>CM059603.1:204271943-214271943 GCA_030412105.1 Cyclura pinguis | reverse complement strand
CCCGCCTCCTCCCTCCATCCCTGGAGAGATGCAATAACGTGCTCAAAAGTCACTTTGGTCTCTGTTTCACCCTGCCCCACCTTTTAAAACCATTCTCCCCTCTCAGCATACAGCTGTACCACTGGGAACACCAGACGGTGCCTCCTTCCCATGGGAGTTGGGACTTGCCACATGTCACACATTTGCTGGTTCCCTCCCCGTGCCCATATCCCTTGCAAGGCAAAACTCCTCCATGCAAACCACGGGAGAGTATATTCTGAATAGCCTCTCTGTCCCGTTGAACTCCGTGGCTTGGAGGACTCACCGTACGCAGATGCTGCTACACCTTCCCAAAATAAAAAATAAAAAATATTATGTGGCATCCAACTAAATTCACAGTCACACAGGGCACATCCCTGGATTAATCAGGGAGGACCCGAACCGTAGCTTTTTCACTTCCAGAGACCTGCGGTGGTGCCATCTGCGTGTGAACATGGGCAAATATATATATATAACGTTATGCTAGAACCAGTGCGTTTTGTTCTTTCCGCATCAAATGCATTTGGTTTTTCCTCTGGCACTATCATCTGAGAAGGAAAAAAGAGCAACAGAAGTCACAGCAAAGCAGCCTCAGGATCCAATCTCTTCCACCATGGTTATGGATGAAGAAGGACAAAGAAACGAAACCAAGCCCAAATGACTCCCGGGTAAAGCAAATCCCTCACTAAGAACAGAGCATTATCGACACATGCTGAGTAAATAACTTTGCTTTTAAATCTCTCTCCTGCTTCCTTCAATCTTTATAGAAATAAATACTGACGTTCTTGCATTTAAGGTTTCAGTTTGTTCAAGTTTCTGTGCTGTGTCAAAAGCAACAAGTCCAGCTCGACGGTTTCTCATCGCTGCCAGAAAACTGGTGTGTTAAAAAGCGTATCGAAATGCGGAGTTGTGGAGGTGACGTTTGTGTTTCCCCTCCGTTTTTGTCACTCTCGGTTTGTTAGCTCTTGATTGTTTAAGATATATATACATATATATCTTTGCTGGTTTTGAGGCATCGTTTCACTCTTCAGCTTGCTAATCCTTCCCTCCTTGTGTTCATTTTTACACCACTAAGATAAAAACAGGTTTCAAAAAAAATGGCTGCCACTCTTGTAAACATGAGGATGTCCCATTCCTGGAAGTCTGCGTTCCCTGAAATGCCATGCATCTTGAATCAGAGGGAACAGGTGCATTTGGGGGCTTTCCCCTCCGTAAATCTTTGCAGATAGGCTTTGAAAGGCCTTTGTGCTCCCAGAACAAGACAAGAAAAATTCGGAAGCCAGAAGTCTTGCAGAAAGAATATCTTAAAGAAATAGGTAATAGGAGTTGCTCCCACAGGCAGTGAATAACTGATTCAAACAAGAATGGATTTTAGCAGCTCCACAGTCTGGATGAAGATTCCGTGGATATTTTCATGGATTTGAATTCCACCTCCCGTTTCCTGCCTAAACAGCTACAAGGGAACTGCTATCCCCTGCAAACTTAATAGGCATTTTGCATCTGATTAGGAACTTCTCAGCCAGCTTACCTCTCTGCTGGTGTTAACAGAAGGGCTGGGGGACTGAGCCATGGATTTGGAAATATCGCTTTGAATCACGCCTTTGCTTTGATTTCACTTAAAGGTTCAACTGGGACCACTTTGCCACACTGCCCTGGCCATTCCCTGGCCTGTTTTACAGGACTGTTCTGAGGATTCTGGGATAATTTATTTGAAAGCTCAGAAGGAGGAATACAGATGGCTAAAATATTATTGTTTTTAACATACGACCTCAGGCTGAGATCTCATTAGTAGCTGGTGGGATGAAAAGCTCCACTTGCACATTGACAAGGAGATGTGGGAGCGCAACATGGCAGCATACGTGGGATCTCGTGGCGTACCACTGCGGCCGGTTTGTAGCTGTCTGAGTCAGGATGCTGGTGGAGCTGAGCCTGAGCTCTGCTCAATAGTTCTTACACAGCTTGGGAAACGCTTTTGCATAAGGAGGTACTGTATACCTCCTTACACAATGTTGCAAAAAAGGAGTCCCTGGAGACCTCCTGATGCAACAGGAGTCATGCCGGCACAACGTAAGTGAGCAAGAGGACAGCAGCCGCATCCTGCAACAAAATGGCATCCTACTGAGCCTAGCAATATCAACTCTGACTGGCAGAGCCTTCTCAGAGTTTCACAGCTGGATATTTCCTAGCTAAAGAGGCTGGGCTTGAAACAGAGATTTTTGCAGGTACAGCTGGTGCGTTTATCAAAGTCACACTTGTCTCTTCTTAGGTGCGGAGGACCTAAACCAAGCAGGTATCCTACGGTAGCTGAGCTATTGAGGCCCAGGCACTGGTGGGTGAGAGGTAGGGATGGATGGATTCCAAGCCCACGGGCTTTGCTTCGCACCTACCTCAAGGCACCCTGCCCCCTTCTTCCCATTCAGCCAGTCCTCCCAAGAGAAAACCCTGCCAACTGTTCTTTGGCAACCCTGTGTCTTAGCAACAGAATAAATTATGCATCTTGAATATGAAGCTGGAAGTGTTCCAAGTGAGGATCTAATCTAACTGTGCTCGCTGAGCCTATGGCCATTTCTGCACTAGACTGTTATACTGCTATTATTCCACTTTCAACATCCTAGGGAATCCTGGGGTTTGCAGTTTAGGGAGGGGCCTCAAAGGCCATCCTCAAAGGCCCCTCCCTAAACTGCAAACCCCAGGATTCCCTAGGATGTTGAAAGTGGAATAATAGCACTATAACAGTCTAGTCCGGAAATGGCCTATGTTAGTGCTACAGGGTCCCTGGTAAACATCTGTCCAAATGTTCCTTGAATACCTCTTTGCAACATTAGCAGCTGCTCCATCTCACTGCTGAACTGTCCCTTATTATTTTTTTAAATCAAGGAAACTGGTCCTCTCTTTGCCCAGGTCTATTCTCTTCTGGCCTTTATTTTCATACAACAACTAATGATGGATTAAACTTATACCTGAATCCTATCACCTGACAGCATACATGAGGGAACCAAGGGCTGGTCCACACTACAGAATTATAGCACTATTATTCCACTTTAAAATCCCACGCTTACACCCAAAGGAGTCTTGGGATTTGCAGTTCAGAGGGAGGCATTTAGAATTCTGCCCCCGAGAGCTCTTGCACCTCACCAAACTACAAACCCCAGGATTCCACAGGATGGAACAACGGTACTTAAAGTGGAATAATAGCACCATAATTCTGTGGCGTGGATCAGCCCGAAGTCGCTGCTCACACCAGCTTTTTCCAACCTGGCACCCTCCAGATGAGATGGATTGCAACTCTCACAATTGCCTAACTAGCAAAAATGAGAGCATCATGTCGGGGAAAGTTGGTTTATACCGATGGCCTCCCATTCTGTGCTTGGCGGAATGACCATCAACTGGACCTCTTCCAGCATCTGGGGATTAATTATTTGACCAGTACAAAGAGGCACAGCCCTAAGTCTCTCTTCTTCTTTTGCTGTCCTCTGCAAACATCTCACAGCTTCCCATCCCAAGGAAAAAACAACATCATGGGATTGTAGTTTTGCAAGGGTGCCGAGACTCTTATTCCAGATCTCAAAGGATTCCCCCACAAAGAATTAGAAAACCGAACACTTTTAGATCTATGTCACAGATGTTTCTGAACTTTAGGCCCCAGCTCATATCCAGTTTCTTGTCAAATTGTGATATTGTCTCTGTGTGTATAATTACATATAATTATAGTAACATGAAATTACATATAATTCTAATTACAGTTATTACAGATAGCTAGCATAGTGTAGTGGCTTGAGAGTTGGACAACAACTCTAGAGACCAGGGTTCAGAACTCTGCTTGGCCATGGAAACTCACTAGGTGACTTTGGGCTAGTCACACTCTCTCAGCCTCGGTGGAGGGCAAAGGCAAACTCTCTGCCAAGAAAACTCCCTGACAGGTTCATCTTAGGGTTGCCAGAAGTCAGAAACAACTAGAAAGCACACAACACCAGCCCCTGTGATTGTGGACTAAATCCACTATTAGTCCCAACAAGAGTCTATTTTTAAATGATTTTTATATTGTTTTAGAGTACTGATGTTTTGGAATGGTAGTTTATTTAAATGCTTTTTTTATTTTATTTTTTTATTTTTTTTTGTTATGGTTAAGGTTTAATTTGGGTGCCTTGTTTTAATTCATGTTGGGAACCACCTCAGGTTCCATTTGGGAGAAAAGCAGGATAGAAAGTAAATAAATACACACGTATAAATAAGTAAGTAAATAAGCCAATGAAATCAAGGAGAGCTTGGTATATTTAAGTCCTATGGATTCAACGGGTCTGCTCTAGTCGGGAATCATATTTGGATATCACTCTGTAATATATGCAGGTACGTCCTATCTGTCTGTCTGTCTACCTATGTATTTTCCAGCCACCAGGCCAGGTCCAATTTGGACATTTCCCAAGCCTGCTCCCATCAGCCGTTAGAAAGACAGCTGCCTCCTTTCCAGTACTGACAGAATATCCAGGAAGACTGGATATAGCCTAAGACATTTCTCATATTGCTTATTTAGGGACCCTAACAAGTGAATGGATTCTTTATCATCATGATGTTTATTTTGCATAATTCATTCTTGTCATAGAACTCATTGGGTTTTCACGGCACACTGAATATTGATACTTCTTTCTTTCTTTCTTTCTTTCTTTCTTTCTTTCTTTCTTTCTTTCTTTCTTCTGACTAAGTCTCAGATGATGCTTAGTTTTCTTTGGGAGCAGTGTCACCCCTCACCCACATTGCTTTCCTTTACCCTCTTTTCAGAGCAAGAGACTTGGGAACCCAATCCCTACTCAAGAGGGGGTTGGACTGGATGACCCCAGGGGTCCCAGCTCTCGCCGCTTTTATGATTCTATGAATTGACAGAAAGTGCCTTTGGAAGGGCAGCCGTCTTGTCTTCTGACCTTTACCACGTGCACAACAGGCAGAAATTCGACTGATCAGGTTCATGCCTCTCTCCTAAACTGTGGACTTCCAGTTGATAAATGAATGCAGCAGCCCTTCTTGGCCTGAGACTGAAAAATCCTTCCTTTCAGTCTTTTCTCAAGGAAAGCCCCTGGTGTCTTGGGGAATTCAAAGTTTATACCCAGATTTGGGCGAAAGCTTCAGCCAGGCGATCGTCAGCCCGGTCCTTCCACACAGGTTCCGAAAACAGCTCTCGTGGAGTTTCATTATTTTTGCTTTCGAGCTTTGGCCATGGCAATACAATCCCTGACAGTATCGCTTGGGAGCGCCATCTTTAAATACCTGAAACGAAGTCACGTAGAAGATGGAGAGAGCTTGTTTTCTGCTGCTCCAGAGACTAAGACATGAACCAACGGATTCAAATTACGAGAAAAGAGATTCCACCAATGTCAGGAAAAACTTCTTGACAGCAGCAGCTGTTCAAGAGTGGAAAACACTGCCCTGGAAGGAGTGGGTTCTCTTTCTTTGGAGTCTGAGAACAAAAGTTGGATGGGCAACTTTCAGGGGAGCTGTAGTTGTGTATTGCTCCATGGTAGGGTGTTGGAACAGCTGGCTCTTGCAGTCCCAGTTCTCTGATTCTATGCCCTTCCTGTCTTCTGGTTGACACGCCCATCCATGGGTTCCAAAGCTCCATCTTCTTGAGAAATTCAAAGTGAAGCAAAACCATTTTGCCCAGAAGTCGTGGAAGGATGGTTTCTTGTTCCTAAGGGGTTGGCAGAAACCAGAAAGGGTGGGAACGAGTTGATGTTTGGAGCAGTGGTTTGCCTGGAGGGCTCTTGTAGAGCCATGAATCCTTGTGGAATATCATAAGCCAGAATTTCCAACTCTTGGTCCAACCGAGGTGGTGAAGGTGATGCCATGGCTGGTGGTGGAAGTTTGCATCCAGAGCAGGAGCATTTCTTGTGTGCTGTTCAGCTCCTGCGCACCACTGAGGAATTGATCGTCCGTGAGCGCAACCTTCCAAGAGATGGAGGTGGTTCTCGTTGTATCAGAAAAGGCATTGTGAAACCTCAGTGCCACCGAATTGTTGGCAAAACGTTTTATTGCCTTCGCAGGATCTCTGAAAGATCTCTCCCCGCTTCAGAGATGGAAGCCAACTAGGTTTGCGGGCTTTGGAGATGGGACCACATTTGGATTCTGGTGTGACTTTCAAGCTCCCGAGATGAAACACAACTCCATGGAAGGCCTCTTAGGGTTTCCATTCTGGCTGTTCTAACATCTGGTCTTAGAGGGAAATTTCTGTTTCGCCCTTTCTTTCATAAAAGAGAGATCAATAGAAATGCTAGATTTCTCCATAAAAGGAACCCCATTATTATTATTATTTAAATCAAGTCCCCAAGAAATGTCAATGCAGAAAGAAACGAAACAAGACTGAGACGGTAGAAAGGAGTTCTCAAGTGGCAACGCTGGAGTTTCACAGCACTTTTTGGGAGGGAAGGAACGCTCAGTCATCTCAGCAAGCAAGAGCAAAGCAAAGGAGCGCAGAGAGCCTCGCTCATTAATCAGCCTCGGCTGTTAAGTTATTGAACGTCTCGGAGGGGGAAAAAGGGAACCGTGAAGTTAAAGGACGGCTCTGCAAAGAAGAGATACGGCCGTTCCAAGTAGCCGGTTTCACAGCGGCCTCCGCGAGAAGAGAGAGAGAGAACGAGAGAACGCAAGAGGACAAGGGGACAACCTCCCCGGCAGTCTTGAGAAATCCTTTTCGTAGATTTTTTTTTTTTTTTAACGTAGCACCATCGTTTCGACACAATACACCCTACCCTCCATCAGGAAAAGGAGCCCGTCGCTTGCGCTCCTGGAGGCCGACTCAAAAAGGTGTGCTCTTGGCTGGTCGCTCTCTAAAGCGCCGGTTCAGAGAACGGAGGCCTCCAGGCCTACCAATGTTGGCTCCGGGGTGGTCTTTTCATAACAGGCGGATGGAAGATGAAAGCTGTGATCGTTTCTCGGCTTCTTTCTTGCAAAAGATTAACAGCCTGCTTCCACCTTTATGTGTAAAATCTTTGAAAAGCCCGGTCTCTTCTTCAGGGCCTGGAGGAGGGGGAAGAGAAGGGGTCCAGTGAGAGAGAAAGCATTAAAATTCACGGGTAGATGCCACTTTCGGATAATTCACGAGAGGCCGGTGGCTTTCACGGAAGTGGGGGTGGTGAATCGGTTCTGGGTTTTAAAGTCAGAACTTCTGAGGCCCTAGCCATGGTGCTAAATCCCTTGGGTGGGGCCTTGGCAGTTCGGACTAAAACCCGGAGCGGATCTCTCCTGACATGGCGTGCACTAGCCCCTGGTCGAAGAGAATGCTGAGACGGAGAAACGCCAGCGGGCCTTTGAAGAAATATCCAACATAAACACAGCAGCTTGTGGGAAATACGTGGAGAGCTCCCTTTGCAGGCTGTGACAGGGCTCCGCATGATGACAGCCACATTGTGTGCTTTTCTCCGCCACCCTGACCCTATACGATTTGACTAAAGAATGGACACACATTGAGTATCACTTATCCAAAACGCCCGGAACCAGAAATGTTTTGGATTTCAGATTTTTTCAGCTTTTTGAATACAGTTATTCCAAAAGTTGGAAAAAAGATCGGAAATCTAATACAGGTATTCCAAAAACCGAAAAAATCTGAAATCCAAAACACTTCTGGTTCCAAATATGTTGGATATGTACATAACAAGATATCTTGGAGATGGAACCCAAGTCTAAGGCCATTTCTGCACTGGACTGTTATAGCACTATGATTCCACTTTCAACATCCTATGGAATCCTGGGGTTTGCAGTTTCGGGAGGGGCCAGCCGGCCCCTCCCGAAACTGCAAACCCCAGGATTCCATAGGATGTTGAAAGTGGAATCATAGCGCTGTAACAGTCTAGTGTGGAAGTGACTTAAATAAAAAATACATTTATGTTTCATATACTTCTTATACACATAGCTTGAAGGCAATTTTAAACAATATTTTTAACAATTGTGTTCATGAACAAGGTTTGTGTATACTGAATCATCAGAAAGGAATTATCTCAGCTATCTATGTGGACCATTTCAGATTATGGAGTATTTGGGATTTCTCGAGAAAGGATGCTTAACCTGTACAGAAAGAACAACGCTGGATCACATCAGGGGTCCATTTAATACCCAGTTCTCCTGAAGCTTAGTGGCATGTTCAGTCAAATCTACCAGCAGCATGTTAAAGACGGAGGAAGCTTGCTTTCTGCTGCTCCAGAAACTAGGACAAGGAGCAATGGGTTCAAACTCCAGGAAAAGAGATTTCACCCAAACATCAGGAAGAACTTCCTGACAGTCAGAGCCGTTCAACAGTGGAGTGTGGCGGAGTCTCCTTCTTTGGAGGTTTTTACGCAGAGGCTGGATGGCCATTTGCTGGGGGTGCTTTGTTCCTGCATGGCAGGGGGTTGGACTGGATGGCCCCGGGGGTCTCTTCCAACTCTATGTTTCTATGATTCTAAAGGAAATATGTTCTGCCCTGAGGCTAACCCCCAAACAACAGGTACTCTGCGGCACACTCCCAGGCCATTTCCGCATTAGACACTACTAGCGCGTCGTAGCGCTACAGTCCTGGCATTGCCATTTGCACGATGCCATTGGATGAGGGATGCTCTTTTCCGCACTCTTCCGCCTGAAGTGGATGAGTAGTGGTATTGCCACCAGTGTTCCTTCTGCATTACAGCATCTTTGGCCACTCTTCTGCCCCACCTTCACCCCACCCCATTGCCCCTGATTGGGTGCGATTTTTGTTTTTTAGGAAGTTGTAGTAGCACAGGTATGTTGCAACCTCAGGACACGCCAGCCCACTATGACGTTTGTGCGCCACAACGTGCAAAAATGTATTTTAAAAAGTTAACTCAAAGGACATATGCAAAATAAACATGGAGAGGAGGAACCTGCCAGACTGGAGCCATTTCCGCACTAGACTGTTATAGCACTATGATTCCACTTTCAACATCCTGTGCAATCCCGGGGTTTGCAGTTTCGGGAGGGGCCACCTGGCCCCTCCCGAAACTGCAAACCCCGGGATTCCACAGGATGTTGAAAGTGGAATCATAGTGCTATAACAGTCTAGTGTGGAATTGGCCCATGTGAGTCACCGAGGGAAGGACAAGCTGGGCACGACCACAGCCTACCCACTGCTGGATCTGCACTAACTGGAAGCACGATTAAGTGCTTATAATGGTGTTGCACTAAGAAGGGACTGAAGTGCTAAAGGAGGTTCTTAATGATTTTTTTCTGGAAATAGAATAGGGTGGGTTGGCAACGCTTGGGGACAGGATAGCAGCCGGATAGCCATGTGGTAGCACAGCCCCTGGACTGGAAACAACCTGCCGCTGTTGTGCTATAGCGCTGTTGTGCAGAAACGGCCGCAGTGTGCCTACCCTATGCAGTTGTAACAGCTGGATCCGACTTTAGCTGCTATGGTTGCACTCTAAACCCTCCAAGCTTTCACAGATGTATCCATTGCCAATTACTACAGTACTTGGAACAGTGTGTCTGGTTATACATTCAAAGTATTGTAAAGCTCCAAACGGGCAACTGCTGTGTGTTCAGTGCCACCTTGCAGAGGATACAACAAAAGGAAGATCAAAGGGAGGGGGAACAATGGAATAACTACAAAGTGTTTTGAGAATGCATAGATGAGGAGACAGGAACTTGCAATCATTCCCATGATGAAAGGTATGTAAATAACTGTAGGCCTGGGGAAGCGCCTGCGCTGGTGGGCTGACGTGACATGTAAGACTTGAATCTTTGATATCCGTGTCAACCTTTGTACGGCAAGGTAGAAAACTTGTAACCAACTCTGAGGCTGTAGTCTCAGCAACATTTTGGTAATGCAGCTGTGCTGCTTGCTTTGCTGAATAAACGCTTCTGTTTGCAAACTCTGAGCAAAGTTCTTGAGAGCAAGTGTTCTAGGATATGACAAAGTGTTATACATTCCCTGTAACCAGCCTTTTTTTTCCTTCCAGAGAAGTGACACTCTTGCAGAATCAGGCCATTTCTGCACTAGACTGTTACAGTGCCATTATTCCACTTTCAACATCCTATGGAATCCTGGGGTTTGCAGTTTAGGGAGAGGCCTTTGAGGGGGCCTTTGAGGTCCCTCCCTAAACTGCAAATCTCAGGATTCTACAGGATGTTGAAAGCAGAACAATAGCACTGTAACAGGCTAGTGTGGAAATGGCCTCAGTTTCGAAGGCCTTTTGATATGAAGCTGAGGGCCACATGTTTGTCCTGGGACCAGCTTTCCCCCAATACACAAGCCGGTTGTTAAAAACACAGCCGATCGTCACAACAAGAAGCTCGGTACAGCTTATATATTACCGAGGCCACAAGCTCCTCACCTGAAGTTTGTTAACCATTTCCTCAAACATCTTCCTGGCCTCGGAACTGTTCGGTTCCTTAAAGTAGTCGGCAATCCCGACCTGCACCACAATGGACTTCAGGTTCCGACAAACACCTTTAAAGAGAGAGAAGAAAACACCTTTAGCCTAAAGTTTCAGGGATGGGGCAGATAAGGAAAACAGTATTCACGCACCACATTGATTTGCTGCTATTACATGTTGGTTCAACCCTATCATCGTGTTTTCTTGGTAAGACTGATTCAGAAGAGCTTTGCCACAGCCTTCGTCTGAGGCTGGGACAGTGTGACTTGCCCACGGACTTGCCCGGTGGACTTCCATGGCCGAGTAGGATCTGGACCTTTATCTCCCAAACTCCTAGTCCAGCACTCAAACCACTCCAACCTTGCTGGTTTTAGCAAAATAACATATTTCGTTCCTATTATCGCTACGTGCCTTTAAATCGGCTCCAAATCATGGCAACCTATCCTAGGTTTTTCTAGGCAAAACATCTTCAGAGAAGCTTAGACCTCAGAACAGCTATTCTTGAACAAAAAAACACCATGGAAGATTGGAAGGAGAAACAGCAGAACCGGAAAATATCCACAAACTTCAATCCAACAACAGTGGGTTGAACAGGGACAATGGTTTCCTGGCACACTGCACATATTATAACATTGGTGAACACCCCAGCCGCATGAGGTCTCTCTTGGCCAGTTTATCACATTGCCTTTCCGGTTCCCAGCCAGCATCACACTACATTCCAATAATTTCTTCCACCATTTAGATGGTTATCTAGTCCACTTGGCTTTAGGCAACACTTTTCCTCCTGCCATTGTCCCCCAACGATCAGCTCCAAAATGAACTTGTCACTTTATTGCCATACCCACAAGTTTTGCCTTTCTATTGCTATTCACACATTCCATCTGCTCATTCAGAGCTATAAAGGCCCCTTCCTAGGCACTTCGCTCCATGCCTCTGATGAAGCAGACTTAAGTCTACGAAAGTTTATGCTACCAACTTCTTTCTCTTAACGAGGCCATTTCTGCACTACACTGTTACAGTGCTATTATTCCACTTTCAGCCTCCTATGGAATCCTGGAGTTTGCAGTTTGGGAGGGTGGCATGTCAGAATGAGGTTGGATTGGATGTCCCTTGGGGTCTCTTCTGTCTACATGATATTGTGGTTCTATGGTTCATTTAATAGCCATTTGATTGGCAGCAATTAGCAGGTGAGAACATGCATCTTTTTGCTCCTGCAGGAAGGCTCGCTTGCTGATTTGCGGCCATCAAGCTGCTGTTATAAAGCACAGAGGTCGCTTGGAAAGTCAGCCCAGAGGGCAAAGACCATCCGCCTTTACTTCTCGCACTGCAGAAATTTAGAAAGCAAAGGTTAGGAGGCCTCTTGCAGCACGCACTAGCAAACCAGCAGAAAATCAGCTGAATCCAATGAATTTGGATGATCTCTGTTTCTCTGATTCTGGAAGAGAAGGGCACTTCAGCCCTGATGGTTGTATGAAAATCTTGGAAATATGGGGGCGTCCGGTGCTGCTAAGGGCCTAAATCCTATGTTTAGGGCCTTTCCGCACCAGACTGTTATAGTGCTATTATTCCACTTTTAACCTTCTATGGAATCCTGGGGTTTGCAGTTTAGGGTGGGGGGCATTTAGAATTCTCAGCCAGAGAGCTCTTTGGCCTCAGGAAACTACAAACCCCAGAATTCCACAGGAGGTTGGAAGTGGAATAATAGCACTATAACTATGGCCCATTCCATACTAGATTGTTATAGCACTATTATTCCACTTTCAACATCCTATGGAATCCTGGGGTTTGCAGTTTTGGGAGGGGCCAGCTGGCCCCTCCCGAAACTGCAAATCCCAGGATTCCATAGGATGTTGAAAGTGGAATAATAGCGCTATAACAATCTAGTGTGGAAATGGCCCCAGTAGTGTGGAAAGGCCCTTGACTAAAGCAGAGTGATGGAAACAGTTGGATTTACTTTTGTGTTGACTCACTAGTCAACCACTGATTCAATCAGTCTACTCTAGCTGGAACTCACCAAAAGGATTCTGGCCATGGACTTAGCAGCATTATAATTTATAGGAAATTCCTTGCTGCTTTTTAATTCCCTGAAAGTAGGTGCTCACTACAATAACCCACAGAACCGCATCCCCAAGGAGGATTCCCCTCTCCTACAATAAGGGCAACTGTGCTGATCCATCCCAACAACCCAAGTTTCAGTAGTTTTCATGTTCATTTGAAGCAGGTCTTTTGTAAAGCCGATGGATCTTAATTGCCTTCTCAAGACCAAGCCAAGGGAAGTGGAAGGCTACCAATGTGCAATCAGGGGAAATGCATGTGATCCACAATGGGCTTGTGGTCATTCCATAATGAGGCTTAAGGCATCACTGCGGAGCACAGAGAGGCCCAAAGTGGAACACAGACAAAGTGTATCACCTTATGCAGTGCAAATGCACAATGTAGTCATGTGCCACTCGTGCACGTTTAGCAATGATCTGTGTAAACTGTGCTATAGTGTGCCTAAGGCACCAACACAGAACTCCAATGCAGAACTTTTACTGGTGTGCATCACACTGCACACTGCAATTCTGCAACAGGGTGCATTTAGCAGTGATTCACATGAATTATGGATTCAAGCTGCAGGAAAGGAGATTCCACTTGAACCTCAGGAAGAACTTCCTGATGGTCAGAGCTGTCCAGCAGTGGAATAGGCTGCCTGGGAGTGTGGTGGAGTCTCCTTCTTTGGAGGTTTTTAAGCAGAGGCTGGATGGCCATCTGTCTGGAATGCTTTGATGGGGTGTTCCTGCATAGCACAGGGTTGGACTCAATGGCCTCTGGGGTCTCTTCCGACTCTAGGATTCTATGATTCTATGAATGTTGCTACAGTGATATCCAGCACAGCAAACCCCCTGCCTTTCAGCACTGCATTACTTGACAATTTGCTCTTTTGACGCTTCCAAATCAAGGTTAACAGGTTGCACTAATTCAACTGGGGTTTCACTCTTTTATCAGTTCTTTTTGTCTACAGAGGCTCTCTTGGAGCCGCTCACACTCGTGTGCCGCTTGCAAATCAAGCTGAGAGGTGGAAAAAAGGAGCCGAGCTGGCCGAGACACTTTGCAAGCAGCACCCACACGGTCGGTCTCCAGTGAGCCTCCGTAAGTCCTTCACGCTCCCTACAGCACTACAGGTTCCGCTTTTCAACCAGTTTTGTCGTGACATCTCAGCCCCAAAGGCCCAGCGTCTTGACCTTGTGAGCCCTGCTTCCACCACACCCCTGGGATGACCCTTTCCAATCAGTCCTTTTGGGAATGACCCATCTCAGTGCAGTGCAAGATGAGATCACAAATGGGGTGTTGGGAAGCAATAGCCCGCACATACCATCTGGTAACATTCTGCTGATTCAGACGCTAACCATTCTCTGTGATATGAGCCAGCAATTGCTATTTGCCCTTCTTCTTTCTTTTTGCCAGATTGCTAGGCCAGGGTTGCTGATTCAATTGTTTGAGACCCAGAACATTTCCGCACGACACTCCTATAGCGCGATGATTCCACTTTCAACCTCCTATGGAATCCTGGGGTTTGCAGTTCCGGGAGGGGCCGACTGGCCCCTCCCGGAACTGCAAACCCCAGGATTCCATAGGAGGTTGAAAGTGGAATCATCGCGCTATAAGAATATCGTGCGGAAATGACCCAAGTTTGCCTACATCCCCTTCCTGAAAGTTTCCAAAAGAGATGCTTCCTAACCTTTTAATTTTAACTATTAGGGCTGCAAACTTTTAATGAGTTGTTGAATCGACAAAGTAGATCAATTAGCAGATTCACAAACGAGTAAATTTCATCAGTGGAGGTGAGAGTTAAGAGGGCCCTGACTTAATTTCAAAGACGGAGCCAAGTTTCTGTTTTTTTTTTTTTTTTAATTATTACAACAGGGACTGAGATAGGCTATGTTAAAGGCGGCGGCAGCTTCGGACACCTCACATTTCCTCATCTCAGCATCCCTCAACTTTACGGAGGCTTCGATAACATCTCCCCTGAATTTTAATTTACTTAATTAACTTGGGCCGATGAATCGGCGAAACGGGAGCAAACGGCAAGTCTTGGAAGCATACCCCCTGCCTAATTCGGATTGGGATCCCAGCTGGAGCCAAAAATTAAAGCCTACTTTCTGTGCCACGGTCACAATCCAGATTTTATGCTCTCTAGCCATTCCAGCTGTTTATTTTGACAGTTGTCATGCAGTTATCATGCAGTTGTCAACGGTGCGGACAGCATCTTGTCTAGCGAGACCCTCAGGCAAGACTTCTTTCTTGCAACCAGAAAATCTGAATTCATTGCCAGACCACGCAAGGTGCAGCTGGTGGTGCAGTGGGTTGAAAAATGAGAGCATTGCTTTCATAAGAATTCCTCAACCACCCCATGAAATTTTCCTGCAATCTCAGTTAAAAGTTCTGGATATGGTAGAGACAGAAAAATGAACACGTTCCTTAAAAAATAAACCTATCCAGAACTTTGAAAGGGAATGGAGAGAAGTTTTGGATTGGATAAAGACATAAATGTATAAGGAACGAAGAAAGAGATAATGTAATCGTTCTCTTCTTTGTTAAGCAGAAACTATGTTCGTATGTAATGGAAATAAGTAGATTCAACTGGAAAATCTAAGCTTGGAAGTGGGAAGGGTTTTTTTTTTGCAAAATTATTATTTTTTAATTATTTTTATTAAAACTCCGTCTATTTACACATACATAATCTACATGTCCTATTCATTTTTTTTAGATTGTATAAAATACTGATTGGCATATAATACAATCTTTCAATTTACATGTTATTTCCATATTATTTCCATATTATTATTGGTAAAGGATCCTCTAGTTACATTTAATTATTCTAACTAAGTTCATTCTGATCACGCAATTCATCATCTTTTAAACAGTACAATTCATTCCGTTCAAATCAAATTTCAATCCAGACATTACATTCAAGAATTTCTAAATCAGATCCTTGTCTATTTCGGTACATTTTCAATTTCCTACTTTCTCTTGTTTGGATATTATTCTATTCTTACCTCTGATACTTCTAAACTATTTCTATTACTGTTGACTTGTCTATTTATAGGCAGTATTTACATTTATTTCTCTAGTTTAGCTAAAAGATGCTCTTTTGTTTCACCTCAATATTCAGTCTTCATTATCTTCTTGGCACAGACTGGTCCAATTAAATTTTTAATAAAAATATTATAAAAAAAAAAGAAATCGTCCTTCGATCTCTAAATTTTTAGCACTGTGGTAATTTAAAAATCTCAGTCAGGCATTTGGAAAAGCATGTAGGCATCCGAAGACAAGGGGCAGATGCAGTGAGCCCGAAGAAGAGAATGACTCCCGAAACTGCAAACCCCAGGATTCCATAGGAGGTTGAAAGTGGAATCATCGCACTATAACAGCCTAGTGCGGAAATGGTGATTGTGTGCCTTCAAGTCATTCTGACTTATGGCAACCCTAATGTGAACCTACCACTTTGTTTTTTTAATTGGCACGACTTGTTCAGGCGGTTTGCCTTTCCCTTCGCCTGAGGCTGAGAGAATGTGACTTCCCCAAAGTCACCCAGTGTCTGAGTGAGGATTGAATCCTAGCCTCCAGAAACTTTTAATAAACGAAGAAATATTTGAATATTTAAATAAATGTTTGAATATTTACATCTCAATTTAAATATTTAAATCTTGATCTAAGTCTTGGGGATCCCCAGCTACGCATTATATTTACAGGGGTCAGCAGCAAAGAAAAGGTTCAGAACCACTGATTTAAGCTGGACCTACCTTCCTACTTATGTCCATCCTAAATAGTGCATGTATTCTTTTTTCTTCCCTGCAGTTGTGCAGTTTTGATCCTTCTTGCGAGACTAGTTACACCCGACCCTTCCTTTGCCGCTGGCATTTTGCTCTGCTGGAATATCGGAATTGCAGCAGAACGAAATGTTCACGCTGGAAGCAATAGTTGAACAGCAGAGACATTGCAGCCATGAATGGCTTTCTCTCGTCAATGAAAAGATTTGATCTGATAACGATGGACATGTAGTACAACAACGGGAGAGTCATGGGCCATTTCCGCACTACACTCTTATAGCACGATTACTGCACTTTCAACCTCCTATGGAATCCTGGGGTTTGCAGTTTCGGGAGGGGCCGGCCGGCCCCTCCCGAAACTGCAAACCCCAGGATTCCATAGGAGGTTGAAAGTGCAGTAATCGTGCTATAAGAGTGTAGTGCGGAAATGGCCATGATGTCGTGTGGTAAGGAAAGATCAAACATGGAATTAAGCCAGTGCAGTTGTGCAACAAACTGATCGTGGGATAAAAGCCCAATGTCTAACTCTTTATAATGCTTGAAATTTGGTGAATGAAGGAACATTTCATTTCAGTGAGCAAAGTTCCTATTTAGGAGGGTGGCAATGCCGTCATCTTCCACCCTCCCCGACAGCTACACCCCTGAAACCAAACACGCAAATATCAACCCACTAAATATCCTAACTTCAACTATAAACATGCCCCTTGCTTAAACTTCTCAAAGTAAATGAAGCACTTTGTCGATTTCTGGTGACCCCATGAATTTTCATTGGGTTTTCTTAGGCAAAGAATACTCTGGCCGTTTCTGCACTACAGTGATATAGTGCTATTATTCCACTTTCAACATCCTGTGGAATCCTCGGGTTTGCAGTTGAGGGAGGGGTCTTTAGACTTCTCAGCCAGAGAGCTCTTTGGCCTCAGTAAACGACAAACCCCAGAATTGCACAGGAGGTTGAAAGTGGAACAATAGCACGATAACAAGGTAGTGCGGAAATGGCTTCAGAGGCAGCATTCCACCACCTTCCTTCAATATAGCTTACAGCAGTTGGAGTCGCACAGGTACAATTTGTGTACCTGTGTAGGCACGGTGTTGATCTATATACTGATATAGTTAGCTGACACCCACCAACTCAAAATTAGCCCTGCTGGAAACCTTGGAGAGTGGCACTTTCTACAAACCCCCCCCCCCAAAACCTCCCAAAGTGTGAAAAATGTGCCCATGTCCCCTAGAGGGGGGACATTCGAGGCAAACAATTTTTTTTTTACCTCCAAGGGACACAAAAAGACAACCGGGAGCTGCATGTGGCCCACAGGCTGGACTTCCTCCATTCTTGTGATAACCACTGGAAGACCCCTCCTGGGTGCACGGAAGTCACACTTCCACCTCAAGTCCAGGAAGCCTTCCTCCCCAGGCCTCTTCCTTTGAGAGACCTCAAGTCCCTGCTGGGGATGCTTTTCGGAGCTTCTGTTACCTCACTGGTGAACCCTGTCCCGGAGTCTACGATTTTGATATTAAAATATGATTCCATGTGCCCGAGAGGTCACCTGGATGAGCACGTAGGCAGCAACGCAGGTCGGGCCAGTAAAATCCCCCGTCACGTAGCCCCAGGAGACCTCAAGCTGTGCAAACCCACACTAGACAAAGGGTCTTCAACCCCTGAGGAGCCAACTTGAGGGGATTGGCATGTTTGCCCCAAGCTGAGCATTGACAAGCCTAAAAGCATGTCAGGCAAGGACCATTTACATAAAGTCACACCACAACCCAATGCAACTAAAGATCCTGAGACTTTGGCAGCACCTTGTAATCTCATCACACAAAGGAAGTTGCCATTGTGGAGCTTCTTTCTCGTTGCAACATTCTTTGTTCTCATTCTTTGTTCTCCCTGGGAAAGGATTAGCCCTCCAGGTGCTTTCCCCCCTACAAATAGTCCCAGTTTTTGAGCGATTCTTTGGACCACTCCCGGTCATCCCAGCAGACCGTTTCTCCGTCCATTGAGTAATCCCCTCAGCCCTCTCCGTGCTGAGCACCACTTCTCCGCTGTTTTTCCCGGACCAACGACTTCAGGAAAAGGTGTAGTATTACCCCAGCTACAATCCCTTCAATAGTTCCCCTATCCAGTTTCCTCTCTTTTGCTTCTTCATAGGTCTTGAGTGAGTGTGTGAGTGATTGCTTTGCTGCGTGAAACTTTCCTTCAATAAAATCATTTTATTGGACATCTTCATTTGGTTTTTGGCTCGGTCCGACCCTGTAAAAACTGGGTAAAAAGACCCCGCTAGGTTACCCTACCTCTTGCATTGCTATTGCTCGTGCTCTGGCTAGTTTCCATTCCCTACCATGTGGAGCACATTAAGGCGTCCCCCAAGGGACCCCCGAAATCAGGATAACACTTCCACTCACTGTTGAAATGCAACAAGGCCTTGGGGGTGACAGGGGTGGATGTCAGGACCAGCATCTCCAGGCCTTTCAAGCCTTCCCGGCACACCTCGGCCGCCACCTCCTGGTTGACCTCCGTCACGTGGTCCAGCTCCAGCACCTGGAGGCGCATGCAGTTTCGAGCTGCGGAGAAAGAGACACAAGCAGGAATTGGAAGAGGCAAATATCGGAGAGCACCCAGCAGTGAATCCAAGGAAGAAAGGAGAGACAGATCTCCAAGTGCTCAGCAGATGCTTTATATTTTTTTCTACTGTATTTAAAAAATACAATTTTTTAACGGTATCTATTTCAATGGGCTTATTCAGGCCAATATGCTGCCTAGCTGAAATGGGCTTGTTCTAAAATAAAAAAAATAAAAAAAATAAAAATAATAATAATAAAAAAATAAAAAAAATAAAAACTTATCTGATGAATGCTTGGAGACGTGTCTCCTCTTTTTTCCTTGGATACAGATATAAGATGGGTGACACCTGGTTTGACCACAGTACATGTGAAAAGGATCTAGGAGTCTTAACAGACCAGAAGCTGAACATGACTCAGCAGTGTGATGCAGCAGCTAAAAAAGCCAATGTAATTCTAGGCTGCATCAATAGTAGCATAGTGTCTAGGTCAAGGGAACTGATAGTACCACTCTATTCTACTATGGTCAGATCCCACCTGGAATATTGAGTCCAGTTCTGGGAACCACAATTCAAGAAAGATATTTCAATTTCTTCTCCAACTGGATTGTATTTTGAACTATTATTTGTTTTTCTAATGCTTTTACTTCGTATTTAATCTATTTTGTGGTTCTTTTTTAAGCTCGGATCTAGGGAATAATCAACACATACAGAGAAAGCGAATAAGGGAAGTAATTTTTAAGAGGGAAAATGTAAGAAGTCAGGTATAAGAAGTAGGATATTAGATATATGGACACCTTGTAAATATTTGCATTGTGTAAATATCTACAGGAGGAGAGAAATGATTTTGTAAGGAAGAATATGGAATATTCTATAAATTGGATATCTATGGTATAGATTACTAAAAAGATTAAACGAATCGGATACGGAATAACTTGTTGATAGTTCAGGGTTTAAGTTATAGATTTCTCTGTTACCTATGGAAACGTAAAGATAAATTTCGTTGTTATGTTATTATTGTTTTAATAAAAAGATTTGAACACAATTCAAGAAAGATATTGACAAGCTGGAATGTGTCCAGAGGAAGTTGACCAAAATCGTAGAAGGTCTGGAAGCTGGCTTAGGGAGCTGGATATGTTTAGACTGGAGAAGAAGAGACACGGTGTTTAAATATTTGAAGGGATGTCAGATGGAGGACGGAGCAAGCTTGTTTTCTGCTGTTCCAGAGACTAGAACATGGAGCAATGGCTTCAAACTTCAGGCAAAGAGATTAGATGAAATCTAATTAGGAGGAATCTCCTGATGGTAAGAGCAGTTCAAAAGTAGAATATGCCGCCTGGGAGTGTGGTGGAGTCTCCTCTGGATTTTCAAACAGAGGCTGGATGTCCATCTGTCAGGAATGGTTTGACTGCGTCTTCCTGCATGGCAGAACAGGGTCAGACTGGATGGCCTCTGTGGACTCTTCCAACTCTAGGAGTCTACGATTTCACAGGCCCCAAACTACTCACCAAGTGACGCCAGTCCCTGCATGCCACAGCCTGCACCTCCGACCCCCAGGGCTCTTAAATGTGGCCAACACCGCCCAATCATCTGCAGGCATCGGTTGCTGAAACGTGTTGGTTGCTGGCTGAAAGAGAGGGATTTTTTTTTTAAGGAAGAGAGAGAAAGAAGCCAAGAAGCCGACCAAAGCATCATTTACATAATGTCATTAGCCGGCACAAATTAAGGAAAGAATGTGTCATCTCTCCGGGCTTATGGCAGTTGTGTGCAGCCCGAGCAGCGCAGCCAAAATAAATGTAATTGAACTTCAATTCTATTTTTCCCGCTGGGTAATGAATGGGCACAGAGGGTTTTTTAAAAACTTTCTTTCGAGACAACCATTTCAACCCATTTATTCGGAAGCAGAGAACATTTGAAGATGAGAATATTTCTCAATGTATTCATTTATGGCCTGAATTCTATTCCTCAGAGTAGAGTAGAGTAGAGTGGATACTGAATAAAGAGCCAAGATTTATGGCGACCCTTCGGTGGACCCATCAAGAGGTTCTGGGGGGCTCAGAGTATGTGATGTGCCCAGTGGGTTTCCATGGCCAAGCGGGGAACTGAACCCTGGTCTCCAAATTCCATTAATTTAATGTAGGTTCTGCTCTTTCATCAGCTCTTCTTGCCTACAGAGGCTGGTTTGGGACCACTCTTGTGTGTGCTGCTTCTAAAGTGAACTGAGGCCCTTTTCGCGCCTTACCCGGTGCCGCTGGCGTCACGCGGGGATCACGCAAAAAGCCTCGTCCGGGAGGCACTTGCGTCCGCTCTGCTCCTCCTCTGCGCCAGCTCCACGCTGGGCGGAAGGAAGCGCGAGCGCTCTGCCCCTTCCTTCCGCAGCGCAGTCGGGTACTTTCCCAGGCTGCGCTGGGGGAGGAAGCGCGACGGCCACTCCTCCGGAGCCTCCGCACGCAAGGTGAGTGCGTGCGGGGCCCGGGAGGGACGCGCTATCGCGCATCATTTCCGGCGACGAGCCCAAAATGATATAACGCGCGATTTCCGCCTGATGGCCTCGGGAGCGTTGCGCGATTGTGAGGACATCACGTGGAACGGTCCTTGCAGTTGCGCGACGCTCCCGAGGCCGTTGCGCGACAGGACTGACATGCGAAAAGGGTCTAAGAGGGAAAAAAGGCACTAAGCTGGCTGAGAGACTTTGCAGGCAGCACAGGCGTAGTTGGTCCCAACTGAGCCTCTGCAAGTCCTTCATGCTCCCTGCAGGACAATGCACGGGTTCTGTGTTTCAAGTGATTCCATTTTCTGACAGTGCTCCGGTCCCTAACCTGCAGGGGAAGCCTGTATGTGTGAAAAAAGGTCCCAGTGTGAACACACACTCTGGCATTCTTACCAAGGATGTAGCGGTGCCACCTGTAAGGAGATGATGTCCCGGCAACCTGCTCCCAACGCCCAGATGACCTCGTGGCCCACGGGGTCAGTGGAACTCCTGGAACAGGGAAAGAGGGATGGATTAACCTCATGTTTGAGCAGCAAAATAATACCTCGCTTCCCCCTTTTGAACAAAGGATGACTTTTGGATCAAATGCCTTGGCACTTGGAGGGTCTTCTGGAAGCTTTATAAGATAGGAGAGTCTCTGATCAACCCCTACATCCACTGGGAAAACCTTTGCTGGGATGCTTTCATTGTGGCTCCCTGGATCACCAAGGATTTGGACCAGATAACATTATATGCTCCAACTGTCCCCTTTGGGCTTGGACACTCCTGGTTAATCCTTTGTCATCCCATTTTCCAGCTGTTTATGAAATGTCCCAGTTTCCTTCTCCTCCTCCCACTTTCCCCTTTGCCCTTAACTTACTCCAATTGCTGCAAACTGAGTTCAAAGCACAGAAGTAGTTTATACTCAACCAACTCCGCAGGGGGAAGAGGAGAGGAGAGGGCAGAATCCTGCCCTTCCCAGCAGACTCAGGCAAAAGCAAACTCCTAGCTTGTATCCATGTGAGAAGGTTATTTTATTACATTGTTTCATGTCTAGGTGGAAGTATTTGCATTACTTTATTTGTGATGTTATGTACTGTCTATTTTAAGTACAATACTGTGTTTTTTTCTTGTTTTTTATTTATTTGTTCCCATTTGTATTCTATATCTTGTATTCTTTGTCTTCCATCCAAAAACTTTTACGAGTTTTAAAAGAGTATTTTAATGTGTTTTAAAAATGGTTTCATCTGTATTATTTTAATTGGTTTTTATTGTATTCGTTCATTGCCTTGGAAGCCCTCACGGGCCTGGGAGCAATATGGAAATATTACAGGTAGATAGATAGATAGATAGAGGTAGTTTTTGGAAGCACAAAATCATAGGCCATTTCCACACTAGACTGTTACAGCGTGATTATTCCACTTGCAACATCCTATGGAATCCGGGGGTTTGCAGTTTTGGGAGGGGCCAAATGGCCCCTCCCAAAACTGCAAACCCCAGGATTCCATAGGATGTTGCAAGTGGAATAATCGCGCTATAAGAGTGTAGTGCAGAAATGCCCATAGATTCAGGCATAAGCCTAAAGGAGATCTAGTTCATCCCCATGCCAGAGCATGAAATCTATGGCTGAACCATCCCTGAACTGTGGCCATCTAACCTGTTTTTAAAGACATCCAGCAAAGGAGAGCTTGCCATCTGAGAATCCTAGAATTGGAAGAGACCCCCAAGGGCCATCCAGTCCAACCCTCTTTTGTCACGCAGGAATACACCATCAAAGCATTACCAACAGACGGCCATCCAACCTCTGTTTAAAAACCTCCAAAGAAAGAGACTCCACCCACACTCCAAGGCAGTGTATTCCACCGTCAAACAGCTCTGTCCTCAGGGACTTCTTCCTAATGTTAGGTGGAATCCCCTTTCCTGTAGTTTGAAGCCACTGCTCCATGCCCTAGCCTCTGGAGTAGCAGGAAATAGGCTTGCTCCATCCTCCCTATGACTTCCTTTCAGATACTTTTTCTCTTCCAAGGTTCTCTATCCCACTGCTTCTCAGGCTCTCCGATTTCGGGGAAGCGGTGCTCCCCTCCAATGTGTGGCACACAGTGGACATTGTCACACTTGTGCCCATTGGCTATAACTGTTCCTTCTTCCCTGCAAATAATCCACGGACTGGCAGCTGATGGCTCACAGGCTGGCAGCGGTCCACAGGTCATCCCTTTGAGTTTGCTCTTGCTGCTAACCGCCGTTAAGTTGGCTTTGGCTTATGGCAACCCTGCGAAGCAGAGACCTCTAAGTCATCTTATCAACAGTCCTGTCAAGATCTTGCACACTCAGGGCAGCCGGTGCTTCCACGATCAAATCAACCCACCTGTAATGTGGTTTCCCTCTTTCTCTACCGCCTCCTACTTTGACAAGCCTTGCCGTCTTTTCTAACGACTCGCGTTGTCTCAGGATACGTACAGCTTCGAACAGCACTGGTCTATTCTGCTACCGAACAGCTCTTGCTCTCAGGCAGTTCTTCCCAGCGTCTAGGCTCCCAGGACTCAAAAGTTTCGTACAGGTATGCGAGACGGCCATCCTCAGAGGCAGGTTTCAGAGCAGCAGAATGTGTGGTCTCACGGAGGGCAGAAAGCTCTCCTAAACAAGGCGGAAGCTAGCAAGAGGTCTGCAAGAACACGACCTGCCTGAAAGCAGTATGTTTGAAAAGGATCTAGGGCTCTTAGTAGACCACAAGTGAAGCACGAGTGTGATGCAGCAGCTAAAAAAGCCAATGCGATTTTGGGCTGCGTCGACAGGAAGACAGCATCCAGACCGAGGGAAGCAGTGACGCCACTCTATTTTGCTTTGGTCCACTACCCTCTGAGGCAGGGCATTCCACTGCCAAACTCCTCTCTCCATTAGGAAGTTCTTCTTAAGGTTTAGGTAGAATCTCTTTTCCTGAAGTTTGAAGCCACTCCTTCACGTCCTAGGCCATTTCCGCACGAGACTGTTATAGCGCTATGATTCCACTGGCAACATCCTGTGGAATCCTGGGGTTTGCCGTCCGGCCCCTCCCGAAACTGCAAACCCCGGGATTCCATAGGATGTTGCAAGTGGAATCATAGCGCTATAACAGTCTCGTGCGGAAGCATCTCCTGTCTCTGGAGCAGCAGAAAACAAGTTAGCCCTATCTTCAATATGACATCCTTTCAAACTGTTAAACATGGCTCTCATGTCCCTTCTTAACCTTCTCTTCTCCAGGCTAAATATCTCTAGCTCCCAAAGCCGCTCCTCATAGGGCTTCATAGTTTCCATTTTGGTCGCCCTCCTCTGGACACCTCCCATCTTGTCAATATCCTTCCTGAACTGTGGTGCCCAGAACTGGACACAGTATCCCAGGTGCGGTCCGACCAAAGCACAATAGAGTGGTACCATTACTTCCCTCCACCTATAAACTATACTTCTGTTGATCAGCCTAGAATTGCATTCGCTTTTTTAGCTGCTGCATCACACTGATGGCTCATGTCCAAATGTAACAGCTATGCAGTGGCATGAAAGGCTTCATTTCTATTAATGACCTTGTTTGACACTTTTTGCATTTGCTTCCAGCCTGAGCCTGGGAAAAAAAATAATGAAGGCTAAGAATGGGTCATGAAGTTAATTTTTTTCTGTCACTATCCTGTTTGTCCAATTTTCATAGCTATTAGGGTTAGATGGGTCACTCCTTCTTGCTTAGACTTTCTTTGGCCATTTCCACACTGCACTGTTATAGTGCTATTATTCCACTTCCAACATCCTGTGGAATCCTGGGGTTTGTAGTTTAGTGAGGGTCCTTTAGAATTCTCAGCCAGAGAGCTCTTGGGCCTCAGAAAACTACAAACCCAGAATTCCACAGTATGTGGAAAGTGGGATAATAGCACTATAACAGTATAGTGTGGAAATGGTCTTTTTTTTCCTTCTCCCCTATAGGAAGCCATCTTCCATTTGCCTTCGCTTGGGAGGGAGTGCACAGTGATCCTCTATGTCCGGCTGCAGTGATTTCATTTGATTGCCTGCAGAAGGGATAAGTCTACATGTAGAATTGCTGTTGGGACCCACTTCTACCATTGTCTATGAGAGATGTTGGGCCCCATCAGTGAAAGGGCCAGCTTGGGTCATTTCCACACAAGCCTTTTATAGTTTTATTATTCCACTTTCAACATCCTATGGAATCCTGGGGTTTGCAGTTTAGGGACCCCAGGGTTCCACAGGATGTTGAAAGTGGAATAAACCCAGGATTCCATAGGATGTTCAAAGTAGAATAATAGCACTATTACAGGCTTGTGTGGAAATAGCCACACTTCTCTCTTCTGTCCCCTCGCTTGCTGCACTGACATCAATAAACCTGATGCTACGGCAACATGTTGACTGCCGGATTCAGCAGTTAGCATTTTTCCGGAAGAGTAGCAGTGGAAGCATTTGATCGGTATTTGTAATCCGAGAAGATTTTGTTTATGTGGAGGTCCCTACAGTCTGCATTAGGAAAGCTGGAAACCACCTTGTAAAAATATTTTTATTGCTTCTTAGCTGTCTTTTTAAAATACTTAGAATTTGGTACTTTTTCTTTCTTTCGGTACTTTTCTTTTTCTATGATTCTTTACATTTTTCTTTTCTATTTTCTTAGTCGGTCTTTAAAATGGATCTGTTGTAATTTGTCATTTTTTTTTGTTTTGGTGGCACTTTGAAAACTTTCAATAAAACATGTAAATAAGATAAAATAAAGTAAAGCTTGCGCTAGAGCAGTAAGGTGTGTCTGTGTCCGGCACCAAAAGAACTCCTGGAGTGACCGCCAGGTCTGGATCAAGCCACGGCCAGCACCTTTCCTTAAAAGTAAACTTCTGTTTTCTTTACTCATTTTTCGAATGACCCACTTCTGTGCTTCAGAGGAGCCTAAAAATAAGCTGAATCGTGTTATCTGGAACGCTCATACATCTCCGAGGAAGACGGGTGCCAAAGCTCTCGGGCTGGTTGGCTTGGCCTTAATTAAAAGATATGAGTCACGGTGACAGGTTAGAGAGCTGCCGAGCAGCCCAGGTAAACCTGATTATTCAGCGTGGATGGGGAGAAAAATGGGGAGAGGTGGAAAGATTGGAGAGGGGAGAAAAAAGAGCTGTGCACTGAAGCAGAATTAAGAAAATAAATTACTGTTTTGGACTATAAGGGTCGTTTCTCCACTAAACTGTTACAGTGCTATTATTCCACTTTCAACATCCAAGGGGTAGCCCTTGGGCAGTCTTCCAACTCTATGGTTCCTTTAAAGTTCAGACTAAAGCCTAACATAGATTCACCATTCCACCGAGCTCAGAGCCTGCTGCCGCCACTGTATACGGTTCAGTTTACTGCTTCAGGATTCTCACTCTACTCAGAGTTCGGAAAAGGTCCCTCTTTGGACTGTAACTCCCAGAATCCCCCAGTCAGCATAGCTGACTGGGGGATTCTGGGAGTTGCAGTCCAAAGAGAGACCTTTTCCAAGCTATGTTGGACCTTTTGTGCCCACGTTTCCTTGGAACCCAAGTGGTTTTTCTGCAAAATTGGATCCATCCCAGGTTGTGTGGTTTCTTTTGAGCAGCCACAAATCTGTCTCCTAAAGAGCAACCCACGGCTTCTCCTGGGAGCCCAGATGTGTGTTTTTTCCCCTCTGCCAGTCCAGCCTCCTCCTCTAAGACAACTCCCCAGCTGAGACTCAAGGGGGGATAATTGCACGGTATCTTCCAGCAGGCCTGACACGGGGACAACGGCACGCTCCCCCGTTGGCATGCCCGGCTGTTCTGCCTTGGCAGTTGTGCCAAGAATAAGGCCCAGCTGTGGCGTTGGCAGAAAAACACCCTTTTGTTCCCCTGTCACTTCCCCAGACTTAAACATTAGAACGTTATTGATTTGAAGAGGATGGTTGTTATTTGTTTCAAGCCCTTCACGGATTTTTTTTCTAGCAAAATGATAGATTATACAGGCCAGCTAGCAGCTGGCATCTTGTTCATCACACACGAAAGTGTAAGTCAACTTATTTCTGTGCATAACGTGGACTAACATGTGTCACTGACACGGTGCCAGCCACTGCCTGGCCTGGCCAATCCATCATTTTGCTAGGATTTTGTTTTGCAGCGGTTGGTATTCTCTTCCACCTCCTTCAAGGACCAAAGCCCTCATGCAGGACTCATGGTTTTGCTGCAGTAGCCCCTCTGAATGGCCATTCCATGACTGCTGCAGAGTGCAAGCGATTTGGTTTGGGTGGAAGTAGAAATGGAGGCCAGAATCCTAGATCAGGTACTCAGTTATCTATATCTAACTACTGTCAAGTAGTAAAGTAACCTACTATTTAACTGCAGTTACAGATCCACAACTGATTTGTATTCACAGAGGACTGCATGTTCCTGATGGTGGAACTACTGCCATGATTGCAAAAGTTCCCCAGTCCTACCTAAGTGGCGGTCAGCTGGTGCAAGCAACAGAGGTCTGTTTTCCAGGTGATCAGGGCACAGAAGTTTGATATTTCCGTCCCCTCCCACTAATGATCTCTGGTGCAAAGACAAATTGTGACAGGGATCCTGCTTCTGATTGTCACACTAGAGATTGCTGGCAAGAGGGGGATGGAAACGACCTGGATCCAAAGCAAGGGGCCCTTACTTGGCATCCACGCCCAGAAAAACAGAGGGAAAGGGGGAGAGTAGAGAAATCCGCCTCACCAGCAACCCCCAGTATGTCAAACAAATATAGATCTACAAATTCAGTCACCAAAATGGAAGTCGTAAGACAAGCGGAGGCTGATCAAAGAAAAACTCATCCCTGGGTTCGCGTTGGAAGAACCTTTCATGTGGTCTCTGGAAGGCTCTTTTTTTTTTCTTTATGCAAAGGTTCTTTCATTTCACATGTGGATATTATTAGTTTTGAAGAAAAAGTTTGCTATAACACGTCGAACTGTTCTTCTTTTTGTCGGGGCAGAACCTATCACTGTCTCTTCCACATCATTTCTGCCTCTGGTCCCAAATTTTACATTAATGAGGTAATGCTCAGGAACACCTCTACGTCATTAAATGAGGCATACCTGTACTTTATTTTTTTAAGAAATAAATTTATTTAGTTTTGGTCCATTTTGCCAGCAAAAGCCCAATCATATCGACCACTGAATTGATTTAAATAGTTGCCGTCACTGCTTAATGATGAGATTGCCAAATCTTCCACCGGAAACACCTGTGCTGCATTCTGCTCCATTAGGTGCACTTCGACCAGTGGAAAACTGTCAGGAATTCACTTTTAATACCCAATTTCTAGGGTGACAAAGATGCCAAGTTTGTGCACTTACCGGTAGGTAACGGCTTGGAGGGCTCGGCAGTAGCAGCTGGCCAGCCAGAGGGAACGATCGGTCAAGATGTTGGGGCAGTGAGATATCCGGAGAATCAAGAGGTTGCTCCCAGTGGCTTTTAATAAGGACTCCAGCCCAGCTTCCAGGCAGCCCCTAGAGAGAGGAGTCCAAGTGGAAAGAAAGAGAAGGAAACATGTCGAGGCAGGTACAGAGCGGTGGAGGGAAGCCACGATAGTCTGGCCAAAGCAGGAAGACCCTTAGGAGTAGCAGGGATGCTCACATCATGTGCCGCCTCCCTTGAGCCGCGTGTCCACAACAAGCTTGGCCGAAATCCTCACAGTAACATGTTCATGCATGTCTGTAGTCTGCTTGCTTGCTTGTCTGCCACCCTGGTTGCCTGCCCATCCATCCATCCATCCATCCATCCATCCATCCATCCATCCATCCATCCATCCACCCTTCCATCCATCCATCCATCCATCCATCCATCCATCCATCCATCCATCCATCCATCCATCCATCCACCCACCCACCCACCCTTCCATCCATCCATCCATCTCCAACCTTTCACAGATGGAAACTGGGATTCATGTGGCCAAGCAACAGCAGAGTGTGGTCAAAATAGCAGAAGTTATTTATGAGTTACAAAACATAAGCTAGGAGAGGCCGAAGCAGTTTGCTTTTGCCTGAGTTTACTGGGAAAAGAAAGACTCTACCTTCTCCTTTCCTCAATTCTGGCCAAGAATCTGGAGTTTTCCTGACCAGATTTCTTCAGAGGAGGCTTGCCATTGTCTTCCTCTGAGGCTGAAAGAGTGAGACTTTCCCAAAGTCACTCAGTGGATTTTCATGGATGGGCATGGATTTGAACCCTGGCTCAAACCACTACATCGCATGGGCCATTTCTGCACTAGCCTGTTATAGCGCTATGATTCCACTTTCAACATCCTATGGAATCCTGGGGTTTGCAGTTTGGCCCCTCCCGAAACTGCAAACCCCAGGATTCCATAGGATGTTGAAAGTGGAATCATAGCGCTATAACAGGCTAGTGCGGAAATGGCCATGGGTTCCTTATTTTTTTTCACTGAAACAACAACAACCACAGCAACAATACAACACATCATTAAATATCCTGAATGAATGTTAATTGTACATTACCTTTCAGTCTACAAGCCACCCATCTCAAAAGACTGTTAGATGCAGGAGGGTCTGAGACCATTTCTGCCCTACATGATTACAATGCTATCATTCCACTTTCGACCTCCTGTGGAATTCTGGGGTTTGTAGTTTCCTGAGGCCCAAGAGTTCTCTGGCTGAGAATTCTAAATGCCCGTCCCTAAACTGCAAACCCCAGGGTTCCATAGGAGGTCGAAAGAGGAATAATAGCACTAGAACAGTGTAGTGCGGAAATGGCCTGAAAGTGGCTGTTTTCATTTCCTTTATCTCTCCCTTTCTCTCTCTTTTTTTAATGGATATACTTTTTGCTGTTTTTAATTTGAAAGACTCTCTATATTATAGCCAGTGTCATGGCATGCAAATAACGACAACCTTTTGTATTCCTCCACTTCAATCTTCCAAGCCATTTTGACACTCTTTTTTGGGGGAATTCAGTGTTGTATACCGGTTTGAAAGTTGGGCTACAACCCTGAAGACCAGAGTTCAATTCCCCCGTCAGCCATGGAAACCCACTGGGTGACCTTAGGTGCGTCACATGCTCTCAGCCCCAGAAAACACCATTGATAGGTTCGCCTTAGGGTCACCATAAGTCAGAATCAAGTTGAAGGCACACCACAAGAAGATAGTGAATTAATGGGATTTTCCTGTGTGTTGATCCTTCAGTCAGCAATTGTTTCAGGAGTTCCATTCCAATTAGGAGTTACCAAGAGAATTCAGGTTTATTAAGTTCCTCTCTTTCTGTTTCTTACCCTTTTCGTGTGAAAATGGCTGTATAGATTTTCACTAAGGCCATTTCCGCACGACACTCTTATAGCACAATGATTCCACTTTCAACATCCTATGGAATCCTGGGGTTTGCAGTTGAGGGAGGGGCCGGCTGGCTCCTCCCTCAACTGCAAACCCCAGGATTCCATAGGACGTTGAAAGTGGAATCATTGCGCTATAACAGTCCAGTGCAGAAATGGCCTAAATTGGGAAGCAATGCTCTGATACAAAATCTAGGCTATAGACAAAAGCCATGTTGGGGGTCTTCCCGGAGGGACCTCCCCTTCATTTTCTCAAAGTCAGCTGGATGGACCAGCACTCAATTTGGAGGGTATTTTTTTAAAAAAAATTGTCTGACCTAAAATAAAGTAACTTAAAGGCCACAGAACAATACCAGGGTGTAAAGGAGATTGAGGAGCTCACTTACCGTGTGCTTTTCATGTAATCTTCCTTGGTCTCTTTCTTCCCTCTTTGCCGCGGCTTCAGATTCTGGAGGGTGAGGGAGTGCGTTTGGGTGCACCACTGCGACAGCATGACCAAGAACTGTGGAAGGAAAACAGGGGGCTGCAGTTCTTGAGCCGAACCCGTGCACCAGCCTACCCTCCAACTGTCCCGATCTGGCAGGGACCATCCCAATGAATTCTCTGCCTTCCCAATTTTTCCGATACGTTTAAAACGCCCCGGTTTCTATCCTGTCCTCCCACTTCCCAGAATCACAGAGTTGGAAGGGGCCATCAGGTCCAACGCCTCGCTCAATGCGGGAACTCCAGCTACAGCATCCCCAGCGGGGAGCCGTACAGCCACTTTCCGAAGATGTCCGGAGAAGGGATCCCACCACCTCTCCAAGCAACGGGTTCCACTGCAGAACCGCGCTTATTGCCAAGAAGGACAGCCAGCCCTTCACATTCGCTAGGGTGAAGGGCGCAGGGCCGTCACGAAAGCAGAAAAATTGCAAATATCACACTGTGTGTATGCATGTCTCCGGGGAGCGGGTGAAGGTTGGTGTCGAGAGTGGGAACCCAGGCTCCAAACCAGGTCAAAGAAAGGAGAGGGAAAGCGGGCGGGTCGGTATAGCGGCCCTATACTTCTTCCCTTTCGTCCATCTCCCCCCTCGGATGTGGGGAGGGTGTCGAGAGAGAGTTTGTGGTGCTGAGAAACTGGGCTGCAAGCTGCCCTTAGCTGGCCAAGCAGCTGACGGTGGTGGAGGAGATGGAGGAGGAGGAGGACCAGAGGTGGGTTTTGAAAGAGCCGTGTGGCCTGATTGGAGCTGTTGAGACGGAAGGATCCCCCAGGAAAGAAGTTCCCAAGGCAGAGGAGAAGGAGCTGGAGAAACTTGCAAATAAATCCGTGAAAGTCAAACCTGCAAATATGGACAGCCGGCTGTACCTTCTAACGTTCAGTTGAAATCTAACCTCCTGTAATTTAAAACCATTAGATCTAATTCCACCCTCTGAGAAGCAGCAGAGAGCAGGCCTGCCCCCTTGTCTCTTCTGTGACAGCTCTCGATGTACTGAAAGAGTACATTCAAGTTACGCCTCAGTCTTCTCCTCACCAAGCTGAACATGCTCGGCTCTTTCAACCTCTCATCGCAGGTCTTGCTTTCCATCCCTCTTCTCACCCTTGTGGCCCTTCTCTCGACCCACTTGTTTATATCCTGACGGCAAGAGCAGTTCGACAGTGAAATATGCCGCCTGGGAGTGCGACGGAATCTCCTTCTCTGGAAGTTTTTAAACAGAGGCTGGATGGCCAGCTGTCAAGATTGCTTTGATTGTGTGTTCCTGCACCCAGAAATGAACCCAGAGCTGAATGCAGTGCTCCAGATGAGGCCTGATGAGTGCAGAATATAGGGAGATTATTGCTACCCTCGACTTGGAAAATATATATCTATTAATATAGGCTTAAAATAGTATCCATCTTCTTTGCTGCAGCATCACACTGCTGGCTTGTGTTCCATTTTTGATCAGCAATAATCCCAAAATCCTTTCCACATGTAGGACTGCTGAGCCTAGTATCTCTCATCCTATACCTTTGCATTTGCTATACAAAGTGCCCCCTCTTGTCCTCAGCTTACTTCAGTTGCTAGAAACCTATATAACTCTCATAGCTAATGGAATGGGAGATGGATCGTACTTATGCACTGTCATTTCCTTTCCTTGCTTCTGTACTATATAAATCTTGAGAGCCCATCTCACATTGGTGTCACCTCATCCCAAGAAACCCATTAGACAGTCATGGGGAATGGGAAGGCCAGTCATGGCATAGTATGGGCCAAATGTGCTGATTTTACGGACCCAGCTCCAGATCCTGTTGAGAGAGGAGTGGTTTAGGGAGCTGGGTGTGTTTAGCCTGGAGAAGGAAAGGTTAAGAGGTGACATGATAACCATGTTTAAATATTTGAAGAGATGTCATATGGAGGATGGAGCAAGCTTGTTTTCTGCTGCCCCAGAGACTAAGACATGCAGAAATGCCTTCAAACTATAGGAAAAGAGATCCCACCTAAACATCAGGAGAAACTTTTTGACGGTAAGAGCAGTTTGGCAGTGAAATATGCTGCCTGGGAGTGTGGTGGAATCTCCTTCTCTGGAAGTGTTTAAACGGAGGCTGGACGGCCATCTGTCAAGACTGCTTTGATAGTGTGCTCTTGCACGGCAGAAGGGGATTGGACTGGATGGCCCCTGGGGTCTCTTCCAGCTCCGTGATTCTATGGTTCTAGGATCTACTAATCAACCAATCACTTTATTTATATCTCACCCTTTCCCCAAGACTGGCACTCAAGCCTGATGTTTGAATGGCATGTATTTTTATGTTAAGTTAAACGGCTAAAAGGATCCTAGTGATTATCTTACCCTAAGACAGGAGTTCTTCCTGAACTGCTGGAACCGAACGGAATTGCAGCCAGTTCTAGTTCAGAACAGCATTCTCCCTTGCAATCCATTGTGCAACTCTAGAATCCAACATATTTAAGCTGGCATGTATTTTTATGCCAAGTTAAAAGGCTAAAAGGATCTTAGTGGTTATCTTACCCTAAGACAGGGGTTCCTCTTGAATTCTCCCACTTTAGAAACCATTCCGTTTATTAAAATCTGTACACGCTGTCCCTCCCTTTCCCTGCCTTAGATGCATCCTTACCTTCGAGGACACCCTGGCGTTTTCCAGGAGCACCCGAGTCCACACAGCAGGGTGTCGGGCCACAAATTTCCAGTCCTTGCACACTTCAGCAGCTCGCAAGAGGGTCTTGGTGTCCAGGTACGTGAAAATGCAAAAGAGGGCAGCTCGCATCTTGAGGATCTCCGGACTGATGACCTCGTTTGAGCGAGACGGGCTGCCCCTCTCCGGGCGGACGGCCTTCCCTCCATCACCCCGGGCTGCGAGAGAAAAGAGCCGACACAAGGCATTCTCACCCATGAGCTCTCAGCGGTGAACGAGGGCCCCTTCGCACTGCACAGTTACAGCACCATGATTCCATTTGAACTGCCATGGAAACGTCCTATGGAATCCTGGGATTCATTGTCTGGAGAGGCACTAGAGCTGTCTGGGTAAGAATTCTAAGTACCTCTCCCTAAACCATAAATCCATCACAACAAATAATTTCCCTACCAGAGAGCTTTAGTGCTTCACCAAACTACAGATTCCAAGATTCTGCAGAGCAGAATCATGGCCGTTCCAAGTGCAATCACAGCACTATAATTGCATAGTGTGAAAAGGCTTGAGGACAGAAACAGTTCTTAGGAAACTATAAATCTGAATTGTATTTTTAGTTCCAACTAGAGTTGGCCTACCGAACCAGTGGAATTTACTTATACCGTGACCCCGCTATTCAACAATTAATCCAATGGATTTAGTCTGTTTAGGACTAAACAAGACGATGCAAGCCTAAGAACGCATTTGCACTACACATTATCAATTATTTGGTAACAAGTTAACAGCCACGGTTCCATCCTATGGAGTTCTAGGATTTGTAGTTTTCTGAGGGATCGCTGCTAGATTGTAGTGCAAGAGATTTCTGGCCAAGAATTTTGAGCATACCACAAAAGTGCAAATCCCAGGACTCCACAGGTTGGAGCCATGGCACCTGAAGTGAGATCAAGCTGCTCTTAACTCACCAGTGTAGATATACCTATTTCAGCACATATCTACTCAGAAATAAGTGTCAGCAAGCAATCTGCAACTGGTAATTGATACTGGGCAGCATTTTAGCAGGCAACAGAAATATTTAAGCTAGCCGACTGATTGTACTACATATGCTAATAAGTATTCAGCCCACATGTATCTTGGAGACATGTATTCTGACACTCGCAGTCTGAAAATATTAAATGGAAAATTCTGGTGTCCGTGTGACGGCACACCTTGCCTGCCCGCCCTCCTCCCAGTTTGACTGCCCTTCCGTCAGCAAGGCCCCAAGATGCTCTCCTAACACTGCCCCAGGATGCTTCCAGCAATGGTCTGGGATTGCTGGAAGTAGGAAATAGTTTGCAGGTTCCTATATACTATAGGGTTCAGTACTATCCAAGTTTCAGGTATCCATGGCCAGGGTGGTCTTGGAGTGTTTCCTCCACCGATAAGGGGAGATTACTGTAATCCTCTCAACTTCACCCTGATTTGGGAACAGACCCTTTGGCTGAGGTTTCTGTCTCAATTTCCAAACAGGAAAATACGTTCCCTAGTCTTTGGTCCTTTTTGCACCTTACCTTGTCCCTGAGACATCCAGCGTGGGTCCCAGTGTCGGCCCTGCCAGGAGGGGAGCACAACAGAAGCCTCCGAAAGGAAGGTAAATGTGGGTGCGTGGCGGAATGGTGGCGCAATCATCAGTCCCTGGGAAAACTTGTCAAGGATTTGTGGCACGATTGTGCCACCTGGGGATGGGAGAAGGATGAGGCCATGGCAACATCGTGCATAAGCATCATTGCGGTCCCGTCCTTCTCCCATCCCTATGGCGGGTTGAGAGGGTGGAGCAGAAAGGGCCTTTATCACAGAAGGCAGATAAATCACAGTTTCAGTGGGGTAATAGCATCTTTGGCTGGGATTTATCATATGGTCTCATTCCTCTTCTGTTGTTCTCCCAGTGGAAGACCATATGGAAAATATTTCTTTTACAAAAGACACCATTAACGGATTTTCTGTGTTTCTAAAAGAAACACTTTCCAAACAGTCTCCCACCAGGAAAACAACAGAAGAGGAATTAAGATAACGTGATAAATCACAGCCAGAGACACTATTATCCTGCTGCAATTGCAATTTACCTGCCTCGTGCAATAAAGTCCTCTTTGTGTGTATGTTTGAATGACAAACTGTGAGCAAATGTGACTGGCACTTAATCCATAATGCTCAATGAGATCTCTGGGGTCTATCCTTGGGTCTCACATTTGGGCCTGGAAACCTCAGGGCCTTGGGCAATCTTGCACCCAACTCACCTGGCAGCCGGGAGTTGTTTCCAGGCCTGGAAAAGTTCACCTGCTGAACATCCGGGGGGACCCTGGACTCCGTCTCCCATATTTCGGCCTCTGACTCGGTTGTCCTGGAGCCGACGTCGGAGATGTCGCCTTCCTCCCCCTCGGTGCTGTTCCGGTAAGGCCGGCGGTGCCAGTTCTGGATCGCCTGTCTGCGCAGGCCTGAGCCACGCACTGCATTGGGCCTCTCAAAGGCACCGTCTGGGCCTCGGTTCTGCCCGCCCTGATAAGGGTGTCCGTCCGCGTTCTCTTCCCCGTGGTACAATTCGGGGCTGTCACTGTCGTAGCAGCCCGAGCTCTGGGAGATGGCTTTGGCATGGCTGGAGGCCCTGGAATCACAGAAGCAAACAACCTGGAAGTGGTGGGCACCCAAACGTGGGCCCTGGGTATATCGGTATCTGGGCTTTATCACACGAGGCAGGTAAATCACAGGCAAGGATTTACATCCCCAGAAAAACACAAACAGAGGGCTTTATCACATAAGGCAGGTAAATCACCAGCGCAGCAGGATAATAGCATCTTTGGCTAGGACCTATCACATGACATCTTTCTTCTTCTATTGTTCTCTCAGTGGGAGACCATTTGGAAAGGGTTTCTCTTATAAAGGAGGTCACTGACAGATCTTTCTGTGTTTGTAAAAGAAACACTTTCCAAATGGTCTCCCACTGGGAGAACAACAGAAGAGGAATGAGGTCATGTGAGAAGTCTCAGCCAAAGATGCTATTCTCCTTCTGCAATTGCGATTTACCTGCCTCCTGTGACAAAGCCCTCTGTTTTGTGTTTTTCTGGGGGTGTAAATCCTTGATAATTTTGCCCTCATGTGCCAGGACAAATAATAATTGTAGTTTTCTTCTTGCAGTGCGAAGAAACATTTTCTGTACAGTATTCTCCCCATCTTTGAGTGTCCTGAAACATTTCACAGGAAACACGTGGGCCTTTTTTGCAATTTTTTTTCTTGCACAAAAATATGTTTCCTGCAAAGAAAACAAATCTTTTATAGAAACTGTGGGGTTTTATTTAAAAAATAATAATAATAAAAAATACTCCAGGACATTCAGATACTGGCAGAAAAGTGCACAAAAATCTTAGTGATCTACTGTTCTTCCTGACAGGCTTCCTGATTGTCAGAACACCCCATTTTTTTTCCAACTGGGAAACGAATAACAGAGAATATTCCTTCATATCCTCCACCATTTCACAGATAAAAATTCAGACATGTGTGGCAAAGCAACATCGCTGTGTGGTCAAGACGGCAAACATTAAAGAAGAAAAACACACAAGCGCGGAGAGGGTGCAGCAGTTTGCTTTTGCCAGAGCCTGCTGGGAAAGGCAGGACTCCACCCTCTCCCCTCCGCTGAGTTAACTGAGTGCAAACTACTTTGAGCACCAGTTTGCAGTAAAAGAAATAAGCTGAGGACAAATGGGGGAAATGGAAGGCAGAGAGAGAAACTAGGACATTTTAAAACCAACTCGAAATGTGGGATGACAAAGGACTGTCCCTGCCAAATTGGGGCAGTCAGAATGTGTGTTCTTTCCATCCCTAGTTTACGCAACCTTAAGGACTAGCAGTGTCCCTGTACATTTCAAAGACAGCTGTGATTCATTTGCAAGAAGCTGAACCGGGTACCTAACTCTGCTTTTTATTCCTGAATGCCATGTTCCTGCACCCACGGCTTAAGCTAAGTGATCCCTTTTCTTAATAACTTATTTTCTGAGCTTGAGCACGGGGGTGGGTTACAAACTTCTCTGTTTAGGTACTTTTTCTTTCTGAGACAAGAAGAATCAGCAGAGAACAAATGAGCCTAAAAGCTGCACATATTTAAATAAAGGGATGTGAGCCACTGAATGTCATTTTTCTTGTCCTCTAGGCAAGGATGTAAATCTTCATAAAATTCATTCTTGCAGGCAGGAATGAATAATTTTATCATTTTTTTCCGCTCACTGTTGGAAAGTCATTAAAAACTAAGCGGTTTTTGAAGATTGCTTGTAATTTTCCATTTATTCTGTGCAAAAAGATGCACTTTTTATCTTTCATAGGAAATGGCAGAGAAGTTTCCTGTGCAAAAAACAGGATTTTTCTGTAGAGGAAGTAAATTTTCTCTATGAAAAATGGTTATTTTCTCTGCAGAGAATGCTGTTGCCTATATAGGACACTTGCAGAAAAACTCACAGAAAGACTCAGGGCCTTTTTGCACTACACTGTTATAGCGCTATTATTCCACTTTCAACATCCTGTGGAATCCTGGGATTTGCAGTTGAGGGAGGGGCCTTTAGGATTCTCAGCCAGAGAGCTCTTTGGCCTCAGCAAACTGCAAACTCCAGAATTCCACAAGATGTTGAAAGTGGAATAATAGCACGATAATAAGGTAGTGTGGAAATGGCTTCAGAGGCAGTGTGCCACCACCTTCCTTCAACATAGCTTACAGCAGTTGCAGCCATATAGGTACAATCTGTGCACGTGCGTAGGCACAGCACTGATCTGTATACTGATATAATTAGCTGACACCCACCAACCCAATATTGGCCCCGCTGGAGACCTTGGAGAGCGGCACTTTCTGCAACAAACAAACCCTCCCAAAGTGTCAAAAATGTCCCCATGTCCCCTAAAGGGGACGCATTTGGGGCAAACACTTTTGCTTACACCCAAGAGACCAAAAAGACAACCGGGAGCTGCATCTGGCCCACAGGCTGGACTTTCTCCATTCTTGTTATAACCACTAAAAGACCCCTCCTGGGTGCACGGAAGTCACACTTCCACATCAAGTCCAGGAAGCCTGCAGAACCCTCCCCAGGCCTCTTCCTTTGAGAGACCTCAAGTCCCTGCTGGGGATGCTTTTTGGAGCTTCCACTCAGTGTTGAAATGTAATAGTGCTAGAATTCTTAGCCACAGAGCTCTTTGGCCTCAGTAAACAACAAACCCAGCATTCCATCGGATGCTGAAAGTGAAACAGTAGCACTATAACAGGACAGTGCAGAAATGGTCCTAGTCTCCGGAGCAGCAGAAAACAAGCTTGCTCTGTAAGGCACGCAGCCTGAGCCCTGGCTTGGGTACGCTTTGGGTCAGAGCGTGAGGCTGTCCCGGTCTTGAGAAAGGTGGTTTTATTTCATGCCCCATCCTCCATATGACACCCCTCCAAATATTGAAACGTAGCTATTACGTCCCCCCTTAACCTTCTCTTCTCCAGGCTAAAAATACTTGGCTCCCTAAGCTGCTCTTCATACAGCTCCATGGTTTCCAGGCCTTCTGCCATTTTGGTCATCCTCCTCTGGACACGTTCCACCTTGTCAATATCCTTCTTGAACTGTGGTCCCCAGAAATGGGCACCGTACTCCAGGTGGGGTCCGACTAAAGCAGAACAGAGTGGTTCTATTAAAGCAGAAAGGAGTGGTGCTCTTCTTCAAAAACCTTTGCCATCTTGACCCGCACTCCGTTGTGGCTTGGTCACATGCGTCCCAGTTTTCATCTGTGAAATGGCGGTATGGACATTAACCGCAGCTCTCATCAGCCTAAGCCAGCACAGCCAATGATAAGGACAGATAGGAGTTATAGTCCAACAACCTTGGGAGGGCTGCAGGATTCCCAGAATCTCCAAGCCAGATGCTCCTCGCTCCGACAAAGCAAACAAAGAAGAAGATGGCTAGAAGAGCAAAACCGAACCTGTCAGGCAACTACTTACCCAGTACTGGAGGACGACCTCTGGTTGGAAACGGCATAGGAACTATTAGCGGTTGCTCCAGGAACTGAATGTCTGTCTCTCTGCCAACAGAAACAGTGGAGTTCAGAAGAGTTCTTGGTGCCCAGTTCATCCTACGTATAGATCACTCAAGCTGAACTATTTCTTCCCACTTGCAACCAGAGCTAGCATGGAATTTTCATTTGTTACATTAGGGGTACAGATACTTCCTAATTTTTTGATGACCTACTCTTTTGACCCTTTTCCATTACAGTTAGAACCCATATATTCGGTATGTCAAATATATGGGCTCCGGTTGTAATGGAAAAGGCTTGTAAGAGCAGGCTGTCAAAAAGCGAACACGCGCTGCTTTTTGTCCCAGGCGACTTGGTGCTGAGTTGATTCCTTCACCTCTTAGAAACTGTGCACAGAAACTCTCATACAGTACCTGTATGTACTCCTAATCCACTTTTGTTCATTTTACCATACAGTACTTTCTTATATTTAAAGGTTTATTTTACCATAATTCCCTTGCACTGAAAAAAATTACTGGTTCTACATTTTAATGCTTTCTGCTTTTTGAGAGTGTGCTGGTCCCTGTCCTGTTGAATAAGTTGGGAAGGCCTATAATAAAGAGGTATGAAACTACACTTCAAAACTAAGGTGACCAGTGGGAACGGCGATAATTTGAGGTTGTGTGCGTATAATGAATAATGCTTTCTTGCTATTTTTCAGCTAGCAGCTACTATCTCAATGGAGCAGCAAGAAAGATTTTATTCTAAACTTTGAAAGAGCTATCTAAAGAGCTTACCTGTTTTAGGGACAGGAATGACTCTCTTGCACTGCTCCTTTAAAATTTGGATTAAATCCCAGCATGCATTTAATGCTTCACTAATAAGGAAACCACCAGTCCTTTCTGATATGGTCACCCTTACAGAAACTAGGGAAAAGGTAATGAAAAACTCATGTGTTACGGGAAAAGTCACCGTTTGTGTGTACGTGCCAGTCTGAACACCGACAAATTACTGGGGTGCTACTGTTGGTAATGAGTTACATAACAAATAACTTTAAAACTCACTTTACAACACTACATGACTCCAGGCCTAAATAGGACAGACCACAGGGATCCACAATCTGGTCTCCCATCTCTTTAAATGTTAGCAATTACAGCGGCAACGTGCTGTGGAAAGGCTCTAAGAAAAATTCTATTCTGTGTTATTTTCAGTTAAAACCAATCTATCTGGTCCGGTGCAGAACATCAATATTATAATAGATCTGTAACTTAGCAAATGAATCTTCTACCCAGGGCTAGAACTATTAACAGTTGCAGGGTGCACTGGGTGGGCAGAGGAAGAGATGAACTTTCAGTGCTGTTTTCTTGATGAAAATTGCCCATCTCAGCCAACTGCCCTGTTAAGTAGAATCTAGATGTATAGTTCTAGCAATTCGATAATTAAAAAGAGGGACGGGCAGTGGCACAGGAATGGAGAGACAATTTTTGCCTCTTTCGCCCAGTTCACCAGAAGTAATGCTAAGTCAGTGCTGGTTGCCATTCTCAGGTGGCTTTCCGCCCAGTAAAATTTGTGCAGGGAGAACATCAGAGACTGCACGGTATAGTGGTTGGAGCATTGGAACTACAACTCTGGAGTCTAAGATTCAAATCCCTGTTCGGCCACGGAAAACAACTAGGTAACCTTAGGCAGGTCACACTATTTCAGTCCCAGAGGAAGGCAAAGGCAAACCGCTTCCAAACAAATCTTGCCAAGAAACCCCCATGATAGGTTCACCTTAGGGTCGCCAAGCATTGGTCGCGCTTGGTATTCAAAGGTGTGTTGCAACTATGCATAGAGGGGCCTTCTAGCAATCAGAGCCAAATGGCCATATAGGGGTTGAAAAATTTTAGGAAAAGAAAATCAAGCTTAGAAACTTGGGCTGACTAATCCATGAATCAGCGTCGCTCTGGAGGAGTTGAGCTTGCCGAAAAAGAGTTTCAGGAGTTCCAAGAGGTCCCTGAAAAGCTATCCACATCTCGGGCCATTTTCGCACTGGACTTATAGCGCTATGATTCCACTTTCAACATCCTATGGAATCCTGGGGTTTGCCGCTTCGGGAGGGGCCAGGTGGCCCCTCCCAAAACGGCAAACCCCAGGATTCCATAGGATGTTGAAAGTGGAATCATAGCGCTATAACAGTCCAGTGCGAAAATGGCCTCTGTGAAGCTCATGCTACTTAAGGAGGAGTCAAGGGAACAGAACATCACAAACTCCTCCCAGCTTGAGGCAGGCAAAGGCTGGGCACCCACCACAGCGAAGAAATGAAAAAGGCCTAGACCCCTGGAGCTCCTCGAGCCGGGAAGAATTTGTGATGATCCGCTCCGTCGGACCCCTCCTCCAAGCAGCACGAGCTCCCCAGAGAGTTGGATCATTTTTCGGGAACCTCCAGGGAACCCTGGGGAGGTCCCTGCAAGGGACGACCTCACAGCGTGCCGAGCTACAGGAAAACAGCTGGATGCCTCTTAGCTGAACCCCCTGCACTTAACAACATGAGGACACGGCTACGTCGGGGAGATGCATCGTTTCAAAGCTGGCTTTGCAGGGGGGATTTTGGTCATCGCGCAGCCAGTAAATAATTCCAACCCCTGCAATCACAACACAAGTGGATTATGACAGCGTAACTTGGACTGAGGCTATCGTAACTCACGAACAGGATGCTAGTCAGACTCCAGGGTCGCTGGAAGTTGCAATCCAAGAACGTCCAGAAGGTTGCGTGACTCCCATCCCTTCCCTGCCCGGGACCACCAGCCTCACCTCACCAGTTAGGCCCACCTTCCCCCTTCTCAGAACCAGTCAGCTAGGAGAATGGCATCATCAGGTACCGGTCTGCCGGTGTTCTTGGAGCCGGGCACGCTGCATCTGCCCAGGCTGCAGTTGGGTGTCGTTCCGCAACTGCTGCTGATGATCTGGAGCTGCTTCTCCGCTCGGTCGGCTCGGTCCAGGAGTTCCTCGATGAACTGCTGGAGGCGCACCTTGGCGTTGGCTTCGCGGGCGGCCGTCTCCTTCAGGAACTGGTCTATTTGGATCACCTCCCTGCGGAAGACGGGGGCAACAATCAGGTAAGAGTGGGACAACACGCAGCACGATTATGAACGGAAATAAAGTAACCAAAATACACACTGTTTTTCTTCCTTTATGCCTTGCTGTGAATTCCGATTTATGGAGACCCTATCCTGCTTTTTTCTTGGAAGATGTCTTCAGAGGGGGTTTAGCATTGTCATCCCCCGAGACTGACTTGCCCAAGGTCACCCAGTACTGAGCAGCAATTTAAACCCCCCCACTGGGAGGCCTTGGACAAGTCATACTCTCTCAGCCTCAGAGGAAAGCAAAGGCAACCCCTCCAAAAAAACCTTGCTAAGAAAACCCTGTGATAAGGTTTGCCTTAGGGTTGTTGTAAGTTGGAAACAACCTGAAGGCAAACAGGAACAACTCCCAGTATTCTAGTCTAACATTCAAACCTCTACATCAGTTTAGCGTATTGTAATTTACAATGTGTTTCTAATTGTGTTTTAGTTTATGTTACACTCCACCTCGAGCCTTGGGGAAAGGCGGGTAAGGAATAAAAATATGTTGTTGTTCTTGTTATTAAACATTTTCTTTACCAGCAACCCTGTTTAAAAATATCTTTTGTTGCTGTAGGCTCCCAAGACTTAGCTCAAGACTTAAAACCCTAAAGTGCATCAAACATTTGGTTAAAATTGCTCATCAAGGGTCTTCCCGTTGGGAGAGAAGGGAGAAATAAGGAAATGCAGACTTCCCTCTGAGGTGACGGAGGGGAGGGAAGACTTTTTTTCTGCTTTTTCCCACCAATTTATGGCCGGAGCAGCTTGAACTGCAACACACAGGTCCAGCCAGCCCGCTCGCCTGCCTTTGTCTTGGTTCCCGTCAGGTGGGGAGGAAACAGGCAGGGCAGTATTTGAGGCTTTATGGATGCCCTGTGAGGACATCGTAGCCCCCAGTGGTCCACAGCCCCTGGTTTAAGAACCACCGCCCTGCACCATGTTGGCTTTCAAGATGTACTGTATTTGCTGGCATACAAGACTTACTCCCCCCCCCCAAAAAAAATACTGTTTGAAAATGGGGTGTTTCTTCTACACCGGTGCGTCTTATATGCCAGCAAATAGTATTTGCCAGTGTATAAACGGGGTGCATCGTATACATGGGTGCCTCTTATACACCGGCAAATACGGTATTCGAAAGAGGTTTGCCATGGCCTTCCTCTAAGGCTGGGAGTGTGTGACTTGCCCAAGGCCATCCAGTGAGTTTTTATGACTCAGTGGGGATTTGAATCCTGGTGTCCTTGCTCAACACTCACGGAATCATAGAAACGGAAGAGGTCCCATCCATTCCAACCTCATTCTGCAATGCAGGAAGGCACAATCCAAGCACTCCTGCCAGATGGACAGCCAAAGAAGGAGACTCCACCACACGCCCACGCAGCGTCGTATTCCACTACGACCATGGTACCAAACTTATTATCTTTAAATAGCCAAACATCCAAATTGCTGTCGTGGAGAAGAAGGAGAAAGCTTGTCTTTTTTGCCACTCCAGAGACTAGAGCCATTCCACCTAAACGTTAGGAAGAACTCAGTAGGTTTGGATTCTCCTTCGTTGGATGTTTTCACAGACGGGTACATTTCAGGGTTGCTTTAGCAGTGGATTCCTCCACTGACAGGAGGCTGAATCAGATTCCCCTCGGGTTTTCTTCAATATCTATAATTCTATGGCCATTTCTACATTAGACTGTTATAGTGCTATTATTCTACTCCATAAACTGCAAATCCCAGGATTCCGTTGGATGTTGAAAGTGGAATAATAGCACTATAATAATCGAGTGCGGAAACAGCCGTAGAATTTTCCGAAAAGTATTAGACCTTTACCACTGTATGGGTTGGCTCTAAGCAACCAGACCTGACTTGGGATTCAGGAATGCAACCCATCTCTCTTTGAGAAAGGAGCCCCTAGAAGCCTTGTGATACAGAAAACCTGACGAACAGCAAAACTAAAAAGTTAACAACACTGCAATGTTATAAAAGCAGTAAACAAAACAGCAGGATGTAACCACTAAAAGCCAGGTGAAGAGGGTGGATGAGGTCTAAGAAAAACATAAAGTGAAACTCCCCAGGGCGTGCTGTACATATCTTACGCTTTTATGTAATCTTCAGTGCCCGAATTTTTCTTCCGGTACATGTTGTTTCCTTCTGATCACACTGCCAGCATCCCCTCCACCATCTCTCCGCACCCATATGTACCGGCCAGTGGAAGATAATGCTTTGGGCAACTAATGGACTCCGATCCATGAAAGCTTACGTAATGGGATTTACATAACAAGAGATTTACGGGTCAGGAATCTGGATTCCGTGGTCTACTATAGCTGAGACTAGCAATTAAATTTAGGTCTCTGTCTTTAAGGTGATACAAGATTTTTTGGCGAGAATCTTGTTAGTGTTCTCCACATGATGAAGTTCCCCTCTGGAAATGATAGGCCTCGTTTTTTTCCACATGCAACACCCACATTCAGTTCAAGGTTGTGAAAGCAGAGAGCTACATCTGTTGCACTGCACATGACGGGACACGCTTGTGCACGGATGTGCAATCAAGATATGTTTGAAATCAGACAGCATTTTTGGTTGTGCAATGTCGCCATTCACAAAGGAGGCCATGTTGTATAACGATGGCATAAGTCCATGAGAATAAAATGATGTTCCATATGAGGAGCAGCTTAGAGAGCTGGGGATGTTTAGCCTGGAGAAGAGATTAAGAGGCAATATGATAGCCTTATTTAAATATTTTAAGGGATGCCATAAGGGAGGATGGAGTGAGCCTGTTTTCTGCTGCTCCCGAGACTAGGACGTGGAGCAATGACTTCAAACTTCAGGAAAAGACATTTTATCTAAACATTAGCAAGAACTTCCTGGTGGTAAAAGCAGTTTGACAGTGCAATACACTGCTGCTTGGGAGTGTGGTGAAATCTCCTTTTTAGGAGGATTTGAAGGAGAGGCTGGATGGCCATCTGCTGGGAGTGCTTTGATGGTGTATTACTGCATGGCAGAAGGGGGTTGGACTGGATGGCCCTTGTGGTCTCTTCCAACTCTATGATTCTATGATAGAAAAATGTAATATACATTTTAACTACAAATAATGTCAAGCTATGCAGGCATACATGCACTGGCTGCAATCTAACACCCCTTCAACGTAGCATAAATATCCACCCACAGAGACAAACTATGCAAGTGCTATGCAAGTGGTGCAACCTCCAAGTGGAGTAACAACACTAAGCAACACACGCCCATGACAGGGTGCCGTTGTGCAATCCACAATGCAAAAACACACCGCAAAGTATAGGATGCACAATGCACAAGGTGTAACCGTCATGCAAAGTACAGGATGTATAACCACAATTCACAAGGTCCAACTGCAATGCAAAGTATGGTATGGACAACCACAATGTGATGTATGGGATGCACAATGATAGCACATGAAACACAACTTTCAAAAACAAGGCACGGATCAATGTCGTGTTTTTGCAACTCCACTTCCATCGCTATCAGCAGAATACCTCTGTTGCCCCATGGTGACTTTCTGACCTTGTCTGCATAGCATGACTCGCTCACGTATGTGTTCCTAACAGAATTCCACTCACTATTTTTTTCAAAAATAGCATTTATTAAAAGAAATGAGAGAACAGAAGGATTTATGCTTATAAGTATGATTTAAGATAACAAAAGAATATGATTATGATTGTGATTAACCTTTATCAGGCACACTATAACATATACATATACAACAAAACCTCAACAATCATTTTTAGAAAATTTAAGCCATAAGTTTGTTGCCTCCACCAGAAAATTGGCCATTCCCCTAGTAACATACGGATTCCGATCTTGCAGTAAGTATTCCACCGATAACCTAACAAAAGAATATAATCAGAGGTCTAGACTCAAATCGATTGACTCAGACTCAAGTCAGACTTAAGTTGCTTCAGCGACTCAACTTGGACTTGACTCAGCAATAGGTGATGCACCGACTCGACTCGACTCGTGATTTGTATATTTTTAGTGACTGACTTCCTGACTTTTGAAACTCCTCCTGAAAAAGTTTAGCACAAGAGCATGTCCACTACATATGGTACAGCGTATCTATTTGTTCTCCACATTTCCAGCAAATTTTCCTAGAGTTTTTATATATCTTAGGTATTTTTGCTGGTGTTAATTTTTTTATTATTCCAAAACATGCATGTATATAAATTCTCGTATAAAAATGGAAATATTTGTACAAACAATAAAAATATTTGGGGGAAAAAAGGGGGAGTAAGAAGGAGCCTGTTCCCCACTTCTGAAAAAACATCCACCTTCGGAAATGGGAAGAAAGAAGGATCCTAAGTCCTCGCTTCTGAAACTGCAGACTCTTTTATGCCATTGACACAAAAACCTCCAGCTTCAGGATGGGGGAGTACAAAGGATCCTATTCCCGACTTCAGAAGCTGCAGGTGGCAAAATAGCAAATGTGGAGGGCAGACTCTGCTTGACTTGTTAAAACCGACTTTATTCGACTCTGTCCAGAAATTCTGAAATTAGGCTGGGGTATAAAGTTGGCTCCCAGACCTGAGACTTGACTTGAAAGCATCTTGCGAGGACTTGAGACTCGACTTGAAACTTGGAGTAAAAGACTTAAATACAGCACTGAGACTAACAATAAAAAAAATGATAAAAATAAGAGAATGTTGCACATACAGAGAAAGTTTCATACAGAGCAGCTTTATAACAGGAACATGGATGGCTGTACTCTAACAGCTTAGGGGAAAGCTAAAGGAGAACATTAAACAACCTGATTGCCAAAATGCAAGCTAAAGAACATCCCTGAGGAATTTAAAGACTATGTAAAGAACAGATTTGCACTACTAAACCTAATTGACGACAAATGTGAAGAACTCTGGATAAAAGCCAGGGACGTTATCAGGGAAGCATGCAAAAAAGACAGTGTGTGTAGCCAGAAAAAAAGAAAAGCTTCATGGGATGACTGGTGAAATTCTTCCAAGGATATGCAAGAAGCAAAAGTAAAAAGATGGGAGAAAAGGCATCAGAAACTGATTGCAACTGTTCATCTTTGTCCCTACTGTACATTGGCACAAAGACAATTATTATAAGAAGCAGTGTAAAGAAAAAGAAGAAAACCCCACCCAAGGAAGAACAAGAGACCTTTTCCACAAGATCCAAAACATTAAAGACCAATTCAAACCAAGAGTAGGGATGATGACCGTTCAACAGGAAAATGCATTATAAGATCAGGATTTAAAAAAAAAAGTTAGATATGCTGAAGGACAGCGCAGAAGAGATGAAAGAAAGGCAGATTCTTTTCAACTAAAACCTTCTGAAGAAAACCTACAATTTTAGAAAATTATGTTGAAGCTACTCTCAAAGCAGGAAAAAGTAAATCAAGGGGAGCAGAGCCGTTTCAAGTTAAAGAGAAAGAATCCGTCAGAACTTTAACAAAACTCTGCCAACAAATACAGAAAGCACAAAACCCCACAGACCAGAAACATTCAAAATACCTCCAAATTTCCAAGAAAGCAGACACCAAGGATTCCAGTAACGATCTAATCATTGCACTCATCTCTATGAAAGCCACGTGATGCTCAAAATCATACGACATGCATGGAGAAATGCCATATGTTTTAGTTAGGTTCAGAAAAGGAGGAAGCCCTAGAGATCATATTAGAAACATATATTGGTTAATGGAGCTTCTCTGGTCCTTCTTCTCTTCCACCAGCTGTTGTCTGGCCAGCTAAGGACAGATCACAGCCCAATTTCTCAGTGCCATAAAAGCTCTCCCGATGTCCACCCCCCCCGCCCACATCCAAGGAAGGAGATGGGACACAGAAAGGAAGTATAGGGCCACTAGCCTGACCTATTCCCTTTCCCTCTCCTTTCCCTGACCTGGGCCATTTCCGCACTAGACTGTTATAGCGCTATCAGTCCACTTTCAACATCCTATGGAATCCTGGGGTTTGCAGTTCAGGGAGGGGCCGGCCGGCCCCTCCCTGAACTGCAAACCCCAGGATTCCATAGGATGTTGAAAGTGGACTGATAGCGCTATAACAGTCTAGTGCGGAAATGGCCCTGGTTTGGACCTTGCGTACCTGCTCTCCCCACCTTGCTTCAGTCTCCGTCCCACAGACTGACAAACACACACACGCATTTTCATATTTGTACTTTTTCCACCTTTGCAGGGGTCCTGAGCCCCTAACCCTAGCAAACGTGGAGGGCTGACTGTATTCAAAGTCACTGCAAAAGACTCATTGGAAAAGATCACAATGCTTACTAAAACAGAGCTGGAAAGAAAACTGGAAAAGGCCACTGGAAAAAGAGGAAGACCTCATTACAAGGGGTTTGATTCAGTCAAGGATGCTACCGTGCTGCGTTTGAAAGACCCGAGCGTTGCTGATGGCGATGGCTCAGGGAGTGATCTCATTCACAGAGTTGCCAACAACTTTTCTCAAAACGAATCAAACAAAGAAGCAAACAACTCCTCCCGCTGCCGTTTTTATTGTTCCAAAGGTTGAAAAATGGAGGCCACGTCTCTGTGTATTTGTCTGCATGAGCTGCTAAGTAATTTCTTGTAAAATAAGTTAACTTTACTCTTAATGTTGTGTCCAAGAGCTTTCTAAAACACTCTGACATTTGTAAAAGTGTGGTTTTTCCAGTGTTCTGCTATACAAGTTCTAACAGTTACCAGAAGGGTAGATTAATGCTAGGTCAACTGTTTCCATACCAACCTTTCCGTGTTCTATTCTTTTCTTAGCATCTAAAGATAATTAATCTGTAATGTGCAATATTAAAAAAATTGGGTTTCTTTCCAGAATTCTCTGATATTTGTGCATGGCCAACAGATATGCCTACAATCCTCACAGTTCTCTCTTCAACACAACACAAAGACTTATATTATGGGGAGCTACATGGATGTTACAGACCTAAATTTCCAGTCTTCACCAGCACTGCTAAAAAATTCTGTTGGTCTGTAAGAAGGGTTTTGCAACTCCTCAGACAGGGCAGTCAGTGAAGCAGTGTGTGTTGTGAGAAGGAAGAAAATGCTAATGCCACTATGTGACACATATTTTCGGCTGAACACGAGGAGCAAGCAATTAAGAGAGAAACGGATTGAAATATCCATGTGCCTCCCTATAAATGCATCATTATTAGACCTAATGTCACCAAACTGCCACACCGTGACCAAGCTCTTTTGTTAGAGTAAGGTAGTTTAAATTTCTGAATGTGGCATGACACATTGGCCATGGTACGTAACTCTTGTGTAGAACATTGTACCCTTGAGCCCCAACACCAAATATGCAACAATATACACAACACAATTTGTACACATCTCCATGAGCAATGCACATTGACCAAGATTCTACATTCTGCTCTATGTTGAATAAATGCAACAAAACGAGTCAGTGAATTGCAAAAATGTCCATCTGGGCAAGAGCATTCCAGGCACTTCTGATGTACGTTGGGCATTCCTGTTCTATTACAACACTTGTTCTGTTCCACAGCTTGTGTCCTGATGCACACTATGGAGCGTCCTAGATGTCCCTCAGTGCCCATCGTGCATTGATCTATTTGCATATCAGCCATTCCACTGGCTATCGCTGTGCAACAGATGCCCATATGTAGTAATGTTATGGCCTTACTAGATCAATATGGACATTACAAAATTAGTCAGTTCTGTTTCTTGCACACGGTGGTCTGCTTGTGAAGAATCACAGAATCCTAGAGTTGGAAGAGACCATGAGGGCCATCCAGTCCAACCCCCTTCTGCCATGTAGGAAGACAGAATCAAATCACTCCCAACCGATAGCCATCCGGCCTCTGCTGAAAAACCTCAAGAGAAGGAGACTCCACCACACTCCCAGGGAACAGCGGATTCCATTGTGGAGCTGCTCTTACCTTCAGGAAGTTCTTCATAATGTTTAGGTGCAACTTCTTTGCCTGTAGTCTGAAGCCATTGCTCCATGCCCTAGTCTCTGGAGCAGCAGAAAACAAGCTTGCCCCATCTTCCGTATGACATCCCTTCAACTATTTAAACACAGCTATCATGTCTCCTTTTAACCTTCTCTTCTCTGGGCTAAATGTCCCCAGCTCCCTAAGCTGCTCCTTGTAGACCTTGATGGTTTCCAAGCCTTCTACCATTTTGGCTGCCCTCCTCTGGACATGTACCAGCTTATCAATATCCTTCTTGAATTATGGTGCCCAGAACAGGACATCATCTTCCAAGGGAAATCTAACCAAAGGAGAACAGTATAGTACTATTACATCCCCCAATCGAGATACTACGATCTAATTTCCATGCTGAATTCCAGCCATTATATTCAACGTTCATGCGCATTTATGCACAACATGTATCCATGAACAAGGGCACCACATGTGCAGCTCTTTTTCTGCAGCCGTGAACTGAGTGGAGCTATTCTGCACTGGAGCAAAAGCATCCAACCACTTCCGTAGGGAAACTTATGCATGTATGCGACATCAATAGAACTCTGGCCAGTACCCTGAATCCTATTGGTTAGTCTCCTTTTAGAGCAGATCTATTAAATCAACTGTGGAACGGGGAGTTTACACATTGATAAATCCTATTAAATTAATGTGTCTCCTCTCACTGCGAGTAACAATAGGATTAAGTTAAGCCAGACGAGGGATGATGGGATAAGGGGAGCAGTATGAAAGCTAGCAACAAAGGCCATTTCTGCTCTACGCCGGACCTTTCCGCACCTTACCTCTTTCCAGCGTGGGGGTGCAGGGGTCATGCGAGCAGCCTCTTGCCAGAGGCTCTTGCGTCCCCGCTGCTTCGGCTCCATAGCAGCCGCCTGCCGGGGCTCCGCTTCTTCCTTCCGCAGCGCAGCTGGGCATCTTCTCAGGCTGCGCTGGGGGAGGAAGTGCAAGGGCCGCATCTCTGGAGGCTCCGCATGCATAGTAAGTACGTGCGGGGCCCCGGAGTGCTGCGCGATTGCGTACCATTTTCGGCTACAAGCGGAAAGTGAAATAGCGTGCGCTTGGCGCCTGCCGGCCCCAGCAGCATCACACAATTGCGAGGACGTCGTCTGAAATGCTCCTCACAATCGCACGACGCTCCGCAGACCCTTTCACATGGCAAATGCAGTGCGAAAAGGGCCGCTGTTACAGTGCTATTATTCCACTTTCAGCATCCCATGGAATCCTGGGGTTTGCAGTTCAGGGAGGACCACTGAGAATTCTCAGCCAGAGAGTTCTTTGGCTTCAGTAAACTACAAACCCCAGAATTCCACAGGAGGTTGAAAGTGGAAGAATTGCACTAGAACAGTGTAGTGTGGAAATGCCCAAAGTGAAGTGGACCTAGTATGGTAACTCAGTTTGCAGTGGTCAAATGCACGGGCCCACTGGGCAGATGTAGATCTCTGTCAGGACCTGCAAGCCCCAAAACCCTGAACTGGATGAGCTCTCCATCAGAAGAGGAACACAGCATAAGCCCTAACATGAACCAAGACCAGGGGATAAATGGTGCTTAGACAGACTGTGAAGCCAATCACAGCTCAGGGAACGCTGGCAAGGCGGGGCTTACAGGGAGGAAATGTTACAAAACTGAGGCTTGTCTCTGTTAGAAGGCAGGTAAGGAAAAGCTGGCACAGAGGCAGGGAACAGATTTCAGGCAGACAGAAACAGATGGAATAGAGGCAGGAGAGTTAAGCCATTTATGCCCTGTACTGTTATAGTGCTATTCTTCCACTTTCAACATCCTATGGAATCCTGGGGTTTGCAGTGTAGGGAGGAGCATTTAGTATTCTCAGCCAGAGAGTTCTTTGGCTTCAGTAAACTACAAATCCCAGAATACCACAGGATGTTGAAAGTGGAATAAGAGCACCATAACAGCGTAGGGCAGAAATGTCCTCAGAGAGAAGAAAGGACTGACCATGGTTTTGGGGAGCTGTAAACGATTCAGTACTTCAGTGGTTAAGGCATTATTTTCTTGTGTCTTAATAAACTTCCACTTGCTTGTTTTGATCATTGGTTCTGTCTGTTCTTATTTAGTTTGGTGGGAGGCCTGGACACAGTTGCTACAGGGAACCCATCAAAACAATACAGCCCCTGGTCCACAATAGGGATCACTTTGAGGCCCATGTTTCCAATCCAGGAAGGTATTAAAGGGGGAAAAGGTCAAGGTGAGTGACGGGACCCCAGGGTTGGAACTTCGGGATCTGTCTGGCAAGTGGATCTGTCATAGGAACCCCATAAAAACATCTCTGCGAAGTACTTTAGTTGTGCATTCCTGAATGGGGGTGGGTTGAGCTAGATGGCTCGGAGTCCCTTGCAACTCTATGGGCCTTTCTGCACTACATAATAATTGCATTATGATTCCACTTTAACTACCAGGGCTGCCTCCTATGGAATCCTGGGGATTGTAGTCTTGGGAGGTACCGGAGTTCCCTGGCTGAGAATTCTAAATAACCCTCCCTAAACTGCAAATCCCATGATTCCACATAACAGAACCATGGCAGTTAGAGTGGAATCATAGGGCAATAGTTATGTAGTGTGGAAAGGCCCTATGAGTCGATGAATGTGTGTCAAGTTCCACCAGGGCAAACTCATTTTCTTTGGGTTGTGCAAATTGTCTCCTTATTCGTGGGTTTTTTCCCCTGCCTCTCTTCCTTCTCTCCCTCCCTCCCTCTCTCCTCCCCAGTCCATGCAATGGCCTTTCCAGGGAGTCAAGGAAGCTTCCAGTCCTGCAGGGTTTTCTCAAAAGGTCAGGGTATCTTTGGCACAGAATCTAGGTCAGATGCATTGTGGGACTCCGGCAAGGTCAGTAAGAAATAAGGACTGGAGGGGTTGGCGGGTGGGTGGGTGGGTGGGTGGGTGGGTGGAGATCATATCCTGGTGTGACAGCTCAAATTCACACAGAGAGCCATTAAAGGCAATCTTTTGCAGTGAAAGGTCCTTTGGAGCCACATAATTGGATTTTAGTCCCACCGAACAAAGACGGCACCCTCCTCTTTTCTGCCCAGCTCGGTTGGAGATCCTTCCTTTGTCCTTGATTTCTTCCAGCCCACCCCGCCCCTTTCTGCATGCCAAGAGCTGTTCAGAAAACTTTAATCTCCAGGCAGCCCAATCCACAATCTTGAGCTAAGCAGATGAACCTGCAACTGCAGGGAAATTGAATACCTGTCAGATTCTGATTTAAGCCTTTTCGGCTCAGTGTGATTTTTACGGAGAACGCACAACAGGGAATCTGCTTTGGGTTTGACTCGCAACTTTAAAAGAGCTGCCCAAGGTGCTGAATTTGGTGTTGCTGTTGTGTGCCTTCAACAGAATAATATGGCTGGAAGAGACCCCAAGGGCCATCCAGTCCAACCCCATTCTGCTACACAGGGATACGCCATCAAAGCATTCCCGACAGATGGCCATCCAGTCTCTCTTTAAAAACTTCCAAAGACGGAGACTCCGTCACTCTCTCAGGCAGCAAATTTCATTGTCAAACAGCTCTTATCCTCAGGAAGTTCTTCCTAATGTTTAAGTGGGATCTCTTTTCCTTTTGTTTGAAGCCATTGCTCTGTGTCCTAGTCTCTGCAGTAGCAGAAAACAAGCTCGCTCCATCTTCTGTAGGATGTGCTGGCTAGGACTGCTGGGTCTTGCAGCCTATCAAAGCCCAGAAAGGATCAATCTATAAAGGATCTACAAAAATTGTGGAGGAATTTGTACCTCTGAGCCATGCTTAGCAGAACCCAGGCTTCTGTCCGTGGCAAATCTAACATGCCTGCATGTTCACCCTGGTGCTGAAACATCCAACCATGCCATGCTGTCTAAATCTGGCTCTGCGGAACCTGACATCTGCTGACCGGTGCCAGATAACTCAAGCTTCAGTAAGCCTTATTGGAGCCTTTTGTTTGCAGCTTGCAACAAAATACCAAAAAGAAACTCTGAGCGTCAAAAGTATACATTAAGGGGAATGCACAATCCCTGAAATTAAGGTATTCCTCACCCCCGGCAACAATGTGGTTTCCTCACTGTACATGCCTAATTGATTAGGCTTGCAGCTAAAACCCACATTTGCCTTCCACTGACTAATCACAAAACAAAGTACCGTAATGCAAGATACAGAAGTGAGCACATCCACATACTATAACAAACATACATTTTTCACCACCTGAGAGTGGGCATCTTCTAAACACGTGCTAAGTGTATCATCTTGGTTGACCCCTAGGTCTGACTAATCCAGGGCAATTATATCTGCATTACACTCCCTGCTGTTTAACACGTCACAGTGATTATGTTTCTAGGCTGCTTCATCCTTAGCATCTAATACACTAGCTGCAGTTTACAATACACATGCTTTACAAGAGCATGCCAAAGCAAATAACAAACATTTGCTGATATCCTACATCAGCATGTGCATCTGTCCTGATCCCCGGCCCCTCAGTTCACCTTAGCAGTCAGCAGCCTCATTAAGTGAAGAAAGTTCTGCTCAGCCCCCGATCGAGGTGCAAACAAGATGACGTTTCCAGCCCCTCCCTGAGTGAGTGAGGCTGCATTGAGTAATTACAGCGGGATCTTGCTTCTGATTGTTGCAGCCTTGCTCAGTGGTAGGAGGCGGCCGAAAATGACATCTTCCTTATGACCCAATCAGCAAAGAAGCTGAGCTTCTATCATGTCTTGGATAACTTGTCCTCATAGAATCATACAGTTGGAAGAGACCCCAGGGGCCATCGAGTCCAACCCCCTGCTATGCAGGAACAGCCATCAAAGCATTCCTGACAGATGGCCATCCAGCCTCTGCTTAAAAACCTCCAAAGAAGGAGACTCCACCACACTCCGAAGTAGCATATTCCACTGCCGGACAGCTCTGACCGTCAGGAAGTTCTTCCTGAGGTTTAAGTGGAATCTCCTTTCCTGCAGCTTGAATCCATTGCTCCTCGTCCTAGTCTCTGGAGCGGCAGAGAACAAGCCTGCTCCCTCCTCAACATGACATCCCTTCAAATATTTAAACATGGCTATCCTGTCCCCTCTTAACCTTCTCTTCTGCAGACTAAACATCTCCAGCTCTCTAAGCCATCCCTCACAGGGCATGGTTCCAGACCCTTCCCCATTTTGGTCACTCTCCTCTGGACACGTTCCAGCTCGTCAACATCCTTCTTGAACTGAGGTGCCCAGAACTGGACACAGTATTGTAAGGCCCCGCTTTGGAGGTCCCCAATATCAGTATGGTTTGGGTGGGCACCATACCTAATTGGCATCATATGTAATTGGTAACACATTTTATTGGCTCTGATATCAAATTCATGCCTGAGAGGTGACGGAGAGGTCAAACCGAGCGAGGGAAAGAATTTGACCGTAAACGTGAGAAGCATAGGTCAACTTGAAACTTCCTCCAGGTAAGACTGAGTCATTTGTCAGGCAAGTACACACCATTCCTGTGGATAATAGGCTTAAATAGAAGCTGGACTTTTCCAGGGAACCCAACTGTGAGAAGCCCACCAGGACACTGATTGAGAGATACCCGTCCCTGGTCCACCTGGATTCCTTCCTCTGTCCTCACAGCACCCACAATAGACAGCTATTACAACACCCATCATGTCTTTGTCAATCAAAGCACTAAGCTCATCAACAGGCGAAAGACCCATTGTCCACAACAGGTTCCCTTTGTCTTGCATCTGGAACCTTCACAGCCACAGGCCATTTTCAGGGTACAAACACCCCGGATTTCAGGAGGCCCAGGGCAGCCTCTCGAAGGTCTGCCCGTCACTCTGTCCGTCTGGCTCCTGAATGAGAACTGCCCTTAGGTCCTACCTAAGCCAAAACACATTCCTCCTCTTCACGACTCTTCTGGACAGGTAATTATAAATCCCCCAAATCCCTCAGCCTCTCTATAATTTTTCCTTCCTTTCTCTTTCAGTTAGCTCTTGTGTGAATGTATGAGTGTGTGTATCTTGTGTGCATGCATGAGTGAATTCCCCTCAATAAAATCATTTTATTAGACAATTTTGCTCGGTTTTTGGCTTGGCCTGACTCTGTAAAAATTGGGTTTAAAGATCTCGCTAGGTTACCCTGCCTCTTGTAGTGCTACAGCTTGCGCTCTGGCTAATTCCCACTCCCCATTATTTGGAGCACATTGAGGTGTCCCCCAAGAAACCCCAGAAATCAGGGTAACAGTATTCCAAATGAGGCCTAATCAATGCAGAATAGAGTGGTCCTCACCAACATCACTCAGAGTTTGAACCAAAAGCATTTATTTGGAGCAAAGCAAACAACACAGCAACTTTCCTAACAGTTGCTGAGACTACTTCATACAGGATGGTTACAGATTTTATACTCGGTCATAAAAATTTAGGCACGCACAGCAATGATTGGTGAAAGTCATAAAGGTCACAGCACCCCACCAGCACAAACATTTTCCCAGAACTTCCATTATTTATATATCATCCTGGGAGCGAAGTAAATATCCTGGATCCTTGTCTTTGCACTGCCTGTTTCCATAACACCTTCCCACTATTTCTCATTCTCTCTTTCTGATTTTCTTCTCTCTCCTGCCTGGATACAAAGTGACATTGAATAATACAGCAATTAACCATTTGGTGCCTTGGGATATTTTAAAAGTTCCAAGCGGACGCATAGCTGCAGATAGCAATTAGCAACTGATACACAGATAGTGCTTCATCAAGCTGCAGGCCTGCTTGATCTAGCAAAGCTATTCTATTACATATACCAGTGCATCTAGCACACCTATGGCAGGAGCCATGCATCCTGACACCTCCATTAGCTCCATGTGGCTGCTGGCTTTTAAGATGGGCTGGGGTGTGGAATTTGCCATCATGACAATAACGCTACAATCGTGACTATGTAGTTTTACTGAACTGGGAACAGTTGCAGATCTGTCATTTTAGGTTATGAACCTGTAACTGCAGTCCAGAATGCCAACCATTATAATTCTTAAAAGACTGAAGTGTGTGTGTGCGTGTGTGTGTGCATGTGTACACACAAGGGCCATCCAGTCCCACCCCTGCTGCCATGCAGGAAGACACCATCAAAGTACTCCCTTTGACAGATGGCCACCCAACCTCTCTTTAAAAACCTCCGAAGAAGGTGACTCCACCATACTCCTAGGCAGCACTGTATTCCACTGTCTAACAGCAATTACTATCCAGAAGTTCTCCCTAATGTTGAGGTGGAACCTCTTTTCCTGTAGTTTGAATCCATTGCTCTGTGTCCTAGTCTCTGGAGCAGCAGAAAAAAGCTGGCTCCATCCTTTGTATGGCATCCTTTCAAATATTTAAACCTGGCCATCATGTCACCTCTTACTCTTCTTTTCTCCAGGCTAAGCATAATCAGCTCCCTAAGCCACTCCTCTCAGAGCACGGTTATTCCTCATAGTGCACATTTCCTTCAAGTCAAAGGGAAAATCATGGAGATCAAAACCTCTTTATCGATCTCACCATCACTATTGAGAGAGAAGGAATCATTCTAAATTGTGTTTTTTCCAAGAGCTGGTTTTTCAGCAGCTTAACTGCCAGTTGATCAGACAATCAGTGGTAGCTGGCAGCTTCCATGTTAATGGGGCTGTGAATCCACTCCAAGTTTTAGTCTGAACTTTAAAGGAGCTACTCTAGATGGTTCTATTTGGGAAACAGAATCATAAGAATTGGACCAGGGATCTCCAGGGCCAACTGGTCCAACCACCTGCCATGCCGGAATACATAGAAAACGCGTTCCAAAGAGATTGCTGTCCAACTTCTGTTCAAAGACCCCAAGAAGAAGGCTGCATCATTCAATTGTCAAACAGAGGGTTTGGCACTTTGGACAGCTCTTTAAAGTTCAGAAGCTTTAACACCCAAAAAATTGAGAGGTGATTCCTATCTCATTTTGGAGACAAGGTTGATCACCTTGGATAGCACCATTAAACTTCAGACCAAAGTGTAGAACACATTCGCCACCCTAGTGACATCGAAGCGAGCAGCTGTCACTGTAGACCAGCAGGTGACAGATGAGATGATCAAATCCCCCCAAAGACAGCAGAATTTATACATGGTGGGATTCTTATTTTACCATAAGTGCTATTCCCTGAGTGGATGGTGGCACTGCATGTCCACCTGTATCTCTTGCAAAATGCAACCACCTTCAGTTTTAGTAGATTTTTTAAAAGGGGGTGGTAGCTATGAAAAGGTGCATGTTTACACTGTGGCTGATTCTACAATGCTCATTCAGAGCAAAGGCAATGCCTCCCAGCCTCGCTCTGAACTGGCTTTACAGCGTTCCCACTGTTCCCACCATGCAGCAAAGAAGGAGAAGCCAGAACTCGAAACAAAAATGGTAGAAAATTATTGGCAAGGGAGCTTTTCCCAACAACCATTCCTTTCTCTCCAGAACAATTTGCAGGTGAATATTTGGCACACTGCATAGTTTCCCCACGGCACCTGCATGGAAAAACTGCTTGATCCTCACAGCAGGGATTTAATTGAGAACAAGGTACAGATCCCATCTCCATGCAAATGGCCACATTAAATAAAAACCACAGAGGTGGGAATTACTGGAGGGAGAGCTGTTTCTAAGAAGGAACCTGCTCTTACGATGCTGCTGAGCTCTTTAATATTCGGATTGCTTCCTCCGCCCCAGGTCTGCCCTTGCCTGATATTCTGCATGCACAGTACGCAGTCAGATTCCTTCTCAGCGGTTCAGCTGGGAGGAATGCAGGTAAGAAGAAGAGAAAGGAAGTTGCCTCTTGTGGTTGAGGAGGTAGGGAACGTCTCCCACCTTGATGCTACCTTTCTGTGGTGGCGGGACTCCATGCTCTTGTGACATAGGAGGCCATGCTGACGGCAGCTACGCTGCTGGTAGGGTCTCCTGTGTCAGGCAGCCTCGTGCCAAGGCACCAGACGAAATGTCCCAAAGAGCTACTCGGCGGCAGCGGCAGTAGTGGGAGGCTGAGCATTGCTCAGAGACAACAGTAGGAGCACCGTGTGGATATGTGCCTCCAAGGTGACCCCATTAATTTCATAGATGAGGAGGACTCAGAGGTGGTTTTGTCAGTTGCTTCCTCTGACATAAAGCCTACAGCATCTGGTATTCATTGCCTGTCTCCCACCCAAGTACCAACCAGGGCCGACCTTGCTTAGCTCTCAAGATCAGACGTTTGCCTTTATTTGTTTATTTGTCACCTTTATTAGAGTATTTGAGCCCTAGAACCAGTGTTACGTAGTGGTTTGAGTGTTGGGCTATGATCCTGGAGACCAGAGTTTGATTTCCTGCTCAGCCACGGAAACCTGCTGGATGACCTTTGGCACGTCACGCACTCTCAGCCCCCGAAAACCCTGTGACAGGTTCCGACGGAAACGACTTGAAGGCAAACGCACCATAGCTAGAGAGCCGTTGTGGTATACTTGCGTGAACATTAGACTTTGACTTTGGAGACCAAGATTTCGATCCCGCTTCACCACGGAAACCCACCAGGTGACCTTGGGCAAGTCACACTCTCTCAGCCTCAGAGGAAGGCAAAGGCTTCCTTGGAACAAATCTTGCCAAGAAAACCCTATGATAGGATCACCTCGGGGCTGCTGTAAGTCGGAAACAACTTGAAGGCACGCAACACCAACAACCACAGCTAACGCTAGTATAGGAGCAGCACCGTATAGGCAAAGGCACTGGTAAATCACACCTGAAGCCTTTTACCTTGAAAACCCTCTGATGAGACAGCCTGAACTCTGCCCAGAAGCAAAAATGGCTAAACCGAGGCTGTCATACTTTGGACATATCATAAAAAGACATCCCTCACTAGAAAAACTAATAACGCTTGGGAAGGCGGAAGGCAGAGCCAGCACCATGTAGTGGTCTGAGTGTTGGATTACGATCTTCGAGACCAGGGTCGAATTCCCTGCTCAGCCATGGAAACCCACTGGGCGCCCTTGGGTGTGTCACACACTCTCAGCCCCTAGAAAACCCACGATAGGTTCACCATAAGTAAAAAATAACTTGGAGGCACACAAGAACAACACGGTGGCCCTATTATGGGGTTTAGGGGCAAGGTTTACTCAGAGGAGATTAGACATTGCCTTCCTCTGAGACTGAGAGAATATAACCTGCCCAAGATTACCCAGTGAGTTTCCATCGCCAAGGCCCCAGAGAGCCAAAACTTGGTGTCCTGGAATCCTAGTCCAACTTTCAGACCACTATACCTTGCCGGCTCCTTACACTCTCCAAACTGCCAGGCCTCAGGTCAGAAATGCCACGATAAACTACTAGGCTTCAAACTGCAAACCAGGCTGCAAATTCCAAACGAGAGGTCCTCACACTACAAACTGTACGTGCCTTCAAGCTGACTTTGGCTTACGGCAACACTATCCCAGGGTTTCCTTGGCAAGATTTAGGTCATTTCCGCACTACACTGTTATAGTGCTATTATTCCACTTTCAACCTCCTATGAAATCTTGGGGTTTTGGAGTCTAGAGAGGGGCATATAGGATTCTCAGCCAGACAGCTCAGAAACCCCAGAATTCTACAGGAGGTTGGAAGTGGAATAATCATAGAATCATAGAAATGTAGAGTTGGAAGAGACCACACGGGCCATCCAGTCCAACCCCCTGCCATGCAGGAACACCCTCAAAGCACTCCCTTTGACAGATGGCCATCCAGCCTCTGCTTAAAAGCCTCCAAGGAAGGAGACTCCACCACACTCCATGGAGGCAGCAGCATATTCCACTGCCGAACAGCTCTGACCGTCAGGAAGTTCTTCCTGAGGTTCAGGTGGAATCTCCCTTCCTGCAGCTTGAATCCATTGCTCCTTGTCCTGGTCTCTGGAGCAGCAGAGAACAAGTCTGCTCCCTCCTCGACATGGCATCCCTTCAAATATTTAAACATGGCTATCATGTTTAATAGCACGATAACAGGGTAGGGCAGAAATGGCCTCAGTCAGAGGAAATGTGCCATTGCCTTCCTTTGAGGCTGAGAAAGTATAACTTGTTCCAGGCCACCCAGTAGGTTTCTATGGCTGAATGGAGATTTGAACCGGGTCTCCTGAAGCCCTAGCTTAACATTCACCCCACAACATCAGCCATATCCAATTTTGGGAATGATAAAAATAAAAACATTACAAAACCTAGTAAAACTGTGATCTTCAGAGTCTTAGGCCATTTCTGCACTGAACTGTTATAGTGCTATTATTCCACTTTCAACATCCTAGGGATGGCCACCTCAAAGGCCCCTCCTTAAACTGCAAACTCCAGGATTCCACAGGATGTTGAAAGGGGAATAATAGCACTATAACAGGCTAATGTGGAAATGGCCCTAGTTTAACACTCACATCACTACACCATGCTGGCTTTCATTTTGGATATATAAATAAAATAAAACCGTTTAAAGGAGAAAACCTCATGACCAGCTTACCTTAGGGTTGCTCTAAGTTGGAAGCAATTTGAAAGTATACAACAACCAACAACATGACTGACAGATTACACATACACAAACACACTTCCATATTCATTTTCATACCGGCTTTAGCTACAGTAGATTTGCCATTCAACACAAAGGTTGCCTAACACAATTAAGGTGTAACTCCTTAGGCAGAGATTTATATTGTTCAATTCTGTTGAAAGATCAAGCTAAACCCAATTCAGAGAAATTGGAACGAACCAGGGCAAACTTGATACAAGTCAAAAAGCCACAAAGTCCCATAGTCTCCTAATGTGTTAAACAGCTAAATAAACAGACAGTTGTGTAATATACAGAAATAATAATGACACTATTAATGCAAAATCTAATAAAATATGATCACTAGAAATATTAATTAACACAAATTTTTAAATTGTATGCAAAGCCTGGGACTGTTATTATTAAACTGTAAAACTCAATAAGCACTTCTGAATTAATTATGGAAATAATCTGCGTGTAGTTCAATAACCTATTATACAAATACGCAATATATAATTTATATTGCAGACCGTACAGATTTCCAAATAGTTTATACCAACACACACACACATAATTCAAACAACCAATAATGAACAAATCAATAACTCATAGCATTCTAGTGGATGGTTATAAACTAGTGCGAGATTTCTATATAACAGAAGTAGAGAATTAACACGTTGGATTCTCATGCAAAGATGCTGGGACAAAAGTCAGGCTCTCATGTATTGTGGCAATAATGATGATGAATTGACAGTTGAATTCTCATTTGCCAAATTGCCACATGTGAAGATCAGTGCAAGAGTTGCATACATATTGCATTAGATGTTGTATTAAACTTGGTATGAGTCCCAAGCTGAATAATCAGCAGGTTTCTCCAACTCCATCAGTGGATGATGGTGGTGCCCATACCAGCAGAGTGACGAATCCACTCCTGGTTTCAATCTGAACTTTAAAGGCAACATCCCAAGGGCTCGACTCTCCAAAGGGTTAAGCACCCAGGACAGTGCCTTTAAGAGTTCAAAGTAAAACTCAGATCCGGGCCATTTCCACACTGGACTCTTATAGTGCTATTATTCCACTTTCGACATCCTATGGAATCCTGGGGTTTGCAGTTTAGGGAGGGGCAAAGGCCCCTCCCTAAACTGCAAACCCCAGGATTCCATAGGATGTTGAAAGTGGAATAATAGCACTATAAAAGTCCAGTATGGAAATGGTCCTGGTTTACCACTCCACTAATACTGGAGCCACCAGCTGTAGCTCACTCATTTCTACTTAAGAAAACCTCCACCTCCAACCATTTAATATGGAGAAATAATTTACTCCTATATGCTATTTATATCCAATCTTCCTCCCATGAATAGTACTTGAGTTGCTTAAAATCTGACAGCATACCATTATAACCTCAAATGTGTGATAGGATAAAGAATTTAAAACACACGGTAAAAAACACACCAATTTTTTTTTAAAAAAAATATGCAGCCTCCTCATGTCGTTAAAAATGCCCTTTACAGGAAGAGAGGTCAGTTTCCAGCGAATCCTCTGAATAAAAAGTAAAGACAATGGGAAAGGGATCAGCTTAGCCTCTTGCTGGAGGGATTTCCAGATCCAGAGAGTACTTGGATTGCACATCCCTGATTCTGGGAACGCCCATTCTCTGACCACGCCTGTTCTGCTGGCAGGATGGCAGCATTCTTCCTCCTTTCTTGTTCCTTTTGTTGTGGTTTGCTGTCAAGCCAACTTCGACTTAAAGTGGTCCTATGAATGAGAGATGTTCCGGTCACCCGGTTATCAACAGTCCTGCTCAGGTCTTATAAATTCAGGGTAACCAGGAGATCCTTGATGGAGTCTATCCATTTGAAGTTCAGCCTTCTTCTTCTCCTGCTGCCTTCTGCCTTACCAAGCATCACTGCCTTTTCTAATGAGCTCTGTCTTCTCATGATACGTCCAAAATACAACAGCCACGGTTGAATTGACCTGGTTTCTAGGGAGAGTGCAGGCTTGATGTGTTCCCGGACCCATTTATTTATCCCTAGAACTCTCCTCCGGCACCACATTTCAAAGGAGATGATTTCCTCCTTTGGTTCAGCCTTTACAACCATGCATAGAAATTGGAAATATGATGGTACGGACAATCCTAACTTTCGTACTCAATGATATATCTTTAGACTTGAGGATCTTGGCTACTTCCTTCATGGCTATCCCTCCAAGTCACGGGTGTCAAACTCAATTTCATCTTGGTCCACATCAGCATTATGTTTGCCAGTTATATCTGTAAGACTACATAAATGTATCTACTCTTTTATTATATTAAATAATTGCCTCTGCATTTGATGATCACTGGTTTTTTAAATTGCCTTCCCTCTGCATCAACTTTTTTTTCTTGGACATTTTGGGGCTATGTGATCGTAGTTCGTGGTCCCTATACCTCTGTAAAGTGACATAGAATTGGTCAGTATATCCAAAAGTGCCTCTTTCTGTCCCCCCAGCTCCAGCTGCAGGAGAGGTGCAAGGGCCAGATGAAACGGCCCGGTGGGCTGGATTTGGCCCATGGGAATTGTGTTTGACATAAGTGTTCTAAGTCCTAGCCTCCTTCTGATTTCTTGGATGCAGCCTCCATTCTGCTTAATGACTGGGGCCATTTCCACACTAGGCTGTTATAGCGCGATGATTCCACTTTCAACCTCCTATGGAATCCTGGGGTTTGCAGTTTAGGGAGGGGCCACCTGGCCCCTCCCGAAACTGCAAACCCCAGGATTCCATAGGAGGTTGAAAGTGGAATCATCGCGCTATAACAGCCCGGTGCGGAAATGGTGTGGGTCAAGGTATAGGAAAATCTCAAACTATTTCTATGTCTTCATCCTCTGCCTTAAAGTTATGTAAATTACAGTCGGCCCTTCAGGTTCGTGGGTTTGACTTTCACGGATTTGATTATTTGCAAGTTTCTCCAACCCTGCTCCCCGACCTCAGGCATTACTTTTCTGGGGGAACTGTCCCTCTCATTGGCTCCAGCTGGGTCAATAAGCCCTTTAAAAAACCCATCTCTGATCCTCCTCCTTCGCCCACACTTTTTGATATTTGGGAGTTTTCCACTTTTGCAAGGGTCCTGTGCCCCTAACTCTAGTGACTGAGGAGGGCCAAATCTGTAATCATTCTTCTTCCTCTTCCTCTTCTGTAATCTGTAATCATTCTTCTTCCTCTTGCTAGTAGTATATGGTATATCCAGAGCCTGGAAAAGTTATGTTTCTGTGACCATTGCTCCTAGCATCGCCTACTAGCACTGCCACTGGAAGGCCATTTCCACACTCTCCTGTTATAGCGCTACGATTCCACTTTCAACATCCTCTGGAATCCTGGGGTTTGCAGTTTCGGGAGGGGCCGGCTGGCCCCTCCCGAAACTGCAAACCCCAGGATTCCAGAGGATGTTGAAAGTGGAATCGTAGCGCTATAACAGGACAGTGCGGAAACGGCCTAAGTCAGAGTAAAACTTTAAACTTTTCTATGCTCTGAGCATATACTACAGGACTGGGAAGCAGTGGGTCCAAGTTCGCAGGAATCCAAAGCAAAGAAATAAAATGCAACACCAAAATCACGAGCCAGACAATAAAACCTGGGGATCTGGAACAATGGTGTACTGCACATAGCTAAAGGAAGCTCCGTTGACCATCCTGAGGTGTATCTCTGTCTACACAGATTAAACCTGTGAAATCCACTGAACTTTAATAAAAAGATGCAGCCAGCTGGAACTGACCCTCTCACTTTTAAGTAGACGTTCAAACAGTCTCATAAACAAGGGGTACTATTTAAACGGCTGGCATGAAGCAGGCATCTCCCCCTAAAAATGGCTTATGCCATTCCTGCTTACTCTCTGCCCTTCCATAACAGTTTGACATAAGTAACTTGAGAGCCTCGTTACCATACCATCATTAGCAGCCCGAGCAGCTCCATTAATTATCTTAGGCCATTTCCGCACTAGCCTGTTATAGTGCTATTATTCCACTTTCAACATCCTGTGGAATCCTGGGGTTTGCAGTTTAGGGAGGGGCCCTCGAGGCCCCTCCCTAAACTGCAAACCCCAGGATTCCATAGGATGTTGAAAGTGGAATAATAGCACTGTAACAGTCTCGTGCGGAAATGGCCTTAGTGTTCTTTTTCCGAAAACAGTCTTGGAGCCTAACTCGTAAACGTTTGCCTTCTCCAGCATCACTTTCTATTCTTTGCCCCCATTAGTCACACACTGCACATGGGGGTTCCGGTTGGCTACCATGGCCAGTAACCCCCGATACACATTCTCACCCTTTAAAAACACCTACATCGTTCTGATAGTGTAGGAGCCACCAAATATAATCCAGAACTCTTTCATACAATAGTGAGCGGCAGCATACAAATAAGACACTAAATTGCCCCAGATGACTCAAGGCAGTGAGCCAAGCCACATTGTTCTGCGAACACCTTATATTAAAACGCAAACAATTTTAATTAGAACATAAAAACCAGTTTTCTGTTTTTTCTGAGATTACAACCTTATCTCATGCAGAAGAAGCTTGGCAGTAACTAGTTACATGCAATTAGTTAGGAATAACTATTTTGATTACATATCTGTTTCTTTTTCCAAATAATGAGTATAAATATATCAAATTATAACTGTTAATATGATCGGGGATAATTTCACTCATTTTGTAGGACAGCTGTCATTGTCATTACTGGAACTACTTCCTTTTTGGGGCCTTGTCACTATAACTACAACAAGGATAAAATCCTTTACTCATTTTGCTCTTGTACACAAGAATGAAAAATTTTAAAACTTTTCTCTCTGTTGGGAAAGATGAAGAGATGTTTTTGCACATTTTAATATGATCCTACTCTGTTTTAATATTTCTTTCTGGGTGAAAAATGTATGTAACACAAAAGTTTTGTATAAAATATAACGTTTTTTGCAACCCAACATGGCATTGCATGGTGTGCTAAATCCACGGTATGCTTTTTCAGCGATCCTTGTTGTTGCTGTTGTGTACCTTGCAATCATTTGTGAATTAGGACAATCCTAAGGTGAACAGAGAAATCACAGGCTTTCTGGGCAGGATTTGTTCAGAGGAGGTCTGAGGCCGAGACAGTGTGACTAGCCCAAGGTGGGCTTCCATGGCTGAGCAGAGATTTTAAACAGAACCCTAAGCCACTCAAACTATTACACCACACTGACTCACAGCGAGTCTTATCAATACAGAATTCAACCAGAAAAAAAGTTCCTTTCAAAAAGTAACTTGGCAAGCTCCGGTTAAGCACATTAAGAAAGACACTGCACCATTGTAATTTAGTGTATGGCAAATGCGACCAAGCAGACTGACCTACACGGCTCTGCTCTCACAGCGAAACTCTCACACAGACTGGCCAAGCTCTTGTGACGGCAAGGGATGTTCACGCACATTCCAACTGCTCAGTGAGAAATGTGGTGGGAATGTTTAGGTCCCAGTTTCTCGGAAAGAAGAAGAAGGTACCTAGTTTGGTAGAGACCGAAAATTCAGCGAAAGGGCCATGGGGGGCACTAGCTGTGAGGACTTTGCCGGGCAGTGAAAAGTGAATCACAGCAGGCGATCTCTTAGGGTAGCTGAGAGACAGGGAACCCACAGGCCGGGCTATTGGAACAAGCAGGCAGTGGACTTAAAACAGCGACTAAAAGGAAAGATAAAGAGGCTTGAGGAACAGAGGTAAGGGAGAGAGCCTAGAGAAGGTATGGATGGGGCCCCTTCACATTGCACAGTTATAATACTACTAGCAGATATACCCGGCATTACTTGTTAGAAATACCTTAAGAATTACCTTACCTTACCATAGGACTTAGATGCAGTTGAAATACACAGATCTGAGATCCTGTGTGTCCAGTACACGTAACTTTTTCCCACATTCCCCAATCCAATCTGTATTCAGAGTTAGTAACATAGAGAGGTTGGGTTCCTGAGGGAACACGCTGCCCTCCTCCTTGCTGCTAGGCCTGATCTCCATAGCAGCTGGCCTGAGCTCTCTGGCTGAGAATTCTAACGGCCCCTCCTTGAACTGCCAACCCCAGGGTTCGACAGAATCTTCACAGCCAGCCAATCATCTGAGGTCCTCTCGCCTCACACAGCCGATCGTATGAGGTCTTCGCCTGCCTGATGCAGACAAACGGCCAGACTCACAAACAGACAAACGTTGACTTTTATAGAGGAGATGACTCCACCCGAATAGCCACGGCTGCATCCTCTGGAATCCTGGGGCTCGTAGTTTTGCAAGACCCTGGAGCTCTCTGGCTAAGAACTCTGAACAGGCCTCCCTAAACTGTAAATCCATGGTTTCCATAGAACAGAACCATGGCAATTAAACTGGAATCATAACGCTATAATTCTGTATCATAATGCTACAATTCTCCTGATTAAGTGTGGGAGGGGGGCAGATTCAGGCTGAATTTCACACCTTTATTAAATCAACAAAAACAAGCAAGTTCTTTTTTTTTGGACACTTCCACTTTTGATTGCAACACCCGTGTTCTTAATATAAAACGACAGCTTAACACCAGGAATTAATGTAGTGGTTTTTTGGGGACTACGGCTCCCAGAATCCTCCACCACCATGGCTATGCTTGTTTGGAATTCCGGTAATCCCAAAATCCACTTTGTATGCCTGTGCTTAAAAATGAACTTAGCCCATTTTTCCATATGTGGTGGACTTGTAAGAAGGTGAAATTTTATTGGTCTAAGATTTGTACATCTTGATTCGAAACATTTTGAAGGCAGACTTTGTAATGTCACCAGAAATGTTTTTGCTGGGTAATACAGATCAGGAATTAGACAATAAATATGGATCGCTTCTTTGCTGTTTAACAGCAGCAACAATCTTGCGTGCTCAAACCTGGAAACAGACTAGAAGCATTGAACCATAGAGCTAGAAGAGACTACGAAGGCCATGGAATCCAATCCCATTCCACCATGCAGGAATTATGCATCAAAGCGTTCCTGACGGATGGCCATCCAGTCTCAGTTTAAAAGCCTCCAAAGAAAGAGACTCCACCACACTCCCAGGGAGCATATTCCATTGCTGAATAGCTCTTACGGTCAGGACGTTCTTCCCAATGGCCATTTCCGCACTGGACTGTTATAGCGCTATGATTCCACTTTCAACATCCTATGGAATCCTGGGGTTTGCAGTTTCGGGAGGGGCCAGCTGGCCCCTCCCGAAACTGCAAACCCCAGGATTCCATAGGATGTTGAAAGTGGAATCATAGTGCTATAACAGTCCAGTGCGGAAATGGCTAATGTTTAGATGGATTCTCTTTGTCTCAAGTTTGAAGCCACTGCTCCACGTCCTAGTCTCTGGAGCAGCAGAAAACAGGCTTTCACCAGGTTCCTTAAGCACATTTGGCAGCAACGGCCAGCTCTCCGTTCCTTCTTGCATCCAGGGCTTACTCTGCGTTTTGCAAAAGGCATGGGGGATTTTGCCACCGATGCCTTGTTATTTAATTACTTGGGTAGCAACAACCAGGCCTGAAAATGATGCCCTTTGAAGGATAACCAAAAAAAAAAAAAAGAAAAAGGGAAGAAAACCCAGGTTTCAGAAGGATGGGAGGGGCCGAGGGGGGCAGGGAGAGAGCCGATGTAATCTGTTCTGATTTTAGCAAAATGGCAACTTGGAAAATTAAATTTAAGCCTCTGGGCTTGAACACAGTCTGTTGCATGGGCAAAAAAAATCGGCCGGCAGACCATAAATAAATGGGCCGAGCTTATGAAATGGGGGATAGTGCTAGAATGATATGGGAAGGCGGAAGGAAGGGAACCGGAATGACTGTCCAGTCCGATTTAACATCTGTTTCCAAATGATGCGGAAAAGGGTGCAGATGTCAAGTTGTTTCAATCCACTGACGATACTGAACTGGGAAGGACTGGGAAGACAAAGCAAAGGACGTGGGAGGACCTGCAGAGACAAGGAGCGTGCATGTCACACTCGCATAAAGCAGACACTACTACTTTAATAAACTGGCGCTACTAGATTATCAATGATTTGGGTGAGAGAAGAGAGGGCATTCTTAGCAAATTTGCAGAGGACAGCAAATTAAGAGGGATAGCTAATACCCCAGAGGACAGGATCAGAAGTCAAAATGATCTTAAAAGATTAGACAGCTGGGCCATAACAAACAAAATGAATTTCAGTAGAGAAGTGTAAGGTACTACACCTGGACAGAAAAAAACAAATGAAACGCACAGATATAAAATGGGTGACACCTGGCTTGACCACAGTACATGTGAAAGGGATCTAGGAGGCTTAGTAGAGCACAAGCTGTGCACCGGTAAGCAATGTGATACGGCAGCTTAAGAAGCCAATGCCATTCTGGGCGGCATCAACAGGAGTATAGTGTCTAGATCAAGGGAAGTGATGGTACCACTCTATTCTGCTTTGGTCAGACCCCCACCTGGAATACTGCGTCCAATTCTGGGCACCACATTTCAGGAAGGATATGGACAAGTTGGAAGGTATCCAGAGGAGGCCAACCAAAATGGTAAAAGGCCTGGAAACCTCGAAGTCCTATAAGGAATAGTTAGGGAGTTGGGTGTGTTTAGCCTGAAAAACAGAAGGTTAAGAGGTGATATGATAACCTTGTTCAAATATTTGAAAGGATGTTGTCTGGAAGATGGAGCAAGCCTGTTTTCTGCCGCTCCAGAGACTAGGACACGGAGCAATGGCTTCGAATGTCAGGAAAAGAGATTCCACCTCAACCTTAGGAAGAAATTCCTGATGATGGGAGCAGTTTGACAGTGGAATATGCTGCTGCCGGGGAGTGTGGTGGAGTCTCCTTCTTTGGAGGTTTTTAAGCAAAATGTTGGATAGCCATCTGCTGGGAGTGCTTTGGTGGTGTACCCCTGTATGGCAGGGGGTTGGACTCATTGGCCTTTGTGGTCTCTTCCAACTATGATTCCACATCATGTATATGTGATTGACTTTTTATTTCAGCAACATGTGCACGGCAGCCTATCCAAGGACCGAGGCCTGCTGGACGGACCGTACCCTGTCTCCCACCAAGGGACACAATCTCTTGCGGCAGGACAAAGGACAGGACTTCTTCTCCTGTGGCATCTGGTCTGTGGAACTGGCTCTCCTAGTTGGTGACAATGTTGGTTTCATTTCAATGCCAAGTTCAAACCTGGCTTTTTATTAAAGCCTTCCGGGACCTAATTGGTTTCACCCAAAGTGAATGGTTTTACATGGTTTTAAATGAGAGCCAAGGTGGTGCAGTGATGTGAACCTTGGACTATGATCCTGGAGAACAGGGTTTGTTTCCCCACTTAGGCTATTTCCGTACTAGTCTGTTATAGCGCTATTATTCCACTTGCAACATCCTATGGAATCCTGGGCTTTGCAGTTTCGGGAGGGGCCGGCTGGCCCCTCCCGAAACTGCAAAGCCCAGGATTCCATAGGATGTTGCAAGTGGAATAATAGCGCTATAACAGACTAGTGTGGAAATGGTCTCAGCCATGGAAATGCACCGGGTGACTTGAGGCACATTCACACACTCTCAGCTCCAGAAACCCCCTTGATAGATTCACCTTCGGCTGGCTGTTAGTCAGAAATGACTCGAAGGCACTCAACCAGAACCACAAAGTGTTAGGCAGTTTTCAACTTGCTCAATGCTCCTGAAAGCTTCTAGCCTGTTTAAGTCATATTTTAAAATCATTTTAGCTTTTAAATGGTTTTAAATCGTTTCAACCGATTTTACTTTCTACGCTGTCCTGAGATCCCATGATATTATTTATTTTACGCCGATAATCTTCATCAACTACTTAGTCATATCCCTTGGCCTGACCCCTGCCAAGCCATCCTAAGAGCTAGGGGCTGCATCGGGAGAAGGAAGGCCGTTCAGCTGCCAATCAGGGTGCAAGGAGGACGGACGTTTCCAGGCCCCTCCCACCAGTGAGGGAGGAATTGCAACTGAGGTCCTGCTTCTGATTGTTGCAGCCTCACTCAGGGGTGGGAGAGGAACGGTAACGGCATGCTCCCCAAGCTCTGTGTAACAGAGGCGTCTCTAGGGTGCGGAAAGTACGGCACATGCCCTGGGCACCAATGCTGCGGCAGGGAGCAAAACCCCGAAGATTTAGCGGAGGAAGAGGAAGCAGGTAGGTAGTGGTGCAACTTCAATGCTTGCCCTAGGCACTGTTTTTGCTAGATATGCCTCTGCCGATCAGCAGAACAGATCCCTGGCCCTGATGCTGCTGCTGCTCACTGTTACGGTGGGCTTGCGGGGAGCATTTACATACTATAGCATATACTATGTATTTACAGTAAAACTACGTTGTTTTAATGAATACAGAGCAGTTACACATCCGTAACTCTGGGGGTTACGAATTCATTAACCGCAATACAGAATTCCAGCCTTTTCTGCTTAATTAATTTATAACCCATCGTTCTCCCTGGCTATGGCATGCAAACCCCTCTTAGAGTGATACAGAGTGGGATATAAATATCTTAACAAGTAAATAAATTCCTTATAGTTTGCTCTCTGCGAACCACCATGTTTTCATAGACAAGAGCTGAGCCAAGAATTGGCGGGGAAAGTTACCCGGCCAAAGACAGAGCGTCAAACAGTGGAATATCACTCTCTGAATTCTCCAACCAGCATGGACAGTGGGGTTGAGGATTCTGGCAGCTGTGGTCCCAAAAAAGTTACTTTACCAAGCTCTCACCAAAACTTCCTTCCTTCTGCACTCCTTTGTAAGTGTGCTTCCCGTCTTCTTGGAAATATTCTAAAACTAATATGATAAAGCTGATCACCCTCTCTCTCTCTTTTGCAAATGGTCTGGAGCAGCAAAACATGACAAAAATGTCTTCTGCACTCTCTAAAGGGCATTTCAGAGTAAGCTTTTTTTTTCTTTTTTGCAATTTTTTTTTTTTTTGGCCTGGCGGGGCCCTGGGAGCAACAAAAATGTCCTGGATTGTCCACGTGTCACCTGCGGGCTACCCTTTGCCCATCCTTGGCTTAAACTGACCCATCCCACCAACCCTCTGCATCCTTCAACAGACCTGAAAGTGACCAGAAATGGGGACTCACTGTTGTTTGCGGGTCAGCTCCTGTTCTTTCTGCACAAGATCTTGCTTGAGGGATGCCAACATCTCCACGCTGACGTCCACCTGGCGGGAGAGCTCCACAGCCCGATCCTCCAGCTCCTGTTTTTCCCGGCTTAACCGGAGACTCTCCTGCTTGGCTTTCTCCAGCTCTGAGGTCTTCCGGTCCAATTCCACCTGGAGGCGTCCCACTTGGGAGGCGATCTTCTGCTCCACTTCTTCGGTCAGTTTCTCCAGGCGTTTGTCCACTTCCAGTTTCTCAAAGGCCCGGATCTTGAGGCGGGTCAGACCTTCCTCATAAGCGGCGTCCACCGCGGCTATGGCAGCGGCAGCGGCAGCGGGCGGGGTGGTGGCCGACGTCATGGCCTTGCGAGTGAAGATCTCGGTGAGCGGGATCTCAATTTCGTGGACGTAGCGGGAGGCCACAGGAGAGGACGAGGGTTCCAGCTCGTCGGCAGCGACGAGGTCGCAGGTGAAACGCTGCTCCTTGCCCTGGAAGGAAGTGCTCTCGAAGATGTCTCGGCGGGCGGCAGGGGTCAGGAGGGTGGTATCCGACGCCAGGGGGAAGACGGTAGCATCGCAGATGCTGTTGGTCTTGGAGAGGACATAGAGGGTCTCGTAGGTGTGGTTGTACTCCAAGTGGGCTCGCAGAGAGGACAGGCTCCGGAAGCGCCTGTGTTCCCCGCAGCGCGGACAGCGGTACGGCAGGTCCAGGGAGGCCATCCCTCAGCCACTCCGCCCCCCACGCAGCAGCCCTCCTCCTCCACAGGTAACCAGCTGCCGGGCCCCTCTCATGGTGCAGCAGGCACGTGGCGGGAGGCACTGGAAGCGGCAGCGGAGATGGAGGGAGAGGGGCACGGCAGGTGGGCAGGCGGGCTCCACAAGGTCATCACTGGGCTTAGGGGTAGGCGGGCGAAGTCATGGAGGTGGGGGATCCCAGCCACTGACCCCAAGGGACTGCAGCAGGAGGCCGGGTCAGCATCGGGCACAGCTGGTGTCACTGGAAGAGAGAAACAGGGTCAGCAGGGCCTTGGCATCTGGGTCCTCTTGTCCCCCAAGACCATCCTCTCCCACTTTTGGCCAGAGCCTGGAGAGGGGACTTGTCTGGACTACAGAACCCATGATCTCCCAGGAGCTGTAATCCAAATAGGTCACTTCTCACGTTCTGCTTGGCCTTGTAAATGCTTTGCCCGAAGCAAGGAAACAGACTGATGACTTGCCACGTCAATGCTGAATCCACTCAATTTTAGGCTAAACCTTTCCAGTCCTGAACCTTGGAGCTCTCCAAGGTGCTAAACATTGCAGCAAAAACCCCATTCACACATTCCTGTGCCAGAGTGTGTGTGAAAGAATGTGTACACAGTTGGCCTTCCACATTCGCTAGGGTTAGGGCTAGAGGACCTTTGCAAAGTGTCAAAATTGCAAATATCAAAATGTATGTGTGTGTCTATGGGAAGGGAGCCAAGGGGGTGAGGAAAGCACCCAGGATGCAAACCAGGCCAGGGAAAGGGAGTGGGTTGACACAGTGGCCCTATACTTCCTCTCTGTCACCCATCTCCTTCCTTGGGTGTGTGGGAGTATTGGGAGAGGGTTTGTGTTGCTGAGAAATTGGGCCGCGAGACCTCCTTAGCTGGCCAAGCAGCAGCAGTTGGTGGTGGTGGAGGAGGAGGAGGAGGAGGACCAAAGGTGTTTTTTTTAAAGACTTGCATGGCTTGATCGGAGCAGCTGAGAGGGAAGGTTCCGCCAGAAAGAAGCACTTGAGATGGGGAACAGGAGTTGAAGAAACTCACAAGTAATCAAATCCATGAAAGTCAAACCCGCAAATGTGGAGGACTGACTGTATTTGAAAAAGACACGTACATACAAGTCCATGGAGAAATGTATCTGGTGAATTCACTCTGGATTTTAATGTGAACTTTCAAAGAGCTACCCAAGCCTATTTCCAAAGTAGCATCAGCACCCTGGATAACTCCCTTAAAGTTCTAATGAAAGCCGGAATGGATTAGCCACTCCAATGACACAGAAGCCACTAGCCATCTCTGCACCAAACCAGGAAGTCTCCTTTAAATCTTGATGTAATTACAGGAGACCAAAGAAGGAAACAGAAACCCCATCAGGATAGCGTCTGGCCCAATCTTATTCTCATGCATGTCAAACCTGATGTGGATATCCATGCTGACCCAAGAGAAGAGGAATCTGACCGGAATAGTAAAGAGATCCCTGGAGGAACTGGAGAAGGAGGCAGTTGGAAAGCCTTTTCTTTTAAGGCTCCTGAGACCAGAGATGGCATTCATCTCAATGTCAACCTGTCAAGCCTATGACTTCTGCCTCTGCTCCATCAATCACTCTTCCAGCTTGTTTGTTTTTTAAACAGGCTCCCAGGCTCAGTGGAGATGGGCAACTGGGCCAGCGGTCTGGGGTTCAGAAATGTTGGGACTAGGATCTTGCTGGTGTTTTCTGTATGCATCAGCTCCTCTACAGGAGCAATGGGACATTTTTTTGTTCAATGTGCAAAGAGGAGTTGTGCATGTCATGCCACCTGCACGGATGTGCAAATGCTCACGAATGCGAATATCCACCGCATATGGGTCTGGATGAGCATATATTCACACTGTCATGTGGAAATGCATTGCACATGGAAGTGTATGCATATGAGGTTGCACATTCAGTTTCTTTGTTCCAGCTGCTCAATGCTGCCACTTAACACAAGGGCCATTTCTGCACTAGACTGTTCTAGTGCTATTATTCCACTTTCAACATCCTATGGAATCCTGGGCTTTGCAGTTTAGGGAGGGGCTTTTGAGACCCCTCCCTAAACTGCAAAGCCCAGGATTCCATAGGACGTTGAAAGTAGAATAATAGCACTAGAACAGTCTAGTGTGGAAATGGCCAAGGTCACTGGTACTAATAGTACCATTAGTAAGTCACTCTGCATGCAGAGATTTACACCATGCACTTCTGATATAGTACAGGATGATGGGCTGGAAGCCTACAGGTGACCTCTGGTGGTATCCATACGATCACACAAGTGGTTGTACTTTGTTAGAGATTGCAGCAGTGTGGTCTCCTTAACTGAGCTGCACAGGGTGTGTTATGCTGGCAGAAGCATTATGTAAGTAAACACATTTTCTAAGAGACTGGCAGGTTCTTCCACTTTGCTTGGTGGCTGGGAAGTGATTACACCACTGCATGACAGATGAGGGCAAGGCACTGCACAATAGTAGGATGCAGTTCAATTTTGGCACAGCAGAACTCCAGCATAGCTATCCTGGAGCAATTTTACACTTTGTCATTGTGTGCCTTCACGTTGTTTCTGACTTTTGGCAACCCTATCACAGGGTTTTCTTAGAACAATTTGTTCAGAGGGGGTTTGCCGTAGCCTTCCTCTGAGGCTGAGAAAGTATGACCTGCCCAAGGTCACCCAGTGGGTTTCCATGTCCAAGTAGTGATTTGAACTCTGTTCTCCAAAATCATAGTCCGATGCTCAAACAACTATACCATGCTGGCTCTCAATTCTACCCTATACAGCTGTAGGAAATCAGCCTCTACTACTAAGTGATTGTTGGACTACAACTCTCAGAATCCTCTCATCTTGTGGATTCTGGGAGGTGTAGTCCAAAAGTCACTTCCCCAGAAGAGTCTTTCTCATTAACTGCCAACTGAACCCCTTCTACTGGAGAGGACAAGAACCTGGAACTGATTGTAAGGAGAGCAGGTATGAACATTTTGGGGCTCAAGCTCTCAGTCTCCTCATCTGGGGGATTCTGGAAGTTGTAGCATTAAAAAAAAGTCACCTTTCCACCCTCTGCTCATGAGGGTGCTCAGATGAAAGTCTTGCCACACAGATTACCTTCCTTTATTTCAGGGAGATGCTGTACTTGAATGGTGGACCACCTGGTCTCCATGTAGAAGGTACCAGGTTTCAAAGTTCTCACCATTTCCAGCATGGAAGGATCAGAAAGCGAGTCCAGGAAAGTCTGTCTTCTGCCTAAAAAGCTTGGGAAGCCACTGACAGTTAATGCCAAACAGGGGTATACAACACTGTGACCTGCCAATGTTTGGTGGACCACATTTCCCATCTTGTCATAGCTTGTGTCACCAACAGTGAGGAACAACGGAAGGTGCAGTAAAGCAACATCTGGAGGGCCCCATGTTCCACAGAGAATACTGACCCAATTTGATCAACAGGCCTAAATATTTGCAGATGGCTAGATTGCAATGCCCATTATTCCTTATCACTGATTATGCTAGCTAGGGCTGCTGAGACTTTCAGTTCAACAGTATCTAGAGGGTCCCATGATTCCCACACATGGTTTAAATATAGGCTAATCCCACTTTCACCCTGTTCTTCATCCTGAAGAGAAGTGACTAGGAGGGTGCATCGGGGTTCTGTCCTGGGCCCTGCATTGTTGGACATTTTTGTAAATGACTTGTGCCATTTCCACACTAGCCTGTTACAGTGCTATTATTCCACTTTCAACATCCTATGGAATCCTGGGGTTTGCTGTTTAGGGAGGGGCCTCAACGGCAAACCCCAGGATTCCATAGGATGTTGAAAGTGGAATAATAGCACTGTAACAGGCTAGTGCGGAAATGGTCTGAGATGACAAAACAGAAGGCATGTTTATAAAATTTGCAGATGACACCAAATTGGAGAGGTAGCAGAGGACGGGAACAGAACTCAAAATGACCTTGACAGACTGAGGAGCTGGATCAAAACTAAAAAAATAAATTTCAGCAGGGATAAATGTAAGGTACTACATCAATGCAGGAAAAATGAGTTGCACAAATACGGGACGGGTGACACCTGGCTTGAAAGCAGTACACATGGAAAGGGGTCTTCGTAGACCAAAGGCTAAATGTGAGTCAACAGTGTGATGCAGCATTCAAAGAAGCCAATGCAGTTCTGGGCTGCATCAACAGATCCAGATCAAGGGAAGCAGCAGTGCTTGTCTATTCTGCTTTGGCTAGACCTCACCTGCACTAATGTGTCCCTTTCTGGGCACCACAGTTCCAGAAGGATATCATCAAGATGGAACAGGTCCAGAGGAGGCCGATCAAGATAATTAAAGCTCTGAAAATCAAGCCTTGTGAGGAATAACTGAAGCAGGTGGGTACGCTCAGTTTGGCAAAGAGAAGACCAAGAGGAGAAATGATAGCTGTCTTTAAATATCTGGAGGGATGTCACGTAGGAGTGGGAGCAACCTTGTCTTCCGCTGCTCTGGAACCTAGAACATGAGCCAACGGATTCAAAATACAAGAAAAGAGACTCAATCTAAACATTGTTGTCGTGTCCCTTCAAGTCATTTCCAACCTATGGCACCACTACGGCAAACTTATCATGGGACTTTCCTGGAAAGATCTGTTCAAAGGGGGTTTGTCTCTGCCTTCCCCTGAGGCTGAGATAGTGTGACATGCCCAAGGTCACCCAATGAGTTTCTATGGCTGAGTAAAGATTTGAACTTTGATCTGCAAAGTTCAAACCAGTGCACCACACTGGTTTTTCTACCTAAACATTTGGAAGAACTTTTTTTAACTATAAGAGCCGTTCGGCAGTGGAATGTGCTGCCTCGGATCATAGTGAAGTCTTCTTCTTTGGAGGTATTTAAACAGAGCTTGGATGGATGTCTTTCAGGAGTGTTTTAGCCATCTCCTCCTGCATGGCAGAATGGGGTTGGACTAGATGAAATATAGCCTATGGTATCGGGATTTGTTGGCAGTCTCCCATCCAAGTACTAAGCAGAGCTGGCCCTGATTAGCTTCCACGATCGGACAGGATCTGGGGAATTTAAGCTGCTTCTCCTTTCTTGTCACCCTGGCCTGATCAATCAAAATTCTTTGTATTTCATTCCGGTCACGCATCACAGCACGGTTTTAAAAATCACCCCACCTTCGCTGAAAAAGCTAACTGAGTTTCACTTTCTCCACCAGCAAAAGAGCATCTTTGAAGTCCTTTCCTAATGTATACCCTCCACGGGTTTTTAAAATATGCAACGGTGTCATCCGTTTAACTCAATATGGAATAACAGTTTTACCCGTGGATCAAGCAGTGAGATCTTTCCACCCACTTCAAAATGGGAAGATGAAACCCTTGAGAAGTGGCAAGAGATAAGCTGCGGGGTCTTTGAAATTTGATGAGTAAGAAAAGAACAATAATGAATTAAGCATCTGATTGCTTGGGATTTTTTTTAAAAACCAGCTCCATCTCAGGGCTAAAAAGGATACCCAATATAAATCCAAGGCCATTTCTGCACTAGACTGTTATAGCGCTATTGTTCCACTTGCAACATCCTATGGAATCCTGGGGTTTGCAGTTTCGGGAGGGGCCGGCTGGCCCCTCCCGAAACTGCAAACCCCAGGATTCCATAGGATGTTGCAAGTGGAATAATAGCGCTATAACAGACTAGTGTGGAAATGGCCATAGTCTCCAGATGCCTTTAATAAATAAACAAACATTTGACTATTTAAATAAATATTTGAATATTTAAATCTAAATTTAAAATTAGATTAGATTTGCCCTGGCAAAAAATTATACGTGCGGGGTCCCCGGTAAAGAAAAGGTTAAGGAACCACCGATCTAGACTACATAAGCATGACGGAGGAACTCTGAATTAAGATGCCAAATGTGACAGTACTACTCCTTTTTTGAAAAGGCACTGCCGATAAACGTCCTCTGGCTTTCAGTTGTTTCCCTAGAAAGCAGTAATGTTAGGTTTGCCCTTTTGCGGCTACTTCGTACCGGGCTGACATTTTCCACGGGGACAAATGAGGCCTGATGTTCAAGCAAAACGCATCACAATTCTCTCTCTGTCTCTCTCGCCCAATCTCTCCCTTTCTCCTTTCATTCTAAATAACCGCTTGGCTTGGAAGCCGTCAGGACAGCAGAGAGTGCTGGATTCTGTGTCAGTGGGGCAAGCGCCAGATTGTAGCCTGGTATTTAAAGAAGCTATGCAAGATGTTGAACCTCTGTGAGCACAGAGTTCACAATCCTGGATACCTCCTTTAAAGTTCACACTAAAAACCAGAGCAGATTCACCACCCCACCAGCTGCCGCTGCAGGAGGATATAAAGTAGGGAGGGCACAACCATATAATTGCAAAGGCGGCACAAGGGCCATGCAGTCCAACAACCCATGCAGGAGTACACCACCGAAGCAATCCCAAAAGATCACCATCCAGCCTCTGTTTAAAAAAACCCCAGAGAAGGAGACTCCACCACACTCCCAGGCAGCAGTGTATTCCACTGTTGAGCTCCTCTTACCATGAGGAAGTTCTTCCTAAGATTTAGAAGGAAACTCTTTTCCTGAAGTTTAAAGCCATTGCTCCATGCCCTAGTCTCTGGAGCAACCAAAAACAGGCTTGCTCCATCCTCCCCCAACCTAAATGAACCTTCCAATACGATTTGCTTTGTTCCACTACAGTACTGTTGAGAATCTTGCCAAGGAAGAACTCTGGGGAGATTTTTATTGGGATTGTGGGGCAGGAAGAAATTTTGAAACTTTCTCCCACATAACAGTTGAGCTCCATTCTTGATTTCTTTGGGCTCTGAGTTTATTTAGAGTATTCTTTAAAAAAAAATGACCACTTCAGTGACAAAACATCCAGCTTGGCCTAGAGGTATCCATCAGAACCTTTCATGCTTCATTACTGAGTAGTCAGATCCAATCAGTAACGGGTAGTAATCCATAACCAGCATATACGTGAAGTTAGGATATAGGGAGCTCCCACCTTTTGACGCCCCATTATCTGACAACTCACTCTTTCGATGCTTCCAAATTAAGGATGAGTTCTGTTAAATTGACAGGGATGCCATTTTTTCATCCGTTCTTCTTGCCTATGGAGGCTCACTTGAAACATCTTGCACGTGCACGCTGTTTGCAAAGTGAGCTGAAAGGGGGAAAAGGTCACTCAGCCATCGGAGAGACTTTGCAAGCAGCATGCGTGTCATGGGTCCCACGTGAGCCTCTGTAAGTCCCTCATGCTCGCTACAGCACAATGCACGGGTTCCTCTTTTCAACCAATTTCATTTTATGACAGTGTTCCTAATCCGTCAGAAAACTGGGGAAAACCTGCAGTCATACCTAATCACTGTACGTGCAAAGTCAGGATAAGTGTTTTGGACTCACGGTGCTTCACTTTATCCTTAATTATATTGGATCCCGTTGCATTCATCTGCTTCTGAGGAATTCTCTGGGAGCTCATTCTTTGGGTGAATGAAATGGTGGCATTCCCAAACTTGACCAATTTGCCCCGAATGGAGCAGCCAGGGGAGCAACGAGACAACTTTCCCCGCGGGATGTTACAGACAGGGACGTTGATGTCATGGTGCCAGCAGAGGCAGACCCCAGTGGTTCTGTGTGCCGTGTTTCTGTATTGTGAGATCATGGGGTTACGGGACCCCTCCCTCTATAAATACAGTGTCCCACGCTTCAGAGAGGACAGTTATAGGATCTTTGAATAAAAAGCAGGACATATAAAGTAGCAGCTGGAGGTGGAAGTTTTCTTAAGTGATTTGTTTCAGAAAGTGAAACGTAAGGGAAAATGGCCCGTACCCAGAAAACTGTCCCTAAATCCACTGGAGGGAAAACTTCATGTAGACAACAGGCTATTAAAGCTGCTAAAAAAACCCGCTCCCTGTACTAGTGGAGTCAAGAAACCTCGTTGCTGCAGGCCTGGGACGGCAACACTGAGTGAGATTATCGGCATTATCAAAAGTCCACAGAACTTTTAACTTGCAAGCTTTCATCCCAGGGGTGGTGAAGAGGATTTGGATACTGGAAATACACAGTCGGCCCTCCACATTTGCAGGTTTAATTGGCACGGATTTGATTATTTGTGAGTTTCTCCAAACCCTGCGGCCCTCACTTCAAGCACTTATCTTCTAAGGGAACTTTCCCTCTTGGTGGCTTTGATCCGGCTGTGCAGCCCTTTAGTAACTCCCACCTCCAGTCCTCCTCCGCCAGCAGCTGTCTGGCCAGCGAAGGATAGCTCACAACCTGATTTCTCAGCACCACAAGCCCTGTACAGATGTCCCCCAACACCCGAGGAAGCATATGGGTGTGAGAGAGGAAGTATAGGGTCACCATCCTGACCTGCCCCTTTTCCCTCTCCTTTCTCTGATTTGGTTTGGACCCTGGGTGCCTGTTCCTGCCACCGTGCCTCACCCCCCTTCCCACAGACACACACACATTTTGATATTTGTGGTTTTTCCACTTTGTGGGGGTCCTTAGCCCCTTGCTTTGCAAGCTGCATATGGGTATGTGGTCCCAAACTGAGCGATCGCGCAAGCAATGCATGTACATGGTTCCAAGGGACCTCCTGTAATTCCCTCATGTTCCCTAGAGGAAGAAGGCGAGAGGAGAAGAACTGATAAAGGAGCAGACTCTGTGTTGAAAGAACGGTACATAATTTACAATTCTACAGCAGTATATATACAACAACAATGGTATATAATTTACAACAATTTAAATAAATTTAAACTGCTTATTTAAATAAATAAATAAATAAATTTTACAACAATGGCCGGATAGCAGTACATGTGAAAAGGATCTAGGAGTCTTGGCAGATCACAAGCTGAACATGAGTCAGCAGTGTGACGCGGCAGCCAAGAAAGCCAACGCAATTCTTGGTTGCATCAGTAGGAGTATGGTGTCTAGATCGAGGGAGGTAATGGTACTACTCTATTCTACATTGGTTAGGCCTCATTCGGAATCCTGTGTCCAGTTCTGGGCACCTCAGTTCAAGAAGGATGTTGACAAGCTGGAAGGTGTCCAGAGCTGGGTGACCAAAATGGTGAAGGGTCTGGAAGCCATGAAGCCCTATGAGAAGTGGCTTAGGGAGCTGGGGATGTTTAGTCTGCAGAAGAGAAGGTTAAGAGGGGACATGATAGCCATGTTTAAATATTTGAAGGGATGTCATGTAGAGGAGGGAGAGGGCTTGTTTTCTGCTGCTCCAGAGACCAGGACAAGGAGCAATGGATTCAAGCTGCAGGAAAGGAGATTCCACCTGAACCTCAGGAAAAACTTCCTGATGGTCAGAGCTGTCCAGCAGTGGAATCCGCTGCCTGGGAGTGTGGTGGAGTCTCCTCCTTCTTTGGAGGTTTTTAAGCAGAGGCTGGATGGCCATCCGTTGGGAATGCTTTGATGTGTGTTCCTGCATAGCAGGGGGTTGGACTGGATGGCCCCTGAGGTCTCTTCCAACTCTATGATTCTATGAAATACACAAATGAAGGTGTATATGAACCATAAATGAATTTTATGCTTAGACTTAGGTCCTATCTCCAAAATATCTATGTATATGCAAATACTCCAAAATCTGAAAAAAAATCCCAAATCTGAAACACCTCTGGTCTCAATCATTTTGGTTAAGAGATATACATCCTACTATGAAGATTTGAACTGTTAGCAATGTGTAATGCCCTGCAATTTCTATGGAAACTTGCAGAGAAATCATCCACTCGAAATTTCTTCAGATAAGTTGCTTTCCAAAACCAAGATTAATTTGCTTTCTCTGATGAAGCACTGAGCGCCTGTCTGGTGTCAACACATGTATCACACTTGAGAACGAATTCTCACACATAGCTGTGGATGTACGAAAGGTGAGTCCGGAGGCGCACAAAGCGTACGTGCACAGAAAGCCTTCTTTGTATACGTACAAGGTTTCAGTACATTTGGGATGTGTTAGTCCTGGGGTGATGCAGGATTCTAGCATATCATTTCCGCTGGATTCCTAAACTGTTATTTCTAAGTGCTCAACTGAAATGTGGGTTTTTTTGGTATAATTTTTATTGAAAGTTTGTCTCAAAAATAAACCCCACACACACACTTCCATGCTTAAATCTTCCAGTTGAAATTGCTTATTTCCATTCCATTGCAAACGTAATTTCCATCTTACAGAGAGAAGAACAGTTACATTATTGTAGAGTCGAAGGCTTTCATGGACAGAACCCATTGGTTCTTGTGGGTTTTTCAGGCTTTGAGACCGTGTTCTGGTTGTATTTTGTCCTGACGTTCCGCCTGCATTTGTGGCTGGCATCTTCAGAGGAACGGTGAATTGGAAGTGGAGTGTTGAATATCAATATTCTCCACTCCACTTCCAATTCACCATTCCTCTGAAGATGCCAGCCCCAGATGCATGCGGAACGTCAGCAGAAAATACAACCAGAACACAGTCTCAAAGCCCGAAAAACCCACAAGAACCAAAGTTACACTATTTCTTCTTTGATTTCTTATACATTCTTATACATTTATATCCTTACCCAATCCAATACTCTTTTCCATTCTTTCTCAAAGTTTCGGATAGATTTATTCTTCAAAGAAAATGCTAACTTTTCCATATCTATCATATCCAGGACTTTTAACTTCCATTCTTCTATATCAATATGTTTCTTTTCTTTCCAGTGCTGCGCATATGTCAACCTTGCTGCAGTTATTAGATATAATAATATCTTCTGATGACTTCTTATTTCCCTTTGTTGCCCTAGTGTATTTAACAAATAAAGCTCTGGTTTCATGTCAAAATTCAGCTTACAATTTCTTTGGATTTCGTCATGTACCCCCTCTCAACTGAAAGGTTAAGTTATTAGAGTACCAACATTTGGAGACTGAAGGAAAAATTCACTGAGACGACAAACTGGGATGGCAACAACCTGTGAAATTAGGTTGGGGGGTACAAGAACAGGCTTTCTCTGTAGCAGCCCCTCAACTGTGGAACTCCCTACCCAAGGAAGTTGGGCTGGTCCCATTTCTGTCATGCTTCCCACAGGCAGCCAAAACAGTGCTGTTCCACATGAGATTCGGTGCTGGAGAGGACAATTTTAGCAGTTTTAAAATGAGATTATAGCATCGATTTTAGATGGCTTTCAGGATTTTTAAAAAGAACATTTCAACGTGTTTTAAAATGTTTTTTTAAAAAATCTTTGTATTGTTTTAACTGGAGAGCCAGCATGGTGTAGTAGTTTGAGTCTTGAGCTATGACTCTGCAGACCAGGGTCCAACTGGGTGACCTTGGGCAAGTCACACACTCTCAGCTCCAGAAGACCCCCACGATAGCTCCAGAAGACCCATTGTCTGAGGGTCACCATAAGTCAAATGTGACTTTAAGGCACACAACAACAATTGTTTTAATTAGTTTTTATTTGTCCATCACCTCAAGTGCCCTTGTGGGATTGGAGGCAATAATAGAAATACTTTAAATAAATAAAAACAATAAATAAATAAATTCTTATGTGGGGACAACAGTGTCTTTTATCCCCCTCTTGCTACATCCCTGAATCCAGGTCATTTCTGAATAAATTTAAGAACTCTGGTCCCAATAAAGAGTCCCGCAGAACCCCACAGCTTCCTTACTTTTTACCTATTTATTTCCACTGTCTGCTCTCTGTTGTGTAACTAGTTACCGGCCTGTAAAAGGAAAACACCTTTGTTCCCAGACAGTCAGCTTCACTCAGCAGCATTTCATGAGAAATATGAACCTCGTCTATGCAGACAAACCACCCCTGTACATTCAGTCAGTGCAGATGGGGGCATGTACGTGTGGCTCCATTATTATAGGACGGTGACTCCAAGCTTGGCTTTAACAGTAGCCTCCTCACCTGGGCCTTTATATGTGCTTCTAGCTCCCCCAGGTGTCAAGGGAGCTGTCCAGGTGCTGAAGCTTCATTGGGAATTGACGTCAGCATTTGGATAGCTCCTGTAACCTCTGGAGGAACTACTAATGTTTATGGGCCTTTCCACCCTATACTGTTAAAATGTTGTTATTCCACTTTCAACATCCTGTGGAATTCTGGGGTTTGTAGTTTACTGAGAACAAAGAGCTGTGTGGCTGAGAATTCTCAATGCCCCTCCCTAAACTACAACCCCCAGGATTCCATAGGAAGTTGAAAGCGTCCACACCTGGTCTGGGCTGGCAGCCAAGAGAAGCTGATAATACAGGTCAAGAAACACAGGTAGTTAAGCAATTAGTTAGTTTACTTTAGGAAGAAAACAACCTTACAAATGCGAAGCAAATCACGATCCCAGCAATGTCCATAAACCAATGGCAGGCAATATAAACACAGGTCAAGATGGCAGAATAACAGGCAGCGAACAGAAGCATGCATGGGAGAAACAGTCAGCCGATTGCTGACAAAGGCTAGAGGGGAAAGGCTCAGTTCTTTTAGGCTCCAGGGTCGGGGCAGCTGGTGCCTGATTAATTGGTGCTTGGCATAAATTCGCTGGGAGCGAGGCAGGAGTCCCTTTTGGTGTCTATGCTGGGCGAAGGTAGGTATGGCTAGATCGTTCTCTGTGTCAGAGTGAGCAGGGCTCCCTGCTGGGGCTGAGACTTCTGTCCCTGGGACAGGTGGTGGTACTGTCTGCTCTGCAGGGTCTGCTGCAGCAGCCCCTGTGCCAGGGCTCAGAGCAGGTTCTGCTGCCTCAGACTCTGAGTCTAGGTCCTGGAAGCCCATGACAGAAAGTGGAATAATAGCACTATAACAATATAGTGTGGAAAAGCCCTGCAGAACTTTCAAATAAAGGAATGGTATAAAGAAGTGTGGGAAATTGCGATCAATGATAAGTTAACATGTAGAATTAAGGTTAAAAAAGGGACAATGAAAAGCAATGACTTTGGAGCAATCTGGAAAGTATTTGTGGAAAAGGCTTTAACAAAAGAGGGAAGCGTCACACCTCCACAAGAAGAATTACAATTTTGGAAAGCAGAGTAAGCTGAAATATAATTGGTTCTGGGAATGGGTTCACATTTAGGGTTACGGTTTATGGTTAATAACAGGATCATATATAGTATTAGCAATAGGTTAAATATAGTTGAAAAGAATAGATTTAAGAATGAAATTACTATAGCAATAATGAGTACAAGGAGAATGAGATTTAGATACATGAAATAAAAATATATCATCAATATGATATATAATATGTTGAATAAGTATATGATGATAAAGGATCCGGAGAGAAATAGTTATGTAAGCTATTTGTGTTGTAATTTTCTTTCTTTTTCACATTTATGTTATTCACGTGGTGTTTTTGTTTTATTCTGTTACGTATTGTTTTTCTTTCTTTATAATAATAATAATAATAATAATAATAATAATAATAATAATAATAATAAAAAGGAGGCTGCCATTGAAACTGAAGGAGAAGTCATTGTTCTGTAATAACATTTCCACCCACTGTCTACATACAGGGATGCCACAATTGTGCTTTGCTTCCTCTTTGCAAAAGCCATGCTGATTAGGAAGTTTGTTCTTCAGTATATTTGCTATTCTTGTCCCCTGAACAGGAGCAAAACACTCTGGGGGAAGACGCGGGAGAGATCCTTCCCTGCTGTGGCACATGAGATGCGGAATGCTCTCCCCTTAGAGGCCCGACTGGGGCCAACACTGGGGTCATTTTGGCACCATGCGAAAACACGGCTTTTTGCTAAAGCCTTTTGGAACTAACCAATTCCATCCAAATCTCCATGTGTGCACGGGTTTAAATTCTCTCAAACTTTAAACTGGTTTTTAATAACCCTGTTTGAAGTTGGTAAATTGTTGCATTTGTTTTTAATCTGCTTAAATTGTTCTTACGACTAAATTATCTTGAACTGCCTGAAGCAATTTTGTACATGACATCCTGAGATCCTTGGAGATAATGGTGGAATACAAATATTTTAATGACTAAAATAAGGAAGTCATTCTTGTGTTAACACTTTCCACATTTTTGTCCCCGTCAAATTGTAAACTAATGGGTGTGTAATTATCCTACAATGCCTTGGGTCTCTTTTTAAAAAAATAATGGCATGTCAGTAGCTACTTTCCCACTTTTTAATTTAATTTTATTCTTGGTAGGAAGGAAGGTTTCAGTGAGGAGTTAATATTTTTCCTCAAATAAACCACAGAATCACAGAGCTGGAAGGGATCCCAAGAGCAATCTAGTCCAACCCCCTGCCTTGTAGGAACAGATAACTAAAGTACTCCCAAGAGATGTTCATTCAGCTTCTGTTACAAGACTTCCAACGAAGGAGACCTCCAAGGCAGTTTATTCTATTGTTGAACAGTTCTTACAGTAAAGATATTTTTGCTAAAGTTTAAGTGGAACTTTTTTTTTCTTTTAATTTGACTCCATAAGTTTGTGCTGTAGTCTCCGCAGCAGCAGAAAACAAGCTCACCCCCATCTTCTGCTTCACATCCTTGCAGATATTTAAACATGTCTACCATACCACCTCCCCATTTTCTGTTTTACCAGCTAAACCTAATCAGTTCTGTAATCTGTCCCTCACAGAGCTTGGTTCCCAGATCTTCTTGGTTACCCTGATTTGGACACTTTCCAACATGGTCGGTATCTTTCTGGAAGTATGGTGCCCAGAATTGGACACAACATACCAGGTGAGGTCTGACCAAGGTAGAATAGAATCACAGAATCATAGAGCTGGAAGGGACCCCAGAGGCCATCGAGTCAACCCCCTGCCATGCAGGAATGCCCATCGAAGCATTCCCAACAGGTGGCCATCCAGCCTCTCCTTAAAAACCTCCAAAGAAGGAGACTCCACCACACTCCATGGAGGCAGCAGATTCCACTGCTGGACAGCTCTGACTGTCAGGAAGTTCTTCCTGGGGATTCTGGTGGAATCTCTTTTCTTGCAGCTTGAATCCATTGCTCCCTGTCCTAGTCTCTGGAGCAGCAGAAAACAAGCCCACACCCTCCTTAACCCTTCAAATATTTAAACGTGACTATCATGTCCCCTTTTAACCTTCTCTTCTGCAGACTAAACAACCCCAGCTCCCTCAGCCACTCCTCACAGGGTTTCATGGCTTCCAGACTCTTCACCATTTTGGTCGCCCTCCTCTGGACACGCTCCAGTTTGTCGATATCCTTCTTGGAATGAGGTGCTGAGCACTGGATGCAGTATTCCAGATGAGGTCTGACCAAAGCAATAGTACTCCCTTTGATCTGTACTCTTGTTGGTGTAACCTGGGCCATTTCCGCACTAGACTGTCATAGCGCTATCCCACTTTCAACATCCTATGGAATCCTGGAGTTTGCAATTTAGGGAGGGGCCTCAAAGGCCATCCTCAAAGGCCCTTCCCTAAACTGCAAACTCCAGGATTCCATAGGATGTTGAAAGTGAAATAATAGCACTATAACAGTCTAGTGTGGAAATGGTCTCCAAGATAGGTTCACCTTATGGTTGCCATTACTAAAATAATTTCAAGGCAAATGAGGGAGCATCACCCCTGCTGCCACGTCCTTGTTGTTGCTGCCGCTGTTGGGGTCCAGCAGCAGGGCTTTGTGGACCTCAGTTTAAGAGCCACTGCCCTAGATCCTTTTCACATGTCCTGCTGTCAAGCCAGGTATCATCCATCCTATATTTGTGCATTTCCTTCTCCCTTCCTAAATGGAGTATCTTAAATCAATTGCAGCTCCTTAAGGACTCTCAGACGTATTCTTTTTTCTGCTTTATAGACTGAAGTCAACACTTTGAGCTGAACTCTGAAAGCTTTAGGCAAGTAATATCTAACATGGCTTCTAGACCAACCTAAGAGTGAGAGGCCAAATCACTTTCCTAATGTTTTTTTTTTTTACTCATTCTTTGCCAGGAGCATACTAATAGAGAGTGATGTGTGAATTCACATCTTTTTATTACTGTGGAAAAGTGACCTTGATCCCCAGGCTCATCAGTAAAAGAGACAGGTTCAGCACTGGAGATTGTTCCACTTTTCCATATTGTTATGAATCAGCATCTACAGCAAGGGTGGGGAACGTCTTTCAGACTAAAGGTCAAGTTCACATTTTTGGAGGGTGTGGAGCTGGGAAAGCCTGGCTGAAGGCAGCCAATCAGAGCTCAGAGAATGCTATGAAGGCGAGGCATACAGGGAGGAAATGCTACAAAACTGAGGCTTATCTCAGTCACAAACCAGATAGGGAAAAGATAACACAGGGACAGGGAACAGATTTCAGGGAGATGGTGTCCTAGGCTTGGCAGCCCACCAAGGCTCCTCAGCTATCTGATGAGCTAGATAACAGCAGCTCTGTAAAACAGCCTTGGAGCTGAAGGAAATTCAACAATAGTCCAGAAAGCGACTAGTCCAAAGCCAAACCAATAATCCGAGCAAAGTGTCAAGGTCCAAGGTCCAAAGCACACAGGTAGAGAAAGCAAGAATCACCACGGTTGTAACTACCGATAGCGTCAGTAGATTCCAGCAACCTTCTGTTGTTGAGGCCTCTGATTAAATAATCTCAGCCTCCTGGCCAGCTGCATCCTGATTAATGAGCCCTACCCACAGAAGCACTGCCGGAGGCCTGGGTTCTCCCTTTACCTCCTGCACGGGCTGCCATAAGTTCTGCCTTTTCATGCTTCCGGGATGTGGCTGCTGGCAAGGGACCTGTCTGGGTCCTGGACCAAAGGCATGAAGGATGGCAGAAGAGCGAATAAGGACAGGGGAGTCAGACAGAGGAAAGGACTGACTATGGTTTTGGGGAGCTATAAATGATTTAGCAGTTCAAGGGTTAGTGTATTATTTTCTTGTGCCTCAATAAACGTCCACCTGTTTTTATCACCGGTTCTCTCCGTTCGTATCGAGTTTGGTGGAGGGCCTGGTCACGGTGACTGCAGCAAACCCACCAAAGCAACACCCCCACTAGGTCCACAACAGGGGGTCCCCTTGAGGCCCAAGTACCCAATCCAAGAAGGAATTAAAGGGGTAAAAGGGCAAGTTGAGCGACAGGAACCCAGGGTTGTTCTCATTCAGAAAACCTATAAATTCATGTTGTTTTCTTCCACAGAACAAATTCTTCTGCAATAACTTCAGGATATTTGAATATGGGAAGAACATTGTGAAAGAATACTGTTCAGATCCTCTGAAGATGCCAGCCACAGATGTGGGCAAAACAACAGGAGAAAATACTAATATACAATAGAACAATGGTGGGCTACACTTATCGAAAATAAAAATGCAGACATGGTCTCAGAGGTTAAAGGGGAAATCAGACAATGAGATACAGAAAGAATGGCAAATTGTAACGGGTAATTGCTGGGTTTTAACAGCTGGAAATACGTAATTCATGATTAAAGTTATATTATGTGTGGGCGCAAGGTATATATCATGAAGCGGAAATATGATGAATGAAATGTAAGAACTATCAGATAAATTAACAGTATAATGTTGTACAGTACCTTAAGTTTGTAGAAATCTGGAAAATGGAATCTAGATCAGTGTGGAAGATCAGATATATTTCTATTGAAGCTGACAATTGAATATGTATGTTTTTTTATAATGAGAATTTTGAATAAAATGATGTAAAAAAAAAAAGGAAAAAATACTAATAGAACACGGCCTCAAAGCCCGGAAAACCCAGAACAACCTAAAGAATACTGTTGCTGTCATTGTTTTTGCTGTCATTGTGCCCCCAAGTCCTCTCTAACTTACAGCAACCCTAAGGCAAAGCTATTACAAGGTTTTCTTGGCAAGATTTATTCAGAGGTGGTTAGCCTTAGCATTCTTCTGAGGCTGAGAGAGTGTGACTCTCTCAAGGTCTCAACAATTTAGCAGACAATACATTCCTACGAAATACTTCAGTGGATAAATAATAAATACAAAGCAAAACACAACAGACAGGATCCCATAAATCTTTACATCTTGAATGGTTTTCAGCTCTGCAACGAAGCCACATCCCGAGTCTTTTTACCCAATTATTCACGTAATGCACAAACACCACGACCCTACATCACACTCGAGTAGCGTACACCTACATCCACATAGTTACATGATGGCTGCACTACACTGAAAACTGGATAAGCCAGTTTCCTATATCCCTGTGTTCTTAAAACCACCATTCAGAAGGTCCCAGGTTGAACCACGGACAGGCAAGAAAGCCAACAGGAAGAGAACCCACTCATTTGAAATGCAAACGCCATCTTAGCCTACGTTAATAGAAGCACGGTTTCCAAGTCAAGGGAAGTAACAGTCCCACCATATCCTGCCCTGGTCAGACCTCACCTGGAATACTGCGTTCGGTTCTGGAAGCCTCATTTCAAGGAGGATATACACAAGTAGTGAGGGAGTTCAGAGAAGGGCAACCGGGATGGTAAGCCGTCTGGAGAACAAAACATGCAAGGAGAGGTCGAAGGAACTGGGCTTGTTCAGCTTGGCAAAGAGAAGGCTGAGGCCATGTCCGCACTAGACTGCTACAGGGCTATCATTCCATTTCAACATCCTATGGAATCCTGGGGTTTGCAGTTTAAGGAGGCGCCTGTAAGGAAGTAGATCTAATGGGAGGTTTCTCCGCTACAGGTCTCTCTAAACAGGAGAGGAGACCTCGACTGAAATTAGAAGGTACGTTATTATTATTATTATTATTATTATTATTATTATTATTACTACTACTACTACTACTACTACTACTACTACTACTACTATTACTATTATTATTATTTGGTATCTCATAGACACAGAATACAACACAATATCATATTATTTAGTATCTCATAGACACACAATACAACACAACATCGTATTATTTAGTATCTCATAGACACACAATACAACACAATATCATATTATTTAGTATCTCATAGACACACAACACAACACAATATCATATCTATGAATTAACATAAATGTTAATGTTAATAAATGTTAACATAACATAAATGTTAATTCATAGATATGATATTGTGTTGTATTGTGTGTCTATGAGATACTAAATAATAATAAGAGTAATAATGCTGAACAACCATTTCATATATACATATATCACTGCATCAGTATGTCAGCATACACTTATAAGGAGGGGAAAATACCCAAAATAACAATACAGCTATAAATTATTTGGATAATATGATAATAAGAAAAAAGTAAATAAAGAGATAGTATTACTAATTTACTGATAATACTATACACATATATAGATCTATGATCCCTGCCTATAACTTAAGTAATAAATGCTGTGATTCTACATTAAGAAGGTACTTCTTGACAGTAAGAGCAGTTCAGCAATGGAACTAAGCCACCCAGAGGGGTGACGGCGTCTCTTTCTCCGGATGCCTTCCGCGATGGTGAACTGACACACCGCGTGTGTGCACGGTACAGCTCTACAGCACGCCGTTAAATGGCGGTTGTGCTACTCCACCCTTCTGTCGAATACCAACATTGCACAACCAACTGTTCAGCACCTCGGATAGCTCCCAATCTTCTCTTTGCTACTCCTGGTTCTGCTTTTTGGGGAGGATTTTGACAATCCGTACAACTCTTGGGGAGTTCTGGGGCAGAAGACTGCCCCCCCAAAGCTTCAGCCGTTGCCCACTCCTGTGCTACGGTAACACTGTCTCATTGGTATGAGCCGGAATTTCTTTTTTTCTGACTAGCAGAAAGCAACAGGTAAAAAGGGTTGTCATGGAAATTGTTGTGAAGAGCAGCCAGAGATAGAAAGGGGCAGGTGAGTAATATTGAGCTAGGGCGTGCGGATGACGGATTCAGACTGCCTAGTTGATCTCTGAAGGATCTGCAGTGCATGGCAGGAATCTCAGAGGTCCAGTCTTTCAACAGCCATGGCCACCAAATGACTCACACCTATCTAATTCTATTGCTGAAAGGAAGACCATTTGGGGTGAGATGGAGTGGATTTTTGTACACATCAGAGATGTAATACTCTGTCAATTTTGTTCTCAGAGGAAGCAATGAGTACTTTTTGCAATTTCTTTCTTGCTGCCAACAACTCTCCAAAATACTGTGCAGCTTTTGAAAGCTATTCACAGTTCAGCAGTTCTCCTACACAACATTCACGTGTGGTGTTTTCATACAGAACACAGAGTTTTCTGTGCAGCAAAAAAGGTTTTCTCTGCCAAAAACAGTATTATTTTCAGTGCAGACAACATTCTGCAGAAAACATTGTTTTCCGCACAGAAAATGTTTCTTCTGCAGAAAAATGCTGTATGCGGGTACTCATTCTGAACAAACTTTATTTTTTGTGTGTGCGCAGAAAACTGAAAATGCTGTATTTTGCATAAATTTTACAAAGAAAAAGTCCTGAATTAAGAAGTTTCTTGTCAGTCCCTGATTCTCCTTGCCATGGTATCCCAATTCTTGAGAACACCCCCTGATCTAGAGAGACAGCTCATTTTTTTCCTTTGGCAATATCTGGGGTGGGGGATCTCTGGGGAGCAGGGGAAGAAAGCAACTGCTTGGTGAGGGGGCGTCTGGCCAATTTTCAGGCGAAAAATCACCTGAAAAATATCCCAAATGTTTAAAAAAATGGGTGGTCAGGGGTTTTTGGGGAGCTTTAGGGGCCACATTTATGAGTCCCAAGAGCCGCACACGGTCCACACGGCTTTACTTAACCCACCCCATCTTACATGTTGCAACTACTCAGAGAAGTGTGACTGCACAGACACATTTGGAGATCCTATTAGTGGAGGCAAATATACAGCTTGGAAATCCATGCAGCGTGTGTGTGTGTGTGTGTGTGTGAGAGAGAGAGAGAGAGAGAGAGAGAGTGTGAGACTGAGTGAAACCTGGAGTGGAGGAAGGATTGAAGGGGGGAAAACAGCATTGGTAGCAGCTGGGGGCTCCCATCTCAGTGGGACGATGAATCCACTCAGTAGGTCAATCTGCACCCTAGAAGAGCCATCCATGGTGCTGAAATCTCTCACCAAAAGAGCTTCAGAACCTTGGACAGCAACCTAAAAGTTCAGCCTACTGTACGGGACACCAGGGCCCTTTCTGCAGGGTGCTGGGGATGGGAGAAGGACAGGACTTGGATGACAGGTGGCGAGAGTGCACCACAAATCATTGACACGTTTTTCCCATCAATGACTGGCGATCACGCTGCCTTCCCACCGCCTGCCCACACTTACCTGGTGTGCGGAGAGTCAGGAAGGCTGTGCTTCCCGCCCCAGCGCAGCTTGGGACAGTACCTGGTTGCATTGCAGAAACAAGAGGTATGGCCGTCATGCCGCCTGCATTCCCGTAGGCAGCTGGTGCAGAGGGAGCGCTCCTGTCACGCTCTACCGAGATCCCCGGGACAACCTCTACTGAGATCCCCACAGGACACTGCCAGGATCAGGTAGAGTGAGGAAAGGGCCTAGGAAGCGGATTAAGGAGAGGCCTCTCATTATCCAGTGGAACGTATCTATGGATAACTGATCAGAGCCTGGGGATCTTCCTTTTGTGAGCCACCACTTCCAGAAGCCCCAATGGCCATGCTGGCTGGGGGATTTCTGGGAGTTATAGTCCAAGAAGGAACTCCTCCCCTGTTCTGCACCTGACCCTGCTTTATACTAAGCAAAACGCCGCACCATCTTGTCCACTGGTGTTTTTGGCTGGAGGTTCACCATGGTTTCTGGTGGAGACCCTTTTCTACCACTTAATCCTGGATTCAAATTATGAGACAGGAGATTGTGACTAAACCTGAGGAAGGACTACCTGGTAGTAACTGCTGTCTGGCTACGAAATAAACTACCTTAAAGGCGGTGGACTCTCCATTGTTGGAGCTTTTTACACAGGTTGGATGGTTGTCTATCAGGGATGCCGTCGTTGTGGGTTCCTGTGCTGCCAGGGAAACTGAACTACAGGATTCTCGGGGCCCCTTTTAACTCTACAAGCCTGAGATGTTAAAGACTAAACTTGCTTCAGGTGCTCCACACAGTCCAAGTTCCATCACCCTAATGGATATCGTGCCTGGAAACCTGGTGATGCGCTATGCTGATGTAACTACACCAGAGTAGGAAGAAGAGAGAGGATAAAAATGGGTGTGGGCTTAGCCACAAAGAGGAAAGAAGGCATTGGAGAAAATAAGCTGCTCAGATAGCACATTCTGTCTGAGTTCCCTTGCCACTGTGAAAGAAACCTGGAGAAGGGGCAATTGCTAGCCTAGAACATCATCAGGATTCTAGCCATGTTTTTCAGTTTATAAAAGTAAGCAATCCATCTCCAGAAGATTCTGGATGATGGCAAATAAATTGCACCTTAATCCAGACAAGACAGAGGTGCTTCGAGTCGGTCAAAAGACAGATCAGAGAATTGAGATTTACCTTGGATGAGGTGACGCTCCCCTAAAATCTCAGGTTTGCAACTTGGACTCGGATCTGAGTCCGAATGCTCAGCTTTTGCCAGTGCCCACGGACATGTTGGCACAGTTAAACCTAGTGCACCAGTTGTGGCCATTCCTGGAAATGTCAGATCTGGCTATGGTGACACATCCCTTGATCACATCCTGTGAGATCACTGTAATACCCTCTTGTGGGGCTGCCTTTGGAAACTGTTTGGAAAATGCTGACTGGAGCTGGTTAGAAGGAACACACAATTTCCATATTGCAACAACTTCACTGGCTACCAGTCCACTTCCAGGGCACAATTCAAAGGGCCTTTAAAGCCCTATATCAGTGGTTCTTAACCTGTGGTCCGTGGACCCCCGGAGGGCCATGGTGTCCTCATAGAGTGTCTGTGAAGACTTGAAGAAATATTATGAGCTTTTACAGTTAAAAAAGGAAGAAAGGGAAGGAAGGAAGGAGGCAGGAAAGGAAGGAAGGAAGGACAGATAAATTTGCAGTGGATTTCCATGGCCATTTCCACACTAGACTGTTATAGCACTATTATTCCACTTGCAACATCCTATGGAATCCTGGGGTTTGCAGTTGAGGTCCCTCCCTAAACAGCAAATCCCAGGATTCCATAGGATGTTGAAAGTGGAATAATAGTGCTATAACAGTCCAGTGTGGAAATGACCCATGGCTGAACCAGAATTCGGACCCCGCTGTCCCAGAGATCTAGTCCGACACTCAAACTGCTACTCAACGCTGGCTCTCTGTTGATTGGACCAGCCACTTCAATGTGAAGCCAGTCTCCAGACTGTTTACATGTGCTTTGCACTGGCAAAAGCCTGCCCTACATTCCCAGTTTTATACATGCAGGATTTGACAGCTGATTTGCAATTATCGTGGCATTTGATGCTAATTCACAAAAACCGCTGGTCTGATATGCCAAAGGATAGGCTTTGTTTCTCCTTCTTCTCCTTTGCCATATGTGGAGCAAAATGGCTTTTATGAATGCCTGATTGACAGTCACCTTCTGTTTGCCTTCTTCCAACAATGGATCAGGTTGTTCGTGGTTGAGAAACAATCTTTTCCAACTGTCTGCCGGCTGGTTTTACCCCATATGACAAAGCTTATCAGGAATCTGGATAGAGAAATGACAACAGTCTGAAAGACTGGATAAGAAGATAAGATACAAAGGCAAGGGGAATAACATTGCCTTCCTTCCAAATGTTGCAGAACTGCAAGTCCCAGCAGTTCTAACCAGGATAGCCAATGGCAAGGAATGCTGGGAATTGCAGTCCAACATCTGGAGGGCCATGTAGTTCCCTCTGTCTTCTTATTTAAAGGTGGCTTCATTTATATCCTTAGTTAAATCCATTGCTCATTTCTGCCTACTCTCCACAGATCCCAGTCCAACCCTCTAGTTGATCACATTTCAACCAAATTTCTAGTTTATGTCACCAGGCAAAGATTTTTTTTTTAATTCTTCCAGGCTTTGAATATAGAAAGAAAGTTTTAAAAGAATGGGCTGATGGAACTGTAAAAAGCATTGTTTCAAGTGATTTTCATCTTCTAATCGTATTTTCTCTTTTTAAATGCAGTTTTAAATCATTTTAATATTGTCAATAGTTTAATCTCATTTTAAGGTTCACTCTTTTGTATGTTTTTAGCTGCATTGTGTTTTTGATTTGTAAGCTGGAGTCCCAATTCTGAGAGAAAGGCAGGATATGAACAAATAATAACAACATCAACAATAATAATACCGGAAAAAAAACCAGTCATGAAGCACGTCAGAATGGCCCCTTGAGCTACTTTGTTAACAGCACACCTGATAATAGTCAGATGTGCAAAACTAAGACAGGCTTGCCTAACTGCACTCACCTCAGTAACTTCAACAATGCTATCAACAGAGGCCTCGAAGCCATAGAAGCCCTAGGAGGAGTGGCATAGGGAAGTGGGCAGGTTTAGTTAGGAGAAGAGAAGGTTTAGAGGGGTCATGATAGCCATGTTTAAATATCTGAAGGGATGTCATGCTGAAGATGGAGCAAGCTTGTTTCTGCTGCTCCAGAAACTAGGACACGGAGCAATGGATTCAAACTACAGGAAAAGAGACTCCACTTAAACATTAGGAAGAACTTCCTGACAGTAAGAGCAGTTCAACAGGGGAATAGGCTGCCTCAATGGAGGCTTTGAAACAGAGGCTGGATGGCCATCTGTCCAAGGGAGTGCTTTGATGGCGTCTTCCTACATGGCAGAAGGGGGTTGGACTGGATGACCCCGGGGGTCTCTTCCACCTCTAGGATTCTATGATTTTACCCACCGTTTTACCGGAGGGGGGGATTTGTGGACAACAAGCATGTTGCCAGTGTGACAGAGACAGTCTGAGAAAAGGCAAGACAGCTTCAGAGACGAGGTGAGACACACAGAGAATGTGTGAGAAAGTCGCTTCTTAAATTGCCCAGGACTATATATAGCTCTCCATGAACGTGATGACAGAAGAGGTGGCAAAGAACACAATGGGCTACATTCATCTCTTCACTAGGAGACAAAATAGCACAGCACAGCAAATGGTTGTGACTGGGAACGATGGGACCTGTGGTCCAAAACCCATGTGGACAATTCCAGGCTGGGGAAGTCTGCAAAACATTCCTACCCAAAGGTCCACAGTCTTGTCAACAGACCAGCCTTGTGCAAATCTGCTCAGAAGAAAGCCTTTTTAAATATGCATTAATTCCTAGGTAAATATCCTTAAAGGCAACAAATCCCATCTGATCCTGGAAGCTAAGCAGGGTCAGCCTTGGCCAGTACTTGGAGGGGAGACCACCCACAAATACCAGGTGCTGCAAGCTGTATTTCAGAGGAAGGAACTGGCAAAGCCATCTCTGAGGATCCATTGCCTAAGAAAATCCTCAGAACATTCATGGGATCGCCGTAAGTTGACAGGAGATTCGATGGCACGCGCACACCCAAAGTGGGTACAGGATTCCTGCCTTAGATGGACAGAACAAGGTAAGAGGTGGTGAAGTTTGGAGGTAAGCAATTCCCTAAACCATGCGCAGCCACATTTTAGAGCAAGAAAATACCCCAAGACCTGCATCGAAGTGTCAGTCTTTGAGGCAAGTAGAGATCATGTTACGGAGTCAGTCTCTAACATCAAAATCAAAGCTTCCTACACACTGCAGGATGTTCCAAATTTCTCTTTTGCCTCCAGCTTCTATAATTTCAGAGATCTTTTTTCCAAAAAAAAAAAATGATTGCCTTCCTTATTGCACAAAACACACTGAATTAGACGTAGATATGGCCATATTTAGAAGAGATCAAAAACGAAAGCAATGAGAGAGCTAACTTCAGCGCCATTGCTTTCGGTGGGCTCACTTCCAGTATGACTACATCTGCACCCAGCCCACTCACTTTTTAAATGCACAGTTTCATGCAAAACACAACTCAGAGCACTTATTTCAGCCACTGACTTTAATGGGCAGTCTTAGCACTTCCAGACTCAGTTCCCTATCTGTAAAACTGACACAGCGACAACCAGTCTCGGGGGAAAAAGCATGAGCACACATCACGATCCCATCTTTTTCAGACATGCATTTTCATGTACAAACATGACTTGACAATGTTGCTCTTCCATACACATAAACTCCATTCTTGCAATATGACCTTTTTTTTTTTGCACCAGAAAACCATTTTCTCTGAGGTTAACAAAACACACTGACACATTCGAACCAAATAACACTTGCACTCAGTACCATAAACACATGGGGGCAAGAATGATACCTCACACACACACAAAACTACATAACCCACAACGCAGCGTTGTGGCGATAGGAACCAAAATGGCCAAACACGCGAATGAGAACCTTGGATTCATTAATAAGTAAATACAGTACAATTTGCTGAAATCTGAACTGGCACGGGAGTTATCTCTACAGATCGAGAGGTGGATAAGTGAAAAAACCTCAAGTGGGTTTTGCATATCCTAAACTGTATGCTGGAAAGCCAGCATGCTGTGAGTATTCAACTATGACTCTAGGGGTTAGAGATCGAATTCCCGTTCAGCCATGGAAACCCACCGGGTGACCTTGGACAACTCACACTCTCTCAGCCTCAGAGGAAAGCAAGGGCACATTCCTTCTGAGCAGATCTTGCCAAGAAAATCCCGATAGATTTGGTTAGGGTTGCCATAAGTCGAAAATGGCTTGGAAGGGACACGACAAGAACAATAACTATATGGCTCTTATCCCTTTTTTATATTTTACAACATAAAACACCACATAAACAGGACGTCGTAAAACCAGCAGTTTCTGGCAAAATAGGACCATGATTTCTTCAATTAAAACAGTGAAGCTTTACGAGGTCCTCAAAAATATATGTACAGACCAAATGTCTTTTGGAATATCGGTTCTTCTTTAAAAATGCAAAGCTGGAAATGTAAATACTTCATGCCAGGTATCAAGGAATGTTTTGTGTTTTCAAATAACCTCTTGAGAAAGGACAGGATCCATGCCAAGGTTTGGAAATAATATTTCTCCAAGAAATTCCTCCAGACAGCCTGCACACCTCAGGGTTCTTTCAATCCACGTGTGAGTCTTGCAAACCATCTTGGTTGCAAAGAGGAATCCAGCTGGTCTGAACTGGACTTGCTGGCCCCAAGATACCCGGTCTACAACTTTAGGATAACCTTGCCTCATTCCTTCAGAAAGTAAGGTCTTAAAACCAGCGATCACCCAGCCGTGCGACCCAACCCAAACCTCACGTCTCGAACTTAACCAATGCAAAACCCAACGATGGTGGATTTGCATCTCTGCAAGCGACAACAGTCAGCGTATCTAATACCTGGGTAGGGATGGGGTACAAGAAGGTTGGGGGCGAAGAGAGACTTTTATTGCAGGGGTGCAATTGCAAGGGGGGGAGGAGGAGAGCAATCTCTAGAAATTTCCCCCTTTGGAACACAACACCTATCTTCTTTTTTTTAAAAAAAATGATGCCAACTCGGTCCTCTGGCTCGCTCGCTCTCCAACAGCAATCTGGTTTTCATGCGACGGTTACTAGGAGAGACTGCGTTTGCAACAATAACAACAAAAAAAATGTATATTAAAATTCGCACAAGCAGAACCCCGAAGGTGGTGGGCTGGCGGGAGGGGAGAGATGGAGGACACCACCGCATTTATATCCATCACCCTAGGGAGGGAAATCAGATTTTAAAAATTGCCCCTGCAAATCGCAGACACCCCCCACCCGGTTCCTGCCTCGCATCCTCTCTCCACCCGTCAACCCGCTCCTCCGAAGCGGGGAAGAAGGCGGAGGGAAGAGGCGAGCATCCCCGTCTCGAGCGGCGGTTCCGCCAGCCTTCTCCGGGCTGTTCCGCCTGCGAGGAGAGGAAAGAGGCGGGTGGGTGCCTGGGGGTGGGCAGGGGGCGCCCAGCCTCTGCTACACCTCGCAGGGCCTCTGGACCCCCCATTTTTCTCGCCTCTCTTTCCCGGGGTGGAAATACGGCCATGCTGAAGCCACGAAGCGCACAAGGAGGTGTGCGTGTGTGGCCGTGGCAGGCGGAAAACTGCCGGCGACGTAGGGAGTCCAGCCGTCCCCTCCCCAAACCAGCACCCACCCCGAAGCGGTAAACCCACCCCTCCAAAGCAGCAGACCCCCCAAAAGCGGCGCAACCCCCAAAGCAGCGAGCCAGCCCCCCCAAAGGCAGCCCCCCGCCCCCCGAAAAAGAAGCCCCCCTCTACATTAGCAGCCCAGCCTCCCCGACGCGTGACCCCCCCCCACAAGGAAGGTCTCCCCCAAGCCTCAATCGTCAGTCCCCCCGAAGGAGCGGCCCCTAAAGCGGTCCGCCCAAAAGAGCCTCCCCCCAAAGCTGGGCAAGAGGGTCTCCGACGCCTCCCCGCACGCCCCGGAGAGCCGCCGCGGCCTGCCCGCTCCCGGGCTCGCCGGCCCCCTCCCCGACGGGCGCCCCCCGCATTCCCCCTCGACCCCCGGGCCGCCTTTACCTGGCTGGCCGGCCGGCCGCCTCCTCCGCTCTCCGGGCCGGCGGGCCGGGCGGAGCTCGGGGGCTCCTCGCCTGCCTCGGAGGATGCTCGGCCGCCCTCCCGAGCGGGCGGGGGCGCCGGGCGGGGGCGCCGGGCGGCCGGGAAGACGGAGGACCCCGCGCCGCTCCCGCCGAGCTGCTCCGACCGGCTCCGGGGGGGAAGGAAGGCGAGGGGGCGGCCCCCTCCCTGGCCGCCAGGGGGCGCGCGCCGCGGAGGCGCCGGCTCGGCGAGGCGCGAGGAAGAAGGCGCGCCCGGCCGCTCGGCCAGCTCGCCGCCCGGGCGGGCGGCGGAGGACCTCGACCCTCCAGGGGCGCGGGGGGCGGCCTTCGCTGCCCGGCGGCCCTCTCCTTCCCGGGCGGGCGAGAGGAGGCCGAGGCTGCCGTCTCCTCCTCCTCCTCCTCCTCCTCCTCCTCCTCTGCTTTCTGCAATCCGGGCGCCTCTCTTTCCAATGGAGCAAAAATGGGGGGGGGGGAATGGAAGGGGAGGAGAAGGAGGAAGAGGAGGGGGATGGAGGAGCTTTCTCGCACGAGGCTGAGAGCAGCCAGCGGGGGGGGGGGGGGAGAGAGCTTGGCACGGCTCACCAGCACCCCCCCTCCCCCGCGTTCCCTCCCACCGGCTGGCTCTGCCTTGGTGCACCCGTTTCCTCTTTTGCTTTCATGGGGCTGTGGGTGGCACGCCGGTCCCGGCGGCAGCTGCCCTCCGCTGCCAGTCTGGTGCCCCCGGACCAGGGCCGAGATTTGGGGGAGGGGAGGACGGGGTCCAAGTGTGTCCCGCCCCCGCCCGGCCAGAGACCCTGCGCGCAGCCCCCCCCTTGGCTGGCGAGAGCGCTTTGCCGGCTGGCTCCACGCGTGGAAGGGAGAAAGAGGGCGTGTTCCCCAGCTCCCCCCCCCCCCCGCCACGCTTCTGGCCTCCACGAGGTCGCTTCGCGCCGGGGGTGATGGACGGGGGGGAAGCAGCCCTGGCTGGTGCCTTCTGCAGCCCTGGGGTGTTTCAGAGTCAGGCCTGGAACGGTAATAAATGGCAGTGCCATCCCCCCACCCCCGAAAGAAACGCGATCTGGTCTGATTTTGGAAGCTAAGCAGGGCTGTGCCTGGTTTGCACAGCGATGGGAGACCCCCAGGAAATCCCAGAGGAGGACGGGAATGCGGGGGGTTGGACTGGATGGCCCTCGTGGCCCCTTTGAACTCTCAGGAATGCCAGAGGGCCCTTGCTCCTGGGCCGTTTCCGCACTAGACTGTTATAGTGCTACTATTCCACTTTCTACGTCCTGTGGAATCCTGGCCTTTGCAGTTTAGCCCCTCCCTAAACTGCAAAGCCCAGGATTCCACAGGATGTCGAAAGTGGAATAATAGCAGTGTAAGAGTCTAGTGTGGAAATGGCCCTGGTCCGAGTGGACAGTACTGAGCTAGATGGAGCGAAGGTTTGGCCCAGAATAAAGGAGCTTCTAAGAAGTGCTACTGACATTCAGGAGGGACCATTCAATTCTGCTTTGGTCAGACCTCACCTGAAAGACTGTGTCTGGTTCTGGGCACCACCATTCAAGAAGGATAGTGACAAGCTGGAAGGTGTCTGGAGGAGGACCACCAAAATGGTAGAAGGCCCGGAAACTGTGAAGCCCTCGGAGGAGGAGCTGAACCGGCTGGGGATGTTTAGCCTAGAGAAGAGAAGGTTAAGAGGCAACGTGATCGCTATGTTTAAATATTGGGAGGGGTGTCATGTGGAGGATAGAGCAAGCTTGCTTTCCGCTACTCCGGAGACTAGGACATGGAGCAATGGTTGCAAACTACAGGAAAAGAGATTCCACCTAAACATGAGGAAGAGCTTCCTGACAATAGGAACAGTTGAGCAGTGGGATATGCTGCTGCCTGGGGGTGTGATAGAGTCTCCTACGTTGGAGGTTTTTAAATAGAGGTTGGGTGACCGTCTGTCAGGAATGCTTGATGGTGTGGTGTTCCTGCGTGGCAGAATGGGGTTGGACTCGATGGCCCTTAGGATCGCTTCCAACTCCAGGATTCTATGAAATTAAGGTTTTGGAGTAGAGCTTCCAGAATCTCCTAGCCAAGATGGATGGGGATTTTTAGGAGCCGCAGTCCATGCTGGCTGAGGGTGGGCAATGCTGGTGTCCTTCCTCTCCTCTGTATTTATGGAATTAAGTCATCCCCCCCATACAGGTTGTTAATTCTGCCAGATATATTTGAGCACGTGAGTGGAAGTTATCCTGAAGCCTTTCAGGCCTTGTTGGATTCCAGTTCCCATCAACCCCAGCCAGGATGGTGGGATTTGCGGTGGGTCCCAGTTGTGCCATGTCAAAAGTAAGGCACCCCGTCTGATGACAGGATACCAGCATGGAGATTTATGATCCCAAGATGCTCTCATTCCATGCAAAAGCCTTGTGTCTGGTGAACCTTTTAGGGGCAATCACATCATTGAGAGAAAGCCAATTTTCTTTGTTTTCCAAGATTTTTGCAGAAATAGGCACAGGGATTGTTCAGCCCTCCAAATAGTGTTGGACTACAACTCCCAGCATCCCTTCATAGCATACTCAGTGGTAAGGAATCCTGGGAGTTGGAGTCCATCAGCATCTGGCGGGCTGTTATGAATCTTATCCCTGATTTCAACATTCCTTTAAGAAGGGGGAAAAATGATGGGTCATTTTCAGACAGAAACGGCATTTAAATGTGTGTTGTGTTCTGTGGTTTTATTTTTTAAAAAGTATCTTTCCCTCCTTTTTTCACTTCCTTTCTTCTATAGGATTGGGTTAAGGTCTCCATTTGTAACCTTCGTTTGCTGTAGTTTTACTTTGTCTTTCTGATGGTGGCTTTCTTTTCCACACTTGTGCTATCATGTCTTTCATTTCTATTTTTGGCTTGTGTGTGTGTGCGCACATATGTGTGTGTGTGTGCGCGTAGATAGAGTTTGAACAATCTGTGCTCCTTGATTTTTTAATTTTTTTAAAAAAACCCAACAGCAACAATGTGTGCTTTTGCTTTCTCCAGAAGGATTTGCCCAGATGGGACTTCCAAATTGCGCTGGTGTCTGTCATGGCCCTGCCGGAGGCAGCCGTGCGTGCGGAGAGCTGAAGGTGGGGTCCCAGCAGAATTCAGACCGGAGATGAGCTGCGACTCTGGGATGGATCCGTAAGGAGGGTCAGCCAGGAAAGAGGGGCAGGACAAGGGGTCTGAGCAGAGATACTGGGCCAACAAAGTCTGAAGTGGGGTGGAGGGTTTTGTAGGCAGAAAAAATCCTTAATCATCAAGAGGGATCACTGAATACCGAAGTCAGGATCTCAACCATGTCATCGCATTTCCCATTTCTGGGTATGGTTGTGAAATCTGAGCTTTGATAGACTCATAGAATCCTAGAGTTGGAAGAGACCCCAGGGGCCATCCAGTCCAACCCCCTGCTATGCAGGAACACACATCAAAGCATTCCCAATAGATGGCCATCCAGCCTCTGCTTAACAAACTCCAAAGAAGGAGACTCCACCACACCCCGAGGCAGCATATTCCACGGCCGGACAGCTCTGACTGTCAGGAAGTTCTCCCTGAGGTTCAAGTGGAATCTCCTTTCCTGCAGCTTGAATCCATTGCTCCTTGTCCTAGTCTCTGGAGCCGGGGAAAACAAGCCCACTCCCTCCTCGACATGACATCCCTTCAAATATTTAAACATGGCTATCAAGTCCCCTTTTAACCTCCTCTTCTGTAGACTAAACATCCCCAGCTCCCTAAGCCGCTCTTCATAGGGCTTCATGGCTTCCAGCCCCTTCACCATTTTGGTCGCCCTCCTCTGGACACGCTCCAGCTTGTCGACGTCCTTCTTGAACTGAGGTGCCCAGAACTGGACGCAGGATTCCAGATGAGGCCTAACCAATGCAGAAGAGAGTGGTGATGAAAGTGGACAGAAAGTAGTTCAACACATCTGAGATGTCCTGGAGAATACATTGGCGGCCAGAAAGACAACTAAATGGGATCTGGAGCACATCAAGCCTGAAGTTTCCCTAGAAGCCAAAATGATTCAACTGAGGCTATTGTTCTTTGGACATATCATGAGATGACATATGTGTATGTATATGCTATCAAGTCACCTGTTGACTTACGGTGACTTCAAGAATTCTATAGGGTTTTCTGAGGCAAGGAATCTTCAGAGGTGGTTTTGTCAGCTCCTTCTGCTGAAATAGAGCCTACGGTACCTGGGATTTGTTGCCAGTTTCCCATCCAAGTGCTAACTAGTGCTGTTTTTCTCCTCTTGGAGTGATGGAACCAATGATGGATTCATTGCCTCCCGTTTCAGAGGTTTAGGATCCTTTCAGGAATTTACTATGGGATTCAGCATCTTGGAGAGCTCTTTTAAAGCCTGGTTTAAAATTGGGAGTAGATTCACTGCTCCCCTGGCATGGAGCCACTAGCTGCGACTGGGCTGAATGTCATTTTTCTTTCCCGAGCTTGACCTAAAGGAAGGCTGACCTCTGCAGTCAAAACTTGAACATTAGTCACTGGTGGCTTCCGTGCTAGTAGGCTGGCAAATTCATCATGTCTCAGTTTGCATTTTAAAGGTCCTGAAGGGTTAGGGAGGCGTCCAGAGGAGGCTACCAAAATGGTGAAACTAGCAGGAGAGTAGCTTAGGCAGCTGGATATGTTTAGCCTGGAGGAGAGGAGGTTAAGGGGTGGCATGAGAGCCATGCTTAAATATTTGGAAGGAGATCATGTCGAAGAGGAGATCGAGTGTGTTGTACGGGTTTGAGCATTGGACTACGACCCTGGAGACCAGCTTTCGATTCCCTGCTTGGCCATGGAAACCCACTGGGTGACTGTGGGCAGGTCACAGGCTCTCAGCCCCAGAAAACCCTATGATAGGTTCACTTTAGAGTCACCATAAGTTGGAAATGACTGGAAGGCACACAGCAACGATTTATGGAAGATGGAGCAAGCTTGTTTTTCTGCTGCCCCAGAGATTATGATGCAGAACAATGGATTCAAACTACAGGAAAAGAGATTCCACCTAAACATTAGGAAGAACTTCTTGAGAGTGAGAGTAGTTTGAGAGTGGAACATGCTGCTGCCTGGGAGCGTGGTAGAGTCTCCTTCTTTGGAGATTTTTAAAGAGAGGTTGGATGTCCATCTGTCAGGAATGCTTTCCTTGTGTCTTCCTGAATGGAAGAATGGGGTTGGACTGGATGGTCCTTGAGGTCTCCTACAACTTTAGGATTCTTTTATTCTAGGAGTGAGGATCTAGAAATGGCGGAATGCAAACCATTTCTAAGGAGCCGTCCAGGGTCCTGAAGCTGTTTTTGAGGATTCAGCAGCTTGGATAGTGTCTGTAAAATGATTGCATTCTCTGATTCCTCTGTTCTCCAATCCTGACCTTTCAGATGAGTTACAGAATGCTTGATCTGGCAACACATCTGGGCACCACTCCCAATCAGTATAGGAGAGAAGAATATTCAAAAATATTTGAAAAAGGGTTAAAAGAATATGTTTCTCAAGCACTGAGAAACACTGTTAAAAAGTAATCTGCACAGCATCTTCACAGTCTGGGACTTGCAAAATTCACATGTGATTTTTTTTTTTGGCACAGAAAACAGTATTTCCTGCTTAGGAAATAGCATGCCACAAAAAACAAACAAACCAAAACCACCTATTTTCTTTGCAGAAATTTATACAGAATAAATCTCAGGCTGTGAATTATGCAGAATAAGTGTCGAATACTTTTCAGAGATGTTCGGACAGTGAGAAAAAAATGGCTAAATTTACTGATTGCTTCTTTCAAGAAGAAAATTGGAGTAGAGTCACATTCTTACTGCAGAATAACAGATTGTATTGAATTCAGCAATGGTGGCAAGATTAAAAAAAAAAATTGTCATTGTGGCCAAAGTGATGTACTTTGCCACCTAGTGGTAGGTGGGGGCAATATCCTCTCCTTTTTTCTCTCCTCTCCTGTCTGGCTCATTTGCAAACTCTCTTGTCTTCATCCAGAGGCTTTCGGGATGTCCGGCGGGGAACACCTGCCATCCAGCAGCTCCATTTCCTTGCCCAGGGCCAGATTCAGGGCTCTGGGGCTCTGGAGTAGTTCTAGGTAAAGACTCCCCTTTCTGCATGCATGCAACCTATTCCAGGAATGGTGGCGTAGAGATTAACTAAACGAATAACTCGTTGACTTTACAGAATAAATCAACTTCAAAGTACACTCGGCAGCAGCAGAAAAAAAAAGCTGCACGGGTGGGCTCATTCTTACCCCTGTTACTTTATCGAGAGTGACAGCCAGATGGCATGTGTTTTTATACAGTTGCTCAAGCCACACACAAAAGGCAGAATCCTGTTCCACATGCAAATCCCTCTACAGATGTGGTGGGATGCCTTTGTCTGATGTGGAATATCCACGGGAGAAGCTGGATACAAGCCTCAAGATTCCCAAAAGATGGTCCTTTTATTGGTAGCAAAGCCCAGCGTGTTTCAGTCTGTGCACACTCTAGCCTGCGTTAATAGCAGCGCGGTTTCCAAGACGAGGGAAGTAAGAGTCTCACTGTATTCTGTGCCTCATATGGAGTATTGTGTTCAGTTCCGGGAGCCTCATTTTAAGAAGGACATCGATAAGTTGGACTGAGTTCAAAGAAAGGCAGTGAGAACGATAAGAGGTGTGGAGAACAAAACGTACAGGAAGGGGCTGAAGGAGCTGGGGATGTCTATTTTGACAAAGAGAAGACCGAGAGATGCCTTGGTTGCCTTCTTTAAATACCTCAAGGGCTGTCCCAGAGAGGAGGTAGCAGGTTTGTTCTCTGCTGTCTCAGAGGGTTAGGGGCTGATCTAATGGTCTGAAGTTGCAGGACAGTAGAATCATAGAATCATAGAGTTGGAAGAGACCCCAGGGGCCATCCAGTCCAACCCCCTGCCATGCAGGAACACCCATCAAAGCATTCCCAACAGATACCCATCCGGCCTCTGCTTAAAAACCTCCAAAGAAGAAGTCTCCACCACACTCTGAAGCAGCAGATTCCACTGCCGGACAGCTCTGACTGTCAGGAAGTTCTTCCTGAGGTTCACGTGGAATCTTTCCTGCAGCTTGAATCCATTGCTCCTTGTCCTAGTCTCTGGAGCAACAGAAAGCAAGATTGCTCCCTTCTTGACGTGACATCCCTTCAGATATTTAAACATGGCTATCATGTCCCCTCTTAACCTTCTCTTCTGCAGACTAAACATCCCCAGTTCCCTAAGCCGTTCCTCCTACGGCACGGCTTCCAGACCCTTCACCATTTTGGGCGCCCTCCTCTGGACACGTTCCAGCTTGTCGACATCCTTCTTGAATTGAGGTGCCCAGAACTGGACACGGATTCCAAATGTGACCTCACCAATGCAGAAGAGAGTGGTACCCTTGATCTGGACACCATACTCCTATTGATGAAACCAAGAATCGCGTTGGCTTTCTTGGCTGGCGCATCACACTGCTGAGCCATGTTCAGCTTGTGATCTACCAAGACTCCCAGATCCCTTTCACACATACTGCTATCCAGCCACATGTCCCCCATCCTATATTTGTGCATTTGTGAGTAGATTTCAATTGAACATTAGAAGAAATTTACCCAACATGAGAAGGAACTAAGGCAGGAGAGCCATTTCCTTAGCGAGGTGTGTGTGGCAGCTCCTTGCTGGGGATCCTTTGGCTGCACTGAGCACGGGGTTGGGTTTGATGGCCGATGAGGCCCCTTCCAACTCTTATGATTCTACGATTCTCTGCATATCATCATTAAAGGATACCAGATAACTATATACTAGGAAGAACTTTTGGACAGTAAGGGCAGTTTGACAGTGGAATATGCTGCCACCTCAATGGAGTGTGGTGGAGTCTCCTTCTCTGGAGGTTCCTGAACAGAGGCTGGGTGGCCATCTGTTAGAAGTGCTTTGATTCTGTCTTCCTGCATGGCGGAAGGGGTTGGACTGGATGGCCTCTGGGGTCTCTTCCAACTCTGTGAGTCTATGATTATGTCAATGCATAATGCAATATTATGCAAAATTGTTCCACCGTTAGTACATTGCCTGTTGTCCGTATGCGCCTTTATACAAACTAAATTCAAAATTTCTCTGGACCAGGACATCTCAAACTCATTACTGGAGAACTGGGAACACAGGCTGAAGGGTTTTGATATCTTGTAAGCAGATGGTTAAAAAAAAAATAATGAAGGTAAATTGGAAGGACACACAGATGTATCTGGGCGAAAGAGGAAGGAAACTCTGAAAGATTCAGGAAAGTTGCAAATATTTCCTTCTAAAACATGTTTCTGTTTTTATACGTTGCTTTTTTTCATGATTTTATATAGCCCTTGAAGAGTCCTTAAGAGTGGACACAGGCCAAAACATGTTGGGGATCATCATCACATCATCACCGTCATCGTTCTCATTGTCCTACCTTTTATCCAGCTTGTGACTCAGCTTAGCGTAGTTAAAATAAACATAGTTAAAGTGCACATTATACAAAAATTAAGAAGCAATTAAGCTACTGGAGAATTAAAATTAAAAGCAGTTAAAAACATAGGCCATTTAAATACAAGGACAACACATAGAAGTTCTGCATATTATGTAAGGCCTTTTGTCCCTGAAGAATCAGTTCTCAAAGGTCTGCCAGAATAAAAAATGTTTTCATCTGCTTGAGGGAAGATGGTAAAGCCATTTCTGCACTAGATTGTTATAGCGCTATTATTCCACTTGCAACATCCTATGGAATCCTGGGGTTTGCAGTTTCGGGAGGGACCAGCCGGCCATAGGATGTTGAAAGTGGAATAATAGCACTGTAACAGTCCAGTGTGGAAATGGCCATAGTTTCTCCGAGGCTGAGAGTGCAACAAACCAGCAGGTTGAAACTGGGGAAGGATCTGGCCACATGCAGGCCCCTCCCGAAGCTGCAAACCCCAGGATGCCATAGGATGTTGAAAGTGGAATAATAGCACTATAACAGTCTAGTGTGGAAATGACCTAAGGAGGGTGCGAGTGTAGCCTTTCTGGGAAGGGAGTTCTTTTTGGCGAGGTCTTGACACACCTGTCCTGTTTCTCTTGTGGATTTTATTGGCTGCTCCCCAGTTTTTCCTTCCTTCGATTTCGAATGTCCACATTTAGTTCTAGGTCGTGGAAACAGAGGCAGTGACGTGGCGCATGCATGCACATGAAATTTGGTTTCCTGGCTTGGTCGCCCAGTGCTGTCCTTCAGTACAAGAGTTGCAGAGTAGAACAGAATAGAATAGAATAGTGCAGAATTCTACCGGTAGTATCCAAGCCCGACATAGCATCGCAGGTGGTGATATGCATGCATTTAATGCCGATGGTGACACCAGCACCATGAGATTCAGGGAGCCATTGTGAAAGGAGTGGAAGCAAATGAATAATGGAATTTTATTGCTGGAAGAGACCCCTTACGGGCCTTCCAGTCCAACCCCATTCTGTCGTGCGGGAAGACACCATCAAAGCACTCCCAATGGATCCAGTTTCTGTTTAAAAAACCTCCAAAGAAGGAGACTCCACCACACTCCACTGAAGCAGCATCTTCCATTGTGGAACAGTTCTTACTGTCAGGAAGACAAACCGAACCATCTAAACTGGGCTCTACAGGACAAGGGTTACTGCAGTTCAGACATCAGAAGAACCTCAAGACCCAGAAAAAACCACAATGGTGAAGATAAGCAGCCAACCCAAGGGAATGTGTTTTTACCGTACTTCAAAGGGATCACTGATCGTATAGGGAAACCGATGAAGAAACGTAACCTCCAAACAATCTACAGACCAACCAAGAAAATTCGACAAATGCTACGTTCAGGCAAGGACAAGAGAGATCCTCTCACTTCTGCTGGAGTTTATCGCATACCTTGCAGCTGTGGGCAGGTCTACATAGGGACTACGAAGCACAGCGTCCAAACACGAATCAAAGAACACGACAGACACTGCAGACGGATCCAGCCAGAAAAAATCAGCAGTAGCGGAGCATGTTACAAACCAACCTGGACACAGAATGCTTTTTGAAAGCACAGAAATTCTGGACCGTTCTGACAACTACTATGTCAGACTACACAGAGAGGCCATGGAAATCCATCAACGCATGGACAATTTCAGCAGAAAAGAAGAAACTCGGAAAGTAAACAAAATTTGACTACCAGTACTGAAGAACACTAAAATCAAGATTCAGACTATGGCAACGAACACCATCCGGACTCTGGAGGTCCCTCTACAGGGAACAATACAATGGGTTGCTAATGTACTTAATGCACTGTTGCGCATATCCCCTGACTAATACCACAACCCTAGAGGGTATCCCATTTAACAACAGGCCAACTGTAACACGTGCAAATTGCTTCCTTCCACGGGGGGACTACACAAGTATCTATACTCCATCTCACTTCCATGCCCCCGGATCCTCTGAAGATGCCAGCCACAGATGCGGGCGAAATGTCGGGAGAAAATACGAATAGAACACGGCCTCAAAGCCCGGAAAACCCACAACAACCTATAGGTCTTCCTAATGTTTAGGTGGGCTCTCTTTTCCTGTCCTACCTTTTCCCTTTGTAACTGCACTGTTCTGATAGTCTAATTGGCTATGCAGATATGTTTAATTAGTATAAAATAGAAATCACGTACAATGACTGGATAAGGCCATGTGGAAGAGGACTGACTGGGAAAACAGGTCAGAGATGATCTCGGAGCATGGCTGAGTTCAACTTAATGGCTCTTGCAAGGAGAACAAAAGGCATCTCCAGGGAAGAGCAAAACCCCCTGTGGTTTGCATATCCTATGGAAAACCAAGCCGTAAAAACCGGCCACCCACTTAATTTGACACCCAGTTGTTGGGAAATTCAAAGAAAGAGTTTTGGGTTGGTTGATAACTCTGGGTCAGGAAAACAGGAAGATTTCAGACAAATCCTCCCACCTATTCTTTCCCTGATCCCTGGTTACACTGCCATAAAAATCTTTTACCCCATCTGCCTGATTTGGCCATTTGTCCTTTTCCCAGGAAAAGAGTCTGTCCCACCCACGCTCCCGCCCTGGTCAGGCATGTTTTACCCTATAATTGAGTCCCCTTCTGGGGCCTTCTTTGGAGAATTCCCACCTTTGACTAGCTTCTGGCATTCTGCTAGGGGAGACCTCCCCTCAGCATTCTTCTTCCTATTTGCTTTTCTTTCTCTTCCTGAGCTGCAGTCTCCAGGACCGGGTGCGGTATGCTTTCTTTCCCTCTGTTTTCCCCACTCTTGAATCTTACAAACTCAGTAGTCCTTGTGTGTGTGTGTGTGAGTGACTGCCTTGTGTGTGTGTGTGGAAATTCTGCCGATTTTACTAAATAAAATACTTTTAATTGGACACTTGCCTTGTCTCTCTCATGCAGTCTGACCCCGTAGACATAGGATAAAAGATCTTGCTGCATTGCCCTGCCTTCCATTTTGCTAAGCAGGGCTCTGCTAATTTCCCCAACCTTTGTATTTTTAAAGCAAATCTAGGGCCATTTCCACACTAGACTGTTATAGCGCTATTATTCCACTTGCAACATCCTATGGAATCCTGGGGTTTGCAGTTTCGGGAGCGGCCGGCTGGCCGCTCCCGAAACTGCAAACCCCAGGATTCCATAGGATGTTGCAAGTGGAATAATAGCGCTATAACAGCCTAATGCGGAAATGGCTAGGTGTCTCCCAGGGACCCCCAGAAGTCAGGGTAACACCTTCAGCACTGGGACCCTAGCCAGTGAGGAGGCTGGATCAACTGCATTAATTGATCCTCCGGCCCTGACGTTGCCCATTGTTACTAAGGGGTAGAGGGCCCGAGGAATGGAAACGCAAGTCTCATGATTTCAGTGCTGAGGCTCACCATCTCCTTTCACGCGTCGAAGCTGTAGAGTGGAGGGACGATAGGCTGGGACCCCGTTACGGTGAGGATGACAACAGAGAGCGTGTGCTGTGCATGCAGATTGTACCATGTTAAGCCCTGGTTAAATGCTCTCGGGTTATGACTTTGGGAAGAGGTCTCTGCTCCTGTCAATCGGAGTCAGTGATACTGGAATAGCCGGGTGGTTTAGCCCAGTATCAGGCTAGCTTCACTGAAATTGTGATAATCTGTTTATTGGGCCGGCTTTGCACTGATGAAATCCTAATCCCATTGTCAGGAAGAAAAGAGCTGTATAATCGCTCAAGCGTTTGCTGCCCTTTTTTTTTTTTTTTTTTGGAGACCAGAGCTGCTTCTCTGATTTACCCCCTGGAGAAATGCTTGGGTTTGTTTATCTTTCATTTATTAAGAATATTTTTAACCTGCTCTTCATCTTCAGGTGTCAGAGTGATGTATATATTAGGCACTGAAAAATATCAATATATACTGAAATGGAATGCAACAGGAGTGGAAGGTTTGACCCTTTTGTGAAAGGCATAAAAATCAAAATACGCTAAGAAAAATATAATGCAGCAGAAAGAGAACTGCATCTTTTCCAGGACTTGGGAAAACTATTTTTTAGATGACAAGTACTAGAATCCTCCAGCCAGCATGGCCATGTCAGTGGGATGGTGCATCCACTCCTGGCTTTAGCCCAAACGTGAAAGGAGCAATAGCTCCTTTTGCATTTGGGCTAAAGCCAGGAGTGGATTCACCATCCCACTGACATGGCCATGCTGTTTGGGGGATCCTGGGACTTGCAGTCCAAAAATAATTCCCCAGCTCTGGTAAAACCACAAAACACCATTGCCATAAAATCATTTTAAAAAATCAGGACAAGCGAAATAAATGAGCACGACACTTAAAAACGCCTGGAGAAATGCATACTTTTCTTTTGCCTGGTACCTAAACAAAAGTAGTGTTGTGACTGGTCAAGCTTTGGTAGGGAGGAAGCTCGGGATGGGTGCCGCTACCAAGAAGCCTTTCTACTTAGTTTCTACAGAATGAAATCCGCCCAGCAAGGGATCCCTGAGGAGAACCTCTTCTGAAGAGCCTACGAAATGAGCAGTCTGAGGGATTTCCTCAACTGGGTTGTCAACAGCACACTTTGTGGCAGGCATAGGAGTTTCACAGCTGCTCCGCTTGCTAGAGTCCAAAGACCGAGGTTGACTCCGCCAGCAGTTCCCGAGCATCACACTGCAGGTGAGAGACCTTCATCCTTCCGACCCAAGGAGTTGTATCTTGGGATGTGGGTGTTCTGAGAACCAGCTGAGGTGCTGGGGCTAGTAGGGTGAGAACAGGTCCATCAGAGATGGAGCCAAGCCAACTACATCAAGTTTGTCATCCAACCTCTCCCTCCTACAGCCTAAATAACACCTTGTACCCCTCCCCACTCATTGAGGAGGTTTTGAGACTCAGGTGGGCCAACCGGGGCTCAGGTGTGGCTCTGGGCACCTCTGCAATGCGAGGAGTTAGTGATGTGGAAGGACCACTGCTCGGTGACAGAGCACGTTTTTTGCATGCCGTGGGTCTCAGATTGAACCCCTGGCATCTGACGTGTGGGATCGGGAAGGGTTGCTGCTTGATACCTGTCATGCCCTGCTTCCAGAGCTCGGACCCTGACTCAGAGTCTGAAACAGAGGAGATGCCAGAGGCTGAAGCAGAGGGCATGCCCGGACCTGCCGTGTGGGAAGAGATTACAGTGCCACAAACAGACCAGGGGGTGGTGCCAGCTCCAGCGGGGAATCTTACCCTTTCAGACACAGAAGACAACTTATTAGTACCTATCTGTGCTGAGCGCAGAGAACAAAAAGAGAGCCTACCCCAATCCCAAAGAATATATAATCGCCAACAATCAGGCAACAGCTGCGTTAGGCTGCTGACCTGTATAGCTGCTGCCTTTCCCCTCCAGGAGTTGTCGGAGCTTATCTGACCTTCCACCCTGCTGGATATCTTGCTAAACTCTGTGCCTGACTCTGGATTACCCTGGACTTTAGACGTTCTTTGCCTCAGGACTCTGTTGGACTTTATTTATGACCTTGTACTTACTGCCTAAAAGTAAGCAACAAGGCTGGAGCTATTCAGTTTGTTTTTGTTTGAGTTACCAGCCGAGCTGCTCTGACTGAGATAGGACAATATTGTAGAACATAGTCTCTTCTGGGCAGTGCAGGGAGTGTTGCACTAGATGGACCAATTGTCTCTAAAGGAGCTCTCCATTGTGCTTGAACCTAGCTTGCAGATGGAATTCAGTACCCCGGGTAGCTCATCTGAAATGGCCATCTAGAGCAGATCCGTCCATTCACTGACATGGAAGCCACCAGCCTCCACTTTTCTAATGACCACATTGATGGCCACGTGCTTGTGAATACCCATCTCACCTTGTCTGGAAAGATCTCTAGGTCCAATCAGCCTTCATTCCTTACTCCAAGACTGCAATCCTGGGAAATTATGCCCACTTCTCTTGGAAGTAACCACACCCTTAAGCATTACACTGTGCCCTTGAGAATTCCATTTTTTTTTTCCTTCGAAGGCATTATTTTGATTCCTGGGAATTTGCATTGTGTGCTTGGGTGAATTTTGTGCAGAACAGCAGATTTTTCTGTTCATTTAGGCTGGGGTGGAGAACTTCTTGCACACACTAGGTCGTAAGTCTTCTTGTTTAAATGGTGTGCACCATCTGGAAACCTCAGCAGGAAATCTTTAAAAGTGATGTATGCTGTGCACCATTTCTATCTGAGATTACAAAACCGTAGAGAAATTCAGTGGAGACTTAGCTTTGCTAGGGGCAGTGTGTATTCGTTTAATTTTCCGTTAAAAAAATCCACCCATTCTCTAAGGATCTGAACCTATGTTTCTGCAATTTCTCCTCTTGAGTAGATTAGGCTGAGAATTGGTGCCTAGGTGAAAGGCAATGAGCAGGTAAAATAGATATGTAGGAATCTGCCTTTTCAAGAGTTTATTTTAAAATTGTTTTGATATTCTCAAATGGAGAACCCAGTTTTATTGAATGGATCCCTGTTAGTCTTCTTGTTCTTGTTATGTACCTTGAAGTTGATGCTAACTCCTGGCAACCCTGTCACAGTATTTTCTTGGAAAGATTTGGTCAGAGGTATTGGAAGTTAGAGTTTCCCAGGGTTTTAGCCCTTTGGGGAAATTCTATGAAAGCTAAAACTGTGAGGATTTAGCCTTCTTTTAGCAGAGTGGCGGATAAAGCATGTCCTAATATCTGTGTGGCTCTTCTGAACTGGAAGCTGACTTGAAAGCAAAGCAAGGCAGGCAGTTTCAGGTCCCAAACTTAGAAAATTTACTAAAAAATTTAACTATTACATATGCGTTGGAGAAACTAGATGCCAGCTAACTAACAAAAGGATTAGGGAAGATAGTAGTGTCACTCTTAACTCATCAACTTCTTGGTGGAGAGGCTAGCATGGCAGAGAGAAAGTGCTACAAGCAAGATTGCAAAAAGGGGCAAAGAAAGAGAGGCACGGTCTTCTATGGAAGTCCAATGACAGACTCCAGGGTGTATCCTGGGGCACATGATCCGGATAACTCAGGGCAACAGTTGGGACTTTAGGCGAGAGGCCAGAGGGCCTTTACATGCAAAGGAAAACTAACTCTATGCTAGCTAAGCAGCGTTTGTCCCAGAACAAGAGGGCGGGGGAGAGAGAATGCCAGAATTTTCCAACAAGAGGTGGTTTGCGATGGGCCTCCTCTAAAGCTGAAAGATGGTGACTTGTCCAAGGTCACCCAGTGGGTTTCCAGACCTGAATGAGAATTTCAACTCTGATCTCTACATTCAAACCACTACACCACACTGGCTCATTAGAGTTATGCGTTAACACCAACATCTGTGGTAGTGTTATGACTGCTAGTAGTTGTCAAGCTGGCTGATGAATGAATCATGGAATTGTAGAGTTGGAAGGGGCCACTGGGGCCATCGAGTCCAACCCCATTCTGCCGGGCAGGAATGAACAATCAAAGCACTTCTGATGGACGGTCATCCAATCTCTGTTTAAAAACCTCCAAAGCAGGAGACTCCACCACACTCTATTGAGGTAGCAACATACTCCACTATCAAACGTACCTTAGCATCAGGAAGTTCTTCCTAATGTGTAGGTGGAATCTCTTTTCCTGAACATTAGGAAGAACTTCCTGAATGTAAGAGCAGTTCAACAGTGGAAATACGCTGCCTGGGAGTGTTCTGGAGTCTCCTTTTTGGAGGTTTTCAGACAGAGGCTGGATGGCCATCTGTCAGGAATGCCTCGATGGTGTATCCCTTCAAGGCAGAATTGGGGTTGGACTGGATGGCCTTGGGGGTCTCTTCCAGCACTATGATTCTCTGGGACCCTATGGGTAAGAGACCTCTAAGTCACTCTGTCACCAACAACTCTGCTCACATCTTGCAAACTTAGGCAGTTGTGGCCTCCTCGATTGAGTCCATTCACCTGTAATGCAGGCTTCCTCTTTTCCTACTGTCTTCCACATGACCAAACGCGATTGTTTTCTCTAGTGAGCCATGCCATATCTCATGCTATGTCCAAAGTACAAAAGTCTCAGTTTAGTCGTCTTGGCTTCTAGGGGGAGAATTCAGGCTGGATTTGCTCTCAGACCTGTTCATTTGTCTTTTCAGCAGACCACAGAACTCTCCTCCAGCAGCACATCTCAGCTGATTCACTTCCTATCAGCTTTCTTCACTGTCCAGCTTTTACTACCATACGTAGAGATTGGAAATACGACGGCAGGGCCAGTGTTGACTTTGGCATTCAATACTATACGTAAATTACTTTTAGGGCTGCAGCTTTAAGACCGGCTAAAATTCACAAAATAGCAGACAGGAGCCATTTCAGCACGAGGCTGTTGTAGCGCTATGATTCCGCTTGCAACATCCTATGGAATCCTGGGGTTTGCAGTTTCGGGAGGGGCCGGCCGGCCCCTCCCGAAACTGCAAACCCCAGGATTCCATAGGATGTTGCAAGTGGAATCATAGCGCTACAACAGCCTCGTGCGGAAATGGCCAGAGTTTCAAATTCATCAGAGAGTTTTTTCAGGCTGAGGAACAAGCAAATGAGACAAGCAAGGAAAAGTAATTGATAAGGAAGGGTCTTAGAGTGTATGTACAGCACATAGATCTACCAGTCTGACTCCACATTAGCTGTGATGGCTTTGTCCCATGGAATCCTGAGACTGGTAGTTTAGGGAGGTATTTAGAATTCTGTGCTACAGAACTATAGTTCAGGATTGTAGGATGAAGCCATGGCAGGCAAAGTGCTACCAAACTGCTGTACACATCTAATGTACACCATTTCCGCACCACGCTGTTGCAGTGCTTTTATTCCACTTTCAACACCCCGGGGCATCCTGGGGTTTGCAGTTTAGGGAGGGGCCTTTAGAATTCTCAGCCAGAGAGCTCTGTGGCCTCAGTAAACTACAAATCCCAGAATTCCACAGGAGGATGAAAGTGGAACAATGGCACCATAACACTGCGGTGCAGAAATGGCCGTAGAATCACAGAATCCTGGGAGTTATAGTTTGGGGAGATTCTAGAGATACTTTGCTACACAGTTCCAACGCTGTCGTCCAGACAGGTCTGCAGATTCTGCAGGATGGAACCGTCACAGTCAAAGTGCTATGAGACTGCTGGCTGTGTAGTGTAGATTTGTTCTGTGTCTGTTACTACCTTCAGATAACTTAAGGTGGAATCGAGGAGATAATATTTAGAAATTTGGGTAGTACCATACAAAAAGATCTCGGGATGCAGCAAGGCCCGCTGGGACAAAGAGGCGGTGGTTTCCGCTCTCCCTGTGAAAACAGAAGAGCTGATTGTTAATTGGTTTTAACCCTGGAAACATAAGCAGCTATTTGTCTGCTGCTGTGGTCTGAGGGTACCAAGATCTTGTTTGATCGTGGAAGCCGAGCAGGGTCAGCCCTCGCTGGTACTTGAAAGGGAGACCACCAACCAACACCAGGTGCTGTAGGCTATATTTCAGAGGAACAAACTGGCAAAGCCACCTCTGAGGATTCCTTGCCTAAGAAAACCCTCTGAAATTAATGGGGTCACCGCAAGTGGACGGGGGAACTGGAAGGCAGATGCCGTCAGGTTGCCCTCCATATTTTAGTGACGGGACCTGTAGTAGGAGTTAAGTAGCAGCTTGCTTGTGACAAGGTATGAGAACCAGAGACCTTTAGATAAGCAAAGCTAGGGGTGTAGCGATAAACGCTGCCAGGCTAAACCAGAACTCCGAGGTCTTTTGCAGGCGGGATGAGAAACTCTTTGCCTTTTACGTTTTGAATCTTGCTAATGGCCTCCAGTGCACTCGCTGAAGTCCCGTACTATGTATCACGCTCCTAATAAATGGCGTTTATGCACTGTTATATTTGTGTGGGTGAATTCAGTTCCGGACAGATACACACCTACGGTCGGAGCGAAGGAGGGCACTTGCATTTCCTCTGGGTACCACCAGGTGGCAGCACATATTGGCGCTCTCCTGCGTTGCCTGGCGAGCCCTTTCCTCCAAGCTTAGAAGACCGAGCCAGCCAGTTCGTTCTTAAACACCGATATCACTTCCCAATCACTTTTATAACCCAGGCCATTTCCGCACTAGCCTGTTATAGTGCTATGATTCCACTTTCAACATCCTATGGAATCCTGGGGTTTGCAGTTTCGGGAGGGGCCGGCAGGCCCCTCCCGAAACTGCAAACCCCAGGATTCCATAGGACGTTGAAAGTGGAATCATAGCACTATAACAGGCTAGTGCGGAAATGACCCCAATCAGGCATCCAAAGAAATGTATGCTGTGTTGATCTGGTCTTGGCCAGCAAAGGGAGACCTGCACAGATTGGTCAGACTCCTATGGGTATCATACACTTATGGAAGTTCCCTCACGGTTGATCTTGTGCGCCTTTGTTTCCAACTTCTAACAATCCGAAGGTGACCCTGTCATGCGGTTTTCATGGCAGGATTTGCTCGGAGAGGGTTTGCCATGGCCCCTCTCGGGGGACGAGAGAGTGTGACTTGCCCAAAGTTACCCAGGGCTTTTCTTTCTTTCTTTCTTTCTTTCTTTCTTTCTTTCTTTCTTTCTTTCTTTCTTTCTTTCTTTCTTTCTTTCTTGTAATAACTTTTATTAAGATTTAATCTTGAAAATACCCCCCCACACACACTTCCAGGCTTAAATCTTCCAGTTGCAATTGCTTATTTTCATTACACACCAACATAATTTGCATTTTACAGAGAAGAGAACGGCTACATTATTTCTTCCTGATTTCTTATTACATTGATATCTTTGCCCAATCCAATACTTCTTTTCGTTCTTTTTCAAAATTCTGGATAGAGTTATTCTTCAAAGAAAATGCTAATTGTTCCATCTCTATCATATCCAGGACTTTTAACTTCCATTCTTCTATATCAATATGTTTCTTTTCTTTCCAGTGTTGCGCATATGTTAACCTTGCCGCAGTTATCAAATACCGTAATATCTTCCGATGACTTCTTATTTCCCTTTGTTACCCTAGCGTATTTAACAAATAAAGCTCCCGTTTCATTTCAAAATACCCCAGGGCTTTTCTAGGGTTAGCAGAGGGGATCTGAACCTGCTCAAACCACAGTGCCATGTGCCTTCGTGTTGACTCCATCTTATGACTCCGTCTCCAAGGGTTTTCTTGGCGAGATGGCCCTCTGTTGCGAGCACTTTGGTTGTGTATTTGTGTGTGGCAGAATGGGTTTGGACTGGAGGGAACTACTAACCGTGGAAGAGGTTTAAAACAAACATAAAGCAATGATCGATTACTATTTATATCAACCAAAATCTTACAGTATATTCTTAGCAACTACTGTGCACATCAAACATGATATCCCTGTACTCCCCAGAGGGCAACTGGAGCATTTTAGGGGAAAAAAAATTAAAGGGGGGGATGCAATGGGGGGTGTAGGCCTCCAAGGTCTTGAGGGGGAGGCTTATGCAGCCCCCTACCCTCCACGCTCATGCCTGATTCACACTGAGAGAGTGTGACGTAGGATCTCACAGTAGACTCGCCGAACCAACGGCCGTCTCTTCCGGGGACCTTGCCGTCCAAAAAAGTCACAGATCCAAGCTCTGTGTCTGATCGGACTCTTTTCCCTTTTAGCCGGCAGAAGATGGATCCCTCGGGCTGTGATGGTGTGGGACAGGCAACTGTTTTCTCCTTGATAGCGAAAAGAGGAGCTCCGTTTCAAGGAGGGTTTCCAGATCTCAGGGCCTGGCCTGGAGTCTCCAGTCCTTGTGGGTCACAAAGTATAAATGAGAGTACAAATTCTCCGGTTTTGGTGGGCTCAGCAACAGGCAACGGGTGGGTGCGGATCGCCAGCTTAGCCAGCAGAGCAGCAGCTTTGCTACAATTTGGCGCCGCTCGCAAAGACTTTTACCTTTTATATTCCGTAGGTTTTAACTAAGGGCATTTCCACCCTACCCAGTTATAGTGCTATTATTCCACTTCCAACATCCGGTGGAATCCTGGGGTTTGCAGTTTAGGGAGGGGCCTTTAGAATTCTCAGCCAGAGAGCTCCTGGACCTCAGGAAACTAGAGTTTCCCAGAGTTCCTCAGGACGTTGACAGTGGAACAATGGCACTATCACACTGTAGGGTGGAAATGGCCTATGTCTTTTTAATTGTTGTAAGCAGCTTTGAGTCCCAACCTGGGAAAAAGTGGGATATAAATATTTTTATTGTTGTTGTTGTTGCTATTATTTATTTATTTATTTCCTCTGAAGGTTCTCTGTGTTTACTTAGCTAGCTTCTGCTTTCCCTCCCAGTCACTGTAGAATCAGGGCTCACCCTCTGTTCTCCTCTGCAACCCCTTTCTTGCTCGAAGCAAGTGAGTTAGATTGGATGTTCTTTCTCCCTTCTCCCTAAGAAAGTGAGAAGGAGTGGTGCCCTCCTTCCTCCCTGATCTGGGAACAGCCCCTTTAGCTGAGACTTCAGTTTTAATTTCTAAACAGGAAACTGTGGTGTGTGCGCATGTGTGCATGCACACGCATGCTTGAACGACAAGCTGTGAACGACAGCGGTTGGTACTTAATGCATAATGTTTGATGAATTCATCAGAGGCTGTCTTTAGGCATCAGCTTTAGGTCTGGAAATCTCTGGACCTGCAACAGTCTTGAGTTGGCAACTCTAATTTGAATAGACTTTCGTGCCATCTTTGCAGTTTGACTTGTTCCGTCCAGGAGAGGTATCTTTCTTTGAAAGGGAGGAAGGAAAGAAAGAAAGAAAATCCCTTGATGAGGAAAGGCATTTTCAGTTCCTTAAGCAGATCAGCTGCTGCAGTGGCATCGATTCTCCAATGAATATTAAGCATTACAGAGGTAATTGCTGCTTCCCTTGGGAGGAATGAACTCACAGCGACCTTTGGGTGATGCAAACCAGGACTTGATTTACTGACATGTGGCCAGATCCGTCCCCAGTTTCAACCTGCTGGTTTGTTGCACTCTCAGCCTTGGAGAAACTATGGCCATTTCCACACTAGACCGCCTGGCCCCACCCGAAACTGCAAACAGCAGGATTCCATAGGAAGTCGCAAGCGGAATAATAGCACTATAACAGTCTAGTGTGGAAATGGCTTATGCCTGGGAGACTCCAGGATCCTGTTCCAAGGTTCACCCCTTGTCTCATCTGAACACTTTCAGTTGGTCTCCAGTTGCCATGTGTTACCTTAAGAGGTAGAGACATTGAGGTCCACCTGTAATGCCAGTATTTCCTTAGAATTTGGGGGAATTATAGCTCAAAGAAGCTCTCCGAGAGGAGGCTAACAGCAGGATCTTTGCACCGATGTATACCAGTACTAACTGTAGCAAGGACTCCAGTAAAAGTAAACGAGTATTTTATTTGCATTGACAAACATACAAGAAATCAGACAGCCCTAAGAACCATACAAGGCTATCAGAAAGTGAAGCAAGAAAGGTTGAGTAGAGAGAGATTAGGGGTTGAAAGGGTGACAGCTACCAGTCTTGAAGAAGGAGATCGACAAAGAGGGGCTCAGACAGTGTTTGAGGGTAGCATGGAGGAATGGCAGTGTGGGGCACTGCACACATTCTATGTACTACAGTTGGCCAGGGTTGAAGCTAGGGTTTTTATATCCTATTTCACCCACTGAAGGGGTGCGTTGACAAAGCTGTGATGGCTTTCCCACGGGACTGACAAAGGGGTCTGGAATGGGCTGTTTGCTTTAAGTCCGGAGTGACAAAACATGGATGGGAGTCATGACGATCTCTTAATGTTTGGTCAGGTAGAGTATATAGGGAAGATCTCCATCAGGTAAGATTGAGGGATACTCTCTGATTGCTCACCAATCTGGACAGTTTGTCTGTCGTAGTGTTTGAAAATGCCAGAAGCCTGAGGTGGTGAAAGGATTAGCACAAACCTGTCAGCATCAGGTTTTCTGCATAAGCCTATCTGAACTTTCACGACCCCAAACGTGTCTCTGGCCAGCCTGACCGTGATTGTGTTCTCTGGTCATTAATAAGTCTAATTTACAAAAAATTGCACACCTCGCAGGAAGGGTGGTAGGATACGGTAACGTATGCGAGGGATAGGCAGCTGTGGTAGATCTGGAGGCCAATATTCTACCTCTTGTATGAACTGCAAAACCAGCAGCCTCCCCTACCAGGGCTAAAGTCCTGCATCAAGGAGACAGCTCAAACCTCTACACTCATGGGGTTATGCAAGTTATGCCTTATTAGTGAATTGTGATACACTACAACCCCCTGCGCATGAGTCCTCATTGGCCAAGTGTTAGCAGCTGCCCGTCGTGGAGGAAGGGTCTGCCTTGGTACTTTTTTGGATCCTTTCTGCGTGCGCTTGGCACTCTGAGACTGGGAAAAGGTATGAAGGCTGGGAACGGACCGGGGGAGTGAATTTTCCTCCGTTGCTAACCCGCTTGTGCAGTTCTCATAGCTAATGGAGGGAAGAGAGGGGGGTTCATGCTTGCACGCTTTAGTTTTCATTGTTTGCTGCCACACTGTCTTGCCCTTGGGAGTCCATCTTCCAACAGCCTCAACTGGGGGGTGCACATCATTTCAGGGGCTCTCCATTTTGCCATCCGTGAGGAATTGGATTGGCAGCCATGGGATAGCCTTGGTGACATTCCTTGTTTAGGGGATCAGCTCTGTCATTGGCTGCGAGGGGATGCCTCTGCCTCCTCTGAGGCTGAGAGAGTGTGACTTTCCCAGGTCACCCAGTGGATTCCTGTGGCTGAGCAAGGATTTGAAGCCTGGCCTCCAGCGTCATTGTCCGACGCTCAGAGCACTACAGCAGGCGGACTCTTGTGAGTGCTAAGTACCCCCTTAGTCTGAGTCGCTTACATGTTTAATTGTTCAATTGTTGTTTTTGGTTTTTTTATTGTAATGAATTTTTAAGTTGTATTGTTTTAATCTGCACTACAGTGAGCCCTTGGTATCTCCTAGGGTTTGGTTCCAGGATCCCCCATGGATACCAAAGTTTATGGATGTTCAAATCCCATTATGTACAATGGTGTAATAAAACAGCATCTCTTCTATAAAATGGCAAAATTGACGTTTGCTTTTGTGATTTTTCTTAATATTTTTCAAGCTGTGGTTGGTTAACTCCATGAATACGGAATCCACAGATATGGAGGTCTGACTGTATAAACTACCCCCCCATGTTTGGGGAGATACATAGGGTAGAAATAAAATAAGAATAAATAAATTTCCAACTTGATTACCACACTAGCAAAAACATTGCAGCTGTTAACGGATGGCTCACTCTGGCCAGGAGAGCAATTTAGTTTTTATAAAGAACCCCAGATTTTCCTCCTGTGTGTTGTGGTGATCACAGAATGTGCACATCTGAAGCTACCACTGAGCAAACTTCTGTGAGGTTGGGAGACCAAGAAGTGCAGGGATTGTTGGAAATATTCGTAATGCACACCATAGCTGATAGTGCAACAGGGACCTTGCAGCTCCTGCTGATGCTTTGGGACTTGCTAGTAGCAATAAGATATGTAAGAGACGTGTTTTCTCAAAGGGCATTAGTAAAGCCTCATGTATCATTCATTAAAAAGACAGTCCAGGCAAAGAGATTGGTTGTGTTTATGCCCAGGGGAGGAGACTGGCATCTTGCCAGAGCTTGGAAAAAATTAATTTCCCCACGGCTTAAGATCTTGTTCAATACTGGTGGAGTATGCAACATGTGGCCATTCCGGGCTGTGATAATGGTTGTTTTGGATTTTTGAGAGAAGAACAGCTGTGCCCACTTGCCAGGCCGGGCCAAACTTTCATAGAATCCTGGAGTTGGAAGAGACCCCAAGGGCAATCCAGTCCAACCCCATTCTGCCGTGCTGGAAGACGCAATCAAAGCACTCCTGGCAGAATTGCCTCCAAGTCACTGTTACCACACCATACATCCCCACTCTGTGGGATGTGCTTTTTTCATGATTGGACATATTTATGGCTGAAACACATGTTTGAAAGGATGGTGGCTGCAAGCAGGTTGCCAAGTCAGGATGACCTCAGACATGATCAGGTCATAAGTTCAGAGAGGATTAGGCAGGAAAGCCAGATGCTGATGGGCTTGGGACAATCCTTCCAAAGCTGCAAGCTATGAGCACTCCTGGAAAGAATAGAAGGCAAAATTGCCCAGATGAAACAATCAGGGGCCCACTGTGAGCGTATCTTATGGAGATCCCTATTCACCCTACATTAAGAGATTGTCACGACTCCCATCACTGTTTTGTCACCTAGCATAAGACAGTCAGCCCATTCCAGACTCCCTTGTCTACCCATTATCGTTTTGTCCCAGCAGCCTCCTTCAGGTTAGGAAACAGGATATAAAAACCTCAGCTCCAGCCCCCAGTAAATAGTAGTGCTTGGATGTAATACACAGTGCCCAGACCTCTGTTCATTCTTTCTACTCACAGATGCTGTCTGAGCCACTCTGCTTCAACATTCTTCTTTGGGACTGATAACTATCACCCTTTCCACCCAATCTCTGACTATGCAACCATTCTTACCTTACTTTGTGATAGCCTTGTATGGTTTCTTGTGTGTGTGCTAATTCCCAATGAAATACTCTGTTTAACTTTTAACTAGAGTCCCCTTTACAGTTAGGACTATTACACACAGGCGAAAAGATCCTGCCGTTACCCTCCTCTTACAGGTCTCATTGAACTATAATTCCCCAAATACTAAGGAGATGCTGGCATTGCGAGTGGACCTCAAAGTCCACCACCTCTTAGGGTAACGTCACCCTGTTATCGACAGCCCTGCTCAGGTCTTGCAAAGTCAGGGCTGCAGCTTCCTTGATTGAAAAAATGGAATACACAAATATAGGATGGGAGAGATGTGGCTAGATAGCAGTACTTGTGAAAGGGATCTAGGAGTCTTGATAGATCACAAGCTGAACATGAGTCAGCAGTGTGATGCAGCAGCCAAGAAAGCCAACGCAATTCTTGGTTGCATCAATAGGAGTATGGTGTCTAGATTGAGGGAGGTGATGGTACCACTCTATTCTGCATTGGTGAGGCCTCATTTGGAATACTGCGTCCAGTTCTGGGCACCACAGTTCAAGAAGGAGGACACAGACAAGCTGGAGCATGTCCAGAGGAGGGTGACCAAAATGGTTAAGGGTCTGGAAGCCATGAAGCCCTATGAGGAGCGTCTTAGGGAGCTGGACATGTTTAGTCTGCAGAAGAGAAGGTTAAGAGGGGACATGATAGCCATGTTTAAATATTTGAAGAGATGTCATGTTGAGGAGGGAGTGGGCTTGTTTTCTGCTGCTCCAGAGACCAGGACATGGAGCAATGGATTCAAGCTGCAGGAAAGGAGATTCCACCTGAACCTCAGGAAGAACTTCCTAATGGTCAGAGCTCTCTGGCAGCAGAATAGGCTGCCTCCATGGAGCGTGGTGGAGTCTCCTTCTTTGAAGGTTTTAAACAGAGGCTGGGTGGCCATCTGTCAAAGGGAATGCTTTGATGTGTGTTGCTGCATAGCAGGGGGCTGGACTGGATGGCATCCCTTCAAATATTTAAACATAGCTATCATGTCCCCTCTTAACCTTCTCTTCTGCAGACTGAACGTACCCAGCTCTCTAAGTCTATCCTCATAGGGCTTGGCTTCCAGGCCCTTCACCATTTTGCTTGCCCTCCTCTGGACCTGCTCCAGCCTGACCATGTCCTTCTTGAATTGGGGTGCCCAGAACTGGACACAGGATTCAAGATGAGGTCTAACCAAAGCAGAGTAGAGTGGTACCAGTACCTCCCTCGATCTAGACACCATACTCCTATTGATGCAGCCGAGAATTGCATTGGCTTTCTTGGCTGCCGCATCACACTGCTGACTCATGTTCAGCTTGTGTTCTATTAAGACTCCTAGATCCCTAAGTTTACAGAAGTCCGCTTTTTTAAAATCTGAGATGAGTGTCTGGCTACACTTATCTTCTCCTTCCCACTGAATGCCAAATTCCAACAGGGTATGGTCACTCCCTCCTAAAGATCCAACCACTTCTACCTCATTAACAAGGTCATCCCTGTTGGTCAGGATCAGATCTAGAATATTTGGTCCCCTTGTGGCCTCTTCCACCTTCTGAACCATGAAATTGTCTGCAAGACAAGCAAGAAACTTGCTGGACCTTGCTGTCTTGGCAGAGTTTGACCGCCAGCATATATCTGGGTAATTGAAATCTCCTATTATTACTGTATCTCTCCTTTTTGAATGCGCGGTCATTTGGTTGAGGAAGGCGCCATCAAGGTCCTCAGTCTGGGTTGGAGGTCTGTAGTAAACCCCCACCAGAATATCCCTATTGTTTCTCGCTCCCTTAATTCTTACCCAGATGCTCTCGACCTGGCTTCTGGGTTTAAGTCACGGATCTCTTCACAGGTGAAAACATCCTTGACAAACAAGGCTACTCCTCCTCCTTTCTTGTTTGGTCTATTTCTACAAAATAGGCTATACCCCTCTATTCCTGAGACTCATCCCACCAGGTCTCAATGATGCCTATCAAATCGTATTTATTTTGTTGTACTAGGAGTTCAAGTTCATCTTGCTTGTTTCCCATACTCTGCGCGTTAGTGTAGAGACATTTAAATCCCCGGGCCCTTCCTGCAAGTCCTGTACTATAGTTTCTACTCCTCCCACCATTGGACGCTTGTACTACTTGGCCAATATCATTCGGGTCTTTTCCCCCTGCACTCGCCGAGTCTTTGCCCTGAATAATATTGTCTCCCTCCCCAGCAGAACTTAGTTTAAAGACCTCTTAATCCTCCGTGCAAGACTTTTTGCAAAAACATTCCTGCCAAGTTTCGTGAGGGGTAGCCCATCCCTTGCCAGAAGCCCTCGTTCATGGAGATTCAGGCTGTGTTCCAAAAACCCAAACCGTTGCCGGCGGCACCATGTGCGGAGCCAGTTGTTGACCTCTGCTATTGCCCTTTCCCTTTGTGCGCCATATCCTTGAACGGGGAGGAGAGACGAAATAACCACCTGCGACCAAGGTCCTTAAGCTTTGTCCCCATAAGCTCGTAGTCCTTTGCGATGTGGTAAAAGCTGCTCCTCGCAGTGTCATTGGTTCCGGCATGAACCACAATGAGGGGCTTATGGTCAGTGGGCTTGACCAGCCTGGTTAGCCTCTCCGTTATATGGTTGATCTTGGCCCCAGGAAGACAGCAGACTTCTCGATTGAACTTGTCGGGTTTGCAAATTGCCGGTTCGGTTCCTCTGAGCAAGGAGTCCCCAACAACCAGAACTCGCCTCCTCTGAGGCTTGTCCGGGTCTCCTCGACGAGCAGCTTCCTCTAGGACTGCCTGGGCACTCTGTTGAGGCTGGGAGTGTTGCTCTAGTTCCAGTTGCCGAAGTTGGATTCCTTCTTGTTGACATTCTGTTCCCTCCTCCTGGTGCTCCTCATCGTTCATAAGGCCAAGAACTTTGAAGCGATTGCGTAGATTGAGAGTCTCTGTTTCCTTCCTGGTCCTCCTACTCCTTCGTGTGACATTCCTCCAAGTATCCGTTTCTTGGCCCAGTGTGCTGACTTCCTGATCTGGCAGCTCCCCCGTGCATTCGGTCTTCAGGGAGGTCTTCTCTGCCCTATCCAAAAACTCCTCACCTTCCCTAAGAAGACGAAGATTAAAAACTCGTGCCTCCGGCTGGCGAACCTTCTCCTCCAAGAAGGTCACCAGCTTGCACTTGGCGCAGGTGTACCCGACAACATCTTGTGGCAAGAAAAGGAACGTCCCACAAGTGCTACAGGTGACCGCGGCAGCTCCCTCACCTTCCGTCCTAGACACTACAGAGAGTAGTACAGGAAGCAGTTCTAGAAAGAATAACAGAGCTTTCTTTCTAAAATTCAACTGAATCAAGTATGTCATGTTCTCACTTTGCATCATCTGAAGCTGTAATCTTCAAGGTAGGAATATGAGTGTGTGTGTGTGTGTGTGTGTGTGTGTGAGTGAGTGTGTGACAGAGAGGGAGAGAGACCATGCCTATTCAGGAAAGAGACTGGCTCTTTCCAAATTCAGCAGGTTTGGGTTGTTTACTCTTTTTTTGGTTTCAGAACAGTTGTTCCCATAACAACGAAACACCATTCATAGGTCTCTCCTGCCACATGGCTTCCTTCCTAGAGTTGCGTCAAACCCCTATACAGATTCTCAGCTCATTGATCTCTTTACCTTTCTAGACAGAACCCTCAGCACCCTTCCTGGATCCCAAGACCCAGCCCAAGAGCATGTCATGATTGCCTTTCAGTAGCTGTGGGTGTCTGTTCCAGCTCACCTAATAACCACAAACAACCCAGGTGAGACAGCACCATGTGACAGATCTTCGAAACACATCAGTGTTTGGGACTACAATTCCCAGTATCCTTCAGCCAGAATGGCCAAGGTCCTGCATGCTGGGAAATTCCAGGGGGCTGTAAATTTCCCAAGCTCTGGCATTTGGCTCTTGTCCTGTACAGCAGCCTTCCCTAACTGGCTGAACAGGGCATGATGAAGGTTGTAATCTCACAGGCCTGGAGGGCACCAGTTTCAAAAATGCTGCTAAAGGTAAATATCTTAGACTCATAGAATCATAGAGTCGGAAGAGACCCCAGGGACCATCCAGTCCAACCCCTTGCCATGCTGGAACCCACATCAAAGCACTCCCAACAGATGGCCATCCAGCCTCTGCTTAAAAACCTCCAAAGAAGGAGAGACTCTATCTTACTCCCTTGAGGCAGCAGCCTATTCCACTGCCGGACAGCTCTGACCATCAGGAAGTTCTTCCTGAGGCTTAAGCGGAACCTCTTTTCCTGTAGTTTGAATCCATTGCTCCTTGTCCTCATCTCTGGAGCAGCAGAAAACAAGCCCTCTCCCTCCTCAACATGACATCCCTTCAAATATTTAAACATGGCTATCATGTTCAAATACGATGAGGAGTGATAGCTGCTGAGAACCTACATGGGGTTTGTGGAGCAGAAACTGACACACAGGTTCAGGCAAAAGCAAACTTCTGCAACCTTTCCCAGGTGTGCATTCTTTCTCATTAATAACTTTTGCCATCTTGACCACATTCTAATGTTGCTTGGCTACGTGCCTCCCAGTTGTCTGCCAAATGCTGGAAGGTATGAGTTTTACCAATCTCTTCTGCTTTGGTCAGAGCCCACCTGGAATACTGCGTCCAGTTGTGGGCACCGCCGTTCAGAAAGGATATTTACAAGGTGGAACATGTCCAAGGGAGGGTGACTCAGATGGTAAAAGGCCCAGAAACCATGAAGCCCTATGAGAAGCAGCTCAGGGGGAAGCGAGGTCTGTTTAGCCTAAGGAAGAGAAGGTGAGAAGCGACATGATAGCTATGTTTAAATATGTGAAGGGATACTGTATGGAGGAGGGCCGTCTTTCGGGAATGCTTTGATGGTGTATTCCTGCGTGGCAGGAGGTTGGACTCAACGGTCCTTGGGGTCTTTTCTAACTCCACGATTCCTGCCAGATGGCTGTCCAGCCTCTGTTAAAAAACCTCCTAAGAAAGAGATTCCATCACGTTCCCAGGCAGCAGCAGATTCCACTGTTGAACTACTCTTCCCATCAGGAAGTTCTTCCTAATGTTTAGGTGGAATCTCTTCCCCTGCAGGTTGTTGTGGGTTTTCCAGGCTTTGAGGCCGTGTTCTATGAGTATTTTCTCCTGACGTTTCTCCTGTATCTGTGACTGGCATCTTCAGAGGATCCTCTGAAGATGCCAGTCACAGATACAGGAGAAACATCAGGAGAAAATACTCATAGAACACGGCCTCAAAGCCCGGAAAACCCACAACAACCTATGGATTCCGGCTGTGAAAGCCTTCGACTTTACATCTTCCCCTGTAGTTTGAATCCATTGCGCTGTGTCCTAGTCTCTGGAACAGCAGAAAACAGGCTTGCTCCATCCTCTTAAGCCGCTCCTCCTGTGTTTGCAGGAGGGAAGTGTGTTACAAGTTTGCACTGCCCTGCCCTCCAAATGATACTCATGCCTAGCTGTGGGCACGGACTAGCAGCCCCATAGGGAGCAGTTAATAAAACCCAAGGCCTCTCGAGATGATTTTAAGACCTCTTTTTCTCCTTGTTTGACACGGTTCTGCGTCACAATTGGAACCACAAGTTATCTCTCCGAATCCACTCTGAATTTCATGCTGAACTTTCAAGGAACTATTTGAGATTCTGAATCCCAGACTCAAAACAGATTTGGCAGTTTGGAGAGCACCTTTAAAGTTCGGATTAAAACCTAGAGCGGATTTACCCACCCACTAGCCTGTCTACCACCGGCTGCCACCGACTGGAATGGAAATCTCTTTCAGCTGGCTTCCTTTTTTTCTGAGATGCCCTGTTTCTCTCGCCTGTCCAACAAAGTGACTAATTGATTTGGGATATCACTTAGCAACCTCAGCTGTCTCTCAGTGACTCCACCGTTACAAGCAAATGCCAGATGATTTGTGTTAAGTGTACTTAAAAACCTCAACTGACTGGCGGGTTATATCCTTAAATGGTAGTTGACTCATAGGTGTTTTTAAATTTTTCTCCATTTTTATTATTCAGAAATCATGCTAAGAGAAAGGAGAAGAAGGATGAAAATGGGAAAAAAAAGAGAAGTGAAAACCAAATGAATGAAAGAATAAACCAGCTGAAAATAAGCTAAGAATGCATGAATGAAAAGCTGCTTCTGGATCCACTTCTAGAAGAGATTCAGATATGTGATGCAGAGCCAGAGCCAGCGTGGTGTAGTGGTTTGAGAACTGGACTGTGGAGACCAATGTTCGAATCCTAACCCAGCCACGGAAACCCACTGGGGGACCTCGGGCAGGTCACACACACACACTCTCTCAGCCTCAGAGGAGGGCAAAGGCAACCCCCCTCTGAAGAAGTCTTGCCAAGAAAACCCCACCTTAGAGATCACCCGCAAATGTAGGATTTTTTTTAAAAAAAATCTTGTCCGATGTATATAAGAAAAGCTTTCTGACACTTAAAGAGGGGACATCCCTGCTAATAAGGGACGTTTGCCAGTCCTACAAGGGACAAGATTCCCCAGCCTAAAAAAGGGGACATCTCTTATACTAAGGGACATCTGGCAACCTTAGTAAACTATGATCTACCAGATGGAAGGCCCTCCCTCCATGCCAACCGGCACATCCCTGGCCTCGGAGGGAGAGAAGACGGGGCAGGCACAGCTCCACCATGCCTGGGCTCGGAAACAGATGGAAGGCTCTCCTTCCATCCCAATTTCCACTGCCCTGGCTGGAGAAGGAGAAAAGACAAGGCAGTATCTGTTGGACTTCGTCCCCCGCACTCCGCCATCCCCTTTTCCTTTTGTGTCCTGTCTTCATTAGATTGTAAGCCTGAAGGCAGGGAACTGTTTGTTGTTCCTTTATTTGTAAAGCCCCAGGTACAGTGATGGTGCTTGCTAAATAAATAACTAAAGATGCTCTGTATGAAGACAGGCCAGTTGCTATCATTCATTCCCTTAGCAGCTGATGGCTTCCATGTCAGTGAGACAGAGAATCCATTCTAGCTTTTTGTTGGAACTTTAAAGATGCTGAACTTTAAAGGTACAGTGGTGGCTGGTAGAGTGGCGACTCTGCTTGGGTTTTACTCTGAACCTTTTTTTTTTCCTGCGTAAAATATTTAGCGCAGATCACATGCAAGACAGTTGACAAATCAATTGACAGACCTATGTTACATGTTTTACTCCTTGTGAAATGCAGCATAAAGAATGGCTTTTCTAAAATTATTGATAAGTTAATCTTCTGGGTAGTCCAGTTGCAAATAAAGAAAGCTGCAATGTTGGAGCAGGCTTCCAGTAATCCAGATGTTTCACTGCCATCTTCCCTTTCTCTCATTCTTGCCGTTTCTCCTTGGTACGGAAAGGCACGCAAGGAACTCCTGGAAAGCGCTGGAGAGGTATAAATGTATCTGACTTCTTTTTATACAGAGCATTCCCAAAACTGACTGGAGATCTTGTTAATCCTATTTTATGAAAGTCCGTACTTTGCTCTGGACAAGAGTATGGGTGGTCACCTGGTGTAACCAATGGAATGCCATTTTTGGATGCAATTTCATCCACAAATTTCTTCCTCCCTGTACACATCTCCAGTGTCTTTGCAGATGAGGTGGTTTTGTTTTGGAGGTGGATCAAAGAAATGCAATGATGTACTGTAAAATGAACTTACTGTTCAGAGCGTGAATGGTACTGATAGCGACGTTTTCTTGGAACTGAAGCTGCCTCTTTGAAAATGGAAGTACGGAGTCTCCTGAGGACAATGAGAATGACCTAAGCAACAGCAAAACAAAATCTAGTAGACTTTGTGATCAAGACTCAACATTACATTCCTTCTAGGGTAACATTGGCAGTCAAGAAAATCTAGACACACTGAGTAAGCCCTCCAGACAGCTCAGTCCTTCTGAGTACTCTGAACTTCAAAGGAAATATCCAAGCTGTTGAGTCCTACTCTGCGTAGTTTCAGTCCTTTGAATATCTCCTTTAAAATTCAGAGTAAAACCAGGAACGAATCATTCCTCTGTGACACAGAAGCTACAAAGTGTCCCTGATCCTAATTTGCAGGGTTGTTGTGAAGATAGGGTGGGAAATGAATCAGGCCATTTCCACACTAGACTGTTCTAGCGCTATGATTCCACTTTCAACGTCCTATGGAATCCTGGGTTTGCAGTTTCAGGAGGGGTCAGGCGGCCCCTCCGAAAACTGCAAACCCCAGGATTCCATACGACGTTGAAAGTGGAATCATAGTGCTAGAACAGTCTAGTGCAGAAATGGCCACAGTCATGTGGGTGATGGAAGGTTCCATAATCTGAGAAGGTTGCCAGCTCTTTTCTTCACAGTAGCTGGAATCCTGTTGGTTAGTCCTATTAATTCAAATGGGGAATGGTGAGTCAACACATATATAAATTAAACAGATTCAGTGGTTCTCCTCTGACAATAGGATTTTGCTCCATGTCTCTTTCGGTCTAGGTGGAGAGCTCTGTGTTTAATATCTAGTGGCTGTTCAACCTGTTCACATTTATTGCTGATGGATTTGGAAGCTGACTCGTAATAGTGGCAGAATAGGGGGAACTTGCAGTTTATAAAGCTGGATTATCTGATGAATTTCCGCTTGCCAGTTAAAAAGAAGCAATGCTTCTGGCCACTCAAAAACTCCAGCCTTTGACCCTGATGTGAATAGCTCTCTTTGTATCCACCCTGCACAGCTCTGGAAAGAAGAGATGGTAGGCTGATGGGACAAAAGAAGCTGGAAGGAGAGGGGATATTTGGTTCAATGGAGCCACCCAATCTTAAGGTGGTGAAACTATCCAGGGGTGTAGCTAATGGAGGGGGCAAAATGAGAGCGTTGCTTCCCCCTGCCCAAAAAATAGGGCTTTACAGAAACTTTATAGTGCCCAGATCAAGGGAAGTAGCACTGCTATCCAACTCTGCTTTGGTCAGACCTTATCTGGAATACTGTGTCCATTTCTGGGCACTACAATTCAAGATGGATATTGGCAAGCTGAAACGTGTCCAGAGGAGGGTGATCAAAATGGTCAAAGGCACATAAAGCAAGCCTTATGAGGAAAAACTTGGGGAGTTGGTGTTACCCTAATTTCGGGGGTCCCTTGGGGGAACCTCACTGTGCTCCACGTGATGGAGAATGGAAACTAGCCAGAGCACAAGTAATAGCACTGCAAGAGGCAGGGTAACCTAGTGGGGTCTTTTTACCCAGTTTTTACGGGGTCAGGCCAAGCCAAAAACCAAACCAAAATGTCCAATAAATGATTTTATTGAATGCAAGTCTGACACACCAACGCAGTCACACATACATGCACCCAAGAGCTATTGAGAAGCAAAAGAGAGGAAATTGGACAGAGGGAGTATTGAAGAGGTGTTGTTGGGGTAATACTGCACCTTGTCCTGAAATCCTGGGTCCGAGGAGGCAGCAAAGAAGTGGGGCTCAGCACGGAGAGGACTGAGGGGATCACTCAACGGATGGAGAAACGGTCTGCTGAGATGACCGGGGGTGATCCAAAGAACTGCTTAAAAACTGGGACTATTTGTAGGGGGAAAAGTAGCTGGAGGACTAATCCTTTCCTAGGGAGAACAAAGGGTGTTGGAGCTATAATAAAGCTCCACCATGGTAATTTCCTTTGTCTGATGGGATTGCAAGGTGTTGCCAAAGTCTCAGGATCTTTGGCTGTGTTAGTTTGTGGTGTGACTTCATGTAAATGGTCCTCGCCTGATGGAATATTTGCTCAACTTGGGGCAAACATGCTAATCCCCTCAAGGCAGCATCTCGGGGCTGAGGACCCTTTGTTTATGGTGGGTTTACACATCTTGAGGTCTCCTGGGGCTACATGACTGGGGATTTTACTGGCCTGACCTGGTTTTTGATCTTTGACCATGGCTATCTGCCTACGTGCCCCTTTGGGGGACCTCTCCGGCACACAGAATCATATTTTAATATTAAAATTGTAGACCCCGGGGTAGGGTTTCTCCAGTGGAGTGACATTGGGTACATTGAGCCTGGAGAACAGAAGGTTAAGGGTAGCCAACTTTAAATATCTGAAGGGATAGCTGAAGGGACTTTGATGATTGGCTTGGGGAAGTGTCTTTACATAGGTGGTCACTTGGCAGATACTGAAGAGAGACAAAGTAGGAATCTCAGTGAACACTGTGGCACTCTTTTTGAAGAGCACATCTCTGGAACTATCTCTACAGATCCTGTGACCTGGGGGTGGATAAGAAGTCTATATTCTGTTTAGAAAGCCAGCCACAGTTCTCAGTGTTGGGGAATTGAGAGATTTTGGTAATGAGACTTTCAGTCATCACAGTAACTGCACAAAAACGGAAATTGAACCGATTACCAGTCCTGCTTCTATCACTCCACCCCAAACACACTGTCTAGCTCAAAATAAACACAAAAAACAATTTGGTTAAAAATATAAAAGAGTTTACTCACAAAATCTTGTGCATAGTCTACACAGGTTCAATTCTTGAAGAAGGTAGGAAGAAAATTAAGCACTCACATGCTTGCTGAAAATAATCCCTGTTAGAAGATCTCAGGGCATGCTTTCAGGACAAAAGGCAAAGACAAAAGGAAGGAAGATAAATGGCAAGAGAACTTTTTTTAAGAACAAAGTATGTGTATGTGCTGGAGGAAGAGATGTTTGACCAACACAAACAGGAAGTTTTCTCTAGGCAATCTCTCTATGCCTACAATAAACATGCAAACTAACTAGCAAGTTAATTAAGCATGCAAAGGTTGCCACTCCCAACACTCAGTCCTTAAACAGAGTCTATAGCAGCAGCCCCAGTCAAGGTTTACAGAAGCTCATCCGTCAGTTAACACTCTTGTTTCAGCAGTCTGGGCCAGCAATAAATTCAGAGTGTCAGTTCAAGGGGGTATCCAGCAGCGTAGTCTGCACACAAAGCAAGAGTCAAGGTTTTCCAAGAACACAAGCCAAGAATCAAAAGAAGAACACACTGCTTCCACCAGATTTGCCAGTTGTCTGCAACAAACTTTTCCCTGCTCGGCCTCTGGTATTTATTGGCCAACAGCCTCTTGCAGCTGTTTGCCTAATTAATGCATCTTTTTTATATAAGTGCTCTGCGTATGATGAGCTCTCCCTTTCTCATCTACGCTGAGCTGCAGTAAGTACTGTCCTCCTTATGTCTCTGTGTTGTAGCTATTGGGGAGGATCCTGTCTGGTTTAGCACCTGGGTCCTTGGACTGGGGCATGACAGTCTACCCTTGAAGTGGACCTGGGAGCTTGCCGGTACTTTAAATTCTGTATGTGACTTGGTGGGGGATGCCTTGAGTCTGCCTTCCAGGAGATTGCTGGCTGTAGAGCAATCCCGCTATCAGGTCATTTGTTCAAAGGAAGGCTGAGGAAGAAGATACTTGGCCTCAGTTGGTCCCACACTAGGTTGATCTCCCCTCTTGCTCCTTCCAGGTTCAACTCAACTTAAATAGGACTTAGGTTAAATATAGTGGTCCTTATTCAACCCAGTCCTTTATGTCTGGTCTCATTATTTCCATGGTTGGTCATCAATATCTCCCCAAACCTACCTTAACAACCAGCAGCCTCATCAAGTAGTGGAGTTCTGTTCTACTGGCTATCGTGATGGTGTTTCTGATTCCCCTCCTGCCAGTGATCAGTGGTCCAAAATCAGAAGCAGGATCCCTATTGGAACTCCTTGTTACACTGCAGCTAACTCGGAAGAAGACGCTGGAAACATCATCCTGCTGTTCTCCGATCACCAGCAGAATGGATCTCCCTCACTCAATGAGGCTGCTGGCTATTAAGGTAGGTTTGGGGACTCAGCTCAGGAGACAAGACATAGGCCATTTCTACACTACACTGTTATAGTGTTATCATTCCACTTTCAACTTCCTCTGGAATCCTGGGGTTTGCAGTTTAGGGAGGAGCATTTACAATTCTCAGCCAGAGAAGTCTTGGGCCTCTGGAAACTACAAACCCCAGAATTCCACAGGAGGTTGAAAGTGGAATAATAGCACTAGAACAGAGTAGTGTGGAAATGGCCATAGTTATGCATTTGCAACTATGTCTCTGATGTAGGATCTAGGTGACTGTCTGTGAATGTACCCATATTTACCCTATTCTAGTATTTAAGGCTCTGCCCTCTAATCTCCCATATTCTGGTGTTTAAGGCTCTGAGCTCTAATCTCTCCCAGTACTTGGCAGCTTGACCAGCATGGTTTGTTGCATTTAGGAGTCTACGGCCTGTAGGCAAAGGATCACTGTCCATTCCACTGACGTGTACAGTCCTGTTAACGTTGTGAGCCTTTCAAGATTTGGCTTCGCATTGGTGGAACGGTCTTTCTTTGGACCTCCAGCTGGAGGAAGGTGTACAAGCCTGCAGCATCTGTGCTGGATGAAAGTTCAAAAAGAGCTTTTCGTTCATCATGATAACCAGTTTTGTTTATTTGCAAAAATAAACACAGCTCTGTAATAACCTTGGCACATTCTGTTTTTACAAACAAGGAGAGAGAGATTAATATACAATTTTAAAAAAAACCCCACAAAATCCCTCAGTCACAATTATGTACAAAAATGATCATTAAGCAAAGTCTGTCCATTCCAGAACAACCATTTGTACCATTAGCAAAGCAATGACTTGTTCTGATTTTTATACACATCAAAAGTCCTCCCCCCCATGGTTTTTACATGAGAAATTGTACCCTTAGCATTAACAACAACAACAATATTAATAATAAAAATGACACCCCCCAACCTGGAAGGTCCATTAAAGTGCTTATGGAAGAGAATGCAGGTTCAGTTCATCAAAAACTGTACCATTTGCAAAGTGGTCTTGTTCTTGTATAAAATGTGGGCAGTTATTTAGATACATACGTATACGTAAAAATATATATTCATATCTATCTAAATAACCTAGGGCATATGTATATAGAAACACATATATATGTACATATATGCATGTATTTCTCTTTAACTAAAGCTAAAATACAAAAGTAGTTTTGGAAGAGAATAGGCATCTCCTGTTGCCATCAGCTCGGTTAGGATCTGTCCACGGCTCTCATGGCGCTGAAAGTCTCCTGAAACTGACCAGAGGCCACGGTTCTGAAACAAGGTGAAAACCCAACCATACCTCCACAGCTGGCTCATTCTGTTGCCTGAGGCCAGCCAGATATGCACGTGGGATGAATTTAAATAGAAGCCAGACTCCATCAAGATGTTTCCTTTCATCCACCCATCTATCAGAATGCTCTCTGCTCTTTCTCCCTTCATGGAATGACTCCCCAGGCCATACAATAGTTGCGTCCAGCCCAACTACTCATCGGTGTCCAGAAGAAGGAATCATTTGGCAGATGGCTTCTCTAACCTGAGTATCAAGTCCCCCCCCCCTGCAAGCCCTTTATGCCCCCAGAAACCAAAGTCTTTACTGGATCTCTGGGTGGTTTTTAGAGTGTCCCAAAGGAAAGTCCCACCGTGTAGAACCCAAGGCCTTTCAGCTTCTCCTCTGCTCTGGCTTTCTGCTTCTGGTGGACTTTGCTGTGCCTCTTCTTTTCATCGCTCCTGGCAAAGCGGCGGCCACAATCATCACAGGAGAAGGGCTTCTCCCCCGTGTGGGTCCGGATGTGCGTGGTCAGGTGGTCGCTGCGGCTGAAATTCCGCAGGCAGATGCGGCACTGGAAGGGCTTGTGCCCGGTGTGGATCCGGAGATGCCGGTTGAGCTCATCTGACCGAGCAAAGCTTCGGATGCAGTTCTCTACCGGGCAGGCAAAAGCCTTTGCGTGAGGTTTGGGACAGAAGCATTTTGAGGAGCATTTCCCCCTACGAGACTTCTTCTTTGGCTCTGTAAGGATGCTGGGGGCAGTCTTGCTGGGTCCTAAAGCTGTGCCTCCAACCCCTCCAACCGAGGGGTTGGAGGCATGGCCAAGAAAGTCTGTCATGGAGATTGCTGAAGGTGGAGAGTGGCTTATGTGCAACCTTTGGTCGTTGGGGTTTATCAAGCTTGGCAGGATTTCTGGCTGGGTTAAGGCCGCCTCAAATTCTTGGACGAGCTGTGGTGGCAGATTGGGGATCTTTGTCTCCACAAAGTCACTGGGGATTTGAGCATGGGTAGGAAATGTTTCTGGGTGGCAGCCAAAATCCAGGTTGGGTCCAAAGGCCCCTGACTGTTCTGGAAGGCTGTTGAGTTCTGACTGGCAGCTGACCGCCAGCACATTCTCTGTTTTGGAACCCAGCTGGGGGAACATGGCAGGGCTTGGTTCTATGGGATGGAATGTCTCTGATGTAGGGTATTCCGATGGTAGGTAATTCTGTGGTGGACCAAGAGGTTCCCAGTGGGAGCAGGGGGCTTTGAACTTCTCCAGGGATGGTGAGATGGAAGAGAGCTTAATGTCCTGCTTGCTATCCAAGAGTTTTTCACTGAACAGACATTGGGAGGAGTCCTGTACTTCAGGAGTTGTCTGGACCTGCTGGGGGATGCTGTTGGAACTGGAGAAGGTGGAATACCCTTGGTCTGCTAAAGACGGCTGCACAGAGATGTTCAGTTCAGGTTGGCAAGTAGAGTAGAGGTCCAAGTGACTCTGTATGGCATCTGGGACACTGTTGAGAGCATCCAGTTGTCTCCGGTGAGCTTCTGAAACGGAGAATGGAGACAGCCCGAGAATGCCTGACATCAAATTGAAGAGGGATTCTTGATCTTGGCATTGCTCTGTCTTGATGAAAAAGCTACCAGTGTAGCTGACAGGTGGAGAAGACTGTCCAGAGAGGAAGTAGTAGTCTGCCATTTCAGGATTCACTGTGGCTCCCATAAAGTCACCTAGGAAAGGAAAAGATGTTTCATTTTTAGAAAGGTTTCATGGACCAAATACCAGCACACCCCAAGCAAGGGTGACACAGGGCTTTCAGTACGACATGGCATAGACCATTGCTCCAGGATAGCAACAGTGGCTCCAGGAGCTCCCCAAGGTCCTGAAGCTAATTTGTAGATAGGGTTCAGCACCCTGGAGAGCTATGCTAAAGTTCAGTCCAAAACCATCTTCAAAAGGATTTGGTGGCAGGTCATAGCCTCTGCCTGACACACCAGAGAGCTGCTGCCAACCAGAATGTGCAGTACTGGGCTTAATCTGGTATAAATTGGTTTCCCATGTTCTTTCCAGATGGAAAATAGATCAGCCAAGTCCACCTCTGAAAGCCATGTAACCCTGTGGTTCTTAGCTTTCTTCATACCCTATTCCAAGAGTTCAAGGTGGGTTGTGATATTTTATATAACCTCTCTTTCTCTCCTCCCCCCCCTCTCTCTCACACATCTCTGACTCATTTTATTCTCACTACAGGTCTCTGAGGTAGGTTAGATTCAAGGCTTCAGATGAGCCAAGACTAGATCCCAGACCCAATCTCAATAGTCTGGACTTTAATGTCTCTTTAAGACCAGTGGTTTCTAACCAATGAGCTTTTGGGTGTGTTGAACTTCAGTTTCCAGAAGAACCGGCCAGCATAGTTTAAGGGCAAGAATTATGGGAAGTGTAGTCTAAAACACCTAAACAAAATCTGAACACCATTTCTTTAAACCATGGAAAATGAAAAAAGAAATCAGTATACCTAAACATTTGCAGAATGCCATTCTCTAAGTAGCTTACAAATTTGAGACTAATGATTAAGGACATCCATATTGGAAGCTACAGGTTCTAGACAGCTTTGAAGTCCGCATGTCTTTTTTAGCAATTTATCACTGGTTGGGGGCGCAGATAGGGAGTGAATTTCCAAGAGAAGACGTTCCCAGGTCATCAGTGTCTTGGACCCACAAGCAACTCTGGGTCCAATGAATCACACTCACCTAGAAGGGGTTTTAAATGAGGGCAAGTTCAACTTTAATTTGGAACACCAGGGTTCAAATCTCCCCCTGTGCAGAGACTCACATGGGAGACCAATATGAATTTTTTTCTTCTCAATCCCTATTCACAGAATCATAGATTTGGAATGGACCCTAAGATCAATCCACCCCAAAATGCATCTACCCCAATCCTCTGTAAATGCAAAAATCCACAGATCAATAAAATCATGGAATGATACACTTGGATTCCCAGGGCCATGTAGTCCAACCTCTTTGCCAAAGCAGGAATTCAGAATTCCTTAGAATACCAGCACCATAGCAATTGAAGCCAGCATGATATGGTTAGAGTGCTGGAATAAAACTCTGGGATGCCAGGGTTCAAATCCCTACTCAGCCATGGAAATCTTTAGGTGAGTCACACTTTCTCAGCCTAAGAGGAAGGCAATGGCAGCCCCTCCACCCATGAACAAATCAAGAGAACCCTATGGTAGAATCCCCTTAGCATCACCATAAGTCAGAAATGACTTGAAGGAAGACAACACCAACAGCAAGAGGTTGAAAGGGATTGCAATGGTGATGTAGTCCAAATTCTTGCCAGTGCAGGAACTGAGCACTCATTAAAATCATGGACTGACAGGGCTGAAAGTATTCCAACAGTCAATTAGGTCAACCCAGAAGAGCATGAATCTATAGCTTAACAGAATCATTTGGGTGGGACCTTCCAGGCTCATCTATTCCACACCCACCAGTGCAGGAATCCAAAATTCCAGAACAATCTTTGAGGTCCCTTCCAACTCTTATGGCTCTATATGGAGTTGGAAGGGACCCCAGAGATCCTTCTGTGAAATGGGAATGGCCATGAAGTCGTGGTCCACAGGGAACGGGAGATCAAGGCCCTTGCTTTTTGTGATTAGAATTCCCCACCTCCAAATTCTGAGACAGATCCAGCAACGGAACAGGCTGCCTCTCTTTGTAATCTTTTGGAGATCATTTGACAATACCCCAGGTGTACACAGAAGGCCTTGCGGATCCATGGTGGGGGTTGGACTACATGATCTCAGGGGAAAATCAGAAAAATTCTTTGGCATGCTCCGAACAAAAAGCATTGAATGGCATTGGTGGAAAACATCTTGGGTAGATCAAACGCCTTGCTCATCCGGGTCGGCCTAGAGGATCTCACAGGGTGCCATTTCCATTTTGAGGGCATTGATTTGTCTGCCCCAGCCCAGTCCTACCACCCCCTCCTGTTCATCTCCAAGACCACCCATTGTTCTATCAAAGGAGCCGGGCCAACCTAGTCGTCTGGAGAGGGGAACCCCCAAGTAAATCCATTCAGAGAGATTAGAATGGCCAAACCGCCGGAACACACGCAGATACATGTACGTCAAGGTCTCCTTCGGCCCCTGTGTCTCTTGTGACATTCCAGGGGATGGAAATTGGCCCGTGCCACGGCGTGGCCCTTCCAAACTGGACGCCCAGCAGCCGAGTGAAGGCGCCCCCAGGCCCTCTCCTTCTCCCTTACCTGGCAGATAATCCGGGATTCCCTCTCGCAGCGGCTGGCTCAAAAGTTGCTCGGGCTGCTGTTGCTGCTGCTGGTGGTGCTGGTGCTGGTGCTGGTGCTGGTGGTGGTGCTGGTGGATCGGGGCCTCTCCCGAGGGGCTCAGCCGTCGCTTGGCGTTCAGCGGGTCCTGCTGGTGGGAGAAATCCATGAGGTTCAACATGTCCCGACCGACGGAGGCGCAGAGGAGGAAGAGAGGGGATGGGAGGCGGGAGGAGGAGAAAGCTCCTCCGGAGCCACAGGGGCCGAGACCCTCAGCCCCGGAGGGGTGGTAATCCTCGGGCCAGGCGGCTGCTCAGGCTGCAGGGACGGCGCTAGTCCTCAAGGACCACGTGGCCCTGTCCGGGATGGAGGCGGCGGCCCCGGGCTGCTTCGCCTCAGGCCCCCCAGCCCCTGGGGCGGCGGCAACGGCTCTCCCCCGGGAGCCGCGGCTTCTGGCCAGGGGCGCCTCTCGTTCGCTCGCTCGCTCGCTCTCCCCCTTCCGCCCTTCTTGTGTTTGTAAGCAAAGAGCTCCGGAGCCGCAGCCGGGCTTTTTATATCGGCCTCCCATCTTCCGCTGCGCCCGGGCTCTTCCATTTCTGGAGTTCCCAAGCCAGGCGGTGCGGTGACGTAAATGCCCATACATGGACTCAGGATGCGGGCCAGGGAGACCCAATAAGGAAATCTCTCCCCGTGACGTGATCGCCGCTTTTTTGGCACCTCGTCCGCTCCATCTTTCGCTCTCTTTTCTCTCCCTCTCTCTCGCACGCCCCGCCTGGCCCACCTCCCCACCCTGACGATGTTCAACAATAATAAATCAGGACTCAGTAAATATGTTTATGTAACATCCATCCCAAATCCCTTTCTCTTTCTCTCTCATTTTCTCCCCCCCAACAAAAAATCTCTCTCACCCACAACACTCAACGATTTTCATCAGGAATCCAGATCCACCTAATCCTATTTATAATCCTCATCCAGCTAGTTATCTACAACCTCTCTCTTTCCCTCTCCCCTTCATCGTCTCTTTCATGGAAACAGAGGCACACCAGCCGATATCCCTTCCTGGCATTTCAAGATCTACCTAGTGATATTTACAATTCACATCTATGTAATTAAACCTTTTCCAAATCTCCTTTAGACACCCCCTCTACACACATCTTATCCTCTGTGACAATTTTGCACAGCAATAATTCAGCTCTATCTAACCCCATTTAGAACCCACATCTAATTATCTATGGCCCCTTGCTCTCTCACACACAGATATGCACACATAGCTCACCCTGTCTTCAATGATAAGGCTCAACAGTTATTTGTGTCCATCTATAACTCCCTTCCATTTCATTAACCCTCTATAACTCCCGTATTCTCTCCCTCTGTCCCTCTCTTCGTAGCCATTGTTTTGACCTCTGTCTCTGTAGGGCTAGGGAAAGTTCCTTTTGGGGACTACAATGCCCAGAATCCCCCAACCGGCGGGGCAGATGTAAAAGCAGAGGGTGGCTCTCACATTAAAGAGGTGGGAAAACCACAGCGGGTCCTACTCCGCAAGCCGTTTCTGCACTAGGCTGTTATAGCGCTATGATTCCACTCGCAACATCCTATGGAATCCTGGGGTTTGCAGTTTCGGGAGGGGCCACCTCCTCCCGAAAGTGGAATCATAGCGCTACAACAGCCTAGTGCGCAAATGGCCAGAGTTTTAAAGGCGAGACGCGGAACCTGTTTTGGAGATGGCCTTCAGCACCTTGGAGAGCGCCAAAAGCCAGCGTCCTCGAAGTCCTTTTGCATTTGTTTCTTCCAGCATAAACGGGAACAGGAGGCAGCCAAGAAAACCAGCAGGGCCTTTAAGACTACAGTTGGCCCCCCACATTCGCTAGGGTTGGGGGCACAGGGCCCCTGCAAAAGTGGAAAAAACTGCAAATACCAAAGTGTGTCGGTGTCTGTGGGAAGGGGGCAGAGGCGAGGCGGGGAGAATGGGTACCCAGAGTCCACACTGGGTCAGGAAAAGGAGAAGGAAAGGGGGTAGGTTGGCATTCTGGCCCTAGACTTCCTCTCTCTTTCCCGTCTCCTCCCTTAGGGGTGGGAGGGCACCAGGAGAGGGTTTGTGGTTCTGAAAAACTGGGCTGTTACCCATCCTTAGCTGGCCAGGCTACAGCTGGTGGAGGACAAACAGGACCAGATATGGGCTTTTAAAGGGCTGCTTGGCCTAATCGGAGCCACCAAGAAGGAACGGTACTCTGGCAAAAGAGCACCTGAGGTGGCGGTGGTGGGGTTGGAGAAGCTTGCAAATAACCAAATCCGTGAAGGTCGGACCTGTAAATGTGGAGGGCCTACTGTAATTTCCGTGTGTGCTTTTGTGGGTTTTAATACATATAAAGGCATCTGAGGAAATGGACCGAAACCCACAAAAACTCATGCTAAAATAAATCATTCAGTCTTAAAGAAGCTGCGGGATTCCTTCCTTCGTTCCTTTCTTCCTTGGCTGTGATCCTACACAAAAGGAGACGGAAAGTAGCTTCGTGCTCATGGAGCTGCGTGATGATTGTGCATTGGCTCTCCGTGTATGTGTCTTCAAGTTGGCTTTTGATTTGTAGTGACTTATGATTTTCACAGAGTTTCCTTAGGCGAGGAATACTCAAGGGAGGTTTGCTATTACCTTCTTCTGAAATATAGCTCACAACACCTGGCACTCCTTGGTGGCTCCCCATCCAAGTCCCAACCAGGCCTGGCCTGCTTAGTTTCAAGATCAGATGGGATGTGTTGCCTTCAGGGGGTATTCAGACTCATTATCGAAAGGCAACCCCGGGCAATGGAACGTGCAGAGAAACGTGTAATACATTATCACAATGCACAAGTGCACATCTGCTTGCACCCTGGACAATGGCATCTCATGTGCAATGGCCACACATGCACAACCATGCTCCAACAATCAACAACTCAAAAATGGACTTCCACATCAGAAAGTAATTGCCCAATCTTTTCTGCAGGAGAACTTAACCATGCATAAGTCACTAATTGGATGCCAGCCTTCATGTTCCCAATCTGTCTATAGATATCTGTCTATAACTATATTTATCTATATCTACACCTACCTCTATATTTCTGTGTCTTCATTTCTATATTTCACAATCTGGCTATCTATACATGTTTATATCCCTATCTCTTAACATTTAAAGGCTGGGAAATACAGAGAATCAAGAACAGGAGTTTCCCCTTAAAGCAGCAAAGCCGGAAGAACCAGTTGCAAGCTGAAAGAAACCTCCCCTCTCCCCAAAATGTGCACCCTAACCGCCTGTCAGATCTTTCCGGCCAGCTGCAAGAGTGGGGCATGGACACTAGGGCGGGCTTCTGCCCAGTGGGACCAGATGGGTTTCCTTTTTCCCCACCCAGCCCTCCCCTGCTTGGCTGAGGCAGCAGCTGCTCTGTTGCTGAGAGAGCTCCAGGGACCTGTGTTGGTGGGAGAGAGAGGAAAATATCTAGGTCATTGGGACAGGAAGATCACAGCTAAAGGAGGCCAAGGAAGCAAAGGTGGAGGGGTGAGGGAAAGAGAGGGAGATGACACAGCTCCACAACACACAGGTGAATCATCAGAGGGGTGCCCACCGGAATCGAGAGACGTGGTAGGTGAGAACGTTATTTCCTCCATGTGTTTATCTGGAAACCAAGCCCGATGAGGAACCGCCTGAGGAAGTTTGGGTTGGAGGAGAGAAAGCCGAGAGATAGCATGGTGTGTGTGTGCACACACATGCACAAACCTTCAAGTCACCTCCTGGCTTAAGGTGACTCCATGAATTTCATAGGGTTTTCTTTGGCAAAGAATACTCAGGGACAGCTTTGCCAGTTCCTTCCTCTGAAATATAGCCTACAGCACCTGGTGTTCCTTGGCTGTCTCCCATCCAAGACAGGGCTGACTCTGCTTAGCTTCCAAGAACAGACAGGATCTGGTGCTTTTAGGGTATTTATGCCCTGGATGACATAATTACTGTTGTTGTTGTGTGCCTTCAAGTTGTTTCCAACTTAAGGTGACCCTAAGGCCAATTTTTCCTGGGGTTTCCTGGGGCTGAGTTTGTAATGCACCCAAGCCCACCCAGTGAGTTTCCATGGCCAAGCTGGGAATCAAACCCTGGTCTCCTGGGTTATAGTCCAATGCTCAAACTATGCTGGCTCTGGATGACATGGTAGCTATCTTTAAATATATGAAGGGATGCAATGGAGAAGATGGAGCAAGCTTGTTTTCTGCTGTGCCAGAGAGAAGAAATCAATGGATTCAGATTACAAGAAAAGAGATTCCACCAAAAACATTGGGAAGAATTTCTTTGCAAAAAGAGCCGTTCAGCAGTACAATAAGTTACCTCACAGGGCGGTGGATTTTCCAGTTTTGGAGGCCTTTAAACAGAGATTAGGTGGACATCTTTCAGGAGTGTGGTAGTTAAGTGCATGAAGGGGCTTGGCCTAGATGGCCCTTGTAGTCCCTTCCAACCATAAGATTCTATGATTCTGTGGTTGAATTTGTTATTGCATTGCAGGTGGAGAGCAGAGCTAGGGAAAAGTTAGCTTTTTTGGACTATAGTTCCCAGAATTTCCCAGTCATTATGGCCATTGGCCCCAGGTTTTAGTCTGAACTTCAAAGGAGTTGCCCAATATGCCAAACCTAGTCCATTTCTGCACTACACCGGTATAGTGCTTTTAACCCACTTTCAAGCTCGTGTGGAATTCTGGGGTTTGTAGTTTACTGAGGCCAAAGAGCTCTCTGGCTGAGAATTCTAAAGGCCTCTTCCTAAACTACAACCCCCAGGATTCCATAGGATGTTGAAAGTGGAATAAAAGCACTATAACAATATAGGACAGAAATGGCCCTAGTTTGAGTCTCTCCCCTCCCTCTTTCTTTCTTTCCTTCTTTCTTTCCCCACCTATCTCCCATTATGAGACCCAGGGTGGCTCACAATAACTAAATAATGAAATAATAATAATAATGAATAATGAAATAATGAAATAATAATAATAAATAATGAAAGTTTAGCTAAAATGTTATCCTACAAAAGTTAAAGAGCAATTAGATGACAGTTCTATTGAAGCATACAGTTAAAAACAGTTTAAAATATATTTAAAATGTGATTGAAAACAGACAAAATAACAGCAGAGCACACCACTTCCAGACACCATTCTGCCAGGCAATTAGACTAAAACCTATGGTATATGTCTATTTACTCAGCACATATTCAGTCAGGTGAATGCTGGTGAAGCTGCTCTGGGTTTGAGACCATTTCTGCACTAGGTTGTTATTTTTCTACTTTCAACATCCTCTGGAATCCTGGGGTTTGAACTTTAGGGAGGGGTCTCAAGGCCCCAGGATTCCATAGGATGTTGAAAGTGGAATAACAGCACTATAACAGTCTGGTGCAGAAAGGGTCTTAGTCTGAACTTTAGAGGGGTTACCCAAGATGCCAAATCCTATACTATACTGTTTTTGAAGAGGTACCTAATGGTTTCCATATCAACGAAGCAGTGGATTTGCTCTGGTGTTTAGTCCGAGCTTTAAAGGAGCTATCCAAAGTACTGAACTCCATCCCTAAAACAAGGTTAGATGGAGTCTTTAGGTCTCATATTTTTTCACAAGCACATGGGGGCCTTGCATGTCAGTGGAACAGTGAATCTGCTCTAGGATTCAGTCTGAACTTTGAAAGAACTGTTCCACATGCTGAACTCTCTTGTCCAAAACAAGCAGCAGGTACCCCTGCCTATGAGGATGATTCCTTTCCTTCCGTCTCACCTGTTGCTCTTCATGTACCTTCAAAGTGAAGCGAGGGGGGAAGCCTTCACCGTGCAGTGAACAAAAGGCCAGAAGAAACCACCTCCAAAGGCTGTTACGATCTGGCTTTGTGATCAATTGGGTCAAAGCAGTAAAAACAGGGAGGGAGGGACTCTGGCAGGTCTGCAGCCAGCACAGAATGCCAACGCAGCTTTCCAAGGCACAGAGGCCAGACTTTGTGCAAAAAGCAACAGGGAAGAACCGAGGGGAGGAAAGGACAGGGGGAACAGGAAGCAATTTTTTAAATTATTCTTAAAAAAACAGCAACAACACCTTCTGCGTTTCTGCAAGACTCCAGAGCCGTGAAAGCTGCACGCAGGGCAAAAATAGCATAAGGTGAACGACAGCCTGGGGAGATGTAAACCTGGCTTGACAGCTTCCCCTAAGAGGGAAGCTGCTTTTTTCCGAAAGTAATTAAGGGCTGCTCGGTTGTACAATAGAAAAGCTGCCTCATAAAGGCCAGATCCTGATTGGTGCTGAGGAATCCGAAGCCATTTCTGCACTAGACTGTTATAGTGCTATTATTCCATTTTCAACATCCTTTGGAACCCTGGGGTTTGCAGTTTAGGGAGGGGCCAGCTGGCACCTGCCAAAACTGCAAACCCCAGCGTTCCATAGGATGTTGAAAGTGGAATAATAGCGCTATAACACTCTAGCATGGAAACGGCCCCAGAGTCATAGAATCATAGAGTTGGAAGGGAAGCCCTGTGGACCATCACGTCCAACTCTTTGCTCTACGTACAATTTCCAGCTAGACAATTCTCCAGCAGGCAGCTGTCCAGCCTCTTTTGGAAGACCAGTGTCCAGTTCTGGCCACCACAATTCGAGAGGGATATTGACAAACTGGAACATGTCCAGAGGAGGGCGACCAAAATGGTTAAGGGCCTGGAAGCCATGTCCTATGAGGAGCATCTTAGGGAGGTGGATATGTATGGCCTGACAAAAAGAAGGTTAAGAGGTGACATGATAGCCATGTTTAAATATTTGAAGGGATGTCACGTTGAAGATGGAGCAAGTTTGTTTTCCACTGCTCGAGAAACTAGGACATGGAGCAATGGATTCAAGCTACAGGAAAAGAGATTTCACCTAAACATCAGAAAGAACTTTCTGACAGTCAGAGCCATTTGACAGTGGAATATGCTGCCTTTGAAGTGAGGTGGAGTCACCTTCCTTGGAGGTTTTTAAGCAGAGGCTGGATGGCCATCTTTTGGGAATGCTTTGATGTGGGTTCCTGCATGGCAGGCGGTTGGACTCAATGGCCATTGTGGTCTCTTCCAACTCTATGTTTCTATGATTCTACATCCAGAAAAGGAGACCCCACCACTTCTCTAAGGAATTGGCTCCATTGCTCAACAGCTCATACCATCAAGAAGTTCCTTCTAATGTTCAGTCGAAGGAGCTGCATCTTTCTCAAAATCTGTAGTCCAGCTGCCCCCCCCCACCATTGTTGTTGTTTGCTGTCAAGTCACTTTTAACTTATGACAACCCTATGAACAAGAGATCTCTAGGATACCCTGTTCTTAACCACTCTGCTCAAATTTTGCAAACTCAGAGGAGCTATGAATTCCTTGATGGAGTCAATCCACCTGTAATGAGGTTTTCCTCTTCTCCTACTGCCTTCCTTTTTCTCTTGCATTATGATCTTTCCATAAAATCATAGAATCATAGAGTTGGAAGAGACCACAAGAGCTGTGGAGTCCAACTCCTTGCCATTCAGGAATACACCATCAAAACACTCCCAACAGATGATCATCCAACCTCTGTTTAAAAATCCCCAAAGAAGGAAACTCCACCACATTTCACTGAAGCAGCACATTCCACTGTCAAACTGCTCTTCCCGTCAGGAAGTTCTTCCTAATGTTTAGGTGGAACCTTTTCCCCTGTAGTTTGAATCCATTGCGCCATGTCCTAGTTTCTGGAGCAGCAGAGAACAGGTTTGCTCCATCCTCTTAAGTCACTCATCCTGCTTTTGCAGGAGGGAAGCATGTTACAAGGTTGTACTGCCCTGCCCTCCAAAGGATACTTATGCCCAGCTGTCCTGGTCTCTGGAACAGCAAAAAACAGGCTTGCTCCATCCTCTATCTGACATGTCTTCAAATATTTAAACATGGCTACCACATCATCCTTTAACTTCTCTTCTCCAGACTAAACATCCCCAGCTGCCTAAGCCACTCCTCGTAGGAAGGTTTCTTGGTTTCCAGGTTTTTTATCATTTTGGCCACTCTTCTCTGGAGAAGTTCCAACTTGTCAACATCCTTCCTGAACTGCGGTGCCCAGAACTGGACCCATTCCAGATGTGGTCTGACCAAAGCTAAATAGATGGACACTATTGCTTCCCTTAACCTGGACACTATACTCCTATTGATGCAGCCTAGAATCACATTGGCTTTTTTAGCTGCTGCATTACACTGTTGTCTCAAGAGAGTAAAAAGGTAGCGGAGAAGAGGACAGGCACAGGAAGGGAAGCACTCTCCTGCTTTATCCAGCAGCTATAAGGAACATGAGCATTCTCCAGGTATCAACCGGGCAACCTCATGCAAATTTTTATTGTAGTTCACTGTTCTTTCTTTCAAAGCAACTTCATCTGGAAAGCTTCCCTCAGTAATGGTGGGGAAAGAGAACACAATAGGCTCCCTCTATTCCCACTGTGAGTGACTGGTGTCTTCCATGCCAGCAAGCGGTGAATCCACTCCAGGTTTTACTCTGAAGTTTACATGAGCTGTCCAAGGTACCAATCTCTGTCCTGCATCTAAGTTCGGTACTTCAGGGACCTCCTTGAAAGTTCAGGTTACAGATTCACCATCCCATTGACATGGTCCTGATGCCCACTGAAATCCAATTAGCATAAAGCAAGCAGGCATGCTCCAAATAAAACCAGTGTTTCCTCCAGCTTAGCAGGATGCCGTGCTGGGAGTACCCAGGCCCAGCTGCTTGCTCGGAAATCCCCACGCAAAAGGCGTCCAAGATCTCACCAGGCAGGAATCTCTGAAAGCATCCCCATCGCTTCTTGAAGGCTGTAGCTGCTGTCATCCACCTTTTCCCCTCCAGGCTACCTGCGGATGGGGCCACCTGTCTGCTTTTTATGCCCAAGACGCTGGCAAGGAAGGAATTCCCTTTCAGCTCAGGGGCTTTGTGCAGGTTCCTGATTGCTACAAGCCATCATTCTATCCATTTTGAATTTTTTTTTTTTGCATTCATGGAAACGTTGAGTGATTGTTTTTCTAAAACAATGCCTTTCTTAGCTCATATGAGCAATGACTGAGTTAGTAACTAACCAAAGCTAAGAAAAGAAGCTGCAATTTTATATTACAGTCCAGATTGTGTAACTTTGTGCATAATGAGGTAGTACCAGAGATGCTAAGGAATCTTCTGGTGAATGGCACATATGTATGTCTCCTTTCATTTAGACAGGGTTTTGGATCTTCAATTTTAATTGTGGAGTTGTAGCGTGTGTGTGTGTGTGTGTGTGAGAGAGAGAGAGAGAGAGAGATGGTTTGCTGTATTTTTTAAATTTTTAAATCTGTACTTTTAAATCTTTTGTGAAATAATGTTTTAAAATATGTTTTAAGTGTTTTAACAGTTTTTAAGCATGTTTCAGTAGCTGGAATATGTCATTTCTTTTTAACTTTTGTAAACTAAATGATTTAGCTGTATCTTTTTCGATTATTGTAAGCCGCCTTGGATCCCATTTGGGAGAAAGGTGGAGTATAAATTCAACAAACAAACAAACAAATCCAAGGTATAAATATCCTAAGGGCAGCAGATCTTGGAAGTAAGCAGGGTCAGCCCTGGTTAGTACTTGAATGGCAGATGACCAGTGAATACCAAGTGCTATAGGCTACACAGCAGAAGAAGCAACTGGAAAAACCACCTCTGAGCATTCCTTGCCTAAGAAAACCCTGAGAAATCCACGGGATTGCCCTAAGCAGGCACCTTTAAGGCACAAACGCACACATGCATGCACGTACCTATGAAGGCACTGGCAAGAGTGTCCAAAACGCACGTGGGGCTCTACTGATGTGCGTCTATGCTCCGTAGTCAATGTCCTGATATGCACCGGTGCTTTTTGAGCATTTGTCCCATTCTGCAATGGTCTGTTGAACATCAGTGTTGTTGTGCGTTGGTCCCACTGCACATTGGTCCCATTGAACAACAGTTTCCATGCACATCTATCCCTTTGCTGGCTCCCCTACACGGCCATGTTGTGGCAGCCCCTTGCTGAAATCAGACATTGTGAAACTGATCAATTCAATTTCCCACAAGTTTAAGTCCACTTATGAAGACGAAGCCTGAATAGGATGACTGTACACACATACCATTAAGTGGTGGTTGCTCCACACCACCTGTCTGCTGAATTTGGACAATACTCGACCAATTACATAACTGTGAATGGGCTTGTGGTTTTCCTGTGAACCAAGGGGTACATAAAAGGCACTGATGAACAGCTCCACACCATCCAAGAATGTGCAACTGCGTGTAGGATAGTTCCATTCATAGAACACAACAGTGAACTGAACAGTGAAAGGTAATGTGCCGGTTGCACGCATTCCTTGGGATGTGTGACTTGGCCATGGTGACACATGCCTTCGTTACATCCCAACTGGATTACTGCAATGCGCTCTGTGCGGGGCTGCCTTTGAAGAGTATTTGGAGCTGCAGCCAGATTGCAAACTGGGGCTGGATACAGGAAGTACACAACTCCCTTGCGGCAACAGCTCCACTGGGTGCTGGCCTGCTTTTACGATGCTGTAGTGTTGTTAATCTGTTTTAAAGCAAGACTTTTAATTAGTTTTAATTCTGTAATTATTTAATACTATTTTAATTTGGTATGTTTTTAACCACATGTGTTTTATTCTATTCTCTGCTTCTTTGTAAGCCACCAGCCTGGGAGAAGGGCAGGATATAAAATGGTGGATGGTGGTGGTGGATGGATAGCCAAAGAAGTACAACTACGTGCATAAAGGAACTTATGTGCACATGAAACACCAACAGGATGCCAACCGTAGTCTTTGATTTAATTGCCATTTGGTATCATCTCTGTACACAAACTACCTCTCTTTTTAAAAAATGCAGGCTCAGAATCTTGGGGTTCCATGCCAGTGGCTTGCACTGCAAAGACAACATTGCAACATCTGCAATACAAGGACTCCTAGACTCTGACGTCCATACATTCCTTGACCATCAACTGCTGATTTTCCTTGTTCCATCCAAGGAAATTCATCCACAGAGTTCAGATCTGGCTCAGAAATGAAACCTGGCCAACCCTTCTATTTCGCCAATTCAATATGTTGGATTTGATGTCCAGCAAGCAACCCCTTAAACTCCTGCCCTGGCATTTTGGCAACTTACCAGGAAAGTCCTGGGCTTTGGTTCAGATCCAAGGGTGCGGTTGGTTCTCCCATCCGGCAACTGCCCAACCGACTCCTCCTTGCCTTTCAGGAAAACTTCTAGAATGTGCATCCTGCGAGTTCCTATAGCAACTGGTCCATGCTTGGCACATTCCACGATTATTCCTTTCTCAGCTCTCAGTATCCTCAGTGCGATTGTGACTTGAAGGTGAAAAACAAAGCAGGAAGCAGAAATGGGCGAAGAGGGTGATCTGTTGGAGCTGGACCACACGTTACAGGCTCCATAAATGGAAGGCTGTGGAAATGGCTTCCTCATGTAACTTCTCCTCCCTTAACAGTGCACCTGTAACATCTCACAAGGCACTTTGCCCTGCAGAGAACCTTTGAATCACTTGACCAGTTTCCAGGAGAGACCTGAATTCAGGGTAGGTGCCCTGTTATTTCTCTAAGGGAAGAAAGACTGATGGGGGAAAAAAGGAGAGAAATTCTAAATGGTTCTTTCTGAATCTCTGGGTACCATCAGATAGAGGGTTCCTCATGCTACCAACTCAAAGGTGTCATGGATCTTTTCCATCTTTCCTTCCTTAAAACACTTTTGTGTGTTGGGTAGAAGAACCAGCAGCAAAAGCACAAAAGGGTTACACATGGAAGAAGAGAACATCTGCCCCCATTATATATATAACTTTATACCTAACTAAAAAATTGTGTTATCGTATGGTTTTTGAAATAAAAGGTATGTTGAGATACGTTGAAACAGATCATTAAATTCCATATTCAGAATCCACGCCATAGTGTTGACGATGCGTATGTACAGTTATGAAAGGTGGAGAGTGAAGAAAGCAGACAGGAAGAAATCAACCCATTTGAAAGGTGGTGCTGGAGGAGAGTTCTAGGGATACCCTGGACCACTAAGAAGACCAATGAATGGGTCCTGGAGCAAACGAAGCCTGAATTCTCCCTAGAAGACAAGACGACTCTACTGAGGCTGTCGGACTTTGAGAGCCAGCGGAGTGTGGTGGTTTGAATGTTGGGTGAAGACTCTGGTCCTGACCAAGGTTCAGAAGAAAAGGGAGGACAGAAGAACATCCCCAATTAAAAGTCTTTGCCTCAGGCCTTTGCTAATGACCAAGAGGCTGTTTAATCAGAAAGGTTTTTGGCCTGATGGAAGAAGGAGAACGGAATAAGGGACTGGCCCCTCCACCTATAAAATAGATGTGGGGGCAGCTACTGAGAAGGCTCTGTCTCGAACCTGCACCAAACACACCTCCGAGGGTGGTTAGCGCTACCCTGAATGCTGCTGTGGGATACTTTCCTTCTCCCTTTATGTGTTCACATTAGGGATTTGGTTCTTCCTTCGGTGTATCTGGTCTCAAACATTCCCCTTTGACAAGCTGGACTGTGTCCAGAGGCGGGTGACTAAAATGGTGAAAGGCCTGCAAACCATGAAGCCCTATGAGGAGCAGCTTAGGGAGCTGGGTGTGTTTAGCCTGGAGAAAATAAGCTTCAGGGAGGACAAGATAGACTTGTTTAAATATTTGAAGGGAAGTCATATGAAGGACGGAGAGACGGCAAAGGTAAGGAGCTGTTGAGAGGAAGTAAGAGAACGGAATGATGAAAGTGAGTGGAACATCGGTGGGGATTTGAATAAGGTTGGTGAATGACGCTTGGGATGAGAGCTGACACAGGCCATTTCTGCACTAGACTGTTATAGCACTATTATTCCACTTCCAACCTCCTGTGTTATTCTGGGGCTTGTAATTTCCTGAGGCCAAAGAGATCTCTGGCTGGGAATTCTAAAGGCCGCTCCCTAAATTGCAAACCCCAGGATTCCATAGGAGGTTGAAAGTGGAATAAGAGCAGTATAAACAGTGCAGTGCGGAAAAAGGCCCTTGTTAAGCAGTTAGGGTAGAGAGAGGGAGGGTGGAGGAGTGGGTGAATGGAGAATTAGTGTTAAGAGAGTCAGTCAGTCAGGTTTAGGAATTAATTTGTGGCATTTAAGAGTCTGAATTAGCTAGGAGAGGAACGTGCGAGACTGTGTGAGCTGTGTTCTAAACATATTAATGAGTTAAGCTGTTGTATTACGTTCAACTTCTCTCTGCATTTATACATTTTTGGCCTCTGCGAACGCTATATATTGGAATGCTTGGATTCAGGCACAGTGCCTTTGGTAGCAGCAGTGAATAAAGAGTGGTGGCAATATGTGTTGCATAATATTTCCAGTGATGTACAGTCATCCCTGCACATTCACTGGGGTTAGGGGCACGGTATCCCCGTGAAAGTGGAAAAACCGTGAATAACTCTAGACCCTCCCAAGCCATACTTAGCACACACAAAAAGTTACGATCACCATATTCCAATGACCATGGATTCCTTTGAGGCACCAGGGTTCCTTCCCAAGGCAGAAGTGGGTGGCTGGTGGGGCTTATGGCCACCTCCGCTGCTGCCCCACACCGTTTTTAGTAGGGACTTACAAGCCTCGTTCAGTTTCCCAGTCTCACAAGGCTTGCAGTCCCTATTAAAAATGGCATAGGGAGGCAGCAGAGGTGACAGCAAATAATCCGCAAAGAATCAAATCCGCAAAAGTGAAACCTGCAAATGTGGAGGGCTGACTGTGTTTAAGTCTCTTACGCCAAGTCTCAAGTCAAGTCTCTGCCTTCAAGTCTCAAAACTCAGGTCCTTGAAGATACTTTCAAGTCAAGTCTCAAGTCTGGGATCCAACTTTATACACCAACCTACATTCCAGAATTTTTGGACAGAGTTGAATAAAGTCAGTTTTTAACAATTTAAGCAGAGTTGGCCCTCCACATTTGTGATTTTGCCATCTACAGCTTTGGACGGGGGGGAACAGGATTCTTCTTACTTCCCATTTTGAAAGCTGGAGGATTTGTCAGAAGTGGGGCATAGGATCCTTCTTAGTCCCCATTACTGATGCTTCAAAAACTTTAGAACGAAGGATCTTTCCTCCTCAAGGATGTGAGGGCGCTCTGGCTGCGACATCTGTCACCCCATCGATCGCCAGGGTTGATTCGGCCGATGCGGCTGGCTAGGCGGGTGTCCCCTTCCTCCCTCGCCGCTCCACGTGCGTCCCTCCCGAAGCTGCGCGCTCGGTGGAAGAGGACGGCCATCCCAGATAGAAGGAGCGTACCGTTCTTCGGTCAAGGGTATACGATAGCTGCGCTCCCCTGCTAGAACCTCCAAACAAGCTCAAGGTCCTCCTCAAGCCAATTGCCCAACACATTGGCTGTTCCCCTCTGAGAAATGCACCCTGCACTCTGGAGGTAAGTCTTCCCTTCGACCCTTAGAAAAAGTTTTAGAAGGCTCCTCTGATACGTAGCAGGGACAGGCTGCTGAGCAGACCTCAATCCTGCCTAACCCATTTGCTGTTTCCCTCTCAGAAATTTGTCCACACTTTGGACTTGAGACAGATTATCATGTGAACATTAGACAAAAAGGGATGGAAGCACCGTTCAAAGTCGTAAGGTTCCTGGATAAACGATTTATATTACTGAACCAAGGGCAGCAAGTCAGTCACTAAAAATATACGAGTCTCGAGTTGAGTAGAGTCAGTGCATCATTTATTGCCAAGTCAAGTCCAAGTTGAGTGGCTGAAATGACTTAGGTATGGCCTGAGTCCAAGTCAGTCGACTTGGGCCGACACCACTAAATATTTCACAGTTACCATGAGGGCATCTAGCAGGTCCCCACAGCGGATGGCCACAGCAGTAGGACAGGAGGAGGTTCTTACGTTGGTCGCAGAAGGTGAGGACAAGGAAAAAAAGTCCTCACTCTTGGTAATCACGAGATTTGTGGAAGTCTTCACATTTGGTGGCAGTGGAGGTTTAGGCAGAGTGTCAGACCTGGTGGAAAAGCAGTGTGTTATGCACAGTTGGTGTAGATGGCAGGCCTCAGCTGGACTTAGACCATTTCCACACTAGACTGTTATAGTGCTATTATTCCGCATTCAATATCCTATGGAATCCTGGGGTTTGCAGTTTAGGGAGGGAGGGGCCTCCCTCCCTCAAAGGCCCCTCCCTAAACTGCGAATCCCAGGATTCCATAGGATGTTGAAAGTGGGATAATAGCACTATAACAGTCTAGTGTGGAAATGGCTTCACATCTTACATCCCTAAAAAGATGTAAGACTAGAAATTTCCTCATTCTAGAGTCACCATTCTAGGCAAACCCATCAGCTCCACTTTCAAATCACATTTATAAAGTTTGTCTAAACTACTCTGTTTTCAGAAGGCCCGGGGTTTGGTGGGCAAGTGCTGTTAATCTCCCAGCTAAGTGGTAGCTGCATTGTATTTTCTTCTCCCTCCGTACAAGGTCCAGCGGTTTTACATTCTTCATAAATAATAACTTGTAGAGATGACTACAGCCTGTAAGTCACTTCTCCGTGCGACCTGCCCAACCTCAGCTGAATCATTGTGATGTCACAGGATGTCCTCAAACAGTCTAATTACTCAGAGCGAAGGCGACAGTTGCAGAATGTTGACAAATAGTATAATTGCAAGGTAAAAAGAGAAAGATCCATATGGGATGGAGGGAAAACTGCGCCCAGAGCCTGTTTGAAGTTTTTCTCCACTCCATCTGTGCTGTTGGAAAGAGCAGCTAGGCAAGGAAACTTGGGAGTATTATGTGCGTTCGGGGGCCAGGAGATCAGCGAGTTAAACAGCTCAAAAAGATTTTTTAAAAATCAAATGGTTCACAGGTTGTTGAATCCCACAGATTAACCTGAATGAAGCAGATACATTTCTTTTTGTTATTTTATTGCAATTATATATGTATTTTATTGGCAGCCGGTATCAGCTATAGGCATTGCTGGAGTGACAGGTTGTTGTCATAGTAACACTGACAATAAAAGAAAATAAGAGGGATCTGCGGCAATGTTGCAGCATGTCCTCATCTCCTACAACAAGGACAGACAACATATGACCTACGTGCCTCTCCTTCATTTTTAAGGTTCCCATTGATGATAATGCCTCTGCATGCTTCAATTTGGCACGAGGGTAGTGGCACTGTTAACTTAAGAGGTAGGGGACTTTGAGGTCTACCCACAATGCCAGAGTCTCCTTAGAATTTGGGGAATTATAGTTCAAAGGAGACCTGTGAGAGCAGCGTAACGGCAGGATCTTTTCACCTGCGCGTACCAGTACTATCTATGGAGAGAACTCTAGTTAAAAGTTAAACAGAGTATTTCACTGGTAATTAACAAGCATACAGTAAATCAGACACTCTCAAGAACCACACGAGGCTATCGGAAAGTGAGGCAAGAAAGGCTGGATAGTGAGAGAGATTGGATGGAAAGGGTTATAGTTACCAGTCCTGAAAAAGAACATTGAAGCGGAGTGGCTTGGTCAGCATCTGAGGGTACCAAGAATGAACAGAACTCTGGGCACTAGGTATTACATCCAAGTTTTACAATTTACTGGGGCTGGAGCTGAAGTTTTTATACCCTATTTCCTGCATGGACAAAGCAGAAGTGACTTTCTCACAGGGTTGACAAAGGAGCCTAGAACGGGCTGGTTGCCTTAACCCAGGTGACAAAACATTGATGGGAGTTCTGACAGTCTCTTAATGCTTTGGTCAGTTAGTGTGAATAGGGAAGGTCTTGGTAAGATACGCTCACAGTAGGGTTCCTGATTGCTTCACCTGGGCAGTTTTACCTGCCATTGTTCTCAGGAGTGTTCGCAACTTAATAGTTTTTGAAAGGATTATCACAAACCCATTAGTATTGGGCTTTCTCACCTAATCCTCTCTTAACTTATGACCTGATCATGTCTGAGGTCATCCTGACATGGCATATGCTTCCAGCCAGCGCTCTTTCAAACATGTGTTTCAGCCATAAGTATGTCCAATTATGAAAACAGCACATCCTGCAGAGTGGGGTGTACGATGTGGTAACAGCACCTCCTAACCTCTCTTGAAGACAAGGTGAGCAAGGACTAGGTTTTCAAACCTAGTCACAGTCCCAGAATCCTCCTAGAAGCATGATTTAACTTAAAACGAGGAGTGAGCTCCTAGTTTATCACATTTTAAATGGAAATTGTGCGTCTGTGTGTGTTTGCTGCTCTGGGGCAGGTTAGATGGTGCAGCAGCACTCATGATTTGGGTGACATGCAATCCCAGGAGAGTCATCAGAGGAACGTACCTCCTTTCCCTGGAATCTGGCTACTTTTCTCCTAATGTTTATGATTTTATCCATATTCCTTGGGGCTTGTCCTATCTCAACCCCAGCAGCAAGTCAGAGCTTGCTGCTGCTGCTGCTGCTGCACTGGTAGCAAAGAAGCAAACAGAGAAACAGAACAGCTCAAAATTGGTCACTTACTTTTACTCAGTAAGGAAAAGGTCAAAGGCATAAACAGGGCCCAAGAGAATCTGAAGGCAGAGCAAATGTCCAGAGTCAACACAATCCAAGAAATACACCCAGCAGGAAGGTCAGATAAGATCCAACAACTCCTGGAGAGGAAGGGCTGTGTCTATATAGGTCAGCAGCTTAAAGCAGCTGAGGCCTAACTAATTGCTGTCTCCTATAAATCCTTTGAGACCTGTGTAAGCTCTCCTTTTGCTGCCTACACTCAGCAAGGGTAGGTATAGATAAGTTGTCTTCTGTACCTGAAGGGGCAGGACTCTCTGCTGGAGCTGGCACTGTACCCTGTTCTGTCCCTGGGATTTGTGGTTCTGTAACCTACTCCTGTTCAGCAGGTCCTGGCATGTCCACTGCTGCTGACTCTGAATCAGAATCCATTTCCATGTTCTGAAAGCAGTGTATGACAAGGCTATCACTACAAGTGGCTAAAGCCACTTGGCACACCTCTGTCACCTTTTGGGGCAGGGAGACATGAGAGAGCCTTCTCAGTGGGTATGCTCATGCTATCAAACTGGCTCCCTCTCTGCTCCTTTTCAGTAAGAAGATGAAGACCCAGGTCTCTGTTATCTGTTGCAGAAGGGCTTTTAATTGGGAAGTGTTGTATTGCATGCAAGAACTTGCAGGAGAAAAACCTGTCCAGTCCCAAGCTTCACATGGGGTTACAAACAGAAGTGTGGTCCAGGCAGTCCAAGGTGCAAAAGGAGAAAGCAGTCCTGAGTAGAGTCCAAAGCAGAGAGGGGAGTGGCTGGAAAGATTTGTCCAAAAGTACCTACTCAAACTCAAAGAGCCAGAGAAGTCAGGTCAAGTAGCACGGAGGTTTGGGAGCTGATGTTCTGCAGCAACAGGATGGCCTGAGCTGATGTAATTTATAGCCATGAGTTAATGGGCTCAGCGGGCCTCATTAGCTTGGCATCCTGTGTTTCAGATAGAGCAGGGCATTACCTGAACTTTTGCTCTCGGTGCTTTAATTCACCACACTTGGGAAAGTGAAGTACCTTTGTCTCCTGCTGTCCTGTGCTGCCAGCCAGCCAGCCAAGGTTTACAGCCATCTGATTAGGGTCTTTTATCAGCAACCATTAGCAAAGTTTATAACAGGTTGTTAGCCAGTTATTCGTTGTTTTCATAGTCTGAGTCCGTATTTAATTCAGAGCAACAGTCCAGAAGTGAAGTCCATACACAACATGAGGGTCAAAGTTTCCAGGAACACGAGCAAGGGATCCGAATGTGAGACGCCCAGCTTCGACTGAAAAGATCAGTTGTCTGCAACAGCTTCTTCCCATCCATCTCCCTGTCTATATAGGCTGACAGCCTCCCCCATCTGCTTGCCTAATTGATCCTTCCTCCCTGTATAAATGCTCCAAATCTCCTGGGCTCTCCCTTTTCCACCTACACTGGCTGCAATAATTATTGTCCCTTTTGTGTTTCTGTGTTGTGGCTGCTGGGAAGGGTCCTGTCTGGGTCCTGAGATGGGGGCATGATACTTTCTCCTTATCTGTACCCCTGCTTTGGATGGACCAGGCTCTACTTCTGGTGGTGCCCTGGCAGGACTGCCAGCATCCTCCGGCTTCTGGGGGAAAGGAGGGTATATTCTCCTACTCGATGCTGTCTCCTGCCCTCGAGTAGGAGATGGGACCCCCCCCTTTGCAATTGGAAGTAGCTGCCACCAGCTACTGATTTTAAATCCCCAGCATGCCGTAGCTCATTAGGAAGCTACTGGGGAAAGAATCTCTGAACTCAGAGAGTGAATTCTATCTGCGAGTGCAACTGGCAGGCACATGGAGAGAGAGAGAGAGTATGGACAGAAGAGATTTTTATAAGGAAAGCTCTTTATTCCCAAGCAGGCAAACACAATGACAAAAGATATTTCCAAAAGATATCACGAAGGTACCTTCCTTCAGGCGTTGATTAGCATTTACAAAGTTACTGATAAGCCTAGGTCATTTCAGCCAGAGGTTTAAAAGAACATAATCCCCAATGCAACTAGCTAAAAACATTCCTATTCTACTCACATTATTATCCAGATGCTGGGATGGTGTAGGAGGAGGAAGCTGGGAATTTGAGCCAGTTTGGCCCAGCCTGCAACCAGCCTCTCTCTGTCGCGCTGATGTTCCTTTGTCCCTCTCTGCCTTGTGGTCTCTGATGCCTTTTAAAACTTCTTGACCAAAGCTTCTGGAAACTTCTCACCTTGCTCCCCCATCTGGTCTTCTGATTCGGCAATTGTCTCTTGTGAACACTGATGGCCTTCTGTGATGCTGACCCTCAATAAATGTGACTTAAACCCGACATCTCATTAACCTCTTGTTTACCTGGAGAGAGAATTATTCCCCTTCAGCGACGTTGCCTAGATAATGGGAAGATCCCGTTATCACATGGCTCCAAATGGGGCCGTCATCCTGGCTCTCCTTTCCCTTTCTTCATCCAAGGAGGCTTCCCCCAGGTGGTCCCACCACCTCACTGACATGGGGACCACTGGCCACTACTGGACAGAGTTCTTCTGAAGGGAAGGAGGAATACAGTCCATTCAAAATAGATGTAATGGGTCATTTGGGCTGTTTTTTGTTTTCCATGCCTCCCTATGCAAATTTTGAACACCAATGTTTTCAGACCCAAGCGGGAACATGGCAAGCCGCTTTGCTTCCTGACATCATAGCAGGCTGTTTTCCTTTCAATAGCACATTTCTTTCTTTCTTTCTTTTTTTTATAAAAGTGTTCCAGCTTTGCTTTAAAGCACACAAAAGTATTTCCCTGGAAACATGACTGTGGAGCACAATGAAACAAACAAAGGTGAGGGAGGAAGGGAAGGGCTGACAAAACACACATGCAAAGCGTGGACGTATTGTTGCGCCTCCTCCAAGTGACGATTGGGCAGGATCTGGGACACAGATTGCATCAGCAAGCATTCCGATCTCCCTGACTCTGAATTATCTTCCTAGAGTATTATTTCTCACCGCTTTTGCCGCATTCATGCTACACAATGATTAATGCATTTAAAAAAAAAAATGAAACAAAGCCAAACCAGCAAAGACCTATCAATGCCCAGAAGTTGTTTTAAAAAATGTTACTTTGCTAAAATCATCACTTGCCTGCAGCAGTGGCTGATGATTCCAGAGTCGTGGAAGTGATGAGAACTCTTCAAGGTGCTGGACTTATTTGGAGACCCGGGCCATTTCCGCACTGGCCTGTTATAGCGCTACGATGCCACTTTCAACATCCTCTGGAATCCTGGGGTTTGCAGTTTCGGGAGGGGCCGGCCGGCCCCTCCCGAAACTGCAAACCCCAGGATTCCAGAGGATGTTGAAAGTGGCATCGTAGCGCTATAACAGGCTAGTGCGGAAATGGCCTAGCATTCAGCACCTCAGATAACTCCTTCAAAAGCTAAGGCCAAAACTTGCGGTCACTCCACTGTCCCACAGATCCGGAAGCCACCGGTCACCACCTCTTGTATACAAACACTTCAGCATGACACTGGCTTGTACATGTGTTTCTCTAACTTGGAACAGATTGCCTCCGAATACAAACCTGACGGTTTGAAAGTAACAAGAAGAAAATCACCAGAGGTAAGCATTCAGTAAATTTTTGCATGTGGGTAGGTACAAAAACAAAAGGAAAATCACAAGGATAGGATAGGATAAACCGTAAATTGTGAGAACCAATGTAGTGTAGAGGTTTGGGTATTCAAATACGACTCTGGAGGCCAGGGTTTTACTCCCTGCTCTGCCACGGAAACCCACCGGGTGACCTTGGGCAAGTCACATTCTCTCAGCCTCAGAGGAGGCAAAGGCAAACCCCCTCTGAACAAATCTTGCCAAGAAAACCCCATGATAGGGTTGACATAAGTCAGGAGGTGCAAAATAACAACGCACAATAAATTCTTGCTACGGTTACACAAACACACACGCACACACAAAAGGAGACCAAAGTTACTTGTACAGGTTGGAGGATTACTTGCTTGGTAGCGATATGTATGAAGAGGATCTAAATGTCTTTGTGAGTCACAAGCTATATGTAAGACAGTAGGCCACTGTGGGTGTTGGATCATAGAATCGCAGAGTTGGAAGAGACTCCAGTGACCATCGAGTCCAACCCCCTGCTATGCAGGAACACCCATCAAAGCATTCCCAACAGATGGCCATCCAGCCTCTGCTTAAAAACCCCCAAAGAAGGAGACTCCATCACATGCCATCAAAGCAGCAGCAGATTCCACTTCTGGACAGCTCAGACCGTCAGGAAGTTCTTCCTGAGGTTCAGGTGGAATCTCCTTTCCTGCAGCTTGAATCCATTGCTCCTTGTCCTAGTCTCTGGAGTGGCAGAAAACAAGCCTGCTCCCTCCTTGACATGGCATCCCCTCAAATATTTAAACATGGCTATCACGTCCCCTTGTAACCTTCTCTTCTCCAGGCTAAACATCCCCAGCTCCCTAAGCTGCTTCTCATAGGGCTTCATGGTTTCCACACCCTTCACCATGTCGATTGCCCTCCTTTGGACACGCGACCGAAATGCTCATGCAGTCTCATGCTACATTAAACACAGAGGCGTTGCATCCAGATCACAGAAAGTAACACTCCCGGTCTCTTCTGTCTGGCGGAAATTGCATTTGGAGTACTGTGGGGGAGAGCAGAGGTGAATGGGAACATCTCTGTCTCAGTCCTCTGCTCAGGGCAGGAACAATTGAACCTGCTCTATTCATTTGGATAAAGGCTTCACTGCCTTATTACAACACTGACTCCACTTTCAGGTTGCAGCAGATTTTCTTATATTCTGTTATGCGCCTTCTGTACTTCTTCCTTTGCTTTCGACCATTAGCAATATTTTACTGCACAATGTTAAAGTATCATTGTACTTTAACCCTAATTCAGGTTGTTTGAAGGACCATATTCTCTCTTCCAAACCAGTTTGGGCTTTGAGACCTGCTGGAAAGCCTCCTGTCTCCATCCCTCCACCCTGACAGGTACACCTGGTGGGAACACGGGAGAGACAGGGCCTTCTCAGTGGCTGCCCCCAAACTCTGGAACTCCTTCCCAGAGAAATCAGACTGGCGCCCTCCCTACCATCCTTCTGCAATCCGGTAAAGCCATTTTTATTCAGACAGGCATTTGATATTATATGTGGTCTGTATAATAGAATCTGTTGGATACTGTCTTCCTGATGAATATTCGAGTTTTTAATTCTGTATTTTAATATTGTTTTAATTCTTTTCTATTGTTTAATTATGTTTTAACTTTTGTATTCTGTAGGTTTTAACTATGTCTTTTTAATCGTCGTAAGCCACTTTGAGTCCCAACTTGGGAAAAAGGGGGATATAAATAAAGTTAATAAATAAAGATAACAATAACAGTATAAGTAATACTAATAGTAATAATAACGATAATAATAATTCTTCAATAAAAGTTTTTTAAAAGTTGATTTTATTTGTAGCCCACCTTGAGATATTGTGATATAAGGTGAAGTGTTATTTCAACAAACAAACAAATATTAATCTCAAACCAGCAGGACATCAACAGAAATGGCAACTTTATAAAGCTGCAGACTGTACGAGACAATCCTGCAATTAGAAGCAAGTGTAGTAAGTAATGCGTCTTTTTGCTAATGAACCATGCATTTCACAGACAGACAGACAGACACATCAACACACACACACACACACACACACACCTTAATTCAATTTACTTTATCTAGCAGGAAGGAAGAATGTGTGGCCTTCCAAATGTGGTTGGACTACAATTCCCATCAACCCTAGCAGGCACATACAAAAACCAATGGTCACAACAACAGCTGGAGGACCCCACGATTCCTTTCTGCATTATAGAAAGTGACATGAACCCATGATTATTAAAAACCAAAAAGCAGAAAAAGGAGGGGGGGAGGCATTTTTCATAACAGGAACAAAATGAAACGTAAGAAAAGGAGAAATTAATTGCATGAGTAATATGGTTAATAACCAGATTCCACTGGTTGACAGCCAAGAAAACAAATCTGTACCCCAGTGAACTATGAATGGTAGCTGATCATGTAATAAATACAACTAATTATATTGGATGAGTAATTTTGACAGAATATTGCTAAGATTAGACTCCTAACACCTGCTTTTAGGGGGCATTATTTTTTAAAGCTACCACAGAAAGTCTGGTTGAAGGGAGATCCAAAATCTTTTGGAAAAAAATAATAATGAAGTGACAGACTCTTTCCCTAATTTGTCTTGGGACAAACTTGAGAAAGTTATTTTTCTGGTGACACCTCTGGAATTTCTCTGTTAACATCACCAGTGGGTAAATTTACAATCCCAATCTGCCTGCTATGTCTATGGGAAATCCAATGGGAAATATTAGGGGTCAAGAAATTTTCTTTGGCCTGAGCATTTGTGGGTTCCTTCACACTTTATCAGATGCGTGGAGCATCATGTTAGCTGAAGCCCACTGAAGTTTTATTGCTAGTTTTGTTGTTACTTGCCATCAAGTTGAATTCAGTTCATGGGAACCCAATGAAAGAGACCTGTGAGAGTCCTGGTCCTCAACAGCCCTTCTCAGAACTTGCAAACTCAGAGTTCCTTTGATTGAATAAATCCACCTGTGGTGCGGTCTACATCTTTTCCTATTTTCTCCCACTGTACCAAGCATTATAGGCCATTTCTGCACTAGACTGTTATAGTGCTATTATTCCACTTTCAACATCCTATGGAATCCTGGGGTTTGCCATTTAGGAAGAGGCCTCAAAGGATGTTGAGAGTGGAATAATAGCACTATAACAGTCTAGTGTGGAAATGGTCATAGTCTTTTCTGCACAAACTTGGGCCAAAGAAAACTTCTATGTCTTCTAAGGTCCCACAAAACTCCACATTATTTTTGCTGACACAGACTAGCTCTCTGCCCAGTTTTTGTAACTGGACTTGCAAGAGTGCATTTCATCTTTGAGGGAAGGGGAGCTAAAAAATCACTAAGCTAAGAATTCACAGCAAAACTGGGACCTAACAATATGTAACAACCGCATAGGATTGAGAAGCCTCAGTGTTACCACATCTCCAAAATTTTGTGTCATCAGTGTTGTTTATCCATGTCAAATATATGGGCATAGAATCATAGAATTGTGGAATATAGCGTTGAAGATACTAACAAAGATCATTGAGTTTCTACCATGCAGGAATACACCATCAAAGTATTCCCAACAGATGACCATCCGACCTCTGTTTAAAAACCTTCAAAGAAGGAGAATCCACTACACTCCCAGGCAGCAGCTGATTTCACTGTCAAATTGCTCTTACTGTCAGGAAGTTCTTCCTAATGTTTAGAATCTCTTTTCCTGAAGGTTGAAGCCATTGCTCTGCGTCCTAGTTTCTGGAACAGCAGAAAACAGGCTTGCTCCACTCTCCATTTGACATCCCTTCAAATATTTAAACATTGAAACGTAGCCATCGTGTCTCCTCTTAACTTTCTCTTCTCCAGGCTAAACGCACCTAAGCTGCTCTTCATAGGGCACGGTTTTCAGCCTTCCACCATTTTGGTCACCCTCCTCTAGACACATTCCAGCTTGTCAATATCCTTCCTGAACTGTGGTGCCCAGTACTGGACACAGTATTCCAGGTGGAGTCTGTCCAAAGCAGAATACAGTGGTACCGTCTCTTCCCTTAGCCTAGATGCTAGACTCCTATTGATGCTGCCCAGAATTGCATTGGCTTTTTTAGCTGTTGCATCACACTGATGGCACACGTTCAGCTTGTGGTCAGTAAGACTCCTAGATCCTGCACATGTGCACCTTCCCTTCTCCTGCTCCCCCATCCCACCCGCTTGCCTCCTGCCCACCCTGTCCTGAATGAGCGAGGGAATGCATGCTTGCCCTTTCCCTCCCCAGATTCCTCTTGCTTCCCACCCACCCACCTGAGCAAGCAAGGGAATGCACGTGTGCCTCCCCACCTCCTGCCCCTACATCCATATGAGTGAATGCACGAGGTAAGCAAAGGTGGCAGCAGATAACCCACAAATAATAAAATTCACAAAGGTCAAACTCATAAACAAGAAGGGACAACTGCATTTGAATTCCATCATATTTTTGGTCATATTTTGCTGTACTAGAGGACTGGTAGCAAGAATCCAGTTTGCTTGTACTCCTTGAATTTTTTTTTCTTTTAATTTTGCTGTAGTAATAAGGGTTGTATTTCATTAAAAAAAACCTCATTGTGTATAATCTCTTTTCTCTCTCGTTAACAGATTCCTTTCACGGATTGTGAAATAAAAAAAGAATCAGATATAAAATTCTTGCAACAGGAGAGGACAGTTTGAAGCCTCTTCTTTTGTAAATGGCAAGTTAAGAATTCACAGAAAAACCGTCAGCTGATTCTTCCACCATCCAGAAAGCCCGCAGTTCATTGGAGTTTAATCTACTCGTTTCACAAGCGGAGGCAAGCTGTGATCTGGGTACGCCAAAGTAATCAGGCAAGCGTGCATCCAAGAATAATGAGATGAAGAGTGGAGTAATAAGGTGGGGTTAAAAAAATGATAGTTTCAAGATCCTTTCTGATTCAGTTATCCCAGTGGGAGCTGGAGACTGCCATATCAGTGGGGAGGAAAATCCACTATAGAATTTGGATAGCTTTAGAGGAGCTATCCCAAGATGCTGAACCTATTTGATGCTAGGCCAAGCATCTTAGGCCATTTCCACACCACGCTGTTGTATTATTCCACTTTCAATACCCTGTGGAATTCTGGGATTTGTAGTTTCCCGAGGCCAAAGAGCTCTCTGGCTGAGAATGCTAAAGGCCCCTCCTTAACTTGCAAACCCCAGGATTCCACAGGAAAGTGGAATAATAGCACTAGAACGGTGTATGGCAGAAATGGCCTTAGAAAACTCCATTAAAGCCTGGATTCCCCACTGCACCGACGTGAAAACCGCCAGCTCCTGCTGATACTATCGCTGTGCAGTTTTGTTCTGGACAACAGTGTTGGAAAGGACAGTGAACCAACTCAGTTTACACTCATAATGCATAGATTTCCATAGAGAGAAGTAGATGAAACTTAGACCTCTTGAAGTTACTAGACTGTCCTTCATCTGCTCCACCTGCCAACGGTTTCCAAACTTTCTTCTTCCAGGTGTTTTGGACCTCAGCTCCCAGAATCCCCAGCCAGCTTGGCCGAGAGTCAGGAATTCTGGGAGGTGAAGTCCAAAATTGCTGGAGTACCTAAGTTTGGGAACCCCTTGCCTATGCTAACTGTCCTTCTGAATTAAACTAATAATATCAGTGTGGTTGAGGTTGTTTTCTCCACTTCCTTTCCTGTTCCTTTTGACCTTCCAGATGGAAGAGGCATCTTTGTAAGTCTGGCTGGTATCTTCAGTCTGGTTAAGTTAGTTAGAATGAGAACAGGATACTTTTCTGTCATGAGAGCCAGCATAACGTAGTGGTTTGAGCACTGGACCACAGACCCCGGGGGCCTCACTACGCTATGGAAACCCATTGGGGGCCTTGGCCATGCTATGTATTCTCAGGCCCAGAAAACCTCATGATAGATTTGCCTTAAGGTCACCATAAGTTGGAAATGATGTGAAAACATACAACAACAACACATTTTCTAGGCCAGTGTATTTCTCCTAATAAAGAGCACTTTTTTCCCCCACTTAAATAAGAAAGTAGACTTGGTGTGATTTCATTCCAAGCAAACGGGCAAGATTTTCAGCCAGCCGGGTATTCAATCAGGAATTGACTCTGGGAGCTCAGTCCACGTATGGCCAAACTATCAGGGATGTATTTAAGTCTTTCACTCCAAGTCTCAAGTCTCTACCTTCAAGTCTCAAGTCCTTACAAGATACTTTCAACTCAAATCTCAAGTCAAGTCTCAAATCTAGGAATCAACTTTATACCCCAACCTATATTCCAGAATCTTTGGGCGGAGTTGGATAAAGTCAGTTTTAACCACTTAATCAGAGTCGGCCCTCCGTGTTTGTGATTTTGCCATCTGCAGCTTTGGAAGCAGGGAATAGGATCCTCCTTAATTCCCATTTCTGAAACTGGAGGCGTTTTCAGAAGTAGGGATTTAGGCTCCTTCTTACTCCCCATTACCGAAGCTTCAAAAGATTTAGAAGGAAGGATTCTTCCTCCTCAAGCCCACTGCCTAACACGTCTGCTGTTCCCCTCTGAGAAATACACTCCGTACCCTGGAGGTGAGTCTTGCCTTCTGCTCTCAGGAGAAGTTTTAGAAGGCTCCTCCAATATGCAGCGGGGACAGGCTGCTGAGCAGACCTCGAGTCCACCTCAAGCCCATTGCCTGACCTATTTTCTGTTCCCCTCTGAAAAATGTGCCCACATTTTGGATGTGAGACAGATTGCCATGTGACAAAAAGGCAAAAAGAGATGGAAGCATTGTTCAAAGTTCTAAGGTTTCAGGATGAATGTGTTACGTGACTGAACCAAAGGCACCAAGTCAGTCACTAAAACCATATAAGTCTCAAGTCGAGTCAAGTCCGTGCATCACTTATTGCTGAGTCGAGTCCGACTCGAGTCACTGAAGCGACTTAAGTCTGACTTGAGTCTACATCACTGCAAACTATAAAAACCACACTCTTCCACCAAATAGGGGACCTTCAAAGTGAAACTTACCAAAGAGGTCTGCCTTTGTTAGGCAAAAGAATAACAAGAGTATATCTTTGCCACGCAGTGAACAGCAGTTTGATACCATTTTAGCTACAAGGAGCCCATACGATGGATCTTGGTATTTGTAGGTTAGTAACATCCTAGGCTGAAATCTTGTATGGCAAAGTGTATCATAAAAGTTCTGCAGCCAGAACTATGCTATGTCTCTCTTCTGAACATCCTTACCCCTCGACTCACCTTTTAACCACTGCAGTGTCTCACGGCCATTCAGTGGCTCACGGAGAGTGAGAGGGGCAACTGGAGAAGCCTCTAGCTATGCCCCCACACCGGGACACAAGACCCATGACCTCAGTATGATGAGGCAACCAAAAAAGCCGATATGATTCTAGGCTGCAAGAAGAATAAGGTGTCTAGTTTGAGGGAAGAAATAGTACCACTTTGTTCTGCTTTGGTCAGACCTCACCTGGAATATTGTGGCCAGTACTGAGCACCATAGTTCAAGAAGGATATCGACAAGCTGGAACCTGTCCGGAGGAGAGCGACCAAAATGGTACAAGGCCTGGAAAGCATGAAGCCCTATGAGGAATGGCTTAAGGAGCTGGAGACGTTTTGCTTGGAAAAGAGGAGACTGAGAGATGACAGGACAATTGTCTTTAAAAGAATAAATCAATACCAGTTAAAGTAACTGCCACATTCCTTCTTTTCTTCTCCCCCTTCCTTCCTTCCTTCCTTCCTTCCTTCCTTCCTTCCTTCCTTCCTTCCTTCCTTCCTTCCTTCCTTCCTTCCTTCCTTGCTTTCTGCTGCACCAGAGACTAACATGAATCAGTGGATTCATGTTACAACAAAAAACAGATTCTTCCTAAACATTAAGATGAGTTTACTGCTAGAGCTGTTTAACACTGGACTAGGCTGCCTCAGAGAGTGGTGGACTCCCCATCTTATCAAATTTGGTCCAAATTAGGAGGGGTAGCTAACACCCCAGAGGACAAGATCAGAATATGAAATGACCTTGACAGATTTGACACAATGAGCTTCGACAGGGAGAAGTGTAAGGTATTACACCCGGGCAGGAAAAAAAATGAAATGAAATGCACAGATATAAGACAGGTGACACCAGGCTTGACCACAGCACACGCGAAAGGGATCTCGGAGTCTTAAGGGACCACAAGCTGAACATGAGTCAGCAGTGTGATGTGGCAGCTGAATAAGCCAATGTGATTCTGGATTGCATGAACAGGAGTACAGTGTCTGGGTCAAGAGAAGTGGTAGGGCGACTCTCTTCTGCTTTGGTCAGGCCTCACCTGGCATCTTGTGTCCAGTTCTGTGCACCACCGTTCAGGAAGGATGCTGACAAGCTGGAACGTGTCTACAAGATGGAGACTAAAATGGTCAAAGACCTGAAAACCATGAAGTCCTATGAGGACTGGCTTAAGGAGCTGGGGATGTTTATCCTGGAGAAGAGAAAGGGAAAAGAGGATATGATAGCCATGTTTAAATATGTGGAAGGACGTCATATGGAAGATTGGGCAGGCTTGTTTCCCACTGCTCCAGAGACTAGGACACAAAGCAACAGATTCAAACTAAAGGAAAAGATATTCCATCTAAACATCAAGAAGACTGGTGGGAGCAGTTCGTCTCTTAGTTGCCTGGGAGTGTGATGGAATCTCCTTCGTTGGAAGTTTTTAAAGAAAGGCTGGGTGCCCGTCTGTTCAGAGTTCTTTGACTGTGTATTCCTGTCAGGCAGAATGGGGTTGGATTGGATGGCCCTTGGAGTCTCTTCCAACTCTAGGATTGTATGAATGCCAAGTCAACACACGGGTAAATCCAATTGGTTCAGTGGCTCCCAGGACTAAAAATAGGATTTAGGTCTAAGTGTACTGATGACACCAACTGGATTCTAGCCACGGTTTTACCCTGTTCTCTGAGTTCTGTTTTCTTGTTCTCTCGCTTGCATGTCAGATCAATCTTCTCTCTTCATTAAACACACATTTCTCTTCATTTATACACCTAGCACACACCACGAAGCACACCCTGTTCCAAGTGGCAGGCTATTAACAGCTGATTTTTGTTACAACAGGGTAGTAGCTACCAGAGACGTGGAATGAGAGATTTTCTAAAAATGCTCCTTTTTTCTTTTTTTTTGGGAAGAGAAACCAATTTGTAATCAGGAAATAGGGGGGCACAGTAGGGTAGGGGGAGAAACTTTCTCAGCAGGAAAATCCTTAAGTGGCTACATGTGTTTTTTCTCCATCAAGTCCATTTGATTCAAATCCAGAAGCTCTTTGTTGAGTGCATCATCGTATGCTGAATTCTGAAGCACATGGCTTTTTTTCTTTTTTTTTAATTTCCCCTTTCTGGAGCATTAGAGACGTTGTCATGTGGGAAGATTTAAAATAGGCTGTTGCCAACATCCTGCCGGGAGCAACCAAGAGCTTGCATAACAGGCAAGCGGAGGTATTATATCAGCATCGCCTTACTTGCTCGGTGGAAAGTCTTTCCGAAAGGTGTGCTACAATGCAACTGGGCTGACTGCAAGCTTGCATTGTTAGAATCTGCCACCCCACCCCAAATTGCTCGGGGTCAACCTCTAAACCAGCCTTTCTCGTTCTAGCTTCTCCAAGCTGCATTAACACAATTGCCTCTTTGGATGACCAGTCCCGGAATCCTCATGCTGTCTGGGGATTCTGAGAGTGGTAGTCCAAGAAGCAACTCTCCCAAGCTTTGCTTGCCTGCAATCACTGCAGCACCCTCTCTTCCCATTCCAACTGGGTAGGGAGGCTGAGGCCATTTCCGCCCTACGCTGTTATAGTGCTATTATTCCATTTTCAACATCCTATGGATTCCTGGGGTTTGCAGTTTAAGAAAGGGGCATTTACAATTCTCAGCCAGAGAGCTCTCTGGCCTCAGTAAACTATTAAACCCCAGAATTCCACAGGAGATTGAAAGTGGACTAATAGCACTATAGCAGTATAGTGCGGAGACGGCCTTGGATGAGGGAATGGTGAGCATTCTTACCAAATCTACAGATGACACCAAATTAGGAGGTATCCAAAGAAAAGGGGGAGACAAGGGGCCTTTCTGCACTTTGCTGTTATAGTGCTATTATTCCACTTTCAACATCCTCTGGAATCCTGGGGTTTGCAGTTCAGGGAGGGGCATTTAGAATTCTCAGCCAGAGAGCATTTTGGCTTAGGAAACTACAAACCTCAGAATTTTATAGGATGTTGAATTTGAGTTTGAAGTGGCTCTGAAAACTACAGATCCCAGGATTCCCTAAGATAAGTGTCATTGCACTTAAAGTGATATCAAAGTGCTATTTATATTGTACCCCACCTTGAGCCTTGGTGAGAGGTGGGGTAAGAAATAACAATGTATTATTATTATAAGTGTGTACCTATTTCTGTTACAGAAAGAAACCTTGCCTTTTTCCCTATGTCTTGCTCACATTGCTTTGCTAATTTGGACCAGTCTAGGCTCCAAACTGGTGGCCACTGGCTGTCATGTTTGTAAGGTTGTGAATTCCCACCAGATTTTATTCCCGACTTCAAGGAAGTCATCCAAGGCACTGAACCATTTTCCTCAGGAGGTCCAGAACTTTGGATAACTCCTTTAAAGCCATCCAGATCCAAAGTGGATTCACCGTCCCACCAACATGGGAGCTACCGGCTGCTACAGTAGACACTGGGCCTTTCCAAACTAGACTGATATAGCGCTATTATTCCACTTTCAGCATCCTATGGAATCCTGGGGTTTGCAGTTTAGGGAAAGGCCTCAAAGGATTCCATAGGATGTTGAAAGTGGAATAATAGCCCTATAACAGTCTGGTGCGAAAATGGCCACTGTGTATTACGTTGGCTCGCTCACCTTTGTGTCCTTTTGTGTTCTGGAACAATGCTTGCCAGTAGCCTAAAAGAAATGTGGCAGTACGCCTTGAGGCAGAGGCAGATGAAACAAATGGGCTTTGGCATTGTTTCATGGGTTGTGATACACAGTATGTACCAAGAACACATTCCTGGCCTTGTCAAATCATTGACTTGAGCCACGCAGGGGTGACAGGTGAATGTTATCATTGTTATAATGGAGTTTCTGCCTGATGGACTGTGCTGATGTTTCCTTATTTTCTGAATTTGGTATTTTAACATTCTTTTAGACCAGAGCCTTCCAAACTTTTCACGTTGGTGACTCATTTTTTTAGACATGCCGTCATTTCACAACACAGTAATTTAGTTTTACTAGCAAACCAGAGGTAAAACTAATCCCTTATAAGAGATACGAACACATGCATCAATTGTAATAACAAAATGTATGGGGACACAACATATCTCATGAAAACCTTTCATGTATTTTGAAAAATATATGGTTCATAAATAATAACCTACATTTACAAGATTGTAGCCGACACACCTACGCACTTCAGACGACACACTAACGTGCCGTGGCATTTGGAAAGCCTTGCTTTAGATCTTGGATGAACTAGCCATCCTGTTGCTCTAGCAGAAGCACATTTTCAGTTCTGGGGTCCCTTTCACACTTCACAAAAATGGCACTGTCATTCCACTTTAACTGCCATGGTTGCATCCAGTGGAATCCTGGGGTCTGAAATCTGGCAAGGCTGTTGAGCTCTCTGACTAAGAATTAGCTCCTTTGAGCCCCTATGTTGGGCAAAAAGCAGGATACAAATAATTTGTTGTTGTTGTTGTTGTTGTTATTATTATTTCCTCCAAATACCCCTCCGTAAATTGTAGTTCCCAGCATTCCACAGGATGTTGCCGTGGCAGTTAAAGTGGAATTGAAATGCATAACTGAGGCCATTTCTGCGCTACCCTCTTATAGCGCGATTATTCCACTTTCAGCATCCTATGGAATCCTGGGGTTTGCAGTTTTGGGAGGGGCCTGTCGGCCCTTCCCAAAACTGCAAACCCCAGGATTCCATAGGATGCTGAAAGTGGAATAATCGCGCTATAAAAGGGTAGTGCAGAAATGGCCTGCATAGTGTGAAAGGGCTCCTGGTGTGAGTGTAAGGCCATTTCCACACTACACTGTTATAGTGCTATTTTCCCACTTTCAACATCCTATGAAATTCTGGACTTTCTCATTTACTGAGGCCCAAGAGCTCTCTGGCTGAGAATTTTAATTGCCTCTCCCTAAACCACAAACTCCAGGATTCCATAGGGTGCTGAAAGTGGAATAATAGCACTATTACAGTGTAGTGCAGAAATGGCTTTTGGCAGATTGTGGATGAAAAGCAAGATATAAACCAGATACATAAGTGGTATGATATTATTTTAACTTTTAACTTTTGAAATTATGCAATTGTTTAATTTGTTTTTAGAAATTTGAAATGATTTTTGATGGCAGAAAATTTTGATGGATTTTCTATTGTGGTCCATGTTATATAGTTTTATGCATATGAAGCAAAGGCGCTAAGAAACTCTTGTTAGCGAATTGCAAAGGCGCATGGGGTTCTACCAATGCACATCAGCACTCCCTAGTCAGTGTGTCGATGCGCACTGGACCCATTGTGCATCGGTCCCACAGCACATTGGTCCTGTTGCCCATAGGTCATGCTGGCTTCCATATGTGGTTCTGTAACAGCAGCCCTTTGCTGAATACAGTTACAGAACTGCTCAGTCCTATTTCTATTGGCTTGACCACAGTACATGTGAAAAGGATCTGAGCGTCTTAGTAGACCACAAACTGAACATTAGTCAGCAGTGTGATGCAGCAGCTAAAAAAGCCAATGAGATGCTGGGCTACACGTTACCCTGATTTCTGGGGGTCCCGGGAGGGACACCTAAATGCACTCTCAATTATATAAGTTGGGGAAAATAGTCAAGAGCACGGCTAGCAATGCGAGAGGCAGGGTAACGTAGCGAGATCTTGAACCCTATGTTTACGGGGTCAGGCCGAGTCAAGGAGCACACAGAGGTTGAAATAATAAATGTTGTTTTATTAAAAACAGTGTATGCGGCACACCCACACAGATAACTAAAGAAATAAAGGTTGGAGTGGGATAGAGGGATTTGCAGAGGAGTTGTTGGTTTGGGTGATACTTCACCTGTCCTGAAGCCCGGTTGGAAGCGGAGAAGCTGGGGAGCGTGGATCCAGCACGTGGGGCTGAGGGGAAGGCTCGCTGGACAAAGCGACAGCAAGGTGGGACGGAAGCCGAGAGCGATCCAAGGAAGCGCTCAAAGTCCGGGGGTTTTATAAGGAGAATGGTGACCGCAGGCTAGGTCGGACTTGGGGAAAACAATGGATTTGGGGCTGGAGACAAAGCCTCCGAAAGGTCAGAATCTGAATGATTGAGTTAGAGCCAAATTGTCAATAGGAGAGCCAGTATGCAAACGCGGAGTGCTTGAGCGTTGTATAGCTCGATCGTCAAGCTGCCGGCGCGGGGCAGAGGATCTTTCGAAAGCTGCGTGCATACCTAATGGAGGTACTTGCCTTGAGGTCTCCTAAAGCGGCGAGTCGGCTGTTTCTGGCCTGCCTGTATTGTGTTGGAATATTACGGCGATTATCGGCCGAGCCTGCATGCATGCTTGTCCGGGGGCCTCGCAAGCACATGGAGTGGAGTGGGTATGTGAGGCTGAATTATTGATATCAAGAGATATCTTTATATCCCACAAGTTCAGGTTAGCCAGGGCAGTAACATACATCAATACGGGTATAGTGTTTAGGGCAAGGGAAATGATATACGATGTATGACACCAGGCTTGACTGCATGTGAAAGCGGTCTAGGAGGCTGAACATGAGTCAACAGTGTGATGCAGCAGCTTAAAAAGCCAATGCAATTCTGGATCAACAGGAGTAAAGTGTCTAAGTCAAGGGAACTGATGGTACCACTCTATTCTGCTTTGGTCAGACCTCCCCCCCCCGCTCAGAATCCTGTGTCCAGTTCTGGGCACTACAGTTCAGGAAGGATATTGGCAAGTTGGAATATGTCCAGAGGAGGACGACCAAAATGGTAAAAAGGCTGGAAACCATGAAGCCCTATGAGGAGAGGCTTAGGGAGCTGGGGATGATTAGCCTTGAGAAGAGAAGGTGAAGGGAGACATGATAGCTATGTTTAAATCTTTTGATATCATAAGAACGATTGAGCAAGCTTGTTTTCTGCTGCTCCAGAGACTAGGACACTGTGGAGCAATGGTTTCAAGCTACAGGAAAAAAGATTCCATCTGAACCTTAGGAACGACTTCCCGGTAGTAAAAGCAGTTTGATAGTGGAATATGCTGCTGCCTAGGAGTGTGGTGTAGTCTCCTTCTTTGGAGGTTTCTAGAGAGAGGCTGTGTTACTCTGATTTCTGGGGTCCCGTGGGGGACACCTCAATGTGCTCCAAATAATGGGGAATGGGAATTAGCCAGAGCACAGGCTGTAGCAATGCGAGAGGCAGGGCAACTTAGCAAGATTTTTTACCCAATGTTTACGGGGTCAGGCCGAGTCAAAAACCAAGCAAAAGTAAATTATAATTGTTTTCTTTATTTAAAAGACAGTCACTGTGCACATACGCGCTCACTCACACAGACCTAAGAAGATAAAGGGAGGAAATGTGATAGGGGATTTTGAGAAGGATTTTTCAGGGGGAATACTACACCTGATCCTGTAGCCCGGGTAGGCAGAAGAAAGTCAGTTGGAGTGGAGATTCTCAGCACGTGGAAGCTGAAGGGAAGGCTCAGCAAACGGAGTGGCAGCAAGGCGGGATGGCAACCGTGAGCGATCCGAGGGATCCGAGGAAGCGCTCAAAGCCAGGGGTTCTTATAGTGGAAAATGTGCCTGTAGGGTAGTCCGTTCCCGGGGAAAACAATGGGTTTCGGGTTGGAGACAAAGCCTCCGAAAGGTCAGTACCTTGAATGATTGGATTTTGACGGAGTCGTCAATAGCCCAGACAGTATGCAAATAGGGAGTGCTTGACAGTTGGTTATTCTGAAGCGCTAATCTCGTCAAGCTGGCGGTTCGGGGCAGAGAATCTTTTGTATGCTTGGTGCATACTTAATTTAGTTTAAAGTGTACTTGCCTGGAGGTCTCCTGAAGCTGCGTGTCGGAAAATTACCGGTCTGCCTGGGATTTTTCGTGTATTTTTCAGCCGATCAGCCGTGCCTGTTTGCGTGCTTACCTGGGGGCCTCACAAGCACGTGGAGGGGAGCAGTTTGGAACGGCCAGTCTTTTGATATCAAATTATATTTAGTAAGCCCTGGGCTCGGACTATAGACCACAGTAACAGCTGGATGGCTATCTGTCAAAGGGAGTGCTTGGATGGTGTATTCTTGCATGGCAGAAGGGGTTTGGACTCTCTTCCAACTGTACAATTCTATGATTCTATGATTTCCCGCATATGCAAGTCCATTTATGAAGACCCAAAATCCTCAGGCAGCAATACCTTTATTAGGCCACCTCCAAAGCAAAAATATGCAAACTTTCAAAGCCTCACTGACGTGTCCATCAGGCAAAGATGTTAAAAATTATACAGAAAAAAAAATGGAGATTTTAGAATCATAGGCTTATATTCTGTCTGTCAGTTAAAATAAGTCTGAGGGATTTCCATGTAGGCAGAGGCCATTCCCCATATTGGCCATGTGAGGATTAGGGACAAGAACAATAGAAGATAGGTAATAAAATTCCAACCCCATTAGCAACAGAGAAATAACTTCTCTTAAGATCCAGCTGTCCCTGGAAGGTACCTTTCTGTTGCTAATGGGCTTGAAATTTTCTTTTATTCCCTGTCATTTATTCCTCTTCGTGGACAGGTATGCATGGCTAAAGTAGGATTGGTTGGAGTAAAATCCCATTCTTTTCCAGCTCAAGATTTTTTTACTGCATTGTTTACTTCAGACATGTTGCTGCAACTCAACAGTGACAGTATGTGTTTTTCCAGCTACCTTTCCCCATTCACCCAGTGCCAATGCTGCTAAAAATTTTTTTGGCTAGACAGAGGATGAGGATGAAAAGGGGGCTTGAGTGGACTTAAAAAGCTTTTGTAAAAGGAACTTCCTGGTCAGAGGCTTTGTTAACACAGGTGTGTCTACATTTGCATGTGACTTTGCCTTGTTTTATACCTCAGTCATTAAAATAAGTTATTTTGTCAAAGTGGCAGGGAAAAAGAGCTTGTTTGGTTGGTCCTCAGACTCTCTATGCTTGCCCATGCTGATATACACATTTTATTTAACAAACTCACTTAAAAATTAGTCCCACAAAATTCAGCAGGGCTTAGCAAACATGCACAGGATTGCTTTGCATATCTGAAATTTTCTGTGGTGTCTTCATTGGGCGCTTTGTAGGGGCTGGATCTTTTTGCAATTGTTCTCTCCGTACTGTTTACTAGCGTATCTACCTGGCGTCGCCCGGGATTTTATTTTCTTATAAGGTAATACTTCTTAGAAAGATTTGAGATCCTGTGTCTCTCATTCCCCAAACTGTCTTGTCCAGTATGTGTAACTTTTCCCTATATTTCCCAATCCAATCTGTATTCGCAGTTATTAACATACAGAGGTTGGGTTCCTGTGGGAATATACTGCCCTCCTCCTTGCTGCTAGGCCTCATCTTTACAGCAACTGGGCTATTCAGAGCTCTCTGGCTGAGAATTCTAAAGGCCTCTCCCTAAACTGTAAACACAGGATTCCCTAAAATCTTCTCAGGCAGCCAATCCGGTGAGGTCTTCTTGCCTGACACAGACAAACAGAAAAACTTTTATATATTAGATATGCTTCAAACGGCAGACCCAGTATGTATACGAACATATTACAATAAATACAAAATATATTTGTTTGTGGCAGCCTTCCTCAACCTGGCTCCCTCCAGATGTGTTGGACTATAAATCCCATCCTCTCCACAAATATCCTGGCTAGCGGACAATGGGATCTGCAGCCCCACCCATCAGGAGTGCCCCAGCTTGAGGCCTCAACTATGAAATTCCCTGTCACACTACCATTTATTATTTATTTTATTAGATATGTTGACAGCCTCAGTGTTCTAAAGAAAAAGGTTTAAGGCAACAACGACACCACCTCTGCCAGACACAAAATGAAGAGCTAAACGTAGGTCCAAAGGCCTCTTCATCCGGGTCTCTCAAAGCTCCCGCCCCCCCCGCCTGCCGATGCTCTCGTCCAATGACAGCGCGGGCCGGGAGAAGCCTCTTGAGCTCATTGGTTCGTTACCTTCCCGCCTTTACGTCACCCCTCCTTTTTTGCCGACTCCTCCCCTTTCCATTCACTCCGGTCAGGCCTGGAATTCTCTCCAACAGTTGGTTGGCTCCCTCGCTCGCGCCTGCGTTCCCGCCGCAGGGAGGGTGAGAGCGCGCGTGCGCGCTCCCGTCCCAAAGGCCCCGCCCGTTTTCTCCCCTCCTTGGAGCGAGTCCTTAACAACGAAGGAAACGGGAAAGCGCGGCGCATGCGCACTTCCTTTCCCCTTTGGCGGCTGGCTGGGAAAAGGGGGCGCGGGAGCGACAAGAGGGGCGGCCCGGCTTCAGGACCCCCCCATCGCCATTGTTGGCCTTCTCACAGCCATGGAACGGCCTCGCAAAGACGGCAGTCAGGTTCCTGTAAGTATAATAAGAGAGACAAGGGCAGCAAAGCAGAGAAAAGGGGGTGCTAGAGTGGGGTCTTTTTGGGGGGGGTCTGAAGCATTTTGGGGTGCGTCAGAATCTCCTTTCTCCAGTTCTTCACATTCATGTTTACTTATTTGTGTGCGATGGAGGTCGAGGAGGTGCAACTGATGCAAGGACTCCCCCCTCCCCATAGAAATATATATATTTTAAAGCTATTTTTTCCCTTTCCTGGATGGGTAATTCATATTAGGTCCTCCCTAAAAAAAAGACCCTCCCCACCCCTTCATTTTTTCCTCACCCCCCCTTCCCCAGCTGCATAGAGAACTGGCCTCTTTGCAGCTGTGGAAAGACCCCTTTCCAACTTTTCCCCTTCGTAAAATGGACACCCCCTTTAAAAGAATTTGGAGTAGGACAGCATCGTCCCTTGGACCTGGAAGGTTCATTGGAGGCAACTTTACTCTTTATGCTTCGGGGGAGGGAATTGGGGTTTTGGGGGTGTGGAGGGGATATTGTGCTGTTGCATTTTTGTTTCTGTTGGGCTTTTAAAATGATTTGTAAGCTGACCTGGAAGAAAACTTTTCTTTCAAACAACTGGCACGGTATTATTGCGGTGCTGCATTGTGAAGTGAGCATTCTGGCATGTGATAAACTTCATACTCCATAATCCATAATATCACACAGTTGTTTTAAAAGCTTGCTTATCATCACATTTATCACATTTCTCTGCTATTTCTGTTGCTGTCGTGGTGCGCTTTCAAGTCATTTGTGGCTGATATCACCCTGTTGCACGCTTCTGTGCTGCTTGGTGCCTTGCGGGGAAACTTTGAGAACTTTGTTGTTATGAACACTCATCTGTTTTGCGTCTTAGCGAGATCGGTGCGCGCTTTTCCTTCCCTCCTTCTTGGAGAGGAAGACGTGCTTGCACAGTTCCAGAAATCTAGCTTCGGTGACACCGACTGTTCCGTCTCCTCTGACAGATGCGTCCTCGGTGTTTGCACACGTGGGCCATGGTATCTCAGATTAATAGCTTTTTGTGTGAAATAGTTTGATCGTACCTGTGGTAAGTTAGCTGCTATTTCTGTATCCTTTTCTCTGACACATGGCATTCACTTATTCACATGGCATCGGGAATTATCTGTAGACAGTGGCCATTTCCGCACTAGCCTGTTATAGCGCGATGATTCCACTTTCAACATCCTCTGGAATCCTGGGGTTTGCAGTTTCGGGAGGGGCCGGCATATTTATTGCAAGGAAATAATACTGAGTATATAGCCTCCCAGTCTTGGCCTTCTGCTTATGTGCAGTTAAGTCATTGCCTATTATGTTTATGGATGACTTTTGACAGATGTCGGAGATTCATTATTTGCAAGAGTTTCTGATGCTGGAAGCTACTTGTTGAAAGTTAGGACATCATTTTCCCCCTTCAGATCTTTGTTGTGCTTGGGGAAAGCATTGCTCATACTGACAGCCTGATTTGAGTGTGTTTGACTCAAGGGCTGCTAGAGCCAATAGGATTTTAGTTAGACATATTTATGTTTTGGGTGTAAATTAGTGCCTTCAGCTGTTTTATGTTCACAGCTGTTCTTGAGTTGTATTATGTATAACATGTAATTATTGGGAGCTAAGAGAGGCTTAATATCAACTGCCAGTTATCAGGCAAGGAAGATCCGTTCAGACCCTAATCAACCTAAGAGCTTGTAATATATTTTGCAAATTGAAATAATGTAAATTCTGTCTTAGGCCTGGGTGAGTTACTTCCTGCCCATAAGCCAAACCAAGACTCTTTCAATTTAATCTCTTGCATGTGTCTCGTGATTTATATCACTACGATCCCAGTCTGATTTTGATGTATCCCCACTCTGTCTTTAGTGAGGCTGTTGCCTGTTTTGCACATTGTGAAATTGACTGGAAGATGTTGGTTTGCTGGCGGTGGCATACATTCTGCATAGATCTAAACTGTATGGCAGTAGAGTGAGGCTGTGTTCTTTTTACTTCTGATTGTCAGTAACTTTGTCCTGCTGAGCATGATGGAAGAAAATGGAAAGTAAAACATAAGTGAGACAATGTTTGGGTTCAGATGCCATGAAAAGTCAGCGTTTTGAGCGAATTATGGCCTATTGTTTACAAGATGGTGGTGGTATGTGCTACTCTGTGCCAGGCAGGAGTGACTAAACAAGCCGTGGAACTTTTGTCTGCAGTTTGTGTGTCATGACATCTAAATCTGGTACTCTGTTTTTTTTTGAGGAGACAGAGACAAGACAGAGTGCTGGATGTTGTAATATGGAAAGCACAGAGGAAAGATCACTAGTTTGTTTAGCTACACCTGCTGGAAGTGATTGGAAAATGTGAGGCGACACACTGCCCTGTTCACGATGAGCCAGAGTTCTGGTTTATCATGGCATCGATGCGTGCCCAGTGTGCATGAGCAAGCACATAAGTGAAGACTAAAACCAAGTAGGGCACACAGCAACAACCTTCTATACACAGGCACTTTGTAGGGCCATGACCTGAGGAATGCAGAAGGAACTACACAACCTGGTAAAAGGAGGTCTTATAGAAATAAAAGAAATAACACACTGTACAGCAGACTGAACCAGATGCCTTCTGTCTGCTGTATAAACCAGGCAGTCCCAGGCATCTTCTAGTCTTAGGCAGTAGTAATGCCTCTGATGTCGTGATGTCTGACTGTGTCAGTGGGAGTCGTGTGGTTTTCCAGATGTTGTTGGACTGCGTCTCCTATTAGTCATAGCCCCCTTATCCAGTGGTGAGGAGTGCCACAATTGCAGTCTAGCACCATCTGGAGAAGAGCACGATACCCCCTGTGAGCTATAATGACTCCATTTTCAGACCATACTACTTGCAGGATACAATTGCCTTTCTGGAGAAACTGCAGTCTGCTGATTGTCCTAGAGAATGCTATTTTAATTGCCATCGACATTGGGGCCCTTTCTGCCAGTGACATTGGTCTACAGCTTGCCAGGTGTATCATTCTGGAGATGTGAGGTCCAACAATATTGTTGGATCTTGCACATTAGCCAAATAATTCTGCTAAACAAGGTCAGCCCTGATTAATACTTGGATGGGAGACCACCAATGACTACCAGGTGCTGTAGGCTATATTGTAGAGGAAGGAGCTGGGAAAACCACCTCTAACTTTTCCCTGCCTTAAAAAACTGTAATGAAAAGAGTAAGGCCGTGACCCATGCCAGCTATACAGTGCTCCAGGGACTCTCTCAAATCACCTCAAATCTGATAAGTAGACATAATATGACAGCCTTGCCTGGACCTTTGCTGCTAAGTAGGTTACAGAGTGAGGAGCCATGACCTAGGAAGACAAGACGTGATGGGGACATTTGGGTTGTAAATAGGCAGGCCTTGTCTTTTATGTCATAAAAGCCTGTGCCCAAAAGAATTCTGGTTACGATTAGTTTCAATTATTCTTGTGAATTGCCCCCCCCCCATTAGAACTACTGTTGTGTCAGACTGTTTATGAGTACATTTTAAAGGTATACTCACCCCAAGGTTCAGAAAACTTGTCATTTCCACTGGTTAATCGGTAAGAAGGAAAGGACAGCTTGAGGGGAAATCTGTTTGCCTTGTTATGTTCCGTCCCTCTACTTTCATTTGCTTAAACTTATGTCATTGAGTTATGCTTTGTATTAGCTGTTACAGTTCAGTAAAAAACATTGGTATCATATTGGTTATACATAAATACGTTTTTAATACGTATATGTGTTAGTATTTTGTAATCTGCCTTGGGTCTCAGTATTGGGAGAAAAGATGGAATATAAATGAATAAAACAACAATGAAGAAATTAAACTGTATTAGTTGAAAGCTTTCATGGCCGGAATCCGTTGGTTCTTGTGGGTTTTTCGGGCTTTGAGACCATGTTCTGGTTGTATTTTCTCCTGACGTTTCGCCTGCATCTGTGGCTGGCATCTTCAGAGGAATGGTGAATTGGAAGTGGAGTGGAGAATATATATGCCAGTCTCCTCCTCCGGAGGGGAGGGAGCAATTAGCATAATAGTCCTATTGTGTGTATTGAATACTTGTTCCTGGAGGGAGACTTCCTGAGCCCAGGTGGGGCTCGTTAGGGCTCGTTAGTATCTTTTGTGTTTTGATTTTGGTGTTTTTCAATACTGGCAGCCAAATTTTGTTGACCTTCCGAGTCTCCTCTTTCCTGTTAAAATTATCCAAGTGTTTGTGGATTTCAATGGCCTCTCTGGGTAGCCTGACCTGTTAGTTGTTTGAATGGTCCAGAATTTCTGTGCTTTCAAATAACATTCTGTGTCCGGGCTGGTTTATAGTATGTTCTGCTACTGCTGACTTTTCTGGCTGGATCAACCTGCAGTATCTTTCGTGTTCTTTGATTCGTGTTTGGATGCTGCGTTTTGTGGTCCCTGTGTAGACCTGACCGCAGCTGCACGGTATGCGGTAAACTCCTGCAGAAGTTAGGGGATCCCTCTTGTCCTTTGCTGAGCGAAGCATTTGCTGAATTTTCCTGGTTGGTCTGTAAATTGTTCAGAGGTTATGTTTCTTCATGAGTTTCCCTATTCGGTCAGTGACTACTTTGATATATGATAAAAACACATTCCCTTCAGGTGGCTGTTTATCCTTACTCCTGTGGTTTTTCGGGGTCTTGAGGCCCTTCTGATATCTGAGCTGGAGTACCCATTAGTCTGTAGAGCCCAGTTTAAATGATTCAGTTCCTTGTTCAAGAGGTGAGGTTCACAAATTCTTTTTGCATGGTCTACCAGAGTTTTTATTGTGCTCCTTTTTTGTCCTGGGTGGTGGTTGGAGTCTTTGTGTAGATATCTATCCGGGTGTGTAGGTTTTCTGTACACCGTGTGGCCCAATTGATGGTTGGGTTTGCGGGTGACTAGGACATCCAGAAATGGTAGTTTTCTCTCATTTTCTTTCTCCATGGTGAATTGGATGTTCGGGTGGATGTTGTTTAGATGGTCCAGCAACCGGGTCAGCTGTTCATCACCATGGCTCCAAATGATGAAGGTGTCATCCACATAACGGAACCATGTAGTGGGCTTTTTTGGTGCTGTTTCCAAGGCTTGCCTTTCAAAGTGCTCCATGTAAAAATTTGCTGTCACTGGGCTCAGCGGGCTGAGCGGGAAATGCTAATTGCTCCCTCCCCTCTGGAGGAGGAGACTGGCATATATATTCTCCACTCCACTTCCAATTCACCATTCCTCTGAAGATGCCAGCCACAGATGCAGGCGAAACGTCAGGAGAAAATACAACCGGAACATGGTCTCAAAGCCCGAAAAACCCACAAGAACCAATAAACTGTATTAGGTCTCAGCACTCCCTACTTCAGTTATAACTGTACATCTGTACTGTGTTAGAAGATGCCCCTAATCAAGAGCAAGTTTGAACTTGAAGAGCAATTTGGATTTGCTAAGTGTCTAGCTTAGAACTGGCGAAATACAAGAGTACACATGTTATGAGGGTCCCAAACAAAGGCACAATATAGTCATTTGTCACCATTGCCGTGTGGAGGGATGGTGGATGATAGGATTTATGCAGATCACGATAAATCTTCCCTCATTCCACTGAGCTCTGACCAAACGTGGCTCAGAGTCAAGTGCAAAACAAAACACATAGAGCAGAGTTGATAAACACAGCAACAAAAGCGTGTGCAGCAGAGTATGATATGCAGCACTGCTCTGACCCAAAATTCACCCACTGAGGAACAGTATCACACAGTGTTGTCTTCCAAGGATACTTGGAGACTTTTAACCTTCTGTTCCAATATATACATATGTACAGGATTCGCAGATCCTCCAACAGAGATTCAGCATTCCATCATCAACACATCAAGTGGAGATATGCTCTGGCAAGGCCTCCGGCCAACAATCAGGCAGACCAAGAGAGATGTTGGTCAGATCCCATCTCCTTATATACATAAGGACTAGCTGATGTAACCCCAGCCAGGATTTCATGTCCCATGGCTGATGTCCTGGTTACATTACACTGTGACTCAGCTTTTTGTCCCAAGGGGACTACCTCATGACATGCACTGTCATTCCCCCGGGTGCTTTCCACATGCACATCATAAGTATTTTATTGGCCCAAAGGTCACAGCAAGCCTTTTTCCGACATGCCGGACCTAACGACATGGTCCATGACATGAGGAACTCTTTTAGGAACTTTTTGCACATCTTCCAATATGGCATGCATTGTTGTCTTTGGTCAGCAGTGCGGTTCTGGTGTATTCTGCATAGGGCAAATATACAAAGGGATAAATGGATATAATCCTGACATCAGAATCATAGAATCATAGAGATGTAGAGTTGGAAGAGACCACACGGGCCATCCAGTCCAACATCCTACCATGCAGGAATACCCTCAAAGCACTCCCGACAGATGGCCATCCAGCCTCTGCTTAAAGACCTCCAAGGAAGGAGACTCCACTACACTCCGAGGCAGCAGATTCCACTGCCGGACAGCCCTGACCGTCAGGAAGTTCTTCCTGAGGTTCAGGTGGAATCTCCTTTCCTGCAGCTTGAATCCATTGCTCCTTGTCCTGGTCTCTGGAGCGGCAGAAAACAAGCCCTCTCCCTCCTCTACATGGCATCCCTTCAAATATTTAAACATAGCTATCCTGTCCCCTCTTAACCTTCTCTTCTGCAGACTGAACATACCCAGCTCTCTAAGTCTATCCTCATAAGGCTTGGCTTCCAGACCCTTCACCATTTTGGTTGCCCTCCTCTGGACCTGCTCCAGCTTGACCATGTCCTTCTTGAATTGGGGTACCCAGAACTGGACACAGGATTCAAGATGAGGTCTAACCAAAGCAGAGTAGAGTGGTACCAGTACCTCCCTCGATCTAGACACCATACTCCTATTGATGCAGCTGAGAATTGCATTGGCTTTCTTGGCTGCCGCATCACACTGCCGACTCATGTTCAGCTTGTGGTCTATTAAGACTCCTAGATCCCTTTCACACGTACTGCCATCCAACCACGTGCTCCCCATCCTATATTTCTGCATTCCATTTTTTCTACCTAAGTATAGGACCTTACACTTCTCTCTGTTGAATTTCATTTTGTTAGCTTTGGCCCAGCTCTCCAATCTGTCCAGGTCATTTTGAATTTTGATCCTGTCCTCTGGCGTATTAGCAACCCCTCCCAATTTGGTGTCATCTGCAAATTGGATGAGCGTGCCCTCTATTCCTTCGTCCAAGTCGTTGATGAAGATACTGAACAGCACTGGGCCCAGGACAGAACCCTGTGGCATCCCGCTAGTCATTTCTCTCCAGGATGAAAAGCAGCCTTCCTGATCACCCTTTGAGTTCGGTCGGTCAACCAATTACAAATCCAACTAACAGTAGCCCTGTCCAACCCGCATTTTACTAGCTTCTTTGCAAGAATGTCATGGGGAACTTTGTCAAAGGCCTTACTGAAATCGAGATATGCTACATCCACAGCATTCCCTTCATCTATCAAGCTAGTAACTCTATCATAAAAAGAGATAAGATTAGTCTGGCATGACTTATTTTTGAGAAATCCATGTTGACTTCTCGTGATTACCGCGTTGCTTTCTAAGTGATTAGAAACTGACTGCTTAATGATCTGCTCCAGGATCTTTCCGGGTACTGACGTCAGGCTGACTGGGCGATAATTGTTTGGGTCCTCTTTTTTTCCCTTCTTGAAGATGGGGACAACATTTGCCCTCTTCCAGTCTGCCGGAACTTCTCCTGTCCTCCAAGATTTCTCAAAGATTATAGCAAGCGGTTCCGAGATGACCTCTGCCAGTTCTTTTAATATCCTAGGATGCAATTCATCTGGCCCTGGAGACTTGAATTCATCCAGTGTGGCCAGGTATTCCTGTACCACCCCTCTACCTATTATGTGCCGCATTTCCCCTGCTTCTTCCCCTGCTCCCCAACCGCCAGGTTGAGTGCTTGTATCCTTCTGGGGAAAAACTGAGGCAAAGAAGGTGTTGAGTAGTTCTGCCTTTTCTCTTCCCCCTGTTAGTAATTTGCCATCTTCTCTGCGCAGCGACCCTATCGCCTCTTTCTTTTTCCTTTTGCTGCGGACATATTTAAAAAAGCCCTTTTTATTGTTTTTGATGTCTCTGGCCAGCCTAAGTTTGTTCTGTACTTTAGCCTTTCTGACCTTCTCCCTACATCTCCTGGCTACTTGCTTAAATTCTTCTTTGGTGGTTTCCCCCCTCTTCCATTTCCTGTACACGTTTCTCTTAATAGTTAGCTCAACTGAGAGTTCTTTAGTCAACCATTCTGGTTTCTTCAGATGCCTTCCATTTTTCCCCCTTATTGGCACAGTTTTAGACTGTGCCTTCAGTATCTCCCTTTTAAGGAACTCCCATGCCTCCTGAACTCCTTTCTCTTTCACTATTCTTGAGCACGGAATTTCAGCCAGCAGCTCCTTAAGTTTACAGAAGTCCGCTTTTTTAAAATCTAAGATGAGTGTCTGGCTACACTTATCTTCTCCTTCCCACTGAATGCCAAATTCCAATAGGGCATGGTCACTGCCCCCTAAAGATCCAACCGCTTCTACCTCATTAACAAGGTCATCCCTGTTGGTCAGGATCAGATCTAGAAAAGGAAGTACTGTGCTCAAAAAACAGTGGAAGAGCAGCGCTTCGTCCTGCCAGGATACTCTTGCTACTGAGCTTTAGGTGGCTATTCCTGAACAAAGGAAATTGAGAGGGATGTGAGAGAAAAAGACTGTGAGTTGTCATGCCCTGGATAACTCACAATGCACAAACTCCTCTCCGGGGTAGACAGCAGTATTTATTTGCGATAAGCAAGGAACATAGCACGCTTTCTTCCAGAATTGCTGAGACTGAAGTATATATGATGTTCATATGTTTTATACTTTCCCATGCAAATTTAGGTGCATAAAGCTGTGATTGGAGATGGTCATCAGTTAAGCATCATCCCACAACGTTAGAGAATTCCCAGACGCTCAGTTATTTACCTCTCTTTCATCTTGGAAGCAAGAAACATGTTTCCTGTTCCTTATCTCTTAGCAGTCCCAGTTCTCACAACACCTTTTGTTGTTTTCGTTTTCCCCTCTGATCTTCCACTCTCTCTCGGATACACAGTAACATGGTGCAGTAAAGAGTATAACACACACACACACAATCTATAAACACACAAAAGAGCTTCAAACAGATACAATGTTGCAACCAACGATTGGCTTTCGATACTTTGTAGCACTCTTAACTAAACTCTATTTTTCCCCACGCTGACTGTCCTGGGTATTGTAATATGCATCGAGCAAATATATTATCACAGAAGCCCCACATCCTGACATGAGTGACCTGTCTATCACCAGGCTTTTGCATTAGACCAATCATTTCTAATTCTACCAGATGTGTTAGTTGTTTTACCACCCTCAAATATTTCAGAACACAGAGCATCTTCAGTCACGCAGTCTGGAATTCTGCCAAGCATACCCCTGTTGTAGCATAGTGGCCGGACCAGTTGCATGGCACGGTCCCTGATTTCTCGTGCTTTTCACTGGCTTCAGATTTTCCTGTTCTTCTGTATATAGCAATCCAAAAGAAACAGGTCTGATTTGGGGAAATATTTCCAATCAAAACATACATGGATATGTGAGAGCTCATAGACTCTTGTCTCAGCCTCTGCCAATGTTCGTTTTTCACTCATCCGCTGACACAATAAATATTAAGGATGAGGAAATGCAGAAACCCCTGATAATAACCTCAGAAAGTGAAACAAATGTTAATGAAGCAAGATCGAGCAAAGCAATAAATTAGTATTAGTTGAATCGCCCCTTCATTCATTCATTCGTTGAATCCATCTTTTCTTTTTCCTGAAATTCTTGGTTGCATCAATAGGAGTATGGTGTCTGGATCGAGGGAGGTAATGGTACCACTCTATTCTGCATTGGTTAGGCCTCATTTGGAATCCTATGTCCAGTTCTGGGCACCTCAGTTTAAGAAGGATGTCGACAAGCTGGAGCGTGTCCAGAGGAGGGTGACCAAAATGGTGAAGGGTCTGGAAGCCATGAAACTCTATGAGGAACGCCTTAGCGAGCTGGGTATGTTTAGTCTGCAGAATCATAGAATCATAGAAATGTAGAGTTGGAAGAGACCACACGGGAAGAGAAGGTTAAGAGGGGACATGATAGCCATGTTGAGGAGGGAGCAGGCTTGTTCTCTACTGCTCCAGAGACTAGGACAAGGAGCAATGGATTCAGGCTGCAGGAAAGGAGATTCCTCCTGAACCTCAGGAAGAACTTCGTGACGGTCAGAGCTGTCCGGCAGTGGAATGTGCTGTCTTGGAGTGTGGTGGATTCTCCTTCTTTGGACGCTTTTAAGCAGAGGCTGGATGGCCATCTGTTGGGAATGCTTTGGTGTATGTTCCTGCATAGCAGGGGGTTGGACTGGATGGCCTCTGGGGTCTCTTCCAACTCTATGATTCTGTGATTCTGTGAAATGACTTCATACTGTGGAGGGACTAAAAACGTGGGGTTTGATTACAGAAGCATGGTGCTGTTGAGGCACAGCCCTCCCTTTGACTCCAGTGCAAGTTGCAGAATCCTGGCAAACTCACATGATACTTAGGAGCTTGGTATTGCACAGCCCCTTAGGCGGATGGGCTCTCTGTTATCTTTGTCTCTCTGTTATCATCTTTATTGAGAGCTAGCTCACTAGGCAGGTGTGTGATGAGGTGAGAAGATTGTACAAGAGCGATACTGCACTTGTTTGAATTATGCCATAAACTTCAGCTTCCTGTAGTAAAGACATACTCTTCGTATTTCTTCTAATGCTTCCCTTTTCCGTTACATAGCAATCTAAAGTTGCACGCAGCCCTGTGCAGTCTAGCATTCTTTTCAGTTAAACATGGTTTTATCATATGCACAGTTCCATATAACATGACAGTTTGCACATTTTTTAGCACTGACAGAGGCAATTATTTCAGAAACAGACAAGAGATGCGCAGTCATTACTTAATTGCTGGATCTAAAATATTTTCCTTGTCAGATGGAGCATGAATGGGAATCATACAGTCCTCCACATGATAATAGATTGCAGCTGCCATCATTCCTTGTCACTGGCAATGCTGGCTAGAGCTACTGGGAGTTGCAGTCCAATAATATATGGAGGGTCACATGATTCCCACTTAAAAGCGAGAGTCTTTGTTTAGAATCTAATATCTATCGTTGTATTTTGTTGTATTTCATTTTTGTTCTAAAGATTGCAAAAAGTTATTGTGAAAATTTAATTTTTCCTCCTGTCCCAGTCAATGAATACTGGATTGTTCTTAACATGAGTACTGATGTTATTGCTTAGGGACCTCCTGCATGTGCCCTTTTGGGCAATGCTTTGAGGTTTTAGAGGTTGGATAATAGGGCCAGCTTGGAGTAGTGGTTTGAATGTTGGACTGTGATTGGAGACCAGAGTTCAAATCTCTGCTTGGCCGAGGAAACCCACTGGGTGAACCCACTTGGACAACCCACACTCCCCCAGCCTCTAAAGAAGGCAAAGGCCAATCCCCTCTGAACAAATCTTGCCAAGAAAACTCCGCGATAGTTTCACCACAGGATCACCATAAGTTGGAAACGACCTGAAGGCACAAAACAACAAGAGGTTTGGATATTCATCACAGCATTATAGTTGGAAGCTAGTTAACTTCCCACTTGGGTGATGGGTTTGTCCAAATCACTTTGTGAGCTTTCTATCCTTTTTCCTTTCTTACCTTTAGTTTTGACTGTTTACTCTCTCCTTCAGCAAGAAGTGAGCACTGCAGTTTTGGTGCAGTTTCTTTCCGAAAGTGTACTCATTTCGTTGCGGAAAGACTCTTATTACCTCTTTCTTCCTTTTCCTTTCTGAGAGTCTGAGGCTTTAGAGCGTCTTTAATATTTCCTGATATTCAGGTTGGGAATTTCTTACCTACTTTTTGATTTTCTCTTGTGCATTAATGATTTGCAGCTGATTTCCCCAATCTGTCTGTTATTCAAAAGACCCCTTTCTTCAGGGACTGGAATTATACCTAGGGCTTCATATTTCTTTCAGTTATCGTTTCCTATTTTGGAACATCTTCTCTTCACTACTTTCAGTAGATCCTGATCTATCTTATCTTGTAACTTGTCCAACCTGACATTCCTGCCTTTCTTTTTTTAAAATTTGACAGGTATTTGAGAATTCAGGAAACTTTTCCTGTCTTCTACATAGATCATTATTCCTGTGGTGAGATGAACTCAGTTTTCACAGCTATCAATCTCACATCTTTAACGTATGTTTTTAATGAAGTTAAATTCCCTTGTTTAATCTATCATTTTAAAACCTGACAAAGTTTTCTTCTCTTTAGGTTAGTTACACACACACATCCCTGGAGGGAAGTTATTCCAGTTTTATTAATTTTAGGTTATAGTCTGTTAGTAATTGTTTCTGAAAGCTGCCAAGATAAATATTATTCCACACAGTGTCTGCACCAAATGGCATAACTTCTTGGACATTTGTATTCCTCCTGCACTGCTCTTTCATTTCCTTATTTCCCTCTGTTCTCTCTTTTGGCAATTACTCATATAAAATGTGTTGTTTTTGTCAAATTCCTCCAATTGCTAATGTGTGGTCTCTGAGGTTAGTTAATTGGCTGTCTTTTGAAGTATGAGGCATTCTGTTTGGCTTTTGTTACTGGCATCTATTTCCTCAGTTTTCTCAAAAGAATGGTTGTTAATGCTTAATTTGTATGCTTGGATGGAAGAACTGTCTGAAGAAATCCATTCTATGTGTAATCTTGCAGATTTCAGTTGGAGCTGCCGTCTCAAAGGTGTGCCCTCCCTGGGAATTTAGAAGTCTTTCATCTATTGCTTTTCTCTGCCATTCATATTCTCAGAAAAAAAAGGAGCAAAATAAGCCAAAATGGGTGACATGCTTTCCAGGAACTGCAGCCAGTACACTGTGTGTATTTGGTTCAGCATGGAAGCTCCCCATCAGCCTGTATCAGGATATAACATGCCTTGACAATTTGTGAACGTTGTCAAGACGAGGCAAATGAATTTCACAAATGCCTCAGCCTATATGACAGAAGTATAGCAGAGGCATAGGCAGGGTGAAATCACCGTTGTCAGTGGGTAGGTGTTGGGTAGAGAAGAACCTGTCGTGTTGGCCCTTACTGCTTTCCATCCATGGGCTTGGGGGTATTTGGAATATCTCCTCGCTATTTATGTGTCCCGGCCCCACTTATCCTTCTGACAAGGGAAGGTTCCAGCTTTGGTAAGTTGCAAGATTGGCATCCGTGTGTCACTTAATTCTGAAATAATGCCGTCCTCTCTTTCAGTCCCCACTGATTCTGTAGAGGGTGTGAATTTAGTAAACCCAGTTGTAGGTGCTTAGTTATGCGGATGTTCGTTGGGTGATTTCACTGTGTAGAAAAGCCTGGCCCAGAAGCATTGGGAACTTTTATGGAGTTGCCAGTTTGCAGCTGTTTCTTGGGGATGATGTCTTAGAATTATTATGGGAAGATGTGGGTGGCAAATTAGGCTGCTTAAGATGCAAGATTATAAAGGGTCAGTGAGAGGAACTTTTCATGTACATGGATGTCCCACTTATGCATAAATGCTATCCGTCTCCCCTCTGTTTCTCATGTTCTCTGTCTTTCACGTTTCCACCTTACCCTTGTGCTCCCCTATTTTTGGACTCTTTTTGTTGTGCGCTCACCACACTAGAAACACTCTTGGTTTGATTTTTTTTTGTTTTTGCTGTTGCTAAAATGTGGTTCTTAGCTTTTGGTAGTGTTTACTCTGTCATTGTTCAGGTATAGAGATGTGGACGATGCCATGGCAGCATATCTAAAGTAGTGTCACAAATTGCCGTTGTTAGAAATGTAAGTAGAATACAGCTCAGTTTTCTTTCGGCTGGTAGAAACTGGCAGACAGTTATGCCTTTCTGGAAGGAATTGTGCTTTTTAAAATCTGCTCTTCAGAATAATTTGGATTTGATAGCATATTTTGAAGGTGAAAATATATAGTTCCCAGAGACCAGTGGTGGAACTGATTTAGTGACATTGCTGTCTTTCATATTAAACAGCACTCTTTCATTGTTGTTATATTTTCATTCTCCTTATATTTCTCCTGTTTTATTAAGGTTTTTCTGCAAATGTGCAGAATTCTGTTTAATATAGGAGTGGACTGTTGTTTGCAATGTTTTGAGGACTTCTGTGAGGATGCCTGGAAATTTGCCATGTTTTGAGGACTTGGGCTAAATCCAGTGTTTTTTCTTCCTAGGACAGGCCCATTGAAGTGAATTGTACTTACCCGTTGCAATTAACATAGATTTCAATGGATCTCCTTTAGGTAGGAATAACATTGGATTTTGGCTGGTGCGTTCTACTTATTAAAGAGAAGGATATGTCTGTATTTGGCTGTGCTGTAAGAAAATGGCTTTTTAGAATTTTTAAATGTACTTAAACCTGTTAATATATTGACATTTTTTTGGGTAACATTTCCATGTATTTCCTTGTGCTTCTTAGAAGGAAACGTATTGCTGAAAGAGACGGAGGAAAGTAAATAATTCAGGCACTTTGAGAGCGCTCTCTCTCTCTCTTTCTCTGCTTGTGTTTGTATTTGTGTATAGAGTTATTTTTCCTTTTTGCTGGTTTCATGCTGAGATGCCCATCAGGCTCTTGCTGGCTCCCTCTTCACTCCCTCTCTAATGCAAGATAATGGAACAGTTTTGCCACTGACTTGTGTATAGAACAGCCGGTCTTCTACAAAAGAAATGGCAAGGAAGCAACCTGAGGGCAACAAAATCCAGGGAGTGTGGGGTGGCTTCCTTTTGCCCCTTTTTCTCTTTATGCACCCTCTCTCTGAAATCATCTCATCTGCTGCTGGAGGGAATATTCTTACAGATTTCTATCTTTCTCTGTGCACTCTTACTTTGTTCTCTCTCTTTCTGCATTTTGTCTATATTCCGTTTGAGAAAATATACACGCGGCACACTCCATTTTTGATGACCTCAACCCCGTGACAGCCATTTTGTGACTGGCTGTGGTCCCCACAGCAGGTGCATCAAATTCATGCCTATGGCAGTTTTTTTTTTAAAACAAATGCCAGATGGGTCTTCATGCTCTAGCAGGTCCCAAGCTATGAGCGGCTTTAACAAACAGAATACGGCACTTTGAACTGAGCTTAAATACGGGCTCAGAGCCAGTGCAGTTGACAAAAGCCATGGCATGATACCGTCCCACTGCCCGAAGAATAATCTATACTGAGTGGCAGTTTGCAGCCCATGTAGGAAAGCAGCTTCTTTTCACACTTTCTATTATGGTCTAGAGCAGCATCAGGTGTCTATTCAGGACCCCGGACTCCACTTTTGTGGTCTCTGAAGCTCTCTGCCAACCCCCCAAGTCCTCCCCACCCCACAAGCATCCCAAACTGGTACTCGTCCCGGTTTTCTCCATTTTCCTGTGCAGTCCCTCTCAAAATGGTGACGGGATGTGACATTGCATCACTTTTTGCCACCATTATGAGAAGGACTGAACACAGGTATTTAGGCTTGCTGAGTATGGTGGCACATCCCATGTACACATCTGGAAGGGGAAACGGCCCCAGGCCCCCATGCAGTAGCCCACCCTGGTCTTTTGTTTCTTTGGTGCTACTGTCGTCTCTTCTCTGTTTAGCCCAGAAGAACAAATGTGGCTTGTCCCCCATGGCTTTATAGAGGCTACCTTGAAGGTTAAACTGTAGTGTTGTCTTTTGCTTCCGTGTACTCACGGTGGGCCCTTTTGAATACGTTTTGGCCTTACTCATCAACTTGATTGCCATTGAGAAGCCTCAGATAATTACCCTTGCTTGGCGTATCCGATATCGATATCTATTCCATTTCATGCTGTGCTAATTGCCTTTATTGTTTATGCTTCATCACACACCATTTCCAATTTGCCTGGGAGTCAAAGGTGCATCCTGTTCCATACTGTTTCTTTTAATACATCGAATTGAAGGTGGAGGAGGTTAAAGTGGGCTGGGGGACTTGTCTAGTACAAAAGATGTGTATTTTTAAAATTAGTTAGGAATCTGATTTTTAAAACAAAGGCTTGTGGATTTTTATTTGTCAAACCACTCCAGCATGTTGTTATCGGATGGTTATTATCAGCTGGCCTTCACAGAGTTTATAAAGGAGGGTTTCATGTACATTGAAATGGGGGACCTTTCCCTCTCCCCTTGAGGGTTGGGGGGTTGTCTTCATCCGTGGGGTGCCTGAGCGAAACTGGGCAGGGCCATTGTCAGCCCTCTGTGTACATTGCCCCTCCGTTTTACATGCCTTTTCTCTTTCTTTCTTTCCTTCTCCTGTCCTCATTTAAATGAGATGTGGACACAGAACTCATGCTTTTCCTGCACAGTTGTGATCTTTCCTGTTTGCAAGCGTGGCAGCTTGGTACAAGGAACTTTCTTTAGCAGCAGTGAAGGTTTTCGAAAGTTGGGTGGGTGGGAACGGGAATGGAAAGTCACTGGCTAGATGAGGAAATAATTAGATCAAGAAGAGTGTCACAAAAACTTCAATGCTAAAATTTCATCGTGGTAAAAAACGTGCATTGTTGCATTTAATGGTACTAATATTGCTGTATTGAGAAAAAGAAAATGCATGAGCTGATATAGTAGGAAAGCCAATAATTTGAGATAGGCTATATTTTGCTTATTCAGTGGTTTTCTGCTATATTTTGATTTTTTCTTGTAAGCTTCCCTAGAAAGATTTGCATTTGGATTAACAGCAGATAAAAAATAGTGATAAATGAACCTGAACGGTGTGTTGGGCACTATAAAGACCATAGGACTAATGCTTAATGAGGTTAAAACCAAGACTCAAAGGTGAGGGGGCAGGTAAAAAGCTTTTGGAAACAGCTTAGCAGATATGGGTGACATCAAAGAAATGTATTCTGAGATGGTTTGGTGGGAAAAGATCTGTAGATGAGCAGAAGGAGTGAGTTCACAAGGTATTAGGCACCATATGGGAGGAAAATTAAAGAGATGGGTGACAGATGGATTTGAAAGGCAAGAATGAGAACTCTTATCCAATAAAGGTTGCTGAAGTATTCCTGGAATAATATCCCAGGAAAACAGCTCATGAATGCCAAGTAAAAAGAGTGAAAAGTGAACAGTTAGAATTCTTCCTGCTAAAAATAATTTTTCAGTAAAGCATCTTGGCCAAGATCCTGCATTGGGAGACATACATGTGTCACATAGCTATGTCTCCACAGCTATGCCACCGGATGCTACCTCCTAACACCCCACCTTGTAGGCAGTGAGGCTGTCTCAGCACAGCCATGCTTATCTTGCAGAGCAAGGAGGTGAGCTGGAACACATCCACCTGTTCTCCTGTAGCTGGACATGAACCTGCAGGTGTCTATAGAGACTTCTGAAGGTCCTTGCAATATCGTTGCAGATGACACACTTGCAATGCATCAAACTACAAGAAGACAGCTGGATGTGTCCTCCCTCATCCTCCTGCACTCCAACAGCATGGAAATGGCTGTATTGATAGAGCTGCACCGTTACGAGGTCAGTTTTTGGAGGTGTGGTGGGAATGGTGACCTCCACTATGAATGACAGAGCGAATTCTGGTGGTCTGACTTGCACCATTGAAATTCACTAACAGGATGCGAGCCCTTGTGTTTTACTGAGATGGATTCAGGTAAGTGATGTAATAGAATTGCGGATTAATTAGATTTCAACTCAAATCCATTTATTTCTTAAGTGACATCTAACATCTTTTTTCAAGACACCTGTACTGAGGGACATTTCTAATCCATATGCATAGTACTGGCATCTAATGCTTGACTGCTACTATGGTCGGTACCATCATTACTATTCAAGAACAGCAGTGTTCATTTCAGCAAATTTTTCTGATCTGGACCTTCTTATTGGAAGGTGTTGGAAATGAACCTTTCTTATTGTTTTGCTAGAATTCCTAGCAGTAAAGTTTCCTAAATACTTTGTTAAATATTTTCCACCATACCCTACCACTAGTGACATCTTCCTGTTGTGATCTTACATCTTTGGTATCCTTTGCTTGAATTTTAGTTGTAGAGGTTTTTGGTTGCCCCATGACAACTCAAATACAGTAGCCCCTCCACATTGGTGAGAGTTCTGGGCATAGAACCCTTGCAAAAGTGGGAAAAATGTGAATACCCCCCCCCCCCACAATTCATCTTCCATTTCACTCTGGAACTTCCCCCTCCCATTCCTTTGCCTCTGGCCCCAGTGTTGTGGTGGTGGAGGGAGAGAAAAGACAGCCTAAAAGGCTTACCGGAACTTTCCCCTCCAACAGAGAAGAGGGCATTTCTGGAGTTCTAATTATTTCCGGTGGCCATCTTGAGAAAGGAGCACCTGACCAGTCAGCAGCCAGTATACAGCAGAATGTGCAACCACATGGCAGAGAGGCTTTGCCTACAGCAGTGTGGTGGGGGGAGCTTTGCTTATGCAAAAGCAAAAAAATTCCATTTTAAACACAAGCCTTGTGAGCCTGGAGTGAGGAATGCGAGGGATGGGAGGAGGAAAATTGGAGGGTGAGGAAAGCATGTGCTTTGCCAATAATCAAATTTGCGAAGGTCAAACATGTGAGTGTGGAGGGAGGACTGTAATTGGATTGGGCAGTGTAACTCTGTTTTGGGGGAGCATTCACATCGTACCTTACTGCTGTAAGCAAGTGATAATAAAATATTCTGGAGCATCATTTCAGTTTTAAAAAGTTGATAGCTCTGTGGGCTGAAACATCATGAAAAACAAAATTATTTTGTCCTGGTGGTGGTTATTTTTAAAAAGGCCTATTTTGTTCCAGCCTATTGCAACAACACCACCACGTACTGGGCAGAAGGAAGAACTGTTAAGCCAAAGCAGCAGTGGAACCCAGATTTCTAATGCCAGTGGTCTCTCTTTGGGCGAAGTGATCCGACGTAGATCTGCTGCTTGTCGGGTAACTATGAAATGTTGCTAATATAGTTATTTTGCTGGCCCATAGAGACACAAGTGTTTGGATAAGCAGGATATTTTTAGTGGAAAAGATGTTTTGGGACTCCAGACCAAGACCTATGGTATCACACTGTTCATTTTTCTAGGAACAAGCCCTTGTCCACTATGAGTAACCTTGGAAAATAAATGCAGATTTTCGACAGTGAAAATGTTGGCTGGCATTCTGAATTTCATTTATGGATGTGGAACTGCTTCCTATTCATTAGCACCACATGGTCACAATTAGGGCACAGTTGCCATGATTATAAGTGCCCCACAAATCTTATTTTAATAGCCAGCAGCATAAATGAGCAAGGAGGTCTCTTTCTCCTGGTGATCAAGGCACACCAGGATGACATTTCCAGCCTCCTTCTAGGCTGCAACAATCGGAAGTGTCACAATTCCTCATCACTGCCTCCCTTACTAGTGGGAGGCTGTGTTACCACATCTTACACCTCCCGCATCCTTCTGGATAGCAAAATTGTTGAGAAATACCATTTTCTTATAATATTTGACATTTGTGGCTTGAAAACATGCGGTAGAAGGACACTGGCTACAAGTGTGTGCTAGGTCAGGGTGACCTCAGCATGGCCAGGTCAGGAGTTCAAGAGACTCAGATGGAAACTCCTGACATTAATGGGTTTGAGATAATCCTCTCAACAACCTGACCTCCAAATACAATAGAAGATGAAACTGCCCAGGTATAATAGTCAAGCACCCTTGATGTGAACATGTCCTGCAGAGACTTTTCCTGCTTAACTTACCCAACCAAGACATTAAGAGACTATCATGACTCCTACCAGTGTTTTGTCACCTAAAGTTAAGAAACTCTGTTCTGGACTCCTTTGTCTGCTCTGCTGGAAAGCAGTTAACACACATCCCTTCAGGGTAATAGCATATAAAAATCCCAGCTCCAGCCCAGGTAATATGTAGCATGTAGCTACTTCCATTCCTCCGTGTTGCCCTCACATTCTTATCTGAGCCACTCCACTTCAGTCTTCTGCTACAGGACTGGTAAATATCACCCCTTTCACCCAAAATTGCTCTCTGTCCAACCTTACTAGCTTTTCCCTTCAGTAGTCTTGTATGGTTCATGAGATTGCCTGATTTCTTGTATGTGTGTATCAATTTCCAATAAAATACTCTGTTTAACTTTGACCTGTAGTCCTCTGTATAGTTAGTACTGGTATACATTAGTAAAGATCCTGCTGTTACCCTCCTCCTGCAGGCTTCCTTTGAGCTAATAATTCTCCAAATCCTAAGGGGATGCTGGCACTGCTGGAGGACCTCAGGGTCCCCCACATGGAAGCCAGAAGTGTCATCCTGCTGCACCCTGATCACCGACAGAATAGACCACCACTGTGAGTGGCTGCTGGCTGTTAAGATAGGTTTGGGGGATTGGGTCTGGAGACATTACACATAGGCAATGTATAATCTTGGCCACTGATTCTTTTTATGTGAATTCTTGGCTATGTTGCCCCACCTTCTTTATTGTGCATGTTTTTTAAAAAATATGATAACTCTATGGAAAGGTTTAGGCAAAGTGAAGGATCACAGAGTTCGTTAGTAGCTATAAGGACAGGCAGCACATTTCTATACACGATTAGTCCAAAGGAAGTCTGCCTGTGTTCAGTAGGTTTTTCTTCATGATCTCCGTGACTCCCAAGTATGGGTTGTTCTATGCCTCTGTGGGGTGCTGTTGGGAGACTCCTATAAAATGATGAGAGTGATATCGGAAATGAGGGGAAAAGACTGAAGAACCTGATGAACCAAAACAGCCCAAAGGGCATTGCTCTGGTTAGAAACGTGGCTAACTGCAAAAAGAAGGAAAGTCCTAACTTTTTACTGCAGTGGACACAAACTGAGAGAAAGAGCAGGGAAACTGATGCATGTGCAGTGGGCATATGTGAGGCTATGTCCAAAAATTGCTCTGATCAGTAATAGGAGTTTCCCAACAACTCTCTGTGCAGATGCAGAACAACGTATTTGTGTGAGTTCACAGATGACCGCTTAGAGATCCACGGTTACAGGTAAGCAGCTGTTCTTTTATTCCCAAGTAAACGTTCGTAGGATTTCAGTCTAATAAAACAGAATGCATGCAGAAAGCTTTTAGAGATCTGATTTGTGCCCCTGAACATCTGGAATTGGCAGGTGTATGTTTTCTGTCAACAACTGCTGCATACAATAGAAATCTGCTGAACTGGTGGGAGACAGATTTGGTGAAATTCTATCAGCTCGTGGATCAGCTGTCCTCTTTGTGCAGCAAAAATCTGGGAGGAAAAAAAGCTTCTGAGTGTGTTACTGGTATTTCAGAAATGAAAATGAAGCTTAAATTGGATCTTCAGACTAGATTACTGTGTCGCAAGTATGTTTGCTGCATGTTAGCTGTGCAGTGAAACAGTTTGTTAGTCTATATATTTAATTTTTTACAACATATTGCTTTACTGGTCAGCTAGTGCTCCTTGATACATCTCAAATGATACAGATATTCGTTATCCTTTCACTGGAAGATTCTTCCATCTCTTTCCATAATTATCATTTATCCATCTAATGTTTCCAGTAGCAAATGGTTTTGGGGCTGGCATTCTAGAATTCATTAAAATTAAAAGTACGGTGTTATAAGTGAAAACTCTGATCCTAGGCAGTGGTATGAGGAAGGTAGGATGAAAGGAAAGGATGGCACGAGGAAAGGTTTTTTTCCGCCTCATTGCCTTTCCATTCCTAACATTTGATCTACCCTTGAATAAGGTTAATGAAGAAGATTAATTCAGAAATGGCTCACAGTGCCCATTTGTGGTGAATAGGCTGAGGAGACCTAGTGTGTTATAGTGCTTTGAATGTTGGATTAGGACTCCCAGAGTTCAAATCTCCCATTTGACCATGGAAACCATTTGAGTGACTTTGAGCATGTAACTACCTCTCAGCCTTCCAGGAGGGGAATTAGCAAACTTCTGAAGAAATCTTGCCTGAGATAGGGTTGCCATAAGTTTGAGGTGCAATGTGTGCTGTGACTGTGCTCTGTTGTGACCAGCTGGAGTTGTAGCCTATTGTTCACTGCAGGATTTTTATATTGTATGCAACCCTGTTGTATCCATCCTGTGGAAGCAGATCCACCCACAAAAACCCAAACACTGAACAAATATTGCATGCTCCTGATACTGTAGATGATTACTAAAGGAATATTCCTCATGGGCAAAGCCTGTCTATTTCAATAAATGCTGGTGAGTGATATCCAAGTTGTAAGCATATTGTTCTCAAGGGACATCAAGAGAACGATCTTGCAGATAACATTACTTGGGATTGCAATGGCCTTGCAAATAATGGAAGTGATTGGATCACCTGTGTTTAGATGTTAATCATTTGTGGAACATTTTGACCAATATACCACATTGGGTGTTCTAAACATACCCCAAGTGCTGATGAAAATAGAATTCATAACAGAACCCCAGAAATCTAATGGGGTGAAGGAACTGGGCCTTCTGGGATGAAGAGTGCTTGAGGCTTGTACTATAGGTATCTCTCTCTCTCTTTGTGTTTATACACGCACGCATGCACACACACACGCACACTCACGCACACATGTGCAGGTTGCGTATCCCTCATTCAAAATGCTTGGAACCAGAAGTTTTTTATATTTTGGATTTTTTTTTTTTGGATTTTTGAATGCCTGTAATTACCTTTACATAAAATACAGTACTCCCAGGATCTGTGGGGAATCTGTGAATTCATGAGCAGGAGTGCTGCAATTGCTGCCTCAACGGCAGAAGCAGGTGGCTGGCGGACTCCCAGGAGCAGGTCTTCTGTACAGTACCGTTTTTTTTCTTCTTAATACATGTTTTGGGTCCCTATATCCTCAGTCTCTCAGATCCTTAGTCTCTCTCCAGGCTGGTGTCTCATTTGTTTGCTACTTGTGTTGTGTGTGAGACACAAGGCTGGAGGAAAACTGAAGATCTGAGACATGAACAAGCAGGAGCACCTCAGCTACTGCCTTGAAGGCAGATGTGGGCAGCTGTTGGCAAAAAGTGTAGGTCTTTGGAGGTTTTCAGATTTTTGGATTAGGGGCACACAACCTCTATGTATTCACTCAGTTCTGATAATGTAGAGTCTGTATAACTTGCAATGGATCTTCCCCCTTCTATGTTTCTTCAGGAGATGGAAGAATGGTACCAACCTTGTACAGAAGCGGATGCCAGCAATCTGACAATGGCCACAGGATGGAGGCTGGGCCAGAGCCCTGGAGCTTGTGACTTAACTGAGTTCCCAACTATAGAGGAAGGCCTTGTTACTCCCATAGAGTCTTTCGGAAGGCGGCGTGTGCCTAATGTGACACACACTCCAGTCCTAGGTATTTTCCGTGTACTGTTTTTTAAAAGAATGTTTGGAATTTTAAATATTTTAATTTAATAACTTCATAAATTGGCTTTTTACCTGGGGTTTTAAGTCACAGTTATTATAGTTTGCATTCTGAGCTTATACTATAGTTTATGGTTTCGTGTTAAACTTACTTTGAATTGTTTTAAACTGTTTTTATTTCTAGTATCCTATCCCAAGATCTCTGGTTGTAGGGCAGTGCACAGACATGGAAGCAATGTGCAGATAGCCAGGGCCTGCCTTTTCCAGGAAGGGATATGGTTTGAGAACAAGTGAGTCTAGTAAAAGACACTCCTTGGCCTCAGCAGCTGTAAAGACTCACCAACTCCATCCAAAATTCTTGAATCTTAATTTTTATCGAGCAGTGGTTTTCACTGACCCGAAATTTGCTTTTCAGTGGTGGTAGTCAAAAATGGGCTAGGGGTGCTGTACTGTTTTAATTTTAATCATTTTTTAAATATCTTATTAATCTGCTGTTTTAGTTCTTTATCAGGTTTAATTCTATTTTAATGCACATTATTTATATGTTTTTAAATTGTATTGTTTTAAAGTGTAAACAACTTGTGGGCCAAAATTTGGGAAAAAAGCAGAATACAAATAAATTGATAAAAATAACAATAATAATAATGGTCATCATTGTTTAGGTTCTTTCTAATAATAGGTCAGCATTAACTATCAACTTGTTTTGTTACAATATAGGCACAGGTTTATATTGGGAATGTGCCTCACATTTGGCTAGATCTACTCTCTTCAGATTAGTTCTGATGCTCCTCAAGACTAAGCGAAGTACCAGAACCAGCATTAGACTCAGCGTGAAGCTTTGCGAAGATTTTGAACTTCAGAAAGATAAGACATTCTGGCCTCAATCCTATTGGTAATTCCAACTTAAACAGACCCATTGAGTCAGTGAGATTTACCTAAGTGTTAACCATTCAGCAGTTGATCTAATGAGTCTGCTTGAGTTAGGACTAACAGTAGGACTCAGGCCTCTGGGGAAAAAGTAGCATCTTTTTAGATTCAGTTTTTCTGAAAATGACTGTGGTCAGGGGAAGGAGAAAGAATGGAAAATCAAAAATGTGTTCTTTTAGAGAGCTACTTGATCTGTACTGTGCCTGAATTAATTCTGTTCAAACTTAGTCTGAGTTTATTATCAACTTAATGATTGCTTGCATGGGTATAGAATTAAAATGGTAAAAGCTGGGTTTAGAAGGCAATGGAAAAGCAGTCTGAAAGAATTTAATTAGAGCCTACATGTTTGTAAAATAACGCTATGGCCTTTTCACCACAACTGTAATTGGGACTGTGTTTTCACATGGATGAGTAAATAAATGCCTGTAATGTGTTAGAAAACTACTTGCTTCTGTTTAGACCCAGGCAAACTGAGTCAAGGTTCATTATTAGTTTGAAATTAGTTATTTTCCACTGCGGTCTTTCTCCGAAATTCCTCTGTTGGAGAATGCAACTTTCAGGCCAGCATCAGCTTACAAGGCATTTGAAATGTTCTCTGAGGGGTTTATAAATAGAGTCTTTTCTGATAGCAGCTTTGTTTCTGTTTATTTTTTTTTCCCCTGTAGAGACTCACCTGTATATTCAATGTGAGATGCAGAAAGATGTTGCTGATAGGGAAAATAAGTATCACATTGTAAGATTAACAAATAAACAGAACCTCTGATGTTGTGGCTGAAGCTGAGCAGTCCTAGAATAAGGTTGCCAGGGACGGAGTTGGCATATGGGCTTGTTGCAGAGTCTAGTCCACATTTTGTCTTTGCTGTGGGGCCTCTTCTAATGAGTAGCTGTTTTAGGCTCTTTGTTTTTGCAACCACAGGCTAACATGGCTGCCTCCCTGATAGTTCAACAGTTGTTGAAACTGAAAACTTTTGTTTAGGTTTCTTCAGCTTAGAAGCTCAAGAAGCTCCCTATGTCTATATATTTATTTATTAAATGTATAACCCACACTTTTTTGTGCCTGTAATGGTACTCAGTTAAGTAGCATGACTATAAGTTATAGATTTTCCTCTGCAACTCTGCATGTATGCACATGCATGTATACACGTACATGCTTGGAGAGGCTGTAAAAATTTCTGATCATAGAGCTGGAAGAGACCACAAGGGGCGCCAAATTCAACCCCCTACATCAAGTCCAACCCCCGTTCTTACATGTTTTCGCATGAAGTGTGCAAGATGTTGGGTTCTTCCCTGACTTCCAGTTTCTCAACTATCCTTGGATTTCAGGTTTCAGCCAAGTTAACCCATGAAATGCACAACACAAGAGCCAGAGTACAAAATCCTCACTTAGAGTTTGGCTTTGCTAATCTTCACCTTTACTTCTATGTAGGAAAAGTCTGAGAATTTTCTATGTTGAGGTTGCATCTGAAGGCACCTGGGGGAGCCAGTGATCTCAATTTCCTCCCAGCAGCATCTCTTGCTTCGAAATATGCTCATCCAGAGAGCCCCTGACCTTGGAGGGGACATTTGGGCCATTGCCAGAAGAAGGGAAAGCTGTGGGTGTAAGAAAGAGGAAGAGAGCATGCAAGAGGGAAACTGTGCATGCTACCTCAGATCCTGGTGCTAAGTTTATTTAATAGTATGTGCCATCGCAATGGTCAGGATGGTTAATAGCAGAATCAAAATAGGTACAACAGCCCTGCAAAATCAAAATGGCTGAAAACTAAACATATGGAAAAAATAATTATAATGTGACTAAGGGAGTTATATTTGGATTCTGTACTACACTTGCATTTTTGTAGCAGTCAGATGTTTTAGAAACTGAAGGGAAACCATTGAAAAGCGATATACTGCCTACGCTCTGATCTCTCCTTGCCACTTCATGTTCTGACTTCAGGTGGCAGCTATCGCTCCCAGCCTAAGCTTCAACATTTAGTCATTGGCAGACTTGCATTTCCAGTTGTGACTGTGGAGGTTCCGGATTGGTTCAGTGCATATTGCTCACAGAGCTGGAATTTGATAATGGACAGTTAAGCATTTCGCTTGATTTGACCTGGAACAAGGGGCACAATTTCCTTGCTGTGCTTGTGGGGCTATAATTGTTAGTTCTCCACTCTAGGAACAAGCCTGGTCTTCCTCAGTCTGTTCTGGCAACCACCAGCATTGGAAGAGGAAGGCATGCAGTGAAGTAACTGGCTGAGCAAGCAAGAGTAATTTGTTTCGTTAATATCCCGTCCTTCCTCCAAACAGCTTGAGGCAGTGTTTATGGGCTCCTTCCATTTAACGTAGGTCATACAAGTTGGTATGGCGGAACGCTGTGCAAGTGGAGTTCATAACAGAGGTGTGTAGGATGGTGTGGAACATGCAGTGTAACCTGGGCTTTGTGTGTTCTTGCACTAACTAGCATCTTCAGACTTCTGGGGCAGAAAAGGTGGTACCATTCCCCACCATCCCTGCATTAGCCTGCTTGTCAAACCCCGTGCCATGTTCACTACAGGTGCTTACTAAGGGATAGTATTTGCTGTTGAAAGAGGCGTTAGGTTTCTCAGCAATTTAGCATTCCTCTTAATTTTTTCACCCAGTCAGATGTATTTGCAGTTTGTTCTCCTGTGAATGTGATCTGCGGTGGAATAGGAGACACAGGTGTGTGCATTCGTAAGAGTGACGCTTTTTTCTGGCTGCCTGGCTTTAGTGTCCTTGAGCCTTACTGTTTTGCTAAGTGTGAATCTTCTCTTGCCGTAGCTGCTGCGTACACATTCTTTTCTCTCCATCTTGAGAAAACTAGTCATTTAAAGCTTTGGGTAAGAAAGAGGAAGGCTAGAAGTGCTTAGTACTGAATGCTGCTGTCAGGGGCCTGGAAGAAAGAGGGGTGTGTGGAAGAGGCAGGAATGGGCAGGTGGCCGAGGCAATAGAGCAAAACCAGTGGTTTCAGCGTAATTGAAGAAATAGTAGTTAAGCTAGTTAATGCTAAGCGATATGGCTCAGATAATGACGGTTCTGGATGTTCTTGTTATATTGATTCATATTCAAATGTCTTCCCCGCACAGGTGTACCTGAGTTAATGAAACATGTGTGTTCATGGCCATTACTTCTTTCACAAAAAATTTGGTGCCTGAGGCAGGAGTAACATGGAAGGAATAGGAATAGGTTGCTACATCACTGAAAAGAAGAGTAGTTCAATGAGTCTGAGCAGACTTTTGAAAACTAACAACATGCACATATAAAATGATGCAAACAGGTCAGGTAAATCTTGCATAAATAAACAAAAACATTTCAAACTTTCTAGAGACCGCTTGAAAACTTCTTCCAAAATGCATTGAGGGATAATGTTTTTGTTCTCCACTTTACCTATGATTTCCCTATTGGTGGCCAGACTTACAGATCTGCTTTTTAACATGCTAGAATGAGGTGGTTCTCCTTCCTGCATGCTGTTCCCTTTTCTGGAGGCAGCTGCTGTTTACCTGGCCTGTTGTCGGCAGGTGCACACAGCTACAGTAGGATTGACTGGAGGAAAATCTAGTTCTTTTGCAGTTCAGACGTTGTTTATTGAATTGTTTACTGTGGACTTACTACTGCAACCCTCCAGTGAAGGGTTGTTTCTCTAACTTTCCTTCATCATTTCCCCAGTGGTGATGCTGCTAAAAATCTTCCAGCTGGACAGTGGGTAAAGAGGAGAAGAGAGGGTGGACAAGTGTTAAAAGACTTTGTAAAAGGGGATTTCACTACCAGAGGCTTTGTTAACTGAGGTATACCTGTATGGGACTCAGGGTCGCTTTAAATATTCTACAAGCCAAAGGGAAGACCACCACTGATAATCTTGTCCACTCTTCAGAATTCCCACCTCTACTCTGTTGGCATGGACAGCTCCAGACTCCACTCCGTGAAGAATACTATCCGTGCTCCATTCACTAGATTTTGTTTGCAAATGCATCGGTGAAATGAGACTACCGCCAAAATTTTAGTGGAGTTCCTTGCTCGTATTCTTCTAAAATTATGGAACATTTTGATTGACTGTTTTTGCACCTTTCCCTTTCCTGAAAGACTTCGTTATGAAGGATCACACAACACCCTCTATGATATTCTTTTTTTGAAAGAGCATTTCATAGAGGTAACCTACTAATGAACTGAATTGGCAGAAACAGTTTCTCTGCCTGGCTTATGCCTCCATTTCAGAATATTCATTGAAGAGTAGCAGCCTCGTTTTGGCATTCGGACTTGTCAGCAACAGACGGTAAGATGATGCAGGATCAGGTTTGCTTGCTCAGTAAATTTAGTGAGGGAGGAGGAAGGAGATTTTCAGAACCAACAGTGGGAAGAATTGCTTTTTTTTTCTTTACACCAGACACCCAGAGTTTGTGGGATTGGTATTTACTTTGAGCATCAGGCATAAAATGGCTCCCCACAAAAGAGTCCTGGGGAAAGTGTCCCTAAATGGTTACAACCAGCAAGGACAGGAGAGGATTGTGATTTTGAAGAAAGCAAAATACCGTTAATTTCCAGCCAATATCAGTTGTAATAAATCTTTAGTATAAATTTTCAGTCATTGGACTGTGTTTCTGTTGATGTTTCACAATTTCTGAGTACGAGATTGTTACCCTCATTTCTGGGGTCACTTGGGGGACACCTCAGTGTGCTCCACATGATGGGAAATGGAAACTAGCCAGAGCACGAGCAATAGCAATGCGAGAGGCAGGGTAACCTAGCAGGGTCTTTTTACCCAGTTTTTACGGGGTCAGGCCAAGGCAAAAACCAAACGAAGATGTCCGATAAAATGATTTCATTGAATGAAAGTCTCATGCAGCAACGCAATCACTCACACACTCACTCAAGACCTATTAAGAAGCAAAGGAAACTGGACAGGGGAAATACTGAAGGGGTTGTAGCTGGGGTAATACTGCACCTTTTCCTGAAGTCCTTGGTCTGGGAAAAACAGCAGAGAAGTGGGGCTTAGCACAGAGAGGGCTGAGGGGATCACCCGGCGGATGGAGCAACGGTCTGCTGGGATGACCGGGGGTGTCCAAAGAACTGCTCAAAACTGGGACTATTTGTAGGGGAAAAAGTACCTGGAGGGCTAATCCTTTCCCAGGGAGAACAATGGGTGTTGCAGTGGGCACGAAGCTCCGCACTGGTAATTTCCTTTGTGTGATGGGATTGCAAGGTGTTGCCAAAGTCTCAGGATCTTTCGCTGTGTTAGCTTGTGGTGTGACTTCATGTAAACAGTCCTCCCCTGATGGAATATTTGCTCAGCTTTGGGCAGACACGTTAATCCCCTCAAGTCAGCATCTCGGGGCTGAGGACCCTTTGTTTATTGTGGGTTTACACAGCTTGAGGTCTCCTGGGGCTACGTGACTGGGGATTTTACTGGCCAGACCTGGTTTTCAGTCTCTGACCATTGCTGCCTACGTGCCCATCCAGGTGACCTCTCAGGCACATTGAATCATATTTTAATATTAAAATTGTAGACCCCAGGATAGGGCTTTTCCAGTGGAATAACAAGATCTTCTGCTGATCCTACGTTAGAAGTTGGATCCCCTTAGTATTAGAAGTTTGAGGTCCACTAGTCTAGCCCAAATGGCCAGCTACATGTTTGGTTACTGGGTCTGAAGAGGTGAAGACGGCCTTTGAAATTTACCTGTTATCAAGGCCGATAAAGAATGAAATGAGAGAAAACGAGAGATGCGTTAAAATGTTTTGGATTTTCAAATATTTGCTTCTAATTGTCCGCTGTGGTTTTCGACATCTACATGAAGCCAATGGGAGAGGTCATCCAGAGCTTTGGGACTGATGCTGATGATACCCAGCTCTATCTCTCCTTTGCAACTGATGCCAAGGAAGCTGTGGTAGCGCTGAATGGTTGTCTGGCTGCAATAAAGGACCAGATGGGAGTGAACAGACTGAGGCTTAATCCAGACAAGACGGAAGTGCTGCAGGTCAGTAGGCAAACCGACCTGGGTTTGGGATCACAGCCTGTTCTGGATAGGGTTGCTCTCCCTCTGAAATACTAAGTTTGTAGGTTGGGGGTGCTCTTGGACCCAGTGCTGCTCTTGGAAAGCCAGGTTGCGCCAGTGGCCAAGAGCACCTTTGCCCAGCCTTGGCTGGTGCGCCAGTTGCGCTGTTTCTTGGAGAAGCAGATCTGGCCATCGTGGTACTTGCTTTAGTTACCTCTTGATTAGACTGCTGTGTCGCCGTCTGTATGGGGCTATCCTTGAAGAGTGTTCACAAACCGCAGCTGGTGCAAAATGCCGCAGCCAGACGGGTGTCAGGTGTGCATTTTAGAGACGACATAGCACTCGTCCTGCAAGAACTACACTGGCTTCCAAGATGCTTCTGAGCTCAAGTCACGGTTCTGGTGTTGACCTCCAAATCCCTAAACAACTTGGGGCTAAGATATCTGAAAGACCGCTTTCTTTCGTATGAGCCTGCCAAATGTTTGAGATCTTTAGAGAAGGCCCTGTCGTGTGTCTGAACACTTGGTGAAGTTAGGTTGGTGAGTATACCTAACAAGGGCTGTCTCTGCAGCAGTGCCTTGACTGTGGGATTCCCCACCCGAAGAAGTTAGCCTGGCCCCAGTCCTTTAAACTTCCAGCAGGCGGCCAAAGCAGTGCCGTTCTGCAGGTCTGAAATTGTTGTTTCACCTGTTTCAAAACTGGATTCTAGGATTAGTTTTTAAACCGCTTTCAGGAGTTTTTAAAAGAGCATTTTAATGTGTTTTTTAAAATCCTTTTATCTTTGTACTGTTTTAATTGGTTTGTATGTGTTCATCACCTCAGGAGCCCTTGTGGGCTGGGAGGTGTGACAGATATACTTTAAATGATGGTGATGTGACAGTCTTTTGGTCTCGGCTACGGAGATGTTCATGTAACAGCTGTTAGAAAACTTTTGTGCAGCAGTCAACAAGGTTTCCTTATTTCAGTTCAGGACAATCTATTTGCTTAGTCCAGGCTTACCACCATTAGCTGCTTTATAAGAAGGCGCGATTTGGAAACTACATTGGTTGAGAACGCTGACTTAGGCTTTCCTTCTCCCACACTGTTATCATCAGTTCTTTCTGTACAGGCATACCTTTGTTAACAAAGCCTCTGACAGATAAGCTCCTTTTTACAAAGGCTTTTAATGCCCCTTCGCCTCTGTCTAGCTTGAAGTTCTTTAGCTGCATCGGCATTAGGAGGATGGTGAAGGGGTGCTGGAGAAACACAGGCTTTCAGTGTCTTTTGGAGCAGTGTGTCTGCAGCAAACAACGCAATAAAGCTTGAGCCAGGAGACAGTGGGGTTCAGTTATAGCCAATCCTACTGTAGCTGTGTGCGCCTCACTGCAACAGGCAGGGTAAACAGCAGCTGTTGCCAGAATCCCTGACTGAATAAGTATGAATGCGATATGGAAAGAAAAAGAGAGGAGATAAGCCTGCCTTACCAGTTACACCCAGCACGTTAGAAGAACATCGATCTACAAGTTTAGCTACCAAAATGGAAATCATAAGGAAATTGGAGAAAGAAAAAAAAATGTTCCTGGATGCATTTTTGAAGAAGTTTTTAGGTGGCCTCTAGGAGGTTCAGTTTGTTTATGTTTACTTATGCAAGGCTTACCTGACCTGATTCTTTATTTCACATGTGCATATTGTTAGTTTTGAATAATATGTTTGCTGAAACATGCTACACTGCTCTTCTCTCTCTCTCTCCCCGTGTGTATGTGTGTGTGTGTGTGTGTGTGTGTGTAAAAACCTATCTTAATTATTTCCATAGTATTTCTGCCTCTGGTACCAAAGTTTTTCTTAAAGCAGTCATGCCCAGGAACACATCTACTTCATTGACTAGGGTTTACCTGTGTCTTGTAAAAATTTTGGCCTGAAGGAGAAATTTAGTTGAAGTATTGTAAGAAGGTGATCTTGTGGCATTAAGGGAAGTCGTGCTTGATGTCTTTAAACTGTATCCCAGCTCTGCCTTGTTTGTGTGACTTCTGGGCAAATATTATGTGGTATAAAATTGCTTGTTAGAATCCTGCCCATGAAACTTCTGGCGCTGTCTGAGGTGCTGAAGAAGTCCGACTGGCTAAATTCAGGGATATAAAGTTGCTGGTGCTTTATTAATTTAATTTAATTTGATTTAATGTACCCTTATGGTGGGAATTATATGGCCCTAAGAATGTTATTAGACCACAACTTCCGGCATTCCTTATTTATTGCCTAGGATGACTAGAAGTCACAGTCCAATATCATCTGGAGGACAACATGATTCCTACCCCAATATATAAATAAAAACTCAAGATGGCTTTGCTTTTTACATTTTTTAAAAAATCTTTGAATTACAATTCTCTGTCCATATTTTCCTGTTGGCTAACCTGAATGCTATATCCTGTCTTTCCACGGCCTATTCTGAGTCTCCTGCTAAACTATTCCTTTGGTTTCTGCTGATTGCATATAATGGAGAGAATGTACTTTTCTACACCTAGCATATTCGTATGAGCGTCTCTTCTCTTGGTCTGCCCACGAACAAACAAAACTGGAAGATGTTCTAGTGGCCTGATAATTTTGGTCGTTTTTTTCTGCATCTTTTGTGGTTCTGTAATATCCTTCTTGAGATATTGTTATAATCTGAATATCGCATGTACCATATTCAAATTGTGCTTTCATCACAGGGTTCTATAAGAACACGACAGTATTGGCAGTTCTACTTTTTCACTCCTTCCCTAGTAGTGCGTAGCACAGAATTTGCAGCTGATGTATATCAGGTTGCTGTGCTCATTGAACTGTCCAACCTGCCTTTCCTGCCTGAAAAATTTCGACCACACTCTGTCTGTTAGACATTAAGATCTTCTTCTAAGAGTCTGTGTTTGTAGCAACAGCTAAATACAGAAGTTGAAAAGCGCTAGTAACTCTGAACAACAGCAAAGTGAGACTTGCATTTAGCTATAGCCTTCATACCGCTTACTGTTTAATAGCTAATTTTATAGATTGCACAAACAGCAGGGGAATTTTTCTGAGGACATGAGGTGCATTTTGCTTCATAAAACAATGAGAGAATACTGATTTACAGAAGGCGCATTTTCCCCTTTAAACAGCATAGTACACAACGGGGAAAAGAAGAACAGGGAAGACAGAAAATGGGCCTTTTGTTTTTTTGCAGCCTGGTTGCTGGGTAACTGCAAACACAATACATGCTTATATTTGCCTATCCCAAGCCTTAGAAACAGTGACATGTTCACAGCATTGCTGTTTCTGGCTTGTTTACAGTCTGTATCCTTTGGGTTGAAAAGTTCAAATTCTTCTCCAGGGAAGGAATCCTACATCAGGAGGCCAGGTATATTATGACAATTAAGCAAAGCTGCACAGTACTAACTTCTCTGTATTGCTTGATTTTCAATAATCTTTTGTAACTGTTTGAAGAGCAGGCTCTGGGAGGAAGGCAGTGGATTGGAGTGGAGACAGGGATAGCTTCCAAGACCGCCACTATCACATCTGGAAGTCTTGCTCTGCCTCCACCTTGGCCCAGTGCTGAGACTGGGGCTTTCCCATTTTTGTCCTTTAGAGTTTTCTTAGTTTTCCATGTTGTATATAGTCTTTTTTTTTAAAAAAAAAAAAACAATACCTGAGAATCTGAGAGAATGGCATTCTGTGCTTAAATGATACAATAGCAGATCTATTTTCCTAAGCAATTTCGTTTTACCCTCGTTAACTCTTCCAGATTTGTGAAAAGGTGTCATTCATATATAAAGAAATAAGGCTATAAAAATCTGTCTGCGACAACTGTTAGATCCTGCACGTGCATTGCCTTTCCTTGTTTTGTAAGTAGTGCCTCATTTTTTCCCGTGTGCTTATGTCCTACTTGATAAACACCTGATTTCCTGGGTGATGCATGGAAAGAGCCAGCGTGGTGTAGTGATTTGAGACCCGGAGTAGGACTCTGGGAGGCCAGGGTTTGAATCCCCATTCAGCCATGGAAACCCACCCTGGGCAACTCACATTCTCTCAGCCTCAGAGGAAGGCAAGGGCAAACCTCCTCAGAATGAATCTTACCAAGAAAACCACATGCTGGGATTGCTGTAAGTCGGAGCTGACTTGAAGGGGCATAAAAAGAAGGCACTGAACCTCAGAGAAGGAAGGGTCAGTTTGTACTATCGCCGAAGTGCCAAAGCAGCTGGTGGCACTCACGTTGAATTAACGTTACCAAAGCGTTCAAATTTGCCTTGAATTGGAGATCTTAACAATTCTACTAAATTATTTGTTCAGGAAAGGTTTGGTTGAATTAGGCTTTGTGTGTTTAAAGAAGCTTATGTAGATCATTGCACCAGGGAAGTTCAAACTGGGTAAAACTGATTTGTTGATGGAGTTTCGAAAGAGTCTGAGGAAGGAGTGATATGCCTGTGTTTTGAAACTGAATGTGTAGAGGAATATTTTGTGTAGACTATTTGTGTCGATCATGGCAAAGTAATTACTTATTATTGTGAAGCTCTATTGATTATGCCCCAAGTGCATTTGTGTTTACGTGCAGCAATATTGGGACTGTATGCTCTACTTCTTTTCATTTCTCTTACTAATGTTTATTCTTGTTTTATTCTCCTTTCTTACACTGCATTGTCAAATAAAATCTAATAAACATATTAAAAAAAAACTTTCACATTTGCCTTGAATTGGAGATCATAACAATTCAAAAAGCACGTTGGACATCTTTTGAACAAAGTGTATTTGAAGAAGTATGTACTGTAGTACGTTCTTCTGTGCTCCAAAATTTTCTGTGCATTGAGATGTACCTCTGGCCCGGGGACCATTGTCTGGGGCAGCAGTGGCTGAACTGTTGATTAGAGCATACGTTGTTGTGTACTTTCAAGTCATTTCCAACTTATGGCAACACTATCGCAGGGTTTTCTGCGGCTGAGAGTGTAAAGCATCCAAGGCCACCCCGTGCGTTTCCATAGCTGAGTGGGGAACTGAACCCAGGTCTCTGGGGTCTTATTTATGTATTTATTTATTATAATTTTTTAAATTATTTTCAAAATACATAAAAGCATAGACACAAATATGTATATCATTATCATAATTCTTCTATTCTCCCCACCCTCGCTTCTGTATATCAAGTTGAATCTATCTTCCCCTTTATACGTATCTTATCAGATAACCAATATAGTCAATCCACAGACATTTACAAATTTAGCCAGAGCATTGCCCTTTTCCATTCTCTTTCCAAATTTTGAACCGTTTTTGTTCTTAAGGGAGTTAGCTAATTTTTCAGTCTCTAACATGTCTAACATTTTATTTTCCATTCATCTAATTGAATATCTGTTTTATCTTTCCAATGTTGTGCATATGTCCAGGGTCATATTTAAATGCTCCAGCCACTCTACCATTTTGGATCTCTTAGGGCATATAATTCCCCTGCGTATAGTTAGTTAAAGACACCTTGGTGCGTAAATGTCCAGCCGCAAAAGTCTTGTTGCTTTTCATCTGTCTTTCCTGTGGCCGGTTGATTCTGCTGTATTTCTGAACTGGTAGTGATTGGACTGCTCCTGATTAAGAGAGACGGCAGAATTAACTTCTGTCCCGGGAGTCTACCGGTCAAATGTGCGTGAAATGGACTTGCCATTTTTTCACGCAGGAGGCATTCTTGGAGCAGTGAACACACATGGAGAATAGGCTGCTTTGAGGGCGAATTATTTTTAACCTTTCAGAAAGTGTAAGTAAACCTTTTGGGTATAAGAATGGGGTTTTCCTCTTCTTCTGAATTAGAAGCGTGACATATTTCAGAAATTTGGGGAAACACTGGCCCTAGAGAAGAAAGCAGCTCTGGGGGGATATAGAAGTTGACTATTTCCTGCAGGCGGGATATTCTCGTTCTTGTCACTGTTTTGTTTCTTTGCATCACCGGAAGGGAATAGATCTTGCAAATCTAATTGGGCAATTGCAGCGATGGTTGGTGATTCTTTTGCCCACCTTCTCCCCAGCACAGTGTGAAAAAGAAAGAGAAAGAAATCTCAGGGCATAGGTGTCTGTGATGCTGTGACGGAGGTGCTCGTGACCTTGGGATTGGGGTTCCCCAAACCTTTGAGCCTAGAAAGAGACTACTGTTTCCCCTGGACTTTCTCTTAAAATGGGGATGGAGGAATTCTGGACTAGATCTTTCGGTCTTAACTTTTTTTGGGTGTTGCCGGTTATAATTATGCCGCAACGTAATAGCAAAGCAGAGATAAAGATTAATTTTATTTTTGCCTTATGATAAAGATTATTTTCAGCCAGATAGTCTGAGATAACGTGAGCAAATTATTCTATAGGCTATGGCTAAGTTACTGTGGGTATTCAAGGCTGCCTTTTTGCTAACATTTTTTTAAATAGTTTTTTATTAAAGTTTAATCTCAAAAATAACCCCCCCACACACAATTCCAGGCTTGAATCTTCCAATTGCATTTGCTTATTTCCATTACATACAAACATAATTTCCATTTTACAGAGAAAAGAGCAATTATGTTGTTTCTTCTTTGATTTCTTACACATTTATATCCTTACCCAATCCAATACTCCTTTCCATTCTTTTTCAAAATTCTGGATAGATTTATTCTTCAAAGAAAATGCTAATTTTTCCATCTCTATCGTATCCAGAACTTTTAATTTCCACCCCTCAATGTCAATATCTTTCCTTTCTTTCCAGCATTGCGCATATGTTGGCCTCTTTTTGCTAACATTTTGATGACCTTTCTAGGAAATGAAGCATTTTCTAGAACATTGTAATGATCTTTATACAAAGTTCTCTTGTGCTTAATAAAAAACCACTATTAAATACGTCCATTCAAGTTTTTACTTAAAGAACAAATCCTTCGATTTTCAATTTACATCTCATTACACCTGCCATTATAAGTTAGATTATACTGCATGGAGCAACTAATTACTTGGCTTTAAAGAGGGGCATTATCTTGCAGTGGTTTGAGTGTTGGACTAAGACGTTGGGAGACCATGGTTCGGATCCCTGCTCAACCAGGGAAACCCACTAGGTGACCTTGGGCAAGTCACACTCTCTCAGCCTGGGAGGAAGGCAAAGGCACCCCCCCAAACAAATTCTACTGAGAAAACCCTGTGATAGGTTTGCCTTAGGGTTGCCATAAGTCAGAAACAACTGGAAGGTACACATCAACAAGGGGGCGTAAACGTTTTTGCTGCTTAAATAACTATTGCCTGCTTAGTTAATGGGAATATGAATTCAAGTACCTGTTGATTCCCTTAGAAGGACATATTGGCAAATAATAGAACAAATAAGAAGAAATGGCAAGATTTGTCAGGCCTGTGTGTGCGAAGAGGCAAAATTGCGTGTTGTAGGTGTAAAAACTGACCTAGCCATCGCATGTTCAGAAAGAGAATGTTGTTAACGGAAGTATACTAAGGAACCTTATAGCACCTTAGAGATTGATTATAAGAGAGTAGTTTGTAGCATGAGCTTTCATAGACCCAGTCTGCTTCATCGTATGCATGGAACAGAGTACTGGATGAAACTCCTAATGAAACAGCCTCATGCTAGCTTATGCTGCAAATATCTTTCTCCCAATTAGTCTCAAAGGTGCTATAAGATTCCGTTGTGTGCTGGTACAGACTAAGATGACTAGGGCCGTTTCTGCACTGGGCTGTTATAGCGCTATTATTCCACTTGCAACATCCTATGGAATCCTGGGGCGCTATGAATGAAATACCCCAGGATTCCATAGGATGTTGCAAGTGGAATAATAGCGCTGTAATAGTCTAGTGCGGAAATGGCCCAGGTCTTCACAGAAGTACAGTATTCCCCCTCTTTGTCTGTGGTTTTGTTTTCTGCAGTTTCAGTTACCCATGGTCAACCTCTTCCCTCACATACTCACCTTCCTCCTTCCCACCCTTTTCCCCAATCCATCCGCTGATGTCTGGGCAATGTCACCCACGCTACCTACTCCAGGTCCTGCCACCCACGTCTTGCCTGCTTGCCCCTCACTGTCCCTTTGCCAACAGCACCGTAGGAAACAGCTCTGGCATCGTGGAAAGTAACCGTCTAGCTTTGCAGGGACCATAGAGAGCCTTCATGTTATCCATTGTATGAGGCCTGTTTATGATTCCTCCAAGAGTAGCTAGAAGTAGCTAGAATGCCAGTTCTGGTGCCAGTATGGTCTGGTACTCTCTGCGGTTTCAGGCATCCACTGGGGGGTCTTGAAAAGTATCCCCTTGGATAAGGGGAGACCACTGTAGTGATGTTTTTGGTAGGGAAGAAGGGATGAATGTTGCATTGAGCTGGATCCACTCAAATGTTTCCTACCAGACATTTGAGGCTGTTTCATTCCCCTAATCTGGTATTACGAAATTTATTTTTATTTTCAGTGATTCTGTGGTATTTAGGAAGATGATTATGTACCATTTTTGCAATCTGTGTATTTCAGTTTGATTCATTTTGGGTCACTTAACATTGCTGTGTTACACAGCTTTTAACCATACTGGGTTTTTTCAAAGCCCATGCCAGTTGGCAGGGCAGTTGCATTAGTAAGGCTTTGCTTAGCAAGCCGTGACTTTTCCGTCTTGCTGCATCACCATGGTATTTGTAATCTTGACAGAAATTCAGGACAGTTGCCTCTCTCCCAAACTCCCACTGCTGACGACGTATTCAACTCAAGGCCAAACGTTCTTCAATGAGACTGTCTTCCAGCCGACCGAAATGGATTTTGCTGCTTTGAGGTGAGGTGAACATACTGCTTACTTGAGCTCTTCTGACCTGCTTTGTTTAAGACCATGAATTTCCTTTGATTTACATGGGTCTTGTCCGAGTGTTGGTGAATTTTTGGCTTGATTTCTAACTCAGTTATTACCATTGGTTGGCTCCAGTCACCTCTGTTTGTCAGATCCTGTCGCATTTGGAGGGGGGGGGGACTCTGAGAAGTTTCTAAAAGCTCCTGGGCTTTTGCCCATGGAAGTGTCCTTTGCTTCTTACAAAACCTAAACGCTCTGGCTTTGCAAGAGGATTGGCTTCCTTCCCTGTTGGGCAGGGTGGAGAACTATGGGAGGCGAGGAAGGTATGTTAAGTCTCCTGGAAGCCTTGGAGGGATGCACCAACCTACTGCAAAAGAAACAAGCAAAAAAACAAAAAACCTAAAACTTGACAGGCTGTAAGGGGCATTTTTGCCATGTTTCAGGGTCCCCTGGGCCATTTTAAAAAACAGGAAGTGAAAATCACTTCTGGTTTATGTCCTGTTTTTAAGAAAACATTTACTAGACTTCAGATGGCCCAGGGCTTCCCAAAATGTGGCAAAAAATTGTCCCAGCACCTACCAAAGGGTAATTTGCAGTACCCTGAGGGCCACAAAAACAGTCCTGGGGGACCACATGCACTCCAAGGCTGCACTTTGCCCCCCTCCCGTGCTGTTGAGATTTTGCTGTTGTGGGCAGCGGAGAAAGGCACTCTTCATGTTTCTCAACCGCCTTTTTTGAGGCGGGGAGGGAAACTTTTCCTGTTTCCTGCTGCAGGTTATCTGTGAAGATGCTGCTAACTCTTCTTGCAGAAACCCAGCACGGGGGAGAGAAACTGTTTGGGTTCTCCCCGTGATTGATGCCCTTGCGACAATTGACAGCTGTCCCTTTCTGGCATTGCTACTTTCCATAAAATTCCAGTGGGAAGAGAAAATAATCAGTCTTCTGCGGGGGGTGATGGAGAAGGGTGACCTCTTTCCCTTCCCGTGGGTTTAGCAAGGAAGTCGGTTTGGGGGTTAAGCACTTAACCCACCACTTTTCCATCAGATGTGCCGCTGTGCCTAAACCTCTGCTGCTACCATATGTGAAGTCTTCCACAAATCTCACAGTTACCACCAAGAGTGAGGACTTCCCCTCGTCCCTACCTCCGCCGCCAATATAAGGGCTTCCAGTCATAATGCTGTGGCCGCCAACTGTGAGAACCTCTGAGATTCTCTTCCCCGTCCTCCTCCTCCCTTTGCTTCTTATGTCCTCGTGCTACTTGTGGTGAGATCTTATACAACTTACATCACCACTGGACACCATCTCTCTTTATTCACAGCTGCTAACACAGACACCTTGTCTCAATCCAAGTTTTCTAATAGATAGTCTTCCTGGAGGCCAAAAGCATGTAAATAGAAAATCAATACTTTATTAGACAGAGCTGAACATAGCAAAACAGATTAATTAATACATTTAGAGCACAGCTCGCACTCTCTCCTGCAGTCCACTCTAGCTAATTCAGTCCTGAACACCACTCATTAGTTCCTGAACCTGACTGATTCTCAACCCTAATCTTCACTTCACTTCCTCCTTTCTTTTTCCTAACCACCTTAACTGACGCATCAACTAGCATCCCAGTTGTCATTCACAAACTTTATTCCAGGCTTCTCAGATATTCCACCAATCGCATCTCACTTTGAACATTCCCTTTTTTCTTCCTGGCAGCTGTTTATCTCTAATAGATAGGTTATTTGTGTATGTTTGTCTGCCTACCAGTTATGTAAAATTAAACAACATTTTACACCAAAAGTCAGTGACATTGCAACTGAGCTGAGCCTTGCTGGGAATGGAAAGAAATCACTACCTTTGTTTATTATGATGATTATTAACTTTCCTTCTACTCTACCTTTTCTTCAAAGCCAAGACTTGAGGAAACTTATAAATTAAAGTGAGTAGGATATAGTTCAAAAACATACAAAAAAAATCAATATTAAAATAGAAGTAAACTATTAACTATATTAAGACAACTGAGAACGTAGTTAAAAGGAAATGCAATTAAAACAGTACAGCCCTTCCCTTGGAATGTGTTTAGTTCTAAAAGCCTGTTGGAATAGAAATTGTTGCTTGCTGACGGAAGAACAGCAAGGACAGGGTCACTCTACCCAACCTAAAGAGGGAGTTCCAGAGCTTAAGGGCAGCCGCCGAGAACTCCTTGTATCGTGTTCCTAGCGGCCAAATCTGGAAAGGTGATGGGACTGAGAAAAGGGCTTCCCCTGAGGATCTCGGATGGGTACCCTCATATAGAGAGATCTGGTCTATCAGTTAGCATGTTCCTAAGCCATTCAGGTTCTCATAGCTCTTTTCCTCCCTAAATCCTCTCTGAAGGAAAACTAGTTCTCCATGAGCCAAGATTTCACTAGAGGTGAGAGACGCTTGCCAACCAGAGTATGAGTGTTCAGTGCTGGGGAACAGGCAAATGAACGTGTGGAATTCTTGTTCAGCATATAAAGAAGTTATACTTTATCTGGACTATGCTGTTGGTATCCCCATTGCTAGTTCCCCTGGCTTATTTACTAGTGCAATGGGCTGATTTGCATGTGAGCTTAGACAAGTGGGATATTGGTTTTATCTGATGATTTCCCTGCCTGGCTAATTCTGTGGCTTTCCACGTCAGAAGGAGACAAGTGGAAGAAAGGATGGTACAAGTAAGTGTATTGCAAGAAGATTTTGAGGAGGAAAAAAAATGAAATGATTTTGGGGCGGGGGGGGAACATAACAGTGAATAATTGTGGATTTATTGAGCACAGGAAGGCAATCTCAAGAGATATAGCAAGAGGCACCGGGAGTTGGTAAGGAAATTAAATGAGATTGGGAGCGAATTTAAAGCTAGATAGAAAAGGATGAGATTAAGATAGATGTCACCGGATAATAAAAACGGCAAGGCAGTAAAACACACACACACAACACACACACACACACACACACACACACAGAAAAAGAGGTGAGGGAGAAGGATAAGAGAAGCAACATATGAAAACAGTTGGCTCTTTGTGCCACTGACCCTGAAGCTTCAGCTTACTCGTTCCCCAGAGAAGGGAGAAATCTTAATTATATTCTGCTTGGGCACCTGGCAGAGCAAGGCATGTCTCTGCACTTGTGGAATGGCTGTTGGATGCGGTCACATCCAAGAAAAAGTGGGAAGTGTATCTCTATGCTACTGGAATACCAAAGCTGACTGTGGACCTAGATGGAATACCTGGACAGGAATTCTCTGAGTACTCCTGTAAGCCTGATGGAAAAAGAATCCCTTCCGTACAGCTGGTCTTGTTTTATGTTTCCAAACTTGCAAGAGTGCTTTAGTTAAGATAATCAGACTCCTTGCATTAAGAGTCCATGGATTTTCCTATATTAGAAGATAGACAATTGGGGATCATTGTCCCGCAGTGAGAGAGGAGGCAACCCAGTCCTCCCTTCTTGCTTATGGCAGAATGCCAACACTTCCTGCCTGACGGCCCACTCTGCTTTGTGCAGTGGGTCATTGAGACTGGAACTGTTTTGCAGATTGCTTTCAGAGTAGCAGCAGCTTCCTCAATCTGTGTTGTACGGGGAGATCCCTATTCAGACTCGGGAGGAGTTCAGATTTACCCCAGAACTGTGGATGGAATGCATTTAGATTTGGGAGTCCTCAAGGCTGATCTGTAATTTGGATCAGCCTTAGACAAGGATTTCCTGCACTGGCAGGAGATTAGAGTCCCTGGCAGCCCTAAGTTTTTTCTTTCTCTGCCTAACCTACTTCATATAATTGAATGGGTAAGAACTGCAAACCATTCTGAAAGCTGAAAAGTGGAATTGAAAGGTTAAATATCAGGGTTTTCTTTGTCACAAAAAATTCAGAAAAGTGTTTTCAATGCTAGGTGTTGTTTTAAGTCAAAAGGATCCAGTCTCATTTTTGTAAAACAAACTCCGAAAGCGGTGCTGCTTCATAGATTTTTGGCTAGAATCCAATCATCAAGAGTATAGAAGTCCAGTTGATAACCTCTAGTAGACTATGAAACCAGTGATGATATTGTTGGTAAAAAACCATTATTGGTTTTATGTTGTTGTTCTCTCTACTAAAGCATCTCGGTGAAGGAAAAATTGAGCCCTTGTTCTCAGACCTAGAGAATTTCTTTAGGTTGTAATGAAGGACTGCATTTCTCCCTCTCTCTTCTGTTTCAGAGGGACTCCAGATGTTTCTGATGCTGCTTCTGAGGAGACTTCCAGTCGTTTGCAGATAAGAGAAGCTGTGAGGCTGGCAGCCACGGATGTTGATTCAGATTCCTCCAGTGATTGCATCTCTCTGTCTCAGCACCCACTGGCTGTTGGCGCGGCGGAACCTAGCAGTACCAGTCTTGGTAGCTGTCTGTCTCAGCACCCTCTTTCTCTTTCTGGGCGCACACTGACAGAACAGAGGAATCATAGTGAAGAAGAAACGCCGCAGCTTGGGATGTGTGGTAAACCCTTTGGCTCCAAGGATGAGGTTTCTGGAGTCCCGTGTTCGCAAAAGTTACCAAGCCAGCAGTTGGCAGCTCCTCTTCCTCTGTCAGAATCTTGGGGAGCTTTCTCAGGCCAGGATCTGTTCCTTTTGGACAGCAGTGTGCCAGCACCTCTTCTGCTTGAAATCCTGGAAGAAGAGGTGGGATTATCCAAGGAACATGGATTCTTATCTTCTGAGAGTTCTTCTGCTAAAAGTGTTTTGGGAAAGGATCCAGAAGAAAATGATATGAGTCAGCTAATGGAGGATGCTGTTTTGGTAGAAAGGGAGCCAGAAACATTTGTAGAACCACAGCAGCAAAGAGGAGGAACTATTTCTGAACTTGACCCCTCAAAAGTACTTTCTGATTCAGAAGGAAAGACTTCCAGGAATGCCACTGGTGCAGGACGATTATCAGCAAACCCTTCACAGGCATTGGTTTCCTCTGGGAGGCACAGGATGGGTTTGGGTGACTCTTGCAGTAATACTGGGATACCACCAAGACCTTTGCAGCATGAGCCGCAAATGCAGCAGGTCTCTGATGTTGTGTCTGAAGAAGAAAAAAGAAAGCTTATTTCAGCTGAATCTGACTGCAGACATAATGCCAGTGTGCCTGTCCAGCCAGTCGTTGCAGCTGCAGAACACGGCAATACAGGTAGCAAGCAGGTAAACTCTGTGGTGGAAACCCAGATGGCAGCAAGCAATAATGAACTGATGCTTTCAGATTTCAGCATAGAGAGAGAGCATAAGGATACTGGAATTTCACCTTCCTTTAATGAGGGATCATTTTTTGTACATCTGGCTCATCCAGTTCATCATTCTACCCCAGGAGTTTTTGCAACTCGAAACTTGAGGCAGGAGGCTTCTGCTAGGACCATCCCAGTCAAGTCTGTTCTCCAGTCTCCTCTTTCCTGCTTACGTGAAGAGATTTCTAAGAATTCTTCTGGTGATACGTGTATTCGTTCTGTGGAACAGCCTCGTGTACTTTCCGTGGATGATACTTGTGTACTTTCTGCTGAAGAGCCTCTTACACTCCAAAGTGAGCAAGAAGCAAAAAAGGAAAGTAGTGGAGGTCTCCAAATTCTACATCCTCTTAAAGGCAGGATTCAGTCTCTGCCTTCTCTTAATTTCATGGAGAAGGTAGGGGCATGGAACACGACCCAGTCAGCTGAGAGGATGTCGGATGCTTTGGCTTTACATGGCTCCAGTGGCATCTCACCCAGACAGAAGGCCTATAGTGCCGTTGCAGATTCTTTGAACAGCATCTTGTTGAAGCATCAGAGCCAGTTGGATCTCAAGTCAGGGTCAGCGACATTGCTTTCTGGACCAAAGTCCATGGCCAATCCACATTCTTATGATAAAAAGTCGTCCCGTGCTTTACCGCTTACTAGGTCTCAGTCCGAAAACTCTGTGATTGCAATCAGCCGAGAAATGTCAAAGACTGAAGTAGGGCATCAAAAAAAGCAGGATTGTAATTTTCAGCCTCCAGAAGACAAGGACCACGTATCAGGAGATGCTGAGGCTGAGCCACATGAGGCTAATAGAGATGATGCAGAAGATCCACTTATCCAACATCATACAGCAGTTTTAGTCTCCACTGTATCCAGTGATGAAGAACCAATTGAACACGTTGGAAATGGAAGTTGCTCTGATCCAGGTCATTTTATTACTAGTGAAAGGGTCGCCGAACTCCTTAGAGAAGAAACCGGTTCTCTTACTGGTTACCAAGAAAAGTCTATTGGCTCTTCAGGTAATACACAGGAGTTGCCAGGTTCTCATCTTTGTACCAATCAGATCAGAATGGATTGTTTTAGAGATCTTTCACCAGATAGCTTAAATCAGCTAGCTAGTTCTGGGAGAGGTAGCTGCATTGACATAAGACTTTCTTCAGGACAGTCGTCAAGACGATCTTCAGCTGTTTCGGGGAAGTTGCAAAGCAGTTTGGAAGATATACTACAAACTCCAGATGACAGAGAGATGAATATAGAAGAGAGAATACCGGTAAGTTCGTATTTCTTTTCCCGTCATCTGTTATCAGTTTTAAAAATCTTTCTCTTTGGCGAGCACCAGTGCTATGTTTGATTCAAACCCATCTTATCTTGTGATTTGTTCAATGCATATACATAAATTTTTGTTCTCTCTATGGTACGTTAACTATCAGATTGCAGCAGATTGAGGTTCTTTTTGTTGCTTATCAGACTTCAAATGCAGCTTCTCCAAAAGCTCATTAAAAAAATAAAAATAAAAGTTTGAAATAGAGGCCATCATCATAGTGGTACTTAAGGAAGTGCTTGCATTGTTAACTGTAATTAGCCCTCAACGGTACCATACAAAAACAGAAGAAACTGCACACTTTTGGGAGGAAAAAAATTCTGAAATGAACACCCATGAATGTAGCATAATTGTAATTCTTTTTCCAAGCCAATATGGTGTCCCTTCAGTTTTTCTCTAGCAGCCTCTGGAAAAGCCCTCCCCTTTTCCTGATTCCATCCTTTCTACCTTTGTTTTATTATTTATCTCCCAAGGTAGGACCCAAAGTGGCTTACAACAATGTTATAACAAAATACAGTTGGCCCTCAACATTTGCAGGTTTGACTTTCATGGATGTGATTATTTGGGAGTTTCTCCAGCCCCTGCCCCCACTTCAGATGTGTCTTTTCCAGGGGAACCTTCCCTCTTGGAGGCACCGATTTGACTGCGCAGCCCTTTACAAAGTGGCCTCTGGTCCTTCCCTTCCTCTATCAGCTGCTTCCTCTCCAGCTAAGGGGGATTACAGCCCAATTTCCCAGTACCACAGCCCCTCTCCTGGTGCCACCCCCGCACCCACAAAGGAGATGGGCAAAAGAGAGGAAGTATAGGGCCACCAAGCCCACCCATGTCCTTCCCCTGACCTGGTTTGGACCCTGGATATGTGCTCTGCCCACCATGCCTCAGCCCCCTTTCCACAGACCTCCCCACATTTCGATGTTTGTGATTTTCCCACTTTTGCTGGGGTCCTGCACCCCCAACGCTAGCACTTGTGGAGGGCTGACTGTACAGTTAAAGTCCTGATAATATGAAAGCTAGAAAAATTAACTACCATGTTAAAAATCCAATAATTTAAAAAAAACTATTGAATAATTTTAAAAAACTAACTGTAATGATAAAAAATGCAGCATACAAATCCCATAAGAAAACCCTTCTGCCCAGCCATTTAATTAACAAATGCCTGTTCAGATAAGTAGGTCTCCTGCTTCCCTGGTCTGTTCTCATGCTTCGTTTTTTCTCAGCACATCAGGTAAAGTGCCTTAAATGACTTTCCTCTTTGGTAAAATTGCACAGTTTTCACATAGGGAGGGTAGTTCCAGACAAATGCTCTTATACATGAAAGTGAGAGACATGCAGCCTTCTGGAAAGGATTGTTCCATTCTAAGAATATACAAAAAAAAGTGTTTAGCTTTTCTGAAGGAAGGCAGGGTGCAAACATTGAGGTTGCTGGCATGACTGGAAAAATCAAATCAACTGGGACCGCAGGTGCGAGGAAACAAGGTTGACAAGAGACGCAGGGACTGAGTGATGAGGGCCTTAACATTCTGTGACGGTTGCGTCGAAGGGCTACATGTGACCTTCCAGTTTCTCTCTTCCAGGCTTGCATCCTGCAATGCTATGTGCCAGGAATCAACTCTGTGATAGACTGCCTTTAAAAGCTTTCTCGCACCAACAAGTTCTTGCTTTCTCTGTGAGATTATAAAAAGAACATTCTTTTTTATTTTTTTTTAAGAAACACAATTTTCCTGCTTCTCGGTGGCATGTGGGAGCTTTCTCCTGTCTTTCCATTTTGCTCATTTTCTTATTGAGCACATGTGCACCCAAGATACCACCTCTACTAATATGCGTAATGACTAGCAGCCTTAAAGGGACCACATTGCATCTATCAGACTCAGCACTTAAATATGAGGCAGGATTATCAATCCACCAAGCCCACATAACAGCCTTAAATCGTACAAATCAGGAGATCCGTGTAAGAGTGACAAACACAGGGCGAGCAGGAAGCTCTCAGGCAGGGCCGGTCATGCAGCACAGAGGATGCAGTGCATATCAGTCTGTCTGGGTGGAGAAAACATCCTTTCCCCAAACAGGGCTTTATTGGGGTGAGAGGTCCCACTTGTAAGGGGCGAGATGTGATCTTCGTGAACCTTAGCAACCTATCCTCTCTTTGGCTTGAGGCCTTTCCAGTGCTGCTGAGGAAAAGGGAAATGAGAATCAGTGGTGCTCCAGAGACAGAATACAAACCAGTAAGTTCAAAGGACAAGAAAAGAGAGATTCCTCCTAAACATTAAGAAGAACTTTCTGATGGTAAATACTGTTCAACTGTGGAATAGACAGCCTCAGACTGTGGTGGACTCTTCATTTTGGGGGGTCTTTGAACAGAGGTTGGATGGGCATCTTTCAGGAGTGCTTTAGTTGTATGTTCCTGCCCCTTCCACCTCTAAGATTCTGTGAATAATGTTTGCAAGCTTGATGCCCCGTCCTGCAAAGGTTTGTATGCTTTCGTTGGATGTTCACAGCAGTGCAGAGCCCCTTCAAGAAAGAGAAGGAATAGGCTTGTTTTGCTGGTCCAGATGGGCCAATGCTCCTTCACATGAGGATGCTAATCCCTTTGAAATTAATACTGTACAGAAGAAGGAGCTCTGCAGGTCCATGCCAAAGAGCATCATCCTGGATGTCTAGGGGACACACACACACACACACACAGACTGAAAGAAAGAGAGGAAGAGAGAGAGAGATTCTGGTCCACATCACACTACACTGTTATACTGCTATTATTCCACTTTAACTGCCATGGCTGCACCCTGGGGAATTCTGGAGTTTGTAGTTTGGTGAGGCAGAGGAACTCTCTGGCTGAAAATTCTAAATACCTCCTCCTGAACTGCACATCCCATGATTCCATGCAATATTGCCATGGCAGTTAAAGTAGAATAAGAGTGGTATAATAGTATCGTGTGATAAGGCCCTCTGGCATCTCTTGGTTGGGCATTCTTTTCTTCTGCTGAGCATTGTGAAAAATTGCTTGAAGGAATGGGAGAAAGGATTATTCCTGACTTGTCTCCTCATCTCTACCACCTCTGGTTTGGCTGAGCACTGATAAAAACTGGAGGCTCGTGGCTTGGTTGTTTAAAGAGATTTAGTCACCTTGCCTGTCAATTTAGTTTACCTCACAAATCAGTGTCAGAACTTTGCAGAATAAGCCATGCTTTTGTTATGCATTTATGCAAAAGATTTTTTCCCCTTTCTGATACCTCCTTCCCTTTCTAAATATAGTTTAATTTTCACCTAATAAATAATATATTTCTGGCAAGGAAGATGTATAGTGTGCCTTTCATATTGGGAAGGAATGAGACGTGTGAAATATTTGCTTATTTTTGGTCTCAAAGGAATATGAAGGATTGGAAGCTTCTAAATGAGTATTTGGATATGTCTTGTGTGTAGTATCTTATTTATACATGATTGCTAAAGAAAGCGCTATGCAAATGAAAGTGGGTTTCGTAGAATTTTTTTTGTTCACCTTGCCTTCCCTGCAGAGACTCACCCATGCAGTTATTTCCATTTGTAAATTTTGTTGTGAAGTCCTTGCACAGTAGTGGTGGTTTGTGATATTTCGAATTGCGCACTGCATCAGGGCAGGCTGTCTTGATTGCTTTTCCGGATTAATTTTCTTCCCCTCTTGCATCAGGTTTACCTTCATAACCTTGGCATTGATCAGTCACCTTCATCCATATTGACTCCATTCATGCCTCGAGGGCCAATCAGAGAAATTGAATTGTCTCCAACCGAGCTCAGAACACTGAAGGCGTCTACTGATTTGTTAACACAGTGCATGCAGTTATCAGAAGGTAGGTGAGACATAAATGGGGCTGTGTTCGTGGTGATTAAGTGGCTCTGTCAAGAGCTATGAATTCAGATAGCTAAATCGAACATCCAGCTTGAGAAACAATCTACCTCTAAATGCCAGTTGTTGTGGCAGATGTTGGTTTTGCTTCATGACCTACTTCTGGGCTTTCCAGCACCGTCTACCAAGCCAGGATGCTGGGTCAGGCGAACTTACCTTGATCTGGTCCAACAAGACTCTTAGTATTCTGTCACTTTCCCATGCTTAATGTGGAAATTCATAGTACCAGCAAAGGTGGTGTTTGTCTGCCTTCTCCCTCCCCGTTTTCTCCTTTCGCATGTTCATTGTTTTCCGCTGCTCCAGAGACTAGGACAAGGAGCAATGGATTCAAGCTGCAGGAAACGAGATTCCACCTGAACCTCAGGAAGAAACTCCTGATGGTCAGAGCTGTCTGCCAGGGGAATTTGCTGCCTCAATGGAATGTGGTGGAGTCTCCTTCCTTGGAGGATTTTAAGCAGAGGCTGGATGACCATCTGTTGGGAGTGCTTTGATGTGGGTTCGTGCATGGCAGGAGGTTGGGCTGGATGGCCCCTGGGGTCTCTTCCATGATTCATTTTCTTAGCTTTCAAGTGATCCTTGTCTTCCTCATTTCCTAAAGACAATAGAAGAAGTCCTTGTTTGGTAGCAGTCCTTCAGTGTCTTCAAAATTTCCAGTATTTCCTTACTTTTTTCTGAAGTTTTCTTGTCCAGAGTGAAACAGTGTAGGAGTTCATGGAGAGAACCTCCTCGTTCTTATCCTGCTGAATCAGTCTAATATGTAGCTTGAAAACTTGTAGAGGGAGTATGTTGGGGGCATTCATGCCTGGTGGTCCTCTAAATATGCTTGCAACTATCTCTGTTTCCGTAATAACTGTTTGTATCTCTTTGCATGCCTGACAGTGTATTTGTTGACAATTTCATTAGTAAGACATACTGTGAATTCAAACCATTTTTTGTTTTCTTCTAGGGGACCCTCAACCTGCAACTGATGCTATGCAATCAAGCTATAACTCTTCCATTTTTAGTGGCCCAGTTCCAGCAGGATCACTTACTGGCCCTGGTAGTCCACTGATCACAGAGCTTCCCTCACAGCTTTCTGGAGGCTTGCTCAGTGAGGGTAAGACTGCCTGCCGTCAGTTACAGCTTCATGCACCCCCAGAACTACTCTCAAAAGAGGGTACATTGGAATCCCCAACTGCTCTGCAGTCAGCAGAGCCGAGCCAAGTAGTCCCAGAAGTTCCTACTGATTCTCAGGAGGAGAAATCCCCAGAATGTGTGCAGATACTGCCAGATAGAACTGATTCAAAGGAACTTGGAATAAGTAAAGAGAAACCATTTTCTGGCTCTGAGACTCCAGAAAATGCTGAAAAGGGCATGAAGAAGGAAAGCGCTTCTTTGCTTGTAATTTCTGAAGAAGAAAGAGATGATTCCTTCATAGGATTGAAAACACTGAAGGAAATTGAGAAACTTCTGGCAGAGACGGAACAGAGAACTTCAGATAGAAATGTTAACTTTGGCTGCTCCATCTCCTCCCCAGAACTGGACGGCTCCTTGAAACAAATGAAAAACATCATTGGCTCCGAATGTTCTGGACCAGTCAAAGGAAACAACCTAGGGATTAGGAGGATGTGGTCGTGGGATGAGACACTCAGCAGGCCAAACGTTCAAGAAAACAATATGCACACCAAACCCTTTAGCCTCAGTGGTAGCTTAAAATGGAAAGGCTTGCTTGCTGTGGACATTTGCAGCAAGGGGCAAGTTACACCAGAAGAGTTGAGGCCGACATGTGAAGCAGCCACTGAAGAGTACAGGATGGCAAAGCCCACAAGACGGTCTGAGCCAGAAGGTGCCAATAATGTAGTGGTAAATAAAAGTCTCTCTGTTTCTGGAAATGGTGTTACAAAAAGCAACCTGGGCAGCTCCAGAGATCTCCAAGAATTTCAGGCTACTTCTAGCATAAAGCCCTCTAACACTCTGGAAAGTGTTCAGCAAGCTTTGGAGAAAGCCAAAGGAGGGAGCAACAAAGAGACGGGCAGTAGTCGTGGAAGTGAAAACAGCAGCAGTGTGGACTCACTGGGTATCAAAGTGAAAAATCTTCTGCAATACGAACGTCCTGTCCTGCACACGACGCGCTGGTTAGATGAGCAGGAGTGCGGTGGAAGTATTCCAAAAGAAGGCTTAGTTGGAGCTGGTTTAGCTGGCAGTAAAGGGGACCCTGGTGCCAGTAAGAGCGACAACAGCAGCAGCTTGGACTCTCTGGCTGCCCGTGTCAAAACTCTTCTGGAAGAGGAGCGCCCTGTGATGCACGCAATTCAGATATTACGGGATGCTGAAGAAGAAGAAGCAAAAGCCCATGGTAGGTGACTGACCCTCAGGAGCTCTCTGAAACATAACTCCTGGGTGTATAAGCATCAGAATGCAACACCCATCTCCTGACTGAATTGATGGGAAGATTTAGCTGGAGCCCTTGAAAGTGTAGCTTGCAGTTAGAAGTCTGCTATGGCAGTATTCCAGGCCCATCAGAAGTCTTGTGGATTCAGGTATCTCCGGCTCCTGGGACACTGCTGTGGCAGAATACAAGATGTCAGGGAGTGGGGCATGACACAGAGACTTCCAGCAAACCCCTCTTACTCCCCTTGCTGCTGTTTCCATCACATAGATGTTTTTTGGTGGGAGCGTGGGATGGACCTAGAAGGAATTTCAGAAGAAGTTGAAAAAGCAAGTTGAAAAGAAATCAGAACCATTCTCTTAATTCCATGCTTCAAGGTTTTTGAATTGAAAGACAACAATACTGGAGGTGGGTGGGGGGAATCCTAGAAAAACAGGCCTGTCCAATTGCCTGGAAGATGGCCTTGCCCATCCAGGGACTTCAGCGCATGGTACCTGTGGTTTGTACTTAGAAACAGCCATCTGGTTTGCAGTCCACAGTGAAGTGAATAGCTGTTTGTGTTTGGCTTCTCCTGGGATAAGAACCAATTTGGCTCCATAGTGGAACAATCAGATAATTGTTTGAGAATTTAGGCTACGGCGGTCCTCACGAAAAGGCTGCACAGGCACACCACATAGGGCTGGCTTTTAAAATGAGCAGTTTGGGCAACTTGTCTGCTGTTAGGAGTTTGTTCTTGGCTAGCATCACAAAATGACAAGCAGTGCAGTGAGTGTAAGCGTGTCTTTTGGAAGTAATCCCAGGCTGCCCAGGGTAAGGAGTTGGGGGACAGAGAAGGGAAGTGAGGGAAGGTTTATCAAAAAACAGTGAAAAATTGATGTATTAGCTACTCCGGGAAGTTAATATGCTGGAAAGTAAATGAAACTTTGTCATGTTCTGCATTTGGATCTAGTCAGAAATTAAAATGGGGCTGAAATTTAAGTAACTTGTCCTAACAATCAAACACAAAGCAATTTCAGGCTAACCTGAGCAGCTCTGTTATATATTTCACTATACTTTATGTTCTTTTTCCTGTCCATCAAATATCAGGAAACAAGAGACTGATTTTCTGTGATCTTACTAATATGGATGAGGGAAAAAAAAAGATTATTCAGTTTGCATTATAATAGAAAAATTGCCGAAACTGCACTTTATGTGTCAGTGTGCAAGCAAGCATCCTTCAATATCCTTCAGTATTTGCACTTAACATAATTTTGTCGAGCATTTCTCCAAACAAGACTGTGCATATTAGTGAAACAAGTGTGTACAAGAAAACGTTTATCAAGTTTTACATCTTGATGATTGTCTTATTTAGGAGAAAACTGCTTGTACAAAGCCGTCTGTACTGTGTTAGCTAAAAATGCAAACGTTAGGAGAAATGTGCACAAAATGGTTTGTTCAGGATGTTTTATAAGAAAATAGTACCTAATGCAGAACTGGGATGGAATGAACTGTGGACTGTGGAACTGAGAAAGAGAGAAAAACCAAAACTGAGATTCAACCATCCATTTTGTCCAATAGCCTGGGTGAAACTGAAGTGGGCAGCTCAACTTCCAGACTCTGTGCCTGACCTAAATGAAGAAGATCGACGGATGATAGAACGAATCAAGAGAGAGCAGCATTTGAGTGCCGGGACAGCTGAAATTCTTAAGGTAAGCCCAAGGACACTAGCAAGCAGATGTTGGAAACATGGAAACAATCGACGTGAAAAAAGAGTCTTGCTCCTAGCAGTAATTTTTTGCTACCAGTGCGCTCTGTAATGACATTTTAATGAAATTTTCACATAGGTTGGAACATACGGGAAATAGGATGAATTGGGTAATTGATTATATGAGTACTTCGCTCTATGATCCTTGCTGCTGTTCACATTCTGAATGCTTCAGACCCCTTCTGTGTGTCTGTGCTGCAAAGTATGGTTGCCCTAAAGGGGGAAGAGAAAAAGGTCCTTTGTTGTGGCTGTCCCCAAGTCTCTAGAACAGGAGTGGGGAAAGTGTGGGCCATGAGCCCCGACTTTGCAGTCCCTGAAGCCTCCCAGCAGTCCTCCAAACCCCACCCTGCAATTTAAAAAAAAAAAGAAATGGCACAATTTTTAGTCAGTTTCCACTGCCCCCAGAAATAGACATAGAGAAAGGCTCCCAAACACACAGAGATATTCAATCCTGTCCTGAACCATCCCCACCAAATACCTCTGTTTTCATTGGGGTCTCTCTTAAACCGATGACAGGAAGTAATACGGCATCCCCTCTGGTTGCCATTTTGAGAGGGACTGAATTAAAACAGGTAGAATGGCGCACTGTGGCAGCGGGGGGAGTATGGACTGTGTGGGATCGATCCCTTGCCCCTGCACAGCAGTGATGTCACATCATTCCAGGTGTTGCTTTTGGATCACTTTTGACCTTTTTGAGAGGAGAGAGAGAAAGTTTTGGAGAGTTCTGATGGGGGGGGGATGAATCTAGCAAAATCAACATTTCACATGATTTTTTTGCTTCCTTTAAAAAAATGGGGTGGGGAGCTTTTGGTGTGACCTAGGAAGGTGAAAGAAGTTTGGGCTGTTTTTTGCCCACTTGTGGTATATAGTAGTTTCCCTATATCTGCAGTTCCGCTTTCTACAGTTTCAGTTACCCACTGAACACAGTTTCAGTCAACTGTGGCTCAATAGTATTAAATGGAAAGGGGCAGAAATATTGCAGGGTTCCTATGGCCAGTTGCCTCCATCTTTTTCCCTCGTAGGCTCACCTTACTCCTTCCCACCCTTTGCCCTGATCCATCCCGCGGCATACGTGCAATGACACCCATGCGGCTGCTTGGGGTCCTGCCACTTGTATCTTGTTTGCCTGCCACTGACTTTAATCACCCCTCCACCAGCAATACCGCTGGAAGTAGCTCTGGCGTCTCCAGAAGGAGCCTGCTTGCTTTGTAGATAACATAGAGGAATGTAAAAGAGACCATAGGGTACTATAGGGTTTGGCACTGTCTGTCATTTCATACATCCACAGTGTTTCTCGGAATGTTTCCCCCATGAATTAGGGGGTGCTACTGTATAGGTGCTGCTTCTATCTGAATTCTAGGGTGTCATCCGAGGTAGGTGGGTGGGTGGCAGTAGCCCATCCAAGGCAGAGCGGATCTGCACCTCTGCAATACTCTGTCCAACTCCCAGGAGTCAAGAAAGGGAGTTGGAGAAAATTTTGTGTACTCCCACTTCTACATGTAAAGGGGAGGGTGAGGAATCAGCCTTGATGGTATGGAAAAGCAATGTGAGAAGTGGCCCAATAGCGGGAAAGAGGTGGTGTGTTGAATCCCACTTTCGTGCTTTCAGAATTGTTGCTTCATGCTCTTGAATAACCCACAGATATGTATCTCTGCTGATTTTCGTGTGTGTTTGTCTTGTCTGTTCTCAGCGTGTGATAACAGGGACTCTGCTGCTGGTGCTAATGTGCGGGTGAGGCGACTGGAGTGTGGCTATCCAGCATGGTTTGGAGCTTTGAGTGGTGCACCTGACTACTGTCTCATTTTTCCCCTCTTAATTGCAAGCAAGCAGTTTTCACTGTGGGAAGCTGTAGCTGCTAGTGCTCAATGTTCTGCATGCATCTGAAGGAGAAATGTCTTGTTTACTTGTTTGCTGTGTGATCTTTGCTGTGCGAAGATGAATTTTATGGTAGTCTGGGCTGTTTTTACCCCCTACGCATTAAGCTGCAGTTGTTTGACCAAGCAGAGGATACCTCTTTTCAGTATTGCTATCTTCAAAGGAGTATTAGCAGCTTCTTTGTTATATCTCTGTAGTAGTTCATATGTGGCTTGATTACTTTTATACTATTTTATACTACTATATGCATTTATGTCCTATTTTTATGCTTTTATACCCTGTCTATAGTCTATCCTATTTATATATTTATATCCTATTTTAGTAGGTGTATTTTATCTATACCATACTATTGGAAGGTTTGCTATGTTGGGTCTATGGACTGCAAATAAAGTTTGACTTATATATGCCTTGATGTGAACTGCAGAAAGGTGAAGACTTTTAAAAAAACCCTGACAGTCCACATCCTTATTGTGCCAAGAAGTGTGTTTTCTTCTCTTTAGCTGTGAATTTTCTAATTATTATTAGTCAGAAAGCCCGGTAGAAGCAGACGCTTGCTGTGCTATATTTACCCATGCATTATTTAGATGAACATTTCATGAAATACTTTCAAAGTACTGTCATTATTTTGGAAGCAAATACATCTGGAAGTGATCCCAAATATTTTTGTAGCGGTAACTTTCTGAAAAGAATTTTTCAGCGAAATTAGCTGTCGACTTGTACCCTTCCCTGCTGGACACTTCAATTAATGAGAAAAGGAAAGATTTTTGTGGTATGGGAGAAGGAAACTTACATGTTAGTTGTCATGACAATAGAACACATACATGTAGAGTTCACTTTCTTGAAAGGGTCATAATACTAGATGTCACCTTGAACAGAAATTTAATAAAACAGTTAAAGAAAACTTCATCCTATCTTGAGCATGAGGCAGATTTCACCTTTCAGTGAATGCCATTCTACTCAGAATTGTAAAATATGAAGGACAGTTATGCAGTTACACCCTGAAAATCTTTTATTCCTTAAGGTGCTTTGCTATTTTCTTGTTGACTCTAGAATTTTTTTTTTGGTTGTGTGTTTGGTTTTTTTTTTTTTATATTTGTTTGATTTTAAGGTGGTGTTGTTACTATGAACTTCCTAAGCAGTCTTTGAAAAAATTTGTTTCAATTTTATGTCAGTCAATTGAATCCCACCATTAAAAATAAATAACTCAATCTAATTTATTGCAAGTGGTGGGAGGAAATGTGAGAGAGTACAGATGTCTTCATTACCGGTACACAAATCATTTTCTTTAAAGTGGGTTGTCAAGCTTTATTCCCAGTATCTATCAATTTATCTATAGCACTACATCTTGACATAATAGGCTTTTCTGGAAACTGAAGCCACTGAAACAATGCGATTTGTAAGCATGTTGACTTAACATTCAGCAGTTCATTTCATGGATGTACTCTAGTCAGGGTAGACCTAAATACCTTAAAGGGAACCAGTTCTTCTCTCATTGTAGGAGCTACACTCTGGCGAGTACTTGGATGGGAGACCACCGATGGATACTAGGTTCTGTAGGCTATATTTTAGAGGAAGGAACCGGCAAAATTAATTCTGAGGGTTCCTGGCTTAAGAAAACCCTGTGAAATTCATGGGATTGCCATAAGTCAACAGGCTACTTAAAGGCACATACATACACAGTCTAGTTGGGACTAGCAGCTAGTTTAGCCCAGAGTTTGCAATGAAATTGGCTTAGAAGTCTGATTCCCTTGGGACTCATCTACTGTGTGGGAGGAAATTCTGTATTCTGCTGGCTGCATGCAACCCGCAAGTCCCTTCAGAACCGCCCTCCCCAAGCCTATATTTTTCCTGGCTAAAAGAATATCATTTTTTGACAATTCTCCATTAAAACAAGGTACAAGGGGGCTGAAGTTAAAGAAAAAAATTACAAATTTGGAAGTAGTCTTTGGCCACTTTCAATTTTGGTTTGGGGTTTGTTGTAGTTGTTGTGTGCCTTCAAGACATTTCTGGCTACCTGTACCTTATCTACTTGCTTCCTGCCCCCAGCTCCCCAAATTAGATGCTGAAGTTTTATGTGAGATAGTTTGGTCTAGGAAACTTTCTACAGCGTGAAGGTGTCTGGTGTTGCTGTTATGACATGACAGCGATTGTCAGTCTTAGGATTTATTTATCTCAACACCATATGTCACAAATTCAGCACGAGGACAACAAATTAAAATTATTTATTTTATAGCTTAAATTTAATAAGCAGAGCTCTAGATCTGCTGCAGGAGAGCTGTATTAATGAATTATGCATGTTGTAATTTTCTGTCTCTCTTGGATTCCTTACAGGGTCGGCTGTGGAGAAATGGAAGAATTTCTAACTATGATCCTATTTCAGAGCTCAACCCAGAACTCTCAGAACTAAGAAGTGTTAGTGAGCTGCAAAAGGCCCGTAATACACAGAATTTTCCATTGTCTGAATTTCCAAAGGTGAATACAGTTCAGGCCAAAACAATGCATGGAACTGACCATGCCCTTCTAAGTGAGCTAGAGACAAAGTCCTTAAACAGAATACAAAGCCGTGCTTGCAACCAGCTTCAGAAACACTCAGGTAATTCCTTGGACTTTAAACACAATTTTCATGTTTCCCTGGGTGGTGCCATAGACACAAATATGATGGAGCTGACCAGTGCCTCGAAGGCATTCACAGGAGACAAGGTGAAAGCATCAACGCAGGCAAAGTTGGCTGTCAGCCACTCTACCACAGGACCTGCCAAGCAAATTACTTCTATCACATTTGCATCCCGCAAGAGGTCATATTCTCCTCCTGCTTCCTGCTCTGGCCTTCACAAAGCCACTCCTCGTGATCCGGTACCTTTGGAAGACCAACCTGTTAACGACGAACAGTTGAAACCTGGTAAGCTGCAGCAAGAAACTTCAAAACCCTGTGTGTTGGCAAGCACAGCAGCTATTCACGTACCAGATAGGAGTGTTGGGTTTTCCTCAGGGGGAGGCTGCCATCAAGACACATCCATAATTGGTGTCAAAGATGAATCTCATCAAGAAAAGAACATTACATCAGTAGGAAAATCCCAAGCCAGTTGTATTGAGCAAAAGATCCACCTTACAGAGGACCACGGGGAAGCTCAGTCTTCTTCTCCAGTACTTACCCCGCTGAGAAAATCTGGTGCACCTTTAAGTGATATTTGTGATAACAAATTGAACCCAAAAGGAATGACGGCTGATTTGTCCTTTTCCGTAAATGTGTCTCCAGAGAAGGTAGAAAATGTTTGTCCCCATGATAAGTCTGCGGTTGGCATAGGAAGCTTTCCCCACAGCCCTGAGCCTAAAGGCAAAGAGAGCATGGTGGTAAAAGAGAATGAACTTACTCATGATTCACATTTAAGAAGGGCTGGAGACATGGATGCAGAAAGCAGCAGTCCATTGCCACCTTCTTCTCCAGACCCCAAAGCAGTGATCATGCCAGGGTCTCCTTCATCACCAACCATGAAAGCCCTGTCTGGTGTCCACATTACTTTATCTCCAAAGCGTATTAATTTGGATCTTCCGTGTAAGTTGGATATGGGAGCCGAAATGAGACAAGTTGATGGTGTTAAGAGTAATCTTCAGCCAGCAGCTTTAAATATTCCAGCTATTTCATCAGAAGCTACCTCTGAGTTAAAACCCACTGAAGGTTCCCCAAAGGCTCAGGAGTCCTCATATTTCCCAACGCCACTAGCACAAGATAGTCAGTTTAAGCATCCTCATGTTCCAGTTGTAGCTGAACTAGCCCCACGCCAAAGTGGGGAACTGTTGGAGAGCACACAGAATTTTCCCATTGTGGATCAAAGCAGTGCTAGAAATCTGAAATCTGGTGGACGGAGTCTGGAAGAGCGCTCAAAGACCACCGCTGCTTCTCAAACAGAAAGGATGTCATCAGACGCCATCACTCAGATAACAACAGAAAGCCCTGAAAAGACAACCTATTCAGCAGAGATATTTGTCAGCACTGACAGCAGTGAGATGGATGCTCCAGGACCTCTTCATCAGAAGAGACATGAAATCCTAAGCACTGCAATTGCTGATGCCAACCAGAGCTCCATTTTGAACACGCAGGCTGGTGAGAAATCTAATTTGTTCTTTGGTGTAAGGATGCATACTAATGGACAGGGGAGGACATTTGTGATGACAGCCTGAAAAATTCATGGTTGGCTTAGATAAAGTTGTAGTGGGTGATGCCTGACTAGCCAGCCTTATAATGGGGGTCATTTCTTTTTTGAATGAGGGAAGAACACAACCTGGCCGAATGTTTTGTGTGGACAAGAAGCTATTCGGTGTAATTTTTTGGAGAAATATACGAGTAATATCCTTCATTATTTATTACCACTGATCTGTTCATCATTCTACTTGCATGTGCAAAATCTCTCATGAATGTTCATGCTACCAAGTCCCCTGCTGCTTTTATGTTTATTCAAAGGAGAAACTAAAAAAGAGCAGCTACGTAAGTCCATAATTGTGCAGTGATTTGAATGTTGGTTTCTTCGGTCCAAGACAAATGGCTGAGTCAACTGGCTTTTGCATTTGTGTTGTAGTAATTTTTATTAAAAGTTTAATCTCGAAAATAACCCCCCCACACACACTTCCATGCTTAAATCTTCCAGTTGAAATTGCTTATTTCCATTCCATACAAACATAATTTCCATCTTACAGAGAGAAGAACAATTACATTATTTCTTATACATTTATATCCTTACCCAATCCAATACTCCTTTCCATTCTTTCTCAAAGTTCTGGATAGATTTATTCTTCAAAGAAAATGCTATCTTTTCCATCTCTATCATATCCAGAACTTTTAACTTCCATTCTTCTATACCAATATATTTCTTTTCTTTCCAGTGTTGCGCATATGTCAACCTTGCCACGGTTATTAAATATGATGATATCTTGTGATGACTTCTTATTTCCCTTTGTTGCCCTAGCATATTTAACAGATAAAGCTCCAGTTTCATTTCAAAATTCAGCTTACAAATTCTTTGAATTTCATCATGAACCCCCTTCCAAAATTTTTTTGCTATCTTACATGTCCACCACATACGATAAGAAAAGAATTTCCAAATTTTATAAATCATTGTTGAAAAGGGAGATGGAATCAGAAGTAGTTGAAGATACAGTGGTTAGATGGGCACAGAATTTGGGACATTCAGTTGAACTAGAAACTTGGGAAAGAGTGTGGAAAATAGATATAAAATTTACATTAAATCTAAACCTAAGAGAAAACTTTTATAAAATGTTTTATAGGTGGTACATGACCCCAGAAAGATTACAAAAAATAACGAAAAACGGGAATTCAAATTGTTGGAAATGTGATGAAAAGACAGGGTCTTTTTTTCATATGTGGTTTTTGCATTTATGGGTGATATGTTATGGCACATCTCTGCAAAACTGAGATTCATCACTTTGGGTGTTGGGGCACGGAGCAGCATAATACTGTGATAGCATCTCCCCTCCCCAGGTTCTTTTTCAGTTGTTCACCGCCCTCTGTTCCTTACATTTTGAGTCACCTTTGAGCCCACACTTCTTTATTGGTGCTAGCTTTGCAACACCGTAGTCAGTAGCAGCAGAAAAGTATGACTGCACATTTGTAGTAAATATCATAGCCACATTACACAGAGTATTATGAGGTGCTTTCCAAAATAAGCAAAGTAAACTCAGAACTGTTGGAAAGATTCCTCTTCACTGGAGAAGCCCTTCCTTTGTCGAAGGGCTGCTTCAACAGTACTTAGTTTTCTTTCCTCTAAGCGCTGGAAGTTAGTTTGTTTTTGTAAAGCATCTTGCTATTTCCTTTGTATTATTACTTATGTGTATAAGATCTTGTTCCTGGTTTCATTTGGCTTCTAGACATTCCTCCAGTGACAGTCAATACCTCTCTTTTCCTGCCAGGTATGTTCTGTATGCAACAGGGGTGGGAAACCTGTAGCCCTCTAGATATCAGTGAACTGCTGTTTCCATCATGCTTCACCCTTGGCCAGAGTATCTAGGATTGATGGGAACTGGAGGTCAACAACAACTGGAGGTCAACAGATTCCGCATCCTTGGTATATAGCCACCTTTGTTCAGTTTGTGCAATTTATCTCCCAGATATTAAGGCCAGCCTTCTTGAGAGGTAAATAAGGTAGCTTCAGACAGCCAAGTCTTCCTCCAGTGTGCGATAAACTTTGCAGTGAAGCTATAGTGAGGCAAATCTGCTTGATCCAAATTTAATGAGCAGCTGTGGGAGCAGTTGTCTTCAGGATTCACAGTGTACTAATGTTGGGTGGCTAATACCATGAGGGCAGGAGCCTGACAGCTTGGATCTTATGAGTGGTTTGCACAGTTGTGTGGCACCGTTCTTGTTCGCGCATGCAGAGGGGTGACGAAGTCATCTCTTTGGTTCTGTACCTGTAACAAGCAAGGCTGTCCTTGTACCCACAAAGTTTGAAGAATGCAGTTGCATCAAGCACACGAGCTTCAGTCTCTGCCGAGTCAAAACAGCAAAATCTATCCCCATCTCTCAGTAAGGCACACCGTCAGACCACTGAGTGGGAGGGCTTATCCTTCAGCAGCTGCTTGTCCTTTCGTCAGCTTTGAAACTGCTGTGTTCAAATCTTGCAAACCTCTTCAGAACGCTACATAGAATTCCCAGAAGGCTGTTGTAATATTTCTAGTCTTGCTGTGTACCTCTTGAACAGCAGATAGATGTATTTGAAGCTGTTCACAGAGTGCTGTAACTTGGCAGTGCAGATTCTGTACTGAAGTGTTAAAATGCAAAAGAAGTCTCTAAACTTGGTTGACTGGTTGACTGACCGTTCCCAAAGGGTGCTCACCAATGGCTGCTTTTCCTCCTGGAGAGAAGTGACCAGCGGGGTGCCACAGGGTTCTGTCCTGGGTCCAGGGCTGTTCAACATCTTCATCAACGACTTGGATGAAGGAATAGAGGGCATGCTCATCAAATTTGCAGATGACACCAAATTGGGAGGGGTTGCTAATATGCCAGAGGACAGGATCAAAATTCAAAATGACCTGGATAGATTGGAGAGCTGGGCCAAGGCTAACAAAATGAAATTCAACAGAGAGAAGTGTAAGGTCCTACACTTAGGTAGAAAAAATGGAATGCAGAAATATAGGATGGGGGACACGTGGCTGGATGGCAGTACGTGTGAAAGGGATCTAGGAGTCTTAATAGACCACAAGCTGAACATGAGTCAGCAGTGTGATGCGGCAGCCAAGAAAGCCAATGCAATTCTCGGCTGCATCAATAGGAGTATGGTGTCTAGATTGAGGGAGGTACTGGTACCACTCTACTCTGCTTTGGTTAGACCTCATCTTGAATCCTGTGTCCAGTTCTGGGCACCCCAATTCAAGAAGGACCTGGTCAGGCTGGAGCAGGTCCAGAGGAGGGCGACCAAAATGGTGAAGGGCCTGGAAGCCAAGCCCTATGAGGATAGACTTAGAGAGCTGGGTATGTTTAGTCTGCAGAAGAGAAGGTTAAGAGGGGACAGGATAGCCATGTTTAAATATTTGAAGGGATGCCATGTAGAGGAGGGAGAGGGCTTGTTTTCTGCCGCTCCAGAGACCAGGACAAGGAGCAATGGATTCAAGCTGCAGGAAAGGAGATTCCACCTGAACCTCAGGAAGAACTTCCTGACAGTCAGGGCTGTCCGACAGTGGAATCTGCTGCCTCGGAGTGTAGTGGAACCTTGGAGATTTTTAAGCAGAGGCTGGATGGCCATCTGTCAGGAGTGCTTTGAGGGTATTCCTGCATGGCAGGGGGTTGGACTGGATGGCCCGTGTGGTCTCTTCCATCTCTACATTTCTATGATTCTAACTTGCTGCTTTCTAATTCTCAAGAAATGCAGAGAAACCGGAGCAATCCTGCTTGCGTGTATGTTTCTTCAATCAGCTGTCAATTTATGGCCACACTATGAATTTCATGGGTTTTCTTAGGCAAGGAAAACTCAGAGGTGGTTTTACCAATTCCTTCCTCTGAAATATACCTAACAGCCCTTGGTATTCTTTAGTGGTGTCCCATCCAAGTACTTACCAGGGCTGACCCTGCTTAGCTTTTATGATCAAACAGGATCTGGTGCCTTTAGAGTGTTAGGTCTTAAGAGTAACCCTATACCTATAGAAAGTCAGATTTCTCAGACTCTCCTGCTTCAGAAGTCTATTGTCCTGCTGTGACTGTATTTTTGTTTCATATTTTGAACTCAAAGATGTAGATCTAGATATTGCCTGCTGCCCAGCATGCTGTATTCATGCAGTTTACTTAGTGTAAAGTGGCATTATCAACACTGTGCTCTGCCCTATGGACAGAGTTCTGGTTGTCCAGAATATTCACAAAGTCCTAATGATGGTCTTTACAGAATTCTAACTGCAGGGCCCCCTGTTCGGCAGAGAGACTGATAGTTTTAGTAGTAATATTATTTGTGAAGCAAGGCTTTGCCAGCAGTTTGGGACTAGATTGTATTTAACCTACATCATCTAGGGCAGAAGTTGGGAAACTGCAGTCCGCATGTGGTCCCAAGATCCACTTTTATGGCCCCAGAGTTCAAAAAAAGTTGACTTTGGGGTCATTTCCTGTTGTAAAAAAAGGCCTCTCCTGGCCCTAAAATGGCTTAGTGACTTATAGAATCATAGGTTGGAAGGGACCATGGAGCCATCTAGTCCATCCTCTACCACACAGGACACACCGTCAAAGTCCTCCTGAGAGATAAGTCATCCAACCTCTACTTAAAGATCCCCAAAGAAGGAGAATCCACCACAGTCCCAGGCAGCCTGTTCCTCTGTCAAGCAGCTCTTACAATCAAGAAGTTCTTCCTGATGTTTAGGTGGCATCTCCTTGCTTGCAATTTGTATCTATTGGTTCAAGTTCTAGTCTTTAAGCTTGTTCCATCTTTAACATGGCATCCCTTTAACTGTTTTAAAATGGCTGTCATATCACCTCTCCATCCTCTCTTCTCCAAGGTAAACATTCCCAGTTCACTAAGTCATTCCTTATAGGACGTCGTTTCCAGACCCCTTGCCATTTTGATCGCCTTAGCTCTGGACACCTTCCGGCTTATCAGTATCCTTTTTGAGTTGTGGTGCCCAGAACTGGACACCATACTCCAGGTGAGGTCTGTACAAAGCTGAGTAGAGTCATACTGTTACATTCCTTAATTTGGACGCTGTGCTCATGTTGATGCAGCCCAGAATTGCAGTGGTCTTTTTGGCAGCTGCATCACAGCCAGCGAGGTCAAAAAATGTGGTGAAAATGCCCCCTGTACTTCCTAAAGACCATTTGGGTGTATTGTGTTTTTACTGGTGGTTGCAGTCCTCAGAGGTTTTCTGTGGAACCAATGCAACCATATAACCACCACAGTTGCGCATACCAGATCTACAGTAATCATCAACACAGAGTGGGAGAAGCTGTGTGCCTCTTTGGACCAAGCTAGGAATCTGAGTACTGTGCTTATTTTACTGATGAAGATCATCCTATATAGCATCTTTTGTTTTCCTCTGCAATTCATGTTCTTGACCAATGTAGACCTATCATGGGGCAGGTATCCTTCATAGCCTTTTAGATAGGCCTTCACTGTCCCCGTTTCCTCCTCACAGTGGACTGTGGAGGATGGGACACTTCTAGTCCCGCTGCCCAGACCCTTCTCTGAGGAAGTGGGAGGTACCCTATTGATCAAAACAGAGAGCCCCCTCCGTCTCTTGGCCATTGGAGAGGCGAAAGAATTTGTAGGTAAGGAAGTGTCTGTTTTGTGTTAGAGAAGAGCTGCTTACCTAAATCTACTCTTGAAACAGTATAAATTGTTATTATAACCACAAATATGGTATGTACCTGTAGTAGGTCTGACGGTACCAGACTGCTCTAATATCAGAAACTCATCTAGAATGTGTGAAAGACTGTTTCTATTCTGTGTGGAAGCAACAGAGTTCTTACTAACTGTGGGAATAAGATGCCTTCTTACGTGCTCAGCATTACAAAGCTGTGTTCATAAATTCTTACAGTTATACCACGTCTGTTGCTAAAGTTGCTGCTTTTGTCTCTCCCGCTTTGCTTTACCTGCTTGCAGATCCACCGCTGTTGCTGCCTTATAAACCTCCAGGGAGCTCAGAAATGTACTACGTCCCCTGTTCGAAGGAGATGCTCAGACTCTCTCGGATGAGGTCAGAGACCACTGTGGAGAGCTCCCATTCAGGTATTTCACGTTGCTCTGACCTTTTTCTAAAATGTGTCTTGTCTGCTGAGTACCTTGGGTTTTATACACCCAACACTTGCTGAAGCCGAAAAGCTGATTTTGCATAAAATAAGGGAGCATCAGCAGTTTGTTGTGTGATACTTAAATAGGTTGCACGGAGCTAAAATGATCTAGGTTTTACAGTAGTTAGCAGAGCATCAGCACTCTTCCTCTCTGCTTCTGTGACTTACCTATATAGGACTGTACCTTTACAGATTGTATTTTGGCTGTAGGATTTTGGGAGTTGCTGTCCAACACATCTGGTGGATTCCAGGTTTGGGAGAGCTGTGACAGGGAACATATACCCATTGAAAGAAAAAAAACCTGTAAATTATATTAGGTAGTTGGGATACGTAGTCCATTCATGGAAAAGAAATGTTAGTTGAAAAGTATTGTTGTATGTAGCTAGGTAATGTTAATGCAAAATATAAACCCACTTCTGTTGTGTGCTTTTGAATTGTTGCGTCTGCAAGAACAGCCTTGAAACAGCTGTCAGGTATTTATTATAGTCATATTCTTCTGCTTTTTCTCCAAGTATTTCAAGGCATTGTTGTTCTCCCCTGGCATTGTATCTTCTCAACAGTCTTTTGAGAGAGGTTAAGTGGTGGTGGTGGGGAGTGCAGAGAGAGAGAGAGAGAGAGAGAGATTGGCTCAGGGTCTCACTGCACTTTATAATTGAGGAGAATTTAAATCCAGGTCTCTCTGGTAGTTCTCATCCAGCATTATAACCACTAATGCTACACAATTTGGCTGGTACTTTGAACTTTTACTGAGACAATTTGCTGCTTGCCCTGTGCTTTTGCTGAACACCTTGGTGCATAGAGAAACAAATAACAGGCCTCTTGTTCTTCCTTTCTGCTAAAAACCAGCTGCACCAGAGCACCAGAAGGTAGCTGGCCATGTGTTTTGTCTAACTTGAGATGGACTGAAGGCTGCTGGTTTTCTTCTAAACTCACACAGTTTTTGGCCTGGTTTCAAAGCCTGCCTGCAAGTGATCATTCCAGTAAAGAGACTGGAACATAAAGCTGGTGGCTCTGCCACCCACTGGTGGCTTCAGACCCACTATCTGTTAGCGTGTGACCCCCCCCCCGGGGATTATTCCACCCCCTCCCCTATGTGGTCCTTGACATGCTCTCTAGTCCTGGCTTTAACTCATGAAAATGTCTGGCAGCCAGATATGCTCAAAGCAAGCCTTGGGAGAGTTCGTTGTGGCTTAATCATATGTTTTAGAATTACAGCACGGCATTTTAATATAAGGCCCCAGAGGAAGAACTTTCATTTAGCTCTTGTTTGAATTTAATATGTCATATTTATTTGATATCCAGAAGGAATGACAGAATTTTACCTTTAGGGGGTGGTTTGGGATCCCGAAAAACAAAGAACAATAGCAAATGTACAGTGATGAAATCCTGCTGTATTTCATTTGTTTAGCAAGTGCTGCCAGTATTCATGACACTTTACGAAATACAGTCTCAACCCCAGCGAGCTTTCAGTTTAAATCTCAGTGTGGGAAAAAGGCAGAAAGAACAGGAATGAAAAAAGGAAAATGATGCAGTTGATTATAGTACAGCATGGAAACTATGATATGAAGCGAATAGGCAAAAGATTGGGGAAGGAGGAATTGGAGGGAGGTGTGGAGACATGTAGTTTGGAAAGCATTTCCTGGTGTACAGAACAGCAGGGGAGGAAGGATGGGAACTTGAGGAAGCAGGAGACCTTTGGGCTGCTGAAAGAGGGGGAGCTGGATGCATAAAGATCGTGGGCAGAGAGGTGTTGGGGTATATGAAGAGACAGGCCAGTGGGGAAAGGCCTCAGGGAGCTTTAAAGCTAAGATTGCTAGCAGCGATGTTTCAACTAGTTCTGGGGGATGTTTGCTGCCTCCCTGCTGGGATTGCAGGAGCTGGTGGGATGTTGCTTCCCCAGCTCCACCTTAAGCCGTGTTTTCTCCAGCCCCTCAGCCATGGTTGTGTTGGGTGGTGGAGCGCTTGGCACATCTGTACCCCTGGCTCTGCAGCTTCGGAGGATCTGGCCCTTTCTTTTCCTCTGACCCTCTTGCCTCTCTGTTCTCTCCATCAGCTATGGTCTCTGTCTCCTCCTTCTCCCCTTTGCTACTCCTGGCTCCCCTTTTAGCCTCCTCAGGCTGCTCAGGTTTTAACAATCTTAACAACCAGTTCCGGTGAACTGGTGAGAACTGCCTGAATGACACCACCGGGTACTGGTATTGTGCTCGAACCAGAGGAAGGATAGCAGGAAGATGTGGAAACCAAGCCCTGGAAGAAGTGACTAAGGGAGCTGGGTATGTTTTGCTTGGAGAAGACTGAGAGGCAACATGATAGCCCTGTATAAATAAATGAAGAGATGTCACGGGGAAGATGGGGTAAGCTTATTACCTGCTGCTCCAGATGAACCAACAGATTCAAATTACAAGAAAAGAGATTCCACTTAAATACAATGAAGCACCTCCTGTCAGTAAGAGCATACAACAGTGAATTTCACTGGAAGGTGGTGGAGTCTCCTCCTTTGGAGGTTTTTAAGCAGGGGTTGAATGACCATCTCTCTGGAATAGTTTAGTTGTGTTTTCCTGCTTTGCAAGGGGCTGGACTAGTTGGTCCATTCTCTGTGATTATCTCTGGTGGTAGACAAGAAGCCAGTATGAGGATTGTGTGAAGGAAGTCATATGGGCGAGGCAATGAGAGAGATGAAGGATTTTGGTGGTAGGGTGCTGCATAAACCTTGGGTGTGAGACTGTAAACCAGAGGATTGCAGGAGTCTCAAAACTGCAGTAGTTTGAAGAAAAAAACAGAGTACAAATCGGAGTGCACCAGTCCTTACCTCTAAGGCTCTTTTGCTTACAGATATTTGCTTACCTCCAAGGTATGGGTTTTCTTCTTATGTCTAATGTTTCTATGTCTTCTGTGTTTTTATCTTCCTGCTTATCTCTGTGCTGCAATTCTTTCTGTTCCTTCATTTTTAAACAGGATCAAATGATGCTATCCCTCCCAAATTCCCAGCCCAGGTTCTTGGCTCAAGGGATGAGCATCCTCCAGAAGCTGTAGCTATCAAACACAGGGAGGGTATCTATAGTAAAAGGATTGCAGTCAAGGATGCTTGGACGGAAGGAAAAATGTCAGCGCGGGAGGATGTCAAAGGTAACTATCCTTCTTGACCTCTGAGAAGAGAAGGCTGAGAGGTGACATGGAAACCATCTTTACATATCTGAAGGGATGTCGTGTAGGGGATGGAGCAAGCTTGTTTTCTGCTCCTCCAGAAACTAGCATGTGAGCCAGTGGGTTCACCTTACAAGTAAAGAGATTCTTCTTAAACATTAAGAAGAACTTAACGTAAGAGCAGTTTGACAAGGGGATTAGACTGCTTCATTTTTGGAAGTCTTTAAACCAAGGTTGGTTGGCATCTTTCATAAGTTCATTAGCTGTGCATTCCTGAACTGTAGCAGGTGAACTAGATGGCCTTTCTGGACCCTTCCAGCTCTAAGATTCTGGGTTTCTGTGGAACCTGACCAACTCATTAGAGTGGTAACTCCCTCTTCCCTCTTTAAAAAATAATTTTAAAATAGCAGTTATATTGTTTAATATGGTTTAGCCTTTTAAAATCATTTTTATGTTTTGCATTGCTTTAAATTGGTCAAGTTGACTCTATTGTATGCCGCCCTATGTTCTTTAGCTAGAAGGGGGAATATAAATCAGAGAAGAGCTTGAGGAGCTCGTTAGCCCATCAAGAGATCTTGGAGGGCTACATCCACCACCCCTCCAATTTTTTAAAAAAATGTCCCCAAGTGCCCTCCCAACCTCCCCTAGAGTACTTTGGAGACGTTTTTACCATGGCTTTAGCTCCTACCCCACACACACCAGTATGTTCTCAGTCTAGGACAGGCCTTTTCAGAAAATAGGAAGTAACCAGAAGTCACTTTTGATTTACTTCCAGATTTTAAGAATGTCTCCCTGAGCCTAAAATGGCCCAGTCCCTGCTCCTGACTGGTAGAAATACTCCCCAAACCATGCAGAGGGTGTTGGGTGTTTTAAGACATTTAAAAAAATATATATATATACATATATATATATAAAATTTATTTATTTATTTATTTATTTATTTATTTATTTATTTATTTAAATGTCTTAAAACACCCAACACCCTCTGCATGGTTTGGGGAGTATTTCTACTATATATATATAGAGAGAGAGTTATTGTTATTGACCAAAAAAAATTTTTTTTTTTTACTCCTGAGGCCCACATCTGGCCCATGGGTCATACTTTTTTGGCATTGGATATAAATATTTAAATAACAAATATAAGTCTTGTTCCAGCAAAATATTTAGTTTAGCTCAGAAACCTCTTGTGTCTTGTGTGGTTCCGCAAAGTTGAAAGTTTGGGTTTTTAAATTTTGAGATGGGGAAGTAATATGTTTAGGGGTGCAGGATCCCATAAAAAGTGGAAAAACCGTGAATAACTATAGGCCTCCCCAACTCACGTGTAACACACAAAAATGTATGTCCTGCATATTCAACCCACCATGGGTGCCTTCAGGGCACTGGGATTCCTTTGCAATGCAGAAGCGGGCAGCTGGTGGGGCTTGCCACCACCTCCACTGCTGTCCTACATCATTTTTAATAAGGACTTACAAGCCTCGTTCACAATCTTTCAGTCTCTCGATGCTTGCAGTCCCTATTTAAAACAGCATCGGGCAGCAGCAGAGGCAGCTGCAAGTAATCTGTGAACAATCAGATCTGCAAACGCGAAACCCACAAATTTGGTGGGATGACAGTACCACACTTAGTACTACCTTGATTGATTTGGGGAGTGGGTAGGGGCAAGGATGTTGTCTTTTGTGTGTAATATAAATAACAGTAAGACTCAAAACAGTAATGAGCAGTCGATTTTTGTTCTGACACTACAGTTTTTTTGAAGGGCCATATTAAGGGATGGATGGTTGTAGAAAGCCATGGTCTCTTCCTTTATCCCAGTCCTAGAATGTAGTTGCTGGTCCATTACGTAGGTCACAAGAATGGTTCACCATGGATATGTATTCCTGCCTCTGGATCAGTCATATGATAGCAGATATCTTTGAGTCTGCTAGCTGTTAACCTTCTGTTTTAATAATAAAACCAGGGGAAAATTCAGCCAGCCCCTGGTTTTCCAATTACCATTGTGACTGGCTTGGTCTTAGATAATATAAAATTAGTTTGGGGACCTCCTTAAAGCTGATTTGAGGATAACGTTACAGCACATAAGATGGAATGTGTCCCTTGAGCGAGTGCGTGTTTTCACTTCCTGACAGAAGAACGACTGGATGTTTGCTTTTTCTGCTGCAGGCAGATCCTCACGCCACTAGAGAGGAAAATAATTGTATTATGCAGCATTCTGAATATGCAGGTCACAGCACAGTAACATAATTATGGCAGTTAATGTGTAACCAGTGGTCACAAGCAGCCCCATCCCAGTTAAGCCCCCATCCACCAAGATCAGTGCAGAACCCAGAACAGCAAGCTAATAAGGAGTGACTCTTATCCTCCAGCACTTTCAAGTAGCACACAGCCATGTAGATTACATTGGACGGAAAAAGATGAACTGGTGCTCTAATCTCTGGCCCAGCTGAAGGTGCAGAAGAACTCAGAATGGCCTGTCAGGTCTGTCCTAACCGCTCCTGTAAATGAGTGACTCCCCAGCTGTGGTTCTCCAAGTGTTTTGTACTTCGACCCCCAGAAGCTCCAGCCAGATCGGCCAGCAGTCAGGAGTTCTGGGAGCTGAAGTCCTAAACATCTAGAGGACTAAAGTTTGGAGCCACTGCTGTAAACTAATGCCCCGCCCCAGGTTTTGACTATATTTGAATTTTCTGGTTCGGGCCCACCTTTTAGTTCCATTACCAAAGTCTTCCAGGTGGTCTTCTCCAACATCTTTGTGCTGTACAAAGGAATCTTGTAGCTGCTTTGAGACTAACTGGAAGAAAAGAAGTTTCAGGCATAAGCTTTTATAGACTCAGTCTCCTTCACCAGTTGCGTGGAGTGGAGCCTGTATAGACAGAATAGTCCATGGTAATAGTAACAGAAATGCAAAATATGTGAGTATGGTGGCTATAAAGAGTAATTGAAGGACAGAGGTGGGAGACAGGATTTAGATCAAGCCAAGATGAGTAGTGGATGGCATTTTTGGTGCAATAAGGGCTCAGGACCGCAGAAGTGACATAATAAAGTAAGCATGAGAACATACTTGTGGCAGGAATCTCAACTATGTATTATAATACGTGTAGTGTGCCAGGAAATCACTGTCGCTGTTCAAATGGCCATCTGTCAGAAATTCTTTCAAGTATATTCCTGCACGGCAGGAGGTTGGACTCAGTGGCCCTTGTGGTCTCTTCCAGTTCTGGTGATTCGGTGATTCTAAATTACTGTCAGTGGACTGAAGTTGTGGATTTATCCTAATTCATCTATTTCTCTTTCACATCTCCCTTTAAACAACAGCTGCTGTTTAGAGATCTGAGATGGCATTTCCAAGCAGGTTCAAGTGTTCTACACCTGGTTTTTACTTACTCCCATTTTTAATATCCAATTTATGTCCATTTATTGTCTGGCACAGAGACTGCCTTATTTGTCCACTGTGAAATGCTGAGGGGCATTGTTGATAAAGGGTGACATATATCACAATAAAGGATGAGCAAATGAAAATCCTTCCAAAGTTGTTGGTGATATTGTCAGGCCTGGTGATTGTACTGCCTGACTTAGATGTGTGGTCAGAGTTTGATCTGGGTTTGTGGCAAGGTCTTTTCCTGTCTTCCCATTTATGTTATGTGTCCTTTGTGTTATGCTTCCCACAGTCTCTTTTGACAGTGCAGAATGGGCCATTCAGAACTTTTCCTCCTTGTTGAAAGTAAGGAAGATGTGGAATACAGTCTCAAATGGCAAAAGAGTTACAGCAGAACAGCAAACTATTTCAGAAGCAGTGGGAGCGTGGACAGAATGTATGAGCCTGCTGCACAAGTGTATAGAATCATAACCAGCTATATTTTTTCACATAAAAGTCTCAGTGCAGTAAGATATAGAAAAGCTGAGGAAGAATTCTTGCCTGTCTGGCTTTGATCCACTGTTGCACTGCAGTGACATACACAGCTCTTGAAATGTTCGCTTTACAAGTAGGGACACAAAAATGATGGCAAAACAAGGATAGTAAGGAGTGCGGGTCTGTCATGATGAAAGAGAGCTGTCTTTTCTGACACAGGAAAATTCCCAGCCCGTACACAGCTAATCCACGTTCTGCATCCCTTAATCAAAATCTGTGGTTTGTACAAGCTTGTTTAGAGCTGGATGAGAGAGACCCCTTGCTGACACCCCCCACCCTGCACCATGGGTGTTTCCAGAGGCCCTGGGCCTGCTTCAGAATATTTCTTTTCCAACATGGTAACATTATAAGATATGCACTTCAGCATAGCAGTGGCCTACTGATTACACAGCAGAACTGCTCTTCTCCAAGCCAGCATCTACAACTTGTTTTCTTACCAGGAGGAGTTTGCGTCTTTATTTGCCTCGCTGGATTTGACCAAAAGCTGTCCAGCAAGCAGGCCAGTTCTTTGTTTTTGGTATCAGTTCAGAGGTATCTTGGAGGCTGTGTTTTAACTTTTGTGATGGCTATGGTTAGACTTACTATGATGAATCTGTTTTAATTGCTTTTAGGAGCCATCTGAATTGGAGATCCTCAGCACAACATGGACGGATAATTCCACAAATAGTAGAAAATGTGCTTTGTGTAACACTTGCTTGAATGTGTCTTTGGCTTACTATGAATCTTTTAATGAGATAAGACCAAATTCTCACGGTTTGAGGGAAGATAGTCTTTGTTCTTTACATTATGTATAACTTTATAAACTTCTGTTATGCACTTCCTTAGTTTTTCTTCCTCTAACTAAAATTCTTCACTGCAGACACATCTTCCTTTGTAATGAAGATGTTCCATTTTCCACACCATTTTGTTCAGGTTCCTTTGAAAAAAAGGGATAAAAGTACATCTTGTTCATTGGTTGTTAGCAGAATGGGCATCAGTACTCATTCCAGAATGCGCAACAGTACTTATTCCAGAATGCACACGAATATTTTTAACTAGTGTTGAAATCAGAGGATGTTTACTAAGTGCAGTTTGTAATGTAATGTATTGTTGACAAGGTTATTGGGAGTGGGCATGTATAACGTATGCCTTGAGTTAGTGAGGGAAGAGCGTGCTGAATTTAGAACGGAAATGACTGTGTAGCGCAAATAGCTCTTTCTTTCTAGCTGTAATGTGATGATTGAAATGTCTCATTTTATCTGTGTCTTTTCTCTTCTGTGTAGAAAGTGCCAAAACCAGACCCTGCTTTGAATCTGTCAAAACTACCCATTCCGTCTTCAGGTCTGGTGAGTTTTACCTGCACCCTCCAGTGCCTCTGCAGCAGGAGATCGACTTTCTTTCTGGAAGTGAAGCCTTGAGGCCGTACTCAGCACAAGAGCACCCGGCCTCTTCTTCCAAAGGCTTCTTCCGGCCCAAGGGAATGCCAGAAAGAAGCCGGGTCCCTTTCTCTTTGCATCACCGGAAAGGAGAGGAGAGGTTTTCCCCACTGACTGCTGAACTAGACTACAGTTTTGTTGAGGAATTAAGGTTCAACAAGGCTTTGGAGACAGACTCGCCGAGAAGAGAACCAGGCCAAGCCGATAGGAAGAAGAAAGATCATGAAGTGGTGAAAGAGCCACTTCTTCCAGGCAGCCAAAGGACTGGCTTAAAAGAGAAGCAGGTGGGTGATCACCCGGTGATGCCGAGCGCTCATTTCACTGCCAGCTTAGATGAACTCTGGACTAAATACTTAGAGCGCCAGAAGCAGCAGCCGCTACCACTGCAACGCGTTCCTGATAGCCGTGGCAGAAATGAACTGTCTCTGGTGGAGCGACTGGATCGATTGGCAAGACTCTTGCAAAATCCTGTTAGGCACTCCCTGCTGGTGCCTGTCAAGGATGAGCAGAACCATGTCCAGGAGAAGGGAAAAGAGGCAAAGAAGATAAACTCCCAAGGAAGAGTGACATACAGGAATAACTTGTTATCCCTTAGCAAGGTAGAGGAGAGCTCGGATACTGCCAGCATGGCGTGGTTACCAAAATCCAGGCCTCATAAAATTGGAGCTGCCGCAGCCGTTGACCTCATGGATACAAACACAGAGAAGCCCCTGGACTCTGAGACTCTGAGCGATGCCTCTTCGGACATGAGACCTGTCAAAGACTCCAGTGTGTTAAGTGACGACACCTCTGAATCTGGGGTGACGCAGCTGGAGACAGAAAGTGCCGCTCGGACGGAGGGAAGCGGTTCCGTTTCCACCATCGACACAGCCAGGCTGATCAGGGCTTTTGGACAGGACCGAGTGCGCATCTCTCCCAAACTGTCTCAGCTGTACAGCACCATCAGCCTTCAGAAAACTCGCTCCGAGAAGTGGGCCAAGGGAAGCCGGAAGGCTAGGGCCACAGACCACCCAAAATTGGCTCACACAGAGCCAGCAGGAGCGAACACTCAGGTATGTGGTTGGCTTGCCTGACAGGCAAATCAGCATGTAACTATTTGTTTGTTTGATTAATTTATATCTCACTGTTCTCCCGAATGGGGCTCAAAGTAGCCTACAAGACAGAGTAAAACAGAACATCTAAAACAGCATGAAATACAAAAGTTAGAGGATATGTTCAATTAAAACATTGCTTCTAAAAGATGAAAAATTAGAACACTTAAAATACACATTGTAGACTGATTACTTTTAATGTTAGTAATAGTAATAATATTAATACTAATAGTAATTTATATCCTGGCTTTTCTCACAATCTGTGTGGCTTAGAAAAGTTGAAGCAGATTACAGCTAAAAATTTGCATTGTACAAAAGTTAAAAATGTAAGTCAACTGTCATTAAAACTAAAAGGAGTTAAAAACAGACTGTTAAAAAGAAACCAACAAAAAATAAACAGGGCAGCATATTATGAAAAGCCTTTGTCCTTCTGTGCAGTCAGCACTCAAAGGCCTGCAGAAAAAAAGATCCTCGCTAGCCTATGAAATGATAGCATGATCGGTACCAGTATGACCCCTTTAGGAAGAGGGTTCCAGAGCCTGGGAGCAGCCACGGGGGAGTCTCTTTTCTTTGTTCTCACCAGATATACCTGTGAGAGATCTTCTTCAGAAGATCCCAAGACACAGGCAGGCTCATATAGGGAGATATAGTCCTTCAGATAAAAAATACACATCCACTGAACTCCGTGGAGTTTTCCGTCTCCATAAGCTCCATAGGAACGGTATGGGGTTGAGGGAAGGTTAGCAGAGGCCAAGATTCAGTGGCTTTCCTATGAAGGTACCATAGAGTGACTCTAGATGAGATTTGAACTGGGGACTTCTAGCTCATGTGTTTGACCACACCACTCCACTTACAGGAAGGCTGTACAGGGTCAGGGTTGTTGTTAGGTGTCTTCAAGTTGGCTCCAGCTTCTGGAGGCCCTGTTGTAGGGTTTTCTTGGGAAGGCTTATTCAGAGGAGATTTGCCATTGTCTTCTTCTGAGGCTGAGAGAGTGTGACTTGCCCAGGGTCGTCCAGTGGGGTCTTGAACCATTGCCTCCTGTTATCTTAGTTCAGCACTCAAACCACTACACCAGTGGTATTCAAGCTGTAAGACGTAACCCTAAGGGGTGTGTGTGTGTGCAATAGTTGGTCAAGGGGGACACAAGAAAAGTAAATCTGCAACTGCAGGAAATGTGAAAAAGGGCATTCCTCTGTGTGTGTGCGTGCGCGTGCACCGTTGAGGATTGACCGGCCCCTGCAAAAGAGCAACGCAAAAAATCTTCCCCTGTTATGCCTTCTTCCAACCTCGGCCATAACAAAAATTGGCTTCCCTTTTTCCCACTCTTTTCCCACTCAGCTTTTCCAAATGTTCCATCGTTGGTGCAGCAGGCACACGCCCCTTGGCGAGGAGGCAGTTTCTCAGGTGGAGGGGAGGGAAATGAAGAGAGGAAACAGAGCGCATGAGAGCTCAGTGTGAAGATGGAGGGTGCATGTGGCACGAAGGACCTGTGAGAGGGAGGAGAGAGAGGCATAGAACAAGACATGGGGGGTGCATGATGGGGAGGGGGCTACAAGGCCCTCATGTAGACATAAAGGGGGCCACAGGAGTAAACTAAAGTCATCCCTCCACATTTGCTAGAGTTAGGGGCGCAGGGCCCCGTGAAAGTGAAAAAACCGTGAATAACTCTAAGCCCTCTCAAACCATATTTAACACAAAAAAAGCATCATCGCCATATTCAACCGCCCGTGGATTCCCTTGAGGCATCAGGGTTCCTTCACAAGGCAGAAGTGGGTGGCCGGTGGGGCTGACGGCCGCCTCCACCGCTGCCCCACACTGTTTTCAGTAGGGACTTACAAGCCTCGCTTGCAGTTTCTCAGTCTCATGAGGCTTGCAGTCCCTATTAAAAATGGGCTAGGGAGGCAGCAGAGGTGACAGCAAATAATCCGTGAATAATCAAATCCACAAAAATGAAACCTGCGGTTGTGGAGGGCTGATTGTATACCATATAGGTTCACAAGGACAGCGTACTCACTAGTGAGCAGTAAGTGATGTCATAGACGCAAGTGTGTGGTTTTCTCAACTGTTTAAATAATCCAGTTTGGTCATACAGGTTCCTAGTGGGTGTTTGAGGTTTCCAAACTGTGGGTAAGTTTTGGGATTCCATGAACAGTGGTGAGATCACCACTTATGTTTTCTCACTGGCCAGCTTCTCTCTGTGTATATATATTTACCTGTTAGCGAATCTCTGAGCATTAAATTCTCCTTGATTGCCAATACTATGTAGGGAAATGATGTGCAGCTCCATTCCTCAGTGAATGCTCCCAGGCTGTAATCAGCCTCTGAGACCTTTCCAAAGGGGCCACCAAGATGTGACTCCTTTCCCTGCAGTTACTGATCTCATCCTGCCTCTGCTCCTCGTGTGTGACAACGCAAAACATCTTAAGAGGCACGGTCATAGTTCAGTGTAAGTGGGACGTATGCTTTGCGTGCGGAGGACCTCAAAATTGATTCCCCACATCTCCAGATAGAATCTGGGCTGACATCCCAGAGTGCCACTGCTGCAGGCGGTGTGAGATCGACACGGACCTTTGGGAGCCAATGGTCTGACTGTGGGCAGGGCAGTATTTCTCAAACTTTGGTTCTCTAGATGTTTTGGCTTTCAGAATTCCTCAGCGTTGGCCACACTGGCTTTGACTTCTGGGAGATGGAAATCCAAAACCTCTGGAGCAACGAAAGCTGAGAACCAGTGGTATGGACTAGTTTTTTCTTCCAGCATGCCCACCACATCCCACCCATTTCTTTTAAGGAGACGGCATGGGTCCAAACTTTGGGATTCACCAAGGTGGCAAATGATGGTGAGGCTGGCTTGGCATCTGTTGTTTTCCAGAACATGAGCTTACGTTTCCTTCTCTCCACATGATTATATTCCATTATGCCGTGAATATCTTACAGAACCTTTGGGAGCAGTAATTGGTCCCCTACCCCCTCCACGCATGAAGCTATCTTTAGCTGTCTCCTGCTTTGCCCTCCAAATTGAATTAGGGTGCTGAAATGTGGAAATGGAACTTTCAGTGTCTGACTGATTTACTGAGACTAATGCATGTGTATCACTGCTCCTTGTTTATCACACAACTTTGGTTTTTTGTTAAAAGTTATTAATAGATGCTAATTGCTGCAATAGGAGTCAAAGTCTACTGTGTTTTCCTAATTAAAAAATTAAATGTGACAAAGTTTGTTGTAATAGCTGATTGCTAAATTATGGTAAAAATAAAGAACTGTTGTCATTAATTGCCATGGCATTTAAGCAGCAGTCATCCATATTTACATAACGATGAAGATTTGCGTAGTTCAGTTCTTTTCTTTTCTTTTTTTTTCTTCTTGTACAGTTCATTTTTTTGGTCTTATTTAAAAAGCAGCAGCAGCAGCAACTACCATTTCAGTTCACATAATCTAATTGCCAATAAATTATTTTGCAAGGTGAGAAGGAGCCACGGCTGCCTGTCAGAAACAATGCATACTGTGGCACGTTAAATACTAACATATTTATTGTACTGAGAGCATACCTCAGATGCACAAAATAAGCTTTTGCCTACAAAAAGCTGGGGCCATGATAAATTTCTGACTCTTTCGGGTCTCACAGGGCCCTTAAGCTATTGAAACAGAAACAACTACTGCTACTTTGGGGGGATTTATTATTGTCAGACTCCCCTGCCTGTCTATTGACTTCTTTCCAAAAATTTTGTCTCATTTGGGGGGCAAAATGAATGAATAGGCACAAAATGGATGAGAGGGACTGGCTGATCCATTTACAGCTTAGAGCTCCCAGATTGCCATAAAGCAGTGTAAGGAGTCTAGAGGGCCTTGCTGTTTAGTCGGTGGACCGTGAACTGTGTCCGGCATGCGCGTGCGTGTTCTCCTTTTTTCCGCATGGACGTCATGCCCTCCTCTGTTGCAGAGGCGATTTCTGCAAGTTGCCATTATCACACAGTGTCCAAATGTGGGCTAGAATGCCTTTGGGAACCTACTAAGATGGCTTACCTACCATCAGCAGCATCTAGTTTGGGTGGAGAGGCGTGGATGAAAACCTACAGCCTGCATGCTTGTCTTACCCTCTAGACTGGCCTACTGGAATGCCCTGTTACTATTGCTACTGCTTTTTCTTTTTCTTTAAAAAAAAATCTTGGCCTTTATTGATTATCAGCTAAGTTCGATGTGTATTTGGAAGACTGGATTTCAGCGAGAATTACATCAGGGCCCCAGAAGCTGCCATTTGTTCATTCATTCATTCATTCATTCATTTATTATATTTGTATGCCGGCTTTCCACCGATATGGGACCCAAGGTGGCTTCCAACAACAAATTAAAAACATCAAAACATTTAAAAACAATTAAAAACATTAAAATATATATAAAATCATTTAAAAAACCCTAAAACAACATTCAGTTACAACAAGTTAATAAATAAAGGTCCCCCAGCTTTCATAAAAGCCTGTTTAAAAAGAAAAGTTCTTGCCTGCTGGCAAAGTTACTAGCTTGATAGATGAACGGAATGCTGTGGATGTAGCATATCTGGATTTCAGTAAGGCCTTTGACAAAGTTCCCCATGACATTCTTGCAAAGAAGCTAGTAAAATGTGGGTTGGACAGAGCTACTGTCAGGTGGATCTGTAACTGGTTGACCGACCGAACCCAAAGGGTGATCACCAATGGCTGCTTTTCACCCTGGAGAGAAGTGACTAGCGGGGTGCCACAGGGTTCTGTCCTGGGCCCAGTGCTGTTCAACATCTTCATCAACGACTTGGATGAAGGAATAGAGGGCACGCTCATCAAATTTGCAGATGACACCAAATTGGGAGGGGTTGCTAATACGCCAGAGGACAGGATCAAAATTCAAAATGACCTGGATAGATTGGAGAGCTGGGTCAAAGATAACAAAATGAAATTCAACGGAGAGAAGTGTAAGGTCCTACACTTAGGTAGAAAAAATGGAATGCAGAAATATAGGGTGGGGGACACGTGGCTGGATGGCAGTACGTGTGAAAGGGATCTAGGAGTCTTAATAGACCACAAGCTGAACATGAGTCAGCAGTGTGATGCGGCAGCCAAGAAAGCCAACGCAATTCTCGGCTGCATCAATAGGAGTATGGTGTCTAGATCGAGGGAGGTACTAGTACCACTCTACTCTGCTTTGGTTAGACCTCATCTTGAATCCTGTGTCCAGTTCTGGGCACCCCAATTCAAGAAGGACCTGGTCAGGCTGGAGCAGGTCCAGAGGAGGGCAACCAAAATGGTGAGAGGCCTGGAAGCCATGCCCTATGAGCATAGACTTAGAGAGCTGGGTATGTTTAGTCTGCAGAAGAGAAGGTTAAGAGGGGACAGGATAGCCATGTTTAAATATTTGAAGGGATGCCATGTAGAGGAGGGAGAGGGCTTGTTTTCTGCCGTTCCAGAGACCAGGACAAGGAGCAATGGATTCAAGCTGCAGGAAAGGAGATTCCACCTGAACCTCAGGAAGAACTTCCTGACGGTCAGGGCTGTCCAACAGTGGAATATGCTGCCTCGGAGTGTAGTGGAGTCTCCTTCTTTGGAGGTTTTTAAGCAGAGGCTGGATGGCCATCTGATGGGAGTGCTTTGAGGGTGTTCCTGCATGGTAGGGGGTTGGACTGGATGGCCCCTGGGGTCTCTTCCAATTCTGTATTTCTATGATTCTATGATTCTGTGAAAGGGAGAGCAAGGAGGGGGCCCACCTAGCTTCCTGAGGAAGGGAGTTCCAGAGGGTGGGAGCAGCCACTGAGAAGGCCCTCTCTCACGACGCGAGACTGAGATAGTGGTGAGACTGAGAGAAAGCCTTCCCCAGCAAACCTTAAGACTCTAGCCAGTTTGTAAATGGAGATACAGTCTTTCAGATAGCCTGAACCTAAGCCATGTGGGGCTTTATAGGTGTTAACTGGCACTTTGAATTGTGCCTGGAAACAATCAGGTAGCCAGTGGAGCTGTTTCAACAAGGAAGTTGTCTGGGCCCTGTAACTGGCCCTGGTCAGGATTCTGGCTGCTGCATTTTGTACCCACTGAAGTTTCTGAACAGTTTCCAAAGGCAGCTGCACGGAGAGCATGTTACGGTAGTCCAACCGAGATGTAATCAAGGCGTGTGTCATGGAAGCCAGATCAGACGTCTCAAGGAACGGCGCAGCTGGCACACCAGTTTTAACTGCGCAAATGCACTCCTGGTCACTGCTGAAACCTGAGCATCCGGGCTCAGAGTTGAATGCAGGAGAACCCCAAGACTGTGGGTCTGAGATTTCAGGGTGGGTGTAATCCCGTCCAGCACAAGGAGAGTCCCTATGCCCTGAACTGCCTTTCGACTGACCTCTGTCTTGTCCGGATTAAGCTTCAGTTTGCTTGCCCTCATCCAGTCCATTAGTGACAACAGACTTTGGTTCAGGACCGAGAGAGCTTCCTTGGAATCAGACGGATAGGAGAGGTAGAGTTGGGTGTCATCAGCGTGTTGGTGACACTGGACGTAGACAACCCTGGAAGCCTCGGGTGGGCAAGAGGCATGGCGAGACAGAGGATGGTCTAGAGCAATACTACTCAACATGGTGGTCCGCAAGATCAGCACCAGTCCATAAGACACTGGCTGCCGGTCCCTGCTGAGTTTCCAGGAAATAAAGAAACACTGGTAGGCAGTGGGCATAAATTTGGTGCTAGTCCCTGGCACTTGGCACGGAAGTACGGTAGGCCCTCCACGTTCACGAGGGATAGGGGCAGAGAACTCCTGCGAAAATGGAATAATCACGAATAACTCCCCCTCATCCCCTTCCCGGTCTCTGGAACAGGAACCTTCTTTCTGCACACGCAGTCCAGAGGCAAGGGACTTGCGGGGTTGGGGCAATCCGAAGGTCAGAAGGAAGGAAGCGTGCACCCCCAATTGCTTTACCTTTTACCTGGGCGCAACTCCTCAGTGTGGGGAAGGGGCAAAGCGATGTCAGGGAGAGCTCGGAGGGCACGGGGAAAGCGTGCGCGCGCATCTTCCGCCACCATATTGCCGTTCCTTCCCCCTTGTGCGAGTTCTCAGCACTAGTGACGAGGGCGGGGAGAGCTCCAGGGGACGGGGAAAGTATGTGCGTGTGCCTTCTGCCGTCCCGTTGCCTTTCCTTCTCCCTGGCACGAGTTCTCAGCGCAGCGAAGAGGCCAGGGAGTGGGAGGGAGACGCAAAGGAACGGGGGGAGGAGGAGGATTGGGGGGGAAGCACGGGTGTCTCGCGAATAATCAAATCCACGAGAGTCAAGTCCGCGAATGCGAAGGGAGAACCGTAATTGCTGCTGCCCTTTGCTAGACGGCTTGGAAAGCGCTGGTCTAGGGCGGTGCTACGGAGCCAGCGTGGTGTACCGGTCTGAATGTTGGAGTATGACGCCGGAGACCAGGGTTCTGATCCCTGCTCAGGCACGGAAAACCATTGGGTGACTTTGGGCGAGTCACACTCTCTCCTCCTCAGAGGAAGAGAATGGTGGCAATCCCCCCTGAACAAATTTAGTTAAGAAAACTCCATGATAGGTCTGCCTTAGGGCCACCGTAAGTCAGAAATGACTTGAAGGTACATAGCAACGACAACAGTGGTTCCAGACCTTTGGCCCTTCACAGAAGTTCTGGACGTGAACTCCCAGAAGCTCTGTCCGCTAGCCATGCAGGGTGGGGCTGCTGCAAACTGAGGATGAAACATCCGTGGGGTAGTAAAGGTTGCTGGCCACTGGCCCAGGGCAACATATAACTTTCAGAGCATTCACTTAGGTGTCAGAAGTAGACTGTGGTCTCAATATGAACCAGCGTGTCAGGATTCATAATTAGAAATCTGTGTGTAAGGTATTCTAGGTAATTATACACTTCGCTGATTAGGTGTCAGGTAGATTACAATATCTAGACGAGCGTGCAAATTCCTGTGTCAACAGTTTAAAAGACGAACTAAAAATGTTGAAAGGATGGAGAAAAGAGACAAAAAGAAAGATCTGAGAGTTCAGTGAAAATCTGGAGGAATGTTGGTATAGTTACTTTGTGGGTAAAAAAAGATGACAGCATCTTTTGTTAGGATAAAACTGTTGCCACAAAGGAGAAAGAACGATTTGAAAAAGTCAACTAAGGAAGGGGTAAAAATGGCCATAAACTGGACAGGCACAAAGAGTTTGGGAAAGGATTGCTTTAATTTTCCCATTGTTAACAACAGGGGTGGAGACCTGCTAAATTCACACTTCTTGAAACAATATATAAACAGCAATGTAATGATCCTTTGAGTATTCATACTTCTGAATTTTATTATGCCTTTTGTTAGGGAGACTTGCTTGCAAAATTTCACGTCTTAAGCAAAATGGAAATGCATGTGAGAATGTGTATGAATTTTCATGTGGACCTTTTTTTTAATGGAAGCAGAAACTTGTCACCAAATAAAGAATTACTGCTGAGTGCTTTTTTCCTTAACAGTTATGAATTTACAAATCTTTAATAAGGGTAGAGATCTTCCTAACTGCTGAGACAGTGGGCTTTGGGCTGCATTCCACTTAGCAGCATGTCGGAGCTGATCTATTCAGCGTCACTGTTGCTTTGCTTATTTTTTATGCAAGGTGCAAATTCTGTGCAAGGTGTTCATGCCTTTGGAGACTGTAAGGCTGGGCTGATGTTTATAAGACATGCAGCTGCCTTAGGAGAGATCTTTTAACTTCCCTCTCATCTCTTTATACACCTGTCCTATGTGAGTACATCAAATGGGATTCTGATACGAGTGAGGCTGGAGGAGAGAATTCGCTTCCTTCTCAGTGTCTTCCCCCTACCTGAATTTTCTTTACTGCATTTGTTGTCTAAGCAACAGCGAGGAGGAATCAGCAAATCTAAAAGTTCTATTTATAGGATGTAGCGTGTTGTCCGCTGTCTTGGGACATCTTGCTGAGCAAAGCAGGTTGTTGTCTCTTTTGTTTTCACAACAACCCTGTGAGGGAGGTCATTCAGGTCCCATTTAACAGAACCAAACTTTAGCAAGGGGACAAATTAAAGGCAGTGACATATAGCACCATTTTTCAAGACTACTTTCCAAGAGGCGTTTGAGATATTGTGTATTTATTTACCTGTTCAGGGGTGCTCTCCATGGCAAGCGATTTGTGTGTGTTGATTTGCCGTGCAAATGTACCACTTTTCCTTACATCTATGGCTAGATTCTCAAAAAATATCAAAATAACAGCTTCCACATGGCCAGGATTGTTTTTCATGGTAACTCTGGCCTGGGGAGCATCTTCCATGTGTTTCCCATGCCCCTTATTGTCCAGAAATCCAGGCCTGAATGATCTCTCTCAAAGATATTTCACCTGGCTAAAATTAATTTCTGATAGCTGGGAATTGTGGGTGTTTTTTTTTTTGTAATAATTTTTTATTAAGGTTTAATCTCGAAAATAAAAAAGACCCCCCTACACTTCCAGGCTTAAATCTTCCAGTTGCAATTGCTTATTTCCATTACATACGAACATAATTTCTATTTTACAGAGAAGAGAATGATTACATTATTTCTTCTCAATTTCTTATACATTTATATCCTCACCCAGTCCAACACTCCTTTCCATTCTTTTTCAAAATTCTGGATAGATTTATTCTTCAAAGAAAATGCTAATTTTTCCATTTCTATCATATCCAGAACTTTTAGCTTCCACTCCTCAATATCAATATATTTCTTTTCTTTTCAGTGTTGTGCATATGTTAGCCTTGCCGCAGTTATTAAATACAATAATATCTTCTGATGACTGCTTATTTCCTTTTGAGCTGGGAATTGTGTTTAATTACTGCACATCTGGAAGCAAAATGCATGGGACTTGCTCAAGGTTTCTCATAGCTGGAATTAGATGTAAATTTTGATTGATTGATTCTTTCATTCATTCCATATCTTGTCAGCTTGGGATTGCGGACAGCATGCAGCCTCTTATAAACACAATACATAAAATAAAATAAAATACCACTTAGTACAAAAGTTAAAACACAGTCAAACTAGCTTCTATTTTAAAAACACAAGTTTAAAACATAGGTTAAAAACAATTTTAAAAACTTATTTAAAAAAATAAAAAAGAAACAGAACAGCCTTCCTTAAAAGCATCATCTACTGCAATATAATAAAAACCAAATACCTGCCTAAATAAGAAGGTTTTTACCTGCCTACAGAATGACAGCAAGGAGAGGGCCAGCCAGACCCTCTTGGAGAAGGGAATTCAACAACCCTGGAAGCAGCCACTGGAAAGACTCTCTTGGTCCCATTGCCATGACTGGGATGGCGGTAGGACCAAGAGAAATCCCTCTCCTGTAGATCTTGAAGCTTGGGCAGGCTTATATATGGATTTTTGGGTTCAAGTCCAAAATTAGATCTCCTCAACCCTAGAACATGGGTTTAGAGACCACGAGAGACCAAGAAGATGGGAGAGAGACCAAGAATGAGTTACACTTCTCTCCAACCCCCTTTGTCTCTATTCTTCTTGTGTATCAGAATGAATTTCTGAAGCAGAGGGTCTCTCCAGTCCCTGGAGACTCTCTGTTTGATGCAGAACTCTAGATTTCTGGGTGGAAGGGGCAGAACTAAACTGCTTGCTGTTGCCGTTTTCTCTTGTGACAAAAATTGTGGCACATATGAAGAAGGCTACTACTTTTCAGCAAATCAGGCAGAATCTGAAATGTGTCGTTTCTGTGTGTGTTTGTTTAATATGGCTGGTGGGCAGATACGGCGGTCACTGGGCAGAAGGATTAGGGGGCATAATATTCTAAAAGGGTAGCTGGCTGGTGTTTCGGAGCCAGCTGACTGCTCTGTGAGCGCATGTGTGTGCTTGTGTGTGTGTAAGTTTAAGAGAAAGGGAGAGATTGGCTCAATTCTCAAAAAGTACCAAATTAACGTCCAGGCCTTTGAGACTCCCGTGCCTGCTTTTTCTCTTTTAGGCAGCAGACTCTTTCATGTCGTCAGATTCGGTTTCCACGGCCAGTGGTTCTCGAGGACCCAGCTCTGCTCTCAGTAGCAAGCGGAGCGTGAGGATGTTAAACAAGGCCATTCAGGCAGGTGAGTAGCTTAGATCTTGAACCCTCCTCCATATCAGTTGGCAGGCACTGTTATCTTTTTGTCGAGATCTTTCGCTCAGACAGGATTCTTCCCAGAGCGATCTCTCTTTTTTTTGCACATCTTTACGGTTCATATCTGTTCACAAAAGAATAGCAAACTGAACACAAAGGGAACGGCGCTTCTCTTGTCTGTACTGACTTCTTCAGCATCAGCAGGCAGTTCCTTTGTTCTTACTGTGGGCTTTCGTAATTCTTGCCTCCTGATAAATCTTGGTCAGAGGACCAATCTATTCCACGGGGTATTTCTCTTTCTTGCAAGGTCAGCCAGAAAACTTTGACATTGCTTTAGATAAGTGTCAGTTCTTCTGCTTAGAGGGTTCAAGAGCTGATTCTTCCTGGAGTTTTGCTCTGTATTTGAAGTGAATTTTCCTCTGTTTGTTTCTGTGATGCCTGATCGGGGGCAAGACCTGTTCCAAAGTAGAGGCAAGTTACACAGTTGAAGAATGGCCTCAGCATCTCTTTAAACTGGAGTTAGCTGTAATTGCCAGTTAGTTTCAGGGCAATATAGAACTAACAAGAAGAGCCAACATGATTTGGTCGGACCTCATGCAGAAAACGGTAGTTCTCGGCACCACTGTTTGAAAAGGTTATCAGAAAGCTGGGATATGTTCAGAGGAGGGCCACCAAGATGGGAAAAGGTCAAGAGACCCAGCCCTCTGAACACATCGCAGCTTGCTATGACCTAGGGAGCTTGGAGAAGAGAAGACAGAGATGACATGAAAATTGACATGATAGCTCTCTTTAAACACCTGAAGGGATGTCGTGTAGTAGAGGGAGCCAGCTTGTTTTCTGCTGCTCCAGAGAGTAGGACATGAACCAATAAATTCAGATTATGAGAAAAGAAATTCCACCTAGACATTAGGAAGAACTTCCTGACAATAAGAACAGCTTGACAGTGGAATATGCTGAGTGGTGGAATCTCCTTCTTTGAAGGTTTTTAAACAGAGGCAGGATGTTTGGTAGCGGGCTGTCTTGGACTGTCTTTATTTGGAAGCCTTTAAACAGAGGTTAGTGGCCATCATTTGGAAGTGTGTTCGTTGTATATTCCTGCATAGCAGTGGCTCGGATTGGTTGCTCTTCTGGTTTCTTCCAACATTATGATTCTGTGATTTAGGATTGGAAGGGAACCAGAGAGGACACCAACTCCATGGCTATACCTACTCTGAAGATGGGCATTAGAAGTTTAAATATTCTACAATATTTCATATAGGTATTGAGTTTAGTGCATCACACAGAAGGTGACATCTTTGGAGCCTTAGTTGTTAATTTTTGTTCTGTTTTTGAAGTAAGTTTTTAGCACTAACGGTGGGTGAAAAATGAGCTGTCAGTGTCTGCTTTAATCCTAGAACCCTGGAGTAGGGTTTCAGCACAAGGTTCAATGGTGAGAGCCAGAAACTCAGTATTCTGAAGGGTTTCACATGAAGGAGTGAAATATACAAAACAAGCTGTTTCAAATGTGTCAAAAGTGGAAGGCATCAAAACCACAGACCATAGAATCATAGAAATGTAGAGTTGGAAGAGACCACACGGGCCATCCAGTCCAACCCCCTGCCATGCAGGAACACCCTCAAAGAGCACTGCTCCTGGTTATTTCTCTGTGAATGTTTTATTATTTAAAAAAATTTCATGCTTTGTTATAGTACTTAAGCATTCTTTTCTTCAAAATTCTCAAAGGAGATTCTGCAGCCTAGCCCTTGATTACAAGTTTCTCACCAGCAAGTCCTGAATATTACAATTTTGATACCAAAATAGATTTCCTATATTTATGATTATCAGTACAAGTTTGTCAGTGTGACTTTGTTCTCATTTTAAAGACCCATAATCCAAGAATAAGGTAGAAAAAGGTACTGAAATGTTTTCAGATTTTGCTTCTGAACCTCTGTTAATAACTTTTGAAAGGGGTCATACACAGAGTTAACTATTTTACTATAAAAATCACCACAAAATTAAATGCAGACTTAGCATCGGTCCATCCGTTTGTGTGATGAGTTTCAAATTATGTGAATTACTTGTAACAGAAATGTGTGTGTTTTGTTGTGTGTATAGAGAAGACTGTTTCGCACGTATCTCCTAATCAGTTTCCAGTGAGCAGCCCTTTGTGGTAAATTAGTTCCTATCCGTTCTAGTACTCTTGTCCATTTACCATCCACAGCACAAGATGGATTTCCCTTTTTAATTTTGGTGGTTATTGAACTGCTGTCAAAGCTGCTGAGCCCAAATAAACTTCAAAATTAAACTGTCAGGCCCGTTCCCCTGAATTCATTCTTCTGCAGTATAATAATATTCTAGTTTTGTATTAATTTAAATTAGCTTCAGGCTTTGGGTTTTGTTTCCCCAGGGGGAAAAAAAAGAACTTCAGGTTTAGATATGTGCATTCAGTTCTTTCCTTCCCTTGCTGCCCGCTTAACAGTTCATTTCATGGTTAAAAATGCCTGGGGCACAGCCTGCGAAAGGAGATGACCTGAAGGCTTCTGCTGTTATGAATCTGGTGCATTTCGTTCTGGAGGGCTAGGATGTCTAAATCTTTTTCCTGAGCAGGGCTTCTCCCTGGGTCAGCAGCGGGTTTGTAGATGTCTTGTCCCTCATTGACCTTGTTGAAAATTTTTGGATCTTGCACTGGATTTTTCTTCCTGTTCCGCTGAGGTTTGAAACTAACAGATTCAAATTACAAGAAAAGAGATTTAACTCCAGTATTATGAAAGATATTTTATAATTGTTGGAAAGAGATTCAACTTCAATATTTACTGTCAAAACTGTTGGACGGTGGAATAGATAGCCTCAGAGGGTAGCAAACTCTCTTTCTTTGGAGGTCTCTAAGCAGAGGTTGGGTGGACATCTTCGGGGAATGCTTAAGTTGTATCTTCCTGCATGGCAGAAGGGGGTTGGACTCGATGGGCCTTCTGGTCTCTTCCAACTCTAAAATTCTGAAATCCCTGTTCAATATCGCTTATAGTACAAAGACAGTTGTTCTCAGACCTATATCCTTTCTCACCATTCTTCTTATCTAAACCAGCTGGCATTGTCTGTTTCTTTCCTTTTGTTTCAGTTAAAATCTTTTCTAAAGTATGTTCTCCAAAAAGGCATCAACCCTTACAGGATGCCCTTGTCAAATTTGCTCAAGATTTATTTGTTCTATGCTATCCAGCCCTCCCATATGCTGGGAGGGGCCTCCAGAGAAATCTTAGTAATTCATGTCTGCTGCATCACTAGAACAATGAAGAAAAATTACTCTTTTTCCTTTTAAACAAAAGCTCCCAGAATTCCCAGGCAGCATGGCATTTGGAGTTTTCCTCCAAAAAATAGTTTCCTTGCTCTCAAGTTTTGGTGAGATTCTCCTTTTCCTTTCTTTTCATTTTTTTTTCTTTTTACTTTCTTTCTTTTTTTCTTGAACTTCAGGAGACTTTGAGATTGTGAGCAGCGCAACCAAGAAGCATACACGAGATGTTGGCCTGACTTTTCCCACCCCGATGTCCAGCCACACGAGGCTACAGGGAGACCATGGGAGTGGGATGGAAGACGAGCTCTCACAGACTGACGGACGCAGTTCAGAGAGCAAGGGCAAACAGAGGAGGCAGCCGAGCAGCTTCTTTGCAGAAAAACGGCCAAGGAAGAGCAAGACTCCGTGGCTGCAAGGTCTCTGACAAGTGTGGAATCTTTTCTTATGGGTGGGGAAAGACTTGCATGGCACTCTGCAGAGTATTTTGTCTGTGGCTGCAATCCAACATCCTGTCAGCATAGTGTAAATGCTTGCATGTGGAGATGTGCTACCCGAGCACTGTGCAACCCCCACGCAGAATAGCAATGTTGTACAATACATGTCTTTGACTACATGTTGTTTCGCAATATGTGATGCACAACTGTAATGCAAAGTATAGGATGCACAACCATAATACACAATGACAGTGCACAGTATAGGGTGTACAGCTGCAACACAAGCTATAGGATGCATCTCCACAATGCATAATGTGCAGGTGCAGTGCAGTGCAGGATGCACAACCGCAGTGCGCAGTGTGCAATTGTAGTGCACAACAAGCAAAGTACAAATCATGAACGTACTGTCTGCACAACTCTGCTTCTGCCACCATTAGCAGAACACCTCCATTGCACAATGCCGACGCTTTGGCCCCAGAGGCACAGCATGACTTACACATGGCTATAAGACCTGACAGTAATGTCGGAAGACTGCACACACCAAAAGAAATCCAGAGTTGATCCAAGAACACCACTCCCCTCTACCCATACTATGTAAAGTTAGAGGGTACCTGTGCGGGAAAATCATACATTACGGCTTTAACTGCAGCAGGTTTCCCTGCTTTTTCACTGTCACTGAAGACAGGAGGCAAATACTGCTTGCATAGAGGCGTGGAGCAAAACATGAGGGTGCATTAAAGCTTTATTCAATTTTCCTCTGGCTGTCAGGAATAGGGAGAGCATCTGTGGAAAGTCCCAAGTCAGTCCTTCCAGGGGTAAACAAAATTTGTTTTTGGGGACAGTGGCAGCTATTCCATAGTTGCTTCTGGTTGTCTCTTCACTTAACACCCTCACTTGCCGTGCAGCTGATTAGAGACGCTTTGCTGCCCCCAGCTGGGCAGCGTGGCTTAAAGCAAGAGCTGCGATCCTTTGACCGCTGACATTGGCAAGAGGTCTTGAGGTTCTCAAGAGATCTTGAGGTCCGGGTCTCCCCATGGCTGGCGTGATTAGCTCTCTTCAGTGTTTGGTGCGCTGGTACAGTCAGGTGGGCTCTGTAGATAAGGCTACCCGTATTGCTTCCATTAGTGCTTTGAATGTGTGAATTGCTGCATTGCACTGATTGCTTAATGTGTTTTAAGTATTTATATAATAATGTATAGGCAAAAATGACCCTTAGAGCAGCTCTTGGATGTGTAAAAGTATCGATAGTAAACAAAGGAAAATTCATTTAGCAGTGGTATAACAAGTACCTTAGGCAGCAATAAATAAAGATTAGAGATAGAAAGTGCAGTTGAATAAGGCTATTTCAAGTTACTGTCTAAACACAACAAAATGAATCTAGAAAACCCCAAGCCTAAGAAACGTGCTATTTAAAAAGCCCACAAAATACTTGGCTGATGAAAGCCATGTAGCAAAATTTGCATTAAATAAAGATAATACAGTAGGAGGAGAAGTTGTTTGTTCCTCAACTTTGGTTGTGCTTTGTTAGTGAATCCAGTGTGAATGTAGTTTTCTATACTGTGTTTAGTTTTGCTGTCTTGAGATGATAGAGGTTGTACTTTAGGCCGTCTGCAAAGCGTCAGCTTAGGGGGCTGCATCCAACTATAAATCCCAACAGGATTCATGGAACTTCCTAATTTGCTTCTTTCAGAAGTCCCATTGTTTCAACAGGTCTGTTCCAATTGAGACCAACAATTAGATTTAACCCAGAATAACACGTCAGTGTTCTGGACAATTAGTCCAAAAAAGAAAAGTGGAGGTTCTTAAAAGGAGGAAACCCTCAACATATTTTAATTAAAAAGTGCAAGGGCCACATGTTTCAGTATGAGTTTTCTCAAGGAATCCATGAGTAAGATTATTATTCAGGGATTCTCTGAGAAAACTCATATTAAAACCGAAAGCGAAGAAAATCAATGCATATCAGTGCCTCAAAACCCAGAAAACCCACAAGAACCTACATATCAGTATTGTTTGTTGCTGTTAACTGCCATCCGGTCGACTTTAACTTAGCAACCGTGTCATCAACAGCCCCACTGAGGTCTTTCAAACTCACGGCTGTGGTTTCCGTGTCTTCAGTTCATCTTCCGGCGCTATCTGTTGTTTCATTTTGGATTGTCTCATGATAAGGTTTTAAAGGAAGAAGGCTTCAGGGGTGGTTTATCGCCTTCTGGGCAGCGCTAACAAGCATTAGCTGTGGTGCTGTTGTCTCTGAGAGATCCTCCACCAGTGTCACACACACACACACACACACACACACACACACACACACACTTACTGGTGCTGCCCAGTAACTGTTTGGCATCTTCAGTCTGGTTCTTCAGCAAAAACCTGTCTGACATGGGAGACCCTATTGGCAGCACTACCACCATCAGCATAGCCTCCTGCCTCACAGGCGCATGCAGTTCGACCACCGTAGAAAGGTCGTGCCTTCGGTGGGCTTATCAGTATGATGCATCGTAAATACTGGTCTGATAATATATCTCATTTTAGGATCAGCTTGTGATTCATGAAAATCTTCACAGAGATCTGATAAAATTGTGAAGCTCATAGTATACAGTCAGTCCTCCACATTTGCGGGTTTCACTTTTGCAGATTTGATTATTCACGGGTGATTTGCTGTCACCTCTGCTGCCTCCCTAAGCCATTTTTAATAGGGGCTGCAAGCCTCGTGAGACGGAGAAACTGGGAATGAGGCTTGTAAGTCCCTATTAAAAATGGTGTGTGAGGCAGCAGTGGAAGTTCCAGTAAGCCCCACCAGCCACCCACTTCTGCCATGTCAAGGAACCCTGATGCCTCACAGGAATCCATGATGGGGTGAATATGGTGATCATACTTTTTTGTGTGTTAAGTATTGTTTGTGAGGGCCTAGAGTTACTCACAGTTTTTCCACTTTCACGGGGGCCCTGTGCCCCTAATCCTAGCGAATATGGAAGGATGACTATATTAAAACACTGCCCACCTGTGCCAGACTTCTGTGTTCTTCGTAGCTTTCCCATCTTTCATTCTTTGTTTTTCGTCATCTTCCTACTTGTCAAATCAACCGATACCCTAATTTGGGATGCAGAATTCTTTATGCAAAGGAACAAATGTGTGTCTGCAACTGTGGTGTACATATGTCTACTCTGAATGGAACACACAGATCTTTGGCTTATGTAGGCAAAAAAGTCCTGAGCAAAAAAAAAGGTAACTAGGGGAAGTGTCTTCTTCTGAGTGCCCATGCAAAAAAACTGTATCTCCAGCAGCAGAGGGCAAATTTAGACTACATCCTTTTTAAAACAACATTTTTTCCCCTCTAACTCTACACTCCCCCAGGAGTTTCCTGGTTCGTTCCTGCAGAGGATTTAAAGGCTGATCTCAAGAGAGGAAATGGAACCAGCGGTGTTCCAGAACCAAGTCCGTCATGGTTTGAACCATTGCCGAGTGGGAAGCCCTGGCGAGAGCCTCTTCGGGAGAAGAACTGGCAGGGGGATCGCGGTGGCCTCCAGGTGCGTCTGGTGCCTCCAGCGAGAGATGTTGAGAATAATCCACCATCGCCTTTTGCGAAAATTACACTGCAGGTAAAGCCCAGGCTCTGCTCATGGGCTTTTTCTCTGGCTTTTGCTGTGGATGGTTTGCCTGGTGAATGGATTTAATCCCTTGTTTGTTTGACAGAAGAAAAAGCCTCTCTCTCCTCCCTTCTCTCCCTCTCTCTCTTTCTCTCTCTCTTTCTGTAGGTATGTGTGTTTCTTCTAGATCAGGGGTGGGCAAAGGGTGGCCCCAGGGCTGCATGTGGTCCCCCAGGTCATTTCTGTGGCTTCTAGGGTAGAAAAGAAATAATTTTTTGCTCCAGAATGCCTCAAATGATCTCTAAGGGGCATTTCCACCATGTTTGGAGCCCCCCAGGAGTCAAAACTAATTTTTGCAAGATTTTTCAAAAAAAAAAAAATGGGGGCAAAAAATATTTTATTTTTTAGGGGGGAGAAGGTATGGTGGGGAGTACTGCTTTCCAAGGCCTCCTAGGAGGGCTGACACAGCCCCCTAGATTTCCACAGTTGCTCACCTCTATTCTAGATCAAAGATGGGCAACTGTGGGGGAAGACAGGGGTCTTTTTGTTTATTTATTTTGGCCCCACTGGCGGTGCGGCCCTCCCACTTCCCAAGAACACGGGCTGTGATGCAACATTGCTTCCAGCTGTCCCCGATATACTTTCATTTTCAGCTGATTTCAGCCAGGGGCTTATTTCTGCCGTTTTTTGGGGGGTATTGGAGCTTTTTAAGAAATGGGCGAGTGAAATCATTGCTTTTGTGCATGGTGTCAAATGATTTGAGGGTTTACAAAATTGCCTTTTTTAAAACAGTTAGGGGGTTTGGGGGCCCTATGTGACCCAAAGACCACCATCCCTGCCCTAGACTGTGACCGGTGTATTCCCAGATATCCAGAAGGCCTCAGGTTGGGGAAGACTGCAGTAAAGCTTCCTTTCACTTGCTTTCCAGCTTTATTCCACAATATTGGAGTACAGTCATCCCTCCCTCTTCGCTAGGGTTAGGGACGCAGGACCCCTGTGAATGTGGAAAAACCATGAATAGCTCTAGGCCCTCCCAAACCATATTTAACATATGAAAAAGTGTGATCACCATATTCAATCCACCATGGATTCCTTTGTGGCACCAGGGTTCCTTTATAAGGCAGAAGTGGGTGGCTGGTGGGGCTGACTACCGCCTCCACGGCCGCCCCACACCATTTTTAATAGGGACTTACAAGCCTCATTTGCAGTTTCTCAGTCTCGCGAGGCTTGCGGTCCCTATTAAAAATGACATAGGGAGGCAGCAGAGGTGACAGCAAATAATCCACAAAGAATCAAATCCGCAAAAGTGAAACCCGCAAATGTGGAGGACTTTGCTGTACAACTGTAAACCATCACAGGTGCCATTTTTAAGCTGGGTACCAGCGAGGCTGTTGTTCAAGCTAAACATACCCAAGTGCCTAAGTCGTTGCTCAGAGGGCATGGTTTCCAGCCCTTCTACCATTTTGGTCTCCCTCCTCTGAATATATTCCTTTGGGATCCAGTATTCACACACACACACAGAGTGCACCAGTAGGGAAAAAAGGCAGTCTTAACACTGTCCCTGTGCTGCCAGTCTGTTTTTACACCCAAGCAGTGAGGAGAGGAGGCTCCTTTCTGGACACCCATTGTAAGCACAGAGTGTGCCAGGAGGAGAAGAGAGAGCCCTTAGCATTTTGCAAGTGAAGTGAGAAGGGAGGTGTCCAAAGCAGCCTGAGGCCCAGTGCTCGTGATGCTGAAGGCCTGCCGTTAGGTACAAGTCCAGAGCTTCCCTTAGCCAAAGCCAGATTGCGATGAAGTTAGGGAGTCAAGTTGTAAACAAGAGGAAGTGTGTTTGTCCCTATTTCACTTGAGCTTTGACAGATTTTAGAACCATGGTAGCCCCTTCCTCCACACACACTGTTCCAGACCTAATTTTGAATGGTTTTAATCCATCCCACCCCCCCCCATATCCGTTTGATTTACAATTTCTGAGAGGCCTCCCTGATTGCTTAGCGTCTGTTTTTGTCCCATGTGCGCCTTGCTGGGTCTCCATCCTGCTTGTTGAAGCTTAAGTACTTATCCTTTTTACAAATATGTAGCTGCGCTTATTCCCAGTCTGGTATCTTTCCGGTTGGTTGTCCGACATCAAAGCATTTGTTAACAAGACCCACAGAGAGCTCTCTTCAGCTTTATAGATGCAATATTCTGTACATTGCAGGGATAATTCTCTTCTTCTAAGGCATGTCTTCAGTGCTTTGTAAATGGGGTTAGCTATTTCTGTCATCTCCCCCTCCCCACCCTGGAGCTGAGGTTCTGAAACAACTCTTCCTTTTTTTTTTCATTTCCCAACTTTAGGAGGCTCTGGCGTTGCGCCGTCCCGATTTCATTTCCAGCTCTGGGGAGCGTGTGAAACGCCTCAAGCTAATCATAGAAGAGAGAAAATTGCAGAGTATTCTCCAGAGTGAGAGGGAAGAATTATTTAATCCTCCCGAACAGAGGAGAAGTTACAGGAATTCAGCTTTTCTTCCGAACAGAGGTGCCTTCTTCGTAGTTCTAGTCTTGGACTATAGAAATATTGTAGGTGTCTGTGCATCTGCATGTATGTGTGTGCAGGGGAATTTGGACTTTTGCCGAAGAGGCAAGCTTTGGAACGTGTTGCTCTCCTCTGCACATTTGTATAGCTCTGACCCGAATCCTACTGTTATTCCTGACTCAAATAGAGCAGTTGAATCAAGTGGATTTGTCTAATGTGGACTTGCCATTTGACAATTGATTGAATGAGTCTGTTCGAGCTGGGACTAGCCAACTGGGTTCTGGCTATTTCTGTGCAGTTTCTTTTTACGTTATAATGGGCATATCTTGTTCTCATATATAGGACATAGTACTATATGTGCTAAATAAGAGCTTTCCAAACTTTTCATGTTGGTGACACATTTTTTTTAGACATGCTTCATTTTACAACACAGTAATTTCGTTTTACTAGCAAACCAGAGGTTAAACTAACCCCTTATAAGAGAGACAGACACATAAATTGTAGTAACAAAATGTATGGGGCACAATATATCTCATGAAAACCCTTCATATATTTTTAAAAATATATTATTATATATTTTATTATATATTATTATATTAAAAATATATTATTATAAATAATAATATACATTTCCAAGATTGTAGGCGACACACACACACACACATAATGTATTATATATATATATATATATAAATATATATATATAAATATATATATATAAATATATATATATAAATATATATATATATAATATTATTATATTAAAATATATTATTATAAATAATAATGTACATTTCCAAGATTGTAGGTGACACACTACACACTTCAGGCGACACACTAATGTGTCACGGCACACCATTTGGAAAGCCCTGGGCTGAATGGCCAAATTTCAAAAAGATTATCTGAATATAAATATGAATGAAAACTTCTGGGAAATATTGGGAGCAATCCTGTTTTAACTCAAGCAACTGATAGTAGCATCGATCTTTGAATAGACACTGCATTGGCACCTGCCTACAGTGTGTCTGCTCACCAACATTTCTTCCATGGATAAGTTTCTCATAGGCAAGACAGCCTGGCAGCCTAACACAGTGGTTCTTAACTTGGGGTCTGTGAATCCCCGGGGGTCTGTAATGTCCTGAAACGGGGTCCGCAAAGGTGTGAAGAAATGTTACGAGCTTTTGCAGCTAAAACAGAAAGAAGGAAAGGAGGAGTGAATGAATAAATGAAAGAGCAACAAATAGAAGGACAGTCATACATTGATCTCAAAAAGCAGGAGTCTTTTGCCAGGGATAGACGTTGTTTGTACGGTTTCATTTTAGTATCTCAAACTGTTCAAAAACTATGAAAATAACTTTGATAGCCCAAGATATGTATAGAGATATGTGTGTGCATGTGTACACAGACAGAAACACATATACACATACACACTCAGCTCCTGCTATGTCTGCTCGCGATGAGAACATGCAAGTGAAAGGCACAGAGTGGCTCCCAGTTTGAAGAGCCTTGATAACCAATTTTAAATAAATATTTGATGCGCTCTAGCGTTTTAAATCTTGAGTTAATTTTTGGTGGTCTGCAGCAACAAAAGATACTTAAAGGGGGTCTGTGGCAAAGAAAGGCTTAAGAAGTGCTGGCCTACCACATGCTAGTGATAGTGGTGGCCACCCAGAGAAACACCAAAACTAGGGCAGGTACTAATTTTGCATCACCTGCCCACGGCATCTTAATTTTACTTGCCCACGTACAGATTTGTATTGGTATTGTATTACTGTACTAATTTATGTGTATATACTGTATTTGCTGGCGTATAAGAAGCACTTTTTTCCCCTAAAAAATGCCTTCTGAAAATGGGGTGAGTCTTATACGCTGGTGTGTCTTATACACCGGCAAATACGGGTAACTCCTGCCAGGCATAAGTGCATAGGAAAGCCAGGGGGGCGAAAAGAGTGCTCCTGTAACCCCCCTATCCTGTCTTTCTGCCTGGGTGGAGAGATGTCCCTGCGGAGGCAAAAAGGAAAGGAAAGGCAGGGGGCCCAAAAGGAGCTTCTTTCTCCCCGCCTTCCTGTTGTTTTGCCTGGATGGGGAGAACTAGTGCTCCGTTCACCCCTCTGCCGTTCCTGTGCATTTTGCCTCGGCAGGGACTTCTCCCCACCCAGGCAAGACAACAGGAAGCGGGGATAAAGCAGTTTCTTTTGCCCCACCGCCTTTCTTATGCATTTTGGCTCAGTGGGGTACTAAGAAAATTTTTCCTAAAAAATACAGTCTGAAAATAGGGTGTGTCTTATACGCCAGCAAACACACACACACACACACACACACACACACATTTTAAACAAAACAGAACAATTCTTCCTAAGAAGTTTATTGGAGATAATATAGGATTTACAACCACTTGCACCACTGTGACAGGGTGAGAATTGTGGAAGGTGGGCCCAGGTGCTTTGAGGTTTGATGGGAGTAGGTATTCTTTGTAGAGAACCCAGTGCAGTGAAGAACCCTTGAGAGACAGAGAGAGAGAGCTTGATGTAGGTACTTCTGTAGATCTGGTTGGAAGCTTTTTCTGTGAAAGGGTGGTTAACCCACAGGTAAAATCAGTTGGGGCCAGCTGTATGATGAAGGACAGAGACAGATCCCAAACTGGGAACAACCTCCTGTTCCTCCTTTCTTCCCTCTGTTTTCTGGGCAGGGATACTTTTTGAAAGCACCTGGATCTGTGCCATCTCACTTTTCTACTCTCCCTTTGTGAGAAGAGAGGGATGCGAACCATGAGATCTGTCCACAGCTCCCTGCCCCTCCAGCTGTTGATTCTGTCCCACCTTTTCAGCCACTGCTTAAAGAAAGACGAGCAGCCACACTGAAGTAAAAGCAGCCACTGTGGAATTAAAGTATAAGAGTTGCACAAGCTCAGAGAACACAAGTATCCAGGAGTTCTCGTCTACCCCCTAGGCTTATGCACTGTCATTTAGCATTTTTTGTCCTGTCTGCTTTATGATATCTGCAAATGCTGTGGCATGAAGAACAGACATCTCTGGGCGGTGGAGTGGCTAAAAGTATGAGCTGTGAGCCAGGAAGTCCTCTGTTCCACTCTTAGATCTCTTTATTTGGGTGGCCTTGGGCAAGTCATTGTCTTTTAGCCTCAGGCACTATAAAGACGATATAGTATAGGCCATGGTGTGGTGGTTACAATCCTCTAAGTCTCCTTTTCATTAAAAAGCAGACACTCAGCCCATTATCATTCACATGCTGCAGTTCTTTTGCACCATGCTGCTCTAGCTGAAGTCTGCCCCAGGGCTTGGGAAGCTAGTTGACTTTGTTCTCTTGCTTTTAGCTGGGGCCTGCTAAGCTTTGTGTTGGCCGCTGCGACTCCTGAGATCCAAAATGAACAAGGGGAGCACCTACTTCTTTTTCTCCCTGTCAGAGTGGCACAGTGGCCTTTGTATCAGAAAAAAGAATAGGAAGCAAAAGGCATTAGTGCTGAGGGCTGCTGTTCCGCTGTGCCCTGGTCTCCTAGCACCAGCAAATCCTATCACAGTGTTGCAGGGTATTAGAGGAATTGTTGGTTATCATCTGGTGTAGTTAACATTAAGAAGGATGCCACACTCACTGTTTTTCCTCCTTCATTTAGACTACCAGACTATACGGAGAAAAAGAGCAATTTCCAAGAATGAAATGGTGCAGAGATCCAAACGGTAAAGTTGGCTTCAACTATTTTTCTCAAAGAATTACTCTTCTGGATTTATGCAAGCAGAAAAAAAATACAATTAAATAGTCCTGCTGTTGGAGTTCTTCCATTAATCTGCTCCAGTTAGAGAATTAAGACTGTAATGCCTGAAAATCCCGAGGGGGTTCCTTTCCCACCTCTGGTTAATATGTGAGAGTGATCCTGAAGAAGTTTTCTTCTTCAAATTCCATTGAAGTTAACAGTTGATGCACAAAAAGATTTATGCTGAATTCTAGGAGCAAGAGCTACTCTTCTAATAGCATCCAAAGTCATCTGTTGGAGTTGTTCATCCTGTGTGTCTCCCGGCATGGCCACCTCAGTGCAGGGTATGATCAGCCAGTGGGAGACATTTTTAGCATACAGTTGGAAAACTCAAAATGCAGTTTCCATCAATTGCCGTTTGGTGATCTTGACTGCTAGGACAAGAGTTGCAAAAGCAAAGATCTTTACCTACGGATATGTCGTGCATGGTTTTTATCCACAGGGTTTTAAATGCTAGAAGGATAATGGTTTGTTTGTGGTATGTTGTAAAAGCCAGTGGGCAATGTAACAATAAACTGGCTTTCTGGCAATTCTCCAAAGTCAGGATTTTGCATAGGAGAACAGATGGATAAACTGGGCCCTGGACAGGAAGGACACACAGTGCATGATGGAGCGAGAATGTAAGCACGCAAGAACTCATCCTGTCTGTATTCTAAATAAACAGTTTGTTTTACTCTCCTACACAGTACTTAAAAGATCTCAAGGGAACCTACAAGTAGATCATCTTCTTAGAAGAAGAAAAAAAGAAGACGCATTTATCTCTTTAACTGCCAGGGTTGTAAAAGAGATTTGATAGATATTTCTATTCTAGAGCTGGCAATCTGGGGTGTAGTTTAAGGAAGGGATTGGGAGTGATTCACAGCCAGTCTTCCACATAAGAATAATTACATTTTATTCTACTCCTCCTGCATTTCAGTAGTCATTTCTTTTCTCAACACGTGCATCGATTTCACTTCTTTCTCTTCTCCCTCATTGGGGGTAAGATATCACTTGATGTCAGAGCTAGGGGCTTGTCCGTCTGCAGAGCTGCCCTGTGTGGTGAGCTATAAGGACTATGCATGCCTGGGAAGTGGGAGGACCCCAGCCGCACGAGTGACCCCAGCCACCTAGGCTGGCCATTGGAAGACCAGTCAACGGTTCATGCTCAGGCTGGGAATTTACCTGGGCCATGATTGTCTTACTTGGCTCTGCTTCCTAGGTTCCACTTGCTGGTTCTCCCAGACTTCCCTCTGGCAGCTAGAATCCTGGGTCTTGCTGGAACACCCTTAGAGCACCTTCCTCTCTTCAGGAGGCTGTTGGGCTTGCTTCTTTGTCTATTTATTAATTTGATTTATATCCCACCTTTCTCCCAATATGGGACCAAAAGTGTCTTACGATGTAAGTTTAAAACAAAATCGCTAAAACAATATGTGGCGCAAAAAGTTTTTAAAAGCATTAAACGACCAATCCAACTAAAACGTTAAAACAATTAAAAACACATTCAGTACTTACTACCTAGCAGAAATATCCAGCACAGCCATTGAACATCCTTCTGCCCCAACTAGTTATTTAAGTAGGAAGGTCTTTGCCTCTTGGTGAAAAAAAAGGGTATAGTCGACTCTCCACATCCCCAGGGTTAATATTCACAGGTTTGATTATTTGTGGATTATTTGCCGCCACCTCCACTGCTCCCTGCGCTATTTTTAACAGGGATTCAGAAGTCTTGGCTCGCGTTCTCATTCACTCTGGAAGCCTTGTGAAAGTGAGAGAGACTGCAAACCTGAGGCAGCACTTGTAAATCCCTCTTAAAAATGGTGTAGGGCAGCAGCAAGCCCCACCGGCTGCCCACTTCTGCCTTGCAAAGGAACCCTCCTGCCTCAAAGGTGGAACTGGGCAGCTGGCGTACTCACCACTGCCGATTCAAATGTGTTATGTACTGTACATTCGACTCTGTGGTGGATTGAATCTGTGGATTGTACTTTTTGGACGTGTATTAAATATGGTTGAGGGGAGGGATAGAAGTATTTGTGGTTTTTCCACTTTTGCGGGGTCCTCAGCCCTTAACCCCCTCAAATGTGGAGGAAGGACTGTAAAGAGGTTCCCCCACCAGAAATTCCAAAGGGAATTCCAAAGCCTGGGAGTAGCCACCAAGAAAGCGCTCCTCTGTGTCCTCACCAGGCAAATCTGTGAAGGTGGGAAGATGGAGAGAAAACCCTCTCCCCAAGATTGTAAGACTTGGGCAGGCTTATATAGGGAGAGGCAGGTTTTCAAATAGTCTTTGGATCTCATTTGGGGAGAAAAGTAGAATATAAATCAAATAAATAAAAGCCTGGGCCTCATCTGTGTAGGACTTAGGAACTGTGACTTGCCTGATAAGAGAGCAATGAACCAGCATCCTATAAAACACCTTTGGGAACAGCCAGCAAGGGGTGTATGAGGGCATTTCTAGTCCAGCTTCAGGTCTGTGCTCGTTGTCAGTCTTGCTTTGATTCTCGCTGCTGTTCCGATTTTTGGGAACTTATTTTAAAGGGGCCCGAGCATGTGACTTGTATGGAAAGCTCTTGGGGGCAGCGATCAGGGAATATATATATATTTCCCTTCCTCCTGTTTCTTTTGTTGATGTTTTGTTTCCATGAAGCAAGTAGTCCTGGTTAGCTGGAAGATGGCAAGAGAGTTTACTTTTTTGGGAAAGAGAGCGGCTGTAGGAGTTTGAGCCTGTAGCAGACCCTGATTTGTCGGGCAAGGTTTTGTCCTGTCATTAGGGAATGGGAGCAACTGCAGGGAGGTGAGGCAGACTTGAAGAAAATCCCCCAGTCAACACCTAGGAGTGAATTTGTTTGTTTGTTTGTTTGTTTGTTTGTTTGTTGCATTTACATGCCACTTTTCTCCCAGAGTGGGACCCAAGGCAGCTTCCAGAACTGTTTAAAAGATTTACAACAAAAATTAAAAACGATTAAAATCAGCCATGTAAAAACAGTCTAAAACATAAGAACATGTAAAAATTAAAAAGAATGGATAAAACAGTCTGATAAAAATACAGAGCTCTGCTGCTCACACATGAAAAACCTCACTGAACAGCAATGTTTTTGCCTACCGGTGAAAGGAAAGCGGGGAGGGGGCCACCTGGCTTCTTGAGGAAGGGAGCTCCAGAGGATGAGAATAGCCAGGGAGAAGGCTCTCTCCCGTGTCCTCACCGAGTGAGTCTGGGATGGCAGAGGGACAGAGAGAAAGCCTTCCCCTGCAAATCTTAGAACTCTGGCGGGTTCGTTTGGGGAGGTACAATATTTCAAATAGATAGTCCTAATAGTGATAGATTTATTTTAGCGTGAGCTCGAGTTTTGTACAGACTTTGTACAGACTTCCCAGATACCTTGATTGTAACCTGAAGTATATAAAAGTACAAGATATATAGTTGTGTGGAATGGAGTTAGAATGAAAATAAGATGTGAAAAGGGACAGTTGTCACGCTGGCCAGAAGTCTTCAAAGAGCTTGGCACAAGCAACCTGGCATCTGTAGGGATAATGCACGGGTTTGCTTCCTTTGAGGGTAATTGAATTGTCCCTTAATTGTCTCTGAAGCGTGATCGGCACTTGGTTGTGCTGGATCACACTTCATTGCCTCTGCCTCTGGAGGAGGCTCCAGGTTAAGTTTACTCTTTGGAGCCCACCTTCCAAAGGGATTGGCTTGTGCCTGCCAGCTCCTTTTCCACCCCAGGTAACCTCCTACAGGTTCAATCACACAGGGCCTAACAGCAGAGATGCAGAAGAGGACATATTTGGAAACTTTTTTTCAGCATTGCTTTATCCTCTCTTCATAGCATCTATGAGCAGCTGCCCGAGGTGCGCAAGAGGAGAGAAGAGGAGAAAAGAAAATCAGAGTACTCTACAAATCGCTTGAAAGCCCAGCTTTATAAAACGGTGGGTGCTTTTCTTTCTACTGCAACAAACGAACATTCTGTGGGCCACCTCTGTAAAGAGAGGGTTAAGTCAATTTGTCACTGAGTAAGAGTAGGCAGAATTTCTCCTATTATTAGATAGTTAGTGGTGATGAAATATTTCCTGCAAGTTCCAGCTAAAGAACTTGGTTCGCTGCCTGGATTAGCCACAAGCACCAAATAAAGCTTCCTTTTCTCCACTCCTCCACAGTCCCTAAACTATCAACTCAGTAGAGATGCCAAATTTGGCTATAGCACTTTTGTTGGAAATGGATTGGTGGCAAATGTTCACTTGGGTCCAGTTTTTCAGTGGCAGAAAAAAAAAAGCCCTGATCTTTATCTTCAGCAGATCAAGCCAAAAAGTATTAAATGACCGTGGTGGAGCCTGGGGGCATGGCTAACCGGAGTGACAGGGCAGCCCGAGCAACAGGTTGCCCTGTGACCAAAGTGGCTCTGTATGAGAGAAACCCAACCCATTAGTGAGAGGGAGGGACTGAGGTTTGAGAGGAGAAGGTCTATATATAAGGCACAGTGACTTGAATTTTTCAGATTCCTTCAGTGAGATTTCCAGAAAGAGAGCTTTAGAATAGAGCCCTTCAGTAAGCCAGGGGGTTTGTCTGAATAAGAGTGAGGTCTCAGAGGTCTTGAGAGAGAAACAGGAGAGAGACCAAACCAATTTTCAGCTGGGTCAGACGGTCTGACCCTGGTTTGGGAATTTAGACTTTAAGCAAAAGGGAAGCCAAAAGGCTATGTGTGTATGAAAGTTCTGTATGTGAATACTGGGTTAAGTTATGAGAGATTGGATAAACACCTTTTGAAGTTCTGTATTGCTTGGATATACTTTTGACACCCAATACCTTTCCCTGTTTGTTATTTTAGTAAAGAGTACATTACATTTTTTATAAATTCTCACTCAGTAGAGTACTTTCCATTAGTTCTAATCAACCAGAAACTTGTTACCACAGATCAGTAAATTCTGAATAACACAGTTTTAAAGGGGATAGCAGAATGTATCAGGAGACAAGGCGCTTTAGCAGACAGGGAGAAAAGCTGCCATTCCAGTCCGAAAGAAGGAAAGCAGGCTTGACCCCGACAGTGACATTTTTGCAACTTTTGTTTTCGGGAGTCTTGTGTCCTGAGGTCCTTTTAGTTGGAGAGGTGAGGTTTTGACATGAGAGTGGCCTTTGACCGACATATTCATATTCTTCCTGAAAGTGATGGTTCTTCAGTCTTTAAAAGTGAGCTTGGCTAAGAGAGCTGAGGCCCCAAATGTGTTTGGATTTATTGCATTTTACGTGCCCATGTGGATTCTTTAAGTCACCTGGGAAGTGAAAAGTTTGTCTTGGAGTAGGAGAGTTCCTGGAGGAAGTTTGCTTCATGACCTGGGATGGAGCAAGTTTCCTGCGGCCAGTGACTGTCATCACTTTGACTCAGATTTCTGCATGAAATAAAATTTACAGCATGGAAAGGGCCTGTCACTGATACATATCTCAGGAGCTAAGAATCTCCCATTTTTATGAAGCCAGAATTATGGGCTCCCATAAACTGTAAATATGTGGTTTGCATTATATTATGATAAACAGCATAAAAATGGCATTGCTTACCATCTTACTGGTCCCGTAAGCTGATAAATTATTGGAGGTATGTGTGTATGCATACACTTGTGACTATTCTCTGAGAATGTAGTGAACAGCCATTTTAAAATATTCCATAAAAGAATATTCTGGTGTTTTTCCTGTCTTGTCGTGTCCTGTGATGGGACCTGGACAGTTAAAACATGAGGCCTGCACTGACCTCAAGGAGGACCAAGGGAAGCAGGCGTTGTAGAAGCTGTTCTTTAAAAGGTGGAAATGCCTGGCAGGTATGTGGAGTCAGGTTTCCAGCAGGGGTAGACCCAACAGACTTAGGTACTTTTGGCTGAAAATTCTTCACAGCCCTGCTCCCAAACCTGGTAATTAATTGAAAGCACAATCTATTGGTCTTGTACAAGCCTCACTATTACGTACGAGAGCTGCATGGCAACAGCTTTCATAAAGCTATTCAGAAAATAACAGGTAAATTCTGAACACTGCTAGTCTCAGTTGTGGCGGTGTGATAAAGACCACTGTGATGAGGGCTGACATGAAGAACCTTGATGATGTTAGCAAAATTTAGAAGCAGGTTTTCAAGGGCAGTTTTCCATCCAGCACTGCTTGCCAACTTCCTGCTCATCCAAAAGGTACACATGGTGAGACTGATGCTTTTGCCATCCATGGACCACTCCCAGATGCCTCGGTGTGACTGTGAGCCTAGTGCCTCTCATTTCCCACCGCTATTTTAGTTTCACTCCATGCAGGGCTTAATTCAGCCCACTGGCCTCTTCCTAAAAGTAATCAGCTTCAGGACTGGGAGCCTGCCTGTGTTATTCCAGAAGCTTTTAACACTTGCACAACATCTGCATCCGTCTCTAAAATCAAGGCTGTACACTTAATCAGGACTCGCCCCCCCCCCCTTTTTTTAAGAAGTCAATGAATGGGACTTGGAGTTAAGAAAGGATGAACAAGTAGATTATTGAGAATGCCTTATCTGAAATGCTTGGGATCAGAAGTTTTCTGTATTTCAGATTTTTTCAGATCTTGGAATACAAGTACCAATATATAAAATGGTGTAAGGCAGATGCAGAAGTGGCCTCCAGGTGTGCATTCTTCAGGTTCTTTTGCCTCTGGAGAGGGGAGGGGAGAGGAGAAGGAGTGATGGCATGGCCAAATCTGCACAAGCAGCGGCCTTGGTGACAGTGGCGGCTGCTGCTGCTCCTCCTCCTCTTCTGCCACCACCACCACCATCCCAGCTGAAGTGAAGTCTAGAGCAGGACACAGCTGCAGCAGCTGCTGGTGGCCATCTCCATCCTTGGCCTGGAGGAGACCGCCTCAAAGGCCCCCTCTCCCCTACCCCCTGCTTCCACCACCAGAGCCTGGATTCCCATCGGTGCCTTTTCTGCCTATATCTTCTGCAGATGGGAATTGCAGCCAATTCTGAATGTGGCAGCATTTGTTTGTGAATGTGAATGTGGCACAGTCATTCATCCAAATGTGATGAGGCTGCCAGCCGCTTACTTTTGCTATCAAGGCAGTGGTCGTGATGCTCCTACTTACTTGTTCAGCTGGAGAGAGATACGAGTATCTGTGAAATGGTAGGAGGTGTGCATTGCCGCTGTTTCACAGATCTCTCTCCAGCCTTGCAAATACAGTGCAGGTACATACGTATTGGAGCTCCAGAAGTTCGGGGTTTTGGAGCATTTCAGATTCCAGATAAAGGATACTCAACTTGTGTACTCATTAAGATCCAGAATACATTCAAAGTGTGCCCTACACTAACTAGAACTTTATCTTTAAAGTATTAAGATATTAGAAGAGTGGCAGCCTGCTAGCTTGTGCAGCTAAGTGTCTTTCTTAAAGGGTGTCCAGAATTTGCCACTTCAAGTGCCTGGTGTCAGGGTTGCTTGTCATTTCTTGGAAAGGAATCATAAGAAGATCTGTGACAAGGAATTGGAGCAATTTCCAGAGAGCGAGCAATCTTGGTTTCTTATAGCAAAACCACTGGAGAAATGAATAGTTCTATATTGGGATAAACTTTGGTGAATTGTGATCTGGTCTTGGCAGATAACGTGTGAAATTGGGAGGGCAATGAAATGCTAAACCCGGGGGAGGGGGGGAGAACCCTTGGGACCCCTAAATGTGGCTCTTGGGATCCTCCAGAAGATCTCTGTAGCTCCCAACTCCACCAAAAAAAAAAAAAATTAAAAAAAATTGAGAGGCAATTTTCAGGCAATTTTTGTCCCTAGGTGTTCTGAAACTGCCTGAAAATGCAGGTTCTTTCCTTCCACTAACCCTGAAAAGCCCCCCAAACCTCTCCAAAATACCCCTTCCCAAAAAAAGAAAGAAAGAAAAAGAAAAGAAGAGAAAAAAGAATAGACCAGAAATCAGCCAAAATGGCATCCAGAAGTGACATCACATCACTTTGAGCATGCTGAAACTTGCTGGTGTGTTTCATTGGATGGCTGCAGTAAGTAAAAATGGCCCCCATCTCCTGCGCTGTTTCTCACTCCTGTGCTAGAGGAATACCACTGTGACATCAGTAAGAGAGGAATACAAGCTTGCCAGCCTTTTGGTCTGGTCCTGAACTGAGAACAACAAACACAGCTTTTATTTGTGACAACTCCATCATATTATTTAGATGGCAGGGCGGTCTGTGATATCAAAAGGCTAGGCACTCCCTCAGTGAGATCTTCAGATGCTCTTTGATTTTTTTTTCTGTGTGCATACCAAATATGTGCTTTGCTATGGCTGAATCACAAAAAGATCAGCCTTCTTGGTCTGAGGGAAGCTTCCTATGATATGTGAGTTCTATACAGTCTAGAGTTGTGGAAGATCTGAAGACTGGGCTAGGGACAAGTGATGCTCACAGTATGCTCGCAACGTATCAGGTCTATCCAAACAGGCCATTGGAGGTCTCCTGCTGTAGGGAGAACTTTGACTTTGCTACATACCTAATGTCAGTGGGCTCTCGGTGGCCAATGCAGGGAAATCTCTATCCCTCCAGGCAGTGGTCATTAAGGGTGCGGGGACCACCCCTAGGCAAAATGCATCCTACACAGGGCAGATCCAGCTGGAAGTTTAACCACCTCTGGACACAGAGTTGAAACTGCAAGAAAAAGTTGGCTTCTCTAAAAGAGGAAGTTTTTGTTCTGCATGTTTCCTATTAATCACTCCTTTGTTTCCTTCTGAGTGTTGACTAGCTCCATGCTACGTGAAGTGCCAGGGGTCTATTAATAACGTTGCTGATAGAAGCAGAATGTTACGGGATGTCCTTCTTCACAAGAAAGAAAGTTAACTAGATAAAAATAGTTCTGAACCCCAAAGAACGGTTCTGTGTGCTGCTGTTTCTCCCAGAAAGGCAAACAGTCGGACTGCATTTTATGTCTCCAGAGTTTGATTAAAATGTGTGCACAGTTCATCAATGGCTTCTAAGTTATGCATCCCAGCTGGTAACTCTTGCTGTCTTTGAATCTCTACTTTGCTAGTTAAGGCAAAGCTGAAAGCTCCAAGTGAGATTGAATCTCCACTGTTTTATATTCTCTGTACTGTGTTTCATGCAGGGTACATTAAGCACCAGTTAATGCAGGTTTTTTTTAATGTAATGAGGTCATGTTCTCTCTCTTTCTCTTTTTCTTTCTTTCCCTTTCCCTTTCCCTTTCCCTTTCCCTTTCCCTTTCCCTTTCCCTTTCCCTTTCCCTTTCCCTTTCCCTTTCCCTTTCCCTTTCCCTTTCCCTTTCTCTTTGGTTCCCCAAAGGATTTTTTTTCTTTGAAACCGATATATGTCAGGATGCGATAAGCATTAGAGCCAGCTTGGTGTAGTGGTTTTAAGCATTGACTATGACTCTGCTGATGAGGGTTCGATTTCCCACTTGGCCATGGAAACCACGGGGTGGCCTTGGGTGCCTCACATTCTCTCAGCCCCAGAAAACTCCAGGATAAGTTGGAAATGACTTGAAGGCCCACAACAATAAGTATTAGGATGTCCATAGCTACCTAAAACAGGTGATACAGGTTCCCTACATTCTAGTCTCGGTCTGGGTATTGTGATGAACTGTTGCAGGGGACCCAAATCAGCTGACGGGTTTTATCCTTTAAGCAGAAATTGTGCACCTTGGACCCTCTGAGCCAGGAAGCGTGGGTTATTCAGTCAGAGTAAGGGAAGCACAACAACTTTAGAGCTAATTCTGGTAGTCCAGCTTCTCATCCGTTGTCTCCTGTCTTGTGCATATTCCGTGACTGCATGGAACAAGTATAGAATTCAGTAATTTCTGCAAGTTCAAAATCTCAACCTTTTTCCCTCCTTGCCAAGGGCAAAGGAAACTTGGGAGCGTCTGGCCAGGACATGATGAATGTTTGCAGGTAGAAGTTGGCAGTTATTCAGGTCTGACACAGAAGGCTGGACTAGAAATACCCCCCCCCCCCCACACACACACACGCACTTTTCTGTTTCTCACCTAGGCAGTCAGGCTCTCTAAGCGAGCAGCAAAATTTGACAGCTGCTACAGAGAAGTTGGCAGTTCCCACTTGGGAAGGAGAAGCAGAGCAAATGCAGCATCGGTTGGCCAGTAGGATTGGGTGGGGGCATTGACAACTTACATAAAATATATCGTTTTCTTTTAATTTGAAAGAGGACAGAAGAGGTTTTGTCCCAAAGCCCACTGTTACCCTGCTTGCTGGGGGTCCCTTTGGGGAGTTCCCAACGCCTGTCAAAATTATCACTTGTGGGGAAAATTAGCTCTGAGCACTGCTTTAGCAATGCAAAGAGGGCAGGGTAATTAAGGATCTTTTACCCAATGTTTATGGGGTCAGGCTCAGTCAGAAATCACACAAAAAGGTCCAATGAATGACTTTATTGAGTAGTAATAGTTCACACTAACACACACACGCACACATGCATCCAAGGGCTAATAAAAATAAAGAGTGGAAATAAGGTAGGGATTGTTGAGAGATTCGCAGCTTGGGTGATACTGCACCTCCTCCTGAAGTCCTTTGGTCCGGGAAGCAGCGATTGAACACCAACTTAGTGAAGCTGAGGAGGGAGTAGGACCAGTCAGTTGGTAAGACTGGGAGGCATCATACTCATTGCATCGCCTTCCTCTCCTTGCCCCTCTTGCCCAACTAGCCCAAAAACAGGGACTATTTGTAGGAAAAATTTACTTTGAAGGCAAATCCTTTCCCGGGGAGAACAAACAGGGACAGAATAAGAAAAACAACTCCACATCTGGCATTTCTCAGAAGATAACAAAGTGTCATCTAAATCACAGGGCCTTCCTCCGCTTTGAGGCTGTGGTGTGAGTTTCTGGAGATGGATTTGATAAGGTTTTATTGCTTCCAGTGCCCAATTTTCCGGGAACACTTTTACTCTCTTCAAGTGGACTCCTTAAAGGTTAAGGACTTTTGTCCACCATGGGTTATCACAACATGAGGTCTCTTGTGGCTATGTGACTGGGGATTTTACTGGCCTGATCCGATTCGTTTGATCGTACGACCATTATTGCCTATGTGCACATTCGGGTGACCTCTCTGGTAGGTTAGATTAATTTTATATCAAAGTTGTAGACCCCGGGACAGGGTTTACCAAGGGGGCAACACCACGCATGCCTTGCAAAAAGTTCATCTTGCAAATGCCAAAAAAGGAGCTTGAGCCATGTAAGCCTCGTAGGGAAAGCCAGACGTTGCACAGTGCATATAATTGGAAGACGGAAGGTGAGATCTCCTGGAGCTCTCTGATTCTCAGAGTCACCCCAGGTCAAAGCCAGTTTTACAGTGTCTGACAGGGACAAATAAGGCAGCTAGTCTGGTCATAGGAAGAGAAGCGGAGGAAGATGAAATATGGCTGTGAGTTAGACTGTGGTCACAAGGTGGCACTGCAATAAACAGAATGAAGCGCTTGACACATTGCTGTGTTGCTTTGGGCAGGGGGTCTCCTGGCTTTCCTAGTGCAACTGGTCTTTCTTCTCTTCATATTCCATATTCTGAACACTTTTGTTGTGGAGGCTTGTGACTGCCCATGTTCTGGGATCTTTTAGAGAGGCCCTTCTTTCTATCCCACCATCCTCACCGGGTAGATCTAGTGGGAACTCAGAAGAGGGTGTTCTTGGTGGGTGCTCTCATGTTCTGGAACTCCCAGCAGTGATGTAGACTTCAGTCAAGCGACTCGAACTCAAGTCAGACTTAAGTCACTTTAGTGACTTGACTTGGACTTGAATCGGCAATAAACGATGCACTGACTCGACTTGACTTGAGACTGTATTTTTAGTGACTGACTTGCTGCCCTTGGTTCAGTAACAGAACATATTCATCCTGAAACCTTACGACTTTGAACAACACTTCCGTTTCTTTTTGCCTACTGGTCACACGGCAATCTGTCTCAAGCCCAAAGCGAGGCTGCATTTCTTAGAGGGGAACGCAAACAGGTTAGGCAATGGGCTTGAGGTAGGGTTGCCCGCTCCGTATTGGAGGAGCCTTCTAAAACTTTTCCTAAGAGCAGAAAGCAAGACTTGCCCCCAGAGTGCAGGGCATGTTTCTCAGAGGGGAGCAGCAAATGTGTTAGGCAATGGGCTTGAGGAGGAAGGATCCTTCCTTCCAAAGCTTTAGAAGCTTCAGTAATGGGGAGTAAGAAGGATCCTGTTCCCCACATCTCAAGCTGCAGGTGGCAAAATTGCAAATGTGGAGGGCCAACTCTGCTTAAATTGTTAAAACTGGCTTTACTGAACGCTGTCCAGAAACTGTGGGATATAGGCTGGGGTATAAAGTTGGCTCCCGGACTTGAGACTTGATTTGAAAGTATCTTCAAGGACTTGAGATTTGAAGGTAGAGCCTTAACTTGAGACTTGGAGTAAAAGACTTGAATACATCACTGCTTCCCAGAAAAGTTAGACTGGTTCATATGGAAGCGTAGTCCGTCAGATAATACAGACTTGTGTTATTATAATCCGGGTCCAGGTTATCTGGACCTGCAGAAGTTTTGCCGTTTTGGGGATCTTGGAGCAGCAATGACTCACAAATTTTATCCTTTTCTTTCCCTGCAGAAAATCACCAACCGCATTCTGGGAAGAAAAGTACCTTGGGAATGACGATGAAACCAACCAGTCCAAAAAACAAAACAAAAAAGCGACCTTCTGTTTCAATAAAACCTGTTGCACTAAGTGGGTATTTTCAGCACCTTCCCTGTGTAAGCTGAAATTCATGTGAATAGACTACTCAGCAATTGTCTGATTATGCAAAATACGTTACATAATTTTTTCAGCATTGATAGATGCTGTAAGAGAATTGTCTACATATTTGGGAACCAGTGATCTCATGAAGATTTTTAACAAAATGGAAAAAATGATTTGCAATAATGTGCCTGTGAATTCCCAGATCGAGATAGCTTAAAAAATAATTTATAATGCCAATTAAGTCAGTGACTTTGTGTGTGAGAGAGTGTGTAGGTCACTTGTTTATTTATTTTTTGATACCTGATTTCTTTTGTATTTTTTATAGTTTAATTTCTTGGCCTGTATTTTTGTTTTTCTATTGCTAAAAAAATTAAAATATCTTTAAGACTCCGTCCCCTAGTACTTTTTAAACCAATCATTTTACTTTGGTGTTATTCATTGTGGGAGGGAGAGTTACATATTTCTGTTTCCCGGTTCCTCTACAACCAAAGGTGATGCTTAATTAAACAAATACGATTTTATCGTGCAAGGACTTCTAAATCCCATTTCATCATGAACAGCCCTACAGATCACGAACGGGCGGGCACCTTATACCTCTTCAGATGTTCGTGGACTATCGTTCCCGTTATCTCTCACCCTTGCCTGTGCTGCCTAGGGCTAATGGGAATTGCAGTCCAGCAACGTCAGGAGGGCTGTGAGTTGCTTGCCCCTGCCCTGTATTGATCGGTGCCACAGCTGCTCCCTGCTGTATGGACGGCTCATCTCCATCAGCTGATGTCCCTCTTTCCTTGCTCTTTTTTTTCTTGGCGGTCCATCATCTGTGGAGGCAGTTCGTATTTCTTGTTAGAAGTGCAACAACGCTTAGCACCGAAGAGTCGAGAATGCCCTTACCGAGCTGTTGCCCAGGGACTGTTACGAAGCTCTGCAAGAGAAGGTGAATCTTGTGGGCTTGTGCAGACATTGCTGAGAAAGGGTGCTAGAAGTGCAAGAGTGCCTGGCACTGAACAGTCAGGAGTGCCTCAGAGCAAGCACTAGTAATAGGGCTAGATTTTCTGTCCTGTGTTGTAAACTTTTTCTTAGAGATGTTTTCTCCACCTCTTCTCTTCCTGCCGGTGTTCTCTCTCAGCTCTTCCCTAGAATGAAGCTAGATTGGACTAGCACCCTGAGTATCTTTCCTCTCTTAGGACGGAGTGCCTGTAATAAAGCCTTTGGTTTGTTTCTCCAAGCCATTTTGATGTCTTTGCTCCTTAATCGAGATCTCCGGTCTCTGCACGCACTCTCTATCGTTCCTTTCTCTCTCCCTTCTGTGCTTCTTTCTCTCAGGAAGGTGAGCCGTTCTTTGAGTCAATTGCTTCATCCTTTCTTCATGCTGAGGACTGCTGAATTACAGCCAAAGAGAGTTGTGCAACCTCTTGTGCACATCCAGAACACTACTAAAAACACAGGGTGAAGTTCAGCTTCATGGGGAACAGAGGTCACTTGGAGGTGTGGAGTTTGGACCAAGATGGCCCCCCAAGATGAGGGTTGAAGGGATACCCTTGGTGTTTGTTTGAATGAGGGGATAAAACCTGCTGTGGCAGAGGGACACAGCGCAGGCAGCCTGAATTAAAAAACGTAAGGTACACCTTGCTTTAGAGCCATCAGTGGTTTGAGTCTTGGACTAGCAGACTGTTGGGAGACCAGAGTTCAAATTCCCACTCGGCCATGAAAACCGAGCGGCTAACCTTGGGCAAGTCACACTCTCTCAGTCTAAGAGGCAGGCAGTGGATAAATCTTTCCAAGAATACCTAGGAGAGGCTCACCGTAATTTAGAGCCAACTTGAAAGTACATAACAGCATGCAAGAACTTTCATTTTACTGCCACTAATTATAATACCTGTTGCAAGCTTCCAGAATTCTGGAATCAAATACATCTTATGGCCTATAAAATTTTGAACGTGGATGTTCAACGGAACACAGAAGTGTATTTGTTGAGATTAATAGCAGGCCAACTGGAGACAGAGTATGACCAGACGTTGCGATGTATGACCACCACAAGCATAACCACTGTATGTACAGGAGTGGAAGAAGACAGAGATCCCAACAAAGGAGAACTGGCTGGTAAAATTGTTGGTCTTAGTTGAAATGGACAAATTGACAACAATGATAAGAGCAGTTGTGTAGGGACGGGGGGGCGAGAGGGATGGTGCACCCTGGGTGGCGTTTTTTGGGGGTGCCGCAATTCCTTGACTGCCTTCCCGTGCACCGTAGCTCCGCGTGCCGTAGCCACGCCCTGCAACCGTAGCTCCTCCCCCATGCCCCTTGGCCATGCCCACACGTGCTGTAGCCACGCCCACATACCTCCGCCCCTACCCGGCTTGTGCCAAGCTACGCCACGGGATAAGAGAAAAATCGGTGGTGTCTTTCTCGGAGGACTGGGGGCCTTTAATAAGCTTTTTGCAAGAAAAAGAGTGCAGTTTATTGAATGTAAGATTCAGTACCTAGTATTTTGGGAAGATAGTAGTGGAAATATTGAAGGATATATGTAACTAGAGAAGGTTTTTTTTAAAAAAAAAATATGGTGCTATCTATACTCTGAGTTAGGAAAGCTGGAACCTATCTTTTACAAATATGTTCATTGTTCTTTAGCATAGTCTCAGTTTGGAGAGTCAGCCATGATGTAGTGGGTTGAGCGTTAGACTATGATCTTGGAGAGCAAGGTTCAATTCCCCGCTCAGCCATGGAAACCACTGGGTGACCTTGGGTGTGTCACACACTCTCGGCCCCCAGAAAACCTCACGATAGGCTTGGCTTAGGATTGCCATAAGTCAGAAATGACTTGAAGGCACACAACAACAATAGTCTTAGTTTAGCATTAGTGCTTTGTTTGTTGCTATATATGTGTGTGTGTGTGTGTGTGTGTGTGTGTGTGTGTGTTGTGTGTGTGCATATGCATATATATATATATATATATATTTGTTTGACTTGCTGTTTTATATCTATCTGTTGACTTCTAGATCTATTTGCTGTAACTTTTGATGTTTTTCTTTTAAGTTTTGTTTACTTTGTATGTGGCTATTTCCGCACTAGACTATTATAGTGCTATTACTCCACTTTTAACATCCTCTGGAATCCTGGGGCTTACAGTTTAGGGAGGGGAACCTTCAAACCCCAGGATTCCATAGGATGTTGAAAGTGGGATTATAGCACTATATCTAGTGTGAAAATGGGCTGTGTTTTGGAAATTTTTAATAAAATAAAATCTATCACATGCACCTAAAAGGCACTACTCCATCTCAAGCTATTGAGCGTTCTGCCTCTCAGGAGCTCCTTTGCCTTTTTTTGTAAACACAAAAAAAGCAAAATGGGAAAAGCAGCATCGGACAAACCTTGTGCGTTACCTGTAACCAAAAGATCTGTCTGTTTCTCCTCATCTTTCAGCAGCTGGATGCTCGCTTTTCACACTTGCATCAAGCAAGAATGGATGACCTTGGGCAAGTCACACTCTCTCAGTCTCAAGAGGCAGGCAAAGGTACCCCCCCCCCCACCGCCCCAAGAAGAAATTTTGCCTAGAAAACTCCATAATAGATTCATCCTGGGGCACTGTAAGTCGGAAACGACTTGAAGGGACGCAACGACCATAGAATGCACGTTACGCACACGGAGAGCAGCGTGAATTTTGCAAATGGGAAATGTAGCTGACAGCGTGACTGTTGCATTCACGTGTCCAGCCCTGAGCTGTTTAGCCTGCCAAGTATTTCTGGCCTAAACCTTGAGTTGCCAAGTTATACTTGAGTTGTTATCTTTACAGAGTATTTTGGCTCCCAATCTCAAATCCCTGAGCCCTGGCTCCAAATATAAAATTTCATGGTGCAAAAAGGAAAATGCATCCAAGGGCACCAAGAGTTCACGAAGTAGGTACTGAAGCCAGATCCTCGGAGTCTGAAGCTTGCATTAAGCTGAGAGGTGGTGGCACAGCAGAATCTTTTAAATCCCTGGCCTGGAAAATCCGTCTCGAATGACGGAATCCTTCTTCGTTTGAGGTCCTTTAATGCTACACAGTTATAGTGCTATGATTCCACTTTGGTTGCTACGGGAACATCTTGTGGAATCCTGGGATTTGCAGTTTGGGGAGGGGTATTCAGAATTTTCAGTGAAAGAGCGCTGCTGCCTCAGCAAACTACAAATCCCAGGAGTCTACAGGATGGAGCCATGGCAGTTAAGAATCGTAGAACTGGACTCGTGATGAGCCCTTAGTGATAGCTGTGTGAGATCTTGCTATGCTACCAATAGATGGTTTTGTTCTAAAAAGGATGTGAAGGAAACAGGGCCTTATAGGATGAACTGGAGGCCACAAGTTTCATAGGGTACTAAATAAAGGTGACCAAGCGGATCTATTGAAGTCAAAAATTTTGCTTAGCTTGTTTTTTCTCTAATTCTGACCTCCACAGCCACCAATGTACTCAAAGGCATATTGTTGTGCCTTCGTTTCTATTACAGAGTTTTCAAGAAAATACTTCTTCAGAGGGGGCTTGCCACCATTTGCCTCCCTCTGAGGCTGAGAGAGTGTGACTCGTCCAATGAGTTTCCGTGGGCAAGCGGGCATTTCAGCCCTGATCTCCCAGCGTGTCCTTGTCCAACCACTATAGCTAGTCAAACTCCTATATAATGTTGGGTCAAAGGCGTGCGCGGGTTTGAAATGTTGCCCCTTTAGCATTCAAGAATGGAGTTTGGAGTAGACTGGTGGGCAGAGTCTCAGCACCACATAGAGTTTGGCTTGAAAGCTCAGAGGTTTCCCCCAACAGGCAGTAAAACCAGCCTTATTATACGTGGAAGCCAAGTCAGCAACAGCAATTAACCAGTAAAAAGGCTACAAAAGTATCGGTAACCAATAATGAGCAAACAGCGTTTCCAGATTACAGATGCTGGACATGTTACAACACTCAGGTATTTGAATGGGTATCCCTCATCACAAGCATGCATAGAGATGTCTCAGGATATGGGTCCGAAGGCCTGTGCATCTTTACCTTGAAATCTTTCTGAGCTTTCTACATTTTTTTCTGCAGATGAGCGAACGTTCTCTTTTGCATGACTCCTACCTTATTGAAGCCTTAAGATCACTCTTTGATATGTACCTCTTGCTACCGCCTCCTGGTGCTTCTCTACCCCCTTCCAATTCTTAACGGGAAAAAAAAGTGGGGTCTCTATAAAGGGAAAGGTCTGGCTTGTTAGGAGCAATCTGATATCTTTCTCTCTTTTCCCCAGAATGTCTTTGGCCGTTTCTGCACTAGACTGTTACAGTGCGGTGATTCCACTTCCAACATCCTATGGAATCCGGGGGTTTGCAGATGAGGGAGGGGCCTCAAAGGCCTAATCTTCAAAAGAGCTCTCTTGCTGACAATTCTCAAGGCCCCTCCCTAAACTGCAAACCCCAGGATTCCACAGGACGTTGGAAGTGGAATCATAGCGTTATAACAGGCTAGTGCGGAAATGGCCTTTGTGTTCTGTGGCGTCCCGGAGACGGGATTCGGGAAGGAGGATGGCAGCCAGCTCTAGGCCAAGAGCTTTCAGGATCCCCACTAAGCTTTATTCAAAATTAAAATGAGGTGAAGGGAAAGAAAAGCATTCTTTTGGCTGCCTTCAAAGAAGCGTTAGCCTTTTGCAGCATAAAAAGGAGGAAGGACGGGTAAGAAAAAGAAAAAAGAAAAAGGTGGCAGCAGCTTTAAGACTGTTCCTTTATTTTTGCATGAGCTTCTGGGGATGTAAACCCTCTTCTTCCGATGCGAGGTCATTCGGGGAGAGCTGCGGGGTGTCCTACAATGGACTGTAGGAGGGCTGCGGGTCTACTAGGTAGATTTGGGCTGCTACAGACCTCTGGAGGAAAGAAGCTGGGAGAACTAGCCTCTCTGTGTTCGAAATGACTGTGGCCGGGGTTAGGGGAAGAAGGCACAGGTGTGATAGGTCTAGAGTCCAATTTTCTGTTCTCCTGGGTGGTCCAGCTCTTTCTAACAACAATTAGAGAGAGAGAGAGGACCAACTCTGGAAGAAGTCTATTTCTGCTTTTGAAGAATCGGCTGGTGTGCCGTTGGGGTTGACTCGAGCCATGCGATTGTCCTTTTTGGCCCGGATGTCCATATCCAGTTTGCAGCTGCATCAGTGGTGTTTTGAACGTGTGACAGTTGCCCGTGCGGATGGACGTTCCCGAACGATGGGTAGTTACTCACCCGTGACTTCAGGATGCTGCTTGGTTCCCTGGAAGGAAGCGCATCGGCAGCTGTGCAGTTGGTGGCACAATGTTGGTATTCAGCAGAAGGCTGGTGTAGCTACTAGGATGTGAGTGTGGATTTACGCTATGCAAGTTGTGTGTGTTTTTGTTAACAGTGCAAGGGAAATCTTAGGCCATTTCCGTACTAGGCTGTTATAGCGCTATGATTCCACTTTCAACGTCCTCTGGAATCCTGGGGTTTGCAGTTTCGGGAGGGGCCGGGAGGCCCCTCCCGAAACTGCAAACCCCAGGATTCCAGAGGACGTTGAAAGTGGAATCATAGCGCTATAACAGCCTAGTGCGGAAATGGCTCTAGTGAAGCATCTATTGTGTGCTGTAGGTTGTACAGTTGGCCGTCCGCATTTGTGGGTTTCACTTTCACGGATTTATTTGTGAGTTCCTCCAACTCTTGCCGCCCCCAGGCATCTGAAGCGCTTGTCTTCCAAGGGAACCTTCCCTCTCGGTGGATCGGATCACGCCATGCAGCCCTTTAGAAACCCGGCTCTGAACCTCCTCCTCCTCCAGCTACTGCCCTGGCCAGCTAAGGACAGGTTGCAGCCGCCTTTCTCAGCACCACAAGCCGTCTCCCAACGGCCCCCACACACCCAAGGAAGAAGATGTGTGAGAGGCAGAAAGTATAGGGCCACCACGCTGACCCACCCCTTTCCCTTTTCCTGACCTGGTTCGGACCCTGGATGTCCACTCCCCAGCATGCCTCAGTCCCCGTCCCACAGACACACATACAAACTTCGATAATTGCCGTTTTCCCACTTTCGTGGGGGTCCTGTTCCCTTAACAGTAGTAAATGTAGAGGGCCAACTGTATTTCCGAGGAAGGAACTGGCGAAACCACCTCTGAGTACCCCTTGCGTAAGAAAATCCTGCAAAATTCACAGGGTCGCCATAAGTCAACAGGTGATTTGAAAGTGCGGGCATGCACGCATGCACGGACACGCACGTTGGGTTGCCCACTGTGTGCTTGACCTAGAGTGTGTGTTATTTTGTGATACTGCGAGAAATAACTGAAAAGACTCATAAAACAATTTAGCACAGGATCGACGGAAGCATTAATGTTTGTTTAAAAGCACGTTTCTGCAGAAGCGGGTGCTCCCTGGAGAGGAGGACACACCCCAGTATGGTGTACCTCATGTTTTATCCCCTGTCCCCATCGCAGGTTTTCCCTCCCCTGGGGTCCCATTGGATAGGACCCCAAAGGTTGCAGCCTATCAGGATCGCCTAAGAAGTTACATTTCCCCTTCCCCATATTTACAGTATGAGTGATCGTGCATTTCCCTCGTGCATCCTTAATTCTCATTCGCAGTTTCAAAATGCCCCTTGCTGTGATCACCCCAACAGTTTCTAACCACCCCTGCTTCTAAACAATGCCAACCTTTTTTCTCACATTCTTATCAACCAGTTTCCTCCTTACAGACGGCCTTGTCCCATCTGGTGTGTTGTGATCTGAAACACACCGGCCACCCTAAAGATCCAAGGTCTTGAGCAGGCCCTTTTTTTGTTCAGCTGCCAATTTTAGGAAGCTGTTTTCTTAGACTTAGTGCACTACAGAAGCTCAAATATAAAATATACTGAAATATATGTGTACATATATCTAAAATATGTGTTATACATATAAGCTAATATATATATGCTTCTAATACATGTTATTAATACTGTATACCCAGTGCAGAAGCTAAAATGGATTTCACTTCTCTCAATACAGTGTTGTGGTCGTCTTACTCAGAACATAGCAAACTCTCCATTGCTCGACGAGTGGGAGCATATATCTCGTACTTGGCTGTCCTGTGCAAGCAACAGGAGATAGGCCAATACTGGGTATCTCCTTCTTCCGTGTGCAAGAATGGACTTTCGCTTGGAGCGCTCAGTGTGCCGTTTGCGCACTACAAATCCCAGAATTCTCAGTCAGCTGTGTTGGCTTGATGCCCTGGGATCTGTCATCTGAAAGGTCACTTTTTGAAGCTCCCTGACCTAACTTCACTGGGTCACACAGAGAAGGGACGGGAGAGAAAGAGGTAGGGGCTTTGCAAAGCTCCCAAGTGTGTCCACTGTCTACCTGGCTGTGTATCTTAGGATGGCTCTCCCTGGGAGAGAGGTTTCCCACTCCTGATCATAGAATCATAGAATCATAGAAATGTAGAGTTGGAAGAGACCCCACAGGCCATCCAGTCCAACCCCCTGCCATGCAGGAACACCCTCAAAGCACTCCCTTTGACAGATGGCCATCCAGCCTCTGCTTAAAAACCTCCAAGGAAGGAGACTCCACCACACTCCATTGAGGCAGCAGATTCCACTGCCGGACAGCCCTGACCGTCAGGAAGTTCTTCCTGAGGTTCAGGTGGAATCTCCTTTCCTGCAGCTTGAATCCATTGCTCCTTGTCCTGGTCTCTGGAGCGGCAGAAAACAAGCCCTCTCCCTCCTCTACATGGCATCCCTTCAAAGATTTAAGCATGGCTATCCTGTCCCCTCTTAACCTTCTCTTTTGCAGACTGGTCCTTGTGGAGCTTCTTTGACCAGACCCTACGATGACAGATGCCGCGTTCAGGCTGTTGGCACTGTGCCTACCACAGCTGCGTGGCAGAGATGAAGCAATAAATGGCTAATGCTGCTATTTCGGAGTGGACTCTGTAGTCAATCCTTTCCTGAGGTTCATCAGCCACACCTTTTCCTGGTGATAGGGCACTGACTCACCAGCTTCCGAAAACGATATGAGCAATACTTTGCTCAACCTAATCTACCTCACCCTTCTTCCCCTTTCATCCTCTTTCTGCTGAGTTCCACTGCATTTCTTTCCCTTTCTTTCCAGAGAAAGTTGAAAAGGTTAATTGCTGCCCCTCGAAATGACCCGATGTTGGGTTTCCCATCCAGCATCTCCGTGATGCTCCAGCCCTTTCCGCACATCACCGTTACAGTGCTGTTATTCCACTTTTAACATCCTGTGGAATTCTGGGGCTGGTAATTTCCCGAGGATCAAGAGCTCTCTGGCTGAGAAGGCTGAACGCCCCTTCCTAAACTGCAAATCCCAGGATTCCGTAGGATGTTGAAAGTGGAATAATAGCACTATGACAGGGTAGTGCGGAAAGCGCCTCAGTTTGGAAGATCAGATACGGCCTCCCTGGCTGTTCCTGCAGAAGCTTTCCAGAAAGGCACGCAAGACGGCAGTACCGGGATATACAACCAGAACATGGAATTTCCTAGGACTGATGTGTGGCCCGTAGCCATGCTGGCTGGGGGATTCTGGCTGTTGTTGTCTCCCAAAGTACAGCCTTGCACAACGTGATAGACTTTTTATTTGTTGCTCATAGAATCGCAGAACGACAGAGCTGGAAAAGGCCCCAAGGGTCATCCGGTCCAACCCCCTTCTGCCATGCAGGAAGACACAATCCAAGCCCTCCCTTGGACCGATGGCCGAAACTGCAAACCCCAGGATTCCATAGGAGGTTGAAAGTGGAATCATCGCGCTATAACAGACTCGTGCGGAAACGGCCTAAGATGATGCTGGTGATGATGACGATGACAGTGGCAGAGCTTGGAATGTGTGTGGGGGGGCAGGAGGGAGCGGGGCTACAGCTCGAGGGGCGTGGCCACTGTGCGTGGAGGCGTGGCTGTGATGTGGGGGCGTGGCCAGGGCACGTGGGGGCGTGGCTACAGGCCGGGATGCCCCAGAAACACTGCCGCCCGGGGCGAATCGTCCCCGCCGCCCCCGTGTCCCTACACGACGGGATGATGATGCTTGCAGAATTGACCTTACCTGACTGCGAACTGAATGGCGATATTAAACCAAGTACAACTGTCCCTATTAGGGAATTCAATGTGCATCAAATACTGTTAGGATGCCAGCCAACTTACTCTAAAACCTGTGCGCTTAGGTTTTGCCACTGATTTGCTACATTTCTTCTCCTCTTTTCATCCTCCAAGTCTATACGCTTAGCAACCTGTTTGCTATTCAGTCTCCCATCCCACATCATGAGTTAAGAGAGAATGGCAGAAAATTTCAAAAATTCATGTTACACTGCCTCTAAAATGTCCTCTAAAACCAGCTTTTAAGAAGTAGGGAGCTGGGGATGTTTAGCCTGGAGAAGAGGAGATTAAGAGGGGACGTGAGAGCCGTGTTTAAATATTTAAAGGGATGTCCTATGAAAGATGGAGCAAACCTGTTTTCTGCTGCTCCAGAGACTAGGACATGGATGATATCCACAGAACTCTCTCCCTTGCCACAGTTCAGATTTCAAATTCAGCATTCCAGATCAATTGATTTTCTTCAGCTTGTTAGTTAATGCATATTAATGATTATTAATGCGTATTAGTGGTGTGAACTGTCACCACTTAACACTTGAGTAGAACAATGTCAACTTTTAGCAACATTGAGTGTGTGAGGAGTGTCTGAATGATCTCTTCCTGAGAAAAACTAAGAATAATAGGATTGTGGAATTACAAAATTGGAAGAAAACTTGAGATTCCTTCTAGTCCAAGCTCCTATCAATGCAGGAAAAGGGCATTTAATGTATCCCTGCAAGGTGGCTATCAAACTTCTGTTTAAAAATCTCCAGTGAAGGAGAGTCTTGCCACCTGTCAGGAAGTTCTTGCTAATGTTTAGATATAATCTCTTTTCCCATAGTATGAATCCATTGCTCCGTGTCCTAGCCTCTGGAGCAGCAGAAAAGAGGCTTGCTCCATCCTCCATATGACATCCCTTCAAATATTTAAACATGGCTATCATGTTGCCTCTCAACCTTCTTTTCTCCAGGCTAAAACATCCCCAGCTCCCTAAGTGTTTGAAGCTACATTTCTCATGGCCACTCCGAAGACAATGTATTAAATATGAGCCCAATAAAGGAATCAAATAGGTTGGAATAGTACAGATGTGATCGCAAGAGAGACAGGCACACGCATGCTTGTATGTAGCGTGTAATACATTTCCAGCTCCAAGAAAATGTAGTAAATTTTCCACCTGTTCTGTTTCATATGGATTCTGAAGGGGATATACACATCGCTTTATTTATCCTTGGAATAAAAGTCTCTCTGTGGTTCAACCCGACAGCTGTGTGACCATGCAAAATATGAGTGGCATGCCGTGTGGGATTTCCTTATCTTGACACATATGGCAAATCTCTCTGTGTACTTAATAGCGGCTCCAAACCAAGGCGAAATGACTCTGGGCTCCAAATAAGCGCAGCTGGCCTTAGTGTAATTCTTCACAAAAGCTGCTCCATTGCCCTAATCCGGCATCTGCTACTAGGGATGTGTTGCCTCTTTTTGTACGGCAACACTGTTCCTGTGTTCATTTCATTTTCAAAAGGCAAAGTTCCTAATTCTTACCACCAAAAAGAAAAGTATCAAAATGTCTCCTACGAAAAATTGAAGCATCGCAGAATCGTAGGAAATCTTAGGCCATTTCCGCACTACGCTCTTATAGCGCGATTATTCCACTTTGAACATCCTATGGAATCCTGGGGTTTGCAGTTTCGGGAGGGGCCGGACGGCCCCTCCTGAAACTGCAAACCACAGGATTCCATAGGATGTTCAAAGTGGAATAATCGCGCTATAAGAGCGTAGTGCGGAAAGGTTCTGTGCCAGCAGCCAGCCAAGGTTCACAGCTCTCCCGTCGGAGTCTTTTATCAGCAGCCATGAGCAAAGGTTATAACAGTTTGTTAGCCCGTTACCAGTCGTTGTTTCTGCAGTCTGAGTCTGTAGTAAATTCAGAGCAACAGTCCAGTAGCAAAGTCCATACACAAGGCGAGGGTCAAGGTTTCCAGGAACACGAGCAAGGGATCCAAATGTGAGGAGGCGCAGCTTCCGCTGGAAAGATCAGTTGTCTACAACGGCTTCTTCCCATCCATCTCCCTGTCTATATAGGCTGACAGCCTCCCCCATCTGTTTGCCTAATCGATGTTTCCTTACTGTATAAACGTTCTGAGTCTCCCGGGCTCTTCCTTTTTCGCCTACGCTAACTGATGTACGCATTGTCCCGTTCATTGTCTCTGTGTTTGGCTGTTGGGAAGGGTCCCGCCTGGGTCCTGGGATGCAGCATGACAGAAGGGGCCACAAAGGCCATCCAGTCCATCCCCCTGCAATGCGGGAATACACAGCTAAACGTCAAAGACAGAGAATCCACCCTTCCACCCCCTCACAAAGCAGTCCATTTCCGCTGTTGAACAGCTCTTGCCATCAAATTGTTCTTCCTAATGTTTAGGTGGCATCTATTTTCTTGTCCTTTGAATCTGTTGCTCTGTGTCCTAGTCTCTAGAGCAGCACAAAACAAGTTGGCTCCATCTCGTCCACGACATCTCTTCAGGTATTTAAAGGTCGCTGTGCTGTCACCTCTCAGTCTGCTCTTCTCCAAGCTGAACATGCCCAGCTCACTCCTGAAACTTGGCTTCGAGACCTTTGATGATCTTGGTAGCTCTTTTCTGAATCATATTCTCTGGAACATATATCAAAATAACACATCTCAAAAAGTGGAAGTGTGGGGGTGGGTGAGTGGGTTATGCATGACTTTTTTTAAAAAAAATATATCCTAGTGTCTTCTGCTTTTCTGTTTCTGAACCCACACTGTTCAAAGCAGGTGAGTGCGAGTGGGCCAGAGAAGAGATCAATGTTTGTTAAAACAGATGTTCCTGCTATGGGCGAACTTCGCCAAGTGGAAACATTCCATGTTAAACATTATGGCCAGCAGTAATGCAAAATCATGAGCAGCGCGGAGAAAAGGAAAAACCCTTGCCCTGCTGCATGTAATACTAGAAGTTGGGGTCCCTCAAAGAAACTCAAGGCGGAGGGCAGTTCTTTCTCCTGCGACGTGTAAGTTACAAAAGCTCGTGCCACAAAATTTGGTAACCGGCCACAGAGTTAGACGGCTCAAAGGAAGCGGATTATATAAAGCTGTAGGGGAGGAGAAGTCTCAAGGCCTTTCTAAAGTGATCGTTGCATGTCCAAACGGAGACCAGTCATGGCTTTTGGACACCCAGTCGAGGCAAAGGAACACACATAATTTAATCAGTGAATTGTGCGCGTCCTACCCCTATTAAAAGAAGTTGTAAGCAGAAATATGGTTGCAACCAAAATGGTAAAGGGTCCGGAAACCATGCCTTATGAGGAGTGGCTTAGGGAGTTAATTCTTTTTTTGGTCAGACTAAGCCATTTCCGCACTAGACTGTTATAGCGCAATGATTCCACTTTCAACATCCTATGGAATCCTGGGGTTTGCAGTTTACGGAGGGGCCAGCCAGCTCCTCCTTAAACTGCAACCCCCAGGATTCCATAGGACGTTGAAAGTGGAATAATAGTGCTATAGCGCTAGTGCGGAAATGGCCATACTTAAGAGGGGACATGATAGCCATATTTAAATCTTTGAATGGATGTCATGTTGAAGATGGAGCAAGCTTGTTTTCTGCTGCTGCAGAGACTAGGATAAGGAGCAATGGATTCAAACTACAGGAACAGAGGTTTCACCTAAACATCAGGAAGAACTTCTTGATGGTCAGAGCCCTTTGACAGTGGAGTCTGCTGCCTCCATGGGGTGTGGTGGAGTCTCCTTCTTTGGAGGTTTTTAACCCGAGGCCCGATGGCCATTTGCTGGGGGTGCTTTGGGTGTGTGTTCCCGCATCGCAGAATGGGATTGGACTCGATGGCCCTTGCGGCGTCTTCCAAGTCTGTGATTCTACGATTCTACGATTCTTTTAATCTAACAAAAGAGAAGTTGGAAGTAGGAAACAAACATTAAGTGATTTCTCACTGAAATTAGAGCAGCCGGAGTGGAGTTGAAGAGTTGGTAAAGTCAAAGAAGGTTTTAATTGTAAGGTTATTCTGCTCCCATTCAAACTTTGTCAAGTTTTCGATGTTTAATGTAAATATGTTGTTATCAGTTTGATAGACAAAGACAATACAAACCAATGCCAAAAAAGAAAAATCTAGCCAAAACCTGGCATGGATTTTTTTGATCCCGCCGACCATCACCGTTTCCAGGTCATTTGGCTTTTGTTTTATTTTGGGAGGGGCCTTTTGAGCCATCGTTGTGGTCCCCCTGCAGCAGGAGCAGGGCTGCCACAGTGGCTCGCCTCTGGGGCTGAGAGAGAGAGACCGTTGCTCTGGTCCTCCCGAGATTTTTTTTTTCAGCTGTTCATATCGAAAGATGCCAGGAATGAATCATCAGCCAAACCGACGAACAGACGCTCAGTCCAGGAAAGGCCGGGGGAGGAAGGGCAGGGAGGAAAATATAGTGTTCAGAACTGCTCTTTCCTCCAAGTCATGGCAAAAAAAAAAAAAATCCTAACCCCGGATATGCAGGCCGCCTGCACTGCAGGGGTGGAATAGCTCTAACCCCACCCGACCGATCAGTTGGCCCGTGGCACTGAAAGAGCCAGATGGAGTGTGTGTGTGTGTGTGTGTGTCTGTGTTTGTTGGCTGACACACTTGGAAAGGAAAATGGGGCAGGAGTTGAACCGCTTCCTGAAAAGAGATTCCGCTCCACCCCTGGTACCAGCTGGGTGCTTGTCGGAGGCATGGAACAGGGCTTGGAATCCGGTGGAAGCCCTGCAGATTCTGGGTGTGGGTGCGAGGGTCTGTAGGAACCATTGTGTACCCGGCAGGGGTGGGGCGGGGAGGTCGAAAAGTTGAAGGAAAAGTGGGGAGTCGTTGCTTTGGGGCTTGGAAAAGCCGATGCTAACATCTCTGCTCAAGTTTTGTGTCTGGTTCGGGGTTGTAATACTTTCTGAGTCCTTTTCCGCACTACACACTTATAGCGTGATTATTCCACTGTCAACATCCTATGGAATCCCGGGCTTTGCAGTTTCGGGAGGGGCCAGGCTGCCCCTCCCGAAACTGCAAACCCCGGGATTCCATAGGACGTTGACAGTGGAATAATCACACTATAAGAGTGTAGTGCGGAAATGTCCTGAACTCACCATAGGAAACATATTTGGGGCAGCCGAGTTGGCCATGCAGCAGAATACAACAAATTACAAAAGCAGGGCCTTTATCGGCGGACATAAATGCACAAAATGCATGCAAGCTTTCGAAGCTCACTGGCTTCTTTGTCAGGCAAAGTATCCCCAAAAAAACCACACAGGAGAAGAAAAGATAGGCGATAGAACCGCAGGCCTCCATCTTGTATCTGATGTTGTGCTCTATCGCACGGCACAGTTACAATGCTATTATTCCAGTTTAACTGCCGTGACAACATCTTGGGTTTGGAGTGTAGGGAGGGGACTTTAGAATTCTCAGCCGGAGAGCTCTTCGGCCTCAGGGAACTACAAACCCCAGAATTCCACAGGATCTTTCCATTGCAGTTAGAATGGAATAATAGTGCTGCAAGAGCGTGGTGTGACACAGCCCGTTGTTTCTGTCCTAGTTCGGTTGTTCTGGAGGGATCTCAACGTGGCTAGAGGCCATTCCCTTTCTTGGCCATGTAGCGACTGAGACAAAGGCCAGTAAAATCTAAACTTCATTAGCAGCAGTAAAGCGACTTCCATTGGGATCCAAGTTATCTCTTGTCTTCTGTGAAGCCAGAGGTTCCTTTCTTAGGCAGAGATTGAATTTCTCAAGAAGTCCCTGTACTGTTACATCTGGAAAAAACGTTTACGTGCTCTATGGTCCAAATGCAAAAGTTTTACCTTTGTTGGAAGTAGAAAGGTCAACGAAACCTCATAGCAGCTGATCCTATTCAGCTTTTTAAAGACCATTTCACTGAGGCTTTTGCTGTTTTGAAGTGTTTGTAGAGATGTTTTAGGTCAAGACTCACAAAAATGACACACGAGAGCTTGTCTGACACCTCCCCATAATGTGGCACCCTCTTAATGTGCCAGACCAGAACTCCCATCACCAGTGGCCGCACTGGGGGAACTGACGGGGGTTGGAAACAAGCACATCCGGAGAGTGCCAGGTTGAGGGAGGCCGAAGACACATGAAGCACTTGGGGGTGCACAAACGTTACAAAAAAAAACACTGGCGATTGTAGACTGAAAAAATCGAGAGAACTCTTCCAAGCTCTGGCTGGTGCGCAGGTGAAATGCATGAAATTTACCAAGTCTCTGAACATAATTCGGGTGAGGGAAGCCTGGCAGAAATTTGAAGAAGGATCCCAGAGCCTTCTTCCAACTAGCTGTTCGGTTGTGGAGAAATCACACTTTTGTGCAACAGTTCAGTTTATCTTGCCCCATGGATAATGTTTCTATTGCCGTTGGGATGGAGTTTTGGATAAGGAAGGTCCTGTTGGAAGGATTCCATTTTAAAACTCAGTTTCCATATGCAGAATAGTGTTTTCTGTGGTTTTCAAGTTGTTGGTTTCCCCTCCCAAGCACACTTAAATATCCTTAAGTATTTTCTGTATGTCTATATCCACCAGTAGTGCAGTTGTTTTGCAACAGACGTGGGGTATCTTTAAAGCTGCATAAACAGCCATTCTCAGATTTGCACCTGTGGTTTGGGGTTGCCACAGGGAGTCATTCTGGAGTTTATGCACTTGTTTCAAGTGCAGAACACAAAACCTGTACATAGCAGGGGGTTGGACTGGATGGCCCCGTGGTTTCTTCCAGCTCTATGATTCTATGACCCTGGGCTTGAATATATAAACTTGAGAATACCTGCTTGCCCAGCTTTTAGGACTACTCAACCTATGGTGCAGTGTGAATCTACCACAAATGTGTGTGGACACACAGAAAACCCTCAGGGATTGTGACTGAAAGTGTGTGTGGGGGGCAAATTAATTCTCATACTGCAGGCAATACGCAATTCCTATAGACAATAAAGAAATGGGGTAGCCTGAGAAGAACTGTGATTTGCAAAGGTTTTGATGTGAAAAGGTTTAAATGTTGCAGGCAGGCCAATATCTGTGAGAATCCTAGAGTTGGAAGAGACCCCAAAGGGCCATCCAGTCCAACCCCCTTCAGCCATGCAGGAAGACACAATCAAAGCACTCCCTTTGACAGATGGCCATCCAGCCTTTCTTTAAAAACTTCCAAAGAAGGAGACTCCACCACACTCCCAGGCAGTAGCATGTTCCACTGTCAAACAAGAAGTTCTTCCTACTGTTTAGATGGAATCTCTTTTCTTGAAGCTTGAAACCATTGCTCCATATCCTAGTCTCTGGAGCAGCTGAAAACAAGCTTGCCCCAACATAAAGCTTGTTAATTTAATTGCAACTCCTAAGCTGAGTTGTTCAGACTGTGGCAAACTTTGACATCTGCAGCTCAAACTGAATTGAGACAGATTGATGGATGAGATCATCCATCCAAGGTGTACTAAGGTGGAGGAAGGCAACTCTTTGCTTGCACAGTTAGGTGGCAATCATGGAAGGCCACCTCGTTAGTGAAGTATAATGTTGCACAACAAAATGCACACTGCACATTGATGTGCTTGCACCCTGTGCAGCTGTACACAACCCCGCGCAATGTACATTGATGTGCAACCACACATGGTGCGCACTCATGTGTAGAACATGAATGCCTCCACTGCCTAATGGTGGAAATGTTTGATCCAAAAGCATAGATGTCTATGCATATTACCAAGAGGATGCTAACTGGTGAGTCACACTGTCTTCTGTTTTGAGAGTGGGTGTTTTTTTTTTGGTGTTAAATTTATTCCGAGCTTTTCTCCAGAACCCCGCTACACACACGCACAGACACCCCCTCCAAACCAATTTTTTTAAAGCAGAAAAGAGGAGCTCCCTTGACCTTACAGGAGACACAACAAGTCTTAGATAAAAAAAAAGATTTCATCTCTAGTTTTCTCCCCCAGGAGATGCAAAACTTCAACAATACAGAAGAAGGTCAAGTGCGGACTCTGAAAAATTGAAATTACCTTCAGCACAGTATGAGGTACTCTTAAACAGAGTTGGCAGGTAACTCGACACAAATACGAAGCTATTTGCAATTAAATCCTTTTTGCAGCAATGAAGGTATCACAATGCTCAGCTACCACTGTAAGTTAATCAAAGACAATGTCATTCCCTTCGTGGCTTAACTGCAATGCCTAAAGTTACTTTTTGTAGTTATGGGAGCAGGGTCTTACTAAACGACTGATCTTCTTGACTAAGAGAGAGAAATAAGATATGCTGGACTGATTTACAAAAACGTCATATTTTTGTGCGCAGGTGTATCTGTGCACGGATGAAGTTGTGTATCCAGGCCTTGGTTCTCTCAGTGGCTCCCAGGGCCAAGCTAGTACTTCAATCAATCATGCCGAGGCTCAACACCTTGCAAAAGCTGCCTCCATCTTCACTCCTTGGCAAATTTCATTCTGAACTTTCGTCCTGCCAGAATGATTCAGGGCTTAGCTCGGTGTGCTGGAGTTCCGAAGAACTCCAAGGTGTCATCCGACGTGTGAAACATGACAGCTATGGGCTAAACAGAATATCTGGTTATGTAAAAACTTTAAAAGTTTGTGATGCATGGTGACTGGGATTGAAACATGCTTGGAAAAAAAAAGTAGCTGCACTTCTGCAGCAGCTTTTTCTTTTCCTCTACCATATGGGGTCCCAAACCACCATGCAAGATAAAGCAAGGTCAATATTGGGGCATGATTCTATGCCATGCCAGTTATCCTCACCGACCTTCGCTTGGACCGGCTTATGAGCAGAGTCTGGAAAGTTGCGACAGTTCTTTTTGTTGTTGTGCTGACTCTCAACTTATGGCAACCCCTTCCTAAGATTTCCTTGGGCAGATTTATTCCTAGGAGATTTGCTACTGCCTTCCTAGTTTACTGAGGGCAAAGAGTTCTCTGGCTGAGAATTCTAAACGTCCTGCCCTAAACTGCAAACCCCGGGGTTCCATAGGAGGTTGAAAGTGGAATAATAGCACTATAACCGTCCCGTGCGGAAATGGCCTCTGTCTCTCTGCCTTTCCAGCCATGTGGTTCTCATTACGGAAAGCCGAGCCAAGAAACCCAGCGAGGGAGAGAAGGGAAGAAAGAGAGAGAGAGAAAGGCCAGGGAGCGAGGGAGGGGACGAAGGAGGAGGGACGGAGGAGGAGGAGGAGGGAGAGGCGGAGAAGGCGCGCGTTAAAAGCGCCGGAGGGGCGCGCCGAAGGCGCACTGGAGGGGACCGGGCGGGGATGGAGGGGGGCGCCCAGCTCCCGGGCACCGCTGCCGGGGGGCTTCGGAGAGGGCGCTGCTGGAGCTCCAGCCTCCTTCCCTTGCCTCTCTTCTTGCTCCTTCTCCTCCTCCTCGGCCAGGGAGGCGCCTCCGGAGGGCGACGCGGTAAGGCAGAGCGCACGGCGGCGGAACCCCCCGGGAAGGGAAGAGTGGCTGTTTTTTCTGTTGGAGAGGAGGGAGGGATCCGCGTGCGCTCCTTTTTTCTCCCGGCTGGGGAAATATGGGGTGGGGGAGAGGCTCGGGAGGCGAGGGGAAAGTTAAGGGGGAGTCAGCCTTGGGAGCCGGATTGAGACGCGGGGCGCGTTTCTGGCCCGGAGGAGCGTGCGCCCCTCTCCGGCGCGCCTGGGCGTGGAAAGCAGGAGGGTCCCCGCCCGTCGCCGCGGCAGGGGGCTCGGGGACCGGCGGCGACCCAGGACGGGAGGGTTAAGGGCGCTGAGCCGTCTCCCGAACGGCCGAAGAAAGCAACGGGGGTCTGCAAGGATAAACCTGCCGAAGAGAGGTTTTGCTTTTTTTTTTTGGAAAGGTTGGAAAGCTTTGTAGAGTTTTGGAACAAGAAGAAGCCAAACGATGCAACAACTACAACAACATAATAACTGTAATTAATATAATTATAGTAATTATTCATTATAATTAATAATGACTTACTTACTTAATTAATTGGATCGTTTGGGTTCTTATTGTTACCAACGTCTACAAACAATTTCCAAGCTTTCAAAAAAAAAAAAAAGATTACATTTACATGGTTTTTAGTAGTCTGTTTAGGTGGATCTGTCAAGGGAGAATAATGTTATCCTGTCTGTTTTTCCCTATTTTTCCCCCTTTTTCGTTACAGTTGAGAAAGGTGGGTCAGGGTCCCTTGGTGTTTTAGTATATGTTAGTCTTTAGTTGTTTGTTTTAGTCAGTTAGTGAGCTGCTGTTTAGCCTTTTATACAGTTACTGTCTTGCATTTTAGTGTTTTGATTTTAGCTTATGTTAGGAAGTTTAGTTGGAGTTGATGCTGTTTTGTGTAAAAAGTGATAGACAAATATGTATACATGGTTAAAAAAAAAAAAAGAAGAGTCCACTTCCTTGCACTGGTGGGTATTTTTTACCTAGTGGAGCAGTTGAGGGGGTCCTTCCTAGGAAGGAATCCTGCTGTGCATGCCCAGGGAGGGGGGAGAATTTTAGATCTGGCTGAAGACTGCTTTGCCAGTGGGATATAAGGAAGGGGGCTGGGTGAGTTGGATTTTTCAGGGTTGCCCCAAGGGAGAATTGAAGGAGCACAGGGCAACCTTGTGCAGCCAATATCTGTCTGTCTGTCCATCTGTTTTGCAGGGGCAGAGTGGTGGGGAGACTGAAATAGAGTGGGGGATAAAATGGATGATTTCAGGCTGTGGAATAATCGAGGCCCCTCTGCTTTGTGAGGGGAGAAAGGGAAGTTAGGGGTCACTCCTGGTGAGAAATCATATTGAGGTGTGTGATGGGTTTATATCTTTTTTACAATAGTGAACATTATTCTTGTTATTATTATTGCATAGTAATAAATTTGCTTTTTAGTGCTACGTTGGCTATGATTCGTGCCTGAGCCGATCCTCAGCCAATTATTGTTATTATTATTATTCTCCAAACTGACTCTCAACCAGTAATTACTGTTATTGGTGGCTGAGTTGACTTGCCCGCCTCCTTTTTGGGGGGTCAGAGCTTGGAAACGTGACTCTTTTATGGACCAGGACTCTCAGAATTATTATGCATTGTTTATTACAACAGCACTTATATTGCAAATGGTATAATAAACTGAGGGTGACGGTGCAGGTAACTTGTCTAGGTCTGGCTGAGGAACAGATTTGTCCTGGAGAGGCTCTCCCTTTCTTGGAAACTGGGCAGCAGAGAAACTGTAGCTGGAGAAAGTGGAAGAGTTTGTGAGTTTGTAAAATAATAGGGAGGGTATTTGGAGTGAACAGGTGACTCTTGGCCCTGGTGTCAGAGCACGGGAGCAAGGCTCGCGAGCTGGCTGATTTGGCTTCGTTCCCCCATGTTGAAGATCCCTGGAATCTCCTTATTTTTTTTTTTTTTTGGAGTAGGGTCTGTGTCTGGTTATGGGACTCTCGCTTGTGATCTTTTCCACTGGAGGAGAGAGAGAACAGGGGGAGAGATGCGCTTAAGGGGATGCACCCCTCCAAAAAGTTCAGGGAAAGTTACCTTTTGGGGGACTACAGTGGCTTGTCCGCTAAGAGGGATGACACACAGAGAGAAAGAGAGACTGTAGAAGTTGTGAGCTTCGGCAGAGCTTGCGGACACAGGACTCTTTTGGGACTCTACCTCCCAGAATCCCCCAGCCAGCAGAACGCGAGAGAGAGGGAGGGAGACTGCTTACAGAGGTGACCATTGGAGACCTTGGGCACGTGGGGCCCTTTTTGGACTACAGCTCCCAGTTTCCCACAGTCAGCATGGCTGCTGAGAGGAGGGTTCGAAGGGGCGACTCTCAGTAGAGTTTGGAGAAAAATGGACCTTTTTTTGTTTTTGCTTTTTATTATTTTTATTAAAATCAGTCAATGTTTCGAAGTGTACCTTCTAATACAGCATATTTGATTTTCAATTGCATTAAAGACAATACAGTGAAATACAATTCTTTCTTTAAATTATTTTTCTCCTGCTAACGTGATATGATAAGGATCTAGATATCTTTGTTAAGATTAAATAACTTAGTCTTGGTTTCTTTAAACAATCCTTAATTACATTTTGTAGGACATATTTCTTACTTCCCACACACTCTTGTTTGGATGTGTTACTTTATATCTATAAGTTTCCTCTGTTATTGCCTTATTCTTTACGACGTGCCCGCGTCTCATGCAATATTTATAATACATCCCTTTCTATCTTACAATAACACTTTTTTCCCCAACCTTGTTTAATATTGTAATGCCCAATTTTGTTTCATGTAATTTTTAATTGGTGCCATTTCTCTTTCATTCTTCCCCTGCAATTCACCCCTCATTGCGAACGTTAAATCATCTAACGACACAAGTTCCATCAATTTGAACATCCACTCTTCTATTTCAGGGGTGTCATTATTTTTCCAGTACTTAGCATGTATTATTCTTGCTGCTGTTATCATGTAAAAGTATTGGTCTCTAATACCTCATTGATTCTTTTTCTTTTTGGTGCAGTGTATTTAAAAAAACAGGCCTCTTTTGGATTACAGCTCCCCCAAGGGGCAGAAATCCCAGACTTCTGGGTGTGAACGAACCACGGCACCCATCATCCAGGCTGACTGGGGGTGGATGGGACCTGGAGGCTAGCGTTCAGGGAGGACTATGTTTTGGAAAAAGGGTTTGCCCATAGAGGGAGAATGCTGTCTCGGTTATGGTATGGCAGGCAGTGGATTCCAGGTAGCCCCCGGGGGGTGATTATAGGGAGCGCGCAAGTCCGTGGTTGCAACAGCTTCGCTGGCGGCCGGTCCATTTCTGAGCACACTTCAAAGCGCTGGTTTTGACATAGAAAGCCCCATACACCTTGGGTCCGGGGTCTCCAAAGGACTGTTTTCTCCCATCTACGCCTGCCTGGGGTCTTTAGGGGTGAACCTTCCTTTTGATTTCGCTGCCTTCACAAACACATTTGATGGGAACTCGAGGCCTTCTCTTGGACTGCTCCTGGACCCTGGAACCCCCTTCCTATGAGTTCCTACGCTATGGTGGCTCCTTCTTTGTTGTCTTTTCTGTGGCAAGTGAAGAATTTTTTTATTCCCACAAGCTTAGGGGAACTGATTGTTTTACAAGGAAAATATATTTTTTTTCCTTTGTGGTCCTCACCGCTTTCATAGATTGGCCATTGTTGTTGTGTGCCTTCTGGTTGTTTCTAACTTATGGCAACCCTAAGGTGAACCTATCACAGGATTTTCTGGGGGCTGAGAGTGTGTGACACATGGCCCAAGGTCACCTGGTGGGTTTCCATGGCTGAGTGGGGAATTGAACTCTGGTCTCCAGGGACATAGTCCAGCGTTCAGACCAGTGTCCTACACTGGCTCACAGATCAGTCTTGATACTTCAGAGGCACCAGATCCCGTCTGATCTTGGAAGCTAAGCAGGGCCAGCCCTGGTTAGTACTTGGATGGGAGATTGCCGATGAATACCAGGTGCTGTGGGGTATATTTCAGAGAAAGGAACTGGCAAAACCACCTCTGAGAATTCCTAAGAAATTCATGAGGTCACCATAACTCAACAGGGGACTTGAAGGCACATATACATGCATTGCTTTTATTCTTTTTTGAGGGTGACTGTGTCTCTCTTTGAGGAGAGGAAAAAAGGAGAAAGCCTTTTGGGGTACAGGGTTGCTCCGGGACCAAGCTGAGGGTGGAACCTGTGGTCCTCTAAATGTAGAGGATGTGGCAGCCAAGGAAGCCGACGCGATTCTTGGTTGCGTCAATAGGAGTATGGTGTCTAGATCAAGGGAGGTAATGGTACCACTCTGTTCTGCATTGGTGAGGCCTCATTTGGAACACTGGGTCCAGTCCTGGGCACCTCAATTCAAGAAGGATGGAGCGTGTCCAGAGGAGGGCGACCAAAATGGTGGAGGGTCTGGAAACCATGAAGCCCTATGAGGAGTGGTTGAGGGAGCTGGGGTTGTTTAGTCTGCAGAAGAGAAGGTTAAGAGGGGACATGACAGCCATGTTTAGATGTTTGAAGGGATGTCATGTTGAGGAGAGAGAGGGCTTGTTCTCTGCTGCTCCAGAGACCAGGACAAGGAGCAATGGATTCAAGCTGCAGGAAAGGAGATACCACCTGAACCTCAGGAAGAACTTCCTGACGGTCAGGGCTGTCCGGCAGTGGAATCTGCTGCTGCCTCCATGGAGTGTGGTGGAGTCTCCTTCCTTGGAGGTTTTTAAGCTAAGGCTGGATGACCATCTGTGGGCAGTGCTCTGATATGTGTTCCTCCATAGCAAGGGGTTGGACTGGGTGGTCCCTGGGGTCTCTTCCAACTCTATGATTGTATGACTCATCCAGTTTGACCGGGAGAGATAAGAACTGGAGTCTGGTATGTAAAGAGGATCCTTTATTCCCCAGCTTCGGAGGAGGATTTGCCCATAGAGGGGAAACACTGGATTGGATATTATCTGACAGGCAGTGGGTGCTGGTAGTGGGAGGAGGTGCAGCCGTAGGGAAGAATGTCTTCAGTCTTTGATCGCGTGTGGTTGCCGATGTTTGAGCTTGTTTGCAGGGGAATGCCTTCCTTCCATCTTCACATCCTCTCTCCCTCAGCTGCTAAGGACTGGCTGTGCTCCACTATGACTGTATATGGTCTAGTCTGGGATAGACGCCTCTCGCTAAACCTTCCGGGGTGGGCCGATCATCCCTCCCATACGGACTGGAAACAGAGCAGCCGCTCTACTGGAGTGGGGGAGCTTTTCTTCCCAGCTCTGCCTATGGAATAGACCCCCTGATCCATGCCATCTCTATAAATCCACCCAGTCCAGCATCTTTCCATGCTTTCACTTAATGGATCTCGCAGAAGAAATGGTTTAATTTGAGCCGGAGGCTTAGCACCGCACTGTGTTCTGAACTGGAACTGGCAACGGTCCCAGGCCTCTCCAGGAACTTGACTAGCGTCCTGCTGGTGTTTTATGGAAATATATGTTTTTCTTACCTCCAGTTGTCCTGAACTGTCCATTTAATCCTCTGTCATCCCACTTTTTCAACTGGTTATAAAAGGTCCCAGTTTCTCTCTCTTATCCACATGTTCCCCCTTTGTCCTCAGCTCAATTCAATTGCTGCCCACTGCAAATACAAAAGCAGCTTGCAATCATAAAACTCAGCAACAGTAAGAAGAGAAGAAGGGATAGAATCTTTCCCTTCCCAGTTGGCACAGGCAACAATAAACTGAAGCAACCTCTCCTAACATATGTGTTCTTCTTCATTAATAACTTCAGGTATCTTAACCTCACTTTTATGTTGCTTGGATGCATGTATCCCGATTTTCACTTGGGAAATGTTAGACGATATTCTCTTGTGGTGGTACTTTTTTGGCTGTGGGGTAATGCCTGCAGTTCAGTTCACAGTGGCATAAGCAAAGTTTCCCAAATGCAACCGTTTCACATGCAGTTGTGCATTCTAGGATGGGGTATAGTTAGTGTCTTCCGTGCTCTGCTTAATTCTCTGAGATTGTAGAAATTGCAAGCGTATTCATGAATACACCACCAAATGAACAATGTTGATATTCGGCATATGGGCGCTGTGCCACAACCACCTCCTGCCTATGTGAGGGTAGATTTACAACATTTAAGGATGATGTAGGCTCTTGGCTTGTGTTTGGAATGGAAAGCTGACTCAGAGCAATATTTGGCCGTGAGGGTGACAAGGATTCAATAACCCATCTGCTTGTTCAGCAGGAGCTGTGCTTGTTGCAAACTACCGCCTCATGGTTTCCCTATTTGGATTGCATCCGGGGATATGCAAAGCATTGGCAGAGAATGTTTTCTTGAACATGCACAGAGTGCAAGTGGAGCTCCACTCTTTCTGGTCAGAGGATGGGGTTGTAGGCATCGTTGAGGCCCACAGCTGTCTTGTTGAAGAACAGCATTACATGGGGATGAGGAACTTGAAACCGCAAGTTTTTAGAATGCATTAACCTCTGTGTTCCTGTTTTCTAAACTGTTTCCTAGCCAAGTTCTTGGTGGTTCATGTTAAGTATACTGGGAGTATTGGACTCCCTTCCTACTTTAAAATTGGGGGTTATGGAAGCTCTTTCCACCATAAAAGGGATAAAGCGTTATTGTTAATGGATTCATCCTATTAGGATAGGAAAAGGTCCAGTCCAAAGGCTTTTTCGTCCTCTTTCCTTTTCTTTCAAAGAAGTTTGGCACAGACTTAACATACTGAGAACATGATGAGGAAGAAGTTGACCTAAACAAAACACATGCAACAAAAGACAGCAAGCTTCGTGAAAGGATTGTAGATGGCTCTTCATGTCATAAATGCTTTATGGACCTGGACCATCTTCACAGAACTGGAATCTTAGACAGGCACCCGAGAGAAGATCTGGTCCAGCCTCCCAGTACCAAGAAGGGTTCCCTCCGCGCATGATCTCCCCCTCCATCCCGACAACACAACAATTTGAGAGAGCAATGAAGAACCCATAGAACTGTGGGTGCCTCAGACAAATGAGCCAAATGCAGTCAGCCCTCCACTTTTAGGGGTTTCACTTTTACGGATTTGATTATTTGCAATCTGTGCCCCTCACAACCTCAGGTGCTTCTTTTCCAGGGGAACCTTCCCTCTCGACGGCTCTGGTTCTCCTCCTCCTCCACCAGCCATTGCCTGGCCAACTAAGGATTTTTCCACTTTTATGGGGGTCCTGCTCCCCTAACCTTAGCGAATGTGGAGGGCTGCCCGCACCATCCTTGCTGATTTTTCTGTGTTGTACAGTACCGGACATCCGTTAGGCATTTTTCAAAATGACGCTAGTGGTGCACAGCAAAGGAACACGAGGTGCTTTCCACTCCAACAAAGCCAACTCAGAATGGCCACCCCTTTTGAGTAAGTGGAAAGTCACCAATTGTTGATTCATAGACTGAGAGTCTGCATTGTACCCACGTGGTGTATTTCTATACTCAGTAGTTTCATGGTTGTTATGCTGCTCCCTGTTTCTGCTGAATATCCCCGTAGGGCTGGAGTTGACTAAGGACGGCACAGGAAACAAAGTAGTCTGTGAAACCCTTAAAAATCAAGAGTCTGTAAACATAAAAACAGTTGCAAAGACCAGTTTGAAATATGCACTTTTTTACATTATGATTTGTGCAGATTTCTTCATCCTTAACACCCTTTTAAGTTAGCTAATGATGTTTTAACTGAATGGGTGGAATATGCATTTCTTACATAAACAGATCTCTTCGGAATCTTGCTGAATTCCATAGGCCAGCCATTTTTAACCTTTTCGTTAGCATGGACACCCTTTAAATATCTTTTGCTGCTGCAGACTGCCAAGGCTTAACTCTTGCTTTGGCTGTATGCACGGAAGCTAGAAATGTCCCCTGCTTTTTCTTAGCATCAGTCACTTGCGTGGTCTCATCACGTGAAGAAGTAGCAAGAGCTGAGTACATCTCTTTTGGGTTTTTTTGCGATTAAAAGGTTATTTTTCATAATGTGGCGGAACCGCCTCCTTTGGAGGCTTTTAAGCAGAGGCTGGCTGTTGGGAGTGCTCTGATGTGGGTTCCTGCGTGGCAGAATGGGGTTGGACTGGATGGCCCCTGGGGTCTTTTCCAACTCTAGGATTCTATCCTAACTTTTGAATGGTTTGAAATATTGTAATGAAAACTTTGTACAAAGCATGTCTCTCAGTGATGAAACATTGCTGCTTTTTGAGTTCAATATGTGGTGGTCTGTCTTTCTTTTTTTCCACTATAAAAACTCATAACATTTCTTCAAGCCTTCACGGACCCCCGTGGGGCTGTTGAGGACTCCCAGTGGTCCGCACATCACAGGTGGAGAACTGCTGTCATAGACACCTGAGCGACTGGGCTTTACGTCCTGTCCTGTGTCGTAGAGATGAGGCTAGAAGGGTTGTTCTCCCTTCTTGTTCTGCTGGGAGGCGCAACCCATCACTTGCCAGAAGTCCATCTTCATGAAACGGCAGAGCGTGGTCCAAGAACCCTGGTGCATCAAAGTCCTTTGCCTTCTTGCCCAAAGCTTCGTAATCTCTTGCGATATCCTGGAGGCTGTACCTTGCAATGTGGTCCGCTCGCACATGGACCAAAAGGAAGGGGTGATGGTCAGTGGGCTTGATAGAGTTTGGTCAGCCTCTTTATTACATCGCTGATTTTTGCCCTGGGGGACAGCACACCTCCCGAGACATCCGGTCAGACCGGCAAAGCACTGCTTCTGTTCCCTTCGGCAGGGAATCCCCTGCCGTCACCCGTGTCTCCTCTGGGGGTTGGCAGGGGCCAATCTGTGTGTTGAGTCTTCCGAGGTCTTCTGCACGTCCTCCAAGGACTGTTCCTGCTACTCTTGTTCCTGTTTTTCATCATCACTGGTAAGGGAGAGAGCTTTGAATTGATTCCGTAGCTTCAAATTCATGAAAGGATCCCTGGTCTTTCTACTTCTGTCTGTTACATTCCTCCAAATGTCCACCTCCTGTGTTTGGGAACTGACCTCCTCTTCTGAGACACCTCCTGGGTGCTCCTCCTCCAGGACAGTCAGCTCTGCTCTTTCCAAGAAGACCTGACGCTCCCTAATACGCTGAAGAGTAGATATACGGGCCTAAAGTGGCTGGACCTTCTCTTCCAACAAGGCAACCAACTTGCACTTGCTGCAGGTGTAGCTACCCACATCCTCTGGCAAGAACGCAAACGTACCACATCGGTTGCAGATTACTGCGGCAGCTCGCTCGCCCTGTTAGTTAGTTTGTTAGTTTTAAGTAGGCACTAAAATAGAACTCTGGGCCACACCTTCAAAGCTCCCCCACTAAACACCCACACCTGTTAGCCAAGTTCCAGGGACGGAGGCTGTAGCTATATAGGGAGCTAGTGGTGGCTCGCTCCTCCCACGGCCAAGTCCCTGGCTCGCTCGGCAAGATTTATTCAGAAGAGAGTCACAGAATCGTGGAGTTGGAAGAGGCCCCAAGGGCCACTGAGTCCAACCCCATTCTGCCATGGCGGAATACACTGTCAAAGCATTCCTAACAGCTGTCCGGCTTCTGTTTTAAATACCTCCAAAGGAGACTCTGCCGCACTTCGAGGCACTATACTCCTATTGATGCGGCTCAGAATTGCGTTGGCTCTTTTAGCTGCCCCATCACACTATGTGCAGTACCGGGCATTTTCTCCCTGTTGAAGTTCAGTTTGTCCGTTTTGGCCCATCTCTCTCATCTGTTAAGATCATTTTGAATTCTGATCCTGTCCTCTGGAGTCTTAGCTACCCCTCCTTCCTCTTAAGTTGAGGAGAAGTTTGGCTTCCTCGTAAGATGAGAGCGTGACTTACGAAGGCCACCCGGTAGGTTTCCGCTGCACTTATAGTGCTATTGTTCCACTTTCAACATCTGGTGGAATTCTGCAGTTTGTAGTTTCTTGAAGTTCAAGAGCTCTCCGGCTGAGAATTCTAAAGGCCCCTCCCTGAACTGCAAATCCCAAAAATTCCATAGTGGAATAACAGCACTATAATAGTCTAGTGCAGAAATGGCTTAGTGTCAAGACATTCCTTCTAATGTTCAGTCAAAATGTACCCTCCTGTGACTTTAAACCATTAAGTCTGGTCCTACTCTCTGGGGCAACAGAGAACTGGCCTGCCCCTTCCTCTCTGGGAGGGCCCCTGAGATATTTAAGGAGTGCAGGCATGTCACTCCTTCAGTCTTCTCTTTGCCAGCTCCTTCAACCGTTCCTTGTGGGTTTTGTCCTCCATACCTCTCAGTTTCACAGTCTACCGGGTGTTACCAACTGGAATTTTGAACCGTCAATGGATCAGATATTGCCGATGCTGATCTGGCTTTGAGGGTGTTAGCAACGTCCTTGGGCACTCGGGTGGCAGCAAAGAGGGGTTGGGGACCCCATAACACTAACGGGCTGAACCTTTCCCACCTTTGGGATAATAGGTTAACCAAAAGCCTGCCCTCTTTGCCCTGCTAGATCAAGTTTTCTAAGCACTGGGTACTGCAGATTTCCTGGGCTCGTTACGTCTGCTTTTTCTGATAATATCTCACCCAAAGAAGATGGCATCGCTTTCTGACCCCTTCCTCTCTCTGTTCCAGGAACGCTTTCTCTTCTCCTGTCTTTGGCTTTTTTGCTGGCTTTTGAGCCAGGTTTATTGGAGCTGGTGCCCTACAAAGGAGAAGAGAGCTGGGCTTTGGGGTTTCTTGGCTGGGTTGTTTTGAACACAAAATCTCAGTTCCTGTTTTCTCTCTCCTCCAACCAGTCTGTATCGGCCTTGGTGTTGATTTTCGGTTCCTCTGTTCAACCACGTGCAAAAAAGGGTTGATTTTCTCCTTTGAGGTGCAGAGGGTTAGGGGAAAGGGACGGAGGAGGAGGAATGGCATTTCCTTTGGTGACTGGATTTTTTGCTTAAAAAGGTAGAAGGGAGGTGAAGAAAATAAAAGGAACGTGTCAGCACCTTTAACACTAACTGGGACCATTTCCGCACGAGACTGTTATAATGCTGTTATTCCACTTTCAACATCCTACGGAATCCTGGGGTTTGCAGTTTACAGAGGGGCCTCAGAGGCTCCTCCCAAAACTGCAAATCCCAGGATTCCGTAGCATGTTGAAAGTAGAATAACAGCACTATAACAGTCTAGTGCAGAAATGACCTGGTTTTTATTTTGCCATAAGCCTTCATGAATATAGACCCACTTCTTCAGATATAGTAGAGGCTGATATTTTTCTTCTTTGTTTCCAGGACTCTCGCCGCAGGGAGAGTTTGTTACTCCTCGCTGGATTTCGGGAGGGCGGAACAGGCGAGATGCCAGCATGGCAGAAGAGGTAGGAATTGCTCTTGAGGAACGTGTTAAAGCCGTGCTTTTATCGTTTCATTTTCATTTCATTTATCATTTTATCATTGCCAGCTGGTTCATGTTTCTTTCTGGCTGGAATCTTCTTGGTTACTCCCAGCTAAAGTAGACCTGTGGAGTCAGTGGTTGAAGGGTGAATCAACACGTAAGTAAAATGCAGTTGACTCAGTGGCTCTACTCTAGTTGGGACTGATAATAGCACCTAGACCTCTTCCTTTGCCTTCCCAGGTGTTAACCTGGGATTTTGTAGGAAAAAAGAAGTACTTCCCAGTGGTTAAGTAGTGGTGGATTTTGAATGGCAAGTGCCATCATAACAATCCCATAACGACAGCACCAGAGATCTTTCTTTTTTTAAAAAATGCAGTCAGCTGTGTCAATTTGCATCATCTAACTAGTTCTAGCAATCTTTATGTCCGTCAGGAGCAGGTCTTTTGTAAACTTAATGGGTCTTCATTCCCCATTCAAGAGCAAGCTACTCACACAGAACAGGGATAGCTACAAAACTAATATAGTGTTGCTGAGGAAAACAGAACAGAGGGAGCAAGGGAGTCTGAAGGGAGTGGCAGATGAGATCTTCATCCCTGCTAAGCATCCATGCCCTGGAAGTCCAGACCTGCAAATCTGGTTGTGTTGAACAATTGCTTCCCAGTCGCAGCTAAGAAAAAAATTAATTTTCCTTGGAGTCTTATGAGTGGGTCTCAAACATCAGTGCTTACTAAGTCTACCAGAGTTGTGGAAGCACAGACCCTGAGATGGAGGGCCTGGGCTTGGTGGAATGGGATGAAACGTAGTGGGAAGGAGAGATGGCACCTAGTAGGTTGGAGAAAGATCTAGTGGTGCCTGCTGTCTCAGGGATGGAACAAATATCAAAGCTGTCAAGCTAAGAGGAAACATGGGTTTAACTCTTGTTTTTGACCCTTTCCTGGGTGGCATGCTGTTGGAGGAGGACGAGAGGTATGGCCCAACACAAGTGAAGGTCCTCGGGTTATACCCACTGATCCAAAGATCCAGAGGTTTGGGCTCAGACCTGGAGATCTGGCAACCTTCAATGGCTGATGGGGTTGAAACTTGCACTGTGGGTTCCCCCTGACCCAACCATATTCATGAGTGGGCTATAGAGTTGGAGGCATGGCTCTCAAGAAAACTAGGAAATGTGGGCTGGACTTCTCATTGGTGTGTTACACGGGCAGAAGTTCCCCAACAGGAGAACTGGACATTTTTTGTCCAATTTGGAAGAGTTGCATTAAGTTCAGGTTTGCAGAAACTGAGTTCTATCTGTGATGCCATTGCACTGGTTGCATATTTTGCATGGTGCAAAGCGTGCATGCATAGTTGCGTAGCTTTGCAATTCACTTACGAGGCAGTGTTGTGCAGCCACTTCATAATTGTGAATTTAAGGTTGTGTCCCATCTCCTCCATGAAGAAACCTGGCCGTGGTCTCTGTGGTGTGATGCTCATGCCTGTTGCTTTGCCATCACACCTGGGTCCCGTTCGCACCACGCAAGTATAGCTACTGTGACTGCATCTTTAGGGACATCTCTACCATATATAAATGTGTGTGTGTGTGTGTGTGTGTGTGTAAATCTCCTAATTATCCCCCTACTGCCCCTAGGGTGTAGTGCATATTTTTTGCTATCTTTTTGGTACCTCCTTAGCCCGTATTAGTCCCGGGAGAGACCTTTTTGAACAGGAAGTGATCCTTGAGAACACTTTTAAAAAAACCTTGATCCCAGGGTGCTGTGGGAAACCATAAACCATATGGCTCGTGGACCACCCTTTGCCCACCCTGGGCTTAGACAGCTCTTTAAGGTTGCATATGCTCTAAATGCCCTGAGTAGATGGGGACAGTCCCCAGTAATTTTTTGTCATCCTACTTTTTCAGCTGTTTCTTTCTCTTCCTCCCATTTCCCTCCCTTCGCCCTGGGTTCACTTCCCTTGCTGCAAGAGGAAGGGCTTTCTGCACTGCACTGTTATAGTGCTGTTATTCCACTTTCAACATGGAATTCTGGGTTTTGTAGCTTCCTGAGGCCACAGACCTCACTGGCTGAGAATTCTTAGTGCCCCTCCTTAAACTGCAAAGCCCAGGATTCCGTAGGATGTTGAAAGTGGAATAATAGCACTATAACAGTGTAGTGTGGAAAGGCCCTGAGTTCAGAATTGTTTGTGCTCGAATAACTTAACAGAGAGGAGAAGAGAAGAGTGGCTGGGAATCTTGTCCTTCCCTGCTGACTCAGGCAAAAGTGACCTGTGGCAGCTTTCTTCTGGCTTGTGTGTTCCTCCCCGTTAATAATTTCTGTCATTTCGACCGCGTTCTGATGTTGCGTGACCGCACACGTCCTAGTTTTCACCTGCAAAATGTTGGAGGGTTTGGGATTGGCCGGGTGGAGCTGCTGTGGAGGATTCTCCCACATCAACGAAGGGGGAAGGAGAACTGAATTTGGAAACGGGAAAAGCTTGGGCCCCCGAATCGTCTGTTGGCTTTTGCTTTTCATTGCTCTCGCAGCTGGAGAAAGGCTGTGGCAGAGAAAACTGCTCTCCGTTCCTGGGTTTCTTGCCTTCTTTTTGCAAAAATTCCTTTGCTGCGCTGGGGTTTTTGCTTGAGGCCAGGAGGTGCAGTTCTTCGGAAGGCAGCTGTCTCTGCGGCTTCCGAGAAGCAGCAAGGGAGGGATTTTATACTGCTTCAGACATTAAGGAACACTCATGATTAGAGCAACCTGCCAGGCGCCTGAAGCATTAGACACTTGTACAGTACGTGCACGGCGAGGCAGGGCCCGCCCAGCGGGTTCACAACCTCATTGAGACGAAGAGCAAAAATAAAACAGGACTGATGGATGCAGGAGTGGGGGAGGCAGACCTACCCAGTTAGACCTAAATAAGTCTCAATGGGGTTTTTGTTTTTTGCAAAATGCAGTAGGGCAAATCAATGAGAAGCATGTCAGCCTATAGGGCCAGCTTGAACTAGGACTCTGAAGACCAGGTTCGAATCTCTGCTCAGCCATGGAAACTGACTGAGTGACTTTGGACAAGTCACACTCTCTCAGCCTCAAAAGGAAGGCAAAGGCACCCCCCCCCCCGAACAAATCAAGTTCACCTTACGGTTGCCATAAATTGGAAGCAACCTGAGGGCACACAGCCACAATACCGGCTGGTGATATGAAGTGCGAAATGAGAGGTGGCAAAGAAAGCCAGTGAAATTCTTGGTTGCATCAATAGGATTATGGTGTCTAGATCGAGGGAGGTAATGATACCACTCTATTCTGCATTGGTTAGGCCTCATTTGGAATCCTGTGTCCAGTTCTGGGCACCTCAGTTCGAGAAGGATGTCAACAAGCTGGAACGTGTCCAGAGGAGGGCGGCCAAAATGGGGAAGGGTCTGGAAGCCATGAAGCCCTATGAGGAGTGGCTGAGGGAGCTGGGGACGTTTAGTCTACAGAAGAGGAGGTTAAAAGGGGACATGAGAGCCATGTTTAAATATTTGAAAGGATATCATGTCGAGGAGGGAGTGGGCTTGTTTTCTGCTGCTCCAGAAACCAGGATAAGGAGCAATGGATTCAAGCTGCAGGAAAGGGGATTCCACCTGAACCTCAGGAAGAACTTCCTGATGGTCAGAGCTGTCCAGCAGTGGAAGATGCTGCTGCCTCCATGGAGTGTGGTGGAGTCTCCTTCTTTGGAGGCTTTTTAGCAGAGTCTGGATGGCCATCTGTTGGGAATGCTTTGATGGGTCTTCCTGCATAGCAGGGGGTTGGACTGGAAGGCCCCTGGGGTCTCTCCCAACTCTGTGATTCAATGATTCTGTGTGCATTTGTGTGTGTGTGTGTGTGTGAGAGAGAGAGAGAGAGAGAGAGAGAGAGAAAGAATGAAAGAGATAGTGTGAAAGTATGTCTCTGTGTGTTTGTGTGTGTGTGTGTATGAGACAGGGGGAGAGAGAGGGAGAAACTGAAGCCATTTCTGCACTAGCCTGTTATAGTGCTATTATTCCGCTTCCAACATCCTATGGAATCCTGGGGTTTGCAGTTTACGGAGGGTCCCCTTAGGGCTGCTCCCTAAACTGCAAACTGCAGGATTCGATAGGATGTTGAAAGTGGAATAATAGCAGTGTGTAACAGGCTAGTGCGGAAGTGGCCTGAGAAGAGTGGGATCAATATGGGCTTAAATCCTGTCGTTAGTCCTGGTTGGAACAGAGGTGATGAATCAAGTGGATTTCCATCTGACAATGAATTGAACTTCCCTGCGCTTCTTGGGACTAAGCAACCGGTTTCTAGCCTTGGTTATCTGGGATTTGTACAACCGGCTTCCTGAATTCGTCCAGCTTTCCAGCCCTAAAGGCGAGCGGGAAGATGAGCTGCTCCTTTCTGATGCTATATTTAGGCCCCAAAGCCGTTGTGACCAGAGAATGTAGGGCAGCGCCGAGGTTTATTTTTACTTTCCCCCTGGTGTCCCCAGGGACTAGCATTCTTTTGGGAAGTCAATGGAGAGGGTGTAATTTGGGGCCAGGGATGGAACCTTCTCATCTCCGTGTTTTTTCCTTCTTCTCCCCACACCCCTTGACTGCGTCGCTGACATCTCCCAAAAGCATGAGGCAAAAACCCTCCGTCGCCTGGGGAAAATTACAGAGAAAGGAGGCTGAGCGCCTGGTTCCTTTCCAGGCGTCTCGGCAATTTTAGCTGGCCGGAAGGGAAGAAAAACAACCCTTTGCTCTTCATTTAAGTAGGCTGTAAGGGGGTGGGGGCTTCCATATCAGCGGCTGTGAGAGATCTGCTCTGGGTTTAAACCTAAACTTTAAAGGCACTATCCAAGGTGCTGAGCCTTTTGGGAAAGGACAGGACGCAGCACTTTTGGGAAAGCCTTTAATGTCAGTGGGCCAGCGAACCTGCTCAGGGCTTTCATTTGGAACATCCCGAGCTGGTGGAACCTATAGGGTTCGGCGCCTTGCCTAAAATGTTTGGACTTCAAAGCTGAAACCCAGAGGAGACATGGAAGCCGTTGGCTGTCCCTGGGAGTTGTGGAGGGCGAGAGTCCGTGCAAAGTCATAATGCTGGACATCGAGCCTGGTTGCGTTGGTTCTGGTCGACATCTTAAAAGTGTGAGGTGCAAAGGTTTCTTTCTGAGGACTGCTGTCCAAAGACATCAGAAACTGAACGTGGGAACTTCTTTGTGGAAATCAGGAATTCTGGAACTGAGCTTGCATTTGGAATAACCTGGCTGTACTGACTGAGAGAAGGGATTTCTGCAAGTTGTAGTCCCCCCAAAAAAGGAAAGACCGATGTTGGTGTTTTATGCACGTGCAAGGTGCCTTACGCATGTGGTCGAACATTACTTTGGATGTTGCATAATTAGGTGGAAGGGCCGAGGGTCCAAGGGTCACACTGGTCTCACCACTAGGAAGTTCTTTTTAATGGCCATTTCTGCACTAGGCTGTTATAGCGCCATTATCCCACTTGCAACATCCTATGGGATCCTGGGGTTTGCAGTTTCGGGAGGGGCCGGGAGGCCCCTCCCGAAACTGCAAACCCCAGGATCCCATAGGATGTTGCAAGTGGGATAATGGCGCTATAACAGTCTAGTGCGGAAACGGCCAATGTTGAGGTTTCCCCTGAGGTTTGAAGCCATTGCTCCCTGTCCTAGTTTTCGGAGCAGCAGAAAACAAGCTTACCCCATCTTCCACATGACATCCCTTCAGATAGTTAAACGTGGCTCTCACGTCGCCTCTTACCCTTCTTTTCTCCAGGCTAAACCTCTTGCCCTTCTTTGCTCCATCCCTATGCCACGGTGGTGGGATGAGCACGGGGAGACGGAATGAGGTCAGCTCATTCCTGAATTCTCTGCCAGATGCTCAGGAAAAAAAGCATCACTCCTGCAGGCCCTGCCTGCTCCTTCTGTTTCCTGCCTCCCTCCTTTGTTCCTTGGCAGAGCTGGTAATCCTAATGCCAAGTGCCAGCCCTTTATCGGGGAGGAAACCAACACTGAGCCAGAAGCGAGTGAGCAAGCGGCATGAGCTGGCACTGAGGAGCTCGGCAGCTGGGCAGAAATAAGTGCAATGGGTCAGATGCGGCTGCAGGTTTCTGTGGCAACAAGCATCCGGGCAGGGCAGCCCGGGACACAGACCGAGCTGGAAGCTGGTGGCATTGCAAAGCCTTGCTTAGCCACTCCTATACTTTGTTTCCCAAAACACATCCTTGCCTCTAATGCGCAAACACATATAGACAATAAAAGGTTGATCTGAGAAGTGAGGCAGTTGTGAAGGAAGCAGCTGCTTAGTGGAAAACACGGGTACGGAGGAAACTGAGTAAGCGTGTGGGTAGGAGATGCCAGATAGAGGATTATATTAATGCCTTATTTGCATTTTCTCCTTGGCTTTCAGCCCAGAGGTGTTTGTTTCTTTGTTGTAGTGTCTCAAACAGTCTAGAAGAGAAGGGCTTTTGCATTGCAAAAACAGGCATGGGCAAAGTCTGTCTCCGGGGCCTCACTGGCACTCAAGTCTGTTTTCTGCTGGCCCTGGGCCATCCAGTGTCTTCTCACACCGAAGATCTCTCCCCGCAAAAAATGGGACCCCCCGCTTCTGGAGGCTTCCAGAGTGCTATGTGTGGGGTGGGTTTGTAGGGCCAGCCAAGCTCCCCTCGCTCTGAAACTGCCCAAATCGAAATCGGAAGTCAGCATCTGGTCACTTCTACTTTGGATTTCCTCCATTTTGGGAACTTCTTTTTGTGGCCAGCAGGTACTGAAGGTAAAAATGTGGCTGTCAAAATTGCCTCCCCTGTGCGAGAAGGAACCGAAGTTCCTTGCAAGAGCTTCTTGTCTGTATGAAACTCGTGAAGGTAATCTGTAATACAGTGAGTTCCTACAAAGCATATTCAGGGGTAGTTTCATTGGCTGTGCAGCAAAATGTGACAAAATCCAGAATCCACAAAACAGTGATACCTTTATTGGCCAGCCAAAATGCACAAAATACATCATGCAGACTTTCAAAGCCGCACTGGCTTCTTCATCAGATAAAATATGTTAAAAAAATCATTGTCGTTGCTGTATGCCTTTGAGTTGTTTCCCTTGAGTTGTTTCCCTTGAGGCCCCTTCTTTAAACGGCAAACCCCAGGATTCCATAGGATGTTGAAAGTGGAATAATAGCGCTATAACAGTCTGGTGCGGAAATGGCCCGTGTCAGTCCTCAGAGCATGTGCAGAGCTGGCAGTAGGGAACTCCCTGCTGAGAGGAACAGAAGTAGTGGTTTGGGGGCGTCATCAGATTTCCTGGGGCAAAAATCTGGGATGTAACGGAGAGGCTGACAAATCTTGTCAAGCCCACTGACCGTTGCCCCTTCTTTCTGCTTCTCCGGGGCCATTTCCGCACTAGACTGTTATAGCGCTATGATTCCACTTGCAACATTCTATGGAATCCTGGGGCGGCTGGCCCCTCCCGAAACTGCAAACCGCAGGATTCCATAGGATGTTGCAAGTGGAATCATAGCGCTATAACAGTCTAGTGCGGAAATGGCCCAGGTCTTTGAATGTTGACTGTGTGTTGCAGAAAGTCTTTTAAGTGGGGTGTGTCGTCATCATTATTGTATTTTAATGGCCGTTTAAAAGCTGTTTTGAGTTTATAATTTTTTTTAGGATGATTGATCATTTAATCTCTTTCTGACTGCATGGATTATCTATTGATTTAGCTATATTTATTGATTGATTGATTTAACTCATTTTAGGAGCTGCCTTGGGTCTCATACTCTGAGGAAGGTGGAAAACAAAATAAAATAAAACCCCTTCTGTCCCCCCCGCCTGCTTTAAACCCTGTTTCTGCTTTAGTTTCCCTTCACTGGGGGCCTTTCCGCACTACACTGTTACAGTGCTATTATTCCACTTCCAACCTCCTGTGGAATTCTGGGGTTTGTGGTTTTCTGAGGCCAAAGAGCTCTCTGGCTGGGAATTCTAAATGCCTCTCCCTAAACTGCAAATCCCAGGATATTCTGTAGGATGTGGAAAGGGAAATAATAGCGCTATAACGGTGCAGTGCGGAAAGGCTCTGGGCTTGCAGACACCGAAGGAGAAAGTTCAGTTCTTTGAGCCAAGCGTCCTGTCTCAGAGAAGACTTCATTTTTCCTTCTCGTGTCCCTCAACCCTCTCTAGAGTTCGAGTCTTTGAGCAAGAGCCAGGAGGATTCTGGGAAATTGGTGATGTGTGTCCCCCTTTTTCTTTCTGGCCGTAAGAACAATTCTAGCAGGGGTTTTTTTACCGTTCGTAGTGCTGGTTTGGCAGCTCTGCTTTGTTGTTGTTGAGTTCCGGCGCGATTCCTCAGATTTAGGGGCAGGGATAAACCGGCGATTATTGCTTCCCGTGGTTTTCCTTTGCCGTGGTCCCCTGTGGCGACAACTGGAGAAGGCTGGGAAGAGCTCAGAACTGAAACCTCAGCCGCCGGGGGACGGATTCGGCTCTTGCAGCCAGAGAGTCTTGAAGAATTCCCAGTGGCCTTGGTGGTGGAGGGTCATGTTGGAGTCGGGGAGGGGAGAATAGCAGGGTCGGAAGCTGGAAGGCGATCTGATTGCCTTCCTTGGGAATAGAGGCTTTGGGCTGTCATAGTGGGGAACCGGGCTGGGAACAGGACCCTGCCAACTGGGCTGGTTGCCAGGGGTGAAGCGGAGGCCAGCGTTATGTCACGAATGGGGTGGTGAGAGCCGTTCCATCCGTGGTTGGAAGTGTCAGTTTCTGGGAAGGCTTTCTCGGGGACATCTGGTTTCCATGAGCGTTCTTCTACGGCTCAGACTCCCCCTCCCCATGCGCGTGTCAGAGGGAGAGGGAGATGCGAGCCATGGGCATGTTCAGGCACGGTGAACATCTAGCATCTTTCTATTTGGAGGAATATGGCCACGCTGCCTGGTTGGAAGGCGTTGCTGGTTCGGGGAGTTGAACTCCAAACAAGCAAAATGAATTTCAGCAGAGAGAAATGTAAGGTCCTACGCCTAAGCAGAAAAAATGGAATGCGCAAATATGGGAAGGGGAAACATGTGGCTGGATAGCAGTGTGTGTGAAAGGGATCTAGGAGTCTTGGTGGACCACGAGCTGAACATGAGTCAGCAGTGTGATGTGGCAGCCGAGAAAGCCGACGTGATTCTTGGTTGCATCAATAGGAGTATGGTGTCTAGATCTTGCGAGGTAATGGTATCACTCTATTCTGCTTTGGTCAGGCTTCATTTGGAATCCTGTGTCCAGTTCTGGGCACCTCATTTCAAGAAGGATATTGACAAGCTGGAGCGTGTCCAGAGGAGGGCAACCAAAATGATTGAAAGGTCTGGAAGCCATGAAGCCCTATGAGGAGCATCTTAGGGAGCTAGGTATGTTTAGTCTGCAGAAGAGAAGGTTAAGAGGGGACATGATAACCGTGTTTAAATATTTGAAGGGATGTCATGTTGAGGAGGGAGCAGGCTTGTTTTCCGCTGCTCCAGAGGCTAGGACAAGGAGCAACGGATTCAAGCTATAGAAAAAGGGATTCCACCTGAACCTCTTGAGGAAGATCTTCCTGATGGTCAGAGCTGTCCGGCGATGGAATATGCTGCCTCCATGGAGTGTGGTGGAATCTCCTTCTTTGGAGGTTTTTAAGCAGAGGCTGGATGACCATCTGTTGGGAGTGCTCTGATGTGTGTTCCTACATAGCAAGGGGGTAGAGTGGATGGCCTCTGAGGTCTCTTCCAACTCTTATGATTCTGTGATTCTGGCACCCTGTTGTTTTATGTGTAGCTACATGCCCATATGTGTGTGGTTGTACTCACTTGGCCATGGTGTAATTATTCAGGTTAGGGTGGAGTAACTGGAGTTCCACAGAGGTAGAGTCACAGAATCACAGAGATGGATGGGGCCTCGTCATGGTCCATGAGGTCCATGGGGTCCAACCATCTCCAGCTAGAGCATCCCTGGCAGGAGGTAGTTCTTCTCCTCTTGCCTTCTTCCTGTAGGGAACATCAGGGAATTCCAGAGCCTCCCTTGTGTTCCCTGCAGGAAGAAGGCAAGAGGAGGAGAACTGTTGAAATAGCTGACTCTGCATTGGAAGAAAGGTACATGCCTGTGATTTACAATGGTTGAAAGAGCGGAAGATCCAAAAATGGGTCACCAAAAAGTAGGGAGTGCCTATATATTGTAATCCATTTTAAGTCCCGTTTGGGAGAAAGGTGGGAGTCAACTCAAATCAACCAAGCAGTACTTACCCATCCCTTCAGCGTGTCATTTGCTTCTCCTGGATGGTAGAAACAGTCGTATTGCATCCTCCCCGCCCCGACCTTTACGCAAGGGGAGAATAAGTAACCACATCCGCGGATAACACAGCCGGCTGTGCGTTGTTGGTATTCAGCAGAACGGTGTTCCTGCATCTGTTCCCTGGTTTTTGAATTTGAGAAAGAAACACCAAATCCAACTCTTTGCAGGTCTGGCTCTCAGTCAGCGATGCTCGCAGGTCTTCGTTCCATTGCAGCAACCTCTCCACAACCACACCGAGAGCTTGCCAGACTCCTGTGAGCCTTGGAGGCTGAGTCCGTGGTTTCTTCTTCCTTTCCATTTTCACAGGTTTTTTTTTTCTTTTTAATTTAAGCACCTGTTTGTCATCTGGTGCCTGGAAACTGAGGGTTGTGTGTTTTTAGCCTCTGATCTGATGATGCATTTTGCAGGCACCCAGAGACAAAGGAGAGCTGATGGATGACAAAATCCCTTCTACTTCCTTAAATATCCCTCCCCCTGCCTTTTTGGGGTGTGTGTGTGCCTTGGAATACTTATTTGTTTCTTCCCAATCACTGACCTTGTTTGACCTTGGGGAGGATGATACCTCTGCTGTCAGTAGCAGGGCGTCATAACTTTTCTCTCTCTCTCTGTCTCTCTCTCTCCCCCCTCCTGGCAGCATGCAAAGCATGTTTATTATGGCCAGAGCTTCAGAGCAGTTCTTTTCTGAACATCTAAGTAACAGAATAATTGCTGTTCTGTGCCTTCAAGTTGTTTTCAACTTATGGTGCCCTAAGATGAACCTATCAGGGTTTTTCTGAGGCTGAGAGTATGTGACATGCCCAAAGTCACCCAGTGGGTTTCCATGGCTGAGTGGGGAATTGAATCCTAGTCTCAAACCCCTACACCACAGCCTGCAATATTTCATAGGTAAAAACAAGGGCCATTTCTGCACTATACTGTTATGGCACTATTATTATTTCAACCTCCTGTGGAATTCTGGGGTTTGAAGTTTACTGAGAACAAAGAGCTCTCTGCCTGAGAATTATCAACGCCCCTCCCCAAACGACAACCCCCAGGATTCCATAGGAGGTTGGAAGTGCAATAATAGCACTATAGCAGTCTAATGTGGAAATGGCCTGGGACAGTTGTGGCCCAGTAGCATCAGAGTGTGGTCAGGATGGTAAAAGTTATTAAGGAGGAGGAACACACAAGCGAGTAGAGACTGCAGATGTTTGCTTTGGCCTGAGCCAGTGGGGAAGGCCCTGATTCTGTCCCTTCCTCTCCTTTCCACCCTGCTAAGTTGACGGAATGCAAAGCACTGAAGTCTGTTTGGGGCAGTGGAAGTAAGCTGGGGACAAAGAGGGAAAGTGGGAGGAGGAGAGGGAAAACTGGGACATTCTGAAAGCTGCTGAGAAGGTGGGATGCCAAGGAGGTAATCGGAACTGTTCCTGCTAAATCAGGAGAGTTATATGCAGAATCTGGGAGGATTCTGGAAGTTGTCTGATTTTTGTTTACAGTGCTCCATAATCTCCCACTCCAGCTCTTCCAAAACAGCGGAGTTATAAAGCAGTGTTCCATCCATGACTCAGAGCTGGAGAAGTCTTCCGGGGAGGGGTCCCAAGGGCCACACTTAGGGGTCTTAAGGGGTCTGTGCAGTCCATGGGCCACACTTTACCCACCCCGGAATAAACACAGGCCCTTAATTTCTCTCTGTTTCTTGGTAGAGGAGGGTTTGCAAGAATAAGTGACCATGACCTATGCTTGGGTGAGATGGAATGTGTCACTCCACCGATACTCTGAGCAGCTTTTGTTCAGTAGCCCACATGTTGGTTTCTCCGAGTCTGGAATAAACACAGTACAGGGAGGGTTCTGTCCAGTCCGCTCCTTCTGGACTCTGTCCCATAAACGCCGTTTCCTGAACCGTGAAAGAAAACATTTTGTTTTCTGGGCAGGACAGAAATAGAGCCCATCACTTGATAGCTTATGTTGCTCTTCAGTTGTCAAAATGTAGTTCTCCATTTGGTGCCAGGGTGGGCAAAGTGTGATTCTGGGGGCTGGGTGTGTCCCCCAGGGCTGTTTATTTTGTGGCCCTCATCTCCTCCAAACAGTCCTTTTTCTGGCAATTAAAAAAAAACAGTGAATGGTCTTGGGAGAGTTTCTACCTATTCCTGACAGAGAGTTTGATCCATGGTGACTCTAAATCACCCTCTCCGAAATTGCCCTTCTCAGGTCTTGCAGATCCAAGGACGTGTCTTCCTTGATTGAGTCCATCCGTCTATAACGCAGTCTTCCTCTTTTCCCACTGCCTTCTACCTTCCCAAGCATTAATGTCTTTTCTAGGGAGTCAGGTCTTCTCATGATACGACAAAAGTGCAACAGGCTCAGTTTGGTCATCTTGGCTTCTAGGGAGAGTTCAGACTTGATTTGCTCTAGGACCCATCCATTTGTCTTTTTAGCATTCCAGGGTATCCACTGAACTTTTCTCCAGCACCTATTTGAAGAAGTTGTTTTTTTCAACCCTGTCAGCTTTCTTCACTGTCCAGCTTTCACAACCATACATTGAAAGTGGGAATATGATGGCATGGACCATCCCAACTTTAGAACTCAATGAGTTATCTTGACACTTGAGAATCTTGTCTAGTTCCTTCGTAGTTGCCTTCCCAAGTCCCAGTTCTTCTGATTTCTTGACTGCAGCCTCCATTCTGATTATAAAGACTGATCCAAGGTTTGAAAAATCTTGAACTGTTTCAATGTCTTCGTCATGTGCTTTAAGGTTATCTTAATCATCTGTGGTCATTATTAGGAGCCAGTAGGCTAGATTCAATGTTCCTTATCCAGTCTACTGAAGTACATGAGAAGGAACAATGCCCTCACATCATCTTGATTTGGGAACAGACCTATCTGTCTTAATTCCCAAACAGGAAAATATGTTCCTTGTGTGTGTGTTTGAATGACAAGCTTGTTAGTGCATCTTTGTGTAACTCAGGTTTTGGTCAGAAATCTCAGGACCTAAAACTGGTGGCCCTATTTCCAAGTGACCTTAACTGGGCCGATGGGACCTTGCTCTGTTTCTGTGATTCTTCTGATCCAGGTGCGCTTGTCCAGACAAAGGAAAACCTGAGAGGCCCCCTTGAAAACCTGTTACTGCTCTGAGCTAATTGTTTTCCTCTCTCCATCTCTCGTCCTCAGATGCCATCACCTACCCGTGGAGAAGTGGCGGTGACCGTCGAGGGCAAAGAACTTGTTTTGGTGCTAGAAAAGAACCAGTAAGTATGTGTAATAGCAGGACCAGGCAAATATTTTGTTCAAAGAGAGGTGATACTCTGAACCCAGAATGTACAATTTGGCTGTATGCTGCAGATTAAGAATATTTGCATCTCCTTGCTTGTTTTGTGTTCCTAATCCTGCTTCTCCTGGAGAAGGCAAGAGCCAAATCTCCGCCTTATGACCAGTGGAAATCTAGAACCTCTTTCCTTTAGCTTTTGAATTCCAGAGGGCATGCCCCAGACACTTGAGTCTGTCTGTGCAGCCTTAGGGATTAGAAACGAGCAGAAACACAGGTCAGTAAATAGAAAGATGAATGAGTGCAAACCTCAGGATGCCAATACCTTACACTCAGCACCATCTGAAGTTGTGAAATGCATCTGTTGAATACACGCAACATGTTTTCTTCTGTGGCAGGGTCAAATAGAGTAAAATCTGTATTTGTGGTGACTGCTTGGTTAAGATTGTGACACTGTGGCCGTGACCGTAGCTCTCTTCCAAACTTAGTTTATCAGGCGTCGGCTGCATGGGGAGAAGGAGATGCGTTTGCCGGTGATTGGAACATGGTTGAATGGTGTTTCTGTCAGGTTTGGGTGGGGAGTCAGACCATGAGAAGTTACTTACTTACTTAACTAAACAGTGTGCTTAAGTAAGCGGCTGATACAGGATTCCGGGCCTTGCTTTTTAACTTGTACCTAAAAGAGACTGATGGTGATGACTGATGTTGGCTCCAGTTGGGGATCCAAAGGAAGGGCATTCCATAAACAAGGTGCTACAAAACAGAGATGTCTCTCTCTCCCAGGTTCCTTGTTCCCATTCGTGGGACACAGAAGAAGACTCTTTCAGCAGGTCTCAGTACTTAGGGATTGCTGTACCTTTAAGCATCAACCTCGCAAGCAGGTGAGGGCTTTGGATGTCACCACCAGCACCTTGAATTTGGCACATTGTCAGATCACTGAGGCCATTTCTGCACTAGGCTGTTGTAGCGCTATGATTCCACTTTCAACATCCTATGGAATCCTGGGGTTTGCAGTTCCGAGGCCCCTCCCTAAACTGCAGACCCCAGGATTCCATAGGATGTTAAAAGTGGAATAATAACACTATTACAGTCTACTGCGGAAATGGCCCACCTCTCTAGGCAATGCGTTTCTCTGTTGAACAGTTCTTACTGTCAAGACATTCCCTCTGGTATTCAATCTAGATCTACCTTCCTGTAACTTAAAACCACGAGACCTGGTCCTACCCTCTGGTGCAGCAGAAAACCAACCTGGCCCCTCTTCTCTGGGACAGCCCTTGAGGTATTTAGAGAGGGCTGTCCTTAGTCTTCTCTTCATTGGGTTGAACAAGCTCAGTTCTTTTAACCTTTGCTTGCATGTTTTGTTCTCTATAACTCTTGACATCTTTGTTGCCTTCTCTGAACCTGCTCCAGCTTGTCTATATCTTTCTTAAAATGAGGTGACCTCATACTCTGGTGGAACCTGGTGGTGGCCCCTTAGCTACCCACTATGATATTGCAAGTTACAGGAAGATTTTAATTAACAACAATTATTTAGTCCATTTTAAAATAAAATAATGCCAAGATGCACACTGTTAGGGTCCCCTTAGTATGCCCTTACCTAGTGTAGCGTACTAGGGGAATTCCAGTCATTGTCTCAGCATCAGCAATATATCCTGTTGTGGTCCACAGTCTGGGTATCAGTTGCAGATAAACATGTTTGACATCCTGTTGTGTTCTGTGCACATTTAAGTTACCTTCTTCATGTAGTTGAAGTTGTTTGGCCATGCTGTAATGTCCATATTCAGTAGGAAGCATAGAATCACAGAGTTGGAAGAGATCCCAAGGGCCCTCCAATCCAACCCTCTTCTGCCATGCAGGAATACACAATCAAAGCACTCCTGACAAATGACTATCCAGCCTCTGTATTAATACTTCCAAAGAAGGAGTCTCCACCACACTCCCAAGCAGCAACCTGTTCCGTTGTCAAACTGCTCGTACCATCAGGAAGTTCTTCCTAATGTTTAGGTGGAATCTCTTTTCCTGTAGTTTGAAGCCGTTTCTGCATTTGCAATATGACATCCTTTCAAATATTTAGACATGGCTATCATGCCACCTCTTAACCTTCTCTCCTCCAGGCTGAAGATCTCCAGCTCCCTAAGCCACTCTGTACAGGGTAGGGTTTCCAGACCTTTAGCCATTTTGTTCACTCTCCTCTGGACATCCTTAAGGTTGCCATCTTGATAAGATGCAAAGATAGGGTTTTTATTTTCGGGGGCTGCTCCTAATAGGTCATGGTTTCTAGGCCTTTTAACATTTTGGTCACCCTCCTCCGGACATGTTCCATCTTACAAGTAGAGTTCCACAAGTGTTTACTGTTGCGTATGAAATTAGACATTTTTGGTTGGCGTCTACTAATGAGGGCCTTGAGTGTCCCACTTGATTCTCTGGGACTCCAGAAACAGCAAGTGTGTACACAGGTACAGTATGGAATGGGTAGTACAAGTTTGGTATTCAACAGAAGGCTGGTGTAACACAACCACCACTTAACAACATGAGTGTTAATTCATACCGTGCAAATGTAAAGCAGGATCTTAATTATTCTATGATTCTCGTGCGATAAGAGTTAATTTCCAAAGCATGCTCCCATGGTGTAGAGTGAGTTGAAAAAGCAGAGGAATAGAGTGAACGTAGCAGTTGAGTGGAGAGGGAGAAATGTCAAAAAGAGAGAAAAAGAAGGACGATGGGAGGAGAAAGAGAGAGAGAGAGACCAGAGGGAGGCAGAAAAAAATGTAGCTCAAGGCAGGCTGGGACATCCATTTTTGCAGAGGGCCTGTAGGCAGCCCCACGCGGTGTTTCCCTATGCAGGCCCCCAAGCTCTTCAAAATCAGGGAGAGAGCAAGAGAGAGGGAGAGATTGGGAGAGAGAGAGAGAGAGAGAGAGGGTCTGCTACTGCTTGGTTAAACTCAGGAAGGAGGGTAGGGAGAGAAAAAGAGAGAGAGAAACATGCGAGAGAGACAGAGAGAGAGAAGCAGGTGAGAAGTAAAGTAATAGACATAGAGTGGGGAGAAGGGAAAGAGTGGGGAAGTGAGAATGGGGAATAAGGAGACCAGGGTTTGATTCTCTGTTCAGCCATGGAAACCCACTGGGTGATCTTGGGTGTGCCACATAGTCTCAGCCCCTGGAAAATCCCACGGTAGGCTTGCTTCAGGATCATCATGTCAGAAATGACTTGAAGCACAAAGAAACAGCAAACAGCTCTGCTAGGGTATTATGATGTTACGGTTATTTTGGACCCACACTTCCTGGCAAAAGGGCCAGTGAAGGAGCCAACGAAGGCTCTTTGCGCATCCCAAAGAGCCGGGCAGCTGAAGTCTAATCACTGTCTGCAGTACCTTAGAAGGGAGCTTTTTGACAAGGAGACACAGCACTTAAAAGATGCTGGGCGGTGCGTCGGCGTATTTTGCTTTTGTGGCACGTTTTCCCAGCTTAGAACTGGAGTGGTTGGTGGTGTTACGGGAGCTGTAGTCCAACAGAGCTGGAGAACACCAGGGTGAAGAAGGCTGCGTAAATCAGTTGCCGGGCTGAGATTTGCGGGGCTGGTTTCCATCAATGGAAATGCTTAGGAAGCAATGGAAGGAAGGTGAGATCCGTTGGAAGAAAGGCAAAATGAAGGCCTCTGTTTTCATCCCAGGAGCACAGAAAGGCAGCCCCTGAAATTCTTGACTTCTTCTGCTGGGAGCGATATTGTTGCACCGCTTTCAAGTTTGTGGTCGCTTCTGTCTTTTTGAATGATTTCTGGGGCCGATTTGGGTTTAGCCCTGCTGCTAATGAGGCTGTTTTCTCCTGCTCTGCATTTCCTTTGGATTCCAAACCCCCTTGACTTACTGGGGATTTTGGAATGTTATTTCTCTTCTTTTATATATACACATGGATTTGGTGGCGGCTCGGGGGAGGCGTGGATGAGGAGGGAAGACGAGAAAAGCAAACAGAGACCAGACCCGGCTCATGTTCCTCACGGTTGCCAGCACCCCTGCCGAAAACCTCACTTTGCTTGGAGGCTGGCCGAGGCAGGAAGTGTTTGGAAGATAGACTTGATCTTGGATAGCGATGCAAAGGTTGAGAGGTTTGTTGTTACGAATGTCTTTCCCTCCCTCCTCCTCCCCCTCCCTCCAAAATAACCAAGCAAAGACGGGGAGGAGGAGAGAGAGATGTTTAGCTTGGGACAGCAATGTTTGGAAGGAGATGAGTTTTTAAATCCCTTTACCTTAAAGATCCCTCCTTGGCTTGCATAGATCTCAAAAAAATCAGGTATATTTTGCCTGAACACCCTGTGTTTTTTTTGCCTAAAGTCTGGCATGATTTGTGTGTGTGTGTGTGTGTTTGAAATAAATCTACAGCGTGGGACGTTTCCAACAAGGTATGGTCGGCTGTGACTGATTTCTTTGATGTCAGTGTATCTGTTCCATATTTTAGCCTGAACTTCCAAGATGCTGAACCTAATCCTCATCCAGGTTCCATACCTTGGATTACTCCTTTTAACATTTGGACTAAAACGCAGAGTGGACTCGTCAACCTATTGGATGAAGCTGATGGCTTTGGAGCTGTCAGTAACCCCTGCACATCGGTGTAGCTGTTGTGCATTTCCTTCCTTCGGAGATTTTATTTTTCTGGTTAGCAAACAGCTGGAAAAAGGTGGTGTGGAAACAGGAGGCGAGGGTTATTTTTACCAGTGAAACACAAACATAATTTGGAACTCCTCCACTGCTGCTATAACTTCACATTTGGTGCTGGTTGATTGAACGTTAGCTGTATCTTTTGGACTTCTCCCAAAACAGAGAAATTCTGGAAACTCCTTTGGGTGGTGCTCTGGATTATAAAAGCATAAAGTCTTGCATGGGACTCCACAAGTTTTTGAATACATTAAAGAGATGCTAAATCCAGAGGAAAGTGAGGTAGTGGTTTCCTTAGTGAATTGGGCACTTTTGAAGCTTTTTGGTAAAGGACTGAAGACGAAGGTGTGGAATGAAATCTGCTGGGTGGTGGGAGAGAGACATATCTGGTCTTCTGTTGTGGATTACCACCTCAAGTCCTGTCTGGCTTGAGTCCAGGTTATTTGAAAGAGTGTTGTCTCCCATATTAGCCTGACCTGGTTTTGAGAGCTTCGAGGAGGCCCTTCTCTCTAATGTACCACTTTCCCACTGGTGGGAATGTAGAATCCTAGAATCCCAGAGTTGGGAGAGACTCCAAGGGCCATCCAGCCCAACCCTCTTCTGCCATGCGGGAAGACACCATCAAAGCACTCCGGAGAGATGGCCATCCAGCCTCTCTTTAAAACCCTCCAAAGGAGGAGGAGACTCCACCACACTCCGAGGCAGTAACCTATCCCACTGTCAAACTGCTTTTACCATCAGGAAGTTCTTCCTGATGTTTAGGTGGAATCTCTTTTCCTGTAGTTGGAAGCCATTGCTCTACGTCCTAGTCTCTGGAACAGCAGAAAACAGGTTTGCTCCATCCTCCACATGACATCCTTTCAGATGTTTAAACATGGCTATCGTGTCCCCTCTTAACCTTCTCTTCTCCAGGAACATCCCCATTCCTTTGTGGATTCCTGGTGCCCTCCTTGATGTCCTTCCGTAGGTTTTTTTGTTTTGTATTGTTTTGTTTCGACAGGCCGGTGAGCACTGACTGCAATCCCACGTCAGGTGCTTCGGTGGGTACTTAAAAAAAACTGGTAGCATCCCTGGCACTGTTGATTGTGTGCTTTCTGAAAAGAGTTTCGGAGACCGTGGCTTGTGACTGAAAGGCCCCCGAGGAGGTCAGGAACATGGTAGAGGGCCTTTTCAGTGGTGGCTTCCAGGCTCTGCAACTCTGTCTCTAGTGAGGCTGCATTGGCACCTTCCTTGCTCTCCTTCTGTGGGCAGGAAGACTTCTTTGTTTCAACAGACCAGAGGAACTGATCCGGGGATTGCTCTTTTGGGAACAGATTCCTGGCGTTTAAGGACTATCCTTAAAGCGCTGTTTTGTCTCCGTCTGGTGTTTTTCTCTTTTTAATGGTTGTACTTTTAAGTTACTTTTACTCTAAAGGATGGCTGATTGCCTTTTCTCTTCTCTAGGATGTGAACCTGTTTTAACTTTTGTAAGCTGTCTTGAGTTCCAGGGGTAGGAAAAAAAAAGAGGATGATGTCGAGGTTGGTGGGGATGATGGTGATCGTTCCTCAGTTAGGGACTGAAAGAATATTCAAAAACGTTCAACAAGCAAAGGGATTAAAATGTGTATCTTGAATGTCAGGAAACTCCAACAAGGAAAATCCTAGGCCATTTCTGCACTAAACTGTTATAGCGCAATTATTGCACTTTCGACATCCTATGGAATCCTGGGGTTTGCAGTTTCGGGAGGGGCCGGTTGACCCCTCCCGAAACTGCAAACCCCAGGATTCCATGGGATGTCGAAAGTGGAATCATCGCGCTATAACAGTCAAGTGCGGAAATGGCCCTAGACTGGCAAGAATCTGTGTAGTTTGAAACTTCATTGTGTGCAATATTTGCATACGGATTTTTCTTCTTTTTTCCTTTTTCTGCGCAAAGAAAGTGTGAATGTTGCAGAGAATAAGTCCTTAACTGCAAACAGACTTCGTTTTCTGCAGCGGGGATGCTCATTGCTTCCTTCGAAAACAAAATTAGAGAAGAGCTACATCCCTGGCCGCAGGCCTGGGCGGGACACTCGGCAAGATGGTATGGAGGGAACCCAGATCTCTTGCATTTTGTTAGCCTCCCTGCTCCTTTTTTCTGTTTTAATGGTGCAGAAATGGGAATGACTGGCTGCAGTTTCACAGGGGTCAGGATTAGAGAGTGCGGTTTTCCCTAATCCTCTCTCCAAATCTTTTCCCCCCCGCCGTGTTATTCTGAAGCATTGGCAGAGTCTCTCTCTGCCTGATCTGCTGCCCATCCAAACAGATACAGACGTGTTCTTGCGATAAGAATGACAGCAGCCTTTATCTTTGAGTTTCTGAGAACAATGGAAGGAATTAGCTAACTGTCGTGTTCACCTTCTGATTTTTTTTTTTTTAAGAAAACAGAGGTTTGAAGGTTTTCTGTTCTTTAAACTTCTGCTGAAAAGCAAACACAGGACTGCCGTCTCGTCTCACGTTCTGCCGCTGGTGCTGTCAACAGAGCTGTAGCCAAGGTGGGTGTGGGAAGATGGCGGGGGCCTTGCCTCTCTTAGGTAAGGACTCTGGCTCCTCCGTGACATTTTCCTTCGGTCCCTAAATTTCTAGGATTGCGGTCGCTTGAGGTTAGACGTCATCTGGAATCCTGTGTCCAGTTCTGGGCACCTCAAGTCAAGAAGGATGTCGACAAGCTGGAGCGTGTCCAGAGGAGGGCGACCAAAATGGTGAAGGGTCTAAGAAGCCATGAAGCCGCCCTACGAGGAGCAGCTTAGGGAGCTGGAGATGTTTAGTCTGCAGAAGAGAAGGTTAAGAGGGGACATGAGAGCCATGTTTAAATATCTGAAGGGATGTCATGTTGAGGAGGGAGCAGGCTGCAAGACTTAACAGCATTGTGGTCGTACAGAACTGAAAGAGACCCCAAGGGCCATCCAGTCCAACCCCCTTCTGCCACGCAGCAATACACCCTCAAAGCCTTCCCGACAGACAACCGTCCAACCTCTGTTTAAAAGCCTCCAAAGAAGGAGACTCCACCACACTCCCAGGCAGCAGTGTATTCCACTGTTAAACTGCTCTTACCATCGAGAAGTTCTTCTTAACGTTCAGATGGAATCTCTTTTCCTAAATTTTGAAGCCATTGCTCCATGGCTTCTCCATCTCTGGAAGCAGCAGAAAAGAAGCTTGCCCTGTCCTCCGTATAGCATCTTTTCAAATATTTTCTTTGAAGGGATGTCATGTTGAGGAGGGAGCAGGCTTGTTCTCTACCGCTCCAGAGACTAGGCCAAGGAGCAATGGATTCAAGCTGCAGGAAAGGGGATTCCACCTGAACCTCAGGAAGAACTTCCTGACGGTCAGGGCTGTCCGGCAGTGGAATTTGCTGCCTGGGAGTGTGGTGGAGTCTCCTTCTTTGGAGGTTTTTAAGCAGAGGCTGGAGGGCCATCCGTCGGGAGTGCTTTGATGTGCGTTCCTGTATGGCAGAACGGGGTTGGACTGGATGGCCCCCGGGGTCTCTTCCAACTCTATGATTCTGTGGCTATGACTATTCTATGACTAAAAGTTCAGCTGAGCATTTAGCGATAGAGTTGAAGGCATCTAAAGAAAAGGGGCAGGCAAAGTGACCCAGGAAACGCTAACGCAGAAAATGTAAGAGCTGCGGGTAGGAATGAGTCTCTGCAATGCTAGAAATGTGGGGACTAAAGGACAACCCCATTGGGAGGCAGAATTCATATGCGAGGGCCATGCCATCATAAAATCATAGAATCGTAGAGCTGGAGGAGATCCCAAGGGCCATCGAGTCCAGCCCCATACAACAAATCAAAATTAAAAGAAAAGTAAAGGAAAAAAACCCAAAGCAATACTAAGACCGTTTCCTCACTACACTCTTGTAGCGCGATTATTCCACTTTCAACATCCTATGGAATCCTGGGGTTTGCAGTTTCGGGAGGGGCCACAGGATTCCATAGGATGTTGAAAGTGGAATAATCACGCTATAAGAGTGTAGTGCGGAAACGGCCTAAGTATTACAATCATAACTCTAAAATAATTAAACTGTGATTGAAACTTAACTAACAAGAAAAAAAAAGAAAGAAAAAACAAGAAAAACTGCAACTATTTAAAAATTGGTTCCTGCCCTTGTTGTGAACAGCTCCTAGCAAATAAAGGTACTTAATTTATAATCATTACTTAAACTCCATTTAAACTTTATTGCTCATTATGTTTATACTTCTTATATCTCATACCTTTTCAATACCTAGAGGAGAAACACAATTATTTATATCAGCAACAACTTACAGTCATCTTTCATTTTCATAGTATCTTTTTCAAGATAGAAAAAGGTAGAAAAAAAAGTTTTAACTGAATGGGATTGTATGTATGTATGTATGTATGTATGGGGCTGGATGGGGCTCTTTTACGAGCACATTTTTAGATAGTGCATTCAACATTTTATGCTCCAAAACATTTTACATTTTAGTTGTATCCATCCGGTATTATTGTAAGTTTTTTCAGTTTCATTTACCAGTATACAGTGTTGTTGTACATTGTACATTGTGTTACTGTACTGTGTTACTGTACGTTGTACAGTGTTATTGTACATTTATACAGTGTTATGATTGTCTCAAGTCACATTTGGTGGGGATTTGGTAAAATAGTGTTTGATTAAATAAGTCATGGAATTACAGCACTGGAGAGCTGGAAGGGGTCTCCCGAAAGTCAGCTAGTCCACCCCGCTGTTGCAGGAAATCCGCAGCAGAGGAATCCGTGGCGGGAGGCTTCTGTCCAAAATCCTCCGGTGAAGGAGCTTCCACTAAAGGAGGGACGGAGAGGTAGAGAGGGAAGGGGGAGAGAGGGAAAGAGAAAAGGACTGCGGATATTGATTGAGATAAGAACCACGACCCCCCAGAACTCTTTCCTGAAAGCACAAAGTCTCAGCGGTGCCTGGAGCATGCCTTGTCTTTATAGCCAGGGCTGTAGCTGGCGCGCCAGGCAGCAAAATCGCAAAATGGGGTCGAGCTAACTCAGAGGTATACGGCACCAGATTGTGGAAGTTCCGTTTAAGTGTGGTTGAGAAAACCTGTCCTCCGCGGACATTGTCCAGCTCACAGCCCAGATACTGGCCATTTCCGCACTAGCCTGTTATAGCGCTATTATTCCACTTTCAACATCCTACGGAATCTTGGGGTTTGCAGTTTAGGGAGGGGCCTTTGAGGATGGCCTTTGAGGCCCCTCCCTAAACTACAAACCCCAGGATTCCATAGGATGTTGAAAGTGGAATGATCACGCTATAACAAGCTAGTGCGGAAATACCCCCTGTTTAGAAAGAAGGCAGCTGTGAGTCAAACATATGCTGTCTTTATTCACCTATTTTTTAAAAATTTTTTAAAAACCTTGATGCATTACCCTGACAAAGCAGTTCACCTATTTTTTTTTAAAAAACTTGATCTATTACCCTGACAAAGCAATTTACCCAGTTTCTTTTAAAAAAATTATATATGTATTTACAAATAATTACATAGATGTTCATGTCATAGGCTGATGTTATCTATTTTCTGTGGATATGACTCGAGCTGAATGCTGTGGGGCTTGGGTAGGGTGAAAAGCCGCAAAGACAGATGGTGCTTGATTGTGAGGCAAAGCAAAAAAGCACAGGTCAGGTTTCCTGTGATGTTATCTAATGCACAGTGAACAGTTTTCTCCAACTGTGTCTTCTGTGTAACTTCTGTTCATTCCCTTATTTGCTAAACTATTTCACTCCGGTTGACAGAGCAGCCTTTCCCAGCTTGGGGTTGTTCCGCACTACGCACTTATAGTGCTGCGGTTCCACTTTTAACTGCCATGGTTCTATCCTTTGGAATCTTGGGATTTGCAGCTTAGGGAGGGGGATGTAGAATTTTCAGCTAGAGAGCTCTAGTGCCTCCCCACACTACAGCTCCCAGGATTCCATCATGCACTACTGTGGAATCATGGCACTGTAGTTGTGTGGTTTGAATGAGCGCGCAGTGCGTGACGAGGGAGCTTGCCTGGCAGTGCTAGGTAAACTACTCGCCTTTGGAAGAAAGCAAATGCACCTCCTGCAGTTCATACCGCTAGCACCTCAGGAGGGAGCAGCAATCCAAATTTTCCATTGAGGGAAAAATCAGGGGGCCCCTTTCGCATCACGGTTTGTAGCACTTTTATTCCACTTCAACTGCCTGTTAATTCTGGGATCTGTGGGTTGGAGGGGTATTTAAAATTCTGAGCCGGAGAGCCGTAACACCTCAGTAAACATCTCCCAGGATTCTATAGGACTGGGCCTTGGCAGTTAAAGTGGGGTTGTATAGATATAATTGTATAATGTTAAGGGGGTCCCTAGTGGACTCCAGACATGATGGACTACAATTCCCATCCTCCTAGAGCCACGTCTAAAAGTTGAATTTTTGAGGGGCTTTTGATGTGTCAGATGGGGGTATCGGGGTGGCGCTGAAAGGGTTGCACACAGTCTGTGGGCTTTACTCTTCCCACCCAATTCTCTTGTGGGTTTCCTTTTTTTTTATTCTTGTGTTCCAGTTCATTCACTGAGTTGCACTGGAGGACCTGGGGATTCCAAGACAGAACTCTTCTGTAGGCATTGCTAGGTCATCCAGCGTGACTCTGGCTCACGTCTGCCAGTAGTTGACCTACAGAATTGCATTGGAGGACCTAGAGATTCTTAGAGAACTGTTCTCAGAAAATATATATACACACACAACACACACACACGCGCGCGCGCGCGCACACACGTGTATATATATACAAACACATGCATATGGAATATATGTATATATATGTATGTATGTTCATATACATATGAGTAGTTTGCAATTGTTTTTTTACTCATGCTTTTTCCACTTGTGGGGGATCTTGCACCCCTACCCTCTGTGAAGGTAGAGGGCTGACTGTGTATACATCTTCATCTTATCCTATGAACAGTGTAAACCCTCAGCATATTTCTGCAAAAAACAATTGAAAATTTTTGCACAAAGACAGTTCAACTTTCTACAAACAGACAATTACAGTTTTTTATAGTTATCAAAAGCGACAGTTAACGTAGCAGTCTCCTTTTTTTATCCAAAAGACATTCAAAGATTCCCAATCCTTTGGAAATACCGCCAGTGATTTTTCTCTAACAGACATACACAGCCTATCCGTATCTACTAAACCAGGCAGTTTTCAGGAAGCTGTTCTTCTCTTTTCACGTTGCAAAATTAGCATTTCAAATTATGGTTATTACCTCTTTATGTTTAAACAACTTTGTATTTGGCTTTTATTAAATCTATCTCTTACATGTTTCCAGCTTACAACACGTTCATTTTAATATAGCCCAGAAACATCCATATGCCAGTATTTCATTTTTATAAATCAAACCTCCCTTGTCAGTTAACCAATTGAACTGCTTATTATCTCTAGTCCAATAACAGATGATTGTCAGAATTGGAGTTTGGAATTCCATTTGGAATTGCTTGCAGAGCAACCACCTCCCACTCCTGGAACCGCCCTTGTTTTCTTTTCCCGGAGGTGCTGAGTCTCCATTTGTAGGTCTCAATATTTCATCATCATCTCTCTTTGTCTTCGATTCCACTGTCCCCTGGGATTGCTAAGATTTGTTTTTCTCAAACACTATAATCCAAGTTTGGTTTTCCTCAAACACAGTTATGTCTGGCATATTATGTTTCCATTGTCCGTCAGCTTGAATCATAAATTCCCATAGGATTTTCATGGCACCAGTATAAAATCAACAACTTTTTCAGCCTTATGTTCCCACTGGATCTTTGTGGATGGCAAATCCTCCTTTTTTTGCAGTGATTCCAGTGTGTCATTGCATTGTTCCTTCTACTCTGCTGGTGTGATCTTGCTACACAAACTGGCAAGGTGGTCGACTGTATTTTTTTATTATTATTAGCTGCAGTCCTACAACACAGTCTCTGTATTTGTCGCCATGTTGCAGAAATGCTGGGATCCTTTGCAATTCATTCCTGTGACGAGTGCTTCAATGTTTGGGAACTTCTAATGGTTATCTAGCATGCCTGTTGTTCTCCAGCACTTCCTAGATGGTGTCCGGATGAGCATCAGGGAGCACCATGGTGTGCCCTTGTGCCCATTGCTCATGGGGCGTGACTCATCTGTCGTTGCACTGGCTGCCATTGTGGGAAGGATGCCTAAAGGCTGCAACATCACAGCAGGTTCTAGGTGATTATGGACGTTGTGAAACTACAGGTAACCTCCGCTGGTTTGAAAACCGGGCACTTTTGAAAACTGGAAATTGTGGAAATGCAAAGCCTTTCGAAAACTGGAACTTGTCAAAATGTACAGCCCAGTTTTTGAGACGGCTGGGGTGGCAGAAAGTCTGCTGTGAGTGTGAGAAACAACGGTGTGTGGTTAGCCTCCCTCGGAAGGGTGTTTCAAAGCCTGGAAGCCACCACTAAAAAGACCCCGCCCTATGCGCCCAGCAAAAAGAGCAGAATGGATCGTTGCGGTTTTCCACCTGACGGGGGAGACAACTTATGTAAACACTGGTGACAGCAGACAACGCTCAAACGTTCACGAAGAGCAGTGTGAAAGCTGAGACTATGAGGGGCACACTGCTGGGCATGCACACTGTAGTGGCATGTTGGCAACGCATTATTACTCCTCGCTATTTGCCAAAATAACAAAGTGAGGGAACGGGGCTTTTCTCGAGGTCGAATAACAAAGCAGGCTCACTCCACAACTCGTCATAATATTCAATTAATTTCATGTCTTTTCTGCCATTATTAATTTTGTGTGTGTGTACCCCTGAGTGTTGTAGTTTGTACACCTGGGGCTACGTGCACCCCAAGTTGGGGGTCACTGAGTTGTTTTGGGCTTAAGCCAGATGGGATTTTGGTGGTCACAACCAGCACTTTCAATTGCGTCTGGAAACCAACTGGTAGCCAGTGAAGTTGTTTAGCAAGGAAGTTAAAAACAGCTGAAAAAAGTGGGATGATAGAGGATTAGTTGGGACTGGCCCTGCCAAACTGGGACAGTTGGAGGGCATGTAACTTTGTCTTCCTCCGTTCTATTTATACACGATCTCTTTCTCCGAAACAAAGACTCCAGACGTCTGACGAATTAAAAGATATACAGTATAATTAGAACATACAAAAAAAGCAATGAAATTAAAATAAACAATAAACTATTAAAAGTTCTGTAAAACATAAAATCATTAAAAATCAAACTCAGTTTACACCCCCCTCCGGTACAATTAAATCAGTACAGAACCCTCTAAAAAGGAGAACGGAGAGGGGAAAAGGGGAAAAATCTTGGTCCCTCCTGGACTCTGCTTTTGATTAATGCTCTTGTCTCCATTCCCACCTCTCCTTAAAGAAATGAAAAAAAAAATTGTCTGATCCAACATCAGGAAGTGATTTGTCAGCGGCGGAGCTGAGTTGGACGTTAGTTCTCCGGCAAGCCTCCCAGCGAGGTTGTTGAGAGATGGCAGACAGCTGTGGGAAAAAGCCCGGAATGTGACTCTGGGTGCAACCTTTCCTTTTTTTCTTTTTTTTAAGAGGGGGGGGATCACCACCATGAGGGTGGGTGACGGGAGACCCAGGAGATAACAGCGAGGCCTGTGCTTTCTCTGAAGGCAAAGAGAATCAACAAGAGTCGGAGGCCCCCGGACGCAACCGGGGAATTCACGGGTGGGTGGGTGGGTACGGCCGGGAGCGTCTTTCCCACAAGGACGGACTAAGGCTTTTTGGCGTGGGGAGGGGGTACGACCACGGATGTGTTGAAGTTTTTTCTCCGAGTCTCAAGTCCAGTCTCAGGTCTCTGCCTTCGGGCCTCAAGTTGAGTCTCAAGTACTTGTAAGATGCTTTCAAGTCAAGTCTCAAGTTCAGGAGCCAATTTTAACGCGAAAAGAGGAGATGGGGTGGGAGTCCGCAGCTTCAGAATTGAGGACTGTGACCCTTCTTACTTTTTGTTTCCGAAGCTGGAGGCTTTTTTGGAAGTGGGAAAAGGATCCTTCTTACTTCCCGTTTCTGAAGCTGGAGGATTTTTTGGAAGTGGGGAATAGGATCCTTCGTACTCTCCATTACTGAAGCTTCAAACGCTTTAGAAGGAAGGATCCTTCCTCCTCAAGTCTGTTGTCTAACACATTTGCTGTTCCTCCTGAGAAATGCATCCTGCACATTAGGGGTGAGTTTTGCCTTCTGCTCTTAGCAAGAGTTTTATAAGGCTCTTCTGTTACGCATCGGGGACGGGATGCCGAGTGGACCTCAACCCGGCCTCGAGTCCATCGCCAAACGTGTTACCTGTTCCCCTCACTTTGGGCTTGAGACAGATCGTCATGTGAAGACTAGGCAAAAAGAGAGGGAAGCGTTGTTCGAAGTCGTAAGGTTTTTCTGGGCGAATGTGTTCTGTTACTGAACCGAGAGCAGCAAGTCAGTCACTAAAAAATACACAAGTCAGACGTCGAGTTGAGTCGGTGCATCATTTATTACTGAGCCGAGTCCACGTCAAGCCATTGAGTCCAAGTCAATCAGCTTGAGTCTATATCACTAGATGTAGCGACTTATAAAACGAAACCTGGTTTCACCTAAACGTTAGAAAGAACTTCTGATGGTGAGAACATTTCAACAGTGGAATAAGTTCGATGCAAAGTCCAAGGCTTTCGCGGCCGGAATCTATAGGTTGTTGTGGGTTTTCTGGGTTTTGAGACCGTGTTCTGTTAGTATTTTCTCCTGACGTTTCGCCTGCGCCTCTGGATATCCTCTGAAGATGCCAGCCGCAGATGCAGGCGAAACGTCAGGAGCAAGCGCTAATAGAACATGGCCTCAAAACCTGGAAAACCCACAGCAGCCAGTGGAATAGGTTGCTACCTCAAGAGTGTGTTGTAGTCTCCGCCTTTGGAGACTTTTAAACAGAGGCCGGATGGCCACCAGTTGGGAATGCTTTGATGGGATGTTCCTGCAGAGCAGAATGAGGTTGGACTGGTTGGCCCCTGGGGTCTCTTCCAACTCTAGGATTCTAGGAGTCTGTGTGGGAGATGAGGAGGGAAAGAAACGTTTCCCTCAGAGGTCGCTGATACGTTTGGTGATACTTTTCAGTAGCTTGGGATAACTCTTTTAAAGTTCACACTAAACCCTGGAGCAGGTTCCCCATCCCACAGACACGGACGCCGCCACCTGCCTCCGCTGCCTTTCCCCCTCTTTTCTGCAACTGTTTGACTGACAGATGGGCATGAGGTTAAGCGGTTCCTCACATAATACGTCATTAGTGTGTGGAATTTGTTGTCTCAGGAGGCAGCGAAGGCCACCAAACCTTGCTGGCTTCCAAAGGGATTAGACAAATTCTCAAAAGGAGAGATGGCGTAGTGGTATGGGAAGCCACGGAGACAATTCCACTCCGCGGAGCAGGGGTAGCGGGAGCAAAAATGTTTCCTTTCGTTCGAAGTGGCGTAGTCTAGGGCCGTTTCCGTGCTACCCTATTATAGCGCTATTATTCCACTTTCAACCTCCTATGGAATCCTGGGGTTTGCAGTTTAGGGAGAGGACTTTAGGATTCTCAACCGGGGAGCTCTTGGGCCTCAGGAAACTGCAAACCCCAGAATTCCATAGGAGGTTGAAAGTGGAATAATAGCACTATAACAGGGTAGGACAGGAATAGCCTAGGAAAAGCTGCTCTTTCCATCTGATTCTGCAAATTGGTCCTTCGGGTGAATCAGGCAAATGGTCAGATACCACTCTAGTACCGCTTGTTTTAACTAGTACCGAGGCATCATGCAGTGTGTGTGTGTGTGTGTGTGTTTGTGAGAGAGAGAGAGACAGAGACAGAGACAGAGAGAGAGGATGATGCTGATGATGGTGTTTTGGATGATCATCATCATTATTATTGTTTAAATATATAACGCTATTTATGGTGCTTTGCAAGCAAAACAGCCAAAAACAATATTGTCACAGGCATGCAATCTAATATATACATGTATATATATGTGTATATCTATATATCTATATGCATGTGTGTGTGTATATGTACATACATGTGTATACATACATAGGCCATTTCCGCATTAGACAGTTATAGCACTATCGTTCCACTTTCAACATCCTATGGAATCCTGGGGTTTGCAGTTCAGAGAGGGGATGTCCTTCCACATTTGTAGAGTTAGGAATGCGGGACCCCTACAATAGTGGGAAAACTATGAATGTCAAAATGTGTGTGTGTGTGTGTGTGTGTGTGTGTGTGTGTGTGTCTGTGGGAAGGGGGCTAACACGTGGTGGGGAGAGTGGGCATGCTGGGGTCAAACTAGGTCGGGGAAAGGAGAGCAAAAGCAGGGGGGTCAACATGGCGGCTCTGTGCTGGGAGAATCCTAGAATCCTAGAGTTGGAAGAGACCCCAGGGGCCATCCAGGCCAACCCCCTGCCATGCAGGAACCCACATCAAAGCATTCCCAACGGATGGCCATCCAGCCTCTGCTTGAAAACCTCCAAAGAAGGAGAGTCCACCACACTCCACGGAGGCAGCAGATTCCACTGCCGGACAGCCCTGACCGTCAGGAAGTTCTTCCTGAGGTTCAAGTGAAATCTCCTTTCCTGCAGCTTGAATCCATTGCTCCTTGTCCTAGTTTCTGGAGCGGCAGAGAACAAGCCTGCTCCCTCCTCAACATGAGAGGGGAGAGGGGTTGTGGTACTGAGAAATTGGGCTGTGAACCGTCTTTAACTGGCTAGGGAGCAGCTGATAGAGGAAGAGGAGAGCCAGAGGTGGGTTTTACAGGGGCTGCACACCCTGGTCAGAGCTGCTGGGAGGGAAGGTTCCCCTGGAAAAGAAGTGCCTGAGGGAGGGGGGCAGGGTTGGAGAAACTCGGAACATTTCCGCACGACACTTTTATAGTGCTACGATTCCACTTTCAACCTCCTATGGAATCCTGGGGTTTGCAGTTCCGGGAGGGGCCGGCCAACCCCTCCCGGAACTGCAAACCCCAGGATTCCATAGGAGGTTGAAAGTGGAATCGTAGCACTATAAAAGTGTCGTGCGAAAATGGCCTCACAAATAATCAAATCCATGAAAGTTGAATCTGCAAACGTGGAGGGTTGACTCTACACACGAACACAAAAGGAAGGAAGGAACTAAAGCACACAACTGTGAAACAAATTATCCAGATAAAAGACAAATAATATAGTATAACATACAGCAAACTGACAAGTACATGTAGTCAAACTTTACAAAATTACAGTTTTGTGTGGAGATTATAGAGAGAGAAAAATGAGAGAGTTTTTTTTGGTGTTAGATTTGGCCTTTTGCAGGGCTAGAATGTGAAAAATCAGCAGATCTAGTTAAATGTCCTTAATTGGAAATAAATATGTCTTGGAGCTCTGTTTTCTTCAATGCACGTATGTTGATATATAGACAGTTGGCTTGCATCCTGTTAAGAATTTATGATGCCATAAATGAATGACGAATTGTGCAGTTTAGAATTACGATGTTGTGCAACGTTGGCGTCGCTTCAGCTTTGGCACCACTGCACAAACGGAGCAAGCAGCGTGGCTCTCGCACAAGGGTTGCAAAGTACAACGGTATGGCAACAGTGTACAACAACAACGTACGACAGTTTGTGGTTCAGGCTGCTTTTGCAGAATGACTGTGTGCTAGGGAGGGCAGTGATCCCCGACAGAGCAAAGACGTGCTGGAAACCCAGAGCAAGAGGGCAGCTGAAAGTCATGGGTGCCCTGGGCCTGACTGGAAAAATGTCCCTTCCTTTTGCAGTGCCCTGTTGTGTGGAGGGAACCCCTGTTGTGCAACTGTGTATCTTGCACTGTGCCTCGTTACGCAGTGGGAGCTGCTCTTGTGCAGTGGGATATTTTGTGTGCGTAATTGCAGTTCTCTAACATGGAAGCATATTGTGTGTGCAGCGCAGGTCCATCCTTGTAAAGCTACCCAGTGCAGCCTCTGATACGTGATCTTGGTCAAGCATCTTGGCAGATTGGCAGAAATTACTGTATTGAAGAAAAATATTTATTGAAGAATCATAGAATTATAGAGTTGGAAGACACCCCAGGGGCCATCCAGTCCAACTCCATTCTGCCATACAGGAACACCCTCAAAGCATTCCCGACAGACGGCCATCCAGCCTCTGCTTAAAAACCTCCAAAGAAGGAGACTCCACCACACTCCATGGAGGCAGCAGCAGATTGCACTGCCAGACAGCTCTGACTGTCAGGAAGTTCTTCCTGAGGTTCAAGTGGAATCTCCCTTCCTGCAGCTTGAATCCATTGCTCCTTGTCCTAGTCTCTGGAGCGGTAGAGAACAAGCCTGCTCCCTCCTCAACATGACATCCCTTCAAAGAAAATATTTGAAAAGATGTCCTATGGAGGACAGAGCAAGCTTCTTTTCTGCTGCTTCCAGAGATTAGAACATGGAGCAATGGCTTCAAAATTTAGGAAAAGAGATTCCATCTAAATGTTAAGAAGAACTCGATGGTAAGAGCAGTTTAACGGTGGAATACACTGCTGCCTGGGAGTGTGGTGGAGTCTCCTTCTTTGGAGGCTTTTAAACAGAGGTTGGAGGTTGTCTGTCGGGAAGGCTTTGAGGGTGTGTTGCTGCCTGGCAGAAGGGGGTTGGACTGGATGGCCCTTGGGGTCTCTTTCAGTTCTGTACGACCACAACGCTGTTAAGTCTTGCAGTCTAATTTATGTCCCTCAGTGCAGACATCTGGGATTTATCCTACAGTATGTAACCGAAACAGCAACTGTGACCTAGTTACATGTCTCAGGGAGCTGAAGTCTGCAATCCTGATTGTAAAATCAGAAACATCAGCACCACCAACCCTCTCCTGAGGGCCTCCCACACACCCAAGGAAGGAGATGGGCGAGAAGGAGGAAGGATAGGGCGGCCACGCCAACCCACCCCTTTCCCTCTCCTTTCGGGGTTCCAGGGTTTGGACCCTGGGTGCCCATTTGCCCCACCGTGCCTCGGCCCCATTCCCACAGAAACACACAGCACACTTTTTGAGGTTTGCCATTTTTCCACTTCTGCAGGAGTCCTGCCCTGCTGAACCCAGTGAATGTGGTGGGCTGACTGTATTCCTGTTTTATTAGTAAATCGTGAGAGAGAGAGAGAGGATGGTGCCCAACAGTCATAGTACTGACCAAGAAACAGCCTAGACATCAAAGTTTTGTCTTATGAAGTCATCCCATGATTTGGTCTCCAGACAGACAGTTCTGAGACAGAAACCCGGTGATGGTGCTGGCAGGGGGAGGTTATAGGAGCGGGCATGGGGAGTTAACTCAAAAGTTGTTGGAAAAAAAATCAAGAAATTGCATGATTCATGCCAAATGCATGCCTTTCCAAAGCCTGGCCTCTGAAAAGGCAGACGGGGGAAGGCCAGCTCAGCAGAGAGGAGAACCTTGCTGGTTTTTCGATTGTGCGTCAGCGTGTGATAACACCGCCACACCGTTCCATTTAAGGCAGTTCTTCAGCTGACCCATTTCGCTGTGTTTTGTTTTTTTTGTGAAAGTGGAGCAGGAAAAAGAATCATTGCTGATCATCTCTTGGGTCCAGCAGGCATCCTTTTAGGAAAATGGGGTGCCTTTCTCATTTTATGGAGAGCCAGCTTCGGCATACCTGTGTGTATTTGTGTGTGTCTTCAAGTCCATTCAGCGTTTCACAGATTAAAAACCACGGCATGTGTGGCCAGGCGCTCTCAGAGTGTGGTCAAGATTGCAAAAGTTATTTGCGAGGAAAAACAACAAATCAGGAGAAGCTGCAGTAGTTTGTTTTTGTCCGAGCTTCCTGGGAAGGGCAAGATTTTGCCCCCTCCTTCCTTCCCTCCTGCTTAATTAATCGATTGCAAACTACTCTTGCATTTTGAACTCAATTTGCAGCAGTGGAAGGAAGCTATAGACAAAGGGGGAAAGTGGGAGGAGGAGAGGGAAGCCGGCACGTTTTAAAGGCAGAAGAAAAAGTGGAATGAAGGAGGATTAATTCTGTCTTCTGTCAGAAATGGGACGTTGGAGGGTATCGAAGTCTGTTGCTGATGTTGTCAAACCGTCAACCTTCAAGTCAAACCTAAGGCAAACCTAACACAGGGGGTTTCTGGTTACCTATCAACTTAGGATGACCCCATGAATTTCATAGAGTTTTCTTAGGAAAGAGATACTTCAGAGATGAGTTGCCAGTGACTTTCTCTGAAATACAGCCTGCGGCACCTGGTGTTCCTTTATGGCCCTCTGTCCAAGTTCTTCCCGGGATGGACCCAGATTAGCTTCCAAGATCGGATGGGATCCGGTGCCTTCAGGGTGTGTAGGCATCTGATACCTTCAGAATTGTTCAGCCGAGGCAGAAACCAGTGGGACTTGAAGGAGAAAAATGTTCCTGTAGAATTCAACACTAATAAACCTCGGAGAGTTGGCCATCAAGCTGCTGCTTAAAACCATCTATGAAGGAGAATCCACTATCATCTTAGCCCATTCCACTGTTGAATTGCTCTTACCGTCAGGAAGTTCCTCCTAAAACTTAGGCCATTTCCGCACTAGACTGTTATAATGCTGTTATTCCACTTGCAACATCCTATGGAATCCTGGGGTTTGCAGTTTCGGGAGGGGCCGGCCGGCCCCTCCCGAAACTGCAAACCCCAGGATTCCATAGGATGTTGCAAGTGGAATAACAGCGCTGTAACAGTCTAGTGCAGAAATGGCCTTAGTTGGAACTGTCGTATCTGTAATTCCAATCCGTTGGTGAAGGTCCTCTGGAACGGCCGAAAACAAGCTTGCTCCATCTTTATCATCCTGTTACCTGGCTAATGTCCTTTCTCTTTCTCTCTCAACTCTTCTTTCCACAGAAGGCTGCTGTCCCCAGAATACACGGAGACACATTACACAGACGATGGGCAGATAGTGACTGTCTCACCCAACCTCACCGTAAGTAAGATGCGTGATGCTGAGAGGTTGGTAGTGGGTGCAACAGCACTGAAAAGGGGCGCTGTCAATCTGTCATCGGAGTATTCAGTTAATTGGTTAAGTAATTTTGGAGAGGGTGGAGTGTTTTAAGATACTTCCCGGTGGGTGCGTGTATGTTGTACGGCTACACGGTGAATGCTGGAACAGGTATGATGTGCAAAGGTGGAATGTCTTGATTTCTGTAGATACTTGGACATTTGCCCAGCACTATCTGGGTAGATGTTGATTATTTTGCTCATGATTGGAACAAAGTTTGAATGGGTGGGTCGAAAATCTTACCGTAGTCTTTGTTTGGGTCCCATGAGATAACACCTCAAGTTTGTTGACTCCGATCAAGTGTGTGGTTTTGTTTGACAAACAGGAAGAGGAACACACACTTCAGATTATAGATGTTCTAAGTGACATAATGTAGATGCTGAAACAGTATTAATGTGTTTAAATGCATATGAAATAATCCTTCACGTGGAAAAAAAATTCAGTACCTTAAAAATATTAAAACTCTTGTTTGGTAAACTGAAAGGAAGGGCAGATATTGGTGACGCTTGGTACACTGGCCGATAGGCTTCTACTACAGTCTGGTTTAAGTGGACATACTGCAAATTCTCAAAACTGGACCACTCCCTTGCCAAATTTGGTCAGGAATAAAGCAATGTCTGCATTTGTGCAACACCAGCTATTTTTTGAATGACCCCTACCATGCTGAATATGTTAGTCTTTGCGCTTCTTAAGTTTCTAGTTCATCCACCAGCTGGTGCAGAAACTGGGGTGCTCAGGGCTGACCCAGAATATTTTGCTGCCTGAGCCAGAGCAGCGGATGGTGCTACTTTGTCCCCAGTTCAAGATACTTAGGCCATTTCCGCACTAGACTGTTATAGTGCTATTATTCCACTTTCAACATCCTATGGAATCCTGGGGTTTGCAGTTTAGGGAGGGACCTTTGAGGCCCCTCCCTTAAACTGCAAACCCCAGGATTCCATAGGATGTTGAAAGTGGAATAACAGCACTATAACAATCTAGTGTGGAAATGGCTGTAATCCCCAAGGCCAACCAAGTAATTTTAGCGTTTGAGGCAGACGATTTTATAAATGGCTCTGCCCCTTCATTGGGGGCAAAAATGGAAGAATATTAATTAAGAAGAATTGACGGGTTTTCCAAAAATCTGTTCCTTGGAGCATCCAGCTCATTCTGCCTGATGAGAGATCCAGATGAGAGAATGGTGCGCCCGGTGCCAGTGGATGGTTGGGTGTGGTGGAGCTGAGCACACAAAACATTCAGCAAAGGGCTAAAGAAATCCAGGGCTTAAGGAAATCCCCGTACCATCGGATGGTTGAGATAAGTGTGGTGAAGCACAGCACACAAAGGGTTCATTGAGAGGGTGAAGAAACCGAAGGCTCCAGAAAATTAAGAGATTGCTTAGGAATGAAATGATTCATTTTTCGTGATTAGTCATGCCAAAGCAATCTCTGAATTTTCCTAAGAATTCTCTTAATCCTAATTTTCCCACAAGACCATGTAGCGTGGTTTTGTTAGCCCTTATCGTTATACATTAATTTCTGTAGCACTATCAGAATACAGCAAAACTGTAATGATCTAACGACCGGATCCCTGAGTCTGGGATCAGTGATTGACTGAATGAGGGCCAATGCAGAACCTGAGGGAGATGCTATTTCAGGTGGTTCCGCTGTTCTTGGAAATGGTGCTTATCCTGGTTTGCACCTCAGCTCACCCTTGGACAGCTCCTTTAATGTTCGGACTAAAACCCAGATTGGATTCACTGTCTACACAGATATGGAAGCCACCACTGTCTGTCTTGAGGGGTACAAATACTCAAAGCTATTCTCCAGGGAGACCTCATGATCTTAGGAGGCAATCCGTCTTTATCATCAGGTGTTTAGCTTTATTTTGTCTTCAAGATGACTAATCTGAGGCTGTCATAGTTTGGACATATCACAAGACAACATGATTCATTGGAAAAGATAATAACGCCGGGAAAAGTGGGTGGCAGGCGGAAGAGAATAAGATCACATTACAGGTGATTTGACTCCATCAAGGAAGCTGTGGCTGACCTGATTTTTTTGCTGAGGAGGGCAGTAGATGACCAGGGATTTTGGAGGAATCTCATTCCTAGAGTCATTATAAATCCAAGTTGACTTAGTGGCAAATAACAACAAAGCCTTGTAAACTTCCTTGGGTCCTATGATAGGAGAAAGCTGGGGGAGAAATAAAATAAAGCAGAGCAAGGAAGGACCTATATAGCTGGGCTGGAGGCCTTAATGATATTAATGTCAATTAATACACAGTCTCACCCAGTACCCCCTTCCACCTGGTGGTGCCAGTGCCCAAGAATTGTGTTGCTGCTTCAAGATAATCTAGTTCTCTGTGAAATCTGCATGCAAAATTCGCATGAATTGTCCACAGAAAATGAGGAGTCTTACTTATTTATTGCATGTTTTTTAATGCTGTCTTTTTCTCAGGGAAGGACCCAAGGCAGCTCACAAGCAATGAAACGAATTTGGCTAAAACATAGTATAAGTTCAGTATCCCTTGTTCAGGAATCTGAAATCCGAAAACCTCCCCAAACTGGAAGTTTTTGGAGCCAGCTGCCCATTTCCACCTTCGAGGCGTTGGCTGCGGTACTCCTCGTTCGTTTTTCTCAAAATCTCAGTCTCTCGCCAGCCTCGAGTCTCATATGCAGCACAAGCAGTGAACAAATGAGATGCAAGGCTGGAGAGAGACATGAGGTTGGATAGAGGTGCGAGGATCTGCGAAGTGGCAGGTGGGACGAACCTTGGCGGGGACTTTGCAGCAGGAGCCCCCCTAGCAACCCAGATAATTTAAAATTAATTAGCTGTTGAATATGGTACTCTGGCTAGCCAGAGGGAGGGGCTAGATGAGGGAGTGAGTAACTGAAATGTAATTGAAAGAGAGTTCTGAAGAGAGAGAAGTTGAGAGAGAGAGAGAGGTCCATCTGAGAGTGTGTGTGTGAGAGAGAAAAAAGAGTGTTTGCTGGTTTCAATGGACAAGTGTTGTGCTGTTTGCTAATCTTTAATTTACCGACTACCTTTTCCTTTAACAGTTGTTAAAAAAAAGATTTGGTTATATTTTTGTAAAGACCAGTCTCAACAGAGTGTCTCTTTGCTTTAGATTGGGTATACGCGCTACCACCAGTGACGCAGTCATTTGGATAAGCTAATCCATGCTTTGCCCTATCTCTGCAAGGGTGTGGATTTAGGGAAAGCAGTAGAGGGAGATAAACTAGGAGAGGAAGCCAGAGGGCGGGACAAATTTTAGAAAGGTGCTGCATTCTTCTGAAAAGGGAGAATTTAAAGCAGACCTGAGTGTCATAACCCTGGCTTGGTCCAGATCTTTCTGGTTTGACAGCATGAATCAAAGCAGTAGCTGCAATGTTCCTGCTTGTTTGTTTGTGGGCTCCCTGGAGATCTCTTGTACAATGCTGTATTTTATCAATATAACTATATCTATACATCTATATATATCTGTATTTTATCTATATATCCAGCCCCCCCCCCAAAAATATGAAATATGAAATACTTCTGGCCCCAAGCATAACGGATAAGGGATACTCAACCTGTAATAAAATTAATACAATTAAAATACCACTTTTTCAAGTTATACATTGAACAATATAAAGTAATTTAAATCCAATAGAAAAATGATATGAAATCATTAAGGATATAAAGTCATTGCAAAACATGCAGAAATTAGAACTTGAGTCCTCTCCCATCGCCACACACACGTCAGAAGGCTCGCTGGAAACACTCGTTGAAATCCTGCTTAATCAGGAAGGTTTTGGTCTGCCAGCAAAAGAGCAGCTTCCCATGGAAGAGAATTCCACAGGGTGGGGGCAGCCACGGAAAAGGGTCTCTCCGGTGTCCCCACCAAATGGAATGTTGGTTATCAATCGTTCCCGTCTGGTGCTTCTGATTCCAGGAACACTGTTACTACCACGGTCACGTCCGAGGGTACGAGGACTCCTGGTTGGTGCTCAGTACGTGCTCCGGAATCAGGTGAGGAGCGGGTTGGGTGGAGGGGTTAACAGCCACTTCCTTTCCCTCCAGCTCACCCGGGTGGGAAAACTTTGGCCCACGGACAAGATGTAGTCTGTGGACAGGGGTGCGGGAAGACTTCTCAACTGGCTCACAGCCTTTTACGTGCCCTTCTGTCGATGGCTGCTGACCTTTTATAAAGCCTAATTTCAGTAGCGGGTGGAAGGGAGTCATTGGTGGGAGGTGGTGGATGTATATACTTATTTGACAAGTGAGGGACCAGGGCTTCGTCAAAAAGTAGGTGTGGTTGAAATGCAGAACCCAGGCCGTTTCCGCACTAGGCTGTTATAGTGCTATTATGCTCAAACGCCGCTCCCTAAACTGCAAACCCCAGGATTCCACTGGATGTTGCAAGTGGAATGACAGCTCTATAACCATTTCGGTACAGACTGCACCAGTGCATTTTCAATGTTTCTGAAGTTACCAGTCGTCACTTCTGGTTTTGATTATTTATTTATTATTAAATAAGAAAAATGACAGAATCCAAACACACAACACGAAACAACAGCAATACAAAACAAAAAAAACAGCAACAAAAATACATCCATGCAAATGTTAACAGACCCAGTCTGTTAACATTTGGCCCCAGTCTTTTTTATAGATTATATACATTATTACTGTATGTATATTATATATTATAAGCACAAATGCTGTATAGGGCAAGAGACACACCAGAAACGGCTGCTACGGTATACAGTACTGTCCACGAGACGGCACTGAGTCGATTGAGAGAAAAAAAAACAGCGCACGGCCACAAAGGTGTTGTGTAGACCTGATAAAAGGGTGGACCACGCATTGAATATATAGATTGTAAGTATGGCCATTTCTGCACTGGACTGTTACAGCGCTATCATTCCACTTTCAACCTCCTATGGTATCCTGGGGTTTGGAGTTTAGGGAGGGGCATTTAGAATTCCCAACCAGAGAGCTCTTTGGCCTCAGTAAACTACAAAGCCCAGAATTCCACAGGAGGTTGAAAGTGGAATAATAGCACTATAACAGTGTAATGCGGAAATGACCTGTTAGTCAAACTGGTTGAACAAGCAGATCATCCAAAATTGGGTTGTTGAGAAGTAGGGGTGCCTGTGATATGTTTGTTTGTGCGAGTGGGAGTAACCGAAGGTACGCAAAGGGATGTGGTTGTGTTGCAAGCTGTACCTGCCCTGCAGAGTAGACCAGAGAAAAGTTGGGAGGCACTATTTTGTCTGAACTCTTTTACTGCTTACACTGCCATAAATACCAGGAACGGGCAAATTTCAAGTTGCATGCCCCCTGGGCTGTTTTTGCGATCCCCAGGTTCTCTCTGTTTTTTTTGCCCCAAATGCCCTCTAAGGGGCATGGAGGCATTTTGTCCCATTTTCTCCCCTCAGGAAGAAAGCTCAGGAAAAGCCTCTTTGAAAAAAAAGTGAGCAGAAAGTGACTTCCAGTGAAAGCAAGTGACTTGGCTACTTCCGTGGTCCCCTCCTCTTGCAAAAAGGCCACCCCAGGTGGGCCTAAAAACATGGCAAAAATGCTCCCCATGCCACCTGTAGGGCATTTGGGGGCAAGGAATAAGTTGTTTTTACAGGGGTGGGTTGTGGCCCTCCAAGGTGTCCTGGTGGGCTAATGCAGGCCCTTAGCCTCTGACAGTTGCCAACCCTTGATAAACGGTATATGATCTATATGGGCCATTGGACTGATCCAGAAGGGTGCTTTGTTTATACGTTTCCAAAAGCTGTGGCTGGCGAGTTTCTCAAAATTAACGTGACAGTCCCCATATTTAGAAGAAATACGCTCTTTGGTGGGTTTTTGTCCAAAGATAACAAATTATGCCTCTGAATCTGAGGCCGATTTCCTTGAAATTTGGGGAATTCATCTTTCATCTGACAATAACTACCGTGTGCATAAATTTAGCTCTTCTTTTCTGGGACTTGGTTTTGCAAAAATGTGTACTCCCAGCCGCCAGTGGTTTCACAGTCCTCAGGACGCGACCCTTAATGCTGCCACCGCCCAAAAGTGATCACAATCGCAAAAGCTAGCCCTTTTTTTATTATTATTATTTAAGGTCAAATTTAAGTGCCAAATCTCCTTGGTCTGATTCCATTCCCTGGTAGATTACATTCCAAGGGCTTTGTGTCATGTAACTACTCAGGGTCGTTTGGTTGCTCCACATCAAGATATGGGGAAAAATAATCGCCCCAAACAATTCAGAAGGCCTTGTATCCAGGGGGAATTTCCCTGAACCAAATACGTGCATCGTTTTTGTCTCAGAACTTTTCTCCACCTTTGGCAATCCTGTCAGTTTCGGTGGGAAATAACTTTGGCCTTTTTTCACCTGTTTTGGGGACCCAGATTCTGCACACGGCAAGGTAGCATTTTGCTTTCGTTGGAGGCCCGCATCTGGACGGTTTAGGCCAAGGATGGGCAGCTGTGCCGGAGGAGAGGCCATTTTGGTACAGAGTGCGCCAGTGCATTTTCCATGTTTCTGAAGTTATCAGTCGTCACTTCTGGTTTTGATTATTTATTTATTATTAAATAAGAAAAATGACCCAATCCAAACACACAACACGAAACAACAGCAATACAAAACAAAAAAAACAGCAACAAAAATACATCCATGCAAATGTTAACAGACATCTACACATGACTAAAACAAATACTAACAAAACGTAACTAAAATTGGTTCCCAGCCTTGTTGTAAACCGTTCTTATTGCTTAAACATTTACACCTAACTATTAAAGTCATACATTTTATCCCATGATTATTAACGATTTACTTGTTTTGAAGCTGGTTAAAAGTAAAACAATTGCAACGTAGTTGTAAACATGGCAAAAGCTCAGCGTTCAAATAGCACTGAGCTATTAGGAATATTAAAGCGGTGGAAAACATCCATTAAAAGTAGCAAAAAGCACTTTACAAACAGTACAATTAAAACAGTACAGCACCCTACTAAATACCCTTTCTCCGAAAACTTTCAGTTCGAAAAGCCTTTTGGAATAATAAAAGTCTTTGGTTGCTGAGGGAAGGACTGTAAGGAGTGGGCCATTTTGGCCTCCCTTGGAAGGGGGTTCCAAAACATGGGGCAGCCGCTAAGAAGGTCCCGTCTTTTCTCCTCCCCAGCCATACTTGTGGAGGTGGCATGACCGAGAGAAGGACCTCAAGGGCTGGACCAGCTTGCAGGGGCACATTGGCAAGTGTTGCTTTGCTGCATTAGGAGCAGAAAATAGAAAGTGAACCTGAGTGTTAAAAACTGACATATCCAGCCCCTCCATCCTTCTGTTTCTTACACAAGAAAGAGAGACAGCACGAAAAGGGGCTAGCGAGAGGCGATGCCCAGCCTGGTTTAGCCAGTGGCCTCACACCCTCTCCCTTCCCGTGCAAGTGATGGAGAGAATGTTTCTATTATTCTCTATGACTCATTTCCCCATCAAAAGGAATGGTTTCCTGGCAGTTGGAGGGCCCTGTCAGGAAGAATAATGGATCCGCGAGACTTCTGTGTGTTTGTTCACAGTGTTCTCATGTCCCCACGTGCTCGGAAGGGTTTTGCTGTGCAGAGAAATACATGACTTGTTGTGTAAGGAGCACTTTTTCTTCATGGAAACAGTATTTTCTGTTTGCTTCCCACTCCCATCCATGTGGTTTTCTGTGCAGAAAAAAAAAAAAGCCTCACAACACTTTGGGACATTTGAATATAGAGAAATACGGCAAAAAATGCTCATTTCCTCCTGCAGCAGAAAGAAGACAAGAGCAGTTATTCGTCCTTGCATGCGAGGATGAAGTAACAAGGATTTCCATCTGGACCTAGGGTTGCCCAGTTGGAAACTGGAGATGTCTCTTGTTTCTTTAATGGCTGTGTAGAAGAGGGGATTTCAGAAGGTGTTGCTTGTTGCCTTTGTTGCACGACAAACTATACCATTTGACATTCCCGCTTTTCATGCAACCATCAAAGGTACAGGAGCCCTCTCCAGTATTCATTCTGCTAAGTCTGTTACTCCATGCTTTCTCCTCCTGTTTGCTATTCGTGAAGCTAGAGATAGCATTCAAGCCATTTCCGCACTAGGCTGTTATAGCGCTATCATTCCACTTTCAACCTCCTATGGAATCCTGGGGTTTGCAGTTTCGGGAGGGGCCGGCTGGCCCCTCCCGAAACTGCAAACCCCAGGATTCCATAGGAGGTTGAAAGTGGAATGATAGCGCTAGTGCGGAAATGGCCTCATTCTCTTGTTTGTGAAAATGTAGAATCATAGAATGCTAGGGCCGGAAGAGATCCCAAGGACCATCCAGTCCAACCCCATTCAGCCATGCAGGAAGATGCCATCAAAGCACTCCCGACAGATGACCATCCAACCTCTGCTCAAAAATCTCCAAAGAAGGTGACTCTACCACACTCCCAGGCAGTATATTCAACTGTCGAACTGCTCTTACCATCAGGAGATTCTTCCTAGTGTCTAGATGGAATCTCTTTTCCTGAAAGCCATTGCTCCATGTCCTAGTCTGTGGAGCAGCAGAAAACGGGCTTGCTCCATCTTCCATATGCCATCCGTTCAGATCTTTAAACATAGCCATCATGTCACCTCTTAACCTTCTTTTCCAGGCTGAATATGCCCTAAGTGGCTCCTCACATGGCTTCATGCTTTCTGGGCCTTTTACCATTTAGTTGGCCCTCCCCTGGACATGTTCCAGCTGGTCGATATTCTTCTTGGACTGTGGTGTCCAGAACTGGACACGGTATTCCAGATGGGGTCTGACCAAAGCACTATCACTTTCTTTGACCTAGACGTTAAAGTCCTGGTGATGCAGCCCAGAATCCAGGTCTGGGACTGATGGAAAAGAAAAGAGGAGAACCTTCCCAAAGGTTACTTAGGAATCCCTGCACCCCGATTCTCTTTCCCGTCTTGGGGTCTTGGCCTCACCATTACGGCTTGTCATAGCTTGACTCCAAATAGCCCTGGCCGCCCTTTCTCAGTGTGAGCTGCCTCTTTAGGAATGCTGGCAAGTGAGGTCATCTCTCAACCATGCATCCCTCCACACACACACACACACACACACACACACACCACACACCACACACACACCCCATTTATAAGTCAGGATATTAATGGACACAAAAAAGAGTTGTACAACTGTAGGAGTAGCACATGCTTTCCCTTTGGCCCTTGCCCAAGTCTGCAACTGAACTGAGAGGGCAGTTGGGTGAAGATCCCATTGCTTATATATGGAAATTAAAATTGTCTCGCTTTGTTCAGAACTGTTGCTTTGGGCCTTTTCCCCCCCTTGCGTTGCAAACTTTCACCCCTCTCTTCCTGTGCACAGTAATTTTGTATTTTTTAAAGTGCGGAAAGTATCAGAGATTTTTGAGCTCAATTTCCTAGGGAAAAAAAAAGCCATTCCAGGGCATTATCTTTCGTTTCAGTCTCTAGAACAAACATGTTATGCTTGGACAAAGAGGAAAGTGCATAGGCTACAATTTTTGAAAGATGAACACTGGGTCGTGTGTGGTGAGGCAACATGAGAATGTGGTCAAAATGGCAAAACTTATTAACGAGGAAGAATAGACAAGCTAGGAGGGGCTACAGCAAGTTGCATTTGCCTGAGCAGTGGATTCAAGCTATGGGAAAAGAGGTTCCGTCTGAACCTCAGGAAGAACTTCCTGACAATCAGAGCTGCCCGGCAGTGGAATAGGCTGCCTTGGAATTTGGTGGAGTCTCCTTCTTTGAAGGTTTTGAAGCAGAGGCTGGATGGCCATCTGTCCAAGGGAGGGCTTGGATGGCATCTTCCTGCATGGCAGAAAGGGGTTTGATTGGATGGCCCTTAGGATCTCTTCTAACTCTATGATTCTATGAGCCTACTGGGATGAGCAAGATTCTGCCTGCTCCTCTCCTCTCTCCCCGTTGAGTTAATTGAGTAAAAAACTACTTTGCCCTTTGCACTCAGTTTGCAGCAACCGAAGTCAGCTGAGGACAAAGGAAGAAAATGGGAGGAGGAGAGAGAGACTGGGGCATTTTAAAAACAGCTGTGGAAAAATGCATTAAAGGGTTAACTGGGACTGTCTTTGCCAAATTGGAGCTGCTGGAGTGTATGAGGGTGACCAAAGGGTATCTATCTACAGTGTCTTTATTTGTCCCTTGATTCTGGAGTGTTGCTGCTTTCTGTTTGCTCTCCCTTATTTCCTCCTTAATGTGGAAGCCCATTAGCCCCATTAGGTTTCTTTCTTTCTTTCGGACAAGTTATGGGATAGAAAGGAGAGGAAGCACAGTTACCTCGTAACCAGGGGGTGGGGAAAAGGAGAGGCTCAATTGATTGGCAGCCACAACACATTCCTTCAGAGCTTCAAACAAGGGTCCTTTCCGCACACCACTCTTATAGCGCAATTATTCTACTTTCAACCTCCTAGGGAATCCTGGGGTTTGCAGCTTCGGGAGGGGCCAGCCGGCCCCTCCCGAAGCTGCAAACCCCAGGATTCCTAGGAGGTTGAAAGTGGAACAATTGCACTATAAGAGTGGTCTGCGGAAAGGGCCAAGGTAAAGAGAAAGATGGGTGATCCAAGAGAAAACTAAGGTGGAGACTGTTGGAAGACAAATCTGCCCTAGTTTTCGGTCCAGACTTTACCAGAGCTACCCAATGTGCTGAACCTTTTTGGAGATATTGTTCATCACTTTGCATAGTTCCTATAAAGTGCTGATTTAAGCCGAGGCCATTTCTGTGTTACCCTGTTTTCTGGGGGTCCTGGGAGGGACACCAAATTGCTATCAAAAATACAAAAGTTGGGGAAGTTAGTTCAGAGCACTAGTTGGCCAAACGAGAGGCAGGGTAACTTAGCGGAATCTTGCAACCCAGTGTCTACGGGGTCAGGCCAAGTCAAGAAGCAGACCGGTTGGAAAATAATGAATGATCTTTATTAAATGCAGGCACACAATGTAAGCAACACAAGCACGCAGATGACTAAGGAAAATAAAGGTGTGAGTAAGATAGTGGGATTTTCAGAGGGATAGTCGGTTCGGGTGATACGAAACCTGTCCTGAGGTCTGGAAGAAAATGGAGAGCGAAGCTGGGGTTCGATGTATCTCAGCACGTGGAGCTGAGGGGAAGCTCGCCAAGCGAAGCGGCAGCCAGGCGGGATGGAAACCGAGAGCGATCCGAGGAAGCGCTCAAAGTCAGGGGATTTTATAAGGAGAATTGTGACCGCAGGCTAGGTCGGACTTTGGGAAAACAATAGATTTGGAGCTGGAGACAAAGCCTCCGAAAGGTCAGAATTTGAATGATTGAGTTAGAGCCAAATTATCAATAGGATAGCCAGTATGCAAACGCAGAGTGCTTGATCATCATCAGATCATCAAGCTGCCAGCGCTGGGCGGAGGATCTTTTGAGAGTTGCTCGCATACCTAATGGAGGTACTTGCCTGGAGGTCTCCTAAAGCGGCGAGTTGGCTAGTTCTGGCCTGCCTGCATTGTTTCGGAATATTACGGCGATTATCGGCCGAGCCTGTGTGCGTGCTTGTCCAGGGGCCTCACAAGCACGTGAAAGGGATATGTGAAGCCGGAAAGATATCTTTTATATCCCCAAAGCTCGGGCTAGCCAGGGCAGTAACATCTGCACTACATTGTTCTAGTGCTATTATTCCACTTTCAACCTCCTGTGGAATCCTGGGGTTTGTAGTTTACCGAGGCCAAAGAGCTCTCTGGCTGAGAATTCTAAAGGCCCCTCCCTGAACTGCAAACCCCAGGATTCCCTAGGAGGTTGAAAGTGGAATCATAGCGCTATAACAGTGTAGGGCAGAATTGACCCCAGAGCGTATTCACGGCCCCATTGACACGGATGCACCGGTGGCCACTGGGTGGAGAGGACGGGCCGCCTCCCCCGCGCTTCACCCGATGACTGTCCTTTGCTCTGTAAACCTTGATAGAATCTCCCCCAGATCTACCCACACGCAAATGAGACAATGCTGTCCTGGAGTATTTGCGTAGATGGAGCTCTCGAATGGGTCCAGTTTCTTGGAGACCTTGGCCAAACTTTCTTCCCCTCTCCACCCAGCTGAGCCACTGAGCAGGGAGTTTGAATTGGCTGCAGAAGAAGCGTGATGTACAGAGGCATTCCTTTCTCCCTGTGTCATGTGGAAAAGCAGAACAATGTGGCTATAAAGTTTAAGGACACATCTCTGGAACTGCTGTTTGTTTATTCCATCTTGAGCCTTTTCCCGAGGAACTCAGAAGGTTGGCATGTTTGATTCTCCCCTGCTGAGCATTTTGTCTCCACAACACTCCAGTCTGGTGGGTGGGATTGAGGTCCGGTGAGTGGCCCAGAATCCAGAGGCTTGAGAAGTTGCTTTTAAAAAAATAAGTCATTCCCAGTGCTTGTTGCAATGCTCTTGGGGTCTCTCTTTCATAATGGCCATCCGGCATCTGTTTAAAAACCCCCAAAGAAGGAGACTCCACCACACCTTGAGACAGCAGTGTATTCCACTGTCAAACTGCTCTGACCATCAAGAAGTTCTTCCTAATCTTTAGGTGGAATCCTTTTGTCTGATGGTTGAAGCCGTTACTCTGTGTCCTAGGCCCTTTCCGCAGCTTGCCTTTTTTTGCTGCTGGAAGCGCGTGAGCAGCCTCCAGCGAGAGGCTCTTGCATCCCCACTGCTTCAGCTCCGCACGAGCCGCCTGCTCCCGAGCAGGTAGCGCGAAAGCCTCGTGTCTTCCTTCCACGGCATGGCTTGGGAGTTTCCCAGGCTGCCCTGGGGCAGGAAGCGCGACCGCCACGGCTCTGGAGGCTCTGCACGCACGGCAAGTGCGCGTGGGGCCCTGGAGCAATGCGCGATCGTGCACCATTTTCGGCTGAAAGCCGAAAATAAAAAAGTGCATGAGCGGCGCCTGCCCTACCCTGCAGCATTGTGCGATTGTGAGTGGGTCATGCAGATCGCTCCTCGCAATTGCGCGATGCTCCAGGGGCCCTTTTGCGTGGCAAATGCCGTGTGAAAAGGACCCCAGTCTCTGGAGCAGCAGAAAGCAAGTTTGCCCCGTCTTCCTCATGAAATCCTTCTAGACTCCCTCATGGTTAGAGATAGGACTAAATGAACCTTGAGGTCTCTTCCTGCTCTTATGACTAACTAGCGTATATACCCGGCGTTGCCTGGGATTTTATTTTCTCATCAGTAATACTTGTTAGAAAAATTTGAGATCCTGTGTCTCTAATTCCCCAAACTGTCTTATCCAGGATCTGTAACTTTTCCCCATATTCCCTAATCCAATCTATATTCAGAGTTATTAACATACAGAGGTTGGGTTCCTGAGGGAACACTCTGCCCTCCTCCTTGCTGCTAGGCCTCATCTCCATAGTAACCAGACAGGCCCAAGAACTCTCTGGCTGAGAATTCTAAAGGCCCCTCCCTGAACTGCCAACCCCATAATCCTATAGAATCTCTTAGGCAGTCAATCACATGAGGTCTTTGCCTGACACAGACAAACAAACTTTGACTTTTATATATTAGATAAGTCCCCATATCTGTAATACTGGAGTAATACTGAGCCATCATACAGGATAAGGCTCAACGGGATATGAAAAACGCTAATTAAGTTAGTACTTTGTCATTGCCTTTGCTGCTGCTATAATCACCCACTTTTGCTCTTTAACTAGTGGACTGATTATACTCGACCATAATAACAGCTATTACCTGAAACCTCCAGCAAGCCCGGCGTCTGGACCTCACGTCATCTACCGGACGGAGCATTTGCCGCTCAAAGGTGGGACTTGTGGGCACAGTGACCAGCTACAAAGCAGTGTAGCGGATATTGCCAGATTCTTCAAGCCACCAACACAACAGCGGGTAAGCCTTTATTTCAGCCGTGGGCAACGTGTGTGCCTGGAGCTGGCATGTGCCCCCTGCCTGCTTTTAGGGCCCCAGTCTCTCTCAGACAAGGCTGCTTTTCTGATGGAAGAACATGAATTGCCTTTCTCAGAAATTCCAGGAGAGCCAATTCACCTTTTAAATTGGTTGCAGCTCCCTTCACCCTGCACTGTTTAACATGTAAAACATCCGTTTTTCAAAATCAGAAGTGGGCTTCCCTTAATTCTGGTTTTGGTTGAGGAAGGGTGTATTTCTGACTGCCCATATGACCCCCGAGGGTCCTGGGGACAGAAAACTGGCTCCATTCCACAAAGGTTGCCCACCTTTGCTTTTTCTCGTGCGTGGACATTATGGGATCCAAGAGCAGGAAATGAGAGATCAGAAAGACCATCTTGTTTGGCTGCTTGGAATAGATTCTGGCAATGAATGGAACAGGCATGTACTCCAGATGAGCCAGTGGAATCTCATTCTTGGGTGCTGCATTTGGAAAAGAAACGCATTCTTGGGAGGGGTTGGATGAAACAAGAAGTAAGATTCGGTCTGATAGCTGCAACCTGTCGCATCCTGAATAACTTAGACTTCACAAACTTCACTCAAGAGCTAAACAGCAGTGTTTATTTGTAGCAAGGCAAGCGACACAGCAACCTTCCTGGGAAGTTGCTGAAACTGTCGAACATTGGGTGGCTACAGATCTTATACCTTGTCATACAAATTTAGGCACGCATAGCAGTGATTGGTAAAAGTCATAAATCTTACACCATCCGATCAGCAAGGCAGTTTCCCAGACCCCCCATTGTTTACACATCTTTTATCCTTGAGGCAAGAACAAGTTCTTATCTTCTTATCTAGAACATGGCCAGTTCCCATTACACCTTCTTACCATTTTTGAATTCCCCCTCTGATCTTTCCCCCTTGCCTGGATACATCATAGCAATAAACAATAAAGCAATTACCTATTTGTTACCTTCGAATACCTGAGTGATTTTCAACCAGATAACAATGTTGCAATCAGCAATTGACAACTTACACAAGGCAGTGTTTTAGCAAGCAACAGCATTGTCCATTTCTGCACTATGCTGTTATAGTGCTATTATTCCACTTTCAACATCCTGTGGAATCCTGGGGTTTGCAGTTTAGGGAAGGGAATTTAGAATTCTCAGCCTGAGAGCTCTTTGGCCTCAACTACAAATCCCAGAATTCCACAGGATATTGAAAGTGGAATAATAGCATTAGAACACTGTAGGGCAGAAATGGCCATTGTCTAAGCTAGGCGATCTACTACATCTCCTGGTCCAAATTCAGCACACGCATGTGACAGGATCTGTGCATCCTGGCAGAGTCACACCCTCCAACATTTCATAGTTGAAAACCCAGAGACATGTGGTCAAGGAAAATCAGAGCATGGTCAAGATGGGAAAAGTTATTGCTGAGGAAGAACAGACAAGCTGGGTAAGGCTGCAGCAGTTTGCTTTTGCCTGAACCTCCTAGGAAAGGCAAGACTTGGCTGCTTCTCTCCTCTCTCTTGCTTTCTGAGTTAATTGATTGCAAACCACTTTTGCACTTTGAGACAATTTGCAGCAATAGAAGCCAGCTATGGACAAAGAGGGGAAAGTGGGAGGAGGAGAAGGAAACTGGGATGCTTTAAATGAAGCTGAAAAAGTGGGAGGGAAAAGAATTAGTTGGGACTGTCTGTGCTGAATCAGGATACCTCTGTCCCCCGTTTTTAAAAGTCGTTTGTCTTGCAGAAAAGGAGGGACGTCTGGAGGACCTTGAAATACATGGAGCTCTTCATTGTCGCAGACTACACGCTGGTGAGAATTTCATTCCTTTTCCCTTTAGCCAGGGGTGTAAATGTGTCTTTTATAGAATAATACAATTGGCCATGTTAGCTGTGGCTTCTGGGAATCAAAGTAGAACGCTTCTGGTGTACCAGAGAATGAGAACCATTGATCTAGAGGCCAAAGTCCTGTTTGTGACTTGTGATGGCATTACAGACCATGGTTGTTGTAAGGCAGTTTTTTGACTGGTATATATAGTGGCAGCAAGGGAAATCTCTGTCAGAAAAAGGAAGTTGCCCGACCACCTTCTTACCTGCTTTCTTTCCTGACAGGTGGCTTTCGTGGCGTTCGCACTGCTTTTTCCAACCCTCTGGCTCTTTTGCCTCTGTGGTTGTGCCGCCATCTACAGAGTGTCCTACACCAGTGTAGCTAATGTTGGCCCATAGGAGTACAGCCTCAGTCTGTAATAATAGCAAACATTTTCTGCCAGGCCAAAGGTCTCCCCATAATGAATAAAAACCGAACCAAATAAGTCCAGCTTGGTGCAGAATGCTAGTGCCCTTTCATGGCACAGAATTGTTAACACTGTGACCCTTTCCGCACCTTACCTTTTCCTGGTGCTGGGGTGCGGGGATCGCGCGAGCAGCCTTCAGCGAGAGGCTCTGGCGTCCCTGCTGTTTCAGCTCTGCGTGAGCTGCCTGCTCGCGCGAGAACCCCACCTCTTCCTTCCACAGTGCAGCCTGGGACTTTCCCAGGCTGCGCTGGGGCAGAAAGCGCGACCGGCGCGGCTCCAGAGGCTCCGCATGCCAGGTAAGTGCGCGCAGGGCCCGGGAGCAATGCACGATTGCGCACCATTTTTGGCTTCCAGCCGAAAATGAAAAGGTGCGCGATCGGCACCTGCCAGCCCCTGGAGCGTCGCACGATTGTGAGTGTGTCGTGCAGATAGCTCCAGGCGCCCTTTCGCATGGCAAATGCCGTGCGGAAAGGGGATGTGATTCCTCTTTAACCTCCATGGCTGCTTTCTGGAGAATCCTGGGGGTTGGAATTTGCTGAGGCTCTAGAGTTCTCTGGCTGGGAATTCTAAAGCCTGCCTCCCAAACTGCAGATCCCAGGAATCCATGGGAACGAACTGTGGCTGTTGAAATGGAATAATAGCTCTGTGGGCCCTTCTGCACTACACAATTATTGCACTATAATTTCACTTTAACTACCGTGGCTGCCTCCTGTGGAATCCTGGAGTTTGTAGTCTTGCGAGGTACTGGAGCTCTCTGGCTGAGAATTCTAAATATCCCTCCCTAAACTGCAAATCCCATGATTCCATAGAACAGAACGATAGCAGTTAAAGTGGAATCATACTGCAATAGTTGTGTAGTGTGGAAAAGCCCTATAATTGTGTAGTGTGAATGGACCCTGATTGTGGAAGAAGTTGGAAACTGCAACTGTGTAGTGTGAATGGGCCCTTGTTGTGAAAGAAGCTGGAATAATGGCACTGTAATCATGTAGTGTGAATGGGCCCTTGTTATGGAAGAAGCTACTGCCTCTCAGGCATTCCAGAGCTTGTCCATGATAACAAGGTAGAATGCACTGCCATGGAAGGTGGCTATGGTGATCAGCATGGCTGAATTTAAAACATGGCCTTACTAGTCTTGATGGCTGCGGCTGCAATCCTGTTGGGTTCCATGTGAGTTCCCCTGTGGAAGTGATTGGAGACACCCCTTTGCGCTGTGGTTGTGTGCTGAGAACATGGAAGAAACTTCTTGGGGTTGCCCCTGGGCTATGGAACTGTCTCCCATAGGAGGCCCAGTTGGCCCCATCTCTGCTGTCTTTTCAGTGGCAGGGAAAGATCTTCCTATTTAAACATGCTTCACAGAATCATAGAATCACAGAGCTGGAAGAGACCACAAGGGCTGTCCAATCCAACCTCCTTTAATGGGTTGGGATAGAAGGATGTGCGGTGGGTTTGCCATTTTTAATACGGGTCGAGTATCTCTTACTCGGAAATCCAAAATTCCGAATATTCCAAAATCCAAAATTGCTTGCGTGGGTGGCTGAGATAGTGACATCTTTGCTTTCAGTGTGCACAGACTTTGTTATGCACAGAATTACAGTGTACCAGCCGTATATGCAGGGGTTCCATTCCAGCAACCCCTGTGTAAAACAAAAACGTGAGCATCGGATCCCATTGTAGTGAATGAACGCAAAGTGTGAGTGCCCATGGCACAATGGGTGCTTGCCTGTTGCGTCCATTGATTACAATGGGACAGGATGCTTCACACCGTCTTGCATTTGTGCACGCAGAGGTTGTGCCAGAAGAGGGTGCACTGTATTGAAAATACTGTATAGAATTATCTTCAGGCTATGTGTATAAGGCATATATGAAACATCAGTGAATTTTGTGTTTAGACTTGGGACCCGTCTCTAAGATATTTCATTCTTTATGTATATGCAAATACAGTTGGCCCTCCTTATCTGCGGAGCCTATATCCATGGATTCAACCAATCACGGCTTGAAAATATTTTAAAAAAATCCAAAAAGCAAACTTTGATTTTGCCATCTTATATAAAGGATGACATTTTACTACACTGTTGTCTATAATGAGACTTGTGCATCCACGAATTCTGGTATCCATGTGGGTTCCTGGAATCAATCCCCAGCAGATAATGGGAGCCCCCTTTGCAGGTATTCCAAAATCCTAAAACACCCCAAATCCTATAGACTTCTGGTCCCAAGCAGTTTGGATAAGGGACACTCAACCTGTATGTAGTAAGTGCTTTATGTGTTTTTAATTGTTTTAAATTAATGTCTGAAAGCAACGTTTTAACTGGATTGATGATTTAATGTTGCTTTCGTACCATATATTGTTTTAGCTGCTTTGTTTTAACTTGTAAGCAGCTCTGAGTCCCATTTTGATAGAAAAATGAGATACAAACCAAATCATCTTCATCATCATCCTTGTTGTCGTCATCATCTTCCTCATCATCCTGCATAGTGTATACATGCACCCCATGGTAGTTCATTCAGTGGTGCTATATTGCCATTCGACACAAGGGTTGTGTAGCATAATCAGTGTGTTAACTCCACGTGGGGAGATTTATGCTATTCAAACCTAATGCAAAATCTCAGCCACTAACTTTTATCTAGTGCCAGAGACAGTATGTCTCTATATATCAGGTTCTGGGGAGTTTGAGATGGAGAATGCAGTTGTGGTCATGAGCTGCTAATATATTTCCCAAAAGCAACTGTTTGGCTGCAGTGGGAATATAGTACAGTTGGCCCTCCACATTCGCTAGGGTTCGGTGCATAGGACCACTGCAAAAGTGGAAAAACTGCAAATATCAAACTGTGTCTGTCAGGATCTGATTCAAACACACAAAATAAACATGCGTAAGCAAGATTTATTAAGGAGTCAGAGCAGAGTACAATGGACTTCAGGGATTCAGACTGGCAAAGTTCTCACAGACGGTCAATTATAACAGTTCCCTCCTTCCCACAGAAGTCAGTAAGGCTGACCTTGTATCTTCAACTCTGAAGGGTTTGCTAGGAGACAGTCTCATGTGAACTCAAGATGTTTGGGTAACGGTAAGCGAAGGAGTGCTCGTACAATTAACGTCTGCGCTAACATCGATTACGGGCAATTTAGTACTACATAACCCATTCAGTGTACCTCCCCGCACACATAATGGAGGGAACCCCCGACAGTGTCTGTGTGTCTGTGGGAAGGGGGCCAAGGCACGGTGGGAAGAGCGGGCACCCAGGGTCCAAAGAAGTTCAGGGAAAGGAGAGGGAAAGGGGTGGTGGCACGGTGGCCCTATACTTTTTCTTGCCCGTCTCCTTCCTTGGGTGTACGTGGAGCATCGGGAGAGGGTTTGTGGTACTGAGAAACTGAGCTGCGATCCATCCTTAGCTGGTCAGGCAGCAGCTGGTGGAGGAGGAGGAGCAGAGGTGGGTTTCTGAAGGGCTGCACGGCCTGACCATAGCTGCCAAGAGGGAAGATTCCCCCAGAAAAGAAGTTCCCAAGGTGGAGGGGGCCAGATTGGAGAAACTTGCAAATAATCAAATCCATCAACGTCAAACCCACAAATGTGGAGGACCAACTGTATTCGATCAGAGAAGACTTTGGTCTACCCTAGTGCAGTTCGTCTTAGCTCGGGGCCTGTCTCGTTCCCATCAATCCAGACTCGGATGCTGCCAGGACATACGGAACAGGGCTTTTCCTATTGACCTCAGATTCCTTGCCGTTGTTGGTAGCCTCGTCCTCCTTGGATGTGTCTCATCCCCTTTCAAAGCCATCTAAGTTGGTGGCCGCCACAACGTGTGTCTGCAAATTCCATAGACAGATGATGCGCGGGGGTGAATGGCCTTCTTTTGTGTGCCTTGAATCTCCTGCCAAAAAGTTTCGTGGGGTGACCTCGGGGCTTCATATTACAGGATTTGTTTTAGTTGTCTGATGCTCCCAGGGTGGCCCATCGCCGCTGTGTCTCTCATCCCTGAGAGAGAAGAAGACAGAGAGCGGCAGGCAGGCTGTTTGGAAACTAGGAGGAACTCTGTGTTTTGTATCCTTTCATCTTCCCGAGGCGGCAAAGAGGATTGATACCCTAATGAATGATAGCCCAAAAGTCTGATTTAGCTCTGCCCGACCCTGGGGGAGTGTCCATGCCCGAAGGCTCTAGATCCCATCTTGCCTTGGAAGCTCGTCAGGGTCATCCCTGGTTAGTACTTGGATGGGGGACTGCCCAGGAATACCAGGTGTTATGGGCTAGATTTCAGAGGAAGGCAACGGCAACCTACCTCTGAGGATTCCTTGCCGAAGAAACGCCTATCAAATTTGTGGAGTCCGAGTGGTGTATCCAGCAAGTGTGGAAGTGGCGCGCCTACCTTCTTGCGCCCTGGCGTTGGCACCCGGCGCATGTGCCCTACTCGCCCCAACCTAGAGATGCCACTGTGGAGTCCCCATAAGTTGCTTATGATCTATAAAGCTGTACACAGCTTGGGTCCAGACAATTTGAAGAACTGTATCTCCCTTTACAGAGGGACAGTGTGGGTTGGACTATGATTCTGGCGACCAGGATTTGATTCCCCACTTAGCCGTGGAAACCCACTGGGTGATCTTGGGGGCATCACATCTTCTCAGCCCCAGAAAACCACATGATAGGTTCACCATAGGGTCGCCATAAGGTGTGAAAGACTTGGGAAGGCACACAGCGACGGTCTCCCTTTATGGGCCCTTTAGAGCCCTTAGGTCTTCAGGAGAGCCCCTTCCCTCTGTCTCACTACCTTGTGGCGCTCATTTGGTGGGAACAAAGAAGGGGGCCTTCTCAGGGGCTGTTCCCCATCTTTGGAACTCACTCCCTAGAGAAGCCCCCTCCTTGCTGTCCTTCCGTCGGCGACTGAAAACGTTCTTGTGCCACCAGGTTTTTGGAAACTTTTGGAAACTGAACGGGATTGGCTTTTAATGCTATGCTGTGTTGTTGTATGGTTTCTGTAGTAATTTAATGCTTTTAATGTTTAATGTTTTAACTTTATATATTGTTGAAACACTTTTAAAATAACCTTGATATTTACACTTTTATCAAAGTTTTGTGCAATTTTTTTATTTTTATTGTTTTTAAATATGCTGTGGTTGCCTTGAGTTCCATTATTGGGAGGAATGAGAGATATAATGATGAGACACAAGGAGGATGATGATGATGATGAACATGAGCCAGCAGGTGAATTGAAGGCACCTGTATGCTACCAGGCCCCTGCCGCAGGGTTAAGGCTTCTTTGCTTCTCTTTTCTTCTTCAAGTGTAGAAAGCAGAAGAGACTTGGAAGATCCAGGACAAATTTGAGACATCTTAAATTTCTGGGTTTTTTTTTATTTGGTTTTGGTCCAGAATGAAGGCACATCTTTCTAGACGGAGTGTACATGTCCAAGAGTACTTGTTCTCCATGGGCCACCCGACGGTGGCTGTTTCCGCACTACACTGTTATAGTGCTATTATTCCACTTTCGACATCCTGTGGAATTCCGGGGTTTGTAGTTTCCTGAACCCAAGAGCTCTCTGGCTGAGAATTCCAAAGGCCCCTCCCTGAACTGCAAACCCCAGGAGTCTATCGGAGGTTGAAAGTGGAATCATAGCACTATAAAAGTCTAGTGCAGAAATGACCTGTGCTGAGTTTGGCTTAAATAAATAATAAATAAGACTGTTGTTGATTGTCGTCAAGTCCTCTTCAATTCGTGGCGATCCAGAGCTCTGCAAAGTCAGGGCAGCTGTGGTTTCCTTGACGGGAGCTGGCCAACCTGTGTTGTGGTCTTCCTCATTTCCTACTGCCGTGAACTTTGCTGAGCGTTATCATCTTTGAGAACAGTAATGTTCAATAATGCTGAACATGATTTATGTTGTCTTATGATATGTCCAAATTACGATAGCCTAGAGTTACTTTGGCTTCAAGGGAGAGTTCAGGCTGGATTTGCTCTTGAACCCAGTGATTTCTCTTTTTGGCTTCAGACGTATAGCACTGACTGTGTCTCCTTTTCTGTCTTCTTTTCCTCTTTTCTCATACTCTTCCCTCTCCTTCAGTTTACAACTCAAAAGCAAAACTTGGGACTCACGAAGCAACGGATACTGGAAATCGCCAATTACGTTGACAAGGTAATCCTTTGGATGTCTGAAAAGAGCAGAAGGAAGAATTCCAAGTAATTGGCTGTTTATATTTAGGACTAAATAGAGAAGGGTGCATCATTCCCTATATATTTTACAAGCTTAGACCACAAGAAAAGTGCCGGTGGTGGTGGCCATTTCCGCATGAGACCGTTGTAGCGCTATGATTCCACTTTCAACACCCTATGGAATCCTGGGGTTTGCAGTTGAGGGAGGGGCCTTCGAGGCCCCTCCCTCAACTGCAAACCCCAGGATTCCATAGGGTGTTAAAAGTGGAATCATAGCGCTACAACAGCCTCATGCGGAAATGGTGAATTCCAAAGGCATATGTTCTGTTGCCAGTTGTTGGTTAGGGACTTTCTAACTGATCTCTGGGCTTAAAAATGGAAACTGCTCAAGTCATGTAGAAACGATGTAGCTGAAAATTAGGGATATTATTCTTCCCCAGATCGGTTTTTGAAAGAAGCAACAAGCAATTTGAACTGTTTTCCTTGTGCTGCAAGCAAATCTTTGAAAACTGCAGTTTTTAAATAGTATTTGCGGTTTGGGAATTACTCTGTGCAAAATTAGCACTTTTTTTGCACAGAAAACAGATCATTCTGCGCAGGGAACAGCGTTTATTTTCTGGGCTGGAAATGTTTTGTCCCCCCCCCCCCAAAATGCAAATTTTGTGCAGCAAAAGTCTTGAACTGCAAAAATTCTAGTTAGTGTCGCATTCAGGGTTTACTGACACTAAGAAACACATTTTTGGATTCTTTTGGATATATTTTTGGATTCTTTTGGATATATTTTTTTAAAATTGGTTATTGTAAGATCTCATTCTAAAAGGAAAGGAGTGATCCAGTTCTCCCCTACAGTGATAAAACTACCTCTCCTTTCTGTATCACTCTTCTTCTTTCCTTCTTTTTTGTTGAAATGCTTTGACATGGTTTTAATTTGGCGCTTGGTTTTAATATGGTAGTATATTTAATTATGAGTTTTTTTTAATTTTTTTCCCCAATGTTAAAACAAACTGGTTTGGGCTGGATTGTGTTTTGATTTTTTTTTTCTTGCAGGTTGCTTTAGGTCCTGCAATAGGAGAAAGGCAAGATGCAAATTAGCTAATTAAATGAATATGTGTGTGCATGAACAGTGAGCATTCCTTGGCCATCCGTAGAATCACAGAACAGTTCCTCTCCCGTCAGCCCCCAGTTCTTTTGGGAATGCTTTGATTATGTATTCCAGCATGGCAGAATGGATGGCCTTTGTGGTCTCTTCCAAATCTAGGATCTTGTGATTCTATGAGATTTGCTAGAGCTGCCTTTTCTGACCTTGGCCATTTCCACACTACACTCTTATAGCGCGATGATTCCACTTTCAACCTCCTAGGGAATCCTGGGGTTTGCTGTTTCGGGAGGGGCCAAGTGGCCCCTCCCGAAACGGCAAACCCCAGGATTCCCTAGGAGGTTGAAAGTGGAACCATCGCGCTATAAGAGTGCAGTGCGGAAATGGCCCTTGTCTAGCATTTGGCTTTCTGAAGTGACAATCTTCTGGTTGGAAGAATCTGTAGAAGGGGCCTTCTGCAATTCTCCTTCAGGAGATTTCTCACTCTTGTGTTCTCCGTATGTCACATTGCCTTTTCCATGAAAGCTTTTCCCAATTTTTTAAAAATTTTAAATTCCCCCTTTGTGTGTATGTGTCAGAGAGAGAACACTTACTCAAAGCAGGCAGGGAAGTTGTCCCTGGCCGGGCTCTTTCTTTCCATCTCCTCTTCGTGAGTTGAGAACAGAAAGCAGGGCAGCAGAAACATTTGAACTAAGGAAATAACCCAAAGAATCCTCGTGGACGAAGGAGATGCTGCCACTTCGGTGTCAGATGGTGTTTGGGGCTGATCGTGGAGCTCTAGGCCTGTTTTAAAAATCATCATTATTGTTGTCATCCTCTCTGCCCTCCCTTTTCACTTTTTCATCCCTCTCTTCTTTATTACCTCCTTCTTTTCCTCTTCTTCTACCTGTTCCCCTTCTCCTATTCTTCCTCTGCCCATCTCCTCCTCTTCCTCCCTCTCTCTTTTTCTCTTCCTCCTCCTCTTCCTTCACCTGCCTCCACCATCCTTCTCTTTTCTGTCTTTTTCTTCCCGTTGAATCATAGAGTTGGAAGAGACCCCAGGGGCCATCCAGTCCAACCCCCTGCTATGCAGGAATACACATCAAAGCGTTCCCAATAGATGGCCATCCAGCCTCTGCTTAAAAACTTCCAAAGAAGGAGACTCCACCACACTCCCAGGCAGCAGATTCCACGGCCGGACAGCCCTGACCGCCAGGAAGTTCTTCTTGAGGTTCAGGTGGAATCTCCTTTCCTGCAGCCTGAATCCATTGCTCCTTGTCCTAGTCTCTGGTCAAGCAGAAAACAAGCTCCCTCCTCAACATGACATCCTTTCAACTATTTAAACATGGCTCTCATGTCCCCTCTTAACCTTCTCTTCTGCAAACTAAACATCCCCAGCTCCCTAAACCGCTCCTCAGAAGGTTTCATGGCTTCCAGACCCTTCACCATTTTGGTCGCCCTCCTCTGGACACGCTCCAGCTTGTCGACATCCTTCTTGACTTGAGGTGCCCAGAACTGGACACAGTATTCCAAATGTGGCCTCACCAATGCAGAATAGAGTGGTACCATTACCTCCCTTGATCTAGACACCGTACTCCTATTGATGCAACCGAGAATCACATTGACTTTCTTGGCTGCCGCATCACACTGCTGCCTCATGTTCAGCTTGCGATCTACCAAGACTCCTAGATCCCTTTCACATGTACTGTTAACGCTCCATTCCTGGTTCTTTTCTCTAGTTTTACAGGTCCCTGAACATCAAAGTCGCTCTCATTGGTCTTGAGGTATGGACCGAGCGGGACCACTGCACTGTGAGCAGCGATGCCCACGCCACCCTCGTGTCCTTCCTGCAGTGGAAAAAGTCTCTGAAGTCTCGGAAAAAGCATGACAACGCTCAGCTCTTGACGTGAGTTTTCCTGGCAGGGGCAACCAAGATGGCACCTGGCATCAGAAATGACTTGCAGTTTGCTCTTCTTTTCAGTGTTCCCAATTGCCTCCCCCAGCCCTTGCAATGATTTTCAGCACTGAAATGTGCTGGAAACGGAGCAAGGGAAAGAAAAGTGTGTAGTTCAGAGGCAGAGCATACGTGTTACGTGCAAGAGGCCCCAGGTTCTGTCCTTGTTACCTCCAGTTATAACTGTTGAAGCAGAAAGTCAAGGAAAGGACAGCAGAAGGCCCTCATTTCAGTGGGGTGTGGAATCTGCTCTGGGTTTTAGTCCAAATTTTGAAGGAGCTCTCCAAGGTGCTGAACCTATTTTGAGGCTAGAATTCAGCACCCTGGGTAGCTTCTTTAAACTTGAGAGTGGATTCTCTACCCCACTGACCTGGAAGCCACCAGCAACCAACTGCTTACTTTACTTCCAGATAGGATGAATAGGGTAAGCTGTGGCTGAATGGAGAGAACTGCAGAAAAAGTAAGTTAGGATGGTGTGATGTACAGAATAGCTTCATGTTCAAGTTATTAGGCTTAGAGGTTTTGAAAGCTTTATTCAGAAACATCAAAGAAAACAGCTGTACACCTTGGTAATTGCCAGGACTGAAGAACTATTGGATTTACAGTAATATATAAGCCATTATATATCAAAATCAGTGCATGCTGCTATCCCATTTGCTGATAACTTCAAACAATACTCTTCCGAGGCTCACTGTCTCCTCCTCCCTCGTTCTCACTCAACCTGCCAGGTGCTTGACTTTGCGGCTGCCTCTGTTTGTTCCTGTCGCAGATCATCACCCAAACATTCCCAGCTTTCCATCCATTGTCTCATCCCGTCCTTTCCCTCTAAACAGCGAAGCATCTAAGCACTAACGTACGGCTGTAAACATGGCAGGGAGAGCACGGCCAGCCCGACAGATGGCTTGAGGGGAGAACAAAACTCATAAATAATCTCCTTTTTAATTGTGTTTAGTCTTTGCAACATCTAGTGGCAATGAATTCCACATGTTCTGGATAGTTCAACATGCCTAGACTTAGGTTTGGTTGAAACAAATGGGTTCAAACAAATGGAAGACCCTAAGGATGCTATCTTTTTCTTTTTCTTGTGTGTCTTCACAGTGGTGTGTCATTCAGAGGGACGACAATTGGGATGGCGCCACTGGAGGGCATGTGTAGTGGGGAAAACTCTGGTGGTGTCAGCATGGTAAGGATGATATTGCCTCTCCTAAGTCTTCTTCAGCTACATGGAGTGTTCCTCTCCATCATGTGGCATAACGCCACTCTTAAACATCAGAAAATGATGCTACTGTGGAGTGAACCACACGACCGCACCTACACATAATCTCCCAAGCCTTGGAGTTTAGCTTGGAGAAGAGGACACTGAGAGGTGCACAGCAGTACGTGTGAAAGGGATCTAGGAGTCTTGGTGGAGCACAAGCTGAACACGAGTCAGCAGTGTGACGCGGCAGCCAAGAAAGCCAACGCGATTCTTGATTGTGTCAATAGAAGTATGGTGTCTAGATCAAGGGAGGCAATGGTACCACTCTTTTCTGCTTTGGTTAGACCTCATCCGGAATCCCGTGTCCAGTTCTGGGCACCTCAGTTCAAGAAGGGTGTCGACAAGCTGGAGCGTGTCCAGAGGAGGGCGACCAAAATGGTGAAGGGTCTGGAAGCCATGAAGCCCTATGAGGAGTGGCTTAGGGAGCTGGGGATGTTTAGTCTGCAGAAGAGAAGGTTAAGAGGGGACATGATAGCCATGTTCAAATATTTGAAAGGCCGTCTTATCAAAGAGGGAACAGGCCTGTTTGCCACTGCTGTAGAAACTAGGCTAAGGAGCAATGGATTCAAGCAACAAGAAAGGAGATTCCACCTGAACCTCAGGAGGAACTTCTTGATGGTCAGAGCTGTCTGGCAGTGGAATCTGCTGCCTGGGAATGTGGTGGAGTCTCCTTCTTTGGAGGCTTTTAAGCAGAGGCTGGATGGCCGTCTGTCGGGAGTGCTTTGATGGGTGTCCCTGCGTGGCAAGAGGTTGGACTGGATGGCCCCTGGGGTCTCTCCCAACTCTAGGATTCAGTGATTCTACGATACCTGAAGGGAGGTTGTGCACAAGAGGGAGCAAGCTTGTTTTCTCCTGCCCCAGAGGTTAGAACTCAAACAACAAATATGACAAGATTCTACCTAAACGTTAGGAAGAACTTCTTGACTGTAGAGTTATTCAGCAGTGGAATAGACTGCCTCCACTGGTGGTAGACTCCTTTGGAGGCTTTAAGCAAAGGTTGGACAACCATCTTTTGGAATTACTTTGATTATGTCTTCCTGCATGGCAGGAGTTGGTGTAGATGGCCTTTGTGGTCCCTTCTAACTCTATGATTCTCTTTTTTTAAAATTTTTATTTAGAAGATACATTTGTATTCCAAAACATAGTTTCTGCTATCTTTACAATTCTATATGTAAATGTATGAAAAAAAGAAAAAGAGGGGGAAAAATACACGCATAGAGTTACAAGAAATAGAATAAGAGATCATCCATTCAAAATAATGAGAGAGTAAGAATAATATATCTCCGCAATTAGCTTAGGTAATTAATTCCTTGTCAATCTAACAAAACTGACGCAATGTATTAAGGTTGTATTCGCCTCAAAATTCTATTAAATTGTTCATGCTGAATCCATAGACGTCTATATAAAGAGAGAAATGACAGAAAAGAAAAAAAAGAATTACTGTGTGTGTGTGTGTGTGTGTGTCCATGACTATCAGTCTCCTCCATTTTTCTCTCCATATCTTTTTAATACACTCCCATGCCTGATTTACTTTTGTCATATTTTGGTTATTTAGCATACTAGTTAGTTTATCCATTTGAAATGCATCAAATATTTTTGAGATCCAATCTTCGATAGTTGAATTAACCCTCTCCGTGATTGAGAATTCTGTGATTCTCAATTTGTTTGGTTATAGAATCGGAGAGTTGGAAGGGACTCCAAGGGCAATCTAGGGCCATTTCCGCACTAGCCTGTTATAGTGCTATGATTCCACTTTCAACATCCTACGGAATCCTGAGGTTTGCAGTTTAGGGAGGAGCCTCAAAGGCTCCTCCCTAAACTGCAAACCTCAGGATTCCGTAGGATGTTGAAAGTGGAATCATAGCACTATAACAGGCTAGTGCGGAAATGACCTAGGCTAACGCCCCAATCAGTGCAGGAAATCCTCAAGTGAAGTCTTTCAACTAAGCCCTACAAGGAGCAGTCGAAGGGATGGTGTTTTGTTTAACCTGGAGAAAAGAGAGCGGAGTGGTGACGTGACAGCTAGCCAAGATCCAACCCCATGCTTCTTTAGTGTGAATTCATGTAGTTAAGTGGTGGCTCTGATGCAACACCCTGTTGCTAAAGACTGGCGTTGCACAACCAGTTGAGTATCTGTGAACGTGTGTGCTGCTTCGACAATCCCAGTGAACCGAGTGGTACGTTGGAGGCATTAATGAATAGTGCCTCATCCGTGAATGAGTAATTGCATATGGAATTGTTACACTTGTTGAAGTCTACTTAAACAGTCGTGGATTGAACATGGATGATAGTCCACGGCCAAGAAAGTACAGCCACATGCGTCAGGGAACCTGTAGTGTGTAAAACACCAACAGGATATAAGATATCTTTTCATATCTGAAGGGTTGCCCTATAGACAATGGAGAAAGTTTTATTTTGCTCCTTCTGTAGAGGGTCGGATCAGAATCAGTGGATTAAAATTACAAGAAAAGATTATGAAGAACTTCCTGACAGTAAGGATTTTTTTCACACCAGAGTGCATTGTGCCAGAATCTATAACTCTTCTTTAAAGGTTTATAATCAGAAGTTGTGTGGCCAACCTTGGATGCTTTTGCAGCATGGGTTGGATTGGATGCCTTTTGCAATCTTTTTCAGCTCTGTGATTCTAAATGGGGCAGTTCGTGTCCGATTTCCAGCTAAAGTCCTTGGGGAATAGTTCGAGCACAGATATCCAGACTGATATTTGGGCATCTAAGCTAAACCAGGCTTATCTAAAATAGGTTTTGAAGCAAAGATCTGGACTGAAAATAGTTTCAGCCAGATACGTATACTCATATTTGAGCTCCTGATTCTAAAATGGGCTAAACAAGGCTTATCAATAATAGTTTCTGAGGCTAAGATCAGGGCTGAAAATATTTTCGGCCAGAAGCCTAATCTGATATTAGGTCTGGTGAGTCTAAAACTGGCTAAACCAGGCTTATCTAAGATAGATTTTAAAGCTAAGATCTGCACTGAAAATAATTTTAGCCGGTTGCCTACGCTGATTTTGAGCTTTTGATTCTTAAACTGGCTAAACCAGGCTTATCTAAAAATAGGTGTTGGAGCTAAGATCTGTCCCAGGCCTGAGTCCCACAGATTATGTCCTTTGGATTTTTGGAGCAAATTCCTCCATCTCCTTTTTAATCTGATAAGGTTTTCTTTGGTTCCCTTCTTCCTTCTCTGTCACAGGACCACTCGGAGCTGCCCATTGGAGCTGCTGCCACCATGGCCCACGAAATTGGCCACAACTTTGGCATGAGCCATGATGTTGAAGGCTGCTGTTTGGAAGCCACGGCAGCCCAAGGCGGTTGCGTCATGGCCGCTGCAACAGGGTAAGATGGGATGCGTAGCGTTTGGAGTTAGGTCTCTTGGGAGTGTGTGGTGACTATCTGGGAAGCACAGCCCCATTGCAACGAGCAACTTTGCTTCTTGCAACCTGTGGACATGGCTATCAAATCCTATAGTTAGAGGAGAGCACAAGGGCCATTGAATCTGACCCTGTTCTGCCATACAAGAAGACACCGTCAGAGCCTTCTTAACAGATGGCCATCTGGTTTAAAACACACACTAAGCAAGCTTTGTTTTTGTTTAACGCATATGTACAATATAAGTGACTCTAGACCAGGTTGGGAGGGCAAATCACAGCTCACGGGCCAGATATGGCCCTACAGGACTGTTTTTGTGGACCTAGTTACTCTCAGGGGTTGGTCAAAAAAGTTTTCCCCCCAAGTGCTCTCAAGGGGTGTCGAGTGGGCAATTTTACCATGTCCCCCCAGCCATTTTAGGCCCAGGAAAGGCCATTTTAATGACGTCTTTTCACTTCTTGTTTAGAAAAAAGGGCCTCTTCTGGACCTAAAGTGGCTGGGTGGGGGCCCCCCAGAGCCCCAAGGGAAGTTTGGGGGCATTTTTTGTGGTGTGTATGCGTAATGGGGTGCAATCCCCCCCAAGGTCTCCTATGGAGATAATGTGGCCCCCTGGCCTCCCACAGTTCCCCGCCCCTACTCTAGACAAGAAGGTGTTCACGGGGTGTCCCTTCTGCTCTAAATGAAAACGAACTTCTTTGGGAAGGATGGGAAATGGTGCAATGAACTCCGAGGCATGGCGGTTTTGCTTTTGTCTCCAAATGGATACAGCTGGGTAGTTTCTTGACTTTTCCGCTGAGTTTGGAGAGTGGGAGTTCTCTCTCTCTCGTTCCGTTCCCGCACCCCTCCTTTCCAGTCCGTGGGACCTGGAGCCTTGCAGAGCGGAGGCTCATCCGCAGCCGTAAATTAAAGCCAGCTTCCTTTAAGCCGAAAGGGAGCAAGGGTGCGGACAGCTGTACAGTAGCAGGAAGAAGTTGTTAAGAGAAAGGCAGGGGAGGGATGGGGTGGGCAACAAGACGGACCGAATCAGAAATGTGCCATTTATGGCTTGCTCTTAAAATTATACTATGCGCTGAGCGAGACGCCAGCGTTCTGCATCTGCTAAGCACATTGACACAAGCCTGCACGGAATAGCAGGGGCTTTCTCCTAGCTAGAAAGCTTTACCCGGGGAAACTTGTGTGTGTGTGTGTGTGTATGTGTGAAGGCCTGGACTGCTGACATGAGTCTGTATTACTGCCATCAGCAGTTGGATCTGTGGCTCAGTTGATTGCATCAGTTGTTACGGCCATTTTTTGTAAATATTTTTATTAAAAGTTAACAAACTTAAACATAAGTAGACAAAAATAGTATGAAAAGAAAACCGTAACCAAGACAGAACAAACAAAAAGGAAGGAACATTGCAAAACATATTTCTAAAAAAAACAATTTAGATTCAAAACAGTAAGACCATTTCCGCACTAGCCTGTTATAGTGCGATGATTCCACTTTCAGCATCCTCCAGGATCCTGGGGTTTGCGGTTTCGGGAGGGGCCAGTCTCAAAGACCCCTCCCTAAGCTGCAAACCCCAGGATTCCGTAGGATGTTGAAAATGGAATCATAGCACCATAACAGGCTAGTGTGGAAATGGCCTATGATTTTATGAGATGGATCCTAGTTCTTGGACGAGTGGAAAGCAGTGCATGGAAGCAAAGTATCCTGAGGAGTCAATCTTCGGCAAAGTCGCTGGGTTGGATGAGGCAATGGTGGAACACCGTTCCGTAAATAACCTAACCCAGGCTAGAACCCATCGCCCTGTCGTACGGCACGTGGGCCAGACGTTGCGCGCAGCATGTTTCTGGCTTCGGTGCCCAGCTTCTCCAGCTGAAAATAACAAATCAGTTTTACTTTAAACTGGATTTACTTTCGAAGTCTACTTTGTTTAACTTTGAATAAACCTATTACGCAAAACCCGAAGCTGAGAAAGTTTGGATGGTTTTCTTTAAACCCTGTTTGCAAGTAAACACTTAAAATAGGCCCTTAATTTTTTGTCATTGTGGTTGTCAGTTAAAAATATTCCCTTACCAATTAAAATAGTGACCTTTTATGTAAAAATCCTATCGCCCTCCCTGCCATTTCTGTTCTCATATAATGAATTGAAATCACTCGTGGTTTGTATGTTATTAGCTAATTAGGCCACCCAGTGAAATGCTTGTGTTGAACTGTGTTTTGTCGCTCTTAAAATACATTTTACAAAATTTGGGCTGTTAGGCTGTGTGTGTGTGTGTGTCTGGTTTGGGTGTTTATATATGTCCCCTTGTTACTATTTCTTTTTTAAGGCATTCCTGTTCATCCTATATCTGAAGATATCAGAGTGGCTTACAATAAAATCAACTCAAAGCAATAAATAATAACGGCCATTTTAAAGGATTAAAGCGATATTAGGTGGTTTATCAGTTAAAAAAGACAACGTAAAAATAGTGGAAATCTTAAACAGCGTAACCATAGGATAGATGCAGCCTGGATGAGATCAGTTAGGCCCGAAGGCTTTAATAAAAAGCCAGGTTTTGACTTGGAGCTGAAATGACCCCAGTGTGGGTGCCAGTTGGTCATCCAGAGGTCATGCCAGGTGGTCATCCCGTTGGTCATCCACCTCTCTATGGGGTGCCACCATAGAGAAGGCCCTTTCCCTTGTCCTCCCTCAATGTGTTTCTTCTGCTGGTGGGACACAGAGGAGAGCCCTTCCAATAGAGCTCAATTCTCAGGCAGACGTATGTGGAGAGAGGCGTTCTTTCAATTATCGGTTACAGAGAACATATTGCTACTAGTTTCCTTTATAAACCATCCTGTACGGTTTACTTTCCCTTTCTTAATGGCATTGGCTAAAGCCTGTACAAGTCATTATAAGGCATTCCCCAAAGTTTGAAGTCTTACTGCCCCTATAGAGAGCAAGCATTGGTGCAGTGCAGTGGTTCTTAACTTTTCCTTTGCCACGGACCCCCTTCAAAACTCTTTTGTTGCCATGGACCGCCAAGACTTAACTCTAAAGTGCATCAAATATTTAATTGAAATTGCTCATCAAGGGTTTTCAAACTTGGAGAGGAAGAGAAATAAGTAAATGCATACCGTCCTATTATAGTATTTTTATTGGAATGATTCCATACAAACTTGTTTCTTTCTTTTTTTGATTTCTTTCTCTTTTTCTATTTAACTGTAAAAGCTCACAAAGGCTTCAAACCTTTGTGGGCATCGTAGCCCCCTGGGGGTCCACGAACCTCAAGTTAAGAACCGCTGATATAGTGGTTCAAGTGTTGGATTATAATCTTGGAGATCAAGATTTGGTTCCCTGCTTAGCCATAGAAAACCACTGGGTGACTCTGGGCACATCCCATACTCTCAGCCCCAGAAAATCCCGTGATATGGTTTGCTTTAGGGTTGCCTTAAGTTGGAAATAGTTTGAAGGTGCACAGCAACAGTGGCGTCCTTTTGTATATTTTAATTCTCACTGTTAAGCTTAGTAATATTACAAACGGTGTTGGAAATTCAAGGTTATATTTTATATTTTAACTTGGTTATTTGGTATTTGTATAACCTCTTTGTTTTTACATTATGCTGACCTATGGTTATAAGCATTCACCTAGAACGTAAAGGCAGACCAGTAGGGAGGTTTGGAAAATTTTGCCTCCCTAAAATGGGAAGCCTAACCCAAGCGTATAAATGTTATAGGGAGACTTCCAGCCCTTTTAAGCACAATTACAGTGAACAATTAAAAAAAAGTTTACTTTCATCTCAGCCCTGAAGTTGTCCTTGAGTGGGATGTCCTTAGAGAACGTTTTGAGCTTTCTGGTCTCCGCAAACCAGGACTAACAGGCAGCCTTTGCTTGGCTTTCTCCCCTTTTGTCTCTTTCCTCAGCTATCCTTTTCCAAAAGTGTTCAGCTCCTGCAGCCGGAGGCAACTGGAGAGTTATTTCCAGAAGGGAGGCGGCATGTGCCTCTTCAACATGCCCGACACCAAGGACCTGGTGGTGGGCAAGAAATGCGGCAATGGATTCCTGGAGGATGGAGAGGAGTGTGACTGTGGGGAGATGGAGGTATGTTTCTGGGTGGTTAAATTTCAGAAACAGGCTGTGCTGGGCTGCAGCAGTGTGATGCAGCAGCTAAAAAGGCCAATGTGATTCTAGGCTACATCATTAAGTGTGTAAGTTCTAGATCGAGGGAGTAACAGTACCGCTGTGTTCTGCATTGGTCAGACCTGGCTATGGAGCAACTTCAGGGGCTTTCTAGTAAGTTGGAGGTGGGCTTTGGGCATTGCAGAGGGAGGAGGAGAATACTAGTCCCTGCAGCACCCAAAAAAAAGGACACCCATGTGCATAAAGGGAACATACTTATGTGGATGTCCCTAACAGAATTCCATCTCAGATGTGTAACCTGAAAATACATATAAGGAATCTTACACCTTGAGCTGGAACAAAAAAGCATGCTAAGTATCAACAAGTAGCTTAAAATATATATTTTTTTCTTGTGAAAGAAACAGAACTAACATGGTGTAGTCGTTTGATTACTAGACTAGAGCTCTGGGGGACCAGAGTTCAAACCCTCACTCAGCCATGGAACCCCCTTCTGTCACATTATCTCAGCCTTAGAGAAGGCAGTGGCAGAGTTCTCCTGAATGAATCTTAAAAGGCAATCTTAAGGCAATCTTAAAGGTAATCTTAAAAGGCAATGTTGCATAGTGGTTTGAGTGTTGAGCTTGGACTTTGGGTGTCCAGGGTTGAAATCCCCACTCAGCCAGGGAAACCCACTGGGCGATTTTGGCCAAGTCACAGCCTCTCAGCCTTAGAGGAGGGCAAGAGCAAACCTGCTCTGGAGAGATCTTACCAAGAAAACACTAGGAGAGGGATGTCGTACGTTGGGGCCGATCTGAAGGCACATAATAATGACGAAGGGATGTCATATCAAGGATGGAGCAAGCCTGTTTTCTGCTGCTCCAGAGACTAGGACATGGAGCAATGGCTTCAAATTTCAAGACAAGAGACTCCGTCTAAACATTAAGAAGAACTTCCTGACAGTAGGAGCAATTTTACAGTGGAATACATTGCTGCCTCAATGGAATGTGGTGGCGTCTCCTTCTTTGGAGGTTTTTAAAGAGAGACTGGATGGCCGTCTGTCAGAAGTGCTTTGGTGGGATATTCCTGCATGGTAGAAGGGGGCCGGACTGGGTGGCCCTTGGGGTCTCTTCCAGCTCTAGGATTCTATGATTGTAAGATTCAGCAACAACAACAACAAGTCCTACATTCAAAAGGCATTGAGATGAAAAGGCTATTTGTTAACATTAAATGATGAGAGGCATAGAAGAACCAGTAACATTTTATTAGGTACAACAAAATACAAAGGATGCTGATATTTCTTTGTGTGTCTGAATAAAGAATTGGAGGCATCTGGCAGTTAGCAAACCATAGTGACATTTGTTCCAGAGAAAATAATTTTACGCTGTTTCATTCAAGCATTAAACTTCCTAGCCAACAGAAATGAAACAGCATCCTGCAAAAATGAAATAGGCATCAAATTAACTTTACAAGTGGGAGGAAAGGAAAAGGGAGAAATCCCAGCCAAACAACTATGGAGTCATCTTTATATGTAAAGGTAGTTTGGAAAATACATGGAAACCAGACAAACCCTTCTGCAGTGCCAGAATTCTTGGTGAGCGTTGCTTTCTAGCTGGCTTGTTTAAATATGTTTGTGTCTGTGTGTGTGTTTATGAGCTTTTATGTTTAGCTTAAAATGACAATGGGAGAAGCAGACAAAAGCAAGGCCCAATAAAAGGGCAGTGATTTTATAGGAAATTTGCCTGGCGCTCCCTGGATTGTTACTGGTGGTTTATAGTTTAAATGGAACAGAATTTTAAATGAAAGCTTGGGCAGCCAAACTGACACTCTCTGTCCACACTAGACTGTTATAGCGCTATGATTCCACTTTCCACATCCTATGGAATCCTGGGATTTGCAGTTTAGGGAGGGGCCATCCATAGGATGTGGAAAGTGGAATCATAGCGCTATAACAGTCTAGTGCGGAAATGCCCACAGTCTCAAAATCTATTTTACACCAAGTAGCGTGCAAATTGGCCCAAAAGGAACATTTTTTTTAAAAAAAAGTGAAGAATTTTGTACAAGAATGTCTTGTGTTGCCTGACATGGTATAGAAGGTTTCATTCATGATTGGAATGAAACGCATCTTTCGGTGGCATGTAGTTTTGCATGGTTTTGCATGTAGTTTTCAAGCATGTAGTTTTGCATGGTACGAAGGTCTGAGAAATGGAGAGTATAGTATATATTAGCATGCAGAGAAGGAGACAGCAATTTTAAGTGAAAGTGTGCTGGGAAATTTCAAAGCCAAGGGGCCTACCTATCTGGGCTGTTATAATGGCTTTCAGCTAATAAGTTTTTAAAATTACTTTCTAACTGTTTTTTTTGTAACCCACTATAAGATAGAAAGATGGTATAAAGACATTTTATTTAACATTTTACTCCTCTTTCCCATGTTTGTTCTCTTTTCAGGAGTGCACGAATCCTTGCTGCAACGCAAACAATTGCACCCTGAAAGTTGGAGCTGAGTGTGCCCATGGAGACTGTTGTAAAAACTGCAAGGTAGCTGCAAATCCTCTCTCCAGCCAGTGTTGTAGCTCAGTTAAAAAGTGTTTCATTTCTCTGATGAGTTACTCAGTAACTAATTACTTTTCGCAGTAATTTTTGCTTGTAATAGCCATGGCTCTAACTCACAGTTGTCAGTGGAATAAGAGCAGGTTGTCTGCCTATTAGTCATTACTGAGTGGGAGTGTTACTGTCTTAGGCTGAGCAAGGAATGGAGAGGATGAAGACTTACATGGATGGCTGCCTCTTGCTGCAGTCCAGAAGGCTTATTTTGTAATTTATATTGCCTGTCATGATTTCCAAGATGCAATATCTAAATTGGCCACTTGGGGGAGCCAGCGACCCATTTCCTGTGCTTTCTAGTAGCACAAAAGTAACAATAATGATATCTTGTTAGTAATGAACAAATCAGCAAGTTACCTTTGTAGACTGCAGTAACAATAACATGGAAGGACCAGTTGGGTGATCAGAGTGATGAGTTAAGTAACTAATTTCTTTGGAAAAGCAATACTCCAAGCTCTGTTTTGCAGCCCAGTTTTCTGACAGTGAGAGATTTAAATATGTAAATCTTGATTTAAGTCTTGGGGATTCCTGGTAAAAGAATGGTTAAGACCCACTTCCTTAGAACATTGTTCCATATTGTTCCTTCTAGACCCCATGGGAATTACTTTTCTATCTTCTTTCTCTTTCTGGGGTCACTGGTAGCTAAAGACGGCTGGGACCATGTGCCGAGAACAGGCCGGATCCTGTGACCTGCCAGAGTACTGCACCGGGGCTTCTCCGTATTGCCCCACCAATGTGTATTTGTTGGATGGCTCAGCTTGTTCCTATGGGGAAGCATACTGCAACAACGGCATGTGCATGACCCATCACCAACAGTGTGTCCAACTGTGGGGCCCAGGTGAGCAATCCTCTCTCCCCCCGTGTCTTTTTGCATCTTCTGTCCAGTGTTCTCTGCGTAAGAACTACCATGTTAAATGAGATGAGGAGGCGGGCGTGGATAATGCATGGCTCCTATTCTAGGTGTTGTTGCACCGAGATTCCCATCGGCTCTGCTCAGCCTTGTCAGTGCTGAGAAATTCTGAGAGTTTCAACCAAGTGATACGTGGAGAGCGAGAGAATCATAGAATCACTGAATCCTAGAGTTGGAGGAGAGCCCAGAGGCCATCTGGTCCAACCCCATTCTGCCGTTTAGGAAGACACAGTCAAAGCATTCCCTTAGACCGATGGCCATCTGGCCTCTGCTCTGCTCCAAAGAAGGTGACTCCACCATACTCCCAGGCAGCCGTGTATTCCACTGTTGAACTACTCTTAGCATCAGGAAGTTCTTCCTAACATTTAGGTGGAACCTCTTTCCCTGTAACATGAATCAGTTGCTCCATGTTCTAGTCCCTGTCCTAGCAGCAGGGAACAAGCTTGGCCCATCTTCCAAATGATACCCTTTCAAATATTTAACCGTGGCTATCCTATCACCTCTTAGCCTTCTTTTTTCCGGGCTAAACGTTCTCAGCTCTCTAAGCCACTCCTCGTAGGGCTTCGTGGTTTCCAGGCCTTTTACTATTTTGGTCGCCCTCCTCTGGACATGCTCCAGCTCCTCAATGTCTTTCTTGCATTATGGTGCCCAGAACTGGACATGGTCCCATTGCGGTGTGACCAGAGTGTTAAAAAGACAAAGGTTCTTCATCTGAGGATTAGACCAGAGGTCCCTTGAAACAGAGCAGAGAGAAGCCTGCCACAGATTCGCTAGCAGCGGACAGAAGGGTATCTTCCCTCAGCCACTCGTCCTTGGCATGTATACTTCTGTTTTGCTTGCTGCTGCCTTGACTCTTAGGCCATTTCCGCACTAGGCTGTTATAGCGCGATGATTCCACTTGCAACATCCTACGGAATCCTGGGGTTTGCAGTTTCGGGAGGGGCCAGGCGGCCCCTCCCGAAACTGCAAACCCCAGGATTCCGTAGGATGTTGCAAGTGGAATCATCGCGCTATAACAGCCTAGTGTGGAAATGGCTTTAGTTGGGCTTTGAAAGCTTTTTATGCAAATAGAAATCGTGACGGCCAACCGTGGAGGCGGTGAATCCATTGCCTGTGCTTTAAGGTTGCTGTCCAAGGTGCCGAATCTCTTTGAGAGCTAGGGGTCAGCCCCTAAGAGAAAAGCGTTAACGTTTGTGCTTAACTGTGGATCAGATTTACTGCTCCACGGACATCAGAGCCATAGTCTGACACTGGACTTCAATGGAAGGAGTTCTTGTAGGTCAATTGACTGCCAGACCGTTGTCCCATCTAGCTCTGCATTGTCTGCAAAGACTGACATTAACGGTCCGGCGTTTCAGCCAGAAGGCCGTGCATTTTATCTTGCGTTAATGGAAACACAGTTTCCAAGCTGAAGGAAGTAATAGCCGCTCTGTATCAGAGCTTTCCAAACTTTTCATGTTGGTGACACGCTTTTTAGACGTGCATCATTTCGTGACGCAGTAATTCAGTAAGCAGTTCAGTAAATGGAGGCAGCCCCTCCACCCGACCCTGGCCTGTGGCCGCCTCCGTCGCCGGGGTCTTGCATGGTGGTGGCGGGAGAGGCAACCGGTCCACCTGTTACGTTCATGCGACACACCTGCACACTGCAGCCGACACACTCATGTGTCACAACACACAGCTTGGAAAGCTCTGCTCTATATTCTGCTGGTCAGGCCTTAGCTGAAGTGTCGTGTTCAGTTGTGGGCACCTCATTTTAAGAAGGATCTAGCTGAGTCGGAGTGAGTTCAGAAGAGGGCAACTGGGTTGATAAGAAGGAGGAAGAACAAAACATGAACAAGGATTGAGATAGCCGGGCATGTTCTGCTCGGTGAAGAAAAGATTGAGAGGTAACACCATCACACTCTTTAAATATCTTTTTCACTCTTTAGCCTGGAGAAGAGAAGGTTAAGAGGCGACATGATAGGTGTGCTTAAATATTTGAATATATGGAGGATGGAGCAAGCCTGTTTTCTGTTGCTCTAGATAATGGGACATGGAGCAATGGCTTCAAACATCAGGAAAAGAGATGCAATCTGAACATTAGGAAGAACTTTCTGATGTTAAAATTGGCTTGACCGTGGACTATGCTGCCCGGGAGTGTGGTGGAGTCTGCTTCTTTGGAAGTTTTTAAACAGAGGCTGGATGGCCGTCTGTCGGGAATGCTTTGTTGATGTATTCCTGCATTCCTCCAGGGGATTGGACTGGATAGCCCTTGGGGTCTCTTCCAGCGGTATGATTCTGTCTCAAGGGTTGTCACAGAGAGAATGGGGCTAGAGAAGGACCAGGTCTAATGGTTTCACGTTGCAGGAGATAGATGTCAGTTGAACATTAGAAGGAACTTCTTGACAGTAAGAGCAGTTTGGCAATGGAACTTGTTGCCTAGAGAGGTAGGGCAGTCTCCTCATTTGGATATCTTCGAAAATTGGCTGTACAACTACTTGCTGGGGATGTTTTAACTGGAGAACCTGCATTGAGCAAAGGATTGGACTTGATGTCCCATGAAAGCCCTTCCAGCTCTATGATGCTATGATTCTGTGATTGAATCTGGGACCTTCTGCGTGCAAAGGGATGCCCTTTCCTGTTTCCCCATAATCTAGCCATGAATTCTGTAGGCTGTGTGGCTGCAGTTTTACTACTCTGTGACCTCCATCCTGTTAGTAACACACACAGGCCTAAATCTAGCATACACTTGCAAGTCTCTCTCTTTTTCCTTTTTTTTTTGATCATTGCAGAGGTTGATATTTTCTTCCTCCCTCCACAATGACCAAAGTCCCTCTAGGACTGACAATTTTTGCTGGGATAGCTTCCCTCCATGACTTCTGAGTGGAAGGTATCAGAAAAATGTATTCAAAATGATGTTGTCACCCTCTGGTTGCATCATCATCTGTAAAAAAAAAACATATATAGTAGCCTTATTTTTAAATAAAAAAAGGGTATATAACATATCTCGGTAAGAGCCCCTGTAGTACATACTCAAACAAAAAGGAACGAGAGAGAGATAAAAAATGGAAGATGAACAAACTCTGAAAGATTGCAAACTAATGGATGTAGGAAGAGAGAGGACATAGCTAAGATCAACAAATGTCAGGAATACATGCTATGCCTAAATTTTTAGAAAGCCGAATAGTTTAGCAGCTGCTGAGTACAGGCATGCCAAGGTTGCTCCCTCTAACAGTTTAGGGCTCCTCCTTTATTATAATTTTTATATCAAAATTTCCAACTGATAAAAATAAAACTAAGATTTTATCGTCTTCTGGAGAACTGCAGCAGATCTCAGTGACCAGTGTCCTAAGTCTGTGTCTAGCTGTGAGGATATAATTCTGTTTCTTGGTCGTGTAAGACCTTGAAGGAACTTTAGGGGTTGGAGAGTCGAACCTGTAGGGAGAACAGGAGGTGGGTAGAGTTCCTTTCAGGTGATTATGGCCATTTCTGCACTAGACTGTTATAGTGCTATTATTCCACTTTCAACATCCTATGGAATGCTGGGATTTGCAGCTTAGGGAGGGGCCTCAGGCCTCTCCCTAAACTGCAAACTCCAGGATTCCGTAGGATGTTGAAAGTGGAATAATAGCACTATAACATCTAGTGCGGAAATGGGCAAAGTCTCTTTTTAAAAGACCTCTTTATTCCAATGCTCTTTTGTTGTCCTTTGCCCCGTAGGTGCCTCGCCAGCTCCAGATGCGTGTTTCCAGGATGTCAACAGGGCTGGAGATATGTACGGCAACTGCGGCAAGGACAAACATGGCCATTACGTCAAGTGCGCCTTGAAGTGAGTGCTAATGGGTAGCCATTGGGGATTTCTCCCTTGCATGGGAGGGGGAGTACTGAACATGGTTTTCTCCCCACTGTGAGAGTGTTCTCTTGGTATTCAAAAGTTCCAGAGTGTTTTGTGGGGATTCTGTATCCGGTGTGAGAGGGGAAGAGGAGGTGCTAGCTGTTCCCTTAAGAGACCAAAACCCTGAACGTTTGCTGTGCAGCGAAATGGCCTGAAGTTGCCCACCAAATGTTGGAAGGGCCTTTCTGTGGTTGCACCTGCTGCTGGCATTTCCCACCTTGCCCGAAGAAGAAAAGACAAAGAAGAAGAAGGAGGAAGAAGGGGGAAACAACAACACCCCCTCCCACTTTTTCCCAAAAATTGGGACTGGAAGCAGCACGCAGCAGACTAGACTTGGCCAAGGCCAGCCAGTGGGTTTCCAGGGCAGAGCAAGGATTCAAATCCTGGTTTCCAGAGACCTGGTTCACCGCTCCAAGTGCTGCACCATGCTGGCTCTGATGTACCTCTGTTGTAGGTAAATTTGGCCTACAGTTGGTCTCCTTATAGAATCACAGAGTTGGAAGAAACCACAAAGGGCTACTGAGTCCAGCCCCCTTCTGCCATGTAAGAAGACACCATCAAAATGTTTCCAAAAGATTGCCATCTAGCCTTTATTTAAGAATGCAGAGTCAACGTACTGGTAAATCAGATGGATCCCATTTCAGTGGCTCTATTCTGGTGAGAACTAACGGTGGGATTTAGGTCCCATGTGAAACGATTACCCTGGTAGAACTTCATATAGAATTCTAGAGCTGGGAGAGACCTCAGGGGCCATCCGGTCCAACCCCTTTCTGCCATTCAGGAAGACACAATCAAAATAACCTCAACAGATGGCCATGCAGCTTCCGTTTAAAAACCTCCAAAGAAGGAGACTCCACCACACTCCCAGGCAGCAGCATATTCCATTGTCAAACTGTTCTTGCCATCAAGAAGTTCTTCCTAATGTTTAGGTGGAATCTCTTTCCCATGAGCTTGAAGCCATTGCTCCATTTCGTAGTCTCTGGAGCAGCAGAAAACAAGCTTGCCCCATCCTTTGTAGAACATCTTTTTAAACATCTAACCATGACTATCATGTAACATCTTAACCTCTGTGGCAAGAGTTTGGATGGCATGGCCTTTCAGTCTCCTTTCTAGCTCTGGTTTTCATCATATTTTCTAGAGATGCCAAGTGCGGGAAGATCCAGTGCCAGAGCTCAGCTGCAAAGCCCAAAGGGACCAACACCATCTCCATGGATACCACCATCCGGTTCAACGGGCGGGAGATCAAGTGCCGAGGGACCTTGGTTTATGCTACCAATGATGATGAGGGGGACATGGCTGACCCGGGTCTAGTGATGACAGGGACTAAGTGTGGGGATGGAATGGTGAGTTCTCTATGGGAGCAAGCTCGGCGCTGGCCAGAGCACCCCAAGTCTGTTTTATAGAGTGCACATTATGTCAGGCAGGCTGGTCCTGCAGCTAGATGATGATGATGACGACAATGATGATGAGGATTATTTTATTAATTTACTAGCGCATTTACCCAGCATTGCCCGGGATTTTATTTTCTCATAGGTAATACTTGTTAGAAATACCTTAGGAATTACCTTACCTTAGGAGTTAGATGTGGTTGAAATACACAGATTTGAACTCCTGAATCTCCTAATTCCCCTAAGTGTGTTGTTCAGTACCTGTAACTTTTCCCCATATTCCCAAATCCAAGCCCTTTCCGCATGTTACCTTATTGCGGAGGTGGGGGGTGCCGTTTGCGGAAGCAGGCTTTTGCGCGAGATGCTCTCTTCGCGGCTCCTTCGTCCCACAGCTGGTTTCCTGGTCGCGCCACCGTCACGCAAGCGCCCCACCCCTTCCTTCCGCAGTGCAGCCTGGGAACCGTAGGCTGCGCTGTGGGAGGAAGCGCGACTGGCGTGCCTGGGACGACGTACCGCAGGGCAGGTAAATGCGCGCGGGCCCCGGGAGCCTTGCGCGACTGCGCAGCATGTTCAGCTTGAAGCCGAAAATAAGAAAATGCATGCACGGTTCGCATTAGGCTCGTGAGCGTCGCGTAAATGGGAGTGCGGACCACCGCTCAAGGGGCCCTCTCGCAAAAGAAACTGCGTGCGGAAAGGTCACCAGTCTGTATTCAGAGTTGTTAACATACGAGGTTGGGATTGTGCGGGGACTTGCTGCTAGACCTCGTCTCCATAGCGACCGGCCCATTCAGAGCTCTCTGGTGGAGAATTCTAAAGGCCCCTCTCTGAACTACCAACCCCAGGATTCCATAGAATCTTCTCAGGCAGCCATCATATGAGATCTTTGCCTGCTTGACACAAGCAGACAAACTCACAAACAAACAAACGTTGACTTATATATAGTAGATATCCACCTTTTTCCTGGTAACAGGACTTAAGACTGCTAATAACATTTTAAAACAGTGTAATGCCTTTGCAACAATTGTTTGCACACTGAGTTGTCCCTTTGGTTGCACAGAGTTGTCTCACAAGACTGCACAGAGCGTTGCATAAAGAAATTTTGGAAGTTTATGCTATGACATCCCAATGTAAGATCTTGGCTCTCTTTCTTCTAAAAGAAGCATTTTGAAAATGTATTTTGTTACTTTTTCTGAGACAAGAGCTCCACTGCAGTATTCAAAGAGTGAAATCCAAAGGATCAAATCCACCCCCAATCCATGCTTAGTCTGGGAAATGTGGATCAAATCAACTTATGCTGGAATCCACAAAGATTTAATTTCTTAGGAATCTCTAGTCACTATGACCCTACCTGACTTCAATGCAATTCTGATTTCAGGTATGCAAAGACCAGCGATGTTTGAATGCCTCATTTTTTGAACTGGACAAATGTATCTCCAAATGCCACGGACATGGGGTGAGTAGCCAGCCGAGGCCTCTCCATATTTATTCTATGAATTTTACAGTCCAGCATTGAGAGATCGTCACTCATTTCATTCTTACCCGCAAAGGCAAATAATTTTTAAAAGTTTTCTCCCTGCTGGATAAGTTAATGAGTGTTTGTCCCATTTTTCAGCGATTTTAGGATTTTTGGGGGGGGGGGGTTGAAAAATTTGCACAAAAGACTAGGGGTTGTACAGAAACAATACTGTGATGTTTTACACCAAACTAAGCCCTTTGCCCAATGAATATTTTGCAGAGAAGTCCCCAAATATGAAAAATCTAATTTGATAATTTTCTTGTTGGGCTATGTTGATACACTGAGGCCATTTGCACACTAGAATGTTATAGCACTATTATTCCACTTGCAACATCCTATGGAATCCTGGGGTTTGCAGTTTCGGGAGGGGCCGCCTGGCCCCTCCCGAAACTGCAAACCCCAGGATTCCATAGGATGTTGCAAGTGGAATAATAGCGCTATAACATTCTAGTGCAGAAATGGCCTGAGACACTCATTCTCATCAATGATGGGGAAAATCAGTGTGCATTCTACTAGCATCCTGAGTTAAATTAACAGTAGAAGCAAAATTGTTTGCAGGTGTTTGCTGGTGACATGGCTAAGAGCTCTTTGGGTGAATGACTTTTGAATGCTGCCAAGCTGCTGTGGATGCAGAAACTTGAAGAGAGGCATCTTCAAATGGAAATCACACTGCCGCTAATGAAAATGCTACGTTTGTGTTACAAATGTGGAATACAAAGTAGAGGTGTAGAGGAAATATGATGTAGGCATTACTGGGGGAAATATTTTTTGCTGGTCCGAGAAATAATTCTGGTTGATGGTTGGGTGATTCTGGATGGCAAGCTCCTAGGGCTATTTACTTATACAAGGTTAGAACGAGAAACAAAGAAGAGGACGTAAGGGACGAGGGATAAGAGAAGGTAAAGAGGATTATGAAAAGATGATATAAAAAGTATGACCTTTGGTGAAAATGCAACAAAAAGAAAGATGGGCTGAAGAAAGAGAGGGTATGGGAAGGGAGGAAAATGCTGAAGAAGTTGGTTGTACAGTCAGCCCTCCACATTTGTGGGTTTGATTTTGTTGGATTTGATTATTTGTGAGTTTCTCCAACCCCTCTCTTCCCACCTCAGGTGGTTTTCTGGGGAATCTTTCCTCTTGGCAGCTTCAATAAGGCCGCGTAGCTGTTTCAAAACCCCCCTCTTGTCAGGGTCAGAGACCCGGGCGGCAAGCCAGCCCAGAGAAGGGAGTGGGAGAGCTAGCAGAGTCCTGCCAGGAGGAGTCAAAGCAAGCAATTACTCATAGGCAGTCCATTTACCTAAGCCTGAGCAACAAGCAAAAGCTGTAGTCAGAGTCCAAAATCCAGGGGTCAGGAGCCAAGAGATCAATCCAAGGTATCAGGTGCCAGGGGTTGGAAGAAGGAACAGGCAAAGAGAGGACTTGTAGAAAGTTTGCCACAAGCAAAGGAAAGCTTCCAGGCAGGCAGTTATATAGCCCAAGGCACAGGTGTGCCCAGTCGCTGCTTCTTGAACTTCATCGAGGAAGCCTCCCTTTGCTCAGCTCTCTTGAGTCTCTGCCTTTATTGGGGGCTGATTGACGCAGGCTCCGGGGCATCTTTAGAATCTGATCCCTGTTGCTCTAAAGGAGCAGGCAGAGGGACGTCCGCGCCTGCTTGGTCCATGGCATCGGGGAGCTCCTGAGCTGCAGACTCATCTCCAGCCAGAGCCACAGGGACCAACTGCTGCTGTTTGCCATCGGCAGCTCTGACAGGGGCTTCAGTTATCACACCTCTAGTCCTCCACCAGCAGCTGTCTGGCTAACAAAGGATGGCTCGCGGCCTGATTTCTCAGGACCACAAACTCTCTCCCAGTGTTCCCCACACACCAAGGAAGGAGATGGGCACGAGAGGGGAGGTATAGGGCCACCGTGCCCACCCACCCCCTTTCCTTCTCCTTTCCCTGACCTGGTTTGGACTCTGGAGTGCCCACTCTCCCCGCCATGCCTTCACCCCCTTCCCACAGACGCACATTCGATATTTGCAATTTTTCCACTTTTGCAAGGTTGTGTACCTCAACCCTAACAAATGTGGGGGGCCAACTGTAGTATATGTCGGTAAGGAATGACTTACCGGAGTATAAATTGCTTTGATATTAAAAATATAAAACGAGCAAACAAAAAACCAAAAGGCATTGTGTATTGATTTTGATTTTTCTTCCTTAATGTTTGTTGTTAACTTAGTAAAGGCTAAGATTGGAAAAGCGGTGAGAAAATACAGGAGGGTTGCAAACGGGAGACGAAAGAGCTTTATGGGGAAGCACCCACAATAAAGGATTGTGTTTGCGCTCGAACAGTTGTATTTTCCAGGTCCAACAAACTGTATTGTTGTGATGCTGGTGCTGGTTCAGTGGAACAAACATCAGGCTCACGTCCCCACCACATCATCTCCAACTCTTGTAGGTTTGCAACAGCAACCGGAATTGCCACTGCGACGCCGGATGGGCTCCTCCTTTCTGCGAAAAGGCGGGACTGGGAGGCAGCGTGGACAGCGGCCCTGTGCAATATGACAGTGAGTTCCACACATCCCAAATACTTGCATGAAAGAAGGGGAGAGTGCGTGTTTGTGGCCTGAGAGCTTTCGTGGTCAATGGCAAAGTACAAAGTGTTGGTTATTACCTCTAAAGCCCTGCATGGTTTGGGTCCAAGTTACCTGCAGAATCGCCTCCTCCCATAAAATCCTCCTCATACGCTCAGGTCTTCTGGAGGCCGTTTACTTAAGCTGGCCAGGGCTAGACTGGCAGCGGCCACCTAGAAGACCTTCTCGTTGGCCGCCCCAGACTTTGAATTGACCTGCCGGAAGAGATTCAACAGCAAAATAGGCTGTCTGAATTCAAAAAAGTACTCAAGGCCCATCTCTTCTGGCAGGCCTACCCAGTCTGTTCTTAATTATGATGTCTTTTATTCTGATCTATTTTTATATATTTGTATTTTAAATGGCCTTATCTGCTTTTTGTGTATTTTAACTTATGATGTATTTTTTAATTAAAATACCTGTTGTACGCTGCCTTGAGCCTTGGGGAGAGGCAGGTAACAAATAAAAATTTTACTACTACTACTACTACTACTACTACTACTACTATTATTATTATTATTATTATTATTAGTAGTAGTAGTAGTAGTAGTAGTAGTAGTAGTAGTAGTAGTAGTTTGCTATCTGTTGCCATCAAAATGGCTTTGACTTGTGGCCACTTTGCAGATGAGAGACCTCCAGATGCCCAGTCATCAACTGCCCTGCTTTGCCCTTGCAAACGCAGGGCAATTATGGCATCTTTAATTGAATCAACCCACCTGTAATACGACAGCCTTTGTCTTTTCTTCTACCTCTCACTTTATCAAGCATTACGGGCTGAGTATCTCTGATCCCGGTGGTTCTTAACCTTGGACCTCTAGGGTGCCCCAGTGTTCTCCCAGAGGGTCTGCGAAGGCTTGAAGAAATGTTACAAACTTTTACGATTAAGGCAGAAAGAAAGAAAGAAAGAAAGAAAGAAAGAAAGAAAGAAAGAAAGACAGACAGACAGACAGACAGACAGACAGACAGAAAGACAGACAGAAAGACAGAAAGACAGAAAGACAGACAGAAAGACAGAAAGAAAGACAAATTTATGTAGAATCATTCTGATAAATATATTATAATACGAGCGTGTGCATTTACTTCTTTCTCTCTTCTCTCCCAATCTGAAAATCCTTGATGACATGCAACTTTAAATAAATATTTGATGCACTTTAGGTCTTTAAATCTTGAATTAAGTCTTGATGGTCCACAGCAACAAAATATATTTTTAAAGGGGGTCTGTGGTAAAAGAAAGTTAAGAACCACTGCCTTAACTGATAAAGCTTGGGGCTAGAAGTGTTTTGGATTTTGGATTTTTTTCCAGATTTTGGAATACCTGTATTTGCATATATGTAATAATATCTTGGAGATGGGAGCCAAGTCTAAACATGAAATTCGTTTAGGTTTCATATGCACCTTATACACATAGGCTGAAGGTGATTTTATACAATGTTTTAAATAATTTTGTGCATGAAACAAAGTTTGTGTACACTGAACGATCAGAAAACAAAGGTGTCGTTGTCTCAACCACCCATGTGGACTATTTTGGATTTTGAAATATGTCAAGAGTTTGGATTTCCAGATAAGGAATGCTCAACCTATATTGTCTTTTCCAGTGAGTCGCATTCTCCCGATATGTCCAAAGTATGATAGCCTCAGTTTGATCCATTTTGACTTCCCAGGAGAGCTCAGGTTTGATTTGCTTTTGGACCCTTTTATTGGTCATTTTGGTGGTCCATGGTATCTGTAGAACTCTGCTGCAGCATCACGTTTCAGAGGAAATGAGGGTCTAGGCAAGGAATTTTTCCCACATGTTCTTTAGAAGGAGTCATTGCATGTTTGATTTTCATGCATCGCTTTCTTACAGAAATATGAAATAGGAAAAATATAGCATATATAGTGGTTGTGTGCCTTCAAGTCATTTCTGACTTAAGGCAACCCTGAGATGAACCTATCATGGGTTTTTTCGGGGGGCTGTGTGATGCACCAAAGGTCGCCCAGTAGGTTTCCATGGCTGAGTGAGGAAATCAGTCCTGGTCTCCAGGGTTGTCCGCACTGGCTGTCTATAGTTATAGATAAGAATTCCTTGTACAGGTTTGTGCTCCCAGAAGGCTCGAGTGACTAAATTTGAGGCATTGCATAGGGATGTAAACTGTCCTGGCTTGGAATAACGGGATGGAGATTTCTGTTTGGGGTCTTGCTATATTTATGTCATGTAAATATGAAGATGAATGTGAACCTGGATCTTGTGGAACTGTTAAAAGCTGGCTTTTTCATTTTTACAGCTGGTTGACTCATGTCTTTCTTGTAATGTTGTTGAACCAAAGAAAAGCTCTGCAGCAATATGTAGAAACTTTCTGGACAATTAAAAGAGAGCCTAGTCTGATCCCACTGTTCCTTTTTTTTAAAATCATTTTTATACAAAACATGAGTTTAAAACAATTTCTCCATCATAGTTTTGTATATACACATGAAGGTTTACTGTATTTTCTTATCTTCCTGCATTTCTACCTAAAAGCTTAGTATTTTCATGAATGTTACCAATAGTTTACGTACTTCTACAATTGTCCTCTAATATCATTTGTTCCAGGTCCTTATATTCTAGAAGTTCTATTGAATAACTTTAATACTTTAATACATATTTTCTTAAAACCCTTTAGGTTCTTATAACGTATTTTCTTAAAACACTTTAGGTTCTTATATGATGTATAACATCATTCCTAAATAACACATTCCTAAATGTTCTTTATATATTTTTATATATATATATATATATATATATATATATATATATATAATATTTTATATATTTTTTCAATCTTTATGTTGGAAGTCACTTTCTGTCGGAACCCATTTGTTTTTTATTTTTGCTTCTGATCGATGTCTTAATTTTTGTGATAGAACATCTGTTTTCGCATCCTCCACTGTTCCTACGTGTGCAGTCGCACGTGCTTCCTACGTAAGGCTCTCTTTTCCCGCACATCTTCCTGCAGATCACGAAACCGTCCTGATCACGCTGGTGGTGGTTGTCTTCATGGTCCTGGTTGTTATAGCCGTTGGACTCTACGTTTACTACAGAAGGGAGAGCTCCTTCCTCAACAAGTGGGTCAAAGGCTTGAGGAAGAGCCACGAGACGTACAGGTGAGTGGTGGTGCTGGTGGGGAGGGAGAGAGGAAGCCACTGCTGAGAGCCCCATTCCTTCCCTCTCTTCCAGGGCTTCTGTGCACTTGCTCCATCTGGGAATAGGCAAAGTGCAGCCTGTGGGCTTCCTGTGCTCTGGGGGAACCCGAAGCCTGGCCCTTGTGTTGGGCGGGAACGGTGAAGCCAGCTCTACCCTAACCCCCAGAAGCCTGGAGCTGCGACATGAAGTCCTGAATTGTTCAGAAAGGAACTTAACACACACACACGCACACAAGCTTTGATCCATGGGAGAACTTCCCCCTTCCAAGCTGTAACACAAGTTACAGCTCTCTCTTTCAACAGAGAGAAATGTAGGGTCCTGCACTTGGGCAGAGAAAATGAAAGTCACAAGTATAGGATGGGGGACTTGCGGCTGGATAGCGGTACGTGTGAAAAGGGTCTAGCAGTCTTGGTAGATCAGAAGCTGAACATGAGTCAGCAGTGTGACGCGGCAGCCAGGAAAGCCAACGCGATTCTTGGTTGCGTCAGTAGCAGTATGGTGTCTAGATCGAGGGAGGTGATGGTACCACTCTGTTCTGCATTGGTTAGGCCTCATTTGGAATCCTGTGTCCAGTTCTGGGCACCTCAGTTCAAGAAGGATATCGACAAGCTGGAACGTGTCCAGGGAAGGGCAACCAAAATGGTGAAGGGTCTGGAAGCCATGCCCTATGAAGAACGCCTTAGGGAGCTGGGTGTGTTTACTCTGCAGAAGAGAAAGTTAAGAGGGGACATGATAGCCGTGTTTAAATATTTGAAGGGATGTCATGTTGAGGAGGGAGTGGGCTTGTTCTCTACCGCTCCAGAGACTAGGACAAGGAGCAATGGATTCAAGCTGCAGGAAAGGAGATTCCACCTGAACTTCAGGAGGAACTTCCTGACGGTCAGAGCTGTCCGGCAGTGGAATATATTGCTGCCTGAATGAAGTGTGGTGGAGTCTCCTTCTTTGGAGGTTTTTAAGCAGAGGCTGGATGACCATCTGTTGGGAGTGCTTTGATGTGGGTTCCTGCATGGCAGGGGTTGGACTTGATGGCCCCTGGGGTCTCTTCCAACTCTAGGATTCTATGACCAGCCCATGTTAGTGTCACTGGGTCATTTTTATAGTCCAGGCAGATGTTAACCAAAATTATTCTAACTGTGCATGCCCCAAAATATACAATACAGCTCAGTGCTTCTCTATCCTCCTGTGTATGCAAAGGCAACGTGTTAAATAGTGACAATCGCAGAGTGTGTCCTTGGCAGTAAGACATCTGATTGTAGTACCCACAACTGGTTAGCAGCATTCCTCTAACAAAGAGAACAGTGGAAGCAGTCAGCACGTTCGGGAGGCGTGGGAACTACAGGCATAATTTCCTAACTGCAAAATGGCGTTGCTTAGGCTAAGTAGCAGGTGCAGCTTAAGGATACAGACAGTAAGTATTTAAGAACATTACCTACAAAACCGACATTATGGAGTCAACTGATAGGTGGACGAGCATAGTTTCGGTTACTCAAAGTAAGAGTTTAGGAGATTGGGAACTGAATTATATGTAAAAAAGATGTTGTCCGCAAAAATGTTTTTTTTTTCCCCTGTAACATTGAGTCAGAGATATTTGGGATATATATAATTAATTTTAAAAGCAGATGGGTTTCTCCTTTTTCTGTTTTTTTTCCTTCTTTTTGGTCATTATATTGCGATTATAAAGTGAAGGGAGTAGTACGATGGAATAATAATAAAGAAATAGCAAGGGAAAGCATTGTATGTATAAGGGTATGAATGTGATAGTTTTGTCTTTGTATAAGTCATGATTTTTTTTGTTAAGTGTGTGTTCATTTAATTTTTTTTCTTTTCTCTTTTTGATTTAATTTTTGTATTAGTAAATAAGGTTTTCTTTTGTAGTCGTAATTTTAAGAAAATAAGGTTTATTTTTTTTAAAAAAAAGATAAAGTGAAGGGAAATAGTACTCAGCTGAGAGGCGAAGGTCATTTAATGATACTGTTAGTGTCAAAGTGGGAAATGTGTAATTAGTAATCAGTTGATCAGTAATCTCTTCACTACAAACTCCTCTCTTTTTGCTTTTGGAGGGAGGCAGGAAAAAATAATATGAACAAGCCGTACTCTTCACTGTGGCGGAAGTCCCTCCTCTTTTTTCTCTTTCGTTTGTTTGTTTCTTTCTTTCTTTTCTTTTCTTTTCCTTTCTTTTCTTTCTTTCTTTCCCTTCCTTCCTTCCTTCCTTCCTTCCTTCCTTCCTTCCTTCCTTCCTTTTGGTTCTTTGGTTGCTGTACTCTTTTTTTTAAAGTAAATTGAATGAATTGAACAAATTTGCCATCAATCTCTAAATAAATAAGCAATGCCAGAATCTATCTACTTTAGAAAAAAAAAAGGATACAGACTTAGGGAGAGACTGAGAGAGAGAGAGAAAGAGGGAGTGAGAAGGAAAGAGAGAGAGAGTGCTGCTGGGGTCGATGGGAACAATTTTCCTTACAGTTTGAATGAAAAAATTCAAACTGGTAGCATGTGTAATCTGTAAAATTTATTTCATACCAAGTTTGATGCAAGATGGATCAAGACCAACAACTTTCCAAAAGTAGTTGAAGTTTTGTTGCATGAAAATGTTCCGGCTATCAGTTTAAGAATAGATAAAGGTTTGGTCAAAATGCATGCCATTCTAGAGCAAAGAATAAAGGAATCCAAAATGTTTGAGAGTTACCCAAAGTGGTTGACACACTGGGTCCAAAATCCTTTGCAACCGTCTTTAGTTTTGCACCGTTAGAAAACACACTGTATGTTGACACTGTGGCCATTTCCGCACTACGCTCTTATAGCGTGATTATTCCACTTTCAACATCCTATGGAATCCTGGGGTTTGCAGTTTAGGGAGGGGCCGGCCGGCCCCTCCCTAAACTGCAAACCCCAGGATTCCATAGGATGTTGAAAGTGGAATAATCACGCTATAAGAGCGTAGTGCGGAAACGACCTGTGATTGAGCACGAGGACTTGTATAGCACAAGAGACAGAAGAATGCTTCAAATTACAGTATGGTATAGATGCAAAGATATAGAGTTCACCTCTGTATTTACCGTCTTTCAATTTTCTGTACCTGCTGCTTTTCCCTTCTTGTGTCTCCCAGGAGGAACGGAGCGAAGCCTCAAAAGGCAAACCAGGGACACTCTAACTCAGCCTTCACTCTGCAAGATATTTCCTCTCCCTCCCCTTCCAGTAAACTTGTCAACACCAGCACCAGCCAGGTAAGCAGGCTCCTGAAATAATCATGCGAGCAAACTGTCCGCTCCTAGGCTTGGCAGGCAGCCCAAGAGCGTGTTAACAAGTCTCTCGCAACTAAGGCAATAAATCAAAGAGCTTTCCAGGCGAACGCAAATGAGGAGATAAGGCAGCAATAAATAAAAGAGCTTCTAGCAGCAAGGAGACCCTCTGGCTGTTACTTCACAGCCGAGTTCTCAGTGAACAGTTCAAGTAAGAGAAGTTACCAGAGCCGGTCCGAGGTCCAAAAGAGGGTGAGGTTCCAGCGGGTCGGGCAGCGTTCCAGGAGGCAAGGCAGGGATTTAGGAGACCCAACACATAACTCTCCCCAAACGGGACGGTTGTGAGCCAACAAGGACCCAAGGCTGAGTGCGTGCTTTTATAGCCAGATCACTCCTCCAGGTGTTTTCTCAGCTGGACCCTGATTGCCTGGCGTTTCCTATTTAAACGCTCTGACCTCCTGAGAGCACTCTTTTGCTCCCGATGCTGCTGGTAAGTAGGTACCTGCTCTTGCACCTCACTATCTGACTCTTCTGGCTTGGCTGGGTCTGAGGCAACCCCTGGCTCTGTTGCTGGGGCTACTGGGGCCACGGGCTCTGTGTCTGGGGCAGCAGTATCCAGGGTCTCGGGTTCCGACTCAGAGCTTGAGTCCTGGAGCTCCAGGGTCCTGATAAAACTCAAGCACCGTGGTAAAGCGATAGCTGGTTGTCCGACTGGCTGGACATTTGTTTGTTCCTATCTCACAAGTTTTCCTATGAAAGGAGATAGATGCTCTCGTCTTTTTTTAAAATTAAAATATGCATTAAAACAAAATGAAGTTGAAGTCATCAGAAGATATTGTTATATCTAATAACTGCGGCAAGGTTGACATATCTCTACACTAATGCACGGAGTATGGGAAGCAAGCAAGATGAACTTGAACTCCTAGTACAACAAAATAAATACGATTTGATAGGCATCACTAAGACCTGGTGGGTGAGTGTCAGGATTGGAATGTAGGAATAGAGGGGTATAGCCTATTTTGTAGAAATAGACCAAACAAGAAAGGAGAAGGAGTAGCCTTGTATGTCAAGGATGTTTTCACTTGTGAAGAGATCCGTGACTTAAACCCAGAAAGCCAGATCGAGAGCATCTGGGTAAGAATTAAGGGAGCGAGAAACAATAGGGATATTCTGGTGGGGGTTTACTACAGAACTCCAACCCAGACTGAGGACCTTGATGACGCCTTCCTCAAGCAAATGACCGCGCATTCAAAAAGGAGAGATGCAGTAATAATAGGAGATTTCAATTACCCGGATATATGTTGGCGGTCAAACTCTGCCAAGACAGCAAGGTCCAGCAAGTTTCTTGCTCGTCTTGCAGACGATTTCATGGTCCAGAAGGTGGAAGAGGCCACAAGGGGACCAAATATTCTAGATCTGATCCTGACCCACAGGGATGACCTTGTTAATGAGGTGGAAGTGGTTGGATCTTTAGGGGGGAGTGACCATGCCCTGTTGGAATTTGGCATTCAGTGGGAAGGAGAAGATAAGCGTAGCCAGACACTCATCTCAGATTTTAAAAAAGCGGACTTCTGTAAACTTAAGGAGCTGCTGGCTGAAATTCCGTGGTCAAGAATAGTGAAAGAGAAAGGAGTTCAGGAGGCATGGGAGTTCCTTAAAAGGGAGATACTGAAGGCACAGTCTAAAACTGTGCCAATAAGGAGGAAAAATGGAAGGCATCTGAAGAAACCAGAATGGTTGACTAAAGAACTCTCAGCTGAGCTAAGTGTCAAGAGAAACGTGTACAGGAAATGGAAGAAGGGGGAAACCACCAAAGAAGAATTTAAGCAAGTAACCAGGAGATGTAGGGAGGCGGTCAGAAAGGCTAAAGCACAGAACGAACTTAGGCTGGCCAGAGACATCAAAAACAATAAAAAGGGCTTTTTTAAATATGTCCGTAGCAAAAGGAAAAAGAAGGAGACGATAGGGTCGCTGCGCAGAGAAGATGGCGAATTACTAACAGGGGGAAGAGAAAAGGCAGACCTACTTAACACCTTCTTTGCCTCAGTTTTTTCCCAGAAGGACACAAGCGCTCAACCTGGCGGTTGGGGAGCAGGGGAGGAAGCAGGGGAAACGCGGCACATAATAGGTAGAGAGGTGGTACAGGAATACCTGGCCACACTGGATGAATTCAAGTCTCCAGGGCCAGATGAATTGCATCCTAGGATATTAACAGAACTGGCAGAGGTCATTTCGGAACCGCTTGCTATAATCTTTGAGAAATCTTGGAGGACAGGAGAGGTTCCAGCAGACTGGAAGAGGGCAAATGTTGTCCCCATCTTCAAGAAGGGAAAAAAAGAGGACCCAAATAATTTATCGCCCAGTCAACCTGACGTCAGTACCCGGAAAGGTCCTGGAGCAGATCATTAAGCAGTCAGTTTCTAATCACTTAGAAAGCAACGCGGTAATTATGAGAAGTCAACATGGATTTCTCAAAAATAAATCTTGCCAGACTAATCTTATCTCTTTTTATGATAGAGTTACTAGCTTGATAGATGAAGGGAATGCTGTGGATGTAGCATATCTCGATTTCAGTAAGGCCTTTGACAAAGTTCCCCATGACATTCTTGCAAAGAAGCTAGTAAAATGCGGGCTGGACAGGGCTACTGTCAGGTGGATCTGTAACTGTTTGACCGGCCGAACCCAAAGGGTGATCACGAATGGCTGCTTTTCCTCCTGGAGAGAAGTGACTAGCGGGGTGCCACAGGGTTCTGTCCTGGGCCCAGGGCTGTTCAAGATCTTCATCAACGACTTGGATGGAGGAATAGAGGGCACGCTCATCAAATTTGCAGATGACACCAAATTGGGAGGGGTTGCTAATACGCCAGAGGACAGGATCAAAATTCAAAATGACCTGGATAGATTGGAGAGCTGGGCCAAAGCTAACAAAATGAAATTCAACAGAGAGAAGTGTAAGGTCCTACACTTAGGTAGAAAAAATGGAATGCAGAAATATAGGATGGTGGACACGTGGCTGGATGGCAGTACGTGTGAAAGGGATCTAGGAGTTTTAATAGACCTCAAGCTGAACATGAGTCAGCAGTGTGATGCGGCAGCCAAGAAAGCCAGTGCAATTCTCGGCTGCATCAATAGGAGTCTGGTGTCTAGATCGAGGGAGGTACTGGTACCACTCTACTCTGCTTTGGTTAGACCTCATCTTGAATCCTGTGTCCAGTTCTGGGCACCCCAATTCAAGAAGGACATGGTCAGGCTGGAGCAAGTCCAGAGGAGGCCGACCGAAATGGTGAGGGGCCTGGAAGCCAAGCCCTATGAGGATAGACTTAGAGAGCTGGGTATGTTCAGTCTGCAGAAGAGAAGGTTAAGAGGGGACATGATAGCCATGTTTAAATATTTGAAGGGGTGCCATGTAGAGGAAGGAGAGGGCTTGTTTTCTGCTGCTCCAGAGACCAGGACAAGGAGCAATGGATTCAAGCTGCAGGAAAGGAGATTCCACCTGAACCTCAGGAAGAAATTCTTGACAGTCAGGGCTGTCCGGCAGTGGAAATATGCTGCCTCGGAGTGTAGTGGCGTCTCCTTCCTTGGACGTTTTTAAGCAGAGGCTGGATGGCCATCTGTCGGGAGTGCTTTGAGGGTGTTCCTGCATGGCAGGGGGGGTTGGGCTGGATGGCCCGTGTGGTCTCTTCCAACTCTACATTTCTATGATTCTATGATTCTATGATATACACATCACTGGAAAGAAAAGAAGCATATTGATATAGAAGAATGGAAGTTAAAAGTTCTGGATATGATGGAGATGGAGAAGTTAGCATTTTCTTTGAAGAATAAATCTATCCAGAACTTTGAGAAAGAATGGAAAAGAGTATTGGATTGGGTAAGGATATAAATGTATAAGAAATCAAAGAAGAAATAATGTAACTGTTCTTCTCTCTGTAAGATGGAAATTATGTTTGTAATGGAAGGGAAATAAGCAATTTCAACTGGAAGATTTAAGCATGGAAGTGTGTGTTGGGGGGTGTTATTTTTGGGACAAACTTTCAATAAAAATTATACAAAAAACCAAAACAAAATGAAGTCAGTGCTCATAAAGTCACAATCATCTTTAATTTCATGATCTTAATCACCTACACTGACTTCCCCTGACTGGTCTTGGATTCTAACTATTTATACATGATTTATCCTTTCCTTTGAACTAAACAAATATGATTCTAATTCTTTAATATTAAAGACATTGTGACTTATATCTATTTTACCTTTTGTCTCTTTAATATAATAAAGGATCACTGTATTACTATATTAAGTAAAACAATCTATAAATATATTTTGATATTTTGTTTATAAAGATACCTGTTACTTTTAAGCCATTTCCGCATAGACTATTATAGTGCTATTATTCCACTTTCAACATCCTATGGAATCCTGAGGTTTGCAGTTTAGGGAGGGACATTTAGAATTCCCAGCCAGGGAGCTCTTTGGCCTCAGTGAACTACAAACTCCAGAATTCCACAGGATGGTGAAAGTAGAATAATAGCACTAGAACAGTGTAGTGCGGAAATGGCCTTAGATTCCAAAGCTTGCTACCACTAGTTTTCCCCAAAAGTCTTCATAAATAAGTGATTTCTGCATTCCCCACAATGGATGCTTTTGCCTAAAGTGGCACAGCCCTATCCACTTCCATGTTGTAGAGTGCGCATAGAGCAAATGCACATGGCTGTGCATGTGCGTGGCGCACAGTTGCACATGGATGCTCATGTGCATTGTACCTCCTTGCTCGTTACATCCTTTTATGCATTGCACATTGTGAAGAGAGAAGTGAATGGATGTTTGGCTGCAGTGTTCCATGTCACGAACAACTGCTTCATAATTGTGTGAGTGTAAAGGTACATTCTGTCTCCTCATTGCAGGGTGTTGGCCTCTGTGCTCAGGCTCTCCTAGAGCTTGCTAAGGCTGCTGTCCTCTTCTTCTGTGCCATCTATATCAGTTAACACTCTATATTACATCATCATCATCATCATCGCCATCTATCCATCCATCCATCCATCCATCCATCCATCCATCTATCTATCTATCTATCTTTTTTATAAGTATATACACTTAGTATATACACTTGGATTCAAGCTGCTGGAAAGGAGATTCCACTTGAACCTCAGGAAGAACTTCCTGACGGTCAGAGCTGTCCGGCAGTGGAAGATGCTGCCTCCATGGAGTGTGGTGGAGTCTTCTTCTTTGGAGGCTTTTAAGCAGAGGCTGGATGGCCATCTCTTGGGAATGCTTTGATGGGTGTTCCTGCATGGCAGGGGGTTGGACTGGATGGCCCCTGGGGTCTCTCCCAACTCTATGAGTCTGTGATTCTATAATTCTAGTATTGGAGTTATTATTCAAATGAAATGTACTACAAGTATATATCAAATCTGTCATAAAATATACAAGTAAAGAAACAATAGTATATTTTACTGTAGAGAAGCAGTTCCACATATCTTCTTTTCCTTCCTTCCCTCCCTGGCCCCCGGATACAGCACACTTTACCTATTTACCATGATGTGCTTCAGATTTCCTCTCGTTATCTATTCCTGATATTTCATAAAAATCACATTTATATCGAAGGACTCTTAATACTATATATGCTAGTTACTATTTCTTTGGTTCAATACATTTTAGCTTACTACTCCATTACTTTTTCAAATCAGATGTAATCTTTCCCATATTACATTTTTGTAAATGCAGTGGTGTCATGATCAGTAGCATATAGGTTGTTTAAGTACCACCCTATTCTGTTTTTGTCAGACCTTACCTGAAATGCTGGGTCCAGTTTTGGGGCACCTCAATTCAGGAAGGGTATTGACAAGCTGGATGTGGCCAGAGGAGGGTGACCAAAATGGTAAAAGGCTTGGAAACCACAAAGGCCTATGAGGAGTGGCTTAGGGAACTGAGGATGTTTAGCCTGGAGAAGAGACAGTTAAGAGACAACATGATAGCCGTGTTTAAATATCTGAAAGGATGTCCTAGGGAAGATGGGGCAGGCTTTTTTCTGCTGCTCCAGAGACCAGGATGCATTAGAATCTTCTCTCTTGCTTTCTGTTGTCTTTTCAGGGGACCAGGGGCTTTTCCCCGCTGAAAGCAAATCCGCCTCAAAGCTCCTCCCATCCGGTCAACGTCGTGCGTCCGCTCCGACCGGCACCGAGCCCAGCTGTGCCTCCTCCTCAGAAAGACCTCAAGCCCTGCAGGCCGCCCCCCCTGCCTCTCAACAAGTCCGCCGCCTTTCTCTCCGGAACAACGTTTGGAGCCCAAACCAAACAGCCTCCGCCAAAGAAGCCTCTTCCCAGCAGCCCTGTCCGGACCGCTTTGGTGAGTTCGGCCGTTCGCTCCCTGTTTGGCCTCAGCAACCGTCAGGCATCAGGTAGAGACTGAAGAGCCCTTTTGGCACCTTACTGGTCGCGGAGACATCTGATGCGGGGCCTGGCATCGGCTCTGCCGGGATGGGAGCACAGCAGGAGCGCTCCCCCTTGCACCGGCTATCTCCATGTTCCAGGAAGCGCGCAAGTCCACGATGGTGGCACGATTGCCGGTCATTGATGGGGGAAGCCTGTCAATGATTTGTGGCACAATCACACCGTCTGGGGATGGGAAAAGGATGGGACTATGACAACGTTGTGCATAAGCGCTGTTGCGGTCCCGTCCTTCTCCCGTCCCTATGGCGGGTTGGGAGGGTGGAGCGGAAAGGGCTAAAGGCTATGGAAGAGCTTGGCATAAGATTCTTGTAGATTCCCCAAGCTTGATCTATTTCACTGTATTTACAAAAATATTTATATCCCACCCTATATCTAAACATCTCAGGGTGGCATGTAATAAAATTTATTTATTTGTTAGCTTTTTGAGTTTTTGAGCTGGATATGTTTAGTCTGCAGAAGAGAAGGTTAAGAGGGGACATGATAGCCATGTTTAAATATTTGAAGGGATATCATGTCGAGGAGGGAGCAGGCTTGTTCTCTACTGCTCCAGAGACTAGGACAAGGAGCAATGGATTCAAGCTGCAGGAATGGAGATTCCATTTGAACCTCAGGAAGAACTTCCTGACGGTCAGAGCTGTCTGGCAGTGGAATCTTCTGCTGCCTCCATGGAGTGTGATGGAGTCTTCTCCTTCTTTGGAGGTTTTTAAGCAGAGGCTGGATGGCCATCTGTTGGGAATGCTTTGATGTGTGTTCCTGCATAGCAGGGGGTTGGACTGCATGACCCCTGGGGTCTCTTCCAGCTCTATGATTCCATGATTTACACTCTGCCTTTCTTTCAATGTGGGAGTCAAAGCAGGTCATGAAATAGCCGAAACAATGGCTGCAGTTCAACATCCCCTCAGCATAGCATAAATATCTGCATGCAGAGATATACTATTCTAGCACTGTGCCACCCTCATACAGAGTGGCAGCATTGTGCAACACGTCAGTGGCTGGATGCCATTGTGCAATGCACATTATGTGGCGTGTAATTGCAGTGCACAATAAGCAAGGTGTAACCACAAGGCACAGTACCAGATGTGCAACCACAGTGCATAATATGGAATGCACAACCACAGTGCAGAACATATGATGTACAATATAGGATGCAGAACTGCAGTGCCCAATACAGGATGTGCCACTGTGACACCTGATGCACAGTTGCAACATTGCAGTGCATACTCACAGCTTTCAGACAAGGTGCAGAAGAACACAGGATGCTGTCTGTGCAATTCTGCTTCTTCCATTATCAGCGGAATTTGTCCATTGCGCCATGGTGACTTGTGTAGTGTGACTTAGCGCATGCACATGTCCCTAACTGGATGCCAGTCAATGCGTGATGCAAAAGCAGTTTGAAAAGTGTTAAATAATCCAATTCAAGTACTATTTAGAAAGCATAAATTTAAGACAATTAAAAACAGATAAAATGCATATTACATATTAAAAAATAACAACACACCATTAAAGGAGAAAGGTCTTTGTCTCCTGTGTTACCCTGATTTCTGGGGGTCCCATGAGGGACACCTCAATGTGCTCAAAATAATGGGGAATGGGAATTAGCTAGAGCACTAGTTAGCAATGTGAGAGGCAGGGCAACGTAGCGAGATCTTGAACCCAATGTCTATGGGGTCAGGCCGAGTCAAGGAGCAAACAGAAGTAAATAATAATAGTTGTTTTATTGATGTACAGTCAAACATGTGTATGCAACACACTCACACGGAGAACTATTGAAATAAAGATAGGAGTTGGATAGAGGGGTTTTAAGAGGAGGTTTTGTATGGGGAATACTACACCTGTCCTGAAGCCTGGGTAGTCTGAAGAAGAAGTTTGTGGAAGTAAGGATTCTCAGCACGAGGAGCTGAGGGGAAGGCTCACTGGATGAAGCGACAGCAAAGCGGGATGGAAGCGAAGAGCGATCCGAGGAAGCGCTCAAAGTCAGGGGTTCTTATAGGGGAAAATGTGGTCGCAGACTAGTCCGTTCTTGGGGATAACAGTGAGTTTTAGGCTGGAGACAAAGCCTCCGAAAGGTCAGTACTTTAGATGATTGAATTATGACAGCGTTGTCAGTGGAGTAGCCAGTATGCAAACGCAGAGTGCTTGGGAGTTGGATAGTCCACTCATCAAGCTGCCTGCTCGGGGCAGGGGATCTTTTGTAAACAGCATGCATACATAACGTGATCTTAAAAGGTACTTGCTTTGAGGTCTCCTAAAGCGGCAGTCTGGCTATTTCTGGCCTGCCTGGATTGTGATTTGAATGGTTCGGCTATTTTTGGCTGCACCTGTGTGCATGCTTGTCCGGGGGCCTCGCAAGCACGTGGAGAGGAATGGGTAAAGAAGGCCAGATTATTGATATCAAATGATATCTAATATCCCACAAGCTCGGGCTAGAAACTGCGGTAACAGCTGGCAAAAAGAAAGCAGACGGGGGCTAATTTAAAACAATAAAAAAACAAAGCAGACGAAAAGCCTCACTAGAGAACAATGATGTTGCACAGCTGAATGTGTAACCAAAAATGTTCACACATTCCTCAGACTGCAACCCTGAACTGTTCTGCATTGAATGAATCAACCATTTCTGTAAGAGAGCTTAGACACATGTAAGACATTTACAGAATTCCAACCGATATAAAACTTTAAAAAAAAATTGACACTAAAGACATATTAGACAAATTGACAAATTAAAAGGAGTCTATTTAAAGCCAGTTTAAAATGTGTAAGATAGTTTAAAACCATGCACATGTGAACTGGGATGAAATCAATTAGATCCCAAAGGCATCACTAAAAAGTATGCCATTATTTGATGTGGGAAATGACATCAGTGTTGCTGCCCATTGGGCCTCTAAGGGAAGAGCATCCCACGTCCCACAAAGATCCTGTTCTCATATCCTCCCACAGCGTATTGGTGGGACACAGAAGAAGACCCTTTCAGCAGACTTCTGTCCTCAAGAAGGCATGCACAAGGCAAGTGCTCTTTTAAGTATCAAGGTCAGTGGAGTGAAGGAGCTTATTGAGTTTCTTCAGCAGCAGAGTCAAGTAGCAGAATCAAAACTGAAAGGCAAATTCTGAATTCAGCTCTTTAGAGGGCCTGGTGGACAAAGGTGTCATGTTGAAGATGGGCCAAGCTTGTTTTCTGCTGCTCCATAGACTAGGATATGGAGCAATGGCTTCACACTACAGGGAAAGAGATTCCACTTAAATATTAGGAAGAACTTCCTGATGGTAGGAGTTGTTCGATAGTGGAATATGCAATGGCAGGCTTCCTCTGAATAAATCTTGTGAAGAAGACCCTAGGATAGGGTTGCCATAAGTTGACATGAAGGAACATCCCAACAAAACAATTCAAAGCTCACCTCTAGCTGGTTTCCAAGTCCCATTGCCCTGCTACGTTCTCAATTGGGTTTCCTTCCTTGGCAGGTTGATCCAAAGCTCAGGCCGCCTTGCAGGCCCCTACCGGGGAACCCTCTTTTGGCAAAAGAGCTGCCGTCTTCTCAGGGTCAGACCTTGCTGGTCATGGTACCTCCCACCAATTCCAAACAGTCCTCGGGTATTGTCAGTTCCTCGACCCCCTTCTCAAAACCACTCAGGTGAGTCTCTGCACGTGCCGTGTCTTTCCAGTGGATGGGTGGTGGGAGGTAGAGGAGAGAGTGAAGAATTGGCTGGTGACGTCTGGAGAGGTTGTTTTTCAAAGTATACCTCCAAGATACTTCTAGGTAGCTGACTGGGCTCTTACGGGAGCTCTAAGCCTCCGGTTTAACTTTTCCTGGGCTCTGGTGATTGGTGCAAGGATAGAATTGGGTGGAAACTGGCAAGAGTTGCTGCAGCGCCCGGGTACCTTGATGCAAACCTTTCAAGGGTCCTGATTTGGCAGGGGGCATTATCAGTTAATCCTCTGTCATCCAATTTTTCCAGCTGCTTTTAAAATGTCCCAGTTTCTGGGGTCGTTCTTTCATATGTGGTGGACCTGTAAGATAGCAAGGAAATTTTGGAAGGAAATGCGTGATGAAATTAAAAGAATTTACAATTTAAATTTTGGAATGAAGCCAGAGTTTTATTTGTTAAATACGCTGGGGCAACAAAGAGAGATAAGATGTCATCAGAAGACATTGTTATATTTGATAACTGCTGCAAGATTGACATACGCACAATATTGGAAAGAAAAGAACATGTTGATATAAAAGAATGGAAATTAAAAGTTCTGGCTATGATAGAGATAGAAAAGCTAACATTTTCACTGAAAAATAAGTCTATCCAGAAGTTCGAAAGGGAATGGAGAGAAGTCTCAAATGGGATAAAGATATAGTAATAAGAAAAGGAAAAGAATAAAGCAAGATTGTATATAATGCGAGGCAACAATGCAATAAGGCAATGTAACACAGCAGCAATGTAACAATGTAAGACGTAACAATGCAAGATTACCTTTTGAAGAGAAATTATGTATGAATGGAATGTAAATAGGCAGACTCAACTGGAAAAAACGAAAAAAGCTTGGAAGTGGGGCAGGTTTCTTTTTTTTTAAATTTTCTCTTTAAACTTTAATAAAAATATTTCTAAAATAAATAAATAAAGGTCCCAGTTTCTGTCTCCTCCTCCACTTCTCTCGTTTAACCTTCAGTTACTGCAAACTGAGTTCAAACCGCCGAAGTAGCTTGCACGCAGTTAATTCAGCAGCGAGGAGAGGAGAGGAGGGAGCGGAGTCTTGCCCTTCCCGGGAGGCTCAGGCGAAGGGGAACTGCTGCAGCCTTGCCTCGCTTGTGCATTCTTCCTCATTCACGACTTTTGCTGTCTGGTGAAATGTTGGAGGGCATGTCCTCCGAAACATCCTTCGAAATGGATGTCCTGCGAAATGGATGTCCTGTGAAAAGTATTTTTGTGGGGGCGATCATGAATGAGCTCGTTGATCTGGCACAGAAGTTTGTAAAACACGAAAATTTTGTTGGCTTTTATTATTGGGTGGTGCTGTGTGTCTTGGTCTGATTCAGCGAGCATCTTCCTCTGTTCTTGCAGCTGTGGGTCATGATTGAAAAGGATGGAGAAGCTGGTTGGGAAATCTGCCTTGGAAGAGTTTTGGGCAAGAATGACTGGGGCTAATTTTCTAAGGAAAAATGACATCGCCTTTAATCAGGAAGGGTTAAAGTGCAGCCTGTGAGCTTCGTGAGGCCTCCAAAGCCATTCGAGTATCTCGCTCAAAGATTTGGAGAAGCCAACTTATTTTTCACCCTATACACTCATAGGACAGTCATGCCTCCAGTGGGGATTGTACTGAACATTTCACTACCTGCCTTTCCCTCACCTTTTAAAATCCTTTCCTGGACACATAGAGCTCTCTTTTTCCCCCAAAATAGGAAGCGACTGAACCAGTCACAGGGCTATAAGCCTGTAAAAGACTACAAAAGGCAAGGGAAGGGCCCTAGCTCCTACAAATATGACCAAATGTCTATTAGCATCCTTCCAAAGATGTTGGCTGGAGTTATCATTGGCCGCTTGGGGGCCAAAATATCCCAGAATTTAATAGTACAGGAGGCATTCTTTAGGGCAAGGGTTCTCAGTTTTTGATTTTCTAGATATTTTGGTCTTCGGCGCACAGAATCCTTCCCCATGAGCCATGCAGGCTAGTATTTCTGGGAAATGAAGTATAAAGGAGTTGGAGCACCAATGGTCAAGAACCCTGGCTCTAGGGTCTTGCTGGGAGACAATGTCGGTCTTTGACGACATCATCATCATCATCATCATCATCATTTCTGACCCTCCTCTCTCCATGGATCAAGGCGGGGCACAACAACAAATTAACAGATAACATGTATCAACAGATTAACATATAACATATGTTAACATATATCAGTTAAAATCAGACCATCAATTAAAAACAATTGTTACAATGCATAATATCAGCTTAAAAGAACAAATAGTACAAAGACCTAATTAAAACAGTCAGCGCATAGTTAAAATTCATTGTTAAAATTTTCAGTGTAAAATCATCTGCTGGAAGAGGCTGGTCTTTAATGCTGTTTTAAATTCAGACAGTGTAGCCAGCTGTCAAATTTCTTCTGGAATGTCGTTCCATCGTCTTGGGGTGGCCGGCAAAAAGGTCCTCTGGGTGATTGTTGCCAGTCTAGTCCTGGCTGGTTGAAGTAGATGTCCTCCAGAAGAACAGAGCATCTAGAGCAGGTTATATGGGAAGAGGTGATCCCGTAGGTTTTATGCACACCCACACCCACATAAATAAGCAAAAATTCAAAATTCTAAGCCTTAGTTAATACTAGCGTATTTACCCGGCGTTGCCTGGGATTTTATTTTCTCATAGATAATACTTGTTAGAAATACCTTAGGTATTACCTTACCTTACCTTAGGAATTAGATGTAGTTGAAATACACAAGTTTGAGATCCTGTGTCTCTAATACCCCAAACTGTCTTGTCCAGTACCTGTAACTTTTCCCCATAGTCCCCAGTCCAATCTGTATTCAGAGTTGTTAACATACAGAGGTTTGGTTTCTGTGGGAATCTGCTGGCTGTCTCCTTGCTGCTAGGCCTCATCTCCATAGCAACCGGCCAGGGCCAAGAGCTTCTGGCTAAGAATTCTGAAGGCCCTTCCCTGAAGTGCCAACCCCAGGATTCCATAGGATCTTCACAGCCAGCCAGTCATATGAGGTCCTCACCTGCCTGATGCAGACAGACTCATAAAACTCACAAACTTTGGCTTTTATATATTAGATTTTTCAGTTAGAAGCAGAATCTTCCGACAGTTTATAGACTAAACTTGGACCCACAAAGTGTCTAAATCTGCACAGAAACCAAAATATTGGGAGGAACACCAAGAAAACACTATTCCTTTCAGTTGTGGCAACAGCAGATGATCGGCGCATTTCAGTCTGCTACAGTCTTCCCCCTTGTCCTCGATGCCGCGAAGCCAGATGTCAGGTTCTGAGGATGGAGATCACAAATTCTCCGGAGCTTGAGGTGGTGGTCCAGATGATGAGGGAAGCTGGGCAGATTTCTACCGAAAAATTGAGAGTAGCAGCACCAAACATCTGAATCCGAACTGTTTAACAAAACTCTTTGTTTTTCTTTTTTCCCAACAGGCCGGTGCCACCTCAGCGGTGAGTGTCACCTTGTTCCTACTTCTCTTGCAGAAATTCTTGGTACTTTTATTTGCTGCAAAAAAGCATCTTTTTTTCTATTTATTACAATAGTGAAAAAATGACCAGAGTTTCTTGTTTTGCTGGTTCCTTTTCTATTATTTTCTGTTAATTTTTTTTTGAAAGGAAAAAAAGTCACTTAAAGATTTGACAAGAGGGTAGGAAGAAGTCTGAATAATTGCTGCCCAAATATTTCTGAAAGTAGTTTTTGAAAGTACTGTTTGAAAGTGACTAGGAACCGTTACTCATTAGCTTGATAAAGTAGCTCCACTGTGTCTTATTATATTACTTTTGAGTGGTAACTTTTTCCTTGCCCTTGTTAACTCCCAAAGTAACTAGTTACAAGTAACCACGTTGCTTGTAACTCATTGCTTCCGTCTTCTGCTTGGGGAAATGTGCATTAAAACAAACTGCCTGCATTAGAAAACAACTTTGGTTTCCTTCATTTAGAATTTCTTTCTCTTTTTGCACTCTCAAGACCTTTTCAGACCACACAATTATAGTGCTGTGATCCTACCTTCACTGCCATGAGTCCACTATCGTGTGGAATTTTGGGAATTTTAGTTTGGTGAGGCATTAGAGCTCTCTGGTTGAGAATTCTAAAGGCCCCCTTCTTAAACTACAGATCCCAGGATTTCATAGGATGGAACCATGGCAGAGAAAGTGGAACAATAGTGCTATAATTGTGTAGTGTGAAGAGGCCCTTAGAAGTTAGTTCTACAATCCTTTGTGACCAGGACGGATTGAGGTGGGTTTTAATAAAACTCTGGCTGAGATCCTACGTCATGTTAACATTGTGTAAATCTGCACTCATATGTATTATGTACTGTGTGCCTGTACTACCCTTCTGTTTAATACCAACATGGTGCAACCAATTATATATTTGCAAATGTGCTTGATGTGTCCGCAGTCCCAGGGAATTGTATGGTACGCTGAAAGCACTGCTGAGTAATTGTGCAGCTGTTAATACTTGCAGAAACTCTGCTTATGCAACCGTGAACTGAATACAGCACTTACATCCTGGCCAGAAAAGTACAACTGCATGCATAAGGGAACTTAAGTGTATTTAAAACATCAACACAATACCAACCTGGGTTTTCATTCTGGAGTTGAAAGGAGCTGTCCAAAGTTGGGAAACTATTCTGGGGGTTGGGAATCCAGCATCTTGTTAGCTCCTTCAAAGTCTGGAATAAAAACAGGAGCAGGAGCAGATTCACGCCACCTCTGATAAGGAAGCCACTATCAGTGGCCGTGAAACTGTGGATTTCATGGATGGTGTGACCTAACAGATTCTCATCCATGCTCTCATAGCCAAAGTGTTGTGCTTTGGAATTTTTAAAAACTTTTCTTTGCTTTCTTCTTATGCCTGTTCCTGACTTTATCCACCTTTTTCTTTCAGACCAGTCCCAGGGTTGAAAGTCCAGACATCTTCCTTCCCCTTTAAGAAATGACAGTGGTGGAAACCCAGATCCCAGCTGACGTCCTCTTGGCTCCTTCGTCCTCATTTGCACTACTGCGGTCAACGCAGGGAAATTTTTGCTACCAAAGACTATAAGAATTTTTTTTTTAAAGGAACTATTTCTGCCAATAATGAAGAAGGGGGTGTAGGAGTCATGACCAGGGTGGTCGGTACTTCTCTTCAGTTGAAGGGCTGCAGAAATTAGGGACACAGAAAACGGGCTTTTTGGAAGCCATTTGCAGGGAGAGCAGCTCTCCTGTGGATTGTCCCCCATGGGCTTTGATCATTGAGACCTTTTTTTTCTTAACTATGGCAACAGGATAGCAAGAAGGCAGAGTTCTCCAACCCCAGAAGCTTCTTGAAAGTGAAAGACATCAATTAGCTACCTCGGTGTATTTGCACAAACTCTGGGGGTGATCTCTCTTTGTCTCATGGAGTCATAGAATCATAGGAGTCATAGAATCCTAGAGGTGGAAGACACCCCAAAGGCCGTCCACTCCAGCCCCATTCCGTCATGCAGGAAGACACAATCCAAGCACTCCTGGCAGATGGCCATCCAGCCTCTGTTTAAAAACCTCCGTAGAAGGAGACTCCACCATGCTCCAAGACGGGGTATCATATCATCTTATCAACTTGAAGAGGTTTCCAAAGTGTCCAAGGGGGGCTGGGCAGAACAGCCTTCCTCGACCTGGGGCCTTCCAGGAGTGTTGGACTGCAGCTCCCATTACCCTCCCCCCTGGCGTGGCTGCAGAGGGATGGGAGTTGTAGTCCAGATCATCCAGGGGGCTCTGGTTTAGGAGCTCCCGGTCAACTGTACGCAAACGCTAAGGTTCGGAATGGAGGGAAGAGACCAAATGGAGTCAGTGGTCCCAGGCTCATGGAAAAAAAAGAAGTAGCCATGACGGAGGTGGGGGGAACAGGTAAATATTAGAGGGTTGGGAAACACGGGGTTGACTCTTCTCTCTGCTCTGAGAAGTCACAACACAAACAGGAAGCTGTTAGCTGATCTGAAGCGCAGGCAATCCTTTCCCAAAGCTACCACCGGAGGCTGTAGAAATCTACTCAGAGATAGGAAGATGTGTATTCGCTGCTGTCTGTACGTACAGATGAAATCACAGCGTAAGCCTCCATTTTCGTAGCAAGACTTGCTTTCTCTGGGAGCAGAAAAGAGGCAAGGTGAACCCCATGGAGGATACTGTGGGACACAGGAGGGTGAGAGGGACTGAGGTGCAGCTTTTCAAACCGTTGAGGCCAGGAGCCCGTAAATTTTGGCTAGACCTTTGGGTTGCCGTGGCTAGAGGGTGCCGCGGTCCTCCCTCTGCCTTTTTTTGGATGATGACTCCTTAAATCCTGCAGCCAGCCATGATGGCTGCAGGATTCAGAGAGTCCTTGTCCAAACAAAGGAACTTGCCCAAACTCTCACTGATGACTCTAGAGCCTTCCTGACAATCCACCAAAAATCTGAGCCGTAGTCAGAGTGCCTCCAAGCTTACCTCTGACCCCGTTCGAGCGTTGCGTTCGGGGCCTGCACGGGGCTTGTCAAATGGGCTGCACCTCCAAAGCATTCCTGCTACTTACCCGTCCCCCAAAGCACAGTATCCAAGATGGCAGACAGTAAGGGAGGTGTCTGTTTTTAAGCTGCGACTTGGAAGAGGCTACAGTTGCCAATGGTGCTTAGAGAAGTGACCTTCCGTCCCGCCCGTGCCTCCTTCCCAGGAAGAATTTAGGGGCTCAAGTGAAGGGATCAGGAGGGATGCTGCTTATGGGGGATGAATCAGCATCTGTTTGGGATTCCGGCGAAGAGGGTCTTCGTCATGGAGGTTGCACCTTTCCGTTATAAGAGAAATGCAGGGGTTGTGCTAATTTTGGGTCGTCGTGCGGATTGAGCGTCATGTCCTAACCATCTCCATCTCTGTAGAACATGCTGAATATCCCTTACCCAAAATGCTTGGGACCAGAAGTGTTTCAGAGTTCAGATTTTTTTCAGATTTTGGGATACATTTGCATATACATAAAATACGGTACTGTACAAGAGTGTGAGAACAAATGAGCGGGAGCACCGCAGCCGCCACTTTGAGCCGAGCACTGTGCTTGGAAATGTCACCATTTCACAGATCTTTGCATTTCTCTCCAGCCTTGTGTTTTGCGCGTTTGCTGCTTGTGTGTGTGACGTGAGGCTGGAGGGAGACTGAGGATCTGAGAGACAGATGGGCAGGACTGCCACGACTGCTGCCTGGAAGGCAAAAGCGGGCAGCTGGCAGCAAAATGTTTCAGTTTTCAGATTTCGGGATAACAGCCTGTTTGTAAATTGGCCCTATTTCCTTGTGGCCTCTGTTGCCTCTGGAAAGAATGGGCCAATTGAGGAGTTTAAATCAACTGAATCAGGCAATCAATCAATCAATCAATCAATCAATCAACCACTTTATTTATACCTCACCTTTTCCCCCAAGCTGGGATTCAGGGTTCATGCTTTCCCGAATTTCACAGCTCCCCTGAACCCTGGTCTCAAGCCCAGAACTCGCTTTGGATGCCTGATAACAAAAGAAGACAAGAGCTCCACAGAACGTGGACCGAGTGCCTCTCCCTCTCCACCCAATAACCACAGTGAATATTGTGTATCCTGGACCCTTGAGGGTTTCCGAGCCTGAGAATGTGACCTTTGGACGGATCTGAGCCCCATCTCCCTTTGCGAAGCACTGTTGAGTTCATATGGGTGGAAGCTGCTACTCTAGGGACAAACACTCCATGAAACAGTTTTATTTGTTTGCTTGATTGGCTGCTTTGCTGAAAGATGATTCCCTCTCTGGCCTTGTTCTTGGGCTGCTAATTCAGCTGTATCCATGATTTACCCTAATTTGCTAAACTGTCAAAAGAGCTTGTTTGGCACAGCCTGGTTTTTCACTGCTCAGGGCTGGAATTTTGAAATCTCTGTCCGTTAAGTGCTTGAGATTACAAGGTCTTGATGTTTCCAGTCCTCCTGGTGCTATAGAAAGCCCTTGTTTGGGTCTGGATTGCTCTCTCGGGAAAGCAGTATTTTGAGGAAAGGGGCAGTGCAGCAGAGTACCAGAAATACCCCCTGTGGATGATTCAAAAGTCGCACCGTTCCGTGGGATCTGTGGGTAGACTGTGGACCCAGCTTGCTTTGGAGAAGAATCCAGATAGCAGAATGGAATCATGGAGGGTTTTGCTCATGGCCTAAGGAGTGGGACTGCATAGCTCATTCTACCTCCATAATGGGCACTCCTTTTTTTCGATGGGAAACGGGCGCCCTTCCTTTTTTCTGTTCCCTTAGATCACGATCATGGGAGTCATGTGGCTCTCTGGATGCTGTCGGAATGCAGTTCCCAGCCATCTTAGCCAGCATTGCAGGCAGAGAAGGATGCTGGGAGTTGCAGTCCAACACTACTTGGAGGTGATGAATCCTGTCTTGCTTTAGGCCGTGCTGGGAAATACGAGGTTGTTTTTTCCTTTGAGCCCATCTCTTGGATTTGGTTTGATTATGAAAATGAAGCAGGGCTGTGCAAAGATGTTTAACTGGGCATAAATCATTGTCCCCAAAATGTGGGTTTTCTTTATTGAAAAGATTACTTGCCGTGGGCCTCCAGGAAACTGTGAGCCCTTCAGAGCCTTCTGTTAGCCTTTCTGCTGGACGTTTGTAGCCACTCATGTCCTACTTTATTCAGAGAAGCAAGCTGGCTCTTGCCTTGGATCAGGGCCTCCAGGCTAGTAACAGATCTCGGTTCTCCTCGCATGTTGAGCTCATGCAGGCGAGAAGCCATAATGTTCTTGCTATGCACCTTTCTGCCAGATGTGTGTGCCTTTAAAATGAAGATTTTAAAAACATCCTCAACGCCCCTTCTGAAGGATAATGAAGGAATAAAGTTTTTTTTTCTTATTTAAATACAGATTGATGAGTCTTTCATTTCAAAATGATGATTTTGTCATTCAAGCACAAGAATCCTATGAGGATGTTGATATTATGGACCTTCAGGTCATTTCTGACCAGTGGTGACACTAAGGCAAATCTTTGTGTTTTCTTGGCAAGATTTGTTCAGAGGGGGTTTGCCGTTGCCTGCCTCCGGCGCTGAGAGAATGTGACTCGTTCAAGGCCATCCAGTGGGTTTCCATGACTGAGCGGGGATTCAAACCCGGGTATTGGAGGAGATCTAGTCCAACACACAAAGCACTATACCACGCTGGCTCCCAAGGTTGAACCTATTGGGGGGTTTTCTTAGCAAAACTGGCTGAGAGGAGGTCTGCCTTGCCTTCCTCTGGGGCTGAGAGAGTGTGACTTTCCCCAGAGTTGCTCCATGAGTTTCCATGGCTGAGCCATGAATTCATAGAATCCTAGAATTAGCAGAAACCACAAAGGTCATCCAGTCCAACCTCCTTCTGCCATTCAGGAATACACCATCAAAGCATTCCCAACAGATAGCCATCTAGCCTCTCTTTAAAAACCTCCAAAGAAGGAGACTCCACCGCACTCCCAGGTACGTATTCCGTGTCAAACTGCTCTTACCATCAAATTCAAACCCTGGTCTCCCAGATCCCTAGTCCAACACCGGAACCAATGCACCCGCCTGGCTCTACAAATATGACATACTTAAGATATAAATGATGTTCCCCTCTTTTCCACATATACACAATTGATGGATTTTCCAGTAACAAAAGGAATAAAGAGCTTTTCCCAACACAGAATATTAGAACGCCTTAGAAAGGGAATAAACATATGGTGAAATGTAGGCTGCTCTGTTAGTGATTTATGCCCTACAGCCAGAGTATTAATTTAAATTTCTTTTTTCCTCCCAGAACATGAAACATTAAAAACTCGTGTCGCATATAATGAGTACATCAGCAAAATAACATTCCAACACTGTGATTCTATTTGGTGCCATCTTAGAGAATTCTGGGATTTGTAGTCTGGGGAGGGGCTTGGTGGGATTTTCTGCTAGGGAGCTGTAGTGCACTTGCCCAAGTAGTGGATTCTACATCCTTCACAGAACTATACATCCCAGGAAGCCATGACAAAGTGATACTGAGCAGTCTAAGTTGCATAGCACAACTCATACAGAAACTATTAAAATCCTGTAAATCATGCATAAGAAGTTGTTCCAGAGGACATGAAAACATTATTGATCCAGATACTGTACCAGGTCCTGTAAGGTGAATCGCTGCATGTGGAATTCTGTAGTGTTGAATAACAACGTTGTGTTGATTAGCAACGCACAACGCCTGCCTTAAGGGGTAGATTTTTGAAATCACATTTGGTCAATAACAGCCATAAATGGGAATACCCCAAAAGAGGGTAACCTAGACAACTCTCTAATTATTGAACAGAAAGCCAGCTCATATATCCTTTCCTGCTTTGATCTAAAACCAAACATAGTATTCGAAATCATTCTGAAATCTTTTCAAATAAACATTCTGTTAAAATTATAATGATGGGAATGGGGTTGCATTTAGAGAGCTTTGTCTCCATTTCAAAATCTTGAAGATCTACTTTTACTCTGTGTCTGCTTGTATGGGAAAAGTTAACATCCTTTGGAGTGCAATAAAATCCAAAAATTCACCAAAGAACCGTATCTTTAGTGACCCACCAATGTGCACAAAATGCAGCAGGTGAGCTTTTGAAGTTCCCCTGGGTTCTTCATCAGGCAAATGATGTAAGAGAAGAAAAATGAGAAAAAAAAAAGAAGAAAAAGAGAAAAGAGAAGAAAAATGATGGTGTTAGAGTCATAGGCCTATGTTTTGTAGCAGATGTTTCTGTTGTTCAGTTGTTCTGGAGGCATCTCAATGAAGGTAGAGGTTATTCCCTTCTTGGCCATCTGGAGACTGAGACCATTTCCGCACTAAACTGTTATAGTGCAATTATTCCACTTTTGGCATCCCATGGAATGCTGGCGTTTGTAGTTTGAAGAGGGGCCGTTAGCATTCTCAGCCATAGAGCTCTTTGACCTCAGGAAACTGCAAACCCCAAAATTCCACAAGATGTGGAAAGTGGAATAATAGCACAGTGGCCATTTCTGCACTACACTCTTATAGCACGGTTATTCCACTTTCAACATCCTATGGAATCCTGGGGTTTGCAGTTTAGGGAGGGGCCGGCCAGCCCCTCCCTAAACTGCAAACCCCAGGATTCCATAGGATGTTGAAAGTGGAATAACCGTGCTATAAGAGTATAGTGCAGAAATGGCCAGTGTTGGGCAGAAATGGCCTGAGACTAAGGTCAGAAAAATGTAATCTCCTTTAGCTGCAGTAAATTTGTACTCCTTTGGAGCACAGATGCTAAGTCTTGCAGCTTACATGGCCGATGGAAATGCTGAATGTGGTTTCTTGTGACATTTGAGCAAGATTCTAGGAGTCGAGGTTCCCACATAGAACAATAGAATCCTAGATTTGGAAGAGACCCCAAGGGCTACCAACCCCCTTCCACCGTACAGGAAGGCACGGTCTCAAAGCACTCTGTCAAATGGCCACCAAACCTCTGTACAAACACCTCCGAAGAAGGAGACTCCACCACACTCCACGGAGGCAGCAGTGTCAAACTGCTCTTACTACTCTTTTCCTGTAGTTTCCCGTGCCGGTCTTTCCAGTTTCAGATCACATGCGGATAGTAGACCTGGGCTGCCGTACCTAGATCACTCAGGTCCTTTCACACGACACACAGCCATATGATCTAGAGATAGAAAGAATGCTTAAAAACATTGCAAACAAACAAATATTTTTAAAACATTAAAAAAAAATGCCCGAAAACATGTTTTTTGAGTGTTGAGATACCCCAATGAGAAGAATCCTAGAAAAATGAGAATTTTCAGTTTGGGACTTCACAGATAGTTGTTTTGCTGAGAAAACAGCATTTTCTTCTGCCCAGAAAATGCCACTTTCTGCTCAGAAAATGCTGCTTCTGGTGCAAAATATGTAATTTTTTTGGTGGAAAACAGTGAATTTTCGCAGATGAAGTCCCAAACTGTGAATAGGCTTTGAAAATTGTATGGTTTTCGGTTGGAAGAAAACTGATAAAAATTACTCGTTGCTTTTCTTGAGAAGAAACCTAGTGCAGAATTTCCGACTGTCACCCCATATTAACTGCCATGCTTGCATCCCATGGAATCCTGGGGTTTGCAATTTAGGGATTTGGCATCCCATGGAATCCTGGGGTTTGCAATTTAGGTATTTGGAATTCTCAGCCAGAGAGCTCTCCTCCAAGCTACAAGCCCCAGGATTCGATAGGATGCAGTCATGGCAACTGAAGTGGAATCATAATGCTATAATTGCATAGTGTGAAAGCTCCCCCCTTCGCCCAAACAGCCCATGCACTTTTCCTTTGAATTTCAAAGCCCCATAATTTCATGTAACACTCCATCAATCAAGGTAATTCTGTCCTTTTCGAGTGGTTTACATTGGTGTGATTGGGGTCTGTTGCTAGGCACACATTTGTCAGGAAACTGTGAAGTAGGAGCTTGAAGCAGATGTAAAAAAAAAAAACAAAAGACAAAGAATCTGGGTGAAGGAAGGGGAGACAAGTTCCTTGGTCTTTTTATTTTGGTTATGGAGATGCCCAGTTTCCCAGATGTCTCCCAATATTGGACCCGTAGTGAAGCCATAGAGTGGGTGAAGCTATAGAATTTTGCAAAGGTAGGGATACAGGGATCCCCTCTACTTGAGGTTTCACTTTCCTCTGTTTCAGCTACCTGCAATCCAAAAATATTCAATGCAAAATACTGCCTATTCAGTAGTATGAAGTCTCTCTATGGTCCCTGGGAGGTTAGAGGGCTACTTTGGGTGACACCCAGACCCATTTATAGCTTCGTGGAGACCACAGAGAGGCTTCATACAGTAGTATGAAGGCTTCATACTATGGTATGAAGCCTTTCTCTCTGGAATGTGTCCAGTGGAGAGTGACTAAAATGGTGGAAAGCCTGGAAACCATGACGCTCTATCAGGAGTGACTTAGGGAGCTCGGTCTGTTTAGCCTGAAGAAGAGAAGGTTAAGAGGCAACATGTTAGTTATGTTTAACTATTTGAAGAGATATCATATGGGGGATGGATCAAGCCTGTTTTCTGCTGCTCTAGAGACTAGGATATGGAGCAATGGCTTCAAATTTCAAGAAAAGAGATTCCATCTAAACATTAGGAAGAACTTCTTGATGGTAAGAACAGTTCCACAATGGGATATGCTGCTGCCTGGAAACACCGTGAAGTCTCCTTTGTTGGAGGTTTTTCAATAGAGGCTGGATGGACATCTGTCAGGAATGCTTTGATGGTGTCTTCCTGCATGGCAGAAGGGGGTTGGACTCAGCCCTTCCAACACGATTTTATGATTGTATCAGCCCTGAGAAGTAGAGGGCTACTTCAGGTGATGCCAGAACCACTTCTACCTTCCCAAGGGACATACGGAAACTTCATGTTATCCGCTGGTATGAAGCCTCTTTATGGTCCCTGCAAAGCTAGAGGGTATCATACTATCGGCAGTTTCAGATATCCCTGGGGGCCTTAGAAGATATCTCCTGCAGATAAGAGGGGATTACTGTAAATGGTTGCTGCTCAAAGTTCCAATTTGAGTTTCCTGAAATTAAAATAGCGGCCAAGGAATACCGCTCGAAGCAAGACAAATCTGACAGCGATTGTTCCTTTTAGGTGGTGTTTGGAGGCAACGAGGAGTGGTGTTCCTTAAGAATTAACCAGGGAGTTTCTTCTAGGAGATCAGCAAATGGAAGACACTGATCCTTGGTGGGATGAGTCTCATGATTGCCATTAACCTATTCCAAACAAACAAGACTACCAAAAAACCAAAAAAATATTCCAGCGTCAACATCCTGTGGAATTCTGGAGTTTGTAGCTTCATATTGCTCCTTCCTGATCGCCAGCCTTGCTTGTTTTGAACTTTGACTGTCCCTGATTGCTATTTTGAAACCTTGGCGAAAACACTCCAAGGAAACAATCTGGCTGAGAGTGCCTCGTCCCAAAACAGCATTTGCAAGATCGACACAACAGGAGATGAAACAGTTGGCCAGGGACTCTTCCAGTATCTAGTATCCAGCGTGGAGACCCAGTGGCCACCAGATGGCACCAGAGGTCCATCTGTCCAAAACCAGCCCTGAACCAACTTCTTCCTCTTAGAAGACTTTGCCAGCCTTCCTGGGCATGCTTTTCCTGTCTGTGTGGATTTCCACCCTTCTCATCTCTAAATCCTATTTAGACGGTCTTTGTCATGGAACACATCGAACATCTCTGAGGGGGTGCCGCAGACGGAAGTCGTCTCAAGTCAATTTTCTCCTTGCTGCAAAGCCGGCGGAGGGAGGATGGTGAGGCTCAGAAAGGCTTGGACGGAGTGGTCTCCCATCCTTCAACGTAATATGAACGTACCGTTGACACTTTGACCCTGATGTAGTCCTGACACAGTCGTGTCTGGTGGCTCCCATATTGATGCACCCTTGAATCCATTCTGGGTTTAAGGCCATTTCCACACTAGGCTGTTAGAATTTTTCAACATCCTATGGAATCCTTTGAGGCCCCTCCCTAAACTGCAAACCCCAGGATTCCATAGGATGTTGAAAGTGGAATAATAATACTATAATAGTCTAGTGCGGAAATGGCCAGAGCCTAAACTTTAAAGGAGCTGTTCAGAGTGCCACCAAACCCATTTGAAGGATGAGGACTAGCAGCTTGGAAAGCTCTTTTAAGGTTCAGATTAAAACCTGAGCGGATTTACATACACACCGGATATAAGACCCACCAGTTACCACTGGCTATGAAGCAAGACCAGAACAAGCAGATCTTGGATTTGCTGAGATCCGACAACCTTGCTGGACTCAGTCCTCCAGTTCTGACTATAGTAGGGTCATGGAATCAGTGAGATTTATCTACTGGTGGATACCCCACTCTATAATTGATTCAGTGGGTCTTAGCAATGAGATTCTGGCCATTTCCGCACTAGACTGTTATAACGCTATTATTCCACTTGCAACATCCTATGGAATCCTGGGGTTTGCAGTTTCAGGAGGGGCCATCTAGCTGCAAACTGCAAAACCCAGGATTCCATAGGATGTTGCAAGTGGAATAATAGCGCTATAACAGTCTAGTGCGGAAATGGCCTCTGTCGGTAATGGAAATGACCTCTGTTGGTGACGGAAATGACCTCTGTTGGTAAAGATGCTTTTAAACAGACATTTGGTGTCCATCTGTCAGTCATGCTTTGATAGTGTCTTCCTGCATGGTAGAAAGGGAATTGACTGGGTGCCTCTTGGGGTCTCGTCCAGGTCTATGATTCTATGATTGGGTTTTAATGAAAATGTCAAAGGAGCGATCTAAGGGGCTGAACCCCCTGCCCCTAATAAGCTCAGCCTCTTGGATTGCTTCTTTAAAAGTGAACAAAAAGCCAAAGCAGACTCACTCCATAGACACTGATACTCTTAGGGAGAAACCCTATCCTGGGGTATACAATTTTAATATTGCTAGAGAGGTCCCCCGAAGAAGCACGTAGGCAGGCACAGTTGGAAGACCGAAAACCAGGTCAGGCCAGTAAAACCCCCACCACGTAGCCCCAGGAGACCTCAAGATAAGCAAAACCACAATAAACAAAGGGTCCTCAGCCCCGAGACGCTGACTTGAGGGGATTAGCGTGTGTGCCTCCAGCTGAGCAAATATCCCATCAGGCGGGGACCAGAAATCACACCACAACACCTCTGAAAATCTGGAGACTTTGGCAACACCTAATAATCCCATCACGCCAAGAAAATTACCAACGTGGGGCTTTGTGCCCGCTGCAACACTTTTCTCCCCGGGAAAGGATTAGTCCTCCAGGTACTTTTTCCCCTACAAATAGTCCCGGTTTTTGAGCTTTTCTTCCGATCGCTCCCGGTCACCCCAGCCGACCGTTGCTCCATCCGTTGAGTGATCCCCCCATTCCTCTCTGTGCCGAGCTCCACTTCTTTGCTGCCTCCTCGGACCCAGGACTTCAGGACAAGGTGCAGTATTACCCCAACAACACCCCTTCAATACTTCCCCTGTCCAATTTCCTCTCTTTTGCTTCTTAATAGCTCTTGGGTGCGTGTGTGCGAGAGTGTGTTGGTGCGTGAGACTTACATTTAATAAAACGTAATTGGACATTTGGTTTGGTTTTTGGCTTGGCCTGACCCCGTAAAACTGGGTAAAAGACCCCGCTAGGTTACCCTGCCTCTTGCATTGCTATTGCTCGTGCTCTGGCTAGGTTCCATTCCCCATCAAGTGAGGTGTCCCCCAAGGACCCCCGAAATTACGGTAACAACATGGAAGCCACCAGAGGCCACCGGACTAAGTGTGTGCTTGGCCTAGATTGACTGATGGCGCTACACAGGGCTAAGTTGCCTTTCTTTCGTCTTGTTCTTTTCCCTCTGGCTTCATCTCCTCCGTCTCCTCCATCTTGTGCCTTGATAAACAAGAACCGGCTTAGAACGGGGAGCTCCCGCTGAGCTTCCTCAAGAGTTTCCATTACAGGCCATTTGCATGTTGCTGCACAGACAAGTTTTGTTTATTAATCAGTGCTTAAGCAATTAAGTAATTACCATAAACACAGTTGCCAAAAGGCTCCCCTTCAATTGTTTCGCCTTCTGGTTTGATCCCAGTGGTTTCCTTCAGCTGCAGTGCCACAAAAGTAAAAAAATAACAGCTCTTCCCCCGCCTTCCCACCCCAGCAAATGAGGCAGCAGAAGTTTCTGGGATGTACAGCTGTACTTAGAGGGTGGTTGGAGGACAACTGGGTTGTGTCTGAATTCTTTCACCGCTGGGGATGCAAAAAATGGCAGCATGGCAGCTCCATCTTGGCCTCTCATCTCCAGTGTTTAAAGACCTCCAAAGAGGAAAAATCCGGCACTCGCTGAAGCCGTCTATTCTACTCTTGAACAATTCTTACTGTCAGGAAGTTCTTTCTGATGTTTAGGTGGCATCTCCTTTCTTGTAATTTCAATCCCTTGGTTCATGATCAGGTCCCTGGGGTGGCAGAAGACAAGCTTGCTCCCTCTTCTCAGTGACATCTTGTCAAATATTTTGAGACGGCTTTCACCAGTCTTCTCTTCTCCAAACTGAAAATACCAGAGTCCTTAAGCTGTTCCTTATCAGACTTGGTTTCCAACCAAGATAGAAATTTGACCAATCAGGGAGCAGAAAGTGGTGGGATAAACAAAGAGCCCAATGGTGGTAAGGGAAGGCAGACAGGAGGGCATCTGATTGGTCAAGGATACAATCATAGGATTGGAAAAGATGACAACAGCCATCGAATCCAGCCCGCTTCGTCCATGCAGGAATATACCATCAAACACTCCAGAGAGATGGCCATCCAGTCTCTGCTTAAAAACCTCTAAAAAAGGAGACTCCACCACACTCAAAAGCAGCGGTATATTCCTCCGTGAAACTACTTTTACTGTCAGGAAGTTTTTCCTAATGTTTAGATGGAATCTCTTTTCCTGAAGTTTGAAGCCATTGCTCTGTGTCCTAGTCTCTGGAGCAGCAGAAAACAAGCTTGCTCCATCCCCCATGTGACATGCCTTCAAATATTTAAACATGTCTCTCATGTCACCTCTTAACCTTCTCTTCTCCAGGCTAAATCTACCTAGCTCCCTAAGCCACTCCTCACAGGATTTCATGGTTTCCGGGCCTTTGACCATTCTGGTTGCCCTTGTTACCCTGTGTACTGGGGGTCCTGGGAGGGACACCAAATTGTGCTCAACTAAAGGTGGGGAAAATTAGCTCAGAGCACTGCTTAGCGTTATGAGAGGCAGGGTAACTTAGCGAGATCTTGAACCCTATGTCTACGGGGTTGGGTCGAGTCAAGGAGCACACAGAAGTTGAAATAATGAATGATGTTTATTAAATACAAGCAAAACAGTGTATGCGACACTCATACAAGATAACTAAAGAAATAAATGTTGGAGTGGTATAGAGGGATTTTTAGAGGAGTTGCTGGTTTGGGTGATACTTCACCTGTCCTGAAGCCCGGAAAAATAGAGAGCGAGGCTGGGGTGCGATGTAGCTCAGCACGTGGAGCTGAGGGGAGGCTCGCCAAGCAAAGCGGCAGCGAGGCGGAATGAAACTCGGGAGCGATCCGAGGAAGGTCTCGGAATCGAGGGTTTTTATAAGGAGAAGTGTGACCGCGGGCTATGCCGTACTTGGGGGGAAAACAATAGATTTGGAGTTGGAGACAAAGCCTCCGAAAGGTCAGAATCCGAATGATTGAGTTATTGCAGAGGTTCTCAATAGAGTAGCCAGTATGCAAACGCAGAGTACTTGGGTATTGCATAGTTTACTCATCAAGCTACCATCGCAGGGCAGAGGCTCTTTTGTAAGTAGCGTGCAGACCTAATTAGAGGACTTGCCTGGAGGTCTCCTGAAGCAGTGAGTCAGCTATTTCTGGCCTGCCTGTATGGTAGTTTGAATATTATGGCTATTAACGGTCGAGCTTGTTTACGTGCTTGTCCGGTGGCCTCACCAGCACACGGAAAGGAATAGAGAAGTGCAGCCGAATTGTGATGTCAAAAATGATATCTTTTAATATCCCCAAAGCTCGGATTAGCCAGGGCAGTAACACCCTCCTCCGAACACCTTCTGGCTTGTCAGTGGTGTTAAAGATGAGAGGGAGCAACCACTCAGTGGGGTGATGAACTAGCTCCAGGCTTTCTCCAAACGCTTTGTCCAAACCTGCTTCTCAGCATGCCTTACCTGTTCTTTTCCATCCTCCTTTTTTTGCCCAATAACTGTCAACGATTTCCGAGAACTGTTTTATGCTACTTCTTTAGGAAGCAGATATTCAAAATCCAGTGCATAAACGGAAATAATAAAAATGACTTAACCTGCATGGCTTTGCTAATCCTTTTTAAAAAAGCCGTTTAATAAGTTAATGATGCCCATCACAGCTCCGACACAGGAGTTGGACGACAGCTCCGCAGCTGAAGAATACAAAGCATTGCACGCAGAAGATCTTGGTATTAATCCTCTCAGCAGAAGCCGGGCTGGAAGAAGTGTGGCCTATCAGAGGCTGTTGGACTCCAGTTCTCAGCTGCCCTTGTCAGCCTAGCCCATGGTAGGGAACTGGAAACATCTGGAAAGCCACAAGTTGCTTTGTTGTTGTTAAGGCAGCTTCAACCCTATGGCAACCCTATGAATTAGAGACCTCTATGACCACCTGCTCTTATTAGACTTGCTTAGGTCTTGCAAAGTCAAAGCTGTGGCTTCCTTGATTGAGTCTTTCCTTCTGTAATGTGGTCTCCTCTGTTCCTACTGCATTCAGCTTTGCTGGACATTGTTGTCCTTTCATAGAATCATAGGGCCATTCCATTCCACATTGTTATAGTGCCATTATTCCACTTTCAACCGCCTGTGGAATTCTGAGGCTTGTAGTTTCCTGAGGCCAAACAGCTCTCTGGTTGAGAATTCTAAAGGCCCCTCCCTAAACTGCAAATCCCAGGATTCCATAGGATAGCGGAAGTAGAATAGCAGCACTATAATAGTGGGCCCTGGTGGTGCAGTAGTTAAATGCTGGTACTGCAGCCACAGCATTGTGAATTCGATCCTTCAGGACTCCAGGTTGACTCAGCCTTCCATCCTTCTGCAGGTCGGTAAAATGATTGCCCAGCTTGTTGGGGGCAATCAGCTAAACACTTTGTAAACCGCTTAGGGAGTGCTTTGCATTCATAAGTGGTATAGAAATGTAACTGCTATTGCTAATTGCTATTGCTATAGTGCAGAAATGGCCTCAGAATCATATAGTTGGAAGAGACCACAAGGACTTTCAAGTGGACCCCCCTGCCATGCAGGAACATACACTCAAAGCACTCCCAGCTAATGGCCATCCAGCCTCTGTTTAAAAACCTCCAAAGAAGAAGACTCCACTAGACTCCCAGGCAGCAGTGAATTCCACTGTCAAATTGCTCTTACAGTAAGGATGTTCTTCCTAATGTTTAGATGGAATCTCTTTTCATGAAGTTTGAAGCCATTGCTCAGTGTCCTAGTCTCTGGAGCAGCAGAAAACAGGCTTGTTCCATCCTCCATATGACATCCCTTAAATATTTGAACACAGCTATCATGTCACTCCTTAACCTTCTCTTCTCCAGGCTAAACATCCCCAGCTCCCTAAGCCACTCCTCGTAGGGCTTCATGGTTTCCGGGCCTTCAACCATTTTGGTCGCCCTTCTCAGGAGACATTTCAACATCCTTCCTGAACTGTGGTGCCCAGACCTGGACACAGGATTCTAGGTGCGGTCTGACCAAAGCAGAATAGAGTTAGCATTTCTATCTTGTGCGCAAGGAGAAAATATAAAACAGTCTGAAAAGCAAAAGCAACTGTCACAGGAAAACAGAGCAAGGATGAAGGATGAAAGGGGAAGAACAGAATGATTCACACGGGCCCTTTCCGCACCTTACCTTTTTCTGGTGCTGGGGTGCGGGGATCGCACGAGCAGCCTCCGGCGAGAGACTCTCGCGTCCGGGGTCCTTCAGCTCTGTACGAGCTGCCTGCTGGTGAGCGAGCCCCTCCTCTTCCTTCTGCAGCACAGCCTGGGAGTTTCCCAGGCTGCGCTGGGGCAGGAAGCGCGACCGGCGTGGCTCTGGAGGCTCCGCACGCCAGGTAAGAGCACGCAGAGGCTGGGAGCAATGTGCGATTGAACACCATTTTCAGCTTCCAGCCGAAAATGAAAAGGTGCAAGATCGGTGCCTGCCAGCCTCTGGAGCATCATGCGATTGTGAGTGCATCATGCAGATTGCTCCTCACAATTGCGTGACGCTCCAGGCTCTCTTTCGCATGGAAAATGCCATGCGAAAAGTGCCAAGGTCTCATGATACGACCAAAGTGCAACAGTGTCATGCCATGCTTCCAGAACATGGACTCTGACTCAGAGTCTGAAACAGGGGGCATGCCAGAAGCTGAAGCAGGGGGCACGCCAGGACCTGCTGTACGGGAAGAGGTTACAGTGCCACAAACAGAACAGGGGGCAATGCCAGCTCCAGCAGAGAGGCCTGACCCTTCAGACACAGAAGAGCACTTCCTGTACCCACCCTTGCAGGGTGCAGACAGCAAACGGAAAGCCAGTGTCACTCTCCCAGAATTTATAAGTGTCAACAGTTAATCAGACAGCAGCTGCTCTAGTCTTCAGACCTACATAGCTGCTGCTCTTCCCCTCTAGGAGTTGTCAGCGCTTATCCGACCTTCTACCCTGCCGGATACCTTGCTGAATACTCTGACTGACCTTGGACACTCCCTTGTCTTGGAACCCTGTTGGACTTTATTTATGACTCTGCACTACCTCCTGGAAGTAAAGAGCTTGGAGCTATTTGGTTTGTTTGATTTGTTTTATCAGCTGTGCTGCCAGGACTGAGATAGGACAAACAGCCTCACTAGAGCCATTCTGGCTTCTAGGGAGAGTTCAGGCTTGATTTGCTCCAGCATAGCCTCCAACGCGGTATAGCTGCATGAATATTGGAGACCAGGGTTCTCTCCCCTGCTCGGCCATGGAAACCCACTGGGTGACCTTGGGATGTATCACACACTCTCAGCCCTAGAAAACCCTGTTTTCATCTTAGGGTATCCATCAGTTGGAAGCACAACGCAACACTCAACAACAACAAGCCTCCAACATTTCACAGATTAAAAACAGGAGATGTCTAGCTAGCCATTGTAATGGTGTGGTCCGAAGGGTCTGTCCAGGCAATCAGAAGGCAAAAGTTATTAATGAGAAGGAAGAAATAAAACTACAGTAGGACCCCTGTATCCATAGGGGATTGGTTCCACACACACACACACATAAAGCGGATACTGAAATCCGCGGATAGTAGCAAACGCTCTCTCCACTTTGCTCTCCCACTTTCCCCAGCCCGGTCAGCCCAGGGCTGGAGGGAGGAGGTGGGAAAACAGTGAGAAGCATGATCCCGTGATCCCCGCTGTTTTCTCACCGGCCGCCACCCACGATCGGGCCCAGGGCGAGGGGCAGGAGGCAGGAATCAGCGCAATCCCGCACTCATCTCATCTCTCCTGCCCGCCGCCAGTGCGATTGCGGCGGCAGTGGGGAACCAACCGTGGATAACTGAATTTGTGGATAATGAATCCACAGATACAGGGGTCCTACTGTATTCTTTTAACCAGAGCAGCTCTGGAATTTAGGTACTTAGTTTAGGAAAGCCTGGAAAAAATGTCTACTGGGAAGGAGAAAACTCTGCCCTCTCCTCTCCCTTCTGCTGAGTTCACTGGGGCAAAAGGTAGATAGATAGACAGATAGATACAATAAACACACAAACAAATTACTTTTTGCACTTTGAGCTCTGCTTGCAGCAGTTGAAGAAAGTTGAGGATGAAGGGTGAAAGCAGAAGAAATGGGAAAAACTGGGACATTCTAAAAGCAGCAGTGAAAATGAGAAACCAGAGGATTAGCTGGGGTCTTTCTTGCTTCATACATTTTCATCTTTAGGCAGAGTATTTTTTTCTTGTAATTTGAATCCCTTTCACTTGAAGATTCCAGCCCTGGTTGTCATACCTCTTGCTCTGTTCTCCTCTGACAGCTGCGTTTGCTTTTCTAGCTGTTTCATATTTGCTCCTTGCTCACAAGATAGAAATGCTAACTGACCAAGAAAAAAGGCATGGCCCAGTAGCTTTGTTTGCTTGCTTCTGGGCCATTGCCCAGAATTGTTGGTAGAAAGCCGAAATCGGGGGCTACTTTTCAGATGTATGCTTTTCTTAAAAAAACAAAAACCAAAACAACATCAACAAAAACAACTAGAAACAAAATCGGAGATGAAGCTCTGTCTGTCTTGACTGATCATGTCATATTCTTCAAACACACAACGAACAGGCAAGACCTCCAAGGTTTTTCATTTTCTTTTTCCTCTTTGGGCATAATCCCTCTTGGAGTGCAGCTCAGTTTGTCCAACGTATTATGGGCTGGAATTCATGAAACTTTATGCTAAATAAACCTTGGTAGGCCAGAATCCTATTGGGGATGTACATCTTTGTAAGTGGACGTATCTCTGTGGCTATTAGAACTGGACAGTTTGGTAACATCTATGGCCATTTCCGCACTAGCTGGCCGGTCCCACCTGAAACTGCAAAGCCCAGGATTCCAGAGGATGTTGAAAGTGGAATCATCGTGCTATAACAGCTAGTGCGGAAATGGCCCATGTCCAGAGAAGGGCTGGGTGGCCGTCTGTCGAGAGTGCTTTGATGGTATATTCCTGAATGGGGTTCGACTGGATGGCCCTATCCAATTTTCCTTCCTTTCCTCCAGCTAGCCTTGTGAGACTGCTCAAATCTTGTGTGTGTTTGCGATTTCCCCACAATAAAACATTATTTTAATTTCCAACTGGTGTTTTTGCAATAGCACCAGTATACGCAGATGAAATTATCCCTGAAGTTACCCCTCGCCTCGCAGGCCTCCCTTTTGAGCTAATAATTCCCCATTTTTCCACGGAGGCATTGGCATTGCGGGTGAACCCCTGAGTCACCCACCTTTGGGAGTAACACTATAATTCATCCATATTTGTGCAGGAATCCACGACTAAAATACCACTAACAGATGGACGTTCGGTTTCTGTTTAGAAATCAGCATCAAAGGATTTGAGTGTAGATGTTCTTTCTTAGCCTGTCCTACCTGACAGGGTTGTTGTAAAGATTAAGAAAGAAGGGGCAGGAAAGCCATGAATACTACCTTGAGCTCATTGGAGTAAAACTGGAATATAGGTAGCATGAATAATCAGTCACATCAATAAGATTAAAAGCTGGCAGTCCTGACGTGAAATCGATTTGACTTAACTTTATAGAATGTACTCTCCTAAGCCATTTAGAGGACCCCAAAAGCAGAATATTAACAGAATGAAGAGGACAATTGCTGCTATTATTTCCATGCAAAGCAGGGGGAGAAAGGGGTAAACTATAGAACTCAGAGAAATTGCCAGCAGTACTGGGGGAGAAAGATTTGCTTCAGGAAATAGAGTAGCATTCATTCATCATTTTTAGAAAATCTTTTTTTAAAAAATTCTGAGGAGACCAATTGTTTGCCAGGCCTCATTCAAAGGCTCCTGCAGTCTGCAAGTTTCCTCTGTTCTGGATACCTTTAACAGAAGGAAAGGGGGAAGAATTGAAAGCACAGCTTGATTTTAATTCGTACCTCCAAAGCATTCAGCGTAATGCAGGAAAGTGTGTGCACTTAGATATGCACGGCATTCTTGAGAACATGTGGGCTTGGACAACCCCTTTGGCGCTCCATGTATTGCTATCAGTTTCTTCCTTCTTATCTCCTTATCAACCTGGGAATAGGGGGGTGGAATCTTAAAGCAAAGCATTTTTCTGTGCTCCCTATGCAGGTATATGGAACCATTTTGGACATTGCTAGGGGAGGAATTTGCAACCTTCCTCGTGAAATGTCCAAACCATCCTAAGAGGAGTTTGAACAAGCTGCCTCGGAGTGTGGTGGAGTCTCTTTCTTTGAAAGTTCTTAAACGGAGGCTGGATGGCCATTTGTCAGAGGGAGAGCTTTGATGGTGTCTTCCGGCATGACATGGGTTTGGATTCGATGGCCCTCTTGCAACTCTGTGGCCATTTCTGCACTACGTTGTTATAGTGCTATTATTCCACTTTCGACATCCTATGGAATCCTGGGGTTTGCCGTTTAGGGAGGGGCCCGCAAACCCCAGGATTCCATAGGATGTCGAAAGTGGAATAATAGCACTATAACAGGCTAGTGCAGAAATTCCCTCTGACTGTATGATTCTACGAGCCCTCTTCTTCTTGGAAAAAGCAATAGAGGAAGTGTTGGCGATGGAAGAATTTAGGAGACGAAACTCTTTTAGTTCCGACAAAGTGATGCGTTACAGTTCATTAGGAAGTTCGTCAGATGTTTGAATGGGGGCAACAGTTTCTTACCACGCTGCCTGTCTTAATTGACTTACCTAATAACAGAACGTTTGCGTTATCAGCAACCGTTTTGCAAATGAGCAGTGTTAGAACGGTAATTGTCACCCGATCAGCACTTCTTCGTTTCATTTCCCTCTGACCCCCGTCTCTACCAGCCCACCTCCTGCTGCGCGCACTGTACCTTCACCTGAAATTGAAGATAAGCCTTCGCACATAGAATCATAGAAGAATGGTAGAATCTAGAGCTGGATCGGGCACCGGGGGTCACCAAATTCAACCTGCCGCTCAGTGCAGGATTTCCAGCTAAAACGTCCGCAGCAGGCAGCTATCCGGACTCTTTTTGATGATATCCAGAGAACGAACCCTCACCACCTCTCTAGGCAATTGGGTCCATTGTTCAATTGTTCATTGTTCATTGTTCTTACCGTCAAGAAGTTCCTTCTAATGTTCAACTGAAATCTACACTCCTGTAACTTAAACCCATTATACTTGGGCCATTTCCGCACTAGCCTGTTACAGCGCGATGATTCCACTTTCGACATCCTCTGGAATCCTGGGGTTTGCGGTTTCGGGAGGGGCCAGGCGGCCCCTCCCGAAACCGCAAACCCCAGGATTCCAGAGGATGTCGAAAGTGGAATCATCGCGCTATAACAGGCTAGTGCGGAAATGGCCACAGTCTCACCCTCTGGGTCAGCAGAGAACAAACTTGCACCTTCCTCTCAGTGAAAAACCTTGAGGTGTTAAAGGGAGTAATTGTGGAAAGTCAGCGTGATGAGCAGTTTGAGGCTTGGAATTGGACAATGGGGAACTGGGGGTTCAAATTCCCACTCAGCTATGGAAATCTGTCGGGTGAACCTTGGGCGAGTCACACTCTCTCTGCCTCAGAGGGCAGCAATAGCAACCCTTCTCTGAAAAAAAATCTGCCAAGAAAATCTAGTTTCCCTTAGGGTTGCCAGAAGTCAACAATGACCTGAAAACACACAGCAGCATCAGTCTTCTCTTTACCACTCTGAACTTGCTCAGCTCCTTCAACCTTTCCTCGTAGGCTTTGTTCTCCATACCTTCTATCATCCTTGTTTCCCTTCTCCGAACTGGTCCCAACTTATCCATACGGTTTTTAAAATGATACATTGAGAACTGAGCACAGTACTCAGTACCCAACTAACTCAGACTATGGTGGGACTTGTACTTCCATGGGCTTGGAAATTATGCTTTTATTAATTCAGGCTAAAACTGTATTTGCCTTCTTTGCTGCAACTCTGCTGGCTCATGTTCAACTTACAATCAATAATTACCCAAGGTGATTGTTTTTTTAAATATGTACTGGGGCTGCTAACATAAGGAGCAGCTTAGGGAGGTGGGTATGTTTAGCCTGGAGAAGAGAAGAGTAACAGGCAACGTGATAGCTGTGTTTAAATATTTGAAAGGATGTCGTATGGAGGATGGAGAGAGGCTGCTTTCTTCTGCTACAGAGACTAGGACACAGAGAAATGGTTTCAAACTTCAGCAAGAGAGATTCCATCTAAGCATTAGGAGGAAATTCCTGATGGTAAGAGCAGTCTGAGAGTGGAAGGTGCTGCCTCAGTGGAGTGGGGTGGAGTCTCCTTTGGAGATTTTTAAACAGAGGCTAGATGGCCATCTGTCAGGAATGCTTGGATTGTGTCTTTCTGCATGGAAGAATGGGGTTGGACTGGATGGCCCTTAGGATCTCTTCCAACTCTGCAATTCTACGATTCTATAATTCTAAGCCAAATATCCCCCATTCTTTGTTTTTGTGGCCTAAATCTAGAATTTTGCACTTGTCTCTGTTGAATTTCATTCTGTTCGTTTCAGCCCCATTTTCCAGTTTATTGAAGTCATCTTGAATTAGATACCCGTCCTGGTGTTTAATCACCCACAAACATTATAAGGACTCCCTCTGCTCCTTCATCAAAGGACACCCTTTAAATATCCTTTGTTGGCCACAGACCACCAAGACTTAACTCAAGGTGGCTTCTGACTGTTTGTGTGGTAGAAAGCAATGTCCCATGTTTTCTCACTTGCATGTTCTCATTGAATGCAGAAGTAGCAAGTGCTGAGTACATTTTTTGCTATGAAAGAGTTTCACAACTTTTGAATGGTTTGAGATATTGTAATGAAACTGTGTACCAATGATGTCTGTCACCAGCAAAGACCTGTGCTCTTTGAGGTGAATATATGACTGCCCATCTGTCTGTCTGCCCACCTTCCCTCCCTCTTCCTTCCTTCCTTCCTTCCTTCCTTCCTTCCTTCCTTCCTTCCTTCCTTCCTTCCTTCCTTCCTTCCTTCCTTCCTTCCTTCCTTCCCTCCCTCCCTCCTCCTCCCTCCCTCCCTTTTTTTCTTTCATTGTAAAAGCTCATAACATTTCTTCAAGCTTTTGTGGCCCCCCTGTGATAACATCAGAGGACCTCCAGGGCTCCTCGGATGCCAGGTTAAGAACCACTGATCTAAACCATTGATAAAAATATTGAAGGGTTGTCAGTCACTGGACAGTACCTTGCAACACACCCTTCAAGACTTCCCTCCAGTTTGAAGAGAAGCCATTGGTGATGACTCCTTGAACATGGTTTTCCAACCATTCATAGATCCATCTGATAAAGTAGGCTGTAGTCCATGAACACTCATGTAATAATAAATTGGTGCAAGACTTTGGGCAAATTACTTTTTTGGGTGGCGATGTCCCAGCATTCCCCAGCCAGTGAAGCCACATTGACTGGAGAAATTTGGGGAATGGTTGTCCGAAAAACTAACTTGCCAATCGCTGCAAATTTATTACAGCACAAGCTTTCATGGGCTACAGAAGAAGGAATATCAGCAACCTTGAAAGTATCAAACTAGGATTGAAAAGCAGGTCAGCATAGGTCTGAGTCAGTAAAGGTCTGAGTCAGTAAAGGACAGTCTAGGAAACCTAAGGAGGTCTCCTCCTCTATCTCTTTCCCTCCTTTTGCTCTTTGCTATGGATCATTTGCCTCTTCAGTGTAGATGGAGCAATGGTGGCTGGTGGCTGTTCATATCAGTGGGGAAGTGAATCTGATCTGGGGCCCTTTCCGCAGCATGTCGTTGTCCTGCATTGGGGATGGGAGAAGGATGGGAACCGGAGGACGGTTCTGCAAGACTTTGTCTGGGTCCTATCATTCTCCCATCTCCAGGTGGCGTGATCATGCAGTAAATCTTTGACAGGATTTACCCATCAATGGCTGGAGATCATGTCACCATCCCACTACCATCCTGCACTTACCTGGTGTGCGGAGCTCCTGGAAGTGCAATGGTTTGCTTCTTGCCCCAGCGCAGCCTGGAACAGTGTGGAAGGAAGAGGCAGCACCATCGCACTGCCTCCATTCACAGAGGCAGCCAGTGCAGAAGGGAGCACTCCTGTTGCGCTTCCCTTCCGGGAGAGGCTTCACCGAGATCCCTGCAGGACACCGCTGAGATCCAGTAAGCTGTGGAAAAGGCCTGGGTGTTAGTCTATAGTCGCTATCCAAAGTGCTGGACACCATCCCCAAACTAGAGTCCAGTACTCCAAATAGCTTCCTTACAGTTCAGAGGGAAGTCTGGAGCTAGTTTACCACCCCACTGAATGATTGCACTCTCTCATCCCTAACATCATTGATAAACTGGAATGTGTCAGAGGAGGGGAACCAAACGGCAGAAGGCCTGGAAACCATGAAGCCCTGTGAGGAGCGGCTTAGGGAGCTGGGAATGTTTAGTCTGGAGAAAAGGAAGGTTAAGAGGTGACCTGTGAGCCATGTTTAAATATTTGAATGGATGACAGATTGAGGATGGAGCAAGCCTGCTCCAGAGACTAGGACACAGTTCAATGGTTTCAATCTATAAGAAAAGAGATTCCTCCCAACCATTAGGAAGAACCTCCTGATGGTAGGAGCAGTTTGTCAGTGGAATGTGCTGCCTGGGAGTGTAGCGGAGTCTCCTTGCTTGGAGGTTTTTAAACAGAGGCTGGATGGCCACCCATTAGGGAGTGCTTTGACTGTGCATTCCTGTATGGCAGAATGAATTTAGATTGGACGGCCCTTGGGGTCTCTTCCATCTCTAGGATTCTGTGGTATCTCACCATACAAATTCTGAGTGAAAAACTTCATTGTGCCTGCATAGCAGAAATCTCCAGATTACACATTGATTACGTTACATAACCCTTGTGCTGAATGACTACACTGAGCAATTGAATGCATGACAAAAATTGGCCATTAAATTCATCTGTCCACCTTTGTATAGATTGTCCCCTCATGTGCAACTTCACTTTGCAATCTTCAGCTGAGAACAGAAATTCTGTATGTGAGTAAAAACGTGCCCAACCTCTTCTGTAATGGAGCTTAACACCTCGCTAAGACCACAGAGAGCCAATGTTGTAGTAGTTTTGAACCTGGAGATCTTGGAGTGTGGTGGAGTCTTGGAAGTTTTAAAACAGCAAATGGGTGGCCATTTGTCAGGAGTGTTGTGATGGTGTCTTCCACATGGCTGAAGGGGGTTGGACTGGATGGATCCTGGGGTCTCTTCCAACTCTAGGATTTTATTATTCTAACCTATGATTCCATAACTCCGTGCAAAGATCTCTGTGCTTCCCAAAGCTCCTGAATACTCTGTTAGCACTGAGGAGCAGGACTTTTCTGGCATTTAGAAACTCTCCCTCCTCCCCACATCCTAAGGTCAGAAAGTTTGAGGTGGTTTACTCACATTTCCAACCGGCTGCAAACAGTTCCTCTGCCCTTCCGCTGCTGCATTCAGAAGGCAGAGGAGAAGGAGATTTCCAGCCCATTAAGGAAAACTTCCCTAGTCATTAAGGAACATTAATATTCCTTTGTCAAGTTTCTGAATGTCCATGAGTCTGTCAGGCAAAAGCATAGCAAAAGAACTATCTGTGCTAATCAAGAGAGCAAAAACCGTTGCAATATTAAAGGCTGAAATCTAGATTCCCCAAGATCGTGCAGTTAGAAAACTAGCAGGCTCATCCTTGATACAAGGATGTGATGGGGGAAAAGGGATTCCCTGGGGAAAGAGGCTGGAGGTGCAGATGAGTGGTGCTGTCATAGAGCTGAGCCCTGTGGCACTTCTAGAAACCTAACACACTCTTCCTTTATGCCTTCCAGATATGTTGGATCACAGCACCACTTCTCCCCAGCCAGTAGGGCCGATGATTGACCCAAGACTTTGCTTCCTACAAATCCCATATGCTCAAGTGAGATATTTCAAGGAGAAAATGGGCAATATCAAGATACAGGGGCCAGAATCTTGGTGTCTTATGGATGAGCAAGCTCCCCTATGGTAGCAACCTGAAATGTTCTCTCCGGTGCGGAACAGCTCTCCGGTGCGGAACAATAGCAGAAGCACAGTTGTGTAAGTGGTGTCCTTTGAGCACGCAAATGCCTGATATGTGATTGGTGGCTTCAATGTCATTGGGGCAGTGAATCCACCCTATGTCATGTCCCAGGCAGAGCAGGAAGCCAACTAGCAAACTGGCAGGGCAGAGCTTGCTCACAGCAGCGAGAGTGGGAATAGTCCAAACAAAGATCTAGACCCTTTTCGCACCTTACCTTTTTGCGGTGCTGGGGTGCGGAGAGAGGCTCTCGGGTCCGGGGTCCTAGCCCCACCTCTTCCTTTCGCAGTGCAGCCTGGGACTTTCTCAGGCTGCACTGAGACAGGAAGCGTGACCGGCCCGGCTCCTGAGGCTCCACACACAAGGTAAGTGTGCACGGGCCCCCGGAGCAATGCGCAACCGCGCACCATTTTCAGCTTCAAGCCGAAAATGAAAAAATGCATGCGCGGTCTGTGTCAGGCCCTTGAGCGTCGCTCAAATGTGAGTGTGTCGTGTGGACTGCTCCTCACGTGTGCGCCATGCTCAAGGGGCCCTTTCGCATCGGAAATGCTGTGCGAAAAGGGCCCAAGTCAAGAATGCAAAGTCCCAAAGCAAACAAATCCAAATCAGATTTCCAATAATCCTTTCAATAGTATTGGTGACCAAGACAATAGTCAAAGAAACTGTCCAGGTGCGGAAGGCAAGCACTTCTGCTGTGTGTATTTCCTACAGAGACCTTCCCCATTCACATTACCCAACCAAGACATTAAGAGACTGTCAGGACTCCTATTGATGTTTTGTCACCTAAAGTTAAGACGATCAGCCTGTTCTGGACTCCTTTTGTTCATGTGCAGGAACACAATTACTACTTTGTCCACTTACCCTCCTTCAGGGCAGCAAAAAGGGTATAAAACCCCAGCTCCAGCCCAGGTAATATGCAAAGCAGTAACACGCTAGCCCTTTGGGTGTCATGCTGCACCCCAGATTCCCGCTCCTCCACACTGTTTGAACCATTCCTCTTTGATCCTCTGCTCCAGGAGCAGTAAATATCACCCTCTACACCCCAGATCTCTCTCTATCCAACCCTTCTTGCTTCTCCCTTTCCTAGCCTTGCATGGTTCATGAAACTGCTTTTGTGCATGTCTGTTGATTTCCGATAAAAACACTCCGGTTAAAACCTTTAACTAGAGTCCTACAGTTAGTACTGCTACACAAAGGTGAAAAGATCCTGCCCTTACCCTCCCCTTGCAGGCCTCTTTTGAGCTGCAGTTCTCCCAGTTTCTAAGGAGATGCTGGCCTTGCTGGTGGACCTCAAGGTTCCCCACCTTTTGGGGTAAGAGCTTGTGCTGATACAGTAACTGAAAATTATATATACACAAAATCACAACACTGTGAACACTTGTGCTATCTCATGCAAGCACACAAACACAAAGATGCATGCACGTACACACACACAGTCTGTACTATGCTCCAGTAATACTCTGATATCTTGTCAAAACTTTCACCGACAAGTATAAACGACTCTCAGTGTTTCAGCCACGAGGGGAAAATATATTTTCTGGAACCACCACTATAAACAAATGGTGCTGCGTGCCTGGCTTGTAGTGTTATAAAAACAAGGCTTTCCTCTTGAGTTTTTTTTTTAAGAATCCAGAAATGTACAGAAGGCAAAAGTAAATGGGGGTGGGGGTAGGGGGTGAGGTACAAAGGAAGAAGTCCAGATAGGAAACTCAGAACTGTTCGGCAATGTCAGAACAGAGTTTTTTGCTTGCTATTTCACTTGGATTTGCTTCCATATCTCCCAGCTTTCCTTAGAATTCTCATCTGATGCCACTGGGGGTGGCTTCTGTTGCAATGGGGGCTGGTGAGGAACGAAAGTCTAATTACACCCTTTTTGGGAGGTTTTACCCCTTCTTTGGAGGTTTTTAAAGAGAGGTTGATGTTACCCTGTGTACTGGGGGTCCCGGGAGGGACACCAAGATGTGCTCAACTAAAGGTGGGGAAAATTAGCTCAGAGCACTGCTCAGCGTTACGAGAGGCAGGGGAACGTAGCGAGATCTTGAACCCTATGTCTACGGGGTCGGGTCAAGTCAAGGAGAACACAGAAATTGAAATAATGAATGATATTTATTAAATACAAGCAAAACAGTGTATGCAACACACTCATACAAGATAACAAAAGAAATAAAGGTTGGAGTGGTATAGAGGGATTTGTAGAGGGATTGTTGGTTTGGGTGATACTTCACCTGTCCTGAAGCCCGGAAAAATGGAGAGCGAGGCTGGGGTGCGATGTAGCTCAGCACGTGGAACCGAGGGGAGGCTCGCCAAGCAAAGCGGCAGCAAGACAGGATGAAACTCGGGAGCGATCCGAGGAAGGTCTCGGAATCGAGGGTTTTTATAAGGAGAAGTGTGACTGCGGGCTATGCCGTACTTGGGGGAAAACAATAGATTTGGAGTTGGAGGCAAAGCCTCCGAAAGGTCAGAATCTGAATGATTGAGTTATCGTAGTGGTTCTCAGTGGAGTAGCCAGTATGCAAACGCAGAGTACTTGGGTGTTGCACAGTTTACCCATCAAGCTGCCATCGCGAGGCAGAGGCTCCTTTGTAAGTGGCGTGCGTACTTCATTAGAGTACTTGCCTGGAGGTCTCCTAAAGCAGTGAGTCAGCTATTCCTGGCCTACCTGTATTGTAATTTGAATATTACGGCTATTAATGGCCAAGCTTGTCTACGTGCTTGTCCGGTGGCCTCCCGAGTACGTGGAAAGGAATAGAGAAGTGCAGCCGAATTGTGATATCAAGGGATATCTTTTAATATCCCCAAAGCTCGGACTAGCCAGGGCAGTAACACTGGATTGCCATCATGCTTTGGTGGTGTCTTCCTGCATGGCAGAATGGTGTTGGACTGGTTGGCCCTTGGGGTCTCTTCCAACTCTATGATTCTACACCCCCATCCTAAGTTCATGTGCCTTTGTCTCACAACAAAAGCACTGATCATTAAACATCAGAATAAGGATTGGGAACAACATGGCTGCCATGGAGATTCTCTGCAATTCCACGTGGCAGTCTGCATTGCATAACTCTATGCATACTTAGCTAGGTAGTAGAGGTGCTACAGAATCCTCCTAGTGAATTGCAAAGATGCATATCAGGGCACCAGCAAGAGTGTCCTGATGTACATTGGTGTACATTGATGTGCATTAGCATTCCCTAGATGGTGTCCCCTTGTGCATTGGGAGTGCCTAATGCACATCTGGCTTGACATGCAGTGGTCACTTTGCTGGCTCCACTACTTAATAAGATCAGGGGATTCCCTTGCTGAATACAGACATGTTGGGGATGATAGGAGTTTCAGCCCCACGGAAACGCAGCGGAAAAACCAGAGTTCAGCGAGCCAACAGCAGCAGCCTTGTTCCCCAGTAAGGATACCCACACACAGAGGAGTTTCTTCCAAAACAGGAGGCACTTCATCTTGCAGCAAAGTTCCGTTATATACAAAACATAGGACAGACAGACAAAAGCTTGCTCCAGGCACCAGGTTTGGTCAACAGACAAATACATACTGGGGATTGCTTTCTTATATACACATTTACATCCAATCAGGTAGAGGTTTGCACACCTCCCTCTACCATCTGCACACGACCCCAGTTTCTTATGCAACCTTGCAATTACCCACAGCTGGGGCATGATGCAACATCTTTGCAGTGGGCTGATCATTTTCCCAGGGTTCCCCGCCCGGAATCCCTGACAAGACATTGTGAAACTGCTCAGTTTTATTTCCCACAAATATAACAGTGTGATGTGGCAGCTAAAAGAGCCAATACAATTCTAGGCTACATCAATACGAGTATAGTATCTAGGTTGAAGAAGTGATGGCACCATTCTATTCTGCTTTGGTCAGACCCCACCTGGGATACTGTGTCCAGTTCTGGGCACCACACTTCAAGAAGGAGATTGACAAGCTGGAATGTGTCTAGAGAAAAGCGACCAAGATGGTAAAAGGCCTGGGAACCATGAAGCCCTATAAGGAAAGGGTTAGGAAGCTGAGTCTGTTTAGCTTGGAGAAGAGAAGATTAAGAGGTGATGTGGTGGCCATGTTTAAATATTTGAAGGGATGTGGTGTGGAAAATGGGGCAAGCTTGTTTTCAGCTGTCCCAGAGACTAGCACATGGAGCAATGGCTTCAACTACAGGAAAAGAGATTCCACCTAAGCAAGGAAGAACTTCCGGATGGTAGGAGCAGTTCTACAGTGGAAAAGGCTGCTGCCTGGGATTGTAGTGGAGCTTCCTTCTTTGGAGGCTTTTAAACAGAGGCTGGATGGCCATCTGTTGGGAATGCTTGGATGGTATCTTCCTGTATAGCTGAATGGTGTTGGCCTGGATGGTCCTTGTGGTTTCTTCCAACTTTAGGACTCTATGGTCCTTTCCACACCTTACCTTTTTCTGGCGCTGGGGTGCGGGGATCGCACTAGCAGCCTCCGGCGAGAGGCTCTCGCACCCCTGCTGCTTCAGCTCTGCATGAGCTGCCTGCTCGCACGAGAGCCCTACCTCTTCCTTCCGCAGTGCAGCCTGGGACCTTCCCAGGCTGCGCTGGGGCAGGAAGCGTGACCGGCACGGCTGCGGAGGCTCCACACGCCAGGTAAGTGTGTGCGGGACCCGGGAGCAATGCTTGATCACACACCATTTTCGGCTTCCAGCCGAAAATGAAAAGGTGCGTTACCGGCACCTGCCAGCCCCCGGAGCATTGCGCGATTGTGAGTGCGTCATGCAGATCATTCCTAACAATCACGCGACACTCCAGGCACCCTTTTGCATGGCAAATGTCATGCGGAAAGGGCCTAGGATTCTATATTACCACTAACAGAAAGGAGGTGAATTGGAGAGAAAGGCCTCCTTGAAGATCTCAAAACCAGGTCAGGCTAATATGGGAGACAACACTCTTTCGAATAACCTGGACTCAAGCCAGACGGGGCTTAATAGGCCATAACCAGCACTTTGAATTGTGCCCAGAAACAGACTATCACAATTCAAAGTGCTGGCTATAACTGTATCTGGTTAATTGTAGGACTGAATCTGGTGGGATCCCTGATCACAGCCCATGCTTCATGTAGGTGGTAATCCAGAAGAGAAGACCAGATAGGTCTCTCTCCCACCACCCAGCAGATTTCATTCTGAACTTTCATTTTCATCCTTTACCAAACAGCTTCTTAAGTGCCCAGGTCATGTAGGAAACCACTACCTCACTTTCCTCTGGATTTAGCATCTCTTTAATGTACTCAAATAGAAGACTTGAGGGGCCCCATGTAAGCCTGGGATTGTAGTAGAGCCTCCTTCTTTGGAAGCTTTTAAACAGAGGCTGGATGGCCATCTGTTGGGAATGCTCTGATTGTGTCTTTCTATGATTCTATAATAGAGCTTTACAATCTGTTCAGGATTAAGGTTGTAAGAGTCCTGTTCTGAATCCCACCTGGCAACACTCGTCGTGCACCAGCCCAGAATGTGCAACCATTACACTTTTGGAACACCCCTTACGCAGCTGTGATTGAATATGAATGTTGCGGCATGGCCAAAAAAGTACAGCCGCATATGTTAGTGAACTTATGTGCGCAGAAAATAGGATGCCAATCATGAGCAGCAGAATCCCTCTTTGGACAGCAAAGCATACCAGTTGAGGCAACTAAAGAAAGCAGCAGAGAACAGCCAATCTCTCTCCAGCTAAGCCATCCACTATGTCCCTCCACGAATGATCTGGCTTAATACTAGGAATTGTGTAATCGCACAACTTGAGTTTGTGCTGCCCTGAAAATCCCCCCAGAGTTTATAGATTTGGATCGCAGATTGTAAAAATCCTTTGACAATATGCCCAACATTTATTGCTCCACATAAGAGGGCACCCATGTCCAGCCACAATGCTTCATTTAACACAAGGAACATACGTCGCCATCATCAAAGTGATCTCTGTTTTGGCTGTATTTCTTTCCCCCATTTTCTCTATGCTTCTTGATAGTAGGCCATAAAGTCCTGATGGATGACCTTTGCCAGCAACAGAAAGCAAGTTTATTTTTTCTTTCGTTCTCAAACTTGGCCCCTGTGAAGGACAGGATGCTTGTTGAGTTTGCCCTTAAGAAGCATTTTTGAGGTCACCGGTTGATGTTTCTGGATTGCTTGTGCGAATACTTGCTTCTCACCTGCTCAACCCCTATGCATTTAAATCAGTATATTTTATGACTCTGTAAACCTGCACTGGGATTTCTGATTACATTGGGAAGTACAATGGAAAAGTCTTCAGTGACAGTAAAGTAACATCTCTCGCCTAAAACCAAAAAGGAACAGCTCAGGCCCACCTTGAGGTTTTTCCCTGGAGGTCTTTCTTCTTCATGCTGGGCCAGGAAGCGCGACCGCCATGGCTCCGGAGGCTCCACACTCACAGCAAGTGTGCGCGGGGCCCTGGGGCAATGCACCATCACGCACCATTTTTGGCTGAAAGCCGAAAATGAAAAAGTGCGCGAGGGGCGCCTGCCCTACCCCGGAGCGTCGCACAATTGTGAGTGCGTCGTGCAGATTGCTCCTCACAATCGCGCAACGCTCCAGGCGCCCTTTTGCATGGCAAATGCTGTGCGAAAAGGATTCATGTCAGTTGTCTTTGATGTGGTTTTTGTTACTCAAGAGTGAGTGCACAAGACACTGACTGGAACCCTGTGAGTGTCACATCTGCACGCAAGTTTTGCCACACATACAGTTGTACCTTTTTGGCTATTGTGTAATAAACACATTTATTTCATGGTTGCATAAGTAGACTTCTGCAAGTATAAATGTTTCACAGGGCCTAAATTCTGTTGTTTATTTAATCATTTATTGAATTTATATGCCACCTTTTCTCCCAAGATGGGACCCAAGGCAGCTTCCAAAAGCTTAAAATAAAATTAAAAGACATATAAAATTAAAGAACTCACAATAGATGCTTAAAACAACAGTAAATAGGTAAAAAGTCTCCAGCTCATCCGTCAAGGCCTGCTTAAAAAGAAATGTCTTTGTCTGCCTATGAAAGGAAAGCAGGAAGGAGACCAGCCTAGTTTCCTGAGGCAGGGAGTTCCAGAGGGTGGGAGCAGCCAGTGAGAAGGCTCTCTCCTGCGTCCTCACCAGGCGAGACTGAGATGGCGGCGGGACAAAGAGAAAACCTTCGGCTGCAGATCTTAGGGCTTTAGTAGGTTGTTGGTGCTGCTGCTGTTGTCGTTGTGTGCCTTCAAGGCGAACCTATCACATGGTCTTCCAGAGCTGAGAGAGTGTTACTTTCTCAAGGTCACCCACCCATAACTGAGCAGGGAATCAAACCTTGGTCTCCAGGTTCATAGCCCAAAGCTGGCTCTCAGACCCTGCTTGACTATAGTAGAGCCATTCAATTCTGTGGATTTACCTACAAGTTCCCGCCACTATTGAACAATAGATTCACTGAGTCAAGGACAGTTGGGAATAACCAAGCGAACTCCAGTTATGCAGTAGTGTCTTCTTGGAACATGCATAACTATTTATATCAGAGCCTCCAATGTCCCACAATCACTGAGATGGCAAAATCAACCACTGTGCTTTCCTCGTTACGCAAGGAGAAAATAAGCAAACACATTTTATTTACTTATTTAATTTATATGCCACCTTTTCTCCCAAAGAGTGTCCCAAGGTGGCTTCCAAAAAAGCTAAAAACATTAAAAGCATTTAAACCAGAGCTTTCCAAACGGTGTGCCGCGACATGTTAGAGTGTTGCCTGAAGTGTGTAGGTGGGTCGTTTACAGTCTTGGAAAGGTATGTTATTATTTAGATTCATCTCATGGATTGAAGCGATATATGAAGATCAAGAAGCACAACTACTGATCAATGGAGACAAAACAAATACCATAAACATCAAAAAAGGCACTAGGCAAGGATGTCCACTATCACCTTTATTATTTATAACACTGTTAGAAATTCTGAACAATACAATTCGAAAAGAAACAAAAAATTAAGGGCGTACAGATAAACAAACATCACTATAAGTTGAAAGCCTTTGCAGATGATATGGTACTTTTCCTAGATGACTCAAAACAAACCGTAAAACATCTACCATCAATTCTAGAAGAATTCGGAAAGCTCTCTGGTATTAAAGTAAATAAAGAAAAGACAGCAATCTTAACAAAGAATTTGACGAAGCAAGAAAAAATGGTTACATAACTAAAATATCAGGATATAACACAAATAAAAGAATCAAATATCTAGGAATATGGATATCAGAACACAATAACAAACTCTTTGAAAACAATTATACAAAAAACTGGAAGGAAATCAAGAGGGAGACGGAGACATGGTCAAAGCTTCAACTTTCTCTGATGGGAAGAATAGCCACAGTGAAAATGAATATCTTACCAAAATTCAACTTTCTGTTTCAAAATCTACACATCATTACAAATATGAAACCCTTCAAGCAATGGCAGAAAGAAATATCCAAATTTATTTGGGCTGGTCAAAAACCCAGAGTCAAATGGAAAATGTAGACAGACCTGCCTACAAGAGGCGGAGCTGGTATTCCTGATTTTTATGTATATTATCAAGCTTCAGCATTGACGTGGCTAACAGACTGGCTGACTTTGCAAAATGAGAAATTATTAGCAGTAGAAGGCGTCGGTAAAAGATTTGGATGGCATGCTTACATTTGCTATGACAGGGCAAAAATAGACAAAGAATTTACTAACCACTGTATAAGAAAAGCTTTAATAAAGACATGGAAGTCATACCAACCAAAACTATTGAGGAAAATACCTATGTGGGCCTCACCACAAGAAGCCTTCTATGGTGGATGGCCAGGTATATCAAATAAATGGCTACAATATGAAGATTTAATCAAAAAAGACCATACAGGAAGACTAAATATTAAAACCAGAGAAGAGCTTAAAGAGGAAGGAATTGAACTAAATTGGTTCCCCTATCGACAGCTTCACAAGAGATTCCAGATAGACTCAAAACTGCAAGGATTTGAAACTAATAAAGAAATGAATCCAATAATTAAACTTTTATTGGAGAATACATCACCTCTAATAGCAAAACTGTACAAGAAATTATTACTCTACAATAAAGAAGAAGAAACAGTTAAAGACGAAATGATAAAATGGTCCCAGAATGTTGGACATACAGTTGAGTCAATGGGAATCAAGCTGGAAGAGGACCTTGAAGTTTACAACAGTGCAAAACTTGAAAGAAAACTATTTCAAAATCTTCAACAGATGGTATATGTCTCCGGAAAAAATACAAAAAATATACAAGACGGGAACAGGAAGATGTTGGAAATGCCACACTCAGACTGGTACAATACATCATATGTGGTGGACCTGCCCAAAGACACGAGGTTACTGGAAAGAAATACACAAAAATATAGAAAAAATCTTTCATATTCAATTCACTATGACCCCAGAAATTTATTTATTAAATATACTTGATGGAATAGATAATCAAACCGACAAGAAGTACTGGAGAATCATACTATATATGGTAACATCTGCGAGAATAGAATTTGCAAAATTTTGGAAAAATGAAGGCGTTCCCAAAATTGAGCAGTGGTTTCAAAGTATACAAGAGATGAAAATAGCAGATGCTCTTTCACGAAAACTAAGAAACCAAACAGAAGAAGGCATTAAAAAACGAGTGGGCTCCAATAGATAATTACCTCCAACACAAAATATAATTAACATACAAAGAGCATTTGAGAATGAGTAGTTGGGTAAAAATACATTATTCCAAAGGGTTTTAAGAAAATATGTACTAAAGTGTTAAGGTTACTTAATAGAATATCCAGTACATAAGGACCTGGACTGAAGGTTATTAAAAGACAAATGTTGTAGTACGTAAACAACCGGTAACATTTATGTTAATACTAAGTTTCTAAGTAGAAGTGTAGGAGGATAAGAAAATACAGTAAACTTTCATGTATGTAGATAAAAATATGATGGAGAACTGTTTTTAAATATTTGTTTTGTATTAAAATAATATACAAAAATGATAAAAAAATATTTATAAATCTTGTATTTTTAACAATATATGAAAGGTTTTCATGAGATATGTTGTGTCCCCACACATTTTGTTATTACAATTTGTGTATGTGTCTGTATCTCTTATAAGGGGTTAGTTTAACCTCTGGTTTGCTAGTAAAACTGAATTACTTTGTCGCAAAATGATTCATGTCTAAAAAGCATGTCACCAACATGAAAAGTTTGGAAAGCTCTGATTTAAACTATTTAAAAAAATTAAAAAACATACAACATTATAAAACTTACAATAAATTTCTAAAAACAGTGAGCAAATAAATAAAAGCTCCCCCTGATCAACAAAACAAGACATTGCAAGATGCACCATCAATTGTATAACGTTGATAGTCAGTAGAAAGGTGATAGAGCTCAACCACTATCTTAAATGCTTGAGCGTGGCTTTACACCGTGCAAACATGAAGTGGGATCTCAGCCTCATTGACACAGCCGAACCAAAGTGGGGGCACTTCCATGAAAAGCTAAGCCAGACTTGAAATGGGGTCTTCCAAGTTTATGTCACTGATTGTTGTAAAAGGGTTGAGAAACTGTTCAGCTCACAATTAGTTGGTTAAGATGATTTACATGACTAGAACAGACAGCATTGCCTACCACACCATGATCTTCCTTTGCCCTTAGCGACACCAACAGATCGCTAACTTTGAGCAGGTGTGGAGTGCGGTGAGGACATCATCTCCATGTATAGAATTATAGAGTTGGAAGAGACCTCAGGGGCCATCGAGTCCAACCCCCTGCTATGCAGGAACACCCATCAAAGCATTCCCAACAGATGGCCATCCAGCCTCTGCTTAGAAACCTCCAAAGAAGGAGGAGACTCCACCACACTCCTGGGCAGCATATTCTACTGCCGGACAGCCCTGACCGTCAGGAAGTTCTTCCTGAGGTTCAGGTGGAATCTCCATGACTAGAACAGACAGCATTGCCTACCACACCATGATCTTCCTCTGCCCTTAGCGACACCAACAGATGGCTAACTTTGAGCAGGTGTGGAGTGTGGTGAGGACATCATCTCCATGTATAGAATCATAGAATTGGAAGAGACCCCAGGGGCCATCGAGTCCAACCCCCTGCTATGCAGGAACACCCATCAAAGCATTCCCAACAGATGGCCATCCAGCCTCGGCTTAAAAACCTCCAAAGAAGGAGGAGACTTCACCACACTCCTGGGCACCATATTCTACTGCCGGACAGCTCTGACTGTCAAGAAGTTCTTCCTGATGTTCAGGTGGAATCTCCATGACTAGAACAGACAGCACATCATGATCTTCGTTTGCCCTTAGTGACACCAATAGATCACAATGGCCTCTCCGTGTAGTCTGACATAGTAGTCAGAACGGTCCGGACTACACAGAGAGGCCATGGAAATCCATAAACATATGGACGATTTCAACAGGAAAGAAGAAACTTGGAAAGTAAACAAAATTTGGCTACCAGTACTGAAGAACACTAAAATCAAGACTCAAAAATATGCCAATGAAGACCACCCAGACTCTGGAGGTCCCTCTACAGGGAACAACACAATGGGTTGCTCATGTACTTAACTCACTGCTATGCATATCCCCTGACTAACAACTCAACCCTGGGGGATATTCCATTTAACAATATGCCATCACACAGGCCAGCTGTAACACATGCAAATTGCTCCCTCCCACCCGGGGACTACACAAGTGTCTATACTCCGTCTCACTTCCATGCCCCCAGATCCTCTGAAGATGCCAGCCACAGATGCTGGCGAAAGGTCAGGAGAAAATACTAATAGAACACGGCCTCAAAGCCCAGAAAACCCACAACAACCTATGGATTCTGGCGATGAAAGCCTTCAATTTTACATCAGGGGCTGGATGGCTTTGGTGTATCTTCCTGCGTGGCAGGATGGGCTTGGACTGAGTGATCCTTATGGTCTCTTCCTCCTCTATGATTCTATGGCCATTTCTGCACTACACTGTTACTATTCCACTTTCAACTTCCTGTGGAATTCTGGGGTTTGTAGTTTCCGGAGTCCCAAGAGCTCTCTGGCTGAGCATTCTAAAGGCCCCTCTTTGAACAGCAAACCCCAGGATTCTATAGCAGGGGCATCAAACTCAATTTCAGCTTGGCCTGCATCAGTATTATGGTTGCCAGTTGTATCTGTAAGACTATATAAATGTATCTACTCTTTTATCATATTAAATAATTGCCTCTCCATTCAATTATTACTATTTTTTAAAATTGCCTTCCCTTTACATCAACTTTGCTTTTCTTGGACATTTTGGGGCTATTAGGTCGTAGTTGGTGGTTCCTATACCTCTGTAAAGTGACATAGAATTGGTCAGTATATCCGAAAGTGCCACTTTCTGCCCCCCAGCTGCAGCTGCAGGAGAGATGCGAGGGCCACATGAAATGGCCTGTTGGGCTGGATTTGGCCCACGGGAATTGTGTTTGACACATGTGCCATAGGAGGTTGAAAGTGGAATAATAGCACTGCAACAGTGTAGTGCGGAAATGGCCTCAGATTCTAAATGTCCGACTTCTCAAGGCGAGGAGTGTTCTACCAACACATCTTAGGATGTATAATCCCCCTTACCTTTTTTGAGGCTATTGAAGGCTGATAGAGGGAGAGTGTTTTGTGTGTCCTTGGGATCTCACTTCTGATCCATGAAGCCCTCAAGAGACCTGCAAAGTTCCAAGGCCCCTTTGTTACCCTGGCTTCTGGGGGTCCCTGGAGGGACCCCTCAATTTTATAAAGGTTAGGGAAATTAGCAGAGCACAAGTTGGCAAAACGGAGGGCAGGGCAACGCTGCGAGATCTTTTATCCTATGTTTATGGGGTCAGACTGCATGAGAAAGAGAGAAATCAAGTGTCCTTTCAAATGGTCTTTTATTTGGTAGAACTGACAAAGCATTCACTCACACAAGCACCCAAGGGCTACTGAGTTGGAACTCTGAAGAGGGAGGAGAGTTGAAGGGATAAAAGCAAATATGCTACACCTGATCTTGAAGGCTGCTGTTTTGGGAAAACACGGGGACATATCGGCAGACAAAAAGAGAGAGGGGGTGTGTGTGTGCTGGCCAGCCAGAGTGAGAGAAAGAGAGAGAAAAACCATCCAGGGCCCCCAAAGGGCATGCAATTATAAGCATGCCTGGGGGCGGGGGGAGGCAGACCCTTTTCTTGGGAAAAGGACAAATGGCTGAATCAGGCAGATGGGACGAAAGATTTTTATGGCAGTGTAACCAGGGATCAGGAAAATAATAGGTGGGAGGATTTGTTTGAAATCTTCCTGTTTTCCTGACCCAGAGTTATCAATCAACCCAAAACTCTTTCTTTGGAATTTCCCAACAACTGGGTGTCAAATTAAGTGGGTGGCCGGTTTTTATGGCTTGGTTTTCCATAGGATATGCAAACCACAGGGGGTTTTGCTCTTCTCTGGAGATGCCTTTTGTTCTCCTTGCAAGAGCCATTAAGTTGAACTCAGCCATACTCTGAGATCATCTCTGACCTGTTTTCCCAGTCAGTTCCTCTTCCACACGGCCTTATCCAGTCATTGTATGTGATTTCTATTTTATGCCAATTAAACATATCTGCAAAGTATCTCTATCTCTATCTCTATCTCTATCTCTATCTCTATCTCTATCTCTATCTCTATCTCTCTTGCCAATTAGACGGTCAGGATAGTGGGGTTACACCTAAATGTTTTTTTTTTTCCAGCTGAAAATTCATCCTCCAGGCAGTAAAAATCTGCTCAAATGACTTCAAAAAACATGATGGCTTGGGTCTCTTTGGACTCCTCTTCCTTCTAAACTCTGGAAAAAAGGTTAGAATCACCTACATTTCAGCAGATTGTTGGAATCAGAAATGGTGCAATGTCACTTCTGGTCACACTGGAAGTTAACAATGCAAGTTGCGGCGTGTTCATGCAGCAGGGGGAAATATTACTTTCACAGTTACCAACCTCTAAGTTAATGCAACAAAAATCTTTGTTAACCCTAGTTTTATCCCACACCTCAAAATTTTCAAATTTTTTTCAAAATACATGTCAGCTTTGCTTAAGATGGTGCTCTGCCCACACAGGGCTAACCGGAGGGTTTTTAAATCATAGGTTTTTAAATTATGAATTGCTTGTTTTTAGTATGTATGCTTTGTTACCCTGCTTGCTGGGGGTCCCTTAAGGGGGTTCCCAATGCCTGTCAAAATTATCACTTGTGGGGAAGATTAGCTCTGAGCGCTGCTTTAGCCATGCAAAGAGGGCAGAGTAATTAGGGATCTTTAACCCAATGTTTACGGGGTCAGGCTCAGTCAGAAATCACACAAGAAGGTCCAACGAATGAATTTATATTGAGTAGTAATAGTTTGCACTCACACACACGCACATCCAAGGGCTAATAAAATAAAGAGTGGAAATAAAATAGATGGATTGTTGAGGGATTCTCAACCTGGGGAATACTGCACCTCTCCTGAAGTCCTTCGGTCCGGGAAGCGGTCAGCTCAGCGAAGAGACGCCGAGGAGATGCGTAGCTGTTGGCAGGGAGGACCGGTCAGTTGGTGTGACCGGGAGGCATCACACTCGTTCTCCTTGCCTCTCTCTCCTGCCCCTGCCCAACTAGCCCCAAAACAGGGACTATTTGTAGGAAAAATTTACTTTGAAGGCAAATCCTTTCCCGGGGAACACAAACAGAGACAGGATAAGTGAAACACCTCCACACCTGGCATTTCTCGGAAGATAACAAAGTGTCATCTAAATCACAGGATCTTCCTCCGCTTTGAGGCCGTGGTGTGAGTTTCTGGAGATGGATCTGATAAGGTTTTATTGCTTCCAGTGCCCAATTTTCCGGGAACACTTTTTCTCCCTTCAAGTGGACTCCTTAAAAGGTTAAAGGCCTTTTGTCCACCATGGGTTATCACAACATGAGGTCTCCTGTTGCTACGTGACTGGGGATTTTACTGGCCTGATCTGGTTCTTTCGATCATACAACCGTTATTGCCTACGTGCACATTCGGGTGACCTCTCCGGTGGGTTAGATTAATTTTATATCAGAGTTGTAGACCCCGGGACAGTTTTTCCAAGGGGGCAACAGCTTTTTACTGATGTTAATGCACATTTAACTGTTTATGCATTTTTAATAGGAGTTCATGTATTTTAACTGGGTTATGTGTCTGTTCAGAGTTAGTATAGCATAGTGGTTTGAGCATTGGATTATCACCCCAGAGACTGGAGTTCAATTCCCTGCTTGGCCATGGAAACCCACTGAGTGACCTTGGGTGTGTCACACACTCTCAGCCCCAGAAAACCCCATGATAGGCTTTCCTTGGGGTCGCCCTAAGTCAGAAATGACTCAAAGGCACATAACAAAAACAAAGCTCTAGTAAGGGGAAAACCAGCCTGGTGTAGTGGTTAGACTATGATTCTGGAGACCAAGGTTCAGTTCCCCACTCAATCGTGGAAAGCCAGTGGGTGACCTTGAGCATATCACACACTCTCAGCCCCAGAAAATTCCATGGTAGGTGCCTTAGGGTTGCCACAAGTTGGAAAACAACTTGAAGGCACAGAGCTAATGTGTCTATTTTATTACTATTACTATTATCTTCTTTATTTATATCCTGCTTTTCTCCTCTAGAGGACTCAAAGCAGCTTACAAACTTAAAAGAGCACATGGTTAAAACTATAGTATACAAAAGTTAAAATGCACATTAAGCAACAATAGTGATTAAAACAATATTAAAATAATATCAAAAACAACAAATGACAATTAAAACAACCAGTATCGTTCTACATACTAATTACGTATTAAATGCCTGCCGAAATAGGAAAGTCTTTAGCTGTCTCCGGAAAGTAGGCAGGGAGGGTGCCAGTCTGAAGTCTTTGGGCAGGGAGTTCCAGAGCCTGGGGGCAGCCACCGAGAAGGCCCCGTCTCTCCCGTGTTCCCACCAGATGCACCTGTGATGGTGATGGGATAGGGAGAAGGGCCTCTCTGGCAGATCTTAACGCCTTGGCTGATTTGTAGGGGAGGATACGGTCCTTCAGATAATCTGGACCTGAGCCGTGTAGGGCTTCAAAGGTCATCACCAGCACTTTGAATTGTGCCCAGAAACAGATTGGCAGCCAGTGGAGCTGTCGCAGCAGGGGTGTTGTATGCTCCCTGTTACCAGCTCCAGTTAACAACCTTGCTCCAGCTCTTTGGACCAGCTGAAGTTTCTGAACACTCTTCAAAGGCAGCCCCACATAGACTGCGTTAAAGTAATCCAGCCGGGATGTAACCAAGGCATGTGTTAGTCTGGCCAGGTCTGACATCTCAAGGAACGGGCGCAGTTGATGCACAAGCCTTAATTGTGCAAATGCACTCCTGGCTACTGCTGAGACCTGGGCTTCCAGGCTCAGAGTTGAATCCAGGAGCCCTCCCAAGCTGTGGACCTGCGTCTTCCGGGGGAGCGTGACCCCATCTAACACAGCCTGAATCCCTATTCCCTGATCTGTCTTTCTGCTGACCATTAGCACCTCTGTCTTGTCTGGATTAAGTTTCAATTTGTTCATCCATTACTGACGTCAGGCACTGGTTTAGGACTAACACACTCTTTTTTAAATTTCTTGTTCTCTGCCTCGATCTACTGAAGCAATAACAACAGCAAAACAACAACAAGGCGAAATTACTCCTATGCGGAACACTTTTTGTTTGGAGAAAGTTTCAATCTGATCCTGTGAACTATGACTGTGTGAACATAGCCCAGGTACCGACTGGCCCATCCACAAGGAGACCCTGGTCAAGACTGTTGACACAAGGACGGAAACTTTAATTTGGCTCTAACGAGGAACTGAACATGTGGGCTTTTCTGCCTCGGATTTTGCTTAATGGGTATAAAATGAACGATAATTTGGTAAATGGGCCTATTTTCCGCTGGGCATGAATGTTGCACTCGCAGCTTCTATTTTTGCTTTTCTCCTGAAAATAAAAGAAAACCAACGCCGGAAGATGAAAGTGGAGTTATTGTTCAGCCTTTGGGTTGCGTTAGAGCTATTTCGCCCTCACCTCCTATCCCCCAGACCTTGGAGGATTTGCATGTAAACGGTCCTTACCTCCCTGTGCGATTTCTCAGTTGGGAACAGCACTATTACAGATATACAGGTAAAGCTCAGCTCAGCCTCAATGGAGTCATTTAGCATGCTATTTTATTGGTGCTCTCCTTCCCTGTGTGCACATGTGGCACTTTTTCATTGTAATAAGGGCCAGGAAGGAAGGAAGAAGAAGATGGGGAAAAAAAGAGTAAGCTTTGGCCACATTTGATGTTCACTTCATTCTCCCTTTGGATCGAAAAACAAAAAGAAATCAGGTTAAATAAGATGGTGAGAAGGAGTACCAAGCCCTTTTTATTCAGAAGAGGTTCTGATCAAGACATTCCAGCATGCTTTGTCTCTCCCACTTCTCCCACGGCTGACCCACAGCTCATCCAGCATCGCTCAGCAAACTTGAACAATATCAATGGAAGAAATTAACAGTGCCGCATCAGGAAAACACGGCGGGGATGAAAAAGGCACAATAATCGAAAAAGCGCTCATTGCTTTGGACAGGCTGTCAGAAGCACTGCTTAATCAATTGAAGACTGTAGCTTCATCAGTTTTCAAAATGCACTCTTTGTTACTCAGGAATCGTTGCTTTTCTTTTCTTTTCTTTTCTTTTCCTTTTTTTTTTTCCAGCAAGGACAAGCAGTGTTCCATGATTCAGGCTGCAAAGGCTGCAAACCGTACTCACGAAGGAGTGGGTGTCCACAGGAACTTCAAAAGCGTGCTGCTGGATCTGAATAATGGTCGCTGTGGGACGAGCCTTTTGTCTGCAAGCAAAATCCAGGAAGGAAAGAATGGAGGTGGGAGCAGAGCAAGAACAAAGAAAAAGAGACCAAGGCCATTTCCGCATTACACTGTTATAGTGCTATTCTTCCACTTTCAACCTCCTGTGGAATCCTGGAGTTTGCAATTTAGGGAGAGGCCTTTAGAATTCTTAGCCAGAGAGCTCTTTGGCCTCAGTAAACTACAAACCCCAGAATTCCACATGATGTTGAAAGTGGAATAATAGCACTATAACAGTGTAGTGTGGAAATGGCCATAGAATCTTAGAATCTTAGAGCTGGAAGGGACCAACAAGGAACATCTAGTCCAAGATCCTGCCATGCAGGAATACACAGCTAAAGCACTCCTGAAACTAAAGCGCTCCTTAGTTGACCACACACTGAACATGAGCCAACAGAGTGATGCAGCAGCTAAAAAAGCCAACATGACTCCAGGCTGCATCAATAGGAGCGGAGTGGCTAGGTAGAGGGAAGTAACAGTTGCACTCTATTCTGCTTTGGTCAGACCTCATCTAGAATACTGTATCCAGTTCTGGGCGCCACAGTTCAAGAAGGAGATTGACAAGCTGGAATATGCCCATAGGAGAACGACCAAAATGATAAAAGGCTTGGAAACCATGAAGCGCTGTGAGGAGCAGCTGAGGTTGCTGGGGATGTTTAGCCTGGAGTAGAGAAGGTTAAGGCTAAGAGGTGACATGATAGCCAAATTTTAATACTTGAAGGGATGTCATATGGAGCAAGCTTGTTTCCTGCTGCTCCAGAGACTAGAACATGGAGCAATGGCTTCAAACTTCAGGAAAAGAGATTCCACCTAAACCTTAGGAAGAACTTCATGATGCTAAGAGCAGTTCAACATTGCCTTGAAGTGTGGTGGAGTCTCCTTCTCCACAGATTTTTAAAGACTACCTGGATGGCCATCATTTAGACGAGAGTTTGATTCCCCACTCAGCCATGGAAATCCCTGTGGGTGCCCTTGGGCATATCACACACTCTCAGCCCCAGAAAACCCTGTGATAGGTTTGCTGTAGGTTACCATAAGTCAGAAATGATTTAAGGCATACAAGAACACCACCAATATTTAATATGTTTTTACCCTGATCAAATTATTTATGTTTTTAATCTGGATAAATTTTAAATTACGTATATTGCTCACCCCTCTGAAATCCTGTGACAAAGGGCAGGGTGGTAGCGCTTTCATAAACCTAACACATAATAGCTGGAGGTAAGGACCAAAGATGAACAAATCTTTTAAACCTGGAAATTTCCTGTAATTCTCACAGGTCTTGAACTTCTTTGTTGTAGAAAGTCATTTTAAACCCATAAAGCGGCTGTCCCATATTCCCACATACAATTAAAATGAAATATCAAAGACTTTCCCCCTTCCAATAATAATACAGTAGCAAAATTTGATTACATTTTTGGGTTGCTTCATGTCTCTTCCTTCGTGCCTTTTTAATAAAGATCCCTTCGCTGACGCTCCGTGCTTCATACGTTAATTAAAATGTAATTGATTAAACAGTTACAAGCCAAATATTTAATCAATTAAAAACATGTTAATCCGGGGACACCCTCACTGAGTCTGTGGCATCAGCTGGAGGAGAGAAAGTGACATCTTAAATCCCATTTGGAGCTGCCTCTGAATTCTCATAATCTGCTTTACCGAGAGAGAGAGGAAGGAAGGAAGGAAGGAAGGAAGGAAGGAAGGAAGGAAGGCAGGAAGGCAGGAAGGCAGGAAGGCAGGAAGGAGGTTAGCCAGCAGTTTCTCTGGGTCAAATGGGAGGATTTAGAGAATGTAGAGAATGTGAGAAAGCCAGGTTGGTATAGTGGCTTGAGCATTGGACTGTGACCGTGGAAACTGGGGTTCGATTCCCTGCTCAGACGTAGAAAGCCACTGGATGACCTTGGGCACCTCACACACTCTCAGCCTCAGAAAACCCCGTGATAGCTTTGCCTCAGGGTTGCCGTAAGTTAGAAATGAGAGAGCCAGTGTGGCGTTGTGGTTAGAACATTAGACTGTGGCTGTGACTGTGACCCTAGAGATCGGGGTTTGATTCCCTGCGCAGCCACGGAAACCCGCCTGGTGACCTTGGACAAGTCGTATACTCTCAGCCCTAGAAAACTCCATGAAAGGTTTGCTTTTGTCTTAGGACTGCCATGAGTTAGAAATGAGGGAGCCAGCACCCTGTAGTGGTTTGAGTGTTGGACTATGATCAGTCACAGAGGGCTGTGGGGGCGGAGGGGGTAATTTGCCCTGGGCGGCAATGTTTTTTGGGTGTCCCGGCCTGTACCCGTGCCCCCGTGCACCCTGGCCACACCCCCTGTGCCCTGGCCACGCCCCCACACACCGCGGCCACGCTCCCGTGCACAGTGGCCACACCCCTTGCGCCATAGCTCCACCCCCCTGTCCGCACACGCCAAGCTCCGCCACGGACTATGACCTTGGAGACCAGGGTTTGATTCCCTGCTCAGCTGTGGAAACCCACTGGGTGGTCTTGGACCTATCACATACTCTCAGCTCCAGAAAACCCCACGACAGGTTTGCCTTAGGGTTCCTGTAAACAGGAAATGACTTAAAGGTACACAACAATGACAATAACAACAAATGGTGAAGATCCTACATTGGGTTTGCATAGCTTAAATATCCACAAGTGGAGTTACACATTACGACTGGGATCCTGTTGGTGACTTATGCAGGCGTAAGTAGTGCCACGCAGGTATAGTAAATATTTTTTCTTTTCTTTTTTTTTATAATCATTTTATTCAAAATTCACATATAAAACAAACAATTATAACTGTCAGCTTAACTAAAATATTTCTGATCTTCCACACTGATCTAGATTTCATTATCAAGATTTCTTAATGCTTAACATATTGTACAACATTTTACTGCTAATATTACTTGTTGATTCTTGCATTTCAATCTCCATATTCCCCCTTCGTGATATATATCCTGTAGCCCCCTCATAATTTATCTTAAATCATGAATTACGTATTTCCATCTGATAGAACCCAGCAATTACCCGTTACAGTTTGCCATTCTTTTTGTATCTCATTGTCTGATTTCCCTTTTAATCTCTGAGAGACCATATCAGCATTTTTGTTTTCAATAAGTGTACCCCACCATTGTTCTATTGTGGGTAGTTGCTGAGTTTTCCACAACTTTGCATATTCAATACGAGCTGTTGTTATCATATACAGTAATATTCTCCAATGCTTCTTTATATCAGTACCTTCTAATACATCAGTCATATTTAACAAATACAATTCTGGTGTCTTAGCAAACTGAACTTTCATTAATATAGTAAATATTTTTTTCGACAATGCTTAACAGTTGCATCGAGCTGACAGTGATGTAAGCGGAAGTGTTCATGCAGCCATGCATTAAAGTATACAGAGTAGCATGTGAGTGCGTGTTGTATTTGTGCATTGACCCTGTGCATTCTCCATTATAGTTGCGCAGTGGGTTGCTAGCCATCGTCACTGACTGTTGATCTACATATGTTGCACTACATTCATATCCAATATAGGCGTTGCATAACATAACTCCACACACAGATATTTACACTATGCTGGAACAATGCCGGATCTCAGCCCTTGAGTGGCAACATTGTGGAACAAAATGTCCAGTTGTGCATACGATGCCATTATGCATAGAGAGCAGCACACTCATGTGATGTTCCTACATACTTGATTCCTCTCTGGAGTCAGAAGAATCAGACACAAGTATTGGAGTGCCGGGGATGCCAGGAATTTACAACTTCTGAGTCAGAGATGCTGGGGGCTGAGGCAGGGAATGCTACTTCCCAGCAGGAGCTTGAACATGTGATGCAGCCGTTTGTTGCGCGTAGGAGGGATAAGGAGAAGTTGCATCGGTCCCAGAAGCTCTTAAGCAGAAGTCACTGACTAATTAAGCACCTGGTGCCTGGAGACCCCTGGCTATAAATCTCCCAGCAGTTCACTGGCGGCAGCGTTGTTTACAATCACCCATCTTGCTGACTGAAGCTTTTCCACAGCACCCTCTCATCACACAATGGGGATGGGAGAAGGACATAATCATGGCCCTGTCCTTCTTCTGTCCCCAAGTGAGTGACCACAGATTAAATCACTGATGGGTTTCCCGGTCAATGACATGTGATTGCACCACCATCCCACAGTTGCCCGTCCTGTGGAAACCACAGAAGCACGATGGCCGCTCCTCCTGCTCCAGAGCAGCCTGGGAAAGTGCCCAGCTACATCGTGGAAAGGAGAGGCATGGCCATTGCTGTCAGGAGCCGAATTCACACACACAAATGTGACAGTGCTAATATACTATTTATTAGCAGTGTGATGCGTTGTACAGGACTTCAGTGAGCAAACTGAAAGCAATTAGCAAAATCCAAACATTAGAAGCAAATAGTTTCCCTTTCCACCCGCAAGAGACCTTGAAGTGCCGGCTTCGGCTGGGCAGTGCTTATCAGTGCTGCATTCCTAGCTTTGTTTACCTAACGGTCTCTGGTTCCTGTACCTTGTTACAAGCAAGCAGTTAATTAACTCCTACTACACGTCCCATAACTGAAATGTGGAGGGCTACCCAACAATCACGCTCCCTTCCACAGGCAGCCAGCCAGTTGGGGGGGGCAGTGCTCCCGTCATGCTTCTCTCCTGGCAGAGCCACTGCCGGGATCCCCACTGGGGGACTGTGGGGAAAGGTAGGGTGTGGAAAGGGCCTGAACCGGTACTCTTTCTGTGTTCGCTTGACTTTAGCTAGCTACTGTTTATGACTCTGTTTTACTCTTTCTTGGCCTTGGTTATTTGGACTACTGACTTGGTTCTGGACTGACTGATGACCACCTTCTTGCTTCTCCCTTCACCCTGTTGCATAACCTGTGACTGACCTGGACTGGTTTAACTACCCAACAGCTCTTGCATTCCAACTAGCTGCTTCCTGGGACACTTCCTGACTGGAGCATAGGACAAGGTGGAGCTACTGAGACGGCCAGCTGTAAATATTTCAGCAGTTCACTGACAGTGGTGTTGTTTACAACAGTCTATTTTGGTGACTGCCAGTACTCTTTGGAGTTTCATGTTCCCTGGACCTTGCACTGGCTACTATTTACAACTCTGTTTTGTTGGCTTTGTCTGTGTGGACTATTGACTTGCTGGACTGGCTGATGACCACTCTTTTGCTTCTCCATTCCTCCTGTGCTGGATAACCTATGATTTGACCTGGCTTAACTGCCTGATAGCTCTTGCATTCCAACCACCTGCGTCCTGGGACACTTGCTGACTGGAGCATAGGATGGACTATCCGTTTAGACAACCAAATGTGTAGGCACATGACATGAGCATGAATGTCTGTGTGCATAACGGTATGACAATTGTGTACTCTTGAACTGAATATAGATGTTTCTAATCTGACCCAAACGATCAATTGTTTCCTTAGGGAAAATTACTCAAGTGTGAGACAACAACAGGAATGTGGCCAAAAAGGGCAATCTGGAATCTGAAATCTTTCCATTGCCCTGGCTGAGACAGCTCTCAGATAATTCATCGGGGGGAAAAAATGGAAGGCAGTAGGAAAATGCTTGAATGAAATAAAATCATAGAATCATAAAATCATAGAATCCTAGAGTTGGAAGAGACACCAGGGGCCATCCAGTCCAGCCCCATTCTGCCATGCAGGAACCCTCATCTAAGCCCTCCCTTTGACAGATGGCCATCCAGCCTCTGCTTAAAAACCTCCAAAGAAGGAGATTCCACCACACTCCGAGGCAGCGTATTCCACTACCGGACAGCTCTGACCATCAGGAAGTTCTTCCTGAGGTTCAGGTAGAATCTCCTTTCCTGCAGCTTGAATCCATTGCTCCTTGTCCTAGTCTCTGGAGCAGTGGAAAACAAGCCCGCTCGCTCCTCGACATGACATCCCTTCAAATATTTAAACATGGCTCTCATGTCCCCTCTTAACTTTCTCTTCTGCAAACTAAACATACCCAGCTCCCTAAACCGCTCCTCAGAAGGTTTCATGGCTTCCAGACCCTTCACCATTTTGGTCGCCCTCCTCTGGACACGCTCCAGCTTGTCGATATCCTTCTTGAATTGAGGTGCCCAGAACTGTACACAGGTTTCCAAATGAGGCCTAACCAATGCAGAATAGAGTGGTACCATTACCTCCCTCAATCTAGACACCATACTCCTATTGATGCAACCAAGAATTGTGTTGGCTTTCTTGGCTGCTGTATCACACTGCTGACTCATGTTCAGCTTGTGATCTACCAAGACCCCTAGATCCCTTTCACACATATTGTTATCCAGCCATGTGTCCCCCATCCTATACTTGTGCATTCCATTTTTTTCTGCCTAAGTGTAGGACCTTACATTTCTCTCTGTTGAAATTCATTTTGTTAGCTTTGGCCCAGCTCTCCAATCTGTCCAGGTCATTTTGAATTTTGATCCTGTCCTCTGGGGTATTAGCAACCCTTCCCAATTCGGTGTCATCTGCAAATTTGATCAGCATGCCCTCCTCTTCTTCATCCAAGTCATTGATGAAGATGTTGAACAGCCCTGGGCCCAGGACAGAACCCTGTGGCACCCCGCTAGTCACTTCTCTCCAGGATGAAAAGCAGCCATGGGTGAGCACCCTTTGGGTTCAGTTCATCAACCAATTACAAATCAAATCAAAAATCAAAATCAAATAAATAACATTTGGGAGAACTTTTTTTAAGAAAACATTCCTTCCTGCATGTAGGAATGAAACAAGATTCAGAATTCTGTTGGGGTCCTATCATTGTAGACATTCTCTTTCACATCTTGTACTTTTTGGGCAGTTGTGCAGGGAAAGTATTCAGGGTTGCACAATTGTGGAATTATCACAAGGGCAACCATATCACATGGACCTAAATCTTATTGTTATTTTTTCTTAGATTTTTAGAAGTATGATTAACCTAAATTGCATGGTTGCTCTCAATTAGAGTACAGCTATTAAATCAGTTGAATTTTACCCATGTGTTGATTCACCGTTCAGTGGTTGATTCAATGGGACTACCGTAGTTGTGGGTAACACACACTTGTAATTTCTTGGATGGTACAGAACTATTTGCCACTGTCTTCAATGTACTACATCTGTGGTTCCCAGCCTTTTCTCACTTCCATGCCCCTTGGCTGCCCATTTCCGTATATTGTACCCAAGATTCCATAAGATGACATCATGGCAGCAAAAGTGCAATCACTTTGCTCTAATTGTGTAACACAAAAAGGCTTGTAGAGTCAAGATGTGTAACTGATGCATCCGAACAAAGGAAGTGTTTGAAGTATCTGAGCTCCTTGGTAACATGGTGTCCTCCAGTAGCAGAAGGACACATAGCTAATACTGCAGAGAACAGGATCAGAATTCAAGATGACCTTGACAAATTAGAGAGCTGGGCCAAAGCTAACAATATGAGTTTTAACAGGGAGAAATGTAGTGTACTACACTTAGGAAGAAAGAATGAAATGCACAGAGAAAGGATGAGTGATATGTGGCTTGAAAACAGTATGTGTTAAAGGGATTTAGGAGTCTTCGTGGACCACAAACTGAAGATGAGTTAACGGTGTGCCGCGGCAGCTAAAAAAGCCAATGTGATTCTGGCTGCATCAATAGGATCAGAGTATTGATATCAAGGCAAGAAATAATACTACTCTATTCTGCTTTGGTTAGACCTCCCCTGGAATCTTGTGTCCAGTTCTGGGCACCACAGTTCAAGAGGGATACTGACAAGCTGGAACGTGTCTAGTGGAGGATGAGCAAAATGGTGGAGGGTCTGGAAGCCACGAAGCCCTGTGAGGAGTGGCTTAGGGAGCTGATTCTTTAGCCTGACAAAAAGAAGGTTTAGAGGTAACATGATAGCCATGTTTAAATATTTGAAGGGATGTCATGTTGAAGAGGGAGCAAGCTTGTTTTCTGCTATTCCAGAGGCTAGGACATGGAGCAATAGATTTAAGTGGCCAGAAAAGAGATTCCACCTAAACACCAAGAAGAACTTCCTGACAGTAAGAGCCATTTGACAGTTGAATATGCTGCTGCCTGGGAGTGTGGTGGAGTCTCCTTCTTTAGAGGTTTTTAAGCAGAGGCTGGATGGCCATTTGCTGAGGCTGCTTTGAGCGTGCGTTCCTGCATGGCGGGGGGTTGGACCTGATGGCCATTGTGGTCTCTTCCAACTCTATGATTCTGTGAAGTCTTCAGCCAAAGTTACATACTGCACTCCTTTAATGTTCTGGCACAAAGTCCCTCAGCCCAGACCTGTGCAAAAATCATCCGCATCAGTGCTCAGATGATCCAGTATGTTTGGTGCATCTCGAACGCCAAAGCGAACATTCCATTTCCTATCAAGAATACCAATTGTGATGATTATACGCTCTGCCAACATGACATCAAGATAATGGGGGCAGCTGATGGTTTTTTGGGTATCGCCTGTCACTTAACATTCTGCGACGTCTCCCTCCTGTCATTTCTGCCGCGCTAATGGCTCTCCTGCGATTGGCCGGACTGCATGACCCCAAAGATGTGCCGTGGCATTTAATGGAAGGCTTTGTTTTAATAGAATCTAAATGACACCTCTCTGGTTAAGACAAGAAAGAAATTAGACAGGGGAAGAAAGGAACCTGGGCACGCCTTTGACATGTTTTTCTGAGCCCTTTGGAGAAGAAAGGTGCCCTTCCCGTCCTCTCGCAAAGATGGCTTGCCTCTAAAGATGAGATGCTATTAACATCCATGCGTCTCGGGGTAGAGACCGGCACGGGAAAGTTGCTGGAAGGTTGCATCTCCACCTCCTGAATTTATTTCTGTGCATTGCCTAAAAAGCTGGAAGCATTTCTCCCTCTAGAAGGAGCAGGGCTTTCTGGTTTGCTGTGTCTCAGACTGTTGGTTTCCATGGAATAAAAATGGGAATGGTCCCATGTTGAGCTCTTAAAAGTACATCAGCATTCAGAAGTTCTCAGGTGAGACTTATTTTATTTATTTCTTTTTTTTTGTTTAATTTAAAGACTTTATTCTTTAAAATTACACAACAAACAAAAGAAAAAACGAACAAACAAAAACAAAACATACAATTACACTATACAAAAACGTACAAAAGCATACAAAGAATTTACATATCATTTTCACATTGGTCTTCCATAGTATTTCATCTCATCACAATTTAACTTATTTATGCACAAATACTGGAATTGCTTTCACTTCGTACTTCCAACTTCGGCATTGGAGTCTATTATAGTTAACTCTACTTCTATCTTGGTCTTTTTCTTCCAATGTAACCTCAATCCTTAAGTATTTTTTCAATAATCTATATTTACCATTTCATTATCATACCATGAATTCTTAAAATACTGTAATGTTTTTTTCCCATCCTTATAAAATTTTCTTTACTCTCCCCTTTCAGTATACATGTTAATTTATCCATTTGAATTATGTCTAGCAATTTCATTTCCCATTCTTCTATTGAAGGCATCATATTCCCTTTCCATCTATATGCTAAAACCGTCCTTGCTGCTGCTGTCATGTAAAACAGTTGTTTACCCGCTTTTTTTTCAAGATCATTTTCCATCATCGATAGCATACATATTTCCGGAGACACGCTAAATCTTATATCTAATATTTTTTTTCTATTCGCCTATGAATTCGCTTCCAGAACTCTTTCACTACTTTGCATGTCCGCCAGGTATGACAGAAGGAACCTATCTCTTTCCCACACTTCCAACATTTATTTCGCCAGTTTTTTGGGGGTTAGATACCAACGAAGGTACATTTTATACAAATTTTCTCTGATATCTTGACATGCCGTATATTTCATGGTTTTTCTATCCCATCTTTCTCCTAGTAATAGGATTCAAGGCAGCTAGCAACATTAAAACAATACAAATGAAAAACAATGTAACACATTCACAAAAGTTTAATTTTAGATTAAAAACAAACAAACCATTTATGAAGTTAAATCATTGTTGTCATTGTTGTTGTTGTTGTTGTTGTTGTTGTTGTTGTTGTGCTTTCAGGTCATTTCCAACTTATAGAGATCCGAAAGTGAATCTATCATGGGACTTTCTGGGGCTGAGAGAGTGTGATATACCCAAGGTCACCAAGTGGGTTTCCATGGCCGAGCAGGGAAGTGAACTCTGCTTCTCAGGGTTGTGGTTGAGTGATCAAACTACTCCAACAAGCTGGCTCAAAAACACATTAAAAATATTAAAATGCATGAAAAACCTGTGCAAACCATAAAAACAGAACTGCACAGCATGAAAAGCCCAAACCTAGTCAGTTTGTAAAAGCTTGGTGGGACAAAAATGTTTTGACCTGCCATTGGAATGGGAGCAAGGATGGAGCCATCCTTACTTCTCTGCAGGGGGAGTTCCAAAGCCTGGGAGCAGCCGCTGAGAAGGCCCTCTCCCTTGTTCCCGTCAAATGGGCCTGAGAGGGCAATGAGTCAGAGAAAAGGGCCTCTCCGGAGCTCTACTGGGCTCATAAGGAGATTCTCTATCAAAGACACAGAATGGAACTTTTCCATGCACAGTCCAAGAGCTTTCATTGCCCAGAATGGTGTAAGAGCTCTGCAGGTGGAACTCCAATTGAGGTCCCGACTCAATGCACCCAGGACTAATAGTTTTTGCTGTGGAAGCTCCCATGAACACTCTGCGGCTGATGCAGGATACTGTCCTATCTCAGTCTCGGCAGCATAGCTGATATATCAAACAAAACAAACTGAATAGCTCCCAGCATGTTACTCATTTCCATGCAGTCAGCACAGGGTCATAAATTAGGTTCAACGGAGTTCCAAGGTGAGAGAGAGTCCAAGGTCAGTCTGAGTATTCCAGAGCTCAACAAGGTATCCAGCAGGGTAGAAGGTCAGATAAGCTCTGACAACTCCTGGAAGGGAAGAGCGGCAGTATATAGATCTGAAGCCTAGTGCAGCTGCTGTCTGATTAACTGTTGACACTTATAAATTCTGAGAGAGTGACACCGGCTTTCTCTTTGCTGTCTACACTCTGCAAGGGTGGGTACAGGTGAGTGCTCTTGTGTGTATGAAGGGGTAGGACTCTGTGCTGGAGCTGGCATTGCCTCCTGTTCTGTTTGTGGCACTGCAACCTCTTCCTGTACAGCAGGTCCTGGCATGCCCCCTGTTTCAGCTTCTGGCATGCCCCCTGTTTCAGACTCTGAATCAGAGCCCATGTTTTGAAAGCAGGGCATGACAGATACTCTGTGGCTGATGGAGAGTGAGGCAGGATAGGAGAAACATCTGGAAATGACCCATGGTCAGATACAGGCTCTTTCAGCAGCCTGCCTGATCTTGGTGGTATCCTGTGGGGATCTCAGTAGAAGTTCTTCCAGGAGGGGAGCACGATAGGAACACTCCCCTCTGCACCAGCTGCCTCTGCGAATGGAGGAAGCTCAATAGTGCTGCCTCTTCCTTCCGCAGGGCAACCAGGTACTGTCCCAGGCTATGCTGGGGTGGGAAGCAGAGCCACTGCACTTCCAGAATCCCTGCACACCAGGTAAGTGTGGGCAGGCAGTGGGAGGACTGTGCAACTGCTGGTCATTGACGGGAAAACCCCATCAATGATTTGTGGCGTGATTGCATCACCTGGGGATGGGTGAAGGATGGGACACAGATGATGTCATGCAGAACTGTCGTCCAGGTCTCATCCTGTCCCCAGTGTGGGATGATGATGTCCTGTGGAAACGGTCACAGACTGTGGATATAATCTGATGAGATCCACCATGGTCCCCCAGGGGTTTCAGCAGGAAGATGGAATGATTCTGTGTTTGGCTATGGGGACGACTGATGGGTCTCTGATTCCTTCTGCCCTCCATCAGTAAAGGAATGGCTATTTAGGGAGTCTGTGGTAGCTGTACAGTTAGCCTTGGAGGGCTTTGGTTCTTGAGCATCCATATCCACAATGACAACAACAACAACAATAACAAGAGAGAGAGAGAGAGAGAGAAAGAGGCCATTTCTGCACTAGACTGTCATAGCACTATTATTCCACTTCTAACATCCCATGAAATCTTGGAGTTTGCCTTTGAGGCCCCTCCCTAAACTGCAAACCCCAGGATTCCATGGGCTGTTGAAAGTGGAATAATAGTGTTACGACAGTCTAGTGTGGAAATGGCAAGAGACAGAGGGGGACATATGCAGGTGTGAGGTGGGCTTATGCTTGCCTATGTCACTAACAGGGTGCTGGGAGGGAGAGGACATTTTGGGCAGAATTTGTGTTTTGGGGCAACACCCTAACCTGGCCCTCTCATAGCTTGATTCCTGGAGCTCAGCACCTTGGAGAGTTTCTTTAAAGTTCAGACAAAAACCTCTAGTGGAGTCACCATCCCATTGAGAGAGAAGCCACCCACTGCCATGGGTCACTACCAGGGCAAGCTGTTGACACCCACAATGGCCATTTCTGCATGGTGTTGCAGTCCTGCATTGTGGACATGATGGCAGCAGTCTGCGGGTCATGCTTTCACACAACTTCATCACGGTTCCACAGCCATCACATCCCCACCTGTTGCAATTGTGGGCTATTTGCTCAACGGAAAAAATTAGCTAAGCACCTGTGATCACACAACGCTCCCATCCTTCCTAGCCACGCGGAAGGGCAGAAAGCGCGTTGGAGGTGCTTCCTTCCCAGCTCAGCGTTGGAACGAGCCTGGTTGTGCTGTGGAAGGCGGATGTGCGTTGTTTGTGCTCCCTTCTGCAAGAAGCTGGCTGGGGGCGGAGGGGATAATTTCCATCACGCTCCTTTCCTAGCAAGGTGGGACAAAGTGGGAGAGTGTTGTTGTGTGGAAAAGATGACAGTTGTGAAACAGGGAAAGCTGGAAGCGGCAAAGTAAGGGAAAAAACACCAAAAACACAGATTACAATTTGGACGAAATCCTGGAGTGGATACCTCAATACACAGATATGGAAGATATCAAGTGCTTCCAACAGTGAATGCAACTGAATTAGCACTCTGCTGAAGTTTTCTTGCCCTTAAGAAACAAAATAAAACAAAAAACCCACCAATCAGTTTGATAGAAAAGCCATAACCATAAAAAAGGCAAAAAAAGAAGAAATATTGAGTGGAACTCTTGCACTGGCCTTAGTGTAGGGGTTGGGCAAGTGTGGCCCTTAGGTGGCATGGGGCCCACGGGGCCCCAATTTGTTGCCCCTTCAGACTCCTCAAAATTATTTTAGTTTTTTTCCCCACCCCAACTGCCCAAACTGACTTGGAACAGCAGTCCCCCCGGGCCCTTTGGGGAAAATGGCCAAAAATCTCCCAAAAACAAAACCAGAAGTGACATGCTGGGCATGCTGGTGAGGACTGCCAAGGTGTGTCTGTGGGTAAAAAATGGCTCTTGTCCCCTTTTTAGTTACCTGTCCATGACTATTTCCGCGTTAGACAGTTATAGTGCTATTATTCTAGTTTCAACCTCCTATAGAATCCTGGGGTTTGCAGTTTCAGGGGAGGAGTTGAGAATTCTCAGCCAGAGAGCTCTTTGGCCTTGGTAAACTACGAGCCCCAGAATTCCACAGGATGTTGAAAGTGGAATAATAGCACTATAACAGGGCAGGGCAGACATGGCCCCTGTCTTAACAGAGCTGAGGAGAATCCTAACCCAAACCCTAACCCTATATAGAGTTAAACTGTTGTTGGATTTGTGTAAGCCACTCACTATCCCTTTCAGAAAATTTTTTAAAAAAATCTTATCCCACTGACCTTTGCTATGGCGTTATCTTAAAGATTATTACTACTTTGTGAGTTGCTTCCAACACTCCAAATCTTTAAGTGCTTTAAAAATAAATATGATTATAATGTTCCCTGCTGTGGAGAATGTCGCTGCTGCATGAAGTCATCTCCAGATGATTTCTTCATCACTGGAGGGATGGATGGAGCAGAGGTGGCCAGTAACAGAGGGAACGATGGGTACTTGTGTGAAGCTGATTTAATTCTTCTTAATTTACAAAATGCCTGCAGCTCACAGAATGATAGGTCTGATTTGGAATGAAGGAATTCCGGGTGTGTGTGTATCAGAAGGTGGAAGTATTCATTTTTGTGACCAGAAGAAGAAGGTAAGGCGTGCTTTGATGCTCTGGACAACCCTACGGTTGCAACATTCTCTCCCTCAGTTGAAACCTGTTGGCTAAGTAGAGCAGACCCATTAAATCTATGGCCATTTCTGCACCACACTGTCATAGTGCAATTATTCCACTTTCAACATCCTATGGAATCCTGGGGTTTTGCAGTTTAGCCAAAGAGCTCTTTGGCCTCAGGAAACTACAAACCCCAGGATTCCACAGGACGTTGAAAGTGGAATAATAGCACCATAACAGCGTAGAGTGGAAACAGCCTATGTGTGTTGTCCTCATGCTGACTCACCATCCAACCCTTGAGTCATTAGGCCTGCTCTAGTTAGGACTAACTAGTAGGATTCAAATGATGTCTTAGAACCTGGGAGTATTACTTATTTTTGGATGGCATCTCCCAGAATCCCCCAGCCAGCATTCTCACTGGGTATTCTGGGAATTGTAATCCATAACCTAACTTTCAGTTTTGGTGAGGGTTCTGGGAAAATATAATCCATTACCCACGTTTCATTAGAGGTCTTTAGACAGAGGTTGGATGGGCACCGTTCAGGAGTGATCAGGAGCATGGCAGAATGGGGTTGGGTTAGACGGTCCTGAGGGTCCCTTCCACTTCTCAGATTCTATGATTCTATGATCTCTCGCCAAGAAAACCCCATGATCAGTTCACCTTAGGGTTGCCACAAGTCAGAAATGTCTTGAAGAAATGTCTTGAAATGTCCCCCATTTGGGGATGACGATCATGATATTAGCCAAGAGCCAAGGCGAATTTGGAGGGAAAGATTTGGCATACCCTCCGGCTTCTGAAAGGCTTGGTTTATCTGAGTAGCTGTGAGGGAAGATTCTGAGGCTGAGAGTTTTGCCGGAGGCACTAGGGCCATTTCCGCCCTATACTGTTACGGTGTTTGCGGAAGTTTGTAGTTTCCTGAGACCAAAGAGCTCTCTGGCTGAGGATTCTAAAGGCCCCTCCCTAAACTGCAAACCCCAGGATTCCCTAGGAGGATGTTGAAAATGGAATAATAGCACTGTAACAGTCCAGTGCGGAAAGGCCCATAGAATTGGAGGAGACCACAATGGCCATCACGTCCAACTCCTTCCCTGCAGGAATACATTATGAAGGCACTCCGGACAGATGGGCATCCAGTCTCTGTTTAAAAGCCTCTAGAGAGGTGACTTCACTACACTCCAAAGTATTCCGCTATTGAACAGTTCTTACTATCAGGAAGTTATTCCTAGTGTTTAGGTGAAATCTCTTTTCCTGTAGTGTGAATCAATTGCTCCCTGTCCTAATCTCTGGAGCAGCAGAAGACAGGCTTGCTCCCTCTTCAACATGACATTCATTCAAACATTTAAAGGTGGCTAACATGTTCCCTCTTAACCACCTCTTCCACAAGCTAAATATCCCCAGTTCCCTAAGCTGCTCCTCATAGGGCTTCATGGTTTCCAGACCCATCACCATTTTGGTCGCCTTTCTCTGGACACGTTCCAGCTTGTCAATATCCTTCTTGAATTGAGGTGCCCAGAACTGGACACAGGATTCCAAATGAGGCCTAACCAAAGCAGTACAGAGTGGTATTATTTCCCTTGATCTCAACACTATACTCTTCTTGATGCAGATGGTATCTTTGTGCAGAAGGCACTGAAAATAATTTTTTTTGGTCCAGAAATATTGTCTCCTGCATAGAAAATGCTGTTTTGTGCACAAAAATACCGTGTGCGAATTTTGCGCAGAACAAACCCCAAGCTTAGAATAGTCTTTGAAAACTGCATAGTCTTGGAAAGCTTTTTCACAGGGGGAAAGAAACTGCTAAAATGACTTGTGGCCTCCTTTGGAAAGAAAATTAGCAAAGAATCACATCCCTAGAAGGATTTTGTCCAGACGGTTATATGGGAGGAAAAAAAGGAAACTCAATAAAAAGTAGGGGAGGGAGAGAAAATGCAGAGGAAATTATATGCTCTGCCAAAGAAGTGAGAGGAAGAGGAGAATGGGGAGGAATGGAGAACAAAGGCAGCCTGCGGAGAGCATCCAGCAACGCTTAAAAGGAGGGGAAGGAGGGGAGAGTTGGGGGGGTCAGCACTGCAATTCAGAGAAATGCTTTCAAAATGGGATTTTGCTTTCTGCTGCCTGCAGATGAAAGACTATGCTACTAATATTTACTGACGTTTCCCAGGTCAGGTCCTTCAGGTAGTGGAAGGAGAGCTGTGAAGCTGAGTTACTTCTCAGTTTCCCATTTTCACTGCATTAGGAGGTACCGTGTATATGGGTTTGTTTTTTAACGTGAAGAATGCTTTCTACAGCTGGCGTTCTGTTAAGGCCTTATATTCCTGCAGGAGTTGCTGGACACTTTCACCCAGTGCGGAAGCCTGCATTGAGCTGAAGTCTGTGGAAGCCGAACAGCATGTCTGTGCCATTATGTATGCGTGATGCCATTGTGTGTTGCAATGCAGATGAGTGTTCTGCCTTGAGCATGGGCAGATGTGTATTGTGCATTGCAATTGTGCCTTTCACACTTGATTGCACATTCAGATGTGCTGTTTTGCAATCCGCTAAGGCACGATTGCGATACAGTTCCATGAGTGTAAAAATGCGCTCCATCTCCTTTAACATTTCATCTTGGCCTGTGTTTTATTTTTTAAAAGGCAGCTCTGATTCTGCCTCATCACCACTGTATTCGACCAGGCAAGGATGAAACAATGGAGGTCTGTGCTTAGATCTTTCATTATTCAAAGTTTTTCCAAAAAATAGCCATGGGAACAGGACTATGGAAAGCTTTCTCTCTCATTCTGTTTCGGTGAAAATCCCCTCTAGTTCCTATAGTACCCATGAAGTAATACTTAACCATATTGAGGAGAATACACATCTACAGGTAGTATGGACATTTGTACAAACTGAAGATCCACCACAATGTCTGACTAGATGACCTGTCTTAAACAAAACAAAGGAAAACAACATTAGTGGAAATGTACTTGGCATTGCCCAGGTCCCTACCAATAAACCAAAAAGGCTTTATAGGATTCATGGGTCATATTTTCTTAACCTCTGCTATGTGCCCAGATCATCATCACAGGTCATTACACTCAAAGAATCATGGAGTTGGAAGAAACCACAAAAACCATCCAGTCCAACTCCATTCGGTCATGCACAATCAAAGCGCTCCTGACAGATAGCCGTCTGTTTAAAAACCTCCAAAGAAGGAGACTCCACCACACTCCCAGGCAATGGATTCCATTATTGAACTGCTCTTCCCATCAAGTTCTTTGAAATGTTTAGCTGGAATCTCTTTTCCACTGCTCTGTGTCCTAGTCTCTGGAGCAGCAGAAAATGAGCTTGCCCCATCTTCCATATGACATCGCTTAAAATAGTTAAATAGGGATATTATGCCACCTTCTTTTTTCCAGGCTAAACATGCCCCACTCCTTAAGTTGTTCCTCATAGGGCATGGTTTTCCAAGCCTTTTACCATTTTGATTGCCCTTTTATGGACACATTCCAGCTTGTCAATCTCCTTCTTGAATTGTAGTGCCTAGAACTGTACACAGTATTATTTCAGGTGAGGTCTGAGCAAAGCAGAATAGAGTGGTATTATTATTTCCCTTGACCATCCATGATATTCCTATTCGTGCAGCGCAGAATTGCATTGGCCTTTTTAGCCGCTGCATCACGCTGCTGACTCATGTTCAGCCTGTGGTCTACTAAGACCCTTAGATCCCTTTCACATGTACTGTGGTCAAGTCAGGTGTCACTATATCTATGCATTTCATTTTTTCTGTCATACTCCAAGTATTCTGTTCAATGAGCTAATGATGGCTGGAGTCGTCTTAGTGGCGGCTTCTCCAGCGAATGGGCTTCTGAAGAGGCTTTCTTGGCACTACTCTAGCTATATGTTCAGCACCAGGGAAAGGCCAATTCTTTGACCCAGAAACCGTTTTGCTGAGCTGAGCGGTTTTATGACATTTGTATCAGCTCCGTCTTTGTTTTGTCTGTTATTCATATCTTGAGAGTGTTTGAGCAAAGTGGTGCTTGTGTTCCTGGTAAGCCATCCAAGAAAATTTTATTTGAAGGGCAGGGTTTTTTTAAAAAAAAAAGGAGAAGAAAATATGTATTCAAGAAGCGCGTAAATAAATAATGCTGGAGGGTTTTGCCACAGGGCTTTTCTTTTTCTTATTTTATTTATTATTAAGATTAATCCCCACCTTCCCAATCAAACTATCAGGGCAGATTGTCCTTGAATGCCAAATTATATGTGTTTTAGACTTCCGAGCAGCACCTTCTTCAACTCTGAAGGCTTTAAAAATGTATTGTCTATTGTTCATCTGATGGCACGTATCCTTTAATGAATTCATTATTTGCTCCACACTTTTTGGGTCTTCTTTTAAGGTTTAGTGCCTTGGATTGCTCCTTTAATGTTCGGACTAAAACCCAGGGTGGTTTCATCTGGCCAAGGAGATGGGAGCCAACAGCCGCTATGGGCACGCTCAATCAAAGTGCTCAAGTATGACCCATCTCCCCTGATAATGGTTATGAGAACTCACCCCGGGTCATTCTCAACCTTTATTTCTCTTTCTTAGCCGGACAAGCTAAGAAGGGCACTAATGCAAATTAACCCTTTCAAAAAGATGATAATGCTGAGTAAAGGGGGAAGCGGTAAGAAAAGAGGAAGGCCTTCTTACTGAGTTTATCCTGAGTCTGTGTCTTGCCCCAGATACCTTGCGCTCACAAACTTCACTCAGAGTTTGAACAGAAGCGTTTAGTTGGAGCAAAGGAAGCAACACAGCAACTTTCCTAAAAATTTGCTGAGGTTACAGCATGTCGGATGGTTACAGAGTTTATACCCTGGCATAAAAATTTAGATGCACATAGCAATGATTGGTGAAAGTCATAAATGTCACGTCACCCCACTGGTACAGGTGCTTTCCAGGACCCTTCATTATTTACATATCTTTCATCCTGGGAGCTAGACAAAGTTCCTATCTCCTTATCTTTGCAATGCCCATTCCCATAACACCTTCCTTCTACCGTTGCATTCCCCCTTCTGATTTTCCTCCTTGCTCGGATACAAAGTGACACCAAACAAGACGGCGATTAACCATTTGGTGTCTTGGTCCATTGCTCTATGTCCTAGTCTTTGGACCAGGCTTGCTCCACCTTCCATATGACACCCCTTCAAATATGTAAATATAGCTGTCATGTCCCCTCTTAACCTTCTGTATTCCAGGCTAAACATTCCCAGCTCCCTAAGCTGCTTCTCATAGGTCTTCATGGTATCCAGACCTTTTACCGTTTTGGTTGCCTCCTCTGGATACATTCCAGTTTGTCAATATTGAATTGTGGTTCCCAGAACTGGACACAATATTCCAGGTGGGGGTCTGACCAAAGCAGAATAGAGTGGTACTATCACTTCCCTCGACCTAGACACTGTTGTTACTCCACTGGAAAAACCCTATCCCGGGGTCTACAATTTTGATATTAAAATAGGATTCCATGTGCCTGAGAGGTCGCTCAGATGAGCATGTAGGCAGCAAAGGTCGAATAATCAAAAACCAGGTCAGGTCAGTAAAATTCCCCGTCACGTAGCCCCAGGAGACCTCAAGCTGTGCAAACCCACAGTAGACAAAGGGTCCTCAGCCCCTGAGAAACCGACTTGAGGGGATTAGCGTGTTTCCCCAAGTTGAGCAAATATTCCATCAGGCGAGGACCATTTACATGAAGTCACACCACAACCCAATGCAGCCGAAGATCCTGAGACTTTGGCAACACCTTGTAATCTCGTCACGCAAAGGAAGCTACCTTTGTGGAGCTTCTTTCTTGTTGCAACACCCATTGTTCTCCCCGGGAAAGGATTAGCCCTCCAGGTACTTTTCCTCCTACAAATAGTCCCAGTTTTTGAGCGGTTCTTTGGAAGTTTCAGCAGACTGGAAGAGCGCAAATGTTGTCCCCATCTTCAAGAAGGGAAAAAAAGAGGACCCAAATAATTATCGCCCAGTCAGCCTGACGTCAGTAGCCGGAAAGATCCTGGAGCAGATCATTAAGCAGTCAGTTTCTGATCACTTAGAAAGCAACGCGGTAATCACGAGAAGTCAACATGGATTTCTCAAAAATAAGTCATGGCAGACTAATCTTATCTCCTTTTATGATAGAGTTACTAGCTTGATAGATGAAGGGAATGCTGTGGATGTAGCATGTCTCGATTTCAGTAAGGCCTTTGACAAAGTTCCCCATGACATTCTTGCAAAGAAGCTAGTAAAATGTGAGCTGGACAGGGCTGCTGTCAGGTGGATCTGTAACTGGTTGACCGACCGAACCCAAAGGGTGCTCACCAATGGCTGCTTTTCCTCCCGGAGAGAAGTGACTAGCGGGGTGCCACAGGGTTCTGTCCTGGGCCCAGGGCTGTTCAATATCTTCATCAACGACTTGGATGAGGGAAACGAGGACATGCTCATCAAATTTGCAGATGACACCAAATTGGGAGGGGTTGCTAATACTCCAGAGGACAGGATCAAAATTCAAAATGACCTGGATAGATTGGAGAGCTGGGCCAAGGCTAACAAAATGAAATTCAACAGAGAGAAGTGTAAGGTCCTACACTTAGGTAGAAAAAATGGAAAGCAGAAATATAGGATGGGGGACACGTGGCTGGATGGCAGTATGTGTGAAAGGGATCTAGGAGTCTTAATAGACCACGAGCTGAACATGAGTCAGCGGTGTGATGCGGCAGCCGAGAAAGCCAATGCAATTCTCGGCTGCTTCAGTAGGAGTATGGTGTCTAGATCGAGGGAGGTACTGGTACCACTCTACTCTGCTTTGGTTAGACCTCATCTTGAATCCTGTGTCCAGTTCTGGGCACCCCAATTCAAGAAGGACATGGTCAAGCTGGAGCAGGTCCAGAGGAGGGCGACCAAAATGGTGAGGGGCCTGGAAGCCAAGCCCTATGAGGATAGACTTAGAGAGCTGGGTATGTTCAGTCTGCAGAAGAGAAGGTTAAGAGGGGACATGATAGCTCTGTTTAAATATTTGAAGGGATGCCATGTAGAGGAGGGAGAGGGCTTGTTTTCTGCTGCTCCAGAGACCAGGACAAGGAGCAATGGCTTCAAGCTGCAGGAAAGGAGATTCCACCTGAACCTCAGGAAGAACTTCCTGACGGTCAGGGCTGTCCGGCAGTGGAATCGGCTGCCTCGGACTGTGGTGGAGTCTCCTTCCTTGGAGGTTTTTAAGCAGAGGCTGGATGGCCATCTGTCGGGAGTGTTTTGAGGGTATGCCTGCATGGTAGAGGGTTGGACTGGATGGCCCCTGGGGTCTCTTCCAACTCTACATTTCTATGATTCTATGATTCTGTGATCACTCCTGGTCATCCCAGCAGACCATTGCTTCATCCGTTGAGTAATCCCCTCAGCCCTCTCCGTACTGAGCCCCACTTCTCCACTGTTTTTCCCGAACCAAGGACCTCAGGAAAAGGTGCAGTATTACCCCAGCTACAACCCCTTCAATATTCCCCTATCCAGTTTCATCTCTTTTGCTTCTTAATAGGTCTTGAGTGAGTGTGTGAGTGATTGCGTTGGTGCGTGAGACTTTCCTTCAATAAAATAATTTATTGGACATTTTTTGTTTGGTTTTTGGCTTGGCCTGACCCTGTAAACACTGGGTAAAAAGACCCCACTAGGTTCCCCTGCCTCTCGCATTGCTATTGCTCGTGCTCTGGCTAGTTTCCATTCCCCATCACATGGAGCACATTGAGGTGTCCCCCAAGAGACCCCAGAAATCAGGGTATCACTATGCTCCTATTGATGCAGTCCAGAATCGTATTGGCTTTCTTAGCTGCTGCATCACACTACTGACTCATGTTCAGCTTGTGGTAAAATGGCAAAAGGTGTTCAAATAGGCTTTACCATGGCTCCTTCTGCACAGTACTAACAAGTGTTAGTAGTGGTGCCACCGCTGTTGTCTCTGAGGGATCCACCACCAATGTCACATATCCCCCGACTCCTGTGGCTGCCCAGTGGCTGTTTGGCACATTTAGTCTGGGTCCCTAGCAAAAGCCTCTCTGATATGGCAGGCCCTACCAACAGCACTGCTGCCATCAGCATAGCCTCTTGCATCACGGGCCCGTGCAATCCCACCTCCATGGAAGGGGAGTGCCATGGTGAGGCAGACTAACTTAGCGGCAGGTAATCCAAAAGTCTTCATAGCCTGAGATCTTGGGGAAGTACTGTGGGTCTGAGTAGCCAGAATAGAAGAGAATGGCCCAATGATCTGTTTGATTTATTGGGAAAGCCACACGATTGCCCCAAAAGCAGAAATCTTAAGCCATACTGTAGAGCGGCGATATCTCTCTTCATTTGCTCACATTCGCCTTCCGGATGGCTTTATCTGCTCACCTGCTGAAATGCCCATCATCTCGCTTTCAGGCCTGCAGCGTCTATGTGTGTGTGTATATTTGCCAGTTATAACTTCATAATCCTGCAGAAGCGCTTTGAAGCTTACAACTTAATCAACAACAACATTGTCGGCATGAAATTCTCAGCAGGTTTGTGTATTATTCACCACCTTCATATGAGCTCAGGTTGTGCGTGTGTGCGTGTGTGCCTGCGCGCGCGTGTGCGTGTGCGTGCGCACACACTCCTGTGCATGTGTGGATTAGCGTATATTTTTCTTCTTCTCCCTCTTAGCCCTCCTCCCCTCTTTTTTTTTTTTTTTGTCTCCAACTTACAGATCCCTCTTAAGCTTCAAAGTTGAAGGATCCTGGTTTTGTGTCCTTATCTACAAGGTGAAAGACGAGAGAAATTCTCCCCTGCCTTTGGCGAGATAAGTCATGTTGGTCTCCTTTTCTTTAGAAGACTGTGCAGCGCCCGTTTATCAATTAATTACTGGATTACCTTCACGCTCATTAATTCCCCCTGCTGTCTTTCATTTCCGAAAGGTCTGCGTCGCCTCCATTTTCTAATTGCAGTTGTCTTAGATTCCTTAAGTATGAATGTCTTGTGTGCGGGGTTTTCTTTAAGTTGAGTGGATAACATGAGTCAAACAGGGATGCTACACTGGGTGCTTCTAGAATAGGCAACTCTTGACCGAAAAGATCCTATCCGAGGCAAAGGCAGCAGGTCGTTTCCATGTCGATGGGGTGGCGAATCCATTCTAGGCTTTAATTGAAAGAGCTATCCAAGGTACTGAACTTATTTTGGGAAGAGGCTTCAGCTCCATGGGTTGTTGTTGCTGTTATTTTCCATCTAGTTGGCTTTGACTTCCAGTCATGAATCGGAAACTTCCAGGAATCCTAATCCTTGTTATAAACATAGGCGTGAGCCCTATTGTTAGTCCCCGCTCAAGTAGACCGATCGAACCACCAGCGTTTACCTTTGTGTTGACTCACCATTCAAGAATTGATTCAGTGGCTCTGGTAACCAGTGGGAGTCTGACCACACAGTTGTTTGTTCTTGGTTGTGCGTAACTCTTTGAGGAGCCTGACTCTGGATGGGACATTGTTGTTTTTATTAACTGGCACCAAGTGAGCTTTGACTTACAATTAAACAAGAGATTTCCATGTGGTCCAATCATCCACTGTTCTGTTCAGCTCTTGCAGTCTCAGGACAGCCATGGCTTTTTTGATGGCGTCAATCCACCTGTAGTGTGGTCTTCCTCTTTGCTTACTACATTCACTTCACCAAGTGATATTGTCTTTTTCAAAGAGTTGTGTTGTGTTATGATATGTTCAAGGTATGATAATCTCAGCGAAGTCATCTTGGCCTCAAGAGATTGTTCAGAGTTGACTTGCTCTAAGACTTTTTAGCTTTTGGCTTTTTAGCAGTCCATTGGAGCTGAACATGAGTCAGCGGTGTGGTGCAACAGCCAGGAAAGTCAACGCGATTCTTGGTTGCATCAATAGGAGTATGGTGTCTAGATCAAGGGAGGTAATGGTACTACTCTATTCTGCTTTCGTCAGACCTCATCTGGAATCCTGTGTCCAGTTCTGGGCCCCTTCAAGAAGGACATCGACAAGCTGGAATGTGTCCAGAGGAGGGTGACCAAAATGGGGAAGGGTTTGGAAGCCATGAAGTCCTAGGAGGAATGGCTTAGGGAGCTGGGGATGTTTAGTCTGCAGAAGAAAAAGTTAAGAGGGGACACGATAGCCATGTTTAAATATTTGAAGGGACGTCATGCCGAGGAGGGAGTGGGCTTGTTTTCCACTGCTCCAGAGACCAGGACAAGGAGCAATGGATTCAAGCTGCAGGAAAGGAGATTCTACCTAAACCCCAGGAAGAACTTCCTGATGGTCAGAGTTGTCCGGTAGTGGAATATGCTGCCTCAATGGAGCATGGTGGAGTCTCCTTTTTTGGAGGTTTTTAAGCGGAGGCTGGATGACTATCTGTCAAGAATACTTGATGTGCGTTCCTGTGTAGCAGGGGGTTGGACTGGATGGCCCCTGGGTTTCTTCCAACTCTATGATTCTGTGGTTCCCACAGAACTCTTTTCCAGCACCACATTTCTGATGAGTTGCTTCTCTTCTGGTCACTTTCCTTTGATGTCCAGCTTTCTCAACCATTCATAGAAACCATATAACTTGGACTCTTTTGAATGTCAGGATCTTATCTGGAATGGTTTCACTGCTGAAATGACATGAGAGCAACTAGTTGCCCATGAGGAGAGGACATACCTAAGTCCAACATCAAACTAACACCCATATGTTAGTGCAATGGGACTTTGTCTCCCATCCCACCCTCTTTGCCTCCCTGAAAACCTGTTCTGTAGAGTTTCCAAGCCCTCCTGTGACCATGCTGTACACCCCCACTCCATGACTTGGCACAATTGGCAAATATCATTTAATTGGCATGAAGTATAAATTATACACTGCTATGGCTGAGAAGCTGTGCTTGCAAGGAGGACTAGTTGAACATGTGAGAAAGTATGTCAGATGGGACGTCAGGACATGGCTAGGTCATAGTCAAGGAACCTCCAGTGTTAATGAGCTATCAAGTGATTTTGACTTATGGTGACCTTATGAACAGGAGATCTCCAACAGTCCCGGTCATCAACAGCCCTGCTGAGGTCTTGCAAACTCGGGGCTGAGGCTTGATTGAATCAATCCCCTAATCTTCCTCCCTTTTTTCCCTCCTGCATTTGACTTTACCAGGCATCATCTCTGTAAGGCATTCATTGCAGGACTGCCCTTGGAAACTGTTCAAAATCCACACCTAGTGCAAAATGCAGTGGCCAGCTGGCTGCGATAATCTAAATTTAGCTTTAGAGCCCGTACGTTGCTAGTCTTGTTAAAACTGCTGTTGGTTGCAATCTGCTTCCAAGCTCAGTTCAAGATGCTGGTCTTGACCTACCAAGGCTTAAAGGATTCGGGATTGTGATATATGAAAGAATTCCTTCTCCTACAGGATCTTGCCTGGAATGTATGTAACATCACCCCAAGAGGCTGGGTTGGGCAGTCCACGAGGCTGGGTCTTCACAAGATGGGCACCCAGCTCTGAAACTTTCTCACAAGGGAAGTCAGGCTGGCCCCATCCCTCTTTAGCTTCTTCTGGGCAGGCAAGACTGTTTTGTTTTGTTAGGTCCTTAAAGCCCACGTAGCATTTCCAGTGTGTGTGTGTGTGTGTGTGTGAGAGAGAGAGAGAGAGAGAGAGGGAGAGAGAGAGAGGGAGAGAGAGAGAGAGAAGTTGTTTTAGTCTATTTTTAAACAGTGGTTTTACTTGTTTCCATTTTGATTTGCTGTACATCATCTCAGGAGCCCTGAGAGGCCAAGAGTGACAAATAACTTAAATAAAATAAATAGGTCCTGGGGATTTTGCTGGAATTACCTTTCAAGGAAATGTGTTTAGCACTGCAGACTTCCTTTAATTTCCAGTTTATGATTCAGTTGTAATTTGTGCATGGAAAATGGATCACACAGAAGGCCAAGGATGGAGTTGGGAGAAATTTGAGCTTCTTAGGTGGGTAAATGGGAGACTTGCCTGCTTTGTCCCCTCTTCCAATGTTGTGAAACTACCAACAGTTGATTGTCAACTGGTTACAGGAAAGCTATGGCCAGAATCGTATCGGTGTCTTACAACAGGATTCCATTACACATGCAATTGTACTCCTTTCTTTTGGCCATTTTGAAACAGACATAGTCACTGGTTACGGAGTTCCACAAGTATAACCATTTCACATGGATTAACCACCCTAGCTCTGTGGGAAGAAAAGAGTGAATTCCTGGCCAGTTTTAAATTATGCAGCGTACGCAAATTTACATTATTTCTTTTACTTTCACAGTATATTCTTCTTGTGCTGCTCACAGGGAAGGACAGAAAAGAACCATTCAGGAAGATGTTGAAGCCCCATAATTAACTACAGGAAAATCTGATTCAACTGCCCTTCTGGTTTTTGACATTTCAGCAGGCTTTGAACCCATTCATTTTAGCAATGAATGCTAGAAATAGTTGCCTTTAAAAAGCCAGAACCTAAAGAGCGCTGACGGGCTGGGAGCAAGCGTCTGCTTGGCTTGGCATCCGGTGCCACGTAATGTTGCCCAGCATCCCCAAGCAGAGACCTCCTGTTGGGTGTTTAGACAAGAACTTGGAAAGTTTATTCCTTAAAAAGTAATTAGTTAGTGCCTCCGAAGTGCTGAGTTGCCACTATAATTACAATTAAAGCCAGCATCCTCTTGTGGCATTTATATAACTGAGCATGGGAGATTGGGCTAGGGTATGTTACAAAAGGAGGCATTTGGTACCGCTTTATGAACTGTTTTTTCTTGACTGTCTATTGCATAAAGAAGTTTTTTCCTATGTTAATGAGGAGGTATTTTTTAGCATAGGTTTCTTTTTTCCTGTGTTGCCTAAGAAGGTATTTGGCACCTTTTAATGCACTTTTGCCTTGGGTGTTTATTGCATAAAGAAATAGTTACTGCTGTTACCCTCTTCTTGCAGGTCTCCTTTGAGCTATAATTCCCCCAAATTCTAAGGAGACACTGGCATTGCAGGTGGTCCCCAATGTTCCCCACCTCTTAGGGTAACAAGCATTAGAAAAGGGGACTAATGCATAACTCTGTATGTGGTGATTGATCCTACACAGTCCCATTGTAGAATTCTGACCATGTTCTCTGCTTAGAAGAGCAAGCCATTCATGCTCCTGTGTAATCTTCCCTACACAGGTAGAATTTTACAGTTTGTGGCAATTGCTACTTCAGCATGTCTGACATTATCATATAAAATATTTAGCAAAGAGCATGACAATCCCGGGGGGGGGGGGGTAAAGGAAGTGTTCCTTTTTTTTTTTAAAGGTTCCAATTTAAAAGGTCTAACTCACACAAAATCCACAGTATAGCCTTCTTTCTGAAATTCTATGTGGAACATGCCTAACCTAACTTTTGCCATGTTCATGCACCTTGTGCGCATAACCACAGAGAAGTTGGGCTCATTGCACATGGATGTACAAGTACAGCACTGCATGGATGCACACTACATATTGTGCATACATGTGCAAGTGCATGGGGTTCTCCATTCAGTTGCACATTTTGAGCATTTCTGCACTTAGACTGTTACAGTGCTGTTATTCCCTTGCAACATCCTGCGGAATTCCAGGGCTTGCAGTTTAGGCAGGGGCCTTTGAGGCCCCTCCCTAAATGGCAAACCCCAGGATTCCAAGGATGTTGAAAGTGGAATAATAGTGGTATAACGGTCTAGTGTGGAAATGGCCTTAGTTTCTTGTTTCGGGGGGCAGCATTGCCGTTTGACACAAGAGCTACATTAATGGGTAACTCCACAGAGAAAAGAATTATGCTACTCAGCCCTAACCTAGAATCTTGGCCCCTGAGTTCCTGACAGGTCCTGAACTGGCAGCATTTATTGGACCAAGACTGAAATCCAGTCTGAGGTTGTTTGACGGATCAGCTCTCCCCTTGGTGACTGAACGTGTTGTTCGGAGGGAGCTGCAAGCAGTCCAAAGGAAGGGTCATTACAGGCAGATTTATTCAGCCACACTGGGCCACCACAAAGCTTATGGCTGGCTTAAATTCTCAAATTAGGGATTATACACTGCCAAGACCTTGCATCAGCTCCTCAGGGGGGTGCATTTCATTGTGAGAGACCAGCCAGAGGTGGGAAGGCCAGGAGAGACTTACAGGAAGAAAAAAAGAAAGGCCTAGGAATGAATTGCATTTCTCATTAGGAGCTGTTATTCATCATTTTTTCTCCAGGAGATTGCAGCCGCTCTGCAAGAACAAACCGCTTTGTGTCTGCCTCTCTGGTGTTCAGCCTCGATGTAACTGCAGCCTGGGGAGAAGGAACGGCTAACCTTTATTTTCAAATAGTTAATGGGAAGGAGGAAAGGTAGGGGTGGGGTGGGGAAAATAAGTGCCATTGAGAGAGCTCAATGGAGATGCTAGAAGCCAAGGAAATTTGGGGCTTATTTTGGGTGGAACTAATTGCCCAGCCTCTACAGCCAACTTTGCCAGGATGAAATGCTATTTCACCAAACATGGGCACACTATTTGAGATGATTTTCTACACTGGAGGACGAATGATGAGGTCAACCAGGTGCCTGGTGACCGCCACGCTAGTGGGCTGGTGAGCTTGTTCTGGGTTTCAGTTCAAGCTTTAAAGAGGCTCTCTGAGGAGCCAAGCCCTAGTCTGAGGATAGGATTCAGCACCTTGGATGCTTCCTGTAAACTTCAGGTTAAAATCCAGATTGGATTCACCAGCTTCTGTTTTGGAAGCCAGCAAAAATAAGAGATCAGAATCCGTCCGTTGGCTCTAGGTGGATGATTGCCTGTGGGAGGGTGCCACTGAGTAATGTGCAGCTGCAATGTGCAATGCGCAAGCACAATGTTCAACTGCAATGTGAAATTGCAACATACAACCACAATGCACAGTATTGCTGTATGTGAATCTCTGCTTCAACTGTTGTTAGCAGAAGATGTCTGTTGCCTCCTGGTAAATAACTGATTCACCCCACATGTGTAGTGTGACTTATTGCATGCATATGTCACTAACAGGATGCTAGTTCTTGAGTGACACTTGAAAGAATTGCTAGAAACAATCACCACTTGCTCCAGTAAAGGTAGCTTTATTCCCATTCTCATATTACCTTGGGAAATGTTATTTTGTTATAATCTCCATTAGTGATTGGTAACTTCCATACCAGTGGGCAGTGAATATGCTGTGGGATTTTGCCTAAATTTTAAATGAATAACCCAAATTGCTGGACCCTATCCCTCTAAGCAATCCCAGCACCTGGATAGCTGCTTTCAAGTTCAGACTGAAAACCAGCACTGATTTAGCACACCATAGATATGGAAGTCACCAGGGCCCACTGAGCAACCTAAGTCAGAAGGCAAAGTTATCTGGATTTGCTCTTGAAATCTTGTCTGCTGTCTCCTGTTGAATCAGACCTTTGGTCTATCTAGGTTACTATTACTAACATTGACCAGTAGCCCTGGCAAGAAATAGTTGGAGAATTTGCCTTAATGAAAGACACACGGCTTTAATTGTCCCTTCCCCCTCTGTTCTGTTAAAATGGGAGAAAATAAAATTAAGAGATTATTTTGATTTTAGGTGGCAACCATAGGGAAGTCTATGAAGAATAACCTACTGTTGACGTTGCTGCTGCTGTTTTTGTCATCATTATTATTGAGTGGCAGATCACAGGAAGACAAATAAGCTGATCTGGAAGATGCTGCATCTCCTTGCTGGGTGATAGACCATGTTTAGTGTTCATTTTGACAATGTGCTTATTGAATCTCTCAACAAATCAAAGAATTGCTGCTCTGTTCTGCATGCAGTGCAGTTTTGAAGTTTTCAAGAAGGCACGCAGGGAAAAGAACTAACAGAACGCAGGCGTCCGTTGGGCAGAGGACGGTCCCTGTCTTCTCCAGAGCTCAGATCAAGAGGTTTTACAGTCTGATAAAGACAAGACTGCACCTCACTGCTGCTGGCCCGTAGCTTTTACCGAAGACCTCTGAACTTGACATGCTGGATACTGAAGGTGTCCAGAGGAGGGTGTCCAAAATGGTAAAAGGCATGGAAACCATGAAGCCCTATGAGGAATGCGTTAGGAAGCTGGGGCTGGTCAGCCTGGAGAAGAGCATGTTAAGAGGGGACACGATAGCCGTCTTTAAATGTTTGAAGGGATGTCGTATGGAGGATGGGGCAAACTTATTTTCTGCTGCTCCAAAGACTAGGACTTGGAGCAATGGCTTCAAGCTACAGGAAAAGAGATTTATTATCTCACTGGTAAACCCTGTCCGGGGGTCTACAATTTTGATATTAAAATATGATTCAATGTGCCTGAGAGGTCACCCGGATGGGCACATAGGCAGCAATGGTTGAACAATTGAAAACCAGGTCAGGCCAGTAAAATCCCTAGCCAAGGAGCTCCAGGAGACCTCAAGCTGTGCAAACCCACAGTAGACAAAGGGTCCTCAGCCCCTGAGGAGCCGACTTGAGGGGATTAGCGTGTTTGCCCCAAGTTGAGCAAATATTCCATCAGGCGAGGACCATTTACATGAAGTCACACCACAACCCAATGCAGCTGAAGATCCTGAGACTTTGGCAACACCTTGTAATCTCATCACGCAAAGGAAGTTACCATTGTGGAGCTTCTTTCTTGTTGCAACACCCATTGTTCTCCCCGGGGAAGGATTAGCCGTCCAGGTACTTTTCCTCCTACAAATAGTCCCAGTTTTTGAGCGGTTTTTGGACCACTCCCGGTCATCCCAGCAGACTGTTTCTCCGTCCGTCGAGTAACCCCCTCAGCCCTCTCCGTACTGAGCTCCACTTCTCCACTGTTTTTCCCGAACCAAGGACCTCAGGAAAAGGTGCAGTATTACCCCAGCTACAACCCCTTCAATATTCCCCTATCCAGTTTCATCTCTTTTGCTTCTTAATAGGTCTTGAGTGAGTGTGTGAGTGATTGCGTTGGTGCGTGAGACTTTCCTTCAATAAAATCATTTTATTGGACATCTTCGTTTGGTTTTTGGCTTGGCCTGACCCCGTAAACACTGGGTAAAAAGACCCCACTAGGTCCCCCTGCCTCTCGCATTGCTTTTGCTCGTGCTCTGGCTAGTTTCCATTCCCTATCACATGGAGCACATCAAGGCGTCCCTCACGGGACCCCAGAAATCAGGGTAACAGATTCCACTTAAACGTTAGGAAGAACTTCCTTACAGGAAGAGCAGTTTGACAATGGAATATGCTGCTTCAATGGGGTGGAACAGAGTCTCTTTCTTTGAAAATTATTAGAGAGAGGCTGGATAGCCATCTGTTAGGAGTGATCTGATTGTGTATTTCCTGCTTTGCAGGGGGTTGGAGGAGTGATTTGACTATTTCTGCCTTGCAGGGGATTGGACTGGACGGCCCTTGGGGTCTCTTCCAACTCCAGGATTCTTTAACTGGCACAGAAATCTTACTGCAACCCAGAACGTAAAGCTCTGAACCCTGGCTGGGGTTCTCTTGGTTGTTGTTGTTGCTGCTGTTGTGTGCCTTCAAGCCATTTCTGACTCATGGCAAACTTAATGCAAACCTGTCACAGGGAAATCATGTCAGTATTTGTTCAGATAGAGTTTGCCATGGCCTTCCTCTGAGGCTGAGAGAATGTGACTTGCCCACGGCCACCCAGTGGGTTTCCATAGCTCAGTGAGGATCTGAACCCTGGGCTTCAAAGTCCTATTCCAACTCTCAAACTACTTATTATTAACTTTTTTAAAATATAGGGGTAGCCGTGTTAGCCATACAGCAAAATCCCAAATACACATTGTGGTGAAGCTTTTATTAGGCCAAACCGAAAAGCACAAAGCACACCACACTAGCTTTCAAAACACACTGACTTCTTCATCAGGCAAAGGGGATAAACATCTTATTCTGTGGCTCCCGAAGTGGGAGAACAGAAGTTTGACAACATTACAGAATCATAGAATCATAGGGTTGGAAGAAACCCAAAGGGCCATCCAGTTCAACCTCCTTCTGCCATGCAGGAAGACACAAACAAAGCACTCCTAATAGATGGCCACCCAGCCTCTCTTTAAAACCCCCAAAGAAAGAGACTCAACTACGCTCTAAGGCATCAGAGTATTCCATAGTCAAACTACTCTTACCATCAGGAAGTTCGTTCCAGTGTTTAGGTGGAATCTCGTTCCCTGAAGTTTGAAACCATTGCTCCATGTCCTAGTCTCTGGAGCAGCAGAAAACAAGCTTGCTCCATCTGCCATGTGATTTTCTTTTAAATATTCAAACATGGTTATTATGTCACCTCTGAACCTTCTCTTTTTCAGGCTAAACATACCCAGCTCCCTAAGCTGCTCCTCATACAGCATCATTTCCAGGCCCCCAGGCCTTCTTGATGACCTATGACCTATTTTTTGGGACTGCTCCAGGATCCACTTTCACTAAAGAGTAGGATGTAGATGTGTTAAAACACTGATAAACTGGGACATGCAATGTTGCACAATGGAATGCATAGTGAAATGCACAACTGGATGCCCAGTTGGATTGGCGGTAATGTGAAACCAAATGTCTACCTGGATGCATAATCCAATGGATGCACCATTGAGTGTGTGCCTTCATGCTTGATGGTACTACATGCCCAATTCCATTTCCACAACTGTGAACTGAATAAAGACATTCTGGGTTGGATAAAAATGTCAAACGTTTCTGTAGGGGGCCTTATGCACATGCAAGGCACTAGCAGGCTTCTCGACAATGCAAGGAAACAAGAGTTCAAACAGATAGAGAATAAACCTGAAAGACTACTGTTCAAAGCAGTGAAGTTGATAAATCTACATGTGTTTTTCCTGCAGCCTCTGGCTTGTCTGGGGATGATTTAGGAACAAAATGCCTGCCTACTGCATCTTTGTGCTCCCATATTTCACTGACATCAGCAGGACATATATATATATATATATTTTTTTTTGAAAAAGAAAAAGACTCTAGGTAGATCTCCAAAGTTCAACAACAGGTACTTTCATGCAGAACACCTGCCTACTATTGCTTACTCATAGGGTGAAGTAGCTCTCTATCCAAATGGAGCTTCCATCATCTACGGATCAGGAAGCTCCTTTTAAGTACCACGTAATGGTCATTGGGGTCATCAATCTTCTCAATAGATGGAAAGGAGTTTTGAATCCAAACAATGTGGAAAGGTCTTCCCCACTAACCAGATGGCTTTGTGACACTTGAGAGACATTTGTCTCTCTCTCTTTCTGTTCCTATCTGTGGGATCCTGAATCTGTACACTACAGGAGATGAATGGCCTCTCATTCTCTCTCTCTCTCCAAACACCTGCCTGTCTGTTCTGCCACTAATTCCCTAAAGATGCTTGCTAGCCAACCAAGTCAGAAGCCAGAACTGATAGCCAGAACTTGTTGAAAATCCAGATTCAGTGGAGTTGCCTTCCTCTGAATCAAAGACACTTGGAAGCCTGTTTGGATAAAACAGAGATGGAAATGGAATAGGGTATGTAGTACCATCGAGCATGCAGCACTTGATGGTGCATCCATTGGACTGTGCATCCAGGTGTATATTTCGTTTCACGTCATTACCAATCCAGCTGGACATCTGGTTGTACATTTCATTGTGTGTTCCATTGTGTGACATTGCAAGCCCCAGAGGCTTCCATGTCAGTGGAGTGGTGAATCTGCTCAGGGATTTTCCTTTCACATTGTAGAGGAGCTCTCCATGGTGCCGAACAGCTTTTTGGATGATAGGGATCTGCACCTTGGAGAGCTGAAATAAAACCCAGAGTTGATTCACCACACCACTGGCACAGAAGTCATTGGTTGCTTTGGAGAAGTGTTTGGAAGAGCCAAACAAACTTGTGGCCGTGGGTCTGAAGACATCACAGTGCTACGTAGTCAGTCTGATTTAGCCATGTGCTAATGTCACTTTAGCCATGTCACTTCTTTGACTTCTCCCCCAACATCTCTTGCATAGAGACAAGAAAACTGATTAATCTGTCCTGAATCCTACCTCCATTTTTGTCCCATCCTTTGTTCACATTAGGTTGTGAAACTATGACTGACATCTTGTTGGTGTTTTATGCACACTTAAGTTCCCTTACGAAAGTGGCTGCACTTTTTTTGGCCATGACATAACGTCCACATTCATTTCACTGTTACGCATTCTTAGATGGCGCATAACTACTCATAAGTGCCTCCAGTGAACCACTTGATTCACTGGCTTTGTGGAAACAGCAAGATTTGCAGAAACCATCAGTTGCACAATGTCGGTGTTCAGCAGAAGGGTGGTAGAGCACAGCCACCACTTAACTCCATGAGTGTAGATCTGCACTATGCTAACACAAAGTTGGATCTCAACTGTTGGTTGCTTTTCTTCCTGCATGAAAAGTCATGCGCATTTTTCCTCCATATTTTCTCTAAAGTACTTTTTTTTTTGGTACATTTTGTTTTGTCCTTGGTCCAGGACCCTTTCCAACAGCTACACCCTAGAGACATGACAGCAACGGTATTTATGGTGGCAAGTGCAGGTAGAAATGGGAGAGTCCGAGCTTCTGGCAGCGTTTATCTGAAAAGGATTTGTTAATTAGGCCACAGCTGAGTAGGACTGTGAGCCTATATAACAAGAGGCCAGAACGGGAAGAAGTTGTTGTACCCAACGGCTTGGACTGTTGTACTATTCCATCAGTGGATGCAGCCCAGCTTACTCCTGAATTCCTTCCTCGCGTTCCTTGAACTCTTGACCCTCACCTGGACTATGGATTTGGTCTTGGAAACACTCTCTCTGGACTTACAGCAAACTCAGACTCTATTTCTCTAAACTTGCTGAGAACTTGGGCTAAGACAAACTTTGCCTGCTAGATCCTGTTAACAATCTGATTAGGACAGCTGGAAGCCTTGGTGGGCTGCCAGCACAGGACACTGTACTTCCCAATGCACACATTTCTGCATGCATTTTCCCTACTTACTGAAGTATGTTCGTCTATCTCCTTGCACCAGCAGAGGTTTGGACATCTGGAATTTTGTAATGCAACCCTTGACTGGCAAAGAACTGGGGCTTCCTAGCCTGACAAGGGATGAACTCTGATATACAAATTCTACAACCGTATATTATTTTTCAACCGTACTCATTTTTAGCCATTCAAATTTTTTTAAAAAAAGAAATATAATTTTGTTCATATTCTATTTTCTTGGATTGCACCATGAGCCTTCAAGCACGTGAATTTGCAAAGCAAGGCACACTTCATCTCACAAGGAATCTCAGGAGGTGTAAAATTGATGCTTTAATTGAGAATCTTATCTCCAGTGTAATTCTTTTTTTATCCCTACTTAGGTATGGGAAATATAAATTCAACAGCAATTCCATTCAGTCTCTTTCTTTCTCTATTGGGGAAAACTGGTTCAAATACTGTTTTGTTTCTCCTATAGCTGAAGTGGCTGCTTGTTCTATTGTATTTCCAAGAGGCTGCAGGAAAATGTGAGTGTAACATACATCTCTCAGGAAGAGTATTCAAACTGGCAAGAAGCTGAACAACAACCAATTCCATGTTCACCTACACATGCACAGAAATAAATCAAGCTTAGTCTTCTTTTGAAATATGTGAAATTAGCTTTACTTATAAATTATTTTAATTGTACAGTGTCCAATGGAGAAGAGGAGAAAAAAATGGCTGCAGAAAGAGAGAGGGCATGGAAAAGCAAGCAAATAAGAGATTAGCAAACAGTCAAACTACTAGCTAGTGAGTATAAACATGCAAAAGTTTCTTATCCTGAAACAGGCAAAATCTTTTTTTTTTTTTTTTTTTGTGGTGGGGGGATGAATGAGATCAGCATTCAGATGCATGGAGAACAAGTCCAGAGGCACCTTAAACATGAACACTTTCATTACAGCATGAGCTTTCATGCTCTGTAACCAATATTATCAGATTCATGGAGTGCTGCAACTACATTCTTTTGCATAGTGAATGGTAAGTGCTACAAATAGTTACCACCCAACTACTGTTTGTCAATGGCCACAATTAAGATGAGTATCATGCTATCTACTGTTTCCGGCTGGTTGGGAGGATTCTAGAAGCTGCTGCTCCGAACTCTGTTCACAATACACAAACACATGGCTGGACTTATGTATCCACAGCTCTTACCGCTGATGGGCCTAGCCATTTTACCTTTATAGGGCCAGTCCAAACGAACTTCATCCATTAGTTCATGCTGTTGCAATGGGTACTCATAGGAATTCTGTATTTTGCCACTATTCACAGTGGAAGTGGGTGATTCTGATATTAGTAGGGTAATGAATCCACTCTGGAACTGTCTAGGGCACCGAAACCAATTCCTCCCAAATAGATTCAGACCCTTCTATAGCTTATTTAAAGTTCAGACTAAAACCCAGAGAGGATCCATCGTCGTCCCACTGACATGGGAACTACCAGCCTCCGCTGCTGCCGATTCCTAAACACAGCCCAAGGAAAACCTTTTTGAAAATGCCAGGCTTGCTAAGTGCCTTGCTGAGAATGCAGGGCTGATGTCAGGAGGGAAGAGAATTCCTTTAAGCTCTTCCCTTCTCAACCTGTCTAGACAAAATAATAATAATCATCTGACTTGAGTTGTAACGTTCTCCTCCATTTCACGCAAATGATATTCATTTGCGTTTTAATGTCTCTTTTGAATAACTTGCAGGGTGGCTCTATAATTTGGGAGGAAAGGCGAGATGCCAGGTGCATGTGTGGAGAAGAAGGCACCGAACATGTAATTGGACATAATATCTCCTCACTCAAGGAAAACTACACAACATCTTTCTTGGTCTATTTAGTCAAAATAGAGCAACCGCGTTGCTGTAGCACTCAGGAACAATAAAGATGCAAATAGCATTGACAACTCTCAAGCTCCTGCCAGGGCAGTTACCAGGGAGAATATTATAGCATCTTGACAAATCGGTATGAAATCCACTCGCTGCACAGAAGTACACTTTGGCAATGAGAAGCCTTGTCAAGAAAGGTCACAGGAACTGTGGTCAGTGTGGAGAGGCGTGCGCTCCCTTCTACAGGCTTGCCGAAGGGCAGTCGACTAACGTGATCTGGGCTGAGATCCAATGCTGCGCTTGCACGGTGTAAATCTACACTCGTGTAGGTCTGCGGTGGTTGCACCACACCCTCTTTCTGCTGAAGACCGGCATCATGCAACTGATGGTGCATCTGCCAATGTGCTTGCTGACCATCCCACTGTGCAAAGGCCGGCCTCTCCCAAAACTGCAAACACCGGGATTCCATAGGATGTTGAAAGTGGAATCGTAGCGCTATAACAGGCTAGTGTGGAAATGGCCGTAGAGTTGTTTCAGCAGGAATTGTTCAAGCGCTATTCAACCTCTTACCATGCTGAGTTTTCCAAGCTAATAAACAACTGGGAGTAAGAAAAAGCAAAGAGCTGCATGACAGACCAGTTAGTTTTTCCAGCGTTGCAATGAATAATCACAAGAGGTTCCTTTCCAAACAGTGTAATGCATACCAAGAATGAATTATTTTTAAAAAGTAACTTTTCAGCCTCTGGTCACAGAGTCTATATTCACTCAGGGCTGCCATATCCAATTAGGCACTTTAGGCACAGTGCAAAGGGCCCAGGAGAATTTTAGGTACTAGGAAAACAGGATAAACAAACAAACAAAAAATTACAGCAATGGGGAAGGAAAACAAAATTTCAAAATTAAAAAAAAATCCCTAGTGATACATTGAGATGGACTTAGAGCCCTTCCACATTACACTGTTATAGTGCTATTATTCCACTTCCAACCTCCTGTGGAATTCTGGGGTTCGTAGTTTTATGAGGCCCAAGAGCTCTCTGGCTGAGAATTCTAAATGCTCCTCCTTACAAACCCCAGGATTTTATAGGAGGTTGAAAGTGGAATAATAGCACTATAACAGTGTAGTGCAGATAGGCCCTCAATGTGGCCCTACGCTCACTGTTTGTCATCCTTGATAAAAGTACCTTTAGTTACAGTTGACTAATACCTGGTAGGATTAAAATATATACTGAATCTTCCTAACAAAAATCATTCTTTGCCATTGGATCTGAAAGTGCTTCTTAGCAACGGAACACTTATTGACCACTGAGAGGGAAAACTGGGTTCAGGAGGTAGGACTAAAGTGGAGTGGAATGTACACAGAAAGGCTATGGGTGGGTGGCTGGCAGACAGTTCCAAAGCTGCCACGTCCCATTCTCAGAAGCTGGTCTCTGGTGGTATTGGGAAATTTTGGAGAATTCTGGCATTCTCTCTCCCCCCTCGCAACTCTTGTTCTAGGACAAACGGGGCTTAGCTAGCATAGGGTTAATTTTTCCTTAGCATGTAAAAGCCCTCTGGCCTCTCACCTAAAGTCTCAACTGTTTCTCTGTGTTATTTAACATGATTGGTTATGGTATCCAGACCATGTGACCCAGGATACACCCTGGAGTCAGTCACTGGCCTTACATAAAAGACCAGCCCTCTCTCTCTTTCCCCCCCTTTTTGCAATCTTGCTTCTAGCGCCTTCTCTCTGCTATGCTAAGAATGAAGCTACTATCTTCCCTAATCCTTCTGTTAGTTAGTTAGGGTCTAGTTTCTCTAATGCGTATGTAATTGTAAAGTTTATTAGTAAATCTTTTAAGTTTGGAACCTGAAACTACCTGTTTTGTTTTGCTTTCAAGTCAGTTTCAATTCAGGGAAGCCACATAGAGATTGAGACATGCTTTTTCTGCAACTCTGCTAAAAGACGGCTAATTCCCCACAGCTCTAGGTTTCATAGAATTTCCCCAAAGGGCTAATACCTTGGGAAACTATCTCCCAACAGAAACTGCTTGAGCGCACGCTCCTTTATGGTGACACATGATGGCAATGATTCCAATAGGGTAGTGAATCCATTCCAGGTTTTATTTAAGACTTTAATGGAGCTATCCAAGGTGCTGAAGCTATTTTGGAAATACACTTTGGCACCTTGGAAACTTCCTTTAACACCTGGGTCCTAGAACCCAATTTCCTAGATCCTAACCTTGGCTGAGGTATCCTAACTACAGAAGGACCTTTGGTCTGTTTTGGCACGGAGGGACAGCATGGGCACCTGGGAAAAGGAGGAGGAACCTTTCAGCCACCTTCCTCCAGCATCAGAAGCTTGGTGAAGGCTATGTGGAACCTTTGGCCTGAGCCCACCAAATGTTGGAACTTGCTTCAGCCACTTTTGAACCAGTCTGGGCCATTTTCTAAGCAGGCATCACAGTTGTGCGGGAATGGACAAATGTATCACATTTCTACCACTGGATCTATTTAGGGAGAGGTCACACAAACTGCCAAACAGCTCCCCCGAACGTGGCTGTAAATGTACCAATCGCTTCAAAAAATCCAACATTTTTCTCATGCTATACAATATACGGGAACTTGCAATTTATTTAAAATGTTAATTGCCCTCTCCGGGTGGTTTCCCAGAGGGACAGTTCACCCTCTTTCTTGGGCCAGAAAAAGGGCAGTCGGAGGAGTCTAGCAGCATCGAGGGCCAGAAAAAGAGCCTCAAGGGCCACCTGTAGGCCCACAGACAATTTTGCTCACCCTTCAGTAATGGTTTGTTTGACCATTTCCACCCCTGGGCTTTTCTGTTCTTCAGACACCCCACCTCCCTTGGCTGTTCCCTCATTGCCAGTAATCAGAGGCATATGTTCCACCTTTCAATGCTCGCTGTGATGGATGATCCGTGCCTGTTCCTGGCCTGCAGCGAATTCATTTCCAACGGGATCTCTCTGACAGCCCCTAAGTGATGCATGGTGGTGGTGGTACGTTAAGCTCAAACGAAAGGGTGCAGGAATGTCAAACTTTAGAGCTCTGATCTGGAAGTAAGCATCTCGTGTGTCAGCTTGCCTGTGGAACTGGCTCGGATCCTATAAGATCCCCTATGAAAGAATCCTTAGGTGTCCTGTTTTGTACAGGATGTCCCATATTTGAGGGCTGAAAACCCTGTCCAGTATGGAGGTAATATGGGATGCCCCAAATCCCATATTTCTTGATCTGGTTGTGAGTAGGGAGAGTGGACATCGGCCATGCTCACAGCACACCAGTCTTCAACATATGGTTCATAGCAGACTGGCCTGTCATGTATCACATGCCGGGGGGGTCTCTCTACTGTGATGGCAGGTGGAATAGCACCAACTCTTCCTCCTCTGTCTGGGCTGAGCAGCATGTTTACAGGGCAAATGTCCCTTCTCATGATGGCTTCTGTCCTGAGATTTGCATGAATTTTGGTCCACTACCCTGCCATCCAGGAATGCACAATCAAAGCTCTCCCGGCAGATAGGGGCAGCCGTGGCACTCCTGCTTTTTTGTCTTTCAGATTGGAGGCGTGCTGCAGCTGGAACATCAAAGGTGGTAATGGACAGCTGGCATCAAAAAGAGAAAGGCTGAGGATCTGAGAGATGAACAAGTGGAGCACTGCAGCTGCCGCCTTGAAGGTAGAAGCTGGTGGCTGGAGGCAAAAAGATTGCAACTGAGGAGTTGTGAAATGGCAGGATGCAAGTACTACCCTTGGATTCCTGCCATTTCCCAGCTCCTCAATCTCTCTCCAGCCTCACCTCTCTTACACAATACAAGTAGCTAATGAACAAGACACAAGGCTATTCCAAAATGGTAGTGTATTCCATTTTTTTTTAAAAAAAATCTGAAATAGGAAACATTTTTAGTCTCAAGCATTTTGGATAAGGAAGGCTTGACCTGTACTTATACATGTTAGACTTATCAGGATGCCAGGTCTTCTATTTTGTGCAGAATACAATGCTTTTACACAAAAAAGAAAAAAAAAAGTACAGTAGACCCTCCACATTCATGAGGGTTAGTGGCACAGAACTCTTGCAAAAATGGAAAAATCACAAATAATTCCCACCCCTGTGATTACCCTCCAAAGCTGCCCCCTCCCATTCCTTTGCTTCTGGTCCCAGTACTGGGAGGCGGAAGAGAAAAAAAAAGGACACAGTAAAGGGTTTACCAGTACTTTCCCCTCAAATGGAGAAGAGCACCGTTCTCCCCTTCTAGCTACTTCCAGTGGCCATCTTGAGAAAGAAGGGGTAGGAGCAAAGAGGCCACTTGACCAATCAGAAGCCATTACACAGCAGAAGGTGTAGCCACATGGGACAGAGGACATGCCTCCAGCAGAGGGAGGGGGCTTTGCTCACCCAAAAGGAAAAAAAGTCCATTTTAAACACAACCTGGTAAGCCTGGGGTGATGAATGGAAGGAGGGAAATGAGGGGGAGGCAAGCGTGTGCCTTGTGAATAATCAAATCCGTGAATGTCAAACCCATGAATGTAGAGGGGGAACTGTATTGTATTCTGCACAAAGCAGAAGGTCTGGGATCCTTACAGTCTCTGACATGTGTGTAAGTTTGCCTATGGATGTAGTTGGACTCTTTTATGTAATGTGGAATATGTGCATCTAGTTCAAGGTTGTGGGAGTTGCACATGTTTGTGCCACCGTGTCTGCAGATATGCCTGTTGGATGCATGTGCACCTGAGCGTCCAGTTGCACAATTGGGTGTGTGTTCAGTTGTGCCATATTCCCATGCAACACAGGGTTTGATGTGTAGCACAATCAATGCATAACTCTAAATGATGAAATTGACACTGCGTAACTCTGATAAAGGATTTAAGCTGTCTTTTGCACATATTATTTTTTTTCTGCAAAAGTGGTCAAGCTAGAAAAAAAAAATTAAAATGCTCCCATAATCTTACCTTGGAAATGTAATGTTTGAATTTTTTCATTTACTTTTTGTAAGGTTCAATAAAAGAAAGATTTGCTTCCCTAAGACATGGGCAGCTATAGTCTTCTAGATGTTTTGGGCCTATAGATCCCATCAGCCTTAGGTAGCATAACCAATGGCAAGGGATTATGGGAGCTGAAGTTCTAAAATCATCTGGACAATAGCAACTCAACTGGCTGGAATCCTTTGGTGTGTTATGCATTTTGAAAGGACAGATGAACATTTTTGTCCAGTCATAGAATCATAGAAATGTAGAGTTGGAAGAGACCACAGGGGCCATCCAGTCCAACCCCATTCTGCCATGCAGGAACACCCTCAAAGCACTCCCGACAGATGGCCATCCAGCCTCTGCTTAAAAACCTCCAAGGAAGGAGACTCCACCACACTCCGAGGCAGCAGAGTCCACTGCCGGACAGCCCTGACGGTCAGGAAGTTCTCCCTGAGGTTCAGGTGGAATCTCCTTTCCTGCAGCTTGAATCCATTGCTCTTTGTCCTGGTCTCTGGAGCGGCAGAAAACAAGCCCTCTCCCTCCTCTACATGGCATCCCTTCAAATATTTAAACATGGCTATCATGTCCCCTCTTAACCTTCTCTTCTGCAGACTAAACATACCCAGCTCTCTAAGTCTATCCTCATAGGGCTTGGCTTCCAGGCCCCTCACCATTTTGGTCGCCCTCCTCTGGACCTGCTCCAGCTTGACCATGTCCTTCTTGAATTGGGGTGCCCAGAACTGGACACAGGATTCAAGATGAGGTCTAACCAAAGCAGAGTAGAGTGGTACCAGTACCTCCCTCGATCTAGACACCATACTCCTATTGATGCAGCCGAGAATTGCATTGGCTTTCTCGGCTGCCGCATCACACTGCTGACTCCTGTTCAGCTTGTGGTCTATTAAGACTCCTAGATCCCTTTCACACGTACTGCCATCCAGCCACATGTCCCCCATCCTATATTTCTGCTTTCCATTTTTTCTACCCAAGTGTAGGACCTTACACTTCTCTCTGTTGAATGTCATTTTGTTAGCCTTGGCCCAGCTCTCCAATCTGTCCAGGTCATTTTGAATTTTGATCCTGTCCTCTGGCGTATTAGCAACCCCTCCCAATTTGGTGTCATCTGCAAATTTGATCAGCATGCCCTCTATTCCTTCATCCAAGTCGTTGATGAAGATATTGAACAGCCCTGGGCCCAGGACAGAACCCTGTGGCACCCCGCTAGTCACTTCTCTCCAGGGTGAAAAGCAGCCATTAGTGATCACCCTTTGGGTTCGGTCGGTCAACCAGTTACAGATCCACCTGACAGTAGCCCTGTCCAGCCCACATTTTACTAGCTTCTTTGCAAGAATGTCGTGGGGAACTTTGTCAAAGGCCTTACTGAAATCGAGATATGCTACATCCAATGGGTAACATTCATATACAGTTCAAGGTTGAAGGAGCAGAGCTGCCCATGCTCATGTCACATGGATGTGTATGTGCATTGCTGATGTTTGTGCACCGAGGCACATGTACATCAATATATAGGGCCCATAGGGATGGAGATAGGCAACAGGTTGCAGATTTGTGCTATGCAATGTCATAACTGGCTAGCAAAACCACACTATGAAACCCTCGTAGCTGCATTGTTTGACCTCTCTTCCATTATTTCTCAAGATGCCAGCCTTGAGAAATTAAGCCTGAACATTTTCTGAAGAAGGCTGGGTTTTATTGAAAGATGGGGACATGTCTGCTTAGACCCCTGGCTTTCATGAACAGGTGTTTTGAAGATGAACTTAACAAAGACAGAAGAGATGTGGCTTTATCTCCAATAGAAGAGATGATTGTTTTGAGGCAAGAAATTATATTTTTTAATGTCCTGACTGTGGATATGCACCGTCTCTTTAAAACCTTTCAGTGAAAGGTGCTTGTGGAAAAATTGTGTGCAAATACTGCTGTTCTCATATTTTCCCACATCAGACTATCTATAATTGTTCTCCTGGCTCATCCTGCTCCTAGCCTAGCTCTTCATTCTGAAAGGTTTCCTAACCCGACAGATGTTGGTATTATCTGAGCTTAAATGCAAGGCGTCCCCCTCTTTCACCACCTGTTCTCGGCCTCTTCACTCCAGCCATTTATCTCTGAGGGGAAACCTTGTCAAATGCTTTTTCAGAAGGAGACTAAGCGTTTCATGGCCCTTGAATACCCATTGCCACTTCGACCCTGGCAGCAACAGCTTCAAAGCACGCAAGCAAAGCCGGGCGGGTTGACCTCCCAGGTTATACCAGCTGCTGCAGCTTGAAAAGGATGCCTTTTCTCTCTACCCCCAGCCATTCAGGCAGCCCCTGCATTTTATAAGATGGTCCTGCCTGACAGATATATAAAAAAGAAGGCTATCATCTTTATACAGAGGTACGGAAGGTTCTCAGCACAGAAAGCTTTGTAGGAACGAACCTGCTTGACCTCTATCCTGGGCCCAGTGATTCTGTCCTTGGCCCAATGATATTCAATCTCTTTATCAATGACTTGGATGAGGGAATAGAGTGCATTCTTACCAAATCTGCAGATGGTACCAAATTCAGAGCGGTAGCTGATGCCCCAAAGGGTGGTTCGTCACGTTTAACCAACTCTTAAGCCATTTCTGCACTAGACTGTTATAGCGCTATGATTCCACTTTCAACATCCAATGGAATCCTAGGGTTCGCAGTTTAGAGAGGGACTTCAACCCCCCCCAACTCCAAACCCCAGGATTCCATTGGATGTTGAAAGTGGAATAATAGCACTATAACAGTCTAGTGCAGAAATAATCCTCCTCCTCCTCCTCCTCTATTTATATAGTGCCATTCATGTACATGGCGCTTTACAAATTTAAAATACGACAGTTACCCTAAATAAATACATAATAAAATGAAGATATACAATGAAAAGGATCCAGGGTATATGGAAATAGCCTTAATTTATCAGAAAGTGCATTAATCAACAACTGAGAAACACACAGGCTGCTCTCAAAGAGTGCCTCTTTGCTTGGAATGTTACTTTTCAAAATAACTGGTTACTTCATTCAGGACATTTATCACCCAGCAGGTCCTTACTTATTACTGCTACTTCAGTCCAGAAAGGTAACTTGCTGAATTACTGACAAGTTACTCTTACTGATATATTTGAACCATTAGGAAATACATGATAATGCTCTCTGGTCCCCTCAAATGGCCCATGCAGATATTGCACTGTGAAAATTCGGGGAAAAATGCAAAAGAAATTATAGAGCAATCTTTCTGGGCTACAGCATGAGGCAGCCACCTGTGTGACCCTTCCTCCTCCTTTTCCCCTTGCTAAGGCTGAGCATCAAATGCAATGCGCCCTGTGCTGATGCAACCTCAGGACACACAAATGTGAGATCATACGAAGCTTCGTCTCCATTTATCATCAATGGATGCACTGGGCGTGCATGGGCTGGAGCTGGTGTGCACATATCATGTCTATTGATGATGGTGGGACAGAGCAGCCAGGGTTTTTGTTTTGTTTTGTTTTATTTGAGGGTTCCTGGAATGGAACCCCTGCATATGTGCCAGATGCACTGTATACTCCATAATGAGTAACAGGCAGACAACCTCTTCCCATTCCACTGAAAATAGTGAATTACAGTCCTGGCTGTTACTGTCCTGTGCTGGCAGCCAGCCAAGGCTTCCAGCTACCTAATTAGCCTGTTATCAGTAGCTGGCATGCAAAGTTCGTCTTAGTTTGCTAGCAAATTACCTGTAGTTGTTTTGCAGTCCAAGTTCACAGTAAATCTAGAGCAACAGTCCGATGGCAAAATCTATAGACAAGGAAAAGGTAAAGAGTTCTAGATGGATGAGCAAAGAATCCAAATGTAAGCTGAGGTGCTTCCACTGATAGGAGTGGTTGGTTGCAACTGCTTCCTCCCATTCTGGTCTCTCTTTATATAGGCTCACAGTCTTCCACAGCTGTTGGCCTAATTACCGAGTCCTTATTATATAAATTCTCTGAGACTCCCGGGCTCTCCCTTTTCCATCTACACTGGCTGGTGTTAAGTATTGTCCCTCTCATGTCTCCTCGTTATGGCTGTTGGGAAGAGTCCTGTCTGGGTCCTGGGATGGGGGCATGACGGTTACAGACAAAACCAAACCAAAACCCTGCGCTGCAGATTTTGAAAAGTACCCAGTCACCAAAATAACTTAATAGATAAACGAGCGGCATCCCAGCTCTGCTGCAACATCAGCTGGGGAGAGGATTAGGGGTTACCTTGAAGCTCTTACAACACTCCCCATGGGCATACTCAACTCCGTCTTTCCAGATGGTAACACCTGGACTCTGACCCTGGTTGGTCAGGATGGAAAACTGGGTGCTGCATTGGGTGGGCTTTTGCTTAGGGGCTGGGAATCAGGACCATGGCAGAAAATAATAACTGTTTATACTTACCTGGCAGGGGAGATACCTTGATCATGACTGCTTATAAAAGAGCACAGCTCAGTGCTAGAGAGCAAGTGCTACATACAGTCATTCTGTGTTGCCCTCTGACGTCTCTTGTTAAAAGCATTAGGTAGCAAGAAAGGGAAAACCAACTGGAAAAGTTAGTTTCTGGATGACAACTCCCACGATCCCTGAGAACTGGAGATTCTGTGAGTTGTAGTCTCAAAGGGTAATGTTTCTAACCTCCGGATAGTTCCTCCACCCAGCCTCTCCCCTAACCATACTGGATGGAGGTTTCTGGGAACTGTAAGAAGAAAGTAACTTTCCCAAGCTCCCAACCAGGCCCACCCACTGATGCCACCTCAGGGAAACATCTGAGAGGCTTAATGACAGGAACGTGGCAACATTTCCATTCAGCAAATCCTCCCGGAGGACCTGTAAAAGTTCTGGCTTCCACCCTTTGCTCAGTGCCGACGGTTGTGGAATGGGAACTTTACTGCCAGTGCTGAACATTTCCCTTGGTTTCTTACCCATTATTTTAAGTTTTCTCCTCTCATTAACGAGGCCATCCGCTTTTCTCTTCCTTGCTTTTTTTACTGCTGTCGACGTTTGCTCGTCGTCATCCATGCCTCGGTTTCATTGCTAATGTGAATTTCTTCCTCTCTTTCACTTTTATTTCTTTCTAGATTGCCATCTGTTTGGTGTTTTCAATTTTTGTAACCCCCCCCCCAACTCCTTGCTCAGTGAAACTAAGCGGTTTTCATCTCACCTTCAAACCGCCTTCGCTGAATGTGCTTCATCCACACCTTCTGCTTAGTGCGCAGAGGTCACATAGCTCCGTTCACAACTACAGGATGTGCTATTGCCCAGGCAGGAATTGACCAGAAACCTTTAGCTTCCATCTTCTTCATGTCCTCCACTGGTGTAAATTCTGCAGAAGGCGTTGGGCATCCACGGCCAGTTCAAGGTTGTAGAACTGGAGTTGTACACAGGGCCTCCCTTTGCATGGATGTGTATAGATGAGCATAGGTGAGCATGTACATTCAGCTGTCCACTCAGTTCCCCATTTGGTGTCTTTGGAGAGAACAGCAGCCAAGCACAGATCCATTGCACCTAGGCTCCAATGTCTGCTGGCGGGTCTGCTGAAAGGCTCTCCCTCCATCTTCCAATTGCCATTGTTCCGGCCTCTGAGGGAAAGAAGAGCAGCCAGCCATAATTCCCTCATGTCTTGCCCCGGTGCCTGGTGAGAGGCCTTCCCTCCTATTAGCAGGCTGCACACACCCACACTTTGATATGGTTTAATTGGCAAAATATGATCTAGAAGTATGAGCAAAAAATGTTAATTAGCACAAATATAAATCATAGAATCATAGAATCATAGAAATGCAGAGTTGGAAGAGACCCCAGGGGGCATCCAGTCCAACCCCATTCTGCCATGCAGGAACACCCTCAAAGCATTCCCGACAGATGGCCATCCAGCCTCTGCTTAAAAACCTCCAGAGAAGGAGACTCCACCACACTCCGAGGCAGCAGATTCCACTGCCGGGCAGCCCTGACTGTCAGGAAGTTCTTCCTGAGGTTCAGGTGGAATCTCCTTTCCTGCAGCTTGAATCCATTGCTCCTTGTCCTGGTCTCTGGAGCAGCAGAAAACAAGCCCTCTCCCTCCTCTACATGGCATCCCTTCATATAAAATATATCCTGCTATGGCTGTATGGCCATGCTGGATAAGAGGAAAAGGCTGGCTGAACACATGTGTTGCAAATTAGGTCAGAAATGACTTTCAGGAGTAGCCAAGTCATAGTCAGGAAATCAGGAAACTCCAGTGATGGTGGACTTGCAATTAGCCTCTGATAACTCACCCTTTTAGATAATAGCATCTAGAAGATTCCAAGACTGCTGATTGTCTTAACTCGTATTCTTTTGTCTAACAAATACGGAGCTATTAGGACAGCCGTCAGTCCTTTGTCACTTAACCCTAAGACCATTAGCCTGTTTTGGACCTCATTGTCCAATCTGTGCAAGAGGAAGGCAGCTTAGCAAGATCTGACTACCAATGTTGACAGGTTCACACAGGAAAAGAACCACCTCAAGGGTAAAAAGGTAAGCTTAAAATGTGTTTTATTGAAATAAATTCACTCATACACAACAGTTCAAGCACTCACTCACACAAGGCTAACCGAAGGTGAGGAAGGAAAGTGGGATAGAGGACCTTGAGGGATTCAGGCAATATTTACCAGACTGGAGAGAAGTGGAGGAAGCAGCAATGTGGCTTAGGTAGAAACCTAAGGACAGTTCTCATTCAGGAACTGGACAGAGAGAGTAGCATTTGGATCAGCAAGAGACTGCACTGAGCAGATTGAAATCAGGGGTATTTCTACCTGAAAAATGGCCCAAGCCTATTAATATGGTTCCAGTTGAATATTATTTGCCATTAAACCATGCCAATCCTGAGGGGTGCACGGAGCCATAATAACTCCATTGTTCCCTGAGTCACACACATTTTGGGGTAACTCTCCATTCCAAGTATCATTGCTCCTGCCTCTGAGGGAGAGAAGACCAGCGAGGCATAATTCCCTCATCTCTTGCCCCAGTGCCTGGTGAGAGGCCTTCTCTCCATTCCAGCTGCCATTGTGCTGTCTTCTGAGAGAGAAAAGAACAGCCAGGTACCACTCCACCTGCCATCTGCTGCCTTGGCCCCAGCAGCAGAAATTGGCTTAAATCCTATTGTTAGTCTAAATTAGAGCAGACCCATTGAATCACTTGGATTTACCCATCTGGTGACTTACCATTCAGCGATCAGTTCAATGGGTCTACTGTAATCGGGATTAACCAACAAGATTCCAGGCTTAATGTGCGGCTCTGCACACACAGATTTATGGTATGCAACCCTGATGTAGGATCTCAACCATGATTCCATCCCCCCTTTCAGCAGGTCTGATGTATTGTTGAAGGGGGAGAGGTTTAGCTGCATTCATCAAAGCTTGAAGAGTGACTTTTGGAGGATTAGAGTGCCCTGCATCCCCCAATCAGATTGGGAAGGGAGTAATTGTAACTGTGGGGTCAACTTGACCTACTTATTGTCATCCCCTGCCCGTTATGGGTAAATGGAAACTGCGAGAGAAGATGTCATCCTGACTTTGATTAGGGTGGAGGGTCTAGCACAAGGAACACGCAGCAAACTAATTCTCACAGGATGCTTTTGCCCTGCTGGGGTGGAACGGACATGTATCGGATAGGCCAGTGGTTCTTCATCTGGGGTCTGTGGACCCTTAGGGGTTCACGATACCCTACAGGGGGTCTGTGAAAGGCTTTAAGGCTGCTCAGCCTGTGTCTTCCCCACAAGAGAAAGGCAATGTGACAGCAAACAAGGCAAAAGGAGGCAGGCAGACAGACAGGAAGGCCGGCTGGCTGGGCCTATGTTTTGCTTGTCCTGTGGCTGCTCCATTGCAGGGAGGAGGTGGGCTCAGAAGCTGAGTGATGGCAGAGCTGACAGCCAGCCAGCCAACCAACCAGGCAGCCAGCTTTTGCTCTTCTTCTCTCTCTCCCTCTCTCCATTCCTTCCCTACTTTCCAGTGGAGAGCTGTCCACTGGACTATTAGAAATACTCAAACACCTCCCCCTTTTATTGCCCTTTTCACCAGTAGGAAAAGAGACTGAGATGGGCAAGGGAGGGAGGGAGGGAAAAGGGCACATAAGGGTGTGTGTTGAAGGCAAAAAAGGGGTTGAAGCAACCCCTCTATAAAAAACCCCAAGTGCACTTCCACTTTTCCATTCATAAGTGTGTGTGCTTTCATCTGAATTGAATGGTGGCTTATCTTGCCAATGGTGATTCCTGTTCCAACTTTCAGTGTCTTGCCAGGGGGTGGCAGCTGCTGCAGCAGCACCCCCTCTGTTCGTTTGCCCCCAGGCTTCCCTGCTATCCTTAACAGTTTCATCTCAACCCATTGGTTTCATTCCTAAAGACTGAAAAAGTTTTTTTTTTTTTGGACTACAGCTCCTAGATTTTCCCAGCCATTATTTGCCACTCCTAACCTGGAAAGTCTGCTTTCTAATGGAAGCCATTGGCCGTGCTGTCTGAGGATTCTGGGAGTTGTAATCCAAAAGGTAACTCTCCCAAGTATGGGCATCTCTTTCTCAAGGAATCCATTGGCCTTGCTATTTGGAGCATCCTGAGAGCTGTAGTCTACAAGGAACTTTTCCAAGCAATGGCTGCTCCAGACTATAAGGGCTGCTTCAGCGTCTCTCCCTAATGGAAGCCATTGGCCACACCCTCTGGAAGATTCTGGGAGATGTAGTCCAAAAAGGAACTCCAAGCATTGGCCACTCCTGACCTAGAACCGTCCGCGTCAGAGTGTCTTCCTAATAGATCATATTAGCCGCTCCTTAGCAGCTGTAATGGCTTGCAATGAGATCGCTTCTCTGCGTCCCTGGATAAACGTTTAGCATTCCCCATCTGCTCCTTTAAAATAATGTAATTTAGCTTAATTTTTTATGTCAAGGGCTGTTAAGGCTTTTGGGTTGGAGAAATTATCTCCTGTCACCGAGGTGTCAGCTCAGCCTCCTTGTTAATAAATTTATGACACTCAGCACAAGGTGGTAAATGAGTTGTTCCAGCGTTTGCCCACCTCTGTTAACCCACCTGGCTGGCATCCCAGTTCTGCGCCAAACTGGAGTAAACATCCCATGACAGTCCTGGTGGGGAACAAAAGCAATCTGTGACTAAGGATCAGCCTGAGCTCGGCGGGGGTGGGTGGGGAGGACACAGATACAACCCGGCAATAGCCAGAGGACTTGCTTTGCTGTATGCCTGGAAATAACTTGAGTTCAACTTGTCTTCCTTCTAGGGATAGAAAGGGCATTCAAAAATATTTAGAAAATGGTGGAAAAACGTGTTTTTTAAATACAGCAAAATCCTAGTGAGGCAAGTCCTGGAGTGGGAAGAATTTTCATGGTTTAGGACTTAATCTATGCAAAATTCACGTGTAGCTTTTCATGCAGAAAACAGCATTTTCTGCACAAAGTATTTCCTGTCCAGAAAATCCTCTTTAGTGAGAAAAAAAAATGTGTGAATTTTGTACAGAACGGGTCCCCAGGTAATGCATTTTCAGCTACTGCACACAGGATTCTCTTCTATGAATCAGAGAAGAAAGTTGATGGTACGTGCTCAGACTCTGGCCATTTCCACACTAGACTGTTATAGTGTTATTATTCCAGTTTCAACATGCTATGGAATCCTGGAGTTTGCAGCTTAGGGAGGGGCTTTTGAGGCCCCATAGGATGTTGAAAGTGGAATAATAGCACTATAACAGTCAAGTGTGGAAATGCCCTCCGTGTCAAGCAGTCATTTGGCTTCAGGTTTTTGCAGAACATGGATGGGGCTTAATCTTTTTCAGTTGCAAAAACTCTTTGTGTAATCCTTTCTATCAAGAGGCTCCTGTCTTAAAAGCAGGAAAATAGTATCTGTTCTTAACACAGACAATAGATAAAAGGAAGGGGGTAAAGTTTGCTAGTGCTACAATGCATCAGTTGCTAATTGCTGTTTGCAACAACGTCTAAATCACCAATTATTGTTGGCAACTTGTATCTAGTTGTGGGTTCAAAAAGCATCAAAGCACCAAAAAGGCGATCTGGCAATAGTTGATGTTTGGAGCGTCTGGTGAGGAGCGGGGAAATGAGAAGAGTGGAATGTGAAACTAGTGAGAAGGTGTTATGAGAACAGCCACGGTTAAGATAAGAGGACAGGTAAAGGCCAAGTTCTCAAGATGAAAGATATGTAAACATTATGAATGCCTGGGAAATTCTGTTTCTGGTGAGGTGAGGTGACATTTATAATTTTCACCATTGACAAGCACTCCTAAATTTGTATGGCCATTACCACCCTGCACTGTTATAGTGCTATTATTCCGCTTTCAACCTCCTGTGGAATTCTTGGATTTGTAGTTTGCTGAGGCCAAAGAGCTCTCTGGCTGAGAAGTCTCAGTGCCTCTCCCTAAACTGCCAGCCCCAGAATTCCACAGGATGTTGAAAGTGGAATAACTGCACTATAACAGTGTAGGGTGGAAATGGGCTAAGTCAAAGTATAAAACCTGTTACTGTCCAATCAGTGTTAGTCTCAGCAACTTTAGTTGCTTGCTAACTCCAAAGAAATCTTTCTGCTGAAACTCTGAGTGTCTTCTGGGACAGCAAGTTGGCCAGGATATGACACTGCCAGAGGGAACAGTTTGGATCCAAGACCTTCGGGTGGGATACGGTCTTTTTCTAAAAGTAAGAGGGAGCTGTTGTTTATTGAGAAATGTGTGGAGAGAAACTACCCTCCCATCATTTAAGGTCTTCTGCAAGATTGTTAATGTGCAAATTTATTTACATTTAATCAGTCCGTTGAAAGAGAAGTGATTAATCAAATGAAAGGTTTTAATTGACAGCTCTAATCCCCGAAAAGCACGCGCACCAAGAGACAGAAAAGAAAATGGGCCAAGAGGAAAAAACGCTCCTCCTTCCTTCTTCTTCTCTTCTTCCTTCTCCTCTATAACTGTTTTGACTACGACGCTGAAAGACATCAATATTTAAATGCGTGTCTCATGAGGAGAAAAAAAAAATTTAGATGGCAGCCTCATTCTGTGACAGGGGTCTGTTGTGCTTCTGGATGTTTAGATCTGCTCAATTAGGTGGAAAATTTGAAATACCCTTGCAGTTTTGTCGTCAAGAATTGTAACAAAAGAAGGAGAGAGAAAAAGACTTGAAGAATCATCAAGAGAGCAATGCTGGTTTAATACTCCAGTCCAAAATAAAACCGGTAAACAAACAGGGACCACTGTTGCATGGAGAAAGCATTTATGGCGGAGAGGGGATCTTCCCATGCCAATTCTGCATTTTAAAAATACTGGTAAATTCAAAAAGGAAAAAAAAAAAGCACAGCAGATAATCAGAGTGAAATTTCTCCCTCTTAGGGATGCTGGAATAGCCTGGAATGTAAACAGAATAAGCTTGGAGGAACGGTCTCGGAGTCGTTGCCGTCATTTTGGAAACGAACTAAGGCCAGAAGGAATGGTTTTCTGGATATGATTTGTTGAGCAGAACCGACGACCCTTTCCATCCAGGGTTACCTTTTCCTGTTCCTCCTTCACCCTCATTTTCATAGCCTGCCTTTTTCCCAGTTTGGGACCCAAGGAGGCTTACAGAAGTTACTGCTAAAAATATTTACAACAAACAAAAGTTAAAAATCTAATTACACTAACAATAAAATTGTAAGTGGTTAATAGTATATAAGGCCATTTCCGTACTAGACTGTTATAGCGCTATTATTCCACTTACAACCTCCTATGAAATCCTGGGGTTTGCAGTTTAGGGAGGGGCCAGCCGGCCCCTCCCTAAACTGCAAACCCCAGGATTCCATAGGAGGTTGAAAGTGGAATAATAGTGCCATAACAGTCTAGTGTGGAAATGGCCTCAGTGTGAAGAAACCTTGCTAAACCCATCCTCATCTTCAACAAACAGTCTGTCTCAATTAGCAATGGAACAAATGGCCAAAATCCTGAAACGGAATTGCATGGTGTAAATATCTCCATTTGGAGTGATGCATTAAACCTGAGATCCTCCATCGTGTTTGCATCCTGTAACTGTAGTTAACTTATGCGGTTAAGGGATGGTTTTGCTATACCAGAGCTTTCCAGACTTTTCATGTTGGTGACATGCTTTCTAAACATGTATCATTTCGTGACACAGTCATTCCGTTTTACTAGCAAACCAGAGGTTAAACTAACGAGAGATACGGATACATACATAAACCGTAGTAACAAAATCTATGGGGACACAACATAGGTCGTGAAAGCCTTTCATATATTTTTAAAAAGATATGATTTATAAATAATAACATAGATTTTCAAGATCGTAGGCGACACACCTACACATTTCAGGCACCACGCTAATGTGCCGCATCACACTGTTTGGAAAGCCCTGGGCTACATCGGCATTTTGTTGTGCATTGACTTAGTGTAGCTGGTGATGTATCTGCCAATGTCTCTGCTATTTCTGTGATCATACCAACAGGACGCCAATCTAATTTATGATACTCAGCCTTGGTGCTGAATGGCAACGTTGTACAGCTACCTGCTGGAAATGCTCTAGCTGAATTTCGTGCACAGGGGGGTGGACTGAATGGCCTGTGGCCGTGGTTCTCAACCTTTGGTGCTCCAGATGTTTGAGCCTTCAACTCCCAGAATTCCTGAATAATGACTATACTGACTGGGACTGCTGGGAGTTGAAGTCCAAAACACCTGGAGGACCAAAGGTTGAGAACTACTGGCGGCTCCTTCCCACTCCATGATTTACCAAATGTGCAACCAAATGGACAAACAATTGTGCATGCACACCCATGCACAGTATGAAATGCACAGCCATGCACAATGGCATTGCATACACAATTGTGCTCCATGCACAACTCCACTTCCAAGAAGTTGAACAGGATGCAGAAAAGCCACATTGGAGAAAAACACAATAGAATCCCAGAATCTTAGAGACTGAAAGAATCACAGGGATTCCCCTGCCATGCAGGAATATACAGCTAAAACATTCTTTTTTCCCCTTTTTTTAAAACTTTTTTTTTATTTTAAGTAAAATAATATTACAAATTAACACAAAAAATCAAATAAAAAATACACATCGACATCCAATACCAAACACAAAACAATGCATATTAATACTACCCAACACTAATCTATCATTAATCAGACACAAAAACAACACAAAAATACACATAGTTAAGAATCAGTTCCCGCACTTATTGCAAACAGCTCTTCAAATATTGATTATACTTAACCTTGCTTTAAAAAATTACATTTCATCCAAGTAGTACGTTGTTACTCTTATATTGTGTCCTCAACACTTTAATAATGTTGTGTAATTTCTACAAGTCTCATCTCTTAACTACTAAAATAATATAATTGAATCTATAATGTTATCAAATCCTTGCTGAAATAGTTCTTACTTAACAATGTTACGAATTCTTAGATCTTCTGACATTAATCTTCTATTATATACTCTACCTCTAAAATTAATTGAACATTATTTAATCATAATCACCTGAAATCTCGAATGAAACAATGCCATAATACTTTGACCAAAAACAGTAACAATCCAAAATAATCTAATATCACATAATGGCTTACTCATGCTATATAGAACTAAATCATATTATTATTTTAATATCTTATAAGCCTATTATCATCAATTCACTCTCTGTTTTGTTTAAATAGTCAATCAAAGATTTCCATTCAAATAAGAAATTCTCATTGATTTGACCCTACAGATAAAACATTTCCAAAAGACGCCCATCCAGCCTCTAGTTGAAGATTGAGAGTTCGTCTCCCTCTGCGGCAACCTATTCTGCTGTTGAACCGCTTTTCCAGAAGAGATGCTCTTCCTAATGTTGATGTGGAATCTCTTGCAAGTTGAATCCATTGCTTTGTGTTCCAGTCTCTGAAGCAGGAGAAAACAAGCTGGCTTCATCTTCTGCATGACATCCCTTCAGATATTTAAAGACAGCTATCCTGTCACCTCTTGGTCTTCTTTTCTTCAAACTCAACATAATTAGCTCCCTAGGCCATTCCTCAGAAAGGCTGGTTTCCAGATCTGTTATCATCCTGGTCACTCTTCTCGGGACCTGCTCCAGGAGACAAAGCTGTACGAAAATATTCTTCTCCCAAGGGAGAGAGAAACAAAAATCATTTTTCTGTACATGTGAGGTTGCCATAGGAGTTCCGATTTCTGTATATGGATGTGAAAGCTGGACAGTAAAGAAAGTTGACCAGAAAAAAAATCAGCTCATTTGAAATGTGGTGCCGGAGGACAATTCTACAGATACCCTGGACTGCCCGAAAGACGAATAAATGGGTCCCAGAGCAAATCAGGCCTGAACTCTCCCTAGAAGTCAAGCTGATTGGACCAAGGCTATTGTATTTTGGACATATCATGAGATGACATGCAAAAGATGGTAATGCTGGAAAAATTGGAAGGCAATAGGAAAAGAGGCAGACCACACTGCAGGTGGATTGATTCAATCCAAGAAGCTATAGCTGCCATGAGTTTGCAAGACCCAAGTGGGGTAGTTGATGACCAGAGATCTTGGATGTCTCTCATTGGTTGCCGTAAGCCAAAGTTGAGTTAATGGTAAAGAACAAGAACATCATTACATGAGAAGAAAGATTCATAGGTTCATACAGCTGGAAGAGAACACAAGGGCCATTGAGTCCAATCCCATTCTGCCATGCAGGAAAACACCATCAAAGCATTCCTGACAGATGGCCATCCAACCTCTGTTTAAAAACCTCCAAACTAGAGGACTCCACCACACTCCCAGGCAGCAGCACATTCCACTGTCAAACTGCTCTTACCATCAGGAAGTTCTTTCTAAGGTTGAGCTGGAATCTCTTTTCCTGAAGTTTGAAGCCATTGCTCTGTGTCCTAGTCTCTGAAGCAGCAGAAAACGGGCTTGCTCCATCCTCCATATGACATCCTTTCAAATATTTAAAGATGGCTATCATGTCACCTCTTAACCTTCTCTTCTCCAAGCTAAACATACCCAGCTCCCTAAGCTGCTCCTCAGAGGGCTTCCTGGTTTCCAGGCCATTTACCATTTAGGCCACCCTTCTCTGAACACATTTCAGCTTGTCAATATCCTTCCTGAACTGTGGTGTCCAGAATGGAACACAGTGTGTCAAAGATTTAAATTGCAAATCTTAAGAAAGCCTTTGAAGAATTAGATAACCCGTGTGAGATTTCCTGCCTCCAGTGCAGGAATAGGGCAATGAGATCTTTTTGGGGTGTAATTTTCCACATTTTTTGCAAAATATCTATAAGCAAAACTAATTTCTTTTCACTTCATGAAGCAAAACACACACACACCGCAAGCACAGAAGGCCTGGCTGATTGATCATAAAGATGCAAGCAACCCATTGGAGGCTTCTGATTTTTAAAAGTCCCTGCAATGAGGCAGCGACCGTGGTAGTCTAGCTGTGCTGTTTTCATAGTTTATGCAATTAGCACAGAAGGCAGATGTGGAAACTCTTCCTGAGATCCACAGAAAATATGACCAATATGGAACTGCAATTCACCAATTCGCAATCATGATGAACAGTTCGACAGTAGAACATGCTGCTGTCTGGGAATGTGGTGGATTCTTCTTCTTTGGAAGCTTTAAACGGAGGCTGGATGCCCATCCATTAGGAGTGCTTTGATCGCATAGTCCTGCATGGCAGAAGGGGGTTGGACTGGATGGCCCTTGGGGTCTCTTCCACCTCTAGGATTGAATACAAACAGAAGCATGGCCCAGACAGTCCAAGGTTCAAAGGGACAAAGCTGTCCTGAGCAGAGTCCAAAGCCAAGAGGGGAGTTCCTGGAAATAGTAGTTCAGGTAAAATATTTATTATATCTTATATTAGCTTTTTAACTCGCTTATAGCTTTTATAGCTATTATCTATGAGCTTTCTGCTTCATGAAAAAGTGGTATACAAAAGGGTTGGTTGATTTTCTGATTAACTGCTGATTACGATTTGCATCCTGTTTGTGACATATATGTGCATCAGGTGCACCATCCATGCAGGGCAAACTATTCATTAAAGCTAATAGAAATATTCTGCTGACACTGGCAGAAGCAGACTTGCGCATAAAGAAATGTTCAACGTCGCTCTTGTGTACGGTGATTGAGAACTGTGGCTGTAGGTTGCACTTTGCAATTTCACGTTGTGCAACGTGACAAAAACCATCGAACCGATTTTTGTTGCTGTTGCTGTTCTGAGTGAGGGCTGCACAGAGCTAGCTGAGCATATCTCTACATGGGGGTATTTATGCAACCCTGAGGGGATGTTGGATTTCACCACACTTTTTTCTTCCTTGTCTAATGGCAAGACTTTATGATTTACTGTCATATTTTCATGTTCATTGTGTATTTTTTGCATTTTATAGGCACTGTTTATTTCAACACCATTTGTAGTGGAAAAGTGCTGTATAAGTGCAATGCCTGGTAAATAAATATATTTTCCGTCCTTCCATAAAAACAGAATCAACGAACACCAGAAATAAGAATCCCCCCCCCCCCCGTAATAGGAAATATCCACAGTAGCTTAATAAACAGCCAGTCATAAAAAAAGAAAACAGTATATCACACCATCTTAAAAAAAAGAAAAGAAAATGAAAAATCCAATAGGAAGCAACAATATAAAAATTTATTAAGAAGGCTACTGCACAGAAGGCTAAATAAAATGTTATTTCCTGCCCATCTGTACTGGAGCAGAGAGAAAGCAAGGAAGACTTTCCATTTAAAAGGATGTTTTAAATCTGGACTGCCACAGCCAAAAGAGTTTCAAGAAGAAAGGGCACGGAGTAGAGGAGATGAAAAGGTGATGCAATGGCCATTTTTAAATATTTGGATGCCATGCAGAAGCTGGAGTGAGCTTGTTTTTGGCTGCTCCAGAGAAGAATTGATTCAAATTACAAGGAAAGGGATACTACCAAAACGTTAGGAAGAATGCCTTGACTGTAACTGCAGTTTGTGAGGGGGAATAGTCTGCCCTGGAATGTAGTGTAATCTCCTTCTTTAAATAGAGGTTGGATGGGCATCTTTTGGAAGTGTTGCAGTTGTGCCTTCCTACATGAGGTGTTACTCCAAGAAGTGGGGGATGTTGGGGTCCACCTGAAATGCCAGCCTCTCCTTTGAATTTGGGGAAATTATAGCTCAAAGGAGGCCTGCAAGAGGCGGGTAATGGCGGGATCTTTTCATAGAATCATAGAATCATAGAAATGTAGAGTTGGAAGAGACCACACGGGCCATCCAGTCCAACCCCCTGACATGCAGGAACACCCTCAAAGCACTCCCGACAGATGCCCATGCAGCCTTTGCTTAAAAACCTCCAAGGAAGGAGACTCCACCACACTCCCAGGCAGCAGATTCCACTGCCGGACAGCTCTGACCTCAGGAAGTTCTTCCTGAGGTTCAGGTGGAATCTCCTTTCCTGCAGCTTGAATCTATTGCTCCTTGGAGTCTCTGGAGCAGCAGAAAACAAGCCCGCTCCCTCCTCTACATGGCATCCCTTCAAATATTTAAACATGGCTCTCATGTCCCCTCTTAACCTTCTCTTCTGCAGACTGAACATACCCAGCTCTCTAAGTCTATCCTCATAGGCATGGCTTCCAGGCCCCTCACCATTTTGGTCGCCCTCCCCTGGACCTGCTCCAGCTTGACCATGTCCTTCTTGAATTGGGGTGCCCAGAACTGGACACAGGATTCAAGATGAGGTCTAACCGAAGCAGAGTAGAGTGGTACCAGTACCTCCCTCGATCTGGACACCATACTCCTATTGATGCAGCCGAGAATTGCATTGGCTTTCTGGGCTGCCGCATCACACTGCTGACTCATGTTCAGCTTGTGGTCTATTAAGACTCCTAGATCCCTTTCACACGTACTGTTATCCAGCCACGTGTCCCCCATCCTATATTTCCACATTTCATTTTTTCTACCTAAGTATAGGACCTTACACTTCTCTCTGTTGAATTTCATTTTGTTAGCCTCAGCCCAGCTCTCCAGTCTGTGCAGGTCATTTTGAATTTTGATCCTGTCCTCTGGCGTATTAGCAACCCCTCCCACTCCAGTTAAAGCGAAACCAAGTATTTTATTTAAATTGACAAGCACACAAGAAATCAGATGCTCTTGAGAATCACACAAGGCTATAGGAAAGTGAGGCAGGAAAGATTAGATAGTGTCCTATTTCAGTCCCAGCAGCACAGCTGATAATTCAGACAAAACAAACTGAATAGCTCTCAGCTCCTTACTTACTTGTATTCAGCAAGCACAAGGTCAAAATAAAGTCCCACAGGGTTCAAAGGCAGCAAGTTCAAGGATGGCCAGGGTAATCCAGAGTCGGGCACAGAGCAAGTCATCCAGCAAACAGAAAGCTCAGATAAGCTCTGCCAACTCCTGGAGGAGAAGGGTGGCAGCTATATGGGTCAGCCACCTAGCACAGCTGTTGCCTGATTAATTGTTGCTGCTTATATATTCTCTGGGTTTGACATAGGTTTTCTCTTTGTTATCTGTGTTCAGCAAAGATGGGTACTGGTAAGTTATCTTCTGTGTCTGAAGGGGCAAGACTCCCTGCTGGAGCCGGCACCACCCCCTGTTCTGTTTGTGGCATTGTAACCTCTTTCTGTCCCAGCATGTCCCATGTTTCAGACTCTGAGTCAGAGTCATAGAATCATAGAAATGTAGAGTTGGAAGAGACCACAGGGGCCATCCAGTCCAACCCCCTACCATGCAGGAATACCCTCAAAGGACTCCCGACAGATGGCCATCCAGCCTCTGCTTAAAAGTCCATGTTCTGGAAGCAGGACATGACAGATAGAGAGAGATTAGGGGTGCAAAGGGTGATAGTTACCAGTCCTGAAGAAGGAGATTGTAGCGGAGGGGCTCAGACGGTGTCTGAGGGTAGCACGGAAGAACGGCAGTCTGGAGCACTACATACATTCTACATGCTACAATTGGCTGGGGTTGAAGATAGGATTTTTATATCCTATTTCGCACCCTGAAGGGATGTGTTGACAAAGCTGTAATGGCTTTCCCAAGGGATTGACAAAGGGGTCTGGTATAGACTGATTGCTTTAACTCTGGAGTGACAAAACATTGATGGGATTCATGACAATCTCTTAATGGTTGGTTAGGTAGGTTGTATGAGGAAAATTGCCATAGGGTAAGATTGAGGAATGGTCTCTGATCGCTTTGTCTGTGCAGTTTGTCTTCCATTGTGTTTGAAAATGCAAAGAGACCGAAGTGATGAAAAGATTAGCACGAGCCCATCAGCAATGGGGGTTTCTGCATAATCCTACCTAGTCTTCCTCCCACCATGACCCCAAACATGTCTCTAGTCAGTGTGACCCCAATCACATTCTCCAGTCATTAACAAGTCCAGTTTATGCAAACAGCATATCCCGTAGGAGGGGCAGTAGGGTATGGTAATAGGTGGACTGGACGGTTCTGAAAATCCCTTTCAATCCTGATGTCTGAATGGTTGGCAAATCCTGGATCAAGAAGGTGTACCATAAAGTTCAGTCAGATGGAATCCTGGTATCCTCCCTTCCTCCCCACCCCCCAAACTCAAATTTTAGCTGAGGCTGCCTCCACCTCCAATATGGCTATTTACTGGCTGGTGGAAAATCCATGCAGTGAAACAGCGGTGGACAATCATTCAAACATTTACATAAATCCCATTGGTTCGGTGGGCTTATTCTGGTGGAGACTACTAATAAGATTCTGGCCAATATTTATTAGCCACCACTTTCTAATTTAAAATGCCCAAGGAAGAACAGTTCCCTCGGCAGCAATATTAAATGATTGTAAATGGATAAACCTGACAAAATCGCCCAGGGGGTATAGACGCAGGTGGAATAATGTTGCGCTCCTTCAACATTAGCCAAAGGATACTCCTGCGGTAGTAAGTGGCCGCCAGGTCTGTTTTTCTGCCTTTAACCCCATCAGACTCCCTACTCTTTAAAAAAAAAAAGAGAGAGAAAGAATATCAATGGCTTCTCCTGGAAACCTCTGGGGTGCAATTCACCTTTTAAACAGATCACAGACTCTCCCTCCTCCTGTTTAACTCTCTAAAAAAATAGATCCTGCATCCAAAGGCTAGCATGTATAACTTTGTGATGATGGAGCGATATCGTATTATCCTAGAGGTGAAAGAGACCAATCTCTGTCTATTTCAGAAAAAAACCCAAAACAAAAACTCATCTCATCCCATGGCACAGGGCGGTAATACTGACCTTGAGTATGGTATTGTCAGAAAGATTGTTAGTACATCGTGAGTTGCTTCAAACACTCTCAGTGTTTAAGTGGCATAAAAATAAATATAATTATAATGTTCCCTGCTGTGCAGAATGCAACCGCTGTGAGAAGTTGTCTCCAGAGGATTTCCTCATTACTAAGGGTGGGAAGAGCAGAGGTGGCCAGTAACAGAGGGGATTATGGGTTCTTCTATGGAGCTGATTCATAGAATCATAGACCATTTCTGCACTAGCCTGTTACAGCGCTTTGATTCCACTTTCAACATCCTATGGAACCCTGGGGTTTGCAGTTTCGGGAGGGGCCGGCTGGCCCCTCCCGAAACTGCAAACCCCAGGATTCCATAGGATGTTGAAAGTGGAATCATAGCGCTGTAACAGGCTGGTGCAGAAATGGCCATAGAGTTGGAAGAGACCCCAAGGGTCACTGAGTCCAATCTCATTCTGCCATCCAGGAAGGTACTATCAAAGCACTCCTGACAGATGGCCATCCAATCTCTGCTTAAAAACTTCCAAAGAAGGAGATTCCACATGCTTCCAGACACTGTCAAATAGCTTATACCATCAAGAAGTTCTTCCTAATGTTTAGATGGACTCTCTCTTCCTGTACTTTGAAGCCATTGGTCCATATCCTAGTCTCTAGAACAGCAGAAAACAAGCTTGCTCCACCCTGAATATGATATCCTTTCAAATATTTAAACACATCTATCATGGCACCTCTTCACCTTCTTTTCTCCAGGCTAAACCTACCCAACTCCCTAAGCTGCTTCTCTCAGGGCACGGCTTCCAGGCCTTTTACCAACGACTTGGTGCACAACATGCTAGCGAATGCAATGATGCATAAAGGGGCAGTGTGTAAGATGTCCCTTCATGCAGTGAGGGTTCATGCTGTTGGAGGGCAAAAGCAGACATTCAAAGTCTGGAGTCTCAGAAGCCTGACTACTGTTCATTGTCCTACAATGCAATGGGTTCCTTCTCATCCCCTTCTCTTGAGCAGGAGAGGAGAGCCCGACATTCTATCTCCACTGCTGCTGCAACCACTAATTCACCCCACATGACTCAGTCGCATAGCAGGAGTTACTGAGAGGTTTAAGTGGTGGAACTTAAGCAGAAGAGAATGTTAAGAGGGGACATGATAGCCATGTTTAAATATATGAAGGGATGCCATGTAGAGGAGGGAGTGGGCTTGTTTTCTGCTGCTCCAGAGACCAGGACAAGGAGCAACGGATTCAAGCTGCAGGAAAGGAGATTCCTCTTGAACCCCAGGGAGAAGTTCCTGATAGTCAGGACTGTCCGGCAGTGGAATCTGCTGCCTCAGTGGAGTGTGGTGGAGTCTCCTTCCTTGGAGGTTTTTAAGCAGAGGCTGGATGGCCATCTGTCAGGAGTGCTTTGAGGGTGTTCCTGTATGGTGGGGGGTTGGACTGGATGGCCCCTGGGGTCTCTTCCAACTCTACATTTCTATAAAAAAAAACTTCCCTTCCATTCCTGTTGGAGCTGAGAATCCTAAGACGTTTCTGCCTTACAACTGTTACAGTGCTATTATCCCACTTTCACCATGCTGTGGAATTCTGGGGTTCGTAGTTTCCCCGGGCCAAAGAACTCTCTGGCTGAGGATTCCAAAGGCCCCTCCTAGGATTCCAGAGGATGATGAAAAGTAGAATAATAGCACTATAACAGTGTAGTGTGGAACAGGCCCTAGATGCATATGCACACACACTGAGCAAAAGCCTGCAAAGGAAGAATAGGAAAGAAGAGATCTTTGAAGGAAAGCTTTTATTCTAAGCACACAGTCTTACCTTAGCAAAAGGGTGTCTTGTACATGAAGGCACTTCCCTTCAGGCATTACTTAGGAGCAGCTGTAATCGCCTAAGTCGTATTCAGCTGAGGTTAGAAGAAACATAAGCCCTAAGGTGACTAGCCGAACATTCCTATTCTGCTCATGTTCCGGGTCTTTGGATGTTCACGGAAAGCTGGGAGTCTTGGTCCCTTTGTTCAGGCTGCACCCAAGCTTCTCCAGGCACGGTGAAGCAGGGAGTGCCTCTCCATTTCCATCGGTCCCAAAAGTCTCTTCAAAGACTCTGAAGATCTCTCGGTCAGCCTCTTTCGCGCCTCCCGGCACCGTGTTTTCTTTTATAACCTCTCATGTTGGAAGCATCTTGAAGCTTCCACATTTCTCCTCAAACCGGTTATCCTAAAACCCCAAACCACCGCATCCTTGACCTTTGTTTATCTAGGGGTGATATATACATATATATCTAATATATAAAAGACAAAGTTTGTTTGTCTGTGTCAGGTGGTGACCTCATACGATTGGCTGTGTGAGGCGAGAAGACCTCACATGATTGGCTGCCTGAGAAGATTCTGTGGAATCCTGGGATTTGCAGTTTAGGGAGCGGGGGCCTTTAGAATTCTCAGCCGGAAAGCTCTTGGGCCCCAGTCAACTGTGATTGTCTTGAATAGGCCAGTTGCTATGGAGACAAGGCCTAGCAGCAAGGAAGAGGGCAGTGTATTCCCTCAGGAACGCAACCTGTGTATGTTAACTCTGAATATAGATCGGATTGGGGAATATGGGGGAAAGTTACAGGTACTGGAAAAGACAGTTTGGTGAATGAGAGACACAGGATCTCAAATCTTTCTAACAAGTATTACCTAGGAGAAAATAAAATCCCAGGCAACACTGGGTATATACGCTAATATGTGTGTATGTATACACATACACACACACATATATGCACACACCTCAGCTCTGCTGCCTTGATAATGGGAGAGTCCATAACCAGAGCTCCAATTGGTCATCCTGTTACCCCCGAAGCACAATGTGTCCCATTGTGTCTCAGGACACATTGTGCATTGGGATAGTTGCATACTGATAATGCTACTGGTGCCATTTTTGCAATGGCGCCAGAGATGTAGTTCTGTCTCTGCTGCCCTCCTAAGAATATGAATGTTGCATGACATCATGGTTCATCTTTACATGAGCGTAAGTCAATTTACAGCGACGTAAATCCTTAACTGGATGCTAGCCATGGTTGCTTCTCAAAACCAGAAGTTGTTTTCTGGCCATAACCAAATCTGGGTATTTTTTTTTTAATTTAGCAGTTTGCTACTAAAGTGTAGTGGTTTGAGCATTGGACCATGATCCTGGAGACCAAGATTCGATTTCCTGCTTAGCCATGGAAACCCACTGGGTGACTTTGGAAGTGTCACACACTCTCAGTCCCAGAAGACCCTATGATAGGTCTGCCTTAGGGTTGCCATAAATGACTTGAAGGCATACAACAACACGAACTGACCCCAAAAGATCTCAAGGGCAGAACATTGGCCCTCAGAGCAGCCGCATTTGTCCACTTCTGCACTAGATGGAGCTGTTGTATCACCTTCAAGAGCAGCCCCAGGTAGAGCACCTTGCAGTAATCCAGTCATGGAGGTATGTCTGACAGTGGCAAGATCCTTGCAAAGGGTGTAACTGAGAGACAGAAACATCCGGCACATGATCGGAGAGCCTGGGCGAAACGAAAGGAGTGGCTGGCTGGCTGGGAAGCAGAACAGGTTCTGTCACCTTTTCCATCTATCGCAGAAAGCGGTCACATCTCTCCAAAGGACGTGTGCCCATTATAAGCTTTTGTTCCCTGTCTGAGTTCATTTTCATCTCTTATCAGCCTGGCCCAAAAGAGACTCTATTAAAAAGGAGAGAAAGAGAGAGAGAAGTCGGTCCATGCACATGTGAGAATGTGCGCCCAAGAGATAAATGTAACCGTTGGGACTGATTAACTGGTAAACTCGTTTCCAGAAGTTGCTGATTATTTCTGCAGAGAAGAGAGTGAGCTGCTGAATTAACAATGATTTCATGGGCATTGCTGGGCTTTGGTTGGCTTCGTTAAATTTCCCACAGTCCAAAGTGACTTCAGCTTTCTCTGCCTCTATGGTTAAGAGAGAGAGAGAGACAGAAACGCACAATGTATAGTCAGATGACCATCCAACTCCACAGCCATTTTGGCACAATGTTGCATGATGGTTATATGTGTGCGCACACCTGTACGTGCATCTTTGAATTTTTGGTTTAAAGTCCAGGATTTCTCCCATTGATCTCAACTTTCAAGGTGCTTTCTAAAATTCTGAAGCTCCCCTTTCCATGATAGGTTTTTGGTAGCTCCTGTGAAGTTCATACTAAAAACCAGAGTGGGTTTGCCATCCCACCAACATGGACATCCCCAGCTGTGACAGTTTGCTCAATGGATGACCACGTAGCTCCATGAGGCCAGGGACCACACATGAATTGTTTCCATGCGCTGGGGGTGTTTATTTTGTTCCTTGGCAGATGTAGAAGTGTATTGATGTGCACAGAGGTTGCCCTTGCTGGATGAAGGCATCTGCCTCCACAGAGCTGGCAGGCGTTCAAGTGAATATTCCTCTTAGGTCCGCTTCTTTTCAGGCAGACCTGGGCAAGCACTCTCCCCATTAAAAAGATCAAAACAACAGCCATTGATAAAAAAAAAAGCAATAAAACACTCAACAGAGCAGCCAAGGAAATTAAAAGCCAGACAAAACAACCTATCAGATATAAAAGACGCTCTAATGACAAACTAATGCGGATGACGGCAAAGAATAAATCCATCTGTGAATTGGAAGACTGACAGCACAATCTGATACATGCCTATTTAGGAGTAAGAGGATAAATGCTTAAGAATCATGGAATTCGAAAGGACCGTGGGGCCTATCCAGTCCAATTCCTTTCTGCCACGCAGGAAGACACCATCAAAGCACTTCCGATAGATGGCCATCCAGCCTCTCTTTAAAAACCTCCAAAGAAGGAGACCCCACCGTGCTCCCAGGCACCATATGCCACTGTCAAGCTGCTCTTACCATCCAGCAGTTCTTCCTGATGTTTAGAGGGAGTCTCTTTTGCTGAAGGATAAAGCCGTTGCTCCGGGTCCTAGACTCTGGAGCAGCAGAAAACGGGCTTGCTCCTTCCTCCATATGACCTCCCTTCAAATATTTATAGTTATCCTGTTGCTAAACACACCCACCTCCCCAGGCCACTCTTCATGGGGCTTCATGGTTTCCAGTCTACCATTTTGGTTGCCTGCCTCTGGACATGTTCGAGCTTGCCGATATCCTTCCTGAACTGTGCTGCCCAAACTGGACACAGTATTCCAGGTGGAGTCTAATCAAAGTTGCCTGGGAGACGCCGGGTTTGAATCCTTGTTCAGCTACAGAAACCCACTGGGTGACCTTGGACAAATGACACCCTCTCAGCCTCAGAGGAAGGCAAGGGCAGACACCCTCTGAACAAACCTTGCCAAGAAAATCCCATGTTTAGGGCGTCAGGGCACATAACAGCAAGAGTAGACCCATTCAATAAATGGCATTTAACCACTTCTCACTATTGGACAACTGATTGAAAATAGGGTCTTTTCACCCTACACTGGCCATTTCTGCACTATTATAGTGCTATTATTCCAGTTTCAACATCCTATGGAATCCTGGGGTTTGCAGTTTAGGGAGGGACATTTAGAATTCTCAGCCAGGGAGCTCTTTGGCCTCAGTAAACTACAAACCCCAGAATGCCACAGGAGGTTGAAAGTAGAATAAGGGTTCTATAACAGTATAGGGCAGAAATGGCCTAGGTCTGCTCTGTTTGGGATTGACCAACCAGAGATAAAGTGTAGAGAGTGTAGAGGATTAATGTGAAAGTTTAGGATACCAGTAAGAATAGACTTGGAGCTTATTCCATCCCCCTCCCCCCAAAAATTTGGGTTAGGGGAATTTGATGACGGACATAACTTCCCCTAGATTTCATTCAAGGCTAGAATGGAAGCACTGATGTTGTTGCACATGTGATCAGAACTGGCTAAGAAGACTTTTTGGGGGGGGGGGGCAACAACACCCAGAATTCCCCAGCCAGCACAGCTGGGTAGGGGATTTTGAGTGTTGTTGCCCCAAAAAGAGCTTTCCCAAAGTCTGGATATGACAGCCACACAAAGCTTCTCTCTCAGAGCTCTGGAACTAGATCTCTCTCCCCCCTCCTCCATTCTGGTGTTCCCAGGACAGAGCCGCAAGAAAGCCCATCTAAGTTCATCTTTCCGAAGACAGACAGGCTATGCATTTAAAAATAAACAAAGAACCCCCGGGACAGCCCCGGCCTTATTTCTTTGTGATTTATGTACTAGCGAGGCTGGGGGGCTAAGTTGATTCTGCTGATGGCTTCATGTTATTGAACGAAACCGCTCCAACATCTGTCCCCGTCGGAGATTATTAATGGTTATTTTCTCTGGAACGCTCTTGCTGTTCTGGCGGCCTCCTTCCTGTGATGCAGGGTGGATTTTTATACTGCATCCGTTGCCAGTTTTTGGAAACTTTCTTTTCCTGCCAGGAAGGTTCAGTTTCCCCAATCCCAAGCCCCTTTCTCCTTCTCTCACTTACCCTGGGAATTCTAAGGGCTGGTTTGAATTACAGAGCACCAGAATGCTGCAGCCCACTGGCTTTGGACTGATCCACGGTCTTTGTGGGAACTTGATCTGAGGGATCCTGCCATGCAGAGTTCAGCACGGCTCGCTTAGGAACAAAGGAAACCACCAGATGCCAAGTTGGACAAGTCTACCATCTAGCCTTTTGTTCTGGCAGGCAACAGTTCTCCAAGGTCTTTCAGAGAGCTTGTTAATGTAACCTTTTTTTTTTTTTAACAGATCATGAATCCCAGGATCCCAGGGGTCAGGTTGGCTGAATGATTCTGGCAACCGGAGTTCAAAAAGTTGCAGGGAGACCTTCAGATTGCTTTATGCATATAGATCGGCCCGTGCTGTGCTGCTGTTGTGTGCCTTCAAGTCATTTCCAGCTTACGGAGACCCTAAAGTGAACCTATCATGGGGTTTTCTGGGGCTGAGAGTGTGTGACACACCCAAGGTCACCCAGTGGGTTTCCATGGTCAAGCAGGGAATTGAACCCTGGTTTCCAGGGCTGTAGCTGACTGCTCAAACCACTATACCACACTGGCTGCCAGACAGGACCCTTAGCTCCTCTGCCACCCAACATTTTGCAGAAGAAAACCAGGATATCTGTGACCTAGCAACATCGGAGTGTGGTCACAAGGGATGAAGTTATTGATGGGGAGGAGGAGACGAGCTAAGAGAGGCAGCAGCAGTTTGCTTTTGCCTGGGCCTGCTGGAAAGGCCAGGACTCTGGCCTCTCCTCTCTTCTCCTGATTGCTGAGTTAATTGAATGCAAACTGGATGAACTCAGTTTACAGCAGCTGAAGCATAAGGACCTTGGGTAGCTTGTCCTCTTTCCCTTTGCACTGTTGCAGCCAGGAATGCTCCCTGCCTTCCAACAAGAGAAGCCCAACGGTAACTTTTATCATCTCTGAAATCTGTCTTCTGGGGAGTACTTTTCCTGCACATCGAAGTTCCCCCAAAACTTCCTTCTTCTTTCTCTGGTAGGCTTGTGTGCATTGTTATCCCAAAAGCTGGGTGACTCAGGGGTCCACCCATGGTGCCAATGCCTCTGTGGAATAGTGAGGAATTAGCAGCTCAATAGGGAGGCCTGCAAGAAGGGGGGTAACCTTACAGAACTTTTTCCACCTGTGTATACCAGTACTAACTCGGAGACACCAGTTGGGAGTTGATGCAAAATGTTTTTATTTGGGGAAAATTCGCAATCACACACAATACTCAAGCAATCTCACATACGTACAAGGCTGACCGAAGAAAAGGGAGGAAAAGTTGGATACTGAAGAGTTCAGGTTGAAGTGGATGATATTTATCTATCTGAAGAGAAAAGATGAAGCGATGTGGTTCAGACTAAAACAAACAGGAATCTGGGTGACAGAGTGACGGGATGCCATGGTATTACTCCAAGTTGTCTGGGTCAGGGCTGAGGTTTATATACTCCTTTTCTACCCTGAGGGAGCGAGCATTAATGGCCGTCTGGCAAAGTAGACAATGAGGTCCGGAATGAGCTAATGGCCTTAGCATTATGTGACAAAGGCCTGATGGGAATTGTGATAGTTTTCTAATGGTGGGACAGGTGAGGGGACAAAAGGGGAGTTTCGATGGACAGAGGAAGGGGGTTGAAGACAATCAATTGCTCTGTGGAGGCAGTCTTGAGTGCTGTTGTTTCTAAAGGTTAAGTCACCGAGGGACCCTTGCAAGTCCATTATCACTGGAGTTTCCCTGACTATGACTTGGCTATGTCTTGACCCCCATCTGACCTACTTTTGTATCACATGTATTCAGCCAGTCCTCTCTCACCAGCATGGCCTTACAGCCATGAAAGAGTATAATTCATACCTTAGGCCAATTAAATGGTAAACCGTATTACGGAGTGGAGGGGTACAGCCCAGTAACAGCATGTATTAGGAAGAATATTATATTGCCCTTACTTACGCACCTCCCTCTTTCTCTCACCTCTCCTTCCTCTAGTCTCGGCAGCCCATACAAATGGTTTCAAATTCCAAACTCTTGCAGCCTTGCAAGTTTGCTCATTTTGATTCAGTATCTCCCCATCCTAAAGCAACTGTGTTCTGTATGGTATTTGTTTGTATTTTGCACGTGTTGTTTGCCTTTATGCAGCTGAAATACAGTGTTTGCTATTCTCCCATACAACTATTGTGTTATATCTTGATTTTTGTGTGTTCCACGAGATTCCCCTTTTAGAGGACACTGTGTGAATATGGTTTATGGAGTCTGATTTGCCTGACGTGCTATGCACCAAGATCCATCCCCTATGAAGAGCGGCTTAGGGAGCTGGGTATGTTTAGTCTGCAGAAGAGAAGGTTAAGAGGGGACATGATAGCCATGTTTAAATATTTGAAGGGATGTCATGTGAGGAGGGAGCGGGCTTGTTCTGTACCGCTCCAGAGACTAGGACAAGGAGCAATGGATTTAAGCTGCAGGAAAGAAGATTCCACCTGAACCCCAGGAGGAACTTCCTGACGGTCAGGGCTGTCTGGCGGTGGAACAGGCTGCCTGGGAGTGTGGTGGAGTCTCCTTCTTTGGAGGTTTTTAAGTGGAGGCTGGATGGCCATCTGTCGGGAATGCTTTGATGGGTGTTCCTGCACGGCAGGGGGTTGGACTCAGTGGCCCCTGGGGTCTCTTCCAACTCTACGATTCTATGATTTTATGATTCTATGATCACAAGACCCCCAACAGGTATGCGTACTCAGAACTTGAGAGAGTTCGTTCATGTGCTCTAAGGCCATACCTGCTAACAATAAGAGTGGAGATTTACACTCTAGGATCTCAGCTTCTGGCTGGCATCTTGTTGGTGTTTTATGCACACATCACTTCTCTCATGCAGGTGGTGAGAGTAGATTTATGCAGTGTGTGACTGTGCCTTCAAGTTACCCGTTGATTTATGGTGACCCCATGGATTTCATGGGGTTTTCTTAGGCAAGGGATCCTCAGAAGTAGTTTTGCCAGTTTCTTCCTCTGAAAAATAGCCTACGGCACCTGATAGTCATTAGTGGTCTGTCATCCAAATACTAAGCAGGTCTGACCTTACTTAGCTTCCAAAATCAAGTGGGATCTGGTGCCTTTGGGGCTACACATGCATAGCGTAGGGTCTCAGCTGTTGTCTCTTCCTCCCAAAAGTTTAGTGCAAATCTCAACTTTTAACGCAAAACTTGTGTGTGTGTGTGTGTGTGTGTGTGTGTGTATGGTGGAATAAAATCCCAAAGTGTAAGGAGTCTCTAAGCTGTTCACTATTTTCTTGGTGGGGAAACTTCAGTGAATCAAGACATCCTTGCTCACTGAAGGCTAGAAAACTTGTGAGTATTCTTTACATTCTTAGCACTTGGAAGCAAAAAGGACAGTTGAAAAACAGATGCATGTGTAATTGGAAAAATGGGAGGAGCAGGGTTGGTTGCACACGAGCTGTCAGATGGAGGTTGGAGTGACTATGGTGACTTAGGAGTTGTAGTATAAACTTTCTTGAGCCCTGCTATTGGAGAGGCAGGGTGTTGGAATGCAAATTGGTAACAGCGTGAGTATGCAGAAACCCTTGTAGAAATTTTGAAAACGTTCAAGGATTATTGAGAGCCTGGAATTAAAAAAAGAAAGAAAGAAAGAAAAACACAACGTTTGAGAGGTACCAGTTTTGGCAGCATTAGTCTGATGAGGCAGAAGGAACAGATAGATAACTTTGTTACTGAACTGAGGCAGATTCATAAATGAATTGTGGCTGTAAAGGAGATAAGGACTGCTAACTCCGATGGAGAAACTGCCACCGATACGGGGCCTCAGAAAAGAGCAAAGCTTGTTTTCTGTTTGGCTTTTGTTTTGTTTTTAAATCAGACTGTTTGACTGTGTCTTTTTGCTGCTGGAAAATCACTTTTTTAAAATGCAAAAGAAAAGAAATGGGGGGGGGGAGAAGGAAATGCAAGGGCTTTGCTTTTGATGTGGGCGGCATATTGGCTGCAACTCGTCCTCCTGGTCTGAGTGTCGTGTAATTTTGACCTCCACGTCTTCCCCCACAGGCAGTTTGTCTACCATGCAAAACAGATCTTGGGTCACTATTCCTTTCCCCCCGGGGGTCTTAGAGGAATGAGACCCGTTCCAAGAAGCATCCAAGCGAGCGGGCTGCTCATTTCTCAAGCATTACTGGGCTCGGCCTTCTGTGATTCTCATTCTTGCACCGCTTCACTTTTCATTGTCTTTCCTAAAGCAAAGTTGTCTGAAGGATGTCACGTTTGACTCCTCCATCATTCGTCACCCTGCCCCTGCTTTCCCGCATTTCTTATCTACAGTAATTTTGTTGCCATTACATTCATCAGAAGCTATTTGGAACTTCCTCCCTCCCCATCGCCGGCTGGCGTCTCGGACACGTCTTCGGAAAGTGTTTGCACACAGTAATATATTGTCAGCATAATGCAGATTTGACCTGCCGGGTTGTTTTGTCTTATTTTAAAGAGCTGACTTGAATGCATGAGGTATTTGCAACTTTCCTGCGTGGAGGAGGCATAGAATTCCTTGGCAGTTGTTTGTCTAGGCTATTAAAAGGAAGTAAAGAAATAGCGGAAAAAGGAAGGCCTGAATTCCCATAGTGGCTGGCGGTTTGCAAATAAGTAGAATGGTGAATCCACTCTAGATCTGGGCTAGTTTTAAAAGAACTCTTCAAGGTGCTGAACCTATTTAGAAATGTGCTTCAGGACTTTGGAGAGCTCTTCCAAAGCTTGGATTAAAACATAAGAGTGGATTCATCACCCTACTGATAAAGAGGTCATCAGCTGCCACTGCTAGATTTTCTCTCTTCTGTCTGTCTGTCTGTCTGTCTGTCTATCTATCTGTCTGAAGGAACTGGTCTTTCAGTTTCAAGGTGCACCAGGGACTTGCAAAGTATTTGCAAGAACTGACCCCTGGTAAGTCATCATGCCTGAATGCTTCCAGGATTCGGGTTCTAGGTCAGTGCTTCCAAACCTTTTTTTACTTGTGTACCCCTTGGCATCCCTTTTCCATATGTTTTACCCTTCATGTTAAGTAAATGTTTGTAATTCATATAGTTACTGTTATTTATTTTTTCAAATTTACATGTTGTAACTGTAAATAAATAGCCCCATAATGAGATTAAAAAAGCAACAGAATTATAAAGTGTATAGACAAAGGGAAGAAATATAGAGAAGACCGGGAAGAGCTCACTCACTGAACACTGTTCACAGGACTCACTGAGGTGCCTGCTTACCTGTACATGGGTACCGGAAAGATGACCCTTGAATCTTTGCAGAGGAAGACCGTGAAATCTGGGCCTGTGAGGGGTCTGCTGCAGGGCATATGCACTGCAGTGGCGTGTTTACAGCACATTGTTTAGGGAGGGACTCCCCACCATTTGCCAAAATAACAAAGTGAAGGAACGGGGCTTTCTTGAGTTTAAACGATGAAGGAAACTCACTTTGCCACTTGACATAGCCGTCAATTAATTTCACAACTTTTGACTTGTGCCTTGTCTTACTCTGTCGACGTAGGTACCTTTTCCGAGTCTGGGAATCACTGCTCTAGGGGACAAGCGGCCTAGCTTTGATGAAAGTCCAGCTTGCTTGTCTGAAAAGAGGCTGAACCATTTATGAACTTGTTTTTGGATATAGGGAAGGCCAGCGTGGTGTCGTGATTTGAGTATGGAACTAGGACCCTGGGAGATTAGCGTTCAAATCCCACTTGACCAGGGAAACCCATTGAGTGTCTATAGGCCAGTCACACTCTCTCATCCTCAGAGGAAGTCAATGCCAAAGTCTCTTGGAATAAATCTTGATAAGAAAACCTCATGATAGGTTCACCTTAGGGTTGCCATAAGTCAGAAACAACTTGAAGATGCACAACACAGCAGACTCAGCATCAGAAGAAGGCAATGGTAAACTCCCCTTAAGAAATCGTACCAAGAAAACCCTAAATCAGCATTGTGTAATGGTCTGAGTGTTGCATTAGGACTCTGGGAGACCAGAGCTCAAATCCCCACTTGCCTATCGAAATCCATAAGGTGACTTTGGGCAAGTTACACTCTCTTAGCCATGGAGGAAAGCAATGGTAAATTTCCGTTGAGTAAATCTTGCCAAGAAAACCCCATAACAGAGTCCTTAGGGCTGCCATGTCAGAACAACCTGAAGCCACACTACATCACACATTTGGAAACAGATTGGCTTATTTTCCAAGGAAATCAATGTTGAACCAATGGGAGAGGGACCCTCTTGTTGCTTAGGGATGAGTGAGCATTTTGTTTCAGTTCATTCTTTTCCAAGTTTCCAAAAATTCACAAAATTTTCATATATAATATATAGGGAGCTAGAGATCTGGAGTAAACAAAATAAAATAAAATAAAGGTGACATGCGTGTCCCTCCCAACCTAGAGATCTAAGTGCTTCGAAGGCCATTTCTGGACTACTGTCTTATGGTGCTGTTATTCCACTTTCAACATCCAGTGGAATTCTGGGATTTGCAATTTATTGAGGCCAAAGAGCTTTCTGGCTGAGAATTCTAAAGGGCCTTCCCTCAACTGCAAGTCCCAGGATTCCATAGGAGGTTGGAAGTGGAATAAGAGCACTATAACAGGGTAGGCAGAAATGGCCAAAGCGTGGGTTGGGAACCCATGGTATTCACTCCTATTAGTATCTGGCTAGAATCATAGAATCATAGAGTTGGAAGAGACCACAGGGGCCATCTAGTCCAATTCCATTCTGCCATGCAGGAACACCTGTCAAAGCATTCCCAACAGATGGCCATCCAACCTCTGCTTAAAAACCTCCAAAGAAGGAGACTCCACCACACTCCGAGGCAGAAGATTCCACTGCTGGACAGCCCTGACCGTCAGGAAGTTCTTCCTGAGGTTCAAGTGGAATCTCCTTTCCTGCAGCTTGGATCCATTGCTCCTTGTCCTAGTCTCTGGAGCAGTGGAAAACAAGCCCGCTCTCTCCTCGACATGACATCCCTTCAAATATTTACACATGGCTATCATGTCCCCTCTTCACCTTCTCTTCTGCAGATTAAACATCCCCAGCTCCCTGAGCCACTCTTCCATAGGGCATGGCTTCCAGACCCTTCACCATTTTGGTCGCCCTCCTCTGGACACGCTCCGTCCTTGAATTGAGGTGCCCAGAACTGAACACAGTATTCCAAATGAGGCCTAACCAAAGCAGAATAGAGTGGTTCCATTACCTCCCTTGATCTAGACACCATACTCCTATTGATGCAACCAAGAATCGCACTGGCTTTCTCGGCTGCTGCATCACAGTGGTGACTCATGTTCAGCTTGTGATCTACCAAGACTCCTAGATCCCCTTCACACATGCTGTTATCCAGCCAAGTGTTCCACATCCCATATTTGTGCATTCCATTTTTTCTGCCTAGGTGCAGGACCTTACATTTCTTAGCATTGCTATGTCTTTTTTTCTCAAAACCTTCTTGTCTTTAACACTGAAATAGTCCCTTCCAGGCTGACGACCACTGTACCAGCTGAATTGAGAGGAACTTCCTTGTTTCAGATATGAATTTTTAGGAGGAAAAAAATTACCAACATTTGCAATTTTTCAGGTTTAGGATGGCGAGAATGAAAGGCTTTAAAAACTGAAATCAATCCACCAACCCAATTCCATCTCCATATATTTGGGACAATCCCTATTCCCACCTTCCCTGAAGATTCCACGGTTTTGTTTTGGTAAACTAGTTGGCTGTTCTGTTGTTTTGCTAGAATTCCTGGACCCACCCCTTGTGGCTTTTCATCTCTGGTTTTCTTGAATTCGGTCCCTTTCATGCTCATTGCTTTGAAATGCTATAATAATGCGAAAGTTCCATAACCGAACGTATATCTGCATTTTCTTTCTCTTTCTCTCCCTCCCCCCCCCCCGTCACTTTTTCTTTCTCTGTAAGCAGGGGATTTGATATCTGTACAGTCCACTTTCTGAGAATTTGGGTTTCCTTGCTCTTGTGGCTGCAGAGATAAGCTTGGAAAAGATGTGAGCGGTGTAAGTGGGGAAAGAATTGCATTTTATTTATCTGCAGCATTCTGAGTTGAAGACTTTACCTCCCGCCTGTTACGAATATTAATTGGCAAGGCGGCTAGCAATGTGAAATCAGAATAAAACAATGCAGGCACACATCCAGAGCTGCGCACACATCACAAAATGCTCGACATTCTCCACCTCACTTGTGGGCACAGAAACCGAGGGACTTTGTCGCTGAATTCATCCACAGGGAGGAGAAATTCTTCAGCCGTTCCTCAAGGTCAGGACACCACCGTTAGAATCAGAGATTCATAGATCATAGAGTTGAAATGGACCCCAAGGGCCATCTAGCCTAACTCCCAGTCATGTAAGAATACACAGCTGAAGCAGTCCTGGAAATGGCCATCCAACCTCTGTCTGAAGGCCTCCAAAGAAGGAGAGACCAACATGCTTCCAGGCAATCCATTTCATTGTAACATCACCAGGCTGTATGCCCCCGCTTCATGATATGGCTTAATTGGCAAATATTATTAATTGGTGTGAAATATAAATTATATCCTGATATGCCTGGGAAGCCTGCTGGCAAAGAGGAACTGGCTACACATGTGCATTGCAAAATTAGGTCAGATCAGGACCTCAGGGTATGTATTTAAGTCTTTTACTCCAAATCTCAAGTCTCTATCTTCAAGTCTCAAGCCCTTGAAGATACTTTCAAGTAAAGCCTCAAGACTTGGAGCCAACTTTCTACGTACATTCCAGAATTTCAGGACAGAGTTGAATAAAGTCGGTTTTAAAAATTTAAGCAGATTTGTCCCTCCGCATTTGTGATTTTGCCATCTGCAGCTCCAGAACTGGGGAATAAGATCCTTCTTACTCCCTCTTCCTGAAGCTGGAGGCTTTTGTGCCAGTGGGTATAAAAGGATCTGTAGCTTCAGAGGTGGAGAATAGGATCCTTCTTACTCCCCCTTACTGAAGCTTCAAAAGCTTTAGAAGGAAGGATCCTTCCTCCTCAAGCCTGTTGCCTAACACTTTTGCTGTTCGCTCTGAGAGATGCACCTCGCACTCTGGGGGTGAGTCTTGTCTTCTGCTCTTCAGAATAGTTTTAGAAGTCTCCTCTGATATGTAGCAGTACAGGCTGCTGAGCAGACCTCAAGCTTGCCTTGTTGTTCCCCAGTGAGAAATGCACCCACACTTTGGGTTTGAGACAGATTGTCATGTGAACAGTCGTCAGAAAGAGATGGAAGCACTATTCAAAGTTGTAAGGTTTCTGGATGAATGTGTTCTGTTACTGAAGCAAGGGCAGCACGTCAGTCACTAAAAATATACAAGTCTCAAGTCAAGTTGAGTCAGTGCATCATTTATTGCTGAGTTGAGTCTGAGTCAAGTCACTGAAGAGACTTAAGTCTGACTTGAGTCCAAGTCACTTGACTCAAGTCTACATCACTGAGTCATAGCCAGGGAAGCTCTGGTGATAATGCACTTGCAGATGTCCCTCAACAACTTGACCTTTAGAAACAATAGCACCTGAAATGGCTTCCATGGAACAACTGATTATCTTTGCCCCTCTCCCTTTGTCCACCTAAACTCTCCTTTTGTCCCCATACCTGTCCCACCATTAAGGAGCTATTATGATTCCCATCAGTCCTTTGTCGCCTAATGCTAAGGCCATTAGCTTGTTCTGGACTCCATTGTCTACTCTGCTAACCCCATTGTCTACTCTGCCACAGAGCCATTAACACCTTCCCCTCTCAGGGTGGAAAAAGAGTATTTAAATCTTGGTTCTGAGCCAGATAACTCATAGTACTTTGGCATACAGGCTGTTACTCTGACACTCCTATTTCCATTTGGTACTACCCTTGGACACTTGGTCTGAGCAATATTACCTTGTCTCTTCACTTCTAGATAGGTAAATATCACCCACATCAGCCTAAATTCTCTCTATCCAAACTTTTCCTCCCTTTTCCTTCAGCCAGCATTGTGTGATTGCAAGACTGCCTGCATTTTGTGTATGTGTGATTGTTAATTCCCCCAATAAAACAAACATTCTTTGAACCTCCAGCTGGTGTTCCTGCATTAGAACCAGTTTACACAGCTGTAAAAGATCTTTCTTAGTTACCCCCCCCCACAGGTCTCCCCTTTGAGCTTATGTCACCCACTGTTTCAAGGAGGCATTGGCATTGTGGGTGGACCCCTGAGTCACCCACATTTTAGGGTAACCATAGAACAGGCCTTATAGCCGAGAAGTTCTTCCTAATATTTGGGTGGAAACCCCTTTCTTGTAATGATTCTCATTCTAACCTCTGGAGTAGCAGAAAACAAGCTCACTCCATCTTCTATGTTCCTTCCCATTCCTTCAGGTATTTGAATATGGCAATCACATCAGTGCTCAGCTTCTTCTCCTAGCCACACACCTAGGTTCCTAAGTTGACCCTCATAGGGCTTGATTTCCAGAACTTTTTCCATTTTGGTCGCGCTCCTCTGGACACCTTCTAGCTTGTCAATATCATTCATAAACTGTGGTGCCCAGAACTGGACATAGTCTTCCAGATGAACTCTGATCCAAAACATATAGATTGAGACTATTACTTTTATCAGCACTAGACTCCTGTCAATGCAGAACCATAGACTCCTGGGTCTGGTCACTCTAGTCCTGTTGATGCAGCCTAGAATTGTTTTTTTTTTTTTTGGCTACTGCATCACACTGTTGACTCATGAAGCTTTCAAAAAAAAGCCACATTAGTCTCTTGCAGCATAAAAAGGAGGAAGGAAGGGAGAGAGGAAAAGAAAGGAAAGTAACAGCACCTTTAAGACTAACTAGTTTATATTCTGTATGAGCTTTCATAGATATAAACCCACTTCTTCAGATGCAACGATAACTATTATTGTAAAAGGTGGGAACCTTGAGATCCTCCAGCAGTGTCAGCATCTCCTTAGAAACTGGGGGAATTACAGCTCAGAGGAGGCTTGTGAGAGGAGAATAATAGCAGGATCTTTTCGCCTGTGTATACCAGTACTAGCTGTAGGACTCCAGTTAAAAGTTTAAACAGGCTGGAAATTATTGGAAATTAACAGACACGCACACACAAGAAATCAAGCGGTCTCACAAACCGTACAAGGCTAGTGAAGGGAGAAATGAGAAGGACTGGCTGGAGGGAGATTTCTGACGTAGAGGCTGATATTTACTGGTTCTGGAGCAAAGGATTGAAGAGGAATGGCTGAAACAAGAGTTTGAGGGCAGCATGGAGGAATAAGTATCTGTGGTTCAGTGTGACATCCAACATACTAGCCACTTGCTGGGGTCAGAGCTAGGGTTTAAATATTCTTCTTCCTACTCTGAAGGGGTGAGCGTTAATGGCTTTATGGCAGAGTAAACAAAAGGGGTCCAGAATGGACTGATTGTCTTACTTTGGGTGACAAAACGTTGATGGCAGTCCTGACAGCCTCTTAACGTCTTGGTTGGGTAAGCTGAATGAGAAAGGTCTCGGTAGGAAATAGGCACAGCAGAGGTGCTTGCCTGCTGCACCTAGGCAGCTTTGTTGACTATTGTCTTGGTTCCCTGTACTATTGAAAGGATTGTTAGAAACCCATTAACGCTAGGCTTGCCTATTGGAGTTATGACCTGACCGTGCTGAGGTCATCCTGACCTAGCCCAGGCTTACAACCAGTGTCCTGCATCTGCATGCTTTTACAGTCTTAAGTGTCCAGTTTTATAAAATGATATTTCTCTCCAATTTTGCTATCCAGGGGGAAGGGGGTGTAAAGTGTGGTAAGCATCTATTATTACTCTGTACTGTATTCGAAGAAGTGGGTTTATATCCAAGAAAGCTCGTGCAAAAATATAAATTAGTAAGTCTTAAAGGTGCTTTTAGGTTCCTCCCCCCCTCCTCCTTTCGGCCCCCCCCCTACTGTTGACTCATGTTTAGCTTGTGGTCTACAGAGACCCCCCTAAGACAACAATCACTGGTTGAGCACTGCTGGTACTTAGCAAAAGGAGGATGTAGCCAAACTGCCATGTAACTATGTAAACACAGAATTACACTACATAACCACCGTGTAGAATCTTGGTTATCATTGTTGCTTTTAAAGCACACTGCATTTCTGTCTGTAGTAGATATCAGTGTCCTCATTTTGTGCTAATGTATTCAAATGTTCTTGATTTACATAATTATTTTTTATCCAGAACACACACGCACACCTCTCATACCTTTGGTGTCTTTGCCTGCTTTTCCCACACGGACTCTTTACTTTGCCATAGCAACAACTCCTCCCTTCCCACAACGACCCATGGAGCTTTTACACGGCTGCTGCCCTCTTTCCCTAATTCCCACTTCTGTGACGTCATCCTTTCCACTCCTGCGTCCTGCAATTTGTGGTGAAGAAGAAATTAGCTGCGTGGCGGTGGGGAGCTGCAATCTATATTTAGACACAAGCATCCAAGGACAGTAGGCAATCTTGATTTGAAAAGAGATGGTTCTGCTTCTCAGTTGCGGAGAGGGTGTAAACAGTGCCATACCAGGCATGGGCAACAGGACAGACATTTCCGTGCATGGCAAAATGGAAAAGAGCCCCCCAGTTCTAAAAAGTCAACTTGTCCCCTTGCAGGAATTCATCAGCCAGGCATGATGTGGAAGTCTTCTTTCAGTGTTATTTTCGTATGTGGGAAATTCTCTTTTCTTGCACTGATGAGCATGAGAGGATCATAGAATCACAGAGTTGGAAGAGACCCCGAGGGCCATCTGGTCCAACCCCCTTCTGCCATGCAGGAAGACACCGTCAAAGCATTCCTGAGAGATGGCCATCCAACTGCTGTTTGAAAATCTCCAAAGAAGGAGAGTCCACAGTAGTCTCAGGCAGTGTATTCCACTGTTGAATTGCTCTTGTCGTCAAGAAGTTCTTCCTAATGTTTATGCGGAATCTCTTTTCCTGTAGTTTGAAGCCATTGCTTTGTGTCCTACTTTCTGGAGTAGCAGAAACAAGCTTGCCCCATCTCCTATATGACATCCTTTCAGATAGTTAAACATAGCTTTCATGTCACCTCTCACCCTTCTCTTCTCCAGGCTAAACATACCCAGCTCTCTAAGCCATTCCTCATAGGTCCTGGTTTCCAGGCCTTCTACCATTTTGGTCATCCTCCTCTGGACATGTTCCAGCTTGTCAATGTCCTTCGTGAAATGAGGTGCCCAGAACTGGACACAGTATGCCACATGAGGTCTGACGAAAGCACAATGGAGTGGTACTAAACCCAACCACTTCTATAGGGCAACTTATGCATGTGCAAGTCACCACCACAATGGTAGTCATACAGATTTTCAAAAGTAGGTCCCCACTATGTGGAATGGGTTGAAAATGAATTCTGGGTATGAAAAGGTTGGAGGGATATTGCTTGGCTCAGAGCTTCAGCAAAGTACTTGTTAGACCGTGGTTCCCCGAATGCCCTGAATCCCTGAATGCCTGGCAAGGACAACCTTGGCTATGTGAACTGGAGGATTCTGGGAGCTGTAGTCCAATTTCCTACAAGCTGTGGCCAGTCTAGAATTCAACAGTCCAGAGTACAGATCCCAACTCCTTGTAAAGCAGTTGAGCAGCCATCCCACTGCTGTTAGCTTCCAAGCTCCTAAATCTACAATGCAGTTTGATATTGTGAAGGCCACAGGCTGCAAAGAGTGGTGCTGAAAATGATGATTTCTGGCTACACTGAGCGCAGTGTTTTCAGTGGATGCTTTTACTATGCTTGAATGCTAGCATTCCTTTTCTAAGTCTTGAGATGCCTGCTGTCTGGTAGAGTTTTTGGCTATAAATCGTTTATGTTCCTGCACCTGGGAAAGCTGAATTTTCTAACTGCTGCAAATGATGCAGATTCCCTCATCTGCCAACTCTGAATAATTCATTTATCTTCTAATAAGAGAGGGGAGCAGTAAAGAGTTATGCAAAATACCAATGAGTTATGCAAAACACCTTCTCGACACCACTGTCCTCCCTACGGGCTAGACGCTTTTTCCTCCAGTGAACACTGAGACTCTTAGGATGTGGAATTCAGAATCCTACGCCTTTGTCTCAGCTCATGCAGAGTCAAAGAGAACACAGTCTTGACTCTATTGTTCTGTACTTGTAGAAAGATAGGACATCAGGCTCAGTTTGTGCAGGAAGGTGCATGGGTGGTCCGATCCCAGGGTCTAGAGGGATGTGATTTTTAACTAAGGACTTTTCCACATTGCACTGTTACAGTGCTATTATTTCACTTTCACGATCCTGTGGAATTCTGGGGTTTGTAGTTTACTGAGGCCCAAGAGCTCTCTGGCTGAGAATTCTAAAGGCCCCTCCCTAGGGAGTTGAAAGTTTGTACAGAATTGCTAGTTTGCTGCTTTCCCAATTTCATTTTTAACTTTCCCAGTTCTGTTCCAAACCTTCCTACCTCTCTCCAAATCGTGGAAGCTGCTGCACAATTCCCTCTCTTGATCAGAGGTATCTGTGGGCTGTACTTTTGTGAGAAAAAGTCTGTTCTGATATACATATATTTTCTCCTTCAGTTCTGCTTAGGGACTTGATAACTTTCTAATTCTTGCTTTACTTCTCCTTTTTCTCTCTTTCTCATCCTCTTCCTCCTTCTCCCCATCCCTCACTTCCTACAATGACTGGCTAAACATTGTCTCCTTCCCTTCCCTTCCCCTCCCTTCCCTTCCCTTGGTGATGGATCTGGAAGCCATGCCCTATGAGGAGCGGCTTAGAGAGCTGAGTATGTTTAGTCTGCAGAAGAGAAGGTTAAGAGGGGACAGGATAGCCATGTTTAAATATTTGAAGGGATGCCATGTTGAAGACGGAGCAAGCTTGTTTTCTGCTGCTCCAGAGGCTAGGACAAGGAGCAATGAATTCAAGCTGCAGGAAAGGAGATTCCACCTGAACCTCAGGAAGAACTTCCTGAGGTCAGAGCTGTCCAGCAGTGTAATATGCTGCCTGGGAGTGTGGTGGAGTCTCCTCCTTCTTTGGAGGCTTTTAAGCAAAGGCCGGATGGCCATCTGTCGGGAATGCTTTGATGTGTGTTCCTGCATAGCAGGGGGTTGGACTGGATGGCCTGTGTGGTCTCTTCCAATTCTATGATTCTATGATTCCCTTCCCCTTTTCCTTCTCAGTGCCCACCACTTTGTCTTGCATTCATAGAATTACAGAGTTGGAAGGGACCACAATATTTAAAGAACTTCAAAGGTGGAGAGCCTACAGATACCCATGGAGGCATCCTAGCCCCCTCTCAAACAGATTCTTACCATCGGGAAAGTCCTTCCTAATGTTTAGGTGGAACTTCTTGTAATCCGAAGTGATTGGATCGTGTTCTAGTTCCTGGGATGGCAGAGAACAAGCTTGCCGCGTTCTCTATATAGCATTCTTTCAGGTATTTAAAGATGGCAATGCTATCATCTCTTCATCTTCCCCAAGCTAAACATCCCAGCTCCCTAAGCCATACCTTATACAGTTTTATTTCCAGAGTTTGACCAGCTGGTGGATCACCTTCCTGATCTGTAGTGCCCAGAATTGGACACAAGATTTCCAGGTGAGATCTGATCCAAAAGAACAGAGTGGGGCTGTTACTTCCCTCAGTCCGAGCCCAGAATTGCATTGGCTTTTTTGGACCATTTCCACACTAGACGGTTATAGTGCCATTATTCCACTTTCAACATCCTATGAAATCCTGGGGTTTGCAGTTTAGGGAGGGACCTTTGAGGCCTTTCTGTAAACTGCAAACCCCAGGATTCCGTAGGATGGTGAAAGTGGAATAATAGTACTATAACAATCTAGTGCAGAAATGGCCTTGGCCTCCACATCACATGCTTAGCTTGTGGTCTACTAAGACCACATGTAATGCTTTCGAATGTGACTCATCTTATCTGTGCATTTCTTTTTTCCCGTCTACATACAGTATCTCACACTTTACAATGATGGCTTGGGGTTGGGAGAGGCTAGTCATGTAATCCTGAAGTGCAAAACTTGCCCATGGGCTCTGTCACCCAGAGCAGCTCTCCAGAGTTTAAAGTGGGTTCTGGGTGTTGATCCTGTAGATTATTTGTAACTACAGTCATGGGCGTGTGTATGTACCTTCAAGTCACCTGTTGACATATGGTGACCCCACAAACTTCATAGGCAAGCAATACTCAGAGGCAGTTTTGCAGTTTCTCCCTCTGGAATATAGCCTACAGCACCTGGAACTCGTTGGAAGTGTCCTATCCAAGTACTAACTAAAGCCGACCCTGCTTAGCTGCCAAGATCACATGGGATCTCGTACCTTTAGGGTCTTTAGGCTTACACAGTTACAAGTGCAATGTAGGATCATGGACCCCATCTTTTTTTTTCTGTCACCACTTCTCCTCGCTACACTCATTGTCTTCCTCTTCCATCTCTCCCACACTTAGTTGCTTTTTCTCCTTTAAGCCCCCTCCAAAAGCAAACCTTGAAAACATAACTAGGCTATGTTAGATTCTCAGCAGCTGAAAGCAGTTAAGTCCCGTGGAACTCAGTTGATCTGCATATATGGATTTGTTCTGCGGCCTCTGTTGTCTTGTCGGTCCGCCATGATGATCAATATTGTCATGGTCATTGCTGTCGCCATCATCATCATCAGTCAATCAACCTCAATATCGCTATATCCCTTTTTCCCAAGTGTTTGGAGACTTATCAGTAGCATTGTTACGATTATTATTATGGTTGGAATCCTGTTCCTGTCAGAAGCCATTTCCGCACTAGGCTGTTATGGTGCTATGATTCCACTTTCAACATCCTATGGAATCCTGGGGTTTGCAGTTTCGGGAGGGGCCTCAAAGGCCATCCTCAAAGGCCCCCTCCCGAAACTGCAAACCCCAGGATTCCACAGGATGTTGAAAGTGGAATCATAGCGCTATAACAGGCTAGTGCGGAAATGGCCTTACACATGCGTGAGCTGCCTTATGGAAGTAGCTGAACATCTTTCTGCCCAATGCAGAATGTTCAGTTCAACGTTGCAAATGCATGTGCGTGCGAGGTCCACTGTGCATTTTGGATGCCAACGTGTATGGAGATGTGGTTGTGCAATTCACTGCAGAACTCTGAGAGCATGTTCTGTCTCTTCAGTGTAAGATCTTGGCCAATGATCATTTGAGGGTTGCGGAAAGATTCCATAATTTAACTGTAAAAAGAGAGGGGGATATGTGGCCAGTGAGGAGTGCTGGTTCCTGGAAGAAACCTATTAAAAGAATCATAGAACTGACCAGGGCTGCAAAGACCATCCTGTCCAACCCCATTCAGCCACAAAGGAAGACACCATCAAAGCACTCCCAACAAATGGCCATCCAACCTCTGTTTAAAAGTCTTCAAAGAAGGAGACTTCACCGCACTTCATTGAGGCAGCATGTGGAAGACTTTCTTCTTGCTGAGGACTTGAGATACTCCTGATCGGGCCATCCTAGCAGTGGTAGAAAACTGGATGGAAAGCATGAGATCAGCTTAAGGCTTTTTTGGGTTGTTGCGACACAAAGGCCATTTCTGCACTACCCTGTTGTAGTGCCATTATTCCACTTTCAAAATCCAACATCCTCAGAGGCCCCTCCCTAAACTGCAAACCCCAGGATTCCGTAGGATGTTGAAAGTAGAATAATAGCGCTATAACAGGCTAGTGCAGACATGGCCAAAGATGCCCGTCCTCCCTGTTTCAGACTCCATTCCCAGAAGGAGAAACTGGCAAGGGACGCCATAGCAGATTTATCTCACGTAAGAGATATGGGGCAGGAGGAAGTCATTCCAAAAGGAATGTTTAGAGTTGCGAAAAGACGCCTTCAAAATGGCCAAAATGGAGTGGGTTTTGGAGTTGACTTGGGGTCGAGGAGAGAATTACCTGGACACAGCGTGACTGTAAAAACCCAAGGAGATGACTCTTGCCATGAAGGCAAATGTAGCAGCAGGCTGTAAGCTCTTAATTGAGCCTCACCGACTCCAGGATGATGACCCTTTTTGTGAAATGGGCAATTTTTTATTTTTTATTTTTGAACTGTGTGAGGGCTGGTGACTAGCACTTACTATAATAGCTTCCTTCCTAAACTCCTGACCTCCCCTTGTTTGAAACAACAGCAAAACACAACACCTCTTCAAAGGCCCAATTGCCACTTTGTCTGTGAATAAAACGCTGGAACAAAAACGGCGACATAACAAAGCAAAACACAACTCTCCACCCCCAAAATTACAATCCCTGATGAATGGACTGCAAAGTATAAGCCCAACTGTTGCTGGGCTTCAGTAACTCTCCTCTAGAGGAAAAGAACCATTTTATGAAACATTCGTTGGCATGGAAAGATGCTGCAGGTGGAGGCTCTCACCAAGTGTAACAAGCTCTGTCCATCCTGGTAGTTCTTACCGTTTTGGGGGTCATGGATCTCACTGGGAATCTATGGAAGCCCCCACCCCCCAAAATGCATACGCGCACACACACATGCACACAAACACACAGGCCATTTCCGCACTAGCCTGTTATAAAACGATGATTGCACTTTCAACATCCTCTGGAATCCTGGGGTTTGCAGTTTCGGGAGGGGCCGGCTGGCCCCTCCCGAAACTGCAAACCCCAGGATTCCAGAGGATGTTGAAAGTGCAATCATCGCGCTATAACAGGCTAGTGCGGAAATGGCCTCAGAGACACACATGTGCATACACTAGCCAAAATCCTACATTGTGCTTCCTCTGTGTAAGTTTACACTCACATTGCCGAGCAGCAGTTGCGCTACCCCACCTTTCTGCTGAAAATCAACATTCTAGAATCATGGAATCCTAGGGCTGGAAGAGGTCTGTCAGGAACTGAATTCACACACACAAAATAGAACAGTGCATAAACACTATTTATTAGGAGCATGATACATCGTGCGGGACTTCAGTGAGCGAACCGGGGGCAATTAGCAAAATACTAAACAGACAAAGAGTTCATCTTCCCGTCCGCAAGAGACCTCGAAGTTCTGGCGCAGCCTGGCTGTGCTTATCAATACACTCCTAGCTTTTTGTTTATCCAACGGTCTCTGGTTCCCATACCTTGACACAAGCAAGCTGCTACTTAACTCCTACTGCATATCCCATTACTAAAATACGGAGGGCTGCCAGACAAGACCCCTGGGGCCATCCAGTCCAACCCTCTTCTGCTGGAAGACACAATCGAAACAGTCCTGACAGATGGCCATCCAGCCTCTGTTTAAAAACCTCAAAGGAGGAGATTCCACCACACTCCCAGGCAGCAACATATTCCACTGTCAAACTGTTCTTACTATCAGGAAGTTCTTTCTAATGTTTAGATGGAATCTCTTTTCCCAAAGTTTGAAGCCATTGCTCCACGTCCTAATAGAAAACGGGATGGCTCCATCCCCCCGACATGACATCCTTTCAAATATTTCAACACAGCTATCATGTCCCCTCTCGGCCTTCTCTTCTCCAGGCTAAACATACTTAGCTCCCTAAGCTGTTCCTCAGGCCATTTCCGCACTAGACTGTTATAGCGCTGTGATTCCACTTTCAACATCCTATGGAATCCTGGGGTTTGCAGTTTCCAAAACTGCAAACCCCAGGATTCCATAGGATGTTGAAAGTGGAATCATAGCGCTATAACTGTCTAGTGCAGAAATGGCCTCAGAGGGCTTTATGGTTTCAAGACCTGTTACCATTTTGGCTATCTACCGGTGGACACGTTCCAGTTTGTCAATGCCCCTCCCAAACCATTTCCTGTGCAGAAATGCCATTTTTTTTCTAGGCAAAAACTGGTCTGTGATTTTTACACAGAATAAATCTCAAGCCTTCTGGGGACAAAATAATGTTTTTGCACAGAAGTATTAGTCTGGTGCAGAAAGTGTTATTTCCTGCTCTGAAAATGCTGTTTTCTGAACAAAAAATGAAAAACAAAAACAAAACGAAACCATCATAGAATTTTGTACAGACTATTTCATTTCATTTCAGTTCAGTTCATTTGTATGCTGCTTTCGTCCCAGAGAGAGACCCAAGACAGCTTCCAGAAAAAGTCAATTAAAAAAAACAACCCCTTGACGATAACATTTAAAAGTAGTTAAAATCCCCACATGGAACAATATAAAATCAGTTAAAAGACATATAAATGTTTTTAAAAGATAATAAAGTCTTGAACTGTGAATTGTCTTCAAAAACAGCATTTTAGATCTATAATGGTTGAATAAGATAATGGGATATTAATGAATTTTTCTCTTTCCATTACATTTGGTATGGGGTGGTGGCGATCAGAGTTCTTTTGTGTTTTAGTTAGTGTAGGTAGGATGTATTTAGTGTAATGGATTATTCTTTTACTAACGTTTTTGTCATCATGTCTTAGTTTTAGTTTAGTTTTAGTTTTATTTATGCATGTGCATTATTTATGTATAGTTTGTTCCCTTTTCTTTTTCTCTGTAGTTGTGAATTAGTTTGTTTGTATCCTTCTACTAAAATTAATAAATATTAAATCTGAAAGAAAAACAACCCTGCAATTTTCAAAGACTTTCTCACAGCAGGAAGCAAATTGCTAAAATGACTGGTTGCTTTGAGAATGAAATTAGCAAAGAATTGCATCCCTACTCTTGAGTATGTAGGTTTTCTCTGCCCTCCTTTTTTTTTTAAAAAAAGAGATCTTTAATGTACCAGGAGAACATCTATTTTACTCTTTGTCTGTTGTGTAACAACTGTGTTCATTCTGTGCTTACAGAAGTGGAGTTCCTAAGGCCACGTAGTCATTTCACAGGCAGTTGTGTCACCACGCCTTACACCCCTCTTACATGGCATGTCATGATTGGCAAGAAAGATCATTTAATTAGCATGAAATATCATTATATAAAAATTGGACACTTCTGGCTGGGAAACGTGGTGAGTAGGACACTGGCGGTATGCCTGGGCTAGGTCAGCATGGCCTCAGCAAGGCCAGGTCAAAGCGTAAGACTTCCAGTAATCCTTTCAGTGATTACATCTGAATACAATAGTCAACAAAACTGCCCAGGCAGGCACGCACATTGCTGTGTGCATTTCCTACTGAAACCTTGCTCATTCACTTTACCCAACCAAGACATTAAGAGGCTGTCAGGACTCCCATCGATGTTTTGTCACCCAAAGTAAGACAATCAGTCTGTTCTGGACCCCTTTTATTTACTCTCTCAAAGAGCCATTAACAAAGAGCCATTAACACTCACCCCTTCAGAGTAGGAAGAAGGATATTTAAACCCTAGCTCAGACTCCGGCATTTTGCTAGCACTCTGGGCATTATGCTACAGTCCAGACACACCCCAGACTACACCCTCTCATGTTTGAACCACCATTCTTCGATCCTCTGCTTCAGGATCAGTAAATATCACCCTATACACCTGAAATCTCTCTCTATCCAACCTTTCTCTCCTTTTCTTTCACTAGCGTTGTATAGTTCATGGACTGCTTGATTTCTTGTGTGTGTGTCTGTCGATTTCCAGTAAAAACACTCTGTTTAAAACCTTTAACTGGAGCCCTACAGTTACTACTGCTATACACAGGGAAAAAGGTCCTGCAGTTACCTCTGTCTTGCAGGCCTCCTTTGAGCTGTGATTTTCCTAATTGCTAAGGAGATGCTGGCACTTCTGGTGGACCTCAAGGTTCCCCCAACTTTTGGGGTAACAGTTGTGCATTCTTAGATGGTGCATTTTTCCTGATCTACCCCTCCAGTGCCCCACTTGATTCCCAGGGATTGCAGAAACAGCTAGTATAGATTCTTGATTGCAAAGTGGGATAATAAGTGGCACATGGACTGATGCACCATCCGTTGCACAAAGTCAGCATTCTCACAGGACTCTTATGATCTCAGAATGCTGGTTCTGATGTTCATCTGAGATCTGTGCACCAAGACATACACAGTGGTTCCAAAATGGTGTGGGGTGCAGAAGGGGAAGGATGGAAGCGCAGTTAATGAGTAGCAATTGCTTTAAGTCTCAATGTGCAAAGCAGCGCAGCTCTGTAAATCACTCTTAATCAAAATGCAACAGCTTTATGACACAGAAAGATAAGTGAGAAACGTTTGCACCCAACCCATCTCATTCATTAGGGTTGCTGTAGTCAATCTACTGTGCTTGGTTCAATGATCCATCAGGTGGCATAGAAGTTTCTCTTCTGCTTGGGAACTTGTTCAATTTCATCAACCTCCTCTCCCCCTGCTATTCCTAACACACATGTCTCTTGGTCTCTAGTCTCATGCATTGCAAGGTTTATATGAGAAAAGGGGAAGCTGCCTTAAACTGAGATCCTTGGTTTGCCTATTCTAGTATTGTTGACTCTGGTTGGCAGCTGCTGCTCTCCAGGATTGCAGCCAAGATTCTTTCCCTCCCCTACCTGAAAATGCCAGGATTGAACTCAGGACCTTCAGGATGTCAATACCTTCCCCACAGTAATACAGGAATATAGGAGGATACCCCTGTACTGAGTTGGACCATTGGCCCATCTAGCCTAGTATTGACTTTCTTTCAAATTTCAGATGGGATCGTTTCCTCCCCCTCCTTGCAGATCCTTGACATTTCCTGGTGGCCTCTCATCCAAGGACTAACCAGGCCTGATCATGCTTAGCTTCTGGAGTGAGACTGAAAGTGTTAAAGGACATATTTGTTCCTGTTGTTCTTGTGTACCTTCACAGCCAACTTACAGTGTCCCTCTCATAGGGTTTTCCTGGCAAGAATTATTCAGAGTAAGTTTGCCATTGCCTTCCCCTGAGGTTGAGAGAGTGTGACCCAGTGGTTATCCCTGGCTACTCTGATTTGTGGTGGGCCCATGTCTAAATGAAGAGGCAGGGGAAATCCTATTTAAGGACTGGGAGGTAAAATCCAAGGCTTAAATGGGGTGACAAACATAATTGCAGTCCAAGCAATCCAAGGTTCAAAGGGAGAAAGCAATCCTAAGCAGAGATGGGAGTCACCTAGAAATATTAGTTCAGAACTATGTACCAAAGGTCAGAGAGCTAGAAAACCAGAAATGTCAGACAGAGGTGCACACACAGAGGTTTGGGAGCTGTTGTTTTGCAGCAAGGGAATGGCCTGGGTTGAGTTAATTTATAGCCAGAAGTTAATCAGACCAGAGGAGAGTCCTCTATTTAAAGTGGAGCAGGGCATTGCCTGACCTTTTGCTCCCAGAGCTTTAACTTGCATCACTGGGGACAGTAAAGTGTCTCTGCCTCCTCCCACTGATATGCAGCTGTTGTCTGAGATGGAGTGGACTCTGTCGCTGCTGGTGCCTTGACAGCTTCAATGGAGGGCGCATCACCTTTTCTCTCTTCTTCCCCTTCTTTGCCTGAGGATCTTCTTCCAGGTAGGATATGACACTAAGAGAGAAAGCCTGGCAAATTGTCCTTACTGCTGCGCAGGACTGGTTATCTGTGTGCATGTGGGGGCTCCCCTTCCTTTTTTTGTACAAATGAATGCAAAGTTCTGTAGAGAGATGACTTATCTCATGGCAGATTTCTGCAAATCATTTTTTAAAATCTCCTATTTTTCCCAGAAAGCTGGCGAAGTAAAAAAAAAAAAAAGAAAGAAAGAAAAAGAAAAAGGCAGGTGCAACTTTAAAAAAAAGAAAAAGAAAGAAAGGCAGAAGTTAAAGATCAATAGGATGCTTGTCTGATTCTCCACACATCACCTGCTTCCTGTGATCATGTTTTGCTCTGCTTACCAGGCGGGACAGATAAGCTAATTTCCTTGGCAGTGATACATTTGCCCTTTTAGTCTATCAAGTGGTTCTTCGTTCATTAGCAAGATCAGAAGCGGAGCGATGATAGCCTGAAGATGGATGTTTATCACGGCTGTGGGAAGCCATTGCTGTAAACAGCAATAAAATAAAACGTCTGTCCATAAGTTTCTTTCATCTGTTATTAACAACTTCTGGGGTTGCCCACTGAATGGTGAGAAAGAGCGTCTTGGAATCTGAGCTACAGTTTGGGGGTCTCACGGTATCTTAGAATACTACACAGGGAGAGGAGGGAAGGCTCTTTCTGGTATAGCAGTACGTCTGGATGGAGCACACGCTATGGTTAGGATCCGCTTGATGTCATCCTCCCTACACCTTCAGTTATACAATTTTGGCCATTGCGCAATGGATATTTTCAGCTTACGGGTGCATAAGCAAAGTTTCAACAGTGAGACCATTTCAAATGGGCGCAAATCGTATTGTTAGCCCTGACTTGAGTAGAATAATTGAAGCCATGGAATTTATCATAGAATCATAGAGTTAGAAGACACCCCAAGGGCCATCCAGTTCAATCCCTTTCTACCTTGCAGGGATGCACAATCAAAACACTCCTAACTGATGGCCATCCAGCTGCTGTTTAAAAACCTCCAAAGAAGGAGGCTCCACCTCACTCCCAGGCAGCAGCAGATTCCACTGTGAAATTGCTTTTATCGTCAGTAAGTTTTTCCTAATATTCAGGTGGAATCTCTTATCCTGAAGTTTGAAGCCGTTGCTCCATGTCCTGTTCCCTGGAGCAGCAGAAAAGAGGTTTGCTCCATCCTTCTTATGACATCTCTTCAAATATTTAAACATGACTATCATGTGGCCTCTTAACTTTCTCTTCTCCAGGCTAAACGTCCCCAGCCCCCTAAGCTGCTCCTCACAGAGCTTCACGGTTTCCAGGCCTTTTAATATTTTGGTTACCCTCCTCTGGACATGTTCCAGCTTGTCGACAGCCTTCCTGTGTTACAGCACTTAGCATCATGACCGAGAGTGTGGACCGTGGCTGGAGGGTATTTAAGATTCTGCTGCCCCATCTCTCCCTCTTTTGCTGTTCAGAACTTTTGACTCACTCTCCCATCTGTGAATACTGTGGGAGCTTTACTAGTCACTGTGGGACTTGGTAGGCATTTTTCCCCTTTTCTATGCTTTCTTTTCCCCCACTCCACACTCTTGATGGATGACTTTGACAATTAGCTCAGGGTGGTATCTTGAAGAAGCCATCAGCTGGCAGATAGTGAGGGGTGAGAGAAGTAAGAATTTGGAGAACACCCATGGCACCCTTTTGGTAAAGGGAAGGGCTCCTTAAGGCACTTTTCCATCCCAGAAGATCTGATTTAAGAGCTGAAAGCATGACGTAGATGTTAATTAAAATACCAGGTTTTAAAAAACACTTTATTGGACAAACTGTGCCTAAACGTTCATTCTTGTTGTTTAAAGAAACAGACCAATTTTATTTCTAAACAGATTTATCGACTTTGTACCTCACTTTCTCTATCCTACTGACCACATGGAAAATTGGTTTGGATTACAGGGCTTTGCTAGAAGATGTTACTATCGATAGATGAGATACTTTTGTTTTATTGCCATGTAGAGCAACTATGATAGGCAGGAATACATTCAGTAACTGGAAAATATAACAGCAGTCTTCTAATGTGGTGCCTCTTATGTTATCTGATTTGGGAGATTGGCCTTTTCCCCCTGTCTGCCAAGGATATGTGCCATATTGGTACCCATGGGCTATAGTCGTTTCTTTCTTTCATGGATGCTGTCCAGGGATCAGGAGAAGACAGTTTGTGAACTGGCTCCAGTCCATGGGCCACCAGTTTGAATAGCCCTGGTCGTACGACTAGGTAGGGTGGGGAAGGAGACTTTCCCTGGGGTTGGCCTAAAATTTCCCTCGAGGGCCATTTCTGCCCCTTACCTACGTCTCGGTGGCATCTAGTGATGATGGTGGTAGCATCTGTCCCAGGAGAGGAGCACGATGGAGCTTTCCTCTCCACACTGACTGTCTCCAGGAACTAGGAAGCATGATGGCCATGACTCTTCCTGCCGCAATGCAGCCGGATACTGTCCCAGGCTGTGCTGGGGCAGGGAGCACAACCATTGCATTTCCAGGACCTTCACGGTGAAGGTAAGTGTGGGGGTGCGGTGGAAGGGGGGGTGCACTCACTGGTCATTGCCAGGGAAAACCTGTCCATGATGTGTGGTGCAATTGCACTGCCTGGAGACGGGAGAAGGACGGGACTCGGACGACATCGTGCATAAGTGTCATCTGGGTTCCATCCTTTTCCTGTCCCCAGTGCAGGTTGGGTGCTTCAAGTGGAAAGGACCTCAGTCTTGGGACTTGAGGGATGGAGAGTCAGGTCGGTCTTCCAGTTGTGCGCTAACCCAGCAGCCCGGCTTTTGGGTTCTTCTTTGGGCTCAGCTGTTTTGCTCAGGGAAAGCTCTGGAGGAGATCTGGATGAGACCACCTGCCTCTTGAGCTGCTCCCATGCAAGGTTGTCCCCCCACTCTTTTGTAGCTCTCAAAAGTTACAGCATAAATAGGTTACAGTTAAATCAATTGGCCGATTTACAATCCATTTTCTGTGTCTAGTCTCGTTCTTGGTTGGTCAGCCAACTCAGGGCTGCCTTATCCATTAAGCACAGTGCCTAGGGCCTATGAAAAACTTTAGGGCTTGTGGAAACTGGATTTTAGGGCCTACTAAAACATCCTTAGTAGTCTGTCAAGGTGAGGAGTTGAATACAAGAGTGCCCAGGGCCTGTGGAAACCTTAATGTGGCCCTGAGCAAACTATCCTGGTATTTTTGGATTCCCTGTTTTCCCTGTGGCTCTGCTGGAATGGAAGCCCAGGGAAATGATCTGCGATTGAATATGGTGTAACCCAGGGGTGGGCAGCTGCTCCAGGTCTGGGTCCTGCTCCTCAGATTGGACGGGTACTCAAGGGCCACACTTTTTAACAAATCTTTTCTTCGCAGATGACGTTACTGAGACAGAACTAGCAGGAGACGAAATGTTCACTCCTTTAATGCCATTGCAAATTAATGTGCCCCCATGTGCCCCACCACTTGCACTAGATTAGTTCATTTTTGTTTCATTAAATATTATGAAATTCATTATTGCTTAATATTAAGAAGTGAAATTCAAATAAAGACCGGATCAGATTCATTGCACTGCCATCAATGAAGCCACCGACTTCTCTGGCTGGCAGTCGTGGCTTGCAGCGTAGAAACGTCAGGGCTTCTGTATGAGCTGGGGTGCTGACATCATCTGCCTTGTACTCATCCATCTATCCCAGTATTGACAGCTCTGACTGGCAGCCTCAATTCGCTGGGTCTTCGGGCAGAATTCTTTTCCAGTCCAACTGAAAATGCTTGGGATTAAACCTGAGACCTTCACGGGAACAAAGGAAATCGCCTTGAGCCAGACTTTTGCTCCATCTAGCCTAGTATACCCAGCTCTGGTAGGCAGCCAGTGATCCTCAGATTTCCACAAAGGATGCTTTCCTAGGCCCTTTCTGCAGCTTACTGGATCCCGATGGTGTCATGCAGGGATCTCGCTAAAGTGTCTCCCAGGAGGGGAGCATGACAGGAGTGCTCCCCTCCACACTGGCTGCCTCTGTGCATGGAGGAAGCGCATTGGCATCACCTCTTCTTTCTGTAGCATAGCTGTCTCAGGCTGCACTGGGGCAAGAAGTGCAGTCATTGCACTTGCAGGACATCTGCACATAAGGTAAGTACGGGAGGGTGGCAGGAGGGCTGCGTGATTGCCGGTTGTTGACAGGTAAAACCCATCAATGATTTACTGAGCGACTGCACCATCTGGGGACAGGAGAATGATGGGACCCAGATGACATTGTGCATAAGTGTTTTCTAGGTCCCGTCCTTCTCCTGTCCCCAGTGCGGGACAACAACATTCTGTGGAAAAGACCTAGTCTTAGCTTAAGATCTCTGGTATTCCCTGATGGCTCCCCATCCAAGTACTTAGTTTCTGAAATTGGCTGAGACCAGAGATGTTCAGGGTGGTGCGGTGGCCTCTAAACCACCGCATCACCGTGTATCCCTCTAAAACTAGGACCTTTCGTGGAGAGAAGAGGATGCTAGACTTTTGCAAACTTGGTTGCTCACCAGCAAGCTTTCCAGCCTCTACTTCTGAAATCAGATGTGATTGGATGCATTCAGCGTGCTACAATGGCTTTGAAACCACGACCCCGCACTGGATCTGTGATGGATCCCATGTCTCTCTGTATAACCAGGACAGACTCTAAGAAAGAAGAAGATGACAAAATGGGGCCGAGCTTCCAAAATCACCTGAGATTGGCTGTTTCCAGGACGTCATGGAGGTACGAGAATGGATTTTTCTGGCCGGCGTGTGCTGAGCTATCCACGTTGAAACGCAAAGCATTTAGGGATAGTTTGGCTTTGAATAAGTAATTAAGATCCATATGATCTACAAAAGACTTGCTCCTGCTGGTAACAAAATAAGCTAGTGCAGTTGCACTGAAATGGATCATCAAGGCTGCCATACTTTTTAGAGATGGGGCTCTGGGAATTGTTATGATGAACATTTGCATTTCAACATTTACCACCACATCATTCATGTCTGTGAATAGGATGTGCTTATTTAATTTTTTTTCTTCCCCTAGGGGAGAACAACTGGTTTAATCAATTTTTTTCTTGCTGCAGATAGGGTTGTAAATCTTCATAAATAACACTCTTGCAGGCAAGAATGAATAATTTTACCATTTTTCTCCTTGCTGCAAGACAGTCACTGAAAAGTACTGTTTGCAAAGATTATTTGCAGTTCAGTACTTATTGTGTGCAAACAAAAACAAAACCCCCACTTTTTGGGCACAAAATGGCACTTTCTGCACAGAAAACAAGAGTCTTATGTAGAAAATTGGTTTTTGCTTTTGTTTTTTTGCAAGGACAAGAGAATTTTCTGCATGAAAATAACATCTTCTGCAAAGGAATCTTGTGTTATATGCAGGAGCCACATTGTTTTCTGCTTGGAAAACACTGTTTTCTGTTGAAAGAGAGAGAGACAGAGACAGAGACAAAGAGAGAGATTGAGAGAGAAAAAGTTATTTTCTGCACAGAAGTGGTATTCTGGTCATTCCATTGCTGCAAACAGCATCTCTCAGACTTCTATGCAACTCTGTCCAACATTTCTGGCTTCTTGGCTCTTTGACCTTTGTTATGGCTTAGGTAGCTGGGTATGTTTAGCCTGGAGAAGAGGAGGCAACTTGATAACTGTTGAAATATTTGAAGGAATATCATATGGAGGATGGAGTTTCTGCTACTGCAGAGACCAGGACATGGAGCAATGGCTTCAAACTTCAGGAAAAGAGATTCCACCTAAACATCAGGAAGAACTTACTGATGGGAAGAGCAGTTTGACAGTGGAATACGCTGCTGCTTGGGAGTGTGGTGGAGTCTCCTCCTTTGGAGGTTTTTAAACAGAGGCTGGATGGTCATCTGTTGGAAATGCTTTGATGGTGTCTTCCTGCATGGCAGAAGGGGTTGGACTAGGTGATCCTTGTGGTCTCTTCCAGCTCTGCGGTTCTGTGTATTTCTGAACTACTATTTCCAGCAATTCCCCTGTTGGCTTTGGACTTTGGTCAGGCTTCATTCTCCCTTTGCACCTTGGACTGCCTTGACCATGCTTCTGTTAGTAACCATACGTGAACCTTGATACTGACTTGGCTTTCCCCTGTTGGCTCTTGTGGACTACTAGTGTGCTTGATGTGGCACACACCCACTTTGAACAGGACACCTTCTTCTGTTCTCTTCCTCTTAATCTCTGAATATTCTTTCCATCCCTAACTGTGAATATGCAGGAGCGTGTGTGTGTCAGTGAGTAGGAATATGGGGCCATTTCTGCACTAGCCTGTTACAGTGCTATTATTGCACTTTCAACATCCTATGGAACCCTGGGTTTTGCAGTTTAGGGAGGGGCCTCAAAGGCCCCTCCCAAAACTGCAAACCCCAGGATTCCATAAGATGTTGAAAGTGCAATAATAGCACTATAACAAGCTAGTGCAGAAACGGCCTGGATCTTTCCAGAACCCTTCTAGAAAACCTATGATAGATTTTGGACTTTCGACCTTCAGCTATGCAGCCAGGTTGGAAGAAAGAAAGGCCATGGGGAGCTCCTGCTCCACCTCTCTCCTTTACTTTTGTCTTTGGATTTAGTAAAGGGCTGGCACCATTATCTACAGGAAAGCAACTTCTGAGAGAATATAAGGATTAAGTTGATTGCACCTGGACTAACTGAGGAATCATTTTTCCAATAGTACAGAAGATAGAACTTCAATTGAGTAACAAAAATCCACGAGTGATTCAAGCAGCAGCAATTTTTACTAAATTAGCCACTAACGCTGGGAGAAAAATGAAGGAAGCTTTATAGGTTTTTGATGGGATTCTTACAGAGTGTAAGGTTTTATTGTTTTATGTGTGCTAGTAAAAGGTGCTCTCTCTCTCTTTCTCTTTCTCCCTCTGTCTCTCTACATATATATATATATATATATCTGAGAGCCAGCATCGGGTAGTGGTTTGAGCATCAGAAGTATGACTCCAGAGACCAGGGTTTGAATCCCCACTTGGCCATGGAAACCCACTGAGTGACCTTGGGCAAGTCCCAATCTCCCAGGCCATTTCCGCATGATATCACAGTCCTGCAATGGGGATACGATGGTAGCAGTTCACAGGTCGCGCTTTCACATGAAGTTGTTGCGGTCCCCCTGCCATCTTGTCTCCACCCGTTGCAATCATGGAATATTGACTTAACAGAATAAATTTGTTAAGCGCCCATGATTGTGCAATGCTCCCATCACCGTTGACCATGGGAAAGAGGCAGAAGCATGACAAAGGCGCTTGCTTCCCCAGCACAGCACATGAAAGCACATGAAAGAGGCTGGCTGCACGGTGGAAGGGAGGCATGTGTCGCTCACACTCCATTGCATAGGGAACCGGCTGAGTGCAAAGGGGAGCATTCCCGTCATGTTCCCTTCCCAACAAAGGCACTGCTGGGACTATGACGGCAGGACAACGAAAGGAGGTGTAGTGTGGAAATGGTCCAAGTCTCAAAGGTGAAGGCAAATCCCCTCTGAACAAATCCTTCCATGAAAAACCTGTGATAGGTTCACCTATAGATCACCATAAGTTGGAAAATTACTTGAAGGCAATCAAGAACCACAAGAACAACCACATGTTTTCTTCATGATAGGTGGATATCCCCAAGCCATGCTTCAGAACTGGACAAACTCCAAATCTGGGACTGAATCGGGCTGATCTGGAAAGATTCGGGTGATACGCAAATCGAGCTTGATGCCCACCAAAGCAGACCTGTTAAGACTGTTTGCCCACTCAGTGCCAGTATAGGGATCCCCTACAACTTCTTATCCTTGTTCTGGGGAGATGGATTTAACTCTGGGGGATCTCCTCCCTTTTGGGGGCCCCGGCAAGATTCTCCCCATTTCCAGAGAGAGAGAGAGATCCAGTCCAGAAGCTTGTTAATGGTTTAAACGTCTATAAGTTCCACCAGAGAAGCAGCTGGACATTTCTGTCTAACGTGGAAAGCCCATATCCAGTCCAAGATTGTGAAAACAAGTTTCTGTGTTGGTTTGATTGAGCATTGGTGTACATTGCATATTGTTGCTGCTGTTGACTCTCTTTAGACACCATCTTTCCTCCAGAACTGAGAATCAAGACAGCTTGCAAATTAAATCAAGTATAGCCCAGCACAGCATAGTGGTTTGAGCACTGGACTATGGCTCTGGAGAGCAGGGTTCAGTTCCCCACTTGGCCATGGAAACCCACTGGGTGACCTTAGGTGCATGAGGCACTCTCTGCCCCCAAATACCATGCGATAGCTTCACTTCAGGGTCACCATGGGTTGGAAGGACTTGGGCCCTTTCCGCACCTTACCTTCTTCCGGCACTGGGATGTGGGGATCGCACGAGCACCCTCTGGCGAGAGGCTCTCACGTCTGGGGTCCTTTGGCTCCGCACGAGCTGCCTGCTCATGCGAGAGCCCCACCCCTTCCTTCCACAGCGCATCCAGCATGACCGGCGCGGCTCCAGAGGCTCCGCACGCCAGGTAAGTGCACGCAGGGCCCAGGAGCAATGTACGATCGTGCACCATTTTCGGCTTCCAGCCAAAAATGAAAAGATGCATGATCAGCACCTGCCAGCCCCTGGAGCATCGCACAATTATGAGTGTGTCATGCAGATCGCTCCTCACAATCACGCAATGTTCCAGGTGCCCTTTCGCATGGAAAATTTTAAACATCCCATCAGTGGAAAACCAGCAACCTCCACTCCTGCCAGGCAGAAAGAATTTTCTGCAGCAGTTCCCTGGTTTTAAAATGTTTTTGTTAATTCTGTAGAAAAAACAAATGTTTATTGTGCTATTGTTGTTGTGTGTCTTCAAATCTTTTCTGATCCTAAGGAAAAACAATAATCTTTCTTGGTGAGATTTATCTATAGGAGGTTTCCCATTGCTTTCCTTTAAGTCTGAGGCCATTTCCGCACTAAACTGTTACTAGTGCTATTATTCCACTTTCAGCATCCTGTGGAATCCTGGGGTTTGCAGTTGAGGGAGGGGCCTCTGGAATTCTTAGCCAGAGAGCTCTTGGGCCTCAGTGAACTGCAAACCCCAGAGTTCCATAGGAGGTTGAAAGTGGAATGATAGCACTATAACAGTGTAGTGTGGAAATGGCCTCCTGAGAGAGTGTGACTTGTCCAGCTTTCATGGCGAGTAGAAATTTGAACCCTGGTCTCCTGAAGTCCCTGTCCAACACTCAGACCACTTGACTGTGATGGCTGTTTGCCACATCTGTTAAGCTGCCTCTGCCTGTTTTTGCACAATGTTCACTAGATAACTAGTGAATGTTCACTATTTCACTGGATCCTTGCACAACATTCAACTGTCTCCTATAAGAGAAGTGTCAAATACTGGGGATGCTGGAATGACCCTTTCTTGGCCCGGGGTAAAAAGCAGCAGAGCAAATATTTGCTGACATTCTGCAGCCAGGGGAAGAGAAATTAGGTCACTGTCCCAGAAATCCAATGGTTTCTTGGAGATCCGGAAGAAAGATCTTGCTCCACAGCAGATCCACCACGGGTTGCCCTGGTTCCCTCCCTCTGCCAGTAAAAGGCCATGGCAAAGTGGCCAGAGCTTGACAAATGCCAGGGGAAAGGGGAGAAGCATGGAACTGTGCATGAAGAACATTATATTCCATACACTTTGATCAGGGGTTTCAGCCATTGTCATTTTCCTATGCACCTGCTGTGCTGCATTCATTTCAATCCACATTGCAAAATTCACATACCTGCTCTTGTACATAAGAATCTGAAATGTGGAAGTGCGAACTGTGCACAGAACAGAGAAGTCTCTGTGAAATAAAGGGATAGATTTCTGAATCCCCAGGCCAGCTCAGTGGGAGATGCCTAAAGCACAATTTCTAAGGATTTCAAGAAAAATAAAGGCTTCCATCAGACTTCAAGCGTGGGGATATGAAATATCAGTGTGTTGTCATATTGTGTTTTTCTTTTTGCAGGCATTCTGAAGTAGTATTTAAATGGATGCAAATATTGCAATGTTGTGGTGATCCCTGCTGTGTCTTGAGTTCAGGACTGACAATAGAAAAAGGATTTTTCAAACACCGCATGATTGCACAATTAACTAATCAGGATCCATGAACAGATATTGTCATGGTGGCTACCAGTTTGGGTCAAAGCTTGGTGGCTACAGGAGAGCCACTAAATCAGGGGAATTGATTCATCATTCAACAGATGATTCAGTGGGTCTGCTCTATTTGGCACTAACCACCAGGATTTGAGCAATGCAGCTGCTCATTCTTGGATGGTGACTGGGTATTTGTTAGTGCCTTCAGTGTACAACTTTATGCACTGGAGTTGCAGAAAGAGATATTTTGCATTTCCTATGACACACAGGGGCAATAAGCAGGCGCACTGGTAGATATACCATGGGTTTCACGGTGTTGATATTCAGAGGAGGATGTTCCCGGTTGAGCTTCCCTTATCTGAAATGCTTGGGACCAGAAATGTCCTGTATTTTCAATTTTTTCCCCCAGATTTTGGAATACAGTCCCTTTTTGGAATAGCCTTGCATCTTGTTCGTTTGCTATTTGTGTTGTAGGTGAGATACGAGGCTGGAACAAGACTGGGGATTGTTACCCTGAGAGGTGGGGGACATTGGGGTCCACCCAGAATACCAGCATCTCCTTAGAATTTGGGGGAATTAAAGCTCAAAGGAAGCCTACAAGAGGAAGGTAACTACAGGATCTTTTCAGCAATGTATACCAGTACAAACTGTAGAGAGGATTCCAGTTAAAATCAAAGTATTTTATTTGAATTGATAAACATATGAGGAATAAGATACTTTTAAGACCCATACGAGGCTATTGGAAAATGAGGCGAGAAAGGCTGGATAGAGAGAGGTTGGGTGGAAGGGGTAATGCTTAGCAGTTCTGTAGACAAGGTCACTGTGGAGGGACAGCATCTGAGGGTAGCAAGGAGGAACAGCAGTCTGGGGCACGACATTCTATGGAGGAGGCAACATGACACCATTCACCGTCACATGCAAGAATTTTTCCCTCTGTCTCCAAATTTCCAGTATTGCAGAGGGTAAGACATGGAAAGTCATCCACACCTAGAGCTCTTCCGTTTGCTCTGTTTGCATACCCCTTGGTCACTTTGCCTGCCTGTCTTCTTTGGATGCCTAAACTCTATCTCAAAATGTTTAACTGAAGTTTAACTTCCTATCATGCTAGAGATTTGGGGACTAAGGCCATTTCCACACTAAACTGTTCTAGTGCTATTACTCCATTTTCAACATGCGATGGATTCCTGGGGTTTGCAGTTCAGCGAGTGGCCTTTAGAATTCTCAGCCAGAGAGCTCTTTGGCGTCAGCAAACTACAAACCCCAGAATTCCACAGGATGTGGAAAGTGGAAGAATAGCGCTATAACAGGGTAGTGCAGAAATGGTCTAAAGGACAATTTCCTTTGGAGGGGCAGAAGTTTTATTTTATTTTATTTTATTTTATTTTTTTGTGAGGGCACTGTCCTCCTTATGCCCTCCCTATAACTACATCCCCGGTAAGACCTGAGCCAATATCTGTTGCACTAAATCTTCCGCTTCGTATCAGACGACAACACCCCAAACTGACATCTATTTCCAGTGCATATGACTGTATGTGCTCTGCGGTTGGACTTTCTAAAAAGCTTTCCTGCTGGGTGCCAGCCAGCCGCGGTGCTGGGCCAAGAGAGGCACATGAACGGAAGGCCCAGCCGCGGCATCTGCCCTCCAGGGTCAGGTGGAGCCGTTCAGCCTTTGCTTTCTATCTCCTGTACGTTCTGAGTCCCGCTGGATGTTTCCCTCTGGGTTCTGCGGAAGACTGTCTTCCTCTTCCTCTTGAGCCCGGCGTGGGCGCAGAGGAGACCCCCTGCTGTGCCCTGGCATTCGGCAGGTGCCACATCCTATTAAGCTCTGCAGACCTGCGAATAGCTGTGGCTGCCCTGATGTATTTGTCACGCTGAGTGGGGGCCGGCCACCTGCCGTGGCTGAAGGGAAGCGAGGCTCGAGATCCGACCAGCGGGAAGTGGAGTGTGAACAGCAGGCGTAAACTGGGCAGGAGAACAAGCCTTTCTCTCCGCTGCCATCCAAAGAGGGAGATAAACCCTGTCAGAAGAGATTTCACTCTTGCCCATTGCTTTCCCCTTCCAACGATGGGGATGAGTTCATTGCCTTAATTGCAAAGCCGAGAGGTGTCAGCGTTTATGCGCGTTCAGAAATCTTGTCCCTTTGCTGGGAAGCCTTTCCTTATAGATTAGAGGTGGGGACGCTTCAGTGGGTGGGCCGACTGTAGACCGCAAAGGCTGTTTTCTGCCCCTAAGAGCCTCAAATCCCTACGTTCCCCAAAAATACTTTGGTAGCAAAAAATCATCCCAGAGGGTCATTGAGAGTTCTCAGCCAGAGAGCTCTTTGGCCTCAGTGAATGACAAACCCCGGAATTCCACGGGATGTTGAAAGTGGCATAATAGCACTATAACAGTGTCATGCAGAAAGGGACTAGGATTACAAGCACAAAACCACAACAGCATACAGAAACGGCAGCAGAAGAGCATTAGTTACGACTCCTACTCCTATTATTAGTGGAAACCCACAAAAAAATGTTGCAAGGAGTACTTTTCTTCAGGATGCTTGTGCTCAGGCTTTCCAACCAAGCCCCTGTTCAAAATACTCTATTCCATTTCTTCCAATTTTTCAATTCTTTTCCCCAAAGTTAGGAAGCAGCTCATGGCCTTTGAGGCCCCTCCCTAAACTGCAAACCCCAGGATTCTATAGGATGTTGAAAGTGGACTAATAGCATTATAACACGCTAGTGCAGAAATGGCCCATGTCCCCTGAACATGTTCAACCTTCCAGTCAGATAGGTGGGGGAAATTGGACTGCTAAAGTTTTTTTTTCTTCCAAAAACCCATAGTGTAGGGTTTCCAGAAAATTTTTGACTTGGAAAATCCCCCAGTGCCTGATCTAATCGTGCTCTATTTATTTCACTTCTGTTTACTAAACTTCATAATCTCCTAGTTTACAAGTATTTGAATTGAAATATGTGATTAGGAAACATAGAAAACTCGTGGAATGTGTGTTAAATATTTAAATCAAATAAATTTGAAGGTTTTTAATTTGTATTAGAATTCCCCTTAAATTTTTTACACAGTCACTCACTTCCCTTGCTCATAATAAACTCCAACGAACAACAAATGTTTCCTCTTGGAAAGACTGAAGTAGAACTCACCTTCCCTGAATTATTTCATTGTGATCACTAGCAAGAGGCTAATAAAGATCTAATATTCCCAATTATCCTGCTTTTCCCAGACCGCTCCCCTGAGTCTCTTTTAATTATTTTGCTCTAAGTTTCCAACAAGTTGTTCAGAGAACAGGTGGCTACATTTTTGCATCCAGAAGTTTCTTATTAGATCACTCATGACAGAAGAATTTTAGCTATATTTAATGGGCAACTGCATTGTTTAATTGTTTTAATAGGTAGACATTTTATTATGTATAGTAAATTTTTAAAATCAAATGTGTCTTTTAATCTGTGATTTTATGGTCTGTCGACTGCCAGTAAAGATGATTGATACATACCCTGCATCGTTTGTTGAAATCTAAGAGGGAAAGGCTTTGAAAATTGTTGACTTACTAATTTTAGCAGACGTAATAAACTGGGCAGGATACGTTGCAGTTGTGCCAACACATCTACTTCCATCATGGAATTCATAGGGGACCTGAAGCTTCATTTTCCGTGTCTGGAGAATCGCTTGCACTTCTTTGTTAAGTTTTAAAGTTAAGGCAATTGGGCATAAGAATCATAGAATCATAGAATTCGAAGAGACCACAAGGGCCCTCCAGTCCTGCTATGCAAGAATAACAGAGGGCCATGCAAACTCTGTTTAAAAACCTCCAAAGAACGAGACTCCACCACACTCCATTGAGACAGCAGCAGATTCCACTGTCCAACTGCTCTTCCTGTCAGGAAGTTCTTCCTAACGTTTAGAAGGAATCTCTTTTCCTGAAGTTTGAAGCCATTGCTCCATGTCCTAGTCTCTGGAGCAGCAGAAAACAGGCTTGCTCCATCCTCCATATGACATCCCTTCAAATACTTAAACATAGATATCATATCACTTCTTAACCTTCTATTCTTAAGGCTAAACATCCCCAGCTCCCTCAGCTGCTTCTCATAGGGCTTCATGGTTTCCAAACCTGTTAACATTGTGGTCACCCTCCTCTGTACATGTTCTAGCTTCTCCATATACTTCCTCATTGGAAGGATATCACATTGATTCAAATGCAATGCATCAAATGCATTGATTAATTCATTTGAATTTGATGAAACACAGTTTGCTTTTAGAAATGGACTTTTTTTTGGTATAAAAATAAAGCACTGGAAAATCTGTCTTTTTGTTGTCTGCAGACAGTGGCATTTTGTGTTACCCCAGAAGCTGGGTGACTCAGAGGTCCAACCGTGATACCAGTGCCTCCATGAAATATTTGGGAATTACTAGCTCAAAGGTAGACCTGCAAGAGGGGGTAACCTTACGGGATCTTCCACCTATGTATACTGGTATTAATGCAGGGACACCAGTTGGAGAAGAAAAGAATGTTTTATTTGAGGGAAACCACAGACAGCAGCAAGATTCAAGCAATCTCTCAACCATAAAAGGCTAACTGAAAGAAAGGGTGGAAAAATTGGATAGTGAGAAGTTGGGATGAAGTGGGTGATATTTACCTATCCTGCAGAGAAGAGATGAAGCCATATGGCTCAGAGTAAGGGTTGGAGAGTAGCACAAGAATGGGAACCTGAGCAGGAAGGTGATGACCTACATCCAGTGTACTACCAGCTGCCAGGCTGAGAGTAAGGGTTTAAATACCTCTTTTCTGCCCTGAAGGGGAAGGTATTAATGCCTCTCTGGCAGAGCAAACAATGGCATCTGGAACGGGTTAATGGTCTTAGCATTAGCTGGCGAAGCACTGATGGGAATGGTAATAACTTCTTTATGTCTGGGCAGGCAAGGAAACAAAGGAGAGTTTTGGTGGGAAGAGGGAAGAGGTTGCTCTATTGAGATAGTTTTGTGTGCTATTGTCTTTGAAGGTTGAGTCATTGAGGCTGTTATCGCAAGCCAGTTACATAATGTTCATTGCCAGTCAAATCATGGAGTGGGGGTGTATGGCATTGTAACATTTGACTGCATAAGGATTCATACTCAGAAAATCAGTGTCCTGTTACAGGATGTCAAAAGCATTTCTCCTTCTGTTTGGGGTGAAACTAAGGGTCTGGGCATGTGTATTCCCTGCAATTAACTTGTTTCTCCTCCTGCGGGGGTTCTTCCTCACGGACAGAAATGTCTCAGCAATCAGACATGCAAGTTAAGCTTTGGTTATAAACACTCGGATATTCTTTCTTTCCCTCCATTGAAGTGGACATCCAGTATGGCTTGGCCTGGGCTAACCTAGAAAATTGCCTGTATCTCTAGAATTGTGCATCTCAGTTTCAGGGACTTTTCTCAAGAAAAACAAGATAATGTAGTGAAAGTAATACTCAGAATATTTAGTTCCTCTCTGACGTGTAAGTGTTAATGGCCTTTTTGATGGCAGCAAACGAAGCCTGGGTTCTTTACCTGGAAGGAGTCTATAGAAGGGTAGTTTACATGCCTGAGCTGGAAAGATAACCAAGACATCTGCTAGAAATATTGGTTGGATGGAAAGTTATCCCAACACATGAACAACATATGAGTGACCTACCAGCTTTTAAGATGCTATATTTAGGTGTGGGAGGACTGAGGCCAAGGGCTTCATTCGGTTCTGATTCTGCTCTGGCGTTTCTTTCAAGTTGGGTCCTTGATTCACCGGCATGGTCTTCTAATATTCCCTCCAGTTAGATGAAGAAGGAATTCCTCTTCACCATTTCTTTCTGCTATACATTTGTACTCAGGCCGAGAGAGAGAGAAGTGAGCACTACAGATCGAATATCTTGGTATCAGCTTCTAAAACCCGGCAAGTAGGTAGCTGGCTTTCTTTCTCTTGAATATGCTTCATTCCGAGAGAAAGCAAGCCAGCTGCCACTAACCTGTCGGCAGAGAAACCTTCGGCCATGTGAAGTGGGTTCAGCCCTTTGAATTATCAGGATCCTTTTTCACCCTGGAAAGAAATCCCTTTTAGGCGCTTCACCCAGGGAAAAAAGTGGTATTTATTCTAGGGAATAGAGATAGAAAGAATATTCACAATTATTTGATTACAGGTTGAAAAGCTGGTTTCCCCACAGCTAGGAAATGACATTGAGAAGAATAATAGAGCTGCAATGCTTTGGCACAGTTCTTTCCCTGTGTTCATACATCCTGAGGAATTGCAAGAAAATTATTGGCCAAGATCCTGAAAGCGGATATACAGTCATAATGTCATGGCTGTCCTTGGTCCAGCAATGTAATTCTTCACTACATTTCTTCTCAGAGGAAATAACAAGTAATTTTAACAATTGTCTTTCCTTGGCTGGAAGATCCTTGAAAACCATGCAGTTTTTGAAGACTATTTGCAATTTGGGATTTATTCTGCACAAAATTCATGTGTTTTTGTTTTTTGTTTTTTGCACAGGAGACGTCATTTTCTTCATAGGAATCAGACTTTTCTACACACAAAAAATATAAAATTTCTGTGCTGAAATTGCAGAAAAGGCTGTTTTTTATGCAGAAACCACTGTTTTCTGTGCAAATCAATCATGTGTGAATTTTGTGCAGAACGAAGTCCCAATTGCAGCATTTTATAAACAGAAAAGGCAGCAGGTTTTTTTGCACGAAACAACCATGTGTAGATTTTATGCAGAGTAAGTCTTGAGCTGTGAAAATCTTCATCAGTCTAGGATTTTTCTTATAGTGGTTTCTCAACACCTGAAAAACTTGTGTAGCAATAGCAATAGTATGTGTATCTCTGTACCTCTTATCAGCTAAGTGCTCTCTAAGCAGTTTACAATGTGGTAGTTAATTGCCCCCAACAAGCTGGGTACTCATTTTACCAACCTACAGACGGATGGAGGGCTGAGTCAACCTGGAGCCTGGCAGGATCGAACTCACAATCTTGTGGCTGCAGCACCGGCATTTAACCATTAGGGCTCCCTGTTTCAACCATTTTTGGAATATTTGTGAATATTTTTTTCCCTTCCTAGTTCTGGCTCCTGAAACCCATCTAAAATCCAGGCAGCTGCACCGGGGGACCAGCAGCAGGGACCAGGCAAGATCCTGTTGCAACTTGTTGGCACACCACTGCTAACTGGTGGGAAGGGGCTGGACGTATCATCCTTCAGCACCCCACTCACCAGTACTGCAGAACATTCCTTGGTAAGGCTGGCTGGTTTTTAAGGTAGGTTTTGGGGTCATTTGCATTTACGGCAATGGTACCATGATTGTAAATATAAATGAGAACAGGAAACATTAAGTAGGTTGAAAGTCCACCTTATTGACTGATAAGGTTGCATTGTATGGTAAACAAACAAACAAACCCCCTCATGCTTATTGGGCAAAAAAAAGAGTGTTAAAAACCCTATCCTGGGGTCTACAATTTTGATATTAAAATATGATTCAATGTGCCTCAGAGGTCACCCGGATGGGCAGGTAGGCAGCAATGGTCAAAGATCGAAAACCAGGTCAGGCCAGTAAAATCCCCCGTCACGTAGCCCCAGGAGACCTCAAGATGTGTAAACCCACAATAAACAAAGGGTCCTCAGCCCCTGAGAAGCCGACTTGAGGAGATTAGCGTGTCTGCCCCAAATTGAGCAAGTATCCTATCAGGCGAGGACCTTTTACATAAAGTCACACCACAACCAAATGCAGCTGAAAATCCTGAGACTTGGGCAACACCTTGTAATCTCATCACGCAAAGGAAGTTGCCGTTGTGGAGCTTCTTTCTCGTTGCAACACCCATTGTTCTCCCCGGGAAAGGATTAGCCCTCCAGGTACCTTTTCCCCTACAATAGTTCCAGTTTTTGAGCGTTTCCTTGGATCGCTCCTGGTCACCCCAGCTGACCATCGCTCCGTCTGTCGAGCGATCCCCTCAGCCCTGTCCATGCTGTGCCTCACTTCTTCGCTGCCTTCTCGGACCCAGGACTTCAGGACAAGGTGCACTATTACCCCAACAACACCCCTTCAAAACTCCCCTGTCCAATTTCCTCTCTTTTAGTTCTTAATAGCTCTTGGGTGAGTGAGTGCGTTGGTGCGTGAGACTTGCATTCAATAAAATCATTTATTGGACATCTTCTTCTGGTTTTTGGCTTGGCCTGACCCCGTAAAACTGGGTGAAAAGACCCCGCTAGGTTACCCTGCCTCTCGCATTGCTATTGCTTGTGCTCTGGCTAGTTTCCATCCCCCATCACGTGGAGCACAGTTAGGTGTCCCCCAAGGGACCCCAGAAATTACGGTAACAAGGGTATTATGTGCAGCAATCAGAAAACATAGTTTACCATGTTATATGTACCCCTCACCCAAAATTCTGCACAAAACCCCATGTGATTTCTGTCTACATGAGGAGATTTCGGGAACTATGATGGGGGGAATAAGGGCAATAAAAGTGGGGCACTGGACAAAATTGTCCAACTACGTCCACAGTGGAAGTTATGCATATGTAAAACACCAACAGCATTCTGGTTCATGTATTCATTTATATTGTCTTCCTGTTGGAATGAAGGGTCATGACTGGGAGGAGAGAATAATTACACACCATCCCAGAATATGCAACTGGATGGTTAGAATCCTGATCAAATATGTGATGAACGTCCAGCAATTGTCCACAACAGTTGAGTGGATGTTATTCACCTTGCATCAAGTGAGTGCTGCTACTTTGGTTACCCAGTAACAATGCAAAGCAGGATTGCCTAAATAAATACCCCGAAAAGATCTAGATCAGGGCTTTCCGAATGGAGTACCATGACACATTAGTGTGTCGCCTGAAGTGTGTAGGGGTGTCGCCTACAATCTTGGAAATGTATGTTATTATTTATAAATCATATATTTTTAAAAATATATGAAAGGTTTTCATGAGATATGTTGTGTCCCCATTCATTTATTCATGTTATTACAATTTATGTATGTGTCTGTATCTCTCATAAGGGGTTAATTTAATATTCGATTTGCTAGTAAAACTGAATTACTGTGTCGTGAAATGATGCATATCTAAAAAAGTATGTCACCAACGTGAAAAGTTTAGAAAGTTTAGAAAGCTCTGACCTAGATCTTGCCTTATCTTGAAAGCCAAGTGGGGTCACCCTTGTTTGTGCTTGTGCTGCCAGGGAGCACCAAGTGCTTTAGGAAGGCAATGGCACACTACCTCCGAGTATTCTTTGCCTATGAAACTCATAGAACCTTACAGTGGGAAGGGACCACAAGGACCATCAAGTTCAACCCTCTACCAGGCAGAAATACACAAGCAAAGCACTCCTGAAAGATGTCCATCCAACCCCCATTTAAAGACCCCCCACCAACTTCTAACACAGTCTATTCCATTCTCAGACAGCTCTTACAGTGAAATCATGCTTCCTAACGTTTAGGCAGAATCTCTTTTCTTGTCATTTGAATCCATTGGTTCCCATTCTAGTCTCTGGAACAGCAGAAAACAACCTTGCTTCATCTTCTACCTGACATCCCATTTCAAGATGGCTATCATGAAGGTCTTCATAAGCTGACGGGCAATTTGAAAAGATGTTCTCTTTTTTTTCCCCAGCAGAAGAAAAGTGGTCCAGGGAATCTGTAAGGGTCAAGAGCCACAAACCCCCTTTTGAGGTCACCCGTGGTCCAAGGGCCCCACTTTGCCCGCTCTCTGATTTCAAGCAATTTTTATACTACATACCTCTTAAGCAACCCGGCAGGTTGCCTGTGTATGACAATAATACTGCCAGTATCTAGGATTTTCTTTATGCCGGTGGGTGTCTTCAAGTCTCATACCCAACCCATTGAGGCTGCTCTTCGATGAGTTACTAGGTACATCATAATTGCTTCGTCGTAATTCATCACTCCTATCACATCACTGCCATATCATTGTCATGAGCTTCTCATTACAGCTGTTGCTTAAAGGGTGAGATATCATCTTTGTAATCATTCATACTACGCCTGCCATCAAGGAGCAATTCTTTAATTCCATCAGGATGTAAGGTTTTGAACCCATTTGTTATTCTGTCCTTATCCCATCGAACACATTCAGGCGGCCATTTGCTCCACTCTATAAAAATTAGGAAAATCTAAACAGTCATTTGGAGTGACAGGTATAACTTCACTCTGTTCTGCTCGGGGTAGCTTAGCCAAATCCATGGTTCTGTTGCCCATTCTTAAATATTGTCAGTGCTACCTGTAGGCATTTTGCTGCCTGAGAAAAGTACATGAGACTTCATTTGTTTGCAGAGTGATGGCTGGCATATCATCTTGGTGTTTGGGGGTTGTTTGGATTCCTGGCCTCTGAAGTGACTTTGGAAGAGTTGGGACCTGATTCTGTGCCTCCATGGATGTATGATCTGGACTGGCTTGGCTTACCTCCATCTGCTTCACTTACTAAAAATTTGGTAAAAGGCCTGGAAACCATGAAGCCCTGTGAGAAGCGGCCAAGGGAGCTGGGTATGTTTAGTCTGGAGAAGGGAAGGTGAAGAGGCAACATGATAGCTATGTTTAATATTTGAAAAGATGTCATATGGGGGATGGAGCAAGCCTGTTTTCTGCTGCTCTAGAGACTAGGACACAGACCAATGGCTTCAAACTTCAGGAGGAAATTCCTGACAGTAATAACAGTTCGACAATGGAATATGCTGCCTGGGAGTGAAGTCGCCTTCTTTGGAGGTTTTTAAACAGAGGTTGGATGGCCAGCTGTCAGGAGTGCTTTGATGGTGTCTTCCTGCATGGCAGAATGAGGTTGGACTGGATGGCCCTTGGGTCTTTTTCAGCTCTATGATTCTATGATTCTATGAACTTCCTCCCCAGTTGCATCTTCTTCTCCCCTTGACATCTGTGGAGGGAGGGAGGGAAGTTTGGGATGGCCTGTGAATGGATAGCGAATAGAACCCTGAACCCCATCTGAAAGGAGATGTACGGGTATATAATCCATACTTATGTGCACGTATGTCAATAACAGGATTCCAGCCAACATTGCTCTGCCTTCTGTTATAGGGTCTCACTCACCATCCTTCCAAAGACACAGCCTCTTGCTTTCTGCAATAGTTGAAATGTTGACTTCGCAAAGACTTATTATGAAATGACTCATTTCTCATTGACATTCCTGCTTGTGCATTTGTAAGGGAGAAAAGAACCACCTCCTTGGCCATTTCCTTTCAGAGCCTTGACTAATTCGGTCATTCATCGGTCATTGCTCAGACGGTCTTTTCAGATGCTGCGCTAGACGCTTCTCAGTGTTCGTCTGCACAATGGCACCGGTCTGTTGGCAACGGTCCAGCACTTCACGCGAAGTGCCCATTGCAAGTTCAGTGAGAGTCGTGGGCAATTTTGCCATTCATCTCCCCGTGGCCCTGAGCTTACAATGCAAGCGCCCACAGGCTGGAGGAAGAGCTTTGTCCTTTCTGAAAGGCTCTCTGTGAGGCGAGAGAATGAGTGGGCTTTGCGGGGTTGAACATTCCTCGCCGTCAGAATATGACAAACTTAACGTCAGCTCTGGGTACTGAAAGCTGTGTGTGTGTGGGGGGGGGGGGAACCGCAAAGAAACAACAGCAATCAGGACTTGATCCTGGACAACGATGCCAATTTGGCTTGTTATTCCATGGGATAAGACCACGGAGACTTGCTCGAAGGAGACCGTGGCTAGAATCCTGTTAGTGCCATAGTCCTCTTTAAGGCACGTTACAAACCACTGCACTTTTTTTGCCCGTTGTGCAAAGGACGCATTCAGTTTATGGCTGCATAAGCAGAATGCCACAACGGTAACCATTTCACATGAGCCTCAATCCTGACTAGAATTGTTTCTGCGTGCTTTCTTCTTCTTTTTTTAGCTTTATTTTTATAAGTGAAAATCCAGAGATAATTTGAAATAGCATTTGTGATGTTAAATAGTAGCCTAGATGCAAAATACAAACAAATGTAAGAGTATAATCTAAGTTTCATGATATCTTCCTTCCTATATTCTATATTCTCTCTTCATACGGTTCATTTTAATATCGCTTAAGTGGTTTTCCTAAGTATAAATAAAATATTGTACGTGGATGTTTCATTCTAGCCAAAGGGGTAGGGTGAAAAAGGAGGAATAGGTGTGTTGAGTGCGGAATGAAACTGAGTAGAGGCATTATACAACAGGGGAATGTAGGTACAAATAGACAAGCACCATGTTTTTGTGTGCTTTCAAGTCATTTCCAACTTATAGCGACCTTAAGGTGAACCTATCGCAGGGTTTTCTGGGGCTGAGAGAGTGTGACGTGCCCATGGTCACCCAGTGGGTTTCCTTTGCTGCGTGGGGAATTGAAGCCTGGTCTCCCGGGTCATAGTCTAATGCTCGAACCATTATTCCATGCTGGCTCTCTCCTAACTAGAGTAGTGCCATTGAACTGATTAGGTTTACCTAGGTGTTGACTCACCATTCAACAACTGAGGCCATTTCCGCACTAGACCGTTATAGCGCTATCATTCCACTTGCAACATCCTATGGAATCCTGGGGTTTGCAGTTTAGGGAGGGGCCGGCCGGCCCCTCCCTAAACTGCAAACCCCAGGATTCCATAGGATGTTGCAAGTGGAATGATAGCGCTATAACGGTCTAGTGCGGAAATGGCCTGAGTCAATGCATTCTACGTTGGTTGGGACTAACCAACAGGGATTCCAGCCATGCTGTTTTGCATTGTTGGGTGAGCCATGGCATTTCGTGAGTGCCTTTAATGTCTCACTTGATTCTCTGGCATTGGCCAGATTTCTTCTGAGTAGGTTTGTCATTGCATTTGTCCGCGGCTGAGAGAATCGGACTTGTCCAAGGTCACTCAGAGGAATTCCGTAGCTGAGTTGAGATCTGAACCCTGGTCTCCCAGAGGCCTTGTCCAACGCTTAAGTCACCACAGCATCTCCCAGAAGGAAACGCATGGGTGTGTAATGGAATGCTATCCAGCGTTAAAAAGTGGGTTTTGAGATAGTAACACAGAACTGTGTCCAGTTCTGGGCACTTCGTTTCAAAAAGGATGTGGCCAAGCTGGAGCGTGTCCAGAGGAAGGCGACCAAAATGGTGAAGGGTCTGGAAGCCACGAAGCCCTATGAGGAGCATCTTAGGGAGCTGGGGATGTTTAGTCTGCAGAAGAGAAGGTTAAGAGGGGACATGAGAGCCATGTTTAAATATTTGAAGGGATGTCATGTCAAGGAGGGAGTGGGCTTCTTTTCTGCTGCTCCAGAGACTAGGACAAGGAGCAACAGATTTAAGCTGTAGGAAATGAGATTCCAGTTAAACCTCAGGAAGAACTTCCTAAGGGTAAGAGAAGTTTGGCAGTGGGATATCCTGCTGCCTCACTGGAGTGTGGTGGAGCCTCCTTCTTTGGAGGTTTTTAAGCAGAGGCTGGATGGCCATCAGTTGGGAGTACTTTGATGTGGATTCCTGCATGGCAGAATGGGGTTGGACTGGATGGCCCCTGAGGTCTCTTCCAACTCTATAATTCTATGACTCTAAACATTTGGGTCGGAAGTCATGGGTATCGGCCAGTTGGCCCTCATCCCCCAGGGCAGCCAGAATTGCAATGGAGCTGTAAGCTGAAGAAAGGAATCCATTGAATTTCTCCAGGAACATGGCATGGTGCATCCAAACAGTGCTGGGGAAATGGATGATATTATTCTGAGGTGGCTTCTTCCAAGATAGTCTGTCTTTAAAAAAAAAGTAATTTTGGTCTCAGGAAAAGCCAGCGTGAATTTTACTGTTTCTTTAATTATAATTTCAAGAAGTTGAAAGCCTCCATGGGTTTTTGATGAATATGAAGAGCCTACTACTGTCGTCTCCTGCTGTTTTAATAATTTTATTAGCAGCTACTGTGCAAGGAAGACAATGGGACACCCGGCGATTGTACTGAATTACTGTACACGTAAAAGAGAACAATCTAGGTCTGAGCCAAAACTACTTACCTCATTTCATATTCATTTTCATGGCTGTTGAGGAATGCCTCCCATTTTCAACTGTTTTTGGTACTCGCTGTGAATGCATTTGTGTTGTTTGGATGCCCTGCTGCTCTGAGCCATCTTTCCTTTCCATCCTTGTGTGGATTCAGAGCTCCTTGGCTCTCTTGCATTGCAATGGCGATGGCTGCTGCTGCTTTGGGCTCCATTTCCCCCCTTATTCTTTGCCCTCACTATCTTTGGCCTCATCTGCCCTCACTGACCTTCACCTTGCTTAACTGTACTGGTTGCAACAAAACACGTGATTCTTGCCGATGGGTGTGATCTTAGGCCAAAACTAACAAAATGAATTTGAACAGGGAGTAGGGAAAGGTATGACACTTGGGCAGAAAACATGTGAAATGGGCAGATATAAGATGGGTGACACCTGGTTTGACCAGAGTACATATGAAAAGGATCCAGGAGTCTTAGTCGACTACAAGCTGAATGTAAGTCAGCTGTGTGATGCGGCAGCTAAAAAAGCCAATGTGATTCTAGGCTGCATCAATAGAAGTATAGTGTCTAGTTCAAGAGAAGTGATGGTACCACTCTGTTCTACTTTGATTAGACCCCACTGGGAATATTGTGTCCAGCAGCAAAGTTCAGAAATGAAATTGACAAGCTGGAACATGTCCAGAGGACGGCCAACAAAATGGTCAAAGGCCTGGAAACCATGAAGCCTTATGATGAGGGGTTTAGGTAGCTGGGGATGTTTAACCTGTAGAAGAGAAGGTTAAGATGGGATACAATCGCCATGTTGAAATATTTGAAAGGATGAGATATGGAGGCCGGAACAAGCCTCTTTTCTGCTGCTCCACAGACTAGGACTTGGAGCAATGTTTTCCAACTTCCGGAAAACAGATTCCGTCTAAACATTACGAAGAACTTCCAGGTGGTAAAAATAGTTCTACAGCAGCATACACTGCTGCCTGGGAGTGTGGTGGAGTCTCCTTCTTTGGAGGTTTATAAAGAGAGCCTGGATGGCCATCTGGTGGGAATGCTTTGATGTTGTCTTCCTGCTGGACTGGATGGACTGGACTGGACTGGATGGGCTGGACTGGATGGCCTTGGCGTCTCTTCCAATTCTATAATTCTATGTTTCTATGACTTTTTAGGGCATGACCAGCGCTTTGAATTGTTGCTACAAGCCACCTTGAGTTCTGAAGGGAAAGGTCAGAAAGTGACCATAAGTTCAAAAGAAGGTAGAGCCTGGTGAAGGAAAAGCATCTTCAACAAAGGAAAGCTTTAGAAGCAGCAGGAATCCCTTGGGCTTTTCAGCATCTCAAGGAAAATCAGATTAAATGTTTCCAGAGCATTCTGACCCTACCATTGACTAAGTGGCTCGTCTACTAATAACGATAATAACAACAATTTAAAATGTAAGGAAAAGCTTGAACATAAATAGCTTTCACCTGGTGCTTCCTTACTCATTTTCCGTTATGGAATAGTAACTGTTGTTCAATGATTGGTGTGTGTGTGTTTATATAAAATCCTCCACTGATTTCATAGAACCATAGAATCCTAAAGCTGGAAGAGACCCCAAGGGCCATCCAGTCCAACCCCAATCGGCCACGCACGAAGACCCGATCAAAACACTTCCAGCCTCTGTTTGTTATATGTTGCCACTGGGCAGACTTTCCACAATTGCTATACAGGCATTCCTTGTCTAACAAAGCCTCTGAGAGTAAAGTTCTCTCTCTCTCTCTTTTTAATCTGCTCAGCAATTTTGCTCCTCATCCTCTGTCTAGCTGCTTTTTCCCCCTAGCAGCATTAGCATTTCTAGGATGGTAAAGGAAAGCTGGAGAAACACAGACTTTCACTGTCAGGTTGCAACCACCTGTCTGCAGTGAACAGTGCAATAGGAAAAGTGTGGGCTGAGAAAGAGAGGTATTCTGCTCTAGCCGCTCTTATTGTGGCCATATCTGCCTGCCTACAAACAGAAGCTGGCTCTAGAATCCCATCCTGAGTATGCATGAACCACGAAACAGAGAGAAAAGTGCAGAGAAGATAAACCTGCTTCACAGCCTACATTTAATCAAAATTGAAATCATAAGAAACGTGGAGGCTGGATGTATTTGGAAGAATGATCTCAAGTGATCTCTAGTTTCAAAATATTTTCATTTTCTTAAGCAAGGCTTTGCTGTAAGCAAGGCTCGCCTGATCTGGTTGCTTCATTTCACTTATACATATTGTTAGATTTGAATAAAAAGTTTGGTGAGAGATATTGAACTACTCTTCTTTCTTTTTGGTGTAGGAACCTGTCCCTCTAGTTTCTGTTTTATTTCTGCCTCTGGTACCAAATTTTCTGTGAAAGGAATAAAGCCCAGGTACACATCTGCTTCATCAAATGAGGTACACATTTTAAATGTTAAAATTTATGTTCGCTTTGATGCCAGTTTGCTCAACTGGAATGCTGATGTCTGGAACAACATTTTGTTAAACAAAACACTGTCTTTATTTCACTCACACCTCCATTCTAGAGATAAAGATGGACTGTAAGGCCAATAAATTCATAAAGATTGATCAGATCTACAAAACCTCCAGCCCACTCTTTTAAAAAGCTTTTCTCCATCTGTGACTGTGTTGGGATACAAAGCCCATCATCCCCAACCAGCATCACCAACAGACTATGAGTCTGGGGTTGATGGGAGCTGTGGTCCAGTATGGCTGGAGGGTTTCGAGCTGGGAAAATCTGCTCTGAAGCTTTCACTGCCCGAATCAAACTCTGTGAAAACTTTGCCTATGATTTGCTCAAATCCCAGTTGATCCTTTCTGGTCTTGCGGGAGGGTGTCTGTCTTTGTCTGATGGCTCTTAACATGGAATAAAAAAACAGAAGAGAGTAGGACGGAGACAAAATCACTGGCCCATGTAATCCCCTTGTTTTTACTTTATTTTTGCTGCTTCCAAAAATCAAGACCTATTTTCTAGCTGCCCTTCCCCAGACTTTGCATCCTTTAGCAACAGGGGTGCATACCTTTGCTTCTTTCATTTGTACAAGCATAATGTTTTGTCCTGGATGTCTGAGATTATGGGGGTTTCCTGCACTTCTTAATGAATTTTTTCCTTGCATTTTGAGACCTTTTTGTGTTAAAAAAATCCATCTGCTTAAACTCTCCACGGTTTGTGCAGCCCTCCACCTCTCTTGGCAAGCCCCTGCTGATCCATGAAACTCACTGGGTGACTTCGAACTAGTCAGCCTGACCAATCTCATACTTTCCAAGCTGAGGGAAGTAGTAGTCTTTGGTCAGGCCTCACTTGGAGCACAGCATTCAGTTTTGGTGTCTCATTTTAAGAAGGATCTAGACAAGTTGGAGTAAGTTCAGAGAACAACAACAAGGAGAATAGAATCATAGAATCCTAGAGTTGGAAGAGACCCCAGGGGCCCTCCAGTCCAACCCCATTCTGCCATGCAGGAACATCCTGAAAGCACTCCTTTTGACAGACGGCCATCCAGCCTCTGCTCAAAAACCTCCAAAGAAGGAGACTCCACCACACTGCCAGGCAGCAGATTCCAATACCAGACAGCTCTGACTGCCAGGAAGTTCTTCCTGAGGTTCAAATGGAACCTCCTTTCCTGCAGCTTGAATCCATTGCTCCTTGTCCTAGTCTCTGGAGCGGCAGAAAACAACCCCACTCCCTCCTCGACATGGCATCCTTTCAAATATTTAAACATGGCTATCACGTCTCCTCTTAATCTTCTTTTTTGCAGACTAAACTTAATCGGCTCTCTAAGCCGCTCCTCGTAAGGCATGGCTTCCAGACCCTCTACCATTTTTGGTCACCCTCCTCTGGACAAAACATATGAACAAACCATATGAAGAAAGTTTGAAGGGCCTGGCCATGTCCAGCCTGGTGAAGAGAAGATGGAGGGGCAATATGATTGTACTCTTTAAATACCTCAAGCGCTGTCACAGTGAGCAGGGAGCAGGTTTGTTCTCTGCTTCCCCAGAGGGTAGGACCAGGTCTGATGGTTTTAAGTTACAGGAGGAGAGATTTTGATAGAACATTAAAAGGAACATCTCGACAGTAACAGTAGTTCAGCAGTGGACCCAATTGCCTAGGGAGGTGGTGGGGTTTCCTTTTGAAAGAGGCTGGACAGCTACCTGCTGAGGATGCTTTAGCTGGACAACCTTTACTGAGCAGGGGGTTGAACTTGAGGGCCCACGAACCACTTCTAATTCTATGATTCCACAGCTGTTGTGAAGATAAAGTGGGGAGGAGGAGAGCCATGTGTACTGCCATGAGTTCCCTGGAGGATAGATGAGATGCAAACTGAATAAATGCATAATAAATCACCCTGACAGTCACTTCCAATTTATCAGCCTACCACCTATTTCTTGCAGACTGGCTGTTAAATCCTATCACTTCTAATAGTCAACTGCTGACATAGGCCTCAGTCCAACATCCTGATAGGGTAGTGCAACTCCTCACCTGCAGAGATACACTACACAGGCAGTACCTAACCCCACACAGAATAGCAACACTGTGCAACACATTTCAGCGGTGAGGGGCCATTGTGCAGTGCACAATATACAGTGCACAACTGCAATGTAGTCTGGGATGCACAACCACAGTGCACAATATGTGACTGCAATGCACAGTATAGGATGCACAACCACAATGCAAAGTATAGGATGCGCTACCACAACATGTAGAGCATAAGATGCAACTTGCAAAGACAAGATACAGAGGAATATTCAGCCCATGCAACTCCATTTCTACCACTATCAGCAGAATATGTCTGTTGCCCAATGGTGACTTTTTTGGGCCACAGGCACAGTGTGATTTATGCATGCCTACGTTCCTAGTAGAATTCTCACCACTGTTTGCCTTTATTTAATAATAGGGCTACTGTCCATGGTTCTGAACATGAGCCCACAGTCAAACTCGCACTTCTGCCTGGGGTTCTGAAGTTCTTCTCTTCCGCCATTTGATATTTTCAACCGTTTGCCTTCCCTTCTACTCCTTTACCTAAGCAGTCACCTAGTTGAGTTAATGGAGTCCCTAATGGAACAAGGCATGTGTTGGACTTGGACTGGGGAGATCCAGGGTCAAACCCTCAGTTGGCCATCAAATTTCAATGGCCACCCACTGTCTGCCTGTCTCTCTGAATGTGACCTATTTCTCAAGGATGTTGTGATGATAAAATTCAGGTGAGCTAGAACTATGGATGCTGCTTGTGATTTCTTGACCTGAGAGGGTAAAGTATGACTTGAATGCAATAATTAAAGCTATTACTATAAGATGTGAAGAGGAAGATATGGGTCAATAAAGTAATGGCTTACATCCAATTGTTAGACCCATCTAGAGTTAGGGACACTGAGACTAGACCCTAGATCATGGGTGTGTAGTGTAGATCTGCACTCACATAGGCCATTTCTGCCCTACGTTGATCTAGTATTATTATTCCACTTTCAACATTCTGTGGAATTCTGGGGTTTACAGTTTACTGAGGCCAAAGAGCTCCCTGGCTGAGAAGTCCAAATGCCCCTCCCTAAACTGTGAACCCCAGGATTCCATAGGATGTCAAAAGTGGAATAATAGCACTAGAACAGTCTAGTGCAGAAATGGCCATAGTTAAATTATAGTTGCGCTACACTCCCCTTCTCCTCAATACTGGCACTGTACAACCAACTTTATATCTGAAAACATGTTTGCTGTTTCCATAGTGAATCAAGTGGTCCATTAAAACAACTCATGGGTAATTGCACACTGCCCAAGAGTGCACAACTGCATATTAAACAGTTACACCTGCAGAACTCTACTTACCCAGCTATGAACTGAATATGGATGTTACACCATGGCTGACAAAGTACAACCGCATGCATAAGGGAACCAACATCCCCATATGGGATTTAGCTATGTATCAGCTCAATACTCAGCAAATTGATTCAGTGCCTGTACGCTGATTAGGAATAACCCACAGGATAACCAACCTGTGCTTCACTGGGTGGTTCCTAATGATCCATCAGTGCCTTCAATGTCCCACTTGATTCAGTCGGATTGCAGAAAAATCCACAGCACTTTCCCTGGTGCACACTAGACAATAAGCAAGCAGACTGATAGGTGCATTGGCCAGTTACATTGGCCAGCAGTGGCTTCAAGCTACAGGAAAAGAGATTCCACCTAAACATGAGGAAGAACTTCCTGATGGTAAGAACAGTTTGATAGTGGAATACACTGCCTTGGAGTGCGGTGGAGTCTCTGTCTTTGCAGGTTTTTCAACAGAGGCTGGACGACCATCTGTTGGGAGTGCTTTGATTGTGTGTTCCTGCATGGCAGAAGGGGGCTGGACTGGAGGGCCCTTGAGCTTTCTTCCAACTCCATTATTCTATGATTATAAGTAGATTTTCCTATTTCAACAGTGGGTCTCCTGTAACCAATAGGACTCTGGCCATGCAGAAGTGCATTCTTAGGTGGTACACAACTCCTTTGTCAATGCCTTCAGTGTAGGATTTGATTCTCTGGGACTTCTGAAGCCACTTCAGTGCATTCGCCGTTGCACAAGGAGGAGACAAGTAGCAGGCACATGGGTAGGTCCTCTAGCAGCTGCACAATGCCTATGTTCATAGAATTACACAGTGGTTCTAGTGCAACTACATGAATGTAGATAGATACTATCTGAGTACAATGGGGTTCTCAGTGTATACTAGGAGCTCTAGTTCTATAGGAAGAAAAGACTGCATTCCCAGCTTTTTCTCTATTATGCAGCCTAAGCAAATTTGCATGATTGCTTTTAATTTGCATATTACATTTTTTTTTGTTCCAGTCATCGGGAAGGACAAAAATGAACCATGTAGGAAGACTTTGAAGTCCTGTAACCATTTTACATGCCATTGTGCTTTCTTGGATCATCAGGACCTTCAGTGTACCATTTCATTCACTGGGACTGCAGACACAGCCACTGCGAATCCTCTATTGTGCAATGAGACAATAGGCAGGCACATTGACAGAGTCACCATTGGTTGTACAGGGTCCTTAGTCACCAGAGGGTAGTGCAACACACCTACTGTGCAACTATACGAGCACAGGTTTATACTATACAACTGTCATGCAGGATTCTAGCTTATATGTGAGTAGCAGCAGAAGGCAGAACTGAACGCTGCTCCAGTGTTGTGCTCATGGCTTCACCCCTTTCATTCTGTCTACAACCTTGTGTCATATCCCAGAAGTCCAGGAGTGGTCTGGATGTAGATTAGGAGGTTGAGGGGCTGGCAGAAGAGGTACTGAGACTAGATCTCACCTCTAAGGTGGTAATTTCTGATGTCTTTAAGCCAGATATGTTTGATGGTGTTAATAGGCCATACACCCTCACAGTCTGATATGCTTTGATTGGCAAGTATCAATTGACTTGAAATATAAATTATAAATTATACACTGCTCAGGTGTAAGGCCATGAGGGCTGAGAGAAAAAGCTGGCTGAACACATGCATTGCAAAACCAAGTCAGGAAAGACCTTGAGGCATAGCCAGGTCATAGTCAGGAAATTCCAGTGATAATGAACTTACTGTTAGCCTTCGACGACTAAACCTTTAGAGACAATAGTGTCTGAGATGTTCCCATAGGATTGCTGATTGTCTTAATTCCTCTTCCTCTGACCAGCAAACTTCCCTATTGTTTCCACACCCTGCATGACTCAACCTAGTGTGGGAGTGCTGTGGGGGTGGAGGTGGAGATTATACTATGTCAAGCCATTTATCACCCCCTGGATCTAGCATACAGCTGCTGCAGCCCTTCACAGCCATTCCATGCTGAGGAAGAGCAGAGGTCCTAGGGCTACCAGAGTGAAAACTACAAAGCGATTTGTTATTTTAATTGTTGTACGGAAGAGGGAATTTCAGCAGTGGTTGCTTGTCTTGGAAGGAGGTAACAAGCAATGCCTGCTGAAATTTCCTCTTCTGCACAAATCATTAAAGATACCCAATCCCTCTCCAGTTTTCATTCTAGCAACCTTAGTGGTTTGGGGAGGTCATCTGGCTATGTTCCTGTAGCCAGGCACAAAAGGATTGCATCACCCACCGGAGTCTACCAGTTCACTTCACTTCAGGCTGCTCTTTGCTTTGATGGACAACCTGCCATTCCCTACCCTTTCCATACAGCAGAACCTGGCTGTAACTGTCTCTCCTCTCTTTCTTGATACCCCTGTGGGATTACATTCCTACCTGGTGAGTTCCTAAACCAGGACATTTTTGTAGCTCTTCAAGAAATGACAGTCTTGGGCCATTTCTGCACTACACAGTTATAGTGCTATTATTCCACTTTCAACATCTAATGGAATCCTGGGCCTTGCAGTTTAGGGAGGGGCCTTTAAAATCCTCAGTCAGAGAGCTCTTTGACCTCAGCAAACTACAAACCAAAAATTCCGCAAGAGATTGAAAGTGGAATAATAGCACTATAACAGTGTCACATGGAAATGGCCATAGGGGTTGCTTTCAAATTCTGGGACTCTGAATGGCAGGGCTGATGAATATGCTGGCACCTTTGTGTCACCCAGCCCCCTCCTCCTCCTCCCCCCTTTTCTTTTGCCAGTTTGCTTGCAAACAAAAGAAAGCAAAGTAAGTTATTATCATAAAGGACAAGCACGTTCCACATCTTCTCTCAAAAGCCTGGAGGAAGCCGTAGCATAATTGGTATGTCGCTCAGATACTCTGCAAACAGCAACATCTGGGGCAATGAATGTTCAGAGGTCTGGTGACAGGAGGCCACCCAGGTCAGTAGGAAGAAACACTCTCACTTTTGGCAGACTTAGTGTGTATTCTTTAACGCCTTCTTAAGGATATGATTTTCTTTCCCTTTGTAGTCATTTTCTAGGGGATGCTGAAGGAATTTGATCTCTGAAGGTTCCAATATAACGTGAATTGATCTATGCTTCCTAGGCTAACACACAAGTCTGAACTACATGATCCACTGGCATTCACCTTGCTCAAATTTTCTGCCATGGTTTTCAGCTTGGAAATAAAGGAAGCGATCACACAGATACATGTTATGACGCACTTTGAAATATATCATAGTCTACCTTGTACAACTTTACACTTGCTCAGCTACAGAGCAGAGGTGCAATGGAAAGTTCCAAGTGAATTGCAAAGATTTGTCTCAAGGCCCCTAGAGGAGGGTCCTGATGTACCTTGGGCTCTAGCAAGGTGCATCAGCACTCCCTAACTGGTCTCCCAGTGCACATCAACCATACCCAATATGCACTGGCACCCAATGCACATCAGTCACTTTGCTGGATCCCCTAGGTAGCAATGTCACAGCAGCCCCTTGTTTAACATAGACATTCCAACATTTCTCAATTCTAGTCCCCACAGATTAAGGCCACTTAGAAACACAGAAACACAGAATCAGAATAGAATTGGAAGAGACCCCAAGGGCCATCCAGTCCAACCCCATTCTGCCTTGCCGGAATACACAGTTAAAGCCCTCTCAACAGATGGTAATAAAGCCTCTGGTTAATAACCTCCAAAGAAGAAAACCCCACCACACTCCAGGGCAGCATATTCAACTGTTGAACAGTTCTTACCATTAGTAAGTTCTTTCTGATGTTTAAGTGGAATCTCTTTTCCTGAAGTTTGAAACCATTGCTCCATGTCCTAGTCTCTGGAGCAGCAGAAAGCAATCGTACTCCATCTTCCATATGATGTCCTTTCAAATGTTTACACATGGCTGTCATATAATCCCTTAATCTTCTCTTCTCCAGGCTAAACATACCCAGCTCCGTAGCTCCTCATCGGGCATAGTTTCCAGGCTTTCTACCATTGTGGTCACCCTCCTCTGAACTCGTTTCAGCTTGTCAATATACTTCTTGAACTGTGGTGCCCAGAAGCGGACACAGTATTCCAAGTGAGGTTTGACCAAAGCAGAATAGAGTAGTACTATCACTTCCCTTGACCAAGACGCTGTACTCCCATTGATGCAGCCTAGAATCACATTGGCATTGTTAGCTGCTCCGTCACATTGTTGACTCATGTTTAACTTGTGCTGTATTAAGACTCTTAGATTCCTTTCACATGTGCTGTCATCAAGCCAGGTGTCTCTCATCCTGTATCTGTGCATTTCATTTTTTCTCCCTAAGTAGAGCACCTTATGTTTCTCCCTGTTGAAATTCATTTTGATAGTTTTGATCTAGCTCCCTAATCTGTGTAGATTCTATAGTAAATTCCAGACAAAATTATGAGAAAAAAATACGTGTGGAAATACCTACTTGAGAAAAACTATATATTTAGATGACACAGACTAGATCCCTGTGGGTTAGTCGCAGCTACAGAAGATCCATTGAATAGATTGTTGAGTGAAAAGTTGACACATGGGTCAATCCCATCGATTCAAAATGCAATGGCTGAAATTCTACATCCTGCTTCTGTAATGCAAACCTTTACTCTGGGAGTTACATAGAGACTGCACACAACGGTTGCACCATACCACCCTTCTGCTGAATATTGACATTGTGCAAACAATTATGGCCAGTATTCTCTATGAGCTACTTAGCAACAGCAGCAAGAGGGTCACAGTCATGGCTAAGCACTGACCACGAATACAGAACTGTAACCCTTCCATATTCATGGTCACTGCTCACTTACTTAACTCTATTGCCACAATCATAACTCTCCCTTATCCACTTTATCAGTCAGCAGCTGCATGGGGAGACCGAGGTCCATTCTGCCAGTGATCAGAGCAGAGGTGAGTGACATTTCCAGGCCTAGGGTGGGGTATCGGGCCAGAAGAAGTTACTTAGTTAAGTACAATGACTAAAGCATACTTAACTAAGTAGCTGATAGACAATACTGGCCAATGTATCTGCTGCATCACACCGTTGACTCATGTCCAGCCTGTGGTCTATTAAGACTCTTAGATCTCTTTCACACTTACCAGTGGTCAAGCCAAGTGTCTCCCATCCTATATTTCTGCATTTATTTTATCTGCCTAAGTATAGTACCTTATATTTGAAATTCATTTTGTTACCTTTGTTAGTTTCCTTGATTCGGTTTTGGCTGTAAATCCTGTTTCAGGACTCCCACATCAAAAAAGCAGAGAGATCTAGAGCACGCTGATCAAATATGCAGATAACATCAAATTGGGAGGGGTTGCTAATATGCCAGAGGACAGGATCAAAATGGAAAATGACCTGGACAGATTGGAGAGCTGGGACAAGGCTAACAAAATGAATTTCAACAGAGAGAAATGTAAGGTCCTACACCTAGGTAGAAAAAAAGAAATGAACAAATATAGGATGGGAGATGCCTGGCTGGACAACACTATGTGTGAAAGGGATCTAGGAGTCTAAGTGGACCACAAGCTGAACATGAGTCAGCAGTGTGATGCTTCAATCAAGAAAGCCAACATAATTCTTGGTTGCCTCAATAGGAGTATGGTGTCTAGATCAAGGGAGGTAATAGTACCACTCTATTCTGCTTTGGTCAGACCTCATCTGGAATACTGTATCTAGTTCTGGGCACCTCATTTCAAGAAGGATATTGATGAGCCGGAGTGTGTCCAGAGGAGGACAACCAAAATGGTGAAGGTTCTGGAAGCCTTCACCTATGAGGAGCATCTTAGGGAGCTGTGTATGTTTAGTCTGCAGAAGAGAAGGTTAAGAGGGGACATGATAGCCATGTTTAAATATTTGAAAGGATGTCATATCAAAGAAGGAACAGGCTTGTTTTCCACTGCTCCAGAGACTAGGACAGGGAGCAAAGAATTCAAGCTACAGGAAAGGAGATTCCACCTGAACCTCAGGAAGAACTTCCTGGCGGTCAGAGCTGTCCGGCAGTGGAATCTGCTGCCTTGGAGTGTGGTGGAGTCTCCTTCTTTGGAGGTTTTTAAGCAGAAGCTGGACGGCCATCTGTCAAAGGGAGTGCTTTGATGTGTGTTCTTCCACGGCAGGGGTTGCACTGGAGGGCCCCTGGGGTCTCTTCCAACTCGATGATTCTATGATCCTAAAAGTGACAGGAAGTAACTTCTGGTTGCCTGAAGTATCCATTTCAGTTGCTGCTGAATACACTGGCACCCGCTGTCGAAGGTCCAGAGCAGCTCGAAAGGGCTTGCTGTTCTCGGGCACACGCCCCCTCTGATCTGGTCCCAGTAATGACTCAAAGCAAATACTGTTGGGGATTAAACTGTACGGGTGCTTGGAAGGCGGAACAAGAGTCAAGGGTGGAGATTTCAGGGAAACAGACTTTGGCTCAATGTAAGGAGTCACCTTCTTACAATAGGAGAAGGAAGGGGGAGAAGGGATGGAAGTTGCTTAAACATGACAGCAGTTTCCTTTTGCAGTTTTTAACAGCCTGGTGTGATCGAATGGAGGAGATTTTTGGGAGGCTTAATTAGTTCAGACTAACACAAAAAAGCTCCCAGACTGTGTGCGGTGGAAAAGATATCTCAGCTTGCAGGAAGGCATTCTGGACAAAGAAGCAGGTGACCCTTTGGGGAATATTTATTTTATATATATATATATATATATATAAAAACAGCAGTTATTCAGATCTGTCTCAGCCACTAATTGGAAGTCTGTGTCCCAAGGTATAAGGCAGAGAGAAGAAATAAAGATGAAAAAAAAAGTGTTTGTGAGAAGACCTGGCAGTTCTTATTTTATGAAAGCCAGATGTCCATTTTAGCTGACGTGAGACACATGGAATCAATAGAAATGGAATTAGGTCATGTCGTCTAGTAGTCAGAGGACGTGTTTGATTCCTTTTGCTACTATCTAAAGTTTAGACAAAAGAGATGAGACTGTATTTATGCGACTAGGGCCATTTCCGCACTAGACTGTTATAACGCTATTATTCCACTTGCAACTTCCTATGGAATCCTGGGGTTTGCAGTTTCAGGAGGGGCCCATCACCCCCTCCCAAAACTGCAAACCCCAGAATTCCATAGGATGTTGCAAGTGGGATAATAGTGCTATAACAGTCCAGTGTGCAAATGGCCTAGGTGAATAACATCACATTTGCTTCCCTTTTGGCTTAACGTCCAGTTACTGTATGTGGCCAAAAATGGAGACAATAGGCTCCCTTCTTCCTCTAGTACTTCAACTCCTTTTTTCTATAGTTAAATACGGCGTTCTCCAAAGGAGACATGTCTCTTGTCACTCACAAAACGGGTCAGAGTTCAAAGCTTGAACTCTGCTTTGGGATGAATCTAGGCAAAGGAATGCTCTGCGCAGATCGATGATGTACTTTTAAGTTATTTTTGGCTGTGCATTGGAAATTTGCACTCATGCAGTTACAGGGTGGCTGTGCTCCACCACTCTCCTGCCGAATGCTGACATTGTAAAATTGATTGTGTATCTGCCCACGTGCCTGCTGTTTATTGTCCTACTGTGCAACTGAGAAGACACACTGGTTGTTTCTACCATCCTAGGGAATCAAGTGATAGGTTGGAAACAGCAGTAGATGAGCTACACCGCCATCCAAGAACTGGCAGCGGAAAGTGAACAGTTCTACCTGCAAAACTCTCCTTGTGCAGTCAGGCATGTTATGCATGTTACATTGTGGCTAAAAAATACATCTGAATGCATAAAGGAACTGTATTTGCTGGTGTATAAGACTCACTTTTTTCCCAAAAAAAAGCATTTGAAAATGGGGTGCATCTTATATGCCAGTGTCTCTTATATGCCAGCAAAAAGTATTTGCCAGTATATAAATGGAGTGCATCTTATACACAGGTGTGCCTTATATGCCGGCAAATATGGTAAGTGTGGGTGAAACACCAATAGAATGGTCACCTTTATTGAATTTTTAGAGTATTATACAAAAAAGGTGGGGAGAAAAAGGAAAAATATTGCAAACTAAAAAAAGGGGAATTACATAACTAAGGCCATTTCCACCCTACACTGTTATAGTGCTATTATTCCATTTTCAACGTCCTGTGGAATTCTGGGGTTTGTAGTTGAGGCCAAGGAGCTCCCTGGCTGAGAATTCTAAAGGCCCCTCTCTAAACTGCAAACCCCAGGATTCCATAGCATGTTGAAAGTGGAATAATAGCCCTAGAACAGTGTGGTGCGGAAAATGGCCTAAGAGTATGGATTAGACACATACAGTGGGTCCTCCACTTTTGCAGGTTCAAAACTCATGGATTCCGCACTGGAATGGGTTCTTTTAGTTTATTTTTAAAATGTATTTGTTTTAAAGCCTTACTCTATTTGCCCTTGCCAAAGGGAAAATAATGTTGACTCACTAGGAAATTCTAGATCCTCCGGGGCTATTCCGTGGTCCACTTCTGCCAGAAATGGACCATAAAGTCATGCTTCTGGACCTAGAAGTTCCTAGAAAGAAAACTTCTCTAGGTTTTGCTAGGTCCTGCAGCACGACTCTATGGCCCACTTCTGCCAGAAGCTGACTATAGAATCACACCCTGGAGGACCTAGAGATTTGTAGAGAAGTGTTCTCAGGTGCTTTTAAAAGAGTATCTCTGATTTTTATTTTTATTTGCATTTTTCCACTTTTGTGGTGGTCTTGCACCCTTAATCCCTGCTCACTGTAGTTTAATATAATCTGACATTGGTGAGGATCATACATCAGGGTTGTATAGCATAAATCTCCACTTGTGGAGATATCTATTGAGCGTGCCACATATTCTTTGTATTGAATGGCAATGTTGCACAATACCAATGTGCAATTGAAGGTGTACAACTGAATGCATGTATCTTGTTGGGTGCCTTCAAGTTGTTTCTGATATATCACGACCCTAAGGAGAACCTATCTTGGGTTATTTGCTGAGGCTGAGAGTATGTGATGTGCTCAGGGTCATTCAATGAGTTTCAATAGCTGAGCAGGGAATCAAACCCTGGTCTCCAGGGTCTGTATTTCAATGATCAAACCACACTTGGTCTCTATGCACACATCTATATGCAATCAAATACAACACTAAATGTGCACTTTGATTTGAAGTCAAATGTGCAATTAATTATGCACCCTAATGTGAAATTTAATGCACAAATAGATGGACAGTCAAGTGAGCAGCTGAACGTATGTGTGCATGTGCATCTACCTATGCATGTGTGTCATTATGCTCAATGGCACCACATGCATAACTGTAGCTCAGTAATCTTGGCCATTTCCACCCTAGACTATTATAGTGCTATTATTCCACTTTCAGCATCCTGTGGAATTCTGGGGTTTGTAGTTTACTGAGGCCCAAGAGCTCTCTGGCTGAAAACTCTCAATGCCCCTCCCTAAACTGCAAACCCCAGGATTCCATAGGATGTTGAGAGTGGAATAATAGCATTATAACGGTTTAGTGCGGAAATGACCCTTGAGTTGAGCATACACGTTGCACCTCAGAGAAAAATGTCTAAAACTTCCTAAAGCGAAATTACACACGAGGAAAATACCAGCTGGATTCCAGCCATTATGTCCAAAAACATATTTTCTTGAAGCTGATGACTGTACAATACATGGCCACGCTTAGCCCAAGCAGTAAGACCTTCTGACCATTGGTCAGCCATGGAGTGTAAGAGTCTTTTGTTGTTGCTGTGTGCCTTCAGATAATTTCTGACTTATGGCAACCCTAAGGACAACCTATAACAAAGTTTTCTGGGGCTGAGAGTTTGTGACACTGTAAGGCCTTGCTTTGGGGTCCCTGACTTTAGTATGGTTTGGATGGACACCATACCTAATTGGCACGATATTGGATTGGCAACTGTATTAATTGGCTCTGATATCAAAATCAGACCTGAAAGGTGACGGAGAGGTCAAACCGAGCGAGGGATGGAATTTGACTGTAAATGTGAGAAGGATAGGTCAACTTGAAACTTCCTCCAGGTAAGACTGAGTCATTTGTCAGGCAAATACATACCATTCCTGTGGATAATAGGCTTAAATAGAAGCTGGACTTTTCCAGGGAACTCAACTGTGAGAAGCCCACCAGGACACTGATTGACAGATATCCGTCCCTCGTCCACCTGGATTCCTTCCTCTGTCCTCACAGCACCCACAACAGACAGCTATTCCAACACCCATCATGTCTTTCTCAATCAAGCACTAAGCCCATCAACAGGCGAAAGACCCATCGTCCACAACAGGTTCCCTTTGTCTTGCATCTGGAACCTTCACAGCCACAAGCCATTTTCAGGGTACAAACACCCCGGATTTCAGGAGGCCCAGGGCAGCCTCTCAAAGGTCTGCCCGTCACTCTGTCCGTCTGGCTCCTGAATGAGAGTTGCCCTTGGGTCCTACCTAAGCCAAAATACATTCCTCCTCTTCACGACTCTTCTGGACTGGTAGTTATAAATCCCCCAAATCCCTCAGGCTCTCTATAATTTTTCCTCCCTTTCTCTTACAGTTAGCTCTTGTGTGAATGTGTGAGTGTGTGTATCTTGTGTGCATGCACAAGTGAATTCCCCTCAATAAAACCCATTTTTAGCTTCCTTCTGAATCTCTGGCTGGTTCTTTTCCCTGAGTGTGCCCGTCAACGCTGGTAGGAAAGATCTCGCTAAGTTGCCCCCCTCTTGCAAGCCTCCTCTTTGAGCTAATTCACTCCCCACTTCTTCAAGGAGGTATTTGGCATTGCAGGGTACCCCCTGTGGCACCTACGTTTTGGGGTAACAATACACCCAAGGACACCCAGTTGGTTTCCGTGGCTGAGCAGAGAATTGAACCCTGGTCATCAAACCCTGGAATGAATGTTAAAACCACTAGACTACACTAGCTCTAGAAGTCTTTTAGCAAGAACCAAAGCATGCAGGAGCCAGCATTGTTGATCATCAGTCCAATTCCAAGCTGGATGAAAAAAACCCGTAAGTACGTATGCATCTACAAATGTTAAAGATTCTTCTAATACAAAATTTATATGCTGTAATAATTGAGAACCAGCGTGAAATTGACAGCCCAGAATGATGTTGTGGCTTGAGCACTGGACTATGACTTTGAACACCAGAGTTCAAATCCCTGGTCAGCCACTGAGTGATCTTGGGGAAGTCACACTCCCTCAGCCTCAGAGAAAGGCAAAGGCAAAATCCCCTCCGAACGAATCTTGCCAAGAAAGCCACATGATAGTTTCACCATAGGGCCACCATATGTTGGGCATGGCTTGAAGGCATCCAACAAAAGCAATACCTACAGCCAAAAACAAACAAACAAAAAATATAGCAATTGAGCACGGTGTACTCTAAGGCCATTTCCACACTAGAGTGCTATAGCGCTATGATTCCACTTTCAACATCCTATGGAATCCTGGGGTTTGCAGTTTAGGGAGGGGCCAGCCGGCCCTTCCCGAAACTGCAAACCTCAGGATTCCATAGGATGTTGAAAGTGGAATCATCGCGCTATAACAGGCTAGTGCGGAAATGGCCTAAGTTAACAGCTAGTCATGACTTACTTCACCCATTGATTTCTATGAGTTTACTCTAATTATATTTGGATTCAGACTTTTGTGAGCTTCTTTTATGTTTTGTTTTGTGTTTCACCTGCTCCCAATAAAGTTAATATTTCAGTTTTTCCATGGCATCTTCCCAATGGATCAACACAGCTACATTTGAGATTTGATTAAAATCATTATCCCTCGGTTTATCGACTCAACCAACAACAATTTATGAAAGCCTCTTCAATGAAAATTAAATTATGATTTCCCTTTTTCTTATGATGGTCAATATTCTGCCCGATTTGTTTTTATCTGAGCTGTGTTTAACTGATAGAGCTGAAGCACTTCCTTTGGAAGGGTTTTGTCTGTCTGAGCAGTTCTGTGGTGGAGGTGGTGGAGTAAGTTAGACAAGAATCGAAGGAAGTGATATTAATAACAACACCTTAATCTTGGCTCTTTGGGGTGTCTAAATGTGAACTTCTTCAAATGCTTTTCCCCAAGGATTTTTTTATAGTAATGAGGTCATCTTTCACTGTTGTGTATTGGCTCTTCAGCCTCTCTTTCCTCTATCAAAGAGGTCTCAAAAGACCAGGGGTCATAATATTCCATATGGGAAAGGTTCACATAATCAAAGAATCATGGGCCATTTCCACACTACACTGTTGTAGTGCTATTACTTCACTTTCAATATCCTATGGAATCCTGGGATTTGCAGTTTAGGGAGGGGCATTTGGAATTCTCAGCCAGAGAGCTCTTTGGACTCAGTGAACTATAAACCCCAGAAATCCACAGGATGTTGAAAGTAGAATAATAGCACTGTAACAATGTAGTGTGGAAATGGCCATAGACTCATAGAGACCATAAGGGCCATGGAGTCCAATCTTCTGCCATGCAGGAATATACAATCAAACAAAGGTTCAATTTATATATGTATACCTTCTAATGCCAGAACCAGCAGGAGGCGAGACCTTGTATGGTGTAGTTATTCGAGTATTAGACTAGGACTCCAAGGGACCAGAGTTCAAATGTCCACTCGGCAATGACCCACTGGGCACCCATGGGCAAAGTCATCTGCTTTCAGCCTGAGAGAAAGACAATGGCGAATCTCCTCTGAACAAATCTTGTGAAGAAAACCTCTATGGTAGGTTCAACCATAGATCACCATAAGCTGGAAGTGGCTTGAAGACAATGGCAAAACTCCTCTGAACAAATCTTGTGAAGAAAACCTCTATGGTAGGTTCAACCATAGATCGCCATAAGCTGCAAGTGGCTTGAAGACAATGGCGAATCTCCTCTGAACAAACCTTGTGCAAAAAACCTCTATGGTAGGTTCAACCATAGATCACCATAAGCTGCAAGTGGCTTGAAGACAATGGCAAAGCTCCTCTGAACAAACCTTGTGAGCAGTACTTCTAAGCTTGAAGTGGCTTGAAGATAATGGCAAAGCTCCTCTCTGAACCAGTCCCATGAAGAAAACCTTTATGGTGGGTTCAACTTAGGGTCACCATAAGTTGGAAGTGGCTTGAAGGTATGCAGCAGCAATATTCTAATGTTCTTATTTAATATATTTACAAAAGGTAGAAAACATAAACTAGAGACTTTGCTGTTATCCTGCTTCCTTCTCTGTTCTCATTATTCCTCCTCTGTCCTTCAGGAAAACAATATGAAAAAAGAGAGAGATGCATCCCTTTCTAGATCTCATGAATCCCCTATCAAGTCTTCAGTCCAACAGTGGCTGATGGCTTCCATGTCAGTGCAATGGGGTGTAAGGCCCCGCTTGGGGACCCCCCAATAGCAGTATGGTTTGGATGGGCACCATATCTCATTGGCATCATATTTAATTGGCAACACACTTTAATTGGCACTGATGTCAAAATCAAACCTGAAGGTGATCTGAAGGTCAAACCAACAGAGGGAAAACTCTGACTATGAATGTGAGAAAGAAAGGCTGGTCAGCCTTAGACACTCTCGAGGTACAATTGAGGCCATTTGTAAGGCAAATAGATGCTGTTCCTGTGGATAATAGGCTTAAGTAGAAGCTGGAATTTCCCAGGCAACACAATTGTGAGAAGCTCACCAGGGCACTGATCGACGGATATCCATCCCCTGTGCCCTTGGACGCTTCCCTCTTTCCTCGTAGCGCTCACAATGGACAGCTGTTACAACATACATTATGTCTTTGTCATCCAAACACTGCGAACATTAGTGGGTTGATGGTCCATTATCTATGCTGCAACTCTCATTGTTCCACACCTGGAACTGCACATATCTTCCACTGCCACAGACTATTGTTTTGGATACAAATACCCCTGATTCCAGGCTGCCCAGCATAGTTTCTCAAAGGTCTACCCATCATTCTGTCCGTCTGGAGGAGAACTATCCTTAAGTCCTACCTAAGCCAAGCCACATTTCAGCTCTTCATTACTCTTCTGGACTGGTAATTATAACCCAAAAACCTTAGCCTCTCTATATCCATAATTTTTCCTCTCTTTATTCTTCAGTTAGCTCTTGTGTGAATGTTTGACTATCCTGTGTGGATACATGAGTGAATTCTCCTCAATAAAACATATTTGTTGGCCTTTTCCACACGGGGTGAGGGAATCGCCCCGTGCCGGTGCTCACCGGACCTTTGTGCTCCACCCGTGGGTCCAGGCTGGTCCGAAGCAGTGCGTGGCCGCGCTCCGCACTGCTCTGGGGACGAAAATGGAGGCTTCCGGTTGGTGGAGGCTCTCCACCAACCGGTGAAGCTCGCCAACCTAAAGCCCACCCCTGGCAGATCTGCAGGCTCGCACTGGTGCCAGCCTGCAAATCTACACCGGAGCGCGGCCACAGAGTGGCGCGCTCTGTGATTTTGAAAGACCTGTTTTAAGTGGTCTTTCAAAAGCACGCTGAACGACCACTTCGGGTTGTTCGGGAGCGGGCTGAGTTGTGGAACTACACAAAGTAGGTCCGACCCAGTCCGCTCCCAGGTGTAGACGTCCTCTCTGGAGGCCGCTCTGCACCGTTTCTTTAAGCACACGCAGAAAAGGCCTTAGTTTACTTTTGAATCTTTGACTGGTTCTTTCCTGAATGAGCCTATAAACATTGGTAGAAGGGTTTTGTTAAGTTACTCCCCTCTCACAATCCTCCTCTTTGAGCTAATTCATTCCCCGCTTTTGCAGGAAGGTATTTGGAGGCATTGCGGAGTGGCCCTTGTGGCACCTACATTTTGGGGTAACAGAGGAATCTGGTCTGGATTTTAAGAGATCTATCCAAGATACTCATGACTATCTCCAATATGTTCAGCACCTTGGTAAGCTCTGTTAACATTCAGACTAAAACCAAAAGTGGATTCACCACTGCAGAGGCATGGAAACTGCTAGCTGGCATTGCTTGAGTCTAATTTGTGTTGACCAGAATTTGCTAGACCATGATCCAAATCCTGATGATGTCTATGCACTCATAAGTTCCTTTGTGGGAGCAGTTGGATCTTTATGTCCAATGCAGAATATCTGGATTCAATTCAGATGTGCAGTTGGTCTCACAATGTCAGCATTCAGCAAAAATGTCACACAGTACTTCGTATTCAGATAGCAGTTGTCAGTGTGAGGGTAGGTTTAAACCAAGCAAGCACAGTATAGGATCTCTGACATAATTTGTTTACCTCTTAACATATCACAATGAAGTTCTTGGTAGCGCAAAGTCCTGGAAGTTAAACTATGAGGTTTCGCTGGGCTGTACCTGATGCACTCTCTCCCCCCTCTCTTCCTCATTAAAACCACAGAGAGAACCCTCTTATTTGTCTTCAAATCTGCACAGAAACAGCTATTTAATACATTTTCCATAGCCATTTCTTCCTTCAAATCAATAGAATGCTGCTGCGGATCCAAAGCTGCTGTCAATATACCGTCTCCATAACAACACGGAATATCATTAATCGCGGATTGAATTTCTCAGATTGCTTTTTTTCCCCTCCTCCATTTCTTTTATCTCTGCAACTAGTCTCTGGATTAATTTATTTGTTAAAACACAATGGGTGGGATGCAGATTTTTGTCATACACAGAGGTTGGAGAAATTGAAATCAATGGCGCTTATGGAAGCCGTGAATGACTTTCAGCCGATTGATCTCAATGGGCGCACCCTAAGTGGGATTAATTCTGGGTGTAACCCATTAGGTACTTGCACCTTTGCTCAGGCCTGAGATCTCTGTTTATGTGGCAAGCTCTTGCTGCCATCCTCCCCCTCCTCTTCCTTCTGTCCTGCATTTTCCCTAGAATTGGGACCCAAGATTTACAGAATGCCTTTTAAAGCACAACAGCAATACAACAACACCAACAGAAAGTTGCCCATAAAATGCAATCATAAAAGGTGGACACCAAAGTTGTCCATAAAACACCTTCTTAAAAGTTATTATGTAAAAACAAAATTGAACATAGAGCAGCTTAAAAACACATACCATGGTAGCCCATCATATTTCTCATCCTTCACAGTCAGTCACGAGGAAAACTAGTTTAACGTGTCTTGGGCCATTTCCGCACTAGACTGTTATAGCGCGATGATTCCACTTTCAACATCCTATGGAATCCTGGGGTGGCCCCTCCCGAAACTGCAAACCCCAGGATTCCATAGGATGTTGAAAGTGGAATCATAGCACTATAACAGTGTGGTGCGGAAATGGCCTTGGAAAGGAATTCCCTAGTTTAGGAGCAGCCACCAAGAACACCTCTTATGTCGCCATACCAAATGATCCGACTGAGAGAAGAGCTTCCCACACAGATCTCTGAGGATGATGATGATGATGATAGCAACAATAATAACAATTTTATTCATTTGTATCTTGCATTTCTCCCAATAATGGGACTTGAGGGAGCTAAACAGCATATTTAAAACAATACAGATTAAAAACTATACAAAAGCATTAATAAAAATATAAATATAAAATTTAAAAAACAATTAAACCATTTATAAAGTTAAAACAGAGACCATTAGAAATACTAAAATTCATTGAAAGACTACATACAAACTGTAAAAGCAGCACTGCACAGCATTACGAGCCCAACCCTGGTCAGTTTGTTAAAGCCCGATGGGACGAAAATGTCTTCATCTGCTGATGGGAGGAGAGCAAGGATGGGGCCATCCTGGTCTCTCTAGGGAGGGAGTTCCAAAGTCTGGGAGAGGCCACTGAGAAGGCCCTGTTTCCATTATTCCCACCAAATGAGCCTCTTCTGGTCAGCTTTCTTTGCTGTCTAGCTTTCACAACCGTACATAGAAAGCTAACGCGATTCTTCATTGCATTAATAGGAGCATGGTGTCTAGATCGAGGGAGGTACTGGTACCGCTCTACTCTGCTTTGGTTAGACCTCATCTTGAACCCTGTGTCCAATTCTGGGCACCCCAATTCAAGAAGGACATGGTCAGGCTGGAGCAGGTCCAGAGGAGGGTGACCAAAATGGTGAGAGGCCTGGAAGCCATGCCCTATGAGGATAGACTTAGAGAGCTGGGTATGTTCAGTCTGCAGAAAAGAAGGTGAAGAGGGGACATGATAGCCATGTTTAAATATTTGAAGGGATGCCATGTAGAGGAAGGAGAGGGCTTGTTTTCGGCCGCTCCAAAGACCAGAACAAGGAGCAATGGATTCAAGCTGCAGGAAAGGAGATTCCACCTGAACCTCAGGAAGAACTTCCTGACGGTCAGGGCTGTCCGGCAGTGGAATCTGCTGCCTCGGAGTGTGGTGGAGTCTCCTTCTTTGGAGGTTTTTAAGCAGAGGCTGGATGGCCATCTGTCGGGAGTGTTTTGAGGGTGTTCCTGCATGGCAGGGGGTTGGACTGGATGGCCTGTGTGGTCTCTTCCAACTCTACATTTTTATGATTCTATGTATCTTCTTACCAGAGGGAAGGGGAAACAGTGGGAAAGCAGTTCAGTCCATGAAGATCTGGCTACCCTCAGCTCCTTGGGGAAGGAAAAGTTGGATGCCTTCCATCTGAGAGTGCACTCTTGTCTCTCCCCGCACGACCAAGCTGAGACCAGATGCTTCTACATGGTCTGAACTGCCTCCCTCCTCTTCTAGCTTGTATGCAGCAGTAGAAGGGGGCCCTCGTGGAGCTGACAGCTTTGTGGTGGTGAGAGGACGTGAAACTGTGAATGTGAAGCTATGCTTACATGTAAGGCCTCCACTATTGTTTTCCTCCACAGGCCCTCCACAGGGATGATCTGGATGCTAAGATAAATCACCACCTTGGTTTGTTTACCATTGCAAGCTGGAAAGCTGTTCACCTTGGAGACGCTGGGGTTAAACAGCCATATGCATTCTTTCTCATTTGGCAGACACTGTCTGCAAGAGGCTTGGATTAACTTAATGAAGTTGATGGACCAAAGCCATTGAGAAGGAGAGGGAGGAGGGATGGAGGAGGAAGGGAGTGACAGCAAATCCAACTCAAATGGTTTACTTGCCTACTAAACATGTAATTGACAAACTGGGAGGTTCCCAGCAGACTGTGACAATTCCCCACAGGATGGGGGAGGAGGGATTCCGGCTGCTTGAATGTTCCTTCTGAACAGGGTTTCATGGTGACAGAAATTGCTGGGATTTCTAGCACAGATACTCCAGCCACGAGCTTTCCAAATGCAGAAGGTCAAGTTAGGTCAGTGAAAGGTCATTCTGCACCCTTGAGGCCCTTTCGTGCTACCCAAAATTATAGCATTATGATTCCATTTCAACTGCCATAGCAACATGCTATGAACCCCTATGTCAATTACAAAGTACAAATAAGAGAAGGAATAATCACTTATTTTGTTTGTGCTTTGCACAATTTGTGGAAAAACTAGGGACACACTCTGGCTGGAATCCTGCATGGAGAAGAAGAGTGTAAAATTCTGCATGAGCAAGGATTCTGCTCTGTCGCCTTTATCATAGGTTTTACCTGTTGCTTGTATGGAACTTATTAACATGGCCATTAAATGGCCAGCAGAGAGCAGAGGAACATCCAGTTACATACTTATAGCAGGGATGTAATTCTTCAATAAATTTCTTCTAGAAGGAAGGAAGAAATCATTTTTAACAATTTTCTTTTTGCTGCAAGAAAATCTTTGACACCCACATCATTTTCAAAACCTAATGACAATTTGGGATTTATTCCATGCAAAATTCGCATGTAGCTATCTTCCACGGAACACAACATTTTCTGTGCGTAAAATAATATTCCTATGTAGTAAAGGTTGTTTTCTACTCAAACAACCCCAAGAAAAATTTTTTGTTGTTGTCTTTGTGTGGCTTCAAGCAATTTCCCAGTTATGGAGACCCTAAGGTGAATCTGTCATGGGATTTTCCGGGGCTGAGAGTGCGTGATTGCACCCAAGGTCACTCAGTGGGTTTCCAAGGCTGAGCAGGGACTTCAACCGTGGTCTCCAAGGTTGTAGTCTGACACTCGAGTTACTACACCACAGTGGCTCTCAAGCAAATTTAACACAGAATAAATCCCTAATTGCAGCATTTTCTGTGCAGGAAACATAATTCATACAGCAGACTGCATTTTCTGTGCAGGACATTACATTTCTGCACTGAAATATTCTTTTCTGCATAGAAAATACAAGTTTCTGCTCAAGCAACCATGTGTGAATTTTCTGTAGAATAAGTCGTGAACTGCGAAAATTCTCATTAGTCCACGGTTTTGTTTTCCCTCCATTTTGTCATTTTTTAAAAAATATTCATTCTATCCCTACCCTATAGCAAGACTCACAATGACAAAGGTACCCTCTGGGATGTCCCAGTGTCCTCCAGAGGTCCTGGTGGATTGTGTTGGTAATGTCTGGCCAAGAATGGAGACGTAGCCAAATGCTTCTCCATGGCCTCCCACTTTCCATTGGCCACTACTTGGGCCCTTTCCGCACCTTACCCTTTTGCAGAACTGGGGTGCAGGGCTAGCGCGAGAAGCTCAGGAGGAAGGCATGCGCGATCTGCGTTAGGCCCTTGAGCATCACGCAAATGTGAGTGCGTCGTATGAACCGCTTCTCACATTTACGCGACGCTCAAGGGGCCCTTTCGCTTCAGCAATGCTGTGTGAAAAGGGCCCTCGTCATGTCGGGATGTATGTGCAACCAATGGGTGCATTTTGAGGGGTGGGGGTCCTTATGCAAGGGAGGGGTGAACTCCTCCTTCTGCTTAAATCAAAGAGAAAGATACACCACTGTTATATTAGAGTATATTACTATCAGGAAGCCAGCTAAACAGACACAAAGCAAGCAAATAAAGGGCAGGCTGATTGCTCACAAATAGGCAGGCAATGCTTCCAGTGCATCCATAATTGAAGCCAAAAGGCAGAAATGATCTTGCATTTTTACAGAAATGCACAAAAACTGGTCTCAAAAAGATGCAAATTCTCTCAGACTTGCAGGAAAAAAAAATAATTCTAGCCATCTTGTGGGGAGTTAAAATAAATCTTGCACTTTCTTGTTCCCTGCTCCAGGACAAAGCAGGTCATGATTTACACCCCTTTTTGCAAGGAAGGATGCAAATGACTGATCACAAAATGTCACCTCACTCCCCCTCCCTTGCAATTTCTAGGGCAGGCAGTTAAGCACTGCTAAAATCACTAGAGATAAAATGAGTTACATCTGGAACTTCCAAGTCACTTCCTGTTAGAAAAAAAAACATCTAAGAGTGCCTGGGGGATATAAGCATGAGGGATTTACCCTTACATCTCCTTGAGGATATTTTGGGGCATTTTTGCTCCAATGTGGGTATAAAAACAGTCTTAGGGGTTGCTTACAACCTGAAGAACACATTTTCCCCAACCCTGCAATAGTACCACAAGCAGATCAAAAATCCCCAGCAGGCTAGCTATGTCTGGGGGCAAGTGATGGTTGCTACTTTTGCTGATATTCCTGGGTATAATTCTACCCCCTGGATACTGATTGGGCACGAGGCTGCACCTGAAAGCTGTCCAACTGCCCTTACACACCTGGGGAAAAGGAGCTACGTCCCCTTCCCAACAAGCCAGAAAGCTGTTGCTTCTTCTCTGTGTGTATGAACCACAGGGGTGTAGCTATGGGGAAATTAGGGTTATCAGTTTGGGATGGAGTTCCTGTAACTTTAACCCTGAACAAATTGTGGAACAGGATGAGATACCGTAAACAGATAGCACACTAAGACCGTTTCTGCACTACACTGTTATAGTGCTATTTTTCCACTTTCAACCTCCTGTGGAGTTCTGGGGTTTGTAGTTTACTGAGGCCAAGGAGCTCTCTGGCTAAGAATTTGAAAGGCCCCTCCCTAAACTGCAAACCCCAGCATTCCATAGCGTGTTGAAAATGGAATAATAGCACTATCACAGTATAGTGCGGAAATGGCATAAGTCTTCTACACAGCTGTTTCTCCAGACACAGAATGTGTTAGTTATAGGAATGCAGGGACACAGGTTTATATGTCTTCAAGTCATCTGTCAACCCGAGTTCCTTCCTTCCTCTGAAATATAGGCCCTTTCCACATGTGTGTGTGTGTGGGGGGACAGGCGAAAACGCCCAAAAAAGGAGCTTACCGGCAGCCAGGTAAGTCCATCACGACGTGGAGCAGCGCGAGCTCGCTGCTTCGCAGTCCTCCGGTGTCCCAAATGGCGGCTTCCGGTTGGTGGAGGCTCTCCACCAACCGGAGAAGCTCGCCAGCCGGAAGCCCGCCCCCGGCAGATCTGCAGGCATGCACTTGCGCACGCCTGCAAATCCACTTCGGAGCCGGGCGACGGAGCGGTACGGGGCTGCACGCTCCGTGCTTTTTAAAAACCTAGAAAAAGAGGTTTTTAAAAAACAGGCAGCGCAGCTAGTTCCGGCCGCTCCTGAGTGGATTCTGGTGTGGAACTACGAAAAGTAGTCCACGCCAGTCCACTCTACGGTGTAGAAGACCTCCGTGAGAGATCGCTCTGCACCATTACAGAAGCCCGGTGTGGAAATGGCCATAGTTTTCAGCACCTGGTATTTATTGTTGGTCTCCCATCCAAGTACTAACCAGAAATGATCCTGCTTAGTTTCCAAGATCAGATGGGATCTGGTGCCTTCAGGGTTATTTAAACCTCCAAAAATCATAGAATAGAGTTGGATAGGACCATAAGGGTCATCTAGTCTAGCCAGGCAGGAACACACAACTAAAGCAATGCATCTGGGCTGCATCAATAGGAGTATGTTGTCTAGGTCAAGAGATGTAATGGTAACCAATCCATGCTGCTGTGGTCAGGTCCCAGCTGGAATCCTGTGTCCAGTTCTGGCTCCACAGTTCAGGAGAGATATTGACAAGCTGGAAGATGTGCACAGGCGGATTATCAAAATGGCAGAAGGCCTGGAAACCATGAAGTCCCATGAAGAGCGGCTTAGGGAGTTGGGGATGTTTAGCCTGGAGAAGACAAGGTTAAGAGGGGACATGATAGGGGTTTTCTTGGCAGGATTTGTTCAGAGGGGTTTTTTGCCTTTGCCTTCCTCTGAACCTGAGAGAGTGTGACTTGTCCAACACCAACCAGTGGGTTTCATGGCTGAGCAGGGATCCGAGCCCCGGTTTCCAGAGTAATAGTCCAGTGCTCAAACCACTACACTACACTGGTGCTAACACCAATGAAATCCACCGGCAAGATGGTCAGCCCAGACATTTGACAGCCTTCAGCAGTTCAGGTTCTGTTTGAACAGCAAATGCTGCAAAAAGATCACATGTTTTGTGATTTATTTTTAATCTCTCTTTCTCTCTGTTTGTATGTGCGTGCGTGCGTGCATGCAGTGGCAGGGATCTTCTTTGCTTTTCAATCAGCTCCAATTATACTATGACAGAGCAAATTAACACAACACCCAGCAGGCAGAAAACAATCTTACCGAACAGTCCCGCTGTGTTCAATATGGCTCAGTCCCAGGTAGGCGTGCGTAGTGTTGGACCGGTAAACGATGTCTAAGCTAAGGGCAAGGCAGTGAATATTGCTGGAAAAATGGTACTAAAGGAGCACACGAAACAGGAGAGCAGATCTTAACTTGTTGTTTCCTTCCACAGTGGTTGAGCTACAGCTCCCAGTCTCCCTGATCAGGTGAGCAGGCTGTAATTCAGACTGTAGTGACTTTCACGAAAGCAGAAGTGGCTGGCAAATTTGGGTTTTCAGACTTCTGGAAATAGATGCAAATGGCTCTGACCATCTGCAGAGTGCTATGGGAATACCCCCAGAGCTTAAATAAACCACTTGCTTGGATTGCTTGTAGGTTTTTCCTTATCTTTGGACTTCAAACCCAACTGTCCATAATCTGCATCTGCTGCAAATGTTAGTGTCAGAACCTTCACTGATTCTGTATTGGCTACCTGCTAGTTTGAATTTTCCTTTATAGGAGTTTAGAAACAGCATATCTTTATGCCAATGTCCTCTTTTCCTGCATCACTCTAACCTACAGCCATTTTTCTCTTCCTCTTCTCTCCTCTGTTCGACCACATGTTTGGTTATGCATTCGTATTTGTAAGAAAAGCTGCTTTTATATGTTTTATTTTAAAAAAATTAACCTTTTTTGTTTTCTTTGTCAGATCCTGCATGTGTGGGTAGTGAGTGGCTGTGGGACCAGTTGTTGTTCAGCTTCTGCCTTGCCAATAGATTACTCTGCTAGAGAGCTCCACTGCTGTCTCTCACATTTCCCAGTATCAAGTTGGTTGTTCATTATGCAAATCAATGCATTTTCTTTCAGCTCCTTTGATTTGTGGTGTCTTGTGGCTCCCCTCCGAATTGGCCAGGGAATCTGTTCTGAAGTTTAGTCTGAACTAGACCCCGAGTGATGTAGTGGTTTGAGCATTGGGCAACAATCTTGGAGACCCGGGGTCAATTCTCGGCTCTGCCAGGGAAACCCCCCTGGCTGACCATGGGTGCATCACACACTCTCAGCCGCAGAAATCACCATGATAGGGTCGCCCTAGGGTCACTGTAAGTTGGAAATGACTTGAAGACACACAACGACGACAACAGGGATAGCAAGAATGCTCATCCTCAATTAAAGCAAGGTGTCTCTGTTTAAAAATCTCTTTCTTTGGAGATTTTTAAAAAGAGACTGGATGGCCGTCTGTCAGGAGTACTTTGATTGTGTCTTCCTTCATGGCAAAAGGGGGTTGGACTGGATGGCCCCTGGGGTCTCTTCCAACTCTAGAATTCAAGGATACTGTGAACATTTCCACACTAGCCTGTTATAGTGCTATTATTCCACTTTCAACATCCTATGGAATCCTGGGGTTTGCAGTTTAGGGAGGGGCCTTGCCAGGCCCCTCCCTAAACTGCAAACCCCAGGATTCCATAGGATGTTGAAAGTGGAATAATAGCACTATAACAGGCTAGTGCAAAAATGGCCTGTGACACTTCACATTTGATACTGGAAATTCTTTACATTTCAGGACTTCCTTGGGGGAAGTCTGCACAAAAATAGGCATGTTTTTTATTTCCTTATGTTTATTTGTTTAATTTTTATGTTACTTATTATGTTTTAAAAGTATTTTAAACTAGTTTTCTCTATGTGCTTTTAATAGAGACGTTGTTAAATTTAAAACTTTTTAAGTACGTCATTTTAACTACAGCCACAGAAAGGTGGGGTAAGAACTGAATAGAATAAATAAAATAACAGTCGTAGTAATAATAATAATAATAATAATAATAATAATAATAATAATAGATCTATCACACAATGTGGGACCCTTACTTTCCTTTGAAAAATATGGGGTTTTGCATGGAAAATATGTCTCAGGCCATTTCCGCCCTACACTGTTACAGTGCTATTATTCCACTTTCAACATCCTGTGGAATTATGGGGTTTATAGTTTCCTGAGGCCAAAGAGCTCTCTAGATGAGAATCCTAAAGGCCTGTCCCTAAACTGCTCATTTTTGACCATTATTATATTTTTATTCCTACCTTTTAGGCTGGTTTAAATTAACACCTTGGATGTGGTTGATTGCTGAAGCGCTTTTAAGTAATTTGGGTAATCTGTTGTTTTAGCTGTATTCGGTTTTCACGAAAATTGTGAGCCTTGTGCTATAGTGTTTGGAGTGTTGGGTTGTGACTCTGGGAGCCCAGGGTTCAAATCCACACTCAGCTGTAGAAGCCCACTGGGTGATCTTGGGCAAGTCACACTCTCTCATCCCCAGAGGAAGGCAAAGGCAACTTATTTATGAACGTATCTTGCCAAGAAAACCCTATGACAAGTTTGCCTTATGGCCGCCATAAGTTGGAATCAACTTGAGAGAGGCAACAACAAACTCCCATCCCATCTCTGTAAGCACTCCATACCCCATACGCCTCCCCCAGGTGCCTCCATTTTCTTCTGTAGTCTTTCTCAAAATGGCAGCAGAAAGCGCTATAAGATAAGAAAAAAAGAGCCAATGTTCATTATTCTCCGTGGGATACCTTTCCCAGACCGTACACCTCTACACTTTGATACAGTTTAATTGGGAAATACGGTTTGATTGGCAAATATATTAATTGGCATTGATATAAAATGTGTCCTGCTATGGCTGTACAGCCAAGCTGGACAAGAGGAAAAGACTGGGTGAACATGTATGCTGCAAATTAGGTCAGAAAACACCTCTAGGCATAGTTGGATCATAGGGCCTTTTTGTATGTGACTTCGAATGCGAAATAGCCATGGAAGCGACGCAGAATCATGAGGATGGTTCTGTATGACGTTCTTGCAATCGCACGTTGCTCCTGTAGCGATTCCATGGCAATCATGCATTATATCATTTTCAGGTTTTTCCAGAAAAGGATGCACAATTGCACATTCCTCCCACGTCCCTCCTGCAGTTACCTGGCATGCAGAACCTCAGAAAGCACAATGGCCGCACTTACTCCCCCAGTGCAGCCTAGGAAAATACCCAGCTCCACTGCGGAAGGAAGGGGCAGAGCTATTGCACTTCCTTCTTTCCAGCACAGAGCTGGTGTGGAGGGAAGCGCAGGAGACGCGATTTCCCCCCAGAGGAAGCTTTTTGCGCAATCCCCGCGCAACACCAGCGACACCAGGTAAGGTGTGAAAAGGGCCATGGTCAGGAAATCACCAGGAAATGCCAGAGATAACAGGCTTGCAGCTAGCCTTAATGACTCTGCCTTTTGGACAATAGCAACTGGGAGATTCCCACCAAACTGTTGATTGTCTTAACTTCTCTTCCTCTGACCACATAAACCTTTCCTTTATCCTAAAACCTGTCCAACAATCACCAAGCTATCAGGGCAACCATTAGCCCCTTGTCACCTAATGCTAAGACCATCAGCCTGTTAGGTACCTCATTGTCCACTCTACCAACTCCATTGTTCACTTGGGCAAAGGGCCATTCACACCCTTGCCCTCCAGGCAAAAATCAGGTATATAAACCCCTAGTTTTGCCCAGTCAACTTGCAGTATACCAATTGCTGGTTGCCACTCTGCTGCACCAATTCCCAATTGTGTACTGTCCTTAGACGCAAGTCTAAGCCACATCGCTGCTTTTTTGCTGCTCTTCTAGATCAGTAAATATCATTCACTACACCCTGAAATCTTGCTATCTAATACTTTCCTCTCTTTCCTTTCAGTTAGCCTTGTGTGATTGTGTGACTAGCTGGATCTTGTATGTGTGATTAATTCCCCTAATAAAACACAATTAAGCTCACTTTTGGATCTCTGACTGGTTCGTCCCTGCAGAAGTACTGCTAAACATTGGTGTAAAAAATCTCATTAGGTTGTCCCCCTTTCTCAGGCCTCCTAATTTGAGTTAATAATTCCCCACCTTTGCATGAAGGTACTGGTATCATGGGTGGACCCCTGAGTCACCCATGTTTTGGGGTAACAACACAGGGGTGGTAACCAGGCACACCATGAGTTGAACCATGTAGGCAACCAACAGAAGGGAAGTGTAGCACTATCACAGTGTACCTCTGTGAATGGAAATTTACATTAGGCAGGCACAATGTAGGATCTTGGCTTTAAAGTTTGGACTAATGTCCAGAGCAGATTCACCACCCCACTGGTAGGGACGTCCCCATCTGCCACTCAGGTTTTTTTAATGAATGTGTTGCTAAAAAGCAGTTTCTCTTCCTAGTTTTTAAAAATATTTTAAAAGCTTTATTTTTTCATTGGTACTATTAAGTTTCTTTGCTGGGGTGGTGGTGGTATTGAATTCTAAATTACATATTTGCCCAAGCAGTAATTGTTTTTAAATGTTTCAAGCTGCCTCTGTTTCAGTTTTTCAAGGCAGGACATAAATGATCAATAGACAGACAAGATACATAGATGTACAGACACAGAGTAATTGGTAGTTGAAGTGTGCCAAGCTGAAAGGGTCTGAGTGTAGGTAGTTTTTAAAAAAGGGTATCAAAGCAGTAATGAGGACTTTTTTTTATCTCCTGATACTATTAAATTTTCAAAATGATACGTAGGGGGTTATTTATTCTTTATGCAATTTTTTGCTATCGTGTTTCCTTTTTTGTCCACGAGCATTAATAAATGGTTGCTAGAATAGCATTAACAATGGAGGAAAAGCCCTCACTGTGTTGCATTGAAAATTCATAGAATCATAGGCCATTCGCATACCTTACCCTTTTCCACAGTCCTCCCATCACAATTCTGTCAGTGCTGCTGCCAGGGTGGGAGCGCACTATAAACACTCCCCTCTGCACTTGGCTGGCTGCCTTGCGGAGGGGAGCGTAAGCGACACACACCTTCCTTCCGTAGCACAGCCAGTCTCTTCCTCGTGTTGCACTGCGGAAGGAAGCACCTAGATCGTGCTTCCGCCTGTCTCCCACGGCTGCCGCCAACAGGAGCATCACACAATTGCGGGCCATGAACAGATTTTTTTCTGTTAATGGAATATCCCACAATCATGATGGTTAGGGATGTGTTGGCAGTGGGACCGCAAGGATGTCACGCAAAACCACAACTCGCGGACTGGCAGCAATCTGTCCCCTTTGCAGGACAGCGATGCCATCGACAGCGAGGCCACGAAATCATATTGCTGGAAGAGACCACAAGGGCCATTCAGTCCAACCCCCTGCCATGCAGGAAGACACAATCAAACCATTCCTGATAGACCCACTTCCATACAGTGAAGCCCAACTCCTGGGAGAGATTGTCTTTTGCTGGCTTCCACGAAACTGAAGCCATTGGATGGGTGTGATGGATCCCCTTGCTAGCCTAGCCCCACAGTTCCTGTCACTCACCTTGCCCTTTTACCCCCTTAATCCCTTCTTGGATAGGGTACTGGGCCTCAGTGTGATTCCCTATTGTGGACCAGTGGCTGTGCTATTTCGGTGGGCTTGCTGTAGTAAGTATGACCAGGCCCTCCATTAAACTTAATAGGAACAGAGAGAAAGCAGTGGTAGAAACAAACAAGTGGAGGTTTATTGAGACATGAGAAAATAGCACACTGACCCTTGAACTACTGAATCATTTGCTGTTGTGCACCTTCAAGTTGCTTCTGGCTTATGGTGACCCTATGGCAGAGTCCCTAAGGAACCAATCATGGGGTTTTCTGGGGCTGAGAGCGTGTGACACACCCAAGGTCACCCAGTGAGTTTCTGTGGAAAAGTGGAGAATTGAACTCTGGTCTCTAGGGTTGTAGTTCAGCACTCAGACCATTTGTGGTTGTTCTTGTTGTTGTTTGCCTTCAAGTCATTTCCAACTTATGGTGACCCTAAGGTGAAACTATTGTAAGGTTTTCAGGGGCTGAGAGTGTTTGGCATGCCCAAAACCACAGTCAGTCCTTTCCTTTCTCAGACGCCCTTTCTGCACTACCCTTCCATACTACAATGGGGATGGGAGAAGGACAGGACTGCAACAACACTTTTACATTATGTCATCGTGGTCCCGTCCTTCTTCTGTCCCCAGTGTTGGGGATGATAGGAGTTTCAGCCCCACGGAAACGCAGCGGAAAAGCCAGAGTTCAGCGTGCCAACAGCAGCAGCCTTGTTCCCCAGTAAGGATACTCACACACAGAGGAGTTTCTTCCAAAACAGGAGGCACTTTATCTTGCAGCAAAGTTCCGTTATATACAAAACATAGGACGGACAGACAAAAGCTTGCGCCAGGCACCAGGTTTGGTCAACAGACAAATACATACTGGCGTTGCTTTGTTATATACATATCTACAACCAATCACGTGGAGGTTTGCACACCTCCCTCTCCCATCTGCACACAACCCCAGTTTCTTATGCAACCTTGCAATTACCCACAGTTGGGGCATGATGCAACATCTTTGCAGCGGGCTGATCATTGTCCAAGGGTTCCCTGCCCGGAATCCCTGACACCCAGGCGGTGCAATAATGGATTAACTCATTAATGGGTTTTCCCCATCAATGACATGTGATTGCAGCACCATCCCAGAATTGCCTGTTTTGCAGAAGCTGCAGAAGCACAATGGCTGCACTTCCTGCCCCAGCGCAGCCTGGGAAACTACTCGGCTGTATTGCAATTGCACTCTCTTCTGCAAAGAACCGGTCGGTGTGGAAGGGAGTGCTCCTGTCATGCTTCCCTCATGGCAGAGCTGCTGTTGGGATCCCCACTAGACTTCTTTGCTAAAAGATAAGGTGCAGAAAGGGTCAGAATCTTCCATCTCTATTCCATCTGTTCCTATCTCTGAAATCTCTTCCCTGTCTCTGTGTCAGCTTTTCCCTATCTGCCTTGTGTAAGAGACAAGCCTCAGTTTTGTATCACTTCGGTGTATCTACAAAGGGGAACATCACACATCCACTTGGAAATAAAGAGGCAAGAGGCTGCATTTTACCCATTTTATCCATGGAAGAAATGAGGAAGAACACACAAGCAAGGAGAGCCTGCAGCAGTTTTTAACAGCATCTTTCCAGAAGGGCAGGATTTTGCCTCCTCCTTTCCTCTTCCCCATACTGAGTTGAGTGCAAACTACTTTTGTATTTTAAACTCACTTTGCAGCAGCTGAAGGAAGCTGCGGACAAAGAGGGTAAATGGGAGGAGGAGTCAGAAACGAGGACATTTTTTTTTATAATCATTTTATTCAAATTCAGATATAAAACAAATAATTATAACTGTCAACTTATTTGAAACATTTCTGATCTTCCACACTGATCTAGATTTCATTATCAATATTTCTTAACATGCTTAAAATATTGTACTACATTTTAGTGCTATTATTACTTGTTGATCCTTGCATTTCCATCTCCATATTCCCGCTTCATGATATATATCCTGTAGCACCCTCATAATTTATCTTAAATCATGAATCACAGATTTCCATCTGATGGTACCCAACAATTACCCATTGCAATTTGCCATTCTTTTTGTATCTCTTCGTCTGATTTCCCTTTTAATCTCTGAGAGACCATATCAGCATTTTTGTTTTCAATCAGTGTACCCCACCATTGTTCTAATGTGGGTATTTGCTGAGTTTTCCACATCTTTGCATATTCAATACGAGCTGTTGTTATCATGTACAGTAATATTCTCCAGTACTTCTTTATACCAGTACCTTCTAATACATCAGTCATATTTAACAAATACAATTCTGGTAACTTAGCAAACTGTACTTTCATTAATGCACATATTTTGTTATGTATTCCAGTCCAATATTTCTTAGCTTTAGGACATGTCCACCACATATGATATATCGTACCGACCTCATTCTGACATTTCCAACATTGTCCAGTACCTGTATTAGAAATCTTTTTTAATTTATCTGGTGTCATGTACCATCTGTGAAATAGCTTGTAATAGTTCTCTTTCAAATTCTATGCTACTGTAAATTTCTGTGTTTTTTCCCAGCTCTGCTCCCAAGACTCTAATTGTATTGAATGTCCGATATTTTGTGCCCATGAAATCATTGTTGCCTTTACTGTTTCTTCTTGTCTCTCCTGACGTAGTATTTCTTGATGTATTTGGGCAAGTAAATGAGGCGGATTTTCAAACAGCCATTTAATTACTCCAGTTTTCTCTTTAAGTTCAATTCCATATGTTTTTATAACCATCTGAGACCTTTCTGCTAACTGTCTGTAAGGAAACCAACTTAATGTTATTCCCTCTTGTTCTAGTTTTTCTCTTGTTTTAATCTTAAAGTTGTTGGACGTTGATCTCTCAATTATATCATCATATCGCAACCATTTATCTGTGTCCGTCCATCTGCCAAAAAAAGCCTCTTGCGGTGAGACCCAGGTGCGGAGCTGCCGTATGTTTTTAGTTTTATAATCCTCCCAAATTTTCAGAAGTGATTTTCTGATAAAGTGATGTGTGCAGTCTTTATCTATTTTTGCTTTATCATAAAATATATAGGCATGCCACCCCATTCTCAGGTCTGCTCCCTCCAATGCCAACATTCTCGTGTCTTGTAGGTCTACTCAGTCTTTTATCCACGTAAAAGCAGCGGTCTTATGGTATATTTGAAAGTCTGGTAGTCCCATTCCTCCTCTACTTTTTAAGTCTGTCATAGTATTCCATTTTATCCTAGGCTTTTTCCCTTGCCATATAAACTTAGTTAGTTCTCTCTTCCATTGTATGAAAGGTTTCATGTTCGTTATTATAGGAAGATTTTGGAACAAAAAGTTCATTTCTGGCAAAACATTCCTCTTTATTGCAGCTATACTCCCCATGATTGACAAACACATGGAGGTCCAACTTTCCAAGTCTTTTGTTATTTCTTTCCATTTTTTTTCATAATTATTTTGAAATAACTCATTGTTTCTTTTTGCTATCCAAATACCCAGATATTTTACCTTTTGTCCTCTATTGAATCCTGTTTTTTGTACTAATTCCATCTCTTCTCTTTCAGTCATATTTTTGGTTAAGAAGACTGTTTTTTCCTTATTAACTTTAAAACCAGAGAATTCTCCATATTCTTGAACTGTAGTAATCAATTTTTCAATATATTTCCCTGGGTCATCCAGTAAGAAGACCAGATCGTCAGTGAAAGCTTTTAACTCGTAATGTTATTTCTTAATTTGGACTCCTCTTATTTCTTTATCTTCTCTTATAGCATTGTTAAGTATTTCCATTGTCATGATAAACAGCAGAGGAGACAGGGGACACCCTTGTCTCGTACCTCTGTGCCGTTCTCTCATTTGTGTTCTTTCACCGTTTATGACCAGTCGAGCTTGTTGTTGGCTGTAAATTGCTTCAATCCATGCAACAAATTTTTCTCCTGCCTGCATCTGTTTAACAGCTGTCTTCATGAATGGCCAGCTGATCATGTCAAAAGCTTTCTCCGCATCTACAAATATCATGGCCATTTTCCGTTCATTATGCTTTTCATAGTATTCGATTACATTTAAGACCGTTCTAATGTTATTTCTCAAAGATCTTATTGGTAGAAAGCCATTCTGGTCCTCATCAATTACCTCTAATAGCACTTTTTTGAGCCTCGCTGCTAGAATTGAAGCAAAGATCTTGTAGTCTGTATTCAAAAGTGATATTGGACTATAGTTCTTTACATCGCTCGAATCTCTTCCTTCTTTCAGGATCAGCACAACGTTAGCTTCTTTCCAAGTATCTGGTATTCCTTCCTTTATTATTTCATTTATAGTGCTTTGCAAAGGTATTGAAATCTCATGTTCCATAATTTTATAATATCTTGCAGTGAAGCCATCAGGTCCTGGAGCTTTATCGTTCTTCAAATTCCTAATAGCCTCAACTACTTCCATCATACTAATAGATTTGTTCAAGATTGATCTTTGGTCTTCATTAAATCTCATTTTATTCATTTTCTCCAAATATTCTTCCACTTCTTGTATTTTTTCCCCTTTGAGATCTTACTCATCAGCTTCACATAGCAATTATAAAAAGCTTGTTTTATTCCCTCTTGTTTTGTAATTCTTTCTTCTCCTGTTCTAATCTCGGTTATGATATCTCTGGACCTTCTTTTACGCAGCAAACCTGCCAAAAGTTTTGAAGGTTTATTAGCTTGTTTGAAGAAATCATATTTCATTCTCTTTATCTGTTGCTCTATTTCTTCCAAATTAAGTTGATTTAATTCAGCTTGCTTTACCTTCATCTGTAATCTAATCTGTTTATCTGACGGATTTTGTCTCATCTGTTGTTCAATTTCTTTCATCTTTTCCAAAATTTGCTGCTCAGTGTTTCTCTTTTCTTTTTTAATCTCTGCAGTCCATCTGATAAAGTTACCACGCATCACTGCTTTACTTGCGTTCCAAATGGTTTTCGTCGACAGCTCCAACGTCAAGTTCTGATTAAAATAGTTAATTATCTCTGTTTTTGCTTTTGCTATGTACTTCTCCTTATTCCAAATCTCATCATTCAGTCTCCATGTTCTTTCTCTGTCTTTAATCCTTATCTTTAATTGTAACAGATTATGATCAGAGCATAAATTGGGAAGAATGTCCATATCTGTAGTTTTCATCAAAAGTTGCTTGGATACTAACATCACATCTATTCTTGACATTGACCTATGTCTATCTGAATAATATGTATGTCTATCCAGTTGCCCGTTCTTGTATCTCCAAGTGTCATATAAGTTTAAATTGTCCATCATATTAATGAAGCTCTTAGGAAGTTTGCCGTTGTTTTGGGGAGTTAACTTTTGCATTGTCCTGTCAACTTGGGGACTGATTACTCCATTAAAATCCCCCAAAACAATAATGTTAGAATTTCCTGTTTCATTAAGATATCTCAATACCTCTTCCTGTATTGTAGGGAAGAATTCACCTTTAGCTCCATTTGGTGCATATATTCCAACTATTAATATTTTGTCCTGTTTCAAAGTAACTTCAACTCCTATATAACGACCATTGCTATCCTGAAAGATTTGCTTTGCACCAAATTTTGAGTTTACATATATCAAAACTCCCCTCTTCTTTTTATCAATCGTAGCTGTGAAACAGCTACCTAATTTCAAATTCCTGACATATCTCAAATCTTGAGTTTTAATTCGAGCTTCTTGCAGACATATTATATCTATATTCTGTTTCTCTAGATGGTGAAAAATTTGTCTTCTTTTGTATTCAGAGTTAAACCCCTTAATGTTCCAAGAATAAATCTTCAAATCCATTTTGTGGGTTATATTAATATTTTATTACTGAAGTTTAGCTTATTCCTTCAGTATGTCTCCGTCTACCTCCCCTTCTTCTTGTTCCACAGTTCCTCGCGCTACTTCTATTACTTCCTCTTGTTCTCCGTCTTCTTCTTCTCCTTGTAGTTGTTCTCTTTCCTCCTCTGGAGGTAGCTGTTCATGATCTTTCTCTCCTTCAGAGGTGTCCTTTTGTAAGTCTTTCTTCAACCTATCCATCATTTCTTTTGCTTTGTATACTGAGTTAATCCTATATCTCTGCTGTTTATAAGTAAAGGACAAACCTTCAACCTTTTCCCATCGATAATTAATCTGACGCTTTTGCAGAAGGTTGGCCAATGGTTTATATTCTTGTCTTTTCTTTAGGATTTGATAAGGTATATCTTTGAAAATTCTGACGTCTTTATCTTCAATCTTCAGTAGTCCATTGTAGCTTCGCTGTAATATTTTGTCTCTAACCATTGTCCTCGTGAACGTTATAATAATGTCTCTTGGTAATTTCCTCTCTCTCGCTACTCTGGAGGAAACTCTGAACATTCTGTCAATATATGTCTCCATCTTTTCTTCTTCAATGTCAATGAATTCTGCCAAAGCCGGTACAATTTTTCGTACAGATTCTCGGCTGAAGCCTCTGGAACACCTCTAAATTGAAGACATCTTTCCCGATATTGTAACTCCTGCTGAGTAAATTGAAATTCATCTTCTTGTTGCTTCCCCTTCATCTCATTCATTTCCTTTTCAACTTGTTTAATTTGTTGTTTTATCTCCTTTGTTTCTGTCTTTAGCTTTGTCACATCCTTTGTTATATTTTCCAATTTCTTCCCCAGTTTGTCTATTTCTTGTTTCATGTCAGCTCTCATCTCTTTCCTTGTTTCTTTTATATCACTTCTTATATCATCTTTCATGCTTTTAAACTCTTCCATCATCTGTAACATGAAATCCTGAGGTTTCTGGGGTACATCCACTGATGTCCGTCTGGTTGCCTGGGAAGTTGTTGTTGTTGCAGCCGCCACCGCTCCTCTTCTTGTCCTTTGGTCCATTTTTGATTTTTTATTTTAGTACCTAATGCAAATTGCTTTTTTGCTTTTTGTTACCTTAATCAATATTCAATATAAAAATCAATTCCTTATACCTATATTTTTTACAGTTAGCACACAAAAAGCTTACTATTTATAACCTTGTAGTTTTCAAATTCTAATAAAATTCAAATTGTTATATCTATAATTCCTTCACATTCGATCCAATTCATTGCATGTATAAATCAATCACATCAATCACATATATCCTTAGCTTGAATTAATTACCTTAAATTGAAATTAACACTGCTACCCAGTCACTATATCAATGAAATGGAAATAAAAATAGCTGTATATATGCAGATTATGCAAGTATCTTATGTATCAATTTATATATGTAGAATGTGCGTGTGTGTGTGTGTATTTCTATAGGATTATATATAGCTAAATAGAAAAGACCACTTATTTTAAAATCTAGTACATTGTATTCAATTCATTCATCAAATTCATTCAATAAAACCAGTGAGTTCATTCAATATAACCAGTGGGCTGTGCCTAGGCCCAATTCTTTCACTTCCCTCTCCCAGCGGATGCTGAGTCTCCTCTCTGTTCTGGAACTGTTCCCAGACCTTGACTGTGAGAACTTCTCCTCCTTCTCCTCCCCCTCTCTCAGGCCTCCTAATTGAGCTAAATAATTCCGCACCATCACATCCAGGTATTGGCATCACAGGGGGACCCCTGAGTCACTCACTTTTTGGGGTAACATCATTATCATCATCATCATTTGTACTTGTATCCCACTTTTTCCCCCCAAATTGGGACTCAAAGCGGCTCACAACTTAAAAGAACGATGCAATTAAGAACATATTAAAAAGTGAGCATTGAAATGGAATTAAACTATTTACAGTATTAAAACAATTCAAACCTCAAGACAAAAAGCTATTAAGAGCAGTTTAGTTAAAACAATACAGCACTCCTAGCCTGTTCTTTAAAAACTTCCTGTTTTAAAGGCTTGTCTGAATAAAATGGTCTTTGCCTCCTGCTGGAAGGATAACAAGGAGGAGAACATTCTGGCCTTCCCAGGGAGGGAATCTCGGAGTCTAAGGGCAGACACTGAGAAGGCCCTCTCTCGCATTCACAACCAATCATGCTTACGATGGTGGTGGGAGTGACAGAAGAGCCTCTCTTGATGATCTCACATGCTCACATACAAGACCCAAACATTATTTTGGCCATTGTTCTGCTCTTCTCCAGGTTCCCCAGAGTGCAGCGTTATCAGTGGAGGTTGCTGCCTAGTTTAAAGGGGCTGCCCGAAGTGTCAAACCTATTTTGGGGAGGATCTTCAATGCCTTGAACAGATGCCTTTAAGTTTGGGCTACAAGCCAGAATGGATTCACCACCCCCACTGACATGGGAGCCGCCAAATGCCTCTAGGAGGCTGACTTTGTCTGGACTTGGGGAAAGGATCGCTGGAAACTTCAGACATGCTAGTCATAGTCTAGTTTATTTATAAAATACATAAGCTGAACTTGGATGCCCCTACAAAACAGAAATGGATGGGATATGGGAGGATAGGGTGCTCTGTTGGAGTTCTTTAGAGCCATACAGTGTCCTGGAAGACAAGATTCCTTGGAAGATTTGTTTTTTTAAGACTACAACTCTCAAAATCCCCTGCCCAGCCTGAGCACTGGGGGATTCTGGGAGCTGTCGTTCATAAAAGTAACTCCTATTGATGCAGCTAGGATCTCATTGGCTTTTTTAGTGTGATGCGGCAGCTAAAAAAGCCAAAGTGATTCTGGGCTGCCTCCATAGGAGTTGAGTGTCTAGGTCAAGGGAGGTGATAGTGCTCCCTTATTCTGCTTTGGTCAGACCCCACCTGGGATACTGTGTCCAGTTCTGGGCACCATAGTTCAGGAAGGATAGTGACAAGCTGGAACATGTCTGGAAGAGGGCAACCAACATGGTAGATGCATAGAAACCATGAAGCCCTATGAGGAATGCTTAGAGGGGTGGTTATGTTTAGTCTGGAGGAGAGAGACTTAAGCGGGGACATGGTAGCCATGTTCAAATATTGGAATATTGTCATATGGAAGATGGAGTAAGCTTGTTTTCTGCTCCTCTAGAGACTAGAACATTGAGTGAAGGATTGACTTCAGGAAAAGAGATTCCATACACACATTAGGAAGAACTTCCTGACAGTAAGAGCCATTTGATAGTGGAATACATTGCTCTGGAGTCTGGTGGAGTCTCCTTCTTTGGAGGTTTTTACAGAGAGGCTGGATGGCCATCTGTCAGGAGCGCTTTGATGGTGCCTTCCTACATGGCAGAAGGGGGTTGGACTGGATGGCCCCTGGGGTCTCTTTCAACTCTTTGAATCTATGATTTACAAAAACATAAGACCCAAGCAGAATGCCAACCATATACTATTAAAAATAACCAGTCCTGCAGGCAAAAGAAATGCTTACATTTTTTTTTTGATAACCTGCACCATTGTCAGGGAAAGAAACGATCAGTCTCTTGAGCCTTTTCTCTTGCAGCCCGAGAAAAGCTTATTAAGATGCCTGCATCTCCACAGTACACCTGGAGACATCAGCGAACCATTGATAGCATCACAATTAAATAAAGGAGGCCTGAATTGTTGTTGCTCCTTGTTGAGAAGTGCGCAACTCACCGTATCACAAAGCGATAAATGCATTACCGTGTCCTGCCAGGACTGACAGATTTCCTTCTCTTGCTTCAGACAGATGTATAAATAAACAGAGTTGATAATCAGCAAGAGGAGTGAGAAGCTGGTAATAACCCTGAACAGATTCCACCGGGGACAGCTCCCTATCAGAGAAAACCAACGCTGTGCTTATGAATTTAGCAAAAATCAGATAGGGCTGGAGGTGATGACTGACTGCCCTTTCAGCCTGGCCTTAACATCTGCTTCCAAAAGCATTCACCTCCATATAGTATGACTGTTCTTCGCAGTGGGGTTTAGTGGCTCCTGTGTCAGAGGGGCAGGGGACCCAGGCCATGTTTTAGTCCGAAATTTCAAGAGTCATTCCAGGTGTGGAACCTATTTTGGGGTGAACACTACAGTACACTACAGTAAATAAACCATTTGGTTCTGAGGGAACACTTAAGGGCCCTTCTGCCCTACACTGTTACAGTGCTATCATTCCACTTTCAACATATGGTGGAATTCTGGGGTTTGTAGTTTCCGGAGGCCAAAGAGCTCTCTTGCTGAGAATTCTCAAGGCCCTTCCCTAAACTGCAAACCCCAGAATTCCATAGGATGTTGGAAGTGGAATAAAGCACCATAACAGTGTAGGGCGGAAATGGCCTCTGTCCTTTAAATAGCTCCTTTAGTGTGTGGACTGCCCTATTGACATGGATTCAGCACCTAGTTTGGATGAAAACCTGAGATGCATTCAACACTTGCTTACAAGAGGATCCAACACCAATTTTTGGCAGTGGTTTACCATGTGGGATTAAGGCGAATGGGGAGACCTAGTTCCATATTGGATTCCAAATGGCTACATCCAGCACAGGCCAGAAACTTTCCTGAGAAATGCATCTGATAGTTTTTATCACTCACCCTCAAGAGCCAGCAATGTGCCAGAACCTGCAGATTATAGAAGCATAGAATCATAGCATATTATGGTAAGTAAATGGGTCCTAGAGCAAATCAAGCCTGGGGTTTCCTAAAAGCCAAGATGATTAAACTGAGACTGTGGTACATGGCCATATCATGAGAAGACAGGACTCCCTAGAACAGACAATGATGGGTTACAAGGTGAAGGCTGTATGAAAAGAAGAAGCCTGCTTTACAGTCATAGAATCCTAGAGCTGGAAGAGACCGCAAGGGCCATCCAGTCCAACCCCTTCTGCCATTCAGGAAGACACCATCCAAGCACTCCCAACAGATGGCATCCAGCCTCACTTTAAAAACTTCCAAAGGAGACTCCACCACATCCCCAGATAGAAGCATCTTCCACTGGAGAACATGGTCACTTCCACCTAAGGATCCTGCCAGCACCACCCCATTAACCAGATCATCCTTATTGGTTAGGATCAGATCTAAAACAGCTGTCCCCCTTGTTTCCTCTTCTACCTTCTGGACTATGAAATTGTCTGCAAGACAAGTGAGAAATTCGTTGGACTTGATACCCTTGGCAGAGTTTGACTTCCAACAAATGTCAGGACAGTTGAAATCTCCCATTACTACTGTATCTCTCCTTCCTGAATGTTTGGTCATCTGTTGCAGGAAGGCATCATTCAAGTTCTCAGTCTGGCGTGGAGTTCTTTAGTGGATCCTCACAATGATATCACTGTTGCTTCTCTCCCCCTTAATTTTTACCCAGCTGCTCTCAACCTGGCTTCCAGGATCAATCAAAGAAACCACAGCCCACAGAATGCAAGATCTGAGCAGAGGCATTGATGAGAGGGCTACATGGAGGTCTCTCATTGATAGGGTCTCCATAAGTCAATGCTGACCTGATAGCAGTTAATAACAACAACAACCATAGAATCTTAGAATTGTAAGAGACCACAAGGACCATCCTGTCCAACCTCATTCTTCCATGCAGTAATTCACAAGTACAGCACTCCTGATGCCCATCCAATCTCTTATTTAAAAACCTTCAAAGACGGAGATTCACCAGCATCAGAGAGTCTATTCCACTATCAAACAGCTCTTAAAGTAAAAAGTTCTTCCTAATGTTTAGGTGGAATCTCGTTCCTTGTAATTTGAGGCATTGGTTCATATTCCAGTCTTTGGACCAATGGAAAACAAATTTCTTTGTCTTCTACTTGACATCCCTTTAGATCAGAGCTTTCCAAACTTTTCATGTCAGTGACACACTTTTTAGACATGCATCATTTTGCGACACAGTAATTCAGCTTTACTAGCAAGCCAGAGGTTAAACTAACTGATTACACATGTGCAGTACCCAGAGGCGTATCTAGGGTGGGGAAAGGCACTCCCCCCGATCCTGGCCAGCTGCTGTCGCCCTTGCCAGAAAAGACACTGGTGAGGGTGATGGCAGCAGGAAAGGCAGCCCCCCTACTCAGTCCTGGTCCATTGCCTTCACCCTTGGCAAGGAACAACCCATGTGAGAGCAGCAGCAGAGAGAATGGCTCGGGTGAGGTGGCTCTTTCTCAGCCCAGTGTTACCCTAATTTCGGGGGTCCCTTGGGGGACACCTCACTGTGCTCCACGTGAAAGGGAATGGAAACTAGCCAGAGCACAAGCAATAGCACTGCAAGAGGCAGAGTAACTAGCGGGGTCTTTTACCCAGTTTTTACGGGGTCAGGCCAAGCCAAAAACCAAACAAAAATGTCCAGTAAATGATTTTATTGAAGGAAAAGTCTCCCGCAGCGACGCAATCTCGCACACACATCCCCAAGAATTATTAAGAAGCAAAAGAGAGAGAATTGGACAGAGGGAGTATTGAAGGGGTGTTGTTGGGGTAATACTGCACCTTGTCCTGTAGTCCTGGGTCTGAGAAGGTAGCAAAGAAGTGGGGCTCAGCATGGAGAGGCCTGAGGGGATCGCTCGGCAAACAGAGCAGCGGTCAGCTGGGGTGACCAGGAGCGATCCGAAGAAACGCTCAAAAACCAGGACTTTGAAGGACTAATCCTTTCCCGGGGAGAACAATAGGTGTTGCGGTGGGCACAAAGCTCCACGTTGGTAATTTCCTCTGCATGATGGGATTGTTAGGTGTTGCCAAAGTCTCAGGCTCTTCGGCTGTGTTTTGTGGTGTGACTTCTGGTCCCCGCCTGATGGGATATTTTCTCAACTTGAGGCACACATGCTAATCCCCTCAAGTCAGCGTCTCGGGGCTCAGGACCCTCCGTTTATTGTGGGTTTGCTCATCTTGAGGTTTCCTGGGGCTACATGATGGGGGCTTTTACTGGCCTGACCTGGTTTTCGGTCTCTCGACTGTGCCTGCCTACGTGCCCCTTTGGGGGACCTCTCTGGCACACAAAATCATATTTTAATATCAAGATTGTAGACCCCGGGATAGGGTTTCTCCATCAGAGTAACACCAGGAAGGTGACACACCTATACACTTCAGGCGACACACTCACGTGTCATGACACACCATTTGGAAAGCCCTGCTTCAGATTTTTAAAAATAGCTATCACGTCTTCTCTTCTCCAAACTAAATATCCCAAGCCCCCCGATCCATTTCTCATAAGGCTTGGTTTCCAACTCATGCTTGTTGGTCTTGTTGTGGAGGCACATTTGCTCAAAGTCACACTGCCACAAAGAATTCATGATATAAGTAGAAGCACTATATTCTATCAAGTTCATTTTACAAGGTGGGATTTCTACCAACACCTCTAAGGGTGTGATGAAATTAGTCAGAAATTGTACATCGTATCATTCTTCTTGTAAGTCCTGCCATGGAAGACCTGCATTGGGTAACACCAGCGGGGAGAAAGTCAAACAGAGAAACTGGTATTTCAATGGAGCTGCAAAACATTAGCAGAATGTTGGTACTAGCAAGAATGGGAGAGCCATTTGGGCTCCAGGAAGAAAAACAAGACTTGGAACAGCACTGGTTTTAGTTTTAAAAGTCATTGTGCAGTCGCACCAAACCATAGGATTTGATGTCTTTAATGCAAGGGTGAGACACTTTTTTTCTATGTCAAAAGCTAGCTTGAAACCTTAGCATCTGATGTAATACGTTGTCTCATATATTTCTGACTCATGTATTTTTCATATATTCCTTACAGAGACTTTCCTTCAAGCGCCCCTTCAATCAGAAGTTTACAAGACTTTGACATGGAGAGGGCTTTTTTGGTGGTGCCACCTCCCCCGTAGCTCACCTGGCACCCATGCTGTTCTCCTTTTGGTGTCGGGACAAGACTTCTCTTTCAATTGTCTCTGGGCCTTTGAAGATCCTCTATTCTCTTTTAAGCCCATGGTGGTTTTAGCTCTTATTACTTGTCATTTGTTTCAGCTCCTGTGAATTTGCATTATTATTTTGCAGCATGTTGGGTTCAGCATGTGCTGTGTAGGCTGGGTTTTGAAAAGATTTTAAACAGCAAGCTGGCACGCCAAACTGTAGGAAGATTTATTTTTCAAACAAGCCACCCCAGCTTACCATATCAAGCAGCAGGCAACCCACCAGCCACTTCCAGCCTGCTGGAGGAAAGCCATAGCTCTGTGGGAGGGCGGAGGATTTGCTCAAGACAGATCTCTGACGTCTCCGGCAAAGGTTGGGGAAGACCCCTGCCTGGAAACCCAGAGACCTGCTGCCAGGGAGTGTGGTGAGAGTATTGATCTGGAAATAGTTTCCATCATGAAGCAGCTTCTAAATTTTGACTCAGGGAACCAGGTATCACTAACTTGTCTGGGGCTTCCTTCTAAAAAATCCAATGCAATTTCACATGGCATAGAATCATAGAGCTGGAAGAGAGCACAAGGGCCATGGAGTCCAACCCCCTTCTGCCATGCGGGAACACACACACACACATTTGCACTCCAGCAAATGGCCATCCAGCCTCTGTTTAAAACCATCCAAAAATGGGGACTCTGGGCAAAAAACTTCCCACAGTATTTCCAGGTGAAAATAAGGTGTGCGAGCAGTACTCGCTTTGTCCTGAAACCAAATTAAACTTCCAGCAGGTTTAATTTGGGATTGCAAATTGCTTCTGGGAATGCAATTTGACATCAAAACAAGGTGTGTGTTCCCCACATAACATGGCCGAATGCAAAACAACCGGGTTTGTTTCCACTGTTGTTGCCCTACCCAAATGTAGGTGGGACTTGAGGTGTCACCTAGGCCATGCCTTGACCATCATTGAGGTAAAAATGCTGATTTTAACACTCTAACAGTGATGTATTTAAATTTTTTACTCCAAGTCTCCAAGTCAAGCTTCAGGTCTCTACTTTCAGATCTCAAGTTGAGTGAGTCTCAAGTCCTTGCAAGATACTTTCAAGTCAAGTCTCAAGTCTGTGAGCCAGCTTTATATCCCAAATTATATTCCAGATTATATTCTGGACAAAGTTGAGATGGCAGTTTTGCCAGCTGTGGCTTTCGAAGTGGGGAATAGGATCCTTCTTACTCCCCCTTCCCAAAGCTGGAGGCTTTTGTGTCAATGGGCATAAAAGTGTCTGAAGCTTCAAAAATGGGAATAGGATCCTTCTTATTTCCCGTTTCCAAAGCTGGAGGCTTTTTTTGGAAATGGGGAATAGGATCCTTCTTACTCTCCATTACTGAGGCTCCAAGAGCTTTAGATGGAAGGATCCTTCCTCCACAAACCCATTGCCCACATTTTCTTTTTGAGATACATGCCCTGCTCTCTGGGGGGTGAATCTTGCCTTTTGCTCGTAGGCAAGGTTTTAGAAGGCTCCTCCGATATCCATTGTGGACAGGCTGCCAAGCAAACCTCAAGCCCCCTCAAGCCTGTTGTCGAACCTGTTTTCTGATCCCTCTGAGAAATGCTCTCATGCTTTGGGCTTGAGACAGACTTTTATGTGACCAGTAGGCAAAAAGGGATGGAAGCGTTGTTCAAAGTTATAAGGTTTCTGGCTGCATGTGTTCTGTTACTGAACCAAGGGCAGCAAGTCAGTCACTAAAAATACACAAGCCAGAAGTCGAGTACAGTCAGTGTATTATTTATTGCTGAGTCGAATCACTGAAGCGACTTAAGTTCAACTTGAGTCTCAGATAATACACTTGAGTCTACATTGATGTACTCTAAGCATCTGGAGTTCGGTTTTACGGGGCAAAAGGGTGTCATTTTTGAACCACAAGCAGAACTTGGAAGTAAGGCCATTTCCACACGCAGCGAGGGAATTGCTCCCTGCCGCTACTCACCGGATCTTCTGTGGGTCCAGTCCAGTCTGGGGGAGGAGGAGCAGTGCGTGACCGCAGATCCGCACTGCTCCAGCATCCAAAATGGCGGCTTCTGGTTGGTCGTGGGTCTCGACCAACCGCTGAAGCTCGCCAGCCTAAAGCCGGCCCTCCGCAGATCACAGGCTGGCATTGCTGCGAGCCTGTGAATCTGCACCGGAGAGGAGGCATGCAATGGCGTGCGCTGGCATTTTGAAAAACCTGAAAAATCAGGTTTTTCAAAAACACTATGGAGTTGATGATGAAGCACGATGAAGCAACTTGGGGTTGCTCCGGAGCGGACTGAGGTGAGGATCTACGGTAAGTAGTCCGGACCCAGTCTGCTCCGAGGTGCAGAGATCCTCCGTGGAGGACACACTGCACTGTTTTATTTACCCTGTGTGGAAATGGCCTATGTGGACTGTGATCATCTGGTGTCAAAGTCTGGGCGTCCAATCTGTCCCCTCTGGCAATTGCTCAGACTGCTTCTCCCTGTCTCGGGAAGGTAGAACCTCTGAGCATGAGCGAAGTTGACTTTTCCAATCACTGCAATATCCCAGCCGGCCAAATAGGGGTCAGGACTCCTGTGTCGAACATCCTTTCTATACAGGCGTGACCTCCAGGGCCTATCTTTTCTCTCAATTAAATACCAGTTATGTCAACGCTGAATGAGTGCTAGCCCTCTTGCTGTTTTATTTTTAAACTTTTTTTTTTTTGCATTGCTATTCAATCTGCAATTGAAGGTCAACTTGAGAAAAGAATGCAGAGGAAGGAAAAAAAGAAAAGAAACCTCTTTAAAAAACATGTACACGCGAAAACAATAGTACCATCATTATGCCGGGGGATGTAGCAAGCAAGTGCAGCACACTCTTATCAGTAATTGGAGGGGATGGGGAATTGTTAAGAAAGAATCAAGGAGTCCTTTCCTCAGGGGCATCAGATAACTCTTCCAAGAAATGACCTCCAGGGCTGGTGGGAGTGGACACCAAACTCTTTTTGATTGGCAGGAAACAAAAGAAAGAGCAGGGAGAAGAGCATCATACTAGCATAATATGAATTTACAGTCATGTTGCTAAGTGGTGGTTGCACATCTCCGCTGAATACGATCATGGTCCAATCCACTGCCTCAAAGAATCACAGAGTTAGAAGAGATCACAATGTTTAACAAGTCCAGCCTCCTCCCGTGCAGGAATATGCCATCAAAGCATTCCCACAGATAGTCATCCAGCCTCTGTTTGAAAATCTCCAAAGAAGGAGATTCCATCACACTCCCAGGCAGCTGTGTATTCCACTGTTAAACTGCTCTTACCATCAGGAAGTTCTTCCTAATGTTTAGGTGGAATCTCTTTTCCTAGACTTTGAAGCCATTGCTCCATGTCCTAGTCTCTGGAGCAGCAGAAAACAGGGTTGTTCCATCTTCCATATGACATCCTTTCAAATATTTAGACATAGCTATCATGTTGCCTGTTCACCTTCTCTTCTCCAGACTAAACATACCCAGTTCCCTAAGCTGCTCCTCATAGGGCTTCAGGGCCTTCTACCATTTTGGTCACCCTCCTCCGAAAATGTTCCAGTTTGTCCATATCCTTCCTGAACTGTGGTGCCCAGAACTGGACACAGTATTCCAGGTGAGGGTCCAACCAAAGCAGAACAGAGGTCCTTTCTGCACCTTACCTTTTTTCTGGCCCTGGGGTGCGGGGAACGCACGAGCAGCCTCCAGCAAGAGGCTCTGGTGTCCCTGCTGCTTCAGCTCCGCACGAGCTGCCTGCTCACACGAGAGCCCCACCACTTCCTTCTGCAGTACAGCCTGGGAGCTTCCCAGGCTGCGCTGGGGCAGGAAGTGCAACCGGCGTGGCTCCGGAGGCTCCGCATGCCAGGTAAGTGTGCGCGGGGCCCAGGAGCAATGCGTGATCACACACCATTTTTGGCTTCCAGCTGAAAATAAAAAGGTGCACGATCGGTGTCTGCCAGCCCCTGGAGGGTTGCAAGATTGTGAGTGCGTCATGCAGATCGCTCCTCACAATAGCGCGACGCTCGAGGGGCCCTTTCGCATGGCAAATGCCATGTGGAAAGGGCCAGAGTGGTACTGTCACTTCCCTTGACCAAACACTACACTCCTATTGATGCAGCCCAGAATCACATTGGCTTTTTTAGTGGCTGCATCACACTGCTAACTCTTGTTCAGCTTCTGGTTTACTAAGACTCTGAGATCCTTTTGAAATGTACTGTGGTCGAGCCAGGTTCCACCCATCTTATATCTGTGCATTTCATATCATGCTTGCTGTTTCTGCAATCTCAGTGAATCGAGAGGTGCATTGAAGACACTGATGGGTAGTTATGTGCCATCCAGGGATGAACAACTGCCTGAGCTATAGTTATACTGGGAGAACTCCACTTACACAACTGTGAACCAAATGCAGGTGTTAAGCAATGGACAAAAATGTACAGTTGAATGGGTAAGGGAATTTTTTGTGGCTGTTAACTACTGTCAGGTCAAATACGTCTTAGGGAGACCCTGTGAATGAGGAACATCAGCAGCCCTGCTCAGGTCCTGCAGGTTCAAGGACATGTCTTCTTTGTTTGAATCTATCTATCTATAATGCAGTCTTCCTCTTTTCCTATTGCCTTCCACATTACTGTCTTTCCTAATGAATCCTACCTTCTCATGGTATGTCCAAAGTATGACAGTCTCTGGTTAGTCATTTTGGCTTCTCGGGAGAGTTAAGGTTTGATTTGCTCTAGAACCCATTTATTTGTCTTTTTTGCCAGGTCGTGATGTCCATAGAACTCTTTTCCAGCACTACATTTTAAAGGAGTTGTTTTCCTTCCTATCAACTTTCTTCACTGCCCAGCTTTCACAATCATTCATAGAAAAGGGAAAGACGATGGCCTGGACCATCCTAACTTTAGTATTCAATGAAATATCTTGATGCCTCAGGCTGTCATCTAGATCCTTGTTGCCCCCTTGGTAAACCCTGTCCCAGGGTCTACAACTTTGATATAAAATATAATCTAGGCCACCGGAGAGGTCACCCAGATGAGCACACAGGCAACAACGGTCGTACGATCGGAAGAACCAGGTCAGGCCAGTAAACTCCCCCGTCCCCTAGCCACAGGAGACCTCAAGCTGTGCCAACCCACGGTGGACAAAAGGTCCCCAGCCTTTAAGAAGCCAACTTGAAGGGATTAAGAGTTTTTCCCACAAAGTTGGGCACTGGAAGCAATAAAATCTTATCAGACAAGGACCATCTACATAAACTCACACTGCAACCCAAAGTGGCGGAAGGTCCTGATACTTGGGTGACGACTTGTTATCTTCCTATATCAAAGAAGGTGCCAGTGTGAAGTTGTTTTCCATTGCTGTCCCTTTTGTTCTGCCCGGGAGAGGATTTGCCCTCAAGGTAAATTTTTCCTACAAATAGTCCCCTTTTTCGACTAGTTCTTTGGATGCCTCCCGGTCATACCAACTGACCGCTCCTCCCTCCCCACAGCTGCGAGATCCCCTCAGCGTCTCTTCGCTGAGTTCCATTTCGTTTGCTGCTTTCCGGACCAAGCACTTCAGGAAAAGGTGCAGTGACACCCAAACCACGAATCCTTTAACAATCCCGCTATCTTATTTCCACTCTTTATTTTTCGTTAGCCCTTGGATGTGCATGTGTGTGAGTGTATGCATTAACGTGTGATATTTCCATTCAGTAAAGTCATTCACTGGACCTTTTTGTGTGATTTCTGTCTGGACCTGACCCCGTAAAAACTGGGTAAAAGATCTCGCTAGGTTACCCTGCCTCTCGCGTTCTATTGCTTGTGCTCTGTTGAGTTTACTTTCCCCATCATGTGAAGCATATTAAGGTGTCCCTCGGGGAACCCCAAGAATTTCAGGGTAACATCCTTCATAGCTGCCCTTCCAAGTCCTAGCCTTCTTCTGATTTCTTGACTGCAGCCTCCATTCTGATTAAGGACTGAGCCAAGGTATGAAAAATCTTGAACAATTTCAATGCCTTCATCATCTGCTTTAAGGTTATGTAAGTTATCTGCGGTTATTATTTTTTGTTCTCGTTGTGTTCAGTGGTAAACCTGCCTTTGCATATTTTTCTCTGACACGTTCGGTGAGGATATGGGAAAGAGCTTTCTCAGTGGCTGCTCCCAGGTTATGGGACTCCCTTTCCTGGGAAGTCTGGTTGGGCCTCCCCTGCTGTCTCTCTGCTAGCAGGAAAAGACATTTTATTTAAGGAAGCTTTTGGGTTTTACTGTAGTGGAACAGATAAGGCTTTCAGCGGCAGGTAGGGAATGTAGCATTTTTATTGTGTTTAAAGCATCTTTCATGCTGTTTCCTACTTGTTTTTAAGGCTGTTTTCCATTGTTTTTGTGTTTTTTAAACTAAGGTATAGATTGTGTTTTAAGCTGTGGTTCTTTTTTTTTTTTAATTGTATTGTGTTTTTGAAACCTTGTATACTCCCTTGGATCCCGTGCTTGGAGAAAGACAGATGAATCAATCAATCAATTAAATAAATAAATAAATAAGAATGCCTTTCATCGCCGTACAACAACCCAGCGGTCCCTGAAGCATATAGTGATATTGGGGCAAATTATTTTGGGAAAAATATTCTTACAGGATGAGGTCACAGATAATTGAACTGTGTCGCCACCACAGCATACTGATGAATGATCAGCCTTCACTGTGACGTCGGCAATCTCTTTCCTTGATCTTTCACAGCAAGTACAGACACCGTCAGCATTTTTACCTCTCAAAAAACCTACTCTCATGGTCATGCAGGTGGTTAAAAAAATGGTAGCAAGGGCTGATTCCTATTTCAAAGCATGCATGCCTGGGATATTGTTGGAAGACAGCAAGGCAAGGGGCTGTAGTCTGCTGGGGACCATGAAATAGTCTTCAGGGGCTATATGTGGCCCACGGGCTGTACTTTCCCCAAGGCGGTATAAACCGATGAAGATCAGGGAGGGACGTGGGAGCAAGGATAATTCAGCTCCACTTTGTGCAATGGAGCGATGCTGAGGGGGAAGGTGTTTGCTGGCCTCCTGGGAAGTGGGAGCTGGGCAAATGCATTGTGGTGCTCAGCTCCATGACACAGAGCATGGGGGCAAAGCCAGAAACTATTTAAGACCTTGCTGCTCTCCACCTCTCTCTCTCTCTCTGTCACTTTAGAGCTTTGACCCACCCTCCTGACAGAGGCCGTTTCCACACTGGACTGTTATAGTCCTATTATTCCGCTTTCAACATTCTATGGAAACCTGGGGTTTGCAGTTTAGAGAGGAGCCTCAAGGCCCCTTCCTAAACTGCAAACCCCAGGATTCCATAGGATGTTGAAAGTGGAATAATAGCACTAAAGCAGTCTAGTGTGGAAATGGCAAGAGTATGTTTTGCTGGTTACTTCAGGGTCAGTTTGGATGTCCCCCCCCCCCCCCCCGTGGAGCAGGGGCAGGCCTGCTTTCCCTTTCTTGGACTGGTAACGATAGCTGCCTTCCCAACTTCTCTATAGCACCCTTCACCTCCACCCTGCTTTTCCCTCTCAAATCCACCACTTAGTGGAAAAGGAGTAAAGCCTTTCTGGTCTTATTTAAAAGAATTTGATAACCAATGGTAGCATGTTTCTGTAAAATTAAAGGCAATGAAAAAGTACTTTGCTAAATCAGGAATTATACAAAAAGAATGTAGTCTTTATTAAAACAGCAAGCAGGGAGAAGGTATTGGGCATTATAAATATACAGAGGCAAAATAGAACTTCCAAAATGTCTAGCCAGATTCCTCAGCTCAGCTCAGTATTCAAGGACAGAGTTTTCATGCCCATTTAGACTTTTAGCTTCCCCTACTCAAAGCCCTGATCCCTAAGTCAGGCTCTCATTTTCTAACCCACTCAGAAGTGATTTGGTTTCTCCTCTGCCTCTCACAAGGCCTCTAAGAAAACCAAAACTCTTATCAGGAAAACCCTCCCCCCCTTCTCTCCCTGGAGAAACCTCTCTTTCAAAAAAGCAAGTCATTTCCTTATATAGAGCTCCTCCGCAGAAAGCTCAGCTCCTCCCATGCATCAATGGGCTGAGTTCCTCTCTTACCCAGAGCCCCTTGGGTCCCTTGGCAACCTGTTGCTAAGGCCAGCCTGCTTCTCAGACTTACCACACTTCCAGGCTCCCTCATACCCCCTTTTCCATGGGTTGTGTATCCTATACCATTGACTGGGACTGGAACAATTGACTTAGGGTGGAATCTTAAATAGGCTACCACTTGGCAAGTAGTGATGGGAGGAGTAGGATTTTGGCGAAGACCTCCCTTTGGTGAAGAGAAGGGCTTTGGACCTGCCTCTTTAGCCTCTGACAGCCATTTATGGATAAGTAGGTAAATCTTTGACAATTTCTGCTTCGCATTTTCTCATTCAGGCCATTTCCGCACTCGGCGAGGGAATTGCTCCCTGCCGCTACTCACCGGATCTTCTGTTGGTTCGGTTCGGTCCAGTCCGGGGTGAGAAGGGGCAGTGTGTGCTCGTAGATCTGCACTGCTCCGGCATCCAAAATGGCGGCTTCCGGTTGGTCGTGGGTCTTGACCAACCGTTGAAGCTCGCCGGCCTAAAGCCTGCCCTCCGCAGATCGCAGGCTCGCATTGGTGCGAGCCTGTGAATCTGCATCGGAGAGCAGGCGTGCAATGGCGCGCGCTGGCATTTTGAAAGACAGAAAAAATCAGGTCTTTCAAAAACACGCTGGAGGACCACTTGGGGTCATTCCGGAGCGGACTGAGGTGCGGTGTAAGTAGTCTGGACCCAGTCCGCTCCAAGGTGCAGATGTCCTCCATGGAGGATGCACTGCACCGTTTTACTTACCCAGTGCGGAAATGGCCTCAGTTGGGCCAGATGGCCCTGTGATCCCTTCCAGTTCTGGATTCTATCATTCTATGGAGTGATGTGATGTCGCTTCAAAAACACTATGATGCACTAGTGTGACCCGTGGGAGGCAATGGGTTAGAATGCACTTTCCCACCCCTGGAACAAATGCCGTGCATGTTTTCTACCCCTGGACTAAAACCTGGATTGAGATCTTAAGTTAGGTTTGCTTAGCATAACCCTCCACCTGCAGAATCAGGAATTAATTTTGCTATGCAACTTTTGTATTGAGGAGCAACATCACACAAGTAAACCAAGGCATCAAATGCCCCACGGGAATGAACAACCAATGTGCAATGCATGTACATGCACAACACACAAATGCAACCCAACTTCTGCAACTTTGAGCCAAATATGGATGTTCTACATCAAACAAAAATGCCCAACTGTTCCACAGGGGTGAAAGTAAGTTCCACAGGGGTGAAATGTAAGATGCCAACAGGATTCCAGTTCCAGAGTGGATTCACCACTGCACTAACATGGGATCCATCAGCCATCGTGGGCTAGTAATCGGATTTAGGCCAGGCAGTCCAGCCAGTTTTATTGCTGTTTGAGAGAACAAAGGCCTAGGGGCAACAGAAATCTGTGTGTGTGTGTGTGTGTGTGTGTGTGTGTGTGCACGTGCATGCATGCATTTGTGTGTGTGAGCCCAATTTTTTCAGGAAACAAACCCTTAGTGGGAACACCTCTATTTCACGCTCCTCTTGAATTTCTTGTCATCACAAAAAAGTACAAGCAGACAGGGAGCAACTGAGCCTCAGAGAGAAGTGTGATAAAGCGCCCCAACATCTTTTCTGCAAGTGACCCCGATTTCCATAAAACAGCATTTCTGCCATGCTGACAGAATGCCAATTGGCCTTCAAAGGAGCCTCCAAAGGAGGGGAGTGTTTTGCTTGGAATCCTTTCTTAATTAGTTCCGTAATTCCTCCTGCCTGTCCAAAATCACTTTTTAAGTACAAGTGGGGGAAGAGAGTGGACGAGCACCTTGGTTTATTCTTCACTGCCTCTGTTCCTCATCCCAACCATTGCTAGTCCAATACCTGTGCATCTTTCAACAGCATATTCAGAAATCCACCCGTAGAGGAAGAATATTGGAGATTGGAGGTTGATGGAGTTTCCTTCCTTCCTTCCTTCCTTCCTTCCTTCCTTCCTTCCTTCCTCCCTCCCTCCCTCCCTCCCTCCCTCCCTCCCTCCTTCCTTCCTTCCTTCCTTCCTTCCTTCCTTCCTTCCTTCCTTCCTTCCTTCCTTCCTTTCTTCCTTTCTTTCCGTCCGTCTCTTCATGCATTTTCTGAAGACTAAAATGCCCACTAATAAGAATCCTTTTCTGTCCTGAATGCCAAGGGAGTCTTATTGCTCACAAAGACCAAAAACTAACAACCTTCTAATATACAGTAAGTAACTTTGCATCTAATTGGGAGGGTAGGGGGATCAAAATCATTATTTGCTTGCGGCGTTTAATTAAGCATGCACATTTATGAACAGCTCGAAAAACCAAAATCTCAGACAAAAAGGCAGCAGGGTTCTGAATTGTGATCCTTCCCCCAGCCCTCTTTGTGCTAATTCCCTTGAATTTTGACTCATTATCCATGTACAGTCCTAGAATGACAAAGAGGACATTGGCTATCCATTCACAACATTGGCTGGGAGACAGACAGATCCTTGCCCCCCGTTCTACCACCACTTAGCCAAGGTGTGAGCTAGCCAAGGTCCTAGACACCATCCCAAGGAATAGTCGGAGTGCCTGACGGTAGCTCATTTCAAGTTCAGACTGACACCTGGAGCAGATTCAATGCTGCACTGGCATGGAAGCCATTGGCGGACATTGATCTAATTCTGTCTTGTTCATTGCAAAAAGTTCACTCCGAATTGACATGTTTGACATGCTTCAAGGCAGAGCCAGTCAACCACAGATGAACAATAGAATCAGTCTTGGGTGGAGTTTGGCTGTGTCCAATGTCTTTCAAAAGCAACCACATCCTTTTAGTTAATATGCCAACTGTGTCCTTTCTGCACATATCTTTAAATACTCAATTCAGAATCATCCAGGTCATAGTATTTCTGGTTTCTATGTATGGTTGTGAAAGATGGACGGTGAAGAAAGCTAACAGGCGGAGGATCAATTCATCTGAAATGTGGTGCTGGTGGAGAGTTCTGTAGCTATTATTGTTCTTGTATGCTTTTAAGTCATTTCCAACTTAAGGAAAGCCTAAGGGAACCCTATCATGGGTTTTTCTGGGGCTGAGAGTATGTGATGGGTTTCCATGGCTGAGTGGGGAACTGAATCCTGGTCTCCAGGGTTGCAGTCCAATGCTCAAACCACAAGACCACGCTGGGTCTCTACAGATATCACAGACTGCTAAAAAGACAAATATCTGGGTCTTAGAGCAAATTGAGCTTGAATGCTCAATAGAAGTAAAGATGACTAAACTGAGGTGGTTGTATTTTGGACATATCGTGAGAGGACATGGCTCCCTGGAAATGATGATAATGCTCAGTAAAGTGGAAGGCAGTAGGAAAAGAAGTCAATTGATTCAATGAAGGAAGCCATGACCGCCCTGAGTTTGCAAGACTTGACCAGGGAAGTTGATGACCAGGGATCTTAGAAGTTTCTCATTCCTGAAACCACCATAAGTTGAAGTCAACGTGATGGTGAATGACAACAACAAACAAATCCTCTCTAGATAATACAGGCTGTTACTCCAGTGCCAACTTGGCTACTGCAATGTGCTAATTCCTAGGCTCCCCTTGAAGACAGTTAAGGCACTTTAGCTTCTCCAGAAGGCTATGGCCCGTCTCCTGTTAGGGTGGTTGAAATAGGAGGATCCAGTGACCAGACTGGGCACATGGCCTCTGTTTCTGGGCCTAGGGTGTTTAGCTTAGCTAAGAACCCACTTTCAACCCCGGGGCTCACCATTGACCAGCTCTTCACAAAGCTCCTGACAGCTCCTGACAGAACCTTCTCAGATAACCTTGATTCCATTCCTTGGGCATTTCCACACTACACTGTGATAGTGCTATTATTCCGCTTTCAAACTCCTATGGAACTCCTATGTAGTTTAGGGAGGGACCTTTAGCATTCTCAGCCAGAGAGCTCTTTGGCCTCGGTAAACTACAAACCCCAGAATTGGACAGGATGTTGAAAGTGGAATCATAGCACTATAACAGTGTAGTGTGGAAAGGCCCTCTCGAAATTTAAGATTACAAGCAACACAGCACACTTCATTCAAAGTTGCTGAGACTAAAGCATGATAATATTTCTGTGCAGAATGATTATTTTCTGTGTAAAATGCCATTTCCTGTGCAAAAAAATGATGGGGAAACAAACAATGTGTGAATTTCGCTCAGAATAAGTCAAACTGCAGAGATTCTTGTTTGTTTGCCCTTCCCCTTCTTAGGGTTTTTTTCTAGACATACTTCAAATAGATTTTTCAAACATTTCTGAACATTTTTTTCCATCCCTGCTCCTCATACAATGCTGAAATAAGTCCTTAAACAAGATGATAGTGGCCATTTTCTTCTTAATTATTGTTAACTGCTTTGTCTGAATTATAAACAAGGGAGCCAATGCATCAGATGGGGGTCAAGGATGCATACAAGTTTTTGCTTCTTTTTAGCTGTTCTCAAGCACGTTTCAGAGAGCTACTGCTATCAGTCCAATCCCTTGAAACTCTGAACTGCTCTTCCATCACCTTCAAATGTTGTAAAAAGCTCTAACCATTTTACCATAATTGCTTATTATACTAACCATGAACTAGAATGAATAAATGTTTGCATGTTTTTACTTCTTCTTCTTTTTTAACTCTTACGTGGCAGGATTAGAATGAAACAAAGCATGTTATTTAAGTGAATTGTGGGGTCTTTCTTGAACCCTATGAGAATTCCAATGTATTGGGAATGGAGGATCAGAGCCTGGGTTAGGGTTAGGATAGAATCGCAGAATCATAGAATCATAGAGTTGGAAGAGACCCCAGGGGCCATCCAGTTCAACCCCCTGCTATGCAGGAACACCCATCAAAGCATTCCCAACAGATGGCCCTCCAGCCTCTGCTTAAAAACTTCCAAAGAAGGAGACTCCACCACACTCCATAGAGGCAGCATATTCCACTGCCGGACAGCTCTGACCATCAGGAAGTTCTTCCTGAAGGTCAGGTGGAATCTCTTTTCCTGCAGCTTGAATCCATTGCTCCTTGTCCTAGTCTCTGGAGCAGCAGAAAACAAGCCCGTTCCCTCCTCGACATGATATCTCTTCAAATATTTAAACATGGCTATTATGTTCCCTCTTCATCTTCTCCTCTGCAGACTAAACATCTCCAGCTCCCTGAGAGGTTCCTTATAGGGCATGGTTTCCAGACCCTTCACCATTTTGGTTACCCTCCTCTGGACACGTTCTAGCTTGTCCATATCCTTCTTGAATTGAGGTGCCCAGAACTGGACACAGGATTCCAAATGTGGCCTCACCAATGCAGAATAGAGTGGTACCGTTACCTCCCTTGATCTAGACACCGTACTCCTATTGATGCAACCAAGAATCACTTTGGCTTTCTTGGTTGCCTCATCACACTGCTGACTCATGTCCAGCTTGTGAGCTACCAAGACTCCTAGATCCATTTCACACGTACTGTTATCCAGCCATGTGTCCCACATCCTATATTTGTGCATTCCATTTTTTCTTCCTAAATGTAGGACCTTACATTTTTCTCTGTTGAAATTCATTTTGTTAGCTTTGGCCCAGCTCTCCAATCTGTCAAGGTCATTTTGAATTTTGATCCTGTCCTCTGGCTTATTAGCAACCCCTCCCAATTTGGTGTCCTCTGCAAATTTGATCAGCGTGCCCCCTACTCCTTTATTCAAGTCATTGATGAAGATGTTGAATAGCTCTGGACCCAGGGTAGAACCCTTTGGCACCCCACGAGTCATTTCTCTCCAGGAATAAAAGCAGCCATTGGTGAGCACTCTTTTGGTATAATGAACGCTCTTTATACTTCCTGACTCCAAGGAGATTTCCATTCCCCCCCCACCTCCTCAAATGAGGCCATCCTGATGACAAGCGAAGCATATTGTTACCTCACTGGTAAGCCTTGTCCCGGGGTCTACAATTTTTGATATTAAATATGATTCAACATGCCTGAGAGGTCACCCAGATGGGCATGTAGGCAGCAATGGTCGAACGATCGAAAAACCAGGTCAGGCCAGTAAAATACCCAGTCACGTAGCCCCAGGAGACCTCAAGCTGTGCAAACCCACAGTAGACAAAGGGTCCTCAGCCTCTGAGAAGCCAACTTGAGGCAATGACCGTGTTTTCCCCAAGTTGAGCGCTGATAGCAGTAAAATCATATCAGGCAAGGACCATCTACATAAATTCACACCACAACCCAATACAACCTAAGATCCTGAAACTTTGGCAACACCTCGTAATCCCATCATGCAAAAAGAGTTGCCATTGTGGAGCTTCTTTTCTGTTACAACACCCATTGTTCTCCCTGGGAAAGGATGTACCCTCAAGGTACGTTTTCCCCTACAAATAGTCCTAGTTTTGGAGAGTTTCTTTGGATAACTCCCGGTCATACCACCAGACCATTTCTCCATCAGTTGAGTAATCTCCTCAGCCTTCTCTTTGCTGAGCTCTACTTCATTCGCTGTTTTTCCAGACCAAGGACTTCAGGAAAAGGTGCAGTATCACCCCAGCTACAATCCCTTCAATATTTCCCCTATCCAGTTTCCTCTCTTTTGCTTCTTAATAGGTCTTGAGTGACTGTGTGAGTGATTGTGTTGGTGCCTGAGACTTTCATTCAATAAAATCATTTATTGGACATCATTGTTTGGTTTTTGGCTTGGCCTGACCCTGTAAAAACTGGGTAAAAAGACCCTGCTAGGTTACCCTGCCTCTTGCATTGCTATTTCTTGTGCTCTGTCGGGTTTCCATTCCCTATCACATGGAGCACATTAAGGCGTCCCTCACGGGATCCCAGAAATCAGGGTAACAATATTATTTCTACTTTTGATTCATCATGGTTTGCTGAAAAATCATCAGACTGCATAACTGCCACAGCAGTCTGGTGGGAAAAGGGGCCTGTTACATTTAACAAACTGAAAGTGCAAGTCACCATTAATATCCCAAAGTATTTGCCTGTTTTTTCTTTCATTTGTAGGAGAGACCCATCTGTTCTTCTACTGTCTGTAACATCTATGTTTTCCATCCCAATGGAATATGTTTTTCAAGCATTCCACTACCATACCTACCAAGAAATCAGAGCTGCCAAATTTCAGATACAGTAGAGTCTCGATTATCCGTCCTTCGGTCATCCGACATTCCGGATTATCCGACGTCGCAGCTGCTTGGGGCGTGGCTGTAGGCATTTCCGCGCCCCCAGACACGCCCCCAAACATGGTGGCCGCGACGGGCAAGGAGAAAAGAGTGAGTGAAGCCTCGCCCCAAAACACTGCCCCACACGTGGCGGCGGCGGTGGCAGCGAGCAGGGCAAGTACCTCCAGGCCCAAAACAAGGGCCAAAGCATGGCAACAGGTGATTTCAAGGCTTTTCTTAGACCCTCGGGATTATCCAACATTTTCGGCTATCCGCTTATCAGCCCGCCCTTTTATGTCGGATAATCGAGACTCTACTGTAGATTGAAAAATCATCCCAATTGCATACAGCGCTTTAGGCAAAGGTTTATAGGAATATAGGACAGAGGAAGCTGCCTTGTACCAAGTGAGATGTTTCGCCCATCTGGCCCTGTGTTACCAGCAAGCATACAGATGTGCATGCACATTTGGTGGCACACTGAATTGTTGCGGAATATCACAGTTTGCGAACAAGGCTGCCCAACTCTTTGAATGTAAAGTGTTGGCTGCCAATATGCTGCTAGTTCAAGGTGCTTGTGATGACATTTGCAGCCCTAAATGGCTTGGGACCTCCATACTCGGGGGGACTCCTCTTCCTATGTGTTCCTGCCTATGGACTGAGGTCTGTTACAGGAGTAAGGCCTCCTTTTTATCCCAGCAGTGAGGTCCATACTTTGTGAGAGGGCATGGGAGAAGGACTTCTTAGCTGTGGCACCTCAATTGTGGAATGCCCTCCCCTTCGAGACCCAGTTGGTGCCAATTCCATTTTCATTTATGGGCCAAGTAAAGCATGGTGTAGTGGTTTGAATGTTGGATTATGTTGCTGGGGAACAGGATTTGATTCCCCACTTGGCCATGGAAATCCATTGGGTCACATTAGGTGTATCATATAGTCTTTTAGCACTACATGTGATAGATGCCGATACTGTGATTGAGGAGCAACTGATTGTGCAGGGGGCTGAGCCAGTGACTGAGCAAGTCAACCTGCAAACATCCCCTGCACTGGAAGGTCAAACAGGGACAGTGTGGCCCTGGCCAGCTCATGACGGAGAGGGAACCAGCAGTGATGCAGAGGAGTTGCAGCCAGCTGTGCTCATCAGCCCTCCATCACACAGAAGGCTGAAACGGGCTGCTCAGAGGGAGGCTGCTTGGACTATGCTGAGGAAACAATAACAAGCAGCACCTGCTCACAGGGGCTATTTAAGTCTGCCGGTGTGGCTGCTCCTTGCTAGCAGCAAATTATTAGCAAGCCCTCATGACCTTCGTGTTTCCTGCTCCCTGAAACCCTCCGGACAGATCTCTGCCTCCTGAAACTTTGGACTGGACCTTGACCTGGCTCGGCTTGTGTTTTCCTGGTGTTTGGTATATTCGGACTCCCCAAGTGTTCCTGGCCTCTCTCCTCCCTTGCTGGCTGCGGCCTGGCAGGGAGAAATTCCTGACACTACACTATTATAGTGCTATTATCCCACTTTCAACCTCCTCTGGAATCCTAGGATTTGTAGTTTAGGGAGGGGCATTTAGAATTCTCAGCCATGGAGCTCTTTGACTTCAGTAAACTACAAACCCCAGAATTCCACAGGAGGTTGAAAGTGGAATAATAGCACATAACAGTGTAGGGCAGAAATGGCCATATTCTCAGCCTCAGAAAACCCCATGAGAAGGTCACCTTAGGGTTGCCATAAGTCAGAAACAACTTTAAGGCAAACAACAACAACAACAAAACAGATATGGCAATATATTAAAACTGTTCGACCTCAGTGATTTATTTCAAATGCACATGATTTAAACTGTTTCTGTCTTTTAAACCTGTTGTGCTAGTGTGTTCAGTGAATGCCAAACTGAGAAAAAAGCAGAATATAAATACCTGTATTTACTGGTATACAAGATGTATCCATGTATAAGACACACCCTACTTATACACTGGCAAATACTATTGTGTATTGCCAGTGTATAAGACACACCGATGTATATGATGCACCCCATTTTCTTTTTTTTTTTTATAAATCATTTTATTCAAAATTCTCATATAAAACATATTATTTTAACAGTCAGCATAATTGAAATATAACTGATCTTTCACATTGATCTAGATTTCATTTTCCAGTTTTCTAAATGTCTTAGATACTGTACGACAATTTACAATTATTTTAGTTGCTAGTTCTTACATTTCATTCTACATATTTCTGCTTCATGAAATAATCCTGTAAATCATGAATTACATATTTCCATCTGATAAAACCCAGCAATTATCCATTATGATTTGCCATTCTTTCTGTATCTCATCGTCTGATTTCCCTTTTAGTCTCTGGGATACCATATCCGCATTTTTATTTTCAATAAGCGTAACCCACCATTGTTCTTTTGTGGGTATTTGCTGAGTTTTCCATAACTTTGCATATTCAATTCGGGCTGTCTTTACCATATATAGTTATATTCTCCAATGTTTCTTTATATCAGTACCCTCTAATATATCAGTCATATTTAACAAATAGAATTCTGGTATCTTAGCAAACTGAACTTTCAATAATGAGCAAATTACATTATGTACTACATTCCAGTACTTCTTGGCTTTCGAACATGTCCACCACATATGGTATATCGTACCAACTTCATTCTGACATTTCCAACAATTTCCAGTACCTGTATTATAAATCTTTTTCAATTTATCTGGTGTCATATACCATCTATGAAATAGTTTGTAATAATTCTCTCTCAAATTCTGGGCTACTGTAAATTTCTTCATTTTTTTCCAACTCTGCTCCCATGACTGTAATTGAATTGGATGCCCAATATTCTGAGCCCATAATATCATTGTTTCCTTTACTGTTTCCTCCTGTCTCTCCTGCTGTAATATCTCTTGGTACATTTGGGCAAACAGATGAGGAGGATTTTCAAAAAGCCATTTAATTACTCCAGTTTTCTCTATTTGTTCAATTCCATATGTATTCATGTCCATATGAAACCTTTCTGTTAGTTGTCTGTAAGGGAACCAACTCAGTATTATCCCCTCCTGTTCTAGTTTTTCCCTTGTTTTCATCTTAAAATTTTTGAACGTTGTTCTCTCAATTATGTCCTCATAACGTATCCATTTATCCGTATCAGTCCATCTACCGAAAAAAGCTTCTTGCGGTGAGACCCACGTGGAGAGCTGCCTTATGTTCTTAACTTTATAGTCATTCCATATTCTCAAAAGCGATTTTCTAATATAATGATGTAGAAAGTCTTTATCTATTCTTGCTTTCTCATAAAACATATAGGCATGCCACTCCATCCTCAAGTCTACACCTTCCAATGCCAGCGTTTTCATATCTTGAAGGTCTATCTAGTCTTTTATCCACATAAAAGCCGCTGCTCTGTAATATAGTTGAAAGTCTGGTAGACCCATTCCTCCTCTACTTTTTTGGTCTGTCAAGATGTTCCATTTTATCCTAGGTTTCTTCCCTTGCCATATAAATTTGGTTAATTCTCTCTTCCATTGTATGAAAGGTTTCATATTTGTTATTATAGGAAGATTTTGGAACAGAAAGTTCATTTTTGGCAAGACATTCATCTTTATTGCTGCAATTCTCCCCATCATAGAAAGAGGCATAGAAGACCAACTTTGTAAATCTTTTGTTATTTCCTTCCATTTTTTCTCATAATTATTTTGAAATAGCTCATTATTTTTCCTTGCTATCCAAATTCCTAAATATTTTACCTTTGATCCTGTTTTGAATCCTGTTTTTCGTAGTAAGTCCGTCTCCTCTCTTTCAGTCATATTTTTAGTTAAAAGAATTGTTTTCTCCTTGTTTATTTTAAAGCCCGAGAATTGTCCATATTCTTGCATTATAGAATTCAATCTTTCTATGCATTTCCCAGGCTCATCCAGAAACAAAACCAAATCATCAGCGAATGCTTTCAATTTGTATTGATATCTCTTGATTCGAACTCCTGTTATTTCTTTATCTTCTCTTATTGCATTATTGAGTATTTCCATTGTCAAAATAAACAGCAAGGGAGACAGGGGGCATCCTTGTCTCGTCCCTCTATGAAGTTCTATCACTTGTGTTCTTTCGCCATTTATGACCAGTCGGGCTTGCTGTTGTCTGTATATAGCTTCAATCCATGCAATAAATTTCTCTCCTGCCTGCATCTGCTTTACCACTGCCTTCATAAATGGCCAACTAATCATATCAAAAGCTTTCTCCGCATCTACGAAGACCATGGCCAATTTCCTTTCATTATGTTTTTCGTAATATTCTATTATGTTTAGGACCGTTCTAATATTATTTCTCAAAGATCTTTTAGGTAGAAAGCCATTTTGATGCTCGTCAATTACCTCTAATAGAACTTTCTTAAGTCTCTCAGCTAGAATTGAGGCAAAAATCTTATAGTCTGTGTTTAAAAGTGAAATTGGTCTATAGTTCTTGACATCACTCAAGTCTCTTCCTTCCTTCGGAATCAAAACCACATTAGCTTCCTTCCAAGTGTCTGGTATTCCATACTTCATTATTTCATTTATAGTATTTTGCAAGGGTATTGAAATCTCATGTTCCATAATCTCATAATATCTTGCAGTAAAGCTGTCAGGTCCAGGAGTTTTGTCATTCTTCAATTTCCTGACAGCTTCAACAACTTCCATCATGGATACTGAATTATTCAAAATTACTCTTTGATCTTCTTTGAATCTCATTCTATTAATTTTCTCCAACTATTCTTGCACTTCTTGCTGGTTTTTGTCTTTTGAAATCTTACTCATCAATTTCACATAGTATTTGTAAAACAGTTGTTTTATCATCTCTTGTTTTGTAATTCTTTCTTCTCCCATCCTAATTTCAGTTATAGTATTCCGTTCCCTCCTTTTTCACAGCATGCCTGCCAAAAGTTTAGAAGGTTTATTAGCTTGTTCAGAGAAATTGTATTTTATTCTCCTTATCTGTTGTTCAATTTCTTCAGAATTTAGATGATTTAATTGAGCTTGTTGTATCTTCATCTGTAATCTAATCTGTTTATCTGATGGATTTTGTCTCAACTGACGTTCAATTTCTTTTGTCTTTTCCAAAATTTGATTCTCAATATTTCTCTTTTCTTTCCTGATTTCTGCCATCCATCTAATAAAATTGCCTCGCATCACAGCTGTACTTGCATCCCAGATGATTTTTATCGAAAGCTCCATCGTTAGATTCTCTTTAAAACAGTTGTTTATCTCAGTTTTTGCTTTTGTTATGTACTCCTCTTTGTTCCAAATTGCATCATTCAATCTCCATGTTCTTTCTCTGTCGTTAATCTTTATCTTCAGTTGTATAGGATTGTGATCTGAACATAGATTAGGAAGTATGTCCATCTCTGTAATTTTCATCAAAAGTTGTTTAGATACCAACATCATATCAATCCTTGACATAGATCTGTGCCGGTCCGAATAAAATGTGTGTCCATCTAACTGTCCATTCTTATACTTCCAAGTATCATATAAATTTAAATTGTCCATCATATTAAAGAAGCTCTTAGGTAACTTGCCATTGTTATGGGGTGTTAACTTTTGCACAGTCCTATCGACCTGAGGATTAATTACACCGTTAAAATCCCCAAGAACAATCGTGTTAGAATTCCCCGTTTCATTAAGATATTTCAATATCTCTTCTTGTATTTTAGGGGAAAATTCACCTTTAGCTCCATTTGGTGCATATATCCCAACAATTAATATTTTGTCTTGCTTCAAAGTAACTTCTACTCCTATATAGCGACCATTACTAGACTGAAAGATTTGCTTTGCACCAAATTTTGAATTTGTATATATCAGAACTCCCCTCTTCTTTTTGTCAATCGTAGCTGCAAAACAACTGCCTAATTTCAAATTCAGAACATATCTCAGATCCTGGGTTCTAATTCGAGCTTCTTGTAGACATATTATATCAATATTCTGTTTCTCTAGATGATGAAATGTTTGTCTTCTTTTATATTCAGAGTTAAACCCTTTAATGTTCCAAGAGAGAATCTTGAAATCCATTTTTCTAATTATATTAACATTTTATTTCAGACGTTTATCTTATTTCGTCAAATCTTCACCTTCTTCCCCTTCTTCTAATTCTGCAGTTGCTTCCTCCTGGTCACCATCCTCTTGTTCTTCCTGTGGTTGTCCTCTTTCCTCTTCTTGAAATGCCTGTATATGTTCTTTCTCCCCTTCAGAGGTATCCTTCTGTAGGTCTTTCTTGAGTCTATTCATCATTTCTTTAGCTTTGTGTATTGAATTGATCCTATATCTCTGCTGTTTATATATGAAAGACAAACCTTCAACCCTTTCCCATCGATAATTGATCTGACATTTTAACAGAAGATTAGCCAGTGGTTTATATTCTTGTCTTTTCTTTAAGATTGGGTATGGAATGTCTTTAAAAATTCTAACATCTCTATCTTCTATCTTCAGTAGTCCTTCGTAGCTTCTCTGTAATATTTTATCTCTAATCAATGTCCTTGTGAACGTTATAATGATGTCTCTTGGTAGTTTCCTCTCTCTCACCGCTCTGGAGGAAACTCTGAACATCCTGTCAGTATATGTCTCCAACTTTCCTTCTTCCAAATCAATAAATTCTGCCAAGGCCGGTATTATTTTCTCATAAAGATTCTCAATTGAGGTTTCTAGAACACTTCGAAATCGAAGACATCTTTCACGGTAGCATAGCTCCTGGTGTGTGATTTGTAGTTCGTCTTTCTGTTGTCTCAGCTTCACCTCATCCATTTCCTTTTCAACTTGTTTAACTTGTTGTTTTATCTCCTTGGTTTCCGTCTTTAATTGCGTCACTTCCTTTGATATGCCTTCCAATTTCTTCCCCAACTTATCTATTTCTTGTTTCATGTCGGCTCTCATCTCTCTCCTTGTTTCTTTTATATCGCTTCTAATATCTTCTTTCAGGCTTTTGAACTCCTCCATCATCTGTAACATAAAATCTTGAGATTTCTGAGGCATATCCACGGATGTCCGTCTGGCTCCTTGAGATATAGTTGTTGCCGCTGTTGCCACTGTACCTCATCTTGTCCTTTGATCCATTTCTGGTTTTTGTTCTCTTTTCTCGTTGAAATTACTTAACAAATTATTTTAATATATTCAGATATATTAAGCAATATACACAAAGAACAGTTGCTTTGTTATACGTTTAGCATTAAAATTCAAATTGTTATTTCAATTCATAGATGAATAGATCATTCATACAGTTTAGTCTATCTTATCATTGAACCATCTGCCCAATTCAGATTCCCCCAATAAAAAAATATAAAAGACAATAATGAATATATTTTACAAGTTATAGAGCATATAAAATCTGATGGTATGCTATTAGAAAAACCTTATAGATCAATTTATATATGTAAAGTTTTAGAAAAATAGTAATATATGTAAATAGATAGTAATATATATATATATACAAATCCACTGATTTGTTCAATAAGCTTGTATATATCTATAGCAAAGCTTTTCTTATACCACTATCATTTCATTTATCAAATTCAATCAATAGGTTCATATAATAAAGTCTTTAAAAGTGGATAATTTAAAAAATTCGTCAACTGGCTGTGCCTGGGCCCAGTTTTACACTTCCCCCTCCCAACTAGTACCAAATCTTCGCTCTCCTCTGAAACAGTTCCCAGACCTTGACAATGAGAACTTCTTGTTCTTGCAGTGAAGATATCGGAGCGCTAGATTGTACCGCTGCGTGGGGGCAAAGTCTTTCTATCTTCTTTCCTTCCAGCACAGCCACAGCAAAAGGAATCCTTATAAAAAGTTTTATATCCACCAGATGAGAAATTTAGAAAAGACACACCACAATTATTAAACAAAGTCCTCTGTCTTTCCAAGTATTTTAAATGTTCTTTAATCCAGTGTCCAGTTAATATCCAATTAAAAAAATGTCATTCAAATGTCCAGGAAGCCATAGATCCAAAGAAGTCCAAAGCCATAGAACCAAAGGAGAAAAAAGAAAAAGAAAAAAGACCTCCACGTTAAAAAAGTCCTTTTTCAGCGTCACCACAGATTCTTAAAAAAAAACAGAGTCTCTTAAAGAAACCACCTCTCCGATTTCCCCAAAATCACCAAGAATTCCGAAATACCAATCCAGATGAAAAGGAAGATTCCAAAGGTCCAAATCCATTTAACAGTAGCTCCATGCTCCCAAGTATAAAAAGCCTTCTCAAGACCAAAAAGTACTGTAATTCCCAAAACAAAAATGATCACTCGATTTCCCAGGTCCAAGTTATAGCAAAGCCAGAGTCGCAAACAAGACAGTCTCCTTAAAATCCAAGTCAGATTAAAACACTCAATTGTCACCGATTTATCAGGAAAACATATATAAGAGAAAAATCATAAATTCCATTCCCTTCTCAAACAGTATCCCCTTATAGTCTTCAATCAAATCGAATAGAGAAATCCTTACAATCTCTCATTAACCATCCTTATTTACTTACAGTCAGCTAGGTCGCTTAAGTTGTCGTTCCTGTTCACCGCTGTAAGTACAGTATTGTTGCCGTGTTGCAGGAACTGAAAACTAGATCAACAGCTTAGTGACATTTAAAATGCGTCTTCTTCTTTAAAAAGTTGGCAGCGGAGCTTGAGCCGCTGTCGCGGCGTCCCTGATGGCTCCGTTGTAGCTTTTCGGCCCCGCTGAAGCCTCACGCTCCCTCTAGTCTGAGAGAGCTCGGCATCAGTATCGGGGGCCCCTTCGAGCTCTTCCGCACCCCCTTTACCGGGGGGGTGTCAAGCCGGTTCAGGATGGAAAAATAAATGGCTGGATGCCAACGGGAGGGCGAACGGAGTTCGGAGCCTCACTCCGTGTTACCGATCACGCGCGCCATGCGACCGGAAGTCGTCAGTCTATAATGCACCCCATTTTCAAACAGTATTTTTTGGGAAGAAACGTGAGTCTTATACACCAGCAAATATAGTAAACTAGCGTATTTACCCAGTATTGTCTGAAATTTTATTTTCTTCTTAAGAACTCACCAAACTGTCTTCTCCAGTACCTGTAACATTTCTCCATATTCCGCAATCCAATCTGTATTCAGAGTTGTTAACATACAGAGGTTGGATTCCTGAGGGAATACACTGTCCTCCTTCTTGCTGCTAGGCTTCATCTCCATAGCAACCGGCTTATTCCAGTACCTGTAACTTTTCCCCGTATTTCCCAATGCAATCTCTATTCAAAGTTGTTATCATACAGAGGCTGGGTTTCTGAGGGAAAAAGCTGCTCTCTTCCTTCTTATTTCGAGGCTTCGTCTCCATACAAACTGGCCTGTTCCAGTACCTGTAATTTATCCCCGTGTTCCCCAATTCAATCTGTATCCAGAGTTGTTAACATACAGAGGTTGGGTTCCTGAGAGAATACACTGTCCTCCTCCTTGCTGCTAGACCTCATCTCCATTACAACTGGTCTATTCCAGTACCTGTAACTTTTCCCATATTTCCCAATCCAATCTGTATTCAGAGCTGTTAACATAACAGAGGTTTGGTTGCTGAGTGAATACACTGCCCTTCTCCTTGCTGTTAGGCCTTATCTCCATAGCAACTGGCCTGAGGCCCAAGAGCTCTGCCTGAGAATTCTAAAGGCCCCTCCCTGAACTACCAACCCCAGGATTCCATAGAATCTTCACAGCCAGCCAATCATATGAGGCCTTCTCGCCTCACTCAGCCAATTGTACGAAGTCTTTGCCTGCTTGATGTGGACAAATAAAACTCACAGACAAACATTGACTTTTATATAGTAGAAGATAAAGATGAGGATGGTAAAAATAATAATAGTAATAATAATAGTGCCAATGTTTTTTCAGTTCCTTTAAATTATGGCTGAGTTACTGCATCAAACATGTAGCCCCATGTTGTAGCTGTGCTTTGACTCCCTGATTGACCCCTGAAACCCACCTTAAAAGCCAGTTGGCCATCCAGAGCAATGGAAGATTGGTCTGCTAGTGAGCAGGGCACTGCAAGATGACATAACCGGCCTCTTCCCACCAGTGAGCACGAGAAACCCCACGGAGCCCTGTTGCAGCTTTTCACTGCAGCCTCACATGCCGACAGGAGGGGGCTAGCAAGTCGTCCCAGAGCACCCCACTCGTGAGCAGAACAGACTTCCCTTGCTCCAGACGGCTGCCTGGTTTTCAGGGTGGGTTTCAGCATCATTTGCAGTTATGGCAATAGCTCCACAATCATAAATAAGAGTACAAAGCAGTTATAGGTCATTTGTGCACTACACTGTTCTAGTGTTATTACTCCACTTTCAATATCCTGTGGAATCCTGGAGTCTGCAGTTTAGGGAAGAGCATTTAGAACTCTCAGTCAGAGAGCTCTTTGGCCTCAGTAAACTACAAGTCCCAGAATTCCACAGAAAGCTGAAAGTGGAATAATAGCACCGTAACAGTGCAGGGTGGAAATGGCCATAGTGTCCTAGATCTAATTTACAACATTGTTAACTGCCTTCTTGTAATTTTTTAAAAAGTGTTCTAGTCTGCTTATGTTGGTTTTATGTCTATACTGCCCTAAGATCTTTTGATATAAAGCAGAGGTACAAATGTTTAAATTAATTAAAGCAATAATTAATTAATCCCACAATAATTGAGTTAGTTATTAATTAATGAAGTTACATGCCATCTCCTCTGCAGCTAAGCATTTCCCTAGGTAAATACTTAGAACCTGGGACAGAGGAGCCAAAAACTCCATGAGCAGAGAAAGGGCAGCTTTTGTACATCCCTCGTTCCACCTCCCAAAACAGACGCAAAGGCAGTGCTGCTGAATGTTCCTTTTTGCAAATGCTAAAAACACTTGCTATTAGCACTGCATCTATGCCCAAAGTCCTTTATTCACTGACTGCAGGATGGGATTCCGGAAAGAACCCTAACCAAACATTTGCAGAGGGAAAAACAAACAAACAAATAAGCACCCCCAACTCAACAATGCAGAATAGGGAACGATATTTACAAGTCGTTTTCCTAACGACACTGGGAAGAGAAAACACAGATTAATTTGGCTCTGAGGCAGTAGATGGCACTGCAGGGAGCCAGGCGTAATAACACAGAGATCATAAAATGTACAGGCTGGAGGGTGGGAATGGCCCCCCTCGATAGCATTAAATGCTCATAAAGGAATTTGGGCCTCTCCACTGTCTGAATTGTGTACGCAATAGTACATAATATTTGTATTTGACAGGGTGGCTGAAAGCCCCTGAAATCAGTGGGTTACCATTACAATTTCAAAAATGCTCAACTGCCAGGAAGGCAGAAACTGCTGTATAATTTTGCTGAATTTTGGTTACGTTCCCAGTTAAAAATATGAGCTGTGAACCTACATCACGCCTGTGTGGTGGTTAGCTTTCAGAAGAGAAGACCGAGAAGTGATAAGACCACCCTCTTTAAATAGCTGAAGAGGTGTCATGGAGAAGATGGAGCGAGCTAGTTTTCTGCTGCTCCAGAGACCAGGGCCATTTCCGCACTAGACTGTTAGAGGGCTATGATTCCACTTTCAACCTCCTATGGAATCCTGGGGTTTGCATTTCAGGGAGGGGCCGGCCGGCCCCTCCCTGAACTGCAAACCCCAGGATTCCATAGGAGGTTGAAAGTGGAATCATAGCCCTCTAACAGTCTAGTGCGGAAATGGCCTGCAACACGGAACAATGGCTCCAAACTACAGGAAAAGAGGTGCCACCTAAACATTAGGAAAAACCTTCTTAGCTGTTTGGCAGAGGAAGGGATTGACCTGAAGGACAGTAGAAGCTCCTCTCTGAGAGGTCTTTAAACAGAGGTTGGATGAGCATCCTTTACGAGTACCTAAGTTGTGTATTCTTGCACTGCAGAGGGTTGGACAAGATGGCTCTTGTGCTCTCTGTGAACTCTAAGATTCTCTGATTCTATGAAATCTATACTGTAGTGGCACTACACTGCCCTTTACCTCCATACTGACATTGTGTAGCCAAGTACTTATCTGTGAATGTGCTTGCTATTTCTACAATCCCAGGAAATCAAGTGGGATGTTGAAAGCATTGATGAGTACTTAAGTGCCATCTAAGAACACACAACTGAATACACAAGGATGGCACTTGCAGAATTCCATTTATGCAATCATGAGCTAAGCACAGATACTGAGCAATGGGCAAACACATAAAACTACATGTGTAAGAGAACTTACCTGTGCATGAAACACCAACAGAATACCAGCCATGGGATGGGAACCTACACTGGGTAATGTAAATCTCTCCATGCAGAATTATGCACTTATGGTGCTGCACAGTCCTTGTGCTGAATGGCAGTGTCGCACATTGTAATTGAAGGCTGAATGCACAACCAAATCTGCATGGACATGCGCAACTGGAATGCATGTGTCTTGAATGTACAACCTTGACCTGGAGGTTCAGCATCAGGAAAAAAAAAGTCCAACTGAAGAGTCCTTATTCCTTGATCTGTCTTTTGTCTGACCAGAAGCACCTCTGCCTTGTCAGGATTAAATTTCAATTTATTTGCCCTCATCCAGTACTTTACTGACCACAGATACTGGCTCAGTCCTTGGAATCAGACAGATAGAGTTGGGTGCCATCAGGATACCCCAAAACTCCAGATGATTAGAACAGGACTCCCCAGCACTACCTTCCGAGGTCACAGCTCTAGGAAGCAATGGAACCATTGCAAAGGAGTGCCCCCAAAGTCCCATCCCAGAGAAGTGGTCCAGAAGGATCAGGACAGTTGATGGTGTTGACAGCTGTGAGAGGTCCAGCAGAACCAACAGGGACTCCGCCTGTCTAGTTCCCTGCATAGGTTGACCAAAGCTGCCTCCATCCCATAACCAGGCCTGAAACCAGAGTAAGGCAGATGACATCAGGGTCCCTCCTAAACAATAATTCATCTAACTGCTTTTCTTTCTTCTTGGCTACACACAGTGTCTTTTTGCATTCTTCCCTGACAATTTCCTTAGTTTAGGTCCAAAGTTCTTCTGGTTAAGATACCCACAGGATTCTGGTTAGGGGGAGAACAGGCATCTGCAGTGAAATCCTCTTTGCTTTCCAATATTCTGGCCACCCACAAATAGAACCGGGTGATATTCTTTCAAGGTGGAAATTTTCTGAGGACCCTTAAGATAAAATCAGCCACAGTTCTTTCTGCAGGGCAACTCTGGTTAGGTCTTCTGCATGCAATGAATGCTGGACCTACATCTCAAACAGAAAAGAACTTCTTAAGTCCTTAAAAGCCAGAGTGGGTGGCGCAGGTCACTGAATATAATCTTTTAAAGACAGCATGCGGCTGTGCTGTTACTCTGTACATATAAATCACATGGATGGGCCATGGGGATCAGAAAGGGAGGAAGAAACCGGGAAAGAATAATGGGGTAGATCGACCTGGAACAAGCAGCTAAGATCCAGCAGACCCAACAAAAAGAATACCCTAGATCTGCTAGATGTCATTTGGCATCCTTAGCTGGAAACCAAGCCCAGTGAGTAATGGTTGAGGGAGCTGATTATGTTTAGCCTTCAGAAGAAAAGACTGAAGTGTGGTGTGGTATCCGTCTTCAGGTATCTGGAGGACTGACATGTGGAAGAGGAAGTGAGCTTGATTTTTGTTCTTCCACAGACTAGGATCCAAACCAAAAGAGAAGATTCTAACTAGATTTTCAGAAGATCATTGTATCGGGAGGGGCTTTTTTGCAGTAGAATACGCTATTTTCTAGGTAGGTGGTGGGGCTCTCCTTTGCTGAAGGTTTTTAAGTAGGGGCTGAGTGGCCATCTGTCAAGGAAACTTCAGTGGTGGATTTCCTGTCCTGGCAGAAAGTTGGTCTAGAAGTCCCTTGGGGTCTCTTCCAGCCTATAGTCCTGTGCATCTGTAATCAATGTAGCTGTCTGCAGTTTTGGATTGACCTTGGAAATGTGATTATGGGAACTGTCACGATAAGTGTCTGGGCTTCATCATCTTATCTCCACACCATGGAAACTAGCAACCATTTTGAATTGAGTTGTACATCAGCTGTGACCCACAGGCCCTAAGAAAATCCAGACCTTCCTATTACTACTGTTAAGTGGAAGTAGCAGCCCTCAGCTAAGCCAAAGCCTGTTCTCAGGAACCCAGTGCTGTCCTTCTGAGAGAAAGACCATTTCTACCCTACACTATTCTAGTGCTATTATTCCACTTTCAACATTCTGTGCAATTCTGGGGTTTGGAGTTTCTTGAGCCAAAGAGCTCTCTGGCTGAGAATTCTAAAGGCCGCTTCCTCAACTGCAAACCCCAGTGTAGTGTGGAAAAGCCCAAAGTGTGAAGGGTGACCCATCTCCCCCCTCCATACCTACAAAAACTGTGCAATTGAGTTAGCAATATGAGGAGCAGCTTAGGAAGCTGGATGTGTTTAGCCTGGAGAAGAGAAGGTTAAGAGGTGACATGATAGCCATGTTTAAGGGAAAGTCACATGGAGGATGGGGCAGGCTTGTTTTCTGCTGCTGCAGAGACTATGGCCCTTTCTACACCGGGGTGTTAAAATGGTTTAGAGCGACCTCACACGGAGGTCGTCTACACCATGGCGTGGATTGGGGCAGACTACTTTATCGTAGTTCCACACCTCAATCCGCTCCGAAGCGACCGGAACTGGCGGCGCTGCGTGTTTTTTAAAAACCTCTTTTCAGAGGTTTTTAAGAAGCACGAAGCGCACAGCCCCTTGCAGCTCTGTGGCAGCGCTCCGGTGTAGATTTGCAGACGAGTACTAGTGCGTGCCTGCAGATCTGCCGGGGGTGGGCTTCTGGTTGGCGAGCTTCTCTGGTTGGTGGAGAGCCTCCGCCAGCCAGAAACCGCCATTTTGGACGCCGGGGGAGTGTGGAGCAGCAAGTTCGCGCTGCTCCGCATGGCAACGGACTTACCTGGCTGCCGGTAAGCCCCGTTTCGGCACGTTTTGCCCCGTTTCCCCCTCCACGTGTGGAAAGGGCCTAAGGCCCTTTTCACATGACATTTGCCATGCGAAAGGGCCCCTGGAGTGTCGTGTGACTGCGAAGAACGTTCCACAAGACACACTCACAATTGTACTACACTCCAAGGCCTGGCAGGCGCCGATCACGCACTATTTCATTTTCGGCTGCAAGCTGAAAATGGTGCGCAATTGTGCATCACTCCGGGGCCCTGTGCGCACTTGCCATGCGTGCGGAGCTCCGGAGCCGCAGTGCTCGCGCTTCCTGTCCCAGCGCAGTCTGTGAAACTCCCAGGCTGCACTGTGGAAGGAAGAGGAGGGGCTCTCGCGCGAGCAGGCAGCAGCTATGGAGCTGAAGGAACCGGACGCGAGAGCCTCTCAGAAGAGGCTGCTTGCGTGATCCCCGCACCCGAGCTCCACAAAAAGGTGAGTTGAGGAAAGGGCCTCAGTCACAGAGCAATGGCTTCAAACTACAAGAAAAGAGATTCCACCTAAACATTAGGAAGAACTTCCTGACAGTCAGAGCTGTTTGGCAGTGGAATCTGCTGCCTTGGAGTGTGGTGGAGTCTCCTTCTTTGGAGGTTTTTAAATAGAGGCTGGATGACTGTTAGGAGTGCTTGGATTGTGTATTTGTGCATGGCAGAATGGAGCTGGATCTGATGCTTGTTATGGTCTTTTCCAACTCTATGAGTCTACGATTCTAACAGAGAAAAAATTCACATATACACACCCCATCCCTTCCTAGCCCTCGCATCTTTTCCCAGCCTTAAATTACAAAGCGAATGCAAAAACTATCCAACAAGGTCACTGATACAATTGAACCTTTCCATGCCACCAGACTGTTGTTCGTGTTCGGCCAGGGGTTCCATAACCCAGCTGCCTAGTGGCAGGGGCCCAGCTCACTATGCCGAGTTGGAGTTCAGCCGCCCAGTCACAGGCGGTTGGAGTTCAGCCTTCTTCCTAGAAATATTGCAAGCCTATTCCAACGCGGTGATGGCGGATGAGTAATTTCATTCTCTTGCCATTACCGGGGATTGATTCTATAACATCTGCTGCAGCATATGCCATTCCTTAACAACACGCCGCCCTTGCTGATGAGGGGAGGCAGCTTGAACATCAGGGAGACAAGGTCTTTTAATGGAAAAACCAAGTCGGGGTGTGTGGGGTGGGGACGAGAGAGGTGTGTGGCTAATTCCTTCCACCCCTCTCAAATTGGGAAATGAAACTTTGCAATGACTGGTAAATGGGAGCAGGCCTGAAGGTTAGCCGTGGTTCATTTGGCCTGAGAAAGGAATGCCAAAAATTGAGACCACGGAAGCAATTAATTGAGCCAAGCCACAGAGTAGAGTGTGGCAAGTGATTGCATTGCGGAAGACAGTTGGCAGCTGCTGTAATTAGATGGCATTAAAGGAAACGTGAAGAAAGAGTAAATACTCATTACTTTATCCATTTTATCTCTTGCTTTGAATGCAAGCAATCAAAGGCTCTCAATTGTAGTGAGCGTGTTTTCTGGTTGATTCTTATCTGCTCTGGTTTTTCTCCCTCTGTGTCCATCCTCTCTGGAAGAAGAGAGGGCAAGCCAAGCCATTAAGGCGAATCGGTCAAAAGGGTAAGTTGATGCCACATTTCCATCATGACCCTGACTGCCGAGTGGCCCGGCACCTAAGCCACTGGGATGGTGAAGAACGATTCAGGTCAGCCGGTTGAATGAAATTCTTATAAATCTCTTCTGGAGACTTCAAACAGATCAAGGTGAGATAGGCATTTGGTAGCCTGCCATCCTGGGAATTGCTGGCGATTACACCCACGATTGTTCAAATCAGACATTACTTTCGATTCCCAGGATAGGTCAGTCATACAAATCAGGAAGACAAATACATATACATTTTGTCAAGGGTTTCTAATAAACATATACATGAATGATCCAAAGTAGAATCTTACTGACAATGGCAGAACCAAAATGGCGGGTATCATGACATGAGTATTAGTAGAGGGAAAAGAACTTACGCAAAATACCTTCATATCTCAATTAGCAAAGTCTCTAACTGTGAAATCCCTTTTTTACAAAGTCTTTTCGCAACCCTTTTAGCACCCCTTTTTTTTATTCCCCTTTCTTCCTTGTCCTCTGTCCAGCCAGACATTTCTTAGCAGCATTGGCATTGGGTGGGTGGTGAAAGAGGGCAAGAGAAGCACAGATTTTGGCACTGAGTTCTGGCAGTGTGCCTGCAGTAAACAGTGCACTAAGCAAAGCATGAGCTGAGAAAGAATAGAATTCTACTCTTCCTGTGGCTCAGATGCAATGACTGGAATTCTACATCTTGCTCATATGGTATAAATCTACATTTATGTAATTACATGGTGGTTCCACTACACCACTTTACTGCTGAATGCTAACATTGTGCAAAAGATGAGGTGCATGACAGTGTTCCAGTTTATAGTACCATTGTGCAATGGGGAATGCACAGGGTCTGTTCTTGCAGTGTCAAAGGGTAAAGTGATATATTCAAGGCCTGTCAACCTTAATTCTTAAGGTTAAGGGGCTATCATGTCACCTCTTAACCTTTTCTTCTTCAGGCTGGGTATGTTTAGACTGGAGAAGAGAAAAGTAAGAGAAGACATGACAGCTCTGTTTAAACATTTGAAGGGATGTCATATGGAAGATGGAGGAAGCCATCCAGCTTGTCAATATCCTTCTTGAATTGTGGTGCCCAGAACTGGACACAGTATTCCAAGTGAGCTCTGACCAAAACACTTCCCTTGACCTGGACACTGTACTCTTGTTGATGGAATGTAGAAATTGCATTGGCTTTTTAGCTGCTGCATCACATTGGTGGCTCATGTTCAGCTTGTGGTCTACTAAGACTCCTAGATCCTTTTCAGGTGTACTGTGGTCAGTCCAGGTGTCAACCATCTTATATCTGTGTATTTCATTTTTTCTGCCCAAGCGTAGAACCCTACCCTTCTCCCTGCTGAAATTCATTTTGTTAGTTTTGGCCCAGCTCTCTAATCTGTTAAGATCATTTTGAATTCTTTAAGGCTGGCTCACAACTGGAAGGCCAACTTGAGATTCCCTCCTTCAAGTCTTGAAGGAGGGAATCTCAAGTTGGCCTTCCAGTTGTGAACCAGCCAGGGAGCAACTCAGCTTTGGGTTCTCCTTGGGGCTCAGGTATTTCAGCCAGGGGAAGCTGCGGAGCAGGTCTGGGTGAGACCACTGGCCTCAGTTGCTCCCACATTAGGTCCCCCCCCCCTTTTGTAGCTCTTAAGAGTTACAGCATAAATAGTGCCATTTCTGTACTAGACTGTTATAATGCTATTATTCCACTTTCAACATCCTGGGGTTTGCAGTTTAGCCTCAAAGGCCCCTCCCTAAACTGCAAACCCTAGGATTCCATAGGATGTTGAAAGTGGAATAGTAGCACTATAACAGTCTAGTACAGAAATGGTCTAAGTTGTTATTATTAAATAAAGTGGCCCATTTTCCAACCCACAGTCTCTATGTCTGGTCTCATCATTTCGCTGTTTGATCAACAATTCAGCAGACGTCTTGACATGTTATGAGAGTTGCAAGAGTTTTAGCAATCTTTTTCAGAAATTTCACCTATCAGAACTTCTTTACAACCATTTCATTTGCATAAACGGTAGCTCTTGCAAAACACAGCGTTTTCTCCACAAAGAAGCATTTTACCGTCCCTCCCCCCATGCGCAAAACTCTCTCAACAGGGCCAAACATCATTTCTGGTCAGGGATGAGAATATGTGCAAATGTTCTCCGGTTGCCTAGCCTGAAGACACAGCATCTTGTAGCCTATTTGGGTAAACAAACCCAAATCTTTCCAGACGTTCATAGGCTTAATCAGCTAGCTCAGACCATCTCAAATCCAGGAAAAAAGGAATCTCTGAATGGAAGAACACCAAGAAGCAGTGACTGGCAAGGCAGGGTGGGAGTAATGAAGTAATTTTTCCATGCTCTGAAAGGCACCTTCGGGTGTTCAGTGATTTAAATGGCGATCCTGCTCCTCAACCCTCTCTTCCATTACACCAGACTGGATTGGTGTTGTGAATCCCATCCACCTTCTTAAGATCTGTCTGGATTTCAGTTGCTTTTGTTCCACTCCTCTTAGTGGGAGCATCAAAAGACACTATGTTTGTGTTTGCGTGCACGCGTGTGCACCTACCACTCACTTTTTCCAAAAAGCCCTTGCCAGCAAGGCTGGAGCAAGCAGGCAGAAGTGTTGCACAACTTGCATCCAGTTCCTGACAAGGTATTTATCCATCCTCCGTTGCCATAGAGACCAGACACCGAATCATAAATACCCGCACAGTCCCTTTGTCAGGTGTTGGCCCAGTTTTTTTTTTCTTTGCAGAAAGAGGGTGAGGGGAAAGAAAGAAGGAAAGAAAAGAAAGACAAATTTGAACAAAAAGGACATTGCATCCATCTCGGAGCAAGCCTGGGAAAAGCTCGGCAAAAAAAAAACAAACGCATTCCAATTCCAAAATTGTCCAATGCAGGGGGCGGGATCCAGCGGGACGTCTTCCCGCCTGAGCAAGGGCATGCCGTACAGGCAGCGCGAATGCACAGTCTGTCTGCGTGATAAGATTAGAGCGGCTTTTGGTTGCCGAGCCGTTCTAATGCGGCCCTCCCTTTCCTGGCACCGGGGAGAAGGGGAAATAGATGCTTTTTGAATGGCAGCTTTGTTGAAGCATATTGTGGCACCCGCTGAACAGATGGGCAGTTTGGACAGTACAGATTGTCTCTTTGGTTGGAAGGGAAAAGGCAGGGAGGGAGGGGAGGGAGGGAAATCTGGAGGCTAGAATGGCCACGCAGCAACCTAGGGATTCTCTCATTATCACCTGTACATCTTCAGCAGAATTGGGAAATGGGTCAGGTTGGATTCCACGTAGTCTCCTTCTCTCCTCCTTTTGGGGCGGCTTCCCTTGCGTGCTCTGGGGCGTATCCAAAGAAGATGGCTGTTCCTGGAGGCATGAAAGGCGAAGGGGTCATTTGGATTTGTCCTCATTGGCTAAAACAGTCGTTTCATAAGAACATGAGATAAACCCAGCTGGATCGCAGCAAAGACCTAACTAGCCTTAAGTTTCCACAGTACCTCATCAAATACCCCCAACAGGGCATGAATACAATATCTGCCTTCTGATATTCCCCCTTCGCACCAAGGATAGAGCCTCTGTCAGAGCCAGCAGGGTTTTAGCGGTTTGAGTGTTGGATTAGGATTCCAGGAGCAGTCGTGCAGGGACGTGGGGGCCGGGGCAGTTTGCCCCAGGCAGCAATGTTTCTGGGGCGTCCAGGCCTGTAGTCATGCCCCTGTGCACCCTGGCCGTGTCCCCACGCACTGCAGCCATGAGCCCCCCGGCGGTGACCACACCCCTCGTGCCATAGGCCTGCTCCCTCTCAGCCTCCCTTTTCACAGTCCAAGCTCTGCCACCGTCCAGGAGACCAGAGTTTGAATCCCTGCTCAGCTATGGAAACCCACTGGGTGACCTTGGGCAAAGTCACGCCCTCTCAGCCTCAGAGGAAGGCAATGGCAGCCCCCTCTGGATGAATCTTGCTAAGGAAACCCGAGGATGGGGTCATCATAACTCGGAGTCAACGTGAAGGCACAAAACAATGAACAGCCTCTATCAGTAGAGGTAATATGCAAATGTTGTAGCCGACAGTTATTGATAGCTTTAATGTTATATATATGCTTTGAAGCCACCTGTCAACTTTTGGTGACCCTATTAATTTCATAGGGCTTTCTCCAGCTGCAGGTATTCACAGATGCTTTGTAATTGCTTTCTCCTGCATGTGACCCATAGCATTCAGTATTCCATGGAGGTCTCCCTTCCAAGGACTAACCAGACCTGACTTTGCTTAGCTTCCAAGAGTAGATGTGGTGTCCCCAGGGTCTTTAGGCAATCCTCATGGACACCCTTATCCTCCAAATTGGTCTGAGTCCTTTTCAAAGCCATCCAAGCTGGCAGCCATCACACCATCTCACGATAGCAAGTCCTACTGATTGACAATCTCTTGTGTGCAGTACAGTTGGCCCTCCACGTTCGTTGGGTTAAGGGCACAGGACCCCCACAAAAGTGGGGAAATCGCAAATATCAAAATGTGTGTGTGTGTCTGTGGGACGGGGGCCGAGGCACGGTGGGGAGAGTGGCCACCGAGGGTCCTATCCAGGTCGGGGAAGGAGAGGGAAAGGGGGTAAGTCAGTATGGTGGCCCTATCCCTCCTCTGTCCAGCCCATCTCCTTCCTTGGGTGTGTAGGGGGCATCAGGGGAGGGTTTGTGATTTTGAAAAATTGGGCTGAGAGCAATCCTTAGCTGGCCACAAAGCAGCTGGTAGAGGAGGAGAAGGACCAGAGATGGGTTTTAAAAAGGGCTGCAGAGCCTGATCAGAGATGCCAAGGGGAAGGTTCCCCAGAAAAGAAGTCCCTGAGGTGTGCAGGGGGAGAGGCGGGAGAAACTTGCCAAGATATAATCTGTGAAAGGCAAACCCACAAATGTGGAGGGCTGGCTGTAATTTTATTGTGCCTACCTAAATTCCTACTATTCAGCTGCAGTGAAGGGTGCTGGATCCTAGGATAATGAGCAAAGCAGAGGTGGCTGGTGCCTCCGTCAATAAGCCAGCTGATCTGCTCTGGGTTTTAGTCTGACCTTTAAATGAGCTATCCAAAGCGTCGAACCCTCCAAATTTCTAGTATTGCAGCAACTTAAAACTTCTTGCAAGTATTTAGAAATGGAGTTGAGGCACTCAAAGCAATGGGGCAGGCAAAGTGACCCAGGGAATGAGAACACAGAAGTAGCAGAGTTCTAGAACTATTTGCGGCATCTCACTCCCTGCAATGCTGGAAATTTGGAGAGCGGAGGAAAATTTCATTGGGTTTGTGTGTCAGAATTCTTATCGGAGGCAAAACCTTTATTCCCCCCCGCTCTATCTAAACCCCATGTATGTCTCTTTTTTGATGGGTAAAACCTGATAAAAGAAGCAAAAGAAAGAAGAGAGAGAGAGAGAGAGAGAGAGAGAGAGAGAGAGAAAGAAAGAAAGAAAGAAAGAAAGAAAGAAAGAAAGAAAGAAAGAAAGAAAGAAAGAAAGAAAGAAAGAAAGAAAGAAAGAGAAAGCAAGCAGGCAAGCAAGCTTTTTCTCACTGGAGGCCAATCACTCTAATATTAATGAAATGGCGACAGCACTCTGGAGTTTAGTCTGAAATTTAATGGAGCTATCCAGCTCATGAACACAATCCACAAATTATGTTCTGTACCTTGGATAGCTCTTTTAAAATCTGGATTAACATCAAGTGTGGATTCACCACCCTAGTGTTTTCTCCTCCTCCCCCATGGGCTATCCAAATTCAGCCGTGTATCTATAAACATGCCCTGTTAAGAAGATAAAAAGTGAGGAACAGGGTTTGGAAACCAAGTCTTATGAGGAATGATTTAGAAGGACTAGAAAAGACATGACTGAGAGGTGATAGCCACATTTAAATATTTGAAGGAATATGATATAGAAGATGGAGCCAGCTTGTCTTCTGTTGCTTTGACATTGTTAACAGCTGTCAAGTTGACTTTGGCTTATGGTGACTCAATGGATAAGGTCACCCTATCATTAATCGCCCTGCTCAGGTCTTGCAGATTCAGGAATGCATCTTCCTTGATTGAGTCTTTCCTTCTGTAATGCAAGCCATTTCTGCACTAAACTGTTATAGCACTATTATTCCACTTTCAACATCCTATGGAATCCTGGGGTCTGCAGTTTCAGGAGGGACCGGCCCCTCCCTAAACTGCAAATCCCAGGATTCCATAGGATGTTGAAAGTGGAATAATAACGCTGTAACAGCCTAGTACGGAAATGGCTGCAGTCTTCATCCTACTCCCTTCCACTTTACCAATCACTATTGTCTTTTTTGGTGAGTCATGTCTTCTTGTGACGTGTCCAAAGCACGATGGCCTCAGTTTAATCATCTTGGCTTCTACGGAGAGTTCATGCTTGATTTGCTCCAGAGATTAGAACTCAAATCAGTGAATTCAAATTAGAAGAAAAAAATGCATCTGAACTTTAGGAAGTCCTTTTTTTATTGTTAAGAGCTGCCCAATAGTGGAATAGACTGTCTCAAACAGTGGTGGACCTTTTTAGGAGGGTTCTAAAAAGAGACCGTCTCTCAGGGTGCTTTAGTTGATTATCTTTTGGGCCTATTGTTTTGATCATGTTACTTCAGTTCTCATATCTCTCCACTGGTTACCCATTCCATCTAGGATTCCATACAAGCTTCTCGTTTTAACCTTCAAAGCCCTGTGCAACTCAGCTCCCTTCTGTTTTTCAGCCCTTATTTCTTTTTACCAGCCTGCTCGAGATCTGTGCTCTTGGAGCTCTAGGCTACTCGCCCAACAAAGGGTTTCCTCTGCCTGGGCTCAGCTTTGTCCTTTGCCACTCACTACCCCCATGTTCTTGGAATCGCCTCCCGGAACATTTGCGGACTGCTCCTTCCCTCATTGTGTTTTAAACTCCATTGAAAACTCTTTGTTTGTTTCCCACGGCTTTTGGGATTTTAGTTTAGTGTTGTTTTATAGTTTTGTATATTTTGATTACATGTATTTATCAGTTGGCTTTATGTTATATTCTATTTTATCTGGATAATTTGTTTTCCAGTTGTATGATATAGTGTTATTAGTCCTTCCCTTTGTGCGTGTATATGTGTGTGCGTGTGTGTATTTTAGACTGTATGCCTCGGGATTTCAATTATTTTACTTGTAAAGCACCATGTACATGGAAGGCACTATATAAATAAATGACAACAGCAACAGCGTATTCCTGCATGGCAGGAGTAGGTGGCCGTTGTGATCCCTTCCACCTCTATGGTTCTATGATTCAATGAGTCTATGATTCTATGACGTGCCTCAGGCAGCTTCAGAAAAATAGTTGCAGTGGTGGCCCTCAGGGTCCTGAGAACATTCTGGAATTGGTTGTAGTCCTTGGTGAGCACCATTGCCATGTCTTACCATACCTCCCGTGAACTGTGTGATTTTCATAAATTGAACTTATTAATGACCAAAGAATGTAATCGGGACCACGTTGGCCAGAGAACATGTTCAGGGCCACGCTGGACAGCGATGTCATGAAAGTACCGATAGGATTATGTAGAAAATGTGATGCTGATGGATTTGTGCTAATCCCTTCACCGCTTCCAGATCTGGCGTTTTTGGATACAATGAAAGATGAACCGCATAGATTGGTGAGCGATCAGAGACCGTCCCTTGATCTTATCCCATGGAGATCTTCCCTATACACCAGAGCTCTCCAAACCGTGTGCTGCGACACGTTAGTGGGTCAGCTGCAGTGTACAGATGTGTCGTGTGAACATTAATGGGCAGAGGGGCTGCTTCTCCCACTGCCGTGAGTGAAGGGGCCGCCTCTCCTGCCACTGCCCTGGTCTGAGGAAGACTCCAGCAAGGGTGGTGGCGGGCCAGGCTCGAGTGGAGGAACTGCCTCCATGCACTGAATTACTGTGTTGTGAAATGATGCATGTCTAAAAAGTGTGTCACCAACATGAAAAGTTTGGAAAGCTCTGCGATACAGCCTCCCTGACCGAACATTAAGAGATCGTCATGAGTCCCATCGCTATTGTGTCCATCTGCCTTGGCGTTCTGTGGACTCTCCTTCTTCGGAAGTCTTTCAGCAAAGGTTGGGTGGGTGTCTTTTGGAGTGCTTTAGTTGTGCAGTTTATTCTTTAGTTGTGGACTCTTGTGTGTTTATGGAATAGGGTTGGACTTGATGTCCCTTGTGGTCCGTTCCAGCTCTCAGATTCTGCGGTTCTATGATCTGGGTGTGATTCTACTTATTTATCTCAATCACCTAACTCAAATATTCCTACGTTGCCTTTCACAATAAGCCCTCTCGAACTTGCTTACGTACGCAAATATAAAATACACAGTTAGAGGCCATATCCGCACTAGGCTGTTAGAGCGCTATGATTCCACTTTCAACATCCTATGGAATCCTGGGGTTTGCAGTTTCGGGAGGGGCCGGCCGGCCCCTCCCGAAACTGCAAACCCCAGGATTCCATAGGATGTTGAAAGTGGAATCATAGCGCTCTAACAGCCTAGTGCAGAAATGGCCAGAATCTCTCATTCCAATACGAGCAAGCCATTAACGCTGCTGTTTGCAAACTTTTCACAGGCCAGCATATTAACTCAGAGAATGCCCATGTAAACAATGTAGATGAAAACACATTTTTTTAAAAATTACAGCAGCACTATATGCCATTAAACAATCAGCAACCTAGTCCAACATCTCAGCTAAAAGCTGTTTGAAATAAATACGCTTGTGAGACCTGGTAGGTAGGCCCAGACAGCCTTTCCGCATCACACTGTTATAGTGCTATTATTCCACTTTCAACACTCTGTGGAATCTGGGGCTTGCAGTTTAAGGAGGGGCATTTAGAATTCTCAGCCAGAGAGCTCTTTGGCCTCAGGAAACTACAAACCCCAGAATTCCACAAGAGGTTGAAAGTGGAATAATAGCACTAAAACAGTATAGTGTGGAAATGGCCACAGGCATCCTTTTGAGAAGGAGTTTTACAAATGCAAAGAAGGTTCAGACAAGGTTTGGGGCCTTATACACTAGAAAAGGTGTTATTGATATAAGCACCTGTTGCACAAACCATAGGGACATCATCATCATCATCATCATCATCATCGTCACCATCATGACAATAACAATAATAGCAGTAATATCTATGCCTCTCCAAGGTTGCTGCGAAGGAACCAGGCAAGATCCTGAAGTGTAACGGTATATCTTATATATATCTTAATGTATGTATCTTTAATATAGCTTTAACAAAATATGAATTGATTTAATATAAAGAGATAGCTTTAATTAATGAATTCAGGCAAAATTTGCACCTTTTTTGGGGGGGGGCTGGAAAACACCATTTTCTACAAAGAAAACAATTGTTTTTCTGCGTAAAAAATTGTGCAGATTTCAAACAGAAGTCCCAAATTGATAAGGCTCTCATCGGTCTAGGGTTTTCCGCATTAGACTTTCCAAACAGTTGAGAAACACATTTTCCAACCTTTTTTAAAAAATATACATCTGAAAATTGTTTTGTTCTCATGAAATCACAGAAGGGTTCTCACTTTTTGTTTTCTCCTTGATATTTTTTTTTTGAAAAAGTCACTGGGTACTCGGGCATGCATTTTGGGAAAGTCATAGTAATTGACGGGAGGAAAAAAAAAATCAAAACTGATACCCCGTGAGAGAAATGACCCTCAGAATAGTGTAATAACATCCTCCTGGCTTCCTCTTTTCTTTTGTCGAGCTTTCTTCATTGGACTCTAGAAGGTAGAAAGAGAGAGAGAAAGGAAGAGAGAGGTGCCCTTCCATTCTTTTCTCTCTCACAGCCCATTTCTCCCTACCTCGTACGATCTCATAATCCTCCCTTTGTGGCCGGAGAAGGAACGCTAATCTTACCAAATTGTACGTCTGCGCTTTATCACCGCCGCAGGCTAAAAATCAAAGTGCGTTTGACATAAACGGCTTAAATCTGCCCATTAGAACTTTGCGTTGCCACAGCCAGCTGTAAAGTTAGTTTTGGCAGGAAGAGCTCCCGACATATTATCAGCTGATTTAAATACTAATGATCCGGTAACCACATTTGAGCAGAATAATGTCTGTCATAACAGAAGCCATAAAAATAGAGCAGCTACCGAGATGGATTTCGAAATGTTTTCAAACTCCCACTCCCACCTGGATATTAAGAGTCTTCGCATCGGCCCTTGAGAAAGTCGAGTTCCATTAAAGCGCGCGGGCACGGCGATGGCTTGGGGGATGAAAGATGAGGGTGGGAGGTGGTCCCACACCCCCACAAAGAGGGTCCACTCCCCAAAGAACTGGGAAAATACAATTTAAGCCCAAATGTTTGGGGTATTCCCATTCTGCTTTGCCCAAACATGCACACCTGGGCACCAGCTGTGACTCCATCTGTAATAGATGCTTTTGAGGGCTCTATTATTGTAGTACTCAAACACCCCATAATCATTAATAGGCTCTTACAGTAGCTCACCTCCATTGCTTTAAGGCACAAAGAGTTTTTTTTTTCTAGCTCACCCCACTCCTTTTGGAAATTCAGATGGCCTTTCTGCACTACACCGTTATAGTGCTACTATTCCACTTTCAACCTCCCATGGAATCCTGGGATTTCCAGTTTAGGGGGGGCCTTTAGAATTCTCAGCCAGAGAACTCTTGGGCCTCAGGAAACCACAAACCCCAGAACTCCACAGGATGTTGAAAATGGAATAATAGCACTAGGACGGTGTAGGGCAGAAATGGCCATAGTCTATGTTATTAGGTGAAATGTCTTTTCCATTATTTTGACTCTATTCCTCCATATCCTAGGGCCTTTCTACACTACGCTGTTATAATGCTATTATTCCATCTCAACATCCTGCAGAATCCTGGGGTTTGCAGTTTAGGGAGGGGCGTTTGGACTTCTCAGCCAGGGAGCTCTTTAGTAAATTACAAAACCCAGAATTCCACAGGATGTTGAAAGCAGAAAAATAGCACTCTAACAGCATAGGGCAGAAAGACCCAGAGCTGGATTTCCTTCTGAGTAGAGCCCAATGGCTTTTGGTGTTGTGTTTGTCATCGTCTGTTTCTTTATGAAAATACAGAATGAAGATGGGAAAGCTCATGTGTAGAGATTCCTTTACAAATGTAGTTGTACTTGTTCAGCCGATGTACAATGGAAGTATTCCGTCCATGGTGGTGGAAGTGAAGTTTCAAAACAGTAACTCTTTTGTTGTTGTTAACTGCTGTAAAGTTGATTTTGACTTACGGTGATCCTATGGATGAGAGACCTCTAAGCTGCCCTCTCATCAACCACCCTGCTCAGATCTTGCAGATTTAGGGAAATTGGAAATATGATGGCATGGACAGTCCTAACTTTAGCATTCAATGATCATAGAACCATAGAATTGCAGAGTTGGAAGAGATCAGAAGGATTATTGAGTCCAACACAATGCCATGCAGGAAGACACCGTCAAAGTATTCCTGACCGATGGCCATCCAACCTCTGTTTAAAAACCTCCAAACAAGAGGACTCCACCACACTATGAGGCAGCGTGTTCCACTGTTGAACTGCTCTTACCTTCAGGAAGTTCTTCCTAACGTTCAGATGGAATCTCTTTCCCTGATGTTTGAAGCCATTGCTCTATGTCCTAGTCTCCAAAGCAGCAGGAAAGGGGCTTGCCCCATCTTCCGTATGACATCCCTTCGAATATTTAAACATGGCTACCATGTCACCTCTTAATCTTCTGTTCTCCAGACTAAACATACCCAGCTCCCTAAGCTGCTTCTCACAGGGCTTCATGGTTTCCAGGCCTTTTACCATTTTGGTTGTGCTCCTCTGGGCACATTCCAGTTTGTTAGAATGTTTCCAAATCTTGGAAAAGTTACTTTGGTGTTGTTGTCCAGAAAAGTAACTTTGCTGAGATCTGGAGGAGGTTTCCCTTCTATCTTCTAACATTAGACACCCAAGAGATATGTCTTCTCAGCTACCAGCTCTGGAACTGGTTTTCCCCCAAAATTCTCATGTAGCTGGCTGTATCTCCTAGCTAAGTTATTTTAACAGCAGTCACCTGAAATGTTGTTTTTTTCCTTTGTGATGCTATAAAGCAATTGCACTTTGTAGTATTTTACAGTGGAATCCTAGGCATGTTTACTTTGAAGAATGGCCCACTATTGTCATGTGGTTTAATCGTTGATAAATGTGCATACAATTGCACCCTTAGCATTTTATGAGTGTTTTTCCAAAACCTTTTAAAGTCAATTTCAGTCCAAACATCACATGAATCTTCTATTCCGAGTGAGAGCAAAGGAAAACACTAAAGATAGAATCGCACATATGAGCATATTCCTAATTTCTGTATTATTTCTTTGGCTTGAAATAAAACATTGCTAGCTTGATCCTTCAGGATGAAACAGGCTGTACATTGATTTAACTAACCAAACCCATTGGGGGAGTTATTGATTCCAACAGACTTTGTTTGAGCCTCTTTCTAATACGCTTATGAACAGAGAGTTACAGTTTGGGCTTTCACGCCAGGAGACAAGTGGGATTTGCAACAAAATGCCAGAACATGTTGTGGCGAAGTTGCTTTGGGGGTCAGCTATTTGGAATGCAAGTGCGACTTGATGTAGAGTTGTTAGGCAACAGGAGTAGTAATTTAAGAGTGAATCCTAGCAGAGTGGTGTGTGTGGGAAGTCCTTATGGATGAGAGGAGGTATATATCAGGCAGAGCGCCTGTTTGTAAAGGGAGCCTTCAGTGAGATCTTGGTCAGAGGGGGGCAGCTGGGTTGTGTTTAAGCAGCTGAGGAAAAGACACAGAGAACTGCTATCTGAGGCTGATTCTGCACTACACTGTTATAGTGCTATTATTCCACTTTCAACATCCTATGGAATTCTGGGCTTTGTAGTTTACTGAGGCCCAAAAGCTCTCTGGCTGAGAATTCTAAATGCTCCTCCCTGAACTGCAAACCCCAGAATTCCAGAGGATGTTGAAAGTGGAATAATAGCATTATACCAGTGTAGAGGAAATGGTCTAAGTCTAGGAGTTATTGGCATAGACTCTCAGAAGTCTGAACTGGTTAATGTAACAATACTGCATTTTACATGAACTTTGACAAAAGAACTTTATTTTTATTGTTGTTGCAATAAAGCATACAGTTTGCTTTATAACTACTGAGTTGGCCTCTGTTATCTGAAGTCACTTATAACAAAAAAAGAAGACATGACTTTAAATAAACTAGTTGGTTCTGAAGGAATAATTAAAACCCTAATCCTTTTACACTAAAGTAGTGTTTAGAAGGCGGAGTTAGGGCTAAAGTGTGAGGCCATTTCCACACTAGACTGTTATAGTGCTATAATTCCACTTTCATCCTCCTATATGGCATCCTGGGGTTTGCAGTTTAGGGAGGAGCATTTATAATTCTCAGCCAGAGAGCTCTTTGGCCTCAGGAAACTACAAATCACAGAATTCCACAGGCAGTTGAAAGTGGAATAATGGCATTGTAACACGGCAAGGCAGAACGATCCTAGTGTCGGAACGGCCCTTATTAAGTTGGACTATGATACCAGTCTAGTGAAAATTAAGGGCCTGTCACCAATGTGAATAGCTCCTGATGAGCGCTTCAGCTAGCCAGCCAGCCCCATGCTCTTTAGGATACTTCATTTCAATCTGGAATTGGCTCTCCATGGCCCTTTTTGCACCTTACCTTGATAGCACGATGAGCTAGAGTCCTCATGATATTGCCAATATCGCAATAGGCCCAGTAGAGAGCCCTTTGCAGTCTGCACCCAGGCATTGGCGAGAGAGCACCAGTCCCGGCCCGGTGCCTTGTCGGCATGTCGGCGTCCTGGGCCACGCCCAGGTCCTGCCCCGTCCCCACCCCACCGCCCTTGATTGTTCGGTGGTTTTTCTTTCTTTTTTATTGTTTCGTCGACTATCGTGCTAACGTTAGCACGATAGATCCTGCCAACAGGCTGTTTCGTACTATGTTGGTAACGTGCTAACGATAGCGCTTTTTTTTTAAAAAAAAAAACACAGTCGGCCGGACCCCGGGGGCTGCTGTCGTCTCGAGTGTGAGTGGCGACGCAGCCCCGGGGTGGCCTCTCGCGGCGACGTGTCGTGCAGTGTTCTCTGCTGCGATGGGGGCAGCAGCCGGCCTGCTGCTGGGCGGAGCGTCCCCTGGGAGTTGCTGCGTGAGGGACAGGCAGCAGGGACTGCCCACACCCCACCCATTCCCGGGTCCTTCCCGGAAGCACACCGGACGACGGTTTCGCAGGCCCTCTGGTTGCACGACCGATGCGTGAAAGGGAGGTTATTTTCACCTTTCAGGCAAAAATAAGAAAACGCACTATCAGCACTGTCCATGGGCGTGATAGCGCCTGGTTCCCCAGAACGTCATGTGGTACAGCGGCTCATGAAGGGGGGAGGGAGCATGCCTAATATGCTTTAAAAAAGCCATGCGAAAAGGGCCCATATTTTATGGCTACTGGGCATTATTTCTCATGGCCTCACTAGTCTGTTTTGAGCATTACCCCATCCATGCAGCCCTAGTGTTTCTTTTGCCACATCTTTTTTCCCTTTTCCTTCTTTCTCTGTTTTTTTCTTTTCTTCCTAACCATATTTTACCAAAAAAAAAAAAAAAAAGTCTAACAGTAATTTTAAGAAGTCTGTTTTGCAAGGATCTAAGTTTGTCTGAAAGCCCTGACCTAGCTCGGTGTCACTGTTGGGTTTTCAGGCAGGCCAGCCTTGCATCAGGAAACACCTGCCAGGATCAGAACTTGGAGCAGTTACTTTTTTGGAGTACAGCTTCCAGACATCCACACTCCCTGCTAGTTCAAGGCTGCAAAGCAGCCCATGTGGTGTCGACACACATGGTTACGAACTGTGCACAGCTGCCCATTTGCATTGTACCTGTTAGGTGACAAAGGGTTAATGGCTGGCCTGATAGTTCAGTACTTGTTGGGCAAGGGTGAGGACAAAAGGGAAGCTTGCTTGGTGAGAGAGAAAGGAATTAAGACAATCAGCCTTCTTGTGGGAGTCTTACAAAATGCCAAAGAGGTTGAGTCATCAGAGGCTAAATGCAAGCCCATTCTCAATAGAGTTTCCAGGTGATTTCCTGATTAAGACCTGGCTACACCTAGAGGTCTCTTCTGACCTAATTCTTAATGCACATGTTCGGTCAGCCTTTCCCTCTTATGGAGTGTGGTCATCCAGCCATAACAAAGGTATGTGTTATATTTGTGCCAATTAGTGTATTTTGCCCATTAAATCATATTTTGCCAATAAAACTAGGGATAGGCCAACTGAATCCTCGAATCCCCAGCAAGGGTTCGAGATTCACGAATCTGAATCCCTGTGCCCTAGGTAAACCAAATCTTTCGAATCTACCAACCAAACAGTTTGTTGGAGACCGGGACGCCTGAAAACCTGGGCGACCAGATACACAAGGGGAGACGTCAAGTAGGTCAGTTTTTCCCTTGGAGTAATAATGGCCTTTGCTAACAATTTCAGAAATTACATCTGGGGTTGTATTCTAACATATTTAAATTGAACATTTAATATTTTAAGTTCAGCACTATTTTCTGTGCTGAAAATGAATGGCATGTATAAATGCTGGAGTCAGTGGGTCTGATGCCTATCAGAAGTAGTGGGGCAGAGGGTAAGGTCACACAATCTCAGCCTGTGATTACCACATGTAGGCCAGTGTACCTCCTTCCACAAGACCAGCGCTTGGTTGTAAACCTATAGCTAGAATAGGATGAGAAGTGAAATGTCTGTCGTGGTTTCTCATAAGCCACATGACAAACGACATGTAGCAGAAAGCAAAAATTGTTTTTAAAAATTGGCACCTGATTGCCCAGCAGGCGCCTGGCCACGTGAAAATAGCGGCATAAAGCTGTGCACGCGCACGGCAGGCTGCCTGTGCCCACTTGGGCTGCTTCCCTCTTCAAGGTAATAATCTCTATTCTTTTGACTTGAGACCAGAGAGTAGGGATTGGGAATTGTTGAGACTGGACTAGAGATTTGACCTGAAAGTCCCTTGTGGGACTTGAGACTGGACTTGAAGGCAGAGAATTGAGACTGGGGTTGTTTTTTTTAAGTGCCTTGTTGCAGGACTTAAGACTTGACTTGAGACTACAGGGTGCAGAATTGAGACTGGACTAGAGGCTGGTGTTGTTCTTGTTTTTTTAAGTGCCTTCCTTGTTGCAGGACGTGAGATTGACTTGAAAGTACAGTCCCGAAATTTCAAGGACAGCTGAAAGATTCGTTTGCATAGCTCCCTTGCAAAGCTCTTCCATACACAACTCGGGGGTTTGTAGTTTTACAAGGTGTCACAGCCTTCTCTGCCAAAGTGTGCTGGTGCATCAACACACTACAAGCCCCAGGATGCCATAAGGAGCTATGCAAAGAAAAGCCAGTTTTGACCTGGTTTAGCTCTGTACTGCAGTATGTGGCCCTGTTTACACAGGCGGGAAAATGTGGGATTAATCCACATTTTCCTGCCTGTATATAAAGGACCTTCATGTAATTTTCAATCTGGAGAGATCCTCAAGCAAAACTATGACAATTGTCCTGGCCAGATTTCTTCAGAGGAACTTTTGCCTCTGCCTAGGCTTTTGCTAAGGCTGAGAGAGTGTGTCTTGCCCAAGATTATCCTTCTTTTAAAAAAAGGATTCAAAAGATTCGAGATTTGTGAGATTCGTGGATTCCCAGAACCTTCCAGGGATTCGGATCCAGATTCAGAAAATTCTGGATTCATCCCATCCCTAAATTAAACCCTATCAAAATGTAGGGTGTATGGCCTGCTAAGAACTTGTATTTTCTGCAGTTTTTTTCCCCGCCTGATTGGACTCAAGATTTACAGTTGCGGGCTTTTGATTGGAGTGTGTTTTGGGAGCAGAGTAAGCGTTAAAAGTTTACACAGCATCACAGCCAACGTTCGGCACTTCATAAGTGGCCCATTACCAAGGGCCATAAATAATTAATTAATGGCCACACATCAGGAAAAGGATCTTTGCCTAAGATTTCATTTATATATATATATTTCTCTTCTTTTCATAAAGTCCAGAGGGGGGATTTTTTATTATTATTATTTTTCCTTCTCGAGGCTATGAAACTCCAGTTACGAGCGCAGGGATGGAAATGAAGATTCACTCCCGGGCAGCCGTCGATGCAGTAAATGAATTTGAAATGAAGTGTAGCAATAAAATGAATAATTCAAAAAACACACCTAAAGTCCTGTGTTGTTTGATCAATTAGTGCCACTGGATTAAAGCTATAATTCGCAGGAAAGTGGGGAGTGGGACGCGAAGTGCAGGTGAGGATTTGGAAATGGAAAGTCAGCGTAGGAACGGAAAAATTTTTGCGAGAAAGAAAAAAGAACACAAAGACAGACAGAAGAAAAAGACAGATTTTAAAAGGACAGAATCTGGCAGCAACTGGCGATTTCCACAATGAATCTGCTCTGGTTTTTAGTCTGAACTTTAAAGGAATTGCCCAAAATTAGCAACTCCACTCCTCTCCAAAATAGGTTTAGCACCTCAGCTTCTTTCAAATTCAGAGTAAAACCTGGAATGGAGTCACTGCCACATTGATATGGAAGCCATCAGCTGTCATTGGACAGTAGGCTGAAAAAAACAACATTGATATTCTTCATTAGCTATATGTATAATTAAGCAACATCTGGGCCTGGTAACCATTAAGCCCTATGAAGAAAGGCTTTGGAAGCTGGGTATGCTTAGCCTGGAGAGGAAAAGGTGAAGAGGTGACAGGAGAGCCAGGATTAAATATTTGAAAAGATGTCATGTGGAAGATGGAGAAAGCTTGTTTTCTGCTGCTCCAGAGACTAGGACATGGAGCTATGGCTTCAAACTTCACAAAAAGAGATTCCATCTAAACATTAGGAAGAACTTCCTGATGTTAAGAGCAGTTTAACATTGGAATACGCTGGTGCCTGGGATTCAGGCTTGAGTAATACCTTTATTAGATCCCAACAGTGTCACAAATGAGAAGAGCTTTTGAATTCTCCAGGGACTCTGTGTGAGGCACAATGGCACAAAAATTAGGGGAGAATGGAGGGAAAAAAAACGAAGTCCTAAAGTCTTGCCTGGTGGACTGGGCACCGTTTGCATTTCAAGCTGCAATTGGCCAGATTGGGTGGCCATCATGTCTCTGCAGGTAGATTGGCTTACAAGATGGGGATTGCAGATTCAGGACAAAGAAAGGCACTGATATCAGTTCGCAATTTCTTTCTTCTCTGTAGATAAATTGAAAGCATTCCTGGAAAGGTCAGTTCTCTGTATCAGCCAGCTTTGTCATAGCTATGCTCTTGATAGTCAAGCAAATATGCCATCTTTTGGAGCTTGGAAAAGGTAGTTTTTTGAGCTACAGTTCCCAGGATCTCACCTCACTGTTGTTCAACTCTGACCAGTGGCAATGCTTGCAGGGGAATCTGGAAATTCTATCCCAAGAAACCAATACTTTCAAGTTCTGTTTTTGCTTTACAGGGGAATCATAAGAACATAAGATACATATATATCTTATATGTAAGAAGCAGTGCCAACTCAACCTCCATGGTCTCCACAGTTCACCGATGAAGTGCAACCACAAATTCAATTCCACATTTATTGGTCCTACCACTAGACTCCACAGCTCCCTCAAGTCCAGCCTTTCCAACTCTTTATGCGTTCATGGGACCAGGCTACAGGTAAAGCCTTCCAAGTCCTTCCCCTGTAGGATTAGGTTGTGGTGGGATAGCTGCCAGGGGGATGGTGGATCAGGCCAGAATCAAGTTCTCCCCCATTTTCAAGTTCTTCATTTTCAAGACTGTGGAGGGGGATGAGTCTGTGCAGAATCAGACCCCAGAGAACCACATTCTACAGCTGGAGTAGCGGCCCAACAGGGGCCTCTGGACTGCAAGGTCTTTACAAGTACAGCAGGCAGGTCCTTTCTAGCAGAGAACAGAGGCTCCCTTCGTTCTTTGGAGCTGCTCTGGAAGGTGAAGGACAGTGGTGTATTTAAGTCTTTGAGTCCAAGTCTCAAGTCAAGTCTTAAGTCTCTATTTCAAGTCTCAAGTCCTTGCAAGATACTTTCAAGTCAAATCTCGAGTCAAGTCTCAAGTCTGGGAGCCAACTTTATACCCCAACCTGTATTCCAGAATTTCTGGACAGAGTCGCATAAAGTCAGTTTTAACAATTTAAGTAGAGCCATCTGCCATCTGCAGCTTTGGAAGTGGGGAACAGGATCCTTCTTGTTGCCCATTACTGAAGCTTCAAGCACTTTTGAAGGAACGATCCTTCCTTCTCAAGCCCATTGCCTAACATATTTGCTGTTCCCCTCTGAGAAACATACCCTGTGCTCTAGGCATCAGTCTTGACTTCTGTTCTCAGGAAAAGCTTTAGAAAGCTCCTCCTATATGCAGCAGGGAGACGCTGGTGAGCAGACCTCAACCCCACCTCAAGTCCATTGCCTAACCCATTTGCTGTTCCCTCTGAGAAATGTGTCCGCACTTTGGCCTTGAGACTGATCGTCATGTGACCAGTAAGTTGCAAGGATTTTGGACGAATGTGTTATGTTACTGAACCAAGTGCAGCAAGTCAGTCACCAAAAATATGCAAGTCTCAAGTCGAGTCGAGTCAGTGTGTAATTTTTACCAAGTCAAGTCTGAGTCGAGTCACTGAAGTGACTTAAGTCCAGCTTGAGTCTGAGTCTATTGACCTGAGTCTACCTCATTGGTGAAGGAGCCAGGCAAGTTCAGCCTCATGAGGACAGCATGCAAACCCTGGGAGAGAGCCTAATGCCGAACTCTTCCTTGACTTTTTACCCTTGAGAAATCCTTTACTTCCTGTACCTGCTGCTCCAGAGACTTGAACGCAAACCGATGGATTCAAATTACAAGGAAAGAAATGCCCCATCCAACTCTATTTCCACACTACAAGTCTATTTCCACACTACACTGTTGTTACCCCAAAACATAGGTGCTACGAGTGCCACCCCGTGATGACAGTACCTCCTTGCAAAAATGGGGAACGAATTATCTCACAGTTTAGGAGGCTTGCAAGAGGCAGGTAACTTAGCAAGATCTTTTCTACCTATGTTTACAGGCTCATGCAGGAAAAACACCAGTCACAGAGTAAAATGTGAACTAAAATGTGTCTTTATTGAAATGAATTCACTCTCACACACAACAGCCCAATCGTGCACACAATCACACAAGGACTAGCTGCAGAGAAGAGAGGAAAGTGTGATAGAGACTGTGAGGGATTTGGGCAATAATTACTGTGTCCAGATAGAAGCAAAGAGAAGCAGTGGTTTGGTGTGGGTAAAGAACCTAAGGACAGTTCTTGGCCAGAAATTGGATGGACAGAGTGGCATTTGGATCCGCAAGAGACTGCACTGGGCAGCCTGTAATCAGGGGCATTTGTACCCAAAAAAATAGCCTGTGGCAGTGGAAGATATGTGTAGTTCCAGGTGCAGAACGAGGGGAGTTGTGGTGCATACAATAGACTATCAACCCACTATTGTTTGCAGTGTTTGGGTGACAAAAGCGTGATGGGTGTTGGAATACTTGTCTATTGTGGGTGATATGAGGAAAGATGAAAAAGTCCAGGTGCACAGAGAATGTGTATAAGTGTCATGGCCTGCTTCCAGAAGATGGACTCTGACTCAGAGTCTGAAGTAGAGGGCACTCCAGAGACTGAAACAGGGGGATGCCAGGACCTGCTGTACAGAGAGAGGTTACAGTGCCAGAAATAGAATAGAGGGTAGTGCCAGCTGCAACAGAGAGTCCTGCCTCTTCAGATACAGAAGAACACCTACCTAGACTCAGCTTCGCACAGCACAGGCAGCAAAGAGAGACTCAGTGTCGCTCTCTCAGAATTTATAACCGGCAACAATCAATCAAGGCACAGCTGCACTAGACTTGGAATCTATTTAGCTGGCACCCTTCCCCTCCAGGAGTTCTTAGAGCTTACCCGATCTGCTACCTTGCTGGATGCCTCAACAAATGCTCGGATTGACCTTGGACACTCCCTTGCCATGAAACCCTGCTGGTCTTTGTTTATGTTGGACTTTATTTATGACTCTTTGCTTACTGCCTGGAAGTAAGTAACAAGCTGGGAGAAATTCAGTTTGTTTGTTTGATTTATCAGCTGTTCCAGGACTGAGATAGGACAATAAGTCAATCAGCATCCTGGTGAGCTTCTAGCTCTTGTGTTCTCTGGGAAAACTCCAGCTTCTACATAAGCTTATTATCCACAGGAACAGTGATGTATTTAAGTCTCTGAGTCCAAGTCTCAATCACGTCTCAAGTCCTTGCAAGATATTTTCAAGTCAAGTCTCAATTCTGGGAGCCAGTTTCTGAAGTGGGGAATAGGAACCTTATTACTTCCCATATCTGATGCCCGACGCTTTTTTGGAAACAGGCAATAGATCCTTCCACTCCCATTACTAAAGGTTCAAAAGATTTAGAAGGAAGGATCCTTTCCTGAATTCTGGGGGTGAGCATTGCCTTTTGCTGTTAGGAAAAGTTTTAGAAGGCTCCTCTGATGTGCAGCTGCTGAGCAGACCTCAACCCCACCTCAAGTCTGTTACCTAACACGTTTGCTGTTCCCCTCCAAGAAATGGCCTAACTTTGGGCTGGAGACAGATCATCATGTGACCAGTAGGGAAAAAAGGATGGAACTATTTTTCAAAGTTGTAAGGTTTCTGTGTGAATGAACCAAGGGCACAAATCAGTGTGTCATTTATTGCCAAGTTCATCCAAGTCAAGTCATTGAAGTAACTTGAGTCTGACTTGAGTTTGAGTCAATTGGCTCAAGTCTACATCACTGGTGTGTTGCTGGCTCTCCCTTATTCCATTGCCCTTGCTTTCTTCTGTAGCATTCTACCGAATCTAATACCCTTTCCAGACTCTGACTGCCCCTACTTACCTGTTCCTTTGCCCTGGTTACTTCTTCTGCTTTTATAGAGGAACCATATTTTTATCCCCCACCGGCTGCTGAGTGTCTGGAATTTCCTTGCAGCCAAGTGACTGGCCTAGCTGCCAGTCTTCTCCTCACTGGTCGACATAGCATCTGGTAGCCTCCCCAGTTTGGCTGAAGCAGCTGGAAAGGTGGATGGTAGTGTGGTGGACCCTAATGCCCCTTCACAGTCCCTGAAGACAAGGTGGACTCAAGTGTGGAAAGAGAGAAAGATCCCCACCAGGACAACGAGGGACAGAGAATGCATTGTGGAGGCAGAGAATTCATTGTGGGCCTTCATTTAAATTCCTCATGAGACAGCTGCAGAATTTGTAAAGTTACTGTGCCATTCAGTTTGCTAAACCCCTAAAGAAGGACAATATCCAACCATAGCTAATATGATTCAGTTTTTTCTTTTCTTTTTTTTTTTGAAAAACACATAGCACAAGAAGGAAGTCTTTAAAGCAATGCTGAATTAAGCAAAGTTGAGGCTGGCGTGTGGCAAACATCAGTTGTGCAAATCTGATGACTTTGCCAGCATGCTGAGGAAAGGTACCTTACAGTAACTTCAGTGGATGCTTCCAGTGTTCTTTTAAAAAAAGAAATCCAAAAAAGGTCTGTACAGTTATCAACAGTTTCAAGGAAACTGCGAGTGTCTTAGACCCACTGAATGTGCTTATCACAAAATAACACACTGTTAAACTTTAATTTACCATGGGAAAGTTTCTTTTTAAGCCGGTTTCGGCACAGAGACGATAAGTTGATAGAAGGAACCCATCTCACTTGATGGTGACCTTTCGAGGGAATATGACAGGGTTTGGTGGGGGTGGGGGTTGGTTGGGTTGATGTCAGAGCTGCTTCCTCCTCCCAGCAGAAGCTGTAGAGATCCAGTTGGATGTTGCAAGTGTCTGTTTCTAAAAGGAAGCTGAGCACATTCTGGCAGAAAAATGTCTGAGCACACAAAGGGGCTAAGAAGCCATGAAGATGTGGAAAAAGCAAAAGCTCACGTCCGACAAGAGACAGAGCATGCCTTCAAGGTCATGAAGTTAGGCAATAGTTGCACAGTGCAGTCTTGTGGATGAATTTCATGCCCTTTCCACACCAAACCTTTTCGCAGGGGTGTCACCCTACCTTTTCATGGTGGATCCTGGCATTGGCACTGTCGAGAGGAGAGCACGATGGCAGCTCTCCCCTTCGCATCAGCTGGCTCCACTGTGAAGGAAGCACGGCCCTGTCTTTTCCTTCCACAAAGCAGCAGGGTACTTTTCCAGGCCACGCTGGGTCAGGAAGTGCAGCCTTTGCACTCCCAGGCCTTTTGCAGACCAGGCAAGTCCAGGATGGTGGCGCTATCGTGGGTCATTGACAGGGAAAATCTGTCAATGATTTAATCCTTGATTGCACCACCTGGGGCAGGAGAAGGATGGGATCACAATGAAGTTGTCGCGGTCCCGTCCTTCTTCTGTCCCCATGGTGGGTTGGGAGGCTGGTGCAGAAAGGGCCTCACAGTTGCTGAACCCAATGTGCAACCAAACACACATGTGCTTCTGCACATGCAAAGAATGATGCACATCAGAATACATGCACATTGGTGCTTGGTGCATGATGCCCAGCCCTGTACAATGCAGTACATGTACAACTCTGTTTCTGGGAATGCATACGGCCAGTCCACACTGGCAAAAATGTCTGACCACTTCCATTGGGTAACTTACACATGTGAAGGACACCGGTCGCATTCTGGGCAAAGTTGGCTCCTTAGAGTTGACCCAAAGCAGGAAAGAAGGAGGAAATGTTACTTTTGTATGCCATAACACTGACAGTCTACCGGACAGCATGGCCTTTGGGGGATGGCCACACGTTCACAGGGGGATACTGGGAGGTGGGCCAGAAAAAAAGGAGAGGTTCTCAAGTGCTAGACCTGGGAAGAAGTCTAGTTAAGTCAGGATGGGCAACCGTGAATGGTTTCACGCTTACATTTTCCCTGAGACTACATTTGGGCATCTGACATGAACAGAAGTGGTGTCATGTTATTTTCTGTTTTGTTTTTGTCTACTTTTCTTTTGGAGTTTATTGGAGGGTTATTTTCCTCCCATACTTTTTGTTTTAAGTCATTTCGGTGAGTTTGGAGAAAAATAAAATACGATAAAATAAAAATGTAAAAATCCATGATTTTTTTAAAAATTGAGGGGTTGGGATGAACTGTGCCTTTTGTTTTAGGCCATTTGTCTGAGTTTGGATAAAAAAAGAAAACATCCATGATTTTTTAAAAAATGGGAGGCTGGGATGAACTCTGGCAAAATGTGTTCTCTAGTATTGATCTTTGTAGACCATATTTCTTGATTCTCAGTGGGTGGGGAGACAGAGGACATGCTGAATAGAACAGGGAAATGTTCTGAAATTGTTACAGGTCACATTATTCAGTTGCTGACTTTGTGACCTGGGAATATACTTTTAAAATACAAAAATGTGATTTATTATGTCCTGTAGAGTAGAAAGATATGATATAGGAAATTAGATCTGTGAGAGTCTGGAAGAGATCTGTGATAGTGTGTATGTATTTGTGGGAAGCTGGCTTCAGCATAAGGCTGGACAAATTGCTTAGTGGAATGAAAACAAGATAAGAGGTGAGAATGCCAGCATGTCTAGCTTTACTCTGTGAGACCATGGCTAGAGATGGCCTAAAATAACCTTTCTCAGATGTCCATTAGGTAGAATAACCCCCTAGCCAGTGCACAGGTTGATTTAATCTAGACGGTAGTCAGTCAGAAGACTCCTACTTTACTGAGGTTGGAATCATAGATAAAGATCTTTCTTTTGATTGGATAAGTATAAGGCACATGCAGTTAACGCTTTTATTTTGACTGGATACCTGATAAGCTGAGTGAGGCTAAAAATGGAACAAAAGCAGCCATCATGAACTGGGCACTCAAGTGACCAAAAGTTGATAATGAGACCCAGACAGAATCCAGACCAGCTGACAAGTAGCAAGGACCTTCAGTCAAAGAGACCATGCCTGTCTCAGTAGTCTTAGAAGCTGTCTTAATATTTTTGATTAAGAATTAAGAATTCACTGCCCTTCATTTACCAGTTGAATTTTATAGCCATGTATTGCTGCAGCTCCATATTGCAGTGGACTGGTGTCTTCTACATGGCATGAACACACGGGTCTGAATTCTCTTGGTAACTCCCTAAGAGAGTAGACACACTGAACCAGTTGATGGGTTGTGAGTCAACAAGTAGGTATATCTCATTGTTTTAATCTGCCTAATCTAGTTGGGACTAAAAATAGGAATCAGGCCATAATATTTATCTTTTTCCAAACTAGATATACAATCCATAGATAAAGGTCTTACATCAAGGTTATAGAGTGTAATTTGATACTCATGGAGTTACGTGGTGGTTATACAATGCCATCTGGTTAGTGAAGAGTAACATTGCACAAGCAAATGCTCAACTAATGTGCCTGCATATCTGTGTGCAATTTGCACAGTACACAGTGCACATATGTGCACTGTGTGTGACCACTCACAATGGCATTGCATGCACTGCTCCACTTCTGAACCTTTGAACGGAATGCAGATGTTTTTAACTCAACAAAATTGGCCAAACTGCTTCTCTAGGTGAACTTACAGAGGTATAAGACACAGACAGGATTCCAGCCACAGAGTTTGCAGGATAAGAGAACATGCATATCAACTGAGACACAGGCAAATGGAAAGGAGAGAATTGCTGATCATTGACAGAATCTATTTGCATAGTTGTTAGACCCCATGCTTTAGCTTATCCTTCTGAAACCTGGCACTTTCCAGATCTATTACAATAATTTTACCCCCATCTGCAGCCATCAATCAGATTGTTGTTGTAACTCACACTGTGGTATCTGAGCAACCCAACACAAAGGAATAAGACCAGGAGGGGCCTATAGCTCTGGAGCTTGATTCCCCATGCACCAGGAAGCCAAGTAACCAAAAGCAGACACAGGGAATTCAGATGCTCTGAAGTACGTCCCCACTTCAGCCACAGCAAATGGATGTTGAAGAAAGATGTGCAGTACCCCCTCCACATTTGTGAGTGTTCAGGATGCAGAACCCTTGTGAAAGTGAAAAAAATGCAGATAATTCAATCCCCATGATTCCCCTCCAGATCCCTCCCTTCCATTCCTTTGCCAGCATTCCTGGGGGAAGAAAAAATACAAGGTAAAGGACTTGTACTTTCTTCTCAGATGAATAAGAGCAGAGTTCTGGTGTTCTAGCTATTTCTGGTGGCTGTCTTGAGAAAGGAGGGGTAGGAGCAAAGAGAGCCCCTGACCAATCAGCAGCCATTACAAAGCAGAATGTGCAGCCACATGTCAGAGAGGACTTGCCTCCAGCAGTGTGGGGAAAAGGAAAGGAAAACATCCATTTTAAACACAAGCCAAAAGGAAAAAACATCCATTTTAAACGCAATCCTAGCAAGCCTGGAATGCAAGGGAATGGGAGGACGAAAATGAGGGGAGGGGAGGCAAGCATATGTCTCACGAATAATCAAATTCACAAAGGTCAAACCTGTGAATGTGGAAGGAGGACTGTCTTTTCTTTGTAAAAATATGGCAAACCAAGCAAAAATAGAGGCAAAACCAATATGTCATGCATCGACTTAAAATCAGGCATCATGCAATTAGCTGCCTGGATATCAAAGTCAGGCAACTATAAATCTCCCATGAGCAGAGGAGAGTATTCATTGCAAACAGCTGATCAGCATGCATGTTTGGCCTTCACATGTCACAGGGGAGTTTTGGTTTTCTTGAATTCCTAACCTCTTAGATGACCCATAAGGTGTGCAACTTGTCTCCCTGCTTCCTCAACTTTGTTCTTCCTGGTTGCTTGTTTCCTGTGAGTGGCTGTGGAATGTTCAAGACCTGTTTGCTACAGCTGTCCTCATTCTGACTCCCCTGTGACTGCTCCATCCTACCAGAACCTGACTTCCCTGGCACTTGCTGCTTCTAAATGTAGGATGATTGTAGCATTTGCGACATCTGAAAAGCACCCAGGCTGGAGAATGCAATTTAGACTCAACTAAAAGAATGCTTTTGAAAAAGCCAGTAACAAAATGTGCCACTAGGGGACAATAGTGAGAACCAAACAAGCCATTCTCTGCAAATCCCACACTTAATTTCAAAACTAATGATTTAATTAAGAAATTGATTAGGGATCATACAACAAATTAAATCCCACTCTTCCCAACATTAAGAGCAACAAATTGATTTTGTCAGTAGTGTAATAGTGCCATGGTGTGGAGGACTCAGCAGCTTTCCTTGTTGATGGGAGGACTGAAGTAGGTCATCTAACAAAGGGAGTTTGTGGCCAGAATTCAATTAGTGGCATACACTTGCATAATTTGGAGCTACATGAGTGTATATGCATTTAAGTTTGTTGTGCAAGGGGTATTCATTATCCCCTTACTCAACATCTCCATCTCCATGTAAGTCAACTTCAAAACAATGGCATGTGTCCCCATGGTCATTAACTGGCTGGTGAGGATGGGAGCAGCTAATCAGTGGTCAGGGACAGGCAAGGAGCACCCAAGAAGTGTCTGGATGCAGTTCTGCAGCTGGGCAAAAAGGGTCAAACTTCCAGGAGGATGGTGTTTATGATCCTAGCTCTTGAACCGCAGCCATAGAATCCTAGAATTTGAAGATACCCCAAGGGCCATCTAGTCCAATGCTGTTATGCCATGCAGGAAGGCACCGTCAAAGCACTCTCAACAGATGATCATCCAGCCTCTGTTTAAAGCCTCTCAAAGAAGGAGATTCCACCACATTCTGAGGCAGCCTGTTCTACTGCCAAGCTGTTCTTACCATCAGGAAGTTCTTCCCAATATTTAGGTAGAATAACTCCTCCCGTAACTTGAATCCATTGCTCTCTGTTCCAGTCTCTGGAGCAGCAGAAAACAAACTTGCTCCATCCTCTACATAATATCGCTTCAAATATTTGAATATAACTATTATGTCACCTCTTAAACTTCTCTTGTCCAAGCTAAACATACCTTAAGCCTCTCCTCATAGAACATGATTCCAGGCTCTCTATCATTTTGGTCACCCTCCTCTGTGACGGGAGATGATTTACAGCACCGGTACAAAATTATCCCCGGAACTGCTGCCTCTGGACACAGTGTCTCAGAGGCAAGCATAAACATAGCAGACTTTCAAAACAGCAAAAAGCGTGTGCAGCAGAGTACAACTACAGCATCAGCTCTGACCCATCTACCCACTGGTTAGTTAACTCACAGACACAGAATTTGTCATCCAAAATACCTGGAGGCTTTAATCTTCACAGTTGCAGTATGTACATCTATACACAGGATAGGCAGATCCACAGGCAGAGATTCAGCATCAGACAGAGATTCGGATGCAGAGATACGGAGTCAGAGAGAGAGCAAGCATTCCCACTCCTCTTTTATATACACCTGCTTCCATGTCATCACTCAGGGCCATTGGCATGATGCAACCGCTTGCCACGATTTCACTATCATGAGTCAGCCCTTTACTCCATGTCCCCTGGGGAATGTGTCATGACTTGCTAAGTCATTCCCCAGGTGTTCCACATGCTCATCAAATGTATTTTCTACTGGGACAAATATCACCACATTTTTATCCAACACTCTGGACATGATCCAGCTTCTCAATATCCTGGACGCTGTCCACTATCCCTTCCCCTTCTCCTGGCAGTAAATGATCAAGGCGGCATTTCTAGCTTCATAGAAACTTCCTATGCTCTTGGCATGTTACTCTCTGTTAACATCATGTAGGATCATGGCCTTTACACCAGTGGCAGCAAGCTGGTCTTCTGATGCCATCACTAGGCCAGAAAGATGACAGGCTGAAACTTCCCAACCAGTTGTACCTTTTGCTGAGCACTGGGGTATAGCTATGGGAGAAGCAGGGGAAATTTAAACATTCTTCCCCAAATAAAAATTCTCCCCTAACTCAAAATTATCCTGCGGTCCCCAAATTTCTGGGATTGCAGGGAATGGGATATTGAAAATTGTTCACACTGAGATCTCTTATATTTGCTGTGTTTTCCCTGGTGCCCAGGAGTCCTGGTGGCACAGTGGTTAAATGCTGGTACTGCAGCCACAAGGTTGTGAGTTTGATCCTGCCAGGCTCCAGGTTGACTCAGCTTTCCATCCATCCACAGACTGGTAAAATGAGTACTCAGCTTACTGCGGGCAATTAGCTAACACATTGTAAACCATTTAGAGAGCACTTAGCTGATAAGCGGTATAGAAATACACATGCTATTGCTATTTTCATTATCTTGGTAATGTTGCCTATCCCTTCTTCTCTAGAAATTTGTACTGTATGTACGTGCCTGGGTTTGGTTAGAGGGAACATATAACCTCGTGTTGAAACAGTTTCATTGGCTACCAGTCCATTTCAGTAAGAATTCAAAGCACTGGTTATGATTTTTAAAAGTCCTATACGGCTTGGATCCGAACTATCTGAAAGATTGTATCTCCATCTATGAGCCTGCCTGCTGCTGCTGCTGTTGATGATGATGACAATCATCATTTATTTATATAGAACTATCAATGTATGTGGCACTTTGCAAGTAAAACAACAAAAATAGTGGGTGCTGCCAAAGCTGTACAATCTAAAATGTATGTGCATGCATACACACACCGATGGAAGGAAGGAATAGTAAAGTATAAAGCTATAGAATGCAATTTTAAGACAAATTATCCAGATAAAATACAAAAAATACAGTATAACATAAAGCAAAGTGTCAAATATTTGTAACCAAAATAGACAAGATTATAAACCAATCTTCAACTAAAATGCCAAAAGCCTTGGAAAAATGAGAAAGTTTTTAGTTGAGGACTGCATATGAGTATTTAGGATCAAGTCAAATGCGGTGAGAATTCTTCCCAAGTAAGCAAATGCAGGATTGCTGTCTTCATCGTGTGCTCTGTTTCTCTACTGCAGTGGCCAGTTTGTGCAGTAACCTTCCCAAATCTGCTCTGCTTCAGGTGTGATGGGCATTCTAACACATCTCAAGTCTGAGGCCATTTCCGCACAAGACTATTATAGTGTTATTGTTCCGCTTTCAACATCCTATGGAATTCTGGGGTTTGCAGTTTAGGGAGGGGGCTTTGAGGCCTCTGTCTAAACTGCAAACCCCAGGATTCCAGAGGGTGTTGAAAGTGGTATCATCACGCTATAACAGGCTAGTGTGGAAATGGCCAGTGTCTTCTTGCACGGTAGATGGGGTGGGACTCAAAGACCTTTGTGGCCTCCTCCACCTCTATGAATCTATGGGCCTTTCAGCTCCACCCATAGGAATGGGAGAAGGATGGGACTGTGATGACACTGATGCATGACTTTGTCACAGTCCTATCCTTCTCCCATCCTCAGGTGGCATGCTCATGCCACGAATCATTGATGGGTTTTCCCCGTCAATGACCAGCGATCGCACCACCATCCCGCTGCATGCCGCACTTAACTTTGTTTGCAGAGGTCCTGGCAGAGCAATGGCTGCACTTCCTTACCCCGTGCAGCCTGGGACAGTACCCAGCCAAGCTGTGGCAGGAAGAGGCAGGGCCATCCTGTTTCCTGGATCCTGGAGGCAGCCGGTGAGGAGGGGGAGCGCTCCTGGCAGAGACAACGCTGGGACCAACACTGGATGCCTCTGTAATGAGGTGAGGTGCAAAAAGGACCTATGCTTGTAAGCCACCTTAGATCCTGTACAAGGAGAATGGGAGAATATAAATAAAATAAAATAAAAATAGGAAAATGAAGGAAAAATTCATTTGGCCTCAGGCAGTAGTCTTATTGGGAGTCTCCATACATCCCTAGCTGAGCACCTTCAGCTTCCCAGTTTAAGGCCCTCAACACCCAGCTTCTATGGTTGAAGTCCCATTATGGGCAGCAGTCCAGGTCTGATGACCAAACACCATCAAATTTTTTTCTAAAAAAGCTCTGTTTCCTCTTTCTCTAATTTTCTGTGTACCTAACTGCTCATGGAGAAAGGCTTGTAGGAAAAGAACAAGGGGGAAAAGCTATTTGTGTGGGTAATTGCTGTGATTTTCTCCGCTAGACAGTGTGCCCAGCTTCCCTTGTTAATGTAAACATGCCTTTAATGACAGCTCGCATGGCTTGTGAGCGAACAAGAAACGTTCGCTCCAGGGTTTGCAGCCAGTGATGTTCCATGCAACCTAGTGTGCTTCTGGGCTGCATTGCGGTAGGGCAAGGACAAACATGCCAGTTGTTTTCATGTCATTGTTGTTGTTGTGGCTCAGAGGTCCAAGTCAAGCCATCCCTCTGATGGTGGGGATAGTTTGCGCTTGGGCCACTTGGTATCCAATAATCCCCTGATTTCTGGAGAAACTCCATCCAAGATCCTGTGTTGTCTTCAGTATGCTTAGGTCGTCATGCAGTGGTTGTGTTACACCCCCCTTGTGTTCTATACTGACACTGTGCAACCAATTGTGCCTCTGTTCTATGGCAGTTGCCTTATGTCACCATTCTGTTCCATACCAAGGATGGACACAGTGTGGTCCACAGAGTTCATGTACGGGGCCATCTGTGTGCCCTCAGGGGTCAAAAGTGTCCCCAAATATCTTGTAGGGGGTAGGAAGTGCATTCCCAGAACATTTTGCTTCCCCCAAGTCCAAGAGAGGCCTTTTTTTTGAAACAGGAAGTGACTTCTCATTACTTCCTGTTGTTAAAGAAAGCCTCTCCTGGGCCTAATATGGCCTAGGAAGGCTCCCAACCATGCTGAAAACGTCCCCAATTCCTCTTGAGAGTATATGGGGGCAAAACATTGGTTATTGGGGGTAGCATTAGAGGTGGAGAGATTCAGTCTTCCAAGGTCTCCTGTGGAGCTAATTCATCCCCTTAGCCTTCCACATTTGCCCACCCCTGCTCTGTACCAACTTGTGCAACTTGTGTAACCAGGACAAGCTAAATCTCAAGGGAAGTTACTTTTCTGTTGCCAATGGAATTGCAATTCCATTACCTGTGTTTTGTTGCCCTTTGTTCCTGGCTCCCACATGGCCAAGAAAGGGAGTGGCCTTCACCTGCATAGAGATCCCTCCAGAATAACTGGACTACCACAGAAGCAACATCTGAGACAAAATGTAGGCCTGTGATCTGCTGTGGTCCCTTTTCTTCTCCTGTATGATTTCTAAAACATCTTTTGTCCAGTGAGGAAGCCAGTGGAGCTTTGAAATGGAGTATTTTGTGCATTTTGCTCGGCCAATAAAGGTATCGCTCTTTTGTGGATTTTGCTGTGTTTTGCTGCATGGCCAACACAATTACCCCGGAATATGTTTCCAGCTGTGGAATTGTGTATGCGTTTCCTGTTTCCACAATCCCAGTGAATCAGGGGCTATGCTGAAGTCACTGAGGAGCAGTGACCCACCATCTGAGAATGTCCGATGGCCTGTGTAACTGTTATGTTTCCAGGTCTCCACTGATGCAGTTGTGAACGGATGTGTAGAGGAATGTAGATACGCATAAAACACCAGCAGAATACCAGCCAACACTGCAAATGGAAAGCAGCTGAAATTATCAGGAAAAATGGTCAGACTCCAATGCATATGTGACGCTTAGAATTTGCTCCAATTTCATCCCCTTCACACTTCCAGAGATGGATTTTGTTTAGAGTTTCAGAATAATTCAAAAATAATACACAGTGGCTTGACGTCTATTGTTGTTCCCAATTAGAGTGGCCTCACTGAATAATGGGACTTACCTGTCTGTTGGCTCACTGGTCAAGAATAAAATCCCCTTCTAAAATAGATATACATACCTACACACACACACACACACACACACACACATATACACACACACGTGTGTGTGTGTGTGTGTTTATATATACGTGTCTCTCTCTCTCTCTCTCTCTCTCTCTCTCTCTCTCTCTGTATATATATAATTTGCCTCATGTGAGGAAAACATCAGTTTAAAAAGAGAAATGACTAAGATAATTATTTGGTTCTAATATAGGTATATAATATTAAGGTGGATTTTATATTTTGTTGTACTGGAGGTATATAATGAAGAATGTTAATATCAGTTGTTTTCTCCATTGTGTGGGAAGGTTATTTTATTAAAGTGATAATGTTTGGCTGTAAGTATTTGTAGTATCTTTGTTGTAATGTTAAGTATTGACTATTGAGCTTAATATTTGTATCCTTTTTGTATTTTTTTATTTGTATTCCATATTTTGTATTCTTTGTTTTTCTCATTCTTGCTTTTTTGCCTCTGTATATATATTTTATTAAAATTTTTAAAAAATTAAGAAGAATTTATCGAGTAGGTCTGCTTTTTTTAAGACCAACCAATAGGATCCTGACCTAATACAATCAGAAGTTTCAGACCTGATACACTGGGAGTGTTTTCTTGATCCATTTATGAAATGATCCAAGTGATCCAAATGATCTATTTAAGTCTGGACCATGCCATTAATAGTCTGCAGGTTATACGTACCCCCCTGCCTTGCTTTCCAGCTCATGAAACTCTTGGAAGCTTCTCCCTAGAGCTGGTTCCCCTTGCTTTCCTTCTCCTGCATTCATATTTTTTTAGACTCAGGTTCTCTTTCCTTCCTGTTTAAAAAGGTATTTTGAGCCTTGATAAAATCTTACCAAAGAAATTGAACAAGACAAAATTTTCATCCTTCTGTAATCCTTCCCAAAGGAGCTTAGAGTTTAATATATCTTCATGGAGGGAAAACAAAGTGAAAGGAGGGAAAAGTAAGTGTAACAAGGGATAAGTATGGGATTGATAAATGGGTGGATGGATAAATAAATAAATAGGGGAAGCCGTGGCTCTTGGCTCCCATCCTATGTCAGCAGTGTGCTGAACTGACTCCAGGTTTTAACTCAGGCAGCAAAAGTGTTATCCAAGGTGCTGAATCCTAGGTATAAAATGAGTTCAGCACCTTGAACAGCTCTTTCAAAGCTATTTAAAAAGTGGAGTGGATTCACTGTCCTCATTGGCACAGAAACCAATAGCTGCCGCGGGATTTAAATGGTTGGGTTCCACTCCTATCTAACCTTGACTTTAAAGAAGTTATCTAAAATGCTGATCCTTATCTATAATGTAGATTCAGGACTTTGGATGGCTCTTTTAAAGCTGCCTGCCCCACTGACATGGCTGTCTGTAGACACCATCGAATTCAGTGGATTTAGGAAAGTAATGGGAAAGGGATTGTGTGTGTGTGTGGAGGGGGGGGGGAATTCACATTTTTCTCCACTTTCTCAAGGGTTCTGTTGTCCAAACCCTCATGACAGTGGAGGGGCCACTGTACATCTAGCACCTTTGTACCAGCAAAGTATCATGTGAAAAGCAGTTGAGACAGGACGCAAAGGGATCCCTGCTGCTTCTGTTCACGCTACCCCTCTCTGGTGGGAGGTGGGTAGATGCGTCCATCACTCACCACCCCACTTTCCACTGCTTTGGAATTGCTTTAACTGGTGCAGTTACCTGGTTTCTAAGATGGGTTGTAGGGGGTTGAATGGCTGTGATGATGAAGTTCTATCACTGAAGCTATGTCAGATGATGCAAGATCTCAACCCAGATTCTTAACAGGACAAGTAAGGCAAAGCGGGGATTGACAAATCTGTTCACTTCATGTTCTCCCACATCCTTTAAAAACAAACTTAAATTGTTTCCATTTCATGGCCAAGATTCTATATTGTCTTAGTGTAGCATAAATATCCACCAGTAGAATTTGACCACACTGGTAGTGACATTGTACTGAATACCAAGGTAGCACAATGCATAGAGCCAGAGCACATTCACATGCTCCCCTGTGTCCTTTAATGCACTGTCACATGCACAGCAGTTCCACAGGCTCGACAATGTTTATATCGCTGCCAGCTAGATGCAACCGTTGCTCATGGTTTAAAAAAAATCATTCCATATATGTAGCAATACTTATGCCTGCATAGGTTACTAACAGGATGCAAGCCCATATCTGAAGAAATCTGTGACATTTGAGTTCTCATCTGTAAAGCAGACTGAACAGACTTCTCAGCCACCTTTAGGGCAAAATTGTAGAAATATTGACCATCCATCACAGCCCATATGCTGGTCTGGTCCCCAGCGGAAAACAAAATGCCTTGATGATATTTAAAGATCCTTCAACATACAATAAAGCAACATTTGGTGGAGAGGGAACACTGGACTTCCAGAAGAGAGAAATCTTCCTTCTAAATTTATCACTGTAATGAGGTCAGCCACATACTCACCTCAAAGAGACCCCTGGGAAGGATAAGTTCTCTGCTCTCTCTTGATGTTTTCATTCTGGTTGGAGATATTGGTTTAAATCCTGATGTTAGTCCTGACTAGAGCATGCTCATTCAAATCATGAGAATGACCTCCAGGTGGACTTACTATTCAGAAATTGACTGAATAGGTATATTCTAGCTAGGACTAACGAACAGGATGCTGGCCATTGGTTGAAATCCTAGATCAAGAAGGGAGGATAATGCTATATTTATGCAATTGCGTGTCCTCCCAATGTTTGTCCTTTTTGGATGGGACACAAGGTGTTTCCCTCTAGACATCTGCACACCATCCTGGACCTTCACACACATACAGAGAGAGAGAGAGAGAGAGAGAATGCTGTCATGCTCCAGAAAGGGCCAATGTTGCTTACCAGTTGGGAGGCAAGGGAGCAGGAAGGCAGCTCAGCTGATGGAGAATTGCTTTGTCTGGGTCAGAAGGAGAGGGAAATGGGAATACATTCATAGAATCATAAAGTAAACTTAGAATCATAGAATCTATTCATTCTTTCATAGAATCTATCATTCACAGACTATGTGAATGTACAGTTTAGAAGAAATCAGTTAGCCTATCCTTCTCAAGTTTTCATACAAAACCAGGCCAACAGTCCACTCTGGGGCTTTGCAGCATATATCTCTGCATGTGAAATTATGCATTGTGTTGTGCAACCATTAGATCGAATGTCATTGTTGCACAATGGAACACCAAATGTAAGAGCAGTTTGACAGTGGAATGTGCTCCTACCTCAATGGAGTGTGGTGGAGTTGCCTCCTCTGGAGGTTTTCAAACAGAGGCTGGATGGCTATTTGTCAGGAGTGCTTTGATTGGGTATTCCTGCATGGCAGAATGGGGTTGGACTCAGTGGCCCTTGTGGTCTCTTCCAACTCTATGATTCCATGGAATATGCAACTGAATTTCCAACCAAATGAGCATATGCATCCATGCTGAATATGCATGCGTACACCTGTGAACCCATGGGCAATGGCAGGCATTCATCCACTTTGACAACTTTGAATTGAATATGAACATTCCACACTGGACAAAAATGTTCAAGAGCTTCCGTAGGGGAACTTATATGTGGGTAAGATACTAGCTGGATTCCAGCCCACATTTCTACTTACCATCAGAATGAAGCCAGTGTGGTGCGACAAAGTAGAGGGCATTCTGCAACTGGGTGCCACAGGGAAGAAGGCCTGCTGTCATGTCCTCTCAAAATGGCTGGCATCCTGTTAGTGCATGCATAAGTTCCCTTACACTTGGTTGAACTTTTTCAGACATAGTATAACATCCATATTCAGCTGAAGACTGAGAAGGCAGTGTTGCAGTGTGGTTGCCCACTTGCACTGTGCATGACGATGCACCTTGGGCATTGCACCTTGTGAATCCACCTGTGAATTCTGCATTGCAATCATGCTCTTCACATTTGTGCGCACATTCAATTTCACAGTGTTGAAACTCACCAGTGCACAACTGTGATGTCACTCCATCAGGGTAAAGTTAAAATCTGTCTCCTTGGTGCAGGATCTAGACCGCTACATTGTTCACACTGGTGACATACAAATAAAGGCCCCTCCTGCAGAACTCAGACTGGAAGGCAGATATAGAAATAGACACGTCTTTTCAAGTATTGAGGTCCCAGACTGTTGGGAGAGAGCATGATATCCAACTGCACCAGCGCATGACGTCTTGAAGCAGCCAGGAGGATTTCTGGAAAGGTAAAACTAGTTGTTCAAAGGAGCGATTATTGTAGTGGTCAGTTCTCCTCTCCCTCCCATACACAATATTTCTTGAATACTTCAACCCAGTGCTTCTACATTTGCAGTAACAAAATGATGAACAAACAGGCTGTATGAAAATGGATGACCCCAAAGGGTGGCATGTATGAACAATCTCCATACCTCCTGACAAGTCCATGATTGGTAATAGACTCTGGCCACATGCGCAAGGGGAACAGTAACATCTTAAAAACGGGCAAGAAGGTCGTTTAGCTTTGGGGAAAGCAGGGAGACCAATCATCTTTACAGCCTTCTTGCCGCACCAGGGTTCTATGACTAGTTCAACTGGGATGGTGATGAAAGTGGTCTTTCATGTTCAGTGATTTTGGAATGCTTGCCAATTTGAGGAAGTGGAGCTGTGTTAATGGGTGCCATCCATCTTGTTACCTCGTGGAAACTCAAACTTAAGTCACAGCACAAAGAAAGAAACACTTAGCAAGAGGCTGCAAAGCCTGGAAATAAGGAGAATGTTGTTACTTACTTTGAGCAAGATCCCCCTATGAGGAAGCCGAAGAATCCCACGAATTTGTGCCATTGGAGTGTCTTTATTTTTATTCCCCAGATGTTTGCTGGCTACAGAGTTGCAAACATGCTAACCTAACTTATTGTTGCTTGCTGTTGTTGTGTGCCTTCAAGTCTTTTCCAACTTATGGCAACCCTAAGCAAACCTATCATGGGCTTTTCTGGGGCTAGAGTGTGTGATGTGCCAAGGTCGCCCAGTGGGTTTCCATGGCCAAGCAGGGAATCAAACCCTGGTTTTTCAGGGTCATAGTCCAACGCTCAAACTGCTTACACCATGCTGGCTCTTAACCTAACTGGGCTGCACTCTAACTGAAAAGCTGTGGTACCCACGTGTTACCCTGATTTCTGGGGTCCCTTGGGGGACACCTCAATGTGCTCCACTTGATGGGAAATGGAAACTAGCCATTTCACAAGCAAAAGCAATGCGAGAGGCAGGGTAACCTAGCGGGGTCTTTTACCCAGTTTTTACAGGGTCAGGCCAAGCCAAAAACAAACAGGAATGTCCAATAAATGATTTTATTGAATGAGAGCCTCACGCAGCAACGCAATCACTCACACACTCACTCAAGACCTATTAAGAAGCAAAAGAGAGGAAACTGGATAGGGGAATATTGAAGGGGTTGTAGCTGGGGTAGTACTGCACCTTTTCCTGAAGTCCTTGGTCTGGGAAAAACAGCGGAGAAGTGGGGCTCAGCATGGACAGGGCTGAGGGAGCCGATGGAGCCGATGGAGCAACAGTCTGCTGGGATGACCCGGAGTGATCCAAAGAACTGCTCAAAAACTGGGACTATTTGTAGGGGAAAAAGTACCTGGAGGGCTAATCCTTTCCCTGGGAGAACAATGGGTGTTGCAACGAGAAAGAAGCTCCATAATGATAATTTCCTTTGTGTGATGAGATTACAAGGTGTTGCCAAAGTGCCAGGATCTTCAGCTGCGTTTGGTTGTGGTGTGGCTTTATGTAAATGGTCCTCACCTGATAGGATATTTGCTGAACTTGGGGCAAACACACTAATCCCCTCAAGTCAGCTTCTCAGGGGCTGAGGACCCTTTGTTTATTGTGAGTTTACACCTCTTGAGGCCTCCTGCGGCTACGTGATGGGGGATTTTACTGGCGTGACCTGGTTTTCGGTCGTTCGACTGTGGCTGCCTACGTGCTCATCCGGCTGACCTCTCAGGCACATGGAACCATATTTAATACCAAATTGTAGACCCCGGGATAGGGTTTTTCCAGTGGAGTAACACACAGCTCTTGAGTGTATGTTATCTGGTTTAGAATGTAATTCAGGGAAATTCAAGATGGCAGTATGGTGGGCACGGCCCAGGTATTTACGCTCTGATATTTTCAGCTGGAAAGAACAAACAATGTATGTCCCTTTGCAAGGGAAATGAGTGGGGCTTAAATGTAGGCAGAGAGTTGGGCCTCTGCTATCAGCCAGATGGATTTTAGAGTCTTTGCAACCATCCTGGTGAAAGGTTAACTGCTGTCCAATGATATGGAAGGGTTAACTATTAGTGATCTGGGTTATTAGTGATCTTGTTGGACACACACACACACACACACACACTTAATTTGCATTCACTTTTCTGTTTGAGGCTGGCGAAAGTTAGGAAGGCTGGAAACAAACAGTGGGAATGAATATTTTTCTGTTGGTAACCTCATAGCTATTAAGCACTTTTATTTGGTTTATTTTTGCACCAAGTGTGGTGCATATGTGTTTCTTTGTTTTTGCACCATATAACCCTTGGGAGCTGATCTTTCATGGGTCTCACCTTGGTGGAAGGGAGTGTACCCCAGCCCAAGGGCTCCCTATTAGAGATGTAGACTCAAGTTGATTGACTTGGACTTAAGTTGGACTCGTGGCACTTCAATGACTCGACTTGGACTCGACGTGCCAATAAATGAGGCACTGACTCAGCTCAACTTGTCACTTGTATATTTTTAGTGACTGACTCGCCATCCTTGGTTCAGTAACATGACACATTTGTCCAGAAACCTTACGACTTTAAACAATGCTTTCATCCCTTTTTGCCTATTAGTCACATGATGATCTGTCACAAGCCCAACGTACGGGTGCATTTCTTGGAGGGGAAAGCAAATACCTTAGGCTTGAGGTCTGCTCAGCAGCCTGTCCCAGCTGCATATTGGAGGTGTCTTCTAAAACTTTTTCTAAGAGCAGAAGGCAAAACCCACTCCCAGAGCACAGGGTGCATTTCTCAGAGGGGAGCATCAAATGTGTTAGGCAGTGGGTTTGAGGAGGAAGGATCAGAACTGAATTGAAGGCACGTAAAAACTTTGGCATACAACAGCTTTGGTCAGACCCCACCTGGAATACTGTGTCCAGTTCTGGGCACCTCAATTCAAGAAGGATATTGACAAGCTGGAACATGTCCAGAGCAGGGTGACAAAAATAGTAAAAGTCCTAGAAACCATGCTGTATGAGATGCAGCTTAGGGTACTGGGGATGTTTAGCCTGGAGAATAGAAGCTTAAGAGGTCATGTAGCTATACTACATGAAGGGTCACCATATGGAGGATGAAGCAAGATTGTTTTCTGCTACTCCAGAGACTAGGACATAAAGCAATGGCTTCCAGCTACAGGAAAAGAGATTCCATCTAAACATTAGGAAGACCTTCCTGATAGTAAGTGTTGTTTGACAGTAGAATACGCTGCCTCAGGGTGTGGTGGAGTCTCCTTCTTTGGAGGTTTTTAACAGAAGAATGCTTTGATTGCGTATTCCTGCATAGCAGAATGGGGTTGAACTCAATGGCCCTTGGGGTCTCTTCCATCCCTATGATGCTATGAACAACAAAAAAGCATTGAGACCTCTGGAGGACACTGGCAGATCTCAGCACCAATGTCACCATTTTGCATGTGGCTGTGAGGATGTAGCCACACACCTCTCAACTGTCTGCTCTCAGCCAATCACACAATAGTTGTGTGGTGTGGTTTCAGGGACTTTTCACTAAATTGGCAGAAGCTTTGCTTGCTGTGAAAGGAGAAAGGGAATGCTAACTTCCCAAAGTGCCTGAAAAGGGACAGCTGCAAGTTTAAGGGAAACTTATGCATGCAGATGTCCCTGGCAGAATTTCAGCCGTGGTGGAATACTATCACATACTAACACTATGCTACTCTTATATTACAGAGGATAGAACAATTAAGAGATTAGCCAGTGGAGAAATAGGCTGGAATTCTCTGTTGTCTGCTTAGCTACATAATCACCTTAGCAAAGCAGAGCCTGAGCAGTGCCCGACCAAAACAACCTCCACTTACCAGGCAGCAGCTGCTGCAAGCGACAAAGGTCTGCTCCCATTTTGATCAAGAATCAGTGGATTGATGTCCCACCGCTCCCCTGAGTGATCTCTGTTGTGACAGGCAGAAGCAGGGTCCTTATCACAGTTCCCCTTTGCACTCGCAGGCAGGTATGAGTGGGAATGTCAGTCACAGAATCATAGAATCTTAGAGTTGGAAGAGACCGCAGGGGCCATCCAGTCCAACCCCCTTCTGCCATGCACCCATCAAAGCATTCCCAACAGATGGCCATCCAGCCTCTGCTTAAAAACCTCCAAAGAAGGAGGAGACTCCACCACACTCTGAGGCAGCAGATTCCACTGCCGGGCAGCTCTGACCTTCAGGAAGTTCTTCCTGAGGTTTAAGTGGAATCTCTTTTCCTGCAGTTTGAATCCATTACTCCTTGTCCTAGTCTTTGGAGGTGCGGAAAACAAGCCCACTCTTTCCTTCACATAACATCCCTTCAAATGCTTAAATGTGGCTATCATGTCCCCTCTTAACTTTCTTTTCTGCAAACTAAACATCCCCAGCTCCCTAAGCCGCTCCTCATAGGGCTTCATGGCTTCCAGACCCTTCACCATTTTGGTTGCCCTCCTCTGGACACGCTGCAGCTTGTCCATATGCTTCTTGAATTGAGGTGCCCGGAACTGGACACAGTATTCCAGATGAGGTCTAACCAGTCAGCTGGCTTCTGACCGAAAGGGGTAAAGACCCCTGTTTTTCACTGTGGCTGCTCCCTGGTAAGTGTGGCTTGAGGAACTTTCACCATCCCTATGTATTTCCCAAACTAGTGCATACATAAGGGCCATGAATATGAAACAATATTGAATTGTATAAGCTAGAGTACCTGTCTTAGTGATTTCTGGCCATAGCTCTCTTTGCAGCTATGCATCTTTGCGTCGCTATTGTAGAAGCAGTTCTCTACAATCCTACCATCCAACCACCATGCAGTTGTTGGTTGATTATATTATTATTTCTCCACCCCCACAAAAAACAACAAAAAACCCCAATCTTCCATCCCTTTCTTTAGAATGCCATTTCCCTGCCCAACCGATCTTAGCATCAGGATGTTTTCTCCAAATAATTCTACCCAAAGCCTTCCTGATGCTCACTAAGAAGCAATTCCCTCCTTTTCAACCCCTGGCAACCACAGAGAAGAATTGATCTGTCATCTTTATAACAGCCACTTATGTATTTGAAAACTATGATCATCCGTTATCATCTCAGATTGACAGAAAGTATAGTTTCTCTGGGTGGTCACATATGATGCCATCTTGAAATAAATACCTTGCCTTCAAGTTGCTACATAAATTGTGCCTTTTTTTTTTTCATTCTCCGGCACAGAGGGACAAAAATAAAAAAGTATTTTTCTCCTTAAGCCTTGAGTCCTTCAGAAATCAAAACTGTAGAACAATACAGATGTACATTTTCACTCAGCTCTTGGCATGGCTGTGTACATTGGCAATCTTTCCGTACATCTTTTACAGGGTGCCGATTGTAAGATGCTGAGGTTCTCTATAGGTAATAGACAGGTCCAAACATACTTGCTCTTTGTTGAACTTCTGTGGTGTCATGCTGTGTCATGGGTAACAAAGCATAGCTGTAAAACTGGCTCTGTTCACATGCTAGGGGCTCAGAGGGTAGATTGGTCCCACATGCAACAATACTCTTAAATCTCTGCACATAGAAAGCTAGCACATCTATGCACATAGAAAACTAGCACATTGCTCAGAGTTTTCTGTGCATAGAAGCAGCTCTTTGTTGATAAGTATTTCAACCTATGCATTCCTGGGTATTCCCTAGTGATACAGTCACTCCAGACTCTAGACTAGGACTGGAAGTCTTTTCTTTCCTCATTCTCACACTCCCAAACCTCATTTGTTTTTCTCCCTACCTGTACGAGAACAAGGATGAAATGCACGGATAGAAGATGGGTGACACTTGACTTGAGCACAGCTCATGTGAAAGGGATCTAGGAGTCTTAGTACATCACAAGCTGAACTTGCGTCAACAGTGTGATGCGGCAGCTAAAAAAACCAATGTGATTCTGAGCTGCATCAACGGGAGTACAGTGTCTAGGTCAAGGGAAGGGGTAGTACCACTCTGTTCTGCTTTGGTCAGACCCCACTTGGAGTACTGTGTCCAGTTCTGGGCAGCACAATTCAAGAAGGACGCTGATGAGCTGGAATGTGTCCAGAGAAGGGCGACCAAAATGGTACAAGGCCTGGAAACCATGAATCCCTAGGAAGAGCAGCTTAAGGAGCTGGGGATGTTTAGCCTGGAAAAGAGAAAGTTAAGAGGTGACATAACAGCCATGTAAGACTGGCACTATATGGTCCCTAAAGTATATGCCCAATAATAGTCTGGTAGCTGCATTTTGCGGTACATGCGTAAGGGGACTTAAGTTTGTGTAAAACATCAACAGGATGCTAGCCTTTATATCTTGGTGATGCAAGCTCTACCAGCCAAGATTTAACAGAAGCAATATCAACACCAGGAGAAGCTAAGTCTGCCTTAGCAGAATCCCCGCTTTGTTTCTGGGTGCAACTTGGGTCCCTCCATTAGTGAGGCAGCCTTAAGCAAAGCACCGGTTTGAAGTGGCTCTCTGCATTATGCTGATAATAATGCCAGTCTACCTTGTGGGGCTGTTGTAATGGGAAGAATTTCAGTATTCTCGGTGCTTCTTCCAAAGTGTTTGGGGAGACAGGGAGCCCAAACTTCATCTCGCCAACTGAGAGTAACGTCTTTGCCGGCTGAATGCCCTCCTCATAATCTTTGCCTGGTTTTTATCAAAATGCTCTGCAAAATCCCCTCTTCTTGGGATGTAATCTCCTATCAGTTCATAGCACTCTCTTGCTGTAGGAAGTTAATGTTTAATGTTATTAACTCAAATGGGCTTCCCTCCCCCTCCTTGTCTGCAGGACTCCTTAGGATTTCCTTGGCAGGTTGGGAGAGCTGAGATAAACCCTGTTGCTCTAAACCCCACCAGTTTTGAATCAGAAGAGCTCCAAACAGACCTTCCGGGGTTCATTTATCAGGGATTAGTAGCTCCTGCCATAAAACAAGAAATCTACTATCTGCTCACTCAGAGATCACTTTGTAAACTAACACCATCAGATCATTATGTCCCCCTTTTCCCAGGTAGAATTTGAAGACCGTGGAATTAAAGAGCCCATGTTCCACTTTGGGAAGAATCAAAGACTCAGCACTGGCTTTTCCCAATATATTGGAGTGGGACAAAATAAGATAATCCTTGCAGGATCAAATCGAAGTGGGTATAACTCAAAGAGCCAACTGCTTCCTTTGGAAGCTGGCAAGGAATTCAGAAAATCTTTCCTGATGTTTGTCTGCAGCATCATCCTGCAGAGGTATAGTGCTTCTAAACATGGAGGTTCCAATTCTAGCTGATTAAGAATAGGAATTGCTAACCCAGCTGACTGTGGCAGCTGCTGGCTCCATGTTGGAGGGAGCTTCAGGTTTAACTCTAGCCATTTCCACACTGGACTGCTATAGCGCTATTATTCCACTTTCAACATCCTATGGAATCCTGGGGTTTGCAGTTTCGAGAGGGGCCAGTGGGCCCCTCTCGAAACTGCAAACCCCAGGATTCCATAGGATGTTGAAAGTGGAATAATAGCGCTATAACAGTCTAGTGTGGAAATGACCTCTCAGTGTTAAAGGAGCTGTCTAAACTGCTGAGCCCTAGCTCCCAACAGGTTCAGAACCTTGAAGAGCTCAGATTCACTGCCTATTAATATGGAAACCATCAGCCAGTGTGGGGAAAAAAGAGGGGGGCAGAGGAGTGCCAGGAGGTTGAGCCCCAACCAGGACAAGAGGAGGCTGGCAGACCTGTTATGACAGAGTCAGAGGCCAGTCTCTTCCAGGCGGTGCTGGCAGAATGAGAGGAGGAAACGGCATCTCTGCACCCTGTCATACATTGACAGCTCAAGCGCAAGGAACAAAAACACCTGAAATTCTCTCTTCTGCCTTAAGTAAACTATGCAAGGTTAATGAGGCCAGCTGGGCTGATTTCCTGCTAGCTATAAATTACCTCAGCTAAGGCTATTCTGATGCTGCAGATGATAGATCCAAGGCATCCTGGTGTGATGTTGTGAATCTCTGGTTTGAATTTGGACTCATGTCTCTAGAAACTCTCATCTCAGGTTTGGACTGAGCTCAGGACAGTTTCAGAATGTTTGGATGATGCTTCTAGTTCTACAGACACTGCGATCACCTTGAGATTGACTTTACTTTTTCCTGGTCATCCTTTGGAAAGTGGAGGTGTATGCTCCTGTGTTAACCCAAAGGTGGGTGACTCAGAGGTCCACCCATGATGCTAGTGCCTCCATGAAATAGTGGGGAATATTAGCTCAAAGGGGAGGCCTGCAAGAGGGGGGTAACCTAGCAAGATCTTTTGCACTTGTGTTTACTGGTACTAATGCAGGAACACCAGCTGGAGATGCAAAGAATGTTTGCCTTACTGGGGGAAATAACAATTATATGCATACAACATCCAAGCAGTCTTGTAGTCACATAAGGCTAACTGAAGGAAGGGGAGGAAAAGTTAGATAGCAAGAGTTTAGGGAGAAGGTGGTGATATTTACCTATCAAAAGAGAAGAGACCAAGTGATGTGGCTTAGACTAAGAGTCCAAGGGTAGTACAAATGGGAATCAGAGTGGCAGAGTGATGGCCAATATGCCAAAGTACTACAACTTGGTTGGCTCAGATCCAGTGTTTAAATACTCTTTTTCTGCCTGGGGGTGGGGGAGGATGTTGATGACTTTCCAGCCAAACAAACAATGGGGTCTGGAATGTACTAATGGTCTTAACATTAGGTGACAAAGGACTGATGAGAATTATGATAGCTTCTTAATGGTAGTGCAGGTGAGGAATAAAGGAGAAATTGCAGTGGGAAGATGGAATGGGCTGGTGATGTCAGTTGCTCTGTCGGGACCCTTTTGAGTACTATTGTTTTTGAAGGTGAGTCATGAAAGAGGCATTGTCAAGCTCATTATCACTGGAGCTTCCTTGCTAGTTTCCTGACTATGAACTGGCGATGCCCTGAGGTCCTATCTTATCAAGTTCTACACCTGTTCAGCCAGTCCTCTTTCAGCCAGCATGGCCATGTAGCCACAGCAGTGTATAGTTTATATTTCATGTCAGTTAATATCTGCCAATTAAACCATATCAAGAAGTGTGGGGTACAGCCTCGTAACACCTGGTACTTGCCCACTTTAAGACAGGACAGATTCTTTCAGGACTACATCCTCCTTCCCGTTTAAACTTCCCACTTCACTTCTGCTCAGGCTTAACCTGCCACCCATAGAATATCCTGGATAGCTTGCGCTTCACAAACTTCATTCAGAGTTCAAAACAGAAGTGTTTATTTGTAGCAAGGCAAGCAGCACAGCAACCTTCCTGAGAAGTTGCTGAGACTTTTGCACATCGAGCGGTTACAGATTTTATACCAAAGCATACAAATTTACGCACACATAATAATGATTTGTGAAAGTCATAAATCTCACACCATCCCTTCAGCAAGGTACTTTCCCTGACCCCCTGTTGTTTACATATCTTTCATCCTTTTTTAATTTTTTTATAATTATCTTTTTATCAAAAATATTGTAGCATTATAAAAGGACACAAACAGGTTGCAGAAAAGAAGAAAAAAAAGATAAAAAAAAGACAGAAATGATACTGGAAAATATTTCGATACAATTATAATACAGAAATGTCGTATTGCTTAAGAAAGAAGAACATGAATGAACGTTTGATTATGAATAAAAAAACATTTGAAAAAGAATGGTTGTCAACTCCCTTTTGTCATCAGCTGAGAACACTATTAACACACCTTCTTCTTCTTTTTTTTTTTGTATTTGAAACTCCCTATTTATCTTCATTTTGAATACATTCAATAGCTTCATTAGTTTGAGTTCACCCTTTTCTTTCCCTTATGATTCCTTACCTAACCTACATTTCTTGCTTTGTTTGTTTTTTGTTTTTTGTTTTTTTGAACATTTTTTATAAAGTGTAAGAAAAGGCTAATGTTATAGTTCAGTTCTATTTGTCTTTGAATTCTCCATACATAGTGTATATATCTCATATCTAGAACTGATAATTTATATGCTAATAAATAAAATATACATTTTCCCATATTGTTTCTTTTATCTTATATCTTGACATTTACATATCTTTTATCCTTGAGTCAGGAACAAGGTCCTGTCTTCTTATCTTGAGCACCGCCAGTTCCCATAACACCTTTTCCTTACTTTTGAATTCTCCCTCTGATCTTTCCTCCTTTGCCTGAACGCATCACAGCAATAAAGCAATTAACCATTTGATGCCCTGGAATACTTGAACGAGTTTCAACCGGATACATTGTTGCAACCAGCAATTGACAATTAATACTCGGCCGTGCTTAGTAGTCAATGATAAATGTCTGAGCTAGTCAATCTGTTCTGTTACATATATGATTACATATCCAGCACAGACACATGACAAGCTGTTAGGGCAGGAAGCGGGCAGTGTTTCTTCGTTCCAGTTGTCCCAAGTGCTGCTGGTTCCCCTGGTCTAGAACCAGTCGCTTCCTCTTTACCTCTGGTCAGGTAAGATCACAGCAGTTGTAGATTCCCTGCCTCTCCCTTGTCCCTGCTGCAATTACCCCTTAATTGCTCTGTGCATTAATGAGCGAATACCCCTTCACCCAATGCAAAAAAATGCAGCAGACACAAAGGACTTTGCCGTGTAAAAGATAAAGCAATATAAAAATGGCTGGCAAGCTTAATGTTTCATGAAAAGGTATGCAAATGAACCTGATAACCTTTTGAAATATCGAAATAGACCCAACACTTTTTTCCACAGTACAAACTGATGCAAACCAACATAGAGCAAGCCTGTTTTCTGTTGCTCCAGAGAATAGGACATGAAGCAATGGCTTCAAACTACAGGAAAAGTGATTCCATCTAAACATGATGAAGAACTTCCTGAAGGTAAGAGCAGTCCGACAGTGAAATACGCTGCCTTGGAGTGTGGTGGAGTCTCCTTCTTTGGAGGCTTTTAAACAGAGGCTGGGCATCTTTCGGGAGTGCTTTGATGGTGTCTTCCAGAATGGCAGAATGGGGTTGGAGTGGATTGCCCTTGAGGTCTCTTCCAACTCTATGATTCTATGCCCTCCAAAGCAATTATAGAAACATATGGCCAAAATCCTGTATCAGCATTCTAACTATGACGGTGGAGCTTTGCCTGGCAGCCCCCCAAACAAAGCATTTCTGAGTTGTTGGAGATCAGAGTGGTGGGAAATGCAATTCACAGTGCTCTCCCAGGAACAGGCAACTGGAGAAAACTCTCAGGATCCTGACTTGACTGCTTGTACCAAGATATTGTCAAGTCCTGCCCTGGAGACCCGGACAGAGAGGAGGAGAGTTCTGATTCATAGGCAGAGGACAGCCCAGGGGAACAGGACAACCAGCAGCAGGAGCCAGAGCAAGGGGAACAGAATGAGCAGCAGCAACTGGGCTCAGAGCAAGAACCAGCAAAGGTACCTACCCTGGTGGAACAACGGGCAGAGAAAGAAAGTCTTACGTGTTCAGCTTGTTTATACACCAAATGAGCCCTAATGAGAGAACACTTGTATCAACACTGCTAGACCATAGATAAGAAACATCTGGTTTCTCTCACCAGGGTCAACAATTGTTCTTCTCAGTGTTTTGTTTTCTCACTGGTAAACCCTGTCCCGGGGTCTACAATTTTGATATTAAAATGCGATTCAATGTGCCTGAGAAGTCACCCGGATGGGCACATAGGTGGCAATGGTCAAAGAACTGAAAACCAGGTCAGGCCAGTAAAATCCCCAGTCATGTAGCCCCAGGAGACCTCAAGAGGTGTAAACCCACAATAAATAAAGGGTCCTCAGCCCCGAGACACTGACTTGAGGGGATTAGCGTGTCTGCTCCAAGTAAAGCAAATATTCCATCAGGCGAGGAGCATTTACATAAAGTCACACCACAAACTAACACGGCCAAAGATCCTGATACTTTGGCAACACCTTGCAATCCCATCACACAAAGGAAATTACCATGGTGGAGCTTCATTATCGCTCCAACACTCATTGTTCTCCCTGGGAAAGGATTAGTCCTCCAGGTACTTTTTCCCCTACAAGTAATCCCAGTTTTGAGCAGTTCTTTGGATCACTCCCAGTCATCCCAGCAGACCGTTTCTCCGTCCGTTGAGTGATCCCCTCAGCCCTATCCATGCTGAGCCCCACTTCTCCGCTGCCTTCCCGGACCGAGGACTTCAGGAAAAGGTGCAGTATTACCTCAACTACACCCCTTCAATACCCCCCTGTCCAATTTCCTCTCTTTTGCTTCTTAATAGCTCTTGGGTGCGTGTGTGAGTGATTGCGTTGCTGCATGAGATTTTCATTCAATAAAATCATTTATTGGACATTTTTGTTTGGCTTTTGGCTTGGTCTGACCCTGTAAAAACTGGGTAAAAAGACCCCGCTAGGTTACCCTGCCTCTCGCATTGCTATTGCTTGTGGTCTGGCTAGTTTCCATTTCCCATCACGTGGAGCACACTGAGGTGTCCCCCAAGGGACCCCAGAAATCAGGGTAACAGTTTGAAACTCTATGTCTGTCCCTTGCTTCCTAGTCAAGAACTCTGACTCCAGTTGGACCTTTGCCTGCTATGTGATTACTATTCTGGTTTGCCTCTTTGGATTTGTTATCATTTCAGAACTCTGGACTTTTGGCTCTGATTCCGGACTTGACTTGGACTGCTCTCTCGCTCTCTGTCATGAGTAGGAGCCCTGCTCCTATAGTCTGCTAATTGTTGCTAGCTCTGCCTGGTCTGTCTGATACACGACAAACATCTTATGAACAGAAGTATGAGTTGGATGTAATTTCGCAGCAGCTCAATTTCCAGTGCATCATCAGTGCTACAGATGGGGTGCTTCCAGGCTTTAAAGGTAGGTTTTTCGAGTCACATTTTGTTCATGACAGCAAATGTGAATACAGCAATTACAATATCTTAATTTTAGCTTGTGTGCGTGTGTGTGTGTGTGTGTGTGTATGTGTGAATATATGTATGTACCTTCAAGTCACCTGTTGCCTTATGGCAACTCTATGAATTTCATTGTGTTTTCCTAGGCAAGGAATACCTGGAGGTGATTTTGCCGGTTCCTTCCTCTGAAATATAGCCTACAGCTCCTGGCATTCATTTAGCGGTCTCCCATCCAAGTACTAACTAGGGCTGACTCTGCTTAGCTTGCAAGATCAGATGGAACCTGGTACCTTTAGGATATTAGACCAGTACAGCTTACAATATCCCAATATCCTAATTGCTGTACAGTTTACAAATGTTCTATCTATCTATAGACAATCTGTCTGTCTTTCTGTCTAGCCACACACACGCACACACACATACACACACGCCAGCAATTTCAGTATTTTTTTCAAATCCCCAAAGCTTGCATTATTAAACTACAATTCCCAGAGTCTCATTTGGGGATTTAGGGAGTTGTAGCCCAAATAAAACTTTTCCAAGCACTGTTAAAAAAAGAAAAAGAAAAAGGAAAAGATACCACCGGCTACCCCCCCACCCCCATAATTTTACTCCTTTGATTGGCAGGAGCGCTTTCCTGTCTTCGGCAGAAAAATAATATCATTCTTATCACCTGCTACCTGATCTTTTTTTTTCCCTCCGGAAGCACCAGTTCGCATCGCTGCATGCAAAATATACGCTTTGCCACACAGTTACGAGCCTTCCCGTAACTTCCCCCAGGGCAGAAAAAGACAAAACCAGCCAATTATCCGAATCCATCTACCACCATAGCAGGTCTTCTGGGCCATGTATAAGGCTGATATAAAAAGGGGGAAAGTGGTGGCCTGAGGATTAATTTTAGGAAGATGAGAAGAACATAAAGGAACAAAAGAAGAGCCCCGTTGGATCACACCAAAGGCCCATCTAGCCCAGCATTGTGTTCTCACAGTAGCCGACCCACAAACAAATGTCAGGGCAACAGCACATCTCACCTGTGACCTTGTCCCACAGATCCTGGAGAAGCTGGCAGCTCCCATATTGGTGGAGCAGTGTCAATCCATTTTGGGTTATAGTCTGAACTTGAAAGGAACTGTCTGAGTTGGTCTGTTTGAGAAGGTTCAGCACCTCAAATAGGTCCTTTTTAAAGATGAGGAGAAATAGGTCCTTTCAAAAGGTGAGGAGAAAGCTCCACAGAAGGCGTAGGTCTCCAATTAGAGTCCAGGTCAAGGAGCTTCCATTTAGATTTCCGATAGCGTTCCCGAAAAAGTACGGCTCTGAGGCATCACGGGGCATAGAAATAGAAGCTTGGTGCCAGAAGAAAAATGGTTTCAGGCAGTGGTTCTTAACCTGGAGTTTCTGTCCGTTTTAACTTTGTAAGCTGTCGTGAGTTTTAGTTCCAAGAGTAGAGAAAGGTGGGATTTTAGATAGGTACATACCACAAATAAATCATTGCTTGACCTTGTCTGGTCACACCATCCAGACCTCCCTCCCCTCAACTGTCCACATTGCTGGGCTTGTCCCTCCGCCAGCTGCTCACGCTGACGAAGACTCGAGAGGCAAACAAACCAGAAATGAAGACATCATCAGCTGTGAGATTTGCGGCCTGAGCCACAAACCGTGGTTAATGTATACCATAGCTTGTTGTGATGGGCAAGTGCATGACCTTTGCAGATTTGAATATGCGCAGCTGGGAGGGGGTGGCTGAAGGGGAGCCAGGGTCCAATTCCCCCCCTCCTCACAGACCACCATGCAACTCACACACAGCAAGCCCAAATACCACTGTTTTCCTCAGCAGTTCCTCTCAAAATGGAGATGGGAAGTGACATTGCATGTCTTCGGCCATTTCCGCACTAGACCGTTATAGCGCTATTATTCCACTTGCAACATCCTATGGAATCCTGGGGTTTGCAGCTTCGGGAGGGGCCGGCTGGTGGGCTGCTTGTGGGAGTCTTTTACTGGGTTTTTGTGCATTGGGAGGCTTGGGGAACTGGTGGAGACTCAGGGGCCAAAAAAGGAAAGTAGCGGTGCCACTCTATTCTGCTTTGGTCAAGCCTCCCCTGGAATATTGTGTCCAGTTCCGGAAGGATATCGGCAAGCTGGAACGTGCCCAGAGGAGGGCGACCAAGATGATAAAAGATCTAGAAACCATGAAGACCTCTCAGGGAGCTGGGGATGCTTAGTCTGGAGAAAAGATGGTTAAGGAGAGGACCTGATAGCTATGTCGAAGGGATATCATATGGAGGATGGAGCAAGCTTTGTTTTCTGCTGCTCCAGGGACTAGGGCACGGAGCAACGACTTCAAACAACGGGAAAAGAAATTCCACTGAAACATTAGGAGGAACGTCCTGGCAGGGAGAGCCATTTGACAGTAGAATGTGCTGCTGCCTCGGAGTGTGGTGGAGTCTCCTTCTTCGGAGGTTTTTTAACAGAGGTCAGATGGCCGTCTTTCGGGGGTGTTTTGATAGTGTCTTCCCACATGGCAGAAGGGGGTTGGACCGGATGTAGTGTGTTCCAACTTCCAACATAGAATTATATTCTATGGAAACTAGGTTTCAGAGGCTAACTGTGGCCCATAGGCCACACTATTGCTGCCCCAGCATAAAAGAATCCAGTACTGATAAATGTGGGGCTCTGGCTACGTGTGTGTGTGTTCCTGTGTCTACCAACCAGGAGTTGGGTATAACACGTTCCACCTACAGGAACCAAGCTTCATGTTCTCCTGTCCATTGATTGTGGCCCATTGGGGCTTGCCTCCCACTAGCAGCAATGGGAACGTGGGAAAAAGGACCATTCTTTCCATGCCGTTTTGTCAGACCCCACCATCTCTGAGTCCATTAAAAGAAGGAGAGGCAAAGCGAAGAAACAACAATGCCGAAATTGTTATTGCTAATTTTAATCCCTTCCCACTGAGAGTGCTTTCCATCCACACTGAAGCGGCTAATCACCTTCTTTTGTCAGTGAAACAAAAATACTCGCAGACTTCATGTCATCGCTCAACTCTGCCACCGAAGAAAAATGCAGCCATTAATTACAGCTGCTGTTGTTACACGGGGAAATTACTGTAATTTCAGCAGAGGTGAGATGCATCTCTATAAAGACAAACATTTGAGAGGTCCCAAATACTATGTTCCCAGCGTAACTGAGGAACGGGGAGGCCGAAGGGGGAGCACCTGGATTCTCAAGATATGCCAGTGACGTGTAGGAGATAAGACTTTCATGAGCAATGAAACATGGCTGAGAAATGGAACCTCCATGTTCAGCAGCAGAATACCTCCGAATATCAGGTGAAAGCAACAAATGTGGTGGCTGGTGGTTTCCATGTCAATTGGGTGGTGAATCTGGTCCAGGTTTTAGTCTGAATCTTAAAGCAGCTATCCAAGGAAAAAAGGCCCTACGCCCAAAAGATGTTCAGGACCTTGGACTGATCTTTTCGATTACTCACCACACACCTGTCCTTGATTGGCATGGTTTAATTGGCAAATAGTATTATATTGGCACCATATTAATTAGCGTTGATATAAATGATACCTGAGGTGACGGCAAGGTCATGCTGGAAGAGGGAAATTCCTGACTGTAAACGTGACATGGCAGGGAAGGTCAGTTCCACTAACCTCTAGGCAGAAGACCCAGTCAATTCAGGACAATAGTGTGGCCGCTCTGAATACAACAGGCATGAAATGAACTCTCAGAACTGAAATAGGGAAGTTTCCCAGCAAACTGCAATTGTCTTAACCCTGGTCCCTGTATATCTGGACGTTTCCCTACTGTTCCCCACCTCTCCACAATACTCAGCTATTACCACAACCATTATCTCCTTGTCACTCAAACATTGAGATCATTAGCACCATCCAGACCCCACTGTCTGTGTTGCAACTCCCATTGTCCACTAGGCTGGAAGAGTGATTAACTCACACCCCTTCAGGGAGGGAAATAAAAATCCCCAGTTCTGAGCAACTTTTTTTTTTTTTTTTTGCAGTTTGTTGGTTGCTAAATGTCTCTCTGCCAGTTTGTTTCCCAGCCGTGTACTGCCCTTAGATACACAAGTCTAAGCCACATTGCTGCTTCTTCACTACTCTTATGGATTGGTAATTATAACCCCAAATCCTCAGTGTCTCTATCCATAGTTTTTCCTCCCTTTTTTCCTTCACTTAGCTCTTGTGTGAATGTTTGACTTTGTATCTTGTGTGCATGCATGAGTGAATTCTCCTCAAGAAAACACATTTTTGGTTTATGTTTGAATCTCTGGCTGATTTTTTCCTGCAAGGACCTCGTAAACATTTGTGAAAAGATCTCGTTAGGTTGTCCCCCTCTCACAGGCCTCCTATTTTTGAGCTAATTATTCCTCATGGTTGAACAGAGGTACTGGCATCATTGGTGGGCACTTGTGGCACCCATATCTTGAGGTAGCACTTTAAAGCAGAATTGGGCAACTGTGGAAGGCTAGGGGGCTGCATTAGGTCCCAGGAGACCTTGGAGAGCTGTACTGCCCCACTATACCAGTCCCACCTAAATAAATAAGTAGATAAATTAAAAAAAAAATTAAAAATGGCCCCAAATGCCTTCTAGGGGAAATGGGGGACATTCTTACCATATTTTTGAGCCTTGCTGGGCCGTTATAAAACCAGAAGATTAAAAAAAAAATGGAAATGATCAGAAGTCAGTTTTTGTTCTCTCCCTGTGTCAAAAGGGTCTCTACTGGGCATAAATTTACCAAGGCGCCCCCCCCCCCCAAATTGTGGTGGAACTGCTCCTCACTCTTACTAGCAGGTATTTTGGTGCAATAAAAAGTATCATAGAATTGGAAGGGGCCTTATGGGCCACCAAGTCCAGTCCCCTGCTCAGCACACAAAGTCCAGCTAAAGCATCCCCACCAAGGAGCCATTCTGCCTTTTTGGAGACATCCAGAGTAGGACACCCCACTACCTCCCTAGGCATTGGTTCCACTACTAAACCGCTCTTAAGGTCAAAAAGTTCCTTCTAATGTGCAATTGAAATCTGTCCTTCTGTAACACTTTTCTGGCCTCTGCTTGAAAGTTTAGACTTCAGTCCTAGAGCAAATTAAATCCAGAGCAACATCACCACCCAACTGACACACAAGTTACCAGACACCACAAAAATAACAATAGATGCCCGTCACTGTCATGCCTGGCTCCCGAAAAACATGAGAATGTCAGGTCTAGTCACAGATTATGCATGGTGAACTAACAGGAAAAGTGCCCTAAAAATGTCACATGCAGGCAGGAGTTTGGGACCTTCTGGGAATGGAATTAAACCCATTGAGACAGTGGCTGAAAAGTGAGTCAACACATAAGTACATCCCGCTGATTGAGTAATTCTGCTCTAGCTGAGACTAGAATGATATAGTCATAGAATCCTAGAGCTAAAAGAAATCACAAGGGCCACTCAATCCAATCTCATTCTACCAAGCAGGCCATTTCTGCACTACCCTGTTATAGTGTTATTATTCCACTTTCAACATCCTGTGGAATTCTGGGGTTTGTAGTTCACTGAGACCAAAGAGCTCTCTGGCTCCCCTCCCTAAACTGCAAATCCCATGATTCCATAGGATGTTGAAAGTGGAATAATAGCACTATAACAGTGTAGGGTGGAAACGGCCACAGTCAAAGCATTCCCGACAGATGGCTGTCCAGACTCTGTTTAAAATCTCCATAGAAGAAGACTCTACCACACTCCCAGGTAGTAGCATATTCCACTGTCAAAATGTTCCTACCTTCAGAAATTCTTCCTAATGTTTAGCTGGACTCTCTTTTCCTGTAGTTTGAAGCCATTGCTCCTAGAGCACCAGAAAACAAGATTGCGCTATTTTCAGTATGAAGGTTCAGAGGTGACATGATAGCTATGTCTGAATATTTGAAGGGATGTCACAGGGAAGATGGAGAAAGCCTGTTTTCTGTTGCTCCAAAGATTAGGAAGTGGAGCAATGGGTCTTGGTGTGAATGAGTTTCAGTCCTTCACTCTCCACAATCCTAGAAATTTGGAGACTGAAGGCGAGTTGTATAGGGGAGCAGAATTCTTATTGTGGGGGGTCAACGTTCTTATATCGCCCCCCATAGCAATACCTCTGCCTAAATTCTTCCACTTCCTGCAGGACCGAACCCTAAATCTTTAAGTCTTTTTCCATTTTTGGCCGTTTCTGCATCAAACTGTTATAGTGCTATTATTCTACTTTTAACCTCCTGTGGAATTCTGGGGCTTGTAGTTTACTGGGGCCAAAGAGCAACCTGGCTGAGAATTCTAAAGGCCGCTCCCTAAACTGCAAACCCCAGGATTCCATATGATGTTGAAAGTGGAATAATAGCACTATAACAGTCTAGTGCGAAAATGGCCTCTGACTTCTTGGTTTCCTAATGGAACATAAAATGGTCTTGTTTGGCCACCCACCCAAGTTTTCTCCCTTATTTTCTTTCTTCTTTCTCCCCATGGCCCTTCCATCCCTGCCATCTGGTTTCCTTTCCACCAGCCACATCTCAGGCTCTCCCGTGTGTGTCCGGCAAGGTCAAAGAGGTGGGGGCAAGGTCAAACGTTGCCCCGTTGCCACAGAGGCAAGCGTGTGGAGGTTTCGCCTGCCACCTTCCTTTAAAACAGTAGGTTAATCGCTCCTTGTGAGCAGCTACAAAAGTTAACTATAAATATGCAAATACAGGGAGAGAATAAAGCACTCATTACAGATTAGGCATTTACCATGGAAATTAAACAGCGTAAGATGTGTAGAAGTCTTCCCCAGGACTCGTTCTTTGAGGAAAAGTCTTCTGTTCTTACAAAAACATCAATTCCTATTTATTTTTGTGTTTCAAAAGTAAACATGTTTGTGGAGGGGCAGAAGGGATAACAGCGAGGATGGGTTCTTCCCCGTGCTGTTTAATATTTACATGAAGCCGCCGGGAGAGGCCATTTGAAGTTTTGGGGTTCGATGTCGTCAGAATGCTGGAGGCACACAGATCTATCTCTTTTTCCCGTCTGATTCCAGGAAAGCTATTTCTGTACTAAACCTGTGTCTGCTGTCAGTAATGGACTGGATGAGGCTGAACAAATTGAAACTTAATCCAGACAAGACACAGACGCTCCTCGTCAGTTGGAAGACAAATTAGGGAATAAGCATTCAGAGGCCATTTCCACGCAAGACTGTTATAGTGCTATTATTCCACTTTCAATTTCCTAGGGGAATCCCGGGGTTTGCAGTTTAGGGAGGGGCATTTAGAATTCTCAGCCAGAGAGCTCTTGGGCCTCAGGAAACCACAAACCCCAGAATTCCTCGGGAGGTTGAAAGTGGAATGATAGCACTACAACAGTGTAGTGTGGAAATGGTCAGACTCTTCTGGGTGGGGTTACACTTCCCCTGAAATCTTAGATTTGCAGCTGAGGTGTGCTCCTGGACTGGGCTCTGAGCCTGATGGCCCAGGTTTTGGTTGTGACCAAAGGTCCATTTGCACGTTAAAACTAGCACGCCTGCTGCACTCATGAGCCAGAGTAAGCAAAAATGAAGGATACTGGGACCAAGATCCAACAATATTTATAGAAGTGATTGGGCAGTTTAGGCAGGGGGCAGAGAGCCAGTGTGATGTGGCAGTCTGAGCATTGACCAGGGTTCAATTCCCCACTCAGCCATGGAAACCCAGTGGGTGACCTTTGGCACATCACACACTCTCAGCCCCAAAAAACCTTGTGATAGGGTTGCCTTAGGGTCTCCATAAGTTGGAAATGATTTGAAGGGACACCAACACCACCACAACAAAAATGTGGTCTACGTGGAGCTGCCTTTGGAAGCTGTCTGGAAACCTCAGTAGGCCCAAAGTGCTGCGGCCAGGCTTTTAACCAGGGCTTTATGCCAAACCCATTAATGTCAGGGGTTTCCACCTAATCCTCTTGAACTTATGATCTGGCCATGCTGAGGTCATCCTGACAAAGCCTAAGCTTACAGCCAGCATCCTGTTACTGCATGCCTCTACAATCATCAGTGTCTAGTTTTTTAAAATCATATTTCTTGCCAATTTTGCCACCCCACAGGACGGGGTGTGTGTGTATAAGGGGTGGCAACAGCAGAGTAGAGTAAATAACCATCAGCACAATTATGTTTTACTTGCCTTTCATAGTCCTCTTGCCTTTCACTGTAGCTTAACGTAGATGGATCACTGTTAAATGCTTCTGGCTGGCAACCATCACGCAATTGCAGTGCAGAATGTGATGCACATTGGTACATGTTCCATATGGGGCTGCTGTGGGCTCCACAAGGGGTTCCCAGATTCTATTGTGGAATCAGCAATCCGATACACCCCACGCAATGCACACCGGTACATGTTCCATGAGTGGACCTCTAATTCTGTAACCTACCATTTCGATATGGCTACTGTACAAGATCCGGAAAAAAACACAACCCTATGCCTGCGTATGTCACTAATCAAATTCTATCTTGTAGGCTTTGTTCTTAATATAACTTTGTTTTTAACCCACGCTCATAAGGACTAGTAACTTCAATACCCAACACATAATATCTCAGTCAGAGGTCTGAAATGGTAAGAATATTTTCTTATTACAGCTTTGGTTTTATCACAGAACTCTCTGGTATGGGTCCGATTTCCAAAGTGTTTTCAAACAGTGTTAATTGCACAAGGTGCAATAAAGACTTTCTTCGTTCTAAAATGAGGAGAGCAAAGCCTCTGGAAGCCTACCTCTTTTCATGAAGACATCGGCATTAGCTGGCAGGGTGCCTCCTGAGCTGGCAAAATTGCTTATCTCTTTCAATTTCTCACCTTCTAATGAGACGTCTTGCATTGGTGACTACATTTCCCAAATGTTTGCTTTGTTTCAACTGATTGCCAACCCTGCTGGACCAGCTGATTCTACTGGCATATTTTGTTCTAGAGAGGTAGAGTTTCAGTGTGGTCATTCAGCAGTTGCAAACTTGCCAGGAAAATGAAGACCGCCTAAATAGGTGCTGTCTCCTTGGGAGGTGCTAGCATTTTACAGTTTCTGATCTCGTCTTGCTACATAATCTTCAACACTGCCTAGCAAAGAAATACAAAAGAAGGTGCACTTTTTAAAAAGCTGTACCTGCTCAGCCATGGAAACCCACTTGGGTGACCTTAGGTAAGTTATGCTTTCTCAGCTTCAGGGAAAGGGAAAGGGAAAAGAAAGGGAAAGGAAAGGCAGAGGCAAAAGCAAATCCCCTTTGAATAAATCTTGCCAAGAAAACGCCATATAAATTTGCCTTAGGGTCTCTATAAGTCAGAAACAACTTGAAGGCACACAGGAACAACAAAGTAAAGCAACCGGACATATATGTTTTCTGTGTCTACACCTGGGTGTGACTCTGGGGCCATATGTTGCCCCAATAGCTGGTTTTGCTGCCCTTGTGTTACCCTGTGTACTGGGGGTCCCGAGAGGGACACCAAATTGTGCTCAACTAAAGGTGGGGAAAATTAGCTCAGAGCACCACTTAGCGTTACGGGAGGCAGGGTAACGTAGCAAGATCTTGAACCCTATGTCTGCGGGTTCAGGCCGAGTCAAGGAGAACACAGAAGTTGAAACGATAAATGAGATTTTATTAAATACAGGCAAATAGTGTATGCGGCACGTTCACACAAGATAACTAAAGAAATAAAGGTTGGAGTGATATAGAGGGATTTTTAGAGGAGTTGCTGGTTTGGGTGATACTTCACCTGTCCTGAAGCCCGGAAAAATAGAAAGCGAAGCTGGGGTGCGATGTGGCTCAGCACGTGGAGCCGAGGGGAGGCTCCCCAAGCGAAGCGGCAGCAAGGCGGGATGAAACTCGGGAGCGATCCGAGGAAGGTCTCGGAATCAAGGGTTTCTATAAGGAGAATGTGACTGCAGGCTATGCCGTACTTGGGGGAAAACAATAGATTTGGAGTTGGAGACAAAGCCTCCGAAAGGTCAGAATCTGAATGATTGTGTTATCGTAGAGGTTCTCAGTGGAGTAGCCAGTATGCAAACGCAGAGTACTTGGGCATTGTATAGGTTACCCATCAAGCTGCCATAGCGGGCCAGAGGCTCTTTTGTAGGTTGCGTGCATACTTAATTAGAGTACTTACCTGGAGGTCTCCTGAAGCAGCGAGTCAGCTATTTCTGGCCTGCCTGTATTGTTGTTTGAATCTTACGGCAATTAACGGCCTAGTTTGTTTGCTTGCTTGTCCGGTGGCCTCGCAAGCACGTGGAAGGGAATAGAGAAGTGAAGGCGAATTGTGATATCAAAAGGATATCTTTTAATATCTCCAAAGCTAGGACAAGCCAGGGCAGTAACACTTGACCAGTTCACTTTTCCCATGTAACCCCTTTTAAGGCCCCCCCTCAAAAAAGTCGTGCGTCTTGCCCTGCCTGGAAGCTATTCCTCCAAAATAGTAGAAGTCCTGGAAACCATTCCCTATAAGCACAAGCTTAGGGAACTGAGTATGTTTAGCCTGGGGAAGGTTAAGAGTCAACATGCTATGTTTAAATATTTGACAGGATGTCATATGGAGGATGGAGCAAGCCCATTTTCTGGTGCTTCAGAGCCTAGGACCATTTCTGCCCTACACTGTTATAGTGCTATTATTCCACTTTCAACCTCTTGTGGAATTCTTGGATTTGTAGTTTCCTGAGGCCAAAGAGCTCTCTGGCTGAGAATTCTAAAGGCCCCTCCCTAAACTGCAAACCCCAGGATTCCACAGTGCTTTGAAAGTTGAATAATAGCACTATAACAGTGTGGTGTGGAAATGGATTTCAACACAGAGTAATGGCTTCAAACTTCAGGAAAAGAGATTCCATTTGAATATTAGGAAGAACCTCCTGATGGTAAGAGCAGTTCAACAGTGGAATATGCTACCTCATTAGAGTGTGGTGGAGTCTGTTCCTTCTCTGGAGGTTTTTAAAGAGAGTTTGGATGGCCATCTGTCCAGGGGGGGACTTGGATTGTGTCTTCTTGCATGGCAGGAGGGGGTTGGACTAGAGGGCCCTTGGGACCTCTTCCAACTCTATGATTCTATTATTCTTTGATTCTATCCAAGGTATTAACCTATTTGGGTTTAAAATTCACATTGAAACCAACAGCCAGTTCACTGCTGTACTGACATGAAAGCCACCAGCCTAGGCCATTTCCGCACAGGCTTAAAGAAATGGTGCAGAGTGTCCTCCAGGGAGGACGCCTGCACCTGGGACTGGACTGGGTCGGACCTATTTAGTGTAGTTCCCCACCTCAGCCCGCTCCTGAACAACCCAAAGTGGTCGTCCAGCATGCTTTTGAAAGACCGCTTGAAACAGGTCTTTCAAAAGGATGGAGCACGCCACTCTGTGCCCGCGCTCCGGTGCAGATTTGCAGGCTCGCACCAGTGCGAGCCTGAGATCTGCCGGGGACGGGCTTTAGGCTGGAGAGCTTCAGCGGTTGGTGGAGAGCCTGGACCAACCGGAAACCACCATTTTCATCCCCGGAGCAGTGCGGAGCGGTGGCCATGCACTGCTCCGGACCAGGGTGGACCCAAGCATGGAGCCAAGAAGTCTGGTAAGTACCGGCACGGGCGATTCCCTCACCCAGTGTGGAAATGGCCCTAGTCTGTTCAAAATACACTTGTAGGGTTCTTCCTGGCATATGGGAAACCCAACATCTTCTTCTAGTTTTTTAAAAAAGGGTATTCCTTAAATGTTAAATGGTGTGCAGCTGGGGGTTGCAGATTGTTTAAAAGGTGAATTTCTTTTCCTGGATGCCTCCTGTATTGTTGTTGTTGTTGTTGTTTCTTAACTTTATATGCAACTTTTTCAAGAAAATTAGGACGCAAAGTAGCTTAGAAATGAAAACAAGTGCAAGATAGTCAAAACATGAAAAAGGTCAACATTAAAACATAGACACAGGTAACTTTACTGATACTTTGCTCACTTTCATTTTTTATGCTAATTAGTCAACGGATCCAAGAAGACAAATCCTGATAACTCATATGTGGAATATATATGGTCATATACGGAATAGTGCATTTAGTTGAAATGGATATTAGCTCAGGAGGCCTGTTCATATACCATATATTATGTGAATATGTTGCAATGGTGTTAGTTTGTCTGTAAACTTGGTTTTGTCACCTTCTACGCCCTTAAGAAGGACAGCTTTTTCTGAGAAACAGGAAAATGACCAGACGTTTCTTGGTTCAAAGGCTAGAGGCCAGATTTATTAAGTACAAAAGTATAAAAATATAAAAGTCTGCTGCAGCGGGGTGCTGGAGGTTCAGGACAAAGACCCGAGGCTTGGCAAGGCCTTTTTATCCAGGTAAACAACATACATGCCCGCTGCGGCATTTTCCCACCCATTACAGACCACCCACCCCATATTAGGTAATGTCCAGAAACTTCCATCCATATAAGGAAATGTCCAGAGGGGCAGGTAATATGAGGTTTCCTCCAATCACAAGCTACCTTCCAAATAAGGCAATGTCCAGGGAGAGATGCTTTGGGTGAGGTAGAGTCATGAGTCCGCGGACAGGAGGGGCGAGAACGCCTTGGTGTGTGACTACCTCCTAGCTTGTAATGGAGGTTGTCTTTCCTTCACTCACAGTTTCATAAATTGCATTTCATATCCATGCTTTTAATAAAAGAATTTTAAAATTAAATGATTGACAACACCAGAAACAGTTTTAAAAGACATAAGCAAAAGCAAAAATGTTAAACAGCAGTTTAAAAATCAGTACTTAAAACAGCTCAGGGACTTCTAAAAGTCTTGTGTTTAAAAATCCTTCTGTCTGTGTAGTTGCCACACAAGATTTCTGTACACAAAAGCGCTGCTGACCACTACAGAAACCTCAGGCTCCAGGCTTAGGGCTAAATCCAGGAGGACACCCAACCTGCAATCCTCCGTCTTCAGGAGACACAGCCTGGAAACCATTACCTTGGTCCATCTTTTGCTTGACCAGGTGTTACTGCCCTGGCTAGTCCGAGCTTTGGGGATATTAAAAGATATCCTCTTGATATCATAATTCGGCTTCACTTCTCTATTCTCTTCCACGTGCTTGAGAGGCCACCGGACAAGCACGCAACTTTGCTGCCACTTTGCTTCGCGAGCCTCCCCTCAGCTCCACGCGCTGAGCTACATCGCACCCCAGCTTTGCTTTCTATTTTTCTGGGCTTCAGGACAGGTGAAGTATCACCCAAACCAGCAATCCCTCTAAAAATCCCTCTATACCACTCCAACCTTTATTTTCTTTAGTTGTCTTGTTTGAGTGTGTTGCATACACTGTTTTACCTGTGTTTAATAAAACACCATTTATTGCTTCAACTTCTGGGTGCTCCTTGACTCGACCCGACCCCGTAGACATAGGGTTCAAGATTTTGCTACGTTACCCCGCCTCTCGTAACACTAAGCAGTGCTCTGAGCTAATTTTCCCCACCTTTAGTTGAGCACAATTTGGTGTCCCTCCCGGGACCCCCAGTACACAGGGTAACACAGGAGTACCTCTGTCTTGTCTGGATTAAGCTTCAATTTGTTCAGCCTCCTCCAATTCATTACTGACACCAGTCAGCACTTTAGAACAGAAACAGCTTCTTTCAAGTATGGCGGAAAGGAGAAATAAAGACAGGTGTCCTTAGCATATTGGTGGCAGCAGTTCCTTCTCTCTTCCAGGTAATTCATCCTCTCTCTTTCCCTTTTTGCCAGAAAAGGGGTGACCTGGAGAATCTAGAGAGAACAAGGGAGGCAAAAATAGTCTTCGGGGACTACACGTGACCCTTGAGCTACACTTTGCCCACTCCCATTTTAAAAGATGCAAACCATGGGGAGGAAGCAGGGAAGGCAAGCTGCTCCGTACTCAGTTCTTCTAGCCATACAAGTCCGTTGTTCAGTGTAACATGGTCAAAAGCCAGTTGTTTGTCCCAAATGGAACAGAAGCATCAGATCAGTTACTGAATGTAAGTCAAAACTTACATAGATTCCCTCGATGCAAAGGGTCTACATTATTTCGGATGCATAACTGAGGCCAAGGATGGCAAGTGAAGCAAGTCTGAGGGTGCCAATTTTTTCCCTGTGACCTTCCAGAGGTCATATGGACTGCCATTTAAAAAAAAAAAAAGTCCACTGGTGGTTCTCGAAAACGTGTATTTCTTCATAAAACAGGGAAGCCCTTCAGCCTATTTATAAAGGTGAGCTGTTGCTCCCAGGAGAGATAATTCACCCTCTTTGTTTTGGGGATGAAAAAAGGATGGTTTAAGGAAGATGGAGGGATTGAGGGCCACAAAAATAGCTTTGGGGACCATATGACCATCTCTGGTTTAAGTCCTGGTTTCCCTCTTATTGGTACTCTGAACAGATTAGCAATATCTACCCAGTCCTGGAAGGAATGTACGGAAGCCATACACTTGCTTAAGCACCAAACTTCCAGTGATGGCTGGTGGCTCCCATGTCAGTGGGGTTGGGAATCCACTCCAGGTTTTATTCTTGGGTTCAAAGAGTAATCCATCCCAGGTACTGAACACTGTCTCTTTAAATAGCTTCAGCAGCTTGGAGAGTTTCTTCAAAGCTCCTCTAAATCCGAAACGATCCCATTCCACTGACATGGACGTCACCCGCCACTGCAGAAAACTTCTGGAGAAAGGGAAGAAGGAAGGAAAATCAAACCACATTTATATTTTGTGAATGCCTTCTCCCCAAATGCATGTTTATACACTTTCCTGTAATAGATAATTTTGCATCATTTTTTAAAAACCGGAGAGATGCGTCAGAATATTTGGAGAAGTGCAAATAGCGAAGCGTATAACTCCATTCCTGCGTATGCAGTGACTAGGGGAGCTTGCACTGGCTCGGTTCTTACTTAAATCAGAGTGGAAGGCAATTCTCCCTCACTTCTAATGGGGCGGGCATGCGAGGAGCAAATAGCAGAGATATGGAACAGTAACAGCCAACAGGCTTTTTTGTGAGCATGTGAGTGTATAAAGAGCTGGGAGATTCGCAAGAGCAGTGGCAGCATTTTGAAAGGTTCAAAGCCATTTCTGAGCCTCCCTCCTTACTTCCGATGGCTATTCTCCTTACTGGTGTCTCAGTGCTAAGAAACAGGAGGCCGACAACGAGGTGCCGAAATGACTCCTGATGGCACTGTTGATTTGATTGGGTGCTAACTGAAGCTGATACATCATTTAACTCTTCCGCTTTATAGGCACTCAGCCTCAACTACTTTCCTTTTCTCTGCTTTTCCTTTTAACAGAACCATCCCAAATACTGACTTTATGACTAAGTGGATCCTATACGTACATGTGTGCGTTTATGTGTGTGTGTTGGCAATGTTCTCCCTCAGCGTGGCAGCTGAGAGCATAAGATGGATGACTCACAGGAGATGTTCTCTCTTTATAAAGTAAGCAGATTGTTCTCCTTCCTTCTCCACAAGTCTAGCAGATCAAGAGCAGGGGTGGGTAACTGTGGAGGGCCCAGAGACCAGCTTTTGCTAGGTACTGTATCTCCTGTGTGCCCCCGGCCATCAGGCAGATGGATTCTAGGCCATTTCTACACTAGACTGTTATAGTGCTATTATTCCACTTTCAACATCCTATGGAATCCTGGGGTTTTCACTTTGAAGCCCCTCCCTAAATTGCAAACTCCAGGATTCCATAGGATGTTGAAAGTGGAATAATAGCACTATAACAGTCTAATGAGGAATGACTCTAGAGCACATGTGTTGAACACAAGGCCTGTGGGCTGAATCTGGCCTGCCAGGCCATTTCATGTGGCCCTCACACCTCTCCTGCAGCTGTGGCACTCCCCCCACCTTGCAAGGCCGATCCTAACATTGTAAGCCCCCGGCTACTGGTATTCTGAGGATGGGCCCATCAACCAGCACTCACAATCTCCTTCTACTTCTGACTGCTCCTCTGTCCAAGTCTCACCATCAGAGCTTTGCCATGGGTAACCTTGGCAATGCTTTGCATGTCTTGCAAGACTTGGACAGAGGAGCAGTCAGAAGTAGAAGTAGATTGTGAGTTCTGGCTGCTGGGCCTGTCTTCAGAATACCAGCAGCCAGGGGCCCGCAATGTGGGGATCAGGCTCACCAGGTACAGAGAGGGACAGGAGGGCAGAAAGAGCCACAGGGGAGAGGGGGAGCAGAAAGAGGCACAAAGAAGGGCTGGAGGGCTGAAAGAGGCACAGAGAGAGAGAGAGAGTTTTACATTATATTTATATAGTCTTACAGATACAACTGGCCCTTCGACGGCAACAATAATGCTGATGTGGCCCACGATGAAATTGAATTTGATTCCCCACCCTAGAGTCTTTGTCAGCATCAGTGTGATAACTGAAGCCCCTGTCAGAGCTGCTGATGACGAGCAGGAGCTGCTGGTCCCTGTGGCTCTGGCTGGAGATGAGTCTGCAGCTCAAGAGCTCCCCCTGCTGCCATGGACCAAGCAGGTGAGGACGTCCCTCTGCCTGCTTCTTTAGGGCAACAGGGATCCGATTCTGAAGATGCTTTGGAGCCTGTGTCAATCAGCCCACAAACAAGGCGGAGACTCAAGAGAGCTGAGCAAAGGGAGGCTTCCTTGATTAAGTTCAAGAAGCAGTGACCAGCCACACCTGTGCCTTGGGCTATATAACTGCCTGCCTGGAAGCTTTCCTTTGCTTGTGGCAAACTTTCTACAAGCTCTCCCTTTGCCTGTTCCTTGCTTCCAGCACCTGGCTCCTGATACCTTGGATTGATCTCTTGGCTCCAGACCCCTGGTTTTTGGAACTTGGACTATGGCTTTTGCTTGTTGCTCTGGCTTAGGTAAATGGACTTCCCTTGAGTAAGTGCTTCCTTGACTCCTCCTGGCAGGACTCTGCTAGCTCTCCCATTCCCTTCTCCGGGCTGTCTTTCTGCCTGGGTCTCTGACCCTGACAATCAGGACCAAATATGAAGAGCTATCCAGTGGTGTTTGCTGCTGTTCTGTGCCTTGTGCCAACCCTCTCTCCTATGTCTTATAGCAACTGTCTCTTTTCTTGGCAAAATTTATTCAGAGTTGGTTTTCCATTGCTTTCCTCTAAGGATACAGAGTCCCTTACCCAAGGTTACTGCATGGGTTTCTACAGCTAAGTGGGGATTTGAACCCTGCTTTCCAGGCCTTCTAGTCCAGCACTCAAACCATGGCATCTTTTTATCTGTGTTGCATGAGCGGCAAAGGAGGGGCCATTTTGTCTTTAGTAGGCCCTGTTAGACAGTTTCACATTAGCCCGTGGAAGAAAGCTGGAAATTGCCTTTCCAGTCTAACTGTTCTTTTACTAAACTGCTCATACTCTTTTCAAAGTTTTTAGGGTGAAAGATAAGTTGTACTTGAAGACTTCAATTTCTTTTGTTCAGTTTTGCAGTGTAAGAACCTCAGCTAGATAGATAGGCAGGTAGACAGACAGATCATGCTCCCCAACTCTTGTGTGGAATGACAACTTTGCACAACTGAACAGGGACACTCAGGGCCTTTCTGCCCTACACTGTTATAGTGCTATTATTCTGCTTTTGGCATTCCATGGAATCCTGGGGTTTGCACTTTAGGGAGGGGTATTTAGAATTTGCAGCCAGAGAGCTCCCAGTAAACCACAAACCCCAGAATTCGACAGGAGGTTGAAAGTGGAATCATGGCTGGAGTGGACTGTTTCAGATGCCCTGCGTATTGCTATAGCTTTCAATCCTAACCCAACTTGGCACAATATGCTACCCCTAGTATTGTTGTACGGGAAAATCTCACTTAATGAAGCTGCTCCCAGCGAAGCTCATTTTTCTGAAAGCTTTTGAAGCCTATCTAACTCCCTTTCCTCCTAGCCCTGTGTCTGGCTGGAATTTTTTGAGCAGCACTACCATTGGGAATATGGTGACATTTTCAGTACAACCACTTAACATCAAACTGGCCCAAGGCAAAAAATAAACTAGAAGGACCTCTAAGGAAAAATTAAAATAAATGCACATATATGATTAGACAAATGAACTAATGTTAAAAAAACAAAATTAATTAGTAAATACAAAGGCAATTGTGTTAGAAATATATATTATACAGAAATTGACAAGAATGTATATATAGACACTGATCAATCTGTGAGAGCACTGGTATGAAGAGAGCACTGGTATGAAGAAAACATTTGAAAATGTTTTAAAAACCCAGATTCTTAGTGCTAAATGAATGTTCTTGCGTTTTCTCTCTGGAGAACTCTACTCAAATTTTGCTTTCAAATAATGGATTAGATCATTTATAGGTGTTACAGATAATCCAGTCTTCATAATTTTCAGCGTCAGGGTTGCCACAGCATGTCTGCAACACACAATGAAATAAGGAAAGCATGGGCTGTGAAAGAGCAGGGTTCTAGTTTAGCCGATTCTACTGCAACTATGTGAGCCAGTCTAAATCAGGCAAGGAAAACAACAAAATTCAAAATCCCCTGTTGAGCATTTGTGAACAGCAAAGCAGAGAGGAAAGGGGGGAGAAAAAAATAAGCCTGCCTTACCAGCAATTCCAGCATATTAATAAAAAGCACAGATCTATAAACTGAGCCACCAAATGAAAGTCAGAAGGAAAGCATAGGCCCTTTCCACACCTTACTGTCTTCCGGCACTGGGGTGCAGGGGTCACGAGAGCAGCCTCCGGCAAGAGGCTCTCGCGGCCAGGTCCTTCGGCTCTGCACGGGTTGCCTGCTTGCGCAAGAGCCCCACCTCTTCCTTCCTTCTGCAGTGCAGCCTGGGAGTTTCCCAGGCTGCTCTGGGGCAGAAAGCGCGACCGGCGCAGCTCCGGAAGCTCCGCACGCCAGGTAAGTGCATGCGGGGCCAGAGAGCAGTGCCCGGCTTGTAGCCGAAAATGAAAAGGTGCACAATCGGTGCCTGCCGGCCCCTGGAACGTCATGCAATTGTGAGTGCATTGTGCAGATAGCTCCTCAGAATCACGCGACGCTCCAGGCCCTCTTTCGCATGGAAAATGCCATGCAAAAAGGGCCATAGTCTTCTGGAAGAAAAAGTTATCTGTTTGCTTGCTTGCTTCTGTAATGGGATCCAAGGTAGTTTATCCGTCGATGCATCTTGGAAGGAGCCTTCACACTCCATCTAGAAAATTAAAAATATTTTTATTTATTTTATTTACTTTTATTTACTTACAGAAGGCTTACTTGCTCTGTTTGTTTCATTCCACCTGTGCATATTGTTAGTTTTTTTTTTAAAAAAAAATGAACAAATCTACTGGTACTTCATTAATTGAGGTATACCTGTAACTATGGAACTCACCCAATGTCAAAGCAGGAGAAACGTGAGAAGTGTGGATAAGTCACACTCCTCATCTTGCAAGACATGAGTCGGGCTGTTAATGACTGCAGGAGGCATAGCGTTGCATAAATCGAAACTGACTTGATAGCAAAAAAATGACAATAAAATGCAGAAGACTTTCCTTGCAGCATTCTTGCTGGGTTTTTTTAAGTATTGATGAATGTGTAAAAAAAATCTTAATAGTTGGGAACTTGAGATTTTTTTAAAAAAATTGAAATGCACAAGGAGACAAAAATGGCAGATTTTTTCCCCCCAACCTTACACTAGCCACTAGATTTTTCTCATTTTTGAAAAACATGAAAACTTGAGAGAATGCAAACTCTAGCTGTTTCAGCTTGGATTAAGCTGTGCTTGAATACTATACCCCTGTCCTTGCTTTTAAAAGTTTTTAGTAGTTTAATGATATCATATAAAAATTACCCATGAGGTTTGTTTTTTTTCCCGGAAACCAGAAACCCACTCCATGCTCAGTGAACATTCAGCATGATCCAAGAGCACTTCACTGAGGGAGTTCACCTGGAGTTCACAGTGAGTTTAGCACACCAAGCATTGAGGGTTAATGGCAATTGGAGCATATTGAACTTTGAGGCTGCTAAATAGTGGTCTTCATTCATGAATAATTTTGTACCTCATACAGAGGAAATCAGTTAACACACTTTGAAGGAGGTGAAAAAGAAGCAAAATATATCATTGGGTCTGTTTGCTTGTTTGTAAAACTGTTTCAATTTCACCAAAAAGATGTGTTGAGCATATAGAATGTGCAAGATACACTACAGATTTATTGTTAGCTGGATGGAAATGAGTCCTGTAAAGTAACCAGCACTTCGGCCACTTGTGCACCATGGCCTCATCCCAGTATGGGGACAAGTTGAAGCCTGTCATTGCACGATGTCATCGCACTCCCGCTCCTGTTGCATCCCCAGCTGTTGTGACTGTGTGGTAATAGACCCCTTTCATGCAATGATTGTGTCAGCTGCAGCAGTGTGGGAAGGGTAGATGTGCTATTAAGCACTTCCTTCCTCTGTATAGCGCCGGAAGAGGCCAGCTGCATTGCAGAAAGAAGGAGTGTGTCTGCTGGCAGCTGCTCAGGTACAGAGGGGAGTGTTCGAGACATGCTTCCATCCCGGCAATGGCACTGCTGGGAAGTCTCCGGATCCAAGTATGGTGCAGAAAGGGCTTTCCTCTGCTGGAAAATGTCAGTAACAACTTATGAACATATGGAGCAATGGATTCAAGCTGCAGGAAAGGAGATTCCACCTGAGCCTTAGGAAGAACTTTTGGACGGTCAGAGCTGTCCGGCAGTGGAATACACTGCCTCAGTGGCGTGCGGTGGAGTCTCCTTCTTTGGAGGATTTTAAGCAGAGGCTAGATGGCCAACTGTTGGGAATGCTTTGATGTGTGTTCCTGCATGGAAGGGGGTTGGACTGGATGGCCCCTGGGGTCTCTTCTAACTCTATGATCTATGATGAGAGCAAAGTTTAACCTGGTCCAGCCAAAGACAGAGACCATTTCCACCCTCCCCTGTTACAATGCTATTATTGTGGAATGCTATTATTCTACTTTCAGCATCCTGTGGAATTCTGAGGTTTGTAGTTTCCTGAGGCCCAAGAGCTCTCTGGCTGAGAATTCTAAATGCCCCATCCTAAACTACAAGCAAACAAATTCCAGAGGAGGTGGAAAGTGGTATAATGTCACTCTAACGGTGTAGTGCGGAAACAGCCACAAGGGAAATCTGTTCAGTGTAAATGTTAATGCAAACATGCCTAACTCACATTTGACCAAACTGGTAACATTTGGGATATTGCAGCCAGTAAGCCATATGTAGTCTCTTAACAAGGGTTTTTGGCAGTCTGTCTTTTCTAAATATCCTACAACCTCTGCCTGCTAAAGAATGTGTCAAATAACGTATACTCCTGTTTCTAGAAGTCTACAGCCCTTGTTTTGTTTTGTTTTTTGTAGCCCTCCCAGATTCCTACCAGACCTCCCTAAGTCCCCCAAACCATCTCCAAAAAGAAAAATGGGGAAAGTCATCTCAAAACTGTAAAGCACAACAATGTTGAAAACCCTTTTTAATAATAATAATAAAAACCCAAACTTTCCTCTGCTTGAAAAAAAATGGCTGAAAATTGTTTTAATAATAATAATCTTAAAACACGTAAAATTCATTAAAAGGCAATAGAAATCGATAAAAATAATATAAAAATAGAAATCGATAAAATAACAGATCATAGTCAATTTCTGAAAACCACACAGAATAGGACAGTTTTTACTCGCCAGCAGAAGGTAAGCGAGGAAGAAACTATTCTAATCTCACTAGGGAGGGAGGTCCAAAGCCTGGGAGCAGCCACCAAGAAGGCCTTCTCCTTCCTTCCTAGCAAATATGCCTGGGAAGTTAGTGGGACAGAGGGAAGGGCTTCCCACAAAGCTTCAGCCGATTTGATAGATCACTGGAGGGACACGGAAGTGAAAATTTGTCCCTTGGACCTGGTATAGTTGCTCACCTCATCTTGAAACCCAAGAGGATTTCCCTCCCAGTGCCACAAAATTTGCCTTCCAACCAGTTTAGGAATTGACCTAAATGGTGAAGTATAGTGCCACACCTAAGCCTTTTTAAGGGCTTAGCCACACCCCAGACCCTATGGGGGGACCCAATTACATTTACAGCACACAACCTTATCATGTTGATGCTCAGTGATGGGGCGAGGCTGGCTAGTCAAAACACTCTTTGCAGCCGCACGCAAGGTCACATCACCGAATTCCTGCCGTCCACTTAGAAAAACCTTTCCCGGCCACACCGCACTCACCCTGAATGCCTCGACAAAAGATTGGCCCCCAGACCTCTGGAAGTTTTCCAGCCCTCCAATATGTAAACTGAGATGCTGTTATCATTTGCATGTTACATTTCTCTGAATTTTGCAATGCACTGCTCTCTTCAAAAACACACAGAGAGACAGAAATGAATTCGTTAGAGAAACAGGTGTTGAAAAATGCATGCATAAACAAAAACATATACAAAAATACACTACCTTGGGGATATTTACTTGCAAAATTTGTACAACTGGTACAATTGCATTCAAAAATTGTACGTCAGGATGATTGTTAGACTTTTTAAAAAAAAAGTTCTAAAGAATATTTTAATGTTTTCTTTTTATCTTTGAATTGTTTTAATTTATTTTATTTTTTCATTGCCTTGGGAGCCCTTGTGGGGTGAGAGCTGATACGGAAATACTTTAAATATATAAACAAACCTTAAATAGGCATAATGGCCTTTCTTTTTGAGAGGGAACTCAACGGGGCTTACAGCAAGGCAAAAATGATATAAAGCAAAAACCCTGATGTTAAAAAGATTGAAACACAATTAAATAGGCTAAAAAATAATTAAAAATTAAATTAAAAACTAAAAAATATTGAATTAAATTAAATGTTTTTTAAAAAAATAAAAAATACTAAAAAGTGTAAAAATAATTTCAGAATAACAGTAAAGATAAAAACACAGCACACATACATCTCATAACAAAGGGTCTTTCCACCCTACACTGTTATAGTGCTCTTATTCCACTTTTAACCCCCTGTGGAATTCTGGGGTTTGAAGGTTCCTGAGGCCAAAGAGCTCTCTGCAGTTTAGACCCCTCCCTAAACTGCAAATCCAGGATTCCGCAGCATGTTGAAAGTGGAATAATAGCACTATAACAGTTTAGTGCGGAAACACCCAAAGACTCCCTGCAACCAACTAATCATCAAATGTGTGTTTGAACAGAAAGGTGTTCATCTGTTGGTGAAAGGAGAGCAGAGAGGGGGTAAGCTAGCCTCCTCTGGAACAGAATTCCAAACGCTGGGGGGCAGCCACCAAGAAGGTCATCTCCTATGACCTCATTAGATAGGCCTGTAATGGTGGTAGGGCTGAGAGAAAGCTTTGTTTTGCTTTGTTAGTTTCGTACTCATTGTGTGAGACACAGAGACCATGAAGAAGAAGGACAGGTTGCTTATGTATAACTGTGGTTCTTCAAGTGGTCATCTGTGCCTTCACACAAAAGTGCCCTACCTCCCCTTTTTCAGGTCCAACATGGTTTTGGTGGACTTTGAGGAGGACGTAGCTTGGCGCGACTAAGCATGCTGAAGGGGAGTGGGGTTCCTGCCAAGCTGGTCAGTTCTGGAACCATCAGAGACCATCCCTCTATGTTATCCTATGGAGATATCCCCTATTCATCCTACCTGACCAAACATTAAGAGATTTTCATGAGTCCCATCAATGTTTTGTCACTCTGGAGTTGAGCAATCAGCCCGTTCCAGACTCCTTTTGTCAATCCCACAGGAAAGCCCTTATGGCGTTGTCATTGCACCCCTTCAGGGCAGGAAATAGGTATAAAAACCCTAGCTTCGACCCCAGCCTTTTGTAGTACGTAGAACATATGCAGCCTGCTGTTCCTCCATGTTACTCTCGGACACTGTGTGAGTCCCTTTGCTGTGTCCCGTTCTTCAGGACTGTTAACTATCGCCCTTTCCACCCAATCTCTCTCTCTATCCAACCTTTCTTGCCTCACTTTCCAATAGCCTTGTATGGTTCTTAACACTGTCTGATTTCTTGTATGTTTGTTAATTCAAATAAAATGCTTTGTTTAGCTTTTACCTGGAGACCTCTCTACTGTTAGTACTAGTATACACAGGTGAGAAGATCCTGCTGTTACCTTCCTCTCACAAGCCTTCTTTGAGTCATAATTTCCCCAAATTCTAAGGAGACGGTGGCATTGTGGGTGGACCCCAAGGTCCCCCGCCTCTGAGGGTAACAGCTCCACATGTGGAGATTCACACTATGGAACCCCAAGATAGAATCTTTGTACGCCCTTCTTTGTCACCACAGCAGCACACCCCTGAAAAATGTGCAAAATGTGCAACCACAGGAGTAATACATTAATGGGAATCTAGTGATAGCTAGACATAGATAGCTAGACAGATGAATTCCATATCTTCCTTAAAACTTGTCAGAAAACCCAAGCAGCTGGTGCTTATTAAAATGCTATCACGCCACAGTTGCATTGACATTTTTAGTGAAGGTTGCCTCTGGTGTTCTCCCTGACCTTGTCCATTTCCATCTCAGCAGAATTGTGGGGGGAGAAGGGAAGTGAGGAGGGCAGTGGCCTTGTGTTGAGCCAGCGGCACCTTGTTAAGATAATAAATGTCCTGATCGGCACCCCTACCATCTCCCGGAAGAATGGTAGGAGACCCACTCTCCATTTTTATCACCTTTATCATTCTCCCTTGGGTGGGATTTCTTTTTTGGAAAGCTTGCTGCTGAATGAAACATCTTCAGAACAACCCGACAACTTCAAGGTTCCTCAGAGCCGGAAGGGAAGTTTTAAATTAAGTCTCAGGCTAGAATTAAAAGAGAAAAGAGAAAATAATTCAGAAGCAATCAATGCGCCACGTCATAAAATGTGGCATCTGCTATTATTATACTTGAAGCCTACGGAGCACCAGATTTTAATTTTACAAGGTACCTCTGAGATTATAAAGCTTGACCTCTTGTCGGGCTCTCACCAATTATATTTCTTCCAGTGATTGCTATATAAAGCCTGTTAAATTGGATGCTTGGCTAAACTATACAGTCCTCAAAGTTCTCCTGCTATTCCTTCCATAAGAATAGCAAATAACAGTTTAGAACAGCCTTTCCAAGCTGGTGCCCTCCATATGTGTTGGACTACAGCTCCATTTAGCTGGCACTGCTGAATGTATCTTGAGTGCACCAGGTTCGAGAAAGATAAAGAGGGCTGTTTTCCATCCTGCAACACCCTTTTTCTGCCAAATAAATATGTTTACAGCAAAAATTATTTACATTTCCTTCTGGTTTTTGGAAAATGTTCTGTGCTTCGGTTAGAACCAGAAGCTGTATCCTGCTGTTAGCCCCATCTATATTAGACTTATTGAAACAATGGGATTTGCTTACATCTTGGCTCATTGGCCGTTTCCACCCTACGCTGTTATAGCGCTGTTATTCCACTTTCAACCTCCTGTGGAATTCTCAGGTTTGTACTTTACTGAGGCCAAAGAGCTCTCTGGCTGAGAATTCTAAAGCTCCCTCTCTAAACTACAAACCCCAGGATTCCATAGGATGTTGAAAGTGGGATAGTAGCACTGTAACAATGTAGTGTGGAAATGGCTGTCATTCAAACATTGTTTCCGCAGATCCACTTTAGATGGGACTCTCCAATAGGAATCAGGCCAAGGCATAGGTAAGGCTTGTTTTATGGGAGATTCATGACCCCTGGAGGCACATTTTCTCACTTTTAGCTCCTAAGAGCTTGGGTCTTTCCCCAGAGAGGTGATGAACGGCATGTCTCAGGGTTCTGTTCTGGGCCCAGTGTTGTTGAAGACCTTTACAAATGATTTAGAGGATGACATAGAAATCATGCTTATCAAATCTTCAGTTGACATCAAACAGAAGGGGGTAGCTAATACTCCAGAGGAAAGGATCAGAATTCAAAATGACCTTGGAGAACTGGGCCAAAACTAACAAAGGAAAGGATCTGGGGGTCTTAGTAGACCAAAAACTAAACATAAACCAACAGTATGATGTGGAGGCCAAAAAAACCCAATGGAATTCTGGGCTCCATCAATATGAGCATAGTGTCCAGAATGAGGGAAGTAGGGGTGCCAATTTAGTTTGCTTTGATCAGGCCTCGTCTGGAGTGCTGTGTCCAGTTCTCAGCACCACAGTTCAAGAAGGATACAGGCAGGATGGAACATGTCCAGATGACCAAATGTTTGAGATCCAAGCCTTATCAGGAACAACTTAGGCCATTTCTGCACTATACGCCATTAGCGTGTTGTACTGTTATAATCCCAGCATTGCCACTTGAGTGATGCCATTGGGTTAGGAATGCTCTTTTCCACACCTTTTCACCTTAAGCAGGTGAGTAGCCATATTGCCCCCGGTGCTCCTTCTTCACTATCACGTCCTTGGCCGCTCCTCTCCCCCACCTTCACCCTGCCCGACTCCCCCAATTGGTCATTTCCCCCCTCCCCTTTGGAAACCGTACTAGTAAGGTTGTAATGGTACGACACGCCAATACGCTATTGCATTTTCACACTATAACGCTTAAAAATGTATTTAAAAAAATAAAGTTTTAATTCAAAAGAGAACTTTAAAATAAACAGAGAGAGGTGATAGATTTCGAAGTCACCATGCCATGGGAGTTGCAGAGGGAGGGACAACCTGGGCATGCGCACAGACTGCTCACTTCTGGATCTGCAATAGCAGGAAGCGGTACCAAGCGCTATTATGGTACTGCACTGAGCCGACTGATGGATTTGATGGGCTAAAGCAGGCTCTTAAAGGATTTTTTTCTGAAAATAAACTATGGCAGTTTGACAAAGCTTGGAGTGGAATAGCAGCTGGATAGCAACAACATTGTGCAGTAGCATGGCTCCTGAACTGGAAACAATCCGCTGCTATTGCGCTATTGCCACATTGTACAGAAATGGCCTTAGGGAACTGGGTATGTTTAGCTCAAAGACGAGAAGACTGAGAGGTGGCATGACAGCTGTCTTCAAATATCTGAAGGTATGTCATGTGTCTTCTGCTGCTCCAGAGACTAGAGCCCTTTTTGCATGGCATTTCTGATGCGAAAGGGCCCCTTGAGCGTCGCACACGTGTGAGGAGTGTTCCACACAATGCACTCACACTTGCGCGACGCTCAAGGGCCTGACGCGGACCGCACATGCATTTTTTCATTTTTGGCTTGAAGCCAAAAATACTGCGCAATCATGAATCGCTCTGGAGCCCCACGCACATTTACCTGGTGTGCGGAGCCTTGGGAGCCCGGCCAGTCACGCTTCCTGTCCAGTGCAGGCCAGGAAAGGTCCCAGGCTGCACTGTGAAAGGAAGAGGTGGGGCCGAAGAGGCAGGGAAGCGAGAGCCTCTCTCCGGAGGCTGCCCGCATGAGCCCCGCACCACGAAAAGGTAAGGTGCGAAAAGGGTCTAGAACTCCAAACAAAGGGTTGAAATGACAAGAAAAGAGATTCTACCTAAACATTATGAATAACTTCTTTACTGTTAGCATGGTTCAACAGTCGAGGGTAGGGAGTTCTCCTAGTCTGGATGTCTTTAAGCAGAGGTTAGATGGGCATTCCTCAGGAGTGTTTTTGTTGTGTATTCCCACATCGCAGGGGGTTGGACTAGATGGTCCTTATGGTCCTTTCCACAAAGTGTCCCTTACTGGATTCTGGCTGCTGTTTCTGGTCAATGATAAGGCAATGTGCTCATACCTTTTTATAGCCGAAATCAAGATGGCTCAGGATCATCGAGTTAGCAGCATGAGGGTGGGCAATGTTGGCCTTCTGTTATTCCACCTGCTGGAATAAAACCCAGAAAAGTTTCTACAAGGGAAAACACCTGCTGGGGTTCAAGCTTCTACCACCCTACTAATAATTGAGGCTCACTGCCTCTCATTCAACCCTGATTGTTGCGCCTGGGCTTCCTGCGACACCTTCTGGAGAGCTTCTGATAAGATTGATTTCCTGCTCAGGGATCTCTTTGGCTGAATCCGGGAGGTTTATTTTATTTTATTTTTGCAGTGGTATGAGACTTGAATTGCTCTACAGGTTCAGGGAGCCAGTGGGAAACTAATATGGGCAAGCCACCAGGCTGAGGTCTTGACATCTCTTTTGCCCTCACCTACACACCTGCAGGTGGACCTTTATTCAAAAATGAAAAAATCTTATTCCTGGCTCAGCTGGGTCAGCCAAGGTTAGGTTCCCAATACCGAGAGGGCTGTAAAAATAGACCAAAAGCGAAGTGGAAGAGAGAAAAGGAGGAAAGTAGCACAGCTCCGGCTCTTTTTTTGTGCCTTTAACTTTCATACGTGACAAGTCCCCAAGAAGACACAAAAGGTGACAAGAGGGCAGGGCGTAGCCGAGCCAGCTCCACTTCGTATTGATTTCCTTTCCTGATTTGGAGCAGAGCTCGTCAAGAAGATGTAACTTAGAGTATTTGGAGGTTTTTTTTATTATATGAAAAAAGGCAAGGGGCACAGAGAATATTCTCTCCGGGTTACTGAAACAAAAGCCAAGGAGTTCACGAGTTTGATCTCAGCATCTCGGACTGAATTCCACTAACGCTTCCCTGATGGTTTCCTTCCTGGAGCCATCAATCATGGTTCTTTCCCCACAATGAGATTTTACTGCAAAATCAGATTTGTTAGATCTGTGCTATTGTGAGCTTCCCCAGGCCTGCAGCATGGGGAAGGGTGGAAAAAGACAAAAGGCTGAAATCCTGCATGGCATCTATAGCTGCTTAAACATAGCTATGAAGGACTCAAGCAATTGACCCCTGAAATCCACCTCGAATTCCAGGGAACCACTGCAGGCAAGGGAGGTCTGTGGTGTGATTGAATGGGGCACTTCAGGATAATATGGCCAGCCACCTTCCACCCCCAAGCTCATCAGTTGCCCAAGGTCCCCCGATGAGCTGGCTGAATGATGATTCAAAATCTGGTTTGAAGTCCTTGTCCAACACTCAGACCCTTTCAGCATCCTACCTATTCTCAGCGCTGGGGTGTGGTGCTCACGCAAGCACCCTCTTGTGAAAGGCCCTCACGTCCAGGTTTCTTCAGCTCCACATGAGCTTCCTGCTCGTACGAGAGCCCCGCCTCTTCCTTTTAGTGCAGCCTGGGACCTTCCCAGGCTGCACTGAGACAGGAAGTGCAACCGACCTGGCTCCCGAGGCTCCGCACGCCAGGTAAGTGAGCGCGGGGCCTGGGAGCAATGTGTGATTGTGCAGCATTTTCAGCTTAAAGCCAAAAATGCAAAGGTGCACGATCGTTGCCTGCTGGCCCCTGGAGCCTTGAACGATTGTGAAGGCGTCATGCAGATCGCTCCTTGCAATCGCGCGAGGCTCCAGGCCCTCTTTCGCATGGCAAATGCTGTGTGAAAAGGGCCTTAGAGTATTGCACCATACTCACTCTAAAAATATGACAAGTTTATCTTAGGGCTTTCTTAACAAAATTTGTTCAGTTGGGGGTTACCATGACGTTCTCCTAAGTCCAAGGGGGTAGGACTTGTCCAAGTTCCCCCAGCGACTTTCCATGGCCGAGCAAAGATTCAAATCCTGATCTCCCAAATACCTATTCCAACCCTGACATTATGCTAGCTCCAGTATGTTGACTGTTTCCTGAGGCTTTCTTGGCAAGATTTGGCCAGAGCAGGTCTTGCCATTTATCATGCCTGAGTTCCAGGACTCACGTGCAAGCCCAGTCAAGATCCTCCCCAACAGCCACAACACAGAGACATGAATAGGACAATACTTACTGCAGTCCAGTGTAAATGAGAAAGAGAGAGCCCACGAGACTCAGAACATTTGTGTAGAGAAGTTGCATTAATTAGGCAAACAGCTGGAGGAGGCTGCTGGCTCATATATATCAGAGATGGGATGGAGAGAAGTCCATAGCAGATAACTGGCATTTCTGGTGCAAGCAACATGTACTTCTTTTGATCCTTGGCTCATGTTGCTCCAAAACCTTGACCTTTGCTTTGTGTGCTGACTGTGCTGCGAGATACTCCCTTGAACTGACACTCTGAATGTATTACTGAGCTGGACTGCTGAAACAAAGATAGTAACTGACTGATAAGCTTTTGTAAGCCTTGTCTGTGGCTGCCTCTATAGACTCTCTTGGAGGACTGTAAACCACAGCTGGACTTCTGGAAATGAGAGTTGCCTTCCACTGAGACCAAGAGCAGGTCTTAGCCAAGACTACCCAATGGGTTTCAATGCCTGAGCAGGGATTCGAACCCTACTCACCCAGGCTCCTAATCCAAAAGTCAGACTGCTACACCACCTCCAAAGTCACTTTCAGCCTTAGAAACCTCTTCGATTGCAGTGCCTACTGGTGTTCTACAGACCTACAAAGATATCTTGTGTCCTTATTGAAGCGTGGCCAACATCTGTGCTATATCAGGTTGTATGTGTGCTTTGTGAGCTGGAGGATGAAGATTTGGTGGAGATGCCAAGCTGAGAGCCTCATCAGTGCTCCAGCAATAATACTTAATTGACCAAGAACTCTTGTTGCATTGCCAACAAGAACAAAAGAACAGGCAGCTGGCTTTGCCATCTGTGCTCATGTGAACACAACTACGAGAATGCCCTCCCCCAGGTTTCCCATTTGAAGATGAAGGTAGAGAAGCCAAGAACTTAGAGGTGTGTCAACAAGCGTACAAGAGCTCCTAATGGAGCAGTAATGATGTGCAGTTAGGGACTGTCTCTAACACACCCACCGGACAAGGCTTGGATTGATTGCTGTAGCTGAGCACGAAAAGCCACTGTCTTATCAGTGGGGTCAATTCACGGAATGAACCAACAAGTGATTGAGCTTGGAGAAATCAAGGGAAACACAGCCTCAGGTAAACAAGCCTAGCTTTTATCCAAAGACTATTTTTTCCATGGGGCAGAACAATAGATGGGAGAATACAACCATTTCTGCCCCACACTGTTATAGTGGTATTATTCCACTGTCAACATCCTGTGGAATCCTGGGGTTTGCGATTTAGGGAGGGGCCTTTAGATTTCTTAGCTTGAGAGCTCTTTGGCCTCAGTAAACTACAAACCCCAGAATTCCACAGGAGGTTGAAAGTAGAATAATAGCACCATAACAATGTAGGGCGGAAATGGCCATAAAATCATAGGATCCTAAAGCTGGAAGAGAGCACAAGGGCCATGGAGTCCAACTACCTGATGTTCAGGGAGACACAATAAAAGCATTCCTGACAGATGGCCATCCAGCCTCTGTTTAAAAGCCTCCAAAGAAGGAGATTCCACCACACTCCCAGGCAGCATATTCCACTGCCGGACAGCTCTTACTCCCAGGAAGTTCATCCTAAGGTTTAGATGGAATCTCTTTTCCTGTAGTTTGAAGCCATTGCTCCACGTCCTCATTTCTGGACTAGCAGAAAGCAAGCTTTCCCCATTTTCTTCTGACACCCTTTCAAATATTTAAACATGGCTGTCACGTCACCTCTTCATCTTCTCTCCACCAGGCTAAACATAGCCAGCTCCCTAAGCTCCCTCCCTCATAGGGCTTCATGGTTTCTCAGAATCCCTCCAGCAGCCTCACAGGAAGACAGGAAGCTGCCTTCAACTGAATGAGACTCCTGTTGTCCATCTAGCTCAGCGTTGTCAACTCTGATAGGAAGCAGTGGCTCCCCAGAGTTTTAGACAGGACTTTTTCCTAGCCCTATTTGAAGATACCTAGTCTTCCCACCCGTTGGTCTCCCATGCAAATCCTAACCAGGTCCAACTAGGGATAGAAAGAATATTTGAAAATGTTCAGGAAAAAGTTTGAGTGTTGAGAAAACCTAATGAGAAACATCATGGATTGATGAGAATCTTTGCAGTGCAGGACTTATTCTGGGCAAAACTTGTATGTGGTTGTTTTGCACAGAAAACAGTATTTTCTGCGCAGGAGGCTGCCTTTTCTACATAGAAAAGAATATTTCAATGCAAATGCTGCAACTGGGTGTTTATTCTGTCCAAAATTTGCACATGGCTCTTCTGCATAAAAATAGCATTTTCTGCACCAAAATTAATACTTCTGCATTGAAACATTATTTTCTACATAGAAAATGTTTCTTCCTGTGTGGAAAACGCCATAACTGAGGGTTTATTCTGCGTAAAATTTGCATGTGGTTGATTTGCATGGAAAACAACATTTTTTGTGCAGGAATTAATTTTTCTGTATTGAAATACCATTTTCTATGCAGAAAATTCTGTTTCCTGCGCAGAAAACACTGTAACTGAGGATTTATTCTACGTAAAATTCAGAGATGGTTGATGTGCATAGAAAACAGCAATTTTTTTACCCAGATATAATTATTTCTGCATTGAAATATTATTTTCTATGCACAAAATACTGTTTTCTGTACAAAGAAATTGTGTGCGAATTTTGCACAGAATAAGTCCCAGATTGCGAATAGCCATCAAAAACTGCAATTTTTGAAGACTTTTTCATAGCTGGAAGAAAATTGCTGAAATTACTCATCACTGCTTTTGAGAAGAATTGCACCCCGGGCCCAACCCTGCTTCTCAAATCAAATCACATAAGGTGTGTTCAGGGTCTCATGGCACCTTTTGGTTCTGTCCCATTTCTGAACTGGATTTGGAGCTTTTCCCATCAGTTCTCACGTGGAAGTTTTTGTACATTTTAATGCACATTTTCTCCTCATGTGGGTGCTTCCTTAAGCACTTTTCTTATAATGCATGTGTCTTCCTCATTAACTAAGCCAGGTCGACATGATTTTTTAAAAAATGTGCATTTATAACCCAGAATAACATATGAAGGAGAACAACCTGGGTCTGACCTTTTCCTAACAGTGACGAGAAATTGAAAGAGGTATAGGGACTTTGCCCTACCATCCAAGCAATGACACCAGACTCTGGAGGGGGTGAAGGAAACCCAGAACTTTATTAAAACACAGGGATCTGCAATGTGGCAGCAAATGCGATGTGTGAACTCAAATTGTCTGGGACAGCCCAGTAAAGTCAGGTCTCTCTTAACTGACTGACTCAGACTAGGCTCAGATTGTAGGGTATAAGACCTCATAGTTTGTCCTAGCCTAATCTCACAAATGGGAAGAGGTAACAAATACCCTAGAAAGCCAGCATGGGGTAATGATTTGAGCACTCGACTACAACCCTGGGTTCAATTCCCTGCTCAGCCATGGAAACTCACTAGGTGACCTTGGGTGTATCACACACTCTCAGCCCCAGAAAGTCACATGATAGGTTTGCCTTAGAATTGCCAAAAGTCAGAAACATACATGCATACAGTGTGGTGTAGTGGTTTGAGCTTTGAACTGCAACACTGGAAAACATGGTTTGATCCTCACAGCAGAAAACAACAAAGCGTGACCGTCCTTTCCAACGAGTCATGTCATCTCGTGATACGTCCAAAATGCAACAGCCTTGATTTAGTAATCTTTGCTTCTGGTGAGAGTTTAGGCTTGATTTGCTCTAAGACCCATTCAGTTACCCCTTTTAGCAGTTCATGGCATCAACAGAACTCTTTCCCATTGATTCCCATCCTTTAGAGCACCAGCTTCATGTGGTGGTTTGTGTGTTGAACTACAACCCTGGAGATCAGAGTTCGATTTCCTGCTCGGCCATGGAAACCTTTTGGGTAACCTTGGGTGTGTCACAGTCAGCCCCAGAAAAACCTGTGAAAGGTTCACCTTAGGATAGTCATAAGTTGGAAATGACTTGAAGGCACACAACAACCTCTGAGCACAGCATCAGAATTCAAAATGGCCTTGACAGATTGGAAAGCTGGGCCAAAACTAACAAAATGAATTTCCATAAAGTACTACATCCGAGCCAGAAAAAAATGAATGCACAAATATATGATGAGTGACATGCAGCTTGACAACAGTACACGTGGAAAGGATCTTAGTAGGCCATTTCCGCATGGCACTCTTATAGCGTGATGATTCCACTTTCAACCTCCTATGGAATCCTGGGGTTTGCAGTTCCGGGAGGGGCCAGCCGGCCCCTCCCGGAACTGCAAACCCCAGGATTCCATAGGAGGTTGAAAGTGGAATCATCGCGCTATAAGAGTGCCATGCGGAAATGTTTGTAGACCAGAAGCTAAGCATGAATCAACAGTGTGACATGGAGGTGAAAAAACACATACACAGAAAACCCAATGCAACTCTGGGTTGCATCAATATGAGCATGGTGCCCAGAATGAGGGAAGCAGTCATGCCACTGTCGTCTGCTTTGGTCAGGCCTCATCTGGAGTGCTGTGTCCAGTTTTGATCACCACACTTCAAGAAGGAGACAGACAAGATGGAACATGTCCAGAAAGTGTGATGAAGAGGGGCAAAAGTATGGAAACCAAGCCTTCTGGGGAATAACTTGTGAAGCTGGGTATCTTTAGCCTGGAGAAGAAAAGACCAAGCAGTGACATGATTTCTATTAATATTATTATTCCTGCGTAATCCTGGGCCTTGCAGTTGAGGGAGGGGCCTTTAGAATTCTCAGCCAGAGAGCTCTTTGGCCTCAGTAAACTACAAAGCCCAGAATTCCACAGGAGGTTGAAAGTGGAATAACAGCACTGGAACAGTGTAGGGCAGAAACGGCCGAAGATTATATGACTGTATGATCCACTTGATGCTGATATAGATGTTCATGTTGTTTCTGACTTATGGAAACACTAAGGCAAACCTATTGCGGGGTTTTCCTGGCCAGATATGTTCAGATGAAGCTTGCAAAGGCAATGGCAAGCTTCCTCTAAGGCTGAAAGAGTATAACTTGCCCAAGGTCACCTGGCAGGTTTCTATCCCTGAGCATAGATTTGTACTCTGGTACCCTGGATTCCTAGCCCAACATTTAAAGCAAAACACTACTCTGGCTTCCTAGTACCTTTCTAATCCTCTGCTATTTCTTTGTATCTATTTCTTTGTATCTATTATTTATTTCTATTAGTTATTGATTTGACACATTAACACCCAGCCATTCCTCCAGTGAGCTTAAAGTGGCATACAACCTCATCCTCATTCACACACACACACACAAACCATGGACCTTAACTCTTCCTCCCCTGCAAAAAAAAATATATATATAATAATAAGTTTTTAAAGACAGGAAATAGTATTCCAGCCAAAACAGGAAGTGATGATCCCACCAAAACAGGGAGTGACGTACTCTGTTTTGTTTTCTTGCAGGCTTTTCTCTTTTTTTGATTTTTTTTTGGTGGCTGGTATGGCACTGGTGTGTTGTGAGGACTGAAAATTGCCCTCTTTCTGACAAATATATAGCCCATTTCAGAAGATTTTGAAGATTAATATTCACTTGAAACCTGAACTGTGTTTACTGGAACTGTTGGAGGACCAAATGGAGAAGAGATATAGAGGTTTATTACTATGTATGACCACGGCAGCAAGATTGACATACGCACAGAAATGGAAAAGGAAATGCTGAAATTGACTGATCTAGCTAAAATGGACAAACTATCAATAATGATTAAGGAGAAATCATTGGCATAATTTTTGAAAGATTGGGAACCTTTGATTGTCTTTTGGCAGAAAAGTGAGAATAGCATGTTAACAATAGGATTTGATAATTAAAAGGTTTGGTTAAGTTGAAGGAGTGCATGAATAGTATATAGTCAGAGAAGTTATCTTATATAGTAAGATCTATAACCATTGTTCAGAAAATCAGAAATTAATGGTAATATTCATCTTTCTCTTTGTCTGTTTATCCTTCCTTCCTTCCTTCCTTCCTTCCTTCCTTCCTTCCTTCCTTCCTTCCTTCCTTCCTTCCTTCCTTCCTTCCTTCCTTCCTTTTGCATTTTTCATTTCTTTGTTTTCCTTTTTGTTTCTATTGAATAGTTTCTAATGTGTGCATGTGTGTAGAGAATTATCCCCTTTCACCCCTGGAGTTTGCCCAGTACCATCTTATAACATCTTGGCTTTAACTCTGCCAACTTTCCAGATAATGTGTATGGTTGCATAGAGAGTTCTCTTCAAGACACAAAACATATTTTTCTCTATGCCTTTCTTTCCTCCACATTAAAAAGAAAAAGAAAATCAACTAACAGCCCAAGAACCTGACAAGCTCTTCAGATTTCTGTAGTTTAACATCCAGATGTGTGCAGCTGCAAAGGACAATGCTCAGATTTTTTTTTTCCTGTTGTCATTGCATGCACGGCTAGAGAATGTGTGGGAACAGCTAAAGAAATTCAAAGGGCCTGCTAGGAAACACAGGCTGAGTGACGGAGTGAGTGGTAATAAGACCCTTCTTTAAATCCACAGATTTTACCCTCCTCTCTCACCTTCAGCCAAATCATGGCCTCCTTCCTCATCACTTTCTATAATAGCAGTGAAGGGAACCATCACAAATGGTCAGAGGTCAAGTCTGGTTGCCCTCCCAGCCTAATAATTCAAGTGCTTCTAGATGGATTGGAGAAAGTTGACAGGAGCCTACAGGCAAGATTGCAAGTGCTTAAATCAGTGGAGTCTGCAGTCACCAGGCAGAATCCTGTTAGTGGCTTATTGTGCATGCTGTGTTTGCCTTGAACAGCATTACCACACCTCACACACACCCGTCCTGCTGGACAGCAAAATTGGCAAGAAATATCATTTCCCTATAAAACCAGACACTTACGACTATAAAGCACATGGTAGAAGGACACTGGCTGCAAACGTGTGCTAGATCAGGCTGGCCTCAGCATGGCCAGGTTGAAAGTTCAAGAGGATTAGACAGAAACCCCTGATGTTAATGGGTTTGGGATAATCCTCTCAATGACCTGACCTCCAAATACAATAGAAGATGAAACTGCCCAGGTACAGCAGCCAAGCACCCCTGCTGTGAGCATATCCTACAGAGACCTTTCCTGTTTACCTTGCCCAACCAAGACATTAAGAGATTTTCAGGACTCCCACTAGTGCTTTGTCACCTAATCAGCCCATTCTGGTCTCCTTTGCCCATTTGCAGTAAAGCAATTACTGCTTTGTCCACACACACTCCTTCGGGGCAAGAAATGGGGTATAAAAACATTGGCTCCAGCCCAGGTAACTCATAGTACATTAGGTGTCATGCTGCACATGGTCCCCTAGACTCCCATTCCTCCATGCTACCGTCAGACTCCTGTTTGAGCCACCCTGCTTTGATCTTTTGCTTCAGGATTGGTAAATATAACCTCTTCAACCCAAAACCTCTCTCTAGCCAATGTTTCTCACCTCTCCCTTCAATAGCCTTGTATGGTTCATGAGATTGCTTGATTTTTTGTCTGTGTCTGTTAATTTCCAAAAAAATACTCCTTTTAACTTTTAAGTGGAGTCTTCTCTACAGTTAGTACTGGTATACACAGCTGAAAAGATCCTGTCGTTACCCTCCTCTTGCAGGCCTCTTTTGAGCTACTAATTCCTCAAATCCCAAGGAGATGCTGGCATTGCTGGTGGACCTCAAAGTCCCCTGTCTTTTAGGGTAACAGTTGTATGCCTTCAAGCTGAGTCTGACTCATGGCTCAGAACACCCTATTCTAGGGTTTTCTTGGCAAGATTTGTCCAGAGGGGTTTGGTCTGATTTCCTTCTTCAGGGGATGACAAAGTGTGATTTCCCGAGGCCACCCAGTAGGCATCTGTGGCTGAGTGCAGATTCGAACTGTGGTGTCCCACAGTCTTAGCCAAGCACTCAAACCACTGTACTACATTTGTAGTTGACATCTGTAAACTAATCGTTCAGCTGTGGATAACAGAGAAAAATAATGATGGAACGCCGGAGGGTGATTATTTCCTTTCCCGAACTCAGAGAATGAGCAGTGGCACCTGGTGGGTTTCCCTGTTAGTGGGACAGTGGATGCACTCCAGGTTTTAGTTTGAATTGTAACGGAGCTATCCATGGTGCCGAACCAAACTTTAAAGCCACAATCCAAGGTGCTTGGTCTGTAGAGTTCCATTCTTTTAAAGTTCAGACTAGTACCTGGAGCAGATTCAGCCTCACACCAGTGATAATGGAAGCCACCAGCAGCCAGTGACCGGAGGGGAGCTGAGTTGTCTGTCTCTCCCAGCCCCACATTGCATAGGCTGCTTATAGAAGAGAGGATGCTCTGTCTCTCTCTAAAGACACGTTCCCAATGCGTGGGTAATTGCTACCTCCCACCCCCCAGTTATTTACCAATGCAGAAAACTGATTACACCTCCCACCTCTTGCTCCAAGACCCAAATCTCAATATAATTAATACACAGACTCTCAGCACAGTAATTATCTCATTAAGTTTTCATGATAGCAGGACTTTTCTCAGGCCAATTGAAATGCTTTGCGTATGCAAAATGGAGTCTTTAAAAACCCAAGATTTATGTGAAAACCAATACTCAACGCAGGCCGCAAACATTATAGGCTGCTGTTAAAAAGAAAAGAAATGTTCCTTCCAAGATTTCTTCCTCTCTCTCCTTTTTAACCCCACCCCCAACACCCAAGAGGAAGATGCATTACTTCAGAAGGGGGATATAACTACTTTGCTGGTTTGAAAATGGATTGCTCCGGGAGGGAGGGGGGAATAGTGGTGGAAACCCAACCCCCAACAGCCCCCAAACAGTATGTCTGATTGCATTGTAATGGTGCCTTCGGGGGTGAGATTAGACTTAAGTATCACTTTGAAGACTTCCAGTGTTGTTTTAAGACCTAATTGCCTCCAAGGTTGTTGTTGTTGCTGTTGCTGTTTTGATTGAGACTTGCACATGTGCATCGCAAAAATACAGGGCTCGGTTCTTTATGGATGAAATGAAAAAAAGCTTTTAGCGGCAATGAACTCATCTGACTTTTCCCAACTGGATCTGACATCTTCTGAGTGACTTACACGTGTCAGCTTTAAGGTAGACAGGGAAGATACTGAAATAGTTGAAGGTTTTTTCCTACCTTGGGTCTGTCCTTAATCGGAATGGAGATTTCGTTTAAGAAATCAGAAGACTAGGGCCTAGGACTAGGGCTTAGGAATGTGGTGGAGTCTCCTTCTTTGGAGGTTTTGAAACAGTGGCTGGGTGGCCATGTGTTAGGTATGCTTTGATTGTGTCTTCCTGCATGGAAGAAAGGGGTTGGATTCAGCGGCCCTTGTGGTATCTTCCAACTGCAACTGCAAACCCCAGGATTCCATAGGATGTTGAAAGTGGAATAATAGCACTATAACAGTCTAGTGCAGAAATGGCCTAGGACTTAGTAGGACAGCTATGAAGGAACCAGAGAAGATCCTGAAGTGTAAATATATATCCTTAAATACCAAAAGCTTGTCTGCTTTAAACAGGACAGGTGGTGGCCCCCATGTCAGTAGCAATGGCGAATCCATGTGACGCTTTTTTCCCAACTTTCAGTGAGTTCTCCAGAGTGCTCAACCCTATAGGTTCTTTAAAGTCCAGACTAAAACCTGGAATGGATTTACTGCTGCCACTGACCTTGGGACCATCAGCTACCTCTGAGAAAAAGGACCTAAAAGGTGAAGGAATGAACAGAAAGAAGTAGCAGGCATAGGGAGGTGACAGGGTAAAGAAGCATCACTTAGGCTGAAGGCAGGGAGCACATTGCAAATGTTAAAGGAACTGGGTATCTAAAGGATCTACGCCTCCCTTACAAAGAACATCAGAGCAGTGGAGTCAGTGCTTCTTATTAGTGGGGTAATCAATCCACCAAGCTGCAGTCCAAACTTTTAAGGTGCTATCTAAGGTGCCGCTTTGGTCAGATGTCACCTGGAACACCTTATCCAACTCTGGGCACCACAGTTCAAGAAGGATATTGAGAAGCTGAAATATGTCCAGAGGAGGACCACTGAAAGGCTAAAACGCCTGGAAACCATGTCCTGTGAAGACCAGCTTAGGGAGCTGGGTGTGTTTAACCCAGAGAAGAGATGGTTCAGAGGTGACATGATGGCCATGTTTAAATATCTGAAGGGATGTCTTATGGAAGATGAGGAAAGCTTGTTTTCTGCTGCTCCAGAGACTTGGACATGGAGGAATGGTTTCAAACTACAGGAAAAGAGATTCCACCTTAGCTTTAGGAAGAACTTCCTGACAGTAAGAGGAGTTTGACAGTGGAATATACTGCTTAGGAATGTGGTGGAGTCTCCTTCTTTGGAGGTTTTGAAACAGTGGCTGGGTGGCCATGTGTTAGGTATACTTTGATTGTGTCTTCCTGCATGGAAGAAAGGGATTGGATTCAGCGGCCCTTGTGGCGTCTTCCAACCCTGTAATTCAATGGTTTTATGGCCCCACCCTCCAAATAAGCTCACTGCTTTTCATAGATCCTTAAAAATTCAGACTAGATCCTGAAGCAGATTCACCGTCGTCCCACTGATGTGGAAGTCACCAGAGGCTCTAACACTCATTTTGCCATTCTCAGGGTTTTGATGAGTTGGGGTATAAGACAGGGCCTTTTGGGTTGCAGAACTAAGACCCTAAGAACTCCTTCCTTAAGAGATTCAACCAGTCCCTTCCCATCAGAGTTTTCGGCTTCAAGCTCTTAACAAGTTTTCATTTTTACCAAGCTTCTCTTTTAGTCTAAATAGGTGTCCCTTCTTTGGGTGACTGCTGTATTCTACTCTTAACCGTAGCACATTAAATGTGGTTTTTAAACTTATAAAATGCTTTATTACAAAGTGCTTCAGGATCCCAAAGGAGAATTTAAATACTTTTATTTTAAACAGTTCGACATAGGATTGGGTGGAAGAGAGTAGTCATTTCTTTGACCATCCGGTTAGAACAGAAGTGGCAAATGTGTGGTCTTAACAGATGCTGTGGGACTCCAACTCTCAGAAGCCCTAGACCAGTAGTTCTTAACCTTTTATTTATGGGAGAGCCCCTGTAAATATAATTTGTTGCCTGGGACCCCCAAGACTTAACTCAAGATCTAAATATTTTAATTTAGATGTTTATTTAAATATTTAAATATTTATTCAAGCGTTGTTGTTTCTTTATTAAAAGCTTCTGGAGAGTAGGATTCAAATCCCTGCTGAGAAACTGGTGATTCACATGCTCTCAGCCTCAGAGTCACATTATTTCAGCCTCAGAGGAAGGCAAAGGCAGACCCTTCTGAACAAATCTTGCCAAACCAACCAATATCAACCAACCCACCAACCCTATCATAGGTTCACTTTAGGGTTGCCATGTGTGAGAAGTGACTTGAAGGCACACAACAACAAAGTTTGGCTGGCAGGGGGAGGTTCTTTCTAACCGTCATGTCTCTCCCTTTTGAAAACTGGCTTATGGTAACCCTAACGTGAACCTTTCATGTTTTTTTCCTGCCAAGGTTTGTTGCCTTTGCCTTTCTCTGAGGCTGAGAGAAGGTGACTTGCCTCAGGTCGCCCAGTGGGTTTCCATGGCTGAGCGGGGATTCAAACCCTGGTCTCTAGAGTCATAGGCCATTTCCGCACAGGGCAAGGGAATTGCCCCGTGCCGGTACTTACCGGATTTCTTGGCTCCGCGCTTGGGTCCAGGCTGGTCCAGAGCAGTGCGTGGCCGTCACTCCGCACTGCTCCAGGGACGAAAATGGCGGCTTTCAGTTGGTCAAGGCTCTCCACCAACCGCTGAAGCTCACCAGCCTAAAGCCCACCCCCGGCCGATTGCAGGCTCACACTGATGCGAGCCTGCAAATCTGCACCAGAGTGCGGCACGGAGTGGCGCGCTCCATGCTTTCGAGAGACCTGTTTCAAGTGGTCTTTCAAAAGCACACTGGACGACCACTTCGAGTCATTCCAGAGTGGGCTGAGGTGCGGAACTACACTAAGTAGGTCTGACCCAGTCCACTCCCAGGTGCAGACGTCCTCCCTGGAGGACGCTCTGCACTGTTTCTTTAAGCCGAAATGGCCATAGCTTGGGCATGAATATGTGCCTGCTGCCGTGTTCCTTTTATCAGGGATGTGCAGCAGGCTGTGTGTGTGTGCAGGTGCTGAAACTGCTCCGCTGTCGAAACTGCTCCTTCCGCATCTGCACACACACACGCCCCCCCCCCCACACACACACCTCTGCTGTGTCCCTGTTCCTACCACTGCTGTTGGTGTCTAGCAATGGGGCTTTGCAGACCCCCTGTTAGGGCTCCGCAGACCCCCAGGGTCCCCAGATCCCAGGTTAAGAACCACTGCCCTAGACAATGGTGAGGAATGCTGTGAATTGTGGGCCATTTCCATACTAGACTGTTGTAGCACTATTACTCCACTTTCAACCTCCAAGGAATCCTGGGGTTTGCAGTTTAGGGACGGGCCTTTGAAAAGCGGTGAACATTTGGAGGGCGGAGTCATAAAACCATTGAATTATAGGGTTGGAAGATGCCACAAGGGTCCCTGAATCCAACCCCTTTCTTCCATGCAGGAAGACACAATCAAAGCACACCTAACACATGGCCACCCAGCCACTGTTTCAAAACCTCCAAAGAAGGAGACTCCACCACATTCCTAGGCAGCATATTCTGCTGTCAAACAGCTCTTACTGCCAGGAATTTCTTCCTAAGGTTAAGGTGGAATCTCTTTTCCTGTAGTTTGAAACTGTTGAGGTCCCTCGGTAAACTGCAAACCCCAGGATTCCGTAGGATGTTGAAAGTGGAATAATCGCGCTATAAGAGTGTAGTGCGGAAATGGCCTGGGACTTCTGAAAGGGAAAAAAGGTCCATTCTGGGCAGAATAATCTTCTGAGAAACTTCAGGGTGTATGAAGAATCTTGCTGGTGCACTGTTCTTCCCAGGGGGGGCCTCCTGAGTGTCAGGAAACCCATTTTTCTGCCAGGAAACAAATAGCAGCAAACATTTGTTGTATCCCTAACTGGCAATGTCACTTATCACACCAACGATGACTCCTGAGTGCTTCCCCATCAGGTGTGGCTGTGGCAGTCTGGCAGTAGACTATGCTTCCTCGGAGTGTGTTGGAGTCTCCTTCTCTGGAGGTTTTTAAGCAGAGGCTGCATGGCCATCTGTCAGGAGTCCTTTGATGGGTGTTCCTGCATGGCAGAATGGGGTTGGACTGGATGACCCCTGGCGTCTCTTCCAGCTCTATGATTCTGTGATTCCTCTTGCTGCACATGGCATTTGTTTTACTCTGCAATCACAGCTCGTCCTTCTCTGCCTTTGTAAAGCGACCAAAGCAATTTCCCCGGATCTTTAATTGAACATTTGACCTTATGATGCCTCTGATTTGGCTTCTTACGTAACCGTTGTAGTTCCAGCAAGATGCTAGCAGCGGTCAGACACACCTTGCCTTTGCTTCTGTGTTCCACTGCATAAACTGCATAGAATTCTGAGGGCAGAGTGGGAATTTAAGCAGAGAAATTACAGGAAGGAGAGAAAGAACTCCTCTCCTCTTTAGGTTCTCCCCTCCGATTTTTTAAAAAAGGCATGTTGCCCAGAAACTTTCTGGGGAGTTACAAATGCACAACCTAGAACATTTCCGCAAGACGCTCTTATAGCGCGATGATTCCACTTTCAATCTGCTATGGAATCCTGGGGTTTACAGTTCCGGGAGGGGCCGGCCGGCCCCTCCCGAAACTGCAAACCCCAGGATTCCGTAGGAGATTGAAAGTGGAATCATTGCGCTATAAGAGTGTCTTGCGGAACTGGCCCTAGAGTTACACACTTATAACTGTTTTGTTTTCATGGTCTCTGTGCAGCCCCTAATGTAGGGGGATACATAGGGACCATGAAAGACACCCAGTCCCCATTTAGCTGAAGGGGTCTGTTCCTCACCGAACAAGAAGCGGTTAGCCAATTGCCCTGCCCCTCCTTGTACAAGCAATTCCAAGCATGAGGGGGAAATGCTACAGGGGTCCTGCTTCCGCCTATCACAGCAGAGATCACTCACGGAAGGGGTGGGACTTTCAGTTAAGCTGCTTTCTGATTGGCAGGGGAACAGATCTCTGTCTATTGCAGTAACCGCTGCCTGGTCAATGGGGGCTGCAGAGATCAGGATGGAAATCGCTGCACAACATTTCGACTACAGGGCTTATGCGCTTGTAACTCCTCAACAGGATTCCAGCCACTCTCTTCCAGCACTATAGGAGGGAGCTTTAGTATAGACTATCTCCCAGAAGAGAGCAAGTTAGCTGAAATACATAGCCCTCACTTTAACCCCAAAGCTTCTTCAGGGGTCTTCTGCAGAATTAAAAGTCTGTAGTGGGGAGCAAATATGGGGGGAATGATGCATGCAACTGAGAGTGTTCCAGCTTGTCAATATCTATCTTGAACTGTAGTGCCCCATAACTGGACACAGGATTCCAGGTGGGGTCTGTCCAAAGCACAATAGAGTGGTACTATTACTTCCCTCAGCCTAGACACTACACTCCTATTGATGAAGCCTAGAATTGCATTGGCATTTTTAGCTGCTGTACCACACTATCTGGCTCTAATATGCAAACCAAGAACAATAGGTCCAAACATACAAACCAAGGCACATGCACAATGCACCACACATGTAGTTCCACTTCCTCCAGACTGGACCGAGTGCAGGCATTTTGCATCAGACAAAATGTCCAGCTTTGTCCGTACTCAGAGGACGCCAACAGGATTCTGGCTGTAGGTTATTTGGACTTCTCTGCATGCAATCTCTTGCCACCCCCTTACTACCCTCCTTGCAAACACACAACACACTTGGCAGTTCAAGGCCTGGCTCCAGGTTTACATTTGGCAAAAGCATTCCTGCCCCCATCACCCCACCAAAAAAAAATTCCCCTGCCCTATAATTTCTGCTAATCAAGGCAACATTCCTATTAGAAAAATCATTATTCTTTTGCTTAAGCTGTGCAATTTTCTTCTCTGTGTGCGTTTGTTAATCAATTTTGCAAGCTGCCGCCTGGAGAGGAAGGACAGGGAGAGGGAGCAGGGCCGGGAATGTAGAACTTTCCTCCTGCAATGAGAGTTATCTGGCAGGCTTTTGCTGCCTGTGCAACTCTCTGGCATGATCTTAATCTCATCCTCAGAGCCCGCCCCTTCTCCCCAGACTTGAATTATACACAGCGGAAGCTAATAAAATAAGACTTTGGGCAGCTTTGCAAAACTTGGAGATTTAGAGAAAATTTGACACACAACCATCCATGTACACACACACACACACACACACACACAGACCATCCACAAAGCTCTGTGCAACTGTGGTCAGAGTGCCAAGATGATGAACAAATCATGCTCAGACTACTAATTTATCTCTTATTGGTAAGATGCGATCGCTAAGGCCATTTCTGTACTATACCTCCTTCCCTTGTTCTCCGGTCGCAGTGTTACACCCCAAAGTAACCCCAAGAGACGGCCCCTAAAATTGGCATGACTTCCCCCATATTGGATATTGGCTAGCAAAAGTCGGTTGCAAGTAAAATTGGTTTTGAATTAAATTCTCAAGATGAACAACGCCTTTGCTGCTGTATGGGAACATAGACAACTTCCTTTAGGCTAAAATACAACGACCTATTGTTCCCAGTCACATATCTCTAGGCAGCCACAATAGACTCTCTCCTTGATTAATAAAAGGGTTGCCTCAGCCCCAAGCCACGGTGATGAACTTTGCGAGGATAGACAATCAGTCTATCAATTTGGAACGATAATCCTATCATGTCCTTGGACCTTCCCAGGAGAAACAATACCAAGGAGAGGTCGTGATATTTGCCTAACATTATATTCCGCAATCATCGCCCATTCACGCCACTTTGCTACTCTATACACAACCTGAGGACAGAAATCGGCTATAAAAATCCTCACTTTCGGAGCCTCTTCGGAGAGCCTCCCAGACCGGACAAGGTCCGTTTCGCTGCTACCGAGGTGTCCCACTTAAGCCTCTCAGATGCTGCTGAGAGCTAAACGCGACTCGCGTATCCGACTCGCCGCGAAACCCCGCTGCTTCCAGCCTTCCAGCCCCAGGATCCAGCCTCCCCTTGGTGCTTTACACCGAGCCTTCGCTAATCTTCTCCTTTCCAGGACACCTAGACTAAGGTCCGTATGCCCTCTCTCCCAACTGGCTCTTCTTTCCAACTTCATTCCTGTAGCCCTTGTGTGATTGTAGGATTATTTGTTGACATGTGACCTTCTCTGTTAGTTTTAATAAATTTACTTTAGACTGTTCCTCTGACTCTTGCGTGGTTCTGACCCCGCAGACATAGGGTTAAAGATCCCTTGCCCTGACCTCTCGCAAGCTTTGAGTTTCTCTGTTAATTCCCTTAATCTGAAGTCTGTTTGGGTGTCCTCGAGATACCCCCAGTTTTCAAGGTAACAGCAGTCCTGCTCTCTCTCTCCCTGTCCTTCCTCTCCAAGTGGCAACTTGCAAAATTGGCAAGAAGGGAATGCTGGGAAGGGAGCATGATGGGAATGCTCCCCTCTGCACCTAGATGGCTGTGGAAAGCAAGCGACACACACCTTCCTTCCGTAGTGCAGCTAGCCTCTTTTCCATGATGCACTGGGGAAGGAAGCGCCTCCATCTCGCTTCTGCCCCTTCTGCATGGCTGGGAGTGACGGGAGCATTGCACGATTGCAGGTGCTTAACAGATTTATTCTGTTAAGCAAATGTTCCCGGATAGCAATGGGTGGGGATGGGTTGGCAGTGGAACCATGACAACGTGGTCTGAAAGCATGACCCGTGGTCCACTGCCATCATGTCCCAAACCCGGGACTATGGCACAGCTTACCTTTTTCCAGCATGGGTGCACGGGGATCACACGAGCAGCCTCTTCTGAGAGGCACTTGTGTCCCCTCTGCTTTTCTTCCGCAGCAGCTCCCTGCTGGCTGGACGGAAGTGTGAGAGCTCTGCCCCTTCCTTTCACAGCACAGCCGGGTACTTTCCCAGGCTGTGCTGGGGGAGGAAGGGTGAGGGCCGCGTCTCCGGAGGCTCCACACACAAGGTAAGTATGTGTGGGGCCTGGGAGCATCGCACGATTGCACATCATTTTCAGCAGGAAGCCGAAAATGATATATTGTGTGATAGCCGCCTACTGGGCCCGGTAGCATCGCACGATTGTGAGGACGTCATGTGGAACACTCCTTCCGGTCGCGTGACACTCTGGAGGCCCGTTCGCATGAGAAATGGCATGCGAAAAGGTCCTATGACACTACGTAGAAATGGCATTCATATCTGAAGAAAGAAAAGGTGGATCCCTTCTCAGTGGCAACTGGTGACTCCATGTTACTCCAGGGGCCCTGCTGTGAAGGAGCTCATCCAAGGTGCTGAGCCTGTTTGGGGGACTAGGGGTCAGCCCTTAGGTATCTCCTTTAAAGTTCCAATAAAAACCTGAAGTAGCTTCACTGCTCCTGTGTGCTTACCTAGAGCTTCAGAAAATTATGGGATTTGACCAAAGTTCTCATAACTTTCTGAAGCTGTAGGTAAGCACACAGGAGCAATAAAACTACCCTTTTAACCTTCTCTTTTATAGGCTAAATTATCCAGCTCCTTGAGCTGGACCTCAAGGGCTTCATGGTTTCCAGGCCTTCTACCATTTTGGTCACCCTCCTTTGGACATGTTCTAGCTTGTCAACATCCCTCCTGAACTTTGGGTTCCCAGAACTGGACATAGTATTCCAGGTGGGATCTGACCAAAGCAGAATAGAGTGGTACTAATCACTTTCACTATCCTTTTCTGACCAACGTAACACAACCACAGCGTACCGTGGAGGGCCCATCTTTCTCCTGCAACCCCCTGATCTGATACAGATTTAAGGTACGGCAAGTCGAGTTTAGCGCTCTAGCTTTATCACACCCTGGCAGATGGCAAGAGTGACGCTGCAAATGAAGCTACCGAATGTGGCACACAATCTCAAAAGATGCGGAAGCGCAACAAGCTCGCTGTATTTCCCCCAGGGTGCCGTGATTAGGGAGAGACACCGAGTGAACACAACAGCCTCTTTTATTGGACCAACTGCTTGTTTCCATGATTGCATGCTTTGGCGTGATGTGCTCTTTTGTCAGGACCGGTGTTGGGAGGAAAAACCTCACACATACATTTCATTTCAATGCTGTTTTTCATTTTGTCACTGGGTTAATAGCTAGTCTCGGGTAGAACTCTAGCCAAAAAAAAAAAAACTGGGCAGGAAGAGAGGGATTCTCCAGCCTCTGCTTCCATTGACTCTAATTCAGTACAGAATTCATTTGCAGCCTAATTATCAGCATTTCAGAGATGGGTATTGTTGGATTTCAGAGGTATTCATGAGGAGGGAGGGTGAGAAACAACACAAAGAACTAAAAGAACAACAGCATTATGGCATTTTTGAGACCAGAAAGTTTTGTTTGGGCTGAATGAAGGACGGTGGCTGCAGTCCATGAAAACATGCACTAGGTCCTTAAGTTTCTTCTCAAAGAAACTGCCCAAGTTGTTACCCCACTGGCATACCCTATCCCGGGGACTATAAATTTTATATCAGATATGTCTACCATGCCAGAGAGGTTGCCTGGATGGGCACGTAGGCAAAGAGGTCGAATGACCAAAAACAGGTTAAGACCAGAAAAATCCCCAGTCACATAGTCCAAGGAGACCTCAGGCTATACACATCCCCATAAACAAAGGGTCCTCAGCCAAGAGTAGCCAACTTGAGGGGATTAGCGTGTTTTCCCCAAGTTGAGCAACTTTGACTCTGGAAAAATCCTATAAGGTGAGGTCCATCTACATAAACTTGACTGCAGTCCTACTTGACCGCAACCCTACTTGAAACAATACTGCAACCCACTTGCCATTGTATGGCATTCCTTTCTTTGTTTTGGCCATTGTTCTTCCCGGGAGAGGGCCTGCCCTCGAGGTACGTTCTGCCCTATAAGTAGTCCTAGTTTTGAGGGTCTCTTTGGAGAACTCCCCGCCACGCTAGCAGACCGGCACTCTGTTAGTAGAGTGATCCCCTCTGCCGTCTCTTCACTGAGCTCCATTCTTCTCTCCGCTTCCCGGACTTAAGACTTCAGGATAGGTGCAATATCACCGCCGCTACTTTCCCTTTGCTATATCCCCTATCCATTTTTCACCTCTTTTCCTTCTCAATAGGCCTTGTGTGCATGAATGAGCGAGGATGTTGGTGCGTGATTTAATAAAATTCATTTATTTGGTACATTTGTCTGGCTTTTTGCTTGGCCTGACCCTGTAAAGTTAGGTAAAAGATTCTACTGGGTTACCCTGCCCCTCGTTTTGCTAATGCTGGTGCTCCGCTGATTTCCCCAACCTTTATAACTTGGAGCGAATCAAGTTGTCCCCCATGGGACCCCCAGAAGTTATGGTAACAAAGTAATTAAAGCAGTTTTCTTCCTGCTTCAAGAATGTCTCTGAAATCCATGCTCATTAGAAAAAATAATAATGCTAGGTAAGGTGGAAGGCAGTAGGAAAAGAGGAATACCCCATTACAGATGGATAGACTCAACCAAGGAAGCCACGGCTACCCTGAATTTGCAAGACCTGAGCAGGGCAATTGGTGACTGAAATCTTGGAAGTCTCTCATTTATAGGGTCACCGTAAGTCAACTTAATGGCTATTAAGAACAACGCATCTTAAAAACCTGATGATAATTAAAAAAAAAACCAGTTAAACTGCCATATAAGTGTACAATCTTTTAAAACGATGAGAATAACAATAAAAGTACAGCACACACATTCCATTAAAAGATCTTTCTGCATGACTACTTAGTAACCAAATGCTTGTTTAAACAAAAGATCTTTACTTGCCACTGGAATGTGAGCAGAGAGAGGGCCAGCTCTGTCTCCCATGGAAGAGATTTCAACCACCAAGAAAGTCCTCGCCCATTTGCTCACCAAGCACATCTATGATGGTAGTGGAACAGAGACAAAGCCCTCCCCTAAGGGTCTGAAAATTTGGGCTGGCTCAGGGAGTTGCAGTCTCCTCATATCTGGGCTTGGTTTCAGACTGAACTCCAGTCAGACTAGGACGTGGAGCAATGACTTCAAACCACAGGGAAAAAAATCTCACCTAAACATGAGGAAAAGCTTCCTGATGCTAAGAGAGGTTTGACATTGGAATATGCTGCTGCCTCAATAAAATGTGGTAGAGTCTCTTCCTTCTTTGGAAGTTTTTCAATAGAGGCTGGATGGCCATCTGTCAGGAGTGCTTTGATAGTGTCTTCCTACATGGCAAAAGGGGGTTGGACTGGATGGTCTTTCTGGTCTCTTCCAGAAATATGATTCCATGTCAGTGAGGCAGCGAATGCACTCTGGATTGTAATCCAAATTTTGAAGGATCTATCCAAAGTGTCAAACCCTGGCTGGAATCCTAGTACTATCTAAAGTATTGTCATCATACCCTACGGTCCCTCCTACAAGGTATGCAATCTTCACAAATTGGACTTGTTAATGACTGGAGAACACAATCAAAGCCATGCTGACTGGAGAATATGTTTTGAGGTCAAGCTGACCTGAGACGCGTTCAAGGTCCAGAGTCCAGAGAGGGTTAGGCAGAAAAAACCAATGCTGATGGGTTTCACAATTCTAGGCTCTTTGCAGTTCTGAATACAATGACAGACGAACTGCCTAGATTGGTGAGCAATCAGAAACCATCCCTCAACTGGATATCTTCCCTATACACCCTCCCATTAAGAGATTGCCATGATTCTCGTCAATGTTTTCTTACCCTGGAGTTAACGCAGTCAGCCCATTCTGGACTTTGTCCCCTTTGTCAGTCCCATGGGAAAGCCATTACGGTTTTGTCCAGGCACCCCTTCAGAGTGTGAAATAGGGTAGAAAAATTCTAGCTTAGACCCCAGCCAATTGTAGTACATTGTATGTGGGGCCCCAGACTGCTGTTTCTCTGTGCTACCATCAGACGCTGTATGAGTCCCTCCTCTGTGACTCCTTCTTCAAGACTGGTAACTATCACTCTTTCTACCCATTCTCTAGCCAACCTTTCTTGCCTCACTTTCTGATAGCCTTGTATGGTTCTTAAGAGTGTCTGATTTCTTGTGTGTTTATTAATTCCCACCAAAATACTCGGTTTAATTCTTAACCGGAGTCCTGATATGCATGGGTGAAAAGATCCTGTCGTTCCCTCTTCTCACAGGTCTCCTTTAAGCTATAATTCCCCCAAATTCTAAGAAGACACTGGGATTGTGGGTGGACCCAGCCAACCCCCACCTCTTAGGGTAACCGTATACCCACCAAACCAGTGACTGAATGGTGCAGCCAACACAGAGACAAGTCCATTTGATTCAGGAGCTCAACTCTACTCAGGACAAGACTAGGGCCATTTCCGCACTAGAGTGTTATAGTGCTATGATTCCGCTTTCAAGATCCTATGGAATCCTGGGGTTTGCAGTTTCGGGAGGGGCCGGCTGCAAACCCCAGGATTCCATAGGATCTTGAAAGTGGAATCATAGCGCTATAACTGTCTAGTATGGAAATGGCCTCGGATTTAGGCCTTGAGCTTCACAAAGCAGTGAAAGAGTGTCTGGGTTGCAGCCTTGGGTCCCACTCAGAGAGAAAGGCAGATAGGTAGGTAGATGGACAGATGGATGGACAGACGGACGGACGGACAGACAGACAGATAGATAGGTAGTTGGGACAGGACTTTGCACACCTGCAGCTTGGATGTGCTGCCCCAACTGTTCTCACTGAACAATCAGCCTTCCAAATACTCATCAGCCACTGGGAGCCATGTCTGTCACCCTCTCGGTGGAAAAGGCTGCCTAGCCTACTCGGAGACTCTGCCGTGCTTTGTGGACCCTGGGTACCGCCTCCAATATACACTTTTGCACATCCCTCTCCCAGTCTTGGTTTTCCCAGCTACCGACTGATCCCTCAGCTTCTTGACCTCTGGACTCCTCATTACTCACATAGCTTCCCTTTTGTCCCAGTGAATTACAACACTCTTCTTCTCTCTGACATCACTTTCCATTCCCCAGCCAACCCTGAAGTCCCTTGTGTTGATCAGCACACACGCCTTTCTCCCTTGCTCTCTTTTAGCATTTATTTATTTTACCCCTTTCCTGCCTCACAGCAGCTAATCCATCAGAGGGAGTGGAGCAGATAGACAGATGAGTTGCAACTGCGAGGGGGATATCACAGCAATTAGGGAAAGCCATAAACAGGCCCTTCTACATATGAAAGCATTTGGCAGAAGGGACAAATGCCCCCTTTTCTCAGATCCCCCCTCTCCATTCCTCTCCATCTCTGAGCACAATGGCATCTCTCCCCCTCTGAAGGAAGACCATCTCTTACATACAAGAGATTCTCATGCGCCCCACCCCATTCATTCCCGCTGAAAAGACTGGGCATCTCGATCAATGGTTTTTTTTTCCTTTTTCAGTCTGAATGACCCCCTTTCTCTTCCCTTTCTTTGCCCTTTGCTGCAGGCCTCTGCAATGGCGTTCATGCTAATCAAACATGTCACTGGCAAGCGGCGATTTGGAGAGAGTGTGGTAGAATGACGACCAAGCTGGAATCCATCCAGCCATCAGAGGTCATTGCAGGAGTGGGCATGGCTTCATCACGTGCCACGGCCCCCGCCGGTCCACGTCAAGCGCTTCGGTGCACTCCAGCCTGTCATTCAAGTATGATGGATGATGCCCTGGCAATATTTGAACACAGAAGTATGGATGCCCATGCACCGTTGAAAGCATTGAGTTTTCAAGCATGCAAAAGATGCTGCCAAAGGTCAGTTCAGATGTGTGTGTTGGACTCAGCTGGAGATTATTTTATGGGAAATATGGAAGCAATCATTTGCTGAGTTTGAGGTTCAGGCATCGTTCAAGAGTGAGGCCCTTTCCAAACCACCCACCCAACCCGCCGTGGGGACAGGAGAAGGACGGGACTGCGATAACGATTCTGCATGAAGCTGTTGTGGTCCTCTCCTACTCCTGTCCCCAGGCAGTGCAATCACGGATTAAATCATTGACAGGTTTTCCCCATCAATGACCCATGATTGCACTACCATCGTGGACTTACCTGTCCTGCAGAAGCTCAAGAAGCACAATGGCTATTCTTCCTGCCCCAGAGTGGCCTGGGAAGGTACCTGGCTGTGATGTGGAAGGAAGAGGCAGGGCCATCACGCTTCCTTCGCTATGGAGCCAGCCAGTGCGGGGGGAGTGCTCCCATTGCGCTTTCCTCCTGGCAGAGCTGATCCTGGGATCCCCACCAGAGGACTCCACAAAAAAGGTAAGGTGTGCAAGAGGTCTCAGTCAAAATCCCACATCAGGATTGATTAGTGTAATTTTCTTCATATTTGAATTTGGCACCAAAGTTTGAACTGGGCAGCACAGCATAAGAAAGATGGCTGCAATTCTATGGTGAAGTCTATGGCCATTTCTGCACTACCTTGTTATAGTGCTATTACTCCGCTTTCAACCTCCTATGGAATTCTGGAGTTTGTAGTTTACTGGGGCCAAAGAGCTCTCTGGCTGAGAATTCTCAAGGTCCCTCCCTAAATTGCAAACCCCAGGATTCCATAGGATGTTGAAAGTGGAATAATAGCAGTCTAACAGTGTAGTGCGGAAATGGCCTATGTTGCATAATGGTATGCATACTTATCTATGAAGCAGAGGTTCTACAGAACCTACCTAGTGAATTGTGAAGATGCATATCAGTGTGGCGTAGAGGTTGGACCATGATTTTGGAGACCAGGGTTTAAATCCCCTCTCATCCATGGAAACACACTGGGTGATCTTGGGCAAGTCGCATTCTCTCAGCCTCAGAGGAAGTCAAAGGCAAATCCTCTCTCAATAAATCTTGCCAAGAGAAACCTGTGATAGGTTCACCTTAGGGTCACCATAAGTCAGAAATGACTTGAAGGCACACAAGAACAACAATATTAGGGCGCCAGCAAGAGTGTCCCAATGGCCATCGGCAGCCCCAAACCATTGTCCAGAAGGGGATGAGGATCACCCAGCGTGTATTGGTGCCCATTGCCTGTTGGTCCCAGTGCTCACTGGTCCTGATGCACATCAATCCCAGTGTGCAATCATCACTGTGCTGGCTCCCCTATGTGGAAATATCATAGCAGCCCCTGGCTGAATATGGATGTTGCAAAACTGCTCAGTTCTATCTTCGGCTAATGTGTTTTAACCATGTGCCCTTTAATGGAATTGTTGTTTAACTGCTAAACTTAGATAAAACCCCAAGCAAACTTTTATCTTAAAATCCTGTAAGCCACGTTGGGATTCAGCTCAGAGGAAGGATGAGGCATAAATTGAATGAACGAATGAATGAATCCAAAATTGTGCAACCAATTGCATCTCTACAAATGTATCTGAGGGTTGTAGTGTTGTGAAATGGCAAACGCATGGTGTTTGTTTCCACAATCTCAGTGAATTAGGTGGTATACTGAAGCCCAGACAAATACAGTCAGGCCTCTACTTTTGCGGAGGTTAGGAGAGCAAGACCTCCAACAAAAGTGGAAAAATTATGAATATAACTGAAAATTGCAAACACTGTTTTGTTTGCCTGAGAACACGTCTCAAGGAATCAGTAGGTCCTCCAGCACAATTCTATAGTCTGCTTCTGGTGGAAGCAGGCCATAGAATCACATTGGAGGACCTAGCAATGCCTCTAGAGAAGTGTTCTCTCTAGGAATCTCTAGGTCCTCCAGGGAAATTCTATGGTCCGCTTCTAGTGGAAGCAGACCATAGAATTGTGCTGGAGGGCTTAGAATTCTTAGAGAAGACATTTTTTTTTCAGTAGCAGGGGCAAATAATTTTTTTTAATAAATATATTAGCTAAATAAAACAAAATAACTTGTGAATAATCAAATCTGTGAATGTGGAACCAGCAAAAGAGGAGGGCCTACTTTAATCCCACACCATCCAAGAATGCGCAAGTGCATGCAGAGTGATTGTACTTACAAAAATCCTCTTGTGCACCTGTGAACTGAACAAGCTTGTTGTGCCACGGCCCCAAAAGCACAACTCAGTGCGTAAGGGAACACCGACAGGATTCTAGCTCAAATGCGTGACTCAATGCACAAGATGCATGTGTGCATCCGTACATGATACAAAATGCACATCAGTGTGCAAACTGTATCAAGGTGCAAGATAACCACATGTGCCACTCTGCTTCTGCAAAGTGCAGCTGAATATGGATGCTCTGCACCAGACAAAAATATCTATCTGCTTCTAAAAGGGAATTTACTCATGCATAAAACATCCACAGGTGTCCGGACACTGTGTAACTTCGCAAATGCATTCACACTGACTCCGTTAGGAAGACAGACCTCATTTCCTACCGGATAAACCGTCCCTTATTTATGCTGGAACTGTCCCCGTTCACCAGGACCTATTTTTTTTTAATGGTCTCTGTCCCAATTTTGTTCCTATTTTTGCCTTTCCAAGATGTCTCACAGCATCAGTGTTCATGTTAGTTACCAGAAGTCAGAGCTTTGTCCACCAGCCACTATTCAACTGCAACACTGAGTAAGAGGTAAGTCTTTTAATCCTGAATACACAGCCACCTTGGGATCCACCCTGGGGAAGGATGGGGAATAAACTGAATGTAAGATACTCTACAGAGCCAGGAAAAGTTATTTTTATGGACATAATTCCCAGAATCCCCTGGCCAGCATAGCATTTCATCTGCAATGCACATCACGCTAGTGTGTTCTCAAGCATTCTAAGGTATAATTCAGAGCAGGAAAAAAATTAATTTCTTGGACTACAACTCCCACCTACTGGGTGTTTTATTCCCCCCAAAAGTAACTGTTCAAAGCTCTCCATGCCATGCAATGTCCACCTTGCTAATTCACACAATTTGGCTATTGTGGTACATTTTTAACTGTAATAACTGATACAGTCAGCTTTCTGTATCCATGGGTTCTGCATCTAAGGGTTCAACCAACAACACCTTGAAACATATTTGGAAAAAAAATCCAAAAAGTAAAGGTTGATCTTACCACATGCCGAGCATTATGCTGATATGTAGGCATATCCTGATTCTAAATGGCAGCCTCCCACATTTAGAAACATAGAATCAGAGAATGCTAGAGTTGGAAGATATCCCAAGGGCCACCCAGTCCAACCCCATTCTGTCATGCAGGAAGACACCATGAAAGCATTCCCAACAGATGGTCGTCCAGCCGCCGTTTAAAAACCTCCAAAGAAGGAGACTTCACCACATTCCCAGATAACAGCATTTTCCACTGTAGAACTGCTCTTACTGTCAGAAAATTCCTCCTAATGCGTAGATGGAATCTTGTTCCCTGAAGTTTGAAGCCATTGCTCCATGTCCTAGTCTCTGAAGCAGCAGAAAATTGGCTTGCTCCATCCTCCAGATGACATTCCTTCAAATGACATTAAACCTAGCCATCATGTCACCTCTTAACCTTCATTTCAGATTGCCAGGCTCCCTCCAGCTCTCGTTTGACTTGTTTGCCATTTTGTATAAGGGATGTCATCTTATTATGCCATTGTGTGCAATGAGATGAGCATCCATGGATTTTTGCATCTACTGGAGGTCTTGAAACCAAACCCCAGTGGATACTGAGGGCTCACTGTAATAAGACAGTAATGCTTTTCCCAAGTACAAAATTGACATTTTGCGATACCTTTATTAGAGCAACAGAAAGCACTTTATTTTGATCGTAGTTTTTGAAGCTAGCACAAAAGCTGGCTTCTTCATCAGCTGTCAGGCAAAGATGGTACAGAATTCATACAGGGGAAGAAAGGTGACATTGATGGGATTCAATCCAATATCCTCTTACCATAGTGTAAATACATGTGGAGACACGCTACGTGAGTGCTACACAAACCCTTTGCAGAACAGTGACATTGTACAACACTTGTCAGTGGCTACGTGCCATTGTGCAAGGCACAATACACAATGCACAACGGCGAGAGAAAGCATAGGATGCACAACTACAACACACAATGCACAACCACAATTCAAAGTCTAGAGTGCATGACTACAATGCACAATATACAACCTGCAACCACAATGCAAAGTATAGGATACACAATCACAACACATTGGCCCTTTCTTTACCTTACCTTGTTCTGTTGTTGTCTGGATGTCATCCCAGCAGTGCCTCTGCCAGGATGGCAGCATGTGCTCAGAGTTCCGCTCTGCACGCAACCGGCTGCCTGCAGAAGGGAGTGCGAGGGACACACTCCCTTCCTTCCGCCCTGCAGCCGGCCTTCTTCCCATGCTGAGGTGAGGAAGGAAAGGCGCAACCGCACTGCTGACCCTTCTGCATGGTCAGCTGCGGCAGAAGGCTTGCCCAATCAGGGGTCACTGACAAAGCTTTTCCATGAACGATATACCCCGCAATCATACCGGCTGGTGATGCAAGAAGAGTGGGACCATGACACCATCATGTGGAAGCATTGTCATGGTCCCGCTTCTCTTGAGTCCCCATGCTGGGACGATGCCATCCTGTGCAAAGGAAAGGACCATAATGTACAATGCTCAACTTGCAAAGACAAAGCACAGGTGAAAATGATACCTGTGCAACTCTGCTTCTACCACTATTAGCGGAAGAAGTCCCTTGTTTAATGGTGACTTTTTTGGCCCTGCATGAATAGTGTGACTTATGCATGTATATGTTCCTACCAGAATTCTCACCAAGGAATCATGGCTTTATAATATCAGACATCTCCAGGTAGGGCTAAAAAAAAAAGAGAATTGTATCTAAGGCCATTTCCACACTAGACTGTTATAGTGCTATTGTTCCACTTTCAACATACTATGGAATCCTGGGGTTTGCAGTTTGTGGAGGGGCCTGAGGTCTTACATTCCACAGAGCTAATTCTGCCAGTTAGAATTGACAATACTAGTGTACAGGGACCAAAGGTTTTACTCGGCGTAAGGCAGCTTCATAGGGCGTTTCCGCACTAGATTGTTATAGCACAATGATTCCATTTTCAACATCCTATGGAATCCTGGGGTTTGCAGTTTCGGGAGGGGCCAGCCGGCCCCTCCCGAAACTGCAAACCCCAGGATTTCACAGGATGTTGAAAGTGGAATAATAGCACTGTAACAGTCTAGTGCAGAAATGACCATAGGTTCCTTTGACTTTGTCAAAAGTTTTGCCACAGTGAAAGCTGGCCGAGTTAACAGACTCCAGCCCCATGTACACGGCTGTTAGCGTTTGGAAGTAAAAGATTAGTGGGAAGCCACGCCGATCTTTCTTTAGCTAGACTTGCCCTTTTTATATACCTGATAACTTTATCTGCTATAATGCGTTCCACCGCTTTATCAGGTACGGGCGCCAGTCTCCGGAACGCGTCACCTATTTCTGTCAGCAATTTCACATCTGAGTCTAGTCAGGCCTCCTCTGGAATCCTGCCTTCGGTGCCGGGCGCCTCATTTTGAGAGGAATATAAACAAGCTGGAGCAGGTTCAGAGAAGGGCGACGAGATGGAGAAGAAGGATGAAGAACAAAACGTACGAGGAAAAGTTGGAGGAACGGGGCGGGTTCAGCTTGGTGAAGAGAAACCTGAGGGATGGCTTGATTGTACTCTTCGAGGGTGGGACAGGTTTAATGGTTTTAAATTACAGGAAGGTAGATTTTGATTGGAAAACCAGAAGGAACTTCTTGACGGAAGAGTGGTTGGAAGCAGTGACCCTGGGAGAGAGTGGGGTCCTTATTTCTGGAAGTCTTCAAAAAGAGGCTAGACGGCTATCGGCGATGGATGCTCTAGCTGTTTTCTTTTTCTTTCTTTTTTTTTCCTTTGCACTGAGAAGGATAGGGTAGATTTGACGACCCACAGGACCCATTCCAACTCTGCGATACTATAATTCAATGGCCATTTCCGCACTAGTCTGTTATAGCACTATGACTCCACTTGCAACATCCTATGGAATCCTGGGGTTTGCCGTTTCGGGAGGGGACGGTCTCTTCCAGCTCTACATTTCTATGATTCTACGATTCTGTGAACCATCCCAACCCTATCCCGGCTCCCAGGAGCAGTAAGGCAAGCATTCAAGTCAGTCTGAGCCAGCAATGCACTGCCTCATAGCTAAACCGACATTGCAGATCGACTGTCAAAATAGAAGCTGAGGGCGAGAGAATCCTTCAAACATTCCTACCCATCCTGAGTTCTTAGAAGGAAGGATGAATTAAAGATGCCATTGCTAATATTGGTATCGTGATTTTTTGCTTATTTATATCCCACCTTTCGCCGGAAGCAGATACAATGCCGCTCATTATGACGGAACGATCATATCTAATTATACGCTGGATTCCCAAACAGCTGTAAAGGCGTAGTGATGAAAACAGCAGGTCCGACAGACAACACAGCAGCTAAAAACCATTACTGGGCTGTCAAATAGTAGGGATGCGAACGGGATATGGACGAAGCCTGAAGCCTGAGCCGAACGATGCCCATTTGGATCAAGTTTGGCGCATCCCGAAGTGAGCAGGGCTTGCTTGCAAAATTACGAGAACCGCCACTGTATTCTGAATACACCAAAAAAAAATGGGGGCGGGGGGCATATTTTAATGCTCATTTCCATGAATAGGACTGGGTGTGGGGGCAGGAAGAACTGGGACTCGGCGGCTGATAGGTCCACTTTCTAATCCTGCGGCACATTTTTCCAGAGTCCTCCAGTCACTGTGCTTTCCGGATAGGATTGTGACTTTTTCAAACAGGCAGCAGCTTCCAGCCTCCTTCCAGCGACTAAACTGTTCTATCTCAAGCCAGAAGCGTTTGAAACTTTCGTTGTCAGGTTGTGGGATGGGAGGATGGTGGATTCAGATTCCCTTTGCTCAAAGGTATTTTTAAAAGGATTTTAAAAGGGCCTTTCCGCATGACACATTTCCGCACTAGCCTGTTATAGCGTGACGATTCCACTTTCAACATCCTCTGGAATCCTGGGGTTTGCAGTTTCGGGAGGGGCCGGCCGGCCCCTCCCGAAACTGCAAACCCCAGGATTCCAGAGGATGTTGAAAGTGGAATCGTCACGCTATAACAGGCTAGTGCGGAAATGGCCACTGTTATAGCATTATTATTCCACTTTCAACCTCCTATGGAATCCTGGGCTTTCAGCCACAGGGCTCTTTGGCCTCGGTAAACTACAAACCCCAGATATTCACGGGATGTTGAAAGTGAAATAATAGCACTAGAACAGTGTCGGGCGGAATAGTCCTATATCGGTAATTTAATTATGCTTTCATGTTTGTGTCCTTCTAGCTGCGTTTGTTTTATCTTTCTAAAGCTGCCTTGAATCTCAGGGCTGGAGAAAAAAAGGCATAAAAACAACAACAATAAGAACAACAATCATAGCCCCGAGACCTTTCCTCTGTTTATCTTTTTCTCCTCCTCCATTGTTTCCAGTTGCATTCAAACTTTTTCCTGCAGTGGAAAAAAAAAAATCTCGATTTTATTCACGATCCGACCTTTCTTTTTGAATCTCGGCGTGGTGGAGAATTCAGACACTGAATCCATCTTCCCTCTTCTCCTGACTAAGAAAACAAATTGTTTATTTAAATTAAAGGACGCGTGCATGCCTGTGTCCATTCCCTATTGTATATTGATTTAGGCAGTGCATTGATACCCCATTCCCCTGCTGAACAGGCGAAAAAAAATCAGTTTCAGTCCTTTTAGGGTATGTGATGTGTGCTTTGCTAATCTCCATCATCTTAGGATGTATAGTCCATCATTACACTGTATTATTCTTTGGCTCCCTGTCAGCGGTTAAAATTCTGCATCGTCCTTGCATATTGTAAATTGACATTATTGGGAGAAAGGCAAGATATAAATGAAATGGTTGCCGTCATTGTTGCCATTTTTGCTCTCCCAAAGGCATTTTTTTTTTTTTTGGAAAAACGGGAAGTAAATCTTTCCTGGGCTTAACAGGTCCACTGGAAAGGAACACTGGAAAATTCCACCCCCTGTGGCACTAAGGCCATTTCCGCACTACACTGTTATAGTGCTATTATTCCCCTTTCACCATCCTATGGAATCCTGGGGTTTGGAGTTTAGGGAGGGGCTTTGAAAATTCTCCTCTAGAGAGCTGTTTGGCCTCCTCAGGAAACTACAAACCCCAGAATTCCACAGGAGGTTGAAAGTGGAATAATAGGGTGATAACCGTGTCGTGTGGAAATGGCCCAAGAGTGCACTTGGAGGCTTTTAATTTTAATTTTTGCTTTATTTTATTTTTTTGTCAAGGGTGAGATCTCCGAGATCTTCTGGGTGGGGGGGCCAGTGGCTCCCTAACCCCTGAGAGTAGCCCAACGCTGCTTTAATGGGTCTACTCTAGTTCTGCCCAATCCACCAGATTCTGGGGCTAATGTGAGGCAAGCATTTCATTCCACAGACCTGCTGTTTCCCTTTTATGGATTCCAAGAAAGTGTTTGTTCTTTCAAAATTCCAAAACCATTCCGTTTCGGCTCCATTCTTCGGTCCCCTGTTTCGGTCAATATTATACCTCAGTTGTTGTTGTTGTTGCTGCCATTATCCCAGCCTTTCCCCTCGCAAGATTTCCTTTAGAATTCCAGTTCAGTGAACTTTAATGCATTATTTCCTCTTCTAAACTCCAAGGTGTTTTTTGTTTTTTTATCTTGTTCTGTGTTGTGCTATGCACGCCTCTCTGACGGCTTCCACCTCAGTGGGAGAGTAAATCTAACCCGGGTTTAAGTCCAAACTTTAAAGGAGGTCTCCAAGATCTTGACTTTGTGTTGCCGGATAGGGTTTAGCACCTTAAATAGCTCATTCACAGCCCAGACTAATATCTGGAGTGGATTTACCGCCCCAGTGACACGAAAGCCTTGTCCATCTTGCTCACTGCTCTGTGTTCAATCCCAAGTGTCATGTCCCAGTCCCAGGATCCAGGCAGGGTCCTCCCTATCAGCCAAAACACACAGGCCACTTCCGCACTAGGCTATTATAGCACTATGATTCCACTTTCAACATCCTATGGAATCCTGGGGTTTGCAGTTAAACTGCAAACCCCAGGATTCCATAGGACGTTGAAAGTGGAATCATAGCGCTACAACAGCCTAGTGCGGAAGTGGCTGCAGACATGAACAGGACAGTACTAATTGCCGCCCAGCATAGACGAGAACGGGAGAGCCCCTAAGACTCAGAGCGCTTATATAGGGAAGTCTCATTAACCAGGCAAAGAGCTGCTTTAAATATTTGTTTAAATTTGTTTAAATATTCAAAGGGATGTCATGTTGAGGATGGAGCAAGCTTGTTCTCTGCTCCTCCAGAAACTAGGACATGGAGCAATGGGTTCAAACAACGTGAAAAGAGATTTCACCTAAACATCAGGTAAAGAACTTCCCGGCAGTCAGAGCCATTCAGCAGTGGAATATGCTGCTGCCTCGGGCTGTGGCGGAGTCACCTCCTTTGGAGGTTTTTAAACAGAGGCTAGATGGACATTTGCCAGGGGTGCTTTGAGCGTTCGTTCCTGCCTGGCAGGAAGCTAGACTTGATGGCCGTCGTAGTCTCTTCCAACTCTACGTTTCGATGGTCCTACGATTGTCGCACTGTGCTTCTTAGAAAGAAAACTGACCCTGTGTTACTTCGGATCTCCCCGCAGCTGGGCGAGAATGACAGGGCGACGGACAACGGGCAGCAGAATCTTGCTAGACCATACGGGCCTGCCAGGGACGTACATCTGTTCCATTTCAAAGCTGCCAGCGGTACCAGCCTTCCTGGGGAGATGCAGCTTGCTTGACGGAATGAAGGCCAGCAGAGAGAGTTGCTCTTTCCCCCTGCGCCCTGTTTGGTTATTGTACAGGGAGATAAGGAAATTGGGTGGGGGGCTGGAGGGAGCGCAGGCAGGCCTCGCCTGTCTGTGCTCGCGACCCAGCCGTGCTGTAAATTGTCCATAGATCAAAGATATTGCCTACATCCAGCATTTAATGCTATCAGTAAAAATATAAGGGCAGGCAAAAAGGTAATAGCTCACGAAGAAGAATGAATAATCTGTGTGAAATATTGAGCTTGTAAAAGCACCATTTCTCCTCCTGACTGGAGTGCTGGTATTTCTTGCTGTTTAATTTACATAAATCAATTTGGTTGTGTTTTTTTAAAGAAGTAATCATGACCGATCGGCTTTGGCGGGACTGCTCCCAGATCGGGGGGGAAAAAGTTGCAAAATCTGAGTTCCTTTCTCCAGGATGGAGAAATATCAGAAACAGGTTCCTAAAATCAAACCAATCCTGGTGAGTGGTTTTAACACAAAGAACCCACCCTTGCTTGATCAGTAATAGTGTCTTATCAGACCAGCTAGCACCATATTTCTATCAGGGGTTCAGGGGGAAAACCCAATTCTCTGAATTGGACAAACCGGGAAATTAAAGTCCCTGCCCCCAAAGCTTTCAGATTCTGGTTCATATTATCACAAAAACAGATGTACAAATCAATATATCATTACAATCTATTATCTGCATGTATGCTGGCTTGGTATATGGAAGTTCTGTTTAGCTTTTGTGATTAATACCTAAATAATGTAGGTAAATGCATCATTTCCCTGGCCAGAATCTTGTTGGTGCCTTCCATGTATGCAAGTTCCCCTACAGAAGTGGTGGAACTTCGTTGTCTAAAGCAAAAATGTCTGCATTCAGCTCAGGATTGTCGGAGCTGTGCATGTGGTGCCATTGAACAGATAGAAGCATATGCAGACGCACATGTTCATACACTTGCACATAACCATTTGGTTGTGCATTCACTTGGGCATTCAGATGTGTGTTCATTTGCCCAAAATCGCCATTCAGCACAAGGCTTGTGTGCCACAACTGATATACAACTTCACGTGTGGAAAGTTGCACTGCACAACCCTGATGTAAGGATTTCAGGCATTTTGTTTGGTTTGAACAGAGAAGACCGAGAGGGGACCCGAATGGATGTTAGGTGGAGCAAGCTTGGGTCCGATGCTGGTAGAAAGGTAGGACAATTGTAGATAGATAGATGAGCAAATAAACAAGCCAGCTTGTTGTCTGCTGCTCCAGAGACCAGGACACAAACCATTGGATTCAGATTAAAGAGAAAGGGCTTCATCTAAACATTAGGAAGACCTTCCTGTTTGGAAATGGAATAGACTACCTTAGATGGCCTACTCAGACAGTTGGAAGCAGTCTCAGAGAGGTGTCCAAGTAAAATTGATATATATAAGGGCAGTGTGGTGGTTTGAGTGTTTGGCTAGGACTCCGAGAAACCAGGGTCTGAATTTCCACTCAGCCAGGGAAACAGGAAGGTTTCCAATAGACAAGGTGGTCGGGCAAGGCTGCATCTTACCACCCTGTTTAAATTGTATGCTGATCATATAAGTAAGTTGTATGCTGAATGTATAAAAAAATAAATAATTGAATACGAGAGTCAGGACTGTCCATGCCATTGCATTTCCAGTTTTAGCATATGGCTGTGAAAGCTGGACAGGGATGAACGCTGATAGGAAGAAAATCAAGTCCTTTGAAATGTGGTGCTGGAGGTGAGTTCGGCAGATACCCCAGACTGCCAAAAAAACAAATGGATCCTAGAACAAATCAAGCCTGAAGCCTCCCTAGAAGCCAATGTGATTTATCTGAGGCTGTCGTACTTTGGACATATCATGAGAAGACATGACTCGCTAGAAAAGAAAATGATGCTTGGCAAGGTGGAAGGCAGTAGAAAAAGAGAATAAATTCAAGGTAGCCATGGCTGACCTGATTGTGCATGACCTGAACAGGCCAGTGAAAATTAGGGTAACTTGCACATCTTTCATTCATGGGATCGCCATAAGTGTGGTGTGTGCGACAGGGTATGTTGGAGTCTCCTCCTTCTTTGGAGGCTTTTAAGCAGAGGCTGGATGGTCATCTATTGAGAATGATTTGATTGCATCTTCCTCCATGGCAGAATGGGGTTGGACTGGGTGGCCCATGGGGTCTCTTCCAACTCTACAATTCTGTGAAGGCAGCCAGCAACAGCAACAAAAGGGCTTGAAGCTAAAGTTTGACAGTCACCTTTGAGAGAGTCTTTAGCTGTGGGTTCCTTCTCTGGTGGGACGTTAGACTATCTGACCTTTCGGATTCCTTCAACCTGTACGATTCCGTGATTCTTTTATTATGTTTGTCAATCACCTATGAATTGTCTGGTCCTTTTTTTTTTTCCTTTTTCTTTTTTTACAACTGTGGAAATTAGTCCTTCTCATCAGGTGACATCTATCTGATAGCTAATTTTCCTACTATTAAGTGATATACTGCCTCTGCACAAGCAGGCTCTATTTAGTTGTAATACTTAATAGCTTTGGGATAGATTGACTGTTTTCTGAAATTATTCCTCCTCCTGCTATTCCTTCTCTTTGGGTGTCACCATTCATTTCCATTGATTTTGCCATTTTGACAAAAGAGGTTGGTTTCTTTCTCCCTCCCCCCTCCCTCCCCCCCCCCTCTCTTTTCGGGGGTAAAAAATAGCCCAAACTGCAACAACAGCAACAACAAAAAATGCTAGATCAATTTTTATACATATAAAAAAAGAAAGAAAAATGAATCCTGTGCTTTAATCTTGCCATCCTCTGCTATCAATCGATTTGACAGCGTCTGGTGCTTTTGTATTAACAATTGCAGGAGCCCCAGTTAAAGGTTGCCGCTTAATTGTGCCAGGCTCTTAATTTAGGCGAGGGTTTGGAAGCATGAACAAGCTCAATCTGTGTATAAAAATAGCATTTCTGTTTTTGTGTTTTGCTAAGCACCTTTTATGATGCAGTTGATTTTAATTGTCTTCCCATTTCCACTAGTTTTTTTTTTTTTTCATGATTATTTAAAGCCAGACGCTGGAAATGGACATGTGCGAGATTCTAGAAATGCGTGACTGAGAGACTGTATAGTGGGTCGCAATTAGCCTGAAACATAAGGTTAAACTCTCCACCACATTCTGCCAGTGCTAATGGTGATTTCCCTGTCAGTGGGGCGGTGAATCCATTCCGTTCCGGTCCAGGCTTTAAAAGAACTCTGCTGAGCCCTGTTCCTAACTAAATCCAGCACCTTGGAGAGCACCTTTAAAACTAGGCAAAACGTGAAATGGATTCCCCATCCCACCAGCATGGGAGCCACCAGTTGCTGCTGCCCAAAGTTTCAGTACTATAATTCTCAGCGGAGCCAATGGTGAGAACCGTAGTCCAACAACGGGGATCCTTTTTCAGAAGTCGGGATCACACTGCCCTCCAGAGTCTTTCAGACTGCAGCTCCCAGCATTTCTCGCCCTTGTTTATGCTGGCTCGAGGGTGCTGGACCTTGCGGCTCAACGTCATGAACAGGGCTAGACATTTCTCACCCCTAATCTAAATCCTATTCTTAGTCCAACCTACAGTAGACCCATGGAAATGTAGTAAATCAACGCTTGTGTAAAGCTCATAGATTCAATGGGTTTAACTCTAGGGAGGACTAGTAATTGGATGCTGGCTGTTGTTGCAGATGCCCTCCAATAAAAATAGAAAACAGCTGGGAGCGGGGGTTCAGAAAAAAGCTGCAATGGCTCCTGCTGTTGCATGAGGCCTTTGCTCCATGTTATCTAATAGCAGTGATGTATTTAAATCTTTTACTCCAAGTCCGAAGTCAAGTCTCGAGTCCTTGAAGATATTTTTGAGTCAAGTCTCAAGTCTGAGAGCCAACTTTACCCTTAACGTATAATCTAGAATTTCTGGACATAGTCAAATAAAGTAAATTTTAACAATTTAAGCAGAGTCAGCCTTCCACGTTTGTGATTTTGCCATCTGCAGCTTTGGAAGTGGGGAATAGGATCCTTCTTACTCCCCCTTCCCCAAGCTGGAGGCTTTTGCGCCAATGGGCATAAAAGAGTCTGCGCCTTTGGAAGTGGAGAATAGGATCCTTCTTACTCCCTATTACTGAAGCTTCAAAAGCTTTAGGAGGAAGGATCCTTCCTCCTGAAGCCCGTTGTCTAACACATATGCTGTTCCCCTCCGAGAAACGCACCCCGCACTCTGGGGGTGAGCCTTGTCTTCTGCTCTTAGGAAAAGTTTTAGAAGGCTCCTCTGATATACAGCAGGGACAGGCTGCCGACAGACCTCAAGCCCATTGCCTAACCCATTTGCTGTTCCCTCCTGAGAAATGCGCCCACACTTTGGGCTTGAGACAGAATGCCATGTGACCGGTAGGCAAAAAGAGAAGGAAGCGTTGTTCAACGTCATAAGGTTTCTGGGTAAATGTGTTATGTGACCGAACCCAGGGCAGCAAGTCAGCCACTAAAAATTATACAAGTTTCGAGTCAAGTCAATTCAATGCATCATTTATTGTCGAGTCAAGTCCAAGTCGAGTCAGCGGAGTGACTTCAGTCCGACTTCAGTCCGAGTCAGTTGACTCAAGTCTACATCACTGTCTAATAGCAGGGTGGGCCCTACCAAAGTGTGTAAGCAACACATTCCTGCTGACTCTAGCTCTGCTTCTCTTTCATACCGTATAATCCAAAGAGATTGCACCCAAATATTATCCCTCTGAAACAGCAAGGACAAGCTGGAACGTCCCCAGAGACAGCCAACCGAGATGATCAAAGGTCCAGAAATGAAGCCTTATGAGAAATGACTGAAGGAACTGGATTGAGTATGTTTAGAAAACTAAGACCATTTTAAAGCTATTTCTACCCTACACTGTTATATTGCTATCATTCCGCTTTCAACCTCCTCTGGAATTCTGGAGTTTGTAGTTTAGGGAGGCCAAAGAGCTCTCTGGCTGAGAATTCTCAAGGCCCCGTCCTAAACTGCAAACCCCAGGATTCCATAGGAGGTTGGAAGTGGAATAATAGCACTATAACAGTGTAGTGCAGAAAGGCCCTTACACTATCCTTATCCCAAAGACCACCATGGTGCAACCAGTGATATAGCTGTCAAGGTTCCTGCTGGTTATTGTCCCTATGAGGCAGTTATCAGTGATTGTTTCTGCAATATCCGTCCATAAAGTAACACAGTGGACACACTGATGAAGAGTTATACACCATCCGAGGATGTAAAACTGCGTGTGAAATGGTTACATTTGTGCAACTCTGCTTACACCAACCAAGAATGAAATACATTTTTTGTGCAATGACCAAACCAGTATGAACGTCCGTGTGTGGTTTCAGGTTGCCTACAGATTTATGGTGACTTTCACATGAATTTCACAGGGTTTTCTTAGGCAAGGAATATTCAGAGGTGGTTTTGCCAATTCCTTCCCCTGAAATATAGCCTACAGCACCTGGTATTCATTGGTGGTCACCCATCTAAATACTAACCAGGGTGGTCCCTGCTTAGCTTCAAAGGTCAGAAAGGATCTGTTGTCTTTAGGTTACTTAGGTTCTCTGTATAAATATAGATATAAGGAAATTTACACAGGTATACAATCCCAACAATAATATTGGATAAAGTGGAAGATAATAGGAAAAGGGGAAGGCCACACTACAGGTGGATTGACACAGCTGTCCTGACTTTGCAAGACCTCAGCAAAGGCAGTTGATGTCTGATGTTCTTGGAGGGATCAGGCAATACCACCAGATTCCTTTCCCTTGCAAAATGGATAACATCTTCCCTTGAGCAACTCACAGGAAAATGTGACTTGGAAATTTATTTCAGTCTTCCAATGCAAATTTCATCTCCGCCCAGCCTCATCCTTGTGGCCCAGGGTGAGTTTTAAAAAATTCAAATCAGCAGGATCAAGTTCCTAATTGAAAATATATTATATGTAAATGGTGTGAAAAACAGAGTTAAAAATACCCTGTATCTGCTATCATTTCTGAAGGACATGAGGAATGCAAAGAGGGAACTTGAAGGAAGGAGAAGCTCTTGCAGAAAAGGTTAGCAACTGCAGCAGAGCTGTGGGCCCATACAAAAATAATAGTAGTGGTAGTAGTAGTAGTAGTAGTAGTAGTAATAGTAATAATAATAATAATATCATCATCATTACTGTAGATGGTGCTTTATAAGTAAAAGAACAACAAAGCCGTTCCCTGCCCTGAGGCTTACAATCTAATTAGGACATGATGCAAAAGGAAAAGGGGACAGCAGGGTGGGAGGGGATTACGTCCAGCAGATATTACCTCCTCTTCCCTCCCTTCGAGGCCAGGGCAGCGGCAGCTGGGATTGAGGGGGTGAAATAGTTATTCTACGCCTTGGCTCATTCATAATCAATATGGAGACCAAAGACAAGGAATCAGGAGAAGACTAAAACTTGGAAGGGCAACCATGAAGGAACTAGGTAATCATAGAATCATAGAGCTGGAAAAGACCGCAAGGGTCATTGACTCCAACCCCCTTCTGCCATGCAGGAAGACACCATTAAGGCATTCCCAATAGTTCGCCATCCAGTCTCTGTTTAAAAAGCTCCAAAGAAGGAGACTCCACCGCACTCCAAGGCAGCAGCATATTCCACTGTTGAACTGCTCTTACTGCCAGGAAGTTCTTCCTAATATTTAGATGAAATCTCCTTTCCTCAAGTTTGAAGCTGTTGCTCCATGTCCTGGTCTCTGGAGCAGCAGAAAACAGGCTTGCTCCATCCTCCATATGATAGTCCTTCAAATACTTAAACACAGCTATCATGTTACCTTTTTACCTTCCCTTCTCCGGGCTAAATATATGCAGCATCCTAAGCTGCTCCTCACAGGGCTTCATGGTTTCCAGGGCTTCTACTATTTTGGTTGCCCTCTGCTGGACATATTCCAGCTTGTCAATATCCTTCCTGAACTGTGGTACTCAGATCTGACGCACTATTCCAGGCGGGGTCAAACCAGAGCAGAATAGAGTGATACTGTCACATCCTTTGATCTAGACACCATTGAAGCAGCCTAGAATCACATTGGCTTTTTTTAGCTGCAACATCACACTGCTGACTCATGTTCAGCTTGTGGTCTACTAAGACTCCTAGATCCTTTTCGCATGTACTGCGGTCAAGCCAGGTGTCACCCATCTTATATCTGTGCATTTCATTTTTTTCTGCCCAGATATAGGACCTTACACTTCTCCCTGTTGAAATTAATTTTGTTAGACAAGATCCTCAAGTGTAAATACATAACATTAGATACCAAAGTCAGGATTATCCAGGCCACAGTATTTCCAGTCTCTGGCCCTTTTCGCACGGTATTTGCCATGTGAAAGGGCCCCTGGAGAGTTGCGCAACTGCGAGGAGCGGTCCACACGATGCACTCACAATCGTGCGACGCTCCAGGGCCTGGCAGGCACTGACCACGCACTATTTCATTTTCGGCTGTGAACCAAAAATGGTGCATGATTGCGCATCATTCCGGAGCCCGTACGCACTTGCCGTGTGTGCGGAGCTCTAGAGCCGCAGCGCTCGCGCTTCCTACCCCAGCGCAGCCTGGGAAAATCCCAGGCTGCACTGTGGAAGGAAGAAGAGGGGCTCTCACGCGAGCAGGCGGCAGCTGCGGAGCTGAAGGAACCGGGACGTGAGAACCTCTCAGAAGAGGCCGCTCGCGCGATCCCTGCACCCCAGCTCTGCAAAAAGGTGAGTTGCGGAAAGGGCCTCTGTGTATGATTCTGAAATCTGGACAGTGAAGAAAGCTGACGGTAAGAAAATCAACCCATTTGAAATGTGCTGGAAGAGAGTTCTACACATATTATTATGGGTCCTAGGGCAAGCAAAGTCTGAACTGTCTCTAGAGGCCAAAATTACTAACTGATGCTATCATACTTTGGACCTATCATAAGACAACACAATTCACTGGAATGCTAAGTGGAAGAACGTAGGAAAAGAGGAAGCCATGGGGAAATTGACTCAATGAAGGAAGATCTAAACAGGGCAGTTGATGAGCAGTATCCTGGACATCTCTCATACCTAGGGTGATCATGAATCAAAATTGATTTGATAGAAGATAATAAGACCAGCGGCACTGTTACCCTAAGAGGTGGGGGATATTGGGGTCCACTCGCAAGACCAGTGTCTCCTTAGAATTTGGGGAAAATTATAGCTCAATGGAGGCCTGTAAGGAGAGGGAATGGCAGGATCTTTTCACTTATGTATATCAGTATTAGCTGTGAAGAGGACTCAGATTAAAGTTAAACAAAGTACTTTATTCAAATTGACAAACACACAAGAAATCAGACACTCTTAAGAACTGCACAAGGCTATTGAAAAGCGAGGTAAGGAAGGTTGGATAGAGACAGATTGAATAGAAAGAATGATAGATACCGGTCCTGAAGACGGGGTCAAAATGGAGGGATGGAAGTCTGGGGCACTATGTTCTATGTATTCCAATTGGCTCAGGTCGAGGAGGGAGCGGGCTTGTTTTCCACTGCTCCAGAGACTAGGGCCATTTCCACAAGGGATAATAAAAACGGTGCAGTCTGTCCTCCATGGAGGACGTCTGCACCTTGGAGCGGGCTGGGTCCGGATTACTTACTGTAGATCCGCACCTCAGTCTGCTCCGGAATGACCCCAAGTGGTCCTCCAGTGTGCTTTTGAAAGACCTGATTTTTCCTGTCTTTCAAAAGCACGGAGCGCGCCACTGCGAGCCTGCTCCCTTGTGCAGATTCACAGGCTCACACCACTGTGAGCCTGTGATCTGCCTAAGGCGGGCTTTAGGCTGGTGAGCTTCAGCGGTTGGTCGAGACCCACGACCAACCGGAAGCTGCCATTTTGGAAGCCGGAGCAGAACGGATCAACAATCACACACTGCTCCGGAGCAGCCTGGACCAGACCGGGGAGCCAGAAGATCCGGTAAGTAGCAGCACAGGGCAATTTCCTCACCCCGTGTGGAAATGGCCTAGGACAAGGAGCAATGGATTCAAGCTGCAGGAAAGGAGATTCCACCTGAACCTCAGGAAGAACTTCCTGACAGTCAGAGCTGTCTGGCAGTAGAATATGCTGCTGCCTCCATGGAGTGTGGTGGAGTCTCCCCCTTCTTTGGACGTTTTTAAGCAGAGGCTGGATGGCCATCTGTTGGGAGTGCTTTGATGTGTGTTCCTGCATGGCAGGGGGTTGGACTGGATGACCACTGTGGTCTCTTCCAACTCTTATGATTCTATTATTCAAAGCTAGCGTTTTTATACCCTATTTCGCACCCTGAAGGGGTATGTTGACAAAACCATAATGGCTTTCCCATGGGACTGACAAAGGGATCCGGAATGGGCTGATTGCTTAACTCTGGAGTGACAAAACATTGATGGGACTCATGACAATCTCTTAATATTCAGTCAGGGTGTATAGTGAAGATCTCTGTAGGATAAGGTTGAGGGATGGTCTCCAATCTGGGCAGTTTATCTTCCATTGTGTTCAAAAATGCCAAGAGTCTGAAGCAGCAAAGGGATTAGCACACACCCGTCATTTTTCCACATAATCCTACGTGAAAATTCATAACCCTGAACGCATGTTTGGTCAGCGTAATTCTGAATGTGTTCTTTGGCCAGCATGCCCACAATGGCATTCTTCAGTCATTAATAAGCTCAGTTTATGAAAATTGCATACCTCATAGGACGGGTGGTAGAGTATAGTAATGCCAGCAGGAATCCAATCCAAGAATTTCCAAATTTCTTCTATCTCTCAAAAACTCCATTGTAGAATCACGGAGATTGCTTCTTCCTTGCTTTCAAGGCCAGAGTGAACATGGACTTTCAGCTTTCATCAATTCACAGAAAACCTCTTCCCTTTTCTTTTCATCTCCTGCTTCCCACCCTTTCTGCCCGCACCTTAATATTCCTTGTTTTCTCTTCTCTGAAGATGATGCTGACTATAATTACAGAGCACGTTGAAAAGGAGGTGCAACAGAGCAGAGCTTTACCATGTTTGTGCTTTGTCATACAAAAATGACACAAATTATTATTTCTTCTTCTCAGTTGATAACGCACGGACTATTTGCAGATCTGAATGCAGCAGTATTTACAGGGCACGGCAGCTCAGTTAGAGGACAGGGAGGAAAAAACATCTTTTTGTGCTTTGCCGTGAGATTAGATGGCTCAATTGAGTTCCAAAGCAGAGTGGCTCATCTTGTCCAAGCAGATACAAAAGTTGGAGGGACTATCACAGGGAAAGTGAGTGGCTCCCATGTAGCTGTTGCAGTTGTTTTTTTTTGTTGTTGTTGTTCAACATCAAGTCAGCTTCAACTTATGGTGACCTTATGAAAGAGAGACCTCCAAGATCTCTGGTGATCAACAGCCCTGGTCAGGTCTTGCAAACTCAGGCTAGCTGTGGCTTCCTTGATTTGACCCAGCCACCTGCAGTGCGGTATCTCTCTTTTCCTCCTACATGGTCTTACCATTGTCACTCATTCACAGGGTCACAATAAGACCAAGTTGACTCGATGGAAATTAATAACAACAACTTCAGGCCGAAATACCCTAAAGGTACCAGATCCCTTCTGATCTTGGAAGCTAAGCAGGGTCAGCCCTGGTTGGTACTTGGATGGAAGACTGTCAATGAATACCAGCTACTGTAGGATCTCTTTCAGAGGAAGAAGCTGGCAAAACCACCTCTGAGGATTCCTTTCCTAAGAAAGACCTGTGAAATTCATGGGGACACTCCAAGTCAACAAGAGACTTGAACACGCGCACACACAAAACAACAGCACGAGCGGCAATAAAGTATGATAATCCTTTCCAACGAGCTGTTTTTGTTTCTTTGCCTGTTTTGGTTTACACAATATTCTATGAGTCATGTCATCTCATGATATGTCCAAAGTATGACAGCCTCTATTTAGTAACCTTTGCTTCTAGTGAGAGTTCAGGCTTGATTTGCTCTAAGACCCATTCATCTGTCATCTTTAGCAGTTCGTGGCATCAACAGAACTCTTCTCCGGCACCACATTTCAAATGAGTTAATTCTCATCCTGTCGAGAGTCAACATGGTGTAGTGGTTTGAGCATTGGACTACGACTCTGGAGACCAGGGTTCGATTTCCTGCTCAGCCATGGAAACCCACTGGGTGACCTTGGGTGCGTCACGCTCTCAGCCCCAGAAAAATCCATGATAGGTTCACCTTGGGGTCACCATACGTCAGAAACAACTTGAAGGCACACAACAACTTCCAGTTCAGCTTTCACAACCACACATAGAAATTAGACAATACTATGGCCTGGATGATTTTGCCTTTGATATTTAATTATATGTCTTTACACTTGAGGATCTTATCTAGGTTCCTTCATGGCTGCTTTTCTGAGTCTTATTCTTCTGGCTTCTAAGCTAGAATTTCCATTTTGGTTAGTAAGTTAGGCAAGGTATCTGAAATCTAACTATTCCAATATTTTTGTTACCCAGTTCATTCGCTAGTTTTATGCACTCTGCTCTAGTTCTAACTAAAATTTGTTACCAAATATGAAAAAGAAAATAATGTCCCACAGAACATTGGAAACACTGTATATGCATTCCAGTCCGCAAGAAAGGGGGCACTAGTGATTGCAGAAACCACAGGAGCATTGCATTAATTCCCATGCAAGCAAAATGATGCTAAAAATTTGACAACGAGGACTTTTACCACATATGGAGGGAGAAATGCCAAATGTTTAAGTTGGGTTAAGGAAACGAAGAGGCACTAGGGATCATATTGCAAGTATCCATTGAACAATGAAGTGCACTAAAGAAGTTCAAAAGAAAATCAACCTGGCAGGTGAGACAAATTGCTATCCAGTGAGTTTTTTCACTCTTCGAGTCTGTTCCCAGACTCCTGTCCGTTCCCAAGCATTAATGGTCAGGTGAAAATGAAATTATCCAGCAGTCTTGTCACCAGGCTGTACACCCCAACTCCAAGATACAGTATAACTCCCAAACATCATTTAATTGGCATAAAATATAAATTAGACAATGTTACAGCTGAAAAGTTATGCTGACAAAAAGGAATGGCTGAACACATGTGAAAGTAGGTGGGATGGGACCTCAGGGCATGGCTAAGTCATAGTCAGGGAAGCTTTAGTGATGATGGACTTGCAGAAGTCCCTCAATGACTTAACCTTTAGAAACCATAGAACCTGAAACTGCTTCAGCAGAGCAACTGATTGTCTTTAATCCACTTCCTTTTCCCATTGAAACTCTCTTTTGTTTCCTTGCCTGCCCAGCCATTAAGGAGCTAGCATGATTTCCGTCAGTGCTTTGTCATCTAATGATAAAGCCATTAGCCCGTTCTGGCCACATTGTTTACTCTGCCAGAGAGCCATTTACACCTTCCCCCTCAGGGCAGAAACAGGGTATTTAAACCCTGGCTCTGAGCCAGATAACTCATAGTACTCTGGATATAGGCTGTCACTCTGCCACTCTGACTCCCATTCTTGTACTGCCCCTGGACCCTTAGTCTGAGCCACATCGCTTTGTCTCTTCTCTGCAGGATAGGTAAATACCACCCACTTTGCACTAACTTCTTGCTATCCAATTTTTCCCTCCTTTCCTTTGGTTAACCTTCTGTGGCTGTGAGACTGCTTGGATCTTGGGTGCAATTGTGATATTCCCCAGTAAAACATACTCTTAATCTCCAGCTACTGTCCCTGCATTAGTACCGGTATACATAGGCATGAAAGATCCTGTAGGTTACCCACTCTCTGAGGAGAATTGCTGATTGTTTCACAGGGGCACTGATATCACTGGTGGTGGATCTCTGAGACACCCACCTTTCTGGGTAACAGACTTGCTAACGCAAATAAGTATTTCATGTTTCTGGACAACTTGATGATGATAAGGACTTTAAAATCTACCTGTCAGGTGGCAGGGGCCACATATACCCTTTATGTATCCTACATATAGGTATTGTGTGAAATGACAGCAATGCTCTTGCATAGCACCTGATCATTTTAAAGAGGAACCTGCGGGCAAATTTCCTAGACAGGTTTGTTTGCCTTCCACTCAGTCAAGTGAAAATTTTATTACCAGCCCAAACCAGCACAACTATCAGCAGCCCTCTAACACTAATTTAAAATGTTAAATCAACATCTCTCCAATCTTACTCTCACCACCTCTACAAAACATTTTGCAAAATCCCTCTATTATGTGTATAGAAATGAAACACTCAGTTTGCTTGTTCAGTGTTTTCCTTAGATCTGACAATATTTTCAATCTGATCTTTGCCTAAAACAAACACCATACAGAGGTAACAGACTCTACTCATCAGTCCCACAAGGAAGCAAAAGGAAAAACCCTGAGATCTTCGTCGTAGCATTACAGAGGATAAATCTCTGAACCTAGCCAATATTATAAAACACCTACACTTAGGGAGATTTAACACTGTTTTGACACGTTAATCCCATAATCAGGATTGATGTCCACAAATAATGAGGAATAGGATTTATCTGCTAGAGATTGCATATTTGGGCTCTCTAAATCTGTAATTCTCTAAAACAATGTATTTTAGCCTAACTAGCTTCTATCATTATGAAAACGACAGGGGAACAACCAAATGCATACGTCTTGTTCCAAAGGACTTCCATCCATATAAGTACCACTGGCCAGAAACCTCGGGGTGTGTGGACGCTCAGGTTTCTATGATGGCCAGGAGTGTATTTGCAAGTTAGTGTGCCAGCTGCACCCATTCCTTGGGACATCTGGCTTGGCCACGGTGACACATGTTTTACTTATACCCCACGTGGATTGCTGTAATGCATTATACATAGGACTATGCTGGTGACACTCAAGTATTTTGAAATCCTAAGTCCAGCTTACAATGTCATAATTATTGAACAGGATATCAACTAGGACATTTTTGTGCAATGGTTGCCACACTCTACCACCCCTATTACGAGGTATGCAATTTTCATAAATTCAACTTATTTATGAATAGAGAATGTGTTCAGGGATATGCTGGTTGGAGACATGTTCACAGTCATGAAAGTTCAGACAGGATTAGGTGGAAAACCCAACAGTAATGGGTTTGTGCTAATCCTCTTACTACTTCAGGCTCTTGGCATTTTCATAGAATCATAGAATCATAGAGTTGGAAGAGACCACAGTGGCTATCCAGTCCAACCTCCTGCTATGCAGGAACCCACATGAAAACCCTCCCAATTTTGAATACAATGAAGGACAAACTGCCTAGATTGGTGAGCAATCAGATAATATTCCTCGTAAATTGGACTTATTAATGATTGGAGAACACAATCAAGGCCATGCTGACTGGAGAACATGTTTTAGGGTCAAGTTGACTTGTTCGAGGCCATAAGTCCAGAGACGGTTGTGCAGAAAAACCCAATGCTGATGAGTTTGTGCTAATCCTTTCACAATTCCAGGCTCTTTGCATTTCTGAATACAATGAAAGATGAGCTGCCCAGATTGGCGAGCAATCAGAAACCATCCCTCAACCTTACCCTACAGAGATCTTCCCTGTACACCCTTCCTGACTGAACATTAAGAGATTGTCATGAGTCCCATCAATGTTTTGTTACCCTGGAGCTAAGCAATCAGCCCATTCTGGACTCCTTTGTCAGTCCCGTGGGAAAGCCATTACGGCTTTGTCAACGCACCTCGTCAGGGCTTGAAATAGGGTATAAAACCCCCAGCAAATTGTAGTATGTAGTACATAGTGCCCCAGACTGCCATCCCTCTGTTTTGACCCTTTCTTCAAGACTGGTAACTATCACCCTTTCTACCCAATCTGTCTATATCCAACCTTTCTTGCCTCACTTTCCAATAGCCTTGTATGGTTCTCAAGAGTGTCTGATTTCTCATGTGCTTGTCAATTGCAAATAAAATACTTTGTTAAATTTAACTGGAGTCCTTGCTACAATTAGTACTGGTATAAATACATGAAAAGTTCCTGCTGTTATTCTCCTCTCACAGGCCTCCTTTGAGCTATATTTCCCCCAAATTCTAAGTGTTCTAGGTCGACTCCCAGCATCCCTCACCTCTTAGGGTAACACAACAATCCCTGTTCTCTGTGCAGAAAATGTTTTTTTTGTACAGATATCACTGCATCCTGCATAGGAAACATTTTTTCCCTCAAACCTGCCACCTCCCCCCTGCCAATGTTTTTCTCTACAGAATAATTCCAACCACACCTCATGTTTAGGTGGAGTCTCTTTTCCAGTTATTTGAAGCAATTGCTCCATGTCTTCATCCCTAGAGCAGCAGAAAAGAAGCTTGCTCCATCTTGGATGTGACACCCCTCCAAATATTTCAACATGGCTACAATTACTTCCCTTGACCTAGACACTGTGCTCCTATTGAAGCGGCCTAGAATCACATTGGCTTTTTTTAGGGGGAAGTCAGAAAGTGACTATAAGGACCAAAAAGGAGCCGTGTTGGAGAAAACAGTTTGCTGAGATAAAGGCCATTTCCGCACTAGACTGTTACAGTGCTGTTATTCCACTTTCAACATCCTATGGAATCCTGGGGTTTGCAATTTAGGGAGGGGCCCTGAGAATTCTCAGCAAGAGAGTTCTTTTGAAGATTAGGCCTTTGAGGCCCCTCTCTGAACTGCAAACCCCAGGATTCTATAGGATGCTGAAAGTGGAATAACAGCACTGTAACAGTCTAATGCGGAAATGGCCATAGAAAAGCTTGTAATTGCCTAGTGATTTCAAGTCGAGGTAAACATTCTGAAACCTGTCCCAAATGCTTTGACATATTCTGCCACCAGAACACTAGAATAAAGTGTGACATACATAGTTTGGAAATAATACTGTTCCTTATGGGTGCGTTTGTCTGACTGTCACAGCCTTTTGTTGTTCAATTCCTTCCGCTCCACATTTTTGTGAGAATTCTTTTAAAATTTTCTGCAATTGCTTGTTTGAGATGGAACCACGGGCTTCCAGGTGAGAGTCCACTGAACACTATCATAGTCTATTAATGAACGTTAAGGTCTTTATCTTAAAGGTCCCCTATACTACGTAACACCTTCTTTAAGATCAGCCTCTGTACTAGAGGACGGGAGTATGACCAACAGGCATCAGTTTTTAACAATGGATCCACAGCGAAGCGGCAAACTGTAGGGCAGTTTGCTCAGCGTCTGACCCAGGTAAGTTGGTAGGAAATGTTATTGAGGATGAACTCATCAAGTATGTAGGAAGACAAGCCCTGGTTAAAAATAAAAAAGTATTGACTTGGTATCTGCCAAGGCATGTTCTGTCCCATAAATTCTTCAGTGTTCTTTGAGGGCGTCGATAAACACATGGTCAAGAGTGATCCAGTAGACATTAACCAAGATCCTTTATCGTGCTTGCTTAGTGTAAATCTATACTTATGTAGTTAAGTGGTGGCTGTGTAACACCGCCCTTCTGCTGAATACCAGCATTGTGAGATCAACTGCACTCTGAGAATGTGGTTGCTGCTTCTACAATCTCAGGGTATGAAGGTGGTACATTGTAGGCATTGTAGGCACCGGTGCTGAGCAGTTATGCAACATCCAAAAATGCTCACTGGCATTTACAATGGTGACATTTGTACAACTCTACTTAACGCGACTGTGAACTGAAAGCAAAGTTATTTTAATTAGCTGGCTGTCATGCTCTCATCCCAGGACCCAGACAGGGTCCATCCCAACAGCCACAACACAGAGACTTGAGAGGGAGAGTACATACCACAGCCCGCATAGGTGGAAAAGGGAGAGCCAACAAGACTCGGAGCACTTATACAATGCGTCAGTTATCTGGGGGAGGCTGTTAGCCTATATAAATTAGAAAAGAGATGGGAAGAAGCCATTGCAGATAATGGATCTTATCAGTGGAAGCAACACACCTCACATTTGGATCCCTTGATCACTTTCCTGGAAACCCTGACCCTCGCCTTGTGTATGGACTTTGCTACTGGACTATCGCTACTGGACTATAGCTCTGGATTTACTGTGGACTCAAACTGTGAAAACAATGACCAGTAACCAGTTAACAGTCTGTTATAAACTTTGCTCGTGGCTGCTGATAAAACTATCTCATTGAAGAGCTGTACACGTTGGCTGGCTGCTGGCAGAGGACATGGCAAATGGGGGCCCGTACGCACAAACTTGTAATTTCACTGCATATAAGACACCACAATTCCAATAGGGTCTTTAGCCTTCGCAATCACCCATACAGGCAACTGGTACTTCCCTGTTTCTTGAATAAGGCTTGGCAAACTAACTAAGCTTATTTCTTGGAACTGGAGTTTTCTCATATGTGATGTGTTGCTTGATCATACATGACTCTGGCCATTTCCACACTACACTCTTATAGTGCGATTATTCCACTTTCAACATCCGATGGAATCCTGGGGTTTGCAGTTTCGGGAGGGGCCTACTGGCCCCTCCCGAAACTGCAAACCCCAGGATTCCATCGGATGTTGAAAGTGGAATAATCGCACTATAAGAGTGTAGTGCGGAAATGGCCTAGGTTTTCCTCTATGATAAGTTGGAGGGTATGGTATTTGGCAGAAGGGTGGTGCAGCACAACCACTGTGTAATTATGTGAGTGTCAATTTACACTGCACAGGCAGGGTGCGGGATCTCAACTATGACCTACATTGCGAGTGTGTGTAAACAAATAAGAACAGATTTTGTGTCTGTAATACACGTCCTTCTTGCTTCAGTTGGGGAACTGTGGATACAGAGTTTAGTGCCATATTTTTTTTTTCCCTGACAGACAAAAGGAGGTTGACAAAAAGAAAGTGAGGGAGAAAGAGAGAGGGAAGCCTGCCTGCGAGTGGCGTTGTGAAGATATCGGTGAATAGCAATAATAGCACACAGCTGGCGGTAAAGTCAAGCTGCTGGACGTTTCTTGTTTTCCTGTAGAGAATTGATGCCACCGATGGAACGCCACCAAGACTCATGCTTTCCTTGACATGGGTTGATCTTTTCTGGCGGTGTGCATCTGGATCTGGAGATGTCCCAGAAAGCTGTATCTCCTGCTCTTTGAGAGGGAAAAAAAAGGGGGGGCAGTGAACCTGCTGGAGAACGCTCCTTTCCTCTGGAAGCCGAGGGGACTTAATGCAAGACGTGGTTGAGTATCTGTCTCACCAGCTGGGAATCTCAGCTCAATGTGGCCAAAAGAGAAGGGGGGAAAAACAACTCAGTGACGCAGAAAATCGGATTGTCTCCCATCGTCTCAGGACCTCTGTTAAAGCCAAAAGCATGGTGGGGACTTGCTAAGAAGAGGCTGAGCATATTTTTTAAAAGACAAACCAACCAACCAACCAACAAACCCAGCTACCCCTTCTGGGCCTTTGGACCACAGAAAACACCAGGCGCCCATTCCCACTGCACAATTTTAGCTCTATGACTCCACTGTAACCATCACGGATCTGCCCTATGGGATCCTGGGCTTGGCAGGTTAGCGAGGGGCACGCTGCATTCTCAGCCAGAACACTGTAATGCAGAGCTTTCCAAACTTTTCATGCTGGTGACACATTTTTTTAGACATGCATCATTTCGTGACACAGGAATTCGGTTTTACTAGCAAACCGGAGGTTAAATTAACCCCTTGTAAGAGATACAGACACAGACACAAATTGTAATAACAAAATGTAGGGGGACACAACATATCTCATGAAAACCTTTCATATATTTTTAAAAAGATATGATTTATAAATAATAACATGCATTTCCAAGATTGTAGGCGACACACTTACACACTTCAGGCGACAGACTAAAGTGTTGCGGCACACCGTTTGGAAAGTCCTGCTGTAATGGCTCAAGAGACTACAGGTCCCAGGATTCCATAGGATGGAATCAGGGCCGTTAAAGCAGAATATAGCACGATGACTATGGCCATTTCCACACTACACTACACACTACACTGTGCTGTTATTTCACTTTGAACATCCTGTGGAATTCGGGGGTTTGCAGCTTAGGGAGGGGCCTGTAGAATTCTCAGCCAGGGAGCTTTTTGGCCTCAGGAAACTGCAAACCCCATAATTCCACAGCATAGTAAAAGTGGAATAATAGCACTAGAACAGTGTAGTGTGGAAATGGCCTGTGACTGTGACTATGTAGTGTGAATGGGCCCCTGCCTTGAAACCCATCCATAGGATCATGGAATTGGAAGGGGCCACAGGAGTTCTCCAATCCAACCCACTGCCATGCAGGAATACACCACTAAATGTTTAGTAAGAAATAAAATAAACCCACGAAATCAATGGTATGTATGTATGTATGTATGTATGTATTCATTGATACCCCACCTTTCTCCCAAAAGCGATCCAAAGCATCTTTGAGTGAAAATGTTTTGAGACAAAATGTTTTGACTTAACTTTTTTTTTCTGTTTTTATTTTATTCTGTTTTTGGTTCACCAATATTGTTCTTTCTGGTTATTGTTTTTCTTTGTTTCAATAAAAATATTTTTTTTTAAAAAGGCACACAACAAGAAGAAAGGACTGCTGTTCCGGGGCTCTGTACCCCAAAACAGAAAAATACCAAAACAGTGGCCTGAGAGATAATAGAATCAGTAGAAGTAGAATGGACCACAAGAGACAGACTGTTCTATTCTTGTGATGCAGGAATATAGAAGAAAAGCACTCCCCAGAGATGGCCATTCAGTCTCTGTTTAAAAACCTTTAAAGAAGGAGACTCCACCACTGTCTGATGACAGGCCATTTCCGCACTAGACTGTTATAGGCTGTTTCTACACTGGCCTGTTATAGCGCTATTATTCCACTTTCAACATCCTATGGAATCCTGGGGTTTGCAGTTTACTGAGAATTCTAAATGCCCCTCCCTAAACTGCAAACTTCAGGATTCCATAGGATATTGAAAGTGGAATAATAGCGCTATAACAGACTAGTGCAGAAATGGCCATAGTGCTATCATTCCACTCTCAACCTGCTATAGAATCCTAGGGTTTGCAGTTTAGGGGGAGGCCTTTAGAATTCTCAACCGGAGAGCTCTTTTGAGGGTTAGGCCTTTGAGGCCCTTCCCTAAACTGCAAACCCCAGGATTCCACAGGATGTTGAAAGTGGAATAATCGCACTATAACAGTCTAGTGCAGAAATGGCCACAGTCTTTTGTACTGCTGAATAACTCTTACTTGAGATGTCAGATCTGGCTATGGCGAAGCATGCCTTGATTACATCCTGTTTGGGGTTCTATAATGCATTCTGTGTGCAAAGCAGCTGTCTTTGGAAATTAGAAACTGCGGTACATCCAAAACGCTGTGCCCAGATTGCTGAGTGGATCTGGTTGCAGGGAACATATAGCTTTCCTTTGGAAACGGCTTCACCGACTACCAGTTCATTTACGGGCACAATTCAAAAGGTTGGTTAGAACATCTGAAACCTTATATAACTTGAGTCCAGACTATCTGAAACATCTGTCTCCTGATATGAGCCTTCTCAGGACCCTTGGAAAGGGCTTTCTCGTGGTCCCACCACCATCGCAGGCAAGTTCTGTGAAAACATGGGAGACAGCCTTCTCAGTGGCTGCCCCCAGAATGGAATTCCTTCTCACAGGAGGCTAAGTTGATCCCTTCTCTGCTCTGGTTCTACTGGCAGGGAAAGGTATTTTTGTTTCTTCAGGCCTTTGACTGTCAACTGTCCGTTCCAAAGGTCATGTGGTTGGAGTGTGCTGTATTTTTATTATTATTGATATATTCCAACTGCCTACTGAAACTGTTTTAAATTATTATTTTTAATATCATTGGTTGTCTATTAGCTTTTAAGCTTTTGCGTTATCCATTTTTTGAACTGTATTTAGTTTTAACATACTGTGAGCCACCTCGGGCCTCATACTGAGGGGAAAAGGGGTATATATATGTATAGAGAGAGAGAGAGAGAGAGAGAGAGAGAGAGAGATGGAGAGCCATAGTTGTGTAGTGATTTGAGTGTTGGACTACAACCCTGCAGACAAGAGTTCAATCCCCTTCTCAGCCATGGAAACCCATTGGATGACCTTGGGTAGATCACACACTCTCAGCCCCAGAAAACCCTGTGATATCGTGATAGTTTTGGCTTAGGATCACCATAAGTTGGAAATGACTTGAAGGCCCACAACAGCACAATATATATATATATATATATATATATATATATATATATATATGAATAAACTACCATCAGGAAGTTCTTCCTGACATTTAGGTGGAATTTTTTTTCTTGCAATTTGAAGCCATTCATTTGTGTTCCAGTCTGTGGACCAGCGAAAAACAAGCTCCTCCATCTTCTACATGACATCTCTCCAGATGGCTGTCATGTCACTTCTCCATCTTCTCTTCTCCAAGCTGAACCTACCCAGCTCACAAAGTGGTTCCTTTTGAGGCTTGATTTCCATTCCTTTCATGGTCTTTAGTGGCCTTCTTTGGATACTTTCCTTCTTTGAACAGTGGTGCCAGCACTGGAGGCAAGATTCCAGGTATCCAAATCAGAATAGAGTTCCCCTACACATGAGGCTGTCCTCCCCACCCCCACCCCCGTTAACATCCACCTGCGGTTTGCAAGGGCATAAGCAGAGTTTCACAGGCATAACCATTGCACATCCAGTTGAGCATTCTTGGATGGTGTATAACTATTCATGTGCAATGGCGCCACATGCAGAACTCCGCTTCCTCAATCTTGAACTGAATGTGGATGTTCTGCTTCTGTGGGGACCTTACACATGAGGTAGACACCAAAAGGGCTCCTTCCTTTGACAAAACATCTGCATTAATGCAAGATATAAGTGAACAAATGCAAACCTGTCACTCCATCCCTCTATGCTAAAAAAACTCCCCTCAAAATACAGGAAAAGAGATTCCACCTAAACATTAGGAAGAACTTCCAGATGGTAAGAGCAGTTTGACAGTGGAATATTCTTCTGCCTGGGAGTGTGGTGGAGTCTCCTTTCTTGGAGGTTTTTAAAGAGAGGCTGGATTACCATCTGTCAGGAATGCTTTGATTGCATATTCCTGCATGGCAGAAGGGGGTTGGACTGGATGGCCCCTGAGGTCTCTTCTAACTGTACAATTCTATGACTCTATGATTCTATTCTGTGAGTCTTAACTGGAATTAATTGTGCTTCTCCCACAGGCTTGTGACTATTTTGTGCAGCCAAACAGATCTCAGTATTTTCCTTTAGGACATCCCCAGTGTCCATTTAGACAATGGAGGAATTCCTAGCTTCAGTTCGGGTGAGTAACCTAAAGTTGCAATTTAGGAAACTTTCAAAGTTGAGACACAAAAGCAGCTCATCCTGCCTCTGCTAAGTTCCTAATATTTACAACTCCTCTAATCCCTTCTAGTCCAGTGAGTCTATGAATTTGAATTTGAGATCCAAATTATGCAAGACATTAGCCATTCACGAATATGTACATTTTTTAAAAAAAAGAATATGTGAAGCTGTGAGTGTCTCTTTTCCAGAGAAAGAAAACAGAGTCTATTCTTAGCTACAGAAAGAGCAAAGTTAGTAACAGAAAAAAAGAGTTTCAGTTACTTCCTAGATGTCACGAAACATTTAGCATACTCTCAGCTCATGAAGTTGTATGCCGCTCCAGTGTCAAAGACTTTGTTAGACAAGCTAGTAAAGAAGCTAGTAAAATGCAGGCTGGACAGTGCTACTGTGAAGTAGATTTGTAATTGGTTGACCTGTTACCCTGACTTCTGGGGGTCCCCTGAGGGACACCTTGATTCACTCCAAAAATGCAAAGATTGGGGTAATTAGTGGAGCACTAGCTTGGCAAAACAAGGGGCAGGGTAACCCAGCAAGACCTTCAACTCAATTTTTACCAGGTCAGACCAAGCAAAAAGCCAGACAACTGTACTAATAAATGGATTTTATTAACAAATATGCTCTCATGCACCAACACGATCACTCGGACACACACACAAGGCCTATCAAGAAGGGAAAGAGGTGAAAAATTATAGGGGATATAGCGGAGAGGGCGTAGAGGCGATAATACTGCACCTGTCCAGAAGTCTTCAGTCCGGGAAGCGGCGAGAAGGAAGGAGCTCAGCAAAGAGAGGTGGCTGAGGGGAGCACTCAACTAACAGAGTGCCGATCTGCTGGCGTGGCAGAGAGTTCTCCGAAGAGACTTTCAAAACAGGGACTACTTATAGAGCAGAACGTACCTCGAGGGCAGGCCCTCTCCCAGGAAGAACAATGGCCAAAATAAAAGGAAAAATGCCGCACAATGGTAACTTGATGGTTTGCATGATTGGTTCGTGTAAATGGACCTCGCCCAATCCCTTCAAGTTGGCTATTTGCTCAACCTGGGGAAAACCCGGTAAGCCCTTCAAGCTGGCTATTTGTCGCTGAGAACCCGTTCTTCATGCGGACGTGTCTAACCTGTGGTCCTCTTGGGAAATGTGACTGGGGATTTTCCTGGCCTTGACCTACATCTAGTTATTTGACCTATTTGTCTACCTCTCTGGCATGGAAGGCATATTTGATATCAATTTTATATCCCCCTGGGATGGTATCTGCCACTGGATTAATAGACCAACCGAACTCAAAGGGTGCTCACCAATGGCTGCTTTTCATCCTGGAGAGAAGTGACTCGTGGGGTGCCACAGGGTTCTGTCCTGGGCCCAGGGCTGTTCAACATCTTCATCAACCACTTGGATGAAGGAGTAGAGGGCATGCTGATCAAATTTGCAGATGACACCAAATTGGGAAGGGTTGCTAATATGCCAGAAGACAGGATCAAAATTCAAAATGACCTGGACAGACTGGAGAGCTGGGCCAAAGCTAACAAAATGAATTTCAACAGAGAAAAATGTAAGGTCCTACACTCAGGTAGAAAAAATGGAAGGCACAAATATAGGATGGGGGACACGTGGCTGGATAGCACTAAGTGTGAAAGGGATCTAGGAGTCTTGGTAGATCACAAGCTGAACATGAGTCAGCAGTGTGATGCGGCAGCCAAGAAAAGGCAACACGATTCTTAATTGCATCAATAGGATTATGGTGTCTAGATCGAGGGAGGTAATGGTACCACTCTATTCTGCTTTGGTCAGACCTCATTTGGAATCCTGTGTCCAGTTCTGGGCACCTCAATTCAAGAAAGATATTGACAAGCTGGAGCGTGTCCGGGAGGGAGGGGGCAACAAAAATGGAAACCATGCCCTCTGAGGAGCGTCTTAGGGAGCTGGATATGTTTAGTCTGCAGAAGAGAAGGTTAAGAGGGGACATGATAGCCATGTTTAAATATTTGAAGGGATGTCATATGGAAAAGGGAATGGGCTTGTTTTCTGCTGCTCCAGAGACTAGGATGAGGAGCAATGGATTCTAACTGCAGGAAAAGAGATTCCACTTAAACTTCAGGAGGAACTTCCTGACGGTCAGAGCTGTCCGGCAGTGGAATCTGCTTCCTCAATGGAGTGTGGTGGAGTCTCCTCCTTTGGAGGTTTTTAAGCCAAGACTGGATGGCCGTCTGTCGGGAATGCTTTGATGGGTATTCCTGCATGGCAGAATGGGGTTGGACTCGATGGCCCCTGTGGTCTCTTCCAACTCTATGATTCTTTGACATGCAAGCAGGTAGTCATCTATCTCTCATCGATTGAAAGACCCCTTGATCAACCATTGGCAGTACTATTTTGATGTTATGGAATATTCATGACAAGACAAGTGTGAGGAGTCTCAGTAACAGAATTTTAACAATGCAGATTCCCTAGGGAAGTGATTAGTCACCAGACTTTAATAGTAGGAGTTCCTGAATGCTTTGGGGACAGAGGAAATATAGGTTCACTTCCAGGAACCCTCTCATCTAACAAAAAATGTGAATACTCCATCCCGTTATTGTTAATGGATGCAACAGGCATGCCTAGCACATCCATTGATGATAATAGGGCACAACACTTTGTGTGACCTCCCATTTGTGTCTGCAGAGATCCCCCCAGCAGGGGGTGCCTTCAAGTCCCCTGTTGACTTATACTGACCTCATAAATTTATTGGGGTTTTCCCAGACAAGGAATCCTCAGAGGTGGTTTTGCCAATTTCTTCCTCTGAAATACAGTCTAACAGCACCTTGTATCTGTTGGAAAATTCTGGCATTCTCTCCTCTGCCCCCTTGTTCTAGGGCAAGTGGGGCTTAGCTAGTATAGAGTTTCTTTTAATTTTGCACTTCAAAGCCCTCTACCTTCTTACCTAAAGCCTCAGTCTTGCTTTTTGCATTATTTAAATACATGGCTATGGTATCCAAATGACTAGACCATGTGACCCAGGATGGACCCTGGGGTCACTGGCCTTCCCTAAAAGACCACGCTTCTCTCTCTTTGCCCTCTTTGCCGTTTTGCTTCAAGTTCCTTCCCTCTGACCGTGCTTCGCCTCTCCACCAAGAAGATGGTGAGCTAAGAATGAAGCTACTATCTTACCTAATCTTTTTGTTAGCTAGCTAGGATCTAGTCTCTCCAATGCATATGTAATTGTAGAATTCATTAGTAAACTTTTCTAAGTTTGGAACCTGAAACTGTCTGCCTTATTTTACTTTCTGTCAGTCTCAGTTTAGGGAAGCCACATAGAGACTGGGACATGCTTTTTCTATTATTCTGCTAAAAGAAGGCTGATTTTAGCTTTCACAGAATTTCCCCCAATGGGTTAACACCCTGGGAAGCTCTAACTCCCAATAGTATCGGTTGGTGGTTTTCCATCCAACCCTGCTTAGCTTCCGAGATCAGATGAGATCTGGTGCCTTTAGGGTAAATAGGAAACTGCATTAATTGCACAAGTACAATTATTCCATACCTACTGATTACCTTGTTCTTGCAATATAGTTTTATTCTTCCTATGTTGCCATAGAAAATGGCACGTTACTACAGTTGTCCCTCCACATTTGCGAGGGTTAGGGGCACAGAACTCTCCACAAAAATGGAAAAACCATGAAAGTCCGTAGGTCCCCAAACCGTGTCTAACACACGCACATTTATGATGCGTTTGAATCCATGGTGGAGAGCATACCAGCCACCCAGCTCCATCTTTGAGGCGGCAGAGTTCCTTCATGAGGCAGAAAGAGATGGCTGGCAAACCTTCCCACTGCCTCCTGTTGCCCTACATCATTTTCAATAGAGATTTACAAGCCTCACTTCACATTCTTAGTCTCTTGCAGTCTCCCTCAGTCTCGCAAGGCTTGTAGAGAGACTGACAATGTGAGGCAAGACTTGTCAGTCCCTATTACAGATGGCATAGGGCAGTGCAGATGGTGGCAAATAATCTGCAAAAATCAAACCAGTGAGAGTTAACCTCACCGACGTGGAGGGCCAACTGTACACTGTTCGGAAGTTATTACTTCCAAGCTCTCGGCAGAATACAGAGACAGGGAAAGGAAATACTGCATTCCAAAACAGGAAACACAGCAGAGGCTGAAGAAAGGTACAAAGAATATCTCATAGACACAACCCATCCAATATTTGGGGAATACTCATTGCCGGAAAAAAATGCCAGAGAACGGAGGAGAATTCTGGAGAAATCTGACTGTTTCGGTGCAAACCACCCAACAGCAGATGAGCCAGCCTAGGACCTCAAGTCCAAAAAGAAGGACAGGGGGAACAGATGTGACTCACAACCCTGTAAAATGCACTCCAGAAAGAGAGAGAATTAAATGAAATCCTAGCCACTCAGAATATATTATCCCTGCGGCACATCCCCAAAATTGCTTGGTGAATTGCCCGAGTAATTTCCTCTTCACCTACAATGCCTTTCTCTCCGCCTCCCCTCCCTCTCCCCCTCTCCTCCCTTCTCAATTTGGGGTTTTCTTTCTTGCTCGTTTCCCTCCCCAAAGAAATATTCGCCAAAGGAGGACAAAGGCGGACTGCCATCAAGCTGTCACAGGTCGCCGGTTTGAAGCCACTAATGTTCTGACTTCTTTCTCTCTTTCTCTTTTTTTTTTTTAATTTTTTTACGGCATTAAGTGGCTGGCAGGAGAGTTGGGGGCTGTGGGAAGAGAGATGGCAATCTCTTAATGGCCCCCCCATTTTTAACCCTTGCTTAGAATGACATGAATACAACTGCCTGCAAAGCTGAATCGGCTATGGAGAAAGAAAGGCAGCTTTGCCAGATACTGTAGTGTCAATCTGGCTCCCAGGATTGTGGGAACGTCTTGGAGTCTCCTTCTTGGGAGGTTTTGAAACAGAGCCTGGATGGTCATCTATTGGGAATGCTTTGATTCTGACCCGTTCTGCACTGGACTGTTATAGCGCTATGATTCCACTTGCAACATCCTCTGGAATCCTGGGGTTTGCAGTTTCGGGAGGGGCCGGCCGGCCCCTTCCGAAACTGCAAACCCCAGGATTCCAGAGGATGTTGCAAGTGGAATCATAGCGCTATAACAGTCCAGTGCGGAAATGGCCTCTGCCTTCCTGCACGGCTGAAGAGAGTTTGACCGGATGACTTTTGTGGTCCCTTCCAGCTCTTTGATTCTACGAAAGGGGAAGAACCCACTCTGGGATTTAGTCTGAAATTCAAAAGAGATACTCAAGGTGCAGGAGCTCTTCTGGGGACACATCGGAGAGGTCTGGGACATGTCCAGAGGAGGGCAACTAAAATGGTCAAAGTTCTGGAAACCAAGCCACATGAGGAGCGGGTTAGGGAGGTGGGTGTGTTTAGCCTGGAGAAGAGAAGATGCAGAGGTATTACGAATGCCGTGTTTAAATATGTGAAAGGATGTCATACGAAAGGTGGAAACAGCTCGTTTTCTGCTGCTTCGGAGACTTAGGCCTTTTCTACCCTACCCTGTTATAGTGCTATTATTCCACTTTCACTACCCTGTGAAATTCCGGGATTTGTAGTTTCCTGAGGCCAAAGAGCTCTCTGGCTGAGAATCCTAAAGGTCCCTCCCTAAACTGCAAACTCCAGGATTCCATAGGATGCCGAAAGTGGAATAATAGCACTATGACAAGAAGGGCAGAAATGGCCTGTGACACAGAGGAACGGCTTCAAACAACAGGAAAAGAGATTCCACTTAAACATCAGGAACAACTTTCTGACAGTAAGAGCTGTTCAACAGTGGAATACACCACCTTGAAGTGTGGTGGAGTCTCCTTCTTTAGAGGGTTCATCTTTATTTTTTTATTTATTTTTATTTTTTTGTATAATTTTTATTAAAAGTTTATCTCGAAAATAAAAAAAAAACCTTCACACTTCCATGCTTAAATCTTCCAGTTGAAATTGCTTATTTCCATTCCATTACAAACATAATTTCCATCTTACAGAGAGAAGAACAGTTACACTATTTCTTCTTTGATTTCTCATACATTTATATCCCTGCCCAATCCAATACTCTTTTCCATTCTTTCTCAAAGTTCTGGATAGATTTGTTCTTCAAAGAAAATGCTAACTTTTCCATCTCTATCATATCCAGAACTTTTAACTTCCATTCTTCTATATCAATATGTTTCTTTTCTTTCCAGTGCTGCGCGTATGTCAACCTTGCCGCAGTTATTAGATATAATAATATCTTCTGATGACTTCTTATTTCCCTTCGTTGCCCTAGCGTATTTAACAAATAAAGTTCCAGTTTCATTTCAAAATTCAGTTTACAAATTCTTTGGATTTCATCATGTGCTCCCTTCCAAATTTTTTTTCTATCTTACATGTCCACCACATATGGAAAAAAGACCCCGTCTTTTCATCACATTTCCAACAATTTGAGTTCCCATTTTTGGTTATTTTTTGTAATCTTTTGGGGGTCATGCACCATCTGTAAAACATTTTATAAAAGTTTTCTCTTAAATTTAAGTTTGGTGTAAATTTTATATCTATTTTCCACACTCTTTCCCAAGTTTCTAATTCAATTGAATAGAGATTTTATCTTTCAAGAGTGCTATGATTGCATGTTCCTGCATGGCAGAAGGGGGTTGGACTAATGGCTCTTGGGATCTCTTCCAGCTCTAGGATAGTGATGTGATTTTGACCATTTCTGTACTATACTCTTATAGCGCGATTATTCCACTTTCCAGCTGGCCCCTCCCTAAACTGCAAACCCCAGGATTCCATAGGATGTTGAAAGTGGAATAATCGCGCTATAAGAGTGTAGTGCGGAAATGGCCTTTATCTGAATGATGTAAGGAAGGGGCATTTGGGAACACTGCTCAAAGGGTACAGCTTTGGGAACTCTGTTCAGGGCTGCAGCCCAGAGGGAGTTGGAGTGAACCCCATGTAGTTGCCCACTGCAATGTAGGATCTCAAAGACTGTCTCTTGAACCTTGATCCACGCAGGTGTTAGCTGAAGAGGTTATAGAAGGCTCCTTGTAGGGCTGCTAGAGAGGCAGTCTGGTGTAGTGGTTTGAGCATTAGAGTATGACCCTGGAGATGAAGGTTCTGTTCCTCACTCAGCCATGGAAACCCACTGGGTGACCTTGGGTGTGTCATACACTCTCAGCCCCAGAAAACTCCTTAGCATTACCGTAAGGTTGCCATAAGTTTCTCCTTAGTGTTGCCATAAGATTTTAAAGCAAAGAAAAAGAAGAAAGAAGAGGAAGAGGAGGAGAAGGAAGAGGAAGAGGAAGAGGAGGAGGAGGAGGAGGAGGAGTTTATTGATTGTGCCTCAGTACAACACAACACACATTAATTTATATAAACATAAGCTTCTCCTTTGTACTGATGGGCAAGGGTTTTCAGAGATCCAGGCATTAGCCATGATCCCTCTTTTCTCCTCTATGAATCTGTTGCATCCCCTTTGAACGATGCCTAAGATTTACATACGATTATGCCTGGTTTCCATCCATGCTTTCTTTGCTTCTCATTTCTCTCTCCTGCTCCCTTGACTCCAGGGTCTGTATCATGCCCATTACAGTCAGCACCTCTGTGTAAAGCCATACAAGTATTGGTTTAAAACAGAGAGACAGACAGACAGAAAGATAGCATGATTGGTATACTCAGTGGCAGCTGGTGCTTCTAATGTCAGTGGAATTATGTATCTATTGCGGGCTTTAGCCTGAACTTTAAAGGAACTATGCAAGGCATTGCATCATATCGAGGATGGAACAAACTTGTTTTCTGCTGCTCCAGAGACTAGGACATGGAGCAATGGCTTTAAACTTCAGGAAAAGAGATTCCACTTAAACATTAGAAAGAGCTTCCTGATGGTAAGAACAGTTCAACAATGGAATATGCTGCTGCCTGAGAGTGTGGAAGAGTTTCCTTCTCTGGAGGTTTTTAATCAGAGGCTGAATGGCCATCTATCAAGAATGCTTTGGTGGTGTCTTCCTGCATGGCAGAAGGGAGTTGGACTCGATGGCCCTTGCAGTCTCTTCCAACTCTATGATTCTATAATTCCATTGAGATTCCCCCCTTAAAGTCTGGATTGCAGCCATGGATGCATTTATAGCAGAGGTCCAACTTGTCATGTACTAGATAACCCACACTCCACAAACTTCAGTCTGAGGTAGGCAGTAGTTTTATTTGTACAGATTCAAGCAACGCAGCACACTTCTTCCAAAGTTGCTGAGACTAAAGCATACATGGAGCTTACGCCTTTTATGGGTACAATTCCAAATTTTAGGTGCTCAAACTGGTTATTGGTGAGGGTCATGAATCTAAGTATCACATCACTTCTCAGACAGTTCCCAGACCTCTGCTTAGTTCTCACTTCTCATCATCCTTGGCCGGTTTGACTCAAGCACATATTTCCTGCTTCTTATAGACACCAGATGCACAAAACACAAGCCTCTTCTACTACACTTTCATTTTCCACTGGCTCCGATTTCCCCTCCTCATTGTAGCAATAGGCATTGCATTGTAGCATTGTAGCAATAGCATTGTAGCAATAGGCAATAAAGCCATCCACACTTTGCAACAAACTAGGCAGGTTCAGAACAGACACATTGTTGCAACCATCAATTAACACTGGATATTTTTTATCAGTGACTGCTAGGCTTAATGGAATTCTACAGCAGCTACTTCTACCTTGGTTGCAATACAATCCTCTCTCCACATTTGTGGGTTTGACTTTTGTGAGTTTGATTATTTATGAGGCATATGCTTGCTCCTCTATCCATTTTCCTCTTCTTGTTTCCTTGCATTCCTCACCCCCAAGCTTGCAAGGCTTATGGTTAAAATGAACATCTTTTTTTTCCTTTTGAGTAAGCAAAGCTCCCCTTTACACTGCTGGACATGTGTCCTCTCTGCCATGTGGTTGCACATTTTGCTATGTAATGGACACTGATTGGCCAGGTACTCTCTTTGCTCCTACCCCTCCTTTCTCAAGATGGCCACCAGAAGTAGCTAGAACCCCAGAACTACGCTTTTCTCTGCCTGAGAGGAAAGTACCAGTAAGCCTTTTACCTTGCCTTTGCTCTGCACCCCCTGCCAACACTTGGGCCAGAGGCAAAGAAAGGGGAGGGGGGAAGCTCCAGAGTGGAATGTGAGAGATATTGTGGCAGGGGGAGTTATTTGCATTTTCCCCACTTTCACTAGGGCCATTTCCACATGGGGTAAGTAAAACAGTGCAGTATGTCCTCCACAGAGGACGTCTGCACTGTGGAGCAGACTGGGTCCGGACTACTTACCGTAGATCCGCACCTTAGTCTGCTCCGGAACAACCCCAAGTGGTCCTCCATCGTGTTTTCGAAAGACCTGATTTTTCAGGTCTTTCAAAATGCCGGTGCACACCATTGCGTGCCTGCTCTCTGATGCAGATTTGCAGGCTTGCAACAATGTGAGCCTGTGATCTGTGGAGAGCGGGCTTCAGGCTGGCAAGCTTCAGCGGTTGGTCGAGACCCACGACCAACCGGAAGCCACCATTTTGGACGCCGGAGCAGTGCGGATCTACGACCACTCCCTGCTCCTCCTCACCCCGGACCGGACCGGACCGACAGAAGATCCAGTGAGTAGCGGCAGGGAGCGATTCCCTCGCCGCGTACGGAAATGGCCTAGGGTTCTGAGCCCTGAACCCTTGTGAATGTGGAGGGGCTACTGTACACTATTTCAATACACACCCATCAGACCAACACATTTACATGGCAGAGGCTATGCGTCCTGACACAACTGCTCCTCCTGTGGGGACTCTATGTCTTAAGGACTAGCAACTTTATTCTAATTTCAGGGGAATGGACCTGGCCTATCCATTGTGATTCCTCATTGGCAGCTGATGAAGCCTGTCCTTGGTGATTTCTTTCCATGACATTTCTCCCCTCGGCTGCTTTTCAACCTGCCAATCCCAGAGAAAATTTACAGGGTGTTCACTAAAAATAAAAATGCCATCCAAAAATTGATTGAGCAAAAGTTATTAAAATGTATGTGCCAGTAAATGTGTAGGCTAGGGAAGGGGGTTGGAGTGGCAATAACGTGGCTTGGTAATTCAGAAACACTTTTCTTTATACTCATGCATAAATTGGGAGCCTCCAAATCATAATTTATCATTAATACAGACAGAGCGCCAAAGTTCCTTGACTGAAATGATTCCAAGGGGGTGGATACACAAGATTAAAAAACATGCCCGGATTCCTGTTGGTGTCTTACTCATGCATAAGTGCTTCTACATAAGTGACTGGACGTGTTTCTCTTATGCAGAACATCTGTGGAGTGCTTAGATGCTGCACTAAGACTCCGGGAGGACAGGGTTTGAATGCCAACTCAGCCATGGAAACCCATGCAAGTCTTGGGCAAGTCACACTCTCTCAGCCTCGGCTGAACAGAACAGCAAATCTCAGTTACTGCGTCGCACATCCCCACTCCGAGATACAGTATAATAGGTGATAAACATTGTTTAATTGGCACAATATATATATAAATCCCGACACTTATGGTTGAACATTATGTGGAGGAGGGACCCTGGTTCGGAGCTTTGTGTGAAGGCAGATAATCTCAGCATGGCCAAGTCATAAATTCATAAGGATTAGCCAGAGATCTTGACTCAGTGGGCTTGAGTTGATCCTGTCAATCTCCTAAACTCCGCAAACAATAGTTGATGCAACTGAAAGAGGAAGCAGACAAAAGACTGCTGTCCTGCAACCTCTCCCCATGGAAATTCCTCTTTGTTTCCTCACCTGCCCAGACATTAAGGGATGATCACAACCTCCATCAATGCTTTGTCACCTGAATTTCAGATCATTAGCCTGTTCCAGACCTTTTTGTTTGATCTGCGAGATAACAATTAACACACACAGCTTCAGGGTGGAAAATGGGGTACTTAAACTCTGGCTTAGACCCCAGCAGCTTGCAGTACACTGTAGCTAGCACCTTGGGCATCATCCTGCAACCTATCCTGTCATTCCTCTGTGCTGCCCTCAAACTCCTGTGTTTGAGCCATCTTTCCTAGATCTTCCACTTCAGTAATAATCACCTACCCTAGCTGAATCTCTTTGCTATCTGACTTTGCTCTCCTTTCCCTCTGTTAGCCTTGTATGGTTGTGAGACCGCTTGACTTTTTGTGTGCGTTTGTGAATTCCCCCCAATAAAAGATTCTTTTGACTTCCAAATGAGTACCAGCATACATAGGTGAAAATGTCCCATATTTACCCCTCCTCTCACAGGCCTCCTTTTGAGCTATAATCCCCCACCTTTCTACGGAGGCATTGGCATTGCAGGTGGACGCCAGAAATCACCCACCTTTTGGGGCAACAATCTCCTCTGAAGAAACCTTGCCAAGAAAGCCATAGGAAAGGGGGACCGTATGTTGGAGTCAACTTGGAGGTAGGAACCGGCATGTTACAGGACTATGAGTGTTGAATGAAGACTCCAGAAGAATAGGATTCGAATCCCTGCCCAGCCGAGGGTTCCACCAAGGTAGCCGTGGGCAAGTCACCCTCTCTCAGCCTTGGAGGAAGCTTCAGGAAAAGAGATTCCATCTAAACATTAGGAAGAACTTGGTGATGGTAACAACAGTTTGACAATGGAATGCACTGTCTGGGAGCGTGAAGGAACCTCTTTCTTTGGAGGTTTTTAAACAGAGGCCAGGTGGCTATATATGGGGAGTGCTTTGATTGTGTGTTCCTGAATGGCAGAAGGGGGTTGGAGTGGATGGCCTCGGGGTCTCTTCCAACTCTAGGTTCCTATGGTCATTTCTGCGCTACACTGTCGTAGTGCTATTATTCCACTTTCAACATCCTACGGAATCCCTGGGTTTGCAGTTTAGGGAGCAGCTTTAGAATCCTCAGCCAGAGAGCTCTTTGGCCTCGGTAAACTACAAACCCCAGATTCCACCAGACATTGAAAGGGGAATAATAGCACTATAACAGTCTAGTGCGGAAATGGCTTATGATTCTATGAGTCCTAGGCTATTTCCGCACTGGACTGTTATAGCGCTATTATTTCACTTTCAACATCCTATGGAATTCTGGGGTTTGCAGTTTCGGGAGAGGCCTCAAAGGATTCCATAGGACCCCAGGATTTCATAGGATGTTGAAAGTGGAATAATAGCGCTATAACAGTCTAGTGCAGAAATAGCTCTAGTTTTGTTTTAAAAGTGGCATACAAAGTGGAGAACAAAACAACAATACAGCAGGCCTCCAGGAAGAGAAATTTTCTTTTTAAATGAGTTGCAACTCACCAGCCACACGCCACTTAACAGTTTAAAAATACCCATTTTCAAAACTAGAAGGGGAAGTCAGGTTTCCCATTTGCTAGGAAGAACCCTACAATGCTTTGATGGTATATTCTTGAATGGCAGAATGGGGTTGAACTTGGTGGCCCTTTGGGTCTCTTCCAACTCTTGGATTCTATAATTGACTCAGACTCTTTGAAAGCTTTTAAAGTTTGGACTAAAACTCAGAGTGGATTTACCACTCCACTGACACGGAAGCCACCAGCTGCCCCTGGTCAAACTAGATGATTTGCACAGGACTGATTGGACTCAAGAGAAAGGTTGTCTTTTGAAGAATCTGGAGCTCCAACAACTGCTTTGAAGATAAGAGAACTGTAACGGGGAGAAGGAGCTTGGCCTTCCCTTCCCTATGCCATTTCCCTGATTTTGTCCATTCTGGAGGCTGCTGTTAGCTCAGCAGGAGAAAAGAGAAAGCTCCCCCAGAACCTGATAAATCATATGCGGTTTTGTCCCTGAGAGACGTTGCCGAAAGGCAGTGTGGGTAAGCTGTTTCAGGAAAAACAACAAAGTGTCTTGTGCAACCTTAAAGATTAGCAGCGTTATTGTAGCAAAGGCTTTTGTGCGAGAGAAGAGCTTTGCTGAAGTTGATGGTTAGCTGATTTTGTCACGAAAGGCCAGGAAATCATTATTTTTTGGTTTTGAACCAAAGGAGGAGAAGCCCTCCCCCCAGTTTTGAGATGATAATTCAGGAAGATAATATACTGGATTTATAAAGCATCAGTCTTCCTTAAGTGGAAAAATCTTGAGGGCAAGATCTTGCTATGTATGGCTGCTGTATTTGAAGTAAGAGAGCTTCGGTCCTCTATGATGTCTGTTCTCAAAGACTTCAAGGACCCCTTGCTTTTTTTTTGTTGGAACAAGAGAAGGTGGGAGTGGGATGAGAACTGACGTCAGTCAAAATATGTAAAAAAAAAAAAAGGAATCGAAAACAAAGCGGGCAGAAAGGCAGGCAGGCAGGCAGGAGAGGTCTGATATGAGTTGTTGGTCTCATATAACTATATAAGTTCCCTTGTGCATGTACTCTTACATCTTTGGCCATTATGCAATTGACATTCTCTCTTGTGTCAGGGTGGCAAGTGCCCAGGTAAACACACTTCTAGTTCAAGAAACAAGGAATAGAGACACTGAACCAGTCCAATACACGGAGAGTGCATACAAGCAGAAGCGTGGTCAAAGTGGCCCAAGGTTTGAGCACAAAAGAGGCAGTCCAAACATGGAGAAATGCCCGTTGGGAGGATTATGGGAAAAACAGAATCTAAAGAGCAAGCGGAAGTTAAAGAAACAAGCGAGCAGGGAATGTCACAGTGCCAAAGGGAGATAGTGGAGCTGAGGTTCTGCAGTGGAAAAATGGCCTGGGCTGGTCCAAGCTGTATCCAGCTGGAAGTCTGCACAGCTTGCCTAAATATGCCAGTGTTTCCCTTTTAAGGCAGGCCATGCCTTTGCCTGTGCTTTTGTTGCTGCCTTTTCAGCTCCAAAGGATGAAGCAGCTCAAACTCCGGCTCCTCTTCAAGGACAACTTGTGATGGTCAGGGCTCTATTCGCAGGACAAGGGTTGCTGGCATCCTCTGGTTCTAACTTGACCCTGATATCTATTCTCACACCTTCCTCATCTGAGAAAGTCCCTGTTGGAAAACGAGAGAGATTTGATGGATCTCTCTACATGGCAGAGCAATTAGTATACAAACTGAAGTTTGAACAGTTTATCAGCCCACCTAATTCCCTTTGTACATACTTAACTCTAGCTCAGAAGTAAGCACAAACTCAGTTGTGTTTAAAAAGCATATAAAAGTAAATTTATTTACAAATACTTGTACATAATCTTCACAGGTTCATGTTCTTGAAGAAAAAGTAAGAAAAAGGTAAACAATTGCATGGTTTCATTGGAGCTTCTCCCCTGGAGTGATCCTGGCCACATGCTTGCAGGAAGGCAGTCGGAAGAAAAGAAAATAAACAGAGAGAAGAGGGCCATTCCCACACTAGACTGTTATAGTGCTATTATTCCACTTTCAACATCCTGTGGAATCCTGGGGTTTGCAGTTTAGGGAGGGGCCTCAAAAGCCCCTCCCTAAACTGCAAACCCCAGGATTCCAGAGGATGTTGAAAGTGGAATAATAGCGCTATAACAGTATTGCGCACAAATGGCCAAAGACCCCAGGAACAAAGGATGCTTACGTGCCAGAGAAAGAGAGTGGATGTGAACAGACAAATAGGAAGTTACTTGGATTTTGCCTCTAAACTTACAGTGATCATGCAACCTAACTAGCGGTGAATTCAGAGCACGCAAAGGTTGCTATTCCAACAGTCTCCTTCCGGGAGGACATGATCGATAATTCAGTGCTTGGTTGCGTAGATGGAAATGTAACCAATTCACATGGCCTAAATCTGGTTGTTCGCCCAAACTAAAGTAGACCACTGAATCAGTTGGACTTGCCTTCATGTCGAGTCACTATTCAACAATTCATTCAATGGATCTTTTCTTGTTGGATTAACCAATAAGATTCCAGCCATGCAGTTGCTTATTCTTGGGTGATGCATAACTATTCATGAATGCTTTCGGTGGATCATGGATGGCAAAAACAGTCCTGTTGTCTTCCCCCATTGCGCAGTGAAGCCGTAAGCAGGCTCATGGGCAGATACCCACTTGGTTGTACGACGCTGGGATTCAGCAGAAAGGTGGTCTAATGAAACCACTTTGTAACTACATGATTAGATTACACTATGCTACCAGAATCGTAGAATCATAGAGCTGAAAGAGACCCCAGGGGTCATTGAGTTCAACCCCCTGCCATGCAGGAATAAACCATCAAAGCACTCCCAACAGGTGGCCATCCAACCTCTGTTTAAATGCTTCCAAAGAAGGAGACTCCACCACATTCCCAGGCAGCAGTGTATTCCACTATGAAAATGCTCTTACCATTAGGAAGTTCTTCCTAATGTTTAGATGGAATCTCTTTTCCTGAAGTTCGAAGTCATTGCTCCATGTGTCTCTGGAGCGGCAGAAAACAACCTTCCCTGTCTTCCATCTTCTTTAAGCCATATCTTTTGGAAATGCCCTGTAGTTCTCTCATTCTGGTGAAAGCAATCACGTGCATAAATTTGGTACTAGAAAGTTATTTGGTATTTAATGATATACATATTCTTTTAAGCTATTTGTCCACGTCTTGGAACTTAACACACGGTCAGTGGAAATGGATCTTTCATGCCCTCTTGTCTGCTAAAAGACCGATAGTCCAGTTTTGGAAAGATAACACATCCCCACCTGTGATCCAACAGATGGAAGGTTAAACAACACTGGCATTATTTGAAAGAGTGATATTTCAAAACAGTTTACAGATGGACTTATATTTAGGTCTTTGATCAGCCTTTATGACTAATGATTTCTCTTTTTATTTCCTTATTTCTTGTTACTGCGATGTTAGAGCATCATGATGTGTAACGGAGAGCCTCATAATATAATTTTCTATGCATAATAAAAATTAAATTAATCTTTTAAAAAATCAGCACTTCGAATTGTAACCAAAATCGAGTGTTAGCCGTCAAAGGTTTTTATGACGTGGGAGTTCCTGGACTACAGCTGGTTTGGACTCTTCCTAAGCATCTTTGTCAGAGGAATAATATGCACTTCCAAAGCAACTTTTCCATTCTCTGAAAATGGATTTAGGGACCGGGAAGCGGTCGAGCAGGACTTGAATGTAATGAAGCATGCCAGATCAGCTCCTACCCACCCTGCCGCTGAAACGTAAGAAGATGACCAGATCTCCAGGTGATTTCCCTGAATTGGCCTCTTTAGACCTCCCTCCCACCACCACCGGTAAAATTTAGGGCAATGAATAACAGTGATCGGTCATTATGACATTTTAGTGTGTGTTTTATAGGACCTCATGAGTCACTGATTCAAGAAAGAGCATCTTCTCAGCTCGTGCTGAAATTGCCTCTTTCGATCAAGCCCGGTAGGTGGATTCTGCATAGAAATTTTATGTTCCGTGACAGATTTGTGGAGGGTGGGAGGTTTCCTCTATTTATGCCACACACCATGAGTACTGGCAGAACGAAAGAAAAGAGTGGAAACATTCTTAGAGGGAAGCTTCCAAGAGTCTTCTTTCTCAAATCTGAGTTCCATGCTACGTTGTTTGTCACTGAGCATCTTCTCTCTATGACCTCCATCTCTCTTTCCCTGACTGTGAGCAAAAGCTTAATGTCCCCATTCCAAACTTTTAAGTCTAATATTTGCTGGGGCCAGAATTCTTTTCACGACGTACACTTCTTTTACACACTTTGAATTATAATGCCGGAAGAGACCCCAAGGGCCATCGAGTCCAACCTCATTCTGCCATGCTGGAAAACACAATCAAAGCGCTCCCTTTGACAGGTGGCCATCCAGCCTCTGTTTAAAAACCTCAAAAAAAGAAGACTCCACCACACTCTGCTGTAGCGTATTACAATGTCAATCTGTTCTTACTGTCAGAAAGATCTTCCTAATGTTTAGGAGGAATCTCTTTTCCTGAAGTTTGAAGCCATTGCCCCGTGTCCTAGTCCCTAGAGCAGCAGAAAATAAGCCTGCTCCATCCTCCATATGACATCCCTTCAAATATTTAAACATACCTATCATGTTACCTCTTAACCTTCTTTTCTCTGGGCTAACCATCCACAGCTCTTAAGCTGCTCCTCATAGGGTTTCATGTTTTCCAGGCCTTCTATGGTGCTACATAATGTGGTAGAGTCTCCTCCTTTTAAACAGAGGCTGGATGGCCATTTGTTGGGAGTGCTTTGATTGTGTCTTCCTGCATAGCAGAGAGTGGGATTCAGTGGCCTTTGTGCTCTCTAACCCTACAATTCTATGATTCTATATTGAAGAATGCTGAATAATGGGTGGTGAAAATAATTTGCCTTTCTTCAGTAAATACCTACAAGGAGGCACAATGAAGAACAGCCTGTCTGCCAATGTTAACTGCCTCTACCAGCTTTAAAAACAGTTCTGGTATCTCTGCAAAAAATCCCAGGATTCCACAGGATGGAGCCATGTCCCTTAAAGGAGCATCAAACTCCAGTATTGAGCAGTTCTTGCAATTCAAGATTTATTCTGCGCAAAATTCAAACAGGGTTGCTTTTCACAGGAAAAAAAAAAAGCATATTCTCCACAGGAAACAACCTTTTCTATATATAGGGGAAATATTGTTGTGCAGCAAATTCTGGTTTTTTAAATTTATTTTTTATTGAAAAAATTTATTGAAATTTATTGAAATTTATTGAAAAAAATTTATTTTTTATTGAAAAAAGAAAAAAAAAGAAGGAACAATGAACAAAAAAATAATATAATTGTTCATGGTACAATATGTTAAGTCATATTGCTCACATCATAACCGAATGAACATCTATAGCAAAAAAAAAAAAAATCACAGTATTTTCTAACATATGTAATAAAACCTCTCACTTTAAACTTCTTTTCTTTCCATGTGGGTTCTTTTGATAAATATTTATCAGTCTTCATAACTAAGTACTTCCACTATCAAGACTATTGTACAACAACTGTTCTTGTGTTTGACAAAGTATCATGACTTTTCTTTATCAAATTTGATTGATAAATCAGAATATTAAATTATGCAGCTTGAATGATTAACAAAAGGTACAGAAGAGCGATCAAACTGCCACACCGCATTTAAACCCATTTAAACTGTTAGTGGAATGGTATAATATTGAGTAATTCTAAGACCGTCTCCAGATCATCTCCAGCAGCAGAGAAGGGAAGCCTCTCAGTGTTCCTCTCAGCCCCAGAAAACTCGTTCTGTGAGGCTTTCTGCAATATCTAACAAAAAAACAAGACTTCTGGGCACACATCTGTCTGTGGATTTTATAAAGGTCAGGCCAGTGGCTTTAATTAAAATGTGCAGTAAGAATCAACTAGCCAACAGGCGATGGCAAGAGCAAAACAAAATCCCAGGGGGAAATAAAAAGGAGAGGAAATGAACTGTGGGTTGCAAAAATTGCACTGTTGTCTCTTTCCTCTCCGCAGCCAACCAGCTGGGTGTTCCTAACATCTCACGTGGCATTCTGAGGCTCTGATCCTACAGTAGACCACTGCTCAGGCCATTTCCGCACGACGCTGTTATAGTGCTATTATTCCACTTTCAACCTCCTGTGGAATTCTGGGGTTTGTAGTTTCCCGAGGCCAAAGAGCTCTCTGGCTGGGAATTCTCAATGCCCCCAGCTAAAGTGCAAACCCCAGGATTCCACTGGATGTTGAAAGTGGAACAATAGCACTGTAACAGTGTTGTGTGGAAATGGCCTCGGTGCATCGAGTTCTTCACAAATCCCTTTGACTTCACCTACCTTGGCAGCTGTCAAGCCCTGGCAGCAGTTGGTGTTACTATTTACTAGCGAGCACAGGAGGGCGATTTAGACCATAAAGTAGCAGCTGGACTCAACTCAGTCTGGGAGGAGAAACGGGGGCCCACCCAGAAAGAAATGCACCCTCCCTTTCCTTCCCCTAGGAGCCAAGAGCAGCCACGCCTTCATTGTCTGACCTGCCTGCCCCGTTCTTTCCCATTGGTAAGAAGCAGCATCAGTAATCTCTCTTGCAGTTAGACAGCTGTCTGGGAGAGGTAAGGTTTTGGGATGGAGTGGATGGGCAAGAGAATATCCCCTCCATGCCCCATCCAAAAAGAAACACATTTGTGTGTGGCGTGGTATGTAAGCCTTACACATGTATCGCCGGGATGCCGCTCTGAGCATGCTTCTTCTGTCTGTGGCTACCCTCCAATCTCTTTGAAAAATTTGGCTTTTTCAGATTTTCAGCTGAACCCCACCAGGCTAGGAGTATCCTCCATCCTCCAGCTGGCCCAATTTGAGAGACAATTTCATTTCATCCTATATTATCCCACTTTTCCAGCTGCTTTTAAAATGCCCTGTGCCATTTCTGCACTAGACTGTTATAGCGCTATGATTCCACTTGCAACATCCTCTGGAATCCTGGGGTTTGCAGTTTCGGGAGGGGCCGGCCGGCCCCTCCCGAAACTGCAAACCCCAGGATTCCAGAGGATGTTGCAAGTGGAATCATAGCGCTATAACAGTCTAGTGTGGAAATGCAGCTAGTTCTCTCTCTTCTTTCCACTTTTCCCCTCCATCCTTACATGGCTTCACTTGCTGCAAACTGAGTTCAAAGGGGAAAAGTAGCTCAGAGAGGCCAGAACCTTGCCCTTCCCAGTAGGTTCAAGCAAAAGCAAACTGCCACGGCCTCTCTGAGCTTGTCTGTTCCTCCTCATTTTGCCATCTTGACCACCTCTGGTATTGCTTGGCCACATGTGTCCCAGTTTTTAGGAACTTCATTGGCTCTGAGAGTATTTCCAGGCACAATTCAAGCTATCAATGTGAACCCTTGAAGTCTTAATGCCTCAGGGCCTGGGTGCTCCCTCCCACGCAAACCTGGCTGTAATGTAAGATTTGTACTGAGGTTCTTCTTCAGAGGTTAACTGGGTGGTGACCAGAGAAGGGGCTTTACACCGGTAGCCCCCCACAAAGTTGTAAAGAATACTCTCAGATGTTCTCATCCAGAAAGACAAAGGGTGCATCAACAGATTAAAATATCCTATCCAAGAGAAGGGCCGACTGGGAACGATTTCTTGCCTTCGAGGACTGTTTGTGGAAAAGCAATTTGAGGGGGGGAAAAAAACCTATGGTGGAGCACAAAAGCATTTTTGTACAAAAATTTCATTTTGTGCAAAATATACCTTAGTGTTACGTGTTTTTGTGCCAAAAAAAAAAGCTCTATGTTACAATTTTGAAGGGGAGGGCAAAATGCTGGTTCCTCTTCACATCTTGGGTTTTTAACACAAGAATGTTTTTTTGCAGAAATGAATTTTTTTCCACAACATAAAGACCTGGAAAACAAAACATTTACAAAAATACACAAAAACTCTTGCTGTCCTGCTCTATGGGGAGAAAGCATTTCGTATCACTCGTTCCGCAATGTGAGAAGGAACAAGGAGAAGATTTATATACCTACACCCCATTTCGGGAAGGCCCTGTAACAGTAAATTGCTCTCCTAAGGTCCATTAGGCTCCAGAAGAAGACAGAACCATACAGAAACAGTAGGTGAAGAGTCTCTCCTAAAATTATTTTTATTTAAGCCTATTAGCATAAGGCATTTAACAGTAAGTAGCTCATAAAAAGCACATCCAATGCAAATGGCACCTCTTCTACGTTGGTTATTTTTAAAAATCATTTGCACAAAAATGATAGCCAAGTTTTCCCCCTACAAAAATGGCATGCTTAAAGAGACTTATAAAAAATTTTTTTTAGAAAAAGACATAGGTTGTGTGCCTCATCTATGCCTAATTTCATTCATCCATGCAGCTGTACACTTTTGGGCAAGGGGTAAAATCTACATTCAGTTCACAGTTGTGTAAGTAGAATTTCTCAAGTGTAACAATCACAAATGCAGTTGCACTTTCTTGGATGGCATGTAACTACTGATCAATGCCTTTAACTTACCACTTGATTCTCTGGCATTGCAGAAATGGCAAGTATATACAGGACCTTTCCACCCTACACAGTTCTAGTGCTATAATTCCACTTTCAACATCCAGTGGAATTCTGGGATTTGTAGTTTACTGAGGCCAAAGAGCTCTCTGGCTGAGAATTCTAAAAACCCCTCCCTAAACTGCGAACCCCAGGATTCCGTAGGATGTTGAATGTAGAATAATAGCACTATAACAGTGTAGGGGGCAAAGGCCCTCAGTTATGCAGTTGGCAGCACCATTTTGGTATTCAGCACCACCACTTAAGTACATGAATGTAGTTTGGCCCATCCATCCATCCCTCCCTATCCACGTCCCTTGACCATCTCCCCCCGTAGATAACCCCCTGTCACACACATGCCATCTATCCGTGTACATGTCTTCATACACAGTACAAAAGTGACATCTTTTGATGCCTTTGGATTATACACACATGGCCAGATCTGTGCTTCTAATGCACTGGGCAGTCCTTGCTTGCACGGGGAAAGCGTTTCCTGCCCCCCTATCTGGGCAGAGGTTGAAAGAGTGGAGGCTAATACAGCCAATGGACAAAATTTTAGACCACGCTTGCATATTGTAAATCTGCTCTCATGTAGTTACACAGTGGTTACACTTGTCATGTCCTGCTTCCGGAGCATGGACATCTGACTCAGGGTCTGAAACAGAAGGCATGCTAGGGCCTGCTGTACAGAGAGGGGTTACAGTACTAGAAACAGAACAGAGGGCAGCGTCAGCTCCAACAGAGAGTCTTGCCTCATCAGATACAGAAGAACACTTACCTAGACCCAGCTTTGTAGTGCACAGGCAGCAAAAAGAGACCCAGTGTCACTCTCTCAGAATTTATAACTGGCAACAATCAATCAAGGCACAACTGTGCTAGGTTTTGAGTCTATTTAGCTGGCGTCCTTCCCCTCCAGGAGTTGTCAGAGCTTATCTGACCTGCTATCTTGCTGGATGCCTTGACAAATGCTTAGATTGACCTTAGACACTCCCTTGCCGTGAAACCCTGCTGGCCTTTGTTTATTTTGGATTTTATTTATGACTCCTTGCTTACTGTCTGGGAGTAAGTTACAAGCTGAGACATATTCAGTTTGTTTTGTTCGATTTATCAGCTGTGCCAGGGCTGAGATAGGATAGCGCTACCCCTGACTTTCTACTAAATACTGCCATTGTACCACTGATGGTGGGTCTTCCAATGTGCCTGCCTTTTGCCCCATGGTGCAATGGGGAACCCACAGTGGCTGATGCTGCAGTCATATGGTACACTGAAGGCACTGAAGATTCCACCTAAACATTACACTGTTCAGGAATGGAGTAGATTGCCTTGGAGACTGTTGGTCCCTCCTTCTAAACAGACGTTGGAAGGGCATCTGTTGGGAATGCTTTAGTTGCATCTTCCTGCATGGCAGAAGGGGGTTGGACTGGATGGCCCTTCTGGTCCCTTCCAACTCAAAGAGTCTATGATTCTATTAATTTCAGCCAAATGTTGCTTACCACCTGGCTGTGTGACGATTCCCTCTTCTCTACACGGTCATTAAAGGTACAGGATCCCTCCCCAGTTTTCACTCTAGCTGCATGTGTAGAGCTTTATGTTGTACATGGTCTGATGTCTGACTGTGGTCTCTGTCTTCTGCAAAAATTCCCATTGAGAAGAAGACAATTCGACATATGCAAATTTCAGTTCCAGGAAGTGTTGAAAAGCAGCAAGGCAATTTACAAAGCATCTCCAGGAAAATCTGCAGAATCTTTTCCCCAACTAGAATACTGGCCATATAGACCCCATCTGGAATACGGTGTCCAGTCCTGGGCACCACAGTTCAGGAAGGATATTGACAAGCTGGAACACGTCCGGAGGAGGGTGACCAAAATGGTAGAAGGCCTGTGTTCAAATCTTTTTATTGACGAATATAACAATATAACCACATCATTTATCTATACATCCTTGTGAATTACAAACAAATTGAAAACATAAACCATAAGCCCAACCTAAAAAGAAACCATAAAATAAAGTCAGATTTCCTGTATTCGTCATCTGTACTTTTCTTCCTTCCGTCTATAAATACTTTATTTCTCGTATTCTTTCCTAAATGATTCCTAACATAACATTCCATTACCTGGCTACAAAGTTACATAGTTATTTCCTCTTAAGAAACTCTTCCCTTATTCTCTTTTCCTATTCTTGTTGGTTATTAAATTGGTAGAAGGCCTGGAAGCCATGAAGCCCTTTGAGAAGCAGCTCAGAGAGCTGCAGATGTTTAACCTGGAGAAGGGAAAGTTAAGAGGTGACGAGATAGTCATGTTTAGGTATTTGATAGGATGCCATACGGAAGATGGTTTTCTGTTTTCTGCTGCTCCAGAGACTAGGACACTATGGAGCAATGGCTTCAGACTTTAGGAAAAGAGATTCTACTCAAACATTGGGAAGAACTTCCTGGTGGTAAGAGCAGTTCAAGAGTGGAATAGGCTGCTGCCTGGGAGTGCAATAGAATCTCCTTCTTTGGAAGTTTTTAAACAGAGGCTGGATGGCCATCTGTCAAAGGGAATGCTTTGATGGTGTCTTCCAGCATGGCAGAAGGGGGTTGGACTTGTTGACCCTTGGAGTCTCTTCCAACCATAGGATTCTATGATTCCCAACCTGGCCCATATTGTGGCACTAATTGGCACTGACATTGGCATGATGCCAGAGGCACTAAGTTAAAACCCATCTTTTTGTAACAGCGTTTAGAGCCTAATGTTCTTACTTACTGTATTTGTATATATGGCTTTATACCATTTTTGCTATAATTTTTAAATTATGCTCAATTTAATACACTCTTTTTTGAACACTGAAATGATTTTTAAAGTTTTTCATTTTTTTTTAACATTTTCAGTTGTTCCAAATGATTTTATTGTAAGCCACCCAAAAATCTTGTGATACGGAGCAGGGTAGAAATATTATGAGTTTTCACAACTTCAGCAGAGTCGTTAATAATGAGGTCTCTCATTCATAGGATCGCTCTAAGCTGAAGCCAACCTGACAGCACTTAGCAACAAAGAAATATTAGACTACATACTCCATCATTCCCAGCCAGCAGGTTCATTGCTTTCTGACACAGATGGAGGCCACAAGTTGCAGTAGGTTAATCTACAGCATCAGCTGCACATAAAACAGGACAGGCAGAGAAAACTACCACCAAGCAGAGTAACTATAAAAAGTAGAAATGACCTCTGTAAAACAAAGGAGTGTTTTTTCCCCTCTAGGCCTGGCACCTATGAAAGCTTGAAGCCATGGTTTATACCAGCCTTGTGCAGGAGACAACAGCTGTAAACAGATGAACAGGGAGGCAGCAAATCTCTCCAGACAGAGAAGGACTTTAATGAAGCAGCCACCTCATTTGCAAGAGGCAAGGCAGGGATGGAGTTGGCCTGTGGCATCTTATGGGCCCCATGCCAGTGGGGCAGTGAATCCACACTGGATTATAGTCTGATCTTCAAAGCAGTTACTCGAGACAATGGATCCACTTTCGGAAAGGAGGTTCAAAATCCTGGATAGCTCATTTAAAGTTCTAAGTTGTGCCCTGAGGAGCTTCACTGCCTCACTGATGTGGAAGCCGTGAGATGCTATTGATTTGAAAGAATGAATGGAGCTGCCTTCTGCAGAATATAATTCAGTTCGGGAGGTTCCTAACTAGAGCACGGAGATGTAGGTTAAAATCCTTACTTGGGATCACAATTCTTCTTGTATAGGTTGAGCATCCCTAATCCAGAAATCCAAAAACCTTCAAGACCCAAAAGTTTTGGTCACTAGCCACACACTTCCACCTCTGAAACAGCGACTTCAGCACGCCTGCCCATCTGTCTCTCAGACCCTCAGTGTCTCTCCAACCTTGCATCTCATAGGCATTTCCGCACGAGGCTGTTATAGCACTATGATTCCACTTTCGACATCCTATGGAATCCTGGGGTTTGCAGTTTCGGGAGGGGCCGGCCGGAATCATAGCGCTATAACAGCCTTGTGTGGAAACGGCCATACTCAACACAAGCAGTGAACAAACAAGATTCAAGGCTGGAAAGAGACCAGAGGTGTATCGGGGGGGCAATGGGGCATGTGCCCCAGGTGCCAATGCTAGCAGGGTGCAAAAAAGCTGATCCCCCACCCTCCCATCCATGCCTGAATTCTCAGCCAGAGAGCTTTTGGCCTCGGTAAACTACTAACTGTTACCGTAGTTTCTAGTCCGAACTTGAGGTATATTAGATATCATTTGATATCAAGAATTTGGCCTTCACTACCCTTTCCTCTCCACATGCTTGCGAGGTCCCTGGACAGGCACGGTCGAAAATAGCTGAACTACTCAAATCAAAATCCAGGCAGGCCAGTAGTCGCCAGACTGCAGCTTTAGGAGATCTCCAGGCAAGTACCTTCTTAAGATCACACTATGTATGCACGCTGTTTACAAAAGATCCCCTGCCCCAAGCAGGCAGCTTGACAAGCGGGATATCCAACTCTCAAGCACTCCGCGTTTGCATACTGTCTACGCTGTTGACAACGCTGTCATAATTCAATCATCTAAAGTACTGACGTTTCGGAGGCTTTGTCTCCAGCCCGAAACCCATTGTTTTCCCCAGGAACGGACTAGCCTACAGGCACGTTTTCCCCTATAAGACCCCTTGATTTTGAGCATCTCATTGGATCACTCGTGACTTGCCTCCTGACTTGCTGCCACTCCGTTTGACGAGCCTCCCCTCAGCCTCCACGTGCTGAGAATCTGCGCTCCCAACCTTCTTTCCTTCTACCGGCCTACAGGACCAGTTGTAGTATTTCCCCAAAAATTCTCCTGAAAATCCCCTATCTATTTTCCTCTCTTTATTTTCTTAGGACTGAGTGCGTGACTGTGCAATTGTGCAGTATTTCTTAATTTCTAGTGAGTGAGTGCGTACGTTTGCTGTGACTGCATAAATAAAGGAAAACAATTATTATTTACTTCTGTTTGATTATTGACTCGGCCTGACCCCGTAGACACTGGGTAAAAGATCTCACTATGTTGCCCTGCCTCTCGCGTTGCTAACTTGTGCTCTAGCTAATTCCCATTCCCCATTATTTTGAGCACATTGAGGTGTCCCTCCCGGGACCCCAGAAATCAGGGTAACATAACTACCCAGAATTCCACATGATGTTGAAAGTGGAATAATAGCACTATGACAGTGTAGGGCGGATAGGCCCGTAGATTTTTCTAATGTTTTTAATTGTTTTAAATGTGTTATTAATGTTTTTAACTTTTTCAGAAGCTGGCTTTGGTCACACTCTGGGAGAAATGCAGCATATAAATAGAATGAATGAATGAATGAATGAATGAATGAATGAATGAACGAATGAACCTGAGCTGAGCATTTAGGAATACAGTATTGGCATCCAAAGAAAAGGGTACAGGCAAAGTGACACAGAAAGTGTGAAAACAGCAAATACAGGAGCTGAGGGACTGGAGGAGGATTTCATCTCTGGAGGTCAGAATTCGCACTTGTGGCACAACGTAGTCATTCTCCCGCTCACCCGAAGCTACACCCTTGCTTGAGCTGAAGGACAGCATTGTGCTTTGGACAAAACGGTCCAACTTATTCTGTTGGGAAATTTATGCATGCCCAAGACACTCACAGGATTTCAGCCCTGTCTCCTCTGTATGAACCTAACCAAGAACCTGAGATTTTCATGGGAAGGCTGTCTCTTGATCCCACTGCCTTTACGGACATGTCTAGTCCGAACGTAAGAGAAGCCTGCCTTGGTGGTTGCTCCCAGGCTGTGGAATTCCCTTCCACAGGAAACTAAGGCCATTTCCGCATGACACTGTTATAGCGCTATTATTCCCCTTTCAACATCCTGTGGAATGCTGGAATTTGCAGTTTCCTGAAGCCCAAGAGCTCTCTGGCTGAGAATTCTCAAGGCCCCTCCCTAAATGGCAAACCCCAGGATTCCACAGGATGTTGAAAGGGGAATAATAGCACTATAACAGTGGAGTGCGGAAATGGCCTAGACTGGCCCCCGTCTACCAGCAGGCAAAGATCCAGACAGGCTTTGACTATTCATTTGAGTGCTGTAGAGGAGTCGCTTAATGGCAGGGGTACTGAACTTTCCCCCTCTTTTTTCATGTTTTTATAATTGTTTTAAACAGTTTTCATTTAGTGCTTGGTTTTAATGTTATAGCTTGTTTTTATTGCAATTAATTTAATAACTAGATAATTAAATTTAATAACTAAATTATAATTGTAAATAATTAACTTAATAACTAAGATCTAAAAAAACACAATTATAACTTTTTTTTTTATTTTTTTAATTTCATGTTATCCACTGACTTAAGTCTTTCGTTCGTAATAGGGTTGCCAGTTATCCCTTTTTATAAGGAATGTTCCTTATTTGAGGGCTGGCAAGTTTGTCTCTTACAGGTCTGGCAGGTGTCCCTTGTTAAAAAGCATATAAAAAGCACTGAATCCTGGTGGGATGAGTCTCATGATTGGAATGTAGCAATAGAGGGGTATGACCTATTTCAGAGAAATAGACCAAACAGGAAAGGAGAAAGAGGAGCAATATGTTACTGCCCCGGCTAGTCCGAGCTTTGGGGATATTAAAATATATCCTTTTGATATCATAATTCGGCTTCACTTCTCTATTCCTTTCCACGTGCTTGCGAGGCCACCAGACAAGCACGTAGACAAACTCGGCCGTTAATCGCCATAATATTCCTGGACAATACAGGCAGGTCAGAAAATAGCTGACTTGCTGCTTTAAGAGACCTCCAGGCAAGTACTCTAATTAGGTATGCAAGCAACCTACAAAAGAGCCTCTGCCCCGCCCTGGCAGCTTGATGGGTTAACTATGCAATACCCAAGTATTCTGCGTTTGCATACTGGCTACTCTATTGAGAACCTCTGCGATAGCTCAATCATTCAGATTCTGACCTTTCGGAGGCTTTGTCTCCAACTCCAAATCTATTGTTTTCCCCCAAGTACAGCATAGCCTGCAGTCACAATTCTCCTTATAAAAACCCTCGATTCCGAGACCTTCCTCGGATCGCTCCCGAGTTTCATCCCGCCTTGCTGCCGCTTTGCTTGGTGAGCCTCCCCTCAGCTCCGCGTGCTGAGCTACATCGCACCCCAGCCTCGCTCTCCATTTTTCCGGGCTTCGGGACAGGTGAAGCGTCACCCAAACCAGCAATCCCTCTAAAAATCCCTCTATACCACTCCAACCTTTATTTCTTTAGTTATCTTGTGTGAGTGTGTCGCATACACTGTTTTGCTTGTGTTTTTAATAAAACATCATTTATTGCTTCAACTTCTGTGTGTTCCTTGACTTGGCCTCACCATGTAGACATAGGGTTCAAGATCCCGCTACATTACCCTGCCTCTCGTAATGCTAAGCAGTGCTCTGAGCTGATTTTCCCCACCTTTAGTTGAGCACATTTTGGTGTCCCTCCCAGGACCCCCAGTACACGGGGTAACAAATATATGTCAGTGACATTTACACCTGTGAAGAGATCCATGACGTAAAAATCCAGGAAACCAAGTTGAAAACCTTTAAGCAAAAATTAAGAGGGAGAGAAGCAACAGTGTTATCATTGTGGGGGTCTACTACAAACCCCCAAACCAGACTTAGGACTTGGATGATGCCTTCCCGAAACAGATGACGAAATATTCAGGAAGAAGAGGTGTAGTACTAATGAAAGATTTCAGTTATCCTGATATTTGTTGGAAGTTGAACTCTGCCAAGAGTATCGGGTCCAACAAATTTCTCACTTGCCTTGCCGACAATTTCATAGTCCAGAAGGTGGAAGATGAGGACAAGAGGGACAGCTATTCTAGATCTCATCCTAACCAACAATGATGACCTGGTTCGTGGGGTGAAGGTGGTTTCTTCCAGCAATATGATTCTATGATATCCCCTACTGGAGGGTTGGAAAGCTTTTCCTTTTATATAAATGGGACAAGATGTCAAAACAACCCAGTGTTTTGAGGTGGGCAGTATGTTAATTTTTACAGAGAAACACATGGCTAAGTTAACTGAAACAATCCTTTCATTCGGTATTTAGGTAGAACATAAAATTGTTCATAGCTCCTTCTTGATTGTCAGCACCACAAATCATGAATTCTGACTGTCCCTTACTGCTAATTTGAAAAGCTGGCAGTACTAACTGGAAGAAATGTGGGATATCCAATCAATCAATCAATCAATCAACCAACCAACCAACCAATCAATCAATCAGCTTCATCCCTAGACATATAGCCCATGATTCCCTAAATTGCTCCAAAAATGAAAGAATGGAGCCCCCATTTTCACCACTTCAGAATAAGGCAAAAAACTTGGAAAAGCATTTTCAGCTCAATACACACACACACACACACACACACACACACACACTGTTACCCTTTCCAGGAAAAACCATTTAACAATACGAAATGAGAATAACAGAAAGGAGCTTAGCAAGAGACCCCGTTCCAGAGAGAATGCCTTCGGTGCGCTGCCTTTTGACATTTAAATGTTAATTCGTAGCAATTTTGCTTGTGATTAGACTGAACTGTACATTGAGGAAAAGGAGAAGATTGCTGAATATTTGCCTGAAACTTACATCATGCGGGAACAACCTCTCTCTCTCCTCCTACCCTTTAACATGCACCAAATGCCCACGTATTCCCGTAAATAGATATGGGCCAGGTTCATTCAGGGTGTAGGGGAGCTTTGTGATGTGTGGGAAATCATAATTATTTGGAAACACTTTTAGTTTCATGTGCATGGGGGGGGGGAGGAACCGCTCCCTTTTAAATAGCTTTTGTGGTACTCGTCAACGGTTTGCATTTAGACAGGAATGGCTGGTGGCTTGTAGAGGAATGAATCAGCTCCATGTTTTAGTCTGAACTTTAAAGGAGATACTGGAGGTCCCAAGATAGGTTTGACACCTTGGATCGGAGAATCTTAGATCTGGAAGGGGCCACAAGGGCCATCTAGTCCAAACCCCTGTCTTACAGGGACGCACATGTAATGCGCTCCTGAAGGATGTCTTTTTTGCTGTGGAGTCTGTTCCTTCATCAGTTCTTCTCCCCTTGCCTTCTTCCTGTAGGGAACATCAAGGAATTATGGAGGGTCCCCAGGTGAGCCTCCGTAATGTCCTGATGTTCCACAAGAGGGGAAGAACTGATGGAAGACCAAGTTCTGCTTTTCAACCAATTCCGCTTTCTGACTGGGCTCTGGTCCCTAACCCATCAGATAAGCTCTTCCTAATGTTCCTCCTGATGTTTGGTTGAATCTTTCATGTAAAATTGGACTAAACTTTGGAATGGACTCGCTACCCCAAATAGGGTCAGCAGCAGTCATTGGGCTTTGGAAAAAAGTGAGCAAATTGTGGTCCTCCTGATGTTGGGTGGTCTACAACTCTCACCACTCCCCATCAGGGAAAACACCAGCTGCGGTCCCCCCCCTCTCCTAGCCACTTAGTGCCTGGGGGAGGAAAGGGGCTATTTAGTGGGCAGAGGAGAGTGTGGGTCAGCCGGACAGTATCCAGCTGCAGCCAGGGAGAAAAGAGAAAGTTGCATATATGTCATCAAGAGGATTTCAACCAATAGAATCAACAAAATCCCATTTCAGAGAAAAGCAGGATATAAGGCCATTTCTACACTACATTGTTATAGTGTTATTATTCCACTTTCAACTTCCTGTGGAATTCTGGGGTTTGTAGTTTCCTGAGCCCTAAGAGTTCTCTGGCTGAGAATGCTTAAGGCCCCTCCCTAAACTGCAAACTCCAGGATTCCATAAGAGGTTGAAAATAGAATAATAGCACTATAACAGTGTAGTGTGGAAATGGCCTAAATCAAACTAAGTGAACGAACAAATGAATGAATGAACAGATGAATGAATCATAGGGTTGGGAGAAATGAATTCCCTGCCATGCAGGAATATCCAATTAAAGCACTCCTACTAGATGTCCATCCAAACTCCATCTAAAGATGGAGCATCTACCATTCTGCAAGGCAGTTTATTCCACAGTCCAGCAGCTCTTAGCATCAGGAAGCTCCTCTTAAAGCTTAGGTGAAATCTCTTTTTGTGTCTTTTGAGCACATTGGTCCATGTCCTAGTCTCTGGAGCAGCAGAAAACAAACCGGCTCTGTCTTCTACGCAGCATCCCTTCACATATGTAAAGATGGCTGTAATCATAGGACTTCTCCATTTTCTCTTCTCCAAACTAAACATACCCAGCTCCTCATAAGGCATAATAGTAATAATATCAAAATCTCCAACACCCCACCAGTTGCTTCCCATCTCAGCACCTTAAACACAACTCAGTGGCTTAAGGTGGTGAGTCAAAGAGGAAGGTCTTCAACCGTTTACGAAAACAGGTAAGATCCTCCTCCAACTGCAGGTCCAAAGGAAGACCGTTCCACAAATGCAGAGCCAGGTCTGAAAGGCTCACAGCCTTGACAGAGCTGTACGTGTTGGTGGAACAGACAATAATCCTTTGCCTGTAGATCTCAAATTCCTGGATGGAATATACCACACGAGCCAAGCTGCAAGGTACTGAGGGAGGTTAGAACGCTTGTTTTCCATACCTGGATCATCTTGGTCACATTTCTCTGGCCACATTCCAACTGTGGTGCCCAGAACTGGACACAGTACTCCAGCTGAGTTATGGTATTATTAAAACAGCATTTGGCAGACTGTAACATTAACAAAAACCACTGCCTTCTAGCCACTTGGAACAATAAGTCTACTCCCCCATCCCTGCTTCTGTCAGCCTCTTACAAGAGAGCCCCAGTACTTTGGTTCCAGTCAGGGTTGCCTTCCTATTAGACTAGGTTTCCTAAAACCTATAATGATTCAATCACGAATTTTAAAAATAGTGAGCTGAAATTGGAGGCACAGTCCATTCTGATGCAATGGGGTCAGTGGGGGGTGGGGGGTGGAACTGTTATCACTTCAAGGGCTGCTCATGCGTTCCTCCAGAGAAGCATGAATGCACGGAGGGGGTGGTACCAAATGGTGGCCAATCATGCAGAGATGGAACAAACAGCCACTTCTAAGAACCTTTCATTAATGTAGCTCTTACAGCACATTAGCTGTTATCTCGCAGCATACTGTTTGGCAATTATGGGCTAACTAATTCTTTATAGCTTGTAAATTAGACATTGGATATAAAATGCAGGCTGAAGCTCAAGATGGAGAAAACCAGCCACCACTGAGTCCATCCAGGGATAACCCAACAAAGCCGAGCATTACTGGAAAATTGGTGACCAAGACTTTGATACAGTACACACACATATACACACAATGTTGTTGTTGCCATCAAGTCAACTTTGACTTATGGTGACCCTATGATTGAGAAATCTCCAAGACACTTCCCCCCTCAGGTCATGCAAACTCAGGGCCGTGGCTTCTTTCACTGAATCAATCCACCTGTAGTGCGGTCTCCTTTTTTCCTATTAAGTTCCACATTGTTGTTGTTGTTGGTGGTGGTGGGGTCATGTACCTTCAAGTTGTTTCCAAGTTATGGTGACCATAGGTGAACCTATCATGGGGTTTTCTTGACAAGAGTTGTTGATAAGGGGTTTGCCTTTTCCTTCCTATGAGGCTGAGAGAATGTGACTTGACCAAGGTCAACCAGTGAGTTTCCATGGCCAAGCAACTATTTGACTCCTGGTCTCCAGAGTCATAGCCTGATGCACACTACAGCACACTGGCTGTCAAGTTCTACTTTACTGAACATTATTGTTTTTTCCAATGAGTCATGTCATTTCATGATAGCCAAAGTACGAAAACCTTAATTAAGTCATCTTGGCTTTTAAGGAGAATTATGGACCATTTGTTTCTCTTTTTTTTAGCAGTCCATGGAACTCTCCCTCCAGCACCATATTTCAAATGAATTGATTTCCTTTCTGTCAGCTGTCTGAGCGGCCCAGCTTTCATATCTGTACATAGAGATCAGAAATATTGTGGTATAGATGTACAGATGTATCTGGAAGTACATGGCAATGAATTTGATGGGACATCTCTGAATAAGCATTCTGCAGGATGGCAACTTCAGTGGTCCAGGGGCTATTTTGAAAAGAAGTAGTGGAGACTTTAGAGCAGGGTTAAGGGGCAAAGAGGAAGTGGAGACTTTGGAATAGGGTCAAAGGGCCATTCTGAAAAGAGGAATGGAAGACATTCTTCAAGCTCAGAGCTGCACAACTGGTCCTAAGTTCTGCTCTTAATCGGTGATTATGAGAGACAGGAGCAGAGACAAGAGCCTCACAACTATGAAATCATGAGCAGCCTCGGGGTGGGTGGAACAGCTGTTACCCCAAAACATAGGTTACTCAAGGGTCCACTCGTGATACCAGTACCTCAACATGACAATGGGAATTAATTAGCTCAAATTTAGGAAGCCCGCAAGAGGAGGATAACCTAATGAGATCTTCCACCAGTGTTTACAGGGTCTCACAGGAAAGAACCAGCCAGAGATTCCAATTAAGCTAAATGTGTTTTACTGGAAGTTCAGTGATACACACCAAAGATCCAAGCACTCACACACTTGCACAAGAGCTAACTGAAAGATAAAGGGAGAAAAGTTGTTGATAGCAGAGTTTTGGGAAATGAACAATAATTACTGATTCGGAGAGCAGCAAAGAAAGCAGCAATGTGGCTTAGACTTGAGTCTAAGGACAGTACTTGTTTGGGAATCAGAGCAATAGCATGGCATTCAGCAAGTGAGATACTACATCAAACTGCTCAGAATGGAGGGCTTTTATACCCAAAACCTGCTTGGAGAGCATGAGTGTGAATGGCTCTCTCACTGAGCAAACAATGGAGGTTGCCACATGAACAGTGGGGTCCAGACAGAATTAATGGTCTTAGTGTTAGGTGACAAAGAATTAATAGCTGTCGTAATGTCTCTGTAATGGTGGACAAGTAAGGGAAATACAAGGAAATACAGGGAAATGTCCAGGTGTTAGGAAGAAGGGCGGAAACAGTCATTGTTCTGGTGGGAACTTCCCATTGCTATTGTGTGGTATCAGAGACTTTACAGCTTCATCTTAAGCCTATTATGTCTGGAGTTACCTGATAATCTGCCTGACAATGACCTTGGCTACACCTAGAGGGGATCTCCTGACCTACTTCACTAATTTTCATTAATTTTCCTCTGCCCAGCCCAACCTCCCAGTCACCTTAGGATCCATTTTATATCAATGCCAATTAATGTATTTTGCCAATTAAATCATATGTTGCCAATTAAACCATATCAAATCGGGGGGTAGATCAGTAACACAGCAATTGTCAGTTCCGAAAGGAAAAAGAGACTGCTGTTTCTCAAGGGCATTTCTAAGTGCTTGCAACTGACTGTTTAATGATTTGTTCTGTAATATTTCCTGGTACGACCAGTCAGTAGTTGCGCATGTGCTCTTTTTTCCTCTTCTTGTAAGATGAGGACAACATTTGTCCTCCTCCAGTCTGCTGGAACCTCTCCTGTCCTCCAAGACTTCTCACATATTATTGACAGTGGTTCTGAGATTACAGCTGCAAGTTCCGTTAGTACTCTTGGATGCGTCTCATCTGGCCCTGTAGGCATCTGCAATTCCTTTCCTACTTCTTTATCTGTTTTGGGCTGTAGTCTCCTTTGTTGTTGTCGCATACGTTCAAGTCATTTCTAACTTATGGTGGCTGCCAAGGCGAACCTCTCATGGAATCTTCTGGGGCTGAGAGTGTGTGATGCGCCCAAGGTCACCCAGTAGATTTCCATGGCCAAGTGGGGAATCAAACCCTGGTCTCCAGGGTCATAGTCTAACATTCAAACCACTACATCCCTTACTGCATGCTGTATTTTATTTTCACCAGTTAGAGCACTGTTTTCCTTTTTAGAAGAAGTTTGAGCCAAATAAAATTTTAAACAGTTTGGAGTCCTCTCTATCCCCTGTTAGCATTCTTCACAGAGTAGCCCTATTGTTTCCTTGTTCTTCCTCTTGATCCAAATATAGCCAAAACAAACAAACAAACAACTCTTTTATTCATTTTAACCCCTCGAGTGAACCTGAGCTTGTTCTGAGCTTTAGCTTTTTTTGACTAAGCTAAAGCTCAGGAAAGGATATTTTAACAATAGGAGGTGCCTTCTACTCACTTCATGTTTTTTTTAAAAAGGCCTTTTCTGGTCCTAAAATGGCCATGGGAGGGGGAAATGTAGTAACAATTGCTCCCCAAGCTGTTTCAAGGGTTTTGGGGGGACAAAAAAGTGAGGTGACTGTTAAGCTTCTGAGGCCACAAAAACAGCCCATATACCCCACTTTGCTTATCCTTAACCTATTGGAAACATAACTATGGCCATTTCTGCACTAGACTGTTATAGCGCTATTATTCCACTTGCAACATCCTATGGAATCCTGGGGTTTGCAGTTTCGGGAGGGGCCGGACTGCAAACCCCAGGATTCCATAGGATGTTACAAGTGGAATAATAGTGCTATAACAGTCTAGTGTGGAAGTGGCCTATGTTGGAAATGATGTGTGTGTGTGTGTGTGTGTGTGTGAGCGCAGTCAAGCATGTATGTCTATGCATGTATGTGTACCTGTGTGTATATATATGCTCCATAGGGATGACAGTCCAGGGATATCTGTCAGAAACGCAGCTGTGAGACCATGTCCATTTCCGCACTAAACGGTTATAGCGCTATTATTCCCCTTTCAACATCCTATGAATCCTGGGGTTTGCACTTTAGGGAGGGGCCTCAAAGGTTTAGGGAGGGACCTTCTATCTAAACATTAGAGAGAACATCCTGGCGAGCAGCTTGACAGTGGAATCCGCTGTTGCCTTGGAGCGTGGTGGGGTCTCCTCCTCCTTTGGAGGTTTTAAAACAGAGGCCGGATGGCCATCTGTTGGGACTGCTTTTACTGTGTCTTCCTGCATGGCAGAAGGCGGTTGGACTCGATGGCCCTTGTGGTCTCTTCCAACTCTAGGACTCTATGAAAGTGGGATCCAGCATAGTATATACTGGTATGAATGTTGGATTAAGACTCCAGAAGAACTGAGTTTGAATCCCTGCTCAGCTTTCCTAGTGTCAGACTAGGAATCCTGGAGAACAGGGTTTGTATCCCCATTTAGCCATGAATAAACAATCTAATATATAAAAGTCAAAGTCTGTGAGTTTGTCTGTGTCAGGCAGGCAAAGATCTCATATGATTGGCTGCGTCAGGAGAGAAGACCTCATAAGATTGGCTGCCTGTGAAGATTCTATGGAATCCTGGGGTTGGCAGTTTAGGGAGGGGTCTTTAGAATTCTCAGCTGAAGAGCTCTTGGGTCTCAGGCCAGTTGCTATGGAGAGAGGCCTAGCAGCAAGGAGGAGGAGGATGGTGTATTCCCTCAGAAGCCGAACCTCTGTATGTTAACAACTCTGAATACAGATTGGATTGGGGAATATGGGGAAAAGTTACACACATTGGACAAGGTAGATTGGGGAATTAGAGACACAGGATCTCAAATCTGTGTATTTCAATCGCACCTAATTCTTAAGGTAAGGTAAGGTAATTCCTAAGGTATTTCTAACAAGGGTTACCTATGAGAAAATAAAATCCCTAACAATGCTGGATAAATACACTTGTAACTTAATAAACCTTGCCAAGAAAACCTTGTGATAGGTTCACCTTAGGGTTGCCATAAGTCAGAAATGTCTTGGAGGCACACAGAAATGGCAACAACCACCACAAATTCTTTCCTGTGAATTGGGTTTATTATTGCAGAGGCTCCTTTCATTCCTCCAACGTTTCCTTGCCCTGTCCCTCTTGCAGCTGAGCAAAACAAGCTGAAGGCCCACTCACATCTCCTCTCCTCCTCCTCCTCCTCTTCAGCCAAGGCAACACCTCCTAGCAACCTTCTGTAACAACAAACCCCTATTGACTCTCGATGGGATGTAGGGCTGGCAGGACCACAGCCTCAGCTGTGACATTTTGCAAACAAAGAAGGGTCCGGAAAACCCTGAGCGATGACTTTATTTGCAGGGGCTGTTGCCCTGAGTCGTTCAGGACTTCCTTCAGCTGGCTGGGCAGACAGCACAAGACTCAGGCCATTTCCGCACGACACTCTTATAGCACGATGATTCCACTTTCAACCTCCTATGGAATCCTGGGGTTTGCAGTTTCGGGAGGGGCCGGCCAGCCCCTCCCGGAACTGCAAACCCCAGGATTCCATAGGAGGTTGAAAGTGGAATCATCGCGCTGTAAGAGTGTCGTGCGGAAATGTTCTCACATAAAAATGTGCTGCTTACATGTCAACCTCTCTCTTTCCACAGCACAAATCCATATGTTGAGAATATAGTTTGCCAGCTTAGTGGTGCTCAGAGAGCAGCTTTAGCTGTTACCTGTGTCTGCACAGTCCCACAGTTGGGATGGGTTTCTTGCATTCAGGGTTGTGAAACTCAGGTACAAGTACCCAAGGACGAAATTAATATTTGCTACTTTTTAAAAAATATTTCTTTGTTTGTTTGTTTGCTATTGTGGCTGATGGCACTGTTGGCTACATGAAAACCTTTATGGTTGATTCCACAGTGAAAATGTCTCTTGTGCATACTGTGCTTGCACAGTGTAAATATTATTTACTACCAATGTCAGGATTCTCCATGTCAGCATATTTCCAGTTTCTACCTATGGTTGTGAAAGCTGGACAATGAAGAAAGTTAATAGGGAGAAAATAATTCCTTTGAAATGTGGTGCTGGAGGAGAGTTTTAACAAGACCCTGGATTGCCAGAAAGACAAACGAATGAGTCCCAGAGCAAATCCAGCCTGAACTCTGCCTAGAAGCCAAGATGACTAAACAGAGGCTGTTTCCCTTTGGCCATAGCATGAGAAAACAGGACTCCCTAGAAAATACAATGATGCTTGTGAGGTTAGGAGGCAGTAGGAAAAGACGGGACTGCATCACAGATGGATAGACTGAGGGCATTTCTGCACTAGACTGTTATAGCGCTGTTACTCCACTTTCAACATCCTATGGAATCCTGGGGTTTGTGGTTTTGGGAGGGGCCAGCTGGAATAATAGCGCTATAAAAGTCTAGTGCGGAAATGGCCTGAGTCAAAGGAGTCAGGGCTACCCCGAGTCTGCAAAATCTGGTAAGAGTGATTTGGTGATCTGTCATTCACAGGGTCACTCTCTAGAGTAGTCCACTCCATGTGGGGCTACCTTTGAAGAGTTTCGGGATTCGTCAGTTGATATAAAGAGCTGCAGCCTGAATCTTAACTGGGGCTTTTTATGAGGAGCATACCATGTCCTGGTTACAATAGCTCCAGTGGTTTTTCCAAAGATGGTTCAAAATGCTGGTGATAACTTATAGAGCCTTGTATGGTTTAGGTCTAAGCTGTCCAGCCCTCCATCCTATTGTTAGTCCTAACTAGAATAGAGTTAATGTATCAATTGGATTTATGTATGTGTTGACTCAGCATACAATGGTTGATCCAGTAGCCTTACTACTTGGGGATACCAGGATTCCAGCCTGTACAGCAGGGGTTTCCAAACAGTGTGCTGTGACATATTAGTGTGTCGCCTGAAGTGTTCAGCTCTGTCACCTTCCAACGCCAAGAAAGACCCCCTACCCGAGCCTGGCCCACTGCCGTTGCTCTCACTGGGGCCTTTCCCATTTTTTCCCTGCAAATATGATAGCAGTGGGCAAGGATCGGGTGGGGAGGCTGCCTTTTCCCACCCTAGATATGCCTCTGGGTGTCTCCGGTTTGCTAGTAAAACTGACTTACTGTGTCACGAAATGGCACATGTTGAAAAAGTGTGTCACTAACATGAAAAGTTTGGAAAGCTCTGCTGTACAGGCTGGCTTTTGTGGTGTACCCTCAGGTTGCTTCTGATTCTAAGACAAACCTATCACAGTTTTTTTTTTCAAGATTTGTCCAAAGCAGGTTTCTCTTTTCCTTCCTCTGAGGCTGAGAGAGTGTGACTTGCCAACCATCACCCAGTGGGTGTCCATGGCTGAGCAGGAATTCAAAGCCTGGTAGACCAGTGCTCAGACCAATACACCCTCCTGACTTTTGGCTGTATAACATTTTAATTTGTAAATTGCCCTGCCTTCTCAATTTGGAGGAAAAGACAGGGTACAAATAAAGACAATATTGATAATGATAATGATAGCCAATAGAGTTTCATGACAGGTAGGAACCCCATTTTTTTAACTGGGAAATGAATTGTGGGAAATGACCATTCTCTCTGTCACTACGTGATGGACAGATACCTGGAGGCAATGACAGAGTGGATGAGGACCTAGAACTATAGAATCACAGGGCTGGAAGGAACCACAAAGGCCACCTAGTCCAACCCCCTGCCATGCAGGAATATACAACTACACCCCTGAGAGATGCCCATTCAACATTTGTTTAAAGAACTTTTAACTGGAGAGTCCACCAGCTGATATAGAAGCTTAAACTGAACTCTCTGGAGACCGGAGACGTATCTAGTGTAAGGAACACCTAGAGCAAACATGGAAGTTGCGCCCCTACCTCCAAGGCCACTTATTCTTCCCTCACCTCCTCCTCCTCCTTTGCTGCTAAATGTTCCAGCACAGCTTTTTTGCACGTCCCTGGCATTGGCACCCAGGGCACATGTTCTACTTGCCCTACCCTCGATATGCCTCTGATGGAGGCTCTGTGTGTAGGTGGCTCTCAGATTAGGAATTAACAAGATAGCCTGTTCTAGATGGGACCAAACTCTCCCTGATAGAACAAACATATAGGGGTTTTTTGAGGGGGGGCTGAGGGGTCCTTGACTTAAAGTTATCACTAGGGGTGCATGTGGCCACAATGGAGAGGAGTATCTATGTCCAGCACTAGCTAGTCAGCCACTGCTAGTTATATACCTGGACAGGAATAGTCCGCCTTCAACTATTTATTCTCTTGTAGGCCATTTCCGCACTAGACTGTTATAGAGCTATTATTCCACTTTCAACATGCTATGGAATCCTGGGGTTTGCAGTTTAGAGAGGCCAGCCCCTCCCTTATGCAGAAATGGCCAACATCAGATAACATGTAATGAAGCATTTACCAGCCCTTTCAAATGCAGCAATTCAATGGATCATGTTTTTTCTAGAGAATGGGACTGGCAGATCTGGGTGCAAAACTCATTTGGGTTATTGCTTGCATGTAAAAAAAATGGAGTTCGTACTGCATAGAAATTGTCATCACATCCATCTTTGTTTCTTTGTTTCTCGAGTGCATATGCGAAGTAAGCTTTTCCATAAGGTGCTACGGACCAGATTTTGCCTTTCTCTAGTGGAAAGACATTTTGACGTTTCCAGTTTTCTACAATAATCAATCTTGCTGCTAGGCAACCAGCACTAATCAGACCCTTATTCAATCAAGATTCATTAAGATCAATAAAAAAGAGACCAGAGACCTTCAGCAAAAGACATTTCTGTATCAGTCTGTGGTATAGTCAGCAAACACCCAGCAACAGCTGGTGGTGGCTTCCATGTCAATAGGGCAGTGAATCCATTCCAGGCTTCAATCCAGGCTTTAAAGGGGTGATCCAAGCTGCTGAACCCTAGCTCACAAACCATGGACAGCTGCTTTAAAGTTCTCCTGAATTCTGGAGAGGTTTCACTGCTGCACTGACCTGGGAACTTGCAGCCACCACTGTAAACACTTTTTGGCACGAGACACTCAGAGTAGTTCACTGCCTATCTGTGAGTGACTGAGCTCAATTCAAAGTGTTGGTACATATCCTATGTCCCTCAGTGGCTTAGGATCAGTAGTGACTGGTGGCCTCCACCTCAATGCACTGGTGAATACACCTGTCCTGTCCAGAAATCCAGCCACGGTTCACAGTCCTCCAATAGTAGCAGCCACAGACAAGGTTTACAAAAGCTTATCAGTCAGTTACCATTTTGTTTCAGCAGTCTGGGTCAGTAATAAATTCAGTGTCCGTTCAAGGGAGTATCCAGCAGAATAGTCAGCACACAAAGCAAGGGTCAATGTTTTCCAGAAGCACAAACTAAGGGTCAGAAGGGTCCATTGGAAACACCAGTTATCTGCAACAGACTTCCCCTACCTCATCTCCAGTATTTTGGGCCAGCAGCCTCACCCAGCTGTTTGCCTAATTAATGCATCTTCTCTATATAAATGCTTTGAGTCTTGTGGGCTTTCCCCTTCTCATCTATGCTGGGCTTCAGCAAGTATTACCTTGCTCATGTCTGTGTGTTGCAGCTGTTGGGGAGGATCTTGTCTGTGCTTGCACCTGAGTCCTGGGGCTGGGGCATGACATCACCCCAGGTTTAGTCTGGACTTTCAGGGAGAGATGCAAGATGCTGAGCCCTATTCTCCAAGCAGATTGAGCACCTTGGCTAGCAATTTTGAAGTTCAGGCTAAAAACTAAACCAGATTCGCTGTCCCACTGATATGGGAGGCACTGGCCCCCATTGTCTCAGATCCAGTTATCAAGACTTCCTCCTGCTCTACTGACCAACCTCTACTACACATTCATCTGGGGAAGCCTGTCTTGTGATTTCATCAGCTGGCATGGCCCCTGGTGTGGGGCATTTTCTGAGACAGCATCATGATTGTCCAGTTCAGTCTTCAAGGAATTATTGAATTACAAGCAATGACTAATTCAACTACAGTCTTCCCTCCATATTTGTGGATTTGACCTTTGCAAATCTGACTATTCATGAAGGCATGTGCTTGTCTCCGCCTCCCACTTCTCCTCCCCCTATTCCCTTACATTCCTCACCCCAGGCTTGCGAGGCTTGTGTTTAAAATGGATGTTTTGTTTTGTTTTTCCTTTGGTATGAACAAAGCCTCCCCCACTACTGGAAATGTGTTCTCGCTGCCACATGGCTGCACATTCACATTCATATTCACATTCACATGCACAGGGTTGGACTGGATGGCACCTGTGGTCACTTCCAACTCTACAATTCTATGATTCTGCTGTGTGATGGCCACTGATTGTTTAAATGCTTTCCTTGCTCCTACCCCTTCCCTCTGGAAGAATCTCCTTTCTCAAGATAGTGACCAGAAATAGCTAGAACACCAGAACTTAGCACTCCACTCTTCTCCCTCTGAGGGGAAAAGTACCTTTACTTTGTGTTTTTCCTTCTCCCCAGGAGCACCAGGGCCAGAGGCAAGAGAATGGAAGGGGGAGCTTCAGAGGGGAATGGGAGAGGGATCGTGGTGGAGGGGTTATTTGCGGTTTTTCCACTTTTGCAAGGGTTCTGCACCCCAAACCCTCACAAATGTGGAGGGACCACTGTATTTGTTTGCCCAGGGTTTTGAGGTATAACTCTGTGTAAATCTTAAAGCAATGAGATCCCAATCTTTTTACTTATGTTTTCTAGTTGATTTTTAGAATGCTAGACTAAATCCTATTGTTAGGCCAAACTGGAGTGGAATCATTCAGTCAATGGGATTTATGTTATGTGTTTACTCACTGGTCAACAATAGGTGTAATGGGTCTACTCTAGTTAGGATGAACCAACATGTTGACACCATTTTTTAAAAAAATGATAGATTCTACTGACCTGGACCGCCTGGGCAAGAAATATGAATCTATAAATGATATAAATAAATATGGACTTATAAATCATCATTATTTCAAGAGAAACCCTTAACAGTACCTATAGTGAAAAGCCAAATCTTTCATGCATAGTTTTATGTATATGAGCTTCTTTGTTCCTCAGGGTTTTTTGTTTGTTTGTTTGTTTGTTTGTTTGTGTTTGTTTCTTTGCTTGTTTAATGCTGGGCTGCCAAGCTGAAATGAATTCTGGCAGAGGACAAGAACAAGAATATGTTGTGTAGAATAAAATAAAAATAAAAACAACAACAACAAACTGCTGTCCAAAACTGAACTTTACAAAATAGTGAAATACAAGCCTGCCCGTGGATTTTGTGCTTGAATTGGGGGGGAACATGTCCTGCAGAGTGCTTTGGAGAAAAACCATAATAGGATTTCCACCAGTTGAGGGACCCCCATGCCTTCTAGCTTATGCTTTTGGGATATGTTCTCTTGGGAAAGGAAAGAGGAATCCAGCTCTCTCAGTGTGTGGATTGCTCTGGAAGGCAACTACGTCCCCGTTGCTCATATGTTATGAGCTTAACCTACATGTTACTGCCCTGGCTAGTCCGAGCTTTGGGGATATTAAAGATATCCTCTTGATATCATAATTTGGCTTCACTTCTCTATTCCCCTCCACATGCTTGCGAGGCCACCGGACAAGCACGTAGACAAGCTTGGCCGTTAATAGCCATAATATTCAAACTACAATACAGGCAGGGCAGAAATAGCTGACTCACTGCTTGAGGAGACCTCCAGGCAAGTACTCTAATTAAGTCTGCACGCCACCTACAAAGGAGCCTCTGCCCCGCGATGGCAGCTTGATGGGTAAACTGTGCAATACCCAAGTACTCTGCGTCTGCATACTGGCTACTCCACTGAGAACCACTACGATAACTCAATCATTCAGATTCTGACCTTTCGGAGGCTTTGTCTTCAAATCTATTGTTCTCCCCCAAGTACGGCATAGCCTGCAGTCACAATTCTCCTTATAAAAACCCTCAATTCCAAGACCTTCCTCGGATCGCTCCTGAGTTTCCTCCCGCCTTGCTGCCGCTTTGCTTGGCGAGCCTCCCCTCAGCTCCACGTGCTGAGCTACATCGCACCCCAGCCTTGCTCTCTATTTTTCCAGGCTTCAGGACAGGTGAAGTATCACCCAAACCAGCAACCCCTCCAAAAATCCCTCTATACCACTCCAACCTTTATTTCCTTTAGTTATCTTGTATGAGTGTGTCGCATACACTGTTTTGCTTGTATTTAATAAACATCATTTATTATTTCAACTTCTGTGTTCTCCTTGACTCGACCCGACCGCGTAGACATAGGATTCAAGATCTCGCTACGTTACCCTGGCTCTAGTAACGCTAAGCAGTGCTCTGAGCTAATTTTCCCCACCTTGAGTTGAGCACGTCTTGGTGTCCCTCCCGGGACCCCCAGTTCACAGGGTAACATATATAAGCAGTGGAGTGTGAGATCTGCCTGTACAAAGATCTGTTTCTGGAAGTGGAATTTGCAATGAGATTTTCTTGGCAAGATTTGTTGAGAGGGGGCTTGCCGTTGCCTTCCTTTAAGGCTGAGAGAGTGTTACTTGCTCAAGGCCAAGCAGAGATTTGAACCCACTCTCCTGGAGTCCTCGTCCAACATTCAGGCCATTAAACCACTTGTCAGCAAGCGTGGCTCATGTCATGAAATATCTGCTGGATGTGTATTAGAATAGATTGGGTAGCCAACTTAGGCATTGCTAGAATTAGATAGAGCACTGCAAAATATCAAATGTCAATTGTGCACTGCAACAACGTATCTGTTTGAAGCTTGCTTTTGTCTTCCAATGTTTCAAATGGTTACTATTATGGATCCTGTAGAGGTGGGAGAAGATCAGAGCAGAGGAAAATGAAAGTGCCAAAAGATGTTATGAGAACTTGAATTGTTCCATTAATAAGGGACAGGAAACGTATTCCAGCCTCAAGGATTAAAGACGGGTAAACAACTGTGAGTCTGGAAATGTCTAAAGGTTTGAGGTGAAGTTAAGTTTATGATCCTCTCCAATCACAGGTTTGTGCACCTAATATTTGTATGACAAGCTATTAAATCCTGTAACCACTCTGTGTGCTTCAGCCTCAGCAACTTTGGACGAAGTGTTCTGTGCTGCTTGCTCTGCTACAAGTAAACACTGCTGCACTGCTGTCTACCTTTGAGTGAAGTTTGTGGATTGCAGGTTATCCAGGGCATGACACCACTCTGACTCTCCACCAGTTTCTTTACTGTTATTGAAATCTTTGAACAGTAGGAATCTGTTGCTGTAATGGTCATGAATGGTACATTAGATTTATTTACTGGATGGTGAGTCCCTCTTTTCTTTTCTTTAGGTACTGAACTTTTATTGCTAGGTTATTTACTGTTGCGTTTCCAATGATTTCCTCCCCATCTTGCTCAATTCTTTGACTTGCTTGGCACATTTTTTAAATGGATGCATTTCCTCCACCACTGACTAATGCACTTTCCCGTGCAGTTCTAAATGCATTTTCATGTGCGTTTAAATGCATTTCAAAAAGTATTTTTCAAATCTATTTTTACAGTATAAATTGCAGGCTTGTAAAAGAATGCCTTTCCAACTGAAACATTTGCACTTGGGCCCAATGTTCAATGTCTAGACGTTAAAAACTGGGGAAATGCTTATAATTTTGTGACTCTAGAGAACCTCCAGCAGCTCTGCTTAGTACCTGCCAGATAAAGGTTAGGCTGAAATGTTTTCTTCCCGGTTTGCCACTTTGTTTGTAGGTGACAGATTTGCAACAACTGATTTGGCTCTGTTCAGTACAGTCGTAGGCAGTAGCTCCCATCCAGCAGAACAGCGAATCCACTCTAGGTTTCTGTCTTCACTTTTAAAAGATCTCTCCAAGGTATTCACCTGGTTTCACTATGGAGAGCTACCTCTTTCTTGAACAAAACCAAATGGGTTTTCCAAACATTTCAAAGTTCAGCACTGGAGAGAGCTCCTTTGGATAAAAACCTGAGGTGGAGTCACCATCCCCAGAACATGGAAGCCCCTGGCTGCCATTGCTCAGAAATTAGACCCAGGAACATGGCCATTGTTGTAGCTCAGCAATGGAATACAGGGACGGGGGAGCAAGGAGAAAACTCTATTAGAGCATAGATAGAATGACTTTCCACCACCAGAGAGTAACCAGCAAAAAGTCCGAGCTCTAAGAGACAGCAATAATTATGGGCAGAGTTGTGATCCTTCCGTCTGGAAGATCCTGGGAGTTGTTCTTTCTGTTCCCCTCAGCTCTTAGGTCCCATGAATTGTAAATGAAAAAAAATTGATTCATGAAATTGGTGCAGGAATAAAACAAGTGTTTGTTTGTTTAGGAAGGAAGGCAGGCAGGCAGGCAGGCAGGCAGGCAGGCAGGCAGGCCAGCCAGCCTCCAATGCTATGATTTTAAGCCTTCATCCTTGCCTTGCTGTCAGATTATTTCCCTTCTTTTTTCCTTTCGTTCTGCTTCCAGGTATTGGCCAAAGGTCCTGTACAACCATGAAGCCCTGTGGGGAGCCACACAGGGATCTGGGGATATTTAGCCTGGAAGAAGAAAAGATTAATATATGCTCAACATGATAGCTCATGTTGAAATATTCAAAAGGATGTCATATGGAAAATGAAGCCAACTTGTTTTCTGCTGTTCCAGACATGGAGCAATGACTTCAAGCTACAGGAAAAGAGATTCCACCTAAATATTAGGAAGAACTTCCGGCAGGTAAGAGCAGTTCAGCAGTGGAATACGCTGCCTCAATGGAGTGTAGCGGAGTCTCCTTCTTTGTAGGTTTTTAAACAGAGGCTGCACGGCCATCTGTCAGGAGGGCTTTAGTGGTGTCTTCCTGCATGGCAGAAGAGGGTTGGACTGGATGGCCCTTGGGATCTCCTCCAACTCTAGAATTCTAGGATTCTAATTCGTCCAAAGTGAAAAACAGAGTGATCAGTCCTCACCAGAAATTGCATATCTCTACCCAGTGATAGATCCAGATGCTCATCAATCATATCTGCTCCTAAGTTCTAGGCTCAAGAGCTCATGACAGTCACTAACATGTGCACCCATGCTGAAGTTTTAGCAGTTGAGGCCACTTGAACTGCTATAGCTCACTCCTGCAATATCCAGGAATTGGTATTTTGGAGATGTCTCTTAGTTTTCTCTGCCAGAGAGCTACAGCACTGCTGTTCAAGGGAAGGGCCTAGGGCCATTTCCGCACTACACTGTTACAGTGCTATTATTCCACTCTCAACATCCTGTGGAATTCTGGGGTTTGTAGTTTCCTGAGGCCAAAGAGCTCTCTGGTTGAGAATTCTACATGCCTTTCCCTAAACTGCAAATCCCAGGATTCCATAGGAGGTTGAAAGTGGAATAAGAGCACTATAACAGTGTAAGGTGGAAATGGCCTAGAGCTTTCTAGCAATGAATTCTACTAATTCCTTTTCCAGACTACAAACTGTATAATTCACAGCTAAAGTGGGATCAGACCGATATAATTATGTAATGTGGATACATCCCAAGTAAGCTTTTCGGTTAAAGTGTTTAGTGTTCTTTAACGCCTCTCACTAGTGGGTGTGATGGCCTTCACAACAAAAATAACAGCAGACACAGCTGTGTGGTTGCACACCCCTACCTACCCACCCCCACCCCCAAAGCAGAGTCAAGGAAAAGAGAAAGAGGCCAAAAAATATCCATTTAATTTTATCACCTCTCCTAGTCTGCTAGATTGCCCCAGTGTGGCTATAAGTTACTGGTGCCCGAGGAAAGCTACATGACATGCCATCTAACAAATTAAATGTTTCCATGCAATTAAAATGAAGCATTCAGGCTTGGCGTAATAAACTTGAGGCGATTAGTATTCCCGGCACCGCTGCCTTCATTGTGCTTTACAGTGCCATAAATATGGTCTCTCAGCATGATGGCTCAGCAGGCACCGGGCATGGGGAAAGATATCTTGTAATATTTGTTATTAAAACATTAAAAAGTCCTTTACGTCGGTGTACATACTTGAACTGGAGTCCGGGGCTCCTTCTCTCTGTCTCCGTCCCACCATCATTGCATGAGCTGCAGACGTTGTGAAGTTGCTGTCTCAGACTACGTTCTGATCCAAAATTTGCCCGGTGTCTTTTCCTGGCAATTACAGCCAAGATTCGACATCATCATCATTCTCATCATCATCTTTATTTTGTATTCACCTCTCCACATGGATCCAAGTTGGGGACAGCAATAGATTAACATGTAACATATATCAGTTAAAAACAGAACATCAGTTAAAATGGATGGAGCAAGCTTGTTTTCCGCTGCTCCAGAGACTAGAGCATGGAGCAATGGATTGAAACTACAGGAAAAGAGATTTCACCTAAACATCAGGAAGAACTTCTTGACAGTAAGAGCTGCTTGACAGTGGAATATGCTGCCTTGGAGTGTGGCAGAGTCTCCTTCTTTGCAGGTTTTTAAAAAGAGGCTGGGTGACCAATTGCTGGGGGTGCTTTGAGTGTGTGTTCCTACATGCCAGGGGTTGGACTTAATGGCCATTGTGGTCTCTTCTAACTCTATGATTTGATGATAAAAACAATAGTTAAAACAGTTGCTTAGGGACGGGGGTTATGGGGGCAGTTTGCCCCGGGCGGCAATTTTGGGGGGCATCCCAGCTTGTAGCCACGCCCCCACACACCATAGCCCCGCCCCTATGCTGTAGTCCCGCCCCCTGCCCGCCCGCCCCTCTACGCACTCCAAGCTCCACCCCTGAGTTAAAATGCATATCAGCTTAAAGGAAAAAATAATACAGATACCTAATTAAAACTGTCGATATGAATTTAAAATCCATTGTTAAAATTCTGGATTTAAAATCATTCGGATAGGCCTGCCGGAAGTCTTTAATGCTGTTTAAATTTGGACAGCATATTCAGCTTTCAAATCTTTTTTGGCAGGTTGTTCCACAGCCCTGCCTGCATAGTGTAAATCTACATCCAGGTAGTTAACTAGTGGTTGCTCTTCACTGCTCTTCTCCTGACTAGCAGCATTGTGCTACCAAAGGTGTACCTGTGAACATGCTTGCTGTTTCCAGCAACGCCGTGAGCCAGGTGAGATTGTGAAGGCACCATTGGACTTAAGCACCACCCAAGAATGTGCAAGCGTTATCTTCAACATAAAAAGGAGGGGAAAAGGAAGGTAGCGACATCTTGGTTTTTATTTTTGCAAGATCTTCCGTGGACATGAACCCACTTCTTCAGGTGCAGTACAGAATGGCCATTTCTGCACTACGCTGTTGGAGAGCAACATCCTGCGGAATTCTGGGGGTTGTAGTTTAACTGAGGACCAAGAGCTCTCTGGCTGAGAATTCAAAGGCCCCTCCCTAAACTGAAAACCCCAGGATTCCGTAGGATGTTGAAAGTGGGATAATAGCGTTATAACCATGTAGTGCGGAAATGGCTAGAACGACGTACAGGTTTCAGGATATAAAGCATAAAACAGTTGCAGGAGTGGGGTGGAGTGTAATGGGATCCAGAAAGATGCAATTCGTGACACTTGTCCTAAATTTTCAAAGGGTTGAATAAGGTGATGCAGGAATGTTCAACAGTTGCATGAGGAGCTCTGCTTATACCAGTGGTCACCCAGATGTTGGTCCTCCGGGTGTTGTGATCATGGGGCTTCCCATTATCTAGACTTGGCCGAAGGGGGATGCTTCCCTCTTCAGGTAAACCAAGGGTTAATGAGGTGTTGGGATGAGGTTACATTTTTACCGTGGGTCAGCCTCACAGGTCACAGGGGGAGAACGGCCCAATCGAGGGAAGAGAGGTGAGCATCTTCGAGATGATTCGAGATGCTTCGAAGGAGAAGTTATAAAAATCCTTGAGAGGCCGTGTGGCAGAGAGACAACCAAGGAACCTCCCGGAGATGGGATCTGTGCCAGGCGCAGGCTGCAGGCCTGGGCCTCGCCTCCCGGTGTCGTTCCTCTCTTAGACCATCTAAGCCTGTGCACCCAAATGTGAGTAACTAGAATATTAGGTGGTTAGTCGCGTTAGGGCTTTTTATTGTTTTGGAGGTTGGCTGATCTTAAGAATATATCTGTTGTTATAACTACCTGTAACTTAAGTGTACCCGGGAGGGGGGAGCCTCTCGTGTGTATTATTGTCTTGTTCACTTGCATGCCTTACAACAAATGCTTTTCTGTAGAACCTCTGTTTCCTCTCCATTCCCACGCCATTCTTCGGCACACGCTTAGCTAGAACTTCTCTCACTCAGAAGGAGGAGGGAGAGGAAAGGTCCGTAAGCATAGAGATTGGCAATTCACGGACAGGGTCCCACTGTCCTGTTCAGTTACAAGTATATTCAGAATTCAGTGGGTGGTGGCAGCATGTGAAATTAGTGAACGCTGGGGAATTTCCTGCTCCTTTTCAAGGGTAGAAGTGAGGCTTGCGGGGGGGACTGGAAGTAAACTCAGTATGACAGGTATTTTGCAAGAATTCCTGTTGGCTAAGCTGGCTGGAGCTTTTGGGAACTAAACTCCAAAATGCCCCAGGGACCAATGTTTGGGAACTGCTGGTTTGCAAAGTTGTGAACTGGCTACTGATGTGATGCCATGGCCAAAAAAGTACAACCACATGTGTTGGGAAGTTCCATGTGTGTAAAACACCAATAGAATGCCTGCCTGTATTTTCCCTGGATGATGCCTATGTTACCCCGTGTACTGGGGGTTCCGGGAAAGACATCAAAATGTGCTCAACTAAAGGTGGGGAAAATCAGCTCAGAGCGCTGCTTAACGTTATGAGAGGCAGGGTAACGTAGCGAGATCTTGAACCCTGTCTAAGGGGTCGGGTCGAGTCAAGGAGAACACAGAAGTTGCAACAATAAATGATGTTTATTAAATACAGGCAAACAATGTATGCGACACACTCACGCAAGATAACTAAAGGAAATAAAGGTTGGAGTGGTATAGAGGTATTTTTGGAGGGATTGCTGGTTTGGGTGATACTTCACCTGTCCCGAAGCCCGGAAAAATAGAGAGCGGAGCTGGGGTGCGATGTAGCTCAGCACGTGGAGCTGAGGGGAGGCTCGCCAAGCGAAGCCGCAGCAAGGCGGGAGGAAACTCGGGAGCGTTCCAAGGAAGGTCTCGGAATCGAGGGTTTTTACAAGGAGAATTGTGACCGCGGGCTGTGCCGTACTTGGGGGGAAACAATAGATTTGCAGTTGGAGACAAAGCCTCCGAAAGGTCAGAATCTGAATGATTGAGTTATCGTAGCGGTTCTCAATAGAGTAGCCAGTATGCAGACGCAGAGTACTTGGGTATTGTATAGGTTACCCATCAAGCTGCCATTGCGGGGCAGAGGGTCTTTTGTAGGTTGCGTGCGTACCTAATTAGAGTACTTGCCTGGAGGTCTCCTGAAGCAGTGAGACAGCTATTTCTGGCCTGCCTGTATTTTCCAGGAATATTACGGCAATTAACAGCCGAGCTTGTTTACGTGCTTGTCTGGTGGCCTCACAAGCACGTGGAAAGGAATAAAGAAGTGAAGCCGAATTGTGATATCAAAGGATATCTTTTAATATCCCCAAAGCTCGGACTAGCCAGGGCAATAACACCTAAATTTTTATTTCTCAACCCTTGTGCAAAATTCAGACACATTTCCAAAGTATGGATGAGAACTTCATTTCACTTCATTTTTTGACAAGAATTTACCAAAACAGATGACGATGATGATGATGTCATGATGAGATTAGCAAAGAATCTCCAGCTTCAAAGGTTTGAGTGCTTAGGTTTTCAAAGTCTGAGTGTGAGCCAACGAGTAAGATCTTGCATAGTGAAAATGCAGCATGTGGTTTCACATATTTATTGTGCTATAGAGTAGTCTCCCCTTATTCGCAGGTGATACAATCCAAGAAACACACACACACACTTCAGTAGATGCCTATACCTAGTTAATAAGTCATCCATTTTATCCCATAATTATTAATTATTGCTTATCACTTATCATTTTAATTACTTAGTTTCTCAAGTTCACAATTCTGAAGTTCTAAATTGCTTTATGCTAATAATCATCTAAAAAATAATAATCATCTATATAAAAGCAACATTTTATAACAACAAACAGAATGCATCTTCTAAATCTACTTTTACACTTCTCATTTAGTAATATTAATTTTAATAATCGAAGCCTATTGTCATTAGATCACTTTCATTCTTTTTCAAGAAATCAACCAACCACTTGCATTGAAACATTCCTTTTGTTTTCTGACTTCTAGCCTGTGAGTAACGTTATCCCATTTCAACAATTCCCGTCAGTCTGTTTAGCCATTCATCCACTGTTGGTAACTCCGATTTTTTCCAATACTTTGCATAGACTAATCCTGCTGCAAACAATATATATAGTACTAGTTTATGTTGCTTCTTATCAACTGTTGTATCCTCTTCCCAGATTCTTAACAAATATAATTGAGGCATAAATCCCATTGATTCAATGGGACTACTCAAGTCCGGATCACTGGATTTAGAGCTCTCTTTTTCTACGTCCATGTCCACACTAGACTGTTATAGTGCTATTATTCCACTTTCAACATGGTATGGAATCCTGGGGTTTGCAGTTTAGAGAGGGGCTGGCTGGCTCCTCCCTAAACTGCAAACCCCAGGATTCCATACCATGTTGAAAGTGGAATACTAATGTTACCTTGACTTCTGGCGGTCCCCTGGGGGACACCTTGATTCACTCCAAAAATGCAAAGACTGGGGGAATTAGCAGAGCACTAGCTATAGCAGAACAAGGGGCAAGGTAATCCAGCAAGACCTTGAACCCAATTTTTATGGGGTCAGACCACACAAAAGCCAGCCAATGATTAAAATGTAAGCTAAAATTGTGTTTTTATTGGGGGAATTCACTCATGCATGCACACAAGATCCATACAGTCAAGCATTCACACAAGAGCTAACTGAAGGAGAAAGGGAGAGAAAAAAATTATGGCTAGAGAGGCCGACGGTTTTGCAGGTTATATAGTTACCATTCCAGAAGAGCAGTGAAGAGCTTGAAATATGACTTAGACTTCTGTCTAAGGGCAGACAGATCAGGATTCAGAGCGACATAGTGGAGTCTTGCATTTCATCTCACTGCAACTGACTTCTCAAAACCAAGGGTTTATACACTCTGTTTCCCTCCCTGAAGGGGTGTGAGTTGATTGCTCTTCCAGCCTAGTGGACAATGGGAGTTGCAACATAAACAATGGGGTCTGGAGTGTACTGATTGGTTTCAATGTCTTGGTTGAGAGGGGGTTTCTGAGCTAGCGGCAGTAGGATATGCACACACTAGGGGTCTTGGCCTCTGCATCTGGGCACCTTATTGTTTTCGGAGGTTGGCAGTTGATAGGATTAGCTCAGAGCCATTAAGTCAGGCTTTCTTGGCTAATTTCAGTGAACTTTAGACCTGGCCACACTGGGGTTACCTTTTGGCCTGTTGTCCCTTCTTCCACGTGGCTTCTGGTCAGTGTATATAATTTATATTTTATGCCAACGCATCTGCCAATTAATATATTTTGCCAATTAGGCCATATCAAAGCATGGAGATGTACAGCCTGGTAACAATAGCACTAGTACAGTCTAGTGCGGAAATGGCCTATGTTGTCTTCCCCTTCCATTCCCTAATTCTTGAACAGAACAAGGGTACTCAGAGTTATTCTTGACTCTTTCTGGCGGTGACCTTGGCTCTGCTCTTTGCTGGCTATGGTTCCCTGTGGCATTGGCTTTTGCAGTTCAGCCAATGTCGCTGGGTCAAAGTGTTGACTTTTTGACTAGCACACACTTTTGTCAGCCTCCTGCTGTTTCTCTGTTGCACCCCAGTGTGCCATTTGTGTTGAGATCGTAGAATGCCTGGGATGTTGGAGAGACTCACAACTCATACACACACACACACACACACACACACATATTTCTTTGAGCCTTCATGCTTCATTTCCCCATTGTTTATCTCCTCCCTCCACACCCTGCTTTACCCCCAAAGTCTCCATTCGACAAAAATTTCAAAGGCTGAGTTCAAAATAAGTCAGGCTGCAAGCTCTGATTGATGATGAATCATTTCGGATTAATCATCTAGAGCTTTAGTCACAGTGTAACAATATGAAAAATGCTACAAGATGCAAACTGGTCGCATTGTGTCTCCTGGCAGGGCTGGTTTAAGGGCAAGATGTACTTCCTGAAGTCTGAGAGAGAGAGAGAGAGAGAGAGCACAGAATGAGAAGATAGAAAAGGAACCTTTCTTTTAAAGGAAAGGAAACGGTGGTTTACAAAACACTGGCTGGTTGATATATAAAAAGAAACACCCACTCACTTTATTTGCAAGCTAGCGAACTATGTGCTTATTGCTCCAACCAACACTGGGCAAAATCAAGAAGGAACGAGAAAAGAGTAAGTCATCCTCCAACCCCTAATAATAACAGGTTCTACATTTAACCCATCCCAGTCAAAGCACTACCAGATATAGGTTCATGAGTAGAAAAGAATTAATGCATTAATCATCAGTAAGCCTAAAAATCTAATTCACTTAGGCCACTTCTGCGCTACACTGTTATAGTGCTATTATTCTACTTTCAACATCCTGTGGAATTCTGGGGTTTGTCCTTTACCTGAGGACAAAGAGTTCTCTGGATGAGAATCCCAAAGGCCCCTCCCTAAACTGCAGATCCCAGAATTCCACAGGGTGTTGAAAGTGGAATAATAGCACTATATCAGTGTAGTGCAGAAATGGCCTTAAATTTGGCCTAGAATAAGAAAAAATGTACTACCAAGATTATGTTACATTGAATTTAGGTTTTAAATTCGAAGTAAATGGAGCTGAAAGAGCCAGAATGAACTGAAAGAGGCAGCCAGTGGCCACAGTACTCTAGCATAGAATCACAGAGCTGAAAGAGATGCCAAGGGCCATCTATTCCAATCCCATTTTGCCATGCAAGGATATACCATCAAAGCACTCTCAACAGATGGCCAACCAGCCACTGTTTAAAAACCTCCAAAGAAGAGGACTCCATCACACTCCCAGGCAGTAATGGATTCCACTGTCCAACTGCTCTTAACATCAGGAAGTTCCCCCTAATGTTTAGATGAAATCTCATTTCCTGAAGTTGGAAGTCATTGCTCTAGTCTCTGAAGCAGCAGAAAACAGGCTTGTTCCACCGTGTATTTGATATCCCATCAAATATTAAAACATAGCTATCATGTGGTGTCTTAACCTTCTCTTCTCCAGGCTAAACAGGCACAGCTCCCTAAGCTGCTCCTCACAGATCTTCACAGTTTCTAGGTCTTTTGCCATTTTTGGTCACCCTCCTCTTTACATGTTCCAGCTTGTCAATCTCCTTCCTGAGCTGTGGTGCCCATAACTGGACACAGTATTCCAGGTGAGGTCTGCCGAAAGAAGAATAGAGTGATTTAGATTTATACTAGTCATAGCTCAATAGTATAAATTTACAGTCATGTAGTTGAGTGGTGGTCGTGCTACTCCACCCTTTCGCTTACATGAGCATTCTGCAACCCATGGAATATCTGAGAATTTACTTGCATCTCCTGCAATACCAGTGACTCAAGAATCATAGAATCATAGAGTTGGAAGAGACCCCAGGGGCCATCCAGTCCAACCCCCCGCCATGCAGAAACACCCATCAAAGCACTCCCGACAGATGGCCATCCAGCCTCTGCTTAGAAGCCTCCAAAGAAAGAGACTCCACCACACTCCGTGGAGGCAGCAGATTCCACTGCCGGATAGGTCTAACATTATGGAAGTTCTTCCTGAGGTTCAGGTGGAATCTCCTTTCCTGCAGCTTGAATCCATTGCTCCTTGTCCTAGTCTCTGGAGTGGCAGAGAACAAACCTGCTCCCTCCTCAACATGACATCCCTTAAAATATTTAAGCATGGCTATCATGTCCCCTCTGAATCTTCTCTTTTGCAGACTAAACATACCCCGCTCCCTAAGCCGCTCCTCATGGCTTCATGGTTTCCAGACCCTTCCCCATTTTGGTCGCCCTCCTCTGGACACATTCCAGCTTGTCGATATCCTTCTTGACTTGAGGTGTCCAGAACTAGACACAGTATTCCAACTGAGGCCTAACCAATGCAGAATAGAGTGGTACCACTATCTCCCCTCGATCTAGACACCATACTCCTATTGATGCAACCAAGAATCGCGTTGGCTTTCTTGGCTGCCTCATCACACTGCTGACTCATGTTCAGCTTGTGATCTAGCAAGACTCCTAAATCCCTTTCACATGTACTGCTATCCAGCCACGGGTCCCCCATCCTATATTTGTGCCTTCCATTTTTTCTGCCTAAGTGCAGGACCTTACATTTCTCTCTGTTGAAATTCATTTTGTTAGCTTTGGCCCAGCTCTCCCATCTGTCAAGGTCATTTTGAAATTTGATCCTGTCCTCTGGCGTATTAGCAACCCCTCCCAATTTGGTATCCTCTGCAAATTTGATCCGCATGCCCTCCGCTCCTTCATCCAAGTCACTGATGAAGACGTTGAAGAGCCCTGGGCCCAGGACAGAACCCTGTGGCACTGAAGAGGTACATTGAAGACACTAAAGAGTAGTTATGTGCCATCCATGTATCACAACCACATGTGAGGCAGTAACTCCTGTGGTGCTCTGTTTACACGGCTGTGAACTAATGTGAACATTATGCTATGGTCCCAAAAGCCATGATTTCACTCTTTGGGTTCCCCGTTCCCTGAGGGGGGTGGTCTTTACATGGATGTCAAATATTTCTACAACTTTCTAAAGTCTTTCAGATTTTATAAGTGTGTATTAAAACATCTAGTTTCAATAATGTTTGGTAATATAGTGGGGGAAGATTAGTTACGACTGACCTCAGAAGTCCATACCACAATTAATTCTAATGGAATTACTCTTAAGAGAGTGTTTTGAATCTTGTGACCTAAACACTGTAATTTCCTGAATCTAAGAGAACTAGGCTTTGTGTTTGCAAACAAAACAATCCGGAAAATGTGTCATTTATTGCCTTTCTAGCAGGGTCTCTCATTTAATCAATTAACGACTTGATTCATAACTGAATTCCGGAATTAAGTTAGTGACGGCATTGCAACTTAGGTCAATCCATTAAGTTAAAAAATAAATTTAATTAAGTTCCTTCCTTTTTGTTAGAAAATTTCTAACTTAATTGATAACTTGATCCATTTTAATTAGTTAGTTCTCCTCACCGAATACTACAAATTTCTAATCTATCCAGCCAATCAGAAATCACAAAGGTGAACTTTTTCCACTCCATGTCTGAGTTATGGGATGGATAATACAAAAAAAGCAGGGGGAGGAGCTGCTAGGCTGGGAGTCTTTTAAGACTGGCTGCAGGTAAGTATCTCTGAATCCGATAAAAGAAGAAGATTTTAAACAGATCTTCTTTTCTGTGGGAACCCAAAACCAGCAGACAGTTTGTTTTTCAGGGCGAGAGTGGCACATGGTTCTCCTTTGAACGATGAGAAAATCTGGGACCCGAGGCCAACACAGGACTCATCAGAAATCAGCTTTGATATTGAGCTTCTTCTATACTATAAATTAAAAGTTTTGTATGTTAGAACACACAACTCTACATATTTCATCACATTCCTCAAACTTGGACTGCTATACAGCGTGAGTCGCCATAGCAAAGTGGCGCAGTGTGTGGAACTATGGCCATTTCCACATGGGGTAAATAAAATGGTGCAGTGCGTCCCCCACGGAGGACGTCTGCACCTTGGAGCGGACTGGGTCCAGACTGCTTACCGTAGATCCGCACCTCAGTCCGCTCCGGAACGACCCCAAGTGGTCCTCCATCGTGTTTTTGAAAGACCTGATTTTTCCGGTCTTTCAAAATGCCGGCACGTGCCATTGCGTGCCTGCTCTCCGATGCAGATTCGCAGGCTCGCACCAATGCGAGCCCGCAATCTGCGGAGGGCGGGCTTTAGGCTAGCGAGCTTCAGCGGTCGGTCGAGACCCACGACCTACCGGAAGCTGCCATTTTGGATGCTAGAGCAGTGCAGATCTACGAGCACCCACTGCTCCTCCTCACCCCGGACTGGACCGGACCCACAGAAGATCCGGTGAGTAGCGGCAGGGAACGATTCCCTCGCTGCATGTGGAAATGGCCTGTGCTATGCTGAGCCATTTACCACTCTCTGGATCTACCAGAGAAACACTGTTAAGTCCCCCACTATACTATTCTGTGGCCAGCAGAGCGGGAGAGAGATTGCGGAACCATCTGGCTACGTCCCTGTAGGCAGGCATGAAGCAATTTCCTCACCCACTGACAGCTCCTGGGGTCCTTTAGAGGTCAGTGGCTGATGCAATCATTTCATGTCTGGTTATGGGGACACAGTCAGATGCTTCTGCATCACCTCACCACATCAGGCACATGGGGGGAACTTCACCAGGGGGGGAACATGGGGGGAACTTCACACCAGGCACATTGCCATGGGGTGAATTTCAGTGGTGGTATGGTAGGTTGGGGGGGTCTTTCTTGCAGAGAGAGTAAGGAAATATCACCTGTTCAGCAGCCACAAGTAGACATGCAGAAGTGTAGGGTCAATTCAATGGCCTATCTAGCCTCAACAGGCCTAGGCCTATCTAGGGCAAGTACGGAAGTTGCGCCCCTGGGTGCTGCTGCAACCACCGCTCCTGCAGTGGGCCGGGAAGGACCCAGTGGGGGCAGAGGAGCGGCAGAGGCTGGGGGGCCAGCAGTGGGAAGGCAGGGGCCGGCAGGGGAGCAGTGGCTGGTGGGAGGGCTGCAGAAGAGAAGGTTAAGAGGGGACATGAGAGCCATGTTTAAATATTTGAAGGGATGCCATGTAGAGGAGGGAGTGGGCTTGTTTTCTGCTGCTCCAGAGACCAAGAAAAGGAGCAATGGATTCAAGTTTCAGGAAAGGAGATTCCACCTGAACCTCAGAAAGAACTTCCTGACATTCAGGGCTGCCCGGCAGTGGAATCTGCTGCCTCGGAGTGCGGTGGAGTCTCCTTCCTTGGAGGTTTTTAAGCAGAGGCTGGATGGCCATCTGTCGGGAGTGCTTTGAGGGTGTTCCTGCGTGGCAGGGGGTTGGACTGGATGGCCCCTGGGGTCTCTTCCAACTCTACATTTCTATGATTCTATGATTCTATGATTCTAGGGCTGCTGCTGCCATTGCCGCATCTGCACCGGGCCAGGAAGGACCCCAGTGGGGATGGGAGGACGGCGGCAGGTGGGGGTACCGGGGGGCGGTGGCTGGTGGGAAGGTTGCTGCTTCCACCCCCCTGCACAAGGCCAGGAAGGACCTTGGCAGGGGCGACAGCAGGTGGGGGCAGGGGGGCAGGGCAGGGGGGCAGGGCGGGAGGGTGGGGGTTTCGCTTTTTTGCCCCTCCTGGTATTGGCATTGGCGCCCAGTTGCCCCACTCGAGATAGGCCTCTGGGTTAACTTAAACCCGTGTATGCCACCAACAAGACTGCCAGCCCCTGTGTTTCATCAAATGGGACCAAAGAACAAAAACTTTACTGGAACCTTCAGTTACATCAACTTATATATCTACTTCTGCAGGCCTGTGGTTTTCAACTTGCTGCACCAGACAGACCTTTTAGTGGTGGGTGTTGTACTTGCACATTTCCAAATGTATTTCAAACACTGTTTCTAACTTGAGCTTTTAAAAAGAGAATTTTTAGTTTGATTGTCTCTTAACTTGTATATTAATAGTGTCTAAGCTAGACTTTATTTTTTATTGTGCAGTACGATGCCTTGAATTCTGTGCTGGGAGAAAAGTGGGTGCATATCAATTGATTAATTAGGTACTTTGGGTACTTCCCAAGCTCCCAAACTAGGGGAAAGGTGGGATATAAATAACACAACAATAAATTGTACATAGATAACCGTTGTGCATAGACGGACAATATAAAAACAGTAATGACAGCAACAGCAGGTCCTGCAGAAGGAAGATACACTCTTTTCCTCTGTATGCAGAAATGCAGTGATAAGGGAGCCGAACGGCAACATATCCAAAGAGCCCTTTTTCTCTCCCTCCCCAGGGCCTGTTTTTTGCTCCCTCCTGCAATACCCTGTAATCACTTGCCTTTCAAAGAAAGAGTCAAGATGGAAAACAAGTGCGTCTGAGCATCATGCGCTTGGCTCCCGCCAGCACATTTGGAGAGAACGGAGCCAGGGAAAACCCTCAGACACCACGGGCGCGAGGGTGTAAATGCAAGCCACGGCCACATGGATCAGCGACACACAGACACAGGCTCACAAGCTGATGAACAAAGCACTTCCCCTTTACAAAGCCCGTAAATCTAAGAGAGGAAATTTTTTTTTTAACAAAAATAAAAAAATAACCAACAACCACCAGCAGCTGCCATAAAACAAAGAAGTAATAGAGGTCACCAGCGCTTCTGTGGAGGCAGTAAAACATAACAACACTTCGCCTCACAAATCCTCTCACTGCCTGGACTAATGTCCTCCATCATTAACAAATAAATGACATTTGCACCCAAATTGGCTGAAGAGGAAAAACCAACAGCTGCTTCTATGAGGGAAAGAGGGGACAAAGGCCGCCGAGCAGGAAAGCAAAAAGAGGCCCACGGGGGCACAAAGCCACTCGTGACGCCCGCCTAGCCCCTGCCCTCCTCCTTTTAAATGCTTGGCGTTACCAGGGATTCCCCCCTCTGTGCAAATTACTTTTATAGCCATCCGAGAGTGGAGGTCGGGCCCCAGACTGTTTGGCGCCTGAGGAAAAAAGGACAAAATTGCTGCCCGTTTCCCGGCGGCTAACCCCGCAGGCACTTGGCTCACACCAACAGGGTTGCCCGGGGTCCAGCCCCTCTTCTCTGGTCTCCGGGGCAAAGGGGAGGAATCTGAGGGTAAGCGCGCTGCCTTCAAAAGTGAGTTTTCATCTGTGCATGTGGGTGTTTGCGTGTGTGTTTTCCTCGTTTGTCTGTTCTTTGAGCAGCATGCTTTGTGCAACTATGTCCATTTCCGCACGAGGGGGGCTGTGCCACTGTGAGGCCAGAATGGCAGGGGTTGGCCGGTCGTGCTTATGCATGACATCGTCGCCAGCCCACTGCCGCCCTGCCCCCAAGCGATGTGCCCGCGTGCGGTATTTGCAAAACAAAAAAGCCCGTTTAGCACCTGCTGTCGTGCGGCACTGCTGCCGCTCCCGACTGTGCAGAAGGGCAGAAGGGCACTGGCGATGCTTCCTTCCCCAACGCAGGAATGGCAAGTGCTTGACTGTGCTGCGGAAGGAAGAGGTGGGGTCGGGGTGCTCCCTTCCGCGGGGACCTGGCAAGGTGCGGAGCGGAGCATTCTTGGCGTGCTCCCTTCCAGCCCGAGGAGCTACCGGGACTGTGATTGCATGACGCGCAGGAGCATCATTGTGCAGAAATGGCCTATGTGTCATGTTTAACAAATCCGGTGGAATCACAACCCCCCATGGCCCACCCCATAACATCGCAAGGGGTCATCTCTAGTTCTCAGGTCTTGGTGCTAAGAGAGTCCGGGATACTTCTGCATCGAAAGTTGCCAAACTGAAAACTGGAAACAGCTCCTGTAACTTTAAGGGTTGTGTAGAAAGGGGGATATCAGCGGGTGTTGCTTGTTATCTGAATTTTCCTCTTCTGCACAATCAATAAAAGTCCCAGGAGCGATCTCCAGTTTTCACTGTGGGAACCCTAGAAGACCTTGCTCCCCAAAATGGAGGCCAAATCTCCAAGTTGCTGTGGTAACAAGCCTTGTTCTTCTCCTTGGGTTGCCAGGTTGAAAACTGGAGAGGGCTCCTGTATTTTCAATGGTTGCGCAGAAGAGAAAATTCCAGCAGATGTGGCTTGTCATACAACCAGGTAACAAGCAAACCTTGCTTAAATTTCTTCTTCTGGGCTCTCATGAAAGGTACAGAAGATATCTCCAGTTTCCACTCTGGCAACCCTATCTCCCCCACACACCCACACACACGGAGGATAAACATGCAGGATCTATTTGACCATTATGAGACTTTAAGATCCTCTTTCTCTTTCTCCTTCTCTCAGTTGGTGGCCACCAAGAGCCCTATAGGAACATTTCCACAAACCAATGCTGCATGGTGGGAAGAATTTCCTATGGTCCATCCTGAATCTCTTTTACCACGTTTTAGAAAGAAAAAATTTCAGGACAATATCAAAGCTAAATGCCCACCTTCTTCAGGAACAACTTCAAGCTGCGTCTCTCAAAGGGGTTGGCAAGGCGTGATGAAAAGTCTCTTATCTTCCTTCTTCAAGGGAAAATTATTGCCTTTGATATTGATATCTTGGAGTTGCAAAACAGTCATATGCCTTGCTGTGGAAGACGGGGACGTGAGTGGCTGCTTGAGCCAGTGTTTGTCATCAACCACATAATGAGCACCATCTCCCAAGACGGGCCATTAACAATGAACTGGAATTGCGCCAACAGCATGCCAAATTGGAGGAGGAAGAGGACGAGGTGGGACTGTAGCTAATTAATAGAACACTTAAGCTGACATCTTGTTGGCATTTCCAGTACATGTAAATTCCCTTATGGACGCACTTGTACCTTTTTTTTTTTTTGGCCATTGTGCAATGTCTGTATTCAGTTTGCAGTTGCATAAGCAGAGTTTTGCAAGTGTACCACTAGTGAGAGAGTTCCTATACCTTTAATGGTTGTGCTTGTTGTACTTGTGTACCTTTGAGTTGTTTCTGACTCACGGCAATCCTAAGGCAAATCTATCGCAGGGTTTTCTTGGACAGTTCAAAGAGGGTTTGTCTTTGCCTCCCGCTGAGGCTGAGAAAATGTGACTTACCCAAGGTCACTCATTGGATTTCCATGCCCAAGCAGGAATTTGAACCCTGGTCTCTAGAATCATAGTCCAATGTGCAAACCACTACCCCATGCTGGCTCAATGGGTGTGTAGTGATGGGAAGATAACGGTTGTGTAGCAGAGGGAATTTCAGCAAGTGTTGCTTGACCTGCAACCCAAGTAACAAGCAACACCTGCTGAAAATCCTTTTCTATACAACCATTAAAGGTACAACAACTCTCTCCAGTTGTCCTCTCTAGAAAGCCAGCTATAGTTCCCAGTCCTTAAACAGAGTTCATTGTTGCAGCCACAGTCCAGGTTTACAGAAACTTAGCACCCGTTTACCATTCTTGTTTCAACAGTCTGGGTCAGCAATACATTCAGAGTGTCAGTTCATGGGAATATCCAGCAGCATAGTCAGCACATAAAGCAAAAGTCAAGGTTTTCCAGGATCAGAAGAAGAACATGTTGCTTTCACCAAAAATAGCAGTTGTCTGCAACAGACGTCTCCCCTCCCCATCTCTGCCATTTGTTGGCTAGCAGCCTCCCCTTCCCAGCTGTTTGCTGATCAATGAGACTTCCCTCTTTAGGTGCTCTGAGGCCATTTCCGCACTAGCCTGTTATAGCGCTATGATTCCACTTGCAACATCCAAATTGGGACAGTTGGAGGGTAGGTACTCCACGGCTGTGCAGGTGGGGAGGGGAGGACTGGAACAAGGTGGGCCTGGACTGGGATAGGTGAGAATATGGCCCTCAATTCTATTTGAGAACTGGCAGGAGTGGGATGAAAAAGGGTCTAGAAAAGGATTCTCCATACCAGGGTTTCTGGATGCTGGAGAAGCCCCTCTCTCATTTTTTCCCCATGAGCCTTCAAGTGTCCTTCCTGTCCCTAGACCTAAGAATGGCAACTTTCTAAAGTTCCAAACCCTGTACATTTGGCTAGAGGTGCTCTTATGGATGCACCTCACGGCCAGAACACAGGCCTGGAGGGTATCGTGTAGGTTCAGACAGAACATTTCTCTGGAGACAGATTTCCTTTCTCTGCAGCCTTGCAGCCCAAACTTTCTCAAGGCACTGGGATGGATGACAGCCAGACTGCCGGGTTGTTCTCACAGCTGTAAATCTGCCTAACAAACTGTAAATCGTTTCCGCCCGTCATCCTTTGCCCAGGCTTCTCTTGCGGGTGAGAAGAAAGCCTCTTTCTGTTGAAATGTTAATGCCTCCCCCCTCCCCACAAAGGACAGCAAGAATTTCAAGTGGGAGAGAAATTCTATATGTTTCCCCTGAGGACTCATATTTTCCCCATCCCATTCCTCCTTCCTGCCAAAACTGGAGACAAGGCCAAAGTGGGCCATCGCCTAGCTCAGCATCCAGAGTTCTCCACTCTGCCATTTCTGCACTAGGCTGTTCTAGCGCTATGATTCCACTTGCAACATCCTATGGAATCCTGGGGTTTGCAGTTTCGGGAGGGGCCGGCTGGCCCCTCCCGAAACTGCAAACCCCAGGATTCCATAGGATGTTGCAAGTGGAATCATAGCGCTAGAACAACCTAGTACAGAAATAAGCTTGGCTGTGCTTCAGAACAAACCATCTCTCTAACTCTGTTCCATCCGTTGCTTCTGGGCAGAAAAGAGTTTTCTCTTGCCCAGCCCTGACCTTGGAACGCCTGTGTTGGAAACAGCATTCTTTAGTATTTCTAGCTGACATTTGGGGCACTTTTGCTTGCAAAAATGATGTTTCAGAAAACAGCCCCGGCTCACCCCCAAAACATAGCAAAGTTGTCCCCCATGTCCGGTGGAGAGCGTATGGGGGCATTTGGGACAAAAAAAACAACCACCATAGCCCCCAAAACTCAGTGAGTATATCCTACAACTGTCTCAGATCGGCAAAGACAACAATAATTAATCCTCTAGTTTCCCAATTTTTCAGTTGCTTTTTAAAATGTCCCTGTTTCTCTTTATAATTCCTGCTTTCCCTCTTTGTCTTCAACTTAATTAACTTGCTACACCTCATTTCTCCTCTGTGAGATGTTAGAGGGTATGCAGTGAGTGGAGAAACCTTAAGGGAATTTCTTCTGCAGCCTGTCTGACTTTTAAGATCTTCAGGGCTGGTTCTTCTCTTGGTCCTACCACCATCACAAGCATCTTTGGTGGAGACATGGGGACGTTGTGGAAGTCTCTCCCCTGGGAGGCTCAGTTGTTCCCCTGTCTGCTGTTTCCCCACTGGCAGGTAAAGATCTTTTCATTTAGGTAGGTCTTTGGCTCTTAACTTAAGGTGGCAGAAGTGTCTTTTTATGGAGTGCATTATGCTTTTACACTTTACACTAAGTTTCAGCGTGCATATAACTTTTTTCTCATTTAGTGTTTTTAACAGAATTGTTTATGTAACTTTTAAAAAAAAACCTTTTGCAGCAAACAGGTTTTAGCTGTGCTTTACTTTAATTTGCTGTGGCTGCCTTGAGTATAAATACAATGCATAAGGGAAGAGGTGTACATATCGGAGCATACTGTCTAGATCAAGGGAAGTAATAGTACCTCTCTATTCTGCTTTGGTCCGACCTTGCCTGGAATGCTGTGTCCAGTTCTGAGCAGTGCAATTCAAGAAGGAATCAATCTGGAATATGTCCAGAGGAGGGTGACCAAAATGATAGAAGGCCTAGAAACCATGAAGCCCTATGAGGAGTGGCTTAGAGAGCTGGGGATGTTTAGCCAGGAGAAGAGAAGGTTCAGAGGTGACGTGATAGCTATGTTTAAATATTTGAAGGGATGTTATATGAAGGATGGAGCAAGCCTGTTTTCTGCTGCTCCAGAGACTAGGACATGGGGCAATGGCTTCAAACATCAGGAAAAGAGATTCCATCTAAACATTAGGAAGAACTACTTGACTGTAAGAGCAGTTCGACAGTGGAATATGCTGCTGCCTGAGAGAGTCTCCATCTTTGGAGGTTTTTAAACAGAGGCTGGATGGCCATCCATTGGGAGCGCTTTGATTGTATACTCCTGCATGGCAGGGTGTTGGACTTGATGACCCTTATGGATGATTCTAACTTTTAGATCAGACAGAGAGACGGACAGAGAGGGAAACAGTTGAGGCTCCGATGGAATAAGAATCAAGTCCTGGTTACCTTGGATTAGGTAACAGGATTGCAATTTACAGGTGTAGGAGGGAATGGAAGGCTACATTCCTTGCAGTGCCCTTAGAAATTGCTAAATAGCTTCAGGCCAGCCTACCTGAAGGGTCACCTCCTCCCATCGGAATCTGTCTGGATTTTGAGATCTTCAGTGGTGAGCGCAGGAGACAGGGCTTCCTCTGTAGCAAGGTCTTGACCGCTGGGAAACCCTTCCCAAGACTTCAGCGTTTCGTATGGCCTCTGCCCCTGAAAAATCAGGAGTGGCTTTTGGTACCGTCTCAGTTGTGTGTGTATTTACAACTGGTTTTCATGAAGGTTGTTTTGAAGAACTGGTGGTACCCTGTCAGGCAGTTAGCAATGCTGTAAGCTATGCTTATGACCTCGTAATGGTTTGGCATTCGCATTTACGAACATGGCACCGTTGTCAGGAATGCAAAGCCTCCTGCAAAATCCATCTTAAAATCCAGGCAGCTGTACCTGCAGTTCTCAGGTTTTATCATTTTTCTTAATACTTTTTCATGTACAATAAAAAGAATTAAAACAGTAATATAGAAGAAGAAGAAGAGGAGGAAGAGGAGGAGGAGGAGGAGGAGGAGGAAGGATGGAAGGGAATAAAGGAAAGAAAAAAGAGTCAGATAAAAATGAAAACGAGACCGATACATTTTTACAACAGGGATGCATTTTGTGTTTTAGGAGACACAACTGGAATAGAGTTAGCAGGAGGAAGAAACAGCTGGAAAAGAACTGGGAAAACTGTGTTGATGAAGAGGAAATGATTTAATAGTTGATATTTTGGATTATGATAAGACTGCTGTTAAATTAGAGTGAGAAGGGGTAATTTATGTAGCTTAATTTAGGGGAAGAGCAATTGCTGCTTTCGTTAAAGGCTACTTACCCCTTATTGACTCTCTGCAGAAAATATGTTTAAGAATTTATAAATTGGGGTTATATATGTTAGAGAGCCAAGGTGGCTTAGTGGTTTGAGCGTTGGGACTACGATCACGGAGACCAGGGTTCAGTTTCCCACTCGGCCGTGGAAATCCACGGGGAGACCTTGGGTGCATCATACTCTCAGCCTCAGAAAACCCGATAGGTTCACCTTACAGCTGCTATTAGTTAGAAAGAACGTGAAGGTACACAACAACAAAAACAACAGGTATATGTTATAGAAATGAGGATGAGGAATGACTTGTGATAGAGGAGAGGATTATAGATTGATTATATACTTTAATAACTGCCGAAGAGAAGATTGGAAGTCTCTTTTACTTTTTCTGCCCTTTCTTTTCTTCTCTTTTTATAAAAAGGGTGACTGTCGTTCTGCATTAGTGATGAGCACAGCACTGAAGGATGATGCGTCCAGCCCCCTCCTGCTACCAAACCACAGCACAATGAGGAATTACAATAGGAGCCTAATGAGGAACCTGCTTCTGCTCCTTGCAATGCTCCCCCCAGTTGACAGGAGGGGGCAGGATACATCATCTTCAATTAGGTAACAGGGTTGCAATCCAACAGGGAATGAAAATGCACATACAGCAGGGAGATATAGAACCATAGAACGGGAAGAGACCACGAGGGCCTTTGAGTCCAACCCTATTCTGCCATGCAGGAATACATCATCAAAGCATTCCTAACAGATGGCCATCCAGCCTCTGTTTAAAGACACCCAAAGGAGGAGACTCCACCACACTTCTAGGAAGCAGCATATTCCACTGTTGAACTGCTCTTACCATCAGGAAATTCCTCCTAATGTTTAGGTGGAATCTCTTTTCCTGAGGTTTGAAGCCATTGCGCCGTGTCCCAGTCTCTGGAACAGTGGAACAGTGGCTTGCTCCATCCTCCATATGATATCCCTTCAAATATTTAAACATAGCTATCATGACATGGCCTAACCTTCTCTTCTCCAGGCTAAACATGCCCAGCTCCCTATGCTGCTCCTCATAGGTTTCCAGACCTTTTACCATTTTGGTTGCCCTCCTCTGGACACCTTTCAGCTTGTCAATATCCTTCTAGAATTGTGATGCCCTGAACTGAACACAGTATTGCAGATGAGGTCTAACCAAAGCAGAATATACCCAAATGGAATTTCCTAATATGTCCCATTCTTCCCCCTGTATGCATCGTGCACCACTTCTTAGAGTTACAGAAGAATAGAAAGACACTGGGAAAATTCATGGCGAAAGGGGGTTTCCTATTTTTTCAAAGCCTTTTTAAAATGAGGAAAATGGATTGTGGGATCCTTTTTTAATATGATAATGATAAATAAAATATTTAAGACAAGGTGTTCATACATTTACTTCCCACATAGTCCTTCTAAAAGCTAGGTAGCAAGTAGGCTTTTAGGTAAGAGCACCTGCAGTATTTCACATCATTGCAATTCCTGATCTTGGTTTCTTTTTTTTTTTAGTTCTGTTTATGGGAACTCAGTGTTTAAGTCTGTTTGGTGCTTACCAAAATCCATGGATGCTTAAGTCCCATTATATACAATGGCTTAGTAAAATGGCATCACTTATATAAAATGGAGAACAATTCGAATGACAGAGCGTGAGGATCTGTGAAATGGTGGGAGGCTGTAGGAGACTATAGGCTATTTCCACACTAGACTGTTATAGTACTATTATTCCACTTTCGACATCCAATGGAATCCTGGGGTTTGCGGTTTACTCCAGGATTCCTTTGGATGTTGAAAGTGGAATAATAGCACTATGACAGTCTAATGCGGAAATAGCCTATAGCTACACCTCAGCATAGTCCTCAGCATCCGGCAAAAGCAAGTTTTGCTTTTCGGTATTCTTTTTTCCCAAATATTTTCGAAACTTGGTTCATTGAATCCTTGGATGGAGAACCTGTAGATACAGAGGGCTAACTGCACCATTTAGTATTCCAGACATGATACTTTTATGCCAAACTAAATTATGTGTGATGCATTTTAGGTTCTTGAAGTAACAAAAGTGTGCTAATACTGCTTTCCCCCCGCTGGTTGCAAGATGTTGAAACAATGCTGCATATTTTGCTATCTTAGAATCATAAAAACATAGGCCCTTTCTGCACCAGGCAATTAGAACGGGGCAGTGCGTCCTCTCACGGAGGTCATCTGCACCTTGGAGAGGACTGGGAGCAGACTACTTACCGGAGATCCGCACCTCAGTCCGCTCCAAAACGACCCCAAGTGGTCCTCCAGCGTGTTTTCTAAAGACCGCAAAAAACAGGTCTTTATTTTCCCGGAACGCGCCATTGCGTTCCTGCTCCCTTGTGCAGATTCGCAGGCTCGCACCGATGCGAGCCTGCGATCTGCGGAGGGCGGGCTTTAGGCGTGGCGAGCTTCAGCAGTTAGTCGGGACCCACGACGAACCGGAAGCCGCCCTTTTGGAAGCCGGAGCAGCGTGGATCTACAGACCTCGCACTGCTCCGATTCGCCCCGGACCGAGAAGGGCTTCAGGGACAGTCTGCGTTGCTTCGGACCCCAGAAGAAGCGGTAGGTAACGGCACGGAGCGATTCCCTCGCCTCCTGTGGAAAGGGCCATAGAGTTGGAAGAGACCACAATGGCCATCAAGTCCAACCCCATTCTACCATGCAGGAACAAATACTCAAAGCACTCCCAGCAAATGGCCATCCAGCCTCTGCTGAAAAACCTCCAAAGAAGGAGACTCCACCACACTCCGAGGCAGCAGATTCCACTGCCGGACAGCCTTGACTGTCAGGAAGTTCTTCCTGAGGTTTAGGTGGAATCTCCTTTCCTGTAGTTTGAACCCATTGCTCCTTGTTCTAGTTTCTGGAGCTGCAGAAAACAAGCTTGCTCCATCCAACATGACATCCCTTCAAATATTTAAACAAGGCTATCATGTCTCCTCTTAACCTTCTTTTTGTCAGGCTAAATGCGCCTACCTCCCTAAGCCTCTCCTCATACTACATGGTCTCCAGAATGTTTCTATGATAGATTGAATCAAGGAAGCCACACCCTTGAGTCTGCAAGACCTGAGCACGCAGTTGAGAATTGGGGTTCTTGGAGGCTGCTCTAAGTTGAAGTCAGCTTGACGGCAAATAAGAACAAATTTATTTCTCTTTTATTTTTTTTCCTACCCCTTTTCCACAGCTCTGGGACTCAAGGCAGCTTATGAAAGTTCAAGCAGTGAGAGGAAAAGTCTGTATCAAACAAAAGTTAAAATAGAATGAAACCATGCATGGGAATAAAAGCAATTTAAAAGCATACTAATTAAAAACAGCATCAGCAACAACAACCAAGACCGACAATACCGGACCCATCGGGAGTTAGTGCCCAAAGACTGTTGAAACAAAAAATGGAGAGAAGGGTCTTTTCCATGGATCTTAAGACATGGGCAAGCTCATAGGGGAGAATAAGGTTGCAGATATAACATGAACCTGGGCCGTACAGGGCTTTATATGGTAGAACTAGCACTAATAGTTGTAAGCAGAGGAGGGAAAGCAGTGGAAATTTTGAAATGGTAGACCACCCTGCACCGATCTGTCCTTTGGCTGTGGATGATGGGAGTGGTAGACCAACCCAACTGGATAGTGGTCTGTTGAGGAAATCTACCAAGTGCAAGCTGCAGAAGAAATTATGATGATCGTCCCCACTACAAACCAGTCTCTTGTGTTCTGCTCTAAAGGATGCTCCAACCACTACACGGCACTACACACTCTAACCACTACATTGTTTCAAGATGGGGGTAACATTTTAACGCACTGCGTTTTCTGATGTAGTTACCAAGAAAAACCAGTGAATAAGATTCCTATGTATACATGATGAGATAATTAAAAACACTAACTTTGAGGTTCCAAAGTGGTTATCTGTTGAAATGTCATTATCTGTGAATGCATGCTTATATGAAAACCAGTTTTATGTCTGCTCTCCTCTTCTCCCTCCTCCCCCTTGAGCTCTATATTTAATCTGGATATTCTTCTGTTGTGGTTTTATTTCCTTTTAAGTATAACTTATATGTGTTGTTATTAACTTCTAGAGGCATGCTTTGTTTTAAATTAACTAAAGATTACAACCAGAGCCAAAAGAGGTACTGAAAATGTACAGCTAAATTGATCAGGATGCTGGTGGATAATCTACTTCATGAAGAAAGCTCTTGAACAGCTGGGACTTCTTAGCAGAGAGAGAGGAAGGACAGTTGTAATGCTTTATTAAAAACTTGAGTGTTGTTGAGAGAACACACAAGGGCAAGGGGAACATATCCAGTCAAATGTTGGCCAAGATGGACAAAAAAATTGTTGGGGCTTTTTCTTACAAGTCATAATCTCGCCCGAGGAATTCATTCAATTGTTGTGATTATGCAAAGCAAAGTCTATCCATTTTGCTTTTACCTAATTTGGTAATTTTTTTAAAAAAAATCCTCAGGTTCTTTCCATTGTGAATGTGAAGTTTGGTACTGTGACCAGCTTTCCCTCAAGGCTGGCCCTGCAGGTCCTAGCCTTGGAAACCTGTCGCTTTGACTTTGCCTTCTGGTCCCCTTTAAACTCCTTCATTGGATTTGGGTCCTAGGCCTTCAGGTGACCTCACTGTGGACTATTGCATGTGTTGGATAGAAATGCTGTGACATTCACCCCAGTTGAAAAATACATTTGACGAGCATGTGGGAAACCCCTGGGGAATGACTTGGCAAGTCGTGATGTAATCCCTGGGGGACAGTAAGGCTGAGTCACGGTAATGTGAAATCATGGCAAGGGGTTGCATCAGCCATTGTCTCTAGCTGATGATCTATCAGCAGGTGGGTATAAAAGAGGGGAGCTCAGACAGTGTCTTTCTCTCCGACTCTCGCTGACTGTAGGACACCGAACCTGTGTCCGAGCAAACCTCTGCCTGATGTGTCTATGATGCTCAACCTATGACTGAGGATCTGCGTATCCTGATTGCACAGATGTGTATATATTGGAACTTCAAGATTAAAGCCTCCAGGTATTTTTGGATGACAACTCTGTGTGTTAGAGTTACTAACCAGTGGGTAGAGTGGGGTCAGAGCTGATGCTGTAAGTTACACTCTGCTGCCGCTCACGCTTGTTGCTGTTTTGATACTCTGCTGTATGTTTAATGCTTGCCTCTGGGACACGTTCTGTTCAGAGCGTAGCGGTTCCAAGGAGGATTTTGTGCTAGGTGCTGTAAATCAATCTCCCATCAGTATGTGCTAGCCTTGTGTTCTTTTTGGTTAAGTATGACCCACCCTTGGTTCAGGGCTAATAGTGCTGGTCAGAGTCAGTTACAAAGTAACAAGAAGTTAACTTTAATAATAGAACAGTTTCTCTCAGGTTCCAGTTCTTAGTTCCAGACATATAACGCTATTTGCCTGGTGAGGACATGGGAAAGAGCCTTCTCAGTGGCTGCTCCCACCTGTGGGATGTTCTTCCATGGGAGGCTAGGCTGGCCCTCTCCCCGCTCTCCTTTTGCCTGCAGGCAAAGACATTTCTTTTTCAGCAGGCATTTAATGGGTGAGCTGGAGACCTCTTACTTATTTATTAGTTGCTTTTTTAAAAAAAAATCTATTGTTGGTTTTATAAGTTTATATATCTTTTAATATTTTAATTGTTTTTATGCTTTCAACGTTTTTTAAACTTTTGGAAGCCGCCTTGGGTCCCATCTTGGGAGAAAAGATGGCATAGAAATTCAATAAACAAATTCCAGTTGAATTATGTCAGGCCTGTGTGTCACGCCCCAGACTGAGAAGCAAACACAGACAGGGGCCTCTCCAACAGCTAAGATGCACAGACATGAACAGCCCAGCATAAACAAGAGGAGAGGAGGCCACCAGGCTCAGAGCAATTGTACAGGGAAGTCTCATTATCAGGCAAAGAGCTGGGGCAGGCTGCTGGCCAATAAATACCATAGAATCATAGAGTTGGAAGAGACCCCAGGGGCCATCCAGTCCAACCCCCTTCTGCCATGCAGGAACCCACATCCAAGCACTCCCGACAGATGGCTGTCCAGCTTCTGCTTAAAAACCTCCAAAGAAAGAGCCTCTACCACACTCCTAGGAGGCAGCAGCAGATTCCACTGCTGGACGGCTCTGAGCGTCAGGAAGTTCTTCCTGAGGTTTAAGCGGAAACCAGAGGCAGGGCAGGGAAACATCTGTTCAGACAATGGGCAAATCTGGTGGAAGCCACACCTTCTTCTTTTGATCCTTGGCTTGAGTTCCTGAAAAACCTTGACTCGTGTTTTGTGTGCTGACTATGCTGCTGGATACTCCCTTGAACTAACGTTCTGAATTTATTGCTGACCTGGACTGCTGAAACAAGAATGGTAATTGACTGTAAACCAGGTTTCCATAAACTCTGAGTGTGTTTGCTGCTATCAACTCTGTTTAGAGACTGCGGCCTGCTTTCTAAACAGGACACTGTCTTAAATGTCCAGGCACCGAATCCTCAATGACTACCTTCAGACTCTCAATTGACACATCCAATAGTCTTTTTCTCACTCCTGGTCTCAATGGACTGTCTTCAGCTGTCATCAATGTTCATCAAAGGTTCTTTTTAAAAACGCTTCTTCCTTCCCAATGGAGCAACTCCGTCACCTCGCAGAGTTCTCTAGGTCGGGACTGGCTGCTTCAACGGTTCCTCAGGCCCTGCAGTTGAAAGTCAGCACTGTTAGCACACCCTCCTACCCTCCAGCTGTCCCAATTAATCTGGGACAGTCATCCCATTTTTTTCTAGCTGCTTTTAAAATGTCCTGGTTTCTCTCTCCCCCACCCACTTTCCCCCTTTTGTCCTCAGCTCACTTCCATTGCTGCCAGCTGAATTCAAAGTGCCAACGTAGTTTAGACTTGGTTAACTCCGCAGTGGGGATGAAAAGAAGAAGAGGAAGAATTTTGCCTTTCGCTGCTTATTCAGGCAAAAGGAAACAACTGTGGCCTTTCCTGGCTTGTCTGTTCTTCTTGATTAATACCATTTCCCATCTTGACCACACTCTGGTCATTTCTGCACTAGACTGTTATAGCGCTATGATCCCACTTGCAACATCCTATGGAATCCTGGGGTTTGCAGTTTCGGGAGGGGCCAGCTGGCCCCTCCCGAAACTGCAAACCCCAGGATTCCATAGGATGTTGCAAGTGGGATCATAGCGCTATAACAGTCAAGTGCAGAAATGGCTTCTGATGTCGCTTGGCCACAGGTGTCCTGGTTTTCATCTGAGAAATGTTAGAGGGTATGACATTCTGTCCACCCATCCCCGTAGACTGCTCACAGTCTGAATCTGTCTTTCCTTTTGGATATTTCCTTCAAGCTCTCCACAAGGTTTTATCTGGGCAAATCTCCCTCTCTGGAAAAATAGAAACATAAGCACTCCAATTAAAATCTTTATCAGGCCTCAGCCACAACGACAACAAAGCACAAAATCAAATCCAGCACAGTGTTCTGCCTCAAGACTATCTCTCTCCTATAGATGCCCCTTAAGATATGTAGCTGAAAAGACTGGCAAACTAAGCTCAGGAAACATACTGTTCTTTTCTTGATGCTCAATTGATTGCACCAGGTTTCCATTCCTCCCACCCCACGCTAGTCTCCAAGGGCTTGGGAAAGCCATTAGATGAAAGGCCAGGAGGTTAAGCAGGGAGAAAATGACATTGTGTTTTGGGGGAGAAGCAAAGTTGTTCGGAGCATGTGAGCAGCATGACCATTCCAAAACAGAAGTTCAAATCTTCTCCCAATTGCAATAGGCATCCTGTTAGTGATACATGCCAGCATACATTGCACTATGCAGGCAGAGTGGTGGCAGTGGCAGGGGACAATGTGCCACACTGATACCCAGCTGATGGTGGCATAAGCCAAGTTGCACATGTGGAACCATTGTACTTGCGGTCAGACAGTGCAGTGTATGAATCTGCATTGTCCGCCTACATTGCCTTTCCGCCTGGCACATTGCAATTGCATAATGGTTGTCTGCCATGCATAATTGGCCATGGATCCTCCTGTGTTGTGCTGTGATTTCATTCAGGTTAGGAATTGTGTAATGTAACTCCAACAACAAATATTTACACTATGCTGAAGCAACATAGGTGGTTGTTGTTTGCTTTCAAGTTGCTTCTGGTGACTCTAAGGTGAACCTTAGGGTCTTCGCAAGATTTGTTCAGAGGGGATTTGCCTTTACTTGCATGGCAGGGAGTTGGACTTGATGGCCCTTGTGGTCTCTATGATTCCCCTGAGGCTGAGAGACTGTGACTGCCCCAAGGTTACCCAACAAGTTTCCATGGCTGAGCAGAGGTTCGAATCCTGGTCTCCCAGAGTTTCAGTCCAGCTCACAAACCACTACCTCAGGCTGGTGCTCACATGGGAGTTCATTCCAGAGTTCCAGTCCCCCTCCTGCCTCTGTTTGCTCTTTCTTTACTTCCTGAGACAACTGGGCTCTGTAGACATGGGAAACAAGAGAAAGGAGATTAACAGGGCGTTAAGTGTACAGAAAAAGAAAAAGTCTTTGTCTTAAGCCTCCAGGGTCATATTGAGGAGTCACACCTGATTGAGGCCTATTGATAGGACCAACAGATTGGACCCACTGTACCCTTTGTTAAAATCATGGGCTAGATTCCTGCATCGGGAGACATCGATCTGGCATGTAGCTGTGTCTCCATAGCTCCATTTCCCTGTCCTACCTTCCAAGTCTATCTTTTAAAGTGATGCAGTCCCTCAATGCCACACCTACCAACATTTCACAGAGGAAAACCAGAACATGCATGGCCAAGCAACATCAGTGCAAGCATGATGGCAAAAGTGATTAATGGGGAAAAACACAAATGATGAGAGGCTGCCGCAGTTTGCTTTTGCCTGAGCCTACTGGGAAGGGCAAAATGCTGTCCCTTTTCCTCTTCTTTCCCCAACCCCCAAGAGTTTTTTGAGTGCAAATTACTTTTGCACTTTGAACTCAGTTTGCAGCAACTGGGGTATGCTGAACACAAATGGGAAAAGTGGGAGGAGGAGAGAGAAAAACTGGGACATTTTAAAAGCAGCTGAAAAAGTGGGATGACAGAGGATTAACTGGAACTGTTCTTGCCACATCGGGATTGCTGGATGGTACTGAACATAGAATCATAGAATCATAGAAATGTAGAGTTGGAAGAGACCACACAGGCCATCCAGTCCAACCCCCTGCCATGCAGGAATACCCTCAAAGCACTCCCGACAGATGGCCATCCAGCCTCTGCTTAAAAACCTCCAAGGAAGGAGACTCCACTACACTCCGAGGCAGCAGATTCCACTGCCGGACAGCCCTGACCATCAGGAAGTTCTTCCTGAGGTTCAGGTGGAAGAAACAGAGCCGTTTCTTGCGTCATTGGAGAATGGGAGCATCTGCTCTCCAGTGCCCATGTCCAGCTATGTTCTTGTACCTGGATGCACTGCAACAGGCATCCACAGGCACCTCTGTGGGGCAGGGTTCCTGCACAACATGTACTAGGGCATTCAGCTACAGGAAAATAGCTTGAAGCGTCTCTGCTGATCTCCCTGCTTTCCAATGGCATGAAAATGGCTGTGTTACAGGAAAGTTTTGATGCTTAAAAGCTGGCTTTGGAGAGAGATCATTATTGCTGCTGCGCAGTCAGGAAAGAACCCTGAGTGTTGCAATGACCAAAGAAATGAATTATAACAGTGTTGTGTTGGACTTTGGCACTCATAACTCACTAACAGGATCCCAGCCATGGAGTTGGAAAGGATGGTTTAATCCCACCCCTTGTCAATACAGGAAATCCCCAACACAAACTCAAGTACAGAGAAAGTGGTTCTACTAGAATGATGGAATCCTGGACCATTTCTGCACCACACCTCGATCCTGCAACATCCTGGCACGTTCTGGCAGTGCCATTGCCGGGACGGAATTGTGACCCAAATGCTCCCCTCTGCACCTGGCTGGCTACCGGTGGCTGGGTAGTGTTAGGGCACACTCCTTCCTTCCATAGTACAGCCCACCTCTTCTAGTGCTGTATTCCGGAAGGAAGCGCTTGATAGTACTTTGGCCCCTTCCCACACTGCCGCCATCAATGGGATTGTTGCGGAGAAAGGGGACAGTGATGTACTTAAGTTTTTTACTCCAAGTCTGAAGTCAAGTCTCAAGTCTCTACCTTCAAGTCTCAAGTCGAGTCTCAAGTCCTTGAAGATACTTTCAAATCAAGTCTCAAGTCTGGAAGCTAACTTTATACCCCACCAAAATTCCAGAATTATTGGACAGAGTCAAATCAAGTCAGTTTTAACAATTTAAGCAAAGTCGGCCCTCCACATTTGCAATTTTGCCTTCTGCAACTTCAGACATGGGGAATAGGATCCTTCTTACTCCCCATTACTGAAGCTTCAAAAGCTTTAGAAGGAAGGATCCTTCCTTCTCAAGCCTGTTGCCCAATACATTTGCTGTTTTCCTCTGAGAAATGCACCCTGCACTCTGGGGGCAAGTCTTGTCTTTTCCTCTTAGGAAACATTTTAGAAGGCTCCTCTGATATGCAGCAGGGACAGGCTGCGGAGCAGACCTCAAGCCTATTGCCTAACCCATTTGCTGTTCATCTCTGAGAAATGAGCCCACACTTTGGACTTGAGACAGATCATCATGTGGCCTGTAGGCAAAAAGAGATGGAGGCGTTGTTCAGAGTCATAAGGTTTCTAGATGAATGTGTTCTGTTACTGAACCAAGGGCAGCAAGTCAGTCATTAAACATATACAAGTCTCGAGTCGAGTCAGTGCCTAATTTATTGCCAAGTTGAGTCCAAGTCGAGTCACTGAAGTGACTTAAGTCTGACTCGATTCCGAGTCTATTGACTCGAGTCTACATCACTGGGAAGAGGGGCCATCACCAGATTTTTCCTGGTAATGGTACACTGCATGACAGCAGTGGCTGAGAGTAGGACAGGAGTGAGATCGAGACAACGTCGTGCAATGGCACACATCCCAGACTAGCAGCAGCGTGTTGCCATGCCAGGGTGGCGACGTCATGCAGCAAGGGCCTTAGAGTTGGAAGGGCATTCCAGGGCCATCTAGTCCAACCCAGTGCAGGAATCAATAGTTAAGGCATCTATAGTTAAAGAGGCCATCTAACCTCTGCATAAAAACCTTCAATGAAAGAGAGTTCGGCACCTTCTGCGATAATTTGCTTCGTTGTTCAGAGAGCTTTTGCCATCAGGAACTCCTGCTTTTCAAGCGACAAGAATCCAAACAATGCGGTAATTTGTGGGTATGGTTATTAGTAGTTTGCTTAGCTGGAAATAGCTGCTAGAATAATATTATCTTGTCTTCTTTTCTCTTCCCTTTTCTCATTACCGTTGGGGGCCGCCAGAGCCCATTTGCGTATTAGTATTTTAGTGTTTAGTTGTTCAGTGAGTGAGTTAGTGGGTCAAAGTTCTAGTGAGTCGGTATTTAAACGTTTTTTTTTTAAATTTGTTGCTTTGGTTTTTAATTTTATTTAGCGAGTTAACTTTAGTTTATGTCAGAAATGTTCATCAGAGTTTATGCAATTTTCCATAAAAATTTGCATAGAAATTGTCCAGAAATTTTCGGCAAAAAAAAATGGACCCCAAAACGCATGGGTTGACTTTTCCACAGGTCAACGTCAGCACTGCACCTGAATTCTTATCAAGAAAGGGATCATCTGTTTCTCTGAGTAGAATGGCAAAAAAGATGAGAGCTTAGTCCGTCCCGCGAGAACCTAAAAGAAGCTCTGATCCTCCCTAATCTCTCTGCTGTGGAGATGCTTCTGGCCTTTTTGAAGGCCCGGGTGGGAAAATGGCAGTGGCAGTGGGGGTTCTTTGGCACTTTCCCTCAAAGCAGTGCCAAAAGAGAAGAAGTGGTCAGTGTTTCTTTTAAATTCTCCTGGGATGGACTAAATTCTCACCTTTTGCCACTCTCTGGCCCTTTCCACATGTGTGTGGGGGGGAACGGGCGAAAACGCCCAAAAACGGAGCTTACCGGCAGCCGGGTAAGTCCGTCGCGACGCGGAGCAGCGCGAGCTCGCCGCTCCGCAGTCCCCCGGCATCCCAAATGGCGGCTTCCGGTTGGTGGAGGCTCTCCAGAAGCTCTCCAGCCAGAAGCCCGCCCCCGGCGGATCTGCAGGCACGCACTTGCGCGCGCCTGCAAATCCACTTCGGAGCCGGGCGACGGAGCGGCGCGGGGCTGCGCGCTCCGTGCTTTTTAAAAAACTCGAAAAAGAGGTTTTTAAAAAACACGCAGCCCGGCTAGTTCCGGCCGCTCCTGAGTGGATTCTGGTGTGGAACTACGAAAAGTAGTCCACGCCAGTCCACTCTACGGTGTAGAAGACCTCCGTGAGAGGTCGCTCTGCACCGTTTCAGAAGCCCGGTATGGAAATGGCCTCAGAGAAGGGAACGTTTCTTTTTTCGTAAGAGTTAAGATACAGAATGTAAGTCACATCTATTTTATTTACGGTCCATAGAACCAACAAAACGAACCACCCATAGTGTGCAATCTACCATATAAAAGTCAAAGTTTGCCTGTTAGTTTGCCCGTTTGCCTGCGTCAGGCAGACGAAGACCGCATGCGATTGGTTGAGTGAGGCGAGAAGACCTCAAGGATTGGCCGGCTGTGAAGATTCTGTGGAATGCTGGGGTTGGTAGTTTAGGGAGGGGCCTTTAGAATTCTCAACCAGAGAGCTCAGGCCGGTTGCTATGGAGAGGAGGCCTAACAGCAAGAAGGTGGAGGCCCACGTATTCCCTCAGAAACCAAACCTCTGTTATGTTGACAACTCTGAATACAGATTGGATTGGGGAACATGGGGATAAATTACAGCTACTAGAATAGGCCAGTTGCTATGGAGATGAGGCCTAGCAGCAAGGAGGAGGATAATGTATTCCCTCAGAAACCCAAATGGGGATGTAAATAACTGTGAATACAGATTGCATTGGGAAATATGGGTGAAAGTTACAGGTACTGGACAAGACAGTTTGGTGAGTTCTTAAGAGGAAAATAAAATCCTGAGCAACGCCGGGTAAATACACTAGTGTTAAACATAAGAAAAGTGCACCTACTGAAAATAGAATGTAAGTGCATAGAATAAATTAAAATTTATAAACAATATGGACTATTAGATAAAATATAAATAGGTGTTCATTAATTCTGTCTCGTTAACAGAATACAACTGAGTTGAACTTATAATACGTTACTAACATCCCGACATAATTTCAATACTTCTCTCTTTCCGATCTGAATAGTCAATGACAGGAATTTAGCAACTGACAGGATTACATTCAGACATATATCCTCCAACAGGATTTTTACGTAAAACTTTTTTGAATGGCCTGGCATAGAGTTCAATAAGGGAGAAATCAAACGATTGTGACTCTGGGCCTTTCTGCCCTACACTGTTATTGTGCTATTATTCCACTTTCAACCTCCTGTGGAATTCTGGGATTTGTAGTTTACCAAGGCCAAAGAGCTCTCTGGCTGAGAATTCCAAAGGCCCCTCCCTAAACTGCAAACCCCAGGATTCCACAGGATGTTGGAAATGGAAGAATAGCACTATAACAGTCTAGTGCAGAAATGTCCTGCAATTCCCCAATAAAACAAATAAGCTTGCTTTTGGATCTCCGTCGGGTTCTAACCTGCATTAGTACTGGTGGACATATGTGTGAAAGACTGTGTAAGGCTACCACCACCACCCCCTTGTAGGCCTTCTGTCTGCGTCAATATTCCCCACCATCTCACGGACGCACTGGCTTTGTGGGTGGACCCCAAGTCATCCATGTTTTGGGGTAACAGAGGGTCAACATTATTGTAAATCTGATTGAACCAGTGGGTCTACTCTACTTGTGGCTACTCATAACATCCCAGCCTAAGGACTTACAGGGTTGCTGGTGCAGCTTGAGTCCAACCTATATGAACGACTCTGTTACTCTATACAAGTTGGGCCAAGTTTTAACATGTTTGGGGAGGGCTTTTTCTCAGTCCTAACACCGTCGCAGGAACATTTGGTGGGGATGCAAGAGAAAGCCTTCTCAGTTGCTGCTCCTAATCTGTGGAACTCCCTGCCACAGGAGATTCAGTTGGCCACATCCTCCCCACTTCCGACTGGCAGACAAAGACCTTTTTCTGCAGACAGGTCTTTGGCTCCTAACTCACGTGGCAGAAGGGTGTTTTAATGGACCAGGTTGTGCTTTTATCTTTGTAATTATTTTTCAAACGTGTTTTAATTGTTCTAACCGTGTGCTTTTAAAGGAACTGTTTATTTAATTGTCCTTAAATTTCAAACAAAGTAAATAAACAAATGGTATGCTTGCTCCTGCAGTCGAGCCGCACTTTATCAGCATTTCTAGAGCAGGGCATGTAACTTTTATGGTCTCTTGAGCTGAATATGAGATGTGTTCTTTTAGCTGCTAAATTGAGCACTTGCTTAATCTGTATTAGATACAAATATGTGGTTTTTAAGTCTGCAGTTTAAAGATTTTGAACAGTACAAGTGTTTGGATTATTTAGAGAAGGAGACTCCGTTTATATTTTTTTAGGGAGATAAATTCATGCATAAATTCTAGCAGAAAACGGCTGTGTTATTGCTTGCGGAAAAGGCCGGCTTCCCTCGGTTTGATTCGGAATGGGCTCAGTATTTACAAGCTTCCTTGGTTAAGTGTTCGGAAAAGGGCCCTCTTTCTGCAGGCTTGTAAAGTTGGCATATGCATGCTGATGGTGCTGCATGCGTGCGCATTATTACACTGCCCCTGGGAATTGTATTTTGGCTCGATTACCGTGGCAAGCAACAGGGACCTGGCCTTTCATGATTCACTGCTGGCTGCGGCTAAGAGTGCAAATGAGAGGCAAGTCGGCGGCTAATTTGGGGGATGGAGGGAAGTATTAAAGAAGCAGAAGAGACATACAATTTCTGGAAATTATGGCGTGTAGGAAAAAAAACTTTTTTTCTGTTTCTTGCTTTCTTTTCTGTTCTTTCCTTTTTTTTTCTTTTTTTTTTGGTTAAATGTAGAAATTTTTGGAAAAGTTTGGGGTGAAAGCAGTATTAGCAAAGCAAGCAAAGCAAACTTTCTTTTACGGTTCACAGAGCCCACATAATGAATCATACGAATTGTACAATACCAAGTATAAAAAAGATACACCTACTAAAAATAGGATATAAAGGCATAAAACAAATCAAGACTATATCCTGTTTAAAATTTCTGAGTTCAACCCATATTTGGAAGCTCAAATCCGAAGTAAAGGCAGTTTGATCTGTCAAAGATCTCCTTTCGAGAGCAATTTGAGACTGAATCTTACCTTCTACCTGTGCCACGGCTTTTCTCTTGGTTGATGTCATTTTGCCTTTGTTTATCTGAAATAAATTAAGATTATAAACAATATGGATTATTAGATAAAATATAGATAGGTGTCCATTAATTCAGTCTCATTAACAAAATACAATTGGATTGATCTGATAGTACGTTACCAGTATCCTGACATAATTTTGATACTTGTCTTTCTCTGATCTTAATGGTTGATGACAGAAATTTAGCAACTGATACGGTTACGTTCGTACCTATGTCCACCAACAGGAGTTTTACATAAAACTTTTCCGAACAGCCCGGCACACAGATCTACAAGGAAGAGACCAAATGATTGTGACTCTGACTACAAATGTCATGATGAAGACGGAGCAAGCTTGTTTTCTGCTGCTCTAGAAACTAGGACACGGAGCAATGGATTCTCACTACAGTAAAAGAGATTTCACCTAAACATCAGGAAGAACTTCTTGACAGTCAGAGCTGTTTGACAGTGGGATATGCTGCTTCAATGGAGTGTGGCGGAGTCTCCTTCTTTGGAGATTTTTAAGCAGAACCTGGATGGCCATTTGCTAGGGGAGCTTTGAGTGTTTGTTCCTGCATGGTAGAATGGGGTTGGACTGGATGGCCATTGTGGTCTCTTCCAACTCTATATTTCTATGATTCTACGAACACAGAGCTGGAAGGGGTCAGAAGGGCCATCAAGTTCAACCCCAAACGGCCATGCAGGAAGACACCCTCAAAGCGCTCCCAACAGATGGCCATCCAGCCGCTGTTTAAAAACCTCCAAAGAAGGGAACTCCACCATACTCCCAGGCAGCGTATTCCAATGTTGAACTGCTCTAACCATTAGGAAGCTTTGTCCTATGTTCCAGTCCGAAGTGTCCCAGGAAGCAGGTGGCTGGAACACCGCTGGCCCTTCACATGTGTGGGTTTAACTTTCATAGAATCATAGAATCATAGAAGTAGAGTTGGAAGAGACCCCAGGTGCCATCTAGTCCAACCCCATTCTGCCATGCAGGAACCACATCAAAGCACTCCCGACAGATGGCCATCCAGCCTCTGCTTAAAAACCTCCAAGGAAGGAGACTCCACCACACTCCGAGGCAGCAGATTCCACTGCCGGACAGCCCTGACTGTCAGGAAGTTCTTCCAGTGGAATCTCCTTTCCTGCAGCTTGAATCCATTGCTCCTTGTCCTGGTCTCTGGAGCAGCAGAAAACAAGCCCTCTCCCTCCTCTACATGGCATCTCTTCAAATATTTAAACATGGCTATCATGTCCCCTCTTAACCTTCTCTTCTGCAGACTAAACATACCCAGCTCTCTAAGTCTATCCTCATAGGGCTTGGCTTCCAGGCCCCTCACCATTTTGGTCTCCAAAACTTTCACAGATTTGATTACAGTTCTCCCTCCACATTTGCACATTCGACCTTCACAAGTTTGATCGTTTGTGAAATTTGCTTGGGCCTTCCCACCTTTTCCTCCTACGCTACGCCTTCCTCTTCTGCACCCAGGCAAAAGGCAAGGGAATTGGGAGTAGGCCCATGTGCAGCCTCCACCCAATTTCTTTGCCTCTTGCCCAGGTGTGGAGATCAGAAGTGTCTCCAACCCCTGTCCACCTCGAGTGCCTCTTTTCCAGGAGAAGCTTCTGTCTCGGCAGCTCCACCTCTGCTCCTCCTCCTCCGCTTCCACCAGCTGCTGGCTGGTCAACTAAAGATGGCTTGCAACCTGATTTCTCAGCGCCGTGATCTTTCTCCCAGTGCCGCCACACCCAAAAGAAAAAATGGGCAAAAGAGCAGACGTACCGTATCAAAGGTCACCATACATTTTTGCATGATCTGGTTTGGACCCTGAGTGTCCCTTCTCCCCTCAGCCTCAGCCCCCCTTCCCTTCCCATAGACACACGTGCATATTTTGATATTTAAAGTTTTTCCACTTCTGTGGGAGTCATGTGCCCCTGAGCCCAGCCAGTGTGGAGGGCTGTCTATCAATACATTTTAATTTCTGTGGACTCCCCTGAGAATAAATCTTTGTGCTGACAACAGCATTTTCCTGAAAGGAAACCAAATAGCAGCTGTGACCCAAGGAGGAAGAAGATGAGGAGAAGCAGTAAGTGAGTTTCTTCTCATCCCTAAAATTCACCCCTCACACACACCAAAAATACAAAAAGTAGAAGTGAATTTAGTCCCTTCTTTTGCCCAAAAATTAGAAGTATGACTGAATCAACGGGATTTAATGACATGTCAATTCACCATCTGAAATTTGGTTTAATGCGTCTACTGGGATTGGGACTGATCAATAGGATACAGGGCAATGATTAGAAGTTCAGGTTTTCAAAATGTTGTTCCACCCTAAGGGTCAAACTTGACATTAAGGTGAATGTGCATTTCCTATTTCCTCCTTCCACAATGGGGTTTCCTCAGAGATGCACGCCTCGGGAACTGGACTTGCAAATTAAGTCTATGTTTACTTTCCGGTGATTACTTACGGAACTATGGAACGAAGCATGCTGACAGCAAAACCGGTGTGTGAGGACAATCACGTGTAATGCCAATCAGACTCTTTTCACCACTAGAGGGAGTACTTCTTCTGAAGTTACGGTAGCTGTCTTGTCCAGTTTGGCTACTGCTCCACCACAAGACACACCTCCATCAGTCTTTATCCTGGCTTCCTTTCCACTCTCACTCTGGGCCTTTTCTTCTTCGTTTCACTCTATAGTCTCGTGTGTCTCGAATTAGCGACTGTAGTTTCCCTGGGGCAGGAGCCTTCTTCTGATGTTACCCTGCAAAGTGCAGCCATGCTGCTGTGTAATTAACCTGGACAACTTGCTGTGTAACTAACCACAGAACCTTAATTGCTTTGGGACTGCTGCACCTTTTGATTCATCAGAGATTTTAGAAAGGCTGTAAGTGTCTCCGGGGTGCACTCTGGCCACCCCGCCTGCCCGGGTGATAATGAGGTTATTATTACATGATCCATGTTAAACACTGTAGCCTTTTGGCACAATAAGCTCATACTCAAAGCTCTCCTGCGATCCACACTGGCAGCAATACCGAGAAATACACACACAGCACCCAAACAGAATATTGTAGATCAGACACATCCATTTGTTTCTTCCAGCCCTTTGCACTTCGCTTTACGAGTGCCGCTAACGAATGCACTGCTATTCCTCCCACCTCCCCCTCTCTTTCCTCTACTCATTGGGTGGAATTGCAATGTACTTATGCAGGGAGGGGAAAGTACAGGAACCTAAAGAATAACGGCCAGTGCGCAACGGTGGGATTTATTTGCATCCAGATGGTTATCCTGTATAAAATACAGCATCTGCGAGTGATTGGTTAGGACAGATTTAAGACCCTGGAATCTTTCAAAGTGGGGGCTGGAAGTGGAGAATCGGTAACCCTTTCCTAGCTCAAGTCACAGGTAGGCAGTAGGGTGCAGTGGGGAGATAGCTGTGGGGAGGAGACAACGAGGTACAAAAAAACATTAAAAAGATGAGGCTCTTGTATGTTCTAGACCAGCAGTTCTTAACCTGGGATCAGTGGACCCCTGGAAGCCACGATGTTCTCACAGGGGGTCCTCAAAGGCTTGAAGAAATGTTATGAGCTTTTACAGTTAAAATAGGCCCTTTCCACACAAGGCTGATACATCGCAGTGGCGTCGTATTGTCGCTTTTACATCTGCACATTAAACCGGTCGGATGTCATTTTGTCCTCCGTGGTTCCGCACAAGTTGAGGTCGTAGCACAGTTAACATCGATGTTAAACCGATGTATTGTAAAAATGGAAACACTCTGATGTAAACCGCCCACACCGTTTCTGCTGCTTTTTTCCTACATGCAGAAGCATTACATCGATTCACACCACTTGCGCTAAAAGGTAGAAGCAGTTTCTGCAACATTTTTTTTTTAAATTGACCAATCAGTGGAGGCGGGGTGGGGCAAGGGAGGGGAATAGGAATTCCGTGAGAATGGACGATGCAGAAGCTACAAATGATTTTCTCCAATTTACTTCGATAGAAACTGAAGGGCGCGCAGATAGGAATCGGGTAGGGATGGGCCGGCGGAATCCTTGAATCCTGGGTAAGAATTCGAGATTCCCGAATCCGAATACCTGTGCCAAAATAGGCAAACCGAATCTTTCGAATCCACCAACTAAATAGATTGTTGGAGACCGGGACGCCTGAAAACCAAGGAGACCGGGACGCCTGAAAACCTGGGAGACTGTACATACAAGGGAAGATAGTAAGTAGGTGAGGTTTTCCCTTGGAGTAATAATGGCATTTGCTAACAATTTCAGAAATTACATCTGGGCTTGTATTCTAAGATATTTAAATTGAACATTTCATTTTTATTTTTTTTTAAATAATTTTATTAAGTTTCACAAATAAAAAAAATCATCTCAAATTGTACTTTTACATGTAATGTTTTTGTTCTTCCACTCTGATCTAGTTTTCATTTTCTAGATATCTACTCACATATAAAAAAATTATGCCTCACAATTCCATGTTCATCTTACATGTTTGATCTTGCATTTCTCTCGTCAACTCCTGTTATGTTACAGTTATTCCTCTTTAATTTCAACCATAATTCAGACATTTTCACTTGGCAGTTCCCAGCAATTACCCATTACAATTTGCCACTCTGCTTTTATCTGATCGTCCGATTTCCCCTTTAATCTTTGTGAAACAATATCCGCATTTCTATTCTCAATAAATGTCCCCCACCATTGTTCGATTGTGGGTATTTGCTGAGACTTCCACAATTTGGCATATTCAATTCGCGCTGTCGTTATCATGCACAATATTAATCTCCAATGCCTCTTAATGTTAGTATTCTCAAGAACATTTGTCATGTTTAACAAATAAAATTCAGGTTTTTTTACAAATTGAACCTTCAGTATTTCACACATCTTTTTATGTATTTCACTCCAATATTTCTATGCCTTGGGACATGACCACCACATATGAAATATTGTTCCCACCTCTTTCTGACATTTCCAACACATTCCCGTACTTGTATTGTAAATCTTTTTTAACTTGTCTGGTGTCATGTACCATCTATGAAACATTTTAAAGAACATTTCATATTTTAAGTTCACTACTTGACTGGAAGTTACAGGCTTGAGATTTCAAGAACAGCTGAAACATTCCTTTGCAGAGCTCTCTTGCAAACCTCTTTGAGACACAATTCTGCGGTTTGGAGCTTTACCAGGTGTCACAGCCTTCTCTGACAAAATGTGCTGGTGCATCATCAGACTACAAACCCCAGGATGCCAGAAGGAGCTATGCAAAGAAAAGCCAGTTTTGACCCGAATTATCTCTGTATTGTAGTACGTGGCCCTGTTTACATAGGCAGGAAAATGTGGGATTAATCCACATTTTCCTGCCTATGTAGAAAGGGCCTTCATGTTGTGGTGGGGTCAGTCTAGATGACCTCTAGGTATGGGAAAAACAGTTATTTCTTTCTGAGTTTGTAAAGAACTGTGGGAATGCAATGGAACCTTGAGAGCTTGAAATGTTGGCAGCTCGCCTCTGATTGGCAAGCTCGTTTCTGCTAGACCTTGATACATTAAGAATTGCAACATTAGAGAATGGTCTATTGTGCCGGTAGGAACCTTTGTATGTATCTGTTTCCTTTCTTGAACATGTGATGACTGTACTGGAGAATGTATAAATTGCTGTGAATATGAAGAGGAGGGGCTCGGTTTCTTTTGGGAGATATCCCAACCGAGGCTTGCCGGCAAAATAAAATCTTTTTTCCTAACCGAAAGGGTCTTATCTCTGGTCGCTGCTTCATTGTCATTTTCAATCTGGAGAGGTCCTGAGGCAAAACTAGGACAATTGTCTTGGCCAGATTTCTTCAGAGGGAGGTTTGCCTTTGCCTAGGCTTTTGCTAAGGCTGAGAGTGTGTGTCTTGCCCAAGATTATCGTTCTTTCCCTTGCTTTTTAAACTGTTTTTTAAAAAAGGATTCGAAAGATTCGTGAGATTCGTGGATTCCCAAAAACTTCCAGGAATTCAGATCCCGAAAATTCTGGATTCATCCCATCCCTAGAATTGGGGTAAGTCAGAGTAAAAAACAATGCTCATGACACGTGGTGAAACACTCTTCCCCTCTAGTGCAGAAATGACCATACAATGAATGAATGAATGGAAGGAAGGAAGGAAGAGGGACGGGGGGACAGGCAGGCATACATTGATCTGAAAGAGCAGGAGTCTTCTCCAGGTGAGAGACATCATTTGTAGATATTTTCATTACTATATCTCATACCATTCAAAAGTTATGAAATCATTTGATAGCAAAAAATGTGCTCGGCATTTGCGACGTCTGCACATGGCAAGAACACGTAAGTGAATAATGCTGAGTGACTGAGAGAAAGCACATGATATTTCTTACTACCACACATAGAACCGGAGGCTGTCTGGAGTTAAATCTTGGTGGTCCACAGCAACAAATTATATTTAAAGGGAGTCCATGGTAAAGAAAAGCTTAAGAACCACTCTTCTAAGGCCATAGGGAAGAAGGGATTCCTTTTATGGGACAGTAAGGTTCAGCAATCTGCTGTATTCCCGAGAAGCCACAAACTCAACCAGCTACAAGTCCCACCTCATGCTGGCTTTTGTGATAGAATCATAGAGCTGGAAGAGACAGCAATGGTCATCGAGTCCAACCGCTCGCCATGCAGAAACATACACTCAAAGCACCCCCAGCAAAGGCTATCCAGCCTCTGTTTAAAAACTTCTGAAGCAGGTGACTCCACCACACTTCCAGGCAGCATATTCCACTGAGCGACTTGGTCCCATCACTCGCTTTCCAGCTAACCGACCTCACAGGGCCAATTTCAGGATCAAAGCGGCAAACGCAAAGGCTGGCCAGTCAACGGAAGAAGAACAGGATTTTAAAAATGCAGAGCTTGGAGCAATTCCATTTTTAGATTCCAGCTCCCGCATGGCTGTCTGGGGAGACTGTGGGAGCTGGAATCCAAAAATGGTAACTTTTCCTAGCTGTGAAAAATGTAAGGGGTTGCCAAGGGTTCTCACACATCACATAATTATAATGCTATGATTCCACTTTAACTGCTATGATTGACTCCTGTGGAATCCCTGGATCTACAGGCATTTCAAGTTCTTAGCTGGAGAGCTCTAGTGCCTCAGAAAACTGCAAAGCCCAGCATTCCAAAGCATGTAGCCATAGCAAACCAAGTCAGATCACAGTGCTGTTCAGTATATAGTGTGAAAGGGCCCAATGTTTTCCCCACCAGGTACTTTTTGAACACATCATAAGGGCAAAAATCAACACTCATCTTGCTTTTCCAACATCACAGCCACCAAGTCATGTTCTAACCAGTGGCTCACTCAGCATGTGACTGTTTATTGTTCCCACTCACAATGTGGGCCTCACTTTCTGTTTGTTTGTTTTTTAAGGGTTATATGAAAAATCAGGGTTAGCAGTAGAAAAGGACTTTGCTTTGGGGGAACTCACTTATTCCAGGAGGTGTTCGCATGTACATGACACGGTCGGAGAGTTAGCAGCTGTTGGGTCCCAATTTTAGATGTCACTGTGCATGCTATTTCCTGAGCCTGCTATGTGAATAACAGAGTGTGTTGACTATGAACCTGACGCCGCTGGAGGTGAGAGAACCTCCTTCCCATGCAAACTTTCTCGACAGACACGATCTTTGCTAATTGCATTTCTGAATTGGGTAACACATTTTATGGGTGCCAACCAAGTCTGCCATCTGTGCATCTTGTGCCATCATAGGGCAGCTGGATATATATCATCAGGATTATAGGGGAGGCCCTTGGCAAAGTATCTGATCAGGACAGGAAAGGTTGCAGGTTTGATTCCTCTAAGGTCTCCAGTTAATCAAAGCAGAGCATCACCCATTCTTTGTGAGACTCCTTTTCCACAGCAAAAAGTGAGGGAGGGCACAAGCTTTACTCTGAAGAGCAGCATTCTCCAAGAAATAGGTACATTTGCCACCACAGGATTGGAAGAGACCCCAAGGGCCATCCAGTCCAACCTCCTTCTGCTACTCAGGAAGACACCATCAAAGCATTCCCAACAGATGGCCATCTAGCCTCTGTTTAAAAGCCTCTAAAGAAGGACACTCCACAACACTCCTAGGGAGCAGCATATTCCACTGTGGAACAGCTCTTACCATCAGGAAGTTCTTCCAGATGCTTAGGTGAAATCCCTTTTCCTAAAGTCTGAAGCCATTGCTCCGTGTCCTAGTCTCTGAAGCAAGAAAAAACAGGCTTGCTCCATCCTCCATGTGACATCCCTTCAAATATGTAAACATAGCTATCACGTCACCTCCGAACATTCTCTTGACTAAACATACTGAGCTCCCTAAGCCGCTCCTAATAAGGCACGGTTTCCAGACCTTATACCATTTTGGTCACCCTCCCCTGGACATGTCCCAGCTTGTCAACATCCTTCTTGAACTGTGATGCCCAGAACTGGATGCAGTATTCCAGGAGGGGCCTGACTAAAGCAAAATAGAGTGGTAGCACTACTTCCCTTCACCTAGACACTATACTCCTATTGATGCAGCCTAGAATCACATTGGCTTTTTTAGCTGCCCCATCACATTGCTGACCTGTGTTTGGCTCATAGTCTACTAAGAGTTCTAGATTCCTTTCGCCTGTACTGTGGTCAAGTCAGATGTCATACATCCTATATCCGTGCATTTCATTTTTTCTGCCCAGGTGTAGTACCTTACATTTTCCCTTGTTGAAATTAATTTTGTTACTTTTGGCCCAGCTCTCTAATCTGTTAAGGTCATTTTGAATTCTGATCCTGTCCTCTGGAGTATTAGCTACTTGTCCTATTTTGATGTCATCTGTAAATTTGATAAGCAATTTGATCATCAAAATCCAGCCTCTCCTAGCAATTGCTTCAACCAGAAGAGCAAAGGGATCAAGTAATGATCAACTTCAACCAAGAACTGGGCTTGAGAGGAGATGAACCTTTTCCTCTCTCCTCACCTGCGCCCTAAAAGATCATTGATCGGTCGTGTGGTTGGTGGTAAACTCTGGACACTTGTGGGAGAGGTGAGGTGAGTGGTGACAAAAGAGAGGACTTTTCTATTGATGGTATCCTGTTTTTCGCACGTCCTCTCCAGAGACTCTAACTCGAACCTGACAACTGACATATTGACCTCACGGGTGGGACACAGAAGCTCATACTTGAGTAATCAGGTGGGTGCCAGCAGAGAGAGCTCCTCCATCCAGATTTAGGTCCCAAGCCATTTAGGACATTAAATGTCATCACAAGTGTTACCCTGATTCCTGGGGTCCCTTGGGGGACACCTCAATGTGCTCCATGTGATGAGGAATGGAAACTAGTCAGAGCACGAGCGATAGCAATGCAAGAGGCAGGGTAACCTAGTGGGGTCTTTTTACTCGGTTTTTACGGGGTCAGGCCAAGCCAAAAACCAAACAAAAATGTCCAATAAATGATTTTATTGAATGAAAATCTCACGCAGCAACGCAATCACGCACACACGCACCCAAGAGCTATTAAGAAGCAAAAGAGAGGAAATTGGACAGGGGGGTATTGAAGGGGTACAGTTGGGGTAATACTGCACCTTTTCCTGAAGTCCTCGGTCCGGGAAGGCAGCGGAGAAGTGGTGCTCAGCACGGAGAGGGCTGAGGGGATCACTCAACGGACGGAGAAACGGTCTGCTGGGATGACCGCGAGTGGGTCCAAAGAACCACTCAAAAACTGGGACTATTTGTAGGGGGAAAAGTACCTGGAGGACTAATCCTTTCCCAGGGAGAACAAGGGGTGTTGGAGCGAGAAAGAAGCTCCACCGTGGTGATTTCCTTTGTGTGATGGGACTGCAAGGTGCTACCAAAGTCTCAGGATCTTCGGCTGTGTTAGCTTGTGGTGTGACTTCATGTAAATAGTCCTCACCTGATGGAATATTTGCTCTACTTGGGGCAGACACACTAATCCCCTCAAGTCAGCTTCTCGGGGCTGAGGACCCTTTGTTTATTGTGGGTTTGCACAGCTTGAGGTCTCCTGGGGCTATGTGACTCGGAATTTTACTGGCCTCACCTGGTTTACAGTCTTTGACCATTGCTGCCTACGTACCCATCCCGGTGACCTCTCAGGCACATTGAATCATATTTTAATATCAAAATTGTAGACCCCGGGATAGGGTTTTTCCAGTGGAGTCACACAAGCACCTTGACTTCAGACTGGAAGCAAGGAGCACCAACAACAACGAGTACTGTCAATAATAGGGTTTCTTGGAGATGTCTCATTCATAGGGCTACTATTAACTTAAACCTGACCTCATTTCATTTCAATTCGTGTCAGGGTTGCCAGACTGGGACCCAAGGTGGCTCCCAGAAAGACTCAGTTTTTTTAAAAAAAATGATGCCAATTAGCAGCAATAAATACAAGTAGGAGCTTTTTTCCATGAGTAACTAAACACTTCGCAGGGGGAAGCATGGCCAGAAGTACAACTCAATCCAATGGCATGGCCCAGCTAGCTGATGGGATCTTAAACCCTTCTCACTGGCTGCAGGTGAATGAACAGTGAGAATCATGATGACCTAAACTGGATCTCAGCATCATGATGTCATGAAGAGAGAGACTGTAAACCCAAGCCAATGAGCATTCCAAATCCCATCCTATCATTGCACTCCTCTTCTCTCTTGTTAAGAACTTACTTTGCTTTTCTGCTGCAGCAGTGATGGGTTAGAAGGAATCCTAGAGTTGAAAGAGACCCTGAGGTCATCCAGTCCAACCCCTTTCTGCCATGCAGGATGACACCGTCAAAGCACTCCTGACAGATGGCCATCCAGCCTCTGCTTAAAAACGTCCAAGCAAGGAGACTCCACCACATTCTGAGGCAGCAGCGTATTCCACTATCAGACCGCTCTTACCATCGCAAAGTTCTTCCCAGTGTTGAGATAGAATCTCTTTTTGAGTTGTTTGAAGCCATTGCTCCATGTCCTGGTCTCTGGTGCAGCAGAAAACAGGCTTGCTCTATCATCCTCCGTATGACATCCCTTCAAATATTTAAACATGGCTATCACATCACCTCTTCACTTCTATCTTCTCCAGGCTAAACAAACCCTAAGCCATTCCTCACGGGACATGGTTCCCAAGCCTTTCACCATTTTTGGTCACCCTTCTCAAGAGTCTTTCACTCCCCATCCCTCCCCGGGTATACCACTATGGTCCTGAGGCAGGCGCCAGCCATGGGTGACGATTGAGGGCTACCATGGCAGCAGGGAGGTGAGTCCCGTTTTGAATTTTAGTCCACACCTTAAAGGAGGTACCCAAGGTATTCATTCTATATGGAAGGGTTACATTTCAAGAAACTTGGACAGTTCTTTTAAGAGTCTGGAACAGAAGACAAAGAAGATTCACCGCACTAATGATTCATCACCACATGGGTATATGAGGGGCAGCTGAAAAGGAGTGGGAAGAAGATAGGGATTTCCATCTTCCTCGGCTGAGATCTATGCTGGATGGTAACACCTTCCTCCTATTCAAGGTGAAAAATTGCTCAAAGCCTGAGATTGATGGTTCCCTTAGGAATTATGAAACCAGGTGACATCACTAATCCTTACTTAACCCTGACCGCCCAGCTCCAGGTATGAAGGGGAACTGTGAACCTTACAGGATAGACTTTGGGAAGGACACCAGTATCTAAAACAGGATTATTAGATTTCTAATAGGAATGAATGAGAGGTGGCTTTATAAAGCTCTTTGGAGATGGCGTGATTAATTGGGGGAGATGGCATGTTTCAATAGAAGAGAAAGGCCTCTGAAATAATCATGTGTGATCTAGCCCTCCTTGTGACTGCATGTTGAAATGGGTGCCCATGAATAAGGACACCTATGGGCAGAAAATGTAGCAGGCTGCCTCTGTCCTTGATGTGCTACTTTGCTATGGGTGGAGAGTTGTTAAAAAGTAGATGATTTCTACATCTAGGGCCATTTCCACCCTACACCGTTATAGTGCTATTATTCCACTTTCAACCTCCTGTGGAAATTGGGGGTTTGTAGTTTATTGAGGCCAAATTGCTCTCTGGCTGAGAATTCTAAATACCGCTCCCTAAACTGCAAATCCCAGCATTCCATAGGATGTTGAGAGTGAAATAATAGTACTATAACAGTGTAGTGCAGCCTAAGTTTTCCCATGGTTAAAAATGAACATGCTGCATGTACAAAATCAGAGCACCGAGGAATAAACCGAAGCTTACAACACTTCCCCATGAAGAAGAAAAGTTCTAGATTAGCCTTACCCCTGATCTGCTAATTTTCTTCAAGCAGGGAGTTTACTTTGACAAATAGGTGCTTTGAAAAATATTGGCTGGTATTCTGTATCAACTGCTTAGTTGGATATACTCAAGTGATCGATATGTCAAGTTAGCCCTGATAAAGAGGAGCTTCTAGCCTGCTTGGTGACAAGATCTCAGACATAACTAAATAACCCGTCCTGGCCTGACCCACCCAAACCTGACGTAAACATCATTCACAGATACTCCAATCACTGGCAGAATGGACCTCCTTCTATCCAAGCAACTAGTGCCTAGCCAAATAAGTTGGGGGGTGAGTTATGACCATGGTAATAGTGACTAAGTAGCAGTCATGTCTATGGAAGAGTAACAGGGGGATTCTGGACCAAATTACCAAATTTGGACCAAACTGGACCAAAAGTTACCAAAAAAGTAACTTTTGCAAGCTCTCTACAGTCCTAATAAAGCTATATGATGTGATACCATCATATCATCCTGAACATGCCATTGTACCATTCTGAACACATCTGATCTCATTTGATTACAGAAGCTAAGCAGGGTCATATCTGATTGGTACTTCTAGGAGAAACTGCTAGAAAATATCAAAGAGTTCCAGATGCGATTTTAGAAGAGTCCCACCTGAATTCCTGTAGAGCCACGGTTGCCATTCAGAATTGACAGCACTGACCCGGAAGGTCCAAGATTCTGGTTCAGTAAAAGGCAGGTTTCTATTTTCCTAGGAGGATGGGATCAACATCTAGAAGATCCCAGGTTTAATTGCAGGGATCTCCAAGTTGGGCTAGGAGCTCCAGGAAGAGCTGCTCTTGCTAGTCAGCATGGATTGAACCGGGTTAGGTGGGCCAAAGATCAGACTCAGTACAAGGGTCCTCCACTTATTCAAGGGTTAGTGTCAAAAAGCGCAAATCCTTGAAAAGCAGAACCCAATCTCTTTTTTTCGCAGGCAGGAAGGAAGGAGGGATGAAAGAAAGAAGGAAAGAAAGAAAGGCACTCTGACATTTCCCACTCTTCTCTTGACCCACCTTTTCCTATTTTTACACCAAGGTTGTGTTGCCCTCCTTTGGATCTTTTTCAAAGAAGGGCCAAGAGATAGGGACATGTTGGGGGGTAGAAGGGCTGCAGCTGCCCCCCCCCCCCGTTTGTTGAAAGACACTGCTAGAACTTGGGGTACTTTGGTCAGACCCCACCTGAAAGAATCCTGTGTCCAGTTCTGGCCACCACAGTTCAGGAAGGATTTTGACAAGCTGGAACATGTTCAGAGGAGGGCAACCAAAATGGTTTAAGGCATGGAAACCGTAAAGTCCTACATGGAGAGGCTTAGGGATCTGGGTTGTGTTAGAGAAGGGTAAGAGGAGACATGATTGCTATGTTGAAATATTTGAAGGGATGTCATATGGAGGATGGGCAAGCTTGTTTTCTGCTGCTCCAGAGACTAGCACACAGAGCAGTGGATTCAACCTTCAGGAGAAGAGATTCCACCAAAACATTGGGAAGAACTTTCTGACGGGTAATTGCAGCTTGACAGTGGAATACACTGCTGCCTGGGATTGTGGTGGAGTCTCCTTCATTGGAGGTTTCTAAAGAGAGGCTGGATGGCCACCTGTTGGAAATGCTTTGATGGTGTATTCCTGCATGGCAGAATGGAGTGGTGTTATCTCACTGGTAAACCCTGTCCCGGGGTCTACAATTTTGATATTAATATATGATTCAATGTGCCTGAGAGGTCACCCGGATGGCCATGTAGGCAGCAATGGTCAAATGATCGAAACCCAAGTCAGGCCAGTACAATTCCCCGTCACGTAGCCCCAGGAGACCTCAAGCTGTGCAAACCCACAATAAACAAAGGGTCCTCAGCCCCTGAGAAGCCGACTTGAGGGGATTAGCGTGTTTGCCCCAAGTTGAGCAAAATCCTATCAGGCGAGAACCATTTACATGAAGTCACACCACAACCCAACGCAGCTGAAGATCCTGAGACTTTGGCAACACCTTGTAATCTCATCACGCAGAGGAAGTTACCATTGTGGAGCTTGTTTCTCGTTGCAACACCCATTGTTCTCCCTGGGAGAGGATTAGCCCTCCAGGTACTTTTCCCCTTACAAATAGTCCCAGTTTTTGAGCGGTTCTTTGGATCACTCCCAGTCATCCCAGCAGACCGTTTCTCTGTCCGTCGAGTAATCCCCTCAGCCCTCTCCATGCTGAGCTCCACTTCTCCGCTGTTTCTCCCGGACCAAGGACTTCAGGAAAAGGTGCAGTATTGCCCCAGCTACAACCCCTTCAATATTCTCCTATCCAGTTTCCTCTCTTTTGTTTCTTAATACATCTTGAGTGAGTGTGTGAGTGATTGTGTTGGTGCGTGAGACTTTCATTCAATAAAATCATTTCTTGGGCATTTTTGTTTGGTTTTTGGCTTGGTCTGACCCTGTAAAAACTGGGTAAAAAGACCCCGCTAGGTTACCCTGCCTCTCGCATTGCTATTGCTTGTGCTCCAGCTAGTTTCCATTCCCCATCACGTGGAGCACATTGAGGTGTGCCCCAAGGGACCCCAGTGGGACTCAATGGCCCTTGGGGTGCTAGCATCCCTTACATACACACACATTCACACACACGTGCGTGTGCCCCACAGAGCATCTCCACAAGTGCAGGGAGGAGAGGAAGGTAGAAGCTCATCAAGCACGTCAGCATTTTGTTCCCTGCTCCCTGCTCCTTCTCCTCTCCTTTTCTTCCTGCCAGAGAGCCACAGTTTCTGGAACGGAGGAGTGCTGCAGGGAAGGAAGGAAGAAAAAAGCAGCACGTGGTTGCTTTTCTGCAATCGGTTCTTTTGACCTTTTTTCAATTAGTACACATGGTCGAAAGAGCAGACCGTGTGTCAAATATACAGGTTCTGGTTGTAATTAAAAAAGGTTGAAAGAGCGGATTGTCAAAAACCAGACTATCAAAAAGTAGGGACGCCTGCAGTAGGTAGCTTCCTTGGTTCCTGCAATGATGCCTCATTATGCAGTTCAGTGGTCCTTCAAATCAGGGCTCTGAACTCAGCATCTTTCAGAGGCCTATTTTGTTCACTGAAAATAATTCCATTGCAAGAGAGGCTCTAACCATGCCAATTTTACGGGAGCTCCTGGCCATTTCCACACTAGGCTGTTACAGTGATATTATTCTACTTTCAACATCCTATGGAATCCTGGGGTTTGCAGTTTAGGGAGGGGCCTCAAAGGCCCCTCCCTAAACTGCAAACCCCAGGATTCCATAGGTTGTTGAAAGTGGAAGAATAGCACCATAACAATCTAGTGTGGATATCCTGAAGCACACATTTGGCTCTCAGTTTTCATCAGTTTGCAGAAACTGAGACTCTGCTTTGGGGCATCAAATGGCTTCCAAGCCAGTGGGAGGGGAGTCCCCTCCTGATTTTAGTCTAAACTTTAAAGAGGAGCCCCACTGGCATCGGAGTGCCCTGATATTATAGGTATGCCTCCATTAATGAAATAGATGTGTCCTGGGGCATTATTCCTTTCGCAGAAATTTTTGTACCAGATGCTTTCAGCTGTGCAACACTGCCACTCAACAAAAGGTTTAGCACAGTCAATACGTACCTTCAAATGCAAAGATTTGCCTTGCATAATCCTGATATGGGACCTCTCTGAAGTCCTTCCCTCATCACTATGTGTGCCAACTTTTTCCCTGGCAGGGCTCCACTGGCCATGCATACAGCCTGGGAAACCTCAGCCAATGAAATAATTCCTGACGTGGTGATGCGCAAATGATGGAGTAAAGCCAGCTGCAGCAAAAGGAGCTTTACACCACAGAGAATTTGGCAACAACCTCCCAAGAGAGCCACCACACCACCACCTTTCCTTTATGTGAGGGGTGAGCACATGTATGGCAGGCAGCTCAGACCCACATAGGGGCTGCACTCCAGTATGGTGTGGTCGTTTCAGCATTGGCCTGTGACTCTGGAGACCAGAGTTCAAATCCCCAGTCAACCATGGAAACCCAGTGGGTGACCTTGGGCCAGTCACACTCTCTCAGCCTCAGAGGAATGCAGAGGTGAACCCCTCCTGAGCCAATCTTGCCAAGAAGGCCTCCTGATAGGGTCGCCTTCAGGTTGCCATATGTTGAAAATGACGTGAAGGCACACCACAAGCAGCACCGCAACAACCAGGGAAACCCAAATGTTTTTCTCTACTGCCCCACTCAAAATGGTGACAGGAAGTGATGGGACATTACTTTCTGTTGCCATTTTCAGATGGATTGTAGAGAAAAAAGGGGGTATTTGGGGGGTACTGTGGGTTTCTGGAGTGATTTAGGAAAGGAGTGGGTGTATTTTCATGTTCTCATACTTTGGAGAAATTTCAGCGTAGTTTTGGAGCAACAAAGTTTGTGCAGCCCTGTTTTACGGTGCAGTTCACACACGAGCGGCAACAGTACCAACAATAACATCCTGTCTTGCAGGGAAGTGCTGTTGCCCATGCCTGCTGATTTATTCGCAATGCCACTTGGGCCTTGAAGAAGCAGCACTCCAAAAACTGGTCTACAGTGGCTCCGAAGGCATTGTGGGAAAATCAAAATGGTAGACACAAGCTGCAGTTCTCACTTACTGCACCAATTGTTTGACTGCCTCTGGTATATGTTTACCACATAGGAAGGGGAAAAAAAGGGAAGGCAAGAGGAAAGGAAAGCTTTCCCACCACCCTTTCATCCCCTATCATGGGACTTCACCATCTCTGCCACCCACCGAGTGCTTTTACCACTAGGCAGTACTGCCAAAGACCACAGCTGCAAGGGCACCATCAAAATCAGCCATGGCCTTGGGCAAAACAATTTCACCTTCCAGGCAGAGGTGGCCAAATATGAAATTGTTGGCCACCCTCCCCGGGGTTGTTAACACAACACCCCCACACATATAGGGCTTGGGTGTGAAGACTTCCAGATCCAAAAGTATACCATTTATCCCCACTTCCTCTCTCTTTTAGAAATTAAATGCGGCTCTTTTTAAAGTCACTTTAAAAAAAATAACTTGCAGGGTGCCATAAGTCTGCCTAGAAGCACAAGAAAAATCTGTTCTGTCAGAACTTCATTTCTATTCCATCTCTCTCTGTGTTATCACCTACATCTTTGCTGACTTTAGCTGGAATTCCGCCTTCCTTTCAGCTTAAATCAAATTTCCTTCTTCAACAGAAGAAATGGTTGGGTGACTCAAGGTTGTGCCTTAAAGATTACCCACAACAAATTGGATCCTGCTTAACTGCTTTGCAGAGATCCTTTAAAAAAAGAAAAAAGTGTCTGTCAGTAAGGCAAAGAAGGCAAGGAGAGCTGGTGTGTCACATCAGTGTCCCTTTCCGGGGGGTTAACGGGGTGGGAACCCTTCTTCGAGATCTGTACTAGGTTTACAGAAGGAAGCTGCTTTCAAAGTCCCCTAGATGTTTTCCTTAAACACTGCCCCTCCCCAATTCACTCCACATTTTGCTTTTTCACAGAACTGAGGCCACTTCCGCACGGGACGAGGGAATCGCCCCGTGCCGCTACTTCCCAGACCTTTGGGCTCCCCGGTCCGGTCCAGGCTGCTCCGGAGCAGCGCGTGCTCATCGCTCCACACTGCGCCGGGGTCAAAAATGGCGGCTTCCGGTTGGTCGAGGGTCTCGACCAACTGCTGAAGCTCGCCAGCCTAAAGCCCACCCCCAGCAGATCGCAGGCTCGCATCGGTGCGAGCCTGCAATTCTGCACAAGGGAGCAGGCTCGCAGTGGCGCGCTCCGTGTTTTTGAAAGATCTATGTTACGTTTGAAAGATCTGGGTCGGATCTACGTTAAGTAGGTCCGACCCAGTCTGCTCCCAGGTGCAGATGTCCTCCCTGGAGGACCCTTTCCACCATTTTAAAAACCCCGTGTGGAAATGGCCTGAGTGGCATCCCAAATTTGCCAGCCTGCCCTAGAGAATTTGAGAAAAGTACTGATATATAAAGCTGGACAAAATGGTTCCAGCCGTATTTGCTGCTCTTTTTCAGCCCAGTTTAGGGTGAGGCTCAGTGGGTTGCCAGGTCTCAGGGACATTGGCTGAAGTCTCAGGGAACTGCTGTACAGTCAGCCTTCCATATCCATGGGCTTAAAATTTGCATATTTGATTTATTTGTGGATTATTTGCCACCACCTCTGCTGCTGCCCTATGCCATTTCTAATAGAAACTTATAAGTCTAGCAAGTCTCACCCTATGTTTGCAGTCTTGTTACCAGGCCATACATTCCCACACCTTGGTATGGATTCATTAGCAAAATAAATTAATTGGCTCTGATATAAAATGTGCCCTGCAATGACTGTATGGTCAAGCTGCACAAGAGAAAAAGACTGGCTGAATATATGCACTGCTAATTAGGTCAGAAAATACTTCTAGGTGTAGGCAGGTCATAGTCAGGAAATCACCAACAAGATAATAGGCTTGCAACTAGGCTTAATGACTCTGCCTTTTCGACAGTAGTGACCAGGAGATTCTCAACAAAACCGCTGATCGCCTTAACTCCTCTTCCTCTGACCACAAAAACCTCTCCTTTGTCCTAAAACCTGTCCGACAAGCACCGAGCTATCAAGAAAGCCATTAGCCCTTTGTCATGTAACGCTAAGACCATTAGCCCTTTCCAGACTTCATTGTACACTCTGTGAACTCCATTGTTTATTTGGCTGGAGAACCATTCACACCCTTCCCCTCCAGGCAGAAATCAGGTACATAAGCCCCTACTTTTGATCAGTCCACTTGCAGTACACCAATTGCTGGTCGCCACTCTGCTGCACCAGTTCCCAATTGAGTACTGACCTTAGATACAAGTCTAAGCCATATTGCTACCTCTTCACTGCTCTTCTCAACAGTGGCGTAGCTAGAGTTTTTGCCTCCTGGGGGCGGTCCCTGAGTTTGCCACCCCTCTCAGGGGAGGGAGGAACTATCCAAAATACCAAATAAAAACTGCTCGATTGGCATTGGGTGATTGGGCTCTGGGTGTTTGTGCTCAGAGGGGACTCTCTGCACGTGCTCAGAGACATGCCAGCATTCCTGTGGTAGTAAGCACCCTCTGTCTCTCCCCCCCTTTCTCCTTGGAGGGTTGGCTGGGCTGGGCTCATCCCCAGTCTTGAGGGGCAGGCAGGTGGCTCTCCCCGTCTCCTCGGGGCCTCTCCTCTCCTCTCCTCTCCTCTCCTCTCCTCCTTTTCTCCCTCCCGCCTTCTCTGCTCAACCCGGAGGTCTTCTGGTGTTGGTGCTGCTACTTTGGCAGGAAACAGGTTTGACTCCAGACTGGAAGACAAAGAGGGGGGGAGGCGAGGAGAGGAGAAGGGGGGAAAGACAGCCCTTGTTCCCGGGGTGGCATACCCCTTCATCAGACCTCTCCAGGAGACTCCAGTGCCCATCTAGTTGCTGGACATCTGCCAGAGTGTGGAGGGTGGCCTGGAGCCACCCCCCCAAAAAACATGCCGCCCGGGGCACCCCGCTCTCCCTTGCCCCCCCTTGGTATGCCACTGCTTCTTGATTGGTAAATATCATCCACTACGCTCTGAAATCTCACTATCTAAAACTTTCCTCCCTTTTCCTTCAGTTAGCCTTGTGTGATTGCATGACTGTTTGGATCTTGTGCATGTGATTCATTCTCCTAATAAAACATAATTAAGCTTACTTTTAAACATCTGACTGGTTCTTCCCTGGAGAAGTACTGGTAAACATTAGTGTAAAAGATCTTGTTAGGTTATCCTCCCCTCGCAGGCCTCCTAACTGAGCTAATAATTCCCCTACCTTTGCACAGACGTCCTGGCATCATGGGTGGACCCCTGAGTCATCCATGTTTGGGAGTAACAGTTGCTCTGCAAACATGAACATGAAATTTGAACGTGATGTGAGGCTTGAAAGTCCTTATTAAAAACGGTGTATGGTAGCACCCCTAGCAGATGCCCACTTCTGCCTTGTGAAGGAACCCCGCCACCTCAAAGGCAGGACCGGGCAGCTGATGTGCTCCACACCAAATGTATTGTGTGCTGTACATTGGAATCTGGAGTGGGTTGAATCCCTAGATCATACTGTTCTCTGTGTCTCTGTATGCATGTTAAATATGGTTGGGAGGCAGTCTAGAAATATTCATGGCTTTTCTACTTTCATGGGGGCCCTGGGCCACAGGTTCCCCTGTGAATGTAGAGGGGTAACTGTAATTTCCCAGGTCTCCCAGGAGGGTCAGAACAAGCGGCACAGGAGGAAGAGAAAGCTTTATTTTTTATTTGTGTTTGTATGTGTATGTGTTTGTGTATGTGTGTAAGAGAGGGGAGAGGTGGCTTTAAAGCTTGGCCACCCTTCTCTAGCCCCAAGTCCCTTGCTTTTGTGGGCCATCACCAAGCAGGAGACAAAGGTGCAAATTCTCCAATTTTGGGGAAACTCATCACTGGGCGAGAGGATAAGGCTGTGTGTAAGTTTCCACATTTAGCTAGTAGAGCAGCAGCTTGCTACGGTTTGCAAGGATTAATTGATCTGTTGTTGCCACTTGCAAAACCTCTCCTCTCCAGGGGATCTGTGCATTTATTTAGCTATCTTCCTCCTTTGTTTCCAATTCCAATTCATTCTCTCCCTCTCTCTTTCATAAAATGCCAAAACACATCTGAGTTATTGACATACATGCCTTCAAGTCTTCTGTCAATTTTTAGCAACCCCATGAATTTCATAGGATTTTCTTAAGCAAGGAATACTAAGAGGTAGTTTTGCCAGTTCCTTCCTCTAAAATATAGCCTGTAGAACAATCTCCCACCCAAGTACCAACCAGGGCTGACGCTGCTTAGCTTCCAAGATAACACAGAATCTAGTGCCTTTACAGTAAATGGAAGAATCAGGCTCCTAACCAATGGACCACTTCTGAGTAGATCGTTTGCAATCCCGGTGGCTGGGCGATGGGTTCCCTAGCTTGCTGAGGCAATTTGCACATGTATCTACAGGGTTATACCAGACAGAACCAAACAAAGAAAACTGAACTGTGTAGAGATCGGACATCTTCCATCCTAATAGAAATGAGAACAATACAAGCAAGTTGCTACCAAGAAGGTTTACGGCCCCAGGCTGTTCTCTATATCCTTTTGCTGCCAGGCTAAAACCATCTTACAGGGCTTTCTGAGCACAAAACAACCCTTTTTGTGCCAAGCAGACAGATGTTAACATTTGGCCATGAGCCTGATACCAATTCTAGAACCCATCTGCCAGATGGCAAAGAGTCCCATCCATTACAGGTCCATTGTGGCATTTCTAGGTTTCACAGCGCATAACCACAACTGGGTAGATAATGCTGGGACTCACAAGAATTTTTGTCCTACAAGCTGTGGCAGTCACAGCATAAGACCTGGAGGGAAGGAGCAAGAAATCCTGTGGACTAGTGATGAACCTTCCACTCGCCTTCCATTGGCCATCCAGTAGCCCTTCTTCCATGCCCTCCACTGTGTTTTACAGGGCTGCATAGCAGTTCCTGTATCAGTTTCAGGAACCTCAGAGTCTTGTTGGACTAGTTCCATCTTTTGACCATCTGTAGGATCCATAGGGTTTTGACTGTTGAAACTGCCCATCTGCTAGTCCAGGCCTTGGTTATCTTATGCCTGGATTATTGTAATAGCCAACTGGCAGGTCCGCCTTCTTGCTCTCTTCTTCCTCTGGTTTTAATTCAGAACAGAGCCATCTGGGTTGTTTTAAATCTCCCTAAACCTTTATGTGTCTCTTCTCCCCACAAATTCCTTCACTGGCTACCAGTTGGGATCAGGGCCCTTTGCAAACTTTCGGTTCTGGTATTTAAGGCTCTGTGCTCTAATCTCCCCAAGTTCTTGGCTAGAATAGTAGATACCATCTGGGAATATAAGAACGGTAGGCGAAGGATTATTATGTGTTCCACCAACGTGCATAGCCCTGTCCAGGCTGTCAGCCTTTCAAGATCTGGCTCTGCATTTGTGAAATGGTCTTCCTTTGGACCTACAACTGCAAGAGAATCTCACCTGTTTTCATAACGGGCTGAAGATCTTCCTCTTTGATTTGCCATATTAAGCTGTTAAACTGTGCCTCAGGTTGCTGGGGTGGATAGTGATTGGTGAGGTATTGGGAATTTCATTTTAAGTATAGTGATAGTTTTATGTTTTTTTGTCCTTGTCTTTGACTGTACATGTTGCTCTTCCACCCTTTTGTGAAAAAGGTATTTTTTTTTATCATCATCATCATCATCATCATCATCATCATCATCATCATCATCATCATCATCTGGAAGACTTCCCATATATGTGAAGGTAAGGAGAGAATATTTGAAAATATTTTTATTTAATAAGAATAATAAAAATACTTCTCAAGTGTTTGTCAGTAAGGGAAACTAAGGGAGAGAAACCTGGACAGAAAGAGAGAATCTTCACAGTTCAGGATTCATCCTGCACAGAATTTGAACATATTTTTGCACTATTTGCAAAAATTTTACACTATCTGCACAAAGGACAGCACTTTCAGTGCAGGAAATAATATTGCAACCCAGGAATATTATTTTTCTGTGCAGAAAATACTATTTTTGGAGGGGGAAAAAGCATGTACAGACGGTGCAGAGTAAGTCCCGAACAGCATTTCTGTGCAGGAATCAGCACTTGCTCCACATAAAATAATATGATATTTTTAATAAAATAATAACAACATCTATATAATATATTACCAGTAAATCCTATTTCATGTGTGGGAAATGCTACTTAACTCATTGGTGTCTTATGCAGGTATAAGTTCCCCAACTGTGCTGTTTAAGGTCAGTAAGCACCCAAGTGAGCACACGGACAATCAACAGGAACCATCAGGGAAAATCAGACCAATCCCAAGATATACACAGAGTTAAATGCAGAAGACAGTCTCACATTCACAGGGGAAAAAGGAGTCTACAGTACAATGCAAACCCAAGAGGGGAATCGTTAGAAAGAGCAACCTAAAGATACACACCAAGGGTCAGCTATCCAGAGATATCAGACAAGGTTGCACGGCAATTTGGCAGCTGTTGTCTGCAGCAACTGCATGGCCTGGTCTGAGCTAATTTAGCCAGTAGTTAATCAACCCAGGCAGCCTCATTAGCCCAGAGTCCCTTATTTAAAGAGGAAGAGGGTGTTTCCTGACCTTTTGCTCCTGGTGCTTTAATCTACACTACTACTGATGGAGTAAAGTGTCTTTGCCTTCTCTGCAGCTGTTGCCTGGGATGGAGCAGGGCCTGCCTCTGCCACTAGTGCTGCAATGGGACTGGCAGCATCCTCCAGCTCCGACTGGGGACTGTCGTCTTGCCTCTCCTCTTTTTCTTCTGCATTCAAGGAGGCCTCCTCCAAGAACTACATGCCACATGTATAAGCAGCTTATTTTTTTTCCAATGTGCAGCAGTCATGCTCAGTTCAAAGTTGTGGAAATGGAATCATGCATACAATGGCACTGCCCATGGTTGTGCATTGTGCATGAATCTTCTTGTCTACTGTGCACAGTGCCACATGGATATGCATGCACATTCATGCAATAGTTGCACATTTGCCTGCATGTCACAAGATGAGGCCACACGGGTCAACCACCGTGTAGCTCTATGAGCTTAGAATTATATTCCATCTCATCAGTGTAGTGTCTCAGCCAGTGCCTTTGGCGTGTTGCTGTATTTGTTCTTAGCAGTAACAGTTATAAAGGTTCGGAAACCCTTGGCTGTTCCTTTCCTTCCCCCTGTCCTTTGTCAACAAGTGTTACTCCTTTTCCATCCATCCTTCTCTCACTCTTTTGAGCGTGGCACACCCAATGCAATCCACTTGCCTGGGGGGGCCTAGATTGTATTGCTGACTAAACCCATCCTCTAATTGCTGTAATCTCTTGCCCATTAAATCTGATCATTCCCTTATCAGCATTAATAACTGCTAATTAGAGAGGCAGTGAAAGGGACATGTTTGTTTCAGAAGCAACGCTTAATTTCTTTCTTTTTCTCTTTTTTTTCCAAAAAAAAAAACCATGAAGAAGCTGAAATTCCTGGCATTACTGACTTGTTACCCCATAACATTATAAGGAAAAGGCAGATGTAAACAAAGGGGAGAGAGACAGTACGGTGTAGCAGTTTGAGCACTGAACTACAGCTCTGGAGACCACCGTTCAAATCCCCACTCAGCCACGGAAATCCACTGGGTGACCTTGTGCAAGTCATGCTCTCTCAGACTCAGAAAGAGGCAACGGCAAACCCCACCAACTGTAAACAAGTATTGCCAAGAGAACCCCGTGATAGCTCCACCTTAGGGTCACCATAAGTTGGAAACAATCTGAAGGCACACAGCATCAGCAGCAACAACTATCACAAAAGGGCTGGCTGGATGTTCGGAAAGAGTATATCTCCGAGCAGCCAGTGCCTGTGACAAAGCAGCCGGTGTGGCCATCACCTTCATACTGTGGTTGTGAGCATCCCAAGGAGTCCAGCTGCTTTGTCTTGCAAAAAGAAAGCTCCACAAGGAGACGGACCGTTCCTGCAACCTGGCACAGCAGTGCTCCTTGTGACTGGCAGGTGTCTCTCTGACTCACGCCTGCAGGGCTGGAGAGAAACGGAGACTCCCGGGGCATCTCTTCCCTTGCTGCAAAACGGTTTGGGGGCCCACCTGCTGTGTTGCAAATTCTTCATCCCATTCTGCCTGGAGGAAGACAGCACTTCTGAGTGCAACATCCTCCAGTAGTTTCCACCTGCTGATTTCCAAGAGGTTTGGGGCAGATTAGAGCCATTTCCCTCCGTGAGGTGGATCTGTGTTTGTGGATTCTCCTTTGATTTTCACCAGCCAGCCCTCAATTAAGTTGTCCCTCAACAGCTTCTCCCTCCTCCCTCCAGCCTTGCAGTTTCTGTCCTGAATGAATCTACCGGAGGCTGCATTGTAAGGACCAGTGGGGGCAATGTAAGGGCATTTGGCCTCCCCAGTGAAATTTTTCCTTCGGTCCCCAAATTTCTAGCATTGCACAGAGCATTCATACCTATTCTGTTTTCTGTGTTTGTATCCCCGGCTCACGAAGCACTCGATTAAAACAATTTGAAAGCATCTAAATACATGGCAAAAAGAAGGGGGAAATTCAGTATCTCTCCAATCCTCTGAGCATTGAAAGATTCAGTGAATGGTCAAAGCTTGTCTGAATTGAAGGGTCTTTACTTGTTGATGGAAGGAGGACAGCCCAGTTTCTTGTGGAAGGGAGTTCCAAAGCCTGGAAGCAGACACCAGGAAGGCCCTCTTATGTTCTCACTAAACATGTCTGTCAAACGAGTGGGATCGAGAGAATGCCCTTCCCGTGAACACCTCAAAACTCAGGGAAGGTTTGTAAAAAGGAGTTATGGGCTGAAATCTTCTTAGTGCCTTGGCCATGCATATGTTTCCCTACAGAATCATAGAGTTGGAAGAGACCCAAGGTCCATCCAGTCCAACCCCATTCTGTTGTACAGGAAGACACCATCAAAGCACTTCTGACAGATGGCCATCCAGCCTCTGTTTAAAAATCTCTGAAGAAAGGTAAACCACCACACTCTGAGGCAGCATTGTATTCCACTGCTGAACTGCTCTTACCGTCAGAAAGTTCTTCCTAATGTTCAGATGGAATCTCTTTTCCAGAAGTTTGAGTCCATTGCTCCTTGTCCTTGTCTCTGGAGCCACAGAAAACAAGCTTGCCCCATCCTCCATACAACATCTCTTCAAATATTTAAATTTGGCTGCCATGTCACCTCTTAACCTTCTCTTTTTCAGGATAAACATACTCAGCTCCCTCAGCAGTTGGATTCTCTCATCCAATGCAGAATGTTCTGTTTCAGTTCAAGCAGGGATGTAGCTGTGGGAGAGGGGTGAATGAAGGCATTTCCCCGCAAATCAAAATTCTGCCCTCCACAAATTAAATTTTCTTTCAGTTCCCAAGTTTCTAGCGTTACAGACAGTGAAACACTGAAAACCATTCGCGCCTTGTTGCGTGACTTCAAGTCATTTCTGATTTATAGCAACCCTAAGGCAAATTTGCCATGGAGTTTTCTCAGCAAGATTTGTTCAGAAGGGCTTTGCTTCCCTCTGAGGCTGAGAGAGTGTGACTTGCCAAAGGTCATCCAGTGGGTTTCCATGGCTGAGCAGGGAACTGAACGCTGGCCTTCAGAGTCATAGTCCAGTGCTCAAACTACTACCCCAAGCTGGTTCTCCATTCACACCTTGGACTTTTCTATTTGCTGCGTTAGCATTCCCTGCCTGCCTGCCAGCTGTCAAATTTCAAGACGGTTCATTGACTTCTGCATCCACATCCCTTTATCACTCCCAGTACAAGGAAGGTTAGCCTCACTCCATCTGGTCCACAGGTCCTCTGCCACCCAATGTGATTCTGGGCTGCATCAAGAGGCACCCTATTCCGCCTTGGTCAGGTACCCACCTGGAATACTGTGACCAGTTCTGGGCACCACAGTTCAGGAAGCATACTCATACAACGTGTCCAGAGGAGGGCAACCAAAATGTTAGAAGGCCTAGAAACCATGAAGCCCTCTGAGGAGCAGCTTAGGGAGCTGGTTATGTTTAGCCTGGAGAAGAGAAGGTGAAGAGGTGACATGATAGCTGTGTTTAAATATTGAAGGTATGCCATGTGGAGCAAGCCTGTTTTCTGCTGCTCCAGAGACCAGGACGTGGAGCAATGGCATTAAACTTCAGGGAATGAGATTCCACCTAAACATTAGTAAGAACTTCCTGATAATAAGATCAGTTTGACAGTAGAATAGACTGCCTCAGAGTGTGGTGGAGTCTCCTCCTTTGGAGGTTTTCTACCAGAGGCTGGATGCCCACCTGTCAGGAATGGTTTGATGGTGTATTCCTGCATGCTGGGCAGTTGGACTCATTGGCCCTTGTGGTCTCTTCCAGCTCTATGATTCTATCTCTGTCTCACAGACCGGGCCCAGACAGTACAAAAAACTCATCATGATGTAGCAAGACTTTTCTTGGACTTGCCCACTTTGGACTGCAAGCACATGGGTTGTGTGGCTGGATTGTATGGCTGAACGAAAGAAGAAATAGAAGTCTGCATAAAGAGAAGTGTCTGAGAATGAGAGAGATAGTTATAGAATCACAGAATCCTAGAGTAGGAAGAGACCACAGGGGTCATCCAGTCCAACATCAAAGCATTCCCAAGAGATGGCCATCCAGCCTCTGTTTAAAAACCTCCAAAGAAGGAGACTCCACCACACTCCATTGAGGCAGCATAGTCCACTGCCAGACAGGTCTGACATTACGGAAGTTCTTCCTGAGGTTCAGGTGGAATCTCCTTTCCTGCAGCTTGAATTCATTTCCCCTTGTCCTAGTTTCCGGAGCAGCGGAAAACAAGCCTGCTCCCTCCTCGACATGACATCCCTTCAAATATTTAAACGAGGCTATCACGTCCGCTCTTAACCTTCTCTTCTGCAGACTAAACATCCCCAGCTCCCTAAGCCACTCCTCATAGAGCTTCATGGGTTCCAGACCCTTCACCATTTTGGTCGCCTTCCTCTGGACACGTTCCAGCTTGTCAATATCCTTCTTGAATTGAGGTGCCCAGAACTGGACACAGTACTGTTGGGCCCGAGGCCCTCTGGGTAGGCCTGGGTTACACTCTCACACATTTCAGTTCAGCCTGCTTTCACACTAACGAACATATTTTGGGGGTTAGTTCATGCTGTGGCATTGCTAGGTCAGGCTGCCCTGTATGCTGCAGTCCTGGGAGAATAGCCAAGGAATGTTAACGATGGGTGCTTCGCTCCCTGTGCCGTCCGGTACGGTGGGGGGAGAGATGTGGCCTAACCAAAGCAGAATAGAGTGATACCATTACCTCCCCTGATCTGGACATCATACTCTTATTGATGCAACCAAGAATTGCTTTGGCTTTCTTGGTTGCCTCTTCACACTGCTGACTTATGTTCAGCTTGTGATCTACCAAGACTCCTAGATCCCTTTTCCACATACTATTATCCAGCTACGTGTCCCACAGGCAGAGCAATTAGTATTTGCAAGCAGGTGAGCACCAACCAGTCCCATGCTGCTGCTGCCCCTAGGCTTATTCTTCTTCATAGAAATATATGAAGTAACTCTACTTCATGTACTAAATACCAAAGGAAAAAAAATATTCGTGGGCAGCCTTGTTGTCTGTGCCATAAAATGCAGCAAATTCCATAATCCACAAGGAGCAATACTATTTTTGAGCCAACTGGAAAGCATAAAATACATTATGCAAGCTTTCAAAGTCTCACTGGGTTTTAAGAATTAATTTTTTCATTAGCTCTAATTTTTCATTAGCCCTCCTGCCTCTCTTTTTTTTTAAGAGAAACATTTCCCCTCTAAATCTAACAATATCTATAACCAGAAGTGCTGGAGAAATAAATAGATAGATAGATAGATAGATAGATAGATAGATAGATAGATTCAGATTAGGAATACAGGTATACCTCAGTTAACAAAATAGATGCATTCCTGGGCATGACTTCTTTAATATAAAATTTGGTACCAGAGGCAGATATAACATAGAAAGAATAGGAAGAGGTTGTTACCCCGTGTACTGGGGGTCCCGGGAGGGGCACCAAAATGTGCTCCACTAAAGGTGGGGAAAATCAGCTCAGAGCACTGCTTAGCGTTACGAGAGGCAGGGTAACGTAGCGAGATCTTGAACCCTATGTCTACGGGGTCCGGCTGAGTCAAGGAGCACACAGAAGTTGAAGCAATAAATGATGTTTTATTAAAAACACAAGCAAAACAGTGTATGCGACACACTCACACAAGATAACTAAAGGAAATAAAGGTTGGAGTGGTATAGAGGGATTTTTAGAGGAGTTGCTGGTTTGGGTGATACTTCACCTGTCCCGAAGCCCGGAAAAATAGAGAGCGAGGCTGGGGTGCGATGTAGCTCAGCACGCGGAGCCGAGGGGAGGCTCGCCAAGCAAAGCGGCAGCAAGGCGGGATGAAACTCTGGAGCGATCCGAGGAAGGTCTCGGAATCGAGGGGTTTTATAAGGAGGATTGTGACCGCGCGCTATGCCGTACTTGGGGGAAAACAGTAGATTTGGAGTTGGAGACAAAGCCTCCGAAAGGTCAGAATCTGAATGATTGAGTTATCGTAGCAGTTCTCAGTGGAGTAGCCAGTATGCAGACGCAGAGTACTTGGGTATTGCACAGTTTACCCATCAAGCTGCCATCGCGGGGCAGAGGCTCTTTTGTGAGTGGCGTGCAGACCTAATTAGAGTACTTGCCTGGAGGTCTCCTGAAGCAGCGAGTCAGCTATTCCTGGCCTGCCTGTATTGTCCAGGAATATTACAGCTATTAACGGCCGAGCTTGTTTACGTGCTTGTCCGGTGGCCTCGCAAGCACGTGGAAAGGAATAAAGAAGTGAAGCCGAATTGTGATATCAAAGGATATCTTTTAATATCCCCAAAGCTCGGACTAGCCAGGGCGGTAACAAGGTTTCTGCACTGCAAAAAAGAAATACAGTTTCTGAATGTGTTCCAGCAAACACTGTATTCAAAACCAACAATACATGCATGTGAAATGAAAGAACCAGCTTGGATCAGCCTTGAATAAGTAAACAAAAACCTTGCGAATCTTGTGGAAGCCGCTGGAGGTTTTGTTCCAAAATGCATTCAAGGCTGGCTACTTCTTTTACCTCCTCTGTTTTTCTTATTAATTCTACTCTGGAGGCCAAATGTATCGATCTATGCATTCGATATATGTAGAGTAACAGCCAGCATGGTGTAGTGGTTTGAGGAATGGACTACAATCCTGGAGACCAGGATTTGATTCCCCATGGAATCCTCCGGGTGACCTCGGGCACATCATATTCTCTCAGCTCCAGAAATCTCAAGATAGGTTCTCCTTAGGGTTGCTGTGTTGGAAATGACTTGATGGCACACAAGAAGGAAGCCAACCTGGTTTGAACATTGAACTACAACTCTAGAGGCTAGGTGTTACCCTGATTTCTGGGGTCCCTTGGGGGACACCTCACTGTGCTCCACATGATAGGGAATGGAAACTAGCCAGAGCACGACCAATAGCAATGCAAGAGGCAGGGTAACCTAGCAGGGTCTTTTTACCCAGTTTTTACGGGGTCAGGCCAAGCCAAAAACCAAATGAAACTGTCCAGTAAATGATTTTATTGAATACAAGCCTCACGCACCAACACACTCATGCACCCACTCACTCAAGACCTATGAAGAAGTAAAAGAAAGGAAATTGGACAGGGGAGTATTGAAGGGGTGTAGCTGGGGGTAATACTGCACCTTGTCCTGAAGTCTGTGGTCCAAGAAGACAGCGGAGAGATGAAACTCAGCACGAGGGGGGCTGAGGGGATTACTCAACAGACAGAGCAACGGTCTGCTGGGAAGACTGGGAGCGATCCAAAGCTCAAAAATTGGGACTATTTGTAGGGGAAAAAGTACCTGGAGGACTAATCCTTTCCTGGGGAGAACAAGGGGTGTTGGAGCAATAACGAAGCTCCACCATGGTCATTTCCTTTGCGTGATGGGATTACAAGGTGTTGCCAAAGTCTCAGGATCTTCGGCTGTGTTTGTTTGTGGTATGACTTCATGTAAATGGTCATCGCTGAGTCGGATATTTGCTCAGCTTGGGGCAGACACTCTAATCCCCTCAAGTCAGTGTCTCGGGGCTGAGGACCCTTTGCTTATTGGGGTTTACATATCTTGAGGTCTCCTGGGGCTACGTCGACTAGGGATTTTACTGGCCTGACCTGGTTTTTGGTCATTCGACCGTGCCTGCCTACATGCTCATCTGGGTGACATTTCAGGCACACAGAATCATATTTAATATCAAATTGTAGACCCTAGGATAGGGTTTCTCTGTTGGAGTAATATAGGGTTCAATTTATTGCTCAGTCATGGAAACCCGCTGGGCGACCTTGTGAGAGTCACACACTCTCAGCCTCCAGGAAAACCCCTGATAGGTTCACCTTCAGGTCTCCATAAGCTGGAAATGACTTGAAGACCCACAACAATGGTGAGGCAGGGGTATCTATTTCCCCTTCTTTTTCCTCTTTTGCCGTTCATACATGTGCAGTAAGGGACTCTGGGGTCAGCTGCTGTTTACCTTGCCAGTTGTCGGCAGGCATAGATGGCTACAGTTGGATCAGCTAGAATAGAATCCCATTCTTGTTCATCGCAAACTTTGTTTGTTGCTTTGTTCACTGCGGACAGTGCCAAAACACCAAAAGTTTGTGTTTCTTCAGCTCTCCTTTCCCATTTTTCTGGTGCTGTTGCTGTTAAAAACTTCCACAGCTCGGCAGGTGTAGAAAAGGGCTTTGCTGTCAGCAGCTGTGTTAAGTAAGAGAGGCCAGTATTCTGTTTTAAATTTCAGCTTGAAGAATCTGGGGAAATTTCCCCCTTGGTCTTCTGCTGCTAAATCTCTACATGTTTGCCATGCAAGTGTGATTTGGAGAGATGCTTTTGAAAAATCAGCCTTCTAAGTCTTGTTGATAAGCATTTAAAAGCGGTAATTGTGAAGTATTAATCTTGCTCACTTCACATCCCCGTTTGCACTAAAACCCACTAAAATTACCCAGCAACACTCATAATTGGAAGGACTGTGTTGTTTTTTTTAAATGCTACTTAATGAAGTCGTTTTCTTTCGCTTCCTCAAACTCATTCGCTGCAAAGATTTTCCCCTGTCACTGTCGTTCTACTGTCAGGGACACTTTTTTTTTTTCCCTAAGAGGTGTTACATTTTATGCTATGGCTTTATTAAGGAAAAAAAAAAAGCACCAAACAGGTGCGTGCACACATGAATCGTAGGTGTGTTGCTGATGTGAAGTTTCCATTCTTAGCCATTAGATCAATTGTCTCAGCAGGCTGAAGGGAAGATCTGGGATGGCAGGTGAATAGCTCACATCTGCAACCTGATTTTATTTATTTTTTTTATTTTATTTTAAATGTCAGCCTGTGCTTTCAAGTGAGAGGTGAACCAGATTGCTAAGAAATCAGAGCACTGTGCAGACATTGCTTTGGTGTGGAGTCTGAACATGCCAACAGTGAACAGTGGAATCATGACTACTTGGCCTGATAGACGTGGTCTTCGCCAGAGGTGGGCAAAGGCTGGCCCTGGGGCCACAGAATCATAGGCCTTTTCCACACCACACTCTTATAGAGAGATGATTCCGCTTTCAAAATCCTATGGAATCCTGCGGTTTGTAGTTTCGGGAGGGGCCAGGCGCCCCTCCCGAAACTGCAAACCCCAGGATTCCATAGGAAGTTGAAAGCGGAATCATTGCACTATAAGAGTGTGGTGCGGAAAAGGCCATAGAGGTGGAAGAGACCACAAGGGCCGTTGAATCCAATCCCATTCTGCCATGAGGGAACATACCATCAAAGCATTCCTGACAGGTGACCATCTAGCCTCTGTTTGAAAACCTTCAAAGAAGGAGACTCCAACACACTTCAGAGCAGCATATTCCGCTGTCAAACTGCTCTTACTAGCAAGAAGTTCTTTCTAATGTTTAGATGGAATCTCTTTTCCTGTAGTTTGAAGCCACTGCTCCATGTCCTAGTCTCTGAAGCAGCAGAAAACAAGCTTGCTCCATCCTCCACATGACATTCCTTCAAATATTTAAACATAGATTTCATGTCACCTCTTAACCTTCTCTTCTCCAGGCTAAACATACTGTTACCAGGACATACACCCCTCCTCCGTGATATGGTTTAATTGGCAAAACATATATTTCATTGGCATAAAGTATAAATTATATCCTGCTATGACTGGGAGCTGCCTAGCAAAGAGGAAACTGGCTGCATATGTGTTTTGCAAAACTAGGTCAGGAAGAGACCTCAGGGCAGGCTAGGTCATAGCCAGGCAAACTCTCAGCCAATGGACTTGCAGAGTCCCTCAACAACTCAACCTTTAGAAACAACAGCACTGAAACTGCTTCCATGGAACGACTGATTGACTTCTGCTTTCTCCTTTTGTCCAGCAAAAACTCCCCTTTGTCCCCTCACCTATCCAGCAATCAAGGAGCCATCACAATTCCCATCAGTCCCTTTGTCACCTAATGCTAAGGCCATTAGCTCATTCCAGACCCCATTGTCCACTGTCAGGAAGGTCTTCCTAATGTTTAGATGGAATCTCTTTTCCTGCAGTTTGAAGCCATTGCTCCATTGTGTCCACAGCATGCCCTGCAACTCTATCAAGTTGTCAAGAGCAGTCCTTGTTAATCCTCTGACATCCCATGTTTTCAGCTGCACTTGAAGTGTCACAGTTTCTCTCTCCTCTTCCCCCTTTCCCCTTTTCTCCTGGTTTGCTTCAGTTGCTGCAAACCGAGTTCCAAGCGCAAAGGAAGTTTTCGCTCAATTAACCTCAGAGAAGAAGGGAGGGAGAAATCTTGTCTTTCCCTGTAGGCTCAGGCAGAAACCTCTCCTAACTGGTGTGTTCCTATTCGTCAATCACTTTTGCTATCTTGAACACACTTGGAGGCCACTTGGCCACATCTGTTCTGGTATTCATCTGCAAAATGTTGGAGGTGATGTCACAGGTGTCCCCCTAGGATGGGAACTGGGGGAGGTCTGGGAACCACTTTTATGCTCCAGAGCCTTTAGGTGGGCATGGACTACTAAAAAGAAAAATAAAACAAGAAAACCAAAATGTCCAGAAGTCCACTTCTGGTTGTCAAAAATGGACAATTAAAAAAAAAACTTAAGCAGTACAGGGAAGCTTTGTAGACTATTTAAAACACTAATGTGCATGGTTTTAAAAACATTTTTTAACATTTCATTGGTTTGGTAATTGTTTTTCATATGATTTTGAAGTATTTTTTTCTGGAGATGGGGCTTTTAACAGGGCACATTATATCTGTTTTGTATGATGCTTTCATTGTGTTTTTGTAAACTGCTTTTAACCTGTGTTCTTTAAACAGAGTGGTCGTTGAATTGTTGATTAACCTTGCTATTAGTCTTTGGGAGGTGTGTTTTGTTTAAAATTGTGGTCAGCCACCTTGACTCCTGTAATGGGAGAAAAGCAGAATATAAACTGAACAAATAGATAAATTATTGTTTCAGCTTTGTTTACACTCATTTCTCCTGCATATAACCCTGAGACTTAGGGGTTGTTTTTTTTATAGAAATAGATGGAAAAGTAGTTAGATAGCTGGAGAGAGAGAGAGGGGGGGGGCCTTCAAGTTATTTCCAACTTATAGCAACCCTAAAGCAAACCCATCACAGGGTTTTCTTGGCAGGATTTGTTCAGATGGGGTTTGCCTTGCCTTCCTCTGAGGCTGAGAGCTTGTGACTTGCCCAAGGTCATTCAGTGGGTTTCCATAGCCGAGCAGGGATTGGAACCTGGTTTCCCAGAGTCCTAGTCTAATACGCCGACTGGTACGCCACCTTGGGTTTAAGGTTTATTCTGAGGAGGTTTGCCATTGCCTTCTTCCGAGGCTGAGAGAGTGTATCTTGGCCAAGGGCAGCCTGCGGGTTTCAGCTGCTGAGTGGGGATTGAGCTCCTGGTCTCTGAAGAGGCCTAACCCTCAAACCACGACACTGTCACTGTCTCTCAAACAGACAGATGCACCTGGAACTTTCAGGAATAGCAATTTACCTTCTTGTTTCAGCCAGAAGAAAGGTCATTCTGGGGAATCTAGGGGAAGTTGAGGACCAGAAGAACATCCTTGTAGCCCCAGAGTTGTCTTTTTCCCACCCTACCCTAGTCTGTTTCTGTAGACCTCAGTCCCTCCAGATGCACTGAACCACTGTTTTTCTGGGCCTCCAGCAAAAAAGTGCGTTGCATCTCCGGGAAGCCTCCAGGAGCGACAATTCACTTTTTAAATGCATCTCAGGGTCCCCCTGGAACGTTTGAGGTGTACGTGTTGGTATACAGTGGCCCCTCAACTTTTGTAAGGGTTTGGGGCACAGAATCCTTGTAAAAGTTAAAAAAAAAAAAGTGAATAACTCCCCCAGGGTGTACCTAGGGTGGGGTAAGTAGGACACATGCCCCAGGCACCGATGCAAAAAAGCCGTGCCAGAACCAGCGCAGGAGGAAGCAGCCCTAGAGGTAGGGGCACAACTTCCCCGCTTGCCTTAGGTGCTGTTTATGTAAGATATGTCTCTGAACTCCCTCCCCCCAGTGAGCACTCCTCCCATCACCTTCCGGGGCTCCCCCGCCCCCAGTTTGCCTAGGAGCGTGCGCCTTTGTTCCAGGCGCCAAAACCAAGAAAACGGAAGGGGGAAGCCCTGCGTGCAGAGAAGACCGGCACGTGCCTCCCCCTCCCATTCTTTTACATAAGCCCATGTGCCTTCCTCCCAGGCACCCCGGAAAAAGGCCAGCCCATGAGACAGGGAGGCCTGTGCACAGAGACTGCATGCGCCTGCTTCTCCCCGCGCAGTTCTCTCTCTCCCATTTTCTTGCCTTTTGCCCAGGGAGTGCCTCCCTTTCTTCCAGACGTCTGGGTAAAAGGCAAGTGAATGGGAGGGGAGGAATTGGGGAGGGAGGCGCTCGTCCGCCTTCCTTCTCCGCATGCAGGGCTCCCCCCTGCATTTGCTGGCCTTTGCCCGGGTGCGGAGAAGGAAGGAATGGCACAGTAGGGCAAAAGGCAAGGGAAAGAAGGGGAGAGGGGGGGAGGTAGGTGGGCATCTTGCAAATAATCAAATTCATGAATGTGGAGGGAAGACTGTACAGGTGTGTGTGTGTGTGTATTCTATATTTATTTATTTTTATAGATAGATAGATAGATAGATAGATAGATAGATAGATAGATATAGATATAGATATAGATATAGATATAGATATAGATATAGATATAGATATAGAAAGAGAGAGGCTTGGTAAAAGCAAACTGCACTTACTTCCAAGCTGAGAAGAAAAAGAACAATCACTGCTGGCTGAAAGAAGTTAGGGATGTAGGAATGAGAGAGACTTGGCTTTGCTTTGGGTACCATTTTAGCTTTCTGTGCACACTAGTTTAATTTTTTAAATGAAGAAACCTAAGATGGGAAGGCTAAAACTCCCAAGCTTAAGTGGGTCGCTCACTCACTATGGGCTGCTAATCTTTTGCTCGATATTATGGACCATCCTCATATGAGATACTGGCTTGACCACAGTACATGTGGAACAGATCTAGGAGTCTTAGTAGACTACACGCTGAACACGAGTCAGAAATGTGATGCGACAGCTACAAAAGCCAATGTGATTCTGGGCTACGTCAATAGAAGTATAGTGTCTAGGTCAAGGGAAGTGATAGTACCACTCTATTCTGCTTTGCTCAGACCCCACCTGGAGTACTGTGTCCAGTTCTGGGCACCACAGTTCAGGAAGGATATGGACAAGCTGGAACATGTCCTGGGAAGGGCGACCAAAATGGCAAAGGGCCTGTAAACCATGCCGTATGACAAATGGCTTGAGAGCCGGGTATGTTTTGCCTAGAGAAGAGAAAGTTAAGAGGCAACATGATAACTATGTTTAAATCCTTGAAGGGATGTCATATGGAGGATGGAGCAAGCCTATTTTCTGCTGCTCCAGAGGCTAGGATATGGAGCAATGGCTTCAAACGTCAGGAAAAGAAATTCCATCTAAACATTAGGAAGAACTTCCTGAAGGTAAAAGCAGTTCAACAGTGGAATTCGCTGCCTGGAAGAGTGGTAGAGTGTCCTTCTTTGGAGGTTTTCAAAGAGACCCTGGAAGGCCATCTGTCAAAGAGAGTGCTTTGATGTGAGTTCCTGCATAGCAGAAGGGGGTTGGACTGGATGGCCCTTGGGGTCTCTTCCAACTCTAGGATTCTATCATTCTCTATTATTTGTAGCACAGCAGCTAAAATTGGAGGTAGGGTCAAACGATTGATCTTTCTTTCTTTTTCTTCTCTTTCTCTCTCTCTTTTTAAATAAGGAAAGGCCAGGATTTCTGTCTTTATTCCCAATAACATGAAACAAATGTACCCAGCTGAGATTCCTATCAAAATCAATATCTGCTAAAACAATCAGTGGAGCCTTGAGAGAAAATGCCACCCACATAGAGACACTCACACATCATACAGTTTATGACAATGATACTGACCCCAAGGCCAGACCAAAGAGCAAATATCCACAGTTTGTGTGTCTTTCATTTTTCTTTTCTTAAAAATTCGGTTGCATTTCATTCTTTTACTGAGGTGTAGTTGTTTTAATACGGCAAATAGTTTAACTCTATTTTAGTATTCACTTTTCGTATGTTTTTGTATGTTTTTACATTGTTCTTTTAAATTGTGAGCTGCTTTGGCTCCTAATTTTGAGAAAAAAGGATATAGAAATAAACTGAGGAAGAGGAAGAAGAAGTTGTTTTTGCTAAGCTAACAACGGATAGTCACAGCAAAAGAGGAACCTCCAGTGTGGACAAATTCATTCATGTCAACAGAATCTGTGTTATCTCTGTAGTACATATTATCCAGAATTATTTTGGTGTATTCTTCTTTCTGCTGCTATGTGCCTTCGGTTCAACTCCAATTTATTGTGACTTTAAGGCCATTTCCGTACTAGTCTGTTATATTGCTATGATTCCACCTGCAACATCCTATGGAATCCTGAGGCCGGCCCTTCCTGAAACTGCAAACCCCAGGATTCCATAGGATGTTGAAAGTGGAATAATAGCACTATAACAGAATAGTGTGGAAATGGCCTACGTTAGGGTTTTCCTTTGCAAGATTTGTTTGAGGGGGGTTACCATTGCCTTCCTTTGAGGCTGAGAGAGTGTGACCCACTCTCTTCTCCCAGCTCTGTGATTCCATGGAATATACTGCTATATTCCATTTTAACTGCCGTTGCAGCTTCCTATGGAATCCTGGGGGCTGCAGTTTGGTCAGAGACACTAGGGCTAAATGTTACCCCTCCCTGAACTGCCATTCCCAGAATTCCATGGGATGTTGCCATGGCAGTTAAAGTGGGCTATATAGCACTATAACTGTGCAGTGCGAATGGGCCCATGGTCTTCTGGAATCTTACTCCCAACACTCAAACCACTATACTATACTGGCTTTCTTATGCTGGTGTCTAAGGCCATTTCTGCACTAGCCTGTTATAGTGCTATTATTCCACTTTAACGTCCTATGGAATCCTGGGGTTTGCAGTTTAAGGAGAAGCATTTAGAATGCTCAGCCAGAGAGCTCTTTGGTCTTAGGAAACTACAAACCCCAGAATTCCACAGGATGTTGAAAGCGGAATACATGCTAGTGCGGAAATGGGCTTAGACATTTCCTCACTATATGGTTATAGTGCTACGATTCCACTTTCAACCTCCGGTGGAATTCTGGGGTTTGTAGTTTCCTGAAGCCAAAGATCTCTCTGGCTGAGAACCCTAAAGGCCCTCCCTAAACTGCAAACCCCAGGATTCCACAGGATGTTGAAAGTGGAATCATAGCACTACAACAGGGAAGGGCGGAGATGGCCTTACTCATCTGTAAGTTCCCCTGTGAAAGTGGCTAGGTACTTCTGACCAACACAGACTGTCTATGGCTCGTGTGGCTAAGTACGGGGCCTGAATACTGTTGGTCAGTGCCGATTACAGTAGACCCACCGAATCAACTGTTCAGCGGGGGATCAACATAGGAGTAAATTTCGTTCTTTCAAAGGGTCTACTTTGGTTGGGACTAACAAAAGGCTTCCAGCATAGATAATATATATTACACACTGGCCCTTCCACTTTTGTGATGATTCGAGACACAGAACCCTCATGGAAATGGAAAGACAGTGAAAAACTCCCCCTCCCATTCCCTTCAGGGGCTTCCCTCTCCCGTTACTTTGCCTTTTACCTGGTGTGTGTGCCTCCACATCCAGGCAAAGGCAAGGGAATGGGGAGGAGGTGCATATGCCCTCCCCGCATCCCCTTGCCTTTTGCCCCAGCAGGCATTCTCTGAGTTTTGAAACCAGGAAAACTGACTTTTGGTAAGTAGATTTATTGCTTTCACACAACCGTGCTAACCGATCACCGTAAAGATCTAAAAGACCTCTACCACCTCACCCTGCCCTTTGAAAATTTAGGGCAGCAGACATGATTTGCATCTTTCTGGACCCTATTACATTCTTTCCCACTCTGACAACTGTATAAATACGCTTTATACCTGAGGCTTTAATATCACACTGCACTGCATCTGCAAAAAATGAGTTTATGTCTCTGAAAGCTCGTGCTAAAATAAAAACCAGCTAGTCTTCAAGGTGCTGCCACCGTCCCTTTCTTCGCCCCCTACTTTTTAAAATTCTTAGGGCAGCAGGAAATTTCTTGACAGAGAAATCCCACGTGAATCTCAAAGGAAACAGATCTCTTCTGAGCAGACCCAGCAATATCCACACGAGGCACAGGTATCCATGGAACCCACAGCCAAATGAAGAGGGAGCTGCGTTCCTTGAAAAACTTGGAGAAAAAGTGTGGCCAAAACCTGTTGGTATCTTATACATACGTAGGTTCCCCTATAAAAGTGGTGAGGCACTTTTATCTGAAGCCGAATGTCTACATTCAGTTCAGGATTTTTGCTATAGAGCTGTGTATGTAGTACCACTGCGCATGAGAACTGAGCATGGAGGCATATGATGTGTCTCTGTCTTGCATACAGCTCCACATGGCATGTGAAACGCACACACACCTTTGGATACACATTGGGTTGTGCAGTGTTGCAATTCACAAATGAGATGTCATTATGCAATCACTTTGTAACTCCATTACCATAAAGTTACATTCCGTCTCTTTGACGTAGGATCCCTGCTTATGCAAACCCATTTGCAAATTCTTAATGTCACTTTCGAAGTTTTATGCTCTGGTTCCAAACCTTGGTGTAGAGGACAGGCAGCTGCTGCCCATCAGGGTGATTAATTCTATTCTCCCTTAGTACTCTTCCACCATCCATCATCTTCGCTGCCGGCTCTTCATCTTCTCCCCCTCCTTCTTTTCCAGTCTTCTTTTCTGGCCTGGCGTCACACAGGCATCGTACCACACATGATGTATTGAGGAAATGTTGGCCTTTGGAATCCCAGCTTTCTGTGTGTGCATCTGTCTGTCTGTCTTTGCCTCTCTTTCCAAAAAGACAGGTGTGACAGTCTCTTCTGGTGCACAAAAAGGGGAGGAAGTGCAGCATCTTGAAGACGGCTTCTCTCTCTCCTTGTAGTTTTCTTCATAGAGTTGGAAGAGGTCCTCTGGGCCATCTATACCAACCTCCACTCAGTACTGGATCCCCAGCTGGAACATCTCCAGCGGGTAGCTGTCCAGCTCTTTTTGAAGACATCCAGAGAAGGAAACCCCACCACCTCTCTAGATAATTGGTTCCCTTTGCCACCTCAAAGCCTTTGAGGTATGTCAAAAATCTGATTTCAAACTGGATTGGGAAGAATGTCATCATGTGACATGTCAGGATTGACACTGAGGTAAGGCTTTATTGTTTTCCCTGTGTAGATTCAGCCATAATACTGGATCTCTTAAGCAGACCAATAAGACTGGCAGGTCAGAAGCTGGACAACAACCAGTCCTACACCCACCAACACATGAACAGGATCTAGCAGAGAAAGAAAACAAGGCTGTCTCCTTTAAAACATATAAAATAGTTTTACTTACTAATTACTTCTGTATAATCAAATATATGATCCAATGGAGGACAGAAAGTGGAAGACAAAATGATTGCAGGTTAGAGTGACACAGAGAGAGAGAGGGAGCAGTCACAACAAACAAACAAACAAGCTGGAAGTTAGCAGGCAGGCAAACTAGAAATTAGCAAATATAAGCATACAAAGGTTAACTCCAACACAACCCACTACCTTAAATGCATTAGCAGAGTGCAATATTCAGAAAGACTCCTTTTCTTTCCTCTCACCCACTTTTATACTGGAACAGATTAATACAAGTTTCTTTTTGAAAATTCATAAATGCATATGTCTCTGGAAATATGAGCAATTAATATTTCTGACTGTGGCCAAGACCCTACATCATTCTTGTCTATGGTAAATCTAGACTCAGATACCTACATGATGGTTGCTCTCGAGCAGTGCTGCTGGTTCATGGTGGGTTTCAAGAAAGGAAAGAAACAATCAAGGGATACAAACATGGTGCTGGTCTCTGGCATGTTGGGTAAATTCCCCTGCTAGTCAGATAGCCTAAGAAGGACATTCTACCCAGTAATGTTGCTGAATCCAACACTGTGCAACCAACGGGGATGTCAGCCAATGTGCCTGCTCTTTTTGTCCAGTTGTGCAATTAGACCAGACTTGTGCACCACTCAAGAATGCACAACTACATACATACATTCTGTATGTATTTTATACATTTGCCACATTGTTGGGTCTTTGGACTGTAATAAAGACTACACACACACACACACACACACACACACAACTATATGGCTGGAATCCTGCTGGTGAATCCAACTGGAATAGACACGTGGAATAAATAGTTCAGTAGCAAGTCAGTGTGTAGGTAAATGCCATTGATTCAATACTAACTAACAATAAGGGGACTAACAACGGACTTGAGGTCCATGGGAAACAGTTATACTTTTGGAACTCTGTATATGGAACCATGAACTGAATGTATCCATTGCTCTATGACTAAAAAAGAAAAGTCCAACCCCCTATGTTAGGGAAGCTAACAGATGTAGGACACCAAGAAGATTCCAGTGTCACTCCTTGAAAATTGCTAATGTGGATGCCTGTGAAAATCTGATCAGCTAACCTATCTGTCTGTGCCAGGGACAGCTATCAGCACAGGGGGTAGCAAAAAGGGGGAGGAAGGGTGTGTGAGTGAGATGCAATCATCTAAAAAACAGAAGGGAAATACACCTTTTGGTGTACACAGCTGCATACAAACAGCTCTTTATTGCTACAACTTCCATTTTTCTACATATAAGTCTGCATAATAATTCATGTACAACTCCATGAGCAAGAGAAATATATTAAGAGAAGCGACGCTGCACCTAATCTGCCAGAACACATGCAGGGCGGATTCTGTTTGATTTGCACATACGGCTGCCAGGTGAGAAATAGGAGAGGGATCCGGTAACAGAGTATAAAGATATTTCATTGAATACCAAAGTCAGAATCATCAGTGTCATAACATTTCTAATTTCTATGTATGGTTGTGAAGGCTGGACAATGAAGAAAGCCAACAGGGAAAGAAACAACTCATTTGAAATGCAGGGCTGGAGAAGAGTTGTACAGATACAATGGACTAGCAAAAAGGACTTGCACTGTTGGCTTGCAAATGTTTACATATAAAATAGTAGCACTCCTATAACAAGATATTATGCTGAATCCAGTGAAAGGTAACGTAATAATATGACAAGAGACATTCCAAAGCAAACTAATGACGAGGTTGAATCAACATATTGGCCAAGAAGCTCCACTGAGGAGACCAAGTGTAAATTGACATCCACAGAGTTACATGATGATTGGGTGTGGGTGAATTAGGACACTGTGCAACCGAATGTGGAAACAAGTGTGCAATGCACTGCACAATGCATGAATGGATTGCACAATGCATGCTTGCCATGCAATGCACAATGCTCAGTGTGCATTTGCACCTGAAATAGACAATGGTACCACATGTTCAATTCTCTTGCTGCAAGTATCATCTCAGCACAGACTTCCACATCAGGCAAAAATGTCCAGCCATTTCTGTAGGGAAACTTGCACCTGCATAGGTTACTAACAGGATGCTAGGCAGAAATGTGGAGCAAAGGGCAAAAATGTGTAAGATGGACATCAAAAAGTTGAAACATGTCCAGAGGAGGATGGCCAAGATGGTAAAAGGTCTGGAAAGCAAGCCCTACAAGGAACAGCTTACAGAGCTGGGTATATTTAGTTCAGAGAAGCCAAAAAAGAGGTGATATAGTAGCCATCTTTAAGCATGAGAAGGGATGTAATATGGAGAATGGAGCCAGCTTGTTTCCTGCTGCTCCAGAGCCTAGGACACAAAGCAACTGATTCAAATGACAAGAGATTCCATCTGAACTTTAGGAAGAACTTTTGACTGTAAGAGCAGCTTGACAGTGGAATAGACTGCTTTGGAAGGTGGTAAACTTTCCTTTGGAGGTTTTTAAACAAAAGCTACATGGCCATCTTTTCGGGAGTGCTGTAGTTGTGCAGATGATACGGAGATGGATTAGTAGTCCCTTCTGAGTTGAGAATCCTATGACCTTAGCTGGCAAATTTACATTTGAGCTTTGTAGACCCTGAAGTCCAAGATGGGCAATTGAGGAGGAGGAAGAGGAAGAGCAGGAGGAGGAGAGGGCTTTCTCCCCCTCAGCACTCCCCACACTAATCATGTGTCCATGCAGAATGTGACCAGTTCCCTCATTTCTAGATCAGGAAAATAGCTGAACGACAGCCAATTCTTGTGATTTGGGAGGACCTGGAGGTAAAGGGGGCAAGAGAAGCCACACCTCCATATTTTTGTGACAGCTTTAGTGTTTGTGTTGTATTTGGGGGTCATTTCTGCTTGGAAGAAAACAAATGTGGTGGAGTTAGCTGGCTTTGGGTCTCCAGGGGATTTCAGGGCCAGAAAGGGGCCCCCCAGGGCCACAAGGGCCCTGCAGGCTTCACTTATATACAGATACAGATTAGCAATCTAGATATGATGCTTCGGTATGTATCCAGCATGAAGCGAGGACAGCTCTTGAACAGGGCAATTCCTCCTCAAGGACAATTGAAGGAATGAAATTTACGGACGGAATGAGAATTCCTCAGTTTCCAGGCAGGGGTCATAGTTGGAGTTCCCAACCCTGCTTGAAGGAACTATTCAGAGGAAGAAAAACAGCGCCTCAAAAGTTCCTGCAACTTGTGGGAACTTTGTTTGTTCCTGCTGATGAAGGGGTTAAATTGTAGAAACCGCTTGCTTGAGTAGAAAAATGGAGAAAAATAAGTCAGGCGGATGCGTCTCTTATCTTATCAAGAGCTTAGGTATGCGGCTTGGCAATGCACAGGATATAGGGAGTTTGGGAGTCGAGGCGACCCAGGGAGAATACTCCCTGGTACAGAGATACTTCATTTTTGAAACTGTAATACATCATTTCGAAACTTGAACTTTTGTAACCTGTACTTTTTCATATCTGGTAATCATTTCCTGTACTTGTTTTTCAGAAAGCATAAATGTGTGCTGAAACCTAAAACGGGGCTCTCAGTCTTTTGGAAGTTGATTCCACTGAGATCCCTGCGCAGTATAACAAACTCTTGTTTTCTGATCTGCCGGTCTCAATTCACTGGCTCACCGCAACACTGCCACAAAAATAAATTGTGCTGTTTTTGAAAATGATGCAGGAATTTAAGAGCCTTATCACACCATGCCTTAATACCGCGTCGTTCTGTTGGAATCCCACTATAGCCATTCTCCTGATGGTATCAGGTTATTAATGCTCTCCATCGCACTCTTTCGACATCTGCGGATGAGAAGCGTCCTTCGCACTGTTCGTCCATCGGCATAACAGCATCGTTGCTGAGTCCTTTTCCCCACCCCGCACCTCGTGGTTGGTCTGGAGGCTATTGGGCAGAGATCTCCTTGGAAGTAACTAAGGGAGAGACAACTTAGGAATGCCCACACCATGCTCACTGTGGGATCAGCTATGGAAGGAAGCGCTACACCATATTCCCACAGCTAACTGGATTGTTGCAGGAAAGGCGGTCATTAAGGGGTTATTTACAGCATGAAAAAAGGGCACATTTCAAGCTGATTGCAATGCAATAGCTGCTGGTGAGCAACAACATCGTGCAACAGGACTGATCCTAGAATAGGAATACCCTCCGGCGGTATGACACCTGAGAAACTGTGCAGTTTTACAATAAAACCCAATGCCCACAGTCTGTTCACTACATAAAGAAGACTGTGCTGTTTTCTAAGGACAAAGACTCCACTTGCTTACATTCTTTTCCACTTTGAGCTTGGGAAGAGTGTGCAAAACATAAAACTCAGTTGCATGCTATACCCCTAAACAAACCACACGGTGAAGGATTCCACATTGGCCATTTCCACACTAGACTGTTATAGTGCTATTATTCCACTTTCAACATCCTATGGAATCCTGGAGTTTGCATTTGGAGGGGCCTCAAATAGCACTATAACAGTTTAGTGTGGAAATGGCCATTGTGGCTGTAACCTTTGCCAGTCTCGGAGTTGCACAATTTCCTTTCCATGCTGTACGTGGCACAGTTTTCAGTTTCCATGCTGTAAGGTGCAACAGTTTCCAGAAAGCTATGAATTTTGGGGGTCAAACTATGTAGTTTTCATTAAAAAAGCTGTGCAGTCTCCTATCCTTTTGGGGAGAAAATTTTCCAAGTGTTTCAAAACTACAGGATGAAAAACTGTTTCATTGTTCTCGACATCCATCAGGAGATGGAAAAATTGAGATTTACCATCCCTAATGTCTCAATTGGTTATGCCTTGTACATTGTCTTGAATGAAGTTTCACCACAAAAAGTGAATCAAACATTCAAGTAATAAGAGTAAGTTACAAATGTCTTATAGTTAAATTTGAAAAACCCATCTTCACCGTAAAACTAGTACAGGATCAAAGACGCTGACATCTATATTATGCCAGCCTTGATCCCTGAATTTCTATGTAAAGGGTTCCCACCTATTCTCTGCTTTTCTCTTTGAACTCAAGCCTGTGATTTAAGTTCCCAGATATGAATGCTCAGCTCGAGTGTCATGGCAAAGCACTGCACTTGGTCAAGATTTCAGTGTGTCATTTCCCCTGCCTGCGACTGAATTTGACATAATCAAGGATGTACTGAAGGGAAATCAAGGTTGTAACTTCAAGGAGTCCTGGGACATGCAGTTTCCAATGGTGCCCATTGTGTCTACACAAGACTCCTCCTCCTGGAAAACTCTTGCCAGCAGTATAATCCTGTTTCTTGGGTTCTCTTTTGTCTAGTATGGTCCATCACTAAAATGTGGGAGGATTACTTTATGGACTACAGCTCCCACAATCTTTCACTGCCCATGCTGGCTGAGGGATTATGCGGGTTGCAGGGAAAAAAACAAAACAAAACTTGGCCAACTTGTGACACCATCCTATTTTCTGACGATGTCCAAAATTTCAGTTGTTACCTTGAACTAAAGCTGACCCACGGAATGAATAGGATCAGCCAAATCTAACGCAAATTCCATTGTTTCAGTGGGTCTGTTCTGTCTGAGACTAACCATTTGATTTAGCCCTAACCCTTTTGCCTCTTCCCTTTTTGTTTTTGTTTTTTTCTGATTTCCTGTTCCTTTGGTGTTGCTGTACACAAGGGTCAATGTTCATAAAATGCCTAGATGGGACCAGATCTGCAGTCTGTTGCGCTATAAAGCTACCTCTCCATCTATGGCGCACGCATGGAGCTCAAGGACACTAGCGTCATGCCCTGTCCCAAGACCCAGGCAGAACCCTTCCCAATAGCCACGTCCGAGAGACATGAGAGGAACAGTACTTACAGCGGCCAGTACAGGTGGTAAAGGGAGAACCCAGGTGTCTGGCAGCATTTATGTAAGAAAGCCTTATTGATTAGGCCACAGCTGGGTGGGAGACTGAGACGATATAACAAGATGCCAGAATGGGAGGAAGCCGTTGGAGACAACAGATTCCATCTGTGGTAACAGCCCCACTGACTCCTGTATTTCTTGCTTGCATTCCTTGAACCTTTGACCTTTGCCTGGACTATGGATTCTGCCCTTGGACACCCTCTCTCTGGACTCATGGTAAATTTGGACTCAATTTCTCTAAACTTGCTAAGAACTTGGACTGATCAAGGCAAACATTGCCTGATGGCTTCTGCTAACAGCTTGATTGGACAGCTGGGGGTCTTGGCTGGCTGCCAGCACAGCACAGCTAGCATAAAACAATCTGCAGAGCTTGACAGTGTTGCTCCTTATAGGGGTGGCCAATGAAGGGAAAGTCTCTGCTGTTCTGCAGCCTAGGAAACTCTGACCACCACAGTTTGGGAAGAAGATTCACAACCTGGTATGTGTTATACCCTAGTCCCAGGACTCAGGTGCAAACACAGAGAGGACCCTCACCAAAAGTCACAACACAGAGACATGAACAGGACGATACTTACTGCAGCCCAGTGGAGATGAGAAAAGGAGAGCCCACGAGACTGAGAGTGTTTATATAGGGAAGATGCATTAATCAGCAAGCAGCTGCAGGAGGCTCTCAGTCCATAAATACAGGGGAGGAGATGGGGAGAAATCTATTGCAGACAACTGGTGTCACCAGTGAAAGCAACGGTGTCCTACCTTCGGATCTCTGACTCCCCTTCCTGGAAAATTTGACCCTCACCTCGTCAGGAACTGAATCCACACACGCAGATAGTATAATGCATAAGTACTGTTTCCAAAATTTATTACGGCAAACAGCCAGCAAATTAGAGCAGAGTTAAAACAATACAATTGGAACAATAATTAATTTCGTTAAAATTTTCTACAAACATCAGACACAAAATATAGCGAGATAACCTTAACATTTCAACTTAAAATGGAAATTGAAAACATAATTTCTAAATTTATAACATTTAAAATTTTATATGTATATGTGTATATGTGTGTGTATGCTTGTGTACATTTATTTTAGTCCAACATAGCAAGTAATTAATCTAAAGAGCGAAATACAATAATAGGATACAATACCATAATAAAAACCCTGGAAGAGACAATTTTAGAAAAATACCAGATTACAAGGTAAAAATTTTAAAACATGAATATAAAATATTTTACGTCTTAAATATGAAATATATGAATTAAATTAGTGTAATAAAAACAGAACGTAATATCGTGATCTCATTTGTGCTAAGGCAACATCCTATGCCGACAGGTAATAGCTGCCAAACAAAAGGTCGCTACCTTAGCTGTGATTTCAGGGGACTGATCTGGCTAAAGGTAATCAATATAAAATGCGTCTGATCTCCCAGGTATACCTTGTAAAATAGGAGTAATAAAGCGACATCGAAGATCTCAATAAAAGGAACAATACAGTAAAACATGTCCCACCGTTTCTATCTTCTCCTCCTCGCAAGGGCAGAGACGATCACAATATGGTACATTGTTATATCTACCCTTCAATAATGCAAATGGAAGTACATTAAACTTAGCCTGGGAAAAGGCTCTTCTATATTTAGGTATAATTAAATTTTTCAAATAAGCAGCAGGGTGGAGGGCCTGCCCTCTATCTTTGAAAACTGGATAGATGGAGACTGCGCTTACATAATCCTGCAACTCAATATCCCGAATATGCTGGCACGTAGTTTCTTTTGCTTTCGCATAACCCATGGCAAGACTAACACCTTGTGAAAATCCTAGCCTTAACACTTTCTCTCCAACTGTTTTTTTCCACCTTGAGTGGAAGGAGTCGATTAGTGTCAGAGGAGCCAGACCTTTGGGCATAAATAACAATTTTAACCAATAATTTAACTTATAGATCCATATCTGGGATGTAATGGTAAGTTGACCCGTCTCTAGCCGTGTGAGAACATTTGGCACACAGCTAGGAAGACCAAGAATAGTTCTCAAGAATTTTGTTTGGACCGATTCTAAAACCGCAGTGTTGCTGAACGTGCACAATTGTGCTCCGTAAAGCATTTGTGGTAAGATCTTATTGTTGAACACCTGTATTTCTGCCAGTACAAACTGACCTCCCTTGGAGTAAAAAAAATGAAATCAATGAATTATAACTCCGTTGTACATTTGCAATGGCATAAGACACTTGAGCTTTCCAAGAACCAGTAGGTTGAAAAATTACTCCCAAATACTTATAAAAATTTATTTGTTCAGTTGAATGCCCATTTAGTTGCCAATGGTGTTTACACCGTTTCCGAGTGAAAACTTTGGTTTTGTCATAATTGATTTCCAACTCTTCGGTGCTACAATAGGCATCTAACGCTCTTAGAAGCCGTCTCAAACCTACACATGAAAGTGACAGAAGTACGGTGTCATCTACATACAATAAAATGCTCACAGGTCTCCCTGCCAATTTAGGTGGGTGAGAATTTGTTTCAGATAATGTTTTGACCAGGGAATTTATATAAACATTAAACAAGGTGGGGGCAAGGATGCAGCCTTGTTTTACTCCAATGTATGTTGGTATTAAATTGGACAAATGTCCTTCCCGATTACATCTTACTCGCAGATATGTTTTATCATAAAGACTGCGAATAAGAATCAATAGACGCCTATCCACATTGGTAGCCTCAAGCTTGTGCCATAGTCTGTCTCTTGAAATCATGTCAAAAGCAGACTTAAAGTCTATAAAGGCTGAATAAAGTGCCCCCCCAGTCGAGAAGGAATACTTTTCTAATAAATGCTGTAGTACTAACCCCTGGTCAGTAGAGGAATACCCAGACCTGAAGCCTGCTTGCTCTGCCTCCAGAAAATTTTCTTCTTCCATCCAACTTTGTAATTTCTCTAGAAGGTGACTGGCGTACAACTTGCTAATAATACTTAGCAGACTAATTGGTCTATAATTGGCAGGATCTGATCTATTACCTTTCTTATAGATGAGGATAATTATTGCAAGTCCCCAGTCAGGTGGAATGCAAGCAGTCCGGTCAATACAGGTAAAAAGAATGGCTAACACCGGTGCCCACCACTCCAAGTTTGACTTAAGCAATTCAGAAGGTATATGATCACTGCCTGGGGCTTTACCCAATTTTAATCTATAAATAAGACTGTCAATTTCAGATGAAGTGACAGGGGGCGATTCAGGGAGCCCCCTGAGGTCTTGTAGAGATCGTAAGCCTCCAGCTTGTCTGCCAGCATACATGGCACTAAAGTATGATTCCCAGGTCTTCACAGGGATGTGGAAATCTAGTCCATGTACGTTGCTTTGCCAGCCCCTAGATGCTATTTTCCAGAAGATAAGTACTATTTATTTCAAGTGAAGTACATGTATAAGACTATAGTGAGAAGACTGAGCTTCCAAAGCAATTACATGAGTTTAAGATTTTGCACATTCCCTCCCCTCAGCCAAGAGACCTTGAAGCCAAGCAGTGGTTATCAGCACATTCCTATCAGTGTCTACCTAACTGTCCCTGGTACCTAGTTTCTTCAGCTAGTAGTTACTTCAGCTACTGTTGCAAACTACTAGACTACATATCCCATTACTTTACACGGAGGGCATCCCAACATACCTTGTGTGCTGACTTCACTACTGGATATTCCTTTGAACTGTCACTTTGAATTTATTACTGACTCAGACTGCTAAAACAACAAATGGTAACTGGCTGTCAAACTGCTGTAAATTTTGTCTGTGGCTGCTGATAAAGACTCTAATTGGAGAGCTGTGAACCTTGGCTGGCTGCTGACACAGGACAGTATGTGTCCAAAAAAAGATGACTGAGACAGTAAAAGATTGAGAGCCAGTATGAGGTAGTCCTATGACTGCTGGACTAGGAGTCTCTTCCTTTCCATCTTTTTGTTACGTCATGTCCATCTTGTTGCTTCCTATCCCCATATTCTCCTCCTTTCTGCCTCACCATTGCCTCACCAATCATAACAGAGCATAAGCCAGCACATGAACCATGTAATATTCCTCCTCCACCATTTAGGCTGCACTCTCCATGAAAAATTTAACTGAAATTTAAAGCTAAATTTAAAAATTTAGCTTTAACAGTGTGTTTCTACTGGTGAGGAATTGGACTAGGTAGCCATTCCACCTAGTGGAAACCCACTGGCTGACCTTGGGCAAGTCATACTCTCTCAGCCTCAGAGGAAGGCAATGGCAAACCTCCTCAGAATAAACCCTGTCAAGGAAACACCATGATAGCATCAACACAAGTCAGAGTCTACTTGAAGGCACAGAACAAAAACAACAAGGAACAGCTGAGAAGAGGTTGTGTGTGTGTGTGTTTGGTCTGGAGGGCAGAAGTCCAAGAGGTGATAGAATAGCCATCTTTGAATACCTGAAAGGAAGCTGAAGGAAGTTTGGGTTTTTTGTTTTTGTTTTTTTGCTGTTGTGGAAATTAGGAGCTGAAGAGGTGGATGCAAATTCTGGGAAAAAGGAGATTCCGTCTATCTGTCTGTCTATTGGCCTCCTTTCTCCTGATATGAGCCCCAAGATGGTTTATAATATGGATTGAAATAAAGCACAATTCAAAATCTAATAATACAGTCAGCCAGGGTTAGGGGCACAGGACACCTGCAAAAGTGGAAGAAATTGCAAATATAAAAAATTGTGTGTGTGTCTGTGGGAAGGGAGCTGAGGCTTACTGGGGAGATCAGGGCATCCAGAATCCAAACCAGGTCAGGGAAAGGGGAGGAAAGGGGGGTGGGTTGGCACAGTGGCCCCATACTTCCCCGCTGTCACCCATCTCCTTTCCTGGGTATGTGGGGTCATCAGGAGAGGGTTTGTTGTGCTGACAAATCAGGTTGTGAGTCATCCTTAGCTGGCCAGGCAATGGCCGGTGGAGGAGGAGAAGGATCAGAGGTGGCTTTTAAAGCCTTGCACAGCCTGATCGGAGTGGCCAAGAGGGAAGGTTCCCCCAGAAAAGAAGCACGTGAGGTGGGGGGCAGGGCTTGGGGAAACTCACAAATAATCAAATCCGTGAAAGCTAAACCCGCAAATGTGAAAGCTTGACTCTACACACACAAAGGGAAGGAAGGGATAATAAAACTATACCGTAGCATTGTAAAACAAACTATCCAGATAAACATTCAAACCCACAAATGTGGAGGTCTGACTGTACCATGTTTACAAGCCACTAAACTAACATTATTCCTAGAACATTAATTTTAAATAGTTCAAAATATAGTTGAAACATATTCAGCCACGTCCCATAAAAGACCCAGTTGCAGGGATGGGAGAATATTCAAAATGTTCAAAAATGGATCAAAAAACAGGTTTCTCAAGTCCGGAGAAACCCCAGTGAGAAGTCGCTTGGACAGATGAGAACCTTTGCAATTTGAGACTTGTTCTGCACAAAATTCACACGTGGTTGTTTTGCTCGAAAAACAGTATTTCTTTCTGCACAGGGAATGTGATTTTTCTGTGTGTTATGTTTTTGCACCGAACAAGTCTTGCTCCGCAAACAGCCTTCAAAATCTGCACAGTTCTCAAAGACCTTGCTGCAGCAAAAGGAAAATTGCTAGAAATTACTCACTGCTTCCCTCGAGGAGAAAAAAAAAAGATTGAAGAATAACATCCCTACCCTTCTGTCTCAACCCGTTAATGGATAAAGGCTTGTTGAAATAAAAAGAGATTGGCCTGCTAGTAAAAAAGGGAGCAGACAGGAATCTAACCAAGTGTCCCATGGGAGAGAGTTCCACAGTCTGGGAGCCACCACTAAGAAGACTCTCCTTGTTCCATCACCTGTGATGGTACTGACACTGGAGGGGAAAAAAGGCCCTCTCCAAAAGGTCTGAAAACTGGTTCATATTGACTCATATCCTATTGTCTAAACACTTGAAAGAACTTCCTGACACTTAGGCCATTTTTGCACTACACTGTTATAGTGCTATTATTCCACTTTCAACTTCCTATGGAATCCTGGGGTTTGCAGTTTAGGGAAGGGCATTTAGAATTCTCAGCCAGAGAGCTCTTTGGTCTCAGGAAACCACAAACCCCAGAATTCCACAGGATGTTGAAAGTGGAACAATAGCGCTATACCAGTCTAGTGCAGAAACGGCCTAAGAGCTGGCCGACAGATTACTTTAGAAAGTTATGAAATGTCTCCTTTGTAGGCAGCTTCGAAGCAGAGCTTGGATGACCACCTGTCGGGGTGATTTCATGGTGGATACCTGCCTTGACAGGGGATTGGATGAGACGGTCCTCTCCTTCCCTCCCCAATACAAGATTTTATGTTTTTAGCAGACCACTTCCGACGTTCTCAGCTGCGAACGGTCACAGAGAAAACAACTGGTCTCGCTCATTAATGGCACTTCAGTTGTGTGGCCCAGAGCTCAAATTATAGGCTACAGGCAAGAGAACCTGGCTTCTCATGACAACCTCCTGAGCTATTTTTGGAAAACTATGGGGGCATGATTCAGTTAAAATTGGGGAGATTAAGAGGCCGCTACTTTTCCTGCTTGTAATGCAAACAACGTAGGCTGGTCACTAATTAAACGTAGCCATGAGTAATTGAACATACCCAAGCGCTACAGCCATGGACGCCGAGTCCAGGAACCATAATAGAGGCAAGGGGAAGAAGGAACTTTTCCTTCTGTCGGCGCTCCTGAGCTACAGAGAGAGGCTTCCAATCAGAAACCAGAAATCCAGAATCTTTTTTTTCCCCCCAGTTTTGGAGAGGATACAGTAGTCTAGGGCAATGTCAAATCCTATCTGTAGAAGAACCTCCAGCCTGAAGTTTACCGATTTTTTTTCACATTTTGAAAATCTGGAAATGTTTGAGAAATCATAGTGTACCTTTTGGACTTCTGATCATGTTTTTTTTTTAATCTCACTCACTTTCGAAATACAGGTTTGAAAGATGCAGATTTCATTTTAAAGGAAGAACAAATAGAAAAGTAATCAGACCAAAAGCTTGGGAAAGCATCTTAAGGCAAGAAAAGAAACAAGGAAGAGCCTGAGTTAATTCTTGTCCATTATCAGCTCACAGCCCGACACTATCCATCACTTAGAATGTGAATATACATTCAGATTAGGCACCTGTAAGCCAAGAGACTTTGGCATGCATATCTTTGTTGATTTGTACATCTGCCATTCTGCAGAACCTTAGTTCTTCTTGATTCTCCTTTCTGGGCTTGCTTCAAAACTGGATCAACTGGTACGGACAACTAGGAAAGAACACTGCTTAGCACTCCTGTGCTGAACCGCATGGTTTGGAAGTGCATCCGGAACCATTTCTAAATCTCTCGCATTATTCCTTGCAACCAGCAACTGTGTAAAACAGATGAAAAATTCCACTCTGGCAAATCCATCCCCTTCTCTCTAGCAGCAGCAGCAGCAGCAGGGCTCTCGAACTTTTCTGCCTTGCTCTGTGTTTCCGGTTATTCCATCTTTCTATTGTTCCAGAACAAATGCTGGTTGTACGCTGAACCACACAGAGGCAGAAAGGTCTGCGGAGTCGGAAGCAGGTGGGCGGGAGGTCCACAGCAAAGCTCCTTGTCCCTTTGGAAAGCTTCGCTGCTCCTGTCCCTTTAAGAATACTCCAGCTGTTCCCTGGCCAGGCAGAGAGAGAAGCAGCATTTAGGAAAGGAGGCAGGCAGAAAGAGTGAGCGAGAGAGCTGGAAGGAGAACGAAGCCAGTGCACGGCTCCCATGAAATAATCTGGCCTTTTCCCCTGCACCAGCCAGAGGACGTCCACCCAGGATGGGCTGTGGGTGCCACAGAGGCTAACTTCAGCTGACTTCACAGCAGGGGCAACCCATCTCCTCCTCGAATTGTCAAACCATCTCCCTTTCTCCGAGAAGTTTGCAAAGGAGAAGGCAAGAGGACCCGCTCGCTCGACTTGATCTTGAAGTTAGAAAGGGATGAAGAGCCGGAGAAGCCCAGCCAGTCCTTCTTGAGCCAGCCTGCCCAGACTGAAGGGGCTCGGTCGGCTGGCAGCGATGCTCCCACCAAACCAGGACCAAGGCTGGAGCCCGAAAAACACTGGGGAATCCTTCGCCATTTGGGATTGAAAGACCAGGGGTCGTGAACTGTTCTTTCCACCACCACCCCCCCAAGCTTTTGAAATATTGGAAGACTGACCCTGGGATATAATCCACAATGAAGGGGATCTTGTATATTTTGACACTGATCCTGACAGGTGAGTGGAACAGACATCCGGCTTCTCTTGAGAGTGAGTTTTCGGTGCCAAGGGTTTGTCGGGGGCTGGTGTTCCTGGGCAGAGTCGGTGATTCATTAATGCTTGCTCACCTGCCTGTCAGGTTCCAAGACCAGAGAGAGAGAGAGAGCTCTTCTTTGTGTGGGTTTGCCCTGGGTGTGTCTCCACTGGAAGGGAGGTTGACCCCTGAGGGCAAACCTGTAAGTTTAACTGACTCAGCTTAGGGAAACTGAAAAGGGCGAGTTCACACACAGACGTGTGCAAGGCAATACGCTTCTCGTTCCAAATTCACGCGTCCAGCAGAACTCTCTAAGGTTTTTTCTGCCGCTTCTGGATTTTGTGAATATTCTCTCCCTCCTGAACAGCATGCATTGGAAAGGTCAGATGGGGAGGAGGGGAGAAGCCATCCTCTTACCACCCTCCAGGTGCCCTGATGGTGTGGTCAAAAGTGTCTCTGTGTGTTTCTAAAGAAGGTTAAGAAGCAGTTAATCAGTGTCAAGTGTTTTCGGAAGGAGGTGCCCCAGATTCCTCCTCACCGTTCCTTGTTTAGTGGAGAGAGGTCACTCTTGCCTTTTGAGAAAAGGTGCTTCAGTATAGAAATAAACAACTTGCGATCCACAATTAGACATAATTAGGGTCCTCCTTTTCATCTGCCTTGATGGGTTCGCTAGAGCTGGGTAATGACTATTTCAGAGCAAAGAGCATCGCGGAGGTTGTTTCTATTTTTTTCGAGCGGGGAGCGGGGGATGTCGCTTGGCTGGATTTGAACGTCTGAAATCCTCATTTTTTAAAAAGCATCCACATCCAGTGGAAACGTATCTTCCCAAAATCTGTGGGTCTCATAAGTTGAATGCGTTGTACGTTGACCGGGACAGAAATCCTACTATTATTTTACCAAACCAGCTTGCAAGTTAGTGTGCTCCTTGGATTGCAGCCTTTGGTCTGTCTTCTTCCTAGACGAGTTGCTCAGTTTGCTGTTAAGGACTTTCTAGCCAGCAGAATTGAGAGTGGGGGCCTTTTTTCCCCCTTCTCCCACCCCTCACTCCACCCCACCCTCATTGCACAAAGACTGTTGCACTTGCTGGAAGTTCCAGGAAAAAGAATGTGAGCTAGCGACATAATTGCGCATAATCACTTATGTCATTGACTGAAGTAATGGCTTTTATGTTGGCTTTGAAACAGTGGCTTGTCCACCCCCTCCTCTTGTTGACTGCTTAGAATCGCTGGCATTGAACCAGGCTGTTCCTTTGCCCTGCCTCTTCTTTCCTGTGAATTACCGTACCCGAAATGCAAACCAGCTTATCCCAGGGCATGGGTGTATGTCTGAATGTGTGCGGGGAACTGGCTAACATGAGCCAGTTCCAGCTACCATAACCAGGTTCCCCTTCATATGAGCAAGCATGGCAGCTCTGGTCTTCTGAGAAAACATGTAGTATTTGTGGATGTGTCTCTCTCTGTGTTTGTGTGTATCGTGGACAAATAGGCACCGTTGTGGAACAATCAGGCCAGGAGTGCCTGATCCTCTAGCAGTGGTGAAACAGACAAGGGGGTGCATCTGATGGGTGGCTGGAGCCCACCGTGGCAGCTACTGTAAGTTTCATCCGTCACTGTCGAAATATGAGTCCTGTGATCCTGGAGTCTGGAGGACATGCAGCTGTCTCCCCTTGAGCATTTCATGCCTGTGTTTTCCAATACGATCACTGTGGCAGGGGCAAACGGAACTCAATGGTGCAGCTGTCAGGTCCAGGGGAGTTGATAAGGTTGCCTCCCCTAAGTTGTGATAACTTGAGAGGCACCCTAAGGCCAAACTGGAGTCTAGCTGGTGTCCAAGAGAAAAAGCGGGTGCCGCTTTCCTCCAGGATATCCCAGAACTTATGACATTAGTCCACATAAAATACATATTTTAAATAACAGCAGCAGCAGCAGCAGCAACCACATCTGTGTCCTGATTTTTCTTCATGGAACTCAGGGTGGGCATACTTGGTGTTTCCGCTTGTTCGATCTTCACAACAGTCTGGTGAGGTAGGCTGAGTCTGGAAGAAAGTAATTGGTGATGCACAGAATTTCATGGCAGGGACAGGATTTGAACACAGGTCTCACCAGGTTCAAAACCAACGTTTGATTCATCATGGTCCCCTGGAGGTTTCCTCATCTAGATCTGCCATTGCTGAAATATCTGTGAGTGTATGTATGTACAGCAGGACTCAGATATCCCAATACATATGGCCAATGACCAGTGTTGGCTGAGGATGATGGGAGCTGAAGCACTATACATCTGATTAGGGAAGGTTGTGTTGAGCAAACTCACATGGTGAATCCAAAAAGTGATGTTTCTCCAGACTGCCGGCCATATATCTACAAATCAGCTTTGTTAGGTGGGTCATCATATTCCCAAACAGCCAGGTAGAAAAGTACTGAGACGGATGATATACCCAGATGGAATGCCCTGCACGATGATAACAATAATAACAGCAATATTATCATTGCTGTGTGAAGTACTGGAGGTGTGATGTGGAAGGAGGATCCTTCCTCCCAAATTTTTAACCTGCTTTCTTTTCTTAGGTGGATTACCTCTGGTTGCTAAACCCAGGTAGGGAGGAAAATGCTTTAAAATGGGTGAGAGTGGTGGGGGCAGAAGAAAGATGGGAAGAGGATTTAGTTCTCGCTTTCTTCCCATCCACGATGGGCATTCGGTCTCTCAGTCACACTTTGCATTGCACTGGGCTTTTCTTCCTACCATGAAATCCTGCTCAGTTGGCCTCCCAGGTGCCAGCAGGAATGCAAACTGAGATTTCACCAGGCCATGCTTTCATATCTTCAAGTTTACTCTGATGTAAAGAGGCTAGAGATTTGTTTTGGGTAGTAAATAAATGAGAAAAAAAAATACCCTCCAACTGTCCTGGTTTGGCTGGGATAGCCTCAGCTAATCCTTTGTCCTCCTACTTTCCCAGATGCTTTTAAAATGTCCCGGTTTCTCTCTCCCCCTCCCCCTTTCCCTCTTTGTCCTTGGCCATTTCCGCACTACAATGTTACAGTGCTATTATTCCAGTATCAACATCCTGTGGAATTCTGGGGTTTGCAGTTCAGGGAGGGCCATTTAGAATTCTCAGCCAGAGAGCTCTTGGGCCTCAGGAAACTACAAACCCCAGAATTCCACAGGATGTTGAAAAGGGAATAATAGCACTATAACAATGCAGGGTGGAAATGGCCCTCAGCTTATTTCAACGGCTGCAAACTGAGCTCAAGGTGCAGAAGTCATTTGCATTCAATTAACTCAGCCGTGGGGAGAGGATAAGAGGGGAGGAATCTTGTCCTTCCCAGTGGACCTAGGCAAAAGCAAACCACTGAAGGATCTCCAAGCTTTGTCCGTTCTTCTTCATTAATAACTTCTGTCATCTTGACCACAATCTGATATTATGTGGCCGCATCTTGGTTATCATCCATGAAATACTGAGGACTGTGGGAAACAGAAGTTCTCATGATATCAAAATCTGTGGCCTTTACCATTTGCCGTAGGACTAAGGAATCAAAATTGATAGAACCACATGTCAAATCAAAAGAGAATGGTGTCCCAGAGGATTCTGGGATGGATTCCAGGTTGAGCTGATGGAGACAGCTATTGGATGCAACTGAATCTTGCAGATATCCTTTGACTTCTGGTGGCTTAAATAGCTACCTGGTCTCTCTTCACAGCTACTCATGGCTTCACCCAAAAATAGTACTTACCTGTGCAATGGACAGGCATTAGGATGAGGAAACATCTCAAGGAAATTATTCTTGCCATGAGTGGCATGTGGAACCCATTGTCACAAGGTGTAATGATGCTCATCTCTTTGTTTGGCACCATTAGAGAAAGCGTAGAGCAGGATGGCAAAATCCACTTCTTCCATTGTTCCTCCCCATTCACTGTGCTGGCTTGGACTTATGGGAGTTGCAGTCCAACAGCCTCTGGAGGACCACACTGTGCCAACACCCGATCTAAATAAATCTGCAGAACATAGGTCTGTTGTGCTCAGCTAGACATGAAAGCTATGGTGGTCTCCTGAAATTTGTCCCAGTGTGAGCTGCATCTGATACAGATGTTGTTATTAATTGGTGTCAAGCTGATTTTTTTACTTATAGTAACCCTGTGGATGAGAGACCTCTAGATTAACAACAGCTCTGCTCAGGTCTTGCAGACTCAGAGACATGTCTTCCTTGATGGAGTCTACCCACCTGAAGTGCAGCCTTCCTCTTTTCCTACTGCCTTTTATCTTACTAAGCATCATTGCCTTTCCTAGTAAGTCCTCTCTTCTCATGATATGTCCGAAGTACGATAGTTGGCTTAGTCATCTTGGTTTCTAGGGAGGCTTCATTTGGCTTGATTTGCTCTTGAAACCACTTTTTGGAGGAGGGGCAGTCCCGAATACTAACCAAAGTGTTAAAAGGCCTGGAAGCCATGAAGCCCTGTGAGGAGTGGCTTAGGGATCTGGGTGTGTTTAGCTCGGAGAAGAGAAGGTGAAGAGGGGACACGATAGCCATGTTTAAATATTTGAAGGGATGTCATACATAAGATGAGAGCCCAACGTGGTGTGGGCTACAACCCTGAAGCCCAGGGTGGATTCCTCACTCAGACACAGGCCCTTTCCGCACGAGGCGGGTGAATCGCTCCGTGCCGTTACTTACTGGCTCTTCTTGGGTCCGAAGTAACGCAGACCGTCCCTTGAGCCCTTCTGCAGGGCTCCTCCTTTGGGGCAGGGCAAACCGGAGCAGTGCGAGGTCTGTAGATCCGCACTGCTCCGGCTCAAAATGGCGGCTTCCGGTGTCTTCGTGGGAGTGGACCAACCGGGAGTGGCCCAACATTGGTGCGAGCCTGCGCACCTGCACAGGTAAGTAGGAACGCAATGGCGCGTTCCAGAAAATGTAAAGAGCTGATTTTTCCGGTCTTTACTGAGCGCGATGGAGGACCACTTGGGGTCGGGTTGGATCGGACTGAGGTGCGGAACTAAGTTAAATAGTCCGCACCTAGTCCGATCCAAGGTGCGGACGACCTCCGTGCCAGGACGCCTTGGCCCGTTTTAACTGCCTCGTGCGGAAAGGGCCGTGGAAACTCCCTGGATGACCTTGGACATATCACACACTCTCAGCCAGAGAAAACTCTGTGATAGATTCACCTTCAGATTGCCATTAGTAGGAAATGACTTGAAGGCACATGACCACAACAACATATGGAAAATGGGCCAAGCTTGTTTTCTGCTCCTCCAGAGACTAGGACACAGAGCAATGGCTTCAAGCAACAGGAAAAGAGATTCCATCTAAACATGAGGAAGAATTTCCTGATGGTAAGAGAAGTTTGATAGTGGAAAATGCTGCTGCCTGGGAGTGTGGTGGAGTCTCCTTCTTTGGAGGTTTTTTAAGCAGAGGCTGGATGGCCATCTGTCAGGAGTGCTTTGATTTTGTATCCCTGTGTGACAGAAGGGGGTTGGACTGGATGGCCCTTTGGGTCTCTTCCAACTCTATGGTTCTATGATCTATGACACCCAGTGTCCTGTCTTCATTATCAGTTTCATTTCACATCCAGTGCCTGCAATAACCAGTGATGGAGTGTGCGTGGGAAAACATCTCTCATAAAAGGCCTAGGATGCAGCCACCGCAGTTAAAGTGGTATTAAAGTGGTGTAACTGCCCGGTGTGAAAGGGTACTGGCGTTTCCAGTTGTTTGAACGGCTGAAACAGGTTTAATGATTTGAAATCTTGGGCTGAAGTGCTCACTGAAGGAAACTTTAAGCTGCCACATAATTGTGGTAGCAATGCATTCTTGATAACAGATCATTCTGCTCCAAAATGTTCTGTTAATGTCCAGGGAGGCAGACAAGCAAAACATAGATAAGTATCTACTAGGGATGTAATTCTTCATTGAGTTTCCTCTTGAAGGAAGTCATGAGTAATTTTCACAATTTTCTTCCCATTGTGAGGAAGTTTTCAAAAACCGCACAGTTTTCAAAGCCTAATCACAGTTCGGGACTTCTGCGCAGAATTTGCACAAGGTTGCTGGTGTTTCCTGCTCCAAAAATTTTGTTTTCTATGCAAATAAATCACACACAGATTTTCTGTGGAACAAATCCCCAATTACAGCATTTTCTGTGCAGGAAACAGGATTTTCTGTGCAGAAAAACATCTCCATAAATATGATTTTTTTTTCTATACAGAAAATGCTGTTATCTACATAGACAATGCTATTTTCTATGCAAACAGCCATGTGCAAATTTTGTGCAGAAGAAGTGCTGAACCAAAAAAATTCTTGTCAGTCCAGGATTCTTCCTATTGTGGTTTCTCAACACTCAAAAATGTCTTTTTGCAATTTCCCCAATATTTTAAAATATTTCTGCCTGCCCTAAGATCTTCTAGTGGATCTCAGCATCCTCTCAAGTAGGCCTGGTTATGGGGTAGAAACAGTCTTGACCACCTTGGTGGATGACCTACACTGGGTGTTGGACAAGGGGAGTGATTCCCTCTTGGTCCTCTTGGATCTTTCAGAAGCATTTGATACTATCAACCATGCTGTTCTTCTGGGTCATCTGGCTGATATGTGATTTGGGGGCATTGCTTTGCAGTGGTTCTGGTCTTTTTTTGGCTGAAGGTTCCCAGAGGTTGGGGACTGTTGTTCAGCCTTTTGGCCATTAGCCTGAGGGGTTCCACAGGGACCAACACTCTCTACTATGCTTTTCAACATCTATATGGGACTGGGAGGGGTAATCTGATGCTTTGGGGTTGAGTGTCATCAATATGCTGGTGATACTCAGCTCTATCTCTCCTTTACAACTGATGCCAAGGAGGCTGTGATAGTACTGAATGCAGTACTGACCAGTACCTCCAGTAGAGGACTGGTTGTGGGTCAACAGGCTTAATCCAGACAAGACAGAAGTGCTGGACAATAGAAAAACCAATCTGGGATTGAGATCACAGTCTGTGCTGGGTGGGGTTGCTCTACCTCTGAAAAGTCACATTCATAGCTTGGGGATGCTCTTGGACCCAGTGCTGCTCCTGGAAATCTGGGTTGCTGCATTGGCCAGGAACACCTTTGCCCTGCTTTTGCTGGTGTTCCAGCTGTGCCCTTGCTTGGGGAAGGCAGATCTAGCCACAGAAGTCCATGCCTTAGTTATCTCTCAGCTAGACTACTGTAATGCACTCTACTTAGGGCAGCCTTTGTAAAGTGTTCAAAAGCTGCAGCTAGTTCAAAATGTGGCAGCCGGACTGGTTTGAAGTATGTATTTTAGAGACCACACAGCACTGGTCCCGCAAGAACTACAGTGGCTTCCAAGCTGCTTCTGAGCTCAATTCAAGGTGCTGGTGCTGACCTCCAAAGCCCTAAACAACTTGGGATCAAGATATCTGAAACACCACCTCCTTCTGTATGAGCCCACCAGAAATCTGAGATCTTCAGAGGGGACCCTGTTGCACATCCCAGCACCTCATGAAGTTAGACTGGTGGGTAGATGTAACAGGGGTTTCTCTGTAGCAGCCCCTCAACTGTAGAACTTCCCCCAAGGAAGTCAGCCTGAGCCTATCTCTCTTAAGTTTCCAGTGGGCAACCAAAACAGTACTGTTCCATATGGCATTCAGTGTTTGAAACTGCTGTTTTAACTGTTTCAAAACAAAGTTCTAGGATTGTTTTTAGACTGCTTTCAGGAGCTTTTAAAAGAGTATTTTACTGTGTTTTCAAAATGCTTTTATCCTTGCACTGTTTTAATTGGGTTTTATGTGTTCATCGTCTCAGCAGACCTTGTGGGCTGGGAAGTGATACAGAAATACTTTAAATATGTACATACATCTAATATATATGTATACATCTAATATATAAAAGTCAAAGTTTGTGAGTTTGTCTGTGTCAGGCAAAGACCTCATATGATTGGCTGTGTCAGGTGAAGACTCCATATGATTGGCTGCCTGAGAAGAATCTATGAAATCCTGGGGTTTGCAGTTCAGGGAGGAGCCTTTAGAATTCTTGGCCAGAGAATAGGCCGGTTGTTATGGAGATGAGGCCTAGCAGCAAGGAGGAGGGCAGCGTATTCCCTCAGGAACCCAACCTCTGTTATGTTAACAACTCTGAATACAGACTGGATTGGGGAATATAGGGAAAAGTTACAAGTACTGCACAAGACAGTTTGGGGAATTAGAGACACAGGATCTCAAATCTTTCTAACAAGTATTACCTATGAGAAAATAAAATCCTGGGCAATGCTGGGTATATACACTAGTACAAAATAGATTCAAAGTACATTGGCAAAGATTTTTGGCTCCCAGATTTTCAACATGACAACAAGATGAGCTCCCCACCATACACACAGACACACACACACACAGAAGCTGCTAAAATGAACCATAAAATCATAGAACTGGAAGGGATTTGGGGGCCATTTAGTCCACATGATTTCCATCCAACCTCTCTTTAAAAACCTTTAATCAGGAACATCCACCACTTCCCAAGGAAGTCTATTTCATTATCAAAGAGCAATCGCCACCACAAAGTTCTTCCTAATACCTCCAAGAGGTCTCTTTTCCTGCAATTTCAATCCATTGTTCTGTTTCCTAGCCTTTGGAGCAGCAGAAAACAAGTCACATAGTGTTACGATTCCACTTTAACAGTCTCCTTGGGTAACAGTTCTTAACCTTTTCTTTATCGGGGACCCACTTTAAATATATTTTGTTGCCACGGACCTCCAAGTCCTAACCCAAGATTCAAAGCCCTCCAGTGCATCAAATACATATTTAAACTTGTTCCTCAAGGGTTTTCAGATTTGGAGAAAAGGGAGAAAGAAGTAAAGCATACACTCCTGTTGGAATACTTTTATTGAATGACTCTGTGCAAACATTATCATCATCATCATCATCCAAACATCAAACTATGACCCCATATTTTAATTAAATTAATTAATGAGAAGGCTGCTGCTACCTTTCACCTACAAGCCTTGTTGCATTGTATAGGGCTTATTTTAACTGTAAAAGCTCTGAACATTTCTTCAAGCCTCCATGCACCTCCCATGAGGACATCATGCTCTTCTGGGAGCCTGTGGACCCCAGGTTAAGAAGCACCGTCCTAGGAAATCTTGCGAGAGGTAATCCACTAGGCAGCATTATTGTCCCCCCAAGGATTCCATAAGATTTTGTCATGGCCGTTAAAGTGGAATCATAGTGCTATCGCTGTGCAATGTGAAAGGGCCCAAGCCCACATCTGTTCAGCATCCCAAACCCTAGGAAAGATCAGATGCCGAAATGAATCCTAGGTACCCTTCTGGTAACTAAGGGCCTTTCCTCACTATACTGTTATAGCGCTCTTGGGCCTCAGTAAACTAAAAATCCCAGAATTCCACAGGATGTTGATAACAGTTGATATTGATATTGCATAGGATAACAGTGTAATGCAGAAATGGCCTATGTCTTGCCAGCATGCCGTAGTGATTTGAATGTTGCAAACAGCCCTAGAGGCTAAGGTTCAACTCCACACTCAGCCATGGAAACCCACTGATTGACCTTGGGTGTGTCACACACTCTCAGCTGCAAATAAACCCTGTGATAGATTCAGCTTAGGATCTCCACAACTTGGAAATGACTTGAAGGCGCACAAAACCAACAAGGCTAACAAACGAGGGAAAGGGTCACGCACACACTTTTCCATAGCTAACATAAAACATTGGCAACTGAGTCTAGCAAACGAGGAAAATATCCACCGAACGCTCTTTTCAACGTAGTGCTCTCACCCTGAGATTCCTCCCCTTTGCTCCGAGGAGGAATGAAGAGGATTTATTCCTGAGATCTGGGAATCTTACGAACAAGCCTCCTCTTGTTTTCATTTCAGCATGCATTTCATTTGTTCTCCGAACATCAAAGCATCTGACTACAATATTTATTTTAAAAAAAAACCCTTCTCATGGAAAAAAGCAAGGAATGGGCTGAGCTGCACTGCTTTTGTTTATTCGTTTGCCTCTTTGGATGGTGCTTTTAAAGGGAAAAGAAAATGCGCTTGAATTTGCTCTGCTCTGCTTTGTACCAAGTCAAATTAGCACCTATACAGGTAGCGGAGCCTGTTAATAGCCGTAGCATGAGGCAGACAGAAGCCAATCTTGGCATTTTTCCTGACAGCTGGTTCTCTCTGCTGCGCCTTCAGCTGTACCTGCTGGGTGATGCTTTGGAGATGTTATAATCTTTCTTTGTTAAGTTGTCGCTTTCCCAAAGTGGGGAAGACAAGGTGACAGTCGAAAGAGAAGGCAGACGAAAGAACGAAAGATGGGGACACGGGAGAAGTGCGTCATGGCTAAATTTTGGGACGAACTTTCCAAATTTGGGCCTGGCAAACCTATGAGAAAACCGGAATGCACTTCAGTACTGAAAATCTACATTTTTTCGGGATTTTGTGATCCAGATAACAATGTAAGAAGTATGCCTAAAAATACAAGTATTAGAGGAAGTACGCACAAAAAGCCATTATATTAGACACAGATGTTTGCCAAAAAAATAAAATAAAAAAATCTTACCTTAGAAAAGCACCGCTGGCACACACGCACACATAGACATATATCACATACAAAAAGCCTTAAATTTGGGGAAATGTACATAAAATACTTTTCCTGTACCTTCATACACACTTCTTGTTTTCATGCCCCTTGTTTTTAAATTAACTTTAAAGTGCTCATGAACTCCTGCAAATACAGTCTGAAATGAACATACAGTTAGGTAAATAAGAAATCTGACGAGACCCAAATTCACCAATTTCTAATCTAGAAAATCACAGATGTGGGATGGCAGAAAGATTTCCTTTGTTTGTTTGTTTGTTTGTTTGTTGTGCACCTTCAAGTCATTTCCGACTTATGCTCACCCTAAGGTGAACCTGTCCTGGGGTTTTCTGGGGCTGAGAGTGTGTGACCTGCCCAAGGTCACCCAGTGGGTTTCTGTGGCCGAGTGAGGAATTGAACCCTGGTCTCCGGGGTCATAGTCCAATGCTCAAACCACTCACCCATGCTGGCTGCTTTGTTTCCAGAGAGTAAATTTCAAGAAGAGAAGAAAGGGTTGGGGAGTGTATGTTCATGGCAGCAAATCCAAGTTTCTCGAAGGCATTCCAGCCATTGATGCAAGAAGTGTACTGTTGCCCTGATGTCTGGGGTCCCTTGGGGGACACCTCAATGTGCTCCACGTGATGGGGAATGGAAACTAGCCAGAGCACTAGCAGTAGCTATGCAAGAGGCAGGGTAACCTAGCAGGGTCTTTTTACCCAGTTTTTACAGGGTCAGGCCAAGCCAAAAACCAAACTAAGATGTCCAATAAAATGATTTTATTGAATGAAAGTCTCACGCACCAACGCAATCACTCACACACTCACTCAAGACCTATTAAGAAGCAAAAGAGATGAAACTGGATAGGGGAATATTGAAGGGGTTGTAGCTGGGGTGATACTGCACCTTTTCCTGAAGTCCTTGGTCCGGGAGAAACAGCGGAGAAGTGGAGCTCAGCATGGAGAGGGCTGAGGGGATTATTCAATGGATGGAGAAATGGTCTGCTGGGATGACCGGAAGTGATTCAAAAAACAGCTCAAAAACTGGGACTACTTGTAGGGGGAAAAGTACCTGGAGGGCTAATCCTTTCCTGGGGAGAACAATGGGTGTTGCAACGAGAAAGAAGCTCCACAACTTCCTTTGCGTGATGAGATTACAAGGTGTTGCCAAAGTCTCAGGATCTTCGGCTGCATTGGGTTGTCGTGTGACTTTCTGAAAATGGTCCTCGCCTGATAGCATTTTGCTCAACTGGGGCAAACACGCTAATCCCCTCAAGTTGGCTTCTCAGGGGCTGAGGACCCTTTGTCTACTGTGGGTTTGCACAGCTTGAGGTCTCCTGGGGCTACGTGACGGGGGATTTTACTGGCCTGACCTGGTTTTCAGTTGTTCGACCATTGCTGCCTACGTGCCCATCTGGGTGACCTCTCAGGCACATGGAATCCTATTTTAATATCAAAATTCTAGACCCCGGGACAGGGTTTTCTGGTGGGGTAACAATAGGATGTTGTTTCATCTGTTTCTCCTTTGCTACTCTTGCATTTAACTTTCTATCATTCCTAAATAAATATATTTAAAAGGCATTTTTTTAGATTTGTTGCACTTAAGGTTGCCAGAATGAAACCTGGAGAGGGGCTCCTGTCTCTCTCTGTTGGGAAAGCCCTTCTCTCTGTCCCAGTACCCTTACAGGTGCACATGGTGGGAACAAGGGAGGGAGCCTTTTTGGTGGCTGCCCCCTGGCTGCAAACTCCCTTCTCAGAGGAACTAGACTGGCACCCTCCTTACTTTCTTTTTATAGACAAGTGAGGATTTTTGTTTCCATAAGGGTTTGAGGATCAGTTGTGTAAAGCCCATCCCACCTAAGCAATGTGCTTGATTTTTCTATTTGATGTGCTGGAGAGGTGTTTAATGGTTTAGGTTTTAACTGGTTTTAATTTTTTTCAATAATTTTATGATTTGATCTCTTGTTAAGTTTTGAATTTTGTGAATTTCCAGCTATCTGTTTTTTAATCTGCTATAAGGCTCTTTCTGAGGAAAAAAGTAGGATATTATTTTTGTTGTTGTTAGGGTGGATAAACTGATCACACCTCCACCGTATCCCCAGATGGAACACAGAGATGGCTTGAATCCCCACAGACAAGGTAGGAAGGTAGAAAAAAGAAGGAAAGAAAGACAGACAGACAGACACAAATATAACTTTGCCCAAAGTGTCCCAGGAAGGATGATTTATTCTTGCAGGCTTCCCTTCTTATACCATTTTTATGTTTATGTTACGGAATGCTTACAGGGAAGGAAAGATTCATGCATCAGCATTAGGAGAATCACAGCTTTTATATGTGTTGCATTCTATCTGACCCTTAATTTCCCAAATCTACATGGCCTTGTTACATCCTTGGTCATTTTCAAAGATATCGTTGACATTTCAGAAGTCCTTTGCTTGTACATTCTGATTATAAACAGCGGCATAACAGAATAAACAATTATAAAGCAAGGTTGTTCGATGAGCTACAAATGTCCAAGCTATCAATCAATATTAAATGATTAACAACTATGAATTCCCCAGTAAATTTCCAAGCACTAAATTTCCAGCCTAACATCATCATCATCATCATCATCATCATCCATAGTTATGCAGAAGAGGGAATTTCAGCCATTGCTGTTTGTTATCTGGTTGCATGAGAAGCAACACTTGTTGAACTTCTCTCTTCTACACAACCATTAAAGGTGCAGAAGCCCTCTCCGGTTTTCAGTTTGGTAACCCTGTCTATGTGCCTTTAAGTTACCTGTTGACTTATGATGACCCTATGATTTTATACTTTTTTTTAGGCCAGAAACTCTCAAAGGTGATTTTGCCAGTTCCTTACTCCGAAATATAGCCCACAGCAGCTGGCATTTGTTGGTGGTCTCCCATCCAAGTATTGATCAGGGCTGACCCTGCTTAGCTTCCAAGATCAGACAGGATCCGGTGCCTTTAGGATATTACAATTACACTCCTATCCCACTCCTATCACATCCCTATCGCCATCTAGTTACACTTCCATCCCAACCTTTCTTTCAAAGAGTTCAAAGTGATCCATGAAGTTCTCCTCACCCTCAGGTTTGGGCACAGAAAGTCACATTTCTATGTAAAAGACAAATTTCCTGAGTGGAAAACATTGTTTTCTGAGAGGAAAAGCCACATGTCCTTCACAGAATCATTCCCAAACAGCAAATAGTTTTGTTAATTTTTTCGTTCTCTGTGAGAAGAAATTTATGACAACTTACAGCCCCACTTTAGCTCTGCCATCCTGAGAGTCTGAGGTTATGCTCCTCAGGGCCCAGCTTCTTCAAATGTTTCTAGATTTTTTTCTCCCTGAGTATGGCTGTGGTTGTTTAGCACAGCTTTACAAGTGAATCCCACTGACTTCAACGGAACACACACAATAGCAGCTGGTGGCTTCCATGTTGCTAAGGTGGGGAATCTGCTCTGGGTTTTAGTCTGAACTTGAAAGGGCTTGTTCAACATGCTGGATCCTAACACCAGAATATATTCAGGACCTTAGATGGTTGATTTAAACTTTGGACTCAATCTAGAATGAATTCATTGCCCCACTGATTATGGGAGTGTTACCCCACTGGAAAACCCTGTCCTGGGGTCTACAATTTTGATATTAAAATAGGATTCCATGTGCCTGAGAGGTTGCCCAGATGAGCATGTAGGCAGCAAAGGTCGAACGATCGAAAACCAGGTCAGGCCAGTACAATCCCCCGTCACGTAGCCCCAGGAGACCTCAAGCTGTGCAAACCCACAGTAGACAAAGGGTCCTCCGCCCCTGAGAAGCTGACTTGAGGGGATTAGTGTCTTTGCCCCAAGCTGAGCATTGATAACTGTAAGATCATAATAATAATAATAATAAAATTTATTTCTATCCCACCTCTCCACATGGATCGAGGTGGCGAACAACATGAAATACATCAAAAACATTAAAAATATACCCAATCTTCCCCACCCACCAACCCAACTAAACCAACCCCTTAAAACACACAACAATTAACAGTCAATCAATTAACTATTAACAAGGCGGCAAGACAATTGATGGGAGGCCATGCAAATGCTAGTCTTGGAAGGCCTGTTGGAAGAGATCAGTCTTGACTGCTTTTTTATGTCAGGCAAGGACTATTTACATAAAGTCACACCACAACCCAATGCAGCCGAAGATCCTGAGACTTTGGCAACACCTTGTAATCTCATCACACAAAGGAAGTTGCCATTGTGGAGCTTCTTTCTCGTTGCAATACCCATTGTTCTCCCTGGGAAAGGGTTAGCCCTCCAGGTACTTTTTCCCCTACAAATAGTCCCAGTTTTTGAGTGGTTCTTTGGATCACTCCCAGTCATCCCAGCAGACCGTTGCTCCATCCGTCGAGTAATCCCCTCAGCCCTCAGCCCTCTCCGTACTGAGCTCCACTTCTCCGCTGTTTTTCCCGGACCAAGGACTTCAGGAAAAGGTGCAGTATTACCCCAGCTACAACCCCTTCAATATTCCCCTATCCAGTTTCCTCTCTTTTGCTTCTTAATAGGTCTTGAGTGAGTGAGTGTGTGTGTGAGTGATTGCGTTGGTGCGTGAGACTTTCATTCAATAAAATCATTTTATTGGACATCTTAGTTTGGTTTTTGGCTTGGCCTGACCCTGTAAAAACTGGGTAAAAAGACCCTGCTAGGTTACCCTGCCTCTTGCATAGCTATTGCTTGTGCTCTGGCTAGTTTCCATTCCCCATCACGTGGAGCACATTGAGATGTCCCCCAAGGGACCCCCGAAATCAGGGTAACAGGAGTTAGAAGAGACACCAAGGGCCATCCACTCGAGCCCCATTCTGCCATGCAGGATGACACAATCAAAGCACTCACAACAGATGGCCATCCAGCCTCTATTTGAAAATCTCCAAAGAAGGAGACTCCACCCTGCTCCCAGGCAGCAGCGTATGCACTGTTGAACTGCTCCGGAAGTTCTTCCTGATGTTTAAATAGAATTTTTTTCTGTGACATTTGAAACCATTGCTCCATCGTGTCCTGATCTCTGGAACAGCAGAAAACAAGCTCGTTCCATCTTTCAACATGGCATCCCTTCAAATATTTAAACATGGCTCTCGTGTCCCCTCTTAACCGTCTCTTCTCCAGGCTGAAAATACCCGGCTCCCTAAGCAACTCCTTGTAGGCCTTCATGGTTTCCAGGCCTTTTACCATTTTGGTTGCCCTCCTCCGGGCATGTTCTAGTTTGTCAATCTCCTTCTTGATCTGATCCTACTGTCCCCATTGGCTGCTTCTCAAGGGAAGCCTATACTTCATTTTACGGGAGCTTTTCATTAGCCCTGCGGTGATTTATTATAAGTAGTGGTGTTCTTGCTATGGTTATATCTGGCTTTCTTCTTTCTGTGTTAACTGGCAGCTGGTTCTGAAACCTCTTCGAAGGGACACAGGAGACTAATAATGGATCCACGAAGTATGATTCTGCTCTAGGCATTGTTCTCTTCCTCCTCCATCTTGTAGCTCTGGGGACCTCCTCTCTTCCATCTTAAAATAGAGACAGTTCTAGGAGCCCCCAGTTTGGGGAAGCAGAATAGTGACAAAAAGGATCGTTGGAGGAACGAAGACCTCCTCCATCTCATGTAGGACCTTAATGTACTTAACTGAAAAATGACTAGGTCATTGTCAGGGAAACTCTAGAGATAACGGACTGGCAGATCTCCCTCAATGACTTGACCTTTAGAAACAATAGCACCTGAAACGGCCTCTGCGGAAAGGCTGATTGTCTTCAACCTTCTCGCTTTGTCCATTGAAACTCTTCTTTTTGTTCCCTCACCTGTTCAACCGTTAAGGAGCTATCATGATTCCCATCACTCCTGAGACCCCTGAGTCACCCATGTTTTGGGGTAACACAGTCAATATCTCTCAGCCTGCCCTCCCTCACGGGGTTGTTGTTAGGATTAAATTGGCAGGAAGCCATGGGCACTGCCTTGGGCTTACTGGAAGAAAACTGGCATAAAATGTAAGTAATAAAGTAGAATTAAGAAATGTAGAGTACTTTGCACATGAAATAATGAAGAAGATGGTGATGATGATGACAAAAATAACCATAACAAGCCTGAATTCTATTCCTTACTAAAATAGATCTGTTGACTTGACTGTCAACTGGTCAGATGATACCTGTGTAAATCCCATTGATTCAATGAGCCTACTCAATTATCAGTAGGATTCAGTCCACTCTTTTTTTGTTAATTCTCTAATATTATTGCTTGTTGATTAGCCCTCCAGTCAACAAGAGATCCTTTCTCAGCTGGCCTCATCCTTCACCACTGTTTTATGTCCTTTCTCAACCCCCTTAGAAAAACAGCCTTTTTTTATTCTTCATGGCTTCTCTCTCCCCAGGCTATCGTTTGTTACGTACCATAACCCTGTAACTGTATAATTCATCTTTCTAAAAGCCCTCTGGGATGCAAGTTGCATGAGAGATGCTATAAAAACAGTTGTATTTTATCTGTGATTTATTGAGAGCAACTGGCAAAAAAAAAGTCTGGCTGCAATTCTACCCGTGCAATTTGGGGTTTTCCAAGGGGACGCAAGTGAGATCCTTTTCGCCCGCAATTGGCTGTGTGTGCGTCAGAAGACCTGCAGAAAATGAAGGTTTCGAAGTCTGTTTATTGATGTTGGAAGAAAGCAGACATATACTGTTGGCCTCTGTGTTTCTCTTCAGAATTTGGTACTCCACTTCATCTTTTGCTCCTTGCAGAGTGCTATTGGCAAACCAAGGTTTACAAATTCTCCACACACACATAAAAATGTTACATTCCTTGCTCGTCCTCTTCCACTGACCAAGAAGAAAAAACAAGAGTATCCTTCAGTCCAGCAGTCATCAGCAATCTTTTGCTGGAAGAGAAATCTATCCAATATATTATATCGAGGGGTGGACTGGAGAAGAGTTTTCTCTCTGTAGCGTCTGTATATCAGGTCTCTATGCTGGTGGGAAATGTGAGTGAGAGTGGTGGTTCTCTCTAGCAGAATCACCAAATTAGCAAGGCAAAAGGTGAGTAACAACCAGTTCCACCCACCCCCAAACACAAGGTCTAGTAGAGAAAAACAAACAAATTTAATATCCTTTGTAAAACAAGATAGTTTTACTTATACTTACTATTTACTTGTGCATAGATATATACATGGTTTACTGAGGGGAGAGAGATTGAGAGAAAGAGAGACAGATGCCTGCAGGTTAGAGAGATGCTGTAGGAGAGAGAATGTGGAAGAAACCTAACAAACAAGAAGTTATTGTAAATGTACGCTGTGCCCGAACTCCTAGAGATGATCGTGCAAATTAGCAATTGATATAGACACAGGTTGCTAGTTCTGACATGGTTTAAAGGCAGCTGCGTGTACCACTCTGGATTAACTTGATCTAAAATTCAGTAGAAATCCAGCTGTCTGGTAATCTTCCTTAAGCGGTTCTCCACCCTGGGGAAAAGATTCAAGGATAGAAAAGAGATGGTAATTTGTAAATCAAGAGCCATCTGGGAGAGAAATTCAAGATGGCCTGAAAATTCACACTCATGAGAAAATCTATTCAAAATCAGACCAAGCTCTGATTGCCACAGTGCTCAGCAAGATGCCTGTGAGATGCTCACAAGCAACACGTCCATGCAATAGTATTTCATTTTCTCCAGCAACCGGTGTATAGAGAAGCACATTACTTCAGCTGGTGGTGCTATAGAGCTATTCTGAACGATATCAGTTTATGACTCCACCCACAGTGAATTTATCCAACCCTCCTTCAAAGCCACAAAAGTTGGCAGCCCTCACTATACCTCGAGGCAATGAGTTCCGCAGTTTCACCGCCCAGAATTGCCTATCCGTTAGCTTCTTCATTGGGTTCCAGTGTAATGAGAAGGGAGCAGAAGTTTCTCCCTACCCGCTTTCTCCGCTCCAGGGGTAAGTTTATACGTCTCTATCTTGTGCCGTCTAACTCATCTTTAGGGAAGTTGCCCCAGTCTCTTAATCTTTTGGTTGGCTTTTCTACACTCTTTTCAGCTCTACAATATCTTTGTAGAGGTATGTTTGACCAGAATTGCCACATTTGGTCACACCAAGGACTTGTATAAGGCCATCACAGTGATGACAGTTTTGTTTCAGTTCTTTTTCTAATAATTTTCAATACAGAACGGATCTTTTTCAAAGCAGCCTCACACATACCTCCAACATTTCTCAGCTGAAAACCAAGGCCATTTCCACACTAGACTGTTATAGCGCTGTTATTCCACTTGCAACGTCCTATGGAATCCTGGGGTTTGCAGTTTCGGGAGGGGCCAGCCGGCCCCTCCCGAAACTGCAAACCCCAGGATTCCATAGGACGTTGCAAGTGGAATAACAGTGCTATAACAGTCTAGTGTGGAAATGGCCCAAGACACGTGCAGCCAAGCAATATCAGAGAGTAATGAGGAAGAAAACACAAACTAGGGCCATTTTGGCATGACGCCGCAGCCCTGCAATGGGGAAATGATGGCAGCAGTCCATGAGTCATGCTTTTGCACAATGTCGTCGCGGTCCTGCAGTCAGTGCATCCCCGCGCGTCGTGATCGCGGGATATTTGCTAAGCAGAAACAATCCATTCAGTGCCCACAATCGTGTGATGCCCCTCTCAGCCCTGGCCTTTTGGAAGGGTCAGGAGTGCGATTACACACTTCCTTCCCCAGCACAGCACAGGAAAGAGGCTGGCTGTGCTGCAGAAGGCAGGCGCATGTCGCTTCCCTTCCACAGAGAGCTGGGTGGGTACGGAGGGGAGCATTCCTCTCATGGTCCCATCCCAGCAAAAGTGCTGCCAGGATTGTGACAGGACATTGGCAGAATCCGGTCAGGTGTGGAAATGGCCTAGGAGAGGCTGCAACAGGTTTTGCTTTTGCTTGAGACTACTAGGAAAGGCAAGACTCCACCCTCTCCTTTCCTCTCTCCCATGCTACGTTAATGGAGTGCAAACAGTTGACATTTGCAGCTCTGGAAGTAAACTAAAAATGACAAGAGGAGGGAAAAACTAGGACATTTTTAAAACAGCTGAAAAAGTGCAACAACAGAGGATCAGTTCAGACTGTTCCTGCCAAACGGGAAAGCATGCTCACACCAGGCTGATTCTGAATCTAAACCCATTTCCACACTACACTGTTATAGTGCTATTATTCCACTTTCAACATCCGCCGGAATCCTGTGCTTTGCAGTTTAGGGAGGGGCATTTCGAATTCTCAGCTTGTGGGCCTGAGTAAACTACAAACCCCAGAATTCTACAGGATGTTGAAAGTGGAATAATAGCACTAAAACAGTGTAGTGTGGAAATGTCCTAAGTGTTAAACCCAGGCATGAGGAACCCTCAATAACTTGGGATCTCAGTATTTGACAAATTGCCTCTCCCTATACAGGTCTAAGGATTGGGATCTTCCAGAGGTACCCTCCTTTGTGTTTTAGCAGCACAAGCCATACAATGTTTGGTCAGATCCCACTTTGGAATCCTGTGTCCAGGTCTGGGCACCACAGTTCTGGGCACAACTGCTTAGATTAGGGAGCTGGGCCAAAACTAAGGCCATTTCCACCCCACGCTGTTATAGTGCTATTATTCCACTTTCACCATCCTGTGGAATTCTGGGGTTTGTAGTTTCCTGAGGCCCAAGACCTCTCCGGCTGAGAATTCTCAATACCCCTCCCTCAACTGCAAACCCCAGGATTCCATAGGATGTTGAAAGTTATAGCACTGTAACAGTGTAGTGCAAAAATGGCCTCAGAAAATGAATTTCAACAGTGGGAAATATAAGATACTACACTTATGCAGGAAAAAAAAATGAAATGCACAGATATAAGATGGGTGACACTCTGACTTAGGGTCACCAGAAAGAACTTGAAGGCACACAACAACAAAGGCGTTGTTATTAATGCGTATCTCCAAAACACATCACTTTGTTTATTCTGAACCACACTTGGTATTTGAATACCCTTTTCTCCAGCGTCGAGAGATCCTTGTGAAGCTCTCCAAAATTCCTTTCTGATGTTTTTTTCCCCACTGTGAATAATATGGTGCTGTCAGCAAACTTGCCCACCTCACTACTCAGCCCAACTCGAGATCACTGAAGAGGCATCCAGCACAGATCCATGGCTGACCTCCCTGTTTACAAGATCTCCACTGTAAGGCCTCTTTCTTTCTTCCTTCCTCTCCGGTTCCTTTTCTCAAAAGCAGTTACTGATCCAGAAGAAGACTTCTGCTCTCATCCCAGGACTCCCGAGTTTATTAACAAGTCTTTGATGAGGAATGAAAGAAGCCTTCTGAACATTCAAGGAAACCGCGTCTACCAGGTCGTTGCTAACTACGTGCTTGTTGAAGCTCTCAAAGAACTCCAAAAGGCTCTTTGTTTTAATTATTTTCCAAATGTGTTAGTCAGTCACCTTCCAGCTAATAGCTCTCGGGATGGCATGCCATAAAAAACATGAATAAAATTGAAAATCCATATAAATCAAATTGAAAGCAGCATTATAAAACAATCAGCAGCAGAGACTAAAACAAGCCTCCCAAGAAGACCTCAAAATATTGTGGAGATAAAGCTACTTTGAAATGCATTCTTCCAGGAGAAATATTTGTTGCCATTGTTGCTGTCAAGTAAACTGGGACGAGTGTAGACCCTTTCAATGAGAGACCCCTGCAAGAGCCCCAGTCATCTGCTAGAATCATAAAATCCTAGAGCTGGAAGAGACCACGAGGGCCATCCAGTCCAACCCCATTCTGCCATGTAGGAATACATAATTAAAGCAATTCCAAGAGATGGACCACACTCCCAGGCAGTGGATTCCACTGTTGAACTGCTCTTAGCCTCAAGAAGTTTATCCTAATGTTCTGGTGGAATCCTTTTTCCTGAAGTCTGAAGCCATTCCTCCATGTCCTAGTCTCTGAAGCAGCAGAAAACAAACTTCCCCCATCCTCCATATGACATCCCTTCAAATCTTTAAACATGGCTATCATGTTATCTCCTAACCTTCTCTTCTCCAGGCTAAACATACCCAGTTTTCTAAGCTGCTTCCCATAGGACTTTATGGTTTCCAGGCTTTTTTATCATTTTGGTTGTCCTCCTCTGGACACGTTCCAGCTTGTCAATATCCTTCGTGAACTGTGTTGCCCAGAACTGGACACAGTATTCCAAGTGGAGTCTGACCAAAGCAGAACAGAGTGGTACTATTACATTGCTTGACATAGATGCTATACTCCTATTGATGCAGCCTAGAATCGCATTGGCTTTTTTCGTTGCTGCATCACACTGCTAACTCATGTTCAGCTGGTGGTGTATTAAGACTCTTAGATCCCTTTCACAGGACTGTGTTCACGTCAGGTGTCACCCGTCTAGATCCGTGCATTTCATTTTTTTTCCTGCCCCAGTGTATAACTTACATTTCTCCCTTCTGAAATTCATTTTCTTACATTTGACCCAGCTCTTTCATCTAAGTAGTTATGCCTAGTATTGTCCTGCTAATTCACTGTAGATACCAGCAGTCTCTACTATCAGAAGATGTCTCTCTTCATCGGGGTTGCCAGGTGAAACAAGGTGCAGTGCTAAGGTATAGTGCTTCTTTCTCCACCTTTAATGGTTGTAGTAGGAGAAGGATTTAATTTTAGTTATACATTTCAGTTATTTTAGTTATATAGTTCCAATTTTAGTTATAAAGATATTTCTAACTTGCCCTATACCAGTTTAAACCATTTTAAATTTAAATTTCAGCAGTGGAAATTGAATTGAAATGTTATCTGGAATCCTCTGTCACTGTCCATATTACGTAGCTTTACGTATACTCAAATCATTTCTGCCCTACACTGTTACAGTGCTCTTATTCCACTTCCAGCATCTTCCGGGATCCTGGGGTTTGCAGTTCCAGGAGGGGCCTTTAGAATTCTCAGCCAGAGAGCTCTTGGGCCTCAGTAAACTACAAACCCCAGAATTCCACAGGAGGTTGAAAGTGGAATAGTAGCACTATAACACCGTAGAGCGGAAATGGCCTCAGCCGCATAGCAGAGGCTCTAAGAAACCCTTTTAGCGAACTCCGGCCATTTCCGCACTAGGCTGTTACAGCGCGATGATTCCACTTTCAACATCCTATGGAATCCTGGGGTTTGCAGTTTCGGGAGGGGCCGGCCGGCCCCTCCCGAAACTGCAAACCCCAGGATTCCATAGGATGTTGCAAGTGGAATAATAGCGCTGTAACAGCCTAGTGCGGAAATGGCCGCTAAGGATGTAGAACAGGACGCCAAAAGAGCGTTCCAATGAGCACATTGGCACTTCCTAGCCTGTGTCCCCACACACATCAGGACTGATGCACATTAGTCCTGATGCTCATCAGTCACTTCCCCAGCAATCCTACCTAAGAACATAACAGCAGGCCTCTGCTGGAGAGGGACATTACAGGACGGCTGAGTCCTAATTCCAACTTACGTAAGTTCAGTTATGAGGATGTAACTCCAATACAGGATTCTGGCTGTAATCGTTAACTTGAAATACAGTGGACCCTCCACTTTCGCGAGGGTTTGGGATGCAGAACCCTCACAAAAGTGGAAAAACCATGAATAACTACCCTGTCCATGATCCCCCTCCCATTCCCTTGCCTTGGCAGGGTTCGCAACTCCAAGACCAGAGGCAAGGGAAGGGCGGGGGACTCCAGAGGGGAGAAGGAAGGCAAGCTCGTGCTCCCCCCTCCGCCATTTTCTTGCCTTTTGTCCAGGGGCTTGCCTTCTCCACGCCCGGCAAAATGCAAGAGAATAGGAGGAGAAGCAGATGGGGAGAGAAGGCATGACCACCTTGCAAATAATCAAATTTGCAAAGGTCAAACATGCAGATGTGGAGGGAGTTTACCTCTCAAGAGCCAGCATGGGGCCATGGTTTGAAAGTTGGACTAAGTACTCTGTGAGATAAGGGTTCGAATCCCCGCTCTACCATGGAAATGCTCTAGGTGACTTTGGACCCGGTCACACCCTTCTCTCAGCCTCAGAGGGAGGCCCTGGCAAAGCTCCTCTAAAGAATCAGTCTTGCCAAGAAAATCCTAGAAATGGGTCACTCTAGAATCACCGTAAGACAGAAATGACTTAAAGGTACACAGCAGCAATAAACGTTTTTCCCAGTTAAAATATACTCCTCAAAATAGATTTGTTTCCTCCTTACTTCATTCTCTCTGCAATTCTTTTGTGCATATTTTTTTTGTGTTGGGGGAGTCTCTCTCTCTCTCTCTCTTTCTTCTTCTTTCTCTTTGGGGCCAAACTTCCCCTTTTTTGGGGAGAGAAACCTTTTCTCTAATAGCTGACTGTACTAGCACCACTTATTATTATTAACCTCTAGAAGCTGGTGGTTTTGTTTCCCAGCCTAAAGTATGATATACATCCTAGCTGACCTTCATTACAGTAGTTCTGAGTTTGAATAAACAACCACTTTGTGGTTTAATGTCACACTTATTCTTCACATTTCTCTGCTGCCGGTCAATTTGAGTAATCCCTAAGCATTCTGAATCAATTTGGCCCTCTTGAATTTTGCTTTCAACTGCCTTTTTACCAGTCCCTTCATTTCTGATAAATTTCCTCTTTTGAAGTCCAGTGCAACTGTGTTGGACTTCTGCAGCCATTTTCCACTTTCGTATAAATTAAATTTGATTGCGCTGTGACCCCTTTTTCCAGCTGGTTTTCAACAAAGCTTGCATCTTGCGCTAGTCTTGGGTTGTTTGGTTGTTCAGTCGGTTTCTCTGTCTTTCTTTGGATCAAGTCCTCTGTCCAAGTTCAGAACTTAAGAAAAATCCCAGGTATGACTACAAGGCCCACAATCCTCAACCAGTACTGCTGTAGTTCCAAAAGTAACTGTTCCAAGCTCTAGATCAGTTTCATGGTCACTTGTTTGAGGGCGCAGTCATTTAGACCCAGTGTGACGTAGTGATTTGAACACTGGACTATGACTCTGGAGATCACAGTTCAAATCCCCATCAGCCATAGAAACCCACTGGGTGATCTTGGGCAAGTCACACTCTCTCAGTCAGAGAGGAAGGCAAAGGCAAACTGCCTCTCAGTAAATCTTGCCAAGAGAAACCTGTGATAGGTTCACCTGAGGGCCACTGTAAGTCAGAAAGAACTTGAAGACACACAACTACAGCAACACAGCAATAGGCTTTACCCCACTGCAATAACCAGAAAACTGATTTATCCAGCCTTGCTGAATTATGAATACATTGCCCTATATCCAGTTGCTAACCCAACTGGAGTAAGCCTGTTGACTGAACTGCTGAATAGTCTCGATCAGGGCTGTGTGGTATAAATTGCCATCGCACCAAATCGCAGGCTGATTGGGATGCATGTCTCTTGTGTTGAGTGTCAATGTTGCACAACTAAAACCATTTCCGCACTACATTGTTAGAGTGCTATTATTCCACTTTGAACATCCTATGGAATTCTGGAGTTTGCAGTTGAGGGAGCGGCATTTAGAATTCTCAGCCAGAGAGCTCTTTGGCCTCAGTGAACTACAAACCCCAGAATTCCACAAGGTTTTGAAAATGGAATAATAGTATTACAACAGTGTAGTGCAGAAATGGTCTTGGTGTGAACCTGATGAACAACTGAACGTGCAACTGAAGGAATAAGAGTTATTCAACTGTGGGATATCCTGCCCGAGAATGTGATATGTTCTCCTTCTTTGGGGTCTTTAAAAAGAGGTCAGATGGGCATCAGGAGTGCTTTAACACTGGATTCCTGTCTGGAGTAGATTTCCTTTGTAAGCCCTTCTATGATTCTCTGGTTTTCTAAATCTTTTGAGAGCCAGCAAAGTATAGGGGTTTGAGTGCTCTCAGAGACCAGGGTTCCAATTGCTGCTCAGCTATGGAGACCCACTGGGTGAGCTTGGGTCACACTCTCTCAGCCTTAGAAGAAGAGAATAGATCTTGACAAGAAAAGCCCTTGGTAGGTTCATAGAATCATAGAACCACAGAATCCTAGAGTTGGAAGAGACTGTTACCCTGTTGTCTGGGGGTCCCGGGAGGGACGCTAAAATGTGCTCAGCTAAAGGTGGGGAAAATCAGCTCAGAGCACTGCTTAGCGTTGCGAGAGGCAGGGTAACGTAGCGAGATCTTGAACCCTATGTCTACGGGGTCGGGTCGAGTCAAGGTGCACACAGAAGTTGAAGCAATAAATGATGTTTTATTACAAAAACAAGCAAACCTGTGTATGCAGCACACTCACACAAGATAACTAAGGAAATAAAGGTTCGAGTGGTATAGAGGGATTTTTAGAGGGGTTGCTGGTTTGGGTGATACTTCACCTGTTCCGAAGCCCGGAAAAATAGAGAGCGGGGCTGGGGTGCGATGTAGCTCAGCACGTGGAGCCGAGGGGAGGCTCGCCAAGCAAAGCGGCAGCAAGGCGGGATGAAACTCGGGAGCGATCCGAGGAAGGTCTCAGAATCGAGGGTTTTTATAAGGAGAATTGTGACCGCAAGCTAGGCCGGACTTAGGGGAAAACAATAGATTTGGAGTTGGAGACAAAGCTTCCGAAAGGTCAGAATCAGAATGATTGAATTAGAGCCGAATTTATCAATAGAGTAGCCGGTATGCAAACGCGGAGTGCTTGAGCGTTGTATAGTCAGATCATCAAGCTGCCAGCGTGGGGCAGAGGATCTTTTGAAAGCTGCGTGCATACCCAATGGAGGTACTTGCCTGGAGGTCTCCTAAAGCGGCGAGTCGGCTGTTTTCTGGCCTGCCTGTATTGTCTAGGAATATTACGGCGATTATCAGCTGAGCCTGTATGCGTGCTTGTCCGGGGCCTCGCAAGCATGTGCAAGGGATATGTGAAGCCGAATCATGATATCAAATGATATCTTTTATATCCCCAAAGCTCGGGCTAGCCAGGGCAGTAACAAGACCCCAAGGGCCGTCCAGTCCAACCCCCTTCTGCCATGCAGGAAGACACCATCAAAGCATTCCAGAAGGATGGCCATCCAGACTCTGTTTAAAAACCTCCCAAGAGGGAGACTCCGTCATACTTCCAGGCAGCAGCGTATTCCACTGTCAAACTCCTCTTACTGTCAGGAAGTTCTTCCTAATGTTTAAATGCAATCTCTTTTCCTGAAGTTTGAAGATGTTGCTTCTCTTTCCACTAGTCACTTCTCTCCAGGATGAACAGGAGCTACTGGGGAGCAGCCCTTGGGTTCAGTCGGCCAACCAGTTACAAACCCACCTAGCAATAGCATTGTCTAGCCCACATTTTACTAGCTTATTTGGAGTCTGGGTGGGATTTCTTTGTTTGGCGGTTTCTAAACAGAAGCGAGATGGTTGTGTATTCCTGTATTCCAGAATAGGGTTGGACTGGATGACCCCAGTGGTCTTTTCCAGCTCTATGATTCTATGAGCTGCTATCGAGTCAACTTTGATTTATTGAAGCCCTATGAATGAGAGATATCCCTTTATTAAAAGCACTTCTCAGGTTTTGCAAACTCAGGGCAGGCATGGTTTCGTTGATTTGAGTCTACCACCTGTAATGCAGTATTAGGCCATTTCCGTACTACACTGTTATAGTGCTATTATTCCACTTTCAACATCCTGTGGAATTCTGGGGTTTATCATTTAGGGAGGGGCATTTAGAATTCTCAGCCAGAGAGCTCCTTGACCTCAATGAACTACAAACCCCAGAATTCCACAGGATGTTGAAAGTGGAATGATAGTGCTATACCAGTGTGGTGTGGAAACGGTCTTAGTCTTTTTCCTCCTTCCTCCTAGTATACTGAGCATGACTGTCTTTTCTAGGGAGCCATGTTATCTCATGATATGTCCAAAGTATAACAGTCTAGGTTTGGCTGCAGCCACTGGGGAAAAAAGGCTGAGATGTTTTGTACTCAAGGGGCCCTCCATTATCCCTTAGAGGACATGGGGGCAATTTTGGGCATGTTTTTGGCCCTCTCTGGGCCACTTTAGATCCAGGAGAAGCCTGTCTTTATTTCATCCTCTCTCATCCCCCTTTTTTGGGTGCTTTGAAAACATCTCAGTTTCTCTCTCCTCCGCCCACTTCCTTTCTTTGTACTTTCCTTACCCCAGTTCCTGCAAACTGAGTTCAAAATTCATTTGTACTCAGTTAACTCAGCAGGAAGGCTTGAAGAGGAGAGGGCTGAAGCTTGCCCTTCCCAGTAGGCTCAGGCAAAAGCAAACTGCTAGAGCCTCTCCCAGATGGTGCGTTCTTCCTCATTAAACATCTTTCATGATCTTGACCACACTCTGATGATGCTTGACCACACATAACGCAGGTTTTTTTAATCTGTGCGACACTGGAGGGCATGCCAACGTGAGCGTAGATCTATGCTGTAACAGCGGTTATGCCCCTGATGTGTCAAGAAAGCACCTGACAGCACGGTGGAACGTGCTTTGTGTGCCTTGACAGCCCGGTTTGGCAGACATCTTTATTTTGTTTTCTTTCTTTCCCTTCCTCCTCTCTGCTTGCTTTGCTTTCTAATCTTCTTACCAACCACCCCCTTCCCTGGCTTTGGGGAAAAGCTTTTCTTCCCCCTGTGGGAGGTGGAATAAATACGGTGGGCCTCTTGTAGAGGGGCGTGTATTTCTGTCCTCCTTTTAACACGGTACAAGAGGACAAAACATTTTGCCTGCAACTGAGACCTTACCAAAAGGCGAGAGGAGAAAAACGGGAGAGGATGACACAGGGATAATGTTTGCTAACACTCTCCCTCCAAGGAGTGGGACTCTGTCTCAGCATGAGACACAAATATAACAAGATATAGACCTAGTCCATTTTTGCACTACATTGCTATAGTGCTATCATTCCACTTTCAACATCCTATGAAATCCTGGGGTTTGCAGTTTAGGGAGGGGTCTTTAGAAATCTCAGCCAGAGAGCTCTTTGGCCTCAGTAAACTACAAACCCCAGAATTCCACAGGAGCTTGAAAGTGGAATAATAGCACTATAACAGTCTAAGGTGGAAATGGCCCTGGAGACCATTCCATAGGCAACACCTAAGATCCGGTATTGTTGAGACACAGCATAACTTTACACTCACAGAGATACACAATACCACCTCAACAGTGAATTGCACATCTCATGCGTATGTGTGCATATCAAGTTGTCTGTCTTCAAGTTATCTATTGACTTAAAGCAACCCCATGAATTTCCTAGGGTTTCATAAGCAAGGAATACTGAGAGATAGTTTTGCTAGTTCCTCCCTTCGAAACATAGCCTACAGCACCTGGTATTCATTGGCAATCTCCCCTCCTGCTTACCTTCCAAGATCAGATGGAATCTGGTACATTTGGTGCCAAAATGGGATTCTTGAAAATACAGTGGACCCTCCAAATTGGTGACCTCCGCATCTGTGACTTTCCGTTTATGTAGAGTATCATATCCTATTCCTAAAAATGATGGTGAGGTGAATGCTGATGCACTGAAGTGTCTGCACACATCACTGACATTTAATAATATGAGACTCAAAGATTTTCAAATACAGGGGATCAGCTGTAATCACTTACAAACAACCAATCTGCATGACTTTTCCAAAAATTCCTATGTGGAGGGTGGGTAATACTAAGTAATGATAACCACCTCATACTTCTCATGTGTCTGAGACTACTTGGGAAGGGCAGGATTTCATCCTCTCTTCTCCTCTGTCCCCTACCGAGTTAACAAACTACTTTTCCCCGTTGAACTCAGTTTGCAGCAACTGAAGTAAGCTGAGGATGAAAGAGGGAAAGTGGGAGGATCAGGACATTCTAAATGCAGCTGGAAAAGTGGGGTGACAGAGGATTAACCAGGAATGCCCCTGCCAATTCAAGACAGTTGAAGGGAATGTTCTAACGAATAGGATTCAGGTCTATTGTTCTAATTTTTTCTGAATGGACAGTCTGTCTTATTTTCAGCCGCCACCTTGATTCTCTTTGTGTGTTAAGGTCCTTCCCTAATATAAACTCTCACTTTATATACAGCAGTGATGTATTTAAGTCTTTTACTCCAAGTCTCAAGTCAAGTCTCAGGTCTCTACCTTTAAGTCTCAAGTTGAGCGTCAAGTCCTTACAAGGTACTTTCAAGTCAAGTCTGAAGTCTGGGAGCCAACTTTATACCCCAACTTATATTCCACAATTGCTGGATACAGTTTTTTAAAAGTCAGTTTTCAGTAGAATCAGCCCTCCACATTTGCAAGTTTGCCATCTGCAGCTTTGGAAGTGGGGAATAGGATCCTACTTACTCCCCCTTCCCCAAGCTGGAGGCTTTTGTGTCAATGGGCATAAAAGAGTCTGCAACTTCAGAAATGAGGAATAGGATCCTTCTTACTTCCCATTTGTGAAGCTGGAGGGTTTTTCAAAAGTGGGGAATAGGATCCTTCTTACTCCCCATTACTGAAGCTTCTAAAGCTCTAGAAGGAAGGATCTTTCCTCCTCAAGCCCATCGCCTAACACATTTTCTGTTCCCCTCTGAGAAACACAGCCTGCACTCTGTGGGCAAGTCTTGCCTTCTAACTTTAGGAAAAGTTTTCTAAAGCTCCTCCTATGTGCAGCAGGGACAGGCTGCTGAGCAGACCTCAACCCAGCCTCAAGCCCATTGCCTGACCTGTTTGCTGTTCCTCTCTGAGATGGGAGGGAGCAGGCTTGTTTTCCACTGCTCCAGAGACTAGGACAAGGAGCAATGGATCCAAGCTGCAGGAACGGAGATTCCCCCTGAACCTCAGGAAGAACTTCCTGATGGTCAGAGCTGTCCGGCAGTGGAATCTGCTGCCTCAGTGGAGTGTGGTGGAGTCTCCTTCTTTGGAGGTTTTTAAGCAGAGGACGGATCTCCATCTGTCAGGAATGCTTTGATGGGTGTTCCTGCATGGCAGGGGGTTGGACTGGATGGCCCCTGGGGTCTCTTCCAATTCCATGATTCTAAATGTACCCACATTTTGGGCTTCAGACAGATTGTCAGGTGACCAGTAGGCAAAAAGAGATGGAAGTGTTGTTCAAAGTTATAGGGATTCTGGATAAATGTGTTATATTATGGAACCACTGGCAGCAGGTCAGCTACTAAAAAATATACAAGTCAAGAGATGAGTTTAGTCAGTGCATCATTTACTGAGTTTAGTCCAGGTCAGTTCACTGAAGTGACTTAAGTCTGACTTGAGTCCAAGTCAACCGATACCAGGCTCCATCATGGCTATACAGTTTTGTTTTAATACGATTCAGGCCATTTCCGCACTAGCCTGTTATAGCGCGATGATTCCACTTTCAACATCCTCTGGAATCCGGCCAGCCCCTCCCGAAACTGCAAACCCCAGGATCCCAGAGGATGTTGAAAGTGGAATCATCACGCTATAACAGGCTAGTGCGGAAATGGCCTCAGTTTCCACTGACATTTTGTACGGCTATTTGTCACCTTCATGGTGTAAAGTCTTTTATTGCTAGTTTTAAAAACATCAGCTGCCATAATGAAACAGAGGCAAAAGGCAAGAGATTGTTAGATTTTCAGATGCATCACTGTGCGTTTGTCATTATGTAACCATTATAGGGATGTTCACCTTGTAGTGACATTTCCCTGTAAGCCCCAACTTTGTAAACTCACCTTTTCTGCCTTCTCAGCTTTGCTCTCTGGATGTCCTCCTGATGTATGAGCAGTTTGCATTTCCTTATTTGATTTCTTTAAAAAAAAAAAAGATAAACGGAAAGTCTTCCGTCCATCTGCTGGCTACTTTCAAGTTGTTTTATGTTGAATGCCGCCTAAGCTTCACACAAAGAGATATATCGGTCTACATTCAGCCAGGCTGCCTATTTTAATCTATAATTTAATAACAAAAGAAAAGGAGAGAGAAATATTTCCATTTATCATACTCTTGGAATGTTGTCCACGCTACATTTTTTTTTTGCTTCTTTTGTAATTCTTTTATTCGGAGAAACAAGCAGCTTAAAATATGCACATAATCAATCCCGTTCCTTTTCGGTTTCTCTGCCTTCCTTTAGTTCTTCTTTCCAAGATGTTATTTTTTAATTTACATACACTTAATGCAAAAGCAGCTTACCTTTCTTTCAAAGAGGGGGAAAAAAAAGGTTTACTGCTCCAACACCAAGTGGAAACACACATTTACCTGGACTGTGTCCAAACTCATTGCATTTTTTTTATTGGTGGTTTTAGCCAAGGCTACTCAATAGTGTACCAAGAAGACTATTCTAATTAGTAGTAGCTCACAGGTCGCCTCTGCACCAGTTGTGCTCCAAAGTGCTGCTGCTGTGGGATTTTTTTCGTTTCCTTCAAGTCCACCTCAACCTATGGTGAGGCCACCATGAGAGGCCACCAGGAGCCCCAGGCCATTTCCACCCAAGACTATTATAGTGCTATTATTCCACTTTCACCATCCTGTGGAATCCTGGGGTTTGCACTTTAGGGAGGGGCCTTTAGACTTCTCAGCCAGAGAGCTCTTTGGCCTCAGTGCACTGCAAACCCCAGAATTCCAGAAGAGGTTGAAAGTGGAATAATAGCACTATATTTGTCTCATTTGGAATACTGTGTCCAGTTCTGGGCACCTCAATTCAAGACAGATGTCAACAAGCTGGAACGTGTCCAGAGGAGAGCGACCGAAATGGTGAAGGGTCTGGAAGCCATGCCCTATGAAGAACACCTTAGGGAGCTGGGTATGTTTAGTCTGCAGAATAGAAGGTTAAGAGGGGACATGATAGCCATGTTTAAATATTTGAAGGGATGTCATATTGAGGACGGAGAGGGCTTGTTTCCCGCTGCTCCGGAGACTAGGACATGGAGCAATGGATTCAAGCTGCAGCAAAGGAGATTCCACCTGAACCTCAGGAGGAACTTCCTGATGGTCAGAGCTGTTTGGCAGTGGAAGATGCTGCCTCCATGGAGTGTGGTGGAGTCTCCTTCCTTGGAGATTGTTAAGCAGAGGTTGGATGGCCATCTGTTGGGAATGTTTTGATAGGTGTTCCTGCATAGCAGGGGGTTGGACTCGATGGCCCCTGGGGTCTCTTCCAACTCTATGATTCTATGATTCTATATAACAGGGTAGTGCAGAAATGGCCTTAGTCATCAACAGACCTGCTCAGGTCTTGCAAAGTCAACCCACCTGTCATGTAGTCTTCCTCTTTTCCTACCGCCTACCATTTGCCCCAGCATTATCATAGAATGGTAGGGTTGGAAGAGACCACAAGGGCCATCGAGTCCAACCCCATTCTGCCACGCAGGAAGACACCACTGTCACACCAAACAGGCAAAGGCCCTCCTAGGTTTGTGCCTGGTGTACCTGAAAGACTGACCACCAGTGGTATGTCTTCCAACAGAAGTTTTCATTGATTCACTGGGTAGCAAAGGCCCTGGGCCTTTAGGTAAATCTAGAACCTACACAAAGGGTTTACACTCCATTAAATACACTTTGGCCAACACCTGAAGCATTATTTGATTGGTTACTAGTTCATGATCCATTATTTGATTGGCTTCCCAAAGCCTATCCTGATTAGTTAATTTGTAGGTATATTCCCCCATGCCTTGTTTTTCACTGTCAGCAATATGGCACCCTTCTCCTTCTGGCACATCTTCTTTCCTTCAGCTCATAGTTGTAACCTGTCTCAGGTCATACCGACAATTTGGCTTGTCTTAGCCCATATCAGTTTGGCTTCTTTCTGGCTTTTTATGTTTTGACCTTCTTTGCTAGGCATGATCTACTCCTACCCACTCCTGATCTACTCCCCAGTGGCTGTTGGCTCTTTTCCCTTGTACGTGCCCCTCTTGTGACCTGCTTTTGCAGTTCCAATATTAACTGTTTCAGCAAAGTTCCCTTTCATTCTCTATAGCCTCCATTGTCTCACCATCAAAGGTGTCATGGGCTTCCAGGACCCAGACTCAGAGTCTGAGACAGCAGAACCTGCTCTGAGCCCTGGCACAGAGGCTGCTGCAGCAGACCCTGCAGAGCAGACAGTACCACCACCTGCCCCAGGGACAGAAGTCTCAGCCCCAGCAGGGAGCCCTGCTCACTCTGACACAGAGAACGATCTAGCCATACCTACCTTCGCCCAGCGTAGACACCAAAAGGGTCTCCTGTGTCGTTCCCAGCGAATTTATGCCAAGCACCAATTAATCAGGCACCAGCTGCGCTGACCCTGGAGCCTAAAAGAACTGAACCTTTCCCCTCTAGCCTTTGTCAGCAATCGACTAACTATTTCTCCCATGCATGCTTCTGTTCGCTGCCTGTTATTCTGCCATTTTGACCTGTGTTTATATTGCCTACCATTGGTTTATGGACATTGCTGGGATCATTATTTGCTTAGCATTTGTGAGGTTGTTTTCTTCCTAAAGTAAACTAACTAATTGTTTAACTACCTGTGTTTCTTGACCTGTATTATAAGCTTCTCCTGGCTGCCAGCACAGACCAAGTGTGGACAAAAGCATTCCCAACAGATGGCCATACACCCTCTGTTTAAAAACCTCCAAAGAAGGAGACTCCATCACACTCCGGGGCAATGTATTCCACTGTTAAACTGCTCTTACCATTGCAAAATTCTTCCTAATGTTTAGATGGAATCTCTTTTCCTGAAGTTTGAAGCAATTGCTCTGTGTCTTAGTCTCTGGAGCACCAGAAAACAGGCTTGCTCCGTCCTCTTGTCATCTTTTCTCATGGGTCATGTCATCACAAGATGTGTTGAAAGTAGAACAGCCACAGTTTAGTCATTTTGACTTTTAGGGAGAATCAAGCTTGATTTGCTCTCGGACCCATTTATTTGTCTTTTTAGCAATCAGTGGTTTCCATGATACCTCTCATGACTCAGGTTGTTTCTGTTGTTTGCTGCTTGTTTGGCTTTGACATATTCAGCATCAGCCATGAACAGCCCTGCTAAAGTCTTGGAGGGCAACTGTGGCTTTCTTGATAGAGTCAATCTACCTGCGTTGTGGTCTCCCTTTTCTCCTTCTGCCTTCAATTTTAACAGGCATTGTCATTTTTTTTCTGCTCAGCCATGTCATCACCATGAGCCATGTCATACGCCCGAGGACAGGATCAAAATTCAAAATGACCTTGACAGATTGAAGGGTTGGGCCAAAGCTAACAAAATGAATTTCAACAGAGAGAAATGGAAGGTCCTGTGCTTAGGCAGAAAAAAATGGAAGGCACAAATATAGGATGGGGGACACGTGGCTGGATAACAGTATGTGTGAAAGGGCTCTAGGAGTCTTGGTAGATCACAAGCTGAACATGAGGCAGCAGTGTGGTGAGGCAGCCAAGAAAGCCAACACGATTCTTGGTTGCTACAATAGGTGTATCATGTCTAGATCAAAGGAGGTAATGGTACCACTCTATTCTGCTTTGGTTAGACCTCATTTGGAAAACTGTGTCCAGTTCTGGGCACCTCAATTCAAGAAGGATGTCGACAAGCTGGAACGTGTCCAGAGGAGGGCGACCAAAATGGTGAAGGGTCTGGGAGCCATGAAGCCCTATGAGCAGCAGCTAAGGAGCTGGGTATGTTCAGTCTGCAGAAGAGAAGGTTAAGAGGGAACATGATAGCCTTGTTTAAATATTTGAAGGGATGTCATGTTGAGGAGGGAGAGGGCTTGTTTCCCGCTGCTCCAGAGATTAGGACAAGGAGCAATGGATTCAAGCTGCAGGAAAGGAGATTCCACCTGAACCTCAGGAAGAACTTCCTGACTCTCAGAGCTGTCCGGCGGTGGAATCTGCTGCCTCACTGGAATGTGGGGGTCTCCTGCTGCTTTGGAGGTTTTTAAGCACAGGATGGATGGCCATCTGTCGGGAGTGCTTTGATGTGTGTTCCTGCATGGCGGGGGCTGGACTGGATGGCCCCTGGGGTCTCTTCCAACTCTCTGATTCTATGATCTCATGATACACCCAAAATACAATAGCTTAATTTTAGTTGTTTTGGTTCCTGGACAGAATTCAGGCTCGATTTGCTCTTAGTCATGCTTTAGATCCAGGTTACCTACAGGACTACCTCTTCCTGTATAATCCACCCTGCACGCTCAGCTCCTCTGGGGGACATTGACTTCAACCAGGCAGGACTAGACTCACCCAGGGGACCTTTTCATTGGCCACCCCTAGACTGTGGAATGACCTGCCGGAAGAGATTTAACAGCAAAATATGCTGTCTGGATTTTAAAAAGTACTAAAGATCTATCTCTTTCAGTAGGCCTATCCAGATAATTTGAAATTGTGAATTTTAACAGTGAATTTTAAATATGTAATTACTGTTTTTAGGTACTTGTATTATTTGTTCTTTTAAGCTGATATGAAGCTGCATTTTAACTATTGTTTTGAATTGATGTTCTGTATTTAACTGATATATGTTATGTGTTAGTATGTTGTTATCCTCCGCCTCAATTTATGGAGAGAGGTGGTTAGGAAATTATTATCATTATTATTCTTATTCCCATTTAGTTGTCTTTTTGGCTGTCCTTGGCTATTTTCCAGCACCCCATTTCAGGTGGATTCTCCTCCTGTCAGCAGTCTTCACTGGCCAGCTTTCACAACCATGCACAGAAATCAGAGATACCATGGCATAATCCATCATGACATTGTTATTTAATAATATACCTTTACACCCAAGCATCGTGTCCACTGGTGTCTAGTTCCTTCATAGCTGCCTTTCCAAGTCTTGGTCTTATTCTGATTTCTTGATCTTTGTTTGGATTTATATGACTGAACCGAGATATAGAAAATAACTATTTCAATGTCTTTATCTCCTGCTTTAAAGACACATAGATCAGCTGGGCTCATTATTTTTGTTTTCTTAATATTCAGCTCTAATCCTGTGCTTATTTTTGTATTCTTAATATTCAACTTCTAACCCAGCTTTTCCACTTTCCTTCTTGGCTCTCCTCAGTAGTTGTTCCAAATCTCTGCTATTTTTCTGCTAGTCATAATGTGTATTTGCATATCAAGATTCATGTGGCAGCCCTGAACAATCACTTGGATTCAAAAGCAGTGTGCCCATTATGTTTTTTCTGTGCCACAACTTCCCGGGCTTCTAAAGATACAATCAGGGGTCAGATGCACTTTGGAATGTACAGCACGTAGGGATAAGAGCGCACAGCTCTACCTTTTTTTTCTTCCCTCAATTAGGCTTTTAAAAAAGTCTTGTCCCTTGCCTTTTTTTTTTAAATAGCTGGGATGTGCCTACTATAATCTCACATATCTAAGTACTTCCCCTAAAGACGCTGCAATGCTGGTTTTAGGATTACAGTGGGTCCTTGGTGTCTGCTATTTTATTTATTTATTATATTTGTATGCCACCTTTCTCCCAGCATGAGACCCAAGGCAACTGCAAGCCAGCTAGTGTTTGGTTCCAGCCCTCCTCCCCACGGATACCAAAACTCATGGATGCTCAAGTCCCATCATGTGCAATGACGTAGTAGAAGGCTGTCCCTTATACAAAATGGTAAAATCAAAGTGTGCTTTTTGGATTTTTTTTTTTTGGGGGGGGGGATATTTTCAAGCCATAGTTCATTGAATTCATGGATACAGAGTCTGTGGATAGGGAGGACCAACTCTACTTTTTTTTTTTTATCCATTACCGAACAGTAAGACATAGCAAATGTGAGCAACCAAGTGTACGGGAAGCCGGTAGACTGTGACAACCTCCCATACGAAGAAAAGAAACCACCTTATACCAAATCAGATCGTGGATCCATCTAATTCAGCATTACCAAGCTCTTTGAAAAGTTAGTTTTTAGGGTCTTTTTCACACTGTAAAATTATAGCAGTTTGATACCACTTTCAATGCCACAGCTCCTTCCTATGGAATCCTGGGATTTGTAGTTCCATGAGATAGCTTGGATTTTCTGCCAGAAAATTTCGGGACCTCTCCAAGCTACAAATCCCAAGATTCCCTGGGACACAGCCACGGGAGTTAAAGTGCTACCAAACTGGTATAACAGGTCAGTGCGGAAAAGACACAAGAACTGCTTGGTGTTGTTTATTTGTTTATTTACAAAATTTCTGACCCTTCCCATATGGTACAATCTTTGGACAACTTACAATAAAATCAGCAGAACATTTTAAAATGTAGAACAATGGGTCAAAAGGATATTTTAAGCAATAAAAGTAATAGAGACAGTCTAAAGTTTGAAGCCACTGCTCCATTTCCTAGTCTCTAGAGCAGCAGAAGACAAGCTTGCTCCATCTTCCACATGACGTCCCTTCAAATATTTAAACACGGCTGTCATGTCACCTCTTAACCTCTTCTTCTCCAGACTAAACATATTGTGTATGTGTATCCCCTCCCTGCTTTTGCCAAGGTCACAGAATCATAGAATTGGAAGAGACCACAAGGGCCATCCAGTCCAACCCCGTTTTGCCAGCAGGAATAAGCCATCAAGACACTCCCAACAGTTTAAAAACTTCCAAAGAAAGAGACTCTACCAGACTCCAAGGCAGCAGCATATTCCACTGTTGAACACTCTTACAGTCAAGAAGTTCTTCCTAATGTTTAGATGGAATCTATTTTCCTGAAGTTTGAAGCCTTTGCTCCATGTCCTAGTTTCTGGACCAGCAGAAAACAGACTTGCTCCATCTTCCACATGACAACCCTTCAAATATTTAAACATAGGTATCATGTCTTCTCTTAACCTTCTCTTTTCCAGGCTAAACATACCCAGCTCCCTAAGCCATTCCTCCTAGGGCTTCATAGTTTCCAGGCCTTTTACCATTTTGGTCACCCTCCTCAGGACATGCTCCAGTTTGTTGATACCCGTCTTGAATTGAGGTGCCCAGAACTGGACACAGTATTCCAGGTGAGGTCTAACCAAAACAGAATAGAGTGGTACCATCGCCTCCCTTAATCTAGATACCATAGTCCTATTGATGCAGCCAAGAATCATGTTGGCTTTCTTGGTTGCTGCATCACGCTGCTGACTCGTGTTCAGCTTGTGATCTGCTGCCAAAGCAGATGTATTGTAGGATTCTTCTTACAATAAGGACAAGATGCAGCAAGCAACCAGGGGTCTCCCCATGTCAGTTATCTGCTTACAGGGGAACATGATTAACTCTCAGTGCAAACAATATTTGTTTGCACTCTAAGTCCCAGCAATCCAATGTGCCACTTCCCTGTGCCGTGTGGCTGCTGGAAATGACCCCTTCCCCCAATTCCAAGAGCACAGATACCTTCCATTCATAGGCCCGTGCACATAATGCAGCTTGTCACAATGATGGACACCTTACAAGTCGCAAATGACAAGAGCGCAGCACAATCAAAACACTTTCTGGCACCCGTCTCTTGCCGAACGCCTTGAAATTCTCCGAGAGGTCTTTCAGCATGGTTCTAATTTCCCGCAGCTGCCTCTTCTTCTCTTTGCTTTTTTTGACACTCAACACAGGCTAAGTATCTGTGTTACTTAAACACAGGATCTAAGGGGACCGGTGGCTTGGAGTAGAGGGGGATGCAACAATTAGATGCAGATTTTTCATCTCGAAGAGCCAGGCTTTCAGGCACCATCTCAGAGCAGGAAATCTGCTGTTAATCTCAAAGAGAGAGCAACGGTGAAATTTTAGCCGGCCCTCCAGCTGGGATGTGTCCTTGCAAGTCACCCAAAACACATTCCCAAGGCCTGGGTGGGGGTGCATTTTGCTTTAACAGAGAAGAAGCCCTTTTGCTTTCTCTGGCTAAAAGGAAAGGTACATCGTTAAACTCCAAAGTCAGAATCATCCAGGCCATCATATTTCCACTTTCTATGTATAGCTGTGAAAACTGAACGGTGAAGAAAAGTGACAGAATAAGAATCAACTCATTTGAAATGTCAGGGTGGAAGAGAGTTCGGTGCATGCTCTGGACTGCGAAAAAGACAAATGAATAAGTCAAGCCTGAATTGCCCCAATGGCTAAATTGCAGCTATTGTACTATGGACGTATCATAAGACAACATGACTCACTGGGAAAGATGATAATGCAATAGGTAATGTGGAAGGCAATAGAATCATAAGACCCCAAGGGCCATCTAGTCCAGCCCCATTCTGCCATCCAGCCTCCGTTTGAAAACCTCCAAAGAAGGAGACTCCACCACACTCCCAGGCAGCATATTCCACTGTCAAACTGCTCTTACCATCAGAAAGTTCTTCCTAATGCTTAGATGAAATCTCTTTTCTTGAAGTTTGAAGCCATTGCTCCATGTCCTAATCTCTGGAGCAGCGGAAAATAGGCTGTCTCCATCCTCCATATGACATCGCTTCACAGATTTAAACATGGCAATCATGTTTAACCTTCTTAACCTTCTCTTCTCCAGGCTAAACTTACCCAGCTCCCTAAGCCAGTCCTCACAGGGCATGGTTTCCATGTGCCTTACCATTTTGGTCACCTTCCTCTGGACCCATTCCAGCAGGAAAAGAAAAAGACTACACTACGAGTGGATGGATTCGATCAAGGAAGCTACAGCCTTGAGTTTGCAAGACCTGAGTAGGATTGTTGGTCACAGGGCGACTTGGAGGTCTCTGATTCATAGGCTTATCATAAGTCAAAACTAACTTGATGACGAATCACAACTAGAACAAATGAAGGAGTGCTTCACAGGATACCTGATGGTGGGGCCTGGGAGTTTTTGATATTTGTGATCACTGGCTGCAATTGTTTCTTCAGTACTGGCGTTGGCTCGTGGCCCACCAGTGTAAAGGACAGGGCTTACAACATAGTCTGTGAGGAAGCAGCAGCTGTCTTATATGAAAGCTTGAATACTTATTCAAGAAAGAAAGAAATGCTTTCTACTTCTGGACTATCCAGGGAGATCCGGGTGGACGTGATCGCCCTTGCGGTCTCTTCCAACTCTATGATTATACGATCTGTGCTTGTAAGGATGCTTCGGCAAAGGGAAACCAGTGGAACTGCAACTGAACGTTCCAGCATGAAGCAGTCCTGTAGCTTTGTCACCCACCAACGCTTACTCTCACACAGAGACAGACAAAGTGTTCATGCAGCAGACACAATGCAGAGCAAGAGAATCAGAGAAAGGGGACATTAAAACCATCCAGGTGGCATGCAGAAAATTCTTTTGGTGCTCCAGAGACTAGGGCTTGGACGAATGGATTGAAATTACAAGAAAAGAGAGTCTACCTAAACTAAAGGAAGAACTTGTTTGTTATTAGAAGTATTTGACAGTGGAATTGACTGTCTGGAGGGATGGACTTGGTGGTAGACAATCTCCCGGGAGTGCTTTTGTTCTCTTTATAAAGGCAGAATGGAATAGTGGTTGGACTGTTGGACGGGGACACTGAGAAACCAGGTTTCCTAAATCCCTGCTCAAGCATGGAAACCCTGTGAGTGACTCCGGGCAAGTCACGCTCTCCCAGCCTCAGAGGAAGGCAACAGCAAACCCTTCTGAACAAATTCTGCCAAGAAACCCCATGATGGTTTCATCTTAGGCGTTCCATAAGTTTGAAATAATTCGAAGGCACATAACAACAACTATTCCTCCATGGCAGGAAGTTGGTCTACAGCCATTTCCACACTAGACTGTTATAGTGTTGTTATCCCACTTTCAGTGTCCTGTGGAATCCTGGGGTTTGCAGTTTCAAAGGCCCCTCCCTAAGCTGCAAACCCAGGATTCACTAGGATGCTGAAAGTGGAATCCTAGCACTATAACAGTCTAGTGTGAAAATGAGCTAGAAGATAATTCCTGCGGTCCCTCCCAGCTCTGAGATTCTTTTGTCTACCTTAGTTGTTGTCTTCCTAGATGCATTTCAGCTGGAGAGTCAAAGAAGCACTATGCTACTCAGTGCCTCATTCAGATCTATTCCCATTCCAGCCTTTGCTCCGGCTACAGTGCGGTTAGTTGTCTATCAAGATGGACCCTTTTGTAACTCTCTGCGTTTCCCCTCTTCTACAAAACAATTTGGCTCTGATGTTAAGTACAAGCTTGGGTTGTTTCATTGAAGCATGTGGAAGCAAGCTGGGAACTGGTGGAATCAGCAGGTTTGCAGAGAAAATTAGGTTCGCTTTTTCTCCCTCCTTTACCCCTCTGGCTACTTTCCAATAACAGCAGCACTCGAAGACACATCTCAATTAACTGAGTCACTTTTTATTTGAGATGGTTGCTGGCCAGCAATATCCTTTCAGAGTTGTCTCTCTCGCATCGCCCTGCCCTCTCCTTGGATTCGGTGCCTCTCTTCTACATAAAGGAAATTTGCTCAAATGGAGGGACCCTTTTATTTTGACACTTGAGACCTATCTGGCAATTAGATATTCACAAACAAAGCAATAGCTTTCAGGAGTGGGAAGAAAAAAGTGCAAAAATCCATCCAAGCTGCGCTATTTATTTCTTATTAGAACCATACAATCACAGAGCTGGAAGAATACAGGAATGCAGGAATATAACATCAAAGCATTCCTGACAGGTGGCCATCCAACCTTCATTTAAAAGCCTCCAAAGTAGGACACTCCACCACACCCTCAAGCAGCAGCATATTCCACTGTCGAACTGCTCTTACCATCAGGAAGGTCTTCCTAATGTTCAGATGGAATCGCTTCTCCTGAAGTTTGAAGCCATTGCTCCATATCCTAGTCTCTGGAACAGCAGAAAACAAGCTTGCTCCATCCTCCATATGATGTCCCTTCAAATATTTAAATGTGACTACCATGTCAGATCTTAACCTTTTCTTTTCCATGCTAAATATATCCAGCTCCCTAAGCCACTATTTTGTAACTTTACAAATCTGTAGCTGTGTTGCAGAGGCACAATGAAATCCTTTTAGTGAATGACAGAGATGAGCATCTTGGCACTGGCAAGAGTGTTCCAATGAGATTTGGGTGCTTCTGATGCACCTGCTTCCATCAGATCTGGAATACTGTGTCCAGTTCTGGGCACCAGATATCAAGAAGGATCTGGACAAGCTGGAACGTGTCTAGAGAAGGGTGATTGAAATAGTAGAAAACCTGGAATCCATGAAGCCCTGTCGGGAATGGCTCAGGGAGCTGAGTTGTTCAGCATACAGAAGAGAAGGTTAAGAGGTGACATGATAGCCATGTTTAAATATTTCTAGGGATGTCACATGGAGGATGGAGCAAGCCTGTTTCTTGCTGCTTCAGAGACGAGGAGATGGAACAATAGCTTTAAACTTCAGGAAAAGAGATTCCCTCTAAGTATTAGGAAGAACTTCCTGATGGTAGGAGCACTTTGACAGTGGAATATGCTGCTACCTCAGTGGAGTCTCCTTCTTTGGAGGTTTTAAACAGAGGCTGGATGGCCATCTGTCAGGAATATTTTGATGGTTGTACTCCTGCATGGCAGAATGGGGTTGGACTTAATGACCCTTGGGGTGTCTTCCAGCTCTATGATTCTATGGTTCCACTTCAAGCCCTTCTGTTGTCCAATGGGCACTCCTGTTGCCCTTGGGCACATCCTAGTCGATGTCTGGATGGGCACTGGAGCCTATATTGCATTGGGGGCAGAAGGTATCACTCACTCCACTGATCACCATTGCTCACTGGATTCCTATACATTGTAACATCACTGCAAGTGAATAGTGGTGATTCAAAACTACTCAAATCCATTTCCCACAAATGAAAATCCACCTCTGAAGATGTAAGTAATTTGCTTGCTGAAGTCTGGAGGAGGAGGAGGAAGATGGTGGCTGGAATCCTGTTGGGGCCTTACATCTTCATACGTTCGATTTGTTATTGTGTGCCAAGTCATTTCCAACTTAGGGCGACCCTAAGGAAAGCCTATCAGGGGTTTTTGGGAGCTGACATTGTGTGACATGCCCAAAGTGACCCAGTGGGTTTCTGTGGCTGAGCAGCGAACTGAGTCCTGATCTACAGGGTCATGGTTCAGTGCTCAAACCGCTACATTACACCAGTTCTTGCACTGGAGTGACATCTGCAGGAATTAGAAATGGACAGTTTCATAACGTCCGTATCCTGTAAGGGACTGCCATTTGGTCGTGATGTGGGGGAGCCAGCAAAGTGACCGACGCACAACGGGACTGATGCACAAATGGACCCAGTAGACACCAGGGTCAATCTGCATTGACCCTGTTGTGCCTTGGGATGCCAGGTGGGGAGTCCCAGTGTGCACTGGTAGAGCCCGAGACAAACCAGAACACTCTTGATGCCACTATCAGAATTCCTTAGGGCCTTTGCTATGTGGCTAAGTATATGTAACGCTATATAACATAGAATGTGATAGAGGATTCAGACTGATGATGATAACGATGTCCTTTCCCTGCGCACCGAGGGCAACTGGTCTGGGCATTGAACCCTATGTCAGCAAAGGCCGTGAGACGCCTCCTTCCACTCTCTCTCTGAAGGCAAACTGTTTGGTTCACATGGCTGGGTCCTCCATCATCTTGGCGACACTGCCCACCCTGCTGCTTTCATAAATTTCATTCTCACCAGACAACAATGAATCACTTTGCTATTCCTCTCGCCTTTGCTGCAGGAAACCACCCAGGTTTCAAGGACTGTTTGCAGCTAGAGACTTTTCTCTCTCTATCTTTCTTTGTTTCTCTCTCTCTCTCTCTTCTCTCACTGAAAAAAATAATAAAAGCCCTTCTTCCACACCAGAAGCTGATATTTTCTGTGCAGAAAATATTGTCTTCAGTGCAGAAGAGTATGTTTTTCCACACAGGATGCCTCCACCCAGTTCCCATCCCTGTTCTACACCTAATGACTGGTGGTCTAATAGGCAAGCTGATTCCACATCATCATCTTGGTGTTGGTTTCAGAGTTTTAAACAGTTTTAAACATGCTGTTAGAGCATTGGTTCTCAGCCTTTGGTCTTCTTGTTGTTTGGGACTTTAGCTACCAGAATTCCTGGGATTTGGCTGTATTGGCTGGAACTTGTGGAGGTTGAAAGCCAATCATCTGGAAAACCAAAGTTTGTGGTATAGAATCTATTCAAGGGCCATGGTAGCAAGAAACTCCCAATAACTTGTTACTTGCAAATAGTTATTTCTCTCAATAAGAAATGTCAATCTTCAGTACATTATACATCATAACATCATAACATAACAAAGGATAGCATCACAGTTTTCCCAGTATATCTGTTAACTTTTCAGATACCTTCTGTTACCTAGCACATTTTTTGTGGCAGTGTAGCTTAAAGCATGGAGGAGGAATATCACATGGTCCAGGTGCTGGCTCATGCTTTCTTAAAGAAGACAACAACAAGGGGGACAGGAGGAGAATATGACCATTTCTGCACTATACTGTTATAGTGCTATTATTCCGCTTTCAACCTCCTATGGAATCCTGGGCTTTGCAGTTTAGGGAGAGGCCTTTGGAATTCTCAACTAGAGAACTCTTTGGTTTCAGGAAACTACAAACCCCAGAATTCGACGGGAGGTTGAAAGGGGAATCATAGCGCTATAACTGTGTAGTGTGGAAATGGCCTAAGTTTCATTCTATAGGTCAGTCACTGTAGCATTGCTTTTTCGAAAAAAGAATGTATCAAAAAAGGTTAAAAAGTAGTTGCTTTTGAACAGCAGAAAATAATCTGGAGAAGAAGAGCTAAGTCCTGCACTGCAGGATTTTCACCCATCCAGAATTCTCCTTTTCTGTCATTTGAATATTTCTGAATATCCTTTCCACCCCTGCTCCCACTCCTGCAATCTGCCCCCTGAGGCAGCTGTTTCACTCTACCTAAGTGCAAGGTAGGCACTTCCACCGTATATTCCTCCATGTAAAAATTTATTTCCCCAGATAGAACATGCACATCACAGAGAAGGATACTGCCTAATACTCCCCTTGGCCAGAGTTTGCAAAAGTTACTATTTTGGATTACCTCACCCATAATCGTCCAGCCAGCAAGGCCCCTGGAAGCTGCAGTCCAGAAAAAAAAAGTATTTTTTTCCCCAAGCTTTGTCCCTGCCATATTTGCTTTCTATGAGCAGGGAGGAGTTGTTTCTTGCTTTTTGGATATACAGGGAGATTTAACACTGTGGCATTCGAAATTTTATAGTTCAGACAGAGGCTACCAGCTGAGTGCAAAGAGCAAGGCTCTCTTTTTCAAGAAATGAAGAATAGGTTGGGGTAATAAAAGCTTGTAAAAAGCCAATGGGATTCTAGGCTGCATCAATAACGATATGGCGTTTAGGTCGAGGGAAGTGATAGTACCACTCTATTCTGCTTTGGCCAGACCAGACGCCACCTGGAATTCTGTGTCCAGTTCTGGGCAGCACAGTTCAGAGAGATTGACAAGCTGGGACGTGTCCAGAGGAGGGTGACCAAAATGGTAAAAGGCCTGCAAACCATGAAGCTCTATGAGGACCGGCTTAAGGAGCTGGGCATGTTTAGCCTGGAGAAGAGAAGGTTAAGAGGTGACGTGATAGCCATGTTTAAATCTTTGAAGGGTTGCCATGTAGAGGAAGGAGAGGGCTTGTTTTCTGCTGCTCCAGAGACCAGGACAAGGAGCAATAGATTCAAGCTGCAGGAAAGGAGATTCCACCTGAACCTCAGAAAGAACTTCCTGACAGTCAGGGCTGTCCGGCAGTGGAATAGGCTGCCTTGGAGTGTGGTGGAGTCTCCTTCTTTGGAGGTTTTTAAGCAGAGGCTGGATGGCCATCTGTCGGGAGTGCTTTGAGGGTGTTCCTGCATGGCAGAATGGGGTTGGACTGGATGGCCCCTGGGGTCTCTTCCAACTCTACATTTCTATGATTCTATGATTCTATGTCCTATGGAGGATGGGCAAGCTTGTTTTCTGCTGCTCCAGGGACTAGGACATGGAGCAATGGCTTCAAACTTCAGGAAAAGAGATTCCACATAAGCACTAGGAAGGAGTTCCTGACGGTAGGAGCAGTTTGATAGTGGAATCTGCTGCCTCAATGGAGTGTGGAGGTTTTTAAACAGAGGCTGGAGGGCCATCTGTCAGGAGTGCTTTGATTGTGCATTTGTACATTGTAGGGGGTGGGACTGAATCACTCTTGGGGTCTCTTCTGACGCTAGGATTCTATGATTCTATAACTCCATTGGCAACAAGGAATTCCATGGTAGCTGATGACTTTCATATCATTTGGGTAATGAATCCACTCCAAGGCCATTTCTGCACGAGACTGTTGTAGCGCTATGATTGCACTTTCAACATCCTATGGAATCCTGGGGTTTGCAGTTTCGGGAGGGGCCGGCCGGCCCCTCCCGAAACTGCAAACCCCAGGATTCCATAGGATGTTGCAAGTGGAATCATAGCGCTATAACAGTCCCATGCAGAAATGGCCCAAATTTTAACCCAAACCTTGAATGAGTTCAATCCTATCTCCTCCTTTAAAGTTTGCACTAAAAACCAGAGCAGACTCACCACCCAAATGATATGGGAGGCCACCCAGGTCAGTCTCAGCTAACAGGAGGTACGCGAAATAAAAACAATGGGCAACTCCATAAAGTGTTTACCTTAAATGAACATCTGGGCCTAAATGTGTAATGCAATCTCTCACCTTTTTCACCCTCAGGTCATGAATTCAAATCCAATCCAGCCTAACCCAGACCTTTTGTAATCTCATTTACTTGACTCACACTGCGGAATCTATTAAAAGCAATATTGCTCCTTGACCACTTGAGCCAAAGGTTGAGGTCAGTGACCTTGGAATAGATCTCAATTGGAATAGAATGCCTCCCGCTCCCATCCATGGGGACAGCTCTATTAAAGCTCCCTGGCTTAAAATAATTACTTCTCAGCCTTTTCTCTTGGAGCGGCATTAATCTTGCCCCCAAATGGTGGCCCCCAAAGCTATACCTACTCAGTAGATTAAGAGAATTGTTCATTCTTCTGAGTTATGAGCTTGGCACTTTTTACCACCATGAAATTAATTTAAGATGGGGATGTCAGGAATGGGGTGAAGGGGGAGTGGGGAAGAAGAGAAAGCATTAATAAGAAATACAGCCACTTTTCCGGGTCTTTTCATTAACTATATCATTCATGCATAACATCCGAGGGCCCCAACAATTCCTGCTGTTGACACAGGAATGCTGCTGAAAAATTAGCGGTACAAATTTAACTATTTTCTTCTATTCTAGGGGGAAAAAAGGTATTGAGGAGGAAGAAAATGCATAAACAAGGGAGGGAAATAATTCCGACCTAACTGTACCCAGGGCTTTCAAGTTGTTAGGGAAACAAAAATGGAGGTCAGGGAGCTATCCATCAGTTAGTTCTGAGCTCAGGTGTACATTATTCAAGTATTTTACCATAGACTGCAACTCTGGAGATGTGGGTTGGAAACCCACTGGGTGACCTTGGGCACCTGACACACTTTCAGGCCCCCAAACCCCATGATAAGTTCATCTTAGGGTAGCCATACATCAGAAAGAGTTACTTCAAAAAGTGGGTGACTCAGAGGTCCACCCGTGATGCCAATGCCTTCTTGAAAGAGCTGGGGATATTAGCTCAAAGGGGAGCCCTGCGAAGAGAGGGGTAACCTTACAGGATCTGTTACAACTGTGTATACCAGTACTAATGCAGGGACAGCAGTTGGAGATCCGAAGAATGTTTTGTTTTATTGGGGAATTAGCAATCACACACACACAAGATTCAAGCAGCCTCACAATCACTCGACGCTAACTGAAGGAAAAGGGACGAAAACCTGGATAGTGAGAAGTTAGGGTGAAGTGGGTGGTATTTTCCTATCCTGCAGAGAAGAGATGAAGCCATGTGGCTCAGACTAAGGGTCCAAGGGTAGTGCAGGAATGGGAGTCAGAACAGCAGAGTGACAGCCTATGCCCAGAGTACTATGAGCTATCTGACTCAGAGCCAGGGTTTAAATACCCTGCTTCTGCCCTGAGGGGGAAGGTGTCAATGGCTCTCTGGCAGAGTAAACAATGGGGTCTGGAACAGGCTAATGTCCTTAGCATTGGGTGACAAAGGACTGATGGGAATCATGATAGCTCTTTAATGGTCAGTCAAGTGAGGAAACAAAGGAGAATTTTGGCAGGAAGAAGAAGCAGGTTGAAGACCACCAGTGTCAAGGTCAGAGACCAGCCCAGAGAAGGGAGTGTGAGAGCCAGCACAGTCCAGCCGGGAGGAGACAAGCAAGCACTTTACACAAGGGAGTTCATTTACCAGAGCATCAAGCAAAAGCCATAGTCAGAGTTCCAAAAGCCAAGGGTCAAGAGTCCAGATATCAATTCAAGGTAGCAGGAACCAGGTGCTGGGAGCAAGGAACAGGCAAGAGGAGAGCTTGAAAGAAGTTTGCCACAAGTAAAAGAAAGCTTCCAGGCAGTCAGTTATATAGCCCAAGACACAGGTGTGGCCAGTCGCTGCTTCTTGAACTTAATCAAGGAAGCCTCCCTTTGCTCAGCTCTCTTGAGTCTCTGCCTTGTCTGTGGGCTGATTGGCACAGGCTCCAAACCATCTTCAGAATCGGATCCCAGTTGCCCTAAAGGAGCAGGCAGAGGAACATCCGCGCCTGCTTGGTCCATGGCAGCAGGGGGAGCTCTTGAGCTGCAGGACTCATCTCCAGCCAGAGCCACAGGGACCAGCAGCTGCTGCTCGTCATCTCCACCCTGAGCAACAGGGACCAGCAGCTGCTGCTCGACATCAGCAGCTCTGACAGGGGCTTCAGTTATCACAACCAGTTGGTAGTTTCGAGTGTTATTGTTTCTAAAGGTCGAGTCGTTGGGGGACATTTGCAAGCTCATTATCGCTGGAGCTTCTCTAACTATGACCAGGACATGCCCTGAGGTCCCATCTGACCTGCTTCTGCACTGCACATGTTCAGCCAGTCCTCTTTCACCAGCATAGCTTTTCAGCCATAGTAGTGTGTAATTTATATTTTATGCCAATTAAATGATATCTGCCAATTATACTATATCATGGAGTGGAGATGTCTGGCCTGCTAACAAAACAACTTAAAGGCAAACAACAATGACAACAGAGACAGACTCTTAGGTGACAGATTGCAAGAATGGAAAGTAGAGATTTTTAAAATGTTGGAAAATAGTCAAATGACAGACAGAAATGTGAGTGCTGGGAAATGATGATGAGAAGAACAGTGGATGGATGAGAATCTTTGCAGTGTGGGACATACTGTACATGAAAAACACACATATTTAGTGCAGAATATGGCAAGTTTCTGTGTAGAAAGGAAGTTACCTGAATGGTCTTCTAAAGAGAAAAAACATTTCTATACAGAAAATGCCATTATCTGAGCAAACAAACCAAACCAATTTTACAGAGAAGAGTCATCTCCAAATTATTTCCAGCTTTCTGCCTGTTCGTGTAATGGAGTACATGCTATTATTGTGCAATTCTGGTCAAGATCAGGCATAAGGGCTATGTAGCAGAAACCTCCACGGGCAAAGTCATACATTACTTGTGTTATGCGACCCTTGTGTCAAAGGGCAATGTTGTACAATTGAACCAAGGCACCCAATGTGCAACCAAGACTGAGCAGGCATCCATTTCCAAAAGCATAGCGGGCATACCCTCCCCTTATTACAAGTCTGAACTGAATACAGACAGTCCATTTTGGATAAAAATGTCCAACCATGCCTGTAGGCTACAACATCAACAGGATTCCTGCCTCTGTTACTATGTTCAATTCCTCTTTCCAGAAATGTATTGCCTCTTTTTTGGGTAATACATAACTAGCCACCCAGTTTTGAAACCAAAACCAACAATAACTGGAGGAGGAGGAGGAGGAGGAGGAGGAGGAGGAGGAGGAGGAGGAAGTTGGGGTCTCTTTTAAATCTCCTAACATCTAACCTTGAACATTTCACCCTTACAATCATAGAATCACATACCTGGAACAGACTACAAGGGCTATCCAGTCCAACCCTGTGACATACAGCAATATGCAATCAAAGCACTCCCGACAGATGGCCATCCAGCCTTTGCTTAGAAACCTCCAAAGAGGGAGACTCCACCACAATCTGAGGCACTGTTGAATTGCTCTTACCATCAGGAAGTTCTTCCTAATGTTTAGGTAGGAGCTCTTTTCTTGAAGTTTGAAGCCATTGCTCTCTGTCTCTGTCTCTGGAGCATCAGAAAACACACTTGCTCCACCCTCCATCTGACAAGAAGGACATTGACAAACCGGAGCATGTCCAGAGGAGAGCGACCAAAATGGTGAAGGATCTGGAAGCCATGCCCTATGAGGGGCTGGGTTTAGTCTGCAGAAGAAAAGGTTCAGAGGGACACGATAGCCATGTTTAAGTATTTGAAAGGATGTCATATCCAAGAAGGAATGAACTTGTTTTTCACTGCTCCAGAGACTAGGATAAGGAGCAATGGATTCAAGCTGCAGGAAAGGAGTTTCCACCTGAACCTCAGGAAGAACTTCCTGATGGTCAGGGCTGTCCGGCAGTGGAATCTGCTGCTGCCTCCATGGAGTGTGGTGGAGTCTCCTTCTTTGGAGGTTTTTAAGCAGGGGCTGGATGGCCATCTGTTGGGAGTGCTTTGATGGCTGGTCCTGCATGGCAGTATGGGATCGGACTGGTTGGCCCCTGTGGTCTCTTCTAACTCTATTATTCTATCTCTTCAAATATTTAAACATAGCTATCATGTGCCCTCTTAACCTTCTCTTCTTGTGGCTAAACATAACCCACTCCTTAAGCTGCTCCTCATAGGGCTTCATGGTTTCCAGCCCTACTACCATTTTGGTTGCCCTCCTCTGGACATGTTCCACCTTGTCAAACTGCTTCTTGAATTGTGGTGCCCAGAACTGGACACAATATTCGAGGTGGGGTCTGCCCAAAGTAGAAAAGAGTGGTACTATCACTTCCCTTCACCTAGACACTATACTCCTGTTGATCCAGAATCACATTGGCTTTTTTATCTGCTGCATCACACTGTTGACTCATGTTCAGTTTGCGGTCTACTAAGATTCCTAGATCCCCTTTCACATGTGCTGCGGTCAAGCCTGGTGTCAGACATCATATATCTGTGCATTTCATTCTTTCTGCCTGAGGTGGGCAATTATGGCAGGTCTGCGAGCTGAATTTTCCCCGTGGAAGCTCCTCAAAAAGCAAAAACAGAATTGTAGAATCACAGAGTTGGAAGAAACTGCATGAATTATCTAGTTTGACCTCCTGCCATGCATGAATACACAAGTAAAACACTCCCAGGGGTTGGTATCCCCAAAGACACCCCTCTCCAAAGAAGAAGACTCCACCAACTTCTAAGGCAGCCTGTTCCACAGTTGAAAGGCATTCACAGTCAAGAAATTCTTCTTAATGTTAATGTTAAAGGACAGAAACTTACACAATTTTGTTTAAACTTTTGCTGCCAATTTTCATTCTAGTTGCAGTCATTATAGTTAAAGGCATACAAAAATCAGTGTCAAAGCGGAATTAAGATATCAGCAACATTTTAAAACAAGGTAGAGCCAATAAGATCAGTGCCCAGAAATTCGGTGAAAGCTAATGTGTTATAATGTTTTGAATGTGGGACTGGGACACTGGGAGACCAGGGTTCGAATGCCCACTCAGCCACGGAGATCTACTGGGTAACTTTGGGCACCTCAGTTTATACAGTTCACGATATTTAAAGAACAGCTTTCTCCCATACAAACCTGCTCATGTTTTAAGATGTTCTGGGGAGGCCCTTCTGTGTGTCCCACCACCCTCTCAAGTTAATCTGGAGGAAACACAGGAGAGGGCCTTCTCCATGGTTGCCTCCAGGCTCTGGAACTCCCTTCCTGGAGAAGTTAGACTGGCACCCTCCCAGCTCCTGTCCTCCAGACGAGTGAAGACCTTTCTGTTTCAACAAGCCTTTCAGGACTGGGTGTACAAGGTATAGCCCACCTAAATAATGTGCTGGACTTCATCTGTTATTTTTGTTGTGCTGTTTTTTTTTAATGGTTTATAGAATTGTAGAGTTGGAAGAGACCCCAAGGACCATCCAGTCCAACTCCTTTCTGCCATGCAGGAAGACACCATCAATGCATTCCTGATAGATGGCCATCCAGGTTCTGTTTCGAAACCTCCAAAGAAGGAGATTCCACCACACTCCAGTGAGGCAGCATATTCCACTGTCAGACTGTTCTTACCCACAAGAAGTTCTTCCTAATGTTAAGTGGAATCTCTTTTCCTTTAGTTCATGCATAACTATTAATGGTATGACCAGGGAGCCTACATCGGTCTCAGATTTTGGCTCAGAAACCTAAGGACCTGTGATCATCCTGAACCTCATTTTTTAGGATGAGGCAGCAATGTATTCCATTGTTGAGTAGCTCTTACCATCAGAAAGTTCTTCCTCAGGTTTAGGTGGAACCTCTTTTCCTGAAGTTTGAAGCCATTCCTCCATGTCCTAGTCTCTGGAGCAGCAGAAAACAGGCTTGCTCCCTTCTTCATGTGATATCGCTTCAAATATTTAAACATGGCTATCGTGTCCCCTCTTGACCTTTTCTTCTCCAGTCTCAACATGCCCAGCTCCCTCAGCCACTCCTCACAGGGCAACATGGCTTCCAGGTCTTTTTACCATTTTGGTCACCCTCCTCTGGACACAGTCTAGCTCATCAGTTGTGGTGCCCCAAACTGAACATAGTATTCCAAGTGAGGTCTGACCAAAGCAGGACAGAGTGGTAATATTCAGAATTCATGGGATTCAAGGTGACTTCTGTTACAAGCGACCTTGAACCCAGAACTGGGTAAGAGAGAGGTTGGTAACCACAACAACAGCAGCACCACTAAGGTTACTGGTGAAAGGTACTGGAGGCTCTTGGGTCCAATGTCAGTAGGGCAATGAATACGCTCCAGATTTTAATCTAGGCTTTCAAGGAGTTGTCCATGGTGCTGAACTGAATTGTTGTCAATGTGGCTTTGACTTTTGGTGACCATAGGAAAATTCCAACACAGTAGAATCATAGAATCTTGGAGTTGGAAGAGACCACAGGGGCCGTCCAGTCCAACCCCCTGCTATGCAGGAACACCCATCAGAGCATTCCCAACAGATGGCCATCCAGCCTCTGCTTAACAAGCTCCAAGGAAGGAGACTCCACCACGCTCCATTGAGGCAGCAGCAGATTCCACTACCAGATAGCTCTGACCATCAGGAAGTTCTTCCTGAGGTTCAGGTGGAATCTCCTTTCCTGCAGCTTGAATCCATTGCTCCTTTTCTTAGTCTCTGGAGCAGCAGAAAACAAGCCTGCTCCCTCCTTGACATGACATCCCTTCAAATATTTAAACATGGCTATCATGTCCCGCTTAACCTTCTCTTCTGCAGACTAAACATCCCCAGCTCCCTAAGCCGCTCCTCATAGGGCTTCATGGCTTCCAGACCCTTCATAGTTTTGATCACCCTCCTCTGGACATGCTCCAGCTTGTTGAACTCCTTCTTGAAATGAGGTGCCCAGAACTGGACACAGTATTCCAAATGAGGCCTAACCAATGCAGAATAGAGTGTCAAGTCTTGCACGCTTAGAGGCATGGCTTCCTTGATCGATCCACTTCTTTTCATACTGTCTTCCACCATACCAAAGATCCCATTCTTTTCCAACACATCATGTTGTCTTGTGAGGGGTTCATAGTACAATAGCTTCAGTTTAGTCATGTTAGCTTCTAGGGAGAATTCAGGCTTGATTTGCTCTTGGGTCCATTTATTGGTCTTTTGGGGAGTCTTTGGTATCTGTAAAATTTCTCAGTGCCTGGACACATCCATGGGATTCTGATCATAATATAAGCCTGCCCTGAGGATATGGACAGTGTTTTTGCATCACTGCTGTGTAACCTCAGCCAGCACAAATACATTTGGAATTAGGAGGGTGGCATTTCAGACAACTGGTGCCTCTCATTTTTAGAAATTAATCTCTCCTTACTCCATCCAAGCAGTCTTTATAAAGAACTGCTTAACCAGTTGGGGGCTTTTTAGCAGGGAATGCTATGGGAAGGGAGTTTATAATATTAGGAAGAACACTGAGGGATCATATAAAGATCAAATTATTCACTCTCTCAAAAGCCCGAGACCTTGGTATCAACTCATGAAATGTATCAGAAGCAGGTTCAAAGTAAACAAGATAGAGATTTTTTTGCTTTTCACACCAATATCCAATTAGCTTATGAACCTTAAGGTCCAAAGATTTTGAGAGGTCTGCTTGCATAAGCAGCTTTTAAAAATTGCTTTAAAAAAAAAAACCCTGAATGTATTCTTTATTTATTTACAAACTGTAATATCTCCCCCCGTACCGCAATCATGGAAAGACCTGGAATAATCAGATAAAAACAGATACAGTTTAAAAATGTAAAAAATCAAGATCCAAAGCCTTGTAGAGAAAAAAAAAAAACCTTGGCAGGGTGAGACTTGCACGACCACGGTGCCACTGCTAAAAAGGTCTTGTGATGTGTTGTGGGTTTTTAAACCTCTGCTAGTGATTGCATCCTCAAGAGAGCTTTCCACAGCAACCTCCCAAGCTTAGGTGAGAAAAGATATTCCTCCAGACATCTGAGCCTTCAGCCATTTAGGGCTCCGTGTTGTGGTGCTGTTGCCTTGACTTTTGCCCAATGGCTAATACGCAGCCAGCTTTGAGTCCTTTAAGGACTGGCCTCCTGTGGTCCCATCTTCAGAGGAAGCCTCCCGCAGAGCACGTGGCAGTGACCTTATCCTTAGAAAACTAGTCAGCCAGTTTCATAAAGCAAGGGAAGGCTTTGCTAAAGAAGAGTAGAACCTCAACATTCAGGGCAATAGGGCCCATTTCCGCACTGCACTGCTGTAATGTTATTATTCCACTTTCAACCTCCTATGGACTCCTGGGGTTTGCAGTTTAGGGAGGGACATTTAGAACTCTCAGCCAGAGAGCTCTTTGGCCTCAGTAAACTGCAAAGCCCAGAATCCCACAGGAGGTTGAAAGGGGAATAATAGCACTATGGTGCTATTTTAGTGCTATAGTGTAGGGCAGAAATGGCCTTGGTTTCTGATTATGAGGTGCTAGAGGGAGTGAGAGAAAAATATGAACAGGAATCTTCGTAATGCCCTGCTTGTCAAGATCCTTTGGACAACCTGCCCAGGGTTGGCAACAGGTTGTTCAACGAAATGATCTGTCTCAGCACAGTCATTCTTAAAACCTGGCTGGAGTAGAAACAACTGAGCACATTGCCCTGTAATGAGGACGACCTATGGCTGCTGGCTTTCAATTTCTCTTCTTTGGAAGTTAATTCTCCTACAGTTTGGAATGCAGCTTTTTCACATTTTCATAGCCCATCTTTTTCTCCATCTTTTCAAATTCACAAGAATTACAGTTTTTCAAAATAAAATGCAGAATACCCAGTCTGTGAGATTTAGATTTTGGGAAAGATATTGGCTCACCTGAAAGCTGGGCTGTTGTGTCCCAGGTAGTAGAGAATTCTTGGGACTATATTACAGTATGTGCCCCATATCCATGGGGGATATGCTCCCAAACTTACCATGGATAACAAAAAATGTGGATAATAATGCATGTTATTTTTTTCAATGAGATGAATGATGTGGGTATTGAAATGAGTACATAGCTTGGAGAGGAGGCCCTGAAACTGCACAGAACTTTACAATCTAAGAGAAAGAAGGCTTGGTAGCCCTTATTTGCTGTCCAAAGCCAGTGCACAACTGATAAAAATATAAAAATTAAGAACAACATATGGTGAAAAAAGAACAAGGAACAAGGACGTTTTTGGGCTGCATTTCAGCGTGGATAAATGAAACTGTGGATACCGGTCACATCAATACAGGGGACCTACTGTATTGATTTTACTTCTATGCTGCCCTGAGATCTCATGATATAGGGTGAGATATAAGCATTTCAATAGATAGGTAGACAGACAGGAAGATGATAGGTAGGTAGACAGACAGACAGACAGACAGACAGACAGACAGCTTTTCCATGTTTACCGGTCATGCTGATATGGGGGACATACAGTATTTCAGATTATATTTCAGACTGCAAAGCCAAGGTCCTACACTGAGGAGACAGAGCATAACACCACTCACAGAGTTATGCCAAGTTTGGATATCATCTCATTGGTGAGCTATAGCTCTGCACCACTCAACATACAACCAAATGTGCAGGTACATCAGCATGCACATCCATACACAATGGACACCTGAATCTGTATGTGCATTCATGCACCATCTACATCCATGCATCATGAGGATCCACATTTATGTGCATGGTCTGTAGCCACATGCAAGGCACAACCATGTGCAGCTCCTCTTCCACAACCTTGAAATGAATATGGCCATTCCGCTTCAGACAACAACATCCAACCACTTCCCTATGGGAACTTAATACATGTGTAAGAATCCAGCCCATGTTGGAATGCTCCAGTTTTAAAAATGCCCCCACAAACTAGCATTCCTGAGAGAGGATGAAGCTAGAACCATTTCTCATGATGTGCCAGCTTTCAAAGGCAGGGAAATGGTGATGTGGTACAACCCTCAGCCAGATATTTGTAGCAGACATGTGGTTTATCCTAAGAGCATTTCCACGCTACGCTGTAGTCCACTTTCTACCTTCTGTGGAATCCTGGGGTTTGTAGTTTTCCTGAGGCCCAAGAGCTCTCTGGCTGAAAATTCTAAATGCTCCTCCCTAAACTACAAACCTAGGATTGCATAGGATGTTGAAAGTGGAATAATAGCACTATAACGGTGTAGTGCGGAAAGGCCCTAAGACTGAGATCAACTCTAGTGGAGTACAACTAAGAGACAAATTCACGCATTAGAAATCAATTCAGTACAGAGCTGAAATCAGTACCTTCAGTGGATAACTCATCTGACCTTCATTTCTCTGTCTCTGAATTTGGGTTTTTTTTTTGAAGTCCCAGAGTTCTCTAGTTCTCAGAATTACAGTCAAAACAAGCAATTCTTGCTGTCTTTCTCTCCTCGCCTTCAGTTTCTCCCCACCCAGTTATATAAACACAACATACCCTCTAGCTCTCCCAGTTTTGCAGGAATAGTCCCAATTCATCCTCTACTGTCTTATTTTTTCAGCTGCTTTTAAAATGTCCCAGTTTCTCTCTCTTCCTCCCACTTCCCCCCTGTAGTAAGTCCTGGCTTACTACAGTTCCTGCAAACTGAGTTCAAAGTGCATACAGGCTTCCCCCATTGATCTGACAGGTTAGGGACCTCACCACTGTCAGAAAATAAAATTTGTTGAAAAGCAGAGCCTGTGTAGGAAACGTGAAGGACTTGTGACAGCTTACTTATTACCGACTGCACAGCTGCTGCTTGCAAATTCTCTCAGCACCTTTTCCCCCCTCTCAGCTTTATTTGTAAGCAGTGTGTGCATGTGAGCGTTTCCAAGCAAGCCTCCACAGGCAAGAATTATAGAATCATAGAGTTGGAAGAGATCCCAAGGGCCATCGAGTCCAACCCCCTGCTATGAAGGAACACCCATCAAAGCACTCCCAACAGATGGCCATCCAGCCTCTCCTTAAAAACCTACAAAGAAGGAGACTCTACCACATTTCGAGGCAGCAGATTCCACTGCCGGACAGCTCTGACCGCCAGGAAGTTCTTCCTGAGGTTCAAGTGGAATCTCCTTTCCTGCAGCTTGAACCCATTGCTCCTTGTCCTAGTCTCTGGAGCGGTAGAGAACAAGCCTGCTCCCTCCTGAGCATGACATCCCTTCAGATATTTAAACATGGCTCTCATGTCCCCTCTTAACCTTCTCTTCTGCAGACTAAACATACCCAGCTCCCTAAGGCATTCTTCATAGGGCATGACTTCCAGACCCTTTACCATTTTGGTCGCCCTCCTCTGAACACGTTCCAACTTGGATTTCCAGAAGAATTAAGGAAAGAGCAAAACCCTCTTTGAATTAATGGAATTTGTCCTTAATTTGGAAGTATCAAAAGAGTGAGTTGTCAGGTAACAGGGGCCATTTCCACCGTGCACTGTTATAGTGCTATTATTTCACTTCCAACATCCTATGGAATATCCTGGGGTTTGCAGTTTAGGGAGGGGCATTTAGAATTCTCAGCCAGAGAGCTCTTGGGCCTCAGTAAACTGCAAACCCCAGAATTCCACAGGAGGTTGAAAGTGGTATAATAGCACTTTAACAGTGTAATGCGGAAATGGCCAGGGTGTCAAGAAGGACTTTGCACTAAATTAACTTGGAGGGGAGAGAGAGGTGGAATCTTGCTCTTCCCAGAAAACTCAGACAAAAACAAACTGCTGCTCCTGTGCTCTTTCTCGTTAATAACTTTTGCCATCCCCTTGAGCGCACTCGGATATTGTTTGGTCACGCAAGTCCTGGTTTTAACCTGTGAAATGTTGGTGGAGATGACATGCACACCACTTTTTCTCTGGATAAAAAGGTGTTTTGTACTTTTCCGCCAATGCTAACAGCTAAGAATTTTTCTCATTTAATGCAACCAACAGACTGACCCCAATTTGGAAGAGATGTTGCTGTGTCTGTAAGACATGAGGGGAAGCTGAGTAGGGAAATTTTCCTAAGAAAGGGCCTTTGTAGGCAATGGGGTCAAAAGGCTTTCAGACGCTTTGATCAAAAGTTGGCTGATTTTTCCCCTCATGTGATGTAAAGGAAAAATGCATAAATCAACCGAGCTCAGCAATTCATCCTACCCCATGCTTCCAGAGAGACTCCTGCTTTTGCAAGAGGGGAAAAAAGAATATATCAGGTACCAAAAGCTTTTAAAATACCAACATTTATTCCACCTGTCTATATACTAGGCCCTCTCCTTCAAATGATCACAGGAAGCAGGTTGTGAGGACATAAAGATGTAGCACAAGTTACAAGGGAGAGTCAGTAGTTTGAGTGTTGGACTGTGACTCTGGAAACCTGGGTTTCAATCCCTGCTCAGCCACGGAAACCCACTGGGTGACCTTGGGGGGAGCCACACTGTCTCAGCCTCAGTGGTAGCCAAAGGCAAACCCTCTCTGAACAAATCTTGCCAAGAAAACCTCTTGATAGGGTGTCTTGGAGTCACCATAAGTCAGAAAGAACTTGAAGGCACACAACAGCAAAAACAACAACTATGTTCTCGGGGCCATGGCAACATCCAGACAAGTTCCGAGTGTTGATTCATAACGGGGAAAAAAGTTCTGGCAATTGGGAAGGGTTGGGATATGATAATTACACTTCCCATGGCTCCCACATCCTGGGACATTTCCCATGGTTCTTATAGGATGGAATATTTCCCAGGGCCACTTTTATACATGCCTACTGCGGCATCCTGGAAAGGTAAGGGTCATTGCAGTTTTGGCAGATGGCATACCTGCGGTGGTACATCTACATGGCATATCCGACTCGTGGAGTCCTGCCACAGTGCTCTCCCATTGCTTCCACTATGTCAAGGGACAGTATGGCTAGGAAAATTCATTTGGGAACTGTTAGAATCATAGAATCATGGAGCCATAGAGTTGGAAGAGACTACAAGGGCAGTCCAGTCCAACCCCCTTCCGCTATGCAGGAAGACACCATCAAAGCACTCCCTTTGACAGGTGGCCATCTAGCCTCTCTTTAAAAACCTCCAAAGAAGGAGATTCCTCAGACTCCCAGGCAGCAGCGTATTCCACTGTTGAACTGTTCTTACTGTCAGGAAGTTCTTCCTAATGCTGAGTTAGATTTTTTTCCCTCTAGTTTGAATCCAACGCTCCATGCCCTAGTCTCTGGAGCAGCAGAAAACAAGCTTGCTCCATCCTCCATACAACATCTCTCCAAATATTTAAACATAGCTATCATGTTGCTTCTTAACCTTCTCTTCTCCAGGCTGAACAACCAGCTCCCTAAGCCGCTCCTCACAAGGCTTTAGCTTTGGGTAGGAATGATCTTCAGTGCCTCCATCTCTGCTATGCTAGAAATTTGGATATTGAAGGAAATTTTCATTGGGGGCAAAATTTTCGTTTGTGGGGTCAAAGCCATCAGTTTGCCCTCCCCAAAGCTGTGCCACTGTCTCTTACTTGTAGCAGTATGATCCTGCTGGATACTATTGCTAATCTGTTGTTGTTGTTTGTTTATATAGCACCATCCATGTACACAGCACTTGACAAGTAAAACAACCCAAAACAGTAGGTCTTGTCAAAGGCACACAGTCTAAAATAGATGTACGTATATACACACACACAGTGGGAAGGAAGGAATAATAAAACTATACCTTACAATTGAAAAACAAATTTTCCAAATAAAACACCAAAAAAACCCACGATATAATATAAAGTCAACTGACAAATACATATAATCAAAATATACAAGGCTATAAAACAATATTAAACTAAAATTCCAAACGCTTTGGGAAAAAAGGTATTAAATTGAGATGTAAAACAATGAGGGAAGGAGTCGTCCAGAAATATTCAGAGAGGTGGTTCCAAGAGGATGGAGCAGGGCGTGAAAAGGGATGAAGCCGAGCTGAGGAAGAGAAGCTCTTGGTTGGGTGAGAAGCTTAGAATTCCTAGAACACAGATCCGGATCAAGTTGGTAAAAAAGAAATAAGGGCTGAAAGCCGTGATGTAGACTTGAGTCAACTGACTCGGACTCAAGTTGGACTTAAGTTACTTCAGTGACTCAACTCGGACTCAACTCAGCAATAAATGATGCACTGGCTCGACTCAACTCGTGACTTGTATATTTCTAGTGACTGACTTGCTGCCCTTGGTTTGGTAACATAACACGTTCATCCAGAAACCTTATGACTTTGAACAACACTTCCATCTATTTTTGCCTACTGGTCACGTAACAATCTGTCTCAAGCCCAGAGTGTGGACCCGTTTCTCAGAGGGGAATGGGAAACACATGTGGCAATAGGCTTGATTCAGTGTTGAGGTCTGCTCGGCAGCCTATTCCTGCTGCATATTGGAGGAGCCTTCTAAAACTTTTCCTAAAGTTAGAAAGCAAGACTCGCCCCCAGAGCACGGGGCATGTTTCTCAGAGGGGAACAACAAACGTGTTAGGCAATGGGCTTGATGAGGAAGGATCCTTCCTTCTAAAGCCTTTGAAGCTTCATTAATAGGGAGCAAAAAGGATCCTATTCCCACTTCCGAAAATGCCTCCAGCTTTGGAAGTGGGAAGTAAGAAAGATCCTATTCCCCACTTCTGAAGCTGCAGACTCTTTTTATGCCCATGGGCACAAAAGCCTCCAGCTTCAGGAAGGGGAAGTAAGAAGGATCCTATCCCCCACTTCTGAAGCTGCAGATGGCAAAATCACAAATGTGGAGGGCTGAGTCCACTTAAAGTGTTAAAACTGACTTTATTCAACTCTGTCTAGAAATTATGAAATGTAGGTTGGGGTGTAAAGTTGGCTCCTAGAGTTGAGACTTGACCTGAGACTTGACTTGACACTGGCCCTTTTCGCATGGTATTTGCCATGCGAAAGGGTGCCTGGAGCGTCACGCAGTTGTGAGGAGCAATCTGCACAACGCACTCACAATCGCGCGATGTTCCAGGGTAGGGCAGGTGCCGCTCGTGCACTTTTTCGTTTTTGGCTTTCGGCCAAAAATGGTGCACGATCGCGCATTGCTCCAGGGCCCCACATGCACTTGCCGTGTGTGCGGAGCGTCCGGAGCCACGGCGCTTGCGCTTCCTGCCCCAGGGCAGCCTGGGAAACTCCCAGGCTGCGCTGCAGAAGGAAGAGGCGGCTCGTGCAGAGCTGAAGCAGCGGGGGCAAAAGAGCCTCTCGCTGGAGGCCGCTCGCGTGATCCCCGCACCCCAGTGCTGAAAAAAGGTAAGGTGCGGAAAGGACCAGTGTCTTCAAGGACCTGAGACTTGACTTGAGACTTGGAGGTAGAGACTTGAGATTTGACTTGAGACTTGGAGTAAAATATTTAAATACATTACTGGCTGAAAGATAGAGGGGAGCTAGATCGCACAGGGCTTTGAATAGTAAATTGAGAAGCTTCTACTAGGAGGAACGGGTGACCCATGGAGAGATATCGAAAGCAGGGTGAGGTGATCTCACAGAGTGTGGCTAATAGTTTCCTGTATCCAGTTCCCCTTCTGTTTGAGTGTCCTCTTTTAAACACATCCTTAACTCCAAAGAAAGTTTCTCATTCTTCTCTTTACCTTTCCTCCCTCCACCCACCCCGCCCCCTCTCCTTTTTTTCCCCACTGGGATAAAAGATTCTTCTACATAATAATTTACTGAAAATGGAAATTGCGCACATTTCCCCCTTAGGGTGCGCGCATGGATGAGCATCTGTGAGCTCAGCTGGCGACTTTGATTTTATTAGCCATTCAGTCTTGGCGCTCAATGGAAAATGCAGGAGGGACAAGAAATCAAAAGCCCCCAGGCAGAGCGGTGTGAGGAGGAGGAGGAGAGAGAAAAAGGGAATGGGGGGGGGGAGGCCCAATATCTCCGGCAGCAAAAGATTGTTTTTAATCAGAACTCCATCCACCTGCTTTTGGAAAAGAACAGGATCCTTATTAAAGGCAGATGAGGGAGATGGAATATCGGGGGAGGCAAGCTGGAATGGTCTAGAGAGATAAGTCTTGAGCGCCCGGCACTGGGAGTCCGGGGTTTTGTCATTAGAAGAAAGGACGACGTGGCGAGGAGATGAGGAAATTAAACTTTCCAGGGCATTGACAACACGTAGAGGGGAGAAAAGCAGTTGACAATTCCACGGGCGGAAGGAGCCTCCGAAAAGCAAAAGAGTGCCTAATTGGCTCTCCCAGGCCCTCCTTTCCTTGAAACTTCTCTTTTGCTTGACGTAGTTCTTCTGCGCAGACCCCAAATCTCCCTCCTCCCCTCATCCCGTTTTCCAGGCACATTTTAATAACAAGGGCCGGACGTCTAATGGCCTTTCCCGTTGGGCTCAATAAAGCTGCAGAGAGGGCATGAGCAGAGGCATAGCTATGGGGCAGGGGACAAAGTGGTAAGAATTTCACCCCCTCCAACCAAGCTTTCCTTCAGTCCTCCAAGTTCTACCGTTGCAGTGGCTTGAAACTTCAGGTGAGCATTTTGAGGTGCAGCTGCGGTTGATGGCAAATTGCCCACGGCCTTAGAACCTTATCACACTGCCCTGTTATAGTGCTACATTTCACTCTAAACGTCCATGGCAATGTCCTGCGGAATTTTGGGATTTGTAGTTTAGAGATCTCATTTAGAGTTTGTAACCCTTTCGATAAGAATTCTAAATGCCCCTCCCTAAACTGCAAATGAGAGCCAGCATGGTGTAGTGGTTTACGCATTGTTTATAATCCTAGGGACCCGGGTTCAATTCCCTGCTCAACCATGGAAACACACTGGGTGACCTTGGACACATCGCACACTCTTAGCCCCAGAAAACTTCATGATAGGTTTGCCTTAGGGTTGCCATAAGTTGGAGACAACTTGAAAGCACACAACAACAACAACAAACTGCAAATCTCAAGATTCCATAGGATGTTGCCATGGAAGCTGAAGTAGAATAGAGAACTATAATAGTGCAGTGTGATGGGGCCCCCTAGTCAGCCTAGCCAGTGGTGAAGAAGCTTGGGAGCTGGAATCCAACATGCGGAAGACCTCACAATAGAATCATAGAATCGTAGAGTTGAAAAAGGCCACAAGGTCCATTGAGTTCAACAACCTGCCACACAGGAATACACCATCAAACCATTTCCGGCAGATGGCCATCCAACCTCTGTTTAAAAACCTCCAAAGAAGGCGACTCCAACACACTCCCAGGCAGCCACATATTCCACTGTCAAATTGCTCTTACTGTCAGGAAGTTCTTCCTAATTTTTCGGTGGAATCTCTTTTCCTGAAGTTTGAAGCCATTGCTCTGTGTCCCAGTCTCTGGAGCAGCAGAAAATAGGCTTGCTCTGTCCTCTATATGCCATCCCCTCAAATATTTAAACATGGCTATCATGTCATCTCTTAACCTTCTCTTCTCCAGGCTAAACATCCCAGCTCCCTAAGCCACTCCTCCTAGGGCTTCATGGTTTCCAGGCCTTTTACCATTTTGGTCACCCTTCTCTGGACACGTCCCAGCTTGTCAATATCCTTCCTGAACTATGGTGCCCAGAACTGGACAGAGGATTCCAGCTGGGCTTTGACCAAAGCAACATTTATTCTTGGTCTAAATGGAGTCCACCCTCCTAACTTGTAATCCTCACTTCACTGCCAGGGGTGTAGTGCAGGCAGGAGAGAAGGCTCAATGAGTGCATTGCCCCTTCCTTCGGACCCCAGATTTCTAGTTTGGCACAGAGGGCTTCTTGAAAACCATTCACATTTACTCTGTTTGCTGTGTTCATATTCTCTTGGTCATTTTTCTATAGATCGCTCAACCCTGTTTCCAGACTGTTTTAAGCAACTGCAGTGCTAGAAATCCGGGAACTGAGAGAATGTTTCATTCACAGGCAGAAGATTTGTGGGTGGGGCAATGCCATCGTTCCCTCTCCATAACTGCACCCCTGTACTACTGGCAGAACTTAACGTCCTAAGCACCCAAGCTGCCTTGATGAAAGAGTGTGTTTCTAGCCCTCCGCATCGAAGAGATTAAACCTGAGTCACGTGTGGTGAATCTCACAAACTGGAGGGATTGAGGGCTGTCTTCTGTAGGACCACCTGAAAGACTGTATTGTTCCATATGGTCCTGCCTGGGTTTATGAGATGTGAAGAAAGGGGGCCCTCCTGGAATTGTGGAGTTGGAGTGGACCATAAGGGTCATCTAAACCAACCTCTGGTGGTAGAGGAATCCACAGCTCAGGCAGCCCTGAGAGGTGGCCATCCAGTTTCTGCTGAAAGACCTCCACGGATGGGGCAGAGGGCTATCTAAGGGGGGGCAAGTAGGATACATGACCTGGGTGCCAATCCTGGAGACGGTGCCAAAAAGCCATGCCAGAAGATTTAGCAGCAGAGGAGGAGGAGGAAGAGGAGGAGGAGGAGGAGGAGGAGGAAGTGGTCCCGCTTGACCTAGGTGCTATTTATGTTAGATACACCACTGGGATGTAGTCCTACCAGTCTACATGGTGAAAGTTGGAGGGTGGTAGATAATAAAATCACAGAATCTTAGAGTCAGAAGGGACTACAAGGGCCACTTAGTCAAACCTGCACCATGAGGACAATTACAGCACTTCTTTTTTAAAAGAAGTATTTTTATTAAAAGTCAATTCTTAAGATATTTACATAGGCACCTTTTCAAACAACATAGTACATAGCATAGTACATTACATAAACAAATTTAACAATATGGAATAACTGGTATACATTGGACGAAGAAAAAAATAAACATTTACTTATGCCAGTCAACTTGCCTAGCTGATACCTTGCTAAAAAGCCAGTAGAATAAGGAATAGGGAAAAAAAGAGAAGTAAGAGAGAAGAAGCAGAAAAGGAAGGAAGGAAGGAAGGAAGGAAGGAAGGAAGGAAGGAAGGAAGGAAGGAAGGAAGGAAGGAGATAGGGGGGAAAATCAGAAGTGAACTGCCCCATATGGTGGATAGAAAAACTGGTTGAAATTGCTGAGATGGATAAACTTACTCATATTTTAGATGGTACAACCAATAGCAGATTCTGTAAATATCGGGAACCGCTTCAAGAACATCTACAGGCACGAATGAATATAAGTGCTAATGTATTTTCTATTTGATCGTCTGATTAATCGGTTATGTTATCTGAGGAGTACAATAGAACTCTAATTGAGGACGATTGCCGCACTCCTGAAAGGTGCCTATTCAATCTCCGTTAAAAGCCCTCCAAAGAAGGAATCCTCATCCCTGACCCTACCCTGAGGCCGTCTATTCCACTGTCAAACTCTTCTTGCAGTAAATAAGTTCTTCCTCAAGTTTAGATGGAACCTCCTCTCTTGTAATTTAAACCTGCTGCCCCATGTTCTAGTTTATGGAACAGTAGAAAACAATCCTGCTTCATCTTCTATGTGACATTCCTTCAGATATTTAAATATGGCTATCCTGTCACCTCTCAATCTTTTCTTCTCCGAGCTAAACATACACAACTCCCAAAGTCATTCCTCGAAAGTTGTGGCTTCCACACCATTTACCATCTCGGTCTCCCTTCTCTGGGACAACCTTCAACTTGTCAAAAGCCTTCTCGAACTGTGGTGCCCACAACTGGACACAGGATTCCAGGTGAGGTCTGACCAAAGTATGGAACAGAGTAGAACTACTGCTTCCCTTGATCTGGACGCTCGACTTGATCTTTTCTTCTCTTGATCCTACCCCATTCACAGACATGTCATGGAATATGCTGCCTCGGAGTGTGGTGGAGTCTCCTTCTTTGGAGGTTTTTAAGCCGAGGCCGGATGGCCATCTGTTGGGAATGTTTTGATGGGTGTTCCTGCATAGCAGGGGGTTGGACTCGATGGCCCCTGGGGTCTCTTCCAACTCTAGGATTCTATGAATCTATGATTTCTATGGAATCTCTTTTCCTGAAGGTTGAAGCCATTGCTCTGTGTCCTAGTTTCTGCAGCAGCAAAAAACAGGCTTGCTCCATCTTTGGAGGGTCTGGAAGAGTCCGGAAGCCATGAAGCCCTATGAAGAACGGCTTAGGGAGCTGGGTATGTTTAGTCTGCAGAAGAGAAGGTTAAGAGGGGACATGAGAGACATGTTTAAATATTTGAAGGGATGTCATGTTGAGGAGGGAGCAGGCTTGTTTTCTGCTGCTCCAGAGACTAGGACAAGGAGCAATGGATTCAAGCTGCAGGAAAAGAGATTCCACCTGAACCTCAGGAAGAACTTCCTGACAGTCAGAGCTGTCTGGTATTGGAATATGCTGCCTGGGAGTGTGGTGGAGTCTCCTTCTTTGGAGGTTTTTAAGCCGAGGCTGGATGGCCATCTGTTGGGAATGCTTTGATGGGTGTTCCTGCATAGCAGGGGGTTGGACTCGATGGCCCCTGGGGTCTCTTCCAACTCTATGATTCTATGATTCTATGTCTGCTCAGGGCTTGAGAGAGGGCCTTCTCAGTGGTTGCTCCATGGAACACTATAGGATGGCTCTTTCCTTCCAATTTTCACCCTGAAAGCAAAGATCTTTTTATTCAGAGAGGCTTTTTGGCAGCCAGGTGGTTGCTGAAACAGGGCTTTGTTAACAGCTGAGTGCTATATTTTTCTTCACATTGTGTATTTTTGCTTTGTGTTTTTGATTTCTTTAAATGGTGCCTTTAGTTAGCTAGTTTGTGTTTTAATTATATTCTTCTTTAATACTACCGTGGGCTGCCTGGAGTCTCATTTGAGGGAGAATGATGAGATATAAATCCAATAAATAAGTAAAAACAAGATTTTCCTCGATGTGCATGTGTTACATCCTTGGTATAGCTTTTCAACCTTCCCTGTGGCTAACAGAAGCCACATAAATTCAGTAAAACTGTAAAACAAAGCAAAATAAAAAATCTAAATAGGTAATGCAACATTGGCAAAATTGTGCAAGGTTGCTTTGGGTTCATGACTTATACAAGTTCCAAAGTCATCAGAATTTCAGCTATCTTCACAATGTTATTTTTAAAAAACCTACAAAGTAACTCTTTTCATAATCATCATTTGAAAGCTGTGCAGTATGTCAAGCAAGCCCAGCTGAAACGCAAAAGCATGAAATTAAGTATCTTGGAAGCTCACCCACATGGATCTTATACAGGGAGTGAAACATGAGTGCCATGAAGTGTTGGGCTGTTTCTGCACTACACTGTTATAGTGCTGTTATTCCACTTTCAACATCCTGTGGAATTCTGAGATTTGCAGTTTCCTGAAGAGCCCTCTGGCTGAGAATTCAAAATGCCCCTCCCTAAACTGCAAACCCCAGCATTCCATAGGATGTTAAAAGTGGAATAATAGCACTAGAACGGTGTCGTGCGGAAATGGCCTTAGTATGCGATGGAGGCTGGTTGCTTCCACGTCAGTGAATCCTCTCCAGGATTTAACCCATACTTTAAGGCAAGGTGGGCAAAGTGTGGCCTATGGTCCCCGTATGGTCCACAGGGCCACTTCTGGGACCCTCAGGAACTTCCCAGGGATCAAAAAAGGAGGCACGCAGGACATCTGGGGGCACAAGGACATTTGCTCCAACATTTCACAGATGAAAAGTGTGTGGCCAGGCAACATCACACTGCTGTTAGATTTATTCTCAAAGAATAAAATGTAAGCTAGGAGAGACTACAGCAGCTTGCTTTTGCCTGAGTCTGCTGGGAAGGGCAAGATTCTGCCCTATCTTCTCTCCACTGCTGAGTTAACCAACTGCAAACCACTTCTGCACTTTGAACCCAGTTTGCATTAATTGAAGAAAGCTGGCGGCAAAGAGGGGAAGTCGAGGAAAGAGAGAGAAACTGGGACATTTTAAAAGCAGCTGGAAAAGTGAGACAGCAGAAGAGTAATTAGGACTATCCTGCTAAATCAGGTATTTTGGAGATCTTTAGGGGACATGGGAGGATTTTTGTCACGTTTCCCCATGGCCAATTTAGACCCAAGAGAGGCCTTTTATGAAACAGGAAATGAACAGGATGAAAAGGACATTATATATAAACATCGTTCTTCTTATCCTTATTATTATTGCTACAGGAAATGGCTTCTGCTCACTCCCTATTGTTAGAAGAAAGCCCTTTCTTGGGACTAAAATGGCCTGGGGGGCTAAAAATATGGCAGATATGCCCCACGTCCCCTCCAGGACCTTTGATGGAATTGGAGGGAGGATTTTTTTAATTTTTTTGTTCACGATGGGTGAACAAAGGCTACTGGGAGGGTCATGTAGCCTTCCACAGTTGCCCACTCCTGCTTTAAAGGAACTAGAAAAGGTGTTCCCGGCTGTCCTCCAAATAGGCTCAGCGTCACTTGAGGGCACCTTTAGTGGACAGACTAAACTCTGGAATGGATTGACAACCCCACTGACCTGGAAGCCATCAACCACCAGTGGTTGGTAGAATCTTAAAGCTCTGGTAGGTCATCCCAGAGGCCAGTGGACACAGTGGACTTCCATTTCCAAGGACAGAGAGAGGCATCCATGCTGTGGGAGGGAAAGGGAAAGATCTGACATCATGGACCCCATCAACATCTATAGAAATTTTTAAAAAGTGAGGGATCAAGAGAAAGAGGATGATGGGTGGACTAGAGAAGAGCTTGGATCTCCAGAGATTCTCAGAACATCAGGAGAGAAGTGGCACACCAGCCTTCATGAAGCTGACATGCATAATTTCCTTCCTATTGTTTCCAGCAAGCAGGAGTCAGACTCGAGAGGAGGACAGAGTGAAAACCCTGCTCTTAAGAAGATGATCCAAAACACTCGTAGCAAAAGGAAGAAGGGGTGGGGAGGGAGAAGCCCCCCCAGATTACATATTTATTAATTTTAATGCAAATATACAAACAGACAAATTCAGAACTACAAAGAAAAATAGGAACAAAAGAAAAAGGAACAAACTATACATAAACAATATACATGTATAACTAAAATGAAACTAAACTGAACTAAACTAAAGTCCTTTCCGCACGACACTCTTATAGCGCAATTATTCCACTTTCAACCTCCTAGGGAATCCTGCGGTTTGCAGCTTCGGGAGGGGCCAGGCGGCCCCTCCCGAAGCTGCAAACCCCAGGATTCCCTAGGAGGTTGAAAGTGGAATAATCGCGCTATAAGATTGTCGTGCGGAAACGCCTAAGACTTTGGCCATTTCTGCCCTACACTGTTATAATGCTATTATTCCACTTTCAACCTCCTGTGGACTTCTGGGGTTTGTAGTTTCCTAAGGCCCAAGAGCTCCCTGGCTGGGAATTCTAAAGGCCCCTCCCTAACCTGCAAACCCCCGAATTCCATAGGGCACTGAAAGTGGAATAATAGCATTATAACAGTGTTGGGCAGAAATGGTCTAAGACATAATTAGAAAACCCATTACTAAAAGACTAATATGTTATCCTAATCAAATCCTAACTACATTAACTAAAATGCAAAAAACTCTGACTGCCCCCTCTCATACAAACTACAATGAAAAGGAAAAATCAATTAATATCTCATGTCTTATTACAGATCTATGCACATTCAACCTACTTGAATTACTAACAATCATAACCACAGATTAGTCCGTCATCAGATTTCTCATTGCTCAAAAAAAATCCATAAGTGGTTTCCAATATTTAAAAAAAAAAAATCTTCAGTTTGTCTAGCTTTTAAAATCGCAAATCAATTTGGCAACTTCGGCGAAGTCCACGACTTTAACAACTCACTCTTCCATTGTCAGTAGTTGGTGCCAGTTTTAATGTTGTGGTGCTTACAATAACCAGCTCAAATGGATATGGATGAGGTAGCCAGCTGGGAGGCTGCTGCTAAGAGGTGGCTGAGGCAGCCCCAAAGGCAGATGGTTTAGCTGGATTTCCTGCTATGGAGGCAAAGAGAAGCAAGAGACACCCTGCCTTAGCCAGTGAGAAAGAAGGGGTAGGTCATGGCCAGGCCAGGCGCTTCTCCGACTTCTTCCTGACCCCTAACTGCCAGCCATCTAAGATGGGCTTCCAAGCTTTTTACCAGCCAAGTAAAGGATACTGAGAAGCTGGAACATGTCCAGAGGAGGGCGACCAACATGGTAAAAGGTCTGGAAACCATGCTCTACAAGGAGCAACTTAGGAAGCTGGGTATGTTCATCCTGGAGAAGAGAAGGTGAGGAGGTGAGATGTTTAAATATTTGAAGAGATGTCATACGGAGGATGGAGCAAGCCGGTTGTCTGCTGCTCCAGAGACTAAGGCCATTTCCATGTGACGGCGCCATCCTCGCATGGGGCTGCATGGCTGCATTGTCAATTGCATTGCCGCATTGTCCATGGTGCATGCCATCACATGATATCACCGTGGTCCCGCTCTTGGCGTGTCCCTAGCTGTCACAATTGAGCAGTACGCTATTACCAGAAAAAAATCTGATAGTGACCTCCCTTCACACAATGATCGTATCACTGGTGGCTATGCAGGAAAGGTGGAAGCACATTCAAGAACTTCCTTCTGAGTGTAGTGGAGTCTCCTTCCTTGGAGGTTTTTAAGCAGAGGCTGGATGGCCATCTGTCGGGAGTGCTTTGAGGGTGTTCCTGCATGGCAGGGGGTTGGACTGGATGTCCCCTGGGGTCTCTTCCAACTCTACATTTCTATGATTCTATGATTCTATGATTCCTCAGTGTAGCGCAGGAAGAGGCCAGCTACACTTTGGAAGGAAGGAATGTGTCCCAAACGCCACCCATCCACCGGCAGCCAGCTTGGTGTGGAGGGGAGCGTTTGGGTCACACTCCCGTCCTGGCGGTGGCACTACCGGGATTGTGACAGGACAACGCAGGATTCAGGTATGGTGCGGAAAGGCCGTAGGACACAGAACAAGGGCTTCAAACTTCAGGAGAAGAGATTCCATCTAAACATTAGGAGGAACTTCCTGAAAGTAAGAGCAGTTCAGTAGTGGAATACTCTACCGTCTTGGAGTGTGGTGGAGTCTCCTTCTTTTTTGGTTTTTAAACAGAATCTGAACGGCCATCTGTTGAGATGGCTTTGATTGTGTATTCCTACATGGTAAGAATGGGATTAGACTGGATGGCCCTTGGGGTGTCTTGCAGTTCTATGTTTCTAGGTTTTGCATAGCTATTGCCATGTTTGGTTGAGGCTGTTTTCCAGTGGTGTAGACTTGAGACAATAGACTTGGACCCAAATCAGACTTAAGTCACTTCAGTGACTCGACTCGGACGTGACTTGGCAAAAATTACACACTGACTCGACTCAACTCGAGACTTGCGTATTTTTAGTGACTGACTTGGTGCACTTGGTTCAGTAACATAAACACGTTCATCCAGAAACCTCACAACTTACTGGTCACATGACCTCCTGTCTCAAGCCCAAAGTGTGGACACATTTCTCATATGGAACAGCAAACGGGTGAGGCAATGGGGTTGAGGTCTGCTCAGCAGCCTGTCTTTGCCGCATATTCAAGGAACCATCTAAAACTTTTCCTAAGAGCAGAAGACAAGACTCACCCCAGAGTGCAGGGTGCATTTCTCAGAAGGGAACAGCGAATGCGTTAGGCAACAGGCTTGAGGAGGAAGGATCCTTCCTTCTAAAGCTTTACAAGCTTCAGTAATGGGGAGTAAGAAGGATCCTGTTCTCCAATTCTGAAAAGTCATCCAGCTTCAGAAATGAAAAGTAAGAAGGATTCTGTTTCCCACTTCTGAAGCTATAGATGGCAATGCAAAAGCAGAGGGCCAACTCTACTTAAATTGCTAAAACTGACTTTATTCAACTCTGTCCAGAAATTCTGGAATACAGGTTGGGGTATAAAGTTGTCTTCCAGACTTGAGACTTGACTTGAAAGTTTCTTCAAGGACTTGAGACTCGACTTGAGAGTTGAAGGTGGAGACTTGAGACTTGACTTGAGACTTGGAGTAAAAGACTTAAATACATCACTGCCATTTTCTACCTCATCGGGGCAGGGAAGGGTATCAATGGAAGGTGGCACAGGGTCAGTGTCCATATTTGATAAAGGATCTAATGTGTAAGTATAGATAAAGTGCAGGGTTTGGAGAAATGACTTGTTTCTAATTCATCTCCCAGATACCCTCCCCCTTGTCTGTGCCACCTGGCACTTTTGGAAGGGGAAGTCTAAGGCTATTTCCGCACTACATTGTTACAGTGCTATTATTCCACTTTCAACCTCTTGTGGAATTCTGGGGTTTGTAGTTTACCAAGGCCCAAGAGCTCTCTGGCTGAGAATTCTAAAGGCCCCTCCCTAAACTGCAACCCCCAGAATTCCACAGGATGTTGAAAGCGGAAAAATAGCACTATAACAATGTAGGGTGGAAATAGCCTACAACATCTGGAGGGCCAAAGAGTGAGTCAGCCTGGTCTACACTCGGAAGGCAATTCTCCACCTATATTGTCTTCTCATGAGAGGATGAACAATGCCTACAGTTCTTGCTGTACAGTGGGAGAAAATGTTTCCATGAAGTGTTCTCCTGAACTCTCCCCAGAAGCCAAAATGGCTATGCTGCAGTTATCACACTTTGGGCTTTTTTGCAAGATGACACGACTTACTAGAAAACATGATAATGTTGGGAAAAGAAGAAGGTGTGAGGAAAAGAGGGAAACCACACATCTTGCCCTAATTCTCACTGGTTTATGGGCAGATACGTCACCCAAGCTGGCCTCCCTGTTGAAACAGGAGACGCTAAGCTCACCATTAATACTCCAGAAGTGCAAGCAAAACTGATGCTTGAAAGAGTTCAGCTTGTAAGTGAACCTGAGAGGAAGGTGGAAAATTATTCTAATAGACACAGCAATTAATACTGTTTCACCTGAAGCTCAGTCTACACCAATTAATCTCCCCATAATTGTTTCTAATAACTACCAGTTTGCACAGCCTCCCTCTAAGACCTGGTACAATCGCTACTGCTAGAGAACGACTGCCTCTGTGGAACAGAGGCCAGCCTTCCTGAGCTGGCGCAACATATTCCCTACCAAAATATCCTAGCTTTTTATCTTTTTTTTTTTAAAAAAAATTGCCTTCTATTTGTTTAATGTGTGGTTTGAATTGTTTTAATACCATGAGTAATTTAATTCCATTTTCATGTTCGTTTTTTGTATGTTTTTAATTTGTATTGTTCTTATAAATTGTGAGCCACTTTGAGTCCCAAGTTTCGGGGAAAATGTGGCTTACAAATAAATATCATTGCCGTCATCGTCGTCGTTGTCGTCAGATTGTAGAGTCAGCAAGGCTTACTCCAAGAAACCTCATTTTTCTAATTCCAAAATGAAGCACAGCGACAATTTTACCAAGCAAACCCTGAGGCCGCATTGCATAGTGGTTTGAGTGTTGGGCTAGGACATTAGTTCAAATCCCTGCTCAGCCATGGAAACCCACTAGTTGATCTTGGGCAAGTCATATTCTCTCAGCCTCAGAGGAAGGCAATGGCAAACCTCCTCTGAATACATCTGGCAAAGAAACCTCTATCAAGGTTACCATAAATGGCAGTTGACCTGAATGCATATAGAAAGAACAAATACAAACACACATACAGACAGCTGGCAACAGTTGCTGTCTTAAGCCCTTACAAGTCCCCTTTCTCATGCAGTTGTACTATTTTGTGCGTTATGCAACGGCCATATTAAGCTCATGGTTGCATAAACCGAGTTCTGTAAGTGAGACCATAGCACACATAATTGCATATTCGTGGGTCATAGAATCATGGAGTTGGAAGAGACCACAAGGGCCATCCAGTCCAACCCCATTCTGCCATGTAAGAAGATACAATCAAAGCATTCCCAACAGACGGCTATCCTCCCAAGAAAGAGATTCCAGCACACTCCAAGACATTGTCAGACTGTTCTTACCATGAGGAAATTCTTCCTAATGTTTAGATGGAATCTCTTTTCCTGAAATGTGAAGCCATTGCTCCATATCCTAGTCTCTGGAGCAGCAGAAAACAAGCTTGCTCCATCCTCCATATGACATCCCTTCAAATATTTTGAACACAGCTATCATGTTGCCTCTTAACCTTCTCTTCTCCAGGCTAAACATCCCCAGCTCCCTAAGCTGCTCCTCCTAAGTCTTCACAGTTTCCAAGCCTTCTATCATTTTGGTCACGCTCCTCTAGACATGGTCCAGCTTGTCAATATCCTTCTTGAACTGTGGTGCCCAGACCTGGAAAAGATGGTGCAGAGCTATTCCTCAGTGCCATCAATGTACCACTTTACTCATTGGGATTTCCATGACAGCTGCTCTGCCTTTCCCATTGCACAAGAGGACCCTAAGTGGGCATATGGGCAGATGCACCATTGGTTGCACAAAGTCAGAATTTAATCCAGGAGTGGCCAGCTGTCTGGGGGCCAACAGGACAGTTTTCTCCGGACCTGCCACAGCTACACACATATACCGCCACAAGCCCAAATACCTTTGCTTTCTTTGGCAGTCACTGCAGTCATGTTCAAAATGGTGGCAGGATATGTCACTGTATCCATTTTGAGATGGACTGCAGAGGAAATCCTGCCATTTTAAAAAAATGAGTTTGAGAGTTTGGGGGGATGATGTGGCCTTTGGAGCCCCAAAAGTGGGGTGTGGGTGCAACAGATGGCACATGGGCCACGGTATGCCCACTACAGATTTAGAAGAAGGCAGTGAAGTGCAACCACTATATAATACTTGAGTATGGATTTCTTCTACACAGACACAATGCAGAATCTAGAACATATGCACACATAGGTCTAAACCCTATTGTTAGTCCTGGCTAGAGTAGACCCACTCAGTCAACGGTATTTACCTTCATGTTGACTCAGCATTCAACAGTTGGTTGAATGAGTCCACTTTAGTCAGGACTGACCAACAGGATGTCAGCCATAAACTGCCAAAGCGATTACCGTCCTTTGGGGTGCAAGGCACTGGAGAGATGGACGATATTAATAGAAATCGATGGAATTAATGGGTTAATTCTCCCCTAATAAAATGTGAAACCACCGCCGTAGAAGTTAGCCTAATGAAAACGTCTCTCTTCCATTTGCATCGGATGATTCATCTACTGCTCCCTGCAAACAGACATTAATGAGATTGGAAGCGTAATTTTCGGTATTTACAGGACGGAGGGGAGGGCAAGAGAATGGGCTGGAATTAGCCCTTGATGTCCAGAAGAGGGAACTGGCAAAACGAAATATCTGAATTTTCCTTGCCTAAGAAAACCCTTTGAGATTCATGGGGCTGCCCTACGTCAACGGGCGGTTTGAAGGCACATAAAGCCATCCTCGGATTGCCAGTTCCTCGAAGCAGTTGCCTCTCTTTCTTTTTCTCTCTGCCTTGCGTCCAGCTTCCCTGCTCTTCTTTGCATTGCTTGGAATGTTTCTCAGGAAGCCATGGAGGAGGAAGTGTCTCAGAGTGTCTGCCAATTTTGTGTGACCCTTTAGTTCAGGGTTATGTGAAGGAAAAGGCTTTATGCGAAGAAAGGGCGGGGGGGGGGTATTTATTCAACGAAGGGAAAAAAGATTTGTCCACCTCAGGACCAGCACTGAGAATCCAGAAAGACTGGAGGAGAATTTTTAAGAGCGATTAGACAGAGAAAGAAAGAAAGAGAAAGTTGGGGAAAGGATAAAAAGTCATTCTTCTGGTAGGTCATGAAGAGCCTTGAGGGGATTCAGTCAATCACAAATTCTTGTTATCTGAAAGATGCTTTATTCTTAGCATGTGGCCCACAGCGGCTCAGCCAGGGAGTCCCGGCGCCTATTAGAGTGACATTCATTTTGAGAGCATGCTGGGCACATCGGAGAACAAAGAACCGGGCAGGGGAAGCGGCAGAACAATACGGCATTGATCACAAATGCTACCAAGTCTGGAATCCAGCCTCTTCCCTCCACCCACGCCACCGCAAGGTCATCCAAACTGAAATATAAAATGCATGGCTGTAGAAGACACGGTGGCCCCGCTCATCGTCCAGAAACTCTTCAAAGGGGAGAGAGCCAAGGCACACTTGTGTAAGCGGGAGGCAAGCAAAGTATGGCCTGGGGAATCTCATGCATCCTGCAAGGCTGTACTTGTGGCCCCCGGATATCAAAGCCGGACCACTTTCTTCCTGGATCCGCCCAAAATTGACTTGCCTCCGCTGGAGGCCTCCCAGAATGAGGCACTTGCCCACCCTTTCTGCAAAAGCTCCTTGCCCCTTCCAGCTCTCTCTCTCTCTGCATTATTTATTTATTTATAAAGCACCATCGCTAGACATAGCACTTTACAAGCAAAAGAACAACGAACCAGTTCCCTGCCCTCAGGCATGCAATGTAATTGAGGTATGACAGAAGGAAAACGGGATGGCAATGTGGGAAGGGATTAAATCTAGCGGATTTCTTCTTCTCTTCCTCTGAGGCCAGGGCAGCGGCAGTGGGGATGGAAGACATTACTCTCCTCTGCTTTGGGGCCAAGGCATGATGCTGCTGTGCCTGCCTCTTCTTTTCTCTCTCCGAGGGCAGGGCTGTGGCAGTTGGGATGGAGAGAGGGCCTTTTCTCCCCTTCTGGGCCTAGGCAATGTCCTTTGGAAATGATTAGGATAGCAGGGGTAGGGTATTTTTAAATCTGTTTTTCTCACCATATCTATGTATAATATTTTCAATTAGGCATTTGATCCTGCTGATTTAAATTTTTAAAACCTGTTATAACTCACCCTGGGCCACAAGGATGCAGCTGGGCTGGGGTGAAAATTGTTCTAAATGAATGAAATAAATTTACAAGTAATTTTTTCCTGTGAGATGCTCAAGGGAAGATATTACCTGTTTTGCAAGAAAAAGAAATAAGGTGATGGTGGCTGATTTTAGCACTGGTTTCTCACTTAAAACTGTAATACCACCACAAGTATCATAGGTTGTTTTGCTCGTGTTGTCTGGATATCACTAGAATCCTGTTGGAGGAAAGAAGGGAAAGCTAGGGATAGAGAAGTACTTGGAATTACTCAGAACTTAGAAGCTTGTAATGGCTGGCAGCTTCCATGTCAATGCAGAAGCAGATTCACTCTGGATTTTAGTCTGAACTGTACAATAGGAGCCACTAATAGGAGCTATCCAATGTGCTGCTCCTACTTGGGAGTTAAGATTCAGCGTTTCATTTAAACTTCAGGAAAAGAATCCTCTTGGGGACTTACATCTTCGTACGTTGACTTGCATCTGTGGGAACTGGGCAGTCTGTAATGTCCATGTCCAGTAAGGGCCTGCTCTTATGTTGCTACACAGGGAACTCACAACTGACTGATGCACATCTGGACCAATGCATAAGGGGACCATTGGTCCCATTGTGCCCCAGGACACCCAATAGGGAGTCTTGATGTATATTGGTAGACCTGATGTGCAGCAGGACACTCATAGAATAGTGAAATCCTACAGTTAGAAGAGACCTCGAGGGCCATCCAGTCCAACCCCCTTCTTCCATGAAAGAAGACACCATCAAAGCACTCCCTTCAACAGGTGGCCATCCAGTCTCTGTTTAAAAACCTCCAAAGAAGGAGACTCCACCACAGTCCACTGAGACAGGAGTGTATTCCACTGTCAAACTGCTCTTACCATTGGGAAGTTCTTGCTGATGTTTAGGTGGAATCTCTTTTCCTGCAGTTTGAAGACTTTGCTCCATGTTCTAGTCTCTGGAGCAGCAGAAAACAAGCCTGCTCCATCTTCCATATGACACCCCTTGAAATATTTCCATCTTCAATGTGACATCGTTTCAAATATTTAAATGTGGCTATCATGTCACCTCTTAACATCTTCTTTTCCTCAGGGTAAATGCTCCAAGCTCCCTAAGCCAGTCCTCATAAGGCTTCATGGTTTCTGGGCCACCATTTGGTGGTTTCTGGGCCACCCTTCTCCACCATTTTGGTCGCCCTTCTTTGGACACCTTCCAGCTTATCAACATCCTTCTTGAATTGTGGTACCCAGAAGCAGGCACGGTACTCCAGGTGAGGCCTGACCAAAGCAGAGTAGAGTGGCGCTATCACTATTATTGCTACTTCCCTCGATCTAGATCATGCATGTCAAACAGTCATGAGTGCAGAACTCTAGGCTATGCGTTTGTAACTGCCCAACAGGATTCCAGCCATTAGAAGTACCCAAAATGTTGCTACCAGATTGGGCGCAGCGCAGCAAGAGTGGATAAGGCACACTACATATATTAATACACAAGTCCTCACAATTGCACAGATAGCAAAAGGAATCCTCTCAGAGAAGCTTTTGATCCCATGGGAACTGACTTTTGGTTAGCTGATTCATTGCTTTTACATCTCAGTCCTAACTGCCTATTTTAAAAGCAATAACAGTTACATTTCTATACTGCTTATCAGTGCAAAGCTCTCCCTAAGCAGTTTACAGTATGTTTAGCTAATTGCCCCCAACGAGTAAGGTACTCATTTTACTGACCTACGACCTACGAAGGATGGAAGGCTGAGTCAACCTGGAGTCCTGCAGGATTGAACTCACAATGTTGTGGCTTGCTGTTGTGTAGTGGTGTGCCTTCAAGCGTCTGACTTATGGTGACCCTAAGGCGACCCTATCACAGGGGGCTGAGACTGTGTGATGTGCCCAAGGTCACCCAGTGAGTTTCCATGGCCTAGCAAGGAACATAACTCTTTTTTCCAGGGTCATAGTCCAATGTTCAAACCACACTGGCTCTCACTTTAAAGGCTACAACCAGCCATTCTAAGGACTTGCATCATCTAACAAAGATCTTGGATGATTTATGGTCTGGGTCACAATTTGCATCTTTCTATATCCTGTTATACCCTATCCTACTTCTGCAATTAAGTAAAAGTGCTTAAAAATTTGTCGCTTTAATAAAACTCTACCTGAAGAAGTGGACTGATATCCCTGAACATTCATGTGAAAATAGATCTTAAAGGTGCTGCTAGAGTCTTCTTCTCCCTCAGCCTTCCCCCATCTTTTTATACATGCCTACATTCAGCTATGGAAGTGGTTGGACCTTTTGTCTGATTCAGAACATCTACATTTGGTTCAAGGTTGCAGAAGCAGACTTGCACATCTGATGAGCTCCACAGGGATGCACAACCCATGTGGAAGGGCATGGATGCACATAAATGCACAAATGCACCTTGGGTTGTGCATTTGTTTGCCTCATATCACAATTAATTAACAAAAGCTGCTTTGCATAACTGACATGTAACTGAATGAGCATAAAATTGAGCTCCAGCTCAGTGGAGAATTGATGCAGAATCTGAGCCACATTTCATAACACAAACATGTGTATGTATTAATCTGTGTGCGTGTGTGTGCATGTGTGTGTTTCTCAGTCTCTCTCTGTGTGTGCATTAGGTGCTCAGCAACCCATTAACTTGCATTTACATTCCTTTGCCAAAAATCTGGAACCCAGGAGCAAGATTACTTCCCACTAAGTAATTGGTTAGAAATACAGCCTGCACATCTTCTTCTTCTTCTTTTCATTATATCATTTCATTTCATTTATTACTCATATCTATACCCCACTTCCAGGGCCAAAAAAAAAGAAAAAGCCCTCAAAAGAGGTTTCTAATAAAATAGGATGAAATACATACAAACTAGTAAAACAGAATAATGAAACAAGGACAAATAAAATGATGTGACAGCAAAAAGTAAGGAAACAGTCAGTTTCTGGAAAGTAGTTAGCTCATAAAATCGTTGTTAAAACAGGCAAGTCTTCTTCCGTATCTTGAATGCAAAGGAGTTGTCGACCTGGGCCTTTTAGTGAGTTGTTGCAAAGAGCAAAGGTTACAAAGGAAAAGCTTTGGGGTCCATTGCCCCACAAATAAAACCTTACAATAGGGATGGGGGTGCCAATGGCTTGGAGAAATCGGGGCAGTGGACCTCATAAAAAGACACATATAGCCTGTAAGCCACATGATTCCCACCCTGTACTTACGATTTCTCAGCTCCTTTCATTCATACATTTCATTCTTAGCTCTTTTCATTCATTCATCACATTCAGTGAACATGGGATTCACCACACCCAGAGTCCTTGCCCCTACCCTAATCTGCGTATGTTGATCTAACACCTCCATGGGGAAACTGAGATCTTCTCAATGTTGTTGTGTCAACCCCCAAAAGATGGATGATTCAGAGGTCTACCCACAATGCCAATACCTCTATGGTAAGATGGGAAATCATCAGCTCAAAAGGAAGCCTGAGAGAACGGGGTAATTTCCAGGATCTTTTGACCTTTGTATACTGGTACTAATGCAGAGACACCAGTTGGACGTCAAAAGAATATTTATTGGGGGAAAAAAATCACAATCGCATGCAAGATTCAAGCAGTCTCACAACCATACAAGGCTAACTGGAGGATGGGATGGAAAAATTGGATAGTGAGGAGTTAGGATGAAGTGGGTGATATTTACCTAGCCTGAAGAGAAGAAACAAAGCAATGTGGCTCAGACTAGTGGTCTGAGGGTAGCACAAGAACGGGAATCTGAGGAGCTAAGTGACAACCTATGCCCAGTGTACTAAGGACTGTCTGGCTTGGAGCCTGGGTTTAAATACCCATTTTCTAGCCTGAAGGGAAAGGTTTTAATGGCTTTGTGGCAAAGCAAACAAAAGGGGTCCAGAGCTGGCTAATGGTCTTAGCATTAAATGATAAAGCATTGATGGGAATTGTGATAACTTCTTAATGTGTGGGCAGGTGAGAGAACAAAAGAAGAAAGTTCAGCAGGGAGGAGGTTATAGGGCATTGGTCATTGTTGCTTTGTCTGTATTGTCTTCTACATTTGGGCCATTTAGAGGACCACCTTCTTTGTCTAATCTTCAGTGACCTTATGGCCCGGCTATGCCTTGAGGTCCATTGCATATGTGCAGCCAGTCCTCTTTGCCAGCATGACCTTTCAGCCATAAATATATTAATGTTCATTGCCAATGATTACATGGAGTGAAACTGTGAGACCAAAACAGTAGTATTAACAGTAAAATTCACCTTCATTCTATTTGCTTTATTTATATGCTCCCTTTCTATTAAAAGGAGTCCCGAAATACAGAGTGCCCCCCCCCGAAAAATATATACCATTAGTCCTCCACATGTGCTAGGTTTAGGGGTGCAGAACCCCACAAATGTGAAAAAAACACAAATATCAAAATACCTTGCATTTAGAACATGTAGAAAATATATCCTGTATATTTTATTAAGGTTCTACAGTAGTTCACACTGTTCCATTCAGCTTCCATACATAACCCATCATTACAGCCCTTCCAATTAATCCTAACGACGAGAGTTTTTTTTCCACCTTGGTCGATACTTTAATTGGTTTATTGGGTGCACTCGTGTAAACAGCACCACGTGGTTTTAATGGTTAAACATTGATTGTTTTATTCTTATTATTGTTTTATCATTGATTTGTGGTATTTTATGGCTTTGATTTCTTCCACCGCCTAGAGACTCTGCCCCACAAATGGGAGCCTATAAATCTTTTAAAAGGATAGTAGATAGATAGATAGATAGATAGATAGATAGATAGATAGATAGATAGAATTGTTGCTTTGAAGTAATAAATATGAAAATCACTTTAAAAGGAGAAGTAAGAGTAATTGCTTTGGTCATTATTTGATTCAAATTAATTTTCTGATTTTGTTTTAAAAGAAAAACAAATAAAGATTTGCAAAGATGTTGTTGCTGTTGTTGTTGTTGTCGTGTGCCTTCAAGTCATTTGTGACTAACGATGTCCTTAATCACAGGGTTTTCTGGGGCTGAGAGTTTGTGATGTGCCCAGTGGGTTTCCATGGCTAAGTGGAGAATCAAATCCTGGTCTCCGGGGTCATAGCCAAATGCTCAGGCCACTATACCATGCTGTTCTTTTCTAATACCTATGTTAGAGACCCAGCATAGAATCATAGAGTTGGAAGAGACCCCAGGGGCCATTGAGTCCAACCCCCTGTTATGCAGGAATACAGATCAAAGCATTCCCAACAGATGGCCATCCAGCCTCTGCTTAAAAACCTCCAAAGAAGGAGACTCCACCACACTCCATGGAGGCAGCAGATTCCACTGCTAGACAGCTCTGACCATCAGGAAGTTCTTCCTGAGGTTCAGGTGGAATCTCCTTTCCTGCAGCTTGAATCCATTGCTCCTTGTCCTAGTCTCTGGAGCAGTAGAGAATAAGCCTGCCCCCTCCTCAACATGACATCCCTTAAAATATTTAAACATGGCTCTCAGGTCCCTTCTTCACCTTCTCTTCTGCAGACTAAACATACTCAGCTCCCTAAGGCATTCTTCATAGGGCATGGTTTCCAGACCCTTCACCATTTTGGTCGCCCTCCTCTGGACACGTTCCAGCTTCTCGACAGCCTTCTTGGACTGAGGTGCCCAGAACTGGACACAGTATTCCAGATGAGGCCTAACCAATGCAGAATAGAGTGGTACCATTACCTCCCTTGATCTGGACACCATACCCCTATTGATAAAACCAAGAATTGCGCTGGCTTTTTTGGCTGTCCTGTCACACTGCTGACTCATGTTCAGCTTGTGATCTACCAAGACTCCTAGATCCTTTTCACACGTACTGCTATCCAACCACATGTCCCCCATCCTATACTATCCTATAGCATGATGTAGTGGTTTGAGCATTGGATGACAACCCTGGAGACCCGAGTTCGATTCCCCACTCAGCCATGGGTCCTTTCCGCACAGCGTTTTCCATGCGAAAGGACCCCTCGAGCGTCGCGCGATTATGAGAAGCGATCTGCACGACGCACTCACAATCTCACGACACTCCAGGGGCCGGCAGGAGCCGATCATGCACCTTTTCATTTTCGGCTAGAAGCCGAAAATGGTGTGTGATCGCACATTGCTGCCGGGCCCCGCACGCACTTACCTGGTGTGCGGAGCCTCCGGAACCACACCGGTCACGCTTCGTGCCCCAGTGTAGCCTGGGAAACTCTCAGGCTGCACTACGGAAGGAAGAGGTGGGGCTCTCGTGCGACCAGGCAGCTTGTGCAGAGCCGAGGGACCCCGGACATGAGAGCCTCTTGCTGGAGTCTGCTCGCGCAATCCCCACAACCCAGCGCCAGAAGAAGGTAAGGTGCGGAAAGGACCATAGAAATCCACGGTGTAACTCTGGGTTCTCACATACTCTCAGCCCAGGGAACCCCTGTGATGGGTTCACCTTAGGGTTGCTATAAGTCAGGAGTGGCTTGAAGGCACACAGCAGCAGCAGCAACAACCCTTATGTTTCAATGCAATGGCCTTGATGGCTGCATTTGAGTCACAGAACTGATTGGGGAGGGATAATGTTACGTTACAGAAAGAACCAATGGAACAGCAATACAACAGGTGACTTCCATGTCAAAGAGGCAGTGAGCCCACTCTGGGTTTTACTGTGAAGTTTAAAGCTGCTATCCAAGGTGGGAGACTCCATTCCGAAAATAGTCCCAGCACCTTGGATAGCGCTTTCAAAATTCAGATGAAAACACTAGCAGGTGGGAAAGGGGAGCTTAACCCTTGCCCTTCCAGCCCCTTTGCCTTCTCCCTCGCTGTCCCTGGTCTTACGCCTGAAAGGTCCAGAACACTGGGGGAGAGGAAGGGGTAAAAAGAAAAGTTTCTTGATGAAAGACACAGGCTTACGTGAAGAAAATGGGGGAGGGGGTCCTTCTCCCACTCAGTGCTGACTTCTGCCCTTAAATAGGAGATAGGAACTTCCTCCAAATTCCTTAATTCAAAAGGTGCCACCATCCACTGGATTAACCCTTCTCTTAGCAGCACAGTGGGACGCTGCTTGGAATTACCAATCTCTCAGCTTAAAGATCCCTTTCCTTCCCTCCACCCACTCCCTCCAGGTGAGAGAAATCCTATCTACGCGTGTTGCTGAGGAACGTGTGGGAATGGAGATGACGCAGAGAGGTTTTTACCAAAAAGCATTTATTCTAAGACATGCAAGGTAGAGAAGAGAAATATCAATATTCATGAGAGGCTCCCCATCTCCCAGATACGCTTAGTTGTTACAAGTATAGATTCCTCCGATCAGCCAAAACTTACAAAATGACAGAAAGAACCTAATGCAGCTAACCGGGGCCCTTTCCGCACGAGGCAGTTAAAACGGGCCAAGGCGTCCTGGCACGGAGGTCGTCCGCACCTTGGACCGGACTAGGTGCGGACTATTTAACTTAGTTCCGCACCTCAGTCCGATCCAACCCGCTCCCAAGTGGCCCTCCCCCGTGCTAAGTAAAGACCGGAAAAATCAGGTCTTTACATTTTCTGGAACGCGCCATTGCGTTCCTACTTACCTGTGCAGGTGCGCAGGCGATCAGTGGAGGGCAGGCTGTGGGCGTGGCCAGCTCCAGTGGTTGGTCCACTCCCACGAAGGCACCGGAAGCCACCATTTTGAGCCAGAGCAGTGCGGATCTACAGAGCTCTCACTGCTCCAGTTCGCCCTGCGCTAAGGGAGGAGCCCTGCGGAAGGGCTCAAGGGAAAGTCTGCATTACTTCGGACCCAAGAAGAGCCGGTAAGTAACGGCACAGAGCGATTCACTCGCCTTGTGCGGAAAGGGCCTAGGTAACATTCTCAGCTACTCAGACCATTGGCCATTCTGAGATGGTATGCTGGGCAGCCAGGAGGACAGGCCTGGTGGACCGCCCGCCGCCAGCGTTATTGGCCCTCCGTTGATGTCTTGGGCCCTTTCCGCACGAGGCGAGGGAATCGCTCCGTGCCGTTACTCACCGCTTCTTCTGTGGTTCGAAGCAATGCGGGCTGTCCTTGAAACCCTTCCGCAGGGCTCCTCCTCGGTCCAGGGCGAATCGGAGCAGTGTGAGGTCTGTAGATCCGCACTGCTCCGGTTTCCAAAATGGCGGCTTCCGGCTTCCAAAATGGTGGCTTCCGGTTGGTCGTGGGTCCTGACCAGCCGCTGAAGCTCGCCACGCCTAAAGCCCGCCCTCCGCAGATGGCAGGCTCGCATTGGTGCGAGCCTGCAAATCTGCACAAGAGAGTAGGAACGCAACGGCGCGTTCCAGGAAAATAAAGACCTGTTTTTTCCGGTCTTTCAAAAACACGCTGGAGGACCACTTGGGGTCGTCTTGGAGTGGACTGAGGTGCGGATCTCCGGTAAGTAGTCCGCTCCCAGTCCACTCCAAGGTGCAGACGACCTCCATGCAAGGACGCACTGCCCTGTTCTAATTGCCGGGTGCGGAAAGGACCCTGGATGCTTCTTTCTCTTCATGGTCTCTTGGGCATTTTTACAGCTTCTTCATGGAAGCATCTCAAAGATTCTCGCCTTTCTTCCCTTGACTGGGCAACTATCTCTCGTGACCTGTGGTGCTGACCTCCAATAAATGTAACCTAATCCTAGCAGTTCATTAACCCTTTGTATGCCTGAAGGGAGAACTATCTCCCTTGAACTCTGTTACCTGGAGAATGGGAGACCCCATTATCACAGCTTAAGCACCTCCTTCTTTTCTCTGACGCCAATTAACCCCTCCAGAAGATACCTTGCAAAGACAAAAAGGCTGGGCGAGGGCTGAACGAAACACATCTGAATGTGTGAGTTGCTCTTCAGCATCCCTGTTTAATATTAGCCCCATGAATCATGCCCTCCACAAAGTCTTTGCATCTCCAGCTGTGGGCTTCTCATAGTACCTGAACACCAACAGAGAAGATGAGGATGGAAGCGAAAGCTCAGTGTATGGCTAGGAGTCAGGTCGCCATGTGTCCTGGAAGGGAAGACTCCTCTCTTTGAAGGACTGGCAGCAGATCATAGAATCATAAAAATTGGAAGAGACCCCAAGGGCCATCCAGTCCCATCCCATTCTGCCATGTAGGAATATACAATCAAAGCATTCCTGACAGATAACCATTCAGGCTCTGTTTAAAAACTCCAAAGAAGGAGAAAATTGGGATTGGGGAGATTACTGTACCCCCCACTGCAGAACCACAGCTGCCTTGATCCCCAATTTTGAGGAAAAGAAAAGGTAGAAATAAAAAGATTTAATAATAATAGCAATGATAATGATGCTGCTGTGTCCTCCATCCTTCCCCAGTCACTAATTGGCCAATGGGGAACACTCTGGGAGCAAACAGTTCACTTGCATACATTGGGTGGGGGTTAATTGTGCAAGGAGGTAAAGGATACCTCCTTCTGCAACAATTTCAAAAAACACACATGCTGGCATAACTGGAGTTTACCCTTGAATATGTCCGCAAAAGGAATTCAGCCATAAATTAGCATATGAAAATTTCATGCAAAGCAGTATGCTTTTTTCTCCTCTTTTTGAATGATTTAGTTCCTCTGTTTTTTCCCCAATGCATAAGCAATCTCTTTAGACAAGAGAGTTACAAGCCCTTCAGAGCAGGCTGGATTTGATGTCCTAAGCATGTTTACCAGATCTGAAACAGAACAAAACATGTCCATGCCAAAGGCTTGGCCGCTTATGCGAGTGTTACCCCCAAAAGGTGGATGACTCGGGGGTCCTCCCACAATGCCAATGCCTCCGTAAAGAAGTGGGGAATTGTAGCTCAGAAGGAGGCTTGCGAGAGGGAGGTAACCTTACAAGATCTTTCTTTCCATCTATGCATACTGGTACTAATGCAGAGATACAAGTTGGAGGTTCAAAGAGTGTATTGTGGGGAAATTCACATACCCTCAAGCAATCAGTCTCACAACCACACAAGACTAACCAAAGGAAAGGAAGGAAAAATTGGATAGCGAGGAGTTGGGATGTTTACCTATCCTGAAGAGAAGAGAGAAGCACTGTGGCTTAGACTAGGAGTCCAAGGGTAGCACAAGAACAGGAATTTGGGAGCAGAGTGAGGCCCTTTCCACACTACCCTGTTATAGTGCTATTATTCCACGTTCAACCTCCTGTGGAATTCTGGGGTTTGTAGTTTACTGTGGCCAAAGAGCTCTCTGGCTGAGAATTCTAAAGGCCCCTCCCTAAACTGCAAACCCCAGGATTCCATAGGGGGATGAAAGTGGAATAATAGCACTATAACAGTGTAGTGCAAAAAGGCCCTGACAGCCTACATCCAGTGTCTGGCTTGGAGCCAGGGTTTAAATACTCTATTTTGGCCCTGTGTAGAAAGGTACAGGTCTGGCTTGGAGAAAATGTTAATGGCTTTCTGGCAGAACAAACAATGGAGTCCAGAACAGGCTAATGGTCTTAATATTAGGTGACAAAGCACTGATGGGAATCGTGATAGCTCTTTAATGGCTGGGCAGGTGAGGAAACAAAAGAGAATTTTGGCTGGAAGGGGAAACAGGTAGGTGACAACCAGTAGCTCTACTGAGACAGTTTCCTGTGCTATTGTTCTTGAAGGCTGAGACACTGAAGGGACTATTGCAAGCTCATTAACACCAGAGCTTTCTGACTAACCCCTTGAACCTGGCCATGCCTTGAGGTCCCTCCTGACCTGCTTTTGCACATGTGTAGCCAATCCTCTTTGCCAGCATGGCCTTTCAGTCATAAATGTATGATTTATATTTCATGCCAATTAAATAATGTTCATTGTCAATCCGATCGTGGAGTGGGGGGGTACGGCATAGTAACATGAGAGGAAGCCCCATGAAACTCAGCAGTGGGCCTGCCTTCTGTACAGAAAGGGGTAGGACTGGCTGTGACATGATAAGCCAGGATTCTTAGGGCCTTTCTGCACTAGGCTGTTATAGTGCTATTATTCCACTTTCAATATCCTCTGGAATTCTGAGGTTTGCAGTTTAGGGAGTGGCCTTTAGAATTCTCAGCCAGAGAGCCCTTTGGTCTCAGTAAACTACAAACCCCAGAATTCCACAGGAGGTTGGAAGTGGAATAATAGCACTATAACAGTGTATGCGGAAAGGGCCTTAGGTGCAGCTAATTGAAAGAAGCCAAAGGAGTGTTTTTATCATGATGCCCTCTTTGTACGCGGGTAAAATGAGGCAGATGGGGACACAACCTGATCATTAGTGGAATAGCCTTCTCGGCAGAGCTAGATGCATTATTATCAAAAAGCAATTTTTTCCTCGGTGGAGAGCAATGCATTTGTGATTAGCCACTAATGTGTTACTTTGGGTTAATTCAGAATATACTGTAAAATGCAATAGTGTCCGACAGTCTTTCACAAAGACATCCCCCCATATACATACATTACACACCCAACTTTTAGGAGTAAAGACTATCACTCGCTATGCTTTTGTTGAAAGAAAGAAAAGAAGGAAGGAAGGAAGGAACATCATTACTGGAAATTACATTGCTTGGGACAAAATAACACTGTTGCCCTCTTGTTACCCCAAAAAGTAACAGTAACATGGAATATATTGCTTGAAACACATTATTTCTAAACTCTGCTCCCCAAATTGTTCTTGAGGCCATTAGTTTGCTATCTTTTCAACACCACACGAAATTCATTTGATTTGTTTGACATTTTTTGATTGAGTTTGAATTGGCTTATATTTGAGTTCTTTCCTTAAAAAAAAAAAATCTCTGAATATGCTCTGCTTTTAATTATCTCATTGCATTGTTCCTTATTTGCATTGAAAGTATAAAAGTCTCCCTGTTGGCTAAAGAATGGGTCCAAAGCATCTACAACAAGCAACGGAAAAAGAATTAACACATACCAGTGTAAGGCTGCCTTACACATGTGGTTGTACTTTTTTGGCTGTTGCATAATGTGTATATTCAGTTCAGGGATGCTCCAGGGGGAATCAGAGGTTCACCACTACCCATTTTGCAAGAAAAAGAAATTAGGCAGTGTCGTTTGATTCTAGCACTGGTTTCTCATCTAAAACTTTACCACCACCACCACCACTACTACTACCACCACCACCACCACCACCACCACCACCACCACCACCATCATCATCATCATCGGAAATATCAGGGAAGCTCTGCTGGTGTTTCTCGGATATGACTTGGGCTGGAACCCTTTTGGTGCCTTACACATGTGAAAATTCCCTTACCGATGCAATTGTAATTTTTGGCCATTCCAACAGATGTGTTCAGTTCATGGTTACTTAAGCCAAGTTCCACAGATATAACCATTTCAGATGAGCCCAAATCCTATTAGCGCAGCACCATTCAATCAACTAGATTTATTTATGTGTTGGCAGATGAGTCCCTAGGGCCAGTCTAGGATGAAAATTGTACTAAGTGAAGGCAACAAATGTGCAAGTCATATTTTTCTGTGAGATGCTAAAGGAAAGAAAGAAGGCCACTGGCATCCATTTTGCAAGAGAAAACAATTAAGGAGCGTTGGCGGATTTCAGAATTACTTTCCCGTTGAAAAATAAAATATTACTGCAGGTGTCAAGGATGGCTCTGTTGGTGTTCATAGAGGCATGGAATCATAGAATCCTAGAGTTCGAAGAGAGCACAAGGGCCATGAAGTCCAACCCTTTGCCATACAGGAATATACCACCAAAGCAGTCCTGACGGATGACCATCCAACCTCCGTTTAAAAACCTTCAAAGAAAGCGAGCCTCCAGCATACGCCAAGGCAAGTGTATTTCATTGTCAAATTGCTCTTAGCATCAGGAAGTTCTTCCTAATGTTTAGCTGGAATCTCTTTTCCTGACTTTGGAAGCCATGGCTTCATGTCCTAGTCCCCAGAACATCAGAAAACAAGCTCGCCCCATCTTCCATATGACATCCATGTATTCCACTGTCAAACTGCTCTTACTGTCAGGAAGTTCTTCCTAATGTTTCAGTGGAATCTCTTCTCCTGAAGTTTGAAGCCATTGCTCTGTGTCCTAATCTCTGGTGCAGCAGAAAATATGCTTGCTCCGTCCTCCAAATACAATCTCTTCAAATATTTAAACATGGCTATCATGTCGCCTCTTAACTTTCTCTTCTCTAGGCTAAACATCCTCAGCTCCCTAAACCTCTTCTCACAGGGCTTCATGGTTTCCAAACCTTCTACCATTTTGGTCATCCTCCTCTGGACACATTCCAGCTTGTCAGTGTCCTTCCATATCAATACCGTTCCATATCAACCAATATCCTGCTGGTTGGATATCCTTCAGGCCAGAATCCTATTGGTGTCCTACATTGGTGTAAGTTCCTTCATGGATGTGACTGTACTTTTTGGAGCATTGTACAAAGGACCTATTCAGTTCACAGCTGTGTAAGCAGAGTACCACAGAGGTAACCATTTCTCGTGGGCCTAAATCCTATAGTTAGTCATGACTGGAGTAGAGCCATTGAGTTAACTGGATTGACCTCGCTGTTGACTCACCATTCAACAATTGATTCAATTGGCAATGGAAGAACGGGTTGCCAAAGTGACAGATCTCACCTAAGTTGCAAAACTGACTTGGATTTTAAAAGACAGACCAACTGAAGATTTTTTTGAAAGCATTTATGGGGTTTTTTTTTGAGCAATAAGAAACCTAATGATGTAATAATATTAAGTTATGATTATTAGTAATTTTAGTAAGTTGAAAGTACACAGAATTGTAATGGTAGAATAAGACATGGGATATTAATTGGTTTTTCCTTTTCATTACAGTTTGTTTGGGGGGAGTTAGAGTTTTTCTGTGTTTTAGTTTAATGATGATGATGATGATGATGATGTTTCTACTGCTGAACAACAAACTCACTATAAAGGCATTTCTCATTATCTGAGTATCATAATCTCATTATTGAAGGCCTTTCATGAGACACTTCAGAAAGTGGCTGTTCTAAATCAGAAGACAGTTCTGATTTAAGTAATCATCTGACTCCACTTTATATAACTGCACCATTAAAATATATTTTTCCATGCTAAGATGATGATGATGATGATGTATTTCTTACCCACTTCTCCCCATGGAACAAGGTGGGGGACAACAATAGATTAACTTGTAACATACATTAATTAACAACAGAACATCAGAACAATAATTCAAATAGTTAAAAGGCATAAAATGCATATTAGTGTAGTTAGGTTGTGTTTAGAGTAATAGTAATGTAATAGTAATAACACATTAGCAATGTGTTTTTCTATTATGTCTTAGGCCATTTCTGCACCTTGTGTCAAGGTCAGAGACCCGAGCAGCAAGCCAGCCCAGAGAAGGGAGAGGGAGAGGTAGCAGAGTCCTGCCAGGAGGAGTCAAAGCAAGCAATTACTCATAGGCAGTCCATTTACCTAAGCCTGAGCAACAAGCAAAAGCTGTAGTCAGAGTCCAAAATCCAGGGGTCTGGAGCCAAGAGATCAATCCAAGGTATCAGGTGCCAGGGGCTGGAAGAAGGAACAGGCAAAGAGAGGACTTGTAGAAAGTTTGCCACAAGCAAAGGAAAGCTTCCAGGCAGGCAGTTATATAGCCCAGGCACAGGTGTGGCCAGTCACCGCTTCTTGAACTTAATCAAGGAAGTCTCCCTTTGCTCAGCTGTCTTGAGTCTCCGCCTTGTCTGTGGGCTGATTGACGCAGGCTCCAGGGCATCCTCGGGATCACAGCTGGATTCCTGTTGCCCTAAAGGAGCAGGCAGAGGAACGTCCGCGCCGGCTTGGTCCATGGCAGCAGGGGGGAGCTCTTGAGCTGCAGGACTCCTCTCCAGCCAGAGCCACAGGGACCCACAGCTGCTGCTCGTCATCTCCACCCTGAGCAACAGGGACCAGCAGCTGCTGCTCGACATCAGCAGCTCTGACAGGGGCTTCAGTTATCACACCTTGCCTGCATCCCACGATATCCTAGCAGTGCCTTTGCCTGGATAGGAGCATGTCCTGAATGCTCCCCTCCGCACCCGGCCGGCTGCCAGTGGATGGTAGCGCTCGGGACACACTCCTTCCTTCCACAGTGCAGCCCGCTCCTTCCTGTGCTACACTGAGGAAGGAAGTGCCTTGATAGCACTTCCACCCTTTCTGCACCACCTCAGCTGATGCGATCGTTGTGCAAAAGGAGCTGATTACTGGATTTTTTTCTGATAATAGTATAATGTGCGATTGCAACAGCTGGGGACACGACAGGAGTGGGACTGTGATGACATTGTGTGGTAGCACGCATTGCAGCCCAGCTTCAATGTGTCCCCATGCTGGAATGAGGCCACAGTGTGGAAATGGCCTTAGTCTTAGTTCAGTTCAATCTAGTTTAGTTTAGTTTTAGTTATAGGTGTATACTATTTATGTATATTTTGAAATCCAATCAGATCCAATAGAAATCGAACTTGCAGGAAGGCTGGACCCGGCTGTGTGGGCGTTCCCACGCTCACTTGTGCCAGTGGGTGAGGAGTAGGGAATTGATAATACGAGGGAAGGTGCACATATTCTCTCACTCATTCACTCACACAGGCAAGAAGGGGGAAGGGGATGGGAAGGAGGTCTCCTTTGTCCTTCTTTGTGCTCCACTTTCCTCTCCCCTTTCCCCCTCTCACCCACTTGAGTGAGTGAACGATGGAGGGAATGCACACGCAGCCAGGCCCAGCCACCCCGCCAGTACAGGTACTTTGTTGCATGTGTTAAATATGATTTGCAGGGGAGAGGGCTTATGATATCCATAGTTTTTACACTTTTGCATCCCTAAGCCCCATGAAAGAGGAGAGCCAACTATACTGCATAACGTAACTCAGTTAACCCTCCACATTTGCGGGTTTTATCCTCACAGATCTGATTCTTTCCAAGTTTCTCCAACACCTGCCCACTTCCACCTTTCCAGGGGAGCCCTCCCTCTCCGCAGCTCCAATCGGGCTGTGCGACCCTTTAAAAACCCACCTCTGGTCCTCCTCCTCCTCCTCCACCAGCCGCTGCCTGGGCTGCTAAGAATGCTTCACAGCCCAATTTCTCAGCACACAAATCCTTTCCCAATGCCCCCCCCCCACAACACCCATGTGAGGAGATGGGAGAGGAAGCATAGGGCCACCATGCCAACCAACCCCTTTTCTTTCTCTTTTCCCCAACCTGATTTGGACCCAGGGTGCCCTCTCTCTCCACCGTGCCTCAGCCCCCTTTCCACAGACACACACATATATTTTGATATTTGCAATTTTCCCACTCTTGTGGGGTTCTTGCAATCCTAACCCTAGCAAATGTGGAGGGCCAACTGCGGTTGCAAGTCCTCCAAAACTCCATCACTCGTTACACTTAGCCTTGCCATTTGCAATTTATGTCTCAATACTCACGTACAGAGCTTGGGAAATTGTTACCCTGGGTTCTGGGGTCCAGTGGGGGACACCAAATAATGGGGAATGGGAATTAGCCAGAGCACAAGCTGTAGCACTACAAGAGGCAGGGTAACCTAGCGAGATCTTTTTACCCAATGTTTACGGGGTCAGGCCAAGTAAAAAACCAAGCAGAATTGTCTAATAAATTATTTTATTGAGGGGAATTCACTCATGCATGCACACAAGATACACATAATCACATATTCACACAAGAGCTAGCTGAAAAAGAAAGGGAGGAAAAATTATAGAGAGCCTGAGGGATTTGGCGGCGGGGGAGGGGTATAATTACCAGTCCAGAAGAGTAGTGAAGAGCAGAAATATATTTTGGCTTAGGTAGGACCTAAGGACCGTCCTCATTCAGGAGCCAGACGGACACAGTGACGGGTAGACCTTCAAGAGACTGCCCTGGGCATCCACAAATCAGGGGTATTTGTACCCTGAAAATGGCCTGTGGCTGTGAAGGTTCCAGATGCAAGACAAAGGGAACCTGTTGTGGACGATGGGTCTTTCGCCTGTTGATGGCCTTAGTGCTTTGATTGACAAATACATGATGGATGTTATAATAACTGTCTGTTGTGGGTGCTGTGAGGACAGACAAAAGAATCCAGGTGTACAAGGGATGGATATCTGTCAATCAGTGTCCTGCTGGGCTCCTCACAGTTGGATTCCCTGGAAAAGTCCAGCTTCTATTTAAGCCTATTATCCACAGGAATGGTGTGTATTTGCCTGACAAATGACTCAGTCTTACCTGGAGGAATTTTGGAGTTGACCTATACTTTTCACATTTACAGTCGAATTCTTTCCCTCGCTCAGTTTGACCTCTCTGTCACCTCTCAGGCTTGGATTTGATATCAGAGCCAAGAAAATGTGCTGCCAATTAGGTATGCTGTCCATCTAAACCATACTGATATTGGGGACCCCCAAAGCAGGGCCGTACGAAATTACTTGTTAGGAATAATTTGTTATGCAACTGGTTATAAACCACTCATACCCCCCAAAAAGTAAGTCACTCACTACTTTAACACTGCAAATTTAAAAAAGCGGTAATGCTTTCCATAGCTCATTGCTTTTGGAGTGGGTGGAATCTATTAAACTCAGTACAAGGTGAGAAGTACAAGGAGACATCCTCCCCATTGGGTATCCAAACTTCAGTTTGGGCGCAAAAGAGGACGCAATCCCTTCCTTCCCTGCCTGAAAAAAGAGGGGGAGTGGTGGTGGTCGGGAAATAGTTCTAACTATATCTCCAAGAAGCCACTGCTAAGATCTACCGAGGCATCAAATTAAAATGCATTATCAAAGACCCCCTCATAAATCAGTCTAGTGGAGTTTTTAAAATTAATGAGGCTCTTTCCTTCCATTACTAATTTTAAAAGACACACAAGACAGTCCAATAATTTCCATCCTCTGATATCTAGATAACTTCTTCTTATCATCAGGGAGAATGGAAATTTTTCAGTATCTCAAAAAAGTTTGAAAAGTCTATCGTTGTCCTGGCATGTCGTAATCATAGCCTCCAACTGTCTTGATGTGGCAGGAATGGGCCCAGTTAATCCACTGCCTTCCCACTTTTGCAACTGCTTTTAAAAAGTCCCAGTTTCTCTGTCCTCTTCCCACGTCTGCCTTTGTCCTCAGCCTATTTCCATCGTGCAAACTGAGACCATCTCCACACAACGGGGCTGTGCCGCTATAGGGACAGGATGGCAGCGGTCGGCCGGTCATACTTCTGCAAAACCTCATCGTGGTCCAACAGCCATCCTGCCCCAAGCGTTGCACTCGCAGACTATTCACCTAACAGATTAAATCTTTTAGGCAACTGTGATCCCTGACACGCGGAAGAGCCAGAAGTGCAATCACAAGCTTCCTTCCCTAAAACAGTAGGGGAATTTGGGATGGGCAGTTTTTGAGTGGATCCTTCCGGCCCCAAAGGAAGACCAGCAGCCCGGATCCACAGGCTTCCCTGGGCCTGAGGTTCCCTGCCCTTTTGAGAAGAGAATGTATAGTCGGTGCCTCTCTCCCCACCTCCACCTGCACACCACCCCCTGCCCCTCAGGCGTTAAGTTCTTCTGGTTTGTAAGATACTTTGCACTTTTTCCCGGAGTGGAGAAATCCCTGATCTTGGAAAGACAGCCCAGGCTTTCTGGCCAGCTGAATGGTGTGTTGAGAGGTGGGGAGCAAAGCCTGCAAGTCCTGTGAATGGGCTCAGTATTAAAATACCGGTGGGGGGAACCACTGAGAGAGGTGAATTTTGGTAAAGTAATTTGGTAATTTTGGTAAAGGCAGACAGAACGAAGGCCGGCTGCAGTGCAGAGGGAAGAGGCATGTCCCTTGCGCTCCCTTCCACAGGCAGCTGGTTGCATGCAGAGAGGAGCAGTGGGGACACGCTCCCATCCCAGCAGAGGCACTGCCAGGGTTGCCACGGGACAGTGCGCATAATGTCATCGTGCTGAATGAGGCTCTCCGTTAACTCAGTGGGAGGAGAGAGAAGGGGCAGAATCTTGTCCTTCCCAGTACACCTGGGCAAAAATAAACCACTGCAATGACTCCCAGCTTATGTGCTTTCCCTTATTAATAATTTTTGCCATCTTGTTCACATTCTGATGTTGCTCAGCTTCATGTGTCCCAGTTTTCCTCTGTGAAATTTTGGAGGATAAGTTATGAGTAAGTCACACTTTCTCAGTTAGGAAAGGGGTGGAGGGTACGTTGAAGACAAATTCTTCTCAGTCTTTTTCCACTTCCCCGCTCACCCCCCACTCCACACACAGCATTTGGGACATGACACAGCAAACCTTCCACTTGATGTTGTGTGCCTTCAAATCATTTCCAGCTTACAGCACCCCTAAGGTAAACCTATCATGAATTTTTTTTCTGGGGCTGAGAGTATGACATGCCCAAGGTCACCTAGTTGATTTCCATGGCCCAGAAGGCACTTCACCCCTGGTCTCCAGGCTCATGGTCAAATGCTCAAACCATTATGCCATGTTAATTCTCAAACCTTCAACTAGGGACGGAATAACAGACTACTCCATCTACAGTGTTTCCTATTCAGTCCCATTCCCTTTCTGCATTGATTTGTGAATTACTGGCCATATTCCTGTTGTTCATACACATGCGTTAGTTCCCTCCACTATCCTTGCATGCTGTTATTCCCTGACGCACTAGCAACAATCCATCACATACTATGACTCAAATACCATTCCATGCTATAGCAAACCCGGCTGCAAACCACAGCTTGGTTTCATGCAAAAGTTATCAGGGCTGCAAACCAGAATTCATTTCTATGCAACAGCATCCTGGGCTTTCAATATCGTCTGGTCAGAGCTAAGAGACTATTGAAAGGTCAGGCAACTGTTGCATGGAATAGTGCTTCAATGAGAGATGAGAGCAAAAGAAACTTGTGAGCTTGGTTTCATGCAAAAGTTCCCTAGGCTGCAAACCAGAATTCAATTATATCTCACCTGGGATCCTGTGTCCAGTTCTGGGCAGCACAATTCAAGAAGAACGTTGACAAGCTAGAAGGTGTCCAGAGAAGGGCGATCAAAATGATGAAGGGTCTGCAAACCATGATGCCCTATGAGGAGCATCTTAGGAGCTGAGTATGTTTCGCCTGGAGAAGAAAAGGTTAAGAGATGACAGGATAGCTATGTTTAAATATTTGAAGCAATGTCATGTGGAGGATGGAGCAAGCTTGTTTTCTGCAGCTGCAGACACCAGGACATGGAGTAATGGCTTCAAACTACAGAAAAAGAGATTCCACCTAAACATTAGAAAGAACCTCCTGATGGTAAGAGCCATTTGACAGTGGAATATGCTGTCTGGGAGTGCAGTGGAGTCTCCTTCTTTGGAGGTTTTTAAACAGAGGCTGTATAGCCATTTCCTGGGGTGCTTTGAGTAGCAGAAATCATTTCAGAACCACTTGCAATAATCTTTGAGAATTTCTGGAGAACAGGAGAAGTCCCAGCAGACTGGAGGATGGCAAATGTCATCCCCATCTTCAAGAAGAGGAAAAAGAGGACCCAAATAATTATCGCCCGGTCAGCTTGACATCAATACCAGGAAAGATCCTAGACCAGATCATTAAACAGTCAGTTTGTAATTACTTAGAAAGCAATCACTAAAAGTCAAGATGGATTTCTCAGAAATAAGTCCTGCCAGATTAATCTTATCTCTTTTTACAATAGCGTTACAAGCTTGACAGAAGAAGGAAATGCTGTGGACATAGCATATCTTGATTTCAGTAAGGCCTTTGACAAAGTTCCCCATGACATTCTTGCAAAAAAACTAGTACAATGTGGGCTGGACAGGGCTATTGTTGGTTGGATTTGTCATTGGTTGACTGACTGAACCCAAAGGGTGCTCACCAATGGCTGCTTTTCATCTTGGAGAGAAGTGACTGGTGGGGTACCGCAGGGTTCTGTCCTGGCCCCAAGGCTATTCAACATCTTCATCGGTGACTTGGATGAAGGAGTGGAGGGCATGCTGATCAAATTTGCAGATGACACCAAATTGGGAGAGGTTGCTAAAACCCCAGAAGACAGGATCAAAATTCAAAATGACCTGGACAGATTGGAGAGCTGTGCCAAAGCTAACAAAATGAATTTCAACAGAGAGAAATACAAGGTCCTACACTTAGGCAGAAAAAGTGGAATGCACAAATATAGGATGGGGGACACATGGCTGGATAGCAGTACGTGTGAAAGGAATCTAGGAGTCTTGGTAGATCACAAGCTGAACATGAGTCAGCAGTGTGATGCGGCACTAAAGAAAGCCAACGCGATTCTTGGTTGCATCAATAGGAGTATGGTGTCTAGATCGCAGAAGGTAATGGTACCACTCTATTCTGCATTGGTTAGACCTCATCTGGAATACTGGGCACCTCAATTCGAGAAGGATATCAACAAGCTGGCACATGTCCAGAGGAGGGTGAAGGGTCTGGAAGCTATGTCCTATGAGGAACGGCTTAGGGAGCTGGGGATGTTTAGTTTGCAGAAGAGAAGGTAAAGAGGGGACATGATAGCCATGTTTAAATATTTGAAGGGATGTCATGTCAAGGAGGGAGTGGGCTTGTTTCCCACTGCTCCAAAGACTAGGACAAGGAGCAATGGATTCAAGCTGCAGGAAAGGAGATTCCTCTTGAACCTCAGGAAGAACTTCTTGACGGTCAGAGCTGTCCAGCAGTGGAATATGCTGCCTGGGAGTGCGATGGAGTCTCCTTCTTTGGAGATTTTAAGTAGAGGCTGGATGGCCATCTGTTGGGAATGCTTTGATGGGTGTTCCTACATAGCAGGGGGTTGGATTGGATGGCGCCTGGGATCTCGTCCAATTCTATGATTCTATGTGTTCCTGCATGACTGGGGGTTGGATTCAATAGCTGTTGTGGTCTCGTCCAACTCTATGATTCTATTATTCTAATTCTATGCAACAGCATCCTGGACTTTCAATATCCTCTGATCAGAGCTAAGAAACTATTGAAAGGTCAGGAAGCTGTTGCATGGAATAGTGCTTCAATGAGAGATAAGAGCAAAAGAAACTTGTGGGCCAGATGTGGAGCCCCAGTGATGGAACCACTGCTGGCTTCCATCACTGAACAGTACTCGGGCTCCATTCCATACAATAGCATTCCTGACTGCAAACCAATCTTCAGTTCCATGCATCAGCTGTCTGGCGAAAACCCGAATTAATTGCATGAATCAGCTTTGCAGACTTAAAAGAGCCTATTATAGTTTACCATCTCTCTAATGGGAGATAACAGCAAGAGCAACCTGTAGGTTTCCCCATCCCTGGGATAGGAAGTGGAAACCCAGAATCCACAGAAGAGGCTGACCCAAGGTGACAGCAGAATGAATGGGGCAGATACTCCAACACTGTGCAAACCTACAGCTGCTGAGTGGCTTGCATAGAATCATAGAATCATAGAATCATAGAAATGTAGAGTTGGAAGAGACCACAGGGGCCAACAGGGGCATGCCATCAGCAGACAAGCCATGGCTGGATATGCTAATGTCCCCAACCCCATGCTGGCTGAGGGATTTGGGGAACTGTAGTCCAAAAACGTTTAAATATTTGAAAGGACGCCATATAGGAGATGGGGCAAGCTTGTTTTCTGCTGCTCCAGAAACTAGGACGTGGAACAATGGCTTCAAACGACAAGAAAAAATATTCTAGCTAAACATTAAGAGGAACTTTCTGATGGTAAGAGCAGCTTGACAGTGGCTGGGAGCACGGAGTCTCCTTCTTTGGAGGTTTTTGAGCAAAAGCTGGATGTCCGTCTGTTAGGAGTGCTTTGATATGTATTTCTGCATGGGAGGGGGTTGGACCTGATGGCCTTTATGGTCTCTTCCAGCTCTAGGATTCTATGAAACCAGTCACTTTTCCAAGCTGAGCAGAGCACTGTGATCACGTTGGCCTGGGTGGAGGCAACTCTGTTTAATCTCCTCCACAGTAACCACTCACACACACGCACTCTGACAGGAGAAGCTAGTTATAATTAGCAGGAAGGGAACGTTCCACAGTTTATTAAGGCAACCCCCTGCAGTCTGTGACTGAACTTGCCAGACCCTTGGTGTCTTTCTCCACCTGCTCTGGTTTCACCCCAGTCTTTGCAGCACTTAAGAGTCTGATTAAACACTAAACTTTCGGGGAAATGGCCAATTGGAGTAACTAGAAAAGGAGCACACGAGCCCTTGGAGAGGCTCCATTAACCCCAATTGATTATGTGATAGAAAATGTAATTTTCCTTTAAGGCTCAGTCGATCCAAAGAGGAAGAAAACATGCTGATGTGCGTTGGGGATTTTAATAGTACACATGTTCCCGGTAAAACTCCATAATCAATTTCACTTTCTCTTCTATTGTCTCTTGCAGATCGTGTGCACACTCACTTTACTCATTTTATTTTCCATTTTTTTTAAAAAAAAATCCACTCCTCGTCCCCAACCCCTGTGACTGCTTAGGATATTAGCCTTATGAATTATCATCAAGTGCAGCTTATTAATAACTGTGCATGCTCCCAATCAAAGCTGAAGATGGTAATTAAATATGAGGATTTTCCTCAAGCGCCTCCGTGTTTTGTTGACATAACAGGCCCGCTCTGATTGAACAACGGGCCTGTGAATGGATCAGATTAACCTACATTCTGGGTTTTGTTTTACGAGGTTGTTCCCCTGGGACATTTCTACATTGCACACTTAAACTGGTTGAATAGTCATTGCCTTGGAACAGTCTCTCCCTGGGGAAGAGGGCTTGGAATCTGTTCAGAGGAACAGCAACCCAGACTATCTGTCTGTCTGTCTGTCTGTCTGTCTTTCTGTCTGCCTGCCTGCCTATCTATCTATCTATCTATCTATCTATCTATCTATCTATCTATCTATCTACCTACCTACCTACCTACCTACCTACCTATGTACCTATCTATTAATTAAAATGTTTATATCTCACCCTATATCATGAGATCTCAGGGCAGCACAGAAGTAAATTTCGATACAGTAGGTCCCCTGATATCCACAGTTTCATTTACCCACACCAAAAGGCGGTCCAAAAACATTTTGGGCATTTCCGCACTACGCTGTCATAGTGCTATTACTCCACTTTCAACCTCCTATGGAATCCTGGGGTTTGCAGTTTAGGGAGGGACATTTAGAACTCTCAGCCAGAGAGCTTTTTGGCCTCAGGAAGCTGCAGAGTGTGTAGTGCAGAAATTGCCATAGTTCGGCTGCATACATATGCTTGCTGTCAGGGACGTGGTACAGGGACACGTGTGCACACACCTGAACTGTTCCCTCATTTGCAAATGACGGAAAAGGATTAATCAGAATTGTCCCTGCTAAATTGGGACAGTTGGAGGGTATGCATTCCTCATTTCAGGAAGGATATTAACAACCTGGAGTGTGTCCAGAGGAGGGCGACCAAAATGGTGAAGGGTCTGGAAGCCATGCCCTATGAGGAGTGGCTTCGGGAGCTTGGGATGTTTAGTCTGCAGAAGAAAAGGTTAAGAGGGACATGACAACCAGGTTTAAATATTTGAAGGGACATCGTGTCGAGGAAGGAGCAGGTTTGTTTTCTGCTGCTCTAGAGACTAGGACAAGGAGCAATGGATTCAAACTACGGGAAAAGAGATTCCACTTGAACCTCAGGAAGAACTTCCTGATGGTCAGAGCTGTCCAGCAGTAGAATATGCTGCCTGGAAGTGTGGTGGAGTCTCTTTCTTTGGAGGTTTTTAAACAGATGCTGGATGGCCATCTGTTGGGAATGCTTTGGTGTGAGTTCCTGCATAGCAGGGGGTTGGACTGGATGGCTCATGTGGTCTCTTCCAACTCTACGATTCTGGTGCCGCAGTGGTTAAATGCCGGTACTGCAGCCGCGATGTTGTGAGTTCGATCCTGCAGGGCTCCAGGTTGACTCAGCCTTCCACTGGTTGGTAGAATGATAATTGCTTGTTGGGGGCAATTAGCTTACAACATTGTAAACCGCTTAGGGAGTGCTCAGCACTGATAAGCGGTATAGAAATGTCACTGCTATGCTATGGTTCTATGATTCCATGACTAGGGGAGAATGGAGGTGATCAGAGGAGCAATTGGCTGTGTTGCCGTAGCTAGGTGCAGATTGATCATTTTGCAACCGGCGAGGGGGACATAGCCAGGTGCTTTACCTCTTCTCTCTCCCTCTCTGTGTCTGTATATGTGTGTGTGTATCAAAATGTTTTTCGAAGTATGAAAACCAAGTTTATTTTAAAAAGAAAAAGAAAAAAAACCAGAGAGAAAATTAGGATATAGAGAGAAAAAGAAAGTGAGGTTTCTGACTCTCTTGTTGGCAGTTATACATAACGTGTAAAATAATCAAACCTCTCTCTCTCTCTAAAACTATATCATTCACATCTCTGAATAATCAAATCTTGTGGTTGTTCTTAACTTTCAGAATTTCCACACTAGACTGTTATAGCGCTATGATTCCACTTTTAACATCCTATGGAATCCTGGGGTTTGCAGTTTCGGGAGGGGCCAAATGGCCCCTCCCGAAACTGCAAACCCCAGGATTCCATAGGATGTTAAAAGTGGAATCATGGCTCTGTAACAGTCTAGTGCGGAAATGGCCTTTGTCAAGTCAACTTTGACTTACATTGACCCTTTGAACGGGACCTGCCCAAACCTTTCACATTCAGGGACCTATCTTCTTTAGCTGAGTCGGTCAATCTGCAATACAGTCTCCCTCTTCCTACTGCCTTCCACCTTCCCCAGCATTATTATCTTTTCTAGCGCATCCTGCTTCTCATAATACGGCCAAAGGACAACAGCCTAAATTTAGTTATCTCGGCTTCTAGTGAGAGTTTGGGCTTGATTTGTTCTAGGAACCATTCGTTTATCGTTTTAGCAGTCCAGTATATCTGTGGAACTCTCCTTCGGTTTTACTAACGGTCAAAAATCAAAAGTTGCCAAAGCGGTTTCTTTTTTTTTTGTGCAAAAAGTCCATAAAGGGTTTCCATTTTTTTAAAATGTTTCTAACAACTTTTCTCTAATCAAACCTGATCCTTTGCGCATTTTTGCTACACCAGTCAGTTTCAATAACCACTGCTCCCTAATAGGTAATGTTGATTTCTTTCTGCTTTGTGTTTCCAGAGGTTTTGCTACCGTGATCTTATATGGAAATAGATGCTTTTCCCGTTTTCTACCAGTTATAGAATTGCTATGTGTGTGGGGGGGGAGGTTTGGAGGGGTGCAGCAGCTCCATGGAAAATAGAAGGAAATACCAACTTCTGCAATGATGTACAGAGGTGTCAGGTGGATTTTCATGTGTGTATGCCACCAACAGGATGCTGGCCTGCTTCGGTACCCCTTGTAGAAAAAAAACATGATGGTAGAAATGGTATAAACTGATAAAGAAGAGGAGCAATTCAACAGAACTGAGCTACACACACATCAGCGATCGGCAAGACTCAGCCTGAAAGCTGTTCTTCCTTTCAGTCCTTTCACCTTTGCGTGTGTGTGTGTGTGTTTGTGTGCAGAATGTGGGGTCAGGAACCGCTGGAGGAACAAGCCATGAACTCAGCAAGCCGGAGCTAAAGTGTTTAGGACCCTGTTTGGAACGAGTCCCCGGGGCCTTGCCGTTGGGAGCTCTTAATGAGGGACTTTCACACTGGAGTGGGCACAGAAAGACAGCGCCGATGCCAAAAGCAAATGCACTCAGCATGCCGTCGCCTGAATGTTCCTGGATCCTCTTTCTGGAGAAAGGAGCTCTCTTCGAGTCAGGGCATACAGGCTTCCTGCAAGTTTTAAAAAAATCAACCCATTCAGCTTCACGATCAGAGCTCTAAGCAAGTTTCTAACTGGCCATCCCAGGGCCCTAAGGAGTTATATGTCCATTTGCCTTGGCTGGGGAGAAACAGTTTCGATGGTCTTACACATAGGGAACTTTCCAAAATTCACCTGCCTTGAAATTTCTTTTTTCCTCGGGTTTCAGAGTTCTGGGCTGAGATCCTGCATCTTCGAAAGAGAATTCCACAGCAGAACTATGCCATGTCTCCTGTCCCATCTTAGGGACTTTCTGCACTAGACTGTTATAGTGTTATTATTCCGCTTGCAACATCCTATGGAATCCTGGGGTTTGCATTTGAAGGAGGGGCATTTAGAATTCTCAGCCGGAGAGCTCTTTGGCCTCAGGAAACTACAAACCCCAGAATTCCACAGGATGTTTAAAGCGGAATAATGGCTCTGTAACAGTGTAGTATGGAAAGACCATCAGAGATCTGGGGTCAAAGTAACAAAATGAATTTCAGCAGGGAGAAATGTGAAGTACTATACTTAGGCAGGAAAAAAAATGAAAGGCACAGATGCAGGACAGGGGACGCCTGGCTTGACCGCAGTCCGTGTGAAAGGGATCTAGGAGTCTTAGCAGACCACAAACTGAACATGGGTCAACGGCATGGTGCAGTTGCTTAAAAAGCCAAAGCGAATCTAGGCTGCATCAATAGAAGTATAATGCCTAGGCTGAGGGACGTAACAGTCCCACTCTATTCTGCTTTGGTCAGACCCCACCTGGAATACTGGGTCCAGTTCTGGGCACCACAATTCGGGAGGGATATTGACAAGGTGGAACGTGTCCAGAGGAAGGCGACCTAAATGGTAAAAGGCTTAGAAACCACAAAACTCTGTGAAGAGCAGCTCAGGGAGTTGGGTGTGTTTAGCTTGGAGAAGCGGAGGTTAAGAGGTGACATAATTGCTCTGTTTAAATATTTCAAGGGATGTCATATGGAAGACGGAGCAGGCTTCTTTTCTGCTGCTCTGGAGACTAGGGCTATTTCCACTCTACACTATTATAGTGCTATCATTCCACTTTCAGCATCCTGTGGAATTCTAGAGTTTGTAGTTTACTGAGGCCAAAGAACCTAAGCGAAAAACAATATTCAGTAGCGGCACCCAAGCAGCAAGACGGCTGGATTTACTACCAGGGCTATAAGGAATAACCAACCAATACAACATTCCTGAGACATTAAATTTGTTTAGTGTGTGAAGAAGACGGGGTACTTCGCAATAGACAAAGGCAAGCGAGTGCCTGTTCTGTACATAGGAAAGCAGGGCTCTCAAAACTGGAAAGGACGAAATCAAAACAGATCCACGAGGCATCCAAATAGAGAGATAATAAAAGACAAGCTGAGGCAGCAGGTAGACTCCATGGTCTGATCTTTTATATCCCCAGAAGACCTCAGGATCCAAAGCAAGTTTAATTAGCCAATTACAGCTATGCTTTCTCAGCAGCTGAATGAGAAGCCACATTCTGTCCCTTGTGAACTCAACAGAAAACAGTCCACTCATTAGCTGCACTTCTCTTCTGGGCCTGGAGAGTCTAAACCCAGAGGCGGTATCATGGGAGCCTCTAGATGCAGGAAGACCGCAGCTCCTGGCAGCCCCGGCTGGCCAGGACAGCAGAGAAGAATACCCTCCAACATTTCGCAGGTGAAAATTGGGACGTGATGGCTGAGCAACATCGGACGGTGTTCGTCGTGGTGGGTTTCTAATGAGAAGAACGCACAAGCCAGCAGAGGCTGTGTCATGTCCTGGCTCACTGGCTCTCAGAAAAACTTGGCTCAGTAGGGCAACAAAGGGAAATAAGAAGTCATCAGGAGATATTATTATATCTAATAACTGCGGCAAGGTTGACATACGCGCAGCACTGGAAAGAAAAGAAACATATTGATATAGAAGAATGGAAGTTAAAAGTCCTGGATATGATAGAGATGGAAAAGTTAGCATTTTCTTTGAAGAATAAATCTATCCAGAACTTTGAGAAAGAATGGAAAGGAGTATGGGATTGGGTAAGGATATAAATGTATAAGAAATCAAAGAAATAATGTAACTGTTCTCTCTGTAAGATGGAAATTATGTTTGTAATGGAATGGAAATAAGCAATTTCAGCTAGAAGATATAAGCATGGAAGTGTGTGTGGGGATTTATTTTTGAGACAAACTTTCAATAAAAAAAATTATATATATAAAAAAACTTTGCTCAGAGTTTCAAACCAAAGCATTTGTTTTAGCAAAGGATGTAACTCGGTACCTTTTCCAAAAGTTCCTGAGACTAAAGCATCAGAGTTGGTTACAAGTTTTATATCTTGCTATAAAAATTTTGGTGCGTGTGTCAAGGACTGGTTAAAGTCTTACACGTCAAGTCACCCTACCAGCACAGGCACTTTCCCCGGCTTACAGTTATTTACAGATCTTTCATCATGGGAGCGAGACAAAGTTCATGATGCCTTATTTATGTATTCTCATAACGCCTTGTTATTTCATTGTCTCTCACCTTTGATCTTCCTTTCCTTGTGCCTGGTACAAGGTGACATTGAACATAACAGCAATTGCCATTTCGAGCCCAGAGGTACTTTAAAAGTTACAACTGAATACAAAGTCGCAAGTAGAAATTAGTGATGGATACATAATAGCACGCAGCAAGCCCTGTCTTCTTTGATCTCATGCAGCTGTACCATGACATATACTGGTGCATACATATGACAGGAGCAACAAATCTTGACATGGCACAGCAGTTTGCTTTTGCCTGAGCCTGCAGGGAAGGGCAAGATTCAGCTCTCTCCTCTCCCCCTTGATGTGTCAATTGAATGCAAACTACCTTTGTACTTTGGCCTCAGTTTGCAACAATTAAAGTACGCTGAAGATGAATGGGGAAAGTAGGAGAAGGAGGAAGAGACTGGGACATTTTAAAAGCAGCGGAAAAAGTGATGTGTCAGACAGTTATTTGGAACCATCCCTGCCAAACTGGAACAGATGTAGGGTACGTAGGCCTTTAGCTTCAATGGAGCATGGTAGAAGGACATGCATTTAGCTGTCATTGCAAAAATGGGACAGCCGGAATATCTGCAGTGTGTTCTATCTATCTATCTGTCTATCTATCTAGATTAAGAATGTGAGGTTACGCAAAGCCACGCACCTCGTTATTGTTAATGAATGCACTGGGCATGTACTCACACTGGCCACATGTGCACACATGTTGTGTCTGTTGCATTCTCATTTTTTGTTTCATTTGCAGACTCCTGGAACAGAACCCTCATATATATGGAGGGCATACTGTACCATTAAAACCACTTTCACCAACGCCTCCATGTTTGTTGTCCCCCCCCCGGCCCCCACTTCCACGACAATAAATGAGGTATGGCAGGCAGCAGTGACATCCCAATGGACTAATAGACCAAGGATCTCCTGCCCCTTAACAGCCTAGCTACACCCCTGAGCATAATTCGGCTTCACCAAACGCAAGAGCCGCAGTCGTATCAAAGATATTTTCGACAAATTCAACATCCCACCCCCTGCTTTTATTTTCTTTCGTCATTCTTTTTCACGATGTAACTAATGAGAGGGCAAGAAGAGGAGGGTTGGGTCTACCGGATTTACAGATATATTTCAGGGCAGCGGCATTTACATGGATAAAAGACTGGATGAATCTTCAAAATACGAGAATGCTGACATTAGAGAGAGCTGATTTAAGGATGGGTTGGCATGCCTATATGTTCTATGGGAAAGCTGCGGTTGACAAAGACTTTGTTCATCATTTTGTAAGAAAATCACTACTTAAAATATGGACTGACTACAAGAATAAGAACATTAGGCAACTCCCTACATGGGTCTCCCCTCAAGAAGCCTTCTTTGGAAGATGGACTGACTCAGATAAGTGGCTGTGTTATGATGACATATTAGAAATGACAAATCTGAATCTTTTTAAGATGAAATCAAGAGAAAAATTGGAATCCGAAGGAATAAAGTTAAACTGCTTCCCTTACAGACAGTTAACTGAGAGATTCCAGATGGATGTGAAAACTTATGGAATAGAACAAAAAGAGCAAGGAAGAACGTTGAAGTTACTGCGGGAAAACCCGCCTCATTTACTATCACATGTATACCAGGAGATTTTAAACCGAGAAAGAGAAGATGAGACAGTCAAATCAGCAATGATATTGTGGGCTCAAAATCTCGGACATCCAATTCAATTGGAGCACTGGGAACAGAGCTGGCAACGGACACAAAAATTTACCGCAGCTCAGAACCTAAAAGAGAACTATTATAAGCTTTTTCATAGATGGTACATGACACCAGAAAAATTAAAGAAGATATATAATACGGGAACAGGTCAGTGTTGGAAGTGTCAGGAGAATGTTGGAACACTATTTCATACGTGGTGGTCATGTCCTAAGGCTAAAAAACATTGGAATGATATACATAATATGATATGTAAAATATTGAGGGTTCAAATTGATAAGAAACTTGAACTGTACTTATTAAATAAACATGTGTTAGATGGAACTGTTGCAAAGAAACATTAGCGAATAATGCTGTATATGATTAAGACAGCCCGTATTGAATATGCAAGTCTATGGAAAACTGAGCAGATACCTACAATAGAGCAATGGTGGGCAACTTTTATTGAAAATCGGAATGCAGATATAGTCTCTCAGGGATTAAAAGGAAAATCAGATGATGACATTAACAAAGAATGGCAAATTGTTCTGGAAATGGGTAGGGTGTCGACAGGTAGTAATTCTTAATTCATGGTAGCATGAGTAGTTAGAAGTAAAAATCAGTGGAATATCATGGAACATGTAAAGTAGGGTCGAAGAGCAGGATCTATCTTGTATGTTAACAAATGCAATGCAATGCATAATGTTGATATGTCAATGAAATAACACTATTGAAATCCAGAGAGGAGTGGAAGATAGCGGTAATAGTTCGGTAAAATGTACAATGAGAAATGTTGTTTTATACGATGTAACTAATGAGAGGGCAGGTCACGGGGAACACAGCCTTCCTCCTTGCCCAGAGGCCTCTGTGTGCCAACGTAAAGATAATGCATGAGTATTCTGGGTGGTAAATATCAGCCCTGCTGCTCTCGCTGCTGAAGCAAAGAGCTTGGCTGGAGGGCCCTGTTCATTTATTGCTTTTGTCAATAAATTCCCAACCCCTGAGTCTTTCTGGCTTTATGTATCTCCTGCCCGGTTCCTGCCAACGTAGCCACTGAACTGTCTTTTCAAAGATCAGACACAAGCGCTTAGTAAGTCTGATCTCTTTCACACTGTGTGAGCGGAGGGGCTCTCTGGATCCTGCTGGTCTCCTTTGCTTTCCACATGGCTGGCAGAGGCCACGCTAGAAATCCAAGATGTGCAACAGCAGTTTCCTAACATATGTTGTTTCCAGGCAACACCTTTGGATATGGAAACCAAGATTGATCTGAAACTGGTGGAGCACACAGTTCTTGTGGCAGTTGGTGCTTACCTTCCAGCAGCCCAGAGGATGAGACATCTCCAGGAGCTCCATGAAAGACCTCCGTGAGTCATCAACAGCCCAGCAAACTGAGGGCTGTAGGTCCTTTGATTGAGTCTACCTATCTCATAGAATCACAGAATCATGGAATAGGAAGAAACCACAAAGACCACCCAGTCCAACCCCCCTCTGCCATGCAGGAAGACACCATCAAAGCATTCCTGACAGATGGCCATTCAACCTCTGTTTAAAAACCTCTAAAGAAAGAAACTCCACCACACTCCAAGGCAGCGTATTCCATTGTTGAACTCTCCTTACCATCAGGATGTTCTTCCTAATGTTTAGATGGAAACTCTGCCTGTAGTTTGAATCCTTTGCTCCATGTCCTAGTCCTTGGAGCAACAGAAAACAGGTTTGCTCCATCCTCCATATGACATCCTTTCAAATATTTAAACATAGCTATCATGTCGCCTCTTAACCGTCTCTTCTCCAGGCTAAACATACCCACCTCCCTAAGCTGCTTCTCATCGAGCTTCATGGTTTCCAGACCTTCTACCCTTTTGGTCTCCCTCCTCTGGACACATTCCAGCTTGTCAACGTCCTTCCTGAAGTGTGGAGCCCAGAGCTGGACACAGTATTCCAAGTGGGGTCTGACCAAAACAGGGGCCTCAAAAGGGTTTTCTTCTTTTCCTAATGCCTTCCACTTTTTCTCAGCATTATCATGTTTTGCAGTGAGTCATTTCAAGTCATGATATGTCCAAAGTACGATAGCCTCATTCATCTTGGCTTCTAGGGAGAGTTTAGGCGTGATGTTCTCTCAGACTCTTTCATTTGACTTTTTGGCATTGCATGGCATCCATCGAACTCTTCTCCACCATCACATTTCAAATGAATTGATTCTTTTCCTGTCAGCTTTCTTCACAATCCAGCTTTCACATTCATACTTAGAAATCAGAAACACGATAGTATGGATGATCCTGACTTTGATGTCCAATGATACATGTTTATACTTAAGAGTCTTGTCTGTTTCTTCCAAGTCTTAGTCTTCTTCTGATCTTGTGTCTACAGCCTCCATTTTGATTGATAACAGATAGAAGAAGAAAAAAAAAAGAAAAAGAAAAGGAGAAAAAAGCAACTTCTGATCTCCCTTTCAATTATTATGTATGCATATAGTTATTCATCTCTCTCTATCTCTAAAATTACAAATTCCCTTCTTTCAATAGCCTACTCTTTCTTAACATCAAAACCATGAGTTAAAAGATCATTTTCTTTTTTTCTTTTTTTCTTTTTACAAAAAGTCTATAGAGCCATATGATATTTTGGAAGGCATTGTGATGGTTGCTCTTTGGCTATTGATTACTATCTGTTTCTGTCCTTTGTCCGTGATTGCAATTGTCTGAGAACACTTTGAATCCTGCAATGTTGTCTGTGGTCGAGGAGGGTAGGAAGGTGGTAATTTACAACTATACTATGTTAATTGCTAATTAAGTTAAAATGCAGATTTAAAAAGTCTTCTGCAGATATGTGCTTCTGACCCGAGTGTAGCCTGGAGTGTGTGCACTGACCCTTTACATGCTTCGGAAAAAGGGAGAAGCCATTACCCTTCCTCAGGACAAGGAGGGGAAGCTGTTGCGTCTTGAAGAAGTATACTGCTATAGAATCATAGAATCATAGAAATGTAGAATTGGAAAAGACCACACGGGCCATCCAGTCCAACCCCCCGCCATGCAGGAACACCCTCAAAGCGCTCCCGACAGATGGCCATCCAGCCTCTGCTTAAAAACCTCCAAAGAAGGAGACTCCACCACACTCCGAGGCAGCATAGTCCACTGCCGGACAGCCCTGACCGTCAGGAAGTTCTTCCTGAGGTTCAGGTGGAATCTCCTTTCCTGCAGCTTGAATCCATTGCTCCTTGTTCTGGTCTCTGGAGCAGATGGTTACACCCAGATGGTATCCAGCTGCACTTGGTATAAAGATATTGCACAAGTAGGTACTGGGTGCCTTTTTCTACAATATCTTTAGAAGTGTGTACAGTTGTGTGATAAGAATAGTGTGTAATAGTAGTCTCCTTCTCCAGAGGGTTTTAAAGAGAGGTTGGATGACTATCTATTCGGGGTGATTTGATTGTGTCTTGCTGTGTGGCAGAGGGCTGGATCGCTCTGGTGGTCTCTCCCAAACTCTGTAATTGTCTGATTCTGAATCGCAGCAGCCAAGAAAACCAACACGATTCTTGGTCGCATCAATAGGAGTATGGTGTCTAGATCGAGGGAGGTAATGGTACCACTCTATTCTGCATTGGTTAGGCCCCATTTGAAATCCTGTGTCCAGTTCTGGGCACCTCAATTCAAGAAGGAGATCGAGAAGCTGAAGCGTGTCCAGAGGAGGGCGACCAGAATGGTGAAGGGTCTGGAAGCCATGAAGCCCTGTGAGGAGCGGCTTAGGGAGCTGGGGATGTTTAGCCTACAGAAGAGAAGGCTAAGAGGGGACATGATAGCCATGTTTAAATATTTGAAGGGATGTCATGTCGAGGAGGGAGCAGGCTTGTTTTCTACTGCTGCAGAGACTAGGACAAGGAGCAATGGAGTCAAGCTGCAAGAAAGGAGATTCCACCTGAACCTCAGGAAGAACTTCTTGATGGTCAGAACTGTTCAGCAGTGGCATATGCTGCCTCAATGGAGTGTGGTGGAGTCTCCTTCTTTAGACATTTTTAAGCAGAGGCTGGACGGCCATCTGTTGGGAGTACTTTGATGGGTGTTCCTGCATAGCAGGGGGTTGGACTCGATGGCCCGTGGTCTCTTCCGACTCTATGATTCTATGATTCTCAGACTTCTTGGTGCTTGCCCCCAAGCTGTAGAACTTCCTGCTACAGGCAGCCAAGTTGACTTCCTCTGTGTTCTCCTTCCACCACCAGGGAAAGACCTTTCCATTTAGGCAGGTGTTTGGTTACTAATTGGTTGTTCTAGGAGTTTCTTTTAATGAGCTCCGTACTGTGCCTTTTATCCCAATTGTTTTCTTTTAAACGATTAACAAAATCATTTTAAATTAGTACTGTTGTTAATAGGATAGTTGATTTAATGGTTTCTGATTCTATCTTATTGCTTTTTAACTATATTTGTTTTAATCTGTGCTGTGAACTGTCTTGGGTCTCATACTGGGAGGCAAAAAAGAAATATAATGTAAAGAAATAAGAAGGTAGAGCTATGGCAGCTGGTGATTCCGTGGTCAGTGGGGCAGTAAATCTGTTCCAGGTTTCAGTCCAGAGTTTAAAGGGATGATCTAAAGCAGGGTGGGACAACCATGGAAGATTAGGGGGATGAATTACCACCTTAAGAGACTTTGGGGGTGCACTCCCAACATGCAAAACCCAAAATATTTTTGGCCCCAAATGCAGGTGCATTTTCACCATGTTTTAGGCCCAAGAATGCAAAACAGGATTATGCAAAACAGGAAGTGATCAGAAGTCATGTCACGTTTACTTCCAGTTTTAAAAAAGGCTTTTCCTGGGTCTAAAATGGCCTTGTTTTCTGTTGCTCCGGAGACTAGGACACAGAGCAGTGGATTCAAACTACGGGAAAAGAGATTCCACCTAAACATTAGAAAGAACTTCCTGGAGGTAAGAGCAGTTTGACAGTGGAATACGTTTCCTTAGAGCGTGGTGGGGTCTCCTCCTTTGGAGGTTTTTAAACAGAGGCTAAATGACCATCTGTCAGGAATACTTCGATTGCGCCTTCCTACATGGCAGAAGGGGGTTGAACTGGATAGCCCTTGGGGTCTCTTTCAACTCTGATTCTAGGATTCAAAGTGCTGTTGGATTGCAGATCCCAGTATTTCTCACCATCAACCATGCTGTCTAGGGTGGTGGAGCATTGCACATCAATGACATCTGGAGGGCCACCATGATTCAAAGGAAACCATGTTGGGAATGTTATCACATTTCTCTCTTCCTTTCTCTTGTTCTTCTACAGAAGGCATGACAGACGTGGTCAGGTCAGCCCGGGACTGCCTCCAAGCTGGTGAATCCTGCACCAACGATCCCGGCTGCAGCTCTAAGTTCCGAACTCTCCGGCAATGTATCGCTGGCAACGGGGCCAACAAGCTGGGGCCAGACGCCAAGAGCCAGTGTCGGAACACTGTAACGGCCCTTCTGTCCAGTCAACTCTATGGTTGCAAGTGTAAACGGGGCATGAAGAAGGAGAAACACTGCCTCAGCGTCTATTGGAGTATTCACCACACCTTGATGGAAGGTCAGTCCAATGGATTTCACAACATGGAGGGTAGGGTTAGATGAAAATTTCATTTCTATTTATGGATTGGGGGGGGGGGGATAAGGCCATTTCCACACTAGACTATAATAGTGCTATTATTCCACTTTCAACATCCTATGGAATCCTGGGGTTTGCAGTTTAGGGAGGGGCCAGCTGACCCCTCTCTAAACTGCAAATCCCAGGATTCCATAGGATGTTGAAAATGGAATAGTTCTTTCTATTCTGAATAGAAAGAACTTTATATTATAATATCTGGCCTGAATCCTATTGGATAGTACCAATTTGGGTTTGGACCCATTAGACCATTTGTTGACTGGTGTGTTGTCACATGGGTAAATCCTATCGTTTCAATGTGTCTGCTCCATGGATGGAAAAAGTACAGACTGCCAACAGCTCTTGAGGGCCTGTTTTATAGCTCATGAAACCAACTTGGAGAATCTTAAAGACCTCAGATCCTAACCCCAAAGTACAATTTTGGTGGCTGAAAAACAGCGAAAAAGCACACACAACAAAAACATGGAGGTTTCAGTTCCTTAACCACCCAATCTCCTCCAACCTATCATTAAAAACCAATGGGAATCCGCCATATCTCAGCTGTTTCTCAGACCTGGAAGTCGTGTTTCATCACTTCCTGTCCTGTCTGGAGTGGGCATGCTGCCCACAAAGGGCACAGAGGAAAATGGCGCCCACTCCCTTCACAGTTTCCCACCCCTGGTCACCTCTGTTCGGGTCTGACAAAAGGATTCAGAACTCATCCGTTTTGTACATATACATGGGCCATTTCTGCACTAGCCTGTTATAGTGCTATTAATTCCACTTTCAACATCCTATGGAATCCTGGGGTTTGCGGTTTAGGGTGGTCAGAATTTTAAGAAAGATAAAAATTTAAATTAAATTAAATTTTGAATGTGCTAGGAAGGGCACCAAAAGGGGCACCAAAACTGTCGTATCTATCCAGCCCAGCCCAGTGCTTTGTGACTTCAAAGTCTAGGTTTGATTTCCTGTGAATTCAACTGTGTATTTTGTGTTTGTGGTGCTGAATTAGGGTTGTCACTCAGGATGTAAAAAAATATTTCCATCCTTCGGTGGGAGTGAGACGACTTGTGCTGGTACTGGTTTCTTTTTCTGCTTGCAGTGATTTTGCCTTAATTGATTGACTTAATTAACACCCAGTTAATTAAAACAGTTGAAATAATTGCCGCGCTCCAGCCTCATCAGACGTAAATACAGTGGCAGGGCTCTGTTTTTGTTGTCTGAGGATGCTAATCCCCCGAAAACTACCTTTTCATCAGAGAAGCATCTCAATTGATGGGTTTCCAAGGTAATCGAAGTTTCAGGCACTTCACCCCGAACTCTGGCTATCCGAAACTTTCCTCCCTTTTCTTTCAGGTAGACTCGTGTGGTTGTGTGACTGCTTGGATCTTGTGTGTGTGATTGCAGTTCTCCCAGCTGACCACATTAAGCTTATCTTTGGACCTCTGGCTGGTTCTTCCCTGCAGAAGTGCTGGTAGAGATACATGTCTAAGATCTCATTAGGTTACCTCCCTCTTGCAGGCCTCCTCTTCGAGCTAATAATTTCCCACTGTTTCATGGAGTCACTGACATCATGAGTGGGCCCCTGAGTCACCCACATTTTGGGGTAACACTGCCACAACTGCTTGTCTTGAGGTGCCCCGCAACCAGGAGAAGGCTGCAAACATCATTTCCATTGTGGCAATGTGAGGCACCGCGGAAACCCTTTGGCGGCTGAAAAGATAGGTTTTGGGGACCATGTTTGGTCATTTACAACAGTAAATATGAATCCCCAGATGTTACAAGATCCTACATCCAGCTTACAAGTCCTGCACAGAATAGCCACCAAAGGTGTTCTGCAAAAGAAAAGAAAAAATCAGCTAGAATCCTGTTGGTTCATTGCCCTTAGAGGCGACACATTCAATAAATAGTTGAATGTTGGTTATAGCCAGTGGATTCAATTGCTCTAGTCTATTCAAGACTAACAGTGGGATTGTTGTGTTGTTTTTGTGTGCCTTTCGACTTATTGCGACCCGAAGGTGAACCTTAGGCACTTGTAAATTCAGATTGGTTTGGAAGTTAGCAATTTCTTGGTTCTTGGAAGAACTTTTTAAAAAGCTGTTTCTTGATTATTATTATTTTTTTTAACACTCAAACTGCTACACCATGCTGGTTCTTTTGTGGTTTACTGGCCTATCCATTAGGCTAATTCCTGCAGTTAACAGCTTGTGTGTGTGTGTGTGTGTGTGTTTCCAGTAAGTCTCTCCTTCTTGTACACACTGTTATTGCTGCTATGTGCCTTCCAACTGACTGATTTATGACCTTATCCTCAGGCTTTCTCAGCAAGATTGATTCAGAGGAGATTTATCCATTGCCATCCTCTAAGAATGAGACAGTGTGACTTGCCTAAGGGCACCCAGTACACTTCCGTGGCTGGACAAGGACTTGAACCCCATTCACACCACACAATTATACTCTGAGATTCCACTTTAACTGATTCCATGGTAACATCCTGTGGACTCTTGGGATACGCAGTTTAGGACAGGGCATTTAGCATTCTCAGCCAGAGAGCTCTAGTAGCTCAATAGGCTACAACTCCCAGGATTCCATAACATGCTGCCACGACAATTAAATATAGCACTACAATTATGCAGCGTAAAACGTGCAAATACTCAAACCGCCATGCTGGCTTTCAGCGTAGCATCCCAATTTTTTTCCATTCAAGGAAAGCAGGGCAGCACCTCATGTCACAGAATCTGACATATTGCATTCAAACATTTTTTATTTTTAAAAAATCACTGTCATTTTATGGAGGTGAGCGGGCTCCAAATATTCATTGATTTGTCAAAGATACTAATTTTCTTTTTTTTTTTCCTTCCTTTTTCTTGTTGGTAGGAAAAGAGGGAGAACCAGCATGGGGTAGAGATTTGAGTACTAGACTAAGGCCATTTCTGCACTGGACCGTTATAGCACGATGATTCCACTTGCAACATCCTATGGAATCCTGGGGTTTGCAGTTTCGTGGCCCCTCCCGAAACTGCAAACCCCAGGATTCCATAGGATGTTGAAAGTGGAATCATTGCGTTATAACAGTCCAGTGTGGAAATGACTAGAAGCCCAGGGTTCAAATCCCCACTCAGCCATGGAAACTCACTGGGAAACCTTGAGCAAATCATACTCTCTCAACCTCTGAAGAAGGCAGTGGCAAACTTCCTGTGAAGAAATATGGCCAAGAAATTGCACAAAAGGGTTTCTATAAGTTAGACTCAACTTGAAGTCATGTAGAACCATAGGATCTTAGAGTTGGAATAGACCAGAGGGTCCATCCAGTCCAACCCCCTTCTGCCAGGCAGGAAGACACAATCAGAGCACTTCCAACCGATGGCCATCCAGCCTCTGTTTAAAAGCCTCCAAAAGAAGGAGATTCCTCCACACTCCCAGGCAACAGATTTCACTGCCAAACTGCTCTTATTGTCAGGAAGTTCTTCCTAATTTTTAAATGGAATCTCTTTCCCTGTAGTTTGAAGCCATTGCTCCGTGTCCTAGTCTCTAGAGCAGCAGAAAACAGGCTTGCTCCATCCTTCACATGACATCTCTTCAAATATTTAAAACATGGCTATCATGTCACCTCTTTACCTTCTCTTCTCCAAGCTAAACATACCTACTTCCTTAACCCACTCCTCCTGGAGTTTCATGGTTTCCAAGCCTTCTACCATTTTGGTCGCCCTCCTCTGGACCTCTGGACACCTTCCAGCTTATCAATATCCTTCTTGATTTCTGGTGCCCAAAAACCAGACACAGTATTCCAAGTGGGGTCTGACCAAAGCAGAGTGGTCCTATTACTTCCTCCATCCTAGACACTATAGTTCTATTGCTGTAGCAAATACAAATCCCACACATCACTTCCAAATGTAGTGAAATACATTCTGCTGTTTGTGCAGGAAAGAGAAAGAAAGTGGATTTTGCTGATACAAATGTATTTCCTCTCTCTTTTTGGACAACGCGCAAAGTAAGAGAGCACAACTGTGCTATAGGAGATGACCAAACACCCAACGTTGGTGGGGTCCATGATCAGCATTTAGCGCTTTATCAGCCCGAAATGGATCCCAACCTGAGAAAAGTATCCCTCCCTCCAATCAATAAGCCTCCCATAGGGGTCAGCTATCCATCGTCCCAAACGTGGGTGCTTTTAACAGAGAGATTTTTTCTCCCATTGATCGTCTCTGTGTTTGAAGAGTCAGATAACAAATTAAGCAAGTGCATGCTCTAATTAAGCACAAGCTATTAAACAAAGGGATGCTGTTGACAGTTACCAGAGTTTTTATTTCCCTTGACTCTCCCCCCATCTTCTGTGATGTTTCTTTTTCCTGTCACATCAAAACTGAGCCGAGAAACCTTTCTGGCTGTTCTTCTCTCTCTCTCCCTCTCTCCCTCTCTCTCTCTCTCTCTCTCTCTCTTTCTCTCTCTGCATGAAAAAGAAGCAATGGTCATTATCAGGACATCAGCTGAAAAAGTTACCTTTTGTACTACCACTCCCAGAATCCCCCAACCAAGCATGGCCACGAGGCCCCTTCCAACTCTAAGATTCTATGATTCTCAGATTCTGAGACTAAAATGCCCAGCCTCGAGGCCCTGTCCAAGTCTTCCAAGGTCATTTCCACACTATACTGTTATAGTGCTATTATTCCACTTTCAACATCCTATGGAATCCTGGGGTTGCAGCTCAGGGAGGAGCCTTTAGAATTCTCAGCCAGGGAGCTCTTTGGCCTCAGTAAACTACAATCCCCAGAATTCCATAGGAGTTTGAAAGTGGAATAATAGCACTATAACACTGTAGGGCAGAAATGGTCAATGATTCCATGATTTTAAGTTTCTAAGACTACAATGCTCAGAATCTGTAGTCTTAGAATCACAGAATCTTATAACCTTAGAATTGTAAAGGAGCCCTTGCCAAACAGGAATACGCAGTTACAGCATTCCTGAAAGATGCCCATCAAAACTTTCTTTAAAGACCTCCAAAGATGGGGTCCACCACTTCCAAAGCAGTCTATTCCGCTGTCAGAAAGTTCTTACAGTTAAAAAGTTCTTCGTAATGTTTAGGTGGAATCTCTTTTTCTGTAATTTGAATCCATTGCTCCATGCCCTAGTCTCTGGAGCAGCAGAAAACAAGCTGGCTCCATCTTCTACATGACATCCCTTCAGATATTTAAAGATGACTATCCTGTCACCTCTCAGTCTTCTCTTCTCCCAGCTAAACATTCCTGACTGCCTAAGTCATTCTTCGTAAGGCTTGGTTTCTTGACTTTTGATCATCTTGGTTGCTCTTCTCTGGCCAAAGTCCACCTTGTCAATATCCTTCTTGAACTGTGATGCCCAGAACCGGACACAGTGTTCTAGATGAGGTCTGATCAAAGCACAATACAATGATAGAACAGTAATACTTCCCTCTGTCTGCACACTATGTTCCTACTGATGCAACCTAGAATTGCATGGGCAATTGCAGTCCAAAAATGTATCATCAAGCAAAGTCTACATGAAGAGATGAGAGTATACACGCAGGAAAGACAACAGCAGCTTCTCATGGTCTAAGCAAGGGGGTACCTAAACTTATAGTGCAATGAATCCATTGCCCCTGGACCATGACCTCTGGGAAGATAGAACATAAGTTACACAGAGGAGCAAATCATGGTTGGAATCCTTCTGGTGTCTTAAACCTTATGCATGCAGTTATATTTGAGGGGTGTTACACAATTTTTCAACCATATTGAGTTTAAAGTTGGGTAACAGGAGCTGGACTTGGAACAACTACTGAAGAACCTTGGAATGACTATTTGGAATCGCTACTGGAACTTGGAACAACTACTGAAGAAAATCAAGAAAGCGCAAAGGCAGGTTTACCACTGAACATTAAGAAAACTAAAATAGTGACCACAGATGATATACATAACGTTAAAGTAGCCAATGAAGACATTGAGATAGTCAAGGCTTTCGCATACCTCGGCTTAGCCACTAATCAAAATGGAGACTGCGGTCAAGAAATCAGAAGACCACCAGGATTTGGAAGGGTAGCTATGAAGGAACTAGACAAGATCTGGAAGTGTAAAGATAACTAATTGAACACCAAAGTCAGGATTGTCCATGTATTGTGTTTTCAATTTCTATGCATGGTCGTGAAAGCTGGACAGCGAAGAAAGCTGACAGGGAGAGAATCAACTCATTTGAGATCTGGTGTTGGAGGAGAGTTCTGTGGGTACCCTGGACTGCCAAAATAAACAAACAAACAAACGGGTCCTGGAGCAAATCAGGCCTGAGCTCTTCCTATAAGCCAAGATGGCTAAACTGAAACTGGTGTATGCATCTGTCTGCCTTCGAGTTGCCTCTTGACTTATGGAGACCCCATGAATTTCATGGAGTTTTCTTAGGTGAGTTTCTCCAACCCCTGCCCTCCCCCTTAAGCACTTCTTTTCCACGGGAACCTTCCCTCTCAGCAGCTCTGATCAGGCCATGCAGCCCTTTAAAAATAGCAATAGCAACGGCATGGGTATTTCTATACCGCTTATCAGCTAAGCACTCCCTAAGCAATTTACAATGTGTTAGCTAACTGCCCCCAACAAGCTGGGTGCTCATGAAGGAAGGAAGGCTGAGTCAACCTGGAGCGCCCAGCAGGATCAAACTCACAACCTTGTGCCTGCAGTACCAGCACTTAACCACTGTGCCACCAGGGCTGGCCCTCTTCTTCCTCTACCAGCACCTGCCTGGGCAGGGCAGCCTGCAGCACACTTTCACAGCACCACAAACCCTCTCCCAATGGCCCCCACACACCCAAAGGAGGACATGAGCAAGAAGGAGGAAGTATTGGGCCCCCATGCTGATGTTTTGTCTCTCCTTTCCATGACCTGGTTTGGACCCTGGGTGTCGGTTTTCCCCACCATGTCTCATCCTCCTTCCTATAGATGCACACACCAACATTTTGATATTTGCACTTTTTCCTCTTTTGCAGCTGTCCTGCACCCCTAACCCTAGCAAATGTGGACAGCTGACAATATATGAAATCATTTTGGAAATGATACCGATCCATGAACTCCCTCAACCCAAGAGGTTTGGGGTGTTTGAACTGAGAGGTCATCACCAAGCATCCATTTGTTCCCTTATCACATTTCCAAATCTGTTGCGGATCAAAACCTAATGATTTAAGGGGAATCTCAGGGAGGGATTCTGCCTGTATGCTGCTGCCCCCTCTGACCAAAATAGGGTAGTGCAGGGAAAGCAGACTATTAAGCTTTCTAAACCCGATAGGTCCAAGCGAGTCAGGTGATATATTCTAACTACTATAAAAGCTTCCAGATCAGAGCGAGAGAGACACACACACACACACACTGGGCTTCAATAATTAGGAGTTTGTGGGTCTTATGTTCTAGGTTAGATTGGACAGCCCTCTGTCCTCATAATCTTCAGCCTTCCATGCAACTCAAGCCTTTCCCTAGTTGGGGTGTCTCTAGATAGAAGTCTTTCCATCACATCTGTACAACAGTTACTTAATGGTGATCCCTTTAAAGATAAATGAGACCATTCTGTAAAAGGTTTACTATACCTTGAGCTTCTCAGCCTTTGTCTCCAATTGCCCAGAGCTTTGAAAGGTTCCTTTATGGGAGAGGAGAATTAAAGTTTATGGGACCCTCCACCTAGCAGGTCCTTGTGGATATTGAGAGTTGCTTCCCAATGCTCACTTGGAACCTTGCTTTTAAAAAATTGCTTATATCAAAACTTGTGTCCCATCTTTCTGGTGCTTACATACCATGCAGCGGCAGCTAACAGCAATGAAAAGAAAATCCCAAAATACAATAAAATAACCAAGAGCAACACTGTGTTAAAAACAGACATGTGTAAAAGGCAGAAAATTAAAGAAAGTTCATAAAACATATGCCTACCTAAACAAAAACCATCAAGAAATAGTAACAGCTGACTTCATTGGGCAAAGAATTGCATGGGTGCAGGTTTAGGTGCAGCCACCAAAAAGACCCTTCCTCCTGTCTCCTGCAGTCATGTCTCTACTATATCTCAGACCCAGAAGAGAGATTCCCCCTCAGATGTTGGCATGTAGTATAGACAGTGTGTCACAACCACTCAAGGAACTCTAAAATCCTTTGGCCATTTCCGCACTGCACTGTTATAGTGCTATTATTCCACTGTCGACATCCTATGGAATCCTGGGGTTTGCAGTTTAGGGAGGGGCCTTTAGGATTCTCAGCCAGGGAGCTCTTTGGCCTCAGGAAATGACAAACCCCAGAATTCCACAGGAGGTTGAAAGTGGAATAACGGCACTATCACAGTGTAGTGCGGAAATGGCCTTTGATTATTTATAGGGATACCTGCTGCTGCTTGTCCTCCTCCTCCTCCTCCTCCGTCTCTTCCTTCCTCTTTCTTAAAGATGAGATATTGAAGTCACAACATCGGACAATTCCGATGAGGAGGATCCAGGATGCATGTCCAAAGAGCTTTCAGTGGAGCTAAGATTGAAAAGGGCCACGTACAAGAAATGAGCAAAGGGGGAAATCGCCAAATGGAAATCCAGACAAATAGCAAGTGCAGGGAGAATGTTGGAAACAGTGGCAGAACTTGGAGTATGTGGAGGGGGCGTGGCTACGGCACGAGGGGTGTGGCCACCGTGCACAGAGGCGTGGCTGTGGGGTGTGGGGGTGTGGCCAGGCTGCATGGTGGCATGGCTATGGGCTGAGATGACCCAGAAACATTGCCGCCCGGGGCGAATCGTTCCCCCCACACACACATGTGACTGGTCAGAAAAACTAAACTGGAGAACGAGCTCAGGCTTGCTAGAGAGGTTAAAAACAATAAAAAGAGAGATTTTTGGTTACGGTTATTCGGCAGATTCTGAAGCACATTTGGGTGGGGCATAAACGGAGCTACAGGAAGGCAAAATGACATTCACCCTGTCCCCTAAATTAAATTTTCCTTCTATCCCCAAATTTTTAGTATTGCAGTAATTCAAAACTTCAGTTGAGCGTTTAGAAATGACCTTTAGGCCTGCAAAGAATATTTGAAGGAAAACGTGAAAGAAAAGTTGATGGGGGGCAGAGCTCCTATTTAGGCGGCAATGCCTTCATTTCTCCCCCCGGTACCAACTGCACGGTTGAGGTGAGCATCTGTAAACCCGTGCATACGTTGAAGAAAAATGTGGTTTCAGTCTCGGTTTGGCTCTGTGCGCGCAGCCCGACCGTATTATTTGTAGCATCCTGCCCGTCTCTATATTGTGGGTTGCTGTTCATTCAAAAAAAAAAAAAAATGAAGGAGAAGAAGAAGTGGGAGAGAAGCCAGCCCATTAAGGAAATTAACACACACAGTTAGTGTGGGCTTACTTGTCATAACAGCAACAGTTGTGAAGCGAGTGTTATGAAAAGGTAACCGGATGCATGTCAAAGTCGCCCATGTTTCGCTGCAGTGCTACTTTCCTCCTCCCTCCGGACCTGTGGGGCTGCGGAAAGACCCTCGGTAACGCCCGGCGTGGACACCGGCACAGTCTCACAAGGTCTTTTATCCCCGCGCGCTCTGGCTCTACAGGGCAAAGTGTGGCCTCTTTTTTATCACTATTATTGTTTTCATTCTAGGGATGAGAGGAAAAGAAGCCACCGCCGGTCTGTCTTTAAAAACACAGAGTCCCCCTTGGTTTTCAAATATTGTCTGATGTCGTTCGGAGTGACCTTCATTGCCGAGTTCTGGGCCTCGCATCTTGTGGCAGCCTGGTTGGCATGACAACCCCTCAAAGCCCTTTCCGAGCTCAGTGTGGGCCTTTCCAAAGAGAGGGGGAAAAATGGGATGCCGCGGCAGAAAACAGAGGGGAAGAAGGAGGAGGCGGACGAGGAAGCGAGTGGCTTCTAGCCGGGCGATTCCCGGGGCCGCCAGCTGTGCCAAATCCCTGTCACTTGAACAATCGGGGGCTCAGTAGGCCCCTCTTGTCCCCCTCCCTACATAGACATGTTTGCCACGCAACATTTTTCTGTCTGTCGTGGGAAGAGGAGATGCCCCTCGTCCACGACGACGGGGACCAGAGTCTTGTTTGTGTCGCGCACGGGCGTTTTCCGACAGAAACGGTCGGGTGTTTTCGTCCCACGGAAAAGCGCCTGCCTCCGGGTCGAGGTTGCTCGGGCCGAGCTCTGCGCACAGAGCGTTTGGGCGTGAGGGCGCTCATGGCACGGTGATGCAGACTGCGGATTGACTTCTGACACCGCAAAAACCTCCTTGGCTGAATCCGGACTTGTACAGATCCTGTTCCAAAATTCTGGGTCTGGCCGAAATCCGCTGTTCTTTATTTGGCTCGGGTTGGTATATCTCGAGGTGTGGTTAATTATAAAAATTAGGGGTGGGGGAGCTAAGCCAACAAAGCGGGGGCCAGGAGGTAATTTCCTCTGCAGCTCCCCCCATGAGCTGCACCTCAATACAGCAAACCCAGATATCTTCATTTTCCTCTACAGTCCCTCGCAAAATGGCAACAGTAGGTGATGCCCCGTCACTTCCTGTTGCCGTTTTGAGAAGGACTGCAGAGGAAACTTGAGGTTATGTAGGGATCAGACAAGGTTCTGGGATTGTTGTAGGGTTGGGGGTGTCTTTCCATGTGATTTGGAGACCTGAAAATCGTGCCAATGCAACCTGTAGGCTCACTGTACCCACCACCGACCTAGACAATAGGAGGAATTTCCAGAAAGTAAGAACAACAAGAAGTGAGATTGTCTGCCTTGGATGATGGCAAAGTCTCCTTTTTGGGAAAGGGTCTTTAGGCAGGCCGGATGGTTACCTCTGCAGAGTACTATAGCTGTGTATTCCTGCATGCCAGAGGACTAAACAAGAGGGTCACTGAGGTATCTTCCAGCTCTGCGATTGTGTGAATCTCCGGTCCTCTAAACCAGCCTTCCTCCACCCCCATGTTAAATGCTCTTGCTCCGACAAAAGATCCGACAATTCAGAGGCACAGTTTTGCTTTTCTTTTGTTCTTCCCAGTGGGGTTTCCCAACTGTCAAGAAGCCATTTCTTTTCACTGGGAAATGAATCAAAGAGAATATTCTTTCCCTCTGAACTTTTTGAGCAGCTATCCAATGTGATTCCGGGCTGCATCGATAGAAGTATATCGTCCAGATCAAGGGAAATAATAGTGTCACTCTCTTCTGCTTTGGTCGGACCCCACCTGGAATCCTGTGTCCAGTTCTGGTCACCACAGTTTCTGGAAGGATATTGACAAGCTGGAATGTGCCCAGAGGAGGATGACCAAAATGGGAGAAGGCCTGGAAATCGTGAAGCCCTAGGAGGACCAGCTTAGGGAGCTGGGTATGTTCAACCTGGAGAAGAGAATGGTAAGAGGCAACATAACAGCTATGTTTAAATATTTCAAGGGATGTCATATGGAAGATGGAGCAAACCTGTTTTCTGCTGCTCCAGAGACTAGGACATGAAGCAATGGCTTCAAACTTCAGGCAAAGAGATTCCATCTAAACGTTAGGAAGAACTTCTTGATTGTAAGAGCCATTTGACAGCAGAATCTGCTGCCTGGGAATGTGGTGGAATCTCCTTCTTTGGAGATTTTTAAACAGAGGCTGGATGGCCACTTGACGGGAATGTTTTGATGGTATATTCCTGCAAGGCAGGGGGTTGAACTGGATGGCCCTTGAGGTCACTGCCAGCTCTATGATTCTATGATTCTATCCCAGATGCTGAAGTCTGTCGCCAAATAGGTTCAGCGCCTTGGATGGCTCCTTTAAAATTCAGACTAAAACCCAGAGTTGACTAATCAATCCCACTGGCATGAAGGGCCAAGCTCAAGCAAAGATTACAGGCATGCCTAAGTTAATGAAGCCTGTGACAAAGAAGTTGCTTTTCACAAAGACTTTTTATACCCACCTATCCTCCTTCTTTTTGTCTTTATTCTCTGTCTAGCTAGAATATTTTTGAATAGCATTGGGAAAGGGAGGATGGCGACGGAGGCTGCAGCAGCTTCTGGGCTGCAGCAGCTTGTCTGTAGTAAACAATGCAGTAAAGGCTAAGCTGGGAAAGAAGGGGATTCGATTCCAGCTGATCCTGCAGTAGCGACCTGTGCCTGCTTACAACAGGCAAGGTAAACAGAAGCTGCCTTGAGAATCCTTTACTGAGTATATGAGTATATGTGAACAGCAAAACAAGGAGAAAGGAGGAAAGCAGGTGAATCTCCCCCAGCGTCTACCCTCAGCATGTTAAAAAACATAGATTTTGTGTTGCATTTCTCTTCCTCACTCAGAAGGACATTGCTGGAAGACACCACAAGGGCCCTCCAGTCCAATCCCCTTCTGCCATGCCAGAAGACACACTGCAAGCACTCCCGGCAGACCATCATCCAGCATCTGATTCCAAGGAATTTAGTCTAATATTCAGGTGGTTAGGTGGTTAATATTTAGGTTTAGGTGGAATCTAACATTTAGGTGGAATCTCTTTTCCTGTAGTTCGAAGCCATTGCTTCATGTCCTAGTCTCTGGAGCAGCAGAGAAGATCCAGACTCAGTCCAAGATTGCAAAAGGAGAGCTTTGACTTATCATTGTGCCTGTCTGTACCTATGTGTTTCAGGTATGGATGTGCTTGCAACAGCTCTCCCTTTCCCTACACAAGTGTGCTTCAAATGGTGCTTTCTCAGCCATTCAGGAGAGTAGGGAGCAGACCATGAAGGGCCGCAGGCCCTGAGAACCACAGAATTGGAAGAGACCGCAAGGGCCATCTAGTCCAACCACATTCTGCCACAGTTAAAGCACTCCTGACAGATGGCCATCCAACCTCTGTTTAAAAACCTCCAAAGACGGAGACTCCACCACACTCCCAGGCAGGAGTATATTCTACTGTTGAACTGATCTTATAACCAGGAAGTTGTTTCTAATGTTTAGGTGGAATCTCTTTTCCTTTAGTTTGAATCTATTGTTCCATGTCCAAGTCTCTGGAGCAGCAGAAAACAAGCTTGCTCCATCAACCCTATGACAAATATTTTAAACATGGCTATCATGTCACCAATTAACCTTCCCTTCTCCAGGGTAAACATACCCAGCTCCCTACACTGTTCATCATAAGGCATGGTTTTCAGACTGTTTAGATTTTGGTTGTCTCCTAGGGACACATGTGGAGGGAGAAGAACTTCTCTCTGCCGTCCCTCAAATCTGTCCGCAGAATTGGCTATTGTCACCTGAGGACAGTCAGCCCACATGGGATCCATTAGGAGATGTGGCTCTTCCTCACCTAAGGGACATGCAGAGGGGAGCAGAACCCGTTCTGATGTTACGATTCCCATTGCCAGTGTGGCGAGCGCGGGCACACCCTTGTGCAAAAAGTTGTAATAATTGCCACTTAAGTGTGATAATTAGAGCATTACAGCCCTAGACAGTATTTTACGCCTTCGAACCACTAATTTTTTTGGCAAGTAGCGAGTTTTTAAAGGGACCTCGTAAAAGCAACTCTGGGAGTCATAACTCTTGCCTTGTCAGGGCTGTGAGTGTTTTATGCGCAGTGGAAATTAAACCGGGAGTAAAACAAGAGCACCCAAGCGTGGGCTGGAAAATAGATGGATTAATAAAATGCCACTGGGGACTGGCAGCGAAGATAGGAAAGCTGAGGACAAGAAAAAAGTGGGGATGAATTATGAGAGGTGGGGGGAAGCGAAGGAAGGAAGGGAGGAAGGAAGGAAGGGAGGAAGTAGGTTAAGATCAGGGTACCACATCTGCAGGGCCTAAACACCCTAAAGGCACCACATCTTGTCTGATCTTGGAAGCTAAGCCGGTTCAGGGCTGGTGAGTGCTTGGATGGGAGACCACCAATGAACGCCAGGTGCTGTGGGCTGATTTCAGAGGAAGGAACTGGCAAAACCACATCTGAGGATTCCTTGCCTTTGAAAACCCTATGAAATTCATAGAGTCTCCGTACATTGGCAGGCAACTTGGAGACAGACACGTGCGCGCACACACGATGCCTAATTACCCTAAAGACGCCAGATCCTATCTGATCCTGGACACTAAGGAGGGTCAGGCTTGGTGAGTTCTTGGATGCAAGACCATCAGCAAATACTAGGTGCTATAGGCTATGCGGTCCTCCCCCCGATATTTGCGAGTTTGACCTTCACAAATTTGATTGTTTGTGAGTGCACATGCCTTCCTTCCTCATTCTCTTCCTCCTCCCATTCCCCTGTATTTTGCCCCTGCACGGAGAACTTCTGCTGCCCAAAGCAAAACGGGAGGGATTCCTATTCCCGTGCAAAATGGAACGGGGGTGGGGGAAGGTTTGTGTGACCCTTCCTTTTCCCCTCCAAATTTCCCGCTCTCGTTCCTATGCATTTTGCCCCAGTGTGGAGAACTCATGCCAGGCTTCCCCTATCCCCTATTCCCTTCCGTTTTGCATGGGAACGGGAAGGGGTAAGCCCCAGAAGGGTGGGCTGGCGAGCAGGGGAGAGTTATTCATGCTTTTCCAGGGTTTTTGCAAGGTTTTTGCAAGGGTTCTGCACCTCGAACCCTCTTGGAAGTGGAGGGGCCATTGTATTTCAGAGGAATGAATGAGGATCATTACCTAAGAAAATCTTATGAAACTCATGGGGTCAACATAAGTCAACAAGCAACTTGAAGACACACACACACACACACACACACTCTTCCTCTGTGGTCCATGGACTCTAGGGAGCTCTTTGCTGGGTTTCAGAGGGTTCATGAACAGGGCAGAAAAGCTGATTTACAAGTACACCTCACTTAACAAAGTAGATGTGTTCCTGGGCATTACTTCTTTAGCAGAAGTTTTGATTCTGAGACAGAAATAACATGGGAAGAACAGAAATAGGTTCTTACACCTCAAAGAAAAAGGAGAGTAAATCAATCAATAATTTATTACGGATATGGACCAGCATAAAAAAGGAGAGTGAATAAACATGTTTCAGCAAACTTTTCATTTGAAACTAACAACAGGCGTGTGAAATTGAACAACTTGATCAGGTAAGCCTTGCATAAGAAGACAAAAATAATTTTAACCTTCTAGAGACCACTTAGGTGCCTAAACACCCTCAAGGCACCTAGCCCTAGCTGACCTTGGAAGCTAAGCCCTGGTTAATACTTGGATGGGAGACTGCCAATGAGTACCTAGTGCTGTAGGCTATATTTCAGAGGAAGGCATGGGCAAAACCACATCTGAGGAGTCCTTGCCTAAGAAAACACTATGAAATTCAGGGGGTTGCCATAAGTCAATAGGCAACTTGAAGGCAGATATATATGATGTCTAAATATCATAAAGGTAGGAGTTTCTGTCTGATCTTGGAAGCTAAGCAGAGTAAGCTCTGGTTAGTATTTGAATGGGAGACTGGCAATGAATACCAGCTGCTGTAGGGTATATTTCAGTGGAAGGAACCACCTCTGAGAATTCTTTGCCTAAGAAAACCCTAGGAAATTCAGGGGGTTGCTACAAGTCAACAGGCAACTTGAAGGCAAAGAAACACAGAGAGACCACTGCAAAACCTCTTCCAAAGTGCATCCATGAATGGTCTTTTTTTCCTGTTACCACCTCTACTTTTTAAAGGATTTCTTATGATTGATATACTGGGGGTAACTGGCAAGGCAGCCCTATCTGCTCTCTCCCTTTGCCTCTGTTTTGCTGTGCATAACTTGCTCTATAAGGTATTCTGGGGCAGCTGCTGCTTACCTTGCCTGTTGTATGAAGGCACACACAGCTCCAATAGGATCAGCCACAGCAGAATCCTATTCTTTTCCAGCTCAAACTTCAATGCATTGTTTTCTGGAAACACACTGCTCCAACCGGACACCCAAAGTATATGTTTCCCCAGCCTTCCTTCACTGTCATGCTGATGCTGATGCTGCCAAAAGTTGCCAGCTAGACAAGGAAAAGGAGGAAAAGGGGGACTGAGCAGGGGTATGGAATTGTAAAAAGGAGGAAAAGGGGGACTGAGCAGGGGTATGGAATTGCCAGAGACTTTGTTAACTGAAACATGCCTTTATTTTTCTCCATTTCTTTCTCTCTTACTTTGAAAATTGTATTTAAATGCTTTGAAGGGGTGAAAAAGTCTATACTTCACTTGAACCCACAAAATTTATGGACCTTTTCACACACCCCATGCCATTTTTAAAGTAAAAGGAAACTTGAAGATGATGATGATGTTAGTATTCATTTCTTAATCATTTCCCGAAATTGTGAGTCAAAGCAGAGAACAATGCAATTAAAAGCATAGAAAAAGTGCATATTAAAATAGAATTAAACTATTTATCATGTTAAAACAAATACACAAGTGCATTCATAAAAGAGTGAAACACAATTTTAAAAGTTTTAAAAACTCTTTAAATTCACCATTAAAACAATGCAGCACCCAGTAGCCTATTCTTTAAAAACTTCCTGTTTTAAAAGCCTGTCTGCATCAAAATGTTTTAGCTGCCACCATTGAAGGAACAAGGATGGGCCGTTCCGGACTGCCTGGGAAGTGAGTTCCAGCGTCTAGGGGCAGCCGCTGAGAAGCCCTCCTATTGAAAGAATAGCATAGACCAAATTGAGTAGACCAAGTAGCATAAACCAAATAGCGCAGGCCCATTAAATCATTCTGAACATTTAATCTTGAACATTTAATTTTAGAAGCATTTTGGCAGGCATCTTTAAATTTTATGCCATTTTCTTATTAAAACTATGTGGGTTTTTTTTTTTAAGTAAGATAATCTAGTCAAAAAGGAGCAATGGAAAAAGTAATCAGTGGTTGCCATGACAGTCTAGTGGTGAGTCCACTCTAGATTTTAGTGTGATTTTAAATTATCTATCCATGGTGCTGACGCCTTTCCTCAAAGTAAGTTTAGCACCTTGGAGAGCTCCGTTGAAAGTCAGACTGAGGCCATTTCCGCACTACACTGTTAAAGTGCTCTTATTCCACTTTCAACATCCTATGGAATCCTGGGGTTTGCAGTTTAGGGAGGGGCCTTTAGAATTCTCAGCTTCCAAAAGGAGCTCTTTGGCCTCAGGAAACTACAAACCCCAGAATTCCACAGGTGGTTGAAAGTGGAATGAAAGCACTATAGCAGTATAGTGAGGAAACTGCCTCACTTCCACTTGGAAGGGAAGATAATGGTTGATATTCTTGGGGACTAGTGGACAGGCAAAGGGTGGGGAGAGCATAAAAGCCAGTTCCCAAGGCACAGAAATCAAGATGTTCCACCTTCTCCAGTGTGGACACAGCTGTTTCCCACCTCTTATGCTGATAATGATTGTTGGTTGGAAAATACTCATTTCACTAGATCTCTGTTACCCATTTCACCTGAGCTCTTTGGGCTCCGTAAACAACAAACCCCAGAATTCCATAGGAGGTTGAAAGTAGAATAATAGCACCATCACACTCTAGTGCAGAAATGGCCTAAAACCTAGAGGTGATTCAATGCTCTTTTATCATGGAAGCAACCATCCACCTCTGGGGTACACAGTAGTATAGATGGAGTCACATCAGTTGCAGCTAATGGCTACTGATGTCAGTAGGGATGATGAATGCATGCTGGGCTTCAGCCCAGACTTCCCAAGAACTATCCAAACACCTCAAGCACTTTGGATAGCATCTTGGAAGTTCATACTCAACCTGGGAGTGGATTCACCACCCCTTCCACATGGAATCCACTGCTGCATCCACAGATCATGTCATGAGTAGTTTCTTCCACATCGTAATCAGTAAAGTTTATATTTTGAACAAACGGAGGCACAGCTCAGTTAAGAACTTGTAACAAAGAAGGACCTTTTTCACAAAGGCCTTTTACATCGGCCCAACCTCCCTCCTTCTCTCTTGTCATTTCCAAACTTATGGTCACCCTGAGATGAACCCATCATGGGATTTTCTTGTTTGAAATGGGCTCATTTCAGCCTTCCTCTGAGGCTGAGAGGGTGTGACTTTCCCAAGGTCACCTGATGGGTTTCTGTGGATTCAAACCCTGGTCCCTCAAACCACTACACCATGCTGGCTCTCCAGTTTGTAGCACCGTTGGCGTCGGGAAAATGGTGAAGGAGGACAGGAGAAACAAGGGCTTTTGATGTTGGTTGGTAGCAGCATGTCTGCAGCAAATCACACACTAATGCTTGAGCTGTGAAAAAATGGGATTTTGATGTAGCCATGGGTACCTGCCTAGAACAGGCAAGGCAAACAGCAGCTGCCCCCAGAACCTCTTATGAAGCAAACATATATAAACAGCAAAACAGAAAGAAAAGAAAAATTAAATGAGCCTTCCTCACTGGCTACCTCCTAGCAGTTTTTTTTTAAAGATAGATCTGTACATTTGCAGGAAAAAGGAGACTGGGTTTCATGTGTATGCATATCGTCCAAGTTGATTCTTTAAAAAGGCCAAACATGTTTAGGCCTGCTTATAAATTAATTGGCCCTCTTCAGGGGCATAAATCCAATCTACAACAGAAATTTCTGGAGCTGCTCTCTTTAGAGTATTCATAAAGAGAGTGCTGCAGGAGCTACAGAAATTTCTGTTGCAGATCAGATTTATTACCCTGAAGGAGGCCAATTAACTTATAAACAGGTCAAAATGCATTGCGCTTTTTTAAAGAATCAGCTTGGACCACCTATAAGCATGTGGAGCCCAGGCCATTTCTACACTAGACTGTTATAGTGCTATTATTCCACTTTCAACACAACATCCTATGGAGTCGTGGGGTTTGCCGTTTAGGGAGGGCCCTTTGAGGCCATCCATAGGATTCCATAGGATGTTGAAAGTGGAATAATAGCACTATAAAAAGTCTAGTGTGGAAATTAGCCTAGCCTCCCTCTTACCTGCTGATTTATCACACGTGCTTTCTGGTACTTATTCCTGCTCCGCATCTCTAAATTTGCCCACCAAAATAGAAATCAGAAGAAAGTGGAGGCTGGTGAAAGAAAAAAAAAAGCTGTCCCTGGAGTCATGTTGGAAGAAGGCTTCATGCTTTATCTTGAAGGTTCAAAATTTTCGCATTTACTTGTGCAAGGTTTGCCTGACCTGCTTGTTTCATTTTATATTATTAGTTTTGAATTTTTTTAAAAAATTGCTGAAACATGCTGAAACGCTCTTCCCTTTTATGGTCTGGAAGCTATTCTCATTCTTTCCGTATTATTTGGGACTTCTGGGACCACATCTTCTCTTAAAGAACTAATGCCCAGAAACAGATCCACTTTGTGAACTCCTGACAGGGAATAAATGGAGAGGAATGGCTGCAAATAATAGGGGGGGGGAATACTTTCTGAAAAGTATTTTTCCAAGTTGGGAGATGACCCCACCACCGACTAAAGCTGTCTTTCAAGCCTGGACCGGCCACCTTGTGGCTTCATTTTCTGTATCACTATCGAGAAGCTCTTCCTTCTCATTCTAGTGTACACTTTCAGTTGCTCCCCTTATCAAAAGCAATTCCTCCTGCAGCCACACTTGGCCCCTCGCGATTCCTCCCAATCTTTCTTCCCAGCCTTAGAACAGGGGGGGCCTCCAGGAGTAGTTTCTCTTAGAAACTGCCGGTCCTCCCACCCACCCCTTCTCCCCGCACCGTCCCCGAATGTACAGATGATGGATGAGTCTCGGAGAAAGAGAGCTGAGACAATGCAGACTTGTTTGCGGAGCCTCGTCTTTCATGCGCACGCACCCTCGAGAGGCCATAAAAGCTTCCAAGAAGCCATTTATACAATCAATTATCAAAGCCCGTGCCCTGGGAATTTGTGGAGCGTATTATTTACTCAACACCGAATAAAGCAAAGATTGCATTCCAGGCACCTGAATATTTGCAGGCGCCAGGGAAGCTGCCTTTGAGAATAGAAAGCAACCACATGGCTGATTGTCCTGAGCCAAGGAGGGGGACAATTGTCTTCATCGGAGAAGGAGGAGGAGGAGGAGGAACTTTCTCTCTACAACAAAAATCAGCATCTCTGAGCAGATCATTGAATCATAGGGTTATAGAGTTGGAAGAGACCACAAGGGCCATCGAGTCCAATCCCATTCTGCCATGCAGGAACACACACTCAAAGCATCCCAGCAAATGGCCATCCAGCCTCTGTTCAAAAACCTCCAAAAAAGGAGACTCCGCTACACTCCCAGGCAGCAGCATATTCCACTGTTGAACTGCTCTTATTGTCAGGAAGTTCTTCCTGATGTTTAGGTGAAATATCTCTTCCTGTCATTTGAATCCATTGCTCCGTGTCCTAGTCTCTGGAGCAGCAGAAAACAAGCTTGCTCCATCCTCCACATGACATCCCTTCAAATGTTTAAACATGGCTATCATGTCTCCTCTTAACCTTCTTTTCATCAGGCTAAACATCCCTAACCCACTCCTCATTGGGCATAGTTTCCAGACCCTGCATCATTTTGGTAGCCCTCCCCTGGACATGTTCCAGATTGTCAAGCTCCTTCTTGAATTGTGGAGCCCAGAACTGACACAGTATTCCAGGTGAGGTCTAACCAAAGGAGAATAGAGTGGTTTTATTACTTCTCTTGATCTCAACACTATACTCCTATTGATGCAGCCCAGAATTGCATTGGCTTTTCTTAGCTGTCATATCACACTTCTGTCTCATGTTCAGCTTGTGGTCTACTAAGACTCCTAGATCCCTTTTCACATGTACTATTTTCAAGCCAGGTAGCCCCCATCCTGTATCTGTGCATTTCATTTTTTTTTCTTTCTAAGTGTAGTACCCTACATCAGGAAGTTCTTCCTAGAAGTTCTTGCTAGAATCCTGTCGGGGTCTTACACACTCGTAATTTTCCCTGCAAAAGTTTGACATTTTTCTCCAATACCAAATGCTCACATTCAGTTCAAGGTGGCAGAAGTAGAGCTGTGCCTAGGGTAGCATTGCACAAGAGTTTTCACTGCACACATAGAAACATAAGGGACAGCAAGGGTCATCTAGTTCAACCCTCTGACATACAGGAATACCCAACTACAACACTCCTGAAAGATGTCTCCCAAGCCTCCATTTAAATACCTCCCAAGTCCACGTGCTCTGAGACAATCTAATTCCATCATCAAATAGATCTTATAGTCAAGAGGTTCTTAATGTTGAGGTGGGATCTCTTTGAATAAAGGTGCACATGTGCAACATGGTTGCAAAGGGTTACACATATTCATAGCACATGATGCACACTGTGCTCAGATGCAGATGCCTGGGGCACCGTTGTCCATGGATGCACATTGCCCATGGATGTGCACTGGGTTGTGAATTTGGCTGCACAACTGAGGGTCCCCCAATACAATTAATTCCAACCTTTGCATGTGGAGATTTAAGGTAGGCAACCCTGATTTAGGACGTCAGCCCATCTCTGGCATTTGTTAAAATGAACGACCTACTTAGGTATTCTGCGAAAGGCTTACAAAGCCCTCAGTCCAACTTCTTCAAAGGCAAACTTACCACAGGGTTTCCTGGGGGCTGAGAGAGTGTGATGCACCCAGGGTCACCCAGTGCGTTTCCGTGCCTGAGTGGGAAATCAAACCTTGATCCGCAGGATCATAGTCCAACACTCAAACTACCACCTGTGTCATTCACTTTTTTGATCTTTTGGGAAGTCAGGATTCTCCACTGGCCACACAATAATCACCTTCCACAATGGCCCTGCCTCCTGCTGCTGAGTTGGAGAGGGCACCCCTGAAGATCATTTAGCTGCCACCACCCACTGATTTAACCCCTGTTACTCAGTAACTTATTGCAGAAGGAGACAATAAGCAGGCACACTGGCAAGTACACCATTAGTAGCAAAAGGGTGGTGTAACCCAACCACCATATAACTATATGGCTAGCATCCTGCTAGTGACATATGCATGCATACGTTGTACTTCACTTGAGGGGTGCATCAGTCCTATTGCAACTGACATATTCCAGGGGCAGAAACAGAGTTGCACATACATCAGTGTTATGCCTTGTAGCGGTGTATTGCACATTGCAGTTGTACATTGCGCATTGCACAATATCACCCAGTCATCGATATGCCTTGCACGGTGTTGCCATTCTGCACAGGGGTTATGAAGCATTGGCATAGCATCTCCTCCTGTGCATGTTTACGCTACGCTGGGGAGATATTGGCTTGTAGCCAAAGAATGTCCATGTACACTATCTGAGCTTGATGTGGGATTTCAGTCGTTGTCTGCCCTGACCTCCTGCTGATCACTTTCATTGGTGGCTAGCAACAGCGCTATGTTATTTAAGGCTGGCAAACGCAGGCATTTCAGTTGTCTTGCCGCCAAAGAAACCTGCACACACACACCAACTCATAGGGCTGGGCATGTGGAAGAAGTGATTATACAAACAACTTCCTCGTGGCCCTTTGGAGCACTCTCCTTGTCCATATAAAATGTCTCAGCCTCCCAGGGGAAGGTGGCTGTTTTGTTCTGCTTTGCTTTGGGGTTTTTTTTCCCCCCTTCTGATATTTTTAAAAACTTCCTAAACTATTTGCCTCAATAATACTCAGTGAGATGAGTCGGTACACTGGAGCATTTTACGGTTCTTGGAGCAGATGAAAGGGCAAACAAGTGATTGAATATAATTAGCTTGATGTCTTTCTGCGGGGAGTGTTGTGCCAGGGCTGGTTGTCATTATCACCGGCTCTGCGCTACAAAGGGCGGCTGGCAATGAGAAGAGAGGAGGGGCTGGGGGAGGTCGAGGAGGGACGCCCAAAGGTGTGCCGGCTCAAATGGAGGCACGGTGTCGTACAACAAGATGGGAGAGGTGGGGTGGGAGGAGGAGGAGGTTGGAAGGAGGCTGGAGGGAGACTGAAGCATCTGACACAGAAAGCTAACATGCAGCAAGGTCACCAAAGCTGCCAACATAGGTCAGCCTCTCTGCGCTGGCTCTCTTGTTGCCCATTAGGACAAGGACTCCGAACATGCCCAGAGGTACATTCTCCTTCATTACTAGCCCATGTCTAGCAAGGCTTTAGGGGTTTCCATGTTGCCACGGGCAGTGAATCCACTCCAGGTTTTAGTCTGAAATTGAAAGGAGGTTACCAAGTTGCTGAACCTATTGGGAGGATCAGGTTCAGCCTAAAAGTCAGGTTAAAAGTCAGATTGGATTTCCCACCTGTATTAACATGAAAGATGCCATTCATCAAGGCCAGGCTCATGCAAAGATGAATCGGGAATACAATCATAGAACCATGGAGTTGGAAGGGGCCCTACTGGCCATGGGGTTCATATACAGAGGTATGCTGCATTTGTGCTTGCGCATGTTACTAATGGGATGCCGGTCATAAAAGTAGTAAGAGGAAGACTGTAGCTGCACAGCCTAAAGAAGTCATGGCTAGATCGTGGGGAAATGGCTCGGTAGTCAAGCACATCCCTTTTCTTGCAGAAGGTCCCAGGTTCAATCAAAGGCCATTTCTGCACTACACTGTTATAGTGCTATTATTCCACTTTTAACATCCCATGGAATTCTGGGGTTTGTAGTTCCCTGAGGCCCAAGAGCTCTCTGGCTGAAAATTCTAAATGCCCCTCCCTCAACTGCAAACCCCAGGATTCCATAGGATGTGGAAAGTGGACTAATAGCACTAGAATGGTGTAGTGCGGAAATGGTCATAGAATCATAGCATCATAGAGTTGGAAGGGGCCTCATGGGCCGTTGAGTCCAAGCCCCTACACAGTGCAGGAGAGCAGCGAGAGCATTCCCAGCAGCAGGGAGCTGTCCAGCCTCTTCTTGAAGACATCCAGAGAAAGAGACCCTGCCACCTCCCTAAGTAATTAGTTGCTAATTATTAATTATTAGTAATTAGTAATTGCTGAACTGCTTCTAGTGTCAAGAAATTCCTTCTAATGTTCATTCAAACTCTATGCTATCTATCTATCGTAAGACCATCAGACCTGGTTCTACTCTCTGGAGCACCAGAGAACAAACCTGCTCTCTCGTCTCTCTATGGCAGCTCTTGGGTTTTTAAGAGAACAATCCAGTCACCCCTCGTTCTTCTATTCACCAGGATGAGCATGCCCAGCTCACTCAATCTTTCCTCATAGGTTTTGTCCTCCATACCTCTTAACATCCTTGTTGCCCTTCACCAAAACTGATCCAACTTTTCTATACCTTGGAAGTGGGGCTCAGTCTCAACTCTTACATGATGAGGATAATGGTGATTGCAGCAATGGTGGTGTTGGTGGTGATGATGATGATGGCATAAAGATTTATTACTCACTTTGTTCCATTTATATCCCACTTTTCATGCAATAAGTTCAATGCAGGGTATGTTGCTCCTTCCTCCCTACTTTAGTCTCCCAACAACTCTGCAAGGTAGGCCAGACTGAGAGAACCCAATGTTATCCAGAGGGTTTTGTGGCTCAGTAGGTCTTGAGCTATCCCACTATAGCACTTTAATCTGTCCCATGTCCTGCTGTAACGCTCTACTCATTTCACACACACACCCTGACTCTTCAAAACTACATCCCCAACCAACAGAACTAGCACTGCTCATCTGGGCCTCCAAAATGATATAAATTAATGCAAGTTGAAAATATTAGTCAAATACAGAGTCTTCCCTTTTCCTTCTTCCAAAGGAGAAATGGGGGCAAGTCTTCTGGGAGTCCTGATGGATTGACGGAACAAGAGCATAGGTCTCATTCAAACCATGAAGACCTATGAGGAGCAGCTTAGGGAACTGGGTATGTTTAGCCTGGAGAAAAGAAGGTTAAAAAGGGACATGATAGCTATGTTTAAATATTTGAAGAGATGTCATATGGAGGATGGAGCAAGCTTGTTGTCCTATCTCAGTCCTGGCACAGCTGATAAATCAAACAAACTGAATATCTCCCAGCTTGTTACTTACTTCTATGCAGTAAGCAAAGAGACATAAATCAAGTCCAACATAAAGTCCAGCAGGGTTTCACAGCAAGGGAGTGTCCAAGGTCAATCCGAGCATTTGTCAAGGCATCCCACAAGGTAGCAGGTCAAATAAGCTCTGACAACTCCTGGAGGGGAAAGATGCCAGCTAAATAGACCAAAGCCTAGTGCAGCTGTGCCTGATTGATTGTTGCCAGTTATAAATTCTGAGAGAACAACACTGGGTCTCTCTTTGCTGCCTGTGCACTGCGAAGCTGGGTCTAGGTAAGTGTGTTCCTCTATATCTAAAGAGGCAGGACTCTCTGTTGGAGCTGGCACCATCCCCTATTCTGTTTCTGGCACTGTAACCTCTCTCTGTACAGCAGGCCCTGGCATGACGTCTGTTTCACCCTCTGGTGTGCCCTCTGCTTCAGACTCTGAGTCAGAGCCTATGCTCTGGAAGCAGGGCATGACACCTGTTTTCTGCTGCTCCAGAGAGTAGGACATGGGGCAATGGCTTCAAACTCTAGGAAAAGAGATTCCATCTAAACATTAAGAAGAACTCCCTGATGGTAAGAGCAGTTTGATAGTGGAATTTGCTGCTGCCTCAGTGTGGTGGAGTCTCCTTCTTTGGAGATTTTTAAAGAGAGGTTGGATGGGCGTCTGTTGGGAATGCTTTGATGGTGTATTCCTGCATGGCAGGGAGTTGGACTCAATGGCCCTTGTGGTCTTTTCCAACTCTATGATTCTATGAGTCACACTGCACAATTATAACACTCTGATTCCACTTTAACTGCCATGGAGCCATCTTGTGGAATCCTGGGGTTTGCAGTTTGGGGAGTCACCAGGACTCTCTGGCTGAGAATTCTCCGTGCCCTTCTCTAAACTGCCAGCCTCGAGATGCCAAAAGATAGAACCATGGCAATTTAAGTCAAATCATAGTGCTATGAGTTGTACAGTGTGCATGAGCCCCAGGACCTCTACAGATTGCCTAGTCCGTGGACTCAGATTGGCTCAAAACTGGCCTGTTAGTTCACAGAGATGGATGAAGCCCCAAGAGGGTGGGCAATCCCATGACAAATACTGAAGAGCGCATAACAAAATCCACAAAGAAAATAGAGACACGTGTCCCCAAGTGCACCGTACTTTATTTGGTCTTTATTTATTATTTGAAACAAGCCCTGTGTGTTTGGACCTACGCAGTTGTTTCAATGGCCTTCCTCAAGGTCTATATAAAAATGAATATAAATACAAATCACAAATTAAAAATCAAATGGACAGTGCATAATTACAATAATATCTATTTTTTAGTAAACACCGTAATAAATTTTATGCTCTTTAGCCTGATTCTTTAACTGTTTATTGGTCCAGCAAAGGGAAAGGGATTTTTTCAGCTCCAGAAATTTCTGCTGCTAGTTGCACATACTGGTATGTACAGGCTTTTAAGCAATATACGGAACATAAAATTTAAAATGATGCTTTTTTATTGATATTATCGCAATTACGTGTTGTCCTTTTGACCTTTAATGTGTCGTTTGTATTTATATTCGTTGTTATATAGCCCCTGAAGAAGGCCATTGGAACAACCGTGTAGGCCAAAACACCTTGGCTTTGTTTCAGATAATAAATAAAGACCATCCGTGGGGCACTTGGAGACTTGTCTCCCGCTTTTCCCCCCTGGGCAATCCCATGCCCAGCTCTTGAAGGCACCTCAAAATGCTACATAGCCCTTCCTGTAGAACAGGCGGTGGTCCAATTTGGTCTGAATAAAGTAATCTTCCCAATTTGCAGCCCCTTCCCCCAAGTACAGGAACTTATAGAGCTCAGTCTGAACTATTCAACCCTTAAAATCAGCAATGGTGGCTCTTCACTAACTCCCATTCTGAGGGGAGGTAAGGTGAAAGGGCAGAGAGAAACAACACAACTTCTCTGTGGTGGCCTGAATTATGGGGAGTTTAGCCAGGCGCCTCCTCTGGTTTGGATTTAGCCTGGCAAAGAACGCCTTCTCCTTTCCTCAGGGCTTTTCATCGTGCACGGACTGCTGTCCAGTGGGACCTCTACATTCGCAGGTTCAACACTCATGGAGTCAATTATAAACCAGTTATTTTATTTATTTATTTAAAAAAAAATCTTAGAGCCTTTCCGCACTACACTGCTATGGTGCTACTATTCCACTTTCAACCTCCTGTGGAATTCTGGGGTCTGTAGTTTCCTGAGGCCAAAGAGCCCTCAGGCTGAGAATTATCAATGCCCCTCCCTAAGATGCAAACCCCAGGATTCCATAGGAGGTTGAAAGTGGAATAATAGCACCATAACTGTGTAGTGCAGAAAGGCCCTTACTCTATTTGCCCCTGATATAGAAAAACATATGTTCTCTCTAAGAATGTCTAGATCCTCCCACGCAATTCTATCTTCCATGTCCACCAGAAGTGAACCATAGAGTCACACTGGAGGACCTAGAGATTTCTAGAGAGAATATTTCTTTAGGCATTGCTAGGTCTTCCAACATAACTCTATGATCAGTTGATCGTAGGATTGAACTGGAGGACCTAGAGATTCCTAGAGAAGTATTCTCAGGTTAAAAAAAAACAGCATCTGTGATTTTGATTTCGATTTATGTTTTTCCACTTTTGTGAGGGTCTTGTGCCCCTAGCCCCTGTGAAAGTGGAGGAGTCACTGTAACATGTTGATAACGTTTCTGGCGCTTTGCTCGTTTGCCTCTCTGTTTGTTAGAGTTATACCCTGCCTTTCTGCTCTCCAAATTTATGTTCAAGGACACTAAAAATAATAAAAACAAAAGCTTGCATCCTTTTTTATTAATTCTAACTGGAGTAGACCAGGTAGATTACTGAGATTTACATAAGTGTTGACTTGGCACTCAACAGTTACTTCAGTGGATCTACTCTAGTTTGAGTCAGGCAAAATCAAATAAATGCAGGCATGCTTGAGTTAACAAAACCTGTGAAAAAGAAGCTCCTTTTGGCAAGTTCTTTTCATGCCCACTCAGCCCCCTTTTTCCTCCTCCTCCTTCTCATCTATCTAGTACGAAGGTTTTTTAACCTGCATCAGCACTGAGGGGACGGTGAAAGACGTATGAAGAGACAGAGACTTTCAGTGTTGCAGCGGCATGTCCATAGCAGACGATGCAAAAAATCTTGAGTTGTGAAAGAACGGGACTGTTTTCTAGCTGATCCTACATTAGGCGTGATGTGCCTGCCTATGACAGGCAAGGTGAGCAGCAGCTGCTTCCAAAATCACTTACTGAGCATATAAGAACAGGTGTCGTGGTTGGAACATGGACCAGAATTCTAAGGAACTAGAGTTCGAATCCCCACTCAGCCATGGAAACCCACTGTGTGACCTTGGGCAAACCACACTCTCTCAGCCTCAGGGGAAGACGAAGGCAATCCCCCTCTGACCAAATCTTGCCCAGAAAATCCCACTTTAGGACTGCCATAAATCAGAAGCAATTTGAAGATATGCAATAAGAATAACAAAACAGAGAGAACAGATCAGTGCTCTTCTCCAGTTACTCTCCCTCCCTCTCGCTGCATGTCAAGAAGCTTAGATCTATAAGTACGGTGACCAAAATGGAAATCAAAAGAAAAGTGGAGGCTGATGAAAGAGGGAAAATAATCATCTCTAGCTTCACTTTGGAAGATGCTTTCAGGTGGTACATGGATGGTACAAAATATTTTTGTTTACTTCTGCAAGGCTTACCTGACCTGGTTGTTTCATTTCACATGTGCGTATTGTTAGCTTTGGCTAACACGTTTGCTGAAATAGCTTCAACTGCTCTTCTCCTTTGTGGCTCAGGAAGCTCTCCCTATTCCTTCCCCGGCTATTTCTGCCGCTGGTACCAATTTTTCTGTTCAAGAAGTAATGCCCCAAAACACATCTACTTCATTAACTGAGCTATACCTGTACAGCAAAAAACATCATGTAGGTTAATTAAAACATAAAATGGATTGAAACATAATGAAAAGATGCCAGGAAAAAAAAAACCAGCCTGGATGAGAAAGCAAGTCAGCTTAACTGCAAATAGCAGGGCTGACAAGAGGAGGGGGAAATTGGTCCAGATTGCTGGATCTCGTGGTCTGCAAGGGGTGACAGAACCTGGCGATGGTGCATATGTTGTCTTTCTGGGTAGTACTGTTAACCATGCCATGCACCCCCACCCCATGATATGATATAATTGGCAAATATCATTCAACTGGCATAAAATATAAATTCTATACTGTTGTGGCTGAAAAGCCATGCTGCCAAAGAGAATAGGTCAGATGGGACATCAAGGCATGGCCAGGTTATAGTCAAGGAACCAGCTGGGAAGCTCTGGTGCTAATGAACTTGTTATAATCCCCTCGACAACTCAACTTTCAAAGACAATAGCACCTGAAACTGCCTCGGAAAGCAACTCATTGCCCTTGACCTGTTCCCTCTTCCCACTGCAATTCTCCTTTGTTCCTTCACCTGTCTCACCATTAAGGAGCTATCACAATTCCCATCAGTGCTTTGTCACCAGATGCTAAAGCTATTAGCCTGTTCTGGACCACATTGTTTGCTCTGCCAGAGAGCCATTAACACCTTCCTCTCCAGGGCAGAAAAAGGGTATTTAAACCCTGGCTCTAAACCAGACAACTCGTAGTACTCTGGACATAGGCCATCACTGCTGCTCTGATCCCCATTCTTGTACTACCCTTGGACCCTCAGTCTGAGCCACATTGCTTCATCTCTTCTCTGCAGGATAGGTAAATATCCCCCACTTTGCCCTAACTTCTCGCTATCCAATTTTTCCTTCCTTTCCTTTGGTTAGCCTTGTGTGGTTGTGAGACTTCTTAAATCTTGAGTATGATTGTGTTATTCCGCAATAAAACATACTTCTAATCTCTAACTGCTGTCCCTGCATTAGTACCAGTATACATAGGTGTAAAAGATCCTATAAGGTTACGCCCCTCTCAAAGGCCTCCCTTTTGAGCTAATAATCCCCCACTGTTTCACACAGGCACTGGCATTGCAGGTGAGTCACCCACCTTTTGAGGTAACACTACAGGCTGAATATCCCTTATCTGAAATGCTTAGCCCCCAAAGTGTTTCGGATTTAGGATTTTTTTCGTATTTTGGAATACCTATATTTTCAAAGACATAAAATACAGTATAGAGCAGGAGCGCTCTGGGGAACCTGTGATTGAATGGGAAGGAATGCCATAGCACACCAAGCACTGTGCTTGGATTCCCACCGTTTCACAGATCCTCACATCTCTCTACAGCCTTGCATCTCATTCATTTGCTACACATGTTGTGAATGAGACACAAGGCTGGAGAAAGACATGAAGATCAGTGAAATGAATGAGTAGGAGTACCACGGCTGGAGGAAGGCAGCAGGCCACAGAAAGTTTTGGTTTTTGGAGGCTTTTGTATTTTGGATTTCCAGATAAGAGATACTCACTTAAACATTAGGAAGAACTTCCTGACTGTAAGAGCAGTTTGACGGTGGAATATGATGCCTTGGAGCGCCGTAGAGTCTCCTTGGAGGTCTTTAAACAGAGTCTGGACGGTCATCTGTTAGGATTGCTTTGATTGTGTCTTCCTGCATGGCAGAATGGGCTTGGATGGGATCTGTGTTCTAATCTATGGAGCAGCAGAAAACAAATTCTCCTCGTCTTCCATATGGCATCCTTTCCAATATTTAAACATGGCTGTCACGTTACCTCTTCACTTTCTCTTCTCCAGGCTAAACATACCTAGCTCCCTAAGCCACTCCTTACAGGGTTTCATGGTTCCCAGGCCTTTTACTATTTTGGTTGCTCTCCTCTGGACACATTCCAGCTTGTCAACATCCTTCTTGAATTGTGGTACCCAGAAGGAACAGGGCATCCCAAATGAGGTTTAAACCTGAGTAGAAGAGAGTGGCACTATTACTTCCCTTGACCTAGGCACTATACTCCTATTAATGTTCCCTAGAACTGCATTTGCTTTTTTAACTGCTGCATCACACTATTGGCTCATGTGCAACATGTGTCTTCTAAGTCTTCTAGATCCTTTTCCTCCAGAAGTATTTCAGAGATCTTGGAGGATCACATCAATATTTTGTATCCAGTTGTAGGCACCCAGTTGGATGCTTCTCTTCTACCATCCCCCAGCTGGGTTGGAGGGTGCATCGTATAAAACAGGTTTGGGAAAAGTGTGGCCCAAGGGTAGGCCATGTGGCCGCCAAAGGATGTTCTTGTGGCCTTCAACACCTCTTGAATCCCCAGGCTTCTGGAAGATCTCAGAAGTGTATCCTTTCAAATAAGTTTCAAGGCCTCCCTGTACTGTTTAACATTTAAAAAAAATCATATTTGAGATCCAGAAATAGAACTGCAGATGCTTTGGGTATTTTGCTTTATTGTTGTATAGTCTATGTGGCCTAAATACCCTAAAGGCACCAGATCCCATCTAATCTTGAAAGCTAAAAAGGGCCAACCTTGGTTTGTGCTTGGATGGGAGGCTGCCAATGAATACAAGGTGCTGAAGGCTATATTTCAGAAGAAGAAACTGGCAAAACCACCTCTGGGTATTCCTGGCCTAAGAAGAAACCTATGGAATTTATGGGGGTCACCCCAAGTCAACAGGTGACTTGAAGGCAGATACACACACACATCCCAGTGAATACAGAGCAATCACAGATCCATAACTGTAGGCTAGGAATCTGCAGCTGCAATACAGAATACCATTCAAAGCATCCAAATCCCATTGTTTGGGGTGGGCTGTTTATCATAACCTCAAAGAAATTTACAAATAAGTAAGTGGCAGCTGGCAATTCCCGAGTCAGTGGAGCGATGAATCCACTCCAGGCTATACAGAGCTTTAAAGGTGCTGTCCAAGGTGCTGAAGCTATTTTAGTTATAAGGTCAAGCACTTCAGAGAGAATTTAAACCTGGATAGATTCACTGCCCCCCTGACATGGCAGCCACTCTCCACCACTGCATAGAAGTCTAGCAGAGGTAAGGAGGCTCTGGTTTCAGATGTCGGTTCCTGGGACAGTTGAATTGACTGAAGCCAACACCAGAAGTCATTACTTAGCTCACCAAGCAGAAAGTCTTCATTTACAAGCATTGATTTTAATCCATTTTTTTCCCTTTAGGTGCATCACTTATATCCCAAAGAAAAGCGAACAGTGATTTGTTGATATAACTATTAAAAACATGATGATTTACAACCATGCAGAGTTTCTTGGTGGTTTTAGTATATCTTTCCTTCTATCTATGGCAGCCTACTGTAGCAATATGCATTCATTTGAGCAATTATAGATTTTTTCCTCCCTCTCTTTCCTCTCTCTCTCTCGCTCTCTCTCTCTCTCTCTATATATAAAAAGGCACATTTTTTACTGCTTTAGAAAACTGAGGATGGTAAATTGCTTATTGTTCAAAATCACTCTGCCCCTGGTTTTGTGCAGGAGAAGAGATAAAATAGAAGTCAGAGAAAGCACTCTCACCAAAAGGGAAAAAAAAACTATTAAAGAGAAGACTGAGAAATCAATCTTGCAATAAGCTTTTTAAAAAATGCAGCCCCATCCAGAATTCACCCATACCTCATCCTCTCCACTCCCCTGCTAACATTTATGTGCCATCTATAACTGAGTCCTGGTGGACATAGATAACATGGTGAAACTTGTTCATGCTGCTGTAATCTCCAAACTGGACTACTACAGCATGGTGTGCAAAGGGCTTCCTTTGATGACTGTTTGGAATTTTCCTTTGGGCGGTGATATTCTCTCATGCTGGTCAGCAGGAACGTATTTAGCTAGTTCTAAGTCAGTATTTCTTGCCTAAGAAAACCCTATGAAATTCATGGGGCTGCCATATGTTGACAGGTTATTTGGAGGCACGTACACAAATCAACTTCACTGATTTCTTGTCTATTTCTGAGCACAGAATAAACTGATGAAGCCCAATAGATGCTCGGTGTTTTGCGTATCTGAAGGATTACTTGTCCATCTGTGAACTCACTCAAGTATTAGAATCATCTTCTGAGATTCCACCTGGCACCAGAGATCAGATAGGTGGTGAGGAGGGACTTGAGAACTTCCAGCCCATTTGTGGAAACCTCTCCTGTTTTTTTACCAAAGGCAATTGCTTATCTTGGATATGGAGACAATGAACACACCAGTGGTGGAAGGTTTACCAAGTTTATTGACTCAATGTCATGTACTGGCTAACCCATACTCCACAAAGTTCACTCTGAGGTAGGCAGGAGTTTATTTGTGAGAGATAAACATGGGCAACACAGCACACTTCCACAGAAGTTTATACCTTTTATAGGTATAAAAGCTTATACCTTTTATAGGTGAACATTATAAATTAAGCCACACAAAACCATGACTGGTGAGAGCCATAAATCTATACATCACTCTACCTCTCCAACAGGTCCCAGGCCCATGGCCATTTCCACATTACATGGTTATAGTGCTTTTATTCCACTTTCAACCTCTTATGGAATCCTGGGGTTTGCAGTTTAGGGAGGGGCATTTAGAATTCTCACCCAGAGAGCTCTTTGGCCTCAAGTAAACTACAAAGCCCAGAATTCCACAGAATGTTGAAAGTGGAATAAGGGCACTACAACAGTGTAATGTGGAAATAGCCCATGTCAGCCGTCCACTCCCTTCCATCCTTGACAAGGGTAACCCGATCACATACTTCCTGCTCTTTTCTCACAAGCACCAGGTTCTCAAAACAACTTGTCTCCCCAGTCTGTTACTTTCATTTTTGCCCTTACCTGTTCTTCCCCTCTCACCAAGTACATTGTTTCCATAAGCAATTAGCAATAAATACTCTGCAGCAACTATAACAAAGCTTAGCAGAGATTCATAGTAACTTTTTATGCAATGGTTGAGTACATTTGCTGCAACACACATCCAGCAGACCATACTCATTTCCCATGCTAGGGAGCCTCGCAACCTGACACTCAGCAAGTGAAAATTTCTAGGTGTTATAAAAGCAGTTCCTATATTCTAGACCAAACTTCCCTGACCACTTTACCTTGGAAGAACCCTTGAAATAATTTTCGGATCTCAGCCAAAAAAAGTTTAGTTTTTTTTTTTCAGTCGTTATCTTTTGCAGAACCCATAGCAATCTTTTGTGGAACTTGGGAGTTCAAGAAAACCCTGGTTGAATCATAGAATCCTAGAGTTGGAAGAGCAGGAAGACACTGGCCATTTCTGCACTGGACCGTTATAGCGCGATGATTCCACTTTCAACATCCTCTGGAATCCTGGGGTTTGCAGTTTCGGGAGGGGCCGGCCGGCCCCTCCCGAAACTGCAAACCCCAGGATTCCAGAGGATGTTGCAAGTGGAATCATCGCACTATAATCGTCCAGTGCAGAAATGGCTACCATCAAGTCATTCCCAACAGATGGCCATCCAGGCTCTGTTTAAAAACCTCCAAAGAAGGAGACTCCACCACACTTGGAGGCAGCAGAATATTCCACTGTTGAACAGGCCTTCCCATCAGGAGGTTTAGACGGAATCTCTTTTCCTGGAGTTGGACTTCTTTGCTCTGTGTTCTCTGGAGCCACAGCAAACAAGCTTGCCCCATTTTCAACCTGACGTCCTTTTAAGAAGTGTCGTATCAGCTCTTAAATATTTAAACATGGCTGCCGTGTCCCTTCTTAACCTTCTCGTCTCCAGGCTAAGCCTCCCTGGTTCCCTAAGCTGCTCCTCATAGGGCTTCCTGATTTCCAGACCTTTTCCCATTTTAGTCACTCTTCTCTGTTGTGTAGTTAGAAATACGTAACCTACAGTTACATGTTTGTAACTGTTGTGTATTCACAATCCCTATGTAGGGTTACGTAGGGACTGTGAAAGTCTCTCCTACCCCACTCGCTGGTGAGCAGCAGCTGGGCTCAACGGGGGTCCATTCTCCTGTCCATTGAGAACTGGCCGCCTAATGTTCCCACCCACCCGTGGTCCAAGTGATCTCCAGAGTAAGAGGGTTCATGATAGGGCCTCTTTTTCTGCTTGTCAGTTTGGAGATTGCTCATGGGAGAGAGTGGGTACATCAGGCAGCTACTTTGTGATCAACAGGGTGATCATAGAATCAGAGAAATGTAGAGTTGGAAGAGACCCCAGGGGCCATCCAGTCCAACCCCCTGCCATGCAGGAACACCTTCAAAGCACTCCCGACAGATGGCCGTCCAGCCTCTGCTTAAAAACCTCCAAGGAAGGAGACTCCACTACAATCTGAGGCAGCAGATTCCGCTGCTGGACAGCCCTGATGTTACTGCCCTGGCTAGTCCGAGCTTTGGGGATATTAAAAGATAACCCTTGATATCACAATTCGGCTGCACTTCTCCATTCCCTTCCACGTGCTTGCGAGGCCACCGGACAAGCACGCATACAAGCTCGGCCATTAATAGCCATAATATTCAAACTACAATACAGGCAGGCCAGAAATAGCTGACTCACTGCTTCAGGAGACCTCCCGGCAAGTACTCTAATTAGGCATGCACGCCACTCACAAAGGAGCCTCTGCCCCGCAATGGCAGCTTGATGGGTAAACTATACAGTACCCAAGTACTCTGCGTCTGCATACTGGCTACTCTATTGAGAACCGCTACGATAACTCAATCATTCAGATTCTGACCTTTCGGAGGCTTTGTCTCCAACTCCAAATCTATTGTTTTCCCCCAAGTACGGCATAGCCCGCAGTCACAATTCTCCTTATAAAAACCCTCGATTCCGAGACCTTACTCGGAACGCTCCCGAGTTTCATCCCACCTTGCTGCCACTTCGCTTGGCGAGCCTCCCCTCGGCTCCAAGTGCTGAGCTACATCGCACCCCAGCTTCGCTCTCTATTTTTCTGGGCTTCAGGACAGGTGAAGTATCACCTAAACCAGCAATCCCTCTAAAAATCCCTCTATACCACTCCAACCTTTATTTCCTATAGTTATCTGGTATGAGTGTGTCACATACACTGTTTTGCTTGTATTTAATAAACATCAGTTATTGTTTCAACTTCTGTGTTCTCCTTGACTCGACCCGACCCCGTAGACATAGGGTTCAAGATCTCGCTACGTTACCCTGCCTCTTGTAACGCTAAGCAGTGCTCTGAGCTAATTTTCCCCAGCTTTAGTTGAGCACATTTTAGTGTCCCTCCTGGGACCCCCAGTTCACAGGGTAACACTGACCCTTTGGAAGTTCTTCCTGAGGTTCAGGTGGAATCTCCTTTCCTGCAGCTTGAATCCAGTGCTCCTTGTCCACAAGGCAGAAAAAATGGAATGCACAAATATAGGATTGGAGACACGTGGCCGGATAACAGTACATGAGAAAAGGAGTCATGGTGGATCACAAGCTGAACATGAATCAGCAGTGTTGCGACAGCCAAGAAAGCCAACGCGATTCTTGGTTGCATCAATAGGAGCATGGTGTCTAGATCAAGGGAGGTAATGGTACCACTCTATTCTGCATTGGTTAGGCCTCACTTGGAATCCTGTGCTCAGTTCTGGGCACCTTGATTCAAGAAGGGTAATGACAAGCTGGGACATGTCCACAGGGGGGCGACCAAAATGGTGAAGAGTCTGGAAGCCCTGAAGCCCTACGAGGAACAGCTTAGGGAGCTGGGAATATTTAGTCTGCAGAAGAGAAGGTTAAGAGGGGACGTGATACCCATGTTTAAATATTTGAAGGGATGTCATGTCGAGGAGGGAGCAGGCTTGTTTTCCGCTGATCCAGAGGCTAGGACAAGGAGCAATGGATTCAAGCTGCAAGAAAGGAGATTCCACGTGAACCTCAGGGAGAACTTCCTGGTGGTCAGAGCTGTACGGCAGTGGAATCTGCTGCTACCTCGGAGTGTGGTGGAGTCTCCTTCTTTGGAGGTTTGTAAGCAGAGGCTGGACAGCCGTCTGTCAAAGGGAGTGCTTTGATGTGGATTCCTGCATAGCAGGGGATTGGACTGGATGGCCCCTGGGGTCTCTTCCAGCTTTATTATTCTGTGATTCTACAGGGTGCTACAAAGTTACAGTGCTATGTAATGCATAATGGTCATAAAGGATTCTACCATATTTTTACCCGGTTGTATTTTTATGATGGTTTAATTGCTGTGAATTTTTATGCAATTGGTTGCACCGTGTTTGTATTCAGCAGACAAGTGGGGGTAGCACAACCACACTTAAGTGCACATATGCAGATTTATGCTACACAAGCACAACCTAGGATCTTTGCTACTGTTGTTTAAATACGTTCTGCTTTATAGTTGTAAGCTGCCTTGGACGTTTCCTCATAAATATTTTTCCGAATATTTTTATTGTAAAGAAATACAAAACATTACAGGTAAAATTTGTACAGATCTAACGTAGTGCCATGCATCATGACAAAAATATCATACAAATGGAATAAAATGAAATAAACTACTTCCCAGTGAGATATTGTTGTGTCAGCCTTATTGTAAAATTAATTTGTGTTGTAATTTTGTGCTGTCTTCATCTTTCACTTGATTTTGTCCCAGAAGAGATTGCAGTAGTATCTAGTCCATTTCCTTGCTTCCGTGGTTTAAAAAAACAGATTTTCCAAGGGAGGGAGGGAGGGAGGGAGAAGAGGAAGATGACGATGAAGAGGAGGAAGAGGAGGAGGAGGAGGAAGAACGGGGAAAAAGTAAGGGGAGGAGGAGGTGAGGTATACATTGTTGGAGTAACACTTCTTTCTCTTCTTCCTTAGGCATGAATGTCATGGAGAGTTCCCCTTATGAACCATTTGTGAGAGGCTTTGACTACGTCCGATTAGCTTCCATCACTGCAGGTAAATTTGAACGATGTTCTGTCACTGTGTTGCACATGCATGTTTTTTTCCACTTAGAACTGGAGCTGGGCTTAGATCAAAAAAAGCCTTTGAATGAGTTTAAGAAATAATGAGAGAAGGCTATAATGTCCGAGAGGTGTTGTGGGGAGACGGGCCACAGTTGGATTTGAATATCATGGCTACCAATATAATTGGAGAATGTTACATTTAATGTATCACAGATTCATTGCATTTAACATACGTAAAAGAATAATTAGAGAGCCGGTGTGGTGTATTTGTCTGAGCGTTAGACTACGATCCTGGAAACCAGGTTTGATTCCCCGCTCAGCCATGGATGACCTTGGGCATGTTACATACTCTCAGCCCCAGTTCTGGGCTACAAGGGGAGAGGAAACAAAAGTGCTTTCTGAGATGGAGATTGCTCTTGTTTCCCTTCTTCTCGTAGCTCAGACCAGCTACTTCTTTCCCTTCTCTGGGTCCTCTCCCCCTCCATATCTCAAGGTGCCTGATGGGGAGGTTTTGGATGTGGTGCAGAGGGCTAGAGAACAGCCCCTTGAGCACCATAAAGAAAGAAACATACACATATAGAAACCAGAGTTACGCATGCTTCAGTGACTGACAGGGTCAAGGCCAATGTGTTTCCTGTGCAGGGAATAATGCATTTTGCATAGAAAACATAGAAAACATGCAGAAAGTGTCTTTCTTTGTGCACAACAGTAAGTGTTTCTGCATAACTAAAAACATACTGAAACAAAAGTAACAACTGGGACTGAACAGAAATCTTGTACTCATGAAGTGAGGAGAAAATGATGGGAATTCTTCACTGAGCATCCTGTTAGTGACTTATGCATCCATAGTGACTTAAGCATCCTTTCTTGGATGTTGCGGAAGGAAGTATTCAGCACCTCTTTGTGCAAAGCCCCACCCACCACTGTTGTGGAAACTCCCTTTCATAGTGAAAGGGACATGAAACTGTACAATTCAACCCAGTGATGTAGCATGCCAGTCTCTGATGACCGGTGGGAATAAAACACCTTTAACGAGTAAATTTCCAAGCTCTGAGATCGAATGGTGTCTTTTTCTTTCCTCCTCTGTAGGCTCTGAAAATGAGGTGACGCAGGTGAACCGTTGCTTGGATGCTGCCAAGGCATGCAACGTGGATGAAATGTGCCAGCGTCTCCGGACAGAGTACGTCTCCTCCTGTATCCGGCGGGTGGCCCGGGCGGACACCTGTAACCGCTCCAAGTGCCACAAGGCCTTGCGGAAGTTTTTTGACCGGGTGCCCCCGGAATACACCCATGAGCTCCTCTTCTGCCCCTGTGAGGACACGGCTTGTGCAGAACGACGCCGGCAGACCATTGTCCCAGCTTGCTCCTATGAAGCCAAGGAGAAACCCAACTGTTTGGCCCCACTGGATTCCTGCAAAGGGAACTACGTCTGCAGGTACCATACGTTTCTCTGCTTTTGTGCACTGGAAAAGAGAAAACCTGGGAGCAGGGTTGCCAGAGGGAATCATAGAATCCTAGAGTTGGAAGAGACCCCAGGGGCCATCGAGTCCAACCCCCTGCTATGCAGGAACACCCATCAAAGCAGTCCCAACAGATGGCCATCCAGCCTCTGCTTAAAAACCTCCAAAGAAGGAGACTCCACCACACTCCCAGGCAGCACATTCCTCCGCTGGACAGCTCTGACCGTCAGGAAGTTCTTCCTGAGGTTCAGGTGGAATCTCCTTTCCTGCCGCTTGAATCCATTGCTCCTTGTCCTAGTCTCATATAACAGAATTATATAGTTGGAAGAGACCTCAAGGGCCATCCGGTCCAACTCCATTCTGCTATGCAAATCACTCCCAACAGGTGGCCATCCAGCATTATCTAGCCCACATTTTACCAGCTTGTTTGCAAGAATATCACGGGACACCTTGACAAAGCCTTACTGAAATCAAGATATGCTACATCCACAGCATTCCCTTCCTCTACCAAGGTTGTAACTCTATCAAAAAAGTGAAAACTGAAGCAAGCTCCTGTACCATTAATAGCTGAATAAAAGAAGGAATTTCAACAGGTGCCACTTTTTACCTGGCTATGTGCAGAGCAAACAAAATTTACAAGAATGGCCGAGGGAGCTGGGTATATTTAGCTTGGAGAAGACTGAGAGGTGGCATGATAGACATCTTTAATTATATGAAGGGATGTTGTGTAGAAAAAGATGGAGCCAGCTTCTTTTCTGCTGTGCCAGAAACAGGGACGTGGAGCAATGGCTTCAAACTTCAGAAAAAGAGATTCCATCTAAACATTAGGAAGAAGATCTTGACAGTAAGAGCAGTTTGACAGTGGAATATGCTGCTGCCTTGCAATGTGATGGGGTCTTCTTTTTTGGAGGTTTTCCAACAAAGGCTGGATGGCCATTTGTTGAGGGTGCTTTAGTTGTGTGTTGCTGTAGGGCAGTGGGTTGGACTGGATGGCCTTTGTGGTCCCTTCCAGCTCCATGATTCTAACAATGGCTGAAGATCCCTTTTTTGCACAATCATTAAAGGTCCAGGAGACTTCTCCAATTTTTACACTGGCAATCTTACCTGAGAGGAAACAATTACTAAAGGAACTGACTTCTTTTTCTTGTACATCAAGGTGGTCAACTGTGCCAGGTCTGTGGGCCATTTTTCTGCCTCTAGGGGCCACATGGACTGCCGTGAAAAACCCTGGAAGTGGCCCAAAGCCCACTTCTGGTGTGAAAAATGGTTTTCTTTTTCCCTGTTAAACAGTGCAGGGTAGGTATGTAAACCCTTGATTATTTGACAGTTCCATGCAAGGATGAATCATTACTGTAGTTTTCTCTCCACCACAGGAGAAAAATGAATATTGCTCCATGGTACTCTCTCTGAATTTGAACATCCCAAAGTGCTTCAGAAGAATTATTCTGCAGATAAATACACGTGGCTCAAAATCTATTGGGGAGGCACATCTCCGGGAATTAGAACTGGGCAGTTCTTTAACGTCTACATTCAGTAAAGGGCTCCTGTTGTGTTTGCGACACAACTGATACACATTGGGACTGATGCACACAAGTCCTGTTGTGCATTAGGGCACCAGCTAAGGAGTGGTAATGTGCATCTGGAGACTCTTGCCAGAGTCCCATTATGTGTTTTTTGCAATTCACTAGCAGGTTTTCTAGCGCCTCTGTACGTAACTAAGGCCATTTCGGCACGAGACTGTTATAGTGCTTTGATTCCAGTTTCCGGCCGGCCCCTCCTGAAACTGCAAACCCCAGGATTCCATAGGATGTCGAAAGTGAAATCAAAGCACTATAACAGTCTCGTGCGGAAATGGCCTAAGAGTCTCTTCAAACTCTATGATTCTATGTAACATTGGTAACACATACGATGATAAAAGATTCCAGACTTTTTTTCTTCAAAATTAAAAAAAAAGTGTATTTTCTATGCATAAAACATGTTTCCTGTGCAGGGAAGAGCATTTGCTGTGCAAGAAACCTGCTTTCTGCACAGAAAACGGTGTGGGGTTTTTTGCACCAAAAAAAAAGCCCCACTTATGTGTCTCCCCAGAATAATTCCTCCATGACACTTTGAGCCATCCAAATACTGGGGGAAATGCCACTAAAAGCCTCATGGCTCTCCTTCTTTGGAGGTTTTTAAAGAGAGGCTGGATGGCCATCTGTCAGGAGTGCTTTCATGGTGTGTTCCTGCATGGCAGAATGGAAAAAACACTGCATGGCCCTGGTAGTCTCCTCCAGTTCTGTGATTCTCCAACCAGGAGCACACTGAAAACATCATTTTCCAGTACCCTGATCTCCAGCAGTTTGGAAATGCTTTAATTGAGGCACTGCCAGGCTGTGAAGGTAGGTTTAGGAGTCGTATTCATGATTGTAAACGTGAATTCTCAGGAGTTATAGTATCATAAGTCCAGTTTACAATCTCATAACAGCTGAATAGGATGCTAGTCTCTTAACTTTTCTGGCCAGAAAAAAAGGTGGTCTGGAGAGTTTCCAGTGGTCAAGGGTAAAAAAAAAAAAATTACCTAATCTTTGTGGGTTCATTTTACCTATCCTATTTTTAATTCAACTTTGTTCAAACAAACAAACTTTGTTCAAACAAGTTTAAAACAACTTTGTTTTGTTCTGAACATTGTAAAGGCCATTGGCTATATACAATAAAATTACTACTACGTTTTACCTACCCCAAGGCAAGAAATGTGGACATACTTTTGGATTTTGTGCCTGTACAATCTACAGTTTGGAGGAAAAAAAATTGGGAGTTGTAATCCAAAACTAACTGTTCCAAGCTCTTGATGCAAATACACTTGCTTCCTGACACACTCAGGCAAAGATCCTCCACTGAGGAGATGGAGCATAACGATAAGTTCATAGAGTTTTGTGGTGGTTGCACAATGCTGCCACATTAGTGAGATGCCACTTTGCACAGCTGAATGCACATAACCAAATGTGCATGTTAATCTGCATCTGCAATGCACACCAGTTGCATGATGCACAATTGAAAACCATACACAGTGCAAAAATGCATCCATGCACATCCCTGTGCAATGCACAACCATTCACAATGGTGCCATATGGACAGGTTCACTTCTTCAACTTGAAACTCAGTACAGCCATTCGGCCTTGGACAAAACTATCCAACAGCTTTTCTATGTGAACTTACACGTGTGTAACACTCCAATGGGATTCCAAACTTGGCTTTCTCTATCCCTCTGTTCTTCACTGAACTTTCCTATGAAGTTTCATTAGAAATGCAAACTGATGTGGCTAGTGAAATGGATCATCCATGTTCAGAGACAGTATACCTCTGAAAACCAAATGGAAGGGACATGCAGTCAGATACGGACAGCCTTCCTTGTGGGTTTTGTAGAAGCATTTGGCTGGCTGCTGCTGCTGTTGAGAAGAGATAACAAGATGCTAAATGAGAAAGGCCTTTGGTTGGATTCAAGAAAGCCGTTCTTATGTGGCTTAAATCACCTTTGAGTGATATTTATTTAAGTGCACTCCTGTGGCTCAGGAAAGCTGGAGAGGGGCTTTTGTGCCAATGCTCACTTTAGAAAAGTAAATTACAAAATCAATTTAGGAACATACACATACACAGCCTTGAAGCTTCCTCTATCAGTCCACCTAAATGGCTGTGTGTAGTGAAACAAAGCAAAATATTCAGCAATACAACTCAAGTCTAAGGCCCTATAAGTAGACCTTACGGCCTCAGAGTCTGCAGTTTGGTGCAGGTGACTTAAAAGCTTCCTGTGTAGTTTTTTTGCAAATGGCAGCAGGATGTACCTTTTGCTATGAAATTCATAAAGAGAACCTTGCTGTGTTTGCTTGCTTTTGCTTTCATCATTGCTCTGAGAATGGGGAAGAGGTCACTGGGATGAGTGACCAGAGTCTAGACCAACCTCTATTGCATTGATAAAAGTCATTGGTTCTGTTCCATAACAGAGATTCTGTTAGTTCTTCCCAAAGAGAAGTGGCAGGGTGTGGTTGGGATCCGATATGAGTCTGAGATTCTACACTAGGGTTGCACAGTATTAAATCTCCACATGTAGAGTTATGCATCATTGTGCTGCTGGTTTGTTCACAGCAACATTGTATGACTAAATGCACAACCAAATGCAAACGTGCATCATCCCAGCATCTGCACGTGCATGTACATCCAAGCACATGCATGTCACACAAGCACATGCATGCACGGTGGCACAGTTATTACTATAACCTCACTGAGTTATGTGTCAGTTTCACATTGCTGTGGCATTGGTGAATTACAACACTGAGGAAACAAAAATACAAATACATCTGCATATCCAACACACCATGGACATTGGGCACAATGTACAAGCATGCATGATGTAAATTTGCATCCACCCAAATCATGCGCAATGTGCAGCCATGCTCAGTGACGTCACATGATGTGTAACTCTGGCCATTTGAGGATGGCCTTTGAAGCCCCTCCCTAAACTGCAAACTCCAGGATTCCATAGGATGTTGAAAGTGGAATAATAGTGCTATAACAGTCTAGTGCAAAAATGGCCTCTGTTTCCACAGTGCTGAATTGAATATAGATATTCTGCATCAGGCAAACTTGTTCAGCTTGTTGAATAAGACACCCACAGGATTCTGGCCTGGGTCTGTCTCACTAGCGGAATCGAAATTTCATTTCCCCTCTCATGCCATTTTCCTAATCCAACTTCTCCAGCCTTTTTTTTCCCGAAAGAAAAAGCCTTAGGGCAGGCAAACATCAATACCACCCTGATCCACCTACATATACTCCTTACCATGCAGAACTGCTTTGAAAATATATTGAAGAGAAATGGGAAGTGGAGTCACAGATAGCCGTTATCTTATCATGGTCTTAAATCAAGGGTAGAAAATTCATGATGGATTGGGCTACAGTCCTTGACTGTGCTGGCTACGGCTGCCAAGAGCTGCAATCCAGCAGCTTCCCATTCCCAACCCTGCAGAACCGGACTAGCAAGAAGCAAAAAGACCTTCTATACCAGCATTTCCCGAACATGGCACCTCCAAATGGGTTGGACCGCAGCTCCCATCATATTTCTGTCATGGGAGTTATAGTCCTCGGGACAGCACCAGGTTTCAGAAGACTGAGCTATACTTTAGGACTAAACTGGCAGTGGCGGAGCTAGAAGTGTGTGGAGGGGGCGGGGCCATGGTACAGGGGGTGTGGCCAGGGGGTGTGAGGGCGTGGCCAGGGCATGTGGGGGTGTCGCTATGGGCCAGGACTCCCCAAAAACTTTGCAGCCCAGGGCGATCCACCCCCATCGGCCCCCCATCCCTATGCAGCTGCAAACTGGATGCAAAAGTACTGTTGCATCCAAAGTGGAGTTATTTATTTTAAAAGGCATCAGCAGGGAAGGACTGGTCATTGCCAGAGGCACAACAACTCTGGGGGGACAATTTAACTCTTTGCAAAGAATGAAAGAGTTAAATTGCCCCACCACCAAACCCAGCTCCATAAGAAGGATTTTTCTCAGGACGTCTGCAAAGAATGAGACATCCTGAGAAAAACCCTTCTTATGGAGCTGGGTTTGTTTTGTTTTTGCTTTATTTTTCCCCTCACAAAGGAGGAGAGAATCCACCTCTTAATTGGGTCCAGCAAGGGCACAGGGATCATCTTTGAATGTCAACATAGTCGGCCATGGTAATATTTTATTAAACATCAGCTCAGGCCAGGATGCAAGAATCATCCAAGAACTGCATCTCATATGCATAGATTTTTTTCCCCCTGCAAGGATTAGAATGCAGAGGAGCAAGCATTCTGGTGCATGCAACACACAACAGAGGTGAAAGTCACCCCCTTAGGAGTCCTTTGTTTTGGACATTTCCATGACTCATTATTTCAGGGGCAGGAAGCTTCACAAGATCTGGGTCTTCCCTGGATCTTGAGATGGTGCAGTTACCTTCCCTGCATTCCCCTACCACTTTTTTTTTTTGATTTTTAAAAATACTGAAAAGGCACCCTGTGGCTTATAGAGGGAAATTTTGTCTTGCTCCCCGCTTCTCTCCATCGGCTATTATATGTCTATAGAGACGTTTCTTCAAAGCAAGAAGAGACCAGATGTCATTTCTGGTTTGGGGAGGAACACTTGATTGTTGTTGTTGCATGCCTTTGAGTCATTTCTGACTTATGGTGACCCTAAGGCAAACTGATCACTGGGTTTTCTTGGCAAGATTAGTCCAGAGAAGGTTAGCTCTTGTCTTCCTCTGAGGCTGAGAGAGGGTGACTTCTTGCCCAAGGTCACCCAGTGGGTTTCCATGGCTGAGCGGAGGATTTGAATCCTGGTCTCCAGAGCTGTAGTCCAATGCTCAAACCACTATGCCATGCTGCCTCTGAACCTTGATTACTACGATGGAGTTCTGGGGGTGTGGCTATCCTGAGTGCCAGAGCAGCCTAGCAACAGGTTGCCAAGCAACCAGAATAGCTCTTCAAGAGAGAAACCCAGCCCATAGTGTGAAAGAGGGGCTGGTGGCTGAGAGGAAAAGACATAAAAAGGCAAACATTGATTGTCATTATCAGTCCTTCAGTGAGAAAATGCTCTGGAGTAAAGTCCCTCAGTCAACCAGGGAGGTTGTCTGTGTGGGAAAGGGTTTAATTCTCAGGGGAAGCCTTAGAGAGAAGCAGAAAAGTAATTACATCATTGTAGAATCTGGTCAGAAAGTGCGACCTAGATTAGGGGGTTGATCCTTTGGTGAGAGTATAGCCAAAGGGCTGTTTAAGATATTTGTGTTCATATGAGAGTTTAAAGATATAAAGAAACTGACTGAAAGTACTCTGAAGAACTGTATTAACTTTAGCCTGCATATGGACTCCAGTACTTTGTTCTATATGTTATTTTAATAAATATTACAGTTTATTTTTATAAATACTGACTCAGCTGAGTAGTATAAAGTATTTAAAGAAACATGCTACCATAGAAATATTAAGGGGCTCTAAATAAACATTGAAAGGCCTCACCCTTTTACACAAAAGAAGTGCTATAAAGGGAAGAAGGTAGATTTATGTGTGAAGTGACCGGGCGCCTTATTAGATTGGGGAGCTGCCATACCAAACTGAGGTCTTTCCGCCCTACATTGTTATAGTGCTATTATTCCACTTTCAACCTCCTGTGGAATTCTGGGCTTTGTAGTTTCCTGAGGCCCAAGAGCTCTCTGGCTGAGAATTCTAAAGGCCCCTTCCTAAACTGCAAATCCCAGGATTCCATAGGAGGTTGAAAGTAGATAAGAGCACTATAAAGAGTGTAGTGCGAAAATGACCTAAGAGAGAAAGAAACAGGTCCTGCCACAATTAGCACCAACGCCAAACCGATTACCTGTATCCACTGGACAAGATCCTACATCAAACACACAGAGCAAAACATTCCACTCACGTGGTTTTGTATCCTCCCTTGACCCCGTCAGCTGTCAAGCCTTAAGAGAGACTGTTGCTGCTGCTCCTGCTGCTTTGTTGATGGCAGAGGAGGAATTCAGATGATGCAGAAGCAGCTGGGCTCATCTTAAAGTGGGAAAGATCTTTATTTATTTATTCACTGCATTAATGTATTACCTCTCAGCCCACTAGGGGCCCTACGTACAGCAGATGAACAACAAAACATGTGGGTGTGCTCACAAATGGAGCGCAACCTCCTTTTTCCTTCCCCTTGAAGCCAAGACCAACCACATCTTCACGGACTGAGTTGTGTCTCCTCTCCTTCCCTTCCCCACCAGGCTTGACAACTGCTCAGGAAGGGGAGAATTTGGATAGGGCGTAAAGAGCTAGGGAATAGCTCCCTATGACCCATCCAAAAAGAGGCATGCACACTGACACACGCACACTGTTAGTGTATATATTACTAACGGGATCCCATCTCCTGAGTACATCAATGGAGGCTGGAAACTTCTTTTTCTATAATGAGAGGCAGGTTGTGGCTGGACTCCTGTTGCTTAGTCCCAAGCACAGCAGACCCTTTGAATCAGTTGTTGAGTCCCAAGTCAGCACGTAGATGATCCCATTGATTCAACTGGCCTATGAAGGGACTTGTTAAGATCCTTAAGTGTAAAGTTGTTGTTGTTGGGTGCCTTCAAGTTGTTTCTGACTTATGGTGATCCTGTCACATGGTTTTCTGGGGCTGAGAGTGTGTGGCATGCCTAAGGTCACTTGGTCTCCAGGGTTGTAGTCCAACACTCAAGTCACTACACAACACTGGCTGTAAGGACATATTAAATACCAAATAAATACCAAAGTCGGAATCATCCAGACTACAGTATTTCCAATTCCTACGTATGGATATGAAAGCTGGACAATGAAGAAAGCTGACGAGAAGGAAACCAACCCATTTGAAATGTAGTTCTGGAGAAGACTTCCAAAGATGCCATGGACTGTTAAAAAAACAAGTAAATGGGTAAATCAATCCTGAACTCTCACTAGAAACCAAGGCTATTTCTGCACTACACTGTTATAGTGCTGTTATTCCACTTTCAACATGCTATGGAATGCTGGGGTTTGCAGTTTAGGGAGGGGCCCTTAGAATTCTCAGCCAGAGAGCTCTTTGGCCTCAGGAAACTACAAAGCCCAGAATTCCACAGGAGGTTGAATGTGGAATTAGTGTTATAGTGCTATCACAGTGTAGGGTGGAAATGGCCCAAGATTCTTAAAGTAGGGGTGTTGCACATGAGACAACATGGCTTACAGGAAAAGAAGATCATGCTTGGTAAAGAGGGAGGGAGTAGGAAAAGAGAGAGACTGTACTTCAGGTGAATTGATTCATTCAAGGAAGCCACAGCCCTGCGTTTGCAAGGGCAGTTGATCACCAGGGCTCTTGGTGGTTCTCATTCATAGGGTCGACCTAGATCAAAACTGACTTGACAGCAAATGTCAAGAAACAACAAAGCTGAGAATAAAAGTGAGATTTGGGTTTATAAGCTGCAGCGTGCCCACGCGGCTCTGCATCGTCCCGGGAACTGTGAGAAGAAGGAAGTCCACCAAGTCCCAGGCGGACGATGGGGCTCCGTGCCAACGCTTCCGACTGGATCCTGAATGATAAGGGAGAGTCTGCCCTCTTCCAAGGTTGTACAGCACTTTTTGATTTGCAGCTGATCAATCTGGATGGGAGGAGGCAGCCCAAGCTCAGTATCAATCCTCGGCATCGGCAGAGAGAGAAAAAACATACTGTTCTTCTGTCCTTCACGTTGTCAGGAGAAAAAGGGTTGAGAAAAAGAGTTTGACTTAAACACCCCCTTGGTCTTGAGATGACTTGATTTATCAGTGCCTTGCAATTACCCAGTGGGAGCTACTATTCTCGGTGGTGCCGTATCAGGGAATAAGAAATGTACATCACGGTCACAATCCTGTTGCTGTCTTGCACCTGAGTAAGTTCCCCTACAGACGTTTGCTGTTAATTACTCTCAAGTTGACTTTGACCTATGGAAACCCTAGGAATGAGAGACCTCCAAGCCAACCTGTTACTCACAGCCCTGCTCGTGTCTCATGGACCGAGGGTTGTGGCTTCCCCGGTGGAATCTCTCCACTTGTTAGGCGGTCTCCCTCTTTTCCCGCTGCATTCCACCTTAGCAGGCATTAGTGTCTTTTCTAATGAGTTAGGTCTTCTCGTACTATGCCCTTTCCCCCAAAGGAACACTTGGAAAGTAAGGGTCTTGGTGGCGCTTTGGGAGAAAGTGCAAAAGAAATGCTGTTTCCCTGCAAAGAAGCACCGAGAGATTAGAGAGGGTGAATGCTTCTTTTGAAAGCACTTACTCTCTGATGTGGAACCAGGATGCTAGATCTTTCGCCCTAAGAGGCATTACCTGTGATCCTTCAGTACCACTGCAAGCACTGCTTCCCTTGGTTTCTCAGCTCTTACATATGGGGTGCAGCAAACTGATCACAGATGTTAATTAAACATGTTTCCCTTTTCCTTTTCTCCTCTTTCTCTCTTAGATCCCGGTATGCTGAATTCCAGTTTAACTGCCAGCCATCCACACAGTCTGCCACAGGTTGCCAGAGAGAAAACTACGCAGCATGTTTACTGGCCTATACTGGAATCATAGGTATGCAGATGGAATTCATTTTAAAAAATGGCGGGGAGTTGGTTTGCAGCTTCACAGAAAAATCGCCATCACGTTAATATGAGGAGCGGGGCCTGGTTGCTTCTGTATGAGGAAGGCTTTGGATCTGTTCTTGGTTTTAGTCCAAACTTGAAAGTGGCTACCAACAGTGATCAAAAATAACCTTAAACCAAAAATAGCTTCAGCACCATGGATAGGTCTTCGGATTAAAACCCAGGACAGGAAGATGTTCCTGGTAGTAAGAGCTTTTCAACAGTAGAATACGCTGCCACCTGGGAGTGTGGTGGAGTCTCCTTCTTTGGAGGTTTATAAACAGAGGCTGGATGGCCATCTGGCAGCAGTGCTTTGATTGAGTATTTCTCCAGGGCAGAATGGGGTTGGACTGGATGGCCCTTTGGGGTCTCTTCCAGCTCTATGATTCTGTAACAGTGTAGTGTGATAAATCTCACATTCACAACACAGTGCCACGGCTGGCTATAAATGCACATCCTGAGATTGTATCTGCAGGATGGGATTGGGGTGTGCAGCATAAAGAGCCCACACGACGAGATTGTCCTGTCCCTCCCAGCGATGCAACCAGGCAGCGACAGTTTTCTAAAGCATGATAGGGCACAACTGTAACACCGCATGTAATCCGCTGCCTGCTTTTAAAAAAATACAAATGGTTGTTATTTGGTGTTTTAAAACTCACTGTTGACCTGCTGGACTAGAACATACACCCAGAATTCAATTCTACATCCCAAACGGATTTCAGAGTTGAGTGCAGAAGCAATTACACGGAATCAGATCAAAGATCTAATTCAAAGTGCAACGTCTGCAGGAAGACATGGATCTTCGTAATGCCGACAGGAGCAGGTTTTTCCCAAGTGCTTGAATCTCACATTTGCTGCTGACCTCTCCAACGCTGCAATGAAACACATTGCCCAGCATGATTGGGTTGTCATGCTGTAGTCCCACTTTAGAAAAGGGTGGTCAACCTCTTTTTCATCCTCAGAGGGTTTTGCAATTTGCACAGAGACTTGGACAGAATGTCGACAAGTTACTTTAGGGGATTAAAACTCCCAAAATCCCTTGAATGCATTGGCTGTGCTGGCTTCTGGGAGTGTTAGTCCAAAAATATAACTTTGCTATACTCTAGACTTGTGAAGTGTGCAATTGAACATTTTCAAAATCTCCCACCAGTTCCTCCAGCCCTCATGTTCCAAGGGCCCCATGGCTTATTTTGGGATGGCTAGATTCAGAATTATTTCCTACCAAGAAGCAGGACTCAGCCTACAAATTCCAGAACCCTCTGCAGCAAACAGTGTATGTGTAAGTTTCGCTGGGAAAAAGGCAGAAATGAAATGCAATTTTGTATTGAGCGAAATACCTGAAGACACCAGATACCGATTGATCTCAGAAGCTAAGCAGGGTCAGCCCTGGTTAGTATTTGAAAGGGAGACTGGCAATGAATACCAGTTGCTGTAGGCTATATTTTAGAAGAAGGAACTGGCAAAACCACCTCTGGGTATTCCTTGCCTAGGAAACCTCTATGAAGTTGATGACCCCATCGAAGTCAACAGGGAACTTGAAAGCACATACGCACACCCACAAGGCACCTGACTGGGGGGCTCTTATGATTGTGGCAACAGTGCTACAATCACGAACATGTAGAGACCATGAATATGAATGAGTTATGGAGGCACAACTTCAGGTTCCACATCCAAAACTGCAATAGTGAATTCAAGCCATGATGTTTGCTGACCATTTGTCTTTTCCCCCTTTTTGTCATTAACAGTTATTTTTGCTCTCTTCCCTCCCCACCCTTGACCCCCTTGGCAGGTAGTCCCATCACCCCAAATTACATCGACAACTCAACCTCTAGCATAGCACCCTGGTGTACGTGCAATGCCAGTGGCAACAGGCAGGAGGAGTGTGAAAATTTTCTGCACCTCTTCACCATGAACATCTGTCTCCGTGAGTATCCCATGACTGCATCACTGGAGGGGGTGCTATTTGGAATGGAATGGTGGGCAACTGGGTGTCCCTCCACTCTTTCCTGCTCCGTTCAACCCATGGGCCTAATCTTGTCCCCCATACTAAGGAAGGGCCCATTCATAATACATTCCATTTCTATCCAATATGGCGGATGGTTGTTTCAACAGACTTTTCCCCATTATCATTCAGTCAATTTTATAATGTGTGAAAAATGGAGCTATCCAAAGTGCTGAATCCTTTCATCAAGCTAGCTTCTGCACTTTAGACATGCTTTTAAAAAAAACAGTTCAGATTAAAACCTAACATGAATTCACCATTTCATGACAAGAAAGCCATTTGCTGCTACAGTGCATCAGATGATGATTATTGAACATGAGCCAGGACATTGGTTGGTGTTGCATATATGAGATATTGTATCTCTGTATTGAGATATCTAAGATATAGCATATCAGCATATCAGATATTGTACATCTAAGTTCCCTTAAGCATGCAGTTGTACTTCTCTGGCCATTTTGCAAGAGAAATATTCAGATCTTGGTTGCATAAGCAGAGTTCCCATCACTGTAACTATTCCACAGACTACTGTACTGTTTTGGACAATGCATTGTGTTACACCGGTGCCTTCGCTGTGCCCCTAGATTCTCTGGAACAGCAGAAAGAGCCACTGTGCATTATTCCTTATTGCACAAGGGAAGAGTAAGTGGGTACATTGGCAGATAATGCCATCCACTGCATAGAGGTGGTATTTAGCAGAAAATGGTACAGCACTATATAACTGCATAAGTGTAGAGTAACACCATACGAGCACATGATAGGATCACCACCATTACTTTTTGTCCATCCTAAGCCTAATGCTCATCAGTTTCATTGGCAGCTAGCAATAGCAGTATATTATTGTGGGTGAAGGCAGGGATTTTGTGTGCCTTGCCACGGAGGAGACCCTCTGTGACAGATCCTCTTGATAGGCTGGCCCCATGGTCCCAGCCCTGGGCTCCTGTCATTGCCCTTGCCCTTTTCCCTTTCTTAATCCCTTCCTGGATTGGGGACTTGGGCCTCCAGCCCCCCCCCCCCCCGTTGTGGACCAGTGGCTGCATTGCTTTCGTGGGTTTACTGTAGGAAGCATGACCAGGCCCTCCACCAAAATCAATACAAACAGACATAAACAGTGGTAAAAAACAAACAAGTGGAAGTTTATTAGGACACAAGAAGATAATACACAAACCTTTAAATTACTAAATCATTTACAGCTCCCCAAAACCATAGTCAGTCCTTCCTCTTGTCTGACTCTCCTGCCTCTATTCCCATCCAAGTGTTAACCAGAGCTGATCCTCCTTAGCTTCCAAGGTCAGACAGGATCTGACGCCTTTAGGGTACTTAGGCCCTTTCCGCACCAGGCAAGTAAAACAGGGCGGTGCGTCCTCTCACGGAGGTCGTCTGCACCTTGGAGCGGACTAGGAGCGGACTGCTTACCGGAGATCCGCACCTCGGTCCACTCCAAAACGACCCCAAGTGGTCCTCCAGCGTGTTTTCTAAAGACCGCAAAAAAAAGGTCTTTATTTTCCTGGAACGTGCCATTGCGTTCCTGCTCCCTTGTGCAGATTCGCAGGCTCGCACCGATGCGAGCCTGCGATCTGCGGGGAGCGGGCTTTAGGCGTGGCGAGCTTCAGCGGTTGGTCGGGACCCACGACCAACCGGAAGCCGCCATTTTGGAAGCCAGAAACTGCTGTTTTGGAAGCTGGAAGGCACCATTTTGGAAGCCGGAAGCTGCCATTTTGGAAGCCAGAAGCCACCCTTTTGGAAGCTGGAATCCACCATTTTGGAAGCTGGAGCAGTGCCGATCTACAGACCTCACACTGCTCTGATTTGCTCTGGACCAAGGAGGAGCCCTGCGGAAGGGCTTCGGGGACACTCTGCGTTGCTTCGGACCCCAGAAGAAGCGGTGGGTAACGGCACGGAGCAATTCCCTCGCCTCATGCGGAAAGGGCCTTAGTGACATATACCACTTAAACGAAACCAAGCTTCAAGGCATGCTAAACCCAAAAGCTAAAAGTACCATTTAACTATCCCTAAAATTTAAGCCAGTTGAAAAACGCAAGTATTAAAAACAGAAAGGACAGAGTAAAGTTCTGACTAAAACCTGGAGCAGAGACCACCACCACCACCCCCAATCCAGCAGCCACCACCAACTGCAGCTGAAAAAGACCCCCTCTTCTTTAACTGAGCATGGACAGAAATGTCAGAACATGAGTCAGCAGTGTGATGTGGCAGCCAAGAAAGCCAACGCAATTCTCGGCTGCATCAATAGGAGTATGGTGTCTAGATCGAGGGAGGTACTGGTACCACTCTACTCTGCTCTGGTTAGACCTGATCTTGAATCCTGTGTCCAGTTCTGGGCACCCCAATTCAAGAAGGACATGGTCAGGCTGGAGCACGTCCAGAGGAGGGCAACCAAAATGGTGAGAGGCCTGGAAGCCATGCCCTATGAGGATAGACTTAGAGAGCTGAGTATGTTCAGTCTGCAGAAGAGAAGGTTAAGAGGGGACATGATAGCCATGTTCAAATATTTGAAGGGATGCCATGGAGAGGAGGGAGAGGGCTTGTTTTCTGCCGCTCCAGAGACCAGGACAAGGAGCAATGGATTCAAGCTGCAGGAAAGGAGATTCCACCTGAACCTCAGGAAGAACTTCCTGACATTCCGGGCTGTCCGGCAGTGGAATCTGCTGCCTCGGAGTGTGGTGGAGTCTCCTTCTTTGGAGGTTTTTAAGCAGAGGCTGGATGGCCATCTGTCGGGAGTGCTTTGAGGGTGTTCCTGCATGGCAGAGGGGGTTGGACTGGGTGGCCCCTGGGGTCTCTTCCAACTCTACATTTCTATGATTCTATGATTCTATGTAGGCTTCTCCCATCCAAGTGCAGAACTGCGGCGGTTCTGTGTCCCCTCTGAGTCAGGAGAAATAGATGTCTCAGGCCTTGAGAGAGCAGAGCACGGGGTGGGGGAAAGACAGTCGGGACTTGGCGGATGACAGCAGCTAGTGTGCGCGGGGGGGACGAAAATCTCTGCTGGCCCCGGAAGCAACCAGAAGGGTTGCCTGTGCCAAGGAGCCCTCAGCCTCCGGAGAAAGGCGCGAGGCTGTCGAAGCTCGAGGAGAGCCGACAAGCGGGGTCCTTGCAACAGACTGGAGGTCGGGCAGCCGTGAGGACAGAATGTCCCCTCGTTGCGAGAACTTACGGACAAGGGCCAACCTTCGGGCCTGGGGATGGGGGTCAGTTTGTCGGCGGGAAGGCTCCTTTTAACCTCCTATATACGGAGCACACCTCAGGCTCTGCTTTCTCTAGTGGATGGAGAGGAAAAGAGCTCAGGAAAAGTTCCTTTTTTAGGACTACAACTCCCACAATCCCCAGCAAAGAATGAGGTGGCAACGGCCGTCAGCGTGCATAAATGAATGGAAAGGAGTGACACACTTCCTCACAGATTTCAGCTTGCTCTTTCAGGCCACCTTTTAAACTTTGAAATAACGTATTTTTTGAAATGTACCTTTGTGGCCGTGGCCTAATGCCTGTAGTAAGTTAACAGTTGTTTAAGTGGAGCTTCGCTCTCAGCTAAAGCCTGCCACAATTCTAGACTGCCAGTTAGCCAAGATACCTTCTAATTTATGCTACTGCTGCTGAAGTTTCGGTGAAATTGAGAGCCTCCCCCGCTATTCGTTTAGTCGTCCTTTGTCAAAAGGAATTAGAGGAAAATACCTTCAGAGGTTGTTATCTATTAAAAACAATTGGTCTTTCTGCCAAAAAAAAATTTGCTTTTTAATAAAATTCTAGCATCGCTAGAAGAGCTGCGACTTTCTAACTAGCGTTAGCTAAAGCCTGTGCAAATTATTATAAAGCATTCCCAAAAGTTTGAAGTTTTACTGCCCCTATAGTTTCATTTTGTATATTATAAGCAATGGTACTGGAAATTCTGTGTTATATTTTAACTTAATTATTTGATATTTATACAATCTCTTTGGCATTTCCACACTACACTCTTATAGTGCTATTATTCCACTTTCAACCTCCTGTATGGTATCCTGGGCTTTGCAATTTAGGGACGGGCCTTTAGAATTCTCAGCCAGAGAGCTCTTTGGCCTCAGTAAACTACAAACCCCACAGTTCCACAGGGGGTTGAAAGTGGGATAATAGCACCATACCAGTGCAGTGGGGAAATAGCTCTTGTTTTCACATTTCGATGACCAATAGTTATAAACAACTAAAATATGGACAATTCATAATTCATAATAGTAATGGTGGAATTTCATAACTGTGGCTGCTGCTCATGCAGCTGTACATGCTTGGATGGTGCATAAAGATTCACATACTCTGCTGTCTAAGCTCATAAGGCATGGTTTCCAGGCCTTCTACCACATTGGCTGCCCTCCTCTCGACATGTCAATATCCTTCTGGAACTGTGGTGCCCAGAACTGGGCACAGTTTTCCAGGTGAGGAAAAGCAGAATAGATGGTACTATCACTTCCCTCAAACTAGAAATTATACTCCTATTGACACATTCTAGAATTACATTGGCTTTTTCAGCTGCCGCATCACACCGTTGGCTCATGTTCAGCTGGTGGTCTACTAAGATCCCTTTCACGTGTACGGTAGTCAAACCAGATGTCAACCATCCTATATATGTGCATTTCATCTTTTTCTGCATAACTATAGTACTTATGTTTCTCCCTGTTGAAATTTGTTTGCTTAGTTTTGGCCCAGCTCTCCAATTATTAAGGTCACTGAATTTTGATCCTGTCCGCTGGGATATTAAGATACTTTTCCTAATTTGGTGTCATCTGGAGATTTGCTAAGCTTGCCCTCTGTTGCTTCGCCCAAGTCGTTTACAAGGATGCTGAATAGCACTGGGTTTAGGACAGAACACCGCACGGGAGGCAGCCTGTAAACTCCACCAGGGATAGGAATTCGAATGTCGCTACTCCATCCTTGTTTAGCCTGAGAAATGTTGGCAGGCCTCCAGCAAGAGCGTTAGAAACTGGAGCTGAGTCATACGTCAAGATGTGTATCTCTGGCCCTGAAGAGGGGGAGTGAATTATTCTCCCCCCAATAAGTGTCAAAGTCCATAAATTCTCTCCCTCTTTCTCCTCAAGGTTGGTAAATTATTCACATCACTTGACTGCTGTCCAAAAAAAGAGCTTATCAGGACAGTAGGAGGGCTACATGCCCTACATTAAAAAGAACTGCCCTATGTTTGAATGGCAGGCAAAGGCTAAGACGGAAAGAAAGTTCCTAAATAATCTTGTCCTCAATAGGATAAAGTGTCTTGACCTGAAAATGCAGTATGTTCTTGGGCTCCCAGGTCAGTGGGATGGGGAACCGGTTTGGGTTTTAGTCCAGAATTCAAAGAACTCTCCAAGCTCTCGAGCATATTGCACAGTTCCTTTAAAATTCAGACTAAAACACGGAGCAGAATTCTCAATCCGTGGCCACAGAAACCATCTGCCACCACTGGCAAAATGTTGGATTTTCCACGCAAAGAAAGTTAGAAAATTCCTTTGGAAACAAAGATGCCAAAATGCGAAACATCACTGAAAAATTCACAAAATTTCAGCAGCAGGGAGAAAACGTTTGAAATGTTCATTTTATTTTTATCCTGCTTTTCTCCTAACGTGGGAGACAAGCTGGCTTGCAACAAGGTTAAAACAAGATAGAGCTAAAAACCAGGTGATCAAAAGATAAAACAATTAAGCCGCCATATTAAAATAAAATCTCATCGGCAGGCATCCTACGCTGCAGTTACGGATTTGTAAATCAGAGTGACAGATCTGTAACAGCTCTGTCTTCAGCCACGCTCTGTATTCACGCCTGTGGGAGTATTGCCACAATTGGAGATGCTCCCCACAAACCTCTCTAAACAGCCAGCAGCCTCGCTGAGGTCTGTTCTGCTGGAGGTCGGGGCACTGCAGGATGACATTGCCAGTCCACTCCTGCCAGCAAGCTGCAGCGCAGGCATAGAAGCAGGACTTCTGCTGCAACCCCTTCCCACACCAGAGGGCAATAGTGGGAAGGGGCTGGAAATTTCATCCCAGACCTCCATCCCTCAGTGTGGCTGCTGGCTGTTAAGGGGTGTGTGTGCTCAGACTGGGAGACAAGACGTAGTTACGCATTTGTAACTACATCTCTGATGTAGGATTTCAGCATGCAATTTTACAGCATAAAATCATTTTTTTAATGACAGCCAAGATAAAAATACAGCACGGACAGCCCTCTGTCATAAAGATTATGCTGCAACCAATGAATCGTCGAATGCCTGTTGCAGTAAAACCTACTGGCAAAAGGAGAGCAGAGAAGGGGCCAGCCAGGCCTCTCATGGAAAAGAATTCCCCGGGCTGGAGTGTAAGAATGAAGTAAACAAAGTTTTGTTTCCCTAGCCAATTGATTTATTTATCTAGGGCAGCCCTTTATTTTAAAATGTCCCGAAAGGGTCAACCTGAGTCTGATTTAGAAACAAGAAAGCCTTCTAAGATGGAAAAACAGCAGAGGTCTTGACCTTGTCCACCCAGCATCAGACACGTCACCTGGAGCCCTTTTGCATTACACAGTTATAGTGCTATGATTCCACTTTAACCATGGTGCCACCCAAAGGATTCCTAGGATTTGAAGTTTAGGGAAGGGTATTTTAGGGAATTATCAGCAAAAGAGCTGCAGTGATTCATCAAAATCCAAACCTCAGGATTCCATAGGATGCAGCCATGGCAGCTAAAGTAGAATTGTAGCACTATATATGTGTAGTGTGATTGGGCCCCCAGCCTTCTTCATTCTGCTCATACATATCGGCTGAGGCCCCAGTTCTGGGTTGTGTAGATCAGAGTGTATCTGGGGCAACATAAAGATGGCACTGTTGTTACCATACCCTGCCAACCCTCCTATGAGATATGCAATTTTCATAACTTGGACTTGTTAATGATTGGAGAACATCAGGGCCATGCTGACCAGAGACGTGTTCAGAGTCATGATGGTGGGAAAAGTCGAGGTAGGATTGTCTAGAAAACCCCAACGCTGATGGGTTTCTGCTATTCCCTTCACTGCTTCAGGCTCTTGGCACTTTTGAACACAATGGAAGACAAACAGCCCAGATAAAGCAATCAGAGACCATCCTTCGATCTTACGGAGATCTTCTCTATATGCCCTACCTGACCAAACATTAAGAGATTGTCATGAATCCCATCAATGTTTTGTCACTCCGGAGTTAAAGCAATCAGCCCATTCCAGACCCCTTTGTCAGTTCCTTGGGAAAGGCATTATGACTTTGTCAACGTACCCCTTCAGGGTATGAAATAGGGTATTAAAATCCTAGCTTCAGCCCCAGCCAATTGTAGTACGTAGAATGTAATCCAGACTGCTGCTCCTCTGTGCTACCCTCAGATGCTGTCTGAGCCCCTCCACTGCTACCTCTTTCTTCAAGACTGGTAACTATCACCCTTTCCACCCCTAATCTCTCTATCCAACCTTTCCCACCTTGCTTTCTGCCTTGTATGGTTCTTAAAGAGTGTCTGATATCTCATATGTTTGTCAATTCAAATAAAAGACTTTTCAAACTTTAGCTGGCATACTGTCTGTAGTTAGTACTGGTGTACATATGTAAAAAGATCCTGCCATTACCCTCCTCTCTCAGGCCTCCTTTGAGCTATAATTCCCCCAAACACTGAATTTGCAAGTGGACTCCAACATCTCCCATCTCTTAGGGTAATACTGTCTCCCCTCAAATAAGAATTCTTCCCACAACCTATGGGTTTTTCTTTCAATCTGCAAATTTCTAGCATTGCCATTGCTTAATCCTTCTATTGAGCATTTAGAAATACAGTTTAGGCTTAAAGACTGAAAAACCCCTTATAGATTTTTTGCCCAAAAAAAAAAAAGAAAAAAGAAAAAAGAAAATTACTTGGTAGCTTTTGGTTTTGGTTATTAGAAAGAGTAGGCTCTTGAAAGAAAGGAATATGTTGTAATTTTGAAGTGAGATGTATGACTAACTATATGTATACATAACCACTGAAAGGAAGATCAGAAGTCTCTTTTTTCCTTTTTGTCTTCTTTGCTTCTCTTTTTCTTTCTTTATTTTTGTTCTGAACATTTTGATTTTTGTTATGTTGTATTTCAGTTTTCCATCTTTTCTTTCATTTTCTCTAATCTCTGTAACTCTTAATGCATTTTTTGAAAAAATTCAAATTATTTTTTAAAAAATAGAAATACAGTTTAGGGCTCCAAAGAAAAGGGGAAGGTAAAACAAGCCAAGGAAAATGCACCCAATGACATATCTGTGAACATGCAAGCTGCTTTTGTGGTCCCAGTCAATCAAGAGGTACCTCAAAATCATATGGAGAGTAGCTACTGGTGGGACAAAAGAGGACGTTGCCTTCCACTTAAGATTTCCCCATGCCAGTGGGGCAGTGAATCCATTCCAGGTTTTTGCCTGAACTTTAAAGAACTAGACAAGGTGCTTCAGGACCATGGATAGCACCATGCTATCTCAAATGAAAGTTTCATTCAAATTTCTACTGTTGCTGTAATTTAAACTTCAGTTGAGCAGTCAGAAATAGAGTTTAGGCATCCAAAGAGAAAGGATCAGGCCAAGTAGTTAAGCAGACACAAACACAGAGAATAGAAGAGCTCTTGGTGCAAACAATTTTCAATATCTCACTCTCTGAAATGCTAGAAACTTCCGGATTGCAGGAAACTATCATGGGGGGACAATTCTTATTGAGGGGCAATGCCCTCATTCTCCACCCCCACCCCCACATAATGTAAACTTCTGCATGTAGACTTATGCATTGTTTGTAAATTATGCATTGCAACCCTTTATTTGAATTGCAATGTTGCAAGACTGCTTCAAGATGCCAAATGCCCATGTGCATCCTTGCACAATGCACACCCATGCACAGTTTTGCTGCCTGGGGAACTCTGTTTCTAGAGCTGTGAACTGAATAAGAACCTTTCACATCAGCCATTTCTGTAAGAGAACTTACGCAAGCATAAGACACCTATGGGATTCCAGCCTTTGTCTGTCCATTTCAGTTGTATTCTGTTGAATTTGAATCCAGTTCAAAGAATGGTAAACATCATATCCTGTCTACGTAAAGGGAAAACACAGCACAGGGTGCAACAGTAAGATAAAGAGAACTCTATCCTGTCCACATGGAAGGAAAATACAGCTTAAATCCAATTTGTCACTGGTTGCCATTTTCTATCAAATTGCTGAGTAGAGTTTTCTTTTAACAAACTGGAAAGCTTTTCTATTTCTTTCATATCCATCACTTTAATTTGCCGTTCTTCTATGGTTGGTGCCTTTTTCTCCTTCCAATGTCGAGCATAACATAACCTCGCCACTGTTATCAAATATAAAATTATCTTCTTGTTCTTTCTCATTTCTTCCTGTGGCCCCAACTTCTTAAGTAAATACATTTTAGGCTTCATCTCAAAATTTACATTGATCATCTTCTGAACTGTATCATGGACTTTTTTTCCTAAAGTTTCTTGCAAGGTGGTAATAGAATAAGAAGAAAGTAGGAAGTGGGAGATAAATGGTTAAAAACTGTAAATTATAGACGTTTATATAGATAACTGTTAGAATTAGTATGAGTAAAAGAGAAAAAAAAAGAATAATTACAAAATAAAGTGTAACCGACAAAACAGCGAGAGAGAATAGTTGGGGGAAAACACTAAAAAATGAAATCGAGGTTCGGGGGGAGATATTATATTGCGTAACTATAGGAAAGATTGATATAAAGAGAAGATTATTTTATAATATTTTGATTTTTTTTAATAAAAAGCATATATTTAAAAAATATAGCTCAAATCCCATCCCACCTTACTCAGGGTCTTGGGGTTCATGCTGGAGACACAGAAATCTGGTTCTCAGGCTCTCCTCCTTTTTCTCCTTCAGAAAACGCCATCCAGGCCTTCGGGAACGGGACGTACCTGAGCGCAGCCCTGGGTCCCTCCACTCCTCCGACCACACAGATGCGGAAACAGGAGCGGAATGCCAACAAGGCTGCAGCCACCCTGAGAGAGAACATCTTTGAGCAGCTACAGCCCACCAAGGTAGGCAAGGAGTTCTGCTGAAATCAGCAGTGGGCCCATCAGCCGCCAAGTCGGTGCTTGGTAGCCCATCGGTCTCATGTTGGTGGGGCGGTGAAGCCACTCTGTTTAGCCTGAACTGTACCAGAGCTACCCAAAATGCTGAAACTGTCTGGGGCAGAAGGTTCTACATCTTGGGAAGCGCCCATAAAAATTCAGACTAGAACCTGGAGCAGATTCACTATGTTATTGACATGGAAGCCACCAGCTCGCATTGGCCTACCCCTACACGCATACACTTTGCCCATTAAAATGAAGTCTTTGCTAAAATGAAGCAGTGGCTGCTGACTCTTTGCCAGTGGGGCAGTGAATCCATTCCAGGTTTTCAGCTGAACTTTAAAGAACTATCCAAGGGGCTTTCCAAATACGTTCCGCACCATGGATAGATCCCATATAGGTGCCCAAAACCCAAAGCAGATTCACTCCCTACTTAAATGGGAGCCACCAGCTGCTGTTGCCTTTAGGTTGAATCATCTGTATGGAGGCAGGGCTGGGCGTTTTGTTTCCATCCTGCTCAGTCCCCGAGTCAAAGGCCAATTTGGCTTGTTTCCTCAACCCCAGTGAGTTCTCTGGGATCCTGAAAGTGGACCTGGCCAGCCGGGCTACGTTTTGCTCCTCTTCCCCATGATCTAGAGCCCTCGCCTGCGGAAGAACAAATACGGCTGAATCAGATCTTTGACAAGCAAACTGAGGCTGTGGGGAGAACTTGGTCCATACATCCTGTGCTGGGGAAAGGGCAGAGCTGGGAAAATTTCCTTTTTGGGCGACCAGTCCCAGAATCAACCAGCTGCGTGAAACTTTCTGCAGCTCTGGAAAAAGCCCAAGAGAATATATGGTTCATCAGGCAGTCCTCATTCACACAAGAAGAAGGGTTTCCCTGACTTCTCTTTAGGCCAGAAAATGAAGCCTTGTGAGAAGCAGCTGAGTACGTTTAGCCTGAAGAAGAGAAGGCGAAGAGGTAACATGATAGCCATGTTGCAGTCTTTGAAGGGGTGTCATATGGAAGATGGGCAAACTTGTTTTTTGCTGCCCTGAAGACTAGGATACAGAACAACGGATTCAAATGACAAGAAAAGAGATTACACCTAAACCTTAGGAAGAATTTTCTGATGGTAAACAGCAGTTTGACAGTGAAATACTTCCTAGGAGTATGGTGGAATCTCCTTCTTCGGAGGTTTGTCAACAGGAGCTGGAGTGCTTGGATTGTGTCTTCCTGCGTGGCAGAAGGGGGTTGGACTGGATGGCCCTTGGGGATCTCTTACAGTTCTGATTCTATGATTTGGGTACATGGGCAGCTGGTTGCTTCCAAGTCAGTGAGGAAATGAACTCACTCCAGGTTTTAGATAGTACTTTAAGAATACTGAATGCTATCTCTCCAAACAGCTTTGGCACCTGGGATACCTCCTCTAAAATTCAAACTTAAACGCACAGTGGATTGACTGCCTCGTGGATATGAGGCCCAATGCTTGCATAACATCCTTACTACCAGATATTATTGCTCACAACCCAGCATAGCTGAAGGACTATAATGAAGTGGTGAATTAACTGCCACAGTGGAACTGTGCACACAAGCATTGTAAAGAAGAAAATGGTGGTGTGCCCTAATTTCCACCAGTGGTATTTGGTCTTAAAAATGGTCTCGTGGGGCAGAACTAAGCATTCTGGTTTGTACTGTTGGAGAAGGAAGGCATTTTAGGGCAGATGTGGGGAGTGGAGGTTTGTCATGTACATGTCAGTGCCACAGTGAATTTACTTTAGGTTTTAATGCAGAGTCATCCAAGGTGCTGAACCCTATTTCACAAACAGGATCAGTACCTAGGAGAGTTTCTTTAAAGCTATCCCAAATCCAGAGTAGATGCACCACTCCGCTCACACACAGTCATCAGACCCGGTGGATGAATGGGTGGAATGCTTAACTTACCCATACCCTTCCTTCCTTCTCTGCAAACTGTTCTTTGCCATTCTCCCTTCACCCCAAACCTGGCTTTGAAACGATGGTCAAAATCCTATGGCAAAAAAGATGGAAAGTAACTTTACAGTTGCAGAGTTATGGGATGATTGTGCACGAGTGAATTAAAGCAATGTGCAACTCAATGTGCCAGTGGGAAGTGCATGCAGTGTATAATGAACATCACATACACAGCTCCACCTCTGCAACCTTCAACAGAATACAGGCTGCTGCCCCGGACAAAAATTCTAACTTCCGTTGGGGAATATATACAAATGTCACCAACAGGATACCAGGCCTCATTTCTCAGATACGTAGGCAAAAGCGGGTATGGAAAAGATTGCAGAAGACAAGCACAGGATAAGGAAAGGACTATGCCGCTGGTTCTAGTATGCAAATCTTGCCTCTGCCTCCATCTTGTGTGAAAGATTGGGTTGTGAGAATATGTCAAGCTCGATTCCATCAAGGGTCTCATTTATCTAGAACCAAATCCATCCTGGCTGCAGGCCCAGATTCAATTGCATTGTGTCTTTCTTTTTTCTGCACAGAAATTTGGACAGAATTTCAGGACTTTTTCTGCATGGAAATTTTTCAAAATGGACTCACTTCTTATACCCATTTCCCAGCATGTTTGGACACAATCCACCTTTCTCTCTGTCTTTTCTTGCACATTTTTTATTCATTTTTGAAAGGTATCCTTTTTTTTCTACGCACCTCACAAACTTGGAAGCTTACCACTTTCCAGCCACAAATTGCAATTGCTTACCAGTCCCAAATTTCAGTGCTTGTTTGTTTGTTTTTTCCCTTTTGGAAAGTTGTTTATACCATTGCAAAGGCAGATCCGATAAGACTGCCTTGCTGGAATGTTTCCTTTAGCTGCTCTGGCTGCTTCCATGCTTCGAGCTGAACTTTACTAGCTGTATTTAACTCCTCCTGGGGCCCAGTAGCTATGGGATAAGAGAAGAGCTAAGCCGATTAGACAGCAGCAACAGAAGGTTTCAAAGAAACGGCATCTGACAAACCCACTCCCAGCTCACAGATAGGGGCTTGTGATGCTACAGACCTGTTGGAAGAACGATCTCTCTCTCTCTCACTCGCTCTCTCTCCCGCTCTCTCAATCTCTCCTGAGACCAGGGAACATGGAGATTTCGCATTAAATCAGACTCCAAAGCTGGATTACAGTCTTGCTCCCAACTTTCAAAAAGCCAAACCCCTCAAACAAGGAAGTCAGCAGCCAGGGCTGTCTCAGGGATGGGGCCACGTGCATTCCAGACACCACAACCTCCCCTGACCTAATGCTTGGCTGTGGGGTGATGGGAGCTGTAGTCCCCTACACTGGGAGAGGAGTGAGAAATCCAAAGGGGAAGGCTGGATGGTGCCAAGTGTGGATGTTATTACCGGCAAAGCTCAGCAAGTGTAGACATGTAGACCTTTCAAATAGGAAGGAGCACTGGGATTGTCTATCATAGAATCATAGAATCATAGAAATGTAGAGTTGGAAGAGACCCCAGGGGCCATCCAGTCCAACCCCCTGCCATGCAGGAACACCCTCAAAGCATTCCCGACAGATGGCCATCCGGCCTCCGCTTAAAAACCTCCAAAGAAGGAGACTCCACCACACTCCGAGGCAGCAGATTCCACTGCCGGACAGCCCTGACCGCCAGGAAGTTCTTCCTGAGGTTCAGGTGGAATCTCCTTTCCTGCAGCTTGAATCCATTGCTCCTTGTTCGGGTCTCTGGAGTGGCAGAAAACAAGCCCTCTTCCTCCTCTCCATGGCATCCCTTCAAATATTTAAACATGGCTATCATGTCCCCTCTTAACCTTCTCTTCTGCAGACTGAACATACCCAGCTCTCTAAGTCTATCCTCATAGGGCTTGGCTTCCAGGCCCTTCACCATTTTGGTCGCCCTCCTCTGGACCTGCTCCAGCCTGACCATGTCCTTCTTGAATTGGGGTGCCCAGAACTGGACACAGGATTCCAGATGAGGTCTAACCAAAGCAGAGTGGAGTGGTACCAGTACCTCTCTCGATCTAGACACCATACTCCTATTGATGCAGCCGAGAATTGCATTGGCTTTCTTGGCTGCCGCATCACACTGCTGACTCATGTTCAGCCTGTGGTCTATTAAGACTCCTAGATCCCTTTCACACGTACTGCCATCCAGTCTAGTCCAACCCCCAGGCAGTGATGCAAACTCATTGTCAAAACCAGGAGACCTGGGTCAAGCCAGGGCTATGACATTCAGGTCTGCTTTCAAATTCTCTCTTCCCAGAGAAGCAACACCCTTCTAAATTTTTGTCCCCCCTCTGGCTTCCTCTCCCAGTTTATCTCCCTCTACTGCTTTCCCTAGATTCTCACCCTTGCAGATATAGGGCAAAGCATGGATTAGCTTATCCAAATGACCATGTCACTGGTGGTAGCGGGTATACCCAATCTAAAGCAAAGAGGCACTCTATTGAGACTGCTCCTTACAAAAATATAACCAAATCTTTATTTAACAAACTGTCAAGGGAAAAGGTAGTTGGCAAATTAAAGATAAGGAAACAGCACAACACTTGTATATTTAAACCAGCAAACACTCTCTTTCCTCTCTCTCGCACACTCTCAGATGGATTTCTCTCTCTCTCAACTCCAAACTGCCAAAAATCTCTTTTTTTCAGAACCCTGTTTCAGTTAAATTTCAGTTACTCATTCCCCCATCTAGCCCCTCTCTCTGGCTCGCTTGGGTTCCATATTCAACAGCCAATCAATTTAAATCCTCTGGGTTGCGAGGGCAGTCCATCGCTATGCCCCCTCCGGGGTTCGTCACACCCGTCACTGCAGCACCTTGAGAGGTAGCCATCTGGCTTCTGTTTGAAAGCCTTAAAGAAGGAGAGTCTGGTTAGTTACTTCTTTTCCCCAAACAGTGAAGGCTGAAAGTTGGGTCTCTGGGTCTGTGCCTGTCAATCCATGAATTTCAGAGCGTTTTCTTAGGCAAGGAATCCTCAGAGGTGTTTTTGCCAGTTCCTTCCTCTGAACTATATATAGCCTACAGCACCTGGTATATGTTGGCAGTGTCCTGTCCAAATACTAACCAAGAAAGACCCTGCTTAGCTTCCTAGATCAGACAGGATCTGTTCCCTTTAGGGCGCTGTTTATAACAGTTACCTAAAATGGGCTTGCAGTAGGGTTGCATTGCTTAAATTATATGGGTAAGTTTCTAAGTCCATTTCAACTAACCACAATTGTTGTTGTGTGCCATCAAGTTGTGTCTGACTTGTAGTGACCCTAAGGCAAACCTATCATGGGGGTTTCTGGGGCTGAGAGTGTGTGACACGCCCAAGGTCACCCACTGGATTTCAGTGACTGAGCTAGGAATCAAACCCTGGTCTCCAGATCGTAGTCCAATGTTCAGACCAGTACATCACCCTGATTCTCAACTACAGATATACCCCAATATAACTGGGCAATAGATTTTTCACATACACAGGTATAGATATAGGTATAAATATGTCGTCTCTCTCACTCTCTGACATTTACAAGATGACAAACACTACTCTCACACAAAAGGCAACATCTCTTTGAAGATGCCTGCTGCAACAGCATTGAAAACAAAGTATAGTTCTTGCTTGAAAGATACTGTTTTGCTCATATGCAAATATTATGATTGATTAAATGAAACATATACAAGGTCAGAATCCAGACGGCACAACTCCATTCAGGTCATTGCCTCTTATGGGAGTGATTGAGTTTTTCCCAAAGTCAAGTAGCAGCAGTCTGGGAAGACAAGGTTTCATTCACTACCAAGGAGGGAAACCGCTGTCTCTGAGCATCAATTCACCAATGTGGTGGAGGTCCTTAGAGCCCAGGTGCTGGCTCAGACAATCGCCTGTCCTTGGCTGTTTCCAAACTCCCAAAATGTACAATGGGTAACCATAATTACATCATCATCATCATCATCATCATCCCACCTATTTTTCAAATTTGGGACTCAAACTAGGTCACAATTGAAAAGAACAACACAATTGAAACACATACAAAAAGTTCATGTTAAAACAGAATTAAACTATATACTCTAAAACAATAATTTCTCTGTCAAAGAATAAAATGCAGTTTTGGAAGATTTTTAAGACCTTTGAAACAGTGATTAAAACAAGATAGTACCCACTAGCCCATTCTTCAAAAACATTCTGTTTTAAAAGCCTGTTTGGATGATGAAAAGGTTTTAGCCTGCCGACGGAAGGACAACAAGGAGTGAGCCCTTCTGGGAAGAGAATTCCAGAGTCTGGGGGAGCCACTAAGAAGGCCCTGTCTTGCGTCCCCACCAATATTGCTTGCGATGGTAGTGGGACAGAGAGAAGGGCTCTCCTGATGATCTCAGAGCCTGGGCTGGTCCATACAGGGAGATATGGCCTGCCACATAGCCTGGACCTGAGCCATAGAGGGCTTTATAGGTCATAACCTTTCAGCCTGGCCTACCTCGTAGGGCTGTTGCAAAAGTGGAAAATGCTTACCCCATTTGTGCCCTTTGAGTTGCTTAGAGAAAGGAGCAGAAAGACGGATTTATAGAGCTGGAGGGGAGGCCGAGGGCCGTTCTAATGCAACCACCCTGCCAAAGCATGAGTCCATGGTGAAAGCATTCCTGAGAGGTGGCCATTCCGCCTCTGTTTATAAACTTCCAGAAAGAATAAATCCTATTCACTTTTAAGAAGAATGCACAAGTGACTGTGTGTATCTGCAGTGTGTGTGTGTGTGTGTGTGTGTGTGTGTTACAAAATACCTTCACTATGACGCTTGCACAAGTGAGATAGCAAGTTCAGTTTCTCCTGCAGTTTGTCTTCTTCCTAAAATATGCTTCGTAGTAATCAGAACTAAGGTGTAAACTTGACACTTGGAAGCAAAACAACAGCAACAGCAACAACTCTGTTATATTCCCAAGACAAAGCGTTTGCTTAACTAAAATTCAATACTCAGCTAACTCCAAAGTGTTGCGATCTAAAAGGATGCCGCTGAGAGCTGTGAATGCCTTGGCACCAAACCAGCCCTTCATTTAGCAGCTGCTGAGGTTTGATCTGCTTTGGTCAGACCTCACCTGGAATCCTGTGTCCAGTTCTGGGCACCAAAGTTCAGAAAGGATTTTGAGAAGCTGGAACGGGTCCAAAAGGCCTGGAAACCGTGAAGCCCTATGAGAAACAGCTTAGGGAGCTGGGCGAGCTACGAGAGACTGTTCTCCTGTTGATCCGAATGCAGCAGACGGACCTTCCCGGTCTCCTCCCACGAGAGATCTTTGGCATGAGGAAGAATAGTGGCAGGGTTCCTGCTTCTGGTTGTCTCATGGGAGATCACTGGCAGGAGGAAGATGAAAATATTGGTCCGCTGCGTCCCAATCAACAAGAGAAAAGACCTCCATCACTCACAGTGGCTGCTGCCTCGTAAGTCAGGATTGGGGAGTTTTTACAATTCCTGCCTATTCCCTGCGCCTTTTGCCGTGATGATGAATATGTAGGGATCGTGAATATGAAGCAGTTACAGACGCGTACCTCTTGGTTATGCATCTGCAGTGATGTATTTAAATCTTTTACTCCAAGTCTCAAGTCTCGAGCCTTCAGGACTCAAGTCTTTGCCTTCACGTCAAGTCTCGAGTCAAGCCTCAAGTCAGGAAGCCAACTTTATAACCCAAACTATATTCCAGAAGTTATGGACAGAGTCAAATAAAACCAGTTTTAACAATAAAAGTAGAGTCTGCCCTCCATATTTGTGATTTTTGTGATATTTGTGATACAGCTTCTGAAGTGGGGAATAGGATCTTTCTTACTCCCCATTACTGAAGCTTCAAAAGCTTTAGAAGGAAGGATCCTTCCTCCTCAAGCCCATTGCCTAACACATTTGCTGTTCTCCTCTGAGAAATGCATCCTGTGCTCTGGAAGCGAGTCTTGCTTTCTGCTCTTAGGAAAAGTTTCAGAAGGCTCCTCTGATATGCACTGGGGACAGGCTGCTGTGCAGACCTCAACTCTACCTCAGTTCTGTTGCCTAAAATGTTTCCTGTTCCCCTCTAAGAAATGCACCCACACTTTGGGTTGAGACAGATTGTCACGTGACCAGTAGACAAAAAGGGATGGAAGCGTTCTTCAAAGTTGTAAGGTTTTGGGTGAATGTGTTACGTTACTGAACCAAGGGCAGCAAGTCAGTCACTAAAAATATACAAGTCACGAGTCGAGTCGGTGTGTCGTTTATTGCTGAGTCAAATCCAAGTCAAATCTTTGAAGCAACTTCAGTCCAACTTGAGTCTGAGTCAGTCGACTCAAGTCTACATCACTGTGCCTCTGTAACTGTAATCGTAAATGCCAACCCCTCCTTTATTTCTTACCCAGCTTGTCATCCCCATGGCTCCCTGAGAAACTTACAAATATCAGAGAATCATTTAGGGTTTTGAACATCATCACCAGGACCTTGAATTCAGACCAGAAGCAAATTGGGCAGCCAGTTTTGGAAGCAAATGGGCAACAGCATACATGTGGATTCATACGACGCAAGCACAAAGTAGGTCAGCAATTGTGTTAACTCCTTCTTCTCCCTTTCTGTCTCTTGCCAGATATCAGCCGAGGAGAAAGTGTTACGGGACGCCACCCATTTAGCGTCTGACTCGTCCAACACAGCCCAGGCGCTGACCGTTCACGGCTGCTGGATCCTGTGGTGCTTCACCTCCACCAGTACATATCTCCTGGTGTCCATGTGAACTGGAGTGAGCCCACACTCAAGAGCTGAGACTGAACTGCTCTTTGTTGTTTTTCAATGTGGAGCGCCCAGGTGAAAGGTCCACCCCAGCCTCCATCTTCCTCCTCATCAACTTTAAGAAGGAAAGAAACTCATCTCATCCAGTTGTTTGTTAATGCCTTTTCTGGTGAGCAGATGCTGTCTTCATCCGGGGAAGTGCTGGAGACCAGACCCTTCACAAGAAACCTTTGTGATCCATCATGGACCCATGCAGAGGTCACAGTTAGAACTAATTCACATTACCTTCTTTTTTATGTTGGCAGGTCAGTAAAAGTTGCCAGCTTTGGTGTGATAAAACAGCCATATCAGCAGCCAAACGAGGTGCGATCCTGTTTCTTTCTTGGAGTTTGTTCTTGTTCTAATGTGCCTTCAAGTCATCTCTGACTTACGGCAAATGTATCATGGGGTTTTCCTGGCAAAATTTGTTCAGAGGAGATTTGCCCTTGCCTTCCTTTGGCTGCGAGTGTGTGATTTGCCCAAACTCATGGCTGAGGAGGGATTTGAACCCAAAGTCCTAGTCCAACATTCATAGGACAACGTTATGCTGGATCTCTTTCTCTTGGAGAACTTGGAGCACGTTGGAACAGGAGCTGGACTGCTTCATCACGCCAATATTGTCAACTTCTGCTAATAGTGCCACCTAATCACTCTAATTTTTTTTAAAAAATAAAGGTTTGAATGATTATGCTTTGAGACTGAAAAACAGACAAAAATGCTTGGATGTTCTACGTGGCCAAAAAGACAAGAGCCAGGCTACTCTAATGACTGTGAGAAATGGAAAACGTGGATTATTTGTTGAGGAATGGGTTTGCTTTGAGAATATATTCTTGTTTGTAGCTTCATAAGAACTTCTGGGACCAGTGAGACTGAGTTTCGGCTCTAAAGAGGAAAAAAAAATCACCCATTCTTATGAGCAAGTCATTGACTTGGTTCCAATGGAGCATGTTCAAGGACAAAAATCCTGTCTGATCTGGTAATACACAAGGGAAAAAACGTACGTGTATCTGAACTCCTACCATGTTACTGATGTGTGTCTTCAGGTTGCGTGGTCCTCCTAGAGACTTGTGTTCAATCCAAATTTGTGCTGCTGAATCCGTTGCCCTGGGTGGTTTTAAGAGAAGTGGTTTTAAGCTTTACCACGGGGTGTCCCTCGCCACAATTTGGTCCAGAAAAGGAGGCTGCAGAAATAGTCTCAAACGTTTTGCTCTTCATAGTTTGGGGTGGAGTCAACAGATGCAAAGATGTTACACTTGGCACACCCAAACACCAGCATCTACTGGGGTCCAAGGTAGAATTTCACCCCAGGTTCAGAGATTCAATCCCCTGATTGCCACTACTCCACTGAACCTGAGAACAGTCTTCTTGGAGAAGTTTTCAGGTTGAGCCGAGATTGGGGGCCTTTCCGCACTTCAACAGCCTGAGGAATTCTGGGGTTTGTAGTTTCCTGAGGCCCAAGAGCTCTCTGGCTGAGAATTCTTAATGCCCTTCCCTAAACTGCAAGCCCCAGGATTCCGCAGGATGTTGAAAGTGGAATAATAGCACTGTAACAGTGGAGTACGGAAAGGCCCCAAATGATACCGATAGCTCCATCTGTTGTGATTTTTTTTTTCCAGTTGTGGCTGATCCATAAGTGAAAGCCATCACTTGAAGCCTCAACCCACAGGTAAGAAAGTACGAATTATGTGGATGAGTACAGGTTCCCATCTATGCTCCTCCTTTCAAATGAGTGAGACTTGCGGGTCCCACTAATGCAGAGATGGGCAAATGGTGCCCCCTGGTCCCCTGAAGCCTCGCAATAATTTCTCAAAGTTCCTCAACCCCTCCAATTTAAAAAAACAATAACTCAAATTTTGGGCAATTTTTGGCCCCCAAGTGCATGAAAATACATGAAAATGCCACACACACAAACACACACCAGAACCCTGTACTACCTCCATGTGTCTTTGTTTTCCTCTGCATCCCCTCTCAAAATGGCAGCGGGCCATTATTTCTTGTGGCCATTTTGAGAAGGACTAAATAAAAAAAAAACTGAGGTATTGGGGCTTGCTGGGAGCCATTGGCCACCCATGTACTAATGACTGAGCTGGGTCTGTTCTAGGTAGAGTCTAATAAGAGGTTGGAAGAGTCCCTTGCCATTTCCGCCCTACACTGTCCTGGTGCTATCATTCCTCTTTCAACCTCCTGTGGAATTCTGGGGTTTGTAGTTTCCTGAGGCCCAAGAGCTCTCTGGCTGAGAATTCTAAAGGCCCCTCCCTAAACTGCAAAGCCCAGGATTCCACAGGATGATGAAAGTGGAGTGACAGCACTATAACAACTTGTTTTGTATCGCAGATTCCAGAACTTCTGTTCTGGGCCTTGTAGTCAAAGAACAGCTCTCCCAAGGTCAGATTTTTAACACAATATTTCAGCCACAACTCAGCAGAAGGCCAGGCGTTATTCAACTCATGGAAGTCAAAGGGCTTAAGCATATTTGATTTTGGGTTGGTTTACGGCCTCTCTCTTGCTCATAGCTGCATATCTTGCAAATGCCCCAGTTTGTCAGGGACAGTCCCAATTAATCTTCTGTTGTCCCACTTTTCCAGCTGCTTTTAAAATGTCCCATTTCTCTCTCCTCCTTCCCCCTTCCCCCTTTCTCTTCACCTTACTTCAACTGCAGCAAACTGAATCCAAAGTGCAGATGTAGTTTGCACTCCATTAATTCAGCAGGAAGGATTGGAGAGGGGGGGGACAGAGTCTTTCTCTTCCCAGTACCCTCTGGCAAAAGCAAACGACTGCAGCCTGTCCTAGCTTTCTGTGTCCTCCCTCATTAATTACTTTTGGCCTCTTGACTGACACTCTGATGTTGTTTGGCCACATGTGTCCTGGCTTTCGTCCACAAAATGTTGGAAGGTACATAGCTGGGATGGCTCTCGTTCCAACATTGAGAAAATGGCTAGGATCCAACGTTCTCTAGGTCTTTCGTGCAGGTATGGAGACCCAAGATGGTGGGTGCCTTCAGTGGTTAAATGTCACATGGGCACCAGACATTGTGTGCATACAGTAGACCTGCTGGGTGGGGTACATGAGAGCTTACATTAGGAACAGCTATGAAAGGCTGATGGGACTGTGCTAAGAGAAAGCTAGAAGGAACTTCTTCCAGTGGATCGTTCCATGTCACGCTGTCATGCTATACATAGGAAAGATCTCCTCAGATTGGCCAGTATCTGGGTCTTAATTTACACAAAGGAGGAAAAGAATGGCTGACGCCCTGTGAGTGATTTATGATGGTGTAAGTCAGACTTACACTACTGCAACTTCATTGGGCGTTATGGAGGTTGGGATTCTCTACCAACCCCTCAAAAAACCACCCATTCTCAGCTGAAGCCCCTTAAGGCTGGCCATTTCCTGGTTGACGGAGAGTGGAAGGAGCAGCAGATGAGCACCCACCTCCTCTCCCATACCTGGATGCAAAACCGTGGCCATTTCCACCCTACTCTGTGATAGTGCTCCTATTCCACTTTCAGCATCTTGTGGAATTCTGGGACTTTGTAGTTTACTGAGGCCAAATTCTAAGTGCCCCTCCCTAAACTGCAAATGCCAGGATTCTGTAGGATGTTGAAAGTGGAATACTAGCACTCTGTGACAGTGTAGTGAGGAAATGGCCAATGACGTCATAAACAGGGAACTCCAGAGGATGCTCGGTGGTCCCCGTGGATGCCGGTTACTGGGCACTCAGCTATGGGAACAGAACATCCCACACTCTGAGCTGAGCATCTGTATGGCATTGCAGGGATTCTTCAAGAGAGGAATCCCACCAGCCTTGGAAACACTTGAGAAGCAACATTGGGGGTTCCTGCTCTTTGGCCATATACTGCTCAGTTTGCATCGTGCCTCACATACAGCCCCAGAAGTCAAATGTGGGCCTCAATCCTATTGTCAGTCCCAGTTGGAGTAGAGCCATTGAATCAATTGGATTTCCTTCCACGTTGACTCCCCTTTCAGCAATTGATTCAATGGATCTTTACAGACTGGGGCTAACCAACAGGATCCCGGCTGCAACTGACTCAAAGCATTCTTCAGGTTGACGAAACTAGTTAATTGTGTTGGATTCAGCTTAAGTTGCAGGGCTGGAATGGTGAAGGAATGCCTTTCACATCAGAGCGGAAGGTGAGAAATGGCACTTGCTGACTCCAGGCTGGTGTTTTTAATCAATCCATTTCAATGTGTCAAGTGTTCAAGTCATGTGTCAGACATTTCCCTTCCTGAGAGTTAAAGGAAACCAAAGATGGCATCTTGGTATTTTTAAAAACTTGATCACCGAACTAGTGTCCTCGTGCACAGTTGAGCTGAAGTGTGCGTGCAGCGGGGGGTTGAAAAATCAAGCAGGCAATAATATGGTTGAGATCCTCAAATATAGATTCTGGTTTCTGGTTCTGATCTTGGAATTTATCATGCTGTTAGAATTTTCAAACACTGCTTATGCCTTCTGAGGGAGGAAAGACCTTTTCTTTATTGGATGGTGTTATCAGTGGCGTCAAGAAGTGTTTTCTAAATGGATAAAGAAGGGGGAAAAGAAAGAGGTGTGTGTATGTTTTAAATCAATCATAGAACCTGCTCCCAAAATGAGCAATTCTATTTGCATGCCATAGATTGGATTTGCAAGTTATTCTTCAAGAATCCAATGGGAGCCAAGCTACATCTTATCTAATGACATTTCCTCCCCAGTTTTCATTATAAACATATACACACACACACCACCACAGACAAAATAAATCTTAGAAATAATGAAACAGACCTACTGGGGTTTGCCAGAGAGACAAAGTTACTGATTCCCAGCTTCTTTAATCTTTTCTTGTCCTTGAGCATCTCAGACGTCTTTGCCAATCTGTTCCCAAATTTGCTGCTGTCATCAGGTGCCAAACAAGTGAAGTCAAACCAACAGAGTCCTGTTGACATTTAGAGAAGGAGATGATCCATGAGCCAAGGCAGCCAGTTTACCTTCTGGGTTACAGCTCATGAAAGCTAAAGAATAGAATCCTGTTGGTGACATGCAGGTGTGCAACCTTGGCCATTTCCACACTAGCCTGTTACAGTGCTATTATTCCACTTTCAACATCCTATGGAATCCTGGGGTTTGCTGTTTAAAGAGGGAACTTTGAGTCCCCTCCCTAAACTGCAAACCCCAGGATTCCACAGGATATTGAAGTGGAATAATAGCACTATAACAGTCTAGTTCAGAAATGGCCTTGGTTTTACATATAAGATGTTGTCACAAAGAGTTACACTCTGGCTTCTCGTGCAATGTCCAACCCTCTCTGCTCCCAAGGCAGTTTCCAAAAGCTTGGGGCACTGCTATGGGGTGGGGAGACAACCAGGCAGTCCCCATCCCACACTTCAGAGAAATGAAGTCGCTGTCGCAGATCTCCAGGGAGTCACCTCCCCATTCCTTTGTCCTCGGCCCTTCCACACCTTACCTTCTTCCAGCGCTGGGGTGTGGGGGTCGCACGAGCAGCCTCTGGCGAGAGGCTCTCGCATCCGGGGTCCTTCGGCTCCGCATGCGCTGCCTGCTCACGCAAGAGCCTGCCTCTTCCTTCCGCAGTGCAGCCTGGGACCTTCCCAGGCTGCGCTGGGGCAGGAAGCGCGACCAGTGCTGCTCCGGAGGCTCCGCACGCCAGGTAAGTGTGCGTGGGCCCTGGGAGCAATGCGTGATCGAGCACCATTTTCAGCTTCAAGCCGAAAATGAAAAGGTGCGCAATCAGCCCCTGCCAGCCCATGGAGCGTTGTGCGATTGTGAGTGTGTCGTGCAGATTGCTCCTCACAATCGCGTGACGCTCCAGGCGCCCTTTTGCATGGAAAATGCCGTGCGAAAAGGGCCTCTTAGCCAGGGAATCATTAAATCACAGGATTATTATAGTTGGAAGGGATCTACAAGGGTAATCTAGCCTACCCTGTGCCTGTGTAGGAATGCACAACTGAAGCACTCCTGGGTCTTGGCCACGCAACCTCTGTTTAAAAACATTCAAAGAAGGAGATTCCACCACATCCCAAGGTGGTCTACTCCATTGTCAAACAGTTCTTATCATCAAAAAAATTCTTCTTCATTTTTGTAGGTGGAATCTATTTGGGGGTTTTTTCCCTTGCAATTTGTATCCATTGGTTCATGGCCTAGTCTCTGATGCAGCAGAAAATGAGCTGGCTCCATCTTCTACATGATATTCCTTCAGATATTTATAGGTGGCCATCATCGTCATCTCCATCATCCCTTCTCCAAGCTCAATGGTCATGGCAGTGCCCCCGGCATTTGAAACATGTCTTCTTAGAGCAGCCAAGAGTCCTGGGGAAGGATCTTGGCTATAATTTTAAGAATTTAACATTTTCAACAACAGATACAAATGATTTAGGAATACCAAAGGAATCAAGCGTGTCTCCTTTCCAGTGGTGGTTGAGAGATGTTTTAAGCCTCATAAAGTATAGGAGGAGACATTGACCTTACCTTCTGTACCTGCTTGCATTGTCTTTGGTTGCTTCCAAGTAGTGGCATCTCAATCTGGGACACCTTCAAAACCTGACAGATTTGTTATTGCATGAGATTTAACAGAACAGAGCTCACTCTATTAGATAACGTAACAACAGCAGAGGCACTAAACAGTTACCTGTTGTTGGTGTTGGTTTTCCTAAGGACTCAAAGCACCAAATTTTTTTTCCGACCAGGCTATAGATCCACCTTCTCCTCATCTACTCCCTTCATACAGCAAAGTTAATGAATGGGGAGCAAACGATGGACATTTTTTTATTCCATTTCTCATTTGGGAATTGCTCTTTTTTTGCCTATTCCTCCTCAGCCATATTGGGTTTTTTAAAAAAAACAGAAAAGAAAGAAAATTGCAGGCAGTAGCTGGAGGTTGCTTTTGACATTTGCTGATTCGCCTCCTGCCGATCCATTCCCAGCAGGTCCTTTCTTCCTGTTTATTTCACGCGCTGTTCTGTCGGGATGCACGCTCAGTGGCAGTTCCAGCAGCAAAGCGCCAGCGTGCCATCACATTGCAAACATCGTGATCAAAGATGCCTTTGTGAGAGCTGGACTGGCACTGCCAAGGCCCAAACCCGTGCTGGATGCAAGCAGAGAGCTTCAAACTCAGGGCAGCTTGGATGGGTGGCTGAAAGAACACCTTTCTCTCCCTGAGTTTATTTGGGGGAATGGAAGGGGAGGGCCAGGGAATCTTCGTAGCACTTATCTCTTCCATTGCACTCTGAACAACACACCTAAACTTGTCTGATTTTGGACACTAAATACAATCATGCCTTGTTATTACCTGGGTGAAAGAACACCAGGGAACACTAGTGTAGAACTGGGAAAGAATGCTGCATGAAACCCTGGAGAACTGTCAGTCAGAGGTCACAATATTAGTCTAGATGGACGTGAATCAACAGTGTGATGCAGAAGCCAAAATGGCAGATGCAATTCCAGGCTGCATCAATGAGAACATAGTGGCCGGAAGAAGGGAACTGGTAGTCCCGCTGTATTCCACTTTGGTTGGACTTCACCTGGAACCCTGTGTCGAATTCTGGGCACCACAATACAAGGATGATATTGACAAACAGGCACATGTCCAGAGAAAGGCAACCAAGATGAGCAAAGGTCTGGAAGCCAAGCCTCATGACTTACGAAGTTTGTTATGTTTAGCCTGGAGATGAGACAATACAGAGGTATTGCGACAGCTGTCTTTAAATATCTGAAGAAATGTCATGTAGGAGATGGAGCCGGCTTGTTTTTTGCTGCTCCAGACTCTAGAATGTAAACCAATGGATTCAAATGGCAAGAGATTCGACCTAAACATTAGGAAGAACGTCTTGGCTGTAACAGCTGTTCAATAGTGCCTCAGATGGTGATGGACTCTCTTACCGTTGGAGGTTTTTAAACAAAGGCTGGATGGCCATCTGTTGGGAATGCTTCGATGGTGTCTTCCTGCATGGCAGAATGGGGTTGGACTGGATGACCCTTGGGGTCTCTTCCAACTCAAAGATTGTATAATCCTATCACCACCAGGGAGCTCTAAGGATTTCCAAGGTAGAACTAGGAAAGTGTTGCTTGAAATCCAGGAGACCCACTGCTGTGAGTTAGAACTGACAATATTACACTAGATGGATCAATGATAAGAGTAGCTGCCCATTTTCCAGTTCAGAAGGTCCCAGGCTCAGCCCCTTTCCACACTAGAGTGTTATAGCGCTATGATTCCACTTTCAACATCCTATGGAATCTTGGGGTCTGCAGTTTCGGGAGGGGCCAGGTGGCCCCTCCCGAAACTGCAAACCCCAAGATTCCATAGGATGTTGAAAGTGGAATCATAGTGCTATAACACTCTGGTGTGGAAAGGGCTTCAGTCCTGGACATCTCCAAGCAGGCTAGCAAAAGAATGCTGCCAGAAACTCCAGAAAGCTTTGGGTCTCAGCAATACTAGGCCAGATGGATCAAGGATCTGAGTCAGTATAAGGCCATGTCCTCTGTTCGCTCCATCCACCCATTCATGACTTGATTCATACCCTTCAACTGTCCTGACTTGTCAGGGACAGTCCCAGTTATGCCTTTCTCATCCCACTTTGTCAGCTGCTTTTAAAATGTCCCGGTTTCTCTCTCTTCCTCCGACTTTCCCCCCTTTGTCCTCATCTTACTTCAGTTGCTGCGAATGAGTTCAAAGCAGAAAAGCAGTTTGCTTAATTCAGCAGGAAGGAAAGCGGGGGAGGAGAGAGAGTCTTCCTCTTCCCGGTAGGCTCGGAGAAAAGCAAATTGCTGCAGCCTCACCTAGTTTGTGCGTTCTTCCCCATTAATAACTTTTGCCATCTTGACCACACTCTGACGTTGCTTGGCCAACAGTTTTCATTTGTTTAATGATGGAGAGTATGTAACTTTTGTCTTGTTGCCTGGCCACACCTTTTAAATGACACCCTGATGTTGCCAGACCACCCACCCATCCATCCATTCCTTTATCCAGCCTTTCTCCCAGACTGGCACTCAGGCAGCTCACGAGAGAACAGAAAATTACAGTAAGAGCCCATAAAGTTAAAACATAAGAAAAAACTGAGATCAAAATAAAAGCTACAACAGAGTTAAAACTGTTTAAACCCTTGCTTTAAAACAAAGATTAAAAATAGCACAGCACCATAAAAAGCCCTTTTCTTATTCAAAAAAAAAAAAAAAAATCAATCCCCAAAGGTTTGCAGAAAAAGAAAGGTCTTAACCTGCCACTGAAAAGACAACAGAGAAGGGAACATCTTTGCTTCCCAAGGGAGGGAGTTCCAAAGTGTGGGGACAGCTACAAGAAGTCCTTCTCCTGCATTCCCACCAACTGCGCCTGTGAAGGTGGTGGAACAGAAAGAAGTGCCTGTCCTGCAGATCTTAAAGCGCAGGCAGGGTCATAAGGAAAGACAAGACCTTTCAGATAGCCTGGGCCAGAGCCATACTTTGCTCCGGTATTGTTAATTCCAACTCTGTCCCACTGGAGGTAACTTGCCGGCAAGAGGGGCTCAGCCATTCCCAGCCTCTGCTTCTAAAGTTGGCCAGAGCAAAGCCAAGGAGCACCTCCAAGAGGGAACATGCAAGCCACAGTGCCTTGGCTTCCTCCCAGCTAGGTAGGCAGTTGTGGAGGTGTTTCTTAGAAACCATGGCCACCTTGTCTGTTCATTGAGTGCTAGAGCCAGTGGGAAAGGTGCAAAGGCATGCTTGAACATCACTGGATCAAATTGCTCTGCTTCACCTAAATGTTGATGAGGACCTACAAGTGCTATGATGGAGCCAGCTTGACCTTAGTGCTTCTGCCCCCTGAATCTGTGTTCTCCTTGAAAATCAAGCCTTCCAGTTATTTCATCTTAGGCTGGAGTCTTTGAAATTTAGGGTAGAAAGTGTTCCTCTTCAATGTTTCTGGCTTATGCATTTTCCCTTGTGGCCCTTCAACCTCTTGACCCCTTGTTGTGTTTTACTACAACTTGAATCCTATTGGTTAGCCCCAACTAGAGTAGACCCATAGAATCACTGTTGAACAGTGAATCAATGCATGGGTGAATTCTATAGGTTCAATAGCTCTGCATTAGCTGGGGCTAGCAATAGGGCTCAGGCTAAAATGTAGCTCCTCATTTGGGAAATCATAAAATGTTTTCAGCAAGATCAGCCATCTCCTTGTCAACAAGCACACATACCGTTCGCTACAATGTTTAGGATATCGCTCCATGCATTAGCCCCCTTCTCAATTGTTGCATCTAATCTGGAGGGCAAGGCCCTTTGATGCAGCAAAAATGTCTTTTTGGGGTGGCATCACAACCAGTCCTGAAAATGGCCCAATATGAAGCAGGGGAGAGCATGGTTTAGGCAGCTTCCAAAGGGGATTAGGTTAATTCATGGACAATAAAAGACTTGCAACATTGCGGTTGTATGCTACCTCCAGCATCAAAGGCTCCATGCTTGGAATCATAGCAGAGACCCCAAGGGCCATCTAGTCCAACCCCATTCTGCCACGCATGAAGACACAGTCAAAACACTCCTGACAGATGGCCATCCAACCTCTCCTTAAAAACCTCCAAAGAAGGAGTCTCACCACACTCCCAGATGGTGTATTCCACTGTGAAACTGCTCTCAACATCAGGAAGTTTTTCATAAGTTTTTCCTAATGTTTAGGAGGAATCTCAACATTAGGAAGTACTTCCTGTTGGTAAGAGCAGTTCAACAGTGGAAAACTCTGACTCAGAGTATGAAAAAGTCTCTGACTCAGAGTATGATGAAGTCTCCTTCTATACCAGTTGCTGGGAAGCAGCTGTGGAGAAACAATGGCTGGAATTCAGGATAAGACTTACATCTTCATAAATGGACTTACCTGTGTGAGAAGTTGAACTGAATGGATTTGAAACATTTCTATTCGTTCCTAAGGCTGCTATGGCATTATATGTAATGGGTGTCTGTTATACAATGGTAGCCAATGGAGGGACAGCAACGGGCCAATGCACAACTGGCACTGATGTGCATTGGGGACACTCCCCCATGTGCAACAGAACACTCCTAGGAAGTGTTGAAGCACAAGAGGAGCATCTGATGTGCATCAAGCATGCCTGCTGCACACCGAATCACTTTTGCCTGGATGCTCATCTTCACAATTCAATAACAGGGTGTCACTGCATTTTTGCAAGGAATTAGTAAAGTTCCAAACTGTAGGCTGTGAGGTAGAATCCCAGCCACTATTGATTTCTCCATGCCCTGTTTTCAGTAAATGTCTGCCTGGCCTCTCTAGGAAGCAGGAGATAGGATTAGATGGGATTTTGGAAGGTGCCCTGAATGAACCCTTTGGAAAAAAAAGTTAGGGCTCAGCCTTGAAAAAATAATAGCTCAACTTGCCCTTGAAATCATTGAGACAGAATGCATGACAGGAGGAACTTCACAGTCTCACCCTGACAAAGAACGTGTCAGATGCTCATGGAAGCAAAAGGTCAACTATGGAATCACAAGAAATGATCCCCAAAATTGCATCATTAACAATACAGTAGTGGAGCTCTATTGCAAATCTCTTGTGGTTGTTAATGGGTATGGATCTCATTCTCTCTTGTTATCACCCCCACTGGCTCCTCCAAGGTCTTGCAATTATTCTTTTGAATGATGGCTACTCTTTTATTTATAAAGCACTTTGAGTTTTGCAAAATGCACTTCTGTCTTTGATATATTTCACCCTCATCCCAAGATGTAAGAAGTCAAGACCACCATACCACCTTGAATTATCTTGCCTGGTTTTTGGAAATTAACCGAGTTGGGCCTGGTTAGACAGAAGGCACTAGGAAATCACACCAGGGATCTTTAAGTAAGGCTAGGAAAAGTATCTTGCCTGAAACACTGGAGAACCTTTCCTGCCACTCATAGTGACTTAGCACTAATTTGATTTGCAGTTTGCAAAATTTAAACCCCTAAAGCCTGAACATTAAGAAAATAAACATGTCTATTTAGAGCATAAAACAAGATATTTGTGTGCCAGACAAGACAATATTAAGAAATATCCATTTACCAGACAGTTCTGGGCACGAAGCCATCTAACTTGAAACAAAGAGATGAGGAGGAAAAAGCCCAACAGAGAGGAATTAACAAATGACCAGCCTATAATTAAAAAACAAAACAAAACTGAAAACCCCTACTGTATTGGCATGAGAGTGTTAATTGGCTGATTCAGTCAACTGCAAGAAGGCTGACACAATCTGACGGCAAGCAGTCAGGAACAGTGGCTACTAACCTTTCCAGATGATTCATTCTCTCAAGTGATCTCATATAAATCTCATGCCATTTCCACATTACACTGTTACAGTGCTATTATTCCACTTTCAACATTCTATGGACTCCTGGGGTTTGTAGTTGAGGGAGGGACATTTAGAATTCCCAGCCAGAGAGCTCTTTGGCCTCAGGAAACTACAAACCCCAGAATTCCACAGGATATGGAAAGTGGAATAGTAGCACTGTAACAGTGTAGGGTGGAAATGGCCTCACTTCCACTTGGAAGGGAAGATAATGGTTGATATTCATGGGGACAGACAGTAGGGGTAGCATGAAAGCCAGCTTCCAGAAGTCAAGGTGTTCCATCATCTCCAGTGCAGACACAGCTGTTTCCCACCTCTTATCCTGATAATGCTTTTTTTGGCTGGGAAATGCCCATTTCACTAGATCCCTGTTACCCATTTTACCTGTTTCACTAGGTGGATCAAGGATTTGATTCAGAATTTAGGCAGCTTCCTGTACCCTTATCTCTTTCCTACCAAAGTCAAGTAATAACCCACAGAAGTGGTGAACATTACACCAATGCCAATACCAGCAGCAATACAACGCATATCTAGAACTTGGTTTTTCAAAACTCCCTAATTTCTAGGGAATTCATTTTTGCAGAGGGCAGCAGAAGACGTTGACACTGTCCTATGATTTGCATCTAGACCATCCATGCACTTGGGATTTGGGTGAAGGACCCTTTATGTTTACACAAAGAGCACAGGCTCTGACCCCATCCAGGAGACAGGATATCCTTATCTCTGCAATAAGACAAAACCACAACAACCTTGTCAGTGGGAAGGGAGATGCTCTACGATTGTATATTCAGGGGTTTGTAAAGGGGTTGGTTATACTTTTGGGAACTAATCTGTACTTTCTGTATGTATCAGTATTCCAAAAAAATGTACCTGAAATAAAGCAAATGTGCATTTTTTCCTGACTATGTTACCATCCTTTGTAAAGGTCATGCAATTGCTTCTACAAAATCAAGAATATGAGAAAAGCAATCATATTGGATTGAGCTCAAATAAGGGTGTATTTGTACATAGGGATGAACTGCACAAGCACTGAAGGAAGCAGATAGGAAGAAAATCAACTCATCTGAAATGAGGTCCTGGGGAGAGTTCTGGACATATGTTAAACTACCAGAAAGAAAAATAGGTCTAAGAGCAAATCAAAATGACCACAGTCAGCCCTCCATGTTCACTAGGAGTAGAGGTGCAGGACCAGATTTGCAGATGGTACGAAATTGGAAGGGGTGGCTAATACGCCAGAGGACAGGATTAAAATTCAAAATGACCTTGACAGATGCGAGAGCTGGGCCAAAGCTAACAAAATGAATTTCAACAGAGAGAAATGTAAGGTCCTACACTTAGGCAGAAAAAATGGAATGCACAAATATAGGATGAGGGACACGTGGCTGGATAACAGTACGTGTGAAAGGGATCTAGGAGTCTTGGTAGACCACAAGCTGAACATGAGTCAGCAGTGTGATGAGGCAGCCAAGAAACCCAACGCGATTCTTGGTTGCCTCAATAGGAGTATGGTGTCTAGATCAAGGGAGGTAATGGTACTACTCTATTCTGCATTGGTTAGACCTCATCTGGAATACTGTGGCCAGTTCTGGGCACCTCAAGTCAAGAAGGAGATCGACAAGCTGTAGCATGTCCAGAGGAGGGCAACCAAAATGGTGAAGGGTCTGGAAGCCATGAAGCCCTATAAGGAGTGGCTTAGGGAGCTGGGTATGTTTAGTCTGCAGAAGAGAAGGTTAAGAGGGGACATGATCATCATGTTTAAATATTTGAAGGGACGTCATGTCGAGGAAGGAGTGGGCTTGTTTTCCAGTGCTCCAGAGACTAGGACAAGGAGTAATGGCTTCAAGCTGCAGGAAAGGAGATTCCACCTGAACCTCAGGAAGAACTTTCTGATGGTCAGAGCTGTCTGGCAGTGGAATCTGCTGCCTGGGAGTGTGGTGGAGTCTCCTTCTCTGGAGGTTTTTAAGCAGAGGCTGGATGGCCATCTGTTGGAAGTGCTTTGATGTGTGTTCCTGCATAGCAGGAAGTTGGACTGGATGGCCCCTGGGGTCTCTTCCAACTCTATGACTCTATGATGCTATGATTCTATGACCCCTACAAAAGTGGAAAACCCACAAATATAAAAGTCTGTGTGTGGAGGGGAGCAAGGGGATCAAGACATCGTGGGGAAAAGGGGCACCCAACCCAGGTCAGGGAAAGGAGAGGGAAAGGGGGTGGGTTAGCATGGTGGCGCTATACTTCCTCTCTCTTGCCCATCTCCTCCTTGGGTGTGGGATGGTATTGGGAGACAGTTTGTGGTGCTGAGAAATCAGGCTGGTTCCCATCCTTAGCTAGTCAGGCAGTGGCTTGTGGAGGAGGAGGAAGAGGACTAGAGGGAGAATCGGAGCTGCTGAGAGGGAAGATTCCCCTGGAAAAGAAGTGCTTGCGGGGGCGGGGGGCAGAGGTTGGAGAAACTCCTAAATAATCAGATCCATGAAAGTCAAACCTGCAAATGTGGAGGGCTGAATATACACTGGGGCTATCATACTTTGGACACATCATGAGACAATATAACAAATTGGAGAAGAGGATAATGCTCGGTCCACCAGTAGGAAAGGGGAAAGACCACACAACTGGTGGATTGATTCAGTGCAGGATGTCACAGCTGCCCTGAATTTCCAAGATCTGAGCAAGCTTGTTGACAGTCGATTGAAGCTTTTGGAGACCTCTCATTCAAAGGGTCACTATAAGCAGAAGCTGATTTGATGACAATTAACAACAACAACATGAAGGGCAAAGTAGAGGTGACCAGGAGAAAATTCTGTGAAAGCCAGATGGGGAAAGTCCAGGCCATGGGCTACATGTGTGCCCAAAGGCTGTTTTTGAGGTCCCAGAGTATCTAGTATCTTTCCAAAACACACCCGCAGTTCTGCTATGTTTGATGGGAATATTTTAGATCCACAGGAGAGTTTAATAAATCAGAAAGTGAACTGGAAATTGACTTAAAAGAAAGTCCTTACAGGGACCCAGTTGAGGTCAGAAGATCCAGACTCCGATATGATAGCAACAAAGGACAGGGTTTCCCCGAGCGCAACAAATCCAATAAGTTGCATACCAGCAGGACAGTCAAGATTTAAAAGAAAAAACTTTTATTCAGCCCTGGAGAAAGGAAAGATTGACATCCGGTGAGATTTCCACAAATCAGACATGCCAGAACAAAGAAAGGAATACACATTTAATATCTATCCATAAGATAATGAATTTGCATACTAAGTTACATCACTTCCACATAAAATCTGGTGGGCTTCAGATATCAGGGCATGTGCTTTGGCCCTGTCATGTAGTAGCTATCCCCCAATGCATCAATCACTTAGCACCTATCTGTTACAGTCCTCCCACCACATTCATGGGTTTAACCTTTATGAATTTGATTGTTCACGAGGCATGTGCTTGCCTCCCCCCAATGTTTTCTTCCTCCCACTCCTTTGCATTCCACAACCCAGGCTTGCAAGGCTTGTGTTTAAAATAGAAGTTTCTTTCTTTTGGGTGAGCAAACCGCCCTCGACTGCTGGAGGTGTGTCCTCTCTGCCACTGGCTGCACATTCTGCTGTGTAATGGGAGCTGATTGGTCAGGTGCTCTCTTTGCTCCTACTCTTGCCTTCTAGCAGGAATCTCCTTTCTTAAGATGGTGACTGGAAGTAGCTAGAATGCCAGAACACAGTGCTCTGCTCTTCTTGATCTGAGGGCAAAGTACCAGTAAGCCCTTTATCTTATCTTTTTTCTTCTCCCCAGAAGCACTGGGCCAGAGGCAAGGGAATGGGAGGGGACTGTGGGGGGGGGGAATTATTCATGTTTTTTCCACTTTCATGAGGTTCTACACCCCAAATCCTCTCAAATGTCAACAGGCCACTGTATTTATCCAAAGTCAGGCTTGCTTGCATTCCATACTCTTGGGACTGACATTGCTTTCTCCTTTGTTATCAGTAATATACATTCCATTCTCCATGTCTTTATGTCTCCCAAGTCAAGCTGCTGCTTCTCAAGGCTGAAATCCTAATTTCCAGGTGCCTTTGTTAATAACAAAGCAGGGTGGTAACTCAAAGGGCATTGGGGAAACTCTGCAGAGGCCTGGTTAATTGATTCCTTTATATCATTCTATGCTGCTGTAAGTCTCATCATTCTCAGGCTTTCAGGTTTCTCTGTCAATTATAGACCACTATCACTTAATGTTTAAAAGCGAGCCAGTGTGGTATACTGGTATGGAGACCAGGATCTCTGAGCAGCCATAGGAAGCCAGTGGGTGACCTTGGGCTAGTCACACTCTCTCAGCTTCAGAGGAAGGCAAAGGCAAACTCCCTCTGAATAAATCTTGCCATGAAAACCCTGTGATAGGTTCATCTTAGTGTTGTCATAAGTTGGAAACAATTTGAAAGCACACAAAAACAACATTATCAATGGATGTTTAGGGATTCCAAGGTCCATTCCTGAAGCTGAGAGTTTCAAGGGCCCATGAGAGAAAGTCTTGCCCTTTCAACCAAGCGAAAGCAGAAGGTCATTATACTAGGGACCCTTCCACACTACACAATTATAGTGCTAATTTAATTGTCATGGTAACATCCTATGGAATCCTGGGATTTGTAGGTTCAGGAAGGGGTATTTAGAATTCTCAGGCAGAATGCTCTAATGTCTTCTCAAATTACAAACTCCAGGTTTCCATAGGGTGATGGTGGTTATGCTATATTATACTGAATACTGACATTACACCACCCAAAACCAAACTACCAAGTGTCTCCTGTTTCTGAAATCCCAGTGAATGAAGAGATACAATGACAATGTCTTGTCCCAGCAGTCATCCAAAGTTCATAGCTCTCCAATCAGAGTCTTTTATCAGCAGTCATGAGCAAAGTTTGTAACAGTTTGTTGGCTAGTTACCAGTCACTGTTTTTGCAGTCTGAGAACATAGTAAACTCAGAGTGACAGTCCAGTAGCAAAGTCCGTACAAAAGGCAAGGGTCAAGGTTTCCAGGAACACCAGCAAGGGATCCAAATGTGAGCATTCTGCATCTACTGATAAGATCAGCTGTCTGCAACAGCTTCTTCCCGTCCCTTTCCTGGTTTATATAAGCTGACAGCCTCCCACAGCTGTTTGCCTAATTGATGAGTCCTTACTGTGCAAACACTTCAAGTCTCTTGGACTTTTTCACCTACGCTGGCTGCAGTAAGTATTGCCCCATTCACGTTTCTGAGGTGTGGCTGTTGGGAAGGGTCTTGTCTGGGTCCTGGGACAGGGCATGACAGAGAGCTCTGATGAGTAATTTTAGCTCATGCAAGAATAATCACCCCCCATGAAAGAACAAGCACCCCTGTGCAAGAATGTGGAGCTGCAGATCCACAGTTACAACTGTGCAACTCTGCTTACACAACTGTGAATAGAATGTGGACATCATCATGACATGGTCAAAACTGTACAGTTTCAGGTGTAGAGGAATCTACAGTGGGCCCTTGGTATCTGCTAGCGTTTCGTTCCAGGACCCACCATAGGCACCAAAATTCGTGGAAGCTCAAGCCCCACTCTGTACAACAGTGTAGTAAAACAACATCCCTTCAATGAAATGGCAAAACTAAAGTATTCTTTTTGGACTTTTAAAAAAAATATTTTCAAGCCATGGTTGGTTGAGTCCATGGATACAGAATCCGTGGATATGGAGGGCTGACTGTATATGTCTGTAAGACTCCAGCACAATGCCAGCCCTTATTTTTTTGGAAATTTGGAAAAAAAAATAGACTAATTTTAAAGGGATCAATCTGAAATCTTTTTATAGAAAGAACACTAAACTGAATTAAAGTAGACAGAGAAGGTACAAAAGAAAATGTGGAGCCAAAGAGGTGGTTGCTTGTTGTGTCCCAGATATACCAGGGTGAGAGAGGGCTGATATCACCACCTCCACTGGCTACAAGGAGGCCAATTATTACTGGCAGGAGGGAAAAAGAACCACAAGAGTACTTGTGGGTGTGAGCAGCACGCAGGTACTCATTGCTCTTTCGTCTGATGATTTATGAGGAAGAGCTGAAGGACTCTCTCGATGAGCCTAGTCTTGACCCACTTTCTTTTCTGAACAGCATGTTGCCCGCCTACAACATGTTCAGCACAAGCCAACAAATGGCACTGAGGCTCAGACGTCTCTTGTCTCTGCAAGGGCTTGACCCAGAAAGCCACAGAGTGGCTGAAGACTTCCTTCTCAGTGGGACGGTGAATCTACTCTGGGGTTTGATAGTTTTGACGGAGGTGTCCAAGGTGCTGAACTTAATTTGGAGGATAAGATTTGGCACCATGGACACCTCCTTTAAAAACGAGATTAAAACTTGGGAACTGATCCAGGTTTCTGTGTGGTTTCTGGGCAAAAATACCTTCAATGCTTGTTTTTTTAAAAAATGGGGGGGCTGAAAGGCTTTGGGGGGAGTCGTGGGGCACTTCTGAGGCCACAAAATTAGAGACCAGAGGGCAAGATTTTCCACCCCCGTCTCCTACATCTGGGCTTGCTTCTGTTCACACAGGGCCCAATTGCTGCCCACAGGATATTGCCTCTGAAAAGCTCCGGAGAGGAGAGGAAGTCAGTCTTGTACAACAGCAGGAGCTGCGAAGACAACACTGGCCACTCAGAGATGTCTGGTCACCAGCCTTGGCATATTGCAAAGCCAGGAGGAAGGAAGCATAGTTTGGCACACAAGCTCTGCATGCCAAAGGTCCTGGGAATCAGTTCCCAGCATCTTTTGGTGAAAAGGTTCTCAAGCAGGAGGGCTGGGGGAAGCAGGTACCTGTCCCAAGTGGTCGGCCATGGAAGAACCCCCCTTGATAGATTCATGGTGATCTCCAGCTATGTTGGGAAGATATCTGAGTGGCAATGTTGTAACTCCTCAGATGGAGAAGGAAGAGGATCTTCAGCTGGAAAGGGAGGAGGAGGAGGATCTCCAGTTGGTGCCAGGAGGAGGACCTCCAGTTGGAACCAGAGGAGGCTGGCAGCCCTGATGTGGCAGAAGCAAAGTCCAGTCCAATCCAGGTGGCAGCTGCAGCTTTCAAGAAGGAGATGGACCCTGCCCCCTGTTGTGCAGGAACAGCTAAAACGCAGGGAACAGAAACACCAGAGATGTTCTTCTCCTCCTTAAGTAAATTGTGCTGACTTAATGTGGCCAGGTGGGCTATTTTACTGGTGGCAATAAATAAGCTCCACCAAGGCTGTTCTGAGGCTGCAAACAACAGACTCAACACTTTCTTGTAATCTTGTCTGAGATCCTTGGCTTCATATATGTCATGCCCATGGGACCCTTCCCAGCAGACACGGCATGGGGACATGAGCAAGACGATGCTTGCTGCAGCCAGCATGGGTAGGTGCAGAGCCCACGGGACTCAGAGTGTTTATATGGTAGGGACACAGTAGTTGGGCATGCTGCTGGGGGAGGCTCTCGGCCCATAAAAACAGAGAAAGAGGTGGGAAGAAGCCCTTGCAGACAACTGATCTTAGCAGAAGCAGCGCACCTCACATTCAGATCCTTTGCTCATGTTCCTGGAAACCTTGACCTTTGCCTTATGTATCGACTTCGCTACTAGACTGCTGCTCTGAATTTACAATGGACTCGGAATGCAAAAATGACGACCTGTAACAGGCTAACAATGTTCTAAACTGTGCTGGTGGCTGCTGATAAAAGATTCTAATTGGAGTGTTACCCTGATTTCTGGGGGTCCCGAGAGGGACACCTAAATGCGCTCTCAATTATATAAGTTGGGGAAATTAGCTAAGAGCACCGCCTAGCAATACGAGAGGCAGGGTAACGTAGCGAGATCTTGAACCCTATGTTTACGGGGTCAGGCCGAGTCAAGGAGCACACAGAAGTTGAAACAATAAATGATGTTTTATTAAAACACAAACAGTGTATGCAGCACACTCACACAGATAACTAAAGAAATAAAGGTTGGAGTGGGATAGAGGGATTTTAGAGGAGTTGTTGGTTTGGGTGATACTTCACCTGTCCTGAAGCCCGGTTGGAAGCGGAGAAGCTGGGGAGCGTGGATCCAGCATGTGGGGCTGAGGGGAAGGCTCACTGGACAAAGCGACAGCAAGGCGGGATGGAAGCCGAGAGCGATCCAAGGAAGCGCTCAAAGTCAGGGGTTTTTATAAGGAGAATGGTGGCCGCAGGCTAGGTCGGACTTGGGGAAAACAGTAGATTTGGGGCTGGAGACAAAGCTTCCGAAAGGTCAGAATTTGAATGATTGAGTTATAGCCAAATTGTCAATAGGAGAGCCGGTATGCAAACGCGGAGTACTTGAGCATTGTATAGTCAGGTCATCAAGCTGCCAGCTCGGGGCAGAGGATCTTTTGAAAGTTGCGTTCATACATAATTGAGTACTTGCCTTGAGGTCTCCTGAAGCTGCGAGTCGGCTATTTCTGGCCTGCCTGTATTGTGTTGGAATATTATGGCGATTATCGGCCGAACCTGTGTGCGTGCTTGTCCGGGGGCCTCGCAAGCACATGGAGGGGAGTGGGTATGTGAGGCCGAATTATTGATATCAAGAGATATCTTTTTATATCCCCCAAGCTTGGGCTAGCCAGGGCAGTAACAGGAGAACTGTAAACTTTGGCTGCCTGCCAGCACAAATAGATGTATCTCTGACCTTTGGCTTTTATTTGGACTAATCTTTTCGGACTAGCCTTTTCCCTTCTCAGTTTCAGACTGGGCTCAGGACTGTTTGCTTCATTTGACTTTGGACTGTTCATTTGAGTTTGGACTGTTGGGATTACACTTTTGCTTCTATGGGCACTGGGATCACCTTGGCACTGGCCTAGCTTTTCCCTGGTCAGCCTTTGCAGAGTATGTTCCTGGGTGCTTGCCTAGTTTGAAGCGAGATAGGTGGAACCTTTGCTTTGCATGCAGAAGATACAAGGTTTTGCCCTCAGTTGTCACTGGTTCTTGCTCTTGCAAAAGTCTCCACAAATTCGCCCGTCAAGGCTGCCATTGCATAAACCTCCAAGGAGATTCAGGAGGGGAGGAGGATGTTTTTCTTCCTAAGTAGGAACTGTCTTTACCGACACTTGCGTTGATGGCCAGCTTTCTGGCTGTTAAGAAGAGCCGGGTAAGAGGCCCACAAATTAACGGTGCCTCATTATTCTGCCTGCCAGTACATTTATAGTCCATAACATTCTCCAAGTGCTTTACACTGTGAAAGGAATTGGCTGGAAGACGTCCCCTGCTCATCCAAGATGAGGGATGGCCTGCTCCACGGCATTCCAAGGCAGTCCCAAGATACAAGCAAGACTGGTCCAAGCAGAGCTGGGAAAGGTTCCTTTCTGGAGAAATAAGGGGGAAAAAATAGAAGAAGCAGAAACTGGGAAGCAGCCTAGGAAATTTGCAGAAGATGCATCTCAAGGTGCTCAAAAAAATGGTTAAAAAAAACCAAACATGTTTCCACATGTATATACTCCTGAGGCCTTCTTCAAGGGATGTTTTGAACTGAAGTTCAGAAACTTTTGGACCAAGAGCTCCCAAAACATTTACTGGACAAGTCCAGAAATGTCAACGTTTGATTCTAAATAGACCCTGAAGGAGGCCTTAAGCACATATGCTGTTGGGGGATGATAGGAGTTTCAGCCCCACAGAAATGCAGCGGAAAAGCCAGAGGACAGCGAGCCAACAGCAGCAGCCTTGTTCCCCAGTAAGGATACTCACACACGGAGGAGTTTCTTCCAAACAGGAGGCACTTTATCTTGCAGCAACGTTCCGTTATATACACAACATGGAACAGACGGACAAAGGCTTGCGCCAGACACCGGTTTGGTCAACAGACAAATACTTACTGGCGTTGCTTTGTTATATACGTATCTACAACCAATCAGGTGGAGGTTTGCACACCTCCCTCTCCCATCTGCACACGACCCCAGTTTCTTATGCAACCTTGCAATTACCCACAGCTGGGGCACGATGCAACATCTTTGCAGTGGGCTGATCATTTTCCCAGGGTTCCCTGCCTGGAATCCCTGACAATCCCCTCCAAAATGGTCAGGCCACTGTGTAGGACATTTTCATAATCCATACATGTCATACAATACATGTTACATGATACATACAGTACATACATTCAAGGGTACAATTCATCTTCCACCTTACACTCTGGTGGCAAGGCCCAGTTCACTTGCCAACTTCTCATGGCCTACTACTGGAAGTGCCTTGGTGAGTAAATCCGCAATATTGTGTTCAGATGGACAATACCGCAAGCACAAAATCCCATCCTGGATCATTTGCCTCACATTTTGGTATCGTACCCCAGTGTATTTAGTTCTATACTTTAAGTTTTCTGCCTCAGCCATTGCTATGCAAGCTTAAAAACCTCCAAAGAAGGAGCCTCCACCACACTCTGAGGCAGCGTATTCCACTGCCGGACAGCCCTGACTGTCAGGAAGTTCTTCCTGAGGTTCAGGTAGAATCTCCTTTCCTGCAGCTTGAATCCATTGCTCCTTGTCCTGGTCTCTGGAGCAGCAGAAAACAAGCCCTCTCCTTCCTCTACATGGCATCCCTTCAAATATTTAAAGTACTCCCGACAAATGGCCATCCAACCTCAGTTTAAAAACCTCCAAAGAAGGACCTTCTATCACACTCTATTGAGATAGCAGCGTATTCCACCATTGAATGCTCTTCCCATCAGGAAGTTCTTCCTAACATTTAGATGGAATTTCTTTTCCTGCAGTTTGAAGCCACTGCCCCATGTTCTAGTCTCTGGACCAGCAGAAGACAAGCTTGCCCCACCTTCCATATGTCATCCCTTCAAATATTTAAACATAGCTATCATGTCACCTCTTAACCTTCTCTCCAGTAACAAAGGAGTCCATCTTTACAGTTCAGATCCTTATCTATAAGGAGAAATACATCTAGACCGAGAACTGTTAGAAGCTTCTAAGTACCTAAGACCGTTAAACTGTTACCCTGATTTCTGGGGTCCCTTGGGGGACACCTCAATGTGCTCCACGTGATGGAGAATGGAAACTAGCCAGAGCACGAGCGATAGCAATGCGAGAGGCAGGGTAAGCTAGCAAGGTCTTTTTACCCAGTTTTTGCGGGGTCAGGCCAAGCCAAAAACCAAACAAAAATGTCCAATAAATGATTTTCTCCCGGGGCTACATGACGGGGGATTTTACTGGCCTGACCCGGTTTTCAATCGTTCAACCGTGGCTGCCTACGTGCCCATCCGGGTGACCTCTCAGGCACATTGAATCATATTTTAATATCAAAATTGTAGACCCCGGGACAGGGTTTTCCAGTGGGGTAACAAAACCACTACAAACAGTGCTGGTCATGGCACATAAAAGTCCTATATAGCTTAGGTCCAGACTATCTGAAAGACCGTGTCTCCCTATATGAAGCCACCAGAGTCCGAAGAACCACAGAGGAAGGCTTTCTCTCTGTGCCGCTACCATCCCAGCCTCGCCTGGTGAGGATACGAGAGAGAGCCTTCTCGGCGGCTGCTCCCACCCTCTGGAACCCCTTCCTTGGGAAGGTAGGCTGGCCCCCTCCTCGCCCTCCTTTCTCCACCAGGCAAAAACATTCCTCCTTAAGCAAGCTTTTAATCTGCAAGCGGGTGGGCTTTTCATTTATCAAAATGTTTTAATTTTTTCGCATTTTTACAGTGGCAGAGCTTGGAGTGTGTGGAGGGGACGGGGGGGCTATGGTGGGGGGGCGTGACCGCAGTGCCCGGGGGCGTGGCTACAAGCCAGGACACCCCCAAAACATTGCCGCCCGGGGCGAAGCGTCTCCGCCGCCCCCCGTTCTGACGCGACTGGTTTTTTTAATCATTTTATATGTTTTCCAACGCTTTTAACTGTTTTAGACATTTTATTCGTGGTCTTTAGCTTTTCGGAAACCATCTTCGGTCCTAGTCTGGGTGGAAGGCAGCGAAGAAAATAATACTAATACTCATAACAGTACACCGCCCCAGCTCTTCGTTGTCCCTTCCCTCTGGACAGACATCTTTTTTTGGCTCTGGAGGCCGAAGCCCTCCTAAAGAGCGGATTTGTCCGGCGTCTAGTTCCCTCGCCTTCACCCGGCACCAGGCCTGGGCCCTGGAGATTAAGCAGCTCCAGCAATCTGTCATCGGCAGGCACAAACTGGGCGCGGAAAACAAAAATGCCTTCCCAAATCCTTCACGACAAAGCCTAACCTGGAGCTCTGTGGCTGGGCTCCAGGCCGTGCGCGAGCAACAGCGGTGGCGGCGGCCGCGGCATCTTCAAACAAGTAGCCGCGTCTCCTGTTTATGGTTATTAAAATGTTGTCCTTGCCGCCTCAGCGCGGAGACAGATGACACTCGCCCCGAGGCAAAGAAAAGCATGGAATTAGCTGCGGCACGAAGACAGTTCAAAGCAATTCTTGGCACTGAATAAAGGAGGGACGGTGCAGCTCATTAAAACGAGACCGATGGAGGAGGACCAGGGAACCAACGTGGAAAGATTTCTTCCCGCAGTTTTTATTATTTCTTTCTGGGGGGGGCGCATGTCTGAATCCCGTCAGGGCTTCGGTGACAGTTGGAATCTCATCCTGGCTTAACAAGGCCGGGCCTGACGAGGAAACGGGACCTCGTTACGGCCAATAACTGTGACGGCTTCATTTTGTGACTCCGCAACGGGGCCGCCTCGTACTCCTTCAGAGCGAGCAACGCCTCGGGCGAGAAGACCGCTTACGAACAAAGAAAATATTCGTAAGCCCTCAAAGGAGTCTTTAGTTTGGCCTGGGGGCCGCAGAGACAACAAGCCAGAGCTGTGAAAAGTTACTTGTGAGAGCAGGAGGGGAGCGAGACAACAAGCTGTCAGAATTTAGCATTGTGGGGTTTTTCTCCCGCGTTCTTGTGTTGTTGTTAAGGTTTAATATTTATTCGTTTTACTACAGAGATACAAAAAAGACTAATTCACAACTGCAGAAGAAAGAACAAAAGAAAAGAACAAACTGTACATAAACAGCATGAACAGGGACTGTTTGTTTTGTTTTTAACTCGAAACTGTCACTATCTTGTAGTTCTTGGAAGGTCTGGCTCTCCCAATTCTCCATTCCTCTCTACATCTGCTCCTGCTCTCCAGTGTTAACACAACATAGATGCTCCACATAGACACCCCCGCTTTGTCGGACGTGCTATTTTCGTAACTGGACATATTTCATGGCTGAAACACATGTTTGAAAGTGCGCTGGCTGTACGCACGTGCCAGGCCAGGATGACTTCAGCCATGATCAGGTCATAAGTCCAGAGAGGATTTGATGGGAAAGCCGAGCACTGATGGACTTGGGATAATCCTTTCAAAAACTTTAAGTTGCGAGCAGTCCCAAAAACAATAGGGCTGAAACTGACCAAGTGAAGCAATCAGAACCCCTACTGTGAGCATGTCGTACCAAGACCTTCCCTATTCACACTACCTGGCCAAAACATTAAGAGATTGTCATGACTCCCATCAATGTTTTGTCGCCTAAAGTTAAGATAATCAGCCCCTCCTGGACTCTTTTGTCAGCGCTATAGGCAACCCTTATTGCTTTGTACATGCACCCTCCTTCAGGATAGGAAATAGGGTATATAAACCCCAGCTGTAACCCCTACAATTTGTAGTACATTGGGCATCTGGCTGCATGCGATCCCCCAGACTCCCGTTCCTTCATACTACCGTCAGACTCTTGTTTGAGCCACTCCACTTTGATCTTCTGCTTCAGAACCAGTAAATATCACTCCTCCATCCCAAACCTTTCTCAATCCAACTTTTCTTGCCTTTCCCTTCATGAGATTGCTTGATTTTTGCTTGATCTCCTGCATGTGTCTATTAATTTCCAATAAAAATACTTTGTTTAACTTTTAACTGGGGTCCTCCCTACAGTTGGTACTGGTATTCACAGGTGAAAAGATCCTGCCATTACCCTCCTCTCGCAGGTCTCCTTTGAGCTATTAAGTCCCCAGATCCTAAGGAGACACTGGCACTGCTGGTGGATCTCGATAACCCCCACAGTTTAGGTAACACTGGGGCTTTGGCATTCTTCATTCCAGGCTGAGTCCCTTTGTAGAGACCCAAAAGTCTTCAGACCTGGAGCCAGTCCTGAGTAGGAGACCTTTTGGGTTTTGAGAGGGATATGTTTCGGACGAGCACTGGCACCAGCCTCCAACTGTCTGGGTTTGGCAGGGACAGCCCTGTTTAATTCTTCGCCATTTCATTTTCATAGCCACATTTAAAATGTCCTGGCTTCTCTCTCCTCCTCCCACTTTCCCATTTCATCATTGGCTTCCTTCAACTTCTGCAAACGGAGTCCAAAGTGCAAAAGTAGCTTTCATTCAATCAATTCATCAGGAAAGAGAAGAGAGCAGGGCTGGTTATTAACAGAGTTCACACAGTGCTTCTGAGAGAAAACTGCAAATCTGAGCAGGTCTGATAAGGACATTTTGCTTTTGGAATATTAGTTATACAATATTTATTGTTATTCCATGTGTACACATGCACACACATAATACTGTGTTTATACAATATAGTGCTGCTCTATCCTGCTTTGGTCAGAACTCACCTGGAATACTCTGTCCAGTTCTGGGCACCATAGTTCAAGAAGAACATTGATAAGCTGGAATGTATCCAGAGGAAGATGACCAAAATGGTAGAAGGCCAGGAAACCATGAAGCCTTATAAGGAGCAGCTTACGGAGCTGCGGATGTTTAGCCTGGAGAAGAAAAGGTTAAGAGGGGACATGATGGCTATGTCAGATGGAAGATAGAGCAAGTTTGTTTTCTGTTGCTCCAGATACTGGGACACAGAGCAATGGCTCCAAACTTCAGAAAAGGAGATTCCACCTGAACCTTAGGAAGAACTTCCTGACGGTAAGAGCAGCTTGACAGTGGAATACATTGCCTGGGAGTGTGGTGGAGTCTCCTTCTTCGGAGGTTTTTGAACAGAGGCTGGATGGCCATCTGTTGGGAGTGCTTTGTGTTTTCCTGACTGGCCGAATGGGGTTGAATTCGGTGGCCCTTGTGGTTCCTTCCAGCTCTGTGAATCAATGATTCTGTCATTCTGATTTATTGATTTGGGCTACCCCCCCCTTTTTTTCTTTCTCTCTCTCTCTTTCAGGCTTTCCTAACTCAGAACAAAAATCTTAGGGTCTCTATACTTCAAGCAAGAGTTTTGTGTGTTCTTCCTTGTTAATAACTTCATACCCTCCAACTGTTCCAACCAATAGGACAGTCCTTATTAATCCTCTGTCATCCCATTTTTCCAGCTGGTTTTAAAATATCCCAGTTTCTCTCTCCTCCTCCCACTTCCCTATCTTCACCCCCAATTTACTTCAGTTGCTACAAACTGAGTTCAACATGCAAAAGTAGTTGTACTCCATTAGCTCAGAAGAGGGGAGAGGAGAGGAGGGGGCAGAATCTTAGCCTTCCCAGGAGACCATGGCAAAAGCAAATGGCTACGGCTTCTCCTCCCTTTTCTCTTCTTACTCCTTAATATGTTCTGCCGTCTTGACCACACGCCGGGGTTGCTTGGCCACATATTGTCCCAGTTTTCAGCTGGGAAAGACTGAAGAGCACTAACTTTTGCCCTCTTTGTTAGTTGGCCGTGCCATTTTGGCCACACTCTGATGTTGCTGACCCACTTGTGTCCCAGGTTTCAATTTCTGAAATGTTGGAGGGCACGAATACCCATCACAGACATGAGACAGGATGTGACAAAGATGACAGACTGGTGAGAGGCAAGCTCCCAAGAGGCAGTTGAAAATAATGATGGAAATCTACCATGCAGGTGAACCACAACACCCAGGGAAAATGGAGAAATAAAGAAAGCTTGGACTAGAGCAATGTTTGAGACAATGGGCCATTATCTCTTTTCCCCAACCGCTCATCATTTTCTTCTCTCCTCATTAAGAGGATAACTTGAATGCTCATAAGTATCTGGTGTGGGGGGGGTGTGGAGGATTCTTTTACTGCCGAGCGATGAAGTGTGACCCCTCCGAAAGAGCTTCCCAAGATGGACAGAAAATAAATCCATACTTCAGTTCTCCAAGTCAAGGCGGCCATTTGTTAATAGGAGCCCAGATCAGTTCCGCGAAAGGAGTTAATGTATGCCCGAGTGCCACGAGGGGGAAAGATTAATGGCGAGAAACTAATCTCCCCACCACATTTGGTAAATTATCTGCAGAAAGCAGCTGAGGAACTCTACGGAGGGAGTCAAAAGATGGAGTTAAAAGAGCAATCGCTCCTCCATCCCACCCCCATAATAAGACTGCACTCAGACTGATTTCTATCCGTCTCTTCAGCTTCTCATTCATTTTCAATCTGTAATAAACGGTTGGTTAGTCCGATAGCGGGAGGCCAAGCTGACAACCAAGCAGCATTTCCCTCATCTCGGGCCTACAAAATGCCAATAAGGTGGACCCATGTTCTCCTTGGGTCCACTGTGGAAGAGCCCTCCACAGTGACGTAGACTCGAGTCGACTGACTCGGACTCAAGTCGGACTTAAGTTGCTTCAGCGACTTGACCCAGACTCGACTCGGCAACAAAGGACACGCTGACTCGACTCGACTCGAGACTTGCGTGTTTTTAGTGACTGACTTATAGAATCGTAGGATCATAGAATCATAGAGCTGGAAGAGGCCACAGAGGCCATTGAGTCCAACCCCCTTCTGCCATGCAGGAACACCCATCCAAGCCCTCCCTTTGACAGATGACCATCCGGCCTCTGTTTAAAAACCTCCAGAGGAGGAGGAGACTCCGCCACACCCTGAGGCAGCAGATTCCACTGCCCTTCGTTCAGTGACATAACTCATTCACCCAGAAACTTTATGACTTTGAACAATGCTTCCATCTCTTTTTGCCTACTGGTCACATTACAATCTATCTCAAGGCCGAAGCATGGGTGCATTTTTGAGGGGAACAGCAAACGGGTTTGGCAACGGGCTTGAGGCAGGCTTGAGGTCTGCTCAGCATCCTGTTCACACTGCATATTGGAGGAGCTTTCTAAAACTTTTCCTAGGAGCAGAAGGCAAGACACCCCCCCCCCAAAGTGCAGGGCACATTTCTCAGAGGGGAACAGCAAATGTGTTAGGCAACGGGCTTGAAGAGGAAGGATTCTTCCTTCTAAAGCTTTTGAAGCTTCAGTAACAGGGAGTAAGACAGGATCCTGTTCCCCGCTGCCGAAGCCGCGGACTCTTTTATGCCCGTCGGCACAAAAGGCTCCATCGTCAGGAAGGAGGAGTAAGAAGGATCCCGTTCCTCACCTCCGAAGCTGCAGATGGCAAAATCGCAAATGTGGGGGGCTGACTCCACTTAAATGGTTAAAACTGGCTGTATTCAACTCTGTCCAGAAATTCTGGAATATAGGCTGGGTTATAAAGTTGGCTCCCAGAGTTGAGCCTTGGCTTGAGACTTGGAGTAAAAGACTTAAACACATCACTGGCCCTCCATTTCAGATGTAGCTGGGCCTTAATCCCCATGACGGTGTGACAGGACCCCTCGTTCACCAACACCACGGAAGACAGTGTGGGAGGACGTGGACAAAGGCCCTCCCCATTGTGGAATGACCAGGGGGGGGGCAGGTGCAGCCTGTGGGCCACGTGTGGCCCCCCAGAGCTGTTTTGTGGCCCGTGGGTTCCCCCAAATGGTTAAAAGGGTGGGGTTCTTTGGGGAAAAAAAAACCCGTTTTGGTTCCCATGCCCTCTATGGGACACCAGCGGCATTTTTGCCAGGTTTTTGGCTCCCCAGGGCCCATTTAGGCTCCCGAAAGGACGTTTTAAATCAGGAAGTGACTTCTGATCATTTCCTGTTATTCACAAGGAACTCTCTTGGGCCTAAAATGGCCCAGGATTGCTTTAAAACATGACAAAAATGCCCCTCGCAGCTCCTAGAAGGTGTTTGCAGCCCTTTCAGGGGCAAAAACAACAACAACAACAACAGCAGCAACAACAACAACAACTTTGCTTTGTCTGTAGACAGTAAAACCCTCCAAAAACCCTGGGTGGCCAAAGCAACTCCCCCACCCAGACTTTGGCCACGTCTGCACTGGCCTGTTACAGTGCTATCATTCCACTTTCAACATCCTATGAAACCCTGGGGTTTGCAGTTTAGGGAGGTGCCTTTGAGGGGTCTTTGAGGCCCCTCCCTAAACGGCAAACCCCAGGATATTCCACAGGATGTTGAAAGTGGAATAATAGCACTATAACAGGCTAGTGCGGAAATGGCCTTTGACAGTTGCTCATCCTTGATAGATGCTCAGGAGGCCTCAACACCAGTGTTACACTGGCATCAAATAAAAACTTTTCACTAAAGCCTAAGGAGCCTGATTTCATCCAGATCCGGGCAGGGGCATGGTTTTAAGCAGTCCTTTAAAAAGTTTATTAATGTATCTGAAAAAATTGCTAAATATATATATACAAAAAAGACAGACAGACAGACAGACAGACAGAAGAGAGAGAATTGGACAGAGGATAAAATCCATAGAAATACAATGCCCACTCCATTTCTGCTAGGGTTCAGGGCACAGAACCCTCACAAAAGTGGAAAAACTGCAAACAACTGCCTTCCACACTCGCTCTTCCTTTCCCTTCTGGGGCTCCCGCCTCCCGTTCCCTTGCCTTTTGCCCAGGCTCAGAGAAGGAACGCAGGCGCGCTTGGGCAAAAGGCAAGGGAATGGGAGTAGACGGGGGGACACAAGCACATCCCTGGCCAATAAATTCATGAAGGTCAAACCCACGAATGTGGAGGGAGGACTGTACAGGGGAAAATAAAAAGAAAGAAAGGCAGGAGAAAATGAAAGAGGACTTCCAATTTCCTTCTCGGAGCGATACTCCATCACAACATAATTGATCTTCTTTTAGTAACAACTACAGATTACACTTCTTCTGCCTATCAAGTCCTTAATAATCACCAAAATCCAAAGTTATCAAATCACGTTTTTTTTCTTTTTGCAAAAGGAACACAAAGGGTTTCCGATCTTTTAAAAACATCCTCAGTTATTTTTCTTTTAGTAGGTTTTAAATGCTCTTAAACTGGTTGCGTTTTAACTTGCCAAACGGTTTAAACTGCTTTTAGCCTGTTTAAATTCTCCAGACTGTTTTAAATTGTTCCAAAGTTATTTGGATTTTCCTTGGGCTTTTTGGATACAGGCTGGATATCAATTATAAAACCACAAAAGCCACAACAATATCTGGAGGGCCATATGTTCTCCATTGCTTTGGCAGTATCCTCTATTGTGGGGGAACAGACTTCAGGTTCGGGGGATCTAGTTTTGTCCTTTGGGGAAAACATACAACCCAAGATACAGGAGCTTTGGCCCAGTGCAAAAGGCACGCGCAAGACAACATGCTAGAATTGTCCACAGTGCGTCACAAGGCCAGGGCCCATGCATCTTCCACCAGTGTCACAGTGAGGCTGCGTCTTGTCACTTTCTGTAACGCACTCCATGGCCACAAAAAATAACAGATGATGCCAAGTGGATCGGGGAGAAACATCTCCTAGGTACCAGTTTTTTGGCTTCGGAGGAGGCCTTGCTATTGTCTTCCTCTAAGCCTGAGCATGACTTGACTTGGTCTCCTAGAATTCTAGTCCAACATACCGTGCTGGCTTTCTAAAATCATAGAATCATAGAGTTGGAAGAGGCCCCAGGGGCCATTGAGTCCAACCCCCTGCTATGCAGGAACACCCATCAAAGCATTCCCAACAGATGGCCATCCAGCCTCTGCTTAAAAACCTCCAAAGAAGGAGGAGACTCCACCACACTCCAAGGCAGCAGATTCTACTGCCGGACAGTTCTGACCATCAGGAAGTTCTCCCTGAGGTTCAAGTGGAATCTCCTTTCCTGCAGCTTGAAGCCATTGCTCCTTGTCCTAGTCTCTGGAGCGGTAGACAACAAGCCCGCTCCCTCCTCAACATGACATCCCTTCAAATATTTAAACATGGCTATCGTGTCCCCTCTTAACCTTCTCTCCTGCAGACTAAACATACCCAGCTCCCTAAGCCACTCCTCATAGGGCTTCATGGCTTCCAGACCCTTCACCATTTTGGTCGCCCTCCTCTGGACATGTTCCAGCTTGTCAACATCCTTCTTGAATTGAGGTGCCCAGAACTGGACACGGGATCGCAAATCTCCAAGTTGGCTCTGACTTATGAATGACCCGACTGTGGGATTTTCTTGGTGGTTTCCCACGGCCTTCCTCTGAGAGAGTGTGCCTTGCCCAAGGTCACCCAGTGAGTTCCCACGACTGAGCAGGAATTCCAACCCTCGCCTTCCAGAATTCCAGTTCAACACTCAAAATGGTGCATTTTCCTGAATTTTCCTATAGTCCAGTCACAAGTTTATAACACAAATGGGATCTACACCCCTAGTTAGACGAAAGGATGGGGGAAGAGAATTGCTCCCGTGCGAGTGGGTTAAAATCTCAGCCTTGTATTTTAAATGCCAACGATGAACACAAAAAGAACCAGCCATTTTAAACCAGGTCTTCTACTTTTTTTTTATTCCAGAAGGAGGGAAAAAAAGTTTCTTCATTATTTACTTTTATTTATATACACAGAGTTCACATTGGTGTCTTTAAAATGCATGTCTTAATCACCTTGCTCCGGCTTTTAAATTAGCAGTTATTTTTATTTTTGTTTTATTTTTTACAATACAAAAAAATACCAAAAAACCAGCAGCCCTAAAATGTGTATTTTTATACCATCCCCCCAGCAATGAAATACTTTACAATACTTACTCGTTATTTACATATGAATGCAATAAAAGCTAAATTATACATACATATGAACAAGACTACACTCAGGTCCAAAATAAAGAAGAATCTTTTTTTAAAAAATAAGAACAGTAGGGGGAGGAACTCCCCCCCCCCCAAAAAAAAAAGGTTTCAAAAGAGAAAATTAATGCAAGAGCTCTGGAGAAAAGAATGCTTTGTGCACAAATTTCAGAGTAATAGAAATGAATGGGTCCCGCTCCCTCTCTTTTGAACGGACCGACATTTAACGCACCATGACACATTTCACTTAATTTCTCCCATCCTGGTTTTGAGTACTGGAGCTGATTTCTGATGTGAAAGGACCAAACTCAACTGTCAAAGCACTCTGAATCTGGAAGATGAAAAGGGGGGGGGGGACCTCTGGGGTGGGGAGCTTATTCTAACAAAGCAAATTTCTTTTTAGGTAAGTTTTCCTGGGAACAAAAGAAGGAAGGAAGGAAGGAAGGAAGGAAGGAAGGAAGGAAGGAAGGAAGGAAGGAAGGAAGGAAGGAAGGAAGGAAGGAAGGAAGGAAGGTGGGGGAAGGCAAAGAAATCAGAAAAAAAACTACTTGCTTTTAAATTTATTTCCAGGAAACAAGAAAGGCAACAGGTGTTGCCAGAATCCATAGAACAACCGTTCCCAACCCACTGCCCCCAGATGTGATGCCTCCCTCCCATCCTCTTCCGCCCACAGCTGTTGTCCACATCTGGAGCTTGCTAGACAGGGGAAGAAGGTAGCTGTGGAATAAGATGAGCACCAAGCAATTTTAGCCTCCCGTCTCCAGATGGCACGGTTGCTATGCTGACCAGAGTGGGAACAAGAGAGAGAGAACTGGGTTGCACTTAAAGGACCCAACCCAGGAAAAACGAACGGCGGCCACTGAAAGCGCGGACTGAGAATTAGTGTCATGCCAACCAGCTTAAACTCCACTTCTTTCAACAGGAGCGGGAAGCAGGGAAAGAGCAAGTTCAGAAGCTGTAGCAGACGTGGTTGTGTCTACCACCACGGGTATCGGTGGTTTTGAGGGGCCTTGTGCGTTTCAGAGGTCATCTCGGCCTGCATATTTCATCGGGGATGGAGAGCACGGGAGAGTCGTTGCTCTTACGCCTGGTTTTTGGAGGCTTCCCCGAGTCCACTTCTTGGATCAGGTAGACCCTTGCCAATCTAGCCGGCAAGCGTTTCGCTCCAGCGTGATGAGTCACAAAGCTTCCCATGAAAAGAAGGTGCTTCAATAAACATTCAGTGTTGGATTGTGGTTTCAGGCCTCCATTACAGAACTGCGATTTTCTTTGGACACAGAACGGGTAGCAACCCCATTGCTTCTTTTTTTGTCCCAGTGTAGATGGACACCCTCATCTCGACCGCAGCTATCGAAGACGCAGGCATGTTTCTGGGCTCTCATCACATCTGCCTCGATACACAAAAGCTGTTCCTCCCTCTCTTTGGGAAACAGGACTCGAGAGTCACATTCAGCTTCCCCGGGGCGGCCTGCTGGCTCTAACTCACCCACCGATCTGGGCAGGCTGCCCACAACCACGAACCTGGTGTTGCACGCACGAGCAACCAAGTTGCCATTCCTACCCAGGGACCAAGAAGCTACGGGGACGGTGGCTAAGACAGGTTCACAGCGGGGCTCGGATTGCAGCCGTTAAGTGGAAAGAAATCAATTTCACCCAACGGCCCTGTTTATGTTTACCTACGATAATAAGACAACAGTCAAGAAAGCTGTTTTATAGGAGGGTTGGAGGAGGGAGGAGACAGAAGGAGCCTGGGCTTCTTTCTTATTCTCAGCAGCAACGGCATCAGTCCCCACCTCCCCTTTAAAAGCTCATGTACGGGAACCTGCTTTACAATGAGTCAGACCCTGGGCTCTCCTGGCCCAAAATTCTCAACTCTGACTGGCTGCAACGACTCTCCAAGGTTACAAGCAAGATTTCCCTAGTCCTTCCTTCCTAGAGACCCCTTGGCAGTCTGCTGCCCAAGTACTAACCAGGCCTGACCCTGCTCAGCTCCAGATAGCAGGCAAAACTGGGGGCATTCAAGTAATATAGAGTCCTTTAAAGTGCTCTGAAACATGTCACACAGAATCTCAGTAATCCTTACAACGACCCCGCAAGGTAGATCAGAATTCTTCCAAAATCATAGGTGGGGCTTGGGGCTAAGAGGGTGGTTTTTGATGCAGTTGCCTAAAATAACCTACTGATGCATTCCTAGCAAAGGCAAGATTCGAATCTGGATCTGCTAGCCCAGGCCCTTCATCTTTGCCTTGGCCTCTTTACTGAGCGTGCATTTCGTCAAAGCCTGTTTCTGGTAGTAATTTTAAAAGTATACTGGAAAGCAAGTGAATATATTCTCGCACATCAACCGTCTCTGCGGGGGATTTTTTTTTTTAATACAGTGTACATGGTAACTAGAAGGAAACAGGTAGCTGTCAAGAAGTGTTTTCACAGCCTGTCATTCTTTTAAGTATTTGCAGTTCACCACCGTTAGGTATATTATTCATGGAGAAGACTGGGGAAGACAGGAGAGAATCCAAGACCCCCAGTAGAGAATGCAGGTGCTCTGGCCTCCACAATGCAACACATCTGGGGCCTGAAGGGTCTGAGGGACATACTGGAGGCATCGCTAGAGATGCTCCCCCCATTTAAAAATTACTTGCCAGCACTAGTCAATAATTGCAAGGCAGTTGACGCCTGGGCAAGCTAAACTTACCAAAACAGACGTGTAAATTAGAAGATAACCACCTATTCGTCTCCAACCTAGTGGGATCCTGAACCTTAGCCACCTGTAAAGCTCAGGTTCCCAAATCCCCCTTTGCAAACGTAGCACCCCAAACTTCCAAGGAGAAGAGAGTTGCTGGAAAACAAACGAGCTGGTGTATTGCAATCAAAGGCAAGGATCTATGGAGAGGCGTGTTTATCTCTCCCCCGTCACAGGCCAATGCCACTGACTTCAGGGTGGCTGGGTTGTCCAAGCAAGATCTCTAGCAATGAGCACCCCTATATAAAGTCAGACACCGCAGTTCCTGTGGGGTGGCCTCTCCTTCTTGGCATCACAGTCTATCAGGTGTTAAGTGGAAAGGCTGACAGCTTAAAAGCTCTGTGCCATCCACACTTGGCATTTGCACAAGTTATTAAAAGACAATGCTCTTGCATCGTCTTAAAATGCATTCAAAAATACATTACGTTCTCTCCTCTCCCCCCTCCTTTGCAGACACAATAAACCCCCTGACATTTTGCACACTGTTAAGTCTTATGTACAAAGGTAGTGTTATCTTTTTCTTCTCCTTTCATCAGCATATAATTCTGTTAAAGATAAGGGATGGGTTTTTTTTTTTAACTTACTCCTCTGAGAAACTTATCAAAATACCACTCATTGATTATGTCAGCATGCTGGCTCAGCAGCAAAAGCAGCAATCTGCTGGCTTGGCCAAGCTTTGCTTCCCAACTGCCGGGCTGACAAACTGACCTTTGAAGATGGGGATAAAATTATTCGGCTGGGTGGGACCAACAAGAGCCTCCTCTTTCATCAACTGAGAGGCAGCCTCTGGGCTTGGCAGAGCAAACACTCAGGCCCTCCGGACCGAGGCTCTCCCAGAAACACCCCCCCTTTTCATGGTTTTGGCTCTTTATGGGTTCAATGGCTGGATTAACCTTGTCTTTTTGATTCTCCCTGCAATGGGAGGGAAGGGGGGGGAATGAGATAGCCCATGCACCTATCCAGTACCTCACGTTCCCCTGTGCCCGAATCAAAGTGATAACGGTGGTGATGGAGGGGTTTGGAAGGAGAGCCACCAGCTAAGAACTCTGCACTCCTTCCCCAGATCTGGGTTGAGCAAAGGGTGCAGTGGGTAGCTAGTGGTCTGGCATCATTCCCAGCCCCGTTAGCATCCTTGCCAGAACCAATCCTTCTCCCAGAAGGAATAGACAGGGATTTCAAGCACCAGGGTCAGGGTTGCAGACAAGTAAAAGGTGGCTGGACCTTGTCAGGGTAATTGAGGTAACTTGCTGCTTTCCTTAAGATCTAAAATGTGTTTCAGGACAAAAACTCTCCCCACCATATTCCCCCTACTGCTTAATTCAATTGATGTGCAGCTTGAAGGAAACCAATTAGGGGACTGAAGGGTGGAAAAACCCAATGAGATGCTACTTTAATCGGACATTTGCTCCAGTTCTGTGAGGTTCAGCAGGCAGAAGAATCATTCACAACTCCAGTTAAGCAATCCACAGTGAGGAACCTTTGGTCACTCGCAATTCATTTGCAATGAGATGAAACTGATGTGGTCATTCCAGTGGCAGAGCACCCCCACCCAAACACACACACACCCTCAAAAGACACCGAGTACACATTACTGCATTCAGAAATTCATGGGGCTTGGAGAGAGGGAGAAGACAACTATAATACATTAATGCATTCAAAAATGAGAACTGGAGGGAAAAGGCTTAGCTTCAAGGAGTACACAGGATACTTAATATTGTGAGAACTCGACCCTCATCCCCCAATCTCTGTAGAAAACCTTCTCTCCCCATCAGACGAGGAGTGCTAACCCTAAGGAGCACTTCTGTGCGCTCTCTCAATGTTCCAGCTTGGAGGGGAAACTCGGAGGGCATACAGGACACATGCATGGAGTTGGGAAGAGAATGTGGTACCAAAATAATTGCATCTGGGGGTCAGGACCTCATACTAAGTGCAATGGGCAGCTTCATTCTCTGGGGCTTTGTGCTCCAGGGCTGCCCTAGCTTGTGTAGCGGGAGATCCCAGTTAGTGGGGTGGAAGCAGTACCACCATTAGAGGGGGAGGTCTTTGCGGGAAACCGTAGTGCTTGCTGTCAATCAGAGCACACAAGGGCAACAGAAGTACAGTTCTGGCTTGAACTAACCAACAAGCGAGCCCTTGGTGGGGCCAGATGGCATACGCTGCGGCCGGACAGTCATCAACCATTCATTTGTGAAGTGGGATACAGTGAAAATTCCCACCCACCCCCTTTTTGGAAACCATCCTGCTCTCTTCGCAAGCACAGATGTGGATGCTTTGCAGAGGGAACTTAATAGGTGTTAAGAGCAAGTGAAACCTGAGTTACAGCAACTTCAAACACATGTTGATTTTGCAACTCCAGCTCAGTCTGGAGCAACACTAAGTGCCAAGCAGACGTTCCTTGCTGCTCTCAAGGCTCCTGTTTCTATTGCTGCCAGCTAATAAAAAACAGTCATATTTGCTGATCTCAGTGTACAATGTACAGCACGGCAAATTTCCCAGGATTTACAGGGGCAAAGAGACATTTATGTTTCTTGGTTCATAGTGCCATCCAAGGCTGTATCACCAAAGGACCACCAAGGGCCAAATGGGACGCCAGCTTTGTAACTCAGGAGAAGTGGATGTCCTACTCAGAGCACAAGGGGAAGCAGAGTACCCTGTCCACAACTGTCCATCTCTCTTGGAGGAAAATAACACCCTGGCATTGCAGTGAACTGATCAACATGGGTTTGCGGGGTGGGACTATTGACTGGTACATAAAAACAAACCAACCAGTCAACAAGAGGTTGAGCCACGGCCAGGAGCACATCATGTTCTACAAGGCAGAAAACATCCCTATCCCAGCAGTTGGTACTTCTTGAGTGAAGGAGTAAAAGAAAAGGATAGTAGGAGGGCAGGATCCGAAAACAGGACGTGTCAATGCAACAGCGGCCCTGAACAGAAGCAGACACACAGTGTTAACTGACTATAAGACAGTCCTGCTACTGGACTCCAGGCCCTCCCTGATCTCACCTCTGCTCCACCACCCTAAAACAGGTTCAAATCTCTTGTGTTTCACCCTTGCTGATGGATGTAGCACATGTACACACACACACACAAAAGCCCATGTAAAGCCCAGAGTAAAAGAGAAATGAGGTTATGTCAGGGTATTGCTGTGCCAACTCTCTTACTTCCTAAATCTACTGAAAACCTTGGGATATTTGCACCTACATACCTGCCACAACAGAAGGACATTAACCCTGCTGGAAAGGATTTTTACGACGAAGCCACACTTACAGTATCCAAATATACTCAGCTTCATCTTGGAAGGTAATGTAGTCAGACGCAATGATAATAAAGCTGCAATCATAACCCCAGCCCAATACATGTTTTGTGTTTCGAAGAGAGCTCTACGTAAGATAGAAATAAATACAATGTTTATAATGTCAGGTTTCTGGAGAAAATTAAGTTAGCTTCTTCTTCAATCCTGGGGTTTAAACTGCTGAGGGCAGAACATTATCTGCATGTGCTGTATCTTCCCTTGTATGACTTGTGGTGGTGAGAGAGTACCTCAAGTATCACAAAACACTTTCCACTTGTAAAAACTGAGAACGTTTCATCTTTGCAGGACTCACTCCCACTAATGCCAACCTTCAGTGGTGGAGACGGATGCTCGTGGGCTTGCAATGAATGGCCTTTTAACTGGATAAGGGACAGCAATCTTTTAAAAAAAAACTGGAGCCATACAAGACAAAAGGACTGACACGTCTGTGATGGAGCAGATGTCAAAAAAGCCAACTAAGATGGTGCCAATGCCAACTGGAAGGACGAGATGCTCCCAGGTGCTTCAAGGTTTCCTTTGAGCTATGAATCTTGCAAGGGTTTTTGTCATTTTGTCCTCCTCCTCTTCCTCTTCCTCCTCCTCCTCCTCCTAGGTAATCCCTTGTGTTTAAAACTGTAAAGAGGCAGTTCTGATGTCCATGCATCAAATACAGGTTCCAGGCTGGGCTGGAGGTTGCTGTTTGCGATTTCGTACCGCTCCCGATTTCTCTTTGTAAGCAATAGGCATTTGTTGTGAAATGTCCACCAAAGCGCTGGCTACAGCCAGACCTGCAGCAAGAGAAACAGGGAGTTCACAGAAGGGAAGGAGGGAGGGAGGGAAATCCCACATGACTGAATTACACTGCCCCCACCCCATAACATCCTGCAAAATCAGACTGGTTAGAAAGACTTCTGACGTATCCCACTTCATGCACCTTGGCCTCTTTGACTGCACCTGATTTAGATGCACAGGGTGTCTGAACCTGGACCAAATACTGTCAGTGACTAAGGAGAGACAATGCTTTTCCAATAGTCTCTCCACAGGCAGACCAGCAGCAGTGTTTGCTTCCTTAAGACAAACTGAAGCTGTGAACCTTTGATATGGGATTAAACCCACCTATGTACGAGAGTGCAATCTTGACAACAGCTACCCATCTACTTTGCTCCAAAGAGAAAACTCAGTGCTGAGGAGGAAGTGAGCTGTCTTCTCCTACCAACCCTTGATTCTGTTTCTTGATGAGGACAAAATATGACACTAGAATGGGATGCTCAGAGTGGCCTCTACAGGTCTTGGGGCTGTATCCTTTGACCTGATCGAGCTGGCAGGTTGACTGGCCTGGACTAGGCTTGCCCTCCCCCACAAATGTGCATGGCCACATTTCGGAGCTGGGCAAAATAAGGCCCCTGAACTCCAGTTCTGCACCCCTCTAAGCTCCCCTACAATTTGTCAGCAGATTTTCTGTCCCAGAACTGCTCCCAAAGCACCAGAACCGTACACAGAGGTGGCTCTTTGCTTTCCTCCTCAAGTCCTGTCCTTCCAGCTCCAAATCCACTAAAAATGGTGATGGGGAGCGATGTGTTCTCACTTCTGGTGCGCCATAAAGGTACAGCCTGAGGGGAAGCCAAAAGCCAAAAAATGCCCCCTCTTCTGCACAGTCGCCTACTCCTCCCAGTTGCAAGTGACATATTTATCCCTAGAATTGTTGCAACAACTTCCTTTTTTCAAGAAAAAAAAAGAACTACTGCAGAACATAGGAAAATTATCTCCATAACTTGAAAGGCACTGCAATGTCACCAGCAATATGGAAGAGACTCCATAAATACTGGAAACCCTGCTCATGGAGTAATACTGGAAGTACACACCCCAAAAAGAAGCACCTCTATACCAAAAGAAATTTTGCTTTCTACTATCTGCCAGGGTATACTATGCCTCAGTTATAGGTGGGCTAAGTCTGGCCTATGGGCCACATGTGGCCCTCAGGGCCCCAAAGGCCAGCCTCTGAAGCCTCCAAAACCAACCCCCTCCCCCTGCAGCCAATTTTTTTCAAAAATTCCCAGGCAATTTTTTCCTCCAGCCTCCCCCAAATCTCAGGGCATGGTCAGACCATAGCCAAGGGATCAGTTGGGAAGCTTAAGTATTAAAAAGCTTGTGATAATCCCCTCAATGACTCAACCTTCAAAAACAATAGCACCCAAAACTGCCTCAACAGAGCAACTGATTTCTCATCAAGCCGTTCCTTCTTCCCGCCACAATTCTCTTTTGTTTCTTCACCTGTCCAACCATTAAGGAGCTATCACGATTCCCATCAGTGTTTTGTCACCGTATGCTAAAGCCATTAGCTCAATCCAGACCCCACTGTTTGCCCTGCCAGAGAGCTGTTTACATCTTCCCTCCTCAGGGCAGAAAAAGAGTATTTAAACCCTGGTTCTGAGTCAGATAACTCATAGTACTCTGGACACAGGCCATCACTCTGCTCCTCAGACTCCTATTCTTGTACTACCCTTGGATTCTCAGTCTGAGCCACGTGGGACCTCTGAGTCAACCACCCTTTGGTGCAACAGAGGAAATTGCACCAAAAAAAGAAAACCATATGAGAATTTTACACAGAATAAGACCGAAACCAGAGATTCTTCTGTACACAAAACTGCATTTTCTATGCAGGAATATTATTTTCTGTCCAGAACATGCTGCTTTCCATGCAGAAAAGGCTGTTTCCTGCCTACCCACCTTCCCCAAAAAAGTGAAATTTGGACAGAATAAACTTTGAACTGCAAACAGTGCATCCAGAATGCAACTAGCAAAGAATACATCCTATCCTAGGGAACCACAGAAAGGAGAGGCAAAAAGGGATCTCTCAGACACTGGAGGACTGCAAAGGGATAAGTGGCTGCTTACCTGATTGCCCTGGCGGAGGAATCCCTCCCAGGCCTCGTGGCAACCGCACAAATACTGACAGAACTGCTGCTTTGTTGCCAAAACATGGCTCCAATGCTATGGGTTTCGGGACTGTCTGCAGTAGATAAAAAGGAGAGAGTCAAGTGAAAAGAGTCACATAGACAGCTACTGTTTTAACTCAATAGGAAGAATTCCAAAGCTCCATGTTTTAAAGCATATCAGGGTTGCAGATAATTTCTTTCAACTCACTTCACAATTCTTTAGTCCTCCACTATGTCATTCACATTCCTTCATGGAGATTTCTGAGACAGGTCTAATTTGGGTTGAGTAGGACTAAACCACGATCGAAAAAGTAAGAATATAAAGCACTAGGCCTTCTCAACTATATTTCATTTTGATAGATCAGCAGCTCATTTTAATGGGGCATGTAATTAAATCGAAAAGAGAGTACAGCCCTGTACTTCAACATCCATTAAAAGTAGCAGCATGCTTTCTGCGGAAAGTAGCAAAGAACAATCCTTGTGACCTAAACTTGGAGCTCTGCGCAAGCAAACCAGGTATCCTTAGTGGCTGGTCATTTTCTGCTTATTATTAAGTTTTAGCTTCAAGCCAGTTCTTTTTATGCTCTCCTAAATGAAGCAAGGACTGCTTATTTCATTAGACAAGACACTGCAATACAGTACTTACAAGCCAGACAAATGATCAAACTAGTCAGACGAGAGATGTGAGCAGACAGTGGGAAACAAAAGTTGTTGTTGTAAATTCTGACTTACAGCAATCCTATAGCAAGTCTATCATGGGTTTTTCTTGGCACAATTTGCTCAGAGGAGGTTTCTCTTTGCCTTCCTATGTCCCTGAGAGAGTGTGACTCCCCAAGGTCACCCAGTGAGTTTCCATGGCCAAGTAGGGATTTAAACCCTGGTCTCTGGAATCATAGTCTCAAACCACTACCTCACACTGGCTTTTTTTGGAAAAATCAGGAAGGGCATTTGGCATTAGGACAAAGGAAAGTTACCATTAAGTTAACTAATGTCTCATAAACAAAATGATGACAGCGTGCAACACCAAAATTAGTACATTTCACGCATCTCTAGTATTAACTGGGTAGCAAAGGCACTGATGGATTAGTCTTTGGTGGAGTTATTTTATTGGTATTGGAAGGTTGGTATTTACACCTGTTTGTGTCCTGGAGCCGCCACTTCCCGTAGAGTTACTAAAGTTCAAAATAATTCTTTTCTTACGAAAAAAAAAACAGTGAAGAACAAACTTGTACCATATATTCTGCTGGAACTCAATTACTAGAACTAATGGAACTCACAGTGCCGGGCACCTCCAAGTAATACATTGCCCATGGTGGCTTCCAGCTTGCCAACAGAATGAAACCATCTCTCTCTGTGTGGGTATTCTTTTAAGAGGAGAAGACTGAATACAGGGTATATTCCATTTTAGGGAAAGGGGGTGTTTGCAATTTAATAAGCCAATAGTCAACTGGCATTGAGTTTCCCCAGTTGGCAATTTAATGAGGCAATCATCAACTGGTACTGAGTTTCTCCAACAATATAAACTACATTTCCAGCTGTTTACAAAAATAACATATAGGAAAGTCACCAAAGGGCCAAAGGACAAACAAAAAGGAGAGGGATGGAGAGAAAGCAAGGCGGCCAAGCAGAAACTTACAGTAACTTTACGTTTAGTATCTTCTTTTCCTTACATATTTTTATTGGCATTTCACCCATCAATTTAAAAAAAGTGGCCTGCCAAACAAAGCTTCTGGATGGATAGGAGCCAAATCCCCCCCCCCCGCCCCCAGAAAAATGGACTGTAACTGTTCCTAAGAGCCAAGCCAGCTACACACATCCTTCGGTCCTTAAGCTGTAAGGCTGCTTCTCTATTCCTATCCTCAAGGTTACTTAGGAACACACTTTGCTCTCTCCCAATGGAGAGGCCAAAGAGGCATCTGAACTGCAGCTCTGGTTGTTATGCTCCAGTATCCATCTTGCAGATACCCCAGCTGCTGCATCCTTTTAATGTAGGAGTGGGAATCACATGTGCCTCTTGGCATTGTTGAACTCACCATTTGGCTAAGGCTGCTGGGAGCTGCAGTTCAACATCATCCAAAGAGCGGACCAATTCCCACCTCTGTCCTAATACAATAGCTGATATTGTGCAACTCTGGCATCCCTCTGAAGTGCCCCACTCAAGGGCCCAGCAGATGGAAAGGTACAGACAAGTTGGAGAGCTTCGGAGAAAAGCAGATGACACCAAATTGGGAGGGGTGGCTAATATGCCAGAGGACAGGATCAAAATTTAAAATGACCTGGACAGATTGGAGAGCTGGGCCAAAGCTAACAAAATGAAATTTAACAGAGAGAAATGTAAGGTCCTACACTTAGGTAGAAAAAATGGAATGCAGAAATATAGGATGGGGGACACGTGGCCGGATAGCAGTACGTGTGAAAGGGATCTAGGAGTTTTAATAGACCACAAGCTGAACATGAGTCAGCAGTGTGATGCGGCAACCAAGAAAGCCAATGCGATTCTCGGCTGCATCAATAGGAGTATGGTGTCTAGATCGAGGGAGGTACTGGTACCACTCTACTCTGCTTTGGTTAGACCTCATCTTGAATACTGTGTCCAGTACTGGGCACCTCAATTCAAGAAGGACATGGTCAAGCTGGAGCAGGTCCAGAGGAGGGCAACCAAAATGGTGAGAGGCCTGGAAGCCATGCCCTATGAGGACAGACTTAGAGAGCTGCATATGTTTAGTCTGCAGAAGAGAAGGTTAAGAGGGGACATGATAGCCATGTTTAAATATTTGAAGGGATGCCATGTAGAGGAAGGAGAGGGCTTGTTTTCTGCCGCTCCAGAGACCAGAACAAGGAGCAATGGATTCAAGCTGCAGGAGAGGAGATTCCACCTGAACCTCAGGAAGAACTTCCTGACAGTCAGGGCTGTCCGGCAGTGGAATCTGCTGCCTCGGAGTGTGGTGGAGTCTCCTTCTTTGGAGGTTTTTAAGCAGAGGCTGGATGGCCATCTGTCAGGAGTGCTTTCAGGATGTTCCTGCATGGCAGGGGGTTGGACTGGATGGCCCGTGTGGTCTCTTCCAACTCTACATTTCTATGATTCTATGATTCTATGAAAAACAACTAGGTTGGTAAGAGGTATGGAAAACCAAACCTACGAGGGAAGGTTGAAGGAGCTGGGGATGTTCAGCCTGTGAAGAGAAGATATGGGGTGACGTGACTGCCCTCCTTCACTATCTAAAGGGCTGTCACAGAGAGGAGGGTACAGGTTTGTTCTCAGCTGACTCAGAGGGAAGGACCAGGTCTAGTGGTTCTAAGTTATAGGAAGAAGGGAGATTTCAGTTGAACATAAAAGGAACTTCTTGATAGTGAGTAAACAGACAGTTGTTCCACAGTGGAACCTAGGAATTACCTAGAGAAGTGGTAAGGTATCTTTCTCAGAAAATCTAGGCAGCTACCTGTTGGAGATTCTCTAGCTGGTTTTCCTGTGGCAAGGAATTAGACTTGAGGGCCCACAGGGCTCTTTCCAACTCTATGATTCTATCTCCCTTTCCTTTCTCCATAAGAACAGAGAGCTCAGCTCCAATGCTCTTATGGAGCTCTCTCCAGCCAGCCTTCCTGTTACATCTTGACACCTTTCTTCCTTTCTGGCTGCCATTTCACAGTTCAACATATGTGCCGAGATACTGGAGGCAAAACTTTGGTCCCCCTTTCATGGTTTCTGTTCACAAAAATTCTTTATTAAGCCTACAGATTAACAAACACATTACTCATTCAAACAGAAGCAAAGAGCAAAATCCACAAAGGACAATCTATATTTAGTTTAAGAGCCATAATCAGGACTACTTAGGTTTTATGAATCACTGTCTTTGTAACATAAGTGACAGGCAGGCCTAGACTCTGTACAGAAAGACTTCACAGAACACTGGATCCATCAAACCAGAAGACGTCATCCAGATTCATTTTCCACAATCACTTTCAGTAACAACATCCTGCAATGATGCTGAAAGGTGACCAAAAGAGTAGAACCTAAGGAAAGGTCCATTTGAATCATGGAATCTTGGAGCTGGAAGAGACCCCCAAGGGCCATCCATTCCAACCCTACTCTCCCATGCAGGACTACAGAATCAAAGCACTCCTGACAGACAGCCATCCAGCCTCTATTTTAAAACTTCCAACGAAGGAGAGTCCACCACACTCCAAGGCAGCATATTGCACTGTCAAACTGCTTCTACTGTCAGGAAGTTCTTCCTAAGGTTTAGGTGGAATCTCTTTTTCAGTGTCTTAAAGCCACTGCACTCTGTCCTAGTCCCCGGAGCAGGAGAAAACAAGCTTGCCTCAGCTCCATATGACATCCCTTCAAATATTTAAACATGGCTATTCATGTCACTTCTTAACCTTCTCTTCTCTAGACTAAATATCTCCAGCTCCTTAAGATGCTGCTCGTAGGGCTTCATGGTTTCTGGGGAATTTTTTCATTTTGTTTGCCCTCCTCTAGACACATTTCCATCTTGCCTTCCACAGAGACCTCTGGGAAATCCACAAACAGAAACAACAGTCCTCACCCACTGTTACTGGCAGCAACTGGTACTCACTTGCAAAACGCCTCTGAACAGGGAGGCATCACTGCACTCTCTTCATCAACAGCCATCAAAAACTCACCTCCATGAATTCATTTTCACTATCTAACCTGAGTTCTAACCTGGATGTGTCATGGTACTTCAGGATCTGCTCCCCAATTCCTCATCCAAACAGGTAGCTCCTTTTGCCATTTTCTCTCTGATCAGTGATGGCAGGTATCAGCATACGAAAGTCAAGGAAGCTGCTGGAATCAATCCACTCTTTGCAATCTGAGAAGCTGCTGCACGGAGGCTTAATCTTCAGTAGATGCACTGAACTGAGCTGTGTTTTGCATGCCTGAAAGCTGTTGCACTGGTGTTTGCATCTCAGTAGGCACGCACTGAACTGGGCTGTGCTTTGCAAGCCCAAAAGATGTTTTACTGGAGCTCACTCCTCAGTAAACATGCGCTAACTGAGCTGTGCTTTGTATGGCCAAAAGATGCTTTACTGGGGCTCTTTCTGCAGCAGGCATGCATTCAACAGAGCTGTGCTTTATACTGCTGTACTGGGGTCACTCCTCCGTAGTTGTGTATTGAAATCAACTGTATTTTACATGCCCGAAAGCTGTTGTACTAGGACTAATTTTTCTGCAGGTATGTGTTGAATTAAGCTCTGCTATGTGCGATCACAAGCTATTGGGTTGAGGCTTACTCCTGGAAAACACACCAGTGCAGTTCCCAGCCATTTTAATGGTGCATCTGCTCTTGAACATCCAGCTGGATTTTTCCCTTTGCCACAGAATTGTTTGAATAAATTACCTTAATTAAAACATAGACTGCCACACTCCAAAGGAAGAAAAGAGGTTTCTGGGGAAGGGGAAGAAATGATTGCCAGCTGTACATGTTTTCTGCTTGGTGGGAGGGTGGGAGAGAATAATCATTAACCATTAGCTACCTAATAAAAAAAAAAAACACTGGAACAAGTGATGGGATTCTTTTAGCAGTTTTTAGCATTTAGCATTCCCAGTTTTTTTCTGTAAGACTTAACCAGGCTCCTTCTTAGTCCCATCACACCTCTGAACAGAAAAATATTCACAACTGAAGGCATAGGTTGAACTCATAGTGAGAGAGACATCAAGAGATCAGCTGAGGCACCCTTTGGCTCTACTTGCCACACACGGTATGTTCCCCCCGCCGAAGAAAACAAACACCCAGTAACTTCCAAGCACCTCTCCCCGAAGCTAGCAAGAAATAATTCATTAAAAAGAAAAGAGTTTACTTCCTCCTGCCGTTCCTGCAACCAAGCAGCCTTTTAGAATAAAGTGAAATTTTAGCATAACTAATCCATTTTGCATACCTCTGCTGCCTGCCTAATCTCAGCTCCTCGTGTCAGGCCACTCCACCCCCTGCCAGGTGTTCAAAGGCCAACACATTTCCTTTCTACAGATTCAAAGGCAAGGGGATGCCAAGGGAAGCGGCAAAGGGGACGTGAGACATGTCAAAAGCAGGCCATTTGGTTTTGCTCTCAGGTTCCAGCGTCGGGCTATCCAGGAGCAGACAGTTTAACCTCTGCCCATGCCTGCCCCTGGTGAACTGCAAGCCTTAGCTGCTGTCAGGAGAATTTCAAAAATACCAGAAAGGGAGAAGCACTTTGTTTTTCTTAAGGAGAGGCCCATTTCCAACTCCCCAGTCTGAAATGCCACTTGGTCCAATGCTAGGTCAGCCCAGGAATGCTGGAATCTGAGCTTCGACTCATATTGCCTTGGACTGAGATCTCACCCATGGCCACGACTACTGCCTGCCAGTGAGGCATCCCTGCCCTCACCTCCAGCTTCACAAGGCAGTGGCAGGGAAGTCTCAAGCAGAGTTGAGAGATGTTACTTTTGGGACAACAGCTACCAGAATTCCCCATCCACCCACTCACTCAAGACCAGCATGGTCAAGGGGTGAATCTGGGAAATGAAATATAAAAACTAACTTTTCCAAGCTTTCCTCTCAAGCCCTTTCCTCTGGACTCAGGAGCCCTGGAGAACTAGGTTTCTCAGGCCTTCCATGAGAGGAGATACAGCTGTGGCAGCAACTTTGGTGCTTGAAAGACGCAAGATGTAGAAAGGACAGAGGCATTAGAGAGAAGAAAGATGGGAATGAGAATGGAGAGAAGCTTTATTGACATTCCTGGCCTTCATCTTGTTATTAATAAAGAGAAGAGGAAGAAGTCTAGGTGTCCATAGGTGATGGGAGAGACTGTACATACTAAATTACTTCAGACTATACAACTGCATGACAAATTGTACTGGAAATGTACTTTTTATTTCCTTTTTCTTTTCAAAGATTGCTACCTACGGGTAGGAGTGCAGGACGGAGAGAAGAAACAAACCCACTACACAAAGTACCTTAAACCCCTCACTAATCTCAGATCAAAACCCATTCGTTCAAAGTGGGCAATGATAAAAGCACTTTCAAATGCAAACCAACATTTCTTCTTGGAACAAGTGGATGAAGGAAGCTGAGCTCTAAATCTGGTTCCAAGTACCTCTGCCGAAGAAGTGGCATTTCACAGGTAACTAATGACAAAACAAGCTGATAAGATTTAAAGTTCATTTGCTGCATGTGCCCATGTGAAGCGAAAGGCTGGCGGAGGCTTCTGCTGCAAACCAAAATGGCTGCCCACAGGACAGCTGAAAAGCAGGGGAGGCAGGGCGCCGTCCTTCAAAGCGCTGAGTCCCGTTGGCTCAGTAACATGGTAAACAGCTTACCCTCTCCTCTTTCTCCTTATGCTCCGCAGGAAACGTATTAATTGGGAACGCAGTTTCAAAACGAGTCCAGCTGCAAGACATTAGCCTAGGATGGAATTAGCTTAATCTGACCTGCCAGTTGGCCATGCTCAAAAGAAAGCGAAAGACTCTTGCTGATATTGAACCAGCTATTTTCTCCTATTTGGTAGGCCACCAATAAGTCAAGTCAAGCAGCGGAAAGCAGCGGACACAATCTCTGCGTGGCAAACAGCTGGGTGCTTGGTACTGGGGTCCCTGCTGGATAAAGTTCCAGAGGATGGGAAAGGCAATGGAGATCGGTGGAAGGAGAGGCAGGCAACCTGGGCAAGGAAAAGTGGGCAGGCAAACCTGAAAAACACAATTGGGAGACTCTTCCTGTATCATCTGTAACTGAATGAAAAGGGAGTCATACAGGAGAGAGTGAGAAGTGGCTAGATTCCTCCACCAACCTGGCTGGAAGGGTTGCACCCAGAGATATCATCCATCAGTCTGAAGGGCAGAGTGGAGGAAAGTTAACATTGTTGGGCTACAATTCCCAGAAGCCTTTGATCAGCATGACCAGTTAAGTCTGCGTGGTCCCTTCTCCTCACCAGTGCTGCTGACGAGACTGAAAATAAGGAACAGGCCCCGGGTCTCTGGATGAGCCTCGGGGTGCCCAAAAGAACAGAAACATGGACACCTATGTATGAAAATTGCAATGGGTGAGATGCAGAATGCTTATTTTAGATGTTGCTACTCCTTGCCATTTCCAAGCTTGCGTCAACTGTGGCAGCGCAATCACACCACCTAATTTTCACATGACAGCATCTGTTGGTTTGTTTGATGGTCCCTTCTACAAAGTTTTTTGCGAATGAGAAATATGATGGGAGAAGCAACCTGTGGGGAAAGACCAGAAGAGCCAGGATATCCAAATGATGTCCTCTTCCTACTGCGTAGTGTGTAATAAGCACATCAAATGAAACCATGTTGGCTTTTTGCACCCTGTCAGGGATTCCAGGCAGGGAACCCTGGGAAAATGATCAGCCCACTGCAAAGAGGTTGCATCGTGCCCCAGCTGTGGATAATTGCAAGGTTGCATAAGAAACTGGGGTCGCGTGCAGATGGGAGAGGGAGGTGTGCAAACCTCTAGCCGATTGGTTGTAGATATGTATATAACAAAGCAACGCCAGTAAGTATTTGTCTGTTGACCAAACCTGGTGCCTGGCGCAAGCTTTTGTCCGTCTGTCCTATGTTTTGCATATAACGGAACTTTGCTGCAAGATAAGGTGTCTCCTGTTTTGGAAGAAACTCCTCTGTGTGTGAGTATCCTTACTGGGGAACAAGGCTGCTGCTGTTGGCTCGCTGAACTCTGGTTTTTCCGCTGCGTTTCCGTGGGGCTGAAACTCCTATCAGCCCCAACAGTTGGTAGCAGAGGATGGTTTCGATCCATCGATCCAGCTCCCCTCTCCCCTGCTTCCTTCAGCTCATCAAATACGCAAAAGGAAAGCGGAGAATGGGGAAGGTAGGGGCTCAGAGGGAGATGATTTTGGTCCTTCTGTTTCCCCGAGCTGAGGAGCGACGGGCCCACCATGTCCCCACCCCCTGCGGTCATGTCACTTCAGCTTAAATCACAGATTCTGCCAAAAAAAGGGGCAAAAAAAACACCCTGAGAAGAGAATTTTAATAGCTTGTACATTCGTGAACTCCCTAACCCTGTTTCGTATTCAGAACAAGGGCTGTCTGTTTCCATATTAATGATGAACATATGCCCAGTTCTCATGGCTTCCCGGTTCGGGGAGAAAAGGGCGCAGACAAAAAGTGGCAGCTTGTCAAATGATTCCCCAGAAGGTACAAGAGGAAGGAGGCAACGGCAGCAGGAGGGAGAGCAAGAAGGAAGAGGGGAAAAAGAAGGACCACCTCTGAAGCACGCCTCGGTGGGATAGGTCTCTACGTGAAGCCTGGCAACTCCCTCGGATGGCAGGCCGTGTTTAACTGGGCAAGGCTCAAGGGACTCAGGTACCTTGCACCCAAGGGAAAGGCTCTCTGTAAATAGGAAAAACCCCATGGTAGGGAAGAAAGCTATTTGCATTTCAGTTCCTCTCCCTTATTTCCCTTGTACAGAACCTCTCATGGCCTGCCATACAGTGGAGCTGGCACTAGGCCGCCTGCCTCTCTCAAAGCCAAAGGAGTGGCAACGGAGGCACAAGAAAAGAAAAGGATACAGGACTGTGGTTCCCAGACTTTGGTGCTGCTGATCTTTTGGACTTCGGCTCCCAGCGTTCCTGACCGTTGGCCAAGCTGGCTGGGGCTTCTGGGAGCTGAGGCCCCAAACACCAAGAAGAACAAAATTTGGAAACCAGTGATATAGGACCTAACTCACAAACACATTAGTAAACAGACAGAGTTAGGCCATGAGTATACAATATATATGTAACTGTATAATCGCATATTAAAAGATACAATAAATCAATTAAATAATAAATTATTCGATTTTTTAAAAAATAATACATAGGCCAATCTGACAAACAGAAATAAGAGTGAATAAGAATCATAAACCAATAACTGAAGGAAAGTATGTTACAGTTTAGATGAACTTACTTGGCAACTACTCAGCCTGTGCATATTCCATTAAAATGTTTATATATCATTAAATAAGGACACATAACCTAGTAAAACCAATAGATGGTAGAATATAGAGCCTAAGATTCCTGACAGCGTTTTCCCATTTTCTATCTTGCAATAAAAGACAGAAGGAAAAAGAAAGAAGTCTTTCTTTTTAGGTCTCAAGTCTGAGAAGAATGCCAGATCTTCCTTTAAAGAATGTAAAGAAGAACTGCAAAGAATGACCTCAGGTCACCCTGCAGTTAGTACACTAGAGACACCTGACAACAGGTAGTAGAGTCTAAACTAAAAGTGGGGGAGCCACTAGAGTCAAGTGTGCTGAACAAAAAGACAAGATGTAAACCTCTGATTGATAACGAAGGCTAGACTAAGTGGGCAATCAGAAGAGAATAGAAGAGCTAATGCACAGTCACGTAACCAAGCTGCTATTCAGCATGTCTCCAACGCAAGGACAGAAAGTAAGCATGTACCCTTTCTGGAAAAAAAAATCCTGAGAAGCCCCAACATGCTATCCTAAAATGCTGGTTCTGGTAAAGCTAAGAGATACATGCTTACATGTGATTAACGCAGTTCAGACCTGCTTAAGAAGGGCTTAAGGTTTAACCCTTGACTGCCTATGCTACACAGAAGCCTGTTAAAGGTTCTAAAATTCCTCAAACACAAGAAAACTGCTAAGAATATGATAAGGGACAAGATCTTGAACACGTACAAGCTGTTAGAAACTGTCTGTATAATGACCTAGCAGACGCTATGGAGAACTATGTGATTAGGGAGAACCTAATTAGGACTACACAAGGAGAATGTTACATGTTCAGTGGTTTAGAAGGCAAATGTTCTCACATGCCAAGGCCGTTAAAACAGCTGAGCTGAGAAAAAAGTCCCTATGAACGTCCTGAGGAATATGATGTGATGGCTATATGACTTGATCTAAGATGCCTTTTATGTAATATGATGGAATAATAATGCTTTACATATAATGTTATGGAACATACATAAATTTACTTGCCCAAACAATGCTATGTGTGTTTCTCCCTGAAGGGAACGTATATGTAAATGTATGTATCAATGAATACTTATAATAAATAGACTGAAAAGAGTACCAAAAGAATATGTTCCCTCCCCTGTAAATATCCTGGAACTCCAAGACTTGAAAATGGTAAGTGGAGTGTTGATAGTAATCTGACCTGTCTGGCTTGACCACTACCGTTAAGTTGGGAACTTTGTAACTGCAAGTAGATAAAGGTGACTCCCCAGACAGAACGGAGAATTAGCTGAAAAGTAGCAAGGACCCTAAATCCCTCCATCTAGGAGACAGATGTGGGCATCCGTGCCCATTTGAAGTAGATGGACAAAGGTCTTGGCAGGTCTTCATTCAAGTAGAGCCCAGACATATTTTGAACTCTGGTCTTCCCCAGTGGCGAACGAAGCTCTTATATTTTGTAGTTCTTTCCACTAGGCCAAGGGTAAACCCATCCGTATAAATTCTTACAGAATAGAACTACGTCTTCTTTTTGACAACTCTTCCGATCTGTTAACCTCGACAGCTGTTCCTCCTCACCCAACTGGAAAGACGGCAAGTGCCCTTCCTCGGTAGACTGGATTGGTTGTAGCAGACTCCGTGGGTGAGGGGAAGAAAACGGAACTCAGGACTCCACAGCTAAGTGCCAGTGCATTTTTGCAGTGCAGGGTGGCTTTCAGGTGAGTTGAGTATCAACCCTGCTTGCATTCACTCATGTCTTCTTAAGAGAAATCTACAGTTAAAGCACCTCTGAGACACAGTCATCCAACTTCCGTTTGAAAATGTCAAGGGAAGGAGAGTCTACTATGTTCTGATGGAGTCCACTTCACTGCTGAACTGCTCTTACAGTCAAGAAGCCCCTCCTAATGTTAAGGCAGAGTCTTTCTTCTTGCAATTGGAATCCACCGGTTCTGTCCTAGTCTCAGGAACAGCAGGAAAAAAGATTGCTCCATCTTGCCAGGATCCATTTCACTTTCTGCCACCCCTAGCGCTTCAGGAGATCTCAGCGAGGGTCGATTTCTTCCCCCAGTCTGAGGCAACACCCTCCTTGCTGTGAATCCAAGACTTGGAGAATGCTTTGCCAATTAGTCTTCTCCCCTCCACACTTGAAAGACTTAGCAAAGACAGTTTTATTAGCAGCACCTACAGCTATTTCCAACCAACTGTTCTGCCATATTAAACTGTATCCTCCTTGATTACAAGGCATAAAAAATCTTTTTAAAAAGAGCTGCAACTTTTATTTAAACCAACATAACCTGAAAGATGCAAGCGAGCAGCCTGGAGAAAGAAAATTAGATCAAAAACAAGGCCCTGCTGGGTTTTTCAAATGTTTACGACGTCTTTGCAGCTAGACATCTCATACCAGTACGCTCCCTCCTCCCGCCCTCATCCCTCGGTCACGTTAGGCAACACAGCATCCGTGAATATTAATTACGAGCGCGGCCCTCCTGCGGGACAACCCCTCACCTTAACGCTCCCTCCAATGAGATCCGGTGGTTCCTCGTCCGTTTCTAAGGCAACGTTGATGGAGGCAAAGGGGCGGCTGGCCATCTGCTGCATCTCCCGGAGCAGTTGCTGGTGAATAAATGCAAGGATGTTAACACAGTGGCCCCAACGTACCAAAGAGTCATGGGCATGCATGAGGTTTTCATGTGAACAAGAGGAAAACAAGAGCAGGAACTCTGTGCCCACAGAGAAAAGAGCTCAGGACAAATAAAGGCACCAGATCCCACCTCATCTTGGAAGCTAAGCAGGCTCAGGCTTGGTTAGAACTTGGACGGAGGACCACCAAAGAATACCGAATGCCGTAGGCTCTACTTCAGAGGAAGGCAATGGCAAAACCACCTCTGAGTATTCTTTGCCTAAGAAAACCCTATGAAATTCATGGGGTTGCCACAAACTGAAGGCAAATTCACAATCATTCATGTTCGCTCTCTCTCTCACACACACACACACACACACACTCTTCAACAAAAACCTATGCAGTCACAACTTCCAAACTTGAAAATTTTGACAGGTCCCTCTGACAGGGTCCACCACCCAGTGGCAAAATTATTCTGTGTTATTTAGCAATTTATATAATGAATTCCTTAATAACAGCAAAACCAGAAGGGCTTTCTCCATGTGGAACACCTTTTTTCTAAAGTAGGCCATTTGGAGATTTATAAGGAATTGATTATTGCCTTCAGACTATTGCATAAATGCTTCTTGTGAGTGTGCATGCCTGTCTGTTTTGAAATGTTTGATTTTTGCATTTTTATCCTGCTAAATTTGGATTTACTTGTAAACAAGAGTGCATGGGTAGATGAACAGGTATGAACCCTTAAAAAAATGCAACTTCAGCAACAAAAGGAATTACGAGTCATAACTGGACATTATAGCCTGATCAAGATTATCAAAACCACAATCTAAATATCAGAAAGGCAGTTAATGCTATGCATAGTGGTACCTGTAAGGCTTTTTGAAACAAATGTGCTTGTAACTGCTTTTCTGAATGCCAATAAGGCTAACCATCTTCAAATCTGCAGCAGACACACACACACACCCCTTCACTTTCCAGCTCTCAACGGCTCTGAGCACGGAGGGAGGAAAAGCAGCCAGGTACACCCCCATCCTGCTGAGACTAAGCTGCTGGGGAATTTAAATGCCTCCCACCTCCCCTTCCCTTTTGCCTTATATGTCATGCCTTGTTTTGGCTGTAAGCCTGAGGGAAGGGACTGTTAAATTAACTGCTTGTAAGCTGCTCCGGGAGCCTTTTGGACTAAAAGACTGAGTATAAATGCTTCAAGTCAATCAATCAGAGTAGAAGTTTCAGAGGATGGAGGTTGAGATAGAAATGCTTCTTGCAATTCTGTTGGTCACATCCCTTTGAGCAGGAGCCCAGAGCAAGTTCTCCCGGACTGATTTTATAAAACAAGCACACATACACACACACACACCCCTCCACCACCCACACACCCCAGAAATCTCCAGAGATCACTGTCTACACAGTGTTAGTTGCAGGGAATAAACAGTAACTTCAGAAGCAGGAGGCACAGCTGGGCTTGGCAGGTTTCCATCAGCTTCAGAAGTCAGACAGCAGCAAAGAGCTGCATTTGGCCCTGGGCCGTGCACTCCCGCAGGTTCCAGCATCTTGCCACCGTACATCATTTTACAGCAACTTTTTAAAAAAATGCCCTATTGATGCTGCTGTCCACGTTTTCTTCTCTTTGTGATGAAAGGTTAAGATAAGAAACGTTAAGAAAGGCCTGGAAATCATGCCCTAAGAGGAGCAGTTTAGGGAGCTAGGTATGTTTAGCCTGGAAAAGTTTAAGAGGTGACACTATGGCCATATTTAAATATTTGGAAGGATGTCGTGTTGAAGATGGGACAAACCTGTTTTTGGTTACTCCAGAGACTAGGACACAGTGCAATGGATTCATCCTACAGCAAAAGAGATTCCATCTAAACATTAGCAAGAACTTCCTGACAGTAAGAGTAGTTTGACTGTAGAATCTGCTGCTGCCTGGGAATGTGGTGGAGATTTTTAAACAGAGGCTGGATGGCCATTGGTTGGGAGTGCTTTCACTGTGTATTTCTGCATAGTAGAAGGGGGGTTGGACTGGATGTCCTCTGGTGTCCCTTCCAAATGTATGATCATATGATATGGAGTGTTACCCTGGTGACTTGTGCTACGTATGATGCCTAAAGAGCCAGGCCTTAGGAAGAAGGGGCTTTGGTCCAATGCGAGAGAAGAAAAGCTGGGAAAAGGCTGATTTCTTCCTGTCTTGGCCTACCTGATGATGTTTCTTCTGTCTACTGACAAATGGACATATGGAATGCACAGTAAGTGATCATACACTAAGATAAGGGCACCATTGTTATATTACAGGGATCTGTTCCTTGAGTGGGCAGAGCCTTATTTTGAGGAACTTGGTTCTGCTAACCACTGTTAGTAAAATAAAGCTTTGTCCAACTATCTTAACGTCTCAGTGTATTTTCTACAACATCCTCACAGAACCCCGCCTTCTGAAAGCTTCAAAAGGCAGCCCTTTGCTAAGGACATCCCAGTGGTCAAAATTGGACACTACATAAGCACGGATGGCCATTGGCAAACGTCATGATTTCAGACACAGCTACAATTGTTCGATGGAAACGGCAGTGTTAGAATAACATTTTTGTTCCTATTGCAACTTATGCACTCCAGAAGCAGCACCAAATCCAACAGCATCCCTAGACTCCACTCCTTCAGATAATTTCAATTTATCTAAATCACCCTGATCAGCGACTTCCAAAAGAATCAGTTCCCAGAACATCTGACAAAATAATCCAACCACGGTGACTCTGGTCTTCAAGAGGTTTTGGATTTCAGCTCCCAAAAACCTCAGATAGCTTGGCTGATGGTTAGGAATTCTAAAAGCTGAAGTACAAGTCATCTGGATGACCAAAGATTAAGAACTACTCTCCCAAGGGACAAATGGAGGGAAGCAATGGTAACACTCTATTCTGCGTTGGTTAGACCTCATCCGGAACACTGTGTCCAGTTCTGGGCACCTCATTTCAAGAAGGATATCGACAAGCTGGAGCATGTCCAAAAGAGGGTGACCAAAATGGTGAAGGGTCTGGAAGCCATGAAGCCCTGTGAGGAGTGGCTTAGGGAGCTGGGGTTGTTTAGTCGGCAGAAGAGAAGGTTAAAAGGGGACATGATAGCCATGTTTAAATATTTGAAGGGATGTGATGTCTAGGAGGGACTGGGCTTGTTTTCCGCTGCTCCAGAGACTAGGACAAGGAGCAATGGATTCAAGCTACAGGAAAGGACATTCCACCTGAACCTCAGGAAGAACTTTCTGATGTTTGGAGCTGTTCAGCAGTGGAACCTGCTGCCTCGGCGTGTGGTACAGTTTCCTTCTTTGGAAGTTTTTAGGCAGAGACTGGATGGCCATCTGTCAAAGGAAGTGCTTTGATGTGTGTTCCTGCATGGCAGGGGCTTGGACTGGATGGCCCCTGGGGTCTCTTCCAACTCTACAATTCTATGATTCTAACTGGTTGAGTGGAAGGCAAGATAAACCCAAGTCCAGCAAAAAGGCAGCATTTAAATCATAGTATAGGTGGAAAACAGAACTGATTGCCAGCTAGTTCCTCCTTTTGCCATTTTTCTCCTAGGAGGTGTTTGTTTATCATCGTAACACATGACACAGACAAAATACTCTCTCTAAAATTGGTTTCCAACTCCCCCGGATGGACTATATGTCATTACATTAAACCAACTTCTGTTAGTCAACCATCCTCTAAAAATTAACTTCTAATGCTAGTTTTATAACATATTAATATTCAAAATCAATAGTTGATAAGTTATTCTTTTTGTCTTTACAAATGTATTAACATTAAAATGTATTAACATTTTTCACGAATGCCAGTAATTTTTTCTCTCTCAGCAAAACTGTTAAGCAATTGTCTATTGTTGGAATCTCACTACTCTTCCGCTCCTGTGGACAGATTATTCTGGTCGTTGTCATCATGTACCAAAGAATTCTGCCTAATATCTTGTCCAATGAAGTGTCCATCAATTCTAACAAACAAAGTTCTAACTCTTTCTGTAAATTTAATTTAAAATTCTTCTTCATCATTAGGTAATACTTGGTTCCAAAATTTCTTGGCCTTATCACATGTCTACCACATGCGGTAAAAAGTTTCCACGTGTTGTTCACATTTCCAGTACTTATTTGAAGCACGACTGTACATCCTGACCCAATTTTTCTGGCATCAAGTACTATCTATACAGCATTTTATAGAAATTCTCTTTAAGGTCATAACATACAGTAAGTTTTAATTCTTCTGACCACATTTTTTCCATCGATCCAACATTATGTCCCACATTTTAAGCCCATTATACCATACAACACCCTGGAATCATTCAGAACAAAGAAACAGGTGATATCTCTAGGCAACCTTCAGATAACTATACACCTCTGCTGTAACTGCCCAAACAAGGGCCTTTTCTGATTTTAAATAAGCATTGTGTATTTGTGCAGCATAAAGCAATACGAAAGCTGTCTAGTTGTTTTTTTTTAAAAAAAGATGGTGGTGGTGATGCTTGTGGTTAAGAAAAAGCAAGGAGGAGACAACAGTCCTGTTTCAGGAGCTACTTTAGTGATCCATTTCCTACCACAATGACCATGTCAGACTGACTGTCCTGCATTAAAAAAATAAATAAAACTGGAGAGGAAAGGGAAAGAGGCAGGCAGGCAATGCTATCTCATAGCTACTTCTGCCTTTTGTTAATTTTTGCTGCCATCTCAGCATTTTAAAATTATTTTTCAACCCGTTCTGTTCATCTATAGCCTACTCTTGTCCTTATTCTTCCCCAGTTTCTACTTCATTTCTGATTTTACATTAATTTTATGCTTTTTTTTAAAAAATAGCACATTTTGTGAATTTGTCAGCCACTTAAGAAATAAGAAGCAGGATACAAAAATTAAATGCATCCCTCCTTTAAAAAAAAAAGCTTCAGTTTCACCCCATATTCAGTGATTGGGAGGTTAATGAATCCCCTCTCACCCACCAGCTTCAGGTTTGATGTACCACACCAACAAGTTGTAATGAAACAGCAGCAGGAAAAGAGCAAAACACAGCATTAGCCATGTAAGGTCAGCAGGTTTCTCAAATCCATCAGATTCGGCACACCACAAATACTGAGAGCTATATGTTCTGAGATTAAGGGTAATCATAAATAACAGAAGAGACTACCAACCCCTGCTTCAAGGTCCAGAAAAAAAAACCCAACCAACTGATCTGCAGTGTCATGTGCAAGACTGTCTGTTGCTACCATCAGGTGACCAAAAAAGGGCTACATTTAATTATTACTATACTCACGGGAGCTGTCAAAAATTCAGGAACTGTTCAAAATATCCATCACAGTCTACCTAAACTATACATTTTTGAGGAAGGCATTTGGGCCAAAGGAAGCTGCCCAAAGTGGTCTACAAAACTCAACATTATGGAAGTACTCATCTCTCAATCTTTTTTCTGTAGTTCGAATCCACTGCTCCATGTCTTTGTCTCTGGAGCAGCAGAAAACAAGCTTGCTCCATCTTCAACATGATATCCCTTCAAATATTTAAACATGGCTATCATGTCACCTTCTTAACATTCTTTTCATCAGGCTAAACGTACCTAGCTCCCTAAGCCTACTTACCTTCACAACTTATCCTAAGTGCTGATGAGAAGGAAAACCCTAAATGGGAAATGTTTTAAAGACTTTTCCTCTGTAGTAACAAAAGGAAAAGTATGAAAAACAAATACAGTGCAGGAAAGATACAAGACCTGTTTGTTTTAAAGATTTTTTCCTCTATAGTAACAAAAGGAGTAGTATGGAAAATAAATACAGTACAGGAAAGATACAAGGCCTGTTCGTTTGCGTGAAGCAACTATTTATATAACCCTTATCAGGTTGTAAATGAGCACTCTATAGTGGCCTGACTGATAACATTGTGTGGAAAATACACGGAACAACATCAGTGGGAAACCTGATTTAAATAAGTGATATTTAAATGCGCTTTTCCACTCGTAGTTACAGTCAGCCCTCCACATTAGCAGGTTTCATTTTTGTGGATTTGATTATGCACAGATTATTTGCTGTCACCTCTGCTGCCTCTCTATGACATTTTTAACGGGGACTGCAAGCCTCGTGAGACTGAGAAATTGTGAACGAGGCTTGTAAGTCCCTCTTAACAATGGTGTGGGGCAGCAGTGGAGGGGGCAGTAAGCCCCACCAGCCCCCCACTTCCGTCTTGCGGAGGAACCCTGGTGCCCCAAAGAAATCCATGGCAGGTTGAGTACGGTGATGATACCTTTTTTGTGTGTTAAATATGGTTTGGGAGTTATTCACGGTTTTTCCACTTTCACGGGAGTCCTGTGCCCCTAACCCTAGCGAATGTGGAGAGGTGACTGTATTTAAATAATGATTTAGCCAACTAGTTTTTCTTACGACAATTTATAACAACCTGATGAAGGAGAGACATCCAAGAGCCCGATCACCAACTGCTTTGCTCAGGTCTTGCAGACTCATCAGGACTGTGACCTCCCTGAATGAATCACTGTACCTGTAGCGTGGTCTCCTCTTTTCCTCCTACCTTCCACTTTACCAAGCATTAGCTAATATTATTAGTTAGCTTGTATTTCCTTAATTTTATCAGCCCCTCTTAATCCATACACAATGCAATATATTATTAAAATCTATTGTAAACCCCCTTGATGATGGTTCAACTCAAAGGCAGGATCTTCTAACTCAGTAGAAGGGTGGGGACAGCCAACTGATGAAACAACCATGCCTGCTAAAGGGGGTTTTTGCCCACAGGAACTGTTGATCTCTTTTCTGCTGACAACCTGCCATTCAAGAAGTGGCATGGGAACCCAAACTCATATGCCAGACCCCCTGCTTCAGATGACTTTAAAAGATGCTCAGCAGATTGCAAACTAAAGAAAGTGAAAAACAGATTGTTGGGTTGCTGCGGCAGTAATTGTGCCCTTTAGCTACCATAAACCGCTTTGTCTAATGGCTGTTTAAAAAAAAAAAACCAGAGCAAGCTGTTCTGATAAATATGCCCAAAATAAGAATCAAGCAGAACTCATTATCTCGGCAAGGAGTTGAATATTCACACAATCATTGTGGCCACCCATGAGGTTATTTGGGTACAGCCGCATGAATCTTGCTCTTACAATGGCTTTCAAGGCCTTCAAATTGTGAGGTAATATTAGTCAGGCAAATCTGCGCTGTTGTTGTTGTTGCTTAAAACCATCTTGTAGGACTCACGTGGGCCCAGATCAAGAAAGGACTATCCCAAGGCCACCCAAAGGTCTTGGGCATTATGTGGGCATCTGTTGCTATGGGAGCAGCTCTTTGGTATTTCCCTGTGTGACCCCAAAACTAGGGGGACTCCTTCTTCCTGAAGCTTAGTTATTCCCTGGCTTCTGGAGAGGTCACGGTTTCCTGGATACTCAAATACATAGGGAAACAACAAGCCTAGTGAAGATTGCTGGAGTATATGAAAGGCTGTCACTTGTACACACAGATCCTTGTGTTAAAGAGTGCATCGCTCCCCTGGTCCTCTCAACACCAGATGTGCCCATGGGTGCCAGAAAAGTTGTGCACCGACTGTACAGACTCCACTGTAAGTCTAGAAATTACACTCTGGAAACCTGGGTTGACTTATCTACTGGTCAGTGTGGGCTTCCACAGGAGTTGAGGCTGGCCTGCCCAGCTTGGTGAAGAAGGAAGGAGGAAGCTTTGGCCATAGAGCCTACCACAAGCCAAAGAACTTAAAAAATCTAGCAGCCATAACTGTTCATGTTCCACACTTTATGGGAAAGCAAAGATGCAAGTTTTGTGTGAAATCAGCATAGTTTGAGTTCAAAATCCAGCTCCCACTAAAACCAATGATGATTGTTTTGTTTGATGCTTTTTTTCAGTAACTCCTCCATTCAATGAGGGCTTGAAGAAAATTACAACCAAACCACAACACTTATGTACTGTCTCAAACAAACAGATCGAATAAAAGGAAATGTCCTGGAATCAAAGTGTGGCATTAATAACCAACAGTTTGGCAAAAGAGTAGAACTTTTACTAGCCAATGTTGAGGGCATCAACCTAAAACCCCTTGGAAAAGGATTCCACAATAAGGGTGCTGCATGGTCTCATGTTCTCACTAAACTCCTTCTTCAAGAAGCCAATGGATCAGTATTATGTGATCTACAAAACATACCAGACCAACAACCAACCACATTTTGCATTAGCTTTAGTTACCAAACATTCTTCAAGGGCAGACCCACAAAACCAAAAAAAGAGCAAAGTTCTGTATCAGACTAAAGACCTACCCAGTCTGGCATTGTATTTCCACAGAGGACAACCAGATGCCAAAGGAAAGCCCATAAGCAGGACATGAGGGCGACGGCACCCTCCTTTTCATGTTCTTTAGCAACTAGAAGTAATACTCAATCACCATAGCTAGCAGCCACTGACAGATTTATCCTCCATGAATTCTCTTAATCCCCCTTTCAAGTCATCCAAGGTGATGGCCTTCACCGCATCCTGTAGTAGCAGATTCCACGAACCACGTTCTGTGTGTAAAAATACTTTTAGAAAAGGGTGCCAAGATTGATGAACCAGTGTTGTACAGCGCCTTTGAGTGCTGGACTACAACCCTGGACGATCAGGGTTTAATGCCCACTCAGCCTTGGAAACCCACTGGGTGACCACTGGGACCACTACAGTCCCAGAAAATCCCATGATAGGTTCACCTTAGGGTTGTCATAAACTGGAAATGACTTGAAGGCATACAGCAATAAGCCATGATTGATAGTACCAAATGCTGCTGAGAAGTCCAAAAGAACCAACAGAATATCACTTCCATTGTCTAACTCCCAGTGTAAGCCATCCATTAAGGTGACCAAGGCCATTTCTGTTCCTGAACCACTCCCGACCTACACACTCCTGGAAGAAGCGCATATCATCTTCCCACATTATTTGGAGACTTCACTGCAAACTGAAATTATTCCACAGAGATTGCTAGATGTCAATAACAAAATTTTGTCCAAGTGAAACATGAATCTAAAGAGTTTGCTAACTTTCTGCTTCAGAGAATGTAGGGATCCCATGCCAATACTGTGGAGAAAATAAGAAACAGCCTTTAAAAAATTAATTTCCTACTCATGGAATGAGGCAGGACACACACCAGCATTTGCTACTGCAGCCAGATCAAACAACATACTAGGATTTGGTACCATAGCAAATGTTTTTTTAATTAGGTGATGTCAGTTAAACAAAGTTGCCTGGGGACAAGGACCTTTCTTTTCTTTTCTTTTCTTTTCTTTTCTTTTCTTTCTTTTCGTATGATTTTCTGGTGCCGTTTGTTTAGCAACATGCAATCTGGGTAAGGGGATTGTGGGAAGACAAAAGCTATCAAATGCACTGTGGAGAGGCACAGCAAACCAGCGAACTCCAAGCCATTTTCTCTTGCCTTAACTGCTGGCACAGTGGGTTTCTTCGTTCCCTAGCTGCTTCCACTGAGTAGCCCTCTGACCTCTACTTATTGACCTGCCTCACTCTCTGGACTAAGACAAATGTGTGTTGAGGTGAATAGCATGGTCCCAGATTTCAAATTCAGATTTCACTAAAAGGGAGAGGAGAGCAAGGCATCCAAGTAAAGAGATACTGCCAAGTTATTTTTAGAGAGAGTACTAAATTTAGAACAGTTTAAACAATTAAACGTAACAACAAAAGAAAATAGCAGGAGAAAGTATCTAGCTCTTTTCCTGCTCAAACCAATGCACAGCAATAAAGCAATTTTAAGTCATCTCACTTGAGTTTCTGGAGCCTCGATCCAGCATAGCTCTCTCCATCCTGGCTTATTTTGCTTTCAAATCGTTTTTCTTCTTCTAAAAGCATTTCATCTCTAATTATTATCATTACTGCTAGCTCTGCTTATGTACCCTATATACCTTGCCACATTTTCATCAATCCAAAATGCATTCCGTTTTTATTAAAATTCACTATGCCTCCTCCTACCATCTCTGTATTAGAGGCTACAACTCTGGAGATCAGAGTTCAAATCCCCACTTAGCCATGGAAATCCACTGGGTGCCCTTGGGCAAGTCACACCCTCTCAGCCCCAGAGGAAGGCAAAGGCAAATACCCACTGAATAAATCTTGCCAAAAAAACACGGTAGGTTCACCTTAGGGTCGCCATAAGTTGCAAATGACCTGAAGGCACAACACACAACAACAAACCTTCTCTTAAATTTCAGTTTCCTGGGCTGATCTTCTGAAGTCCTTTGAACTTTTGAACTTTCTGGTCAGGAGAACTTCTAAAATGGTAAGATACTATTTTACAAGACCCAACAGAAAATGACTGAAAGTTTAATTTCTCCATGGGTTGCAAGGTTATTCCAGAAGTCGCTCATGCCCAGGAAAGGCAGGCTACAAGTACCGAAAAAAGGACACACACTATCAAAGAATGCCACTGGTATGTAAAACTTAATGTCCAATGGCTCCCCTCTCCGCCAAATTCAGTTTTTCCCACCTAGATCACTACAATGAAATGTGCATTCTTCCTGTACAGGATTCCACCCAGAGTGTACAAACATTAGTTTAAAACTAACACATTATTCAATATTGATTTTTCAAGAGTAACAAATTATGCATTATATGAAACTCAAAAGCAGCCCCAAACGACCGACTTCTGTAAAATAACATTTTCTGCAATAAAAAGTGAATTCTACAAAAATCCCAGTGTTAGCATTGTTGTTAAAATGCTTAGAAGCAATGTTGATGCCTGCTGTTAATAGGTAATGCTGTTGGTTTTAAAGTGTTATTTCTAAACTCTGGGTTCAGACAGCCATACTTTCTTCTTGCCTCTCCAATACTCAGAGAACATTCTGTGGCTACTGGGCATGTTCAGCCCTTTTCAGCTTTTAAGATGAGTCCACTGTAGGGTATTTTTCTGTATTTATGCAAACCTGGGGGTCCATTGATCTTGTTTACATACCCTCCAACTGCACCAGTTTGGCACAGTCCTCATTAACCCTCTATTGTCTCACTTTCTCAGCTGCTTTTAAAATGTCCCGGTTTCTTGCTCTCCCTCCACATTCTCCCTTCGTCCTCAGCTTTCTTCAAACGCAGCAAAATGAGTTCAAAATGCCAAACTAGTTTGCACTCAACTAAGTCAACAGGGGAAGAGGAGAGGGCAGAATCTTGCCCTTGCCAGTAGGCTCAGGGAAAAACAAACTATGGTAGCCTCTCCTAGCTTGTCTGTTCTTCTTCTTTACTAACTTTTGCTAGCTTGACCACCCTCTGATATTGCTTAGCCACATATCTTCTAGTTTTCATTTGTGAAATGTTGCAGGGCATGCATCTTCTCTATTGTGTGTAGATGGTGCCTTTTTAGTTCCATTTGCATCCACCATCAGATAAACTAGTTCAATGTTAGCGTATAGTACTAGCATACTATTCTATTGTCATATTTTACCTGTAGATGTCTTGCACAGAGACCTCAGTGCAACCTGGCACAGAACTAAACTATGAAACAACCTCATTACAACCTGTTTTAAAAGGCTTTGCAACAGGTAGAGACCATGGTCCGTTCAATCACAAAATCAATAGACAAAGACAGCAGGGAACAGAAAGTGAAATACTACCTACCACCAGTTTGATATACGTTTAATTTACCCATATCACACCTGGTCTTCTGATCCAAGCATCGACTGGGAAAAGCTGCATGCTCTTTCACAAACATACTCTACTGCCATTGCACCCTGGACAGTACAGAAAGAGCTGCTCCTTCCATGAGCCATGCAGACGGCTGCAGGATGAAATCACTTGAGCAGTACCACTCGAAGAGGTGGTCTGTGGACGGATGCCAGTATGAGCCATCGGCCCCCAGTCCACAGTTGCCAAGAAACACTCTTAACCAAGGAGCACAAAAGAGAAAACAGCCACTCCCTCAAATCAGATAGCCCAAGAAGAACTGTGCTTGAGCACCAAGCCTGAACGGTCTGGAAGCAGCATGCATCACAATCTCAAGGCAAGCAATCCCTTGATGGAAATGCCTGAATTTAAGGACCTACTCACACAGACAGAGGACGCCTCTTTCTACCACATCAGAGCACTGCTTCCTCTGCCTAATCTGAGCAGCAGCAGCGCTCTTCAGACTTTCAGCCAGGAAGTTTTTCCCAGTCTGCCCAGAGGTGACACAGGTGGAACATAAGACTTTCTGCATGAAAAGCAAATGCTCTACCAACAAGATACAGTTCTTCCAAAGTCCTTATGAATACGGAAAACCATTTTAGCTTATTAGTGGGGCTCACATGACTAGACGTTCTTCCATAAATAAAATAAAATAAAATAAAATAATAAAATATTCCTCCACTGATAAAACTAACATATTAGTGAGATGGGCTTTAGCCTTAACAAGCTAGTTTTCTGTATCAGTGATTAAAAAAACAAACCATGAATGCTCCTCCACTATCTCCTCACCTGCAGACTGAAGTAGTATACCCCAGGTTGTGATTTTGTTTTAGCTACTATTAGGAATCTTTTCAAGATCGAGGCATAAAGAAGTTCAACTTGCAAAACTGACATTTAGAGTCTAAATCCACTTAACTAGTCTTTTTGAAAGAATAATCCAGTCTTCAATTAATCTTTTCCAACAGAACAGATCAATTATATCAGTTGGATGTATATGTTTGCTAAAATGATGACTGGCTTACTCTAGTTGGGTCCAACCATATAGGCCCAGGTATTCTACCTTAAAGGTAACAGATCCTGTCCGATCTTGGAAGCTAAGCAGGGTCAGGCCTGGTTGGTACTTGGAGGAGAAACTACCAAGGAATCCCAGGTGCTGTAGGCTACATTTCAGAAAAAGAAACTGACAAAACCACCTCTGCGCATTTCTTGCCTAAGAAAACCCTATGAAATTAATGGGGGCACCATAAGTCAACAAGTGACCTGAAGGCAATGTGCAAACATTTCTTGGTTCTAAAGAAAGGTTCAGGTTCAGGTTCATTACCCTACTGAGCCATAAGCGTTACACAGGAGTAATTCTAATTTCACAAATGACAGCATTTTTAGGCCAGTGACTCAAGTGTGAAAAACACACCAAGGGTCTGACGGCTGCCAGGTGAGAAGAGGGAACAAATAGGGAAGGTGATTTACACTCTGTATAGAAAAACTCGTTTTTTTAAAAAAAATCCCTCAAGATGATCTGTTACCCCCAACAGATCGGCTGGGAACTGTGTGCTGGTGGTAGATGGAGTCATCTATTTCTTCTTTCTGACACTTCTCCTTTTCTCTCTCTCTCTGCCACCCTTTTTCTCTCCCACTGAGTTGGGTACTTGGGAAGGGCTGATTAATCTTGTCAAAGGTGGAATTGCTTGCTCATTGGGGGCTTTTGAAATTAGGTCGCCTATGGCTGTAAGGTTACAGGTTGCTGAGTCTTCTGTAAAAAGTCGAAATTAAAGTCCAGTCAACTGCTAGGATGATTTTTTTTTTTTTAGAAGTAACATTTTGAGACAAATCTCTAAATAGAAATAGACCCATTACGAAAAATACAAGTTACAGACCTGCCCAGTTAATGTGCACTTCTCAGGTTACCACCAATCTCTCTCTCTCTCTCATAGACCCTTAACTTTTTTTGGAAAAAGCTTTACAAGACTGCTTCTGTACATTTCAGCCTTGGGATTTATTTAAAAACACTAATTCTTCCCAGAAGCAAAACCCTCAGTACAACTACAGCTCTCAATTACTTCTACTAAACCTTAGGGTTTTTTAAAAAAATCAGCTGGATGATACACCATATCTAATAAAAAAAATTTAACAAGGATGAAATATTACACCATCAAGAATAAAATTGATTTTCATGTGTTATTTTTGCAGTCCTAACAGCAGTGGCTGTCAACAAAACCACCAAACTTGGGAGCAAGCAAAATTTGAGTCACTAATGTCATTTTCTCTCTAACAGGCACTAATCTTACTCCTGAAATGAAAAGAGATGAGCCTTATTTCAACCTCCAGGCACAACATGGCACAACTGTTACAGAATTCTTTTGCAAATAATGACAGGAACCTTCCATGGGGTTTATGACAGTAACAGGCAAGAGAGATCCAACACAGACAAGACAGGGCAGTATCAATAAGCTCATACAAGGCTAGAAGACAGGAAATGTCAACATAGTTGAAAGGTTGAAGAAATGAGACTTAACAAAAAAAGAAAAAACAGAAAACCTCGCAAGTAGCACGCTTCAGAGCTGCAGGAATGAATTCTAAGGTTTTAAAGATAAACTAACAGAAAAATAAAAGAACACAGGTGAATGTTTTAATTCAGACCCCACACTTAAGTGCAGTTAAAGACGCTGATGACAACAAAGGAAAGGAATTAGGTTTAGAAGATTGGAGCCCTGGCACATAATCCGAGTATCAGCCTGCCCAAATTTTAGAAGCCTTTCCACAGGAAAGGGAGAAGGCCTTCTCAGTGGCTGCTCCCAGGCTGTGGAAATCTCTTTCTTATGGAAGGCTACATCACCACCACCACCACCAGGCAAAGACAGTTTCATTACAGTGGCTTCTGGCTAATACCTGGTTGTTGTTGTCTTCTAACGTCAGGAACTGTACTGATGTACTGCTGTGCATCTATTCTCCGTGTTGCATTTTAAACGCTTTAATATTGTTTTATACTAGTACTGTTTTTTAAAAGGATAGTTTAATTGCTTTTTAACTTTATTACAATGGTTGTTTTTAGCTGCATTATATTTTAATCTATGATGCAAGCACTCTTGGGTCTCATGGAAAAAAGGTAGGACACAGATTAAACAAATAAATAAAATTCCCAATGGGATCCAGCACAGCAGTTGTTAGCAGTTAACTTGGTTGTCCTGGGTTGAAGAAATAGTAGTGAAAAACTGCTGATTTTAACAAGGCTTCCCCTCTTCTCTTTCAGCTTGTCCAACTTCTAGTTCACACTCTGAATGTATCAACAAATAACACAGATCACAGAATCACAGAATCATAGAAATGTAGAGTTGGAGGAGACCACACGGGCCATCCAGTCCAACCCCCTACCATGCAGGAATACCCTCAAAGCACAAAGATGATACTTCAGAGCCTGCTATCAGAGAATACTTGTCTGACTGGACAAGTCTAGCGTCACTATGCAGAATTCTAATTTCTTTATTTCATTATTTGTGCATCCAGTGGTAGCTGGTGACTCCCACGTCAGTGAGGCAATGCAGCCTCCGCAGGTTTTATATCAGAGCTTTCCAAACTGTGTGTCGCAACATGTTAGTGTGTCAGCTGCAACGTGTAGGTCTGCTGCTGCCATCACCCCGGGCCAAGAAAGACCTCGGTGAAGGTGGTTCAGGTGGAGGGGCTGGCTCTCCCGCTGACGCCCCAGGCCAAGAAAGACGCCCGCGAGGGTGGCAGCAGGCCCACCCCACCCTAGATGTGTCTCTGGATACTGCACAAGCATAATTGGGTTGAAACAGTGGAAGCGAATGTGAAAAGGCACGGCAAGGCATGACAAAAAGGCAAGGCATGGCAAAAAACCCCACCTATCTGTAGGTGTGTGCCATGTGGGATTGTTCTCTCACTTTATCACTGTGGGAATGGAGAGCTAATACTGTTATTTTGATGTTTCGTTACTCAAATTGCAGTTGAAATTGCCCCTAAAATGGATAAGTTTCTAATTAAGAATTTCATTTCTTGTGATTTTGTTATTACAATTTATGTACCTGTCCACATCTCTTATAAGGGGCTAGTTTAACCTCCAGTTTGCTAGTAAAACTGAATTACTGTGTCGCAAAATGATACATGTCTAAAAAGTACGTCACCAACATGAAAAGTTTGGAAAGCTCTGTTTTATATAGTTTTAAATGAGCTCTCCAAGGTGCTGACTTTATCTCAGGGATAGGGTTCAGCATCCTGGACAAATCCTTTCAATACCTTGGAGCGCTCATTTAAAACTGAAGTGGATATATTGCCTCACTGACATGGGAGTTAACCAGCTACCTGGATGAAAAGCTGGTGTGGAGTCATTGATCCACTGACATGGGACCCACCAGCCACTACTGTTTATATCCCACATCTCTCTGGGTAATACGCAGAGAGTTCTTAAATCATCTCCCACCCTGTCACTGGACAATTTACTTTTGGCTTCCCCAAAGCTGCTTCATCAAATCTACATGATGAGATAATTCATACCGAAAGGACTGAGAAAAATCTCTCATCTCTGTTTAAAAGACATTGTATACAACACGGACACTTGAAATACTGGAAAGGGAAAAGCTGTGTCCTTTCAAAAAATAATTTGGGCAGCACCACTCTGTTATCACAGAAAGTCATCATTTTAAGACAATGAATAAATAATTCTCTGGCAGTATTTTCATCATAGCTGAAAATTAAGTTTCCACTTCCCCGGGGCAGCGATTGCATTAATGTTAGCTAATTAGGTTTGTAACCAACTTTGCAAGCCATGTTTAAAAAAAAAAGGCAGGCAGAGGAATTATAACTCAAATGCTTCTCAACAGGCATTTTCACACTTCAAATTGCAGCGAACATAGGAAGCAAAGCAACTGCGAACTGGTGCCATGTGAAAAGATGAGACAAATATGTCTTAATCAGCCATGGATCAAGCACATTATTTTATCAGAACCAGACCCCAAACAAGGAGGACACAAAGGATGACCTTTAGTAAGCAGAATAAGCCGAGGGACTGGGAGAGCTACTGCTACAGTGAGGTCTGATGCAAATGCAAATTAGGGGAAGGGAAAACTATGATAACAAGGACACCGATCAGCTCAAAAACCAGAGAAGTGTTCAACGTAGTTATAAAAAGGTTATTACAATTCTCCAAATGGCCAATTCCATCTTGTCCATTCCCAATCATTTTCTTCAGTAAGGAACCATTCCTTGAAGGTGGAAGAAACTTGAGAATATAGTACTTCCACAGCAGTACACAGCCCAGGTTGAGAGAAGTAATGTCATTCAATTCTGCTTCGGTCAGACCTAGAACCATACAATCAGAGTTGGAAAAGACCACAAAGGCCATCGAGTCCAACCCTCTGCCATGCAGGAACACACACTCAAAACACCTCCAGCAAACGGCCATCCAGCCTCTGTTTAAAAAGCTCCAAAGAACCTCCACCACACACTGAGGCAGTACATTCCACTGTTGAACCTCATTTAGCATATCGTATCCAGTTCTGGGCACCACAGCTCAAGACGGACTTTGACAAGCTGGAAAGTACGCAGAGAAGGGTGATGATCAAACATCTGGACACCAAGCCTTAGGAGGAACAGTTTAGGGAGCTGGATATGTTTTGCTTGCAGAAGAGAAGACTGAGAGGTGATAGGATAGCTATCTTTAAACATCTGAAGGAATGTCATGTAGAAGATGAAGCAAGCTTGTTTTCTGCTGCTCAAGAGACTAGAACAAGAACCAATGGATTCAAATTACAAGAAAAGAGATTCCACCTAAACGTTAGAAGAACTTCTTTAATGGAAGAGCTGTTCAATAGTGGAACCGACTGCCTGAGAAGGTAGTGGATTTTCCTTGTTTGGAGGTGTTTAAACAGAGGTTGGATAGACATCTTTCAGGAGTGTTTTAGCTGGGCATTCCTGCATAACAGAGAGTCAAAATAGATGGTCCTTGTGGTCCCTTCTAAGACTCTACGATCCTGTGAGAGGCCTTAGAGGTTCCTCTAAGCAAGGAATGGCCAAAGAGTACCTCTTGGTACAAATGCAACCTATGAATCAGTTTCCTAAGCTTCAGTTTCACCTTCATCTGCTGGACTAGAACAATAAAGAACAATAGTCTGGCCAAGAAAGCAAAACCACTACATCAGAAATCTAGTCTTCCGAAAAGCAAGATTTCCCTTTCCGCTGAAGGACAAGGACACACTGAGGCATTGAGTCAGACAAGAGCTGCCACCAAAAATAGAAATTCTACCTGTAGTTCTCCTCAGCCCTCCATGTCTTCCGAAATTCAGTGTGGCACGATGCCTCCCCCTGCAGGTTTCTATGCTCTGCACTTTTACCTGCTACTGATAGGGGCAGAGGAATTCTCGCCAGCACTGAAAGTCTCACCAGACTTTACAGTGTATGGGGTGGAGGATAGAATTAGTTATAGGGATCCCACTTTCAGCATCAGCAACAAGCTTGCTCTGCTTAATTCCATTCTGGGACAAAATGGATTTGACACCGGCTCACCGACACATGTCTTCACTGGTGATGCAGGAAGGGGAAGGCTTATAAATTTAAAGTGCCAGGGAGTCTGTAAGGATGCTCCCCACAGAGTCAAATACAGAGAGTACAGCTTGCTTGACAATGCAGGAAACAGAACATTATTATTTGTTAACACTAAAATACACAAATACCAAAAAAGGACCAATGAACTCTCTTACTCAGGCTCTATTTAGATTAAGCATCAATGAATTTACTCACTCTGGGTCTGGCAATAATTTGCTATCACTTTCCACTAGCCTGAAAATCTTTGGTTTTTCTGCTGTCAGCTCTCCCTAACCATTCACAACAGATTACCTGAAAAGAATGCAGCATCCTGCATACCAGATATATCAGTGCATTTATATATATATCCCAGAGTACACACTGTATATGCTAATGTCAGCTGGATTGAGAGAACTGTGTCTCATAATCCACAAAAAGTTGCCATAGCAATGGTGTGGACACTGCACATGCCAGGAAGGAGCGGAGAGATACCACAACTTTTATTTCCTCCTTGACACTGCATGACAAGTGAATAAATTGTTGAGAGCAGGAGAATTTCTTCATTGGTTTGGATTAAACTCCAAGACAGAGAAGAAATCAAGAGCCAAGACGCTTGCCTGATATTGAAGGTGGCCATTTTACAAGCTACTGAGTTTGAACCCACGGAATTACAGACTTGGGTTATATCAATAAACAAACCACAATCACCAGCTAAGCAACCATTCTTGTGTCCAAATTGTAATGATACAGAAAGGAGGAGGAGTCGCCTTGTTTGTCAAGGATGTTTTCACCTGTGAAGAGATCTGTGACTTAAACCCAGAAAGCCAGGTCGAGAGCATCTGGGAAAGAATTAAGGGAGCGAGAAACAATAGCGATATTCTGGTGGGGGTTTACTACAGACCTCCAACCCAGACTGAGGACCTTGACGACGCCTTCCTCAACCAAACGACCGTGCATTCAAAAAGGAGAGATACAGTAATAATAGGAGATTTCAATTACCCGGATATATGTTGGCAGTCAAACTCTGCCAAGACAGCAAGGTCCAGCAAGTTTCTTGCTTGTCTTGCAGACAATTTCATGGTCCAGAAGGTGGAAGAGGCCACAAGGGGATCAAATATTCTAGGTCTGATCCTGACCAACAGGGATGACCTTGTTAATGAGGTAGAAGTGGTTGGATCTTTAGGGGGGAGTGACCGTGCCCTATTGGAATTTGGCATTCAGTGGGAAGGAGAAGATAAGTGTAGCCAGACGCTCGTCTCAGATTTTAAAAAAGCGGACTTCTGTCAACTTAGGGAGGTGCTGGCTGGAATTCCGTGGTCAAGAATAGTGAAAGCGAAAGGAGTTCAGGAGATGGGAGTTCCTTAAAAGGGAGATACTGAAGGCACAGTCTAAAACTGTGCCAATAAGGAGGAAAAATGGAAGGCATTTGAAGAAACCAGAATGGTTGACTAAAAATCTCTCAGTTGAGCTAAGTGTTAAGAGAAACATGTACAGGAAATGGAAGAAGGGGGAAACCACCAACGAAGAATTTAAGCAAGTAGCTAGGAGATGTAGAGAGGCGGTCAGAAAGGCTAAAGCACAGAACGAACCTAGGCTGGCCAGAGACATCGAAAACAATAAAAAGGGCTTTTTAAAATATGTCCGCAGCAAAAGGAAAAAGAAGGAGACGATAGAGTCACTGCACAGAGAAGATGGCGAATTACTAACAAGGGGAAGAGAAAAGGCAGAACTACTTAACACCTTCTTTGCCTCAGTTTTTTCCCAGAAGGATACAAGCGCTCAACCTGGCGGTTGGGGAGCAGGGGAGGAAGCAGGGGAAACGCGGCACATAATAGGTAGAGAGGTGGTACAGGAATACCTGGCCACACTGGATGAATTCAAGTCTCCAGGGACAGATGAACTGCATCCTAGGATATTAAAAGAACTGGCAGAGGTCATTTCGGAACCGCTTGCTATAATCTTTGAGAAATCTTGGAGGACAGGAGAAGTTCCAGCAGATTGGAAGAGGGCAAATGTTGTCCCCATCTTCAAGAAGGGAAAAAAAGAGGACCCAAAGAATTATCGCCCAGTCAGCCTGACGTCAGTACCTGGAAAGATTCTGGGGCAGATCATTAAGCAGTCAGTTTCTAATCACTTAGAAAGCAACGCGGTAATCACGAGAAGTCAACATGGATTTCTCAAAATTAAGTCGTGCCAGACTAATCTTATCTCTTTTTATGATAGAGTTACTAGCTTGACAGATGAAGGGAATGCTGTGGATGTAGCATTTCTTGATTTCAGTAAGGCCTTTGACAAAGTTCCCCATGACATTCTTGCAAAGAAGCTGGTAAAATGCGGGCTGGACAGGGCTACTGTTAGTTGGATTTGTAATTGGTTGACCGACCGAACCCAAAGGGTGATCACGAATGGCTGCTTTTCATCCAGGAGAGAAGTGACTAGCGGGGTGCCACAGGGTTCTGTCCTGGACCCAGTGCTGTTCAACATCTTCATCAACGACTTGGATGAAGGAATAGAGGGCATGCTCATCAAACTTGCAGATGACACCAAATTGGGAGGGGTTGCTAATACGCCAGAGGACAGGATCAAAATTCAAAATGACCTGGATAGATTGGAGAGCTGGGCCAAAGCTAACAAAATGAAATTCAACAGAGAGAAGTGTAAGGTCCTACACTTAGGTAGAAAAAATGGAATACAGAAATATAGAATGGGGGACACGTGGCTGGATAGCAGTACGTGTGAAAGGGATCTAGGAGTTTTAATAGACCACAAGCTGAACATGAGTCAGCAGTGTGATGCGGCAGCCAAGAAAGCCAACGCAATTCTCGGCTGCATCAATAGGAGTATGGTGTCTAGATCGAGGGAGGTACTGGTACCACTCTACTCTGCTTTGGTTAGACCTCATCTTGAATACTGTGTCCAGTTCTGGGCACCCCAATTCAAGAAGGACATGGTCAAGCTGGAGCAGGTCCAGAGGAGGGCGACCAAAATGCTGAGAGGCCTGGAAGCCATGCCCTATGAGGATAGACTTAGAGAGCTGGGGATGTTTAGTCTGCAGAAGAGAAGGTTAAGAGGGGACATGATAGCCATGTTTAAATATTTGAAGGGATGCCATGTAGAGGAGGGAGAGGGCTTGTTTTCTGCCGCTCCAGAGACCAGAACAAGGAGCAATGGATTCAAGCTGCAGGAAAGGAGATTCCACCTGAATCTCAGGAAGAACTTCCTGACAGTCAGGGCTGTCCGGCAGTGGAATCTGCTGCCTCGGAGTGTGGTGGAGTCTCCTTCTTTGGAGGTTTTTAAGCAGAGGCTGGATGGCCATCTGTCGGGAGTGCTTTGAGGGTGTTCCTGCATGGTAGGGGGTTGAACTGGATGGCCCCTGGGGTCTCTTCCAACTCTACTTTTCTATGATTCTATGATTCTATGACAGCCAAAGCTCTTTCTTTTATCCCAATTTATAATTTACATTTTGTTTGAGAATTTATACAAAATCCAAAGGATTTCAGTGTGATAGCAGCTATGGTCACTGTGACCACAGCAGGAGGAAAATGTAACTCGGTCTCCTGCAAAGTTGCGGTTTCCATGAAATAGGTCCATACCACCTAATGAGGCTCCTACAAAACATGATACAGCAAGGATGGGAATCATGCAGCCCTCCAGATGTTCTCAGACTGCAACTCCCAACAGCCCTAGACAAGACAGTCAATGGTGAGGAATGTTGAGAAGTGCACCTGGAAGGGAACACGATTTCCACCCCAGCAAATACAGCCTCAAAATTAGTCTTGTGTTTTATTTTTAATTGCTCTGATGATTCAGATACAGGACAGTAAACTGGAACTTTGCCTTTCCCATTATCCAGGCAATACAGCTGAAGGGGGAATAGTTTCCTCTCCAGGTAAACAAGGAGATAATGTAGTGTTGGGTTTTAGTTACATTTACTGGGGTCAATGGCACAGAAGGATATCAGATCATAAGAGACAATTGCCCAATGAGAAATACGGGTAGGGTAGAAGTGCAGAAGCTTCAAGATAGTCCCAAGGGAGAGGGCATAAAAGGCTCAGGGGCCCATGACGAGAAAAGAGACAGACAAAGATAAAGGGCCAGTTACAGGCTGGACAAGGAGTATCCAGACTCCCAGCACCATACCATTCCAGCATCCAGAGTATCATATCGTGAGTAGACAGAAAGGTTTATCTAGGTGCATTAGGGCTGTTTTAATCTCTGGTTGATATGACTTAAACTTGTTTGTAACTTGCAGCTTCTTAAGAATTGCCTGAAGAAAGCTGTCTTCATGAATGACGTACCTTTTGTCAATGTTGTTTGCTTAGAATAAAAGCCTTTCATTTTAAAACCTCCTCTCCTCCATGTTTTCTTCACTTGCATGTGTGTGCACACATACATATAGAACTGCCAGCTCCCATAAGGAGTGGAAAGGAAAAGCCTCTGCAATCAGAGGTGCTGGTCTAGAGATTCTATCCCCTGTAGCCTCCTTCTGAGTTACTTCATAACGGGGGTTAAAATTAGGAGACGACGGCAGTTAGATGATCTTCAGGCATCTCATCTCCTTCAAGATCAGGAAACAACACCAAGTTAAGAAATCCTCCCCTCAAACTTCCTTTTATGTCTTCTGAACAGTATGTTCATATATTCCTAGAACACAGCTACTGAAGTATGGCAGTGCTGTATTTTCAGAGATAGGGACCAGTCCTTAACTTTTCATCCATGGAATTTTTTTTTGGAAGGAAGGAAGGAAGGAAGGAAGGAAGGAAGGAAGGAAGGAAGGAAGGAAGGAAGGAAGGAAGGAAGGAGGGAAGGAGGGAAGGAGGGAAGGAGGGAGGAAGGAAGGAGAAAACAATTTGGTAGAGGTTCCCAGGGCAATCTCCATTTTTGTTCTTTCTTCAATGTTCCCACCCCTCCAAAAAATCTGAGAATTTCCAAACCTCAAAACATACTAATGTATTTATAGTTTCAAGTAGACCAAATGTCACTGGTAAGAAACAGTGTTGGATCATTTTAACAGTAACTCTGCCACTTAATGATCAGCTTTTAGAATATCAGTTGTGTCCTTTTACCTGGACAATTGACCAGTTAAGACTGGCAAAAGTCCTCCACTCCCTACCTGACTTACCCAAAGTGATTCACAGCCCCAGGTATCAGCCTCAGAATGTAGTTAAAAACTTGATGACAGCAATCCCAAAGGGTTATAAAGAAAGAAAGCAGTGTGAAAGGGGCAAAAATACATATTAAGACTTGGCTGCAGACAGATGCACTCTTTACGATGCCATTGTGGTTTTATTTCAAGTGTTATTCTCTACCGCCTCCTTCATGTTTCCTATCACTTTCCAAAAGTCATGTAATAAAACGAGCAATTTTATCTGTCTTTTGTATCATTCCGAGCCTCGAACAAGCATTCTTTCTTGTTTCTATTTCCTCTAGTAGGAAAATACAGTGCCTGAAAGCCATTTTGTTACAGTGCTCAGTGGAGAGAGAAAAAAGGTGCAAATTTATGAACCACTCACTTCCCTTTCAGAGTCACATGGGCTTGAACACAGCCTCACCAGATCCTGCAAACATTACTTTGGGTAATATAACGGCAGGACTAAACTCTGCTCAGAAGTTCTGCAGTGGAGTCTTGCTTTCGTTCCGATAAACATGCATGATTCCCCATCCCATAAGTACTGGATGAAGAAGGAGAAATAGGTTCGATCCAGGTTAATAGTTGGTAGGCTGGGTTAAGTAGGGAGATTTTTAAAAATCAATGTTACCCTTTTCCAGAGAGAAAAAAGAGAAAATAGCGAAATAGATTCACTTCTTATAAACAAGTACAGATGCCCCATATCACCTGAGAGCAACTGCAACTTCAGCTGTAAAGCTTCGTATCAGTATCTCCATATTCTGCTAGCCAGGTACATGAAGTTATTGATATGGGCACAATAGCCACTATGAGAATGAATGACTCCTTCGTGCAGTTTTTTTCTTCTAAAAATGCAGACAACATTGCATTCTAAATCATTGTTTCTCAAGCTGTAGGCACTGTATTGCTCGTTCTGAAAATGAACTTAACATTTCTGTCACCCAGACCTTCAACCTCCTCAGTCCAAGTGAGCCTCGCTGCTTCCCAGGCCAGCACAAGTGAGCTCTGGCTTACCCTGCTCTACTGCTCCGATACCCCAACAAAATTTTCTCAAGCCTGGGGGATCAAGAGCAAGGGCAAAGAATCCAAAAAGCCAAGCCATCTGTGAAGCACGTGGAATGACCAGACCCAGCCTGCTGGCTCTCAATCCTCATCTTTTATCTAGGCAACATCAAATTAAACCACAATGTGAAATCAACAGTTTACTAAAGTTAGATGAGACAATAGGAAGTGGAATAAATACACTGGAAAGCACCTGCACCTGCATACCAGCTTCTGCTAGAACAGGGGCAAGCAAAGTGCAGTCTGCGGCCCTAATGTAGCCCCTGAATCCCACTTCCGTGGCCCTTCTAGTCCTCCCCAGTCTTTCTAAGGCACTCAATACCTCCAAAAATTTCTTTTTAAAAAATTAAGCACAGTTTTCAGGCAATTTATGCCCTAAAACCACAGAGAAAGCACCCCAAATGTGTGACAACATGCAAAAATACCCCCACACGCCTCTACAAGTACCCAGAAGACCATATTATACCCAAATACCTCCATTTTCCACTGCGGTCCATCTCAAAATGGTGTCAGGAAATTATGTGACATCACTTCCTGCTGCCATTTTGAGAGGGACTGCAAAGGAAAATGGAGATCTTTGGGCTTGCTGCAGAAGGTGCAGGCTGAAAAGGGAGGTCAAGGGGAAACTGGTCCCCTGCCCCTGTGTGGCTGCTTTCCCTCGTGCTGAATGATACAAAGAAGCCTCCAAACCCATTCATTGCTAGGAAGCTAAATTCTTCCACCTGTTTTGTTCTTCTCACAATTCAGTCCCTGAGCCTGCATAGGCAAACCAAGGCATGTATCATATCAGTGAACTGACAAGTCCCTGTCCCACCAGCACTTCACAGCCCTTCTTTTGGTTCATTTCACAGCCGGTCTTGAGTCATTTCTCTGGCTGAATACACTTTGCTGTTCCCAGAATTTCAAAGTTCACATTGTTTCTGTGCCTTGTGTTCTTATATGCATTTCCCTACTGGCAGAGCATTCATTGCCTACTGTTTTTTTCTAGGATGGGAAAGGAATTTGTTGATCTGTCTAGCCCTTGAAATGAAAGAATAGAAACCAAATATAACAAACTAAATTGTGCAAAAGCTAAGCAACCAGCTGATCCACTCTAAAACTTTAAAAAACACATGCCCAGAGGATAACTTCACACCACTGACATTTTCCATTTAAGCCATCAGTAAATGCCTCAACTTGGCTTGGGGTGGCATGCAGTATTTCTCAGCCTACATCCATCATAAACCCCAATTAACTTTTTATGTTAAAACTCCAAGAAGCTTTCCCTCCCATTTTTATACTCTTGTCAAAAAGAGAGAGATTTAAAAAAAAGAGAGAGAAAGAAAACCAATGGTCATTCATCCTCTGAATCCAGCTCCTGCTAGTGCGCCAGGCAAAACACTAATCATCTTGTTTATAGCTTGTATTTCTTTCTGTGGATTTTATGACCTGCCCTTTGCCACCAGAAGTAGCTCAAAGCAAACCTCTGGACTCTTAACTACCTGTTGTCTCTTCAAGGGCAGGAGAAGCAAAGAAGGGAACCTCGGCAGCTCTGCGGTTTCCCCTGGTTGCCACTCTGTCCGCAGAGAAACAAGAGAGCCTCAGCATTGGCTCTCATCAGATGCCTTGCCCCAGCCTGCCTCTTATGGTGGGATCATAATACAGCCAGTGTAAAACATTTCCAGATAAAACCAGCAAGACAATTTGAATCAGATAAAAGCAAGCAGGAAGCCCCCTGCCTTTTGAGGCCCCTTTATCTGACGACTCGCCTTTTCAGTGTTTCCAAATTAAGAACAAGTTCCATTAATTCAACGAGGGTTCCGTTCTTTCATCAGTTCTTCTTGCACACAGAAGCTCACTTGGGGCTGCTCACACATGTGTGCGGCTTACAAAGTGAGCTGAGGGGAAAAAAAGACAACAAGCAGCTGAGACACTTTGCAAGCAGCATGCAAGCAGTTAGTCCCAAGTGAGCCTCTCTAAGTCTTTCATGCTCCCTACAGCACAGCATCTGGGTTCCTCTTTTCAACCAGTTCTGTTTTCTGACAGTGCTCCAGTCCCTAACTGTCAGATAAGTGGGGGAAGCTTGTATTAAGCAGATGATCAAGTTAAAGCAGCAGAAATGCTAGAACAGTTAAAGTAAGACTACCTTGGAGGCTTTGATAAAAAGCCACAATTACAACATCTGCACTCAATGGATCTCCAAAGGGAGGGCATTACAAAAGTGGGGTGCCATAGCACTAAAGCCCTGGTGGTGAAGTGGTTAAATGCCAGTACTGCAGCCACAAGGTTGTGAGTTCCATCCTGCTGGGCTCCAGGTTGACTCAGCCTTCCATCCTTCTGCAGGTTGACAAAATGAGTACCCAGCTTGTTGGGGGCAGTTAGCTAACCAATTGTAAACCGCTTAGAGAGCACTTAGCTGGTAAGTGGTCTAGAAATATGCATGCTATTACATCTGCTAAAGACTTTCTCTCTTGTCCCTGTATGATGTATTGCCTCCACTGGTGAGACATGGTGGAGAGTTGTATTTCTTTGAAGAAAATGGGGAGTTGAGAGCTTTGGGGGGACTAAAAAGGAGCTTTGGGGACTGCAAAAGCCAGGGAGCACACTTTACACATGCTTGCTGTATGCCCTCAATCAGGGTCCTAAGTTGGGAAATCCATTCAGGGATAATCCCCATCCTTTGGCCCAAATACCTGCGATTAGCTTATTGTCCCAGAAAGGAAGCACAAGCTAAGTAACAGATGATCAGCACAAAAAAAAAGAAGAAAAAAAAAGGAGAAGCCCTTTGAATATGAATACATGCTGGAATACATGAAGTTGTAGCCATGGTAATTCTATAGAATGGGCAATAGGAATAGCTCAAGGAAAGGAATAATTCTGATTTAAATAGGAAGTGTAGGCTGGTACGGCAACATTTAGACAATTTATTATGCTATATTTTATCCAAATTATTCCAATAATGGGAGTAGACCTGCTGCAGTCCCTGAATTTTCAAATCTATGCCATATATAGTGGAAGATAGTTATAGTTGCATGGGTGCTTTTTGAGCAAGACAAAGCAAATGCCACAAGCACACCAAGAGCACAATTAGTAGGAAGTAACATGTGAAAGAGATGCACGTGCAGCATTTACAGCTCTAAACAAAGTAGCACAGAAGTAAATCCCATTGTCTATCAAACTTAGTTTCCACTGTACAAGCATGAGCTTAATTCAAAACCTATCATTTTCATATCACCATATGTGATTTGTATAGGTTTTTAAAAAAGAGCCTAGCTCAGGCCATTCTAGTATTTCCAGAAAAAGGCTTTCAAAGGCGATGCTTGTGCGAACTTTTGGAGAAAACAAACTGCCCTCCGTAAAACAAATTTTCACTCTGTAAAAATAATTATTGCTTGACCGAATGCTTAAATGCACTGCTTGCAATGACTCACTTGAAAGCTCTATTATTATTTTTTTAGAGAGCTAGCATGGTGCATAATACGAGTATTAGACTCCAGGAGAGCAGAGTTCAAATCTCCACTCAACTGTGGAAACCTACTGGGTGAGTTTGCGCAAGTCACACACTCTCAGCCTCAGAGGAAGGCAACGGTAAACTTTCACTGAACAAATCTTGCCAAGAAAACCCTATGAAAACAACATGACAATAATAACAATAACATCATTCCTTAATTGTTGCCAAGTCACCACTTCTCTACAGGTGCTGCCTAAACTTACCCACAGATGTGTCTAGGTACCTCTGAAACTAGAGTTTTTATCTCAGAGTTAAGGGTGCCAATCTGAACACAGCTGCTTTCCCCACTGATTTCCAACATGGCAAGAAGGGTAAGAAGAAATACTACAAATACTCCAATTGGGGAAAATGAAGTGGGGGGAGGACCACATTAATGCAGCATGACACCAAACTTTTTCTTAGTTTCCATATGAGAAAACCAGCTAGCCCCTGTCTCTCTGAACCACAAGCATCACCACAACCTACATTTCAAGGTGACTCATTCTGCACAGTCCACTTTTGTCTCCAATTTTAGAGCCAAGGGATTTCTCAAAAATATTAAAGCACAAAATATTCTGTGTTGCATATTTTTGAACTAGCTGACATACACCTGTACAAAGGAAAGGGTTCCAAAAAGGAAGAATGGATCAGAAACAAAATAGTACTTGTGATATCCTGTCTCTGGAAGCCGTGAATTTGGTGACATTCCCTTAACTATACCATTTACAATCACTCCTCCACATTTGCAGATTTGACTTTCAGGGACTTGATTTTTTGTGAGTTTTTCCAACCCCTGCCCCCGCTCCCCGCTTTAAGCACTTCTGGGGAAAACCTTCCCTCTTGGTGGCTCCAAGCAGGCCACACAGTCCTTTAAAAGCCCACCTCTGGTCCTCCTTCTCCACCAGGAGCTGCCTGACCAGCTAAAGCTAGATCACAGCTTAATTTCTCAGGACCACAAACCCTCTCCCAATGTCCCACACACACCCAAGAAAGGAAATAGGGGACAAGAAGTATAGAGCCACCATGTTCACCTGCCCCCTTTCTCCCTTCCCTGAACTGGATTAGAACCTGGCTGTCCACTCTCTCTACCATGCTTCTCCCCCACTCCAACAGACACACACTCACATTTTGCAATTTTCCCACTTTCGCGGGGCTCCTGCACTCCTATCCCTAGCGAATGTAGAAGGCTGACTGCAGTGCCCTTTGGAGGGTTGATCCCACCAGAGGTGGTGATCCACAGTTCAAAACAGGTCAAGGAGGAGGATCCCTCCAGGCAAAGGGGGGGTCAAAAGCAAAATGGCCAAATCCAAAGTAATTCAGAAATCAAAGAAACAATGGTAAGCACCAGGAAATTCAACCTCGGCACGGAAGCATCAACAGAGTAGGATGTTAAAATCACTAGGTATATCATTTAGCATATGGGGGTTTGGAGACATTCCCTAGCTATCCCTGTTGACTATGATCCTGACAAAAGAACGTGAAGCAGGCAGGGCACTTGCTCAGGTTAGCATCTTTTGTTCCAGGCAGACCTGGAAGAGCACTTGCATTGAGTCTAAAAAGTTCTCCATACCTATTGCACTCAGTGTTTGTGGAATTTTTCCAAGAGCAAGGCAAAACAGAGGGCATGTACACAATAATTCCAATGTGCGAGCTCATTTTTCTCATATTGACTGGTGGGAATCTTTCAACGACATAGGTCAAAGCAACGGTCCACAACTCTAGTCCTGGCTTTACTAAGCCAACTGCTGCTTGTGGGAACACTTGACTCTTCCTCCTCCAAGTCATGATAATCATCTAAGATCTTGCTAGATTTCAGCACAAGACATGCCTGCTGCTTCTGAAAAAGCCCCACATGGAATGAAAGACCTTGGGCATGTGCAAAGCACAAGGAATTGGGGTAACGAAGGACACAGCTTTGCTGTAACTTTCGCGGGCTTCAGGAAAAGCAAAAACATGTGCAGGATGCCAGTTCTCTGGGGTTTTTTTAATCCCCCTGAATGCTCACAAGGGTTTTGGTGAAGGGGAAAAACGGTGAAGCTTCTTGCTTCCTCCAAGGAGACAGTAAGAGAAGGCCCACTCCCTCACCCAAACTGTCAGCACATGTGTGAAAACATGGTAGGGGAGAAGGGCAAGATCTTGTTTAATTTCTAGCAGGTGTTTGCAGAAAGTAATCAATGCCTGGTGCCTTTTTCTGCCTTTCGCAAAGTTAAAAGGAAAACAGACAGGGCTACCTATTCCCCATTCCTGTAAATCCTCAAGGATGTACTAGAACGGCCAATGAAAGAGGACTTCAGAAGCCCTGACTATAGTGGGTATAGCTTTTTTGGAATGTCACAATTAAAACAAAAAATCACTAGATCAAATTTTGATGTACTCTAAAGTACAAAGCCACAGGAACATTTGACATATCCTACTGCCAACAGAAACCAGGTTGCTTACGTACTTGGCACCTTGTATGACAACAGATGCAAGGAACTAACACAAGGTTTACAGGTTGTTTCAGCAAGAAGCAATCTGACCCACCTCTCTCCGTCGTGATGCCCAGCAGCTCTGCTTAATCTTCCAAACCACAGCAGCCACAAGGAGCAGCGACAAGAAACAGCTGAAAAGGGAAGGAAAAAGGGGAGAACAAGAAATTCCAGAATCTATTTGCCTTTCATGCATGATGCTGGGGAGGTGCAGCACCTAAACCAACAACCACAACAGAAAAACAGCAGGGTACTTCCTCGAACCTCTGTCAAGAGATACTAATGCCATGCAAAGTACTTGGCAACATTAACGTTCATGTCACTGTTTCCTAAGGTGGTGCACAGCAGGCATTTTGAAAGTTCGGGGGCCGGTAGCAAGTAAGATACGCTGCTGTGAAGGGTGAACGATGAAGTTGGAGAGGGTCCACATCACCTGCCTTCACACTTGAGAACGTCGACATAATTCAATCAAGTTATCACTTGACTGTGCTGACAGAAGGCCCTGTTAATGCAGATCTCGCTGTGACCCAGCAAGGGAAATGGAACCAGAATGTGTAAAAATATGCAAACGGGGGTCTACATAATCTGTGTTTGCTCTGTTTCCTTTTTAATCTCAGGTAAGATTTTATTTATAAAACCAACTGAACTAGAAAATGAACTCTGCCCAGACTGATTTATTCACTCACTCAGATTTTATAGGCCTACTCTCTCCCCAAGGCACCAAACAGGAAGTAGCCAAACGCTATCATTAATCCTCATCAAAAACCAAGCGAGAGAGGTCACTATTATCCCATTTTTCAGATGGGAACATGCAGCTCAGTAAGTGACTTCCTAAAAGCTAACTAATTACCCCCATGGCTGGGATGGGAGCTGAACCCAAGCCAAATTGAATCCCCTTCCCATGAGACCATGCTGGGCCTCTAATGTCACATCCATTCTGTGAGAGTACTCAATTATTTTTTCCTTCATTTTCAAAAGAAAGAAAAGGGGGTGGGTTTAATAACCTTCATATGGCAGTACTTCTGTCCCATTCCTTCTCTAACTATTGTTTGATCCAATTAACCGTACAGCTTGCCAACCACAGCTGACAAAGATATTTTGTCATTGTCGCAGTAGTCTTAAAAAAGAAACAACCAGAGAGGTAACCATGACTTGTTACATTTTTTTCCATCCAGGAAAAGAGGCAGAACATTAGGTGTCTGGATATTAAGTTGTAATAGTTCAGCTCACATGCCAAATTGTAGCCCATGATGTCACATCTGCTGAATTTGAGAATGTTTGAGGTTCCTATAATCCTTGAGTCTACCTGCTAGGGGATTCTGAGTCATAGTCCAGAAAGTAACTTTCCCAAGCTCCTCACTTTTACCCAGTGGCTGGAGCAGCGAGTTTATGTCGCATAAGAAATTTTGGGCTCTGCTTCAGCTAAGTCTTTCTGAGTTTAACAGGAGCCTGTCAGAAGTACTTCTCAGCAATACATTTTGCAGAATTCTATCCTTTGCCTTCATTTTTTTTTTAACACAGAGGAAAAAAACATTGGCCTTAACCTGTGATATGTTCGTTTCCAGCAGTGAAAGAGGAACATCCTGAGACGGGTTGTTCCTCCCTCTCGTCTCAAAGGTGGGAATGTTTACAGACCTTTGAGGACTGCCTTCTAGTGAGAGCAACCCTTGGTAAAAGCCAGTCAAATTATCAGCTAAAGTTCCAAAAAACTTCAAACTTGAGAAGGTAAATGGAATTTAAAAAAAAGAGAGAGAGAGAGAAAGCATAACACAAGAAAGAAAAACGGCTTTCTCATGCTGACAACTAGTGGTGTAATGAGCCAACACCAGCAGGGACCAAAGAACCTCTCTGCTGGGTGGAAAGGATGCTCGTCTTTTACTGCTGGAAATGAACATATTGCAGGTAAGACCAATGTTTGTTTTTCCACGCAGTGAAAGGCTGAAAATCCCGAGATGGGACATACTGGAGCTCTCCAACTCAAGTGGAAGAAAACAAACTGCTAGTGTTTGAGGCATAAACTATTACTAACAGCCTGTTCAGCACGCTCTTGTTGGATGAGATTTTGGCAGGGACAAAGTACCCGACTCAGAGCACCTGACAAAGGTGGGGCTGATTTCCAGGTAGCTGTCCACCAGTGGGGCCATAGTGGCAAGACTGAGCATGACTATTTACACCAAGCAAAAACTTACAGCATATTCTGAACAACTACAGATCAATCGTAACATCCATAGCTGGACAGTTACCTTTCACTGGAGCGTAGAAATGGGATAAGCTCTGCTTTACTTAAGAGGAGTGCTGAGGAGTATAGACACCAGCTGCCACTACAAGCAGTCTTTGGGACTGAATAAGAAAGGAGAATATACAGTAAGATTTTGGTTGGTATAACTAGTAATACTCAGTCATTGCCTATACGGATTCCTCCTTAGTTCTGGGGAGGGAGGGGGCTTCTAGTTTTTTCTGGTGGCCATAGTGGCAAGAATCACTCATGCCTTAGCACTCTCACTTGAGTGAGCAACAGCTTCCCCAAGCAACAAGGACCCCAAGGACTTGTATCATGAAGTGATGCAGGTCTTGAGCCATCTGTTGAGTGGGAAAACTGAAAACCTTCTTTGCTATAGACTGTGGCTGAAAGAAAGGGTAAAAGAAACAGACAGGTGGACTCTCTGCAGATAAGATTCATACATCCAAGGTATGCTGGACCTACTCCAATGGTTTATGGGATGAAGACAAACCACATACAAACCTGCCAGAGCCCTAAGGTCTGCAGGGGAAGACTTTCTCTTGGTCCCACTACCATCCCAGGTTCGCCTGGTAAGGACATGGGAGAGAGCCTTCTCACTCCCTTCCTCAGGAGGCCCTCTCTTCAGTCCCCTTTTGCCATCAGGCTTTATTTAAGCAGGCTTTCAAACTGTAAACAGGTGGGCTTTCAGTTTACCAAGATGTTCTGAATTTTTTTGTACCTTTTCATAATTTCGTATATTTTCTAATGTTTTTAATTGTTTTAAATGGTTTGTTAATGCATTAACTTTTCTAGAAGCCACCTTGGGCCCCACTCTGGGAGAAAGGCAGCATACAAATATAATTGATTGATCGATCGACCAACGATGGCAAAAAATAACATCCTGATCCTGTGAAAAGGACAGTTTACTTTGGGGTAAAAGAACCATTAGCAGAATCACTGAATTTGTACAAATGATGCCATCCTTTCCTGGTCAAAAAGCCTTCTTGCTCTCATAACCTGTGAGTGCAGATAATAGCCATCAGAAGACTATTTTCCAGGAGAGCTATTTCAAGGTATCATACACCCAAGGGCTTGACAGGTGATCCTGCTGAGGCATTCAGGACAGGATGGGGGTCCCAGGATGGATAGTAGTGTATAGTTGGCAGAGATGTTAAGGAGAAACCACTGAGGACCTCCTCTCATGCTGATGGGAAAAAAGTAAACCCCTTGCTTGTAAGAGAGATGGGGAATTCTTGCCACAGTCTATCTCCAATGAAAGACCATCAGGGTTTAATGGAGACAACCACCTATTAAAAAAAGAATTGCCTTCCGGGCAGGGAACAGAATCTGCTGCTCCAGAGACTAGGACAAGGAGCAGTGGATTCAAACAGCAGGAAAGGAGGTTCCACTTAAACGTCAGGAAGAACTTCCTGATGGTCAGAACTGTCCAGCAGTGGAATATATTGCCTCAACGGAGTGTGATGGAGTCTCCTTCTTTGGAGGTTTTTAAGCAGAGGCTGGATGGCCATCTGTCGGGAGCGCTTTGATGGGTGTTCCTGCATGGGTTGGACTGGATGGCCTCTGGGGTCTCTTCCAACTCTATGATTCTAGAATCTGATTTAGGACCCTTACCAAATGTTTGACAGCCATTTGCCCATGTTAGGCTACAGTTCTTGTTTTAGATCATCCTGTAAGAATGTTAGTTAGGACTCACAGACATTTTGGTGATTCTAACTCTTTCTTCTAACACTTATGGGAGACAGCCTTAACTGTATTATCATAGCTACTATGGTTGGCTTCCTGTCAGACTGAGAATTTCCTGATGGTCAGAGCTGCCCGGCAGTGGAATATATTGCCTCGGCATGAGGTGGAGTGTGGTGGAGTCTCCTTCTTTAGAGGTTTTTAAGCAGAGGCTGGATGGTAATCTGTCGGGAATGCTTTGATGTGGGTTCCTGCATGGCAAGGAGTTAGACTGAATGGCCCCTGGGGTCTCTTCCAACTCTATGATTCTATGATTCCCTTGATAATATCCAGATGTAGTGGGATGTAGATGTCTTCCCCAAAGGCATCCAGATCTGGCCTAGTATGCTCATCACCTTACTGTCTAAACCACAAGGTAGATGTAAGGCCAAGGATGAATAGTATGCATTGCCTTCAGCTGGATGGGGCCAAGACACACTGTTATGTTTTGCCTTCACCTGCTGAGAAGGCTATGTACTTCTCAGGCTATTTGATCTGAGGGGCCAGCAATTGTTGTCTCTTTCCCTCTCTCTTTCTGAATATGCTAGAGGCCAGCACTATACATGCACTCAGAAAACCCCATGATAGGTTCACCTTAGGGTTGCCTTAAGCCAGAAATGACTTGAAGGCAAACAACAACAAGGATAGCTTGCTGTTTTTAAAACATATGCTGGAAATAACCTATGGAAGGCAGAGCTGTTCCAATGAACGCATGCTGTGTGTGTGTGTGCGCGCGCGTGTGTGTGCGTGTTAACAGGCATCCCTTCTGAATATGAGCCCCCTGCCCGATTCTCTCTTCCTCTCCTTGTACAAGCAAGAGAGGCTGCTCTGTGTAGCAGCTGCTGTCAGGCAGCTGGAAGACTACTCCTGAGTTAGGAATGCTTGAGAGCCATTTCTATTAAAGAGTAGGTACCTGCTTATGCTCATGAGTGGGGAGGCACACCAGCTCCAACTACTGGCTTTGAGGTTTGGAAGCAGACAGGCATGGAAGTCACACCTACTCATAAGTACAGACCACTCTCGAGTAGGCACACTTGTGAACTGCAGCTCCTCAAAAGAAGAGAGCTGCAGCAGCTCCAGTTGCAGGTTCAGGTTATTCTCTATGGTGGAGGGGGGAGAAAACCCAGGCTCCCCAGTCTCATTTACCCATCCAGGCATTGCCTCGATGGGTGCTATCTGGAAAGAGGGGCTTAGCTGCACCTGATCCAGTACAGGAACCGTTAAGAGTATTGCCATCTCCCATGGCCAATACATGGCTTGAGCCCAATGCCTTTCTGCCCTGGGCTGAAGGAAGGGACTTCAGTCCCCCGCAACATGCCTCAACAGTTTCCTCCCTTTGAGTCTGCATGGTGTTACTGGCCCAACAGGCTAGGCATCTGCACTGCAAAAGGCCTACAGAATGGAGGGATTTCCCCTCATCTGCTAGCCCCACACACAAATTCCTACATTGTCTCTTGTCTGGGGAGGGCAAGGGCAAGGATGTGGCTGGTTGCTGCTGCTGTTGTAAGAAAGATCTTGTGACGCAAAGAGGAGCAAAAGAAAAAACATGACCTATGAGGTCTGAAGCAGGAATGTTAAGACTGATTTTACAAGGGTTGCTCTCACTAGCGGTCAGTACCATTCCTGCCTACTGGGGCGAGAGGGAGGAGCAACCCATCTCAGGATGTACAGCCCTTCACCGCTGGGAAACATTTGTGGAACAGCCTGTACCAAACTCCTCTCTTCAGCACTCTCAAGAATGCTTTCTGTCTCTGTCAATGGATTGCGCATACTTTGAAGAGCTGTCACAAGGAGGCAGCAGCTGCCCACAAATTCTGAACAGTCGTCCAGTTCACACGGCAGAGTTCATCTCATGGCACGAGTCAGGTCTGTTGTCAGCACACTTAGAAGCACTAGCAGAACAGCAGGAGCAGATCTTGCTTGTGGTTGCTACTAATTTCAGAGAGGTAGAACTTGACTCTCAGTTATATGCCTTCATTAAATGGAAACATTCCAAACCAGAACACATGAGAACCAATCCATGGATTCCACTACACTTGAGTGAGTCCAACTACCAGAACCGAGAGGGGACTATGTTCTACACGGATTTAAAAGGTTGTAGCTTTTCAAGATTGTCATTGTATTTAATTTCCTTTATCCTTTGCTTTTCTCTGGAACTGTTTTAAATGGCTTATTGTTTTATCTGTACACCTCAACAAAATTTCACAATCAAGGGAACCAACTCAATAATTGAGGCAAACCAAGTTAGCACACCCTGGAAAGTAGCAACACAGGCTACTTTCGTTGGCACAAAGAAAACCCTCTCCTAATAGAAATAGGACAAGAAGTACAAAGCAAGAATGCAACAGTGGAGAGGTTTCCTAATGAGCAGAAGCAGAAGGGTTCTTGTGATTGAGATGCGAACTGCATCTTTAAAAAAAAAAAAGAAAAGAAAGAAATCTACATTGACCTTCCTAAATTCCTTCCAGAAATTTATAACTATTTTTTTAGGCTGTACTCCTAAGACAACACATGAAAATACTAGAACCCAGTGTCAATATTGGCACAGCATGTGCACAGCAAAGTCTCAGTTTGGTCTTTTAGAGGATGACGGACTTGGTTATGTTTATTTCACTATCAGTGCAAGAACACCTGCAACTTCTTTGGATATGAAATTTATTTGGCATTTGCTTGTAATATACAATATTACTGCAAGAAGCAGAATGCAGAAATAACACTTTTCATGGTCAAATATTTATGTAAACACACATAAAAACACAGAATGCTGGTTCGAGGAATGGAGCACACAGGCAACTTTTAACCTTTTTCAAGACTGCTGCCCACTCTCTTCCAACTGTTCATGATGGGAAGGGAAAAGGGAAACATTCAGCTCCCAGAGGAATCTATAAAGCTGCTGGACAAACCTGGGTAGTCTGAAAAATCTGTATCTTTGTCCGTTAACTGTTCAAATGTTCAGATGTTGGTATCGCCTCTTCTTTTGGATGACATAATTGTTCATACTCAAGCTTCTCATCAGACAAAACAGAAAGGTAATGTTTGCACATAACCTGTCTGTTTTGTTAAGCCAGAATGGCAAAGAATGGTATTTTATCTTACCGCAGGAATGGGCTGGTAACATGCATTGTGATTGCTCCTACTTGGTTTTTCCCATCAGCAAGCACAGCTGCAGTAACCAGAAACTCAACAAGAATTAGCAGCTTAGCAAAGTTCCACTCACATTGGCACTTCTAGCTTTTCACTCTCAAACAAGCCAGGAAATGGAAGCCAACTTCAGACCATGGTTTCAGATGCTAGTTTGTTAGGGGAGTGACAAACCAGGAGCCTCAGTTCAGATGCAATGATATAGTTTTTCTTATAGTTGAGTTTCTAGATACTGGAGCTGCCTGCAGTAGGAGGCAGAGCTGTCTGTCTGTCTGTCTGTCTGGTACTCTGCCTTTCCCCCACTGCAGGATGCAAAACCACTTAAAATTATTTAAAATGTGGAAGTAACATAGGAGATATTGGACAGCATGCTCTTGTGAATGATGAGTCTGGTTTCTCCGGAATCCTGGTTTGTTTGTTTTCACAAACATAGCTACTGTGTGCTTCCAATCACTGCAACTAAGGGAAGTGAAAGGGTATGAGTATAGTCTTTGTCTAGACCTAGGAACATATGCAACTGTGAAGCAGTTGTTTGTCCAGCCCTAGGAACAGAAGCAACTACTGTTGAGATGGGGTGGAGAAAGGTGTAGGCAGCTGAATTTCACACTTCAATTTTCAGCCAAATCTTTCTGCCCAAATCCAGATGCTTGTCCCAACTGGAACAGACCCAGCAAATCAACTGCTAAATGCTAAGTGGATACTTACGAAAATCACAATGGTTGAACGGGCCTACTCTAATTGAGACTACCAGCTGGATTTAGGCTTTTGACAGAAGTTTATTCAAAGAAGTAGCGGTTGTCATTTTTCAGAAAACAAGTGACACAATTGCTGCTTTTCAATACAGATAGTCTTGCAAGTTCAACACAGCCAGGCAATAATATTTATAAAGAAATGCATATTATACTGGTTTTAAGTACCTGAAAAAAGTGACAAAGAACTGTACCAGGTCCATAAAGTTACTGTGCTGAGAAAATGCAATCTGTGAAGAGAAAATACAAACAAAATAAATTTACTGTTTCACTTCAAGAACTCCAGTTGGAAATTGACTATGCCACTGTTAAGACTACTGTCTCAACAAAATCCTGTTGCAACAGATAATACTGGCTAGAACTAATTAGATAGTATTGTTTTACATTCAAATTTACAGTGGGCCCTCCACTTTTGCAGGTTCAGCATTTGTGGATTTGATTATTTGCTGGCTATTTTATTTTATTTTTAAAAATCTTACTCTATTTTCCCTGGCCATGGAAAACAGTATGTTCTCTCTAGGACTCTTCAGGTCCTCCAGTGTGATTCTATGGTCCACTTCTGCCAGAAATGTAGCACAGAGTTGCACTGGAAGACGAAGAGATTTCTAGAGAGAACACTTCTCTAGGGATTGCTGGGTCTTCCAGTGTTACTCTATGGCCCACTCCCATCAGGGACTGACCCAGTCTCTGGAGGACCCAGAGATTCCTAGCAAAGAGTTCTCAGGTTAAAAAAAAGGTGTTCATGATTATTATTTTTTCTGACTTTCATAGGGTCTTGAGTCCCTAATCCCCACAAAAGTAAAGGGCCCACTGTAATACTTTGCCTCTACCAGGTCCACCACACATGTACACACACACACATATTTAAACCAACAGGAGAATGGCAATAAACATACAGCACTTTGAGCCACATGAACATAAATCATTAGCCCACTGCTTCTCTCTCACACATGCACAGACCCTGCAAAACTGAGCACTAATTAGCTGCTGCTGTTTTATTGCTGATGCTTAGAGATATTTCGCTTTTGACATGGTACAGAAGAGAATTAAGAAGGTCTGTTATCTGGAAAGCCACTGAAATTCAGTTAGAGAGCACCATGGCCCAAATGCAAACACACATCTAGTGAAAGGCATGTGACAGGACATCCCTCTGAATTCTCAAACAAAAACACAGCGTTAGAGGACACTTTTAATTGTTCTGTCTTGGGAGCAACCAGGGGGTAATCGCTTCTCATGCAGCCTTTCCAGGACCAACTTGAAGGGACTTTCTTTCCACTTCTTCCTCTTGCTTCCAATCATCTTTCCTTGTCCATGTCCTCAGATCACCCATAAATCATCCTCTGCTATCATGCCAAGTGGTGGCAAGTGACTTAACTATATCACGAGACAGTTGTATCAGCTGCATGTGTCTGACCTTCACAAACAGCAGAGTTAAAACCAAGGTTGTTGCTATCAACTGCCAACTTGGACATCTTTGAAAGGAGACTGAACACACAAGGATGAGAAAATCAGCAGGTACTAGTCAGGATGATTAGACATTTACCTCTGCTATGAGGATTCAGCTGCCTCTGTTGTCTTGGAGGGAGGAAGAGTTACTATTGAGTTCACATCCTGCTTGCTGGCTTCCCACTGGCCACTGAGAGAAAAAGCTGCAGAACTAGACAGGCTATCAGCCTTGTCCAGAGGCATAGTTCTTAAGTTCACCTCTGAAACAGAGCACAGCCCTCTTTTAACTGAGAGCCTTCTCCTTCTTCATGCAGGAAGGCCCGAAATCTCTCTGCACCAGGACAGAGTCAATCAGGAAGTTTCTTGCTGGTTCCTCACAGCAAAGCTCCTAAGATCTTTGCTCTCTGATCAAAGGCCTCCCAGGCGGTCTTAGCCATCCCTACAGCACGCATAGTGTGCTGTCCCAGGTCCTGATGCCACATGGCCATAGCCTGCTTATCGCCAAGATTACTGCTCCCCACAGCATCCCTCCCTTGCTACTGGACAGTGGCTGTGGCTCCTCTGTAGCTTTTGACAGTGGCAGCAAGCATTCAGCCAGCCCTGGGTCTACATTTGTGCTGCATTTCCACAACTAAGAGATGGAACCTATTCTGAATGAAAGCCAGCTCGCAAAGCTTTGTTTTCAGTGTAAAGTCCCTCCAGAGCCAGTCCCTCAGGACAGTATCTGGCAACATGATGGAGAACTAGCCTGCTCATGATCCTTACATTTTATTTCAGACTGTGACAGGAAAGGCTAAAAGCAATTTAAGAGAAGCATTGTTCAAATTTATTATTTCAAACTCTGAGATTAGATTTTTCACAGTTCAGATCATGGAAAGTTCTTCTGCCTTAAATCAAGTTTACATCCATTTCCATACTGCAAATGATTGATCTTTATCTCATACTTTCTCATTCTAAAGCATAACATACTGCAGTTTTAAGACACTCCTTTTGTCTTCCTTCTGTTTCACAGCCTTAGCCCACTTCACTATCCATCCCAGATCCTAAATCCTTTGGGTAGAAGATATTCCCACCCCACATTTAGAATTTACTGTCATCACACCAGCTTTTGTGAGAGATACTAATGTTTCAAGATCTTCCTTTGTATCTGTCATCTTTAAACAACAAAGCATAACCAACAAAAGGGTCAGCTACAACTACTTATCCTTCCATTTCTTTTACACAAGTCAAAGTCGGAATGCAATGCAAAGCTCTCCCAGAATATCTTCAGTAAATGTGAAAGAACTTCTCTCTAAGGTTACTTCATCTCCTACAGATTTACCCATTGTAGAAATTCTATTCAACTCAGATGGAAGTTAGATGTCACCTATTCTTGGCTTTAGAGTAAACGGAGATGTTCCAATAAAAATACACTTGCAAGAACTCACGCTGGCCTGAACTTGGGTTCCTGGCAGTAGCGTCACGCATCAGAAGCAGAGGCAAGTTGACATTTTACCAAGCAAGACATGAGAAAAGCTATACATCAAACAGTGAAGAGGAGTTCTGTGCTCATTCCTTCTGCAAGAGATTTGCTCAAGTATGCTCAATGCCGATTTACAGTAACAGAAGTAGTAGCCTCTCCCACCTATGGCAAGGGAGCTAAATTTGTTGGGCGAGTACGCACTGTATATTTCATTTCAGCAAATTAAAGAGAGCCAGCCAACTATTCTGAATCCGGCACAGCAAAAAGAGCTTCCAAGATTTTATAGTTCATATTTCAGAAGAAAAAAAAATGAAATGCCAAAACAAATTAGCACACCACACAAAAGTGTGCAGAGACCCACAAAGTTGAAAGCACCCAGACTCTGCAGACAGATAAAACAAACAGAAAAATACCCTCTGCATGCCTTTACAAAATCCTTCTGTTTTCCTCCCTGCCACTTCTATTTCCTGAGCTTGAACATTCAGAAGTATGAAGTCAAACAGACCTCAGAGTGTAATATGAAGCTGTTGTGGTCAGAATTCTAAGTGCTCGCCTTTCTATCGAAAAACACATTTTAAGTATTTCCCAAGCCATGCCAAAAATCATCAAAATCATTCAGTTTGGCTTCTGACAGTGCTTTGTAGAGGGGGAAGAAAAGCTGTAGCATTGCCCTTGACCTCAAGATGGTACAATAGTAGCTGGAGGCCTAGAACTATTCATTTTGGGGAAAGGAAACAAGACCTTCTTGGTTAAGGTTCTGCAACTGAAAAAGGCAAGTTATTTACAATCGGTAACAAATCAAGGACTATTCACCGTCTGTTGAAAAGATCTTCTCAAATCAATAAACCATTTTTGTTGCTTTGGAGAAAGCGGACCAGCCCTCAAGAGAAAAAAAAGTTCATATTTAACAGCTACAACTTGGGGAGGGGTACCCCAGGAAAATCATACACATGGTTCCTCTACATGAAACCAACTTTGAAGCAGAATTTGGGGAGGGCATTAATCTAAATTTCCAGTACAGTCCTTCCTGCATCTTTTGAGAGCTTTCTAGCTTTATCATTCCTTTATCCGGAGCCAAGGGACAGCTTATGCCACCTCCAAGGTCACTACCTGGACCTCCACTAGCACATGCAAACAGGTCTCTTCTTCACAGGTGAGTGCTCACTCTGTGAGACCATTAGTTTTTCCTGCAGGATCACTGAGACTAAGATCATTTCTGCACTATTTCTTCCACTTTCCATGTCCTGTGGAATTCTGGAGTTTGCAGTTTACTGAGGCCCAAGAGCTCTCTGGCTGAGAATTCTAAATGCCCCTCCCTAAACTGCAAACCCCAGGATTCCACAGGATGTTGAAAGTGGAATAATAGCACTATAGCAGTGTAGTGCGGAAATAGCCTAAGTTACCTCAGTCAATTGATCCTGGCTACAGATCTGACAGATAGGAGTGTGGTATGGACAGTAAGGTTTAGAGGTCTTCCAGAGAGGACACATACCCGCTGGCTAGAGTCGGGGTGGGCAAGTGCCAATCCTGTCCCATTCCCCTATTCCTCTGTCCCTATTCACCATGGGGCAATAAACATTCTCCTCTTTCCACTTGAAGACATACTTCAGTTACTTCAACAGTAAAAAATAATGCTAGCAGTCTGGTTCCAAACCCTACAGAGACCACGAAAAGACATTACTCTACTTTGCACTAAGAAAGCCTCATTTAAACGTACCTTGTACAATCTGGGGGACTATCAGCAAGAAAAAGTTAGATATTGTCATCTGTTGTCAAGTGGTATCACACACACATGGCCCTTGGAGGGCTCCTCTGTTTGGGAACAATGCTTCTCTTTCCTTAAAATTTGCCTTCTGTTTCTCATCATTAACACACAGGCTCAAGATAGCTTGCCAAAACAAGGCATAACACAAGTCTAACCTACAAGCTCAAGCACCAGAATAAGTGGATAAAAGGTGAGCAGATAAAAGGCGTTTTTAAAAAAATCACAGATGTGATTTCAGAAGGCTAGGGTAAGAATTTACATGGCACATAAACAAGAATACCATGTTTGTAACTAAACAAAGAATGTTCATGTGCAATAGGCAAACTATTGTGTCTGCGAAGAGGGCCTCACAATCTCAGGGCTGTTGCAGACAAGAGAATCTGGCTTGACTTCCGAAGGCAAGAGTAGCACTGTGGAATCCCTGGAGGCAAGATCAAGGTTGTGGAAGTCTTAACTGTATGAGTGAGGATGTTGAGACAAGACAGTCATAGGATTTTAACTACATGCACCATTTCAGAGAAACAAAACAGGAAATGGAGGTTAGAGTAAAGGAAAGGTGGGGTGGGATGGGGTGGGGTGGGGTGGGGTGGAGTGGGGGGAAGAATATGATCATCAGATAAACCTTTATCTGCAGAGCTATCTGCACTGAATGATTTTGCAGGCTAGGAATAAACTATGGGAACTAGAGCATAAACATCTGAGAAGATCTGCTTTCATTTTTTTTCTCTAGTTTGTAGCTCTTATATTACAAAGATTTCACTGAAAGCATGTGCATAATGCCTGGTGAAATTTCAGACCCCAGAGGCAGCTAGGCAGGAGGTAGGAGGCGTGAGTGTGTGGGTGTGTTTGTGTGGGTGTGTGAAAGAGAGAGAGAAAAACAAACAACAAACACAGAGTAAGGTGAACATTTTTCCAGTTCATATAATCCGTACAGGTTACCATGTAGATTGCGTAAGTGCTGAATTTTCAGGTTCACTCTACCATTATGGAACAGGACAGGGCGAGAGTAAGCTGAGGGCAAAGAACACGGAATAAATAATGGCTGTCTACTGTACACACACTCTTTAAAAAATAGCCAGCCCTATTCCTCCACCATCCACTCCGCCTCCCCCAACACCTGGAAGATTACTCAGTGGGGCAATAAGATGGAATTTTCCTATACCTCCTTACAAGGCCTCCTTCACTCTGCTTTCCTCTGTATGGTGAAAGGAACCGACAGAGAAGAAATAGCATGAACTGCATCCCAGAAAGAGAGACTCTTGGCCTCCTGAACACCCTCCAGCTCTTTCCAGAAGAATCCTCAGAAACTCTGTGTGCCCCTACTCTGCAGACCTTGTTCCACGTTTGCAACTCTTGGTGTCAAAGTGGGCAGGTTCTGAAGAAGAATACTGCTGCCTCACCCTACGCTCCGCTTTGGTTCTTTTCAAGAAAACAGAATGTCTTTTAAAAACACCTCCTAACTTATATAGTCAGAGTCACTGCAGTAGGTAGAATTCACACAAAATGAAACTGGGGAGGGGGGGGGAGCTTTCATACACATACACACACACAGGAGAGAGACTCACATTTTCCACAGCTGAGTTTAAGGAGTTCAAGCAAGGAGACTTCCTGACAAAATCTTTTAAAACAACAGACCTCCTTTCAGATCTCATGGGTGTTTGTTCAACAAAGCTGGTTTGAATTATCTGCCGCTTGGCAGCGGAGATGTTAGAATCAGGCTCGGATGCTTGCCTGCGTGGTTTCTGTTACCAAACATTTTGCAAGAGTAATACGCTAATTTATTTCATTTAACATGTCTACGCAGGCGTGTGTGGGATTTTTTTTTTTTGTGAACACACCCTCAAACTCCAGTTCACAGCACTGAATACCAATATATTTATACAAACTGATACAAACTCATGCAAATGAAAGTTCTATTAAGGCTTCTATTGTGATCCTGGTCAAACCCAAGCCTCTCCTAAAGACCAACCACTACCACGGTTGGGAATAAGCAAACTTCCTCACAGAAGACAGTCCATAGGGCTGGGGGCCACCACAGAATGGCCCCGTTCTCCATGTCCTCACAACAACACTTTGATGAGAGAACACATTATTAAGGCTGTTCCTGAAAGGGTTTAAAGCCACAGAAAAGCCTTGCCCAAGCTGGAAATGCTGAACGACCACTCCCATATTTTATCCAGCTGAAAGGCACCAGGTTGGGAAAGACTGCTGTGGAGGCCTATACACCACTGACGCCCATGACGCAAAAACAGGAACAGAGCTTGGGCATATTGCTTTTATTGAAATAAGTTCCCAAAGCTCCCCAGCCACACTGGCTGGTGGCTCAGCTAGCTGGGGGAATCTGGGAGCTACAGCCCAACAAAGTAACTTTTTTTTTTAATGAACCGGAAACAATCATATTGATCTAGTGTCGTTGATCTGTGCGGTTTATGCTTCTCGCTAAAACTAGAGGGAAGGGAGGAGAACGCACAAGTTTCTCGTGTTAAAAAAACACTTCTGATGGAATGTGCAGTGACCAAACATTTTGCCACCACAAGATGTGATGAGAGGGATCTGATCCTGAATATTTTTCCTGGGTGGTTATTAGCCAGAGCAGAAGGTTCCACAGAACTGATGAAACTAAGCAGATCAAGATAGGAGATCATCTAGGAGCCCAAGGAAAGAAAAGGAAAGGCAGTTCAACATATTTCATCTAAGATTAACACTTTGCACAAAGAAGCAGCCAGGTCAGGTAAGCCTTGCATAAGCAAACAAAAACATTTTGAATCTTGTAGAGCCCATAGAATCATAGCTGGATAGGACCCCAACCCCATCTAACCCCATTCTGCCATGCAGGAAGAGACAAAACACTCCCGACAGATGGCCATCCAGCCTCTGTTGAAAAGCCTCCAAAGAAGGAGACTCCACCACACTCCCAGACAGCAGTGTCTTCTACTGTTGAACTGCTCTTACTGTCAAGAAGTTCTTCCTAATGTTTAGGTGGAATCTCTTTTCCTATAGCCGGAATCCACTGCTCCATGCTCCAGCCTCTGGAGCGGCAGAGACTAGGGCTTGCCCCATCTTTAAACATGGCTATCGTGTCCCCTCTTAACCTTCTCTTCTCCAAGCTAAATATATCCAGCTCCCTAGGCTGCTCTTCACAGGGCTTCACAGATTCCAGGCCTTTTACCATTCTGGTTGCCCTCTTTTGGTCATATTGTCGCTGCAGGTGTCTTCCAAATTGCATCTAAGGATGCTTTCTTCCTTCAACAGCCTTCATATATATTTTTTTTAATTTTTGGACGGGAGACATAAGTATATAGATATACATAGGTATATAGACCTATGCTTCTTTAACTGCTGGGGGTAGCTGGTGAGGCAGGCTTATCTGCTTTCCCTCTTTCTCTGCCTTGCTATTCATGCATGCTCAGCAAGGGATTCTGGAGGCAGCTGCTGTTTACTTTGCCTCCTGTAGAGAAACACAAACAGCTACAGGAGAGTCTGCTAGAGTAGAACCCATTCTCTCCCAGCCCAAGCTTTAGCTTATTGTTTACTGCAGACATGCTGAATCACAACACTGTGCATCTGTGTTTCTGTAGCCCTCCTGAACCATTCTTCCAATGCTGCTTTAAAAAAAAAAAACACCCTTCCAGTCGACAAGGAAGGAGGACCAGGACAGGGCAGGCATAAAATGACTTTGTAAAAAGATAGGCTTCTTTTCCAGAGGCTTCGCTAACCAAGGCGTACCTGTACAGAGCTCAGGAAACTTACATTTTGGGATTAGAGCTCTTTGATTCTCACAGCCAGTATGGATCGCAAGAGCTGAATTTAAAAAAAAAAAAGCAAGTTTCTCAAACTCTAGAGATGTACAGGGAAATAATTAAAAGGACAGCTAAATGGAATTTCTGTTTTCTGAAACACTATGCCTCTTGAGTATCTGTTCCTGGGGGGAAAGGACGGTTGGTATCATACCCGACTTAATGGGTTTCCCAAGAACATCTGACTGGTGAGAGAGTCCACTGAATCACCTTGAGAACACCAGATGGCCTGTAAGTTCAGAAAGCATGTACTTGGTCAGCAGTTTAGACTATAGATTCCTTGGGGCACCCCATATGAGCAGGAAAGACATAATTATGTTTGTTTCAAGAAACAGCTGGCAGCTGTTTGAAATATTTAGTTGCAGGACTAAATGGATTCTTAGCCTGATGCTACCTTGATTGCAGAAGCAGTCTGCTCTTTGCATTGCTTTTGCCTAATCTTGCTGCTATGCTTGAGCGACTTTGCTTCCTTCTCTGCTGAGCCAGGATGTGGGGGAAGCCACGCTTTTGCTCCAGGACTACTTGACTTGGGCAGCACTGAGACGGATGTAGATGGCTTCTTTCTCTCATGGACTCAAATCCCAGTTTCGAGTCTGAGTCGAGTAAGATATCTCAGTTCCTGGGCTGAGATTACTTTCTTATCTCGGCTAAATCCACTGTTAGCCCCAAGCAGAGTAGACCCATTGAATGAATGGGACTTGCTAAGTCAGCACTTAACAGCAATTCTATTGATTCAGCTGGTCTGCTCTGCTTAAGATTAACAAATGGATTTAGCTTTTCCTTGTCTAAAGCTTCTGTCATACCTCCCGTTGCTCCCTGAAAAGTATGTAGCATGGCATGCAACTCTTCTCCTCGATTATATGGGAAGCATCATGCTATAAAATGATTAAAAGCTTCAGAATTAGGCATAAAAATCATAGCAGCAGCAGCAACCAAGTATTACAATAGTGAGATAACATAACAATAGACCAGTCACAAGCTCCCCATCCAAGCTAGCTGTGAAGAACCATCAATCAAAAAGACAATGAAAATCAATCAAGAGCTTGTTGGAATATAAATTTCTTCACTTATTTTTTTAAAGCTGGAAAGTGACCCAGATCAGCAGGTATCTCGGTTGGGAATTCCAGAGTTTCAGTGACAGCAGAGAAGGTATCTACTGTACCAGCTCCCTAGATCTCACCTCTAAGCAAAATCAAAGCTAAACTTGACACGTCATCATTTTACAGAATCAGGGACGGGACACAACTTTGTCCAGCTTGCATTTTGATAAGATCTCACCCAATCAATCCACAAGCCAGAACACATTTACTCTTCTCTATCTGTACATTTGGAATTCTGGAATGTAGAGGTATACCTCAGTTTAAAAAGCCTCTGACGAATGAAGCACCTTTTTACGCCCACCCAGCCCCAACTTTACATCCTTGGCCTCTGTCTATCTAGAACTTTTTTAGCAGACTCAACACTGTGAGGATGGTGAAGGAGGACGATTTCAGTGTTGGGTTACGGCAGCATGTCTAAAGTAAATAGTGCAATAAAGCTTGAGCTGGGACCAAGATTGGGATTGTACTCTAGCCACTCCTACTGCAGCTGTAAAGCAAGGTAAAGAGCAGCTGTCTCAAGAGTTCCTTACTGAGCAGAAGTAAAGAGCAAAATAAGAGAAAAACAGGTAAGGTCGCCACATCAGCTACCCCGAAGAGGTTAAAAATAAAGCCTAGATCTGAAAAAAATGGAAAATCCTAAGAAGGAAGAACAGTGAAAGAAAAAGTCATCCCTGGATGCATTTTGGAAGAAACATTTTTAGGTGGTTTCTAGAAGCTTCAAAATGTTTTGGCTTACTTACAGTTTACCTGACTTGCTTGTTTCATTTCACAGGTGCACACTGTTAGTTCTGAATGAACAGTTTGTTAAAGCACTTTGAACTCTTCCTTACTATGGTGTGGAAACCATCTGGATTCTTTTCATGGACCTTCTGCCTCTAGACACCAAAGTGTCTGTTGAAGAAGCATTGCCCAGGAACACATTACTTCTTTAAGCAGGATACACCTGTATAGCTTTCTGAACAGTGTGGTGAAGATGGGAAAGTGAGAGATGTTTGCTTCTTCCCCTCAGCACTCCTTGGAATTGGACTGGTTAACAGGGATGCCCACATGTGTTGTGTGGCCTCATAACCAAATCTCTCCCTTTGTCCACTGCTACACTTAGCCCCCAGATCTACTCCACTTCCACTGTTGACCTTCAGATGATTGCCTTTAAATTGCAGTCACAAACAGGCTGTGACTGAGCAGATGTGGGTACAGACCATAGTACAGTTGCCTTGAGAGGGATTATATGGCATCTTAGTGTTAGCCGTAGCCATGCCCTATGAGGAGTAGCTTAGGGAGCTGGGGATGTTTAGTCTGCAAAAGAGAAGGTTAAGAGGGGACATGAGAGCCATGTTTAAATATTTGAAGGGATGTCATGTCAAGCAGGGAGTGGGCTTCTTTTCTGCTGCTCCAGAGACCAGGACAAGGAGCAATGGATTCAAGCTGCAGGAAAGGAGATTCCATCTGAACCTCAAGAAGAACTTCCTGACAGTCAGAGCTGTCCGGCAGTGGAATCTGCTGCCTCAGCGGAGCGTGATGGAGTCTCCTTCTTCGGAGGTTTTTAAGCAGAGGCTGGATGGCCATCTGTCAGGAGTGCTTTGATGTGTGTTCCTGCATGGCAGGGGGTTGGACTGGATGGCCCCTGAGGTCTCTTCCAATTCTATGATTCTAGTCCCTGGCTCATCCTCTCAGAAGAGCACCAGGAAGCAGAGGTAAGAGGCCATCTCCCCTTGGCATAGTCAATACTGGCCTGACTATAAGCAAGACTGCTTCATATGCTGATATAAGTTTAAGAAATCAACAAATGGAAGAAGGGAGGAGCAAAGGGGGGGGAAAAAAGGAAGGCGGCAGCACCTTTGAGAATTATTGTCGGACCAGCAAGAAAAAAAAGTTGCTTGTCTTAAGATTTATATGTTAATCCAAAAAATTTTAAAGGTAGATTTTGTAATGTTACCAGAAACATTTTTGTTGGACATTATGGATAAAGAACTGGAGAGTAAATACCGATTACTTCTTTGATTACTTCTATAAGCAACAGCAGCAAGAATGTTTGCTCAAACTTGGAAAATGGACTGAAGTGTCGATGATGCAAGAATGGATTGTTAATATTGCTGAGTTGGCCCAAAATTGCCAAATTAACGTGCGTTCCAAAGGATAAGCTAACTGGAGACATTTTGAAAGACTGCAAACTGTTTATGTATTTTTTGAGCAATGACAAATCTAACATTGTAATTGTCTGTGGCTACAGTTATTAGTAATTTTAGTAGAATTATTTAGTTGAATCTGTAATGGTAGAATAATATATTCTTCTTTTTTATTATTCTTTTCATTATAGCCAGGGTTGTGGGGGTTAGAGACCTAGTGCATTAGTTGTATGTTGTTTGCTTTTCTTCTTTGTGTTTCTTTATTTTTCATTGCATATTGCTTTGTTTGTAAATTAGATTGTTTGTGGTCAAAAATTGGTTCTTCTAACCAAATGAGTGTCCCGGGTTTATGACTGTTTTGTTAAATACAGTGACCCACACAGGCCAGATGAGGTTGACATTCAATTGCAAATAAAACGCACTTGATTTTAAGGGATGATGGTGGAAAAATATTGGAGACAGCCATATACTTGTTCTTAGTATCCAGATCTGACAACGGCTGCTGTTTTAGGTGCCTACGGTCTCCATCCAGCTAAATATTGATATTTTAATGATTTGGGCATTAAAAGATGGATCCTTTTTTCAGTGTCCAGGTATTACAAATGCAACCATGTATTACAAATGTTCAACATCTGTGTGCCTGAGCAAGTGGATTGGTGAGTTTTCTAACAATTGTGGTTCTATTTCTAGGCCCATTACCTCTCTGCAGTGGTCTTCAGTTCTCTCTCTCTCTCTCTCTCTCTCTCTCTCTCTTAAATTCAAAAGACTTGATTCTCTACATGGGAGGTGGTAAGATGTATAAGGAAGCCAATGAAGTCTGTGACATTTTTCTATAGCTTGCTTCCAGGTGCCTGGCAGACATTTAGGTGTGAACTTGAGTGTAAAGATGCCATTCTAAAGAGCGATCAGAACTTTATTTTTCCTCCTGTATGAACAGATGAAGGATGGAAGAGCAATGCCACCAATATTTAAATGACATATCAAGGCACTCGCCTTTTCCTACTTGAGGCAGTATGTGAAGTGATGCATATATTCCCTTTTGTTTCATCAGTACTTGGATTGGCCCGTTACAAAGGTATGCATCTCATTTAAAAAAAAAAGTGGGGGGGAGGCAGCTTGGAAAATGGCAGTGCTTACTGGCTGAGTATGCTACTAGGAATGATAATAAATTTGAAATAAAGCAGATGAAAGGCTGAAGACAGCTCAGGGGACTGTAAATTTTCAGTCATATGGTAGTTGAGACACAGTATTTAGGGGAAAAGCTTTATAAATACTTCACGATCCACTGTGCTGTTTAAATTAGGGATCCCCAAGGATTCCCGCTAGGCTTGTGCGACATATCTGTATAAAAGAGAGTTCGCCTCTTGCCTGGGTGACAATCGCCTGGCTCCACAGGTAACACGGGGGCTGGCAACATTGACGAGTCTGGGGACCACGTGGACTGCCAAAAATGCCAAACCCAAAACTAGACATGGATCGAAGTCTACTTTTGGTTTAGCAAAGTGTTTTTTTTTATGGTGGGTGGTATTAAACAATACAAGGGGCTGTGCAACCTATTTATTACCATGCCATATACCCCCACTCTGTGATATGGTATAATTGGCTATAAACATTGTTTAATTGACATGAAGCAAATATAAATTTGGCATTTATGGCTGAAAGCTGTGTGGAAATTAAAAGGACTCTGACTGGAAGCTTCCTGAAGTGAGGACAAAGGGTCTCAGCACAGCCAGGGTGTAAGTTTAGGAGGATCGATCAGAAAACTTAACCTGGTGAATTTTAGGTGGTTCTCTAAAGTACCCAAGCCTAAGTGACAACAGGGAACAGAGCTGCTATAAGGGCATCCAAAAGCTGAGATCCTGTTACTTCTTTCCTACAGGAACCATCCTTTTGTTCCCTCACCTCTCCAGTCATTAAGAAGCTATCGTGATTTCCTCCTTTGTTACCTCCTACAAAGGCAATCAGAACCATTCAGATCCCTTTGTCGGCTCTACCAGAGATCAATTCGTACATTTCCCTCATGGCAGAAAAAGAGTATTTAAACCCTGGCACAGCCCCTGGCTGCTTGGTGGTACACACATGGCCTATTATGCCATGTGAAGCCCCCCAGATTCCAGTTTATCGTACTGCCCCCAGACTCCCCACATCTCAGACAGCTCATTTCAATCCTCTGCTGCTTCAGGAACGGTAACTTTCACCCACTTCATCCCAAATACTTGCTACCCAACCTTTCTCTCCTGTACCTTCACAAGCCTTGTATGGTTCATGAGATTGTTTGCATGTTTGTGAATTTCCCCCAATAAAGATATTCTTTTTGATTTCCAACTGGTGTCCTACAGTTAGTACCGGTATACGAAGGTGAAAAGATGCCATAAGTTTGCCCCATGTCTTGCAGGCTGCCTTTTCTGAGCTAATAATTCCCCACTTTTTCACAGAGGCACGGGTACTGCTGGAGGACTCCAGGGTTCCCTATCTTTTGTGGCAACATATTTAAAAGCGGAATTCACCTGGAGGCTTCCAGAATAAGCAAATTAGCCTTTGGGTCAGAAAAGGGGCAAAGGGAAGGGCTGGGGAGGGGGGTCACAAAAAGACAATTGGGGCTGTGCTGAACCCCAAGGGTCCACTTTTACAAGGTCTGAAAAGGTATATACCCAGATATAGCCCCCATTTACGCCTACGCATGTCACCCTCAAGATGCTAGCCTATGCATGTAAAACACTGGCTCTTCTACTAAACAATAATCCCTCCTGAGTTCGCTCCCGCACAATATCAACAAATGAGAAATGGTTTAGTTCATTCTAACAGCAGAACTGGATTCAGAACTGCGAAGTGATTCTATCACAGCAATTGGGCTGGAATCTTCCCTTCAAAGTTGTCGTAGCTAGCAAATTGCTGGATGCAAGTATACACAGTGAAACTGAACAATATGGGAAGGGAAGGAAGAGAGGCAGGAAAGAGAAGCCTGAACCTTGATATGTGAAGCAGCAGCCATAGTTGATCCAGTAATATATGCTTGGGTGACAACCCAAGAAAAGAGCTGTCTTTCTCATACAGAAAACAATTGAAGCATCAGGGAATGTGCTCACAGCAGAATATTTAAAAGAAGTATCAGTAAAAAGGATGCAGTATTCGGAATGGAAATTCAAATGTCAAATGCACGGCTTGGTCTCAGATACTGCTGCCACTGCAACAAAATCAAGAAGCAAGTGGGAGAATGACTGGAGAGACAATGGTCTTTCCCATCAGGAAGTACCCTGTATTCCATGACATAAAACATCATGGGTCAGGGCATTATTTTTCTTTTCAATATGAAGGCAGAACACAGAAGTGCTATAGCAGATCAGTCTTCAGGGATGTGGATCTTGCAAATCAGCCTTCTTCAATCTGGTGTCCCTCTAGACATTCTTCAACTAGAGCACCTATCATCCCCATCCAGTATGGCCATAAAACAACTGAAATGAAAGCTATTCCTACTACTTTGTTTTCACTTTTATTTTCATAGTGGTTAGAAGAAAGTATATCTTGCACACCTATTATAAAACAGAAACTAGAATGAAGCAGCAGTAGTGCCTAAGGCAGTAGTTCTTAAATCTGCATTGGGTCTTGGGGTCTATCTGACACTGTGGTGAAAGCAATGGACCACCTTCTCACAAGATGGTGACAATACTGATTGTATATTACTTGGCTGTACACAGTGGCATCCCAAATGAATGGGAAATTAATTTGGACCCTTCTCCACAATCGTGTGTGATCACCTCTCACCTACCAGAGCAAAACAAGGACACTGCTACAAATTGCTGTTAGATTTTCCTGAAGAAAGCTAATATTTAACCCCTGCTCTTGACACAAGAAAACTGCTAAACGGTCAACTTTTAGTGGAAATCCACCTTGGATTTCTTATTATCTCAGGAGTTTGGGGTGTTTGGGTTTATTCATCCCTGCAATCAGGGTTTTAGAGCTATTCAACAGTGGAATACACTGCTGCCTGGGAATGTGGTGGAGTCTCCTTCCTTGGAGATTTTTAAACAGCGGCTGGATGGCCACCTGTCAAGAGTCCTTTTATTTCTGCATGGCAGGGAGTTGGACTGGATGGCCCTTGGGGTCTCTTCCGGCTATAGCATTCTGTGGTCTCTAAAAGGTTCAAAATGTTTTGTTTACTTATGCAAGGCTTACCTGACCTGGTTGCTTGCTTGTGTGAAGTGTTAGTCTTAGCTGAAATATTTTGAAACCAACCCCCTATACACTTTTTTGGTGATGTAGGAACTGAACATACCTATAATGTTAACTGTTGTACAACTATACATCTTATATGTCTTTTGTAGAACTTATGGTTAAATTCATAGGGCTGCTTGATCAGTGGTTCTTCTTAATCTGGGGTCTGGGGACCTCTGGGGGTCTGTGGAGCCCTCTCGGGGGTCCACGGAACTCAGCAGCAGCAATGGAGACGTAGTGGGGGAGGGCAGGTGCTGAAACAGCTTCCTCATTTGCAAACAAGGGAGCAGTTTGGGTGTGCACACATACATTCCCCTTCCGCCACATCCCGGATGAAAGGGATACAGCAGAAGGCATGTGTGTGCGCCCAAACTATGACTCTGAAGACCAGGGTTTGAATCCCCACTTGGCTATGGAAACCCACTAGGTGACCTCAGGCAAGTCACATTCTCTCAGCCTCAGGCAAAGGCAAAGACAACAAATCTTGTCAAGAAAACCCCCAGGAAAACTGGCCATGAGCCAGTTTTCAAAGGGAAGAGACATGATGGCTAGAAAGAACCTCCCCTTGCAATGGCACTTTGTTGTTGTGTGCCTTCAAGTCACTCCTGGCTTACTGCAATCTTAAAGTGAACCTGTGAACTGTCACAGGTTTGTTTGTTTGGGTCAAGATTTGTTCAGAAGACATTTGCTTTTGCTTTCCTCAGAGGCTAAGAGCATTTGACCTGCCCAAGGTCACACAGTGTCTAAGCGGGGACTTGAATCCTAGTCTCCAGCAACTTTTAATAAATAAATAAATATTTCGATATATAAATCTTAAGTCTTGGAGGTCCTTGGCAACAAATTATATTCGCAGGGGGTCTCTGGTAAAGAAAAGATTAAGAACCACTGTCCTAGATGATCTCCTATCCCAACAGTGATCAAATCGAGATCTACTTAGTTTCATCAGTTCTGCGGAGCCTTGTGCTGTCAAACTGAGCCTGAGATTTGGCTAATCATGGCTAATAATCACCCAGGGAAAATTCAAGATCAGATCCCTCTCATCACACTTTGGGGTAGCGAACAATATTTGTTCACTGTGTATTTACATTAGAAGTATTTTTTTAACATGAGGAAACCGTGCATTATTCTCCCTTCCCTCCAGTTTTAGCAAGGAACATAAAGTAAACAGATTATTTAAAAAAAAGAAAAAACTCCAAAAGCAAAATCTCAGAGAATTAAAAGAAATTAACAGCCATTATTTATGAGACAAATAAAATCAATCAGAAGTGTATATAATAGTGTTTAAATTGATCAGTTTTATAATTTTTTTGTGAATAGACCAATTATTTGTTTCAACATTTCCTTCAATATAAAAATACCTGTATTTTCCAATACAAGGACCCCAAATATGAAAGCTAGATCTTTCTCTTAAAAAAAACAACACATTGATACCTTTGTGCAACTGAGTAAGGCTTCTTGACAAACTGAACTTGAGTTCCGCTTCCTGTGCGTCATTCAACGATCCTGTTCAAACAAGCACCTAATTCACTAGGGCCAAACTACAATCCCATCTGAAGAATAAAATCAATCTTCCAGTGCACGTGTACCATTAAAGCTCAAGTTACATGATGTAGATTCTAGATGGAAGGAAGGCCACTCTTTATCTTCTTATTTCTCATTACTATACAGTTCTTCCTCCACATTCATGGATTTCGCTTTTCGCGAATTTGATTATTCGCACGGCGCCCACCTACCCGCCCCCCATTCTTCTCCTCCCATTCCCTGGCCCCGGTCAGCGGCAGGAGGGTGCAAGGAGGGCAATTACTCATTCCCTGCGCTCCTTCCGCCACTGCCGAGAACTCTCCTGCCGGTTTTCCCCTCGCCCCCACCCGCCCGATCCTGATGGCAGGGGTGGGGGGAGGCGCAGGAGACAGCCAGCAAGGAAAGAGCTTCCCCGCTAGCTTTCTCCTCGCCCCCACCCACGCCATCGGGCAGAGGCAAGGAGAAAACCGGCAGGGAAGATCTTTCCTGCGCCCACCACCACCCGCACGGTCCTGATCCCATGGGTGGGGGGCGAGGAGCAAGCCAGCGGGGAAGCCCTCTCCCCACTGGCTGTCTCCTGTGCTGCCTCCCCCCAGGGCGAGGAGAAAGCTCTGTCCCCATTGGCTCTCGCCTGCGCCCAACCTACACCCGGTGGGTGGGGCACGCGGTTACTCACGAGTTTTTTTTCCCACTTTTATGGGGGTCCTTTTTCTCTATCCCCCGTGAAGGTGAAGGGCCTACTGCATTTATAAGAAGCGTGGGAACACCTGGCCCTCTGGATCTTTTGAATTACAAGTCTCGCCATTCTTTGCCACGGCCAGAGGAGGACTGAGGGGAATTGCAAGCTCAAAGCTTTCAGCAGGCTAAACGTTTTCCCATTCCTGGTTTTTAATGTATTCTCTGAGATGGGGCAAACAGGTATATCATGCAGGCCTCTCAGCTTACCTTCTAAAGCAGGTGTGGGAAATATGGTATACCCCTGACCGAAGAACGGTACGCTCCTTCTATCTGGGATGGTCGTCCTCTTCCACCGAGCACGCAGCTTCGGGAGGGATGTCTATGGAGCAGTGAGGGAGGAAGGGAACACCCGCCTAGCCAGCCAGATCAGCCAAATCAACCCTGGAGACCAATGGGGTGACAGATGTCGCCCTCACATCCACACGCCAAACCATCGCATATTATTCACCAAGGCCAGATGCAATGCTTTCCCCTCAGAATTGCTTTTTGGTAGATCTGCTGGGTTGCCCACTTCCTCAAGACTTTGTCCTTGTGGGTCACAAGAGGCTGAATCAATGTCGCATATTTTGCTATCTTGTATTTTCTATAGTCAGAGTCGCCATCATCTAATCTCTCCCTTATTGAGCTGTATGCCAGGCCATTTGGAAAAATTCTATGTAAAAGTCCTGTTGGAGGACATATATCCGAACATAACCCTATCAGTTGCTAAATTTCTGTCATCAGCTATTAAGATCAGAGAGAAGTATTAAAAATATGTCAGAATACTGGCAATGCGCTTTAAGATCAACCCAATTCTATTGCACTGCTGAAAGGGACTTGATGAACACCTATTTATAGTCCACCTAATAATCCGTATTATCTATGATTTTAATTTACTTAGTGTACTTTTTTTATACTATTTTATGCATTATGTCCTATTTTTGATGCTTTTATATCCTGTCCATAGTCTATCCTATTTACATATTTGTGTCCTATTTTAAGTAGGTGTATCTTACCTATACCATACCATACCATTAGATGGTTCTGTTATGCTGGATCTATAGACCGTAAAATAAAGTTTGACAGGTGTGGGAAATATGCATCCCCCAAATGTACTACAAGTCCCAGCATTCTTCACTACTGGTCAAGCTAGCTAGAGTTACTAAGAGTTGCAGTTTAAGAACAACTGAGTCCCTGTTTTGGGAAAAAAGGCGAGAAATAAATAATGTTAACAACAACATCAGAAGGGGCTACATAAATCCCATCCCTCCGCAAAGAAATGTCTGAAGCTTTGGGTCCCTCAAACATGTTTCTCAAGTGCTGGGAAACTCTGACAAGGAAAAAACGTGCCTGATCAAAATCTTCTGTGGAAAAACTGTCAAAAAGGTTGGGGTTTTTTGAGTGGAAAACAGCATTCTCAGGAATATCATTTTCTGCACAGAGAATGTTATTTCTTGCACAGAAAATGCTGTTTTCTGTGCAGATATACCATGTGTAAACAAGTCTCCAACTACAGCATTTTCTAAGCAGGAAACAACATTTTCTCTGCAGAAATATTATCGTCTGCACAAAGCATGCTGCTTCCTACACAGAAAATGCTGTTTTCTGCATAAAATACCACACGCACATTTTGCACAGAAATAGTTTCAAACTGTGGATAGTCTCTCAAACTGTATAGTTTTTGAAGACTTTCTTGCAGCAAGAAGAAAATTGCTAAAATTGCTCATTGCTCCCTTTGAGAAGGACATTAATGAAGCATTACATCCCTACCTCGGACAAGTTTAATGTTTTGGATAAGTTAAGATTGGTACTCCAAGGCTGATAGCTAGAAGCAGTGTGGGGCTCACCTTGTACTATGTATTTTGTAAAGCATACGAGAGACTACACACATTACCTTTAACACCACACACTACTGATGCACATATAAGCACTGACAATCACTGGTTCTCACTAGGGCTGAGGTCTTGTCATTCATTCATTCAAGCAGTTGACACTGCTTTCTAATCAACTCTACTTGCAGTTGGCTGTTTGTGCTTTAAAACTGCTAACTCATGAGGGATTGGTGGTGATGGGAGAATGATGCAGTTTAACACTACTATGTAAAACCGATGACAGATACAAAGCAGACCTGAAGTATTCCCCATTAGTAACTTGTCAGACACAGCACTTCTGTTTGGGACATGCAAGATGAGCCAAGATGGAGAGGAAAGGAGGGGAGGAAGGGACTTTGAACCAAAAACCATCTGTAAAATTCCACGACTAGCATCTACAACTGAACTGTTTTCTTAACTCAGCTCAGATGATTCTAAAAGCTGTTGAGCTTACCCCTCTACCCTGAAACCACTCTCACCATCACTGAAGCTGACAGAAAGGCTTTGAAGGAGCTAACCATCACATATCTGAGAATATTACTTTCCTTGTGATCAACACTCACACTGGCTTGGGAGTATACAGAGAGATGTATTTGCCAGTCCTGTTTCTAGAAAAGCTCATACCACACGGCACATTCCAAACAGAAGAAATGAAAAGTAAACCTGTAAATATGGCAAGACCAATTACAGGATCAATTAAGTTTCAAAACCAGACATGAATTTCAACAACAATAATTTGCAGAACAGCCAGACTGCAAGCCATACAAGAACTTACCTATCGTCCCAATAGGAAGCCGACCAACTTCAGCAGACTTCTTAACTGTCACAAGTCAGTTATTTTTAAATAAAACCAACCCAGTAAATTCAGTTTTAAGAAATAATAACCACATTTTTCCAACTATGTAGTTTAGAAAGTTTTTTAGAAAAATTGTTTAAATGAAGTAAGCGGAGACACATCCCACACAAATATACTTTTGAATCCAACTGATGTGGTTCAGAAGAGAGGTGGAGCAACATCTTAAAGGATGTGGGGCGGGGAGAAGAACTCAGCACTGGCAAAAGCACAACTATCAGTTATACAAAAGAGCATTTATACTCTTAGAAAGTGGGAACCTTCTAAGGAAGCTAGGAAAATGAACAGGAGAGCCAGGAGCACAAGGCGGACTTGAGTGAAGAATTTCAGGATAAAAAAAAGTGACTTTATGTATTATCATCCATAATGGATTCCTTTTCACAAGATATTATAAGTTCAGATACAGTCCACAAGAAGACTTAAGTTGAAGACAGACAACCAAAATAAGGAAAATCCAGCAGCACATTAATTAGGCTCCTCAAACAATTATCAGTCTGAGGCTCAAATCAAAGAAAAAGAAGACAATTTGCCACCTGGAAGAGGGAAGCTTGCCTACCTGTCCTTGTCTTTCTTCCAGTGGTCACATGTGCATTACACTTCAGGGCCATGTATCTGTGCACAGTCACATTTGAAAATCTTCCAAACTGAGCAATTTAGTAGGAACTCTACCCTGTTCCATTGCACATGCCTGAGCACTGTGCTGACTCTCCTCAGTTCGATAGAACAGATCCACAACCCTCAAAACCAAGAACTGAGGGGCTGCAGGGCATGCTGCGTGAATGCCCAGATGATCACCCCAAAGAACCACTACAGGTAAAACATCTTTTTCATCTCTATGCATCACGCATAGGGGTGACTAAAAGCTGATTTACCAGCGGAGGGTGGATGGCTGGAAGAGAAGAGGGATCCTCATGTAAGTATTGAGGATAAACCTATGCTGGATAATGAAGCAATGGTTGAGGCTCAAAGCTAGTAATGCTCCACAAGGATAAAATGCTGGGGCCATACTGTTAGGAAGAAGCATGACCCTGAGCAGAGGTGCTGAGGTAAATATCATTCTGGCAGAGTAAAGACAAACAAAATCTGAAATAAGCAACTTTGTGAGTTGGTAAGTCAACTGAATAGTGCAGCCAACCCATCTGGAAAAGTACTGAAGTGTAACCAGAAAATCCAGAGTTGACTCTCATTAATAAATGTTGTGTCAACTAGGAGAATCAATCCAACTTTTTACAGAGTCTTCTTATGTGCAGAAGATTAAAGTGGTTCCTCTTTCAGAGTCATGAAATAGGGATACTGAGAAAGCCAGCAGCAGCTGAAGAGCATAAAGGGAAACTTTCGGGAGGTCTCAATATCATCATCACTTTCAGCCTTCTCAGAAGAAGATTACAAGCCAAACGAGGGACAGTGACTACGATCCATAAAGACAGCCCTCTATCCTGACTGGCATCTTGTGGATGGTCCGAAAGTCAAGCTTCCCTCTTTGCCTCACCCATAACTCTGGCAAAATTTGGTGTAATATAGCAAACTTTCATCCCTCTACTTTCTTCTGTTGCAGGTATATCCTGATTCACATGAATCAAGAGATCCAGCCTGAGAGATGGCAAAGAATCCCAAACGTGAGAGCCGTCATCTCAGCCCAGGGATCTCCTGTGATACTGCTGAATGACAGAAGAAGCCAAAAGACTCTGGGACGATTCAACAGGAAACTGAATAACCTCGCTCTATTGATGTTTCTTGGCTGCTGTCTTCTGAAGAAGAGTCAGCTAGGAAGTCAGACAGTTTAAAAGCCCGTTGCAACTCTTCCAAATCAGAAACAAGAAAAGTAAGGAGTTTTTGCAGAGGATGCGGCAGGAGTACATGACATCTCTTGCTGTGCTGGAATCAGAGTTGTCTTCATGCTGTAGAATACTTACTGACACACTGAGACAAATCAACAGCCAGAGCATCCATCTACTTCTTTAGTCCTGACTTATCTTGATATCTTGTTCTGTGTTTATGCTATCTTGATACAGAGATGAATCTGGTGATGGTTTCTCAATACCTTGCTGGAACCCACAATTAGAATGAAATCTTCCGTCACAATTGGTTCCAAGGTAGGAACAATGGCTAACAGCTACCGCAGTGGATGGACTGGATGATATGGAGGTCTCCATGTGCACAGAATGGAAGAAGAATTTATTTGAAAGCCATTTCTCAGAAAATTTTTAGCCTTTTCCACACAGGGTCAGCAGCCTGAAGAGCCGTCATCCGAACATAAACTTTTAAACAAGAAAAGCGATTCTTCCCTACCCGACCACTAAATGGCTAGCAAAAAGGACCGATTTAAACTTTTATCTATTCTTCTAAGGTAGAAGAAATACCTACTGGAGGGCACGAGCTTACAGCTGCAAGCAGCTCATTTGTAGAACAGAGATTTTATGACCATATGTCACAGACAAAAACAAGAAAAAGGGAAGAGAAAACACTGAAGGACACTAAAAGAATTTTTTTAAAAAAAGGAAAAGCAAGAATTCTAGAGAAAGGGGAACCAGTTGTTCAAAAAAAGAGCATGCTTCCCACAAGGTTGCTCACGCAGCACTCAGGAAAGTCACAACAGGATGCAAAGCCCCCTCCCCTCACACACACACTTCCATATGGGAGATTCACAGACATCATGAAGAAGAGCATCAGTTTTCTTGTTTAAGAATAAGCAAGGGGACAGATTACTATCTGGGCTGCAGGCATGTGCGGAAGGGATGCTTAAACTTTAAATTCCTGTTTCCTCTCAGGGACAGATGGAGAAAAATGAAAAAAAATGGAAAACAAAAAAACAAAACAAAACAAAATTAAAAACAAGCAATGCCAGAAACCAGCAGGAGAACATTTTGATTCAAACTTTTCAAGGTATTTGATTCTGTCTACTTGGACTTGAATAAAGCCAGCACAACTGCTATGAATGTTCAGCATGTGCATTTTGCATACATTAAAGCTTTAATCAAGCTGTTGCACACTGTACATTTTACATTTCTGGCTGAACTGATTCCTTTTCTACATATTGTCCCCTTCTTCTTACCCTCAGGTGTGAAAATGTGCACCATCTGTCAACTGAGATAACTACACTTCAGGCATCTGATGAGGTGGGTTCTAGTCCATGAAAGCTTCTCCAATAAACTTTTTTTATTATTTGAAGTACCACAGCACTGTTACTTTTTCCACATAACTAGAATAGTCATGATGCAAAAGAATTCCTTGATGCACAACTTAATGTTTGGCACATATTTCTGTCTTTTCTCAAACGGAAATGCCAACTCACCAAATCCTTCCCCTGTGCAACAATACAAACTTGCTTTTCTAACTCTCCCAATTTCTAATTTATCTCCATACACGACAGAAAGGATCATCTGGGTAGGAGAAGGCTTCTAAGGCTGGTCGAACAGTTCCTTCAACCTCAACTGACTCAGCTTGTCTTGGTCCCAAGGGAGGTAGGCAGTGATTCTGACCTCTCTTCCACCATCCAGATTGGCCAAACCAAAAAGTAAGATGCAACAATATCAAGATAACTCAAATTACGCAGTATAACAGATTTATGGGCCTGGGCAACGACCAGGCAATGCATCTAGAATAGAAAACAAAATGCATAAATAAATGACAGATGACACCTAAGACTGACAACAATACCTAAGAGAAGGTCCATGAATCTTAGAAGACCACTATCAAAACATGACACAACAGTGTGATGCGCTGGCCAAAAGGCAAGACAATTCTAGGGTGCATCAACAGAAGCATGATGTCCAGTCTCAGGAAAGCAATTGTTGTTTCTGACTTATGACAACCCTAAGGCAACCCTATCACTGGATTATCTCACCAAGTTCAGAGGGAAGTTTACCACTGCCCTCCTCTGAGGCTGAGAGTATGTGACTTGCTCAAGATCACCTAATAGATTTCCATGCCCATGCAAGAATTCAAATTCTAATTGCCCACGTTCCTAGCCCAACACTCAAACCACTATACTACCCTGGCTCTGAAGAAGAGTAATCACTTCAGTCTATTCTGCTATGGTCAGATCTCACCTGGAACACTGTGTCCAGTCCAATTCAAGACAGATATTGACAAACCGGAATGTGTCCAGAGGAGGAAAACCAAGATGTTAAAAGATCACCAAAACAAGCTTTATAATCAGTTGAAAGGAATATGGTATGTCTAGATTGGAGGAGAGAAGTCTGAGAAGTGATATGGTAGCCACCTTTGAACATCTGAAAGGACATTTGGTAGAAGACAGAGTGAGCCTTTTTCCACTACTCCAGAAACTAGAAGATGAACCAGTGGATATAAATTACAAGAAAAGAGATTTTACCTAAACATTAGGAAGAATTTGCCAATGGTAAAAATTGTTCAACAGTGGAACAGACTACATCAGAATGTAGTGGACTCTCCTTCTTTGGAAAGGTTGAGGCCAAGGTTGGATGGCTATCTCCCAGAACTGGTTTAGCTACGGATTCCTGCATGACAAGGGGTTGGATTACATGGACCTTGCAGTCCCTTCCACCTCTATGATGAAACTCTGTTCCTGCTCCACTTCCGCCTACCCCCCTAAAAACAAGACCACGGCCAGAAGAAAAACAGTCACTTTCAATGATGCTGCTCAACTCAATCAATCTTATATGTACCTTTCAGCTTGTCATATCCACATCCAACTCACATGGACCAGTATTTTTTTCCTTTTATAGGAGATCTACAGAGATATCACTACCAGGGTGCATGGAGTTGTACAGAAGACTCCTACCCCGAGCAGCAGCAAAGTGAAGTTCGACACAGGGGACACAACCAAGGAAGTAGAAGGCAGGTGTAAACAAGGGAAGACTGGGCCTCTATTTCAGTTACATGCACTCAAGGCTTAGTCATGGTGGGGTATTCATGGATAGATTCTTTAACAAGATGGGAAATGTTCCACAACCATCACCCAACTGACCACAGGTTTAACTGACAGGTATTAGAGGTTCCACAGCCCCTTAAAACCTACTAAGCTAACTTGCCTGAGAGCTTCCATTGTTTACAAAGTCCTCGATCAGATGCACAAAGTGAACTATGGCTAAGGAATGCAATAATTCGCACTGATATCAACAGGTCTTTTGTAACTATAACTAAGTCTACAGTGTACAACTTGAGCATCTGTGGAAGTGTTGCTCTAAGCAATGATGAACAGACAATACAACATGGTTGTGGGTAGAATGCCCAGTAAGATGACTGAAAAGCTATCACATACCTATTACTATGCTCACATACATTCCATTCTCCAGCAGTCATTCTCTAGCACTTTAAGATTTAAGAGTCTCTTACCTGTATTTTTATTGGCCAGGTAAAGTTGCTGACGTAGACAAAGAAAGTAATGTTGGGATTGTTGCGGAAGTCGAATTTCTCATTGGAGAAACTGTCCTTGTACTCCTTGATCTGGCTCTTTGAAACTACTGGGATCTCTTCCCCTGCCTGGGTACCAGCTGTGAACATTTTAAAAAGGGAAAGGGGAAAGAAATTAATATAGTTTAGGTTAGACTTAAGGAGATGCAGGTTCATACCATCACTCAGTCACCTCACTTAACAGGATGACCTGGAGCCAGTCACAGCCTTTCAAACTAACCTGGGCAGGGTTGTTGAGAGGACAAAACTGAGGGAGTGAAAGCCACGTACACCTTTCAGTGCAACTGAAGGGAAAGGCAAGATATAAATGCAATAAAATGAACTGTCTGCCTTTAGTGAAATCCTTAGTCATATTCCAACGGGTGCTCTTATTCCTTTAATTATACAGCAAGACCCGTTGATAATAAAATTAAATGGTGCCATTTAAACAAGGAGATGCTGAGTTCAGTTTCATTGCTGCTATCACTGAACACAGAAGACACTGTTGTATAAAAAGTTAATGTTGCAGCAGCCAACACATGCATTCATGATGTGGAAGTCAGATAAATGTTTTCTTTTTCAGATCCTCTATGTATAATTTTATTTAAACTGTGCTTCAATATTCACTTTTAGACAGCACAGAAAACACTGAGCCATCTTTACTGTATGTATAGGAAGAGGGACCGGAACCAGCTGCCTTTGATCTGAGGGCCACCTCTCACCACTAGACAGTCAGGAAAAAAATGAGGAATTAAAGAAATAAGGGAATTAGTGATTTGGAGTCACGAGCTACTACTATGGTGCAGAACCCTATGCAAATGTATAAATGGCTGAAAATCTGGTATTCGAAATGGCAGGAACCCTAGACACTCCACGGCTAACCTCGAAGTTGGTTTTATTCAAAGCAAAAATTTAGCACAAGACCCCCAAGGGAAACAGCTGGTTTAGAACCTTCAAAGAAGTTTGAATCTATCTACATGGACTAGAACAAGGACGTTGGTTTCCTACTCCAGTATGGCCTTTAACTTTGCAATACAATGAAGTGAGACAGGCTGCCTTTGCTATATGAGCCTCCTCTAGGCACAAACTGAGCTGCCATGTGGCTACAAAAATGCTACAATTAATGAGATAGCTATGGAAGAAAAACAGTCTAAGCGTAAAGCTAGGATGCAGAGGGAATGCAAGTCCAAGAGGTAAGATGCAGAGGAACAATACAGGTTGAATATCCCTTATGCAAAATACTTGGGACCAGAAGTGTTCTGTATTTGGGATTCTTTGGAAGATAGTACCTTTCTGAAATAGCCATGCATCTTGTTTGTTCATTACTTGTGTTACGTATGAAATCTGAAGCTGTGGAGAAACTCAGGATCTGTGAAATGACAGGAATCCAAACCATTCCATGCATCCTGCCATTTCGCAGATCCTCAAACTCTCTCTTTTGTCACCAGCTGCCCACTTCTACCTTCAATATCGCGGCCACGGCGCTCCTGCTTTTTTCAGCCCTCAGATCTTCAGTCCCTTTCTTTTTGCCACCAGCTGCCCACTTCCACCTTCAAGGTGGCTGCAACACTCCTCAGATCTGAGATAAACAAGCAGGAGTGTCGCAGTCACAGCCTCAAAGGCAGCAGTGGGCGGCAAAAAGCTTTGGGCTTGGGGGGGATACGGAGTTTGGATTTCTGGGTAAAGGAGGATCAACCTGTAATAATAATAAAAGGAACAGAAAGCTGAAGGTGGGAAAGAGGTAAGGTGGGTTAGACCAGGGACCGGAGGGAAGGATGAGTTGAGGAGGAAGAAGTCTGTAATAAAGCTTTCTGGGGTTTAGGGTTGAAAGGTCAGGGAAAGAGCAGAGTAGCAGACATGAGGAAGCCAATATCAAGTTGCAAAGAGGAGGGCTGACTTCTAACTCAGCAGAACTGGCCAAATATTTAGCTGTAGGTCTCTGGTAAGCTAAAACATTGCCACTTCACAGACATCTCTAGTTTAGACTCGAGAGACCTGGGGGGGGGATTATTCTCACCTGCAAAACTTGTTGCCCAAGTGATGTTGAGGTTGAAGTTTTTAGAAGCATTGATAAACATGTCCAGGTCTCTGTTTTGCTAATTGCAGGGAGGAAAAAAGAAGAAAGAACATGGGTTAATAGCTTAAACGTAGAGCAACCTCCATTCAAACTAGATCAGCATTGCTTGATCAAGGACAATAGTACGCCAATATCTGCACAGTCCTGTTCAATCACTGTTCAAAAGTTGTGCTCAAAGCCATGGTGCTTGTTGCAAAACTGGCAGAGCAACTGTGAGATCTAGCACAACTACACTGCCATCAGAAGTGCACAGGATCATGGACTCAACCCACTAATCATGAGAAAGCAAAATCCTGTGAAGATGGTTGTGCATATGCAGTATTTTCCCTTACATAAGTCTGGTTGATGATGCGGGTGTACAAATTATTGGTATTTTGGAAATTAACAGTAAAATGATTCTGTAAAATTTTGTTTTGCTTTCTTTTTTTCTGTGTAAACCATAGCTTTCACAATGTGATCTATATTCTTCAAGTGAATTAGAGATCATGTGAAGCCACTTCACAGTCATTCCTCTCTAGAGGCCATGGGATCATCAACACTTCTTAGCTTGAGTTTCCCATCTGAAAAATCAGGATAGCTGCACCCTATATCACAGGGCAAAGGGAACAAGTGAGAGAAGGTGCATGCATACAGTACCCTGACAGAAAGAAATTCATCACGACACATAATATACAAACTGCACTGGGCACCAAGGCATTTTAATAAATAACTTGAAGTGCAGCTGAGAGAATTTACTAACCTCTTCAGGCGTTGCTACAAAATTGATTGCTGTATAATAGCGATCATCTTCTTGTGAAAGACTGAAGGTGAATTGATAGTCAATAAGAAGAGTGTCTGTATGGGAATATACAAAACAGAGTGAGGAAGTACCTCGGTCCAAAGCCAGAGCTGCTGGAAGGCTGGCGGCTTGCATAAGAGAAATTATGAGGGTGCAGCATGATTGTACTCTACATGAAATGGGGAAGAGGTGAAGGAAAACAAGGAGGTACGGGATAGCAGCTAAGAGTATGAGCTAGAAAGACCACTGTTGGTTTGGCCCCTGTCATAATCTGCTATCTTGACCTTATCAGGAGGAATTGGGGAGAGGATTTCTACCAGGAGGGCAGCTCATTCTGAGGGCTTGCTGTTTGTAGCTCTTAGCAGCAAGTCAGAGCTCCAATCTCCAACTGAGACTCAGATGCTTCCAGTGTGGAATGAAAAACAGTTACAACTTTTATTTAATACAGCTGAAGACACTGGTTTAGCCTGGAGGGTGGATCCATTAACTGGGTGACCCATCCATTGGCCAATAAACACCTCCCTACCAGTTCAAGTGCTGGAGGGAACCTGGGCTGATAGAACCAGGACTCCACACAGGTCAAAGGCATTACATGGTTCCTCTGTCACTTGAGACAGAAGCCAGAGACTCACAAGCTCTGTGTGTTCTTTAGTGCCTCAACTCAAGGAGCCTTAAGGGGGCCTCCTAGGAAGATGGATGATAAGGAGGCAGGCCTGTCTCCTCCCAATTTTATTCTCAACTCACCATAAATTTTGAGAGACCAAATATAAGGCAAAGCATAATGTACAAGGATAACCAAGTCAAGAGTTATTCTACAGGGAGGAAGATTGGGGAAGCCATTACTGGATGGAATACGGTAACCTCCTCCAGGCAGACAGTTTTATGTCTCCTAGACAGACCTGACTGAAGACTTCAACAGTCAGGTCAGTCTGGAAAACTCCACCCCTGACAGCTGGTCAATCTGCCGATTGGCCAGTTCTTCCCTCTCTTCCCTGAAGCCTGAGAAACTGCAGGAACTTCTGGGAAGGAGCAACCTTGGCACACTGTAATTTTCTGCCCAACCTGCTTTTGTTGGCCCATCGCTCAGCAGCAAACAGAGACCCCACGTAAGTCTGGGCTCCTTTGCTTTCCCCCTCTTTCGGTGTGATTTAAGGCAGCCAGCACACCTGGGGCACAATTTTCCCCATTAAGTATGGCCTCCCTTGCAGAGAGGCAAGCAGGGCAGTGACTCGATTTTCCCTGTCACTCTAAGACTCAAAGGTTTGACATTTATCTTACCACACATACACACTAGCCTTTAATTTAAGAAAGATCCAGCTGCTTGCTGGGTGGGGCAGAGTGCCACACCAGAGCGGATCAAAGCAACAGCTGTAAAACTGGGCACTAAAACAAAAAGCAGCTGCACTGATCCATTTCCCCCAAATATTCTTCCCTCTCATTCTCTCTCTCTCTCTCTCTCTCTCTTTTTTTTTTACTTCCAATGTATTTCAAGATGAAAGAAATTTTTTAAAAGAGCTCTTTCTCAAGGGAACACTTTAAGAACAATACTAAGGATCTAATGCTTTCAATAGGCTCCTCAAGCCTACTTTGCTTCTTGCCCAGCAAGCAACCTTCGGTATTGTTTCACAGGTGTTCTCTTAAGAGTTGTTCATCTCAAGACCCACTGGGAATGAAAAAAGGAAATATTTGGGGAATACACCAGCAGAGGAGCAAAGAATATCCCAGTTCCTAGCCCACCGGATAGCATTAAGGAAGAGAGAACAAATTATCAACCATCCTCTAAAAATATAGCTTACCTAAGGACCCTTGCTTTGAAAGCATCTACTTGACTAAATTAACAGAAGAATAGATTCGTGCTCCAAAACAGACCAGCTCAATTACTATAAAAATAGTAATTATTTTTATAGCACTGGTTATGTGTAAGACACTTTACTTTGCGATCTGAGCATAAGACAAAAAAAACTGGACCCAGGAAAAGTGCAATAGAAACTGAGATGGGAAGGGATGAGGTGGCCAGGCAAGTAACTGTAAGAGAGGCAATAAAGAGACCTAGTAAGACTTTAAAGATGGAGCTAGACCATTACAATGATGCTCCAGAAGAGAATTCCATAGTAAATAGTAGCATGAAGGGAGAAATGACTGATTCTCCTGGGAGTTATAAATCCCATAGTCCACCTACTGAAAAATGTTTGATGTACCAGCAACAATTTTATCTACAAACAAAAGAAACACAGTTTGCACTCACAGTAGCAAGTTCCTTTGAGAGGGTTGCCCTGGTACCGGTTTTCGACTTCACACCTAGAAGAAAGAAGCCGTAATAACAGTGACCTTTAGGTTTAATTTTCCTGTGAACCAAAAAAATGGCAAAGGTTTTTGTTTTCTTTTAAGTCACATCCACCATTAACTAGGAAGGCTGCTTCTGATTAAAATAAATAAATAAATAAATAAATAAATAAATACTAAATTCAACAAGTTGCCTTTAAAAAGGCAAGATCAAAGACCAGAACACAGAAAAAAACAACAATAAAACCAGAATCTGGAACACACGGGTGAGAACTTGGCACTAATTTAAACAACTGCCTAAAAAAGACTAATAGCTACCTAAGAATAGGCTACAAGTACAATGTAGGTCATAGGAGGTGGAAAGCTAGAAACTTTTGCTTCATTAGATATTTTATACACATGAAAAGAGCTTGATTAATCTTTCTGCAGAACAGATATATACTGGCCTAACTCCTCTTGGGGTTTTATACTGGGGTCCTGCTTGCATACTATTTGGACGTTTGTACAATGAGGCGTCCAATACCCCCTTACACAAGCCATTTCTTCATTTATCCCAGCTGCGATGCCACACAGACACAGCTCTCTCCCCCTTCACCCTGTGCCAGACTGCCCACAGGAACATCACTGGAACGGACTCAGGAATAGCTGGGATAGCTGGGAGGCCACCAGCCATGTCACCCTGCCCCTTGCCTCTGCCACCGCCATCCATGTACGTATGCTGGCAAGGTTTTACACTCTCTTAACACTGAACAGGATCTTAGTCATTATTCCCAGACTTTCTGGAGCCAGCAGCTGCTTTGCCCAACTGAAAGACCAGCCTCCTGAAAGACTCAGCCACCATTTAGCCTGATTGGCAACCTCTCAGGTGGGCTCAACAATCCCCTCCACTCAGTCAATTTAAAACTGGTACCTGCACTAAAAGGCTCTTGGCCTTTAGGAGGTACAAATCATCTGGCCAATCATCTATATTTGGCTTTAGCTATTTGCTTGCCTATTGGGGTACTCTCTCTCAAGGGCCTAAATATCCTAAAGGCAGCATATCCTGTCTGATCTTGGAAGCTAAGCAGGGTCTGCTCTAGTTAGTACTTGGATGGGAGACCGCCAATGAATATCAGGTGCTATAGGCTGTATTTCAGATAAAGGAACTAGCAAAACCACCTCTGAGGAATCCTTGCCTAAGAAAAACCTACAAAGTTCATGGAGTCACTGTAAGTCAACAGGTGATTTGAAGGAACGTGCATGCACACATTCTCTCAACCCACCATCACTCCTAAGGTAATGCACAATGAATAAAAATATTCAAAATATCAGATACATGAATAAAACCCTACAAAACAGACTAAGACTACCCCTTAAAATTAATTTAATTAATAGTCAGAGCGGTCCCCTACCCCAATTTTAAAGACCAAAGGCTGAGTGGAGTAAGACAGACTAAGCTAGCCACTGGAAACTCTGAAGGGATGGAGCTAGCCTAAATTCCCTGGGAAAGGAGTTCCACTATCAGGGTGCTGCTACAGAGAATGCCCGGTCAGGTGTACCTATCAACTCACACTTGTAGGATGGTGAGACATGAAACACACCCTCTGCCAAGGAACTCACATTTTGGGCAGGCTGTTTAGAGCTTCGCTGATCAAAACCACTTCACTGGAGCTCAGAAGCAAACTGGAAGCCACCACATTTTTTGCAATTTCTTGCACATTTCTTCTTAGTTTTCTATGGTCTCCCAAATGCAAACCTGAGAACGGTCTAGCCACTGCAATTTCCATTAGCTGTAATTTCCAAACATTTTTCAAGGGCAGCCTCACTTTTGTAAAATGGAGAAACATCTATCACTGTGCTAAGTGTTCTCCCCTTTCAGATTCTGTGGTCAAAACTCATTCATTCTGAACAGCATAAAAACTCCTGCAACCTTTCCCATATAGCTTCTACTTTTGATAATACAATTCCTGCATACATAGTTCAAAAGTGAAAAAAGGAACCTTTGGTGGAACCTGTTTTCTGCCACTGTTTCCCACTGGGATACCTAATGTAACAGAATGTTTTGATGAGTGGGTGGTTTAAATATGGGCTAAAGAAATAAATATGGAAAATGGTGTTGAGGTCTGTCTTGACAAACTGCAAAGGTCTGGGTGGTTTTAATACATCCCTAACCATTTGTGCCATACCACCCATGCACACGCGCACGCGCACACACACACACTACTATTCACCTTCCATTTAAACCATGATACCCCAACACAGTCCAAAACTTCACTCACAGTTGGCATTCCTCTCCTTTGATGCCTTTTGTAGTGCAGAAACACTTCCCTGAGTTTGCATTGCAGACAGAAGCGTGCCCGTTACACTTGCAAGCTGGAAGAGGAAAGCTGGTTTCAGAAAAAAGCAAACACCGAAACCACATTAACAAGCAATTAAACAGCTTAATCTGCATTGTGGGTGGCTTCTCCATTCAGTCTGTAAAATGTAGCATCATTTATGACTATACACAACATGCTGCCTTTTCCATGCCTTTATCAGATCAGACTTACGTGCTATGATTAAAAAGCACTTTCAGAACAATCCCTCAGAATTTACAGATGGGCAAGCGACCTGAAGAAAGGCACTAAATCAAGAATCGTTTGGCACTATGCATTATCCTACCAAGTAGAATGTAAGATTTTAGCACTCAGACTTAAGGCAGGGTGGTTGGCACTGGCCATGCTAAAAGCTAATAGCTCAGAATACAGCACACACGACTGGGATACGTAATTTCAGTTACCCACGTTGAAATGCTGTCCAAAAACATTTTGTTCCCACTTCTTTTTGGCCACACATTGTTGTTAATTTTTCTCTTTTTATGAGTTATACTTTACAACGCCTTCTTTCTCTTAGGTTCTGAAGTTCTGTCCAGTTTCAGGGCCTCTCCTCCAAGCTGTGTACTTGTGTCAATATCTACATCACTCATCTCATTGAAAAAAATAGTGTTTGCTATTACCCACATTTTTTGTTATCCATGGTAAATCCGGGAATCTATCCCCAGTGGATACAGGGGACGTAGTACACTCAGAAACTCTTTAATAGTTGAATTTCAGATTACCACAGTAAATATTTTAATTAATCTTGCAATCCACTTTTGAATTTTTTTCTGCTTTTGTACGGGTACTCAATCGTACTTGAACACTCAAAACATACGAAAATAAAAGAGCGCTGATGCCACAGTTGTAATCTTTACAAGCAGCACCATACCCCTGCTACAGGTGTTCAGGAGCACAGAAAACACATGGAATACATACTGGGCGTACAGAATTCAGCTCTCTGACAATCTTAGCTCTCCCTTTTGTGCCTTTTGTAAGGGTGGGGAGAAATGTTTGTATAAGAAATGCCTACTGAAATTCAGAAGTAGGGAGGCTGTGGTGCTCCCCATGTGACTCTCTCAAGGAGCAAAAGTCAGAATAAATAGCACCAAACAGCGTAAACGCAGATAAGACCTCATGCAAGGCTGCACAGGTAAAATAACCTATATAGGTGGTAGAAATCAGCTTTCATCAGCTTGAAAGGCGTTTAGCGCGGAACAAACAGTTCCTCTGATTATTGCTCTCTGCCCATCAACTGTAAGACTGGACGGGCAGCAGAAAACAGTTACGCAACCAGCGTGGGCTGGTCAGGAGGGTCAGGGAGGCTGAGGACACAACTTACGCTGACAGGTCCCTCCGTTGGTGGGGTCTCCATAGTAACCAGAGATACAGGTCTCGCAATTCTTGCCGGTCGTCAGGTTCTCACACCTCTCACAGATGCTCTCGTTAACACATTTACTATGCCCGTTGCACTGGCAGGCTGGAGACAAAAGGCAGCTTCAGCATAGATCTCTCTTTTTGCTACCGCTCCATTATTTATTAGCGCTCCATTTTCCTCCCTCTGAGCTCAGCTTTGCAAACAACAGCCAAGTTTCTACAAGACTGCTTGGCAGCTGGACCCAGGGCTCTGTGATCAGGCACGCTGTTTCCCAGGAATTCAGCCAATGGGAACAGGGATCTGCACCAGGGATTCTCAAGGGAGCTCTCCTGCCGAAGGCGCGAGGCGCCACACACCACCCTGCTCATTTTCTCCCAGGGTGGCTGATTTGGCAACCAGTTTTAATTCTCCTTTCTTTCCATGCCTCCAATGGATCTCAGAGAATTAAGGATCAGGTATTAAGAGTTGTAAAAGTAAAATAAAACTTAGAGAAATGACAAACATTCAGGGGTGGGAGGAAGAGAAACACAAAGGTGGAAAAGGAAAGGAAAGGACAGTTCTGGTCTTCCTGTTGGGTACAACACATCGACCGCAAAAATCTCAAATTACCAGATCATCTTCTTTTTGCCCCCCTCATCTCAAAAGGAATCAGTTCTACTTTTAATTGGACATTAATCTTTAAACCGTTCACGTTACCCATATTTCCCACCCTGCCACACATTTCTAAGCATCACACCTAATTTCATGTTTCTGCAACTGTAAGTATTTGACCTATAAAGCCCAATACAGCTTGGGTCCAGACTACTTGAATTATCCTATCTGCCCCACTCCACCCCTGATATATGAGCCTTAGTCTTACTGTCTTCATAAGGGGCTTTCTCTCCATCCCACCACCCTCACAGACAGCTCTAGTGAGGACACAAAGGAGGGCCTTCTTTGGTGCCTGGTGCTCAGGTATGGAACTCCCTCTCGAGAAATGCCCGGCAGGCCCCTCTCTGCTTTCCTCTTGCCCACAGACAAAGACTTTTTTACTCTGACTTTCAGCTTTTAACTGACCGAGGAAGTAAGATTTTTTTAAGGAGTGTACTGTAATTTTTTAAAATCACGTTTTGAGTATGGTTTTGACTGTTTTAATGTTTTGATCAGGTTGCCTGTTTAATGGGTTTATTATCATAAATTGTTTAATTATATTTTGTTGTAATTTATAACGTAAGCTGTCGTGCCAAAGGCAAGGGGAAGAAAAGGGAGGGGTACTAGCTAACCACTTGAGGAATTAATTAAGTCCATGTTTCCATTTGGTGACAAGAGAGGGAGAGATTGGCTCTGCTGACATATCAGCTCAGCTGAATTCCCTTCACTGTTTAAATCAACCATTCTCAACCTTTTTCACCCTGGAGAAACCCTTGAAATAATGTTCAGGTCACAGATAATCACAGAAGCACAGAATCCATAGAGTTGGAAGAGAGCCCAAGGGCCATCCAGTCCAACCCCACTCTACCATGCAGGAAGACACCATCAAAGGATTGCCAACAAATGGCCACCCAACCTCTGTTTAAAAACCTCCAAAGAAGGAGACTCCACCACACTCCATTGAGGCAGTGTATTTCACTGTTGAACTGCTCTTACCGTCAAGAGATTCTTCCTAATGTCTAGATGGAATCTCTTTTCACAAAGTTTGAAGCCACTGCTCTGTTGTCTTAGTGCACTGGCTTCAAACGTCAGGGAAAGAGATTCCACCTAAACATTAGGAAGAACTTCCTGATGTTAGGCTTGAAATTTGGTTCCCTGTAACTTGCTATAGAATTAATACTTGATAATCATTAACCATGATATTAATTGACATTTTAGACACCTGTAGCTCATCAAGCAACCTTTCTTTAGAATTGTTTGTTCTGTCTAGTACATGTCAGTGATCAGTATGTACAAGCAAAGGACACTGATAACATGAAAGATGTCTTTGCGAATGACCCAGGAAGTTGGCTGGAACACACAGGCTGAGGAATGTTACGGGTCAGATAGGATGTAACACACGTACAAGCTGTAACTTTGCTCACGCTGATGCACGAATCTTTCCTTTCCTGTAAGCATTCTTTGATATAGAAATAAAAATGGTATAAGAAGGGAAGCCTGAAAGAATAAAGCATCCTTCCTTACTTACTTGGAAGATCCTCTGGCCAAAATTACTTAACAGTGAGTGAGTGAGTGAGTGAGTGAGTGAGTGAGTGAGTGTGTGTCTTGTCTTTCTTTCTTTCTCTTTTCTACCTCGCAGTAATCACGAGAAGTCAACATGGATTTCTCAAAAATAAGTCACGCCAGATTAATCTTATCTCTTTTTATGATAGAGTTACTAGCTTGATAGATGAAGGGAATGCTGTAGATGTAGCATATCTCGATTTCAGTAAGGCCTTTGACAAAGTTCCCCATGACATTCTTGCAAAGAAGCTGGTAAAATGTGGGCTGGACAAGGCTACTGTCAGGTGGATCTGTAGCTGGTTGACTGACCGTTCCCAAAGGGTGATCACCAGGGGCTGCTTTTCATCCTGGAGAGAAGTGACTAGCGGGGTGCCACAGGGTTCTGTCCTGGGCCCAGGGCTGTTCAACATCTTCATCAATGACTTGGATGAAGGAATAGAGGGCATGCTCATCAAATTTGCAGATGACACCAAACTGGGAGGGGTTGCTAATACGCCAGAGGACAGGATCAAAATTCAAAATGACCCGGACAGATTGGAGAGCTGGGCCAAGGCTAACAAAATGAAATTCAACAGAGAAAAGTGTAAGGTCCTACACTTAGGTAGAAAAAATGGAATGCAGAAATATAGGATGGGGGACACGTGGCTGGATAGCAGTATGTGTGAAAGGGATCTAGGAGTCTCAATAGACCACAAGCTCAACATGAGTCAGCAGTGTGATGCGGCAGCCAAGAAAGCCAACGCAATTCTCGGCTACATCAATAGGAGCATGATGTCTAGATTGAGGGAGGTAATGGTACCACTCTATTCCGCTTTGGTTAGACCTCATCTTGAATACTGTGTCCAGTACTGGGCACCCCAATTCAAGAAGGACATGGTCAGGCTGGAGCAGGTCCAGAGGAGGGCGACCAAAATGGTGAGGGGCCTGGAAGCCAAGCCCTATGAGGACAGACTTAGAGAGCTGGGTATGTTCAGTCTGCAGAAGAGAAGGTTAAGAGGGGACATGATAGCTATGTTTAAATATTTGAAGGGATGCCATGGAGAGGAGGGAGAGGGCTTGTTTTCTGCTGCTCCAGAGACCAGGACAAGGAGCAACGGATTCAAGCTGCAGGAGAGGAGATTCCACCTGAACCTCAGGAAGAACTTCCTGACAGTCAAGGCGGTCCGGCAGTGGAATCGGCTGCCTCAGAGTATGGTGGAGTCTCCTTCTTTGGAGGTTTTTAAGCAGAGGCTGGATGGCCATCTGCCGGGAGTGCTTTGAGGGTGTTCCTGCACGGCAGGGGGTTGGACTGGATGGCCCGTGTGGTCTCTTCCAACTCTACATTTCTATGATTCTATGATTCTACCTTCCTGCCTTGTGTTTGGGGGTTCAAGTCAGCCCCGTGTCCAGCTGGGGATACAGTGAGGTGTGGTTTGTTTCTCCACCCTTACACTGACAGTAAGAGCAGTTCAACAGGTAACTTCTGCATAAAAAAATTCCATACTCTCATCTAAAAAAAAAAGTTTATTTTTTTCGGTCACAGTATCTCATGGAATGCTACTGTTCTAAGGGACCCTGGATGAGAAATGCAGGTTTCAATATCCAAGTGGGCACTTATAAGAAATGTACAGCTAGGAAATGGTGCCTCAAGCCAGAATCCCATTGGGACAAGAAGCCAGCAGTTTTCCTCTTCCCAGGACTGCACGGTGGCCAGAGGGATCCAGCAGCACCTCAAAACCTAACTGATATGTTCTAGCAAAAGCTTTCCAGCCCACTGATGAAGCATCCGATGAAGTGGACTGGAGTCAATGAAAACTCCTGCTGAAATACATCACTTTAACAAAGATGCTGCTAGATCCCTCCTCCCTCTTGCTTTTTCTGCCTCACTCATATGAAAGTCATTTGGGAAGTTTTTTGCCTTGGATGGTGGAAGTTTACAAATGTTTTAAAAGAAATAAAGTGAAACTTGTTAGATTTTCCATTCCCCTACTCTACTGCCAAGTACTCCACAAGGATTCAAATGAATTAGGCACTATCACCTGAGTCCTTTCTGAAGAAACTTTAAACGCTCGCCAACAGGTGGAACAAATCCAGCCACTGCCCTCCTTCCCCCAACTGTTCTTACTAGGTGAACAAGGCAAACAACTTCGGAGTTTTCAGAGCTAACTGATGGGTGGCAAGTGACCTCTAATGTGCACTCATAACTAAGTTACCTGGACACTGTATAAAGGACCAGTTGTATTTGTTCTCAACCTGGCACATGCTGAGATCAAGGACAGGTTCTAGATAAGGTTTCACAGTTGGTAGTGCAGGTGGTGTTGGCTTTGGCATCTTTACTGGACCTCTGGAAGAGCCTTCGATGCATTTCCCTTTGCCCGTATTACTGGGGTCCGTGCACCAGCCACAGCCAGGCTGATCCAGACAGTGAGCACAAGTGAGGTAGCCAGAACAGTTTTCAGCTGCGGGGAGAACACGCAAAAGAAGTACCACAGATTAGAGAACGAGGCAACAGGAATTTAAAAACATCACACTCTGGGCTCAGTCACATGCAGTAAACAAACCATGGTTTGGCTACCCTGCTGCTGGTGTCCATTCTTCTCTTCAGTCCCACTCTCACTCCTCCCACCCCAACTGCCCTCTTTGGAAGCACCAGCATTTGTCAAATCTGCCAACTCCTGTTAGAAGTTGCCTCTAAACCACAACTGGAGGCTATAATGTGAAGCAAGATTATACTATTTTTTGTGGATGAAGCTTCCTCGAATAGTTCAGCGATTCCGTTAACACAGAGTGATTAAGGCAGCCTTTATCACTGAGGCTTAGACCACATCAGTCCCTCTCTGACAAAATATCATAGGTCCTGACATGGCTTACAAATGTCTCACAAAAGCAAGGTAGGCTAAATACTCCACCTTCAATTTTCCCTCTTTTAGCAACTTCTTGGGTTTTCAGGAGGAGGAATGTACAGAGTATTTGCAAATCTTCTCATCCTTAATGAAAAAGAGTGTCTCAACATAGCAAAATCCCCAGTTGAAAAAACAGTCAACGGCCATGAGATTTTGCAGGCTTCTGGGCCTTTTTGACAAAAATTGGTTTACACATACACACATGTATACATCAAAAAAAAACCCCTCATCTCCACAAAACACACTTGTTTTCTGCACAAAAATTCTTTTTGTGTAATAGCCAAGACTTTTGCATTAAAGTATTTTTGGTAAAAACTTTCAGAAGTATGATTAATCATGAAAAAAGAGCCCAAAAAAATCTTATTATTTCACCCACGAGAATGAAATAACTGAAGATTTACATCACTAAGCATGAGAAACCAAATAGAAAAAAATGTCAAAAGTCTAACTCAACATGGGCATCTCAGCATAACCCTCTGAACCCAGACCACCTCAAGTTTCCTACTGTTACTCTGTTATTTTGGTGACCAGACTGAGATGAAAACAGGAAACCTTACAAGTAACTCAAAATGGGGATCTCAAAGTAACCCTCTGATGCCAGGCCACAGCTAGTGTCACATCATTACTCTTTTATTTGGAGGTTCAGACTTGGAACTACCCCAAGACCAATCCGATTCACCATCCGTGAGGACGCTCTGCCCCACAGTGCACCAACAGACACACCCTCAGGGAAGAAACAGCCCCACGAGAGCTGTTTCTCACCCCTTCCATCAACCGACTACTTACGTGGACAGTTGCTCACAGTGTGCCACTCCATGCACTGTCCATAAGGGAAGGAGGCCACGTACGCATTTGAGTCTACGCACTGCTTCTTGTTGCTGCACCACATGCATTCCGAATTGCTGCTGGTACATTCGCTGCACGCCATCCTCAAGCCACAGGGAGTACGGCATTGCTTGGCACTGTGGTTGGCTGCACGTTTACAAACAGAATTAGCGCAAGTAGTTTCTGCAGCCTTTACAGACCTTATTTTCTTCCACCTCCCTTGAAACAGCAAAAAATAACACAGCATGGCAAGGGTAAAGGAACAAGCTTTCTCCTCCCATATCCAAGAGACCACAAGCTCCTGAGACCACTTCTCAGTTTCTGTCTGGTTCTTCCTTTTCCTTACAGGTAAAAGTCCTTCACCATCACCTAGTCTACTGCAATCTGCTTACTGTCATTACTTTTCCCCCCTTTTCCAAGGGCTGGCAATCTATCTCCCGCAATCTTGCAAGCCAGCGACACTCCTGTCAAGATTTTATGCTTGAGGTCACTGTGTTGGACAACCAGGCTTCTTAGTTCTCCATCCTTTCTAAATTTCTCTGTCCTCAAGTGTTGGACTACATATAATGAAACTCAGGAAGATAGCATGAAGACTTTCCTAATGTAACTTATCACTGTCAGGGCCCTGTCACTGTCAGGGCCTTGTGGACTAAAAGCACCAACTAAATGGATCTGGGGCTTGACAATGGAAGTGTCCACACCCCCCACTCCACCTTCCCCATGGCTGCAGGGATGCATGCAGCCTTGCTACACTGCAGAGCTAATCTGCACAGTGATTTTATACAGATGTTCCACTTACTATAGATGGATCATCTTCCTCAACATTCCCATGTAGCCCTAATATATAACCTGGCCTCTAGCTTGTCTCCCATTACAACCTACTTAATACACCACCTTGCCCAATGGTAATTACTTGGGTTTATTTGGAGACAGATTATAGCTCAGCGTCACGCAGAGGTTTGCTGACAGTCCCATGACCAATTCCTGGTATCACCCAGAGCAAGCTGGGAAAAATGCTGCCTGAAATCCTGGAGAGCCATTGACAATCAGTGCCAACAGGACTCAAGCCAGCAGATCAAAGTGTCTGGCTTGATACAAGGCATTTTTCTGAGGTCCAGCGTTTCCAAGTGACTGGGAACCCTGCTTTCCTTCACTCATTCTCATCCCAATATGTTGCAATTACACAAACCCATTCCTTTATCAAGGTCTTCTGGAAAAACTCTAACCCTCCCCTTTGGAACTCTTTCCAGACTGCAACTGCATGACCGCTTAACCCCTCCTTCTTCATCTAGTACTCTCTAATTCAAGGTTGGCCAAAGTGTGGCCTGGAGGCCATAGGATGCTTCTGAACCCTACTTTTGTAGCCCCAAAGCCTCCGTGGTGATCCTCGAACACCTCCCAAATCCCCTAAAAAAAAAAAAAACACCTCCTACTGATTTTCAGGTGATTTGGGGTTTTTTGCACCAAACCAGCTAAATCAACTAAAAACCTGCCACAAATTTAGCAGTTTACTTTTCTCACCCCCAGAGCACCCCACACCCCTGAAAATATCAGAATATTAGCTAAACATTGGGCAAAACAGTGGCCAGAAGTAATGCAAAGTGATTTTGGGTACAGGGGCCAAAACTGGCCCCATTTCAGCTGCAATTGCCCACCCTTGCTCTTATGTAACTAAGAGAGTGACAGCTTAGTAAGGCAACTTCAGTATTAATGCACAATGTCTGGGATGTGTTAAACAACCAGTTCTTGACCTCCTGAGAAGGTTTCCAGCCACATCACTTCACCACTCATCCACAAAGTAAGAAATAACCACCATCCAACAAGAATAATGAGAAATGTTTTACCTGGCCTTTCGCAGACGCTGCCATTGACTACGTTGATACAAGTTGCTGCTTTCAGCCCCCCTTTGCTGGGTTCTGCTAAGTAACTGCAAAATCCAATGTCACTTGGCTCTCCCGGCAACCACTGCAGCAAGGTGTTCGTGAAAGGAGACATGTCCTCCCAGCACCAATACGAAATGTTGATCTTCCGTAGTCCAACCCATGGCGTCAAAGCTTTGGACTAAATGTGGAGAAAACGAATGTTCAACTGATGACAACAAATACATCACTTCAGATGGGGCACCAAGCTTTGGTGCAATCCCAGGATACATCAGTAAGCAAAAGTGTCTTTTCAGTTAACAAATACATCTTGTTTATCACATAATGAGATCTCAGGTCTCATCATGGTGACACCTGCCTTCCTTACATCCCAGTTGGATTATTGCAACATGTTCTGCACAGGGCTGCCTTTGAAAAGTGTTCAGAAACTTCAGTTGGTCCAAAGAGCTGCAGCCAGACTGCTAACTGGAGCACACGATTCCTTCATTGCAACAGCTCTACTGGCTGCCTACTTCCGGACAGAATTCAAAATGCTGGTTTTGACCCATAAGCCCTGTACAGCTCAGGTCCAGGCTATCTGAAGGACTGCATTTTTCCATACGAAACTGTCCATGTTCTGAGACCGACTGAGAAGGCTCTTCTCTCTGCCCAACACCCTCACAAGCACATCTGTTGGAAACACAGGAGAGGGCCTTCTCAGTGGCTGCCCCCAGCATCTGGAACTCCCTTCCCAAAGAGTTTAGATTGGCATCCTCTTTCTAGCTTTCTTCAGGCAGGTGAAGACCTTTCTGTTTTGAGAGCCCTTTGGGAACAGATCGTACAAGGCCGGCCCCACCTAAACAATGTGCTGGATTTTTTATTTGTTATTTTTGATGTGTTGTGTTTGTTTTTTTAAGAAACTGTTTATACTGCAAATTTTTAACTATGTAAGGACTTTTTTTTAATCTGTTTTAAGTCACCCAGAGTTCTGAACTGTGAAAAAGTTAGGAAATTCATAATGATGAGGGTGAGGATGGTGATATCCTCTGGACTGCAGAGAACAGAAGGGAGGGAGGGAAGCAAGGCAGGTGACCAATCAGCCAGCCTTCAAGCTCATGGGTCTCTGCTTCTCTCCCACTCATCTATCATGCTGCTACCTTCTTCTCTTTTGGCTCACTCCATCCTGAATGCACAGGCTATTAGAGGCAAAGCTACAGGGCCGCAAGCTCTGTGCAATGCAAGATTAAGCCTGGCCAAAATGGGGCTCTAATATTGATTTGTCTTAGCCAAAGTCAGCAATGAACAGAGACATATTGACTAGTCCAGGTGTAAAGGCAGCAGGCACGAAGAGGAAAGAGAGTAGAGGCTTCCTCAACCTGCATCTGTTCTGTCACAGCCACTCAATGCCTATTCTCAGATGTTTAAGAATACCTTGCCCTTCATTGCAGGATGTAGATTCACCCCAACAGACAGAAGAAATAAAAAAGACACAGTTAACTTCTGTCTTTCCCTAGGCAAACAATCAAAAACCTGAAGCTGCTTTTGAATGACTTATTCAAAAGCAGGCAAACATAGTACTGAGAGATGCTACAGCAACCTCAGTTACAGCCTCATTTTGGGTAAGTGTCCCATTTCAAGGGAGGTAATGGTACCACTCTATTTTGCTGTGGTTAGACCTCATTTGGAATACTGTGTCCACTTCTGGGCACCTCAAGTCAAGAAGGATATTGACAAGCTGCAGCATGTCCAGAGGAGGGCAACCAAAATGGTGGAGGGTCTGGAAGCCATGCCTTATGGGGAGTGGCTTAGGGACCTGGGGATATTTAGTCTGCAGAAGAGAAGGTTAAGAGGGGACATGATAGCTATGTTTAAATATTTGAAGGGATGTCATGTTGAGGAGGGAGCAGGCTTGTTCTCTACCGCTCCAGAGACTAGGACAAGGAGCAATGGCTTCAAGCTGCAGGAAAGGAGATTCCACCTGAACCTCAGGAGGAACTTCCTGATGATCAGAGCTGTCCGGCAGTGGAATATGCTGCCTCAGATTGTGGTGGACTCTCCTTCTTTGGAGGTTTTTAAACAGAGGCTGGACGGCCATCTGTTGGAAGTGCTTTGATGTGTGTTCCTGCATGGCAGAATGGGATTGGACTAGATGGCCCCGTGGTCTCTTCCAACTCTATGATTCCATAATCCCCTTGGAAAGAAAGTAACTTGAGTGCCCATCAGTGTACACAGCCATCCCTGATCTCTCTGCCAGAACCTTCAAAGGTATTATGGGCCACTCACCGAGGACTGGGTCTTCTGGAGTTCCTTGAGAAGGAACTCCACCTTCTTCTGAGTAGTGAGTGATGCTAGAGCAGCATTGTGGTTCCTGCAGGTCAGCTTAGCATTATCATAGCTGTCTTTTGTGTTTGTGATTTTCAGACAAGAATTGCCAACCAAGTGCCATGAGGCCCCACAGATGTTTTCTGCCAAAAACAAACAAAAAACATAGATTTCTATATTTGCAAGAATCATCCATTGTAGTATAATAACTATAAGAATCACAACCCTGAACACTATTAGCCTGCTAATAAAAAACAAATGGTATTAACGGCCTGGCAGGGGTTTCTTAGAAGTATTCATTATTAACGCATCCTAGGATTCACTCATAAGATCAGAGGTAAGCAACCTTTCGCTCTTCAACTATCACTGGACTGTAACTCCAAGCATCTCTCACCACTGGCTTTTCTGGCTAAGACATATGGGATTTGCAGCCTAACAACATATAAACATATAAGCTGTCCAGCCCTGATATTGAGGGACACTCACCAGGCTACCTGTGCAAAGAACTGACCATGCAGAGGAGTTTTACAATAAGTAGCTCTTTATGGACCCCGAGGTATAACCAAATCCTAACATAGACAGCCAGGTTGTATAGTGAGCCTTCTTCTGGTGCAACCTCCACACACACAAATGCAAAGTCACATGAAGCATCACTCCCATTATTGTCAACAAATGCAACAGGTGTGCATATTGTGTCCACTGACTACAATGGGACCTGACACTCTTGTTTTTTTGTTTTACATGGGTGTAAAAGACATGTGTGAAGAATTGTACTGCACAGAAAGAGAGGAACGTAGTCAAGAAACAAGACTGTGAAAAGACTGAAAATCCGCCTTGAATTAGCACCTGAGTTCCAGGGAAGAATAAGAACCCAACATTGGATTTGTCATGGATAAATGGACTCTCACTGTCCAGTATCATTCCAATGAGATTTGAAAAGGAGAGAATTCAGAAACAGACAGTGTTTTCTTCTTCTATTTCCCTGTGTGTAATTTTAAGAGGTGGTTGGTACAGGATAATCCCTGTATGCTGGAATGCAGTCCACTGCTACAGGCAATGAGCTCTGTCATGCTTGCAAAACAGATAGTGAGGTACTTCCAGGAGGGATGGGATAATTATCTGTGAAATTCCTCGTGCGATGAAGAGAAATCACCGGTCTCTACAAGTTTCCACTGTGAGAACAAGACAAGGACTGCCTTCCTTTCTTTATTGAGGTTTCTGTAATTTGCTGAAAATCATCTCTGCACGCCTGCACTAAGAGTAAGTCCATAACAACTGGCTGTTTGGTCAACAAATTACAAACAACCCATCCAATGTTTCTGATTCTGAAAAGGCCAAGCCACAAGACAGTTTAGCTATATTTTTTGCATACTTGAGGTTTAAAAAAATGCTTTTGCAAATGCTCTCAAGAACAGAAAATATGTCTCTCCTTCTGCAAGTGAGGAAGGTAAAAAATCGACAGTCTCTCATTCTTGTAGGAAAGAATGAGACTAGCAAGGACTCATCACCGTAGCATTCAGATTCATGTAAAAGCAAACTGAGTGCTGGGAGTATCTGCAGTGGAAATAACAGCTCAGGTTCACCAGTGAAAGCACTCTCAGTTTCTCTCCTCCCCAATAACATGAAAACAGCATCTCACACAGTTGTGGTTAGGTGCAGTGCCTGAAGCAGGCAGACTGGCACCCCCCTGGGCATAGCTTTGGTCATGTTGGAAGAAACATGACCTAATCTGCCACAATGAAGGCTGGGGCTTCGCCTGCTGTAGACAAAGGAAAAGCTGGTGCTGTCACAGTGAAGCCTTCAGCATAATTCCAGCAACAACACCTACCCCAGACTGGGGAAAGAAGTAGCACAAAGTCTCTAAGAACTTCACCTGTTAACTATTTTGTCAAAGCAGGAACATGAGGATTTGTGAAGATATTTACGTGAAAAAAAAAACTTCAGAATCTGGCCACATCAGCACATCACACATTTCCTTCACCACATGAAAAGTAGCCAGATGTAAACTAAGAGCACTGACTGCTAAGAAAGCTGAAGCTCCCCTGGAAACAGGCAGAGAAAGTTAGAAAAGAAACAGACAGTACTAAATACTTTGCTCCTTCTCCCCCTTTCCCCTCTCTAGGGAAGGGGAGCAATATCCTAGGATTGGGGAGAAACATTACCCCCTCCCTGCTGCTGCCATCCAAATCTTCACAAATGCAAAAATCCCAAATTCTGCTGGGAAACAAGGGCTGGAGATGGTGAGTGTGCCCTCTTTGTCCCCAAAGAACAAAGCAAATGGGTGCATTCAACATTCACCATGCTTCCTAGGAAATCACTAGTTTTGGTGGCAGCAGCAGTAAGACAGGGTGGGCAGGTCCTACTGGCAGCCAGTGAGGGGACTTGAGGCCCAGCTCTGCTTATCTGCTAAAAGAGAGATAAATCCATTTGTAGTAAATCAACAGTTGCAAGAAAGGAGCCAGAGGCTCCTGGCCTCTTGTGCAGTTTGCCTGTAATCCCCACTAGCTTCTCTTGCCTGTCTCTGGGGGGAATTTTTATGCAAAGCTGACATGATGAATTTGAAGCAGAAGCTGGGTTTTGAAAGGTATTATTTAGTGCATGTATGAATACATCAATCAATTCACTGGTCTGGGGGCAGAACAAGGCTGCTCTCTTTTTGGAGGTGGTAAGGTGAGGGAGGTTAATGCCGAAAACAGACATACCAGGCAAAGCAATGCACTCTTGATTCCGGCTTTCCCACTGACAGTTCTGATCCAGGCTGCAGCTCTTGCAACTCGTCTTTTTGTTACAGTAAAAGGCCGGATTATCCTTGGGACAATTTTCGAAGTCAGTAACGGGAGTCTAAAAGAGACGACAATGGATAAGCTGTTTGCTTCAGAACATACACAAGGAGAATCCAACGTTCTGCAAGGCAGACAACTGGTTAAATAAATAAATAAATGAACCGCTGAAAGAATGTGCTCCCCAGCATGATCCAAAAGCCGGAACAAGCAACCAAACATCAGATATCTTCCCTTTATGTCAATGCAGTACAAAACCAATACAGGAGCCTTGTTTTATCCACACTTCTTGTAGGTCTGAGTCACCTGCCCTGTCCTAAATCTTGGTTATTTACAGTAGTGGCCAGATGTTATGAATTTGGCCTATGTTCCTCAAACACATATCCCCATGCCACAAGGTTGTGGTTCATCTCATACTGGAATTCCACTAAAAGCTCACAGTCAGATCAGTTGTGCCACTGATGTCTCTCACTGAATATTTAAATGAGGTACCCACGAATGCCAAGCCTCCAGCGTGGTGCTGGATAACCACTCACTGCCCCAATGTTTCCAAACCCTTTCAAAGGCCGGGTGAAGAGAGAGGCATGTAGGGGAAGCTAACAAGACAGGATGCATTTCAAAGCCGTTCAGGAGCTCCCTGCTTTGTGTGGTCAAATAACATGCTCTTCCACTGCTAGGGCCAAAAGGGGAAAAAATGGGGATCCTAAAGTTTGGGTTTTTATCAGGAATGGGCATCAGCAGCAGCTCTAGGGGCGGATTTTCTACTCCTGGGAACCTCCAGAGGCCACATGGACCGCCAAAATTGCTGACATATAAAAACAAAATACAGAAAACAGAAGACTGGCTTTGGGAGGGGGGTTAAACACTGCAACTTTCCCTGCTTCCCCAGGTAGGTATTTAAAAGATGAATTGCTACTCCTAGGGATTTTCAGGAGAAGCAATTCACTGACTGAGGGGGGTAGAGAGAAAGGACTGTCCGTGAAGTTGGGAGGGCTAAAAAACAAACGCAAAAAACCCCACATGCAGTCCAAGGCCCACACTTTGCTCACTCCTGGGTTATACAGAGCCAACCTGCCTGGAAGCCAAGTGACCTAGAAAGTGCTATCCAGAATAGCTCTGTAGCTTTATTCCCACCGCTGAGGTATATCTTTTCCAATTCTATTATGACTGTACTCACTAGCACAATGCTTCAATAATAGAGCTCAGCCTACCAAGAATCTCTACTCTCTTTTCAAACAAAATATACTTGGCGGAAAAAAATGTGCACAAAGGCCTGAAAACACATAAGCAACCTAAAGGAGTGAGCAACAGAGATGTCTCAGGACAATGGACAATGCAGAGTTATGCTGGGCAGCGATTACCTGCAGCCCCTTCTATGTGGTTCTACCTGAAGGGAGGAAATACTGTAGAATACCTACAGCCCTCCTCCCTCCCTCTTACTGCAGGAAATACTGGAAGTGCTCAGTACAATAAAGGCAGCCCACCCAGCACTAACCAACTCTAATGGCTTTACAAATGCAGCCGCAGTTGCTGACACGCAGTTTCTTTGCAATGAATGTGAAGGAGGTTAGCATTCTCCGATATAAGAAGGGGGGAAAAAAGGTTACCTGGTCTTCTGAGCAGTTGCTATTCCTCGACAAGCACTGGTCGGTGCACCAATGGCATCGGTTTGTGTTGGCAGTACAGCTGAAGCAGTCCGTAATCTGATCGCATTTTTCATAGTCGGTGGCTAATAAAGGGGGGAAAGCCAAATCTGTGTGACCAAATACAGCCATTTGAAGACAGAGCCCGTCAAGCTCTTTGTACATCACACAGAAGCTAGAGATGCATGACTTAGCCAACAACACTGACATATAATCTGGTCTCTCTCACATCAGGCCACATGCAGGTACTCTTGGATGACAGAAGGCTCCTCTATTCTCCCCTTCTCCACCCAAAGCTATTAACATGCAAGGTGGTTTAGAAAGTTTAAGGTGAACACATCTCTGTGTCCAAAAATGTTCTAAAATCCAACAAAGGAGTGTAGTGGAGTCTCCTTCTTTCGAGGATTTTAAGCAGAGGCTGGGTGGCCATCTGTCGGGAGTGCTTTGAGGGTGTTCCTGCATGGCAGGGGGTTGGACTGGATGGCCCCTGGGGTCTCTTCCAACTCTACATTTCTATGATTCTATGATTCTATGAAAGGGAAGATGTCTCAAGGAAATGGAGGTGAGGCGAATAGAGGAAAAACATGCAAACTTCATTCATACATAGTGGGCTTGATTACACTTGGGCAGGCGTGTCCAACCACTTTGGACTAGCAGGCGTGTTTGGAATTTCAATCAAGTGTCATGGGCACTATCCCAAAATGGCAGCCACACTGGGCACAGCCAGGTATAGGACATCCATTTCACAAAAAAGGAAAACTTGTGAGGCTAAAAGACAAGCAAAAAGTCTAATATTCTAAATACAGGTTAGAAGGCTCATGAGTGCATTTTCAGAGTCTAAAGAAACCTGTTTGTCAGAGAATGATAAACTGGAAAGAATAAAACGCTATTAAAATGATCAAGAGCCCCAATACAAGACAAGGTAGGGGCTGAACCCTCAAAATGGAAAATTTGACTTCACAGTTCTCTTTCAGGGTCACCTGCTAGATTCTCTCAAGCAACAGCACCCACGATCCATATCTGCAGCCACCCAGCACCCAAGATCCTGTCACACATACCTCTTCCCCAAACACATACTACAGAATCATCTGCCTAAACTTGCTTCTTCCTTATACTCATTCACACCAACAGGTTGCCCTCAACAGCCAAAGTTTGTCCAGCAGCCACATTTATTCCTCCCACTCCCAAATTTCTTTCACTTTTAGTTAGCTGGCTGATTAAAAATCAGAGCTCTGGTCTCCAGCGGTCAAGTATAGCCACGGGCATCCTGGCCAAAGGAAGAGTGGAAGGCCAGACAGCTAGAGGATGGACCTTTCAACTGCCCAAATAAGGGGATGGGCGAATAAATATTTTTTTAAAAAATCAGGAAGCCCATGGTCTTGATGAGTTCAAAATGACAAGTTCCTGTGCCTGATGGGAGTTAAGAGTCTAACACATCTGGAAGGCAAACTCTCTTCACCGCTTTCTGTTGACCATGTAGGTTGGGATGGATGGGAACCCAACTCTGATAATATCTGAAGGCTCAGGTTCTCTACCACATCTCATACTGGAGATGCATAAATCCAATAAATACAGTTGGCCCTTCACATTTGCTAGGGTTAGGGGTCCATGGCCCATGCAAAATTGGAAAAACCACAAATATCAAAACGTGTATGCCTGTGGGAAGGGGCCTGAAGGACGGTGGGGAGAGGGGGCACCCAGAGTCCAAACCAGGTCAGGGAAAGGAGAGGGAAAAGAGGCTGGTTAGGATGGTGGTCCTATACTTTCTTTCTCTTACCCATCTTCCTTGAGTGTGTGAGGAACCCTGGGGAGAGTTTGTGTTGCTGAGAAATCAGGGTGCGAGTTGTCCTTAGCTGGTCAGGTAATGGCTAGAGGAGGAGGAGGAAGAAGGGGGCTTTTAAAGGGCCGCAATGCCTGACTGGAACTGCTGAGCGGGAAGGCTCCCCTGGAAAAGTGGGGTTGAGGTAAGGGAGTACGTGTCGCAGAGACTTGCAAATAATCAAATCCATGAAAGTGGAACCCACAAAGGCGGAGAGCCGATTATAACTAAAAAAATAAATCTGTACCATGAGGGCTGGCAGTAAAGCAGTTGGAGAGACCCAAGGACCCCTGGATTCTTCCTTTTTGCATTCCTCGGAGTCCTGGGCCTCCTGATATTAAAAAAAAAAGCCCCCCCCCCCCCCGGACAGCTAGAAAGCACCCTCTCGCTGGGTGGAAACTGAATTCTGACATCTGGAAGGCCACAGGTTCCCAAACCCTGGATTAAGGAGCTGAGCAAACGGCTTCACCGAACTCTTTGGAAGCCATTTCAAGCTAGAGAAGCAACCTCAGAGGGGCGGTATTCTTTGCAGTTGGAGGGAGTTCCAGGCACAAGAGGCTGCAAGGGAGAAAGGGGCAGAATCATTTGCGGAACAGGAGAACTTTGGACAGCTAAAGCTGATGTACTAATCATAGATGACTGACCCGGAGAGCAGAGAGACGATGGCGACAGTATGAGCTAGTAAGAAAGATAACAATCCTTCCCCTTGGAATGCCGGTAAGAGAATAACACGCAGAATTCTCCATCTGCATGGAACCTCTTGTACAGCAAAGCATTCAATCACGTGAAAATACACACAGCCTGAGGCTGATACCACCGACGTACGACTCTGCCTATCTCCCGAGAACTAGGCTTACAATTTCACTGAACCAAGGGGTGGCCAGGCATTAAGCAGGGCATCCACAGGGACATAAACGGTTTTGTGATGCTTGCTCATGGTATATGCTCCTTACTTCTTGTATAATTTTAGGTACAACAAAAACTGCAGGTGGCAAGTATTGCCTAAGAAAAGATGTTCTCTTTTTCCTACACAAAGGAAAGAATGACAAAGATGGCGCTGCTGCACCGTCTGTGTGCATCCTCCAGAAACAAATCCCCCTCTCTTCACAACAATTGTCTGTTCACAAAGACACACTCTTGTATATCTGTTCTTACTAAATGCATAGCCTCTACCTATGTAGATCTTTCTTCAAAAATTTGATGCTCCAATTGCTTCTCCCCAGCCCCTGGCAAATATCTTCAGCTGCCCTTTTCTCTAACTTTTCCAGCTGAACATTCTTCTTGAGATGAGGAAACCAGACCTGTACACAGTGTTCCAAAGGCCTCTGCTCTATGAATTTATAAAGAAACATTTTAATATGTGGCTGATTGACTTTCAGCACCTTTTTTCACAAATTGCCAGCACTTTTTTTTCACAGCTGCAGCACTCTAAGATTACGCTGTCACTGAACTTTCTGTTCTGCACAAGGGTGCTTTTTTTTTTTTGGTTCTTATAAGAAATTAATATTCTAGTTCATGTATCAAACAGGGAGAATGTGTTCCAAATTGCATTTGGTCTTTTATATTAAACATTATCTGCCACTTTTTCACCCAGACAATCAATTCTGAAAGGTCCTTTTAGAATTTGAGAGATTTGAGTTCCTGATTAATTTGGTGTTGCCCTCAAACTTCACTATTTCAGTGGCTGTGCAGTTCAACTACTGTACAACAAAAATGCTGTCATAGTACATGGTTCCACAAGAAAGCAGAGACTCTGCCCTCATCACTGTGGAAACTGTCCCTCTGCTCTGATCATCTGTCTTCTCACTTTATAACTAGTTACTTAATCATAAGGGGACATGTCCCCTTAATCCTAAGACTGTCAAATTTACTAAGGAACCTTGGACGAAGGACTCTATAAATCTCTTTTGGAAAGCCCAAGTACACAATATCTAGAGGAACACCTCACTGACCTTTCTCTGATATGGCTATTGATTCAAAACTTTTAAAAGGCCAGTGACACAAGACAATCCTACTCTACATATTTAAAAATATCTGCAGGCCATCCTTTAGGATCAAAGTCTCGCAAGGCAGCTTCTAACATGTAAAGCAGAGATCCTACACTGTGCTTGTGTAATGCCTCTTTTTTTCATAACTTTTTATTAAACGTTTCCCCAGTACAATAAAAAAAAATCAAGAAATATACAAAGAAAAAAGAAACAGAAAAAAAGAAAACAAGGAAGAAGAAAAATCACAAAGAAAAACAAAAATAATAAAGAATGAAAAAAGAATTTACATTTGACTTCCAGCTCTCCTAACACAGCTTATATATGGTTATATAAAGTAACTTTTTTGACTGTAAATACCATTCATATACTTCTACTGTCTATTTATTCAAGATACTAATTATCAAAACCTTCAGTTAACATATTGTTCTTTTTCTTGGAAAAAGCCTATTAAAGGTTCCCAGTTTTTTAAAAAAAAATATCACAATGATTTTTCTCTAATCGATGTTGTTAATTTGTCCATTTCAGTGCTTGTCAATCTGCACTCACATAGTTAAGCAGTAGTTGTGCTAAACCATCCTTCTGCTAAATATCTAAGCTATGCAACCAACTGCGATTCTGTGAATGTGCTTGCTGTTTCCACAAATGCTACTGAATCAAGTAATATGCTGACGGCAGTGATAAGTTCTTAAGTACCATTTCTGAAAGCAGAACTGCATGTGCAACTGCTACATTTGTGGAAATCTACCTGTGCCACTGTGAACTGAATGGGGATATTATGCCCAAAAAAGTACAACTATGTGCATCAGAGAACTTGTGTGGACAGAAAATACCAAGAAGATGCCAGCCATACATGTATAATATCAATAAAAATGTTAAGGCTAAAAGCACTTTAAAACTACAATTAAAACAGACTTTTACTTCCAAACATCATTTTGTGTAATAAGAAAAATACAGCAAGTCAAGAAGATCCTTATTAAACAGAGGCCAACTGTAAGCAAACAGTATGGTAAGTTTAACAATGTGTTATTTGTGACCGTGTAAGATGTCAAATCAGCCTATTTCTGAATACCAACTGCTGGGGGACACAAGCAGGAGGTTGCTACTGGCCCTTATAGCTCACTCACATACCTCCCAGAGGCCAATGCATAGGCAAACAGTGCAACAATTAACAGATGCTACGTATCTACAAGTGTTCCAAACACCGTTGACAATGGATGATCTTCTAGTTGTAACTGGCCAACCCAACCATTTTACATCTTCAAATCAGAGCTTCTGAAATTATCACATTAAAAAATGAAATTTGGGGGAGAGAGGTCTGAAATAAGCTTAGGTATTTTACCATCACATTACTCCCCCATCAGAAAGTTATGAAACAGCTGATGCACCATCAGTTATAGCCAAGAACAATGTCAAATATGCCACAGCAAAGACAACTAGAGGAACATTTTGCAACACCTACCTGGGGTTGGAGGGCATTCCTCAACAATAGTTTGTTCTTGTTGCGTGGTGGCCATTTCCCACGGAAGACACTGGGAGATGGAAGCATTCCACACACATCGGAGACCAGGGCCAGCCCTTAAGCAGGTTTCATTGTTGTACGCTTCACAGCTTTCTGGAGTGTACTTCACGATGTCACTTAGAAGGAGGCTATTAAAGCCTCCAAATATATACATAACGCTAAACAAAGGAAGACAGATGAATCATCGCTGTTTATCTGAAAGCATACAAATGCAACGCTACGTGTACTGGACCAATCTGCGGCCTCCAAACACCTGAGCCTGGAAAATCTCCTTTTTTGAACTAAAAAAACCCCAGAATCCTCACCCAGCATGAACAGTGAGCACACTGGGTACAGCATGCCAAATGCTGTAATCTAAAAAATAACTTTATGAAGCTTGGGAACAACAGAAGTCTTGTGCAAGGACTACTCTAAATAGTACACATACTCCCAATCAAAGCACTCTCATTCCATGTGAGGCTGCCTCCTATTTTATCCATCCATTAAGTAACAGCTATAATAAATATCCTATTTTCCCTCCAGTAAGCTCAAGGTATTGTACATCACTTTGCTTCTCCTCATTTTATCCTCGCAATCACCACCCACTGAAGGAAGTGAAGCTAAGAGAAGGTGACTGACCCAAAGTCACCCAGGAAGCGTCATGGCACAGCGGGACTTTAGCCCTAAATCTACCCAGTCCTAGTCTGAGACTCAGCACAACACACCAGCTCCCCAAACCATTCATTCTTTACAGTAAGCCTGAACAACCTGCAGCTTAGTGATCAGGTACAGTGGCCCATAAGGGCCACAACAAGCCCATGAGAGACCACAATCACCCCTAAAGGCAAAACACCGAGAGAGGGCAATGCTTGTCCAAAATCTGTCAAGCTCACAGGTGTTGCTGGGTTGCATTGAGCATGGCAAGTCTCAAATGGCACGTGACAGGTTTTAGAACAGGGCTGGGGAATGTTCAACCCCTGGTCCTCATATGGCATCTGCCAGTCCCCCAAAACCCAACTCGCCCCCAACTATCCCACTCCCAAACCTCCCACTACTTCTGTTTTCCTTGGCGTCCCTCTTGAAATAGAGATAGAAAGTGACGCAGTGTCACTTCTGGTACTATTTGGAGAGCAACTCTAAAGAAAATGTGAGGTATTCTGGCATTCTAGGGGCAGGGTATGGCCCACGGGGAGTTGGTTGGGGGAAATGGCCCCTGGGACCCATGCAGTTTCCACTCGTTTTGGAAGATGACACTTCATGAATATACCACCTTCTTATGGGAAACCTACCAGGCATTTATAATGGAAACACCTCATATTCTGCACTGTAGTGTTGAGGGAAAAGGCAGAATAGGAACTACACAGCTTGCGTCCCATGTAACTATGAAACTGACTGCATTTGTCTATGATCTGGTATGTGGCCTGGCACTGGACATGCCCAGCATCTCAGGGACTCTTTAAAAAAAAAACATACTTTTAGACGTCAGGGTTACTGAGACATGATGGTTAGGCTTCAAGAAATCTTAGAAATAGAGAAGCAAGATGAAACTACGAAGATGGCTTCAGTCCTTGGAAAAGCTTTGGTCACCTCTTCTCCATCTGCTCCAAACCCAGTACTACCCAATGACACTCATTTGTTGCTCATCCATTACCAGTGTATATGTACTTCCAATTCCATCAGTTTTTGACAAAACCTAATACTTCAAAAATCTGGCTCTTCAGTTTCCAACATGGATCTAATCTAAAGTAATTTCTGTATTTCTTTCTATACCTACCTACCTACCTACAGACATACGCAGATGTATAACTTGCAGAATGAGTTCTGATTACAGAATTCCCTTTTTAATGTAGAAAAGCCTGGGGGTGGCATAGTGCACACAGAACCCCAAATAACCTAGCTGAGCTTCACAGGCACAAAGGGGATGTAAGAACTTCAAAAAAAAAATAGCCTTTTCAACTGAAGCTGCGAGGTGTGAAAATGGCTTCTTTAGGTATTTTAAGGCCAAAAAAAAAAATTGTGGCTGTTCAGATTAAGTGACGGATGGCTGAAGTCAAAAGCAACCTGGTAGATACAAGAAAGAGTTCAGAACAGGGCCACAAGAAACACACAGAAGCAGTGAATGGCTTTTGCCCAAGAGGAGAAGATTTAAGACGGGGCTCTCAAAAAGGCGATAAAACCATGTTGTTATGATAGGAGGTACATTAGCTAGTGAATGGGGTGGAAAAGCTGAGTTGGAAACTGTTGTTCAAAGCAAGGATGGAGGCAAAACTCAATGAGCTGAACAGTTATGTTTCAAAAACAGTAAAAGTACGTTTTCTCAATTAACCCATGACGCTCATTATCATGGGAGGATAATGCTAAGGAAACAAGCACGAGGGACAATTAAGAAGAGGTATTGGGGCAGTTCATGCACATGTTCAACAGGTAATGTATTCTCTACACAGATATAATGTTTCTGCATAAGAAGAAAACATCTAAACATCATGCAGTTTGCTGGGAAAATGTGGGAAATGTGGATGAGGGCAAAAGAGCCAACATACAAATAACAATCTCTGTGATTTGGATGTCTGACCTCCCCACCGTTGTCAATCATCACCAAGTCAGCTTCAACTTCTAGCAACCCTATAAGAGACTTCCAAGAATCCTGATCATGAAGGGCCTTCCTCAGGTCTTGCAAACTCAAGGCATCCATGGCTTCTTTGACGGAGTCAATCAGACATTGCATGGTAGCAGTGTTAGTCCTACTAGTATCTTCATTCATGCCTCTAATGTATCAGGGTTGAATATGGTGCTCATAGCTACCACAACTGTCTTTTTTCCCCCCACTTCCCATCCACTGCTGGAGTGCAATATGCAGCCTTTCAAATATTGCTGGACTACAACTTCCACTGTTAGTTATGCTGACTACAGCTGATGAGAACTGCACTCCAACCTATCTGGAGATCCACAAGTCACCAGACCTTGGTCCTCTCTATCTGACAGCAGCACTGATACAAAAGAGGTAGTTCAGGCCTCCTACGAGACTGTTGGAGGCACCTACACCTACCGTTGGCAGGTACGATCCAGTATGTGTCTCTTTTAGAACTGAATTGGTCAGCAGCCTGGCATTCTAGCTCTTCCCAGTCCTAAGAGACTCATGTTAGAGTCTCAGTCTCAAATGTACACTACCTTAAGGAAACTGTGATGGCCACAAGTCAAGCTGGTGACAGTCGTCCCAAACGGCAGGGGCAAAAGCTTCTGGTCATGCATAAGAGAGTCTGAAAGCCTTTAATGTCCTCTGTAGCCAGTTGTTCATGAACAGGGGTTTGGATCCCTTCTCCCCACACCTTTTTCTGCACACAGACATATGCAGACACATACACGCACACAAGGTGTTTTGGCCTCTTACTTGTTGCTGAGCACCGCCGAATGTCCAAATCTGTTGATATCGTTGGGAAGATCAGGTGGAGGAAGCACAGACCAACGATCACAAGCTAGAATTAAACAAGTCCCATTTCAACAAAATTCCTTCTGGCAAACTAATTGACATTTTTAGTGCAACAACTTCTCATATTATTCTAAAGGCAATTTAAATGACAATAAAGGAACCACCAGAGCCATTCAGGGAAGCACAACACTTTAAAGCATTTCAGAAGACGTTGTCAATACTTACACATTTGTTCTCTGGGATTTCCAAGTTACCTTCTACCATTGCAAAACGTACAGCCATCCAACTCCCAATAAGAAACTAAAACAAAGCCACCAGAAGCAGACTGTGTGTATATTTGCCTGCAAGTCACTCGTCAACTTACTGCAATCCCATGAATTTCATAGGGTTTCTTGGGCAAATAAAACTCAGAGGTGGTTTCTTCTGCTCACATATAGCATACAGTACCTGGTATACACTGACGGTCTCCCATCCAAGTACAAACCAGAGCTGACCCTGTTTAACTTCCAAGATCAGATGGGATCAGGTGCCTTGAAGATATTTAGTCCATTAGCATAAAAACATACCATAGAAGCAAAGCCCATTACAACAATGAAAATAACCTCACATCTCTGTATAAAGCATTTCTGTTTAAACCACCTCAGAGCTGCAATCTTAAGACATATTTAGCAAAAAATAAAACCCACTAAATTCATTGGGATTTCCTTCTGGGAAAACATGTTCAGCATCTAGCTGCAACTCTAAATAGTCTAGAGCATGAAGACTATCTCATTTCACTTTTAAGTGCAGCTCCTAATTGTTTATCCCCCACTTACTTGAATACATACATGCAGAATGGAAATAAAAAGGATGAAAACAAAAATAGACTTGTTTACAAGGTTTACGAATTGCTTTTAACATGCACCAGGAAAGAAAAGCCAACTGCACTGGAAACAGCAGAAGAGAGTTAATCGATAACGCTTCAGGTTTAGCAAATGGGGTTACCACTGGGCTATGCCAGAAAGGGGTCTTCCTTGCCTAGGAAATAAGGCTTCCCTTCTAATCTTTCAGAACTTTGGGGGTCTCTGAGGACAGTATACAAGCTCCCAGCCACTTAATTTAAATCCTCCATATAAATCAACTGAAATTTGACAATTAAGAGAGGAATGGGGGGGGGGCAAAAGATTCAGCCTGCTCTGGGAATACCAAGTGATAGTACTGTGGGGCCTCTAGGAAAATCATCCTAGGCTTCCAAATCCACACACAAAGACAGAATTCAGAATCGTAGAAAAGCATAAATTTAGGCTGATAGTAATTTAAGACCCAAACATGGGAATCCAGGAAAGCAAACACAGAGACAAATCTTGCATTACAACTCCTCCGCCCTCTAATGTTGGTTTCTATTCGTTTCACAAGTTCATCCCTATCTCCAATGCACAGCAACCTCCAGAGAGAAAATGACAGCTGCATCGCTGGTCCATCAATTCCAACATCATGCCAAATCATGCTGATCACAAGGCAGCTTACAAACACAATTCAAACTATGGCTCTGACAGTTCAAACAATTCCCAGGTAAGCTACCTTCACCAAGATTTGGCACGACGTCTTAGCTGAGCCAAAGCTAGCATTTCTTTAACTAATTTAAAAGGTTGCCCGGGCTAGTGAAGCAGCAGAGGGAGGAATCACAGAGAAAGCTGAAAAAATGATGCCTAGGGTCGCCTTCTCCTGTAAGATTTGATGCCTGGCGATGAAGTGATAGCCAAAAACAGAAGAACAGAAGTGAGAACGAGCCACACTGAGAAGATCTTAACCTGTGGCTTGCTGTTAAAGTCCATCTGCTCAGATGAGCTCCGAGGCAAGAGGGCCAAGAGCGGCCAGGGGAGGTGTCCATAGGTCCCTGGCACAAGAACACTTTCTGTTGGTTGCTTACCTTTGTCATCTGCTCTCACCATATCCCCAAGGCAGGTAAAATAAAATGTACATGGGCAATAAAGAGAGCAAAAGAGGCCCTTTCCAACTTTATGCATATTGCTATGCATCCTAAAGGCTGGATTTTAAGGGAAACCATTTATGCCAGGGTCCCATCAACAGGGATGCAAAATTCTGAAAAATCCTTGCAAAGAGGGAGGGAGGGGGCCATTCCCCCCGCCCCGTTTTTCCCCCCTACAAAGAATGACACAAATTTAAGAGTGCTGAGTGAACCAAATATATGCAACATTTAAAACTGTCTTTAACTATTTTGATTGGGTTTTAATGTCTCTTTAACTTATAAATTTGTTTAATGTGTTTTTAACTTTTCAAAATTGTTTTTACTGTTTACACTGTTTTAACTTACTCAGGTGAAGGGGTTTTATACACTGCTCTGAGATCTTTAGATAGAGGGCTGGATACCAATATTTAAAAAAATAAAATTTAATAAATAAATAACACATAATATAAACACTCCCCCAAACCTAAACATTCAAGACTTGTACTAGTCAACGTATTTTGGGTGAATTCTATGTATTTATTTAAATATTTTAAATCCACTTTTTTAGGCTAACCTTTCTTTTATGTAAAACCCCCAACAGTACATAAAATAACTTTATTTGTTTACTTATCTTAGAGGTAACATATTTTCTGTTCAGAGACACTTTCTTCCAACCACAAAGGTAAGGATTATAGCACAGAAGAAGTAATACCTTACAGTGTAATTTTATACATCTTTATTCAGAATAAACTTTGTTTGAGTTCAATGGGACTTACTACTAGTTGAGTATCTACAGCTGCCCTCTCTAACCTGTACATTCCAGATGTGTTGGACTACAATTCCAATTACCCACAGACACCAGATGCTGCCTGGGGATAACGGGAGTTTTAGTCCCAAATATGTGATGGGCAGTTCAACTACATAGTTGCCACCCAGTTTTATAGAAGCAAAAACTGCAAACACTCCCAGCGTTAGCAAGAAAGACGGAAATTACTGCACTATAAACTAAGAACAAATAACTCAGTTTTTGCCTTCTGAAAAGCAGGAAAAAGCCCACATTACTTTTTAGCAAACAGAAGAAACTGCAATGTTTAGGTGAAAGCAATCTCATAGTCATAGCATCAAGGGCAAGAAAGATGTCTGGATACTAACTTAAGCATGATAATACTGAGTGAACTCAACTGCGCAGTACACACAGCAATAAGCATTCTCTAAGACTGTAGGCGTGAGGTAGCAAAACTACCGCACATTTTGAATGGGAAATCCCTTATTTCAAAAAGGATTTCACTCATATTGGAAGAGAAAGTATCTTGTTGGAATGTTTCTCGGTGATTCCTCAAATGTCCAGTTTTTCTACGGAGGGGAAAATCCTTCAGAACACATGAGCTTTTCCATTAACCTCACTAGGATAAATAAAAATAAGACGACGACGATGAAGGTGATCATAATGAAGACGTAGCGGAGATGAGTTTTAAGCGTTCTCTTTCTTCCCCATGACTTCACACCTCCGCCTAGGTGTCAAACAACCATATTCCCTACCAGCTCAGCTGCCTTCCAAAGACAAATCAGCCACCATTAGGAACCCACTTCTCACAGCTATTCTCTGCAGTCTCCTTTCTTGCTGTTCTTCCCTTCTACTTCCCCTTCCCTCTCCTCTGCCTACGGCTTCTCCCATCCTTCCACACCCCTCTCTCCCCCTCCCCGGGCATCCGGACTTCACTTTTCTCTAACAGCACATTCTACACTGTTCCACCACAACAAAATTTATTACTGTCCATTTAATAGATATTATCAGAAAACAGGACAGGACAGGAGGATGGATACAGGGAGCACACAACTCCTTTGTTGCAGCATTTCCACTGGTTGCTGGTCTGTCTCCAGGCACAATGCGAAGTCCTGGTTATGACCTACAAAGCCCTACATGGCTCAGGGCCAGGCTATTTGAAGGACGGCAGCTTTCCTATATAAGCCTGCCTGAGCACTGAGATCTCTGCCCCACCACTTTCTCAGGCATGCTTCGTGGGGAATCCAAAAGAAGGTCTCTCCGTGGCTGCACCCACACTTGAAAATGCCCTCCCTAGGGAAGTCTGGAGAGCTCCTTCTCTCTTGTATTTTCAGGGGCCCATTGTCTCTCCCAGGAAGCCTCTGGGAACTGATTTTTAACAAGACAAGGGTTTTTTATGGTGCTTTTAAAGTCTGTTTTAACCTCATATTGTAAACGATTTTACTTCTGGTGTTGTTTAGTACTGTTTTAATCTTAATTTTGTATGTTTTAACTACATGTGTTTTTATTGTAATTTTCTGTCTTTTGTGAGACACCTTTTGTAAGATACTGTGAGTCCCACTCTGGGAGAACGAAAGAATATAAAGAGATAGATGGATGAACATGCTATAGATTTTGGTCACCTCTGAACATCAGGATAATTTTTGGCTGGATTAGTCAGCAGGTCTCCAGCATTTAAGACCAAAGCCCCCTATCATAGATTAAGCTAATGTTTTCTCCCGCTATGTGGGCTGCTTCAAATCCACTGATTTTTACAAGTTTTTATTTTTTAAGTTCAGTGTGACAGCATTTAATGTTATGCTCAACCGCTGAATGGGTAAATGTGCTGTTCCCATTTTTAAAAGACAGATCTAAGGGCAGTGAGCCAAAGCTCTCAATGGTCTTTTTCCTCTTTTTTTCATTCAGCAAGCCAAGATGAAAGCTTGGGGCATTTCGGCCAAGGAACATATTTTTATAGATTAGGAGGAGCATTTGGAATGTGTTGACTCTATGCTCTCTTCTCCCTCTTTTGCTGGAAATCAAGTAGAGAAGGGAAAGCTAATGGCTCTGAAATTACCAAGAATTATTTCCTTCCTGACCTTTGAATCAAGCCAATTCGAGATTTACAGCTCCGAAACCAACAAGAATTTATAACCGTGTGGATATTGCGAAAAGCGATTTCTGTTCTTAAAGTGTACCCCATTCTCAGAGAAAGGGTTGCTAATATTTCAATAAACAGTAATACAAGAGGACTACGCAATCAGCAACTACATTATTGTGAAGGGCCTTTGATGGCTGCAAGGAGTTGCATAAAAACACATCCAAAGCTAGGAAGACAGACACCAAACTCTTCCACAGAAGAGGATTAACAAAAAATGATTGCAATGTCACAATGTGCGAGCAAAAACGAATCATTTGAGAAGTCCAGGAATTATGGTGAGGCTTTCTTAAAAACCTAGCGAGGGTATTAAGAGATGATCTGGATTTTATTTGTCTGTGTATAAACTGATCCTCGTCCTGTGTTAAGAAAACAGCGCTTGTGTTACGGATTTGTTGTATACTGCCCTCTTCTGGCTATCCAAAACTTAGCTGGTATCAAATTAGGTCTCTCTCTATTTGCTTGGGATTTCTTTCCAGCATTTTTAACAGTGCAAAGTAAAACATAACTGCAAAAACTCCATTTCACATGGAAAACAGGACCAGTGCTAACCCCAATGATCACTTCTGCTCCCACATGTTGTACAGATAAAAATCCAAGCAAGTTCCACTGGAAAAGAGTACATATGCCAAAATGACTTTTTTTTTCCAATACAGTAGCATAAGCCAGGACTTTCATACTCTGAAGCTGGAGCGCATCGTCAACAGGGCAGGACAAAATTCACACAAGCAGGCACCCAATGGTCATGTAACTTTTTCTAGGATTCAGGAAGACAACATGTACATTCTACCCTCAACCACAAATTTAGCCTTGTTGTGGGTTGAAAGACACTCATATGCCAGAAAAAGACAAACACCTAAATGTGGTTTTTCACAATAACCTTCTACCAGAGTTATGCTGCAGTGCTTTTAATACCTCCTGTTTATTTCCCCCGCCAGTCCCAATTGCAAACTTTTGCAAAAGCAAGGCCTGGGAGCAAGCAGCTTCAGCAAAGATCCAGTGATAAAAGTGAGCAACAGGCCCCACTGATCTGCCCGCTGCTGCTAGGGTTAATGTGAGACAATTGCAAACCAGGAATGACTGGCATGATTTGAGGCGGTTCCAACTCCCCTTTCACCTTCAGAGCGGCAGGCCTTTCAAGGTGGACAAGACAAGGGCACTTGCAGGATGTGACATGGCAACAATACTGCAAACTCTGTCAGAGATTTCTCTGGTAATGCGGTTTAAAGCACAGTATAAATGTTTCCAGTTAATAGATCTGGTGTTAGTTATCTTCTCAGTCAAAGCACAAAAAGTGAGCATTGCGGCCCCACTAACTTTGGGGAAGTGGAGAAGCAGAGAGGAAAAAAGCAACAGCTCTCTAGCTTTCAATGAAGTTCTCCACATAAAAGGAATCTAGTGCTTAGCTGGACTCCCATTATATGATCACTACTGGCAAGGGAAACAAAGAACTATGCTGCACAAGCAGGATTTTGCTGCGGATTTAATTCAGTTGCAGAATGGAACTTACCTAGATCATAGGCCATGAAGTCTGAAGAGAAGCACTTGGCGCCATGGCTCATGGATGTGTCATTGTGGGTGTTTCCTCCAAAGACCAGCATGGTCCCACTGATGATCACAGCAGAGTGCAAATACCGGGAAAACTTGCTCTCTTTCAGAATTGTCCTGCACAAATAAAGAGAGGTGGGATTTCAGATGTCATAATCTGCTCAATACGTCTTCTGAATCAAACGAGAACTGAAAGAACTCTGCTTCAAGAACTCAAGGCTTTTAGGTGACGCAGGCCAAAGGCTCACTAAACAACTGTTGCTCAAGGATAACACAGGCCGGTGTTGCAGAGATTTTGAGACAAATGCAGCAGTCCCCCTCCCCCTGTCTGGGGGGGATATATACCAAGACCCCCAACAGATGCCTGAAACCATGGATAGTACTGAACCCTACATACACACTACATTTTTTCTCTACATATACATACCTAGGATAAAGTTTTTGCACTTTGGGGACATTATTAAATAAATTAAAGATTATTTGAACATACGCACTATAATACCACAACAGTCAGTCTGATAACCGAGACAGCTACCTTACACGACTTACAGGCAGGTAGGATCTACAGCACAGATACGCTGGACAAAGGGATGATTAACATCCCAGGTGGGACAGAATCGGATGCATGATATTTCATCATGGTACTTAGAGCAGTGCACAACTGTAAACTTACGAATTATGTCTGGAATTTTCAATTTAATGTTTTCGGACCACTGGTAACTGAAACTTTGGGCCTTTCCACCCTACCTTGTTATAGTGCTATTATTCCACTTTCAATCATGTGGAATTCTAGAGTCTATAGTTGACTGGGTCCCAAGAGGCTGACCCTCCCTGAACTGCAAATCCCAGGATTCCATAGGATGTGGAAAGTGGAATAATAGCACTGTAACTGCGTAGGCCAGAAAGGCCCTTTGAAAAGCAAAACTGTGGATAAGGTGGGCGGGCAGGGGGGAGTGCTGAACATTTTACAAACCACCCCCACCAGATCCACTACTTGCTTGCTTTCCGATAAACTGTGCCAGAAGCACATTGCTAGAAGGAAAAAGGGAAAGCTGCTGACTTCATCAGCTGGACATGTGCTTCCCTGTGAGCTCTCTCCCGGCTCAAGAAAGATCACACATTGGCAAGAGTTTCCTGGGATGGACATTCAGCTGTCACTCAGCTGCAGAAAGCAGGTGAGACTGCAAGGTCAGCAGAGACTTGGCCAGAAGGCCAACCGTACAGAGCAAGTAGCAGTTAAAGCGCAAAACTGGCATTCAGTCCTCACTGTGGATTGGCTTTAGGACCTAATGAGACATCATGGTTACAGACACCTTCGTCAGAAGCTGGTGAGTAGTGAACTCATATAAAGTAGACAGGGAGTGTGCAGGGAGAGATGAGCTACTGCATCTTTTTTCCAGTCATAATTCTCCCCTCACTATTTGCATCTCGCAGTTGTTCCCTATTGATCCTCCAGAACTGCAAGTTAATTTCTCCATGAGAAAATCCATTAGGGGTAAGGTTTAGCACACAAACACCAGTCCAATGACCTGAATTGTCATTTCAGAAGGATTTATGCTTAGCTGGATCCTAAGGTATCATTTTTATATATATACAAAACAGACAAATGTCTTCCCAGATTAAACAAACACTCACTTAAGTTTGATATTACAAATGTGAATATGCTAACTCTATGAATTTAAAAGCAAACATATCTGTCTTGATGCTTGATGGGTTTTACCAGCTAAGTAAAGAATATCTGCTATAAAATACACATTTGTTGTCTCCTTCCCTTCCCTTCAAATCAAGTACCTTGTTCAACTCAATGATTCTCCAAGCCCTTCTCTAAGGGATAATTGTATATAGTGGTTCTGCATGTATACACTACATTAGGAATAGATGGGTTAAAAAAAAAGTACAATTATTTCATTTAGTCTTAGAACATTCACCAGCATTTTAGATCTGTAAATTAATGAAAAGGAGACTGCAGCTAGTGAACCAGAATTCTCTTTAGCTGGCCATGTGCACAGGGAACACAGACATACAGATATACCTACCAGACACGCCTATTAACTTCATACTTGTATAAATCATCTGTTAGCCTGTATTTGTTGGCACTGAATGCCTTGTATCCCCCATGGGTATAGATGGACTTGGTGTTTGGATCATACACACTGCTGTGGCCATAACCTCCTTGCACCAAGGCTCCACTGGTTGGTAAAATGCTCCACGTGTTTGATGCTAAAAGAGAATGAGATTAAGTCACCATAAACAGCATGGATCTTCTTCTTCAGATCACCCTCCTCATCCATAGGAGGGCAACCAAAACAGTAAAAGGCCTGGAAACTAGGAAGCCCTATGGGGAGCCGCTTAGGGAGCTGGGTATGTTTAGCCTGGAGAAGAGAAGGTTAAGAGGCGGCATGATAGCTATGTTTAAATATTTGAAGGGATGTTATATGGAAGATGGAGCAAGCTTGTTTTCTGCTGATCCAGAGATTAGGAAACAGAGCAATAGATTCAAATCGCAAGAAAAGAGATTCCACCTAAACATTAGAAAGAACTTCCTGACAGTAAGAGGTGTTCAACAGTGGAATACACTGCTGCCTGGGAGTATGGTGGAGTCTCCTTTGGAGATTTTTAAACAGAGGCTAGATGGCCATTTGTCAGGAGTGCTTGACTGTGTATCCCTGCATGGTATGGGGCTGGACTGGATGGCCCTTGTGATCTCTTCCAGTTCTATGATTCCTCCTCACAGAGGTCCTTCCTGTTATTAAGTAAGGTTAACTTTCTTTCTCATTGTTATAGCAGTTCCAACAGTTATGGATCTCATTCAAAGCTTAGGTATGGATGGTTGCCATAAAAATTATTTTTTTAAAAAAACTGTTATTTAAGCAGACTTGCACAATAGTAAGAGAAAATGCAACACAATGCTTTTGTTTGTATGCTACCATGATTGTTGATATGTACATATATTTAAAAGGGTACCTACCCAAGACTACAGGGTCTGGGGTAAGAAGACAATAAACATAAAAGCAGCAGTCTGCTACTCTATTAGTGAATATTTACACAAAGGACAAGGTCTACTTTATAATGTAACAGAATAAACAAAAAGACAATAGGGCAAAGAGAAAAAACTGCAAAAGGAACGTGAATGCTATGGATCCAATAAAACCAAGACAGCCAACACGGGAAAGGGATGCAGGGTGAGACCATATCAACAGCATTATCAAAGCAAGGGCACTGAAAGAAAGTGTGTAAAAGCAAACTCGGATAGTGAGTCTTATGGGGAGAAGGAGGCAACCAACAACCTGAAAAACAGGATAATCAAGCAAGCATTGTATAGTGGAAGTCCAAGGTAAAAATGGAGTCTAGCATCATGTCTAGCACAAAGGCATTTTCAAAAGGTGACAAAACAGTCAAGAAAATCTTGAGGAGAAAAAGGTACAGGTTTAAGGGAAGGAAGGAATTTGTAGGACAAATACAGAAAGATCAGCTCCGGTTTGTGTAAGAAATTCTTCTTCAATTCTTTTACAAGTAACAGATTAAGAGTTTGTGACAAAGCAATACCCACTCAGATTGTATTCTTGCACATTGCTGATGTACCCGTAAAGAGGGCAGTGCCCAAAGATGACCAGCATCACAACTGAACCATCTTCCAGCGTGACTATGTGTGCTGAATGGCCAACCACAGCGTACTGCTCCTTGGCTTTGGGGAAGGCTTGGACCCATGACTGGTTTGTGATATGAAACACCCAGAGCTCATTGGTTACGTTCCCAGACTCATCTATCTTGCCTCCGTACATGTAGACTTTATTCTGGAAAAAAAATGAACCAAAGGATTGTTTTTACATTAAAATGCACTGCCTTAAATCATTAGCAAATAGGAGAACTATAATAAGCACTCAAGTGCACTAGCCAATGAAGAAACGAAGCCCTGATGCCTGACCATGAAAGTTCTTCTGCAAGAACGTGAGTTGTCCCTTTTATCACCCAGTTTCGGCAGGAATCATGCGATGCTCAGAAGAACGGGTTACTTACCTGTAACTGTGGTTCTTCGAGTGGTCATCTGCGCTCTCACACATTAGAAGCTTTCGCGCGTGCGCGGTAGCGTTCAGAAAATTCTAGAGCTTAGTAGCTTGGCGGGAATCCCTCCCTCATGCCGGTACTGAGCATGCTCAGCCCGCCAAGCAACGGTCTCTCCTCAGTTCTAGAGTCCGCCGATAAGGGACCTGAGAAAGAGGGGACGGCTGGGCAGGTGTGTGTGAGGGCACAGATGATCACTCGAAGAACCACAGTTACAGGTAAGCAACCCGTTCTTCTTCTTCGTGGTCTCTGTGCCTCACACACTAGGAGATTTTGTAGCTTACCAGTAGGACGGTGGGTCAGGTCCCAGAGTACGGAAGCCAACACCGCTCATCCGAAACGGGCATCTCTACGGGACCGGCAGTCCAGTCTGTAGTGGCACACGAAGGTCGATGGTCGGGACCAGGTGGCCACACGGCAGAGTTCTTGCAGGTCCACACCTCGCAGGAGAGCTGCTGAAGACGCCACGGCTCTGGTGGAATGAGCCCGGAGCAAGGCTGGCGGAGGCTGCTTGGCGAGTTCATATGCCAGCAGGATGGTCTGGGCCACCCATTTGGAGAACCTCTGGGTGGACACCTTGTGGCCTCTTCGACGCCGGCCATAACACATGAACAGGTGCGGAGTCTGGCGAAAAGACGCAGTCTGGTTTGTGTAAAAGGCCAAGGCCCGACGAACATCAAGGGAGTGGAGGGACCGCTCCAGGGGAGTCATCGGGTCCAGGTAAAAGGTTGGCAAAATGATGTCCTGACTGAGGTGGAACTGTGAGACCACCTTGGGCAGGAAGGAAATATCAGGGCGAAGGACTACCTCATCCCTACGGAAGACAAGGAAAGGCTCATCAGCCCGCAGCGCTGTCAGCTCACTTGCTCGCCTGGCTGAGGTGACAGCTACCAGGAAAGCAGTTTTGATGGTCAGGAGTCTGTCATCCGCAGTAGCCATGGGCCTGAAGGGCGGTCGCGTCAGCTGCGATAGCACCAGGGACAGCGACCAGGGCGGTAGCGGCAGCAATACCAGTGGATAGAGATGTTGTAAGCCCTTCATGAACTGCTTCATGGTAGTGTCCCGGAAGAGAGCTGCCGACGGAGAGCCTTGAGGTTGGTAGGCCACGATAGCGGCAAGGTAGACCTCCAGAGACGGGAACGCAAGTCCTTGCTGCCGAAGGTGGAGAAGAAAATGGAGCACGGTACGCAGGCCAACAGGCGATACCTGCTTGCCTCGTGCCTCAGCAAAGGCAACGAACTTCTGCCACTTGTAATGGTAGTTGCGGCGCATCGACTCCTTCCTGGCCACGGTCAGGACGTCCTGGATGGTCGGATCCTCTAAGGTGTTATCCTCCATGCATGGAGGGCCAGGAGGGGCAGGTCCGGATGGAGAACGAGACCGTCGGAGTGCAACAGGAGATCTGATGCCATCGGGAACCTGAGGAGTCAACCACGAGCAGCCTCGAACAGGGGCCCGAACCAGTGCTGCCTCGGCCAGTACAGGGCTACGAGGACAACGCTGGCTCGGTCCGCAAGGATCTTGGCGACCACTCGACCCAGGAGAGGAAACGGCGGGAACGCATAGAGGAGCCCGTCGCTCCACTCGAACTGGAAGGCGGCGCCGAGAGAGCCCTGATCCCGGCCAGCTCTTGAGCAGTACCGGCGACACTTCCTGTTCCAGCTGGTGGCAAAGAGGTCAGTCGTCGGCTCGCCCCGCCAGTCTCGTATCATTTGGAACCCTGCCCTCGAAAGGGACCACTCGTGGTGGCAGGAGGTGTCCCTGCTGAGGACGTCTGCCGTGCTGTTCTCTTGGCCCACTAGGTGTACGGCGGTTGGGTGGACCTGAAGCCACACACACTAGTCCCACAGCTGAAGGGCGATGGTGAGGAGAGTAGTCGAATGGGTCCCCCCTTGTCTGTTGACATAACAGACGGCCATCGTGTTGTCTGTTAAGATCAGAATCGTGCAGCCGGCGACCAGGTTGCGAAATGCCCTCAGAGCCTTCCAGATGGTGAGCAGCTCAAGGGTGTTGATGTGAAGGCCTATCTCATCGTCAATCCAGTGTCCCTGGACTCTGAGATCGCCGCAGTGCACTTCCCACCCGAACAGGGAGGCGTCTGTCGTTACCGTGTGCCAGGGGGGGTCGGCTCTCGGAACGGCATCCCTGACAGCAGGTGACAGTAGCACAGCCACCATAGCAGAGAGCGACGCACCTGTCGAGGAATCCGCAGGCGGACCCTCTGGTCGTCCAGGAGCGGGTTGAAGACCCTGACGAACCAGTGCTGGAGCGGGCGCACACAGAGTCAAGACAGGTAGGTGACTGACGTGGTCGAGGCCATGTACCTGAGAAGCTGCTGAATCCTCCTCGCTAATACTGTCGGGGCATCGAAAGTGGCGGATGCGACCCAACGAAGGGTACGTGCACGCTCCATAGGCAGGTATGCCCTGGCAGACACCGAGTTCAGGGTCGCTCCGATGAAGTCGAGGACTCTCGCCGGCTCGAGGTGCGACTTCTTTGCATTGACCCGGAGGCCAAGACAGGTCAGAAGGGAAAGAGTCCGGTGGATGTCCCTGCAGAGTTTCTGTCTGCAGGAAGCCACCAACAGCCAGTCGTCGAGGTAAGGGTAGATGGAGACGCCCTTCGTCCGCAGGTAGGATACCACAGGGGCCATGCACTTGGTAAAGACCCTGGGAGCGGTGCAGAGTCCGAATGGCAGCACCCTGTATTGGTAACAGGTGCCATCGACCGCGAATCGAAGGTACCGTCTGTGCTGCGGGTGAATGGAGATGCGGAAGTAGGCATTCTGAAGATCGATGGAGGCGAACCAGTCCCCTTGTCGAAGGAAGGGGGGGATCGAAAACAAAGTTACCATCTTGAACCTTTTGGGGCGGATGTACTCGTTCACCCCTCTGAGGTCCAAGATTGGCCGCAGGATACCGTCCGATTTCGGTACCGTGAAGTACCGGGAGAAGACGCCAGTGGTGCTGGCCGAGGACAGAAGTTCTTTGATCGCTCCTCTTTCCAACAGGGACTGGATCTCTTCCAGCAAAGCTGAGCTGGCCGGGGTGGAATAGTAGACGCCTCGCGGAGGTATACTTGCAAACTCGATGGCGTAACCAAGACGGATGATGGAGAGAACCCAAGAGTCTGTGGTGATGTGGCCCCATTCGGCAAGATGTCTGGCCAGGCTTGGATGGTCTTCGAAGGCTGCTGGCAGGTGGAAGAGTGGCCGTGGCGGCGTCCTGCAAAGACGGTCAAAACCGAGACTTCGTCCCGGACGAAGACTTCTTCGAAGAGGAAGCCCGGCGTCTCCGAAGAGGTCTCTGTGCCGAGGATGAGGTCGAAGGGCGGGACAGGACCGAACGAGGCGATAGCAGCTGGAATGTTGACGATGACGACCTGTGCCACGAGGACCGTGAAGCGAAGCTACAGCGAGACTGTGGGGGTTGGTGTATGCCCATCTTCTTAGCCGTCAGGCAGGCTTTGACGATGTGGTCCATCGCCTCATCGGTCGTCGCGTTGAACAAACCCTGGCCGTCGAAAGGGAGGTCTTTGATTCTCCTTCTGGTGTCCTCCTGCAGACCCGATGAGCACAACCACGTGTAGCGGTGTAATGCTACGGAGCCCACCATCACCTGCGCCGCCACCTCCACGGAGTGCTTGGATGAGATGATCTGCTGGCTGGTGAGTGCTACCGCCTTGTTAAAGAACTGCATAGCACTTCCCCGATTCTCCTCAGGGAGGTTGGACAGGAGAGGACAGAATCTGTCCAGCAGGTTCCTCAGGTAGGCCGTAAGGCAGGCTTGGGTGTTGGACACCCTGGCAATCAGAGACGAAGCTTAGTAAAATCTCCTGCCAAAGGTGTCCAGCCTGCGGCCCTCTCGGTCCGGCAGGGTGGTGTGCGCTCTCCTACCACCCTTAGTCTGGGCGGATTCAACCATGATAGAGTTCGGTACCGGGTGTGCGAACAAGAACTCGGCCTCCTGCTTCTGGATCCGGTATAGATGTTCCAACTGGTGAGGGATAGGCTGGGCGGATGCCGGCTGGGCCCATGGATGTTTACGGGCCTCCATCAAGGCTGGCAGGAACGGTAGCGGTGCCGTCGATGGTGGACGGGTATCCACGTAGTGGAAAACCGGATCCTGCACGGCTGGAGCCGGGTCCGCGACCTTTAATCCCAATGCCGTCGCCATTCGGAGGAGGATATCAGAGAACTGCTTCACGCCCTCCGGTGCCGACTCTGGTGCGGGATTTCCAAAAACCAAGGGAGGCGACTCCTGGGATGCGGGTGTCGACTCATCAGACTCCGAGTCGGATTCGTAGGTCTGGGAAGACTCAGAAGGAGATTTCTCAGGAGACCTCTCTCTCGACAGCTGCTGAGATGGCAGCGCCAGGGTAACCGTGGGCACAGTCGTCATGGTCGGTGGAGCAACCGTTGTCTGGAGTTGTGGAGTCATAGTAATTGGCACCACCGCAGGCCACGGGCACTGGATCGCCTAGGTGACTGTAGTGGCGGGAGCCGAAGGTTGTACAGGAGCAGACTCCGAAGTTGGACGCGACACTGTTGAGGTGACCCTTAGTGGTGGGGAGACGGTCTGATAACGGGGCGAGCGCTCACGGGATCTCTGATGGCACAGTGATCTCGAAAAGGAGCGGGAAGGTGATCGCCGATACTGTGGATGGTATGCGGCGCGCGATGGAGAGCGCGAGTGGCAATAAGGTGACCACTGCCTCACGTCAGGGTGGTACCAGTCTCTATACGCCAGGGAATAGGACCAGTACAATCCTGGATACTCCCGCCAGGTGTGTTCTTGACCGTACCTCACGATATGGGATGCGGAGGAATACGGCGAATCAAATGGGGGCCGAGACAGGGCCCGTTCCGGATAAGTCTCCCAACGGCGCGGGGACCAACATCTCACCCTTCGTCTGGGGAGCATGACTCACTCCTGCCAGAAGACTCCCGACGGTGGGGCGAGGCCGGAACATCCTCCGGGCGGTCCACCACTTCAGGGTGACCGGGCAGAGACACCGCAGCAGTAAGTAGAGGCGGGCCAGAAGGCACAGCCGAGCCAGCAGTCACCTCCTCCTCAGAGACCTCCAGAATTTCCTGGGGTTCCGAGTCTTCGCCTGGGTCTTCAGGCTGCTGGGTCGGAGGAGGCGTTGGAGGGGAAGGCCTCTTGGGAGGAGAGCGCCGCTTCTCCTTCTTCTTCTTCTTCTCCTTTTCCTTCTCTTTAACAGCTTCTTGAGGGGCAGGACGCTTACGCTGAGCAACAGTAAGCAGCCTAGATGACTTAGCTGCCTGCGAGCCCGCAGGAGCCTCCCTCGAAGTCGACGCCACCGAAGAGATCTCAGGAATTTTCGGCAAGGCCGATATCGGGGGCCAAGATGACGGTACCGATCCCGGTACCGTCGATGTCGTCGGAGCGGCAGCCACCGGTACAGACGAGGGTGTGGTCACAGGTCGGCTTGATGTCGATGGTTTAGACATCGCGGGCTGAACAGACGGCTGATCCCTCGCCCAAAGAGACTCTTCCCAGCAGTGAGATTTTAAGTGGGCCAAGCAGTTCTGCAGAATCTGGGCGGTGAAGCCGTAGCAAATAAGGGAAACCTTAATGTTGTGAGTCTCTCCCAAGCAGAAGAGGCACTCACTATGTCCGTCTGTCAGCGCAACCTTGCGACCACAAGTGTTGCAAGGCTTAAAGAGAGAAGACATAGAAGCCCAAGGAAGGAAAGACTCACAAGGGGTGACAGAGAAGATGGCGGAGAAGACGAGGTCGAAGAAGACGGAAGACCGGAGGAGAAGCTAAGGGAGGGGTCGAAAAGATGCGAAAAGTCACCAAAACCAAGTCCGAAATCCAAAAACGAAGTCCAATAGTGAAATCCAAGTCAAAACCAGAAAGAGACGATCTGAAAAAGCCAAAGGGTGCTACTAAGCAAAAGAACCTTCCGTACGTGACGGCGGACGAGAAAGAACTGAGGAGAGACCGCTGCTTGGCGGGCTGAGCATGCTCAGTACCGGCATGGGGGAGGGGTTCCCGCCAAGCTACTAAGCTCTAGAATTTTCCGAACGCTACCGCGCACGTGCGAAAGCTCCTAATGTGTGAGGCACAGAGACCACGAAGCAGAACCTTCAGTTGCTTCTTGACAACTACACCCATCTTCTCACAGTTTCTTTTACTGTCCTGCTTTTACAGTTAAAAAAAATTTGGATGAATACACAAAACAGTTTGCTCCCTCCTGGAAGAGACATTCTCTCCCACTACCACATATTATGAATATGCAGCCATACAGCAAACGTAGGGATGGGGGAATTATTCCTCTGCACCTTAGAAGAATGAGTATTCATGGTAAGTCACTAACACATTATTTAGAAAGGTGTCAGAAGGGTGGGGTGGAGTCACTAAGAAGCTGCTGTAGTCTCAAAAGATCACATGATGCCCGCCTAGGCTGAGTAATACAAGGTAATCCCCACATCATTATTATTATCATCATCTTTATTTATACCCCACTTTTTTCCCAGGTTGGGACTCAAAGCAGCCTACAACAGCTAAAAAGACACAGTTAAAAACCACACAATGCAAAAGTTAAAACACAATCAATCAATAAAATTAAAACAAAGTTTAAATACATAATTAAAACACACACACATTATTTAAGATTACTGCTTTTTACCTGGGATAGGAACATGGCCTCCTTGGCTATAGAAACCAACTGGATGACCTGGGCAAGTCACATTCTCTCAGCCTCAGAGGAAGGCAATAGCAAACCTCCTCTGAACAAATCTTGCCAAGAAAACCCCATGATAGCCTTAGGGTTGCCTTAAGTCAAAAATAACTTGAAGGCACACAACAACAACCTGAAATAGAACTAGAGTGGCACACCCATCACACAGACCACATTTATGGCTAGACACATCAAGTATATCACCAACAGCTTGACACAGTCCAATTTCAGCCATCACTGAACACAGCAATGTCTACATGTAACAAAGCAGACTGGTTAGGTAAGGACAGCACTGATGAAACTAAGTGAGACCTAGGATCAGCTGCCTTAATTGATGTGAAATACTTAATATTTTACCTGCCAGGCTTCTGCTAGAAGACATATCTGTTTACAGAAAGTTCTCTATTCAAAGAAGAGTGGAAACCCCCCAAAACTGAAGAAAAGCCACTTACTTCATGTAAGGCCAGAGAATGGCCGTATCTGATCACAACTGCATTCACACTGCTGTTGAGAGGTAGCCACTCGCTGGAAACAAGGTCGTACCTGCAGAACAGAAAGAGCAGAAATACACTGGTATGTCCTTTTGCGCTCAGGTCCAAAGCTGCTATTTATACAACTCACAATACCTGAGGGAGAAGAATAGGACAAGCAAAAAAAAAATGATCAAAGGGATGTTTAGCCCACAAATAAAACCACTATTGATTTGGGTATAACCACTCTGTTGATAAACACAAAAAAAGTGAAGAAATTTATATTAATATGGAAGAAAGTATCCTCAGAGTAACTTCAAATAAATTCAAAGAGCTTATGGAATGAAAAAGAGGAAGATTATTCTATTTTTGTTCGGCCTTATCTTTAAATATTCTCCATGGACATCATTCAATATAGGAGATGAATAGGAACCTTCCTCTTTAATGTCTTTTTATCCTGAAGTTCTGTCGCAGCACGCCAGCTAGGCATACAATCATGTTAATTGCCACTTCTGGTTAGTTTTTACTGAAGTCAGCTGCATCAGGTTAACAAAGTCCTACACATCCAAGCAGGAACAGTAAAGGACTCATATTAATTAATTTAAGAGTGCCTACTTTTGTCCCTCAAATATATACCCCCTGAAGGCAACATATAACATATTTTTAAGAAAGTATGAAAAGAAATTTTGGGCAGAAAATCAGGCAGTATAAAGAAAACCCTATTAATTATGAATTAATGCAAAATGGCAAAATGAGGCCAACAGGGGCCTTGGGGGCATTTTTAGAGACCCTCTGGGCCATTTACACCTAGAAAAGATGTATTTTTTTAAACCCAGAAGAAAACAAGGAGTCATTTCCATCCCTTCCTGTTTTCAAAAAAGGTCTCTCCTGGCCGTAAAAAACAAGGGGGCACAAAAACATGGCAAAAATGCCCCCGCCCACACACACACAGCTCCTGGAGTATGTTGTGGGCATTTGCGGAAAACAGGGATTATTTTGTGTTGAGGGAGTATGGTCTCCCAAAGTCTCCAGGAAGGCTAATGCAGGTCCCTAGGCTTCCACAGTTGCCCATCTCAATCTAAAAGCACAAGCAGGTTTACATGCAAGGAGATGGTTCTGTAAGTAGCCAGGTCTCAAGCCACTGAGGAAATAACTAGCTCTGTCAATTATACCTACAAAGAAAGACTCAATAGCCACAGGCAGTTCTGCCAATGGTGAAGAAAGCTCCAAGATGCTCTTCAACAACATCTAGAAAACCATGTGACTGGCACCTAGCCCTTTGCCCAACAAGATTTTGACAGCAGTACTCTGTACGAACTGAAGTTTTTCGACAGCTTTGAAAGGCCGCCCCACAAGAATGGTATCTCAACCACAGCTCTATCTGTCTGTATCTTATTTAAAGTGCTCTTTCCAAGGTGATTTTTTCCTTGGAGCCAGATGTGAGCCACTTTTCTGTGAGCTGATCCCATGCTGCTGGAGGACACATCTAAATGGTTCAACTGACAGTGTGAGTTTGCTCAAGAAATTGGCACCCTAAAGGTAAAGGGTATTGGCTTCAAACAGAAGAGAAATATATTACTGGCCACAACCATATGACTGCATAACTCAAGACACATTTTGCCTTGAGAGCCTTGCCCCAGCAACCCTTCCAAAACATCACATACAGAAGTTCTGGTGATGATATGTAGGCACAAGCCATTATGGATGAGCTCCTCAGTAACATTTCCACAGACTCTTTGTTTCAACGTTCGGTGTTAACTCTAAGCACGAAGTCACAGTCCCTCTTGCTGAATCTGAACTGGAATGATATATCTTTCCTGTCTTCATGAAAGGAGCTGCTCTTGACACCAGTACCAGGAAGATGTAACGGAGTTTCTCCACAGTATCTTAATGAAGCATGCCACGCACTTGTAATGGCTCACAAAGAAAACACAGAAGCAGACACAGCCTTCAATAATTAGAGCCACAGGACTAACGCAGAAGACTCAAAATTCAGGCCTCAGCCTCCACCACTAAGAGGGACTTTCTTATCCTCCTATTCTGGACTGCCTAGCCTTCTGAACTTTGAACAACTGTCCACCATGTGTCACTCACAAAAGCAAAGGAGGCAGTGGTCACAGCTGTCACAGAGCTTGCTGCCGCACATCAACCATGTTTTAAAGAGCACCTCTTACTCCGTAGGTGCCCAGTTTATCAGATAGTATGTGAGAATGGCAATAAAAATACACAGGTAAAGATTGAAGGTGGAGAGGAGAGAGAACAAATAAGATAGAGTTCCGTGTTCTGCTGAAGAAAGAGAATAACAATATGCAAATGGAGCAATTGCAGCAGCAGTCAAAAAGGAACTGAGTGAGAAGACAGAATCCACATTGTTTGGGGCAGACATCCCGAGGGTTGGGTCAGGCTTCATGCCAGATCTCTCAGCATTCAACTCTGCGAGGCTCCAGACTTTACTCAGCATGGAATTCATACACAGGACTGCAGAGAGACTACAAAGAATCATCCATTTATAGGAAAGAAAAGCAAAATACAACAATTCAGAAAACAGGATTGAGACACTTAAGTGTCTGGAAGTGTTTAGCAAAGCCATGACCAAAGGCTTCCAAAAGGCCAATGGGAAAGAAAGGAAGCATTTCACAGGAGTTGATGCGAAACCAGTGCTGTTAATTCACTCAAACCTAAGACGCAATCTACGCTTAAGAACTGTCAAGAGAGAAGCAAAGTTAACTGGCCCACAGAACCTCTCTGTCTGCCCATCCCCAAGCATGGTACCATTTTGTAAAATTTTCACGTTCGTTTTACTCACGCCAAAACCACTTGGGCATCTGTGTGATTGAACATGTAGCCCCCAACCACCCACATGACTTCATCCTGGACTACGGCTTTATGGGATGCTCTAGGAAGTTGCGGCATATAGAACTCTTCACGGGTCCAAAAAGAGTGGTTTGTTGGAACAGGAATTGAGCAGTCTGTACCTAGGCGGAGCAAAACATATTACCAGTTAACAGCTATGATCAGATATCTGTACCAGAACACTGTGTAAACTGGCTAGCTGATACATCATAAATACCCCAAAAACTGATGAATAGCCAAAAACTATGCATAACTGGTGATGTGAAAGGGCGAAAAAAGCCTAAAAAAACATTATAATTAGATTGTTCCAAACTTCTCAGAACATATGAACTCAGGAAGAGGGCATACAAATTCAAAAATTTGCAAAATTAGGAGATACTGTCTGTCCAGATAGCAACATCCAACAAAAAAAGGGGAGCCAAATCTGAAACTCTGCTAGCCATCGCAAACTTTCAGGGGTGCAGCTTTGTTTTTTGTTTTTTATAATTTAATTTTTATTAACAGCAATAAAATAATAATAAAAAAAAAGTACATCATTCTTAATATAGGTATATACAATTACTTTCAACATGCATTGTTTTTTAACACACTTATTCGAGGATAGTCCATAGTCCAGAAAATTCAACTGTACAATACATGTTGAGCGAAGTTTATTCCAATCAGTCCGATGTCTTAAATATAACTTCCTTTGCCATTACTCTGGTTTATCTTTTCCCACTTTGTATCTACACTTTCTACATGGAATTTCTTTTATTTTCTTGTTTTTCATATTTTATGATTGGTGCACTTTTCCTTTTGTTTTCCTTTATGACATTTATATTAACCATATCTTTCTATAGTACCATTTTTGGATAGATCATTACACTCTGTTTCCATTCTATACCGGTTATTCAAGTTTCCCCATACATTAACCCATACTTAAGGTACATACTTAACATCTTATCCATTTTTCTGACTTTTGCTTTTATTTTTCTATTTGTGATATTCTTAGTAATTTATCTTTCATATTTTTATCCCCCATCTATCTCTAATATACTTAATCACTGGATTCCAATTGTTTTCAACTTCCTTAGTTGATTTGCCTTTAATAACATGCAAAAATAAATCAAATTCTTTAAGTTCTAAAATTTTTAAAAACCATTGATCTAAATCTGGCACTTCAGAATTCTTCCACACTTTCGCAAAAATTAGTCTTGCGGCTGTAACCAAGTTCAAAAGTATCCTACTATTTCTCCGCACGAAATCTTTTTCAAACATATACGTCATGTTTAACAAAAAGAATTCTGGTAGCATTGGGAATGCCGTTTGAAACATTTCTTTTATAGCATCATAAATCTTACTTCAATATTTTTTTGCAATTGTACATGTCCACAGGGGTGCAGCTTCTCACCTACCTTGCCATCCAGTATAGCACACACATCCCTGAGAGACATTTCTACTGCACTGGCCTCTCTCTGGGAAGCCACAGTCTTCTGGGCAATATGGAATGTCACAGGCTTCTCCTTTCCACTGTTCGGAACACTCGCATTCAACTACTTTGCTGCTGTTGGTGGGCCTGCACTCCCCTCGGCCAGAGCAGTCACGAGGACACACGTTGAAGCTGTGGGTGAAGAATCAGAAAAGCCATGTCAAACATTTGTTACCACACCATAACTGAAATTTATGCCAACTGTACACTAACTGTGGCCGTTGTACTTTGAAGGAAGAAACTAAGGCCCGCACAAGAGGGCTGCGTCGCTGTCGGGCAGCAGTCGGCTGGTCATGCTTCTGCACGATGTCATCGCCAGTCTGCACGATGTGATCTCTTCCCCAAATGGTGCGCATGCAGTATTTGCAAAACAGAAAAAAATCTGTTTCATATCTACCACCACACGCCGCTGCTGCCCTTCCTGGCCATGTAGAAGGGCGGAAGCACACTGGCAACACCTCCCTCCCCAGCACAGCAATGGGAAGCGGATGGCCGTGCTGTGAAAAGGAAGAGGCAGGGCCAGCGCGCTCCCCTCCCTGCCAGGTTTGCAACAGCAGGACTTGCTGGAGCCCCGTCGGGCAGAAACAGCCAAAGGTTATTTTACCACCTCATTCCTTTTAACTATCTGACTACACACACAGTCAGGATGGTGAAAAAACAATGGTAGCTGCTGGCTTCCACAGTGCTCAACCTATTTGCGGGATAGAGCTCAGCACTACAGATAGTTCTCTCAAAGTTCAGCCTAAAACCCAGAGTGGATTCACTGCTATACTGACACACCAAATCACCAAAGTGACACTGTGAAAACATTCTCCAGCCCAGAGCTTTCCAAACTTTTCATGTTGGTGACACACTTTTTAAGACATGCGTCATTTCGCGACACAGTAATTCAGTTTTACTCGCAAACCGGAGGTTAAACTAACCCCTTATGAGAGACACAGGCACATACATAAATTGTAACAACAAAATGTATGGTGACACAACATATCTCATGAAAACCTTTCATATATTTTAAAAATATATGATTTATAAATAATAACACGTATTTCCAAGATTGTATGCAACACACATACACACTTCAGGCAACACACTAACGTGTCTCAGCACATCGTTTGGAAAGCCCTGCTCCAGCCTTTCAAATGTATTTCTCAAGACTGCATACAAAGAACCAGGAGCAGAAATATGGCAGATTATTACAATATATGACCATGGCAGAAAGATTAACCTATGCACAGAAATGGAGAAATACTGTAATTCTGATGGACAAAGACTGGTTGCTAAAATTGACTGACCATGCTGAAATGGACAAACTATCAACACTGATTAGAGAAAAATCACTGGTGTCATTTTTTTAAAGATTGGAAGCCTTTGATTGTCTTTTGACAGAAAAGTGAGAACAAAATGTAAACTGTAGGTTTTGATAATTAATAGGTTTGGTTAAGTTGAAGGAGTATATGAATAGTATACAGTCAGAGAAGTTACTTATATAGTAAAATATATAACCATTGTTAGGAAAGTCAGAAGCCAGTGTTAACCTTTGCCTTTCTTTTTATCTGTTATTTCTTTCTCTCTTGATTTAGATCCCTGATCTAGATTGAAGAAACCATCTGACCTATTCTACACCAGCTTCTGCTAGTTCTAAATGATTTGTACTTTGCCAGTGAAATACCCACTGCTACCACAAGATGGTACTGCAGTGTCTGGAATCTCCAGTTCTGGAACTGTTTATAACGCCTTCACCGGCTGAAATTTGTCTTCTGTAAGTATCCAAAACTCTGAGAGTTGCAGTCCAGCAACATGTGGAGGGCTGCACTTTGCCCACCACAACAGAGAAAAACTTTGGGAAAGCAGATGCAAGTAAGTAAATGCAATGTCAAGTAGCAAAACGTCTGCATGTCCTGCTTCAGAGCCAAGCAGCCAGAAAACTGGAGGAAGCTGCCTGCAGGTAACGCATTAAAAACATGCATGACAGAGTATTGTGTGTCCACTTGCATATTCCTAGCCAGCTAGGAATCATCAGTTGGCCACCTCATTCTCATCAAGCACTCTAAGGGAGGACTAACAATCAACCTGCTCCTCTGCAGGTCTGTATATTCACACAAAAGCACATGAAGCAGGAGTGATATGGGGAGCGGCAAGAACAGTGGGGGGAGGAGATGTCCCTTGGCCAAAGGTAAATGTAATGTGAGAAAGAAACTGAATCTTAGGATATACGTGGAAAGGTTTTATTTCTCAAATTTGCCCAATGTGTTTTGGCAAAGAAGTATTTGTTCATCCTTATCGAGGGCTGGTTTTTAAAAAGGAAAGGAGAGGCAGTAAATATACATGAACAAATTAAAGGGAAGTCAAAGACTTAAGAGTTACAATAATAAGTATGTGCGTGCATGCTTTATGCTTTGGGACACCTTCATTAGAGAGGTTAAGACAACTCCTTCGCAGTTCTCCTCGCACTAGCAAGTGCAAGCTTTCCTATTCCATCAGACTTTTAGGAACTAGCTGTGATGAGCTTTTAATGGTGTGTTGTTTTGCTGTTCTTTTCAAATATTCTTTTAATGAAATTTAAACTGTTTTAACTCAACAGTTTGTGTAATTCTTTTAAAAATAACTTAAATATATCTAAACATTACTGACGTTTTATATGTTTTTGCTTTGTGTTGGTTTTAATAATTTGTAAGCTGTCTTGAATATTATTACCGGGGAAAGGCAGGATATATACGAATCATAATTATTACTGCTCTTATTATTACTATTATTATTAAAAAACAAGACCCAACTTCAGCACTCGAACTGCTATTACTTGGATGAGCGGAGACAAAAAGTATCGAAACACCAGTCACAATACAGTCAGTGTGGTGTAGTGGTCTGTGCATAGGTTTATGACCCTGGAGACCAGAGTTCAATTGCCCGCTTAGCCATGGAAACCCAACAGGTGACCTGGGGAGAGTCACAGACTCTCAGCTCCAGAAAACTCCATTTAGGGTTGCCATAAGTTGGAAACAACTTGAAGGTAAACAACAACAAACTACCAGGAGTAAATCTCAACATTCTCCTCCAACGAAGAGAGGTGATGTGATATATATTCCATTCCAACATCACCTGGAAATGTTATCAAGGAATGACTTTAAAAGTGGTTTTATCCCACAGTACTTTAAACATTTTTCTTTGGCACACTATTTGCATTTGACTTTCACATACTTGTAGGTGATGTTGAATCCCGTCAAGTTATAAGCGGCGTCGCTGAAGAAATGCAGAAGAGCATAGCCAGAGGTGGCTACAACTTCTGGGACGGTCTCATTGTTTTCCCTCTCAGGAACAATAAGGCCACTGGAAGAGAGAGGACACTATAGTAACAAAAGAGATTTCAACAACTGCAGCTGGCCCAAAGACACACCTGTTCTCGTCATATACAAAAAGCTAACAAATCAAGGCACAAGCTTATGATGGTTTTGACAAATCGAATGAAGGCCTTCATGAAGCTTTGCTGCGGACATAGTTTACTCATGTGTCACAAAACACTATTTAATCACCAAAATACTATTTAATTTAATCACTATGTCTGAAATAATCTCATCAACTGATTCAATATATGTTCCACTGAAACATGCAGCTCCTTTTAATTGTGAAGGCCAAAAAAGCAATGAAAAGATTCCCTCGCAATCTGAGATAACAAGAACATAATGTGTTTAAACTGTGCATAATCTTAACCATAAATCAAAGGTGTGGCAGCAAGAACTTACAGGTGCATCTGTAAGAGCAGCTGAAAGCAACTGAAACCAAGAGGTCTGAACTAACTCAAGGTAATTAAAGTCATAAAACTGACATCCTATGTACCTGCTCTGTGTACTTTCAAGAACAGAAAACCTCCTGATTAAGAGGAAACACTCCAGGCTTTTGAAGAAACCAAACAAACCTCAAAAATCCCCTCAGAACTCCATGCACTAGAAAATATTACTACAAAAACTCTTTCAAGTCATGGAGCATCTGCTAACAGCCTTGGTGGCTGAAATGCTTAAGTAAAACTATACATATGATTCAACAGTATATTTGCAAAGCAATCTCTGTATTCAAGTAATCCAGAACGGTGAACTCTGGGGCTTGTCTGCTTTGGTTGTGAACCTACACGTTATCAAAAAGCACTTCTACAATTATCAGAATACGAAAGTTGTCTGCAATTCAAGGCCATGTTATATAATGGCAGAATGACAACAACATTCGATACCTGAAATTAGGGTGTAGGGTCTACACTTAATAGTTGCACACCACTGTTTTTTTCCACCACATATACATTTACATTTTTACATTTACACATTACATTTTTCAGCAAAGTGAGAGGATCAGATTTCTTGAAGGGGTTAAAACAACTATAGTCTGCCTGCTTAAAGTATTTCAAAGGCACCACTGCCGTACTGACAAAGCAAGACTAACGTGTTGGTAGGAGCATGTGTACATGTACGCATGTGCTTTTGAGTCACCTGTTGACTTAACGGCAGCCCCATGAATTTCACAGGGTTTTCTGAGGCAAGGACTCTTCAGAGGCGGCTTTGGCAGTTCCTTCCTCTGAAGGCTAGCCCACAGCACAGGGTATTTGTTGGCAGTCTCCCATCCAAGTACTAATCGGGGCTGACCCTGCTTATATTTCAATACCAGATGGGATCTGGTGCCTTCAGACTATTTAAGGTCCTCTTGCTTGGAGCACAGATTACCTATAAAGCTGGAAAAAAGAACACACAGGAAGTCTAGGAAAGTGTTCCCTGGTGGCTGAGGCAGGGGCCATTGATAAGAAGAAAGTGAGGTTAGGCGGCACTGAAGGGTGGCGAATGAAACAGATTAGCAGGCACAGAAGCCATATTAATTACAAAGTGCTGCTCCTGAAAGCTCAGTGTCTTCCTCATCCATCATTTCAGCGCTACCCACCACAAAGGACAATTATTATTACAGTTTGCAGAGGGAGAGGGGGACAGTGGCTTCCCTAAGCCCCCCAACAAGTTCAAAGTCCAGGCGAAACTTGAAGGAGGGGCTTCCAGGTTCTCTCCTCCTTCTCTCAGACTTTAGTCTACTCTGGTTCCACATACTTCTAGCAGGTCTTAAGCCTACTGACTGCAGAGAGCTTCAAACTACAGTCCTTCCCTGGTTCTGCAAATACTTGTAGAGAGGTATTCAAAGCTTGGAAAAGTTACCTTTTTGGACAACAGCTTCCCAAAACCTCCAGCCAGCACGCACAGGGCAATTCTAAAACCGGCAATCCAAAAAATCCAAACTCCGAAACTGTGCAACGTTGGATGGCACAGACGTACTAGCACATTTCAAAGGATATAAAGCACAAGGGGGGAAAAAATACTTTAAATCTCCTATTTGTCTCTCTTTTGACAATGAAAGAAGCTCCTTCTGCTTTCTGCCATCAGATACCTTAATGGCATGAGTCACTGGAGGATGATGCACTGCAGAATGTCTACACAAATACAGGAACCCTCATTACTGCTCAACACATCTGAAAACTGATACTGTCTTGCAGTGCTTTGATGCTCATCTTTTATTTTAGGCGAACATGCATGAGCCAGCATGGTATAGCAGTTTGAGCACTGGACTGTCTGCAGAAGAGAAGGTTAAGAGGAGACATGATAGTCATGTCTAAATATTTGAAGGGATGTCATGTTGAGGAGGGAGCAGGCTTGTTCTCTACTGCTCCAGAGACTAGGACAAGGAGCAATGGATTCAAGCTGCAGGAAAGGAGATTCCACCTGAACCTCAGGAAGAACTTCCTGACGGTCAGAGCTGTCTGGCATTGGAATATGCCACCTCCATGGAGCGTAGTGGAGTTTCCTTCTTTGGAGGTTTTTAAGCAGAGGCTGGATGGCCATCTGTTGGGACTGCTTTGATGGGTGTTCCTGCATAGCAGGGGTTGGACTCAATGGCCCCTGGGGTCTCTTCCAACTCTATGATTCTATGACTATGACTCTGAAGGTTCAAATCCCCAACGAGCCATGAAAACCCAGTGGATGAACTTTGGCAAGTCACTTTCTTTCAGTCTCAGAGGAAGATAAAGGCAAACTCCCTCTTGCCAAGAAAGCCTTGTGATAGGTTCGCCTTAGGTTGCCCTCCATCAGAAACAACTTGAAGGCACATCACATACGTGCATACATACATACACACACAGCTGCATCTCCAAGACACAGAATAAAAGTGTGGAAACATTATCCCTCCTCTTAGGTCTTGGTTCAGAGTGTACTCTGCTGCAATACAGTTAGAGTGAGTGTGAATTTTTCAGTGACAAAAGGGATTCCCCCAACACGCACGCACAGAATTAGAGAACCTATCTGCACTATCAACGGACAATTTCAAGCTCCACGCTACAGATGAAGTCATACATATCCAAGCAACTCACAGCATCTCAAAGATGGTTCATACAGTGAAACAGAACCAACATGCATGTTTCTGATTCCTAGGCACCTGAACAAAACTTTGGAAGCAACCTCAAATCAAAGTAGCCATGCACAACACAGGAAGAACAAAAAAACAACACTGCACACCCAGGTATGCCCACCTAGCATTCTAACGCAATCTAACACAATCTGTTTTTCATATTAAAAAAATCCCTATAGGCATAAACTTCAGGATAAGCAGAATTCCTGCACCAAGACCTCTGTCTCAAAAGCAATGTTTTTCAGTGTTCCTTTTGTTACATATATTGAAGGCAGGTAAAAGAAATAGTTTCACACTAACCAGGTCCTGGCAGGGCTCAGGCTGCTAAAGCCTAACATGGCATTTGCCACACTCCACAGCAGCCACTTGTAAGGGTAACGTTTCATCACAGCTTAATGAAAAGTGAGCCAACCATTCAACCAAGGGAAGACTAAGAACAAGAAGCACTTTGTTTCCACATCACAGGGGAGACCTACAAAAACATCTCCAATGTGTTCGAGTACTTGCTCACAGACAAGCTCACTGTGTTTACAAAGTTGACAGAAAAATAGGTCTGGCATTGTGCAGGTTATCAATGTCACATCAGAAGTGATCCCACACTGAGCAAATTACTACAACACATCACTATAGAGATTTAAAACAGCAGAGGTGGTAGAATGTAGGAAAGCCAAGGAGTAGAAAGGTGGCATCTATGGGGTATTAACTATAGTCTAAAGATCTGGGAAGCTCTGAGAGAGACTCAGGCAGCAAAAAGGGAACCTCAGACCTTGTTAAGCAAGGGATCCTTGGCTCTGACTCAAAGGATGGCCACATACAATGCAACTGCAACAACAGCTGAAGCACTGAGAAGAATGGAAGTCCTCCAGAAACCAGCTGGCTCCTTGACAAACCCCCATGGAAGCAATCACCATCCCATGTCAATTAAGGCTAAACTCTTCCAAGAAGTTCGGCATTAGGATCACAGTTCTTTATAGTACTTAATTGCCTCATTCATTCTCAAAAGTCTATCACCAACCAGGAGGGGAAAATCACCGATCTATCTGACTCATAAAGAACAGAGGCCAAGGCAGAGGGGGCCTAGTGACAGAGTCCTTAGATGGACAAGGGTCTGACAGCAATAACTCCAGTTTATGCCCACCCAATGGATGTCCAGCAGGAAACGGGCAGCACAAAACAAAAATTGTCCACATATTAGCACAATGTCTAGTTGAACCATGCAAAATTAGAAGCCAATGGCATGTGCTTCCACCATAGGGATAAGATGGGAAAGAGTTTCCAGCCACTGCTTATGCTCCAGTACCAGAGAGAGCACCAAGGTATGCCAGGAACAGGAACACCCCTGTGCATCCCCAAGTCTTCAATTTTCAGTCAAGCCATAAAAATGGGGAAATTCGAAGCACTAAATCCAATGCTCTCCTGCTGGTCACAGCACCATGTTTATCCACCCCACATTCAGCTCTCCGTACCACCCAAATAAGGCTCCAGGGAGCTTTCGAGTCCTCGGGAACTTGATTTAGGAATATAGGGGGGGTGGGGTTGCAGTGGTGGGGGCAGTAACCTCCCACGCTGGTCCACTGATTTCAGCCATCAAAAAAACCACCTGACAGCATCACCCCATATCCCCTCCCCACTTTTGCACAGAGATGGAGATGTGTAATTTGACACCTATGTCTTCAGTTTCAAAACAGGTGATGACAAAGGCTGGCTGCTGAAAGGTGAGCCTGTTCAATACCAATCGAGGTCCGTGGTCTCTTGCTGCCATTTTCCAGTACTGAGAAGGGTTGCTGTCAGCCTAACCAGATATTCTGTTTCTGTTGTATTCATTATTGGCATCTAGAGCACAATTCAGAAGCCTGAACCAGATGGGGACACCACCTGTGGACTCCAGGAAGAAGCAATCCAGAGAATCTACTCTGCAGAAACAACCAGCAAATTAGACAGATCCGTCAGTGATGGGGAAGTGTCAGCGTCCTAAGGCACCTGAACACCAAAGCACCTGGGACTATCAACATCTGCCCACTGCTGAGATAGCAAGTGTATGAATATATCAGTCAAGGGCATGAGGAAAAAATGACAAATATGCAAAATCCACTTAACCCTGCCTTAAATTAGGTTTACTTAAGGGGCTTCTGTGTTGTCAGAAAGGAAAGTGACAAAATAAATCAATTACAACTGCCACCACATTTCAAGTAAAACAAATCACAGAAGATTATTTTTATATATTGAAATGTGTTTATCCTCCAGCACTGATTTCCAAAGGTTTTATAAAAATTTCAAAATGCACAGCTCTTTAGATCCATGAACTACTTAGGAGGCCAATTAAAAACCCATTAATCTGAAAAGAATTAAATAAAGACAGCCAACTCACATCATGCTCACTCTGCCTCTTGCAGATTAAAATGCAATTTAACACATCTGCAAGATTATAAAGAAAGAGCTACATTATTTGCCCAGATGGACCATTTCTTTGTTGTGCTCATTCTAGACAACCTACCTCCCTACAGGTTATTTCTCTCTTCCCTAGCACACACACACAAAGTGACACACAGGAAGTGCCTGACTGCCTGGTAACAGAGAGAAAAAGGTTACACACTATAATCCCCAGCCTTACATTACAGCCCCCAGCCTATGGTGGAGGTAACTGCCACACCATAACCAATCCCAGCAATGGTCTGAATGCCCACAGCTTCCAACATAACTGGCAGCTAAATTCTTGGCAAGGCGCATGACTAGCTCAGCACAGGGCACCACACAAGGCATTTTTCTGAGGTCATTGTGTGCCTTAACAATCAAAGGAACAGCACCATAAGTACCAAGTAATCTACTAGAAGATACACCGTACCACAGAAAACATTCCCCTCTTTCCCTAAGACTTGTATCAATCGTGTTTCTTCTCTTTCCTGTTTCAGTAAAGTTATCAGAAAATATATATATATAAATGGATAAGCATTAATTTTGTAGCTTCTGCAACATTAAAACTGAATTTATTCAATAAAGATAATTCCACATTTATATGATCTGTGCCATAACTGCGACTATGACCATAAAAAGCTAATCTTTGCATACTGTGATATTTGGAATAGAGATGGAATACTTATGCCGAGTGAACACAGTTAGTTATAAGTAATGGTAACCTATTAACCACGAGATCTGTATTTCTTGAACAACAATTTCTTTTTTTTACAAATGAACTCTTGCAAATATTGGATGGAAATGGGGGGAGCTGTGTCTTTCTATCTGTCTCTGACTTGTACATTGCTATGTCACAGCCACGTGACACCTCAGTGTAGCTGACCCCAACATCTTCAAAAATTTAGAAAAAAAATTCAAGGCAAAACACAAAGAATCACATTAAACAAGTATGACATAGCAATTAGTTTCCCACTGTGCTCTGTGGCTTACCTAAAAGCAGCCAATAACGGTGCGTAAATTGAATCACCATCGTACACATACAAGTGGTCCCAGCTGCATTCCGTCGCAAAATGATTAAAGCGGAGCCTAAGGATTGTGTTCGGCCTGAAAGAAGGAAATACAGGCAGCATGATTACCACACATTGTATGGACATATTGCTCTTTTTCTAAGCACGGTAATATACAAGAACAAGGCTGTCCTCTGACACCTGTTAGCATTAAACTTTCTGGTTTAAAAACTTCATAGTGCACTAACTTGTCTCATAACAGTGGGACCACCATCACCATTTGCATATGAGGAGCACCGTTTTCTGACACAGTCTTCCATACAATATGATTCATGCACTCCGCAAAACAGGACAAAGCTGAAACTCCCGAGGATATAAAAGCCTCAGCATGGAAATGATCACTCTAAAATACTCAAAGAAGCCATATCCTCCCCTCGTACTGATGCTAGTTTCATGCCATGCTGATCTTCTGGGAATCATCCTCAGGGAGGAAAGAAACACTGCCAGAGCAGTCATGCAGTGGTGCTTTTGCTGCGGCTGAACCTTTCCAGACAGCAGGTCACAAGCACCGCAATCAAAATTCTTCGCAACACCCACAGGTGCCATGTCCTCCCAAGAATCCGAAACAGTTACACCTGCTGGGTACAGATGAAACCGCCTTAGGCTGAGTGTGACCACTTACGGCAACTAATTAGTTGGCCCATTTAGGCCAACTAATGGCAACAGCAGCTCTTTGGAGTTTCAGGCAAGGTTCTCTCTTAGACCTACCAAGTATCCCTGGTAGCATTCCCTGGTAGTCTTTCATAAAGTACAAACAGGTCTGCTCCTGGTTATGTTCCAACACATCATAAGGCTACATGGGCTCACGGTGGTATAATGTAACAACGTGGTCAGCAAAACACAAGAAATTGCTTGGCTACTTAGGAAGGCAATCTACCCAAACTGAGCCTCTTGTCACTATTTACATCCAGTTTCTTCATGTCAAGAACTGCAACAAGCTGAGCTTGAAAAAAATTACTTTGTTGATTCCAACTGGCAGAATCCCCCAAGCATGCACATCAAATGCATAGAACATGTCTTAAAAATACAGGTTGTGTTTGCTGTAATTCAGCCTAAAAACTCCTATAAACCAATACAGAGAAAAGCGCTCCTCACAAGATCAGACAATAAGATTTCGATTCCTTTAAAAGAAATCTCTTCGCAGAAACAGCTGGGGGAGATTAAATATCAAGGCAGTTAACAAAAGCTCCTCTTCACAGCTTGAGTAACCCTTCCTAAAAGGTCAACAGGTTGGCTGAAGGTTTGTCCATGAAAGTGTGAATCTGGGACAGCATCAGAGAAGCATAACATTTCTTCGGGGAAACTGATTTTTCATGCACAGGAGGAAACTGTGTGAAGTCTCGTCTCCCTTGCCTTTGGCACAATAAAAACTGGACAGCTTAGCTGTGAAGCAGGAGTTTAATGTTGGAGGAGAACGGGTAATTGATCTTTCTACTCCTCTTTCCTCAACTGAGAGAGAAAAGCAGCCAGGAGTACTCACGGAGAACACCAGCAACCTGTCCTAAGATCAAGAACCTGATCTACCACAACTGCAGCTTAAAAAAAAACAACACCAAAATTGTCACTATTGTTGTCATCTAGGGTTCTCTTATTCATTCAGGTCTTTACCCACTTCTGCTAGTACTGAGCTACAACCAGGCAAAGGAACTGCTGGTGGGACGGAGCCTTCAGGATTTAAACCCCTTAGCTCCCTTTCTTGTGACCATTGTATTAGCTGCATTCTTTGAAAAATCCTAGGGATAAGCCCAATTCTTACAAAGAAAGAAAAATACACAAGGTCTTTGTATGTGCCATGGTCCACCAATAGGTGATTGTTAAGTAAAATTTCAAGGACCATCAAACAGGATTACCAGTATCTTCATCAGAATGAGAAATGAGTCCCTTATTCTTCAAGAGTAAAGTATTTCCAGTTTAGAAACTGTGTTCCTGCCCACCTTGTACAAATTTATATTTGATGTGGGAGAGATAAACCCCATAAGAAGGTCTAAAATCATTGAGGATTTCAACTGTACCAAAGCAAAATAACTCCTAAGCCCGGTAGAAATTAGGCTGATTGTTACTCACCTTCCCTCAATAAGCCACGTGCATTTTGTCTTGTATTTGTAGTTTCCGGGCCCATCAGTCACATAGCCTGAAGGAGCAGTAAGCCTGGGAAAAGAAACTAAACATGTAGCATCTGGTCATGATTGAGCAATTGCTTTTCCAAGGCCATTCCAAAGAGAATTGAAAATAAAATGGCCAATATCATGCTGTCTTTATACAAATCTACTCTAGCGGGCAAGGCCTTCCCTCAAGATTACAGTGGTCTACCACGCTGACATTGGTCCATTTTATTACCAGCTAAGACAATCTTTCAGGTAGCCCAGTACTAAATTGTTGAAGGCTTTCTGTGTCAATACCATGAATCTAGCTCAGCAGTAAATTGGCAACCAGTGCAGCTCTTTCATTCACAGGCCTTGAATGCTTATGCACGCTGTAATGAAAAAATGGGAGGGGGGATAGGCCCTTCTCCCACGCAATGCTGACTTCTGCCCTTGAACAGGAGATAGGAACTTTCCCCAAATTTCCTTAATTAAAAAGCTGCCACCACCCACCAGATTAACCCCTACTGAGCAGCCCAGTGGGATGCTGCCCTGGCTTTACCAATCTCCATGCTTAGAGATCCCTTCTCTTGTCACCCACCCCCGGTGAGAGAAATCCTATCTACACATGTTGCCAAGGAAGGCGTGGAAATGGAGAGGAACAAAGAGGTTTTTACAGAAAAGCATTTATTCTAAGACATGCAAGGTAAACAAAAGAAATATTATTCATGAGAGGCTCTTCCTCCCAGGTACGTTTAGTAGTTACAAGTATAGATAGATTTCTCAGATCAGCCAAGCATCCAAATTAACAGAAAGAAACCTAACTAAGTACATTCTAACTACTCACATCGGTTGGTCCTTTCTGAGATAGCATGCTGGCGGGGTGGGCAGGAGACAGTCTATGCCTGTCCCTACTGGCATCCCTGCCCCTTTGTTGATGTTTTGGATGTTTCCTTTGTTCTTCCCACCCTCATGGTCTCCTGAGGATCTTTATAACTTCTCACCTTTCTCCCCCTGATCAGGCAACTATCTCTTGCAACCTGTGATGCTAACTCCATTAACATGTAACCCAACCCTTTGTAAGCCTGAAGGGTGAACTATCTCCCTTAAGCCCTGTTACCCATTATCACACACACACACACGTACACCCTTTAGAGCAAGAATTAAATCTGCAGCAAGGGAGGACTGCCTTCATTTTTGTTAACATACTGAACAAATCGCAGAACAAACTGTTTCACTTTGGCTGAACTCAAACTCTGTGTACTTACAGGTTCAACTGCTTTACATTTTTAACCTCTAAAAAGGGTAACTTGTAGTAACCTTTCACAACTATTTTAATCTCTTTATATTGACTTCATTTGTACTCCACCCTGAGATCTGGTGATATAGGATAGGATGGAAATATTTTAATAATACAAACAACAGAAAAATACAAGCCACTCCCACCAGTGTTTGTTCACAGCAATACAGCATCAGCCTATGTTTGCACACTATTGAGTTTGCTTCTAACATGCTCTATCAGTAAAATAAAACTAAATAGATGTGGTCAAGGTCCATGGTTTGTCTAAAGGTCAGGAAGGAGTGTAACTGTATGACTCTCCCCATTTGGAGGTTGTGTGGGGTATCTTTTAGGAGTGCTGCAGTTGTGTATTCCTGTATGGTAGGCAGTTGGACTGGATGGCCCTTGTAAGACGCTACAACCCCAACTGCTGTGAATCTACAAGACGTTTTAGAAAAGCATTGTTCAGGGTGCTACCCATCCCAGTGGACACACTGGTTAAAAAATGATGGGAATTTTAGCACAACCAGTTGGGAATGTCTGATTTAGAAAAAAGGAACTGAAGAAAAACTGAGGGAAAGAGCTGATTCTTGGGTCATTAGGAGGCCACTAGACATCCAATGAGGTCTCCAGGTATGTAAGACTGAGGAAGGGAGCTGGAAATGACAATATTTTTAATCATATGTGGTTCCTGATATGTCTTGTCCAATGATGGCAACTATGGGACGTAAGTCTACATGATTTTTCCAGCTCTTTGATTCCATACAAATTTGATGGAATTCCATATCTCTGTTTGATAATTTCACACCATCCAGGATTGGAAAACAAATTATGGAAAGGGGTACTTTCAGTTTTGCAGCAATCTGCAAAATCCACTATGGAATGACAAGAAATATCTTAATGCCATTTATTACAGACTGTTCCCCAAATTCTTCTGCACCTGAATGTTTAGAAATTTTAGCTGCAACGGAAGAGGGCAAATGTTCAACAGCCATGAAACAATCCAGAATACAAATGCCCATTACTAAATACTGATTCAGGAACCTAATTTGGTCTTGTTTTCTCTAAACGCTGACCTTTCAAGAAGAGCGCACATCTTGGAATCTTAATGCAAAGAGCACCTGTGTATCAATTCCACTGGCGCCCTGACAGTAATTGATAGCAAACAGACTTTGGTAGCACAAACAAACCTTATCTGAGCAGAAAGAGCTCTTCTGCAATCTTTCCCTTCTCTCAAAGAACTTTGCAGGAGAAACTGCTACAACTGACAAACTCCAAAAGCAATAAGTCCAAAACCACAAACAGTATTGCAGGGTATTTCCAGCACAGCTAGTGAAACCCAAGCGGGAGAGTCAAGTGTTCTCTATCCCTAAACACACTTTAGTTCCTCCATCTCACAGGGATGCCTCATCAGTTTTTAACCAAAGTAGAATTTCAACAGCAGGCTATAAATGATTTATTCATCCTTGTAACCTTTAACATGCACTTCACTGAGCCAACCTGCAATATTTTTCAAAGATTGTACAGAAGCTGAACTTTATAGCAGTAAAATTAATCACAGGACCATTGCAGTGATCACTATTTTTCTGCTACACATGGCACTCAAAGACCCGAACCCACCCCTCCTATTTCACAAGTCTTGAGTGGTACCGACTGCAACCCTGCACAGTAGCTACTGTACATTAAGTCCCTTAGCCCCAAGGTTGGACCAAGATATGGCAACACATATCAAGACTGCCTCTTATGCTAGAGTTTCCAGGATTTTATGGAATACACAGAGACTGACTTCTCTGGCATTTAGACTAGGAGTCCAAGCCAAATCTTTGCAGTGCAGCCGAAACATTCCACAACTGTGATTATAGAACACAATAAGCCTGTCATTTACATTCAAACTATTTGGACAGTTAGTAAATTTCTACGCAGCAGATTAACCGTTCAAGGTCATGCTAGGAGACACCCAAAGCCGCAAAATGTTCAAATGCAACAGGCTGCAACTATAGGACCAAACAGGCAGGCTCAGCCTCAATTTGGTAACAGACAAAATACTGAACCCAGCTCCCTGCAAAAATCTCTCAAGCAGAAAGACAGTTCCAGATACATAAACAGATGCTAAACAGATGATATACTATATGAGCTGAAGAAAACTGCCAAGAAAGTGAATTGGGCAAACAATTAGATATGACACCTTAATATCTATGCGCACTTACTGATAAATAAAGAAAGAGACACATATTATATTCCAGATTGTTTTAAGCCAGAAGCTATTCTCATGGCTGACACAGAAGTGACATATTTTCATATGATACTGAATGTTATTTTTTTTTCCTGCAGAGATTAAACGTTCACAATGAAGAATGAATTACAGCAATTGTCAACTAGAAGTACTGCACAACATTTTATAATGACCACTTTTAAAACTTAGAGGCAGCCCTCTGAATACATCTGTTATAAGAGAGGCAACTTCCCTCTCCATTTCCACTACCACCACAGTCAATTTCAATTTCAAATAGATAAGCACAGGACCAACATATATAAAATAAAAATAAGTTAAGCTACATAAATTTATTATTTATTTTATTTATTATATTTGTAGGCTGCCTCTCTCCCAGAACGGGATCCAATGGCATATGGCCTGAATTCCTCAACCCATGATCCATCTGCAGTTCTTACCCATCTATCTCACCAGAAATAACTAAAACCAGCACTTCTATACAACCACAAGCAGCAACACTAGTGCTGTAGAGTCATCATACGCAAGAAAGCCTTTGGGTGTGAGATCACAGAATCACAGAATCATAGAGTTGGAAGAGACCTCAGGGGCCATCCAGTCCAACCCCCTGCCATACAGGAACACCCATCAAAGCATTCCCAACAAATGGCCATCCAGCCTCTGCTTAAAAACCTCCAGAGCAGGAGAGACTATCACACTCTGAGGCAGCAGATTCCACTGTTGGACAGCTCTGACTGCCAGGAAGTTCTTCCTGAGGTTCAAGTGGAATCTCCTTTCCTGCAGCTTGAATCCACTGCTCCTTGTCCTAGTGTCTGGAGGAGCGGAAAACAAGCCCACTCCCTCCTTGACATGACATCCCTTCAAATATTTAAACATGGTTATCATGTCCCCTCTTAACCTTCTCTTCTGTGCACTAAACATACCCAGCTCCCTAAGCCGCTCCTCATAGGGCTTCATGGCTTCCAGACCCTTCACCATTCTGGTCGCCCTCCTCTGGATATGTTCCAGCTTGTCAATATCCTTCTTGAATTGAGGTGCCCAGAACTGGACACAGTATTCCAGATGAGGTCTAACCAATGCAGAATAGAGTGGTACCATTACCTCCCTCGATCTAGACACCATACTCCTATTGATACAACCAAGAATCACGTTGGCTTTCTTGGCTGCTGCACCACACTGCTGACTCATGTTCAGCTTGTGATCTACCAAGACTCCTAGATCCCTTTCACACATACTGTTATCCAGCCACTTGTCCCTCATCCTATATTTGTGCATTCCCTTTTTTCTGCCTAAGTGTAGGCCTTACATTTCTCTCTGTTGAAATTCATTTTGCTAGCTTTGGCCCAGCTCTCCCATCTGTCAAGGTCATTTTGAAATTTGATCCTGTCCTCTGGGGTATTAGCAACCCCTCCCAATTTGGTGTCATCTGCAAATTTGAACAGCATGCCCTCTGTTCCTTCATTCAAGCCATGGATGAAGATGTTGAATAGCCCTGGGCCCAGGACAGAACCCTGTGGCATCCCACTAGTCACTTCTTTCCAGGATGAAAAGCAGCCACTGGTGAGCAGAAACATATTTCAACAGGATGCCAATTCATTTCAACAGTGCCCTATAACCACCTCTTCACATTAATCTGGGCCCTTAAAAGAAACCCCCATTCTTAAGTCAGACACAGGCCATTCCCGCAGTAGACTGTTATACTGCTATTATTCCACTTTCAACATCCTATGGAATCCTGAAGTTTGCAGTCTAGGGAGGGGCCTAGACTATAACAGTCTAGTGTACTAGACTCAAACCTCAGGCCTCAAACCTGTATATCACTATAAAAGTCTAGTGCAGAAATGGCCATGATAACAGTCTAGTGCTGTGACTGATAACACTATAACAGCCTAAAGCAGAAATGGCCACAGATACAGAATCATGGAGTTCGACGGGGTCCATAGGCCAACAAGTCCAAACCCCATGAAGGAGCATCGGATAAGGCACCGTCAGCAGATAGCTGCCCAGCCTCTTTTTGAAGACATCCAGAGAAGGAGACCTCACCATCTAAGCAGTCAACTGGTACCACTGCTGAATCACTCTTACTATAAAGAAGTTAAGTTCACAAATCATGGCGATTTTGCTATATTCACCCCCTTCTGTTACCAGCCTCTCAGCTTCTCCAAGTAACATAGCAAGTTCTTGCATGTGCTGTATGCACCTTCAAGTCACCTGTTGATTTATGGCAATTCCATGAATTTCACAGGGTTTGCTTAGACAAGGAGTACTCAGAGATGGTTTTGCCAGTTCCTTCCTCTGAAATACAACCCACAGTACCTGGTATTCATTGGCAGTCTCCCATCTAAGTACTAAACAGGGCTGACCGTGCTTAGCTTCTAAGATCAGATGGAAGCTGGTGCCCTTAGGGTACCATTGCAACAATTACTGGAACTGGCCTGCCGGTAGGGCTGCAATGCTTAAACCAATTAATGATAAGGATAAATTTCTAAATCCATTTCAACTAACTACAGATGTACCCCAGTTTAATTGGGCATTAGTTTTTTCTCATATCTATATCTATATCTATATCTATATCAATATCAATGAGCATCTTAAAATACTTTATCCATATAATGTGAGGGGGGAAACAGTACCCTTCATGAAAAGCCTCTTCCTAAGCAGTCAATAAATTCCAAAACCTTGCCTAAATAAAAAAGGACCACATTTGCCAGCATATAAGACACACCAGTGTATAAGACGCACCCCATTTTCAAACAGTATTTTTCGGGGAAAAAGTGAGTCTTATACACCAGCAAATACAGTATTTGCCTGCTGGCAGAAAGACAATAGGAAGAGGGCCGGCTTGGCATCCCTTGGAAGGCATTTCCAAAAGCCTGAAATAAAATTTCCACCCCAAATGCATCTATGGGGGTGGGGAGACCAAAAACAGAACTCCCCAGAGACCTTAAAATATAAAAAGGCTTACATGGAGAGATATAGTCTTTCAGATATCCCAGACACAAGTCATACAGTGCTTTCTAGGCGATACAAAGTACTTTGACCTGTGCCAAGGAATGGACTGGCAGCCAGTGAAGCTATCATAACATGGACAAGAGAGGAAGTGAGAAGCATTCATTACCTGTTTACAACAAAACAGCTTCCCATCTGTGTAAACTGTACTTGTTTGATATACAGGTTTGTGGCCAAACTACAGTTTGTGCAAATTAACATTTTCTACCTTTAAACAGAATGAAAACTTTTAAGTTACTTCCTTTTGTATAGAGGGGAGGAAACAGTTCAGGAGTCTAATGCAAATTCCATTTTGCCATTACCAGCAAAAGTTCAAATTCATTCCACTCATTCCAATTCTGTGCTACCTGGTTGCAATGATTCGCAAAGGGCATCCACTCTAGATAGCCACAATCTATAGTAATATTCACACCACTTCTAACAACACCCATGGCTACCCTCGAGTTTTTCCTTTGTGAAGAAATATTTCAGGTATGCAACGAAAACAGAAGGAAAGGATGCTGCCATGTTTCATAATACTTCAATGGGCACAGAGACAAGCTGAAGTTATATTTCCTCTGTAACAGACTAGCTGACATTAACTGCTTATTTTGTTTGGCCCGGAAAAAAAAAAAATCAATTGACTGAGTTAATTTGGCACAGAAAATTACTGCATCTCCTCCAAGATCCTGAAGGCAATTTAAAATTAGCACAAAGCAACCCCTTGTCTAGTCTTGGGGTAAAGAGAGAGTGGGGAAAACAAAGTGAAGTCAGTCTGAACTAAGCCAGTTAGTCCCAGGATCAGACGAGTTGTCACAGGCTTAATTACCCTATTTGCCGGCATATAAGACTCACTTTTTTTCCTGAAAAATACTGTTTGAAAATGGGGTGCGTTTTATATGCCAGTGCATCTTATATGCCTGCAAATAGTATTTGTCAGCATGGAAATGGGGTACGTCTTACATGATGGTGCGTCTTATACATCAGCAAATACGGTATATTCCAGCTCTTCTTCCTCCAACCACTTGCTGAACTGGGGGCAATTAATACATCAGTATGGAGTGCTCTGGTTCCTGACCATCTTTATTGCAGAGAATCATCGTGATATTACAAGACAGACAAAAGTTAATTAATGCTCCTCCTGCAGTCTCCTCAGCAGTCACAGAACTTTAAAATCATGATACAACACCAAATCCAACTCCCTCCTCAACCAGCTGTAGCCTCAAATATACCACATCAAGCCAAGCACTCAAATATATCCCCACTTCGCCCCACTCCACCCCATCTTCTCATGCATACAGACTGGGCAGATCACAGGCAGTAAGTTGCCTAAGTGCCTAGAGATGCAAGGTAGACAGAAAACAACTGAGATGCCTTCCCCAACTGTATTTAACAACAATCAAACCAATCCCTGACAGAAGTTTGGCAGTGTCTGTAATGTACAGTTATCACTTTTATACTCGCAGACTGCCCAGCAACCAAGACTTCTCTGGGGAGTGTACAGGTAATTCAAGAATGTAAAATTCAAAAGAATAAACCATGATGAATACTGCACATAATAACACCAAGAGAACATCAGAAATAAAGAATAAAAACAGTATATCACCAAAACCTAAGTAAGAAACTGGCAGCAAAATAGAAGTGTCAAGCTCCAAGGGCAAAAAACTAGTTTATAAAATACCCAAGAGACTGAAAAGGCCTATACCTAGTACCACAAAACCTTGGACTGTATGCGTTATGCTAGGGAGAGCATTCCAAAAGTGGTGTGCTGTGAACGAAAAAGGCTGTCAGGACATAGGGATGGGTTTCCATGACCAACAGGTATCACCTCCTACCAGTAAACCAAATCATTCCCTGCCTTACTGTTAAACACTGCCTATTGCCTCAAGCAACCAGGAGGAACAATAATGCAAGATTAGGTTTCTTTGGGCAAGAAGACTTAAGAGACTTAACAGCCCACAAGCAGAGTTTGAAAGAACAGACCTACAGCCCCATAAGAACAAAAGCAGTAAAAGTTTTATACTCTGACTTCCAAAGGTTCCAGATGTTTTAGCACCTCTATACTCACACAAAGTTTGATGGGGAAGAGTATCTCCCTTCATCCTATGTAATCTTCTTCCATCCTAAGTGGTAAATTAACCTCTTGTTAGCTGGATGGAGCTTGGTTCACAGCCACTATCTAATGCATGAATACATTACTACTGCTCTCTCTCCTTCTGTCACCAATTGCCAGTTTCATTATAGAGATCCTTGCTTGCATTAAGCAAGAACTCCATTATGTCGAAATTAGGGAACTTGGGTTTACAAACAGTAAATAACTCAGGATAGTATTAAACTGTGTTTGATTAATCATGGATAAATGCCTGAAAGTGGCCACGGTGTTTCTGTAAGACTACTTTTATAGTTAAGTGGTAAACAGAAGCAAGCAGCAAGACCGTTCATCCTGCATCAAATGGACAACTTAGCTCACAGAATAAAACAGGGGTAGACAACTATGCAGTTCAATCCAGTGCTTTGGCATCTCATTATATATATTGAGAGAGAGAGAGAGAGAGAGAGAGAGAGAGTCATTAAAGTACAGGGTGTTTTACGGAAGAGGCAAAAAGAGAAAGGTCTCTGGCAAGAGGCGGCAGCTATCAAAACGTCAAGTATGGGAAAGAGAATGCAGAAAAAGGATAGGCAAGATTAATGAATGATAGTACTTGGAATTGAACAGATTGCTAACAATCATGTCTTTCTCATTACGCAATCTTTGTTCCATCTCAGAAGGTCACTGCAATCAGCAAGCACTTTTAAGCAGAAAGTCTGTAGACTTCCTACTGAAACAACAGCAGTGTCCCAGAATTAGAAACATGCAATATGCCAGAAATGGAAATATCTAGAAATACCCACAAGCTGATGTCTAATCTGCATTATTTTGCACCTGCCTGACTTTCAAACATTGGCTGAGATTCAAAGCACAGCCTGACGTTCTCCACATGCAGTGGCTTCTCAGCTGATCTCTCGCTTCGAAAGCCACCTACATCCAATTCCTCATGCACTGTCAGGAGACCCACCAGAATGGCACCCCATAAGGTAGAAGAAGCATCCCTTCCACTTGAAAGGAAAAGCCAGGAACAACCACAACAAGGCCTTTGCAAACATGAGCTTCTGCATTTGGCCACTGCATCATCCTGACAGACCTTTGATTATCCAAAAAAAGAAAAAAAATTAGCAGCATTCCCAAAGAAAGCACTGCAAACGTTGTTGTTGGTGAAGCGCACCTTCAAACTGTTTCCAACTTACGGCGACTCTAAGGTGACTCTAAGGCGAACCTACATGGAATTTTCTGGGGGTTGAGAGTGTGTGACATGCCCAAGGTCACCCAGTGGGATTCCATGGCCGAGTAAGGATTTGAACACTCATCTCCATGGTCAGAGCCCAACATTTGAACCACTACACTATGCTGGATCATATCTTCACATTAATTCAGCTGTCAAAGTCATATGACACGGAAACCACACTTTTACTTTATTATTTTATTTTAATCCTAGCTTTCTCACTATGTAAGATCCAAAGCCACTTACACGATAAGTTAAAGCAAAATACAACTAAAACAATTTATAATACAAACATTTTTTTAAAAAAAATTGGAAGACCAATTCTATTGACAATACTGATTTAAAACAACTTTAAAACATTTGAAACATAAAGCTAAAGGTACAGCATCTCCATCAAAACATCTTCCTGCAACAGTCAGTTAACAGCCAAAAGTCTGTCTTTAAAAAAAAAAAGGTATTTGCCCGTGGCAGAAAAGGGGGGGCTGAGGGGGGGTACCTAGGCTCCTATGGGAAGGACTACCAGAGACTGGGAGCAGCCACCAAGAAAGCCTCCTCCTGTGTCCTCACCAAAAGTTACTGTGATAGTGGCAGGACTGAAAGAAAGCCCTTCTCTGAGGGATCTTAAAACTTGGGAAAGCTCCAATAGAGAAAAGCAGTCTTCCAGATAACCTAGAATCAATCTGTATAGGGCTTTATATAAATTGCAATTACCAGTCTAAATTGTGCCTAGAAACAAACCAATTTAACCTATTATTACACCAATTATAGGAGGCACGACGCGTAGACGTCACCTGCCAAACATACAAGTGTTGGCAAAGGCTATCTATTTCGTTCCACCAGCTACACGTACTTAATCCTAACCATTTATGTTGGGCAGTCCAGTTGGACTACCCGGATATGTCTATCAGAAATGTACTGTATCTGGAACTCATTCCACAGGCAATTATACGCCATCCAACTGGGTCAGGTTTTGTGGATAACCACCAAACTCCCAAAATTTCAAGTACAATAAGAAGAGGTTAGGAAAGTGTATAGAAACACCCAGGCCATTTTGCATCAAGAAGAAGGCCATTCAACACCAAATCATTTTCAGAAGAGCAGGTAATGAAAGACAAAAATACAGAGCTACAACAAAAAATGACACACTTGGAAAATGTCACTGAGATACTTCCCTGCTTTTAAATTTATTCCCATCATAAAAAAGTAATTCTGCAACCCTGAAAATGGTAATTAATTGTAAAGAGAATGCCTAGAACTGGCAGGGCACCAATTGTCACTGTCATTATGCTTTTAAAAAAAGGCATTCCTGCAAACCAAGAAAAAACCATTACAGTCAGCCTTCCATATCTCCAGAATCTACATCCACAAATTCAAGCAACTATGGCTTGAAAATATTCCAAAAAGAAAAAAAAATACAGAAAGCAAACTTTGATTTTGCCATGTTGTATAAGGGACATCCTTTTACTACACCACTGTACATGCTAGGACTTGAGCATCCATAATTTTTGGTATCCACAGCAAGATCTTGGAACCATGCCCAAGCGGATACCAACATCCCACTGTAATCTAGTTTGATGATTTTGCTAATAAAAGTGCAACCAGATAAATACTACGGTACTGTGGGAGTTGAACAGAACAGATGCTGACATACTCCAAAGCCACCACCTCCAGACAGGAATCCCGTATCACAGTTGTGTCTCTGTATGCGGACTTGCGTTTGTGGGAACTGGAACCAAGCAGTTTTGCAATATCTGTATGAAGTAGAAGGCTGCTGTTAAGTTCCTACGTAGCAGAGCCAGCAAGTGCCCAATGTGTATCAGTGATGCCCACTAGGCACTCTTGCCAGTGTCCTGATATGCATTGCTTCAATTCACTAACAGGTTTTCTCAATACATCCGCTATTTAACTAAGTATGTGTAAAGTTATGTTAAGTAAATGGTGATTCTGGCACCTGATCCTGGAAACTAAGCAGAGTCAGGCCTTGTTAGTACTTGGAAGGAGGAATTCAAGGAATACCACAGGTGATGCAGGCTGTATTTTAGAGGAAAGCAATGGCAAACCAGTTTTCAGCATTCCTTGCCTAAAACAACCCTGTGAAACTCATGGGGTCACCATAAGTTGACAAGTGATTTGATGGTGCACATATACACAATGAGGTGTGGAAAGCACCATGACAGAACTTCCTGATTCAGAGATCACTCAAAATATGGTTTAAGACAGGAATGGGGAAGTGCAACCCACGAGTCGCATGCAGATACTGGACCCCACCTATGTGGCCCTGACACCCTTCAGCACATCCTCCACTTACAAAATGTCGGCACAAATTTTAGGTGAATGCATTAAAAAAAATTGTCCTCAACCTTCCACCCCCTCAAACAAACTTCCCCCTTCATTTTTCCTCTAAAAGGGTGACAGGAAGTGTTATGTCACTGTGTATTGCCATGTTGGAGGAAAAACAAAGTTGTTTTTTTAAAAAAAGTGATGAGTTTTGTTGAGCTCTGGGGTGGGGAGGTGGAACCCTTCTAGCCATTGAGAGGACAATGTAGTAATACTTTGGTCTGGATGAATACAAAGCTACCAACTCTGAGCTCACTCAACAATGACTGTAGTGGCCTCAAAAGATGACAAAGATTATGGACCCAAATCAAATGGACCGTCTGTTAGGCTCCATGGGGTTTGGGTTCTAGTACTTGGATTGCAGTCCTATTTAATAACAAGTTCATAAACAGGTTTCATAGAGCAAAGAGCTGTCAGTAAGGGTGGACAGGGGAGACCCAACCTAAAAGTCCTAAACATAAAGCCATTTACTCAAAAAGCACAGTTGACTTGCAAAAAAAAAAAAAAGTGCAATCTAAGACTTATCTTTAAGCACTGCAGGCTGCATACAGACTGTTTACACCTTTAACTTTAGGTAGTTTTTTTTCTAAGTACGTGCATGTTGAAAGGGATGTCAAAAATGCATGCCAGGCTATTGACATGAAAGAGATCCTCAGGCTTCGTTCTAATGGCCCTCTCACTACGTCAGGCTTTGCCAGGCATAGATATGACTGAACAAACAAGGTACTGGCAGTCTCTGTCCTTGCCCTCAGCTCCATCACGGGAGAAAGATCAATAACGAGAAATGGAACAAATAAGTCCACTTTCTATTTAGATGCTGGGGGTGGGTGGCGGAAAAACACAGAATGAAACAAAAAAACAAACAAAAAATCAAGTTAACTGAATCATCTCCCCAATTCTGGCATTCGGTAGGTCTGAGCCACACATCGCACTAAGCTGACACAGCACACAACTGCAAAGCACTTTTCAGAATTTGAAATGTTTCACCTCATTCACCTCAAAATATTAGACTTTGAGTGTTTTATGATAAGAGATTTGAAATTGGATCTCCAGCACCTAAATCCATAGCTTTTGGCTTGTATCTACAATCAATTCTCTCAGAGTTGCAACTGTACACTCATTAACCTTTGATCTGTCTGTACACTGAGCACCAATAAAAACAGGAGGTTGACGTTCACTGGAGCTCTCAAGTTCAGAAGTCTCGTTGTTGTGTGCCTCCAAGTTGTTTCTGACTCATAGAGACCCTAACGTGAACCTACCACAGGGTTTTCTTGGCAAGATTTGTTCAGAGGAAGTTTGCCTTTGCCTTCCTCTGAGGCTGAGAGAGTGTAAATTGCCCAAGGTAGTTTGTCCAACTGGGTTTCCATGGTCCAGCAAGGATTTGAACTCTGGCCTACAGAGCTGTAGTCCAACACTCAAACTGCTATACCACACTAGCTCACTAGCCCTACATACTCACATCTCCCTCATCCTGAGATCACATAGAAAACAGGCAGGCTACTCTCTGGGTGAGATGAGTTCATACATTCCCAGGGGGAAAAAAAATCAATGGCATGTGTGGGACTAGAACTGCTCTGAAAGGCAGTGTGAGTAATGTGTACATTGCATTCGGAGACAGCAGCTTGAAAGATCTAAGACACTGCCTAGGGCACCAAAAACATTTGTACATCAAATCAACGTTCCTCTCTGTGTAGCTGAGTATCAGCCACCTTTCTGTTTTTCCAAATGAAGAGGTCACTGCAATTTGAAAACCTGCCATCTTCTACACCAACAGATCTCAATTCCGTACGAGAAGCAATCTACCTTCGGAATAAATTCTGAAGTGGAAGCAACAAACAGTATCGCCGCTGACATGTCAAACACAAATTACAGTTCTTTGCTGCACACTCCGAAAAAGCTGCAGACCAATACTACCAGTGCTACAATTAAGGGTGGTTCCATTTCCTGCTACTTGTGATCCATGAAAGACACAGAGGTATTAAATCTTTAGAATGACGCCCATCTGGGGTGTGCATAGCACTTCTCTGAAGATTCTGGTCCCAACAAAGGCTCTACAATTTGGCATGAGTCACAAGGCATATCAAGTGACTTATCTGTGTTCAGAACTGGTACTTGAGATATGTCCAAATTAGACTCAAAAAACAAAATTCACGGCAAGCCTTCAAAGTTTGTCTCTTTTAAGTCACAAGATCACCAAATAATTGGAGCAGGGGGTGGGGTTCAAATATTTCACATGCAGGGCACTACGCTTGAAAAATAAATTCAGCATGCAGCATGTAGACCTTTCCAAGTATTTTAGAAGCTGTCCTGATTTTTAATACTTCTGAAGTGTCATTCAAGTGCAGGTAAACACACAAACGAATAATCTCTCTAAAAGAAGGAAATCTAAGAAGATTTCACTGGCAGTTACTGCTTTTGTCTATAACGGGCACCTTAATGTCACTACTGTCATGTGCAATCTAATAAAGGGAAAACACTGGTCCAGCAAAGACACAAGTCATTGGAGCACATGGCCCACCAAGTTACTCACAGGGGCAGATCTGCAAGTCACAACAAGCCAACTTTGCAGTCTTTGCGTTACTGTGTTGTAGAATCCCAGAATCATAGAGTTGCGGGCCAGCTTTTTCAACCCCCTGCCACACAGAAATACACATCTACAGCACTCCTGAGAGATGCCTCTGTTTAAAATCATACAAAGAGGAGTCTACCATTCTTTGAGGAAGTCTATCCCACTCTTGAACAGCTCTTCCAGTCAAGAAGTTCGTCCTAACGTGTTGGTGGAATCTCTTCTCTCGTATTTGAATCCATCTGTTCACGTGCTAATCTCTGGAACAGGAGAATACAAGCTTGCTCCATCTTCTACATGACATCCCTTCAGACAGACAAAGATGGCTATCATTATCACCTCTCAATTTTCTCCAAGCTAAACATACCCAGCTCCCTAAGCTGTTCTTTGTGAGGCTTGGTTGACCATCTTGGTTCCCCTGAACACATTCCAGCTTCTCAGTATTCTTCATGTGCTCTCAAAAATACTGAGAAAGAAGCCGAGAACAAACCTTGTATTCTTTCTCTGGTTTCCTGAAAGAGTACACTGGAAATCCAAGAGGAAGAAAATGGTTCCTTCTTCCCTGACTGCACCACCGCAGCTACATGATTTCTGAGAAGACTCTGGGCCGCTGACTGACCAACAGAGGTACATCCAGGTGTCAGTATCAAAAGAACCAGCCTTAGGCCTCATAGATCTTGGCCACAGTCTCCTTTAGTAAAAGCCACTCTTCCTTTATTTACATACAGTTCAATGACAGCAAGCTGTCTGTAAATGAAATTATAACAGGATCAGAGGTAACTATGCAGGCAAGAACATACCATGAAAAAGGATACTCTTGAGGACTACTGTTTAAAGACCATCTCTGCAAACACTGCATTCCATCAGGCTGCAGCAGAGAGAGAGAGGAAGAGGGAAACCATTCCATGAGCTCTGCTGACAGACTAGCTTCACTGGCCTCCTCACTCCCCCAACAAGCATCTAGCAGCAGCCACTCCATTAGACAGCAGCAGAGGGAGAGATGAGAAGCAGAGCCGTTCCTCATTTTGGCTTTCTCTCTCCCGTTGATCTGCTTTGATTCCAGTAGGCCATTACAGGAGCAATTCTGTAATTTTACGAACAGGTACCTTAGTTTGCTTGTATTCTTCCTCCTGCCTCTTCCTTACATATTTTATCTTTTGGATGGTACACCTGAGAACAGGGACACCTTTCCTGTTGAACTCTAATCTCCCCTGAGAATCTTTTGGGAGAAGAGAAAAAGAAAAAGATAAAGGTACATGATGATCAAAACAAGAAGAGCAAGAAAAACAGATTTCCTGGCTAAATCTCCCATGTAGTTTTAGGCACTTGGAAAAACCAGTCACTATACCCACAAAGATCGTTTGTTCAGATCACAGTTATAGCCAAAGAATGCTAGTTCACAGACCTTGGTTTATGATTTTGAGTGAAACAGAAGCACATTATTCTAACATCTAGCCTACAATCAGGAAATATGGGAACTAAAGTCCAAAATATACAGAAAGCACCAGGTAACTTACGAATGACTTCCTGAAAAGCAATCTGCTTGGTCTAAATTCTCTAGGACTTACTCACATGTTACCTTTCACATTTTCACAGTCCTCAAAAAAATCCATCTTGTCGGTTTCCCTAGCAATGTGAGGGAAAGATGGCAGACATCAATTTTTTCAGTGATTAGAAAAAGGGCTTTGAAAGAGAAGACCTGGCCATGATCACTGGCTGCAGGCAGCAGTCCTTCTATTTTACTGATCTATCTGCTCAAGAAATAAAAGCAGACATCAGATCACAAAAGTAAAGCCTATTATTTCCTTGGAAAGGAACTGCTTACGTGACTCTTTTTATAAAAACCAATCAATGGAAAAGGTGAAATATTTCCAAGAGCAATATACGATTAATCTTAAAGAAAAACAGGCTGCACATTAACTCTTTTCCCCCTTGCTAGTCACATAAAAGTCTCAGCGTTTTACAGCATTCACACACAGTAGCTTAAAAGTCTGCACTTTATAGGAGTCAATACCTCTTCTGAGCAACAGTACCTCAAATGATGTGTTGCCTGTGGAAATGCTGTTCGACAGCGGTATTTGCTCAAAGACCAGAGCCATTATTTCCACAGCTCACCATTGCTCTAGTTATCAAGCTCTGGGATCACCATTCAAAGGAGTCAACCCTAACTGGACGCCCTCAGTTACTCCTGTGGCCGCAAGACCTCCAACAGAGCTTCCAATCCTTATTTATCTTCTCTGTTCCCAGAATGGGCTTTAAAGAGATAGGTGTGAACTGACACCAATGGAGGTGTTCAAAAGAACATTAAGAACAGTCTGGTTGTATTGGGCCGATGCCCAACTTCCAGCTCTAGACAGCAGGTGACAGGCGTCACAGAAGATCACAAAATGACATTCATGGGTGCCATACTTTTAACAGTTGCCCTGCACGAACTGAAACTGAAAATGCACAAAAGTCAATGATGCTGCCCACTTCATATGCAACTTCTCAGAACAAGGAAGTTGTATAAATTTTTCTGAAAGCGAACCTCAAATATCTGTGCCCGCTACTAGCTCTCATTGTTGAGAAGGCTGAGGGGAGCAAGGTTACAAAGCTTTATGCCAGCTACTTATATGGACTGAAAAGCTATCCCAAATTCTTAGGTACAAGCACCTGACTGCTAGATGAACTAGCACTTTGCCTCAGCATGACGAACTTGTGAGGAGTCAGTGCAATGATTTGAGTGTTGGCCTAGGAATCCTCAAGTGTGTAGGTATGTGTCTTCAAGTCATCTGTCAATTTATAGTGGCTCTGTGAATTTCATATGTTTTTCTGAGGCAAGGAATACTCAGAGGTAGTTTTGCCAGTTCCTTCCTCCAGACCAGGGTTGAAATCCCTGCTTAAACATGGACACCCACTGGCAGACCTTGGCCAAGTCACAGTCTCTCATCCTTAGAGGAAAGTAACGGTAAACCTCCTCTGATAATCTTGCCAAGAAAGCCCTAGAATACGATTTGAAGGCACATAACAGAATACACTTGCATGGCTAGTAAACACAGTAAGCTTATTTATTTAAAAAAAAAAAAATCAGACAGTGGGGAGGGCAAATTCCTCACATCTTCTGTCCCATCCAAATGTGTGTGTTTTTTTCTTTTGTCTATTAGGCCAGAGTGTCGACCTGGACTGTTTCCCACAACATCACTGACTGTAAGTTCATTTGCAAGCATAATTCAAAAGTCTGGTTAGATCTTTTTTATAAGGTGCTGGATCAGTGCTGCTCAAAGTGGTGGTCCCTTCACTGATGCCAGCTCCAGTCCCCTTGACACTGGATGCTGGTCCCTGTTAAGTTTCTAGGCCAGAAACCATTCAAGTCAATGGATTCAATGGTGACGCTCCCGAACATCAAAGAGCTTGGTTCTCAGTTGTTTAGGGTGGTACTTCTCAGGCTATCTGAATGACAATTCTCCTTAAGAGCCTGTCCAGGTCCTCAATTTTTGGAAGAAGCACTATTTTTCATCCTGTCTCCTTTAAGGAAACATTTCTGGGGTCACACAAGAGAGAGAGACTGTGTCATTGGCTGCTCCTAGGCTTTGGAATTGCTTTGTAAGAGAGAACAGGCTGTGCCTAGACCACTAGGTCATCTTTCCACTGGCAGGTCTTTTCTATTCAATCAAGCCGCTGGCTTCTCAGCTGCATAGTGGACGACACAGGATTTGACTGATTGGGAGACATCCCTTCCCTTGACTCATGTGTTGTTAATTGTGCTTGTAGTCTGTATTTACATTTAAATCTGCTGGCTTTTATCTAGCTTTATCACTGTTAGCCACCTTGAACGTTGGTGGGGAGGACACAAAAAGGTGGGAGATAAATTTAACACAAATAAATACTACTTTGCACAGGAAGAGCATGCTGAGTTCCAGGCTCTGCTTCAAAACTGATGAGGCCAAATATAACAAGCAGTTTGATTTGGGCAGAATTTCTTGACGCTCTTGTCCTGTCACATGATAAGGTGGCCCTGCTGTTCTAAGCAAGCAACCTACACAATGCCACAGTTCTCTTACATGACATTACTCCACCGAGCAGGCCTCCAAATTTCACTTCCTCCTTCTCCCTCCTCATTCCAACATTACTTCTCCCTTTCTTCGAAAGCCACCTCCTCTAGCATGAAAGTTCTGGCTTAACCGCTTAGTACTCATTCCCAACTGAAACCTAAGGGTGTTAACTGCATTACCCACGGACCTCGTCATATGCAAGACGAGGCCAAATATAACAAGCAGTTTGTTATGTTACCCACTGGCCTTGTTGGATGCAAGACGTCAAGGGCCAATCCTTGCAAGTTCCCTCCCAGTAGGAAGATCCTACTAGGTGCTGGTTCTGTGATTGGCTGCATGCATTATGGGATTCTAGCAAACAGAGCCTGCAGGGCTTCTGCCAGTCTTCATCCCCTTTCATCTGGTGGGCTTACAAGTGGAAAAAGCATAGAAGAACCTCCACCCACCAAGAAATCTGAAGCAAGATGCCTAGAAATTTAGAAGAGCTGCTTCACCCTTCTGGAATATGACACCAGTATATTGATTGTGACCAAAGGTCATTGCAAAACATAAAGATACAAAAACATAAGCGGTATATACTATGCATGTTCTCTCTCACACTATATATACACACACTATACATACACACACACACACACACACACACACATGTAATGCATAAATAGTTTTTGTAAAGTATTCATAAATGACTTCATCTGCAGCCTTAAAAGCACCAGTCATATGATCCCTGAGTAAACCTTTAGTTACACACAATTCAAGACTGGCTGATAGAATGTTGCTTTTGCCACTCAGCACAATTTTCTCCACCACCTCCTGAACCTATTACATAAATATTTTTTAAATGTAGCATCTATCTGCTCTCACCAGATTCCAGTCCTAGGCTTTAACAGATAAATACTCAGGGGAAAGGCGGGGGACGGGGGGAGACTGTCAAATTCACACTGGAAGAATTATTTTTCTCCTCCCATTGTAGAAACATTTGAGAGGAAGAGAAAAGAGCATTATGCTCAAGTGACTAGCCCACCAAAAGCCATTATCCTTGATCTAAGTTAATTAAAATGAATACTCATTACAGACCTCTTATCCATATTTAATATAACTTGTTCTCCAGCTCAGAGCCCCAGGGAGAACCAGAAACAGTGTGATAGGACTGCTTTTTATCTTAAATGTACACCACCACTCCTTTCTCCCAAAGCTGAGCAGGATCAACTCTGGTGACTACTTGGACAGGAGATCCCCAAGGAATACCAAATGTTGTAGGCTGTATTTCAGAAGAAGACAATGGCAAAAACCACCTCTGATTATTCCTTGCCGATGAAAACTCCATGAAATTCACAGTGTTGCCGTTAGTCAACAGGTGACTTCAAGGCCCGCCCACATACAAAGACACGCAACCATACACCCTAACGAACAGCTTCTTGCCGGCAGGTACAACAGGTGCAACTTCCTGTACTATTTTAAGACAACCTTCACTCACTACAGACATTACTGTCAGTATTTCAATGATCCTTTATTCTGCATGACAACAAAGAAACCAACGTCTCTCAGATTCCAGTTCATTCTGGCTTCTTCCTCTGTCTGTGGAGTAAGAGCGCATGCAGAGCTGAAAACAAATTCTTAGACGTCATCCAAGCCTCACACAGAGTTACATTCTATAAGGACAACTGAAGATTCGGGGGTGAAAGGCCATTCAACCGCTCAGCTCTGAGAATACAGAGGCTCTATAATTCAGAGGAGAGGGGATCGTCTAACGAAAGCTAAGAATAGCAAAGAAAAGTGAAAAACGTAGAAGCAATTTAAATCAGAAGATTTAGAATCCAGGGCTTCATGCTACATCCAGTTTTTGGACAAGCTTGATCAGAGATCAAACCCTGAAAGAAAGAGGAGGGCTGCACAGAACGGTAGCAAACAGTAATAACACAGGACTGGGCACTAGGTACACAACCTATTATCCTGAGAATCCCAGCAGTGATGTTGTATAGTCAGGACACACGGGCCTGGCATTTCCAGAGACAAAGGAGAGGGGAAGAACAGTTTTCAATGTTGCTGCCTCCCATTGCTAGAAGAACATTACCTTAAAAGAAAATGGTCACCATTTGGAAAAATGGCCACATTTTCTTGGCCCAAATTTTACCTGTTTCAGCTACGTATTTTGCATTTTCCTTTTCAGAATATAGTGGAAGAAGTCACTATTATGATGATAAGCAGAGATTCTTTAGAAGCCTCTGCTCAACAGCGATCCCATTAAATCAGGATGGGCAAAGTCCAGCCAGAGGGCCACACACAACCCTTGCAACTTTGAAAGTGAAGCCAAAGCCCTGAAACCCACTCAAAGTACCCAAATCCCAAAAATCTGGCTGCTATTTTTTGCCTGAAAACCAGACAAACCAAGCCAAAACCGGCCACAAATGTCCCCTACCACCTCAGAGCCTCAAAAAAAAAAAAAACCCTGAAATTTTTGTTTGAAAGGTATCCAAAAGAACCGCTGAAAGTAACACAAGTGCATTTCCTGCATGTCCAAACATAACAGTACAGCCCATTGTGTTAGGGAGGCAAGGAGAATGGCTCCTACCCCCTACGTACTTGCCTACCCTTGTATTAAATATATCTTGACCCAAAACTTTCACTTTGTTTGGCATTATTAGAGATATTTATGGACAGGCATTTTCTAATTAATGACTGCTTATACAGTGGGCCTGATATCTGCAGGCTCATGATTTGCAGATTCAACCCACCATGGATTTAAATGCACACAATACTGGATCTGTGGCAAGCAGCAAACCAGCCACCTGCTTCTACTTTCGAGGAGCTGGGGTTCCTCCATAAAGCAGAAGGGGGTAGCTGGTACGGCTTCCTGCCATCTCCCCGCTGGCCTGTACCATTTTTAATAGGTACATGAGTATGTACATTCATTTAGCATTCGGGGGGCGGGGTGGCAGTTCCTGGAACCAAGCCCCCATGGATACCAAAATGTTACTCCACTGGAAAAACCCTATCCCGGGGTCTACAATTTTGATGTTAAATATGATTCCGTGTGCCTGAGAGGTCACCCAGATGAGCACGTAGGCAGCAACGGTCCAACGAGCGAAAACCAGGTCAGGCCAGTAAAATTCTCCATCACACAGCCCCAGGGGACCTCAAGCTGTACAACCCCACAATAAAAAAAGGGTCCTCAGCCCCTGAGAAGCCAACTTGAGGGGATTAGCGTGTTTGCCCCAAGTTGAGCAAATATCCTATCAGGCGAGGACCATTTACATGAAGTCACACCACAACCCAATGCAGCCGAAGATCCTGAGACTTTGGCAACACCTTGTAATCCCATCACGCAAAGGAAGTTACCATTGTGGAGCTTGTTTCTTGTTGCAACACCCATTGTTCTCCCTGGGAAAGGATTAGCCCTCCAGGTACTTTTTCCCCTACAAGTAGTCCCAGTTTTGAGCGGTTCTTTGGATCACTCCCGGTCATCCCAGCAGACTGTTTCTCCGCCCGTCGAGTAATCCCCTCAGCCCTCTCCGTGCTGAGCTCCAGTTCTCCGCTGTTTCTCCCGGACCAAGGACTTCAGGAAAAGGTGCAGTATTACCCCAGCTACAACCCCTTCAATATTCCCCTATCCAGTTTCCTCTCTTTTGCTTCTTAATAAGTCTTGAGTGAGTGTGTGAGTGATTGCGTTGGTGCGTGAGACCTTCATTCAATAAAATCATTTATTACACATCTTCGTTTGGTTTTTGGCTTGGACTGACCCTGTAAAAACTGGGTAAAAAGACCCTGCTAGGTTACCCTGCCTCTCGCATTGCTATTGCTTGTGCCCTGGCTAGTTTCCATTCCCCATCACGTCGAGCACATTGAGGTGTCCCCCAAGGGACCCCCGAAATCAGGTTAACAAAGAGCCCATTGAATTAGACTGTCTTCAGCATCAAATGTACCTGCCTCTCATTCATGTGTCAAAAATGGCACAAAACGCTCCAAACTCCCAGCAATACCACACGTAATAGGGTCACCAGCCCATTTGTCTAGAACTCTGTACCTGCTCCTGCACGTACATGGAGTTCCTGCAGAACAGATTTCTTCAATGCACTGGAATGAGAATTCTACTGAGCTAGATATTTCACTGGTCTGACAACGTATAAGCCAGCTTCCTGCGTTCCTAAAATAAACATTTCAGTCATTAACAGATGTGTCTACTATCTGTATCAAGGCCTTTTTTGTATGGAAACAATTTGGGAAGTTTATTCTTTTGACTGACTGGTCAGAAACCTGGGCTGGGTAAAAGGTTAGGTAAAAGAACTGCTATTCAGAAACTTGTTAAACCATGCAGGAGTAGGGAACAGATTACAAGGGAGGTGGAAGTGGAAGAGTGCCCTTGAATCATGCAGCCTGCTACACAGAAATAAAACTAACTTAAAGGGAAAACTACAACCACAGAGAGTATATTTCTTTTATGAAGAGGAACAGCCACAGCACCTGAGCACTTGTTACTGTAGTCTTGGTGTCTACAAGGTTTAACTATGCTCCCAGTCATACCACAGAAATTAAATAATATGTTTATCCTGACTCAGCAGGTCCTTACAAGCAAAGGGAATACCAAATCATGCCTCTTGGCATACACACCACAACCAACATTTCCTCTGTCACTTCAATCTGCAAACAATATAATTTTTTTGAAACTCATTTTGCAAAGTCTGGAAACCTTCTCCCACCAAGTTGGGGAATATTGCAAGCTGAACTAATGTTGCAACAGTAATTTAGCCAGGAATTTTAAAATGACATCCCAATAAAAATAGTATACACACACAAATGGTTTCTTTTTTTCTTTTTTCTTTTCCTTTCTTTTCGCAAAAGCCAATGGGATCACTCATGTCAATGACAACATAGCAGGGGATCTTCCCAAAGAAACCTCTTCCATATGGTGCCCCCTGACACAGTACATGAATAGTCAGCAAAGAAAGGAAAATCCCACTGTGCACCCAATTTAGGGAATTGGAATTCCCTCTGGAGGAACCACCATCTGGGCCCACCTCACCTTCCTTTTGGAAGACAGCTTTGAGTTCATTCTGTTTAGGAGACCTTGTGAGGAGGAGGCAGCTGTTTGTTTAACATTCCTCTTACTCTCACCTAGCTGCTAAAAGCTGGGTTTTGTGTTTTTTTTAACATTGGTTCATTCTAGAGTTTCTATTTTAATGTTTTATGCACGGTATTATTTTTAAGCCTTTCATTCATACTTGACTGCATACAATTCTATGCCATTAACTCTCTCAGATGCCTCACTAAACTCGAAGAACAAGGCATAAATGTTAATAAACATTCATAAACCCACCCTTTTTATGATCATATTCGACATCCAATTCATCTTTGCAGGGATAAGAGGAAAGTCTGACACTGAGGCATGGCTGTTCACCCTGAAGCAGCTGAGGGAAACACCTGAAAGCAGTAAAGTAGCCAGACTGCTAAGCTGCTGCCAGAAAGGGTCAAGAATCAACTACAGAAGATGCTTGTCATACCGAACCATCCCAATCAAAGTTTTTATCCATTACAAGCCACTGACTAAAATCTTCTGCTGAGCCTTTAATTCACCATCACCATCATCATCATCATCTGCTGTACACCTTTCTTCAGCAGCTGACTTCAGAAACAAGGGCTTCTTCAGAGCATTCTGTTCTTCTCTCTCACGCACACATATATTTATTCTCTCCACAAGCTTTTTGTACCTTATCATACTTCCAATTATGGACTTTTATTTAAAAAAAAAAGTTAAGCTATCACATTATTCTGAGAAAATCTGTGATACACCTGGGGAACCGGAGGAGTGCCCAGTTATGTAAAGGATCATAAATGCAACTGGAAAAGCATGCAGTGCCTAAAGTCATTTATGCTGAAAGAACAAAGAGGGCATACTGTAATATTTTTATTTAATTACTATTTACCTACCCACATTTCCAATAAAAAAGTAGCACCCAAGGTGGCTAACATCACCACTAACAATAAAGCAATCAGTAAAACTATCTCTATAATTAACAAACATATTTCTCAGCATCCCATAAATGTTCTTAGTATCAGATGACTAAAAATAATCATGTTCATGTGTTGCCACCATAACCAAGAACTTTATAGCAACTTCAAGACTAACAATTCTGTTGTCTTCACCTCTTCTTGGTGGTTTTATGCTTGCAATAGTCACTCAAGAGGCGACATCTCCCGCACAAAATATATTTCATTGGCAGCATTACCAGTTGTAGAACAATCTACCCTCCAATTTATCATCATTAAAGTAGTCCTAGCATTTCTACAAAGAAGACAACACACAACATTTGAGAAACACACACCTAAAATATACTGTATGTACCCATAAGTCTGGAAATTTTAAAATTGACTCAAAAAACCAGAATTGACTTATCCATGGGTCAATGTCAGTACTGCACTTTAACTCTTATCAAAAAGGGAGCCATCCCCTTCTCTGAGTGAAGAGACAAAAGGCAATAGCTTAGACCTCCCCAGGAGAACCTAAAAGAAGCACTGATCCCCTCTACCCTCTCTGCCACAGCATTGCTTCTGGCCTTTTTGAGTGCCTGGGTGGGAAAATGGCTCCTCTCCTCAAAGAAACAACGGGAGAGTAATAGAGGGTGTTGGTGCTTCTTTTAGGTTCTCCCAGGACAGACTAAGCTCTTGCCTTTTGACACTCTATTCAAGAAAAGGGGATGTTTCCTTCTTTGAAAAGAGTTAATACTGTACTTTAACTTGTATTTTAAAAATCTCCTTTCACTGCTGTAGACTCCAATTGACTCGAACTCAAGTCCGACTCAAGCTGCTTTGACTTGACTTGGACTTGACTCGTCAATAAATCATGAATTGACTCAACCAGACTCATCTTTGTTAACTGAAAAACTTGCTTTAGAGTAAAGGAGGCTTGGAAGGTAGAAGGAATGAAAGGCAGAAATCAATGGAGCCAGAGGGATTTAAAATCCGGCAGGAATCCATGGATCTGGAGGATTTAAAATCTGGTTGAGGCAACAGGGGAGTAAAGGAGGCTTAGAAGGCAAAGGCGTGAAAGGCCAGAATCTATTGGTTTGAAGGTTTAAATCAAATCCTGATTACTCATGAAGAAACCACCAAGCTGCATTCCTTTAAAGTTTAAACCCTTAAAGGAAATTCTAAGTCTGCCTGAAGCATTGCTAAGACAAGGTGGGAAAGGGGGTGACAGTATGGGGCCTTGATTTTCTAATTATTGAAACTTAAACCTCCTTTCTTCTGTTAAATTTGGCTCCCAGACTTGAGATTTGACTTGAATTATCTTGCAAAGACTTGAGATCCGACTTGAGACTTGAAGGTAGAGACTTGAGACTTGACTTGAGACTTGGAGTAAAAGACTTAAATACATCACTGTCCCCTTTCCTAAGTAGACTAGCGAAAGTCATTTTTGAATGCCTAAGTGGGAAAAAGATGGCAGCAGCGGTGGCCAGAGGTGACTAGCCCTGAGGCGGCACGGGCACTTTCCCTTCTCTGTGGAATGACCCTCAATTTATCTACAGGTCATATCAAAATCCACAATTTTGGCCCCAAACCTGCCCTCAACTTATACATGAGCTCAACTTAAACACGAATATACACTGTACATTGGCATGTGCTGTACAGTACATAAGTTGCCTGTCAACTTATGGTGATCCCATGAATTTCATAGTGTTTTCTTGGGCAAGGAAGACTGAGAGGTGGTCTTTGCAGTTCCTTCCTCTTCAATATAGCCAACACCACCCGATACTCATTGGTGGTCTCTCATCTACATGCTAACCAGGCCTGACCCTGCTTAGCTTCCAAGATCAAATGGGATCTTACGCCTTTAGGGACCAAACAAGGAAGAAATGGCTAACTGAATGGCTTATTTTAAGAAGTATAGTAAACAAACTTAACATCTCTGAAAAAAACAAAAGTGTTGGTTTGTTCAACAGTTTTCAAACAAAAATAAAAAGACTGATCCTTAAAACTACTCTTTCATGAATATTTTATAACACCACTAGAAAAACCTTCAGTTCATCATAAACATCTAAAGCTTATTCTCTTTCAGCTACATTTTAAAAAATGAAAAATAGCTTAAAGCAGTGGTTCCCAGCCTCTGGTCCTCCAAATGTTTTGAAATTCACTTTCCAAAACTCAAAGTGACCATGGCCAACAATCAGGGTTTCTGAGAGCTCAAGTCTAAAATACCTGGAGGACCAAAGGTTGAGACCACTATCTGATAGGTGAAAACTCAAAATAATAGTTACCACCTCCACATTAAAATTATATTTAGCACAGCACAGTGCATCACAAACATGAGCCTGTCAAGTGTGCAACTTGTTCAAAGCCAAGAGAACTCTCCCATGGTGACTCTCCCATGGTAAGCTTAAGGTTGAAGGATGATCTGAGCACTTCATGTTCACAGCTCAGCCTTAGCGGCTATGGCAGAATGGCTCTCAGAAGGACACATATAAGCTGAAGAGATGTACATGTGAAGTCCTCCTGAGCCCAGCCACCAACTAGTAATCCAATCAGGTCTCTGCAGGGCCAGTTCCTGGGTGATCATCGCATCCCCCTATTTATGCCTCATCAGTAATGGCATACACCCCATAAATACAAAATCAGCCCGCAGCAGTAGAAACCATTCTTCCAGGCTAGATCTTAGCAGAAGCAGAACCAAAGCCACTGTGAAGTGCTTCAACCTCAAAACATGGCTTTAGCAGTCAACAGGAGGAGGTGTTGGCAGGAATTCTAATTAGCAACCTAGAAAGGCATGATTAATTGTGTGCCTCACACAGCCAACGTTTGTTCCCAAAATGAAAGTAAGAAGCAAATTAATTAAACAAGCCAGCTAGCTATCTGCTATTTAACAGAAATACATGCATGTTTACATACTGGAAAACCTCAACAACATCTCTTTTTTAAAATCCGGGGGGGGGGGGGGGGCACAATTCAAAATGTAAAATACAACATTTGAATGTTAGTTTAGGATGCTATTTCTTGAAAAATTTCTCTCAGTATTATACAAATATAAAATCTAGAAAGAAAGGAAGTCTTCCTCAGTCCACATACCAGGAAGCAAACAAAAGACTCCAGAGTGACTCACCCATCCTCTTTCCATATTGCCTTCTGTAAAGGGAACACACACACACACACACACACACACACACACACTTTTTTCTACTTGGACCTGGGTTTAGAGAACGTGTATCTCATAGATGGCCATGAGTTTACCAATCATACAACACTCCAAAATCTGGAAAGGGAATCCTGAATCACACATCCAGGTAGTATCAGCCCTACCTCTAATTCACTGTTAGAGAAAATCCACAAAAGTTTCATAGCAAAGGGCAACCTGCCTCCAAGTAAGTAAGCCAACATAAATCTCACCATCCTCCCGCAATTCCTCTTCTTTCAAATTTGGCAAGTAGCAGGGGAAGTTGGTACAGATGTGCAGTCTAGATAAGAAGACAATCCCCAGGAATTCCCAAATGTGTACTTGCCATCAATACCACTAAATATTAAGCACTACATTACAATTAAAGCTTCTGATGATTATTGCACCAAATAAGACTGAGGCCCTAAAGGGAAAAAAAAAGAACCAAGCAAGGTACAAGTCATCAGTGCCACCTGCAGGGTAAGAATATCAATGGAAGAAGCGGATAAGAAGACTCGCTGGCCAGGATGGCTAAATCAATGTCCTTGGTCCAACTAAGCTTATCACCCAAATCACCAACCCTAGCAGCTCACAGGGAACAGCCCTCATCTGCCTGCCTGTTAAGGAACTTCCCCAGCGCATTTGGCTGGGTAGCTGCTGCTGGAAACAGACAAAATACTGGCCTGGAATCTAAGCCAGTCAGACAAGTCTTACATTCTTATATCAAAACCAAAACAAAGATAAGCAAATTACAGCACACAGGCAGCGGCAAGTACCTCCTGCATTCCCATCTAGAAAGAGGCAGTATATAAAATAGTAAAAATGTGCTGTGGAAAAAAATCCAACAGATATACCCATCAATCTTACAAGAAGGTAGTAGATGAAGCAAAGAGAAGAAAAATCAACAAGCTCTGCCATTTCCTTCAGCGCCTCCCGAGATCACCCTTTTTGTTGTGTTAACTGTGATATGGGGGTGAACAAAGGCCATTTAGGAAAGCTGCTTCTTGAGCAAATCAGCACAATGATAAGAACACTTACAAACAATGGTGACAAAAGCAGAAAACACACAAAAATCCTAATTGTCTGGCTGGAATCAAGTGGGCTTCTTTCTCCAGACATGGAGTAGCAGACAATGTTAAACCATATTTAGTAACATTCCAGCAATGGGATGAAAGATAAAGATCAGAGCAAGTATGGGCTCAAAAATGCAATAATGTGAGAAGAAAGCAATAAAAAGCTGGTTCGAAAGGCAGATTGTTATCAGGCAGAGACTGCAAACCCACTCGGTGGATACAGCAGCACTAAGCTCACTTGTGGGTTCGGATGCAAAAAGAGAGGAAATAAACAAGTAATCCTAAAGGAGAGCATTTTATTAGAGGAAGGTGAGTGGCTGCCTTAAATGGGATTAGAAAGTAATTTCATGTGCAATAAGCAACCGAAGAGGGGAGAAAAGCAGAACATGAAATAAATAAGCTCTGAAACTTATTCCTGCCCTTTAACTGCAGGAGCCCGTGGGAGCCAGCATATTTTTTATTATAATTCTTGCATTTCATTAATGTTTTCAGACCCACCAATACAGCTTCCACAACACTAACGAGGTACACTGAACACAGCCTTCAGAGCAAATATTAAAAGACACTGTCACAAGATCCTTTTGTGGTTTGGCCTTTGCCAGATCTGTACACTCATCATGGTTGATATGTGTCATATACCTTCGAGAATAGATGTTTTTACGTTTTTCCAGAAATCATAGTCTCCTAACTGAAGTTGACTCTCCGTGCCAGGACTTTGCAAGCTGAAGCCTCTATAGTTGGGACTATATGATCCAACCCTACAATTCTAGAACCCCCATCAGCCTCTGCCAGAGTAGCCAATGGTAATGCAACTGTTGGGCACTACAGTCCAACAACATCTGGATGGTGGCATTTCTTGCCTCTGCTCTGCAGTAAGAGAGAGCATCCATCACCAATGATGCACATTATAAACTCCACGTCTATTCCAACAGTCTAGGGTGGTGTGTTGCTTCTCTCCGAACGGGAGTGTTCACAGCCAAGCTTCTCATGTGAGTGTCTGGGGACCAGCCAGCACAGAGGCAAACAGCTGCAGTATAATCAGAGCAGATCCAATTCCATCATCAGCCTGTGTACGAAAGCAGGTTAGAGTGCAGGAGTTGTTGCTGGAAACAAGACCGACCCCATTTACAGAAACCGTCTCCCTCAGCTCTGATAGCTTATAGCAATAGCAATAGCATTTACATTTCTATACCGCTTTACAGCAGCAAGCACTCTCTAAGCACTTTACAACCTGTTAGCTAACTGCCTCCAACAAGCTGGATACTCACTTTACTGACTTACAGAAGGCTACCTTAGCCATGTAACTTCTCACAATGGCTACTACAGACTATCCTTCCACGCATGCCTTCTCCTGGTTTGTTTCACTTGGATTGACTCTTTGGGCTTTCAACCTCTGGGCCAGTTTGACTCACCTTGGCAGGATTCCTCACTAATTTATTTAGGACGGGTGGGGAAAATCCTGTATGTGTATGTATCTGCATTCAGGCCACCTGTTGAGCTACGGAGACCCCATGACTGGCTCTTCTACAAAGAAGACAGAACAGAACATTTGAAAAACATGTACCCAAAATATGTGTGTGTGTTTGCCTTCAAACTGCATGTCAACTTATGGCAATTCCATGAATTTCAAAGGGGTTTTCTTAGGCAAGGAATACTCAGAGTTGGTTTGCCCATTCCTTCCTCTGAAAAACAGCCTACAGCACCAGGTATTCATTGGCGATCTCCCATTCAAGGACTAACCAAGACTGAAGTATGCACCACTACACTGAACAATCCTTACACTCTCATTAGTGCACAAAGGAAAGTGTCAGTTATTTTGCCAGTGACTCAGATTTAGTTCAGAGCTCTAGTGGTATCAGTGCTTACAGATCTCATGTCATTTTTCAAGATCCTAATACTAATCGGGTAACTACTAATATCCCCATCATGTAAACAAACATCTGGTTAGAAAAGCATCCCTAACACTAGCTCAGTCAGACAATTCTTAATATGAGCAATCATAAAAATACTGATGCTGTTAATCAGGAATAAAAGAAAGGATTTCCTCACACTTCCATAGTCACAAGACGTTTTCTTTCTAAAAGTGGTGTCTCTCAACATTCACCTGAGCAAATTCTCCTCCTGCGCACTAAATCTGCATTAAGATATCAGTATACTCTGATTCAGAGTGGTCTCTTCAAGCAATATTAGCGGCTGTGGAAAAAGAACTCAACTGAGCCTAAAGGTGGCAAATGGGAAGACACGGGCTTCTACTTTAAAGTGTCACACAATCGGCTCAAGAATGCTCTCTACAGAGACTTTATCTTCTTTTTAAACCAACCTGCAATGAACACTGAGCAACAATAAGAGGAATGATACTACCTCAGCATGGAGGAGGGGGGTAAGTAAAAGGAAACTTTCACATGTGACTTGGTTGAAAGACAGTGCTTCCAACTGCAACAATTCTGTCATATTCCTGGACGATATTTACATGATGTGGGTTGTGTACTACCCTGTACTGAAAACCTACAAAAAGATATATACAAATTTACACACTGCCTGCTTCCACCAAAGACAAAATCATTTGCCAGCAAAGGTCTATTGCCTTCTATGTAGGATGAAACAGACCAGCCCACGCACAAAATAACAGAGAGACAAAAAAAAATCAATAGGTATGTCCATTCAAAATTCTGTGGAGGGGGAGTATTTTGGTTTCCCAGAGTACACTGCCTCTGATCTCAAGATGCTTTAATAAAGAAACATCTAGGGCACATTCTACAGGAAATGTGAAGCAATTCAGCTCTAACACTTGTTATTTGAATGGGGCAAAGGTTTTTTATCTCACAACATGTTAATCAATTCATGGATGCAACTTTGCCATTGTTACCACACAGTTTTTGTTTGCTTTACGGTCACTGTTTAAGCAATTTTCTTTGACTCTAATTTTTGCATTTTTATTCTTATCTTCAATCTGGTAAAGTTCGTCTAGAGGTTAAAATCTACTTGGACTAGACAAAGACCTCTCACCACCACATACGTGTTAATCAGCTTATCTAAACTAGGATGTCCTAATTACCTCTCAATGACTGTTAAATGACCACTGTTATGATCTCTTACTGATATATTCTACATGTTCATCTCCTATTTCCCACTGCCCCATCCCGTCTCACACACACAAACTTGTGTGTGTGTCATCTACCAACTAAAGCTACTCTCCATGCATCTGATGAAAACGGCTGAGATAGAGACCTAACATTTCAGAAAATGTTGACATTACAAAGCAAACATTTTCCCAGATCAACGGGGCAGTGTGTGGAAATTTTGGGGGGGAAATGTTTAAGTATATTGTTTGTACAGAAATATATTCATGTAGTCACAATCTAAAGGCCTATCTGAGCAGTACATTTGGATATAAAATTTAACTCAAAACTGCAAACACTTAACTTTTCAATGATGTATAATCACAAGCAACGAAGGCCTCCTATATGTTCCCTCCATTAAGATGGTAAAACATCTTGGGTCTGTATGGTATTTATGTCTATTGTGTGCAGAAGAATTATTCTCTAATTCTGCAAACTATCTCATATGCAGGCCTTCATACTAGCCAGGCCCTGGCATTTTGAGTAACTAAAGCTTATATTTAAAAAAAACAAACCAAAAATTCTTTCCAAAGAAAAAAATACTTCATCTGTTGTTGTTTTTTCTTTCACTCGCTAAGTTTCCATTAGAAAAACTGAAAAACTGCCTAGGGATATGGAGATGGAGATGTGTATGTACGTGTGTATAAACACACACACACGGGAGAGGAAGGTCTGCAGGAAAACTGGCGTATTTCCAGATTTTCTGAGCCTTCATATCTCTACCCTGAAGTCAATAAAAATTCATGCCAAATCTTTAAGGTGTCTTTAAGGTGACACAAGATTCTCTGTTGCCTTATTCTAGATGCAAAGACAGCTCAAAAGCAGACAGGATCTGTCCAAGTCCACAACAGTTTTGCCTTGAATCACTACAGCTGGGTACAATACAAAATTTGACAACCACAAAGGACCATTATTGCTGTTCCCCTAGCAGCAAACTGTGCTGAGCCTGACTCTCTTCCCTCAGTGCCCTCAGCAAGTTCTATTAAGAAGCACACTCCTTCCAGGACTAAAAATAATTTATAACCATTATGATTAGCCTTGCACGCTTACATGCCTGTTGACTTACGGTGACCCCATCAATTTCATAAGATTTTCTTAGGCTAACAATACTCAGAGTTGGTTTTGCCAGTTACCTTAGAATCACAGAATAATCGAGTTGGAAGAGACCCCAGGGGCCATCCAGTCCAACTCCCTGCTATGCAGGAACACCCATCAAAGCATTCCCAACGGATGGCCATCCAGCCTCTGCTTAAAAACCTCCAAAGAAGGAGATTCCACCATACTCCGAGGTAGCATATTCCACCGCTGGACCGCTCTGACCGTCAGGAAGTTCTTCCTGAGGTTCAAGTGGAATCTCCTTTCCTGCAGCTTGAATCCATTGTTCCTTGTCCTAGTCTCTGGAGCGGTAGAGAACAAGCCTCCTCCCCCCTCAACGTAACATCCCTTCAAATATTTAAACATGGTTATCACATCCCCTCTTAACCTTCTGTTCTGCAGACTAAACATACCCAGCTCCCTAAGGCGTTCTTCATAGGGTATGGCTTCCAGACCCTTCACCATTTTGGCTGCCCTCCTCTGGACATGTTCCAGCTTGTTGACATCCTTCTTGAACTGAGGTGCCCAGAAGTGGACACAGTATTCCAAATGAGGCCTAACCAATGCAGAATAGAGTAGCACCATTACCTCCCTCGATCTAGACACCATACTCCTATTGATGAATCCAAGAATCGTGTTGGCTTTCTTCTGATATATAGCCTACAGCACCTGGTATTTGTCGCTGGTGCTAACCGAGGCTGAGGCTGCTTAGTTTCCAAGATCCAATGAGTCTAAACATTTTTTTAAAGTAAGAATTTAAAGAGCTGCATCCTCTCAAGGGGATATTAGTGGGCACAACAAGATGCAGAAAAACATGAGTTGTGTACAACAAAGAGAAAAAAAAATGTCTCTCAAAACACAAGGCAGCAAGTTGCCCCAGAAAGCTCAAAAGGCACAAGTTTGAAATAAATCAAAGGATTACACATAAATACATTACTAACTCATGGGATTCGTAGTCATAGGAGGCTACAATGGTTAATATGGTATACCAGTCTTAAGCACAACTTTTCTGTTTATAGCTACTGTACTCTGGTCACGATCTCTCCTTGTTTTGGATTTCCTGTTGCCTGAACACATGATAGACCATCGGTATAATCCAATGAACCCTGCAGGTTTGTATGTGGTTTATACTTTACTGTGAAGAAACCATGGATGCTCACAGCAGTTACAGTACAGATTGCAAGGCCGCATTTACATCATAATGCCACAGCATTTAACTAACAACCACAGATTAATATATGACTAGGTTCACACTGTGCTTCTGTGTGTTTTTGAAGTATGCTGGGTGAAAGCGATCATGGTTTGGGTGTTTTCTTGTGGATGAAGTGAGAATGAGAGTGAGAGAGCAGACGGGATCAAAATTAGTTACAGGCACACAAGATATGAAGTCACACGCAGCTGGCAGCAGCTGGTGACAAGAGAAGCTTGTTATGAGGCCACAAACTATAAAACATTTAATTTAAGGCCATCTGCACAACAGTCTGACACAGGGTGGTAGCGACCATAATACGGAGGATGTATTTTCCACGAAGTTTATCAGATCACTGTTTCACTTGCCTTGTTAGCACTTTACAACTCTGATAAACCAAATATGAGAAAAGAATCAAACGTACACCACCAGTGATATACAAATGCAGTGAGGGCCAATTTCCAACACCTACAGTGGGCCACCATCAGCAAATTTAAAAGCTGAAAAAAACAACCCAAAATTGCAATTTGGAAGTGACCAGAAATCTACATTCAGTTTAACTTCTGCAATTTTCAGCCTCTCCAAGTGATGGGAGGGGTCATTTTAAAGAGCAAGTCACTATCCCAGGAGTGATGCTAACAATTTGTTTGGTTCCCCTCCCCACTCTTTGAAAAAATTGTTTGGGCTTCAGTGTGTTGGTGGTCTTGGAAGCCACAAGAAAGGGGGCCGCATTTAGCCCATCGACCACACTTTCCAGACCCCTTCAATATACACACAAACTATCTTGTGCAGGGTTTCTCAACCGCGATTCCCTGGAATCCTAGAATTCTGCAAGAAGTCACTAGCTGTTCCACAGGAGATCATGATTGAAAAAAATTAACTTTTTAAGTTGTAGATATACTAATTCTTATATAGAGTTCCCCGAGACCCATATTTTTTATGCAGGAGTTTCCTAAGACCTGAAAATTATTTCAGGAATTCCTCCAGAGTAAAAAAGATTAAGAAAGGCCTATCCAGTATGATCCAAAGGGAAAGACTCACTCTTTTTTTAAAAAAAAATTGATTCTTCTCAGAAAGCAAGTAATAGATGGAAAGACGGAAAGCAAGCCACTCACAGGCTGAAACCTCAAGAACATTCACATTGCAGCAGACTGAGATAAACCACATGCAGATTGACCCAGGTCTTGCACAGGGAAAGACAAAGGCTAATTAAGGAAATATGGGTAAATGAGGCAGGAAGACGTCAAAAGACTATGATTTGACTTGTATGAAAAGTTGCCCTCCTTCACACCGGACACAGGGGCCAAGCAGAAGTACTTGCTTGGATCAAAAGTTGAAAATGAGACCAAAAAGGTGATGGCAAACTTGCACTGCCTCTTCGAAAGTGCACTCCCTTTCCCCAGCTCTTTAAGTCAAGAAACCAGGGGCAGGGAAATGATGGCTGTCCAAATGTTAGACTACAGCTCCCATTAGCCTTAGCCAGCACAGGCCATACTCAGGAATATGGGAGCTGCAATCCAACAGCTTCTGGATTCCCACAATTGCCCATTCCTACAATAAATGTTAACACAAAGTTACCTAAATTGAGGGTGGGGGGCTGGATGAAAATTAGACTGTCTAGGTTAATTTTGACAATTGTGTTCAGATACAGGACACTGAAAAAATCAACAAAACTAAAGCAAGAACAAGAATATTCTGCAGGCTCAATCATTTGTGCCTCATCGAGTGTGACTTAAGACTCATTCTGAAGGCAAACCTGACGAGTATAAATGAAACACATTATAGAGTTCAGAGTTTTCTGCCTCAAAGAGCACAGTGGATTTCCAAAGGTCAGAATTATGCTGGAGAATTTGCTACGTAAAACAATTAGAAGAAGATGACTTTTGTGTTATCACTTCTATTTTGTGTTTATAAGTCGCAAGCACCCAATTAACATTGTACTGTACTTTCAGATTTCTAATTTGCATACACAATCAGACGTGCAACAAACTACAAAATGACTCATATGAGGACAGTGAAAACACAGCCAATGTACATGATCCAATGCGTAAGGCAAGTGTGGGGAAAGTACATGTGGCAGATCCCATTCTGCAAAACTCAAAGCTCTCTGGAGCTCACTAAAGCTCTCACATCCCCCTAAATATTTGTTTTGTTTTGCATCAAAAAAAAGGGGGGGCATCCAAAAATGTGCCAAAGCCCCTGCCAAACATAGTAGTTTCACCCCACAATCCCCTCTAAGCTCCAACTCTCCCCACACACACCATAATCTGTCAAAAACTATACTGAAACTCACGTGACATCACTTCCTGTTGTGTCAGGAATGCTGGCACAGGCCCCACAGAAGCCACAAGGCTTCAAAACGCACCCCTCCGTTCGCCCCTGGTGTAAACGGACTCTAAATCCTCGGGATAGAAGTAAAGTAAACATGGTGGGAAAATGCATTACAATGGAATATAGGAAGTGGCCTCATCCTGTGTCAGACTGCTTGGCCAATTAACCGAGGCCTGTCAGTTCTGGGTGGCAACCACGGTTTTCCAGAACGCTCCTAGTCCTACTTCTAGATACCTGCTATAACATGCTGCCCCTCTAACCAACCATTAACCAAGCCTGACCCTACTTGGCTTGCAAAAGCAGCTTAGACCAACATTCAGGAGTGGTATGGTGTTCTTTTCTGAATCAGAAGCCCTATGCAACCGCTCTAGATTTTAGCGTGAAAGTATAAACTATTTAACCCTGTCCTCATTGTCCCCAGTCGAAACTCCAATCCTACTGGCAGGGAAATGGAGAGGAGGAAACAGATACAGCATCTGAATCTATCTCAAAGATAGTAAGAGTGCCAGGGAGTAAGGATTTATTGGGGTTCTCTGTCTCTCTCTCTCACACACACACCACCAAATCTTAAGCAAGGAACTTTCTGTCACATTATGATTGGCAGTCTTTTAGTCACCAACAGTTAGTGATATAATGAATGCAGGATAAAGGTACCACTCTTTTTGGATTTTGCTTTGCTGCATGGACAACACTGCTACCCCAATATCTTTCCTGGATCTGAAGACACCGAATTTTCATGCAATGGGGGAAACTTTAAGAAGAGGGAGCTAACTGATTGTGACCTTCAACGAAGTTAAAACTCTTACATTTGGACTACAATTAGGCAAGCTTTACCTACATAGCACCTAAAAGTTTTTTCCAAATGTAACAGTACAGGAACTTCTCAAGAAATTCAATGTTCTCTGCCTAAGAAAGGAGCAGTTAGTTTCACACAGGACAGAGACAACCTAGACTTCAAGGGAAGTTACTTTTCTGTTGCTAATGGAGTTGAACTTTTATTACCTGTCTTTTGTTGACATTTGTCCCTGGCTCCCACATGAAGGGCAGTGGGCCTTTGCCTGCACTGAGAGCCCTCCAGAACTAAACTACAATAGGAACAGCATCAGATACAAAACGTAGGTGTGTGACTCTGCCATTGTTATTTTCCTTCTCCTGTATGATTTTTTTAACATTTTTTGCCTGACAAAGAAGCCAGTGGAGCTCCAACAGCTTGCAGGATGTATTTTGTGCATTGCGGTTTCCCATAAAAGTTATCACTCTTTTGTGGATTTTGTTGTATTATACATGCAAAAGTTATGCTATGTATGCAGAACAAATTATTCACCACAGCTCAAAAGACTTATTCTGCCAATGGTGGCAGACGAAGAGCCGCACATACGTCAACATCATGCATTGCATTTACACACTGTGGTTGCATGTTGCTCACTGCACAATAGCCTCCAGTCACCAACTTGCATTGTGCAAGGTTATTATTCTACATAAGGGTTGCACTGGGCTGGTGCAGAGCACTTCCACATGCGGACATTTATGCTACGCTGAGAGGATGCCTTAACCTGGCCTTTATCATGAACCTCTTAGCCACTGTTCTTGACTTAAAACGTTAAAGAAGCTTTTTAAGATGTTTACATTTTAATGACCAAAAGTTTAATAGTGCACTATGTCTTTCTTGTTTGGGTTACAAGAGGTTTCAATTTATTGCAGCAGATGCTAAAATTAATTTATCCCACTGGCATGCTACCATATTCTGAAATCAGGCCTGGATTTTTTTTCAGTATACAACTTAGCACCTTTTGGCCATACAAACTGTGTAATATTAATCTATAACAGCTTCCATTAACATAATGAAAGGCATTTGATCTTCTTTTTGAAAGTGAGTAGTAAGTCCTTTCTGCTATTCTTTCCATGTCTAGCTGCATCTCACTTACAGATTGTCTTCATATTCAAAAGTCAACATACGCAAAAGCCAACAATTGTATTTTGATCCAACGCATATTTACTCAGAAATGAGTCTTCTTGGATTCAGTGGGAAATATCCATATATGAAAGCATTCAGTTGCAGCTTTAGACATGTAAAGGCATACAAAAAGCATGCTTTTTGTAAGCATAAATCAAAGATCATTACGCAGTACAAAACATGTGATTTGTATTCCACTTCTTTCAAGTTCCCAGCTGCTACAAGACAGCCAAACCTTGGACAATGCTTTCCAACGGTCAAGGAAGAAACAGCTATACAGTGAGGAAATCATTTTCACTGAAAAGACCCTGGTTCATAAAAATTACAGATTTGGAAAGGATTCCAAGGCCCATATAGCCCAAACCCCTACCTGTGTTCATCATCCACTACATAAAGTACCCCTGAGAGGTAGACATCAAGCTCTGTTAATAGAAAGTTTCCAAAGGAGGGGAGCTGGACACTCTTCCTAATGCTTTGCTGGCATCTCCTTTCTTGTAATTTGGATCCACTGGTTTGCATCTTACCCTCTGGAGCATCAAAAAAGAAGCTCACTCCATCTTCCACATGACAAACTTTCAGATTATCAGAAGATTGCTACCATATCGCCTATCAATATCCTCTTCTCTAGCCTTCAACCATTCATCTTCTATGCCCTCAAGAATCTCTCATAGTTTGCCTTCCTGACATTTTACCATCTTGGACTTTCTCCTCTGGACATTTTTCAGCTGGTCAATGTCCTTCTTAAACTACTGCAGCCAGAAATGGACACAGCATTCCTGGCAAAGTTTAGACAAAGCAGAAGTTACACTATTTTCTCCTTTTCACCTGGATGCCACAGTTGTGTCGAGAAAGCTTTGCACTGTATGGGAAGTGATTTTGTGGCACTTCCCAGCGCAGACTCATGGTAAGCCAGCAGTCTACCCAGAGGCCTAGATCTTTTTCATATGTACTGTCACCAAGACAGGTGTCACCCATTCTACATTTGTGCATCTAATTTTTGCTATGCAAATGCAGTATCTTACATTTATTCCTGGTGAAATTCATTTTATTACTTACAGTCCACTTCTCCAATCTATTAAAATTATCTAGAATCCTGATGCTGTCTGACATTATTAGCTAATACTCCCGGTTTGGTGTGATGTGAAAATTTGATGAATATGCCCATCTAGTCCATCATCCAAGTTGTTTACAAGTATGTTGAACAAAGGCAGGGCCACATGAAAAGTATTTGCGTTGGAAGAGGTATGTTCTTTTTTCAACCACCTGAGCCCATATATCAACACTCTTCTTCACCTACTTAAGCCTTTCAGTTACCTAATCCCTGCAATATTTTCACCTCTCAAATTTATAAATTTACAACTATCAAAGTGAACGGACATTTATTTTCAATCTTATGAAGTAACACTCCTTTACCAATGACCATTTTTGATACCGAAAAGCCTTAGAGACTTGTTACTGCCCCATTTTTTGTACTGTTTTATGTACTGTTAGTCACGAGTTAGCCCCACTTTGCCCAACAGTTCTTCCTTTCAAATTAGTGCTCATGGTTCTACAAGCTTCCCATTCCACTTTGTTGGTACACACAGGGATGAAGAGTGTGGCTTTCCCATTAACACAGACAAAAACAGCCGAACAAAATTTTGTCTCTTGTCTCTAGGCAGTCATAATTCTGTTATATAAAATGATTACATGTTCAAGATTTTGGGTTCTGTTCTTAGGCTGTATTTGGATGCAAACCGATATGCTTGAATCATTGCAATAGCCAAGTAGTATTACTTCTTTTTCAGGAAACAGGTATATTTCAAAAAATAAGTTAACTTAAAAATAGAAGATTAAGTTGACAAGCCAATTTAAATATACCTACCTGCTGAGATCAGTTGATCATTTGTTATTAGCAAGGATGTCTTCTATATTTGTACTCCTGATCCTTGCAGAGAACATATTTAGCATGAAGCCAAGAAGCATAACTCCACTGATGTACTCGAAACAATTCCCTAATATGTGTCTACTGCGTGCACGTAAACATACATCTCTCCTTCACACCCACAGTGATCAACAAAAACGCAGCAATTACCTGCCTGCTGCTGCAATGTGTGAATCGCCCCCAAGCTCTAAATAGCCCCAAGACACTTTATATTGCCACCTTCTCATAAACAGTAATTTAACGGATTTTCCCAGGAGAAGCCACAAAGGGAACCTTCAGCACCACTGCTATCAAGTACAGGAAGAATAAAATAAACCAGTGCACCATAACAAGAAGCAAATAGGTTCTGGCAGCAGAACTGCATCCTAAAGCAAAACATAGGCTAGTAAAATCATAACACTCCACATAGATGCTTTTGTTGCTCAACCAAATTAGCCATGGACCAAAATACCACCTCCACTGTCACTAAAGCCTGTTTTGTAAGGTGCACTGTTACAGGGAAGATATCTATTTTGAGTACTGATCTGAACAAAGTATATAGTCTTTCCACGCAGAAATCTACTTCTGAGAATCAAAAATCATTTGTCCATCCATGACAAATGACCCAGATATTTACCAGGTTCTCAGGATATGCCCATCCCTGCCTCACAGGAATTCTGTGGCATATTTAGCATTAAAATATTTATTGTGGAATTAGTTTCTGTAGGATACTGTCTACTTAATCAATGACATCAAAAGTAAACAGTACAAAGATCCATATAAATGGATACATTCATTGACCCACTACCCTAGATTAAAATGTTCTGAAGGCCAAATGTGTGTGCAAGAAATCCTTTCATTTCTATCTCATCCCTGCACTTCAGATTCACCTTGCCCATGACTGCCTGGTAACTTTTGTTCTCTGCACATCCAATCCTGGTCTTATCAACCCTGCACATTCAACCTTGACTTTATCAACCACCTACCTATTTAAAGTACAGTAGGTATCTCGTGACCAGTATATGACCAGAAACTGTGGTTTCACTAATCTACACTGAAATGCAGCCCAAAACCATTTGTTGCCATCTCTTTTTGGACCACACATTGCCCTTCATTTTTATATTTTATCAGCTGTGGACTGGCTTTGGACTGCAAGTAATGACTACAAAGCCTTCTTTCTCTTAAATTCTAAATTTCTGTCAAGTTTCAGGGACTCCTCTCCAAGTTTCATACTTATCTCGATACCTATGTCATTCATCTTATTGAAAAAAATAATGTTTCGTTACCCATGTTAAGTCCGGGAATGTATTCCCCATGCATATGGGGGACCTGCTGTATTTCCAGACCACTTTTCCCTACAAAGCATCCCAAGTCGGTTGACAAAAAGGGTAAGATAAAAACAACATCCTGTTACCATGAATCTAAACAGTATTCAAAACAGCTACAATATTTTTAAAAAAATTACATTAGAAAAAATGGTTCTATGCTGAACACAGTCTCCAAACACCAGGTCTTTAAGGTCCATTTTAAAACACTTAAAAGCACCTCCTAGGGCAGTGCATTCCACCAAGCATTGGAAAAGGCAATCTTTCTCACACCTACCAACCTAGATCATACCATCAAACACAAAAGCTGGGCTTTTGTGACTAATCCTAAGACCCAGGCAGGCTGATATCAAAGTAGGAAGTCCTTCAAAACCCTGGGTTCAAGCCATTTAGGGCTTCAGAAGTAATCACCTGATCTTTCCAACAGGCCTTCCAAGACTAGCATTTGCATCGCCTCCCATCAACTGTCTTCTTGTTTTGTTAACAGTCAACTGCTTGTCAACTGTTGTGTGTTTTAAGGGGTTGGTTTAGGTGGGTTGGTGGATGGTGAGGATTGGGTATGTTTTTGATCTCTTTTAATGTATTTAATGCATTTTATTTTGTTCACCGCCCTCAAACTGATAAGGGAAACAATACTGGATGCTGTGATTGCCTAGCCCCCATCAGCAATCTGCCTGCTACGTTCTGTACCAACTGAAAGCCATGGGGGAGCAAAGGGCAGAGTTCCAGTTACTGTTACATGGCAATGTCCAACATTCCCCATCACTGACTGGGGCTGATGGCTACTGCAGTGCAACAACACTTTGCCACACCCCCACCACCCAATTCTTTAAAGACCGCTCCATACTGCACCATCCCAGTCTAGAAGTGACGACTGTAGCAAAACCTGTTCTGTTCCAACAGGAAATCAGCCAAAAGAAGTGCAACCTCTTCCCACACGAGTTTCACACCTCCACTCAAAATAAAAGGTTTTCAATATCAAGATGGTACTTCCATATTAACACTCATCATCATTGATTTCTTCTACCTCAAAACTGTGTACAGACAAATGTTCAGGGTTCCCATCACTATCCCATGACTTTTTTGTGGAATGGAAACATAGAGTTCTTGGCATATCAAGCACAGAAGAAAAAGCCCCAACCAAGACAGGGTCCCCAAAAGCTAAAAAGCATAGGAGACAAGACAGAACCCTGAATCATCCCAAGGGTGGGCATGAAGGTGTAAAAGAGATCCCTCAACACCACCTGCTGGGTACATCCCTCTAGAAAGAACAGTGACCATTGTAGTGCTGTGTTCCCCACTACAATTCTATACCTGCTAGGTATCAGAAGCATGGAATCATAGAGTTGGAAGAGACCACAGGGGCCATTGGGTCCAACCCCCTGCTATGCAGGAACACATATCAAAGCATTCCCAACAGATGGCCATCCAGCCTCTGCTTAAAAACCTCCAAAGGAGACTCCACCACACTCCACTGAGGCAGCAGATTCCACTGCCAGACAGCTCTGACCATCTGGAAGTTCCTCCTGAGGTTCAGGTGGAATCTCCTTTCCTGCAGCTTGAATCCATTGCTCCTTGTCCTAGTCTCTGGAGCAGCAGAAAACAAGCCCACTCCCTCCTAGACATCACATCCCTTCAAATATTTAAACATGGCTATCATGTCCCCTCTTAACCTTCTCTTCTGCAGACTAAACATACCCAGCTCCCTAAGCCACTCCTCATAGGACTTCATGGCTTCCAGACCCTTCAACATTTTGGTCGCCCTCCTCCAGACATGTTCCAGCTTGTCGATATCCTTCTTGAATTGAGGTGCCCAGAACTGGACACAGTATTTCAGATGAGGTCTAACCAAAGCAGAATAGAGTGGTACTATTAGCTCCCTTGATCTAGACACCATACTCCTATTGATGCAACTGTGAATCATGTTGGCTTTCTTGGCTGCCACATCACACTGCTGATTCATGTTCAGCTTGTGATCTACCAAGACTCTTAGATCCCTTTCACATGTCCTGCTATCCAGCCATGCATCCTCCATCCTATATTTGTGCATTTCGTTTTTTCTGCTTAAGTGTAGGACCTTACATTTATCTCTGTTGAAATTTGTTTTGTTAGCTTTGGCCCAGCTCTCCAATCTGTTAAAGTTATTTTGCATTCTGTGATGCTCAATGGTGTAAAACCTAACGGAAACATCCAGAACAAAAAAAGACTCTGCTTTCTCTGTCTATTCCCCAATGCAGCTCATTTACCAGGATCACCAATTTTTGAGACTATTTCATTCTCAAAACTAGACTGAAACAGATCCAAGTAAACAGCATGTCTTAAAGCGTGACCAATACAAGAAAACAAGCCTTCAAAGCATGCTTTTCAGCTGGCACATCCAACATAAACCAAGGTGACCCAGAACGCTATACTACTTTAATGCGCCAAAGTTCAGTTGCTAGTCTCAGCTAGAGTAGAACCACTGAACCAACTGCTGAATGGTAAGTCAACCTTTACATAAATACCAGTGGTTTAATAGGTCTATTATAGTGAGAACCAACAATTGGATTTAACTCATATTCCACGCTGTCTCTATATTTTTTCACCAACCTTTGAAAAGTGTCAGTCACAAAGCAAGCAAGCCCTTCAGTCTTTTAAGACAGCCTAAAGACAGATGCCTTATGATGCCTATCAGACCAGCTAACACAGCCAACTGGGAGGGATCATGAGAAATGTAAATCCTAACCACGTGAAGGATCAAGCACATCAGGATGAGAAAGGCTGTTCTATGGAGGCCAATGGATTAAAGCCTGACCTCTGGTACTACCTCTTTACTTTCAGAACAACTACTCCAAGTTGTTTTGAGATTTTACTCCCATCTTGTCGCCTTACCTGTTATTTCAAACTAATGAATCACAGATATGCTTTACTACTCATGAAAAGATAATACAGTCATATAGTTTGTCTCAGCCATAAAAACGAGTATACCATTTTCAAAAAGGAACATCATTCCACTTGAAAGGTCTGGGAAATATACTCTTCACCATTTCTAGAAGTGCAGCATTAACTCTTCACCCTGACAGTATATTCAACCAAGCCCACATCCTTTACTGTGTCATAATTTTAGTGGCCAAGCCACATACCTGCCTATCCTCCCTTTCTAGACAACATTTCACTGTCTCTCAACAACTGCAGCAAAACTTCATAAGGCCCCTCTTGCTTAATACTGCTGTAGTCAGAAACCCGGAACTTCTTATTCTCCTTCTATGGATCATAGGCCAGTCCCCGCCCCCCCCCCCCGCAACCCCAACAGACCCAGATACCACCCTGCTTCTGACTCAAAAAAAGAGGCCTCCTGGTTCATTCTACCTAAGGCTTTCTCCCACCTCAATGGCCCCCAGACAATCTGGACCTCCACACAATACTGGAGGAAACAGGGCATCTTGCCACCAGCATAGATCCTTCACCCATTATGTTACCTTACTACCTGCATACGCAAGCCACAGTCTATCACCAACACTACCTTTCCCTTGTCCAAGTTTAGGAAAGCTCTCAACCCTCAGAATGGTGACCTCAGCCCCTCTTTTCAAGATGAGATCAAGTAAGAGTTCCCTCTCATCTGCTCTACAGGTTTCCAGGGAAGGAAAGCAGACAACAGGACTTGTCAGTTCACCTCTGGGAAGTCAGAAGTACCACCAAGGAGGGAAACACAGAAGCTTTAACCATCAAAAAGAAACAAAGGCCTGGACAAACATATCACAGAAATACTAACAATGTATTTTTGTGCACAGATAAACCATTCTGGCAGATTAATAATTTGCAACTGAAAGCAGAACAAAGAATACTCAGGTCTTTTAGCACAGGCCACCCTAAGGTCACAGGGTATTTATGCATGTGGGTAATATTATCAGCCCCAAATGTCTAACCTCCCACACCAACAGATACATGGAAGTGCATAATTTCATCATCAGCTATATATGGAGAAATATATTCTAGTCCACAAAAGTTCATGCCACAATCAATAAACCTCTTAAGGTCATGCAAAAATCTTAGCACTGTAACAGTGTAGAGTGGAAATGGCCTATTATTCCACTTTCGACATCCTATGGAATGCTGGGGTTTGCAGTTTAGAGACAGGCATTTAGAATTGTCAGCCAGAGAGCTCTTTGGCCTCAGTAAACTACAAACCCCAGAAATCCACAGGATGTTGAAAGTGGAATAATAGCACTATGACAGTATAGGGCGGAAATGTACTTAGTCCTTTGCAAGAAGAAAAAACACAACTACTCCTTTGGAATGGTCACTGCAGATCAGTGTGGTTCTTTAATCCATACAGCCAACTGCCCTCACCAGAGATCCTAAATATGGTATGCATACCACCCCCAACACATACCACAGAGATTAACTGCTATATTGCTCCAATATTAACATCCAGTTGCTGGCAGCTTGTACCCTGATATCACTCAGGAAAACCTCCCTTTGCTCAGGCACTTGGGTTCATTAACCTTGCTTCTATCCTTACCTTCTCTTCTGTGCAGGATCTTACCTAGGCAACCATAGGCCAACCTCTCCTTTACTATTCCTACTCATCCAGATAGTTTCCTCAGCTGAGGAAACTATTCAGAGAAATTGTGGAAATATTTCTTTTACTGTATCTGGCAATCCTATAGATGAGTTCAGTGAGGGCTGTTTCCCAGCAGATGAGTATAGGATTAGAGTGTTCACATTACAGCCCAGGCCATTTCCACACTAGACTGTTATAGCGCTATTATTCCATTTGCAACATCCTATGGAATCCTGGAGTTTGCAGTTTAGGGAGGGGCCAGCCAGATTCCATAGGATGTTGCAAGTGGAATAATAGCGCTATAATAGTCCAGTGCAGAAGTGGCCTCAGTTTCATACGCAAAACATTTACTGTAGCTATCTGCTTTCACACCTAGACCTCAGTCTGAAAAGTCTGGTGGGGTTTTTTCCCTTACTATCACTTCCACAAAGCTATCTCCACCCTAAAACACCTGGGAAGGCCAAGTGCTGCTAGAAAGTCCCAAATCCAAACTTCAATTAATCCATGAAAGGCAGGCTACAAATTAAAAGATAAGCTGAGCTAAAAGTTCTCTTCATTCATTCTAAATTAAGTCTGAATTGCCACCAAGAAGACCAGCTGTATCAATGAAAAATAAAGATAATTCTCTCTTCTTTTGAATGATGAGGAATGTGCCACAAAATAACTATGCATTTTTGTGGGCCTGAATTCGAGTGAACTCACAGTTTCTGGTTTTGATCTTCAGAGCATTAATATTCAGGGTATTTCGGGAAGCTACACTTTCGCTCTGACCTCAGTCTGCCATCTAGGATATATATAACATTTATTGACCTAAACAGCAGAACCATCATCAGAATTACTAAGGCAGAGCAAACAATGAACTTTGAACCCTCAGGAGGCTTTTCACTCTTTCAGTCATTGCAACAACATCTTCACAACACCAGGCCTCTGCTTACTGCTCCCAAACCCTTCCAGAAACCCCTCATCCAGTTTCTTTCTTCCTTTCCCATATGCATCTCTTGAGTATTTTCTATGAACTATTTTCAGAGGCTATCAGCACCCTGTCCTTCATCCAGGGGGACGCCTCTGCCTCCTCCTCCCACCAACCCTGGGAGGCAGGCCAGGCGGGACAGAGGGGTGGCCATCCAGTCGGCCCCCCGGCCGAGCGATCCACACCCGGAAGCCCACCCACCCCCGCGCCCACCGGCCTTCTCTCCAGCGCCCCTGCCTTCCTGCCCCCCCTTCTTCCCCTCCAAGCAATGCGCTCTGAACCATCGAGAGATATTCCAATTTTTTCCCGTTCTTATTCTTATCACCATTTACTCCTAGGGCACCACGGGCACCCGTGGCCACCCGTAAAGCGAAACAAACGAGACGGCCGGGGCCGCCACACGGCAAACCCGAACATCCACGCTGACCGCCTCCCCGCCCCCCCCCCCGTCCAGACCCCCGAGCATCGTCCGCCAACCCCTTCCCGGGGCCGCTGGCCTCCCGCCCTTCCTCCCGGGGCTCGCGGTCCCCCCCGCCGCCGCCGCCGCCTCCCCGCCACCCCCGCCAGGCAGGGACGGAGGGGCGGCTGCCCCGGCGCCCCCGGCGCCCTCACCCACCGGAAGCGCCCCCCGCAGTGCTGGCACTGGTCCCCGACCCAGCCGGGCCGGCACTCGCACTGGCCGGTGCTGGGCTGGCAGCGGCCCCCGTTGGCGCACGGCTTCTCGCACTCCTTCGCCGCCCCCGCCTCCGACGGCGCCGCTCCCACCGCCGAGGACGACGACGACGACGAGACCGGCCCCAGCGCCGGCAGCAGCAGGAAGACGGCCACCGAGGCCGAGAGACCCTCCCGCAGGCCCGGCCGCCGCCGCCGCCGCCGCCCCCCGGGGAGGGCCCCGCGCTCCATCGCCTGAGGTGGGGGGAACGCAAACCCCCCGAGAGGGGCGCAGGGGGCGGGAGGGAGGGAGGGAAGGCGGGACGGCAGCGAAGGCGGGCGAAGGGAGCCCCCCCCGGGCTTCGCGGTCGCGCCGGCGGACTGAGGGAGGGACGGGCGCCGGCGAGGGCTCCGGCTGCGAGGAGGCGGCGGCGGCGGCGGCCTCCAGGGAAGGACGACGGCGGCCGCCAAGGCCCAGTCCTCCCTGTATCTCGCGCGGCAGCCTCCGGCTTCGCCTCTCTTCTTTTTCTCCCTCTTTCCCTCAGTCACAAAACACTTCGGAGGGAGAGGCGGCAATTGGGAGCCGCGCCGCCATAGTGCGCGCGTCCGCGTCCACTCCCGATGACGTCAGCGGCTGGAGCGGAGGCCCCCGACGGGGGCGGAGAAGAGATACCATAGACACTGGAAGGGAAAGCTAGAGCGCCGCACGGGGATCTCTGTGCGGCCCTTCTCTCTACGCCGAAAAGCCATCGAGAAGGGAGAGCGGAGGGAGCGGGAAAGAGCGTTGGTATCCAGGCAACCGGCTAAACGAGGGGAGGGGAGGGGAGGAGGCGTGGCTTCAGGCTGCCAAATCTGAGGTGGTGGGTTTGGAAACCCAAAGTAGGTTGAGGGCCCACCCACCCCAGTTAAAGGCTGTGGGCCCCTTAACAGCAGCCAGAAGTTCAACAGGGGCAGTCAAACGCCACGGTCTTCAGGATACCACAAGCTTTTTGTGTGTAGATATATATACACACACATGTGTGTGTGTGTGTGTGTATATACCTTTTTATATGTCTGTGTGTGTGTGTGTGTGTGTGTGTATATATATATGAAAAACTATATGCGTGTGCATATATATATATATATATAAAAAACTATATATGTGTATGTGTGTGTGTGTGTGTGTATACACACACACACACACGCAAACATACACATATACACACACACACACACACACTATTTCCTGGCATATAAAACTCACTTTTTTCCCTAAAAAATACTGTTTGAAAATGGGCTGTGTCTTATACACCAGTGCATCTAATACGCCAACAAATAGTATTTGCCAGTATATAAATGGGGTGCATCTCATATGCTGGTGCGCCGTATACACCAGCAAATACAATATATGTAAATAGATGACATAGTTATAAGCTTCAATTTCAAGGTGTGAAATTTATTAAGTTTATTATTTAGTTGAAGATTGTTGAAACTGTCGCTAAGATCTAGGCGATTTCTGCACTACACTGTTATAGTGCTGTTATTCCACTTTCAACCTCCAGCGGAATTCTGGGATTTGTAGTTTACTGAGACCACAGAGCTCTCTGGCTGAGAATACCAAAGGACCCTCTCTAAACTAGAACCCCCAGGATTCCACAAGATGTTGAAGGTAGAATAATAGCACTATAACGGTGTAGTGCAGAAACAGCCCTGTATATATGATTATCTCATTATGGGGGTTTTTTGTGTGTTTTCATAGAATTATAGAGTTGGAAGGGACCCCAGGGGCCATCCAGTCCAACCCCCTGCTATGCAGGAACACCCATCAAAGCACTCCCGACAGATGCCCATCCAGCCTCTGCTTAAAAGCCTCCAAAGAAGGAGACTCCACCACGTTCCACTGAGGCAGCACATTCTACTTCCGGACAGCTCTGACCGTCACGAAGTTCTTCCTGAGGGTCAGGTGGAATCTCTTTTCCTGTAGTTGTTTTATAAATATTGTGTATATGTATGTGTATATATTTTAAATAAAATTTTAAAAGGATACCCCAAGCTCCGTTGTGGTTTTTGCTGTAACAGGCAAGAGCTTGGGAAAGTTACGTTTGATTTACAACTCCTACAGTCCCACACACGCATACACCATGGCCAGTAGAGTTGTAGTCCAAAATGTTGACTTTCCCAGACTCTGTGATAGATTAATTCAGGTGCCCACACACACACCTTTTTCCAAACAGCATCCTACAGCCAGGGTATCAAAAATGCAACCCTCCAGATGTTATCAGCTGCAACTCCCATGACTTCTCACTACTGGATAGGCTAGCTAGTCCTGACGAGACATATCCAAGGTAGCCACAGTGACCATGCAGCAAAATGCAACAAAATCTACAAAAGGATGATACCTTTACTGGGCCAACCCAAATATAATTTACAGCATGCAAGCTTTGAAAGCTCCACTGTCTTCTTCGTCAGGTAAAAGATGTTAGAAATCATACAAGAGAAGAAAACGGATGATATTAGAGTCACATACTTACATTTTGTCTCAGAAGTTACTTCTGTTGTCAGTTAAGATGGTCTGAAGGGATATCCACGCAGGCAGAGGCCAATCCTCTGGCCATACTGTGTCCAGTTCTGGAATCCTGTGTCCAGTTCTGGGCACCTCAATTCAAGAAGGATGTCGACAAGCAGGAACATGTCCAGAGGAGGGCGACCAAAATGCTGAAGGGTCTGGAAGCCATGAAGCCCTATGAGGAACGGCTTAGGGAGCTGGGTATGTTTAGTCTGCAGAAGAGAAGGTTAAGAAGGGACATGATAGCCATGTTTAAATATTTGAAGGGATGCATGTCAAGGAGGGAGTGGGCTTGTTTTCTGCTCCTCCAGACACTAGGACAAGGAGCAGTGGATTCAAGCTGCAGGAAAGGAGATTCCACTTGAACCTCAGGGAGAACTTCCTGACGGTCAGAGCTGTCCGGCAGTGGAATCTGCTGCCTGGGAGTGTGGTGGAGTCTCCTTCTTTGGAGGCTTTTAAGCAGAGGCTGGATGGCCATCTGTCGAGAGTGCTTTGATGTGTGTTCCTGCATAGCAGGGGGTTGGACTGGATGGCCCCTGGGGTCTCTTCCAACTCTATGATTCTATGATTCATTTGGGGGCCGGGGACAAAGGGCTGTAAAAGACTGCCAATGAAATTTCAAAACCATTAGCATCAGCAAAGTAACTTCCATTGGGATCCAGGTTCTCTCTCTCTCCTGTGCGATGCTAAATGTCTCTTTCATGGCCAGGGAACACTGAATTTCTTAAGGAGTCTCTGCAACTGTTCCATCTGGAAAAAAACTTCAATGTATTATATATTCACATGGTGAGCCACATGGTGTAATGGTTTAAGAGTTGAACTACAACCTTAGAGACCAGGGTTTGACTCCCCACATGGCCATGGAGGCCCACTGGGTTACCTTGGGCGCATCACACACTCTCAGCCTAAGAAAACCCCATGATAGGTTCACCTTTAAGTCAGAAATGACTTGAAAGCACACAGCAACACTCACATTGCCCACCCCTGCTTTACAGAAAGCTCGACAGAGAAAGAATGGTTTACTTTTTAACAAAGCCTAGGATTCTGTAGGATGCAGCCGTGGCAGTTAAAGTGGTATCAAACTGCTTCAATGGCTCACCTTAAGCAAATGTGCTTATTATACTGATTTTCTTAAACTAAATACATGGTTCAGATCCACCAGCAGACGCTTGTCCACCTATTTTCCATAGCTGAACATGCTGCAAGGACATCATCTGCAGGGATCTCCCAAGGTCCCCATGGATGCTTGTCAGGAAAACAGCTGGGCATATGTTTGCTGATCCTTCCCTTAGAGAGAGAGAGAGACAGACAGACAGACAGAGAGAGTGTTCCTTTAGCTTGGACATTTAAGCAGGCAATACCTTCTGTGAATTGAACTGTCGTATAGATGGAAGACTTTGAGGACCAGCCACAATGCCAGTGTCTCCTTGGAATTTGGGGGAATTGTAGCTCAAAGGAGGCCTGTGAGAGGAGGGTAATGGCAGGATCTTTTCACCTATGTATACCAGTCCTAACTGCAGAGAGGACTTCAGTTAAAAGTTAAACAGAGTATTTTATTGGGAATTAGCAGACACACAACAATCCAAACACTCTTAAGAGCCATACAAGATTATTGGACAATGAGGCAAGAAAGGTTCGATAGAGAACAATTGGGTGGAAGGGTGATAGTTACCAACCCTGAAGCAGAAGATCGAAGCAGAGCAGCTCAGACAGCGAGTCCGACGGTAGCGCAAAAGAATAGAGATCTGGATGCCAAGTACTACATCCAAAGTACTACAAATTACTAGAGTTGGAGCTGGTGTTTTACACCCTATTTCCTGCCCTTGAAGGAGGGTGTGTAGACAAAGCAGTAATGGCTGTCCCATGGAACTGACAAAGGAGTCTGGAATGGGCTGATTACCTTAACACATTGCTGGAAGTCATGGTAATCTTTTAATGTTTTGGCCAGGTAAGATGAATGGAGAAGGTCTTGGTCGGATATGATTACAGTTGGGGGCCTGATTGCTTCACTTCGGCAGTTTCGGCAGTTCTGATTGCTTCACTTCGGCAGTTTCGCCTGCTTTTGTTTTTGGGACTGCTCACAACTTACAGTTTTTGAAAGAATTATTCCAAACCCATCAGCACTGGGCTTTCCCACCTAATCCTCTCCGAACTTATGACCTGCTCATGTCTGAGGTCACCCTGACCTGGCACACGCGTACAGCCAGTACACTTTCAAACATGTGTTTCAGCCGTGAAATACACCCAATTACAAAAATAGCACATCCCGCAGAGTGGGAATGTATTATGTGGTCACAGTCCAGGATACTGAATCCCTAGCAGATCAGGAAAAGGCTGGGGAAACATTATTTTGTCTAAACTCTTTCACTGGTTACAGTTTCCCCCAATTGGAGCTAATGAACCCACTACTGTGGAGTGAGTTCTTCTCACAGCAAAATCTGTGGCCATTTCCACACTAGACTGTTAATAGCGCTATGATTCCACTTTCAACATCCTATGGAATCCTGGGGTTTGCAGTTTCGGGAGGGGCCGAGGGGCCCCTCCCGAAACTGCAAACCCCAGGATTCCGTAGGAGGTTGAAAGTGGAATCATAGCGCTATTAACAGTCTAGTGCAGAAATGCCCTGTGTCTGTAGGAAGGGGGCTGAGGTATGGTGGGAAGAGTGGGCACCCAGGACCCAAAGCAGATCAGGGAAAGGAGAGGAAAAGGAGATGGGTTGGCGTAGTGGCCCTATACTTCCTCTCTCACACCCATCTCCTCCCTTGGGTGGCCTTCTCTGGGGAGAAACTGTATTTGAGGAAAAAACCAGTTTGCAGGCATTTTAGCTGCCCTTTTGCAGATTTGGAGACACAATATTGTACAGTTCCTACAGGTTGATTTTTAAACAGTTTTTTTCCCGAAGAGAACTGTTATTAATATTCCTTGACCAAAATATGTCTGGTTAATTTCTATGAGAGAACCAGCATAGTATAATAGTTTGAGTATTGGACTGGAACTCTGGGAAATCAAGATTTGAATCCCTGCTCGTCCACGGAATCTCACTTTCTCGGCCTTAGGGAAAAGCAATGGCGAGCCCCTCTATGAACAAATCCTGCCAAGAAAACCATGTGATAGCTTCACCTTAGGGTCACCATAAGTCAAAAATGACTTGAAGACACATGACAGCAATATCATTTTTGTAATAAACCTGCTTTCTTGCACCCTGAGGGTCAGTCTTTCTTTCTTACCAGCTCCAGTATGTTCTAGCCAGCCCTCTGCTTGCTGAAAGATCAGCTGTCATCCACCTGTCTCCTGTTGCCAGCTCCCCTGCGGAAATCACATCGGTTCAATCTTGATTCGGTACCTCTCTGAAGCACCCTGTGACCCATGTGCTATTACATCTGTCTTTGCCAGCAATTCTCGTAGATAATTGTTTTCTCAAAGCTGCACCTGCTCCTTTCCTATCCTCAAACAGGAATCTGCTGGGCAAAAGGATCAAGCACTGGTGTAGTTCCAACAAAACTGTTTCACTCAGAGGAGAGTGATTTTGGAATTCTTGTGGCAAAGTTCAGCCACTTTGGGCATCTTTCGCCTGCTTTTCAGTGCAATTTTGACTCAAAAGACCTACTGATTGTCAGCAGTGAAGAATAGGCACAAGCCTTCATGGCTTGTTTCTGAGAAGGAACAGGCAAGCTAGGAGAGGCTGCAGCAATTTACTTTTGCCTGAGTCTGCTGGGAAGAGCAAGACTCTGCCTCCTCCTCTCCTCTCCTCTGAACTGAGTCAGTGGAATGGAAACTACATTTGCATTTTAAATTCAGTTTGCAGAAACTGAAGTACAGTCTTCCCTCCACATTTGTGGGTTTGACCTCCAGAAATCTGATTATTCACGAGGCATGCTTGCCTCCACCCCATTCTCCTGCTCCCATTCCCTTGCAAAATGTACACCGAAGCAAAGGCCAAAGGAATGAGTGTCAGAGTCCAACTCCCTACCTGTGCCTCTCTGCTAGCAAGGGAAGGGAGGCAAGAGTACTTGCTGAAGAGAAGGAGGCAGTGGGAAATGTCCGATGCAAACAAATAAGTGGAAACACTGAGCCGAGCCAAGTCAAGGTCAGATCCAAAGGGTCCAGAAAGCCGAAGGTCCATCCAAAGGGGCTGAGGGAGCCAGAACACAAGGGTCAAGAGAGCCTGCGTAGTGATTTGCTACAAGCAAACTGCAAGCCACGCCAACAGACTTATATAGCTGATGACAACAGCTGTTCCTTATCACTGTTCTGTTTGCTTAATCTTACCAAAACAGCTTCCCTCTGAGCTTCTCGTTTCTGTCTCCACAGTGATTGAAGGCTCGGAGGCAAAGGTGAATCAAATTCCCCTAAATCGTTGCTGGTCTCCTCTTCCTCTGGGGCTGGTTGCAACCACTCTGCCTCTACTTGTCTTTCAACTGATTGAGGTGTTTGCAAGCTAGTTTAGTCTATCACTGGCTCTGTTCCTGGCACAATCAATTACTCATCAACCTCTGAGCCGTCATCTATCACAATGGGGGGGAGCACTGCACAGAGAACAAAGGCATGTGTGTACCCCCTCCATTCCCTTGCCTTTTGTCCAGGCATGAAGAACACATGCCGAGGCAAAGGGCAAGGGAATGAGAGGGGGAGCACCATGTAAAGAAGGAAGGAGTGTGCATGCCTCTCCCCCAATTCCCTCGTCTTTTGATCCAGTGTGAAGAAGGAAGGCACATGTGCCAGGGCAAAAAGCAACGGAATGGAGGGGGAACCCCAGACATCATGGGTCAGGAGTCAACTTCTCCAAGTAAACAGCAGTCTCAAAGGAGGACAGCAGATGAAAGCATACCGGGAGCTAGTCAGACTGCAATGAGAGCCAGCTGGCTCCAGCCTTTTTAGGGAAGCAGAGGGCAGTGGCCCAACACCAGAAACAACTTGTGTGTTTGCTGGCTCTTGTGTGCTCCGGATTCCCTGCTCACTGTCTCCCTGGATTCTCTGACCCTTGGACTGTCTGACCTCGTTGCCCACTGGATTCCTAAACTCTTGGACCAACTCTTGACTACGCATTTGCTCTACTCTGAACAGGCGAGCTCTGCTGAAATGCTAAGCTGTCTCAGTTTGTTTGCTGAACAGCCTTCTGCTCTCTCTTCTGCCTGGCAATAGACAGCCAGCACCTACCACACTGGAAGGGAATGGAAGGGGGAGTGTGAGAGGGAGTAACTTGTATTTTTTTTCCTACATTCGTGAGGGTTCTGCACCTCAAAATCTTGCAAAAGTGGAGGGTTCACTGTAAGCTGAGGACAAAGGAGGAACCTGGGAGGAGAAGAGAGACATTTTTAAAGCAGCTGAAAAATGAGATGACAGAGGGTTAATTGGGATTGTTTCTGCCACACCGGGACTATCGGAGGGTTTATGTTCATACATGTTGGATTTAGTTTGTTTGGTTTTGTGACTGTTCGCTGGAAAGTAATCATGGGTTTTGTCTGTGGTCCTGATTGCTGAGGCACAGATTTCTGAAGAAACAAAAATCTCACAGCGCTAGGAAAAAATGTTCAGTTTGACCCAAAGGCTCTGCCCACAAACTGCTACTACCCAGAATCCAAGGGGTAGGGGTGGGGGGTGTCCTATACTAGTGGTTGCATTTCTTCCAGGGCAGTGTGATGCTGGTAAGGGTAAGAAAATAAAAATCTGCTAGCTCCGAACAACCCATTCCTCCAGACCCTTTCTTCCATCACTGTTGGCCCCGAGGCCCTCTGGGTAGGCCCTGTGTTGCACACTCACACATTTCAGGTCAGCCTGCTTTCGCACTAACGAACATACTTGGGGGGTTAGCTCATGCTACTGCATTGCTAGGTCAGCCTGCCTTGTATGCTGCAGTCCTGTGAGAATAGCCAAGGAATGTTAACGATGGGTGCTTCGCTCCCCGTGCCGCCCGGTACAGTGAAGGGAGAGCAAAGCCTGATTAGAGACCGTCCGCTGCCGTTTCGGGCCGGTAATGAGGTTTGGCCACAAGCCTATCGTGCAGCTGGCCCATGGGTGCCTCCATAATTGGCATCCGAGGTTTCGGCATGGTGGGGTGATGGATTGGCACTCACGTAAGAAAAGCCTATATAATCTGTTGGAACAAAGCGAACCCTGCTCCGTTGCCTGCTTTGCCTTTCCGACGGAGTCAGAGTGTATGTATGCTTGTGTGCCTTTTGTTTTTCTTTTCGCTTCTTCGCTTAATAAACTGCATCCTCAAAGACTAGAACTGGCTGGGTTCTTGCCTCCCAGCATCTCGCACGTCGAACCTCGCACGGCCACCCAATCCAGGGAGAGTCGTGTGCGCTACAATCACTACCACTGTGCCTGTAGGCTTTTTTTTAAACTCTTGCTGCCACATACAGTGGTCCCTCAGTATTTCCTGTGGTTTGGTCCCAGGATCTCCCATGGATACCAAAATCTATGGATGTTCAAGTCCCATTATATAAATGGTGTAGTAAAGTGGTTCTTAACCTTTTCTTTATCAGAGACCCCCCGTAAATATAATTTGTTGCCAGGGACCCCCAAGATGAAACTCAGGATATAAAACCTTACAGGGCATCAAATATTTATTTAAAATTGCTCATCAAGGGTTTCAAACTGGGAGAGAAGGGGGAAGTAATAATCCTGTTGCAATATTTGCATTGAACTGACTCCATACAAATTTAAAACAACAACAACAATTTAACACTAAACGATGGCTTAATATTACTTGTTGTATGCCTTTAAGTCATTTCTGACTTATGGCAACCGAAAGGCAAATCAATTATGGGTGTTTCTGGGGCTGAGAGTATGTGGTGCACCAGTGAGTTTCCATGACCAACCAGAGAATCGAACCCTGGTCTCTGGGGTCGTAGTCCAATGCTCAAATCACTACACTACATGGGCTTTCTCCATTGGAGATAGCGCCGCAAAACCCAGTTCTCCCTTCAGCATCCTTGTTAATGGAATCACCTTTGGTTGTAGATGAATGTATATAAAGTACGAAGCACCTGTTGCAAAAAAAACTGGCTGTGAGTCTGTATTTACATGTATTTACATATATTTAACTGGCAAACCAATCAAAGTTAAACATTGCTAATGGAAAATAGCCAGATTCATCTGAAGATCTGAGCTGTACAATGAAAGAAACCCTTCCTTCCTTCCTTCCTTCCTTCCTTCCTTCCTTCCTTCCTTCCTTCCTTCCTTCCTTCCATCCATCCATCCATCCCAGGTTCCCATCTGGCCAACCAAGGGGAGAACTGAGAGCTCTACTTTCCCCCTCTGGCTTTGTGGCCTTTATTTAAAAAGCTCCCTTGTTCTTCTTCTTCTCCGCGGACTGAGACCTCAGGGGAGTTCAAAAGCAAGGACGGGAAACCAGGAGAACAAACCTTCCCTGCCTCAGGAATTAATAACAAGACATTTGTAAAATCTCCAACCTCTCTTGGGCTCCTTTTACATTATAACGAGGCATGGGATACCCAAGGGCTGCATTTGTACAGCAAGATCCTTTTCCCCAGGGAATCTCTTCCTCTCAGATTGCCAGGCGGCTGCAACAAGTTGACTGTGCAAAGAAGAAATGATTCAAGAAGCCGTGCATGAGTCTTTGGGAGGGGATGGAGGGAGGCTAAGCAGAGGCGGCCCTGGAGTCCACTGGGGGCAGAGTTTTCCATCTCCTGGGAAGAAAGTTTGGAAAGGTTCCTTTTTTTATACAGCTGATCCCCAAATCCCCCAGCCAGCATGTGTCTTTTCATAGGCATGCTGTACTTTTTTCTGTTACGTATTTGAAGTGCTTGTAATCTCTTTGAATTCAGCCCTTGGTTTTAATATGATTATTTAATTGCCTTCTTCAGTGGTATAATTAGGTTGTAGCTCCGTTTGGATTCAGTTCAGGGTATAAGGCACCTTGGCTGCTGCACTGGAAGAAAGACAAAACACGTACACACACATAAATATGTATATGAAGTTAACAAACACAACATATATATATGAGCAAAATGCTTGAGCTTCAGCCTTCTTTACTTGCTAAACTCCTAAAGATTCATCGTTAGCAACAGCCAAATGTATTGTTCATTTTATATTTTTCAGATCTGTTTGCTTCAGTAAAGGTATATATATTTATTGATTAGCTGTATCCTTCTGGGATGCAGGACAAACTTGGAGAAGTGCTGTTGGTTGCTTTTAGTACCTTTGAGTGTGTGAGAGTGTGAGAGAATGTGCGAATGTGACACACACACACACACACACACACTTATATATAATGCTGGCTGTGGATATCTAGGAGTGGTGGTGGTACCTAAAAGTAACTTTCCCAAGATAAGGAATGAGTAAATAGGTAGGTTTAGTTGAGGCAAAGGACAGTTAGAAATCAAACAATCAAAAGACTCCAGAGACTGGGGCCCTTTCCTCAGCTTACCTTTTTTTGGCGCTGGGGTGCGGGGATCGCGCAAGCAGCCTTCAGCAAGAGGCTCTTGCGTCCCCGCTGCATCAGCTCCACAAGAGCTGCCTGCTCCCAAGCAGGCAGCGCGAGAGCTCCGCCTCTTCCTTCCTTCCGCAGCGCAGCCTGGGAGTTTCCCAGGCTGCGCTGGGGCAGGAAGCGCGACCGCTGAGCCTCCAGAGGCTCCGCAAGCACGGCAAGTGCGCGCAGGGCCCTGATCGCGCACCATTTTTGGCTGAAAGCCGAAAATGAAAAAGCGCATGAGCGGTGCCTGCCCTACCCTGGAACGTTGCGCAATTGTGAGTGTGTCGTGCAGATCGCTCCTCACGATCGCACGATGTTCCAGGTGCCCTTTTGCATGGCAAATGCCATGCGAAAAGGGCCTAGGACATGGAGGAATGGTTTCAAATGTTAGGAAAAGAGATTCTACTTAAACATTGGGAAGAACTTCCTGATGGTAAGAGCAGTTCGACGGTGGAATCTGCTGCTGCCTGGGAGTGTAGTGGAGTCTCCATCTCTGGAGGTTTTTAAGCAGAGGCTGGATGGCCATCTGTTGGGAGTGATTTGATTGTGTCTTCCTGCCTGGCAGAAGGGAGTTGGACTGGATGGCCCTCGAGGTCTCTTCCACCTCTATGATTCCATGATCCTTTTGTTCCCTCTTAAATACATAAATGGAAATCCCAGTACCTTATTCAATGTGAAAAGCAGTGATGTATTTAAGTCTTTTACTTCTAGTCTCAAGTCATGTCTCAAGTCTCCACCTTCAAGTCTCAACCTTCAAGTTAAGTCTCAAGTTTTTGCAAGATACTTTCAGGTCAAGTCTTCAGTCAAGTCTCATGTTAGGGAGCCAGTTCCTGAAGTGGAAAATAGGATCCTTCTGCCTTCCCATTACTGAAACTTCAAAAGCTTTAGAAGGAAGGATCTTTCCCTGTGCTTTGGGAACAAGTCTTTCCTTCTGCTGTTAGGAAAAGTTTCAGAAGACTCCTCCGATACGCAGCTGGGGTCAGGCTGCCGAGCAGACCTCAACCTCTCCTCAAGCCTCTTGCCTAACACATTTGCTGTTCCCCAAATCGCCCCGACTTTGGGCTTGAGACAGATTGTCCTGTGACCAGTAGGCAAAAGGGACGGAAGCGTTGTTCAACGTCGTAAGGTTTCCGGATGAATGTGTTACTTTACTGAACCAAGGGCAGTGAGTCGGTCACTAAAAATATACAAGGCACAAGACAAGTCGAGTGAAGTCATATCCAAATCGAGTCACTGAAGTGACCTGAATCAGACTTAAGTCCAAGTCAGTTGACTCAAGTCTACATCCCTGATGAAAAGGGTCTGCTCCTTAGCCCTGGCAACTGGAGCTCCTCTCTCCTCCAGCTCTTTCTCTTTTTGAGCTGAACTAGTAAATACATCCCTTTCTTTAGTTTAGGCTGGCCCTTCCCTGAACTGCAAATCCCACGATTCCATAAGATGTTGAAAGTGGAATGATAGCGCTATAACAGTCTAGTGCGGAAATGGCCCAAGAGCCAGCGTGGGGTCATAGTTTGAGTATCAAACTACGACCCTGGAAACCAGGATTCAAATCCCCATTCAGCCATGGAGACCCATTAGGTGACCTTGGGCAAGTCACATTCTCTCAGCCTCGGAGGAAGACAAATTCCCTCTAAACACATTTTTGCCAAGAAAATCCCATGATAGATTTATCTTAGGGTCACCGTAAGTCAGAAACGACTTCAAGGCACGCAACAACAACAATAAAGTTAATGTCACCAAATAACATTAAAAAGAATAATGATACAAAAACTTCTCTAAGCTCTGAACTTTCCCCCTTAAATACTTTCGAAGGTTCCTCTCTGTCAGCTGTATTTGTTGCATAACAGATCTGATCTAAGGGCAAATCAGTGTTTACTCTCCTAGTTAATAATCTACAGGAAAAATATCTATCTTGAGTTCAAAGTTAAGCATACCAGGCATTGTTCTGAAATGTGGGGCTGCGTATTACCTGGCACCACGTCCTGGTACAGGGATATGTCCAAATATTCATCTATCAGATTCAGAAGCCAAGATAGGAACCAGCCTTTCAGGTGTCCACACCGTTGCTCTATTCCTCCCTCTACAGAAATCAAAAATTAAACCATCCAGTCATTTATTAACCATAGCTTCCCGTTTTGTTTGAGCCAAGACACTCTGGTTACAACATACCTCCCAAAAGTCCCACTTTGGCAGGGCCATCCCGATTAATCCTCTGTTGTCCCACTTTTTCAACCACTTTTAAAATGTCTTCAGCCCCTTCCGCACCACAGCGTTCTAGTGCTATTATTCCACTTTCAACATCTTGTGGAATTCTGGGGTTTGCGGCTTCCTGAGGCCCAAGAGCTCTCTGGCTGAGAATTCCAAAGGGCCCTCCCTAAACTGCAAACCCCAGCAGGATTCCATAGGGTGCTGAAAGTGGTATTACAGCACTGTAACAGCGTAGTGTGGAAATGGCCCCCGTTTCTCTCCTCTCCTCCCACTTTCCCCCTTTGTCTTCAGCTTCCTTCAGTTGGTGCAAACTGAGTTCAAGGTGCAAAAGCAGTTTGTACTCAGTTAACTCGGCAGTGTGGACAGGGGAGCGTGGGGGGGGCAGAATCTTTTCCTTCCCTGTGGCTGCAGGCAAGAGCAAATGGCTGCAGCTTCTCCTCGCTTGCGTGTCCTGTGTCATCCTAACTTTTTGCTATCTTGACCACACTCTGCTGTTGCTTGGCCACATGGGTCCCATTTTTCATCTGTGAAATGTTGATGGATGTGTTACCTTCTTCCGTACATGCCAGGTTATTAACCTGAGTCCGTCAGGACAGGATAGATTAGTTTTTCGCAGGAAGGTTTTGTCTCTGTCCCACAGTCATCTCAGGTATGATTGGCAAGGACGTGGAAGAAAGCCTTCTCTATGGCTGCTCCCGTGTAATGAAACACCTTTCTGTGGGGAGACTTAGCTTCCCCGCCTATTCGATCTCTTCCCCACAGGCACGGACCTCTGTATTTATATAAACCTTTGGCCTGTAACTGGGTGTGTCAGAGTTCAACTCCCAGGCCGTGCCTCTCAGCCAACAAGGGAAGGAAAGTGACAGTTCTTGCCCAAGAGGAGGAGGCAGTGGGGGGTGTCCAGTGCAAACAATCAAGGAGGAATGCTGAGCCGAGCCAGAGTCAAGGCCAATATAAAAGTCCAGAATGCCAAAGGTCCATCCAAAAGGGCAAGAGAGCCAGTTGCGGGAGCTTGAGTAGCGATTTGACGCAAACAGACAGCAAGCCACGCCGACAAACTTATATAGTTGACGGAAACAGGCGCTTCTCATCATTGTTCTGTTTTCTCAGTCTCACCAAAACAGCTTCCTTCTGAGCTGCTCGTTTTTGTCTCCTCCATGGTTGGTGGCTGGGGGGCAAAGGTGGATCTCATTCCTCTAAACCATTGCCGGTCCCCTCTCCCACTGGCACCGGTTGCAACAACTCCGTCTCAGCTTGTCTTTCAGCTGATGGGGGTGCTGGCAGGGTAGTTTGGTCTATCACTGGCTCTGTTTCTGGCACAATCAATTGCTCGTAGGCCCTTTCCACATGTGGCGGGGGGGGAACGGGCGAAAATGCCCAAAAACGGAGCTTACCTGAAGCCGGGTAAGTCCGTCGCTACGCGGAGCAGCGCAAGCTCGCTGCTCCGCAGTCCTCCGGCGTCCCAAATGGCGGCTTCCGGTTGGTGGAGGCTCTCCACCAACCAGAGAAGCTCGCCAGCTAGAAGCCCGCCCCCAGCAGATCTGCAGGCACGCACTTGCGCACACCTGCAAATCCACTTCGGAGCCGGGCGACGGAGCGGCACGGGGCTGCATGCTCCGTGCTTTTTAAAAACCTCGAAAAAGAGGTTTTTAAAAAACACGCAGCGCGGCTAGTTCCGGCCGCTCCTGAGTGGATTCTGGTGTGGAACTACGAAAAGTAGTCCATGCCAGTCCACTCTACGGTGTAGAAGACATCCGTGAGAGGTCGCTCTGCACCATTTCAGAAGCCCGGTATGGAAATGGCCATTGAGAGAAATAACATACAGTTTAGCTTCTGCAAAATGGTATACTTAATTAAGGTTGCCTTAAAAGTAAAATAATGAATTCCAAAGAATGCCAGTGGGCAAGGATGGGTCATTGCAAGGGGCCTCTGGAATCACAGAATCATAGAAATGTAGAGTTGGAAGAGACCACAGGGGCCATCCAGTCCAACCCCCCACCATGCAGGAACACCCTCAAAGCACTCCCGACAGATGGCCATCCAGCCTCTGCTTAAAAATCTCCAAGGAAGGAGACTCCACCACACTCCAAGGCAGCAGAGTCCACTGCCGGACAGCCCTGACCGCCAGGAAGTTCTTCCTGAGGTTCAGGTGGAATCTCCTTTCCTGCAGCTTGAATCCGTTGCTCCTTGTCCTGGTCTCTGGAGTGGCAGAAAACAAGCCCTCTCCCTCCTCTACATGGCATCCCTTCAAATATTTAAACATGGCTATCCTGTCCCCTCTTAACCTTCTCTTCTGCAGACTGAACATACCCAGCTCTCTAAGTCTATCCTCATAGGGCATGGCTTCCAGGCCTCTCACCATTTTGGTTGTCCTCCTCTGGACCTGCTCCAGCTTGACCATGTCCTTCTTGAATTGGGGTGCCCAGAACTAGACACAGGATTCAAGATGAGGTCTAGCCAAAGCAGAGTAGAATGGTACCATTACCTCCCTCAATCTAGACATCATGCTCCTATTGATGCAGCTGAGAATTGCGTTGGCTTTCTTGGCTGCCGCATCACACTGCTGACTCATGTTTGCTTGTGGTCTATTAAGATTCCTACATCCCTTTCCCACGTACTGCCATCCAGCCACGTGTCCCCCATCCTATATTTCTGCATTCCATTTTTTCTACCTAAGTGTAGGACCTTACACTTCTCTCCGTTGAATTTCATTTTGTTAGCCTTGGCCCAGCTCTCCAATCTGTCCAGGTCATTTTGAATTTTGATCCTGTCCTCTGGCGTATTAGCAACCCCTCCCAATTTGGTGTCATCTGCAAATTTGATGAGCATGCCCTCTATTCCTTCATGGCTGAGGAATGGCTGATAAGACATACCTAGAGGCCTAGAAACTGCTGAAGTGGTATGGCAAACATGACTTGAGACATGAACTAAATAAAGGGAATGTATGATCAGCTCGTGATCACTCCTTAAAAGGAAAACTGTAAATAGGGTCAGTGGGCAATGGAATGTGGGGAAGGGGAGATGTAAACAGGGGCGGAGATTCACACGATGTGCCTAGGTGGACGGGATAGGTGGTAAACCCTGTCGACTCTATCCAACGGGGTTGCAGGGAGGGACTGTTTCGGCCGCGCCAGGGAACAAAAGCTAGTTGCATCTAAAAATGGGTGTGTCCTCTCTTGGGGAGCGCCCCTTTCTGCAGAAACTCATTTTCAATAAAGAGCGCTCCAGCCAATCCTTTGGGAGTCTTTCCAGCTACTTCTCACACTCATCGACCTCTGAGTTGTCATCTGTCACATGGGTGTGATAGAAGGGGCATTCAGTGGGTTGCTGTATCTTTTACATATGTGTGTGTTTGTGTTTAAAAGAACTGTTTTTCATATTTTGAATAACTTGAGGACAAAGGAAGAAAGTGGGAGGAGGAGAAAGGAACTGGGACATATTAAAAGCAGCTAAGAAAATGGGATGAGAGAGGATTAATCAGGACTGCCCCTGGCAAATCAGGACAGTTGGAGAGCATGTCATGGCTGCCATTTTCATGACTGGAAGTCATGTTGTATCCATTACAGATGCCTTGGGGGGCACTTGAGGGTTGTCTTTCATGGTAGGGAACTCCTGTAACAGCATATTTAAGTATTTTAAGCATTTATGACAGAAAAATCCAATGTTTTGCCCCCCAAAATGGAGTGGGGCTGCTGGGAATCAGTGGGAGTCAAAATGGGGTCCAATTACCCCATGTTAGCCATGGCGAACATCAGTACTAACATAAAAAAAAATTAATTGAGGGATTCAGGAATGACCTTGGGGGCCTCAGAATGGTCTGGGGTGGATTTTACCCCATCCTGCTGTAGGTCAAGGGGCTCCCAGCTGCTGAGTTAGGAGGGTTTACATAAAAGGCAGCAGTTAGCGGTGTGATGCAGCAGCTAAAAAAAGCCAATGCGATTCTAGGCTTCATCCATAGGAGTATAGTGTCTAGATCTAAGGAAGTAATAGTTCCACTCTATTCTGCTTTGGTCAGACCTCATCTGCAATACGGTGTCCAGTTCTGGGCATCTCATTTCAAGAAGGATACTGACAAGCTGGAATGTATCCAGAGGAGGATGACCAAAATGGTCAAAGGAATGGAAACCATGAAGCCCTATGATGAGTGGCTAAGGGAGCTGGGGATGTTTAGCCCAGAGAAGGAAAGATTAAGCAGTGACTGATAGCCAGGTTTAAATACTTGAGAGGAGGTCATAGGGAAGAGGGGCAAACTTGTTTTCTGCTGCTCTGGAGACTAGGACATGGAGCAATGGCTTCAAACTACAAAAAAGGGACACCACCTCCACATTGGGAAGAATTCTTGATGGTAAGAGCAGTTTGACAGTGGAATATGCTGCTGCCTGGAGGCATGGTGGAGTCTCCTTCTTTGGAGGTTTTTAAACAGTAGCTGTATGGCCATTTGTTGGGAGTGCTTTGAGTGTGTATTTTTGCATGGCAGTGCATTGGACTGGGTAGCTCTCACGGTCTCTTCCAGCTCTATGACTGATTCCATAATTCGAGTCCTCTTCATGTATGTAGACTGTTTGCTACCACAGACATGACGCCGGGGAATCACTGTCAGTCTGGAGCAATCCTATTATGAATGTTGTTCCTGAAGAACAGGTCTTCATTTTTTCTCTCTCTTCGATTGAATGTATATTGTGTCAACTGAAAGTTCTCAGGGTCAGAGCCATGCCATTCTGAAGCCTGATTCAGAAAATCCGGTTGTCTCCTGCAATGGCATTTGCTGCAACTGGACCACAAGCACCTAATTCTGTCGCACGAGACCTTCTCAGTCACCTTGCAGAGCAATCAAATGTGTAATCCAACAGGTGCACACATGATACAGTTTTTCTATACACAACTTCTCCTGCAAATATACAGAAGGATTAAAAAGGATTAAAGAAGGAAGCAGAAAAAGTATCTTCTGTTTTGGACAGATATCGCTTCTCTGCGGCTGATTAAAAGTTGTCACACCCCATCCCTCCCCAAGACACCCCTAATTAATTCTGAAATCTGACCTTGATTGGGATTAAGCTGCAAAAACAATGTGACAATGCCCAGATTTAGAGGACACTGACACCAGCTTTTGCTTCCATTTTCTGTAGCATCTGTTGTATATTCCGGTCTAATGGAAAAAAGGAAGAAAGAAAAGTGGATAATTAAATAACGATGATATCTAATATTTTTTCTGAAGGACAAAAAAAAAATCGGGAGATACAACTTAAGAGTCTGACATTTTCGGACATCTCCAGATGTTTTGGGCTATAACTCCCATCAGCCCCAACCAGCCTGGCAAAAAAGTTTTCCCTGCCAATTTTCCTAGCCCAGCAAAAGTTTTCCTTGGCCAAGCACCATGGGGAGTTCCAGATCTCAGGGCCTTGCCCCAAGGTTCCAACTTCCGTGGGTCAACTCCAGGCAGCGGATGAGGGTTCAAATTCTCCATGTTTGATGGGATTGGCTTAGTTGAGATAGGAACACGGTATAGTGGTTTGAGCACTGGACTACAGCCCCAGAGACCAAGGTTCGATTCTCTGCTTGGCCACGGAAACCCACTGGCTGACCTCGGATACGTTACACAGTCCCAGCCCTAGAAAACTGCATGATAGGTTCTCCTTAGGGTTGCTGTAGCTTGGAAATGGAACAGCAACAATAAAGAGGAAAGGACTGGGTGCAGATCTCCAGCTCAACTTGCAGAGCACCAGCTTGCTATAACCTGCAAATCTTGATCTGTTGGTACAACTTGCAGACTCCTCAGAGGGCCTGTGCATTTACTTAGTTAGCTTGCTCCCTCTCTTCTCATTGCTGGGGTTTCAGGGCTCACCCTCCACTCTCCTTTGCACCCACCCTCTAGGTAGATTGAATGTTCCTTATCCCATCTCCCTAAGAAAGTGAGAGGGAATCATCTTCTCACTTCAGCTTGATCTGGGAACAGCCCCTTCAGTGAAGATTTCTGCCTTAATTTCCAAACAGCAAAATACATTCTCTGTGTCCATGTGTGGGTACCTGAATAGCAAGCTATGAGCAACGGTGCATAGCAGGGGTCGTCCCTAGAATTCAGCATTTGGCTCATAAACTTCACTGCCTGGGACAATCCTGAACTAGAAATCTTATTGAGGATTTTGTTAAAAAAAATCTTGACTTTCTTTTAGGTGTGTGTGATAGAAGGGGCCTTCCAGGGTCTCCTAGGGACCCATGCCCCCAATTACTGACCCCTGGGGTAGGGGGCAGGGCCAGGAGCACAGCAGCTGTGATGGAAGGAATGCGCTGTACAAAAGGCTGCTCAGAACCAAATTTTTCTGCAACCAGGTAGCAAGCAAGACCTGCTGAAATTCCCTCTTTTACACAGTCGTTACAGGTGAAAGAGCCCTTTCCTATTTTCACTCTGGCAACGTTAGTGCAATTCCATGAACACCTTTTCATTTTTTTTAAATAGATTTTTAAATTAATTTTAAGGCAGTCAGATTCACGATTAGAATCAGAGGGCCTTTCCGGACTACACTGTTCTAGTGCTACTATTCCACTTTCGACCTCATGCGGATTTCTGGAGTTTGTAGTTTCCTGAGGCCAAAGAGCTCTCTGGCTGGGAATTCTAAAGGCCCCTCCCTAAGCTGGAAATCCCAGAATTCCATAGGATGTTGAAAGTGGAATAATAGCACTAGAACAGTGTAGTGCAGAAAGGGCCACAGTTACAGGTAAAGAAATATACATTCAAAGAAAAACAAAAAGAATTAAAACTAAAACATATGTTACTGCCCTGGCTAGCCCGAGCTTTGGGGATATAAAAGATATCCTCTGATATCACTAATTCGGCTTCACATATCCCTTCCATGTGCTTGCGAGGCCCCGGACAAGCACGCGTACAGGCTCGGCCGATAATCGCCGTAATATTCCTAGATAATACAGGCAGGCCAGAAACAGCCGACTCGCCAGTTTAGGAGACCTCCAGGCAAGTACCTTCGTTAAGTATGCACGCAGCTTTCAAAAGATCCTCTGCCCCGCGCCGGCAGCTTGATGATCTGACTATACAACGCTCAAGCACTCCGCGTTTACATACCAGCTGTACTATTGACAATTTGGCTGTAACTCAATCATTCAAATTCTGACCTTTCAGAGGCTTTGTCTCCAGCCCCAAATCCATTGTTTTCCCCAAGTCCGACCTAGCCTGCGGTCACCATTCTCCTTATAAAAACCCCTGACTTTGAGCGCTTCCTCGGATCGCTCTCGGCTTCCATCCCGCCTTGCTGTCGCTTTGTCCAGCAAGCCTTCCCCTCGGCCCCACGTGCTGAGATACATCGAACCCCAGCCTCGCTCTCTATCTTCTTCCGGGCTTCAGGAACAGGTTTCGTATCGCCCGAACCAACTATCCCTCTGAAAATCCCGCTATCTTACTCGCACATTTATTTTCCTTAGTTATCTGTGTGCGTGTGTTGCTTACATCGTGTGCCTGTCTTTAATAAGGCTCATTCATTATTTTACAACTGGTTTGCTTCTTGACTCGGCCTGACCCCGTAAACACTGGGTTGCAAGATCCTGCTAAGCTGCTCTGCCTCTCGTTTTGCCAACTTGTGCCAACTCCCCAACTTGTATAGTTTTGATAGTAATCTGGTGTCCCTCCCGCGACCCCCAGACAACAGGGTAACACATAATAAAACCCTAAACTAAAATATTGAATGCTAACTGAAACACTTGAAACACAAAAGGGCTCTGGCTCCCCACCCTGCACAAACCAAACTGTAATGAAAGAGAGAAATATAAAATAAAGGGAAAAAAATATTCTGCCGTTACAGATCCAACTAAGTAATCCTACCAGAGTTACTAGTGTCCACAGCACAAATTATTGCATCATTGGATTTTTTTCATTGCTCAGAAAGTTCATAAATGGTTTCCAAGCATTCAAAGCAAAATCTTCAATTGACAAATCCTTTAAAATTGTTGTTGTTGTTATCTTTATACCCCATTTTTTTCCTGGTAAAGACTCAAAGCATCTTACAATATTTTTTGAAAAATGTATTTGGCCATTTCGGACTGACTCAACAGCTTGAACAATCTATTCTTTTGTCATCAGTGCTTTGGTCCATCTCCAAATTTGAGCGACTAATATTCTTGCTGCCTTTATCATGTAACAAAGCAGTAATCCATATTTACTATCCAAATCTTTATCCATAATGCTTAACCAAAACATTTCTGGCAGCATTACAAAATCCTGATAATGCTGAGGGAAAGGTACACAAAAAGTGTTGAAATAAGACCGTAACAAATATAAAATTAAAACTGATATAATTTCAAGAAAATTCATTTCAAGTGAATTAAACAATAGTTGCAAATATAACAAAGATAACATACGGTGATATGGAACACAACTTTTCCAAAGACACCTGGGATAAATAATCCCTTGTGCCAATATACAAACAGAATTTGTGATAAAGTCTCATGTTATGTATCTCAAACAGTCCCAAAGTTGTCACTGTAGCAGGCACTCAGCTCTGAAATGTTCAAATAACTAAGTACAAGTCAATCTGAAGAAATGTTCTGGAGTGACCATACTAAATGAATTTATTTACAAGTTGGTCAAGTAGAAGCGAAAATATTTAACTCAGCGGTAATCATGTAGAATGAAGAGGCTGTTAGCCCAGGGTATTTCAAATCATTTCAGGGCTTTTTCAATTGCATCCATTCTAATCAGCATATAAAGATTAGTATTTTTCAAACATCCAGCACCTCCACTAAAAGCAAAGCCTATGCAATTACATTACATCACAAAATACATTGCAAAATCCACCTTGAACATTTTTTGAGTAAGTATGTAAATCTTAGACCAATAACTTTTCATCCTTTTCTTACAAGTTCACCACATATGGAAAAAGGAACTCTCCTTATCTTGACATCCCCAACATTGATTTGAAATATTCCTAGACATCTTCAACAGCTTATTTGGAGTTTTCCTTTTTCAGTGACCAAGAATCCAGCACCGATGGCTCAGACAGCCAGAGTTAATTAACTGTTATCGTTTTGCCATCTATGAGAAAATCTATGTTCGTAAGTAATCCAGACCACGGAGTCTTACACAGCGAGTCCTTATGAATTTTACATGATGGATTATCTCCGTGCTTGTAGGTCATGCCTTAAAAACAGGCCAAGCCTTATCAGTTCAATGAAAGGGCAGAGATGTGTACCAACTTCAAATAGCCTCCGACAGCAGCCAGAGAAAGCTGAATTCATGCAAGACCATTATACTGGTGGGCTTAGGAGAGGAAATGAGAGCCCACGGCGCTCCGACCGAGCGCTGGCTGAGCACAGGCAAAGTATGCATTAGCCTGAGCACTGAGTCACCTCCCCAGCTTTTCAGGATAAAAACATTTCTTTCCTCCCACCCCAATAGCAGCATAAAAAAGACCCCACTTTGGCTTGGAAGGAGACCAAGTCACCCAGAGAAGATAATCCTGGGTTCGATGGAGCGATCAGCTGAATAAATTCAGCCCAAGTTCTATTTCAAAGAACTATGGGTATAGTTCTTTGGCTCTAGAAGTGTTTTTTTTCTGTGTTGAAACAATTTCCTCTTTCCCAGTTAACTGAATAGTTGGACAGTTTACCAAAAATGTCTATCAGCTGCACGAAGGCAGAGGTGGACTGTTGGGCCTTAGCAATAAACCAAACATGGTCTGCAAGTTGAACATTTTAAAATTCTGAATCATTCAGATTGGTACAGAAGGAGGAACCTAGACAAGTGCATCTATGGAGAAAACAAGGGCATTTAGCAGACTTCCTTCTGCAGAAATATTAAATATTAAAGAATCCTGTCTGGTGGTAGCTGGTGGTTTCCGTACCAGTAGGGTAGTGGTCCCATTCCATAATTTAGTTCAAAATTAAAGGAGCAATCAAAGGTGTAGAATCTACTTTGGAAACAGGGCTTAGCATCCTGGATATCTCCTTCTGCCATGTCCTATCTGGAGGAAACTTCCTCAGACAAAGAAGGGGAAGAAGAGCGCCAGGATGATGTGCCCCAGCTGGAGCCAGGCAGATTGGGAGGAGGAGGCAGAGACTCTCCACTCTATCAAGTGACGTAAATTAAAGTGCCAAAAGCAAAAGGCCAGGCAGTGCTCTGCTTTAAATGCAGGACACTGAGCTAACAGGGCCAAATAGTCTGATTCCACTCTGTTGCTGCAGACAATAACTCTAAAATTTATTTGCAATTCTGTCAGATATCTCTGGCTTTCTGAATTTCGTCACATACCTATTGACTATTCTTTCTAGTAATTCCCTTCTCGGCTTTGAAGTCTGCACAGGAATGTTTTCTCCCTCTGAATCCGGAACTGCCTGGAACATGTTTCTGCTTATAACCCTGTGTAGGCCTTGGGACTGGTCTGGTTTTCCCTGCCAGTTTATGTTGACTGTAGGTGTGTCTACTTGGGTGCCTGCCAGCCTTAAACAGAACACCTTTAGTGTTCAGGCTAAAACCTAGAGCAAATTCACCGTACCACTTACAAGAAAACCACCAGCCACTATTGGAGCAGGTCACCGCGCAAACAGCTGATGAATGCTACCTCATTTGGTATGTCGCATTGTTCTTGTTTCCTTCATGCACAACAAATGTGTTGTTTTTCTGATGGGCTTGCATCTGTCACACACACAATTTAGCTGAGTCAAGCTAACCTCCCACCAGTTTTGCTCCCTGCCTTCGTTCTCATTGGCATTAACTGTCTTCTCTATGGAACCTTCTCTTCTGAATTCCATCTCCAAATGGGGTTATGGCTGGGTATAGCTGGGGGAGACAAAAGAGGACATCGCCCCTTCAAATAAGAATTCTGCCCCTCCCGATGAATTTTTATTTCAGTCCCCAAATTACTGACATTGCAAAGAATGAGACGCTAGAGACTGTTCACACCTAGACATCTTACATTTGCTCACTTTTCTTTGGATGTTAAACTGTATTTTTTAGATGTTCAACTGAAGTTTAAAAGTACTAATTAAATAATGGTGATGTTCATGACAATGACAGTGACGCAAACAGGAATCTCCCTCAGGCCTCAGCTCATTCTCAAGAGTCAACCTATTGAACCTGTTCTTCAACCCCATCCTGAGTCCAGACCCCAAACCATTTACCCTTTTCTGTGCTCTGTTTTGAAGGCTGTAACTGCCCCATTCAGGCACTGGGCATATTCTTTCCTTCTTTCCTTCTTTCCTTCTCCCTCTCTTTTAGACCGCCCCAAGAACTCTTCGGGATTCATTTGGCTCCTAGGCCCATTCCTCATGAGCCTTTCCATGGCTGGTGGATGCGCTGGTGAATCCCCTCCGTTGGTAAATGCCTGGGCTTTTAAAAATCTATCCAAAGTTCAGAACCCCGTCCTCAATACAGCTTCAGCACCTTGGATAGTTCGAAAGTTGGGAAGCCTCACTAGTGCCTTCCCCAGCCACTCTCCCGGATTTCATCCAGAGTCCGGACAATGTTGCCAAGACTGGAATTTTTCTCTCCGCCTCCTGAAGAACTGTGTAGCCTGGGCAGTTATCCATGTCACCCCGTATAGACCCAGATAAGACTACGCACACGCACACGCACACCAGGTTTCACCCATGTCAGAGCTACAACCCGAGGAGGTTGCTTTTGGGATAACAGCTATGAGCAGTCTCCCAACCAGTGTGAGGGCTTTGTGTAGTTCGTAAAGTAACTTCCCCCAAGCTCTGGATGCAGCTCGCCCTGGGAACTCCTGGATTGTTGGAGCTGATTGTCTTGCAAGGGCTTTAACCACGTGCAACTTTCCAAGTATGTTAGTGATATAGCTTGAGCCCTTCCTCTAATGCCCAGTTAGGGCATTTGAATGCAGGAAAGAGAAAGAGAGACAGCGAGAAAGAGAGCTCTCTTTAGTCTTCTCTACCTGCTCGTGGATCCCTCGTTGGCAACTGATTGGCCACCTATATGAACAGAATGTTGGACCAAGTAGGTCTTTTGAGAGGGCCAGAATGCTATAGTGGTCTGAGTACTGAATCTGGACTCTGGTAGACCAGGGGTCATATCCCTGCTCAGCCCAGGAAACCCACTGGGTGACCTTGGGAAAGTCACACTCTCTCGGCCTCAGAGGAAACCAATGGCAAACCTCCTTTGCATAGTAAATCTTGCCAATAAAACCCTTTGTAAGATCAGCTTAGGATAACCATAAATCAGAGCTGATGTGAAGACCATCACAACAGCAAAGGCTCTTTTTTTATTATGTCCTTATTTGGCATCAAGATCCTACCTTATTAAAAAAAACAACATTTATTTAACCAAAACTTTGCCAACGCACTCTGAACACAAACTGTGTGATTATTCTTTCAAGCTCTGTAATACACTATGTATTTTTTTTTAATTCCAAATTCTGACTTGTCTTGTTGCTAATTCTCAGTGCGCTTCGTTGTCCCAATTCCTGCTTCAGCCCACTGTGACTTTGTGTTGGGGATGATAGGAGTTTCAGCACGATGGAAACGCAGCGGAAAAAAAACAGAGTTCAGCGAGCCAACAGCAGCAGCCTTGTTGCCCAGTAAGGATACTCACACACGGAGGAGTTTCTTCCAAAACAGGAGGCACTTTATCTTGCAGCAAAGTTCCATTATATACAAAACATAGGACAGACGGACAAAAGCTTGCGCCAGGCACCAGGTTTGGTCAACAGACAAATACTTACTGGCGTTGCTTTGTTATATACATATTTACAACCAGTCAGGTGGAGGTTTGCACACCTCCCTCTCCCATCTGCACACGACCCCAGTTTCTTTTGCAACCTTGCAATTACCCACAGCTGGGGCACGATGCAACATCTTTGCAGCGGGCTGATCATTTTCCCTGGGTTCCCTGCCTGGAATCCCTGACACTTTGAGCTATAAAATAAACCAAACCTTAACACACATCGTCTGGATGCATTTCCATGGTAACACCTCCTTTCCACTCTTAATCTTCCTTCTTCACCTTCCCCTTTCAGTCCTCTATTACAGTTCTTCTTTCTTGCCCCTCCAGTCTTTGCATCCATTGGTCTCCTTCCTTTCCGGGATCTTGGATTTCCTAAATGCCTTTCGCTTCTTCCTTTCACTAGACCCTCCTGCTTGCCTTGGATTCTTTTTTAATCTGCGCAGCACCATGAAAGGTTGCTGGAGAATCTATAGTCTACCCAGACTTTCTCTGATGTCACAGCAGCTCGGCCAGTCACAGCCAGTGGCTTCCTTTCTCCTCCTGCTTCCACCAAGCTCTCGATGAACTCACCTCCCTCGTGAGTAGCCAAAGTTAGACACAAAGCAGTAATGACAGGATGGTTTCTGCTCCTGAGTCATTGCCTTCTGAATTTATGCTTTTCTGCCACCCTCAGATGACTCAGGCTTCCTTTGTTATATCGCCAAACTGAACCACCAGCAAGATCAACCATCCCACTCCCTGACCAGCCAACAAATGAAACGGTAGCCTCAAAAAAATGAGCTAATCAAGACTTAGAAAAAGGATGGCAGGAGGACGGAAAGGACCAGGGTGGAATAAAGCAGGGGGCACCTGATACCGGGGCCGCGTATACGTCAAAGACGCTCAGGTGAGGTGTGTACTGTCCCGTTCACTCACTGCCCAGCATCTGTTGCCATAGTAGTAGATGGCACGCCTCGGGCAGGGCTCCTCAACCAATCCATCCCAGGGTAACTATTTGTGGCAAGCCCACTGACGTCAGTGAGGCCCCAGCAGCGTGAGTGGCTTTGAGCGACGGAGCCTCAAAGGCTTCCAGCCGTTTGACCTCAAAAGCCGTGCCGCGGAGGCAGCTGGGGGGCGTTTTAACAGCTCTTTCTCATTCACAAGCCCTTCAAGACTCAGACCGAATAGTCAACCCGCTGCATCCTTCTGTCGTCTCCTCCTCCATCCGTCAAGGTTTAGACCGTTAACACCCTGGGGCAGAGATATTCTCTCTCTCTCCCTCCCTCCCTCCCTCTGTCTCTCTCTGTCTCTGTCTCTCACTTTCTGCAAACTTACACCGTAGAGCATCCACATACGCTGACGGCGCTGTAGTCCAGACACAGGCCACTTCCGCACTAGCCTGTTATAGTGCTATTATTGTACCTTATTGTTTTCTGAGGTTGGCAGTTGATAGGATTAGCTCAGAACCGTTAAGTCAGGCTTTCTTGGCTAATGTCAGCAAACTTTAGACCTGGCCACACTGGGGTTACCTTTTGGCCTGTTTTTCAGCAAGGCTCCCTTCTTCCACGTGGCTTCCAGTCAGTGTATATAATTTATATTTTACGCCAACACGTCTGCCAATTAATATATTTTGCCAATCAGACCATATCAAAATGTGAGGGTGTACGGCCTGGTAACAGTGGGGCGTGGGGATAGGGGTAAGAAGGTAGGGGGCCCAACTTCCATGCTTGCCGTAGGTGCTGTTCATACTAGGTACGCCACTGGGTTGCAGAGATCTCCCTGTGTGGAGTTACCATACTCTCCAACTGTCCTGATTTGATGGAGACAGTCCCTATTCACCCTCTGTCCTGCTTTTCCAATTGCTTTTAAAATGCCCCAGTTTCCCTCTCTTCCTCCCACTTCCTCCCTTTGTCCTCAGCTTACGTCAGTGGCTGCAAACTGAGTTCAAAATGCAGAGGCAGTTTGCGCTCAATTAACTCAAAGGGGGAGGAGCAGGAAAGGTGGAATCTCGCCCTTCCCAGAAGGCCCGGGCAAAAGCAAACTGCTACAGACTCTTCTAGCTTGTATGCTCATTTTCATTCATAACTTTGTCACCCTGACCACACTCTGATGTTTGTTGGCCACACACGTTGCCGTTTTCCTCTGTAAAACGCCGGAGGGTATGAGCAACATATTGATGGTGATACGCAGCTCTTGCGTTGAGCGGCAATGTTGTGCGACAGACTGCACTTGTGAAATATGTGACCAAATGCACAGCTACATCTTATGTGCATGCACATTTGTGTGAACAGTGGTACTCCATGTGCAACTCTATCTCTGTGGCTTTGAACTAAATGAAGCTGCTCAGTATCAGATTTTTTTTTAAAAAAAGTCCAACTCTTTCCACAGGGGGAATATACACATTTGTAGGACTCCAACAGGATTCCATCCTCGGGTTCTGCTTTTGGCTGTATCCCAGGACCCAGCCCTGATTCAGGGTGCTCACATTTCAGTGGTGGGCAGGAAAGCATTTGCATAAGTGAGTCCTTTGTACTAACCAGCATCGGTTCTTAGAGATTTCAGCTGTGGCCACAGTAATGTATTAGTTAAATAGCTGTTATCGTAAGGAAGTTTTTCAGATCCTCGACAGAGACCTTCAAGTATTTGAAAGATAATAATGTCTTCTCTTCAGCTTGGGGAAAAAAAATTTTTTTGGACTGCAGCTTCCAGAATCCCCCAGCCAGCATGGCCAGCTGGGGAATTCTGGAATCTGTAATCCAAAAAAGGAACTCTTCCAAGCTCTGCTGAATATTGACAAGCTGGAACATCTCCAGAGGAAGGTGACCAAAATGGCAGAAGGCCTGGAAACCATGAAACCCTATGAGGAAAGGCTTAGGGAGCTGGGGATGTTTAGCCTGGAGAAGAGAAGGGTAAGAGGTGACATGACAGCTCTGTTTAAATAGTTGAAGGGATGTCATATGGGGGATGGAGCAAGCTTTTTTTTCTGCCGTTCCAGAGAGTAGGATACAGAGCAATGGCTTCAAAGTTCAGGAAAAGAGATTCCATCTAAGCATTAGGAAGAACTTCCTGACGGTAAGAGCACTTTGACAGTGGAATCTGCTGCTGCCTGGGAATGTGGTGGAGTCTCCTTCTTTGGAGGTTTTTAAACAGAGGCTGGATGGCCATCCGTCAGGAATGCTTTGACACATGATTCCTACGTGGCAGAAGGGGGCTGGACTGGATGGCCCTTGTGGTCTCTTCCAGCTCTACAATTCTTTGAGTCTATGGCCATTTCTGCACTAGCTTGTTGTAGTGCTATTATTCCACTTTCAACATCCTACGGAATCCTGGGGTTTGCAGTTTAGACAGAGGCCTCAAAGACCCCTCCCTAAACTATAAACCCCAGGATCCCCTTCAGGGAGGGAAACAGAGTATATGAGCCCTTGGTTTTGAGAAGTCAGTTGCAATCAGATGAAATGCTGGACTCCACTATGTTGCTCTGAATCCTAACCTGTCTGCCCTTAGACAGAAGTCTAAGTCACATTTCAAGCTCTTCACTGCTCTTCTGCAATGGTAACTATATAATTCCAAAAACCCTCAGCCTCTCTATCCATAATTTTTTTCCCTCCCTTTCTCCTTCAGTTAGCTCTTGTGTAAATGCTTGACTCTGTGTATCTTGTGTGCAGGCATGAGTGAATTCCCTCAATAAAACACACTTTTAGCTTACTTTTGAATCTTTGGCCGGTTCTTTTCCTGCGTGTGCCCGTAAACACTGGTAGAAAAGGTCTCACTAAGTTGCCCCGCTCTCGCAAGCCTCCTCTTTCAGCTAATCCATTCCCCACGTTTGCAAGGAGGCACTGGCATCCCAGGGTGGCCCTTGTGGCACCTACACTTTGGGGTAACACCACCCCTACATGCACAGCTTTTTTGCACCCCCGGTATTGGCACCCGGGGCATGTACCCCACTTGCCCCACCCTAGATATGCCTCCATTGCAACCCCACTGTAGGATCTGGCCTCGAGTGTTCAAGGAGAGTGTGACCTTCCCCGGCACAGGCTGAGTCCCTGTTCCCTGACAGATGCAGGTATATCATATGTCATACTAATGTAATATGGATATTCTCAGTCTGACACGAAAGGCTCATCTCGAAGGGGATCTTTGATCCTGCGATGGTAACGTAACACTCTCCAGTCATCCTTGAAGACAGATCTGGGAAGTGGAGGAAAGCCAATCACTTTCTACATCTGCTGGTATTAAATTATTGAAGCCTTTATGAATATACACCGTGCCTGCACCAGTTCCTTTGGCCTCGGGCGTTTCTTGTTCCTCTTGCAATTTCAAAGCAATTAATCTCTGCTGTTTTTGTCACCGCATCTAGAGGTGGCTTTACACAGATTGGAAGCAGGACAAATGAAAATAAAGCGGAGCTGACAACAGTCTCTGTGTAATGAGGTGTGGAGCAGGGAGGATGAAGCGGATGAGGTCAGTTTGTCTTTCCTGTCTGTTGTGAGCCTGCACTCGACAAGTCATTCCAAGCAGGCTTGTTCAGTGGGATTTTATCCAGCTGGTGGGAGCCGTCATGCCCCCATCCCAAGACCCAGACAGGACCCTTCCCAGCAGCCACAATACCGAGACATGAACAGGACAATATTTATGGCAGCCAGCGTAGGTGAAAAAAGGAAGAGTCCAGGAGACTCAGAGCATTGATATAGTACAGACGCATCAATTAGGCAAACAGCCGGGGGAGGCTGTCAGCCTATATAAACAGAGGAAGGGATGGGAAGAAGCTGTTGCAGACAACTGATCTTCTCAGTGGAAGCAGCAACATACCTCATGTTCAGATCCCTTGCTCATGTTCCTGGAAACCTTGACCCTCACCTTGTGTACGGACTTCGCTACCAGACTGTTGCTCTGAATTTACTACGGACTTAGACTGCGAAAACAGTGACCGGTAACTGGCTAACAAACTGTTATAAACTCTGCTTGTGGCTGCTGATAAAAGACTCTAATTGGAGAGCTGTAAACCTTGACTGACTGCCAGCACAAGACAGGAGCCCTGCCATGAAACAAATGAGCAAAACTTGGAAAGCTTGGAAACAGAGACAGAGACATGCAGACTTGAAGGGCTGCAGTCTGAAAAAGGCCTAAACACCCTGAAGCCACCATATCCTGTCTGATCTTGGAAGCTAAGTAGGGTCAGGCCTGGTAAGTACTTGTATACCAAGAAGCAGCAAATGGTGCAGGCTATATTTCAGAAAAAGGCAATAGCAAACCACCTCTGAGTATTCATTGCCTAAGAAAACATTTATGAAATTCACAGGGTTTCCGTAAGTTGGCAGGTGACTTGAAGGCACATAAACACAGTCCAAAAAATGAACTTCTCCAGGCTTTGCAACGTAGCCCTTGCGAAATAAATGGCTCTTGGTCTCTTAAGCTAGTGCCATTCAACGTGCTAGTCTGTGGACCAAGGCTGGTCCACAAGACATCAGCTGCTGTCCCTCTGGGGAGTTTCTGCAAAAGGAAGAAGCATGTATTACTCATGGGTGTAAATATGGTACCAGTCCTTGCTTGTGCAAAGGGGAAATGGCTGATCTTCTATATCACATAGCTTAAAATGTACTGCCTTAAACAACTAAACCCTTTCCCGGGAAACGTTTCCCCTCTAATTATTCAAAACCTTCAGATCTGTCTGTGACTGTCCAGCATGGTAACTGGCACAACTGCAAGTTGGAGCATCTGATATTCTCTCAAACAGTCCTTCCTCCTCATTGCAGATTTTTGTTGTTGTGTGCCTTCAGGACACTCCTGAATTAGGTTGACCCTAAGGCAACCCTAGCATGGGGTTTTCTTGGAAGAATTTGTTCAGAGAGTGCCTTCCTCTGAGGCTGAGAGAGTATGACTTGCCCTAGGTCACCCAGTGGGTTCCATAGCCAAGGAGTGATTTCAACTCTAGTCTTCCAGTGTCCTAGTCTAATGCTCAAACCACTGCATCACCCTGGCTCTCATTCTCATCCAGATGCACTGGTCTGCAATTTCCATCATCCCTGGCCAGATGGCTGTGCTAGTTGGGGATGCTGCGAGTTGTTGTCCAACCCACTTGTTGGAGCAGGTTAGGGATGATTGCTCTAGGCATTAGATACTCAGAGTTAGGCCCTTGGTTGGTCAGAGCTTGAAAATACTACTTTTTGGACTATGACTCTCAGAATCTTCCCCTATGGCCATGCTGGCTGGAGTTTTCTGGGTAGCTTGGTGCAAAGAAAGTAACTTTTCCATGCTGAGAGACTGGCCTCAATTAAGTGGTGCATTTGACTTCCATGGAAGGATTATAAAAGTCTCCTTGCTTCCCAGTGATAGCGGGTGTCTCTTTTGTCAGTGGAGGTTGAGAATCCACTTTGGGGTTTAATCCAGATTTCAAAGCAGCAATCACAGAATCATAGAGTGAGAAGAGGCCCCAGGGGCCATCCAGTTCAACTCCCTGCCATGCAGGATTACACCATCAGAGCACTCACAACAGATGGCCATCCAGCCTCTCCTTAAACACCTCCAAAGAAGGAGACTCCGCTACACTCCATTGAGGCCACAATGGATTCCACTGCTGGACAGCTCTGACCGTCAGGAAGTTCTTCCTGAGGTTCAGGTGGAATCTCTTTTCCTGCAGTTTGAATCCATTGCTCCTTGTCCTAGTCTCTGGAGCAGCAGAAAACAAGCTTGCCCCATCTTCAGTATGACATCTTTTAAAATATTTAAACATGGCTATCCTCTCTTCTCTTAACCTTCTCTTCTGCAGGCTAAACATCCCCAGCTCCCTAAACTACTCCCCATACAGCATGGTTTCCAGAGGTTTTACCAGTTTGCTCACCCTCCTCTGGGCACATTCCAGCTTGTCAATATCTTTTTTCTAAAGGGCTGGATCTAATTTGGGGTTAGGGTGCAACATCTTGCGTTGGTCCTTTGACACGTGGACTTGCAACAGATTAACAATCCCTGCTGGAGTTACCAAAGAGCCTAGGAGAGACCAACTTCCAACGGTCTTCCGCAGTTTTCCAGAAGAAGAGCTGAGGTTGAGCAAAGAGCCAATGAGCACATTTTGGAAAGGCTACCACGGAGAGAAAAGAAACAGAATGGCCGTTTCCGCACTACACTGTTATAATACTATGATTCCGCTTTCAACATCCTATGGAATCCTGGGGTTTGCAGTTTAGGGAGGGGCCTTTAGAATTCTCAGCCAGAGAGCTCTTGCGCCTCAATAAACTACAAACTCCAGAATCCCACCAGAGGCTGAAAGTGGAATAATAGTACTGTAATTGTGCAGTGTGGAAATGGCCTAAGTCACATTGCACAAGTGAAATGGTGCTGACTTCTCTGACCAACACAGCCATGCTGGCTTTCACTAAGGTGCATTCCTGCATGTTCTCTGCAGCACTTGGAAGTCAGGTAACCACCTGCAGCAAGTCACTTGGTTTGACTTGTGATTAATCCAATTTTCAATAGCAACCCAACAAAAATGACTTCACAGGAGTAACAAGGAAGAGCTCCTAGTTACTATCACATTCCAGCAGTAACCCCTCCATCTAAGGGCAGTGGAAAGTAATCCAAATCTACTCTGAGAGCCTTATCTGTTGGGTAGCCCTCCATATTTTAGTAACGGGATATGTAGTAGGAGTTAAGTACCAGCTTGCTTGTAACAAGGTATGAGAACCAGAGACCGTTAGATAAACAAAAGCTACGGATGCACTGATAAGCACGGCCAGGCTGCACCAAGACTTCAAGGTCTTTTGCGGGCGGAAAGATGTACTCTTTGTATTTTATGTTTTGAATCTTGCTAGTTGCCTCCAGTTCGCTCACTGAAGTCCTGTACGATGTGTCACGCTCCTAATAAATAGTGTTTAAGCACTGTTCTATTTGTGTGTGTGAATTCAATTCATGACGTTATCACACCATGATGTTATACCGTCATAGCAATACATGCGTTCCACTTTTGCCTCAGCCTTATCGCATGATGCCGTTGCTCTCCTGACTTGTTGAAAACAGGTTTATTTTTCACAGTGGAAGTAAACTGTTAATGGTCCCCTTTCACACAACGATTCAGTGATCAGTTTGGGTGCAAATATTTCCTAGAGCTTTCTGCCACCCATGAACCACTAGCGAGTGTGGGATGGGTCTGGCCAGAAAATCCCTCCCTTGTGGATTCCTCGGGAAATCCCACGCTGTCATGACGTAGTGGCGTTGTGACGTCGTAACGCTATGGCGCTATTACGGGTACAGGAACCAACCACGAAGCACGGGGCAGGGTACAGGGGTCAGTAATGACGACTTAATGAGAATGATACTTTAATGACACTAATGAAGTGCTAATAAGGCGAGGATGTGAAAGAGAGTGTCCACAATCAGCTACCCTCACAAGACTGGCTGGAGCAGATTTCAAACGGAATAACGTGGCATAAAGAGCGGCGCGATAAGATTCTAAGGGGCTTTCTGCACGACACTGTTATAGTGCTATTGTTCCACTCTCAGTATCCCGTGGAATTATTTTGAGGTTTGTAGTTTCCTGAGGTCAAAGAGCTCTCTGGCTGAGAATTCTAAATGCCCCCTCCCCAAACTTCAAAGCCCAGGATTCCATAGGAGGTTGAAAGTGGAATAATAGCACTATAACAGTGTAGGGTGGAAAGGCCCTTAGTTTTAGCGTGGACTTTAAAAGAGCTATCCAAGGTACTGGACCTTTTTGAGGGCAGGTTTTAATCCCTTGGATGACTCCTGTAAAGTTCTGACTAAAACTGGCAAACGGTACATTGCCATGAAAGCCACTACTGTGAGCAATGTGACATGTCACGCTATGAGCTGCTTTTAAAAACACAACAAGCAATTAGGGTTGCCAGATATCAGAGCCCAGTCCTGAGTTTCCAGTTTTCATTGGTCACCTTTAGGTGTGAGATGAAGGTGCAGATTCTTCGGTTTTGCTGGGCTCAACTCTAGGAAAGAAGGGAATACTATGTGGAGATCTCCACGTCTGCAATTAAAGTAGCAGCTTACTACAATTTGAAAAGGTTAATCGATTTGTTGCGACAGCTTGCGAAGACCCTCCGTCAGCTCTCTGCATTTACTTAGCTGGCTTCCACCTTCCCTTGCAGTTGTTCTAGCTTCCTCTGCTCTGCTCTGCATCCACCTTCTGGCTGGAAGCAAATAAGCTCGATTAAGGGCCTTTCCTCACTACACTGTCATAGTGCTATCATTCTACTTTCAACATAGAATTCTCAGCCAGAGAGCTCTTTGTAAACTACAAACCCCAGAATTCCACAGGAGAATAATAGCTCTATAACAGTGTAGTGTGGAAAGGCCCTAAGTGTTCCTTATCCTCATCCCCTCATTGCTCTAGGAGCAGTCCCGTCAGCAAAGAGTTCTCTCTTATTTCCGAACAGGAAAATATGTCCTCTCACTGCGTGTTTGAAGGAGAAGCTATAAGCAATTGCTGTTGGTACTTAATGCATAACGCTGAACAACATTACCAGGGGCTGTCTCCAACTCCAAGATTTTGACCTGGAAACCTCAAGGCCCAGGGTCGTGCTGGACTAACAGCCTTACAAGCAACAGATTTTTAGCTAGAGCAACTTCAGTACTGAAACACTACCAGAAGTAGTAGGCGCAAATACTTTTTTCAAAATAATTTTGCCAGCTCTACATCTCTTGTGCAGAAATTCACCTTCCCAGGCCTGACTTCTGGTGCAAATATTTATTTTGTTTACTCTTCAAAAACTACCTGCTCCAGCTCTCACTGTAAAATAGCCCCACTATAAAATAGTCCAGAAAAACAAAAAACAAAGATAATTCTAACCAATGAAATCTACAGAGGGAGAAAAGATGCCATGTAAATTAAGAAGCATATATGTGTTTTCGAGTTGCCTGTTGACTTTTGAGACCCTATGAATTTCGTAGGGTTTTCTTTGGCAAGGGAAACTCAGAGATGGTTTTACCAGTTCCTTCCTCTGAAACAGAGCCTACAGCACCTGACAATGGTTGGCAGTCTCCCATCTAAGTACTAATCCAGGCTAACCCTACTTAGTTTCCAAGATCAGACAGGATCTGGTGCCTTTAAGGTATTTAGGCAGTTAACAAGCAGATAAAAGGCCATTAAAAGATTTCACAAGCCATTAAAGAGTTCATGAGCTCCTGATGGACTATGTACAAGAAGAAAAGAACTGACACCTGATAGAGGAACAAATCTACAAGTGGGGGTGAGGTATGGAAAGGACAAAGGTAGAAGAGACCTGTCTTTGGCCGTTTCCATACTATACTGTTATAGTGCTATTATCACACTTTCAACGTCTTGTGGAATTCTGGCGTTTGTAGTTTACTGAGGCCAAAGAGCCCTCTGGCTGGGAATTCTCATTGCTACTCCCTAAACTGCAAACTCCAGCGTAGGGCAGAAATGGCCTTTGATGAATCTGGGGCCCCTTCACACCTACACAGTTATAGCACTATGATTCCACTTTAACTGCCATGACAACATCCTATAGAATCCTTGGATTTGTGGAGTTTGTAGTTTATTGAGGCCGAAGAGCTCTCTGCCTAAGAATTCTAAATACCCCTTCCTAAACTACAAATTCCATAGGGTGGAACCATGGCCATTAAAGTGCAATTATAGTGCTATAATTGGGTAGCATGAGAGGGGGCCCTGGCTACTCTGCTTCTAGGAAAGAAATCTCATCGGGATCTGGGCATCTACAAGAATTTTTCCAGGGAAGGGGCGGTATACAGTCCTCCTACCACATCTGCAGGTATGGCCTTCGCAAATTTGATTACTCATGAGGCGTTTGAGTGCCTTTCCTCCCCCTCGTATTCTTCCTCCCGTTTCCTTGAATTTTGCCGGGTGTGGAGAAGGAAGGCCTTGGGAGAAGACAAGGAAAATGGGGAGGGGGGGGAATCACGCACATACCTTTTTTCTCCCCTCCAGAGCTCCCCCTCCCATGCCTTGCCTCTGGTCCTTGCACTGAGAACTCACGTCAAGGCAAAAGGCAAGGGAAGAGGAGGGGAAGGCATGTGCATGTGCCTTCTTTCTCCCCTCTGGAGCTCCTCCTACCATTACCCTGCCTCTCGCCCCCATGCCAAAGCATAGGGCAAGGGAATGGCAGGGAGGGCACGTACCTGTCCCTTCCTTCTCCCCTCCAGAGCTCCCCCCCCCCAGCATTCCCTTGCATCTGGTCCCAGTGTGCAAAAGGCAAGGGAATGGGCTGGGTATTGCGAGGGGGTATTTGCTGTTTCTCCACTTTTGCGAGGGTTCTGCAACCTGAACCCTCACAAAAGTGGAGGGGCCACTCTACACAAAAGGAAAAACTCTAGTACAGTCCTCCCTTCACATTCGCTAAGGTTAGGGCCACAGGACCCCTGTGAAAGTGAAAAAAAATGCGAATAACTCTAAGCCCTCCCGAACCATATTTAACACACAAAAAAGCATCACCATGGATTCCCTTGAGGCATCAGGGTTCCTTCACAAGGCAGAAGTGGGTGGCCGGTGGGGCTGACAGCCACCTCCGCTGCTGCCCCACACTGTTTTCAGTAGGGACTTACGAGCCTTGTTCGCAGTTTCTCAGTCTCAGGAGGCTTGCAGTCCCTGTTAAAAATGGCATAGGGAGGCAGCAGAGGTGACAGCAAATAATCCATGAATAATCAAATCCGCAAAGGGAAACCCGCAAATGTGGAGGGCTGACTGTATTGCTGGTCGATCTGGCAACAGGGTTCAGAAGATTACTCCCCCCCCCCAATAACTTATCTGCAGCAAATTGGCAAATGAGGTGGGCAACATGATTGGTGTGGAACAGAAGAATGAAAAGCACAAGCACCTCCTCATCAGCTAGGTCCTGCAGTTCATGGGTGTGGTATATACAAGCCAGAATTTGGAAAGTTAAGTTTTTGAATTTTTAACATCCAATATCTAACAGCCAAGTGGGAGGTTTTGAGAATTGTAGTCTGGAAAAGTAAGCTTTCCATGCTGTGCAGCACCAGCAATCTTACAAATGAAGAAAGGCTTTTCAGGGCCAGGCTTTTCAGGAAAGAGAAGAGCTGTTCCTGAATGTTCTTCACCAAGGAAGTTCAGAAATACCAGAGCTGTTATTTGAGGTTATCCGCTGCTACACTCCCTGCAGTGTAAATTGAGATTTTAGCCCGAATTGGGTTGGCTTGTATGCGTTTGTGAAAGATTTTGTAGCTAACAATCCAGTGAGGCTATAAAACTGCAGAATTGTTGGAACTCTTTTCAGGGTTGGTTTCATTTGAGGCACACAAGTGACTTGCTGTCTAGATTTAATTAGAAAGTGCTCACTCAAGTCACAGACAGATTGCCCAGTTAAAAATACCAATTAGGGCCAATGCTGTATTGCATCACTCCTTCAAAGCTCAAGAAAATGTCCAGGAGAAGAATGTTTCTGAACTTCAGAAATGGGCCACCCTGACTGTCTGACTGACAAATTTCATTAAGAGACCTTTTCCTCCTCCGCCATCATTCAAGTACTCTTCCAAACATTTACAGTTCCAGGACTGAGGTGGGAATCCAATCTGTCTCAATTTTAATTCCCTCTGCAAGACAAAATACACCTCCCATGGATTCCTTTTAAAGGCTGCTATCCTGGTTTCTGAGAGCTAGCACTGTGTACTGGTTAGAGACCAGGGTTTGATTCCCTGCTCAGGTCATGTCTCCATCCCCGGACCCTTCTGTCATGAGCCGGGCTGAGCGTGCTGCCGATTCAGACTTGGACTCCGATTTAGACTTGGACTCCCAGCTGGGGGAGGATCCCTCGGAGGGGCCTTCGGGAGAGGGGGCTCCTTCAGAGTCTAGGGAGGAGTCTGCCAGCGACCCCATAGCTGTCCCGGGCACGGATCCCAAGCCAGTACCTGCAGCAGATGTTTCTGCTCCAGAGGCAGAGGCTAGTGCTTCTGACTCGACAGAGGCTGGTGTTTCTGACTCCAGCCCGGAGTTTGCAGCAGACCCTCCCCCCACGTTCCTCCAGAGGCGGCTGGAGAAGGGGGCGGTTCGGAGGTCTCAGCGGCTGCGGGAGAAGCGTCTGATGAATCGGCCCTGAAGTCTCGAGGGGCTCCAGCTGTGAGCTGGACCAACGGACATTTGATCAGCCCCAGCTGGGCTAAAAACTGTGTATTTAAGACAGACGCTGTTGGACTTGGGCACGGGGCAACAACCGTCTATCAACTGGGAATCTGCGTCCTGTGGCATGGGCTTTCTGTTCCAGGCTAAACCTTGCTGTTTGGGTTTGCTGCTCCTGGGACTTGGATGTTTGTTTTGGTGATGTAACCTCTTAATTTCTTTATTACTAAAGCCATAAACTCAGCTCCTGCCTCTGTATCTGCTTAGCCGCCACCTAACATTGGCACCTTCTCAGCAACCACAACACAGGGACAGGTACGAGACAATACTTATGGCAGCCACCGTAGATGAAAAAGAGAGAGCCCATGAGACTTGTAATATGTACAGATGCATCAATTCGGCAAACAGCTGGGGGTGCTTGTCAGCCTATATAAACAGGGAAAGGGATGGGAAGAAGCTATTACAGACAACTGATCTTTCAGTGAAAGCAGCATACCTAATGTTCAGATCCCTTGCTCATGTTCCTGGAAACCTTGACCCTCACCTTGCGTACAGACTTTGCTATTGGACTGTTGCTCTGAACTTACTACGGACTCGGACTGCGAAAACAACGACCAGCAACCAGCTAACAAACTGTTATAATTTTTGATTGTGACTGCTGATAGAAGACTCTAATTAGAGTGCTGGAAACCTTGGCTGGCTGCCGGCACAGGAAAGCTCAGCCATGGAAACTCACCAGGTGACCATGGGTGCATCACACACTGTCTGTCGGAACAACTCCCTGCCTGTGCCTCTCTGCCAGCAAGGGAGGGGAGGCGAAGGTGGCAGCAGTAGAGAGTGTCCAATACAAACAACAAGTGGAAATGCTGAGCTGAGCCAAGTCAAGGCCAATCCAAAAGGTCCAGAAAGGCAAAAGTCTGTCCAGAGGGGTCGAGGGTGCCAGAACACAAGGGTCATGAAGGCTTGCGTAGTAATTTGCTACAAGCAAATTGCAAGCCATGCTGACAGATTTAAATAGCTGTCGAAAACAGGTATTACTCATCATTGTTCTGTTTCCTTAATCTAGCCAAAGCGGCTTCCCTCTGAGCTGTTCATTTCAGTCTCCTCTGTGACTGGAGGCTAAGGGGCACGGGTGAATGTAATTCCTCTAAATCGCTGCTGGTTCTTTCTCCCTCTGTGGCTGGCTGGGGCAACTCTGCTGTTACCCTGATTTCTGGGTATCCCGAGAGGGACACCTAAATGTGCTCAAACAATGGGGAGGGAATTAGCACAGAGCACAAGTTGGCAATGCGAGAGGCAGGGTAATGTAGCGAGATCTTGAACCCTATGTCTACGGGGTCAGGCCGAGTCAAGGAGCAAACAGAAGTTGAAATAATAAATGTGGTTTTATTGAAATACAATCAACAAGTGTATGCAACACACTCACACAAGTACTATAGAAATAAAGGTAGGAGCAGACAGAGGGATTTTGAGAAGAGGTTTGGTATGGGGAATACTATAACTGTCCTGAAGTCCGGTTAAAAACAGAGAAGATGGGGAGCCTGGATCTCAGCACGTGGAGCTGAGGGGAAGGCTCGCTGGACAAAACGATGGCAAGGCGGGATGGAAGCCCAGAGCAATCCGAGGAAGTGCTCAAAGTCAGAGGTTCTCATAGGGAAAATTGTGGCCGCAGGCTAGTCCATACTTGGGGAAAACAATGAGTTTGGGGCTGGAGACAAAGCCTCCGAAAGGTCAGAATTTAGCATGATTGCGTTATATCCGAATTGACAATAGAGTAGACAGTATGCAAACGCAGAGTGCTTGACAGATGAGGATTCTTCTAATCAAGCTGCCTGCTCGGGGCAGGGAGTTCTTTGTAAGTAGCGTGCATACATAACAAGAGTACTTGCCTTGAGGTCTTCTAAAGCGGCGGGGATGGCTATTTCTGGCCTGCCTGTATTGTGTTAGAATATTACAGCGATCAGTGGCCGGGCCTGTCTGTGAGCTTGTCCGGAGGACCTCGCAGCACGTGGAGGGGACAGAAGGCCAAATTATTGATATCAAAATGATATCTTAATATCCCACAAGCTCGGGCTAGCAATGGCGGTAACACTGCCTCCGCTTGTCTTTCAACTGATGGGGATGTTTGCAAGCTGGTTTGGTCCATCACTGGCTCTGCTCCCGGCATAATCAGTTGCTCATCAACCTCAGCACCGTCATCTATCACACTCTCAGCCCCAGAAAACTCCGTGATAGATTCGCCTTAGAGCCGCCATAAGTCAGAAATGACTGGAAGGCACACAACAACAAAAACAACAATCCTGGTTTCTCATACTGCTGACATTTGGCGAACTCCTGGGATTATTGAAAACGTCAAGGAAGTCGTGCGCCACCTTCCCGCTTTGGAACAAGTCATTCATAAGTCCAGACACAAGGTGGCAGTGCTCTACAGTGCCTGGAAAAGGGTCCCAAGAGATCTGTGACACCTTGAAGACAAGCAAATTTATTTTTTAATTATTTTTAATTATTTACAATATTTATACCCTGATCATCAGCCACAAAGGTTCTAGAGTGGCTTAAAATTGTTAATTTGATAGTTCCCATGCCCTCGGGCTTACAATCTAAATAAGGCACAACATATAAGGAAAAAGGGGTCGCAGGAATTAAGTCCAGCAGATCTTGTTTCTTCTTCTCTCCCTCCAAGGGCAGGGCAGTCACAGTTGGGATGGAGGGAGGGAGAGCTTTTTATCTATTCTAGAATAAACTTTCATGAACTAGACACCACCGCATCAGTAGCGCGTTGTTATCCATAGCTTTCCAGAATTTGTGTGTGTGCCAAAGGCACCACTTGGAAAAGATCATTTCAGATCCTCTCTTTTAGTGCATTTCTCATAATCGCACAAATATTTTGGCTGTTCAAGCAGTGTATTGGGTTGTGAGTCCTTTTTTTTTTTTTTTTTGGTCCTCTCAAGTTCAGGCATATTTGAGTATGCGTATTCCCTAATATATACATTTTGTTATGTGCTTGCCTTAATAATATGCATTTGTACACATTTTCCTCATTGCCCAAAGCATACTTGTAGCATCTTTCAAATATATGCATTTTTAGCAGTGCTCATTTGCTTGTGTATAATTTGAAAAGAAAAGGTAGGGAAAGAGAATCTGATGCTTGTGATTTCCTTCTGGTGACAGGAAGCCAAAAGATACACATAGCAGTTAATTATTAGGTTTGTAGACCACAAATTGGTTGACTTCATTTTTAAAAATCTCAGTTAATACAAAAGAAAAAAAAGAAACAATTATCTCTAGAAGTCAGACCACAAGTCTTCTCTTTTCCAGTTCTTCCTGATTCTACAGCAGTATATCCAAAATATCAATGATACTTGAATAAAACACTGCCAGGTTGAACGGTGGCTTGTTAGATGCTGGTTCCTCCACAAAAGGATTCGGAGACAATCAGTGGCCTCCTCCACAGCAATAAAGAGATGGAGTCAATAAACAGCTGGCAAGACAGAGTAGCTTGCTTTGTTTCTCCCCAGGAACACGTGCCTGCAGCCGTCTAACCTGACAGACAGGATGAAAAGAAAACTCAGAAATATTGAGCAGTCGGGAAAAAGAGATTTTAAGCAGATGGCCCCAGTCATGGCTGCCATCCCACGTTACTGAAAAAGAAGTGATGAGCAACAGAAAGAGAGACAGAAGCAGAGAACGAGAGAGAGAGAGAGAGAGAGAGGGAATCATTCATCAAGTCTACCTGGAAATGTGTGATCCCAATATCACATTTGACAAAATAAATTGTTTAAGGATGTCTAGCTCTTCTTGACAGCTGTTCCATGGGAAGCAATCTGCTGGGTGAAGAGTCCAAATAATCGAGCAACACTTCCTCCATTGCCTTGCTTTAAAAGATGGATCCTCCCCCCCCTCCTCCGAATGTGGATGAAAAGATATCAGCTTCCTCTTTACATAGGATCTTACCAACAGTTCTGGAACACTTATGTGGAATTCAAACACAAATCCAGAACTACTCTGAAGCAAAATTAAAAATACAGTTATGCATCAGGCAGGGGATTCACTCACAGGATCAATGAATGTTAGCGTTGTAAAGGACCTTAGAGGTCATCTAGCCCAGTTCCTACTCAGGGAAGGAATGTGGAACTACAGCATTCATGCTGGCCATTCCAGCAATAGTTAAACACTTGTAAAGGTAGAGAGACCACCTCCAGTTTCTAAGACAGTCTGCTGTCCTCTCAAAAGGTTCATACCAATAATATATTTCCTCTAACAGCTAGCTGAATTCTGATTTCTTGCAATTTCCTACGTTGGTTTTAGTCTTGTCCTATAGAGCCAAACAGAGCTTCTCCATCTCTTAACACTAGTAGTTCTTAACTTTTCCTTACCAGGGACCCCCTTTAAATATCTTTTGTTTCCAGGAACCCCCACAAGACTAAACTCAAGATTTAAGACCCTAAAATGCATCAATATTTATTTAAAATTGCTAATCAAGGGTCTTCAAATTGGGACAGAAAGGAGAAATAAGTAAATGCATACACTCTGATTATAATATTTGTATTGGAATGATTTCATACAAATTTTAAATAACAACAACAATAACACCTAAGCATGAAAACATGGTCTGTTATCACTTGTTAATTTTAAGTAATTAATTAAAGAGAAAGTTGCCAGCCAGCCAGTCAGTGATTGTCCTTCTCTCATTCTCTCTCTCTCCCTTTGTCTTGGTGTCCTTTCCTCTTGATGAAGAAGGCAAAAAGGGAGGTGGTTGTTGCAGTGTTTCTGATAGTAGACTGGATGTCTGGAAAAGAGGGGAAGGACAGAGAGAAAGAAAAGGGCAAATGCTGACTGGCTGGCTGGCTGGCTGGCTGCTCCGCTGTCACTCAGTTGCTCAGTCCAGCTCCTGCCCACAGGAGAACGGTATCCCCAACAGAGCATGGCAGCCAGCTCTGAAAAAGGATAGCAGAGAGAAACAGGAACAAATGAGAAGAGGGGGTGCTGCCGCAGCAAATGCCATCCCCTGGTAACAAACTGGAAGTTTGAGTGATGGATCACCATTGACAAAATAAGCTGCCACCTGATTCAGGCAAAAGTACACACAGCTTGTGAAAGGAAATGAGGAGGTGCACTCGGGGTCTTTTATGGAGAGGTCACTTCAACCCTCTTTTTTGCATTTTTCTCTCTCTCCCTCCTTCACCCATTTCAGGTCCCTCCCCCCAATGAAGAAGGCAAAAAGGGGTGTGTGAGAGCCTTTCTGGTAGTGGACTGGACTGTTCTCAGCTGGAAAAGAGGGAAGGGAATAAGAGAGAAAAGGGCAAATTTTGACTGGCTGGCTGTCAGCTCTGGTGTCATTCGATTGCTCAGTTTGCCTCCTCCTCATAGCACTTGGCAGGTAGCATACAGGCCCAGCCAACCTACTTGCTTCCCTATGCCTTGGTTCCTCTCACATGGCCACTCTATTGTGAGGAGGAGACTGGCTGAGCAGCCATGCTCCTCTGTACATGCTCTAGTTTCACAGTGGCCTTAAAAGTGTAGCCATCAGAACTGGATGTAGGAGTGCTCCTGCACAATAATATTAAGGATGTTTGCTGTGGTTCTTGTGTGCTTATAAGATTATTCCAACTTAAGGTGATCCTCTCCTGGGGTTTTCTCAACCAGGTTTCTTCAGAGGGAGTTTGCCATTGCTTTCCTCTGCAGCTGAGAGGGTGTGACTGGGTCACCCAGTCCAATGCACAAATCATTATTCCACATTGGCTCTAAAAATATGACAACTCTCTCATGGGGTTTTCCCAGCAAGACTTCTGCAAAGGAGAGTTGCCACTGCCTTCCTGTTAAGCAGAAAGAATGTGGCTTTGCCCACGATCACCCACTGGAGTCCCACAACTTGAGTGAGGATCACAGCTATTTTTCATACTACTTGAACTGCCAGCGCCACAGCCTATGCAGTCCTTGTACTGGAAGTCTGAAGAGGTTCCTGGAACTATCTGCTGAAGAACCCCACCACATCCTCTAAACTACAGCACTTTGTTGTTGTGTGCCTTCAAGTTATTTCCAACATACGATGATCCTAAGGTGGACCAATTATAGGGCTTTCTGGGGCGCAGAGTGTGCGTGAGCTCAAAGTCACCCAGTGGGCTTCCACAGCTGAGCCTGGAATTGAAACCTGGTCTCCAGGGTCATGGTCATAGTCACAGATTGATAGAATAATAGAATCGTAGAGTTGGAAGAGACCGCAGGAGCCATCTAGTCCAACTTCATTCTCCATGCAGGAAGACACCGTCAAAGCATTCCCAACAGATGGCCATCCAGCTCTCTTTAAAAACTTCCAAAGAAGACGATTCCACCACATTCTGAGGCAGCGTATTCCCCTATCAAACTGCTCTTAATGTCAAGAAGTTCTTCCTAATCTTTAGATGGAATGTCTTTTCCTGAAATTTGAAGCCATTGCTCCCTGTTCTGGTCTCTGGTGCAGCAGAAAACAAGCTTGCCCCACACTCCATGTGACATTCTTTCCTGTATTTAAACACGGCTATTATCTCCCCTCTTAACTTTCTCTTCTCCAGGCTAAACGTACCCAGCTCCCTAAGCCTCTCCCCACAGGGCTTCATGGTTTCCAGGCCTTCGACCATTTTGGTGGCCCTCCTCTGGACACGTTCCATAGCGTGTTCCACGTCCCACAACTTGTTCCACAGCCTTCTTGAACCGTGGTGCCAGATCTGGACCCAGGATTCCAGGTGGGGGTCTGGCTGAATCACAATAGAGTGAAACTATTGCTTCCCTTGACCTAGGCTTTCTGCTCCCAGTGATGCAGCCCAGAATCGCATTTGACGCATTTGACGCTCAGATCACTACACCACGCTGGCTCTCGTACTAGAGTCCCGGAACAGCAGTTGCTATGATCTAGGAACAAGAAGAGCCATTTCCGCACTAGACTGTTGTGGCGCTAGGATTCCACTTTCAACGTCCTCTGGAATCCTGGGGTTTGCAGTTTCGGGAGGGGCCGGCCGGCCCCTCCCGAAACTGCAAACCCCAGGATTCCAGAGGACGTTGAAAGTGGAATCCTAGCGCCACAACAGTCTAGTGAGGAAATGGCCAAGGAGGTGTATACAGTTGGTGGAATTCCAGCACTTGTGCTCCCCCACCTTTTTTTCGCCCCCAGGTCTGGTCTGTTCTAGCAAAAACAACAATGGGGCTAGCGACAGCCAGAAAAGGCCACATTCCTTCTGGCTTTTAACTTAGGCCATTTCCGCACTGGACTGTTATAGTGCTATCATCCCGCTTTCAACCTCCTCTGGAATCCTGGGGTTTGCGGTTTCCTGAGGCCCAAGAGCTCTCTGGCTGAGAATTCTGAAGGCCCCTCCGTCAACTGCAAACCCCAGGATTCCAGAGGAGGTGGAAAGCGGAATAAGTGCGCTATAAACAGTGTAGTGCGGAAAAAGGACCTTAATCTTTTCAATTCTGCTCTGCTGGTAAAAGAGGAGCCCTCAGACCACGTTGGGCAGCCTGAGGCCACGCCCCTCTCCGCGTTTAGGCGGTTGCCTGGATACCAGGAATCCTACGGGCCCCCCCCCCGTCCTTTCCCTCCCGCTCTCCCCTCTATGGTAGTCTGGAGCCGAGACTGATAGGATCCGCGCCACGCGACGCTCTAGCTTTCCGTTGTGATATCTGTGGTACGTCGCCGTATCCCTCGAGTCAGTTCCCAATTGCCGCCTCTCCCTCCGAAGTGTTTTGTGACTGAGGGAAAGAGGAAGAAAAAGAAGAGAGGCGAAGTCGGCGGCCGCCGCGCGAGATACAGGGAGGACTGGGCCTCGGCGGCCGCCGTCGTCCTTCCCTGGAGGCCGCCGCCGCCGCCGCCGCCTCCTCGCAGCCGGAGCCCTCGCCGGCGCCCGTCCCTCCCTCAGTCCGCCGGCGCGACCGCGAAGCCCGGGGGGGCTCCCTTCGCCCGCCTTCGCTGCCGTCCCGCCTTCCCTCCCTCCCTCCCTCCCGCCCCCTGCGCCCCTCTCGGGGGGTTTGCGTTCCCCCCACCTCAGGCGATGGAGCGCGGGGCGCTCCCCGGGGGGCGGCGGCGGCGGCGGCGGTGGCCGGGCCTGCGGGAGGGTCTCTCGGCCTCGGTGGCCGTCTTCCTGCTGCTGCCGGCGCTGGGGCCGGTCTCGTCGTCGTCGTCGTCCTCGGCGGTGGGAGCGGCGCCGTCGGAGGCGGGGGCGGCGAAGGAGTGCGAGAAGCCGTGCGCCAGCGGGGGCCGCTGCCAGCCCAGCACCGGCCAGTGCGAGTGCCGGCCCGGCTGGGTCGGGGACCAGTGCCAGCACTGCGGGGGGCGCTTCCGGTGGGTGAGGGCGCCGGGGGCGCCGGGGCAGCCGCCCCTCCGTCCCTGCCTGGCGGGGGTGGCGGGGAGGCGGCGGCGGCGGCGAGGGGGACCGCGAGCCCCGGGAGGAAGGGCGGGAGGCCAGCGGCCCCGGGAAAGGGTTGGCGGACGATGCTCGGGGGTCTGGACGGGGGGGGGGGGAGGCGGTCAGCGTGGATGTTCGGGTTTGCCGTGTGGCAGCCCCGGCCGTCTCGTTTGTTTCGCTTTACGGGTGGCCACGGGTGCCCGTGGTGCCCTAGGAGTAAATGGTGATAAGAATAAGAACGGGAAAAAATTGGAATATCTCTCGATGGCTCAGAGTGCATTGCTTGGAGGGGAAGAAGGGGGGGCAGGAAGGCAGGGGCGCTGGAGAGAAGGCCGGTGGGCGCGGGGGTGGGTGGGCTTCCGGGTGTGGATCGGTCGGCCGGGGGGCCGACTGGATGGCCACCCCTCTGTCCCGCCTGGCCTGCCTCCCAGGGTTGGTGGGAGGAGGAGGAGGCAGAGGCGTCCCCCTGGATGAAGGACAGGATGCTGATAGCCTCTAAAAATAGTTCATAGAAAATGCTCAGGGATCTCAAGCAGTGGAAGGGTGTGACAGGCTGGAAGAACACCGGAGCAGGGAGTTGGGTGGTGAAGACATTGTTAGAGTGTGTGTGTGTGTGTATCTGTGTGTTCAGTTTTACACATTTGGCAGTGCTGGCTGTTTTGCTTGTTTTGCAAAGTGCCATGTGTATTCATGGTACTATATAAATAAATGATATCATCATCATCTTCACTGAAATAACGAAACATGTTTTGGTGGTTTAGAGTGCATTGCATGGAGGGGAAGAAGGGAAGGAAGGAAGGAAGGAAGCGGCGTAAGGGAGAAGTCTGGCTTGGTGAGAGCACGGGCAGTGGGCTTCAAGGTGTGGCTCACTCAGCCAGAAGGCTGACTGGACAGCCATTCCTCTGTTCAGCCTGACCAGCCTCACAAGGTTGTTGTTCAGAGAAGAAGGTAAGGGGGAACATGAGCCCTGTGGAGGAAGAGTGAGATAGAACAGGCTCTAAAAGTGCTCAAGGATGCAAATGAAAAGGGAAAGAAGAAACTCTGGAAGGTCAGGGAAGCAGCAAATTGAAGGAGAGAAAATCGAAAATGTTGTTGGGGTGTATGTGTGTATGTTGTACATCTTTGGCAGTCCTAGCTGTCTTTTTTATTTTAGTTTGCAAAGTACCATATACGCTGATGGTGCTATTTAAATGAATATAATAATTGTTGTTGTTGTTGTTGTTGTTGTTTATTAACATAATGAAACGTGTCATGATGGGTCCAAGTGCATTATTTGTGCTGTCTCAGCAATTATTATGACAGCCCTGCTTTGTAGACCAATATTATATGAATCTTACAGTTGGTGGGTCAAGATTAGAGATAAACTGTGATCTCTATAAATATCTTGAAAATGAAAATCACAGATTAGAAATTCATCCCAAAAAAATCCTCATTTGCCAATAAAATACATTCTGTTGCACATTTATCACAGCTTCAAAGAAGAAACAGTGGTATCTCTTCTTTGTTAAAGATTCCATGCTGCCCTAAGTGGTGCTTCCGACTTTCCAGGGCTGAACGGATAGGTGGCATTATGCTGCCTCTGTTTCCTGAGAACCTGTAGAACAGATGAGAGAGAACTCCTACCTGAGCTTTTCATTCAAAGACAGGCTGAGGTTGCCTTTCTATGGGGTGAGAGCTTTTCTGAATTTGGGCAAGCAATAGGGAGTGAAAGTGATAGGCTTGGCTTGCATAGGCACCTAGTGAGGTTCTAGATGCTAGTCTACAGAAATTCAGAGAGTGATAAATATGTTAATTCTTTGGTTGCCACAAGGCTATTGTAGGACGGGAGTGGATAAATCCAGATTTTGGCAGTAAATGCAGGTCGTTTGTACTAGATGGACAAGGATTTCTAATTCTCAGAAGAGAGTTTGTATGGGGAATGATTACAAACTCTGTTCAGATTAGTACTCAAATTCCTGTATTCAAATGACTTTCATTCTAAATGTCTGCCTTCCACAACAGGCTGTAGGTGGTAGATTTCTGGGTTTTAGTGGGACTGCAGCAAGAAAGATGCTGTGAGTTTAAATCCTGTTCTCATATCAGCCATCTTTATTTTAAAATTATAGCTTTTGTAACATATAAGCTAGATATAGTTTTTTTTTAAAAAAATGCGTTTGTGATTTATAGACACAAAACAGAATAGATACAGACAAAGAAAGCCATCTTGGTGGGTTCTAATTGCTATAAGGTAGCATATGATTCAGCACAACTGTGACCTTTGAAAGTCAGCCGTGATCTCTGAGGCAGAAATCTCTGGTCTGTATAATGTGTGTAAATTAACACTCCTCAGGTTTGCTCAGGTGTTAGACCTTTAAGTCACACCTGATGAAGCACAAATGAAGAATGTTCTTCTTCTAGCCTTGTTCTTTTGACTTTTGCTGTGTCTTGTGTATGAATACAGTAATCAAAGTGAGCCCAACCAGTCCATTTTTCTTTCTCTCACTTTAGATAACATTAGGATAAAACTCAGTGCAGGAATGGGCAGTGTGGCTGTCCAGATGTTGTTGGATTGCAGCTCACATAATCCCTCACCACTTGCTGTTATGGCCAAGGCTGATAGGAACTGCAGTCCAACAACATTTGAAGGGGTGTGGTTTGCCCCTCGCTGGTTTAGTGGCTTAAGGAGTTGGGCAAAGCGAGGTACTGGCAACCCACTGCACTTCTGAAGAGGCAGTGCCAATTTTCCATTGTTCTTTCAGTTTCCTTGGCAGGTTTTGATACAGTTTAGTGCTTCCACGTATGCTCATGTCTCCTCAAAGATTCTTAAGGTCTGTTTACAGGCTGTATATGGTTTATCCCAATCTGTTGCAATGTGGGTGTTCTTGGAGTCTCAGTATGGTTACGTTACTGTGAATGGCTTGCTTTTAGTCTTACTAGCTGCTTTTTAATTTCTGGGAGATCCTGTCTTCAGGTGCACTGTAATAAAATCAGTGGTGCTTTTCCTTTCAATCACGCTTGCTTATTCCCTCCACAAAGCCAGTATGTGAACAGTCCCTGAACAGAAATAATTCATGCTTGAAAACTGCTCTGCACTTACTGTCATGAAAGAATTGCCTTGAGGCAATTGGACTAGGAAGAGCTGTATGCATTAATACGTTAGTGCAGAAGTGACACCCATCAGTGCTTTCCCAAGAAACTGTTTTTAATACATATGAACTCCACCGTGAACCTTCTGGGCTCTTCAGTTGACTGTGCAAAATACTCTCTTGAAAGTCAACATCTTTAAATGGTTGTTCATGGTTACTGTATTTTGTCAAGAAGTATTGCTGCAAAGAGATCTTGGTCTACGTGATTAAGATTCTGTATGAGGTCTGCGGATATCTTTGAACTGTTTTGTAACTTCTGAATGAGCTGTAGTGTGCACAGAAGTAAAGAACTTGCTAAAGTTATGTTTTCTTTTTGCACAAACCTGCTTAAGGAGTTAATTTAGGGAATGTGCATGTTGGATTTGAAGCTGTCCCCAGAAAATGCCTCAGCTTTATTTAGGACTGGTGTTCCTGAATAAAGCTAATTCTGAAAAACAGGAATGAATCTTTTTCTAGTCCAGCAACCCGGAAAGCAGACAGTTCGTCTTGTGCATAATCCTGCCTGTGTTAAAAGAGTTTCTCAGGTTTCTCCCCACTTACTAATGAAATTGGCCTTTATTTCCACAGGGGATACTGGTATCATGCTATTTGCCTTAATGTATGTTGCCTTCGATCTTGGAGGGAGTATGCTTCTTAATTACAGAGTCAGGATGGTGCAGTGGGTTGAGCATTGTATTACAGAGCCTGGAGACCAGGGTTTGATTCCCCATTCAGCCATGGAAACCCACCAGGTGACCTTGGACGCATCACACACTCTCAGCCCTGGAAACCCCATGATAAGTTCACCTTAGGGTCACCATAAGTAGGAAATGACTTGAAGGTGCACACAACAATAATGCTTCTGAATGCCAGTTGCTGTGGCTGCTGTAGGAGGAGAGAAGGCTGGAGTAGAAGCCTCTTGTCAAATTCTGCACATCTTCTATTGTGAACATAGCAGTTTCCATTGCTGCTTTTGCTACTAGTGGAACTGCAGTAGTGGTACTCTGCACTTGTCAGGTCTCCTGTTGTATGCAGCCATTATGAGTTTCTGTCAGTTCAGATGCATCCCTTCTCCTTGCCCTTGAATAAAATGGCATCTCTGTAAGTAAAATAACAACAACAACACAGTAATGAGGCGTGTTCTTCTTCACTGAAGGATTTTTAACAAAGGTTGAATGGCTTCCTCTCAGGGGTGTTTTAACTGTGGATTCCTGTATGCAGGGGCAGGGGTTCCTCCAACTTTCTAATAATATGGTTATGGAGCTCAGCTACAGACAGTGAGTTCTGTGGAAAGTTTTGGGTGGAAGTGGGAAGCATGTAAATACATCATGTAAATAAGCATGTAGATATATAAATATGGATGGCTTTCTGTGGGTCTCCAGTATAAGGTAGTGCTTAGTTGGCTGTTCAGTAGTTGAATGATATCTGGATTCACAAAAATGAATCTGTTCTTTGAACCTGTGAATCCTCCCAGCTTTGAAATTCTGAATTGGAATTTTACCTTGTCTTTGACAGTATTGCAGCCAGAGGTGGAACATCAGATTTAATTTATTCAATGCCAGTCAGTATGTAGATCTGTGATAGAAGCAGGTCTTGATTTATATTGGGGTTGTGCTCCTAAACTTGTGATATTACAGGAGACTAACTTAAAGCCAGTGACATTGGGAATCATTGGGCACTGTGGTATGCAATCTGATGGAGGTGAAACGGCCATGAAATTAGTGATTTTACTTAACACCAGTTTTAAAGAGGTTTAGGGCATAAAACATCCCTTTTCCAGGCTAGAGTAGTATTCAGATATTCTCGAGAGGGACCAAAAGCAGCAACCACAGATCCCAGAGGGGCTTGCTTAGAGTGAGGTGGCTTGCTATCAGATATCAGTTCCTCTTCAAGTGAACAACTTGTAAGAACCATATTGTTCTTTGCCTTCAGAGAATTCTCAGGGGAGAAAGCACATCAGGAGAGAGAGGCATGTCTTCTGCTGTTTTTCTCAAGGATACCAAGGACACGGCTGGAGGAGAGGCAGCACATTTCCTGCTCTGAAGAAAGCAGTTACTCACCCACCAGCTAAGCAAGCAGTGGAATCCTCTTCCAGCTGCACCCAAACTCCAAGATTCCAGTTTCTTCCTCCCCTTTGTGCCCCCTCTTCTAAGCGGATAAAAGAAACCCCTTCAAATAAGAACAAGATTTGAGTTTCTTCCTTCTCCTCATGCTCCCACTCCTAAAGCCTTTTCCTTTCTAGATGTAAGTTGCTTCCCCTCCTTCCTGCTTTCCCAACTTTAGGAGGTAAAAGAAAACCATTCCAGTCTTAGCTGTCCAGGCAGCAGCTGGTGCAGGAGGAGGACAAGAGGTGGGTTTTTAGGGGCTGCATGACTTGATCAGAGCTGCCAAGAGGGAAAGTTCTGGAAAAAAAGTGCTGAGGGGGGGTTGGAGGAACCTGCACATAATCAAATCCATGAAAGTTAAATCTACAAATGTAGCAGGCTGACTGTATTTTATAGAATCCTGACTGTAGAATTTTGCTTATTAGAAAACTAATGCAACTTTTTTACCCATCTGGTCAGCCTTTTTAACTGTTTTCCTGAATTAGCAGATTGCAACAAGAAAAACGCATGCCATTCGAGCTGAGTTCCCTAGTTAGGTACCTTCCAGGTATGTTGAAACAGGTCTCATCATGTATATGACCTATTACTAAAGTCAGAGTTATCTATGCAATGGGAGCAGCATTTCCTGGGCTGCTACCTTCAGATGTGTTGGAATATCACTCCCATCCTCCTCAACCAGCATGGTTAATGGCTGTGTTGCTAGAGAAGGTGGTTGTAGTTCAACATAGCTGAAAGTTGCCATGCTGGGGAAGACAGCAGTAGAATTTCAAAGTTACAATATTGAATATCCTGAAGAGCATAATGATGATGCTGAAACGTGTACATAGATTGATCTGATTTCTCCAGAGTTGTGTTCAGTATATCCCTGTTGGTGTCTTAGAAGCTGTATTGATGGGCTTGAGAGCACCGATGTAATGCAAGGATTATAATAATAATAAAAAAATAAGCTGTCTCCTGTGGGCTCTTGCAATTGAAGGCTGGCCATAAGTTTCAGAGCTTCTTTATTTCGTGTTCTGCTTTTCTCTCTCCTTCTTCATTTCCTTATTGCACATGCAGTTACTTTCCAATCCCATTTAAGGCAGCTGCTTGCCTTCCTCTAATAAAATGCCCTCCTTTAGGATTACTTTTTATTTCCCGTTTTCTGCATCCAATACCACAAATGAGCTTAGTGCTGCAGCATCCGCCAAGTGTGATTATAATCTCTGTCTGGTACAATCTGCCTTTCAAACCAGCTTTTCCTTGCTTTCTTCTCACATTATTGCATTTTTGAGCCCGTATTTGCTCTGATCTTTATCTTTCACCCTGTTGCTGGAATGTTACTAAATATGGGTTAGTATTATCTGATACTCCATGTCTGGAGAAATAAGCCCACTTGGCTCCAGCCAGACAATTAAGATTTTTGTAGGTTGTTGTGGGTTTTCCGTGCTTTGAGGCCGTGTTCTATTAGTATTTTCTCCTGACATTTCGCCTTCATCTGTGGCTGGCATTTTCAGAAGATGTAAGATTTTTGTGTTTTTCTGCCTTTGTCACCGTTGTTTGTAAGCGTTCCTGTCATTGTTCTGAAGCGCTTAAGAAACAGCTTTCCTAAATGGCTTTTGTTCACCCCCATCTTTTGATAACACAAAAGGGTGATCTTAGAAGGCACTGAAGAAATGGCAGGGCTTGTTGGTTTTTCTTCTTATTGGTTGATCTGCTAACTTCTTGTAATGCTCTCAGATTTTTTTTCCACACCACATTTTCGCTACTTCATAAACTGCAGTGTGCTAGATGGGAATGTAGAACACACTTGTCGCTGCCTGTGCGCTATTATCAGATAGATGGTTGTTCCTGTATGTCTTCAAGTCACTTAGAACTTAGGGCAATCCTAAGACAAAGCTGTCACAGGGCTTTCTTAGCAGAACATGTTCAGAGGGGGCTGTCTTTGCCTTCCTCTGAGGCTGAGAGAGTGTGACTTGCAAAGGTCACCCCGTGGGTTTACATGGATGAGTGGGGATTCAGGCTTTGCTCTCCCAATGTCCCAGTTGAGCACTCAGACCATTGCCTCTGAATAAATCTTGCCAAAGAAACAACTGGAGAGCATCGACATGACTCAGAGTCAACTTCAAGGTGTGTAACAACAACAAAAGACATCATTCTTAAGTTAATTGGTGCAATAATCACCTGCGGCTTTAATTGTTATGTGGGCCTTATTAATTAATGGCATTGACTTCAAGCACACATCTGGGACTTCTGGAGGAGCTGTATCTTATCTAGGCTGCACATCTGTACCAGTGTCCTCTGCCAAATCTGAGAAAGGAGCATCAGGTAATGTTCAGATGTTCAGAAGGGCTAGAGGAAGGGCTGTAGCTCAGTGCTAGAGCCCCTGCAAGGAGCCCTGGTGATGCAGTGGTTAAATGCCGGTTTAACTGCAGCCCCAAGTTTGTGAGTTCAGTCCTGCTGGGCTCCAGGTTGACTCGGCCTTCCACTTTTCCGCAGGTCGGTAAAATGAGTACCCAGCTTGTTGGGGGCAATTAACTAACACATTATAAACTGCTTAAAGAGCACTTAACTGGTAAGCAGTATGGAAATACACATGGTATTGCTATTGCTTTGTGTGTGTGTTTAAATCCCTGGTGGTACCTCGAGGTAGATCTGGGAGAAGTCCTGTCTGAAACCCTAGAGTAGGGTGGGTAAAGCATAGCTCATGGCCACATGTGACCCCCCAGCACTAAAAAAAATTTCTGCTCACATTATTCTGAGAAAAAAGGCCTCTCAAGGTGGCTGCCATTTCCCCATAAGCATGTTGCAAGGGCTAAAAATTGATTGTCTGTCTGTCTGTCTTTTTTAAGGAGTGAGTGCAATTGTGGAGTGTGGCCCTCCAAGGTCTCCTAGGGAGCTAAGGTGGCCCCCTAGCCTTCCACAGTCCCCTCTCACCCTAGAAGGATGCTACCATCTTGGGCAGAGATTTCAGAACTAGATAAACTTAACAGTTGTAAGGCAGCCTCCTGTATTCCTGTACATGTAAAGGGTTTTGTTTCTTCCAACCATGCGGAATTCAGAAAATTCCCCTTTTCCCTGATGGAGAAATGAAGACGATGTAGTTATATCTCTGGTTGTTTTTTGAACACTATTACAATAGGTTTGCCAGCTGTGGTTGGCAAGCTCTGCAGTTAATTGGATCAAACAATAATTAAGAGAAAGAATGGGATAGAAGTACTGCCATAGGAAGGCTATTAGACCCACCCCCTTTTCTTTCTTTTAAAGATGAAGGGAAAAATAATTGAGTACTCTCACAGAATGGATGTGACATTAGGGGCCCAGCATGGTCTCATGGGAAGGGGATTCAATTTGGCTTGGGTTCAGCTCCCATCCCAGCCATGGGGGTAATTAGTTAGCTTTTAGGAAGTCACTTACTGAGCTGCATGTTCCCATCTGAAAAATAGGATAATAGTGACCTCTCTCGCTTGGTTTTTGATGAGGATTAATGATAGTGTTTGGCTACTTCCTGTTTGGTGCCTTGGGGAGAGAGTAGGCCTATAAAATCTGAATGAGTGAATAAATCTTACCTGTGATTAAAAAGGAAACAGAGCAAACACAGATTATGTAGACCCCCGTTTGCATATTTTTACACATTCTGGTTCCATTTCCCCTGCTCTGCATTAACAGGGCCTTCTGTCAGCACCGTCAAGTGATAACTTGATTGAATTATGTCGACGTTCTCAAGTGTGAAGGCAGGTGATGCGGACCCTCTCCAACTTCATCGTTCACCCTTCACAGCAGCGCATCTTACTTGCTACCGGCCCCCGAACTTTCAAAATGCCTGCTGTGCACCACCTCAGGAAACAGTGACATGAACGTTAATGTTGCCAAGTACTTTACATGGCATTGACAGAGGTTCGAGGAAGTGCCCTGCTGTTTTTCTGTTGTGGTTGTTGGTTTAGGTGCTGCACCTCCCGAGCATCATGCGTGAAAGGCAAATAGATTCTGGAGTTTATGTTCTCTGCCCTTCCTTCTGTTTCAGCTGCTCCTTGTGGCTGCTGTGGTTTGGAAGATTAAGCAGAGCTGCTGGGTATCACAATGAACAGCGGTGGGTCAAAATGACAGAATTGCTGAAACCATCTGTAAACGTGGTGTCAGTTCCTTGCATCATCTTACAGGTTGGACCATTATAGAGAAACTAGGACCACAAATTTCAGTTTCAGAAGTGCCTGTAGGCCAATTTAATTAAGTTGGTACTGCTTTCATATTAATTGCATAAATTCTTAAATTATTTCTTTCTGTAAAGCACTGTAAATAGCCACTTCATCCCACTTGATTACTGTGGGCAGCAGCTAGAAGACCACTAAGAGCTTTTGACAAGAGCAGGCACTCTGTGGTCCCTGTCAGTTTGATGGAGTGGTAGTCCTTGCCCATCATAGAGGGCACACACTGCTTATCCAGAAACTGAAGCTGAATCCGTTGCAGCTGGTGGCCATTGCTCCTGTTGACAGAGATCTTCAGTGCATTTGTAAATCGTAAAATAAATGTGTTCATGAGCACTTTATTACTCCTTTATTTTATTTTTCGAGGCACATGCGTTGAGGTGGAAGTGATTGTACTCTGATTACTGAGGCTGCACAAGGAGATAATATTAAATAGCACCACAGTTTACCTGAACTTGTTCCCCCCATTTTTGATCTTATAGCTGAATATACAAGGGATGCTGCAGAAGAGAGAAAAACACATGCAACCTAAAGTCAGTGTCTTCTAAATCCAGGCAGCCTTACTTTGTTTTCAGCATGATTCTAACCAAGGTCATCCTTCAAAATTAGTCGGGTTGGGACACAACTTTTAATCAGCCCCTGAGATTTGATCTCTATCAAAAATACAAGTTACTTTTTCTCCCTCCTTCCTTAATTCTCTGTAATCCTTCTAGATGTTTGCAGAAGGTTTCTGATACAGAAAAAACAGTATCATGTGCAAGCCTGTTGGATACGTGCTTGATTACTCTGCAAGGTGACTGAGAATGTCTGGTGTGACAGAATTAGATGCTTTCAGTACTGTTGCAGGAAATGCTGTTGGAAGAGAAAGTAGGTTTTTCTGAATCAGACTTCAAAATGTCATGAGTTTGAAAACTTCCAATTGATTGAGTGTACGTTCAGTCAAAAAGGGGAAAAGAGGACCTATTCTGCACTTCTTATTCTGCATGAACAACTCTCATAAGAGACACACATCATATGGCCTGGGAATACCCATCGTCATGTCTGTGGAAGCAGAAAATCTTCATATATGAATAGGGCTGCTGCCTGTTAAGAAAACCTTCCTGCCTTAGCAGTGGGGAGCCCCTTGATTTAGAGATGGGTAGGGAAGATGCAACCTGTGGGCTGCATGTGCCCCCCGCAAGCTTCCTTTTGAGACCCCTGAGTTTCCTCTAATTTTTTAAAGAGACTAAAACCAGAGGAAAGGCCATTATTGTCAAATCAGAAATGGCAGGAACCCACCAATTGTTGCAGTTACTCTTCTGAGGGAAAATCAAGTCTCCTGTAAAAAGATTTTGGTCACTTTTCCCACCCTTTCTAAGAAGCAGGGTGGCTTCTCCTTCAGCTAAGATATCAACGGTTCTGCAGCGAGAGGTGTCCTTCTCTTTTCATTGCTGTTGTCTGGCTTCTCTTGTGCAGACGGATTGCAGTGGACCTGACAGTGTGCTTTGAAATAGATAACACGAGCGGGGATAAAATTGTTTTGGCTGACAAAGAAATTATGAATGTATACGTTATGGAAGAAAACCTGGTTTTTGAGTAAATAAAGATGTGAGTTGCTCCTGATAAATATTCACTAGGCTGTGTTTGTTTCCTTGCTTGCTTAATCCCTGCCTTTCTCTCTGTATAGGATCCAAGGTGGCCTAGAGCATTTAAAAAACATGATACAGTTAAAACATTACTTATGAGAAAGTAAAAAAAAAAACAGTTAAATGACAGTTCAGTTAAAAACAGAAGATTAAAGCAATATAAAAAGTAAGGGAGACATGGGTCCCTCTAAATCAATTTCTTCTAAAACAGAAAATAAATAAATATATTCACTGAGTGTGAGGAGGTATAGATGTTTAAAGCAGGTAACAAATGTGTGATTAAATAAAAAGAGAATGTAAAGAAGAAGATATTATTAACTACAAGACTTAATAGGATACGAAACTGTATGAGCATTAACATTAACAAATTATACATACAAGATATTAAGAAATATACTTAAGGTTAAGATAGGATTAATCTGGAACAAACATATAACTTTTTTTTTCTTTAATGGAGGTACTTATTTATGAGAGATACATTAATAATTATATGCTCTGGTAAAGAAGTGAGGAAGAACGATAACATCAAATAAGCTACAACAGATTGTATAATTGTGCTTTATTTAATATGTATTTTCTTTTATTTGTTGAAATGTTAATAAAAATATTAAAAAAAAAAGTAAGGGAGACATCATAAAAAAGATAAAAATGCTATTCCATTAAAAACCCTTTCTGTCATGTAACTTATAAGCCAAAGGCCTGCCTAAATGAAAAGGTCTTTGCCAGCTGGTGAAAGGAGGGGAGAGAGGGGACCAACCAAACTTCCACAGGAGGGAATTCCACAACTTAGGAGAAGACCACTGAGAAGACTCTCTCCCATTTGCTTGCCAAGCATGCCTCTGTCGGTGGTGGGGTCAAGAGAAAGCCTTTCGCTAAGGAGTCAGGCATTCATCCTGTTTACGTACCACACAAGCCCTAATGAGAGGACACCTGCGTCGACACAACTAGACTATAAATGAGAAGTATCTGGCTTCTCACTGGAGTCAACAACTGCTCTTCTCGGTGGTTGAAACCCTGTGTCTTTCCCTTGCTTCCTTGCCAAAAACTCCATTTCCGGTTGGACTTTCACCTGTCGTGTGACTAGGATTCCAGTTTTCCCCTTTAGATTTGGTATCTCAGAACTCTGGACTTTTGGCTCTGACTCGGACTCGACCTGAACTGCTCTCTCCCTCTTTGCTGCGAGTAAGAGCCTTGCTCCTACAGCCTGCAAATCGCTGCTGTCTCTTGAAGCCTCTGCCCAGCTGTGTAGCCTGTCTGATGCACGACAGGCAAATCCATACGAGGAGATGTGGTCTTTTCAGATGGTGTGGACCCAAGGTATAGGGCTTTCAAGGTCATAACTAGCACTTTGAGGTCTGTCCAGAAACAGGCTGGTGCTTTAACAACAATCAGGTGTTATCGATGTGCTTTAACACAAGATGGAGGATGTCCCTGTGACGGGAAAGGAGTTGGGGTGGGAGGAATGCTATCCTATGGGCAGGCTTATCAGATGTAGCAAAGGTGCTCTGGTTTAGCCTGTAGACTTTAAGGAGCTATGTAAAGTACCTAATCCTGTCCCCAAAATTGGGCACCCCAACGTGGAAACCACTGGCAGCACAGATAAAGGTGGGGAAGCGTGCTGAATCTTCTGCAGGTGTGATTAACTCTCTCTATAGCAGTCTGGCCGGCAGCATTTATCTCCAAGATTAGGCACACATTCCAACATTTCACAGATGAAAACTGGGACGTGTGTGGCCCAGCACCATTAGAGAGTGGTCAAGATGGCGAAAGTTACTAGTGAGGAAGAGTACACAAGCTAGGAGAGGGTGCAACAGTTTGCTTTTGCTTGGGCCTACTGGGAGGGCTAGATACTCCCTTTTCACTCCCCATCTGCTGGGTTAGTTGTATGCAAACTACTTTTGCGCTTCAGACCGAGTTTGCAGCAGCTGAAGTAGGCACAGGACAAAGGAAGCAAGGGGGAGGAAAAGACAGAAATGGAGATGTTGGAAAAGCAGCCAAGAAAGTGGGACAGCAGCAGGGGATTAATTTGTGCTTTTCCTGCCAAATTGGGAGAATTTGCATGTTGTGGATCATGCACCATTCATGCAGCCTTGGAGTTCCTTAGAAGCTGGCTTGTCAAGGGCTTCTCAAAGAGAAAAATTAAGGAATCGCCACACTTTTCCTATAGTCTTCTAGACAAAACCGGACTGTGGTGAAATTCTGGTGGGTGTGGCCATGTGAAGTCCTTATGCAGCCTAAGAGCCAGTCCATGATGATGAATGATGGTCATATCCTGTACATAAAATGGTGGCAATGTGGAAATAGCAGATCTGGAACCTGGAGATCTTGTATATAGTCAGTCGTCCCCTTTTGCAGGTTCAGCACTTGCAGATTTGATTATTCATAGATTATTTTATTTATTTAAAAAAGTTCTTACCCTATTTGTCCCACTATAGAAAAAATATGATCTCTCTAGGAATCACTAGGCCCTCCAGCACAATTCTATGGGTTACTTCCTCAGGAAGTAGACCATAGAGTCACACTGGAGACCTAGAGATTCCTCAAGAAAATGCTTCTCTGGGCATTGCTAGGTCCTCCAGCATGACTCTATGCTACTATGGTCCACTTCCACCAAAAGTTGACCATAGAAACATGCCGAAGGACCTAGAGATTCCTGGAGAAGTGTTCTCAATTTTTTTTTTTTTAAAAAAATAGTGTCTGTGGTTTTTATTTTTTATTTGCATTTTTCCACTTTTGCAGGGGTCTTATGCCCCTAATCTCTGCAGAGGTGAAGGGATCAGTGTACATGAGTCAGACACACACACAGCCTTTCTCCCAGTGCATGCAAGGCTGTTTATAACATGGATCAAAACAAAATAGAGCTACGTGCTAGTTATGTCATTTAAACATAAATCCATCTTATTTATATATATCCCACTTTTCCCCTTGCACAGGATCCTGGGTGGCTAACGGCATCGTGTCAGGTGGAAACCAAGGGCTGAGTTCAAAGGGTTTATGAATATTTTAAGAACATCAACAAAGGAAGGGGGGGGGGGAATACAGTACTCCATAAAAACACTTGTGCCGGCTGGGGGATTCCAGCTGTCATTGTCCAGAAAGGAACTTTTCCAAACTTTGTTCCCAGGAGACAGGGAGCGGATTGCAGGACGGCCCCCGTTTGTGCCTCTCTCCCCCGTGTGTGGCTTCTTAAAGCATTTCTTCTTTTCACGGCTGACTTGTTGCAGCCGCCTGGCAATCCGAGAGCAAGAGTTTCCCGGGAGAAAAGGAACTTGCTGTACAATTGCAGCCCTTGCGTTGCGTGCTGAAATGCTGCCTCATTATAATGCAAAAGGGGGCCCAGGGGATGTTGGTAATTTTAAAAATGTCTTGTTATTAATTCCAAAGGCAGAGAAGGTTTGTTTTCCTGGTTTCTCATCCATGCTTTTGAATTCCCCCAAGGTTCTCAGTCCCCGAAGGAGAAGAACAAGGGAGCTCTTTTTAACAAAGGCCACAAGGCCAGAGGGGGGAAGTAGAGCTCCCAATTCTCCGCTTGCTTGGCCAGATGGGAACCTGGGAGAGAGGGAGGGAGGGATGGACAGACGGACAGTAGGTTGGTTGGTTCCTTGCCTTGTACAGGTCTCACCGGAGATTCCTTTTCTCTCAGAAGATCAGAAGAATCTAGCAAGTCTCTTATCAATAGTGTTTTACTCAACTGGTCTACCAGTTAACTATATGTAAATGAGAGCCAGTGTGGTGTAGCAGTTTGGAATTTGCACTAGGACTCCGGAGGCCAGCCTTCGAATCCCTGCTCAGCCATAGAAATCCCCCAGGTTACCCTGCAAAAGTTATATTATCCCAGTCTCAGAGGAAGGCAATGGTAGCAAACTTCTTCTGAACAAATCTTGCCAAGAAGACCCTGTGATAAGTTCACCTTGGGGGTTACTGTTAAGTTGGAAGTCATTGGAAGGTATACAACAATCAATATCCCAATATAGACTCACAACCAATCTCCCAAGTATTACGAACATGCATCTACAACCATGCTCTCCAAAATGCCATTCTGATAGCAACAACAGTGGAATAAAAATTGTTTTTTGTGGTGGCAATTAACAGTGCTGGATGGGGTATTCCCTGTCAGCAAAGCACTGAGTCTGTTCTGGGCTTTAGTCTGAACTTTAAAGGCACCTCCCAAGGTGACAAACCCTATCTTCCAATCAGATCCAGAATATTCCACCATTCAAAGTTCAGACTGAAACCCAGTGCAAATTCATCCCCACAAACATGATGGCAGAGCATTTCTGGTGGCTGCAGAGGGGTTTGCATCCTCCCAGCTCCCTACGGCTGGTATGTTTGGGGTAGGTCTGTACATCAAGCAGCGGGCATTGGCAGCTCCATGTCTATGAATCTGCTCAGAGTTTTAGTCTGAACCTTAAAGGAGCTGCCCAAAGTCGAAGGCTTTCACGGCTGGAATCCATAGGTTGTTGTGGGTTTTCTGGGCTTTGAGGTCGTGTTCTATTCGTATTTTCTCCTGACATTTCGCCCGCATCTGTGGCTGGCATCTTCAGAGGATCTGGGGGCATGGAAGTGAGATGGAGTATAGATACTTGTGTAGTCCCCGGGTGGGAGGGAGCAGTTTGCACGTGTTGCAGTTGGCCTGTGTGATGGCCTATTGTTAAATGGGATATCCCCCAGGGTTGAGTTGTTAGTCAGGGGATATGCATAGCAGTGAGTTAAGTACATGAGCAACCCATTGTGTTGTTCCCTGTAGAGGGACCTCCAGAGTCTGGGTGGTCTTCATTGGCATATTTTTGAGTCTTGATTTTAGTGTTCCTCAGTACTGGTAGCCAAATCTTGTTTACTTTCCGAGTTTCTTCTTTCCTGTTGAAATTGTCCAGGTGTTTATGGATTTCCACGGCCTCTCTGTGTAGTCCGACGTAGTAGTTGTCAGAACGGTCCAGAATTTCTGTGCTTTCAAAAAGCATTCCGCGTCCAGGTTGGTTTATAACATGCTCTGCTACTGCTGATTTTTTCTGGCTGGATCAGTCTGCAGTGTCTTTCGTGTTCTTTGATTTGTGTTTGGACACTGCGTTGTGTAGTCCCTATGTAGACCTGCCCACAACTGCAAGGTATGCAATAAACTCCAGCAGAAGTCAGAGGATCCCTCTTGTCCTTGCGTGAACATAGCATTTGTTGAATTTTCTTGGTCGGTGTCTAGATTGTTTGGAGGCCATGTTTCTTCATCAGTTTCCCTATACGGTCAGTGACCCCAGTGAGCCTGCAGAGCTTTGTTGCAAGGCCTCATTTGTTCACCAGGTAAATGTCAACCCAGTCTTTTCCAACCTGATGCCCTCCACACATATTGGACTACAACCGTCAGCCTCCCTTGCCAACCCGGCACGCCCAATGGCCATGCTAACTGGGGATGTTGGAGAGCATGAGGAAACCAGAAGTAATACACACACACTTTTGCCCTTAGGTATGCAGGCCATGATTTGGTTAAATTCATTTTTTGGAGGGAAGACTCAGTGCAGATTAATTTCTGATGGCTCCCTGGCCAATGAAAGGACAAATGCACTCCATGTTTTAGTTTGAAACTTAAAGGACAATTGGTGGTAAGATTCAGAACCTTGGATAGATCCTTTAAAATCCAGGGGAAAAAAACCCAAAGGAGATTCACTGCTTCACTGATGTGGGAGCCAACGGTAGCTGTGACTAGTCAGTATGCATTGCTCTAGACTGGACGCCCCCTCTTCTCCAGTTTTTACTGATTGCAAGAGTACATCCAACCTGGTGTAAAACAGTGCCAGGGTGAACGGTGGCTTGTTAGATGCAGGTTCCTTCACAAAAGGATTTGGAGGCAATCAATGGGCTCCTCCACAGCAATAAAGAGACGGACGGTCAATAAACAGCCGGTGAGACAGAGTAGCTTGCTTTGTTTCTCCCCAGGAACACGCGCCTGCAGCCGTTCACCCTGGCAGACAAGATGAAAAGAAACTCAGAAATATTGAGCAGTCAGGAAAAAAAGGAGATTTTAAGTGGATGGCCCCAGTCATGGCTGCCATCACATGTTATTGACAAAGAAGTGATGAGCAGCGGAAAGAGGGGCAGAAGGAGAGAATGAGAGAGAGAGAATCATTCATCAAGTCTACCTGGAAATGTGCGATCCCAACATCACATTTGACAAAATAAATTGTTTAAGGATCTCCAGCTCTTCTTGACAGCTGTTCCATGGGAAGCAATCCGCTGGGTGAAGAGCCCAGCTAATGGGGCAGCACTTCCTCTATTGCCTTGCTTTAGAAGATGGATTTTTTTTCCGCCCTGAATGCGGATGAAAAGGTGCAGCTCTGGGACGTGATGATCATCTCTTCCCTTAATTTGGCTGTGAAGGTGTATGTGTGATTTTAACATATATCCAGACCTGTTCTGAAACAAGATATAATAATACAGCTAGGGCATCAGGCAGGTGACTCACTCAAAGAATCATTGAATGTTAGTGTTGTAAGGCACCTTAGAGATCATCCACTCCAGCCCCACACTCAGGGCAAAAATGTATCCACCTTGGCCATTGAAGTAATAATTAAATACCAGCAAAGGAGAGACCATCTCCAGTACCTAAGCCAGTCCTAACAGTCTGCTGTCGTTTCAAAGGTGTCATACCATTAAGATATTTCTCCTAATATCTAGTTGAATTCTAGTTTCTTCCAAGTTCTCACACTGTACCATATCTTAGCTAAGGTGCTCTCAAAAACTTTACTCAGAGTTTCAAACAGAAGCATTTGCTTTAGCAAAGCAAGTAAAATAGAAACGTTACCAAAATGTTGCTGACACTAAAGAATCAGAGTTGGTTATAAGTTTTATACCTTGCTATACAAATTTTGGGGTCAAGAATTGGTTAAAGTCTTACATGTCAAATGGCCCCCCAGCACAGGAAGTTTCCCAGGTTATTTTCAGTTATTTACATACCTTTCATCAGGCGTGCTAGTCTGAGTGTTTTTCCCCTTATCTATGCATTCTCATAACACCTTCTTGCTATTCATTGTCCCGTCCCCACCCCCAATCTTCCTTTCCTTATGCCCACTATACTTTGTGCAAATGTAGTACAGGGGCTACTCCTTGTAACTTCAGCTTTGGGACATCATCAGGCTCCAGCCCCTGTGGCGACCCAAGTCCTTGAGCTTTGCCTCTTAAGGGCTTTTCTGCCTCACACTGTTCTAGTGCTATCATTCCACTTTTAGCATCCTGTGGAATTCTGGGGTTTGTAGTTTACTGAGGCCCAAGAGGTCTCTGGCCGAGAATTCTAAATGCCCCTCCCTAAACTGTAAACTCCAGGATTCCGTAGGATGTTGGAAGTGGAATAACAGCACTAGAACAATGTAGTGCAGAAAGGCCCCAAGTCTAAGGACGTGGCATAATCCTGACCAGGCAACCCTGCAGCCAGCACCCATGATCTTTCTACCTGGTGACTGACGGGATCGAGCATGGCTCCTTGGCGTGGCCTACTTACCCTCTCCCTCCCACAGAGCTCTAGCACATCTCCTTCATCACTACTCCTGGAAAGAGTTAAGAAGATGCCGCACACCAACTTCAGCCTTCAACTCTGCAGTGGGACATCTCCCCAAACTTCCACATCTCCAGCTTTCTAAGCAACTTCCAAGAGTTCGCCATGTGTTACCAAGCCTTTTTCGCATCACCAGAAGAAGCACTGGGCTGTCTTTTCCTTCCCCTGGCCTCTGGGTCTGAGAAGGTCCTTCTGGAATACTGGGAAGGTCGCCAGCATTCCAGCTGGGGAGGGTCTCAGCTGTGAAAACCACTGCATCTGTGTTTCCAACACACACCCACTAACATGCGGTGGTTTTCTTGGGGTTTTGCTGCCTCCTTGTGTTTACAAAAGATTCAGCAACTTGCAAAGACAGGCTGAGAAGCCTGTAATGAAGTCACCAAATCGGCAAGGACTCTTGGGGGAAGTTCCTTTTTTGGACTGCTATGCTGACTGCAGGATTTTGAGAGAGGCGTCCAAAAAAGGAACTTCTCCTAAGCTCTGATGGGGAGTGGGAATACAAAACTTTGAAGTATCTGGAGGGCTTTCTCAGTGAAGATAGGACAGGCTGGTAGCAGGGTAGCAGAATTAAAATGAATGTTGGAAATTGGACTGGAATTCTGCTAAATGTTAGGAGAATTGTCCTAGCAGCATGGACCAATAGCCCTGCTGCTTGGGAGATTCTAGTCTTTATAGAGTACATTCCCCAAGCTCAGGAGCAGAAAATTAAACTGCTGTTTTATAACAATTGAGAATTGGTCAAGAGCACACAATCAGGCCGGTGTGTATAAAAATACAGGGTTGCCACATTTTTCTTCCAGCTCTGCTCCTGTGCTTAAAAACAACAACAGAAGCAGCAGTGGCTTAACGGCCAGAAATAAGGGATGTGACGCTGTGTCATCTGAGTTTCCTGTCTCTTTAAAAGCTGGATGTGTCTTCCCTTTGTGCCCTGCTCATCAGTGCTGCAGAACTCTGGCCGTTTCCACACTACGCTGAATTATTGTTTGTGGTGACACTACTAGTGTTGTTATTCCACTTCCTATGGAATCCCGGGGTTTGCAGTGTAGGGAGGGGCCTTTAGAATTCCCAACCAGAGAGCTCTTTGGCCTCAGGAAACTACAAACCCCGGGATTCCACCAGGAGGTTGAAAGCGGAATAATACCACTGTTACAGCGTAGTGTGGAAATGGCCTCTATCCCCTGGCATGGCTGCCCGGATTTTAAAGTGAGTTTGAGGGGCTGGCTGGGGAGATGGAGCATAGCCACGTTGCACCTAGTCGTTCAATGGAGGATCTCAGCCCAAGTTAACAACAAACCCGCTGCTTTTACATGGGATGCAAGACCATCCAAGTAGTCATCACTGAAAGAGGAATAAATCATCAGTCCAGTTTGCTTCTCTATGAGGAAGGAAAGAGGCTCCCTGTGGCAGTCAGTGGCGTCCACATCACTGAGGCAGCAAATCTCCCCCAAGTTTCAATCTGAACTTTAAAGAAGGACTCCTGGGGCTGGAACTATTTGTGGAAGCAAGGCTTTAGCTTCTTCAGAAGACTGGACGACAACCTGAAGCAGATTCGCTGCATCCCTGACATGGGACCCGCCCGCAACTATCGGAGTAGCCGTCTCATCTTCCGCCGCAACTAGGCCATTTCCGCGCTACGCTGTTATAGTGCTATTAGTCCACTTTCAACATCCTGTGGAATTCTGGGGTTTGTGGTTTACTGCAGCCAAAGAGCTCTCTGGCTGAGAATCCATAGGATGCTGAAAGTGGAATAATAGCACTACAACAGTGTACTGCGGAAATGGCCTTAGCTTAATATATTGAGCCAAACCCTGCAAAGAAAATGCTTTGTTCTGGGCTGCTGGATTTGCACCTCCAGTCAGCCCGGGGTCATGGGCAGATGCTACGGAGAGAAGTAGGCTCTCGTACAACATGGGAGGACATTACTGCGGAAGATGACAAAACCCAGAATCCTCCGGTCAGCAAGACCAGCATTCCCTCTGTGTGTGTGAGAGTGAGTGAGGACCTACAGTTCCCAAACATAAAACTTTCCCAAATTCTGGTTTAGTCATGTGCTTCAGAAATACAGGACTGTTCTTTGCCCCCGTGCCTCCTAAAAGTGACATCCATGGTGTGCCAGCGTTGGCAGTCTTTGGGCAGATCTACACTGCACTATCGTAGCACTCCGATACCACTTTAACCACCCTGCCTCCATTCCGTGGGATCCTGAGACTGTGGTTTTTGAGCTACCTAGAATTCTCCACCTCAGGCCTCCACTGGTGTCATTCAGAGGAATTTATGCACCTTTTGGGAGGCCATATGATATGGCCCTTGAAGTGGTATCAAACTGCTGTGATGATGCAGTGTGGATGCCCTCTCTATTTCCATTCTCTTCTTCACCAAAGAGGCTTTGGGGCTGGCAGAAATGACAGATTTTTTTTTTCCTGACTACACCAGTGGTCACCACAAACAATAATTCAGTCTTTGCTTCTCCCCTTCTTTTTCATGTCAGAGATACCTTCACATCCCCAAGACTTACTCAGTATTTCATTTTTTCACCACTTTGTTCAGCTGGGCTGAAAATATTTCCCTATTCGTAATGATCCTTGAACCTTTTGTACGGATACCCTCGGCCACCGGAGCCTCAAGTGACAGCCGATATATTATTTCTCCCCGTAGGCCCTGTATTTTTTTATTTTCAGGAGAACAATGTGGCTATATTTAATTCACTATCTTAGTCTGTTTCCTGGCTAAACCTTCTGCTAGAAGGAAAGATAATCCATTTTGTTGCCGTGCTATTTTGAACGCTCCGTTGTACCCAGAAGCAAAAAACAGTGTTTTCCACATTCCTCCCCATCACGTTCTTAAAGAAATTATTATTAAAACGGCTTTGCCTCTGATGGAACAATACAGTTTGAATATATTACTGAAGGAGGAAAGCTCATGTACCACCTTGAAACCATGCTGTTCAGCCCATCTGGGTTACTCCAAGGATAATTGGTTCCAAATGTCTAATCAAGGTCTGATGGGAAAGAGAGAAAAGGGAGAATCGGTCTTTGGAATATGCTGAATAGCTCAGCTGAAGAAATTATCTTGTCATTGATAACAAAGACAAAATTAGCATCCTAAAAGCGGAGAATCAAGAGCAGATAAGAGAAACGAGTTAGCATCTGAATCTCTCCCGTGTGTGTGTGTTTGTGTGTCCCTGTGTTTGTATGCAGTGCAAACACGTCCTTTAAAATGGGGTTTGGAACTTTTTTCTGTGCTTCTTTTTCTCTGACAAACATCTACAGCCCACGATCTCACCTCAAGCTGGTGGTCTGTGCGTGCCTTTTTATGCAAATAATTCCTTAAAAATGCAGTCTGGGTGATAGTTATCAGTCTTGAAGAATGAGGTTACAGTTGAGGGCTCAGACAGCATCTGAGGGTAGCACAAAGGAGCGGCAGTCCGGACATATACCCTGTTTCATACCCTGAAGGAATGCGTTGACAAAGCCGTAACCTTGACCTACATGAAAATCTTCAGTGTTGGACAAAAGCGTCCTACAAATTTTATTGTGGAATTTGTCACCGACAGGATTCTGGTCAGGTGTAGGTTTTCCTTTGCTTCCTCCATTAGCCTCTGGAATTCCATGAATTACCTGCCAGCGTTCATTTCTCAACAGCCTCAAAAGCAGCCTTATCCTTTCCTTTTCAGATGATGAAAACAACTGCAACGTCTTGCTGGGATTATACACAAGCCAACTGATCTGCAGCTCCCGGAGAACCTCCGGAAGGGTATTTCCAGAAATCATTCAGACAGCTTCAATCTGCTGCCTAGTGAAGCACTAGCATGGGAAAGGCCAAGTGAAGAGATCATCTCTGGCACCCAAGCTTGAGAATGAACAAAGCAGTCTTTGCTCTGGCTGGGGCTCAGCGGGAAGAGACAGATTTTTTGGCTCCAGGCGAGGTTTACTCAGCTTTTGCATTACCAAGATCACAGGCGCTGGGAGGTTCAGACTGATGATGAAAACTGGCTGCAACCGCTTCCTCCTCGAGGCTCGGAGTGGGGTGGAAGAAGGAGACGTGAATCTGGGCTTCCCCCTTGCATGGGCTCAGTACATTTAGCACAACAGTCTCAGCCAAACAAACAAAAAAGAGGAAACGTCTTGCCAACAAAGGAGGACAAAAAGGGAATTCAGTTACATGAAACTGGCTTGTATGTGTCTGTGCTTTCAAGTTGCCTGTCGACTTATGGTAACCCCATGAATTTCCTAGGGGTTTTCTTAGGCAAGGAATCCTCAGAGGTGATTTTGCTGGTTTCTTCCTCTGGAATATAGCACCTGGTATTCGTTGGTGCTCTCCCATCCTAGTACTAACCAATGCTGAGCCTGCTTAGCTTCCAAGATCAGGTCGGATCTGGTGCCTTTAGGGTATTTAGGCTATCCTTCACTTATATTTTATTGTTGTGTGTCCTCAAGTTGTTTCCAACCTTTGGCAACCCTAAGGAGAAGCTATCATCAGGTTTTCTGGGGGCTGAGAGTATGTGACGTGCCCAGGGCTGAGCAGGAAATCAAACCCTGGCCTCCAGAGTCATAGTCTAATGCTCAAACCATTACACCAGAGCTTTCCAAACTGGGTCGGGAACATGTTAGTGTGTCAGCTGCAGTGTGTAGGTGTGTCATGTGAACATAATGGTGGAGGGACTGCCTGTCCCACTGCCGCCGCCACCTTGGGCCAAGGAAGACCCCGGCCAGGCCAGGCCCAGGTGGAGAGGCTGCCTGTCCAACCTCTGCCGCTGCCCCAGGCCAAAGAAGACCCCGGCAAGGGCGGCAGCGGGCCAGGCTTGGGTGGAGGGGCTGCTTCCACCTACCGAATGGCTTACTGAATTACTGTGTCACAAAATGATGCATGTCTAGGTCACTAAAAGTCAACACGGATTTCTCAGAAATAAGTCATCCCAGACCAATCTTACTCTTTTTACGACAGGGTTACAAGCTTGATAGATGAAGGGAATGCTGTAGACGTAGCATATCTTGACTTCAGTAATGCCTTCGACAAAGTCCCCCATGAAATTCTTGCAAAGAAGCTTATAAAATGCAGGTTGGCCAAGGCTACTGTTAGGTGGATTTGGAATTCGTTGACCGACCGAACCGAAAGGGTGCTCCCTTTTCATCCTGGAGAGAAGTGACTGGAGAGAAGTGACTGGCTGCTTTTCATCCTGGAGAGAAGTGACCGGTGGGGTACCACAGGGTTCTGTCCTGGGCCCAGGGCTGTTCAACATCCTCATCAGTGACTTGGAAGAAGGAGCGGAGGGCGTGCAGATCAAATTTGCAGATGACACCAGATTGGGAAGGGTTGCTAATACCCCAGAGGACAGGATCAAATTTCTTTGTTTTTTTTTATAATCATTTTATTCAAATTCAGATATAAAACAAACAATTATAGCTGTCAACTGATTTGAAATATTTCTGATCTTCCACACTGATCTAGATTTCATTATCGATCTTTCTTAACGTGCTTAAAATATTGTACTACATTTTAGTGCTATTATTACTTGTTGATTCTTGCATTTCCATCTCCATATTCCCGCTTCATGGTATATATCCTGTAGCCCCCTCATAATTTATCTTAAATCATGAATCACAGATTTCCATCTGATGGTACCCAGCAATTACCCATTACAATTTGCTGTTCTTTTTGTATCTCTTCGTCTGATTTCCCTTTGAATCTCTGAGAGACCATATCAGCATTTTTGTTTTCAATCAGTGCACCCCACCATTGTTCTAATGTGGGTATTTGCTGAGTTTTCCACATCTTTGCATATTCTATACGAGCTGTTGTTATCATGTACAGTAATATTCTCCAGTACTTCTTTATACGAGTACCTTCTAATACATCAGTCATATTTAACAAATACAGTTCTGGTAACTTAGCAAACTGTACTTTCATTAACGCGCATATTTTGTTATGTATTTCAGTCCAATATTTCTTAGCTTTAGGACATGTCCACCACATATGATACATCGTACCGGCCTCATTTTGAATTTCCAACAGTGTCCGGTACCTGTATTATAAATCTTTTTTAATTTGTCTGGTGTCATGTACCATCTATGAAATAGCTTGTAATAGTTCTCTTTCAAATTCTGTGCTACTGTAAATTTCTGTGTTTTTTTCCAGCTCTGCTCCCAAGACTCTAATTGTATTGATATTTTGTGCCCATGAAATCATTGTTGCCTTTACTGTTTCTTCTTGCCTCTCCTGATGTAGTATTTCTTGATATATTTGGGCAAGTAAATGAGGCGGATTTTCAAACAGCCATTTAATTACTCCGGTTTTCTCTTTAAGTTCAATTCCATATGTTTTTATATCCATCTGAGACCTTTCTGCTAACTGTCTGTAAGGAAACCAGCTTAATGTTGTTCCCTCTTGTTCTAGTTTTCCTCTTGTTTTAATCTTAAAGTTGTTGGACGTTGATCTCTGTGGATCAAATTTCAAAATGACCTTGACAGATGGGAGAGCTGGGCCAAAGCTAACAAAATGAATTTCAACAGAGAGAAATGTAAGGTCCTACATCTAGGCAGAAAAAATGGAATGCACAAATATAGGATGGGGGATGCATGGCTGGGTAGCAGTATGTGTGAAGGGATCTAGGAGTCTCGGTAGATCACAAGCTGAACATGAGTCAGCAGTGTGATGCGGCAGCCAAGAAAGCCAATGCGATTCTTGGTTGCTACAGTACAAGTATGATGTCTTGATGAAGGGAGGTAATGGTACCACTCTATTCTGCTTTGGTTAGACCTCATCTGGAATCCTGTGTCCAGTTCTGGGCACCTCATTTCAAGAAGGAGATTGACAAGCTGGAGCGCGTCCAGAGGAGGGCGGCCAAAATGGTGAAAGGTCTGGAAGCCATGAAGCCCTGTGAGGAGCAGCTGAGGGAACTGGGTATGTTTAGTCTGCAAAAGAGAAGGTTAAGGGGGGATATGATAGCCATGTTTAAATATTTGAAGGGATGCCATGTCGAGGAGGGAGCAGGCTTGTTTTCCACTGCTCCAGGGACTAGGACAAGGAGCAATGGATTCAAGCTGCAGGAAAGGAGATTCCACCTGAACCTCAGGAAGAACTTCCTGATGGTCAGAGCTGTCCGGCAGTGGAGTCTGCTGCCTCAGCGGAGTGTGGTGGAGTCTCCTTCTTTGGAGGTTTTTAAGCAGAGGCTGGATGGCCATCTGTCGGGAGTGCTTTCATGTGTGTTCCTGCATGGCAGAACGGGGTTGGACTGGATGGCCCCTGGGGTCTCTTCCAACTCTAGGATTCTATGATTCTAAAAGGTGTGTCACCAACATGAAAAGTTTGGAAAGCTCTGCACTACACCATGCTGACTCTCTTCATTTATGCATACAGATGCAAAATTAGAAATGAATTTTGTAACTGAAATAGAATTACGATCCATCTCATCCCAGTAGGAAAGGGACGGGAGTGACCAAGTGACCTGGTGTAAAGATGCCTATAAAATCTACCACAGGACCCCTTGGTACTAGATTTCCCCTGTTTTGAAGGGATGGCATACTCAAGATACCAGATGGCCCTGACTCAACGGGATCAAGGGCTGGGTAAGGAATGATTCTCTGGCTTGACATTTGTGGAGATATTTACATGTACAGTTGGTCCTCCACATTTGCTAGGGTTGGGGGCACAGGACCCGTGCAAAAGTGGAAAAATTGCAACGATCAAAATGCACGTGTGTGTCTGTGGGAAGGGGGCCGAGGCACAGTGGGGAGAGCGGAACCCAGGATTGAAACCGGGTCAGGGAAAGGAGAGGGAAGACAGGGAGTTGGCATGGCGGCCTCATACTTCTTCGCACCCATTGCCTTCCTTGGATGTGTAGAGGGGCATCTCAGTCAGGGATTTGTGGTGCTGAGAAATTGGGCTCTGAGCCATCCTTAGCTGGCCAAGCAGCAGCTGGTGGAGGAGAAGGAGGGCAAGAGATGGGTTTTTTTTTAAAGCGCTGCATCGCCCCATCAGAGCTGCGGAGAGGGAAATTTCCCCCAGTTGGAGGAGGAGGGGTTGGAGAAACTTGAAAATAATCATATCCATGAAAGTTAAACCCTCAAATGTGGAAAGCCGACTGTATTCATTTGGGAAATATGGGGTTATTGTCATAGGCACTGGCTGTCCATTGCCAGGCAACGGAGTGCAGAAACATTTAGCGGACAAATGGAGACAGCTTAGCAGTTCAGTAGAACTTGCCTGTTCAGGACGAAGCAGAAGCAAAGACAGGCCTCAGTCCAAGAGTTCAGGAATCCATTGAGCTATAAAGTCAGACAGTCCAAAGGTCAGAGAAGACGGCGAGCAGGGAATCTGTCGCACACCCAAAGGCAGGTGCCAGCAAACGCGTACATTGTTTCTGGCATAGGGCCATCGCCTTCTACCTTCCTTAAAAGGGCTGGAGTCAGCTGGCTCTCATCCCAGCCCCATTCGCTCCCAGTGCACTCGCATCTCCTTTTTGACCTTCAGGGCTGCTGTTCACCTGGGGAAGCTGATTCCTGGCCCATGACACTTACTTTCTTATTTCTAATGAAGCTGACAATTGAATATGTATGTTTTTTATAATGAGAATTTTGAATAAAATGATTTAAAAAGAAAAAAGAAAGTGAGGGAAGATGAAGAACGAGATATAGATCAAAGGGAAGGAGCACAAAGCACATTTTTGGAGACTGCTGGCTTCATAGAACATGTCCTGCAGGGAAAAAATGTATATTATTTCATACCCAAAACCCAGTAGTGGAAAGAGCATGCTGTAGATGACAGAGCAAATGAGAGCACTGGCTGAAACACACACGTTCAGATTAACCATTTGCCAATGTGTATCCTTGGTAAAACTCCTTTGAGGTGCCTTTTAAACACGGAACATGAAACATAACAGCTCGTGGGGAAAAGCCTTTTAACAACACACTATGTTGTTGTCATTTTTAATGGCTTTGCTGCTAAATTGCTTTTAATTGTGCTTGTAGTTAAATTCTACTGTAACTTTTGCAGCTTTTCATGATGCAAATTCTTGTATATACCTGTTTGAACTTCCCAAGCCATTAGCTTTGTAAGTTTGGGAAAAGGGGGAATATACCAATAAATAAATTTATGTTAATGAACACAATTATAATTTGGTTGGGATATACAAGGCTACCCTGGCTGGAGCGGAGCTGCTGGAATCCCCAGCCAGTTGGATGATGAGAGTTGTGGTTCCAAAGAGCTGGTGCGCACCTAGGGCCCATTCACATCCCACAATTACGGCACTATTATTCCACTTTAACAATCCTATGGATATTGGCTTTATAGTCTGGTAAGGCACTAATGCTTTCTGGCTGAGCGTTCTTAAGTACTCTTCCCTAAGCTAAAAATATTAAAGGCCTATTCACACCTTGTTGTTTTGTGCCTTCAAGTCATTTCCGACTTACGTCAACTCTAAGGTGAATCGTAGGGACAGGGGGGGCCGGAGAGGGTGCTTTGCCCCCGGCGGCAATGGTTTGGGGGCGTCCCAGCTTGTAGCCACACCCCCGAATGCCCCAGCCACGCCCCCACGCGCTGCAGCCACCCCGCCACGCCCCGTAGCCGTGCCCAAGCTCCGCCACTGGCAAACCTATCACAGGTGATAGAGAAGCCTGAGAGTGATGGGACTTAGAGTATAAAGAAATCAATTAACCAGGTTTCTGCAGACCGTTCCCCGCTTTTGTAATCTTTAAGTTACCAGCCGGTGGCGAAGGCTAGCGCCTGGGGAATTAGAAATTGCCGACTTAAGAAGTGCAGCCTGGCCTGGAAAACATATAGGCGTCGGGAATGGAAAATATGCTACTGATAACGAAGGACCCAGTACCGCCGGGCTCCCAGAGTACAGAATGTAAGCGGGCCCCGCTTTGGATAAATAACAGATAGGTACTAAGTGACTGATGTATTGGGGTGAGGGGTACTGGGTGGCCATTTCTGCAGTATAGTGCTATTATTCCACTTTCAACATCCTGTGGAATCCTGGGGTTTACCGTTTAAGGAGGGGTCCCTCCCTAAACTGCAAATCCCAGGACTCCATAGGATGTTGAAAGTGGAATAATAGCACTATAACAGTCCACTGCGGAAGTGGCCTGTGGCTGGGCCAAGGCACATGCTCTGATACCTGAAGCCCACCAGATTTTACATAGAAGTGATGTACCTTAGTACACTAATGTCGTTTTCTTATAAAAAGTATAAATGTGTATGCCTTTCTTTGTTCCGTACGTCTGATTTGGAATTCTCTGGACGTCTCTTGGTTTCAACCTGAGTTGAATAAATATTTTTTTTTAATTTTTTAATTGTTTTGAATCTTGAATCTTGTTTTGAATTTAATAATTTTTTAATTGTTTTGAATCTCTCGCTGATGTGTAACTTTTGGCTGCGTTGCAGCCCAGGGAAACCCACCCATTGTTGCTATCATGGGGTTTTCTGGGGGCGGAGAGTGCATGTCGTGGCTGGGGTCACCTAGTGGGTTTTCATGGCCGAGCGAGGAACCAAATCCTGGTCTCCGGGGCCATAATCGAGTGTTCAAACTGCTATACCCTGCAGGGTCTCTCTTATTCATATGACAGAATTATAATGCAGTTATCCTACTTTAGCTTCCTATGGAATTTGGTGAGGCGCTGGAGCATTCTGGCTAAGAATTCTAAATGCCTCTCCCTAAACTGAAAATCCCGGGATTCCATAGGATGAGACCAAAGCAGCTAAAGTGGAGTCACAGCACCATAAGTGTGGAGTGTGAATGATACCCGAGTTGAGGTGGGTGGTATAAGTACCTGTGCTGACCAGAGTTTTCTTTTTTTAAAGTTGAAACCCCTTGCCTTTAGCCTTCAGGGTTCAAATAACTGATTCTTGATCTTGATTCTGGGGCAAATGTATGTCAATTCTTGGTTCTGGGGCAAATGCATGTAATTTCATGTACAGTGTTTACATAGATTGCACAGGGACAGGACTGGTATTTTATTTCGCCTGCAGCTTTTTCCTTTTTTTTTTTGCAATGTGCTTTCATCAAAATGTCATCCTGGGCCATTTTGCAAGTGAGTGAAATCACAAAATGCAAAATCCATCACCATATCAGAAAAGGAAAAATCAGCAAAGTATAGAAATGTTTCAAAACACCTAAAGCACATGGCCATGTAATCCTAATAAACATCTCCTTGGAAGTAAGCCTCGTGTTAGTCTAGGGCTACAGTACACACAAACACACACACACACACACACACACACACAGAGCTACCTGCCCCACTAAACAGAGTCCGTTTCCACCCTACACTGTTATAGTGCTATTATTCCACTTTCAACCTCCTGTGGAATTCTGGGACTTGTATTTTCCTGAAGCCAAAGAGCTCTCTGGCTGAGAACTAAAGGCCCCTTTCCTAAACTTCAAACCCCAGGATTCCATTGGAGGTTGAAAGTGGAATAATAGCGCTATAACAGTGTAGTGTGGAAATGGTCCAAGTTTCAGACCAAACTCTGAAGGCGCTATTCAGGGTGCTGAGCCATTTTGGGGACTGGATTCAGCCCTTTGGATAGCTCTTTCAAAACACTTTCAAAGAACTCTAAACTGCAAACCCCGGGATTCCATTGCAGATTGAAAGTGGAATAATAGCGCTATAACAGTGTAGGGTGGAAATGACCTAAACGTCTCTTGCAGACATGAGCAGACATATTTAGAATTACTTTGCAGAATCATGTAAAGGCTTTGGCAAATTGCACAGAGAAGGGGAAAGGCGACTTTTCCCTTGAACATCACCATCCAGGAAACTGCAGATGTGACCCCCATCTAACCTCAAAAAGGGTCCTTAGAGTAAAGAGGATCTGATGATTCTCAGACTTCTAAATATTTTATTAGGATTCAGTCCTAGAAGATTAGATAGCAGGCTTCCCTGTTCAGAGAGGGGGAGAGGAAAAGCTAGCAGAAATAATTTGATACAAAGGGATCAAGGAATTTGCTTAATCCCAACAGCCTGAAATGTACAACATGCCCTGAATCACTACAAAAATTGTTCCATGGCTTTTACCTATCAGGAAATTGTTTGAGGGTATTTTTATGGGCCTTTGGCAGAAATTATGATTGCCTTAGGAAAAAAATACAGAATAAGAAAAAGCAAGAAAGAAGGAAAGAGAAATTCCCAATGTATTCTAGGGAATCTTTTTTTTTTTAAGGCACTATAGTTTCCTCTATTTCCTTTCTTAATTTACATGACTTTAAAGCTGATATTGAGGACATCAAAAATGATCAAAACCTTGACTCAGTCATCAATCAAAAGGGAGACTGTAGTCAAGAAATCAGAAGACTAGGACTTGGAAGGGCGGCTGCGAAGGAACTAGATAAGCTCTTCAAGTTTAAAGATAATATCATTAAATACTAAAGTCAGAATCATCCACACCACCGTATTTCTGATTTCTGTGTATGGTTTGAAAGATGAAAGGAGGAGAACCAGCTCATCTGGAATTTGGTGTTGGAGGAGAGTTCTGCAGATATCTGGACTGTCGAAAAAGACAAACGAATGGGCCCGAGAGCAAATCAAGCCTGAACTCTCACAAGAAGCCCAATTGACTAGACCAAGTCTATTGCATTTTTGACACATCACGACACAACATGTTTTTGCTTTTTTAAAAAAAGGTTAGTTTGCTTCCTTTTCTTCCTCCGACACTTTCTGTGTGTCTCTCTCTCAATATTTCTGATATTATCAAAATAATGCACGATAATGCATGAAAAATCGCAAAGGATTGGGCTCTTACTGAAGCAGCAGGACTGAAAATGGCTTCCTGCATAAAGATACTGGTGCTGGCATCAAGCCCTGAATGTCAATCAGTCGATCCACTGCTACGTCACCAGGCCCAAAATAATGTCACATGTCCAGGCTGGGGTACAACTCCATCATGGTCTAAACCATCTTAATCCAGCCTTGCTCCTACCTGGTTTTTCCCTGTAATGTTAACATGGGGGGATATCTACAGGGGAGATGAGCGGACGAGGCACGGGAGTGTAGTTGACGGTTCAACAGTTACCCGTTTACCCTAAAACAAGCCCCGTTGTCTTTGATAGGGTTGTGCATCCTATGAAACGCGTGTCGGATTGCAGTCAGAATAAAATGTTCCCTGGCCAGATTCCAAGAACAGAAAGCAGGAGAGAATAACTTGGCCAAGACCCAGGGAGGCACATGAGAGAAAACTGGCAGGTCTGGGATAAAGAAAGGGGTTTAGTGCTCTCCTCCTACTCTGCAAGTGCTCCACGGTATCTTTGGAAGCACACAGGGAGCAAAAAAAGAGAAATAGATGCTCTAGTCCATTTCAGCATAAAAAAAAGAAAAGGTGGCAGGGGAAGGACTCCAGCAGCACCATTAAGAGAAGCTGATTTATTTTGGCGTGAACTTTTCGTGGATTTCAATCCACTTCAGATGCCGCACAGCGTTAGCACCAGAGGTATTTAAGCAATTATATAGTGACGGGGATGGGATACAGAAGGACTTGCATCATTTTACACAACTGTTTGGAAATCTATAGCCAATGGCCGGTATCATAATTGGCACCTTTCTGTATCCCATTACACTCTAGTCTCACCCTCGCCTGTAACTACATTACTGCCGAAATAGCCTGTGGTTTCAGTATCATACTCCATCAGTGCATCTGAGGAGATGGATTGAAATCTGCCAAAGTTCATCTTAAAAAAATAATAGGAGTTCTTGGCTTTCATTTCAAACTAGAAAAAGTGCTAGTAGAGCAAAGCATCTAATAATAGGCCCGGAGGAGGAGATAATGGAAGTACAGAAGTTTCCCAAAACAAAGCAAATACAGATAAGCAATGCTGCACCGCGATACGGTAGCGGTCAACTGAAAAACATTACATTCCAGGCAAGACACGGTGGAGGAATTAAAATTCAAGATAAAAGACTAAAAGCTAAAAAGTAAATAAATGGTAACAGAGTCAGTTAACACACCACCTATCGTGCCGGCGCCATCTTGCTTCCTCTCCAAAAAAATAATAGAACCATAGAGCTGGAAGAGACCTCAGAGGCCATTCAGTCCAACCCCCTTCTGCCATGCAGGAAGACGCCATCCAAGCCCTCCCTTTGACAGATGGCCGTCCAGCCTCTTGTTGAAAAACCTCCAAACAAGGAGACTCCACCACCCTCCCAGGCAGCAGCCTATTCCACTGTCAGACTGCTCTTACTGTCTGGAAGTTCTTCCTGATGTTTAGATGGAATCTCTTTTCCTGAAGTGTGAAGCCATTGCTCCATAGTGCCCTAGCTTTGGAGCAGCAGAAAGCAGGCTTGCTCCATCCTCCATATGACATCCCTTCAAAGATTTAAACATGGCTATCATGTCCCCTCTTAACCTTCTCTTCTCCAGGCTAAACATGCCCAGTTCCCTAAGCTGGTCCACATAGGGTTTCATGGTTTCCAGGCCTTCTACCTTTTCATTTGCTTCCTGTGGACGTGTTCCAGCTTTTCAATATCCTTCCTGAACTGTGGTGCGCAGAACTGGATACAGCGTTCCAAGTAGGGTCTGACCAAAGCAGAATAGAGTGGTACCATCACTCACCTTGACCTAGATTGCTATACTGCTATCGATGCAGCCCAGAATAGCATTGGCTTTTTTAGCTTCCGCATCACATTGCTGGCTCATGTTCAGCTTGTGGTCTACTGAGACAGCCAGATCTTTTTCACATGTACTGCGGTTAAGCCGTGTGTCACCCATCTTACATCAGTTAGTCTAGTGGTGTTGCTAGATTTCTTCCTTAGGTGACTTGTGGCTCCCATGTCAGTGGGTTGAAGAATCCAATATTAGTCTTTAATCTGTGCTTTGAAAGAGCTATCCAAAGTGCTGAATTCAGTCCCCAAAATGGCTCAGCACCCTGAATAGCACCTTCAGAGTTTGGTCTGAAACTTGGGCCATTTCCACACTACACTGTTCTAGTGCTACTATTCCACTTTCATCATCCTGTGGACTTCTGGGCTTTGCAGTTTGGGGAGGGGCCTTTAGAATTCTCAGCCAGAGAGCTCTTTGGCCTCAGGAAACTACAAGCCCCAGAATTCCACAGAAGGTTGAAAGTGGAATAATAGCACTAGAACAGTGTAGTACAGAAATGGCCATAGTGTGCACTAACACAGAAGCCCTCAAATATCACTGATTTCTCTTTCTTTCTTCACCCCTTTCTTTTTTACACTTGGCAAGGTAGTTGTGTAGTTGTGTTCTTTGCTCCATGGCTTATCATTTCTGGTGGCTGCCCCTGTTCAAATGCAGAATTTCACACCCTGATGAAAAGCAGACACCAGAAGTGTTTACACTTAGTACAACACCTAGCAAGCGCATGTTTATTTCAGTGAAGTCACATCAGCTTTTCAACCAGCCGCTAGCTAGCAGCTTGTGTGCAAACATTAGCAGCTAATAACATTTAACAATGATTTTATTTATTCTGGCATATATCCCACCTTTCTGCAGCAAAGCTCATGGCAATAAACAACAACACTATTAGAACCACAATACAGCGAGAAGGAAAAACAAACACTGGAAAGGTAGGATACAAAAAAAAAAAAAAACAAAGAGCAAAAGCAGCTAGGAAAACCAATTCCATGCAGTTACTTTCCAGCTGGTTAAAAACAATTAACCACAAGATCTTGGACATGTATGATCCAAAATCCTTTGGAGGAAAATGGGAGGTCTGAGGAGCCAACTTCCACCAGGACCAGATATTGCCTCTTCTCATGTCATGGTCCCTATGTCAGCTCTATAGAGGCTGCACCGACTATTTCTAAACAGGACTAATATTTACCTCCATCTTGTAAAATAAGCATTTGAGGTCTTCCAGATGTTTTCAGATGTCAGCTCCTTTTATCCTTCACCATTACCTGTGTTGACCAGGGCTGCTGGGAGTTATGGTCCCCAAACAGCTGAGAAGTCTCGATGGAAAAATCTTCACCTGGTGATCCCTCCGTTTCTAGCTTCCGGCTAACAGCACAAGAGCATGCTTTCTGTGGTCAGTTGGCAACGTCATACAGATTATCCACTGCTTTTGAGTGCTGAGTTGTGGGGAGGGCTACAGTCCCCCGGAGAATGAGAAACGGTATAGTTTTTCTCCCTATCTGCAAGATGGCAAGGTGTTTTCTAGCAAGAACTGTTGCATCTGTGAGATTAAATTTTTAAAAAGCTGATTGTGAACCAGCAAAGAGTTTCTTAAGAAATGAGAGAGAGAGAGAGAGGGGCCAGAGTGGCATCCTTCCAGAATTAGATAAAGGCATTTTTATACCAACCAGCATTCGATGTGTGATTTTATGTGGCCTGTCTGATAGAACGTGCTGGATATTATTAACTGTGTTGCCGATGTAGGGTGTTTGAGTTTTCATTTATATGTTTTTTAAAATGTTTCATTCCTTTTGATTATTTAATGATGTCTCAACTTTTTTATTCTGTATTTTTATATTTATATTTGTATACAAATCTATTTATATTTATATTATAGATTTATATTTGTATTTCGTATTCTGCGGGTTTTAACTTGGTCTTTTTCGTTATTGTGAGCCACTCTGAGTCCCAACCTGGGGAAAAAAGTAGGGTAGAAATAAAGATAACAGCCGCAGCGACAATCTTTTTTTTATCCGTCCTTTCCGTGAATCAGGTTCCGTGCTTTTTGTGCGACTGTGACTGCGTGTAGGTGTCCGCACAGATCTTTTGGCCTGCAAATAGGATGCTTTTGTTCGTCTTGGTCTTACACTGCAAGGCAACCGAAGGGCTAGAAATCAAGCTGAAGGAGCTGGATCTGGCTGCGCTTGGAGAAGAGAAGATTGAGAGATGTTGTGATAGCCACCTGAAGGGATGGCACGTAGAAGAGGAAGCGAGGTTGTTTTTCTGCCGCCCCAGAGAAAGCGATGGATTCAAATCACAAGAAAAGAAATCCCACTTAAATGGCCATTTCCGCACGACGCTCTTATAGCGCGATGATTCCACTTTCAACCTCCTATGGAATCCTGGGGTTTGCAGTTCCGGGAGGGGCCGGCTGGCCCCTCCCGGAACTGCAAACCCCAGGATTCCATAGGAGGTTGAAAGTGGAATCATCGCGCTATAAGAGCGTCGTGCGGAAACGTTCAATATTGGGGAAAAAATTGATCATAAGAGATGTTCAGCGGTGAAATCTGCTGCTGCCTGGAAGTGCGGTGAAGTCTCCTTCTTTGGAGGCTTTTAAACAGAGGCTGGATGGCCACCTGTCGGGAGTGCTTCGGTTGAGTTCTCCTCCGTGGCAGAATGGAGTTGGACCGGACGGACCTTGGAGTCCCACCCAACCTGCGGTTCTATGATTCTGTGATCTCTCACAGGCGATGACCATTTCTTAGTAAGCTGTCTTTCTATGTCACGACGTCCTTCCTGGTCAAGAGCGAGCAATTCTGCAAACGTTCTTCACATCCTCAGTGCCGGATAATTGCACCCCGTTTTTTCTGGGCAGGGCACGGCCAGAAGAAGCGTGAACTGGCGGAGTGGCCATTTCCTGCCTTAGTGGACCCTTCGTTTTTGGAAGGGCAGCAGCTGCCGAGCACTGACGTCCTTTGTGTCTGCTTGGTCTGATTAATTCGATCCGGCGTAAGAGAGTCATTGTGACTTTCTGCGACGGCTAAGAACAAACGCTTCTTTTTCCTTTTTCTTTTTTCCTTAAACTAGCCCTGTGGCTGACACAGTTAAAAAAAAAAGTGCATAGATGTGTTGTATAGTAGTAGATATGTTGTATGTTTGTAATAGGACGGTGAGTAACATAAAGATCTGTGATGTTTTTAATATGTAATTTAGTTTATTTGGATTTTTTTTTTCTTTTCCTTTCTTTCCTTCCCCTTTTTCTCACTTGCTTTGTCGCTTTTTTCCTCTTCTTTGTCTTCCTTTTTCTTTTCTTTCGTTCTCTCTTCTTTTCCTTTTTGCATATTGTATTTGGATGCATATGAGCATGCTATGCATAATATGTCTACTGTATCTTGTTTGATTGTTTGTCTTTTTTTATCCTTCAATAAAGTTTATATTAATTTCTAAAATAAATTTTTTTTAAAAAGACAGTGCTGTGAGCATTCACGCCTACGAGATGCAATCTCCTGAGGTGCGGCCACGCGAAATTGATGTGGTTTACCTAGAGGAATTTCGAGCGCGAGACGCTACGTCAACAAAAATCATCGTCCCTTTCTCGATTTGCAGCTGTCGGAAGTTTTCCTAAATAAAATCAAGCAAAGCGCAGGTCCGCGGTGGAAGCCAGGTCCCCAGAGGCGTGAGCCAAAGGCTGTGCATCCTTCACAGCCGCATCTCGAGGTCAGGAGTACAGCAGGAATGTGTTCTTAACCCAGATTCTGGGTCGGAGGGAAACTAGGTCAGGGAGCGGCAGGCGTGACCTGCTCTAATTAGCGTCTTGCTTGTTTCTCCAGCTTCCTTCTCCTGACAGTCTCGCCGTCCACGGGGTGAGTCCACAACGGTGCAATGAGACACCTACTCAAGAGAGTCGCTATGTTCTAAGGTGGTTCTTGATGGTGTTGGCTCCCCTCCTGTGCTCTTAAAGAGCAGTTGGAAACTTGGAAACAAAAGCAGAGAAACTGCTTTCCCAGGATGGAGATAAAGCAGTGAGAGAGTCAGGTTGTTTTCTGATTCTCAGGCTGAATTAAAGGTCAAGGGACACAGTGGGTTGGGGACGGGTGGGCAGGGGACGGGAAGATGGCAGCCCTGCAGCCAAGAGCTGGAGGATGGCTGGTTGGTTCATCTGGTGATCCAGAGGGTTAAATGGTGGCTCTTCGCCCTGGATCAGCTTTCTCGGCCCGAGATCAGCCTCCTCCTGGCGCCCTCCAGAGATATTTGGATTACAAATCCTCATGGCTATGATATTTTGGGAGGATGGGGGTTTTGATCCAGAACATCTGGGAGACACCACCTTGGGGGTGGCTGATCTAAATCAATGACTCATCCCAGTTAATAAATTAGGAAATCTAATTGCTGTTGGTAACTTGAGCAAGCAAGTCCAAATTTCTAGAAAGCCCCCCCCGTACCAGGCATAAAAACACCATCCAACCCCCAATCCCAGCGGTGTGCAGGCTGGGTGGAGCTGCTGATACTTTACAATTGGTAGTTGCACTGAAGTAACCAGATGCAAGCATGCAGAGGCGTCTTGCCAAGGCTGAAAGCTCCACTCATGGGAAAATATGTGGCCGGGCTCTTTGAAAATCAATCCGAAGAGGCAATTATAAAGCAGGTGTTTTAGAAGCGGCTTGCAATAGATTACAATTATGGAAAAACAAAACTGTACTTGGGACTTCTGAACTGGTCTTCTACTGGGTGGTAGAGAGTGTCTTCCCCCCTTCGTGATATAGGCCATTTCCGCACTACACTGTTATAGTGCTCTTATTCCATTTTCAACATCCTATGAAATCCTGGGTTTTGCAGTTTAGGGAGGGGCCTTTAGGATTCTCAGCCGGAGAGCTCTTTGGCCCCAGGAAACTACAAATTTCAGAATTCCTCAGGATGTTCAAAGTAGAATAATAGCATTATAACGATGTAGTGCAGAAATGACCATAGTTCCAGGGCAAATGTGACTCTGGGTTTATATTCTTCTGCCACCAACACAATCCAGTTCAATTTTCTTTTTTTTCTTTTTTCTTTTATAATTTTATTAAAGTTCAAACATATAAAACAACTATATAATTGTACATATCATTGTAATGTTTCTGTTATTCTTCCACTCCTCACTGGATTTCATTTTTCAAATATGCAACATGTTAGCTTAAATTGTACTGCAATAATAAATGAAAATTATACTTGTTAGTTCCTGCCCTACTTCAAAACTGTACTTTCTAACACATCTATATCAAATCACATGTTAATATGGCTTAATATACAGTCTTCACATAATATCTTCAAGCATTTTCACCTGTTAGTACCCAACAATTATCTGTTACTATTTGCCATTCTTTCTTAATTTCTTCATCTAATTTCCCTTTCAGTGTCTGTGAGACTATATCTGCATTTTTGTTCTCATTCAGAGCTGCCCACCATTGGTCAGTTGTAGGAATTTGTTGTGTTTTCCATAACCGTGCATATTCAATTCTAGCGGTTGTGGTCATGTACAATATTATCTGCCAACATTTCTTCTGAACAGTTTCATCTATCATATGTGTCATATTCAACAAATACATTTCAGGTGTTTTATCAAATTGCACCTTCAATGTTGCACAAATCTTATTATGGACCTCTCCCCGGAACCTTTTAGCTTTGGTACATGACCACCACATGTGGAAGATTGTACCGACCTCCTTCTGATATTTCCAACACTGTCCTGTTCCTGTTTTGTAAAATCTCATAAGTTTTTCTGGTGTCAAAATTTTATAGTAATTTTCTTTTAGATTCTGGACAGCTGTAAATTTTTGTGTTTTTTTCCAACTTTGTTCCCAAGGCTCTAGCTGAATCGGATGTCCGACATTTTGTGCCCAAGCAATTATTGCTGTTTTAACTGTTTCGTCTTCCCTCTCTTGTTGCAATATTTCCTGATATATATGAGATAATAACTGTAAAGGATTTTCAATTAGCCTTTTGACCACTCCTTCTTTCTCTTTTTGTTCAATTCCGCAAGTTTTCATGTCCGTCTGAAATGTTTCAGCTAATTGTCTGCAGGGGAACCAGTTTGAAGTTATACCTTCTTGTTCCAATTTTTCTCTTGTTTTAATCTTGATTGTATTGCCGGTTGATTTTTCTGTTATATCATCATATCTAATCCATCTGTCTGTTTCAGCCCATCTACCAAAAAAAGCCTCTTGAGGGGACACCCATGATGGGAGCTGCCTAATGTTCCTTGCCTTGTACTCGTTCCATATTCTGAGTAAGGATTTTCTCAAGTAATGATGTGAAAAATCTTTGTCAACTTCAGCTTTATTATAGAACATATGGGCGTGCCACCCCATTCTTAAGTCCGCTCCCTCAAGCGCAAGCATTCTCATATTCTGTAGATTAATCCATTCTTTTATCCGAGTCATTGCCGCTGCCTTGTAATATATATGAAAATCCGGTAGTCCCATCCCCCCTCTTAGTGTTAGATCAGTCATTGCATTCCATTTTATCCTAGGTTTCTTGGCTTGCCAAATAAATTTTGATAGTTCTTTCTTCCACTGTATAAAAGGTTTATTGTTTGTAATAATAGGGAGGTTTTGAAAAAGAAAAATCATTTTTGGAAGTACATTCATTTTTACAGCTGCTATTCTGCCCATTAATGACAGCCGCAATCGCGAACATTTTTCCAAATCTTTTGTTATTTCCTTCCATTTTTCCTCATAATTATCATTAAATAATTCGTTGTTCCTTTTTGCAATCCAGGCGCCTAGATACTTAGCTTTCTGTCCTTTATTAAATCCCGTTAAGTGCGTTAATTCCTTTTCTTCTTTTTCACTCATATTTTTGGTTAATAAAACTGTTTTTTCCTTGTTGATCTTAAAACCAGAAAATTCTCCATGCCTATGTATTGTCTCTACCAAATGTTTGATGCAATTCACAGGATTGTCCAAAAAAAGAACCAGATCATCAGCAAAAGCTTTTAGCTTTTAGCTTATATTGATATTTTTTGATCCAGTTCAATTTTCAAAGTACCTTCTCAGAATGAATTGGGAGAATTGTTTTCTAAAAACAGCTAAAACTAAATTAAAATTCCTTACATTTCCAAATTAAATCCACACAATTGCAAGAAAGAAGAATCTTGGAGACACGTTTTCCGAAGTGACCGTCCCACTGAAAACCGAATATATCGCATACTTCATGAGTTAAGTTAGATGCACTTGTTGTCGTGCGCCTTCAAGTCATTTCTGACTTTTGGCTGCAACCCTATCGCACGGTTTTCTTGGCAAGATTTGTCCAGAGGGGGTTTGGCTTTGCCACACTGGCTCTCAGATGAATTATTTCTTCAGCTTTGGCTTCTAGCGGAGGTGGTAAGGAGGTTGCTGCTTTCTGTAAATCTTAAACGTAGAAGAAAGCGAACAAGTTGGCTTCCTAAATACCTAATCTTTTGTTTGAAGAAGCAAAAAAGTTGTGGTTGGACATGGGCCATTTCTGCACTAGCCTGATACAATGCTATTATTCCACTTCCAACATTCTATGGAATCCTGGGGTTTGCAGTTTAGGGAGGGGCCATGGATTCCTAATTCCTAAAGTTACTAATGAGCTAAAAACACACAAGAGAGGAGAGGCTGCAGCATTTTGTTTTTGCCCGAGCCTGGGAGACGGCAAGTTTCTGCTCCATCCTTTCCCTTCCCCACCCTGGGTTATTTGAGTGCAAACTACTTTTGCATTTTGAACTCGGTTTGCAGCAACCAAAGTGAGCTGAGGACAAAAGGGGAAAGTGAGAAGAGGAGAGAAACCTGGACATTTTGAAAGCAGCTGATAAAGTGGGGTGGCAGGGAATTAATTGGGGCTGTCCTTGCCAAATTGGGACAGCTGGAGGGTATGGGATACAGTGCAATTGCATGTAAAAAAGAGAGAATTTTCTGAGTGCACGTGTGTGCGTGTGAGAAAGAGAGGGAAGCAAGGAAGGGATCCCTGACTGGTATCCAGTGATGTATGTAAGTCTTTTACTCCAAGTCTCAAGTCTCCACCTTCAAGTCTCAAGTCAAGCCTCAAGTCCTTGAAGATACTTTCAAGTCAAGCCTCCAGTCTGGGAATCAACTTTAGACCCCAACCAAAATTCCAGAATTATTGGACAGAGCCAAATAAAGTCAGTTTTAACAATTCAAGCAGAGTTAGCCCTCCACATTTGTGATTTTGCCATCTGCAGCTTCAGAAGTGGGAAACAAGATCCTTCTTACTCCCCGTCACTGAAGCTTCAAAAGCTTTAGAAGGAAGGATCCTTCCTCCTCAAGCCTGTTGCCTAACGCATTTGCTGTCCCCTTCTGAGAAGTGCCCCCTGCACCCTGGGGGTGAGTCTTGTCTTCTGCTCTTAGGAAAAGTTTTAGAAGGCTCCTCCGATATGCAGTAAGGACAGACCGCTGAGCAGACCTCAAGCCCATTGCTCATTGCCTGACCCATTTGCTGTTCCCCTCCGAGAAATGCACCCACACTTTGGGCTTGAGACAGGTTGCCGTGTGACCAGCAGGCAAAAAGAGATGGAAGCCTTGTTCAAAGTCATAAAGTTTCTGGATGAATGTGTTATGTTACTGAACTGGGGTCAGCAAGTCAGTCATTAAAAATATTCAAGTCTCGAGTAGCGTCGAGTCAGTGCATCATTTATTGCCGAGTCGAGTCCGAGTCGAGCCACCGAAGCGACTTAAGTCTGACTTGAGTCCGAGTCTATTGACTCGAGTCTACATCACTGCTGGCATCGTTATGAAGAAGGCTTTTCAGACATCAGCTCATCTTAGATTTTTTTTTTTTTTTTAATCGGGCAAAATGGAGGCCTCTGTATGACCCAAAGCTTGCTGGGGAGATGCCGGCGGAAAGAGCCTTTGTGAGTTGGCAGGCAGAATGGCAAGAGTTGGAAGCTTAGTGCTTCAGCCTCTTTGAATCCTGGGAGAGAAGAAGCAAAGGGCCGGGTCTTTCCCTGGTTAGTAGAGCAGGCATTGGGCTGGAGGTCAAGAAGGAGAGAGTCGTTGGCGAGGCTCACGGCTCAGACCAGACGTCCCAGCCAGCTTAGTTCGCATCATGAGAGATAATCTTTTCATAGGATGGCGCGTCTTCTTCTTTGTCACTGACACCGGTTGCCTGCTTCTCCTTTGCGGAGCCACACACACATGTTCAAGTTACGCTTCCTTTCGAACAGAGGATATTTTTTTTAAAAAAGGAATACCTTACATAAAAATAGATCTACTATGTATAGACCTACAACCAGGCTGTTTCTTTCTAGTATAACAGCCCCTAGCACCAAGAAACCTAAAAGAACTACAGTTGTCTCTCCACTATCACTAGGGTTAGTGCTGCAGGATGCCCACAGAAGTGAAAAAAAGTGCAAATATCAAGATTTGTGTGATTTGTGTGTATGTATGGATAAGTCACAGTCTATAAACTCCACTCTGAGATAGAAAATAGTGTTTATTTGTTGCAAGGCCAGCAATGCAGCACACTTCCGAAATTTCTAAGGCCATTTCTGCAGTAGACTGTTATAGCACTATTATTCCACTTCCAACATCCTATGGAATCCTGGGCTTTGCAGTTTAGGGAGGGTCCGTCTGGAAAGAAAGCCAGCACGATTCTCAGTTGCATCAATAGGAGTATGGTGTCTAGATCAAGGGAGGTAATGGTACCACTCTATTCTGCATTGGTGAGGCCACATTTGGAATCCTGTGTCCAGTTCTGGGCACCTCAGTTCAAGAAGGACGTCAACAAGCTGGAGCGCGTCCAGAGGAGGGCGACCAAAATGGTGAAGGGCCTGGAAGCCATGAAGCCCTGTGAGGAGCGGCTTAGGGAGCTGGGTGTGTTTAGTCTGCAGAAGAGAAGGTTAAGAGGGGACATGGTAGTCATGTTTAAATATTTGAAGGGATGTCATGTTGAGGAAGGAGCAGGCTTGTCTTCCGCTGCTTCAAAGACTAGGACAAGGAGCAATGGATTCAAGCTGCAGGAAAGGAGATTCCACTTGAGCCTCAGGAAGAACTTCCTGACGGTCAGAGCTGTCCGGCAGTGGAATCTGCTGCCTTAATGGAGTGTGGTTGAGTCTCTTTCTTTGGAGGCTTTTAAGCAGAGGCTGGAGGGCCATCTGTGGGGAATGCTTTGATGGGTGTTCCTGCATAGCAGGGGGTTGGACCGGATGGCCCCTGGGGTCTCTTCCAACTCTATGATTCAATGATTCTACTGCGGAAATGGCCTAAGACTAAAGCATACATAGAGTTCACAGGTTTTTTACTTTTACATACAAATTTAGGCATGCAAAGCTGTGGTTGGAGAGGATCATAAATTTAACATCACTCCACATCTTTAGACATTTCCCAGATGTGAAGTTGTTTACCCTCTTTTCATCCTTGGGGCTGGAACATACTTCCTGCTCCCTTATCTCAGATGTTTCTGCGTTCTCAAAACACCTTTTGGTACTTTTGTTTTTGCCTGCTCCAAACTTCTTCCCATCACCAGATACATCATAGCAATAGACAATAAAGCAGTTAACCGTTTCATACATTGGAATACACAAGCAAGTGTCCAACATATATATTGTCGCAATCAACAATTAACACTTGATAGTTGTAGTCCTCTAGCTAAACTCTATCATTGTCCCTCCCCGCCTACCCTGCACTATTTCAATATACATTCAGCAGATTGACTCATGACAGAGGCTACACGTCGTGACAGTCTGTGGGAAGATGGCAGAGGCATGGGGCGGGGGGGAGAACAGGCACCCAGGGTCCAAACTAGGTCAGGGAAAGGAAAAGGGGTGCATTAGCACGGTGGCCCTATACTTCCTCTCTCTCACTGATCTTTTCCCTTAGGTGTGTGTGTGTGGGCCATTGGGAAAGGGTTTGTGGTGCTGAGAAATCGGAGTGCGAGCAGTAGGGACAGGAGGGCGGAGGAGCGGTTCGCCCCAGGCGTCAGTGTTTTTGGGGCGTCCCAGCCCATAGCCGCGCACCCTGGTCACGCCCCCCTGCACCCTGGCCATGCACCCATGCACTTCAGCCACGTGCCCATGCACAGTGGCCACGCCCCTCAAACCGTAGCCCCGCCCCCTCACGCCCACCCTCCCTCCACACACTCCAAGCTCTGCCACGGGGTGCAAGCCACCCTTAGCTGGCCAGGCAGTGACTGGTGGAGGAGGAGGAGGAGGAGGAGCAGAGGTGCATTTTAAAATGTTGTATGGCCTATTTGGAGTTGCTGAGGGGGACAGTTCCCCCGGAAAAAAAGCACTTGAGGTGGGGGAGGCCAGGATTGGAGAAATTCACAAATAAATCCACGAAAATCAAACCTGTGAACGTGGAGGGCTGACTGCAGAAGGAAAGTCTACCAGGGTGGAATTGGGCTCCTGCCCATATAATAAGAGGTTGCAAATGCACGCCTACCGTGGCCAGGTTATTACAGTTATTAGGTCCTCATAAAAGCTTTGTGCAGTACAGAAGCAACCTAGCTGACAGGCAGTGCAATTAGCAGCGCAATTAGCTTTAATTAGCTCTCTGAATTCCCAGGAAGTGGTTTTCTTTGGATTTGCCATTTTCGGGGCAGGCCTGAGACATTTTGCTGCCTAAAATGGGGTGACACAGATTGGTTCCCTTCCCCTGCGGTGAAATTAACACGAGCAACAAAGCCAGACCTGTTAGTTTGTCATACAAAGCGGAAAAATCACACGATTTTCTTTGTACCTGGCTGCATGAATATGATAATGACAAAGCAAATAACTACCAATTTGCTGCTCTTTTTGTGATACCCAGAATCTGCTGCACAAGACAGTCACTTTACTCTGCCTGGTTGCTTTCTTTATTTATCAGTTAAACTGTTTCTATCCCACCCGATATCACTGATTTTTTAAAAAAGGAAAAAGCAGGATGACAGAGGATTAATTGGGGCTGTCCTTGTCAAATTGGGACAGTTGGAGAGTTGGACAGTTGGAGAGCATGATATGGGCCAAAGCTAACAAAATGAAATTCAACGGAGAGAAGTGTAAGGTCCTACACTTAGGTAGAAAAAATGGAATACGGAAATATAGGATGGGGGACACGTGGCTGGATAGCAGTACGTGTGAAAGAGATCTAGGAGTCTTAATAGACCACAAGCTGAACACGAGTCAGCAGTGTGATGCGGCAGCCAAGGAAGCCAATGCCATTCTCGGCTGCATCAATAGGAGTATGGTGTCTAGATCGAGGGAGGTACTGGTACCACTCTACTCTGCTTTGGTTAGACCTCAGCTTGAATCCTGTGTCCAGTTCTGGGCACCCCAATTCAAGGAGGACATGGTCAGGCTGGAGCAGGTCCAGAGGAGGGCGACCAAAATGGTGAGAGGCCTGGAAGCCAAGCCCTATGAGGATAGACTTAGAGAGCTGGGTATGTTCAGTCTGCAGAAGAGAAGGTTAAGAGGGGACATGATAGCCAGGTTTAAATAGTTGAAGGGATGCCATATCGAGGAGGGAGAGGGCTTGTTTTCTGCTGCTCCAGAGACCAGGACAAGGAGCAATGGATTCAAGCTGCAGGAAAGGAGATTCCACTTGAACCTCAGGAAGAACTTCCTGGCGGTCAGGGCTGTCCGGCAGTGGAATCTGCTGCCTCCATGGAGTGTGGTGGAGTCTCCTTCTTTGGAGGTTTTTAAGCAGAGGCTGGATGGCCATCTGTCGGGAGTGCTTTGAGGGTGTTCCTGCATGGCAGGGGGTTGGACTGGATGGCCCCTGGGGTCTCTTCCAACTCTACATTTCTATGATTCTATGATTCTATGACTTCTGATTATTTTGAGCAATGGGTTTGCAGGGAATTTAGAGTGGTACAAGTCCCAGTTCGGTCTTTGCATGTAGGATGCAAGAAAGAAATCAAAAGTGTTGGTGACAAGCCAAGAAAGGCCCCAAATGTGGCAAAATTGCACTGTTAGCAACTCCCCTTTTTCCAATTTTGAGAGGGAAGTGCTGAGGAGGGGTCCCAAGACATACCTGGTGAAGTGCACATAGCCTGTGGGCTTCCCTTTGCACATCTACTGTATGGGACGCTCCCTAAGGCCGTTTCTGCACTACACTGTTCTAGTGCTAGTATTCCACTTCCAACCTCCTGTGGAATTCTGGGGTTTGTAGTTTCCTGAGGCCAAAGAGCTCTCTGGCTGGGAATTCTAAATGTCCCTCCCTGAACTGCAAGCCCCAGCATTCCACAGAATGTTAGAAGTGGAATAATAGCACTATAACCATGCAGTGCGGAAATGGCCCAAATCACAGATGCCGTGCTCAGATTTTGGATGCTTAGGAGCTTATTTTGATGTCCAGGGCTGTTTGAGCCCCACTTATCCATTCTTGAATTACTAACTAGTCCAACATGTGAACTGGACGATGATTCCTGGAGACACCAGACTTGGGGGGCACACAGAGGGGTGGGAGCCAGAGATATAGCCATGAGAGGGTAGGTTTGAGGGACATGAGAAGTGTGTACGAGTTACTCCAAATGTTTTACTAGAGCCTGAGAAAATTTTGCTTTGTTTCATTTTTTAATTGTACTGCGGTTGGAAAAGTTCCTTTATGGAACATGCATGCCTGGGGATTCTGGGAACTGCAGTCCGCAAGGACCTTGTGTGTCTGGGGATTCTGGGAGCTGCAGTCCGCAAGTAACTTATTTTGGTCCAAAAAGTACTTTTCCAAGCTCGGGGTGGTACCGAGGGAGAAACACGAGGAACTGCATCCCAGGCACGCTCCCTGGGGCGGAACAGCCACTGGACTCGATGGAAGAAGGAAGCGGACCCCGCATTCCTCTCTGAAACACCCCCCCCAACACGGGGGGCTTCCACAAACGCCTCGCCCGGAGAACCAGCCTGCCCAGCAAGACTGAGCGTGAGCGACTGTTAAAGCCAATCAACCCATCGATCGGTCAGCCGGCCTCCACGGGGCCGTTGCTAAGGGAGGCCTGCTTCGGCGTCCAGAGGGGGACGGCGCTCCCAGGGCGGTTGCTAGGGGGCGGGGCGCGCGCCCGTTGCCCGGCAGCGGTGGCCGCGGGGCGGGGCCTGTTCCCCCCTCCTCCCCTCCTCTGCTGGAACAGCTGGTCCCGTCGGGCCATACCATCGCGAGCGACTGGAGGGGGGGGAGGGAAGGAGAGAAGAACTATTGCGGCAGGGACGAAGAAGAAATGAAAGCCGGGGGGCGTCGCCGTTGTTAAAACGGAATTTCTCCTCGATCCACAAGGGGGTCGGGAGGGGGTCGGTCCCGCTCGTCCTTTTCGTTCTCTTTCTCACCCTCCTCCTCTTTCCCCTCCAGCTGCTGAGCGGGTGCCCCGGCCCGGCCCCTCCCGGCATTGGCTCTCCGGTTCCCCTCCCCCGGCGACGGTGCTGCAGCGAAGGCGAAGAGACGCCGCCGCCGCCGCGCAGGGAGGACGCGACGCCCGGGGGCGCTGGGGTGACAATGGCGCTGCTCCCCTCACGGAACCCCCTCCTGCTGGCCCCGGCCCGAAGGGGGCGCCCCAGGGCCCGCGGCGGGGCCCAGCCCGGCGTCAGGTGAGGGCAGGGGAGGGGGCTCCGTGCCTTTCTTCCTCTCTCTCGGTGGGGAAATCCCCCCCTTGGTGCGGGGTTTGGGGGTGGGGGCATTGAGAGAGGCCCCCCCTTAAAGGGGAGGTGCATTGAGGGCGAGTCTGACCTGGAAAATGGGGGGGGAGGTTGAGGGAGGGTCCCTCTTTAAATGGGGTGAGGAGTTTCATTGTAGCTGAGGGGTGTGTTGGGGTGGGTGCAGTTGGGGCGGGGTCCCTTTTTAAATGGGGGGTGCCATTAAAAATAAGGGGTAAAGGTATGGGGGGCTGAGTTGAAGGTGGTGCACAGTTGTTTGGAGGAGAAGGTGAGGGCCCCCTTTGTCAGTGTTAAATATAATGGAGAATAAAGTGGGCGGGTGGGGGTCTGGAAAATTGGGGGATTGGGAGGAGAGAATTGGGGGAGGGCCCCTTTTGAAATGGTGGGAGGGTGGTAGTGGGGATAAGGGGGTAAAGGTGGGGGGCTGACGTGAAGGTGGTACTCGATATGAGCCCCCCCACTTTGTCAGTGTGGAATATAGTGGGGAGTTAAGGTAAGGGGATCCGGTGACCAGTGAGGTAGTGTTAGTGGGGGTAAGGGGATAAAGATATGGGAGGGGTGCCTTGAACGTGCTACACAGTTCTTTGGAGGAGGATATGAGCACTTCCCGCCTTTGTCAATGTTAAATATAATGAGGGGGGTGGTAAGGTAAGGGGACCCAGGGAGGCGGGTCTGACTTGGTGGTGGTGAGGAATTAGGGGACCTTTTAGTGGGGATAATGGGTCATGATGTGGGAAGGGGCCGACTCGAGAATGCTACACGATTGTTGGGGAGGAATTGAAGGACCCCCCCTTTGCAAATGTTCAATAGTGTTGAACTGGGGGGGCGGATTGGGGGAACACGTTTAAATGGTGTTGGGTGTTAGTGGGGATAAGGGGGTAAAGATACGAGGGGTGGCTTGAAGGTGTGACACAGTTGTTTGGGGGAGAATGTGAGGACCCCCCCCCTGTCAATGTTAAATATAATGGGAATTCAAGGTAAGCTGATAAGTGTGCAGGAAGGGGGAGTCTGCCTTGGCGGTAAGGAATTTGGAGAGGGTCCTTCTTTAGACGGTGGGAGGGTGTTAGTAGGAATAAGTGTTTAAGATGTGGGAAGGGGCTGATTTGAAGATGTTACACAATTGTTGGGGAGGAATTGAAGGACCACCCTCTTTGCCAATGTTAAATAAGCATTGAATTGGGTGGGATAGGGTGAGGGTAGATGTTTAAATAGTGGGGATGTTACTGGGATAAAGGTTAAGTTGTGGGAGGACGTGAGTGGAGGCTGACTTGGTGGTACATAATTTTTTGGGAGGGATTGAGGGATCTCCCTTCTCCAGTGTTAAATGTTGTTAGGTTTTTTTGGAGGGGTAAGGTGGGTGGTCTGACCAGGGGATGATGGAGAATGGAGGAAAGGATGTTGAGGAGGGTCCTTCCCTAAGTATGCCTAAATATGCTTGAGGCTCCAGATCCCATTGGATCCTGAAAGGTCAACCCTGGTTAGTACTTTGGTAGGGGGCCTTCAATGTAGGCTACATTGGAGAGAAAAGCTGTGGCACACTACCTTTGAGCTATTCAGATATAGCTAAGTAGCTGATGTAAGATATTAACAATTATTGCGTCTTATTTATATTGGTCTAAATACCCTGAAGGCGTCAGATCCCGTTGAATCGTGAAAGCTGAGGTGTGTCAGCCCTCGTTAGTACTTCAGTGAGAGGCCTCCAAGGAACACCAGGTGCTGTAGGCTCTACTTCAGAGGAAGGAACTGGCAAAACCACCTCCAAGCAGTCCTTGCCTAAGTAAACCCTGTGAAATTAAAGGGGTCACCCAGGGTTGACAGGTGCCTTGAAGGCAAATACTCAAACTCCCTCCTTAAATGGTAGGTATGTACCCTAGGTACTCCCTGCTCCTTGCCTCCACCAGACTCTGATTCTTGTACAAGCTTCACTCCTGCACAACCTCCTCAGTTGGTTTCATTGCACATGCAGTAGAGTGTGTGTGTGTGTGTGTGTTAGTACCGGCAGGAGGGGGCCTGGCTTATGTGTACCAGTGCAGTGAGTTTGCAAGTGGGGTGGGTGAGAGGGCAGAAGTGGAGGAGAGAACAGCTCTGGATGGGTGGAGAGTGCATGTCCTGGTGCAGCGTTATGCATAGGGTCAGTTAAAGGCATGGGTTGGTCATGGGAGAAAGGCAGTAATGCCTAGTGGAAATAAGGGCGAGGGTGAAAAACTGGATTGTGCAATGAATGGCATATGAGTGAACGGTAGGGAGAATGTGGGCAGTTTGCAGTAGATGATTAGGTAGTTTAGGACATGGGTGTGGAGAGCAGAAGGCATACCCAAGAATGGGAAGGGTGTGGGTGGAAATCTGGAGATATGGTTCCTTTTTGTTTGTTTCCTGCCTTCTGTAAAACTTCATTGGCTTAATTGCATCTCTTTTTTCTTTTTTAAAAAAGGCTTCTTAATTCGAAATAGGCAAAGCACAGCAGTACTTCGCTTAGCCTAGAAATGGTCTAACTGATTCAGTTTAGGATTGTAGATCAAATTTCCAGACTTCTGCACTACTATACAGACTTCTGAGTCAAGGCCCATCCCAACGGGCCCTGAATGTTTCAAGATCCTAAGGAGGCTGGGGAGGGAAAAGATGGAAGACTGAATGGTTTTGAAAATATGGAAATACAGGAACCCCGGGAGGCAATAATTAGGGTACGTTACGTGCGTTGAGGTGTCTGTGTTAATTATGGTATGTTTTACTAATGCCTCGGGAGTCCACATGGTATTTTCTGAAATTCTGTTGTATCACCTTACCAACAAAGGCTGTGGCAGATGAGAGGCTGAATCAGAACAGAGATTAAACTATGAATGAACAGATGCAGAAGTGAAGATGGAAGAGTTGTGAGACTTGAAGGTCTTTGATGAATGGATAGGCGAGTATAGTCTGTTCGGTCCCTAAAAATGAGAGATTGGCACCTCAGAATTCCCCATCCTTCTGATGAGGTATATAGGGTAGACGACAGAGGGAAGTGGAGGAGCTAGTCTTTTGTGTGTGTGATGGCTTCAGGAATCGAGCACACTGGAAGGACTGAAGCTTTAATAAGGAGCTGGTGCTTATTTATTTATTTGATTTATGCTTCACCTAACTCCTGGGATGAGATCCAAAGCAGCCTTTGTGATATGCATTTTGCTGTTGTCAATTTGACCTTGTTGTTTTTTGAGGAGGTGTTGTAGAAGAGGAGATATGCTTTAGGGAAATGTTATTCATATTGACAAGATGCAGTGAGAATGGGCCTCTTTAAAAAGTGACGTCTGTTTCTTCCCCATCTCTTGGTTGGCCAGTGGAACAATACTGTTTGGAGAATAGTATAGCAAACTGTAATATGCTGCACAATTAAGTTATTTAATATACTTGCAGAAAGATGGTTGAAGCTCTCCACAGCTAAAACAACAATTCCATTCATTAAGGGGTATAAAATAAATCTTACATACACTGGGCTTCAGATTCTAGGTATGAATAAATATATGCGCATGTAACACACACACACACACATCTCCAGCAATGTAAATGTCTTCTGTTTCTATTCAGTCTCTTTTTGTAGCAAATGCACAAAACCGGAGTGAGATGCTGGTTTCTTAAAGGGTGTGTGGTGGTACATGTGTGCGCATGCCTCTTAAGCCCTCCGAGGCAGGCACAAAGAATAGTGGCTTTTCTGTTTGCAATGTATTTACATGGCTGTGTGGAGGTTAAATTCCTTTTCCTTGTGCGGTGGCAAATTAAATTAGTCACAAGGGGAGTGAGGGGAGATGGCAGAGGGGAGGAATTTGCTGCAGGGCTCTCTGCTGCAGCTGTTTGTGGAAAAAAATTGTTAAATTCTTGGTTGGCTATAATAAAAAAAAAGAGCAAGAATTCGGCTCTTTTTGTTTTATGCTGTGGTGATTGTAAGCACTTTTTGACTTTAAAAATGGAACAAATGGCTTCTACTGTAGCTTATTACCTTGCAGAAATTAATGACCTTGAAAACTGAGCTACAGATTTAGAGCTGCCTTGGGAATTTAGTTATCGAGAAACGTCTGTAAGCGCTGAGCGCCATTACCATCGTTACTCACATCTGTACGGCCTCCCCTAAACATGTCATCTGTTTGCATTCTCCTCCCAGCTCTCCTTGGCATTCCATTCTATTTTCCCCCATTCCAACTAACAGTTCCTTTTCAATTCAAATAGAGCAGGAAGGAGAAGAGAAACCGTTGCCTCGCTGCAAATACTGTTTCCTGGGTTTCAAAAGAGGCTTGTAAACTGCTTAACTGATACAGACATTCTTGTCTATGTGTGTATCTGTCTTCCTCTGCTCTAGAGGGAGAAGAATCCCAAGATAACCTTTTCTTGTGTTGCTCCCAAGGACTTCAGAAAGAGTGGGCTGATCCAGGGTCCTTGAAAGTTGGCACACAAGCTGCTAAAAGCCTTGGTGGTGTGTCAGAGGGAAGGGAAATAACATTTTCAGTGCTTCTTAAATATCATCTACCATAAACCTGCTGAATGTATACCTCTCATGAAATAAAACAGTTTTTATACTTGCATTTCAGTGAGTGTTGGAAAGGAGAGATAATAAAATTATTACTGTCGGGGGTGACAAGGCATTTAGTGCCCAAGTGTGGTATCGCTTCTTAAAATCAGCTAGTAGTAACCTTTTCCCTTTCTGTTTCCTCCTATGATGCCAGGCTTGGTAGGGTCTCCTTTCCCTCACCTGCATCTGAAAGGTCAACTTCTTACATTTATCCCAACCAAGATAACATTTGTTATCAAATTGTTCTGCATTCGATGAGGAAACTCATAAAGCTGGATGCAGTGCCCATGAAAGTAGCACCATTTGCAGCGATGACTTCCATAAGTGAATGAGAAATTGCTTTTTCCAGACTGATTCCATTAATATCTCCAACCACGGCAGACCTATCAGGAAGAATAGGCCTGAAAACTATTCCAGGTTTGATAGGGTTGTGCTGTAATTATGCACCTATGCAAATTTACTTGTGTGTAGCTCCATTAACATCAGAGGAACTGACTTGCTTGATCTGGGCTGTGTGAGAATGTCCCTCAAATGAATTTCGAGCTTGCCCCTACAATGAGGAACTGGGACTCAGTCGTGAAATGCCTCTGCATGAGACCTTTGTGTTACTGACGTTCAAATAGGGGAACATAGAAAGAACCATGCTGGATCAGGCCAAATGCTTGTCTTGTTCAGAATCCTGTTTTCCCCCAGATGCCTGAGCAAAGCCCACGAGCAGATCATGAGGGCGGTAGCCTTCTTTTCCTGTTGTTCCCTTGCAGCAGGTATGCAGAAGCATACTGCCTCTTATCTTAGCAGTGTCTTATAGCCATTGTTTCTACTAGCTGCTGATAGCCTTATCTGATGCCAATGAAACTCATTGAGATTGGAGGTCATAACCATATTTTTGGTAGGTAAATCCCACGTCTGGACTATATACTCTGTGGAGAAGTGTGCTCTTTTCTCTTCAGTTTTCAACTCTTCTGCATTACAGGAGGATCCTAGGTTGCAATATTATGAAAAAGAAAGTCCCCCCCCCCAGCTTTCTCTGTATCAGGCATCATTCTATAAGCCTCTCCCATCTTCGCTCCCATATTTCTTAAACTTTTTTTTTTTAAAAAAAACAACTTTTCCTTGTAGGAAAGCTCCTTCAGCCCCTCTGTTTCCTTCAGTTGATGTTTTCTGCACTTTTTTGAGCTCTACTGTACCTTTGAGGCTTGGCCACCAAAGCTTTTCAGAATATTCAAATATGACTGCATTGTAGTATAACGGTATTATAATTTTGCAGCTTCTTCTTGTTACTGGTCGCTGACGTGGAATTCACACTTTTTAACACTTGCTACATGTTAGGTCAGTGTTTTTAATTGAGCTATTCACCACCACCACTGCCGCCACCGCCATCATCCCTAGACTCTCTTCTTAGTCATAAACCCATGGAATCAGAAGGAGCCTTATGGGCCTTCAGGTCCAACCCACTGTTCAGTGCAGGATTTCCAGCTAGCGCACCCCAGAAGGTAGCTGTTCAGCCTTTTTTTCTGAAGACGTCTACCGAAGGAGACCCCACCACTTCTCTAGGCAAACTGGTTCCGTTGCTGAACTGCTCTCATTGTCAAGAAGTCCTTCCTGTAACTTCAAACCATTAGACATAGTGCTACCCTCTGAGGAAGCAGGGAACAAGCAGAATAATGAGTCGTGACTAGCGTAGACCTCACATCAGTTGATACGTGAATCTAGGAATTTGTTTCTCTCTCAGTGTCACCTCAGATTACTCTTGCTTAAACTTACTTTTCTATTCTGTTACACAGTCAGTCAGTCTGGAGAAACCTTTCTGGAGCCCTTCACAATTTCTTTTTTGCTTCTGCCTTCCCAAGGAATCTGGTACCACCCCATTTTCTGAGGAGACATGATTGCCTCACTTCTTCACCTTCATCTCCAGTTCACTGATGAACGTCAAGAAGCACCAGTCCTGACAGAGACCCTTTTGTAAGCTTTGATATGTTTCAGCTCAGACTTGGTACCTCGTGGCACGACAGAAAGGGCAGAACAGCCATGTGTGTTCTACACTGGGCTGCCTCACTTGCAGTTTCTTGTTCATCAACCCACCTGCCACAGATGGGACACTGTATTATAGACCTGTTCCGCAGTCCGTAGTCTCACCATCTATGATTAGAATTGTTCATACCTTCCAGGAAAAAAACCAAAAAGCATTTGATTGTTTCCCAACCTTGCATCTCATGCCTGTGTGGGACTGTTGTCACACCATTCCTCATCCCTTTATAATATGGGTGGGCAAATTGTATCCTATGGCCTGCAGGGGCCCCCCCTCTCAATCCTGTTTTGGTGGCCCTTGAGGCCACACAGAGGTTGATTTCTTTTCTTTTCTTTTCTTTTCTTTTCTTGCAAAAATAAAAAAATATTTCAAAAAGCTTTGAAAGAGGTAGGAGGCCCTGTTCTTGGAAAGAGGATGCAAATGGGAAGTTAGGGGGCCCTAAAACGTGGCAGAAATGCCCCCACACACACCTTGTAGAAGGTGTCTTTGGTGGGCATTTGGTGATGAAAGGCAGACTTTTTTGTGTGACGGGTGTGTGCGTGTAGGGGTTAATGGGTCCCTTTTGCCTTTCACAGTTGCTTGTTCCTGCTTTATAATGAAGCAGATTGTAAAGGAGGATAGGTGATTGCCTCCTAGTGTTTTCACTGTCATGCATTTTGGCACCATTTCTTCCCTCTTTGTGTCCCCCCCCCCGCCTACCGTCTACTCAGCTAATGTGCAATCTGACTTGACATGTGAAGTATCTCTGCCAACCCAAAGAGCGTTCAGTCTTTATCCTAGGGTACTGGTTCCTGTGTGGCCCCACTCCTCCTTGCGGCTCTCTGTGAGTTCCTCAGCTGTCACTGCCCACAAACAAATTCTTTTGTGTGGGGCTTCCCACAGGATGCTGTTTTTATATAAACAGGAAGAAGCTTAACCAGTGACTCCACACTTCTTCACAAAGAGCAGTGGCTCATTCTCTCCGGAGACTGAACTTCTCAGCTAGAAGGCTACAAACAGCTCTTTTCTTCAGATCTGATGTGTTGGTTTAAAGTGTTCTGTTTGCAAAAATGAAATTGTTGTTTTTCTGCAATCTGGGAGCAGATGATTAAACAGTCAGTTTGTAATTACTTAGAAAGCAGTGTCATGATTACTAAAAGTCAACATGGATTTCTCAGAAATAAGTCATGCCAGACCAATCCTATCTCTTTTTACGATAGTGTTACAAGCTTGATAGATGAAGGGAATGCTGTAGACGTAGCATATCTTGACCTCAGTAATGCCTTCGACAAAGTCCCCCATGAAATTCTTGCAAAGAAGCTAGTAAAGTGTGGGCTGGACAGGGCTACTGTTAGGTGGCTTTGGAATTCGTTGACTGACCAAACCCAAGGAGTGCTCCCCAATGGCTGCTTTTCATCCTGGAGAGGAGTGACTGGTGGGGTGCCACAGGGTTCTGTCCTGGGCCCAGGGCTATTCAACATGTTCATCAGTGACTTGGATGAAGGAGTGGAGGGCGTGCTGATCAAATTTGCAGATGACACCAAATTGGGAGGGGTTGCTAATACACCAGAGGACAGGATCAAAATTCAAAATGGCCTTAACAGATTGGAGAGCTGGGCCTAAGCCAGAAAAATGAATTTCAACAGAAATGTAAGGTCCTATACTTAGGCAGAAAAAAATGGAATGCACAAGTATGGTCTCCTCCTTTGGAGGTTTTTAAGCAGAGGCCGTCTGTTGGGAATGCTTTGATGGGTGTTCCTGAATGGCAGGGGGTTGGACTGGAGGGCCCCTGGGGTCTCTTCCAGCTCTACGATTCTAACTGCTGCAAGATGTACCGGTTTGATTGTTGGACTAGGACTCGCAGAGATGAGGATTCAAATCCTGCTCAGCCATGGAGATCCACTTGAGCAAGTCACATACTTAGTGTCAGAGGAGGGCAATGACAAACATTCCCTGAATATGCATCTTACCAAGAAAACCCAATTGTGGTTGATTGGGTTGCCATAAGTTGTAATCCATTTGAAGTCACATAACAACAAAGTTGCAGAAGAAATGAATAAATGAAAATAAGCTACAGTCAGTCCTCTACAAGTGTGGGTTTCACTTTTATGGATTTGATTATTTGTGAGTATCTCCAACCCCTGCCCTATCCGCCCCCGCAAACACTTTCCAGGGAAACCTTCCTTCTCAGTGGCTCTGATTCCCTGAACTGGTTGGTCTGGAGCGATAGGAAACTGCCCTTGGCCTGAGTTTCTTGCAGCTTCTGGTTGTCAGCGGCAGATGTAAGAGGCCCCAGAGAACTAAGGGGGTGTCTGCCACTGTTTCTAGTATAGCCCGCCCCACTTCAAGAAAGTCCTGCTCTTCAAATTGCATAGTCCATTCATGATTCCCTGAAACCTGTGCAAAGTTTCAGCCTCGCACACATTTAGCTATAAGGTCTCTCCTGTGAGTCACATCCCCAACAACAGGATTCTAATCTATTTCAGGTATTTTGCATCAAAGGAACAGTTGCTTGCTTAAGTTGTACAGCCAGCCTTACAGATAACAGAATAATAGCAAGTGCTTTATATATTGATACAATGATTAGGCACTGCAGACATAAGATAACAGTTATAGTCGGAACACTTCACAATGACCACAATGGCTTTGAACACTTTTTCTTAACTTTTAACACTCCACATCACAGGGAAGTCTGCATTTCAAAACCCATTCGTGATGCAGACATAGAATCCTAGAGGTCCAACCCCCTTCTGCCATGCAGGAAGATACAATCAGAGCACTCCCAACAGATGGCCATCTAGCCCCTGTTTCAAAACCTCCAAAGGAGATCCCCACACACTCCAAGACGGTGTATTCCACTGTCAAACGGCTCTTACCCTTGGGAAGTTCTTCCTAATGTTTATGTGAAATCTCTTTTCCTGTAGTTTGGAGCTGTTGCTCTGTACCCTAGGCCATTTCCGCACTACACTGTTAGAGTGCTATTATTCCACTTTCAACATCCTGTGGATTTCCGGGGTTTGTAGGTTACTGAGGCCAAAGAGCTCTCTGGCTGAGAATTCTAAATACCTCTCCCTAAACTGCAAACCCAAGGATTCCACAGGAGGTTGAAAGTGGAATAATAGCACTATAATCATGCAGTGCGGAAATGGCCCTAGTCTTTGGAGCAGCAGAAAACAAGCTTGCTCCGCGGGGGAATCATCTTCGTAAGGGGCAAAGTCCAGCTGGTAACACCCAAGAAATTTTTACTGTGGCTGATAAATGCGAATTGAGTGATAAGCATAACAGTGTTGTGATGAGCAAAGTAATTTTATTGGTTGCACTTGTATATCGGCTATTTTCTCATACGTAGAGATGAGAATGAAATGGAATGGATAATGGTGACAACAGAGATGGGTCTCATGGCAGTCACAGAGATATTCTTGATGCATCACTATGTGCAGATGTGTACCAATACAGCAGCTGTGCGAAGGTTATTAGGACTGAAGTGTTTTCTTTTAACCTTTTCCCTGTGCACTCAAGTTTCACCTCCATCTTTTTTAAAAGATACTTTAATGCACGACTGCCTTGACATGAATAATGTAATGCTTCAGTAAGAGAAACAGAGGTATGCAATATAATGGCTTAAAAATAATTTGTTTAATTAAAACACCTGAAACAAATTAGAAAGCAGGCCAGATAATTGCAAGTAGTGAAGAATCTGCAAGGCCTGCCTGGTCCTGCATTCTGTTCATACAGCGGACAACCAGATGCCTCTGGAAGATCGACAGGTGGGCAGAGCACACGAGCAACTTAACCCTCCATCTCATGTTCTTTAGCTTTGTAGCCATCACTACCTCTTGTGGCTGTAGGTTACACATTTTAAGCGTGTGCATGTGTGGAGAAGTACTTCCTTTGACCTGTCCTGAATCTTGCACACTTTTCAATTTCATCTGGTAACCTTGGGTTCTAGTATTATGAGAGAGAAGGAAAAAACATCTTCCTATCCATAGAATCATAGAGTTGGAAGAGATCCTGGGGCCATCCAGTCCAACCCCCTGCCATGCAGGAATCCACATCAAAGCACTCCCAACAAATGGCCATCCAGACTCTGCTTAAAAACCTCCAAAGAAGGAGACCCCACCACACTCCAGTGAGGCAGTATATTCCACTGCCAGACAGCTCTGACCGTCAAGAAGTTCTTCCTGAGTTTCAAGTGGAATCTCTTTTCCTGTAGCTTAAATCTGTTGTTTCTTGTCCTCGAGCAGCAGAAAACAAGCCCACTCCCTCCTCAACATGACATCCCTTCAGATATATATGCATGTCTCTCATGTCCCCTCTTCACCTTCTCTTCTGCAGACTAAACACACCCAGCTCCCTAAACCGTTCCTCATACGGCATGGCTTCCAGACTCTTCACCATTTTGGTCACCTTCCTCTGGATGTGCTCCAGCTTGTTGATATCCTTCTTGAATTGAGGTGCCCAGAACTGGACACGGTATTCCAAATGAGGTCTAACCAAAGCAGAATAGAGTGGTACCATTATCTCCCCCGACTGAGACACTGTACTCCTATTGATGCAACCAAGAATCACATTGGCTTCCTTGGCTGCCACATCACACTGCTGGCTCGTGTTCAGCTTGTGATCCACCAAGACTCGTAGATCCCTTTGACACGTACTTTTATCCAGCCACGTGTCCCCCATCCACTTCCTCTCCATTATGTATAATTTTATACCTCTTCCCTTTGTTGTTATACACCTTCAAGATGACTCTGTCTTAGGGTTTTTCTTGCAACGTTTATCCAGAGGAGGTTTGCCATTGTTTTCATCTAAGGCTAGAAGAGTGTGACTTGCTCAAGGTCTCCCAGTGAGTTTCCAAGGCTGAGTGGGGATTCAAACCCTAGACTCCCAGAGTCAGTCCAACACTCAGCTCATTGCATCACACTGCCTTTACTAGTTGTTTTCCAAAGCAAAAGGACAGAAACATTCTAAACTTTCTTCACAGTTGGAGTTACATCAGTCCCCTGATTATTCTGAATGTCCCTTTTCTGTACCTCGTCCTGCTCCACAATACTATTTTTGTGGCTAATGGCAACTGTGAGGATAATATTACCTGCAAGGTGAAACTCTTGAGCCTCCTGATTTATTTGTATCCTCTTCACAATATGGAAATAAAACTTGTTAAGGCAAGAGTGTGCTTAAACTGATATTCTCTTTGTATCTGACAGTTGCTTGTTTATCAGTTGCTGGGCTGGGGTATTGGCTGACAAAACTGGGTGTGTAGGTTTCATGAGTCTTCAAGCAGAAGAAGCTGTTGTTCCTGCAGTTGGACAAAGACACTGCTGGGCTTTGACACAGACATTCCAATCTGCATTGCTACTACTGTGCTATGAGATTCAGGGAGTGGGTAGACGAAACCATCCTGTTAGGCAATGCATTGGGTTCAAATTCACCTTGTTGCCAGTTCGTGGCCTGACCTGACTGCATGATTTTGTTTTGTATGTTTACTGTAACTAAAGATAGTAAAACACACTTATGTTCCACTGGTTTTATGGACAGATTAGTTCCTAGTCCCTTGGGTGATGGAGGTGATGGCAAGACTGGAAGGACATAGCTAGCCTGCATAGATGGCTTTCTACAATCAGCATAGGAGTGTCCTGGAGTAAAGGAGGCTAAGCTTTTCTCTTAGGATACTTTACATCTTTTCAGTTGAAGAGATTTGCTTGTTTACCTCTTCCCTCCCCACTCCTTTCTTCTTTCTTGTCATGTCTTCTAGACTGAAAGCCTGAAAGCTGGTTCTGTTCTCTTTATTACTGAAATATAAGCCACCCTGAGAATCTTTCCAGCTGAATCGCAGAGGAACATGCTTTAAAGGAATAAATACTGTTTTTAAATCAGATTGTTCTTAATCTGAAGTGTATACTGCTCAGTATCTTACTGGTTTCTTTCTTGGAATGATAACACTAAAAGGCAGAAGTTAGCCATCCGCTTATATTTTCTTCGAGTTTGAAGAGAAATCTGCTTAATAGACGTTGTTCCATAGACAAATAAAACTGTTTACTTACACTCACTTGTGGTTTTTTATGAAATTATTTTTGTAACTATAAAATAGCCTATCATTTTATTTTATTTCTTTAAAGCATTTAAATATCACCTCTCAACCTACCATGGCCCCAAAGGCAATGAATAAAAGACATTTAAAACATTGAGTGCATGAATAAAACGTGTAAAATGGGCTAAAGCCGCTTTTTAAAATTCATACAAAACCACAGAAAGTTGAAACAGCCAGAGCAGCCATGCCTAATTTGAAAGACTGAAGGCCTTGTAAAACACAGTTGCTTCTGCAGACAGGCAGATCGGAAGGGATGGTGCCAGCTGGACGCCCTTGGGCAGGAGTTCTACAGTCATGGTGCTGCTGGAAAGAAGGCCCTGCCACGTCAGTCACAATGACATGTGGTGAAGACAGAGTGTAATCCTAGATTATTTCTGACTTATGGTGATCTGAAGACAAACGTGTCACGGGATTTTCTTGCCATAATTTGTTCAGAGGAGATTTGCCATTGCCTTCCTCTGAGGCTGATGGCAGAGTGTGATTTGCTCAAGGTCATATAGTGAGTTTTCCAGTGGCCAAGTGGGGATTTGAGCCGTGGTCTCCCGGAGTTGTAGTCCAAACTACACCATACCAACTCTCAACACATTTAATATCATAGACTACAATTTCACCTCAGCCAAACAAAGTTAAACTGTAAAGTCGAAGGCTTTCACGGCCAGAATCCATAGGTTGTTGTGGGTTTTCCGGGCTTTGAGACCATGTTCTAGTAGTATTTGCTCCTGACGTTTCGCCTGCATCTGTGGCTGGCATCTTCAGAGGATCTGAAGATGCCAGCCACAGATGCAGGTGAAACGTCAGGAGAAAATACTAATAGAACATGGCCTCAAAACCTAGAAAACCCACAACAACTGCGAAAGTTAAACTGTTGATGTAACACGTATCAGGTGAAGCTCTCTTTAGGTATGTGTCCTGAAAACTAATAGTGCTCTTTCAGATGTAGTCATTTTTTTTGTAAAATCCATGCTGTTCTCATTATGTACTTATAAATATTCTAATGAATTAATTTCCACAGTGAAATTCCACACGAAACTTTGAACATGTTTGGACATAGCATTTAAACCAAAAATGCTAAATCAGATGACATTATTTAGCATATTAGATTTTTTTTTTCTGTAAAATCTTTCAGAAATGTTTCCAATTCTGCTTTGTCCAGAAGACCCACTTCCCTACTCACTTGTTTCTTGAGCCATTTAGATCAATGCTATAAGCTTAGGAAGAAATGAAAATTAACTGGAAAATTTCAGTTACCAGGGCATTTGCTTGTACTGAAAAGCAGGTTATAGAAAAGAAGGCAATTGAAAACTTCTGTTGACCCAGATAGTTGCTCTAATCATGCTTGTGAGCTTTTGAACCCTCAAAGATATTTGCTGTCAGAACAGAGGTCAGCTTGGATGGGTCCTTGCATGTCCGGACTTGCCTGCTTGGCCAGCTGGCATGCCTTAAGAGCAAAATCAGGCATAATCTGTCTGCTGAATTATGTTGCCTTGCATTCTGCCAGAGGGAATGTACAGCAGTTCAGATCTGGAGTGAAACTCCTTGTAGGTTGTTCCAAGCAAAGGCCGTTTCTCAGGACCCCAGATGCCAAGACAACACTGGGTCTGGGTCGGTGTGATGTGGGGTCTCAGAATGAGATGCCGTGCGCAAACATATGTTGGTGAGCTCGCAGTTGCAAAATGGTGTTTTGTTGGCAGCTGCACTGCACTTGTTATAATATCTGTATTGCCAAGTGCAGCAGAGTGAAAAGTAGATGCTTTTAATTCCAGGATGAAAAAACATGGGAGGCTATTTTCACTCCTTGGTGGGTATACTTACTGAGAAGGGAACTGGCAGGGAACTGTAGAGGCAAAAAAATACTAAGAAAAAATGAGTGGGCAGAAATACTGTGAAAGGAACAAAGTCTTTTTTCTCCTAACAATATGGGAGTACTGAGTGTCAAAACTGCTGATGTTCCATTGCCAAATGACGGAATGTCTCACCAAGTGCTTTCTTCCATCAGTCTGGAGAACTTTTCAAACATCACTTCTTCTTTTTTTTTTATAATTTTATTAAAGTTTCAGCAAATAAAACAAACAAATTGTCTTTAATTTTTCTGGTGTCATGTACCATCTATGAAATAGTTTATAATAATTTTCTTTTAAATTTTGAGCAGCGGTAAATTTCTGTGTTCATTGCCAACTCTGTTCCCACCATTCTAACTGTATTGGACGTCCGACATTTTGTGCCCATTGTATCATCGCTGCTTTAACTGTCTCCTCCTCACATTCTTGATATAAAATTTCTTGATATCAATGTGCTAATAAGTGTGGTGGATTTTCTCTTAACAATTGTGATAATTGGATTTGCTCCTTTTGTTGTATTCCATAAGTTTGTACGTCCATTTGAAATCTTTCCTTTAGCTGTCAGTAGGGAAACCAGCTTAATGTTATTCCTTCAATTTCCAATTTCTCTCTTGATTTCATCTTCATACTACAATCTTCTGTCATTTCTAGTAAGTCTTCATATTGTAGCCATTTGTCTGTATCTGTCCATCTTCCAAAAAAGGCTTCTTGCGGAGAGACCAAGTTGGGTAGCTGCCTTTTGTCAAACATCACTTCTAACCGTCTGTCCTTTCTCTTTGCAGCTCTAGCCGCCTCCGACAAATTCAAAACATTCTGACTCAGAGCAGCAAATCCCAGCCAGATGGAATACTGTGCATTTTGGGTAAATTTTTTTAGTTGTTAATATATGTATTGTCAGTTTGATTGAAATATGCAAAGTAATCCGAGAGGCCTGTGACCCTTTAGATATTCCTTCCATATTAGAAGTATACAAGGGATGCGCTCATATTTGGGGAAATGTGGCAACTCCATTAATAGCTGGAACATGTCAGTGCATCAAATCTGAACCTTTTGGAAAAGAGTGGAATGAAAAGTTCGAGGAAAAGGTCATCACCATATAGTGGAGAAGGGCCTTTGAAGATATATCAGAAAAAACCAATTGGTAACTAATGTAATAGAAGATCACAATTCTTACTATATGTTTGTCTTTTAATAATCACATGGGACATAGGACGTAATAACTCAGTGGAAGGGTGACATTCTTTGTATACAAAAGGTTACTTTTCAGCCTCTAGGATCTCCAGATCTCATCAGGTGATGAGAAGTCTATCTCTGCCTGAAATCCTGAACAGCTGCTGCAGCCAAGCAAGACAACACTGGAATGGACATACAAAGTCATCTAGCAGGTATAAGGCAGCTAGATGTAAGAGGAATTAGAGATGTTCCAAAGCAGTCACAAAAGAGTACCCAGCTGTTTTTCATCTGTCTCCACCCACCCACCCAATCTGCCCAGCATTTATCTTGGGGCTTAGAATTGGTGTTCCTTATGATTTTATTCTTTGAAGTTTTCTTAAAGAGGACTTTAGAAAGATTGTAACTCCCAGGCTGTAAGTCCCAAAGTGATTAGTGTGGTGGAAACCAAATGACTGTTTTCCTGTTTCATGGTGGACAAGGCCCCACTACGTTGTTTTTACATGTAACCCCCTCCCCTGCCCACTGTTGTGAAGTCCCTAGTGCCTTCAAGTTGCCCACAGCAGTTGCAGAGAGAGCAGCCACTTTAGGATGTCTCCCCAGGTCCATTGTTAACAGAGGGAGAAGTCCTTCTGGTCTTGTTCTAGGACTGGACATAGTGTCAGACCTCCCCAAAAGTTCTTTGTGTACTAAACACTGATACGTGTTACTGTTATAGCATAAACTTTATTGGTGGTAAGCGGTGCAGCAGATGCTACACAGCAGGGAAGCATTCCAGTCCTTTCACTGATAGTGTCCAGCACCCCCTCACAACCAGTGGTAGAACTAGGCCCCCAAACAAATTCTACCACTGGCTGTCCCTTGGCTGGTCATCAAATTCCCCGTTACTGGAATGCGTAGGCTGCGCTGCACCTTCCCAAAGCAAGGCCAATAGACAATAGAATCCTGAAGATCATATAGTACAGAAGCAAACGAAGAAATTCAGAGTGTGCAGAGTGTGCAAAGTGTGATCCATCCCCCCCCCCCAAAGAGCAATGGGAACTGTGTGAGCAGGTAAGCAGGAGAGAGAAATTCACTCCCCAGTCTGTTTTAGCCTTCCTTTCTTTTCCCAGCATAAACTGCATAACAAATGCAAAAAAATTCCAGCAAGATCATTAATGCAAGTTAACTCTTTCACCCCACTCAACAGCTCTTAAAAGTTTGACCATGATGCTAACAAGGTCTCCAAAACCCATCTGCCTGAAGGCAGAGGCCTCGCTCAGTACAGTTCCCATGCTCAACACTGCTGGAAGTGCTCCCCTGTTGGGGCCTCATGTTCTGGCTTGGGTTACACAGGTGCCCTGGGACCCTTTTTCCTGGCCACAAAGAGTCAGAGAGTGGATATTAGTCACCTGTTTGTCCTGTCAGCATCCCCATTTGTCTTAGCAATTGGAAGCACATGTTTATCATTTCCTCTTACAATTATTGCATTTATTTGGTTTATTACTTCAGCCATGCCAGATGTTCCAGTTTTACCCCAAAATCTAGGTTGATGAGAGGGTTTTATGAGGTAGCTGTGGTAATAGTCCTTAATGTAGATCTTAAAAGTGCCATCCAAGACTCTGGGGCTTGGCCATATGCTTCTTAACAGACTCTGAATCCATACTGCTTAGGATTCAGCCATGCTCAGAGCAGCCTTCATTACTGAGAAAATATCTCTCAAGTGGAAAGAACATACCTCCAAGTACCGAAAGTTGAATTGTTTAGCTGGCTGCCTTGGCTGTTCTTGAGAGGTTTATCTCTAAAAATGGAGGCAACTCTGAAAAATTTTAAAACAATCTGGTCTTGCTTCCTGGTCTGCTATGAGTAATGCTGGTGGTCAAAAGAGATGAAATGAGAGCTATTTATAATTTGTCTTTCTTGTCCTTTTCCCTATTGCTAAAGTGGATTATTAGAAGGCTTGTTCCTCTTCTCTTTCGCCTACTAAGCAAGCATTTTCTATTATTTTGAGCTGGTAAGATTGAAAGCAACATACATTTATTTGCACAAAAACTTTGAAAAGCTTTGAGAGCATGCTTCATGAAAGGGCTATCTGTCGTAGGCTAGAAATATGAGGGTTGCATGAGCTGGAGCTCTGGAACGCATACTTTCTTAGAGTACCTAGCTGCTAACCATTGTGGTTACAGGATATTATCCATCTCTGAGTCAAGCAGGAATCTGGTTAGGGAAAAAGACTGAACACACAAAAAAAAGAATAAGAGGCACCATTAGAAATGATTATCCTAATAACAGAAAACTGTTTACGGTATCTGATAGCAATCTTGCTCTGGTGTGGTTGAGATGAGGTCTGTACTGTCTAGCTATGGTGACTGATATGAGTTGTGCCACTTCTGACTATGGTTTTCAGGGTGAAATCTAGGCTTTGCAGAAGGAAACCTTGTCTAGGACCTGATCAGTTGGTGTCATTTGGCTTAACCCAAAACTTGACTTCTTCAAGTTGTAAAATCACTTGCAGAACATGATGGTTATGATATAAATCTGTGTGGGAACTGAAGTAGAACTCTTGTCTTCAAATGCTATGAAATAAAAGCTTGGTCTTTCAGAAGTTACATGAATGGTTGCCTGGTGTGTGAATATTCCTTTGTTAAATGTTCCATATGAGTGACTATTTCCATGTCTTCGGTGGATGAAGGGCTACCCATGGAACTACATAACAAAGGCCAGATGACCTTGCTATCCAGATCCCTTGAGAAGGCTGGAGTTATCAGGGCAGATACTTAGCTAGGAGCAAACCCACTGAACCTGGTATAATTTACCTCTGAGCATGAGATTGTGCCCCTGATTTGAGACTTAAAAAAGGGATGTTGACAGGTTTGACACCTCTCAAAACAAAGACACGTCTGTCTACCTAAGCTACCTAACTGTATTATCCACATGTACACATAATGTGTAGAAAACAAAAAGATTCTTAAACCTCAAGTAGTGTATGTAGCACCCCTTCCGCATGAATCATTTTAAAATTGCTCCTAACAGTATGGTGTAGGTTTCACATACTTCCATGCTGGAAGGAGGTCATACAGCGTACCAGAATTAATTTTCAAGGTTGGCAGGCTGTGAGCATGCGGAGATTTGTTTGTTAAGTATTTGTATCATGCCCTATATAGTAATTGCTCAGGGCAGCACACTGGAGTTGCTTACAGTGTATTAATAGATATGTTCCAGGACTTGGCCAGCTCTTTTGTCCAAGAACTTCTTTGCTATGGGGAAACATACAAATATACAGGGCTGCAGTATCAAGAGGAGAGGAGCCACTGAATATCCAGTGTTACTAGAAACAGAAGTGAGACTGAGCTGGTTGGCAAAGTCTGTGTTGCTGCAAAAAAGAGAACCTCGCACACATACATATACATGGGAGCATTTAGTTGTAGTTGCCTTATGCTGATAGTTTTTAATGCTTTTATGACTCATACATCCTAATTTAAAAATTTCCCTGGAGGAGTTGGAGATCACTAGGTGAACCAGCTGTCAACTGGAAGATCCTTCTCACAAACTACGTATTATGAGAGAAGGATTCAAATTGTAAGAGGAGATTCCAAATTCCTAATGTTTCCCCTTAAACACTAGAAAGAACTCCTTTACTGTCAACTATTCTGCAGTGGAATGGACAGCCTCTTCTTTGGAAGTCTTTAAACAGAAGTTGGATGGGTATCTCTGGGGAGTGATTTAGTTGTGTATTCCTGCATGGCAGAATGGAGTTGGAGTGGCCCTTGTGATCTCTTCCAACTCTAGCATTCTATGATTCTATGCTCCTAGAGCATGTAGATACTCTAACCTCCTTAACTTTGCAGTGGTATCTGAGTGGCCTAGTTTCCGCCCCCCTCCCCGCCCATAGCTTCCCTGAGCCTTCATCTGGTCCCTGCTTATAAATCTGGATTTCTTGGCAGCCCCTGAGCTGTATCCCAGCATAACCCTGTGTGAAAGCCTGGACTGAACAGTTACACCGGAAGTTGTGCAGTTAGCGCTCCAGCTGTAGGAGACAGCCAGCTGCCAACTGTGATCCATTCCTCTGTGGCTTTAACCCTTTCTCATGGGCTCAGTGAGGTTTAAGTAAATGTTTAAAAACAGTAGGCGTTGTGTCTCAGTTATTTGTAGGGCTGGCCCCATTTGAAACTAATCTGTGATAGTTTCTTCCCTTTAATAAAAAGCCCCCAAGTGATTGACTGCTGCAGTTTCTACAAGCTTTTTCTGAAAAACAGGAAAAAAAGGACCACGCTGGGAGTGGTTTTCTCCTGTCCCCTGCGTGTGGCACTTCTGTTCCCTTACTTTTTCTTGTTTCCCCGTCCCCTTTTGTTTCTCTGAGTAGGAGCTGTTGTTGTCCATTGCCTTGCAGCTTTCAGAGATCCCCAGCTAGAAGGTATTTCAAAAGTGTTGTAATCAGCTTCTGAGTTTTTAGATTCTTAGGTGAACAGGTGCCTGAAACTTTGTCCCCCACCAACCCTGAGGAGAGTGGTTGCCATTTCCCAGTTTTGTTACTGGCCACTTTATTGTGGTGAGTAAGTAAGCACGTGTTCCAGCTGACCAGGGAAAGATATTTTAAAGTAATTATTGACTATTAGTTTCCCTTGGGCCATAGTGTGCTTTCTAGATTATAGTATAGCAAAGCCCTTAATTGTGTAGATCATGAAAAACAATGGATTAGAGCAGGGATGTCAAACTCAATTTCATCCTTGGGCCACATCAGCATTATGGTTGCTCTCAAAGGACCAGTTGTAGCTGTAAGACTGTGTGAATGTATCTATCTTTTATCATATTAAGCAAGTGCCTCTGCGTTCAGTTATTACTGGTTTTTAAATTGCCTTCTCTCTGCTTCAACTTTTCTTTTCTTGGACGTTTTGGGGCTACTTGATTGTAGTTTATGATCCCTATACTTCTGTAAAGTGACATAGAATTGGTCAGTATATCCACAGTGTGCCACTTTCAGGCCCCCCAGACCCTCTCTATGCCTGTTTCAGCTCCCCAGATCTCTCTATGCCTCTTTCTGCTCTCCCCCTATGGCACTTTCTGCCCCCCTACCCCTCTCTGTACCTGGCGAGCCCAATCCCCACATTGCAGGCCCCTGGCTGCTGGTATTCTGAAGAGGGGCCCAGCAGCCAGCACTCATGATCTACTTCTACTTCTGACTGTTCCTCTGCCCAACTCTCATAAACCTCATGGAGCATTGCCATGGTAACCCGTGGCAACGCTGTGACGTTGAGACTTGGACAGAGGAACAGTCAGAAATAGAAGTAGATCATGAGTGCCGGCTGCTGGGCCCCTCTTTAGAACACCAGCAACCAGGGGCCCACAATTTGGGGGTTGGGCTTGCCAGGCCGGGGGACTGCCACACCTGCAGGAGAGGTATGAGGGCCACATGAAATGGCCTGGTGGGCCGAATTTGGCCCACGGGCCTTGTGTTTGACACGTGGATTACAGTATTTGCTAGCCTATGAGAGTCATCCCCCCCCCCGCCGAAAAATACTGTTTGAAAATCGGGTGCGTCTTATACGCCATTGTGTCTTACAAGCAGGCAAATAGTTTTTGTCAGCATATAAATAGGGGCATCTCATATGCCAGCAAATGCAGAACTCTTAAAGAAATGAGTGTGCCACATCATTTGATTATCCTGATGTGTCTGTACTCAGGACCAGAGACTACCGACAGGATAGAATATGGAGAAACGGAATGGTTTCCAATTGGCAAAGGGGTCAGACATGGCTGCATTTTATCACCCTATCTGTTGAACTTGTACGTTGAACATACACGTAAGGCAGGGTTAGATTCAGAGAAAGGAGACATGGAAATTGGAGTAAGGAACACTAACAGTTTAAGATACTACTGGCAGGGGATAGCAAATCTTGGAACGATTACTGAAGAAAATCAAGAAAGAATGTACAAAGACAGGCTTACAGTTGAACATTGAGAAAGCAAAAATAATGACCACAGATGATCTACATAACTTTAAAGACAATGAAGACACAGAAATAGTTCAAGATTTTCCGCACTTTGGCTCAGTCATCAATCACAATGAAGACTGAAGTCAAGAAATCGGAAGACTGGGACTTGGAAGGGCAGCTATGAAAGAACTAAACAAGATCCTGTAGTGTAAAGATGTATAATTGAATACTAAAGTTAGTGTTGTCCATGCTGATGTACAGTGGACCCTGTGTATCTGGGGGAGGGTCCATTCCAGGACCTAGTATGAATGGCAAAAAAACATGAATGTTTGCATCCCATATTATTAAATGGCAGTAACTTGTGCACATCCACTTCAGTGGATCTGGTTTGATGTTGCTGTCATTTTACGTATTGGATGTGACGCTCTGCAGCCCCTGAAATTCTCAGATCTGGAGGTCACGTATACATGCTGTATTTCCAGTTTCTACACATGGCTGGGAAAGCTGGATGGTGAAGAAGGCTGAAAGGAAGAAAATCAGCTCATTTTGAACTGTGCTGGAGAAGAGTTCTATAGATACCATGGTCTGCTAAAAGGACAAATAAATGGACCCTAGGACAGATCAAGCCTGAATTCTCCGTAAGCCAAGATGACTAAATTGAGACTGTCATACTTTGGACGTACCAGGACAAGACATTACTCGCTGGAAAAATCAATAATGCTTTTAAGTAGAAGGCAGTAGGAAAGAGGAAGACCACATAACAAATGGTTTGACTCGATCAAGGAAGCCAGGGCTCTGAGTCTGCAAAACCTGAGCAGGGCTGTTGATAATTGGGTGGCTTGAAGGTTTCTCATCATAGGGTTACCATAAATCGAAGTTGACTTCATGGCAGTCAACAACAACATTCAGGCAAGCAGATTAGTAGACCTATTTGCAAAGCTGTGTATTTGATAAATCATTATGTCGTAATAGACGCTGTACTCATGAAATCAAAGGTTGAGATTTGGGTAGGCAGCAATGAAGAAACCAGATAAGGTCTTTGAGTCTTAAAGACTTATATTGAATACTAGGGTCAGGTTCATTCCTGCTACAATATTCCTGGTTTGTGTGTATGGTTTTGAAAGCTGGACAGATAAGAAAGCTGATAGGATAAAAATCAACTCTTTTGAAAGGTAGGGTTGGAGGAGAGTTCTGCAGATCCCATGGAATGCTAAAAAATGACAAATAATGGGTCTTAAATTAAGCCTGAACTCTTCCTAGAGGCCAAACGGCTAAATTGTATTGTACTTTGGACATACTGTGAGACAACATGACTCATTGCAAAAGACAGTAATGCTTAGTAAAGTGGAAGGAGATAGAAAAAGAAGAAGACCACATTACACATGTTTTGATTCACTAAAGATGACCCTGCTTTTCCAAGACCTGGGCAGGACTGTGGATGACTAGGACTCAAGGAACTCTCGTCTATAGGGTTGCCATAAATCGAAGCTGCAAGCGTAGACTGACTTGAATCATTTAGGCCAGATTGCAACAGCATTTCTTTCCCCAGTGGTGCAACATTTGAGCACATAAAATTTATGTAAAATAATGTGCTGTATTCATGGGTGGCATGTAATTGAGATTGATACTGGTAGCCAGCAACACTACTTTGACTACCGTCATCAAACCTTTTGTAGCCAGAAGCTATTATCTCTCTTTCCCCAGTGCTCAGTCAATTGCTTTCTATCATTAACAAGAAAAGAGAACTCTAACAGTGACATGAAATGCACCCTCTTTCTCTCTCCTTTCTTCCCTCCCCTTTTTGCTTCTGCTTTGCATTTATGACACAGAAGCATGGTTGATGTTTAATCTGAAGTGACATGTTCTAGGTGGGGCTCGATTACTTTCAGCTTTCTTACCAATCAAATGCTTCTCATCTCAGCACAGTTTGCCTTAGGTATGGTTTTTCTGATGGATGTGTTCTGCAAAGCTGAAGGTTATTTCTTAGAAATCTGTCAGGTCTCCCCTGCCATGACTCAGGGATTTGTGCCATAATTCCTTATGAGCTCATGTTTTAATCACAATCCTTGCCATTGAAGAATTGGGTCAGCAGATTAACTTATTAGAAAGCTTCGCTTAACAGCATATGAGAAGAAATTTTATTTTAGAAGCAGCTGTGTAAAGTGGAATTACTTTTTTAAAAAAGCACCTATGGTTTATAAATGTATGACACCCCGTTCTTGTCCATCACAGCCTAGGGAATTAGGTCAGTGATGGGAGAAGTAGGAAATACTTAAACGCAGGAATTTGGTAGCTAACAGAAGCAAGCAGGGATGCATATTGTGTCTTGTGTAATGAAAGAGAAGTTACTCCAGGAGTCTGATTAACTGAGAGAGCTGTTATAATAGTTGCTTACAAATGTAGTCAAATAGAAAGGGAGCTGTACATAAGGAAACAGAAGGAAGAATGAATGTTCCACACCAACCCTTGCAGCTGGTGGACATTTTGGAGCTTCTGGACTTTTTAGGCCTGATAGTATAAATATGAGGAGGCTAGCCTATCCGTCTTCCATGGTCAGCAGTGAAGTATCTTCTGCTTCAGCTTCCCAGGTCCAGCAACAGACCTCTGGGATCCGTGGCTGGAAATCACAAAGCTTCGATCTAGATTTCTGTGTGGGGTTCACTCCCAGCTTGGCCTAGACAAATCATGGTTTACGTAGCTTAACTCCACACAAGAATGTAGGTTCATGGCTGATTATCTATGTAGCTCAGGGTACTGATACCTGATGATGGCTAGCCCATACCACGAGGAACTTCAAACCCATCTTTTTCTTAATGCCCATCATCTAGTAGTTCAGGATAGAATCTTAAGAAATGGAGGGTACTCTTTTGAGCATTGTCTTTAGTATCTACTGAGAGACTGAAAAAGGACACAGCTTATTTTGACCTTCAGAAAAGTCAGAGTACAGATAGAAAGGGATTCCACTCCTCCACCCCACCCAAAAAAAGCTGTGGCATCATAGAGCATGTGATAGATTCTTTAGCATCCAAACCAAAAAATAGATGCTAAAGTAAGGCTTGATCTTAATCTGCCGTGGCAGCATCATTTTCAAAATGACTTCGTTGTCCTGTTCATCTGTTTTCTAACAGTTCCTTCTGTCCTATATTCAAAGTGTCCTCTCAGGCTACTTAGTTGACTTTGGCCTCAGATTTCCCTTTCTAGGCTTCTCCTTCAGATTAATGTATCATAAAGGGATTTTAAATATAGTAATCCTCTATTATTATAATTATAATAATCCCCAAACTGTTTGGTGGCCAGAGGTCATCTAGCATAAGCAGTCTCTGCCCTTCTGGTAGGTGTGCCTACAGGGGTAGTTTTGTGACTTAATATGCATAGATAAATACCTGCAGGGCTTTTCTCTTTTTATTGCTTGAAGAGCATCTTGTCCACAACATCAGACTGCAGTAGACCAAGACCAGGAGTCAGTACTACATGCTCATGGCACTGGTCAGACAGTTTACTAGCAGAGCCATTGGAACAACCTACTTATATTTGTAGTTGTCCACATTTCTGTTTATATTTGTCTATGTAAATTTGTTCCTGAGGGTGATTGCTTGAACCAGAGTAATGATGATAACAACAACAACAATAGTAGTGGTAGTAGTAACTATTTCATAGAACTTCTCCCTGTGCATTGAGGCAGGGAACAGTGAAGATTAAAATGCAGCAACAGATTGGACACATAACAGGAGTCTAAAAATGGGTAACATTAGTTAAAAGAACATATAAAACCTATGCATATTTTTTAAAAAAATCAATTCACACTTTAAAATCATAATTTAAAAATCATCTGGATAGGCCTGCTGGAAAAGACTGGTCTTTACTGCTTTTTTAAAAGCAGACAATGTCTCCAGCTGATGAATCTCCTCCAGCAGGTCATTCCACAATCCAGGGGCAACCAACAAGAATGTCTTCTTGGTAACGGTTGTGTCAGCCTAGTTTTGGCTGAGTGAAGTAAATGCCCCCCAGGGGACCTGAGTATACAGGGTGGATTGTATGAGAGAAGGCAGTCCTGTAGGTAACCCGGATGCAAACCATGTAGAACTTTAAAGATAACAACTAACACTTTGTACCTTGCCCAGGAAACTGCTTGGCAGCCAGTGAAGTGATTTTAATATAGGTGCAATATGGTCACTCTTAGATGGGCCAGTAGCCATGTTTTCAGCTAACTGAAGTTTCCAGACTTGTTGCAGAGGTAACCCAGTGTACAGGGCATTATAGAAGGCTGACCTTGAGGTTACCGGTAGTTGGTCCTTAGGTCAATGCTAAACTTTAAATGCTGAAACATGTAATAAATTCTTTTCCTTAATTTTTTTAAGCCCCACAGATTCACTAAGAAGCCAGCTTGGAGGGCTGTGATATTGAGTATGAGAGGGAGCAGGGCTTAACCAGTTTCCTCATAAATCGTTCTCAGAGTTTCTGTTCGGAGCTGTTTTTACCTCCACAAAAAAGAAGATGGAGATTACCCTCCTGTGAAGGAAAAAAGATTGGGATGTGACTTTAAATGTAAAAATAGTTATCAGGGTAAGGCTCAAGCACCTCCTCACAGCCTCTCAAGAGCTGCTTTTAGTTTTGGTTTGAAAATTGGATGAAACATTCAGGCATGTGTGTACTATGTGGAGTTTGTCCTTTTGTTGAAAAAATAATGCATCAGACCATCTCTTGCTTCATTTTGATTGCACAGTACTATGACTTTCCATATGTCATATATTGGAAAGTATGAAAATTCCAAGCACCTCGAGACCTTGAAGAAGAGAGACCAGATCTTCCCCATACATTATTTTGGTTGAAGCAGATAATGCATTTCTAGGTCTGCAGACCTGACAGCAGTAAAAACCATTTCTTGAGTTGATGGACAGAGTTTGCAGTTAATTTATTTGCATGTTGCTTGGCTGCAGTACTTGAGTGGAATGAATGTGATCTGTCACACATCTATGCTCACTGGCCTAGGAAAAAGGGTTGAATGAATGGTCAAACTAGCGATATTTGGCCATTCCAGTTTGGATGCTGCTTTAGCCATGGTCAAATTATTTAGCAAGTCAGAAATATTCATTTGTCGTCTTCATTTATGCCGCATCCTTAATGCTTTCTTGTTTTTGTCGTAGTTGTAGGTCTCTGGGCCTACGTTCTGTCTCGCAGTTGATTAAGCTGCACACTGTTCTGAAGGAGGTCATGATATTTCGAAAAAGGACTGAATTTTCTTTTAAGCATTCTTTCTCCAATTAGAATTAAAAGTATATTGAGGCTGTAACTTTCTAGCCAAGCCTAAGAGACTTAGGAAGAGGCTGTGTTGCTGTTTTCATATTTTAGTCTCTTCCTGAATCATAATTAGTTATCTTGAGACTTGGACTCAAAGAGTTAGTAATGTGTTTTTCCCTGGATCTTACTTTGTGTCTCTTCTCGTTCTTCAGGAATTGATAGCCGATACAATGAAGGCTGCCGGGAGCTGGCAAACTATCTGCTCTTTGGCTTGTATAACCAGAACAACAATGAATTTGAGCGGTCAGGGTTTCCTGAAGAAGTCCTTGATGGTAAGATAGAACGTGCTGTTTTTTTTTTAAATGAACATTTAAGGGAGCAAATAAGGCAGCTGGTCTTTCACTTTTAAAAGCACTTTCTCTGAACTCTCACTTTGTGCTGTTTGTGAGGCTTGAATTAAGTGGTTTCTTCTCCGCTTGAGTCTACTGCTCAGTTGGTGGAGAATTCTTGTAAAATATAAGACAATTCAATATTAATACATACCAGTAATGTGCTGCCATCGTATCCTAAAATATTTTCTTTCTTGATTCACAAAGCTCTTGATGAATAGACGAAATAAACTGACCAATTATGAAACAGTGTATAAAATAAGTTGGCTAAAAGCTTTTTCCTATATGCCTGTGGTACGGTTTCTTCTTCTTTACACTTTTTGTTTTAAAGTATCACCTTGAATATATTCCTAATCTAAATCTGTGCCTACTCTGCCCTCTTCTCCTACTCCTCTATAACTACCTCCCACTTTTAAATCCTAGCCCTCTCTCTTCACCTGTTATTTCTCCCTCTCATGTTTCAACCTGCACACCTTTTCTGTCTCAGCATTTGGCATCCACAGTGTAGTAGAATGCAAACTTTAGTATTCTGTTATTCTCACCTACCCCTCTTTTTTCTCACTTCTTGCCTCATTTGCTCAAAAATACAGTTATAATACATGTTACAATAATCACTGTAAAATACAAACCTGAACAGGCATGTGAAACAATCTAGCACTACAGTCTTGCTCATGGTTCTTTGAAATAATGAAGGAGTGGTCAAAGGGCAGCCCATGGGAGCTTTTAGAACTCTTAGTGTGAATGGAGAAGGCGTTGTCCAAGGCTGAGCATAGTTAACTAATTCATACACCAGGCCAGAAGTTGGTGCTTGCACGGAGACATACGTGCCTGCTCCTCGGCACATGAAAGTGTCCCGTTGTACTGTTTCATGAATATTCCCTCTTCCCTTTGCAAGTTGGGTATTACATGTGATTATATACATGGTAGCATACAACTTGTTATATGACACTTTTTCTACACCCATCTGAAAAGAGTATCATGTGCAGAGTGGTCTTCTGTCTTTCCTCTTCCTCTTTCCATAGAAGAGGAAGTGGCAGAAAGGCTTTAAGAACTGGGATTTCTTTTGACTTATTTTTCTTTTCCTTCCTCATCCTCTTTTCCTTTTGCATTGTGTCTTTTCAGTAGTAAGCCTAAGGACAGGGGCTGTCTTGTTTGTTAGTGGTCTTATATAAGCCAGTCTGGGATCCGTTTTTTTAACTGAATACAGAGGAAAAGCATGCCTCAGAATTGTATGAAGAAGACAATGTGATTATCGTTTAAAAAAATGTTACTTTTAGATTTTTTAAAATTGATTGTTCTCTAAAGCTGGACTTCTTATTCCTATAGATGTGATCCTACTAATTAAACCAGACAGCGTGCATCTGTATTGCAACCCTGTCAACTACAACTATCTTTTGCCATATGTAGCATTTTGGAGAAACTTGCATTTCCATTGCCTGACTGAAAATGAGGTGAGTGAGTGAAAAGCACACTTGGAAAGAATGTTGTTTGTCTGAGACAGTCCCGCATATGCTGGAGTGATGGAAATTTGGCATTCCTATCAAGAACTTTGGATTGGTGGCATATCTGTTGCTGCTATCAGACAGGTGTGATCTCTTACAGTGGGATGCAGATGAAATAACTTGCCTACAGGTATCTTGCTGTTTTGCAGGGGAAAAAACACACACATGAGATATCCACAAGCTAAGGCTTGTCTTACTTTACATTGTGATCCTATGTGTGTGCACTGCAAGCATGCATTTGTTACGTTAAGAAGTTAATTAAAACATATCAGTCCCCTTAGTTACATTTCACAGATAATGTCTATTATTAGAACATTTTTTGAGAATTAAAAATAACACAAGACACCAAATAATTGATTTTTAGTCTTATCCACGCTGGTGGTTTTGCTGCAGTTCTCCAGACAGTCTGGACTAATGCCTTTGAACAGGGCCACAGAACAAGCTTTGAGGCTGCAGCTGGCACAAGACAGATGGCTGCTCTGACTTCCATAGCAACTTTCTGTTGCCTTTTTGGCTGCTTCTAAATTCCCAGGCTGGTGTGTTAAAAGAAATCCTACTTAAAAATAGCTTGGCCTGCCAGAGTAACCTCAATGTGGCAGTTAGGCAGGTGTTCATCGTTTGAGGATTGAGTGGATCACTTACTGGACTGGCAAAACAGTTGTCTAGGGAGTTACTGAGAACATTCAACCGCTAGGGATCCAGGTAAGCTGAAAAACAGCTTGGTCATATCTCATTCTGGATCTGCCTGTATAAGATAACCTTTCTGGAAGAAATGATTGCAAAATACTCTGTATGCACACATGGGGTTCCCGATTGCACGTGAATAGTATTCTGTTGCCAAGAGAAAATAGACTTCTCCATGCGCAGACCTCCACACAAGCATAGAAACAGCTGAGTTACAGCCTGTGTTTCATTCAGAGAAAGGAACCTGAGGCTTGTTGCAGTTACCTTAAATGAAGAATGTTTTACGTATGATAAAATGCTTTTGCCTTTGGAGTCTTGTGGTTCTGAGTTGAATATGATTTGTTGGAGAAAGAGCCATTGAGCCATTAGATTAAACTACACACAGAGGTGTAGAAATACCCACTGACTTGGGTGCTGCCCTTCTGTTGTTATGCTGCTCTCCTACATCAGCATATCTTCTATTACTGTGTGGATTATGCAGCCTTTGACTGACACTCCCTTGAAACTGGACAGAGCTATTCGTTTCTATACTTGTACAGTCCTGGTTGTGCACATTGGAGACTGGAAATCCCACAGTGTCTGCTTAGCTTCTTGTAGATTCTATTCATCTGAGCCAGTGCTTCCTCAGAGGGCTTAGTGCAGTAGAAGAGCACTTGTTTTGCATGTCAAAATTCCCAGTTTCAATACTTGCCCTTTCCAGGCAGCCCTGGAAAAGACTCCTGTTGGAAATCCCAGAGAACCACTGGCCGTCAGCATGGGCAATGCTGAGCTAGATAGACCAGTGATCTGACTTGGTATAAGGCACTTTCCTGTTTGGTGGACAAAATGTTGCCAAGTGGCTATGAAAAAGAATGGTTTGTATCTATTTTAAAAATAACTGATGCTGGAAGACATTGTAAAGCAGGATTATTTATTATCCAAATGATGAGACTGTAACAGCCAAGCCTGGGAGCTTTAGCTATTTTTTGGTCTTTGAGAGTTGGCTTTAGTGCTTCTGTGAAAGGAGCAAGGGATGCTGATCCACTTGACTAAAACCAAAGGAAAAGGGGTAGGAGGTATGGAAGTAGCTGAACCTGTAAAGGAGCCAGGCCATGCAGTGAGAGAAAAGGCTTCTCTTCAGATCACTAACACCTCTGCCTAGCACCTCTCCGCCTTGGGAGAATGCCTGAGTCCAGCAAAATACAAAAGGCTAATTGGGCAGTTAGTCTGCTCTGTCAACCACTTTAAATTAATGGCTACATTTGCCACAATTTCTGCTTCAATCAAGCTTACCTTTTACCATTTTATTTTCACTTTAGAGGAAATAATTGTTTAGCACAAAGGGTTTTATAAGGACTCCTTGCACTCTGACACCTCATTCCTTCTCCTGTTCCAACAACCAAATGCCTGGAGCAGAATGGAATGGTTTTCTCTTCTGCTGCAGCCTTATCCAGACATAATTGAAACCAGGTGCCCGTATCTGTTCACCATCACAGAATGACTCCATAGGGGTCATATTAATCCAGCAGTGGTTCTTTGTTTCGAAGATCCTTAAATCAAGGGTTTCCAAATACTGCACAGCTGACCTCATGAGAGTGTAGGATCTGTCTTCAGATATTATTTTATTTTATTTCATTTTATAAAATGAAATAAAGAGGCTCTCTTTTGGACACTAAAGAAATAACAATTTCTGAGTCACTGCTGTTGTATTGCTACTGCTGTTGATGGTTGCTAGCATTATAGTATTATCATTGCATTCTTTTGTTAAGTCCCTCCAAAAGACACTCTTGTTTTCTATCAGTTCTTTTCTGTAACTAGTTCCTTCCCATAACCCTGCCCAGCCATCCAGCCATGGTGCCTTAACCTCTGGCTTCTTGGAAGCTGAGGATGTGTGTAGGAGCAGATGAAAAAAACTCCTTCCTAGACATTTGAGATATGACTTTCAGTACATAGCTGTTGTCTTAATGAACTTGGACCTTTCCTAAATGACTGCCTTATTCATCATATGGCAAGGCAGACTCAGGCAAGGAGTTGCACTTATTAGAAAAGTTACTGTGATAACCTTTTTCCTGGTAAGAACAGCTCATGGGATTTCTGTGTTGCTTCGGATAAGTGGATGTGTAACTTGAGTATCCCAAATGCACGGTTTTCAAACAAGCAAGTAGCATGATTAAATGAATCTTCCACTGGATGATTTACTTAAAGCCATTGTATTGATGTGATTGTGCAAATAGAAAATTCCCCAAATCTTTGTACAGAGTTTTGAAATATTGATGAATTAACAAAGTTCTTTGCTTTCTTTCCGATTCATTAGTATGAAGACGAGGAAGCTGCTGAGGAATTCAAAATTTCCAGCTTTGTGGACATGGTTCGTGATTGCAGTCGAATCGGCATTCCCTTTAGCTCACAAGGTAGGCTTGAAAAACAAGCAGCAGTTGATTGGCAAGTATTCAGATAAACAGAGCTGTAGCTGCATAAGTTAATGTCTATGAACACCTTTAGTTTGTACTCCGTTCATAGTGTGGATTGGACAGTGGAGATCTCAGGTCAGAGCCGTGAAACTTGCTGTGGAACATTATAATCTCTTTTTCTCAGTCATCGCTCATTCATGGGGTTGTTAAGATAAAGCAGAGACAGTCCTGAGCACCTTTGGAAAAAGAGTTGGATAAAAATGTAATCAAGAAAGAGCCATGGTAGCTGTTGTTCTATGATAAGTAGGTTCTTTGAATGGGATCCGTGACAAGGTGGAAACACTTCGATTTGTCATGTGGATATTCCTAATGTGATTTGTAAACCTCTCTCTAACCAAAGAAATAGTGTCTAAAATTGTGCACCCTCAGAAAAACATAGAAGAACATATTAAAAATACACACGGATTTTCATCAGAGGTCCTGAAGAGTTGAATTCTCATTTGATAAAAGAGTTTATGGGAGAAGTCAGCATAGACCAAGAGTCAGGGACAGTGTGGGAGAAGGCATATTACAGAGCAATCAGACTGAAGTGCCCAGCTCCTAGATAAAATGCTGGCTGGAATTGTTGTGAACACTACCTTAAAATCCATGGAAGAGAGATGGCATATAAATGCAATAAGAATATAAAGTAAATGAACAATGAAAGAATGGGAAGTTCTTCGACAAGACTATCATGCTAATATTACTACAATGTAGAGAAGGCCCTTTGGGTCTGCATGTAGACTTTTGCAAAAATCTTGCCTTTCCCCCTCTGCGTAGCAGCTTTTCTAAAAATGCAGTTAACAAAAGGGACTGCAGTTGGACGTGGCTCTTAATTTTTCTGAAATATGTCCTCTAATCCTGAGCACTGTAGATCAGAGGCCTGTGCCATGTATCTTGCAGGGATGATAGTGCCATGAGATGGTGGGGAAGAAGCACTAGCCTATCTTGTGATGTCCACATATAGTTAATCTCCCACATGAACTGGAATTTTGATGCAAGTGGTCCATTGCATTTTCTTATAGTTTATCTCCTCAAAAAAGTGAGGTGGGAGCCAGGAGCAGAAGAAGAGAATCCCACCACATTACTGCCTCTAGTCTTTCCAGTGTGTATCCTGGGTGTGTGCATTAAGGAATATTCTTGGTAGGGGTTTAATCTATTACATATAGTCTGAAATACATGTTAATTGTGTCCTTAATGTGCTTCCCTATATTCTGGGGAACTTACATTCAGTTTTGGACTGTCTTTAGTCACACTTCATTTGAATGTGCTATTTTTTAAAAAATTGGGTATTGCAGTTTGATTTTTAGAACAATGTGCATAGACAGTGTTCTCTTTAATGATCTTTCATTGAAAATTCTTGTGCATGTTTCCTCTGAAAATTGAGCAGTTGGGTCCCCAAAATAAGTTGCTTTAATCATAGTACATACAGTTAGAAAACAAAAGACCCTTTTTTAAATGAGAGCCTCCTTCGTATAACTCTCTTTTATGTGAGAAAAGCAGCAGCTGTCTCCTTGTCATGCTGCTTTCCCTTTTTAGAACAGAAAAGATTGGACTCAGATTTCCTGTTAATGACGCAAGCCCAGGGTAAAATTCAGAACAAATTTGATTTGTTTTCCTAAGCATAACCCACATATAAACTGTTGCAAGAAAGCTGTAAACCCTTTGCTTTTTCAGTTATTTAAAATAACTTTTGAAAAGTGCAGAATATTATAGTCACATCAACTGAGGTTTTCTTCACCCAGCCAAAGACCTTCCCTGGTGACCATCCTAGTCATAATCCAATGGCACTTAGTCAGCATCATTCCATTATTTTTCATTTCTCAAAGGAAGGCATTTGGACCCTTGGTCTAAACCAAAAAGCCGTTGGGTATTTTTGAGTAAAACCAGCTGCTTTTGGTTAACAGTGTGGGAAATGTAATCTGAGTTTTTGCATCTGCCTAGTCAGGAAAAGCATGGTTATTCTTTTGGAAGTTGAGATTTCTTTGAATAGAATGTTCTGCTCGTGTGAAAACTGATATGCTGCAATGTTTGTGGCATGGCTTTCCTCTTTGCCTTGCTCTGTCCTTCAGAATATCCCTGTGACATTGATGTTTAATAAAATGAAGTTTAAAATAAATTATTAAGAATCGTCTGCTTCAGTAGTGTGCTTTCTAGTACACTGGTACTTGAGTACTGGTGTTGCCTTCTCAGTTGATCCTTCAGACTCCAATGAAAGAACAAAAGGCAGCATGACTTTCTAAGGACAAATAGATGGTGAATGGAGAGAGTTGGTTGCATTTTGTGACTGGGACTATTAACAATATTAACTGTATCAATATGAACTAATGAAATAACCTCTGTCCATAGCATGCATAAACTGAGCACTGACTTCCTACTATCTAGCAAGGTTTTCCTTTTTCATTGGTGTCCCTACCTGAAGCTGTGTAAGAATGTCAAAGGAGGTGGGTTGCAACTGGGGAACCCTTCAGTCTGACTTCAGAATGACAGCAGTGAAGTGCAAGCGTGTTTGCGCGGAAAGAGCAAACAAGCCAAAGTGGTGGCTCCTGATAAACAGTAGCTATTGTACTGCATGTGTAAAAGATCCATCATGATTTTTTGAATTTCATGTTTATTCATTTTGGGGAACACTTCCTGTTTAATAACTGAGGTTATTTCAGCCAATGCAAGCAGCTTCCTATTTAGCTCTTGTGCTGAGCTTAATATCTCACACACACACACACACACACACACACGTGTCCAGACCAGGCACACTTAATCTTAAGATCTTCTGAGCATATTGACTCAATAAAATGGACTATCCTTTTACTTGTAAAAATGTATCCCCGTGCTTCCTCTGTGCGGAAGGACTGCATCCGAAACACCTCAGGCCAGTCCGAAGGATAAAAGAGGACCTCCATCTAAACTCCAGATATATTCTTTATCGTAATCTAAAGATATTTCTGAAGCCGACGGAGTGGCAAACTGAGAGAACCTCGTTTACATTAGACAGATGATTTCATTGATAAATGTATAATGTTGTTGCATTACAAAACCTGAGAAATAACAATCCCCTCCCGCCCCCTCAAAAAGAAAATGTTTGATTTCCCCAGGTCATCTTCAGATCTTTGACATGTTTGTTGTCGAGAAGTGGCCAATAGTACAGGCCTTTGCCCTGGAAGGAATAGGCGGAGATGGGTTCTTTACAATGAAGTACGAGGTAAGAACGTAAGGGTTATCTGGGTGAATAATATTTGGCCTGGCACCTTCTTCTCATTTGGAAGCTGACAGGAAGGATATTCTTAGCGCCATAGTGTCCCAGAACCACTGCCCCCTCATTGATTCCAGTGTGGTGCCACTCAACTTCAAGCTCCCTGTATGGTATCCTTAAACTGTGATGAAATTTTGATTTGGTACCTCTGGCGTGTTTTTCTTTATCTGAGGCTTCTTGTCTTGCTGTCTTTCAACACGTCATTCCTCTTGAGAGGATTGCTGATTAATTTTGCAGTTTCATTCAGATTTCAAGATAGCCATTGTTATTCTTTCCTCCTTCTTAGACTTTTTTTTAAATCGAGTTTGGGAAAAAAGCAACGAACAAAATTATCTAAACATTATTGTTCTGCATTGTTATTGTTTTGCAAGATTATTTGCGTAGTTACATTCCATCTCAATTGGGAACTTAATTGGAAAGGTCTCTGGTGGATCCAGAAAACATAATATGCATTTAATTGTTATTTTATAGGTTTGCTGAATATTCAGTAATACAGATGTACCTCCCTGTTCATGGTACTATTCTCCAGATATAATGTCATATTGTAATGTTAACATCTGAAAAGAGTTGCTGTGAATGGACATTGTTGTACAGTACTGCTTTTTTCCAGATGGAAAGAAGAACAAACAGTATCTCTTTATGTACTTTCTGCTAGCGTTGTGGTTTCTTAATGTGCATTTTGGTGGCTGGACCATCCTAGTACTGCTTGCTGCTCATTTTCAATAAGAGTACAGTCTCCACATGCCCCAGTTTCTAGTAGTCTTAAGAATGGGAGGTGGAGAACTCTTTCATTCATGTTCCTTACAATGCATGCTTTTTCTTTTGCAGTTAATGGATGTCAGTGTGGATCTGTGGAAAACTTACAGCAAAATGGACCCTGTTTCTTTGGAAAGTTTGCTTTATGAGGTAATGTGGCTGACATCTTTTTGCTTTTAGTGAGTCACTTTACAGAAAGCAAACCCACGATATAAGATGAATATTGCAATCCCATGTTGGGATTGTGGGAGGAAAGCTGGTATTTTGTGGTTACTTGTGCTCTGATTTTCAGTTCCTTTTCAAATATATTTTAACTAAAACAGTTTGCTCTGGAGCACCTAAACATTCTAAGTGTTTAGAATGATAGTTTTCCAAATTTAAACCATTAGGAGACCCTGTAACATTTTGGGACATCTTGGGTAAATTTTCATCTGCAGTCAGTTCACACAGCACAGTAGTCAGTCCTATTATGTGTCATTGTTGACCTGTGTGAAATGAGAGCACACTCTGAAGTATATATACCCAGTCCTTTTCTATTATAAATCTTGCAAGAGGAGATTGGTAGTAGTGTCTTTGTCCATATAGTTTGATGTTCTGATTGAGAATCTTCCAATAAGCATCTCAGGAATTCCGTAGTTCCTTGGAAGACTCAGTCGTTAGTGCATCTTGTATCACAACCTTTGCTCAGCTTAGATGCTCTGGTAAACTATACCCTACTGTGACAGGTCTGAGCCCCAGTGCATCTTTGGTTTGCACATTTCCCCCAACACCTCTTCTGTAGTTCAGTTGTGTGGAGGAGATCTGAAGCCTTCACTTTTGTGTTTAGTTACCTAAAGTCTATCATTAAACTATAGTTAAACTTAACAGAAATATGTCTCAAACAAACTTAGACGCTCATGGTTTGCAGCTAGCTTGTTTCAAAGAAGCCATATTTAAAATTAAGAATGATTTATTGGATTTGGAAGGGGAAAATGTGATCAATAGAAAATGGAGAATCAGAAATGGTGAGTTGTAAGGATCCATGGCTCACTGATGTTTGTTCTTGTCACGATAAGCTATGATTTATCATGATGTTTGAACCAGCTTATTTTGAACACTGTGATTTTCTTAAAAACCACCTAGGATGACTTTTGTTCAGGCCCTATTGGGATGAGTAGAACGTGGAAGAAAATGTCACAAACTACTTTAGTGATTGATCCCTCTGATTTTTCTCCAACATACTACAGTAAACCCTTTTAGGTTAGTATGTTGGGATTAAGGGTTGGGATCAGATCTCTGGAACTCATTCTTTTGCAATTTTATCTTCTTTGTTTTTTTCCCTGTGGTGGTTCCTATACTTTCTGCTACTTTTGTGAATCCGGATTCCCATATGAATCTTTATTTGTGGATTTTAATAGTATTGCATGAGAGACAGAGAATAACTGTTTTAGAGAGGGCCTAGGCTGACACATACTGGTGATTGTTGGAGTTGCCTGACAGGGGCCAACTGTTCTTTGGTTTTAAAAGCAAAACAACCCTTGTTCCCACAGAGCTGTTTTTGCACCTTAGTTGCAGTCACCCATGATGACTCTTACATGAAATATGGCTGTGCAAATGGGCAGGCTGATAGTTGTAAGAGATTTGAATATACTCCTCATTCCAGAATGCATAACATTTTGCTTTAACTTGACTATAGCTGAGTTCATTAAATTATCATCATCATCATCATCATCATCATCAAGCAACATTGGTCATGGTGATAGTAGTGGTAACTCACTTATTGCGCACGAGTCCCTAGTTGCAACAGCTCCACTGGCTGCTGATCTGTTTCCAGGCCAGTTCAAAGTGCTGGCTGTGACCTATAAAGCCCTGTATGGCTCAGCTCCAGGTTGACTGAAGTACCATATTTGTCCATTTGAGCCTGCCTGTGTTTGAAGATCTTCTGGAAAGGGCCTCTTTCTCCCACCACTGTCACAGGTCCATCTAATGGAAATACAGGCAAGGGCTTCTCAATGGCTGTTCTCAGGTTCTAGAACTCCCTTCTAGAAAGGTTAGACTGGTACATTTCTTCCTATCCATTTGTAGATAAGTGAAGACCTTCTTGTTTCAGCAGGCCTGTGAAAGGTGACTGCTGAGGGAGAGAGGGGCTTTCAGAATGTGCTATACAGTCGGCCCTCCACATTTGCAAGTGACTTTCACAGATTTGATTATTTGTGAGTTTCTCCAACCCCTGCCTCCCTCACCTCAGGCACTTTTTTCCAGATGAAAATTCCTTCTCAGCAGCTGTGATCAGGCTATGCAGCCCTGTAAAAACCCTCTTCTAGTCCTCCTCCCCCTCCTCTAACCGCTGCCTGGCCAGCTAAGGATGGATCACAGCCTGATTTTTCAGCAGCCCAGGCCCTCTCCTGATGGCCCCCTTCACCCAAGGAAGGAGATGGGCAAGAGAGAGGAAGTATAGGGCTACCATGCCAAGCCCCCCTTCCCTCTCCTTTCCCTGACCTGATTTGCACCTGGGTGCCTGTTCTCTCCACCATTCCTCGGCTCCACAAACACATACATACACACACACACACACACATTTTGGTATTTGTGATTTTTCTGCGTTTGTGAGGGTCCTGCACCCCTAATTCCAGCAAATATGGAAGTCCAACTGTTGTTTTCTTTTTAATGGTGAGGTTTTTAATAGCTTTTCATTTTTGTGTTAGTTTAATTATATATTTCGTTTTTGTATGACTTTTTTTAGCTGCATCTGTTTTAACTTTTGTTAAAGTACCAGACTGGGGAAAAGGTGGAAAATATATATAATGATGACATACAATGGTGGTAACAGCAACAGCAATTCTGGTACAGAAGGTTGTCCTCCTTTGCCATGTGAGCATATATGTGTGTAAGCAAGAGAACTTATGTGAGAGAGGTGGTTAGGAGAGAATTATTTTTTAAAAAACCTATTTGGTGGCTGCATACTACCTTTTTTCTGGGCTGGTGTGCACATCTGTCAAAATGAAAACAAGAGGCAGACAGCTCCCAAGCCATTCCCCTCTGCTCTCTGAGAGCAAGAAGATTTGACTTGCTGGCACCAGACATATATGGGGTCCTGCACTAACGAAAGAAGGGCCTGCTTTCCAAAGGAAAGTTCTACTGTCATTGAAATGAATGGGAGACGTGCAGGAATACACTTGCTGTTTTCTTTCAACACGTGTGAAAAAGCAGTCTTTGTGCAAGGAACTGAGTCTCAAATTAGTTTGTCTCAGACTTTTTGTTGGGCTGTTGTGAGATAAAGGTTTCTTGCAAGTCATCCCTTACCCCTTGGAACAGGGAACTCGGAGCAAGAGCAGACGACTCTGGTGGGCCTAGGAGCCAGTTTTCTGCCCCAGATCCTCCAAGGTCATATAGATAGCCCCAAATGCAAAACTAATAAGGGAACTGGAGAGGGGAGGAAAGGAAAAACCTGCAAGCGGGAGGAGGGCAGAATATATATTTTACAAGCATTTGAAAGATGGTAAAATAAAATGAACAAGAAACACAGAAAGAACTGCACAGTTCCATAGACTGAAAAAACAACTGGCGTAACATTTCTTAAACTATTTTGAACCCCTTTCCAATCTCTGAGCAATTTCCTTTCCACAAAGAACTCAAAAGTCCCTAAACTAGATGGATACCATTTTCATGCTTTTACAGACAATTCAGTTTACACAGAGGAGGAAGTTTCTTAATTTAATGCTCTCCTTGATTAAAAACTCCTGTTTTCATTGGCTAGGAGCAAAGCATTGGTCAGCACAAAAGAGTTTTGCCAATCTTGGGCCATTTCTACACAGCACTGTTATAGTGCTATTATTCTACTTTCAAATCCTATGGAATTCCAGGGTTTGCAGTTTAGGGAGGGACATTTAGAATTCTCAGCCAGAGAGCCCTTGGGCCTCAGTAAACTACAAACCCTAGAATTCCACCAGATACTGAAAGTGGAATAATAGCACTATAACAGTGTAGTGCGGAAATGGCCTTGGTGAGAGTTCAGGTACTTAACTTTAGGATAGGAGTTTAAAATTTCCACTCTGAAGGGGGCAGGTGCCCAGACAGTATGACCCTCAAAGTTAATTCATCTTGTGTACGTAAAAGGGTACCTTTGCCCCTAAAGCTGCTATGATGTGCTCAACCATTCGTACCTTAGTAGGAGATCTCTAGCAGGATGAAAAGGAGAGACAATGTGAGATGCTTAATCATACAGGAGAAGCTTTATAATGCCTCATACATATCTATTGGGTGAAGCTATGCAAAGTGGGGAGAAGGGTGAAGAAATCTCCTGCCGCCAATAATTCTACACCCAGTGAATAGAATTCCCAAATTTTTAGCTTTGCAGAGTGAAACACTGATAATGGTAAATAGCAGGAATTCTTACATTAGCTGCATTCACATTCCCTTCATAGCTTTGGCTTCCTCTTTTCTTTATATGCCTAGGATGTATTTCTAAATGTGCAAGTTTAAAGTTAAGTTGCAGCAATGCTAGAATTCTTAATTGACAGGGCAAAACCCTCATTTTGCCCGTCCATACCTACACCCTTCTTGTGCCCCTGAATGCAATATTTTCTTCCACAAGGTTTGCAAAGATGACACTGGCTCTGTCCATACTGAGCTCTTAAAGGGCCGGCTTTCCCTGCGTATCCCTGTTTGTGCTCTTTGTTGACTGTCTGAGGCCTTGCTCCATGAACTCCTGTTGACTGAAACTTGATGGTTATCCCACCGGGAGCAGGATCTTTTAGCTGCGGTGCTGTTTCTGCAGAATTCCTCTGAAGTCCGTGGTTAAAACCCGCTTTGGCCCTTTGAGTCTAACTAAACTTTTGATCTTTTGTTTCTCCTCAAAGCTCTGCTTGTTGATTTCCTACCCCCTTTCTCGATTGGAGTTTATGTTTGATGTCACTGTCAAAATGTGTGTTTAATTTGAATTCATTGCTCAGCTGCTATATGTTTGTGTTTTTAACTGTCTGTCCTACTCTAAGCTGTTTTCTCAGTTTTTAAAATAGTAAGGCAAACTTTTTAAAACAAATGCAGGAAAAAACCCTTTTGTAAAGCCTTGTATAACTTGAGCCTTTTAAGTTGTTTCATATTTCTCTTCAGACAGTGGGTTGTATAGCTTAACCCTTTCCATCTTCTAAAAGTAGGACGTTGCATCTGCAGTGTGAGTTTATTCTTGGCATTTTGTGTGGCACAAATGAGCACATTGTGTGGCCCAGATGCTGCAAAGTAAACATCTTTCTAAAGAGCATCAGGACTGATAGGAGACCTGTCTTCTCTCTTGCAGGATTTGATGACTTTTGAACATCAGTGGACCAACTTCTTTGCCAATTTTGACACTGAAATTCCTTTCATTCTGGAGCTGTCAGAGTCTCAAGCGGGGGAGGTAGGTGTGTTATTTTTAGATGAAAGGGGAGCTTTGTTTTCCATTTCGAATTTCTCTCCACTTGTCTTATCAGTATGCAAAGAGCCTATTGAACATCTGATTCCCTAAAGTGACCCAGTTTCAGTTTTACCCCTTTCTTGATTTTAGAAATCATTTCACAGCCAGAAGAACTGGCCATGAATCTCTCCATATAACAACTATTCAACTGCAGTTCCGTTGAAGATATTATAGGTCCTCCTGTTGGTCACAGGAGCGTACAGTATGAGATCCAGGACAAAAGCCAGGCTTAAGGGTCTGGGAACTGAAATTGCTTGGAAGGAGAGAGCAGTACAAGTCTGGGATAAGTTCTGTATATTGCAGAGCCAGTGGGCAGTCTCTAGTGTTGATTTCTGTGTAACCCTAGCTGTTCACCTGTGGTAATTAAAAACAACTTCCAGGTGACCAGACAGAGGAGCTTTTTACAGACATTGTTCTTTTCCCAGGCTAGTAATTTCCTACCTTTAATGTAGACTGATGATGGATGCTTTGGCAGGGTGCTTTTATGTAGAACTAGCCTATATACCTGGGTGGTGCCCGGGATTTTATTTTCTCAAAAATAATACCGGTTAGAAAGATTTGAGATCCTGTGTGTCTAATTCCCCAAACTGTCTTGTCCAATAACTGTAACTTTTCCCCATATTTCCCAATCCAGTCTGTATTCAGAGTTATTATCATGCAGAGATTGGGTTCCTGAGGGAATATACTGCCCTCTTCCCTGCAGTTAGGCCTCATCTCCATAGCAACCAGCCTATTCAAGACAGACACAGTTAACTGAGGTCCAAGAGCTCTCTGGCTGACCCAATTCTAAAGGCCCCTCCCTAAACTGCAAACCCCAGGATTCCACAGAATCTTCTCAGGCGGCCAATCATATGAGGTCTTCGCCTGACACAGATGAACGAACTTTGACATTTATATATTAGATTACCATCACCACTATTCAGGTTGCAGCAGCATTTATGCAAAACTGATGGAGATATCTCTCCTGTGTCCCATTGTTATGTATGTCAGAGGTAGGGAACTTGGTGCACTCTAGATCTTTGGGCTACAACCCCAATAAAGCCTCACCATTGTCCATGCTGACTGGGACAGATAAGAATCTAGGAAGTTGCCTAATTCAGACCATCAGTTCGTCTAGTCAGCTCTCCCAGCTCTCACTGGCAGTAACAGCTCTGCAAGGTTTCAGGCAGGATTCTTTCCTAGCCTTGTCTGGAACTCCCTGGTCTTACCTTGTGGTGGTCTCCCATCCAAGTAATCGGAGGATAGGAAGCTGCCTTATCTAGCCCAGTATTGCCAGTTCCAACTGGCCAGGGTTACAGGCGGAATACTTTCCTGGCCCTGCAGGGAGATGTGGGGAATTGAACCTGGGACTTTCTGCACAGGACCATAGGAAGCCACCTTATACTGAGTTGGTCCACCTAGTCCACTGTAGTCTCTGACAGGCTGCAATGGCTGTCCAAGATTTCAAGCAGGATTCTTTCTTGGCCATATCTAGAAATCCCTTATCTTTCTAGTGGTCACTCATCCAAGTAATAACTAGGCCTGCTTAGCTTCTGAAATGACCCAAGATTAGGGAGGTACAGAATGGCATGGCTGGTGGGAATTGTAATCCAAAATACCTCGTCGACAACTGCTTACCTGCCCCTGGTATGTGCAGAGATGAACATTCTGAGGTGGATAGCATTTGTCTCCTTGAGCTCCACAGTTTTAAGTTATCTAGGAGATTCTGATGGATCTTGTGACAGACTTCGATTACCTTCACCCATCTCCCAAGCTGGTGCTAGCTATCCAGTCAGATCTGTGTGTGCCAGTATGAGAATGGTTTTATTAGAGGATACAAGTCTTCTTTGTTCCCCGCACTCCATTTAGTCCACAGTACTTGGAGCACAATTATGTGAGTTATTCTCAGGTACTTCCAAAAAATCCTGCAAACTCCAATTTGCCTCTGCTTCCTCAAAAAACAGTCAATATTGGACATGAACTTTCTGAGCTGGGAAGTAACAGAAGCAAAAGCATGCCTACTTTCTTTCTGTAAATCAGTAAATACTTCTTCTTTTTCAACACCTTTGAGGATTGATTTTTTAGGCAGAGTGAGCCTTGTACAGTGTGCTGGATTTTCTATCTGTTGTTTGTTGTACATTTTTGTATGTGTGTCTGTATGTTTAATGGTTCACGTTTTTAATTGGTTTTAATTGTTATTATAGTTTATTCACTTTTTAACTTGCGTATTTTGTGAATTTTTAAATTTTTTTTAATCTGTTGTAAACTGTTTTGCATCTCGAACTGGGAAAAACATGGGTATAAGCAAATATAAAAATAAATACATTAATAACAACATAATACAATATTTTGGTGATTTGACTTTAGCTAGCCACATTTGAATAACATGAGGGAATATTAAATTTGTCAGAGAAATTATATTGCAGTTATAATCTGTAATGGGAGATATTGCAGTACTACATGCATTTGACTTCTTCTGAGTTTGGTTGTTGACATTTATAAGCTCTTTTTGGAGCTTACCTAACTTTGGAGACCTTGGGATAATCTTAAGAAAATCTTCTTTTTCTTTTCCTCTCTAGCCATTCCGAAGTTACTTTAGCCATGGAATGATCTCAAGCCATATAACAGACAATAGGTATTTTATCTTTTTTTTGTCCTCCCTATGGATCTCAAGCATAACGTATAACTCTTCTCCTAGTTCTGAGTCATTGGTTACTAATACGTATGTATGTGTGTTGTTTGTGATGCCAGTCCCAGCAGACAGCCATTTGTCCTGTTTGGCACCCATGCCTCCAAGGAGAATCTGAACTCAGCCAACTTCAGTTTCCCTTCTGAGGGGCACCTGCTTCGCAACACGGGCCTTGGTGGGAGCACTGCCAAGCACATGGTAAGAAGAGCCTAGTGAGATTTTAGTAAATCATACGGCCACATGGCACCAGTTCTCAGTTCACAAAAAACAAATGACGAGGCCGAGTGTTTCCTCTGAAGAAGGGCAATGCTGTATATGCCCCTCGTGTCCCCCCAGTCCTGAGTGATGAAGCCATGCCCGTGTGTTTCTGGAATGAGAATAGGGAACTTCCAGACATCCAGAGACCACACAGCATTCTCCACCTTCTGTATCTCATAGCACTGCCTCCCACATATCCTGACAGCCCAGTATAAAAAGGCTCTTTAGGATACGGGGCATTGAGGAGGGGGATTAAGTCCTGGAGATCCAGCTCTTCTTCTCTCCCTCCAAGGCCAGGACAGTGGCACTTGGGACAGAGGGAGGGCCTTTCATTTGCTTTTGGGCCTCGGCCTGAAGGAGCTATGCCTGCCAGAGCTGTGGCAGTTGGGATGGGGGGGGGGCCTTTCATCTGTTTTTGGGCCCAGGCATGATGGAGCCTCTTCCTCTCTCCCTCCAAAGTCAGGACAGCAGCAGTGAGGAAGGGCCTTTCACCTGTTTCTGGGCCTAGGATGATGAAACAGTGCCTGCTTCTCCTTCTCTCCCTCCAAGGCCAGGACAGTGGCAATTGGGGTGTGGGGGGGGGGCTTTCTTCTGCTTCTGGGCCTAGGCATGAGGGAACTGTGCCTGCCTCTTCTCTCTCTCTGAGGACAAGGCGGTGGTGGTTGGGATGAAGGAAGAGGCTGGCATCTTCTTCTGGGCCTAGGCATGGTGGAGCTGTGCCTGCCTGGAGGTAAGTGTGGAACGCAGGAGACATGGAAGGTGGCTACCCCACATCTCCTAGAGAATGCAAGGGGTCTTCTTAAGTTAAAAAAAAAATACAGGGAAAAAAATTCCAGAGATGTGGAACTGCTTGCCCACACGAGTTACTCTAGCCAATATTTATTATGCATTGATTCACTGTGTGGGTGACACTAAATTCCTACTTTTACTTGGACTTCAGGCAAGACAGTCTTTCTCTCAGGAGTAAGAGTAGTTTCTCCTAAGACACATGTCTCAGCTGACACACCAGTTCATTCCCTCTCTGAGCAACTGCTTGGGTTATTTGTGCAACCTGTCCTGCATACAGGCTAAAGCTACAGCTGGAAAGGACTACCTCTTTCCTCTCACTGTGGTGGGGGTATGTTGCCTTTGCTGCTTAAGAACAGAAAAAGAAAGGCAAAACATGTAACGGTGAATGGATAAAATGGACAGAGGCAGTGACAGTGGGCACACTCAAGCAAGGAATCCCGCAAACTTAATGTGAGCTAACCCCTATTAGATCACATCAAGGTGGACCCATGTCACCTCAGCATCTGTGTTCCACAACCAGATTCTTCTGGGAAGCCCACAAGCAAGCTGTATGTTCTTGGAGGATGGACAGTGGACATCTGCTGGTCCCAGGGGTGGATAAGCAGAAGCAGCAGTCTTGAAGCCTGAGATTTTAGGGGCCAGGAGGGTGGGGTGGAAATCAGGCGGCGTGGAAATCAAGGAGCTTAGCATGAGGTGTCTGACTTACTCTGTGGGAAATGGGAACAGTGTGTGTGAAGGAGCCTTAATTGTGTTGTAAAATAGACATTCGGAAGACAATTGGATAATAAAAATGATTCTTTTATCTGTTCTATTTAAAAGAGAAAATAGCAAACATATGTATTTATATAAAGACAATATACAAAAGGAAAAACGTAGTCAAAAAGTTAAAATGAACATGAGCAATATAGGCAAGTAAAAATAGAAAGATACAAAATATGTCAAACTACAAAATACCACAGTAAAGCAGGATCAGACAGGATACTATACTATGACAAATAGCAACAGCAGAGCAGATAAGCTCACTAAAGAAAACACTACTTTTATAGAGGCTTCACGGCTGCTTCAAATAATATTTACCGCTGAGGGTCCTCTCTATCTCACTAATACACAATTAACCCTATAATGACTGAAGTTGTAAGTCTGGTTTATATTCCAACAAATTGTGGGTCTTTAAAAATTACAGCTCTGATTTGAACAGATGACAGGTAAAGAGCTGTAGCAAATTCTCCTAGAGTTAGACTTCGGGTCTAGGGCGCCTTCCAGAAAAGGTCAAGGTCAGGCATTTGCAAGGGTCAACCCCTCCAAGAGCACCACTGTTCCTTGCACAGAGATCTCAGGATGTTCCGGTGTGAAATATGACAATTTGCAAGCTTGCTTTGGTTAGGGTGAGGCCTTTGTAGTCCATGAATGATTGACGTTGGTTTTGAGGATTTCACACAGGTGTTCTACAACCATGTTTTCTGAGACCGTATTGGACTCTGTGCTATTCTTATTTTACTATCACCCACCTGCATGTTTTGTGTTTTACTGGCAATTAGGTAGTGCAGTGTGTCTCTCCAAAAGGACCTCTGGCTTGCTCAAGGACATATTTCTTTGGGGCAACTCACACTCCTTACCTTGGTAAGTTCCACGTCAATTACTGTAAGTTTATTTTCTTTGAACTTCCAGCCTGCTTGGTTTATAGAGCTTGTTTGACACCCAGATGTTTTGGAATATATAGAAACATGCACACATCCAAATAAAAGTGGGACAAAAATAGACCCTAGAAATGGCAGTAGTTGATGTCTTATGTACCCAGATGTCCTTTTAAAGCCTGCGGCATCAAGTGGTTGTGATTCTGCCCCTCCCAAACTGTTCCATTTGTGTGTTGAATTCATAGAATCATAGAACTGAGAGAGACTACAAGGACCTTCCTGTCCAACCCCATTCCACCATGGCGGAAGACACAAGCAAAACATTCCCAATTGATGGCCATGCAGCCTCTGCTTAAAAGCCTCTGAAAGTGACTCCACCACACTCCCACTGTCAGACTGCTCCTACCTTCATGAAGTTTTTCCTGATGTTTAGGTGGAATCTCTTTTCCTGAAGTTTAAAGCCATTGCTCCATGTCCTAGTCCCTAGAGAAGCGGAAAACAAGCTTTCTCCATCTTCCTTACAACATCCCTTCAGATATTTAAACATGGCTATCACATCACCTCTTTAATATTCTTTTCTCCTGGCTAAACATATCAATGTCCCTACCTCATAGGGCATGATTTTCATGCCTTTTACCATTTTGGTCGCCTTCCTCTGGACATGTTCCAGCTTGTCAATATCCTTCTTGAATTTTGGTGTCCAGAGGTGGACACAGTATTGCAGGTGGACTCTAACCAAAGCAGAATGGAGTGGTAGTATTACTTTCCTTCACCTAGACATTATGCTCCTATTAAATAACAGCCTCAGCAGAGACACTGTGACACTCAGCAGCGTGTCACGGTGTAAAAAAGCCAACGTCTTCCATTTACTTTGGCTAGCATGGTAAAACACCTTTTTATCCCAAACAAAGCCAAATTCTACAAATATACTTGTCATCAAGGGCAGGCTTCCCCTGACTTTCCAGGGAGACAGGTGCTCGACAACAAATGACACTGCCCTACACTTGCAGTGAATGTAAGAAGCAGCCCAAGTCTTTCCCCATTGTGCCTTTCATCTCCTTAATGACAACAGAAGTGAGAGACTTTTCTCTCAAGTCCTCTGTATTTGCGGGAAGCTTGAAAAAGTCAGGGATTTCTCCCTTGTGCTCATGTTACAACAAAGCAAGAAATGACGTGATGTTATTTACTGTTTCCTGTGCTTTGGAGAGCAAACGAGAGGATGGGGAGACTCTGGCTTCATGTCCAATTCTTCCCATATCCAGCATATCTGTTGCCTGAGTGGCCGATGGTACCTGGAAAGAAAGAGAGAAGAATATTAATTTTGACAGTGTTGAAAACAGCACAGAATAATTGTTGATATGTATGAAATATATGATCTAAATGTGGTAGAATAAAGAAATAAAAGTTCTCAATATTCTCAACAGGCAATGATAATGAGACGGAAAAGAAAGTTGAACAAGTGTAAGTTGATTTTTAATTTTTCTGTCTATATTTCACAGTCTGTTGTAAATTGCTCTTGGCCTCAAGTTGATGCCATTAAAGTGAAAGCAAATTTCTGTCAATATTTTCTCCTGCAGTGCATCAATGAAGGCGTGACACTTTTTTTTTTAAATCAGTCAAAGGGGTTTGGAGCATAACTAAAAAGCGTGGATGCTCCTACTTACTTACGATACCGTTCAGCTACAAAATTGCTTTACCAATAAGAACTGGTTCAAATTCTACTATTACTGTTGTCCTTTGAAATTTAACTTTCCTGCCCTGTCCTAAAGGAAATTCGTGATTGTATTAAACTTAGTCTAGTTCTTTGTTAAAATACTTGTTACTCATCATAATTAACATTTTATTTGCTTTATTTTCTAGTAAGCTTCTGTCTCAGATCTATGCTGCTGTGGTAGAAGCTGTCCTGGCTGGTATAGACTCTTATTCAAAAACATTGAATACCAGTAAGGTACTAATATTCCTTTTTATTGTAAAGACTGTGTTGTTTGCTGGCATTGGTATCAGATTGAACTAATCAACCGACAAGTGAAAGGCTCTTCTACTTATAACATAGGCTTGCAGTATAATAATCATTCAAAAAGTTATTTCTGAAGAGAATTTGAGCCAAAATACTCTGCATCCCTTCTCCTTAGTCTTGTGCCTTTATTTTCTTGTCGGATCTTTTCCAGCATATGGTGCTCCTAAGTCAAACATATCACGAGGGTTATGACTCCAGAATCATAATCTGAAATTCAAACCACTACACCACACTGGCTCTAGTTAATACTGTGAAAGTATGAGTAAATTTCTCTCAGTGTTTTTGAAAGCCTTGACACATTTTTAAAAAACTTTCCAGTCTGATGTATTTGGGCCATAGCCAAAACGTGGATGCTCCTGCTTCCTACTATTATTTAATTTTCTTCCATTTTATGGTTCTGGCTTGTTTGGGTAGAGAATTAAGGAAAGCTTGAGAAATGGTAGGGCATCTTGCCATCCCTGGAAGGAACAGAAGGAGATAACCTATGCAGAAAGATGAGGGAGGAGACATCAAGGGGCCCTGGAAATACTCTACTTCTGAATAATTGTCTCTTGTTCAGATGCACTGATTGAACAAAGAAGGGTGTTCTGTCATTTTTACTCCCAGTGTTTACTGTCCCGCATGACATTGGGGCTGAAATAGTTTTGCGTACACTACAGGCAGGCCTAAGATATACCAAGGTCTATTCTACTTACATAATGTGACCAGGTTCACTCTCTACCTTCTGTTTGATGGATGATAAAAAGCATATGACCAAGTCAACTTCAGTTGTTAGACCTGCTAAATTTTTTGTTTACCTTACTTTCAAACAAATGTCAGTTATTATTTTGTTTCATATATAACAATAATACTGGGATTCTTCAGATGTAATGTAGGTCCATATGTCAGAGTTGGAGATAGCCTGATGTTCTTTGTCGTCTCCATTTCTCTTTTCAGGCAAAGGAAGTAGCAGAGCAAAAGTTCTTGAGTATGCTTGATGCCTTTGAACTGACATACTTTAAAGTTCCATTGCGGTATGTTTTGGGGGATTTATGAGATGTTTTCACTGACTGTGAGATCATAGTTATTGTTTGCATGTAGGGTTGATTTTTAAAGACTTGGGATGGTTTCCATGCTTGCACACTGCATACCTGTGATAGGCCTTGCCTAACTTCACCGTGGACTTTCTCTGATCGAATGAAAAGGTCTGTAAATATCAGAGATGGAGCCCTTTACCAGTCTTGGGGGTAGTGCTCTCTCTCATTCTCTCAATATGTTTGTGTGTTTGTGTAAAATATGTTTAGAGGAGTTGTCAAAAAGTGTTGCAGGCTTGGTAGAGTCTCTCTCTGCCTCATCACTTTCAGATAAAAGTGTTACCCCAGATTTGAATCTTGTAACTTTTCAGGCAAGGTAGTAGTCTTTTAAAGGGCTTAAACTTGTTTTAACTTTGTATGGTCTTCTATTCAGCAGGCCCAGAAGTTTACAAAAGAGATGTAACTTGTTGTATAGTTACAAGTTCTAGGTTTTCTTATGGCTGTGTACTGTGTCTAGCATTTTCTTCCTGCTCTGAATCTTTAAGACATGAAGGTTAGTGAAAAGCAAATTTACAAGCGAGTCAGTTTGTTTAACTTGAATCTGCAAACATACTCCAAAGTTAGCCTTCCAGTCTCCGTGTTCGGGTAACCTTGGAGACTGGGAGGCTAACTTTGGAATATGTTTGCAGATTCTTGTGTGACCTGATATCATTATAAGGAGGAGACATCTTTCCTCTCTTCGGTATTCTGCTGTCTTCACCTTGGACCTGTCTGTACATTACAAAAGCCTTGTGTCTCTTGAGTGTGTTCTGAAAATACACAAGATACCTTTCCAAATATTTCTCTGCTTGTTTAAGCAGATGCCTGTACAGTTGGGGTCAATTATAATCTCTTTCAGAAGCTCCCCACTGTCAGGATTTTTAGGTACAGGCTGAGTAGCAGGCGTGTATGCTCATTGCAGCACAGCCACTAGCTCGAAGAGGAGTCTATGTTTGCAGTTGGGCTCACAACTGCAGCATGAATTCAGTAGGGTGAATTTAAGTGGATCTTTATTTTGGTAACTATGTTTTTTCTTGTATTTTCCAGGACATAACAGTAAACCTGACAAAGAATAATTAAAGTGCAACCAGTTTTTAAGTCTTATTAAATCTTAAGTGCTAAAGGATATCTTAAATATCTTTAACATTGCTTATGGAAGTGTACAGGAGTTACCTATTACTGGTTAGGTCAGGGCAAACAACACATTATGGGAAAGCAAGCTGGCTATTCGTGTTACATGGAGTAGCTCCAGGGGTCTGTGAGTTTTGAGGGGAAAAGAGGGTGCTTTGTCCTTTCTTTGCCACAGTCATTTCATCTTTCCCACTGCATGCAGTCTGTTCCTTATCCACCAGTGGAGCAGGTTGAGGTGTGTGCTGCCAGAGTAAACATATACCTAAAGTGCAAGAGAGAAAGAAGCAGCATGCTGATCAAATTTGCAGATGACACCAAATTGGGAGGGGTTGCTAATACTAAAGGACAGGACCAGAATTCAAATTGACCTTGACAGATTGGAGAGCTGAGCCGAGGCTAACAAAATGAATTTCAACAGAGAGAAGTGTAAGATCCTACATCTAGGCAGAAAAAATGGAATGCACAAATACAGGATGAGGGACACGTGGCTGGATAACAGTTTGTGTGAGAGGGACCTAGGAGTCTTGGTGGACCACAGGCTGAACATGAGTCAGCAGTGTGATGAGGCAGCCAAGAAAGCCAACGCGATTCTTGGTTGCATCAATAGGAGTATGGTGTCTAGATTGAGGGAGGTAATGGTACCACTCTATTCTGCTTTGGTTATTCTGCTATTCTGCTATTCTCATTTGGAATCCTGTGTCCAGTTCTGGGCACCTCAATTCAAGAAGGATATCAACAAGCTAGGGCATGTCTAGAGGGGGGCGACCAAAATGGTGAAGGGTCTGGAAGTCATGAAGCCCTGTGAGGAGTAGGTTAGGGAGCTGGGGATGTTTAGTCCGCAGAAGAGAAGGTTAGGAGGGGACATGATGGCCATGTTTAAATATTTGAAGGGATGTCATGTTGAGGAGGGAGCAGGCTTGTTCTCTACCTCTCCAGAGACTAGGACAAGGAGCAATGGATTCAAGCTGCAGGAAAGAAGATTCCACCTGAACTTCAGGAAGAACTCCCTGATGGTCAGAACTGTCCAGCAGTAGAATATGCTGCCTCAGTGGAGTGTGGTGGAGTCTCCTTCTTTGGAGGTTTTTAAGCAGAGGCTGAATCACCATCTGTTGGGAGTGCTTTGATAGGTGTTCCTGGATAGCAGGGGTTGGACCAGATGGCCCCTGTGGTCTCTTCCAACTCTGTGATTCTGTGATGTTGGGACAGAGTTCAGAGCAGAAAACAGAAGTGGAGAATGGTAAAGCAGCAGCAATGTGTGAGGCATCTCACCCTGACTTTTCCACCCTAAATTGCATACCCACAAAGCTACTTCTCATCTTAGAATCCACAGAGACCTTTCTATGTAACATAGTTTGCCTCTCAGAGACTGTTATTCTGTGAGTACAATCCTTTCGCCTCTGCTTCCTTATAGCTCCAGAACAGATTTTCGGATTCAAGCTGTGAACAACCACGGAAGGTCAGTTCCTTCATCCTTCTCTTCCAAAGGACTGCAAATTTAGATTTTATCTGTATTCTGTTCTCCTTGGCTTTAAAAGAAAAGTGGCACAATGTGAATGAATGATGTGATTTGTTCTGGAATACTTGTGACTTCAAGGTGGGTCACACCTCAGACTACTTAGTCCTACATGCTCCTGCAGGAGCACTCTCAAACAGATCAAAGACGGTGAAGCAAGGTAAGGTTACCAGCTGCAGATGATATAAGAGTGGTTGGTTGGATATAAAGAAACATATTTTTGGTAGTTTTCTTAAAGAATCTTCAATTCCTATGTTGAGATACTAACAAGATTATGATTTTGGATATGTCATATGACATTTCAGAAGGGCTTGTCACATTGCTACATGAATAACCACTTTTGAAAAGTTAACATCTGACTTTATTCATACTTTTTCATTCTTACACCTTCTTTCCTACACTGTTTGCTGTGAGCTGTGATTTAGCAAACAACTTTGTGTGGTTTTCCATTTCATTTGAATCAGAAAACGGGGGTTCCCAACGTAAGAGGAAGAGAGAATATTAAGCCATGGTTTAAGGTTGTTTCAGATATCCAGATTTATTCCAAAGCTAGTAATCATATTTCCTTGTTAAAAATGAAACTGAGATTTGAGGTTTCTTGTTTTACTTGCTGCTGATCTAAATGGAAGAATGAATATGCTCCATGCCTGAACTCAAAGCTTTTGCACATTTAAGCATAATAAGTCAACACGTGACCACCCAAACAAGGCCAGCGTACATCATTTCAGATCTATCCTTTCAGTCCCAAAGGATCACTCCAAAGAAGCTCAACAAACAAACAGATAGCAAGGTTCACATCAAAAGAATCTGAAAGCCCATCTTTGCAAATATATTCTTAATCAGATGTGGGCAGCTTTTGGTTCTTCAGATGTTGTTGCAGCCAAGGATAGCCACTGATGAAAGATCATGGGAATTAAAGTTTGAGATATGAAGTTCTACAGCTGCCCCCACTTTACCTATTCTTCTGCCTTTTTGTTGATCAGCTTTCTTTTTTCTTGTTGACAATGAGTGCTTTATGTGTGGTGACTGGGCTCTTTCAAACTGTAAAAAAAGACATTTAAAAACACGTGTTTCCTTTTTTTCTCCAGAATTATTCCACTGGATAATGAAGATAGTCTCTATCTAGTGAAAACTGTGAGTTGAAGTTTTCTGAAGAGTCATACACTTTCCCTAAGTGAACATATGTTTACGATTTCTCACTGGATTATTTTCATAGCTTATTGCCATGTTCCAAAATGTCCAGGAGGTTCTAAAAATCTGAAGGGGACAGGCCTTTTGAAAATCCCTCCTGGGATTTTGAGGCAGTTGTAGATAGAAACTGGCAGGTTGCAGGTTTCAAAATGTAATCTCTGTAAGACTAGGACATTACCACCACCACTACCACCCCCAAAAAAAATTTGATCGCAGCTATGCTGACCTTATAGAATCAATAAATGGCTTTTGGAGGGCTTTCTTTCTTTCTTTCTTTCTTTTCTTTTCTTTTCTTTCGTTCTTTCTTTTTTGGAATAATTCAGAGACAGAGCACCTGCTTTTCATGAGAAAGGTTCCAGCTCCAGCCCTTGATAATCACCAGTTTAAAAAGACCAAGTAGCCAGTGATAGGAACAAGATTGCAACTGAGATGCAGAAGAGCCAGTACTGGTTAGATGATCACTGTGGGAAACTTAACATGTATTCTGGCCCTTAACTAACTAGCATAGGGGAGAGGCATTCTGCATAGGCTCCTCCCCCAGACCATTGAAAGCCACACACCCCATAAACGTGCAGGCTTCTGCATTCTTTTAAAAACAGTAGGTCATTTGCCTCCCCTCACTCCAAAGGGTTTGAGGGGCATTTTCACTATGTTTCCCCCATTGGGTCATTTTAGGTCCCTTTTTAGGGACAGGAACTGACCAGAAGTTATTTGGAGGCATTTGGAGACAGAACAATGCTAAGATCTGGTGGTGGTGTTGCCCACCCTGCTCTAGAGGAACATGTCTCTTCTGAAGGTTCTAAGCTGGGTCCCTGGAGAATCACTGATGCTTAAAAAAATTTCCAGCCCCTGTCTTCATGCATGTTTGCAGTATTTGATGCTACACCCTCTCTGTCTAAAGCCAAATTCTGTTGACCACTAAAATCTTGTGAAATCTGTATTTTCTAATTGGGAAAAGCTGGGTGTTAAGAATGGGAATTTGACCAAAGCTCTGTTGTCCTTTCCCCGCCTGCTTTGCTACAGGTCTCCATGACTGTCTATGACATTCCAGACCTACTAGGTGGAAGAGGCTGCCTGGGATCAGTTGTCTTCTCAGAATCCTTCTTGGTGTCACAGATCCTTGTGAAAGAAAAAGGTACTTTGCTGGTTCAAATCTCCAGCACAAGGCACATGATGAAAAATGCTCTGTGAATTAAATGGGAGATGCATTGGCTTGAAGTTACATGAGCAAACCCTAGTCTTTTGAACTCTTCCTTCTTCCACTTCCTCCTCCATGCTTGATTTTTTTTCTAGTTTGCTGTTACCCAAAGTTGGGAAGGCTAAGAGATAGTGTGGCCAACTGGTTTGGTTATAAAATCTAGCTGTGGTTTACTACAAAATCCTGAACCTAGAGGAGTGTGAGGGAAGCTGGAAATGAGCTAAGGGCTTTTCCATGCAGTGGCCAACCATGCTTCAATATTACATGTGAACTGATGGAATGATTTCAAATGCTAGCAGATGGCTCCATTCCAGATTGATTAAAGGAGTAAAAGAAAGAAATTCTTCCCTAGTCCTTACTAGCAGATGGCTCCATTCCAGAGTGAAGATTTCATTTTCTCATTTATTGGGAGATACATTAATTCCTTACTTTACTTTCACAAGCTTTTCAAAGTAAAATTAGATTGTTTGAATTTCTCCTGAGGCAAGGTGGACATTTGGGAGTTGTCTGCTTGAGTGCTGCATTGCAAGAGCCAGCAGATCCAGGCTGTCACCCTGGCCACCTCATCAATTGCAGAGGTTTTGGAACCCCTGCAAAACCTGGCCATTACAGAGCTTGCTGGACCTGAAATCTCTGAACTGCTAACTCACCATTACATTGCTCATGCGAGGAAATTAATCTCTTAAGTGAAACAGCCCTATGCTGGCACTTACTCTGTTTGTGCTAATTTGTGCATGCAAGAACTCCTGCTCAGTTTCCTGTCCTTTTCCATCCCATCTCCCTGGCCATTTCCCCTTGAGAAAGAGCTCTGTGAATCCAGATAGTGCTTTTTATGCTTGCATGTAATCAACAGAGGAACTCCTCCTAATGCTCTCCAAGTTCAGAGCCAATCCCATGCCCCATAGGCGATCTTGGAGAGTCTGCTGCTAAAGGAAGAATACAGTCACACATCCCAAAGAATTTTAGAGAGAGGTTAAGAAAGTAATTTTTTTTTTTTTGTCTACAGTTTGCAGCATTTCTCCAATCAGGTAGCTGCTGTGACCGTCCACCCGAGTGGTCTTCAAATGGTGGGGGAGCAAAAGGCCCTTCCCTCTTGTGGAGAGTGATAAAAGCAAAGGGAAAACTCTTTAAACATGATACCTCCTTAAAACACTGCCAGGTGTATCATTGAAAGACAGCCAGGCTCCTTCCTTGCATGAATCTAATCCAGGGTTGGTTGTACAAGATTTTAGGAAGGAAAAAATTAATTTAGAGAATGTTATCTTATAGATTAATTTAAAACACGGTAAGTTTGTTTGTGTTCTGAAAAATGCTGCTTTGAAGCAGATCCAAGAGGTTGGGAATTATCTTATGTCTGATTTGCTTGACTTTACTGCAGATGGCAGCATTAACACAGAAACCAGCTACATCGTCCTCACTGCAGCAATCCCAAGATCAGTTTCTTGGCTGGTAAGTACAGCTTCCTGCTCTTTTATTTTTTAAAAAAATGAATGCTAGAGGCCTGTTGCCAAACTAAACTAAAGTGATTGTTGGTTCTGGTTATAGGTTGAAGATAATGAAGTGAAATTGTCAGAAACAGCCCAACAGATCCTGAAGGTTTGTACTGAGACTCAGTCTGTTAATTAAGTTTAACGTAATACTAGCGCCATGGTTCTGTTTCTAACACTGTAAGACCAGACAGTGTTAACACATTGTCATCTTGTCAAATAATGCTGTCAGAGGTCTAGCCATTAGTCCTTTTCTCTTTTAAAACATTTTTGCAGAGTCTGCAATTTAGAGAAGGATATGGTTTATGTGCATAACGAGAAGGATAAAAAAAATTCCAGTGACTTCAAAGCCGTTCTTTTTGGTGGTAAACCAGTGTTCCCCCAACCTGATAGTGCAGTGGTTAAATGCTGGTACTGCAGCCACAATTTTGTGAGTTTGATCCTGCTGGGCTCCATATTGACTCAGCTTTCCATCCTTCTGTAGGATGGTAAAATGAGTACCCAGCTTCTTAAGGGCAGTTAGGTGAAATGCATTGTAAACCGCTTAGGGAGTGCTTCACACTGATAAGCGGTATAGAAATATAACTGCTGTTGCAAACTGCTGTTGCTATTAGTGTCCTCCACATATGCTGGACTACAGCTCCCGTTGCCTCACATACATAGGGTACCAGGAATGGGAAGGTTGGCATGAAATATAACATGGTCCAAATCTGGATATCAGAATGTTAATGGAAAAATTGTCTCACTTATGAAGCTTTTGTTGCAGTAGTTATCTAAAGCAGGCTCAAGTTTACAAAAGAAATCCACTAACAAATTCACACCCCAGAGCCACTGGTGCTTCAGTTTCCATCTGTTGAAGTTCAGTTTACAGGCAATTTTACATGTAAACATTCTGCCCTCATCCCTCACTTCATTTATGTCCCACCTTTTCTCCAGGCTGGGACTCTAGGCGCCTTACAAGAGGACAGAGAATGCAATTAAAAACAATAAAAGTAAACATACCACTATAAATGTAAATTCACTAAATGTCACACCTTATTTCATTTTTCTAAATATGTTCTAGTGTTCTAAATGCCTCTTCCTCTCTGGGTTTGCCCACTTAATTGATTGCAAGATGACTGGAAGCTTTCTTGTCATATTTGAATATACCATATGAAGCATTCCTTGTCAGTTCTCAGAGTAATAATGAACAACTTAGATTAGTGCATGCATGTAGGGCTGTGTCCTCTGAACATTTTGGAAGCCACGTTCCTCAGAGCTCATGTTACCATCTCTGGCTTCCACTTGTCCCAGATTGCTTTTAAAGCTGTTCTGTGCAGAGGTCCTTGCAGTTCAGCCTGCTGCTGAACGCAAAGATCCGTGATTAGAGTAAAAATTGTATAGCTAGCATTAGAAGGAGAATAAAGCAATGTGTGTCTCACTTCCTCCTAATCATGAATCCTCCTAATCAGAATCATGCAGCCCTCTAGATGTTGCTGGATTGCAAGTCCCAGCATCGTAGCTAGGTGAAGAATGCTGGGAGCTGGCATGTGGGAGGCTGCATGATTCCCACATTGTCCTAATACAATGCACCAGATAGTAACTTGAAAACTAAGCCCTCTTTTTTCAAATGACCTTGGGGTGTTGCAGCAAACTTGGTACAGTCACCACTATAAATCCAGGGTGGCTCAAGGAATGTTCTGTCCTCTCCAAGTCCTGACTGATGGGAAGGGAAAACACCAGTAGCTTCAGGATGTTATCCTTCTCTAAGGCGGTATGCTCATTTCTCAAGATGATCCATACCCTCTCACTGGCAGTCACTTAGTCATTTTGAAAACTGCTGCTGTAGGGTTGATGAAGTCAGAAGAGGCGTTAAGTTTCATTATTTGGAAAGACAACATCCTTCAGTAGCAGAGCACACGCTTTACACTCTGCAAACACCATGTTAGTCCTTCTCATCACCTGTCATGGGAACTTTTCAATTGAATATGCCAGAGACTATCTGCCATGGAGAGATTCTGCAAATCTCAATATTCAGTGGTCAGCTAGATAGGGAAATCATTTGAGCCAAGGAAGGGCAGCTTGTTAGGTTTCTAAGGGATCTCATGAACTAACCTAGTATGGAAGAAAAGTGTCTTTAAAAATACTACTTCTTGTTCAGTAACTCTGTTGCCATTCTTTGGTCTTACAAAACTATTTCTGGTTTAGCAAGAAGAATCTTTCCTGGGTGTTCTTCTGACAGGAGGTGACGGCGCCTACATTGCTTCTAGCAACTCACTCTGTCGACCAGAGGAAGGTGAGTAACCTTTCTAATGATGCATGTAGCAAGCTATTAAGGGAGGCATATGTATGCTTGTGCATGCTCTTGTTGATTTTAATTTTTTTGGTCATTGTGATTCCTGTTTGCCATACTCTTTGAATAATGTAGTGTCCAGGACATGAAGAACCTCCCAGACTAGATTAAAGTGCCCTAAAGTATCTTGTATGTATGTATGTACACATATGTGTGACTGTGATCTATTATTATGCCCTCTCTTTGCTGGATAGCAGTCTTCTGAAATTTCAGAACCCAGCCTTTCAAGTGTCACAGTGAAAGATCCCCCATACTGTTGAAAACCAAAAAGTGTCATAAAGGCCAGGATCCATTAATGTGCTTCCTTGACCCCAATAATATTAGTGTCTAGTGCTTCTTAATGTTTTTTTTTCCTCCCATTGTTTTGCCAGATGAATTATTTTTGGCTGTTTTACTCATTATGATAGATTTCCTCTCAAATCCTCTTGATAGGTTATTTGTCTCTCTTCCGTAAAGACTAAACTGCCTTTTGCTTCCAGCTCACTATCTGACATTGCTGCCCATGGTGATATTTCCTTGAGGGAGAGCAAATCAGTCACTTGGGTCAGTGGAGTCACTGTACAGCACAGCCATGAAAACTCCCTCAGCTCCTTCAGGTTGAGTCTGTCTGACATGCCACAGTGGCTTGCTGGCATGAATTTGCCCTATCTGGTGTGTTGTCTAATGTATTCTTGACAGATCCTTTGTGCACCGCATCAGAGATCTCCATTTTGATCTCTTTTCCCCATAAAGTTTTAAAAAATTAAGAATTCCACAGTGATAAACAAATCAGTCCCTACCACCCAAGCACCAAAATTAACAATGTAATTATAACTATATATCAGGTACAGACATGTATGTGTGTTGTCACATCACCTGTAAATAATCTATCTGTTACCTACCTCACTACTATATATTTGTATATAATGTCTGTTATTAGTTACTGCATTTCTGTAATATATTATCTGCTATTCCAAAAGATCCAGTTGAGTAGTTGAAGATCTTCAAAACTAAATTCTTTAAAATACATTAAAATTGACACCAAGTTGCTCCAGAGTTGTCCTCCTTTATTCATCCACTCATTGTACAAAAACAGTGGTTAATTTTTCTGTGAGTGCAATTGACAATATTCTGTTAAGATATCTGGGAAATGGGAGTCCTTGGACATTTTCCTCTGTTCTGGCAATGTCAGCTCTTGCAGCTCCTACAAGGATCATCAACGGTTCTGTATAACAGGATCCCTCATTTTTCTTGGTAGATAATGAAAAGAGTTACAGCATGCCTGCTGTTTACAGGTTCCGCTGTAGGAACCTCCACATAAAACAGAAAATGTGTTCCGTTGTGTTGTGTTCCATTATAGTCAATGGACACAGTGTGCACGCACCCTCAGTAGCATGGGTGCAAGCTCAAATTGCATCCATCGACTGTAGTGGGACACAGCGCTTCGTGTAACTTCACATCTGTGCTTGCCAAGGTTGCACCAGCAGAGGGCACACTGTAATAACAATTCTTTTGCAATTACTTTTTGTCCTGTTATTTTACTTACTGTTTCATTACTTCATATCAAAGAAGTCTAATCTTTTTTTCCACCCAAGTAGCAGGGATTTCAGATACATTATCGTTAAGCTTGCGTTATAATCCTTACATTCTCATGCTTGCTTTAAAAGTCAGCCATTGAAACACAACCACTGTTTGTTTATTTTTTTGCTGTCTGTATACCTTTGTTCCAAAAGAGATCTTCCTCAAAATAAATTCTGAAACAGTACTCAAAAGGATATTAATCCTGCATCTGGTGGGTTTAAGGCAGGGTTGGGCAAAGCCCACTGTGCCGTGCCATCTGACAAAAGCCCTTAAAAGGGCCAGTCACATCCTTTAAGGATTTTTTTTTTAACTAATAAAACAACCATCTTCTTGAGCATCTTGATACATGTTTGCAGTTTCTTCTGTGGATTTCATTGGGCACTCCTCAGTTTCTAATGCAGAAAAATGGCTGGCTGTGGCCACTTATATGGATCTTTTAGGACAGTTTTGGAAAGGGGGGTGTTGAAGCACTGGAAAGATGAAGGTGCTCTCCAAGGTCCTGAAAGGTTGGTGTGGGCCCCTCACCACTGGAAGTTGCCCACCACTGACTTAAAGGCTAGAATGAATTTTTTTGTGTGTGATTTGGGCTTTTTCTTGGGAAAAAAAAATATGAAAAGGTCACCAAAAAGTGAAAACAAGCAAAAATATATTTTCTGTGTCTGGCTACCCTTTCTAACATGACAGTGTCATATAGCCATAGGGGGGAAAACAGTAGCTGGATTTCCATAACTACATATCAGCTAAATGGTGGGGTGTCTGCTCTATCATTTTATGAGAACGAGTAAATAAAGCACTGTAAAAGAAATTTTCCTGCATCATGGCAGCATTGCCCCTAACAGTACTGAGCACAAGGATGTGTTGGCCCAATGTCTGATGAGCTGTCTTTTTTAGAAACCATTTTGTATCTGAGAGCATGTTTTTTTCAAGCAGAAGAGTAGGGTTAGATTGTGCTGCATGGACAGTTTTTAACCAAAAATTGCCTTCCACTTATCAGAAGTCTTGGCTGCATTAAACAGGGGAAACCAGAGAGGTCTGTGTTGCTCATTTTTAAAAATGATGGTGAGTTTGACTTCACGCATCAGCTGAGAGGAGCTGAACTCGCCTGCCCCCCCCCCCGCCATTTTCTGGCTGATAATGAAAGTGACTTGTGGCTGAAGAAAACTGCCTAAAGTGATGTGGCACCACAGGGTTCAGTTCCTCTGATCACTGCAAGGTCTTTTAATGTACAAAGATTATCCTCTGAATGCTCCTGTACGCTCTTCGTACATGAATAGAACAGATCCAAATAAACAAATGTGACCTTTTTTTTTATCACAGTTATTTCGGTCTGTGGTGGAGTCGTTGGGTGGCCATCTCTCCAGAGTTCTTTGGTGATATATTCCTGCATGGTAGGGGGTTGGACTAGATGACCCTTGAACTTCCTTCAGTCTCTATGACTCTGTCACCCGGTGTCGTTCATGATTCTTGTTGCACTGCAGTATAACAAAGGATTTGCCTGATTAGTTCTGTACAGCAATCCCAGAAGATTTCACAGAGCACCCTCCTCATCCCTCCTTTTCCCTTTAATTTGCAGGCAAACTCTGTTTCTTTTCTGAGGGCCTTCTGTTCTGCCATCCGCACTACGGAAGCATCACCATCTCCAAGGCCCACATGACATCTATCAGTTTCTACGATGGAGTAAGTGCTACTCCCTTCCACTTTTTTGTCCTGCTCAAAATTCAACCCAAGCATAGGATGCATAAGAGAATTAACATTATCTTTTAAAAATAACCTGCTAAATCAAATGTTAGATAGCTGTAAAATCCAAGTAATAGCATTATTCTCTGTAAGTGATATCAGTAAGATATTTTTCCTGGGAGGCTAAAAGTGTAAGGTGCATATTCACTGATCTTGACAACTCACTTTGCCTCCCTGATAGAAAGACAGAACCAATGTTCTTCAGCTCAGCCTGGAACCCCAGGGGCAAGGCTCACTTCCATGGCAACCTCAGTACGTGAAGGGGAGAAGTCAGAAAGTGACTATAAGGCCTAAATAAGTAGAGCCACATTGAAGAAGACAGTTAACTGAGATAAAGAAAATTTTGCAGTTTCCTAACAAATTCAAGTTAAGTTAAACATGTACAAAAACATTCAGAGCCATGCTTTGAAACACCTTTCTGTTTTCCACTGATAAGGTAGCTGCAGAACACCAGAGAAAGATACAAACATTGCATGTGATGTACATAATTTGGAAATAGTGTTCCTTCTTATTGCTGAATATGACTGTCATAGCCTTTTGTTGCTGCATTACTGCTACTGCTAATTTTTGTAAGAATTCTGTATGAAGTGGGTTTGATTACTTGTTCAGCGTGGAACCCTGTTCTACCAGAAAGAATCCCCGCCTGGCACTGTGTCATTAACCAAACTGCTGAATTCAGTCTACTATCAGACTCCATTCGTGAACCTAAACAGATTTTTTTAAAAAATCCCCTCCACCCAGACAATGAAGGAGTTAATTACAAATTTATTAACTGCAGCAAGGCTAATTATCTCGAGAAAATGGAATACTCAAGAAGATTTTCAAATAAAGGATTGGTATAAAGAAGTGTGGAAAACTGTGATCAATAATAAGTTAACATGTCAAATTAAATTTAAAAAAGGAATAATGAAAAGGAATGACTTTGAAGCAATATGGAAAATATTTGTGGAAAAGGCTTTAATAAAAGAGGGAAGTGTCACACCTCCACAAGAAGAATTACAATTTTGGAAAGCACAGTAAGCTGAAGTATAATTGGCTCTGGGAATGGGTTCACATTTAGGGTTACGGTTTATGGTTAATAATGGGATCATATGTAGTATTAGCAATAGGTTAAATATAGTTAAAAAGAATAGATTTAAGGGTGAAATTACTATAGCAATAATGAGTATAAGGAGAATGAGATTTAGATACATGAAATATAAAATATATAATCAATACGATATATAATATGTTGAATAAGTATATGATGATAAAAGATCTGGAGAGAAATAGTAATGAAAGCTATTTGTGTTGTAATTTTTCTCTTTTTCACTTTTATGTTATTCACATGGTGTTTTTGTTTTATTCTATTATGTATTGTTCCTTTTTCTTTATAATAAGAAAAAAATCCCTTCTGTTCACCTTTGCCACACCTAATGTAGCTGCCAATGAAAACCTTAACCATGGCTAAAGCATGGAGATGGAATTTATGCTCTAGAATGAAAGCGGGCAACTGGCATGTTCTTGACCTACAGTGCCCATCAGCCCCAGTCAGTCAACAGTGAAGGATTTGGGGATTTACAGTCTCAAAACATGATGGTCACTATAGCTGTTCCCCAGGTTGCTGAAAAAGTTGTGTGCGTTGTGCTCTTGGGATAGGGGAAGACACTGTATTCTTCCATCTTGAATCCTTGATTATATCACTGCACAAGCATTTGGTGCATTGTAATATGAAGAACAATGCATAATGGAAGGGGCTTTCTTGAGTTAAATTTGAAAAGGAACTTGAAACTAAAGAATCTGAGCATCCCATTTTGTTCCTCTCCGGCCTGACTGCCCTCTTTGTCACACTGCGAGCTGTGTTTGGGCCTTGACTTCCCTTTTATTGTTTGCTTTCAAGACACCCAACTTCTATAAATTTCTAGCTATTTATGGGGCCCTGGCTATCACTTCTGAAGTGCTGCCAGGCATTCTGTGGAAAGCAAAAACCTTGAAAGAGCATTTGTATTGTTTCACTGACCTGACAAGTCATGAGGCAAAGGAGCTAAAAATAACATAAATGAGGCGAGAGTTGGCAATTGTTGGGGACGTCGGTAATGTAGCAATAATGCAGATATACAGGAAAAAGATAAGCATTTTAACCTCAAAGTAAATAAGCATATGGGGCTGTTTTCTGTATATGCTGCCTACTTTCTTACATTAACTATTTCCGTTGATAGCTATCCAGGAAAAGCATGCTATTGTGGAAGTGGCCGTATTGAAGTTTGCTACTGTGTGCCAAAATTCAGTTTACAGGAGGGGCTCTTGAGCTCTGCAATGCTGAGAACTATTTTATTTAATCTTTTGTAAAGAGTATTTCAAGATCCCGTGTTTTAGGTTGGCTAGATGTGTGGCAGTTTCATATCTGTTCCTCTCCAGAGATTGTGTGGCCTAGTTCAGATGGAATACCTTTAAAAAAAAAATCCAGGCGTGGGCAATCTGTGTTCCTCCAGATGTTCTTGGATTACAGCTCCCATCATCCCTCAAAATTGGCTTAGCTGGCTAGAGCTGATAGGAGTTGCAGTCCTACAGTGGCCCAGTCCCACCACACTTTTAGCGTGGAATATGTATATACACTGTGATTTTTCAGAATCGCTTGGTTGCACATCTGATTGTGCAAGGATCTCAAGCCTTTAAGTTTACCTTTCAGGCAGCAGTCAAATACCTCCCCATCCACTAGGTCCAAAGTGGAAGGTTGGCCATGGGCTTGCAGAAAAATCAGCAGCACTAGGAACTGTACTTACGCAACCTCTGAGAATGTGCAACCTGCTTGCGCAACGACTTTTGTGCTAGAGTAAGCTCCAACAGAATTCCAGCTAGACTCTGGAGGACTTCAGGTTGCCCACTTGAGTGTTGTGAGTGCACATTATCTCTTCCCATCTTGCTTGCTCCTTGCTCCTCATTTGATCTTATAGCCTGAAGTTAGAAACACAAGAAACACAGCAAAACAGTGTTTCTTGATCTAGACTTAATTGGAAAACTGTGTTTTCACAACCCTGACAATTTCACATTATTATACTTGAGGAAAGGAAGGAAGATGCATGCTGATACAATACTTTTCATGTTTAATAAACTCTGTCTTATTAGACCAAGATCACTGCAAACAAACTGGGACTTAGTTCATCAGTGTACAGTGACCCTCCACTTTCACAAGGGTTCAGGGCACAGAACCCTCACGAAAGGGGAAAAACTGCAAATAACTCTACCCCTTTTCCCCTCCCATGCCCTTCCAGGGTTTTCGCCCTCCATTATCTTGTGTTTTGCCTCGGCGCAAATGTGCGCCAGGGCAAAATGCATAGGAATGGGAGAGGGAGCTTCAGAGGGGAAAGGGAAGGTGCACGCGCGTACCTTCCCCCCCATTCCCTTGCCTCGGTTTTGTCTTGGTGCAGGTTCTCCCATCGGGGGGGCCAAATGCATGGGAATGGAAGGGGGAGCTCTAGAAGGGTCAACACACACATGGCCTCCCCCCACCCATTCACTTGCCTTTTTCCTGGCCACGCTTTCCTTCCTTCTCCATGCCCACCAAAACGCAAGGGAATGGGAGCAAGAGAAGAGGGCTAGGCACACGCACTCATGAAAGTCAAACTTGCAAATGTCCAGGGAGGACTTGTATACTTCACCATTCTTGGCAGTTCTGCCTGTGTGATTCCAAACTGGGATGGAAATGTTATTGGGGACTATGGAATTGAAAAAATATGATCAGCTTATGGGGTATGCTAAGGACCACATGACATAATCTTGGAGAGTTGATTGAATGTTGACAAATGATCTTCGCCTGTGACTGCAGGCTGTTAGAGATCTTCTGCTCCATGAAACGTCCCTTGTGGATATTCACACATAATATGTAGGGGGACACAGAACAATAGGGTTGCCACAAACAGTATTGGGGTGACTTCTTAATCTTGCCTACCTTGGGAATGAAGACTATGTGTCCCATCAACAGCATCAGGTAGAATCCAGTGCAAGTGAAGAAAGTGAGTGAGATTTGTTTGCTTATAAGCCTGTGCTTTTCTTCAGATGTTTTTTCTTGGGGTGGAAAAACCCCACAAAACTTTGTAGGAAAGCTCAAATTGAAATAAAGTCTTGTGGATTAAAAAAAAAAATTCAAATTGGCCAGTTGGTCCCCACTTGGGCTGGGCAGCTAGGATAGTGAATTGGTGGTGATTATTTCTGTATATCTCAAATCTCAAATCCACTTCATGTGTCTGAATCCAGGACCTAGCCATTTACACATTGCATTGTATAGTCACATTCTCAGCTCAGGGGTCAATAATGATGTATTTCTTCTCAAACTATATGGGGCAATTCTATTTTGGTTGATCTTCAAGAATAGTTAGATTTGTCATGGAGACATATACAAAAGAATGTTCGTGGTGGTGAGTAAATTTTAGATATAGTAGAGATTTTTAGAGAGAGAATTCTCTTAGACAGTCTTTGACCATACAGTTTACCTTCAGCTGTTTCATTGGCTTATCTTAAAGGCTCTTCTTCTTTTCCTCTTTCTAGGATTCCACCAGTGTTGTAGCTGCTCTCCTTATAGATTACAAAAGCTCCCTGCTTCCTCATTTGCCTGTCCAGTTCCATACCCCAAGCAACTTGCTGATGATCGCACTTTTTCCGAAGTCAAAGCTTTATAAAGCTTTCTATGCAGAGGTGATGCTAACAGATTATCTTCCTTTAGCCCAAATGCAAAGATGCCCTTTGATTTTTGCGTGTCATAGACAGTGTATGTAACAGATGAAGATCAGTGTATTGTAATACAGCCCGTTCTCCCTCACCTGAGTTAGAAATAATTTGGTTTTCCTGGATATGAGTGACTGATGAACATTCTTTCTGTCATTGTCTGTTGTTCTTGCTTTTTATATCTCCTTTGTGACTCAAGCTGTTTGGTAAGTTCACAGATGCAGGTTAATCAGTCACTGAATGCAGCATCAGCTGGCACTTGTGAAAGAGCCCTTTCAGCTCAAATGTTACTGATAGCACCATTTTGTATTGCCTCCAGTCTCATGGCTGTTTGGTGGGTTGTGTATAAATTTGATTGAGCTCTGTACCAAGCAAAGGATGGATATGAGAGGAATCAGCTAGGAAAGACAGGTAGCTTTTTACTGTTGAACAAAGGTTTATGTTGAAAAGATCAGGTGGTGTTTAATCTGTCAAACTCTACCTTTATTACTCATTGCCAAAAGACACTTGTTAGTGTCATGCTCAAGAGGCCACATGTTAAAATGTCTTTGTTATGTGTCTTCAAGTTAGCTCCGACTTATGGTGACCCTTTCAGAATAAATGAAATGAAAGGGTCACCATAAGTCAGAGCTAACTTGAAGACACATAACAAAGACATTTTAACATGTGGCCTCTTGAGTATGACACTAACAAGCATCTTTTGGCAATGAGTAATGAAGGTATTATGAGGTATTACTCAGAGAAAGTTTGCCATTGCCTTCCCTTGAGGCTGAGAGAGTGACTTGCCCAGTGGGTTTCCATGGTGAAGTGGGGATTGAAACTCTGGTCTCCAGAATAGCAGTCCAGTGCTTAAACCACTGTACCACAGTGGCTTGCAAAGTGTGCTTACGCTTTTTAAAAAGATGATGATCTAACTGAAGTTCATTACATATCCAAATGTAATTTACATTAATGCTAATGTAGAAAAAATGCTTGCTTTCTTAGCTATTAACATCTAAACTGTTCCAAGTTCATTTGGTCCTTCTGTCTTAATACTTCGATTTATTAACGATGATAACGTAATCCTTAGCTCATCTGGGAATAACAGTTCAGTATTTTTAAATGTCTTTGGTACAGAGCATTTTTAATTAAAACTTTTTTAATAACCTGCATCGAAAGAATCTTCTTGATAACCGTCACAGTGATTCACCTTCCTGAACAGATATTACCTTTAATGGAATTTTAAGTTACTTAAACACAGAATGAAATAATCCAGTTCGGATTTTGTCCTTCGTTGTAGGTTTTCTCTGTCTGGCAACAACGAGGGAACTCAGGAATAACTTTAAAGATGACCCAAGATGGTTGCCTGCCTGCAGAACAAGAGAGATTGTGAGCTAGTGGCTCTTCCTTCCTCTGTAGAATTGCATGACACAAATGAGATCTACAACAAAATGTTGCATTGTGAAGTGCTCTTGTTCAATATGCCAGCCAGCCATGCCATTTAAAAGATCACTGTATTGTGTCCTCCACACCAGTTTTCTATTATTTCCCCAGCACCAGTCAGCATTGTGGTCTAAATCCAGTTGTTAATCCTGACTGGCTTAGACCTACTGAGTCAGTGGAAACTTGGAAAATTAACACTTTCATATATAGCATTGTTTCTTGGCACCCCCGGTTGCATTTAGGCTTCTGTGCCCTCTGAGTTTGCTTGGTCTCCACTGACTTGCTTTTCTCTCTCCTGCTCCCTGTTTTTTGGTATTTCTGTAATCCATGGAGTTGCCCCAAATCTGCTGAATACGTTCTTCTTTTGTATGAATGGGCTGTGTTGGGTACATAAGGATTCGTTCTGCAGAATAAGTCCACTATTATTATATAGGTTGCTGTGTGTACTGTGCAGTTCCCTTCTTACGTGTGTGTCGCCCTTAAGCAAACCATTCAGTATTGAACTTCCCAGTACTGTATGTGAAGTATCACGCTGTTCACGTGGAACCTTTGTTCCCCCTTTCCCTTCCTCTGACCAATTTCATTTAATCTCTTGTGGAAGTAGTGTTAGTAATTATCTTATAATAGAGGTTTGGCTGCCTCACTGGTCTTCTGCTGGTGGATTGGGACCTGCAGGAAAATCTCTCCCAAACCTAAGGTGGATCACACCAGTTAAGTGCTGTGCCGTTTCCTTTTGATTTTGCTTTCTTTTTAAAGAGAAGCAGAGCTTGGGAGAAAAGGTATCAGGATGAGGAGTAAGTTAATTGTTTAGTAGAAGGCACCTTTTTTTTTCTGTTAAATCTGTTAAGAATCTCATAGCTCTGCCCTTTCCATTTTGAAAAGGAGGAGAACAAACAATGTTTATATAAGAAGGTCAGTGATTCTATGCCACTGATCTCCATAGCTGGGTTTTCATCACAGCTGTCCCATGATCCAGACTGGGCAGGGGGAATGTCTGATCCTGAAAAGACATGGTCACACACACACCCTACTTAGACCATAAGATACCAGTGGTTGCAATCTGAGCTTAAGTGGACCACTTCGGCAGCGTCATGACCATGCATTGCAGAATGGGGTGGAGGAGGAAGAAGGAAAAAGGGGGAAGCAGGGTTGGCAGAGAGGAGTTTGTGAGATTGCGACAAAGTTTGTTAATTTATAATCTACAGAGGATGTGGGGCATCACAAAGGCCCTCCAACACAAGCCCTATTGAAACAAATATTGTTCATTTATTTCTGTGGGGTTCATACAAGAGATTTTCCCACCAGAGTGTGTATTTCGGGAATGCCAGGTTGTGGTTAAAGGTGGGTACAGGACTAAGTTTCAGAAATGGCTATCTCACAGTTTGGCAGTAATATACACTGTTTGAAAAGACACCTAATGGTTTCCAGGTTTAAAGCAATAATGGTTTAAAGTTGGCTCCTTGTTCTAGGCATTCCAGCATGCAGAAACTATTCAATGTCTTGACTTGTCCCCCCGGGGAAAGATGGAACCAGTTAAGAATATCCACAAGCCTCCCAGATCTGGACAGGTGAGGTTTTCAAACAGATTCTCTGGGTCACCAGTCACATGACTTGTTTGTAAGCTGTGCAAGCCTCTCTCACACTTAATGTAGTCAAGGAGAGACCCAGTCCTGGTTTGATACTTGTTTTGAAGGAGTCCTTAGGTCACAGCTGGTCCTTTCAGACTTTATGGGAAAACATTTAAGGTGGTTTGTCTGATTCCAGATGCAGGAGGGGAGGTTGAGGTGGCTGTACTTGGGTGTGCAGCTAATTTTTAGAAGAACTGTGTGTTTGTGTGTGTGTGAACAGATCCCATGCTGAATGGCTTCAATAGTTATCATACGATTGTCAGAGATGCTCTACCCCATTCATGAAAAAATAAGTGTCCTACATGGTAGCAGACAACACTGTCTTTTCATACTGCTTTCTCAGATTTCTGCAACACTTTACGGTCAGCAGTGTGAGCCGCGAGCCAGTGCTGAGAGCTCATCTCCCGGTGTTGCTACAGGAGTCCAAAGCCATTCCTGATAATGATGCAGAGAATGACAAGGTAGGGCTGTCAGTATGTACCTGGCACCATTTTTCTTTCAAAGATAATTTGTGTGCTTTAGCCTTTATTCTTTGGCTTTCAGAACTGAGGATAACCAGGTGGCATAGAAGTGCATGCTAGGCTGTACAGGCCTCCCTCCATATTCATGGGTTTGACCTTCACGAATTTGATTCTTAGCGAGGTGCTCACATGCCTACCATCCCTTCTCCTCCTCCCATTCCCTTACATTTTGTTGGTCATGGAGAAGGAAGGCAGACATACCCAGGCAAAAGGCAAGGGAATTGGGGGAGGGGAAGGCATGTATGTGCCTTCCTTCTCTGCCTCCAGAGCCCTCCCGTCCCATTCTTTTGCCTTTTGCCCTGGCACAGAGAACGCCCACTGAGGCAAAAGGGAAGGGAATTGGGAGGAAGGCAGGTGTGCACCTTACTTCCCCTCTCTGGAGCTCCCTCTCCCATTCCCTTGCCTTTTGCCCTGGAGTGGAGAAGGAAGGCTCGTATGCCAGGGCAAAAGGAAAGAGAATGGGAGGGGAAAGCATGGGAGGGAGTTATTTGAGGTTTCCCACTTTCACAAGGGTTCTGCGCCTCAAATCCGCACAAAAGTGGAGGGGCCACTGTATTCTAGGAAATTTGCTTGGTTTGTGTCAGGGCTGTGTCATCCATGCTGTGGTATTTCTGATTCCTTTGTATGAGTGTGGAAGCTGGGTAGTGATGGAAGCTGACAGGAAGAAAATAAATTTGAAATGTGCTGCTGGAGGAAAGTTTAGCAGATGCCACAGAGTGCTACAAAGACAAATGAATGGTCCTAGAGCAAATCAGTTCTGAACTGTCTCTAAAAGCCAAGATGGCTACACTGAGGCCGTGGTCATGAGATGATGTGACTTGTTGGAAAAGAGGATAATGTTTGGTAAAGTGGAAGGGAGAAGGAAAAGAGGGAGGTCACACTGGAGATAGATTCATTCCACCCGGGAAGCTACAGCACTAAATTTGCAAGACCTGAGAAGGGCTAGGATTTGACTAGGGTTCTTGAAGATCTCTTTCATAGAGTCAACAAGTCAAAGTCAACTTGATGGCAGATAGGGAAAGGTCACATGAAAGTATGACCCATGGGTATTATGCAGCACCCAGATCCCTTTTTGTGGCTCTTGATTCTTGCAGGACATCCCCCAGACCCCTCAAAAAAATTCACATTTTGCTCCTCCCTGGTATATGGTGTTACAAAAATTCTGAGAGAAGCTTGAACATGTGTGGGGTTTCTTGTAGTATAATGTGATCTTGTGGTGCTGTTCCTAGGATGTGAGATTCCCAAGGAGCTTTGAACTGGGTTTTGCTTAATTCCTACCTTCTAGCATCTGAAAGATGGATAGTGTGATAATAATAGTGATAATGTAATCTAACTCTTCCTTCATTTTTGAGGTGGTGATCACCGTCTTGACAGGTATTCCAGGATGTCGCTCTGGTGATCTTGCTTCTTTCCTGGTTACTTTTAACAAAGAATATGGAAGGTTAGTGGAGTTTCTCTTCTTCAGAAATGGGTGTCCTCTTGAATTTGTGATATTTAGTGCATGGAATCTTCATAATGGGAGCTTCCAGGGAAGAGGAAGAAGAAGAAGTAGAAGGAATAATAATTGTATTTATTATCCTCCTCTCCCCGAGGCTTGAGGCGGGGTACAGAATAGATGGATTTAGAGGTCATAGTTAAAATACACGTAGAACAAGAACTATAATTAAAATATATCATAGTTGAAAGTACGATTAAAATACAGTTAAAGTATGATTAAAAATACAGTTGAAAGCACAATTAAAACTAGACTTGGTAGGCTTGCTGGAAGAGATAAGTCTTTTGTAGTTTTTAAAATTCAGCCAGCATGTTTTGCTGCTGAATCTCTTCTGGCAGGTCGTTTCACAGTGTAGGGGCAGCCAACGAGCAGGCCTCTGGGTGACTGTTGCCAGTCTAGTTCTGTCCGGTTTAAGTAAATGGCTCCCAAAGGACCTGAGTGTATGGGGCGGATTGTTATGGGAGGAGGTGATCCTGCAGGTACCTTAGACCCGAACCATGTAGGGCTTTAAAGGTAGTAACCAACACTTTGTACTTTGCCCAGAAACTAATTGGCAGCCAGTGGAGTGATTTTAATATCACTATGATATGTTCAGTCCTCACTGTTCCTGTAATCGATTTGGCTGCCATATTTTGAAGCAGTTGGAGTTTCTGAACTTGGTACAAAGGTAGCCCAATGTAGAACACATTGCAGAAGTCCAACCTTGAGGTTACTAGCGTGTGCACTACCATCTTTAGGTCATCTAATTCTAGGAGGGGGTGCAGTTGGCGTATCAGCTGAAGCTGGTAATGAGCACTCCTGACCGTCACATCTATCTGAGTTGACATTTGGAGGGACGGATCCAGAAGCACTCCCAAACGGCTAACACTGTCTTTTAGTGGGAGTGTGACCCCGTCCAGAACTGGTTGACACACCTCCAGCCCCAGATGGATGGAAGCCTTTTATCCTGCAGTTACCTGGCCTCACACAAAGAATTTTATGGGGGGAGCAAACAGTGTCAAATTCTGTTTGTACCCTCCTCATATTTTTCCACTTCTTCTTCTGTCTTTTTTTTTAAAAAAAAAACAGAAAAAAAAACCAGGAGGAAAAGAGAGAATAGTTGTCCAGTGCTGTTTGTTTGCTAGGGTTTGGAGCCGTTTGCCCAGAAGCACAACAACTGTCACCGTTGCTTTTTGAGGCTCCTGCCTTGACGCCACGTCTTATGACCAAGTCATCTGGCTTTTTTCAATTTGAACATTTCAAAATATTTCAACCTTGAGCTTACCAAAGGATGATGATGGTGATGACGATGAGGAGGAGGAAGAGGAGGAGTGCCTTCAAGTCCTTTCCGACTTATAGCTGTGCTAAGGAGAAACTATTACAGAGTTTTCTGGGGCTGAGTGTGTGTGATACACCTAAGGGCCCCACGTGGCCAAGCAGGGAATTGAATCCTGGTCTCTGGGGTCGTAGTCTAGTGCTCAAACCAGTCTCTCTTTCTGGCTGTCCCAGTGATCCTGGAACATTTTCTCTTTGTTCACATTCCTGGTTTAAGCAGATGGCAGGCAGAGGTAGGGAGCACTGAGAACAATATGGATATAAAGAAACTAGCAGTAGCCTTGACTCCATTCTGTTCACAATACCTCTTAGGTGGCTTGTTTATCGCCAAACCATGGACAGCCCGGAATGTTTCAGTGCAGCTCACTTCCAGAAGTATTTGGCAAGCGTGCTTGAATCCCAGCACAACCGCGGTGCTCGCCTCTCGTCATACAGTAGGAAAAAAATGAGACTGCTGCTGGTTCTGCAAGGGTAAGAGACTTCTTGTGACTTCTAAGATGTCTGTGGAGTTTTGCTAGAAATTTCTCATCTTGCTGTTGCGTTAACAAAATAAGTTTTGCCACAAACAAATAACCTTAAAATGTAGGCTGTAAAGATGCATCTCTAGTTTAATAACCCACAGGCTTTTAATGTGCCTCGCTAAAAAGAAGAAAAGAAGAAGAAGAAGCTTCAAGGTGCTGAACAGAAAGTTCCCTGGCTTTTTCCTTTACATCTAAAAACATGCTCCCACCCAGTACATTTTACCCCATCAGTGTGGTCGCACAACAAAGGGCTTCCTAAATTGTGTGTGCTCTGGTTAAAATCACTCTCCAAGGGAAATGCTATTCAAGGGCATTTGTAATCCAGACTTGGAGGTTGTAACTAACACTGTAAGGCTTATCCATTAAAGCGTTCCGAAGTTTACTCTGCCCTCATAGTGCTGTTAACCGTAAAACAAGCCTTGATGGATTCTCTGGAAAATTTCTTTGCAGCAGCTATGGTAGTAATAACCTTTGGCCTTTTGTCAATGAGACGGACATAGCAGAAACCAGGAAACCCACCCGTTGCACTTTTGTCCTTCGTTGGTTTCATGCAATGCAAGTTAATATGCAGATGGAAAACAATGTGGGGTCATGACCTCATGGAGAGATCTCTCTCCTCCCATCCATCCCATCTGCTCTGCTTGAGATGACATGCAGTCCTCCCAGAGGGGGTCTCCTAGGCCAGCAGCCATACCCTGTCAAAGCAGGGCAGTGGAGACTTGATTTGAAAAACAATAACAGTGCTCTCACTTCGTTGCCCCTCTGCCTCATCTTGCTTCTTCTTTGTGCTGGGAGCATACCTTGAGAACCTCTTAAGATCCCTGCTGGTTGAGGCCAAGGTCCTCTCTCTAACTGAAAATCTGGTTTCTAGCAGTGGGCAGGTTGTGTGCCTCCAGGAAGTTCACAACCAAACATTGAAGGTAACACCTCTTCCCTGCTGTGCATCTGGCATTCAGATGTATTTGGCCTCTGAACTTGGAGTTCTCTTTAGCTATTGTGGCAAATAGTTTTTGTTTGATCTTTTGTCTTTAAATTTGTCTAATCCTTGTTTTAAAAAGCTGTCTAAGCTAAGTGGTCTTCACAGTGCCTTATCCAAATTCATTCCAGAAGTTAATTACACTGTTTGTGTGATGAACTAATCTCTTGTATCATTCATAAACATACTGCCAATCAGCGATATTGTATGATCCCAAATTTTAGTGTTACAAGATGAGGAGGGGGGAGTTCATACTCTTCAGCCCTCGGCTCCTTAAAAGATCTACTGGAAAACCCCAAAGTGGTTCTATAGCTGGGATGCCTTTCTGTGTCTGCTGTTCTCTCTAAAACTGATTGCCGATCTTCCCTGGCCCCTACAAACCTGCAGTGACTTTCCCTCTGCACTCAGATTCAGTCCCTACATATAACATCTCTCTACCAGCTCTCCTGCCATCACCAAATTTGGGTGGGGAGTGGCATCTTCCAGTATACATCTGTCAGTATCCTGAGTTACCTGGGACTCACTTAAAGATCTTAAATTGTGAGCCCCATCTGTCTAGATCACATCAACCAACACACAGCATGTTTTTGGTGCAGAATAAATGTTTAGGACCAGCCTGTACAACCTCTGTCTTTGTACCCAAGGGAGGCCAAGCCTTGTCCTATCCAATAGCTCTGGTATATCAGTTGCATAGCTGGTTTTTACTTAGTGAGCTCTGTTCTAAGCAGCCACAACAAGAATCAGTAACAGCACACATGTACAGATTTTGCAAAGTGTTCCTCTTTGCATGGCTATTTCATTGGAAGGTGAGGAGGTCCAGTTGCATAAGTTGCTAGGGCAGTGCCATTTTTTATTTCTAAGAACTGTAACTCTCTCTCTCACGCACACGCACACACTCATCACCTCTATATCCATCAGAAGGTGACAGCATAGTTCTTGCTTTGCTCTTATCACTTCGCAACTCTCTACTTTTTGTTCTCTGCAGATACACAGATGTGATCGACGTTGTACAGGCTCTTCAGACTCACCCCGATGCTGACGTGAAGGCCTCTTTTGTCATTGGAGCGGTCACCACTTGCGTCGAGCCACTTAGTTGCTACATGGAACACAGGTATGCCTTCCAAGTCCCTGCGGTTACAGTGTGGGAAGTCGTTCACATTGCTGTGGCTGGAGAGATGGTCTAAAGTTCTGCAGGCAAGGAATCTAAATCCTACAGTTAGTTAAATAAGGAGAATAAAGTAGATTTCTTAGATGAAGAGTAGCAAAGAACCACTTCAATTTTTAATAGGTCTGATTTTCATAGTCTTGGGAATGAAAGCAACATCTTGGCCAGTAGTCCTAGATCAGAGGCATTGCTGCTGCTTTTGTTAACTTTAGTTTATACTGTGCCATTTCCTCAAAACCAATACTCAAAAAGTTGTACAAATGAAATTCCCTCTAATTAAAACATGCACCTGATCAACATTAAAATGAAACTAAAGTATCAACAGCAACTGTTGAAAATATTTAATTAAAATTATAAATAGCAGTTTAAAAACCAATCAAATCTCAAAAGGCTATCAGGGGCAAAAAAGCCAACAGAAGGAAAGCAAAGAGGAAGACATTCTAATCTCCCTGAGAAGGAAGTTCTGGAGGCTAGGGGCAGCCACTGAGAAGAGCCTGTCTTGTCTCTGTTTTATTCACATATACAAGAATGAATAATTTCAGTGACTTTCTTCCTACTCTGTGAGTGTATGAAGGTTTCTGCTAGTGTGAATGCTTTTGGGTCTTTGTTGGGGGAGATTCATTTGCACAGAAGTACATGTGGCTTTTCATCATGTGAAAATGTGTTTTTAGTCAGGAGATGTGTTTACTGCTCAAAAACTGGTATTTTTGTGCAGGATACACAGTTTTTGGCATGCAAATACAGCTTTTTGCATAGGAAACACATTTTCTGTGCAGGAATTAGCATGACTTGTGCTCTTTGCCAAAATTTATTAGATATACCTAGTAATGCACAGAAGTATTGGGAGGTTTTGTGCGAAACTGCCATGTGTTTTTCCCCAATGAGGTCCCAAATTGTGAAAAATTTTGCAACTGTTTTCCTTTTTTGTTTTTTCCCTCAATGGAATATTTTGAGCGTCGTGATGCCCTTTTTTCTCCAAGGATGGTAATGAGTATTTTCCTGATTCATATCCTAGATTTTGTAGGATATAGTTATGGAGAATGGGAAAGAAAATACTATAGCCATATTCATAGATTGTCTGCTGGAGCACCAAACACCACACTCTGAAGATACCACCAACAGACGCAGGTGAAACGTCAAGAGAAAATACTAACAGAACACGGCCTCAAAGCCCGAAAACCCACAGCAACCTAAACACCATAAATGTCTCCAAGCCTTAAATGGCATAATGCAAGCACTTTGTGAAGGTGTTAAGTTTCCCCCTTCCCAGTTACTGACCTTGGCAAGAATTAAGAAAAAATCTGGATTATTTTCTATAAAGTGGAGTTACTTGCAGGGGGCAGTACTGACAATAGACCGACAGGCAATTGCATTCGTGCGTTATATCACCCAACCAGCAACTCTGAGAGAGATTTGTTTAAATGTTATGGAATTGTCTCTGCCTTTTTGACATGCCTGTTTGTTCTAATCCAATTTCATGCTGCATGGAAGTGTACGCAGATTCCTTGGAGCCTCAGAGTTTAAGAACACCACACTGTGATTTTGTATGAAACCACTGTATCATGCATGGGAAACTATGCCCTATGAGGAGTGGCTTAGGAAGCTACATATGTTTGGCCAGAAGAAGAGACGGTTAGGAGGTGATGTGATAACCATATTTAAATATTTGAAAGGATGTCATAGGGAGGAAGGAGCAAGCCTGTTTTCTGCTGCTCCAGAGACTAGGACATGGAGCAGTTGCTTCACACAGTAAGAAAAGAGATTTCACCTAAACATTAGGAAGAACTTCCTGACAATAAGAACTGTTTGACAGAGGAATACACTACCTCGGAGTTTGGTGGAATCTTCTTCGTTGGAGGCATTTTAAATAAAGGCTGGATGGCCGTCTGTTGGGACAGCTTTGATGGTGTATTCCTGCATGGCAGAATGGGGTTGGACTGGATGGCCATTCAGGTCTTTTCCAACTCTTATGATTCTGTGACTAAGCAGAAGACTTTTTTATTGGACTAGCTTCTGAGAGGAGATATGGAAACAGCATGCTGGTAAAGCCATCCATTAACGATCCCTTTGCCTACTCCCTCACTTAATGCCTCACCATTTGCATTGATACCAGCAAGATAAGATACTAGTCCAAAGAGATGGTCTCTAGCATTTTCAACATACTGGATTCCCTATTATACGTGACACAGAGATGCAGCTGCAAGTGCTGCTTTTTTCCTCCATTGCCATATGACTTTACCACACTTTTCTCTAGTTTATGAATCTCTCCATTGGCTCTCTGTTGGCTATTTTCATGGTTATCTTTGCTTCATTGACACTCCAAATGGAGTTGCTTCTTAGGTGCTCTTAAGACCCTTGACTCAGAACAGCGAGTCTTAAAAACAAAGTTAATGTTTGAAACTGCATAAGAAGCAGGGAAGAAGCAAAACTGTCTTAATTTGGGTTTTTGTTTTTTTTTTCATTTTTTTTTTTTCCAGGAAGTGGGCAGTTCATAAACTTCTAAGTGATGACTTATAAAAATTCTCTAGAATTTTATCATGGTGCAGTGTGGCTAAATCAAGTCCCACGCATCCATCTTTCAAGTGATGATTTTTCGGTCCTCGGTGAAGGAAGAGATGTTCAGTAAATGAACTGGTGCAGAGGGTTCATGCTGTGTCCCTGATTCTGATGATTTAGAATAGTAGGAGATTGCTGAAAGGCAATGACCCAAAAGGGCACAAAGAATGGGAAATCACCTGGGCAAAGTCTAGCTGAAAACATCTCTTGTTCAGCCTTTGTCAAAGTTGGTGGCGTTTGCGTAAGGGCACAGCTGTGCCCCTTCTATTTCACTTAAGCTGAGTGCAGTTTGTGCAGGAGAGGGGTTTATGAGATCTTGCTGGTTGCTTTAGAACATTTTTAATACTTAACCATGAAGGAGGGCCTGAGCTAAGCTGCTGTGAGGCCTCCAGACAGTGATTGTTTCACATACTGTGGCAGAAAACTACTTGTATTTCCATGTCGATGGCATTCACATAACTCAGTGAACACATCCCTATCCAGCACCTTGGAAACCAGTGCTTATTTCAGGTAATTTATTTGGTCATTGAAAGGATAACAATTTGATCACAGAACTTGACCTTGGCTTTAGGCTTTGGGTTCATATTCCACCAGTAGAAGTGTCTGTTCCTACCTTCCTCTCCCTTTGGTGTGCGTATGGGTGTGTACTGGGGAGAGTGCTAGTGGAGTGCATAGATTAATGCTGAGCATGTGTTTTGTGTGCTTTAAAGGACAAATTTTATCCCTGGCATCTCAATAGTAAAGGACTTTCCTGGGAAACAGGTTTACTCAAGGCCCTGGAGAATTTCTGCCATTTAAAGTGGATAATCCTGGGTTTGATGTAACTTTGCATGCTTGGAAGCACAGCAGACACCACCTGCCTGAGGTCTTAGCACTAAGATTTGTGTGTTTGTTCATTTTGTTTTTTTGCAGGTTTCTTTTCCCCAAATTCCTGGACCAGTGTTCCCAAGGTAAATGCGCTTCAAAACTCTCCTGCTGGGAATAAAAATGTAAGCCTTTAAGGCACCCTGGTGGCGGACTGTACCTTGAAAGGGGTTGATAGCCAGTCATATAGCAAGGTTGAAAAAGTGTGACAGGTCTATGCACTGTGGGGAGTAGGTAGTACTTGATTTGGGGTGCATGGCTGCAGGTCTGAGCAAAAACCAAGAAACACAAGAAACAGACGACGTTATTCTTAAAACTCTGAGGCTAAATCCTTCCAAAAATCCAGTTTCTTGATCCATTTCCTGTTTGGTGTTTCTCTTGGATGTTCAAAAGAAGTGGGGTGGACTCAGCATCCTCAAGAGAACAGGGCACTGATCTTTGCTTTCTTCCTACTGAGTGAAAGCAGTGAGTTAGTTAAAGTGTACTCAACAGTTAAATTTTAAAATAAAATATTCAATCTGATGTAGTAGACATCTGTGCAGAAAGTGTACACTTGCTTCACATTCATATTTTAGAACTTAAAATGGGTTCTGATGACTCTGTGTTCTCAAAGCACCTGTAAAAGTAACAGCTTGCCCATAAAAGTCCCAAATGAGAGCAGTGATCTGGAGAAAAAGACACTCTGGTCCTCCGAGGCAGTCTTGGAGCAAAGCAAGGAAGCTTTGAACCTGTCTTTTATGTTGAGCAGTCACCATGGGATGCCTGAGTACAGCTAGATTTTTCTTCAAGTGGGAATTTCCCCAACCACAAAACATCAGGTGGCAGAAGGGACTTGTAGCTTACCTCCCAGCCATCTTTATGCCTTTCTTGGAAGGGACCACTTTACAACTGAGGTGGCTTCAGGAGGAGGCAGGTTTAGTGGTGAATGCTATCCTTTAAATTGTTGGCCAACTTTCTTTTTGCAGGTCTAGTGAGCAACATCGTCTTCACAAGCCATACCTCCGAGCAGAGGAACCCGCTTCTTGTTCAGCTGCAGAACCTCATCCGAGCCGCAAACCCTACTGTTTCATTTATCCTAGCTGAAAATGGGGTTGTGACAAGGTAAAAATGATTTTCCCTGTATGCTGTGACTTCAAGGAGAGGACTCAAGAGTCCCATTTTTTTAATTGGGGAATTTTAAAAAGTGAGAAATTTCTTGTGCTGTCTCTTGGGTGCCGCTTTGCAGCTCTGATCTTTTTCATATTGTCAGTTCCTTTTCTACAGTCAGGTACTCTGAAACGGTGATTCCCCAAGTGAATTTTTCCATCAGTCTGATCAAGTGGCTGGACGCTGCTATCTATCTCTCTTTGCAGAGTTCTAGGAAAATACTTGTAAAAACATTTTGAGTCTTGAAGGAATGTTCACAGCTCCTAGCCCTTGTCATGCATTATACATCTCCAGAATTCAGGAAATTTAGAAGCCAAAAACAACAGATCGTGGAATTGGGAATGAGTGAACTGAAAAAACTTTTGTTTGGATGCATTTCCCACTTCTCTGATTACAAGTTCATTTTTACCTGTGTTCACATCTGCATGGGAAGATGGCAAAATTTGTCCGAAAAGTAGAAATTGTAAAGATTTTTGTGTACAATTTTTCTGAGAGATTAATTTTGTATACCCTTTTCCCAGAATCCACAGCCTTTGCAAGTGTTCTTCCCCTCCTATAATTTGCTTTTATGTGCGCTTCCCCAAACATATGGGGTTTTTTGTTAAATTTTTTATGTTGCAAACTAGACTGCAAAATTCTGAAAAAACAGATAAAGTTTACAGGTGCATTTTGTTTTGTTTTCAGACTTGGTGAGTCCAGATTGGTTTCGTCTGTACAAAAATTTGGACCTGACCAATTTCTCGTACAACTCTTATCTGCAAAGAAAGCCCAAAGCACCCGGTCTGCATAAATTGTAATGGAAAGTAGGGAGCAGGCCTAAATGTAATGTTGGATCCCCACATGAGGATGCATTCCTTCATGGTTGCAGATGTTTGGGGAAATGTGAAAATAAAACTGGTGTTTTTTTGGTTTCTGTAAATAAAATGTTAATCCTTCTCCTCCTAGGAATGAAGACATTGAACTTATTCTCTCTGAAAATAGCTTTTCGAACCCACAGATGCTGACAACTCGCTACTTGACATTTCCTGGCTGGCATGTATCTCCTTTTGGCAAAATTTTCAAGGACAACATACTTTAATAAAACATTATAAAATAGCATTAGATTTATTTACCCATCCATCTTATCTCTGCAGCTAAATCACTTTGTTAATGAAATGCAGAGATTGGATGCTTTGAGGAAATCATTCAATCCTTTATTTTATTAAAACTTTTAAAAATCCTTTTTATGGATACCAAGGCAGTGTATAAATACAAGAGAAGCGATAAAATACAGTTAGACAATTGCATTCATGTAATTATATAAAGTTTTTGTTTAATACCACTGAAAAGGTTTGTGGTTCTTGAAGTTCAGGACAGACAAAAAATGAAATATTTTTATTTCAGGTTTCTGCTGCCCCAGACTTTTTTTTTCAACCACTTCCCCAGCTGTTCTTGAAATATAAGGGCGATGATAGCCGTGACAGTGTCTAGCTATTTTTTGGAGGTTTTTTAAACAGAAGCTGGATGGTCCCCTTGTCAGGAGTGCCAGAACGGGGTTGGATGGGATGGCCCTTCTGGTCTCTTCCAATTTTGTGATTCTGTTCCGTGATCTATTCTGATCACCTTCACACTGTGGGTGGAACTACCTGAGTCAGGAGAAGTGATGAGTAACTGAGTATGGATTTTGAAATTTTTTTTTTCTTCCTTTTCAGGTATGATGGCAAATTTCGGGCAGGCTTAGTCTTTCCTCCAATGGTTCAGATCTGTGTGTGGTTTAACCGTCCTTTGGAGAAAACGCGATTTGTGGCCAAATGTAAAGGTAAATAGCAATTTCAGTAACATCAATGGCCTTCTATTTCTGAAAATTGTAGTGAAGCGCTTTTATGAATGGCGTACCACTTCATCTCCAGTTCTCTCTCATATGCCTAAATAGTCTTCAGAAACTTTCGTCTGCCTGTAGTTCTTCTCAGAGAAGTTCCCAAGTTCACATCCTCTTGTGTGCTCAGAACAAATTCTGTACATCAAGGAAAGAGTTCCTGTTTCTTAAAACTTAGTTGTGTGTCCTTTTGGCAGCATGAGCTAAGCTATCCAATTGAGGAATGACTGCAGACTTCAGCATCTCAAGAACCTTGGCATTCATCTGTAGAGAGAGCAACCTCTAGTACTCACAGATGTGACAAAAAAACTTGAAAACATGCAGACAAGACCTAGTGAAATGTCTGATGGGGCAGAAGTGGGATAAGTAGAACTGCCATCACATCTCTTAGATACCACTCTTTTTGAGATTTCTGCCTGTGGGCAAGGAGGCAGTGGAGATAACTGAGGATCTGTTGAATTTGATGAACAGGGAGTGTGAGCTGAACCTGTGCAGATGGGACCTGTAGCTTTGTAGAGCTCGGAACCCCTACCATGAACACTGGGTCCTTTCAGAAACATTGCCTGAATAGGTCTGAATTTACCCCCATCACCCTCAGGGCTAGGAGCAGTTCAAACTAAAGTGGAGTTTCTTGAAAACTTCTGCATCAAATGCCAGATTTTGGCATGAGAGGAAGAAGTAGAGTTTCCAGTGTCTGTTTCATTTTTTGGTGTCCCAACGACCTTCTCATCTGGGGTGGGTGAGTGGTAGCAGGAGCAGAGAGCTTGTGGCAAGCAGTAATTTTTGAGATCCTGCACCTGAAGGCTTTACATGACAGCAAGGTCAGTCCAACACTATCTCACTCTGCAGTATTGCAGGAAATGTAGAATTCCTCCTTTTCCAAACCCAGCCACCTCAGTTTCAGTTTAGTAGTGCATCAGTTTGGGCTGTTTGTGCGCATGCATGCATGTGTGTGTGTGTGTGTATATATGTATGTATGTATATATATGTGTGTGTATGTATGTATGTGTATATATATGTGTGTGTGTGTATGTATGTGTGTGTGTGTGTGTGTGTGTGTGTGTGTGTATCTCCTGCCCTCATTCTAATTTTGAATTATTTTCTAACTATTGTCTTGTTTTATAACAGAGCAGGACAACTATGGTTGGTTCAGGGTCCACATTTCTGTCACTGGGACTATTCAGGGGAGCTCATAGTCTTCCAAAAATGCCCCAAATGGAAAAAAAGGAAGCTGCTTCCTTCCAATGTCCACTTCCAGCATTGAAAAGCCGGTTTTGGGGATGCTTTGGGCAAATAATGGACAGCTGGGGGAATCTGGAGGGGTCAAGGGTTACAAAAGGAGATCTGGGGCCATAGGAGGACCCAGGGCTGCCCTTTGCCAAACCCTCATGTCCTAAGTGATGTATTACATTGCTGTGATCCTTGTAACAATCCTCTGAAACAGCTCAGCAATAATCCAAGTTTACCCATGGGGTTGCTGAGGTGTTAAGAGAGTGGTTTGTTAAATGGTTTGATAGCGTGCAATAGATTTGAGATGGGGACTTGCTGACACTCACCTCTGTCTCTTTTAAAAGACAGATTTTTAAAAAGAAGCCATCAGTTTCTTGCATCCTTGGAGAATGTGACATATTAATTCCTGGGAAAGAGTTAGCCGTGTAACATAGAAGTCACGTGTGTAACCTCTTTTCCAGTATAATGTATTACAGCTTGTACAGAATTAATTCTTTGGCAACATATGTATTGCAAATTAGCCTTGGGGTTCCTTGCACCTTGCAGCAACCATAGCTAATCCAGAAGCCTGGGAATAATCTCCTTTTCTTTCTGTGTTCTGCATTTTGAAACAGCGCTGAAGTCCTCCAATAAGCCGAGTCCTTTCTCTGGAAACATATACCACATTCTGGGCAAAGTAAAGTTTTCAGGTAATAGCTAAGCCCCTGCCTCTCTGGGGCATTCAGAGCAGCATTGGTTCTTTTTAAACTTCTTTGTTTGTTTGTTTTTTTGTCTGTAGAAATCTGTGTCATCTTCATGCTTGGGTTAAATGTAATTAACAGCCCGTGAACTGCAGAGGGCTCTGGCCTGTATTCCAGTGCTAGACATTCAGCCAGGAAACAAGTAACAGTCAATATTCTTTGCATCCCTAGTCTGAAAGGAAGTATTGAAAAAGTATTGAAAGCTGCAGTTCCCAAATGGAGAAAACAGGAACTAAGAAGGCGCTGATAGTTTAAGAAGAGTAGAGATCAACTGAAGACATCAAGCTGTTTCATACTGAGTTAGATTGTCCATCCAGCCTGGCACTGCCCACCTCTAGCTTTCTCAATTTGGCAGGGACAGTCCTAATTAATCTTTTGTCATCCCACTTTTCCAGATGTTTTTCCAGTGTCTCGGTTTCTCTCTTCCTTCTTCCACTTTCTCCCTTTGTCCTCAGCTTATTTCATTTGTTGTGAACTGAGTTCAAGATGCAGTAGTTTACACTGAGCTCAGCAAAGGGGAGAGGAGAGGCGCGGATGAACACTTGCCCTTCCCAGCTAGTTCAAGCAAAAGCAAACTGCTGGCAGCCCTTCCTAGCTTATCTGTTCTTCCTCATTAAGAACTTTTGTCTTTCTGACTGCGCTCTGCTATTGCTTGGCTACACAAGTCCTGGTTTTTGTCTGTGAAATACTGGAAAGTATGGTGCTGTGCATTGGTGCTGTGTATTGCTACTCTTAGAAGCTTTTTATTGTCTTTGCTTTCCCTTGGGGGGGGGTGCTGACGGGAGCAAGGGCTGAACCAGGGATCATTTGCACACCAACACAAGTCTGTTTTAGATTGTACAGTGGGCCCTCCTTACCCACAACCTCCGCATCTTTATTTTGCAGTTCATGGGAAGCATTACATCTTATACATAAAATGACAGCAATGCAGAAGCACTAAAGTGTCCCTGCACACACAGCTTCTGCAGAAGATTGTTTTTCTCCATTTTTTTCTCTTTAGTTTGCACTATATTTTTTTCTCTTGTAATTTTTTTCTTCCTTAGACAACTATACTTAATTTGATATTTTTAGCAGATTTTGTCATTGCTTCTTGTTTTTCCTTTTCTATGAATTGTAGTTATTGTATTTCATAGTTTAATTTCAGGAGTTGTATGTTCAGGTCAGTTTGTGTATACATTATTCTATGAGTATAAGGAACCTAGTGCCCACAAAACCTAATTAGGAAACCTGTGTACACATATGAGAGAGAGGGAGAGGAACCTCAGTAAATTTTGTTCAGCGGGCGCTCATGTGCTTGCTTAAGAGGGGGAAGCAGCTCGAGTGCCTTTCATCCAAATAAAAAATGTTTTAAATACCTCTTTCCATTTGTCTGCAACAGATTCAGATCGGATGATAGAGGTGTACCACAACGCACCTTCGAACTCCTTAAGTCTGGTGCCTGTTCAGGAAGGGCCGACCCCGTCTCCTCCTGATTCAAGAAACGACAGCCGAGACCACAGCGGGCCTCAAGAGTGCTTCCTGGTGTTTGTCGGCTGCTCCCTCAAAGAAGATGAGATAAAAGATTGGCTGAGGCAAACAGCAAAGCAGGTGTGTGTCCCAAGGAGTGGTCTCTGGGGCATTCCTCTGTTCCCTAGGCAAAAAGAATGGCACCTTTGTTATTGTCTTTCCAGTTATACTTTGAGTAGTAAACATTTCGTAAGATTGATAGATTCCAATCACTCATTCAGTTGTATCCCACCATTGCCCCCGTAATGGGACTCAGAGTCAGCTAACACGTTACTAAAAACAATACAGATTAGAATAATACAAAGACATAAATTGATAATATAAAATTCAAAGACGTAGCTATGTTAGTCTGGATCAGTATGCAGAAAGATCTTGTAACATCTTTGAGACTCACTGAGAGAATGAAGTTGGTAGCACAGGCTTTTTGGACTATGAAAACTTATGCTGACAACTCCTTTCTGTCAGTTACAATTAAACAATTTGTAAAGTTAAATGCATTAAAATTAATTTAAAATGATATACAAAACAGCACAATGCACCGTTAAAAGCCCATGGCACAGTTAGTTTCTAAAAGCCCAAAAGAATAAGAATGTTTTCACTTGCAAGTCGAAAGAGAGCTGGAGGGACATCCTAACCCCCTCCCCAGCAGGGATTTCCACAATTTGGGAGCATCCACCAAGAAGGTGTTCTCCTTTGTTCTCACAGAATAACCTAGAGAATGTAATGGGGGACAGAGGAATCATAGAGTTGAAAGAGACCCCAGGGGCCATCCAGTCCAAACCTCTGCCATGCAGGAACACACATCAAAGCATTCCCAAAACATTCCCATCAGGAAAGAGCCTCTCCAGATGATCTTAAAACTCTAATGGGTTCACATAAGGAGATAAGGTCCTTCAAATAGCCTTTTCCCAAGCTGTATAGATTCATAGAGCAAGAGGGGTCTCTAAGGTTAATCTAGTGCAACCCTCTGCCAGTGCTGGGATCTAGAGCAGGGATAGGTGGCCTGCATGTAACTTCTCTCTAAAAACCTACAATAAAAGGGAGCCCACCTCCTCTACCAGTTCTAGGCTTTTTTCCTCTTTGTTTGTTTCCCAGAGGCATCCAGCAGGTTTTAAACACAGCTTTGGCCAGAAATGCCACTCTTAACAGACACCTCATTTCTCAGAAGGTGCACCTGTGTACATTCACTATTGTGGCAATAAGGCTTTTGACAGACTTGAATAAATTGGAGCAAAGCAGAAATACCACTGTGCAGGTAACTTGGAAGCTCAGCTCAGTATGCAGTTTCCTAAAATAAATATGTATCAATGCCATTTGCACATAAAGGATAAAATTTCTTAGAGTGCTGACATTTTAAAAACATTTTAAAATTCATAAACAGCATTTGAAACACCACCATAATCTGGCAGCAGTGATTCAGATAATTAGTGTTTGTCAGCTCCTCATATTACATGAAAATGTATATCTGGAACCTTAATCAAGTTAAAAGCTTGATTGCTTTACTCTTGATGTATGTCATATCTCTAAAAAGGAGTTATGCTTTCGAGTGTGTGTTTCAGTGGGGCATATTGTATAAAATTTTTAAAAACATCATTGTAACATTTGATTTGAAGTTCTGTTAAGGGATTCAGTTTAATCAAACAGAACTAGGATTTGGTTTGCTGAGCCTGGGTGCAAATACTTAATCAGAAGATACTGCTGGGTGCTACCTTCTCGCCCTCATCTTCTCCATCAGGAAAGTGGGAATAAGGACAGGCTACAAAGAATGTTCAAGGAAGCTACGAACGCAGACATAAAAGCCACTGAAGTTTGTTACCTCAAATGTATGCAGGTTTGCAGTCTCAAAATTGCACAGGTATTAGCTGGGATAGGCCAAAATCTTCTATCACAGTCTACATTACATATGCTTAGCTGTGCAGCTGAGGAGCTAAGAATGTTAGTGACTTGCAAAGATCCGTAACAGGACGCTGGCAAGAGTGTTTCAGCGTGCTTCGGTCTCTGCCAATGTACACTGGCCCTCCTGAGCTGATGTGCTGATGCCCAACAAGACCAATGCGTATTGACCCTGTTGTGCATCAGTGACAGTATTGTGCGTCAGTAGCAGCAGCCCTTTACTGGATACAGACCTTATGGAACTGCCCAATTTTAGTTCCTGCAGGTGCAAGTCCACTTAAGAAACAGGTAAGTTCGCTGTAACAGGGTTTCAGCCATTAGGACCATGTCAGTTTTTTTGAAATATGGTTTTTCAAATTGGGTCCAGTAAAGTTGGAGAAGAGACCCAAGACAAGGGGAACAGGAAGTCTGTATTCAGGAGAAGAAACCCCAGTTGCCCATATTTGAAAAGAAAAAGAAAAAAACTGCTGCAGGCGTTGTTATGCTTTCAGAGTAAAGACAAATTTAGTGACACATTCAGAGAAAATGTTGTATCTACTTCATTTTACCAATTCCAAATAGCTCAAATGTGTAGCAATAAATAGAATCTGTGTTTCCTCTATCATTCAGATTCACAAGATTTCTAATCAATTTTATATCCCTGGAGCATATTGTTATAAAACATAACAACAATAGACAATTTCCCAATTAAAATTTTTATTGCTTTTCAGATAAATGGGCCAGAGAGCAAATTAAGTCATAACTTCACCAAAAGCCAAGTTGACTAAACTGAAGCTATCATATTGAGACATATCATGAGGCAGTGTGACTCAGAAGATGATAATGTAGAGCGGAAGACAGGGAAAGAGGAGGATCCCATTTCAGGTGTATTGGTTCAGTCCAGGGAGCCACAACTGCCCAGAGTTTGCAAGACCTGAGCAGGGCTGCTAGTTTCTTGGAAGTCTCTCTTTCATAGGGTTACCATACATCAAAGCCAACGTGACAGCAAATTATCAACAATAAAACCCTTTTCTCATTCAGATATGTTTTAACAAGTAGACTGTGCCCTTGCCACCCATTCACTCACAGAAACTGATCACTGATCGCGGTTCTGGCACAAGTTGATAGCTAGTTTGTCCATATCCCCTTGAGGAAACAGGGCCCTAACTTTACCAAATAAAATAACCAAGGAATATAGGCCTGGATCCAGTTCCTTATCCTGTATAGAGTAGATCTATTGAATCAATGGGTAAGTCAGCCTTTGTTTTGTTTAGTCAGTATGTGTACTCTAGCTAAGACTAACAGTTGGGCCAAGGCCCACTGTTAAATGATCCTTTGGCATTTCTCTGATCCAGGTTCCAATTCCTTTCTTGTCTGTCTTAAATATGCTATGGTCTTCATGTTCAAGGCACTAAATTGTGTCTCTCTGTATGTGTTTTTCTGCTGTCTCCATCCCCAACACAGAAGCCACAGAGAAAAGCTCTGAAGACTCGGGGCATGCTGACCTCACAGGAGATCAAGAACATTCACGTAAGTATGAGCCATTGGATTTCAAATGTTTCTTCCTTTTTCAGTGCTGGGAGGGCAATCTCAAGTGTTGGCAGGTCCCTCAGATCAGCAGGCAGGACTGAACAGCATTGGGGCACAAGAAAGCGTGAGGCAGACTCACAGTACCTACCTATCTCCAGCCTCAGTGTTGTCCTAACCTCGTGCTTTGTAGATATGTTGGACTGTAACTCTCATCATACCCAATCAGCAGAACCAGTGTAGGATTGGGAGCAAAGTCATCCCTGCAAATCCAGTATGAATCTGGGACTGTCCTCTGCACAAAGATAATCAATCCATTTGAAAGGTCCACCTGCCCAGGTTTTTTTCTGGAAGTTTGTTAGCAGGTTCAGATGTCCTTCCACCCAGTTTACCCGGAGTTTGATGCTCATCGTCTAGAGAACATAACTCAGTGTGTTGCAGGGGCAATTCTTGCTGCAGTGGTGTGGTCCTTTCCCACCTCTTAGCCTGTCATGAAGCATATGGAACGGGTGGAGAGCAGGGTTGTGTCTGGGCCTGTCTGTCTTGTTTATACTGGCCTACTTCATCTCTTGGCCTCTAGGGCTCAATGTACGCAGTTCAAAATTTTGGTTGAAGCTTTGGTAAATCTCTTAAGAGTGACATCCCCCTTTTCTGCAGCCTTAATACTTCTACATTCATGAGGACCACCAGACCTTTTAGACAGGAATATCCCAAATAAAACTATTTTAAAGTAGCCTTGCCAAAGATTTTCTGTGCTGAGCACTTTTGCTTGGCTGTGTATAATTCTAAGATACGTCCCATAAGCAGTTCTGACACAAACAATTGAAACACGAGTGCTTCTGTTAGTAGGAAGGAAGCAGTTTTGAGCAATCTATTTCCTTTTTCTGCAGGTAAAACGCCACTTGGACCCTCTTCCAGCTGGCTACTTCTATAATGGGACACAGTTTGTGAATTTCTTTGGGGACAAGATGGATTATCATCCATGTATCCTTTTCCTTTTCTTTGTAAAAATCATTTCTTTTTTTTTGGAGTGTAGCATTCATTTTATCAGACTGTTTCAAGCTGTAACCACTACAGTATGTGTCATGTCTAAAAGCAGTTGGGCAACTGTAAGTAGTTGACTTATAAAGGGGCTATAATGTATGTATATTGGCATAACTGGTGCTGGTCATGAAAAGCCCCTGTACATACAGTCTCTCTTCTCTTCGTCAAAGTATATGATGCATGTTAACATATACAGATTTTTTATTAATTTTTCACATCATTGTCAGGCACCATTGTCAATAACACAAATACAGTTCCAAAGCCAATCCAGTTAAACATAATACATATCAAAATCAAGTTACAGTGTGCCAATTTGAAACAACATACATTTTAATGGGGCCCTGTAGACAAAGTTCATTCCTGAAGCAAATGTGATAAAGGGACACCATCTGATTTCAAACTTATCCTCTATAATCTCTTCTCTTGCCTTACAAATTTTAAAGTCAATTTTTCTGTCAAGGCCAGTGTTGAAATGAGTACATACTTAGAAGAAGTGCTACCTCAAGTTGGGTTAGACATCTGTTTGACAAAGCACCGGCTTTTCCTCCTCTGTACATCTTCTATTTATTACACTTTGTTTTGTAATTGGTTGCTAGAAAATTAGCACAAGTTTAATTAGTAAGTCTGATTGCTGAAGCAGGCATTTCTGAGGTTAATCGCAAGGTATATGCATTCCCTTTAAGCCCTGGTTAAACCTGAGCTGAATTTACCACCTCCATTGGCCGGCTTGCTGTAACAACTCATTACTTGTTCTAAAAGCCCAGTAGTGTTACAAATGCCAGTGTGTTGTTTGCCTTTCGGCAAGCACAGTTAAAAAATACTGGTTGGCCTTATAATTGGGCAGAGTCTGTGGGGGTACGTCCTGGGATACAGCAGTGGCATCCTGTTAGCTTTTCCTGCTGGACTCGGCTAATTGTACCTCCTGTCAAACAGCTTGGCCTGGGTCTCCTAAGTTAACCTGATGCCACCCACATATTGCAGGACTCTCCAATGCAGAAATAAAATGGAAAGACTATATATGCTATGGGAAGAGGTGCCATTTTGTCCTCCTTCTCATGCAGAACAATTGGGACCAGCCCTGCATTAGGTTACACTTGGGACAGCCAGGTCAGGGGATAAGATTCCTTTTAGATCAAATACATTTTATCTGTCTGTCTATGTTATATCCCTCCTTATCCCCTTGCACAGGACCTGGGGGGGGGCAAATATGTATGGCATAGCAAACTGCCTTGTACTACGTCACATTTGTCCATCTATCCTAATATGGTCTAGTCTGATTGGTAATGTTTGTCCAAGATGTCTGGTAGTGAAGGTTCTTTCCCATCACCCATTACTTGACCTTTTTAACTGGCATTGCTGGAGATTGAATCTGGTATCTTCTGCATTTAATGGATGTATCCTACAGCTGAGCTGAAGGATGTGAATCTAGAATCTAGATCCACGCTGCTACAAGTGCTGTCATGTTTGTGTGCAGCTCCTCTTGGCTTCAGTGAGGATTGTGCAAATTATCATATATTAACAGATTGAGGAATGGGATGATATTTTGGATTTTCCATCTGGGGCTCTCCTTTGGACCCCCTTCCAGAAGGTGCCTAAAGTTACAGTTTTGTTTTGTTGGATTGGTTGCCACCATTCAGAAGAATTCCTTTTCCTTATTAGTTTTGCATCAGTAATGGACCAGTTCATGAATGATTACTTGGAGGAAGCAAACCGCGAGATTGAAGAGTACAACAGAGAGCTGGAGGAACAGGAGGACCATGACCTCTTCGAACAGAAAACCTAAGTGAAGCACCCATCAGTGGTATTAAAAAGGCACAAAACCGATACAATTCTGAACTGCTAATGACCAAGAAACACTTTTTGTCCTTGCTGGCTAAGAGAAATTTAAAAGTGAAATAGTCCATCTCCAACTGACCTTTTAATATTTATGCATGTAGGGTTTGCATCTTTAAAGAAAAAAAATCCGATAACTATTCAAACAGCATTTTAAGTGCCACTGTGTTTCCACATAAGCCGAGGTCTATAATCTTGAACTTATAAGTGGAAATACAATATTGGATTTTATGTTTCACAGTCATTTAGAGAGCCGTATATCCTAGGCTGAGAAGCTGGCCTTGAGTATGATTCATCTGATGTCCCACAGTTGACCTTGTTTGTATTCAGATGTAAGGGGGAAAATATTCACGGTTGTTGTGCACTTGTGTGTCCTAAAGCAAGAAATGAGGGAACACACGTCCACTTGAACATCGTTCTTTATTAACTTGATGGTTCATGATTGTGTTCGCAAAGCAAAACCCCTGAAGAACTACTCTTAGCCAACATGGTGGCTTTGAAAGTGTTTGCAAAGTGAGAAATGGGAGGACACAATTACTCTTGAGATTTGTCCTTCACCTTCATGGTGGCTTTGAAGGTGTTCCCAAAGCAAGAAATGGGGGAATACATCTGCTCTTGAGAGTTGTCTTTAACCAACATGATAGCTTTGAAGGTGTTCCTAAAGCAAGAAATGGGGGAACACGTCTGCCCTTGAGAGTTGTTCTTAGTCAACATGTTGGCTTTGAGGGTGTTCCTAAAGCGAGAAATGGGGGAACACGTCTGCTCTTGAGAGTTCTTCTTAGTCAACATGCTGGCTTTGAAGGTGTTCCTAAAGCGAGAAATGGGGGAACGCGTCTGCTCTTGAGAGTTGTGTTTAACCAACATGATAGCTTTGAAGGTGTTCCTAAAGCAAGAAATGGGGGAACATGTCTGCCCTTGAGAGTTGTTCTTAGTCAGCATGTTGGCTTTGAGGATGTTCCTAAAGCGAGAAATGGGGGAACACGTCTACTCTTGAGAGTTGTTCTCAGTCAGTCTGTTGGCTTTGAGGGTGTTCCTAAAGCGAGAAATGGGGGAACATGTCTGCTCTTGAGAGTTCTTCTTAGTCAACATGCTGGCTTTGAAGGTGTTCCTAAAGCGAGAAATGGGGGAACACATCTGCTCTTGAGAGTTGTCTTTAACCAACATGATAGCTTTGAAGGTGTTCCTAAAGCAACAAATGGTGGGGTAACATGTCTGCCCTTGAGAGTTGTTCTTAGTCAACATGTTGGCTTTGAGGATGTTCCTAAAGCAAGAAATGGGGGAACACGTCTACTCTTGAGAGTTGTTCTCAGTCAGTCTGTTGGCTTTGAGGGTGTTCCTAAAGTGAGAAATGGGGAACACGTCTGCCCTTGAGAGTTGTTCTTAGTCAACATGCTGGCTTGAGGGTGTTCCTAAAGCGAGAAATGGGGGAACACGTCTGCTCTTGAGATTTGTTCTTAGTCAACATGCTGGCTTGAGAGTGTTCCTAAAGTGAGAAATGGGGGAACATGTCTGCTCTTGAGAGTTCTTCTTAGTCAACATGCTGGCTTTGAAGGTGTTCCTAAAGCGAGAAATGGGGGAACACATCTGCTCTTGAGAGTTGTCTTTAACCAACATGATAGCTTTGAAGGTGTTCCTAAAGCAAGAAATGGGGGAGCACATCTGCCCTTGAGAGTTGTTCTTAGTCAACATGCTGGCTAGAGGATGTTCCTAAAGCGAGAAATGGGGGAGCACGTCTGCCCTTGAGAGCTGTTCTTAGTCAACATGTTGGCTTTGAGGGTGTTCCTAAAGCGAGAAATGGGGGAGCACGTCTGCCCTTGAGAGCTGTTCTTAGTCAACATGTTGGCTTTGAGGGTGTTCCTAAAGCGAGAAATGGGGGAGCACGTCTGCCCTTGAGAGCTGTTCTTAGTCAACATGTTGGCTTTGAGGGTGTTCCTAAAGCGAGAAATGGGGGAACACGTCTGCTCTTGAGAGTAGTTCTTAGTCAACATGGTGGCTTTCAGAGTATTCCTAAAGCAAGAAATGGATGAACATGCCTTATTATGAGCCTTGCTCTTAGTCAACATGTTAGTTTTAAAGATATTCCTAAAGTGAGAAATGGGGGAACGTGTATTGTCTTAAGAGTTGTTCTTAGCCATCATGGTGGTTTGGGGTGGTGTTCCTCTAACAAGAAATCCGGGAACATGTACACTCTTGAGAACGGCTCCAAATATGACAATTGTAAACAGAAACTCAGTGTCTTGGATTTCTTCCTTTTAATCAACTAGTTCTTAAGAGTATTGTGTCAGTATGCTTCAGACTTCTGAAAGATCAATGGGAAGGTAACAAACCTCACTTGGAGCGACATGATGTTGGTAGTGATGTATATTACCATATCCTATACATTTTTTTTTTTGCTCTATAGCAAGTTGAACAATCAATTCTAGTACATTGCACATGAAATAAAGAACTTGGCTCCCATCATTAGAGAAGGCCATGTCCTTTTCAAATGTGAGGCATGTTACTTTCATGCCCGGAGGAGAATCTGCATAGCCATAGCTCTCTTCAAGACTTTTTCCCTTGAGTTTCATATCTAGTGGTTCATGTTGTTTTAATGCTCTGTACTGGAAGTTTCTCCCTATGGATTGTCATCTTAATGAGCATCACTTCTTGCCTTTCACAAGCACCCAAGAACCAACAAACTCTGACACAGCTGACCGGAAGTGTACCTGCACCGTAGTAAAAGTGTATTGTGGTTGAAATTTCTAGTAGATCATAAAAATAGGAAGCCTTATTAGTGATGTAAAAAAAAAAAAGTGTCCCCAGCTGAGCACAGTTGATTGCTGGTCTTACAGCTTCCAGATGACACTTCTTTTTTTAAAAAGAGACCCCAGCTTATAATTCTAGGTGGTACAGCTTAGGTTTTGAATGTTTTAAGGTGGCTTCATAATACCTGTAAAGCTTTTTGTTATGACTAAGTTACTGTTGCACTCCGTTAGGCTCTTAATAGGGGTAAAGCGATTTCCTTCAAACTGTAAGTCAGCTGTTTGTGACTAAAGATAGTTTGAACTTTCTGTGGGGTAGTAATGCCCATTGTTACAGGTAATAGAGCGTCCTTTTAAGGATCGTGGATTTATCTATGCATGGTTGTACCTTAGTTATTCTTAAAAATAATACTGATAGTGCCTGGTAGGATAAATGTAGCTAGCAATTAATTTTTGAAGGAGCAATTGGCGTGATAAGGCTGCATCAGTTTGGCTATAATGTGGAAATACTAGGTGTCTTTTGTGGTGGCCAAGTTTTCATGTGGCTTCAGCACCATGAGTTACGGAGCCTTGTCTGGCCTTTCCCTGTATGTTCTCAAGCAACAACTCAAGCTATGACAACTGTGCCAACATCTGAGCTCCCCATCCAGCAGGGAAGAACAGAGTCTTTTCTGGGAAGGTGATCTTGCACGGGTTGGCACGGCTGCATTGTGCGGAGTGGCACATCCCTGGCAGAGACAGAGTCTTGTCTTAAAAGTCCTGTGCCTAGTCCATGGCATTCCTTCCTCTTCAGGCTTCCTTTCTGAATGTGGTCTTCTTTACAGAAGCCACTGGAGAAGCAGCCAGGGGCAGGAGAGCTCTGTGTACATGTCAGAACTCAAGCAGAACGCTTTTTCAATCAGCGTGGGGATATTGTCCTGTCGGAAGCAAGACTTGTTAGCTGAGGACCACTCCTGCTGTTGCTTTGATTCTGGGAGGTGGCTGGCAGGCAGCCCATTCCTTCTTGCTGCTTTGGGTTTCACCTCTTGAAAGTCTGAATTTTCTGCTTATAGTCTCTCTCTAGATTTGTGTTTTATTGATATCATTAAATCTGGAGGAAACTGATCTGTTGTTGATTTTTACCAGGAGCCCCAGAGGTAGTTCTGCGTGGCATTTAACTCCGAGCACAGTGGAATTCCAAAGAAAATATCTATCTCAATCACTGAAGCCACTCAAAAATTATATCTGGAGGTATCCAGAAGGGTAAAAAGTCCAAAATACTAGGGAGATATATCTGGAGGTGTCCAGGTATTTCTCAGCAGGATCCATTAGGAACATGACCCAAGGCTTCTATTGATGTCAGTGGGGGTTCCTGGTGGATTATTCCAAGGTATTCCTGGGGGAGGGTGGGGAGGCTGTACTTTTTTTTCAGCCAGGGTTTAGTGGAAACCCTGATTGCTCCTTTCCTTTTCTTAGCATAGATTGTCTAATGATCTGCAAAAGCCATATATATCTAGGAATAACCGCATTGCTACACAGCACCCAGAAGTTGAGAGAAAAAGGCACGTGTGTTGCCTCCTTTGTCTCAGCTTCTTCCTCGATCATGAGATAGGTTTTAAGTGCAATTGTTATTAAATAGCTGAAGAGATTGTAGCTTACTTAGCTCTGCTAAACTCTGACACTGACAAAACTGGGAACGGCAATCTACAGCGATTCTGAAAATCAGGCTGAGGAGGGTTGATTTAAACAAGGTCTTTTTCAACCAAGAAGAATTACTTTAGTGAAGGACATATGTTGCTGGATGCACGATTATGGGCTGCCCACACAGTTTGCCTTTGGATGATGCTGTCCGTTCTCGGTGCCAGCGTTCACCCTATAAGGCTCAGTGGCTCACAACACAGAGGGGCCACCTTTTTCTTTGCCACCATGGCCAGTCTTCCTTCATGACTGTCTCCCCTGGTTGTGCAGATAAATAGACAGACCCACATCTTCAGCCTCTGCGGGGGAATGCTTCCTGATAGGGTGAAATCTGACATGATCCAAAGCAGCCCTTTATCTAGCAGCCATAGGACCATGCCCTGTGGCCCTACGTGTGCTGGTTCCCTTTAGACTCCCACTCAGAGGGCAGAGAAAGCATCAGCGTGGTCCTTTTCAGAGCATCTGCTCCCTGTTGTGCAGACAGGTGGGTTCCTCCAGCATCTTGAGTTGATTAAAAAGGCCGTCATCAAAGCTAGCCTGGACGGTGGAGTCTGCAGAGCCCCCTGCTCTGTGTGGTGCGCCATTTCTCCCAAGATGTTCCCCAGGGTACCAAATTGGGCACTCTGGAAGGTGCCCCAAGAGCATCCCAGGAGGCCCCTTGACTACCCGTGGCTAGCCCCAAATGGGTCAACCTCCGATGGAAGCCCTTTCAGACGTGAATTGTAATTCGGCCATTATCCTGTGAGACTCAAGCAGGAGTGAGGGAACCCACAACTTCCTCAAATCTAGTTTGCTTCCAAAGATGGCCAGAGTTTTAGCAGAGTGCCATAGCAAAGGCATGGTAGAGAGAATTATATGCCGTACTGCATGCTAAGTGAGAACAATAACCATGTTATACTATGAAGGCCTTTCACCACTTTGGTACTAGTTTGATGTATTCTATTTTGGTATGGACAGTTGTTTTTGATTACCTCAACTTCGCTAATGTTTAACTGTGATTTTCTTTTGTTTTCTGAATGGAGGTGGGGGTGGGAGGGGAACCAAATAGCCAAAATATTGAAACTGTGACAGTAGGATCCTGTTCAAGACATATTTGTAGTGCCTTGTCTCTGGCGCCATCGAGAACGCAACACAAATTGTACCTGCGGATGGCACCGTGGTTCCTAACACTAGCAACCCTCATTTGAAGGGACAAAACCATTTTGGTGAAAGGACTCTAATCTTAGCAAACAATATTTAGCGCACATGGTTAAATTCTGTTTTTGTGTCTTTTTTGTTTTATAGAATAAACTCTTTGAGGACTAAAAAAAAATGGAAAAATACTTGACCCTGTCGGTCTGTTGAAAGCAATTGTGGATTCAATTTTGGAATTGCTTCAATGAACCGGCAGCATTTTTATAAGGTTGGGGGGGAGGGCAGGGAGGGGCTGGTTCTTTTTTTACAAGAAGGGTGAACTTGCATTGCTGATAAATATCTAGTTTTGCAATTTTTAAGCTACTGTAAAACTCGAGAAAAGCACCGTTTCTAGCTGCAGATATTCCAAATCAGAAGTGCCATTAACACTGTTCTTCTCACTGTTGTCGTGGGGCAAAAGCGGCAACAGTGCCGAGAATCCGGGCCTTCCTCGTCTTTTCGCGGAAGCACCCAAAAACGAGTCCTCAAGGGGTTTTCTGTGCTTGCTGACCTTCCCATTAGCAGCCTGTGTGGTTTCATATCACCTGAGAATGAGTGTGGTCAGAAGTCGCTGAAGTTATATGAGGGGAGGGGAGGGGAGGGGAGGGAGAGGGGATGATGAACTTTGGGGATAAAACACTGGCAATCCAAAGCTGTGCTGTTAGGACAGATGTTCAGCCGACGTGGGGATAGTTCCATGTCCTCCTACCGTTAGCTTGTAGTTCCGCCTACTGCGGTGACACCAGAACCAACAAATTCAAGTTTGTTTCTGATGGAGGACACCGTGTTTTTGTGTAACATCTAGTTCCGCCATCAGCTCAGGATATGGGGTGCAGGGCTCTTGCACAGCTCCCAGGTTGTGAAAGAGAACATCATCCTCCCTGCTTTGTTTTTTCTGCAAATTCTCAAGTGTCCCCAGCAAAATGCCTGATGGCAGCATGGATTAGAATCAGGATGCTTCAGTGTTTCCTATGTTCTTTTCTTCTCAGATCTTGTTTTTTCTGAATTTTGCACAGCTGATAAGCTCTGGAATACCATCGGGTGTCCTTGAAAGGGAAAATTGTTAACTAGTATAGAGTGGGGAGAAAAATATGTAAACTGTGAGTTGTTAGAAACTGCGTTGCTAAATCTAATTTTTAGATGGTTAAAAGTGTACCTCAGAAAACTAGTAAGAAATGGCTTTGTCCTTTACCCAGTTCTGAAAGGCTTATGTAACAGTTTTTCTTAACCAGGTGCCAAAATTAATTTTTTTTCCTACTAGTTTTCAACTTGTTAATCTTTGCAACGTTCAGTAAAATGTGTTATTTTTTACAAAACTCTACTGTAACTTCAGTTAAACTGAAATGTGTGATTGAAGCTTTTTTGCTTATTTGTATTTATTACACTACTTGATTCAGTAAATATATAAAAGTACCTTTCCCTTTATTTTTGTATTATTTTACACATTTATACCTGCTGTTTGTGATTATTGTTTTTTACACTTGTAACTTTGATGGGATTCTAAAAACCAATAAATTATATCCATCTGTTGACTTCTTCCAGGTGTTTGTGTTGTGTGTACGTCTTGGACCTCTGCAGATTGGTCCCTTTGCTTGAATCATCCTGTGCTCCACTGCTTTCAAAGTCTGTCTGTTGCATGTACCTCTGTAACCCCTATGAGATACTGGTTTGGCCCAGTGGGTGAGGAAACCCTAAGGAAGGGGCTGTACTTGCTGGTTGAGTTCAGAAAGAAAGGGAGAGCACTAGAGAGCAGCTGAGGTTGACTAAGAAGTCATCCCTTTTCATCTTGAATAAGGCAGTGGGAATTTACAGTTTTGCATTTAGGAGGAAACAAAGGGGTAAATTCTTTGTACAGGTTGAGCCTCCACTATTCGAAATGTTTGGGACCAGAAGTGTTCCATATTTTGGATTTTCTCCCATCTCAGAATATTTCCATAAACATAATGAGATATCCTGGAGATGGGACCCAATTCATTTATGTTCCATAAATTGTTGCAACTTATATAGATCTGTTTCACATGTGCTGTAGTCAAGCCAGGTATCATCCATCCTGTATCTCTGCATTTCTTAGATGAGACCAGTTTGCCTTTCCAACTTTCCATTCTGTTCTTCCCAAGAGAACATAACAAGAGACCTACAAGTGTGCTTCTCTTCTCTGTCAATGTGAAGTTTACAGAAGTGATCAACAATGTTCTTCAAGACCTCATCTTACTTGAAGAGTTAGAGGCCCCTACAGACAATTTATCTGGTTATGAGAAATCGTTGTCCACACCGTAGTTTCCCAAACTGACTGCACAACAGCTGGAGGCAACAGGATTTCCCACATGGTGTCGGGGTGATAGCATCAGGACAGCCATTTTGGTTGCCAGCCAGAAAAGGAGATAGGCTGTGAGAGGCAAAGAGAGACCTGGTCTCCTTTGGCAACTCTCCTCCCTTCCTTAGCAGACCCTTGACACACACACACAGATGCTGGAGGGACGTCACATTTAGCTGTGTCCTTACAGAGGACAACGGACTCTTTGCCCTGGTGGCTGGCACAGCCATCTTGCCCCCACTCTGTTTTGTCTTATCTCCTAGGCAGAGCTGATGAGCTGCCAAGACCAGCTTTAGAAGCCTGCTACTGCAACTGCTGTTAAATTGCTGCGGGAGATAAAAAGGTGCTAATAAAGCAGATCAGGTGAGAGGAAGGTTTGGGGGGGCAGGGATGGCGTTTGAAGGCAGACACACACACCCCTTGAAAGAGATGACAGTACCATCACCGCTAGCAGTTTATTGAATGCGTACCGCATGATTCCCCCAGGGTAGGATCCAAGGCAATTTCCAGTAATTTGAAAGATTAAGTTAAAATAACAGTATTATTTTTAAAAAATGAAGAGGTTAAAACGCATTTAAATCACAATGACAAGTAAAAGGTAAGGAATACAGCACACCACACCACCTCACACATATTTCCATGCTGGGAGTTGGAATTTCCCAAGGTTTTAGCCTTTTGGGGAAATTCTATGAAAGCCAGAACTGTTAGGAATGAGGCTTCTTTTAGCAGAGTAGCGGAAAAAGTATACCCCAATCTCCATGCTGCTTCTCTGAACTGAAACTGACTTAAAAAAAGCAAAAGGCAGGCAGTTTCAGACTACAAACTTAGAAAAATTTACTAATGAATTTTATCTACTATATAAAAGTCAATGTTTGTCTGGGTCAGGCGAAGACCTCATGTGATTGCCTGCCTGAGAAGATTCGGTGGAATCCTGGGGTTTGCGGTTTAGGAAGGGACCTTTAGAATTCTTAGCCAGAGAGCTCTTGGGCCTGGCCGGCTGCTATGGAACTGAGGCCTAGCAGCAAGGAGGAGGCAGTCTATTCCCTCAGGAACCCAACTTCTGCATGTTAATTTGAATACAGATTGGATTGGGGAATATGAGGGAAAGTTACAGGTACTGGACAGGAGAGTTTGGGGAAATAGAGACACAGGATCTCAAATCTTTCTAACAAGTATTACCTATGAGAAAATGAAATCCTGGGCAACACTGGGTATATATGCTAATTACAGATACATTGGGGACCCTGGATCCTAACTAGCTAATGGATAGATAAGACATCTTGACTCACCATTTTCTTGGTGGAGATGTGAAGCATGGTCAGAGAGAAGGAAGCAGAAGCAAAAACGCTGAAGAAGAGGGATGGGTCTGAGAAATGGGGTCATTTATGAGACAAGTGACCCTAGGAACTATCCTGGGTGACATGATCTGGTTACCTGGATACCAAAGGGATTTATGGGCATGCATTTAAATCACGCTGGAGCAAGTGGTGAGTCTGTAGCTGAGAAAGGAGAAGGCTTTGTCATGCAAAGGAAGACAAAACTCTATGCTCTAGAACAAGAGGACAGGGGAGACAAAATGCTAGAATTTTCCAACAATACACACTACTGCTCCATAATTTAAATGACAAAGGCCCTGCTGAATTAAAAAAACGGTCCTCATCTGATGGCCAAAAAGAGCAGGGGAGGGGCCTACCAGGCTTCCCATGGGAGGGCGTTCCGTAGCTTGGGAGCAGCCGGAGAGAAGGCTCTCTCCCGTGTCCTCATCAGACAAGCCTGTGAGGGTGAGGGAAGTGAGAGAAAGCCCTTCTCTGCAGATATTAAAACTCAAGCTGGCTTACGTAGGGAGAAACAGTCGTTCGGATAGTCTGGGCCCGAGCCATGTATACACCTCAATGACGTTTTCTGAGCCTGTTCCAGGATTTCAGTACTATTCAAAGCATGGGTCTCTGCCTTTCAAATACCTTCAGTACCTTGGGTAGCTCCTTTAGAGTTTGGGATAAATCTCAGTGTAGATTCATTGCCCCAATAATAACAGAACCTATCAGCCACCACGGCTATATACATCCTTTTTTTCCCCCCTGTTGTTCCACAGCTATCTTCTTGATCAGACCTCTGACTGGGTTCAGAAGCAGTTTATTGTGTAACTGTCGGGAAACTGGCTCTGCTTGGGTTTTGCTAACATTGAAATGTGGTGATACCAATTGGCATGCCCCTGAGCCTACTACCAAGCGGGTTGTTAAGCCAACCCTATATGGAATTCTTACCAAAACCATCAGAGCTGTTGGGCCAGAAAAGGCTATGACAGGAGTGCAGACTCAGCAGGGATGAACAAGGACTGTTTCCAAACTACACATTTCACATTTATTCTTGGTAACGTACACCAGTGTTCCGGATGATATCTTTATCCACGGTATGCGTCAAGATGTTTGAGAGCATGTTCGGACTGCTCCATACATGTGTAGCTTAATTTGAAACTCCTAAGAGCTGACAAGAGTTTCAATTCTGCAGACTGTTTAATTGCATTTCAAAAATTTTACCTTTTTTTTTTTTTGTATTAAGTTAAAACTAGTGCTCCTTAAACCAATGTTTTGAATCCTTCTATTTTTTTCCTGCAACAGTATTCCAGGGACCAGCAGCCAACAGCTTGTGGACCAGCACCAGTCCATGGACCTTAACTATAACTAGTGCTGGTTTAATCTGTATTTGTTTTAACATTTGGTAAGCTGCTTTGAGTCACCATGTTGCAGAAAAGGCAAGATATAACAATAAGAAGAAGTCAATTAGTCTGACAAGCAGTTATTTCTGAATAGAAAGATTCTGGACAGAAACTAGCCTCAAATTCCCTCTCACTCCCATTGATAGATCTGGTTGAGATCCCTCTGTCTGCACATACTCTCATCTTTTTTGTCCCTGGCCTGAGTCTTGGAAGAACAAAGAAGTTCTGGGATTAAGAGCCTTACCCATAGCTTCCATTTTTCGAGCAAGAAACCTTGCAGTGGGGTAGGCACATGGTTCCCTTAGAGCCCTGAAGATCCAAGAAAGCCTGGAGGGCTTTATCCTGAAGAGTCCCCTGAACCAGAGGCAATGCCAGAGGCAACATCAAATGAGAGGATGACATCCATACTCGAAGACTCATGAGAGAATTTGACCGCTACTTTGAGCGTTGTCCCAGCAAGCCCTGTATAGACATCTCCCTCCCATACTTTGTTCTGTCCCATCTTGAGGACTGTCCTTGAATGTCCAATGACGTGAGCGCTGTAGGCCTTGGGCATCTTGACCCGGAATCTCACCCAGCTTTTCTCTTGTAGGATTCCCATTCTGGGATGGAGGAGGACACAACCCCTTCTCCATGAGCTGTAGACCTTGGGGAAGGGCAGCCACTGGGGGTCAGCGAAGCAGCGGATCACGTAATCGCATATGTGGGTGAATTCTTCACCTTCTCCGTTCCTCCCATACAGACCTACCCTATAGATCCCAGATTCAGGGAGGAGGACAGAGACACTCACCTTGTTACACAGGTGGGTGATGAACACGTATCGTTCCATTGGGTATGTTTCATTTGTCACATTGTCCTTCTCCAAGGTGGCAGTGACTTCGAAGCTCGGTTGTGTGTGGAAAGTGATATTGCATTGTCCTTTTAGGGTGTTGATAATGGGCGAGGTGTGGCTTGGGTTGGAGAGCCCCCACCACTGGGAGCTAATTCCAGTCCCACAATGTGTGCTGAGGCCAGACGGGAAGAGTTCGTTCTGGTTAATGGGGCCAGAGCAATGGATGAGGAAATTGGCTGTGTTCTTGAACTCACCTTCAGATAGACCCTTGATGAACACAGAGAGCCTGTAGTAGCCCAGAAAAGGACAAACGACATGACAACTGAGTCTTGACTCTTCTGATTGAGAAACTAAGCACTTCCTGCTCAAAGTGTCATCTAAGTCTTGATGGACGAACTCATAGGTTGCCAACAGCGGCCTGTGGGTCTTCAAAGCTAACATCAGCACCCCCCTGGTAGTGAGGATCAAAGCTTCTTCCCAGTTGCACCCCTCAATCCCAAACTCTCTTGCCTTTGGATGTAGCCCCCAGAAAGAGAAAGGGTTCTTTGGTAATAATTCTTTGCCGTTGGATTCCGAGCACTCGATTTGGTAGGAACACACCCAAGCGTACGGCTTCCGGGAACTGGAAGGGCGAGCAAAGATCTGCAGGTCAAAGAGGCCCTCAATAGGTGGGAAGACTCTCAGGACCATCTTTTTCTCAGACATAGTCAGCATCCCGTGAGACTTGCCTATGTCTTCTTTGTTGTCCTTGTGGCACAACTTCAAGAGCTGGTAAGTGAACTCAGTTGAAAGGGTACTTGCTAAAGAAACTTTTGCTTCCCCTTGATCTGGAAAAAAGAAGGAAGAAAAAGGAAAGTCATTGATTTGACTCACATTTTACCTCACAGCATCTTTGTACACCGGAAGGCCATTTTGAAGGCCACCTTGATGTCTTTTCAACAGCTGGCACCAAAATTGTGCAGCTTCCTACACAAGAAACACACTTCACAACCTTAAAATTTAGGGCAGAGAATGGGCAACTGTGTGGGCCAACTTCTCAACCCCTGACCTTTTTGTGGGGCACAACCCACTCCACATCAAGCCCAGATACCTCCCTTTTGGTCTACAGTCCCTCTCAAAATGGTGGCCAGAATGGATGCCATCGCACTCCCTGATTCCATTTTGAGAAGGACTGCGATGTTACATTCAAATGATTTTGCATGTTTTCGCATTGGGGTACGGTATTCTGCATGGTTTGGGGATAAAATTTGTTGAAATATCTTGCCAAAATTTTAAAATGTTTTTGGGGCTGGGGGATTGAGGGAACTGGCAGCCTTTGGAGACCACAGAAGTGGTACCTAGGGGCCATATGTAGTCCATGGGCCTCATTGTTCCCATCCCTGGTTTCAGGAATCTGTGGCGACAACACTTTGATTCATAACGGTAGTAGACACCCTCCGCCTCTATCTTGGTTTGCAACTTTTGTTTTATTGATTGTTTTAATACATATTTTGCTTTTGCACCTCTGAGCTGCACCTCTGAGGGATTGATGTCTTTGCAACCGCAACAGAATGCATTCAGAATTTCCTATCTTTGCCTTGCTGATTTAACAGCTCTGTATGTATTATTTTGCTCATAATTATATTACAATGCACAGACTGAGGGAACTGAGGGTTGCTGAATGCTAACGTGAGGTTTCCATGAGGGAAGTGCAAGATCGCATTCTTAGCTCCCATTCTACTCCGTCATCTGAAAAACCTGTAATGTGAAGTGAGACATTGCCCCATTTCCAATACACCTCTGAGGCAGAAATAATAAGAAGATGACAAATACTGCATATTCAGCAACAATAGTGTGCTGGGGGCTATACAGATCAAATTGCACTTAATAGGAATCCCAGAACTCCTAACATTAGTCCTGACTAGAGCAGAGCCATTGAGTAAATTGGATTTACCTTTATGTCAAATCACCATTCAATAATTGTGTTAGCATCAATAGGAGTATAGTGTCTTGGTCAAGGGAAGTGATGGTACCACTCTATTCTGCTTTGATCAGACCTCACCTGGAATACTGTGTCCAGTTCTGGGCACCACAGTCCAGGAGGGATATTTACAAGACGGATTGTGTCCAGTGGAGGGTGAGCAAAGTGGTGAAAGATATGAAAACCATGAAGTCCTATGAGGAGAGGCTTAGGGAGTTGGGTATGTTTAGCCTGGAGAAGAGAAGTTTGAGAGGTGAGACAATAGCTTTCTTTAAATGTCTGAAGGGATGTCATATAGAAGATGGAGCAAGCTTGTTTTCTGCTGCTCCAGAGACTAGATCACAGAGCAATGGCTTTAAAGTTCAGAAAAAGCAATTCCATCTAAACATTAGGAAGAATTTCCTGGGAGTAAGAGCAGTTCGACACTGGAATGTGCTGCTACCTCAATGGAGTGTAGTGGAGTCTCCTTCTTTGGAGGTTTTGGAAGAGGCTGGATGGAGTGCCTTGATGGTATATCCCTGCAGGGCAGAATGGGCTTGGTCTCTTCCAGCTTTATGATTCTATGATTCTAATACATCTGCTCTAGTTGGGACTAGCCAGCAGATCATCATATACCTCTGAAGGAAAAGTTACGTTTTGTCTCCTTGTTGTAGGAACCTGGCCACACAGACATATTTAACTCTTCATACCCTTGGGAGAATCTGAGAGGATACTGATTTCTGGAAGTGTCTTCTTCCCTCCCCTCCCCTGCCCCGCCCTCTTTATGTTGTTGTTATTCTCAGCTTCCTTCACTGTCCAGCTTTCACAACCATACAAAGAAATCGGAAATACAATAACATGGTTAATTCTTGGAATTTAATCATATATCCTCACCCTTGAGGATCTCATCTAATTCTTTCATCGCTGCCCTTCCAAGTCTTAAGTCTTCTTGTAATTTCTTGACTGCGATCTCTACTTTGATTAATGACTGATCCACAGGATAGAAAATGTTTATTCCGAGGTCTTTGTTACCCACTTTAAAGTTGTGTAAATCATCTGTGGCCATTCGTTTTGTTTCCATAATATTCAACTGTATCAGTAATCCTCAATAGCATCCGACCACCCCAAGAGGCCATTCTGATAAGTGGTATTAAATTGCTGAAGGGTATCAGTGAAATCCAAAGCTTGGCTTCTCCAGTCTTACCTGTTCGAAGGACAGAGGTGTCTGGAGACAGGAGGGCGAGCTGCAGTTTAAAGAACTCTGGCGTTTTGTAGACTCTGTCTTCAAAAAACTCCAGCGAGATGGGAGGTTGGAGGAGCTGCCATTCTGGTTGATCGGGCCAGTGGCTATGGATGAAATCTTCTGGGTCAGTGAGGAAGAAAAAATCATCATGCCTAGGAGAGCGAGAGGGTGGAAAAACCAGGACACAGAATAAAGTTCTTCTCTGTGAGATGTTACAACTACATTCCAATATGGTTCCAAAGGATGGAGCTGACATAAAGGAGTTGATCTCTTATCAGCATTGATTTATGACGAGCCTACCTTTATTTTCTTGGGATTTTTTTTCCCCTGCCATGTAAGGTGATTGTTTTATTGCAAGTCATTTTTAAATGAGCTTTTAACTTAGTAAAATGAAGTTAATTTTAAATTAATTAACTTTTAAATTAAGTAAGATTATTTTTTAAAAAAAAATCCTACTCTTTGTCTGAAAATATCAGATATGCTCATTTAAAAAAAAGCCTTCAAACAATTTCAGTGTTTAAAGTAATCCAGCATCACTGAAGAACAAAAGAACAAGGGAAGATAAAACTCACAGTCCACTAGGCCAGAATCAAGACATGATCTATCTAGTTCCCAAACACTTGATTAAATAATAATAATTGTCATGGACCAGGAGGCAGCTTCTCCAGGTGAGCAGTAGCCTCGAAGGAGGACAAGCAAACACAACCACACCAGGAGCTAGTCAGGCTGGGATGAGAGCCAGCTGGCTCTAGCCTTTTTAAGGAAGGCAGAGAGCGGTGGCCTAATACCAGAAACAACTTGTGTGTTTTCCTGGCTTTGTGTGTTACAGATTCCCTCCTCACTGTCTGCCTGGATTCTCTGGCCTTTGGACTGTCTGATCTTGCTGCCTGCTGGATTTCTGAACTCTTGGACTGACTCTGGATTATATTTCTGCTCCACATTGAACAGGCAAGCTCTACTGAAGTGCTGAGTTGTCTCAAGGCAACCAAAGTGGTAGAAAGCCTGGAAACCATGCCCTAGGAGCAGTGGCTTAAGAAGCTGGGTATGTTTATTCTAGAGAAGAGAAGGTTAAGAGGTGACATGATAGCTATGTTTAAATATTTGAAGGGATGGCGGATGAAGCAAACCTGTTTTCTGCTGCTTCAGAGACCAAGACACGGAGCAATAGCATCAAGCTGCAACAGGAATAGAGATTCCATTTAAACATTGGGAACAATTTCCTGACAGTAAGAGCAGTTTGGCAGTGGAATAGGCTGCCTGGGAGTGTGGTGGAGTCTCCTTCTTCGGAGGGTTTTAGACAGAGTTTGGATGGCCATCTGTTGAGACTGCTTTGATGGTGTATTCCTGCATGGCAGAAGGGGATTGTATTGATTCTATAAGGCGGTTAAAGTGGGAAGCAGGCAGGCAAGGTGTGGAGTGGACAGTCTGCCTGGATGCCATCGCCGGGATGCTGACATTTATTAAGACATAGAAAACAACACATTAACCCTTGAACTTCTGAATCATTCCTAGCTCCCCAAAACCAGGATCAGTTCTTCCCTCTGTCTAATTCTCCTGTCTCTATTTTATCTGCTGCTGTCCCTGGGGCATCTTTTCCCCTATCTGCCTTCCCATAGACACAAGCCTCAGTTTTGTAACATTTCCTGCCCTGTCGGCATCCTCCTTCACAGCTGTGATTGTCTGGCACCAACCAGGTTTCCCCAACTCCTCCGTTCACAACCTGCAACTTTGTTTGATTTGTCAGACCTTAATTGGCCTGGAACAGAGTGGATCAGGGTCCTGAAAGCATCACAGATATCCCAAGTGACTGTTCGGTCCACCATATTCTGAGTTTTCTATATCTCTGCCTACATACTGAAAACACACAAAGATATGTGTTCTCTCTCTCACTCCCTCTCACACACACCAGAGCAAAAATGTTCCACATAATATGATTAGATCTTACAAATGCCACAGTGATTCCATTATTCAGTATTGCCAGAAAGAGACAAGTCCATAATGCATCTAATGGATAATAATTTAACACGGTTAATAATTTTTTGAAGTGAGTCATTATTTACTTTCCAGCTAAAAAATGTACTGAGGAAGCTTGAGTAATTACATATAGAGCCAGCTCATAAAATCACCAAGGAGTGAGAGATTAATAATTTTTTTCAAAGAGTGATCCAGATATCTAATTAATTCAGGGGCGGACGGGGGGGGCACAGATATTCCCACCTGTTGGTCAGCTCAACTGGGAACTCTTTACAAATGTCGGAAGCCTGTGCGGTGAGTGGTTCGCTAAACACTCTCCCCATGGATATGATCTCCATATCTGCCAACTCTTTCTTGAGAGGGCAGAAAGAGAAACCACTAAATAGGGATATGATAAAAGTTTTATAAAGTTATGAACAGAGCAGAACAAATTTAATAGACAGGAATGTTCTAGCCACCTCCTGTCTAGAACTGTGAGCATTAACTAGTTCATAGAATCCTAGAGTTGGAAGAGACTCCAAGGGCCTTCCAGTCCAACTCCATTCTGCCATGCAGGGAGACATCATCAAAGCATTCCCAACAGATGGCCATCCAGCCTCTCTTTAAAAACCTCCAGAGAAGGAGACTCCACCACACTCCAAAGAGGCAGCATATTCCACTGTGAAACTGCTCTTACCTCCAGGAAGTTCCTTGTAATATTTAGATGGAATCTCTTTTCCTGAAGGTTGAAGCCATTGCTCCATGTCCTAGTCTCTGGAGAAGCAGAAAACAGGCTTGTTCCTTCCTCCATATCCCCTCAAATGTTCAAACATAGCCATCATGTCACCTGTTAGCTTTCTCAGCTCCAGGCTAAACGTGTCGAGCTCCCTAAGCCTCTCCTTTTAGGGCTTCTGGGTCTCCAGGCCTTCTACCATTTTGGTTGCCCTCCTCTGGACACATTCTAGCTTTTCAATATTCTTCTTGAACTGTGGTGTTCAGCTGATTGTCAGTGTTCAGGACCAAGGCCTTACTGGGACAAAACATAGTTAACTTCTGGAACTCACTGCTGCATGATAGCACTAAGTGTTACATTCCCACTCAAAGAAGATCAAAAACCTTCAGATACAAGGCAATGGTCTTGTTGGGAAGCTGTGTCGTGGTCTCAACCATCTACTTCCAACATTACAGATTGGACTGCAGGGCCAGGTTGATGTGAAGTTTGGGCATGCTGTACTCTCTGCTATTTCCCAATGACTTAACCCACCATTCTTTAGAAAGGTTTGCAGTCACCCATTTATGTGAGGCACAGAGACCACAAAGAAGAAGAATAGGTTGCTTTCCTGTAACTGTGGTTCTTCACGTGGTCACCTGTGAACTCACACAACTCACCTTGCCTCCCCTCTCTTTCAGGTCCCTGTCCTAAATTTCTATTGGTGGACTTCAAAACTGGTGAACTAGGACAGGTATGGTAGACAGGAGAGGCAGGATTCCTGCCAAGTTACTCAGCCCTGGAGCATTCCAGTTGAGTTACTGCGCAGGTGTGAAAACCCATTTGTGTGAAGACACAAATGACCACTTGAAGAACTGCACTTACAGGTAAGCAACCTGTTCTTCCATTCCAACCTAGAGCGGATGGTGGTTTTGGTTGTGTTTTGCTGCATGGCCAACACAGCTATGCCTGAATATGTTCCCCTGAAATCAAAGCCTCTGAGATCTATTCTCTTGGAGCAGCTCCTTTAAAGTTCAGACTAAAACTCAGAGCAGGTTCATCAGGGCCACCCGCTTCTACTAGATTAAATGAACCACCCGTTTGGCAAGACGGTTCTCACATTCTTAGTAGGTGAGGTTGAGAAATGAGAAAGAGAGTGAACTTACCTGGGGACGAAGAGTCTCTTTTCCACATCCAAAAGGCCAGCCCCCCAGCAGGCATCCAAAAGGAACCACTGGTCTTCCAACTTCACAGCATTCCACATATGGTTGGATTTCTTCTGCAGGTAGCTTTGGCCTTGGCTGTATCCAGCCCCTCTACCATGCCCTGAAACTTCAACACAGGTCAAGCCTGCTTCCCTTTAAGATACAAATGAGAAACACTGATGATGGGCACAACTGGGAAAACAACCCAATGGACAGTGAAGACGATTGGATAGAGTTCACTGTAATGACTTGTTGTGGTCTTCTGGGAGGCCTGGTTGGGTGATGTCACCTCCCTGAAGCTGCGGCTGAAGCACAGCCAGCGGTCATCCGGCCATCCCTCATCATGCGTAGGTGTGTGAGGATGCCCTGGCACCAAGTGTGTAGGGAGGAAGGAAGGTAACCCATGATGCTTGATGGAGTTTTACACTCTGCCAATGTGTGAAGAACCAGCATCGTGTAGTGGTTTGAGCAGTGAACTGTGATCCTGGAGACCAGGGTTTGATTCCCTGCTCAGCTATGGAAACCTACTGGGTGACCTTGGGTAGGTCACACACTCTCAGCCCCAGAAAACCCCATGATAGGTTCACCTTAGGGTAACTATAAGTTGGAAATGGCTTGAAGGCACATAACAACAGTGCGTAATGCAAGATCTCTTCTCTTGCCTATGCTAGTTACCCACAGAGTTTATAGAGTTAAACTGATGATATGTTGGCTGCCTATCCTGATTTTGTAATGGTACCAGAAACGTTTCCGTTCAGAATTATTGGCAACGAATTGGAGAATAAATATGGATTGCTTCTTTGATGCATGATAACCCCAAGAAAGTCGCTCACCCAAATTTAAGACTAAAGCACTGACTATACCAAGGTGGGTTGTTAAAGTTGCGGATTATTTCCAAGTTCCCAATAGACTTGGATTTTCAAAGACAAACCAATTGAAGATTTTCTGAAAGACTGGAAACTATGGCTGGATTTATTTTGAGCAATAAGAAACTTAACAATATAACAATCTGAGATCATGGTTACTAATAATCCTAATAAGCTACATTTAGTCAGACCTGTAATGGTAGATAAGACAGTTTCTATTAATCGGTGTTTCTTTTTCATTACAGTCTGGGAAATGAGTCAGAGGGCTGCTGCATTTTGGTTAGTTATTGTAGGTAGGTTGTGTTTATGGTAATAGAGCTGCATTTTAATAATGTGTTTCAGTAATGTGCCTTCATTTTGGTTTTGTTCAGTTTACTTTAACTTACACCATTTCCATACGAGGCTGTTATAGCGCTATGATTCTGCTTTCAACATCCTATGGAATCCTGGGGTTTGCCGTTTCGGGAGGGGCCTCCCGGCCCCTCCCGAAACGGCAAACCCCAGGATTCCATAGGATGTTGAAAGCGGAATCACAGCGCTATAACAGCCTCGTGCGGAAATGGCCTTAGTTTTAGCTTTAGTTATACATCTGTATTGTTTATCAATATAGTCAGCCCTCCACATCCCTAGGGGTTAGGGGCACAGGACCACCGCAAAAGTGGAAAAATTGCAAATCTCAAAATCTGTGTGCGTCTGTGGGAGGGGAACCGAGGCATAGTGGAGAGGGCAGCCAGGGTCCAAAGCAGATCGGGGAAAGGAGAGGGAAGGGGACTGGCTTGGCATGCTGGCCCTAGACTTCCTCTCTCTGACCCACTTCCTGCCTTGGGTAGGGGAGGAATTGGAAGAGGGTTCGGGGTGCTGAGAAATTGGGCTGTGAGCCGCCCTTGGCTGACGCGGCAGTGGCTGGTGGAGGAGAAGATGCCCCAGAGGTGTGTTTTTAAAGGGCTGCGTGGCCTGACCAGATCCACCGAGAGGGAGGGTTCCGCTGGAAAAGACGCGCTTCAGCGTGGAGACGCTGGAGAAACTCACAAATAAATCCATGAGAAGCAAACCTGCAAGTGTGGCGGGGGCTGACCATAGTGTGGTTGTTTTTCTTTTTTCCTTTTCTCTCGTTTTACATTAGTTTGTTTGTATTCCGTTGTTGTTTTTAAAAGATGATGTGTTGGCTGCCCATCCTGACCGTCAAGGTCAGTTTTGCTGGATGAAAACCAAACCGAAACACTTACTTGCACATTTCACGATAAAGGTGGGCATACCCAGAGCACACGCCTCTCCCAGTCTGGAGGACCTGTTCGGGGGTGTGGATCTTCTCTGACAATCCCAGGAAGCCATCCACGTCATATTCTGTATGAGAGGAAAAGGATGCACGGTTGCAATTTGAGCCAAACACATTAATGCCCTTTGGTACCTTTTGAAGTCTGAAGTTCTTGGAAGTATGAAAGTAGATTCCTCCGGTAATTCAAAGAAGCAGGAGGTACTACTGTTCTTTCCAAGGTCACAGGCAGATGGTTCTGGACTCCCCAGACACCCAACAGAAAACCTGCAAACGGGCTATCTCTACTCAGTGTAGGAGATTCTAACCAAGCTGGCCTGGATGGAGAGTAGATCCTGCCACAAATGTTACATCCTTCTCCACTGGGTATAGGAAACAAGCCGCGTGGGCATCTCTTCCTAGCATCCCATGAGAAACATTTTGACTTAGAAACTATGTCTACACTACACAGTGATATAAGTTCCATATAGAATCATAGAGTTGGAAGAGACCCCAGGGGCCATCCAGTCCAACTCCATTCTGCCATGCAGGAACCTGCATCAAAGCACTCCCAACAGATGGCCATCCAGCCTCTGCTTAAAAACCTCCAAAGGAGGAGACTCCACCACACTCCACGGAGGCAGCAGCATCTTCCACTGCTGGACAGCTCTGACCATCAGGAAGTTCTTCCTGAGGTTCAGGTGGAATCTCCTTTCCTGCAGCTTGAATCCACTGCTCCTTGTCCTAGTCTCTGGAGCAGTGGACAACAAGCCTGCTCCCTCCTCGACATGACATCCCTTCAAATATTTAAACATGGCTCTCATGTCCCCTCTTAACCTCCTCTTCTGCAGACTAAACATACCCAGCTCTCTAAGTCTATCCTCATAGGACATGGCTTCACTTTAGCTATCAAGGTTCTTTCTTAAGGAGTCCTGGGATACTTTGGGGAGGAGCTTGGAAGGTCCATCCCACCCCTGTTCCAAAGACTTCGTTTCATGTCATCAGGAAGATTGGCCCAAAGGCTGCTACTCTGTATAGTTCAGCATAGCAGAGGAGGTCCAAGTGGGAACCGAAGACAGGCTGAGCCATACGCCACCTCTACCTGACTTACTGAAAGTCTCTGAGGGTCCTCCATTCACATGGGCATTCCCTGCTTCGTGGAGAGCAGGCAGGGTCGCAGAAGTGTCTGACTACATGCCTACTTGTTGTTGTTGATTGCCATCAAGTCAACTTTGGCCGTTTCCACACTGGCCTGTTATAGCGCTATGAGTCAACTTTCAACGCCCTATGGAATCCTGGGGTTTGCAGTTTAGGGAGGGGAATTGGAAGTCGACTCGTGGCACTACAACAGGCTAGTGCGGAAATGACCTTTGACCTACGGTGACCCTATGAATGAGCAACTTCCAAGTCACTCTGTTATTGACAGCCCTGCTCAGACTGTATCTGTAATGCAGTCTCTCTTTTCCCACTGCCTTCCACCTTCCCAAGCATTCTTATCTTTTCTAGGGAGCCATGTCTTCTCATGCTATATCCCAACGGGCAACAGACAGCTTGGCTTCCCAGGAGAGTTCAGGCTTGATTTGCTCTAGGACCCATTTGTCGGTCTTTCTAGCAGTCCTCAGTATCTGTAGAATTCTTCTCCAGCACCACATTTCAGCTGAGTTGATTTTCTTCCTATCAGCTTTCTTTACTGTCCAGCTTTCACAACCGTACATTGATATTGGAAATACAATGGCATGGCCAGTTTTAGTATTCAGTGGCATATCTTTATGCATCAGGATCTTTTCTAGTTCCTTCCAAGTCCTAGTTTTCTTCTGACTTCTTGACTGCAATCTCCATTCTGATTAATAACTGAGACAAGGCATGGAAAATCTTTCAGTGTCTTCATTGTCTACTTTAAAATTTATTTAAATAATCTGTGGTCATTATTTTTATTTTCTTAATGTTCAGCTGCAAACCTGCCTTTGCACTTTCTGTCCTGCCTTTCTTTAATAATTGTTGCAAGTGTTTGCTCTTTTCTGGTGGTAGTATGGTGTCATCTGCATATCTTAAATTGTCGGTGTTCATTCCTCCAGTTTTCACACCTCCTTCTTCCAAATCTAACCCTGTTTTGCATATGGTATGCTCAGCCTACAAATTGAATGGATAGGGTGATAAAATGCAGCATTGCCTGACCCCCTTGCTGATTGGAAACTGTGCTCTGTCCTGACGGTAGCCTCTTGTTCCACATACAGATCACACATCAGGACAATTAAATGTTCTGGCACACCCATTTCTTTAAGAGTGACCCATCGTTTTTTATGAGCTACACCACCATGCCCATAGCCAGAGACAAAATGCTTGCAGCAGCACTGTAATTTCACATGCGGTTATGGAGTTGTGGCCAGACACTTCTGCAATCCTACCCACTCCCTGTGAAGGACAGAATGGCCATGTAAGGGATTTCAGGGGCTGCTTGGTAAATTGTGGGAGGGGGGACTTTGAGTGTTGTTGAGAGAAGGTGGGAGGGAATATCAACTCCCACAGCATCCCCCCAAAGAGACACCCAGATGCATAAGGGAAACTTTTGTGCGCATAGCTCCCGAACAGGACACCTGCCTCTGTCTGGTTTTCTCTTTGATTCAGCCAAATGAGCAATAAAAAATGCATACACTTACCAATATTGTGGCACAGCCACACCCATATAGCTCGTGCCTTCTCCAAATGACTCTTGGCCTCCTCAGTAATCAATGGAACAATAGTTTGGATGGACTTCGGAGCGGGTTTGGGTTTCAGCTAAAGGCAGGATTGTGGACAATCAGCATAGGTGCATTTCCTCAGATCAGAAACCACTCTTGTACCCCATTGTCATTCATATTTGTTTGCATTTGTAGAAAGCAACCTTCTCAAAACGGTTACCTCCAGCTCCTATCCTCCCTAGATGCTGTGGGCAACGGAACCCCAGTCCGACCCACAGTGGTGGCTTTCATGTCAGCGGGGCAGTGAATCCGTTCCTGGTTTTAGCCCCAAGCTTTAAGCTCTAGCTTTAAACCTACTCAAGTTTTGCTGTTATGTTAAATTGATCTAGTCAACACCAGCTTATGACAACTCTATCGTAAGGTTCTCTTTGGCAAGATTTCTTCCAAGATTTGCAATTTGCCTTCCTCTGAGACTGAGAGAGTGTGACTTGCCCAAAGTCATCCAGGGAGTTTCCATGGCTGAATGGGCGTTGGAACCTTGGTCTCCTGGAATTCTAGTCCAGCACCCAAACCGCTATGGCAATTTCCACACTACGCTGTTATAGTGCTTATTATTCCACTTTCAACCTCCTATGGAATCCTGGGATTTGCAGTTCAAGGAGGAGCCTTGAGAATTCTCAGCCAGAGGGCTCTTTGGCCTCAGCAGGCTACAAACCCCGGAATTCCACAGGATGTTGAAAGCAGAGTAATAGCACTCTAACGGTGTAGTGCGGAAATGGCCTAAATCACGCTGGCTGGTTGCTCTCCAGGGTGCTGAATCCTATTACCCAAAACAGGCTCAGAACTTTAGGCAGCTCCTTTAAATTTCAGAATCACTGTCCCACTGAAAGCTGACAACACCAAATGCTCGGGGAGCTGAAGGCCGAGGGAGGGTGTGGAGGGAGGAGCCGGTCAAGCAGAGCCGACGCCAGCCAGTCCCGGCTCAGGAGACGCAGGGGAGAAAAGATACGAAACTGAGGCTTGTATCTGACGAAGGCAAAGGAGGGGAAGATGCTCTAGAGATAGGAGAAAGCTGACACGGAGACAGGGGACAGATTTCAGAGAAACAGGAACAGCTGGAATAGAGGAGAGGACGGACTCGGGATCTGGGGAGCTACGAATGATTGAAAAGCTCACGGGATGACATGCTATTTCCTGTGTCTTAATAAACTTCCACTTAGTATTCTTTGTTTAAACTGTTTCTGGCTGTTTCTATCAAGCCTGAAAAAGAGCCACGTTGTGCTTGCAACAACGAGCCCACAAAACAGCACAGTTCACAACGGAGGGAATCACCTTGAGGCCCAAGTGCCCAATCCAGGAAAGGATTAAAAAGGGAAAAGCTCAAGTTTGTTGGAAAATTCTAGTATTCTCTCTCCCCGCACACTTGTTCCAGGACAAACGGGGCTTAGCTAGCATAGGGTTAATTTTCCTTTGCCTGTAAAACCCCTTTGGCCTCTCACCTGAAGTCTCAACTGTTGCTCTGTGTTATTTAAAATGATTGGCTCCGGTATCTAGACCATGTGACCCAGGATACACCTTGCAGTCAGTCAAGGGCCTTCCATAGAAGACCACCCCTCTCTCTCTCTCTCTCTCTCTCTCTCTCTTTTTCCCCCTTTTTGCAATCTTGCTTCTAGCACTTTCCCTCTGCTGTGCTAGCCTCTCTACCAAGAAGTTGGTGAGTTAAGAAGTACGCTACTATCTTCCCTAATCCTTTTGTTAGTTAGTTAGGATCTAATTTCTCCAATGCATATGTAGTTGTAAAGTTTATTAGTAAATCTTTTAAGTTTGGAACCTGAAACTTCCTGCCTTGTTTTGCATTCAAGTCAGCTTCCAGTTCAGGGAAGCCACACAAAGATTGGGACATGCTTTTTCTGCAACTCCGCTAAAAGAAGGCTAATTCCTAACAGCTTTAGCTTTCATAGAATTTCAGCAGAAGGCTAACACCCTGGGAAACCCTAACTCCCAACAAAGGTGAGTGACAGGAAGTTAGGGTGGCAAACTGTGAGACCAACCTAGCAAGGGGATCCATCACAGAGGGTGACCTAATGACATCTTGGGGACTGGACCAGGCCTATGATGGAGCTAATCAGTCATTTCATTTCCCCCAGAAGCTGGCTAGAGAAGCCCACAAGCAGGACTCAAAGGCAACAGTCCCCTTGGGTTGTTCTGCCTTTGACATCAATGGCACAATACCTCTGAACATTGAAGTCATGGCTGATGCCCACGGAGGCTGGTGCAGGAGAGGACAGGGTCCAGCAGAGGGTTCAGTGGTGGTGGAGCCAACTCCATCCATCTTCCTAAACTCCCTCCTCCTGAACACCCACTGTTGGTTGACAAGGGGGTTGGAGGTGGTGTGCACTAGTGACTGATCAGTGGGTTATGAATCCACTCCAGATTTTAGTCAGAACTTTAAAGGAGCATTCCAAGGTGCTGAACCTATTTTTGGGAGGCGGGTATGGTTCAGCACCTTGGATCACTCCTTTAAAATTCAGACTAAAGCCTAGGGAAGGTTTGCCACTCCATTGATATTAGAGTCACCAGCTTAGGTGGGCATTGCCAGTCTGACCAAAGAGTGGGACCACCCTGGAATCCAGGAGATTTGGCTTCCAACCTCAGCCCTAGGGACTGAGTGATTCAGATAGAGTTTTAAATATCTGCTTGAAAAGTTTCATCCTTTACTGTGGAAGCCTATCTGCCACTCTGGTCAGAAGTGTCGATGCCAAGCCTTTCAGATATGATGAGAGTGGTGATGGTTTTACCCACCTGACTGCTCACATGAAGAACATGGGCATCGAGCTGTCTAAAAACCTCTGGGTTGGGGAAAAGTTCTCTCCATGTTTTTCTCTGAGTTGTTTTGGGGCTGGTGGAGGCAAGAGATAAATGTCTTCCCTTCATGCATCCAACGCCTGCTTTGGAAGGTCTAGGGTGAGAATCTATCATCCTCTGTTGTGCCTCAATGGCCTTTTTGGAGTCTGACACCTTTGGGCCTCCTTTGTTGTTGCTGTCATCAGCTTTTTTGGCCCAAAACAGAAATATGTCCTTATTCAGGATATCTTTGGAGGTATTTGTGCTCATTTTGGAAGGCAAGATTTCTTGGGGTTCTTGGCTCCATTGCTTGTTCCTGCCATTGTGTTCAGTATGTTTTCCACAAGGCTTCTCCACGGACCAGCCATGGAGACCTTCCGAAGGGCTTCCTCCCCTGGGAACATTGCCATTGCAGAAATCTGTCACGTGGCTCTCTTGCGCAAGAGACAAGATGGTGTCCATTTGCGGCAATGCCATTTCCTCCCTCTGGTTCAAGTTCTGCATGTGTCCAACTCTTTTTATGTCAGGACACCAACAGTGGAAATTGCTGTTTGCTGACGACGGGGTCAGGGGCGTTTTGATGTCCTCCTTGGGCTGGGAGATTTTGATGTGGTTCTTGTCTGGCTTCATTCTTGCCAACTGCAAATGGGATAGGGCAGAATCATTAAATCAGGAGCAAGTCTTTTGTAAAGCTATTGGGCCTTGATTTCTCATTCAAAACCAACACATTTCAAATTTTTTTGGATTACAACGAGATAACTCATTGGAAGATATTACTTCTCCAGCCGCTGTGAGGATGGCAGCTAAACTCAGAGGGAACAAGGGAATCCAAGGGGATGGTGTATGATGTCATAATCCCTGCTAGTTATAAAATCCGGGGGCTTTTGGCCCTGAAAACCGGGGCTTTGCTACACCACAAATCTGCAAGCCAGCAATCTGGGAGTGACTGGCATCGACTGACACACACCCGCGGAGAGGTCTCCAGAATGGAAAACCAGCCGTTAACCTTATCTATTTGCTGAAAGCTTTCTGGCTCTCTGCTGAAGCTTAATGAAGAGCATGGCATGGCTGGTGAGGATTCTGACGCTTTTATGTATTAGGCAATTAGACACACAAGGTCAGCACTTTATTATAGGAGGGGGCTGCGGGGAAAGGCACTGGTGTGAGGTTTTGCTTGTTTGTTTGTTTTTCTGCCAAGTGAATTGGCAACGCTTGAAACAGCAGAGTGGGAGGCATCCATCTGCAAACTATGATGCATGCTGCCCTGAATTCCACACCAAAGCTTGGGAATGTTACCATTTTGGATTAAAACTCCCAGTATCCCCAATGGCCATGCTGACTGGGGATTGTAGGAGTTGTAATCCAACGCACGCTGCCTAGAAACCACAAAGCACATTGCCTTGAATTCCACACTAGAGCCTGAGAAGGTTACTTTTTTGGACTGCAACTCCCACGCTGGCTGAGAGATTCTGGGAGCTGTAGTCTGAACAAGGAACATTCCCCACCTCTTCTTCCTTCAGAGAAATAAGGCTGTCATAGTAAAATACCTTTTAAAAAAAACATTCTTAGCATGCATTTACGCATAGAATTTCTATCCTGCCTTTTTGTCAGATGGCCTGAAGCCAGCTGTTTATGAAAAACACTAGAACATGACAGCCAACAGAAAATTAAAAATAGCACTAGAAAGAAACCAATTAAAATTTCAAGTAAAACATTAAAAGCCATTGAAAAGGATCACCAGTCCAATGAAATCTTTATACGCTGTGCCTGTTTCTTCAAATCATTTCTTGGACAACATTATCAGAATGGGTCTTACAACAGATCCATCAGGCAGGCCAGTATGATAATGTGAGTGGATGAGTGGCGTGAACTGTGCGTAAATGGTGTGCGTGAGAAAGTAAAGAGAAGTTGTGGCAGCCGGCAGGTTCCATGTCAGTGGAGCAGTAAGCCCATTCCAGGTTTTCGCAGAGACCTCTGATGAGCTCTTCAAGGTGCAGAACTTAATTTGGAGGTGGGATTCAGCACCTCAGATAGCTCCTCTGAAGTTTGGATGACTGCCCGGAGCAGAATCACTGCCCCATTGACAAGGAAGCTGCCACTGGGGCAAGATGATAAACTTGTGACAGATGCAAGATTCAAAATGGTGGCTCCTAACACAGATTTGTCTTTGCCCATCCAGCAACACCACCAAAAGAAATCCCCATGGAATATGTACCTCTTCTATGATGATGATGATGATGATGATGATGATGATGATGATGGTGATTACTACTACTACTACTACTACGACTATTTTTTTTTCAACCTTTATCTGCTGGATAACAGTATATGTGAAAGAGATCTAGGAGTCTTGGTGGACCACAAGCTGAACATGAGTCAGCAGTGCAGTGCACCAGCCAAGAAAGCCAATGTGATTCTTGGTTGCATCAATAGGCATATGGTGTCAAGGGAGGTAATGGTACCACTCTATTCTGTGTTGGTTAGACCTCATCTGGAATACTATGTCTAGTTCTGGGCACCTCATTTCAAGAAGGATATCGACAAGCTGGAGCATGTCCAAAAGAGGGCGACCAAAATGGTGAAGGGTCTGGAAGCCATGAAGGCCTATGAGGAACGGCTTAGGGAGCTGGGGATGTTTAGCCTGCAGAAGAAAAGGTTAAGAGGGGACATGATAGCCATGTTTAAATATTTGAAGGGATGTCATGTTGAAGAGGGAGCGGGCTTGTTTTCCACGGCTCCAGAAACTAGGACACGGAGCAATGGATTCAAGCTGCAGGAAAGGAGATTCCACCTGAACCTTAGGAAGAACTTCCTGGTGGTCAGAGCTGCCCGGCAGTGGAATCTGCTGCCTCAGTGGAGTGTGGTGGAGTCTCCTCTGGGGGGTTTTAAGCAGAGGCTGGATGGCCATCTGTTGGGAGTGCTTTGATGTGTCTTCCTGCATAGCAGGAGGTTGGACTGGATGGCCTCTTTGGCCTCTTCCAACTCTGTGATTCTATTTTAAATGCAGTCCAACTAAGGCACACTGTTTGGGGATAATGAGAGCTGCAGTCCAAGACACTGGAAGTTCACCAGATTGGGAAAAGCTGGAGCACACAGTACTTCTCAGGCCTAAATTTACTTAATAGGAACTCCATGTGTGTGTGTGTGTGTGCGCGCGCGCGCGTGTGAGTGACAATCTTCAAGTTACCCGTCAACTTATGGCAACCCCATGAACTTCATATGGTTTTCTTAGGCTAGGAAGACTCAGAAAATATTCAAACTCCACCATGCTGGCTTTAATTCAGAGAAGGTTTGCCATTACATTCCTCTGAGGCTGAGAGAGTATGACTTGCCCAAGGCCACCTGATGGGTTTCCATGGCCAAGTGGCGTTTCGAACCCCGGTCTCCCAGAGTTCTCTTCCAACACTCCAACCACTATGCCATGGTGACTTTCTATCGTGTCATAATCCTAATAAACCTCTCTGTAACAATATTTCTTGTACTTCACCACTGTGTGATTCAGGGTTCATTGTTGATTGCTAACCAGAAGTTACTTTATTAGCAACCACGTACCAGAACGTTGGGTCTGTGAAAGTAATCATTCTTGCACATGCATGGAATGCTTTGTGAGTTCATTGTCACCTTAACCTACAAAAACCTCTTCTTTTAACAATAAAGGGTCCTTCTCTTTGCTCATGGAAGAAGTTGTTTTGACCGCATTCTTCCTGGGGTCTGGAGAAGTCCCTTTGGCCAAAGCCGGGGACCTTTCCAGGCTGGTTCAGGGCTCAGCCACAATCGCATAGACTACTCAGAGCAGTCCGTGCGGACTCAATATTTTGGCCTGGCCCCACGTGTTTTTTGCAGGTTCAGGGGTAATCCTGACACTTTTGGAGTCTCTTCTAGGATACAAACCCAACAAATTGTCCTCACTGAGCCCAGACACTAACTCTTCCCCTTCACTGTCCCTTCTCTAATTAACTCTAATTCTAACAAACTTCGTTCTCTAGTTGATGCATATCTCTAACTGATGAACTGGAACACACGCCAGCCTTTTGAAAATCTCATTCAAAAGACTCGGCCAATCAGCAGTCACTCCCAGCATCGCGTCCTCTCACCCCCTCCCAACAGATTACTACACATCACATACACAACTGTGCGTGTGAGTATGTGCCTTTATGTTGTGTGTCGACTTCTATTCACCCCACAAATTTAATAAGGTTTTCATAGGCAAAGAATCTTTAGAGGTGATTTTGCCAGTTCCTTCCTCTGAAATATAGCCTACAGCATCCGGTATTAGTTGGTGGTCTCCCCTCCAAGCACCAACCAGGCCTGACCCTGCTTAGCTTCCAAGATCAGCCAGGATCTTGTACTTTTGAGGTATTTAGGCCCCTGTTTTCCTATGCGTGGTCCCAACAGTTTATACCTATAATTTATACAAAATTGTAACCAAATATTTTCTTGCCACCCTCCCCCAGTCATTTCTGTTCTTTTGGGTTCCCCCTCTTTTTTGTTGCTTTTGTTGCTCTAACTTCAGAATCAAATCATATGAGTTAACAACAGCAGCCAGAATAATTTTTTTTTTAAAGCAACCGTGAATTCTTTCAGAACTATGTGGTTAATTTGTTAGTTTTTCAGTGTAATCCACTACACAGTTCTGAAATATGACACATCCACTGCAGAGCATGGGGAAATTATTTTTTCAGACTACATCACCCAGAATTGCTAGCTGGCAATTCTGGGAGATATAGGCTTTTTTCACAATACACTAATATAACACTGTGAATTCACTTTAATTGCCACGGCTGTGTGCTATGGAATTCTGGGATTTTTAGTGTGGTGAGGCACTAGAACTCTCTGGCTGAGAATTTCAAATGCCCTTCCCTAAACTCCACATCCTAGTATTCCATAAGGTGGAACCATGGCAGTTAAGGCTGAATCATAGCTCTACAACCATACGATGTGAAAGGGATCCTCGTGTGAAAATGTACATTTCCCAAGCTCTGGTCTGCAAAGTACATGCTTGAAGACTTCCACGTCCCTTTTGCTGTTTCCTCCCTGATCCTCCCTATTCTGAGTTGCTGCACAGAGTGTATCCACTCATCCCAACTCTGCAGAAAGTCTTTTGCATACTTTAGTGATAAAAAGAATACTTGCTAAGTTTCTTGTCCACAGTGAGAAAGGGCATGTTGACTTGCTACAACATGAAGATGGGGAAATGGCCACGGGAGTCCCCCTGCTACTTCCTTGCAAACTTCCCTGCAAAATTTATATATTCCATTACTTCTTTGCAAAATTTTGAGCAGTCAGCACAAATCGTACTCTTCCCTGGATGAAAACTTTGTTTTTGTGGGCAAACCCAAGTTATTTATGGAACTAAGTTTTACCAAAAAAAAGTCCCAAATAGTAAAAAGATTAAAAAAAAATGAAAAAAGTTGCAAAAACTCTCATAGTCACAATCAGCAACCAGAAAACTTTTGAAAGCATTCCTTTTTGCATGTAATAACAAATTTAAGCGCACAGGTACATCCCTAGCACGTGCTGGAGCTTAGGAAAACTACCTTTCTGGACAACAACAAAGGGCAAAATTCCTTTGGTCATACTGGCAGAGACATTCTGGGAGTTGTAACTGAAGGACCTAAATGCCATAAAGATATCGGATCCCATCCAATTTTGGAAACTAAGCAGGGTCAGTCCTGGCTGGCATTTGGATGGGATGCCGCCAATGAATACCAGGTGCCGTAGGCTACATTTCAGAGAAAGGACCTGGTAAAACCACCTCTGACTAGTCCTTGCCTAAGAAAACCCCATGAAATTCATGGGGCCACCATAGTTCAACAGCTGACTTGAAGGTGAACTCACGCACAAAGTTGAAGTAGGTACCTTGGCTGAGCCCACACCCAGAATTATTGCCAGGAGAGCTGTAAAAATACACAGAATAGGAAGTGTCCTTCTGCCTTACCTCCTAGTTTCCTCCTTAAATGTCCCAAGGAATTTTGCTTCTGACTGCTCACTGCTGGAAACAGGATACCAGTCCAGACAGAGCTGCAATCCAGTTTACTGGCCCTCTCTTTGTAGGGTGTGCTTTCCATACAAACCGCAACAGGCGCTGTGCCGTTGCTGAGGTCGGGTAAAGCACAAGGTCCTTGCGGATGTCCCCTTTTTGTATCCAGCCTTCCTCCCTCCGGGGCCTTGGCCGTCCTGAGCTTCACCTCCCCAGTGCCAACGGATCTAAAAATATTACAAAGCGCCGAAGAACAAAGCATGGATTTTTTCCCCCAGAGAGCCAGCACTCCAAGGGACTGATAGCAGCAAGATTATTTTTTGAAAACTTTATCAGGAGCTGACATTCAAAGGTGCAACAGCTCTCTGTGAATGATCAATGAACACTACAGAATCCAGGAAAGGGGTTGAAGTTTTCCATTGGAGGGGAAGGGGAGTGGAGGCAGGAAAGGTTGGTATGTCACATTTTGTACTTTTGCATTGTAAGCTGGGATGCTGCTGGTCCTGTGCGTTTGGACCTAGGACAGTGGAGAGTTAGGCCATTTCCACACTAGCCTCTTGTAGTGCTATGATTCCACTTTCAACATCCAATTGTTACCCCACTGGCATACCCTATGCCAGGGACTATAAATTTGATATCAGATATGCCCACCATGCCAGAGAGGTGGCCCGGGTGGGAACGTAGGCAAAGAGGTCGAATGACTGAAACCAGGTCAAGACCAGGAAAATTCCCAGTCACGTAGCCCAAGGAGACCTCAGGCTATACACATCCCCATAAACAAAGGGTCCCCAGCCAAGAATAGCCAACTGGAGGGGATTAGCGTGTTTTCCCAAGATTGAGCAACTTTAACTCTGGAATATCCTACAAGGTGAGGTCCATCTACATAAACCCATACTGCAACCCTACATAAACCAATCATGCAAACGACCAAGCTGCCGTTGTTTGCATTCCTTCCTTTGTTGCCGCCATTGTTCTTCTCGGGAGATGGCCTGTCCTCGAGGTACATTCTTCCCTATAAGTAGTCCTAGTTTTTGAGGGTCTCTTTGGAGAACTCCCTGCCACGCTAGCAGACTCGCACTCTGTTAGTAGAGCGATCCCCTCAGCCGTCTCTTCACTGAGCTCCGTTCTTCTCGCCACTTCCCGGACCGAAGACTTCAAGATAGGTGCGGTATTACCGCCTCTACATTCCCTTTGCTATATCCCCTATCCATTTTTCACCTCTTTTCCTTCTCAATAGGCCTTGTGTGCGTGAGTGCATTGGTGCATGATAATATATTCATTTAATAAAATTCATTTATTTAGTACATTTGTCTGGCTTTTTGCTTGGCCTGACCTCGTAAAGCTGGGTAAAAGATCCTGCCGGGTTACCCTGTCCCTTGTTTTGCTAATGCCAGTGCTCCACTAATTGCCCCAACCTTTATAACTTGGAGTGAATCAAGGGGTCCCCCACGGGACCCCCAGAAGTCAGAGTAACACTATGGAATCCTGAGGTTTGCAGTTTAGAGAGGGGCCTTGAGTCCTAAGTTTGAGAAAAATAATAACAACAACAACAACAACAACAACAACAACTATGGTTCCCAATACAGGAACACAGCTGTTGTTTTAACTGTGTGCTTCCTGAGGGCTCATTGTAAGAGCATGAGATGAACTATCCTAATTAATTTATGAATATAAATGTACCTGTTCTACAAAACTAGGGAATGAGCTGTGAGCAAGTTCTGAGTAGGTTTAGAGAGAAAGAATCTGACTTTACCATAAGTTTGGAGACAGAGTCCAACAGCAAAATTGGTAGTCCAGGTGAATGTCAAGGGGTTTAGGAGTATAAGCAAGGAATTCATCAGTAAGCTGGGCTGCATCCACCAATGGAATCAGTTGGCAACAACAGCTTCCTCCCATTTGGGCCTCTTTTTATATAGGCTCAGCGTCTTAGCCAGCTGTTGACCTAATTAATGAGTCCCTATTATATAAATGCTCCTGGTCTCTCTCTCTTCCACCTACAGTGGCTGCTGTAAATATGGCTCCTCTCACGGCTCTGGGGTATGGCTGTTGGGAAGGGCTCTGTCTGGTTCTTGGGACAGAAGCGTGACACCTACCTGATTGGCATCCTACATCCTAGGAGATCCTACTCATAGGAGAAAGATCAATAAGTGTTGAGAACCACCACCACCATTCTCCTGTAGCAGCGTTGCTTTTGATATACGAACATTTTGGGAGCACTGTGCTAAATCAAAAGAGGATCTAGGAGTCTTAGCAGACCACACGCTGAACATGAGTCAGGAGTGTGATGCGGCAGCTTAAAAAGCCAATGCGATTCTGGGCTGCATCAACAGGAGTATAGTGTCTAGGTCAAGGGAAGTGATAGTACCACTCTATTTTTCTTTGGTTAGACCTCACTTGTAATCCTGTGTCCAGTTCTGGGCACCACAGTTCAGGAAGGATATGGATAAGCTGGAACATGTCCAAAGGAAGGTGACCGAAATGGCAGAAGACCTGGAAACCATGAAGCCCTATGAGGACCAGTTTAAAAAGCTGGGTTTGTCTAGCCTGGAAAAGAGAAGGTTAAGTGGCAACATGATAGCCATGTTTAAATACCTGAAGGTATGTCATATGGCAGATGGAGCAAGCTTGTTTTCTGCTGCTCCAGAGGAAAGCGATTCCACCTAAACCTTAGGAAGAACTTCTTGGCAGTAAGAGCAGTTTAACAGTGGAATGCACTGCTGCCTCCGTGGAGTGTGGTGGAGTCTCCTTCTTTAGAAGTTTTTAAGCAGAGGCTGGATGGCCAGCTGTTAGGAGTGCTTCGATGTGTGTTCCTGCATGGCAGGGGGTTGGAGTGGATGGCCCCTGGGGTCTCTTCCAACTCTATGATTCTAGGTCCCATGTTCCCCAGCCATTCCACAGTTTGACTTTCCAAGAAAGAGTGTTCAAAATAGAGTTAGGAAGAATATTTGTGATTCCCTGTTTTCTAGGTTGAAAAAATGGATTAGGAAACTCCACTGAGAAGAACAATAGCACCACAAGACTTCTGTGCAGTTTTCCTTGGTGCTCAGAGGTTCTGAATCACTGTGGAGCAATTATGTTGAAGAGAAACACGATCAGGATATTTTGTGCAAAATGCAGGTTTTCTGCTCATAGAAAGGGTCTCCTGAACAAATAATACTGTTTCCTGCGCAAGGAAGATGCTTTCTTTGCAAAACCATTCCTCTGCGACACTTTGCAATAGGGGTATCCAATCTCTATGACTCCGGGAAGACCAGGGTTTGAATTGTTCCTCAGCCATGGAAACCCACTGGACAATCTTGGGTGAGTCACACTCTCTCGGCTTCAAAGGGAGGCAAAGGCAACCCTCCTCCATAAATTGGAAATGATTGGAAGGCAAACAACAACGACTTCTTTCAGCTGGCATTTCATCTGCCACCTGCTGGTTGTAAAGAGAAGTCTTTTAGATAGAAAGGGAGTCATATGGAATCTATAGAGCCCATTGCTGGGATCCTTGCTTTTGCTGTTGTGGAGTGTTAGTGGAGCAGTCCTACACAGTTAGCCCTCCACATTCGCTCGGTTTAGGGGGCACAGGACCCTCGCAAATGTGGAAAAATTGCACATATCAAAATACATGTTTGCGTCTGTGGGAAGGGAGTTGAGACACGGGCCATTTCTGCACTAGGCTGTTATAGAGCTATGATTCCACTTTCAACATCCTATGGAATCCTGGGGTTTGCAGTTTCGGGAGGGGCCCCCTGCATGACCATCAGCCAGTCACACTTACCCAGCGTGATAGATGAGGGATCAGAGGTCAAGGAGGAATTTATCTTGCCAAAAGCAGAGACCGTACAGCCAGTACCTGTGACAGAGCAATCTGTCTTGCTGGGGCCACCACCTCCTGAAAGGCAAGCCGAGACAGAGACTTTACAGCCAGTGCCCGAGGGAGAAAGGGTCAGTGATGATTTAGGGGAATTGGATTCGCCCTTGCTCCTCAGCAGTCATGGAGGAGGCAAAAGAGGGTGGCTCAGAAGGAAGCAGTTTTGCTGAGACGAGACGCTAAGCAAAAAGCAAGCTACGCCGACAGAGTTAAATAACAGGAAGAACAAGTTTTAACTCTGTCAGCATAGCTTGCTTTTTTCCTTGTGGCAAGTTGCTACTCAAGCTCCCTGAAACCTTTGCATTCTGGCATTCTTGACTTCTTGGACAGACTTCTGGCATTCTTGACTTTCTTGGGCTAACCTTGACTTCGGCTTCCAGCTTGGCGTTACTACTAGTTTGTTAGCTTTGAATATTCCTCGCGGCCTCCTCCTCTTCCTTGGCAAGTACTATCACTTTACTTCCCTTGCTGGCTGGTAAGTGCAGGCTGGGAGTTAAACCCTGACAAATCTTCCCAGTAAGCCCCATGATAGATTCACCTTAGGACTGCTGTAGTCAAAAACAAATGGAAGGCATGCAATAGCGAGACTCCATTGAGGAAACCACAGCCCTGAGTTTGCACTGCAAGACCTGAGCAGGGCTGGTGTTATTTGGTCTCTAAGATCCACGCCTGACAACAGACTGGTTGCCACTTAGCTTAAATGCCAAGATGCAGATTTCCTCCTACATCTCATTGTCGCTGAGAAAAGAAAATTAGCGCAAAGGTTACCCAAGGTTACACAAAATTTGCATAGACTTTTGCAAAACTTGCAACCAATTTAAGTTTTCCCTCTAGGCAGAAGGATTTCTATCTAGATAGTTTCAGAGTTTTCTTTTAAAAAAAAATCCTTAAAGATGCGCCATCTGGTCAATCTAGTTAATGCACAGCTGAGAAAAAAAAATAGCCAGGGCCTAGAGGCAATGTGTGGATGCCAAGATAACTATGTTGGGGAATCTATAAATAGTTTGGGAAAGATCAATCTGATGTTGGAAATACTGGCAGCAGCATTCAGTGGTGCTCCAGCATCCTGTGCATAACAAGTTGTCCGTGGACTAACCAGGTTACTTTGGATTGTAATGGGGGAATACCATTCAAAAGAAGGGAAATTTGGGACAATGTTGTCACACCAAACAGGGAAAGACCCTTCTAGGTTTGTGCCTGGCACGCCCAAAAGACTGATCACCAGTTGGGTGTCTTCCAACAGAGTCTTTTATTGATTTACTGTATAGTAAAGATTCTGAGCTCTTGGGGAAATCCAGAACCCAGACAAAGAGCTTATAGTCCTTTAAATATGCTTTTGCTAGCATTATTTGATTGGTTACAAGTTTAGGATCCACTGCTTGATGGGGTCCCCCAGACCAAACCTGTTTGACCCGATTGGTTCCCTGAAGCCAAATCTGAGTGGTTACTCCAGATGTGTATTTCCTTACTGGCACACCTTTCTTCCTTTAGTTCATACCTTTAACAGTCTCAGATCAGACTGACAATTTGGTCTCTTCTTCATAGCCTGTATCCTTTATCTACTAAGAACTCTTTGACTGACCTTGTTAGATATAACCTAACTCTTCCAGCTCATGGGGATCCCAAGCAACTGTTGGTCTGCTGCTCAGTAACTGCTTAGACAGTTGTTGGCTTCTTTCCCTCTTTTCGTGCCCTTTCGGTGAACCTCTTTTTGCAGTTTCCATATTAACTAATTCAGCAAAATCAATAAAAATAATATTAATCCATTTAGTAAAGCTGCTTTTCATTTTCTATAACCTCCATTGCTTCAGCGTGACTCACTTAGCAGGAGAGGCAACATTTAGACCATTTCCGCATTAGACTGTTATAGTGCTATTATTCCACTTTCAACATCCTATGGAATCCTGGGGTTTGCAGTTTAGGGAGGGGCCTTTGAGGCCCCTCCCTAAACTGCAAACCCCAGGATTCCATAGGATGTTGAAAGTGGAATAATAGCACTATAACAAGCTAGTGTGGAAATGACCTTAGTCTAGTATACCTGGAATCGCAGAGATTCAAGCAAGCCCCTCTCCTGTGGGAATACACAACTAAAACACTCCTGAGAGATGGCAATCCCACCTCTGTTTAAAGACCTTCAGAGAAGGAACCTCCACCACACTAAGGCCATTTCCGCACTACACAGTTAGGGTGCTATCATTCCAGTTTCAACATCCTATGGAATCCTGGGGTTTGCAGTTCAGGGAGAGGCATTTAGAGTTCTCAGCCAGGAAGCTCTTTGGCCTGAGTACACTACAAATCCCAGAATTCCACAGGAGGTTGAAAGTGGAATAACAGCACTGTAACAGCGTAGTGTGGAAAGGCCCTTAGAGACAATTTATTCCATTCTCAAACAGCTGTTACAGTCAAGAAGGTCTTCTTCACCTTGAGGTGGAATCTCTTTTCTAGTAATTTGAACCCGTTGGCTCGTGGGCAGCAGAAGACAACCTTGCTCCATCTTCTCCATGACATCTCTCCAAATATTTAAAAATGGCCATTATATCATTTTGTTATTGTTTGCACAAAAGTCCCTGTGTGTTTCTCACCTACACAGAGATTGGATGGCCATTTTGGACGGAATGTTACAGCTGGGTATACCTTCATGGCAAAACGGGGTTGGACTGGATGGGCCTTGTGGTGCCTTCCAGTTCTAAGACTCTATGGCCATTTCCTCACTTGACTGCTAGACTGGTATTATTCCACTTTCGACCTCCTATGGAATCCTGGGGTTTGCAGTTTAGGGAGCGGCATTTAGAATTCTCAGCCAGAGAGCTCTTGGGCTTCCTCAGGAAACTGCAAACCCTAGAATTCCACAGGAGGTTGAAAGTGGAGTAATAGAATAATAGAATCATAGAAATGTAGAGTTGGAAGAGACCCCAGGGGCCATCCAGTCCAACCCCCTGCCATGCAGGAACATCCTCAAAGCACTCCCGACAGATGCCCATCCAGCCTCTGCTTAAAAACCTCCAAAGAAGGAGACTCCACCACACTCCGAGGCAGCAGATTCCACTGCCGGACAGCCCTGACTGTCAGGAAGCTCTTCCTGAGGTTCAGGTGGAATCTCCTTTCCTGCAGCTTGAACCCATTGCTCCTTGCACTATAACATAGCACTGCGGAAAGGCCCTATGATTCTGCACAGGTATAAGAGAGCTTGCACAGCCCTGAATAGGATACCACCCTTGTGCAATGTCTGAGAAAGCACAATTACTTGCATAACAGCAGTTATGTACTGGCAAACCACAACGGGAGTCTGGCCAATCCTGGTGTGTGTGTGTGTGTGTGAGAGAGAGAGAGAGAGAGAGTGAGTGTGAACATCTTTATTTTGGTGGTGGTGTGCGAGCTGCTAGCCATGTTTTTTGTTGGGTTCTTTCAGTCTCCATTTTCAGGGTGGCACAGCTTAGATACGATTAAGAAATGCAACAAACCAGACACCCAGAGTGCCAGCCGGGCGAGTGTGAGGGAGAAATCCAACTTTTCTGGAGGAAAAGAGTGAAAAGGGAAGAGTGAAGCTGCATCAGTAGTAACGGGAGCAACTGAGGTCAGGCAGAGCGGGTGCCGTTTGGCCTTGGGGTGACCTCCGCTGGCCTCCCGCTGCCCTTGATGTCTTTCCATCTGACATCTCCATGATGAGTCGGTGTTCCTAAGGGTAACAATTTTGGAATTCCACCCAGAGGGAAACCTTAGACGAGAGCATACAGAAATAGCCCTGACAGAAACAATGAAGTTAAGTGTTGTGGAATTATTTGTACACATGAAGCTGTCTTAAAAGGGGTCACCCCATTTAGAGTGGCATTTTGACTGGTGGTGGATCATCAAGATCTCTCGCAGGGCCAGTTTGTCCATTTAAAAACTTGAGGCACGGTGCCTAGGGCCTACGAGAAAGTTATGACCTGCGAAAACAGGGTTAGCAAATTGGGAAGAAAACGACTGGGGGAAAAAAAACCAAAATTTCAAGATAAAGGTATTTTATATTTTCATCCCTAGTGGTACATCAAGACAAAGCAAGGAGCTGAGTACAAGAGGACCGAGGGCCTACAAAAAAATTAAGGTGGCCCTGGTCTCTAGCCATTTCCGCACTAGAGTGTTATAGTGCTATGATTCCACTTTCGACATCCTATGGAATCCTGGGGTTTGCAGTTTCGGGAGGGGCCGGGCGGCCCCTCCCGAAACTGCAAACCCCAGGATTCCATAGGATGTCGAAAGTGGAATCATAGCGCTATAACACTCTAGTGCGGAAATGGCCTCTGTCAAGGGGTTACTTCTCTCCAGAACTCAGAAAATTCAGTTTTGGTGTAGACCACAGTTCCCAGAACATCCCAGCCAATACAGCTAACACTTCCTTACTAAATTTTGTGATGCCCATACGTGTACCCAATACACGACCAGTACATTTTCATATTTTATTAATTTGAGTAAAACAAACTAATTCACAACAGGATGATTAACATACGGGGGGGGGGGGGGGCAAAAGAAAAAAAGAAAGAAGCATATGACAACCATATTATGAATAGCTAAAAATAAGCTAACCCTATATAAACTAAAGCTACAACACATTACTAAACCACATTGCTAATTCACTGACCTCTAACCAAAAACAGAACCTAATTAATCACTAAGGCCGTTTCCGCACTACACTGTTATAGTGCGATTATTCCACTTTCAACCTCCTGTGGAATTCTGGGGTTTATAGTTTACTGAGGCCAAAGAGCTCTCTGGCTGAGAATTCCAAAGGCCCCTCTCTAAACTGCCAACCCCAGGATTCCGTCGGAGGTTGAAAGTGGAATAATCGCGCTATAAGAGCATAGTGCGGAAGTGACCCAGGTCGTGTTAGTTTTAGCCTGTCAGCCCCCCCGCCCCACTCCGTTCACAGACCGCACAAGATCCTCGTTCCACCGCGATCGGCTAATGAACGGGCCAAGCCGTTCCTTGACTCCTTATTTAATTTTCTAGCTGAGGCAGACATATTGGCACCGCGTCAACTCCTGCTTTCTGCTCTCATTAAATAAGAGAAATGTCTCGTGTAACCGGTATTTTATGTCATGGAGAGGTCAGAACCCGGTTGCGTTTTCCTTTTTTAAATGTCTTTTCTCTTCTCAGGATAAGGGGGCCTCTACAGATGGGAAGAGAATTTGAAATATTCCTCCCAAATGGTTAAAAAAAAAAATCTTTCTTGAGTGTCAAGAAACTCTAACGAGAAGAATCCCAGACTACCAAGAATTTTCGCAATTTGGGACTTCCCCTACACAAAATTCGTGCACGTTCATTTTGAGAAAGAAAGAGCATTTTCTGCGCCTATTTCTGCACTGAAGTATTCTTTTCGGTGCAGAAAATGAGGCTTCCTGTGCAAGTTTCCTGCTTTCTGGGGGAACAGAAATCAAATTTTGTGCAGAATAAACCACAAGCTGAAAGTAGTCTTTGAAAACTCACAGCAAGTGGGAAATTGCTAAATTAACTTGTTGTATCCTTCCGGAAGAAAATTAGGGAAAAATTACACCCCTGTTGGCCTGTTGGAGTTACCATGGCAAGTAATAATAGATATTGTGCCCTGTCTCTCCCTTTCACTCGCTCTGTTTATTTGTTACATGCAATTTTTTGGATCCATTCATCTGGGGAAGGATGGAGCTTTGCCTCAGAGTCTGGCACAGAGATGCCGAGTGAGCTGCAGCCAGAACCAAACAATTCATTAGCAGTCACCGAGGCATCTTTTTGTCTCAGCCGTTGCCACATCCAGTCTTGCCCACCAACAGGAATGAGAATGAGAACCGACGCTGAAGAAAATCTAGTGTGATTCCCAAACTTCTTGGAAAATAAAAATGAACTGGAGACAGATGACATTGCGGTTGATAAGAATTAAGGGAAGGCTTATCAGGATGAATGCTTTGGGGACTTGTCACCCATAGGATTGACTGGCTAATTGAATGATTGAGTTCATATCCCCCCTCTTCCCAAGAATGGAGAATCGAGGCAATTCAGAAAAATAAAACAGATACAGATGAAGTACAAGTACGATTTTTTTTAAAAAAAGGTGTGTGTGTATGAATATGTATATGTGTATGTGTATATATATATATATGTATACACACACACACACACACACACACACACACACATACATATATATACACCTTCATGTCACCTGTCCTCATGAATTTCATAGGGGATTTTTTCGCACAACGAATACATAGAGGTGGTTTGCCAAAAGTATGGCATAAAAACCTTGCAGATCAATGTTATTAAGATGCAATTAAACTAGATATGCTATTTTAAAAAACAACAAAATTAAAAGAAATGTTAAACTCATCAAGCTGATGTCCTGTTCAGCAGTTATAAGATTGTAACATGGACTTAAGATCTTGGAACTGCTATGCGTTCACATCTACAGATGTTCTACCCAAAGCCTACTGTTTCAGACAGGCAGCAAACCAACCAAATTGCTCCCAAGGCACAAGAGATCAGGGCTCTGGGAAAGGATGTCCTAAACTCTCGCTCAGTCAGGGCTACCTTGAGAAAAGCGGCTGAGGCTGGATCCCAAAGAATCATAGAATTGTGGAGCTGGAAGAGACCCCAAGGGCTATCCAGTCCAAACCCATTCTTCCATGCAGGAATACACCATCAAAGCATTCCCAACAGATGGCCATCTGGCCTCTGTTTAAACACCTCCAAAGAAGACCCCACCATACTCCACTGAGGTAGCAATATATTCCACTGTCAGACTGCTCTTACCATCAGGAAGTTCTTCCTGAGGTTTAGGTGGAATTTCCTTTCCTGAAGTTTGAGGCCATTGCTCCATGTCCTAGTCTCCAAAGCAGCAGAAAACAGGCTTGCTCCATCCTCCATATGACATCCCTTCAAATATTTGAACATAGCTATCATATTGCCTCTTAACCTTCTCTTCTCCAGGCTAAACATATCCAGCTCCCTAAACTGTTCCTGATAGGGCTTCATGGTTTCCAGGTCTCCTACCATTTTGGTTGCCTTCCTCTGGACACGTTCCAGCTTGTCCATATCCTTCCTGAACTGTGGTGCCCAGAACTGGACACAGTATTCCAGGTGGGGTCTCACCAAAGCAGAATAGAGTGGTACCATCACTTCCCTTGACCTAGACACTGTATTCCTATTGGTGCTGCCCAGAATCGCATTGGCTTTTTTAGCTGCTGCTGAATCTCTCCAGCTGCCTGTTCTCAATACTTCCTCAACCCAGGAGGGCACGGCAGATGTCATTTCCCTGATCTCCAACACCTCAGAAATGCTTCAGTCAGATTTTTGGAGGTAACCCGGCCAGATGTAACTATAAAAAAAGAGCTCCATCATCACAGTTTCATTGATGATGTAGAATCTTGACCATCTGTTTTTTAAATCAGAAAGAAAAACAATACAACGCAAGTCTGTTAAAAGCCCTTTTTCCTAAAAGAGCAAGTTAATTATTTAAAGTCTGCTGGGATTTTTTTTTTCCTTTTTACAAAAGTCTTTCTGCGCCAGAGGAAGGACAACATGAGTTATGAATCCACTTTCAGCTTGTATATAAACATCCAGAAAATACTGGAAGATTATGTGGAGAACAGAAAGATATGTTTCATCTGTACTTCAGGAAGAAAGGGGCATGTTTTTAATCCGAATTTGTTTCTATCTGTATCTGTGTTAATCTTCTAAGGCACCTTCAGTCCCAACGTTGGGGAAAAGGTGAGATATTATGTATGAATTTGAGTTCATATGGATCATTTCTGATTCTACAACCCACTACATGAGAGGCGTGAAGTTCTAGCTGAAGTTGAATTGTGATGGTTTTCTCGTCATACAGAGGTTCAGGTCATACTTCTGCATGCAGCTCCAGATGTGCGTTTGTGCATCTTTCCCTGAACTTGGCAACTCTCATGCCCCAGTAGGGGGTCTCCCTGCTTTCATGTAACGTTGGAGAAGGAAGGAGCAAGGAGGGTGTTCATATCATAGAGAAGCAGCCGATCTCAGTTGGGTTGGGGAGGGAAGAAATTAGGTGCACTCTAAAATGATCCCGCTTCCTTCCTGCCGTTGCGGAGAGCAGTGTGATCTTCAAGGCCTGGAATCGTCCGCCGCCTCCCTTCCTTTCCCGTCGGTAAGTAGGAGCAGCAGTGACTACTCCCAGGACTCAACAGTCACCAGGTGACAGGCGGTTTTTTGGATGAAATGCAAGGGCAAGAGAATAGAGCTCTGTGCCACATCCAAAAAAGGACTTACGCATGCGCTAAGCTGCATTTATGTGGGCAAAAGCCATTAAAAGGATGCTGGCTGGCATGTGCTAATTGGCTTACCCCTTGCCACAATGTTTCTGTTGCTAGCCACAAAGGTTTTCTCAAAGGCCGACATTAATAAGGACGGAACTTGTGCTAGTACCTGCTGTGTTTAATTTCCTTCTGACTTCACGGTCTACATCCAACACTGCCAGCAGGCTATACGTCCCCATACTTTGATATGGTTTAATCAGCAAAATATGATTTAATTGGCATAAATATAAAATATACCCTGCTATGGCGGCATGGCTGTGCTGGCTAAGAGGAAAAGCCGGCCAAATATGTGCATTACTAATTATGTCAGAAAAGACTTCAAAGCATAGCCAGGTCATAGTCAGGCAATCACCAGGAAGCTCCAGTAATAATGGATTTGCAGTTAGCCTGTGATGACTCAACCTTTAAGAGACAATAGCAACTAGGATGTTCCCACAGGATGGCTGTGGAGCTCCTCTCCCTCTGACCAGGCAAACTTTCCTTTTGTCCCCATACCTGTCTGACAATTACAGAGCTATAAAAGACACCATTAGCCCTTTGTCACCTACCACTAAGGCCATTAATTCATTCCGGAACCTTTTGTCCACTCTTCAGACCCCATTGTTTACTGTGCCAGAAAGCTATTAACACGCTCACCTTCCAGGCAGAAAAAGAGTGTTTAAATCCCAGTTTCTGGCCAGTTAGTTTGCAGTATACTGGTTGCTGGTCATCACTCTGCTGCTCCAGTTCCCAACTGTATACTGTCTTTGGACCTGCATCTAAGCCACATCACCTCTTTGCTGCTCCTTGTCCAAGCTTGGTCTGGGCTGGCAGCCAGGAGAAGCTGATAACAACCACAGGTCAGAAACTCAGCAGTAACTTAAGTGGTCAGTTTACTTAAGCAAGGAAACAGCTTTGCAAATGAGAAGCAATAATGGTTCCAACAACGTCCAAAAATCAAGAGGCAGGCAAAAACAAACACCAGTCAAAGGCAGAAACACAGGCAAGGGCAGTGAGCAGAAGCATGCATGGGAGAAATGGTCAGTTGATTGCTGACAAAGGCTAGAGGGGAAAGGTTCAGTTCTTATAGGCTCCAGGGTGAGCGCAGCTGGTGCCTGATTAATTGGTGCTTGGCATAAATTCGCTGGGAGCAACACAGGAGACCCTTTTGGTGTCTACGCTGCACAAAGGTAGGTATGGCTAGATCGTTCTCTGTGTCAGAGTGAGCAGGGCTCCCTGCTGGGGCTGACACTTCTGTCCCTGGGGCAGGTGATGGTACTGTCTGCTCTGCAGGGTCTGCTGCAGCAGCCTCTGTGCCAGGGCTCAGAGCAGGTTCTGCTGCCTCTGAGTCTCAGTCTAGGTCCTGGAAGCCCATGACACTCCTGGATAAGTAAATATCACCTACTTCACCCTGAAAATCTCACTATCCAAAACTTTCCTCCCTTTCCCTCAGTTAGCCTTGCATGACTGTATGACGCTTGGATCTTACATGTATGATTGCAACCCCTCCAATAAAACACATTAAGCTTACTTTTTTGGATTTCCAGCTGCTTCTGCCCTGCACTAGTAGTGATAAACATAGGTGTAAAAGATCTCATAAGGTTACCCCCCCCCCCGGCCTCCTCTTTGAGCTACTATTCCCCACTGTTTCACAGAGGTACTGGCATCATGGAGGGACCCCTGAGTCACCCACATTTTGGGGTAACAACACCACCATTCCTCTAACCACATGTACTGCATATACACCTGAAATTCCATCTAATACTTCATGTGTCTGATGAAGTTTCTTGTTGTCCAAGGTGGGGCAGTGCTGAAGAAGGCAGGGGTCACTTCTCCTGACCTCCCACCTCACACACACACCCCAACTGCGTTCTTGCTCCTAGCACAACCAGAAACGATGTCTCGTCACTTCCATTTCCAGAATCTGACCTTGGCTTGTTTCCTAGGGGGTTTTAGAGGCCACAAAGTGTGGTCCTGTGAGCCACACCTTTCCCACCCTTGCTGAATCCATGAAAGCTTAGGCCATTAACCAACTTTTCACCTTTAGAAAGAATTGCTGTCTTGGACTACGAGTTTCAAAATCTCTTAGCCAGTCGGTGGCCATGCTGGTTGGAGCATTCTCAGAGCTGCACACCAAGAAAAATAGCTCTTCCAAGCTCTGCCAGTATCTTAGTCTTTAAAAGACCACAGGAATCTCCATTCATTTGTAGGGTTGATTTATATCCTGCTCCAGAGACTAGGGCAGAGAGCAATGGATTCAAGCTGTAGTGAAAGAGATTCCACCTAAACCTTGGGATGAAATTCCTGATGTTCACCACAATGGAATATGCTGCTGCCTTGAGTATGGTGGCATCTTCTTTCCTTGGAGGTTTTTCTACAGAGGCTAGGTGGCCATCTGCTTTGATAGTCTATTCCTATATGGCAGGAACTTCCAACTTTATGATTCTATGAATAGTAACAGGTTGCCAACCAAAAGAGGGCATCCTAGAATCATAGAATCAGAGCTGGAAGAGACCCCAGGGGCCATCCAGACTCTGCTTAAAAACTTCCAAAGAAGGAAACTCTACCACACTCTGTGGAGGCAGCATATTGCACTGCTGGACAGCTCTGACTGTCAGGAAGTTCTTCCTGAAGTTCAAGTGGAATCTCCTTTCCTGCAGCTTGAATCCATTGCTCCTTATCCTAGTCTCTGGAGCAGCAGAAAACAAGCCCGCTCCCTCTTCAACACGATATCCCTTCAAATATTTCAACATGGCTATCATGTCCCCTCTCAACCTTCTCTTCTGCAGACTAAACGTACCCAGTTCCTTAAGCTGCTCCTCATAAGGCATGGCTTCCAGATTCTTCACCATTTTGGCGCCCTCTTCTGGACATGCTCCAGCTTGTCAATACTGGACACAGTATTCCAGATGAGGTCTAACCAAAGCAGAATAGAGTGGTACCATTACCTCCCTTGATCTAGACACCATACTCCTATTGATGCAACCAAGAATTGCATTGGTTTTCTCAGCTGCCGCATCACACTGCTGACTCATGTTCAGCTTGTGGTCCACCAAGACTCTACGTGTCTCTCATCCTATATTTATGCATTCCATTTTTTCTGCCCAAGTGCAGGACCTTACATTGCTCTCCGTTGAAGTTGTTAGCTTTGGCCCAGCTCTCTAATCTGTCAAGGTCATTTTGAATTTTGATCCTGTCCTCTGGCGAATTAGCAACCCCTCCCAATTTGGTGTCATCTGCAAATTTGATCAGCATGCCCTCCACTCCTTCATCCAAGTCATTGATGAGGATGTTGAATAGCCCTGGGTGCAGGACAGAATGCTGTGGCACCCCATGAGTCACTTCTCTCCAGGATGAAAAGCAGCCACTGGGGAGCACCCTTTGGGTTCAGTCAGTCACCCAATTACAAATCTACCAACAGTAGCCCAGTCCAGCCTGCATTTTACTGGCTTCTTTGCAAGAATGTCATGGGGAACTTTGTCAAACGCCTTACTGAAATCAAGACATGCTACGTCCATAGCATCCCCTTCATCTATCAAGCTCGTAACCCTATTGTAAAAAGAGATAAGATTAGTCTGGCAGGACTTATTTCTGAAAAACCCATGTTGACTTTTAGTGATTACAGCATTGCTTTCTAAGTAATTACAAACTGACTGTTTAATGATCCGCTCTAGGATCTTTCCTGGTATTGACGTCAAGCTGACCTGGCGATAATTATTTGGGTCCTCTTTTTTCCCCTTCTTGAAGATGGGGGCCGACATTTGCCCTCCCCCAGTCTTCTGAGTATATTTCTCGATCCAGCCTCTGCCACGAACGTTGCACCCTGAAAAGCACAGTGGTTCAGTGCCCACGGGATTCTGCAGCACAGTCATCCTGCCTCGGGCTTTGCCTCAAGGAAACAACCCAGATGAGTAAGGTGGGCGGAAGCTACCCTCTTCTCTCGCCTCTCCTTGCTGCTCCTCCTGACAGACTCGGTGGGTGACGCACGAGCAGTCCTGCTGGTAACAAGAGCTGTGTTATCGCCGTGTTATACGTAGCCATGGAGACTGAATGTGCCCTGGGTCAGCCTGGCTCTCCAGGACCGGAGCCTGGCTTTGGAGGCGGCCTTTGCAGCTGTGATGCCCTCCGGGGTGAGCTCGAAAGCGCATATTCACCGGTGGGATGGCGCGGTGCCCGTTGGCAGCCCCTGTACTGCAATCCCCTTTTAGCGGAGCTCAGAGTGGAGACCAGCACCTCTCAGTTTGATTTAATGCCCATCTCGAAAGGGAAGAGATTTACCGTAGCTATTTGATTGTTGCAACAATTAATTTCCAATCAAGCTGGAGTTTAAAGTAATCACACCCAGACAGCTGTAGGAGGGGAACTGTGCTCATCAGAAAGGAGGCAGTTTCATTTATATTGCTTGGCTTGGGTGTTTGGATGCCATCCCAGGTTATGAATGGAGGTTCTTTTAAGAGGAGGAGGAGGAGGAGGAGAGAGGTAGACATCCTTTTAAGTTGGTTGCCGTGGAAACAACATCAGCACCACGGCAACTGATCTCAAACCCACCCACCCCTCCCTTTTGCTTCTCAAAAGCTCTACCAAATTATTTCCAGTTACTCACAACGCATGAGTTCTTTTGCAGAAACCTTGCCAAGGAAGAAAACTTTGCAGGAAGCCCAGCACCATCAATACTTTTGTCTGTTGTAGGGGGGGAAGGAGATGAAACGTGCTTTTTTCCTAAACATGATTTTGAGTTGAGTGATTGATAAGGGTCTGATTCAGCCTGAGAGGAGAGAATATGGTGTGTTTTAAATGTTGTACATAAATAACTGTTTTATGTTCAACTTCTGGAAATAGAGTTTGTGTTTTTGTTTTAATTCAGTTTTGGCCTCCAGAGTTGCTATCATTCTACGAGATTGGTTTGAGACAAAGTGTCTCTGGTGCAGCACTGAGGTTAGACAGATGGAGATAAAAGGGAATAAAAGTGGTATAAATCCTCATATGAACCTTGAGGACACTTAGACTGACCCCACAGTTGGTGTCATGCTAGGGGGAGAGGAGGAAGTCCTTATGGGTGGGAGAGGTGGGAATCAGGGAATGCCCTCACACTGAGTGTTTGCAGAGAACAAAACTTTAAAAAGCCTGTAATTAAGGAACACAAACATTCCTTTATCATCAGAAGTCTGCTTATCAACAGTTTTGAACAAGTTGGAGAACTTGGTTTGTTAAGATTTTCACAGGACTTTACCGTATTCTTACTAGCACCGCTTGTGTAGGTTGATTAACATCTGTATATTTCACTTCTGTTGACCACATTCTTAATATCTGTGTTTGTATCGGCTGATGAGCAATTTTATATATTAGTTCTTGGTATATGAACCATTTGAAATACTGTCGTATTGTATTTATAAATTATATTGGTTTAAACATGGTCCTATAACTGTGTATCTATATTGCTTAATTACAGGCTTTTTTTAGTTTTGTCTTTTGCTTCTGGTCAGTTTGCTGCTTAGTGGTTTCTCTGTTTGTTTGTTTGTTTGTTTGTTTGTTTGTTTGTTTGTTTGTTTGCAGAGAGCACCAGGAAGGCTTCCAAATTGGTAGGTTTAAAGACACAGATGAATTGGTAGCTTTAAAGACACCCACATTGAGTCACAGCGGTGGGGTTGCCTGAGAGGAATCCTCACAATGTGTCAGAGGCGAGATATAAGCAGAGATCCCAACATTTGGTGCAGGCAGCCACCGAATATAAGATGTCGTCCTCACAGTCCATCCCTGTCTCGAGGGAAGGTTGTTCTGGGCCAGATATACATTCTATTTGGCTGTATGTCTATCCAAACAGTCAACTCACATCCAACCACTGAGGCAAATGACAACCGAACTTAGATATAATAGAATTACAAAGTTGGAAGAGACCACAAGAGCCATCCAGTCCAACCCCTTTCTGCCATGCAGGAACGCACAGTCAAAGCACTCCCTAGGGATGGCCATCTAGCCTCCCTCTAAAAACCTCCCAAAAAGCGAGCTCCACCAAACTCCCAGGCACCAGCAGATTCCACTGTCAAAATGCTCTTACCATAAGGAAATTCTTCTAGCGGCAATCTCTCTCCTCGCAATTTGAATCCATTGCCCCACATCCTAGTCTCTGAAGCAGCAGAAAACAAGCTTGCTCCGTCTTCCATACGACATACCTTCAAATTTTTATTTTTATTTTTCTTTTCTTCTCCAGGTTAAACATACCCATCATACCTTTGGGAAGTTCTTCTTAATGTTTAGGTGGAATCTCTCTTCCTGTAGTTTGAAGCCATTGCTCTGTGGCCTAGTCTCCGGAGCAGCAGAAAACAAGCTTGCCCCATCTTCCACATGAGAATCTTACAAATATCTAAACATGGCTATCATGTCACCTCTTCACCTTCTCTTCTCCAGGCTAAATATTTCCAGTTCCCTAAACTGCTCCTCACAGGGCTTCATGGTTTCCAGGCTTTCTACCATTTTGGTCGCCCTCCTCTGGACGCCTTCCAGCTTGTCAATATCCTTCCTGAACTGTGGTGCCCAGAAGTGGACACAGCATTCTAGATAAGGTCTGACCAAAGCAAAATAGCGTGGTACAATTACTTCCTTCAACCTAGATGCTATACTCCTATTGACGCACCCTAGAATGGCATTGGCTTTTTTAGCTGCTGCGTCCCGCAGTACCTGAAAAGGGAGATAACAAATGGAAAGATGAGTGGCAGGATGAGATCTGGCTGTCTGGACAGATACACAGTTAAATACAAGAGATGTTGAGGCCAGAATGGTTTAAAAGAAAAAGAAAATAAAGAAATGCATGGCCAAAACTCTTTAGACAACAGAAAGCCATGAAAATTGAGGAAAAGAAAACCAGAGGGAGAACATTGGAAAGAGATACCAATGAAATAAAGATACGAGGAGTCACAACTGCCCAGTTGATAACAGGTCTATATAGAATAAACATATAATTTTAGTTAGTGCAACTGCATTTGAGACTGGACATTCTACACCAGTCAGTTATCCTGAGAATGCATGGAGTATGCGTGCAGGTAGAATTTCAAGACCTTCTATGTAGAGTTTAATTTTTTAAAAAAAAGTTGGCTCCGGCTTCCTGTTACTCAGGCCTTTGCTCTTACAGTTTATATTTTCAGCCCCCTATCCTCTTACCTTTAATTCGTAGACAAATCGCATTACAGTGAGCCATGGTTGCCTCTCGTGAACGCACAGCAAACTTTTCCAAATTTGGCTACAGTTAATGGAGCCCATAATCCTGCCTTGAGGGGAAAGAACACGAAATGGGGCCAGGGTCAACGAGCTCATGAAGAAGATCCAGGCAGCTTCAGACCTCTTCCAAAACAACAACGGGGAACAAAACAATCCCTCAAAAACGGATTCATGGAAGCCCCACTTGAACATTTTAAGGAATCATAGAATCATAGGGTTGGAAGAGACCACAGGGGCCCTCCAGTCCAACTCCCTTCTGCCATGCAGGAAGACACCATCAAAGCACTCCTGACTGATGGACATCCAACCTCTGTTTAAAAACCTCCAAAGAAGGAGACTCCATCACACTCCATTGAGGCAGCAGCATATTCCACTGCCGGACAGCTCTGACCGTCAGGAAGTTCTTCCTGAGGTTTAAGAGGAATCTCTTTTCCTGCAGTTTGAGTCCATTGCTCCTTGTCCTAGTCTCTGGAGCAGCGGAAGAGAAGCCCGCTCCCTCCTTGACATGACATCCCTTCAAATATTTAAACATGGGCATCATGTCCCCTCTTAACCCCTCTCTTCTGCAGACTAAACATCCCCAGCTCCCTAAGCTGCTCCTCATAGGGCTTCATGGGTTCCAGACCCTCCACCACTTTGGTCGCCCTCCTCTGGACACGATATCCTTCTTGAACTGAGGTGCCCAGAACTGGATGCAATATTCCAAATGAGGTCTAACCAAAGCAGAATAGAGTGGTCCCATTACCTCCCTTGATGTAGGCACCATATTTCCATTGATGCAACCAAGAATTTCATTGGCTTTTTTAGCTGCTGCATCACACTGCTCATGTGACTCAGGTTCAGTTTGTGGTCCACCAAGACTCTTAGATCCCTTTCACACACACTGTTATCCAGCCACGTGTCCCCCATCCTATATTCGTGCTTTCCATTTTTTCTGCCTAGGTGTAGGATCTTACATTTCTCTTTGTTGAAACTCGGGGCTCAGATAAATGTAAGCACAGCCATGTAGAATTGGCACAAAGTCACCTCCAGCCCAGTCTTATAATGACCAATCAGAAACTCTCCGGCAGTGGAATCTGCTGCCTCGGAGTGTGGTGGAGTCTCCTTCCTTGGAGGTTTTTAAGCAGAGGCTGGACGGCCATCTGTCGGGAGTGCTTTGAGGGTGTTCCTGCATGGCAGGGGGTTGGACTGGATGGCCCCTGGGGTCTCTTCCAACTCTACATTTCTATGATTCTATGATTCTATGATTCTATGATTCTCCAAGCACAATATACAAGAGATACCATTTCCTGTTTCCTGTCTCGGTCCAGGACCCGTGGCAGGATCAGCTGAGACTTGAACTAAGGGCCTCCTCATTCTGTTTCTGTCTCCTCCAGGACTGTGGTCCTTTCCGCATGGCATTTCCAATGCGAAAGGGCCCCTTGAGCTTCGCGCACATGTGAGGAGCGGTTGACACGACGCACTCACATTTGCGTGACGCTCAAGGGCCTGACATGGACCATGCACGCATTTTTTCGTTTTTGGCTTGAAGCCGAAAATGCTGCGCCGGTCGCTTATTGCTCCAGGGCCCCGTGCGCACTTGCCTGGCGTGCGGAGACTCGAGAGCCGGGCTGGTCGTGCTTCCTGTCCAGTGCAGCCCGGGAAGGTCCCAGGCTGCACTGCAAAAGGGAGAGGCAGGGCTCTCGTGTGAGCAGGAAGCTCGTGCGGAGCCGAAGGACCCTGGACGCGAGAGCCTCTCTCCGGAGATTGCACTCCAGCGCCGCGAAAAGGTAATGTGCGAAAAGGGTTTGTGTTACCCTTTCAACTTTACCTCTCCAGACAGCCCCATTAGCTCTACCTCTTGTGGTTAACTGCCATCAAGTCAGCTTTGACTTGTGGTGACCCTATAAATGCAAGACTTCCAAGATTTCCAGTCACCAATAGCCCTGCTCAGGTCTTGCAAATTCAGGGCAGCCATGGCTTCCTTGATTGAGTTTATCCACCTGTAATGTGGTCTTCCCCTTTTCCTACTGCCTTCCACCCTACCAAACATTATTGTCTTCTCTAATGAGTCATATCTTCCCATGATGTCTACAAAGTTCAACGGTCTCAGCTTAGTCATCTTGGCTTCTAGAGAGAATTCAGTCTTGATTTGCTCTAGGACCCATTTAGTTATCTTTTTTGGCAGTAGCGGCAGAACTCTCTTCCAATGCCACATTTCAAATGAGTTGATTTTCTTCACTGTGCGGCTTCCATGATACACAGAAATTGGAAATGCAATGGCATGGACAATCTATTTTTTTAAAAAAAAAAATCAATTCCCGTACTTATTGCAAACAGCTCTTCAACTACTGGTTATGATTAACCTTCCTTTAAAAAAAGTACATTTCATCCAAGTAATACGTTGTTACTCTTATATTTTATCCTAATCATTTCAATAACGTTATGTAATTTCTACAAATCTCATCTCTTAACTATTAAGATAACATAATGAAATCTATAATATTATCAAATCCCCAACTAAATAATTCTTACTTAGTATTACAAATTCTTAGATCTTCTAATATTAATCTTCCATTGTATATTCTAACTCTAAAATTAATTCAAGTTATATAATCATTACCTTAAACCTCTAATAAAACAATACCATAACACTTTAACCAAAAAAGTAACAATTGAAAGTAATCTAATATTACATAGTATCTTACTCATGCTATATAAAACTAAATCATATTATTATTTTAATATCTTAAAACTCTATTGTCATCAATTCACCCTCAGCTTTGTTTCAATACTCAAAGGTTTCTATTCAGATAAAAATTTCTCATTCATTTGGTCCTTTAATCTAGTTGTTAGTTTACCCATTTCTGCTATTTTGGGGCATGGACAATCTTGACTTTGGTATTCAGTGATATATCTTTACTCTTGAGCATCTCACCTACTTCCTTCATAACTGCCAAATCCCAGTCTTTTTCTGATTTCTTGACTATAGTCTCCATTTTGAGTAATGATTGGTATAGGTATAGGAAACCTTTAGCCATTTCTGCACTAGACAGTTATAGCGCTATGATTCCACTTTCAACATCCTATGGAATCCTGGGGTTTGCAGTTTAGAGAGGGGAAAGTGGAATCATAGCGCTATAATGGTCTAGTGCGGAAACGGCCTTTGACTCCGACTGTAGCTTTGCCTGATCAAGCTGTAAATATCTCTAAGCCAGCTTTGCTTTGCTTTTCCCTTTTCCCAACAACCACAGCCTGGTCTGGCTTGGGTGATCTGCTAGCTTTGCTCTAGGTGTCCTTCAAAGGGCTTTTTCCTCCTCCATCTCCCTTCCTATCCTTTTTCACTCTGCCAGTTTTTCTAACTGTTTGCTGGCACCTTCCTTCCAGAACTTTTTTCATAATTTTCATCAGGATTAAAATGGCATGAATTCAATTTCCGTTAGAACCGGGGCAATTGTTCATTAACTGCAAGTTTCCTGCTCTTAAGGATTTGTACGAAATGAATACTTTGCAGCATTTATCTTGCTCCAGAAATTTCAGTTGGTGCAAAGTACAGTTGTCTGAGCACTGGAGGGTGCTAGATTGTCACATCACCCGACACAGGATGTTGCGCCAGGTGTACTTGGCAGAACATTTTTGAGTGCAATTTAATGTGTTGGCACTGTTCTGTGAAGCTATACGTAGTTTGGATCCAGGTTACAGGAAGGCCTCCCTTCATCTCTAGCAACTTCCCTACACCTTAAAATAAGTATTGGGGTCTCACAACTAGAGGCATGAGGCTGGTGGACACGAGACATAGGGCTTTCTTGGTATTGGCTCCTGACAGTGACAGCTGGTGGTTTCATTGGCCATTTCCGCACAACACTCTTACAGCGCGATGATTCCACTTTCAACCTCCTATGGAATCCTGGGGTTTGCAGTTCCGGGAGGGGCCGGCTGGCCCCTCCCGGAACTGCAAACCCCAGGATTCCATAGGAGGTTGAAAGTGGAATCATCAGGCTATAAGAGTGTCGTGCGGAAATGTTCATTGTCAATGGGGCAATGAACCGCATTGGGGTTGGCCTAAATTTCAAAGGAACTATCCAAGCTGCTGAAACTTACTTTCGAAAGAAGTTCAGCACTTCGTACAGCTCTTTTGAAAGCCCTTCCATTGACCCCTTGCTCATAGAATTGTTTTCCAATAGATGTCCATCAGGCCCTATCATAGAATCATAGAAATGTAGAGTTGGGAGAGACCCCAGGGGCCTTCCAGTCCAACCCCCAGCCATGCAGGAACACCCTCAAAGCACTCCCGACAGAGGGCCATCCAGCCTCTGCTTAAAAACCTCCAAGGAAGGAGACTCCACCACACTCCGTGGAGGCAGCAGATTCCGCTGCCGGACAGCCCTGACTGTCAGGAAGTTCTTCCTGAGGTTCAGGTGGAATCTCCTTTCCTGCAGCTTGAATCCATTGCTCCTTGTCCTGGTCTCTGGAGCAGCGGAAAACAAGCCTGCTCCCTCCTCGACATGGTATCCCTTCAAATATTTAAACATGACTATCAAGTCCCCTCTTAACCTTCTCTTTTGCAGACTAAACATACCCAGCTCTCTAATTCTATCCTCATAGGGCATGTCTTCCAGGCCTCTCACCATTTTGGTTGCCCTCCTCTGGACTTGCTCTAGCCTGACCATGTCCTTCTTGAATTGGGGTGTCCAGAACTGGACACAGGATTCCAGATGAGGTCTAACCAAAGCAGAGTAGAGTGGTACCAGTACCTCCCTCGATCTAGACACCATACTCCTATTGATGCAGCCGAGAATTGCATTGGCTTTCTTGGCTGCCGCATCACACTGCTGACTCATGTTCAGCTTGTGGTCTATTAAGACTCCCAGATCCCTTTCACACGTACTGCCATCCAGCCACGTGTCCCCCATCCTATATTTCTGCATTCCATTTTTTTCTACCTAAGTGTAGGACCTTACACTTTTCTCTGTTGAATTTCATTTTGTTAGCCTTGGCCCAGCTCTCCAGTCTGTCCAGGTCATTTTGAATTTTGATCCTGTCCTCTGGCGAATTAGCAACCCCTCCCAATTTGGTGTCATCTGCAAATTTGATGAGCATGCCCTCTATTCCTTCATCCAAGTCGTTGATGAAGATATTGAACAGCACTGGGCCCAGGACAGAACCCTGTGGCACCCCGCTGGTCACTTCTCTCCAGGATGAAAAGCAGCCCTTGGTGAGCACCCTTTGGGAACGGTCAGTCAACCGGTTACAGATCCACCTGACAGTAGCCCTGTCCAGCCCGCATTTTACTAGCTTCTTTGCAAGAATGCCATGGGGAGCTTTGTCAAAGGCCGTACTGAAATCGAGAAATGCTACAACCACAGCATTCCCTTCATCTATCAAGCTAGTAACTCTATCATAAAAAGAGATAAGATTAGTCTGGCATGACTTATTTTTGAGAAATCCATGTTGACTTCTCGTGATTACCGCGTTGCTTTCTAAGTGATTAGAAACTGACTGCTTAATGATCTGCTCCAGGATCTTTCCGGGTACTGACGTCAGGCTGACTGGGCGATAATTATTTGGGTCCTCTTTTTTTCCCTTCTTGAAGATGGGGACAACATTTGCCCTCTTCCAGTCTGCTGGACCTTCTCCTGTCCTCCAAGATTTCCCAAAGATTATAGCAAGCGGTTCCGAAATGACCTCTGCCAGTTCTTTTAATATCCTAGGGTGCAGTTCATCTGGCCCTGGAGACTTGAATTCATCCAGTGTGGCCAGGTATTCCTGTACCACCTCTCTACCTATTCTGTGCCGCGTTTCCCCTGCTTCCTCCCCTGCTCCCCAACCGCCAGGTTCAGCGCTTGTATCCTTCTGGGAAAAAACTGAGGCAAAGAAGGTGTTAAGTAGTTCTGCCTTTTCTCTTCCCCCTGTTAGTAATTCGCCATCTTCTCTGCACAGCGACCCTATCGTCTCCTTCTTTTTCCTTTTGCTACGGACATATTTAAAAAAGCCCTTTTTATTGTTTTTGATGTCTCTGGCCAGCCTAAGTTCGTTCTGTGCTTTAGCCTTTCTGACCTCCTCCCTACATCTCCCGGCTACTTGCTTAAATTCTTCGTTGGTGGTTTCCCCCTTCTTCCATTTCCTGTACACGTTTCTCTTAACGCTTAGCTCAGCTGAGAGTTCTTTAGTCAACCATTCTGGTTTCTTCAGACGCCTTCCATTTTTCCTCCTTACTGGCACAGTTTTAGACTGTGCCTTCAGGATCTCCCTTTTAAGGAACTCCCCTGCCTCCTGAACTCCTTTCCCTTTCACTATTCTTGACCACGGAATTCCAGCCAGCACCTCCCTAAGTTGACAGAAGTCCGCTTTTTTAAAATCTGAGATGAGTGTCTGGCTACACTTATCTTCTCCTTCCCACTGAATGCCAAATTCCAATAGGGCATGGTCACTCCCCCCTAAAGATCCAACCACTTCTACCTCATTAACAAGGTCATCCCTGTTGGTCAGGATCAGACCTAGAATATTTGATCCCCTTGTGGCCTCTTCCACCTTCTGGACCATGAAATCGTCTGCAAGACGAGCAAGAAACTTGCTGGACCTTGCTGTCTTGGCAGAGTTTGACCGCCAACATATATCCGGGTAATTGAAATCTCCTATTATTACTGTATCTCTCCTTTTTGAATGCACAGTCATTTGGTTGAGGAAGGCGTCATCAAGGTCCTCAGTCTGGGTTGGAGGTCTGTAGTAAACCCCCACCAGAATATCCCTATTGTTTCTCGCTCCCTTAATTCTTACGCAGATGCTCTCGACCTGGCTTTCTGGGTTTAAGCCACGGATCTCTTTACAGGTGAAAACATCCTTGACATACAAGGCGACTCCTCCTCCTTTCTTGTTTGGTCTATTTTTACAAAATAGGCTATACCCCTCTATTCCTACATTCCAATCCTGAGACTCATCCCACCGGGTCTCAGTGATGCCTATCAAATCGTATTTATTTTGTTGTACTAGGAGTTCAAGTTCATCTTGCTTGTTTCCCATACTCCGTGCATTAGTGTGGAGACACTTAAGTCCCCGTGCCCTTCCTGCAAGTCCTGTACTATAGTTTCTACTCCTCCCGCCACTGGCCGCTTGTACTACTTGTCCAATATCATTTGGGCCTTTTCCCCCTGCGCTCGCCAAGTCCTGACCTTGAATAATATTGTCTCCCTCCCCAGCAGAACTTAGTTTAAAGACCTCTGAATCCTCCTTGCGAGATTGTTTGCAAAAACATTCCTGCCAAGTTCCGTGAGGTGCAGCCCATCCCTTGCCAGAAGCCCACGTTCATGGAAATTCAGGCAGTGTTCCAAAACCCAAACCGTTGCTGGCCGCACCATGTGCGGAGACAGTTTTGACCTCTGCTATTGCCCTTTCCCTTTGTGTGCCATATCCTTGAACAGGGAGGAGAGACGAAATAACCACCTGCACACCAAGGTCCTTAAGCTTCGTCCCCATAAGCTCGTAGTCCTTTGCGATGTGGTAAAAGCTGCTCCTCGCAGTGTCATTGGTTCCGACATGAATCAAAACGAGGGGCTTATGGTCAGTGGGCTTGACCAGCCTGGTTAGCCTCTCCGTTATGTGGTTGATCTTGGCCCCAGAAAGACAGCAGACCTCTCGATTGAGCTTGTCCGGTTTGCAAATTGCCGTTTCGGTTCCTCTGAGCAAGGAGTCCCCAACAACCAGAACTCGCCTCCTCTGAGGCTTCTCCAGGGTTCCTCAATGAACATGTTCTTCTAGGACTGCCTGGGCATTCTGTTGCGACTGGGAGCGTTGATCTAGTTCCCGTTGCCGAAGTTGGATTCCTTCTCGTGGACGTTCTGTTCCCTCCTCCTGGTGCTCCTCATCGTTCGTAAGGCCAAGAACTTTGAAGCGATTGTGTAGGTTGAGAGTCTCTGTTACCTTCCTGGACCTTCTGCTCCTACGTGTGACATTCCTCCAAGCCTCCCTTTCCTGGCCCAGTGTGCTGACTTCCTGATCTGGCAGCTCCTCCGCACATTCGGTCTTCCGGTACGTCTTCTCTGCCCTATCCAAAAACTCCTCCCCTTCCCTAATAAGATAAAGATTAGAAACTCGTGCCTCCGGCTGGCGAACCTTCTCCTCCAAGAGCTTGCACTTGGCGCAGGTGTACCCGACAACCTCTTGTGGCAAGAAAAGGAACGTCCCACAAGTGCTACAGGTGACCGCGGCAGCTCCCTCACCTTCCGTCCTAGATACTACAGGGAGTAGTACAGGAAGCAGTTCTAGAAAGAATAACTGGGCTTTCTTTCTGAAATTCAGCTGTATAAGCTACGTCTGCTCTACCGATTGCCAAGGGTTGAACTTCAAGGATTGTAGAAGAAGGATTCAACTGCGTGCGCCTTTGGTGCGCGCCGTTGGGAGCTCTTAATAAGACTCCTCCCCCCTAGCTGGCTCCTCCCCCTCGTTAGTCAGACGGTGTGCTCAGGGAGAGCACACGGCCAGCACAAGGAGACCAAACAAAAACAAGCAAACAAGCAGACAAACAAGCAAGCACAGCCCCACAAGCCTGTAAACACACCTGGTCTAGGATGTCTTCACAGACCCAGCTCCCCCTCTGCTCTCTCCTCTGGGGAATGGCCCATAGTAGCCTTCAAGCAGACCCTGAAGCAATGATGGGCATTGTACAGGCTTTCAGATGTTGGACCGCAACTTTCACCAGCCCTGGTACCACAGGCAACATTAAGGAACGCTGGCAGTTGTAAATCAACAACCTCGGCACATCTTCAAGAGTCCCACTCTCTGCCCTGAAGTCTTACCTGTGTACCCTGGACTGGAATTACATTAGGGTAATATTGGACGCTATTACATATTTGGTGTCATCTTGTTTCAGGGATTAACTTTATTTCTGTCATTTTTAAAAGGGCTATTTGATCATCTTTTCCAGTTTTAGATTTCGGTGTAGACCATTTTGGAAAAGTTTCCAAAAGGCAACCTATAAATCTTTTCTTTCCTTTTTTTCTCTTTTCTTTTCTTCTGAGAAAAGAAAGTTAAGATGTAAACAATACAAGGACAAACAGTGGGCTGACCAGGGGCTTTAGGGCCTGCTGAGTTGAGAAGAATTTGCTTCATACAAACCAGCCAAAAAGCTGTTGGCAGATGATAAAATGAGCAAATCAGGGATTATCTTTGGCCGCTGGACAGCTCCTTATGAATGTGGCCTCCAGTGGCAACTGCAATCTTCTCTCTTTTTATATATCCAGCGGTGGGAAGGGAGGGAGGGAATGAAGGGACGTATACACAGATGCACATGTTGAGTTCTATAGTCTCCATTTTGAGTAATGACTGGTGCAGGTATAAGAAATCTTTGACTATAGCTCTGCCTGATCGAGCTATAAATATCCCTAAGCCTATATAAGACTATAGGGAGAGTACATCCAAACCTGCAATAGAGTTGCTAGAGGCACAGACAGCTTTGCCTGGTACATAAAAAGAGGGAAATAACACTTATGGAAAAGCTGACACCTACCACCCAGAAGATAGAAATCACCAGGCAGAACAAAGCTTCTCTTCAACACAGTTTCCTTTTATAAATTCATCAAAGACAAGAGGGTGTTTCCACCTCCTCCATGGTCACATTTGGACCTATGGAGAGACGCTTTACAAGAATGGAAAATTTATTGTTATTTTCTTATGCTGCAAAACTATAAACCAAAGCTTTCATGTAAACCCTGACAATTTTATTTTGTGAGAAATGATATGCAATTGCCTGGTGAGTTACTTGTTTGCTTTGTTAAAAAAATGTTATATTACGCCACTATGTCATATTGTTAATAACTTAATAAATTTTTAAAAGGGAGAAAAAAGAAATTTGAGGTTTTTTCCCCTATGTGTTTAAATCTAAAGTAGGATCAAGCTAAGCCTGGCTATTCTACTTCTTTTGGAGTCTATATCCCAGAGTCCCCATACACTTCCCAGAATCTATGCTGGCCGGGGAATTCTGAGAGTTGGAGTACAAAAAAGTAAGATCTCTAAATTGCAGGATCAAGCTGAACTTGGGAATTGTACTTTTTTGGACTCTAACTCCCAGAATCCCCCAGCCAGCATGGCCAGTGGCCAAAAAAGTGAGGTTTCTAGAGAAGAGTGTTACTACCCCCTACTACATACCCCATCCTGCAGGATAGCAAAATTGGCAAGAAATGTAATTCCATATAAAAACTGGACATTTATGGCTGGGAAAGATGAGGTAAGCAGAACACTGTCTGTAAGCACGGGCTAGGTCAGGATGGTCTCACTATGGCCAGGTCGTAATTTCAAGAGGATTAAGAAGGAAAGCCCAGCATTAATGGGTTTCCAATAAGCCTTTCAATATTACGGGGAACCGAGACAATAGTCAACGAAACTGCCCAGGTGCAGCAGGCAAGCACCTCTGCTGTACACATTTCCTACGGAAACCTTCCCCATTCACCTTACCCAACCAAGACGTTGAGAGGCTGTCAGAACTCCCATCAATGTTTTGTCACCCAAAATAAGACAATCAGTCTGTTCCAGACCCCTTTTGCTTGCTCTGCCAGAAAGCTGTTAACACTCACCTCTCAAAGGTGAGAAATAGAGCATAAAACTCCAGCTCCATCCCAGGCAATTTGCTAGTACTTTGGGCACCATGCTGCACCCCAGATTCCCACTCCTCCATTCTGCCCTTACACTCTCGTTTGAGCCACTCCTTTGCAATCCTCTGCTCCAGGACCAGTAAATATTACCTTCTACATCTGAAATCTCTTTCTGCCCAACCTTCCTCATTTCTCCCTTGCTAGACTTAATATGGTGAGTGAGACTGCTTGATCTCTTGTATGTGTGCATGTGTGTGTGCGCGCGCACGCTGATTTCCAATAAAAACACCCTGTTTAAATCTTTAACCGGAGTCCTACGGTTGGTAATGGTATACGTAGGTGAAAATATCCTGTCACTACCCCCCTCTTTGAGATGTAATTCTCCCCAAGATGCTGGCACTTCTGGTGGATCTCAAGGTCCCCCACCTTTTGGGGAAACAGTAGACCCTAAATCACCCATACCTCCCTTTCCCTTGCATTTGTTGTTGCCTGGTTGTTGCTTTTTCCCTTCTTTTTCTTCTGTAGAGCATCCACAAAGAAACCTTAAATCTTCACAAATTGAAGTCCCTTTGGATTGTTCTGATGCTAACCACTTTAACACCGGTGCTTTGCAAAGCAGCTCCAGCGGGCAGCACAAGCCCTGAGCAGAAGTTCATGTACGCGCTCAAGATGATATTTACGGACTGTCTTGTTTATTCTGCGCAGCCTTTTCCTCCCTGTCAAGATGAGTCCCTTTGGGTACCAAGCCTCTGAGTGTGCAAATTGCTCTGCTCCCTTGTTGCCAAGGCAACAGCAGCATCCTCCTTAGGAACTGGAATCCACGGAGTCCCTGTGGCTTTATATCTTTGGGGCTCCTTCTGGGTGGCTGCCATTAATCTACATCTGTCTTCTAGGAGATTCCTTGTAGTTCTTCACAGCTTGCTGCTCCAGGGAGATTTCAAAAGTTTATCTAAAACAACAACAACAACCAAAACTCCTTTATCAGAAAACAAACAATTCCTTCCTTCTAAGAGCTACTTGGCTGTTCTGAAGCCAGCCTGAGCTAGACTTCCTTCCTTCCTTCCTTCCTTCCTTCCTTCCTTCCTTCCTTCCTTCCTTCCTTCCTTCCTTCTATCCATCGAACGCTATTGGCTTTGATACCAATGGACCAATGCAAAACCCAATGATCTGGGTTTTAATATGGATGTTAAAAGAACTATCCAAAGTGTTGAATATATTTTGGGATGAGGGTTTGGGACTTTGCATATCCCCTTTAAAGTCTGAAACTTGAAGCAGTTTGAAATGGCATTAGAGCCACCAACCTGACTTCCCTTCCTCTTATTTTCCTTCCTTCCTTCCTTCCTTCCTTCCTTCCTTCCTTCCTTCCTTCCTTCCTTCCTTCCTTCCTTCCTGTCATGTAGGATGGGAGGGGCAATGAGGGCTGTTCACCCCAGGCAGCAATGTTTTTGGGGTGTCCCGGCCTGTAGCCACACCCCCGCACACCCTGGCCATGCCCACGCGCACCCTGGCCATGCCCACACATACAGTGGCCACGCCCTCGTGCCATAGCCCCCCACCCACCCACTCCAAGCTCAGCCACTCCTTTCTTCCTCTTTTCCCAAAAAGAAAACAGAGGGCCCAAGCCAAGAGAAAATTCTTCCGTACAATCATCGTTTATACACACAAAAGATATGAAATAGTCTACATCTCCCTACTTTCACCTGAGCTAAAAAAACAAAAAGGATACCATCCATCAAAAGTTTTTCTGCACATTTCTCATGGTCAGTTCCTGTTCATTTTAGCAGCAGTGGGGCCGCAGACGTCATGGATCACGTCCAATGGAAGTTGTTCTTGTGTGCCTTCGAGTTGTTTCCAACTTATGGAGACCCTAAGACAAACCTATTGCAGGGTTTTCTTGGCAAGATTTTATTCAGAGGGGGTTTGCCTTTGCCTTCCACCGAGGCTGAGAGAGAGTGACTTGCCCAAGGGGTTTTCCATTACCAAGCAGGAATTCAAATGCTGGTCTCTCAGAGTTCTGTTCCTACATTCAACTACTGCACCATGCTGGTTTTTCCCAATGAAAGTACTTCTTGCAAAAGCAAAAGAGAAATAAATTCATTAATCGGTCATGCTTATTATTCTTTTGCTGTGTTTCATATAATAATATTGTTACAGAAGAAGAAGAAATATTATTTCATATAAATAGTCTTTTCTATGCAGAAAAAGCTATTTCCAAGCACAGAAAATGCTGTCGTTGGGGACAATTTCTGTACAAAATTTGCATGGGCTTTAGTTGCACAGAAAACAGCATTTTCAGTGCAGAATAAATGACACCTATGCGGAACATGGTGTTTCTTGTGTGGAAAATTCTGTTTTCTATGGGGAAAAACGGCCATGTGCAAATTTTGCAGAGAATAAGTCTTGGCCTGTGATGACTCTCATCAGTCAAGGAATCTCCTCAGCAGTGTTCCACAACATTTTAGAAATACATTTTCCAATAATTTTTAGATTATTTTCAAATATTCTTTCTATCCCTGTTTCTCGACTGACTTGCTTTTAAAAGGTTTTTTCATGCACAACTGTTTCCTGTTAACATACAGCCCATCCGTGGTTAAAAGGTTGGTTTTAGCCACTAAGCTTTGCCCCTGTCAAAAAACACACCACCTTTTCTGAAAAAAATTAAGCCTACACTTGCTTAAGCGTTGATACCCTTGGTTCATTCCAGTGACCTCTCGATCGTACAGTTCGCCCTCCACGTTTGCAGGTTTGACTTTCAAGGATTTGATTATTTATGAGTTTTTTTCCAGCCCTTGCCACCCCGTCTCAAGTGCTTCTTTTACGGGGAACCTTCCTTCTCATCGGCTCCAATCGGGCCATGCAGCTCTTTGAAAACCCACCTCCGGTCCTCCTTCTCCACCAGTTGCTGCCTGACCGGCTAAAGACGGATCACAGCCCAATTTCTCAATACCACAAACCATCTCCCAACACCCCACACACACCCAAGGAAGGAGCTGGGCGAGAGAGAGGAAGCGTAGTGTTACCCCACTGGCATACCCGATCCCAGGAACTATAAATTTGATATCAGATGCGCCCACCGTGCCGGAGAGGTTGCCCGGATGGGCACGTAGTCAAAGAGGTCGAACAACCGAAAACAGGTCAAGACCAGGAAAATCCCCAGTCACGTAGCCCCCCAGAGACCTCAGGCAATACACGTCTACCTAGACAAAGGGTCCTCAGCCAACTTGAAGGGATTAGTGTGTTTTCCCCAGGTTGAGCAACTGTGATTCTGGGAAAATCCTACAAGGCGAGGTCCATCTACATAAACTTACACCTCAACCCTTTGCGACCGCAACCCTGAATACTCACAACCCAGCATAAACCAATCATGCAAACGACCAAGTTGCCGTTGTATGGCATTCCTTTGTTTTGGCCATCGTTCTTCCCGGGAGAGGGCCTGCCCTTGAGGTGCATTCTGCCCTATAAGTAGTCCTAGTTTTGAGAGTCTCTGTGGAGAACTCCCTGTCATGGTAGCAGACCGGCACTCTGCTGGTCGAGCGATCCCCTCAGCCGTCTCTTCGCTGAGCTCCGTCCTTCTCGCCGCTTCCCAGACTGAAGACTTCAAGATAGGTGCAGTATCACCACCTCTACAATCCCTTTGCTATATCCCCTATCCATTTTCCACCTCTTTTCCTTCTCAATAGGCCTTGCGTGTGAGAGAGAGAGTGAGTGCGTTGGTGCGTGACAGCGTATTTTCATTCAATAAAACCCATTTATTCGATACGTTTCTCTGGCTTTTTGGCTTGGCCTGACCCTGTAAAGTTGGGTAAAAGGTCCTGCTGGGTTACCCTGCCCCTCATTTTGCTAATGCCAGTGCTTCACTAATTTCCCCGAGCTTTATAATTTGGAGCAAATCAAGGTGTCCCCCACGGGACCCCCAGAAGTCAGGGTAACAATAGGGCCACCATGCCTTGGCCCTTTCCCAAAGAAACACATATACATTTTGATATCTGCAATTTTTCCACTTCTGTGTGAGTCCTACACTTTTAAGCCCAGTAAATACGGACGGCCAACGTACAGTTTATTTTTGCAGATTCCAGCCAGCAATTGAACACTTGGTAAAAATCCTCTCGCCCATAACCATGCATCTGGTTTCCACTCCAAGACTAGAAATCCCAGCCAAAACTCCTTTTAGCATCTGAAACCAAAAGAGAAAGTGAAGTTCAAACGTTAGCATTGACCAAGTTGCCTGGAGCACCAAAAGCAAACATCCCTGACGTGGCTGAAACTCTGCAAACAAGGAAACGCTGGCTTTGGAAGAATGGGTGGCACAGAATAAAAGGTTTTGCACAGCATGTTAGCAACTGTCCACACTCACAAAAGGAATCAAAACGGTGAGGTATTTCTGCCCGGAATCTGTGCTGCATAATCTGGGAAGAGGTGTGTGATTGAGGGCTGACACCATAGCAAAGCTCATAGAATCACAAGAGCTGGAAGGCTCCTCAAGGGCCATCGAGCCCAACCTACTGCCAGAACAGGCTGTTAAAACACCCCTGAAAGGTTGCCATTTAACCTCTGTTTTGAAAACACTTATGAAAAAGGGTCCGTCACCTTCTGAAGGAATCTATTCTACTTCCACACAAGTCTTACTGTCAGGAAGTTCTTCCTAATGTTCATTCAGAATCTGTTTCCTTGACATTTGAATCCACTGCTCCGTGTCCTAGTCTCTGGAACAGCAGAACACAAGTTGGCTCCATCTTCTAAATGGCAGCCCTTCAAATATTTAAAGACGCCTATAGAAAACACAATCCAAATGGGGCTCAGGTAGATTTTCCTTCATTGGAGATTTCTAAACACAGGTTAGATAGCCACCTCCCAGGTTTATTAGTAGATTTCTTCACAGCAAGCAGTAGGACCAGATGGCCCTTGGAACTTCCAGCTCTGTGGTTCTGCAGTTTAAAATGCCCGTCACGTTGCCAGACACAGGCAGAGTTGTTTCCCATTTGAGTACCTCTTGCAATACAATGTGCATCCCAACATCCTAGCAAAGAAACCCACACCTAGATGCTGTTTCCATCCATGCATTTATTTAATTTATATCCCACTTTCTCTTAATATGGGAGCCAAGGTGGCTCACAACACAGAACATAACGAGATACGTGTAGACCAGAGGAGGGCAACCAAAATGGTGATAAGGGTCTGCAAACCATGCCGTATGAGGAGCGGCTTAGGGAGTGGGCTATGTTTAGCCCGACGAAAAGAAGGTTAAGAGGTAACATGAGAGCCATTTTTAAATATTTGAAGGAATGTCATGGTGAATATGGAGCAAGCTTGTTTTCTGCTGCTCCAGAGACTAGGACACGGAGCAATGAATTCAAGCTGCAGGAAAAGAGATTTCACCTAAACACCAGGAAGAATTTCCTAAGAGCCATTCGGCAGTGGAATATGCTGCCTTGGGGTGTGGAGTCGTCTCCTTCTTTGGAGTTTTTTAAACAGAGGCTGGACGGCCATTTGCCGGGGGTGCTTTGCGTGTGTGTTCCTGCATGGTAGAGGGTTGGGCTCGATGGCTGTTGTAGTCTCTTCAGATCCTATGATTCTACGATTCTATAACCCAATGGTTTACAGAAAAAAACCCCCCACTTATATAAATTACCTTTAAAAGAGACAATATGCTGCATAGTTTATATTTTAAAAAATAAATAGATAGAATTTACAGATATCAAATTATACATCAGGCACACAGCTGTATACGGGCAAGGGCAATTAATAGAATGCTGAGACGTAATAGCGTTTAATGAACGGCCACCGAGCATTAAAGTTTGGGGAGTGGGGAGAAATCTGTCGCATGAGCGGCAAAGCTGGGAGCTGAATGCTACGGTATTTCACTTTCTTTGACCGACGGTCGCTGGCTTTGGGAAGACTCCAACTCCATAGGCAACATTTTGCAAGACAAAAGAAAGGCCCAGGCGACTTGCGTTGTTGCACAGGGATCATTGTTCAAGAACAGCTCTTACCAAATAGCCTTGGAATATTGTCAAGTTCTGCTGAAGTTCTGTTTCCACTTTCTTTTGTCATAGAACTATCTTTCAAAATCTGGCAAAGCATCACGTGGCTCTGAAGTATCATGATAAGTTTTTAATACACAAAACTAACCTGTTATGAATAATGAAAATGCCATAGAGAGAGGCGTTTGTCCTCCAATGCCACACAATGCAGTGGCAGTTGGTGACTTTTCATGTCAACCGAACAACGAATCCAGACTTATTGTCCCAAACTTTAAAGGCGCTGTCTGAAATGCTGTGCAGTATCTCCCCCCAGTAGGTTCAGCATCTTGTACATCTCCTTTAAAGTTCAGACTAGAACCTGCAGCAAAGTCACGGCTTTCATGGAGATATCCCTGAATCCTTTTGCAAGTTCCAACTGGAACAGATCTGTTGAAGCAATATGACTCAACATTCAACACTTTATTCAATGGGTCTACTCTGTGCAGAATGAACCAATAGAAATCAAGCCATGACAGCTGCCACTCATCCCTAATGTTTTGCTGTATTCCACCAGACACTAACTTGATTTTTTTTCCTGAAAAATAAAAATAATCATTTTAAACAAAGGTTCACATGCAGTCTTTCAAAATAAAGACACTTTTCATCCACAATGAAGTACAATTTAGGTTCCACTTACTGCAGTGGGAGTATTATGCACACTCCTATAGAGAACGAGTATATTTACCCAGCGTTGCCCAAGATTTTATTTTCTCATAGGTAATACTTGTTAGAAAGAGTTGAGATCCTGGGTCTCTAATCCCCCAAACTGCCTTGTCCAGTACCTGTACCTTTTCCCCATATTCCCCAATCCAACCTGTATTCAGAGTTGTTAACATACAGAGGTTGGGTTCCGGAGGGAATGCACTGTCCTCCTCCTTGCTGCTAGGCCTCGTCCGCATAGCCACCGGCCAGGCCCAAGAGCTCTCTGGTTGAGAATTCTAAAGGCCCCTCCCTCAACGGCCAACCCCGGGATTCCGTGGAATCTTCACAGGCAGCCAATCATATGAGGTCTTCTCGCCTGACACAGCCAATCCTATGAGGTCTTCACCTGCCTGATGTGGGCAAACTCACAAACTTTTGACTTTTATATAGTAGATGAAGAAAATGGCCTTCTAGCAGATCAAAGTATTCTGTCAAGCAAGAGGGCTAGACCCATGAACAATGTTTGAGGTAAAGGCATGTCATAGATCATAGAATTGGAAGAGACCCCCAGGGCCATCTAGTCCAACCCCCTTCTGCCACGCAGGAGTACACAATCAAAGCCCTCCCAACAGATGGCCATCCAGCCTCTGGCCATTTCCGCATGGATCTGTTATAGCGCGATGATTCCACTTTCAACCTCCTATGGAATCCTGGGCTTTGCAGTTTCGGGAGGGGCCGGCCAGCCCCTCCCAAAACTGCAAACCCCAGGATTCCATAGGAGGTTGAAAGTGGAATCATCGAGCTATAACAGACTCGCGCGGAAATGGCCTCTGTTTAAAACCTCCAAAGGAGGAGGAGACTCCACCATACTCCATTGAGGCAGCAGCATATTCCACTGTCAAACTGCTCTTCTTGCCAGGAAGTTCTTCATGCTTAGGTGGAATCTCATTTCACGAGAGAATTAATCAGGACTGTCTCTGCCAAACTGGGACAATTGGAAGATATGGGAAGCCAGCTGACATGCTCCAAAACTGTTTCAACCGAGACTAAAGGCTTTATCACATGAGGCACCTAAATCGCTATTACAGCAGGATGATAGCATCTTTGGGGGAGACTTATCACATGACATTGTTCCTCTTCTGTTGCTCTCCCAGTAGAAGACCGTACGCAGAGGCTGGGTGGCCATCTGTCAGGAGTGCTTTGAGGGTGTTCCTGCATGGCAGGGGGTTGGACTGGATGGCCCCTGGGGTCTCTTCCAACTCTACATTTCTATGATTCTATGATTCTATGTATGGAAAGTGTTTCTTCTACAAAGGAGGTAATCCACAGATTAATCCATCAATTACTTCCTTTGTAAAAGACATTCTCAGATGCAGCAGCTCATGACTTACTTTTTTCCATCAATGTGGGAAGCTACCCTTACATTACCCACCCTTACAGGAGGGGTGACCAAAATGGTAGAAAGCCTGGAAACCATGAAGCCCTGTGAGGAGAGGCTTAAGGAGCTGGGTACATTTAGCTTGGAGAAGTTAAGAAGCAACATGATAGCTGCGTTTAAATATTTGAAAGCATGTTGTATGGTAGACGGAACAAGCCTGTTTTCTGCTGCTCCACAAACTAGGACACGGAGCAATGGCTTCAAACTTCAGGAAACAAGATTCCATCTAAACATCAGGAAGAACTTCCCGACGGTAAGAGCAGTTGGGCAGTGAAATATGCTGCTGTCCCAATGGAGTGTGGTGGAGTCTCCTCCTTTGGAGGTTTTTAAACAGAAGTTGGATGGCCATCTGTTGGGAATGCTTTGATGGTGTCTTCCTGCATGGCAGAATGGGGTTGGACTCAATGGTCCCTGTGATCTCTTCCATGATTCTGCGAAGAAACAGTTTGTAGTTGCTTTTTAGCAGCTTCATATCCTTAAATCACAAAAAAGAGCAATGTATAAAGCAAAATTTTAAAAAGGAACATTATATCCCAGGAAGCTGGACCAAAATCCTAGCTACCCAGTGTAACATTGAGACTCTCGTAGCTTCCATGGCTTGCTTTAGCTCTGTTGTTTTGCTGCTGAAGTACTGAACAATGGGGTGAAGTTCAGCACTAAGGTCTGGTCCAAAGCCCTGCAGCATTTCAGCTGGAACGGCAAGGCAGAGCATGGATCCAAAGGTTGCAAGATGAGTCATACACAGAATCTGTTGTCATGCTGAGATGCAAACTCTGTCCTCCATCACACAATGTTCTGACCTGCAGACTCCATCGTCTAACCGGAAAGAAAAAGGCAGAGAAAGAAGGAAAAGAGAGAGGAAGGAAGGAAGGAAGGAAGGAAGGAAGGAAGGAAGGAAGGAAGGAAGGAAGGAAGGAGGTAGTATGAAAACATTTCAACCTTCTCTGGTTGGTGCACCAGTGCAGTGTAGTGGTTTGAATGTTGGATGAGGACACTGACCAGGGTTAAATCCTCATTTAGGTATAGAAATCCATTGGGTTGGTCGTACTGTCTCAGAGCCTCCTCGTAGGGAATGGTTTCCAGGCCTTCTACCATTTTGGTCCTTCCCCTCTGGACATGTTCCAGCTTGTCAATATCCCTCCTGAACTGTGGTGCCCAGAAATGGACACAGTATTCCAAGTAGGGCCTGACCAAAGCAGAATAGAGTCACTTCCCTTGACCTAGACACTCTACTCATATTGATGCAGTCCAGAATCACACTGGCTTTTTTAGCTGCTGCATCACACTGCTGACTCATGTTTAGCTTCTGGTCTACTCGATCCTTTTCACATGCACTGTGGTTAAACCAGGTGTCACCCATCCTATATCTGTGCATTTCATTTTTTTTTCTGCCCAAGTGTAGTACCTAACACTTCTCCCTGTTGAAATTCATTTTGTTATGAATTTCTGCTCTCTAATTGGTTAAAATTATTGCTCCAAATGTGCCAGATTACAGGTCTCCCAATCCTCCATTCATCCTCAGTAGCAATGAGGGGGGTTGTAGTCTAACAACTCTGAGAAGCACCAGATTGAGAAAGTTTGTTTTAGAGATCTGTAAAATCAGGCCTGATATGGGAAAAGTGGCAAGAGTGGATGTATCTCCCCAGTGATGTAGACTCGAGCCAATGGACACAGACTTGAGTTGGACTTAAGTCACTTCGGTGACTCGACTTAGACTCGACTCGGCAATAAATGATGCACTGACTCGACTCAACTCGAGACTTGAATATTTTTAATGACTGACTTGCTGCCCTCAGTTCAGTAACATAACACATTCATCCAGAAACTTTATGACTTTGAACAAGGCTTCCATCTCTTTTTGCCTGCTGGTCACACGACAATCTCTCTCAAGCCCAAAGTGTGGGTGCATTTCTCGGAGGGGAACAGCAAATGGGTCAGGCAATGAGCAATGGGCTTGAGGTCTGCTCAGCAGTCTGTCCTTACTGCATATCGGAGGAGCCTTCTAAAGCTTTTCCTAAGAGCAGAAGACAAGACTCACCCCCAGGGTGCAGGGGGCATTTCTCAGAAGGGGACAGCAAATGCGTTAGGCAACAGGCTTGAGGAGGAAGGATCCTTCCTTCCAAAGCTTTTGAAGCTTCAGTGATGGGGAGTAAGAAGGATCCTATTCTCCATAAGGAAGAACTTCTTGACTGTAAGGGCTGTTCAACACGAACAGACTGTCTTGGGAGGTGGCCATGGACTCTTTTTCTCTGGATGACTCTAAACAGAGGTTAGATGGCCACCCCTCAGGAGTGCTTTAGTTGCATATTCTTGCATGGCAGGAGGGGGTTGGACTGGATGACCCTTGGGATCCCTTCCAGCTCTTAAGACTTGGTGCTTAAAAGGTGAATTGCCACTCCTCAAGGCTCTCTTTTTCCTGGTGAGGAAATGGATCATCTCTAGGCAATGTGGAGGAGCCGAAGTTGACAGGAACAGTCGGGGGGGTGGAGCAGATGTGGCCCAAGGGGCACAGTTTCCCCACGCTGGCTGGAGCTAAGTGGGCGCTCTGTATTTAGAGGCAGCAAGCTGAGGAGCCACCAAAGGAGCAGGCAGTTGCCTTCAACCTGAACAGCCCTTCAGATAGTGTTTGTGAATCTCAGAGGCATCTAGCTGACCGACATAGGAAGCAGGATGCTAGACCAGATGGCCTCAGAGTCTGATACGGCACAGAACCGTAGAATGATAGAGTTGGAAGAGACCACCAGGGCCATCCTGTCGGACCCCCTTCTGCCATGCAGGAAGACACCTTCAAAAGCACTCTCAACGTATAGCCATCCAGCCTCTGTTTAAAAACCTCCAAAGAAGGAGACTCCACCACACCTCCAGGCAGCACTGTATTCCACTGTCAAACTGCTCTTACCGTCAGGAAGTTCTTCCTAATATTTAGCTGGAACTTCTTTTCCTGAAGTTTGACTCCATTGTGCCATGTCCTAGTCTCTGGAGCAGCAGAAAACAAGCTTGCCCCATCTTCCCTATGACATTCCTTCAAATATTTTAAACACGGCTACGATGTCCTTCATTTCTACATTTCCTTTTCCTCTTTTGGACTTTAAATGTCATGCACGCATATTGTTCTCCTCTGAGAACAACACAGGATGCCGGGGGGTGGGGTGGTGGGAAGGTGTTGAAAACAAAGAGCTCATGGAAAAATTCCATTCCTTTGTGCAGGTGCAATTGGGAACAGAATGTCAGGTTATGTTTGTGCGGCTGCCTTAAAGAACGCATACAAAGGCATTCCATGTTATGACGTGACTTGAGGCCTTTCTCCTGGCTCCGTACAGCCTCCTTGGATCGGGGTGCATCGTTTTCATCTCCCCGCGCAAGCGGAACCGAGTGCCTGGGCTCAGCTCTATTGTTGCTAGGAGGACAATGCCTTGTTTCATTTCAATAGGTGTACCTCCCACATCCCTCTTCCAAAACAAGCCTGCACGGAAGACAGGTGCACCAGTTCTGGGCAGAGAACACCTGGAGGTTTTGCAGTCCCAGCCAGGTACTTGGGATTTTTGACAGAGCTGCTTGCATACCCACACCTTTGTTCGGGAGAATCCAGCTTTGAAAAGGTTTGCTCTCATCCCCCTCCCCCAGGAAATGTCATATCATTTGTTGGAGCGGTTAAGGTGCTCAGTGGTGGAATGTGATTTCACTAAGAAGTAAGGACCGGCTTAGGGAGCTGGGGATGTTTAGCTAGGAGAAGAGAAGGTTAAGAGGCGACATGATAGTCATGTTTAGATATTTGAAGGGATGTCATGTGGAGGACGGAGCAAGCCTGTTTTCTGCTGCTCCAGAGACTAGGACATGGAGCAATGGCTTCAAACTTCAGGAAAAGAGATTCCTTCTAAACGTTAGGAAGAACTTCTTGACAGTAAGAGCGGTTGGACGGTGGACTATGCTGCTGTCTGAAGGGAGTGTGGTGGAGTCTCCTTCTTTCGAGGTTTTTAAACAGGGGTTGGATGGCCATTTGTTGGGAGTGCTTTGATGGTGCCTTCCTGCATGGCAGAAGGGGGTTGGACTGGATGGCCCTTGAGGTCTCTTCCAACTCTAGGATTCTTTGATTCTAAGTACTGTATGAGTCTAGATAATTTTATTCAAAAACCGACCTAAAAAACCTACGCTGACTTATCCACAGGGTCAGTGCTGTACCTTAACCCTTATCAAAAAAGGAACCTGAGTAAAGTGGCAAAAGGCCTTTCTGAATGCCTGGGCGAGAAAATGACTGAGGTGGCAGCCGGGGGCAGCTGGACCCCTGAGTTGGTGCTGGCACTTTCCTTTCTCTGTGGAACGACCCCCGGCTTATCCACAGTTCATATCACAATCCATAGTTTTGGCCCCAAAATCTGCCCTCGACTTATACGTGCAGCCGGCTTAGTCACGAGTATTTACAGTAAGATGAGAGGAAAGCCCACGGGACCAAACTTTCACCAAGAATATAATATTACAGGTCTGGACAGTGAGCAATAATCACAGTGAAGGTGGGTGGGTGGAGACTCCTGTAATCTGGTTTCGGTGAGCATTTTGGAACAGGCTGTAAAGCTTCCGTGATAATCTTTTTACGTTACAGCTGTGGCTCCCACATGACAGAGGATAAGGAATAGTAGGACTGAATTCAATACTGACTTTGTTCAAGTGGACGCTTCCACGCCTAAATATTAGGAAGAGCTTCTTTTTAACGGTACAGGTGGCTCAACAGTCTCCCAGGCCATTTCTGCACTACGCTGTTACGCTGCTATTATTCCACTTTCAACATCCTATGGAATATCCTGGGGTTTGCAGTTTAGGGTGGGCATTTGGAATTCTCAACCAGAGAGCTCTTGGGCCTAAGGAAACTACAAACCCCAGAATGCCACAGGAGGTTGAAAGTGGAATCATTGCGCTATAACAGTGTAGTGCGGAAAGGCCCTCATTCTCAAAGGGGCTACAAGATCTCTCTGCATACCGATCAGACCAACATCGCCACGTCTTTGCTTTAGTTATGTGTTTCTGCATGGCAGGAGGTTGGTTACACAGTCCTTGCAGCCTCTTCCAAGTATATGCAAGATGGATGCTGCCCCCAAATAGGAATGGACCCATTTGTCACTTTTTCCTTCCTCTCGATTTCTCATTTTTAACAATCCTAAATTTGGTTTGTAGAATCATAGTTCAAAGTCCTTTCCAGCGGGAATCCACCACTAGAGCATCCCTGAGAGAGGCCCATCTAGCCTTTGTTTTAAAATGTCCAAGGAAGGAAAATCTTCCACCCTTGTGAGAGACTCAGGTCGTTTCTGCACTAGGCTGTTATAGCGCTATGATTCCACTTTCAACCTCCTATGGAATCCTGGGGTTTGCAGTTTCGGGAGGGGCCGGCCGGCCCCTCCCGAAACTGCAAACCCCAGGATTCCATAGGAGGTTGAAAGTGGAATCATAGCGCTATAACAGCCTAGTGCGGAAAAGGCCTCAGTTTTATAGGTCTTATTGTTAGGATATTCTCCCTAAAGGCTGATTCTGAATCTCCTTTCTGGTAATCTGAATCTGTCATTTTAGGTTCTACCTGCTGGAGCAGCAGAAAACAAGTTTGCTCCAACCTCTACATGACAAGGCTTCACATATTTGAAGATGTCTAAGGAAAACTTCACCCTGAACATTTCAGAATTTTTCCAACCTTAGGTTCAATTTACTCCAGACGTGGAGATGTTCTTTTGAGGCTCACCCATGGTTTTCTGTGTGTTTCTCCTAACATATCTCCATTTTCGTCCACAATTTTGTCTGGTATAATTTTTTTTTCCAAGTCATTTTCCTGAGATAGTGAACATTTGGGAATGTGACTTGATATTAAATGGAGAATGCCGCAGAACTGACGGCCAACAAGTGAAACAGCTTAGGGGGCTATAAAAAGGTAGCACTTAAACACACACAGACACAGACATATTGACCAAATATATTAGGATATTGACCTAAAAATGAAGTGAAGGGAGAAATATGTCCCATACCAAGGAGAGTTGCAGCTCTTGTTCTGCCTCTCACGCAAATCAGGTAAGGATTTGTTGCATCTTCTTTGTCTCCAGCTACTTTCTAGTGGATTCTTCTCCTTTGGAAGCATTTAAACAGATGTTGGACGTGCATCTTTCAGAAGTCCTTTAATTCTGAATTCCTGCATGGTAGGGGGTTGGGTTAGACAGCCCTTGCACCCCCTTCTGATGCTAAGATTCTGTTTATTTGTGATTTTTACCAATACAGGCATTTTGGAGAGTTCCACTGCCACGTTCAGAGAAGGGCAAGTTTCAGTTCACTTATTGGCTTGAAAGTATAAAATTAAGGAAATCTGCATTAAAATATGAACTGAATCAATCCCCTCCCCTTATTCATAGAATCAAAGAGCTGGAAGAGACCCCAAGGGCCATCCAGTCCAACCCCCTTCTGCCATGTAGGAATACATCAACACAGCATTCCCAACAGATAGCCATCTAGCCTCTGTTTAAAAACCTCCAAAGAAGGAGACTCCGCCACACTCTGAGACAGTATATTCCACTGCGGAATTGCTCTTACCATCAGGAAGTTCTTCCCAATGTTTAGGTGAAATCTCTTTTCCTGTAATTTGAATCCATTGCTCCATGTCCTAGTCTCTGGAGCAGCAGAAAACTGACTTGCTCCATCCTCCACATGACATCCCTTCAAATAATTAAACATGGCTATCATGTCCCCTCTTAACTTTCTCTTCAGCAGACTAAACATACCCAGCTCCCTAAGCCACTCCTCATAGGACATGATTTCCAGACCCTTCACTATTTTAGTTGCCCTCCTCTGGATGCATTCCAGCTTGTCAATACCCTTCTTCAGTTGCGGTGCCCAGAACTGGACACAGTATTCAATAGTAAAATTTCTGGAACAAGGTGGGCAAGTGCACAGAGGTGTGTGTGTGTGTTAGCCTTCAAGTCACCTGTCGACTTATGACGATCTCACAAATTTTACAGGGTTTTCGTAGGCAAGGAATACTCAGAGGTGGTTTTGCCAGTTCCTTCCTCTGAAATAGAGCCTCCAAACCAGATATCCCTTGGTGGTCTCCCATCCAGAGTACTGACCCTGCTTAGCTTCCTAGGTCAACAGAATCTGGTGCCCTTAGGAAGGGCAGAGGCCAACTTTTTCACTCCATGTCCCCCTTGGCACCTATGTGTTCTGGATGCATTGGAAGTAACGTAATATCACTTCCAGCTGCCATTCTGGACCAATTTTAACTATTTTTACAAACGTTTTGGAAGAGTTATTGGGTGGGTGGATTGAAATGGGGGGACTTGAGGAGCTTCCAGGGGAAGTTTGGGGTCCAAAAGTGGGGCTAAGGGGTTGTACTCTCCCTCCACATTGAGGACATAAGTCAGCCCTCAGGAGGACCAATAAACTCTCCAAAGCACATGCTTCCACGTGATGTGGGGCTTACACACATGCACACTTTCACGACCATCTCGTGGAGCAGGGGTGAGGCAAAGAACAGCCCTCCAGATGCTGTAGGACTGCAACACCCATCAGCCCGAGCCAGCAGAGCTGTCAGTGAGGAATGCTGGGAGGCACTAAGCCCAAAGCCTCCAGACTGCTGTGCTCTGCCCATCCCTATTGCAGAGTATAGCGGCTGCAACACCTTTTGTCTTTGTGATCTCTCCATTGCACAGAAGCGCTGGAAGGCCAGGGCATCCCTTGTCCTTTTTTTGGCAGACACATTGCATTTCTGCCAAGGTAACTGCGATTTCTTTTTTCTTTTTTCTTTTGTAACACCGAAAACTTCTAGGACGTGTCTAAATCAGGCCAATTAAAGGACATCATGCCATTCTTTTTTGGTAGGGTTCATCGCACAGGCTGTGCCATCCTGTCTGTTTTTCCAGACCCGATGTGCTAGCCCTGGAGAAGAGGAAGGCGAGGAGAGATGGAACCAAGGCTGGATTATCAAAGATGCCACTGGAACAAATGCTCCAGAACCCTCAGTATTTAGGGGTCTCATACTGCTGGCGGCATTGCACACAGATACGGTTCTGTGACGCTCCCAAGAGAGAAATCCTTCTGTGCGGTGTAGATCTCTCTTCTCTTGAATTTGCTGCTCGGTCTGGCGTCATTTCTCAGCTGCGGAGTGAGTGAAGGGTAGGGATGCCAGGTTAGTACCGTGCCGGGCCCTGAGATTCCAGGGAGAAAACGTGAGACCAAACGGTGGTCTCTCCGGTTATTGTCATTCAGCAGGAGCCATTCAGCATCAACCATTAAGCCCAGAGAGAACCAGCATGCTGTAGTGGTTCGAGGGCTGGACTGCGATTTTGGAGACCAGCGTTCAATTCCCCGCTCGGCCATGGAAGCCAGTGGATGACTCTGGGTGCATCGCATACTCTCAGCCCCAGGAAACCCTGTGATAGGTTTGCCTTAGGGTTGCCCTACATTGGAAATGACTCCAAGGTACACAAGAACAACAACATGTCATTCAAACAAACAAACAGCAGGCCCCACGAAGGCTGGCGTCCAATTGGGGACGTAAACAAGAATAAGGCCATTTCCACACTAGACTGTTGTAGCGCTATCATTCCACTTTCAACTTCCTATGGAATCCTGGGGTTTGCAGTTCAGGGAGGGGCCGGCTGGCCCCTCCCTGAACTGCAAACCCCAGGATTCCATAGGAGGTTGAAAGTGGAATCATAGCCCTCTAACAGTCTAGTGCGGAAATGGTCTGAGTCATGCCCTAGGCATGCAGAGCCAAAACATCACCATTGCACATCAGATATATTCTGCAAATAGCGGCAGAAGTGAAGCTGAGCAGGCAGCATAGAATCACAGAATCCTAGAGCTGGAAGAGAACTCAAGGGTCATCCAGTCCAACCCCATTCTGACATGCAGGAAGACACCATCAAAGCACTCCTGGCAGATTCCCATCCAGCCTCTCTTTCAAAACCTCCAAAGAAGGAGACTCCATCACACTCTACTGTTGAACTGCTCTTACCATCAGGAAGTTCTTCCTAACGTTGAGACGGAATCGCTTTTCTTGTAGCTTGAACCTATTGATCCGTGTCCTAGTCTCTGGAGCAGCAGAAAACAGGCTTGTTCCATTCCTCCATATGACATCCCTTCAAATTTTTAAACATGGCTATCGCGTTCCCTCCAAACCTTCTCTTCTCCAGGCTAAACGTACCCAACTCCCTTGTATGGGAAAAGACCTGGAAACCATGCCCTACGAGGAATGGCGCAGAGTTAGTGACATTCATACCTTTTGCCACTTGCTCTGATTTGACTTGGCCACATGCCTCCCTGTTTTCGTTTGTGAACTGTTGGAGGGCATGAGAATGTGTTGGACTGCACCTCTCATCGTCCCCAGCATGGCTAGTACTTTTGTTGTCCGGCTTCCAAGACACACAAAATGGTCTCGTGGCTCGCTACAGACATAGGTCTATGTAACATTTAAACCACTTGCCTTCATCCAATTTGCTAGTGTTTCCCAGGGTAAACTCATTTCACTGATGGAACTCACTTAACTGACAAAGTGCCTGTTGTTCCAAGGGGTCTGCTCTCGCTGACTGTGAAAAACCGCTGAAAAGACTCATAGAAAGATTTAGCACAGGATCTGCTGAAGCATTAATGTTTATTTAAAAGCACGTTTCTGCAGAAGCGGGTGCTCCACAAAGAGAAGGACACACCCCAGTATGGTGTACCTCATGTTTTATCCCCTGTCCCCGTTGCAGGTTTTCCCTCCCCTGGGATCCCACTGGATAGGACCCCAAAGGTTGCAGCCTATCAGGATCGCCTAAGAAGTTACATTTCCCCTTCCCCATATTTACAGCATGAGTGACCGTGCATTTCCCTTGCATATCCTTAATTCTCATTAGCAGTTTCAAAATGCCCCTTGCTGTGATCACCCCAACAGTTTCTAACCACCCCTGCTTCTAAACCATGCCAACCTTTTTTCTCACATTCCTTATCAGCCAGTTTCCTCCTTACAGACGGCCTTGTCCCGTCTGGTGTGTTGTGATCTGAAACACACCGGCCACCCTAAAGATCCAAGGTCTTGAGCGGGCCCTTTTTTTGTTCAGCTGCCAATTTTAGGAAGCTGTTTTCTTAGACTTGGTGTATTATAGAAGCTCAAATATAAAATGTACTGAAATATATGTGTACCTATATCCAAAATATATGTTATACATATAAGCTAATATATATATGCTTCTAATACATGTTATTAATATTGCATACCCAGTGCAGAAGCTAAAATAGATTTCACTTCTCTCATTGACCTAGCAATCAGATTTTAGCCACAGACAGACAGACAAAAACACGTATGTGGTGAAGACATTCCTGACACAAGAATAACGGGAAATTTCACCAATCGGTTTTTTTTTTATCTGCATGCGCTCAAGATACCCTCCAACGGATCTGTCGGGGACAGCATTGATTCATCCTCTATCATCCCATTTTTTAGCTGCTTTTGTAACGCTCCAGTTTCTCTCCTCTCCACGCAACTTTCCCTCTTTGTCTGCTACTCACTGCAGTCGCTGCAAACTTGAGTTCAAAGTGCAAAAGTAGTTTACTCCACTACGTGGGTGGAAGGGAACGGACGAGGCTGAATTTTGGTCTTAGCTACAGACACGGTCGAAAGCTGCGACCTCTCCTAGCTTGTGTGTTCTTCCTCATTAATAACTTTAGATATTCTAGCCACGCTGTGACATTGCTTGGTCACATACGTTCCAGTTTTCATCAGCGAAATGTTGGAGGTGATCCAGAATCACAGCAACCTGAGGCCTGCATTGCCTCTCACCCACTATACTTTTTTTGTAATAACAGGAAAATATTCCATAATGTATATAGGAACAGGGTTGGCCTGCTTGCTCACTCTCACCTTTCAAATTGGTTTCTCCAAACTTGAGCTGGTAAATGTCCTACCTTAAGACAGAGATCTGTTTTCCATTCCTTCTTGCAAAGAACCCAGTTGTAATTCTGGGCCTTTCCGCACTACAATGTTACAGTGCTCTTATTCCACTTTCAGCATCCTATGGAATGCTGGGGTTTGTAGTTTTGGGAGGAGTATTTAGAATTCTCGGCCAGAGAGCTCTTTGGCCTTAAAAAACTTACAAGCCCCAGAATTCCATAGGATGTTGAAAGTGGAATAAGAGCACTATAACAGTGCAGTGCGGAAGGGCTCTCTGTGTCCGCAACATTCATTCACAGCAGCCCCTAGAAGCAACTGGATTCATAGAGCACTTTAACACTGGAGATTCGGTTAATCTCTCAGGTGAGCCGGGCCTGCTCCAAGTCTAGCCCTGCTAGCGCAACCACCTGTGTCTTTGCCGAGAATCACTGGGGCCTGCAAACACATTCTTACACTTCACTGTCTCTTTGCATTTCTTGTGACTGTTACAAGACATCTCCCGTTGTTCAGCCTGTGAGTATAAACCTCCTTATGAGTGGCTTTGGAAGGAAATCTTGGAATGGAAGGAGGGCTGTTTTGGGAAAAGTGTAGAATTCGTCTAGAGATTGCTCCTTCTATAATGCTGATGGTTTGGCCTTTTTTGTGGTTGCATGCCTTCAAGTCGTTTCTGACTATTGCAAACCTATCATGAGGTTCTCTTGGCGAGCTTTGTCCAGAGGTGGCTTGTCTTTGCCTTTCTCTGAGGCCGAGAGAGTGTGACTTTCCCGAAGTCACCCGGTGCCTTTCCATGGCTGACCAGGACTTGAAATGTGGTCTCCAGAGTTGTCATCTGATGCTCAAACCAATACATTGTGCTGGCTGTCTACAGATAAGTTTTTGAGTTCATTTATTGCATGCGAGTTTCATCTTGCATTTTATTGTTAGCTGCTTGGAGCATTGCTTTGTATTGGAAGGGTGGGGTCTCAAAGAAATATATTACATGGTTGTCATCTGCATGCGTGTGCACATATGTATGCATAGGAGAGATGGGAATAGTTTGGCTTTCCAAATGTTGCTAGAATGTCACTCTACGAATTGCTTACCAATGGCTATCCTAAGCCAGCTGGGAGTTGCAGTCCAAAAACACAGAATCATAAAGCTTGAAGGAACTGCAAGGCTTATCTCCTTCTGTGCAGGAATCTACAAGAAAAACTCTCCATTCAAAATTTGGAAGGCCAATGTTTCCCCACCCTTGTAGCAGTTTTCCAACTGTGCACTTTTCCAACATGGTCCGGCGCATAATAAAATTACATGTGCAATCCCTTCCCACATTAAAGCATGGCATGTGACGATGCTCCCTTGTATGATAGGCACTGCTCGAGTGTCTTTTTTCCTGCTCCTCAGCCTTTAAAGCGTGGAGGAGAAAGGCAGCGTGTTTGGCGACTCTCACATGCTCTCCTCCACTACATTGCACTCTGGGGGGAAAAATGAAGCCGGATCCAGAGCAGACAAAGAGCGAGAACACCCTCTTGCCTGGACAAAGTAAGACTTTAGCATTCCAAAAGTCGGCACATTTATTTTGAAAAACTTCAGAATGGATCAAAAGGTTCTGGACAAGCAGTGAGCGGCCAAGAAATGAACTCAGGTGAAGGGCCTGCTGGATTGGCCAGGGAAGAGCATTTCTGTTGTTGTTGCAGCTTTTGGTTAGCAAAATGGCAGCCTGGTAGGATGGAAAGTAGTAAAAGCAAGGCCATAATAAAGTCATTGCATTGCTGCAATAATCAAGTCTCTTAATGGAGTGATTTAAGTGGCTTACCTATATGGTTTGCATTTGGTTTCGTCTGCTGTTGGTTTCTCCATGTCCCAGAGAGGGACTGTTTATAATTTTTGGCTGGATTTTGGACATGTGCAGTTTTGGGCTTCAACTTTTTAAAATGTTGGGGTTTGTTGCAGTAAATATCCTAGGCTGTTTCACCGGCAGATAGTGTGTATGTGTGTGTGTGTGTGTATGTATAAACACTTATTCATGTCTGTTTGTAAATTCTGCAATTGCATTGCGAAATCATGATTTGGTAGAAAATGTCTATGCTGCAGTGTGGTGTAGTGTAATTCACTAGCACTGAAAGCCAATACAGGGCTTGGAAAAGTTACTTTTTGGCCTGCAAATTCCAAATCTCTTATTCTGGCTGGGAGTTTTTGGAGTTTTCTGCAATCCAAAAAAGGTAGTTTGTTCACAATGTGATCCAATGCATCTCCACCTAGAAGTCCCAATGACTTCAGTGGGATTGACTCTAAAAGAGCTGTGTGCCCAACATTTTTGTGTTTTTGCATTTTTTTAAAAAAAAATTGGGTTTCTTTGGTAAATATCCCAGGATGCTTTGTTGGTTCGTGGTGTGCCTGTGTATATAAATACCTCTCTGTGTGTTTGTAAATTCTGTTCATGGGGTGCAACTGCACTGAGAACTCATGATTAAGTAGAAAATGTTTATGCTGTAATGGTAACGTGGTGTGAATTACTAGCTGTGCAGTCCAACACACAATTTGGAAACGTTACTTTATTTTTCTGCTGCAACTACAGAATCTTGAACCCAGGGAGATTCAGGGAGCTGCCCCTCCCAAAAGGCATGTTTAGATCTTGTGCACATCTACCTAGAAGTAAGTCCCAGGCCATTTCCGCACTAGACCGTTATACTGCTATTATTCTACTTTCAACATCCTATGGAATCCTGGGGTTTGCAGTTTAGGGAGGGGCCTTTGAGGATAGCCTTTGAGGCCCCTCCCTAAACTGCAAACCCCAGGATTCCATAGGATGTAGAAAGTGGAATAATAGCACTATAACTGTCTAGTGTGGAAGTGGCCCCAGTTACTTCAACAAAGACTGATTGACTTCGTATTGTACCGCAGGGATGGGATTTGTGTGACTTGCAGCTCGCACACAGCCCTTTTGTGGGGTCCAGTGTGTAGCCCTTGGGATATCACTGAACCTCAAAAAGCCATACCCCTCTGCAAATCTTTCCTAACTCCCAACTTTTTTTGGCTTAAAACACTAAAATTTGACAAGTTTGGCTAAATAACACTGTCCCCATAAAACAGTTTGGTTGTTCTTGTGTGCCTTCAAGTCATTTCTGACCTAAGGCAAAGCTATCACAGGGTTTTTTTGGGCAGAAAGTTTTGAGAGGAGGTTTGCCCTCCCCTTCCTCTGAGGCTGAGAGAGTATGACTTGCCCAAAGTCACCCAGTGGGTTTCTTTGGTTCAGTGGGGATTCTAATCCTGGTCTTCCAGTGTCCTAGACCAACACTCAAACCATGCTGGCTCTCAAAACATTTTTGTAAAAATCCCGATGCTATGAAAATATCACTTCTGCTCACCCGTAATGACAACTGTGATAGGATATAGCTAATCTGGAGGAGCCCAAGATGACACAGGGGCCCTTCACACGCTGGACCATGACCACTGCCGGTGTAGCTGTAGTGACCATTAGTAAACCAGTTTGAAATAACTCCCATGTACTGAACTCTCCCGAAAGCTATGGTCAAACCCTAAACTGCTATGTGGGATCATAATACCGTATTAGCCTGCTTTGCAAGGCCGTTGTAGAGTCCCTCATCGTGGTGAAATGGCATGCTTTGTAAAAAGCTTGTGCACATCCTCCGACATTTCACGGATGAAAACTGGGACCACCCATGGCTCAGCAAATCAAAGGGCCTTTCCGCCTTACACTGTTACAGTGCTATTATTCCACTTTAAACCTCCTATGGAATGCTGGGGTTTGCAGTTTAGGGAAGGGTATTTAGAATTCTCAGCCGGGGAGCTCTTGGGCTTCAGTAAACTACAAACCCCAGAATTCCACAGCATGTTGAAAGTGGAATTAATAGCGCTATAATAGTGTAACATGGAAATGCCCATAGGGTGTAAAGAGGGTAAAAGGTGCAGTATTAATGAGGAAGAAAAGGCAAACTTGAACAGGTTGCAGCACTTTGCTTTTGCCGGAGCCTACAGGGAACGGCAAGATTCTGCCCATTCCCCTCTTTTCTTCCATATTTTGCTAAACGAGTGCAAGCTACTTGGGAACTTCGAACTCTGTTTGAAGCAAAAGATGTAAGCTGAAGACAAAGGGAGAAGATGGGTATTTTTAAAAAAGCAGCTGGAAAAGTGGAACCAGAGAAGATTAATTTGGACTGTCCTGCCAAATTGGAACAGGTAGAAGTTTTGCTTATATTCTTTGTGTCTCTGCTGAAATCTAGAAATCCAGTTGCATATACCCACTTGGTCTCTAAATCCTCTCAAATGTTTCCTTGCCTGTCCTGTTACATATCTGTCACTCTCTCGACCAGTTCTTTGCTTCTGGGTTCCTACTAATATTTCCTCTTCAGACTGTGACAACTTGACCTTCTTCTAGCATTAAACTATGCATCATAGTCATAGATTAGGCACAGATAGATGCAGATTTCCACCTCTTGCTGCCTGATAGTCATGTAGCTATTCAAGTGCACAGAAGCCTCCACAGAAAAAAAGGTGGCAACCTAAGGGCCTGGGTGTGTACAGTGATGACTTCAGGCTCTGAGGAATCATGGAATGAAAAGAGGGGAAAAATAATTTCCTCCTCAGAGTCCCCAGAACCTGTAGTCATTATTTTACTCATCCAGGTCATTGAGTTGCCACTTTTTTTCCTGTGAAGGCTCCTGTGCACAAATGCATAAAAATGAATTGATAATATTAATAAGACATATCTTCAAGAAGACCTTTAAGCAGAATACAAGACCACCAGCTTGCATTACTTTATGAACACAGTATGTTTACTTTCATGTTTTATTCAGAAATGAGTCCTGGGCAGTTCAAGAAGAGATACTCCCTAGATGATAGAATGAATTATAATTTGGTTGCAATATTTTGCATATATTCTCGAAAGTCACTCCTGTCTTACTCGGTGAAATCCTTATACACCTGGGATTGGAGTGAATATTAAGACTCTTGCTGTAACTAAGATGATGGGTACAGAAGTGAAATTGGTGCCCGTCCTTTGATATAAGCTCTCCAAAACATGTATTTAAGGACAGCAGACAAATATTTCATACCCTTCTGCATGTCACAGATGAAAACTGGGACACAAGTAGCATGAGAGTGTGGGCAAGATGACAGAAGTTATGATTAATGAAGAAGACCACACAAACCAGGGAGATGTTTAGCCTGGAGAAGATGTTTAGCCTGGAGAAGAAAAGGTTGAGAGGTGACAGGATAGCCATGTTTAATGATTTGAAGAGCTATGGAGGATGGCGCAAGCTTGTTTTCTGCTGCTTCAGAGACTAGGACATGGAGCAATGGCTTCAAACGTCAGGAAAAAGAAGTCTATGTTTGTACTTTGAACTCAATTTGCAGCAACCGATGTAAGGGCAAAGGGAGGAGGAAAGGGAAAGTGTGATATTGTAATAGCTGATGGAAAAAATGGGACAGCGCACATTTAATCTGGACTGTTATTGCCAAATGGGGATGATTATAAGGTATGATGCTTGAAGGAGACAAGGAAATGAAGAATGGTATTGTCTAGAGTATAGGTGAATTACTTTTTGGTAGTGAGAGTAGTGACTGTGCATAAACATTTTTTTCAACATGAAGTTGATTGCTACGGTCACCTTTCTCCCAGCAGATTGTTGTTCTTTGATCTTCTCAACAACCCTGCAAGACGGGCTAGAACGAGACAGCACACTTCTAGATTCAGTTCTGGGTTCGGAACCAGAGTCTGTGGCTTGCAACGTCTGTAACTTACAGTTACCATTGTCTCTGTAATGAGGCTTTTTAACAGGATAAACTCTGCGATATTGTGAAGTGTTCAGTTTTATCCCTTGAGAAACTACCTGCCTCAAAAGGCTCTTCCTATATCGTAGGAGAAGTCAGAAAATGTGTTTAATGAGGAATTTTTGCCACCTCAGCTGGAGGTGGATGGGAGACAGGTGATGAAAGGCAAGGAATGAACCAAATTAGCTCAGACGGTGGAAAATTCCACTGGTTATTTTAAATGAATGTAGTTTTTTACATTTTTTAAATAGCCCTTTGCATACATGGGCAGTTTTCCAGTTTTCTGGATGAAAATGCTGCATCCAATTATTCAGTTTGTCGTAAATAACACATAGGTATTGTTGGCAAACTTTTCAGGGCTGGCTTTCTTAAAACACCTTGAAGGAAAACAACCCAGAACCTTGTAGTACCTGAAAGACTCGCTTATTTTACCCCAAATTTTAATAGCAGCTAATATTTTTTAAAGGAAAACAACCCTCTCCCAATTCCAGCAGGCTAAGATTAAAAAACAACAAAGGATCTCGAAGGATCTCATAAGGGCAGAAAAAATTAAATTATTTGCTCTAGAAGGCTTCCTAAGAAACTAACAAACCATTTCTAATAGGTCATGGAAGAAGAAGAGGAATTATTCTAGCAGAATAGCACAATTGCATCTCTCTGTCTGTTGCCCTTTCTAATGAGTTACCACTTGGCTGTACTCAGAATAGGCTGCGATTATTCTTTTTTTTCTCCAGAAAGTCAGTGCTTAAAAGCCTGTCCATTGCTCAGGGAGCTTTCTCTTTGTTAAGGGTTATCTCATAGAATGAGAGCCAGTGGGATGTTGTGATTTGAGTGTTGGACTGCAGTTCTAGAGATCAGAGTTCAATTGTCCGTGGGCATGTCACACACTCTCAGCCCCAGAAAATCCCATGATAGGTTTGCCTTAGGTTCACCATAAGTCAGAAATGACTTCAAGGGACAGAATCACAACATATGGTAGATGGAGCAAGCTTGTTTTCTGCTGCTCCAGAGACTAGGACACGGAGCAATGGCTTCGAACTACAGGTTTGTGAACAATGGAGAAAGAAGCAATAAAGATACACATAAAAATAAGGTATATACAAAGATTTTGAAGGAAACGTAATAGTGAAGCAACACACAATTCTGTAAGAAGATAATAGGAAGGAGTGTAAATCTTGGAATAGTTTAAAGCAGAGCTTTCCAAGTTTTCCATGTTGGTAACACAATTTTTAGACATGCATCATTTTGCAACACAGTAATTCAGGTTTACTAGCAAGCCAGGGGTTAAACTAACCCCTTATAAGAGATACAGACACATACATAAATTGTAATAACAAAATGTATGGGGACACAACATATCTCGTGAAAACCTTTCGTATATTTTTTAAAATATATGGTTTATAAATAATAACACGTGTTTCCAAGATTGTAGGCAACACACCTACACTCTTCAGGCGACACACTAACATGTCACGGCATACTGTTTGGAAAGCCCTGGTTTAGAGAATGACTCAGCTCAGTGTTTCCACTTGATTGTTTGCATTGGACACCCTCTACTGCCTCCTCCTCTTGGACAAGTACTATCGCCTTCCTTCCCTTGCTGGGAGAAAGGCACGGGCAGGGAGCTGAACTCTGACTCCCTCAGTCTTCCCTTCACCAAGCTGAACATGCCCGACTCCTCAACCTGTCCTCATATGATTTGTTCCCCTTGCCTCCTACTGTCCTTGTTGCCCTTCTCTGAATGCGCTCCAACTTATCCGTATCCTTCTTAAAATGAGGCACCCAGAACTGAACACAGTACTCTAGATGAGACCTGACCAGCGCAGAATATGGGGGAACTGTTACTTCCCTCAGCTTGGAAACTATGCGTCTTCTAATGTTGGTTAAAATAGCATTCAATTTTTTTGCTGCAGAATCTGTGATTCTGCAATCACGCTGCTGGCTCATGTCCAGCTTACAATCGACACTCTGTAATGACATTGTACCGTAAATTGGAGTGTTACAGCTTTGTTGTGTGCCTTCAAGTCGTTTCCAACCTATAGTGACGCATGGATGTGACCTGGGTTTTTCTGGGGCTGAGAGTATGTGACACATCCCAGGTCACCCAGTCAGTTTCCTTGGCCCAGCAGAGAATCAAAGGCTGGTCTCCAGGGTCGCAGTCAATGCTCAAACACTACACCATGCTATTTCTAGGCCAACCTCAATTTGCTTTTTCCTTGTCCGACAACCACAGTCTGGTCTGGCTTGGATGGTTTGCTAACTTTGCTCTAGACATCCAGGCTTGTAGTTGTAGTTGAGAGCTCAAATTACTACACCACACTGGTTTTCTGCATACCATCTAAATATTTCACAGGCGAAAATGGGACCCGAGTTAGGAGAGGGTGTAGCAGTTTGCTCTAGGCTGAGCCTACTGGGAAGGGCAAGACCCTGCCCCTCTTCGCCTCTCCCTACTACTTATTTAATTTAATCTAAGCTACTTTTGCACTTTGAACTCAGTTTTGAGCAACTGAAGTAAGCTGAGGGCAAAGGGGAAAGTGGGAGGAGGAGGGAGAAACTGGGACCTTTTAAAAGCAGCTGGAAAACTGGGGAGGCAGAGGATTAATCAGATCTGTTCCTGCCAAATTGGGAAAGCTGGGCGGTATGTGATTAACACTTCTGCAAGATCTCCTAACATTTTTTGTTTTAAAGCAACGCTGCGTATTTTAAAGCGTTGCTCGTTTGTTCTGCAACCACACAACGGAATATATTGATGGTCCAGCCGAGCAGGGGAGGGTAAGGCCGGTTTTCTTGTGTCCTCAACACACTGATGTGACCCACGAGAGGTTTATGGGCGGGTAAATATTGGCTGCTGTGTACGCTCGCCCATCCGTACACCAGAGTCAAGCTGGCTCTCGAAATCGCTGCCTGGAATAATTGGGTGTTGTGAACCCCTTGAGCTCCGGTTTTGCAAAATTAATATCTGCCCCAAGTTGTTCACCGTCCCTGCAAGCATTTTTTAGAGTTGCTTTTGATCTTGCCCAAGTTTTATGAAGTGAATATTACGAGCTCTGTAAACACTTCTGTTTTAACATGGGCTTTTGCTGCTTAGTGGAAGACGCTTCTGGACAAGCCGCAGCACTGTGGGTGAGATCTGAATTTCTTGCTGAGATGTTGCCTTAAAAACATGATGTTTCCTCCTGTATGATGTCCTTAAACGACAGGAAAACGAGCGATTCGGCCTCGTGCCATCTGGATACGCCGGCAACAGGGAGACTGTTTGAAAGTAAAGACGTCTCCTGTGTCTCGTGTCTAGCCTGCAGCTGGTGTCATCGTTACTACCTTGCTGCTCTTAGTTGTAATTAAATACTGCCTGAGCAATTGCTGTGTAAACCGAGAGCAGCTTTTGGATCAGCGAGCGGTCTCCATTTCATGACTGTTTTTTCTCCTTGTCACCAGAACACTGGATAGCTGTCCACGTGCCCTCTTGGATGCGTTGTGCTCACCGTTCCCATTATCCACAGATAACAACAGTGATGAATGGGGATGATGAGAGTTGTGGCCCCGGGGAGGTGCTTGGTTGGGGGAAATAACAGGGAGATGGTGAAAAATCCTCTTTAGTGAAGGATGGACAAATACAAAGTCCTGCGTTCGTGAACATTTCCGTAATTCTTTAACGGGGAAAAAAAAAAAGGACCAGACGTAACGTGGAAAGATTAGGGATAGGTTCCTACTACGAAAGAAAAGAGCAGTTCAACATGTTTCAGCAAACTTCTAATTCAAAAATAACAATATGCACGTGTGAAATGAAACAGCCAAGTCAAGTAAACCTTAGATAACTAAGGCCATTTCCGCACTAGAGCGTTATAGCGCTATGATTCCACTTTCAACCTCCTATGGAATCCTGGGGTTTGCAGTCTCGGGAGGGGCCAGCCGGCCCCTCCCGAAACTGCAAACCCCAGGATTCCATAGGAGGTTGAAAGTGGAATCATAGCGCTATAACGCTCTAGTGCGGAAACGGCCTAAGCAATACTACTTTTTAAAATGATTCTATAGACAGCTTGAAAACATCTTCCCGAAATGCATCCGGGCATGGGTCTTTTGAAATGATCCACATTTTGGTGGCCGTGTTACCCCAAAAGGTGGGTGACTCAGGGGTCCACCCTTGAGAAAGGTGTTGACTTAGAGCTCAGAAAGGAGGCCTGTGAGAAGGGGGTTAACTCGGGGAACTTTTCACCTGTGTAGACCGGTACTAACTGCAAGACCCCAGTCAGAGGTTCCATGTTTTATTGGGGGCGGAACTGACAAACGCGTGCAAGAAATCAAGCCGTCTCATGAAGCGTACAAGGCTAGCAGAGGGAAAGGAGAGAAAGGTTGGATAGCGGGAGAGTGTCAGGTAAAGTAGGTGAAAATTGCCGTTCCGGAAGCGGAGGATCAAGACGAAGCATGGCTTAGACTGGAGGTCTAAGGGCAGTTCCATGGACAGGAATTTGGGGGCCCTCACGCAGCATAACACGCCGACATGTGTCCAAAGTACTGAACAAATTACCCAGGCTGGAGCCAGGGTTTAAGTACCCCGTTTCCTGCCCTAGGGAGAAGATGCGAGTTGCTCTCTGGCAGGGTGACCAAAGGGGTCTAGAATGGCATGGGAGTAGCTCAGGGAGGGACAACCTGGGTAAACTCACACCGTGCCCACTCCTGATGCACTATCAATGAAATGATACACAGTCATCCCTCCACATTCGCTAGAGTTAGGGGCACAGGACCTCTGTGAAAGTGAGAAGAAAAAAAAACGTGAATAACCGTAGGCCCTCCCAAACCATATTTAACACACACAAAAAGTGCGATCACCCTATTCAACCCACCGTGGATTCCTTCGAGGCCTCGGGGTTCCTTCACAAGGCAGAAGCAGGGGGGCCGGTGGGGCTTACGGCCACCTCCACGGCTGCCCCACGCCGTTTTTAAGAGGGACCTACAAGCCTCGTTCACAATTTTTCAGTCTCGTGAGTCTTGCAGTTGCTGCTAAAAATGGCGGAGGGAGGCAGCAGAGGGGACAGCAAATAATCCGTGAATAATCAAATCCGCAAAAGGGAGACCCGCAAACGTGGAGGGCTGCCTGTCGTGCTGATTTGCAACGCTTAGGGACATTCCAGCAGCCGGCTAGCGACGACATCGCGCAATAACACAGGTCCTGGACGGGGAACGACCCATTGCTGTGGCGGGGTGACAGCTCCGTGCCGTCAGGGCCTCAGTCTTAAAGGAGCTGCTAGGTTCCTTGCTCTCCCTTTTTCTTTTATGGTGGGGGGAGCATTATCTCTGCACAGAGGCAATGTGAGCAAATTTAGGGAAAAGCAGGAGCAGTGAAGCCCTTGGAGCCTTTGTCTCACACTGGAAACATCCCTCCCAAGATTTGGGGAATCATTGCTGGACAGCTTTGAAGGTTTGAGCTAGTTTTGTTTCGACCCCAATCCTGCCAAATGCAAGATTCCCCCCTCCCCTGGCATCTCTATTTCTCTTGCAGTAGCCAGTCTGGAGATCATTGTATCCAATATATCCCATATAATCTTCTTTTTCTTCCTCCTTTCTGAAAACTGACAACTTCTTTCTATTCTTGATACCGTTTTAGGCTTAATTGGGGGAAGGGGAGAAAATCCCCTCCATGACACATTTGCATACACCCCTGCAAAGCTGGGAAAAGTTTTGCTTGTGAATGTTTGCCAATAGATGGAGGTGAGTGCAATTGGATTCGGCAGGTGGAATCCTCTTATCTCTAAAGCCTTTCGAATTCTCTCGGAACTCTTCCTGGTACATTTGTCTAAGCAGGACCTTCTAGAGTGGCTTAAAATCTCCAGTCAAAATTAGAAAACAACACTAACTCTGGACGTTGTATTTCTTTTCACCCTCCAAACCCTTAGGCTTTTGTCAAAGGCTGGGAAGACTGTGTAAAAATATATTCAGAGGAATGAATATATTATATATTCAGAGGACCAAAGACAGTGTGCAAGAAGGAGGTTCTTCTCTTCATGTGTTGTACTTAAGATACCCTCCAAAATTTCACAGGTGAAAACCAGAATCGAGCAACCTCAGAATACTGTAAAGATGGCAAAAGTTATTAATGAGGAAGGACACACAAGTTAGGAGAGGGTGCGGAAGTTTGCTTTGGCCTGAACCTACTGGGAAGGACAAGATCCAACCCTTCTTTTGCCCTCTGCAGTGTTGAGTGCAAGCTGCTTTTGGCTCTTGAATTCAGTTTGTGGCGACTGAAGTAAGCAGAGGACAAAGCAGGAAGGTGAGGGGAGGAGGAAGGAAACTGGGACACTGGAAAACATCTGAAAAAGCTGCACAGCGAAGGATTAATCAGGACTTCCCCTGCCAAACTAGAACAGTTTTAGGGTAGGTACTTACTAATGTCTGTGGTCTGACTGAGGCTAGGATTTTGTTGGGTGCTATTGTCGAGCATGACTGAAATACTAGTCCACCCTGGTTTCCCAGGTAGAATCCTGGAGCTGAAATTGGGCCCTGGTTGGGAAGGAGTCACACACACTCTCACATATAGTTACTCTTGGCCAAGAGGGAACATCTTGTCAGCCCCTGCTGTGAGTTTGGCTGCAGGCAGTGCTCTGGGGAAGATGAACAAAGCTTTATTTAAATATCAGGATTTTTATAGAGCTTCCAAAGAGAGAGAAAATGCACATGGGGTTACTTGGCATAAACAAGACAGAGAAACAGAGAACTGATCATCCTAGCATTTTGACATAGGTGTCATCCTTTCTGTGAACAAACGCATGTTGTCAGTCAGTTATCGTATTGGCTTTTGAGACAGTTCTTGCAAGAAGGCGGAATGCTTTGTGTAGCATAGCTTGGGAACGCAGAAACAAAACACTAAATGCTCAGAAAACTTTTTACCTCCGACAGTATTATTGTGCCGGCCTAGATGTGACATAGCTGCAGGAGAAAAATGACCGTGGTCAATGTCATGGAAGCAAAGGTGTATCTAGGGTGGGGCAAATAGGGCACATACCCAGGGTGCCAGTGCTGGGAGGCTCAAAAAAAGCCATGCATGTAGGGGTGGAATAGGGGTAAGACGGTAGGGGCACAACTTCCATGCTTGCCCTAGGCGCTGTTTAACGCTAGATATGCCACTGCGTTGACTGCCGAGTAACTTGGAAGCCTCTCATTTGTAGCATCACCATAAGTCAAAGTTGAATTGATGGCAATTAACAACAAAATTAATTTACCTGTATTTGCTGGCCTACAAGACGCACCTGTGTATAAGACACAGCCCATTTATACACTGGCAAATACTATTTGCTGACATATAAGATATACCGGCATATAAGACACACCCCATTGTCAACCAGTATTTTTTGGGGGGAAAAAGTGAGACTTATATGCCAGCAAATACAGTATCTATAGAATTAAGAAGAATTTTCAGCGCATCCATTCAAAAGGCAAGAGTCCTATCTGCGATTTGGCTGTAAGCCTTGTGGTTTCCATGAGTGCTTCACGACAGCAAGCGAGTTGCTAACTTAAGTTTCTACATTGCTTTAGTTCTGAATCTCTGTATTTTGGCTGTCACATTTGATAAGCTTTCATGTGTCAACTCAGAATTCCTTCTCCTTTCAATCATCCTTTTCTAATCTTGTACCAAATCTCCAGTCCGTCTATTTGATCACGGTTTTTTCCTATAGGCTTACTACTTCCTGTTAAGTGTTGGACTTTGAACATGGGATTATTGTGAAAAGAGACCATTGAATAGGTGTGTTTTTCTCTGTATATAATGGCTTTGCAGCTTAAGAACCCAAAGTTTCCATAATTACTGCACAATAGGATATTTGCCGAGACTTGCAGCGACCTTTGGTTTAAACAGATATGTTGACTGTTAAACATGCCAGGATTATTTTTGATTACTACCTCAGCTCTTTAAAATTAAAGTTCTTCTTTCTCTGCGAAGAGAGAAGGAGACCTTCTGTGTGATACTCACAAGTTATTAATGTTCTCATGTGCTGCTTATGTTGGTACAGGGATATATTTTGAGCTTGGGAATAATGTATTCAAAATAACCTTTTTAGCCTTAATTTCTTAAAAGAGTTTTGTCGATGAATTATTTTAATCATTAAACATCAGTGACGTTAATTTTTTAAAAATAATGATTTAACTTTGACACAATAGTGCCTGTGCTAATGTTTCCAAGTCTTGTGTGAACAGTAAAGAGGTTGTGCTTGTGTGTATTCCCAAATTGTTCCTGATTTTTGGTGACTTGAAAATCAACCTATCGTGGGGTTTTCCTGGCAAGAGTTGTCCAAAGGCGATTTGCTTTTACCTGTCTCTGAGGCTGAGAAAGTGTGACACGCCCAGTGAATTTCCATTGCTGAATGAAGGTTTGAACCCTGTTCTCCCAGACTTCTAACCCAGCACTCTGACCATTACATCACACTGGCTCTTTTTAAGATTACAAGATCCATTAAGTCGTAGAATCTCAGAGCTGGTTAAAGACACATGGGCCATCCAGTCTAACTCCCGCCATACAATGAAAGCACTCTTGGGAGAGTTGCCAGCCAACCTCTGTTTATTGTCCAAGGCAGCATATTCCCATGTCAAACAGTTTTTAACATCAAGAAGTCCCTCCTAACATTTAGGTGGAATTGGAATCCTTTTCTTGCAAGTTTGTGAGAAAAATCTTGTAGCATGGGTTGAGAACTGTTAGCCCTCCAGATATTTGCTCAGCTGCAACATCCAGCATGCTTCACCGTTGGGCCTTCTCATGCTACACTGTTATGGCACTAGTATTCCACTTTAACTGCCGTGGCAATACCGCATGGAATAATGGGATTTGCAGTTTAGGGAGAGGCATTTAGAATGCTCAGCCAGAGAGCTCCAGTGCCTCACCAAACTACAAACTCCAGAATTCCACAGGATGTAGCCAGGGCGGTTAAAGTGAAATAGTAGTGCTATAGCAGTGTAGTGTGATAAAGCCTATTGTTTGTGCTAACTAGGGATGCTGGGAGTTGTAGTCCAGGAACATCTAGAAGATTACATGAGTCTAACCCCTGTTGTTGTTGCTGATGATAGTCTCTGCAGCTTGGTCTTTACTAGAGATGGGCCAACAGAATCCTCGAATCCTAGGTAAGGATTCGAGATTCTCAAATCCGAATCCCTGTGCCAAAACAGGCAAACCGAATCTTTCAAATCAGCCAACTAAATAGATTGTTGGAGACCGGGACACTTGAAAACCAGGGATACCAGGATGCCTGAAAACCTGGGAGACCGGGACACCTGAAAACTAGGGAGACCGGGATGCCTGAAAACCAGGGATACCAGGATGCCTGAAAACCTGGGAGACCGGGACGCTTGAAAACCGGGGAGACCATACATACAAGGGAAAATAATAAGTAGGTGACGTTTTCCCTTGAAGTAATAATGGCCTTTGCTAACAATTTCAGAAATTACTTCTGGGCTTGTATTCTAAGATATTTAAATTGAACATTTCATATTTAGGTTCAGCACTTGACTGGAAGCTTACAGGCTTGAGATTTCAAGGACAGCTGAAACATTCCTTTGCATAGCTCCCATGCAAACCTCTTTCAGACACAGTTCTGGGGTTTCTAGTTTTCCAAGGTGTCACAGCCTTCTCTGCCAAAGTGTGCTGGTGCGTGATCAAACTACAAACCCCAGGATGCCAGAAGGAGCTATGCGAAGAAAAGCCAGTTTTGACCTGGATTAGCTCTGTACTGTAGTGGTCCTGTTAACACAGGCAGGAAAATGTGGGATTAATCCACATTTTCCTGCCTGTGTAGAAAGGGCCTTCATTCTTCATTTTCAATCTGAGGAGATCCTGAGGCAAAACTAGGACAATTGTCCTGGCCAGATTTCTTCAGAGGGAGGTTTGCCTTTGCCTAGGCTTTTGCTAAGGCTAAGAGAGCGTGTCTTGCCCAAGATTATCCTTCTTTCCCTTGCTTTTTAAACTCTTTTTTAAAAAAGGATTCAAAATATTTGAGATTCATGGATTCCCAGAACCTTCCAGGGATTGGGATCCGGAAAATTCTGGATTCGTCCCATCCCTAGTCTTTACCAGGCTCAGATATTTGCCCAGTTGCAGCACTCAGCATGCCTCACCATTGCCTGTACTGGCTAGGGATGCTGGGAGTTGCAGTCCAACAACATCTAGAAGATTACATGAGTCTAACCCCTGTTGTAGCTGATGATATTTTACAGCTTGGTCTTTGCCAGGCTCGGATTAAGGAGCTGGACTGCTTTTGGAGGTATCCTTTCCCCATAAGCCCCATCTCCAATTAAAGTAGCCACAGAAGGATTTCTTGTTGCATTGGGGCATCCGTTGGCAGCAAAAACTTACATTTGTTATTGTTGTGTGCCATACAGTGATCCTAAGACTTGGGGTGTTCTTGGCATGATTTGTTCAGAGTGGGTTTGCCACCATTGCTTTCCTCTGAGGCTGAGAGAGTGTGACTTGTCCGAAGTCACCTGGAGGGAATCTATGGCTAAGCGGGAATTTGAACCCGGTATTGAACACTCAGACTATGACATTGTGCTGCAAACTGGCCATTCCTGATCCTAGAGAAAGGCGGATAGCTTGACCCAACAAAAGATGGCCAAAGTTTAGGCAACGGCAATATTGGCTAGGCAATCCTGGAAGCTGTAGTGCAAAAACAGAATCTCTCCAATCTCTCTCAAAGGTCCAGTTCATGAAGTTCAATGTCATCAGAAAGGGCCACAGTTATTTATGTTTCCAAGGGCCCATGTGTATATTAATAATGATAACAGACCTGTTCCTAAGCAACTAACCAAATACAGAAACTAACCCTTCGGTGACTCTTGGGATGACATTTAAGTCATGTTTAAAAATTCAGAGATAGCTAATTGGTGCAACAGTAGCCAGGCGCAGCAGCCACGAGCTTGGCTATTAATCACCATTTCATGAGGAACGGATCCTTCGGCTGGTGTTTCTCTGCCTATTGAAGCATTCAGTAGATGATCAGCTGGCTGACCTATGCTGAGCAGAGCAGACACGGGGTATGCCTCTTTGTTATTATGATTTTTCAAGTGTGACATTGGAAGTAGAGTGGAATGATGAATGCAACCGATTACCACCCCATTGACTTAACAGGAACATTAAATCAAAGCTCAAGATAGAGAGATAGTCACCGTCACCAAGGGTATTTTTCCTCCAGGAGTGAACTGTGCTTTGCCAGCCAGGATGGGTCGTAGAATAAGTCAAGCCATGTGGTTCATAGGAAATGCTTTTGAGTGCTGAGCTGCAAAAGTCAAGGTTTCTCTTCCAGAATGATATTTCTGCCTTGGGAACACTTTTCCATCTAGATAGTAGAGAATGATGTTTTACTAGCTTAGTAGAATTTGATGTGCAGGTTTTGGTTTTATTTTGTTTTTTGCTTTTGTTTTTAGAAGGAAGGGCCACTGGCTTGCAGACAGCGATTGCAATGGCCTGCCATGGTAGTCAGGTGGTAAATCCACTTTAGGTTTTAGCCTAGGGGGAAATCACCAAAGAGGAATTCAAACAAATAGCCAGCACGTGTAGGGAAAAAGAAATGCTAAAGCACAGAATGAGCTCAGGCTTGCTAGGGAAGGTTTAAAAAAAAGAAAAGGAAAAAAGGCTTTTTTGGTTGTCTGTACCAAAAGGAAAAACAAGGAGATGGTAGGGCCGCTATGAGGAGAAGATGGAGGAGTGGTAAACAGGGACAGAGAAAAGGCAGAGCTTCTCAACACTTCCTTTGGCTTGGAATTCTCCCAAAAGGAAAACAGCGTTCAACCCTGGAGAAAATGGAACAGATGATGCAATAGGGGAAGTGCAACACAGAATAGGTAAAGAGGTAGTACAGGAATACCTGGCTACTCTTAATGAATTCAAGTCACTAGGGCCAGATGAACTGCTTTCAAAGATATTAAAAGAACTGGCAGAAATAATCTCAGAACTGCTGGCAATTATCCTTGAGAGTTCCTGGAGATCAGGAGAAGTCCCAGCAGACTGGAGGAGAGCCAATATTGTCTCCAGGAGTTTTTCCAACCCCTGCCTCCCAACCTCAGGTGCTTCTCTTCTGGGAGAATCTTCCATCTTGGTCACTCCAATGAGGCTGTGTGGCCCTTTAAAACCCTGTCCCTGGTTAGGGGGAAAAAAACTTTTTCCTTTTTTTCCCTTTCTCTTTGCTTCTTCTCTTTTTTTTCTTTTTTCTTCTCTTCTCTTTTTTTTTTTACTACTTATATTACTTATATTTGTATCCCATTCGTGTTCCTTTTTTTCTGTTGAATGTAAGTTTAACAAGATTCTTATATCAGATTTTCATAACAATATTCTAGGATAAGAAATAGTGAATACATAGAATAGGTCTTGGTTGGGGTATAATAATTGTCAGGTAAAATAACGATTGTTCTTCCAGGTTATATCAGTTATAGACAAACTCAAAATTATCGAACTATTTCATTTATGTCTTTTTAGGGAGTATAGTTGAATGTTGAACAATACTGTAGTGCTGGATTCACATTGTTGGTTGATATCTTATGGAGTGTACAGCAACATATACATAGGGACCTATTGTATACTGATTTATATCTATTGTGCTGATTTGTAAGTGTGATAGATGAACTGCTGTGATTGAGAAGCAACTTATTGTGCAGGGGGCTGAGCCACAGAGTGAGCAAGTCAACCTGCAAACATCCCTCACACTGGAAGGTCAAACAGAGACAGAGTTGCCCCGGCCAGCTCATGATGGAGAGGGAACCAGCAGTGAGGCAGAGGAGTGGCAGCCTCCCATGCCCATCAGCCCTCAATCACGCAGAAGGCTGAAACGGACGGCTCAGAGGGAGGCTGCATGGACTAGGCTGAGGAAACAATAACAAGCAGCACCTGTCCACAGCAGCTATTTAAGTCGGCTGGTTTGGCTGCTCCTTGCTTGCAGCAAATTACTAGCAAGCCCTCACAACCTTCGTGCCTCCTGCTCCCTGAAACCCTCCGGACAGATCTCTGCCTCCTGAACCTTTGGACTGGACCTTGACCTGGCTCGGCTTGTGTTTTCCCAGTATTTGGTATATTCGGACTCTCCCTGAAAGTATTCCTGACCTCCCTCCTCCCTTGCTGGCTGTGGCAGGGAGAGATTCTAGTAATGATGGTTGAACTTAATAAACAAACATATTTAAAAAAAACAACAACAACCTGCTCCTGGTTGTCCTCCTCTTCCTCCACCAGCCCCTGCCTGGGCAGCTAAGGATGGCGCACAGCCCAGTATCTCAGCACCACAAACCCTTTCCCGATGCCCCCCATGCGCCCAAAGAGGAAGATAGGCAAGAGAGAGGAAGTCTAGGGCCACTGTGCCCACCCACCCCTTTCCCTTTCCTTTCTCTGACCCGGTTTGAACCCTGGGTGCCGGTTCTTCCCACCATGCCTCAGCTCCCTTCCCAGACACACACACACACCTTTTGATACTTGCAGTTTTTCCACTTTTGTGCCCCTACCCCTTGTAGGTTTGGAGGGCTGAGCGTAGCTGTCCCGGGTAGTGGGCTCTGTCCCCACAATAGGTTCAGTACCTTGGAGAGCTCCATTATTGCCTGTTGGTTAGTTCCAATTGGAGTCAAACTGTTTAGAGTCAATAAAAAGGCAGATCCAGTTGATCCAGTGGTTCTACTCTAGTTAGGATTAAAACAAGATTTAAGCCATTTTTATTTATATAGGGTCATCAACATACCTGATGCTGCACCGAATACAACAATAAAGAACACATCACAGCCGATAATATACAATCGAAATGAAACACGCACACACACGTAGAGGAAAAGACAAGTACAGTGACTTTTTTTTTTTTAAAAAAGGATATTTATTAATGTTAATACAGACAAACTAATCCACAAAAGGATAATCAACATTCAGAATGAAAGAGAAAACAGAGAAAAGCTAGAACTAAGCCACACTGAACTAAAACTGAAACTATAGCGCATTGCCAAAACACTAATTTGTTACACAAAAACACCCTACCTAACTAATCACTAACTGAAATACGAAAGAATTCTGACACACACACCCCCCAAAAAAGTACAGAGACATCTAAAGGATAAATGTCAACCAAAATTCCAAAGATTTTGATTGAGAAACTGCAAACCTTAGAATTCCATAGGATGTTGAAAGTGGAATAATAGCCCTATAACAGTCTAGTGCGGAAATGGCCTGAGGTGTGGGACAACGTCTCTTCTAGCAGTCTGATCTTTTGCAGCAGCGGCAGCCCACAGCACGGAGTGTTGCAGAAGAAATAGTTCCTCTCCCTCACTCTTTGTTAGCTCAGCTGGGCTGGTGGAACAGAAGCTCAGCTAAGTTGTGGATGTGTGTTGATAATGGAATTTCAGTTGACATGGGCCCCTTGGGAGACGGAAAGAGAGATGTTAACAATCCTACTGCCTCCTTGTTTCTTCATCTCTTTTGTGCAGCGTAACAAACTGCGTGTCCTCTCCGTACTGCCTCCTGCAGACACACCAGCTGGTCCTTTTTTAGCATAACTTTGCAGTCTTAAAACAGCACAGCTGTGTTGGACACACTCTCTTCAATCAGGTTTTGGTAACAACACATGTTCTGAGGCTGAAACAGAACTCATGGGTTTGGATATGGAATCAGGACAACATCCTGATGTCTTAATCCTTCACGTAGATGTATCCACACTGCACTGTTTCGACAGTTTGATACCACTTTTAATTGTCAGGGCTCTATCCTAAGGGGTTTGATTTGCAGTTTGGTGAAAAGACTTAAGGCATTTCCATCCTACACTGTTATAGTGCTATTATTCCACTTTCAACAGCCTGTGGAATTCTAGGGTTTGTAGTTTGCTGAGGCCAAAGACTTCTCTGGCTGTAAATTCTAAATACCCCTCTCTAAACTGCGAACCCCAGGGCTCCATAGGAGGTTAAAAGTGGAATAATAGCACTATAACAGTGTAGTGCAGAAATGCCCTTAGAGTTCTGTGCTGGAGAGTCCACTCCCCTGAATTTGTAAGGTACCCTGGGGACAGGGAAGATTAAAGTTTTAAAAACACACACATATATATTTCAATTTTCATATGCAGGTATACCTCAGTTAACAAAGTTAATTTGTTCCTGGATATTCCTTCTTTCATAGAAAATTTGGTACTGGAGGCAGCAGTAACATGGAAAAAATAGTGATATGTTCCTACACCATGAAAAAGGAGAGCAATTCAATATATTTCATCAAATAAATTATTCAAAACTAGTAAAATGCACATGTGAAATTAGACAAGTTCAGGTAAGCCTTGCATAAGTAACCAAAAAATGTTTTTAAACCTCCTGGAGACAACCTGAAAGCTTCTTCCAAAACGCATCCAGGGATGAATTGTTTCTTTTACCAGCCTCCAGTTTTCTTATGATTTACACTTTGTTGGTGAAACTTCTTCATCCAACATGCAAGGAGGGGGAAATCTTTGCTGCACTCCATTCGCCAGCGTCTGTTTGCAATACAATCCCTAGCTCCTCTTCCTTTTCTGAACCCAGGTGAGACACCTGGTGTTCCTTGCTCTTTATACACTAAAAGACTTTCTTGTAAAATATTGAGGACTGCTTTGATTCCATGGAACATTAATGCAAAGTTTTTATAGTTACTACAATCCCTGGTGCTCCCTTCCTTGGGCATTGGAGTATGTATTGGGTATTTCTAGCCTTTGGGCCATTGTTTTGTTTTTCATATTAAAAAAGAAAAAGTCCAGATAGTGTGTTTTGCAAATGACAAGAGTGGATCAGAGTGCCTGACTTGCTGAAACATACATAGGGTAGATTGTGTTTGATTTGCACTGTAGGGGAATTGGAAAATGGGCATTGGAATCAGATGGTTAATTGAATGTGTTTGCACCTGGTGCTGGTAAGTTGATTTTGGGTTTCTACTTAAAAACCTGACCAGTAGATCTGTTCTTTAAAGTCAGAGTCTAATTCCTTTCCGTCTATGGCAGCATGTTGCATATTTGGTTACTCCTGGCCTGCGTGAGAATTGCAAATCACATTTAGTGAGTGGAACAGAAAAGTCCTGGATGTTTGTCGTAGTTAAATGGTTCAAGTGTATCTGAAAGCCTGTTCTTTGGGCAGCCGCCTTGGATCCCTTCATGGTAGTTTTAGGGATTGTGATCAAAAGATATTTGGCCAACCAGAAATGGTTGAGCAGCTGTTGATGATCTTTTAAAGTATTAATGTGCTAGGACAACAGCAAAACCATTAGTTTTCAGTAAGCTGGAAGCACTGTTGTGGGTTAGTTATGGTAGGATCAGTGGCATTCTAAAAGTGGGAATGAATGGACAATTGTTGAGCTACAACATTTGGTGTGAATGAACGACTCTTTAGCCATAACGTGTGGCGTGAATGACAGTCGGTGCCGTGCAGATTTTCTCCTTGGCTGTCCGCCCAGAGCCTTAGGGGAAATTAACAGTTTCAATATTTGGAGAGGGACATGAACGCGAAATAAAAGCAACAGGGAAACTATCAAAGACAAAAGTCAGCTTGTTAATTCAGAGGGAAAGTCGGCAACTGGCCAGCAGTCTAGGGCTTCAGAGTTTTGTCCCTTGCAGGAAAGCTTGATTGGACACACAGCTCTTATAATGACCATGTGGAAGGGCATCACTGGCTATTCATGATGGCCAGCCCTAGCGTGGTGGCTCTCATCCTTCCTAGATTGCATCGTCTTGTTTGGAGATGCATACCTGGAATTCCGGCAGATGGCTGCAACAGGAGGAATCCTGGTAGGCTTCTGGATGGCAGATACGTCGACCTAGTAGAATAGTCACCGTCAAATCTAGGGCTCTAGAGGGTCTTTCCACACTACATTGCTGTAGGGCTATTATTCCACTTTCACATCCTATGGAATCCTGGGGTTTGCAGTTTAGAGAGGGGCCTTTAGAATCCTCAGCCAGAGAGCTCTTTGGCTCTAGTAAACTACAAACCCCAGAATTCCATGGGATGTGGAAACGCCCAAAGTCTTGGAGCTGAAGTCAGGAGCAATTCTGGGTGGAACTGAAGTCAGTAGAAGTATACCAACTCCAACTCTGGCTTCAAAATAAAAAAAAACTTTACGATATCGAATGCCCAAGTTGGTTGTCTATTTACTTTCACAGGAGTGTAGGAAAGTCTACTTGTTCAGGAATTTTAATCAAATAAATATATTTTATGTTCTTTCTAAGGAGCCTAATGATTCATTGGTGGTGATGGAATGCATTGTGCTACCGTTGCATCTCATCACCACAAATTTGTAGCAAATTTGTTACTATTAACTAATTAATATGCATTTGCCACTTGTGAAGGACTGCAAATTTGTAGCAAATTTATTACTATTAACTAATTAATATGCATTTGCCACTTGTGAAGGACTGCAAATGTGTAGCAAATTTGTTACTATTAACTAATTAATATGCATTTGTCACTTGTGAAGGACTCAGAATCAAACAATAGAATAATAGAAGATTTAGAGTTTGAGGAAAAAGTGTGGCATAGCGACTCCACAGCTCTGGCCAAATAATGGGAACCCACTCACTTGACAATGTTCATCCAGCCCCATGACTGCCTGCTCTTCCCTTTATATGGTGGACTTTGTTTCTGGCCATTTCTGCTCTCAAAGGCCCCTCCCTACACTGCAAACCCCAGGATTCCATAGGGTGTTGAAAGTGGAATAATAGCACTATAACAGTCCTCTGCCTTCTATGGCAGTAGTCAAGGGAATGGGAGGAGGGTAATAAGGTGGTGGAAGGCACATGTGTGCTGTGCAAATAATCAGATTCACAGAGGAAGGACTGTATTTGTTGGTTTGCTTCATATCATCTTCATTTTTTTTTCATATTTTATCTCAATTATTTGTTTTATAATTGCATGGTATAGTTTTATTATTCCTTCCTTCCTTCTCTTTGTGTGTATATATATAGATTTCAGGATGTACGCTTTTGGCAGGACTGACTTTTTTTGGTTGTTTTGCTTGCAATGTGCCATGTACATGGACGGTGCTATATAAATACATGATAACAGCAATGACGATGATGATGTTTGCCGTTTCCTTTCACTGAGCCCGGGAGAGGGTGAGTTGCCCAAAATCTCCCAGTAGATTTCCATGGCTGAGCGGGGATATGGACCCTGATTTTTTTAGTTCAGCCCGCAAGCTATTACATCATGCTGGCTCTCATTGATTAATTAATAGTTCCAAAGACTTGTGGACTGATCCAGCTGAATCACTTGGACTCCAAGCATCCTTACTAGTGTGTAGTTGGAAGTTGTGGACCTAACCCACAAGGAAAGTCATATTGATTGTGTGCTTTGGCCCCGAGCCAGACTCCCCAAACTTCTGGAAAGGATATACGGGTGTGTGCAGAATATGGACAGTATAAATAGCGGTCAGGGTAATTACTGTTTGTCGCGGTACTGTATTTGAGGACATATTCCCGGCAATATAGCACAGTTAGTGCTTATTGCTTCCTCCTCGCAAGTTTTGTTTTTCATTAAACAGCGTTTTGTATGTAGAACACTTATATAATAGTTTACATTGTAGAATGACTAAACAATGACTCTGTTCAGCACTTGCTCTCTCTTGCTCTGTTGTGATTAACAAATGTTTATGTACAACATCCAGCTGGTGAGCAGAACCGCTTCTCGCAAAAAACAAAACAAATCAAAAAACGGCTTTGGGGTGGGTTGGAGATGGAACTGAAAAAGTTCGGTTGCCTGTAACAAGGCACTTTTTAGCACCATCCTAGAATCGAAGAATCATAGAGCTGGAACTGACCACAAGGGCCATCTAGTCCAACCCCATTCCGCCATGCAGGAATACACCATCAAAGCATTCCCGACAGATGGCCGTTCAACCTCTGTTTAATAACCTCCAAAGAGGGAGACTCCATCACACTCCCAGGCAGCAGTGTATTCCACTGTCCAACTGTTCCAGAATCTCTTTTCCTGAAGTTTGAAGCCATTGCTCTGTGTCCTAGTTTCTGGAGTAGCAGAAAAGAGGCTTGCTCCATCCTCCATATGACATCCCTTCAAATATTTAAACACGGCTATCGTGTCATCTCTTAACCTTCTCTTCTTTAGGCTAAACATACTCAGCTCCCTTTGCTGTTCTTCATAGGGCTTCATGCTTGCCAGACCTTCAGCCATTTTGGTCGCCTTTCTCTGGACACATTGCAGCTTGTCCATATCCTCCTTGAATTGTGATGCCTAAAACTGGACACAGGATTCCAGGTGAGGTCTGACCAAAGCAGAATAGAGTGGTATGATCACTTCCCTTGACCTAGATCAGTACTGTATTTTAGGTAAATATCCCAAAATCTGAAAAAAAAAAATCCGAAAGCCAAAACACTTCTAGTTTCAACCATTTTGGATAAGGGATACTCAACTTGTATTTCTTGATTTGCTTATTTATTTGATCTTGAGAGCCAACGTGGAGTAGTGGTTCGAATGTTGGCCTAGAACTGGGAGACCACAGTTCAAATTCCCATTCAGTCACCAAGAACCCTGGATGACCTTGGTAGACTCACATTCTCTCAGCCTCAGAAGAGGGCAGTGGCAAATCTCCTCTGAAAAAAACTTGCCAAGATAATTCTAGGATACGGTGACCATCAACTGGAGTTGACACGAAGGTGGGAGCGACTGTGATATACCGATCTGAGTGACGGATTAGGGATTATATCGTACTAGTCTGTTGCCTTGCAGCAATCACATTGTTTAAGCAAATGGAAACATTCTGGTATGAAAGCCATTGCTTTCAAACCTTCCGAGCAGTAGCACTGTGGTGCTGGTTCAGTGATACATGTTCTTGCAACCGGTTTACTGCACTGCCTCGCTGACCCCGTTTTCCCATTCATGTCTGCCCTAAGTACTGCATGTGTTAGCCCCCCCCCAGTTTTTCTTTCTTTTTTCTTTTCTGTTTTTCTTTTTTTCTGCAATTGTTCAATTGCACAGTCTTGATCCTTTTTGCAAGAGTAGTTATGCCTGACACTTCCTTTGCTGCTACCATTTTGCTCTGCCAGGATAGCGGACCTGCAGCGGAATGAAACATTCGCACCCAAAGCAATAGTTGAACAGCAGCAGCCATTAATGGATTTATTCCCCATCACTGGAAAGATCCAGTCCAATGACAGTGGAAATGCAATACAACAACGGGACAGTTGTGACATTGTGTGATAAGCCAAGATGAAACATGGACCTAAGCCAGTGCAATCGTGCAACAAACCTATTGTGTGATCAAGCCCTTGGACTCTGGGAGACCAGTGTTTGAATTTCTGCTTAGGTATGGAAATCCATTGGGGATCTTGGGAGAGTCTGACTGCTCAGCCTAAGAAAAAAGAGAGGGCCAATCTGGTTAGAATAAATCTTGCCAAGAAAATACTAGCCAAAAATGGCAGTTTGGGTCCCTTTGCCCTCCCATGCCCTTTTAAAAAGTTTAAAAAATCAGCCATATTTCAGCCAAATTACTTTTGGAAAAGGTAGTACAGTTTGTGGGGGTAGTTGGGGTGGGCAGAATGACCCATACCCCCTTGGCGCTTGCCGGCCATTAGTTTACAAGTTTCCCCCCTCATAGCACTTGATCTTTCTCCTGTCTTACTTCTATAGCCTTTAAAAATGAATTCTATCAAGAAAAGGACTCAATATATCCCTTTTTTTTATAAAGGGTCCTCTTATATATATATTTTTTTCATTTAATAATTGCACCAATCCAAGAGGTACAGAGCATAAATCTTGGCAAAGCAGGGTTCATAATATTGATTGTAAGGAAGGACACGCTGTACTCCGGAGTCCGCTGGCTTTTGCTGTTTCATTGTTCTTGCAGAGGAGAAAATCGTTTCTGACAACGGAAGGGAAATGAGCATCGCGGAGTTGGTGCCCTTTCTTGTTTTCAATGAAAAATGTCAGACTTCGATAAAAGAACTCATCCTTTAACAGTAGCCAAATAGCTCATCTTTAATGGAAGCTGGAGGTGCCTTCATAACTGGTACACATCGGATTTTGCAAAAAAAAAAAAAAAAGATATATCTTATAGGCTTGGTCTGTGAGTGTGTGATAATTCTGAAAAATAAGTGACGACGGTGTCATGTAGTAAAGAGGAACAAGACAAGTGCTGAAGGAGTATTGGCTTGGTTTCAGAGAGAAACCATATGTTTCCTAGAAATATTGTAACTGAATGTGCATTTCCTTAAAGTAGGCAGGCTAATTTTTTTTAAAAAAAACTTAGATAACGGTTGCATTCAGACTGATTAAAAAGATCAGAAAGACTCAGATTTTGTCTCTGTTCTTTTCAATTTTATTTTGGAGATCTGTATGCATTTTGTTTATCCCAAAATATTTTCTGTCAGCTCAAGATACGATCAGAAGTTTTTTATACCAGCTCTCTGGGTCAGTTTATTTTAACCCAGTATAAAACAAAATCTGGGATTTTTCAGTAAGTCTGGATATGGCCAATATGACACTAGCCAAGTAGTATAAACATGGTGGGGAGCAAGGGAGATTCCTAGCAGCAGCTTGGGACAGGCTCCAAATACTGAAGGAAATATTTGAGAGAAAGGAGTAAATGGTCTGTCTTCTCTCCTACCTTTTCCTCCACAGCTCTCTTTCTTGCCTGGTTGCATATATGGAGGCTGACCAAGGTGTCAGTGGAATTTTATTTCAATATTGGAAGCCTGACAGGGACCTCCCTTGTGGTCTTTTCCACACTACCTAGTTGTAGCACATTGGTTCCACTTTGACTTTCACAACTCCAACATATGGATCCCACGCTTTCCAGTTGCGTTGTTATGCACGTTCAAGTTATGGCTACCCCATCGTAGGCTTTTCTCGACAAAATGATGCCACCTGTCATTTCAGAGATGAAAACTGGGACATGTATGGCCAACTGTGGGGAAACAGTGGGATACAAATCGATTTAACAACAGCAGTAACAACATTTCACAGATGACAACCAGAACATGCGTGGCTAAGAAACATCAGTGTGGTCAAGATATCGAAGGTCATGAAAGAGGAAAAATGCACAAGCTACGAGAGGGGTACAGCAGTTTGCTGCTGTCCGACCCAACGGGGAAGGGCCAAATTTGGCCACTCCTTTACTTTTTGCCCTTCTTAGTTAATTGAATTAATAGAGGAAGTGCCTTTCATCTGCTTCTAGGCCTGGGCATGATAGAACTGTGCACTTGGAGGAAGCTGAGGACAAAGGGAGAGAGTGGGAAAAGAAGAGAGAAACTGAAACATTTTAAAAGCAGCTGAAAAAGTGGGATGGCAGAAGATTAACTAGGACTGTCTTTGCCCAAATGAGATGGGAGGGAGTGTTTTCATGCCACAGTCCCAAGAGCCAGGTGCAAACACAAAGGGGATCCTCCCCGACAGCCGAAACACGCAGACATGAATAGAATCATACTTACTGCAGCCCAGCATAGGCAAGAAAAGGAGAGCCCTTGAGGTTCAGAAAAATTGTATAGGGAAGTCTCATTTCTGAACCACTTGCAATAATCTTTGAGAACTCTTGGAGAACAAGGGAAGTCCCAGCAGACTGGAGGAGGGCAAATGTCATCCCCATCTTCAAGAAGGGGAAAAAAGAGGACCCTAATAATTATCGCCCGGCAAGCCTGATGTCAATTCCAGGAAAGATTCTAGAGCAGATCATTAAACAGTCAGTTTGTAATTACTTAGAAAGCAATGCCGTAATCACTAAAAGCCAGCATGGATTTCTCAGAAATAAGTCATGCCAGACAAATCTTAACTCTTTTTATGATAAGGTTACAAGCTTGATAGATGAAGGGAATGCTGTAGATGTAGCATATCTTGACCTCAGTAAGGCCTTTGACAAAGTTCCCCATGACATTCTTGCAAAGAAGCTAGTAAAATGTGGGCTGGACAGGGCTACTGTTAGGTGGATTTGTAATTGGTTGACTGACTGCAACCAAAGGGTGCTCACCAATGGCTGCTTTTCATCCTGGAGAGGAGTGACTAGTGGGGTGCCTCAGGGTTCTGTCCTGGGCCCAGTGCTATTCAACATCTTCATCAATGATTTGGATGAAGGAGTGGAAGGCATGCTGATCAAATTTGCAGATGATACCAAACTGGGAAGGGTGGCTAACACACCAGAAGATAGGATCAAATTTCAGTACGACCTGGACAGATTGGAGAGCTGGGCCAAAGCTAACAAAATGAATTTCAACAGAGAGAAATGTAGGGTCCTGCACTTGGGCAGAAAAAATGAAAGTCACAAGTATAGGATGGGGGACGTGTGGCTGGATAGCAGCTCGTGTGAAAAGGATCTAGGAGTCCTGGTAGATCACAAGCTGAACATGAGTCAGCAGTGTGACGCGGCAGCCAAGAAGGCCAATGCGAGTCTTGGTTGCAGCAATAGGAGTATGGTCTAGATCGAGGGAGGTGACGGTACCGCTCTGTTCTGCTTTGGTTAGGCCTCATTTGGAATACTGTGTCCAGTTCTGGGCACCTCAATTCAAGAAGGATGTCGACAAGCTGGAACGTGTCCAGAGGAGGGCAACCAAAATGGTGAAGGGATATAGTTCAAGAAGAAGAAGAGGAAGCCGTAGAAGACGAGGAAAAGGAAAGAGATCAAGAACAAGAACTAGAATAAGAAGAAAGAGAAGGAAAAGGAAAAGGAAAAGGAAAAGGAAAGGAAAAAAAATATGAAAATAACATAATGGAACGTCAGGGGAATGAATGCAGCAATTAAAAGAAAAAAGATATTTCACCATCTAGAGAAAATGAAATCAGACATAATTTGCTTACAAGAAACCCATATAAGGGACAAAGATTTAAAATATATGAGGAACCCGAAGATGGGACAAGAATTTTCAAGAGCAATAGAGAAGGAAAAAAAGGGGGTGACGATATATGTGAACAAAAAATATAATGCAAAAGAAATTTTTAAAGATAACAAAGGCATGCTAATTGGTATAGAGATAGAAACAACTTGTAATAAGATTCTATTAGTGGGAATTTATGGACCACTAGAAAATAAGACTTTGTATTATGAAAATGTAACCAAGAAGCTATTAGAATATGATTACCAAGAAATAATAATTATGGGAGATTGGAATGGGGTGATAAACCCAGATTTGGATCAAACATTAAAAAAGAAGGGAAAACCGCCACAAAGAAAATTACCAAAGATATTTGATGAATTTATGGATTTAATTTCAGTAAATGATGTATGGCGATATTTATATGGAGATGCTAAAGAGTATACGTACTTCTCGGAAGTGCACAAGACCTGGTCAAGGATCGACCTGTTTTTAGTATCTAAAACTTTATGTAAAAAAGTCAAGAAAATGGAGATCCTACCAAGGTCTTTATCAGATCATTGTCCCATCATGATGACAATATAAGAACGAAAGGGCGAATACAGATGGATTGTGAAAGATGAACTTTTAAGAGATGAAAAAGTAATAGAAAAGATAAAGCAGGAAATAAACTTTTTTTAAAAAGAAAATTCAGAAAAAGGAACATCAAATAAGATAGTATGGGATGCAGGAAAGGCAGTGATACGAGGCCTATTTTTACAACAGGAAGCCTATAAGAAAAAATTAAAGAAACAGAAATATCAAAATATTGTGGCAGAACTTAAGGAGAAAGAGGGAGAATTAAAGAAAGACCCAAGAAATACAAAGTTATTGAGAGAGATTAAAATTCTTCTCAGAAACAAATGTCCATGGAAGACAGACTGGAAATAGAGAAGAAAATAAAATACACACGTCAAAGATTTTTTGAGCACGCTAATAAGGTGGAGAAGTGGTTAGCATATAGACTGAAAAAAGAAACAGAAAAAAGATTAATTACGGAAATCAAAAAAGGGGATCGGATATACAGACAGCAAAGAAAAATTAAGTCTATATTTCAGGAATATTATAAGGAATTATTCGAGGACCCATGATCTTCCAAGACCCCAGAAGGCCAGACGCTTCTCTGGTTATCCCCGCTTCCGGCAGCCATGGAGTGGCCATTCAGGGGATTATTGCAGAACAACCATGAGTCCTGGAGAGGGGAGTGGGGAACCTTTATGGCATCCCACCTGCCAAACTGATGCTATCCTGTGGAATGTAAGATCTCTGCCAATCTTGGTTGTGTGGTCTTTGTGTAGCAGGCCATGATTTAAGAGGGTTTTTCAAAATTCACTTTGGTTTGTCTTCACTACTGTGTAGGTCTTCTATTTTCTAATGCACGGTACTGTGTGCAAAGTGTCCTATATTATGCAGTACTTTTTCAAAGGTTGCCCCTGTGTTGAATGGGGACACAGTAGAGGACTGAGAATTTGACTTGGCTCAATTTTAATAACTTGACAAGATATGAAATTTGTGCATATATTCAAAGAAAAGAATGTGAGAATTTTTTTAAAAAAATTAAACCGTATCAAATCACGGGAGTGTACGGCTTGTTAACACTGCTACCATCAATATGGCCCCTCGCCTCACATACCTTTCTGCATTCCACTCTATTAGGGACTAAAAATTAGATGTACGCCCTGAAAATATGAAGGTCTACCAAATGAGAATTGTTCAGAGGAACTAAGAAACACTCCTTCCTGTGATACACCCTGCAAAGACTGGTGCGTTAGCCTCTTCGGCTAGGCGTTATAATGGGATGGCAGAGAATTAATCAGGACTGCTCCTGCCAATTTGGAACAGTTGGGGGGTATAGAGTGATCATGATCACAATAACTATGGATTCTTCCCCGCCCCACCCGTTGTGACCCTTTGTACCTGGTACTAGTTGCCTTTATGCAATGAATTTCTTTGTGCCGTGGATGTTCCCAGAGAGAGAGGAGAAGCATGCATCTTGCCTTTTATGCAGAAGAAACATGGGAATTATATCGGGTTTTAATCTACGCAAGGAGTGCATTGCTATTTCTGACTGCCTAATCCCTTGTTTGCTCATTAGTATTGCCAGCTCACCTTTTACATTATGTGAATCGTGTTCCTTCACCTGAAACCCTGCAAAGCTGTCCAAATATGTAGCCAAACAAGTTCTGAGCAACTGCACTGGAAGAAGAGCCAGTGTCCCCCATGTGTTCCATTTTTATGGGGTGGCTTTGTCTTGTGATGGAAGCCATGGGGCAAAATATGGAAAACTCCTGTCCCGTGCAGGTAGGGTTGTGGTTCCATGTCCTTGAATGCTTTGCTTATTGGGGGTCTTTTGTGACATCATCCCCACCCCGTGTGTTGCAACCCCTCCGACGTTTCACAGATGAAAACTGGGACATCTGTGGCCATACAGCATTGGACTGCGGTCAAAGTGGCCAAAGTTATTAACGAAGCAGAACAGACAAGCCAGGAGAGGTGGCAGCAGTTTGCTTTCGCCTGAGCTGACTGGGAAAGGCAAGACTTTACCCTCTCCTTTCTCTCCCCTCCTGAGTTAAAAGGCTGCAACTTGTTTCCCCCTCATTTTGAACTCATTTGGCACCGTCTGAAGTAAACTGAGAATGAAGAGGGAAAGCGGGTAGAGGAGAGAGAGACCGGGACATCTTAAAAGCAGCTGAGAAAGCGGGATGTGTTTAGCCTGGAGAAGAGAAGGTTAAGAGGCGACGTGAGAGCCGTGTTTAAATATTTGAAGGGATGGCATACAGAGGATGGAACAGGCTTATTTTCTGCGGCTCCAGAAACTAGGACATGGAGCAATGGCTTCAAACTTCAGGAAAAGAGATTCCATCAAAACATCAGGAAAAACTTCCTGACAGTAAGAGCAGTTTGACAGTGGGAGACGCTGCTGCCTGGGAAGGTGGTGGAGTCTCCTCCTCTGGAAGTTTTTAAACAGAGGTTGGACGGCCATCTGTTTGGAGTGCTTTGATGGGTATTCCTGCATGGCAGAGTGGAGTTGGACTGGATGGGGTTGGGGGTCTCTTCCAATTCCATTTGGAAGGGGAAACCTTTCCCTTCCCAGTTAGCTCAGGCAAAAGGAAACTGCTGCAGCCTCTCCTAGCTTGTGTGTCCTTCCTTATTAATAACGTATGCCATCTTAAGCAGACTCTGGTCTTGGTTGGGCCCAACATACCTCGGTTTTCATCCCTGAAATGTTGAAGGGTATGAACTAATTACATATCATCATCATCATCATCACCATCATTTAAAAACCCAAGATTTCACAGATTATGGGGAAGGTTATTGCTTTGGAGAGGGGAAAAAGTAAATTGTTTACCCGAGGTGAGTCCACTGTCAGCCACACCGCTTGCTCCATCATTGCTTCTATTCACTGCCTTGTCCTTGTGGTTTGGACTTTGTGAATAGTGTCGAAGTTGTATAACTCCTATCGCCTAGCAAGCGGATGTCATTTTGTCTGTGCGGTGGAGAGTTCTTGGTCTGCAAAACAACTTGGCATCAGTTTGTTTCGTGTGAAGGTAGGTCGGTCATTTATGTTCCAAGAGCTCTTTCAGCCACGCAGGAATAAAGCAGTTTCGTGTCAAGACCCTTGGGGCGGAAGAAGGTGCCGGTGTAATGTTTTCCTGAGTTCACTTCCTTAGGAGGCTGGATCCGTCCCTATATTTAGCAGGGGCACGAGAAGCACTTGATTTTTCACTACAGTGCTCAGTTACAGCCTTTTGATCACATTTTAACCACCCGTGGAATCCTGGGACTTGTAGTTTGGTGAGACCAAAGATCTCTCCGACAAGGAATTCTTAATACTACCGGTCTATAAATCCCAGGATTCCACCTGAAGGAATCATGGCAGTTAAAGTGATACCAAAGTGCTATAATTGCGTAGTGTGTACCCTTCCGAATGCCACTTCCAGCCCCTATCCTTTCTTGCTATCAGTTTGTAGGACTCTCACACCATTCAGCATTTCACAGATGAAAACTGGGACATGTGTTGCAAAAAGTGTGGTCAAGATGGGGAAGAACACACAAGCTGGGAGAAGCTGTGTGAGAAATAATAATAATAATAATAATAATAATAATAATAATAATAATAGGACCCTCACTCTCAAAACTAGAAATGCCCCTTTTCCAATCCGAACTCGAAAGTTTTGAGATGTCCGTTCCTTAGAAGTGAAAGGGTCATGCAGGCTAGATTATGAGCCTTGGCTCCGCCCTGTGTTTTAACATATAGGTGAGAAAATTGAGCTTTCTCCTTGATTTGCAACTGTTAACTACATTCCTTGTTTAAGGTAACAGACTCTCTGAAGTAAGTCAATACTTAAGTTCTCGGAGAATTATCACATGCTATCTGAAAGTGATGAACAGACTGGGATAGTTTAGTATTGATAGATGCCAGACAGAGAAGATGTGCTTTGAGCTAAAGGTTAGTTGTTTTCTGAATGTTCACATGACAAAACCCATCTGTTTAGTGTATATAAGGTAGGTGCAGAGAAGTGTGTTTTGTCTCACTTTGGACCTCCATAAAGTGTGTACCTGTTTCTGCCGCAGGAATAAACCTCGCCTTTCCTTAGCTCCGTACTCATGTTGCTTTGCTAATCTGTACCCGCTGCTGGGCAACAAAGCTCACTCTTGTGACAGGCTGCGGCAGTTTGCTTTTACCTGAGCCTCTTGGGAAGGGCAAGTTCTGTCCCCTCCTCTCTTCTCTGCTGAGATAATCGAGTCCAAAGTACTCTTTGAGCTCAGTTTGCAGCAATTGAAGTAAGCTGAGGACAAGGGGAGAAGAGGAGAGAAAAACTGAGACCTTTTAAAAGCTGCTGAAAAATGGGAAGACAGAGAATTAATTGGGATAAGGATTAATCCCTGACAAAACAGGACAGTTGAAGAGTATGAACTCTTTTATGCTTCCTGCATGCATTTTCTGCAGTGCACACATTCATTCATGCCCCTTTCCTAATGCATGCATTGTATGTTTTCCCATTGATTGAACTGCGTTTGTGTGCATTTTCAAAGAGATGGTGGCAATTTTGCTCAGTGACATTTGCAGAATTGTTGGTGGACTTATGGGAATTCTTTATCACTGTCTAAGGATACAGTTCCTAATATGACTATTTTAATAAGTGGGTTGCTGTCGTTTGTAATTGTGGCATGGAGTGTGCTGTTCTGTTGAACTCAACCACACCATCTTTTTGTCAGAGGGGACATGGCGGCCACGTCTAAATGTTTGAAAGGATGTCATATTGAAGAGGGAATGGGCTTGTTTTCCGCTGCTCCAGTAACTAGGACAAGGAGCAATAGATTCAAGCTGCAGGAAAGGAGATTCCACCTGAACCTCAGGAAGAACTTTCTGCTGATCGGAGCTGTCCGGCAGTGGAATCTGCTGCCTCCATGGAGTGTGGTGGAGTCTCCTTCCTTGGAGGTTTTTAAGCAGAGGCTGGATGGACATCTGTTGGGAGTGCTTTGATGTGTGTTCCTGCATGGCAGAATGGGGTTGGACTGGATGGCCCCTGGGGTCTCTTCCAACTCTAGGATTCTATGAACATCTGGGAACCCCATCACAGCCAAAATGTGTGTGTGCTGTGTGGGTATATGTGTGTGCATGTGTGTTTGTGTGTACACTTCTGCAGACCTAGATGTTCCTTCAAGCGTGCTGGTGTCTCTTGTACATAGGTGATACAGTTTTGGCTCTTGTACCAACATACCCTCCAACTGTCCCAGTTTGACAGGGATATCTCCAATTAGACAAGAACAGTTCCGATTAATCCTCTGCTGTGCCACTTTTCCGGCTGCTTTTAAACTGTCCCAGTTTCTCTGTTCACCTCCCGCTTTCGCCCATTGTCATCGGTTTCCTTCAATTGCTGTAGTCTGAGTTCATCGTGGAAAAGAGGAATCTTGCTCTTCCTGGTAGCTCCAGTGAAAACAAACTGCTGCAGTCTCTCCTAGGATGTGTGTTCTTCCTCATGAATAACTTTTGCCATTTTACCCATACTCTGATGTTGCTCGACCACACATGTCCTAATTTTCATCTGTGAACCGTTGGAGAATATGCACCAGCTGTCTTTTCTGTAGCTGAAAATGATGATTTTTTTTTTCTCCAGTAGCAACGCATTGGTGTGAGTTATCACTGTTGAAAGAGAAAACGATTAGGGATTGTCTCTGGTCTTCAGAAAGCAATTAAAACCCATTAGCTTTGCAAAAGACCTGCTCCAAGGAGAGATGAAAACTGCTGGAACGAGTTTGTAGATAGAGATCAATGCAACTGGTTTCATTTTTGCACGCTCCTTGGGTGGGTGTGTGGATATATGTGGCTTGTCATGATGAGTGCCTTGCATTTCAAAATTTGTGAAAGGTAACAGCCCTTGACAAGAACCAGAACTGAGGTTGGGCACAGAGAACGCATACTTTCCAGGGGAAAACTGCATTCATTTCATTTAGCAGTAGAGATGGTCATGGGAGGAGTTGTGGCAGCTACAAACTCAATCACTTGGAGGGCGAGACCGCTCACCAACGATTTTCAAGGCATGTTGCTCATTAGCTGTACTGTATTTCTATGGTGAGGACTGCTGACAATTTGAAATTGATTGCAAGTCCCTTTTTCTTCTAACACCTGCAGAAAGAGGTAGACCTGAAATCATCTTGGAGGTAGGTTGCTGATTGCCAGAAACCCTGCCAGAGGCCTTCCAAGGAATAGGGGGTTTCTGTGCCCAAAGGCCTTTGTTAGGTTTTGACCACATTTTATGAGTCTCGTACAAAATCCAGTTTGCCGCTTTTGATTTGACTCTTTAAAGCAATGCTAAAAATGGCAGTGGGTTTATCTCTGTAAAAGCTGGGTGGTTTGTGTAATGACCAGTCAGTTTTATGGCACATGTTTTGAGACTTAAATGTGCCTTAACTATGCATCGGAAGAGATACTTTGGCAAAGGTACTGGTAACTGAGCAGGCAGGTCTAGATAGGGAATTTTGGACTCCTGGAAGTTGGAATTCTCGTGGAAATAAATTGTGCAAACTCTGTGGCAATACAGATATACCTTAGTTAACAAAGTAGATGTGTTCCTGGCCCTTACTAAATGTTTTACTAAATGTTTTACTTACTAATTTTCTGCTACCAGAAAATGTGGTAGCAGAAGCAGAAATAACATAGAAAGAACAGGAGTAGGTTTGTTGAGTGCCTTCAGTTGTTTCTCACTTACGGCAATCCTAAGGCGAACCTCTTAGGGAGTGTTGTGAGGCTGAGAGTGTGCGATGAGCCCAAGGTCACCCAATGAAAGGACATCAAATGAAAGATGGGGCAAGCTTGTTTTCTGCTCCTCCAGAGACTAGGTCATGGGGCAATGGATTCAAACGACAAGAGAAGAGATTCCACTTAAATTAGGAAAAACCTCCTGATACCAAGAGCAGTTCAACAGTGGAATACATTTCCTCAGAGTCTGGTGGAATCCCCTTCTTTGGAGATTTTGAAACAGAGGCTGGACGACCATCTGTGTGGAGTGCTTGGATAGTGTCTTCTTGCATGGCAGAATGGGGTTGGACTGGAAGGCCCTTAGGGCCTCTTCCAACTCTAGGATTCTATGGTTTTTCTAGGATTCTGTGAGTTTTGAGAATCTCAGGAGAAGGCGTCCTCGTGGTCCCACCAACATGAGAGACATAGAAAGGACCTTTTCCATAATGGCTGCTCTTGGCACTCTCTTCTTGGTGGTGAGTGGCTGGACCACTTTGGTGTCTGTGTGTAAATTTCCTCTAGCCATGTTTCCGCAAACCTTGGAGTTCCTCCAAGCATGGTGAAACCTCCATCTGATTTCATTAGATTTTGCACAAAGAGTCTGCAGAACAGCTTGCTGAATTGTGGGTAACAAAAATCACAATGAATTATATTCTTGCTCTTTTATGGGGTGCTACTCCCCTCATTTCCAGCTGAACATGTGAGACTGTCCCATAGATATTTCCCGTAATGAGAGACCTATGTTCAAACCGAGGTGTGTGTGGGTGTGTTGTTCAGCTCCTGCTCTCAATAGCTTCATTCTTAATTTACAGAAGAAAGACGCACGTCAACCTATATGGAGCTTCCTCTTTTTTTGTTCTCGCAAATGCAGATGGCTTTTATACATAAAAGTGCTTTCGGCTGTAGGAACCATCTTGGCCCATAATGGCTTTGATGTGTAAATACCATGTAAACCAATTTGTAGTAGTGGGACCTTAAATGAAACCATCCATTCTTGAAGTTTATGGCTTTAGGTTTACTTTGCACAGAAGCAGGATTGTTTTGTAAGGATGGAAGCTTTGAACTCAAGGACTGTAATTTTTTTTTTTCCTGGAGTGTACCAAAATAGTTCCCCAATATTTGGAGTCATATGCTGCCCTAACACAAAAGTCTTTTGCATGTTGTCCTTTGGCACAGCAGGAGCGCATAGTCCGAGAAGCTGAGCTATTGTTGGAAATGTGCATGGTGCACATTTGCCAAGGACAAATTGGCAAACACTTTCAGCGATAGGTGGTCTGGTAGTCTTAGGTGATTCCTATGTCTTGGAGGTGGTGATACTTGAGGGCCAAAATGGACACAGTGGGCTCCTGTTAATACCAGATTTGTCCTTGCCATGAGGTAAGGTGGAAAGAAATCCAGAGCTCGGAATTAGTGCATTGCAAGTCGTGATGTTGCTTTATCTATCAATGAGGGTGTAACAATTTTTTTCCCTTGGAATTTTCACAATGCAATGACTGCTAATGTTATTACTAACATGTTATTAAGGGCATATCTTTTTTTTAGAAGTATCAAAGCACACTGAATGGTAACATTATTTCCTTCTATAATGGATAACATCTCCTTGGTTTTTTTCTTTCTCATTAATTTTGGAGAAGCCAAATGCTTTTTGAGGGTACACGTCATTGTGTTACTTGGCATGCTAATGCAGATGTAAGGCTTTTATTCCTCAAAATTTTCAAAACATAATGACGAGTAAGATTATTACAAAAATGTTTTTAAGGGGGTTAACAAAAGCGTATTTTTTAAAACAAAAATAAGTATCAAAACATACAACATTGTTTCTTCCTATAATGGATAGCATTTCCTTGGGTTTTTCTTCTCTCATTAATTTTTGGGGAAGCCAAATGCTTTTTGAGGGGATTAAAAGAGATTAGGCGATTTCCTTATTTTCTTAGATGGTTTTCCCCCTTGGAAATTAAAATTACATAACAAGGCACTAAAATTGGGGGTATGTGATGGTGAACAATTACTTGAGTTACTTAGCTGTTTAAAGAGGGCAAATATCCCAAGATATATTTTTGGGGATTGTTCATAAGGACAAAAATAGAGAAGGCAAGCAAATTTTTAGCAAATAGAACAAAACTATGTATGAGTGGTGCTTTCACACCAGACAAGATTAAGAAATTCTTAATCATAGAATATAATTGATGTTGGATATTAGTAGATAATCTTTAAGTGCTGAATATATATATTCGTTTATGCAGTGTGCAATTTAAACCTTACTGGAACTATATTTTATTTTACATTGAGCAGATCATAGGTACCACCTCACTGGTCGACAGTTTGATTGATTTTTAATTAATTAAAAGACGCTAATAAACTTTCTAATCTGCTTCCTGATTACTAACCCCTTGATGACAGCAGACATTTCCATTGCTTTGTGTTGGAAAAAGGATCTTTCCTCACTTAAATTAGATTGGTTTCTGTTTTGTTTTTAAGATTTGGGGTATTTTTTTTGGTGTTATGAAACTGCCTTATATAAGAGCAAGAGAGGATCTTTATGTTTTTGGAACAATAAGTGTCAGGGAATTATTCCTCCAGATTCTTTGTTCTCTTTGTTTGACACATATCTAAGATGAGTTGTCTGTTCTGACTCTTGAGTAAATTTACCGGTTTCTTTAGGTAAACTCAAAACTGTAATTAAATAACAGCCAGCTGCTCCTCAAAGGCAGCAAGATAAAAATCAAATGATGCATTAACAAACCAGAATGTTCCTTTGCAACAAACTGAGCTCGAAGGGAGGCATTTTAACGGGGATTGCCTGGGTCATCTAAAGATGGAAGACAAGGTGCTAATTCTCCAGTTTTGGTGGGCTCCATTCCAAATGTGAGGAGGGCTGTGTGTAAAATTCCATCTTACCTAACAGAGCAGTTAATCTGCAAGACTTAATTGATCCAACTTGCAAAGATGCTCCGTGCAGTTGTGTAGGGATGGGGGGGGCAACGGAGGTGGTTCACTCCTGGCGGCAAATTTTTGGGGGCATCCTGGTTCGTAGCCACACCCCCGTGTGCCGCAGCCACGCCCTCCACGCACGGCAGCCACGCCCACCATGCACGGCAGCCACGCCTCCCATGCACGGCAGCCATGCCCCCATGCACCGTGGCCACGCTTTGCAGTGTACCCCGCCCCCCCTCCACACACTCCAAGCTCCTCCAGTGGCTCCATGTGTATGTATTTATTTGGTTCAGTGGTTCTTAATTTTTTTTTTTTTTACGAGAACCATTTGTTGCCAAGGTCCCCCAAGACTTAACTCAAGATTTAAATATTTACATTTAGACTTAAATGTTCAAGTATGTATTTATTTATTATTTATTTATGTATTCAAGGCTTCTGAGGACTAGGATTCAAACTCCTGCTCAGACACGCGGTGACTTTGGGCAAGTCACATTCTCTCAGCCTCAGAGGGAGGCGAAGGGAAACTTACTCTGAACTGATCTTGCAAAAAAAAATAAATTCTGTGATAGGTTCTCCTTAGGCTTGCCATAAGTCAGAAGTGACTTGAAGGTACACAACAACAAAGTATGCTGAGAGGGAGAGGTTCTTTCTAGCCATCATGCCTCTCCCATTTGAAAACTGACTTACGACAACCCTGAGGCGAATGTATCGTGGGGATTTTCTTGGCAAGAGTTGTTGTCTTTGGCTTTCTCTGAGGCTGAGATAATGTGACTCGCCTGAGGTCACCCAGTGGGTTTCCGTGGCTGAGTGGGGCTTCAAACCCTGGTCTCCAGAGTCGTAGTTTGGGTGTGGGCACATGCTTGGTGCCACGTCCCTTTGGTCAGCGATGCCGCAGCAGGGTACATGTGTGTGGGGAAGCCGAAACTGCTCCTTCATTTCCAAAGGCGGGGGCAGTTTGGATGTGTGCACATGCCTGCTGCCATGTCCCTTAGCACCCACACCCCCTTTTGCCACATCTCTGACGAAAGGGATGGGGCGGCTGACGTGTGCATGTTGTGCCCGAACTGCTCCCTCACTTGCTCACTCCTTTGCCCTTACACGGGGTCGGTGAAGCCTTGCTGATGGACACCCACAGCAAACAAGTGAGCAGTTTTGGCACCTGCAACCTCCCCCACTGCCACATCCCTGTTGCTGCCGCTGCTGTTGGTGTCCAGCAGCAGGGCTCAGCAGACCGCCAGGTTTCCCCAGACCCCAGGTTAAGAACCTGTTACCCTGATTTCTGGGGTCCCTTGGGGGACACCTCAGTGTGCTCCACGTGATGGGAAATGGAAACTAGCCAGAGCACGAGCAATAGCAATGCGAGAGGCAGAGTAACCTAGCGGGGTCTTTTACCCCGTTTTTACGGGGTCAGGCCAAGCCAAAAACCAAACAAAAATGTCCAATAAATGATTTTATTGAATGAAAATCTCACGCAGCAATGCAATCACGCACACACGCACCCAAGAGCTATTAAGAAACAAAAGAGAGGAAATTGGATAGGGGAGTATTGGAGGGGTACAGTTGGGGTAATACTGCACCTTGTCCTGAAGTCCTGGGTCCGGGAAGGCAGCGAAGAAGTGGGGCTCAGCACAGAGAGGGCTGAGGGAATCACTCAACGGACAGAGAACCACTCAAAAACTGGGACTGTTTGTAGGGGGAAAAGTACCTGGAGGACTAATCCTTTCCTGGGGAGAACAATGAGTGTTGGAGCGATAACGAAGCTCCACCATGGTGATTTCCTTTGTGCGATGGGACTGCAAGGTGTTGCCAAAGTCTCAGGATCTTCGGCCGTGTTAGTTTGTGGTGTGACTTCATGTAAATGCTCCTCGCCTGATGGAATATTTGCTCAACTTGGGGCAGACACGCTAATCCCCTCAAGTCGGTGTCTTGGGGCTGAGGACCCTTTGTTTATTGTGGGTTTACACAGCTTGAGGTCTCCTGGGGCTACGTGACTGGGTATTCTACTGGCCTGACCTGGTTTTCGATTGTTTGACCATTGCTGCCTACGTGCCCATCCGGGTGACCTATCAGGCACATTGAATCGTATTTAAATATCAGAATTGTAGACCCCGGGATAGGGTTTTTCCAGTGGAGTAACAGACCACTCACTTAGTTAGCTCCTTCCTTCCAGTTGTTATAGAGCCAGGACACCCCTCCTCTCTGCTCTACATCCCCTTTTGGGCTAGAAGCAAGCAGGCTAGATTAAATATTCCTTACAACATCGCTCTAAGCAGGTGCAAAGAAATTATCCTCTCATTTCACCTTGATCTGGGGAACAGCCCCTTTAGCTAAGACGTCTGTCTTAACTTCCAAACAGGAAGATATGGCCTGTCTCTGTGCATTTGTGTGCCTGTGCGTTTGAATAACAAGCTGTGAGCAACTCTGGTTGGTACTTCATAGAATCGTTGAGCTGGAAGAGACCCCCAAGGGCCATCCAGTCTGACCCCATTTTGCCACGCGGGAATACACCATCAAAGCATTCCCGAAAGACGGCCATCCGGCCTCTGTTTAAAAACCTCCAAAGAAGGAGACCCGCCACACTCCACTGAGGCAGCAATGTATTCCGCTGTTGAACTGCTTTGCCATCAGGAAGTTCTTCCTCATTTTTAGGTGGAATCTCTTTTCCTGTAGTTCGTGCATAACTTAATGATATGACCAGAGGCCCTACGTAGGTCTCAGATTTTGGCTCAGAAACCTAAGGACCTGTGATGATCCTGAACTGGCAAACCTATTTTAACCTTTTAGAATAAAGCAGAACTATGCAGAACCTGGGAAACTACTAAGCAATGATGTTGCGGGGAAGGGAATGGAACACTCAGGGAAGCCCCAAAGGACAGATTCAGCCATCAGGGGTGCAAAAACCTCAGACCCTGGTTCCAAATCCAGCCAGGGCTGGATTTGGAACCAGGGTCTGAGGTTTTTCCACCCCTGATGCTGAGGAAAGGGTTGTCAGTCTGATTATTTTACACCAAAATCATACCCTCTTAACTGTCCTGAGTTACGAGAATGTCCTAATAAATCCTTTGCTGTCTCACTTTTCCAACTGATTTTAAAAGCTCCCAATTTCTCTCCTCATGCTGTCATTTTCCCCCTTTGTCCTCAGCTTACTTCAGCGGCTGCAAATTGGGTTCCAAAGTGCAAAAGTATAGTTTGCCTTGGCCAAACTGGGGCAGTTGATGAGTACGGAGTTCTTCTTTGTGTGTAGCTGTGATGCAAACTAGAGTCTTAATATTCCTCGGTAATGTTCCACAGCCTTTCTGCTTTAGTCTTATATCCTTTTGACTGTCTAAAAAACAAAAAACAAAAAGCATTGGGGTGGAACGGCAAAGGCAGGCTCTTAATACGTTGTGTAACAAGGCAACCATTTCATCTCTGGATCTGAGCTATTGGGTGTGCAGTGCTGATGCTGAGTCTTAAAACTGTGACAACGTAATGTGTTAAAAACTGAGAGATTGTCTATGATGCTCATAAGGGTTCTTTATTTTCTTTTTTTTTTTTAAATTGCTTTCCAACCCCTTCCTTGGTTTGGTGGCGTGCCGGAGCCCAGTTTCGTACCCAGTGTTAAACTGGCTGCCCGCTACTTCAGACCTGTCAGCAGCTGTTAAGGCTGCGATCGCGAGATAAAAGGCAGTGTCCCGAAGTATGAAGATTTCTCAAAACCACATTCCCCCCGGCTTATGAGGTCTTGTTTATGTTAGCAGTGAATCCGGCAGAGGCACAAAAGGGGCTCTGTAAGGGCTGTCTGGTTTGGGTTCTTCCATGCCTCTGCTGAAAACAGGTCTGGGATTTTGGGGTGTTTGGTTGGTCCGTTTCTTCGAGACGGAAGATGGCTTTTCGACTTCGACTGCATCTCGTGCCGTTTCTGGGACATCCCCTTCTGGCCGGTTGAGCTTGCGGTGTGCCGCAGCGTTCGAGATCACTAGAAACAATGTTCGTGAAAATCTCAGGTAAAGTTAAATTCCTCCTGTTCCTGGGTAGTTGGGAAGTTCTGGGTGTTATTTTTCCGTGTGTTTGCATGTATGTGATGAAATGAATATGGTAAGAACTGTCACAGCATCTACATGCAATGGGTTGCATCCCCAGCGAGTGCACTAGGGACTCTCTTCTGTATGTCTTCCATTTCTGAGGTTTAACTAGTGCTATTTTTTAAAAAAATCTTGTTGCACGTATAAGGTTGGCTGTTTCTGTATGTCCTTTTTGCTCAAAACAACCTTGTTGTCCTATGCACTTGTTAAAGCAGGGCTGCTTTTACTCAGCTGAATTTTATGTTTAATAACAGGAAGTTTCAGGGATGGAGCGTCAGAATTGACTTTTTTTTAAAACCCCCCCCCCCCCAGCGCATTTCAGCATTTTTAAAAATAACTATCCTCCTTATCTAGAGAAGGATGCCTCTGGCAACAGCAAAAAAATCCATTCCCTTAGTTTGAGTCACAGCAAAAGGAGAAGGGAAAAATGGACTGTTACTGACAAGTGGAGCTGAGGACGCTGAAGCCTTAAATTTAGCTCTTGCATGAGAAACTGGCAATTCAGTTTCGGATGGGGATTTATTTTCATTTTCCCTCTGGCTTTGCAAACCTCTACGGGATCTCCTCAACTCATTGCTTTTATTTACTTATTTATCTCCCACCTCTCTTCTCGTATGTGATCTGGCTTTAAAATCCATTAGAGTTGCTTCGCCAAGCTGGTTGGGGATGATGAGAGTTGGAGTTCAACCCATCTGGAAGGTGACAGGGTGGAGACAGTTGCCTGTGACATTTCCTGGGTACCTGTGGTCATTTCTACTCCTACTCAGAGGTCCAAAATTGAAATGCCAAGTGTGGTTGTTATTCTTGTTATGTGCCTTCACATCAGCTCTGACTTCTAGGCTAGATTTATTCAGAGGAGGTTTGCCCTCCACTTCCTCTGAGGTTGAGAGAATGTGACTTACCTCAAGTCACCCAGTGGGTTTCTGTGGCTGTGCCTGGTCTTTCAGAGTCCTTGTCCTACCCTCAAACCACTACACCACCGCTGAGTCACGTTTATTTGGCAAGGTTTCTTTACAGGAGTTTTTCCTCTATGGCTGAGAGAATGTGACTTGTCCAAGGTTACTTTGTGCAATTGTGCATGGATGACCAGGGGTTTGAGTCCTGGTCTCCCAGAGTCTAGTCCAACCACTGCACTGCGCTCTCTCCACTGCAGTGAAGCTATCCTATGGTTTTTCTCACAAGATTTCTTCAGGAGGGGGAGAAAGAGGCTGAGAAAGTATGACTTGCCCAAGGTCAAGCAGTGGTTTTTCCATGACTGAGCGGGGAGTGGAATGCTGGTCTCCCAGAGTCTAAGTCCAACATCCAGACCGTTACCCACTCTAGGTGCAATTGCAGCGCAAAAGTTCTGGTTGAAAAGTACTGCAAGGGTGACCTAGTTCTAGCCCCTGCCGGCACGGCAAACTGTGGCTAAGCCAGTTCTGAGAGATGGCTGCCCAGCCTCAGCTTAGAAACTTCCTAATGAATGCTTTCTTCCAATTTGAATGCAGCGATTTGTGTCCTGCCCTCTGGAGCAGTCACAAAAGGTATTCACAATCCTTCTTCGGGAATAATGGTTCTTAACCTGGGGTCTGCGAAGCTGGATACCAATAGCAGTGGCACTAAAACAGGGATGTGGCAGCAGGCACGGGGTTCAGGTGCCGAAATTGCTCCCTTATTTGCAAACATGGGAGCAATCTGGGACCATGCACTAGCCCGCTGCCAGGTCCCTTTCATCAGGGATGCGGCAGCAGGGGGCACAGACGCCGAGGGACACAGCAGCAGGCTGTGCACGTGCCCAGACTGCTCCCTCATTTGCAAACGAGGGAGCAGTTTCGGTGCCTGCCCCACTTGCTACTGTGTCTGACAAAAGGGACGTGATGGCAGGCACGTGTGCGTGCCTAGATGATGACTCTGGAGACCAGGGTTTGAATCCCCACTCCGTAGCCATGGAAACTGAGTGAATTACCTTGGGCAAGTCACATTCTCTCAGCCTCAGAGAAGGGCAAAGGCACCAAATCTTGCCAAGAAAACCCTTAGCGTCGCCATAACTCAGTTTTCCAAGAGGAGAGACATAATGGCTAGAAAGAATCTCCCCATCAGTGGCACGAGGTGAACCTATCACAGGGCTTTTTGTGCCAGATTTGTTCAGAGGCAGTTTTCTTCTGCCTTTCTCTGAGGCTGAGAGAATGTGACCAACCCAAGGTCACCCACTGTCTGGGTGAGGATTTGAATCCTAGTCTCCAGAAGTCATTAATTAATTAATTGATGGTTTAATATTTGAATATTTAAATCTAAATTGAAATATTTAAATCTTGAGTTAAGTCTTGAGGTCTCTGGCAATAAATTATATTTACAGGGGGACCCTGGTAAAGGAAAAATTAAGAACAACTGGCCTAGATTATTACAGACATGCATTTCATAAGATCTTTGGTGATTATGAAGAGATGATTTTAACAAAATGTGTTGCCTGGTTTCAGCAGTGCCAGAAAACTGAAGACCAAACCTCAAAGTAAAAATTACTCTGAAACAAAAAGAAAAAAAAATAACTAAGCCAGGCAGGCACAAAATTTCCACATTCTAGATCAGAACTGCTTTCAACATTCAGGAACGGTTTGTTTTTCCTCTCTTTCTGGCCAGTTAGCAGTAGAAAGGAGGTGATCACGTCTTCTCTTAAGAGAGAGAAATGTGGAGGAAGTGGCTTGTAAAGATTTCCTGTTAAAATAGACATTAGCAAAAAAATAAAAAGTATTGCAAGTGAGCCTTATTGAGGTAAACAGCATTTTTTAGCAGTATGGTCTCAAGTATCATTTTTTAAAAAATATGGGAGCTACAAACATGGTTCTGGGGACGACATCTGGCCCATGGCTTGCGCCCTGATCATTCCTGCTCTTATTCAACCTGGAATGTCCTAGCATTGTAAGTTCACTGTGAATCCTTTCTGCAGAATCCCAAATAAATGGAGTTGGAGCACTACATTTAGTGGGGTTAGAAGAGAACCAGTTGCTCATAGATTCTCTTCTGCAGTGCCAGTTCCTTGTGTTGCAGTGACTATTGAACCATGCAATGGTCCATGACATTGGCCATTTCCGCACGAGTCTGTTATAGCGCGATGATTTCACTTTCAACCTCCGACGGAATCCTGGGGTTTGCAGTTTCGGGAGGGGCCGGCTGGGGCCAGTCTTGGTTGGTGGAATCTCCTTTCTTGTAATTTGTATGCATTGGGTCAGATTCTTCCGAAGAATAAGAAAACAAGCTTGCTCTGTCAGGCTATCTTATGTGGGAGAGCAGCAATTATTTTTTTCCAGTGGCCCAGGTACCAGCTCTGAATCTATGCCCACTCGGTACAATTGCTTCTTTCTTTCCAGGATAGGGACTGGCAGCCATTGGCTCAGGGACCAGCCCTTGGCCAGAGACTACCTCTGAGTAGCACTGAACTACATGATGTGCCTTCAGATATTTCAAGATGGTTGTCTTATCACCTCTCAGTCTTCTCCACCAGGCTAAGTATACCCAGCTCTCTCAACCTATTCCTCAGAGAGCTAGCTTTTGACATCTCAGTTGACGTCTTTTGGACATGTTCTTGGAGTTCAAATATAAAAACTAAAACGAATCCTCCAAGTCTGAAGTCTTCCCATCCCTGTACTTGAGTCTCTTGCATCAGATTATGTACCTGAAGATGCGTATCCCAGTCCACAAACACTATGGTTATCAGTCTTTGAGGTGACACAGGACTCTTGCTTGGGACTTTATCCCACAATGGACTGGTTGCAAGATTGCACTGGCTTAGGCCATTTCCTCACTACACGGTTATAATGCTCTTAGTCCACCTTCCAACATCCTATGGCATCCTGAGGTTTGCAGTTTAGGGAGGAGCATTTAGAATTCCCAGCCAGAGAGCTGTTTGGCCTCAGGAAACTACAAACTCCAGAATTCCATCAGAGGTTGATAGTGGAATAATAGCACCATAACAGTGTAGGGTGGAAATGGCCTTTGTCCCATGTTTGGTCTTTGTTTATCACACAACGCTGTGACTCTCCCGTTGTTCTATTACATTTCCATTGTTATTAGATCGGATGTTTTCACTAATGGGGAAAACCTAATGGCTCCAGTATCACTGCTGTTCAGCTATTGTTTCTGGTGCGAATGCTTTGTTCCACTGCAGTTCTGATATTCCGCCAGTCTTGCAAGAGGGATCGAAACTGTGCAATTGCGCAATTGCAGAAAAAAAATGAACAGTATACATGCATTACTTAGTGTGGACAGGGATAGGAAGGCAGGGTGAGCAAGGCAGTGTGGAAGATTGATTCTGGGAACGTGCATCACCAAAGCAGCACCATAACACTATTGCTGAGAAGACACTCCCCAGAGGAGCGAGCAGAGGGGGAGCTGGGTCTGTGAAGACATCCTAGACCAGGTGTGTTTACAGGCTTGTGGGGCTGTGCTTGCTTGTTTGTCTGCTTGTTTGCTTGTTTTTGTTTGGTCTCCTTGTGCTGGCCGTGTGCTCTCCCTGAGCACACGGTCTGACTAACGAGGGGGAGGAGCCAGCTAGGGGGGAGGAGTCTTATTAGGAGCTCCCAACTGTTAAAGTCCTCTACTTCCATCCTTCAAGTTTAACCCTTCACCATCAGTAGAGCAGACGTAGCCTATAGAGCTGAATTTCAGAAAGAAAGCCCAGTTATTCTTTCTAGAACTGCTTCCTGTACTACTCCCTGTAGTATCTAGGACGGAAGGTGAGAGAGCTGCCGCAGTCACCTGTAGCACTTGTGGGACGTTCCTTTCCTTGCCACAAGAGGTTGTCGGGTACACCTGCGCCAAGTGCAAGCTGGTGACCTTCTTGTAGCAGAAGTTTTGCCAGCTGGAGGCATGAGTTTCTAATCTTCATCTTATTAGGGAAGGGGAGGAGTTTTTGGATAGGGCAGAGAAGACGTACCGGGAGACCGAATGTGCGGAGGAGCTGCCAGATCAGGAAGTCAACACACTGGGCCAGGAAAGGGAGGCTTGGAGGAATGTCACACGTAGGAGCAGAAGGTCCAGGAAGGTAGCAGAGACTCTCAACCTACACAATCGCTTCAAATCTCTTGGCCTTACGAACGATGAGGAGCACCAGGAAGAGGGAACAGAATGTCCACGAGAAGGAATCCAACTTCGGCAACGGGAACTAGATCAACGCTCCCAGTCGCAACAGAATGCCCAGGCAGTCCTAGAAGAACATGTTCATTGAGGAACCCTGGAGAAACCTCAGAGGAGGCGAGTTCTGGTTGTTGGTGGCTCCTTGCTCAGAGGAACCGAAACGGCAATTTGCAAACCGGACAAGCTCAATCGAGAGGTCTGCTGTCTTTCTGGGGCCAAGATCAACCACATAACGGAGAGGCTAACCAGGCTGGTCAAACCCACTGACCATAAGCCCCTCATTTTGGTTCATGTCGGAACCAATGACACTGCGAGGAGCAGCTTTTACCACATCGCAAAGGACTACGAGCTTATGGGGACGAAGCTTAAGGACCTTGGTGCGCAGGTGGTTATTTCGTCTCTCCTCCCTGTTCAAGGATATGGCGCACGTAGGGAAAGGGCAATAGCAGAGGTCAACAACTGGCTCCGCACATGGTGCCGCCGGCAACGGTTTGGGTTTTGGAACACGGCCTGAATTTCCATGAACGTGGGCTTCTGGCAAGGGATGGGCTGCACCTCACGGAACTTGGCAGGAATGTTTTTGCAAACAATCTCACAAGAAGGATTCAGAGGTCTTTAAACTAAGTTCCGCTGGGGAGGGGGACAATATTATTCAAGGCCAGGACTTGGCGAGCGCAGGGGGAAAAGGCCCAAATGATATTGGACAAGTAGTACAAGCGGCCAGTGGCGGGAGGAGTAGAAACTATAGTACAGGACTTGCGGGAAGGGCCCGGGGACTTAAGTGTCTCCACACTAACGCACAGAGTATGGGAAACAAGCAAGATGAACTTGAACTCCTAGTACAACAAAATAAATACGATTTGATAGGCATCACTGAGACCCGGTGGGATGAGTCTCGTGATTGGAATGTAGGAATAGAGGGGTATAGCCTATTTTGTAAAAATAGACCAAACAAGAAAGGAGGAGGAGTAGCCTTGTTTGTCAAGGACGTTTTCACCTGTGAAGAGATCCGTGACTTAAACCCAGAAAGCCAGGTCGAGAGCATCTGCGTAAGAATTAAGGGAGCGAGAAACAATAGGGATATTCTGGTGGGGGTTTACTACAGACCTCCAACCCAGACTGAGGACTTTGATGATGCCTTCCTCAACCAAATGACTGCACATTCAAAAAGGAGAGATACAGTAATAATAGGAGATTTCAATTACCCGGATATATGTTGGCGGTCAAACTCTGCCAAGACAGCAAGGTCCAGCAAGTTTCTTGCTTGTCTTGCAGACAATTTCATGGTCCAGAAGGTGGAAGAGGCCACAAGGGGACCAAATATTCTAGATCCGATCCTGACCAACAGGGTTGACCTTGTTAATGAGGTAGAAGTGGTTGGATCTTTAGGGGGGAGTGACCATGCCCTATTGGAATTTGGCATTCAGTGGGAAGGAGAAGATAAGTGTAGCCAGACACTCATCTCAGATTTTAAAAAAGCAGACTTCTGCAAACTTTGGGAGCTGCTGGCTGGAATTCCGTGGTCAAGAATAGTGAAAGGGAAAGGAGTTCAGGAGGCATGGGAGTTCCTTAAAAGGGAGATCCTGAAGGCACAGTCTAAAACTGTGCCAGTAAGGAGGAAAAATGGAAGGCATCTGAAGAAACCAGAATGGTTGACTAAAGAACTCTCAGCTGAGCTAAGCGTTAAGAGAAACGTGTACAGGAAATGGAAGAGGGGGGAAACCAGCAAAGAAGAATTTAAGCAAGTAGCCAGGAGATGTAGGGAGGAGGTCAGAAAGGCTAAAGCACAGAACGAACTTAGGCTGGCCAGAGACATCGAAAACAATAAAAAGGGCTTTTTTAAATATGTCCGTAGCAAAAGGAAAAAGAAGGAGACGATAGGGTCGCTGTGCAGAGAAGATGGCGAATTACTAAGAGGGGGAAGAGAAAAGGCAGAACTACTCAACACCTTCTTTGCCTCAGTTTTTTCCCAGAAGGATACAAGCACTCAACCTGGCGGTCGGGGAGCAGGGAAGGAAGCAGGGGAAACGCGGCACATAATAGGTAGAGAGGTGGTACAAGAATACCTGGCCACACTGGATGAATTCAAGTCTCCAGGGCCAGATGAATTGCATCCTAGGATATTAAAAGAACTGGCAGAGGTCATTGAGGGAACGCTTGCTATAATCTTTGAGAAATCTTGGAGGACAGGAGAAGTTCCAGCAGACTGGAAGAGGGCAAATGTTGTCCCCATCTTCAAGAAGGGAAAAAAACAGGACCCAAACAATTATCGCCCAGTCAGCCTGACGTCAGTAACCGGAAAGATCCTGGAGCAGATCATTAAGCAGTCAGTTTCTAATCACTTAGAAAGCAACGCGGTAATCACAAGAAGTCAACATGGATTTCTCAAAAATAAGCCATGCCAGACTAATCTTATCTCTTTTTATGATAGAGTTACTAGCTTGACAGATGAAGGGAATGCTGTGGATGTAGCATTTCTCGATTTCAGTAAGGCCTTTGACGAAGTTCCCCACGACATTCTTGCAAAGAAGCTGGTAAAATGCGGGCTGGACAGGGCTACTGTTAGTTGGATTTGTAATTGGTTGACCGACCGAACCCAAAGGGTGATCACGAACGGCTGCTTTTCATCCTGGAGAGAAGTGACTAGTGGGGTGCCACAGGGTTCTGTCCCGGGCCCAGGGCTGTTCAATCTCTTCATCAACGACTTGGATGAAGGAATAGAGGGCATGCTCATCAAATTTACAGATGACACCAAATTGGGAGGGGTTGCTAATACGCCAGAGGACAGGATCAAAATTCAAAATGACCTGGATAGATTGGAGAGCTGGGCCAAGGCTAACAAAATGAAGTTCAACGGAGAGAAGTGTAAGGTCCTACACTTAGGTAGAAAAAATGGAGTCTAGAAATATAGGATGGGGGACACGTGGCTGGATGGCAGTACGTGTGAAAGGGATTTAGGAGTTTTAATAGACCACAAGCTGAACATGAGTCAGCAGTGTGATGCGGCAGCCAAGAAAGCCAATGCAATTCTCGGCTGCATCAATAGGAGTATGGTGTCTAGATCGAGGGAGGTACTGGTCCCACTCTACTCTGCTTTGGTTAGACCTCATCTTGAATCCTGTGTCCAGTTCTGGGCACCCCAATTCAAGAAGGACATGGTCAAGCTGGAGCAGGTCCAGAGGAGGGCAACCAAAATGGTGAAGGGCCTGGAAGCCAAGCCCTATGAGGACAGACTTAGAGAGCTGGGTATGTTCAGTCTGCAGAAGAGAAGGTTAAGAGGGGACATGATAGCCATGTTTAAATATTTGAAGGGATGCCATTAGAGGAGGGAGAGGGCTTCTTTTCTCCCGCTCCAGAGACCAGGACAAGGAGCAATGGATTCAAGCTGCAGGAAAGGAGATTCCACCTGAACCTCAGGAAGAACTTCCTGACAGTCAGGGCTGTCTGGCAGTGGAATCTGCTGCCTGGGAGTGTGGTGGAGTCTCCTTCCTTGGAGGTTTTTCAGCAGAGGCTGGATGGCCATCTGTCGGGAGTGCTTTGATGTGGTTCCTGCATGGCAGGGGGTTGGACTGGATGGCCCCTGGGGTCTCTTCCAACTCTACATTTCTATGATTCTTTGATTCTATGTGAAATTGATTGTTTCCATACCGGCATGTTTTCGTTTGCTTAAACAATGCAATTGTTGTGACACGATGGGCTGGTTTGATCTAGCTGTTGGTTGCAGCAGGAACTACAAATCCAGCTGTCCTCTGAAAACTGGGAAAGTAACTTTTCCGTGTGGGATGAAGTACAGCTTGTACTGTGTGACAAATCCATCTCCTAGCACGTGGGAGAATTTGAACTCCAGTTGGTATATAACGTCCCCTTGCAGTTTCCAATATCAAGTGCAATCTTATACATTTCTACTCAGAAGCCAGCCTTGTTGGTTTTGGTGTGATTTATTTCCAAGCAAGTGGGTACAGAGGTGCAGTTCTAAGCTCTTGAATAAACACAGGCAATTATTTGCAGATCAGCTTTGATGGCCTGTTCTGCAGGCAAGTATTTTGTCAAAGACTTATCCCTCTTACAGACGAGTAGCTGCCGATGGGGCATGGAGCATACTAGTTCAACTGGAAACAGGATGTGCCGTTGGGCTAATGACCTGTGCAAATGGAGAAGAGCGTCCAAGGGCTCGAGAGATGCTTAAGTGCTGCAAAAATAAAATAAAATAGCATTGATACAATAGCCAAACAGGTCTTGTTTCAGCTGGCTTGGATGATCTTGTTTTGCAGCATTCTGCTGCCAGTTGGATGGGATGTGTCCCTTGGGGCTCCATCACGCAGGACTCATCTCCAGTCCTGAAGATGAATGGGGGTCAGAGCTGAGAATAAGCCTCCAGATACGTTGCTTCTTCAGCTTAGGGGCAGATCTGTAATTGCCCTGTGACATGGGAATAACTGGGGATGGGCGAGCAGCGTTGCGTCGTCGTGTGTTTTCAGGTTGTTTCCGACTTGTGACGCTTAGGTGAACGTATAGTGGTGCAAAATTTGTTCAGATCGGGTTTGCATTTGCCTTCCTCTGAGGGCTGAGAGAGTATGACCTGCCAAAGGTTACTCTGTGGGATTCCATGGCTGGGTAGGGATTTGAACCTGGTCTCCAGAGTCATAGTCCAAGGCAAAAACCCACTAGACCATGACGATTCTCCTTGAATTCAGACCAGAAGTATATTGTTAGCCAATGCAATTCCTTTAAAACTAGTGTTATTAGTTTCTGGAGCCAGCGTGCTGTGATGATTTGAGTCCTGGACTCGGGCCATTTCTGCACTAGTCTGTTATAGTGCTCTTATTCCACTTTCAACATCCTGTGGAATCCTGGGGTTTGCAGGATTCAATAGGACGTTGAAAGTGGAACAATAGCACTATAACAGATTAGTGCGGAAATGGCCCAGGACTCTGGGAGAACAGGGTTTCGCCTTTCTCGGAGGCTGAGATAACGTGACTTGCCCACGGTTAATCAGTGGGTTTCCATGGCCGAACGGGGTTTTGAACTCTGGTCTCCAGAGTTGTAGCCTAGTCCTTAAACCATGACACTACACCGGCTACACAGCATTGCATTTCCGTGTGCAAATGTAAGAACGGTTATGCACCCCGTTGTTTCTAGGTCTTCTTTTGGCATCCATTAGAAGTGACTGAGAGATGCTGCCTCTGCATCTTAGGGTGAAAAGCTTGGCCCTCCATGACAGATTGGACTCTGGTTCCCATGATTCACAGTCATTGGCCAAGCTTGACAGCAAATGATGGGAATAACAATCCAGGAGAGTTGGGTAGGGTTGCAGTAATGGAAGAACATATCTTGAAAGATGGAGAAAATGCCACCTGGCTACCACAGACGGATGACTACGGCGATTTCCGCACTAGGCTGTTATAGTGCTCTTATTCCACTTTCAACATCCTATGGAATCCTGGGGTTTGCAGTTTAGGGAGGGGCCGGCCGGCCCCTCCCTAAACTGCAAACCCCAGGATTCCATAGGATGTTGAAAGTGGAATAAGAGCACTATAACAGGCTAGTGCAGAAATGGCCTACATGCCGTTTCCTTGCAAGCAGGGATTCCACTTCCAGTTTGGCTACCCGGTTACTCTGGAATGACATCTTCTAAACTCGCTTCAACCTCCAGTTTGTTTACATCTCCCAGAGTTGAGTCAGAGGCTGGAGTGAGCTGAAAGAGTCGGGCAGTGACTGCCAAAAAACTTGCAGGCTCTCAAGTCACTCTTTCAGTTTGGGATACATGATCTTTGTAAACACGAACAGTTTGGCATAGGCAGGACCTTGCAGAAGCGATGTTGTGAGTTTATCCGAGAGCTGGTTTGCAAAGGGAAGGGGCTGAAGCAGGATGGAATGCCTCGTCTGTGGAGTGGACGTGTGTATGCGTGCATGTTCGTTTGTGTGTTTATTTATTAGTTTAAAAGCAAATAATCAAATTCACAGTGAAAATTGTAATTATAGTAAGAGAAGCACAGTCAGCCCTCCACATTTGCAGGTTCCAATTTTGCAAATTTGATTATTCACAGATTATTTGCTGTCCCCTCTGCCGCCTCCCTCTGCCATTTTTAATAGGGACTGCAAGCTTCGTGAGACTGAGAAACTGCGAACGAGGCTTGTAAGTCCCTCTTTAAAAAGGTGTGGGGCGGCCGTGGAGGTGGCCGTAAGCTCCGCCAGCCCGCTACTTCTGCCTTGAGGAGGAACCCCGATGCCTCAAAGGAATCCACAGTGGGTTGGATATGGTGGTCATACTTTTGTGTGTGTATTAAATATGGTTTGGGAGGGCCTAGAGTTATTCACAGGTTTTCCACTTTCACGGGGGTCCTGTGCCCCTAACCCTAGTGAATGAGGAGGGATGAATATATATTTTTTAAAAAAAAAGGAAAAAAAACCACCCTAAAACTAGAACACAACACACTGAACTAAACCACTGAACACTAACTATAACACTAAACGCCAACCCACCGAAACACAAAAGGGCTCTCCTGCAAGCCAATTAATTAATTAATTAATTAATTAATTATCTATCCATTCTCTGTTTGTTTTAAATTGACAGTGGAGACATAGGCCAGAATCCTGTTGATTGACTTTCTCTGGCATTAATAGCCTTACTCAGTTTTATCCTTAAGTTCATTTAAGGATAAACGTTTATCTGTTTGGCAGGCCTGTTGATTGACTTTCACTGGCATGAATAGCATTGCGTAGTTTTATCCCTAAATTAATTTAAGGATCAGTTTAATAGCTTGGCAAGGGACTTTGGTACTGTTGCTTCCATCTGTATCAAGTATCAGTTGGTTTAAAAACGTGCAACACTTCTGACAAGTTTGTTCTGGCCCCCGGAAGGATGCAGTCTATCACTTAAAATATATGTCTACTGGAGAAATTGACAAAGATAACTTTGTAAATCGATTAGCGAAGTGTTTCAGCTTCCGCCTTCTTCAGTTGCTCAGAATAAAATATAAAATAGTTATATCTAATAGACCTGTCAGGGATTTTTTTTGTGATACGTGATTGTTTCAGTGTCCAAGTTTTTATTTTTGAGTTGGTTGGTTATGTTGGCTCGTGCTATACTTATTGAAATTGCAGCGGCCATCGATGGGGTGCAAGTAAATTTTCGTTCGATTGGATTTGATCATTATGCAAGCAGTTGCACTTTCTAGGAGTTTGTGCAGGGAAGAGAAGCTATTCGAGGTTGTGCAAATACGTGTTGTGTTAGTGAAACTAAAGCACAAGTGGTTGTGCTTTCTAGGAGGTTTCTTCATTCCTTTGTTGCACTTGGTGACTGGGAAATACAGCGGGTCCTCAGTATCCGCTGCGGTTTGCTTCTAGGACCCAGGGATGTAGACTTGAGTCGATAGATTTGGACTCAAGTCAAGACTTAAGTCACTTCAGTGACTCGACTTGGACTTGACTTGGCGAAAATTGCACACTGACTCGACTCGACTCGAGACTTGCATATTTTTAGTGACTGACTTGCTGCCCTTGGTTCAGTCACATAACACATTCATCCAGAAACCCTACCACTTACTGATCACATGACTGTCTGTCTCAAGCCCAAAGTGTGGACAGATTTCCCGGAGGGAACAGCAAATGGATTGGGCAATGAGCTTGGAGTAGGGCTGAGGTCCGCTCAGCAGCCTGTCCCCGCTACATATAGGAGGAGCTTTCTCAAACTTTTCCTAAGAGCAGAAGGCAAGACTTGCCCCCAGAGGGGAACAGAAAATGTGTTAGGCAGTGGTCTTGAGGAGGAAGGAGCCTTCCTTTTAAAGCTCTTGAAGCTTCAATAATGGGGAATGAGAAGGATCTTGTTCTCCACTTCTGAAAAAGCCTCCAGCTTTGTAAATGGGGAGTATGAAGGATCCTATTCCCCACTTCTGAAGCTTCAGATGGCAAAAATCACAAAAGTAGAGGACCAACTCTACTTAAATGGTTAAAACTGACTATTTGACTCTGTCCAGAAATTCTGGAATACAGGTTGAGGTGTAAAGTTGGGTCCCAGACTTGAGACTTAACTTGAAAGTATCTTGCAAGGACTTGAGAGACTTGAAGGTAGAGACTTGAGACTTGGAGTAAAAGACTTAAACGCATCACTGCCAAGACCCTCCCGATGAAGATCAAAATCTGTGGATGCTAAAGTCCCATTATATACAATGACGTAGTAAAATGGCGTCCCTTATATAAAATGGTGAACCAACTCTAATGAATGCTGGAGTGAGTCCAGGGATCTATGAAATGGCAGGAGGCTCTGGCAGGGTATGGCTACACATAGAATCATATAGTTGGAAGAGACCATAGAGGCCATTGAGTCCAACCCCATTCTGCCATGCAGAAATACACTCATTAAAGCATTCCCAACAGATGGCCATCCAGCCTCTGCGTTGGTGTCGGGCTTGTCCTGCAGCAAAATCAAGGTTTGCTTTTGGGGTTTTTTTTAAAATATTTTTGAGCTGTGGTTGATTGAATCCATGGATGCAGAACCTGTGGATACAGAGGGCCAAGTGTAACTACAGCCATTATGGAGCAGGTAGGCTTGAGACACCACCACTCATTGTGCCATTAACTATGCCACGGTGCAATCCAGGAGAGCATCAGCATAAGGAGCTGGTGAAAGAAAGAAAAATCTTCCCTGGAAAAAGTTTTCAAGTGGTGTCAGGAAGGATCAAAATATTTCTTTTCATTTATGCAAAGTTTTCCTTCACCCGTATTTATTTCCCTGACCTGTATTTATTTCACATGTGCAAATTTATTAGTTTAGGATAAAAAGTCTGCTGAAACATACTGAACTGCTCTTTTTTTTATGGTTCAGGAACCCATCCCTGTTTTTTCTATATTACTTCTGGTGCCAAAGTCTCTGTTAGGAAAGTCAATGTGTGCCTGGGCTTTACTTTTCTAATTGTGTTATATGTGTTTTTCTATCATCATCCTACCACCATCACCATCACCATCATCACCACTACCACTACTACCACCACCTTTATTTATACCCTGCTTTTTTTCCAGGTTGAGACTCCAAGCAGCTTCTAACAATTAAAAAGACAAAGTTAAAATCCGCAGAATACCAAAGTTAGAACACAATTAAACAACCAAAAAGAATTAAAAGAATGTTAAAATATGTAATTTGCAACTCAGACTTTCACCAGCAACACAATATCCAGCATACTCTATCATTCGGACCACATATAATCACACTTTGAATGGCTATCGGAATAAAAATGTCTTTGCTTGACTGAGCAAAGAAGGTAGGGAAGGTGCCAGTCTGGCTTCTCTGGAGAAGGAGTTCCAGAGCCTGGGGGCAGCCACCGAGAAGGCCCTGTCTCTCCCGTGTTCCCACCAGGTGTACCTGTGAAGCTGGTGGGACAGAGAGAAGGGCCTCTCCAGCACGTCTCAGAGCCAGGACTGGTTCGTAAGGGAGAATGCAGTCCTGCAAATAACCTGGACTTGAGCCATGGAGGGCTTTAAAGGTCATCACTAGGACTTTGAATTGTGCCTGGAGACAGACCAGCAGCCAGTGGAGCTGTTGCAACAAAGGCGCTGTGTGATCCCTGTAGCCACCCCCAGTTAACCATCCGGCTACAGCTTTGGACCAGCTGAAGTTTCAGGACACTCTTCAAAGGTGTACCGTCATAGTTGTCCTTCCAACTCTTAGTCATCTAATTTTGTGACTGCAGTCCCCATTTTGATTAAAGGCTGAGCCGAGATACAGAACATCAGCAATTTCAAAGCCTTCATCATCTGCTTTTAAGTTACGTACAGCTGACGCTATAGCTATGCAGACGTAAACCTTTTCTGTCCTCTCACTGATAAGGCTTTTGGCTGCGGCCTCCATGCAGAATGGGAACCTGAAATGCATTTGAAGTGGGTCTTGAAGTTTGAGACAGAGGGAAGCTGCCATTTTCAAACAAGCTCATACCTTTCAATTATCCAGTCCCCAGTAATCCTCTATGGTGCCACTTTTTTAGCTGCTTTTGTTCCAGTTTCTCTCTCCTCCTGCCTCCCCCCTTTATCCTCAGCTTACTTCCACTGCTGCAAACTGAGTTCAAAGTGCAAAAGCAGTCTGCATTCAATTAATATGGGGAGGGGAAAGGAGAGGAAGGGGGCTGAATCTTGCCTTTCCCAGGAGGCTCAGGCAAAAGCAAACTGCTATGGCCCCTCTTAGCTTGTGTGTTCTTCCTCATTAGTAACTTTTGCCATCTTGACCATACTCTGGTATTCCTTGGGCACATGTGTCTTGGTTTTCATCTGTGAAATGCTGGAAGGTATGCAGGGATCTCTACTCAAGCCTGCCGGCCAGCCGCCCACAGAGCCTCTATTAGGAAGGAGAGTGAAGCCGGCATTTACTCACAGCGATAAAAGATGCACCCACTCTCCCAAGCCTAATGCATTTTGGCACAAAACTCCCATTAAAGACATTTGTTTGGCATCAATGTCTAGCTTGTTGGCTCCAAAAGTGCAAAGCCTGCTGCCTTTTAGGAGGTGCAGTTCTGAGCCAGAATTAGCTGTAAACAGCTCGATTTCCTAGGAAAATCTGGCAAGACCACACGGGGGAAATCCCTGCTCGTGCGGCCACATCGCTGTGCCCACTGTGCAGGACACTGCATTGCTGCTTGGAACACGGATTGGAACACTGGAGCAGGCAGTATTGCCTGTAATGATAAACAACAACATTTTCCCAAGTCTGCTGGTCGCGATTTCCAGGGAAGGGTTCACTGAAGACCTCGGTCTTTGCTTATTTAGTTTTAGAATCATAGAAGGAATACACAACTAAAGCACTCTTGCAAATAAGAACCCATACTTCCAAAAGTCTTTTTTCTTTCCCTGAGTTTGTTGAATTCATAAGACATTTTGTGCATTTTGATGGATTTTTTTTCCACATTTTGGCACTTCTAATGAAAACTTATTTTTTGTAAGCCCACAGGAGGATCTAAGGCCAGATAAGAGGGTGTTTTGTGCAAAATGTACCATCTCCTCTGCTGAAATGTTGTTCTTTGTGCAAACTTCAACATTTTTTGCACAAATGATTTTTTCACCGAAAAGTCTGAAATTCAAAATAAATAAATAAATAAATAAATAAATCAAATGGCAATAGGCCATTTTGTCGATGGATTGACTGGCTGATTCACTTTTTTTAAAAAATTTTATTTTTGTATTTTTGCTAAGCATGAGAACAATCAACAAGATGTCTTTCTGGGTGTTACTTCTTTAACTGAAAACTTCATACCAGTTTTTTTTGCTGCTGGCATTTCTGGTTTCAAAAAATGGGCAATTTTTAGTGTTAAGCAGGACGGGAAAAGATATACCTACCTTTAAAGGGGGTGATGAAAGAGTTGAAGATTTGCTATTCTTTGACTCAGTCGTTAATAAAAATGGAAACTGTTGTCAAGAAATCGGAAGAATACCAGGACTTGGAAGGGCAGCTATGAAGGAACTAGACAAGACCTTTAAGTATAACGATAGATCATTGAATGCCAAAGTCAGGATCACCTATGTCTTAGTATTTCTGATTTCTGTGTATGGAAGTGAAAGCTGGATGGTGAAGGACGCTGGCAGGAAGAAGATGGAACTTACTTGAAATTTGGCACTGGAGGAGAGTTCAGCGGACTGCCAGAAGCAAAATAAATAGTTCCAAGAGCATGTCAGAATTGACTAAACTGGGGCTATCATACTTGAGGTATCACTTATTGGAAAAGATAATGCTCAGTAAGAGGGAAGGCAATAGACAAAGGCCATTTCCACACTAGACTGTTATAGCGCTGTGATTCCCCTTTCAACATCCTATGGAATCCTGGGGTTTGCAGTTTAGGGAGGGGCCGGACGGCCCCTCCCTAAACTGCAAACCCCAGGATTCCATAGGATGTTGAAAGGGGAATCATAGCGCTATAACAGTCTCGTGCGGAAATGGCCAAAGAAGAAGACTGTGGAACAGATGGACGGATTCACTCGAGGAAGCTGTGGCTGCCCTCCTTTTGCAAGACCTCTTTCAGCATGGGCTGAAAGCGATGTGAGGGCACATATAAACAACAAAGCATAGGGGCCCTTGGCAACCTGTTTAAAAAGAGCATCCCTACTCCCTGGGGCTTTTGGGAGAGCCGAATTTGCTCTTTTCGGAGGAGCAGCAAGAGATCAGTGTGAAGAATCTTGGAAAGCTGGGGCGGGGGCACCTACACAGTGGCCACAAGCAGTCCCAGATTGCCCACCCCGGCGCGAAGCCTTGTCCAACTGTCTTCCCCTTCACCTGCCCCTCCCCGTCCTCCTTATCTCTCTTCCCTGCACTATCTCTCCCAATCCAGAATCCTCCACTTTGACGGAGCCCTTCACCGGGAGCTGTCCACAGCAGCACTTCGCCAGAAAATATCTCTGATCTCTGGGCTCCTGCTGCAATCTTAATTGGCTCGCATGCTTTATCAGCTGTACCTGAGGCAGTGAATCAGCCGCGGTGGGGGGGAGAGAACCAGAGCTGGCTTCCTTTTTTTGGGGACTACAGTTCCCCAATCTGCCCGGCCAAGGAACCAGAGAGGGTAAAGCTCCCCAGCTCTCTTTCACGCACCCCCCCCGCAAAACATATATATTTATCACAGTGACTAACAAGCAGCACTTAGGCCATTTCTGCACTACACGGTTGTAGTGCTGTTATTCCACTTTCAAGCTCCTGTGGAATTCTGGGCTTTGTAGTTTACTGAGCCCAAAGAGCTCTCTGGCTAAGAATTCTAAAGGCCCCTCCCTGAACTGCAAATCCCAGGATTCCATAGGAGGTTGAAAGTGGAATCATAGCACTAGAACAGTGTAGGGTGGAAATGGCCTTAATAAGTGACTCAGCAACGCATTTCAGCTCCTGCTGTCTAGCGAGCTGCATCCAAGAGGGTGGTTTACAACGTTGTCAACATTCCTAAGTGGGTGAGGGTGGTTTGTATTGTTTTCTAAAGATTTTTTTTAAAAAAAATTCTAATTAATTTAAGTTAGAGAGCCAGCCTGTTATCGTGGTTTGAGCATTGGGCTACAACCCCGGAGAGCAGGGTTCGATTCCCCTGCTCGGCCATGGACGCCCCCTGGGTGACCTTGGGCATGTCACACACTCTCAGCCCCAGAAAACCCTGTGATAGGTTTGGCTTAGAGTGGGAAATGAGTCGAAGGCGTACAAAGACAACATCTATCCATCTCTCTCTCGCTATCTCCCTGTTTTTCTCCGGACAGACCAGGCCACACAAAAGCCACCTGGCAGCCGTGAGGTGCCCTGCTTGGTTTGTGTACCACACCGTGTGCCAACGAGTTGCCCTCTTTAGCCTTCCAGCCTTTGTGTCCCCACCCAATTCAATTAATGCCATGAGAACAGTGTCGAGTTTCCTTCTACTTGTTTATCTTCCAGCTTTGAGGGAAGCTGCCAGACAAGCTGCCTATTCTTCCTTTCCACTCTTGCGGCTATTTTTAATAGTGTGTGTTTTATTTTTATTTTTTTTTAATGAAACATTATCATTTGGGAGGCCAACCAACAATATATTGAGCCCTCCCATTGCAACTAAATAAGGGTTTGTTGGTTTGTTTGTTTGCAATGGAACAAAAGTTAGCTTAAGAATTCTTCTTATGTAGTTTCTTATCCACCCTTGTTTCTCTACACGTAAAAAACCACGGTGGCAAAGTTATAATACCCTTGTGCTGTAACATGGCGCAATTCAGCAATTAACACGTCAGTGAAAGTTGTTCCAAATGAATATAAAACATGCCAGGAAGTTGGGGTGTGTGTCTCTCTCATAAGCCTTAGCCTGCCAAATCAATGGTGAAGAATGCTAGGAGTTGTAGTCCAACAGCAGCTGGAGGTACGCACTCTTGAAGTAAGTCCTGAACATCCAATAACACTGGCATCGTGTCTGCACTGAGCAACCAGGTCAGCAGTCTGTATTCAGAGTGCGTGTCTATACCATAATGTTATAGCAGTATGATGCCATGGTAGTGGCTATGGCTTCATCTTACAGAATCCTGGGATCTGTAGTTTGAGGGTGAGTGAAAAATGGAATTCTTTGCTAAAGAGCTCTAGTTTCGTAGTTCAGTGGAAGAGACCACAGAATTCCAAGTTTTTCACCAAATTACGAACTCGAGGATTCTATTTCACTTGGGGTCACAATGATTGAAGTGGTACCAAACTGCTATAAACTGTTTAGTATGGATACCTTCAAAGAGCTAACAACTGTGTGCCCGCTTCAAATCAAATGAATGGCAATAGAGGAAGAGATAAAATTAATTAAACTAAACTCCAAGTAGCAGGCTTCCAATTCAGCAGGTATATTATTTACTCTTCAAATAGTTTGAGAGATAGGCCAGAGCTGCAAGCTTTACTTAAGGCCTTTTCCACACTGGACTGTTACAGTGCTATTATTCCACTTTCAGCATTCCATAGGATGTTGAAAGTGGAATCATAGCACTATAAAAGTCTAGTGCAGAAAGCTAGTAATAGAAGAGTTGCTGCATCTTAATTGCAGATTAAATCTAGGCCTATATTAATCGGTGTTGCTGACCCTGAAGGGTACACTGCCTGTTTGCACCAACTCCTTTCTTTCTCCTTAATCCAAATTGGTTCAAAACAGTACTTTAAAGATCGGGAGTTTTGCCCTGTCACTCCCAGCTTGTACCTCCTTCAAGTGTTGTCACGATCGCTTCCTTCTAGCAGTAGGAACTACAAGGCAACCGAATCTGTCAGCGCTCAAACAAAGCCCGTGTCAACGCATCTCTTTCATCCGGATACCTGACATAGCTGTTTGGCTTTGAAGGCGTTTGCTTCTCGAAGCTGCTTTGATGTGTCACTGCAATGAGAAATATTCTAGGTGCCCAACGGTGATGGCAGAGTGTAGTTACGAGGAAGTAAATATGATTGAGCTTTGCGTGACCTACTTCTGAGGAAAGCACCTTGAGGACTAATGCATTTTCCGCACTACACTGTTCTAGCGCTATGATTCCACTTTCAACGTCCTATGGAATCCTGGGGTTTGCAGTTTCGGGAGGGGCCGGCTGGTTGGTAAAGAGGCAGAATGGTGTAGTGATTTGAACTTTGGACCTGGGGCTAGGGGTAGATTCCCTGCTCAGGCGTGGGTACCTACTGGGTGTTCATGGGCACGTCACACGCTCTCAGCCCCAGGAAAGCTCACGATCGGTTTGTCTTAAGGTTGCCACAAGTCGGAAATGACCTGAGGCCACACGGTCACAATAAAAATGAGATCATGCCCCAGTCCCAGGTGCAAACACAGATACGATCCTCCCCAACAGGCAAAACACACGGGCGAGAACAGGACAATACTTACTGCAGCCCAGCATAGACAAGAAAGGGAGAGCCCATGCGGCTCAGAGCACTCATAGATGGAAGTCTCATGAACCAGGCAAAGAGCCAGGGGAGGCTGCTGGCTAATAAATACCAGCAGCAGGATGGGGAGAAGTCTGTTGCAGACAACTGGCAAATCTGGTGGAAGCAACGCGTTCTTTTTTTGATCCTTGACTTGTGATTGAAAAGCCTTGACTCTGGCTTTGTGTGCTGACTGTGCTGTTGGATACTCCCTTGAATTGACACTCTGAATTTATCCCTGGCCGGACTGCTGAAACAACGACTGTAACAGACTAATAAGTTGTTGTAAACCTTGACTATGGCTGCAACCTTAGACTCTGTTTAAGGACTGGGAACTGTAGCTGGAGACTCCACCACACTGCCAGACAGCAGCATGCTCCACTGTCAAACTGCTCTTGCTGTCAGGAAGTTCTTCCTAATGTTTAGATAGAATCTCTTTTCCTGAAGTTTGAAGCCATTGCTCCACGTCCTAGTTTCTGGATCAACAGAAAACAGGCTTGCTCCATCCTCCATATGACATCCCGTCGAGTATTTAAATATAGCTATCAGGCCATCATTTTTGTCTCCTTCTAAGACCCCACAAACAGCAGTGCTACCATTAGTGTAGCATCTTGTTGCACAGGAGCACACAATCCCACCACAATATAAAAGTATTGCCAAGATGGGAAGTTGAGTTTACTTTTTTTTTTCTATTTCTTATTAATTTTATAAACAGAATAAAAAGGAAAAATAAAGACGTCTTTGTTTCATACATTCATCTGTACATTCCCACAGACATATCTTCTGTCCTTTTCTATTACTTCCCACTGGATTATCATTGACTATATTTTCTTTTTGTAAACTATGAGGGTCTATTCTCTCAAACAGTAAGTAACATCAGGATTCTACTAAAGTTGTACAAAGGTATTTGTCCTAGTACAATAAATAACTTACTTTGTATTATATATTGTCCTTAAGGAGACAGTCATCAATTAGGTATTAGTCTTATTTCAGATACCTTCAATCAGTAAAGCTCACTACTGACATGTCTCCCCATCTGCCTCTAAAATAGGAGATAAGCGGGTCCCATTTTTTAACAAATCCATCAGGTGGACTCCCTCTTATTATTGTCATTAATTTCACCATCAGCACTACATCAAACAGTTTTAATTCCCACTCTTCCTCAGATGGAGATTCAGATTTTTTCCCAGACTTTGGCATAAATAATTTGTGCAGCAGCTGTCGTGTAAAATGAAATTTCTCCGTGTTTTATTTCTAATTCGTGTTCAGGCATGCCTAACAAATACATTTGCGGTGTCATCTGAAACTGACAACCCAAAAGTTTTTCTGTTTGTAAGTTTATGGACTTCTAGTGTTTCTTGGTCTTTCGGCATGTCCACCGCATGTGATAGAATGTTCCTTTTTCATTTCCCCATTTCTAACATTTCTCATTGCAGTTTTTATATATTTTGCAAAGTCTTTCAGGAGACAGGTACCCTGCATATGCATTTTGTAAATATTTTCTTTTATATTCTGGTTCGCTGTGTATTTGAGTCTTTTACTCCAAATTTTCTCCCAACATCCAGCTCAACTGCATGACCTATATTACAAACCCATTGCCCCGTGGATTCCTTGACTGTCTCGTCTTCTGTATCCCATCTTGATAAGATTTTATACATTTCTGAGATAAAACGGGATTTTTGTCCCCAAAAATTATTGCTTCAAATTCCAATTTTTCTATTTGGAACCCACTTAGCTTCATCTCAGTTTTCCACTTCTCTCTTAGCTGTCTGTGGAGTAACTAATGACAGTCAATGCCACTGTCTCTTAGCTTGTCTTGGGATTTTAATTCCCGATTTCCTCCTATAAGTTTCGTCATATCTTAACACTTAACTTTTGGGGGCCCTGAGAAGCAATCTCTTAGGCCTCAGTAAACTACAAAGCCCAGAATTCCACAGGAGGTTGAAAGCGGAATAATAGCACTATAACAGTGTAGTCCGGAAAGGCCCTTACACTCAAACCACTACCCCATGCCGACTCTCCAGTCTGAATTACACCACCATAATTCAATAACAAGATGCCAGCCTTATTTTTTTTTTAAAAAAAGTTTTAATATGATTTTGTATGTGTGTTGAAACCCTTTAGTACTAACAGATAGTTCCAATAAAAGTGTATTCCCAGAAGTGGAAAAATCTCATGATTCCATCTCAAGACAACTGGTTGATGGAGGCTGCTGGACTCGGCAGAGACGGACAAATTGATGATCTTAATCAGAGGAAGTTCTTTGAAGCCATTTAAAAATTAATGGGAGAAGGTTATCATCTTTTAAAGGAAAGTTGAGGGGGAGACTTGCAGCAACAGGTTTTGATACGACGTAGTTAGAATCTCTATTTTACATTTAATTGGTAGAAAACAATTGGTGTTATTTTGATCTTATTTGAGTACTCTACGTATAATATAAATAGTGGAGTAATTATAAGTATAAAGTGGCAAAAACCTTACACAATTATAACTTCAGGTGGCAAATTTGATTATTTAGCTATAGATATATTGACGGAATTTTGAAGAAGTAGAATAAGCTTTGAATAATGGCCATTCTCTAAGGAGTGAGAAATCAAGCATGTTACTTTTTTTTAACCCCCTTTTGAGTTTTTGTAGTTAATGTGCTAGTTTAGTTAGATGTTTATTGCATAGTTAGTAGATGTTTAGTTATGTGGAGGATTTGAAATAGAGACTGGGTTGGCATCTGTCGAGAGTGCTTAGATTATGTTTTCCTTAGAGGGCAGAATGGAGGCCCTTGTGGTTTCTTTCTGCAATTCTATGATTTTATAAAGTTGATTTGCCCTTTTAGCAATGCTGCTTTTGAAATATACCTTCGTTATACCCTCATTGCCCCCAAAGCAACTAGTTACAGTAACTATGTTACTTGGAACTAGGCACTGTTTGCAGTGCTCTGGCTGAAGGCCCTTTCGTATTTTGGGTTCCAGGACTCATGGGAAGGGAACAAATATATCTCTGACTAGATTAAGGTGACCAGTGTCTGCAAAAATGCAATCCTTTCATGGGGCCAATTATGGTTGGCAATGCAAATGTATGCTCCAGTGCACAAAATGCCTTTTGTGTAATTATTTTGAGCATTTTTAACCCACAACTTCAGCTGACGATGCTCCCAGCATGGCTTCAGTAATGTCAGTTTAGAACAATGATGTGCCATGAAGAGTAGGGGTGCTGTTGGAAGAGACGGCAGAGAAGAGACTTAGCGACTTGGCTATGTTTAGCTTGGAGAAAGGCAGACTGAGATAGCCATCTTTAAATATCTGCAGGGATGTCACGTAGCAGATGGAGCCGGCTTGTTTTCTGCTGCTCCAGAGACTAGGGCCATTTCTGCACTAGACTGTTGTAGCACTATTATTCCACTTGCAACATCCTATGGAATCCTGGGGTTTGCAGTTTCGGGAGGGGCTGGGCGGATTCCATAGGATGTTGCAAGTGGAATAATAGCGCTGTAACAGTCTGGTGTGGAAATGGCCTAGAACATGAATCCGTGGATTCAAATTACAAGAAAAGAGATTGCATCTGAACATTAGGAAGAAGGTCTTTACTGTAAGAGCTGTTTGACAGTAGAAGGAATAGATTGCCTTGGAGAGTGATGACTCTCCATCCTTAGACTCATAAAATCCTAGAGTGGGAAGAGACCCCAAGGGCCATCCAGTCCAACCCCATTCTGCCGTCCAGGAAGACACAATCAGAGCATTCCCAGCAGATGGCCACTCAGCCTCACTTTAACCCCCCCCCCCAAAAAGAGAGACTCCACCACACTCCCGGGCCACGTATTCCACTATAGAACTGTTCTTGCCATCACAAAATTTTTCCTAATGTTTAGATGGAACCTCTTTTCCTGAAGCTTGAAGCCATTGCTCAGTGTCCTTGCCTCTGGAGCAGCAGAAAACAAGTTTGCTCCATCCGCCATATCACATCTCTTTAAATATTTAAATGTAGCTATCACCTCACCTCTTAACCTTAAACATACCCAGCTCCCTAAGCCTTTCCTCATAGGGCTTTCTAGTTTCCACGCCTTTTACCATTTTGGTACCCTCCGCCGGACATGTTCCAGTTTGTCTCTACCCTCCTTGAATTGTGGTGGCCAGAACCGGACACAGGTCTGCCCAAAGCAGAGCAGAGTGGTCCTATCACTTCCTTTGACCTAGCATAGGACGTTGAAAGTGGAATGACAGCACTCTTAAGGGTCTAGTGCGGAAAGGCCCGATGATTCTATGCTTCTGAAGCTGGAGAGGACGGGAAGGCGCAGGAGGGCAACACCCCCCAAACTTCAGCGCAGCACCATGGATCGGTGCTTGCTTCTAGAGAAGGGAAGAAGAAAGCCCTTAGGAGCCCAGATTGGGGCCGACGCTCTCCCAGGCCATTTCCACACTAGGCTGGTACAGGGCGAGGATTCCACGCGCAACATCCTATGGAATCCTGGGGTCTGCAGTTTAGGGAGGGACCAAAGGTACTTTGAGTACTCCCAGGCCATTTCCACACTAGGCTGGTACAGAGCGAGGATTCCACGCGCAACATCCTACGGAATCCTGGGGTCTGCAGTTTAGGGAGGGACCAAAGGTACCTTGAGTACTCCCAGGCCATTTCCACACTAGGCTGGTACAGGGCGAGGATTCCACGCGCAACAGCCTACGGAATCCTGGGGTCTGCAGTTTAGGGAGGGACCAAAGGTACCTTGAGTACTCCCAGGCCATTTCCACACTAGGCTGGTACAGGGCGAGGATTCCACGCGCAACAGCCTACGGAATCCTGGGGTCTGCAGTTTGGGGAGGGACCAAAGGTACCTTGAGTACTCCCAGGCCATTTCCACACTAGGCTGGTACAGGGCGAGGATTCCACGCGCAACAGCCTACGGAATCCTGGGGTCTGCAGTTTGGGGAGGGACCAAAGGTACCTTGAGTACTCCCAGGCCATTTCCACACTAGGCTGGTACAGGGCGAGGATTCCACGCGCAACAGCCTATGGAATCCTGGGGTCTGCAGTTTGGGGAGGGACCAAAGGTACCTTGAGTACTCCCAGGCCATTTCCACACTAGGCTGGTACAGGGCGAGGATTCCACGCGCAACAGCCTATGGAATCCTGGGGTCTGCAGTTTGGGGAGGGACCAAAGGTACCTTGAGTACTCCCAGGCCATTTCCACACTAGGCTGGTACAGGGCGAGGATTCCACACGCAACAGCCTATGGAATCCTGGGGTCTGCAGTTTGGGGAGGGACCAAAGGTACCTTGAGTACTCCCAGGCCATTTCCACACTAGGCTGGTACAGGGCGAGGATTCCACGCGCAACAGCCTATGGAATCCTGGGGTCTGCAGTTTGGGGAGGGACCAAAGGTCCCTCCCTAAACTGCAGACCCCAGGATTCCATAGGCTGTTGCGCGTGGAATCTTCGCCCTGTACCAGCCTAGTGCCAGAGGAGCCCCTGTGCGCCTCTGCAGCGCTGCGCTTCGGCACCAAGCGCCTGCAGGTCTCTCCCCTCCCCGGCCCGGCTCCCAGCCTGCGCTGCCCCTCTTCCTCCTCCTGCTCCTCGGGGGCTTTCCCCTCCTTCCTCGCCTCGAGGGCGCCGCGGGGAGCGCGCTAGGACCCGGCCGGGCCGGCGGGCGGGCGAGGCGGCCCGGGCGGGAAGGAGGTGTGGCGCCCGGGCAGCCCTTCGCCTTTTCTTCCCCGCGGCCGGGCCGATGCGCGGCGGCTCGTGCGCTCTCCTTCCCCTGCCGACGGAGCGGGACGGGGCCGCCGAGGAGCCTGGCGGAGGAGGATGGTGTGAGTCGGCCCCGTGGGGGAGCCCCCAGCCCGGCGCCGGGATGGCCGCGACGCGGCGCGTCTTCCATCTCCAGCCATGCGGTGAGTCTCAAGCGGCGTCGGCTTGGCTTGGCTCCGGGGAGGCCGGGAGGAACCGGGGCGGGCGGGCGGCCAAAGGGGGCCCCCAGCCCGGCCAGCTGTTGCCACTCCTCCTCTTCCTCCGCCTCTTCGGAAACGTTGCAAGCGCCGTCTGGTTTGGAGCGCGCCCGGCCCCTTTTTTTCCTCCAAGCTTGGAGCCGCCCTTAGGGGGCGAGGGTGGGCTCGCGCCCCTCCTGACCGCCCCGGAGGGAGGGCTTCCTTGCTTTCCCTTCCTTTCCTAGTTTCCTTCCTGCCTTTTCGAGGCGAAAGTGCGCGCACGAAGCGACCGAGAACCAGCAGTTGGGCTCCTCTTTTTGCTCCAACTCCCTCCCTGCCTCCCCTTCCTAAAGATGCTTGGATTTTCTTGCCTTCCTCGTTGCCGTCCTAAAAAAGCTTCCCTAGTCTTTGTCCGTCCTAGAGTAGTCCGTTTACCCGTCCAGCCGTCTCGGTTTTTCCTCCCCTCCTGCTTGGAGCCACTCTTTGGACTCTGGACAGTCCGTGTTAGTTTAAGACGCCGGGGAATCTGCCTTGTCCCCCCGCGAGCCCAGACGCCGCTTCCCGTGGGGAGGAAAACTTCCCTTCTGAGTGGGTCTTGCTCCCGAGTAAGCCGATCTAGACGTCCCTGCACTCCCGAAATTCTGTTTCTCTTTAGCAGAGTCTTTTCACTCGGTGGCTGTGCCTGCGCAGGAGGCGATCTTGCTTGCAAAAGGAAGAAAAAGAAAAGCAAGCAAAGATGGTGTTGGAGAAGTTTAAACAAAAGGGGAGGTGTGCGTGCACGATCTGGCCGTCGTGTAAACAGTCTGGAGCATGGAGCCCATGAGCAAATTCGGAGCGTTTGTAGAGAGGGGTGCCCCTTGTGAGCGCAGAGAAACTAAGGCCGTTTCTGCACGACACTCTTATAGCGCTATGATTCCGCTTTCAACCTCCTATGGAATCCTGAGGTTTGCAGTTTAGGGAGGGGCATTCAGAATCCTCAGCCAGAGAGCTCTTGGGCCTCAGGACACTACAAAGCCCAGAATTCCACAGGAGGTTGAAAGTGGGATAATAGCACTATAACACTGTAGTGCGGAAGTGGCCAAAGACGTTGGTAGCATAACGTTTGTAGACTTTTAACTCTCTGGCTTCTCCCTGAACTGCAAACTCCAGGATTCCGTAGGATGTTGAAGGTGGAATCATAGCGCTCTAATGGTGTAGTGCGGAAATGCCTTGTTTTTGGGGTGGGAGGGGGCATTTCTGCAAATCTTGCCGCCCGGAAACGTGCAAATGTCTTCTTTGGCTTTAAGGAAAGGGGGGGTGCTGAGCCTAAGATAAATATCGGGGCGTGTTTGGCTGGTCTCTCGGCCGCGGAGTCGCGCGTGTGGGTGCGCGCTGGGCATCTTGCGTTGGCACCGCCCGATCCTATTTTGCGCACTTCCCCGTGCAAATAAATAAGCGGCGTCCCGAGCGCTGTCGGGGCGCCTTTTGCAAGAAGGTCGGGGCTGCGCCTCTGCAAGCCGGAGAGGGAAAGCGCCTCTTGTGCAATGCAGGGTTTGTTTTGAGTTTGAAAAAGCGGTTATCGGCACTTCCGCAAGTCATCTGGTTGGTGTCTCTTTGCGCTCGCTCGCTCGCTCGCTCTCTGGCTTGTTTTGTTGCAGAGCTGCTGGGGTTTTTCCCTCTCCCTTTTTCGGTTCCTGACCCTTTTCTTAGAAGTTTAACTGACCCCGGGGCGAACTTTCCTGCTGCCTGTAGCCCTGGGGCTGCAGGACAGCTGCTCGGTTCTGCCTTTGCCCAGTTGGCAGAGCCCATTCGTTTCCTCCGGGATGAAGCCGCCTTCGGACTCTGCGGGGGGACTCCTCGTGAGCAGAAGGAACTGAACGTGCCGGAAGCCAAGAGCTTCCTAGCAGCTCCCAGGTCTCAATTGCAGCAGAATTTTCCTGCAAAACGACTCTGCTCTACGGATTGCAATTGCTTTTGCACGGTTACTAGAAAAAACTGTGGCCGTTTCCGCACTACGCGCTTTTATTGCTGTTGTGCCACTTTCAGCCTCCTATGGAATCCTGGGGTTTGTAGTTCAGGGAGGAGCCTTTAGGATGCTCAACCAGAGAGCTCTTTGGCCTCAAGAGACTACAAACCCCAGAATTCCACAGGAGGTTGAAAGTGGAATTAGAGCCCTGTAACAGTGTAGTGCGGAAATGACCTGTGTCTGCCTCCAAGAGCCCTTGCAGGAAATAGTGGATCCTCGTTAGCGGTATTCAAATATAAATGGGATGTTTTCCTTCTAGGGATGCTTTAGCTGTGGATTCCTGCAGTGGCAGGGGTTTGGACTAAATGGCTCTTGAGGCCTCTTCTCAGGCCATTTCCACCCTACACTGTTACAGGGCTATTATTCCACTTACAACTTCCTATGGAATCCTGAGGTTTGCAGTTCAGGGAGGGACATTTAGACTTCTCAAACCAGAAAGCTGAGCAGCTTTCAGCATCCACAGGATGTTGAAAGTTGCTGTAGTTTGAAGCTGTTGCTCTGTGACCTAGTGTCTAGAGCAGCAGAAAACAAGCTTGCTCCATCCTCTGTAAGACATCCCTTCGAATATTTCAACATGGCTATTTTGTCACCTTTTAACCTTCTCTTCTGCAGGCTAAACATCCCCAGTTCGCTAAGCCGCTCCTCGTAGGGCTTCATGGTTTCCACGAGAGTTCTGGAACTGGAATGATTTCACCAGAGTGAGCCGTTGAATCTGCTGGATTGCGCTGTATTGATTCACCGTCCAGCAGTGGGTCCAGTGGGTTTTCTTAAGTTGGGATTCCAGTTTTGCGTTCTCGGATGGTGTATAGCTCATTGTCAGTGCTTTCAGTGTGCCACGTGATTTCATTGGGATTGCACAAGCCGCCACTGTGTGTCATTCCCCATGGCTCAAAGGGACGAGAGGCAGGCGTAGGGGCAGATACATCATCCATTACATCTTGTCGGCATTGAGCAGAAGGGTGGTGTAGCACAACCACTGTGTAATGACAGGTGTGTGTCTGTGTGTGCTTTCAAGTTGACTTGTGATAATCCCGTGAATTTCATAGGGTTTTCTTAGGCAAGGAAGACTCGGAGTTGATGTTGACAGCTCCTTCCTCTGAAAAACAGCCTACAGTATCTGGTAGTCGTGGGCAGTCTCCCACCCAAGTACTAACCAGGGGTGACCCTGCTTAGCTTCGAAGGTCAGACAAGATCTGGTGCTTTCAGAGCATTTAGCCTTGTACTGACGTGAGTGTAATGAAATAAGCATGTATTTATCCTATGCAAGCATGATGGAGGAAGCCTGGGCAAGGTGTTTGTGAAACTTACAGGCTGTAAGACCCCATTAGCTCTCTAAGATGTTCGGGAGAGGCCCTTCCTTCTGTCCCATCTCTTCTCAGTCTTGCTTGGTAGAAACAAAGCAGGACCTTTTGGTGACTGCTCCCGGACTTTGGCACTCCCACCCTAGGGAAGCCGGGATGCTCTCCTTTTGCTTGCAAGTCAAAACATCTTTATGCCGTTGGGCTTTTGGAAACAGCCTGGGATGGGCTTTTAATGCTGCAGGGTGTTGTGTTTGTGGTTTATATATTGTTTTAAAAATGATTTTGAAGTAAGAAATAAATACGCACTGTAATAGCGTAGTGTGGCAATAGCTCTACTTCAGAGGCAGAAGTGAGCGGCTGCCGAGCAAAAATAGAGAGACTGAGGATTTGTGAAATATTGGGAGGTGTGGCTTCCAGCAGAGCACTGCGCTTGGATTCCCACCATTTCACAGATCCCTTGTCTCTTTCCAACCTCATGCACAACGCAAGCAGCAAAGAAACGAGACGCAAGGCTATTCCAAAATCCAAAAGAGAGAAAAAAAAAACTACAAAAATAGAGATCTCTTCTGGTCCTAAGCATTTTGAATGAGGGATACTCAACCTGTAGTAGTAATAGGAGAATAACAGAATTAAATCTGGAACGGGGCTTTCTCTGTGGCGGAACCCGGACTGTGGAACTCCCTGCCGAGGGAAGTTAGGCTGGCTCTGTCTGCTGAGCTTGCAGCGAGTAGTTCAAACAGCGTTGTTCTGCATGGCCTTTGCTTCTTGATACTGTTGTTTGGTTTTAAATAATTTTAGAGGAACATTTTTTAGTTTGTTCTGCAAAATCTTTTATCTGTGTGTTTTTAAAAATGTTTTGATCCATTGTGCATTGTTTTGGGGGCCCTGAGAAGTGCTACATGGAAGTCTAAACTAAAATAAAATGTGATAAATAGTGATATGTTCTACTTAAACAGCGCATCTCAAGTCCATTATGCTGTTCTCACCTGAACTCACAAGGGATTTCAGTCATGTTGCTATTTCCGCAAGAATATACCCGTCTAAGCATACTATCGAGAACTGTGGCGCAAAATGCATTCAAAGGCTCACATTTGTGCATGCTTTGGGGAGTATTTTCCTGACTGACCCAGGGCTTATGGAGTATTTGGAATTAGACATGCGCTTGTCACTTTTCAGTTTGAAAGTGCTTGCTGTCACCGAACCTTCCCTTACTCCTAACTATCACAGAGGACAGACTATAATCGATAAGACGGTGTCAGTTATAGAGTCCCTCAGAGGCTTGGAGGTGTTCAAAATGAATGGAGATCAATTATTTTCAGAGGGATGGTGATGACCTTAAACTCCTCCCCTCCCTGCAGTTGTGCATAAGAGACAGGTTAACCTCTTTTCTCTTTTTTGTTGAAAAATCCATCCGCTTTACACTTAAAGGGTGTGCTATTTCTGTGCCCTTTCCTAATCTAGAACAAGGATAGGGAATCACGACATGTTGTCCATTTATGGGCTCTTTCTTGGCCCTGGAATCCTTCCTATACACTCTAGCTAGAAAATATGAATGCTCGTAATGGGGTAGACAACAAAAATGGCCTGGGCCTCACTTGCGTATGTGCATATTTGTTGTTTGCTGTGAAGTCAACTTTGTCTTATGGCAACTCTATGGATGAGAAGCCTCTAAGATCTCTGGTCGTCAGCTACCCGACTCAGACCTGGAAAACTCAGGGCTGCTGTAGCTTGCTTGACTGAATCAATCCACCTGTAATGTCTTTCTCTTCCCCTGTTACCTTCTACTTTACTCAGAATTATTGCTTTTTCCAAAGGTTCAGGTCTTCTCCTGCAACGTCCAAAGTAAAACAATTTCAGTTTAGTCACCTTTGCTTCTAGTGAGCGTTCAGGCTTGATCTGTCTTAAGACCCATTCATTTGACTTTTTAGCAGTTGTGGTGTCCGTAGAACTCTTCTCCAGCCCCACATTTTCAACAAGTCAGTTTTCTGTTATCTTTTTTTACTGTGTGCGTGTCTTCCTGAAAACTGGAAGCACATGCCGGGACAGTTCTGGTTTTGAAAAAGGTGCAAACCCTACCACATTTACAGAGGAGTTTTCCAGATCACGTGGACCAAGTGGACAAAGCAACAAGGGGATCAGCAATTCCGGACGTGATCCTAACTAATAGGGAAGAGTTGGTCACTAGTGAATCGCAGGACTTAGTACGTTAGGGGGGAGTGACCATGTCATGCTGGAATTCGTGGTTATGGAACAGGCCAAAGAAGTTAAACGTGAACTTTGGATTTTGGGAAAGCTGATTTTATCAGGCTTAGGGAAATACTGGGCAGAATACCATAGCTAGAGATGCTGAAGGAAAAAGACTGCCAGCATAGGTGGGATTTCATGAAGAATAAATAAGTGGTGTAGACTCAAGCCGATTGACTTGGATGCAAGTCGGACTTAAGTCGCTTCAGTGACTCGACTCGGACTTGACTCGGTAATAAATGATGCATGACTTGACTCTGTGCGAGACTTGTATATTTTTAGCGACTGACTTGCTGCCCTTGGTTCAGTAACATAACGCCTTCATCCAGAAACCTTACAACTTTGAACAGCGCCTCCATCACTTTTTGCCTACTAGTCACGTGACGATCTGTCTCAAGCCCAAAGTGTGGGTGCGTTTCTCCGAAGGGAACAACAAATGGGTTAAACAAGGGGCTCGAGGTGGGATTAAGGTCCATTCGGCAGCCTGTCCCTACCGCATATCGGAGGAGCCTTCTAAAACTTTTCCTAAGAGCAGAAGACAGGACTTGCTCCCAGAGTGCAGGGTGCATTTCTCAGAGGGAAAATCTTTCCTTGTAAACCTTTTCAAGCTTCAGTAATGGGGAGTAAGAAGGATCCTATTCCCCGCTTCGAAAGCTGCAGACTCTTTTATGTCCATTGGCACAAAAGCGTCCGGCTTCAGGAAGGGGGAGTAGGAAGGATCCTGTTCTTTGCTTCCAAAGCTGCAGGTGGCAGAGTCGCAAATGTGGAGGGCCGACTCTGCTTAAATGGTTAAACCTGACTTTATTCGACCCTGTCCAGAAATTCTGGAATAAAAGTTGGGGTATAAAGTTGACTCCTAGACTTGAGACTTGACTGGAAAGCATCTTCAAGCACTTGAGACTTGGCTTGAGATTTGGAGTAAAAGACTTAAATACATCACTGGAAAGAACTGTCACGGACAATCACGCACAAAGAAAGCACAATCACGGACAGTTCCAGGGAAGAAGAAAAATAGGAAACTTTTGAAAAAGCCAACGTGACTCCATGGTAAACTTGAGGAGGAAGTTAAAAGGAAAAAAGTATATGTACAAAGAGTGGAAGGAAGGACTAATCACCAAGGAATAATACAGATGAGAAGCCCAAACCTGCAGGAATAGTGTTAGGAAAGCTAAAGCTCAGCATGAGCTGAGACTGGCTAGGTGAGCAAGGAGCATAAAAAAGTGCTTTTTCAAATGGATGAAATGGATGAAATTCAGAAGGATGAAATGGTGGGTTCACTGCTCAGCAACGATGGTGAAATGCCAACAGATCACAATGGAAAGGTAGAATTGCTCAATACTCATTTTGCTTCATTTCCCCCAAAAAGAGGACTGCGTGCTTCCCTGCATCAGCATAGACCTTTGCAAGGAGTTGAGGATGCGAATAAGGTAAGGATTTAGTCAGCAATCACTTTGCTAACCCAAATGAGTCCAAATCTGCAGGGCCGGATAAACTACATGCCAGAATACTGAATGAACCTGCTGACATAACTCACAGAACCACTTGCCGTTGTTTTTTGAGAAATCTTGGAAGGGTGCCACAGGATTGGAGGCGAGCAGCCGTTGTCCTGTCTTCAAAAAAGCCAAAAAAGAAGATCCAGGAAACTACAGACTAGTCAGGCTGACCTCCATACCAGGAAAAATATTAGAATGGATTATGTAGGAGTCTGTTTGCAAGTATCTTGATGTTAGTAGGTGCCGTCCTAGGTTTGGCAAGAAGAAATCCTGCCAAACTAATTTCATTTTGTTTTGTTTTGATCAGATCACCTGCATGTTAGGTGGTGGGAATGCTGTGGATGTCATTTATTTGGCTTTCTGTGAGGCATTTGAAAATTTGGTTCCCTATGATATTTTGATTTGCAAGTTGATTAAATATGGAATTAGATAGAGGCACTGTCAGATAGAGCCATAATTTGTTAGAAAACTGCTCAAAGACTTGTCATCAGTGGATGTGCTTCAGATTGGAAGGAGGTCTCAAGTGGAGTGCCACAGAGTTCTGTCTTGGGGCTGACACTCTTCAGTGTTTTTGTCAATGATTTAGATGAGGGAGTAAAGGGAATCCTTATCAGATTTCCAGATGATACAACACTGGAAGCGGTAGCCAATACATTGGAAGACAGGAACAGAATTCGGAAAGGCCTTGATAAACTAGAAAACTGGACTGAAATCGATAAAATGACATTCTACAGAGACAAAGGCAAAATTCTGCATTTAGGTCACATAATTCTGCATTTAGGTCACAAACCAAATGCACAGGTATAGGATGGAGTCGACTTGGTTCAGCAGTACTATACATGAGAAGGATCTTGGGATTATCCTGGATCATAAATCAAACATAAGCCATCAGTGTGATGCTGCAGCAAGGAAGGCAAATGCTCTTTTAGCCTGCATGAATGGAAGCATAGTTTCCAAGTTGAGGGAAGTAATAACCCCCTTATATTCTGTGCTGGTCAAGCCTCATGCGGAGTGCTACATTCAGTTCTGGGCACTTTACCGTAAGAAGCAGATAGACAACTTGTGCAAGTTCAGAGAAGATGATAAGAGGTATGCGATTGTGTATATTATAGTTTCCCTTGGTGTTCTCGTGTTGTTTTTGCAGTTTTATGTGGGAATTGGTAGCAATTAATCTGTGAAAAAAAATTACCCCTAGTTTCTAGGGTAGGCAGATCAAATATGAATTAGAGCAGAACTTATTTCGTTCCAAAGCGATACACGTTTTCAAGGTGTCGTTATGAAGACAAAGGTAATAGATTAAGAGGGGGGAAAAAATAAATTGTGTGCACAGTTCAAGTAACCTGGTCAATCTGTGATCTTTGTGAAGTGTTTAATTGAGGGGAATGAGTTTTTCCCCCTAATTAGCTGGCGAACAACTTGGGAAGGCTCCATAGCATGTCAATAAAAATGTTCTCTGGCATGGATGTGATTTTTTGGTTCTGTAACATTTGCAATTAAAAATCCTTGCTTTTTATTTTTTTATTTTTTTTTGGTGCCTATAGCAAGATGTCTTGTTCTTGTCACTTGCAGAGCAATGTGTGAGGCTGTTCCTAAGATCCATATGCCTGGGGCTAGGACGGAGGAGGCTTTGCAACATACCACCTGAAATATTCTGTGGCATAAGGGCAGATCTATGCTTGTTCAACTGCTTTTTTCTCCCTCTCCCCCTTTTTTTTTTCCTCCCTCCTACCCACAATAGAATTGCAAAATAAAGGTCTGGAGATATTTGACATCTTTGAGTAATGAAGTCAACCCAATAAGTTTGAGCAAGTTGAGTGAATAGTTGCAATATTCTGCAAAATCCTGCTTTCTGATGCAAAGGACACCTGTTGGAGGGGTTATTTCCCTATAGAAGACTCAGGTGCAGAAGGGATTAAAAACAGCCCTGTTCTCTTTGTTGCCTTAAATAATCCCACCCTTCCAAATGAGCTCGTTCACCCTTTAATTAGAGGCATCGAGAAGGCATGGCTCTAATGTAGTTCAGGCAGGTGAGAATACAGTCATTCGGTCATACGATCATACTTCCCTCAACTTGGAAACGGTGCTTCCATTCATGCAGGCTAAGAGAGCATTTGCCTTCCTTGCTGCAGCATCACGTTGATGGCTTACGTTTGATTTGTGATCCAGGATAATCCCAAGATCCTTCTCATGTATAGTACTGCTGAGCCAAGTCACTTTCAGGACTTTGGGTGTCTCTATCTGTGAAATGGGAATAATCTTCCGAAATACCGCTTGGACCACACCTGTTGCAAGAAAGGAGGAGAGAGTACTGAAAAAGCACAGAACACTTAATTTGTAATACTGAATGGTGCAGCCTTTTGGAAAGTGTGTCTGCAACTCCAGAAATTTCTGTTGAATGCCTCTGAAAAAGACCTTTTACAAAAGAATACAACGAACTGGATGAACTTCTTGTGGAAGACCAACCAAAAAACAATATCCAAACTGTACCAGACCATCCTAAAATGAGAGATGGCAAAAGAAATTGAATTATGAATTGAATCATAAGAGATTCAACGGTAAAATGAGTCCCAAACATAGGCCACACAGTTGATTTCGACACTTGGCAGAAATCATGAGCGAAAGATATAAAATTCCCTCGTAACATTGGGTTGAAAGAAAATTACTACAAAATGTTGTACTGTTGTTACATGACCCCTGCTAAATTATCTCAGATATATGAAACAAAAGACAAGGCTTGCTGAAAGTGTAAAGAAAGGAAAGGTACCGTCTTTCACATGTGGTGGTTTTGCCCCCTGGCTAAAGATATTGGACACAAATACACATGCTAATTTCACAAATCTTGGCAATGAACTTTGAAATGAAGCCGGAACTGTAGTTGTTGAACATGGTAGATGACCATGCTATGTTAAAAAAATAAATAAATCAAAATTAATAATATAATTAGTCATATCGGCGAGACTCAATTACGTACAAAAATGGAAAGTCAAAGAAAAACCTTTGATTGACGACCGGCTTTTAAAAGTATTAGATACGGTGGAAATGGAGAAATTAACAACGCTATTGAAAGAGACATCTATCCAAAAATTTGAAAGAGAGTATAAATCGATTCTAGACTATATTAAAGTTAAAGGAGAAAAAAAGTTAACAAAAATAATTGTGAGGATACATGAAGTATCAAAATTTTACAGAGTCTGGTAGGTTATATACTTAACAATTGAAAATTGGTGATATTCACACAAGATGCTTAATAGATAAGGTCAGTTATATCTTTGATTAGGTCAATTATATCTTGGATATAGTTATTCCAATATGAAAAGGACTGTGATGGAAAATAGAAATAGGTTGGGGTGGGTGGGACAGCGAGAGGGGGGGAAAGGGGATGGTGTGTTTTTTTGAAAGTGTATTTATTACATGATTTGTATAAAATGGAAACAAAGAGAACGTGTGGATGTACATTTGGATTACTTGGTTCTTTTTAATAAAAATATTTATACCAGGGGAAAAAAAGGAGATCTTTTTCTATATAGGCTAAAACACATTGGGCTTTTTAAGGGAGTAGAGAGAGGATCATCTGTTAGCGCGAGGAGCTCGTCTCCTTTTTGTTTGCTGCAAGAGAAAAGGAGTCACTTAAGGTGAGCCAGGAGGCTTTTTGCTACATGCTTTGAGAGACACATGTTTCTGTAAAATAAGGAAATAGTGTGTGTGTGTATCTGGATGCACCTTCAACTCTCATGTCAATTTAAAATCTCATGCCAAGGAACGCTCAGAGGTGCTTTTGCCGGTCCCTTCCTCTGAAATATAGCCTACAGCACCTGGTATTCATTGGCGGTCTCCCACCCAAGAAAGTTACTTCATTTTTTATTTTATTTTTTACTCTGCCATGGCAGAACTGCAACATCAAGATATCTTCTAGTTGTTCCAAATAGTTCTGGTTGAGGTCCCCCCACTTTTTCAGCTACTCTTAAAATGTCCCAGCCTTTCTCTTCTCTTCCCACTTTCCTCCTTTGTCCTCCACTTACATCAATTGCTGCAAACTGAATTTAGACGCAGAAGTAGGGCCATTTCCACACGAGACTGTTTATAGTGCTATTATTCCACTTTCAACCTCCTGTGGAATTATTCTGAGGTTTGTAATATCCTGAGGCCAAAGAACCCTCTGGCTGTGAATTCTCAATGTCCCTCCCTAAACTAGGAGGTTGAAAGTGGAATAATAGCACCATAACAGTCTAGTGCAGAAATGGCCTTAGATCTGCTTGGAGAGTAGAGAGGTAGAGGATTAAGTCAGGTTTAATTCTGTGGTGGAACCAGGCACCTGGAGTGCTTTGGGCTGACTGTGTGCTTTCAATATTGACTTTTTTTTTTAAAATCAGACTTGTACCACTAAGTTTGCTGAGTTGTCTGTCATCCAACAGCTGACCCAGAGCTGGCCCTGCTTAGCTTCCCAAGTTGGACAGGATGGGGACTTGCTTGGGGCACTAGGGCTGTAGGCTGATGTTGCCACTGTCATGGAATTGTGGAAGTCATGGAGACCATAAGGTTGTCTGGCGCAACTCCCTGCCAGTGTAGGAACCTGCGGCTAAAGCATCCTTGGCAGGTGGCCATCCAAGCTCTTTTTAAAATTGTCCAACAAGAGTCCACCATTTCTTAAGGGGGTCCATTCCACTGTGAAGCAGGACTGAGCATCAAGAAGCCCTTCCTAATGTTTCTGCCTGGAATCCTACATCAGCTTGGCACAGTGTCACGGCCCACCAGTATCCCTGAGTGCTTCCTTCCTGTCCCCCCACAGTGTAGCCAAATGCCTCCGTGCTTGCCTCCATGGACAGTGAATGGCCGGGAGAGCGTAGGGTGAACTTGGACAGTCTCTGGCTGTGTTTCCATACCCAGAAGAAAAGAGAAGCCATCATCCTTACTGGTCTCCAGTGTACTCACATGTTGTTGGAGATCTGTAAGGAAGAGGTCCTCCTTCTGCTCCCACCAGTGGAATGAGATCCTGTCCAGGTGCTCTCTGCCCTCTGCTACCCTGTTTACTGGGGGTCCCGTGAGGGACACCAAAATGTGCTCAACAATAGGTGGGCTCTGAGCACTGCTTTAGCGTTACGAGAGGCAGGGTAACTTAGCGGGATCTTGAGCCCTATGTCTATGGGGTCAGACCGAGTCGAGGAGCACACAGAAGTTGAAATAATAAAGGTGATTTTATTAAAAAGACAATCAAACAGTGTATGCGGCACCCTCACGCAAGATAGCTAAAGAAACAAAGGTTGGAGTGGGATAGAGGGGTTTTTAGAGGAGTTGTTGGTTTGGGTGATACTCCACCTGTCCTGAAGCCCGGTTGGAAGCGGAGAAGCTGGGGGGCGTGGATCTCAGCACGTGGGGCTGCGGGGAAGGCTCGCTGGACAAAGCGACAGCAAGGCTGGATGGAAGCCGAGAGCGATCCGAGGAAGCGCTCAAAGTCAGGGGTTTTTATAAGGAGAATGGTGACCGCAGGCTAGGTCAGACTTGGGGAAAACAATAGATTTGGGGCTGGAGACAAAGCCTCTGAAAGGCCAGAATCTGAATGATTGAGTTATAGCCAAATTGTCAATAGGAGAGCTGGTATGCAAACGCGGAGTACTTGAGCGTTGTATAGTCAGGTCATCAAGCTGCCGGCGCGGGGCAGAGGATCTTTTGAAAGCTGCGTGCGTACTTAACGAAGGTACTTGCCTGGAGGTCTCCTAAAGCTGCGAGTCGGCTATTTCTGGCCTGCCTGTATTGTGTTGGAATATTACGGCGATTATCGGCCGAGCCTGTGTGCGTGCTTGTCCGGGGGCCTCGCAAGCACGTGGAAGGGAATGGGTATGTGAGGCCGAATTATCGATACCAAGAGATATCTTTTTATATCCCCCAAAGCTCGGGCTAGCCAGGGCAGTAACACCTCCTCCACTACTGAATGCCCCTACAGGGCGTGCTCCAGCGTGGAAAAGGTTCCCTGTGCAAGGCGGTACTGAATACCTCCTTGGCCAAAAACCTTAAAAGCACGTACTCACATATAATGGAAGGTTACGCCTGTATGAGCCACCAACAGGATTCCACTCAATGTTTCATGCAGGATATGCCAGAGTGCATCAGTTGCCTTCTCCTATTGAGCCCCAGATGCAGTCTGTTAACCCCTCCTGAGCTTTTCCCACAAGTCTCACTTCCTCCCTGATGTCTAACAGGCATTTCTGAGCATCAGGGTTGTCCTAAGTGCTGTAGAAGAAAGAAAAACAAAGCTGCTCTTAAAACGGTGATCCCGCCCTTGCACTCCAAATTGTCCGAATTAACGCTCTTACTTGAATTTGGGTGCTCTCATGCCCCAGCCCCAGGACTCCGGTGCAAACACAGACAGGATCGGCCCAAACAGCCCCAATGCAGAGACATGGACAGGATGATATTTATTGCAGCCCAGCATAGACGAGAAAGGGAAGGCCCACGAGGCTCAGAGCACTTACATAGAGAAGACACATTAATTAGTCAAACAGCTGGAGGAGGCTGCTGGCCAAAAAATACCAGCGGCAGGTGAGGAGAAGCCCATTGCAGACAACTGGCGTTTTTGGTGGAAGCAACATGTTCTTTTGATCCTTGACCCGTGTTCCTGGGAAACCTTGACCCTTGCTTTGTGTGCTGACTACCCTGCTGAATGACACTCTGAATTTATTACTGCCCTGGACTGCTAAAACAAAAAAACAGTAACTGTGACTGATAAGTTTTTGTAAAGCTTGTCTGTGGCTGCTGTGATAGACTCCGTGGGAGAACTGTGAACCGTGGCTGGCTTTCTGGACAGGACAGGTGCATGAAACTGTGCATGAACCTATAAGGTATAGGAATATGCACAGCATTAGATCATGATTTTAATTTTTAATTGCTAATTTAATTTTAATTTTTTTGGGGGGGTGAAGCTTTACTGTGATGTGTGTGTGCGCGTGCGTGTCGGCAAGCTCTTCCATGCGTATGAGTGGGTACTCATCACGGTACTGCCTTTCTGTGTTGGTGGAATTGTGAGGAAGGAAGCAGTGCTGCTGTTAGGGTCTCCCACATCAGGCAAGCTTTTGCTGAGGAGCCAGACTAAATGTGCCAAACAGCTACCGAGCAGCAGCAGGAGTGGTGTGTGTATATGTGATACTGGTGGAGGATCTCTCGGAGAAAATAGCAGTGGCACCAAAGCTAATGCTTGTTGGTTCTGTGCAAAAGGATATAAGATAAACCTTCTTTGAGTGGTTGTTGTGGGTTTTCTGGGCATTGAGGCCATGCTCTGTAAGTATTTGCTCCTGACGTTTCGCCTGCATCTGTGGCTGGCGTCTTCGGAGATCCTCTGAAGATGCCAGCCCCAGATGCAGGTGAAACATCAGGAGGGAATACTAATAGAACACGGCCTCAAAGCCTGGAAAACCCACAACAACCTATGGATTCCGGCCATGAAAGCCTTTGGCTTTACACCTCTTTGAGTGTCTTTTCCGATGAAATCCTTAGCATAGCTGTGTCCCCCAGTCTGCAATACCTGAGCAAGGCTGTTGATGATAGGGTGACTTGAAATCAGGAGGGGTGGCTAACACCTCAGAGGACAGGATCAGAAGTCAAGATGATCTTAACAGATTAGAGAGCGGGATGTATTCAGAAGAGGGCAACCAGAACAGTAGAAGGCCTGGAAACCATGGAGCCCTATGAGAAGCAGCTTAGGGAGCTGAGGATGTTTATCCTTGAGAAGAGAAGGTTAAGAGGGAACATGATAGTTTAAATATTTGAAGGGATGTCATATGGAGGATGGAGCAAGTCTGTTTTCTCCTGCTCCAGAGACTAGGACGTGGACTTATGGTGACCCTGTGAACGAGAGACGTAGAATCATGGAGTTGGAAGAGATCCCAGGGGCCATCCAGTCCAACTCCATTCTGCCGTCCAGGAATACACCATCAAAGCATTCCTGACGGATGGCCATCCAACCTCTTTTTAAAAACCTCCAAAGAAGGTTTAAAGACATCCACCACGCTCCATTGAGGCACCGTATTCAACTGTTGAACTGCTGCTACAGTCTGGAAGTTCTTCCTAGTGTTTAGATGGAATGTCTTTTCCTGTAGTTATCCCGAGTTGCAGGAATGTGTGTGCGTGTGCTCTAATTCAGCACTTTCACACTGCAGTCTTCCATTCGCATTTCTTTGTTCAAGATGGACTCCTCTAACAGCAATTTAGGTCAGCTGCAGAAGTGCCTTGATAGTTTGAAATCCTTCTCTCGTCTGTGGCCAAACGGGCACATTTTATGCCTATATATTCTGGGAATCTCAAACGCAGAAAAAGCAGCATCCAGGATCTTCCTGGAAGAGAGTGGTGTGAGGCTGGTACTGTTGCATCTCGGATATTGAAATCTGTCTGATCGATTCCTGGCGTGTGGGGCTTCTACTTCACTGCATGCGCTCCTAGCATTCCAACAGGGGTTAGAGCAATGGCACTTCCAAACCACAAGAGCGAAGTGCAGCTGAGCATCAGACAGGTTTGGCTTCTGTTCCTCTTGGAAGCCAGAGGATTGCAAGATAGCTTTCTGTGGAAGGAAGAAGGATTCAGCATTTGCCAGCATCCTCAGGTCAGTTTCCAAAATATATTTGTCACTCAGAGCTTTGATCCAGTTCTTTTTCTATTTTGATGTGGATCCTCCAGAACGCATTCCTAGGAAGCGGGCACAAAGTTATCATCTTGGCTTCAACTGCATCATAAATTACTTGAACGATGCAGGGGGCTGGAAGAAAAAAATCACAGATCCCTTCTTGGCTAGGTGCCTCAAAACATATCCAACACTGGATATGTTAGAGGCTTAAGAGCACTTTACAACATATAAATACATCCATAGTAATAACAAAGAGATGTTCCCTCCCCACTCTCATTTAAAAATCCAGCCAGATTGCTGCTCGACATCCAACTTACGTCAGATTTTGCCAGTCAGACTATGGAAGTCCGCAGATACATGTGTACTTTAGTAATTTAGCTTGAACACTGAGATTCAGTGTGATGTAGTGATTTGAGTGTTGGACTGTGACTGTGGAGACCAGGGTTTGAATCCGTGCTCAGCCATGGAAGCCCACCAGATGACCTTGGGCAAGTCACACTCTCTCAGCCTCAGAGGAAGGCAAAGGCAAGTCCCCTCTGAACAGATCTTGCCAACAAAATAGGTTCGCTTGAGGGTTCCCATCGGTTGGAAAATGATTTGAAGGTCCCCAAAAATAACGACAGTTGAAGATAGTTGAAGAGGGTACCATTGGCCAAATTAAGATACATACCTTTGGCAGGGGTGTCTGTTTTGCGGTGCTGGTTTTGTACAGCTGAGCTAAGCAAGGTCATCCCTGGTTAGTGTTTGGATGGGAAACTGCCAACAAATAAGAGGCACTGTATTCCGGAGGGAGAAACTGGGACAATTCCTTGCTTAAGAAAACCCTATGAAATATATGAGGTCACTATAAATTGACAGGTGATTTGAGGCCACATACACACACATGATAACACAAAATGGAAAGCACTCAGATTTTTCTGAATTTTTCCATGCTTGGCCTGAGCTTTGACATCACATTTGATTTCACGTCTCTATCCAAAACACCTCACTTGGCTGTTTTGCAACTTGAGAGTCTGGCCTTGACCGGCATGTATACCTTGTAGCCACCAGTCATCCAAAGTCGTTGCCCAGCATCTTCTAGCTAACCATGCCTTTTAAAGAAACCTCCTTCAACGTACGCGGTCCCTAGGCTTTTGCATAGCTGTCTGTTCTCTGGCTGCAACACAAAAACATTCTCATTATAGAACGTGGGCGACAGATACATCCAGTTTGCGTCTCTGTTCCTCAGTGAGCCAAGCTCATTCTTTCTTATATTCTCACACGGTGGCATTGCTCGCCTTCACAGCTCGCTTGCTTCTTGTAGCATCTTTTTTATTTGCACTACACAGAGTAACAAAAGAAGCTGTGACATAAATCTCGGTAGTGAATCTGTTGGTGGCTTCCCTCTCAAGGGTACGGCGACTCTTCTTTGGGTTTCCTTCCAGTTCATAAGAGAACTCTCCAAGTTCATACTAAAACCTGGAGAAAAATAATGGTCTGGAAGTCAAATTCTGTAAGGAGTGGTTGAGAGAGTTGGGCCATTTCCGCACTAGCCTGTTATGGTGCTATTATTCCACTTTCAACATCCAATGGAATCCTGGGGTTTGCAGTTTAGGGAGGGGCCTGAAAGGCAAACCCCCAGGATTCCATAGGATGTTGAAAATGGAATAATAGCACTATAACAGGCTAGTGCAGAAATCGCCATGGATTTGTGTTTGCTAGAGAAGAGATGGGTTCAAACCAATGGCCTTAAATGATAAGAAAGGAAATTCCAGGTAAACATGAGGCAGAACTTGCTTATAGGAAGAGCTGTTCAGCAGTAAGGTGGAATTCCCTGAAAAGTAGAAGACTCTCCTTCACTGGAAGTTTCACAAGTTGGATGACCACCTTTTCAAGATGCTTCAACTGTGGATGCCTGAACTTTACAGGGGCTCTAACTAGGTGATCTTTGTGAGTCCTTCCAACCCTAGGATTCTGTGATACGCAATCCCACTAGTGTAGAAATCATTGAGCCTGGCCACCAGGGATGTCTTAGACGTCCTTCAGGCTTGTGGCTGCGAAGTGGTGATGCCGCTCAGATCAAAGTTATCTGAAGGAGGTCCTTCCCTCCGTCCCACCATCCTCAGAGGTACCTCTGGTGGGAACACAGGAGAGGGCCTTCTTGGTGGCCGCTCCCAGGTTCTGGAACTCCCATCCAAAAGAGATTAGACTGACGTTTTCCTTACTGCTTTTCCACATGGAAATGAAGACTTTTTGTTTGTTGGCAGGCCTTTGGAAGACAAATTGCTCAAAGGGAATGGACCTTCTGTAATGTGCTATACCGTCTGTTTCTTGTTTTCTCTTAATAGTAATAGTTTAATTGCATTTTTAGCTTTTTTATGACGTGAATGTTTAACTGTCTCTGTTTTAACTGTTGTGAGTTACTCTTGAGTCTCAAACTGGGAGGATGGCAGCATGATACCATTATTGTTGTTATTAGTACTGAGCTGACACCACGGAGTTGTGGAAAGGAAAGCAATGGCACTTTTCTGAAGTGTGAATATTTGCACCTGGCTAAAAGATTGCTCCCAGCTGTTTTGTGTTTTCCAGACTGGAAAACTCATCAGGGCATCCTGTCTTATATTAGTTACGGTAGTTGGGCAATGGCACACCCCACTTTCTTAGGTGCAACGAGAGGTAATGATGTCAGGCTATTTAGCGTAATACTATAGCTGAATTCCTCTTTGGAAGAAGGAACGTGCGAGTGGGTGTGTGTGTCATGCCTGCGATTTTATTAGAATGATCAGTCTTCTCGAGCAGTTGGCTACAGAAGGTTGCTTTTTTGCTCTCTCCGTTTACAACCTCTTTAAGGCCGGAATATGAAGCTGTTTTTCCTTTTGTGGTTTCTCATAGGGCTGTTGGCACCATGCCGGGCTGCAGGCTGTAATGAGCTTTTCAATTCATATTTTTAAAAAATGTATACCCCACCTTACTGTGCAACTCATAATGCCTGGAAGTAAACAGTAACAAAACGGTGGAAACAGAGGGGTAAAGGAAGCTGTCTAGTAGTGGCTGGGGTCTTCCATGTCGGTGAGGTGATGAATCCACCTCGGGTGTTTGTTCAGACGTTGAAGTTATCCGTGGTGCTGAACTATATTCCTGGAATGAGTTTGGTACCTTGGACCACTTGTTTAGTGCAAAACCTGGAATGGATTCACCACCCCACTGAAATGGGAGTCACCAGCTGTTACTGAAGCTGGCGTATACTGAGTCAGGCCACTAGTTCATCAAGCCCACTGTTTAATTAGTGGGTTGGAATTAGACAAGCTGGGATGTGTCCAGAGAAGGGTAACCAAAATGGCCTGGAAACCTTGCCGTGGGAGGAGTGGCTTAGGGAACTGGGTATGTTTAACTTGGAGAAGAGAAGGTTAAGAGGTGACATGATAGCTGTGTTTAAATGTTTGAAGGGATGTCATATGGGGGAAGGAACAAGCCTGTTTTCTGCTGATCCGGAGTCTAGGACATGAAGCAATGGCTTCAAACTTCAGGAGAAGAGATTCCATCTGAACATTAGGAAGAACTTCCTGACGGTAAAAGCAGTTTGACAGTGGAATATGCTGCTGCATGGGAGTGTGATGGAGTCTCCTCCTTTGGAGGTTTCTAAGGAGAGGTTGAATGGCCGTCTGTTGGGAATGCTTTGATGGTATACTCCTGCATGGCAGAAGGGGTTGGACTGGATGGCCCTTGGGGCCTCTTCCAGCCTTGGATTCTATGGTTCTGTTCCTGACAACAACTAGCAGTTGCTTTCTGAGGTTTCGTGCAAGATTTTTCCTGGTCTGACAGAGAGATGTCCAGGGTTGAACCTGGGATCTTTTACATTAAGGGCATCTACTCTGCCAGTTGCAGCTTGTCTTGTGCCGAAATCAGTTGTATATCCTGGCCTCTCCAAGGGTTCTTCTTGCTCAAGCATGGTACCTCTCTCTCCTCTGTTAGCTGTGAGAACTGTGCGAGCAGGTCAGCAGCAGAGCAAAATTCACTTCCCCGGTTGGTTCTTAGCCTTCATTTCTTTTCCTAGCCTAAGACTGCACAGAAAGTCTCAAAAGGATCCAAGAAGGTCATTAATACCAGTTAAGGCTTTCACGCTATTTGGACGGCTATTTGGCCGTGATGCTAACAAGAACTCCCAAACCCATCTGCCTGGTAGCAGAGGTCCAGATTACTACATAGCCCTTCTTGTAATCAAACCACAAACCGGCAAGATGGAAGGCTGCAGAAGCAGAAGGAAGAGACAGACACGAAGATTGACTGAAAGAGCTTGCTGCAATAGTAGAGCCAGGGTCAGCCAGGGCCAAATGTCTTCCCCCTTTTCCCCCAGGGCAGGCCACGTTGACAGGAAAGGAAAGGTACCACAAACATTCTGGCCACTTCCTTAAAAAACAAAATAAAGCTAAAGAAATCCACCCCTTATTTTCAGCTAATTTCCTGGTTTTTTGGGAGGAGGGTGGCTTCATTTTGGGTAGGTGAGCCAGCGTGGTGCAGTGGTTTGGGCTTTGGACTGTGATCCTGGAGACTAGAATTCCATTCAGTGCTTGGCCATGGAAACGCACGGGGTGGCCTTGGTGATGTCACACACTCTCAGCCCCAGAAAACCCTAGGTTCTCCTTGGGGTCTCTGTAAGTCTGAAACAACATAAAAGACAGGCAACAACAATGATGTAAAAGTATTTTTTTAAAAAAAAAACAACTAAAAACAATCCTGTTAAAATCACTATTTTAAACGGTTTAAAAACATATTAAAAATATAACGATCGAAGTAAAAGTACAGCATTCTCCATGCAACAGCCCGTTAACAACCAAAAAGGTCTTAGCCTGTTGAGTAAAAGGTCTTAGCCTGTTGGCAAGAAAGAGAGTGACAGTGGCCATTTCCGCACTACACTCTTATAGCACGATTATTCCGCTTTCAACCTCCTATGGAATCCTGGGGTTTGCAGTTAAGGGAGGGGCCGGCCGGCCCTTCCCTAAACTGCAAACCCCAGGATTCCATAGGAGGTTGAAAGTGGAACAATCGCGCTATAAGAGTGTAGTGTGGAAATGGCCAGTGACAGTGAGGGAGCCCGTTGAGCTTCTTATGAGAGAGAATCCACAGCCTGGAAGCAACTACCAAGAAGGCCCTGTTTTGTGCTGTCACCAGATGTACTTGTGTTGATAGTGTGACCAAGAGGAAGCCATCTCCTGCAGATCCTAAAACTCGAGCAGGCTCTTGCAAGGGGACGCAGGCCACTTCCGCACTACACTCTTCTAGTGCCGCTATGCCACTTTCAACCTCCTGTGGAATTCTGGGGTTTGTAGTTTACCGAGGCCAAAGAGCTTTCTGGCTGAGAATTCTAAAGGCCCCGCCCTAAATAGCAAAGCCCAGGATTCCATAGGGGGTTGAAAGTGGAATAATAGCACTATAACAGTCTAGTGTGGAAGTGGCCACAGATTTATTAGACGGGACCCAAATTGTGTGGGGCTTTACAGGTCACAATGAATGTGAGAATTTTGCTGTGTCCTACTTCCAGGCCTTTCTAGGTCCAAGAGAGACCTTTTTCCAGTAAACCACTCCAGGGTATGGGGAGGGATTTTCAAAACTTTTTAAAAATTAATTTTAATTAAGCATTTGTGAAAGGTGAGTTTGGTGGCAGGTGAGTGTGGCCCTCTGAGATCCTGGAGAGAGCCACCGTGGCCACTAAGTCCTAGCAGTTGACCACTCAAAGCCTACATGTACCAGTGCTGAACTGAGAATTGGAGAGCCCTTATTTTTTTTTTTTTTTTGCCTAAGGTGGAGGCAGAAATAAGCACTTAATGTTCAGATTTGTTTGTTTCTAAGTATTTTTTTTTTGTGGTTTATTGAAGAGGATATTGCAGAATGCGGTAGCGGAAGTTTGGAACCAGTAGTTCCAGTTTCAGAATTATGCGTGTGTGTGTTTATACGGTTACTCATCTCTTTTGGTAAAAAAGGAAAACAAAACAAAAAAAGCAAAATGAGAACCGATAAATCAGCCAGCCAGGATTAGAGATGATTTATTAATCGACCTTTTCTTAAGAACATACCTTGGAAAAACAGAAGAATATACAAGGAGGAATGTTTGGAACTTCATAGTTATTAAAACATTACCGCTTTATTTTTCACAGTGACAAGATATTAAACAGCTGACATCTGCATTCAAAATGAGCACACGGTTTGAGTAAACAGAAAAATCCTCTGATAGTTTAGAGAGGAGTGATCTGTCAGGGAGGGGGAAGTAGATGAGAATTCCTCTCCGGTTAGCATTTATAATACAGCTATGCAAGTTACATAGGCAGATGCATGACCTACTTAGTCTGGTATGCGAGAGCATTTTGTTGTTGTAGGTTGTTGCATGCCTTTAAGCTGTTTCCAACTTGTGGAAACTCTCAGGCGAACCTGTCATGGGGTTTTCTTGGCCAGATTTGTTCAGAAACGGGTTGTCGTTGTTTTCCTCCGAGGCTGAGAGAGTGTGACCTGCCTAAGGTCACCCAGTGGTTTTCCATGGCTGAGCAGGAATTCTCCAGAGTCGTAGCCTAATGCTCAGACTACGACCTTGCGCTGGCTCTCCCCTTGACAGTATTACTACTTTTTTTAAAAAAAATGCTTTTCTCTTTATGACCATTAAATGGTTGCTGACTCCTTCAGAATACTCCCTTATGTACCACATATTTTAAAGTAGGTATTGATTTTTTAAAATGTGGACGGATCCAGGCTGATTATAAAGACCAGAAAGTTCCGGTTTTGTTCCTCTTCTTTCCAATTTTATGTTGGAGATCCGTACATGTTTTGCTTGGCCCAGAATATTTTCTGTCGCCTCCCAGTACAGTCAAAGACTTCTCATGCTAGCTCCCCAGGTTGGCTTATTTTGACCCCGTATAAAATCAGGAGAGGGCATAAATACCAGATCCTGTCTGATCTTGGAAGCTAAGCAGGGTCAGTCCTGGTTAGTACTTGGATGGGAAACTGCCAAAAAACATCAGGTGCTGTAGGCTCTGTTTCAGAGAAAGGAAATGGCAAAACCACCTCTGAGTACTCCTTACCTAAGAAAACCCTATGAAATTCATGGCATCACCAAAAGTCGACAGGCAGCCGGAAGGCACGTGAACACAAAAAACCGGAAAGAAATAGGAACAAGATTTGGGACTTTTCTGTCAGTGTGGGTGTTTCCTTACATGTTGATTCTATATGCTCTCTTAGTTGTTGTTTTTTGTCTGGTTGTCTAATACACTGCTGTTCCCCAGCTTGATCTGTAGGGAGAGGCAGATAAGAAATAAATATTATCATCACCACCATCATCATCAGCTCCTCCTCATCTTCCTTCTCTTTCTTTAGAGGAACCAGATGTTAGTCCCTGGAGCTTGGTGCTCCAATAGAGAGTCCCCTGAGCATGCATGAAGTGCCTTCCCACCTGTTCTGACTAGTTGCAGGTCTCAGAATAGGGACGAAGAGCATGCAGCTGATGGGGTGTGCGCGCACACACACACCTGTGCATTTGTGTGTAAATTCAGGCTCTCCGTTAGACTCCCAGCGCTTTTCCCACTGGAAGCTCAAGGAGAGGTGAGCGGCTCTTAGCTTCTCCACCTCACGTGTGCCTGGCGAGGTTCTCGTTGCTTTACGACCTCAGGAGTTTTCCACAGCTCTGTGAGAGCTGGTTCCACGTGCGCACTCTGTACATTACCAGTGGCTATCTACAGTCATCCCTCCGCATTCGCTAGGGTTAGGGGCACAGGACCCCCATGAAAGTGGAAAACCTGGGAATAACTCTGGGCCCTCCCAAACCATATTTAACACACACACAAAAGTATGATCACCCTATTCTACCCACCGTGGATTCCTTTGAGGCACCAGGGTTCCTTCACAGGGCAGAAGGGGGTGGCTGGTGGGGCTTACGGCTGCCCCACACCGTTTTTCAGAGGGGCTTACAAGCCTGGTTTGCAGTTTCTCAGTCTCACGAGGCTTGCAGACCCCGTTAAAAATGGCCTGGGGGGGCAGCAGAGGTGACAGCAAATGATCTGTGAACGATCAAATCCGCAAGAATGGAACCCGCAAATGTGGAAGGTTGACTGTATAACTTGGTGGGCAGGGATGCCTTAGCGTGCCCCTTTCTTGCCCTGCTGACCGCTGACCAAGATGGAATTGTTTCTAAATGGTGCATAGAGTGTTCTTCATGAGGGATACTAGTTACTCAAAGGCTGGAAAGCTTCATCCGTCTTTATCTTGTTCTTCCATCCTCTTAAGAATAAAAGAAATCCATCTTTTCTCTCCTCCCCTTGGAGAGGTGCGATCTCTCCTGTTCAGCTGTTTTTCTATTCCACCCGGCTTTCTCTATCTGGCAAGAGGGGAAAAAATCCACTTTAATTGTTCCATTATCTTCCTCCCCTTCCTATCTACCAGCAGAGGCAGGAAAAGAAATACATGGAGACGCAGTGAAGCTCAGAGGCAGTATGGAGCAGGAGGGAGGAAAGAGAGAGAGAGAGATTCCAGGTTTTTGGACCGAGTTAGTATCAGCCGTGCCTTGGAATGTGGATTCTCTCGGCAAATCCTGGGCACCTTTCAGCTCCCAGCTTTTCCGCTGGACCTCTGGGCATGGCCGGCTCTCTCTGAAACTGGAAGGGAAAGCTGCTTTTCTGCAGTCTGATGGGTCGTGCTCTCTCCCCACCCCTTTGCTCCTCACCAATTGGAAGTGAGGGAGGGGAGAGAGATGCCCTGGCTTGATTGATATTAATATTGAAGCCATTGCCGGGACCACGAGCTCCTGCCACTCGTGGCCACCTGAGTGCAGCCTGGCACCCGAGGGACAAGGTTTCCTCCCCGTAGCGGCTTCGGAAAGCAAACCAGCAAAGGGGAGAGGCATTGGGTGTTTGGTTTCATTGCATCTCCTTTCAAAGTTGCAGCCTAGGTAAGTTATACATCTGTATCTCTCTATGTTTGTGTATTGGTAAGCACAAATCCTGACTTGGATTTGGGCAGTTTGCTGGCTGATGGTTTTCAACAGAAGGATGTCAAGAACTTGTAAGCTGGCAGCTTTCGGAATATTGAATCTAGGAAACGAAGGTGGTATGTTCTCGTTTTTAATCTCTGGACCTTTTGTTTTAATAGGTGAGCATTATTAAATTGCCCTGGAGTGGGTGCATGTATTTATGTGAAATATTTGAGGATGAGAGAAGGAGAGAATTCAACAGATTATTTTATTTGGGTCATTAAGCAATTACCAAACTCAGCACTCTTTGGCTTTGGAAAGGAAAGAGCCCAAGGGCTCTGTAGAGTGTGTTGTGTGCAAATTGTTGATCTTTTTTTCTTTTTAAATGCAAGTCCACTCAAGCTGCCTGACAGTTTTTGCCTACTGATGGCATTGTACAGAATGGCATGTGAAATGCCGCCCTCTATTCCAGGATGAAGCAGTCGACTGCTGACTATAAACTGTGCCAGGATTTTTTTGGCAATGTATCGGCACCCCCAATCCCATTCGCCCCTGTGGCTTTACAGCTGTGTAAAAGTTGCCTGATCGGGTTGCCGGAAGAATGTGTGAGATGAAAGAAATGGCATTCGCTATCTAGCTGCTCCCCGAAGCTTTCAAGCCGGCTGGCTTACCTGTCTTTCCAGCAGAATTCGTCTTCTTCCTTGAGGTCTGTGTCATGAAGGGGTGTGTGTCTCTGTGTTTATTCAGGGTGTGTGCGTGTGTGGTCACATTGATCCCGCTTGATGGATTAATGGGTTTCTATCATGACTGATGGATTTCCCATTTCTTTGATCGGGCTAAAGTTCCGGGGTGGAGAGGGATTCCAAACGCCGTTTGACAAGGCTGGGAGGGCGGCCTCTGCTCCTTCCCCAGCTGTGAAACCCCCTGAAAATAATGTGCGGTCAGACCTCGCGAGTCCTGTTGATTTAGTTCAGCAGCAGCAACGTCCCTGAGCATGGATGCTCCCCAAATTCCCATTCATAAAAGTTGTCCTTCACACCTCTAGTACTTTGATCTTCATCCTCATCTTGCTCAACCTGAGCTAAAATGACATCAACTTTGGACCAAGGTATCTGGTTTTTTTCCTTCTATTTTAGGGGCTTGTGTTCTTCTCTCCTTAAGAATTCACAAGATTGTGAGTTTCTTATCTCATGTATTGAATCCAGATGACTTTGCTTTGCCATTCAGTTTTGGGGGCGCGTTGGGACTTTCAGAAATTTATTTGACAGCTTTGAAATACTAAAATAAAGATTGACAGGTGTTATTAACTCTTGTTGGTTTAAATACTAATCTTGAGACCATCTGTTACAGTGTGTGCGAAGGGCGGGGAGGTACCATGATAGCTTAAACTCTTGGGTCGCTTCCACACTATGCAGTTATATCCATCTAACCTGGCTGCAGCTTGTAGAATACTGGGATGTGTAGTTTTGTGCACTATTTTGTGCTCTAGTGACTTGCTGAACTACAGATCACAGGATATAGCCAGGACGGGTACAGAGGTGTCGAAGTGCTACAGCTGTCTAGTGTGAAAGAGACCTTAGAACCAGAGTGAAGTTTGTTAACTGTGGCAACACAGCGAGATAATTTTATTTTTACTACCCTCCATCAAGATGGTGTTAACTAGCCAAGAGCTCCGTCAGCATGCTGGTTTATGGGATGCATTTATGATTGGGGGTTCTGTGGCCCTCTGCTTTTTGGGCTACCCCCGGCTGTGCTGACTGGGGTCTTTCAACAGCTGGAGAACAGCTTCTCCCTTTTCTGGCCCATCACCATGCTGTATTGGGATGCTTCTGAGTAATAATCTTTTTGATGCTATTTCACATCATTACAGTCCGCCAGTCCATTGATGGATGAATCAGTCTGGTCATGCCCCACCTTAACCCAGGATTGGGACTCAACATACCTCGCAGCGAAAGAGAAATAAAATCGTGCCACTAAAAACATACTTAAAACCGGCTCGTGATTAAAATAGTAGGGGTCGCGCATCCCCTATCCCAAATGCTGGAAGGACCAGAGGTGTTTTCACGTTTCAGGTTTATTTATTTATTTTTGGGTTTTGGAATATTTGCATACACGTTTGGTCCTCCGTGTTTGCGGGTTAGACTTTCCCAGGTTGGGTTATTTGCAAGTTTCTTCTACAACGGGCTCCCGCTTCAGGGGCTTCTTTTCTGGGCGAACCTTTCCCTCGCAGTGGCTCTAATCCAACCGCACAGCCCTTTAAAAAAAACCACCTCTGGTTCTTCTCCTTCTCCACCAGCTGCTGCCCGGCCAACTAAGGATGGCTCATAGCCATCAGCACCACAAAAACTCGCCCTGTGACCCCTCGTCCAAGCAAGAAGATGGATGAGAGAGAGGAAATATCTGACCACCGTGCCAACCCACCCCTTTCACTTTCCTTTCCCTGACCTGGTTTGAAGCGTGGGCGCTTGCTCTCCGCACCATGCCTTGACCCTCTTCCCCCAGAAACGTGCATTTTGATAATTTGCGACGTTTCCACTTTCGTGAGGGTCCTGTGTGCCTAACCCTAGCGAACGGGGAGAGCCAGCTGTACATAATGAGATTATACACCATTCTTCGACACAAAGTTCATTCTTTCATCAGTTCTTCTTCTTCTCTTGCCTTCTTCCAGTAGGGAACAACAGGGAATTATAGAGGGTCGCTTGGGTCCGTGCATGTTTCCTACAGGAAGAAGACGGGGTTCAACTTTTCAAAAGTTTCAGATTTTGGAGCATGGGATATATAGAGATGTCTACCTGTATTAGGCTACCTGTAGAATTGAAACCATTGAAGACATTGAAAGAACACAAGTAATATGGATAGCAGTACGTGTGAAAAGGATCTAGGAGTCTTGCTAGATCACAAGCTGAACATGAGTCAGCAGTGTGACGTGGCAGTGAAGAAAGCCAACGCGATTCTTGGTTGCATCAATAGGAGTATGGTGTCTAGATTGAGGGAGGTAATGGCACCACTCTATTCTGCATTGGTTAGGCCTCATTTGGAATCCTGTGTCCAGTTCTGGGCACCTCAGTTCAAGAAGGATGTCGACAAGCTGGAACGTGTCCAGAGGAGGGTGACCAAAATGGTGAAGGGTCTGGAAGCCATGAAGCCCTATGAGGAGCAGCTTAGGGAGCTGAGGATGTTTAGTCTGCAGAAGAGAAGGTTAGGAGGGAACATGATAGCCATGTTTAAATATTTGAAGGGATGTCATGTTGGGGAGGGAGCAGGCTTGTTCTCTGCCGCTCCAGAGACTAGGACAAGGAGCAATGGATTCAAGCTGCAGGAAAGGAGATTGCACTTGAACCTCAGGAAGAACTTCCTGACGGTCAGAGCTGTCTGGCATTGGAATATGCCACCTCCATGGAGTGTGGTGGAGTCTCCTTCTTTGGAGGTTTTTAAGCAGAGGCTGGATGGCCATCTGTCGGGAATGCTTTGGTGGGTGTTCCTGCATAGCAGGGGTTTGGACTCAATGGCCCCTGGAGTCTCTTCCAACTCTAGGATTCTATGAATATAGTGGCTAGCAAAAAGTTCTTTACGTGGGAAACAAATAGTCTGCAAAGGCCTTCTGGCACACTTGCTGGTGGAAGGGCAGCAAGGAGGAAGGTGGTCTAGGAAGCGAGTTCTAAAGTTTGGGAGCAGCTGTAAGGAAGGCCCTCACCTGCATTCCCACCAAATGTGCGTGTGAGATCGGTGGGATCAGGAGAAGTACTTCTGGCACAAAGCTTACAGCTCAGGCGGGCTGATATGGGAAGATATAGTCCTCTGGGCGAGGGCACGGCAAAGCTCCACTAAACAAATCTTGCCAAGAAAACCCCGTGATAGGGTTGGCTAAGGGTTGCTGTAAGTCAAAAATGACTTGAAAGCACACAACAACAAGAAGTCAAGGCATTTTTTTTTAAAAAAAGGAGAAATAAATGTATTCCTCAAAGCTTATAATTTCTCCATATGTTTCCAGTGGAGCCTCATACAGCAACCCGTCGGCATGTTTGCAACTGTCTATCATCACCATCCTCATCTAATTCTATATTTATTTATATCCCACTTTTGTCCTAGTCTGGGACTTTAACAGAAGTTAAAACAGATACAGCTAAAAAAAAAGACACAGAACAAAAGTTAAAAATAGAATTGAACGATTAATGAAGGTAAAAGCAGTTCAAAGCATAACCGTTAGAAAGAAGAACTAATATAAACAGTGCCCTATATGAAAGGCCTTTTCTGTCTGAGCAGTCAGTCCTCAAAGCCCACAACTCCGGAGACCAGAGTTCAAATCCCCGCTTGGCCATGGAAACCCACTGGGTGATCTTGGGCAAGCCACACTCTCTCAGCCTCAGAGGAAGGCGAAAGGCAAACTCCCTTTGAACAAATCTTGCTAAGAAAACCCTGTGATAATTTGTGCTGTAAGTCAGAACCGACTTAAGGGCACACGACAACAGTCCTTCAGATGGCTTGGACCCGAGCCGTATAAGGCTCTGCAGGCAGTAACCAGCATTTTGCATCATACTTTGGAGAAGACTGGCAGACAGTGGAGTTGCTGTAATAAAGAACCAATGGGTCCTCTGGAACAGTTGTTATTTTTTTCTTGTGTGCCTTCAAATGCTGTCTGACACAAGGTGACCCTAAGGCAAATCACAGGTTGGCGGCGGCAGGATTTGTTCAGACTGGGTTTGCCGTTGCCTTTCTCTGAGGCTGAGAGAGTGTGACTTGCCCAAGGCTACCTACTAAATTTCCGTGGCTGGGGGGTGGATTTGAACCGTCCTCTCCTAGTGTCCAATGTTCAAACCATTACACCACTCGATAACTAAGCCTCTTTTAAAATTTGGTTGCATTTGTTTGGCCCAGCTGAAGATAAATGTTAAATGTAAAAAAACTAAAGCCATTTCCACACTGGACTGGTACAGGGCTATTATTCCACTTTCAACCTCTGAAGGAATCCTGGTGCTGGCTGCTAGTGTGCTGATGTTGTTCCCATTTCAGAGATGGGGCAGTGAGGCCAAAAGGAGATGATCTAAAGCAAGGCTCTTCCGCTGAGATGGTTCGGTCAGCGGATACTATCCCAGATCTCCAAAGCTTAACTCTCTAATCAGGCGAGGTATGCAGACATAAATTAGCTGATTATATAACAACACCCAACCCCTGGTGATTGCCCAGCATTACAGTGTGAATATAATATAGGGAAGCTTTTGAGATGTGGACAGCCACATTTCTGGTTTTTGTTTTTTTTTGTTTTTAAGAAAATCAGAATCTTGAGAGCTCCGGGCACGCTTTAAAAACACTTTCGTAGTCCTGTTAAAAAGGAAGCATTATGAGTCTGCCAGGGCCTACTCAGATCTAGCAAATCATGGCTTTGTTTTCAGCTTTTAGGAATCTAAAAGTTCAAATATTTATACTGAATATGAGAATGGCATACCAAGGATTCATCTAGCCGTATACTACTCTGTTCTCTCCAACTGACCCAATTTGTCAGGGACAGTGTCCCAGTTAATCCTTTCTCATCCCAGTTTCTCAGCTGCTTTTCAAATGTCCTGGTTTTTCTCTCCTCCTCCCACTTTCCCCCCTTTTCCATGGCTTACCCCTGATTGCTGCAAATTGGATTCAAAGAGTAGAAATAGTTTGCACTCAGCTAACTGAGCAAGGGGAGAGGAGAGGGCAGGATCTTGCCCTTCCCGGTAGGCTCAAGCAAAAACAAACTGCTGCAACCTCTCCTAGCCTGTGTGTTCTTCCTCGTTAATAATTTTTGCCGTCTCGACTACACCTTGGTGTTGCTTGTTCACATGTGCTAAGGTTTTCATCTGTGAAATGTTGGAGGGTATACTGCACAAAGAGCCCGTGTGGCATAGTTTGAGAGTTGGACGATGACCTATGAGACCAGGGTTCAATTTCCCACTTGGCCGTGGAAGCCCCCTGAGTGACCACTGGGTGTGTCACACACTCTCAGCCCCAGAAAACCCTGTAATGGTTTCCTCTTAGGGTCACCGTATGTCAGAAATGACTTAGAGGCACACATCGGTAATAACACGATGTGCAAAGTTGTGGTCCACAGACCAGTCCGCAAGCCTTTGATTGCTGGTTCCAGGTGAGTTTCCTGAAAAGATGAAACCATTGTAACTGGTGGCAAAAATATGGTACTGGCTCCTGGCGCAGTGGAAAAATAATTGTGTGTCCCTCACATCAGACAGCTGAGGAGGCACTGAACTAGCTTACCTAATATTCTTGCCTTCTTGTTTACCTCTAGCGGCCGCAGATGCGCTACTTGCAATCCGGGTTTTTCATGGCTAATACCCGTGAGCAGCCCTGTTTTCTGTTAACCTTTTCTTTAAAAGAAAACAAAAAGATCACAACTGTTTTCCCGTCCTCTTCATGCCAGCCAATAAAACCCCGCAGTGTCATTGTTCCCTGACTCCTTTTCCTTTTCCTGATCAACTTAATAACACCCCCTACATACCATGCACCAAAAAAACCCTCGCAGTTGGCCACTGCAGAAAAAAGCGTGGGAAGCATGTGTCAATGTCCGTAGTTCCTCTCTTTGGAGCTGGGGCTTTGATTTCTCAGCAACACCTGTGCAGGGATGCTGGCCAAGAGAAGGGATTTGTAGGGAGGAGAGGAGAAAGAGAAAAGGTATATACAGCCAGCCCTCCGCGTTTGCTAGAGTTAGGGGTGCAGGAGCCTTGCAAAAGCGGGCAAATCACAAATGCCAAAATGTGTGTGTGTGTGTGGGAAGGGGCTAAGGCGTGGTGGGGACAGCGGGCGCCTCGGGTCCCCACCGTGTCAGGGACAGGAGAAGGAAAGGGGGTGCATTGGCACGGTGGCCATATACTTGCTCATCTCCTTCCTTGGGTGTGTTGGGGGCATTGGGAGTTGGGTTGTGATGCTGAGAAATTGGGCTACGAGCCATCCTTAGCTGTCCAAGCAGCGGCTAGCGAAGGAGGACCAGAGGCAGGTTTTGAAAGGGCTGCACGCCCTCATCGGAGCTGCCGAGAGGGAAGGTTCCCCCAGAGAAAGAAGTGCAGGGGCAGGGGTTAAAGAAAACTCACAAATCATCAGATCCGTGAAAGTCAAACTTGCAAATGCGGAAGCCAGCTGTAAATAAATGTTTCCAGAAGAAAAACTGCATCCTGACTGGAATTGATAGCTACCGGGTCCACAGGCTGGCCGGTGTTTTCCTTTTCAGACCTGCCTCTGGGAGGCAGGTTTGTTTGGGGAGGTGTTTCGGGTGGTCTTCAGCTGGAGACACCAGTCCTGAAAGAGCCCCCAGTAACTGTGCAAATGGAAGATGATTTGCACTGTTTGCTGTTTGTAGCGGCGGTCTTTAGCAGCCCAGGTGCTGGAGTTGCTCTTATTAGTGGTTTTCGGCAGCATATGTTGGCACGGTTGCAAGGAAGTAAAAAGCAGCAAAGAGGCATCAACAGCAGCTCTTGGACCAGGCGCGAGAGCGGATCTCTCCTCTGGTGTGTGGGTGGATGTTTGCCAGCAAAGGCTCAGCCCTCGGAGAGCTGCCTGCCGGGTTCTCCTCCTCCTCCCGCACACCCCTGCTTCCCATCTCTGCCGAGGAGGAGAAGATTAATTTTGCAGCGTGCATCCTCTCCGGGGCCTTTCGGTTCATTGCGCAGTCCCCGTTGCTTTCCGTGTGGGGTGTCCTGGACAGTCTTGGTTTGCGGATGGGAAACCGAGGCCTAGAAGGTGTGGCGTTCAGGGCTCTGCAGTCGGGCATGGGCCTCGGGCTTGGGTTCGAGACTATTTGTTTAGGGGTGGGAATTGTGCAGGATATTGTGGTTTGGGCGTAGGGCTGAGACTCTGGAGACCAGAGTTTGACTGCCTGCTCAACAGTTGGAAACGCACTGGGTGCCTTTGGACGGGCCACACTCTCTCAGCCTCAGAGGAAGGTAGTGGCAAACCCCCTCTGAAGAAATCTTTTTGGTTTGTGGTAGTACTAAAAGAGCCAGAACAGTGTTGTGGTTTGAACATTGGAAAATGACCCTGGAGATCAAGATTCAGTTCCCTGCTTGGCCATGGAAGCCCACTGGGGGATCTTGGTGTGTGACATACTCTCAGCCCCAGAAGACCTCGTGATAGGCTTGCCTCACGGTCACATAATTTGAAAACAACTCGAAGGCACACAGCAACAGCAACAAGTGTTAAGACAAGGCATTTTTACCTCCCAAATCCTACCTACCTACCCAGAAGTAGACAATCCATGTAGTATAGAGGTTGGAGTGTTTGGCTAGGCCTCCAGAGGACAAGGACTGGAACGCCACTCAGCCATGGAAGCCCACTGGATGTCCTCAGACAGGCCACACTCTCTCAGCTTCAGAGGAAGGTAATAGCAAATCTCCCCAGAAGGAATCTTAGAGCCAACATGGTGTAGTGCAGTGGTTTTTAACCTTTTCTTTATCAGGAGCCCCCTAAATCAGCTGAGAAATGTTTTAGTCCTTTAAATCCGGGATTTCCTCCATTTTCCAGGATGAGTAGAAAAAATGGAAGGCACAAATATAGGATGAGGGACGCATGGCTGGATAGCAGTATGTGTCAAAGGGATCTAGGAGTCTTGGTAGATCACAAGCTGAACATGAGCCAGCAGTGTGATGCAGCAGCCAAGAAAGCCAATGCAATTCTAGGTTGCATCAATAGGAGTATGGTGTCTAGATTGAGGGAGGTAATGGTACCATTCTATTCTGCTTTGGTTAGACCTCATTTGGAATCCTGTGTCCAGTTCTGGGCACCTCAATTGAAGAAGGATATCGACAAGCTGGAGCGTGTCCAGAGGAGGGCGACCAAAATGGTGAAGGGTCTGGAAGCCACGCCCTATGAAGAACGGCTTAGGGAGCTGGGCGTGTTTAGTCTGCAGAAGAGAAGGTGAAGAGGGGACACGATAGCCATGTTTAAATATTTGCAGGGACGTCGTGTTGAGGAGGGAGCCGGCTTGTTCTCTGCCGCTCCAGAGACTAGGACAAGGAGCAATGGATTCAAGCTGCAGGAAAGGAGATTGCGCTTGAACCTCAGGAAGAACTTCCTGACAGTCAGAGCTGTCTGGCAGTGGAATATGCTGCCTCGGAGTGTGATAGAGTCTCCTTCTTTGGAGGTTTTTAAGCAGAGGTCGGATGGCCATCTGTTGGGAATGCTTTGATGGATGTTCCTGGATAGCAGGGGGTTGGACTGGATGGCCCCTGGGGTCTCTTCCAACTCTATGATTCTGTGAGTAGCAATCTTACGTGAATCCCCTGTGAGGGCCCTGTGGACCCCTTGGGGGTCCATGGACCCCAGGTTAAGAACCGCTGGTATAGTGGTTTGAGTCATGGAACGTTAGAGCAATGAATTGCTGGTTCGACATCTAAGATAGCCTGAGACACACTGGTGTAGAGAGCCAAGGTAGTATAGAGCATCGGTTCCCCAAATCTGGTCTTCTGTAGGTTTTGGACTTCAGGTCCCAGAATTCTTAGTCAGTGAAGCCATGAATCTAGGAGTCATAGTACCAAGCGTAAAAAAAGACCACTGGTATAGAGAGACGACGTGATGCGGTGCTGAGTTTGGACTCTGGGAGACCAGGGTTCGAATCCCTGCTCAGCCTCAGACAGAGCTTCCTTATCCGTTAGACACTTTTGGCACAGTGCCTATGGCCTGTGGAAAATGTTAGGGCTACGAAACAAGGATTTTAGGGCTTATGAGAACATCCCTAGCTGAGGCAAGGCAGGGAGTCAAATACAAGACTGCCTAGGGTATGCAAAAACCTTAATGCAGGCCCGGCCTTGGAAAACCACTGGGTGACCTTGGGAAAGTCACTCTCTCAGCCTCAGAGGAAGGCAATGGCAAAGCTCTAAATCTTGCCAAGAAAGATAGGGTTGCTCCAACATTCCTGACAGCCGTTGGCTGATGGGAGTTACAGTTCCAACCAGGAGGGCTGTATGATTCTCACAGCTGCTGTATATTTGCGTGGCTTTCTTCCTCGAGATAGGTAACTTCCTCATTACATTCTCTGTGGCTCATGTACTTTGCAGCTGTGCAGAACCGCAGTCAGAATAATTCAGAGTTTCGGCAGCAACTTCAGCTGCATCCCTCACAGCGCGAGTCTCCACACACTTCAGTGCCTTCTCAGTTCCTCGCTACTTTCGTATAGCTTGGGGAAGTTACATTTTTGGACCGCAACGCCCAGACACCCCCCTTCCCACACCAACGTGGTGACCCGTCGCTGCATCCACAGTTGGTGTGTTATCGTTTTCATTTTCTCTCTCTCTACCATTTTGCTAGTCTCTGGTCCCTTTTTACTCAAGAGCGCTTCCCCAAGTGGCATTTTAGCCGTAGCAGCGGCAAATGTGTATTTCTCACCAGCTCTTACACATAAACCATTTTCTACTTCTTCCCTGTGATTTTATTCAAAAGGGTAATTCTGGGCTGATCTGACAGAGTCCTTGGCCTCAGGTTTCTTCGGGTTTGCTTTCCAGCTCTTGTGGGTTTTATTTGCATGCACACAACAGCTGTTGCAATCAAGATCCTGCGGGGTGCAAGCTTTCTCTGGGACAGTGAGCGAGAGCATAAAGTGGGTGGAATGACATCCTTGAAGGGGCCTAACGGGTGGCTTTCGAAGTGCGCATTCGTCATTAAGAGTGTGTGCATCCGCGTGTGGTTAAAGAGGTTTGTTTTGTCACAGAAGTGGCAGTTGCTTAGCTCTCTCACACACTGCAGAGTTGTAGCATTATGATGCCACTTTAACTGACCTGGCTGCACCCTGTGGAATCCTGGGATTCAAAACATGCCCTGTGAGAAGTGGCTTAGGGAGCTGGGTATGTTTAGCATGGAGAAGAGAAGGCTAAGAGGGGACATGATAGCTTTGTTTAAATATTTACAGGGACGTCATATGGAGGATGGAGCAAGCCTGTTCTCTGCTGCTCCGGAGGCTAGGACATGGAGCAATGGCGTCAAACATCAGGAAAAGAGATTCCACCTAAAAATTAGGATGAACTTCCTGACAGTAAAAGCAGTTCAGCGGCAGAATACACTGCCTGGGAGTGTGGTGGAGTCTCCTTCTTTGGAGGTTTTTAAACAGAGGCCAGATGGCCATCTGTCGAGAGTATTTTGATTGTGTAGGCCTGCATGGCAGAAGGGGGTTGGACTGGATAGCCCTTGCGATCTCTTCCAACTCAGTGATTTATATTCATAAGAAAACAACAAGTGTAGACAATACAGAACATTGTTATGCCGGCGGTCATTTCCCAGAGGCCGGTTGAAACAGAAAGGGGTTTGCCTGTTGACAGAAAGACCCTTTGAAGGGCACCAGGGTAACTTTTCTAGGAAGGGAATTCCAGAGCCTGGGGGAAGCCACCAAGAAGACTCTCTCCCATGTTCTCAGTAGATGGACCTTAGAAGAGTGGTGGGACCAAGAGAAGCGCTTCCCCAGACATCTGAAAATCCAGGCATGTGCATACAAGAGAATATGGTCCTTCAGATAACCTAGGCTCCAGCCATATAGGGCTTTATACATCAAAACCAGTACAAGTGGAGTATCCCTTGTTGAAAATGGTTGGGACTAGAAGTGTTTTGTGTTTTGGACTTTTTTGAATTTTGGAATACCTATGTTTGCATATAGATAAAGTACAATACTATACAAGAGAGCTTGGGGGATCCTGCGAATGAATGAGCTGGAGCACCACATCCACCACTTTGCACCGAGCTCGCCGTTTCGATTCCCACCTTGTCCCAGATCCTCACGTCTTTCTCCAGCCTCACGCCTCTCTCCAGCTTTGCATCTCATTCGTTTGCTGGAGAGCGACTGAGGATCTTAGATGCAGACAAGCAGGAGTGCTGCAGCCGCCGCCTTGAAGGTGGAAGCAAGTGGCTGTCGGCAAAAAGTTTTTGGAGTTTTCAGATTTTGGATTTCCAGATAAGGGATATTCCACCTATACTTTGAATTGCTCCCGAAAATAGACCAGTAGCTAGTGGAGCTGTTGTAAAAAGGGAGTTGTACAATCCTTTGGAGAGGGCAAGGAGAGAAATCTATATCACTCCTCTATTCTTGTACTAAGAGCATCATGATACACAAAGCTTGTATGTGTGTGAAGCCCATAGCAACGCGAGGCACTTACCCATGGAAGACCCTGGTGTCCTTGCTCCAGAGGCTCCACTGATAATTCAGCCTTGCTTACTTGCTTGTCCTTGCTCTCTTGCAGCCATCCTGAGATAAATTGATATCAGAAAAGTCTGTTTTTATTATTACTATGGCTTGTTTCGTCCTGTACTTTCTGCTACCTGTCCTCCATCACTGGCTAGTCTCAAAATAGAATAAGTGGTCGTTTGTGTGTTCCCTTAGTAAGAGGGAATGGCATTGAAGAGCTTGGTAAGTACTTCAAGTGGTTTTTTGCAGGACGTAAAAGCTTTCAGCTAGCTGTTTTTTTCAACAGAGGCCACATTTTGGGTTAATAGGAACCTACAGTGGGACTTTTGGAGGCTGACTTGGTTTACAGAGAGCTTTTCCTCATTTCTCACTCTCCAGATTAGGCTTCCCAGATCTCAGGGCCTGGCCCTAGGTAGGGACTAGCAATTGGTTTTAGGCTCTGGCTTGTTTCATATTGAAACACTGCATCAATGATAATGGCTCAGTTGTCTAGAATGTCCATTAAATCAGGTATCAGTAGTTCACTCTCAGCAGTTCTTGAGGGCAGTTCATGATTGGACTTTCCGTTAACTCAGTCTGGGCTCCTTTTACTGGAATATTGCAAATTTTGTTACAGTGCTTTAACCTCTTTTCTTTACTCCTGCTGGGCACTGTCCCAAGATGTGGTCGGGAATCTTTTGTTTTGCTGTGCGGTGCTTACAGCTGCACAGGGTGGCTTTGTCTTCTAAACCTAGACATTATTTGTGCCGCAGGTATTTGCTCTTAATGTCGCAGTAATGATGAAGTTCTTAGGAAGGAGACGACAGTGCAGTTTCTACTAGTCCCTTGCTGCTGGGCCTTTTTCCAAGTGAGTGATTCGGCTTCCCCTGGTGTGTCATACCATCCAGTTATTGAATTCCTGATCCCAGCAGTTGAAAGATTTGAGGGATTTGGTTTTTGAGTTGAAGTTTCTTCTCTCTGTCCACTGATGTGAGGATTTAATCCCACCGCTATGCAGTGATATAGACTCGAGTCGACTGACTCAGACTCAAGTTGGACTTAAGTTGCTTCAGTGACTTGACTTGGACTCAACTTGGCAATGCGTGATGCACTGACTTGACTCAACTCAAGACTCGTATATTTTTAGTGACTAATTTACTGCCCTTGGTTTAATAACATAACACATTCATCCAGAAACCTTACAACTTTGAACAAGGCTTCCATGCCTTTTTGCTTACTGGTCACATGACGATCGGTCTCAAGCCCAAAGTGTGGGCGCATTTCTTAGAGGGGAATAGCAAATAGGTTAGGCAGTGGGCTTGAGGTCTGCTCGGCAGCCTTTCTCTTCTGCATATTGGGGGAGCCTTTTAAAACTTTTCCCAAGAGCAGAAGGCAAGACTCGCCCTCAAAGCATAGGGCATGTATCTCAAAGAGGAACAGCAAGTGTGTTAGGCAACGGGCTTGAGAAGGAAGGATCCTTCCTTCCAAAGCTTTTGAAGCTTCAGTAATGGGGAGTAAGAAGGATCCTATTCCCCACTTCTGAAGCTGCAGACTCTTTTATGCCCATTGGCAAAAAAGCCTCCAGCTTCAGGAAGGGGGAGTAAGAAGGCAAAATCACAAAAGTGGAGAGCTGACTCTGCTTAAATTATTAGAATTGACTTTATTTGACTCTGTCCAATAATTCTGGAATTCTGGTTGGGGCATAAAGTTGACTTCCAGACTTGAGACTTGACTTGGCAGTATCTTCAAGGACTTGAGACTGGACTTGAAGGTAGAGACTTGAGACTTGACTTGAGACTTGGAGTAAAAGACTTAAATGCATGACACCAGATGCGGAGACTAACCCCACTGCTGCCAACACAAGTTTGGGGACCTTCTAGATGTTCTTGTGATTCCTTTGTGAAGACTCTTTCTCCCTATTTTCCCACAACTAGACTCCACCACACTTGAATTGCCGATGCCACCACAAGCGCCCATGTATCTGAACTCAAGCAGTGGCACTATTGTAGCATTACAAGAGGCATGTGTGCATAATATAAAAATAATTTATTTAAACAGAAGTGCAATGTGAAGTTAAAGATTGCTTGCTTAACGCATCTAAATCCTAATTCACTCTGCTGTTTTCTTGTCTCCTCCTAATCCTAGCTGACCCCAACTAGCTGAGGAAACACTCAAGTCCTCAAACAACTTTCAACAGAGATAAGAGACAGTCCTTGCGTTATAGACTGGGTAGGGTGTTGTTTATTACAGAAATTGAGGTAGACCTGTGGTTGTATATGTAACTTATATATATTATGGGTAGTAAGGTAAGTGATCTCTTGGGAGGGATGAGAACATGGGTGACTGCTGATTGGCTGAATGTTTTGAATGAGGCTTCAAAAAGACTGATGGGCATGGCAGTTGGTCAGTGAGAGTTACGAGTCTGTCAAAGTAAGGAAAGCTAACAAAATGAATTTCCACGGAGAGAAATGTAAGGTCCTGCACTTAGGCAGAAAAAATAGAATGCACAAATACAGGATGAGGGACACATGGCTGGATAACAGTACGTGTGAAAGGAATCTAGGAGTCTTGGTAGATCACAAGCTGAACATGAGTCAGCAGTGTGATGCGGCAGCCAAGAAAGCCAACGCAATTCTAGGTTGCATCAATAGGTGTATGGTGTCTAGATGGAGGGAGGTAATGGTACCACTCTATTCTGTACTGGTTAGGCCTCATTTGGAATCCTGTGTCCAGTTCTGGGCACCTCAGTTGAAGAAGGACGTCGACAAGCTGGAACATGTCCAGAGGAGGGCGACCAAAATGGTGAAGGGTGTGGAAGCCATGAAGCCCTATGAGGAGCAGCTTAGGGAGCTGGGGATGTTAAGTCTGCAGAAGAGAAGGTGAAGAGGGGACATGATAGCCGTGTTTAAATGTTTGAAGGAATGTCATGTTGAGGAGGGAGTGGGCTTGTTTTCCGCTGCTCCAGAGACTAGGACAAGGAGGAATGGATTAAAACTACAGGAAAAGCGATTCCAACTGAACCTCAGGAAGAACTTCCTGACGATCAGGGCTGTCCAGCAGTGGAATCTGCTGCGTCCGTGGAGTGTGGTGGAGCCTCCTCCTTTGGAGGTTTTTAAGCAGAGGCTGGAGGCCATCTGTCAGGAGTACTCTGATGAGGGTTCCTGCATGGCAGAAGGGGGTTGGACTGGATGGCCCCGGGGTCTCTTTCAGCTCTATGATTCTGTAACCGTTGCATGAAGGGTTTTGGGTGGTTTTAAAATTGGCTCTTTGAGGAAAAAAAGGCAGCAAGCACCATATTCACCAGTGTATAAGACACGCCTGTGTGTGAGGTGCACCCATTTATACACTGGTGGATACTATTTGCCGGCGTATAAGTCACACTGGTGTATAAGACGTACCCTATTTCAAACAGTATTTTTCAGGAAAAAAGGTGAGTCTTATATGCCAGTAAATGCAGTAAATCAACAACAGCAACAACTATTTATTTATTTAACCTGCCACTAAATATCTTCCATGCAAGAGCAAGCCCCACCACCACTGTCTTGACCACCTTAGCCATCTGGAAGAATTTTCTTCTCTGGGGATTTCTTCTCCTGTTCCCCTCCATTTCTCCTGTTCCACCCACAATTTGTTTCCTACCGCCTTCCCCCATTTCATTGGCATTTAAGGCAGCGGTGATTCCTCCATTCTGTGACTGGGATTTTTTTTTTTTTTTGGAAGCATTTCTTCCAAATCCTCTTCATTTCCTCTTAGGTCTACGACCAAAGTGCCTGAGGGGGTTTCAGCTTGGAACAGCATTCTGGCCTCTGCTTCCTCTTCACATAAATCACATTGTTCTCTTCTGCAGCATTCTCTCTACATTAAATTCCCTCCTATCCCCCCCCTTTTTTTTTCGCCTTTTCTCAAGACCTGCAGGGCAAGGGCACACCTGGTGTGGTGTAAACAGTGAGATCTCTGAAGCAAACTGTATTGAAGCCAGTCGTTCTTTTACTTGTCCCTGCACAATTTGGAGAGTTACGGATGAGGGTTGGGGTAACCGGCTTTGCTGTCGAGCTTGTTGCCGTCGTTGTTGTGTGCCGTCTGGTCCTTTCTGACTTACGGCAAGTCTAAGATGAACTCGGGCTGAAGTGAACACTCAAACCACAACCACACTGGCTGTCTCTAAATCAAATGATTTAGGGGGTTGTTGGTCAGAAGGGAGAGAAAAAAATATGCAAAAGTATTTCTTTAAGCTGGAGGCAAGAGGTGGGCATTACAGTTATAAATGGGGTTTGTAGTGTGTGTGTGTGTGTGTGTGTGTGTGTGTGTTTGCATCTTGAAGTCACCTGTTGACTTACGTTGACCTCATGAATTTCCTAGGGTTTTCTTAGACAAGGAGTACTCAGTGGTGGTTTTGTCATTCCCTTTCTCTGAAAGACACTGTACAAACACCCAGCATTCCTTCGTGGTTTCCCATCCAAGTATTAACCAGGGCTGACCCAGCCTACTTTCCAGAATCAGAAGGAATTTGTTGCATTTAAAGGTACTCAGGCCTTTGAGGTTTGTCGTGAGCCGCTGAAAATTGATGCGTATGCACCTTCAAGTCAACTCTGAGTTATGGGAACCCATCCCAGAGTTTTCCTGGCTGGATTTATTCAGGGGAGGGGTTTTTGTCATTGCCTTCCTTTAAGGTTAAAAGAGTATAAATCGCCCAAGGTCAGCCGGTGGATTTCAATGGCTGATTGGGGATTCAAACCCTGATCTCATAAAGTGCTGGTCCGATGCTCAAAACTACTACGGCACTCTAGCTCCCAAGAAAGATTTATTCAGAAGAGATTTGCTATTGCCTTCCTCTGAAGCTGAGAGAATGTGACTTGCCCAAGGCCACCCAGTGGGCTTCCACGGCTGAGGTGGGATTTGAACTCTGATCTCCTATGGTCCACTCAAACCACCACATCACCCTGGCTCTCTACACCAGTGTTTCATATGCTATCTTGTGTGTGCGTGTGCGTGCGCCTATGCTTCCAAGTTGCCTCTCAGCAACGCCAGCAATTTCCTGGGTATTTCTTAGGTAAGGAATCTTCAGAGATGGTTTTGCCACTTCCTTCCTCTTAAATATAACCTACTACATCTGGTGTTCATTGGCAGCCTCCCATCCAAGTACACACCAGGCCTGACCCTGCTTAGCTTCCAAGATCAGACGGGATATGGTCTTTGGGGTATTTAGCCATTGTGTATATGTGCATGTGTGTGTGTGTGTGCTTTCAGGTCCCCTGTCAAGCTGTGTTAACCCCATGAATTTCCTAGGGTTTTCTTAGGCAAAGAATCCTTAGAGATGGTCTTCCCAGTTCTTTCTCTTAAATACAACCTACAGCATCTGATGTTCGTTGGCGGTCTCCCATCAAGTATACACCAGGCCTGACCCTCCTTAGCTTCCAGGATCAGATGGGATATGGTGCAAGGGAAAGGCAATTTAATGTCTCAGGACTCAAACCAGTGTATAATAATGGCCTTAAGGTTTGTTCGGAGGGGGTTAGCTGTTTCCTTCTGCAGAGGCTGAGAGAGTGTGGTTTGCCCAGAGTCACCCAGCAGGTTTGCATGACTGAGCAGGGAGCTTCTGAGTTGCACATTGCTTCTCCATTTGTTGCATCTTCCTCCCTCATCTTTGCAGGACTGTGTCCAGGCAGGGATGGCGGATTTCTAAGTGTGTCTTTCAACCCGCAGTTGTGGACACACTGATCTGCAGAAAGAGTTAAATAGAAATGGTGGTGTGTGTGGAAGAAACTCTATGCAGCTAGCAGCACAGTGGGAACTGTGGAGTGTTATCAGGTTTGTTTGTTTTTTGATATCGCTCTACAACATACAATTATCAGGACACTTTATGAAAAGCTAGGAAAAGACAAATACAGAAAGCATCAGGAGAACAGCGGGATAAAAGGAGCATTAGACATCCATCTGGGGGGAAATTGGTTTTGGTTGGTGGCATAGAAGTGCCTCAGAGAAAGAAACATTTCATAAAATATTCCAAAAGGTAATAAAAACATCAGACTCAGTGAGACAGCACATAAACCATGCCTGTATTTGAGAGGGGGAAATTTTGCTAGAGAAAGGAGCATCGCCGCCCAAAGGGGTGGATATGAAGATGGACGGATTGCAAATGTAGAAGGAGGACGAGGAGAAATAGAGTAATGAAAAATGAGAGAGGAATAAATGCAAAATGAAGTGATTGGCATGCCTCTTATAATACCAGCATGGATCACTGGAAGAATGAGAGCAGGCAGGTGTAGTATTGCGTGCTGCTGTAGTTCCACGGATGAAGAATAACCTATAAATGTGATGAAGAAGAACAACGAAAAAGGAATCTCTTCACAAATCAAACTGTGCTGGCTCTAGGGGAATTGAAATAGGAATCCCTTCCCCTGCTTTTGAGGCTGTGATTGGAATCGTAGTCCATAGCCCAGAAAAATAACTTTTCATAGAATCGTAGTGTTGGAAAGAGACTCCCAGGGCCGTCCAGTCCAACCCCATTCTGCCGTGAAGGAATACACAATCAAGTCACTCCCAACAACTGGCCATCCAGCCTCTGTTTAAAAACCTCCAAAGAAGGAGACTCCGCCACGCTCCACTGAGGCAGCAGCGTATTCCACTGTCGATTTGCTTTTTCCGTCAGGAAATTCTTCCTAACGTTTAGCTGGAATCTCTTTTCCTGGAGTTTGAATCCATTGCATTGAATCCTCGGAGCAGCAGAAAACAAGTCTGCGCATCTTCTATACAACATCCTCTCAAATACTTAAACATGACCCCTCCTAACCTTCTCTTCTCCAGGCTAAGCATGCCCAGCTCCCTCAGCTGCGTCTCATAGGACTTCATGGTTTCCAGGCCTTTCACCATTTTGGTCACCCTGCTCTGGACACGTTCCAGCTTGTCAACATTCTTCTTGGATAGGATAGGAGACTGCAAAGGAATACCAGGTGTTTCAGAGGAAGAAACTGGCCACCTCTCAAGTATTCCTAGCCGGAGAAAATCCTGTAAAATGCCTGGGGTCCGTAAGTTGACAGGCAACACACACATACGGACACAAGCGACGGTGGTGGCAGCTGATGGCTTCCGTGACACTGGAGTGGTGTCGTGGATTCGGCACCTTGGATAGCTCCTTAAAAGTCTGCCTTAATCCCTAGAATAGCGGCTGCACTCCGGGTTTTAAGGCCGACTATTGAGCTATCCAAGGTGCTGAAGTCTGGAAATGGTTTTGGACAGTGGCCTACAAGGGCAGCTCGGATTCATTTGAGAGGTAAACCTGGCAGTGAGAGTCTACGGTGATGGCTGGTGGTTTTTATGTCAACCCTGCCGTGAATCAACTGTTCAGATGTCCCAAGGGAACCGGTTTAAGGATTTTCACAGACAGAGGGTGAGCTGACCTCTTTGTCCCAGATAGATGACAAGAGTTCTCTGTCAGAGTCCTTGTTTTGTCTTTTGCTGTTGTGAGAGGGAGATGGATCAGGTTTCCTCGGCTTAGTTGATCTGCCACCTCTCAGTTTTTGTTGGTTTCCCTGCTTTGCCGTTCCACTATGTGTTGCTGCACAATGCTTAAGGAGCACTGACCTACTTTGGGAGTTTGTACAGTCATTGCTTATCCCTCATTATGGGGCCTTTTCTCTCCCTAGCCTTGTCAATCCAGCGGAAGGAGAAGTGGGTTACAGTTTGAAGTTTTGCGGCAAACGGGTGTTGAGAGCAGAGACACATTGGCGTTAGGGAAAACTTTCTGATTTAATCTTTCGAGGGAAACCAGAATAGAATTAATAGAGTTGGAAGGGACCACAGGGGCCGTCTAGTCCAACCCCCTGCCGTGCAGGTATACCCAGGCAAAAGATGGCCATCCACCCTGGTGATGATGTACAACCCATCTCAAATGTATACTATGAATATCATGATACAGTGAGTGATAGGCAACTGTGCAGAAACTCCAGTGTAGTGACAGTAGGTTATTATGATGAGCAGTTTCCTAGAACATACTGTAAACCTGTAGCTTAATGCAGTTCACAGCAATAGTTCCAAACAATAGTATCCTGATGCTGAAGTAGGGAAGCTAAATAACTAAATTACCAGTAAGAAAAAAATAAGATTCCTTAACAACAATATAATAAGCTATGGCGGAATGGTAGCCTTTAGATCAGTGATAATAAGCCATGATAAAACAAAATGAAATTCAACAGAGAGAAGTGTAAGGTCCTACACTTAGGTAGAAAAAATGGAATGCAGAAATATAGGATGGGGGACACGTGGCTGGATGGCAGTACGTGTGAAAGGGATCTAGGAGTCTTAATAGACCACAAGCTGAACATGAGTCGGCAGTGTGATGCGGGAGCCAAGAAAGCCAACGCAATTCTCGGCTGCATCAATAGGAGCATGGTGTCTAGATCGAGGGAAGTACTGGTACCACTCTACTCTGCTTTGGTTAGACCTCATCTTGAATCCTGTGTCCAGTTCTGGGCACCCCAATTCAAGAAGGACATGGTCAAGCTGGAGCAGGTCCAGAGGAGGGCAACCAAAATGGTGAAGGGCCTGGAAGCCAAACCCTATTGGGATAGACTTAGAGAGCTGGGTATGTTCAGTCTGCAGAAGAGAAGGTTAAGAGGGGACATGATAGCTCTGTTTAAATATTTGAAGGGATGCCATGTAGAGGAGGGAGAGGGCTTGTTTTCTGCCGCTCCAGAGACCAGGACAAGGAGCAATGGCTTCAAGCTGCAGGAAAGGAGATTCCACCTGAACCTCAGGAAGAACTTCCTGACAGTCAGGGCTGTCCGGCAGTGGAATCTGCTGCCTCGGAGTGCGGTGGAGTCTCCTTCCTTGGAGGTTTTTAAGCAGAGGCTGGATGGCCATCCGTCGGGAGTGCTTTGAGGGTGTTCCTGCATGGCAGGGGGTTGGACTGGATGGCCTGTGTGGTCTCTTCCAACTCTACATTTCTATGATTCTATGATTCTATGAAAACAAATAAATGCAGGACGTTTCAACACAATAGGTCTTGCTAATATGCTAATTTGTGGTACTTTGATCCAGAAAATGCCTGTGTGAATCCTCAATAACGTTTTTCAGCCTGATGTTTGTATGTTGGTTGTACAGAGTTGATGCATCTGAAAAATACTAGATGTTGACTCCCAAGGGATAGCATCATGAGACTCTTTGAGGAACAGGGATGGAATCAGTCTAGCAAGCTTCATGTTTATGTGAGCAAGCTAAAAATTGGAGTTTGGGTTTCAGTACTGGAGAAAACAAGTTCTTCTTCGTGGTCTCTGTGCCTCTAGGATCTCCAAGTCAACCTAGGAGAACTGTCAGAACTGTTAAGGTAACATTGCTTTCCTTGCAGCAGCGGCCAGTCTTGGTACCAAGCGGGTGTTCCTATATTTTAACATTCAAGAGCATCATTAAAACATTAATAACCTGATGACTTGCAGCAAGAGAAATTGCTTTGCTTTTGGGTCATTCCTCCCGCTCCCCCCCACCATTGAAAAAGATTAATAGTGACCAATTTTCCAGGGTAGTTGTAAGGAATTATGGAATGGTTATAAAGCGTACTGGATTTCACCGTGCAAAAGTATGTGGAAAGGTTAACACGGAAAGAAGAGGGCATTGCCTGAAAGCGTACCCCTGAAATGAAATTTTTTCATCAAGCATTCAGGGAATGCTGGTATGCCTTTTTAACTCGCAGATGTTGCAAAGCTCAAGAGACTTTATTATACTTTCCCTCTCAGTGTCACGAAAGTTGAAATTGGCTACTTTGAGGCATATCTTCTGAGGAATTTAATAATGGAATGTTGCTGGATACAAATGTGAAAATGCTGGCAATCTAAGAAAGGAAGGGAGAACATGGTGGTATTTTTCTAGTCTCTGTTGGCTGCATTCGATCTCTCCATCTTGGTGAGCACGGAGTGAAGAAATGTCCCTTTCTGGCACCCCCTCATTAAAGAGTGCCTTGGATTCTGCATCGCTGCACCATGGACCGTACCTTATCTGTCTTTTTCAAAATATTTCAGGGCAAGAAATGTTCAAGCGCTCATCCTGTGGATAGTTACAACTGGAAATTACACTAGTAGTAACTGGGAATAGTTAAAACTGGAAGTCCCTATATATACTGTCCAAAAACTGAAGTCTCAAGGAGGGGTCTCCTCTTTGTCCACCCCGGGGGCAGTATGGTATGGGAGGACACGGGAGAACGCCTTCTCAGTTGTGGCACCCTGGTCGTAGAATGTCCTCCCCTTGGAGATCTAACTGGAGCCAAGCTTGATTTCTTTCTGGTGGCAGGTCGAACTGGCTTTTTCTTAAAGCTTTGAGAGACGCATTGTTTTAAACAGCTGTAGCTTTTAAAGTTGTTTTAACTGTCTTGTTTAAAAAGCTTTTTAAAATCCTGTTTGAATTATTTCTGCTTTTAATCTGGACAGTATTTTAAATTGTTTACATTGAACATAAAAAACAACCGTTTGCATAGGCGACAGTTGCTTTATGCAAAACACACCATTTTCTCTGTGATTTGTCTGTCTTTCTGAAAAAGAAACTCAACCTTTTTTTGCAAAAAAAAAAAAAGAAGACTTGAAATGGGAAAAATCATCAAAAAATATGGAAGAACACTTGCAATCTTGCCCAGAGGGGAGAAGAACTTTTGAAATTTTTTTATTGCATGCAAGAATGAAGGAAGTGAAGATTTACATCCATAGTAAGTTCTGTTCTAATCTGGATTGAGATGGCTTTTAGTAGTCACAGTGGATTTACCTTGCCATGGCTACTAAAAGCCATCTGATTCTGCTTGTTCAGTCTTGATCAGGGTGTTAACGTTGGCTCCTAATAGGCAGGATTTGCCCCCTCATCATACTTCTCGAATAAACATTCCTTCTTTTCTTGCTACTGTTTGCAATCCAAATGTAAAAGTGGGCCGTCGGTATCCACTTGGGTTTAGTTCCAGGATGCCCCGTGAGTATCAAAATTTGTGGATGCTCAAGTCCCGTTATGTGCAATGATGTAGTAAAATGGCAAAATCAAAGTTTGCTTTTGGGAATTGTTGTCTTTTAAATGTTTTCAAGCCTGCGGTTGGTTGAAACTGTGAAGACAGAATCTGTGGATACAGAGGGCTGATGGTACTCAAATACTAGGTGGATTTAGGCTTGCTCTTGCATCTACAATATTGCAACAGCCAGTCAGTCTGATTGGGCCAATTAAACCGTCGAAATCTTGGCTAGACCATGGTCAGGGCAGGTTAGATAGAGTTGGGTTCAGAGCAGGGAAAGCTTTCTTTTCGGTAGCTGCTCACAGGCTGTGAAGCCCCTTGCCATAGGAAGTTTGCTTCTCCTTTCTTTCTGTTTGCAGGCCAAAAACTTTTTATTTAGACAAGCCTTTGGCTCTTAAACCCATGTGCCAGCAGAATCTTTTAATAGAGTGTACTGTGCTTTATTCCCTTTGTCATGTCCTTAATGTGTTTGAAGCTGTTAAAACTTTGAGCTTTTAGTGGAATTGTTTTTAATTGGTTATAAGCTGCCTTGTGTACCCTACCAGGAGAAAGATAGGAAGTTACTTAATGAATGCAAAAAAAAGAAAGGACCCTGCAGGGCTCAGAACAGGTAGAGATTGCAGGATAGTCGGGACAGAGTAAAGCTAGTGGGACAAAGCACCGTCATATCCCCTTAGGTAGCTCCATGCAGGTGTGGTTGTCCTAGCTTGCTAGTGGAAGCCTCTCTTCCATGGAACAGAACTCCCTGTTGCAGTTGAGACTTCATCGCTTAAATGGTGTGGGATGAGTTTGGATTGTTGGGCAGCTGATGGGAACATTTGTGGTGGCCAAAAGGAAGGTGGAGTGAGCTCTCGACTATGTGACTGCTGCCAGATTAACTGGGGAGCATGCAGACAGTTCCCTTGTTGCAACAGCTCCATTGGTTGCCCATCTGTTTCCTGGTAGAATTCAAAGCCCTGGTTATGACTTACAAAGCCTTGTACATTTCAGGTCCAGGTTAAAGTACCATATTTTCGCATATGAACCAGCCAAGGCTTTGAGATCCGCTGGAGGGGCCCTTCTCTCCATCTCACCAACCTCACAGGGAGGAACATGGGAGAGGGCCTTCTCAGTGGCTGCCCCCAGAACTCCCTTCCCAGGGAAGCCTGGCTGGCACCTTCCTTGCCATCTTTCCATAAGCAGCTAAAAGCCCTCTTATTCCAGCAGGTCTTTTTGAGAATTGATTTTTCAGGGGAAACAGGCCTTGTATAATATGCTAGACTTTTGTTTATTTTTGTTTTCTTAATTTGCTTCAAACGGTGTTAGATTTCATGGTGTTTTAATTGCTTTATAACTTATATATATTGTTCATTTTTAACTGTTCATTTTCACTATTATCAACTGCATTGGGTCTCAAACTGATAAAACGGGAATGAATGAATGGATAAATAAATAGAATCGGTAAGTGTTTTTTAGGAACCAGACTTTGGAAAAGTGACTCTTTTGGAATATACCTCCCAGAACCCTCCAGCAGTATGGCCCTAGAGGATACTGGGGGTTGTAGTTCAAAAGATTTCCAAGCTCTAGGGGGACCACGGGCATCCACCTTATCATACTGGATCAAGGTCAGTATTGTCTACCCCAGGGCATAGTGTAGCTGTCCAAATGCTGTTGGACTGCAACTCCCAGCATGTCTGACCATTGGCTATGCTGGCTTGGACTGCTGGGAGTTACAATCAACGACATCTGGAGGGTCAGACTTTGCTCAACCTTGGTTTACACCAGCCTTCTCCAATCTGTTGTGTTGCAGATGTTTCGAGCAATAGTTGCCCATGCTGGCTGATGGGAATTGTAATCCAAAGCATCTAGAGAGCTCTATGTTGGAGAAGGCAGTGGTCCTTTGGGTTTCTCAGTTAAGGGTCTTTCCCAGCTCTGCCTGGAGGTTCCAGGAATTGAACCTGCGGAACAGAAGTCTGCTACTAAGCTACTGTTGTCTTCTTCCAAACCATGTGTACGAGTTAACAATACATTCATTTTCTATGTGATTCATCTCGACACGTTATGGATCGTCTTAAATAACTTCCTCCTCCTCTGTGTCTGCTTTTTCCAAATGTTGCTGCTAGGAGATCCTTAGAATACCAACCTCAAGCCAGATGTGAGGGCAGGGTTCAAAACAAACACAAATCCTGTTGTACAGGTTGCAAATGAATGGTTAAAAGTTATTGTTTCAGTAAAATGTATTGATTTATTCTGTTTCTCTTCTGCTATATCTTCAGGGCTCAGAGCAGGAAAACAGTATTTTAATTGCTGTGTGAATTTGGATAAAAGGTTTACACCTGTTCTCTGCTAAGGCTCTAGTTTGAGGCTCTTGTTCAGCCAGTTCAGATTCAGCTAGACTGCTTAAGGGTTTGTGAAATCAGGTTATGGAGGAGACATCTCTGGCATCTACTGCCCACCTGTTTCCTACGAATCGATCCTTTTTATGATAAGGTGCTGAAACCATTTTCGGAATAGTGTTGAGCACCATGGATATCTGCTTTAAAGTTTGGACTAAAACTCAGACCAGATTTGCTACCCAACTGAAATGGAAGCTCCCAGTTGCCACTGCTGTTGGACTTTGATGCCAAGAGTACGGGTTTTGGTTGAACGTAGGAAGGAGATTCTTAACAGTAAGAGCAGCTTGACAGTTGACTCAAATACTAGATGGTTGATGGGTTCTCCTTCACAGGAGGTCTTGGGCAGAGGCTGGACAGCCATCCATCAGGGGCTGCTCTCACTCTGGATTGCCTTTGTGGGGTAGTGACTTGGGACAGATGGTTTACAGGGTCACCCTCAACTCTGTAAAGCTCTGATGTGCATTCTTGAGTCCACCTTGCTCTCCCAGTGTTATGTCAAGCCATCCCTATGAATTCTTCTCCCTTCTCTCACTTATTACAATAGAGCAGTGTTGCCACACTAGTAGAGTATATACAAATTTGTTGACCTCTGAGTGGTCATGGAGTAGGGGGGATATTCCATGTGTTGCTTGACCCTGCTGTACAGTTGTTGTATCCTTGAAGTTATTTCCAGGTTATGGCAACCCTATGTCATGCCCTGCTTTCAGGACCTAGAAATGGACTCTGACTCAGAGACCGAAACAGTGGAACCTACTGAACAGGAGGAGACACTACCACCCATCTCAGACACAGAACAGGGGGCAGTACCAGCTCCAGCAGAGAGCCCCACCCTTTCTGACACAGAAGATAACTCACCTATACCCACCTTTGCTGAGTATAGACATCAAAAGAAAAGCATACACAGATTTCAATGAATTTATAGGAAACAGCAGTTAATAAGGCAGCAGCTGGGTTATGCTGTGGACCTATAAAAGCCCAACCATTCCCTTCCAGAACTTGTCGGTGATTAACTGACTGTTTCTCCTGCCATGTTTCTGAACTCAGAATTGTATTGACTGTGCACAGAACTGTTGATGTTACCAGGATTTTGCTGTGCTTCATTTTGTCTTGAGTTTATTCGCTTACCAGATAAAAATAAGGAAACACACATTTTGAATTGTTTGCTGCTGCTTGTCTTATCAGCTGCCCTGCATTGACTAACTGCCCAGACTGAGAGGGAACACCATAAGACAAATCTGTCATAGGGTTTTCTGGGGGCTGAGAGTATGTGATGCACCCAAGGTCACCCAGCAGATTTCCATGGCTGAGTGAGAAATCTAACCCTGGTCTCCATGGTCATAGTCTTACACTCAAACCACTGTATTATGTGGCCTGTCTGCTAAATAGTAGTTACCCCATTATCTGCAACTTTACTTTCCACGGTTTCATTTACCTGCACCCAGTGTCTTCCCTCACAGATCACCTTCTTTCCTCCCACCCTTTGCTCTGCTCTGTCCCCTGGCGTCTGGGTGACAGCACCCATGTGGCCTGCTCCGAGTTCTGCCATTCACACCTTGCGGCGTGCCCCCCATTCAACTGCTCCTTCACCAACACCACTGCAGGAAATGGCTCTGATGTCCCCCGAAGTGGCCCTATACATTTGCAGGGACCCTAGAGAGGCTTCATCCTATCTGGTAGCATGAAGTCTCTCCATGGTGCAGCCCATCCATTGTCAGAAGACCGTTTCATGAAGGTGGTCTTCTGGCAATGGATGGACTGCACCTCACAACCATTGACAGGAATGTTTTTGCTAACAGTCTTGCAAAGTGGATCAAGAGGTCTTTAAACTGAGTTCGGGCAGGGAGGGAGGCAGTATAATTCAGGGCAGGAATTCAGCAAGTGCTGGGCAAAAAAGCCCAAATGTTATACACAGAGCAGGCCAAGTAGCACTAGAGACCAACAGTGAGAGGAAAAGCAACTTTACTAAAGGGCTTGCAGAAAGGGCACATGGTCTTAAATGTCTCTACACTAATGCACAGAGCATGGGGAATAAATAAGATGAACTGGAACTCTTAATAGAACAAAATAAATATGATATAATAGGCATCAATGAAAGCAGAAGTGCCACTCTGTTGTGCTTTGGTCAGACCTCATCTGGAATTTTGTGTCCAGTTCTGGACATCTCATTTCAAGAAGGAGATTGACAAGCTGGAATGTGTCCGGGGAAGGGTGAACAAAATGGTGAAGGGTCTGGAAGCCATGAAGCCCTATGAGGAGCGGCTTAGGGAGCTGGGTATGTTTAGTCTGCAGAAGAGAAGGTTAAGAGGGGACATGATAGCCATGTTTCAATATTTGAAGGTACGTCATGTTGAGGAGGGAGTGGGCTTGTCTTCCGCTGCTCCAGAGACTAGGACAAGGAGCAATGGACTCAAACGGCAGGAAAAGAGATTCCACTTAAACCTCAGGAAGAACTTCCTGACAGTCAGAGCTGTCCGGCAGTGGAATCTGCTGCCTCCGTGGAGTGTGATGGAGTCTCCTTCTTTGGAGGTTTTTAAGCAGAGCTGGATGGACATCTGTTAGGAGTGCTTTGATGGATGTTCCTGCACAGCAGGGGTTTGGACTGGATGACCGCTGAGGTCTCTTCCAACTCTGTGATTCTGTGGTCCCTGAGAAGCTAGAGGACTACTTCAGTGCTAGTATAGGATTCAGTACTATTCACAGTTTCAGGCATCCATGGAGTATGTCTGTGTGTGTGTGTCTCGGAACTTATTGCCTCTGGATAAGGGGGAACTACTTCATGTAGTAATGAAGGCAAGGTATACAGTAGGTCTGAGTCCAGTTTCATGCTCCATGTTATTTTGTGTTGTTGCTATCTGTCCTCAAGTAAGCATCAACTTATGGAAACCCTCTCCGTCTTGGAGAGACCTCCAAGAGCCCCAGTTGTCATTGACCCCACTCTGGTCTTGCTGCTCCAGAGACTAGGACATAGAGCAATGGATTCAAACTACGGGATAAGAGATTCCCCCTAAAAACATCAGGCAGAACTTCCAGACAGTAAGAGCAGTTTGACAGTGGAATACAGTGCTGCCTGGGAGTGTGGTGGAGTCTCCTTCTTTGGAGGTTTTGAAACAGAGACTGGATGGCCACCTGTCGGGAGTGCTTTGATTGCGTTTTCCTGCGTGGCAGAAGGGGGTTGGACTGGATGACCTTTGTGGTTTCTTCCATCTCTGTTATTCTCTGATATTAATGGTAGACTTGATTTTGCTCTTCGTTCCTTAAATTTCATCAGTAGTCGTTCCAAGTCTGTGCTATTTTCTGCAAGTATTATGGTGTCATCTGCATATCTTAAGTTGTTGATGTTCCTTCCCCTAATTTTCACGCCTCCTTCCTCTGAGTCTAGTCCCACTTTCCTTATGATCTGTTCTGCATACAAATTAAACAGATAAGGGAGTAACATGCAGACTTGTCTGACTCCCCTTTGCGTTCCCGATTCCGTTTCTCTGTATTTTTCTTGAGTTAGCCTTCAGATCATCTGAATTGGTGCAGGGACGGTGTTGTCCTAGAACCTGGCTTTTGTGGCCTCTGAAAGCTGCTTGTTAGACCCCTGAAGTCCCCCCAAAATTCATTTCAAAATCTATCTTACAGTATTTTAGAAGCAGGATATAGCTTAAACCATTTGTTTTGAACTTCACCTGTCTGACTAGATGAAAACTCGGTGTTACAGATCAAGGTGCGGTGAAGCTCTAGGAAATGCATAGAGGCTAATTGGGCACGGTGAGCAGAGTCTCCTTTACATGAGACTGCAATGCAATCAGGAAATCTTTGCCTACTGTGTTCAGCCTTTGCTGTAAAAAGTGGAACCTTCCAGGTGAAATGGAAATCTCCTCCTTGGAAGAAGAAGCTTCATTTCTCGTTTGTTTGCCATTGTTTGGTTTTCTATAGATTGCTAAATACTGTTTTGTAATGTCAAGAATAACTGACTAATAACAGGGGTAACTGAGCAACAAGACTAATAGCCCTATAGGTAGCAAATCCTGTCTGATCTTGCAGGCTAAGCAGGATCAACTCTGGTTAAAACTTGGTTGAGAAACCACCAACAAATCCCAGGTGCTATAGGCTGTATTTCAGAGGGAGCTGGCAAAACGACTTCTGCAAATTCCTTGCCTAGGAAAACCCTGTGAAATTCATAGGATCTCCGTAAGTTGATAGGCAACTTGAAGGCACACACACACAATGTCAACTGTAAATTTGACATTCAGGGATAAAGTGACGCAAATCAAATAGTCATAGAATCGTATGGTTGGAAGGGACCACAAGGAACATCTAGTCCAGCCCCTGCCATGCAGGACATACTGTCAGAGTATTCCCAAGAGAATCATGGAATCGTAGAGTTAGAAGAGACCCCAAGGGCCATCGAGTCCAACCCCATTCTGCCATACGGGTATACACAGTCAAAACATTCCTGAGAGAAGGTCATCCAGCCTCTGTTTCAAAACCTCCAAAGAAGGAGACTCCACCACATTCCCAGACAGCAGTGTATTTCACTGTCAAACTGCTCTTGCTGTCAGGAAGTTCTTGCTAATGTTTAGGTGGAATCTCTTCTTCTGAAGTTTGAAACCATTGCTTCATCTCTGGAACAGCAGAAGACGGACTTGTTCCATCCTCCATATGACATGTCTTCAAATATTTAAACATAGCTATCATATTCCTTCTTAACCTTCTCTTCTCCAGGCTAAATATTCCCCAGCAACCCAAGCTGCTTCTCATAGGGTTTCATGATTTCTAGGCCTTCTGTCATTTTGATCACCCTCCTCTGAACACATTCCAGCTTGTCAATATCCTTCCTGAATTGTGGTCCCCGGAACCGGGGACAGTATTCCGGGTGGGATCTTACGGAAGCAGAATGGAGTGATACGATGCAGCCCAGAATCTCATTGGCTTTGTTAGCTGCCGTATCATCCAATCTCTGTTTAAAGACCTCCAAAGAAGGAGACCAAACACCCTTTGGTCTACTCCACTGTAGAACAGTGAATCTTCCGGTGAAATTGAGGATGTGAGCTGGAACTGGCATTGGCAGTCAAGAGAGTAACATTTCCAGTACATAGAAGGGCTTGGGTTCATTCCCAGGCTTTTTAAAGATACAGTATGATTCAGAGTCTTCAATTACCGAGGCTTCTAGTTCTTTTATACACTTGATCAGCGCGATGGGATTTGTATCTCTAAGTACACTTTTATCTCAAAGGGATTGTCTGAGAGTTTTGCTTCAGCAGTGATGTGAAAAGACAAAGGCCATGTGAGAAACCTTGTTACATGGATGGGTTTCTCTGTTCTCGCTCTGCATCTTGAATACCGATCAAGCTCAAAGACTATAATAGTGAAAGAAATGATGAAATGACAGGTTGTGAATAGGGACGTAAAGAATGCTCATAGATTTTCTCATCCTCAGTGAGAAAGGGTTTCTTGATGCATGAAGGAAATGGTCAAAAACCATAAGGAGTATTTTTTTTTCTGCTTCAGGACTTGCAAACATAATTAAAAAAAAAATCGTCTCTGCAAAAAAATCCTGATTTTTGTCCCAAAAACTTTTCTCTGTTGCAAAGATTTATAACATTACAATTCAGATACATATCTAATACCTGGGGTTTTCCTCCCATTTTTAATTATGCTAAGTCTATTAAGATTCAATTTCCTGTAAGTAAAGGCTAAATTGATATTACTTCTGTCTGTTTGATACTGTTTACCTTTTGTATGGTGTTTTGTGTGGAGGGGTTCTTGTGTTCTAATGATCTGTGACTGATAATGAAGATCGAATTGGGTTGTGCAAGAAACTTGCTTTTTTGTGTGGAAAAAGAAATCATTCTGCGCAAAAACATTTTGGCACAAAGTGCGTTGGCTGAGCCCCTGCATTGACAGACTTGGCTACAACAATGGAGTTCCGTTGTCGTCGGTTCTCCTGCCAGTGCTGTCCCTCAAAAATGTACCTCTGAAGCCAGACAGCTCCCCAGCTGAAGGGTTTCTGAGATATTCCAGCAAGACGGGATAGGGTACGATGGTTGAGGTGTTCTCCTGGTCACGCTGCACATTGGGACAAACAATTGCAATGTGGTGCAAAGTAGATGTTTAAAAGGTTGCTTGCGAGAAATGATAAGAGGTTGGCTTCTCTTTTTATTAGCTATTCTCAAAGCTGCAGGTAATCTGAGATATTCATGAACAACCTCCTCTTTCTCTTCCTTCTTCTTCCCCTTGTTCTCTTCCTCCCCCTTCTCATGTTTTGAAAAATAGAAATTGTGACTTTTGGGTGCTCTGGTCCCTCAGCGCTCTGATCTTAAAAACGTGGGTCAAAATCTGGCACTGGCAGACAAACTGGAAGCAGTGGATTCAAATTATAAGAAAAGAGATTCCTCCTGGACTTTAGGAAGACTTTTTTTTTACTGTAAGAGCAGTTCAGCAGTGAAACAGACTGCCTTCAAGTTCCTCCTTTAAAACAGAAGTTGGGTGGGCATTTTTCAGGGGTGCCTTGGTTTTGTATTCCTGCATGGCAGAAGGGGGTTGGACTGGATGGCCCTTGGTAGCCCTTGTGACTGTATGATGCTACATAGCTATGATGAGGGGACTTTGTCATTGTAGGTACTTCTTCCTGTGGTATTCCATCCCCCTAGACCTGCCTCTTAAGCTAGGCAGTGCACCAGTCTGAAATATTTCTGCAGGGAGTCAAATCAGAAAGCTGGAGAGTGATGACTATAATGCTCTCCCGGTCGTGGAAAGTGTTGAGACAGGCAGCTGGAGAGAGACCGTACCTCAACCCAATGGCGGGCGGATGTCCTTCTGCACAGGTTTTGCTGATCGGACAGTTGATCCTAAAACAGTGAAAATGATCTTTTTTTACTTAACTGCTATGGTGACATCTCACCATCCCTAGAAGCTGATGGGTTCTGTGTCAGTGAGTTTTAGCCTGAACTTTAAAGGAGGTGTCAACTCTGTTCCCCCAAATAAGTTTGGCAGCTTATATGGCACCTTTAAAATCCAGACTAAAAAAACTGGAACCAATTCACCACCACATTGATTAGGAAGCCTACATTGTTTCAGATGCACTCTGTAATGCAAAATAGGTAGTAATGAAGAGTCAGACGTGTACATTGGGCATGCACTTGCCTGCCACTGCGTGACTGAGGCTGCAAGGGAACTGTCCGTTTGCAAATGCATGCGTGGTTGACCTGACCCTTGCAGTCATTATCCTTCTTAGTGTTCCATTATTGAGAGAAAGGTGGAGTATAAATGAACAAAATACATGCATGCATACAAGTATCTTTGAGACAGAAGGACTGACTTAAGCAGAACTCACAGATTGGTGGAAATTTCCAACAGTGGTGGAAATTTCCTGGACACAACCCCTATCCTGGAAGCTCAGGTTTCAGTGGTGGCCAGGAGTGCATTTGCACAGTCAGGTCTTGTCCAGTGGCTGCATCCATTCATTGAGAAGTTGGATCTGGCTGCAGAGACGCATAGGATAGTTACATCCTGTTTAGATTACTGTAAAGTCCTCAGTCTGAGGTTGCTTTTGAAGACTGTTCAGAAACTTCAGCTGTTACAGAGAGCTGCAGCCAGATTGTTGCCCAGAACTGGTGACAGGGTGCATACCACTCCCGTATTGGACCAGCTCCAATGGCTGTTGGTGTATTTGTGGGCACAATCCAAAGTGCTGGTGGTCACCTATAAAGCACTATGATAGCTCATGTCCAGGTTAACTGAAGGACCCCCATAGGACTCCCATAGGAAGGACTCCCATAGAAGCTTGCCTGTTTCTTGAGATTTTCCGGGGAGGTCCTTCTCTCTGTCCCACCACTCTCACAGGTACATCTGGTGGGGACACAGTTGAAGGCCTTCTTGGTGGCCGCTCCCAGGCTTTGGAACTCCCTTCCTGGAGAGGTTGGATTCTTACCTTCCTTGTTGTCCTTTCATAACCAGGTGCAGACCTTACTGTTTCAGCAGGCCTTTGAGGGCTGACGGCTAAGGCGGAAAAAAAAACAAAACCCTTACATGTACTGTGTTGTTTATGTTTGTTTTTCTTTTTAACAATTACAGTTTTAACTGCTTTGAATTTTATTAAGAGTTTAATGGTATATTTAACTTCTGTACAGGGTAATTTCTTTAGCTGTATCTATTGTAACTTCTGCAAGTACTCCAAGTTGCAGACTGGGAAAAAAGATGAGACGTAAATAAACATGGAATTGGATGCTGATGAGAATGATAAGCGGTTGCAAATAAGCTGAAATGTTGATGTACGATCCCCTATTTGGAATACGGGGGAAAAAATTATACGTTTTGAGAAATAAACTTAGTTCACACCTTTTTAAAAAATTGCCCTTCTTTGTTGTCGTTGTGTGCCTTCAGCTCATTTAGGAACTATGGTGACCTGAAGTCAAACCTATCGCAGGGTTTTCTTGGCGAGATTTGTTCAGAGCGGGTTTTGCCTTTGCTTCCCTCTGAGGCTGAGACAGTGTGACTTGCCCACGGTCACCCAGTGAGTTTCCATGGCCAAATGTTTTGATGGTGTTTTCCTGCATGACAGAATGGGATTGGAGTTGTTGGCCCTTGTGGTCTCTTCCAGCTCTACAATTCTAAATGGGGATGTGAACGCTGGTCTCCGGAGTCGCAGTTCAACACTCAAACCACACTACTCCACCTTGCTTTTCTGCCATCTTACTTACATTTCTCTTTTTCTTTTTCCTCTTCAGAAAGCCCACCAGCAGCAATGTCCAGGAATGGGTACTTCTTTGAAGAAACAGGTAAGCATCATCCCATTTACTAGCAAATGTGCTTTCTTAGTACGGATCTCGAAGTGCCTAGTAGAGTGCCAGCCGTACGGAAGAGGGAAGCAAGTGGCAGCATGCTTGGGGATTTTCCCAGCTTTTTTAGAAGTAAACCGTATTTGACTTGGCTGCTTTAGAGTTGGTTGGGGGAAGATAAGGTCACCAGGTTATTTCTGGGAAATCCTCCGTGGTTCTGCCCCCAAATTATACGCAGCCTGTTTCCGTCACAGCTGTTCGTTCCAAGAGACATATGTAAACACTGAGAATTTGCCTTCCTGTTTTCCTCTTCGCCGCCCATCACTTTTCCTTCCGTGTTGTGTCTTGTCAGGTTATAAACCAGAGGGCAGGGGGCTGTCTTTGCCGTTTCTGCACTACACTATTATACTGCTATTATTCCACTTTCAACATCCTGTGGAGTTCTGGGGTTTGTAGTTTATTGAGGCCAAAGAGCTCTCTGGATGAGAATTCTAAGTGCCCCTCCCTATAACTGCAAACCCCAGGATATTCCATAGGAGGTTGAAAGTGAAATAATAGCATTATAACAGTGTAGTGTGGAAATGGCCTTTGTTGATGGGTAAGTTTTGCTAAAAGCCTTTCCATCTGAAAGGGGCGGAAGGAGGATTCTTTCCAGCTAATTCAGTAATTATAGAATCATAGAATCATAGAAATGCAGAGTTGGAAGAGACCACACGGGCCATCCAGCCCAACCCCCTGCCATGCAGGAACACCCTCAAAGCACTCCCGACATATGGCCACCCAGCCTCTGCTTAAAAACCTCCAAAGAAGGAGACTCCACCACACTCCATGGAGGCAGCAGATTCCACTGCCGGGCAGCCCTGACTGTCAGGAAGTTCTTCCTGAAGTTCAGGTGGAATCTCCTTTCCTGCAGCTTGAATCCATTGCTCCTTGTCCTGGTCTCTGGAGCGGCAGAAAACAAGCCCTCTCCCTCCTCTACATGACATCCCTTCAAATATTTAAACATAGCTATCATGTCCCCTCTTAACCTTCTCTTCTGCAGACTGAACATACCCAGCTCTCTAAGTCTGTCCTCATAGGGCTTGGCTTCCAGGCCCTTCACCATTTTGGTCGCCCTCCTCTGGACCTACTCCAGCCTGACCATGTCCTTCTTGAATTGGGGTGCCCAGAACGGGACACAGTATTCAAGATGAGGTCTAACCAAAGCAGAGTAGAGTGATACCAGTACCTCCCTCGATCTAGACACCATACTCCTATTGATGCAGCCGAGAATTGCATTGGCTTTCTTGGCTCCCGCATCACATTGCTGACTCATGTTCAGCTTGTGGTCTATTAGGACTCCTAGATCCCTTTCACGCGTACTGCCATCCAGCCACGTGTCCCCCATCCTATATTTCTGCATTCCATTTTTTCTACCTAAGTGTAGGACCTTACACTTCTCTCTGTTGAATTTCATTTTGTTAGCTTTGGCCCAGCTCTCCAATCTGTCCAGGTCATTTTGAATTTTGATCCTGTCCTCTGGCGTATTAGCAACCCCTCCCAATTTGGTGTCATCTGCAAATTTGATGAGCATGCCCTCTATTCCTTCATCCAAGTCGTTGATGAAGATATTGAACAGCACTGGGCCCAGGACAGAACCCTGTGGCACCCCGCTGGTCACTTCTCTCCGGGATGAAAAGCAACCATTGGTGAGCACCCTTTGGGAACGGTCAGTCAACCAGTGTTATTAAATTAGTTAATTTACATGCCTTCTCTGTTGCTTCCCAGCTGGTTCTGGTGCTTTTTCTCCCCAGTTACAACTGGTGGCAACAGAGCTTCCACCTTTCACTGAGGGAGGGATGGGCGTTGGCCAAAGCAAACTGGCGGAGGAGAAAGCTGTAGATATGGAGGCTTAGCTAGACTGGTCCTGATCAGTAAATCAATGAAGTAATCAGTAGTTTCCTTGCCCTTGCTGCTGCTCCCCAGTTGAGTCTGGGGCTCCCCCTCTCCAGTTTCCACTGGTGACAACAGCCTCTTTCATTCCCCAAGGACTCTTTCAGACTTCACAATTGTAGTGCTGTTACTTCACTTTAATTGCCGTGCATGGATGCGGTGGAATCTTAAGATTTGTAGTTTGGTGAGGCACAACTGCACTCTGGCAGAGAGTTTGAAATACCCCCACCCCCCAAAAAAAACCTACAAATCCCACAATTCCATAGGATGAAGTTGAGACTGTTGAGATGGTATCAAAGTGCCAAGTGAAGGATGCGTGTGGACCAAAGCAACCAAAAAGGCTGGGGAGACAGAAGCTTAAGTTGAGCTGGCCCTCGATCAGTCAGTCAATAAAGCTGGTCGGTTGGTCAACCAACCGATCAGTAATATCCTACGTTTTCCCAAGCCTGAGCCCCAGAAATCAGGAATGAGGACCAGCTAATCTGGTCATTCACATCATTCCTCACTTTCAGCTGCTAGGGCTGTAAGCCATCCAGATCCTCAAGAAACAAACTAATGAAGTCCTTGGTCCTCAGGCAAAAGCACAGGTTGGTTTAGGGGTTGTTTTTTTTTTAGGTCTTGGCAATCAGAATTTTTAAAAAGTGTCCCTTGTGCTGGGAAAGAAACCTGCCATTTTGCAACAGGGAGCCCAGGAGCTGCCTTTCTTGCTGTGTGAGCCTCCAGGGAATCTGTTAATTGGCGTTACTGTTAATAGTAGGTTGCTCTCCTGCTCTTGGGGATAAAGGCCTCCAGGCGTTCGGAGTTGTTCTCCATTGGTTGTTGTTTTTCTTCACCTTCCCTTTATCTTTGAGCCTGTTGTTTGTGTCGTTGTTTATAGCTCTCCCCACCGTTTTGATCTGACTGTGGAATTAATCTAAATATTTTAGGGGAGTAAATTCTTTCAAGATGGTCCTGGGATATTTCCTTGCTTTGTTGTCTGTTTGCATTTACTAAACAGACACACACACACATACACACACAGAAAGTGTTGTCTTGCATGGTACGCTGTTTGATTTTGAAGGCAGATCCATCTTGCTGGCTCCAAAAAATATATATTCTTTTAAATTATTCCAGCCAGAGGCGATATTGTGCACAGATATTACATGACCACAGATCTTACATTGCCAAGATTGTTGCATTAATAGCACAGAGGAGAGGGTGATTGAATCTGCAGCCTACAGAGTCATGGGCAAAAATCTCCTTTATTGTCTGGAACCCCAGTTTGGAATCAGGTTGGCCCCATACTCCCTCCTTCGCTGTCAGCTCATGTCCTGTCTTGCAGACATTTCTTTCCCTAGCTCTCATCTTGAGGTCCTAAAAGATTGCTTTGTTGGTGGCCTCCCATAGTTAAAATGGGCAACTGTTAAAACATTCTAAAATGGGGGGTACCTTTTGCACCCGAGATTAAGGATGGGCAACTGGGTGGGGCCTCAGGCTGGTTTTCCTTTGGAGGAATGCTGGTGCCGATGTTGGGCAGTCAGTTGTGGAACCGAGGAAAATCCCATGAGACGGTCGCCATAAGTTGGAAATGGGAGACCCAGCACAATATTTGAGCAGTGGACTGTGATTCTGGAGACCAGGGTTTGATTCGCCGCTTGGCCATGGAAACCCACTCAGTGACCTTGGGTGTGTCACATACTCTCAGCCCCAGAAAACCCTGTGATATGTCTGCTTTAGGGTCTCCATAAGTTGGAAACAAGGTGAAGGCACACAACAGCAGCAACGTGTTGAAAATGACCTGAAGGCCCACCACAATAGAAGGGTGGCCCTATAAATTTATCATCCACTCCTTTTTCTTCCCTTTTTGGCTGGGCTGAGTTGTTGTAGCAGTCTGTCATGTGGAGCTCAGCTCATTCCTTTTTAATTGACCGAAGCCGCATGAGAGAACTGGCCAAATCCTTCTCTGGAAGTCTTCAAGAAGATTTGGAGCAATTACTTGCTTCGGATGCTCTATCTGGGTTTTCTGCATTCTGTGTTCCCCTTCCAACTCTGTGATTCTATGAAATACTGTTCTATAGATCTGGCTTGTCTCATAGGAAACTCAGAATATCATGTTCTCTCCAGTCCCTTTTGTCCAGCAGCCACTGAGCTATACATTTCTATTTTGTGTCGCTGTACAAACAGCATCAAAGCACTGAGTGTTCTGTTGTTTCAACAACTGACTGCCCAACGCTGGTACGGGCGTTCCTCAAAAGGAATCCCCGCTAGAATCTGTGTAAAGTAACCACAGGGGGAAAATTTTTATTCTTGCCAAAGCTAATTTGCTCTCCTGCACATTGGATAAATAATCTTGCTCATACGTGATGGAAGAGCACTCTTAATATCCAGGCTTTTTGTATATTAATTTCAGCCAACAGTTTGTGGAAGTCTAAACCCATAGTGCGTTGTTTTGCAAGCTCAATGGCTTTCTTTTCACCTTGCAGTCATAAAAATTCGGGTGAAAATCCTGTTTTTGGCTATTAAATGAAGGACTGATTTGACCCATCCACTAGAACGGCTGACATCAGTGCGAGTCACAGTGTGACTGTTATTGGAAACCAGACTGGGATAAATGTTAGAATTCAAGAGCGTCCGGAGGTCAAGGTTGCACATGGCAAGCTCTGAAGCATGAAAATTTGGAATGTAAAGGGCAATACAGAACAACATGAGTTTAAGACTGCAATCTGAATATACTGTGATGGGGAGCATTTAGCTCTCCAGGTGCTGTCGTATTACAGTTCCCATCATCTGTCAACACTGGGGTTGATGGAAGCTAGAGTCTAACAACCTTTGGGAAGCTGCAAGTTTCCCAGTCCAACTACACATACCCACCTGGAATGTGTCACTGGGACTCCTTCTGAGTAGACGTGCTTAGGATTTTGCAATCAATTCACTTGGAAAGAAACACATACATCACCAGTGCATGCAACAAAGGCATTTCTGCATTACACTGTTACAGTGGTATTATTCCACTTTCAACATCCTGTGGAATTCTGGGGTTGGTAGTTTATTGAGGCCCAAGAGCTCTCTGTCTGGGAATTCTAAATACTTCTCCCTAAACTGCAAACCTCAGGATTCCAGAGGATGTTGAAAGTAGAGTAATACCACTATAGGAGTGTAGTGTAGAAATGGCCCAAGACTCACAAATGAGCTGTTTGGTTCTACATCTGAGCTCTTAATTCCAGTTAAACCAACATTGCAGCAGATAAAACAGGGGGAAGACCCATAGAATCATGGAGTTGGAAGAGACCACAGGTGCCATCCAGTCCAACCCTGTTCTGCCATGCAGGAACATACATCAAAGCATTCTCAACAGATAGCCATCCAGCCTTTGTTTAAAAACCTCCAAAGAAAGACTGAAGTACACTCTGAGGCAGCATATTCCACTGCTGGACAGCTCTGACCATCAGGAAGTTCTTCCTGAGGTTCAGGTGGAATCTCCTTTCCTGCAGCTTGAATCCATTGCTCCTTGTCCTAGTCTCTGGAGTAGCAGAAAACAAGCCCTCTCCCTCCTCTACATGGCATCCCTTCAAATACTTAAACATGGCTATCATGTCCCCTCTTAACCTTCTCTTCTGCAGACTAAACCTACCCAGCTCCCTAAGGCGCTCCTCATAGAGCATGACTTCCGGACTCTTCACCATTTTGGTCACCCTCCTCTGGACACGTTCCAGCTTGTTAATATCCTTCTTGAATTGAGGTGCACAGGACTGGATACAGTATTCCAGATGAGGCCTAACCAATGTAGAATAGAGTGGTACCATTACCTCCCTCAATCTAGACACCATACTCCTATTGATGCAACCAAGAATCGCATTGGCTTTCTTGGCTGCTGCATCACACTGCTGACTCATGTTCAGCTTGTGAACTACCAAGACTCCTAGATCCCTTTCACACATACTGCTATCCAACCATGCGTCCCCCATCCTATATTTGTGCATTCCGTTTTTTTTCTGCCTAAGTGTAGGACCTTACATTTCTCTGTGTTGAAATTCATTTTGTTAGTTTTGGCCCCGCTCTCTAATCTGTCAAGGTCATTTTGAATTTTGATCCTGTCCTCTTGAGTATTAGCGGCCACTCCCAATTTCGTGTTATCTGCAAATTTGATCAGCATGCCCTGTACTCCTTCATCCAAGTCACTGATGAAGATGTTGAATAGCCCTGGGCCCAGGACGGAACCCTGTGGCACCCCACAAGTCACTTCTCTCCAGGATGAAAAACAGCCATTGGGGAGCACCCTTTGGGTTCAGTTGGTTAACCAGTTACAAATCCACCTAACAGTAGCCCTGTCCAGCCCGCATTTCACTAGCTTCTTTGCAAGAATGTCATGGGGAGCTTTGTCAAAGGCCTTACTGAAGTCAAGATATGCCACATCTACAGCATTCACTTCATCTATCAAGCTCGTAACCCTATCATAAAAAGAGATAAGATTGGTCTGGCATGACTTATTTCTGAGAAATCCATGTTGACTTTTAGTATTACAGCATTGCTTTCTAAGTAATTACAAACTGACTGTTTAATGATCTGCTCTAGGATCTTTCCTGATATTGATGTCAGGCTGACTGGGCAATAATTATTTGAGTCCCCTTTTTTCCCCTTCTTGAAGATGGGGACGACATTTGCCCTCCTTCAGTCTGCTGGGACTTCTCCTGTTTTCCAAGAGCTCTCAAAGATTATTGAAAGTGGTTCAGAAATGACTTCTGCCAGTTCTTTTAATATCCTTGGGTGTAATTCATCTGGCCCTGGAGACTTGAATTCATCTAGTTTAGCCAGATATTCCTATACTACTTCTTATTCTGTGCTGCAATTTCCTCGCTTCCTCACCTGCTCCCCGCCCCCCAGGTTGAGTACTTCTATCCTTTTGGGAGAAAACTGAGGCAAAGAAGGTGTTGAAGTGTTCAAAGTAGCCCCTCTCAACCCTTTTACCCTGGAGGAACCCTTGAAATAATTTTCAGTTCTCAGGGAACCTCTGCATAAAATTACTATACCTATAACTAAAAAAAAAAGTTTATTTTTTAAATCACAATATCTCGCGAAACCTATAGCAACCTCTTACAGAACGCCAGCGTTCTATGGAACCCTGGTTGAGAAAACCTGGTTTTTAAAGGATCGAATGTAAAGACTTAAGGAAACAAAATGGAAAACACAATATACGGTGTTATAGGGGCCTCGGTTATGCCTGCAAGAAAACACAGATTTTCTGATTTGTTTATATTGGTGGTGCGATGGTGGGAAGGGTGGAAGAGAAGGATAAAGCAGTGTTGATTCTGGAAATACTTCATCTCAGGAAATACCTGCCAGTTTGTTCTGATTTGCAGTCCTCTCTCACACAAACACACACACACCAGCTGAAAGAGACAAGTTTAGACAAGGGATCAGGGAAGGAGATACACATACTAGGGGGAAAAGGCAAAGAGATATTACAGGCTCACATGTAACTCACTCTGCATATGAATGCAAGATTAATACCATACCTTAGTGCTGTATTTTTTTTTTTTTAAGAAAAAAGCACAAAGCAGTTCCTCTGAAACAGATCTCGTAATGATCCGTGCAATTAAAGTTTGCGTGCTTCTGAAACGACGTGATGCACAAGGAGTTACTTTTGAGATAATAAAGGAAGCACTTCAGCCTGATTTTTCCCAACTGCAGATAAGCGTAGAAGCTCAGCTGCTGCCCTTGCAGATAGGAAATCACACCATCCTGGATTCTTAGGCTGGGTTTCTTCTGCTCACCTAAGGATGCAGTCCTGTATACAGACAATATGGGGTTAGATTTTTTTTCCCTTTTGCCTCCAGGACTTTCCAGTGGCCACATGGACTACCAGAAAAGCAAAAAATCTGGATGGAAATCCACTGAGGGGGGGAGGAAAGGCTTTATTTCTTATGATCTTAAACAGCTGCTGCAAACTGTTTTATGACAGTTACACTTACATATAATATAATCATACCCCTCTCTCTAAAACTACATCAGTCACTTCTTCCAATAACCGAATCATTGTTTTTTGTTGTTGTTGTGTGCCTTCAAGTCGTGGCAACCCTATTATGGGGGTTTCTGGGGGGCTGAGAGAGTGTGACTTGATAAACGCCACGTAGTGGGTTTCCATGGCCAAGCAGAGAATTGAATCCTAGTTTCCGGGTTTGTAGTCCAACATTCAAATTGCTCAGTCGACTACAGCATGCTGGCTGTCAGCTGTATCATACTAATTGTAAAAAACTAAAAGGTACCCACACATGCACACACCAGAAACTTCCCGTGGACTGCACTGCCACTGTCACATCGTGTGACTTCTGGTTCCAGGTAGTGGCCAATACAACAATTGTCAGAATTCTAGATGTGTCGTAGGGGCACTGAAGACCCAAACCGCCAAGTCTTTATGGAAGTTTGAGTGGCTTTTGGCTATTTTTCAGCCAAAATTTTGACCGAAAACAAGTGGGGGGGGGCCATGGGGACTTGGGAGACATCAGGGGCTGTGAAGCAGGAACATGGCGGCCATGTGCCGTCCATAGGCTGCACTTTCCCAACCTCTGGTGTGGACTCTGCTACTGCACTGGATGGACCGGTGGTCTCCTCCGGGTGCTACTAGGTACAGGGCTCTAAGGCTACTAATCAAAAGACGCTGCATAGTTATTTGGTTCTTCCTTCCCAGTTCACACAGGAAGGTAGGGAAATAGGTGGAAAGAGCAGCGGAAAAATACAGCAAGGTTACAAATGGAAGTCCTGCTCATCTGGATCTCCTGTAAAATTCCAGAAGTGAAAGCAAGGCCATTGCACAAAAGTTGTATTGAGAAGCAGCAGGTGACTTGGAGTCAGGGATGTTCCGGTGGGAGTGGGGGTGACAAAATTGGGGCTTGTAGTGCAGATAACATCCCAACGAAATTTTCCTCCGTTCCCCAGATTTCTAGCACCGCAGAGGGTGAGAAATTGAAAATCATTCACACCTAGTAACTCTTCTGTTTGTTCTGTGTGCATTCCCTCAGGAACTTTGCTTTCCCTTGGCTTTGGATGCCTAAAGCGTATCTACCGAAATTTTAAGGTACTGAAATGTTAGAAATTTGGGGATGGAAGGAAAATTGAATGTGGGTGGTGGGGGTGGAAACCCTCAGTGGCCCCCCACCTTGCTACATCCAAAGACCAAAGCTTGGAAAGGGTCACTTGCTTAAACTACAACTCTCTGAACTCTCCCAGCCTGTGACCATGCTGAGTGGCAGATTTGGAGAGCTGTAGTTCAAAAAAGAGGAACAGGAGGAGGAGAATTTAAGAAGAATTTCTTGACTCTAAGAACTATTTGAGAATAAAAGAGACTGCCCCAAGAAGCTGGTGTACTCTTTCTCGCTGAAGGTCTTTAAACAGAGTTTAAATATTTCCCCAGCTCACTGGGCCAATGGCCAAACTATCTGGAAGATCCTAGGAGCTGTCCTTTCAAAGAATGCCAGCTCCTCTATGCTCTGGTCCCAGTCCACCTGCCTAAGATATCCTTAACACATGAACCTGAAGGAGCACCTCTCCCTGTATGTGCTTGCTTGAGGTTTGAAGGCTGCTGCAGAGGTCCACCTCTGCGTCCCATCTTGTGATGTCATTGTGTGCCTTCATGTTGTTTCCGACTTATGGAGACCCTGAAAAGAACCTATCACAGGGTTTTCTTGGCAAGATTTGTTCAGAGGGAGACTTGCCTTTGCCTTCCTCTGAGGCTGAAATAATATGACTTGCTCATAGTCACCCAGTGGGTTTCCATGACTGACCAAGGATTTGAATCAAGGTCTCCAGAATTGTAGTCCAATGCTCTAACCATTATATCGTACTGGCGCCTTCAATTATTAGCATGTAAACTGACCTGCTGTGGGTTAAATACTTTCTTTATATACATTGAGAAGCTGGAAGGTGTCCAGAGAAGGGAGACTAAGATGATCCAAGGTCATAGATAGAGGTTGGGACATAAATATTACAATAAATAGAGATAGAATAGTTTCATTGAATGAATGAGGTTCACAAAGAGGTCTACTTTCCTCACTAGAATACTGTGTCCAGTTCTGGGCACCACAGTTCAAGGAGGATATTGACAACCGGAGCATGTCCAAGATGATCTGAGGTCTGGAAGCCAAGTCTTAGTAGGAATGCTTGAGGAAGTTGGATATATTTAGCAGAGAGAAGAGAAGACTGAGAGGTGGCATGGTAGACACCTTTAAATATCTGAAAGAATGGAAGAAGATGGAACAAGTTTGTTTTCTGCTGCTCCAGAGGGAAATGACAGATTCAAATAACAAGAAAAGAGATTCCATCTAAACGTTAGGAAGAATTTCTTGATCGTAAGAGCTGTTCAACACTTAAATTGACTACCCTCCTCTGGAGATCTTTATGGATGGGCCTCTTTCAGGCATGTTGTAATTGTGTATTCTTACATGACAAGGAGCTAGACTACATGTCCTCTGTATTCCCTTCTGCCTGTAAGATTTGGTGAATTTTTCTTAAATATTTTGTCGACGATTGGTACCTGTATCTGTGTCTGGTATTCTGCGCCTGCAAGTTGGCTGTGTCCTTGCATTTTGTAAACAATAAATTGTCAAATTGATGGCTCTTGGTTAGATAGTGAAGTGTGTGTGTGTGTGTGTGTGTGTGTGTTGACAGCTGTTCAGGAGGCACCTGTGCAAATTATTGCTTGTCCATGATATGCATGTTAATTGTGACATTGTGTATGAAGAAGGACTTTGGGTGTGAAGGTGAACGGATGGAGGCTTCTTTAGTGGACTTGACACCAGAGATGCTCCTAGCAGTGTGTCAAGATTTTGGTTACTGTGTGGGGATTAAGGGCTCCCTCGTGGAACTGAACTGTAAATGAGCCTGACCTTTCTTAAAACAATCCAGGATTTGGTTTAATTAAGAAGGATCTGTACTGTACTTCTGCTGTTGATGTTGTAGGACGGTGTTTCAGAGGAACACCAAATTGAACTGATAAATTTAAATTGAAATACTGAAGGAGACTTAGGGGGTGGTATTGCAAATTTAATTACTGGTCTCATCCTGTGCTTTTCCTTTCCTATACTTCCAACATTCAAATAAATGTTTTTTTAAAATGAATTTGGAAAAAAAAAAACTTTATTGCTGTCGGCCTGACTTTGGAATTACAGTCTGCCTGCCGTATACGTGGGGGTTCCTTTCCAGGAAACCCCACGTAGAACAAAAAAAAAAGCAAACGTTGCACCCCATCACAGTCAATAGGTGCAATGTTTGTGTGCATGCATTGCCCACTGCAGTCCTTGACTATAATGGGACGCAAGACTTTTTGCATGACCTCACTTCATGCATGTTGAGGTTGCACCAGAAAAGGGCACACTGTAATAGACCAGCCGTTCTTCTCATAGCTGAGAAAGGTTTACTCCTTTAGACTACAACTCCCAGAATCCCCCAGCCTCTACCCTTGCTAGCTGGAGGTCATAAAAAATAACCTCACCAAGCTCTGAGTCTTCCAGGCGTCACTTTCCCTGAATTTTCCTTTGGCACACAGGGATTGTTTTTATCTGTATTAATTGTCTTGGAATGCTTGAGAATAATAGGCGGCGTGATAGGAACTGTTAAAAATAACTGGTGTAAATATTAATGGCATGTGCGCTTTGTTCAGTGTGTGGTGATATTCAAGATGCAAGCGGCCATATGCTCTAACTGTGTCTTGTTATATCTGTTTTAAAAAATCAGATAAAATGTATTCCTTTTTTCCTCTGTAGAGAGCCAGGGTGGTGTAGTGGTTTGAGCATCGGGCTGTGACCCTGGAGAATCATAGAATCATAGAGTTGGAAGAGACCCCGGGGCCATCCAGTCCAACCCCATTCTGCCATGCAGGAACACCCATCAAAGCATTCCCAACGGATGGTCATCCAGCCCCTGCTTAAATAGTTCCAAAGAAGGAGGAGACTCCACCACACTCCATGGAGGCAGCAGATTCCACTACCGGACAGCTCTGACCGTAAGGAGGTTCTTCCTGAGGTTCAAGTGGAATCTCCTTTCCTGCAGCTTGAATCCATTGCTCCTTGTCCTAGTTTCCGGAGTGGCAGAAAACAAACCCACTCCCTCCTCAATGTGACATCCCTTCAAATATTTAAACATGGCTATTATGTCCCCTCTTAACCTTCTCTTCTGCAGACTAAACATCCCCAGCTCCCTAAGACGCTCCTCATAGGGCTTCATGGCTTCCAGACCCTTCACCATTTTGGTCGCCCTCCTCTGGACATGTTCCAGCTTGTCGACATCCTTCTTGAATTGAGGTGCCCAGAACTGGACACGGGATTCCAAATGAGGCCTAACCAATGCAGAATAGAGTGGTACCACTACCTCCCCTCGATCTAGACACCATACTCCTATTGATGCAACCAACAATTGTACTGGCTTTCTTGGCTGCCGCATCACACTGCTGACTCATGTTCAGCTTGTGATCTACCAAGGCTCCTAAATCCCTTTCACACGTACTGCTATCCAGCCACGCGTCCCCCATCCTATGTTTGTGTCTTCCATTTTTTCTGCCTAAGTTCAGGACCTTACATTTCTCTCTGTTGAAGAGACCAGGGCCCAAATCCCTGGAAACTCACTGGGGGACCTTGGGCAAGTCACACTCTCTCAGCCTCAGAGGAGGGCTATGGCTAACCCCTTCTGAACAAATCCTGCCAGAAAAACCCTGTGATAGGTTCACCTTGGGTCGCCAGAAATCAGAAACGACTTAAAGGCATACAACAACTATTTCTAAACCAAGGTTAGGCAACGGTTGAAGACGAGGGAGTTGCATTAACCCTCCAAGAGATGTTGGAGGGTCACAGCCCCTTGTGACTGCTACTGCCAAAAAAACCCTAAACCCTCTAAATGCTCCAAAATGCCCTCCAGGGGCCATGAGAGCATGCTTTGGGGCCTTCCTGGACCCCTACATGGCATTCTAAAGTATCTTAAGCCCCTTTCCCTGAAAAAACTAACAAAAGTACTTTTTTGAAAAAATTTTGCAGAACCTCATTTTGGCTGCAGGGGGTTACTCCAAAGATGGTGGAAATGCCTTTCATACCTTCTAGAGAACATTTTCAGCATTTTCCAGCAAAAAAAGTTTTTTTTAAAAAAAGCCTTATTAAGAATTTGCAAAAAAAATATTTTTTCTGATACCAAATTGGGAGGAGTTGCTAGTACTCAAGAGGACAGGATCAAAATTCAAAATGACCTTTAACAGATTGGAAAGCTGGGCCAAGGCTAACAAAATGAATTTCAACAAAGAGAAATGTAAGGTCCTGCACTTAGGCAGTAAAAATACAATGCACAAATATAGGATGGGGGACACATGGATGGATAGTAGTATGTGTGAAAGGGATCTAGGAGTCTTGGTAGATCACAAGCTGAACATGAGTCAGCAGTGTGATGCGGCAGTCAAGAAAGCCAATGCAATTCTTGGTTGCATCAATAGGAGTATGGTGTCTAGATCAAAGGAGATAATGGTACCACTCTATTCTGCATTGGTTAGGCCTCATTTGGAATCCCGTGTCCAGTTCTGGGCACCTCAATTCAAGAAGGATATTGACAAGCTGGAACGTGTCCAGAGGAGGGCGACCAAAATGGTGAAGGGTCTGGAAGCCATGAAGCCCTATGAAGAACGGCTTAGGGAGCTGGGTGTGTTTAGTCTGCAGAAGAGAAGGTTAAGAGGGGACATGATAGCCATGTTTAAGTATTTGAAGAGATGTCACGTCAAGGAGGGAGCGGGCTTGTTCTTTGCTGCTCCAGAGACTAGGACAAGGAGCAATGGATTCAAGCTGCAGGAAAGGAGATTCCACCTGAAACTCAGGCAGAACTTTCTGCTGATCGGAGCTGTCCGGCAGTGGAATCTGCTGCCTCCATGGAGTGTGGTGGAGTCTCCTTCTTTGGAAGTATTTAAGCAGAGGCTGGATGGACATCTGTTGGGAGTGCTTTGATGTGTGTTCCTGCATGGCAGAATGGGGTTGGACTGGATGACCCCTGAGCTCTCTTCCAACTCTATGATTCTATGATTTTCTCAGTATACAAAAAAAAAAAAGACAGAAAGAGAGAGAGAGAGAGACCTCTGGGGACCACATGTAGCCCTCCAGATGCATTTTGCTACCCCTGTTCTAACCTGTTCGTAAGCAGTGGAACCCCTGTGTGTCCGTCTGGTGAGATTGATGCTGAGCCCAGGGCAAGGGAGACAGGCCCGTCGAACCCCAAATACTTCTTGCTGGCTCAAAGGTGTCAGAGCTTTGGTAGATTTTGTTTACGAGCTGTCTCTTGATTGTCACGATACCGCTGGGCAGGGATGCCTTGCAGGTTAGAGTGACTCATCTCTGTATGTGGGATCTCTCCTGTTCATGCCATCCCCCTGGGCCACCCACCGTTGTGTTAAAAGGAAAAACCTTGCTACGGCATTTTGCCTTTCACTCTTGCAGGGAAAAACAAGTTCTCGTTTCTTTTGGCTGCATTCTGAGACGTCACTGAGTTGCAGACTAAGGGCTACAACTTATTGATAGCTTCTGCTAAACTAGACCCATTGAATCAGTTCCAGTCGACCCTCCACATTTGTGGGTTTGACTTTCACGGATTTGATTATTTGTGAGTTTCTTCAACCCCTAGCCCCCCACCTCAGGTGCTTCTTTTCTGGGGGGAACCTTCCCTCTCAGCAGCTCTGATCAGGCTGTGCAACCCTTTAAAAACCCACCTCTGTGACATATGACACCAGAAAGATTACAAAAAATAACCACATCCGGGAATGCAAAGTGTTGGAAATGTGACGAAAAGACGGGGTCTTTTTTTCGTATGTGGTGGACGTGTAAGATAGCAAAAAAAATTTGGAAGGGGGTACACGATGAAATTCAAAGAATTTGTAATTTGAATTTTGAAACTAAGCCGGAGTTTTATTTGTTAAATATGCTAGGGCAACAAAGGGAGGTAAGAAGTCACCAGAAGATACTGTTATATTTAATAACTGCGGCAAGGTTGACATATGTGCAATACCGGAAAGAAAAGAAATATGTTGATATAGAAGAGTGGAAGTTAAAAGTTCTGGACATGGTAGAGATAGAAAAATTAGCATCTTCTTTGAAGAATAAACCTATCCAGAACTTTGAAAGAGAATGGAGAAGAGTACTGGATTGGGTAAAGATATAAATGTATAAGAAATGAAAGAAAGAAAGAATGTAATTGCTCTTATTTCTGTAAAATGGAAATTATGTTTGTAAGTAATGGAAATAAGCAGATTCAACTGGAAGATTCAAACTTGGAAGTGGAGGGGTGGTATTTTTGAAATTAAACTATCAATAAAAATATTCCAAAAAAAAAACCCCCCAAAAGCCCACCTCTGGTTCTCCTCTTTCTACTCCTCCTCCAGCAGCTGCTGCCTGGCCAGCTAAAGACAGATCACAGCCCAATTTCTCAGCACAACAAACCCTCTTGTGATAACCCTACGCGCACCCAAGGAAGGAGATGGAAGAGAGAGAAGTATGGAGCCACCAAGCCAACCCAGCCCCCTTCGTTCTCCTTTCCCTGACCTGGTTTGGAGCTGGGTGCCCACTCTTCCCACCATGGCCTGATCCCCTTCCTACACACACACACACACACATTTTGATATTTGCAATTTTCCTACTTCTGCAAGGGTCCTGCACTCCAACCCTAGCAGATGTGGAAGGCCAACTGTATCGAATAGTGGACCAACACGTTGATGAATTCTGTTGATTTAGTGGCTCTGCTTTAGCTAGGGATAATTGGAAGGATTTGGGTTTAAACCAACTTCCTTCCTTCCCTTAGCAATTCCAGCCATTAAAAACAGTCTCTTATTTAACAACCAGAATTTAACAGGATTACTTTCTTGGCCTGCAGCTTCCACAGTCCTCATCCAGCATGGCCGCTGCTCATACTGGTGGGAAGGACATCTGAGAATTGCAGTTCAAAATAATAATGTTTCCTAGTGTTTTGTCATGTTCTGTTTGATTTCACTGTGGGACAAGATGATAGCAGAATATTAGGATATGACGTGTCTGTTCAGAACAGATTATCCAGGAATCTCAGTTGTTGTCTCCCATCATAGTGTGAACCATCACCACTCCTGCTTTATTTCAGTGAGTCTGCAGTGTCAGGTGCTCCCAAACTATTAACTTGTGCTCAGACATAGATATTTTTCGAGGAGGGGGTATTTTAATAGAGAAGTAAGCAAAGGGAGCTAGCAGAGTGTTGTGGGTTGAGGCCTGGACAGGACCCTTGACACCAGGGTTCAAATCCTTTTTTTGCCGTGGAAACCCCTTGGGCGACCTTGGGCAGGTCACACTCTCTCAGCCTCTGAGGAAGGCAACAGCAAACTCTTCTGAACAAATCTTGCCCAGAAAACCCCACAATAGGGTTACCTTGGGGTCGCCATAAGTCAGAAACAACTTGAAGACACACAACTACAACAACAACAAAGCACAGGCCGTTCTCAAAAATACCCATTGCCAAAATCCTTCCCGAAATTGAGGCCAAAGATTCCAAACCTGAGGAGAGAGTTTGCCCCAGATGTCGTTTGTGTTCCAGAATACCTGCTGCTGGACCAGGTCCCCAAATGCTTTCCCAGTAGGAAGTCTCACCTGTCAGAGGAGCACAGATTTGTCAGGTTTGGCTGGAGGCTGCTGAAGTAGTCTCCATGGGATGGCTTGCCCGGCTGCAGTTGTGGCATATAGAACTGGCGATAACATGGTTGTGGTATTGGAGGTGTCTTCTTTGGGCTTGCTACTTCCTTCTGGGAAGTATGTACTCCTGATGTGAGAAGTCCACGGTGCAATGTGTCATCACTAGCCAACAGAGGCTGATGGCTGCCAAGTCATTGGGAGTAGTGAATCTGCCCCAAACTTTTGTCTGAATTTTACAAAAGCTGTCTGAGGTGCTGATTCTGTTTTGGGGGATAACATCTAGCACCTTGGATAGCTCCCCCTTTAAAATTCAGACCGGAATGGATTCATTGCCCAACTGACATGGAAGATACCGAGGCAGGGCCTTGGAGTCGATGTCCCATGTGGTCCCTTGCAATTCTGTGATTCTCTCAGGTGCCACGTTATTAGGGATAGAAAAAATATTGGAAAATCTTGAAGAAGTTACTGAAAAAATCTTGTCTGAATATCAAGAAACTTAGGAAAAGAGTCCTGGATTGACAAGAATCTTCACAGTTCATGACTTAACTCTGTGCAAAATTCGTATGTGGTTGTTGTGCACAGGAAACATTATAGGAAGGGGGTTTTTCTGCACAGAAAATAATAGTTCTGCATGGAAATGTAATTTTCCACACAGGGAAAGCTGTTTCCTATGCAGAAAATGCTGTTGATGAGGCGTTGTGAATGGGCTTTGAAAACTGTGTAGTTTTCAAAATCTTTCTTGCAGTGGGAAGAAAATTGGTAAAATTACTTGTTGCTTGCTTCTGGAAAATTAATGACAAATTACCTGCCTACACACTACCTCGCAGAAGCAGTCTCTGTTATGGTGTGATTTCATGTAACATTCCAGTCTGCTTTTAGAAAATCTGTCTTTACAGTAGTTTTAAAACACTGTTAGCAATTTTTAAAGTTTTCAATTAGAGTTCTAATGCTGTCTTTTTAATTATTTTTTTTAGAAGTATTTATTTATTTTTCAATGTGGCTTTCTCTTGTTCCTGTTGTTATAACCAATATATTCTAGGCTACCTTGATTGTTTTCTGAGAAAAACAGTATATAGAAGCACTATAAATAAACGGACTTTGTTTCTAGTATTTACCACTTAAGGAACACATAGACCTTTGAGGGCTACACAACCTGTTAGAATGCAGCAACCATAGTTTAGCTTGGACCTGCCACAGTTGCCAATTTCTCTATACAGTCCTTAAAGCAACCCTCAGCTTTACCTACTCTAAAGGCACCACCTCCCATTAGATCTTGGCAGCTAAGCATCATCATGCCTCGTTAGTAGTTGCATGGGATACCGTCAACAAATACTAGATGCTGTAGGCCAGGGCTTTCCAAAGGATGTGCCGCGACACATTAGTGTGTTACCTGAAGTGTGTAGGTGTGTCGCCTGCAATCTTGGAAGTATATGTTGTTATTGATGAATCATAGATTTTTAAAAATATATGAAAGGTTTTCATGAGATATGTTGTGTCCCCATACATTTTGCTACTACAATTTATGTGCGTGTCTGTATCTCTTATAAGGGGTTAGTTTAACCTCCGGTTTGCTAGTGAAAGTGAAATTACTCTGTCGCGAAATGATGCATGTCTAAAAAGTAACGTATATTTCAGAGGAAGGAACTGGCAAAACCACTTCTGAGTTTTCCTTGCCAAAGAAAACCCGACGAAATCCATCGGGTTTCCGTAAGTCAATAGGCAACCTGAAGGCACAGTTTCACACACGTGGGAGTGCAAAGTGAGAGCATTTGCCTCCCCAGTTAGAATTTTAAACACCTCCCCCCTATGAAATTTCCCTTCAGTTCCTAAATTTCTAGCATTGCAGTTACTTAAAACTTCAGTTGAGGACCTAAAGAAAATAGAACAGGCAAAGTTACCAAGGGAATACGGAAGAATTCTGGGTAGGAACAGTTTTCAGTGCTCCCTCTCTCTCTGAAATGCTAGAAATTTGGGGGCTGGGGTAAAATTTCATTTGGGGGCAGAAAGCTGATTTGGAGGGGCAGTGCCTTCGTTTTTCATCCCTCTATAGTTATGCCCCTGCTAGCGAACTGGTGCTTATTTTGCAAATACGAGTGTGGAACCTGTTCAGATTGATGATGATAACGATTGTACGGAGTATAAAGGAAACACAGCTAGCATAAGAAGGGTTAAAGGTCCCCTCCGCCCAAAGTACAGACCCATTCCAGAGTCAGTTTGTTGGATGGAAAACAAAGGAATCTCTCTCTTTCATCCCAAGTTCCAAAAGAATTCAATACATTCTTCTCCCTCCTGCTGCGTCGTCGTGTAGATTCTTGCAAACAGGGTAGGAAATGTCATTCAAAGCGTTTGGCCAGTGGCCAGCGTTTTCAAAGTATGCCTTTTGTAATTGCTGAACCACATTTGGACGGGAGAGAAAGCAAACATAATCTGGCTGACGGCAGAGTCTAATGAAAATAGGTAGCAGAGAGCCAGCTGAATGCTGAGGTCGCTTGATGGTAGTGCTAAAAACTTGGGAGACAGTAACGGTCTATCAGTGTCAATATTAAGAGTTGAGCAGGCTGAGAAGGATTTTGTAAGCTCAGATGTTTCTATATACAGTGACTGACTTCTTTCTCTTGCCGATGGTAGACCAATTCTTGGAAACACGGAGCTAGAAGAAACCCCAAAGGCCCCCCTCACAAATGGAGGAAATCACAGCTAAAGCATTTCTGATAGGTGGCCATCCATAGAAACATCAAATCATACAGTTGGAAGAGACCAGAAAGGCCATCAAGTCCAACCCCATTCTGCCATGCAGGAGCACATATCGAAGCACTTCCAACACATGGCCATCCAGCCTCTGTTTCAAAACCTCCAAAGGAGGAGACTCCAGCACACTCCATTGAGGCAGGAGTGTATTCCACTGCTGAACTGCTCTTACCATCAGGAGGTTCTTCCTGAGGTTTAGGTGGAACCTTTTCTGCTGTAGTTTGAATCCATTGCTCCTTGTCGTAGTCTCTGGAGCAGTGGAAAAGAAGTCCACTCCCTCATTGATATGACATCCCTTCAAATATTTAAACGTGGCTATCATGTCCTCTCTTAACCGTCTTTTCTGCAGAGTAAACACACCCAGCTCCCTAAGCCGCTCCTCATAGGGCTTCATGGCTTCCAGACCCTCCACCATTTTGGTCGCCCTCCTCTGTAGCAGGCAAAGCTACTGTTCAACCTCTTTTTAAAAACCTCCACTGAAGGAGAGTCTATTCCACTATCAAACAGCTCTTACTGTTGGCACATTTTTCCTGAAGTTTGCTGAGATTCTCATTTCTTGTAAATCCAATTCACTGGTTCCTCTGGACCAGCAGAAAAGAAGCTTGCTGTATTTTTGACGCAAGAGGCCTTGGGTTGTTTGAAGATGGCCATCAGATCACCTCTCAGATCTTTTCTGTGCCACTCTAAGCATACCTACTACCCTCAGCCATTCCTCACAGAGCTTTCATAGAGCTTCCAGACCTTTCCCATCTTGGTTTTTCTCCTCTGGACATTTTCGAGCTAGTCAGCGTCCTTCCTGAACTGTGGTGGCCAGAAGTGGACGCAGTCGTCCAAGTGAGGTCTGACCAAAGTGGGTTAGAGTGGTACTTTTACTTCTCATTCTTGTTCATTACTAGACCTGAATTTTGAGCTAAAAATAAGAATGAGCAAATATTTCTATGTCCACTATCCATATAAATGTCTTCTGTAAAAAATGGAATGGGAAAATGGAAGTAATTGTTTATGGCAGTGCATGGAGTCCCACCTATTTGTCGGCTGAAAAATAACCTTTCACCAGTGAGTGTAATTGTTAACAGATTTATGCCTAAATCTTCTGTTAGTCCTGACTGGAGAAGACCCAATAGCCAGTGTGATATAGTAGTTTGAGAATCTTTTTATGACCCTAGAGGTCATAGAGTTCAATTCCCCACTCAGCCGTGGAAACCCACGGGGCGACCTTGGGCACATCACGACCTTGGGCACATCACACACTCTCAGCCCCAGAAAACTCTGTGTTGGGTTCATCTTAGTGACTCCGTAATGTGGAAATGACTTGAAGGCACACAGCAACAAGAGTAGACCCATTGAATACATTAGATTAGTCTATGTGTTAATGCACCCTTTGACAATTGGTTGAATGGGTTTACTGTAGCTGAGACTAGCTAATGGAGAACCAGCCAAAGTTTGTCCTAAGTATGGCAATTTGAAGAACTGACTGATTGACCTCCATTTAGCTCTCAATCTAGGGACTTCTACCTTTTTTCTTTTTAAATACGGATACTTGAGGCTGTGGGATGAAGAGATTCATTTTTGCCTAAATAATGTGTGTGCGTGCATGTGAGAGAGAGAGAAATAGAAGAAACGTTCTTTCCTCTCTAGTTTTTACAACTTTCCTCCCACCTGACTGTTTCCTCCTACCTTACTGTCAGCTTCCTTTTGTATTCTAAGCATTTTTTCCTACTTTCATAACAAAAGAGGAAGTTCTCCAGGCTGTTCTCCTGTGATTTGAAATGACTTGGAGCTCAAACACTAGCCGGCTTTCCTTCAAAGTGTTTCTTGATGACTAAGTTTGCAAACCGTGTATTAGAGGAAATAGCACGTTGCAAGATTACTCGAGCTGTTACTCTTCATGACCAGTTTACTACTGCTTGTGTAGATCTAATCTAATAATTTGAGGTCACACGGGGTTCAAGCGAGACTTCTCATTCCGTAGCTTGGCTGTCTTTCTCGCCGTGACGCTTCCACCCCAGTTTTGTCCTGCAATTAAAGGCCACATGTGAGTGTCTCAAAATTCTTGGTAGTTGACAGACGTGGGATGGGTTCCTCAATACACAGAAAGCACGAGTGTTCCTTGTCTCATTTTGGAAACCACGCAGGGTCAGGCCTGATTAATACTTGGAAGGGAAACCACCAACAGATAGTCTAGGCCAGCGGTTTTTAACTTTTTCTTTACCAGGGAGCCCCTGTAAATATAATTTGTTGCCAGGAACCCCCAAGACTTAACTCAAGGTTAAAATATTTAGATTTGAATAGTCAACTATTTATTTGAATATTCAAATATTTATTTATTTATTTATTTATTAAAGTCTTCTGGAGACTGGGATTCAAATCCCCACTCAGACATTGGTGTGGTCAAGTCCTGGTTGCCCCCAAAGCAGTTGATATCCAGCAGGAGGGCTTTGGGGATCCCCTGTGAGGGCTTTGTGGACCCCTACAGATCTCCAAGGCTAAGAATCACTGCTCCAGTCTATATTCAGAGGAAGGCAATGGAAAACCATTTGTCTGTGAAAACTCTGTGAAATTAATGGAGTCATCTGAAGATGACAGGTGGCTTGGAGGTGCATGCATTACATTACATGATGAGACATGGCAATCAAAATTTTGTTGCTCAGGGCTTCCCTGAGAACAATGTCATGTTGAGGAGGGAACAGGCTTGTTCTCTACCGCTCCAAGGACTAGGACAAGGAGCAACGAACTCAAGCTGCAGGAAAGACGATTCCACTTGAACCTCAGGAAGAACTTCCTGACGGTCAGAGCTGTCCGGCAGTGGAATCTGCTGCTGCCTCCATGGAGTGTGGTGGAGCCTCCTTCTTTGGAGGTTTTTAAGCAGAGGCTGGATGGACATCTGTTGGGAATGCTTTGATGTATGTTCCTGCATAGCAGGGGGTTGGAATTGATGGCCCCTGAGGTCTCTTCCAACTCTGATTCTATGATTCTATGAATGGTAGGGACAATGCTACACTCTTATTTATTGCTGAATTGAAACTCCCAGCATTCCTCACCATTGACCATACTGGCTGGGGCAGCTCAGACTTGTTGCTCAACAAGATCTAGAGAGTAGCATGATTTACCCGCCATCTTGGAATAACTACCTGAACTGTATCAGACCAAAGCATCATAGTCCAAAGGCCTACCAAATGCCCCTGTGAAGCATGGAGATCCAGTGGAGGTAGCAAACATCTACTGTTTGCCCCCATAGCCTCTGGATGCTGGGACAGGTTAGATGGTACTCTCCAGATGTTTTGGACCAAGACTTACCTGTTCCCTTACCACCAGCTGAGGCTAACAGGAGTGGACCAGTAGGGGAGCTGTAGTCCAAAAACCAGCTTTCTCAAGCTCTAAAGTTGTGCTTAGCTGTCCTGGGGGCTAACAGAAGCCATGGGAGACCATCTTCCATGAATTAATCCAGTTCCCTCTCCACCACAACCTTTTAAACCCTTATTTGCTGAAGGCTATTATGAACACCTCTTGCAGTAATGAGTTCCATATACTCGTTATTGCATGAAATAATTTGAGTGGGAGTTATTTAAATGAAACCTTGCCTGGAAGCAACACAATTAATCAGGGCATGTTTAGCATTTGGCTGGAAGAGAAGAGAACTAACTACCGTCTTGAAAAAGAAAGGTCCGTCTCTGAGTTTTACTTCTACTGCAGGCTTCTCCTGGGAGTCTCTGTGTCTCAGAAAACTATCTTCCATCGTTAGTCCTTTTCTGAGAACGATAGTGGTGATAGCTGAATAGGCAAACCAATGCTCTATTTACCAGTTCCAGCCCTTCCGCAGAAATTGTCTTGGCCCAGAACAGCCTGCTTGAAATGAGAGTGAGATGGAACTGAAATCTTCATTCCTGAGAATCAGCAAATTGGTCCAGAGCTATGGGATAAACATAGCACGAAGATGCTCCTGGAAATGGCATCTTGGGGTATTCACTTTTGCCACCTTTGACTTGGCCATTTCCGCACTAGATTGTTATAGCGCTCTCATTCCACTTTCAACGTCCTATGGAATCCTGGGGTTTGCAGCTTAGGGAGGGGCCACCTGGCCCCTCCCTAAGCTGCAAACCCCAGGATTCCATAGGACGTTGAAAGTGGAATGAGAGCGCTATAACAATCCAGTGCGGAAATGGCCTTGGTGAAGGAAACCTTCATTTTGCAAGTTGTGAGAATGGCTTTTAATAGCAAGATCTTTTAGAGGTCTCTCATTACTTGGGCCACCATAAGTCTAAGCTTAATGGATAGCACGTAACGTCACCAAAGAACCTTTTGCCACATTGATGTCCGACTGCCTTTTCGGGAGTTCATCTCTTGACAGTGAGGCTGAGTGGAAATGGAGGAACTCACAACCTTATTTTTGTGTATATTTATCATTTCTTCCAAAATGGAACTCAAGACAGTTTATAGTAAAAACAAAGCACAGTTATAACAATATGCAGCACAAAAGGTTTTTTTTTAAAAAAAATCAAATAGACCATCTTATTACAATAATTAAAATGTGTTAAAAATGGGCACAAAATGTAAGATCAAAGTATAGCATACCCCATTAAAAGGCTCCCCCGCCACACCTTGTTGAAGACCAAAACCCTGGCTAAATCATAAAATCATAGAGTTGGAAGAGACCCCAAGGGCCATCCAGTCCAACCCCATTCTGCCATTCAGGAATACACCATCAGAGCATTCCTAGCAGATGGCCATCCAACCTCAAAATTTAAGAACTTAGAGAAGGAGACTCCACCACACTCCCAGGCAGCTTATTCCACTTGTCGAATTGCTCTCAGGAGGTTCTTCTTAATGTTTACATAGAATCTCTTTTCTTGTAGTTTGAAGCCGTTGCTCTGTGTCCTAGTTTCTGGAGCAGCAGAAAACAAGCTTGCCCCGTCTTCCATAGGTGTTTGTCAGCCAGCCCAAAGAGATCACTTTAGGGGGCTAACCTAGCCTATCGGAGGGAGTTCCACAGCCCTGGGAGCAGCCACAAAGAAGACATTTTCCCGTGATGGTGGTTATGGAGAGAATAGGGGTCTCCCAAAGATCTTAGAGCTTAGACAGAGTCATACAGGGAGACAGAGTCTTTCATGTTATTTGGTGGTAGTTCTGCTAATTGTTGAGGGGAAAGGGAGAAAAATATATAACGCTGAGTTCTTGTTACTAGAACATGAGCGGTTACACACAGACATTCTGTAAAGGGAGGACAAGATTATTTTGGTGGAGTGGTTGTGGAAATGCAAAGCACTTGGTTGCTCTCATCTTTTCCTGTCTTTGAAAATACTCTCAGGTTGGCTTCGACAAAAGGATACACTTCAGAGAAAGCACTAGAATAGAACCTGCATTTGCTCCTGCTTTTTTTGAATCAAGAGTGAGCGTGCTTTAAGCGAACTCCTTGATTTTCAAGTTGAGCAACAGGGTTCTGAAGGAAAGCCTTGCTTCCCCGGCGGATGGGAGTGTGAGATTTGTCCTCTTTCGTCAGGCACTTGATTCACATCACTGCTGCCTCAAGTACCATTAATCATCTATTGCTGAGCTGTGGTGTCTTAGTTTTTGAGATTGGTGGGTGGAATAAGATGTTTATTACCTGTCAGTTGTGTGCATGTGCGTTTCACCTTTTGGTCTTCTAGAAATCAGCACTAGTTATCAACTGGTTCTAGTCATTTAATTTAGAGTATTAGTCTTCCTTTTCCCAGTGTATCAGTGTGAGTATCAGTAAAGATTGATTGCCTATGATCCTCAAAGTCTAAGATTTTGGAGGTGTTGTTATTGTAAAGACCGAGTGATGCCCAGTCGCTTCATGATGGAGGAGAGCCTTGGACTTGTGTCTTCGAATATGTTCCCAGCATGGGGAATGGAAAGAATGCTCGCCGTTATTCATTTCTTAGCTGACCAAATGGGTTTCCTGACCTTCGGGAAACCCAGTTGGAATGAATAATGCAACAGGAAGAATTTTGTATAGCCAAGTCTATTTTTCTTTTCTTTTTTTTCCCCTTTTTTTTTTTAAATTGCTGTTTTCTACACAAAAGACTTCAGTCACACACAACAAAAATTTTGTGCAGTGGAAATCTTGCGGGAGGGGGAGCAACTCTGCACAAAAATCCCATGTGCCTGTTTTGTGTGCAAACCCCCACAACACTTGTGCAAAACCCCCCACATTATTTCTGTACAGAATAATTTCCCAGAATGTTTTCAGATGGGTGAATGCTGGGTGAGAACTGTGCTGAAATCCTTGAATGAAGTTATCTGCCCTCGTAATGGGCAGACGGCTTACGGCATTGGGTGTGTACAGTAATCCCCATTGCTTTCTGTGGTGCCAGTACTCCCAGACTGGTGTGTCAATTCCCAATCTGATAAGGTGCCTTTTCTTTACCATAGAGCTCTGCCTCCCCTCTTATTACACCACCGTTGTGTAAGAGGGTGAGGATTTTCAATGATTATTTAGAACCACTTAATGATATTATGGTAGCATGTTTTCTGTGTTACTTATCGCTTTGGACAACTGAAAGCCACTCAGTGTTTTTAAGACTGGTTGATACTGGAAATGGAAGCATTAAAAGGACAAAATGAGGGCTTACCTCCGGACACGTAGTAAGTTCCTGGCACTTAGGAGCTTGAGCTACTCTACTGTTCTACAAAAGTTCCCTGAAGAAGTGCTGTGGAACCTGATTCTTGGCAGGTTTATTTCAGCCAAAGCGGACCAGATAGTGGCTGATGTGGAAAGCCTCTGTCTGAGGATCCAGGAGAACCTGGTCTTGGTCAGAGTAGTACTGCTGGTACTAGACTGGAGGCCCTTCCACTCTGCACAGGTATAGCACTGTGATTCCACTTTAATTGGCTAGGAAACATCCTATGAAACCTGGGATTTACCGTTTTGTGGGAGGTGTTAAATTTCTCATGCAGAGAGCTCTAGTGTATCTGAGCAAGTGAAAAACTCTGGGATTCTGTAGGATGACACCATGGCAGTTAAAGTGAAATCATAGTGCTATATTTGTGCAGTGTAAAAGGACCTTAGGTATATAGATGGTTGGAGAGAGCAGTGTCCTATAACGGTCCTGGATTAGTTGGTCTTCTACAGACTTCCACAATCCCATCCCTAGATGTTCTGGACCAAACTTACCACAACTCCCAGCCCTTTATGGGAGTTGTGGTCCTGGACTTCTGGAGGATGCCAGTTTGGAGCAGTCTGGCCTATTGCATAAGACAGCTCTGTTTTCTAACATACATTTTATTTTATCTCCTTCTTGGGCCTTTCTCAGACCTGAAACCAGAGTCCATTAGAATGATACAAAGCTCATTTTCCTTTCCTAAAACATCTAGCCATCTTGGCTTCGTGGAGATAGCATAAAAAGCTGAGTCTTGGTGTGACTTAAAACACAGCAATAGTGTTTCTTTGTTGTTTGTGTCTTGTGAAATAAAGATTGGCATGAGCGGTCCAGAACAGAAAGCTTCTCATATCCTTTCCAGTACATCCCCAGTTTCTTTCTTTTCATCCAAAGCCGGATACCCCTTTGACCTGCTCAGAGAAAACATTGGAAAGCCACCCCATGGAATGAGGTGGCCCACAGAGAACAAAGCAGCCATTTGGGTCAGCCCTTTTGAAAAGAGCTTGATAAAGCCTTCCTTTCCTTTCTCAAAGATGTGTCACAGAGCGTGACAGTAAAACAGCTTCTCTTCTTGCAGGTTACCTTAAATGCGATACAGACGATGGCTGCGAGAACAAAGAAGAGGTAGGCGGAGAGGAGCTGTTTGACACCGTAAACTCCTCCATCGTATCTGGGGACAGCATCAGGTTCTTTGTGAATGTCAACTTGGACGTACCACAGAATGTTACAGGTAAGGATACAAGGCTGGGCTTGTGTCATCTTTCTGCTTTTCTCTGGTCTTGATCCTGTAACCTTGCAGGTTTGATTTTTCAAAGATCTCAGGCATCAGAGGACTGGACTCCAATGGGACCAGTTTAGAAAACACAGACTGGTTTGTATTGGAAGGTTCCAGATTTAGATACACAGTGGGACTGCCACGTTTGCTAGGGTTAGGGGTGCAGAACCCTTGCCAAAGTGAAAAAATTGCAAATGTCAAAATGTGTGTATGTCTGCGGGAAGATGACCAAGGCACAGTGGGGAAAACAGGCGCCAAACCAGTTCAGGGAAAAGAGAGGGAAGAGGCTAGGTTAGCATGGTGCCCTTATGTTTTCCCTCTCTCACCTATTTCTTCCTTGGGCGTGGGGGCATCGGGAGAAGGTTTTTGGCACTGAGAAATTGGGCTGCCAGCTGTCCTTAGCCGGCCAAGCAGCTACTGTTGAAGGAGGAAGAAGACCAGAAGTGTTTTTTTTAAAGGGCTACATGGGCTGATCGGATCCACTAAGATGGAAAGTTCCCCCAGAAAAGAAGTGCCTAAGCTGGGCGGGGAGAGTGATTGGAGAAACTTGCAAATAATCAAATACGTGAAAGTCAAACCTGCAAATGTGGAGGACTGACTTTATACAGACACATACATGTAGGTAAGCTTTGTAATGCTATAATGGGTTGCATAAACAGAAGCGCAAAAGCCAGACTTAAGCGAAGGCCCAAACAGAGGTCAGCACAATTTCTGTGGGACACAATTTCCGTCTAACATTCCAAAAGTGATGACTTGCATCTGACATATGCCAGTTATGTTAGCATAACAGCAGGTGCCTGAGCCGTGGGGGTCTTGATCTGCAATAAGCTCCTCCTGTGAGGTGAACAGGAAATGAACAGAAGCAATTGCAGACTTGGGGATTATTGGCCAGGACTTTGCACGCACAAAGGAGAGAGATACACTGAGCCAGGAAATAACAGAACTTGAGAAAGTTACTTTTTTGGACTACAAGTACAAGAACCCTTCATCCAGCATGTTGACGAGGGGGGATTCTGGGAGTTGTAATTCAAAAATGTCACTTTCCCCCAGTTCAGACAGATCATTTGGCAGAGTTCTTTCTACCAGAGGTAAACTGATTCCCTCTGTATATTCATCTCATTTGTGGAGTTCTTGAGGTAGAGCTTGATACCAGTTTTATACGTCGGCAAAGTGATTGCCCTGCCATGGGATTATTCTAAGGCACAGATTTTAAGGCACAAACTGTATTCTAATGCAGAGATTTTAATTTCTTGGGTAACCCAAGTGGCACTAACTAGCCTGCTGAAAGAAGCTATTTTTCTGCAGGTTTACCCACAGCTGCCTGCACTCAACATTTTGTGCAGTGTTTCATGATGTAGTATCTGTGTGTGTGTGTGTGTGTGTGTGTGCGCGCCTTCAATTCACCTTTTGACTTAGGACAACCCCATGAATTCCATAGGGCTTTCTTAGGCAAGGAATACTCAGAGGTGGTTTTGCCAGTTCCTTCCTCTGAGATATAACTTGCAGCACCTCATATTCATTGATGGTCTCCCATCCAAGTACTGACCAGAGTTGATCTTGCTAAACTTGCAAGATCAGATGTGATCTGGTGCCTTTGGGGTAGTTAGGTCATCTCTTGATAGCACCCCCCGCCCCATCCCACCCCAGTTTGGAAACAGCTTTACCCATCTTGGAAAAACCACCACCTTGCTTCTTCTGTAAAACCTTTTGGTACGCTTGTCTAGTTAAGCCCGCTACTCAGCTCTCACCCACAGTTTAATGTCCCTTCATCTTCCTACAATACAGAGGCCAAGACCCTCTTGAGAGCTAGCGTTCCACAATGCTATGCTGTCGTAACTGTGCAGTATTACAGAGAAAACTGCAATTGGCAAATGTCAAGGTACCCACTTTGCCATGTGGCTGTCACACAGCCTACTGGCACCTTCATTTATTTCTTTCAACTGTTTGCTAAACCGGTAAACCACTGCTGTCCTGCTACTTTTTCTTGCCCTCGGCTCTGTGATTCTGTGTCTCCGCATTCAGGAATACCCCTGCTCCCCTGTATCAACCACCTTTCTCTAGAAGCTTATGGCTGTGAGCTGACTCTTCACTCCAAAGTCTTGCTATTGCCATAGACATGACAAAGTAATATTTAACAGCAACAACAATATGCCAGACATGATTGTGGTTGAGAAACAAATAACTTGGATTATAGATGTGTCAGTCCTAGAGACGGAAGATTCAGATAGAAAGAGAGGGGAAAGATTATGAAATATTTGAAATGTGGTTCTGGAGGAGAGTTCTGCAGATACCCTGGATTGCCAAAAAGACTAATAAATGGATCCTTCAGCAAATAAAGCCCGAACTCTCCCTAGAAGCCAAGGTGACTAAACTGAGAACATCGTATTTTGGATGCATCATGAGAAGACATGACTCACTAGGAAAGATAATAATGCTTGGTAAGGTGGAAGGCAGTAGAAAAAGAGAAAGACCACATTACAGATCGACAGATTGAGTCAAGGAAGCCCCAGCCCTAAGCCTTCAAGAACCTGAGCAGAGCAATTGATGACAAGGTGATTTAGAGGTTCCCTTATCCATCAGGTAGTCATAAGTCATAGGTGCTTTTACATCACTTAACAACAACAACAACAAAAGCAAATTAAGCCTGAACTCTCCCTAGAAGCCAAGATGGCTAAATGAGCCTGTTGTTCTTCAGACGTGTCATGAGAAGACATGACTCACTAGAACAAACAATGCTTGGGAAGGTAGAAGACCACATTACAGATGGATAGACTCAGTCAAGGAACTCATGTCTCCAAATCTACAAAATCTGAGCAGGGCTGTTGATAATAGGGTGACTTAGATGTCCGTCATCTATAGGAGTGCCATAAGTCACAATTGACTTAAGAGCAGTTAACAACAACAAAAGAATGGAGATTTAGCATCCCTGGGAAAAGAAGCCAACTGTGGATCCAGTGGCGAGAGATACTATAATTGTGTAGCGTGAAGGGGCTCCAGATAATGAGAAGAGTAGATAACCCTGGCCCCATGCTCTTTCTCACCTACCACAGCCACAGTCTTAATTCTCACACCCAATTAATTCCAACTGCCAAGCCCAGGCCCTTCTCTCAGCTGTCTCACTGACCAACTTCAATTGTCCCAGTTACCCACCAGCTTTTTCGAATGCTCTTCTTCAAACTCCCCAGCCAATCACCAGTTACCTCCAACACTTTCCCCTTCCAACAAACCACCATCCATAAACTATATATTTTTCATCGTGGTCTCTGTACCTCAGACAGTGGGTTCTTTGCATCTGTGCAGAGCTCTGCTGGAATGTTCCGGAGCTGAGTAACTTGATGGGAACCTCATCCCCTTCCACATACGGGACGTGACCAAGCCCACCAAGCTACCATCTCCTCAGTTTCTCTCTGTCTGCCCAGTGAGTAGCTTCTGTTGGTGTGTCTGGGGCTGAGGACCATTCCTTTCTTGCATCTTTTTCTTAATCTTTTTCTGTCTTTTGGGTTTTTTTTTTGCCCTTTCTTCTTTCCCTGTTATTCTGCCTGATAAAAAAACAAAACTCTTTGCCTGTTGCTTCCTTCTTGTTCCTTCTCCCCTCCCCTTATGGCCTCTACGTCTCTCTTATAATGCACAAACATGTGTTGTCTGTACCTTTAAGTTATTTCCCACTTAAGGCAACTCTTAAAGTGACTCTATCACAGGTTTTTCTTGGCAGCGTTTGTTCCAAGGAGGTTTGCCATTGCCTTCCTCTGAGGGTGGGAGATTGTGACTTGCCCAAGGCCACCCAGTGGGTTTTCATGGCCAAGGGGGATCCAAACTTTGGTCTGCCAGAGTCCTAAGTGCAGCTCTCAAGCCAGACCACCTCACCAGCTCCCATACCAGTATACTAATAGTTATTCTAAACTGCCACCTTCAATACAGCTCAGGTTTATCTGGAACAACTGAAGATGGCAGAAGCCCAAATATCTTGCTTATACATTTATGCAGTTCTGTTTCTTAATCACGCTAATAAATATATATTTGAAATGATTTACTGTATCCTTCTGGGATTTAGAATAAACTTGTCAGAACTCCTGTTAGGTTTTTTTTGACGTCACTAGCATACACATAACATAACACACTAGCGTACACACATACAACACCACACTTTCATCACCTTTAATGATATGTAAACACAATCTTGTTTGTACAAATAGTAGAACATCGCACCAGACTGGTGGGGGAAGGCCAGAGGAGTACCCCCACTTCATTTGGGGGGCACCATAGACTATCACAACACCTGGGAAGATTGTAGAATCACAAAATCGTAGAATTGGAAGAGACCACAAGGGCCATGGAGTCCAACCCCTTGCCATCAAAGCATTCCTAAGAGATAGCCATCTACCCTCTGTTTAAAAGCCTCCAAAGAAGGAGACTTCACCACATTCTCAGGCAGCAGAGTATTCCATTGTCAAACTGCTCTTACTGCCAGGAGTTCTTCCTAAGGTTTAAATGGAATCTCTTTTCCCGAAGTTTGAAACCGTTGCATTGTGTTCTAGTCTCTGCAGCAGCAGAAAGCAGGCTTACTTCATCTTCCATAGAACATCCTTTCAAATATTTAAACATGACTATCATGTCACCTCTTCACCTTCTCTTCTCCAGGCTAAACATCTCCAGTTTCCTAAGCCGCTCCTCATAGGGCGTTATGGTTTTGGGCCTTTTACCATTTTGGTTGCCCTCCTCTGGACACGTTGTGTCAGTATCCTTCCTGAACTGTGGTGCTCAGAACTGGACACAGTATCCCAAGTGGGCATCTGACCAAAGCATCTTATTAGTGTAAGAAGATCTCAGAGGTCTCCTTATGCGAGGCCATGAAATGTGTAACCACTAGCTCACAGAGGAAAAGCCCCTCCAGATATTGTTGGACTGTGGAGGGAAGGTGGATGATGAGACTTAGGCAGACCATACTAAATCCTCCCTCATACCGCTGCACTCTGACCAACATGGCGCAGAGGCAAGCAAAACAAACATACAGCAGAGTTGAAAACACAGCTACAAGAAGCATGTGCAGCAGAGTGTGATATGCAGCACTGCTCTGGCCCCAAAAACTACCCACTAAGAACACTAGCACACAGTGTTGTCATCGAAAAATATACCTGGAGGCTTTTTATTGTTCAGTTCCAATATATACATCTGTACAGGATTCGCAGATCCTCCAGCAAAGGTTCAGCATTCCATCATCACATCAGTTTGAGGTATGCTCGGACAGAGCTCCGGCACGAGTCAGGGAGACCGAGAGACCGAGGAAGAGCCTGTCAGAGCCCACCTCTTTATATACACAGGGACTAGCTGATGTAATCCCAGCCAGGATTTCATGTCACCATGGCTGATGAAACCCCTTGCCCACGTTTCATATCACAATGACTCAGCCTAATTGTCCCATGGGGATTACCTCATGACTGCAAACTCATCTCCAGGTGCTTTCCGCATGCACATCAAAAGTATTTTTATTGGAGCAAAGGTCACAGCAATCCTTTTCCAACATGGACTGCATGTCCAAGCAGTTCTAGCCAGCATAGCTAATGGTGAGGCATGCTGGGAGCTGGAATCTAGCATTGTCCGGAATATTACATGAATTCCATGATGTCGGAGGGAGCTCATCCTTCGCAGTCGCCGCCGGTGAAAGTCCTGGCGGGGCAGCTGAGGCGGTGTCGCCGCCCCCCTGGCGGTCCGTGGCTGCTGGACCGGGAGGAGTACGGGCGTGCCGCGTTGGCCGTTCCCCTGGTGTGGATGCAGGGCACGGTGCTGAGCGTAGCACAGGACGGTTCGACGCTGCGGCTGCAGGACGGCAGCGGCTCCTTCGCAGCTCAGGGCGTGGAGAGCGTCCCCAAGGGGAGGCCTTGCTTCAGCGTCGGAAAGTACGTCATGGTGATGGGCCTGGTGCAGTCCTGCAGCCCAGAACCTACTCTTCGAGCTGTGAAGGTGATGGACCTCTCGAACAACCCCTTGAATAGAAGCATGTGGGAGCTGGAAGTGGAAGAATTACACAGAAACATCCTTTTTTGATGGAGGCAGAGTGCAAGCTTTCCAAAGAAAGTAGAGGGTTAAGGTATCTTTCATTCTGCTGTTAAAATAGTTCTGAATCTCCGTTGGGTGAACTTGAGTTAACCAGCGACGCTTACCTGGCCCACTTGCTGCAGCTGAAGTGGCAAGACCAATCAGGACAGAAATACCTGCGTTTTTTTTAAAGGAGACAGTTACTATTTCTAAGTGAGTCAACATGAATTCCATCTCTGTGCTCGTGATGGGTTGCACCTTGCATGAAACTCAAAAGGACTTCCCCCCACCCAAGTATTTTCTCACTAAATACAAAATTTCATGCTACCCCTTGGGGGAACATAGTTATGGACAATGAAATAAGGGTGATGTTGCAGGAAAGGAGGCTGGGTGTGGGATGCAAGGATCAATCCCAGGCAAGATTAGCAGGAGCTAAATTTAGCACTTTACAATTGAGTGATCGGGTTGGGTGGAAGAACTAAAGAATGCCAGCTCCTTATCATATGCCCCTTCTATGGCCCACGTCTTGTTTTTTTCCCCCTTCTATTTATGCAATCGATTGTGCTATTATTCACCTCTTGGCTATTTGAAAAATCCTGGCAAATACCATTGTTCAGCTCTAGAGCAAACACTCCTCTGGAATGAATAGAAGTTGCGTGTGTGTCTTGCTAGATGCTTTCTCTAGCAGTCTAGGGCCATTTCCCTTGCTACTTTTAGATGCTTCAAGCAAAAGTTGACCATCCCTTCAGCCTGCAAAGAATGTACCAAGGAGAGAATACTCTACGGAAGACGATGGCTCGTTTTGAAGAAGGTGGCACGCATCTGGAAAGGGGTCCAGACACAGCGTATAGTTTTTCTGGAAACAGAAGCATATATTTCTATATCCCTGGGGAGATGGAAAGATGCCCTCAGCACGGCCACCGTGCCTTGTATGTCCACTACCTGGTCAACATCAGTATCTTGAACAGAGCTTAGTTATTTAATTTATATCCTGTCTTACTCCCAGTACAGTCCTCTCTCCTCATTTTTAAGGTTTAGCCTCCATGAATTTGACTATTCGTGCGTTGCCTCCACCTCCTTTCTCCTCGTCTCAGACCTTTGCCTTTTTCCTGGACAAAAATGCCTGCTTTCTCTGCGCTTGGGCAAAAGGCGAGGGAATGGGAGGGGGAGAACTGAGCTTATCGAAGAAAGATGCGCACGTGCCTCTCCCTCATTTGCTTGCCTTTGCCTGGGCATGGAGAATATGTGCCAAGGCAAAAGGCAAGAGAATGGGAGGAAGCCACATGTGCCTGCCCCCCCCATTCTGTTGTCTTTTGCCCAGGATCAGAGAATGCATGCCAAGGAAAAAGGGAAGGAAATGGTATGCATGTGCTTCTCCGCCTTTCCCCCATTGTTTGCCCAGGGATCACATGGCTTCCTTCTCCACACCTGGACAAAAGGCAAGGGAATGGGAGGGAGAGCATCGTGCATGGAGAAGGAAGGTGTGCGCATGCCTCCTCCCCACATTCCTTTGCCTTCTGCCTGGGCATAGAGGAGGAAAGTACGTGCCCCAGGGCAAAAGGCAAGGAAGGGAAGGAGAGAGCCCTGGAAGGGAAGGAGAGGGAGAGTGCAGAGGGAGTTAGCCATGATTTTTCCAATTTCACCAGGATTCTGCACCCTGAATCCTCATGAAAGTAGGCGTGGGGCACTGTATGGCTTAAAACCATATTCAGTACAAATGTTTTTTTTTTTTAAATTGAATAAACAATCTTTTACTATATTTTAAGCAGTACTTTTAAGTCACAAGGTAAAAGTAACAGCTCACTTCATTAAAAGGCCATTCTGCCACAGCCGGTTTGAAACCACATCTTCTTTCAAGACAAAATCCTACCAGTAAATAGGCTTAAACGAGGGGCCGGTCTAGTTTCCGAAGGGAGAAAATTCCACAGCGTGGGAGCGGCCACCGAGAAGACTCTCTCTTGTTTTCTTACCAGCTATACTTGTGAAGGCAGTGAGACACAGAAAAAGCCCTGCTCCAGAGATCTTAAGACTTGGGCTGGCTTATATAGGGAGCAACACTCTTTCAGCTGGTCTGAACTGAAGTTGTATAGAGGTCTGTATTTCATAGCCAGCACTTTGAATTTTGCCCAAAAACAGACCATAGTCAGCAAAGCTGTTACAGCAAGGGACTTGCATGTTCCCTCGAACCAGCTTGGAAAAGCTGCTGGTTCTTCCTGGAGGATCCTAGGACTTGTAGTCCAAAGAAAAGTACTTTTCCATGGTCTGATTCTAGAAATGCTTAAGGTTGCTTTCCAGTGTCAGTATGCGTAAGCAGTGAGATTGCTAATTTTTCTTTGGTCTGCCCACACAGATGTAGGAGCCACTATTCAGTTAATGGTGCATATTTCTGGGTCTGAAATGCACCAGATTCCATCTGATCTTGGAAGCTAAGCAAGGTCGGTTCTGGTTAGTGCGTGGATGAGAGACCACCAACCAATACCAAGTGCTGTAGGCTCTGTTTCAGAAGAAGGAACTGGCACAACCACCTCTAAGTATTCCTTGATTAAGGAAAACCTGTATGAAATTTCATGGGGTCGCCATAGAGGTGACTTGAAGGCACGTGGACTTATAGAATGATGCCAAGATTGGTCTTTGGGCGTTAAAGATGAAATCTGGAGAGTGCTTTGAAGAGGCAAGTCTAATTTCTTGGACTTGGCCAAAGATACAGTTACAGTGCATTGTTGATGTTTTTAACATTCATCAACACTAGGAATGTAAAAAATACAACTTTTCTTGTCTTTGGCAACAATGCATGTCTTCCCTCATTGAGACATTGGGGCAGGGGGAAATGTTCAGCTGCCAGAAAAGTTTTGACACTTCAGAACTTTTTAACGAAAAAATCCTTTTTATGGGAACCCCTCCTTTTTAAAAAAATAAAAAACATTCTAATGTAGAAAACAGTTTGTTTTTGCAGAAAATACACTATTTTCTGCGAAAAAGGTTGCACAAATATTTTTAAGAAGCCTTGAGCTAGGAAAAACAGGTCACAGAAACACTTGTGATCTTGTGAAATTAGTTATTCCAGCTTGAAATAAGTAAAAGATTTGTGTCCCTGATCATCACACAAATAATCATTTCCTTCCCTAGGCTGGGTCTGATGTTTGCTTAAAGGCATGTAGATCTTTGAGATCACAGTTTTGATAGCAAAATGTTAATTTGCAGCAGGGGAAAAATAAAGCTTAAATTCTTCTTCCCCTTTATTCCCAGAGAATGACTCATAAACCAACCTTCCGAACTCTGCTTGAATATGAATTTATGTGGTTGTTAGTGGTTCCTAGTAACAACGCCATAAATTTTAATTTCCGGTGTGTCACCTCCATATACAGCACAGAAAGCAGAAGAGTAATTTTAAAATGCAACACACTTGGGATTAATTTATGCATGCGCTATTCAAATATTGCTGTTGCCACTTATGAAAATGCCCATTGGATTGCCATTGCAATATGCTGAAATTAGGGATAAATAGATCTTTAGAGCGTCATTGGAAACCTGTTCCAGTCTTCAGAAGGAAGCCAGCAATCTCTGTGTTACGCATTTTGACAGCTTGTTTTCTCCCTGCTGGATTGGGTATGCTACGTAATCTGAACAAGGTGCTACCCTAAAGGGCTCAAGATATTCAAGTGAGAGGCTTTCAAAGTCAAAAGCTTCTGTATTAGAACTTTCTAAAAGATTCCCAGGCAAGACTTTAAGAGCAGCCATATTGGAATCGGCCAAAGGTGTGTTTTGCCCAGGATGCTTTTGGCCAAACAGTGAACCCCAGATCTCTCTTTGGAAGCCCAGAAGGAGAGCTTGAACAAACTATCTGCTTTCTATCAGGGTATAACAATCTGAGACAAAGCTTGGAAAAGTTCCTTTTTTGGACTGTAGCTCTCAGAATCCCCCAGCGACCATGGTTAGTGGTCTTCTTAGCTGGAGAGAATCATAGAGTTGGAAGAGACCCCAAATCCATCACAATTTTGTCATTCAGGAAGATACTATCATAGCATTCCTGACAGATGGCCATCCAAAACCCTTCAAAGAAGGAGACTCCACCACACTCCAGGCAATGTATTCCACTATAGAACTGTTCTTGCCATCAGGAATTTCTTCCTGATATTTAGATGGAATTTCTTTTCCTGTAGTTTGAATCCATTGCTCCCTGTCCTAGTCTCTGGAGCAGCAGAAAACAGGCTTGCTCCATCCTCCATGTGACATCCCTTCAGATATCTAAACATAGCTATCGTGTCGCCTCTTAACCTTCTCTTCTTCTCCAGGCTAAAAATACACTGTTCTTACAGTTGTAGTAAAAACTGCAGCTACAGTTACTAAGCCTGAAAACTCCTTCATAGACCATGTTTGAGATCCCATATCACCATCTACATTTCCTAACTTAAGGAATCCACAGGTTCATTGCAGAAATGCAGTGAAACCCTCTTAGTGAATTGCAAAGATATGCCTCTAAGCAAAAGGCTCTAATGTGCCTCACTCACTTTGGATGCGCTGCGGACAGTCCCTTTGCATTCTGGCACTTCGTAGCCAGTGTCCTTGATGCACTTTGATGCCCATAAATCATCAGGGCATGGCACATCAGTCATTCCACTGGCTATCACTAGTCAATGAACATCTATATTTTTTATCATCGTGGCAGACCCTAGGTAAATACAGGCGTTCGTTGCAAAACTACTCAATTCAATTTTGCATACACATGAGGCTACTTACAAATAGAACTCCAAAGCATAGACTTTCCAGACTAGATCTTCTTTACTGCCAGGTTATTTAATCCTCTTTTTTTAAAGCAATCTAATCTTGAGGCTGAAGAGTGCACAGATTATTATGCATACTGGAGAGGAGCTCTCTCTCTTTTTTTGGTCAGACCTAATACCGTTGCATTAAAGAGAGGAAAAGGTCTTTCCATATATTTTCTCTGCACTATACATATGATTTGTATATATATTTGCATCATCCCAATTTGGCAGGGACAGTCTTGATTAATCCTCTGCCATCCCACTTTTTCAGCCGCTTCTAAAATGTCCCAGTTTTTCTGTCCTCCTCCCACTTTCCCCCTTTGCCTTCAGCTTATTTAAGTTGCCACAAGCTGAGTTCAAAATACAGAAGTAGTTTGGACTAAATTTATTCACCGGGGAGTGATGAGCAGGGGTAGGCGGAGGCCAAAGCAAACAACTACAGCCTCTTCTGGCTTATCTCTTCTTCCTCATTAATAAGTTCCATCGTCCTAACCACACTCTGATGTTACTTAGCTACGTGTATCCTGGATTTCATCTGTGAAAAGTATGTCTACTATACCTATAAATTTCTCTCATCTCTCTTTTTAGCAGTGCTTTTCACTGTAGACTTTCCCTCCTCACCCAGTGCTCCCATTTTAAACTTTCCCCATAGTACGAGTATTCCTGCTGCCTGGTACTTTCGGTTCTCTTTCTTTGCTGCTTGCTTTTCAGTGCTGAAAGACCCTTTTTAAGATGAGGTAAGCAGGACTGTACACTGTATTCCAAATCCGGCACCACCGATGATTTTTATGGCAGTATTTCTTTTCTTGAAAGTCAATACATACTTCCATAACTATACTAAACAATTTCATATATATAGGTAGATCTCTAAATTCGAAGCTTAAATATAATAAATATAGTCATTATAATAATATAAAATCATAATACTCGTATTAAATACAATATATAACGTAGTTTAACATTTTTTTATGTTTTTTATGACAGTATTTCATTGCCGTATAGTTTTATTTTCAACCCGTTTTCCAATAATCCTAGGCATCTAGTTTGAGAAAGGTTCCAGTACGTGAAAGGGCAGTGATGACCAAATGCAGTAGGTCCAGGTCCCATTATTCTCCCCATGATCCTCGGAAAGTGATATGTAGGCACCTTCATATCACCTCTCAACTTACAGTGGGCCCATTAATTTCCTAAGTTTTCTTAGGCAAGGAATTCTTGGAGGTGGTTTTTGCCAGTTTCTTTCTCTGAAATACAACCTACAGCACTTGGTATTCGTCGGAAGTCTCCCATCCAAGTGCTAACCAGGGCTGGCCCTGCTTAGCTAGTCTGCCAAAAATACAGCGGGTGGAGCGTTAAGAAGAAAAACTACTGGAAGTTTGGCAATGGAATGTGTTGCCTGGGAGTGTGGTGGACTCTCTGTCTTTGATTTTTAAACAGAGACTGAGTTGAGCATCGGTTGAGAGTGCTTTGATGGTATATTCCTGCAGGGCAAAATGGGATTGAACTGGACGGCCCCTGGAGTCTCTTCCACCTCTAGGATTCTAGAAGAAGCCAGAAATCCACTTCTGGTTTTGGAAGACAGGAATATTTGAAAGCTTAAAGAGTGCAGGGGTTGTATCCTCTTTAAACAGATATGACAAATAAATAACTAAATAAAAGCTGCACCGCAGCTCTTAGACATTTCCAGGACAGACACTCAGTCTTTTTAGGGTGTCGGGGGCACAGAAGTATCCCGTCCCTGCCGTTGGGAGTGGAAGCTTTGTCCCCATTTAGACCGTGGCAGATTATTGTCTTGATTGAAGTCTCCGGGAGTCTTTAACTATAACCAGCTCTTCAAGTGGGTACAATAAAATGAAATAAAAATGCTGTCCCATTATTATTAATGAGGTCTAGAAAGCATGCCCAGTGCCTCAAAGTACTTGGATGCACGTACATACTGTGAACGCAATAAATCTCTCGCTCTCAGAGTGCTGTTTTTATAACTGTCAGTTCGCTAGGCGTTAAACGTGCTTGTTGGAAGAGATGCCCTTACATAATTTGTTAGAGGAAGAAATGATGAATGGGGGACCGGAATGCAGGACGTGCCGACGATGCGAGGATGGGCATCATGCCATATATCATATCGTATCAGCTACCGCTTATGACCTACGAAGTATTCTATGACTCAGATCCAGGTTTTTTGAAGGAGCACATCTCCCCAGATGAGCCTGCCTGTGGTTTGAGATCTTCCAGGGAGGCTCTTCTCTCTGTCCCACCACCGTTCCAGGTATTTCTGGTAGGAACACACGTCAGGGCCTTCTGGGTGGCTGCCCCCGGCCCTGAAAGACCCCCTTAGAGCCATTAAACTGATGCCCTGTGTGCTTTGTTTTGACAGACCTGGAGGGCTGACTGGTAAAGGGGGATGAACCTTTCATGAACTATGTTGCCTATCTTTGTTTTAATGGTTTGCTTGTAAGTGCTTTAAATTTTATTGATCGCTTAATTATATCTTAAACTTTTGTACGATGTTGATGTTTGGCTTACTTTGTTTTAGCTTTTGTGACCCACCTTGAGCCCCAGACTAGTAATAATATAGATTGAGTATCCTTTATCGAAAGTCCCCCAAATCCAATACGCTCCAAAAACTGAAATTTTTGAAAAATAAAAACCAGACTTCTTCTTGTAGGGAACATGAGGGGATTACAGAGGCTTGCTCGAGATTGCTGTGGCACTTGCAAGATCTCTCCGTTGGTTTGGCACCTTTTTTAATCTCTCAGCTTGCTTTGCAAGCGGTGTCTGCTTTTGGTCCCAAACAAGCTTCCATAATCCTGCTCCCTGCAGAAGGAAGGCAAGAGGAGAAGAACTGGCGAAAGAGTGGAACCTGCATCAAAAGAACAGTACGTGAACTCATTATGTATAATGCAGATACTCCAAAATCTGACAAAAAGCCTGAATCCCAAAATACTTCTGGTCCCAAGCATTTTGAATAAAGAATACTCAACAGGAAATGAAATTTCAGATATGGGATACTCAATCTGTTTGGAATTTTTTTGGTTCGTTTTCAAGAGGGCTACACCACCCAGCCCCATGTTCACATGTTCACTGTGCCTTAAAACAAGGCTGGGCTAAGTGCCAAGCATCGGCCTCCTGTGGCCCCAGGCTGTTTGTGAGGGCCCCACTTTGCAGCATCCCTCAAATGTTTCATTCCATACCCAGGGATTTTTTTACATCTCTTTGCCCCCAACTATTATAAGTATAGGAGAGATGTTATTTAAATCTACGTAAAGCATCCAGAGATCTGCTGTTAAGATCTGGCTATACTGCCTGCCTGCCGGCCCCTCTTCCAAAGAGCTAAGTGTAGCGTTGCTGTTGTTGTTAACTGCCGTTAAGTCAGCTTTGACTTTTGATGATGCTATGAAAGAGGGACTTCCAAGTGTCCCTGTTATCAGCAGCCCCACTCTCATCTTGCAGACTCTGGGACGTGGCTCCCTTGGTTGACTCCATCCATCCCATAATGTGATCTTTGAAGGTCTTTAAACAAAGATTGGGCAGCCAGCTCTCTGGAGTGTTTTAGCTGTGCTTAGTTTAGATGTGCTTAAATCATTCATCTTGGTTGTTCCCTAACACAGTTTGCAAAGGGATGTACTTCCACGGCATACATGCCTTATCCATCACTGGTTTGTAGTACAACTCCTTTGACAAACTGAGGCTGGGAATTAGTGGCTTTCTTTTTGGAAACAGAGAGCTGGATGCATTTGCTTGCCAGATTGAAAGCTGCTGTATTATCTACTGCAGTGGTTCTCAATGTTGGGTCCTCCAGATGTTTTAAACTTCAGCTTTTTCAGAATCCTTGGCCATTGGGTATGCTAAGCTTTTGGGATGTTGAAATGCAAAGGCATTTCAAAGGTCAAAGAGTGAGAACAACTGGACACTTGCACTTGAAGTATTGCTGATCCTCGGTAATTAATCATCTGTTTGGCATTCACAAGGTCCAGGCTGAATCTTCACTGTTTCTAAGTCGGCCTGGAAAAGGAACCTGGTTTGAAATCTCACGCACTCCAACTGTCCCGATTTGACAGGGAGAGTCCTGGTTAATCCTCTGTCTTCCCACTTTTTCTTCAATTGCTTGTAAAATGTCGTAGTTTCTCTCTCTTCCCTCTTTCCCTCTTTGTCCTCAGCTTACTTCCGCTGCTGCAAATGGGATTGAAACTACAGAAGTAGGTTTCATTCCATTAACTCAGCAGGGTGGCGAGGAAAGGGGAGGGCGTAATTTTGCTTTTCCCTGCCGACTCAGGTAAAACCAAACTGTTGCAGCCTCTCCATACTTTAACAACTTTTGCTGTTTGATGTTTCTTGGCCACACTTGTCTCAGTTTTCATCAGTGAAATGTTGGAGGGTATGAAATCCTGGAGAGCTGACGTGAGCCACTGTAGAGACAGAAGTGGGTTGGATGGACTAGTGCACCGGGATTGTATAAAATTCTATGATTGTCGTTCTTTTTAACTTCTCCCTGCGCTTTCACACTCCTTTTGCTAACAGTATGTTTCTTGGTGTGAGCTGCTTCTCAGTGTGTCCCGCTTGAAGGATGCTGAACATCTGTGCCCGAAGTCAGAAACAACAACGCAGAAAGTCTGTAATGTTTTTTTTTTCTGTTTCTTAACAGTTAGTGATTTGTTGAAAAGCCAGTCGGAAAGCAGGATATGGCTTTGTTAACAATAATAATGGGGCAGAAATTTACACTCTTAACACTTTTACATGCCAGTTTATAGGGATTGTTCCACCCTCGACAACAATAGATCGTTCCTAGATACCGAGTCAACAGTTTCCTGGAAGGTGCTCCAGACGAATGCCTGAACGCACACACGCATGCAATGCAACCTGCCCGGCGGCTCGTCCAGCAAAACAAGAGCTTCCCAAAGGACGCTTTGAGCCCCTGCGAAAACATATTGTTTGAAGGGGGTGCAAGGAAACCCCAGAGCTAGCCCACTCTCGTGGCGCCAAGAAATTCCAGGGAGAACTCCCATCCAGAGACGAGCAGTCTGGGACTGAATAGGGTATCCTTCCATACACAATGGTTGCATTTCCTCGCATTAATGCCTGAGTCCTTTTTATGTCGCCAGGCACAATACGAACCCCATGATCTCCATCTGATAAAACCTATTTTAGAAACTTGATGTCAGGGGTGGATGGGGGCTACTTAGAGCTTCGTACGGCTAAGAATGGAAAATGGATGCACCAATTGTGTTCACTGATAGGCTCAGCCTCTGCGTGAGCTTCCTGAATTTTCAGTCCCCCACCACCACCTTTTTAAAGTGGTATTTAGAAACTTGGTTTTGCCCTACCTTCTGAATATTTGTGTGCATTCAGATAGGAGGAAATAGGACCCCTTTCAGGATTTGTATGCTGAGATGGCTGTGAATGAACAAGGAAAAAGCGTTCAGACGAGAAAAATCGTTCCATTTCATGTCTGTTGTGTTTTCTCCGAATTCTGCTGTGATCTTCATCTTGCCCCGTTTCTGTATCAGGTGGCAAGATTTCCCCCTTCCCCAACCTTCCAGCACAGAAATTGATGTTAAAAAAGGAAAGGGGGAAGGGGAAGAGAAAAAAAATCTGGCAATGCTTTCAAGATTAATTGATATCTTTTAGCATGCGATCTTGAGGATTTAAAAACCCCTCCTGCTTTCCGTTTACGTGTGTGTGTGTGTCTATAAATTTTAATTAGGAGTTTTTCAATGTGCAATAAAAATTACAGAGAATCTGGAAAAAAAAGAAGAAAGAAAAGGCAAGAAAAAGGAAAAAAAAAAGAGAAAGTAGGATATAAAAAGAAATAGAGACCAAAAAAAAGCCTGGTTTCTGACTTTCATTTTGGTGCCAATTACATACATGTAGTATAATCAGACCTCTCTTTCTCAAACTACATTGTTTGCTTCTTCCATTAACAAAATCTTATTAACTGTCAAAACCAAAAGATGCCAAATTATTTTCTTTTTTCTGCTCCTGCTTTCCTTTTTATGCTGTTACAGACTAACACAGCTACCAGTACAAAAAGAAATGTATGCACAATGCATATGGTTTTTGCAAAGAAATGTAAAATAATTTAACAAGGTATTTTTGTCACACACAAAGTATGGATTTTTCGGTACATCTGCCTGCTAATGTAATCACAGTGTGTGCATTTTCCCCTCTTTGCTGAAAATCTGTTTATGTTTTCCAAATATACCCATTTTTGGCCTTGCACATTTTTCTATCGTACACATGGTTGTGTGTACAATTTTTCGTTATGGAACCTCACCATGAGCCACAGGAGGTGGATGTTTCTGAGTCAAGATGCACTTTGTCCCATTGCTGTTTTGGGGAGATGTCGATGAAGAAGGGTAAGATAGGCTGAAAAGTCAGCAAAATTTGCAAGCTGCAAAGTTATTTAAGCTCTTAAAAATCTCAAGGAAAAGCAGATTAAGCATTTCCAGAACATTTTGACCCTACCATCAACTAACTGGCGCTGCCTACCAATGACAATAACAATCAGAAATGTAAGGGAAAGGTTCACTATGAATAATTACCATTTGGAGCTTGCTTGGTAATTTTCCATTACGGCTTAATGACTAGCGTTTACTAATTGGCTAAAATATATCCATTATATTCCTGTGATTTGCTATATGTTGTCATAAACTGTTGCTGGGTAGATTTTGCAAAATACAGAAACAATAAAGTGCATGTTTGCTTCAGTACCAGATTGCTGGACCAGCATGTTATTAAATAAACTGCTGTCTTCAGTTCACTGTGCCTCTGTGTTCTTGAATCCCACACTAAACAAGTTTCCTATTTAATATGAAATGGGTATTTGGATTTCCTAGTGCATGTTTTGTCTATCCCTGGGGGAGTTTGGAGGTCACTTAATGGAACACTTACTTGCTTTGGGAAATTGCATGTCTGTGTCTGTGCTTCCTAGAGAGAGAATTAGTAGGAGAGGTTGTGAATTTAAGAAGTTACCATACTTCCATGGTTTGCTGCAGGCACCTTGCAAAGTAAGTTCTGCCACGGCTTTATTGTAACGGCTCCATCCCAAGATCATGTTGGTAAACGTGAGCTTTTGCTCTCCATTCTTTTAACAGCGTCTTCTGCACTTTTAACACATTTAGTGTGGCACAAGCCAGGCCTTTTCAACCTATGGTACCTTCTAGACAATATTACAATAAAATTCCCCATGTGCCTGGGAGACATTGGCCGTGTTGGTTGCAGATGGTTGAAGTCTCAAGTCTGGAAGGCACCAGTTTGAAGAAAGTGGGGATAATAAACTTTCTTAGACTGGAGTCCACCTCATCATGTGCATGAACCTTCAGTTGTTAGGTGTCATGTCTGTGAATGCTCTGAAGGTAGAAGTTCATTTTTAGCACTTGTTGATCTTGTGCAAGCTGAGACGCGGCCACTGTTTTGAGGGACTGGACATGACTTTTCATCATTGCTGGGAAGGGATTCTGGCTTTCTTTGGCTGTTTCTGGGTATGCCCCTCCCAAAAGCATTTAAAACAAAAATAGGCCCCGGAGAACAATCTTGTTAGTTGAAAAATTGAGGATTTTTTTTCATGCCTTTGAGTTTGAATGTTGGACTAGGATTCCTGCAGTTTGAATTTCAGTAGCCCATGGAAACCCACTGAGTGACCTTGGATGAGTCCACTCTCTCGACCTCAGAGGCAAAACCTCACCCCCTTCCTGAAACAAGTCTTGTCAAGAAAACCACATGATAAGATTGCTTTAGGGTTGCCATAATTCATAAGCAACTTGGAAAGAACACAACAACAAAGTTAGGGTTACCAGAGTGAAAACTAGAGATGGCTCTTGCACCTTCAATGGGTGTGTAAAAGTGGCTGTTGGCTTGTTTCCTGGTGGTGTGACAAGCAGCCCCCATTGAAATTGCCTTTTTTTTTTATGGGAACAATGTTTTGTTTGAATAGTCAGCTTGGCTATGCAGGGTTTGATGATACTATAGAGAAGATATGTTGTTAACAATCAAATAAAGCATTTTCCAGAACACATTCTGGGACAGCTTAATTTCTATATTTTATACCAGCCTGCGATACCAACAACATTTGTAAAAGATGTTGTCTGAATTAAGTTTTCTTTTGGAGGATTATTTTTTTAAAGGTACAGGATTCATCTCCAGTTTTCAGCCTGGCAGCTCGAAAAAAAAGAGCCGTACGTTTGGGGGGAACGCACGGAAAAAAATTTTTTTCCCCAGGTTGGAAGGAGGAGGAAGCAGGTCTTTTGGGATGGAATGGTAGGATAGGGATGTGCTGCTCCTAAAAAGATGCCTTCCGTGGTTTAGAAATTTCAGTCTGTCGGTTCCGCTGCTGAGTGACTGGTTAGATAGCTGTGGTCCAGGTGATGAAATCAGGACTGCAGCTGGTTGTGTTGACGAGAAAGCGGAAAGGGTTCATTGCTTTAGAGAATTGGTGACGGGAACAGGCCTGGCCTTTTGGCAGATGTAGCCGGAACCGAGCGGAGAAAGGCACAGCAAGGGATGTGACAGGGTAGCAAGAATTGTTATTAAATTTCCACACCTCCTTAAACAAAGGGCGGAACATAGTCTTCCAGACACCCCCGGCAGCGCTTTGAATTTAGTGGAGTTCTTTAGGATCACGTCCCTCTCTCCATCGCTCTTGCGCTTGAAATTGCATATTCTTCACATGGGGATTTCAGATGTGTTTCCCCACTGTCTCATAGTCTGTACCTGAAATGAATTAATTCCAACAATCAACACCGCAGGGAAAAAAATCCTTAAGGAACGTGGATGAGGTAATCTTAAGAGCACAGAAAAAGGAAGGGAAAAGATGCAGACAGTTCAGTGCCTTCAGGTTTAGGTGGGGATTGTTTTCATATCTTAAATGAATGCCCGTCTGCACCATTTATATTTTACTTTTCTAGATAGGAAGAGTTGGGCTCATTCTGACCTGGGAGATAGATTTGGACGGAGAATCAGGGTGCCCAACCAAGAAGCCTCTCTCCCATGTCTTCCCTCTTTGTGTTGTCTTCACTAGAGGGATGCAGAGGGGTACCCATCCGAGAGACCTCAGTTCTCCGTCAGGCATATGTAGGCTCTTTAGTTACCAAGGTCCCAAGTCATTTAAGACTTATTATGTCATGAATTCAGAGCAGAAGTGGATTGGCAACCAGTGCTTGAAAACTGGTATTATGTGTTGTCTGTATGACACTCCACTTCTTTATATACACAGCAAGAAGCTGCTAAGACAGAGATTCTCTCTCAGCACCCCAAAATGAGTTGGGAAGGAATTTGCAAGGTTGGGAGAATCTGCACCAGGGGTGAGCAATTGTGAGAGGCTAGAAGACTGCATTAGGTCCCGGGAGACTGTACCCGCTGCTACACTCCCAGTGTAACCCCAGTATTTTTCTGCCCTCAAATGCCCCCCGGTGTTCATCTCCCATCCCTGTGGTGGGACAACAATGTCTTGCAGAAAGGGCCAAGAAAGAGGAAGCGAAAATGGAGAAGAGAGGGAGGTCTTAAAAGTGGGGTCTCTTATAAAACCACTGACCCTAGAAACTTTCCTGGGTCCCATGGTCTGGTTACCCAAATACAAAAGGTATTTATAAGCATGCATTTAAATGACACATAAGCAAATGGTGAGACTTTTCGATGAGAAAGCAGGCGGCTTTGGCATGCAAAGAAAAAAAAATACCCTATGCTATGTAAGCCCGTCTTGCCGTAAAACAAAGGAGGGAGAGAATGCTGGAATTTTCCAACAGTCTTATTATGTACATGCAAATATTGCAAAACCTGAAAAAAAATCCGGTATGTGGAACACTTCTGGCCACAGGAAGGCTCAGCCTGTCCTGAGCTAGATTGTCCAGTCGTCAGACTTTGGTGCAAGACCAGCTTCCTATGCCCTCATATTGCTGAATCTTGCATGTTTAAAACTGTTCCCACTGACTTAATTGAATGAAGCTTCTGCACTTGATTAATCTTTGGCTTAAACCTTTGTAGCACTAATCAAACTATTTCAATCCAGCCATGAATCAAAATCGGTGTAAAATAGGTTGGCCTCTTTAATGCCTGAGCTTTACACCACAAAGGCAGGCCGTCTTATCTAAGTTCTCCTATAAATCTCATGCCAAAATCAGTGCGTTAATTACATTCACAGGATGGATGTTTTACTGTTCAGGTTAAAAGAAAGGATGCTTTAGATTTATCAGCAAAGTTGTTTTCAGTTTTTTGTATGTTGCGACAAATTGTTTGCATGCTTGTATTGAATTTTTTTCCATGGTAGTAAAGAGAAACAAGGATGCAGAAGAGGAAAGGAAGGGGGTTAGCTATACTGCCGACCTTAACATATTTCAGTCCATGGCTGTGAGACATTTTGGCTGCAAGCTTGATGAATATCTGCCTGGAATCCATGGGAATTTATACACAGTCCCAGAATTTACTTTTAAAAAAAAATCAAATAAAAGCAATAGATAAAGTCAGAAATGTGTTTGCTTTTGTGGAATTACCGGCAGGCTGTGAATCTGAAAGTTTGGCATAATTGAGTGCTACAAGGAGACTGAAAGTAGGTCTGTCTTGCTTCAGTGTGCTGCGCAAAGTGATTTACTGTTTGGAACACAATAGCAACCCAGCTGGGTGAAAGAACAAGTTCTACAGTTGCTTAGTCAGTGCTTTAGGAAATTGCATGGGAGCAGCATCCCTTCGCATCTCTGACACAAGAGCTTTTTTCAAGAAGAAATAAGCAGACAGAAAAGGTCCCCCAGGGGGTTTCCATGGCTGAGCGGTGATTCGAACCCTGGTCTCCTAGAATCCTGGTGCAATACTCAACCACTACACCATGCTGGCTCCTGTGCAACCTGGCTCCCCTTATCTATCATTTCTTTTTACCAGTCTGCTTGTGATTTGCATGCTAGAAATTCTGGGTTTCTCACTCAGCCAGGGGTTTCAGTGTCCTCTGCTTGGTTTTGTCCTGTTTCATTCACTGTTACACACTCCTGTAGGGGCCTCCTTGAACATTTATGGGCAGCTCCTTGCCCTGTTGTTTTTGATTCTCTGGCCCATTTGTTGTTCCATATTGGGAACGGCAGAGGGACAGCACCCAGAAGATAGTTCTGCATGATGTCGTCCTGGTCCCGTCCTTCTCCTGTCCCCAGGTGCCGATATTGTGCTGCAAATCATTAATGGGTTCTCCCCGTCAGTGACCGGCAATCATGCCAACATCCCCCCGCCCACCTGCACTTACCTGAGCTGCGGAGGGTCAGGAAGCACAACGACTGTGTTTCCTGCCCCAGCACAGCCTGGGACAGAATCCGCTTGTGCCGCAGAAGCAAGAGGCATGGCCGTCACGCCTCCTGCAGTCCCGTAGGCGGCCGGTGCAGAGGGGAGCACTTGTGTCGCGCTCCCCTCCCAAGAGAACCTCTTCTGAGATCCCTGCAGGATGCTGCTGGGATGAGGTAGGGTGTGGAAGGGGCCTCAGCTGAAAACTTGCTCATTTTCCAAAGCTTTTGGAGTTTTAGTTTAATACAGGGTTGTTGTTTTTTTCATTTTGTGTATTTAGATTATATTTGCTTTTCAGTTTGCTTTAGATTATGTTGTGGGTTTTTTTGTATTTCTATCTGGATAATTTATTTTGCAATTGTATTGCATAATTTAAATTTGCATTACTTCTTCCTTCCCCTCTGTGTGTGTGTGCGTGTGTGTGTGCGCGCGCGTGCGTGCGTGTGCATTTTAGATTGCACACCTTTTGTTTTTGTTGTCATTTTACTTGTACAGTGTACCATGTACATTGATAACACTGTATGCACACTTTGCTGAAGGTAATTAACTACCATGTATCAAAAGGAAGGGGTAAAGGCACTTCTGCTAGGTTCTAGAAAAGTGCCAGGGTTTGCAGAAATATGTGTGTGTGTGTAATAGCTGGAATCCTGAATGGCAGTATGCCACGCTGCTGGAATTTGGAGACGTTGGCTGGCATTTAGTGTTGTAGGTGCAGATTGGTAACTTAGAGTTATGGATCTGTAACTCAGAGCTTTCCAAACTTTCCATGTTGGTGACACACTTTTTGGCCATGCATCACGACACAGTAATTCAGTTTTACTAGCAAACCAAAGGTTAAACTAAGCCCTTATAAGAGGTACAAACACATGCATAAATTGTGATAACAAAAGCACAAGAAACGAAATTCTTAATTGGAAACTTATCCATTTTAGATGTAATTTAACTGCAGTTTAAGTAACTAAATATGAAAATAACAGCACCAGCAGTCTACTCCCACAGTGATAAAGGGTGGGAACAATCCCACGTGGCACAAACCTACAGATAGGCGGCTTTTCATCAAGCGGCCATGCCTTTTCACATTCACTTCCAGTGTTTCAACTGTTTCAGTTATGCATGCGTGCTACCCAGAGGCATATCTAGGGTGGGGTAGGCCAGCTGCCACCCTCACCGGGATATTTCTTGGCCTGGGACAGCAGCGATGGGAGAGGCAGCCTCTCGACCCAAGCCTGGCCCCCCACTGCAGTCCTTGCTGGGGTCTTTCTTGGCCCAGGGTGGCGGTGGCAAGTGAGGTAACCCTTTCACCTGAGCCTGACCCACCACCACTTCCCTCACCGGGGTCCTTCTCGTCCTGGGGCAGTGATGGCAACACACCTACACACTGCAGCCAGCACACTAGCATGTTCAGTTTGGAAAGCTTTACCGTAACTGCTCTGTATTCTGTGTACCTGCATACAGTGGGGTCTTGTTATCCACTAGAGTTTGTCCCAGGACCCCCAGTGGACACCAAAATCTGTGGATACTCAAAGACCATTATATACAATGACATTGTAGAATGGCATCCCTCATATAAAATGACGAACAACTCAAATGAGTGCTGGAGAGAATCTGAAGATCTGTGTAGTGGTGGAAGGTTACAGCAAGATATGTCTACTCCTCAGAGTCGTGCTGGGTGAGGCAATCAAGGTTTGCCTCTTGGAATTTGTTTTGAATATTTTCAAGCCATGGTTGGTTGAATCCATGGGTGCAGAGCCAGTGAATATGGAGAGCCAATTGTACACGCCACTCCAGCCCACCTTAAGAGCCAGCAGCCAGAGCAGGGGAAGATCTGTTCAACTGGTGAATGGAGCATAAGAGGATGACGTTTCCAGCCCCCTTATGCCAGCAAGGGAGGGTGTGACAGTCAGAAGGTGGACCCCTATCACATTCCTTGTCCTAGGCCATTTCTACACTAGACTGGTATAGTGCTATTATTCCACTTTCAACATCGAATGGAATCCTGGGGTTTGCAGTTTAGGGAGGGGCCTAGTGCAATCTAGTGCGGAAATGGCCAGAGTCCCACTGGTGGGAGGGTGCCCGAAACGTCATCCTTGCACCCTGATCACCAGCTGAATAGAAATCCTTCGCCCAGTCCAGCTGCTGGCTCTCAGGGTAGACTGAAGGGAGCCAGGCCAGGAGATTTTATTTAGTTATGCATATGTAACGAAGTAGCTAATGTAGAATATTGGTGACAGTTTACAACTGGGTAGATGACAGTCTGCTAAAATTTACATTATCAGTCTTAATTCTGTGTGGATTCTGCAGTGAAATATAACTCTGGGGGAGTAAAATATGATGCACAGGGATCAGAAAGTAACTAGAACATGTTAACTTGTACACCTCCCCACAAGTAACAGGCTTCCCCATTGTTGTGTTGTTTTTGAAATGGAACTTCATCATGTCCTTGTTGCCAGGGAGAAATGTGATTCATTGCAAGTAGAGTACTTGAGTACTTATAAATCATTATTTTCAGTGTCTGCTTTGGTCCAATATCAGCTTTTGAAATGAGACAGCTGAAATTTTCAGTACATGGTCAAGCTTGAAAATAGTTGCAAAGCCATTTTTTCCCATCTGTTGCTTGCTGTGTGCCCACAATTGTAACTTCTCTCTTCTTTTTCCAGCAGAAAGTGAAAGCACTGGCTGCGTTTTATTACACACATCAAGAAAAGTAAGTGTAATGATGTTTTTTTTTTGTTATGTTTTGTTTTGTTTTATAACGAACTTGCCTTTAGTATGCTTGTGGCATGTATATTTTGCAAATGTTTGCATGGTCCAAAGTTTCCTCGCCTAGTGTCAGGATGCCTGGCTCCTGTCCTAAGTAATTGCTAGATGTATGTTAGAATATGCAATAGTGTAGATTTGCTAGCTTAGACATTGCTATAGCCTGCTAGAGTGCCACTAAGTATCAATTGCCAATTGTTGATTTCAACTATGTTTGTTTCCACACGACTCTGTTGTTGTGCTATTATTCCACTTTCAACATCCTGTGGAATTCTGGAGTTTGTAGTTTACTGGGGTTTGTAGTTTACAAAGAGCTCTCTGGCTGAGAATTCTAAATGCCCCTCCCTAAACTGCAAACCCCAATATTCCATAGGGTGTTGAAAGGGGAATAATAGCACTATACCAGTTTAGGGAGGAAATGGCCTAAGTATCCAGTCGAAACTCACTAAGGCAGAGCTTTCCAAACTTTTCATGTTGGTGGCACACTTTTTAGACATGCGTCATTTTGCGACACAATAATTCAGTTTCACTAGCAAACCAGAGGTTAAAGATCGGGAAAAGCAGCCCCGCCCCCACTAGATCGTGGCCCACCGCCGTTGCCCTCGCTGAGGAAAGAGCCCGGCGAGAGTGGTGGCCGCTGGAAAGGAAGCGTCCCTACCCAATCCTGGCCTGCTGCCATCACCCTCAGTGACGGAAGACCCCGGTGAGGGTGGCAGCACCAGGAAAGGTCCCGGGGGGGGGGTCTTTCTTGGCCTGGGGAGGTGACACACCTACACACTTCAGGTGACACGCTAACATGTCGCGAGACACCGTTTGGAAAGCTCTACACTAAGGTATTCTAGGGCTCCAAATGCTTAATTGCTTTATTATCAGTTGCTACCATGTACCTGGGTGAGGGGGAGAAGATCAGAGTGGGAAAATGTCAGAAAGGTGTTATGAACACTGGCAGCACTCTAGATAAGAAGACAGAAACTTGTTCCTGCTCCAAGAATGAAAGATATGCAATTAACAGAGGGTCTGGGAAAATGCCTAACTGGTGAGAGGATGTGAGATTTGGGACTTTCACCAGTCACTGCTGTGCACACCTAAATTTGTATGACAGTCTCTCTGCAAGCCTCACAAGACTGCAAGAGACTGTGAATGTGAGGCAAAGCTTCTAAGTCTATTAAAAATGGTGTAGGGCAGCAGCAAGCCCACCAGCCGCCTGCTTCTGCTTTGCAAAGAACCTCATCTTCTCAAAGGCAGAACTAGGTAGCTGGTGTGCTCCCTGCTGTGGATTCAGATAGGTTGTGTACCGTAGATTTGAATCCATGGTGGATTGAATCTGTGGTTAATACTTTGTGTGTGTATGTTAAATATGGTTTGGGGGCCTAGAAGTTTTAATGGTTTTTCCATTTTTGCGGGGGTCCGGTGCCGTTAACCACTGCATACGTGGAGGGACGACTGTAATTCATTTTCACCTAGAATAAAATTGCTTACAAGAAGACAAGGCAGTCTCTTCCTTGTGTAGTTGAAGCCATTAATTTGCATATCATGAAAAATGACACTTTTTGGCCTTGAAGCTAACTAATGTTCCAATCCAGTGTAATTAACCTAAGAATAATACACACAGAATTTCCATGTACCCATGTATCAGAAAAGACAACCCTGAGCTTCTTACATTTGTAGGTTCAGAATCTTGAATAGCTCTTGAATAGTTCAGACTAAAACCCAGAACAGGTTTACTTTTCCATTATATGAGAAAGTATCAGCCACCACTGTCTGTCTTGCCTCTCAGAGTTCCAAATGTCTGAGTTTTTATAATATAATTCCCATTTGATCAGACCTTCAAAGCCGCATTCTGGCAAGTTTAGGCTGGAAGAGAAGATAATTTATTTACTGATTTCTCGGTTCTAGCTATACCAGCATTTTGCCCTTTTGAGTGTGCCATGACTTTGGCGGCAATTGCCCTATAATGATTGTAAAGGAAAATTAAATTTCCTGTTTTGTGAAGCCTGGTGCCAGCTTTCCAGTCTGACAAATTAAAAACTGGCCTTTCTATAGCTTTAATCTCCTCCTGCTTGAAAAGGTCCCATGTAGCCTCTGGAGTGGGGTGATGCCTGTGATGTATATTGTCACCTCTTAATGTATCCCAGCCCCTTCCTTTCCCAATCAGTCAGGGCAACTATGCACAAGGAATGTGCAAAATCCTGTAATACGCGTACCTGAGCAGCTGCATCGGTTGGGTGGAGAGGAAGCGTGCCTGGGTCCTAGGTCATATTCATGCCTTGCTCATTTAACTCTAGGGTGGAGCTGGCCAAACAACTTGGTTGACAAAGCTCATGGGAATCCTGATGCAAGCCTTGTGCTGTTACTGGGCAGCAGCCCCTGTTTAAACAGAGAAGTCTTTGGAAGAAAAGCCGTTGGGGGTTCCCATAAGCTGGAGTTTGCTTGAAAGCATACGACAACCTCCATAACAAACTGTCTGTATTGGAAAACATGGTCTCAGGCTTATAGAAATAAGTGTCCAAGGTTGGGTTTGGAGTGCCGTCTTTCTGACTGTGTGGCTGCAACATCTTGGAGCAAATGCAATAGAGGCAACTTTCATTTTTCCCTAGGCCACTGCAGGGACATTGCTGTTCAGTGGTGTGTAGGTATTCTCCATTTGGCGATACTTCATCAGATTACTGAATGAGGAAGCGTGGCTCCTTAAATTCTTGCCAGATTTGGATCTTCACCCAAACTTAACTTGATTTTTTAAAAAAGATTTTTTAAAAAATAAGAATTTCCAGAATTGATGCACTGTATATGCTCAAAAATTTTAGTCTCTTGTAAATATGCAATATATGTTAGTGACTTCTCTGTCCTGTGCATACTTCAATATTAAAACACTCGATGAGCTGCTTCAAGCCCTTTAGCAAGACTTGAGGGAAGCTCACATGAAATTTCTCATCCGTTTTGCCATTAGAGTACCTTATATATAAGTATGAACTGGAAATAGTAACTTTTGTCTCATCACTGGATGTTTTATTTTTAAGACTTGACATGTTCATACATAGGGAGCAAGAGAATTCAGTTTCCCATGCTGTATATATTAATCTCATATATAGATAGATTAATACACGGTGGGGTTAATGGTAAGTGCAGAGAAATCCTTGGATGTAATTTGATTTGAAAAGATGGCTGTTGTGTCCTGGTATTGGAGTGCGAGACAGCAGAAATGTCTAAGACACTCCTGTATTCCCAGTAGTAAAATCTGTATGCTCTGGCGTCTAAAGTTGGGCACCCAGTGTTGGGTTTTGCAGTTATACGTTTCCAGAAAGTAAAATTTCTTCCACTAAAAAAAAAAGAAAGAAAAGTCAAATAATTCATTCGAAAAACATGGGTCGACTTATCAATGGGACAGCGTAAGCGTCGTACCTTAACTCTTACCAAAGAAGGAACCAGCCCCTTCTCTTAGCGGGGTGGCAAAAGACGAGAGCTTAATCTGTCCCGGGAGAATCTAAAAAAATCACCGACCCCATCTTCTCTCTCCACTGTGGTGCCATTTCTGGCCTTTTGAATGTCCGGGTGGGAAAATGGCGCTTTGCTTCAGGCGCCGAGAGAGCGGTGGGAGTCGTCGGTGCTTCTTTTAGGTTCTCCCAGACGGACTAAGCTCTTGTCTTGCACCGTCCTACTCACAGCAGGAGATGGTCCCTCACAACATTTTGGATAAGAATCAGTACCGTGCCTTAACTTTTATTAAAGAAGGAACCATCCCCATCTTTGAGTAGAGTGCAGAAGGGCCTTTTTGGATGCCTGGGTGGAAAAGTGGTGGTGGTGGCAGCTGGCAATTTCCGCCTATGTAGAATGACCCTCAACAAATCCATGGATCATGTTAAAATCCATAATTTGGTCCCCAAACCTGTCCTCGACTTATACGTGAGGTTGACTTTTACACAAGCACGTATGGTTATTATTGTCAAAGAATACAAAAAACAATGGCGGCCGTATTGGTCTACAGCAAAGATGGACTCGTGATGCCAGGACCTCATTTTTGTGGCCCTTGAAACCTCCCACCAGTCCTCCAAGTCTTCCACATTAAAAAAAAAAAAAAATCAGCGCTATTTTGGGGCAAGTTTTTTGTCCCCAAACCACATAGAAAAACCCCTTCGGTGCAAGAAAATATGCAAAAAAAATACTCCCACCTCACAACTTCATACTACCCAAAATACCTCTGTTTTCCTCTGCGGTCTCTCTCAAAATGGTGACAGGAAGTGAGGCCATATCCCTTCCTGCGACCATTTTGAGGGGGACGCAGAGGCCAGTGGAGGTACTTAGGCTTCCGAGGCCAGGGATGCAGCCCGCAAGGGGATGGAGAGTTTGAAATTTGAAATTATTGCCTGAAAAAAACCCGTACTTTTAATACGCCAGACGTGATCATTTTATGCAGAACCATGTTATAGATAATACGTTTTGTGTTCCTTCACAAAGTGGTTTTGAGCTATCATAAGTGCTAACAATTGTTTTGCCCTCTGAAAATAACTGTTTTTAAACATGGGGGGAAATATTGTTACGTGGTTCAGGATTTGCGGAAGTACTACATTTCTAGCTAGACCCAAGCCTTACAGGGCTTTATAGAGATGAAAACCAGCACTTTGGATTGTGCTCAGAGACAGACCGGTAGCCAGCAAAGGTGTCGTAATAAGTGGTTTTTTGTGTTTGTTTGTTTGTTTGTTTTTTGCCACGCAGTACCTAAAATTAAAGAATTTCGAGGAAGAAGTCCGAGCTCACCGGGACCTTGACGGGTTCCTGGCCAGAGCCAGTATCATCTTGGATGAGACGGCAACCTCTCTGGACGACGTCCTGCGGGAGATGTTGAAACACTTTGCCGAAGACTCTGACAACGCAGAGCCAAGCTGCAACTTTGACAAAATCATGAGCACTTTATTCACGGATTCAGGAACCCCCAGAGAGGGGAATGGTAAGACATTTTCTGTCTCAGGTGAAACCTATGAAGCTCATGCAAGGTGACTTCTTTCTGATAATGTAGCCGTCCCATTGGTATTAATTCCATAAGGGCTACAGCTGCTGGAGATTCTGGGCGTTGTAGTCCAAAACAATACCTTTCCCGAGCTCTGGGAAGGTCTTGACGTGACTGTCTCATCCATGTCTGATTCACGTGTAGGCCAAGGTGGATGTAAGTTCTCCCGGAAGCAAGTTTTACGATATTTAGAGTCATACATAATCCTGAGTTTCAGCATTTTTGCATTGATAGCCTTCATAACGTGACCAGCACAGTGTTTCTCGGTCAGTTTCCTTGAGAACACCAAGGGGATGGTCTCTAGCTCATTTTTTGGAGTGACTGTGCCTTGGCTTTTTCAGTTGAAGACAGTCAGCCCTTCCACGTTCTTCACAGGGGTTAGGGGCACACGACCCTCACGAAAGTGGAAAAACCAGGTATCTCTAAGCCCTCCAAATCTGTGTGTCACATCAGTCAAAATGCGTGTCTGTCTGTCTGCAGGAAAGGGGCCAAGACGTGGTGGGAGAGTAGGCACCCAGGGTCCAAACAAGGACCTGTTCTGCACTAGACTTTTATAGTGCTGTGATTCCACTTTCTACATCCTATGGAATCCTGGGGTTTGCAGTTTCGGGAGGGGCCAATCGGCCCCTCCCGAAACTGCAAACCCCAGGATTCCATAGGATGTAGAAAGTGGAATCACAGCGCTATAAAAGTCTAGTGCAGAAATGGCCCAGGTCAGGGAAAGGAGAGGGGAAGGGGCGTGATTTGGCAATGGTGGCCCTACACTTTCTCTCGCCCATCTCCTTCCCTGGGTGTGTGGGGGGCATCGAGACGGTTTGCGGTGCTGAGAAATTGAAGCACAAGCGTGCAGTGAGGGGGGGATTTCCCTGACCAGGAGGGAAAGGTAACCTGAAAATACGGTCAGATGGGAACCAACCCTGTCGTCGTCTTTAGCTGGCCAAGCAGCTGCTGGCGGAAGAGGAAGAGGCAAGTTTTTAAAGGGCTCCATGGCCTGATCAAATCCATGAATAATCAAACCCACGACATTTAAACCCAAAAAGTCAAAAGGCCAGTTTTATTCTTCTAAAGAAACCTTCCCTAGCCTTACCCTCAAAATGCATCCCTCCAAATTCAGAAGATCGCCGCTGCTGGCATCCCATTCCAGCCCGGATAGCCTTGTCTGGGATGGTGGGTGCCATAGTGCGAAAGGTCTGGAGGGCACCAGTAGGGGAAGGGTGATTTAAAGATCTCTCTTTCAACCGCGAAGGAACCATGGGAGGTGCAGAGGGACGTAGCGGCACCTTCAAGACCAAATAATGCCTTTCAACCTAGGCGGTTCTCTGAATCTTCAGTATATCTTTATCTCTCTGAATGCAATTCTCGGCTGCATCAATAGGAGTATGGTGTCTAGATCGAGGGAGGTACTGGTACCACTCTACTCTGCTTTGGTTAGACCTCATCTTGGATACTGTGTCCAGTTCTGGGCACCCCAATTCAAGAAGGACACGGTCAGGCTGGAGCAGGTCCAGAGGAGGGCGATCAAAATGGTGAAGGGCCTGGAAGCCAAGCCCTATGAGGATAGACTTAGAGAGCTGGGTATGTTCAGTCTGCAGAAGAGAAGGTTAAGAGGGGACATGAGAGCCATGTTTAAATATTTGAAGGGATGCCATGTCGAGGAGGGAGAGGGCTTGTTTTCTGCCACTCCAGAGACCAGGACAAGGAGCAATGGATTCAAGCTGCAGGAAAGGAGATTCCACCTGAACCTCAGGAAGAACTTCCCGACAGTCAGGGCTGTCCGGCAGTGGAATATGCTGCCTCGGAGTGTGGTGGAGTCTCCTTCTTTGGAGGTTTTTAAGCAGAGGCTGGATGGCCATCTGTCGGGAGTGCTTTGAGGGTGTTCCTGCATGGCAGGGGGTTGGACTGGATGGCCCGTGTGGTCTCTTCCAACTCTACATTTCTATGATTCTATGAATTCCTCATCCTGTCACAGTCTCCTGGGCATAATGATGGATTTGGTCCGAGCCACTCTTCGCCACTTTTCACATCCCAGTTCAAGAGGAACTTGCAGAATCTTGTACAAGGAGAACAACCAGACAGACGTTCACAGTCCGCAATTATAGCATAATGGCTCCTCTTTAACTGCCGTGGCTGCATCCTGTGGAATCCTGGGATTCGTAGTGTGATGAGGCATTAAAGCTCTCGGACCACAAGTTCTGAAGACCCCTCTCCAAACTGCAGTTCCTGAAATTCCATAGCATGTTACCGTGGCAGTGAAAGCGGAATGATAACACTAAAGCAATGCCATGTGAAAGAGTCTTACCTTCCCAAGGAAATTTTTCTAACCGTCTTTAGCATTCCTTCCTTTCTTTTTTCTTTTTTCCCTAATTTTTCTGATTCTCTGTAGAGTAAGAGGGTGAAACTGCAAGGATGAAAATCATAGTGTTGGAAGTGGTCACAAGGGGCATCCGGCACAACCCGCTGCCACACGAGAAGACCCAATCAAAGCACTCCTTCAAGAATGGTGTCTCAAAGATCTTAATGCTTTTTTAAAAAAGAAATCGCCTTCTTTGCTGAGATAAACAAAAGTTGAAATCATGCAGGAGCAACCAGTCCTGTTTTGAAAAAACAAAAAACCTTGGATAATAGTTTTCTAGTGAAGTTGCAGACAGTAAGAGATGCAGTTCCATTTGTGATGGTTCTTGGATATAATTGGTGTTTTTCTTTCTTCCTTTTTCAACAGTTCACCTCTTGTCAGATACAATTCAGGGTGTCACAGCAACAGTCACTGGGGTGCAGTATCAGCAGTCCTGGCTTTGTATCATGTAAGTATAGTTTATCCTTAGTCTGTTAGTGTGAATCTGTGTCAGTTGTATGTTGACAGGCTGGACGGTGTCCAGAGGAGGGCAGCCAAAATGGCAGAAAGCCTGGAAACCATGAAGCCCTGTGAAGAGTGGTTTAGGAAGTTGAGTATGTTCAGCCTGGAGAAGAGAAGGTTAAGAGGCAGTGCGATAGCAATGTTCAAATATTGGAGTGGATACCATCTGGAGGATGGAGCAGGCCTGTTTTCTGCTGCTCGAGAGACTAGGACACAGAGCAATGGCTTCAAACTTCAGGAAGAGAGATTCCGTCTAAATTTTAGGAAGAATTTCCTGATAGTAACAGCAGTTCAACAGTGGTTGTACGCTGCCTCACAGTGTGATGGAATCTCCTTCTTTGGTGGCTTTTAAGGTGAGATTGGATGTGCTTTAGCTGTGTATTCCTCCATGGCAGAATGGGGTTGGACTGAGTGGCCCTTGCGATCTCTTCCAACTCTGTGATTCTGTAAAGAGCACTTATCTTGTCATGTCCTTTCCCTTACCCCCTTCTTTTCTTGCTATGTGCAATAAGAAAAAAATGAGGAAATCTTTTATCTAATAGCATAGTTGTTCCAGCCTTTTTTCACTTGTCTACCCCTTGGCAGCCCATTTCCATTGATTGTACTCTTCATGTTAGCAAAATGTTTGTAATTAACGAAGTTGCTGGCCATGTCTGATAACACATGAATTGAAAAATTAATTTAAAACTGAATACGATGACAAAGAGAAGGGATGTAGAGAAGACCCCAAAGAACTCACTCAGTGAACACTGCTCAGAGGACTGTCTGAGGTGCCCGCTTAGATATTGGCATGACAGCACTCGAATGTTTGCAAAGCAGAGGACAGTGGAAGCTGAGCCTGTAAGGGGTGCACCACTGAGCATGCATGCAGCATTGGCATTTTTGCAATACGTTGTTTAGAGGGGGACTTCTCACCATTCACGAAGATAACAAGGAGAAGAGGGCTTTTCTCAAAGTTAAATAATTCAGTGAAGGAGACCTGCTCTGCAACTTGTCATAATGTTCAACTTTTGATTTGGATCGTCTCTTACACCGTCGATGTATGTGCCTTTTTCACCATTATTCAGTTTTTTCTCATGTGAAAAGTACCTTCTCAGTCTCTGAAAAATTCTTAATAATTTCCACTCACCAGTCCAGGACAGTAAATGATGCTAAATATTTTAGTGACTGGCAAGAGAAATTGAAAAAAAAAATCAGTATAGATCGGTGACATTTTGAGCATACAGTGCTTGTCTTTGTTGGCAAAAATTCCTGTGTATGTTTGTTTGCTATATGAATTTCTTTCCTGTTGTGAAAATGATACAGCCTCTGTAAATGTCTTTTTATTAAATACCTCTCCCAGTCAAGATTTCTAACCTTTGAGAGTGCTGGTTGGCATCGGTTTTCCTCAAAGAAAGTCGCATTCATCTTATCACAGATCTCTTTGTTGTTGTTGTGTCAGTCTTCTTTTTTTTATATATATATAATTTTTATTAAAAGTTTGTCTCGAAAATAACGCCCCCCTCACACTTCCATGCTTAAATCTTCCAGTTGAAATTGCTTATTTCCATTCCATTACAAACAGAATTTCCATCTTACAGAGAGAAGAACAGTTACACTATTTCTTCTTTGATTTCTTATACATTTATATCCTTACCCAATCCAACACTCTTTCCCATTCTTTCTCAAAGTTCTGGATAGATTTATTCTTCAAAGAAAATGCTAATTTTTCCATCTCTATCATATCCAGGACTTTTAACTTCCATTCTTCTATATCAGTGTGTTTCTTTTCTTTCCAGTGCTGCGCGTATGTCAACCTTGCCGCAGTTACTAGATATAATAATATCTTCTGATGACTTCTCATTTCGTTGTGTCAGTCTTCTGGTGGTCTGCTTTGAGGACCAAGTATGTGCCTGGGTAAATCACATTTAAGCAAATCACAGCTGGCATGGATTGGACTGAAACGGCAAGATTTTTCAGCCCAGAAAAAAGCAAAGAAGTCAGCAGGATGGAGATCTTTGAGGGAACATAACACTAGGAAGGAGCCTCTTGGCAAGGGTGACTTCCAAATTATGCAAGAGCAAAGTACGATTCCCTTGGGACAAAATGTGCTGAGGCAAACAATGCACAAAGGCTCATATTTCAGGTCAAGCTGTCTTCCAGTGTCTGAACCGAGTGTGTTAATTGTAGATTTCCTATCTGTTGTGGTTTTGTCAAAGCTATAGTGTAGGAGTGAGAAGCGTTCTTCTCTCTTTCAAGGACTCCCCATTCCCTGGGGCAGTTTGTTAGGGACCCGTGTGCCTCTTGTGGGAACCCGAAAGTGCACGGAGTCACAGCCAAAAGTGGGTAGGGGTCCAGTGCCCCTTTCTTGCTCCCTCTCTCTTTCTCTGTCCCCCTCTCTCTGTGCACCACCCTTTTCCCATTCTTTCCCTTTCTTTACCACTCCCGTTCTTCTCCCTCTCACTTCGACGTGAACAGTTTCTCTCTGCACCATCTTCTCTCTTTCTCTCTCTCTTTCTCCCCACGTCCCTATTTTCTCTTCTCTCTCTCTACGTCCCATTTGTCTTCTCTCTTTTGCCTTTTCTCTCCATCTCCTTTTTCTCTCTTCTCTTTCTCTCCCTCTCCTCCTCTCCCTCGCTCCCTTTTTTTCTAACTCCCGTTTCCCTTTCTCTCTAAATCCCCCCTTTTCTTTTTTCTCTCTGTGACTGTTCCCCCTGCCAAGCTGGCCCCACAGTTCCAACCCTGGGTTCCTGGCACCCTCCTTGCCCTAAATCTCTTTCTGGTTTGAGTACTTGTGCCACGAGATGACCCCCTATTTTGGACCAGTGGCTGTGTTGTTTTGGTGGGTTCGGTGTGCTAAACATGACCAGGCCCTCCACCACGCTTAAGATGAACAGACAGAAACAGTGGTGAAAACAAACAAGTGGAAGTTTATTAAGACACAAAAAGAATACACCGCCCCTTGAACTACTAAATCATTTACAGCTCCCCCAAACCATAGTCTTTTTCTCTGTCTCACTTTCCTGTTTTTATTTCATATATTTCTCTCTCTCTGAAATCTGCTCCCTATCTCTGTGCCACCTTTTCCCTGTCTGCCCTTGGACAGAGACAAGCCTCAGTTTTTGTAGCATTTCCTCCCTGTATGCCCCGCCTTCACAGCGTTCCCTGAGCTGTGATTGGCTGCCTTCAGCCAGGCTTGCCCAGCTCCTCTCTTCACACTTTTCTTCTCCCTCTCCTTTTTTCTGCACACCCCATTCTCTTCTCTCTTTCCCTCTCCCCTTTTCTTTCTGCGCCTTCTTTTTTCTTTCTCTCTTCCTCCCTCAAGTCCTCCCTTGGCCCCCACACCCTATGCACACAAGCTTTCCTCTCTGCTCCATCGCTTTCATTAGCTCTGTCTCTTTCTTTCTGTACCCAGCTGGCTACCAGGGAAGGAAAGGACCAGAGGTCTGAACCTGATCCTTTTCAGAGGGCTTTTCAGTGTAATCTGAGAGCCGCTGATGACTCATCTCAGCTATAGAGAAAATAAATAGTGGTTCTGAATGCACAACACAAATGATTTCTCAGCCTCTGTGTGCATCATGCATATAGCAGTAGCAGCAGGAGACAAGTATAATTTTTGCCCATCTTTGTCCTGCAAGGTCCTCTAAAGGGAATTTAAAAAAGGTAGGGGGTTCTACAAGGCATATGTCCCCATAGAGTCTTATGCAGCTTGAAACATGTGAGACATTTGGACACCTGAAGTAGGACTATGGAATATGAGGTAACAGTTTTAAACCTTAACTAAAAATCTACTAGCAAGTAGTTTCGTATGCAGGCTCCTTCTCACACACGTAGGCATTAGTCCATCACCTAACTGGCCAGGTTACACACAAGCACACAAGACTTGATACTTAAATGTAGATTCAAATATTAATTAATTAATGAATTAATTAATGGCTTCTAGAGACTAGGATTGAAATCCCTGTTCAGCCAGTGGGTGACCCTGGGTGAGTCACATTCTCTGAGCCTCGGAGGAAGGCAAAGGCAACTCCCCCTGAACAAATCTAGCCAACCCCCCCCCCCAAAAAAAAACCCCAACAACAACACAGTGATAGGTTATAGGGTTGCCATAAGTCTGAAATGACTTGAAGGCAGGCAAAGGAGCCGTTTCGGCACTTGCACCTCCTCTCCAATGCCAAGTCCCTGTTTCTACTGTTGGTGACCAGTAGTAGGGCTTTGCGGAGCTTCGGGGATCCACAGACCCCAGGTTAAAATCTGCTGCCTTAGTATATCCCAGATTTGCCTGCAGCAGATATTTCTTCTGCACAAACGGGTTGTCCATGTGGCATGTCTGTCGTTGGATCATTACATTTTCCTGGCTTTCTTCCGCACTCTGCTTGGCCTTAATCTTCAGTGAGTTTTTCCTTTTTTCTTCTCTTCTATATCTATGACCTAGTTAGCCTTTCTTTCCAAACACATGAACAATTTGGGGCTCAGGATGGTTGGAGGAGAGAGCTACTACGGCACCTATTGTCACTTAATCTTCGAGGGAACATCTAGTGATGTCTTTGCTTGGCAAGGTTTCCTGGAGCTACCTACAGACGTCTCCATCTTCTCTAGGTAACCTTGTGCCATAAGCCTGCTGAAGTTCTTCTACAAGCACTTAAAAACAATACAAATTACTAAGCACCGTGCCTAAGATATATTTAACGTATTTATATGTAATATATTCTGCCCTGTATCCTAATATCTCTTGGACCGGTTTCAGTAAAGTCAGGCTAAACCATTTAAAAATTTAAAGCAGTGAAATACTTGAAATATTTTAGCAGCTTATTAAACAATTTAAAAACTTAAAACCATCTACGCATACAGATCATGAGGCCCCAAAGGCATGAATAAAAATTAAAAAGGAAATCAACTCGCAGACAAAAAACCCACTTATCCTAAATTATCTCTTGTCAGTAGGAAACGCCTGTTGACGCATCGCCATAAATCTCAGACGTCTTAATGATGTTTTTGCTCCAGAGGGTTGGATAGAAATAAGGATTCTGTGCTAGGGGTAAACTTTAGAGACAAAGAGCTTTCCGCCCTCACAGAAAAACTCCTCGGCAAGACCTCTCTGTGCAGCTATGAAGAGGTGACATCTGTCCTCTTATGAACCTCTCTCCCGGGAAACCTCCATTGGAGAAGCTTGTAACATACCTGTCCAGAGTTTTTCCCCCTCCCTTTCCCACACTTTGCCATAGGATATTATTTTCCTAATGGAGCAAATGTTCTGATGAATTAAATGCATGGCGTACACTCAGCTGCCAGCAGTTCATATGTTCTCTGCCACAGAAGGCAGCCTTGCACAGTGAGCCATGCAAAGTCCCCGAATTACGCTTTCCTCTGTAAGAGTGGTGGGTTAATGGAAGCATAGGGCCGTGTGCCGCCTCTGGGCCCTTTTTAACACCCTCTGTTCCAGTCCGATGGGATGTCTTACCTTTCTTTTTTCTTTTTTTCTCTTTTATCATAGAGCATCTCATTGGAGGAATCTAATTTAGTGCGGCTCTTCAGGGCTTCTGTTGAAGAACTGAGATGGAGTCGATGAAAACCTGGATACACAATTGATAACCTGTACCCTATTGAGTTAGAAGGGGGCTTTCGGAATTCCCCACAGAACTACTTTTTTTCCTTAGGGTCTTTCTGCACTCCATTGTTATAGTGCTATTATTCCACTTTCAACGTCTCGTAGAATCCTGGGGTTCGCAGTTTTGGGAGGGGTGTTTAGAATTCTCAAAGAGAGAGCTTTTTGGCCTCAGTGAACTACAAACCCCAGAATTACACATGAGGTGTTAAAAGTGGAACAATAGCATTATAACAGTGTGGTGTGGAAAGGCCCTTATACTACTGCTACTACTACTTTTACTTCCTCTGCCTCTTTCTATTCTCTCTCTCTCTCCCTGGCCCTGGGGCAGATTTAACCTTCTCTATGCTGTAAATAGGTATGCTTTAAGTCCCTCGTTAACCTTCGTTAGTGACAAAGAATTAAGGGGTGTCCACACTGTATAATTGTAGCAGTTTGATTGCACTGTAATTGTCATTGCTCTGTCCTGTGGGATGCCAGGGTATGTAATTTGGACTACAGTCCTAGAGCCATCTGGCAGAAAATTCTAACTACGTCACTGCAGATCCCAGTTTTCCATAGGATCTAGCAGTGGAAGTTAAAGTGGGACCAATTGCTATAACAGTGCAGTACGGATGCACCTTTAAGTCTCCTGTCCAGTCCATTGCTATAGAAAGGGAACCGATCCATCACTAGAGCTTCAAGCCTGAAGGAGAGTGTGACTCAACATTTGTATGGACCGGGAAGCAGATGGGTTCTGGCGATGTGGTCCCAAAGCCTTCCTAAAAAGAAGCTCAGTTCTCAAGAGGCTTCATTAAACTGAAATATGCCTGCATAAGCATCTTCTTCTTTTTGTCAGCTCGTTTCCAATGTTCTGCTCTTTGGGCGCTTGCAAATTGCAAGTAAAAGTCTCATTAATTCGACAAGGGATCCACTCTTTTCTCAGTTCTTCTTGCCTATGGAGTCTTGCTTGGGACTCCGTGGTATCTCTAGTCTTGCCTCCTGAAGGAATGGGCTCTTCATTGAGTCAGTGGAACTTATTTGTAATCTGCAAATGCAGAAACAGACTTTTGTGGGTTCTTCTTGCCTATGGAGGCTAGCTCGCGGCCACTTGCACGTGCACGCTGCTTGTAAAACAAGCTTTTGGGGGGCACCAAGCCAACTAAGAGACTTTGCAAGTAGCACACACACCGTCAGTTCCAAACAAACCCCGTAATTCCCTCGTGTTCCCTACCCAAGTTACTCTTTTCTTTTTTTCCACTGCTTTTTTGTTAGTAAATATTAAAATAGTAACATCAACACCCATTCCATCAGAAAAGAAAAGAAGTGTACATTATTATATACATCCAACATTAGCTTATATCCGTCTACATTCTTACAAGACTTCCCCGCAAATGAGAGGCTGTAAAACACAACCCGCAAATCTTTTGCCTGTCAATCAAACCGATACAACTCTTGTACCTGTGTATTTTGTCCTTATTCTCAAAAGTCAATATTGACCATCTTGATATCACCCCAAAGATTCCTGGAACATGTTATAACACTATCTCAGTCTTTGATGAATCTTTCAGATTTGTCCCCTCTTAATACGTAGGTAAATCCGTCCATCTGGATCACATCAGAAAACTCTCTCCTCAATAATAGATCCTCTTTTCATCCAGTTTTGTTTTCTGGCAGTGCTGTGGTCCCTCCCTAACCCATTAGATAAGTAGGGGAAGGCTGTAATTTAACTTAAAAAAAACAACACAAACCTTTGACCTTCCCAAACCAAATTTAAAGCAATGTAAATGAAAAAATTGCAGCCCTTAAGGATCTAGCCGGGCTGAAAAGGGACCTTCCAAAATACAGCCATTGCATATCCACCACCTGGAGCAAGTGGGGCCTGGAAAACCAGTCTCTTCCTAAAAATGCCTGGAGGGTTGTGTTGTGGATTGTTGCATTCGGTGCTTCCCTTCCCCTCCCCATCCCTTGTTGTGCCTGAGTTAATTCTGTGGTTGGATAATGTGCACGCCCACGCTGCTTTGTCGGACATCAGTGGACGTGTTAATTGCAGCAACGAGTGTTAACGAAACTGTTTTGTTTTGTGTTTTTTTGTCCCTGCATTTAGAAAAGCTTTTAATAGCATGACAACATTTTTAGGCAATGTGTAATTTTGACTTAAAAGCTATAAATGCAGAGCCCAAAAAGCAAGGGAAGGAAAGTTAAAGAGACTTGCAGCTTGTCAGATAAAATGAAAACTCTACAGATGTGAGAGGCCGTGGGCGGGAAGAAGGCGCCCAGGGTGCTTTTCCGGTCCTTGCTGTTGCGCTATCTGTCACCCCTTCATCTTTCTTTGGAGCAACTTTTCTGAGATAATCTTTGATCTGCTTTGATCTGCATTGTCATGTAGAGACAATGTGGAATCTAGAGACTTAGGCCATTTCCGCACTAGACTTATAGTGCTCTTATTCTACTTTCAACATCCGACGGAATCCTGGGGTTTGCAGTTTAGGGAGGGGCCTTTGAGGCCCCCCCCTAAACTGCAAACCCCGGGATTCCGTCGGATGTTGAAAGTGGATTAAGAGCACTATAACAATCTAGTGTGGATTTGGCCTGAATGAGGGCAGCACTCTGCGTAGCTGAGGGTTGCATTAATTGATTAACTGATTGGTGAACCCACAGTGTGATGCGGCAGCTAAACAAGCCAGTGTGATTCTAGGCTGCATCAATAGAAGTACAGTATCTAGGTCCAGGGAAGTAATACTACTATTCTATTCTGCTTTGGTCAGACCTCCCCTGGAATAATACTGTGTCCAGTTCTGGGCACCACAGTTCAGGAAGGATATTGACAAGCTGGAAGGTGTCCAGAGGAGGGTGACCAAAATGGTAGAAAGCTTGGAAACCATGAAGCCCTGTGAGGAGCAGTTTAGGGAACTGGAAATATTTAGCCTGGAGAAGAGAAGGTGAAGAGGTGACGTGATAGCCATGTTTAGATATTTGAAAGATTCTCATGTGGAAGATGGGGCAAGCTTGTTTTTCTGCTGCTCCGGAGACTAGGACACAGAGCAATGGCTTCAAACTAGCCGCCATCTGCCACTGACCAGATCCTTTGAATCCATGACCCTATTATGCATTTATCTATGCAGCGAGAAATATTTTGATATTGTTGGAGAACCCGATTGCTATTTAATAGCGGAAAGGCTTGTGACTCTTAATACTTGCAGGGAGGCATTTTTCCACAGCATGCAATGCATTTTCCTATTGCAGTCTGATGGATATGATATTTTGAATTTGGGGGATTTTCTGTCTTGCTGTGGAATGACTTATTGAGCTGGAGGGTGATGGTTAAAAGATATATATCTGCAGTTGTTGTCTTGACACCTCCTGGGATCATCTTTGAAAAAGCCCCTCTGGGTTCCTTAGGGAGAGAATGCCACAAAATCTTGTGAGTTTGGAGAGCAGAGCAGTTCTCACTAGAGATGTGATTGCTTTGCATAGCAGACCAATGACTGTCTTCTTCTGTTTGGCCTGAAATGTGGGCACCTTAGAAATGGGCAAAAGGGCAGGCCATCCAGAACGTGCTTGTTTGCTTTTAATTTCCAGAAAGTCTTGCCTCCTCCTTTTGCCTGGAAGTCAAATACTGAGACGAAAAGAAGCTGCCTCTCTTCTATCTCAGTTACTTGGGAGAGGGGAAATCTTCCATTTAATTTGATACAGCCAAAGCAGAAACAGATATAGCCGTCAGCGAGCTGAATGTGGGCAGAGATGCTGCACAGATGCCTCTTGCTCTAATCTGCCAATACTCTGGTTGTCTCTGGTGGGAAACTGGGGTGACCCACAAGCCAGAGACAACAGGTTGGGTTTCTGGCGACGGAGCCATCCCGGCCGGTGATCAAAGCCGCTTTGCAGATCGGATCGGCCGCGGTCGAAACTGGCAGACGGCCCTTTCGCCTTTATGTGAACAATTCATCTTCATATGACACATTTCCCCACCTTGGCTTTAGCCTGGAAATGTGCTGAGGAGAGCTGATTTATTCTGCAAATGATTTAAAAGTCATTTTCCACCTGGACTTGAAGCCTCTTCTGTATTTTTGCGGTGAAGAATCCAGGTCATTATCACTGGATATTTTAAAAAGTTCTGGCTTTTATATCTAAAGGGGTTTAAAATGTGATAACTAATGAGAAGCTGTGCCCTGGAATAATGCAGTTGTCGTATCTATGTTCCTTTTTTTTCTCTTGTGATCTCCTTTTCCTGTCTGCTGTTGGGATTCCTTCCCAGACTTACTTAAGTATAAAATTCTCTGTATCCATGTTCTAAAGTATGGGTGGACAATTGAATTTTGGGGGGGGGGGCAGTTCCTCCCAGACCCCGTCCCCCCGGCACATCCCACCCCCACAGTAAACCCAAATACTTCCATTTTCTTCAGTGGTTCCTCTCCAAATGGTGACAAAAAGTGATGAGGCATGATGTCTCTGAATGCTGGCTGGAGGATTCCATGTGTGACAACAAAAAAGTAACTTTTCCAAGCTGTGGTGTGCCTAAGAACCATCTTAGCCTGTAAAAGACTTCTGTGTAAGAAGACGCTTCTGTGGGTTTATTTAGTGGCCAGATATACTTCTAGAAGTCCACAAGCCCAGGACAAGAAGGCAATAGCTGTACCTCCTTAATAATTGCTACCTCCAAAACTGAAGATTTCATTTAGTGATAATGGTCAGTTAATTAATATTCAAGTACTCCTGGTTTCATCTTTCCTAGTTTTACCTAACCCTCTTTAAATATATCGTGAGTTACCGACCTTCACCATATCTTGGGGCAGTGAGTTCCATAAATTACTTCCGTACCATCTAAAATTCTTCCAGGGTTTGGAATACTACTTTTAGGAAGTAGTCACTTAGAGTTCAACCCTCTCCACGATACTGTTGTGGATACTTTTTTTTTAAAGTAAAGCTTTACTTAGCCACCTCTCAAAAGTAACTAAAATAATTACCCTTTAGCTACTATCAGAACAAAAAAACATGGGCCAGAATGCTGTTGATGAGTCCCAGTTAGTACTGAATCAGTTATTGAGCGGTGAGTTGACACGTAGATAAATCCAGTGGATTTGATGGCTCTGCTCTGGTCAGGACTAACAGTAGGATTTTGGTCGTGCTTTCCTCTTCTCATCTGCCTGCTCATCACCTCAACAGAACAAAAGGCAGCAACTCCAGCTAGTGCTTGAACTGTGTGATATTTCTCCTCCACTGTTTAGTGAGACGATCCACCATAACTATAAAAGTCACAGTTGCATCACAAAAGGAGAGAAGTTATCCTCATTACATTGCAATTATTGTGTGGGGTAGTTAACCTTTGTTATTGGGGTGAGAAATTAGTGTCGTATAACTAGTTCTTTGTTGCAACATATTCTATATACTGTGGTGGTGGTTGTATGCTTTCGAGTTGTTTCCAGCCGATGGTGAGCCTAACGTGAACCTGTCATGAGGTTTTTCTGGGGGCCAAGAGTGTGTGATGCGTTTAGGGTCACCCAGCGGTTTTCCATGACGGAGCGGTGAGTTGAACCCTGATCTCTTAGCATCGTGGTCCAAGGTTCAGAAATACGACACATAGCGTTCCGTAAATACAGACCCTGTTCCATAGACGGGGGTGGAGGAGTCCTTTGTTTTCATTTGTTGTCCTGCCTTATTGGAAAATAATTTGTTTTTTTCGTGGTATACACGTGAGAGTGAATGACCGAGAGACCAAAGAAACTGAGAACTGACCAAACTTTCCCCCACTTGGATGAGATATGAGGCAATGTGGTATACACTGTCTGGAGCACAGGTTGTTGTTCTGCCCTTCGTTCGAGGAAGTTCTCACATGTGGAGACAACTCGGTTCAAATCCATGGCTTTCTTTTGTATTGATATGTGTTCCAAAGACGTTTTGGCAGGACAGTGGATTACGTCAGTACCCCATTGTTGCATATTGTTTGTCTCCGGTTGGTGGTAATTATCCTACCAGAAAAAAATTCACACTCCCTGATTGTTTATTAACATTTTTGGCTCAAGGACCTGCGCGGACACTTTCTCTTGTGCTGTTGTTTTTCCTGTTCTTACGCTTTCTCTTCCTTTCTTCAGGCACCTGCTTCCCCCATAGCTGGCCCACATAGGGATACCCTGGCTGAGGTATGGTGAGATACAGCAAGGGTGGGGAAATTTGAACCTGAAGTCGTTTTTGAGGTTCCCAGGGTCATCGTCAAGTATCCCCCCCCCACAAAAAAAAAAGACCGTATCAGTTTTTTAAAAATATTACTTTCACTAAACGTGCCCTCGGCAGTTAGCCATGTTTTTAGTCCTTTCCTGGGCCATGTTTAACATACAGTGGGGCAATTTCAAGCAGCAAGTAAGTCCAGCTCCTTCAAACGTTTGGAAAGGGGACATGATGAAATTTGCCCCCCGTATCCCAGAGATGTGTCTGACATCTTTTGGAAATAAATTAAAATGTGGGAGATGAAGTGCAAGCAGATGGTGGTGTCCTCCACAGTCTGATGAGAGGCCAGTATGGCCCTCAGATTGTGATAGTTAACCTGCTTCGGTCAGGAGAGTTGTGCCTCCCATTTCGTCTCAGTTCAGAAGCCTCAGTGTCAGTTGTTCTAGTTTTGTGAAGCTCCACATAATGGTCAGACTGTGCGGTGGATGTAAATCTGTCCATGCTTGATTATCGCATGCAAGAATGAATCATTTCAAATGGTTTTGCTACAAAAAGCAAGGTGACAAGACTTTGGTGCAATTTTTCAATGATTTGTCACATTTAGGGACATCTTTGTGAAAAATTTGTATGAAATCCTTGGGCCTTTCTTTTCTTTTCTTTTCTTTTCTTTTTTTTTTTGGCAAGAGAGCAGACTATTTTGCACAAAATGCACAGTTTTCAGCTCCAAGGTTCTGTGCTTTATTTAAAGCCCAGATGATTGTTCAAATGAATTTTTCACCAAAAGGATCCTGAAATGTGAAAAATTTCATCGCGGTCAGTTATCTTCTTGACTGTTTTCTCTGATGTGTTGGAACACCGTCTTCCTCCAATTATGTGACAGTTTGTGCACTAGATAATATTTATTTTTTTATGTAAATATCACTAGGTGGTATTCAAACAAATTGTCTTCTCCAGTTTGTAGCAATGACCTAGTTCACACATCACAGCAAATCAGATTTTTGTTTGTTGTCCACCAGCAACATGTTGACTTACAAACAGTGTATGACCCAATGTCCAGTCACTCCTGTCAGTAGTGGCTGAACCAACTTCAGAGATTTTACCTGGAACATCTTTAGGTTGATGTCTGAATCTGGGAGGTGCTAGTCATTTCTGACTTGTTAAGGGAAAAACAATCTCCTGGTGGGTTTGGACCAGAACTTGTAGATGTTATTTTTTTTTCTGGATACAGGTCCCAAAATTCCTTAGTCAGCATGCCCATGGTGGCTGGGGGATTCTGCGAGTGGTAGTCATACGCTTACACAAAAAACCCCAACCTCTTTTTCCGAGTTTCAGTTTGGACATCAGACTAAACCTCCAGTCTGTGGTTTGTTCAGCTGTCCCCTCTGCCAGAATTGAGACTGGTTGTGACATCGAAATACACCCAATACTGTGAAGTTATTTGAGAAATTTCTCAATCCATACAGTGTGTGCTTCACGGAAGGCACACTTCAAAAAAGATGGTTATGGCCTCGAAAGCTCTAGATAGCTTGTGTCCAAATTACCTGAAAACTCACCTCCCCCTGTATAAACCTTCTTGGGTTCCAAAACCCTCCACAGAGGTCCTTTTCTCTGTCTAACGCGTGTTTGGTAAAGATGCAAGAGACAGTGAGGAGCAAGCAGGATGGCATCGTTGAGGTTCATGGGGGCTTGCCATAGGTGGACACCTGTGGGAACAGAACACTGAACGATGTAGGTTTTTGGTCTGACCAGCAGGGTAGTCCTTGTTCTGCTTGCAGAGTTTTTATTGTGGGAGCACTGAGTTTCCTACCCTAGAGAGGCCTCCTTTCTGGTATCCTTCAGCCAATGGGTAAAGGCTCTTTATTTGGACAGACTGTTGACTTATTTGCATTTGTTCTCAGGTGGACTCCAACTTAATGTGATCCTGTCCCAGGATTTTCTTGGCAAGCGTTATGGTGGCCCTAAGGCAAACATGTCATGGAGTTTTCTTGGCAAGCTTTAAACAGAGGGGTTTTGCCATTGCTGAGGCTGAGAGAATGCGACTTACCCAGGGTCACCCAGCTGGTTTGCATGGCGGAGCAGAGATTTGAACCCTGATCTTCTAGCATCCCAGTCCAACACAGTGACCTAAAAACAAGGTTTTCTTGGCAAGATTTATTCGGAGGAAGTTTGCCATTGCTTTCTGGTGAGGATGAGAGAGAGCAGTTTGCCCCAGGTTTCTCAGCAGGTTTCCATGGCTAGGTGAGGATTTTAACCCCTGGTTTCACAGAATCCTAGTTCAGTGCTCAAACCACTGTACCCCATTAGCTCTTCTTGACTTACACAGCTAGTTAATTGTTCCCCCTATCAACACAGAAACTCAGGAAGTCACCTTATACAGGCATGCTTTGCTTTAGAGCATTTTGCTAAGACGATGCTTTTCAATTATACAGCACAGCTCCATTTTGTCACCCGCACTCAGTCTGTTTACACGCAGGGGCGTCAAACTCAATTTCATCTTCAGCCGCATCAGCTTTATGGTTGCCCTCAAAGGGCCAGTTGTGTCTGTAAGACTGTATAAATGTATCTACTCTTTTATCATATTAAATAATTGCTTCTACATTCAGTTATTACTGGTTTTAGTAATAACTAGCTCTCTGTGCCTCTTTCTGCCCGGCACACCCTCTCTGTGCCTCTTTCTGCTCCCCCCATGGCTCTTTCTGCCCTCTTGCCCCTTTCTGTAGCTGGTGAGCCCGATCCCCACATTGCGGGCCCCCGGCTACTGGTATTCTGAAGAGGGGCCTGGCAGCCATCAATCGTGATCTATTTCTTCTTCTGACTGCTCCTCTGTCCAACTCTCGTGAGCTGCACAGTGCATTGCCAGAGTAACCAGTGGTAGTGCTCTGATGGCGAGACTTGGACAGAGGAGCAGTCAGAAGTAGAAGTAGATCACAAGTGCTGGCTGCTGGGCGCCTCTTCAGAATACTGGCAGCTGGGCACCCGCAATGTGGGGATCTGGCTCGCCAGGCAGGGGAAGTGCCACAGCTGCAGGAGAGGTGCGAGGGCCACCTGAAATGGCCTGGCGGACCAAATTCGGCCCATGGGCCTTGTGTTTACCACATGTCGTTTACAGCATATGCGAACTTCATGTCTCAGTGTCATATTCCTTAAATTATTTTTACCTTTGCAATTTTTTTTAGGCCTAATGCTATTGCAACCCCCTTTGACAAATTCTGCCAAGGAAACCGCATGATAGGTTCACCTCGTAATTGTTGTTGCATACCTTGAGTTTGTTTCTGACTTGTGGCAACCCTAAGGCAAACCTGTCACGGGGCTTTCTGGGACTGAGAGTGTGTGATGCGCCAAAGGTCACCCAGAGGGTTTCCGTGGCTGAGCGGGCAATTGAACCCTGGTCTCTGGGGTCATAGTCGAGTGCTCAAACCACTACATCAAGCTGGCTCTGATATAGGTTCACCTAAAGGTCAGCGTATGTGGGAAAGGACTTGAAGGCACACCACAACAATAACAACAACAGCACTGTTGCACGCTTAATAAATGATCATAGAATCCTAGAGTTGGAAGAAGAGACCCCAGGGGCCATCGAGTCCAACCCCTTCCTATGCAGGAACACCCATCAAAGCATTCCCAACAGATGGCCATCCAACCTCTACTTAAAAACCTCCAAAGAAGGAGGTTCCACCACCGAGGCAGCAGATTCCACTGCCGGACACCTCTGACCATCAGGAAGTTCTTCCTGAGGTTCAAGTGGAATCTCCTTTCCATGATAATGCAGTGGTGCTTAACCTGTGGTCCATGGATGCCTGGGGGGCCGTAGTGTCCTCACAGGGGGTCCGCGAAGGCTTGAAGAAATGTTATGAGCATTTAGAAACTATAATAATTCAGGAATATAAACACAATAAGCAACAGTTTTGAAACAGTAGAAAGAGATGAATTCAAATTAAGTACATTTATATAACAAAGCTGTTTGCAGCAAGGTAGGAGTCACTTTTAATTAGATGTAGGTTTTTTGTTTGTTTAGTTTGCTACAGTATGAATGTTGGTTTAGTTTGAATATGGTGTATAGATACGTATTGTTAATGTTGATGTTAATGTATATATGTTATGTGTTTAGATACATCAGTGTGATTTGGTTTTGTTATTTTTGTTTTTATGTATTTTGTTAACTTTTAAAAATTTCCAATAAAAAAAGAAGTGTTATGAGCTTTTACAGTTAAAACAGAATGAATGAATGAAGACAGATGGACAGACAAACAGTCGTATATTGATCTCAAAGAGCAGGAGTCTTTTGTTGGTGACAGATGTCAATTGTACAAATTTTCAATATCTCAAACTGTTCAAAAGTTATGAAACTCTTTGATAGCAGAAAACGTCCTCAGCTCCTGCTACGTCTGCATGTGGGGGGAACATACAAATGAATGACATTGAGTGGTTGAGAGAAAGCACATGATATTTCTTGCTACCACACATACATCCAGAAGCCACCTCGAGTTGAGTCTTGGTGGTCTGTGGCAACAGAAGATATTTAAAAGGGGTCCGTGGTAAAGCAGAGGTTAAGAACCACTGTATAAATATGTTTTTAGGACTTTATATGCACTGACTAGTTGCAAAAACACTGCAGTCCACTTTAGGGCAATATTTGCTTTATGCTGGAGGTCTGGAACCTGTATTAGGGAGGTATGTCCTCATGTATGACCCAGGCCATTTCTGCACTAGACTGTTATAGTGCTCTTATTCCACTTTTGACATCCTATGGAATCGTGGAGTTTGCAGTTTAGGGAGGGGCCTCAAAGGCAGAGGGGGGGAGGCCCCTCCCTGAACTGCAAACTCCAGGATTCCATAGGATGTTGAAAGTGGAATAAGAGCACTATAAAAGTCTAGTGCGGACCAGTCTGGTCAGCTCTGGCCGGCAGCTGCGGTACCGGGGTTCAGTCAGGTGTCTTCCCAAGCCCATGAGTTCAGGGTGATAACGGTGTTTGTTTTTAGTACATTTTCAGCTGACCTCCCTCTTTCTTGTTCTGCTCTTCTATTGATTCTTCTGATTGGTTTTGATCTCCTTTCATGTTAACAGATAGGCCACAGTGCTTTCATCTGATGTGTTTTTGTTCTGCTAGCTGCCTTCTGAAGGATAAATAGTAAAAAAAGATCAGACGCTAAAGCTAATGCATTCCGGGCAATACCTCATTATGCAATCAGATCATTGTTTGTTATCCACTTGGGGTCAGATCAGGGGTCGCGTGCCGTGGCATTCCGGTTTTATTGCCATGGAAAAAGAATTATTGTTCCTCGTTAAAGGATGGAGAAATTCCTCAGCTATGCGTTGTCTTTTCATGATGCTGCTCTGAAAACTGGGGTTTCCTCTTCCCTTTTATAATCAGGATGGAGCTAAAAATATAATCAGAGCGTTCTGTTTATTTCTCCGTAGAGATGAAATCTTTTCTCAGTGCGAAATTTACTTTTGAGATATGTGTTTAGGGTGGAGAACTGTAACTGTTAGACTGAAAACCAGTGTTCTCCAAGATATGGAAGTCAGAGGGTTCTGGGAGTTGTAGTCCAGCAGGTCTGGAGGGCGTCAGGTTGAAGCAGGATGGCTGAAGCGCACAGTTGTTGTAAAGTCGGAGGCTTTCACGGCCGGAATCCATGGGTTGTTGTGGGTTTTTTGGGCTATGAGTATTTGCTGCTGACGCCTGCATCTGTGGCTGGCATCTTCAGAGGATCATCTGAAGAGGATCAGAGAATCATCTGAAGATCTTCTGATGGATCCTTTGAGAGGGAAAAACCCAAATCCCAGGATTCCATGGATGCAGCCATGGGCATTAAAGTGGAATCATAGTATTATATTTGTGTAGTGTGAAGGGGGCCCCTGCTAAGAAGATTTTTGGGTTTTCCTTCCATGAGTGTTGTATAGGCTAAGATAGCTAATCATTATCAGCGGTTTGTCCATCTGTGACAGGAAACGTTTGGTGGTCAGTTCAAGGCTTTTTTTATTCATTCCAGGAAACTCATCTTGTTACCATGCAAAAGGGGTGCTGGCGGGATGTTACGAAGGGCCTTACTTGTCTGTCTCTCTGTCTGTCTCTCTGTTTTATAAAATATTTGTATCCTATTCTGTATCTGAGGAACTTATGGTGGTGCACCATAAAATCAATTTTAATGATTTAGAACTGTCTGAAACAATAAGAATAATTTACAGGCTAAAAGCCCCTTAAACCGTTAGCCATTAACACTTAAAACAGGAGAGATCAAAAGGCAGCTAAAAGAAATTTAAAATCACTTGCATGCGCCGATTTGGACAAGAGCGGTCAGTCTTCCATAGGTTTAGTAAGTAGCCATGTTTTTAACTCCACACTGGAAAGACAGCAGTGTTGGCTCCATTTGGGCCCCTAAGGGGAAAGTGTTCCATGCGTGGGGTTGCACGACAGAGAAAGTGTTTTCCCACATCGTCCCACAGCGTATTGTCATCCCACTGTGTACATCAGGGCCTCTCCACCAGACCTCAATCCTTGGGCAGGTGTGCACAGGGAGAGGCACTCCTTCGAGAATGAAAGTCATAAATTGTTTATAGAGTTTTGAGTGCCATTGCCAGTGCCTTGATCTCAGAGCAAAAGCATATTGGTATCTAGGTATAAGCCAACCTTTCCCCAGCCTGCTGCCTGACCTAAACTACAACTCCCCTAAATCCCAACCGGCACGCTCAGTCACCAGCTCTGACCAGTTTTGCTGGTGCGGTAAAACTACATGTAATTGATATTTCCTAATTTTTTTTTTAAGTGGCCTTTAGAAGATTACCGGCGTGGTTTAGTAGTTTGAACATTGGGCTACAAATCTGGAGAGCAGAGTCTGAATCCCCACTCAGCCATGGAAACCCATTCATGACCTTGGGCAAGTCACACACTCTCAGCCTCAGAGGGAAGCAAGGGCAAACTCTCCCTGAACAAATCTTGCCAAGAAAACTCCGTGTTAGGGTCATCTTAGGGTCATCATAAGTCAGAAACAACTTGAAGGCACACAATAAGAAGAAGGTAAACCTGCAATGGGTTTTTCGTGGCACAATTTGTGCAAGGCGGGTTTGCCTTTGCCTCCCTCCAAGGCCGAGAGAGTGTGATTTACCCAGGGCCACCCAGTGGGATTCCATGAACAGGGATTCGAATTCCTAGTCCTCCAGTACCCAAACTACTATACCACACTGGCTGTCATATATAAATATTACTTTCCTATTCCACCCCCCATCTCTTCCTGCCCCCCCCCCAGAAAACAAATAATTGGCCAGGGTTTTTAAAATCATTTTACCTAAATGTTTAGAAATGAAATGCTGATTCACTGAATACACAGAACAAAATACCATGTTGCAAATATACCATTAGCGGCTCACCTCTCAGTTCACCCAGGTCTGCTGATGAATATACATAAGAATTAAAATGGTCTACAAAGCTAGACAAGTTGACAGATAACTGTAATAGTCCTAGATATTCAAGAGTCTGTTTATTTGGTACATTTCATTGCAATAAATATGAATATGCATCGGAGGGTGAAAGTGCAATCACGATTCAGCACATCGATGTTGTCAGGAGGCTGAATTTAACATCTGGGGAGAATTATATTCCACCTCTGTTTGTTTGCTCATTGATGGAATTTCATAAGAGATTTTTCCAGCTGTATTGATGCATCAAAGTCTACAAACTAAAGCTTTCATGCTTATCTGTGAGGGTTGTTCTGTACGTGTGTGATCACTCTCACGTGTTCAAGAAGCCATGTGTGTGTCTGTTTGTGCTTAAAGCTGCCCGTCGACTTATGGAAACCCCATAAATTTCACTTTATGCATCTTTTCTCTTCTTGTGTCTCTCGGTTTCTGTATTTTCCATTCTGCTAGTTCTCTGGTAAGGTGTTAGCTCATCAAGTTGATTGGTATAAGTAACTGCCTCATTTTTCTTTGCCCAATGTATATTGTTTACTGTATACTGTCAAATTTGTCTGTGCCGTATATTATATTTATATTTGCAAAAGCACTTATGTAAATATTTTAAGAACCAACTTTTAATCAAAATAATTATAAAATGAAGAATTCCATAGGGTCTTCTTAGGCAAAGAATACTCAGGTGGTTTTGGCAGTTCTTTCCTCTGAAATATAGCCTACTGCACCTACTGTTCATTGGTGGTCTCCCATTCTAGTACTAACCAGAGCTGAACATGCTTAACTTCCAGGATCAGATGGGATCTGTTGCCTTTAGGGCAACCATTCTCAGCAAGGGCTGCGTGCCCCCTAAGTGGGCCCTGGCACATTTGAAGGGGGTCCACAGACTGAAAACTGAGAGAAGGGGAGTCCTGAGGCTTTGTTAATGTCTAATTTGGAGCCCGATATCGTGAATCCTGCAAAAAAGCACCAAGCTCAAGGATCGCATTGGGCCTGATAGATGTTTAATTCCGTACAGTTTTTCTTAAAGCGTTGTCCAGTATGTTGGATTGTTCAGATTTTCTTAGTGTTCAGCAGTAAATGGTTTTCTGTCTATCTATTCATGCTGTTTGACACGGGAACCTGAGAAAAGCTCCCAAGGGAGGGGGTGGCCAAAAAGCCATTGAGAATGGCTGCTGTAGGGTATTTAGGCAAGTTACAACCAATCCCAATTCCCAATCCCTCAGTGTGTCTTCTGTAATATCCTTGCTTGTGGCATGCATATATTACATTTTTCCATGTGTGAAATAGCCCCTGACTGACCAGCCGTTGCAAACAAACTGGCTAATTGCATAATAGTGGAACCGACTGGGTTTCCGTTGTTTAGAAATATGTTGTCAGTGCCTTTTGTTTGGTGGAGTCTCCCTGAGAAAGTCTTCAGGTGTTGAGGAGAAAACACAAGTAGACATCAAGGAAGACGTTACGACATTATTAAGGGAGGCACGATGGTCAAAGTTTAGAGAAGTTCCTTTGACTGCAACTCCCAGATTCCTCCGGCTAGCATAGTCAACAGCCAGCATCATGACCATGCTGGCTGTAAGATTTGGAGCATTGCAGTCCAAAATAGTAACTTTTCTCAGCTCTGCTTAAGGGATCCAGATTTTTAATAAAGGCATCCATTAGCAACATGAATTGAGCCCATTAAGGGACAAGCAACTAGTGCAGCTCTAACAGAAACAAAGTGAGCTTGTCTTGGACCATAACAGTCTCATACCGTCCAGCTGTCCCATTTTGACAGGAAGATTTCCCGACAAATGTTTTGTCGTCTCACTTTTTCAGCTACTTTTAAGAGGTCCCAGTTGCTCTTGCCTCTTCCCAATTCCCCCCTTTGTCCTTGGCTTTCTTCAATTGCTGCAGACTGATGGCCTTTCCACACTACATAACTATTGCAGTATGGTTCCACTTTAACTGCCATGGTTCTGTTCTGTGGAATCATGGGTTTTGCAGTTTAGGGAGGGATATTTAGCAGTCTCCGCCAGAGAGCTCCAGTACCTCCTAAGACCACACACCTCAGGATTCCATAGGAGGCAGCCGTGGTAGTTAAAGTGGGATTATAGTGCAATAATTGTGTAGTGCAGAAAGGCCATAAGTCCCAAGTACAAAAGTAGCTTACACTCAACTCAGCAGGAAAGAAGTGAGTGGAATCTTGCCCTTCCCAGGAGGCTCAGACAAAAGCAAACTACTGCAGCATGTCTTAGCATGTGTGTTCTTTTTCATTAATAACTTTTGTCACCTTGGTCACACATGTCTCAGTTTTGATCTGTGAACTGTTAGAGGGGTATAGAGATTTAGACCAACTGCAAGTTTGGAAACACTGTTTTCCCCCAAATTCTGAAGCATTTCTTCCATTAAAGCAAGTAAACAAAACTCATAGTTCTCAAAATTCTGGTTTTATGGAGAATTAATTATGAGGAGATGGAGAATCTCTTTAACTTTTGTTAAAGAGAGACAGTGCTTGGTAGATACCAGGCTGGCTAAAGACAGATGAGATGGTGGTAGCAGTAACTTTGTGAGACTAGGAAGTATTGTTGTTATCTATTTGCCGTTATCTTGTGACCAGTGGCTACCCGGAGTAGGAAAAGCTTAGAGTTTCTCTTAGAAAGCTGGGTCAGTTAGAAGGTTCATTATGTGGACAAAGACCATGTGAGCAAATGAAATCTTTTGCATAGATAGAAAGTCACACTGTTCTTTGCAACACAATGGAAATGAGCTCACCTAACAGTGCCTTTGTCTTGTTTTCCAAGCTGTTTTTATTTTGCATTAATCAAGTAACTAAATTATCAGGGTGTCAATCAGAAAGTCTCAGTCACTGCTCAAAATTCCCATAAAGGTTTGTTTACATGGATTAATAGCACCTGGGCATGGAAGGAACTACTTTGGCTTTGCAGTAGGAACAAGCTCCATTCCAAGGCTCTGGGAATGCAGGAGGTGGCGTACCTTCTGATTGTCCCTAATTGCCTAATTTTCACCTGTGCGATGTTGGAGCCAGTGGAATGGTAAAGAAAAATATATATGAAGAAACTAGAGCTTGAAAATTTTGTCTTTTGTACTGTAACTAAAGTCTCCCAGGCAGCACAATAATGTTGACTGAGAGAATCGGCGAACCGTAGTGCAAAAAAAGTAAATTTTCCAAGCTCTAGAGAATGAAGCTTGGAACCAAATATTGGAGCTTTATCTGACTTTTAATCAGTGGCGATTATTTGATTGGCAGATGTGTCCCGCAGAATTCTCGTAAAGTGTGGACTTCTCCGTTGAATCATTAAGCCATTAAATCATTAATGCAACAGACAGGATTTGCATGTGATTTTCCTGGTGTGCGATGGATGCCTTTGGGCATGTTGCACCTAATTGATCCTTCTTACACGGACATTATTTCACTCAAGAGCTGAAACCCGTAATTAAAACCTTGCAGAAAAATAGTGCTGTTACATGGAGGTTAGAGATTGTCAAAACAGACAAGAGCTGCAGGCAAAACTGGCAGTGCATGCTTCTCAGAGCCTTGGAAAAGTTACTTTTTTAGACTATAAAGAAGTAGGCCATGCTACACTCTGGAAACTGTAGTCCAAATAAATATTGCCTGTATGTTCTTTTCCCCTTCTGCAGTTTGGTATCCAACCCTTTTCTGTTTCAAGCAGTTATTCCCTTTATTCAGTTCCTCCCCCATTTTCATCACCCCAAATGTTTCCATTTTTCTTCAGCAACCAACATTCCACATTCTGTCAATGCAAAAATATGTAGCAGCGCATTCCTATATTGGCCACTGAGAAACATGGAATATATCAACATATGTCTGGCTTTTTGAAAGCGTTGGCTTGTTTATATTGCTTGTTATCAGTCTTCTCTTAGTGTGGAGATGTATACGTCCTTGACCTTCATCTGTACACCACTGTGCCTTTTCTGTTAAATATTTCTCCATTGATAACAAATTTTATGGATTAAGTGCCTATAGCAAAATAGTGGTAGGGGCCAGTGTGGTCTAGTGGTTTGGGTTTAGACTAGAACTCCAACAGAACAGGAGAAGAGAAGGTTAAGAGAGCCATGTTTAAATATTTGAAGGGATGTCATATGGAAGATGGAGCAAGCTTGTTTTCTGCTACTCCAGAGAGGACATGGAGCAGAGGCTTCAAACTTCAGGAAAAGAGATTCCACCTAAGCATTAGGGAGAACTTGCTGATGGTAAAAGCAGTTCAACAGTGGAATACATTGCCTGGCAATGTGGCGGAATTTCTTTCATTGGAGGTTTTTAAAGAGATTGGATGGCCATCTGTTGGGAATGCTTTGATGGTATATTCCTGCATGGCAGAATAGGGTTGGACTGCATGGCCCATGTTCCAAGGACATGTACCGTTGTCTTCCTCTGACGGCCAGAAAGTGTGACTTGCCCAAGGTCATCAAGTAAATTTCTGTGGCTGAGTAGGGATTTGAACCTTCATAGCATCACAGAGTAGGAAGAGACAACAAATTTTTCACAAAACATCTCTTTAAATGCCTAAAAATGCTCTTTAAAAAGAGCTAGGAGGGATCATTGGAAAATGTCCTCCCCCTTTGTTACGATACACTTGTTAAGTTACTTTCGAACTGTGAGTTTGTTACAGAAAGAGGAAAAAATGGCCAATTAGAAGTAACTGCATTACTTGTAACCTGTTACTTCCAAGTGCTGAAGCTGTCCCGTGGATTTCTTCTTTTGCTGAAATAATTCTTTCTTTGTTTGACAGTTGCACTATAAAATCCCTTCAGCGCCGTCACGTTTGCATCAGCCGGCTGGAGAGGCCTCAGAACTGGGGGGAGAACTCTTGCGAAGTGAGATTCGTCATTCTGGTGCTCGCACCTCCAAAAATGGTACGCTTTCTTCCCGCTTTAACTCACGCACACTGCCTCTACTTTGGAATCTTGACTAAAGCAGAAGACTGGTTGTGATTTCAATATTTTAAAACCCAGAATTGAAAAAAAAAAAGAAGATGATCTGTGTCTTTTTTTAATCTGCAGTGGTTAGAATATGTAGCTACTGGGTGGCTTGTTTGGCGAATAGATGTGGAAGGTGCTTTTTAATGATCGGCCCCCTGAAGACACAGATGACCTCCCATTTCCTTCCGGGGCTCCCCGCTCACATTCCCTTGCCTTTTGTCCAGGCACTGGCCTTCCTTTGGTGCCCCCAGCAAAATGCAAGGGAATGAGCGGAGGAGAATGAGGGCATATCATTGCACGGGCCTTGCGAATAATCAGATTCGTGAAGGTCAAATGCACGAATGCGGATGGAGGTCTGTAGTCTAAAATGCAGGCTGTGGCATAGATATGAGAGAACCCCAGTAAACGTCTTGGTTTGTTTCCCTCAGAAAAGTACTAAAACCGCCACGGAAGTGGGCCGGACGTTTGCCACAATGTTCTCGGATATCACCTTTCGGCAGAAGCTTCTAGAAACCAAAACGGAAGAAGAGTTCAAAGAAGCGTTGGTCCACCAGCGTCATCTCCTGACCGTGGTGAACCAGAGGCCCTCAGCAGTGGCAGATGGCCACAAAACACACAGCCACAAGCCTCTCAAGGTATGTGTTGTGCATGTCCAAACAGTGTGATGAAAATGCGGCTCGTGAGCTACAGGTGGCCCCCAAACCCACTTTTGTGGCCCGCAAGCCCCCTTTCAGTTCCGCAAAAGCCTCCTGAACCCTTTTGAGAAAAAAAAAAATCTGGTTATTTTTCTTGTGATTTTTTTTTTCTAGTTGAAGCCAGTCAGGTAGTGAAAAAAAGCACCTACAAGCTTTAACTTGACTAATCCACCCCCAGTCTCCTTGGAATCCTGACATTAACTTTTTGGGGCCCAAAAATCAGTCCAAAATGCCATGGGAGGGTCGCAGATTTTAAAATTAGCCCCTGTTCCTCCCCCTACACACTTGCCCGGTCCTGAAATCCACAGCCCTTGAGAAGTGAAGGTAAGAGTAACTGGATGATCATCCAAGAAAGTCACATCCAAGCGAATCCAGGCCATGAAGCATGTGCTTTGCCTCAGGTTGCTACCCATTTATATCTGTCCAGGCTGGCAGCACTCCAGAGACGGAGTACACATGAGGGCATTTTCTTCCGCTCTCAGGATAATAATAGGATGCATGGAGGAGCATCATCCGGAAGAATTTGGGGTAGTGCAGGCTAGAAAACCAGCAAGGAAGAGAAGCATGTTAAAGGTGTAAATAAAAATCATGCAGGATCATGGAGAGAGCGAGCAGGGGAAAATCTTCATTCTCCTAATGCTACAAAGCAGGAAGGTCTAATGAAGCTGCATATGGGAAAACTGGAAACAGATGGAAGAGCGTGCTGATTCACCCTGGCATCCTGTTAATGACATAGGAAGATGATAATATTTATTTGTTTGTTTATTTTTTTGTATTTTTATTAACATGTATATAAAACAACATATAGGGAACTACAAAGACAAAGAGTAAGTAACAGGCAGGGAAACTCTAACATTTAACCTAATACTAAATTAAACTAAACAACAACTAAACTAATAAGGGGTCAGAAATGCATATAAATGACTTCTAACTCACCAGCTTTTAGGTCTAAGAAAATCGACAAGATATAGTTCTTCTAGTGTGTCTGTCATTATCACACCACTGCCTAAGATTTAATAACTACAAGCTTAACCTTCAACATCAGTAGTTGACTTGTCCCCCAACAGTCTCTTAGATATACAATCATTTTATCCCAAGCATTTTTAAATTTAACCGAAGATCCTTTCTTAATTAAAATAGTTAATTTATCCATTTCTGCCATATCCTGCATCTTCAACAGCTAGTCTTCGTGTGAAAGAATAGCCACACTTTTCCATTTCTGTGCATATAGCACTCTCACCATCTTGATCATGTGGTGAAAGATTCTTCCCAACTTCTTACCAGTCTGTTCATCAGTCAGACCCGATAAAAAAAGTTTGGGTTGAATCTGTTTGTTTATTATTTATTTATTGAATTTGTATCCCACCTTTCTCCCAAGATGGGATACAAGGCAGCTAGATGGGATTTAAGGTGGCTTACACCTGCATATGGCTTACACTTGCATATGGTTCTTTATGGTCAGTGCCAAGGTTGGTATTCCCCCTCCTTCATCCATGCTAACCAAAGCATCCACCTGAACCTACCGTAGAGGTGCTGCAGAGCTGCAACAGCTATTCCACTCCTGGTGGAGACCTTTGGGGGATTAGAGAGGTATCCAGCTCTGTCTCTGTAGCCAGAAACAAAAAAGTCATCCGCTGAGATTTCTGGAGGACCTCAGTGGAGGACGTAATCATTTCACATCTGGCTATGGGAACATAGCCAGACATTTCACCAATCCCCCACCACTCTCTGCAGACACCAAATGACCATGGAAAAGCTGCAACAACTCTGTGCGAGGTCTGGAGGTCAGCAAATGGCCAGATCTGTGGCGGAACTGTTACACTACCCTGGGCTGTACAAGATTGTACGGAACAGTGTGTAGTTAAACTGTGGAATTCGCTGCCACAAGATAAAATGGTGGTCACCAACTTGTACTGTTTTAAAAGGGGGATGAGAGAAGTTTAGCAAGAATAAGTTAGCCTGTCACTAGCTACCACTCAGGTTGGCTGTTGATTACCCCCAGTACCAGAGCAGATACTTGTTTATCTGTGGATCGTTTATTTGGAGGATTTAAGAGGGAGGGGCTATTGCACCCATATCTTTCCTGTGGACTCCTCATGGTGGGAGCAGAAAATTTCTTGCCATGAGCAGATCCAGACAAATTCCCAGACAACTAGCATTTGAATGCTAGAAGGACCTGTTGCTCAGAAACAGAGTACGTGCTAAGTTCAGTTCCCGACAACTCCGCTAAAGGATCGCAGGGCTGAGCAAAACATAATCCCTGTTCAGGGCCTTGGACAGGTGCTGCAAATAGGAACAGACGTAGAGTAGGAAGCGTGATGGCTCCCAGGCTCCCAGGCCCCCAACCCACACATTTCCCCCTCCTCAAATTGGCCCCCCAACCCCACTTTGGAGCTAACCCTCCCCTGTAGGAGAGGACCCTTAGGGTTGCCAGAGTGAAACCTGGAGATGACTCCTGTACTTTCCATGGTTGTGTAGAAAAGGGAGGCTCAACAGATGTTGCTTGTTACCTGGCTTCATGACAAAGAACACCTGCTGAAGTTCCGCCTTTTACACAACCATTAAGGCACAGAAGCAGTACCCAGGATTTAATTTGGCAATCTTAAGCACAATCTTGCTGTGTAATAATCTTTCAGACCTCCCACCCAGCAACTTCTTTGGGGCCAGAGCCAAATTTTCATCGGCAACCCCCATTGCAGGCTCTACCATGTCCTTGATTTAAAAAAATAAGGGGCGGCAGGTTAAAACCAGAAGTGGCCAGAAAGTTGGTTTTTTGTGGGGTGGAGGGATCCTATTTAGAGCAAAGAAATTCTTTTCTTGGAAACCTGCAGAGGAGAAAAGTCCCTTCAAAAAGTCCTCGCCCAGGGAGGGAGAGTGGGTACCTAGGCGGTAGAAACAGCCTTGGAAGCCACATGTACAGGGTTGCACTTTACTCACACAGGGTGTAGCTGTGGGGGGCAAAATGAAGGCATTGCCCCTCCAAAATAAGAATTCTGCCTCCCCGGGGAAATTGTTCTCCAGCCCCCAAATGTCTATCGTTGTAGAGAGCGAGACACTGAAAATCATTCACACCTAGATCTCTTTCGTTAGCTGTGTTCACATTCCCTGGGTCACTTTGCTACCCCTTTTCTTTGGATGCCTAGATGGTACTTCTGATTGACCAATTGTTTTTTTTTCCCCTTGAAGTTACTTTGTTGTTTACTGCCCTCAAGTCAGCTTCAACTTATGGCTGCTCTAGGGATGAGAGAGCTCCAAGTAACCCTATCCTCAACCGCCCTGTTTAGGTCTTGCAGACTCTGGGCAGCCATAGCTTCCGTAATTGAGTCTATCCATCTGTAATGCCATCTTCCCCTTTTCCTATTCCCTTCCACGTTGCCCAGCATTATTGCCTTTTCTAGCAAGGCATGTCTTTTCAGAGTGTGCCCAAAGTATGATGGTCTCAGTTTGGTCATCTTGGCTTCTAGGATGACTTCAGGCTTGGTTTGCTGTAGGGTCCATCTGTTGGTCTTTTTAGTATCTGTAGAACTCTCCTCCAACACTACATTTAGAATCATAGAACAACAGAGTTGGAAGAGACCCCAAGGGTCATCCAGTCCAACCCCCTTCTGCCATGCTTTGAACACCCGTCAAAGCATTCCCAGCAGATGGCCATCCAGCCTCTGTTTCAAAACCTCCGAAGAAGGAGACTCCACTGTCATTTAGAATGAGTTGATTTTCTTCCTGTCAGCTTTCTTCATTGCCCAGTTTTCACAACCGTACACAGAAATCAGAAATACGGTGGGATGGACCGCGCTAACTTTAGTATTCAGTGATATATGTTTACACTTGAAGATCTTGTCTAGTTCCTTCATAGCTTCCCTTCCAACTCCTAGTCTTATTTCTTGACTGCAGTCTCCATTCTGATGAATGGAAAAGATGGAATGCTGACATGCTGGAAATCTGGCGACTGAAGAATTTCATTTGGGGAGACAGAATTCTTATTTGCTGAAGATGCCTTCCTTTTGCATGCCCCCCTCCCAGTAGCTACGGCCTTGCCCCTCACCCCTAGGATAGCTAGACCAGTGATCTCACTGGGCATAAGTTTCCTATGTTTATCTCCCTTCTCCCCGCTCCTCAGTGCCAGCATCCAAGAGGACAGCTCATCCTCCATGGGGAGAACGCCACTTACTTAAGGCCTTCGAAGCCCCTCCCTAAACTGCAAACCCCAGGATTCCACAGGATGTTGAAAGTGGAATAATAGCACTATAACAATCTAGTGTGGATATGGCCATTGTTTTTAGCAGCTATTTCATTGTAGGTATTACATCATTTTGAAACAATTAGCATTTCACTCTTTTATATTTGAAAGTCTTAATTTCACAACAAACAAGGAAAAAGGTATAATTAGCATGCCATAGCCTAGCGAGGTACGATTTGTTGATTTCTGTTGTCTGTCTCATTGTGTAGTTTGCTCGGAAGTCCACTGAGTTTTGGAAAGTCCCTAAGCATCATAAAGTATAATAGTAATTAAGGCAACCAAATACAATGTAACCCATTTACAGTGGACTCATCAAAGCTTAAAGAAAAAAAAGCTATAAAGAATCTTTAACTATTCACGTGAATCACATTTCCTCAATGTGATGCGCCAACACCCATAAGCTAGCACAACCTCTGTCGTCTGACCTGGGGATGATGGGAGTTGCATTCTGCCGCCTTCAAAGGGTACCAGAGAAGGTTGACATGCAGGATCAATTTACACAAGCCATTTAATATAGAAATGAGGACTCTGGAAATACAGAGCAACTTCCACAAGCCAGGGAAGGGAAAATGAACTGCTGATTTCCACAAGCTAGATCTGTTCCAAATAAATAATCATTTCCATCTTTCTTTCACCCTGGAGAGGGGGATGGAAATGCTGATGTTACCCTTTCCCTCTCTTCTTATCTTATAGACTTATTGATTTGTTTGAATACTTACATCTCACCATATATCATGAGCAGTGTACAAGTAAAATCAATATAAACAGGTTAAAACAATTTAATGCAGAAAAAAAAGCAATAGTTTGAATGGCGAAAAAACATATTAAGCACATTAACAAGTGAAAAATGGTTTAAAAGGTTGAAACAATTTAAAATCATGCATGTAAGCATTTGAAGTACAGTGACCCAGTATCTCCTAAAGTTTGGTTCCAGACCCCCTCCGTGGACACCAGAATTCATGGACGCTCAAGTCCCATTATGTACAATGGTGTAGTAAAATGGCAAAATCAAAGTTTGCTTTTGAATTTTTTTAAATATTTTCAATATTGGTTGGTTGAATTTGTGAATACAAAATCCATGGGATATGGAGGGCCCTACTGTAAATCATTTCAGCTTTAGTAACTATCTATATTTTTACTTGACACCTAAAGGAAGTCAAGAGTGGCATCAGCCAGGCCTCCAAGGGGTACCACACCTGAGAAGGCCCTCTTCCATGTCCTAACATGGGATGTTGACTTCACTGGTGGGATGCAGATGAGGCACGCCCCTGCAGACCTCAATCCTCAGATGCTGGGATGTGGCCAGAAACTTCGCTTGGCCAACACGTTTGTCCAGTGTGCTTTTGGGAGCGTGACAGACACACCAGGTCCAAATTGCCTGTTACCTTTTCATGTATCCTTGGCTTCTATTGAAATAAGGTTGGCTGCCTTTGTAAATCATCCCACGCGCCTGGGCCCTTCCTGTGCTCTTGCCTGATTTTTAAGGACTCCTCTGAACAGCCCTTTTAAAAAAAGAAAGTGGCTGGTCATCCTGCCTTGCCACGGGATCTCTCTCTCTCTCAACAATAGATGAGCCTTTCTGAACTGAAGTAACATTTCCGTCCTTTCTTTAGCTCCACGAGTTCTTCAATGTTGGCAAAGGAATTTTTGATGACATTGCACGAAGGTTTCCAGTGTACGCTCTAGACTTCACTGACGGTAGGTGAGCCATTGTTTATGGGAACGCCGGCCTGATTGGAGTTCGTGTAGTACCATGTCCTGTTTACAGAGCTCTCTCTCTCTCTCTCTCTCTCCTGGGATGTCTGTAGCAGGCGTCTGCTGTTTTAAAATGAAGCACCAAACCCTGATGCGCCAGAGAGTTGGATTTACATGTGATTTCCAGTGTCCTCCACCAAGGCTTTTGCTGCAGATAATTTTTCTCTGACCCAGCAAATATAATCCGTGCACAGACAAACTAGTTGTCATGCACAAACAGAGTCCAGCAGGCTGACATGCGTGAGAAAATGCAGCAGCAATGTCATTATCGCTGCTTTGTGGGGGGAAGAAACACTTTTAGATGAATGTATGCACACACTGACAGACACACAGTCTGTTAGCTGGCCCTAGGATGTTTCAGGAGAGCTAAGTGATGAGTAATATCTTGGAAATGGTCCACAAATGCCCATGATATGCCAGCCATTCTTTCTTCAGACATAAAACATCTGCCCAACTTAGAAACATCTAATTAAATAGTGGTAGTTAAAACATCCTTCCCTAAACTGATTTGCTTCAGCTGTGTTAGATAGCCATCATTCCCAGCCATGCTAGAGAAATTGGTGACAACCACCACAGACACAGGCTGTTTCCACACGAAACGGTTCTAGTGCTATTATCCCACTTTCAACACCCTACGGAATCCTGGGGTTTGCAGTTTAGGGAGGGGCCTTTGAGACCCCTCCCTAAACTGCAAACCCCAGGATTCCGTAGGGTGTTCAAAGTGGGATAGTAGCACTAGAACAGTCTAGTGTGGAAATAGCCACAGCTGTTGTGGGTATCCATTTTTTTTAACCCAATAATAAAGTGTTTTCAGACCAAACTGAACAGAATTTCCATCTGCAAACTGCAGGGGTGGGAAATGATGGGCTACAGAGCCAAATTCAGCCTCCTTGGGGTCCCAGTCCAGCTTTCTGGGCTTCCACAGATGACTATATTCCCCTTCCCAGTGCCATCATGTGGTGGTTTGCAAGATTTTGTGTCCGTTTTTTGGCCTTTCTGAAAAGCTGAAATGCCCACTCAAAGGCTTGGTTACAAGCAGTAGACGCTTCAAGCTAAAAGTCCGCTGGTGCTTTTGGTCCCATCCTTGTTTTTAGCCACTTGGGGGAAGTGTGACCCCAAAGAAATTGAATTTGGCCCCAAGCTGACAGAGGTGCCCACTCTTAATGCAGAGCCAGAATAGGAGCGTAAGAGGTTTTTTTGGTCTCTTTGCTTCTCTGTGTATGCAAAAGAAAAGCGGGCAGATTTTGGATCAAGAGACTGGTAACAATTCACAAAGATGGAACAATGCCACACATCCCTCTTGACCTTCCAGTCCTTCACCTTTTAAGTTGGTGCTGCCCCCACTCACCTCTGGCCATTTACTGGTCATTGGAAAGAGGGTAGGGGCTGTGGAGAAGCCGCCATAGGTGGATGCCCCATAGCCGTCTTGCAGGGTTTCCTGGAATATCTTCCAACGACAACAGGTGGGTATATTGAAGCCTTTGGGGTGTATGTGGCCCCTGAAACCCTTCACCAGTCTCCCAGAGACTCCCTAGCCCCCCCAGGTTTTAAAAAAAGTTTTGGTGGGTTTTCAGACTTTTTTTTCTCCCAGACCACACAGAAAGCTCCCCAAATGCATGAAAACACTCAGAATACCCCCACTCCTCCCCCCAAAACATATAAGAACCCCATACTACCCCCAAGTACTTTTGTTTTCCTCCGCAGTCCTTCCCAAAATGGTGACAAGGTAGTAACATGACATTATTTCCTGTCATCATTTTGAGAGGGGCAGCAAAAGAAAATGGAGATACCTGGGCTTTCTTCTACAGGGGAAGCCCACAGGAGGTTCATTTTTCCACCCCTGAGCTACAGGAAAATAGCTGGGTGCTGTTTGGTGGCTACCGCCCCTCCGCCAACCATTGAACAGCCGTGTGCTGGAGGTGTCAGCAGCTTAAAAACTGAGGCTTGGTGGGGGAGAATTTTAATCATCGTGCTGTTGGTTGAGAATCCTTTGCAACAACTAAAAAAAAAGCAAGTTACACAGGCTTAAGTTGGACTTACGTTTTCCTAAACTGCTGACAGAATTCCAGCTAGTATTGCAGATGAATTCCTGCTTATTTGACATTACAGGTTGAGCCTCTCTTACCCGGAAATCCCAAAACCTCCAAAAACTGAAACTTAATGCCGCCAGCTGCCCACTTCCACCTGAGGCAGTGTCTGCAGTGCTTCTCCTCATTCCTCTTTTAAATCAGTCATTCAGTCAGTCAAGCTGTTATTATAATTATATACATCCTACATACAAGTTAACAAAAAGGTGTAAGCAGAACCATATTTAAAAGGCTGGCAGCAAAAAGAGAGAGACGGAGGATCTGTGAAATGGCAGGAGGCTTTGATTTGCACTGAGCACTGCGCTTGGGATTCCTGTCACTTCACAGATCCTCGGTCTCTCTTCAGCCTCACTTTTCATACACAACAAAAGTAGCAAACCAATGAGATGCAAGGCTATTCCAAAAAGGTACTGTATTCCAAAATGTGAAAAAATCTGAAATAGGGAACACTTCTGGCGCTGAGCATTTTGGATAAGAGAGGTTTAAACTTTACTGAAGAGGGTGTGGTGAGGGAAATTGAAAATATTCAGTGAGTGTCAGATACCTGCTCTTAAAAATGAGCCACCTTAGGTTGCGTCTGAAAGAAAACTGCCATATGTAAAGCAGAAGTGGTTGTGGGGTGGAGAGAGCTTTGTATTTCCAGAACTTGGAACTGAAGCTTTAAGAAAAATGTGATATTTTGAATTGTGGATTTTTGAACAATGAGAAAAGACTCAGAGCATACAATGAACTGGTGCAGTGTGGAGGGATAGTGCCATTGAACTATTTGTGACATTATTTCTGGAGAATTCAGTGTACCTAGGCATCAGACATACGTTGATATAAAGGGATATATTTGCCATGGTTGTCTGAGTGTTCAGTCTTTGTGCCATCACTGCAGTCAGAGATGATAACTGTGAAAGATGTTGTAAAATCTGTCAGCTACAGCAGCTACCTGGAACATCCGTGTTGAAAATGGGAATGCCATTCAGTGCGGTGAATACCAGTTGCCAGGGAATGTGTTCAGGAGGGTGCTGTGTGCTTGTGTCCTGCTGTGGGATTCCCAGAGGCATTTGACTGACCACTCTGGGAACCAAATGCTGGACTGGGCAGCCCTCGAACAGCAGGCAGTGGCTATTGCCTTCATGTCCGGCTTACAGCTGGATATCCGTTGCAGGAAACAGAATGCTGGGTTCAAGGAAAGCAGAGCTTGGAAAAGTTATTTTTTCTGGACTACAACTCCCAGAATTCCTCAGCCAGCACATCTAGCAGCCTTCCCACCCCCAAAAACCAAACTTTTCCAAACTCTGGATGTAAGTTAGCTCTGTTCCAAGAAACCCCTAGACTTTTGAAATGGAGCCTCTAGCTCTGCTTGGCAGATAGAGGAATGGAGGAGGGGAGCAGGCACCTGTGGAAAGGATGCCCAATTCCATTTTTTACCTCCTCTTCCAGAAACCCATTCACACTACAGAATTAGAGTGCTACTATTCTGATTTAACCACCATGGTTCCATCCTGTGGAATTCTGGAGTCTGCATTTTGATGAGGCACTGTAGTGCTCTGGCTGAGAATTCCAAGTGTCTCTCCCTAAACTGCCAGTCCAACGATCCAGTAGGTTGGAACTATGGCAGTTAAAGTAGTTTAATAGCACTATAATTGTGTAGCGTCAATGGGCCGCAGATAAGGTTGCCAGATCTCAAGGGCTGGCCCTGAATCTCCGGTTTTCATAGGTCATCTCCAGGCAGGAGGAAAGGACACAAATACTCCAATTTCCAGGGGGCTCAGCTCCAGGCAAGAGGAAAGAGCTGTGTGCAAATCTCCAGCTCAGCTATTTAAGCAGTAGCTTGCTACGCTTTGCAGGACTTAATTGATTTGTTGCTGCATCCTGCAAAAACTCATATAATCATAGCGTTGGAAGAGACCATATGGGCCATCAAGTCCAATCCCATGCCACCCAGGAATACACAGAAGGTCCCTGTGTTTACTTAGGTAGCTTCTTCCTTCCTTTCCAATTGTTGTAGTGCCAGGACTTACCCTCCTCTCTGCTCTGTACCACCTTCTGGGTAGAAGCAAGTAGGCCAGTGTTCCTCATCCCATCTCCCTAAGTCAGTGAGGATAAACAGTTCCCTTGTTTCATCTTACTCTGGGAACAGTCCTTTTAGCTAAGTTTTCTGTCACTATTTCTAAATTGGAAAATATGTTCTCTCTGTTTTCGAATGACAAGCTGTGATAAAATGTGCATAACTTAATGCAAAGAACTTAATGTCATCATCAAGGGATGTCTCTAGTTCCCAGGTTTGGACCTAGAAACCTCATGGCTGGGACAATCTTGATCTGGCAGTCCTAGTCCCAGGTGATCAGCACCGAGGGAAGCTTCACAGCACCAGCCTGTGCCCTTCTCCGTACCATGCCACCCTCTGCCTGAGAACTGTGACTAGTTAAACAGAAACTAGGCCATAGCTGCTGTTTAGGGCCGACCCTACCATTAGGTAAAGTGAGGCACTGCCCCAGGCAGCAGATTATTGATGTCATGATTATAGGGTATTCAGTCTTAGTTTCTTTTTTTTACTGCCAAGAAGAAGCAAATGTGCATGTGGAAATTTTGTTTTCGAGTGCCAAAATAACTTAGTTGGCCTTGGGTACTATGCACCCTGAGATAGAAGAGGAGGAACACCAGTTTCTTCTCTGACTCAGGCTGCAAACTGTCTCCTGCGTCCTTGCTGTGGTTCTGAAAAAGTGCTGAGTGAACGAACAGGGGTGCCCCACTCCAGTTAGGGACAAATTGATAGAAGGCTATTTCTCATTTCTGCACTGCAGAGACATGAATCTTCTCGAGATTTGGGAACAACTCTGGAAGAATAGGTGTAGTGTCAAGGTTCATCTGCTGAAGTCAGTAATTCTTCTGTAAACAAGACATTTTTTTAATCTCAGCGAAGAATCCATTTATAAAAGTCTGGGGCTAATCCTGGCGGACATATTTGCAATATTCTCACTGGGCGTCTCTTTATTTATGGCCCTTGCATTCCTCTCTTCCTTTGGGAAGCCCAGAGCAGCTTACGTAGGGCTCCAACCGGTCTGCCATCCCTGTGCTCTGGCTGAGCTGAGGTTTGGTTCTTTTCGATAAACACGGCAGTGATGCAGCAGCGCTTGTTGCATTTCGGACAGGTTGCTGAGTAGCCCAGTCTCCAACCCCTGGGCCCGGGGGGTTGGGACCGTGCTGCAGCTCTTTGCTTTTGCCACCATGTTTTCCTGCTCTTGCACAGTATTAAAATGAGTAATTTTTAAAAGCAGCACTGCTGCGTGTGAGCAAACTTGACAGTGTCACAAAAGAGCCACGGGAAAGGTGAACCAGGGAACGAATCAGATGTTCATGGTAGTAGAGCAAGGATGGGCAACTGGGGAGAGGTGGGAGGGGGACAGGGGCCAATTTCCCCCAACTCATCCCACAGGCTTAGATCCAGACTATTAGAAAGACTGTGTCTCCCTATACAAACCTGCAAGAGCCCTAAGATCTACAGGGGAAGGCTTTCTCTCAGTCCCACTGCCATCCCAGGCTTGCCTGGAGAGGACGCGGGAGAGAGCCTTCTCAGTGGCCGCTCCCACCCTGTGGAACTCCCTTCCTCAGGAAGCTAGACTGGCCCCCTCCCTGCTTTCCTTTCGCTGGCAGAAGAAAAAAAAAACATTTCTCTTCAAGCAGGCTTCAATGTGAGCAGGGGAGCTTTTTGTTTTTATTTATTTATTAAGTTGTTTTTTACAATTCTATATGTTTTTAATGTTTTTAGTTGTTTTAAATGTTTTATTGATGTCTTAGATTATTTTTTGGAAGCTGCCTTAGTCCCACTCTGGGAGAAAAGGTGGCATATAAATATAATGAATAAAATAAATAAACAGTGCGGTTGTTGCGGCAGTTTGGCAGGCCAAATGTGAGGTAGAGGCTGCGTGTCGAGAGATCATAGTGATTGCTGACACTTTGAACCTGGTGAAAGCTTTAGACCCAGAGGATGGGAGAGGGGTTGGTTTCTCTTTTCCTCCTTTTCTTTGTTGTCTTCCTATCTTCCTCCTTCTCTTTCATTGCATCATTCCATTTCCTTCCTTCCTTCCTTCCTTCCTTCCTTCCTTCCTTCCTTCCTTCCTTCCTTCCTTCCTTCCTTCCTTCCTTCTTCAAGAACCAGGAATCAGAGGGGGCTTATGAAATAAAACATGCAGTTTGCTTTTGAACACAGTTAATACATGGCAGAAGATCTGCATCAGGATCCTATTAAACTAACAATAACATTGAAAACAACTAAGATCCTACAGTTAAAATAATAAAAAAAACTATTTTAAAACAATACAATTAAAAAAGTGCACCGCCCGATTAAAGTCCTCTTCTCTTAAAAAAAAAAAGAAATCACTTCTCAAATGCCTGTTTGATTTTTTTAAAAAAGCCTTTCCTTGCCAACAGAAGGACAGCAACAAGGGGGCTTCAATTCTAGCTTCCTAGGAAAGGAATTACAGGATCCAGGGGCAACTGTGGAAAAGGCCCTGCTAACTATACATAGTTTGGGTGTCCCTTTGTTGGTATTTGAGGATGCCGGCTGTCATTCGTGTTTCATGCCTTTATGAATGCTGTATAAAAGTGCAGAGATCCTCTGAGGCTCATTTCTTATCTTTGGTACTAAGGGCTCAAATTCCACCATGGGACAGTAGAACTTGTGGGCCTAAATTCATTAAAGGCACCAGATCCCATCTGATCTTGGAAGCGAAGCAGCATCGGCCCTGGTTAGTACTTGAAGGGGAGACAGCCAACAGATACTGGGTGCTATAGGCTATATTTCAGAGGAGGGAACTAACAAAACCACCTCTGATGATTCCTTTCTATTTCTAACTGTTTAAATAATTTCTAACTGTTAAAGTATTCTGCAGACATGCATAAATATGCTTAACTTGCACACTTTAACTGCAAAATTTGCCTTTTGGGCAGGACTTGGGAATTCCCCACATCCGTTTCAAGAGTTATAATGTTACCAAGGTATCTGGAAAATGAAAAAAATGATTTATGGAGAATTAAAGGAGGAGAGTGAGTCATTACGCTTGCCACTTTTGCAAGCTCCTGAGTGGTTTTTATGTATTCCACTAAAGATTTCATACCTTGTCTGATTGCTGGCTCTAGCCAGCTGACAAAGCTTGTCAGAGTTCCTAAAAATTGCAGCCAGTAGTTCAAAACATTATGAATGTAGGTGTAATAAAAATGAGTCAAGTGTATTACCTGGCGATACAAACCAGAAACATGTTCTAATAAAGTTTAACATCTCAGCATTAAAACCTTCTCAAAGAAGGCGGCGTCTTGAGCTTAACTGTGACCTTGGAGCTGATTAGGATTTTTTGGACAATGCTAGAAAAAGCTCTGCTCCATCATTTTGAAGCATAAGTGGGATTTTTGACATTTCTGCATCTCAGATAATCAGGTTAGACAAAGTTACCCCAGAGGTACACGGCACCCTAGAGTAAGTACCAATGCTTGTATGTTTATCGTCAGGCTCTTTGTTCTGTAGCCAGAAAAGCTGAAAATATACAGTATGTTCAGGTTAAGACTGGGGAATCCTGAAATCCCCTATTGAATGTTCAGGCTTTACTTAGCCCAGTGACTACCTAGCACAGCCATGCAGATTGTTAGGTCTCCTGCTTAAAGCATGCTGGTTTTCAGAGACTGTGAAATTTAAGTTAAGTTAGCTAGTTTAATGTATTTCTGTATCGCCACCCTGCCCACACGGCCTCCCAAGGCCGTGAACAAAGATAAAAACATTTTTTAAAATACTCTTTAAAAGCAATCTAAAAACAATCCTAGCATCCAGTTTTCAAACAGTTAAAAAGAGCAATTTCAAAGACTGAGTGCCATGTGGAACAGCACTGTTTGGTTGAGTTTCCGGAAGCTTAAAAGAGAGGGGGCCAGCCTAACTTCTTTAGGGAGGGAGTTCCAAAGTCGAGGCACCACTACAGAGAAAGCTCTGTTACACCTACCCACCAAGCGAACTTTGCAAGGTGTTGTCTTGGAGGTTGCGTGGAAGGAGGCATTTACTCTAAAATTAGTTTGCCAGTTGTATGGAAACTGCATTTTCTCAGCCACAGAGCTCTAGTGCCTCACCAAACTGCAAAATCCCAGGATTCATGAAGATACGCCCATAGCGGGTAAAACAGAATCGTAGTGCTATACTTCTGTGATGTGAACAGGCTCTCAGTTGCCACTTGTCTGAAAATGCAAGTTGCAAAATTTGTGATGGAAACGGAATGCTTTGGTTTCTTCATATGTTAAGACTTTTTACATGTGTGGGGTGTGTAGGTGTTTCTCTCTGTGTGTGTTTCCCTTCCCCAGAGTGAATATATTTTCTCTCTGCAAGCTATAATAGCTGAAAGGAGTATCAGCTATCAAGACAGAGGAATCCCCAAGTGTTCTGTTTATTTTCTCAAATTTAACTTCCTCGCCTGGGAGCATTTACTTAAGAAGAAATGTTATCTTAGGGAAGGGAGGGAAGAGAAGGGGGGTGCTGCAGAGTCTTACTCAGCTGTTTCACAGGCAGTCTTTGGCCAAATAAGAGGAAATCCTTCATTCTGATCATCTGCCCTCTGTTTATATTCAGGAAACACAGACAGATTTTGGTTGAGCTGTGCTGAGTTATTTCTCCTTCCTGCCTCCTGCCAGTTTCAGGCCAGACTCGGAAGAATTTGACATAAGCCTGAGCACACAAGCAAAAAAGTTTTACATCTTTGCAGGTGTCCCTCTCCAACCAGTTTCCCAAAACAACCTTTTTTTGTAATCGGACGCTGGTCCATTGTTGCTGTCCCTTTCTTTATATATGGGGATTTGGGGGGAGGAAAAACGGCTTACTGTCCAGTGGAGCAAAAGGTAGAACTTGGAGTGATCCAGCAAAGCTGCTTTTGCGGTGTTCTCTGTTACGTTACGAGTTTTTCCCCCTTTGGGGGACTCACCATGCCTTCCACTATGGTGCTTCCTAGAGCTGCCAGATATCAGGGACTGGTGCCGAGTATCCGGTTATCATGGGTCAACTTCAGGCAGGACACAAGGGTGCAGTTTCTCCAGTTTGGATGGTCTCAGCTCCAAGCAAGAGGAAAGAGCTGTGGGTGACTCTCCAGCTCAGCTGGTAGAGCTGCTGCTTGCTTTGCAAGGAATTGTAGAACCAGGACTCTCCATCCATTCTGCTCTGCATGCATATTCTGGCTAGAATCAAGTAAGCTTTGGTGAGCCAAAGGTGTCTCCTGGGTATGTCAAGCTTTCTGCCTTGCCTTTGAGTGGTGGTATTTTGCTTACACATTTATAAATGCTGTAGCACTGACATTTTACTCTTAGAAGGAAGAGTAAAGGCTTTTTAATGTTTGATAAGTCTGTCCTTTTTTAATTAAAGAAAGGGAGTTGACATTGCTTTAATTCCTGCAGCTTTTTTTTCACCTGGTTCCTATTTGTTTGGGGTTTTCTTTTAGGCATTATTGGCAACAACAAAGCCATAGGGAAGTATATCACCACCATGATCTTTCTTTATTTCGCCTGCCTCCTGCCTTCCATCGCTTTTGGCTCTTTGAATGATGAAAACACAGAAGGAGTCATTGGTGAGTCTCTCCTCCTTTCTCCCTCCATACCCATCACTGACTGGCTGATTACTGTTGTGCTTTCCTCCAGCATTTCACAGATGAAAACATGGATACATGTGGCCAAACAACTTCAGCGTGTGATCAAGATGGCAAAAGTTATTAATAAGGAAAAACATACAAGCTAGGTGAAAAATTTGCTTTTACCATCTAGCTTGAAGCTGAGATTCTGCCCTCTCTTCTCCTCTGTTGCACTTTGAACTCAAATTTGCAGCAGTTAAAGTAAGCTGATGACAAAGGGATAAAATGGGAGGAGGAGAAAGAAACTGGGATGTTTTAAAAGCAACTGAAAAAGTGTGATGACAAAGGATTGATTGGAACTCTACCTACCAAATTGGAATAGTTGGAGGGCACACATGCTCCAAGGAACTTGCAAAGCACGGCCAGAACTTCTAGATTCCACCTCTCTTCCAAGCCTTTTCTGGGTCTTCCTAGGTGTATAAGCATGGCCTGTTTTTGGTCTCTCTCTGCCTCTCGTCTTCCTTTCTGAAAGTTACTGGGCTGTGTGTTCACTCACAAACAGCATTATTAAGACTTTATTTTATTCTATTAAAATAATAAAATATTTGAGACCCAGTCACCAGAACTGGGGGCATAAGTTGGCTAACATAAACTTTTTAAAAAATGAACAATTAACAAAATTGAAAGAGATACATATAGAAGCACCTATAGGTAAAAAAAGGCTCCTACGAATTCATACGCACCCCACATTTGCAAAGCACTTGTCTCCTCTTGCCGTCTCATGCTAAACTCTGCTGAAACTAAAACTTCCTTTGGTGCAAAGTGAGCGTGAAAGAGAACTGCTCCTTGAGTTTGGGAGGAGTTACATTTTTGGGCTACAGCATCCAGAATTCCTAACCAATACATCCATTGGTCCTGATGGATGAAGGATCCTAGAGTCATAGTTCAAAAAAAAAGAATATTTTCCAAGGACTGATCTTTTCCTTATGCTAATAGGTCCAAGGCTTGCTTCTGGGTCCATGCTGTAGCCATGCAGCCTAGGAATGGCAGTTTGTGTGAGTTGAATGTCCTCCGTAGAAAACTTTCATATCAGATGTGTGCTTTAGCTTAGCTTTCTTTTTGACATAATAATTTTCTGGCAAAACTCGTGGGTTTTTTCCTGTGGAATCTCTCATTCCTCTCACTTGAGATGGTGATGCAGACCATGACAACAGCTAGGCTCAACGTTTCTTCACCATGGCCAGAGAAGCCCTCCTGTTTCCTCCAGGGCTGCTTTTCTGGAATATGGATTCCAGAATATCTCAGCTCCCTTGGCTACTTGTGGATTCTGGGGGATGCAGTACACAGTCATAACTATTCCAAGCGCTGCTTTCCTCACCATGTTCTGAACAGGAAGGACTCTTTAAAGTTAACAGTAGCACGAGGCTCCCTCTTTCCGTTGAAAGACTTTGTGATAAGTGCACTGCAAGCATTTTGTGCTTAAACAGCACTTTTTATTCTACTTTGCTAGTTTGGGGACTGGGGGAAGACAACATGCACCAACATCCTACTCTCATTCACTTGGAAATGAGGTTGCTGGTTTGAAAAAAATTGCTGGATTCCCCTTCTCCTGGCAGCTGTATCTTTACGGGTTGTGTAGCAGAGGGAATCTCGGCAGGTGTGGCTTTTCACCTAACCAGGTCACAAGCAACCCCTGCTGAAATTCCCTCATCCACATAGCCAGTGAAGGTACAGGAGCCCTCTCCAGTTTCTACTGTGGCAACACTAATTGGAAAATATATTGAGACCGCTTCTGGCTTTCTAAGGGGCTTTCCACACTACACTGTTATAGTGCTATTATTCCACTTTCAATATCCTGTGGATTTCTGGGGTTTGTAGTTTTCTGAGGCCATGGAGCTCTCTGGCTGAAAAATCTGAAGGCCCCTCCCTAAACTGCAAACCCCAGGATTCCGTAGGATGTTGAAAGCGGAATAATAGCATTATAACAGTGTAGTGCAGAATGGCCATGAGTTTATCATAGTCATTGCTCTTTATCACAGTCTAGAAATTTACCTTGAGTTAAAAGAGAAAAAAAAAAGCTGAAAACTTGTGAAAACAGAGAGTTGAGAATTATGAGGCTGCAGTTTGGAGAGGAAGAAGAGAAATGGCATAGTGTTTCCCTCTCTTACTAAAAAGTACAGAGACTGTTTTGTAGTTCTGATATCACTTTCTGCACTCAACACGGAATACCCAGCCTTACCTACAATGTTCCATGAAGAACTGCTTCCTTAGCACAGTCCACAATTATATCATTTATTTCAAGTTAGCCCTGGCAAAAATCTGATTTTTAAAGACCCCATCTCCCTCCTTGCACTTTTACTTCCAGATGTGCAGAAAACCATCGTTGGCCAGTGCATCGGCGGACTTCTTTATGCTCTCTTCTCAGGCCAGCCGCTTGTCGTGCTCCTAACGACAGCTCCTTTGGCACTGTACATCAATGGTGAGTTTATCACATGGGCACCCAGTGGCATGCTCAGATCCTCCGTCACTGAGCCTAATGCTCTTTTTGGCCAGTCTTTCTCTGCTCCTGACACGCAACTTTCATTTTATGTTGGGGTTTGTGTTGTATGCCCTCAAGTCATTCCTGACTTAGGGCAACCCTAAGGGGAAGTTATCACGGGGCTTTCTTGGTAAGATTTATTCAGAGGAGGTCCGCCATGGCCTTCCTGTGATGCTGAGAGAGTGTGACTTGCCCAAGGTCACCCAGTGGGTTTCTGTGGCTGAGCGGGGATTGGAACTCTGGTTGTCAGAGTCTGAGCTCATTTCCGCACTACACTCTTATAGCGCAATTATTCCTCTTTCAACATCCTATGGAATCCTGGGGTTTGCAGTTTCGGGAGGGGCCAGGCAGCCCCTCTCGAAACTGCAAACCCCAGGATTCCATAGGAAGTTGGAAGTGGAATAATCGCACTATAAGAGTGTAGTGGGGAAATGGCCAGAGTCCAACTCTCAAAACACTGTACCATTCTGGCCCTTATTTGGGTTCTCAGTGCCCTCAACTTTGTCCGGTATCATTACCCTTCTGTTCCCTACAGCCTTTGATTACCATTACGGAGTACAAGTCAAAATAACCACTGAAAGGTAATTTAATGGTGACCTCTGTGTTCAGCATAATCCCAGAATTAAGCTGGGATTAATCGCTTAATGCCAGAGTGGGAGCTAAAAGTCTAATGTTTAGGGTAAAGGAATCCCCTGCCCGCATATGGAAAACTAGCACATAAGGATGAAAAATACTAGGCTAGTTTTCTCCCTGCTGTGCAGAGTATAGGGTAAGGTAAGAAGTGTGGAAAAACCGAGCCAAGATCATGATTTGCTTCGTATGTCTAATTCCACAGGCGACAGCTTCACAGAGTTACGAAGTTGAAAGAGAACCCAAGGGCCATTTAGTCTAAGACCCTGCCATCCAGAAAGATCTCCTTAAGGTCTTCTGGGGTGTGGCCATCTTTTCTGGATTCCTTTGAGGCAACTTCCTAGACAACCAAGACATTTTTGTTTCACTAGATTTTTAGTGTGGTCTTTCCCAGCCTGGTAAAATCCAGTTCTCATGGGGACTGGGTCTCATGGAAGTTCTAGTCCAGCAGACACCCAGGCCATTTATGCCCTACACTGTTATAGTGCTATGACAATTCTCTGGCTGATCATTCTAAAGGCCCCTCCCCAAACTACAAACCCCAGGATTCCACAGTCTCTTGAATGTGGAATAATAGCGCTATGGCCATGTAGGGCGGAAATGGCCTAAGTTTGGAAATACTATTTTATTGTTTCTTGTTGTGTGCCTTCAATCCAAATCCATCGTATATGAAAGCTATTGTAAGGCTTTTTTCTGCCTGAAGATCCCATAAGGATTTATTCAAAGGAAGTTCTCTATTGCCTTTTTCTGAGGCTGAGAGAGTGTGATTTGCCTAGTGTCACCTGTGGATGGTTGTAGCGGTGGTTGTTATTAATATCTTTCTTTATGCTCTGCTTTTTTTCCTAGTAAGGATTCCAAGTGGCTTACAATAATTAAGGGAAAAATAGTTAAAAATCACAGAATACGTAAATTAAGCAATCAAATAAGAATTAAAGTTGAAATAAGTAATTAAAACTCAAGCCTTTATAAATTCCACACAGTTAACAATGCTCAGCACCTTTTATCAGACAGGCCACAATCATACGTTGAACGCCTGTGAGAATAAAAACTTCTTTGCTTGACTATGGAAAGAAAGTAGGGAGGGAGGGTACTAGTCTGACTTTTCTGGGTTTCCATGGCTGAGCATGGATCTGAACCCTGTTCGTCCGGAGTTCTAGTCCAGCATTCAAACCAAGCTGTTTGGATTGTCTTAGGAGCACCACTCAGAGAACTGAAGGACCACTGTTGATATATGCACGATACTTTCTTGTTTTCAGTAATCAAGGGCATCTGCGATGATTACCACTTGCAGTTCAGTGCTTTCTACGCCTGGGTTGGACTCTGGAACAGCTTCTTCCTCGTGATCTACTCCCTCTTTAATTTCAGCCTTGTGATGAAGCTCTTTAAAAGGTAACACTTCGTATTTTCTCAGCTGTTGCAGCAGGTGGGAAATAATCTAATGGTGATGCAAACGCACAGCAGCCAGAATCCTCTTAGGGAATGCTGCGTGCGGCTGTATCTTTCCCAGGATTTCACAGCAGCGGCAAAGGAAGGCAGACAAAAATCTGACAGCTCCAGGCAGTCTTCTTTCTCCCATGGCTTCCTTCCTTCACCATCACTGTGCCCACAACCTATTTCATTTTGTTACTCCTTGCTTACCCTGTTGTAGAAACATTCACATGGCATACTAACAGGTGTCAGTTCTCTTGGTGGGTGAGGGACAGTGAGGGGTGTACATGATGTAGTTATGGCAGAGAATGAACCAAAAGCCAGAAGAATAGCAATAGCATGTGTATTTCTATACCACTTATCAGCTAAGTGCTCTCTAAGCAGTTTACAGTGTGTTAGCTGATTGCCCTCAACAAGCTGGGTACTCTTTTTGCCGACCTGCAGAAGGGCGGAAGGCTGAGTCAACCTGGAACCCGGCAGGATCAAACTCACAACCTTGTGGCTGCAGCACCAGCATTGAACCACAGTGCCACCAGGGCTCCTAAGATGATCTTATTTGGATGTGGCAAAGGATCAGTCCTTCTTTCCAATATCACTTCATAAGGAGCAGTAACACGTCCATCCAGCCATTTTGTTGTCACACTCAGGATGCTGAACCTATAGTTTAAAACAGCATGTGTCAAACACAAGGCCTGTGGGCTGGATCCGGCCCACCAGGCCGTTTCGTGTGGCTCTTATGCCTCTCCAGCTGTGGCACTCCCCCTGCCTGGCAAGGCTGATCCCCACATTGTGGGCCCCTGGCTGCTGGTATTCTGAAGAGGGGCCCAGCAGCCAGCACTCACGATCTACTTCTGTTTCTTTCTGCTCCTCTGTCCAAGTCTCGTCATCAGCGTATTGCCGTGGCTTACCATGGCAACACTCTGTGCAGCTTGCAAGACTTGGACAGAGGAGCAGTCAGAAGTAGAAGTAGATTGCGGGCGTTGGCTGCTGGGCCCCTCTTCAGAATACCGGCAGCCGAGGGCCTGCAGTGTGGGGATCGGGCTCACCAAGTACAGAGAGGGGAAGGGGGGCAGAAATAGGCACAGAGAGGGTCTCAGCTGGGGCCAAAAAGTTAAATAAAGTTAATGTAATAAACAGTGCTTGGTAATATTTGTCCGATGATTAAAAAAATAACTTTCTGTTTTCAAAACTCATTTTTCAATACATTATACAATAGTTGTATACTTGAATATCTGCTTGCCATTATTTTTCCTAGGCTTTTAGTTTCAGAGCTAGTTACTACTGAAACCGGTAATAATTGAATACAGATGTAATTATTTAATATGATGAAAGAGTAGATACATTTATATAGTCTTACAGATACAATCAGCCCTTTGAGGGCAACCATAAAGCTGATAGGGCCCAAGAGGAAAGTGAGTTTAAGTCCCCTGGTTTAAAAAGAGGGATTTTCTTCATTCGCTTGAGTTCATATCTTAGGAGAAAGGGGTATTCCCATCACCTCTGTTTATCTTGTCTTTCCAGTTTCAAAATAATTAACTTAGTGATACGGATTTGCAGCCTCACGCTGCCCTATTAAGATTCTCTTGGAAAGTATTGCAAATTTGTCTTCTGATGATGCTTTGTCCTGATTTGTGTGCACAAAAAATTATGTGTTAAATGATATTGACCAAGCAACATGGCTATATTAAATGGTCTTGAATACAACATTTTTCTGGCTCTACTCAGATACTATATACAAAAAATGATTGTCCATGTTTAAGTGTGGTTTGTTCAGTGTCTTAAATCGGACTGATAAACCGTGGTCTGTGCTTAAGTTAACAAACTAAAATCAGAAATTATAGTTAATGTGAATTTCTAAACCGTGTCTTTTGCAAGCCATGGTTTGGAATGATGTCTGAATGTTTAATCTTAATTTGCCACCATCAGTCCCTTTCCAAGAGGGTGCTGCACCACAGAGGTGGGGCTGAACTTAAACTGGACATGGACAAGATGGAGAAAGATGGCAGAGAAATCATGGCTTCCTCTGTATGTTTGGAAGCTCAAACCATGGTTTTGGCTCTAAATGATGATTAGCACACACCAGGGTTTGGTGTAATATTGGAACATAAGCTTAGCGCACATCTGGGTGGTGAAGGGATGTTCTGTGACAATTCCAATACTCCAGAACCAGGTAGTCATAACTAAGTGTTAACAGATGATTCCCAAAAGATTTTGAAGTATCTTGGCTAAAAGCAAGTTGAGCTTGAAGATTCTCGGAGATGCTTAGCCCCTTCACAAATTAGAAAGAGTTATAAAACTGTGTCCGTTTAGTTTCATATCGTTTACCCTACAGAAGATGCTTGTCAGTGTGTTAAGTTTTGTGTCCAGTTGGTTTTACTTCTTGTACGTTCTTTTGGTGTTGATAGTTTCCCTCCTCTGTGTTTTTGTAGGTCAACAGAAGAAATCATTGCACTTTTTATCTCCATTACCTTTGTGCTCGATGCCCTTAAAGGCATAACCAAAGGTAAGTCTAGTGAAAAATGGCTCTCCTGACAGTGAACTGGGGAAACCAGGGCAGTCATTTCATAGCAGATGGAGTCAGCCGTGGCTCCTCGTCGAGATGGCTGCATATCTCTTGTAACAGAAAAACTATGCTTCTCTGTGTCAGTTTATTTATTAACTATTTATTTAGAGGATTTATACCCTGTCCTTGAGCCGAAAAGATCTCATCTTGGGATTTTCAAAGTCTTTAGGAGTGGTTTACCCTTGTCTTCTTCGGCACAGTACTGAGTGCTTCAGAGTTAGCTAAAATGCCACTGCCATTTTCTCCAAGACATCCTCCACCCAGTGTCATCCCCCTGCCACACACACTACCACTGCTGCCCAGTTGCTGTTTGGCACTTAAGGTTGGCTCCTCAGCAAAAGTGTGCCTAACGTGGGACACTCTACTGGCAGAAATGTTACCATCAGCAAAGCCTCCTGCTTCACCGGAGCATGCAGTTCCACCACCGTGGAAAGGTAGTGCCGAGGTGAGTGGGAAGCGGTCGGAAAAGAGGAAGGCTGCATTATAGGTGGATTGATTCCGTCCGGGAAGCCTCAGCCTTGAGTCTGCCAGACTCGAGCAGGGCAGCTGATGACCAGGGCTTTTGGGGGATGTCGGGTCCATTTTGACACCACAAAACGCCCAAAAAGTCTACCGGGACAGCTTTTAAAATTGCTAATTTGACAGTCTCCTGCGATCAGGCTTACCATCTAAGTAAGGCAAGAAACCCAAGGAAAGGGGCATGTAAGTGAGACCGCAGATTAAGTTCAGCAGTTCTTTGCGAGCTTGAGATGGAGGGTTACACTTGTAGTCATGTCCTAATCGCAGGCTTCTTGTCAGCTGATCAGCTACAGTGTGAAAGGCATGTCGGAATGAATGGGCCTTCAGTCTGATCTCTCATAGCTCCCCTTACGTTCTTAGGGTTGCAATTCTCAGTTCATTTGCAAAGCAAAAGGACCTTAAACAGCTAGTAAAAACTATATCATCCTTCAAGCTTTTAATGATCATTACCCTGATTGATAGTAAAGGGTTCCCCCTGTCCTGTTCTTTCCTTCTTCTGTCGTTATTGTTGCGTACCTTCAAATCATTTCCAATCTAACCATCTTTCCGCACTGGACTGTTACAGCGCTATGATTCCACTTGCAACATCCTATGGAATCCTGGGGTTTGCAGTTTCGGGAGGGGCCAGCTGGCCCCTCCCGAAACTGCAAACTCCAGGATTCCATAGGATGTTGCAAGTGGAATCATAGCGCTATAACAGTCCAGTGCGGAATGGCTCTAAGACAACCCAAAGGTGACCCTACCATGGGGTTTTCTCAGCAAGATTTGGTCAGAGGGGGTTTGCCGTTGCTTTTCTCTGAGGCTGAAAGAGTGTGGCTTGCCCAGGGTTATCCAGTGGGTTTCCATGGCTGAGCGGAGATTTGAACCTCGTCTCCAGACACCTGGTCCAGCACTCAGAACCACTACACAACTCTGGCTCTGTTGTTCTGTTAGCTTTTGTAGAACGGTCTCCATAGGAAGCGCAATCGTCAAAACTAGGATTGCCGAAAGTCAGTGATAAAATCACAGGACAAAATGTTAAGTGCTGTAACCAGAATAAAATGAATTGGAGGGGAAGAGAAAAATTGGTATACAAAAACTTTATTTTAAAGAGTTTTTTTTTTATTAAATGCATATGGTTTTATTATAAATTGCCTTGACCACCCACTGAGTGGAAAGACAGGTTTTTAAAATGCTCTCAGTAAATAAATTAGATAAATATTTTGCAATTTTTCTCAACAGTGAGGGCCAGAAAGTCATTGTTTTCCTCTTCAGATGAAAGCGTTGTCGCGTTGACTCCAGGAGTATTCCCTCCACCTCTGTCTCTTCAGCCAGAATCTGCACTCTTCAGGGCTTCCTGCTCTTTCTCAGTGGAACTGTTAACTTTGGGGGAATGTCCTCATCGCTGCAGATGTCCCATTTCCTTCTAAAGGGAGGATCCGTTGCATATTTATCTCAATTTTCTAAAACCTTGTTGCTCTGTGAGCTATGCAGGAAAGAGGGAGGAGAGGATTGATCTCCTGTCAAGCCTGTCTGTCCCTCTGTGTATATGTGTGTGTTTGTGCGGAGAACCAGGAGTTCAAGCCACACATAATTTTTTCAACAGCCCGGTGACACTTTGTTTTTCAGGGTTGTGGTCCAGCCACCTAAGCTGCAGTCCTGTTTGATCTTGACTTCTGCACTTTGCAGGAAACGGCCGGACGGCAGCTGAAGCAAACAAGAAAGGCAGAATGGGATCAGAGGGACCTTAAATAACTCCCACTGCTAGGAGGGTTCACGGTTAGCGGGGATGTTGCAGCTACCTTGTGTTGTTCAAAGGGCACTCTCGTAATCGCTCTCCGGGCAGAGGGATTCATCCAGCTGCTGTTCTGGGCTGCGTCCATCGAAGTTGGCCACAGAATATTAACTGTGAAAGCCTTGTTAAGTGGCAGGTTGCGACAGCTAAATGCCAATCATTTCTAAACAAAATCCAAGGGTGAGAAAGATACTTGCATTGCCATACGTGACAGTGGGCATCCAGTGGTGTCTTGTGCTTAGGTTGGGACTGGGAAGACCTGAGTTCAAATCCTTACTCGTTGAACTTCGCTGGATGGCATCGTGAATCTGTGTGTGCTCTCTCTCTCTCTCTCTTTCCCCCAACTTCCTAATAAGGCTTTTTTTTTTTAAGAGAAAGTCCCGCTGAAGCAGTGATAGGTTATAAAACTGAAATAAACAAATCCAGGCCCTGATTTTCTGAAATTCCTGTCTCACATGTCTGTCTTGCATCAACCATAATAAAAGATGGGAGGAAAAGGGAATTGACGTATTCCAGATTGTCAGAAATATTTCTAGTATGAGGTGTTCTTTTCTAGGGCACCAGCTTTAGACATTTCAGTAGGGGTGGGCAACTTCGGAGGGCTCAGGGGCCCGTGTTTCAGACATACAGTGTGGGGCACACCAGTCTGTCATGTCAAAACAAGAAGTAAGTAAAAAATCACTTTTGCTTTTTTAAAAAAATGTTGGGGTTTCGGGCTAAAAACAGGAACAGCGGATTCTGGACAGTTGTGCTTTTTCTCGGTGCACATTTGCCAGCTTTTGCCAAACAAAGAGGAGGGCTTGAGGCGTGCAAAAGGAGCCTTTGATTCCCTTGCAGGTTGCACAGTTTCCAGCCCTAAGGCACTGTGTCTTTTTTCAGCTATGGGATACTTGTGGCAAGAGAACTATGCACACCCTCCAACTCCCCCGATTTGGTAGAGAGTCTCAATCACTCCTCTGTCCTCCCACTTTTTCGGCTGCTTTTAAAATGTCCCCGTTTCTCTTTCTTCCTCCCACTTTCTCCCTTTCTCCTGTACTTGCTTCAGTTGCTTCAGCCTGAGTTCAAATTGAAAAAGTGGTTTGCACTTAGCAGGGGTGGGGAGGAGAGAAGGGGCAGAGTCTTGCCCTTCCCAATAGGCTAAGGCAAAAACAAACCACTGTAACCTCTCTTAGTTTGTGTATTCTTCCTTATAAATAACATTTTCCGTCTTGGCCACACTGTGATGTTGCTTTGCCACGTGTGTCATTTGCCAAAATGTTGGAGGCAATGCTGTAGTTTCTGGGAGCCATTATGCACCTCCTGCATAAGACAGATTTGGGTGTAAGAGGAATATGCTGCCTCAATAGAGTGTGGTGGAGTCTCCTTCTTTGGAGGTTTTTGAGCAGAGGCTGGATGGCCATCTGTTGGGAATGCTTTGATGGGTGTTCCTGCATAGCAGGGGGTTGGACTGGATGGCCCCTGGGGTCTCTTCCAACTCTATGATTCTGTGGCTCTAAGATTGGCTGTTGACATCTGTGCAATTCATTCCCATGTGGTTCTAAGATTGGCTGTTGACATCTGTGGGATTCATTCCCATGTGAGTTATGTTTACATCTCTATGCTTGGAAGAAATGATTGTCAAAAGTGGCATATGGAGTGTGGTCTATAAACCATTCAGCTGGTTTGACTTGTATCCATTGGGCGTTTCTCCTTATGGAAGTCCTTATGTACAGACGGGTATAGTAAAGACATCAAATGCTTTATAGTGGTGGTGGAAATTTTGCCGTCCACTAGAGGTTTCAAACTGCAGCTCCCAGCATTCCCTACCATTCTGTGCCACCTAAGTCTGCTGGGAGTTGCAGTCCAACAGCATCTATCCAATAGCGATAAAATTTCTACCACTGTTTGAATTGCATGTGAAGACTTCCCTTCTTATGGAAGTTTTTTCTGACTGCTTCTCAGTACGCATTGGTAATATACATTGATTTGGAATACGTCATCCAGAAAATAGGGAAATGACATAAGTTTCCACCATTGTTTTATAGATGTGTATGTCCTGTTGTATCTCAGGCAAGTCAATATTTTGAGGGTATTTGGAAATGCTAACAGGAAACGTTCAGTTCCAAGGACAATGATTAGCAACTCATCTTATTTAGCATACTCCTGAGCAAGAATCGTGCATAATGCTTGGTACTGGAGAGCATTTCTTTCTGTTCATTCAAGGGTTGTGGGGAAGGGCCCACAACTCTTTGACGAGCTGGAAGACTGGTCTTAGAGGAATTGTCCCGCTTCCTGTCAGATTCTCTCTCCTTGCACAACTAGTTTAAAAGGACATAGATATTCAGAACCCTGGATTTCATGCCCCTCTATCTTTCGTGGATGTGTAAAAGAGGGAATTGTAGGAAACGTTGCTTGTTACCTGCTTGTGTGACAAGCAGCATCTGCTGAAATTCCCTCTTCTGCCCACCATTCAAGGTGAGGGAGCCCTTTCCAATTTTCGGTCTTGGCAACCCTAGTTTGTGGAAAGTTGTGTGGATGGGGATCTTTCGACTTGCTTTTACACGTAGGGAAGTGGCTACACAGTTTTTAAGGGGAAAAAATTGCCCCCAAATCACGCCAATGTCTTTTTTTAAGGAGTTGGGGGCTTTGGGGAACTGGAGCAGAACTTCAGGGGCTGCAAAAGTGGAGCCCGGGGACCACTTGGAGCCTGTGGGCTGTATCGTGCTCCCTTTTCCATCCCACTTTAAGCGAACAACGTGAGGTACTTCTGACTTTAGGTCAAACTCCAGACAGCCATGTCTTGGGTGAGGCCAGCTTCGGTATGAATATATCACCTGGGGAGTCAGTCTTGATCCGTATTTCTGCAAAGGTGATGCAACTAGACTTGATTGGAAGGAATGGAAGAGTAGCTCCGAATTGAGAAAGAGTTGATCCTTGAACCCAGAAGAACAGAGCTCTTTTCCTCCTCCTGTTCTGCTCTTTGTGTCCCAGAGCTCTAGTCACAGTCTAGATCTTTGTTTCCCTTTTTAGTTTTTACACATTACTACCATGTCCCAAGACCACACAGCGCCCCTGTTGACAACGGCACCAACACTTGGAACCTGTCGGTGGAGCGTTCCTCGTTGGGGAACCAGACGGATGGGCACCCCACACCTATGCCGTACGGGCGTGAGACAGCCGTTCTTAGCCTCATGCTGATGTTGGGGACTCTTTGGCTCGGCCACACACTGTATCAGTTTAAGAAAAGGTACGTTGGTGCATTGTGTTTTCCCTTCGCCCTGGGCTGCCCTGCCGCTTGGAAGAATGTGGAAAGCCAGAAGTGATTTACTGGAAGCGTACTGAAGCCTTAAATGTTGCATTGCATTGAGCATTCCTAATCCAAAATCCTCCAAAATCTGCAACTTTTTGAGTCGGGAGTGATGTTAATGATGCCAAAAAAATCACAGATTGCCTACTTGGGTGGCTGAGATAGTGGCATCTTTGCTTTCCGATGGTTCAACATACACAAGCCTTGTTTCATGCACAGAATTATCAAAAATGTTGCATAAAATTATTTTCAGACTATGTGTATATGGTGTACATGAAAGATAAATGAATATCATGTTTAGACTTGGGTCTCGTCTCCAGGATATCTCATTACATATATGCACATATTCCAAAATCCAAAAATAAAATAAAATAATGTGAAATGTGAAACAATTCTGATCCCAAGCATTTCAGAAAAGAGATACTCAACCTGTACTAAACAGAACCTGGAAAATTCCTTTTTGGGGTGCAACTCCCAGACTCCCCCAAGCCATTATGAATGGATTCTTGGAACTTTTATTGTTTTAAAGAAAGGATCTTTTCCAGGTCCTGATAGTACAATTCCTGCTTTAGATGCAGACGTTTCCAAGTTCATTCCTAAACACCTCCAGCTCTTGGGTTTGAAAGGATGGAAATAATCCCTGGCCAAGACCTGAGAATGCAAAGGCTTGTCGGGGTACCAGGTACCAAACAGGTGAATTAATGGCCACGAATTGGGTGAAGCGGCTTTGTGCCTCGTTCGGTTTGAGTAACGCATTGAGCAGGAGCCATAGCCAAGTGGTAGAGCGTGTGCTTAGCAGACAGAAGGCCACAGGTTCTATTCCTGGTGCCCCCACTGCTGAAGAAAGATCTCAAGCAGCTGGGCTGGGGAAAGGCAGCAGACCTTGGAGAGAGACTGTTAATTCAACAGGGTCCTCCTGTGACCATCTCATCTAGGGGTGATGGGAATTGTCGTTTGACATATGTTGCTCTTCTTTTTCTTTTTTTACACTAAGAAAGGTGGTTAATGAAATTTTATTATTCAAGTTTGTGACCTCATCACACGGGGAGGTTCATTTTTCTGTTTTTCTTCTTTTCTCTTCTCTTTTACCAGATACGTTGATTTAGGTAGTATTGGGGTTTCTTGTAGTGTATATGTCCTTCTCTTTTATGTTTTTTTTTCTTTATTGAGCAATGTACAATGTCATTTTTCTTCTTGGTATTTTTTGTATGCATTTTGTATGTATTTTGTATTTTGTATTTTTGTATGTATTTTGTATTTTGTATTTTTTGTATGTAGATTCTTTGTATACATTGTATACATTGTATACATTCATGTCTTGTATTTTTTCTCTCCTTCATTTATATAATATATATATATATATATATATATATATATATATATATATATATAAAATATATATATAATAATATAATATATTATATATAATATAAAAAATAAATTAAAAATGAAATCAAAGTCTTCATAATAAATGGTTTCTGTGTATAGGGAGAATTAAGATAGGATTTATCATGAAAAAGCATGCCCTTAATACAATATTTATTTCTTATTTATTTACTTGATTTATATCCCATCATTGTCTGGCCATGGGACACATGACCATGGGACACAAGGTGGCATACAGTATGCATACAGCATACAAGGTGGCATACAGTATAAATTAAAACAAAGCACTGCTTTAAAAATGATTAAATGATTAAAAAAAAAGGTTTTAAAGGTTAAATAAGCTAGTTAAGTTAAATAAGCTATCCTTTTAAAAACACCACTGATTTAAAACAATAATCAGTGAGCATCAGAATTAAGGAGGGAAGGGAGATTAATTCCACTTAATTTTGACTGGAATTTGTCCAATTTTGCATGTCCTAGAACCAAAAGCAAACTGAATATGATTTGTGAAGAGAAATTCACATGAATCCCCGAAGGGTATTCAATAAATGTGTTCATTTGAAAAATACGTAGGAGCAGGCTTTAGTCAATAGAGGAAATGAATATATTTTAAAGAAATTATTACATTTTTAAAATGCACACAAGAAATGAATAAATTTGAAAAATGAATGCAGAATTATATACAGATTTCAACATGAAGGGGAAAATCCATTTAAAATCTTTTTGAGGGGAATTTTGGCAAAACATGAAGTTGTGTAAATATGATGAAGTTGTGTTTGTTTAGCCTTATATTGCTAATTAGAATGAGTCTTTTCCCATAGAAGCAATATGAACACAAAAATGCATACATTGACTATGTGTTTCCCTAGCAACAGAATAAAATGGTTTGCTTAAAGGTCTCTGGGTTAAATCCATCTCTGTTGATATAAGTTGTGTTTTAGTGTCAGATCGTTTTTCAAAGTAAGAGAATAAGCCGGTGAGGCTTGACGTTTTGCAGAGTTAAGTAGAGAACAATAGTGAAGAAATCCAGTGGATTTGTGACCTGAACACAATGTTCAAGGCATGTAGAGGGAATACTGATGGTAGATGATAACTCAGTGCGCGACCAGCATGGCTGGTTGTGCCTTGCTGACATAAATTAAGATTCTACATCAAGTTGCTATAGCAGAGCTTTCCAAACTGTGTGTCGTGACATCTTAGTGTATTGGCTGCAGTGTGTAGGAGTGTCGCATGAAGGTAACGGGTAGAGGGGCTGCCTCTCTTGCCACTGCGGCAGGCCACACTCGGGTGAAGGGGCTGCCTTCACTTACTGAATTACTGTGTCGCGAAATGATGCATGTCCAAAAAGTGTGTCACCAACATGAAAAGTTTGGAAAGCTCTGAGCTATAGCATAACTTTCGGCTCATAGTGTTGCATCAACCAAACATGCAACCAAATGCACAGGTGCAGTGTGTATATGTGTGTGATTCATATGTGTGTTTGGTGTAAATCCATGTATTACACACATGTATATCCATGCATAAATTTTCACAGTGTGCATCCTCACTGAGTAACCATGTACACAAACACCAATGCAACCTTGAATTGCACATCTGACTGCTTCTGTAGGTAAACTTACGCTTGTGTGAGATACCAGTAGGATTCCAAACATAGTCTTCAGAATTAAGAGCCCAAGTGAACTGCACTGATACTGCGTTGTCCTCATGGGCAGATTGCTTTCCCCTGGATTACTGCAGTTCACAACGGTTGTCTCTGCAACACCCTCCAAAAGCTGGCACGTCATAGTCATGTGTTTTCCTTCCATGAAGTAAATTTTTGCCATGATAGTGTAAAAATCTGGAACAAAATAGTAGCATTCATGAAGAAATATAAATATCAATGTAATAGGGATAGAAAAAATGTTCTTGGAAAAATGTTAAACAAAGAAACACGTTTCCTGAGCATTGCAAAACCCAGGTGAGAAGATTCTTGGAGTGATGAGAATCTTCACAGTTAAGGGCTTACTCTATGTGAAATTCAGGTATGGTTATTTTGTGCAGAAAACAGCATTTTCTGCATAGGAAACAATATTTTCTGTGAAACAAATACTGTTACTTGCTCCCCTACTCTCCACTGGGGAAGTGATAGCCATGTTGGAAGGGGACAGATGCTGCTGAAAGTTGGATTTTGGAAGATAACACTGTTTTCTGCTCAGAAGAATATTGTAGTTGGGGAATTGTTCTATGCAAAATTTGCACATGATTGTTTGTGCAGGAAATAGTTTTGCACAGAAGATGCTTGTTTTCTGTGCAAAAAGATATCATGTGCGAATTTTGTACAAAATAGGTCCTGAGCTGCAAATTTCTTACTGTGGGAAGAAAATGGCTAAAAAGACTTGTTGCTTTCTTCAAGAGAAAATGAACCGAAAAAAAAATCCCTTGAGTTTGTGTATGGCTGTTTCCGCACTAGCCTGTTGTAGTGCTAATATTCCACTTTCAACATCCTATGGAGGCCGCTCCCTAAACTGCAAACCCCAGGATTCCATAGGATGTTGAAAGTGGAATAATAGCACTATAACTGGCTAGGGTGGAAATGACCTGTGTCTGTGCGTGTGTATTTACCCTAACACTATTTCCACCATTATTGCAGCCCCTATTTGCACGCCAGAGTCCGCGAGATCCTATCCGACTGTGCCTTACCCATTTCGGTCCTGACTTTCTCCATTATTGGGTCGTACTTCTTCAAAGAAATAAAAAGTAAGTGAGCATCTTCATTCTACTTAGTGGGCTGGTGGAGGGAACACCCAGGGAGGCAGGCGGCCGAGGTCACACGCAAGCACAGAATTCAGTTCCCAAGAACTTGTCTGTTTGTCTCACCCCAGCCAGCTTAATTACACCCTGACTTCACAATCAGTGTTAATTCATGCAATGAGCTAATCAAACGAGATGGTATCAATAGGGTTTGTTTTGTTCCTCTGAGTTATTCCTGTCTGTAATTCAATTTCATCGTAATTAAAATGGCACTCTCTCGTTTTTCAAAAAGGAGTTGATTATTGTGGAAGGGAACAAAAGGGCCGAATAATTAGCAGAAGCAGGAAGGGCTGTCGGCAAGCATACAGATGCAGTGGTGATGAATTTGACCTGTGTTTTTTTCTCTTTTTTTTCCACTGCTACTTTTTATATTTTTTCCCTTAATTAAAATGTCCTAATAGTCTAGAACATCTGGTCAGATTATCGGATACACAAGGAAATCGAAAAAATTATCCAGGGTGTCCTTTGGCCAAACGGATCACCTTTTCCACATCAGGAAGGGAGAAGGGAGACAGGAATTGTATGCGCCAGGGGATGACGTGAATGGGAAACGTGGGGAAATGAATAGGACTGAATTAAGAAAAATGCCTCCCCCGCCTCCTGTGACTTTCATCCCATCCATTCAGAACTGGAAAGGGACGGATTTTGCCGTCCATCCGTGTGTGAGTGTGGTTGACTTCCTTCATGACAATTGCTCCCTTGCCACCTGTCAGAGAGCAACTGCGTGGAGTGCTAAAAACCCATTGCGCAGCGTTCAAAGGAAAAAATTCAGAAATGTCTCTCAGCTGCTGAGATTGGAGTTGGCCCATGTGTCAGAGGGATGAAAGATTTAGCTTTGGAGTTTGCCCTGAAGCCAGCAGCCACCTTCTGAAGGTTGTTTTGCTCACTGTTGTTTTTCCAGTGGTCCAACCTCCCTCCACCTGCAACAAAGAAAAACCCTTGACACATGGTCCTTTGGGTGCCTACAGGATGTGGGAAGCATGTACTGTGGCCGCAAGTTGGCTAGGGTCTCTGGCCCAGAGCAAGATGGAAAACTGCTTTGACAGGCTTCTTGATGTTATTTGCCATCAAGTCAGCTCTGATTTATAGCAGCCCTGTGAACGAGAGACTTCTGAAGAACTCAGTCATCAGCTGCCCAGCTCAGGTCTTGCAGACTCAGGGCCAAAGAGCTTCTTTGATTGAATCAGTTCACCTGTGCTGCCGTCTTCTTCTTTTTCTGCTGCCTTCCGTTTCAGCAAGCATTATCATCTTTTCTAATAGGTCAAGCTGTCTCATCATATGCACTAAATACATCAGCCTCAGTTCAGCCATCTTCACTTCTAGTGAGAGTTTGGGCCTGGTTTGCTTGCATTCATTTGCCTTTTTAGCTGTCTGTGGGCTTTTCCACACTACTCCATTATAGTGCTCTTATTCCACTTCCAACATCCTGTGGAATTCTGGGGTTTGCAGTTTACTGAGGCCAAAGAGCTCTCTGGCGGAGAATTCTAAAGGCCCCTCCCTAAACTGCAAAGCCCAGGATTCCATAGGGTGCTGAAAGTGGAATAATGGCACTCTAACAGTGTAGTGCGGAAATGGCCTGCGTTACCAGCAGAGCTCCATGTATCTAATGAGTTTATCTTCCTATCACCTTTCTCCATCATTCAGTTTTTACACCCACACATAGAAATACGTTTCAGGTATGACGGACAGAGACCTTGATAGTGGAGATGAGGAGGTAAGGAAGAAGTACAACATTTGTGCCACGAAAAGGAAAGGGTATAAAGAAAGACTCTCCCAGCACCTTTAAGTCTAACTGATTTATTTTAGTATCAGCTTTCGTGGTTTCTGTGCTAAAATGAGAAGGTTTGTGCCAAAATAAATCAGTTAGTCTTAAAGGCACTGCATGATTCCTGCGCCACCCCTTTTCTTTTTATGCTGAAATAGACTAACAGCTATCTCGTTGAGAATTGGTACCTTAACTGAAGAACTGCTAGGGATCTAAAGAACACAGTGTAAGAATCACTTCCATAGAAAAGTTGGCTTCTGAAACATTGGTAGGAAGTTTCATCTGTAGGATCTAACTTAAACAAGATAAGTTGAAAGTGTACCTTTGTGGCTAGGGGAGTTGGATTTTTATCAGTAGCAGGGTATGCATTGCAAGTGTATCATGAACCATAGAACTGCAGTGCACTTTAATGTTTGGGCATGCTTTGTTACCCTAATTAGTATAGGCTAGGCAAGCCGAGTCAATTAGTTTCTTCCATCTTCATCACAGTGAAACTGGCTGAGAGTGGATTTGGGCTGTCCCCTACACTTCATGACAGTGGCCATTTCCACACTACACTGTTACAGTGCTCTCATTCTACTTTCAGCCACCTTTGGGATTCTGGAACGTATTGTGTATTGAGGCCCAAGAGCTCTCTGGCTGAGAATTCTAAATGCCCCTCTCTAAACTGCAAACCCCAAAATTCCACAGGATGTTGAAAGTGGAATAATAGCACTATAACAGTGTAGTGCAGAAATGGGCAGTGAATTATCACTGTCATTATCACATTGCTGCCGTCAGCAGAAATGCCATCCGTCGGATGGGCAACTCCAGGTTTCTGCCAAATCAGCAGCAAGTTTTTGCAGGTGTGTTACTTGACCAAGGCTGTACTGTGCTAACCTGCTTCATGTTTGTGTTTTTCAGTGTCTAAATTTAACTACAACCAGTCAGAGAGCTTGTTTGAGTTGGCTCCCCTCCGGAATCTCTCCATTGGCTCCGTCATGAGTGCCATGGGCCTTGGGTTCCTCCTCTCCATGCTTTTTTTCATAGAGCAAAATATAGTGGCATCACTCACAAACGCCCCAGAGAATAGGTAATTATTCTTGGCTGTCTCTTTCGTTGCTCTTGTGTTATTCACTGGAAGCTTCAGGTGGGTGTAGAGAAAGGGGACAGAGAACAAATGGCACACTGGGACGTCTTAACAATATTCCTGTCACTGTGAGGACTAGACATTTAGAATTCTAGGATCTTGGCTTTTTTTTTTTAAGGAATTCTATTAAAACATTGCCACCCATCCCTCTGAAATGTAAGTGATACAGAGTGATATAATGGAAGAAGAGAAACCTGCCTGAATAAGTAAAGAGGAGGAAGTGGATTTGAAGATTCCTTCCGTAAGATGGGATGGGGTGTCATTTCCTTCCCCGACTTCCTGTTTGTGTCATTACCTTCATGCTGCTTTGGTCTCCAGCAGCTGAGATGCTGGACAGCAATCAGAAAAAAAGGGACTAATATGAATAAAAGTGTATGAGAGAGAGGCAGAGTGAGAGAGCTCAAGCAGGACTTGCATCCAGAAGCAGGTGACCAAGATGGTAAAAGGTCTGGAAACAAAACCTGATGAGGAATGACTTGGGGAGCTTGGTATGTTTAACCTGGCGAAGAACAGGCTGAGAGGTAACTTGATAGCCATCTTTAAATATCTGAACAGTTTGTCAGGTGGAAGATGAAACCAGCTTTATTTTCTACAGCTCCAAAGGGCAGGAACGTAAAAGCAAAGGAATCAGATTACAGGAAAGCAGAGATCAGGAAGAACTTCCTGATGATAGGAGCTGTTTGATAGTGGAACAGACAGCCACCTTAGAAAGTAGCAAGCTCTTATTTTGAGTATTTTAAACAGATGTTAGATAGTCATGTCTCAGGTATGTTTAAACGGTAGATTCCTATATGGCAGGGACTGGACTAGATGGCCCAACTCTGTGATTCTTTGAAATCTCTTTCACTTAGAGCTAAAGTTGCTGCACATGGGCCCCCTTTTTGCAAGAGAATGGAACAGGCTACACAATTCAAGATAGTCTGCAGCAGTTCCATCCCTCCCCCAAAACCTAGTGGCCTTTAGATATGTTGGGCTGTTGTTGTGCTTTCATGTCATTTCCAACTTATGGGGACCCCAACGCAATCCTATCCTGGGGCTTTCTTGGCAAGATTTATCCCAAGGGGGTTCGGCATTGCCTTTCTTTAAGGTTGAGAGGGTGGACTTGAGTCACTCACAAGATTTCTCTGACCAAGCAAGAATTTAAACTCAGGTTTTCCAGAGTCCTAGTTCAGCACTCAGCACTCCACTCCACACTCGCTCTCCAGCATGGACTGCAATGGTAATACTATAGTCTTGGACTACAGTTCCCATAACCTTCCCTCCCTGTTACCCTAAGAGGTGGGGAATGTTGGGGTCCATCTGCAATGACACTATCTCCTTAGAATTTGGGGGAATTATAACTTAAAGGATGCCTGTGAGAGGAAGGTAACTGCAGGGTCTTTTCACCTATGTATACCAGTACTAACTGTAGAGAGGACTCCAGTTAAAGTTAAACAAAGTATTTTGTTTGAATTGACAAACATATGAGAAATCTTAAGAACCATACAAGGCTATTAGATAGTGAGGCGGGAAAAGTTGGATAGAGAGCGATTGGGGTGGAAAGAGTCATAGTTACCAGTCTTGAAGAAGGAGGTTGCAGTGGAAGGACTTAGACAATGTCTGAGAGTAGAACGGAGGGATGGCAGTCTAGGGCACACTATGTTCTACATACTACAGTCGGCTGGGATTAAAACTAGGATTCAAGGTATGTCAACAAAGTTATAACGGCTTTCCTACAGGACCAACAAAGGGGTCCTGGATGGGCTGATTGCTTAACTCCAGAGTGACAAAACGTTGATGGGACTCATAACAATCTCTTCACGTTTGGTCAGGTAGGGTGTATAGGGAAGATTTCTGTAGAGTAAGATTGAGGGATGGTCTCTGCCCATCATTCTGGGTATTTTATTTTTCATTGTATTTGAAAATGCCAAGAGCATGAAGCAGTGATGGGATTAACACAAACCCATCAGCATTGGTGTTTTCAGCATAATCCTATCTGGACTTTCCCACCAGCGTGACCCTGAACACATCTCTGATCAGTGTGACCCCAACCAAGTTCTCACATCATTAATAAGTCCAATTTATGAAAGTTGTATATCTCATAGGAGGGATGGTAGGGTATGGTAACACCCCCACCAGCTGTAGCTATGGGATCTGTAGCCCAACATATCTAGAAGGCACTAGGGTGGGAAGGCCAGCCCTACATGGCACCCAAAGCAAAGAGAACGGCCTTGTGTAGGGATGCACTGCTGCTTCTTAGTTCATCTCAGGACGATCCTCTCCCTTCAATCTGCAAGGCAGGGTCAGAATCTGGCACTTGATTTTTGGCCTTTTGCTGCCCCACCAGGCTTCTCCCTTCTCGTTAGCTTGTTTTATTTGAAAGAAAACAAGAGAGGCGTTTGTCCAGACACAGCAGCAGTTCCCTCTGTGCATGGCCAGCAATAGTGCGGGGGCAGCTGAGCTCCAAGTAGGACAAGGATTGTAACATGCCCTTACTTTTATGTAGCTGCTGACTTGATGTATGCACGGTTGCCAAGGCAAGAAGCTGAGGGACTCAGATATTCCCTTTGATGTTTCACTGCTGACTAAAACCAAACTGGGCATCATGCAGGGGAGAAGAAGGAATGCGATGAGAATATTTCCTCCTATCTCCCACTCCTGCAAAGCAGGAGAAGAATATTGAGGAACCATGATAATTGTCTTATGCATGCGTAAGTTTCCCTACGGAAATGGCTGGACATCTTTGTCCAGTGCAAAATGGTGACACTTAGTTCAGTGTCTCAGACAGAAATGTTGTGGGTGATGTGCCCTTGGCTGTGCATTCAGTTGCACAACACTGACATTCAGCACAAAGGTTGCATAACTCTATTAATGCATAACTCCACGTGCAAAGATTTACACTACACAACCTCACTATTGAATCTTGGCCATGATTTTATAAATCTGCCAGAATGGACACCAAAATTTACCAGGTTGCAAAGGCTCTTTCTTGCTTTCTAGCTCCTTTATTAATAGTAGCATTGGTAATAGTGATAGTATTAGCTTTGTTGATATTTTGATAGTATTAGCTTTGTTGATATCCCAAGATTGGGATAAAAGTGGCTTGCAAATCAAACTGATTACAATTAAAAAAGAAAGTTTTTAGACAGCCTTTTAGAACAGAAGACTTTTAAGAAAAAGGATTGTAAGAGGGTACTGTTATTGTTTTAGATTATACGGTTTTAACTGCTTTTTATCTTTTTAAGTATATGTTGTAAGTTACTTTAACATCATTAATAGTTTAATTTTATTTTAATTTTGGCCATTAGCAATATTAAAGCAATCCAGGTCTTACTGTATTCCTGATTTCCATTGCCCTGGTCTTACCCACTCCTGCAAAGCGCTCTGTGGACATTTACTAAAAGGTTGTGAAACTTCCTTTTCGTGTTTCAAAAACACCAAGAGGAGCATCTGGAAAGAAGCAGATTTTTATATAATTCCCGCTATAATTCCAGTTTAGTATAATGTAGCTGCAGTGGTTGCAGACCAGCCCCAGAAAACCCCGTGACTTGAAAACTTGAAATGACTTGAAAACACACAACAACAATGTAGGGTTGAAATATCCTGAAGGTACCAGATACCATCTGACCTTGGAAGCTTAAGCAGGGTCAGCTGTGGTTAGTACTTGGATGGGAGACTGACAAGGAATACCAGGTACTCTAGGCTGTATTTCAGAGGAATGAACTGGCAAAACCGCCTCCGACTATTCCTTGCCTAAGGAAACAGTGTGCAAGTCATGGGGTCACCCTAAGTCAACAAGTGACTAGAAGGGCCATACACACACGTAGTATAATGTAGGGGTGGGGAAAGCAGAGACCCCACTTGTGTGGCCTCTGCTAGTTATCCAAATGCCCTCTCTCCATTTTTCATTTTACTGCAGTTTTTGAGGAGCGCCTGATCACTTCTGATTTTCATTTTCTCTGATATGTGGCCAGAAAACAAAGTGTTTCCACATGCTGTCCGGAGAGGTGCCCCAGGGCCCTCTGAAATAGCCCCCTTCCCCACTCTGGCACAAGCGTGTGATGCAGATTGTAAAATCCCTGGGGGAATTCTCTGTGGTTTGTAGATCTTGTGTTTTTGGTCCAAAGTTTGATTGAGACCCAGTTCTGTTACTGCTGTTGTATTGAGAGCAGCATTCAAGCTTGGAATCTGTCAAGAAATAAAACTGAGAGCATGTGCAGAGCTACCTTTGCCATCTTAGCAGGGTTAAGGATGGGGACTTGGGCTGGAGCTTCCCGGAGTTAAACAGTGCTTGCAAATTGGTTTTCTCAGACATTAAAGCCATCCCCAGCCACTTCCCAGCCTCTCCGTTAATCCCAAGTGAGTTCATGCACGAGGAGCCTTTTAAAAATTCATAATCCTGAAGATAATTTTGTTGAGGAATGCAAGCAGCCAAACAGACCTGAATTTTAGTTTTGACAGTGGAAGAGATCAGAGCTTGGGAGAGGGACATTTTTGGACTACAGTTCCCTAAATCTCCCAACCAGCGTGGCTGCTGGGGACAATAATATTAAAAAGTTGTTCAGCAAGCTCTGTGATCACTGTGGCTCCAATGCAGAGAGACAAAAAGCATACAGAGATTACTTTTTTACTACTCTCGTAATCCCTCAAAGAGGCACAGGGGATTCTGCATGTTGTCATCCAAAAAAGTAACTTTACTGATCTGTCGGAGCCAGGTCTTGTATTGGCCGTCTTTGCTTCCCAAAGAGAGGTGCTAAAAGCTTCTCATATTCATATTCTGTGTCTCATTCAGTTTTTGGCACATAATGCGCACTGCCTGGCAACAGGCTGACTTTGCATGGAGCAGAAAAACTGTGGGTTTTAAAAAATAATTTATTCATTAATTTTAGCAGAAACACTCCAGTCCGCAGTCAAAACAATATGCGCTGAGAAAAAGAAAGAGCAAAAAAAGGAAAAGAAAAGAAAAAAAATTAAGCTGAAGCTGAAAGACAACAGTAAAACACTAACTCAAAAATACTGAACACTATTTAAAAGACAAAAGAGCTTGTAGCCCCCTGCAAGTCAAACTGTAATGAAAGAGAAAAGAGAAAAAATATTCTACTATTACAGATCCAAGTAGATAATCCTACTAGAATTACTTGTAACCATCGCCATAGGCTATTGCATTGTTATATTTCCTGTTGCTTAAAAAGTCCATAAACAGTTTCCAGTCTTTCAAACAAACAAACAAAATCTTCAGTTGGCTTATTCTTTAAAACCCATGTTAGTTTGGCAGTTTGGGCTAACTCGGCAGCCTTAAGGGCAGAGAAACTGTTCTGATGGGGTTTTTTGGCTGCTTGTTGTTATGACCTGGCTGGCATGCTTACCTTAAATAAAATTTTACTAACAAGAGTTTATTTCAGGTTAGTGAAGGGCACGGCTTATCACTGGGACCTCCTCCTCGTGGCTCTGATCAACACAGGGCTGTCGGTCTTTGGATTGCCATGGATCCACGCCGCCTTCCCTCATTCGCCAATGCACGTCCGCGCGCTGGCCTACGTAGAGGAGAGGGTCGAGAATGGGCACATCTATGAGACGTAAGTCACTGGGGAAAAGCAGAAGGGGCTGGAAACAGCCAGTAAATCAGATGTCAGAAAGGCCGTTTCCGCACTTGACTGTTACAGTGCTGTTATTCCATTTTCAACATCCTGTGGAATCCTACGGTTTGCGGTTTAGGGAGGAGCCTAAGGGAGGTTCCAGAGGCCCCTCCCTAAACTGCAAACCCCAGGATTCCATAGGATGTTGAAAGTGGAATAATAGCACTGTAACGGTCTAGTGTGGAAATGGCCCTTCTTAACACTTTTTCCACTGGGATTGTATTTTCTGCAGTTGCTTCTCAGCTGTTGGACAAGATGTGTGGCTGACATGCAGTCTGTGTAAAAAGCCAGTTATTGACTTGTATTATCAAAAGTTTCCACGTCATAGGTCATGAAAACACTTGCTATCTCTGCCTCCTGATCCCCACCCTAGCTTCTCAGTTACAAAACTCTTTCTAACTTACGATTCTGTGACAAGCATCCTCCAGTTTTTCATCCCGAAAATCCCCTGACACACTGTACTTCCCAAGAGTGTCTTTCCTAGCTTTGGCTAAGCCTCACTGAGCTGCCAGCCATGCTTTAGCTGGAAGCTTTTCTCATTATAGAAGTATCCTGGTTGCCTCCTTAATATCAGAATCGCAGTGGCAGTTACGCTGTGCAGGCAAAGGAGTAGGGATTGTGCGGATTCCCCCCCCCTAAAGTTTCCTCTAGAATGAGTCACCTTTTTGTCACCTTATAGAAATCATAGATATATATCCTCTCCCTTACCCTAAAATCATCCCAGATATTAGGAATTCTGAAAAAGCACTGGTGGAGTGGTGGAATGCTAAGTAAAGGGTAGTTGGAGTTGCCTTACCTCTGAAATTTTAAGCTCAAATTTTGCCCAGAGGGTGGTTGATTTTATAGGTCACGCTAATAAATAAGTGAAGAAAATATCTCTCTGCCATTTAGAGCAGCATTAACTTAATTGGAGGGTTTAGCAAAGAGACTGTGTGTCACCTAATAATGTTCAGTACATTTTTCAGAATCTTACTTTAGCTAGACCTGTACGCAATGGAGGACATGAAGGCAAGGTGAAGAGTGGGAGTCACTAAATCAGGGAGGCCAGTGTTGGGTAGGAAGTGGGAGATTAGAAGCGTGAGGAGAAGAAGGCAAGTGTTATGCCCTGCTTCCAGAACATGGAAATGGACTCTTGACCCAGAGACTGAAACAGGAGACATGCCAGGACCTCCTGAACAGGAGGAGGTTACAGAGCCACAAATCTCAGAGACAGAACAGGGTACAGTGCCAGCTCCAGCAGAGAGTCCTGTCCCTTTAGATACAGAAGACGACTTACCTACACCTTCCTTTCCTGAGCTTAGACAGCAAATGGAGAGCTTGCACAGGTCCCAAGGATTTATAGGAAACAGCAATTACTTAGGCAGCAGCTGCGTTACGCTGCTGCCCTATATAGAGACGGCCCTTCCCATCCGGTTGTCGGAGCTTATTTGACCTCCCTGACTGCCAGTTGTATTTCTTGGATCATGTTGATGGACTCTGGACTTATTTGCTCTGCCTTGGATTCTGTTGAATTCTGATTATGCCTTTGACCTTTTGCTTACTGAGTAAAAGTAAGTGAATGATTCTGAGCTGTTCTGTTTCTGTGTTTGCTACTTTGCCCGTGTTATTTCCTGGTTATCAGCTGTGTAACCGCAAGCTTTGGCTGGCTGCTGGGACTGAGATAGGACACCAAGAAGGTCTCAAGGAGAGAGAAGGGAATCCTGATGTGCAGGAGGCTGCAGTATTGAAATTGGGCTGTCTCTGTTTGAATAGAAGATAAAGTGGAGACCAAAGCCAACAGGACTCAACTGTGACTGTCATACTTTGGAAGCATGACACATGACTCATGGAAAAAGATGATAATTCTGACTAAAGTAGAAGGCAGCAGGAACAGAGGAAGACTATATTATAGATGGATTGATTCCACCACAGAAGCCATGGCCACCTAGAGTTTGCAAGACCTCAACAAGCTTGTCGGCCACCAGGTCTCATGGGAGTTTCTTATTCGTAGGGCCACCATAAGTTGAAGCCAACTTGATGACAGATAACAGTATGGTGACCCCCTTGCTTATGAGACTCCACTGACCCATTGGGATGCAGGGGCTTTAAACAGGCCTCTCCCAGTGTCACGGAGGTTGAGTTGGGTCTCAGCTCTGAAGTCCATGTTCCTGTGACCAAGTGTTTTCTGCCTAGGCAGATCCTCTATTTACATGGAGTTTGGGGGTGAGATTGTCAGATCTCAGGGCGTAGGCCTGACTCTCCAGTGTTCACGGGCCATCTCCAAGTGGGAGGTAAAGATGCAGATTCTCCAGTTTTAGGAGGCTCTGCTCCAAGCAAGAGATTGTATACAAATCTCCAGTTTACTAGTAGAGCAGCAACTTACTACAATTTCCAAGGATTAATTGACTGGTTGCTGCAACTTACAGAGGTGGACTCTCCCGAGGATCTTTGTATTTACTCAGTTAGCTTTCTCCTTCCCTCCCAGGTGTTAAGGCATCCGTTTTCTGGCTAGAAGCAAGTAAGCTAGATTAAATGTTGCTTATCCCGTCTTCCTGAGTGAGAAGGCATAATCTGGGAATAGCCCCTTTAGTTAAGATTTCTGTCTTAATTTCCAAGCAGGAAAAAATGTCTTCTGTGTGTGTTTGCGTGTGGTCGAATGACAAGCTGTGAGCCACTGTGGTTGGCGCTTAATGCAGAGTGCTTAAGGACATCACCAGGGGTTGTCCCTGTGCCTCAGAGTTTTGACCCAGAAACCTCAGAAGTCTGGGGTGACCCTGAGCTGGTAACCCTAGGGGGCAAAAGACATTATGAACCCTTCCCTAGTGGTCTGCATTTTGTGAGCTCACTCCCCCTCCCCTTTAATGCCCTTTGACCACACAACCCCTCAGGTTTATAAAGACCCTCATAGTACCTGAAGCTAAGCAGGGTCAGCTCTGGTTTGCACTTGGATGGGAGATTCCAACAAATACCAGAAGGTATAGGCTGTATTTCGGAGGAAGGAACTGGCAAATCGCCTTCTGAGTATTCCCTCTAAGAAAACCCTGTGAAATTCATGGGACCAGCGTAGGTTGACAGGTGACTTGATGTGTGCATAAACGCACACATACGCAAACAAGCCACCGAGAATGAATTGAAGAAAATCTCAAGATCTGTTGTTGCTTGTGAACGGATGGCTTTTTCAAAAAATACTTTGGCCACTAGAGGTCACCCTGGTAAATTAGATCAACGGTTATTAACCTTTTCTTTACAATAGATCCCCTTTAAATATCGTTCGGTGGCCGAGGCCTAACTCAAGATTTAAAATTCTAAAAGGCATCAAATATTTATTTAAAGTTGCTCATCCAGAGACCTAAAATTTGGAGAAAAGGGAGGAATGAGAAAATGCACACACTCCTATGATATTTTTATTAGAACGATTCTATACAAATTTGTCTTTATTGATTTCTTCCTCTCTTTCTAACTGCCAAAATTCAGAAATTCTTCAAGCCTTTGTGGACCCCCTGCGAGGATCTCGAGACCCCCTGGGGTCCGGGGATCTCACGTTAAGAACCACTGAGTTAGATCTATTTTGCTTGCAGGTATATACACTTTAGAGAATTTTCTCCTTAAGATCAGTGGCAAAGCTTGGAATGCGTGGAGGGGTGGGGCTACAGCGTGAGGGGCGTGGCCACTACATGGGGGCGTGGCTGGGGTGTGGCCAGGGCATGGCTACGGGCTGGGACACCCCAAAAACGTTGCCGCCCAGGGCAGATTTACCCCTCCCGCCCTCACGTCCCTACGCGACTTCTTAAGATTAGCCAGTTCCACGAAGGACAGCTTGATCTGTGGCTGTTGCTCACAATGGCTAAAGGGAGCCGTCATGTTGATGACAGCTGTCCACTAAATACCATTGGTTGAGGAACAACAATAGGAGAGGGCAGAGTCGTGGGAGAGAGGATTTTGGGAATTTAGTTCTAAAAAAGTGTGGGTCACCATTACGAAAACCTGAAATGAAATTAATGAAATGAAGACCTGAAATGAAAGAGTTGACAAGCCACCCCGTCAAAAAAAAAACCCTCATTATCAAATTATGCCACAGTTACTCCATTTTAACAGCCGTGGTTCCATCCTATAGAATCCTGGGGTTTGTTGAGGCCCTAGACCTCTCTTGCAAAGAATTCCAAATACCTCTCTCTAAACTGCAGAAGAACTGGAGAAAGAGCAAGACCCCTCGTTGAAGTAGTGGAACTGGTCCTTAATTTGGAAGTGTCGGAAGAGTAAGTTGTCAGGTAACAGACAGAGGCTGGATGGTCGTTGGTCGGAGAGCCTTGGTTGTGTCTTCTTGCGTGGTGGGAGGTGAAGGTTGGCCTTTAAGGTCTCTTCCAAATCTGTGATCCCAGGATTCCACAGAACCCCGCCAAAATAGTTACAGTAGAATCATAGAGCTTATAAGTTGTGTAGTGCAGTTGAGCCCCATGTTGTGATCTGCCTTGGGTCCCATATTGGGGGAAAGTCCGGATACAAATAAACACACACACACCCTGGAGCCCCATGGCTGCCAATCAGAATTTGCAATATTGGGTTAGACAGACCAATGGTTTGACTCAGTAGAAGATAGCTTCCTACAAGCCTGAAGTTGGGCAACTGCTTTTCAGAAGAATAGTCGCGGGTTTTGTTTCTGCTGAGCTCTTGTCCAGTTTTCTTCTTTGTTTGGATGGCAAAAAAAAACCCACAAAGGAAATCAATGCACTCTGAAATCTGATTGCTGTTGCTAGGAAAGGATTACAAGGTGACAAAAGAGCATTTGGACAGCTTGAAGAGGTTTTGTTTAGCAGGCTGCAAAGACCAAATTGGTTTTTCAGCTCTGAAGGTGGGGATGAGACTAAGGATTGTCGCTTGGAGCTTGGTTGTGCTCATTACCCAAGAAAACACATTAATTTTGAACCAAGAAAAGCAGGATCTGTAGCTAGTATAAATTATGCAATTTAAGCAAGTTCCATTGCTTAATAGTCAAGGGCGCAAAACGCTGTTCAGCACATGGGAGACTCCTTTTTGAATGCTGTAAATCTGGTTTAGCTCCTTGTGGACTATGAGGATTTCTCCAGGGCACTTTCAGGTCTACAGTTTCATTGTGAGGGTTGGAAAGTTACTTCTGTAAAGAAAAAAGAAGACAAAGGTTATATTCTCAAGATGCTGAATGTTATGCATACCAACAACTACTAAGTGTTGCGCTTGAATCATTGTGTTCCCTCATATGTGCTTTTATTCTTGGATTGTTGTGGGTTTTTCGGGCTACGAGGCCATGTTCTAGTAGTATTTGCTCTTGACGTGACCCCTGCGTCTGTGGCTGGCATCTTCAGAGGATCTGGAGACATGGAGGTGGAGTGGAGCATATATACTTGTGTGATCCCTCGGTGGGAGGGATTTGCATTTGTGATGCATTAGTGATGCAGCTGGCCTGGGAAATAGCCCACTGTTGAGTGGACTAGCCCCCAGGGTTGCGTTGTTAGTCAGGGGATATGCATAAGTTATGTGTGTATTTAAGTACTCATTAGCAATGCATTGCACTGTTTCCTGTAGAGAGACCTCCTGAGTCTGGGTGGTGTTCATTGGCATATTTTTGAGTCTTGATTTCAGTGTTTTTCAGTACTGGTAGCCAATGAACACCACCCAGACTCAGGAGGTCTCTCTACAGGAAACAGTGCAATGGATTGCTAATGAGTACTTAAATGCACACACAACTGTTATGCGTATCCCCTGACTAACAACGCAACCCTGGGGGCTAGTCCGCTCAACAATGGGCTATCTCACAGGCCAGCTGCACCACTGATGCATCACAAATGCAAATCCCTCTCACCTGGGGATCACAAGTATATATACTCCATTCCACCTCCACGTCTCCAGATCCCCTGAAGATGCAAGCCACAGAAGCAGGGAAAAAGTCAGGAGCAAATACCACTAGAGCATGGCCTCATAACCCGAAAAAAACCACAACAACCCATGGATGCCGGCTACGAAAGCCTTCAACTTTACATGCTTTTATTCTGCTAGTGACTTATGTATGATCGTCTCCCTTTACACATGTGGCTGCGCATTTTTGGCCAAAGTGTAGCATCCGTATTCAAGTGAAGGTCGCAGAAACAAGAGTTGAACATGTGGTCCCGCTACGCGTTTGGTATCCTTATGTCCTGCAAGTGCACTGGACTTATGCATTTCACAGTAGTTTGCACATTCAGTTGTGCAGTGTTCAAGGTCGGTAGTTCACAAGCACCGTGTAACCCGTGTGTCATCCAAGCCTTCCCCCCAGACTACCCAAGTAACCATTTTTCTGCCCCCCTACAAAACTGAATTACCTCTCTGCAGGACTGACAATTAATCTTTTAAATAGATTATGCCTTTGTCATTGAATCATAGATTCATAGAGCTGGAATAGACTCCAAGGGCTACCCAGTCCAACCCCATTCTGCCATGCAGGAATATGCAATCAAAGCACTCCCAACAGAGGGACATCCAGCCTCTGTTTGAAAACCTGCGAAGAAGGATGGTCAGAGCTGTCCGGCAGTGGAATCGGCTGCCTCAGTGGAGTTGGTGGAGTCTCCTTCTTTGGGGGTTTTTAAGCAGAGGCTGGATGGTCATCTGTTGGGAGTACTTTGATGTGGGTTCCTGCATAGCAGGGGGTTGGACTGGATGACCTCTGGGGTCCCTTCCAGCTCTATGATTCTAGGGAGACTCCACCACACTATAAAAATATATGAATATGAATATTTTGGGGGGAATAAAAAAGCTCTGGTCACTTTTGGTTTTGTTTATTTTCGTTTTGCTTTGTTCGTTTGGGCACTTGTTGGGCCCCTGGGTAAAAAAAAAAAGTGTTTCCTTGGACGTGTAGCAGTTGCCTACCCCTGTTCTTAATTATGGCCCAGAACAGGACTCATTTTACACACACACACACACACACACATACATTTAGGTCGGTTCTCATCACTTGAGGACATGAATATGTGAACTGGCTTCCCTCCAAAAGCATTGCCCCTGGAGCTTCAAGAGGGGGTGCTGGGGAGTTTTGTGACTTGTTTTGCTTTATCCGGAGTGTGGAACATGATGGCAGTGGGGATGATGGTGATTTTATCCATTTATATCCCACTTTTATCCCAATAATGGGACTTGAGGCGACTAACAACATATTTAAAACAATGCAAATTAAAAAAAACAGTAACAAAAGCATTAATAAAAGTATAAATATAAGATATAAAAACAGTTTAAACAATGTATGATGTTAAAACGTTAAACATCAAAAATATTAAAAATGTGTTAGAGATTGTATACAGACGTCAAAAACAGAACCACACAGCATTTAAAAGCCTAACTCTATGCAATATGTAAAAGCCTGAGGCTATAAATTCTGTAAAATAGATAAATAAATAAATATTCTAAATAAATAATAAATAAATAAACTTATATACCTGGGCCATCAAATTATGGGTGCATAGCCCTCAAACATTTCATGGATGAAAACCGGGGCACATGCATCTGAGCAATGTCAGAGCGTGGTCAAGATGGCAAAAGTTTTCTTTTTTAATATATTTATTAAAGTTTTACATATTTGCAAAAAGCTAACGTGACTTCCCGTGTCACTCTATTTGCATACAAAAAAATGCAGTAAATGTATCGATACAATTGTTATTACGCCTCACACTATAATCACCTTTTCCCATTTTCTTTCGTGATTAAATTATCATTCTAACTTTAATGCCTGAAAAGAGTTCAGTAATCTAATCAAAACCCGTAGCTGCAGTTTCTCCTCTTCCTTACTTTATGAAATCTATGAAAGGTTGCGAGATAATCAGGTATGCTTCTTTTGTTTTACCCCTTAACAAAAATGTCAATTTATCTAATTTAGATTGTCCCAGTAATTTTTCTGACTGCTCTGCTCATCCATCATAGGGCAGTTTCTACTTTTCCAATTTTTTTTTTAGCATAAATCAACCTTGCAGCAGTAATCATATAATACAGTAATACATCATTGTCTTTTCCCACTTTAACCTCATAGTCCAACATTTAACAAAAATAGTTCTGGACTGCGCCTTAATTTTTGTTTCACAGTTCTTAAGATGGCAAAAGTTATTAATGAGGAAGAACACACAAGCTAGAAGAGATTGCAGCAGAGTCTGTCCCTCCTCTCCCCTCCCCTCCCTGCCGAGTTTTTTTTAAAATTGGTTATAAAGAAAAAAGAACAAGATAAAAACACATGATTAACATAAAAGTGAAAAAGAGAAAAAAATACACCAAAAAAGAGCTTACATTACTATTTCTTTCCAGATCCTTTATTATCATATACTGATTCAACATACTGTATATCATATTGCTTATATATTTTTGTTACATGTATCTAAATCTCATTCTCATTATACTTATTATTATTATAATAATTTCGTTCTTAACGCTATCCTTTTCAATTGTATTTAACCTATTGCTATTACTGAATATTACTGAACATATTAATACTAACCCTAACCTTAAATGTGAACCCTAACCCTAAATGTGAACCTGTCCCCAGAGCCAATTATATTTCAGCTTACTCCACCTTCCAGAATTGTAATTCTTCTTGTGGAGGTGTGACACTTCCCTCTTTTATTAAAACCTTTTCCATAAATATTTTCCATATTGCTTCAAAATCATTCCCTTTCATGATTCCTTTTCTAACCTTAATTCGGCATGTTGATTTATCATTGGTTGCAATTTTCCGCACTTCTGTATACCAGTCCTTTATTTGAAAATCTTCTTGAACTTTCCATTTTCTTGATATAATTAACTTTGCCGCAGTTAATCTCCCTGCTGAGTAAATGGAGTGCAAACTACTTTTACATTTCAAACTCATTTTCCGGCAACTAAAGTAAACTGACCAAGGGGGAAAGTTGGAGGAGGAGGAAAGAGAAACCGGGACTTTTTTTAAAGCAGCTGGAAAAAATAGGACGATAGGGGATTAATCAGGAGCGTATCTGCCAAATTGGGACGGTTGAGGCAGGTATGGGGATGCAGAAGTGTTTGCGATAACTTCACTCCCGTGCCACCAAGAGCAAAAAGTGGCAAGCTGTCTGCCACTCTGCAAGATAACCATTTTGCTTTTTTCCCTCTGCACAGAATTGTGAGCGTGAAGGAGACCCGGCTGACGACGCTGGTGGCCAACTCCTTGGTGGGCCTTTCGCTGCTTCTCCTGCCGTTCCCCCTGCAGCTGATCCCCAAGCCGGTCCTCTACGGCCTCTTCCTGTACATTGCCCTGACTTCCATCGACGGGAACCAGCTTTTCGAAAGGGTGGCCCTCCTCTTGAAAGAGCAGGTAAGCTCTTGGCTCGCCGGACGGAGAGCCGGGATGAGCCACAAGGGGCCGAACGGCGCTGCGGCCCCGGTTTCCTGAGGAAACTCATAATAATGAGCTGATTGCCACAGTGTGAAGAAAACAGAGCCGTTAAATGGCCTCTGATTGCTTTTTATGATATTTCCTCCGCCCTGGCCGCCCCTCCATCCGCCTCCTCGTTCACACCCTGTTTATCATCTTGAATGGGCTCCCGCAGCAAAACGCGCCGGGCAGAGCGCCACCAGAAAGGTTTCTGACAAAGAAACCCCGGCCGGCCAGCTGCTGTAACGGAAAAAGAAAAACAACATTGACCTCCTGGCATTTCAAAGGGCTTTGGTCTTACCCTCTGATGAGCCGAGAAAGTAGCCACCGCTGCTGTGACGGGCGTCAAACTCCCTCTTTGCTCTGGGAGATTTTGAAAGGAGCCCTTTCCTACCAGATTTCAAAGTGGGAGCAGCATTAGCCTGTTTTGGTGGAAAAGCAAAAAGAGGGAAGGAATTTAGTGGCACCTTTAAGATGAATTGATTTATTTTGGCGTGAGCTTGGATGGGATTCAGTCCACTTCTTCAAACACATAGATGGACTATAACCTTGAAGACTGCATTTTCATTTTTTTCTTTCAAAGATAGTATAGATTTGTAAGCTCTCCTTTGATCGCTTGTCAGAACTGGAGCAGCTCTCAAGTTCAAGCAAGGGAGAAGCTCTGAAAGGGCTGTTCAGTTCTGAAAAGTCAGGGTGCCGTGGGACCATAAAGACTAAGGCCATTTCCGCACTAGACTGTTATAGTGCTATTATTCCACTTTCAGCATGCTATGGAATCCTGGGGTTTGCAGTTTAGGGAGGGGCATTTAGAATTCTCAGCCAGAGAGCTCTTTGGCCTCAGTAAACTACAAACCCCAGAATTCCACTGGATGTTGAAAGTGGAATAACAGCACCATAGCAGTGGAGTGCGGAAAGGTCCTAGGACATTATGGCTGCCATCTTGTCAGTGACATGCAAACCTAGGTTTAGCATATACCTGCATATGTCTTTTCTCGGTCATTGCAGTATTCTTTTCCTCCCTCTGCAGTGACCAAAGCACCCCCGCCACCAAGAGTCACCATTTTGCCATAATATCTGCTCCCACCATGGGCCCTTCAGCAGCTAGTAGAAGGGAAAATGGATCAGAGAGACATTTGGCTGCGGGGAATGGCCAGACACAGAATAGTTACAGCATCGACCAAGGCCTCTGGAGAACCCTAGCACATCTCCGCCGATGATGTTTGTGGTCGATGACTGGCCATGGGGCCATAGACAGATACTGCTCTCATCCTTCTACTCTCCACCAGCCCTGCATTTCTTTGCGGCAGGGGTGGGTTGCAGCAGCTAAACGGTGAATCCAGGGCGAGGGTACTGACTGTAAAGATGCAGCATACTTTCTCCCAAAGAAGTATGCTCTGCAGTGCAGGATTTCAGCCTTTATTTGGCATAAGCTTTCACAAGCAGAAGCCCCCTTTTAATCGGATGGCCTCGTCTGACACGTGCTAAAATGTGCTGAAATCTCTGAAAGCCTATGCCAAATAAGACACCTTGGTCTTTGAGGTTCCCCAGAGCTGCATTGTTTCTGCTGCAACAGACTAACGGGTCTCTGCCCGAAAACATGGAACCTTAGCGGTGGTTTGGGAAGGCTGTTTTTGGCCATGCTGCCCACCCCACATGGCCTATTCTTCCAAAAGGCTCTTCATCCAAGCGGAGACAATCACAGGACCGGGCTTTATTTGTCTGCATATTCCAGACATCCCTGTGTGTGTGGGTTCCACTTTCCCACCCACCCTGCCTTCCCCGCTGAATTCCACACTGCACAGTCATCTCCCGTGGGATGTTCATTCTCTTCAATGGGGAGCCTTGGCTTTAACTCTCGTGCGGCCTTGATTAAAAGACTTTCTTACATCAGCAAATTAGTGGATCTGAGCGAGGGCCGTGGCAGCAAACCAATTTCAGTCTTCTCAGATGTTGATCTGAGTTGAAAGGAGCTTTGTTCTCCAGTTTTCAAACTCTGTAGTTCCCAGCAAACACTGATATTAAAAACATGTTTTAGTTAACTTTTTAACATATTCTTTGCAATCGGTCACAATCAGAACTTTGCAGGTTGACACGTGCTGAACAAGGGCCACTCTCTACAGCTTCAGTTGCTGCAAAATCCTAGGATCAGGGTGGCATTGTGGCATCCTCACCAGATTACAATTTGCAGAATCCCTTGCAAGAACCTGAGTTGAAAGGCAATCGAGTCAGTATGACTGTGCAGAGTAGCTCTGTGGTGTTACAAGCTTGCCTGTGATAACTGGATGCCACAAGGAAGTCATGTATTGCCACTCACTGGACACTGACATTTTGTCCTTTTGACATTTTGTCCTTTCCAGACGGCGTACCCTCCCACCCACTACATCCGCCGGGTGCCCCAGAGAAAGATTCACTACTTCACCGGCCTGCAAGTTCTCCAGCTCCTCATTCTTTGTGGCTTTGGGATGTCTCCTCTTCCCTACATGAAAATGATTTTTCCCCTCATCATGATCGGAATGATCCCAATCAGGTAGGACCTGCCTAACAGACGCTCAGTTTTGGACCTGCAGAAGAGCAGTACAACCAACGTGCCGGGTGGGGCCTGGCCCCTTTTTGACCGGCGTCTTTCACTAGCTCTCAAAGTTGAAGAATTATTGAATTCAAGGATTCAGCTATTGAATTCCGTAACTGAATTATTGTCTTGAACTGAATTATCATTATCATCTTCAGTTATACCTCAACTTTTCCACAAAACCAGGACTCAAGACGGGTTACAAATTAAAACAAATACGATATTGTTAAAACATATATTCCCGTTATATTAAATCTAGTTTTTAAGGTGGGAAGTGGCCAGCGTACTAACAAACTAACTTAGTGCCCCTCCATCGTGGGTGGCAACTGTTATATATCCATTGTGTTGGCTGTGCTGGTTGTGGATGACTGAAGGTGTAGGCCAACACCTAACTGAGGTAACAGTTATGGGGCGTATAATCATAGAACTGTAGAATTAGAAGAGACCGGAAGGACTATTGAGTCCAACCCCTTGCTATGCAGGAATGCGTGATCAAAGCATTCCCGACAGATAGCCACCTTGCCTCTGTTTAAAAACCTCCAAAGAAGGAGACTCCACCACACTCCCAGGGAGCAGCCTATTCCACTGTCAAACTGCTCTTACTATAAAAAAGTTCCTTCTAAAGTTTAGCTAAAATTTCTTTTCCTGTAGTTTGAAGCCATTGCTTTGTGTCCTAGTCTCTGGAGCAGCAGAAAACAAGCTTGCTCCATCCTCCATATGACATCTCTTCAAATGGTTATCATATCGCCTCTTCACCTTCTTTTCTCCAGGCTAAAGATGCCCAGCTCCCTAGGCTGCTCCTCGTAGGGCATGGTTCCGAGACCCTTTTTTGGTCAGTCCAAATCCTCATCTGGTCATAGTCTAACGCTCAAGAAAAAAAGAAGAAGGGAACGTTGGATGTTTATGTAGACCCCAAACTAATGGTGGCCCTCTTGTTCTTCTTTTGCTTAGGTATAACTTGCTGCCCAGGATCATTGAAGCAAAATACTTAGATGCGATGGACGCTGAGCACTGAAGAAGGAGACTAGACTCCAGCCTTGGCGACGGTTTGCAGCTTTCTTTGACCGGAAAGGGAGCTGTCTCCTCTCTAAGTAACTCATTGGGAGCTGGTTTGTTTTTTGAACGTCTGACTTTCAGACCGCTGCACTGCTCCTCAAAGGCATGTTGCCAGAGACCAACCAAGTGCCCAGGTTTTGGCGAGGAGGAGGGAGGAGGAGAACGGGTGGGGAGGGTAAGAATGTTTGCTCCTCTGAGCCGATGAGAGGCCAGCGAGCTTTCTGGAAATCCCAAAGACACAGGTTTGGAACCGCCAAGTGCTTCTTCATTTAGGGGAAGAATCTCCTTTTTTATATATATATACCTTATTGATCGGGTTTCACCCCACCCCCAGAACTGTGCTGCTCTGCCAGAGGAAAAGTCATCGGTCCTTTTTATGTGTCAGAATTACAGTGCCATGTTGAGCTTTGTGGAAGTTTCCCGAGTTTTCCGTACCTTTAAGCTGACCAGCTTAATGGACAGTCCTCTGCTGACCAGCGGGTGTCACGGTGGTTCTGGAGGAGTAAACAACTGACTGTGCGTGAACATCCGGAAGGCAAAGGAAGGGTTGCTACAGATGGCTGTCAAAGACTGTAAATTCTGCAACACGGTTTTGTTCAGAGCATCCACTAAATGTCCAGACCTAGATTCACATGCACGGTGATGGCAGAGAGAAACTCCCTTTTCCACTGGGACCAGAGACAGCTGGGACTGACCCAAAAGCAGCTGTTGCGCTGTTGTTTTTGCTGACTCTCTCATCCCGACTCGGAACGGTAGATTTGCACGAGTGGTGACACTTTGAGCTAGGCACTGAATTTTGGACAGAATTCTTCTTCCCTTCCTCAGTATCTGTGTACAGTACTACTTCTGTGTACATATATACATAGGCAATCTAGATTTGTGTATATATTTTGCATATAAATGTTCCGGGTAGAGATGCTGGCCCTTTCCAGAGACTGAAAGGGTATTTTGTGCAATCAGTGTTAACCTGTACTGTATCTTACCCTCAAGTTTGTCTCTCATTGTTCCTCCTATTTTTTTTATGCAACTTCTTCACTCTTCCCCCTCTCCCATTTTTTTTTTCTTTTCTTTTGCCACATAACTGCTGTCATCTCTCTTTCCTCTGTTTCACTCTGGCTCCTTCAACTCCAGCACTTGGGTTCCTCTTAGCATTTTATTTTAATGTACAGTACATGGAGAACATTGCGGGTTTGAGATTATTTTTTTTCTTCTTTTTCTGTCTTTCTTTTTCTTTTTCCATTACCTAGACTGTATTTCTGGTTTTTTGTTTGTGTGCCGTTTCAGGTTTTTTTGTAGCCAATCTCCCTGTTTCTCCGCACAAAATATTACATTATATTTCTGGAAGAATTCTAATGCTACTGATGTCTGTTTTATATAGATATAGATATATATATATATCGTGGTTCCTAATGATCATTCGTGTGACTGTATGTGTATGTGTGTATTCAGGCATGTTGTGCCTACTTTTCTTTCGTTCTTTCTTTTTTCTTTTAACATTCCATATTGTGTTTCAGATCAGTGATGTTTTTGTTTCTTCCCCCGAGCCTTCTCTTTGCTGTAGAATTTTTGCAAGAAAGCAGGCGCGGAGGAGATTACCTAGCAGTCTTGTCTGTAGATAGTTTGTTTAGAGCGGAGAATGTTCAGAGCTTGATCTATGAAAACAAACACATGAGGAGTTACAAATGCACCATTCCATGTAGAAGAACTTTGTCCCCTGATATTGTTCCCTGCATGTAGAAGACTAGTTGGCAAAGGAAGAGATTCTGACCTACTTCTTTGGCCCGACTAGTTAGTCTCCTGTGTAATATATTAGATTTTCTTTCACCTCACTCCCAGCAAAGTCACCTGAAAAACTGAAGCGGTTATCCTCAGCTGTTGTTCAGACTAGACTTCTCATACGAAGTGTTCCAAAGAAAATAAGAGTTTCTCTTGTGTGTTACTGTTTTTGCCTGAATGCACACACTAGCATCTTGTCTGGAAAATGCAAACGAGAGACTTGTTAGACTCAAAAGTGCATGGCATTTTCCCAAACCTTGCAATTCACAGGTTTGCCTGGAATTTTTTACTCACAGGCAAGACTTCTGGAATGTAACATATTCAGACATTAAGGAAAGCGTTGGCATTTTGGTATTTTTTAAAAAACAGTAAAGTTTGTCATGCATACGTAGGCCATTTCTGCACTAGGCTGTTATAGCGCTATAACAGTCTAGTGCAGAAATGGCTCTAGTTCAAGAAGCTAGTTCACAAATCGTAGAATATTTTGTTTTTAACTGAGGACTCTCTTCTGAACTCAAGTCCAAGCCCTTGAATGCTTGCACCAAGTTGGTCAGTTCTTGTGATGTATAATTTCGGTGTCTTTTGGCGCATTTCTGATATTGTTAACTTGTGACTGCTCTGTTCTCGCTTTGAGGAAATTCAGGGACAAAGCTTTGCAGAAATGGGCCAGACGATACCAGAAACTGTTTGTGAAGCAGTTGATTTGTTGGGTTTTCAATATGCAAAGCAAAAGGTGGAACTGTACATAAACTGGGGGCTGCCAGCTAAATGGCAGACAGGTGTCAAGATATCCACCCCATAGCACTCAGTAAAGTCTACCCTATATCATTGCTGTGGGTTTTTCCATCCTGCTAGCAGCGGCTTGTAGTAGACCAAAGGCAATGAAGTGGATGGAACGAAATGACATGGGGACAATGGGTATATTTACCATGTTTGACAGGGTGGGAGTCTTGCTGTTTGTCAAACTATGTGGTTACCCTTCCCCTGTTACAGAGCTTGCCATCTAACATCATACGAATTTGTGTTAGTCTTTATAGTAGATATGGTAAGCCTTGTTCATGATGATTTCAGGAAAACATGAGATTGCCTTACTGGTTTAGAAAGGACCCTTAACTTTTGCGCTACTCACGAATGAAGAGAAACATGCGTAGTACAAGAAAAGCTTTAAAACCTCCTGTTGCTTGATTTTTAAAAAAACAAGCCAGCAGTGCTTTGTAATAGTAATGGTCTGTGGTTTTTCTACAGTTGCAACCATCAGAATCCCTGCCTGTTGCCTGCAGATCGTAAAAGCTTCTACAAACAAAACCACAGTCTTTACAATCTCACAGTAGGGAGATCTGTGGCTCTGCTAGCATTGGACTCCAGCTCCTATGAGCCCCCAGCAGCAGGGTCACTGGCTAGGGATGATGGGAGTTGATGGGAGCTGGAGTCCTGCAATATCTATAGGGTCTCAGGTTTCCCAAATTGCGCGGGTGGAATAGCAGTTGGAAGCACAAGGATGAATGTAGACAGAGTGGCAAGCAATGTGAATACATTTTGAGAAGCTTGAAGGAAAATGAACCTCATACGGCTAAAAGAAGCTTCCCAGGTGTTCTCATTTCAGTCTTTCCAAAAAAAAAAAAGAGGGTATTTAGAAAAGACTCAAAGGGCCCTGTGTGTGCTTTTTATCCACAATCTTTAGGGAAGACCCAATGTGCTGTTTAGCTTCAGCCCCTGGAAGCTGATGGTTCTGTCCCCAGATGCAGTGCAGAAGATGTACGACAAGAAACAAGCAGCACCAGTTGAATGTTGCAGTAGCCATGAGCTTGGATGTCCCGCTCTCAGGTCTGTTCATGTTTTTAAGCTTTATTTGCCCAGTGCCTTCCACCACCCCCAACAAGTGCAAGAGTCGAGAAAGTGTAGCCCGTGCACCCCTGGATCCCACTTTTGTAGCCCCAACCTGTTCTACCCAAGACTCCTGAAATCCCCCAATTATTTTTTTTTAAAAAAATGAGGGAGATTTTCCCCTGAAAATTGTGTCTACCACACACACACGCACACACACACAGTGGACAAATGTGCAAAGCACTCTTACAACTCTGAACCCCAATATGTTCTGCTTCTCCATACAGACTTCACATTCTTTTCTGGGCACTGTTTTGACCATCTCCAAAAAAGGTGACCAGAAGTGAATGGGACCTCACTCTCCGTCATCATTTTGGCCAGAATATGGATTGCGAGGAGGAGGGTGTCTGAGTGCTGCAGAGGTTGTCTAGTCCGTGGGAATTGATCCTTGACCCCTGTCCAGTTGCCCACCCTGTTTGAGTGACATGCGTTTTTCCCTTGCACCCCCGTCCTATTCTGTATTCAGTCCTCTCCCAAAGCGTCCTTGCAAAGCAAATAAACGTGATCGGCCGGTAACCCTCCGCACCCAAATGTTAGACGGCTGAGTCTTGTAGCTGAATAAACAGGTGGCAGGGCAGAAGGCAGGCTTTCTCAAAGCATGTCTTGGATCAGAAGGAAACAAGGCAAGGGTGTCTCCTTGCTCCTGCTCCCTTTCTCCTCTCTTGCAAGCAGGGTCTCTCCCCACCCCGGCCATCTTTTCCTTCTGCTGACCTCAGCTCAGGAAACAGAGTTGCTGAAGGAAGCCTGCCTGATGCGGAGAGGACGAATCCTGCACTTTAGTACCACTGTGAAGGTTAAGACAGTTAGAATGTAAATGTCAAAATCTTTTATGACATGCTCTGTAGCTAGCTGATTTCTTTGTTGTTGTTGTTGCTGCTGCTGCTGCTATCGTTGTTGTACAAATTTTGCCAAAGAACTGGAAGTGAGAAAGATGACGATGTCTCTGTTGTGTTTTCCTTGTCGGAAAAGATTGTAAAACGTCTACATGTTGGACGTTTTCGCCTCCCTTGGGATGAACAAAACTGGCCAGCACAAGAGCAGGATAGAGCCTGAATTTCCTCCTTTGTGTTGATACAACAAACCGGCCTTCTCCAACCTGGTGTTTTCCAGGTTTTTCAGACTACAATCCCCATCATTCTCAGCCAAGACACACGCATGCGCGCACACCTGGTTTTTAATGCAGTTGAGTGATCATTTCTTCTGAAAACCATCCATCCAGTAGGATCTCAGGTTTACCATTTCCTGGAAAAGGATAAAAAATCTTAAGTCTGGAGATGGATAATGTTTTGGGATCTTTCCCATCCCTGAGAATGGAAGGTGAATAAGGAGTCGCTGCTAGGGGTGCGTACCTGTATCCCTTTTGAACTTTGGTAAACAGTTTTTGCTGCTCTTGATTTCCTTTCCAAAATTTTCCTCACCTCTTTTACCAGAGGCAACAATGAGGCATGTTAATTTTGGGGGCATATATGCTCGTAATGTCTAGACAAGGCGCCGGCTTATATCAGGTTGAATTCAGGTGCCATCCAAACAGGTTGAGAGTAGGAAAAAACATTCCTCATGCATCATGTAACTAGATTCTGTGACGGCAGGGCAGGGCAGTTAGAAAATTTGTCCCCTGTGCATCGTGAGTGTCATAGTGATACATAATCCTAACAGTTTGCCTTGCATCCAAATAGCCTTGTGAATTCAGCCTAGTCCGATCTGTAACAACCGTTCCAACTAGTGTATGAATTGCTATTTTCTCTCTTCAGTCACTGGGAACACAAGGTCTGTTCCACTTTCCTAAGACAGGTTTCCACCACCTCCTGGACCCTAGGGGTTCAGCAAAGATTCCGAGCGGAGGCTGTGAGCCGTTTTCAGAACCCCGGGGTATGAGAAAGGAAAGAGTAATCTAGATTCCTAAGAATCATTCACAAGCTGAATTGTTCATAAGCTAAAGCCAACCCATCCTGCAAACCTCCTTTTTGTGCGTGGCTGTGTTGTGTGTGGCTGTGCTCTTTGTGCACTGCACCATTCCTCTTTCGCTATGGATTTTTTAACGTTTCTCCTTCTAGGAATTTAAAGACAAACTTGGGAGGGGGAGCAACACCATCTCTGCTAGCTTGTGCCTATCATCTTAACTCCATGCTGATGATTTTCCTATAATGAGGGAAAGGTATCCTTATATAAGTAACTCCTTTTACTTGCTTTGGTTGATGATCATAATGCTGATCATATGTGCAAGCAGCTATGAGTTTGAACCCCCCCCCCCAGTTCCAGCCCTGCCTAGCTGGGTTTGGAAGGACATTGACAGAACCCTGTTAATTTCCCTTGTGGTTTTTTCTTCTTCTCCTGTTTCCAGTCTCTAATCCTCATGTACTTTTGATTTACCGTCCTTTCTCTCACCCTTTCTTTCCTTCTTGCATCTATTCAGCTTTTTCCTCTGTGTTACCTACACCCAAACTTCTGGATTAACTGCAGTTCACTTGCTGATGCATTGATGCGCATACCTCCCCACCCAAGACCGTGAGCAATTGTTGGCAGATCTGATCCTACTAAAGGGCGTATGGTCCTAAGGGGTGAGCTTGCATCATTCCCCTGCCCAATGGAAACCACTGCAGGGTGTGAGAGGCTGTGTGGTTTTACACAAACTTGACCTTGATGCAGAATCCGCTTCCTCAAGCCGGCAATGAAGTGGCAGAGTTTAACCCCGTTTTCTCACGATGATGCTGTCCTGTGTCGTCCTGTTGCAATCCCAACAGCGCCTTTGACAAAGGAGCGCGACGGGAATGCTCTCCTCCGCCGGCTTCCTGTGGAAGGGAGCACGAACAGCACACACGTGCCTTCCATAGCACAGCCAAGCTCTTTCCCATGCTGCGCTGCTTAAGGAAATGCCTCCACGGCACTTCCTCCCCGTCCACATGGCTGGGAAGGACAGGAGCATCACGCGACAGCAAACACTTAACGGATTTTTTCCATTAAGTGAATATCCCATGATCGCAATGCACGGGGACACGATAGCTAAGGGACAGTGATGCCATTGTGCAAAAGCACCATCCCTAGACCACTGCCATTGGTCCCAATGTGGGACTGCGATGCTATACAGAAGCGGCCCAAGAGCGTCTTGGGTGGAAAGGAACAACTTACGAGGGAAATCTCTGAAGAGTTTGAAGAACCATCACGACACTTGGTTTATTTTAATCAGGAATCTGTGTCTCCAAATCCCTATACCAGTTATATTTCAATTGAAAAAGAGTTCTTGCTCAATCAGTCATCGTTCTGTAGTGATACATCAGTCCAGGCCTTATAGCCATTCCAGGTTTTACAGCCAGTTAATTGAATGTGTGCAGTTATTGGGAATTTCCTCTATTACCCTTCTTTTTATACCTCTGGATGCTGTCTCGGGAGGTCTTGTAAGCAGCTGTCCTGGGTTTGCAGCTAATTGGTTTCCAATGCTTGCAGCAGCAACTGTTCTATGTAGCTGAAGTACACATTTGTTCGAATGTAGTGCCATTAAAGTGCATTTGAATTATTAATTTCTACCCCCAGCCTTTCAGTGCGAAATGGTTTTTGCATGTACGAGTCTTTTGGTTCCAGTCATCATCGAAGGAATATTTAGCGCATACACACGTACACAAGAGAGAGGGAATGAATCAAACAGTTTGGTACCCAAATTAAATTTGTTAAGATCCTAGTCCATTGCTGGCAATTGAACGTAACTTTGGAAAAGCAAGGTCATTTTCTGACATCTCACTGAGAAGTTCCACTTGCATTGTTTTAAAATTAAAAAATAAAATAAAATTCATCTGTGTCCAAATGAACAGTGCATTTAAACTGTAGCACCAATATTTTTATCAGAAACCACAGTCTTTTATGTGGCAGAAAGCTTTAAATGCAAGTGCTTTAGACATGCCTTTCAACTTTCTTTTCCCTCTCCCTTCTAATGAATGCCCCATCTATGGTAGCTTAAGCCCATGACAATCCACTTCTTTGTTTAAAAAAAGTAGTCATTTAATGCATGTTTGATAGATAGTATCAAACATATGTAGTTTCGTAATATCTGAGGTAACCCCTGTTATCTGTGCTTGGGCTGCTGATGATTCTACATCCAAAGCTTGAAACTTCATTTTTTTTTCAGACTGTAGCTCCCAGACTCCTGGCTGAGAGATCCTGGGAGTTGTTGGCCAAAAATAACCTCGCAGTTTTTGCAAGCTTTGCACCGCAAGACCCCACCAGAAACACTGTGTTTTTTCCAGACACAAAGAGCTAATTTTGATAACAGCAAGTTCCTAGGTCTACCTGTGATTCTTTCTGTTGCATAGAAAACTTGTGTGAATTGTTTGGGAGCAATTCCCTTCTGTGTGCCTGAATGCAACTGAAATTAAAGGAATCGTCGCTTCCACCATGCTCTCCTTCATTCTGCATTCTCCTGTTCCTCGAGACAGACTGTCTCTGGCCATTTCCGCACTAGACTGTTATGGCGCTATTATTCCACTTGCAACATCCGATGGAATCCTGGGGTTTGCAGCCGGCCCCTCCCGAAACTGCAAACCTCAGGATTCCATAGGGATGTTGCAAGCGGAATCATAGTGCTATAACAGTCTAGTGCGGAAATGGCCTCTGTCTTGCAAACCTTGAGCCCTCCAGTAATAGCGCCGGCCAAGAGACGCATGTAGATCCAGAACAGTCAAAGTCTGAGCTACAGACCACATGTGACCCTGGGACCCCAAACTGTGGCCCCTGAAGCCCTCCAGAAGCTTCTCGAAGGCACTAGACCTCCCCCATTAAAATTTCACATAGATTTGGGGGGATTTTTCACCCCAGAACCAGCACCAGGCGCTCCAAAATGGCTGCAAGTGCAGCAGTTTATCTCTGCAATCCTCCGACAAATCCCAAATCAGACAAAATGACAGCCAAAGGGAAGTCACGGAGAGAATCTAAAATGCACTGAGGGATTGCTTTTCGGAGGTTCATAGTCCTTCTCAGTTAGCCCTTTGCCTTGCTCTTAAATGGCACGTTCTCATTGTTTTTATCTATGACTTGGAATGTCGCAGGTTCACGTTGCTGCCGTACATCGACAGACAAGGTGTGCCTCATGATGAAATTGGGCCCCAAACAGGCTACAAACACTTATTTTCAACGTGGCCCAAACCAGGCAGAGTTTCTGAGTATCCGTGTCGCAGAATGGAAATCGGCTCAACTCCTAATTTGTACTTGCTCTGTTGGGATTTAAACAAGCATATCTCTTCGCTAGTGTTGACGAGTTCTTTTTCTCTCTCTTTTTCAGTGAATAATTTTCTTTTGATAAAAGAATTGCTTTCTGGAAAAAACAACAGAAATTCCTTTATTTGTATAAGGAACCTGGTTGTATTTTAATAAAGAAAATGAAATCGACAGACCTCTCAATTTCTACTCTTTGTCGAAAGGTTCTCGTTCCTAGATTTACAGAATGTTCCTCTGAGCCGAGATTTTCCTTAGGTGTTAGAGTACTAAACTGCTCATTTGCCTTTTATTTTTTATTTTTTTATATATCTATATCTATATCTATATCTATCTATCTATCTATCTATCTATCTATATATATATATATAGGAATTCCATCTGTGTTCTTTTAAGGTTGGCATTTATGTAGTTGCTTAGCTTATAAGAGCAGAGCCTGTTGGTGACATTGTCTCCCACGCTGCCTCGGAGGGGCAGGTATCATGGATGCAAGAAATACCTTTGAAAAAAAAATAAAAATCTGCCTCTGGGGCTGCAGAAACAGTCCTGGGGGGCACACTTTGCCCACCCTTGGCGTAGGTGCACTGGTGGAACTTGATGCTCCTCCAGGGTCAAAGAAGTTCTCCGTCCGTTTGCCTGCATCCAAAATCCAGGCCAGGTAACTGTGGAGAGGTTCATTCCAAGAAGGCTCGCCACAGTAACCGTGAACATAATCTCTGTGTGGATATAGCAGCGATCTGCATACCTTCCAAATTTCATAGATGTGGCCAAACCATGTAAGAGGGCAGCGGCCAGCGACCAGAGAGCAAAAGTTATTAATGAGGAAGAATGCCCACAGCGCCCTATAATCAAAGAAATCCTGGAGACCCCACTCGGAATACTGTGTCCAGTTCTGGGCATTCGCAGTTCCGGGAGGAGACTGACAAGCTGGAACGTGTCCAGAGGAGGGCAACCAAAATGGTAGAAGGCCTGGAAGCCATAAAGCCCTATGATGGCCAGCTTAGAGAGTTGGGTATGTTTAGCCAGGAGAAGAGAAGGTTGAGAGGCAACAGGATAGCCATGTTTAAATTTGAAGGGATGTCATATGAAGGATGGAGCAAACCTGTTTTCTGCTGCTCCAGAGACTAGGACACGGAGCAATGGCTTCAAACTACAGGAAAACAGATTCCATCGAGACACTAGGAAAAATTTGCTGCCTGTGAGAGACAGTGGAATAGACTGCTTTGGGGTATGGTGGAGTCTCCTTCTTCGGAAGCTTTTTCAACATAGGCCAGGTGGCCATCTGTCAGGAATGTTTTGATTGTGTATTCCTGTATGGCAGAATGGGCTTGATGAGCCTCGTGTTCTCTTCCAACCCTACAATTCTGTGATGGACTGAAATTTAGGTCAGACTCTACCTTCTCCTTTTCCTCCTGCCGCATTAATGGAGTACAAACTACTTCTGCATTTTGAACTCGGTTTGCGGAAGCTGAAGGAAGCGGGAGGGGAGTGGGAAAGCGGGAGGAGGGCAGAGAAAAGCTGGGATGTTTTAGAAGTTGCCGAGAATCTTTATCCAGTTTCAACATAAAAGGTGCACAACAATTTCAAAACGTTGTATAGAAATCATCAATCGATTTCACATACAGAAGAAAAGAGATAGAGATACTGAAAAAAGAAAAAGGATATCTCTAAAAGAAAATAAAGAGAAAAAAGGAAAAAAAGAGAAGAAGGAAAGAAAAAAAGAGAGAAAGGTAAGGAAAGGGAAAAGAAAGAAAAAATAAAGAAGAAAAAAAGGGAAAGAGCGAAAAAGAAGAACCCGAAAAAAGAGCAATGAATACAGAATCCCCCGGGCAAGAAGAAACAGAAACAAATAGTTAAAAAATTGGAAATTGCTCATTATAGATAGGAGAGGAAATTGAAAGATTAGCTACTTACTCCCAAGCCCCCTTCCCCTTGACTTCCCATACTCACTGGCAGTGGTGGTTTAACATGATCAAACTAAATCCCCTCACTTTTAAAAAAAAATTCCTTCATTTCTTTTTATTACTCTGAAAGTCGGAGTTAATTATCCACTAAATGTCGAAACCGAAATGATTCTTTTCACCAGATGTATCCGTAGGATGTATACGGACCCCAAGTTTTTAAATATGTTTGATTGGAGTTTCCTTTCAATTAATTTGTCTATTTTAGCCAATTCCATCAATGTTTTTAACCATCCTTGTACTCCGGGAGTGGTTTTCTGTCGCCGATATCTTGCAAACACTACCCTGGCTGCTGTAACCATATAACATAATAATACCTTATATTCTCTTTCTACCTTTTCTTCATAATCTATCATGTTTGAAAGAAATAATTCTGGCCTGAGCACGATCTTTGGTTTTAGCATCTTTTGCATCTCCTCATTTATACGTATCCAAAATCTTTTAGTTTTCCTACATAAACACCATGAGTGATAAAAAGACCCTTCATGTACTTTACATTTCCAGTATTTACTACTAATATTTTTGTGCATTTTTGCTAACTTGACTTGAGTCAGATAACACCTGTGCATCATTTTTAAAGAAGCTTTCTTTTATAGTCATAACAGCTTGTAAAATTTAGGCCAGATTTCCAAACTCTTTTTTCCATTGTTCGAATAATATAGGATGTCCTACATTCATTGCTCATTTTATTATGCAACTTTTAATTGGTTCATCCTCTGTAATATGATATAGTGTCAATTTATATAATATCGCTATTAAATGATCTTTTTCTCTAATTAATAACTTCCCTAATTCAGATACTTTAAAAAAAAAGTAGCTGAGAAAGCTCAGAAGATTGCCAAACCGGGACAATGGGCGGGTTTGGCATTGCAGCGAGTGGGCAGAGAGCCAGTGTCAGAGGTTTAGGGCTGCATGTTTTGGGGGCCGCTGAAATTTTGAGAGGAATGGCCTTGGGGACTTGCAAGAGCCTCAGAAATGGCCTCGGGGACTGCACTTTTCCTAATCCTGATTTAAGGTTTGGGACTTGTTTTATTTTCTGCCTAATAGACCTCTGTCTTTTCTGCTCCGATTTGCTGAGAGAAAGCGCCACCTACAGGTTGTAGGAAGGAACGCAGTAGTTCTGGTACTGCTTCCGAAGGAGGACTTGACGAGACTTAGAAAAGTTACCATTTCATAGAATCATAGAATCATAGAAATGTAGAGTTGGAAGAGTCCCCAGGGGCCATCCAGTCCAACCCCCTGCCATGCAGGAACACCCTCAAAGCACTCCCGACAGATGGCCATCCAGCCTCTGCTTAAAAACCTCCAAAGAAGGAGACTCCACCACACTCCGAGGCAGCAGATTCCACTGCCGGACAACCCTGACTGTCAGGAAGTTCTTCCTGAGGTTCAGGTGGAATCTCCTTTCCTGCAGCTTGAATCCATTGCTCCTTGTCCTGGTCTCTGGTGCGGCAGAAACCAAGCCCTCTTCCTCCTCTCCATGGCATCCCTTCAAATATTTAAACATGGCTATCCTGTCCCCTCTTAACCTTCTCTTCTGCAGACTGAACATACCCAGCTCTCTAAGTCTGTCCTCATAGGGCTTGGCTTCCAGGCCCCTCACCATTTTGGTCGCCCTCCTCTGGACCTGCTCCAGCCTGACCGTGTCCTTCTTGAATTGGGGTGCCCAGTACTGGACACAGGATTCAAGATGAGGTCTAACCAAAGCAGAGTAGAGTGGTACCGGTACCTCCCTCGATCTAGACACCATACTCCTATTGATGCAGCCGAGAATTGCGTTGGCTTTCTTGGCTGTCGCATCACACTGCTGACTCATGTTCAGCTTGTGGTCTATTAAAACTCCTAGATCCCTTTCACACGTACTGCCATCCAGCCACGTGTCCCCCATCCTATATTTCTGCATTCCATTTTTTCTACCTAAGTGTAGGACCTTACACTTCTCTCTGTTGAATTTCATTTTGTTAGCTTTGGCCCAGCTCTCCAATCTGTCCAGGTCATTTTGAATTTTGATCTTGTCTTCTGGCATATTAGCAACCCCTCCCAATTTGGTGTCATCTGTAAATTTGATGAGCATGCCCTCTATTCCTTCCTCCAAGTCGTTGATGAAGATATCGAACAGCCCTGGGCCCAGGACAGAACCCTGTGGCACCCCGCTAGTCCCTTCTCTCCGGGATGAAAAGCAGCCCCTGGTGATCACCCTTTGGGAACGGTCAGTCAACCAGTTACAGATCCACCTGACAGTAGCTCTGTCCAGCCCGCATTTTACCAGCTTCTTTGCAAGAATGTCGTGGGGAACTTTGTCAAAGGCCTTACTGAAATCGAGATATGCTACATCCACAGCATTCCCTTCATCTATCAAGCTAGTAACTCTATCATAAAAGGAGATAAGATTAGTCTGGCATGACTTATTTTTGAGAAATCCATGTTGACTTCTCGTGATTACCGCATTGCTTTCTAAGTGATTAGAAACTGACCGCTTAATGATCTGTTCCAGGATCTTTCCGGGTACTGACGTCAGGCCGACTGGGCGATAATTATTTGGGTCCTCTTTTTTTCCCTTCTTGAAGATGGGGACAACATTTGCCCTCCTTTAGTCTGCTGGAACTTCTCCTGTCCTCCAAGATTTCTCAGAGATGATAGCAAGCGGTTCCGAAATGACCTCTGCCACTTCTTTTAATATCCTAGGGTGCAATTCATCTGGCCCTGGAGACTTGAATTCATCCAGTGTGGCCAGGTATTCCTGTACCACCTCTCTACCTATTCTGTGCCGCGTTTCCCCTGCTTCCTCCCCTGCTCCCCAACCGCCAGGTTGAGCGCTTGTATCCTTCTGGGAAAAAACTGAGGCAAAGAAGGTGTTAAGTAGTTCTGCCTTTTCTCTTCCCCTGTTAGTAATTCGCCATCTTCTCTGCGCAGCGACCCTATCGTCTCCTTCTTTTTCCTTTTGCTGCGGACATATTTAAAAAAGCCCTTTTTATTGTTTTCGATGTCTCTGGCCAGCCTAAGTTCGTTCTGTGCTTTAGCCTTTCTGACCTCCTCCCTACATCTCCCGGCTACTTGCTTAAATTCTTCTTTGGTGGTTTCCCCCCTCTTCCATGTCCTGTACACGTTTCTCTTAACGCTTAGCTCAGCTGAGAGTTCTTTAGTCAACCATTCTGGTTTCTTCAGATGCCTTCCATTTTTCCTCCTTATTGGCACAGTTTTAGACTGTGCCTTCAGGATCTCCCTTTTAAGGAACTCCCAGGCCTCCTGAGCTCCTTTCCCTTTCACTATTCTTGACCACGGAATTCCAGCCAGCAGCTCCCCAAGTTGACAGAAGTCCGCTTTCTTAAAATCTAAGACGAGTGTCTGGCTACACTTATCTTCTCCTTCCCACTGAATGCCAAATTCCAACAGGGCACGGTCACTCCTCCCTAAAGATCCAACCACTTCTACCTCATTAACAAGGTCATCCCTGTTGGTCAGGATCAGATCTAGAATATTTGATCCCCTTGTCGCCTCTTCCACCTTCAGACTAGAGATAAGTTGGCTGTGGTGTCTGGAGCAGAATATCCCAGAAATAGTAACATTTCAAAGCTGTCCCTCTTGATTTACCGCTCTATTCTGCATTGGTTAGGCCTCATTTGGAATACTGTGTCCAGTTCTGGGCATCTCAGTTCAAGAAGGATGTGTCTCTCATCTGAAATGGTAACTTTTCCAAGTCTTGTCCAGAGGAGGGCGACCAAAATGGTGAAGAGTCTAGAAGCCATGCCCTATGAAGAACGCCTTAGGGAGCTGGGTATGTTTAGTCTACAGAAGAGAAGGTTCAGGGGGGACATGGTAGCCATGTTTAGATATCTGAAGGGATGTCATGTTGAGGAGGGAGCAGGCTTGTTCTCTACCGCTCCAGAGACCAGGACAAGGAGCAAGGGGTTCAAGCTGCAGGAAAGGAGATTGCACTTGAACCTCAGGAAGAACTTCCTGACGGTCAGGGCTGTCCGGCAGTGGAATCTGCTGCCTCGGAGTGTGGTGGAGTCTCCTTCTTTGGAGGTTTTTAAGTAGAGGCTGGATGGACATCTGTCGGGAGTGCTTTGGTGGGTGTTCGTGCATAGCAGGGGGTTGGACTGGATGGACCCTGGGGTCTCTTCCAACTCTATGATTCTATGATTGTGGTTTCTCATTCTTTGTTTGCAGATCCTGATAGTGTTCTTTTTCATGGTCTCTATTTTAAATTGTGTTTAGCCCCCTCCGTGCAGATAAAACGCGAATAAATGGAATTCCTGTCGATACCCTCCAACTGTCCAGATTTGGCATAGTGCAAGTAAAAGCTTAACTCTGCAAGTGTAAAGTTAGACTTTGGCTGGAATTCTGTTAGGGATGTATGCGTGCAAAAAGGCATGCCATGTATGTGTGGCCAAAATTTCACCATTGTGCAATGGACATATTCTACTAATAGTGGCAGAAATGAATTTGCATGGTCAATGTATTCATCTGTGCCTTGTCTTTGCAAGTTTCTCATTGCACATTACCGGTTGTGGTTGCACATCCTGTACTTTGCATTTTGGTTGTGCATCTTATTGCTCTTTGAAATCACTTTGCAGCAATTGAAGGAAGCTGTGGACAAAGGAGGAAAGTGAGAAGAGGAGAGAGAAACTGGGACATTTTCAAATAACTGAAAAAGTGAGATGATAGGTAATTAAGCACGGCTTCCCCTGCCAAATCAGGACAGTTGGAGGGTATGAGATAGCGGTTGTATGGGGGGGAGTGCATGTAGCACCCGTGAGGACATGCGCTAGGGGTTTGAGAGGGCTGCATTGGAGAGGCCGTAACAGTTTGCTTTTACCCAAGCCTACTGGGAAGGACAAGATCCCATCCTCTCCTCTCCTCTCCTCTCCTCTCCTCTCCTCTCCTCTCCTGCTGAGTTAAATGAATGTAAGCAACGTTTGCACTGTGAACTCAGTTTGCAGCTTTTGAAAGAAGCTGTGGACAAAGGGGGAAAGTGGGAGGTGAAAAGAGAAACTGGGACATTTTAAAAGCAGATGAAAAAGGAGGATGGCAGAGGATTAATTTGGGCTGTGTCTGCGGAATCAGGAAAGTTGAAAGATACAGAAACATAACTCAGAATCAAGTTTGGCAACAACAACAGTCCCAGCTATCCACTAAAAAAAAGAGCCGTGATTATGTGTTCTCTACAGCCTGACACCAACGGGTTTGAATGGCTGGCTGCCGCGCTCCATTCAAGAGCATCCGAACTTGCAGCTGGGACAAGCTCTCCTTTGCTGCGACTTCGACACCAGCCTATCAAGCTGAGCGAAGCTTCAAAGGGCAATTCCTTCATCTGAACAAAGGGAGACGTGAATCAGAGCTTCTTTCACTGTCGGCGCTGCAGACGGATCGCGCGGCACAAAGAACATCTCCACCTTCGCCGTGACATAAATGCTGTGGTTTTGCACGCCCCTTGGGTGATGGTGACACACAGAAGACATTTTAATGGGATTTCAGCGGAAGCGGAGGCACCACGCTCTGGAGATGGGCTTCCTACATTTATTTTGGTGTTGAGGAAAAGGCCACTGTGAAGTCAAACCGAAACAAATGACTTGCAGAAGTTTCTGATTCCAAATCTGTAACCTGTCCTGCTTGTCCTCTTTCCCCCTTTAATTGTGCCTCCTTGGCATGGCTCGGAGAATTCGTGTTGCCCCTCAGCTCCACTTCTACGACCCCTTAAGTCCCCTGGCGCTTCCTCCAAGCCGTTAGAACTGGGGAGGGGGTGGTGCCTGGCAATTTTGGGCTGATATTTCTGCCTCCAGGGCACCCCAAACGGAGCCCACAAGTACAAATGTTTGCTTCCCGTCCCATTACTCATAATCCCAATTCCCCCCACCTAAAAAAAATCCTTTAAAATCAGCTGTAAACCTATCAAGATGGGAACTGAAAGTGACATCGCTTCTAGTGCACTACCAGTCTGCCTGTGCAGTCCTCATGTGGATAAAAATGAGCCGCTGACGTCTGTGCCAACCTGGTTTAAGACAAAGTGTGGTTCCACAACTGCTGTTGGATGACAGCTCCCAGCATTCCTCATAGTCAGCTAGAGCTGATGGCAGTTGCAATCCAGCAACATCTGAAGGACTACATGTTGCCCATGTCTGGCTTACAGAACATACAGCCAGTCTGTTACCCTGTTGCCTCTTTTATTTGCAATGGCTTATGGCTCATAATGATAAATATTTGTGTGCATATATGTGCATGTACATAAGAAATGAATGAATGTGCATGAGAGAGGCATACACTCCAACGTTTCCAAGATGAGAACCACAACGTGTCTGGCTGAGCAACATCGGTGTGTGGTCAAGATGGCAAAAGCGTTCATGAGGAAGAGCAGACACGCTAGGAGAGGCCGTAGCGGTTTGCTTTTGCCTGAGCCTACTGGGAAGGGAAATATTCTACCCTCTCCTCTCCTCTTTTTCCTTCCGGAATGAACTGATTGCAAACAACTTTTGCACTTGCAACTCAGTTTGGAGCAGTTGAATTAAGCTGAGGGGGGAAGGTGTGAGGAGGAGTGAGGAAACTGGGATTTTTGACAGCAGCTGAGAAACTGGGATGATGGGGGATTAATTGGGACTGTCCCTATCAAGTCAGGAAGTTGGAGGTGTGGAGAGCCGGGTGGGTAGATGTCCCTGCTTGTCCTGACTAGAGTGATGCAGGGGTGGGCAGTTATAGGATTTTAGGAGGAGCAAAGGGAGACAATTGTGAATATCCTTCCATCTCAGGCAATGGGACACCTCATAATGCCATGGTTCCAGCTGATCTTTCTCAACCTAACCTACCTCCCAGGGGTGTTGTGAGAATAAACATGAACGGAGGGGAAGAATCACATCCACAGTGTCACCACTCCAAAGAAATGTAAAATAAATAATAAAATAAAAATAGCATCTGTGCTGGTTTAACAGTGCCTCCAATCTGCCGTCTGGAATGACCACCTCCTTCTGTCTCATGGTAGGGCTGGCCGTTAGCACGGAGGGCATAGGGGGAACACTGGCGGATCAGAGCAAAGATGTGGAGGGGGGAATGCAGCCCCTTAGTTTGCAAAGGTGGGCAAACCGACCCTTTTGAGTAGAGAGTGGAATTAATACATAGCACTACATCTGCCAAAATCCTCTAGCCAGCATGACCATGAGGGATGCTGGGAATTGTAGTACTTTAAAAAAAAATATTTATTTCTCTATATAATCTTTATATCTCTTCATTGCTTTAATGGTAATGACTTTAAAGTTATCACACTTGAGAGAAGTGAAATCTATTTTAGCTTCTGCATTGGGTATACAGTATTAATAACATGTATTAGAAGCATATATATATATATTAGCTTATATGTATAACACATATTTTAGATATATGTACACATATATTTCAGTATATTTTGTATTTGAGCTTCTGTAGTACACTAAGTCTAAGAAAACAGCTTCCTAAAATTGGCAGCTGAACAAAAAAGGGCCTGCTCAAGACCTTGGATCTTTAGGGTGGCCGGCGTGTTTCAGATCACAACACACCAGACGGGACAAGGCCGTCTGTAAGGAGGAAACTGGCTGATAAGAATGTGAGAAAAAAGGTTGGCATTGTTTAGAAGCAGGGGTGGTTAGAAACTGTTGGGGTGATCACAGCAAGGGGCATTTTGAAACTGCTAATGAGAGTTAAGGATACGCGAGGGAAATGCACGGTCACTCATGCTGTAAATATGGGGAAGGGGAAATGTAACTTCTTAGGCGATCCTGATAGGCTGTAACTTTTGGGGTCCTATCCGATGGGACCCCAGGGGAGGGAAAACCTGCGACGGGGACAGGGGATAAAACATGAGGTACACCATACTGGGGTGTGTCCTTCTCTCTGGGGAGCACCCGCTTCTGCAGAAACGTACTTTTAAATAAACATTAATGCTTCAGCCGATCCTGTGCTAAATCGTTTTATGAGTCTTTTCAGCTATTTCTCACACACTGAAGGACGTTGCCATCTTAAACAATATAACTTAGTCATTTAGCTATTTAAGTAAACATTCACACCTGTGGGGGAACTATGCATCTTTAAACAGGAATCTGAGAACACACAGGCATTCAAGCATTAATCTCCTTGACCATTGTTGAATTTTAATAGCATCTGTTGCATCCGTAAGCATCCTAGCAGCCATCCATTACAATTGCAATGGGACGTACAGCTATTTTAGCATAGCCTAGGTGTTTCTTTCCAATGCTGTCTTAATGGCATGTTTTTATCTTTACCAGCATGTCTGAGCAGTTTATGGGTGTATCAGGAACAGTAGAGCGCGAAGACTACAGAATTGCCTTCTCTTCAAATAATGCAAACTGCAAAGCAGTCTAGTCAGCTGGCTCTATCTTGGGTCCTTTTATTCTCTCTCTGACCTCACCCAGGCTGCTAGTTGTCCGATCAAAATAACCAGAACAAAGGTGCTGACCCTCCCTGTGTATGCTGTCCAATCAAAACAAAGGTCTTTAGATATGACTTCGCCTTCAGTACCCTTGGAGTCTTTGGCTGCCAGCTGTCGGAATTACATTAGCCATTAAACCTGCTAGGAAGTTATTCTTGGTCACATCTTCTCACATCTCACAGTGCTGTTAGAAACACTGACATTCTCAGCCATTATCTTATTTCCATTTTAGTAGGCATTTTGCCCAGATTTAAGCTACCGCTAAGTTTGCAATAATACATAATGCGCACATTCTAATACCTCTAGCTTTCTGTCTTATACCTTATATCCCATATGCTATGTTCTATAGATTACTCTGGATTACACTCTGTACTTCATAGCTTTATTCCCAGGCCTCAAAGCAGGCAACCGAATAAACCTGTCTTGCGACAAAATGCTGCCCAGCAAGCTCTGAATTTGTATCTCTGCACAGCCATAAAGCAACCTGGGAGACCATGGGCCGGACGATATACAGGAAGATTTGGTACCTATGTCAAGCAGAGTGCAGCAGGGCTAGTGCAGTAGGAGCTGGTGACAGAAACAGGAGTAATTACTTTGGATTCCCCTTGTAAGGTTGAAAAAGAAAACAATGTTTATGGCAATGGTGTAGTCAAGTGTTTTACTCCAAGTCTCAAATGTCAAGTCTCTTATATTCAAGTCTCAAGTCTGGAAGCCAACTTTATACCCCAACCAAAATTCCAGGATTATTGGATAGAGTGAAATAAATTCAGTTTTAACAATTTAAGCAGAGTTGGCTCTCCACATTTGCAATTTTACCATCTGCAGCTTTGGAAGTGGGGAATAGGATCCTATCTTACTCCCCATTACTGAAGATTCCAAAGCTTTAGTAGGAAGGGTTCTTCCTCCTCAAGCCCGTTGCCTGACACATTTGCTGTTCCCCTCTGAGAAATGCACCCACACTTTGGGCTTGTCATGTGGCTAGCAGGCAAAAAGAAAGGGAGATGTTGTTATAAGGTTTCTGGATGAAGGCGTTATGTTACTGAAGGAAGGGAATCAAGTCAGTCATTAAACATATACAAGTCTCGAGTTGAGTCAAGTCGAGTCAGTGCGTCGTTTATGGCCGAGTCGAGTCACTGAAGCGACTTAAGTCCGACTTGAGTCCGGTCTATCGACTCAAGTCTACATCACTGGTTTCTGGTCTCAGGAAATCCATCTCAGGGCAGGAAAGGAGATTGATGAAGGCAATTGACTGACACTTGGTTGCAAGAGGCCCCATGGATGCTCCCTTCCCAGGCAAAGGGAGCCAAGAGAGTTGCAAACTCCTTGAAGGAGAGGAAAGTAACTTTTGCAGGTAAGAAGGAAGCAAAAATACATAGATGAAAGAAAGGGACAGAGAGGTAGAATAGAAGACGGGCATTATCTAGAATCCCCTCTCACTGATCATGCTATGCAAACCTCGATGCTTCTTCGCTTCCGACACAGTCTCTGTCTCTTTTCAGGCTAATCTACCTCACAGGGTCGTTGTGAGGAGAACATTAGACTTCCCCCGCAACCTCCGCAGAGGAAAGAAGGGCTATGAATAAAAACGATAAACAACCTCTAATTTCCTGAGCACCACGGGTGTTCCGCAGACCATATGGGAGAGATGAATCATATTGCATATTTTAACGAGATAACAAAATGCATGCTAATAAGGCGGGTTATTTTTGGGCCCAGATCTTATCTCTAGCTTCCTCTCTCCTCTGATTTGCAAAGTCGAAGAAAGCTCTTGGCAAAAGCCCAAAGCTCGCAAGAGAAAACCAAGATTTTACTCTTCAGAGGGAGACAACTACGCTATGTCGAACTCCTGGAGTGCTTGAGCATCTTAAAAATCTGCCCAGCCATTCTTCCGTCTCTTACCATGTCTAAAGTACTAATTGCAGTGGTGGCTGGCCGTCTCCGTTGTCACTGCTTTGGGTTTCAGTCTGAACTTCAAAGGAGTTACACAAGGTGTTAAAGCTATCCCTCCCCCCCCAAAAAATAAGTTCAGCACCTTGGGCAGCTCATTTAAAGGTCATACTAAAACCTGGAGCAGAACCATCACTCTATCATTGCTGTTATGACCCACCAAGCCCAGTGCGTTTGTCCTGCCACATATTGTGGCTAGATAGGGCTTGGCAGCCACAAAAATCAAGAAGTTTGCCGTGGACTTGGTGAGTGGTCCACCCTCTAGCTGGAAATATTTTATTTAAAAAATTAGTTTAATTTTCATTTTGCTTGGTTCCTTTCCCCAGCTCTTTTATACACATGTCCACGACCCAGATTTGCCTCTTCAAGACCGACAGAAAAGCAGCAGGAAGAATAGATCAGGCTACGTCCATTTCCGTACTACACTGTTCTAGTGCTATTATTCCACTTTCAACCTCCTGTGGAATTATCTGGGATTTGTAGTTTACGAGGCCAAAGAGCTCCCTGGCTGGGAATTCTCAATGCCCCTCCCAAAACCCAGGATTCCATAGGAGGTTGAAAGTGGAATAGTAGCGCTATAACAGTGTGATTTGGAAATGGCCTACGGCTTGTATGTGAATGGGGGCAGGAAATCTGCTCCGGGCTTTAGTCTGAACTTCAAAAGAACTATCCAAGGTGTTGGACCCTATGCCCCCTCCAAAAAATAATTCAACACTGATCTTGTTTGACATTATTTTACCGTTCAGATTAAAAACCAGAGCAGATTCGTCACCACCACCAACATGAAACCCACCAGCTGCTGCTCTGTGGGGATGCAGGAGGTGAGAAACTCTGAGCTTCCTTCTGCTTGTGGGTCTCTGGATCAAAGCCAGGTCGTATTTCATGCTGACTGTTGCTGGAAGGAGGCTGTTATCTACTTCAGATGTTTTAGCAAGCACACAGCATGGTCTCTGATCAGCAGGAACTTACCAAGCAGGGCTGTTCTGAATTCCCATTCACCCCCTGCCAGTTATGATCTCAGAAAGACGGCTTGTTCAGGTACTTGTGTGTAGCTCTGATTCATCAAGTTCCCCAATTTGCATTTAACAGGATGTGGGCAGTACCAGCTACAAACTGAGAGGTGTGGTGACTGCTTATTTTCTATTCCAATTTTCACTTTAAAAGTAGGAAGGGCAGGTGTATTCCATGCAGAAAATCCCAGGTTCAATACCTGGTGTCTTCAGACTTGGAAAACTCCAAAAAGTCTGGAGAGAGGCTACCCATCAGTATAAACCAGGGATGAGAGTGATGTAACCTTTCATGGACTACAACTCCGAGCAATCCTCACCATGGTGTAGGACTGATGGGAGATGCAGTCCAACAACATCTGAAGGCCTGCATGATTTCCACTCTTTGTCAGAGGTAGGAAGTAATTTTCTTTTTAACTAGTTGCTTTGCAAACTGGTTACTTTTTGTGGCAACAAACTGGAACGAAGGGGAGTTTTTGTCTGCTTTTTTGTTTTGCCTATAACGGCCATGGCTGTATTTCACATTTTTCAGTAGAATGAGAAGGTGCTTTTTGTCTATTACTCCTTGCAAGGTATGTCTGCTGCTGACTCACTCTGAGCAATGGGAGGTAGAGAAGGAAAGGTTGTATGGACGGCTGCTTTATGCTGCAACTGGGAAGAATACCTTTGAAATGTCTTTTGCATTTTTCTCAAAATTCCCAAGTGGTCATATCTGAATTGCCCACTCGGGGGCATCAGAGAGCATTTTCTTGCATTTGCTGAAAGCAAAACAGTAACACCTAAGGATAACTCAGCAAGTTGACTTTCTGGGCTGACAAAATACGAAAAAGTAACAATCTGTCGGGTGATCAGAGTAATGATAGTATTAACTCATGTGGTCTAAAAATTCATGTTCCAAACTCTTCCCTGGTATAAACAATAAAGGGTGCATCAGTAGGATCCTGACTGGTTTTATGGAAGGTCCCTGTGTGCCTGTAAGCAGCTGACAAAAATTTAAATGCACACTAAAAGGAAAAAAAAAACTACAAAAGAATTGCATAAATAATAAAACAGCAATAAAAGCAGTCAGTTGAAAAATGGTGGCCAGATTAAGAGCAGAATATATCTGTTTTAGCGACAAACCTCACTTTTTAAAACCAGACGGAAAGGCAGGTTTATGGTCTGCTCCCGAGATCACAAATCTTTTGTCCTCCCGATGTTTTATACTACAGCCTCCTCAGTCCTTTACCCTTGTTTATTGTGGATAAATCTGATGGGAGTTCTAAGCCAAAACATTTGAAGGACCAAAGCTTCCCTGCCCTTGTCCTTTTAAGCTGGTCTTCTATGAGCTGCCCCCCAACGAAGAAAATATGGCCACTTCCACACTAGACTGTTATAGCGCTATTGTTCCACTTCCAACATCCGATGGAATCCTGGGGTTTGCCGTTTAGGGAGGGGCCTCAAAGCCCGTTCTCAAAAGCCCCTCCCTAAACGGCAAACCTCAGGATTCCATCGGATGTTGGAAGTGGAACAATAGCGCTATAACAGTCCAGTGCGGAAATGGCCAAAGCTTCCATGTGATATTCCTTCAAATATTTAAACATGGCTATCGTGCCCCTGCTTAGCCTTCCCTTCGCCTGGCTAAACATCCCCAGCTCCTCATAGGGCTTTGTGGTTTCTAGACTTTTTACGCTTGGTGATGCTCCATCTCCTTAATATAGGATCACAGACATTAACATCTGATGTAGCGTTCATTTGTTGGTTTTGAACTGATTTTAAAAGAGAGAAGAGGTAGAATTCGTATAGGAGGAAAACATGGCTTATTTATTTATTAGTTAAAATATGATGTCTCACCCTGGATCATGCAATCTTGTGGTGTTACTACTATGCTTTGACTTATGGCAACCCTACCCTAGAATTTTCTTGACAAACTTTTTTCAGAGGATGCCTTTTCTGACATTGAGGGAATGTGACCTGCCCAAGATTACCCAATGGGTTTCCATAACTAAACTGGAATTCAAACCTTGGTCTCCCAGAGTGATAGTCCAACAATCTAACCACTATAAACACTGGGTCTAAGAGTGAGCCTGTTAATGGGGTTTTCTTGGCAAGATTTATGCAGAGGAGGATTGCCATTGCCTTCCTTTGAAGCTGAGAGAGTGTGTCATGCCGAAGATCACTCAATGAATTTCCGTGTTGAAGCAAAGATTTGCTTTGCTTTGCTGGTCTTCCGGAGTCATGCTCCAACATGCTGGAGGTACCTCAGCGTGGCACACAAGTAAATTTAAAATTTAAAAAGTTTAAAGCCACTTCAAATTTAACACAATTAATGATTAAAGAATTGTAATAATAATGCTGAAGAAAGAAATTGAAAAGATTGAATGCACGTTAAGCAACCGAACAAGTCAAGACGGCTTAAAAGACTGGAACAGTTAAAAGTATGTCGACGTAAACTCTGGGCATGATTAAGCCAACGTTGTATTTGTTGTTCTCAGTTTGCACATCATTTCTGACCTGTGGTGGACCTTATATTGTGGGGTTTTCTTGGCAAGATTTGTTCAGAGGGGTTTGCCATGGCCTTCTTCCGAGGCTGAGAGTATGAGCCATATGCAGGAAGCGCCTGCCTTTTGATGCCCCGTTGTCTGACAACTCACTCATTCAATGCTTCCAAATTAAGGACAAGTTCCATTAACGCAACGTGGAGTCCACTCTTTCTTCAGTTCTTCTTGCCTACGGAGGCCTTCTTGGGACCACTCGCACGTGTGTGCAGTCCCAAGTCTTGCTTACGGAAAGCTCCGATGGAATTAACAGGCCTTGTCTGTATTGCGAGCGTCGAAACAGTCGTTTCCGTCAGTTCTTCTTGCCTACGGAGGCTCACTTGGGATTGCACGTGTGCTGCTTGCAAAGCAAGCTCAGAGGGGGAAAGGGTGCTAAGCGATCTGAGGTTTTGCAAAAAGCATGCGCTGTCGCTCCCAAGCGGGCCTCATGTTCCGTGCGGTAGATGGGTTCTGCTTTTCAACCATTTCTGCTTTCTGACAGTGCCGCCCATACTGGGGAAGCCTGTATGGAGAAAATAATGAAGAAAAACCCGTCAGTTTGAACCCTGTTGTTGACTTCAACCTGAATACACTCAGTGATGTAGGCCCTTTCCGCAACACACCTTTTCACCTTTGCACGAGAGCCCCGCCTCTTCCTTCCGCAGTGCAGCCCGGAAGTTTCCCAGGCTGCGCCGGGGCAGGAAGCACAAGCGCTGCGGCTCCAGAGCTCCACATGCACGGCGAGTGCGCACGGGGCCCCGGAGCGATGCGCAATCGCGTGCCATTTTTGGCTCAAAGCTGAAAATGAAAAAAGTGCGCAAGCGGCGTCTGCCAGACCCGGGAGCATCCTGCGATTGCGATTGCGTCATGTGGACCGCTCCTCACGTTCGCGCGGTGCTCGCGAGGCCCTTTCACATGGCAAATGCCGTGCGAAAAGGGCCGTAGTGATACATAGGCCATTTCCACACTACCCTATTATAGTGCCATTATTCCACTTTCAGCATCCTGGGGAATTCTGAGGTTTGTAGTTTTCTGAAGCCAAAGAGCTCTCCGAATTCTAAATGCTCCTCCCTAAACTGCAAACCCCGAGATTCCACAGGAGGTTGAAAGTGGAATAATACCACTATAACAGTGTTGTGCAGAAATAACCTTAGATAAACATTGACTTACCAAGTTCCCATTGATTAATCGGTCTCCTCTAGCCAGGAGTAACAGTTCGAAAATACTTTAACACACTTCAAGCTTCTCTATATTTAGTGCTGGATTTTGGATAAGCTGAGAACTTCTTCATTAAATGAAGCAACTCTTCCTAATTAACTCATTCTTTCTAAGCCTCTGTGGCATTTCCCAATTCTCTGCATGCATAATCCTCGCGGGCAGCAGTTAATATGTAAATGAGTCCTTCTTGCTTCTGGTAACACAAGGAATATTGGTCCATAGCTCAACCGCCATAACAGTGCGTCTTCTGAGTTTACCTGAAGAAGCAAAGTTAAATGATAATTTTAATGCCCCTTTTCCCCAAAATCTATAAGATCATTTTGGTATTGCTTCTGCAGTTAAGTCCCAAACTGTCCCATCTCCTTGGGGTTTATATTCTAGAAAAACAAAACATGTCTGCTCTTTCATGGTTATTTTCTGGGATGGATAAGTTAATTATAATTTAACTTTTTGTGTATTTTATGGATGACCGCTTTTCATTGCGTCTGCTTTCATTTTCTAAGCTACCCAGGCCACAGAGGCCCCTCCCTAAACTGCAAACCCCAGGATTCCATAGGATGTTGAAAGCGGAATAATAGCGCTATAACAGTCTAGTGTGGAAACGGCCCTAGAGTCCCAAGACTGGGGAAAAAGTAAAAGGACGATGATCAGAAATCACTGAATTCAAAGGACTCCTGTGAACCATTGAGTCTAACTCCATCCCTACCACCGGCTCCATTTAATGAAGGATCTCCAGCTAGACTATTCCCAGCAGGTAGCTGTCCAGCCTCTTTTGGAAGAAATTCAGAGCATTTCTCTCTAGGCAGTTGGTTCCATTGCTGAACTGCCCTTCCTGTCAAGAAGTTCCTTCTAATGTTCAGTTGAAATCTACTCTCCTGTAACTTAAAACTTTAAGAATTGGTCCTGTTGTCTGGGGCAGCAGAGAGCAAACCAGTATTAGCTGCTGCATCACACTGTTGACTCGTATTGAGCTTATGGTCCAGGAGTCTCAGTAGACCACAAGCTGAGCATGAGTCAGCAGTGTGATGCGGCAGTTTAAAAAGCCAATGTGATTCTAGGCAACATCAATAGAATTATAGTGTCTAAGTCAAGGGAAGTAGTAGTACCACTGTAATCTGCTTTGGTCAGAGCCCACCTGGAATCCTGTGTCCAGTTCTGGGCACTACAGTTCAAGAAGGATATCAACAAGCTGGAACATATCCAGAGGAGGGTGACCAAAATGATAGAAGGCCTGGAAACCATGAAGCCCTATAAGAAGAGGCTTAGGGAGCTGAGTATGTTTAGCCTGGAAAAGAGAAAGTTAAGAGGGGACGTGATTGCAATGTTTAAATATTTGAAGGAATCTCCTATAGAGGATGGAACAAGCTCGTTTTCTGCTGCTCCAGAGACTAGGACACGGAACGATGGCTTCAAACTAGAGGAAAAGAGATTCCACCTAAACATTATACAAAATGTCTGGACAGTGCGACCTGTCTGATAGTGGAATATACTGCTGCCTCGAATTGTGGTGGAACCTCCTTCTTTGGAGGTTTTGAAACAGAGGCTGGATGACCATCTGTTGGGGGTGCTTCGATTGTGCATCGCTGCATGGCAGAATGGCATTGGACTCAGTGGCCCTTCTGGTCCCTTCCTGCTCTAGGATTCTGCACCTTCCTCTCTGTATCAGCCCTTGAGCTATTTAGAATAGAGTGCCATCATGTCACCCCTAAGTGACGGTGATGATGGTGATGCACGAGGATGTACCTCTGGTGATCATAGCAAAGTGTAGTCCTCTCTAGTGTCTCTTGTGGTCTAGGCTACTGATGCTTTCTAATCCAGAGCAAAAACAACACACACACACACACACACACACACACAACACAGAGAGGTGACCTGAAATGCAGCCAGCCAGCCAACATTTCCATGTTCATGACCTTCTGTGTTAGGAAGAGATAGTGTGGGTTTTCCTTTCCTTTCCTGTCCTTTCCTGTCCTTTCCTGTCCTTTCCTTTCCTTTCCTTTCCTTTCCTTTTCCTTTTCCTTTTCCTTTTCCCCTGAGCTACCCAGAGCAGCTGTCCAGACTTTTGAGCACAGCCTTTCAGCTCTCCCTGGCATTGCTTCTTTCTTTTATTCTACTACTCTGTGTGTCAGCAGCAGGACGAAGAGAACTGGAAGGAATGCTTCGGAGAGAGAAAGCATGGGAAAGGGAGTGACTTGACTTGAGTGGGGAGCCTGCCTTCTCCCCACTCCCCCCCACACACATTTTTTTTTTCCTTCTGGTCCTCTTGTTGGAGCATTTAAATCTGAGTAGGTCACACAGCAAAGAGCATGCCGCCTTCGGAGCCAGTTCTCTTTAGGGAACATCCCCGAAGTTGCTGCTTTCTTCCTTTGCAACCTGGACCCTTCTGGCATCCCTGGTTGGCTTTTTTAAAAAGCAGGAGGGCAGCCGGGATGTTAGGAAGCTGTCTCCCGGATACCTGAAAAAACCCAACCACCCAAAAGACAAGAGGGCTGAGTCTGGAGAGATGTTTGCACGAGGAGAGCAGACCGAGGGCATCTTCTGCTGCCTTACAGGTAATGCTTTCCTCAAAATCTTTTGGATTTTAAGTTCTCCAGGGGGCACCTATGGGGAGCAAGCAAAGCAATCTCAGGTTGAGTATTTTTGGGGGGAGGGTAGATGGGGAGGACAAAAGAGGGGACCTTTCCTTCTTGAGCAAAATTTTTCTTCATTTTGATGCTGAAGTAGGTTAGCTTGTGGGGCAGTGGGGCAGGGTTTCTTTTTTTCCTAAGAGTACTTCTCTTCCAAAAAGAAAGGATGAGTTCTTAGACGCTGTGGCTGAAAAATGAGTACTTAGAAAACTCAGCCCGGGGGTGGGGGGGTGGGATTGTTAACAGAGAGGTATGTGGATATAGAATGATTCAGCAAGGACATTGTTAACTTCTTTGCTTGTAGGGAGAGGCAAAGACATGGCTTCAGCTGGACGTGCAGGATGCATGCAGTCTAAGAGGGTTCCAGTGGTCCTGGTGTCATAGCGTCATAGAGTCGGAATGGATCCCAAAGGCCATCTAGTCCAACCCCTTGGCAGTGCAGAACTCCACTATTAAAGCTGTGCTGAGATGTAAGCATGCAATCCCTGTCTGAAAACGTTCAATGAGGAAGCGTCCACCACCTTTGAGAGTGCTCTGCAAGTGCTCTGTGATGGCTAGGGCCGTGGCGGCCCATGATGGCTAGAGATCTCTTTGCACTGGTAGGGGATTGGAGTGGATGACGCTTCTAACTCTACAATTCTATAGTTCTATAAAGAGTTCCAAATCTGTTCAGAGAAGCTGGGCACTTCAATCTCCCTTTGTCACCCCATTCCTCTCTCTCTGTCTCTCTCTCACCCACAGGCACCATTTAAAAACCAGTCTTTCTCTAGAAGTTACATTAGGTCTTGGAATCCAGTACAGTGCCAGCATGGTGTAGTGATTTCAGCATCAGTCTGGTACCCTGGGGACCACGGCTCAGTTCCCCACTCAGCCATGGAAACCCACTGAGTGATCTTGGGTGCAACATATACCCTCAGCGACAGAAAACCCCCGTAATAAGTTTGCCTTAGAGTAGCCATAAGCTGGAAACAACTTGAAGACACACAACTGCACAATCTATTATAGACTTATCAGATATAAGACTGAGGCCTTTTCTGCACTAGACTGTTATAGCGCTATTATTCCGCTTTCAACATCCTATGGAATCCACCCAGCCCCTCCCTAAACTGCAAACCCCAGGATTCCATAGGATGTTGCAAGTGGAATAATAGCACTATAACAATGTAGTGTGGAAATGGCCTGAGTCCTCTCTTTCCCTTGGCAGCTGGTACCTATGTAAAGTTACCCACCCTATTAATTTTTTTAAATGTTGTTGTTTTTATTATACTTGGTCTTTTCCTCCAAACTAGGGTACAAGGCTTTCTATATGTAATATAAATATCTCCAGCCAGCTGTCAGCTATTATGGGCTATAGATGCTGATCAGACTTCTTTGTGCCTATTGTATTAAAGATATGACAAATTGTTGGTTACCAGATATTTCCAAAGGGTGAGGGCTCTGCCCACAGTGAGCTTCCAGTCTAAATATTGGCCCATGGAAAAGCCAAAGGGAGAAAATAACAGAGAGAACAGCATGGAAGATTCAAATGTGTATCAGAGTAGAAGCCTTGTTATGCTGACTCAATATTATGAATTCCTTGGTTATTCGAATTCCTTGACCTAAATTCTGTTGTTCGTCCCTGCTGGAATCACTGAATTAACTGGATCTGCCTATCTGTTGACTCACCAGTCAACAGTTGATTCAATGGGTCTACTTTAGTTCAGACTAACCAACAAAATTTCAGACACTGCGTATTAAGTAGGTGAATTCAGTCCTTTGATTTCAACACGCTGATTATTTGAGTATCTTAGATGCTCAGGGCGAGTTTGATCAAAGGTTGTATATTTGTGTGTGTAATATGTGAGAGACAGTGAGGTGTAGTGGTTTGAGTGTTGAACTACAACCCTGGAGGCCAGAATTCAAGTCCCCACTCAGTCATGGAAACCCACTGGGTAGTCTTGGGTGTATCACACACTCTCAGCCTCAGAAAAGCCCATGACAAGTTCGCCTTAGTGTCTCCATAAGTCAGAAACGAGGGCACATGACAATAACATTTTATGTATCAATTTCTAACATTTATACACCACTTTTCATTATTAAAAAGTCCCAAAGGAATTCACAATATGGGAAGATTTAGTAATAAGAGTAGGTAAAAGGATAAAATGCAGGAAAAACAGTAAAATTTGCAAAACCATTTACTAAAAGCTGGGGGGAAGGGACAGATTTAACAGCTTGGGAAAGCAGACAGAGGAAAAAATTGCTGAGATAAATGAAAAAGGTTTTGTTTGAGTCAAGTTCTCCAAGGGGCAGCTATGGAAAATGCACAACCCTGGTCTTTCTGCCCCCAAACTTCAGTGGGAAGTTGCTTCTGTCAGTATCCTCCAATATTTCCCAGATGAAACCTAGGACATATGTGGCCAAGCAAGATCAGAAAGTATTTAAGATGGCCAAAGTGATTACTGAAGAAGAATGTACAAATTAGGACAGGTTGCAGCAGTTTAATTTTGCTTGAGCCTACCGGGAAGGGCAGGATCCCACACTTTCTTCTCCACTTTTCTTTGCTGTGTTAAGGGAGAGCAAACCGCTTTTGCACTTTGGACTGAGGCCATTTCCTCCCTACACTGTTATAGTGGTCTTATTCCACTTTCAACATCCTATGGAATCCTGGGCTTTGCAATTTAGGGAGGGTCCTTTAGAATTCGCAGCCAGAGAGCTCTTTGGCCTCGGTAAACTACAAATCCCAGGAAGTTGAAAATGGAATAGCAGCACTATGACAGTGTAGTGTGGACATGGCCTCAGTATGCAGCAACCCAAGTCAGCTGAGGACAGAGAGGGAAAGATGGGTTGGGGTGGGGAGAGAGAAATTAACTTTTTAAATGCAGCTGAAAAACATTAATCCCTGCCAAAAGGCTGGAAGGTATATTCTACTGAGTGGAAGTCCCAACAAAGAGATTTAAGTCAAAACTTCTTAACTATAAATTAAAGCAACATTAGGTTTTCGGATCCTGTCCTCAACACTGCACACTCTTCCCAACAGTGGTTTGTTTTCTTTTATCCTATAGATGCCCTTGGTCCAGCCTCTTCCAAATTGCCGTGGCTGGTGGTCAAACACACAAAAGGCTGGTGAGCCCTCACTTGTTATGCGGATTCAACATTTTATTGCTGGGGCAGGGGTACAGCTATGGGAAGGACGGGAGAAATCGCATCCCAAATAGGAATCCTGCCCATCCTGTGAATTTTTCCTTCCCAGACTTCGAGCATTGTAGACAGTGAGGCATTGGAAACGGTTCACACCTAGACCTCACCTGTTTGCTGGGTTTGCTTCCCCTTGGTCCCTTTGCCAGCAGCAACTTATCTTGGGATGCCTAAACTGTGCATTCAGCCCTTCACATTGGTAGGTTTAACTTGCGCAGCTTTGATTATTTGCAAGTTTCCCGCTAGGTTTAACTTGCACAGCTTTAACTTGCACAGTAGGTTTAACTTGCACAGCTTGGTGCTAGCAGGGTAGCGGCAGGGGCGGGGCTATGGCACGCAGGGGCGGGGCCACGGCACACATGGGCGGGGCTACAGTGCATACGGGTGGGGTGACGGCGCAGGAGAGGAGTGACGGTGCCCCCCCCAAAATGCCACCCAGGGCGCACTGGCCCCCTCACCTCCCATCCCTACACCGCTGCTCTTCACCACCTCAAGCACTTCTTTTCCGGGGAACCTTCCCTCTTGGGGCATCTGATCGGACCACGCGGCCCCTTAAAAACCTGCCTCTGGTCCTCCTCCTCCACCATCAGCCGCTGGCTGGCCAGTTGAGGGAAGACTGCAGCCTGATTTCTCAGCAGCACAAAACCTCTCCCGATGCCCCCCTACACCCACGGAAGGAGATGGGCAAGAGAGAGGAAGTATAGGGTCACCATGTGGAACCACTCCCTTTCCTTCTCCTTTCCCTGATCTGGGCCATTTCTGCACTAGACAGTTATAGCGCTATGATCCCACTTGCAACATCCTATGGAATCCTGGGGTTTGTAGTTTCGGGAGGGGCCGTCCGGCCCCTCCCGAAACTGCAAACCCCAGGATTCCATAGGATGTTGAAAGTGGAATCATAGCGCTATTACTGTGTAGTGCGGAAATTCTGCTGGTTTGGACTCTGGGCGCCCGTTCTCCCCACCATGCCTTGGCCTCCTCCCGCAAACACACACACACACACACACACACACACACACACACATGCATTTTGATATTTACGATTTTTCCCCTTTTGCAGGGGTCCTCCTCGCTAATCCTAGCAAACGTGGAGGGCTGACTGTATTTCTAAATGCCTGACTCCAGTTTTCAGTTACTGCAATGCTAGAAATTTGGGGGGTCTAGGGAAATGTCATTGGGGAGGACATAATATTTAATGATGAATGCCCTAATATTATCCCTTTGTATACATACCTTGTGGGAGAGGGCTGATGAAATCTACTAGCCTCACTCCTTGACTCTCTGCAGTTTTAGGCAAATCTCTCTCATACACACACACACACACACACACACACTCATCTTTCTAAGAACAGTAGTTAAGACAACTACCACAAAAGGTTAGGAGCTTAGAGCTCCCTGCCTGTTCTCCCATTCAAACACTACTTTGCTATAAAAAATTGAGGTTCAGGGAAAATGGGACTGAAGTTATCTAGGCCAGGGCTTCTCAACTGTTTTTGATTGCTCTTAATATTTTTTAAAACGGCATTCTGTTCTTCTAATGGGAGGTTTGAACTGTTTTAACACCGTAAATAATCTAATTCTATTTTAACGCTCATTTTTGGGATGTTTTTAACTGTATTGCTTCTATAAATTGTAAGCTACTTTGAGTCTCAATTATGGGAGAAAGATGGGATACAAATTGTTGTTGTAATAATAATTATATTTATTATTATTATTATTATTATTTTGTAAAGGGAAGGAAAGTAAGGGAGAAGGTGTGAGCACTAAATGCATTTTTTTAAAAAACAAAAGAATAAAGTGAGGATTAATTAAGCTGAACTCTTGTTAGAAGTGTTCAGCAGCAGCCGGTTGGCTCCAGTGTCAGGTTTAGAAAAAATATCCAGCATGTTAAACCTATCTCTCAAATCTCTCAGCATCTTAGATAACTTCTTTCAAGTTCTGACTAAAACACAGAGTACATTCAGCATCCGCCCCTTGACGTGGCAGCCACCTGCCACCCTGGGAGCATCCCTAAATGAAACAAAATCAATTACACCTCTAATTCCCCAGCTGCCCAGATTTGCTAGAGGATAGTTCCCATCATCTCACCAACCTGGGGATGATGGGATATGCAGTCCAGGACGTGTGGAGGGCTGCCAGGTTTGGTATTAACTTCCACAGTCAAATCTAGAACACAGCAGGGGTGAAGCCAACTTTCCCCAGTTTCCAAGAGCTGGCCCATATATTACTTTTGATAGCTGCGATAATGACATTTCCCCCCTTTAATAACATTTTGCTAGGGCTGTGTTGTTCGATTGATTAATTGGTTAAGATTTAAGCATTTAAAAACACTTTTCATCTACCAGTGAGGTGCCCCAGGCAGCAGATTTTTTAAAAAACTAATTAATGTGTTTAGAAAGATTGCCGATGGAAGCTATGCCATCTTTAAAGAGTCCTCCCCCGCCCTGTTTCTTTCATGTCGGAGGGGGTTTCAGCAAGGATTTTTTCTAGGAGATCATCATTTAACAGAAGAAGTTTGATTTTTGCTTCAGAAATAGCTTTTAAAACGCATTGCTAAATTTAATGCAAAGTGTGTTAAATAAATGAATGCATACTTATTGAAGCAATTAGCAGACAGAACTAAAAAGTATCAGATGAGCAAAAGACTTCAACTTATGCCTTCTTTAGTTGCTACAGACAAAACTGAGTTTCATCCAAGGTGGAAGCTTAAAACACTCTTGCTATGGAAGCCTAGGTGAGCTGTTACATTACGTAGTTTTATGTATATCTAAATACGTAGCAGAGGCCCTAAAAAAACCCTTTACTGAATTGAAAAGGTGCATAACAGGTCACCAGCAAGAATGCCCGATTAGCTTTGGGACTGCTGCACACCAATGCGTGACGCACATCGATGCATGGTATCTGCTGGTGCACAATGCACATTGGTGTGCATTTTGCAGTGGTGTGCATGGGATCCCAATATGCATAGGGCACTTTGCTGATCCCTTTATGTAGTAATAAAACAGCAGCCCTCTATTAGATACAGACCTTGTGCAACGGTGCAATTCTAATCCCTGCAGACATACGTCCACTTACAAAGACACAAGGCTGCAACATGTTTCCGGCATTCTTCAGCGGATGATAGTATTATCCTCCAAATTGAGGCCATGCAGTGTTAGGGTCTTAAATCTAAGAATCCAGAAATTTTCCCTTTTGTCCAAAGTGCCTGAAGGTGATGGCACCTTGGTACCAAACAGGGATATATCAGAGAGGTGGTGATGTTCTGGGCTGAAATGGCTGGCCACCGGTTGCTTTAGCTTCCTGGTTAGGATTGCAGACCTGTGGTTCCTGAAGTGTGTAGAAAGGACTATGGTTGTCTCTCCCAGGTGCTGTTGGCTTGCTTTTTGATCACCTAAATAAATACATGCATTTGCACAAATTCTATCCAAGCAGTGGCTGAGTTGGCAAAGATTATTTTAAGGGGACAGGCGGATCTTTCACTGTCTCTGTTCAGGGCTGGGTAATCAATGATCCAACCAGTGCAAAGGCCTGGCTAGGTGTAATGCTTGGTCTTATCCTAACTCAATAATCAGTCATCATGGATAGGTCCAGAAAGGTTTTATTAAACATTAGGTTCAGCACGCAGACAATGTCCTTGCCTGAACTGTGAATACAATGCAGGTTTCGATTTTAAGAACCCCTTTACACTACTCCAAGCTCCTTCCAGCTCACATTCCATTTCCACATACTGGCTCATATTAGTTTATTAAAATATTGGTTGGTTCCCATGCTCCAAGCAAGATCCCCCTCCCATTGTCCAAACGTTGAGGTGAACACAGTAATATGGCTACGATTCAGGCCATTTCTGCACTGGACGGTTATAGTGCTATTACTCCACTTTCAACATCCTGTGGAATCCTGGACTTTGTAGTTTGGGGAAGGGCCAGGCGGACTCTTTGTGTAGCTGGGTCCCCAAACAAAATTCAAAAATGAAGGCAGCTCTGTTGACCCATCTCCACAGACTGGTTCTAGCCACTTTCAGGAGCCCAAAGAACTCATCTTTGGTCAAGCTAATGTCCCTCGATTGCTCATTCTGAATCCAGCCACTTTTAAACAATTTGCATTGCAACACAGTTAACTCATAAAAAGATATTGTTCCTGGGCAATTCCACACATGTCCTGCTCCCTAGCTACTTCAAGGACTGCATCTAAGCTCAAAGGAAGAAGGAGACCTCAGGGAACAAGCAGATGGTATTGCTGTCCCTCCTGATCCAAAAGTCTGGTGTCCTGACCCTTTGAGACCCAGCTCCACAGCATCATTAGGTATTACGTGGAGAAGTACTGAGCAACAATGGAACGGAGAGGGTCAAACCTCATATGTGAATTTATATTTGTCTCTCCTTGCTTCATCTAACAACCAGATGCTTGTTTTTGCAGTGGAAGAAGTTGACTTCAAGCCATACCTTTGGTCTGCTTCTGCTGTCCACACAGCAGGAACTCTGAAGGATGTTGATAAGGATTGGCCCCAGTCGGTTTTTGGAACAGCAACTTCCCATCGTGGAGGAGAGGGAGGAAGAGTATCCGAGCCAGACGTCCACCCCAACTCCATTCATGACTGAGGGACCCTCTCAATCAACCAAGCCAGACCTGCTACCCACCAATGCCACCAACTTGACAGACTGTGGAGAAGATATCTTGCTGTATGGGGACACAGAGAAAGTTGTCATAGGGACAGTCCTCTCCATCATCACCCTGTTGACCATCGGTGGCAACAGTTTGGTCATCATTTCCGTGTGCATCGTCAAAAAACTCCGGCAACCATCCAACTATCTGGTGGTCTCCTTGGCTGCGGCTGACCTGTCTGTAGCCTTTGCTGTCATGCCCTTTGTCATCATCACGGACCTGGTGGGAGGGGAGTGGCTCTTTGGAGAGGTCTTCTGCAATGTCTTCATTGCCATGGATGTCATGTGCTGCACAGCTTCCATCATGACTCTTTGTGTCATCAGTGTTGACAGGTAAGGATGCATTTGTGCTCCTGCTTATGAGCCATAGTGTCAAAGAGTTGGGTGGGACCTTGTAGAAGATCTGGTTGAAACCCTTTGCCTCATGATGGAAATCCAAAGTATCTCCTAATGTGTGGCTGTTCAGGCTCTGCTTTGAGACTTGGAGTGAGAGAAAACCCACCTCCACCATCACTCAAGTAACTGGTTTCATTGTTGAAATGATCTTTCATCAAGAGGCTTCTCCAACTGTTCAAGCCGGAGATCCCAATTCTTATCCTCACCCATCACATCTAGGCTGAAATCCTGTTGGTTAGTCCCAACTAAAGTAGACTTGTTGAATCAATTGTTGAATCAACACATAGGTCAATCCAGTTTATTCAGTGGGCCTACTCTAGTTGGAGATTAACAGGATTTAGGCCCTAGTCATACCTCTGATCCTTAGATCTTGACTCTTGGGTCTTAGATCTTTCCTCTCAGGTTCCAGAGAACAAGTCTTTGTTTTCTTCCTTATGACAGTCATTCTGATATGTCAAGATTGTCATAGCTACCTTCTGTTGTCTCAAGGTAGTTCTTTCAACTGGTTCTCACAAGACTTTGTTTTCATATCCCTGACAATCCCAGGTGCCTTCTTTTGAATCCATTCCAGTTTGTTTACTGTAATCATACAGGCAGGGTTGGCAGGGTTGCTGAATGCCTCAATTCAACAACTTCTGGAAGACTTCATGATTCCCACCCTGGGTCTGCCTCCTTCTCAAAGTGTGAGGTCTACAACCAGGCATGGTGTTCAAGCTTTAGTTCTTTTTCATCTCAGGATAGTAAAAAAAGCTCTATAAAATTGTTGGATGTATTTTATCACTGTAGATGCACAACACCCAAGGTGGAGGATGTTTTGTCACTGTTGTAGGCCAATGTGGGCTTCAGGCATAGTTGCTCCTTGTTCAAAGACTATGCCCAAATTTACAGCTGCAGTCAGGGCACAGCGAGGTCTTAAGGATGACAAATAGATGCAATAGTGTCCTGTGTCAGCATTCCCCTACCAGGTTTCTCCCAGGTATGCTGGACTACAATTCTCATCATCATTCCCCAGCCATGATGGAAAATGGCCATACTTATGACAGCTGTAATCCAATATATATTGATGACTCCATGTTGTTGAATGCTGACTGTTGTGGAGACAGACAGCTCTAAGATGCAGTCTTTCTACATATATTAAACCAGCCATCTTGAATTCTGCTAAGTGAGGAAATCCAAACTGGCTGGAGTTAAATTAGTTTGGTTTTGGCCAGTGAGACCAAATTGTTTAGCATCAAATGTGGCAAAAAACCCAACCCAACCCAAAAACCTACCATGTCACCCAACACAAATCAAGTGCTGACCACCAGGAGACTATCTTGAATTCTACTAGCAGAACAAGTTAATGTTTATGCATTTTAATGATTAATCCATCAACCAATCATTAAGGCATTTAAAAAAAAATCAAGAAGATGATACTTTGATAATGGCGTAATGTACAGCTTCTGTGTTGGTCAAGGAATTGTAGCCCTGTAAAGATACAATGGATCTAGCCCATCCTGCTAGAACCAGGCATGCTCCAAATGTGTTGGAGTACAGCTCCCATCATCCTCAGCCAGATGGAGCAATTGTCCTCCATCTTCCCACCACCACCATCACATATACGCCCCTGGAGACTTTAAAATGGCCCTTGAGCCTTCCATAAATCTCTGGACTGCCCTTTTTTTCTGGCTAAAAATACCATTTACCTGGATAGTTACCAGGAAAAACCTATTTTGCCCTTCAGTTGGTTTGAATGGCCCAGCCAAATCTGCATGTACAACCTCAAAAGGCCGTTGGGTGACACACTTGCTTTTCTTGGCAATGGGGTAAGCCTTTACCTTAACCTTTTTGCATACAGAGCACTCCAGGAACTTAGGGCAATTTCTGACCTGTAACCCAGGGCATACTTTTGCCAACTCTTGCAAACCTTTGTAGCTGGCATGTCCCATCACTCTGTGGAGGTAATGTACACACTTTTCATGTAGAGGTTTGTTACACAAAGGGTTAACGTTTGCCACTTTTCCTTTGGGCAACATGTGGTACAACCCCTGCTTTTTCAACCCTTTTGCACAAAAAACACCATTTGCAGTAATTATACATTTCTCCCCTTCAAACACCACTTTGTAACCCTCACTGGCCAGTTGGGAGACACTCAAAATACAGTTCTGCAAATTTGTCATGCACAATACATTATTAAACGATTTCCCAAAACATGGCACATACGCAGTACCCATCTTCTGCACCTTGCTTGGTGCCCCGTCTGCAAGGGAAATCGCTGTTATATTTGCATTTGTAACATCATTCAACAGCTTTAAATTGTTCACCATGTGGTGAGTTGCACCACTGTCTAGCAACCACACACCACTCTCAGACTGTTCTTTTGCCACAAACACATGGCCTTCAGCCTGTGACGACACGCCCCTCCGCTTCTGGGCTGTCTCCTTCCCTCTGCTCGGCGCTGGCATTCTGCAGTCCTTCTGGAGATGGCCAACTCTCTTACATCTGTAGCAGCATCTGGCAAAGCTGCACACTGCTCCTTCTTCCAGGTCAGATGCCTCCTTGGGAGCTGCCTCTCCCTCCTGGCTACTGGCTGTTCTCCCCTCTGACTGCAGTCTGGAATCGAATTGCTTACGTTGGACTTCCTCCAAAATCCTCCCGGTTACCAAGTCTACAGTCAGCTCTTCCTCACGCACACCCTGGAGGCTGTACATCAAAAAGTCCCACTCCTTAGTGAGGCTTCCCAGCAGAATAAAACTTTTCTGCATTTCTGGGATATTTACCCGTCTGTTGGCTGCCTCTTGAAATAACTGTTTCATCAGCATGAGGTGCTCTCTTACACAACTTCCGAGACATAACTTTGTGTTATACAGTCTTTTCGTCCATAGGATTTTGGACAAACATGAGGAAGATTGATGCACACGCTTCAGAGCCTCCCAGAGCTGATATGCTGTGTCCGCAGCAGTAGCGTGAATCAACTGGGAAGGACTTAAAGTAAGCAAAATAACTGCTTTGGCTTTTTCGTCAGCAACCCTGAACGCTGCTATTTGAGCAGCAGTTGCTCCTTCTGGGGGCTGTCCCTCATTTTCCAAAACTTGCCACAAGTTTTCCTTCGTCAAAGTGGCTCTCACATAAATTTGCCAGCTTTGATAATTAGCATTAGTCGACTTTTCAAAACGCAGATAACCTTCCTCAGCCATGCTGCTGCCTTTGTAAGGAAAATTCAACAAACAAAGCAGCTGGCCGCAGTGACCTTGATGAGCTCCGGACTGAAGATTAACTGTCTCTCTGCCAAAACACAGACTCCTGAAGCACCGGAGAGCCAGGCAAACAGTCAAAAACAGTCCCAGTATCCAGGGGAAAAACAACTACAAACGCGCTGTGGATGCTGTGCACTCTGGGCCTGGGCCCATAACCACTGTTGGGGATGATAGGAGTTTCAGCCCCACGGAAACGCAGCGGAAAAGCCAGAGTTCAGCGAGCCAACAGCAGCAGCCTTGTTGCCCAGTAAGGATACTCACACACAGAGGAGTTTCTTCCAAAACAGGAGGCACTTTATCTTGCAGCAAAGTTCCGTTATATACAAAACATAGGACGGATGGACAAAAGCTTGCGCCAGGCACCAGGTTTGGTCAACAGACAAATACTTACTGGTGTTGCTTTGTTATATACATATCTACAACCAATCAGGTAGAGGGTTGCACACCTCCCTCTACCATCTGCACACGACCCCAGTTTCTTATGCAACCTTGCAATTACCCACAGCTGGGGCATGATGCAACCTCTTTGCAGTGGGCTGATCATTTTACCAGGGTTCCCTGCCTGGAATCCCTGACATATACGACCCTGGAGACTTTAAAATGGCCCTTGAGCCTTCCATAAATCTCTGGACTGCCCTTTTTTTCTGGCTAAAAATACCTTTTACCTGGATAGTTACCTCTCTTGTGCTTCTCAGCTCCCCTGCTTAACTCCCATCCGCATGGCTTTATTCCCTGAATGTCTGACTTTTACTTTAACCTTCTTGGAACAAAGGAGAGAAGTCTGATCAAAAATAGAAAGGAACCACTTAAAGTTAATTGCGCAAGTTACAGCGTCGTCTATGAATGCAAAGGCAGTCGGGTGGAATTCAAAGCCAATTCCAGATGGCATATATTTAGTTTCTGAAGCTCCTGTTAGCAGGAGACATAAAGTCTGAGACACAGAGATTTATTTTATTTATTCCTTTCTAAAAGGTCTATGCTGCCTTTCAGTATAAATATGCTCAGTAATGAAAAGGAACAGTTCGTTCGACCAAGGGCACCCAAAGTGCCCACAAATTTATTATTGCCTTTTCCATAAAATTATTGCCTTAAAAAAATAGAAAGGTCACTTGTATTACATGAATCCTATAAGGACCAAGCAAATGGTGTCCAGCGGTTCCTCCAAGCCAGTCCAAAAATAAATTTAAAAAAATCTTAAAAACGTAAGAAGGGATATATTGGATGAGGGGAAGTCATATGTCGCTCTGTTCTGCTTTGGTCAGACCTCACCTGGAACCCAGTTCTGGATGCCACTGTTCAAGAAGGATATTGACAAGCTGGAAGGTGTCAAGAGGAGGGCAACCAAAATGGTAAAAGGTCCAGAAACCATGTTCTGCGAGGAGCAGCTTAAGGACTTGACTATGTTTAGTTTGGATAAGGGAAAACTGAGAGGTGTTTGGATAGCCATCTTTGACTATCTGAAGGGATGCCATGTAGAAGATGGATCAATCTTTTCTGCTGCGCTAGAGACTAGAACACAAACCAAGGGATCCACATTACAAGACAATGGGTTCCACCTCAACATAAGGAAGAACTTCTCCGTGGTAGAAGCTATTGGAGGGTGAAATCTTAGAGACCTCCTTCTTTGGAGGTCTTTAAACAGAGGGTGGATGGGCATCTTCCAGGAGTGCTTTGGTTGTGTGTTCCAACATGGCAGAGGGTTGGACTGGATGGCCGTTGCAGTCCCTTCTAACTCCATGACTCTATGATTCTGTGAAACCAAAAACCTATCTAGTTCAACATGCTGTTCACATAGTTAACCACCCAGGTGCCCATAGGAAGTTCACTCCCTAGCTGGTGCCTTATTGTAAAAGCAAAACACCACAGTTCGAGCCCTGTAGGACTTCTATGGATCATCCCCATTTCTTCATTCTTACTCCTACCCTTGGCAGCTAATGACTTCTGTGTCAGGAGTGTGATGAATCCATCAGTGTTACCTAGACCTCAAAGTCACTCTCCAAGGTACTGAAATCAACCATCCAAATAGGTTCAGCAGTGTGAAGAGATCTTTTAAAGAAAACCCAGAGCAGAGTCACTGCACCCTTGGCATGGAAGCCAACTACATTCAGGACCTTGGACATTCAGGACCCAGAGTGGATTCACTGTTGCCACTGAGTCCCAGGGCAAAACTCTCACACCATGTTATGTAGAAACTTATGTATCTCAGTTTCCTGAGGATCATGGACTTGGGTGCTCTTCTTGGAAATGCAATGGGCATTTGGTGCTATGACATGGTCTGGTACATAGGGTGTAGTGGAGCTGGGGGTGTCAGAGCTGGGGCTTTTTGATGAACAGGGACAATGATTACCATCTTCCACCTCCATCATTTGTCCTGTTTCAAGGAGGTGAGAGAGCAGCTGTTTGTCAAGAAAGCAAGAAATAGAGGGACTAAGCGAGTTCAGGGACATAACTGAAGGGTTCATAAGAGGAGAAATGGGGTTGATGGAATCTAGGCTCTGAGCACAGAAAGGATTCTGAGAGGGATCCAAAGGCCAGTCAGGGAGCCACAAAATGGAATAGTCCAAGGATCAAGACAGAAAATAAGACCAGGGAATGTCACACAAGACTAAACAAAGCTAGTGGAGCTGTTGTCTTGCAGTGAAGAAATGGCTTATATCTAACTATAAATAATCAGAACTGGCCTAATTATCTTAGTGTTTCCTTTTTAAAATGTGCCAAGCCATTTCCTGCTCTTTTGTTGCTTCTGCTTCAAGTCTCTATCATTCAGAAGAGTGCAGTGGCTTTGACTCCTGCTCCTCAGGGTCTACATGGGATGATCCAGGCTCTTTTTCCAGCATATGACTGCCAGTCTTCTCTGGCTCCATCTGGTACCTGTTATCATGGAATCATAGCATTAGAAAAGACCACAAGGGCTATCCATTACATGACTAAAACATTCCTGAAAGATGGACATCCAACCTTTGTTTAAAAACCTCCAATGAAGGAGACTTCAGCGCACTCCCAGGCAGCAGCATATTCCACTGTCAAACTTCTCTTACCATTGGGTAGTTCATCCTAATGTTTAGGTGGAATCTCTTTTCCTGAAGTTTGAAGCCATTGCTCCATGTCTTAATCTCTGGAGAAGCAGAAAACAAACTTGCCCCATCTGCCATGTGACATCCCTTTAAATATTTAAACTTGGCTATCATGTCACCTTTTAACCTTATTTTCTCTGGGCTAAATATTCCCAGCTCCCTAAGCCACTCCTCATAGGGCAGGGTTTCCAGACCCTTCACCATTTAGGTTGCCCTCTTCTAGACGTGTGCCAGCTTGTCAATATTGAATTGAATTGAATTGTGGTGCCCAGAACTGGACACAGTATCCTGGGTGAGGTCTGACCAAAGCAGAACAGAGTGGTACTATGACTTCCCTTGATCTCGATACCATACTTCTATTGATGCAGCCCAGAATCACATTAGCTTTTTAAGCTGCTGCATCACACTGTTGACTCATGTTGAGCTTGTGGTCTACTAAGACTCCTACATCCTTTCCACATGTACTATAGTCAAGCCAGGTGTCACCCATCCTATATCTGTGCACTTCGTTGTGTTAGTTTTGGTCCAGCTCTCCATTCCATGAAGGTCATTTTGATTTCTGATCCTCTCTTTTGGGGTATTAACTAATCCTCCTAATCCTCTTTTAACCTCTTCCTGTTCCTCCTCAAAGGAGGCCTCTTTAGGTGCGCTATGTCACCCGTAGTCTTCCTTGTTTTCTCTGAGTTTAGCTGCTTTCCTTGCAAGTAAGAGAGGGCTACCTTAGAGAAAGGTTACTTCCCCCAATTTAATTTTGGTAACATGGATTTATAACATTCCCATTAGCTCTTTTGCATAAAATTAGTCTTGTACCTTAAAATATTTACTTTGTAACATCTTCCCATCTGTTCCAGTTAAGAGCCAGCAGAACTGCTGAAAAATAAGATAAAGCGTTGAAGTTACAACTGATTTCTTTCTTTCTCTCGCTCTCTCAGTCCCACTGTGTTATTTCTTTTTTCCTCACTGAGGAATTACAAACAGATATTAAAGAATGTAAAACAGACTTTCTTCTGGTTGAATCTATTACGCCTCAAAAGGCATTGAATTAAGGAGGTGCTTTTGTTAGTTTTCACTCCATTTGCTTGCATAAATCTCTGAATTGTTAGCAAGGCACTAGCATTGGGATTCGAAAGAATGTCCGTTTATTCATTTTCCTATTGACGTAGCTTTCCTTAACACTTAAGAAAACACTTTGGACAGAGCAATGAAAACCACGAGGTTTTTTCCACTTTACGGAGCCCCTTGCTAGGTATTAATCTGCACAATATATATATAATTATTTTGCACATAAAATATGTTTTCCGCACAGGAAACATGTTTCCTGGCCAGAGGAGAATATATTTTATGAAAAAGAAAAGTTTCCTTTGCAGGAAATACATGTTTCTGCATGAAAATGCTACGTGTATCTCTGACTTCCCAAGACTGTGCAAAAAAATATGTGTATTCTTGCCCAGCAGGGAGAATGGTGAAGAAATTATTTAGTCCTGTGTGTGAGACGGAGGGACCCCAAGATTTTTATCTGTACTGACCACTACTACCTGCGGCCGTTTGCCCTTCTTAAAATCCAGCATATTTAAAGCAATCCTTGAATCCTGATAGCGACACTGCAATGGAGCCCTGCAGTTCCAATCCTTCGGCTCCTGTCACTCGCCTTGACCTATAAGCTTCAAGATCCTTCCCTTCCTCTGGTGCTCAGGCCTCAAAATTATGGACTATTGGCCGTGTTGATCAATGGGTTTCGTGAAATAAGGCATGACTAGTTCTCCCTTTCAGTTCTTAAATGAAAACGATCGGACACAGTTGTAGAAAATAAAACCAGCAAAGATTTATTATAGAACAATTCCTTAAACTCTGTAACCCACCAGAGGATCTTGGGTGCATCACACACTCCAGAAAACCCCATGATAGTTTCACCTGAGGTCGGAAATGACTTGGAGGCACACAACAGCAACAAAACTCTGTCCACACGCTCAGCTCCCAGAACCCTTTTCAGATTTTATCAATTCTTCTCTTCCTAAGTGGCTTCCACGCTGTCTCTGACTGCCCTAACTCATTTTATCCTGGCCTTATCTAACTCCTTAACAGGCCAGCCTCTAGCCAGCGACGTATTTAAGTCTTTGACTCCAAGTCTCAAGTCAAGTCTCGAGTCCCTGAAGATCCTTTCAAGTCAAGTCTCAAGTCTGGAAGCCAACTTTATACCCCAGCCAAAATTCCAGAATTATTGGACAGAGCCAAGTAAAGTCAGTTTTAACCATTTAAGCAGAGTCAGCCCTTCACATTTGCCATTTTGCCACCTGCAGCTTCGGAAGTGGAGAATAGGATCCTTCTTACTTTCTATTTCTGAAGCTGGAGGATTTTTCAGATCCTTCGTACTTACCATTACTGAAGCTTCGAAAGGATCCTTCCTCCTTGAGCCTGTTGCCTGACGCATTTGCTGTCCCCTTCTGAGAAATGCCCCCTGCACGCTTGTGAATCTTGCCTTCTGCTCTTAGGAGAAGTTTTAGAAGGCTTCTCTGATGTGCAGCAAGGACAGACTGCTGAGCAGACCTCAAGCCTGCCTCAAGCCCGTTGCCAAACCCATTTGCTGTTCCCCTCTGAGAAATGCGCCCACACTTTGGGATCGAGACAGATTGCCGCTCGACCAGCAGGCAGAAAGAGATGGCGATGTTGTTCAAAGTCGTATGGATATGTTATGTTGCTAAACAAAGAACAGCAAGTCAGTCACTAAAAATATACAAGTCTCAAGTCGAGTCAAGTCAGCGCATCATTTATTGCCAAGTCGAGTCCTAGTCAAGCGACTGAAGCGACTTAAGTCCGACTTGAGTCTGAGTCAGTCGACTCGAGTTTACGTCACGGCCTCTAGGTTATGTGCTTCCCCCTTCGTTGCATTGCATGAGCTGTGATTAGCTGGCCCTAACCAGGCCCGCCTGGCTTTTCACTTCACAGACACTTTCTAATAACTGGGAAAGAAAGAGAAGGAGTCATTATTCTGAAATCCTCAAGCATGCCAGAATCAGCCACTGGAGAACTATGGACCTAGTGTAGCTCCGTCAGAGACACGGCCAGCCATGTTAGGAACAAAAGTGGCATGAAAAGTAATCCTCTGTGGCAAGAAAACATCATGCCACTGAGTTACACAAAGGGACCAGGAGGATGAAATGTTGGCTCACTGTAGTCCTACAGCATCAGTGGTGACTCATTGTTCCCATGTCGGTGGGACAAAGAATCCACTCTGGGATTTAGTCTGGGCTTCAAATGATCTGTCCAAGGTTGCTGTTGTTGTTAAACGTCATCAAGTTGGCTCTGAGATATGATGGCCCTGAGAATGTGATGCTGGATGAGATGGTTAAAAAGACAAATGAATGGGTCTTAGTGCAACCAAACCTGTGACTTTTCTTCATAAACAAATAGGTAAAGAATAGTTCTTTTTGATAAACTGCAACAAGATAAAACAAGATAGATAAGATAAGATATAAATTTATAGAATGTAATGGCAGTATTGTTATCATGTGAAACGTAGAATTATAAACTTAGGTCATTTCCGCTCTAGACTGTTATAGTGCTATTATTCCACTTTCAACCTCCTACGGAATCCTGGGGTTTGCAGTTTAAACTGCAAAAGCCCAGGATTCCGTAGGAGGTTTAAACTGGAATAATAGCACTATAACAGTCTAGTGCGGAAATGGCCTTAGACTACCAACTATGATTTTACAAAAAATACCAGCAATGGACAGTTAGAGAAAGTTTAGAAGTACGATATACATACAGTTTATGCCTTCTGTATCCTAGGAGGGGAAGGAAGGAAGAAAGGAAGTAACCCATTCATCTTAACATTCAAACATGTATCTTTGTTTATATGCTTTTTATTATTTATTCATTTATGTACATGTAATAGTTAAATGTCAACACTGTGTTCATTTATATATACTAAGTTGATAAAAAAGAAAAAAAGTAGGGCAAACCAAGGCTGAACTCTCCCTAGAAGTTAAGATGCCTAAGCGGATGCTGTCATACTTTGGACATACAATGAGGCCATGTCACTGATTGGAAAAGACAATAATGCTTGGTAAAGTGATGAGCATTAGGCAAAAAGGGAGACCGTGCTAATGGTGGATTGATTCAATCAAGGAAGCCACAGCTGCCCAGAATTTGCAAGATGTGAGCAGGGCAGCTGATGTTGGGTATTCTAGGGGTTGTTTCCTTCACAGGGTCACTGTTAAGTCAAAGTCAACTTGATGGCAGATAGTAATAACACATGAATGAAAGACCTCTAGAACCATCCAAGGTACTGAATCTGTTTTGGCAATTAGGTTCAGCACCTTGGAGAGTCCCTTTAAAGTGTGAGGCAAAACCTGGTCCAGATTCATCCCCCCACTGACACGGAAGACATCAGCCTTTATACCCTGGGCCATACAGGCCAGTGAGCCCAAAATTACACTACATCTTCTTGATGCCAGGTAGTCAATGTTTCAGGCTCTGGTGCCATCTGTTTCAATCATTGCACCTGCTGGAATATCTATTTTTTTTTCCATTGCTAAACTCTTGTATTTTCCTTTACCTAAAAGAGTATTCTCTTGGCTTCTAAATCAGTATGAGATGGCTGGTGGTTGAATTAATGTGCCAGTCATGTAAAAACAAGAGGGCATGGTGACTCTGCCTGTTTTGGTGGGCTGTTATATCCATGTCCCTGTTTTTTTATCTGTGAAATGTTGGAGGTTATGGGACTGTGGCCATTTCCTCACTAGAATGTTATAGTGCTTATCATTCCACTTTCAACATTCTACGGAATCCTGGGGTTTGCAGTTTCGAGAATAGCACTATAATAATAACAGTTTCGGGAAACTGCAAACCCCAGGATTCCATAGAATGTTGAAAGTGGAATGATAGCACTATAACAGTCTAGTGAGGAAATGGCCAGTGAGACGCCTCTCAGCAGCATTTATGCCCCAGTGTTTGAGTCTGAAAGAATTTTCTCCCAGTTTGTGTAAACAAAAACAAAATGAAACAAAAAAATATTAAGGCAAGCCTATCCTCACAGCCTTTGCTACCTGTTTTTCAGGTACCTGGGGATAACAAGACCTTTGACGTACCCGGTGAGACAAGATGGGAAACTGATGGCCAAGATGGTGTTCATTGTTTGGCTTCTCTCGGCCTCCATAACGCTCCCTCCTTTGTTTGGCTGGGCTAAAAATGTCACAGTGGAGCGGGTGTGCCTCATCAGCCAGGACTTTGGTTACACCGTCTACTCCACCGGAGTTGCCTTCTACATTCCCATGACGGTCATGCTGGTGATGTACAACAGGATCTACAAGGCAGCCAAGGCCAGCGCTCGGAAGCATCAATTCATGGACTTGCCGAGATCCTACGAGCAGGACGGGGCGTCTTGCATGGATGCCAGCGTCCGACGCCAACCCAGCGCCAAGCGCAACAAAGCGGCAGAGGAGTGTGCCACGTTGTCTAAGCTCCTCCGCCAGGATCGCAAGAACATTTCCATTTTCAAAAAGGAACAGAAAGCAGCCCGGACCCTGGGCATCATTGTTGGGGCCTTCACCTTTTGCTGGCTCCCTTTCTTCTTGATGTCCACTGCCAGGCCTTTCATTTGTGGCAACCTTTGCAGCTGTGTGCCGTTGTGGCTGGAGAGGACCCTGCTTTGGCTGGGCTACACCAACTCTCTCATCAACCCCTTGATCTACGCTTTCTTTAATCGGGACCTGAGAACTACCTTTTGGAACCTGCTGCGCTGCAGCTATCGCAACATCAACAGAAGACTTTCTGCAGCAAGCATGCACGAGGCCCTGAAAGCTACAGAGAAGCATGAGTGCATACTTTAAAGATGAAGGATGACCTGAGCTTTCATGGAGAAGGCAATGGAATTGCTACAGGCTCATGAAGGAAGAGAACTCTTCCCGGACCTGCTCATCTACCTAGAAATAAAAGGAGAACAGGGCTTCATTCACCTCATCAGGGTGGGTATCTCCAAATCTGAGCTACAATTCTTAGGTTGTCGCCCTTGACAAACAGTTTTGCAAATAAGTCTACAAAGGTACTAATTTGGGGGGGGGAGCACCCCCCCATGATCTATTCTTACATTAATCATTGGTGAGACAAAGACGCTGAACAGAAAATTAACACCAGGACTATGATTATATCTAATGGCCTATGCTATGTAATTTTACATGTACTTAGCTATGTAGCAGATGCTCTATGGAACCTTTGCTCTACCACTGAGCATCAGTGCTCCCTAGCTGGTGTCAGGAGTCCCAAATGTGCGTTGATCTATGTATGCAATGGTCACTTTACTGGCTGTCCTACGTAGCAACATCACAGCAACCCATTGCTGAATATGAATGTTGTGAAATTGCTCGTTTCTAATTTCCTGCAGACGTTAAGTCCTCTTACATAGACACAAGTCCCATTCTGAATTCCAGCTCAGATCTTTTTTCCCGTTTGCAAAAACTTTCTTGAGTGGTCACTTAGGGGCGACTTTACTTCTCATAGGTAAGTTTCTACAAGCAGGGACTCCTTGTCAATGGAACAGTGAATCTGTCCTAGGTTTTTTTAGGAGCTATCCAAGGTGAAAAATCTATGTTGGGAATAACACCTTAGATGACTGAAACCTGGAATAGGCCCTTTAAAACTAATGACAAGATGAGTTTTACCATGGGGCTGAGCCCTGAAGGCAATGGAATCCAAGGAAGCTGGAACAATTCTTTTTACGGTCATTGTTTCAACATTTGAGTTTAATTTAAAAAGGAAAAAAACCAGTGTGGAAGTATTCTTACTGGCCATAACCAAAAGAAATCAAAAGCATGTAAAACAGATAGCGATAAGATTTTGAATACATTTTGGGCTTTTCTAGGCACTGCTGCATTATTGGGCCTAATGGAAGCCGGAGATAGGCCTGCTTTTCCAAGGGTTAAAAGGGAAAATCCGCTGTAATTTAAGACTACAAAACGAATAAAGACATTACTCATTTACAGTTCAGTGTTCTGGTTATCTTAATTTCATGCATGCTTACAGGCAGTGGCTGCTGCAATGTGATCTGAGAATGATGTTCATCTGGCAGTGAAATGGATGAGCACATGGCAAGTGGGGTGTCACTGCAAGAGCTCTCGTGCCTCCACAGTCCCATCGCATCTAGTATGTAGGATTGATAGATTGAAAAGGGTATGAAGCAAGAGCGGGGGAAAGTGTGCCCGTGGACCTCATACAGCCTTATAGACTGAATGAAGGCTATCCAGCTGGATCTCAGCAGCCCCAGGGTTTTTTTTCCAATGTTTTTGACAAACATGGTCCCTAGGGGACAACGGCCGTTTCCACACTGCACTGTTATAGTGCTATTATTCCTGTGGAATCCTGGGGTTTGCCGTTTAGGGAGGGGCATTTAGAATTCTCGGCCAGAGAGCTCTTGGGCCTCAGGAAACTACAAAGCCCAGAATTCCACAGGAGGTTGAAAGTGGAATAATAGCCCTATAACAGTATAGGGTGGAAAGGCCCTCAGCCTGAGAACTCTTTGGCCTCAGCAAAGTACAAACCCCAGCATTCCACAGGAGGTTGAAAGTGCAGGACTTTCAACAGATGGCAGGACTTGCAGCAACTGGCATCCACAGGGACCTGCAAGGCTCATCCAGTAGTCCCTGAAGGTGATGCCATTGCTGTGTCTCCAGCCATAGGAAGACAGGTGTATGTTCTTTTGTCTCCTTCTCCTCGCTGACCAGGACGTAGCTACGTTGGGGGTGGGCTTCCACCTGAGAAAAGATGAGAGGGTTGGTTGTTCCATGGCTGACAGAGAATTCCAGCATCCTGAACAACCAGTGAAGACGGTGTAGGTCCAACTTACACCATCATAACTCATGAACTGGATGCCAGCCCTGGTGTTTTGATTTGGTTGTCCAAAGTGTCCATTCCACCCAAGGGTTGTATAGCCCAATAAATCCATTATTTTTGTGTGCAGAAAGTTACACTCCACAAACCAGATGTAGATTTCATCTTTGGTACTACAAATTTGTAGCTTCTGTAAATGTGCCAACATCCTGACCAATGTTCGGGAGGGGAGAAATTTGTATGGGATCCCCAAGCACAATTTTGCCACCCACTCAACATCTTTGGGAGATTTCCAGGAAGCGTTGCTTTTGCGTGGTGGGTGGTTTGTGTGCCCCAGCCGACGCTTCTAAAAGAAGTGGCCAGAGAGGTGCTTTTAACAAAATGGTTATTCTGACCTGAGTCTTAATGGAGAAAGCAAAAGAAGTGGCTAGAACTTGTGGGACCATTTCACAGTGTGATCTCTCAAGGATCTCTCTTGCTAGAGGACCTTTAGGACACAGCCATGCTGGTCTCTGGATTTGGTAGGGGGAAGGAAAAGTTACTTTTTCTTTGACAGATGCTGGAACCAAATCACATCTATTTTTGAACGCCTCTCTGATGCAGTTACTGTTCTGGGATGACAGCCAAAAAAAAGTAAATGTTTGAAAGGCAAATCAAACAAACACACACAGCTGTAGGGGGGAAGTGGAATAATCTAGCTACATTTGAAAAAAGAAAAAGAAAAAACAACGGCAACATGTTCTTCACTCTGTCCTGAAGGCAATTCAAGGAACTTCTCTTCCTCAAAATCTTGGATCCATATGGCCTACTTTTAAGAACTACACATGTTTGTTTATCAGGTTACATAAAAAGTCATCTGCTTCCCTCCGAGACCTCGTTCTCCAGGTGACAGAACATATGTCTTTCTGCCTCAGCAAGCCGCAGCGTCATCTCAGAATAAAACATTTGTGGAAAGAAGAAGCATTTTGAAAAATGAGCATCTGGCCATTTTACCAAAAGGAGGAGCTTCCCTTTCTCTTGAAGGAGAATCTATCTCCCTTTCTACCCAGAAGGACATAATGTTCAAGATCCAATTCACTAGGGTGGTAGCATAAAATTGTGCTTGGAATCCTGTTGGTCACTTAGGCGTATGTACCTTTGCCTGCACAATGGGCAACTGCCAAACTGTTGGTGACGTACGCAGGCATTAAGTCCAACCTGCGTATGTCTTTTCATGGTCTTTGTGGAGGGACAAATTCACTGTCTTCCTCATGCAAGGACCCCCACCGCCTCAAGATTCACTTTCTCTCTGCAGGGACATTTAGTGGCAGCGGGAGGAGGGGGTCTCTGAGAAGCATCCGTGTCCCTATAGTGAGATGCAGGCTGGACTTCTTAGTTGTCCTCTGGACATCCTGGAGGATGATATCATCATACCGTATCATAGGGGCATAGCCAGATGCTTTTGTTACCCCAATGCGTGGGTGACTCAGGGGTCCATCTGCGATGCAAGTGCCTCCATGAAACAGCGGGGAATGCAAGCTCAAAAGAAGGGCCGAGCAAGATCTTTTACATCTGTGCATGCCAGTACTTTAGCGGGAGCATCAGCCGGAGATTCAAATCTTTTTATCTTTTAAATGTTTTATTTAGGGAATTAATAATCAGATGCACATGAGATCCAGACAGTCTCACAGTCACACAAGGCTAACTGAAAGAAAAGGGAGGAAATGTAGGATAGCAAGAGTTTAGAGTGAAGTGGGTGATATTTGCCTATCTGGAGAGAAGCAATGAAACGATGTGGCTCAGCCTAAGACTCCAAGGGTAATACAAATGGAAATCACAGTGGCAGAGTGATGGCCAGGAGGCAGAAGTACTACAAGTTCGTTGGCTCAGTGCTGGGATTTGAAAACTCTTTTTCTACCCTGAAGGGGAAGATGTTAATGTCTTTCCGGCAGCATAAACAATGGGACTTGGAACGGACTAATGGTCTTAGCATTAGGTGACAAAGGACTGATGAGAATCATGATAGCTCTTTGCTGGGCAGGAGAGGAATAAAGGAGAACTTTGTCGGGAAGTGGGAAGAGGGTTGAAAATAATTACCATAGTTCAGTTTCAGGCTGCATTGTTTCTGGAAGTTGAATCAACGATGGATATTTGCAAGTCCATTATCACCAGAGTTTCCCTGACTATGACCTGACCGTGCCTTGAGATCTTATCTGAGCTAGGCCCTTTTTGCACAGCATTTGCCATGTGAAAGGGCCCCTCAAGCGTCGCATGAATGTGAGGAGCGGTCCACACGATGCACTCACAATCGCGCGATGCTCCAGGATCTGGCAGGCGGCGCTCGAGCACTTTCTCATTTTCAGCTTTGAGCCGAAAATGGTGCGCGATTGCACATCGCTCCGGGGCCCCGTGCACACTTGCCATGCGTGTGGAGCTCTGGAGCCATGGCACTCGTGCTTCCTGCCCCAGCGCAGCCTGGGAAACTCCCAGGCTGCGCTGCGGAAGGAAGAGGTGGGGCTTTCGCGTGAGCGGGCTGCAGCTGTGGAGCTGGAGGAACCAGGACACGAGAGCCTCTTGCTGGAGGCTGCTTGCGCGATCCCCACACCCCAGCTCCGTGAAAAGGTGCGTTGCGAAAAGGGTCCTAGTTTTTGCCCCTTTAGCCAGCATGGCCATGCAGCCATAGCAGCGTACAATTTATATTTCATGCCAATTAATATCTGTCAATTAAACCATATCAAGGAGTTGGGGTATACAGCCTGGTAACGCTTCTCTGATACTCTCTGCTCTCCACTGGCAACTATATGGAAGGTGGGAGGAGGCAGGAAGAAGGTGAGTCCTACAAGAGGGGAGAGAGAAGAAAGAGTGTAGTTCCACCTGGGCAGAACTTTACACTATGGCTGGCATCCTGTACATGACATACATTTATCCAAGTCCCTTTTGAAATGGGACACAGAGGGATGTTTTCTTGCCCTTGTGCATTATTCAAGCCTTCCACATCTGGTAGATATCAAGCCCCAAAAGGAGCTGCTGTTGCTTCTTCTTACCAGAGGGAAGGCAATTCAGACCATGAAGATGTGGCTGCTCTCAGCTTTTGGGGGAAGGAAAAGGCAGCTGTTCTCTGTTTGAGAATGCACCCTCATCCCCTTTCCCCTGCTGAGCTGAGATCAGCCACTTCTCCATGGTCTGAATCACTCCCGCATCCCTTCTCTCCACACTCATAAACAACAGGAGCAGGGGCCCTTCCCAGGGTTTGAAAGCTGCAGCTGGTGTACATTTGGAGCTGTGTGCACATGTAGGATCTCATAGTATGGGCCTTTCTGCACTACACTGTTATAGCACTATTATTCCACTTTCAACATCCTATGGAATCGTGGGGTTTGGAATTTAGGGGGCGGGGCTTTAGAATTCTCAGCCAGAGAGCTCTTGGGCTTCCGTAAACTACACTAAGTGGAATAATAGCACTATAACAGTGTAGTGCAGAAAGGCCCTATGTCTCCCAATGCTGAATCTGGGTTGGAAATTTTTATCCTGTGTGGAATGTCCACATTCAGTTCAAGGCTATGGAAGCAGAGTTTTGCATATGGGTTGCTGGACACGTGGGTGAGCATTGCCTTGTTACACCCTGAGTTGCATACTGGGTTGTACCTTTAGTTTTACTGTGTTGCACATTGAGCATGGATGTGTGTGCACCTTGCCTGTTGATACATATGCTTGTTTAATTGTGCATAGATGTACACTCAGCACAGATGTACTTCCACATTGCTTATGGATGTGCATACATTTCATCGTGTGTTTCGTTCCACACTTGGGGTCTTGGTTCAACTGTGCAATGTTGCCATTCATTTTGCATCGCATTTCGTATTGTATTGCAGTGCATAATTCTACATAGAGAGATTTATGGTGTATGCTGGCTCAGAGTACGGTGGAGTCTCCTTCTTTGGAGGTTTTTAAACAGAGGCTGGATGGCCATTTGCTGGGGGTGCTTTGAGTGTGTGTTCCTACAGGGCAAGGGGTTGGACTTAACGGCCTTTGTGGTCTCTTCCAACTCTATGATTCTATGATTTATGTTTTTCAACTGTACTGTAGCATTTTGGCCTAATGCAGCATAGCTATACGCTGCATCTGCGTGATTGGTATGAGTGATTTCACTTACCTGCTCTGAGACACAGTCTGAAAAGAAAATCCTTATATAATATCCATCTGAGCCTTGGGCAACCTCACCAGCAGGTTGCTGGAGATGTTGAGGTAGCAGTGGTGGGTGACGATCTGGCTCGTCCACTGCATCCAGCCAGGCTTCAGGTGGAAGAAGGGGGCCTTGATGCCCCGTTGCCACTCCAGCACCACCACCTCGCCTCGTAGATGGCTTGCTGGCCCAGGCTGGCCACCTTGGCCTCATACTTGGTGAAGAGTTTGTAGAAGCCTTCATCCTGGAGGGCCTTGGCCGTCTACTCTGCTTCCTTGCCCATCAGTTCCTGCTCCTCTAGGCTCAAGTGGCTGTTATGATTGCTCAAAGAGACAGTGCTTTGGCCCCTGGGACATTTGCCCAGCCAGAAGGAGAAGGCAAAGTGGCCACCAAGGAGACGGAGGCAAAAAAAAAACAAAAAACCCAACGATATTTGCAATTATCTGTGTTTTTCATTATCCATGGTAAATTTGGGAACATATCCCCCGCAGACACGGGGGACATACTATACAGCATCGCAACATTGTTGGAGCCATTACACAAATCTCCGCTTCCCACTAGGAACCACAGTTATGGAATCTCTTAGACAGTGAAATCCTCGTGCAATGAAAGCATCCTTGTGCTACCTCTGAGGACGTGCAACTGCTTGGATAATGGTGTTTACGCCAGTGCAAAGCTACACTGATACTCCAGTCTCCCTGTTTTGTGAAAAACAAATACAGAGACTGCAGAACTCTGGGGAATCAGCAGGAGAGAGACTGGAAAACAGAGTAACAAATATAGCAATGCTCTCAAGGCGTCCCGGGGCAAATCTGAGATCGTCTCCAGAGGCACACAATGCAGTAACTTTGCTAAAACTCTGGATCAAGTCATTGGGAGACCACGCAGGAACTCTAAGATGAAGGCTCCCTTGGCTCACGCTATGAGATATAAATGTGATTAATTTCTTTGGCAGATGTCTATGCTGAGGCAACTTTTGGCATTCAGAGCACTGTTCCGAATGCCTTGTCTCAAGAAGACTTGTCATCAGAGATAGAGAAGGTGGGGAAATGGGAACAGAAAGAAAGGAATGGGTTTTCAGCTTGCTGGGGGATCAGATAACTTGGAAGGAAGAGGAACTTGCTTGTAACTTATGCAGTTGTAGCTGCTGGCGTTCAAATCCTGGGGTTTGCAATTTAGGGAAGGGCCTTTGAGATTCCGTAGGATGTTGAAAGTAGAATAATAGCACTATAGCAGGCTAGTGAGGAAATGGCCTGATTCTGCTCTGCTGGACCATATGAAATCCTTCCTTTTGATGAACAGAAGGCATTCAGCAGAAATTTGCGGCTATCAGGAAACATTATAATGCTCCTGTTACTGGATAGGTAAGCCTCAGAAATGCAACTATTGCAAATTATGATAGTTTTTCTCCCTATCTGGATCCAGCCTTCCCCTTTTTATTTACCACAATTCATCTGGCCTAGTATCACTGCATAGCACTGCGGGTAGTATAAATGGTGATTTGCGGTCAATGCTATCACCAAAGCCAAGTCCCATGATAGAAGAGATATCCTTACACCCAGGGCTCGTACCTGGTTCATAGACCCATAGAATAAAAGAGTTGGAAGAGACCACAAAGGCCATTGAGTCCAACTCCCTTCTGCCATGCAGGAAGACATAGTGAAAGCACTCCTAACAGAGGGCCATCAGCCTCTGTTTAAAAACCTCCAAAGAAAGAGACTCCAACACCCTCCCAGGCAGTTCATTCCACAGTCAAACAGCTTTTGCCACGAGGGGATCAAAACCACAGCAAAAGGAGCAGTTTTTTTTCACTTATCCCCATATACTTAAAAAAAAAAGCAGTACCCCCTCCTCCAAGACTCTAAATCAGCCTAAATAGAAATAGGAAGTAAGTGACGTTGCTTCCAGTCTGGGGCAAAACTGCTGAATTTTGCAATGACTTTGAGACATTGAATAAGAGTTGTGTGGGGTTTTTTTAAAAACAAGATGGAAGATGAGGACTTCAGGGGCCACATTTTAAGCCCCCCCCCCCAGGGCCACACTTTGCTGACTCCTGATTTAAATAAAGAAAATCTTATGCCATCCAGTCTGCTTATGTGATTCCCAGTGTACATTTAATCCTGGATAAAGCCAAAGAGTAAAATGAAAGCTTTCCTATTAGAAGTGGGTAATTTTTGCTGATGTGACTTATTAGAATCCACCAAATGGACCGTTGCAATAAAATTGAGCAGTGCTTTGCAGCTTCCATCATCAAATCTTGCCAAAGACTTTTTTTAGTCCCCTGCCACAAAATGAAATGTACGATCAGCAAGCTAGGGTATAATTAAGAAGATTGTCATGTGCAGTGTTCCCGTTAATGTGCCTGATGGCAAAGAGATGTATCAGCTACAGAGCGACAACCCACTCCTTGGCTAAATTGTGGGGAAGTGCTAATGAACAGGGGTTGGCTGTGAAAAATACATGTCTTTTGGGTACATGACACTCACAGTGGCTTGCTCAAAGAGTGTTCCAAAGAACAAATAAAAGACGTTCCGAGCAAAGGACTGAACATGTCTGTAAAATGGAAGTGGATTCTTTAGGGATGGACTGGAGCATGTTCAGGAGATCTGGCTGGCCCTGCTACCTGGGGAACTTCCCTACAAATCCTGGGGTGAAGGTCAGGGTGCCCTTTCAGACTGTCAGGTATTGGAATTTGGTGGCTTCTGTGCCAGTGGGTTGTGGAATCCATTCCAGGTTTTAGCCTGAATTTAAAAGGAGCTATCCAAGGTGCTGAACCAATTTTGGGACAGGTTTTGCCTTTCCCTGAGATAGCTCTTTTAAAGTTCAGACTTCAAGTCAAAGCAGATTCACCACTCCATTCACATAGAAGTCATCAGTTGCCAGTGATAGTGAGGTGAAGGAAAGAGATTCTTAGCAGGAACAAACAGCCTACTCACAACTAAACTGTGCTTTAAAGAAACTGGTTTTGTGCCTTACAAATGGCAATATTATGAATGTGACCATTATTTAACAAGAAGAGCTCATGGCTGAAATTTACCTCTAGGCTATGGTATATCACTTGCCAGCAGAGTTGGGGCAATGGAAGCAGAGTTAGAGAGGCAGGGAATTCAGCTTGAACTGGCTGCTTTTGGAGAACCTGGTGAAAGATTTGTGGATGTGTTACCTTCCTTAGGAGTCCACTGATTTCCAATATATTCTGCTTGTTTGTTTGTTTTTAATTAAACAGATTTTGTTGTCAGTAACACTGCACAATCCACACTGCACAATTGCGAACGATGACGTAAATCATTGATTGACCAAGATACTACATTGAGTTTGTGATGCATAAATCCCCCGTGTGGGAAATGGATTGTGCTGTGCAACAACTAGAGTAACAGCACTGCATGAATGCACAACCAAGGAGTAGTTACTGACAGTTCCAGCACTACTGAGCTAGCCAAGAAAGCCACTTATGTGCAGAAGTCTGTTTCTACAACCATCTGCTTCTGTAGGAGGATTTACACAGATGCAAGAGACTGATGGGATTCTGCCTGTTGTTAACTTTATAGACTGCGTTTTCATTCCTTCCACTGGTATGCAGATTAACATGGATCTCCCATCCTGGTTGACCCTGCAATTCCAATCCTTGGGCTCCTGTTATAACCCTTGCCTTGTTACCCCCAAGACCCCTCCCTGGGTTTGGTATTTAGGCCTCCAGGAGGCCACTAGCCTGGAGAAGTGGTTGATCAATGGGCTCAACGTGGTGAAGCATGACCAGTCTTCCTTGTTATCGGACACCCAAGTACAAATGCATCTAACAGCAGCATTGAACATTTGACTGGCTTGTTTACAAGAATATCATGGGGGACCTTGTCAAAAACCTTACTGAAAACAAGACATTCCACATTCACAATGTCCCCTTCATCTACCAAATTTGTGATGAACATCACCAAGAAAAGCCACCTTTGTTTTGTTGTTGTCAACCTCTCTAGCAAGCCTGAACCCATTCTGTGCTTTAGTTTTTCTGATCTTCCCCCAGTATGCGCTGGCTGTTTGTTTGAATTCCTCTTTGGTGATGTCCCTTTTTCCTTTTCTTGTATATGTCCCTTTTAAATCTTAACTCAATGGAAAATTCTTTAGACATCCATCCCAGATTCTTTAGACACCTCCCATTTTTCCTCCCCATTGGAATTGTTTGAAATCGTGCCTCTAAAATCGTACTTTTAAGAAACTCCCATCTGTCATGAATTCTTTTCTCTTTTAGTACTCCTGGCCACAGGATTGCACACAATATTTCCCTAAATTTACTGAAATCAGCTTCCTTAATTCTAGAATGTGTATCTGACTACACTTGGCTTCCCCTTTCCACTATATAATAAATTCCAAAAGAGCATGATCACTTCCACCTAAGAATCCTGCCACTTCGACCCCATTAACCAGTCATCACTGTTGGTTAGGATCAGGTCCAAAATAGCTGTTCCCCTTGTTGCTTCTTCTGCCTTCCCGACAATAAAATTGTCCACAAGGTAAATGAGTAATTTGTGGAACCTGATACTCTTGGCAAAGGCTATTTCCACACTATACTGTTACAGTGCTCTTATTCCACTTTCACCATCCTGTGGAATTCTGGGAATTGTAGTTCACTGAGGCCAAAGAGCTCTCTGGCTGAGACTTCTAAAGGTCCCTCCCTAAACTGGAAACCCCAGGATTCTGTAGGATGTTGAAAGTGGAATAATAGCACTGTAACAGTGTAGTATGGAAATGGCTGAAGTTTGGCTTCAACAAATATCAGGACAGTTGAAATCTCCCATTACTATCACATCTGTCCTTTCTGAATGTTTGGTCATCTGTTCCAGGAAGGCATCATACAAGTCCTCAGTATGGTGTAAGTAAATTTCCAAGTGCTGGAAGCAATCTGTTGAATATTGCATTTTCAAAGCATGAACAGCTTGGGATTGTTCACCATTGGCTGATGAATGCTGTCCCTTACAGAATGCCTTTCGTGGCATGCCATATTAATATGCCATCTAGCTAGCCTGCCAGGGTGCCAGCAGTAAATACAAATCCATTTATTTTCCCTGATGCTCAACAGTGTGCAAGACATTATGCAGAAACCTTAACGGACCTCTTTGTGGATTAGACCACTTTTCCCCCTTTCTCCTGTCACCTGCCAAGAGACACCTGATGTGTCGTCATGACTACTGCGGAGAAGAATCCAACTTGCCTTACCAACCTTTTCTTCTTTAGCAGAGTTAGATCATTTCAGTAAGAGAAATCCTTTTGTCGTTGTTCATCTCTCTCAGTGACTAATACGTACATCTCTTTGGAACAGCTTCTCCTCTAAAACTCCTCCAACAAAGGAGATGACTGCATTGTTCCATGGCATCCCATCTTGGCTGCAATCCTGCACGGCTCGGCACAGTACAGGAGTTCCGTATGCAGTATGCGGAGACATTTACCACCCTCTGGACCTACCATAGAACTGCTGAAGCCCTCCATCCATGGACGCCCATGGTCTTGAGGATCACAGAAGCATCTGGCTACGTCCTTCTAGCCAGATGCAAAGCGGTTACATCACCCGTTGAGGTCTCCTGGGATTGTCCAGCAATCTTAGTAGCTGATGCAGTAGCTTCACACCTGGCTACGGGGACATAGCCAGATACTTCCTTCCACCCATCTATTCCCTGTCTTTATATCCTGCCTTTCTCCCAGACTGGGATTCAAGGTGGTTTGCCAAAAGGAGCCAATACAATTGAAACACGTTTAGTTCAAAGCACACCAAATCTACTATATAAAAGTCAATGTTTGTATGTTTGTCTGTTTCAGGGGAAGACCTCATAGGCTTGGCCGTGTCAGGCGAATGATATGATTGGCTGTGTGAAGTGAAGACCTCATATGTTTGGCTGTCTGAAAAGATTCTACGGAATCCTGGGGTTTGCAATTTAGGGAGGGGTCTTTAGAATTCTCAGCCAGAGAGCTCTTAGGCCTGGCTGGGTGCCATGGAGACGAAGCCTAGCAGCAAAGAGGAGGGCAGTTTATTCCCTCAGGAACCTAACCTCTCTGTGTTAATAACTCTGAAATACAGATTGGATTGGAAAATATGAGGAAAAGTTACAGGGACTGGACAAGACAGTTTGGGGAATTAGAGACACAGGAGCTCAAATCTTTCTAACAAGTATTACCTACCAGAAAATAAAATCCCGGGCAATGCCAGGTATATACACTAGTTAAGAATAAAACAGTACTAAATGTCAACAAAGTTAAAACCATTAACAATCTTATGTTAAGAAAGAGATTAAAAACAGTACAGCACCATACAAGCCCTTTTCTTGTTAAAATCAATCTCCAAAGGCTTGGTGAAGAAGAAAGTTCATAACCTGCCACCAAAAGGACAAAACACAAGGAGCCATCTTAGCTTCCCTGGGGAGGATGTTCCCTCGTGTGGGAGCAGCCACAAAGAAGGTCTTCTCCCTCATTCCCACCAACCATGCCTATGGGTGGTGGGATAGAAAGAAGTGCCTCCCCTACAGACCTTAAATCTCGGTCAGGCTCATCTGGGAAGACACCACTCTATTCTGCTTTGGTCAGACCTCACTTGGAATAGCGTGACAACTACCCTGGTTGTTGGCCATTAATTTTTATCCACTCCCATGAATTTATCAGGTCCAAGTTGGCAGCCAAAGCTATATCTTGTGGCTGTGAGTTCCACAGTTTAACTATGCACTGTGTGATGAAGTCCTTCCTTTAATCTGCCCTGAATCTCCTACCCTTTGACTCCAGTAAATGAGCCCCACTGCATTCTGAGAAGAGAGAAGAGCTTCTCTCTACCCACTTTCTACCCTTCCTATATAATTTAATACACCTCTCTACTTGCCTTTTTTCCTTCCTTTCTTCCTGATCGCCTATGCTAACCCATTCTAAACTCATAATTTTTTGATCTTGCCGCTGCCGTGTTGCTTATATAAACACTACTGATCAGATTAGGATTAATCACCATTGCATTTGGTGATTATTCCCCATCTTCAGAGCCCTTTCTCTTAATTTTCTTCCCAGCTGGATAAAGCGTGGCTCTACCTGACAGATTCAAATCGGTTTCTACCACCATCCCTCCCCATTTGCTTTGCAGTGGCTCTTCCCAAACTCCCACATCATGTACCCTGGCACCTTTCAGCTCTAACCCACTTTTCACTAGACTGGAGGGGAAACCAGAGCCTGCTTCATCTCATCACACCTTGCATAACAATGGATCTGACAGTCTGTCTTGCAAGGTTCTTTCAGCTGTCCTTCATGGGTTGCCGCGGTGCTGTTGCAGCTGGCGGCCAGGTGTTGTCCAGGGAAGGCACGGAAGTTGATTTATTCGCTGAAGTTTCTTGTGGGCTCTTCTTTGCAGTATCAACAAAAGAGGGCAAGAGGAAGCCACATTGCTAACTAGGGCTGGCTATATTTTAGTGAGGGGAGATAGTAGCCAAGCATCCATCCATCCATCCACCCGTCCATCCGTCTGTCCGTCCGTCCATCCATTCATTCATCCGTCCATCCACCTATCCATCTGTCCGTCCATCCGTCCACCAGTAGGGCCAGCTCTGTCATTAGGTAGAGGGAAGCAACTGCTTCTGGTGGTAGAAAGAAACAGGAGTCTTACAATTGTCCTTTCAGAGTTGCGGAAATCTTTCCCTTCTCTTTGAGGACAGAAATATCTGTGCCTCACGGCCTGTCCCAAACTCTCTATATTAACTTCCTGCCCTCCAGTGTTGTGGAGGATCCTACACGGTCCCTGGCACTGAAGTGAAACACTGTTGTTGCTGTTCTTGTTGCAATGAAGATTCTGCTCAAAAATCTGGGATTCAGTATGCTATCACCCAGTAAGATGGCAAATTCCAAGCAGTGTCACTTTTTGCAATCACATTCTTGTGATTCTACTTAAATACATCACTGCTAAATACATACCTGAAACTGTTCTGTATTCATGTTTATTATTTAACCACAACTGGGACACCATTACCACAACTGTAATTCTCGTCTCCCCACCTCCCACAACCTACTTTACTGGGCATCAGCTGCCTGGAGAGAAGAAAGCATTTTCTACTGACAACTCGAGCATGGTTAAATGATGTTTCTGTTAGGTTTGGGGGGTCAGGATAGGAATAATTAGTTAAGTTTAGGGCCCAGAAACTATGAAGCCTTATGAGGATTGGCTTAGGGAGCTGGGTATATTTAGCGTGCGGAAGAAAAGTTTAAGAGGTTACATGACAGCCATGCTTAAATATAGTTGGCCTCCCACATTGCCTAGGATTAGAGGCACAGGACCCTTGCAAAGGTAGAAAAACCACAAATATCAAAATGTGGGGGGTCTATGGGAAGGGGACAAGGCCTGGTGGGAAGAGCAGACACTCAGGGTCCAAACCGGGTCAGGGAAAAGAGGTGGATCATCACAGTGACCCTATACTTTCTCTGTCTTACCCATCTTCTTCCTTGGATGTGGGGGTGGCATCGGGAGAAAGTTTGTGGGGCTGAGAAATTGCGCTGCAAGCTGTCCTTAGCTGGCCAGGCAGTGGCTGGTGGAAGGAGGAGGAAGACCAACTTGCAAATAAGCAAATCTGTGAAAGTCAAACCTGCAAATGTGGAGGGCCAAATAGATTTGAAGGGATGTCATACGGAGGATGGAGCGAGCCTGTTTTCTGCTCCTCCAGAGACTAGGACATGGAGCAATGGCTTCAAACTTCTGAAAAAGAGATTCCATCTAAACACTGGGAGGAAATTCCTGGCAGTAAGACAGTTTGACAGTGGAATACACTGCTGCCTGGAGTGTGATGGAGTCTCCTTTTTTGGAGGTTTTTAAACAGCGGTTGGAGTGCTTTGACTGTGTACTTCTGCATGGCAGAATGGGGTTGGACTGGATGACCCTTTTGGTCTCTTCCAGCTTTATGATTCTATGATTCTGTTCTATAAACCACTCCAAGTCCCATTGAGGCCAACGACTTTGCTCCAGATGACCGAGTCTGGATCCAACCTGTCTCTCTCTGTGCCCTCATTTCTCCTCACTGGAACTGTTTCCAACATAGTAGCTGAAAGAAATAGCATCTGAACACACTGTGGCCACTTTCTGTTCCGTAGCATCTTTTTCTCAGCGCCTAAGGCATACAAAAGCAAGAACAGATTTTTTGGCTCAGAAGATTAAGCAGCTGCAGAAGACGTGCCCATCTCCTTTATGCGTCTGGGAGTGACCAACCATGAAAAGCAGGGTGGCATTTTAGAACAATGTGCAGAAACATGATGCACAGCGCAAGGCCGCGCCAAACAAACCAGTCCCCTGGCAACATGGAAGAGAACACATGTCGCATAAACTCCAGCGAGCTGATGCTATGCACCAGGGATGCTGGGCAACCTGTGGACTTCCACATGTCAGTGAAGACCAAATCCCATCACCTACACCCTGTCCTGGGCCTATAGTGAGGAATGGTTCAAACCGTGGTTGATTGATGAGTGAAGAAATAAATGTTCTCCACTCCTATTTCACAGAATCTGTGATGCCCAGAACTGGTCACAGGATTCTGGGTGAGGTCCGACCAAACCAGAATAGAATGGTTCCCTCAATCTAGACACAACGTAGAAGGATATTGACAAGCTGGACTGTGTCCGGAGGAGGGCAACCAAAATGGTCAAAGGTGTGGAAACCATGAAGCCCTATGCGGAGCAACTTAGGGAGCTGGATATGTTTAGCCCGGAGAAGAGAGGGTTAAGAGATGGCACGGTAGGCATATTTAAACATTTGAAAAGAGGTCATGTAGAAGATGGGGCAAGTTTCTTGTCTGCTCTTCCAGAGATTTGAAGACAGAGCAATAGAGTCAAACAGCAAGACAAGAGATTCTACCCAAACATTAGGAAGAACTTCCTGATGGTAAGAGCAACTCAACAGCGGAATGGGAACTCACACAGATGTACGACACCAACCAGATTCCAGTCATTATAAATAAAGATGCAGCTCGCCTGGGATTACTACCTGGCATTTGCTGCTTGGCTAAGATGGGCCAAGGAGGATGGAGAAAGAGCAAGGAACCTGAGTTGAGTCTTCCATCCCCATACTGTTGCCCCAGAAAACCTCTTTGAATTCTGAGAATAGCAGCAGCAACATTAATCTCAGGACATGTTTTTTCCAGTTTGCTTCCTTAACCATAAAAATAGCTTTTGCTAAAATGCAAGTTCTGTTCTGCTGATTTGAGGGGACACAGTCTCCCCAGGAACCGCCTCACAGAATAGAATTAATGTTCAATCTTACCTGACCTGGAAATGTAGTCAGCACTGTAACGGACAGCTTTCTTTTCCTGGAAAAAAAAAACAAGAAGAAGAAAGAAGACAACAACTGGAACAAATGCTCTTATCTGGAAAGGTCACCGTCATTTGTAAGTGCTGTACCTCTCCCTCTATGTAGTGTCAATCACATTGTTTCTTCCTCCCTGCTGCACTTGTGCCTTGCAAATTCATCCATGTAACAGAGTAGGACATCCTTTGGATAAACGGAAGGCAGGATGAAATTGTTCTCCCAGTTTGCTTCTACAGATAAGGCTAGTGAGGAAGGTTGTTTGTCCTTGTCATTGCTGAAGCAAACTCTCCATCACAACTTAGAAAAGTCCAGTGGTCATGGTAGCTTGTGGATTCTGGGAGTTATAAACCCTCAAAACTGAACTTTTTTTTCCAAGCTCTCGTTTGCACTAATCACCTTAAAAGGATGGACGTGGATCTTCCAGTTGTTACTCAGATTCCATAGAATATAACAAGAGCTGCTAACATCTGCACAGACACTAATTTGCATCATCTTGTGCTTTAATCTCTATCAAGGAAAGAGATTAGTGGCCGTTAAATTGGTGCTGGACAGCAACTCCCAGCATTCTCAAACACATAATTTGCTGTATTGGACTTTTGGGACTTGCTGTCCAAAACTTCTAGAGGGCCACGTGATTTCCACTCCAATCTACATAGCCTCACTCCCATGTCAGACTGGTGTTCTGATGAAGAAAAAGGTTGGGAATTGATATATTATTGTGTGCCTTCAAATTGTTTTTGATTCATGGCAACTCTAAGGTGAGCATATCCCAGGGTTTTCTGGGGGCTTACAGTGTGTGACTTGCCCAAGGTCATCCAGTTGTTTTCCATGGCCAAGCGAGGAATTGAACCTGGTCTCCAAGTTCTTAGTCTGATGCTAAAACTGATAGTGGCAATGGGAAGGTTTTCACTGGAGCGCAACAAAGCTACACCATACTGGCTCTCATTGATATATACCACTGGGCAAATATTTCCCACATATTTCAGCCTCAGGCAGAATTATAGCACTTGGACCTGTGGGCAAATTATTATATCCACAAATATCCCCTGAGTGATTTACAAATGTAGGAAAACAAAGAAACAATCCATCAGTATCTAATAATCGAATCATCATAGGTATAGAATTATATTTTTAAAAAATCATGAAACTTGTAAACAACTTTAAACTTGCAATAACAATAATCAAACAATTTTTAAAAATAAAAGAAAACACACTTACACACAGCGGTCTAATGGAGTCTTGCGGTTCCCACGTCAATGGGATGGTGAATCTATTAAAGGGTTTAATCTAGGCTTTAAAGGAGTTGTCCAAAGTGCTGAACCCAGGCACAAAATAGGTTCAGAACCATGGAGAGCTCTTTTAAATTTATCCATAGTGGATTCCTTGCTCACTGACACAGAAATCATTCACCCGCACTAGAGTGGTCTTCACCCTCTGTCAAAGGCAAGAGTGAGAAAAAGGAGGGCTTGGGACTGAGTGAGCCCCTTCCCAGCTATTTTTTCACACTTGGTTCCTTCTCTAGATCACCCTCCTTTTGGGGCAAAAAAGGTGACTAGCATCACCTGGAAAGCTGTAGGAGCATCAATTCATTTTTTAAACAGGTTGCACTATCTTTTTGTGTTACTAAAAGAAACACCTTTCAAACAGTCTCCCATGAGGAGAACAACAGAAGAGGAACAATGCCATGTGGTAAATCCCAGCCAAAGACTCTATAATAATTGCAATTTACTTGCCTTGTGTGTTTGTTGTTGTTGTGTGTCCTCAAGTTGTTTCTAACTTACGGTGATCCTAAGGTGACTCTATCATGGAGTTTTCTGGGGCTGAGAGTGCTTGGCGTGCCCAAAGTCACCCTGTGGGTTTCCATGGCCAAGCCAGGAATCGAACTCTGGTCTCCAGTGTCGTAGGCCAATGCTCAAATCACTACACCGCACACATAGTCCTATGTCCCAGAGCACCATGCCACCACCGCTCGGTCATAAACAGCTTCAATGCATTGTTATATTTGTTTGCCTTTGTTGGCCTTGTGGATCAAAGCTTGCGACTGAAACCTCCACTAACTTCCCCCCATACCCCTGAAAAATAGTATTTAAAATATGCCTGCTTCTCAGAATCAGAACCTGACTTGTGGCAACTTTTGGCTTTCCCCTCACCTTCTAATTTTGGCAGTGTGAGAAGCTTCTGACAGATTCTGGGATCCATACAGATGGCTTTACTTCTAGCGACTTACTTTTTTGGATATTTGAAGCATGTTGAAATTTTAGGTCAAAAGTAATGAAAGAATTTTCAGATACCTGCAGGGGGGATGGAAAACAGGAACTCAGCTTAGGAGCATGTTATACAGACCAGTCAATATGAGAGTAGGTGTTCCATCAAAAATTCCAAATCATTTGAAGATTTAAAGGTAAGCAAGTTTTTTCCCCCCAAACTAGCTAAATATGACTTAGGCGAATATGAGGCAGTCAAAAGTCTGGCTACTGTGTGCTGCACTTATGTAAACTTCCAGAACATTTTTTTTTTAAATAAAACCGCCTCCCACATTAGAGCAATGCAATGAAATCTTTAAACCTATCCTGTTCACTGCATGCTCCTTGATTTTATTAATTTAAAAGTATTTCTATTTGCTTTCCACTACAAAATGCTCAGGACCAACCAGAATGATAAAACATACTTTAAAAAGTAAAGCAATCTAAAAAAAAAAAATCAATAAGCAGTAAAACAACAAAGCAATAATTTGGTGGCAGAATTAGGTAATTCTGATTAAAATCTTTAGACAACAACAGCAATAATAAATCATTTATTGAAGTGCTTGATTCTGGGCATTTGACAGTTTCCATGTCCCCTGTCAGTCTAGCCAGAATTCACAGAGATGGCAGACACGTGGAGGTGGTAAGATGCATGACTGAAAAGAACAAAGTGTACTAAAAAGATAGAGAGATCCTTTATTTGCTTCAGCCACAGACCATTGCAATAGAAACAAGGTATTCTAAGGAAGCTGAAAGGTAAAATTTTGCAAAGTTCATAAATCTTTACAATTAAATGAAATCTGTATAATATACAGTGCAAAACCTTCTGAAAGCTGTATAAAACCAGGACTCAGAAAACCATGCTCTGTCTTGTTTTAACAGCACTAGCTATGAATTTTGCAGATGTAGTTGTCACCATATTTTCTTGGTCTGCCAGCGGAAAAGATACACATAAAATTCAGATAAATACCCTGGCATATATGTAAAGAGAGAGGAGATCAGTTTCCTCCTCACATCCCTAGAAAAAAGGATAAAATAGTGCCACACGGACTATTAATTCAATCCTGCCATCACCACAAGAACAAACCTGATGCTGCAATGGATTTTTTTCAAAGAGTCTCAAGCATAGCAGACAGCAGTGCTTGCTTAAGGGAAAGCTCTTCTGTATTTAGGAATTACTAAATATGTTAAATGCAATATTGGTGAATTGAGATGTCCAAGAGGCAGGTGGCTGAACATTAAAAGGAAGCAAGCAGTCGCTCAAAGCTAATATGTTACCCCAAAATGTGGGTGACTCAGGGGTCCACCCACAATGCCAATACCTCCATGCAAAGATGGGGAATTATTAGTTCAGATTAGAAGGCCTGATAGAGGGAGGTAACCTAGCGAGATCTTTCCACCTATGTTTACCAGTACTTCTGCAGAGAAGAACCAACCAGAGATCCAAAAAGTAAGCTAAATTGTGTTTTATTAGGGGAATTAATCACACACACAAGATGCAAACAGCCATGCAGTCACACAAGGCTAACTGAAGGAAAAGGGAGGAAAGTCCTAGATAGAAAGATTTCAGAGCATAGTGGGTGATATTTACCAGTCTGGAATAGCAGCAAAGAAGTTGACTGGCCAAAACTAGAGGTTTATATATACGGTTTCTGCCCGGAGGGCAAGGGTGTGAATAGCTCTCCAGCCAAGTAAACAATGGAGTTTGCAGAGTGGACAATAAGGTCTGGAATGGGCTAATGGTCTTAATGTTAGGTAACAAAGGGCTAATGGTTGCCCTGATAGCTTGGTGCTTTTCAAACAGATTTTAGGACAAAGGCAAGATTGCTTGGTCAGAGCAAAAGTAGTTAAGACAATCAGTGGCTTGGTGGGAACCTCCCAGTCGCTATTGTCCAAAAGGCAGAGTCGTTAAGGCTAACTGCAAGCCTATTATCTCTGGAGTTTCCTGGTGATTCCCTTGCTATGACCTGGCTATGCCTAGAGGGACTTTCTGACCTAATTCACAGCACGTGTGTTTGGCCAGTCTTTTTCTTTTGTCCAGCTCACCCATACAGCCATAGCAGGGCACATTTTATATCAAACCCAATTAACATATTTGCCAATTAGATCATAGTTTGCTAATTAAACCATATCAAAGTGTGGGGGTGTAGGGCCTGGTACAACTAGGGAATGTGAATCAAAATCTGCAGGACCATGGAAAGCTCCCAGGGAATTGGAGGTTGTTCCAATGGATATTGTTTCAACTCAAGAGCCCTTAAGCAAACAAAGCTTATGCCCAAACCCACTTCTGAGCTAGAACTTTATTAGGGGTCCTGATATGGGACTCAATGCTTCAGTACTTCCAGAGCTGCCTTGTGCCACAGGGCTCCCAGCATAACAAGAAGGTTTGGCTGGCTGAGGAGAATTTATGCTTGAGGACTAGGAAAAGATGACTGGAATCTTTGGCCGACGGGGGCATTTGGGAGTCCAAAAAATTACTTTTCCACGTTCTGAGCCAAGTCATCTACTTCAGCAGTGGGGGACTGTGGAGATGATGAATTGAAACTTTCACCACTGAATCATAGAATCACAGAACTGAAAGGGACCTCAAGGGCCATCTCATCCAATCCCATACCATGCAGGAATACATGACTAAAGCACTCCTGAGAGTTGGGCATCAAACTCAGCTTCCAAAGAAGAGTCCACGACGCTCTGTAACGGCCTGTTCCACTGTCAAACAGCTGATGCTATCAAGAAGTTCTTCCTAATGTTTAGGTGGAATCTCTTTTCCAGTAATTTGAATCCATTGCTCCCTCTCCTAGTCTCTGGAGCAGCAAAAAACACGCTTGCTTCATCTTCCATATGATATCCTCTCAAATATTTAAAGAGGGCTATCATACCACCTCTCAGTCTTCTCTTCCTCAAGCTAAATTAGCTATATTGGATTGCTCTGATGGCCTTGCAAATCAACAGCATCCGAAAACCTGCACGAACCTCACTTCCAAGTTACTCCAAGCTTCAAGTTTCACTCTGCCCCTTAAGTAGCCCATCAGCTTTCCATATCCCAGCCTAGCTGTCCTAGTAGGACATTCTTTCTCAGTTATCAGGACTTACTAGCTAAGATTCTGCCTCAGTGCTTTGTTCACCAGCTGTGTTACTATGAAAGGCAGCTTACCATCAGTGTATTGCACCCCCATGGTCATTTCATGGTTGAAGGAACATGCAGGGCATCTGGGCCACTTCCATATGCACTTCTGCAGATAGAAGGAAACAGCAGATGCCATGAGTCTGCTAGAGACCTGGGAGACTAACAGCTTTTATCTTCTACCAACAACAGTTGGAAGCTACTGGATGCCACACAGCCACTGAGTGGCCAAAGGAAGGCCCTCCTGTTCTTCAGAGCAGGTTTATGCAATGGGGATATATTGTGTAAGGACGTACTAGACACCTCCTTGCACAACAAACTTAAAAGGACATCCATGCACAAGCATATGTTAGCAACAGGATTCCAGCAATTCTTTCCAGCAGTTGAGAGAAACATGCCAAGAAGTGTGGAGCCCTAGGAACAGAAGAGGATCTATGACTGATAAAATCAGTGCTGGACCCTTTGTGGACCTGGACCTCAAAGTTCTTTCCTTCTATATTTATCTATTGTGGTTAATAAGGAGTGGGGAGGGAAGCAACCAAGTGGGAACAAAACCAATATTGCCTCCATCACAGGCATCTGCTTTCGTTTCTCTGTTCTCCCTTGCCAGCCTTCTTCCCCTCTACCACTCTTGCCAACTTAGATGCACCATTTCAAGCCCTGGCTATAAAAATCTAATTTCACACTCCTTAAACATAACAATTATCACCACTGGATTGCTTCCTTCATCAGAGGAATCAACAGTCATAAGCTTGTATTTCCATTCCTCCTGGGGTATGTATTTAATCAGTTTGGGTCTTGACCAAAACTGTTAACACTTATCATTCTCAAGAATACATAAGGAAGAAACAAACGTGTGTCTCTGGATTCAGATCTTTGCAAACTTTGCAAGCAAACCGTAGACCAATGCAACTGATAAAAACATTTTTGGCTCTGGTTTTGCATAAGAAACCACAGAATTCCTTTTTCTGTGGACAGAGAAGGACGTATATGCTACATGTATGTATTATAACTGAGGTCAAGATTCTAGATCAAGGAGGCAACATGTAAATTTGCACTTATGGAGGTATGTGGCAGTTAGAGATTCGTGAATTGCAACATGGGGAGTTCTGCTTTGCAGTGATGGCTGGCATCTCCTCTATTGGAGGGGGCAGCAAATCTGTTCTGGATTTTAATCTGTTCCAGATTTTAAAGGTGCTATCCAAGGTACCAAGCTTATTTGGGGAATAGTGTGCAAGACCCTGGATAACGTTTTTGAAAATTTGAACATTTTGAACATGGTAGATTCAACCTCTCCACTAACATGGAAGTCATCAGCCGCAATGACTTGTTAGTGACAGTGCCTGAAGAAGCAAGCCAGAGTCGTCACGTTCAGAAGACATGTCCCATTGTGGCAAAAGGACCTTTCAGGAGGACCTGCTCATCTGTAAGGGGTTTCCTGATGATGAGTGCTTCTCTGAGGGTCCTTGGAAGGTGCAGGAGAATGTCTGCTTCTCTGTGCATCCAGTTACAAGAACAGAGCCAGACATTACGCGGGCATTCCCTCCTCTTGTCCTCCTCTCGCTATTAAGAGGAGTTGTTGCAGATGCTGGTCCTTCTGCAGCTACTGAAACGGGGCATAATATTTATCTCTACTCAAGGTGTCATCCCTTTTCTGCACAGAACAGGTTTTTTTCTCCTACACAAAAGATGTGGAGTGTTGTGAAGGAAGACCACAAGCATTTCCTGTGCAAAATAGTGCCTCAGAATATTTCCCAAAAATGCAAATGTCAAGAAAACTGTAGCTGTGGTTGTTGTGCATCCTGAACTCAACTCTAGCTGGTGGATGCCCTCTCCTGGAGTTTCCTTGACCAGATTTCTTCAGAGAAGCCGTGCCATTGCCTTGGTCTGAGGCTGAGAAAGTGTGACTTGCCCAAGGTCACCACCTGAGTTTCCAGGGCTGAGCAAGAATTAGAACTCTGATCTCATAGAATCCCAGACTAACATTCCAACTGCTACATCACACTGGTTCTTACAGGGAGAATACAGTGCAATAATATTCATTTTCTTCCAAAGCAGGGACAAAACTATAGAAGTTATTAGTCTATGAGGACAAAATAGGCAAAGATTTACATCTCTGTCCCTAGCTGTTTTCCAGTCACTCACTTCTGGGGAGAAAAAGGCTGAGATTTGAAGCAATGCGGCAAGGCCAGTCACCCACCCTGGAAATAAGATTACAACTGATAATGAAAGTGGATTCGTCTCAGTGTAGTCTAAGTATATTCCTCTCGGGTATCACCAGCAAGGTCTCTCTAAAAGGTAGAATAGGGTCAGAGAAAGCCTTGAGGAAGCAAAGCATTAGAGCCCCTCCAGGGACTGTTTCTGAATTTTAGAGATGCCTCATGCATTATGAATAATGTCTGGATTGCATAAGAAACACTCTCGCTAGCATTCGCCAGGGGTCATCGCCAGGGGAAGGAGAGCGCGGATGATAATTCAGCTTGTGCAACCTTCTAAAGGAAAATAGCTCAAAAAAATGAGAAGAAAAAGCTGACATTTCCTTTGTGAGAGCGGCAGGCGTCTTACGGCAGAATCTCATATCATTTGAGGTAAAGATGCATTTTTTTAAAAATTGACTACCTAAAGATCAGATGCTCTCCAATTGTCCCAATGTGGCAGGGGCAGATCTTATTAATCCTCTGTCATCTCACTTCTTTCAGCTGCTTTTCAGACGTCCCATTTTCTCTCTCTTCCTCCTACTTTCCCTCTTTCCCCTCAGCTTACTTCTGTTGCTTCAAACTGAGATCAAAGTGGAAAAGTAGTTTGCACTCAACGAACTCAGCAGGGGAAAGATAAAAGAAGGGTGTAGAATCTTGTCCTTCCCGGTAGGCTCAGGCAAAGGGAAACTTGACTCGGTCTCTCCAGCTTGTGAGTTCTTCCTCCTTTCTAGCTTTTGCCATCTCCAGCCTAAAGAAATCTTGTATAACCCCAACAAGAGGGAAAAAAAATGTGGCAATTTTAGGAGAAATCCAGGACTCAGGAGTGACTCTAGGCAAAGCAGCGTGTCAGCACCTTTAAATCGTAATGCCAGAGTTTGGCTAACAGTAGTGATCCCTCCCTATTCCATGGAATGGGCAAGTGGTCACTGTACTTGTGCTGCATCACGGAACCTCCATGTTTCCAGGCAATGTACCTCTTCCTGTGTGTCAAATGTTGCTACACGGGGAAAGGTCCATGCCTTCATGCTAAATTCTTGTGAGTTTTCCAAAGATACCCGAGAGGAGATTGTTGGAACAGAGAAGACACCTGGCCCCAGAAAGCTGTTCCTATTTATTTGAAACCTCTGCTGATCTGTTATCCTACTAACAGCCTCACCTTTGCTAACCTGCGCTCATCCTTCAAGGGTGAGGCTGCCCTGCCTTGTCAAACACACCGACAACCCTGCACTTCCAGTACCTCCCTTCCTCCTTGGAAATTCAAGTTGAATGTATTTTGTACTTTCCCAACCGTAGCCACACACCGAGCTGACATCTCCATTGAGCTGTCAGCGCAGACGCTGAGATCTTCTGCAGAGATGGGAATACATATACATTTCTTTTTCCACCCTGGAGAGAGTTGAGAAACTGTCAGCATGTACAAATCACCTAAATCGATCCTTTCAGTGTGCATTACTCTCCAGCTCGGTTTAATCAACCCATGAGTTTTCTCCATCAGGCCGCATAGTCTGATGGAGAATGGCCTCTTTCTGGATTCTGTGAGGCCAATTATAATAGAATATTGCACACACAACCACAATTTAAGTTCCAATATTTATTTATTATTTATTTTTAATAAAATGTTTATATCCACCCTATATCAAAGGTCTCAGGGCAGCTCATAAAAAGCACTAAAACAAATTACGCGGTTTAAAATGTGATTCTGGGCTGCATCAACAGGAGTAGAGTGTCTAGGTCAAGGGAAATGATGATACTACTCTATTCTGCTTTGGTCAGACCCCACTTGGAATATTGTGTCCAGTTCTGGGCACCACAATTCAGGAAAGATATTGACAGGCTGGATCATGCCCACAGGAGGGAAACCAAAATGGTGGAAGGCCTGGAAACCATGAAGCCCTATGAGAATCAATTTAAGGTGTTGCCCCAAAATGTGTGGGACCTCTGGAGGTCCTCTATTTGAGTCCACACCTTCATGTCAATTAGGGAAATTAGCTGATCTTTATTTATGAGCAAACTTGCATGACTTTCCATCAGTGTTTATGGGGTTGCTAACAAAGAGAGACCAACCAGAAGACTCAAAATTAAGCTACACAAGTATTTATTGGGGAATAATACACATGCACACAAAGATCGTCACTCATGCACACAATTGCACAAGGCTAACTGAAAAGAAAGGACGAAAGCAGATAGCAGAGATTGCAAGGATCAAGTGATATTTACTGTCCTGAGAGAAGCAGAGGAAAGCAGGATGGCTTGGGTTTGCACCCAAGGACAGTGTCAAGGTCAGAGACCTGGGCGGCGAGCCAGCCCGGAGAAGAGAATGGGAGAGCCAGCAAAGTCCAGCCGGGAGGAGACAAGCAAGCACTTACTCAAGGAAGTTCGTTTACCAGAGCACCAAGCGAAGCCGTAGTCAGAGTTCTAAAGCCAAGGGTCAAGAGTCCAGAGATCGATTCAAGGTATCAGGAACTGGGTGCTGGGAGCAAGGAACAGGCAAGAGGAGGGCTTGTAAGAAGTTTGCCACAAGCAAAGGGAAGCTTCCAGGCAGGCAGTTATATAGCTCCAGTCACAGGTGCGTCCGGTCACCGCTTCTTAAACTTAGCCAAGGAAGCCTCCCTTTACACAGCCCTCTTTGAGTCTCCGCCTTGATTGGGGGCTGATTGAACCAGGCTCCAGAGCCTCTTCAGAATTGGGTCCCTGTTGCTCCAAAGGAGCAGGCACAGAATCAGATCCCTGTTGCCCTAAAGGAGCAGGCAGAGGGACGTCCGTGCCTGCTTGGTCCATGGCAGCAGCGGGAGCTCTTGAGCTGCAGGACTCATCTCCAGCCAGAGCCACAGGGACCCATGGCTGCTGCTCAGCAGCAGCAGCTCTGCCAGGGGCTTCAGTTATCACAGCCAGTACTGATCAGGAATCTGGGTGACAGAGTGGGTCCCTGCAGGTGAAGTACTATGCTGATCAGCCCAAAATTGGGGTTATTTATTTACACCCAAAATCTACCCTCAGGCACAGAGTCTTAATGTTTCTCTAGCCACTCAAACAACAGGGTTTCGTAAATAGCCAGTGCAGTCTGGAACGGGCTGATGGGTTTAACACTGGGTGACAAAGAGAGCCCAGTATTGGGGATGGGACAGAGGACAGAGGAAAGAGGGAGTAGGTGAGAGGGCTAGGTGCTTGGTGCAACTATTTTTTTTTTACTGGGAATCTTTCCAATGTGTGATATCCTGCTTGACACAGATCCTTTGTTTCTGGAGTCTTGCAACTCAAGTTTCCTTCTCGTGGCCTCACCTTGTCTCACAGGAGATTCTCTGGCGTACATACCTGCCAGGTTGTCTTCCTCTGAGCCATCCCAGCCATCTGGTCAATGCAGGGTCACATTTATATCAAGCCTGAATCAAGTACGTTGCCAATTAAACTGTATCGAGCCAATTAATATTAATATCAAGTCTGGAGGCGCGTGAGGCAATCTAACAAGGGAGCTGGGTATGTTTAGCCTGGAGAAGAGAAGGCTAAGAGGCACCATGATAGCTATGTTTCAATATTTGAACGGATTCATATAGAGTCATAGAATCATCACAGAATCATAGAAGAGAGCTGGAAAAAAACCCAGGGGCCATCCAGTCCAATCCCATTCTGCCATGCAGGAACATCGGCCAAAGCACTCCCGACAGATGGCCACCCAGCCTCTGCTTAAAAACCTCCAAAGAAGGAGACTCCACCACACTCCGAGGCAGCCGATTCCACCGCTGGACAGCTCTGACCGTCAGGAAGTTCTTCCTGAGGTTCAAGTGGAATCTCCTTTCCTGAAGCTTCAATCCATTGCTCCTTGGATGGACCAAGCTTGTTTTCTGCTGCTTCCAGCTCTCCCTTTCTTTCTCAAATCAGCCGGCAAATACAGCCCCTTTGTTAAAAGTTTGCCCACCCGCTAAGCCAAACCAATAAGTCATAGGGGCTACAGTAGCACAACCACTGTGTACCTCTGCAAGCAATGATTTAAACTCTGCCACACACCACTGTAGGATCTTGGCTGGGTTCACTCTTTTTGATAGCAATCCTCTGACCAGCATATTGTCAAGTCCCACCCCAAGGAGCTTCAGTCCAACTGAAAAACAAGCTAGAATCCATCTTTCTGCTGCAGGAAACTGCATATAAATATAATAAATCTTTTATTTACGAAGAAAATTTTTGGGCTTAGCATGCCACCTGTTTCCTTTCCTTGACATGCGCACACCAGACGGCTGTTTAGTTTTTCTACCCCTTCCTCTCTGCATAATTGTTGGGATTTCTGGTATATCTGTCAGATTCAGCTTTGCAAAATGTATCATTGATTTCCTTGATCCAATTTAACCCACTGTTGTCCTTTTGCCAGCAATGCATACTTACATATTCCACCACCTATATTCTTAGTGTCAGCTGGCCTAAAAATGGGCTTGAAGGCTATGAGACTGCAGGAATAATGGCTGGCATCCTGTTGGTGATCTCGAAGCAATTAAGTTCCCTTGAACATGTGGTCATACCCTCCAACAGTCCTGATTTGGCAAGAGACAGTGCCAGATATTCCTCTGTTGCCCATTCTTTCAGCTGCTTTTAAAATGGAACAGTTTCTCTCTCCTCCTCCCACTTTGTCCTCAGTTTACTTTGATTGTTGCAATCTGAGTTCAAAGTGCAAAAGTGGTTCACCTTCAATTAACTCCGCAGGTTAAGAGGAGTGGGCAGAACCTAGCGCTTCCTAGTAGATGCGAGGAAAACCAAACTACTGAAGCCTCTCCTAGTTTGTGTGTTCTTCATTAATGACTTTTGCCATCTTAGCACGCTGTGATGTTGTGTAGCCCCATGTGGGTCCCAGTTTTCATCTGTGCCATGTTGGAGGGTGTGATATTGTCACGCCCCAGTCCCAGAACCGAGATGCAAACACAGACAGGATCTTCCCCAACAGCCAAAACACAGAGACATGAACAGGACAATACTTACTGAAGCCCAGCATAGACAGAAAAGGGAGAGCCCACAAGGCTCAGAGCACTTATAGAGGCAAAGAGTTGGTGGAAGCTGCTGGCCAATAAATACCAGAGGTGGGGTGGGCAGAAGTCTGTTGCAGACAACTGGAAAATCCGGTGGAAGCAACGCGTTCTTCTTTTGATCCTTGGCTTGTGTTCCTGAGAAACCTCGACCCTTGCTTTATGTGCTGACTGTCCTGCTGGATACGCCCTGGATCTGACACTCTGAATTTATTGCTGACCTAGACTGCTGAAACAAGAGTGGTAACTGACTGATAAGATTCTGCAAACCTTGACTGTGGCTGCTATGATAGACTCTGTTTAAGGACTGGGAACTGTGGCTGGCTTTCTAAACAGACCAGATGTGGTCATACCCTTTTTTGGCCACGGCACAATGTCTCTGTTCTGTTAACAGTTGCACAAGTGGAGTTCTACAAGTATAACCCTTACATGTATGGCTGCATATTCTTGAACAGTGAGTAACTACTCATCATTGGTTCACAATGTAGGATCTCAGCTAATAATAGTTAGTAGTCCTCTCTTTATCAAGTTAAGCCATTACCAGACCCTAGGAACAGTGGCGGAGCTTGGAGTGCGTGGAGGGGGGGGCAGGAGGGGGGGCTATGGCACGAGGGGCGTGGCCACTGTGTGTGAGGGCGTGGCCAGTGCGTGCGGGGGTGTGGCCGGGGTGCGCAGGGCATGGCTGCAGGCTGGGACTTCCCAAAAACATTGCCGCCTGGGGCAAATCGTGCCCCCGCCTCCACGTCCCTACGCAACTGCCTAGGAAAGCATACCCTCCAATGTTTCCCAGATGAACACTGGGACACATGTGGACAAGCAAGATTTGAGTGCAGTCAAGACAGCGTAAGTTATCGATAAGGAAGAACAGACAACCTAGGAGAGGCTGAAGCAGTTTGCTTTTGTCTAAGCCTACTGGGAAGGGCAAGATTTAGCTCCCTCCTCTATTTCCCCTCCACTGAGTTAACTGGGTGCAAACTACTTTTGCCGCAATTGAAATAAGATGACAAGAAAGAGGGAAAGTGAGAAGAAGAGAGAAAAACTGGGACATTTAAAAAGCGGTGGGGAAAGTGAGATGAACGAGGAGTAATTGGGACTGTCCCTCCCAAACTGGGAGACTTGGAGGGTATGAGAAAATTCCTTTTTTTTGGCTGGAAGACTGGGGAGTTTTAGTATAAAAAAAGAGGAACTTTCCCGAGCTCTGGAAACAACTGTATCTGACTGAATTAATATCATACTGCATAGTCTAAAAATACAGAATTGTTCATGTTCCTTTGGGCAAGTGTTTTGACTTAACGGCACTTTCCAAAGCACTAGCTGCACTGTTAAGTATTGTATTAAGGCAAAGAAGTATGCCCTTAGCATGGCTAAAAAGCATCCGTCACTGAACTGAAATTGATGACGACTTCCTGCAACCAGTCCACTGGACAACTGCAAGGCAATTGCAGACCCTGACGTTTACCAAGGCAATGAGGATGTCTTGACTGAGACCTGGGATACTTACGCTTCTCGGGATTGAAACGACGTATTATTACATTCCTATTCATCAAGGGCCCCAAAAGCCCCAAAATAACTCTGGGTTGCATCCCAAGCTCCCCTCCTAGCAAAAAAAAAAAAAAAATTGGAAATATTTTTTGCCTCCCAGTGCTCGCTCAGGGGCAGGGGATAATTTTATCACGTTCTCTTCAGACCATTTCCTAGTCCAGGAAGGTCCTCTTTTAAAACAGGAAGTGAATGTGAAGTTGACTTCTAGGTTACTTCCTGTACTCAAAAAAGTCACTCCTGAGCCTACAATGGCTCAGACAGGCTGAGATCAGGACAAAATAGGATCGTCGATCTGGAAGAGAGTGCAAAGGGCATCAAGCCCGTCCGTTCAGGAAGATACCACCAAAGCATTCCCAAGAGATGGCCATCCAACCTCTGCTTAAAAACCTCCAAAAGAGGAGACTCTACCACGCTGCACCACCCTCCGAGGCAGCATATTCCGCTGCTGGACAGCTCTGACCATCAGGAAGTTCTTCCTAACGTTTAGATGGGAATATGAAATAGGCTCTACTGATACCCTCCAATGAGTCATAGGCCATTTCCGCACGAGACTGTTATAGCGCTTTGATTCCACTTTCAACTTCCTATGGAATCCTGGGGTTTACAGTTTCGGGAGGGGCCAGCCGGCCCCTCCCGAAACTGTAAACCCCAGGATTCCATAGGAAGTTGAAAGTGGAATCAAAGCGCTATAACAGTCTCGTGCGGAAATGGCCACTGATGAAAACTGGCTCCTGCGTGGCCAAGCAATATCAGAGTGTGGTCAAGACAGCAAAAGTTCTCAGTGAGGAAGAACACACAAGCTAGGGGAGCCTGCAGCTGTTTGCTTTTGCCAGAGCTTACTGGAAAGGGCAAAATTCTGCTCCTTACTCTCCTCTCCCCCTACTGCATTAACTGAGTACAAACTAATTTTGTACTTTCGACTCAGTTTGCAACTACTGAAGCCAGCCAAAGACAAAGGGAAAAGTGAGAGAAGGAGAAAGGAACTGAGATGTTTTAAAAGCAGCTGAAAAAAGGGGATGACAGAGGGTTAGTTGGGACTGTTCCTATAGGGACAGTTGGAGGGTATGCCCACCCCTTTCAGCAGACAACAAACTTTCGTAATTTTTTTTTCCAAAGGTTACCTAGGTGACCACTGCAACCCATCCCCAACAGTTGTTCACACTTTTGTAAGGAAAAAGCCTGTGCTATCTGTGTTCGTAAAGAAGCAAATAATTTGGAATAGTTTTTAATTAAGACTTGGCACAGAATATTCCCAATGCAGCAAAGCTGCGCAATGCCTGGCAGCAAAACATGAAGATATTTCATTCTGCACCTGTAAATAAATGCATAAATAAAATAATTGATTAGTTTTCCAAAAAAGAAAGAACATAATGCCCATCCCTTTTCTTGTGACAGAGGCTTTCAAGGGATGGAGAAGAAGGGAAAGTCCTGTTTCTCAAGCCGTGATCTTAGATTTCATCTTGCGCCATGACTGAGAAAAGGACAAACCTACCTTGCATTTTCCGGAAACTGTTAAGAAATGATTCAAAGAACAATGTTTTCTGTGCCTTTTTCTCTTTTTTTGTAAGCCATACCACGGAAATGATGTATTTTTGTTCTTTTTTTAAAGGAGATCAATCAATCAATCAATCAATCAATCAATAGTATAGAAAGCTGCTGAGACCTCTGGGGGACCCTGGAGGACCACAGCAGGTGATGTAATCACTTTGCATCCAACTCTGGGGACATAGTTGTGAAGCTGGAATTCTGTTGGGGTAACAGTTTTAATTTACCTACACAGTAGTTGCCAGTCTGCCTATCTGAGTTCAGGTGTAGCATGCATTCATATCGTTTCCTCGGTTCTCCATCAATTAGCCTGCAGTGGTCCTCCATTTTGTAGTCAGTGGTTTTCCTTCTCTCTCTTCCATCTTTGAAGGGACATGTCACAGAGCCTCTCATCATGAGATGCTGTACAACCTTTAGTATTAGTAAGTAAACTTACTTCATATTTCTTTACAAGGAAGACTAAGTCTGCTTTAATTCTCTACTAGGCCCTGTGTAGGAGTTGGTGGTATGGGACTGGTTGTTCCTCACCTTCTACTTGTCTCTCATATTCCCAAGAAATTCCTTTCTCCTGGTCAGCTGCTAAAGCTCACACCTTGATTCATGCACTGGCAGGTCTAGATGACCCTTGAGTTATCTTCTAACCGCATGACTCTATGGTTCTGCCTTTGGAAATTACCAGATAGCGTTTCATAGAATCATAGAATCATAGAAATGTAGAGTTGGAAGAGACCACAGGGGCCATCCAGTCCAACCCCCTTCTGCTATCCAGGAACACCCATCAAAGCACTCCCGACAGACGGCCATCCAGCCTCTGCTTAAAAACCTCCAAAGAAGGAGACTCTGTTTTTGTAATTTGTTGAGTCTCCTTCTTTCTTCAAAAACAAATTACTATGCAGAATACAACTGATTTGGAAAGGAAACTAAAATATATAAAGCAAAGATATTATGAACGTTCTAATAAAACTGGAAAATGGCTAGTTTATAAACTTTAGAAAGAAAGAGAGAAAAGGACAATCTTGGAAATTAAGGATGGAAATGAAATGTGTAGACAACAAGATAAAATAAAACTAATATTCTACAGATATTATCAGACACTTTATGAAGAAAAGGAATATTTTGATTTTGACAGAATCATTAAGAAATATTTAGGAAAAGTTGAAATACCGCAAATCAGAGAGGAATCGAAGTTAGAGTTAAATAAACCCATCACTAGAATGGAGATTATAAATGCAATCCAGAAATTAAAATTGGGGAAAGCCCCGGGACCTGATGGATTAACATCTCATTATTATAAAATCTTTCAAGATGTGTTGGTGGAACCCATGTATAATGTGATAAAAGGGTTAGACAAGGGGGAGCGTCCAAGTACTTGGGGAGAGGCTATGATTAGTCTAATTCCCAAGGAAGGTAAGGACCACCATGATGTTAAGAACTACAGGCCGACTGCTTTGCTAAACACAGATTATAAGATATTTGCGATCATTTTGGCAGAAAGATTAAAAAAAGTATTAAAAGAGTGGATTCATGAAGATCAATGTGGCTTTCTCCCGGGAAGATCTATTAAGAATAACATGAGAATTGTCTTGAATATAATAGAATATTATCAAAAGCATAATGAGAAAAAGCTAGGAATGATATTTCTTGATGCGGAGAAGGCTTTTGATAACATTAAATGGAGTTTCATTGAGGAAACTTTAAAGAAGATAAAAATAGGTGACAATTTTTTGAAGTGGATTGGTATGATCTATAAAGATCAGTCAGCAAATATTATGGTAAATGGAGAAAAAACATCTAAAATTAATATTATGAAAGGGACGAGACAGGGATGCCCATTATCCCCATTGATCTTTATAATAATGACTGAAATCTTAAATATTCAAATAAGACAAGATATGGAAATAAGGGGAGTACAAATAAAGAATCAGATCTTTAAACTTAGGGCATTTGCGGATGATCTGGTAATCATGTTAGATAATCCGGGACAAAGTATAAAACGGTTAAAAAGATCTTACAGGATTATGGGATAGTGTCAGGTTTTAAAATAAATTCAGATAAAACATCTATATTAACTAAGAATATGAATAAACAAGAGGAAAGTGAGCTGGAGAGGGAATCCCAATTTAAAATAGAGAAAAAAATAAAATATTTAGGAATATATTTGACTAAACGTAATACAGATTTATATAATAATAATTATAAGAAAATTTGGCAGTCGGTCAAAGAGGATTTAAGGAGGTGGACAACCCTGGATATATCGTTGTTAGGAAGAATTGCTACAATTAAGATGAACATCTTGCCAAGACTAATTTTCTTATTCCAGAATCTACCTATTATAACAAATGATGGGGTTTTTAAGCAATGGAGAAGCGATCTTTCCAAATTTATTTGGAATGGCAGAAAACCCCAAATAAAGTGGTGTAATCTAATAGATGCCAAAGAAAGAGGAGGTTTAGGAAAACCGGAGTTGAGGCTATATTACCATGCATGTTGTTTGGATTGGGTGACTGCTTGGGTTAGATTGGACGACGAGAGATTGCTAGCTTTGGAAGGTGCAGATTTGCCCTTTGGCTGGCACTCATATCTCTGGTATGAGAAGGTTCGAATAAATAGAGAATTCAATAATCATTTTATTAGGAAATCAATACATAGAGTATGGTCGTTGTATAAGAGAAAGATATATAGGAGACTTCCATTGTGGGTGTCTCCTCATGAGGCTTTTTATAGGAGAGAGAAGCCGCAAATAAATAGATGGATCTCTTATAAAGATATAGTGAAGTCACAGGGGGGTGAACTTTTGTTAAAAACGAAAGAAGAATTAGCGGATTGTGGACTCTCTACCCACTGGTTATTGCAAAGACAGATAGCGGAAAAATTTAAGTTAGATCAAAAAACAGTTGGGTTAGAAAGTAAAGAAAATGAGTTGGATAAACTATTTAAACCAGGAGTGGATCACCTTATAGCAAAGTTATATGCAATTCTGTTAAACTTAGAATTCGAAAAAGAGATAATAAAGGAGAATATGTTACGATGGGCTCAGAATATAGGAAGGCCGATACAGCTGGAATGTTGGGAAAGATCTTGGTCTTTAATAAATAAAACATTGAAGAGTGTAGCCTTAAAAGAAAATTATTTTAAGATTTTTTATAGGTGGTACTACACGCCAGTACAAATCGCAAAAATGAGTAAAACTGATAAAACCAAGTGCTGGAAGTGTGATCAGAAAGGAACTCTTTTCCACCTTTGGTGGACGTGTATAAAAGCGAAGAAATTTTGGATATCAATACATAATAATATAACGAATATTATTCAAAGGAATTTTCCGTTACTTCCAGAGATATATTTATTAAATATGTACGAGCATGTAGGACCATTAAAAAAGCAATCACGTCAAAAGATATTAACTTATATGATAGTTGCGGCGAGAATGTGCTATGCTAGTAGATGGAAAAAAGAGGAACCTCCCGAAGTAGAGGATTGGTTATTAAAAATATATGAAATAATGGAAATGGAAAAATTAACGGTAGCACTGTCACAAAAATCAAAAGAAAGGATAGATGAAGAATGGGATCTGATCATCCCCATATTGGAAACTAAATGGGGGACGATGGCTATTAAAGGAATAAGGTAATAGTGAAGCGTGTGTTAAAACTTTGGTTTATGTAGGAAATGATTAGATCTATAAGTTTAAAACGGAAAAAGGGGAAAAGGATTCAGTATGAGAAAATGGGAATATAGAGGCTAGGAGGACTTAAGGAAGGAAATAGGGAAATTTAGTGAATTCGAAGAATGTTAGAAGGAAGTGGAGTAACAGGGTATGTTTAAGTTATTGTTGGACTGGAAAATCTATGGAAGAACCAACTAGTATAGGGAAAAGAAAATAAGGGAAGGTTTTTTTTTTTTTTTAATACATATATACCATGATTAAAATGGAGAGATCGGAGATTGAATTGATTTAGATAAATAAGTGTATATATTAAAGGACAATTAAAAGAAAGAAAAAGAGAGAAATTTAAGTTGTTTAAGTATAAAAGTAAAGTTGTTGTTATGGGATGTAAAACGGTAAATAAGTACTTTTTGTGTTAAATTTACTTTACACTTTAATTTATTTCCTTGTCTTTTGAATTGTTCGTTTGGAATATGTGTGAAACGGATTTGGATAAATTTGAAAGTGAATTTTAATAAAAAGATTTAAACAAAGAAGGAGACTCTGCCACACTCCCAGGCAGCAGATTCCACTGCCGGACAGCTCTGACTGTCAGGAAGTTCTTCCTGAGGTTCAGGTGGAATCTCCTTTCCTGCAGCTTGAATCCATTGCTCCTTGTCCTAGTCTCTGGAGCGGCAGAAAACAAGCCCCCTCCCTCCTCTCCATGGCATCCCTTCAAATATTTAAACATGGCTATCCTGTCCCCTCTTAACCTTCTCTTCTGCAGACTGAACATACCCACCTCTCTGAGTCTGTCCTCATAGGGCTTGGCTTCCAGGCCCTTCACCATTTTGGTTGCCCTCCTCTGGACCTGCTCCAGCTTGACCATGTCCTTCTTGAATTGGGGTGCCCAGAACTGGACACAGGATTCAAGATGAGGTCTAACCAAAGCAGAATAGAGTTTGGCTCTGGGTTTATGGTTGCAAGGAGTAGTTTTTAATTCATTGCTCTGTTTTTCTCACACTTCCCTTTATACACACATTAATTTTAAAATCATTATCTCTTCAGAGTGCTAGGGAACAGAGAGAACAGAAACTGAGACAATAAATATTTTAGCTGTGGGTCAAAGGCATCCTGGATCTGTCATTTCTCATTTCCACAATGTGCTCTGTTCCATTACTAAAGACTTTTGCAGAGTCCAAGCTCTCTAAAGTTCAAGCTCAGGAGAGCCGAAGTAAGCATTCTCTCCTACAGTACGTGGAGAGGATGTAGACAAGAGCTTTTCCTTATTAGCATGTGCTTAAATGAAAACAGCAAGGGGAAATAAATAAAACATTAACTGAATATAATGATTATGAAACAGTATAATCAAAACAAGGATTGAGTTAAAATTATTCATATTTTCAGCAACATTGAAAAGCCAACCTATTTTTGCTCTCACTCTCAGGAGACATAGGCCCTTTCCACACCCTGCCTTGTCCTGTTGTGCTCCGGCAGCGGCTCCCTGTCGAAGGAAGCACGATGAACGTGCCTCTTCCTTCCGCAGTGTAGTCAGAACTTTCTCAGGCTGCGCTGAGGCAGGAAGTGCCTCCGGTGTGCTTCCGGGGCTTCCGCACGCCAGGTAAGTGAGGGACGGTCAAACGATCATGAGTCATTAACAGGGAAAACCCATCAATGATTTAATCCGCGATTACACTGCCTGACAATGGGAGAAGGATGGGGTCGTGACAACATCATGCAGAAGCATTGTTGCGGTCCCGCTCCTCTCCCGTCCCCATGCCAGGACAACAGTGTCCTGTGGAAAGGGCCGTAGTTTTCCCTCTGTGATGCAGTCACATAATGGAATCAGATTGGCTATGTAGAATAATCACGGCTTCGTATTCACAATATGACTCCAGTTATCTGGTTATCACGATTACGAGCGATACAGGGAAGTTTGCCCTCACTCTGAATTGACTTTATCTGATTTCTACTCCACCTTTCAATCTAGAAGGATCTGTAATAATAAACAATAAACCAGGATAAAGGCTGGACTCCCGATGGTTAATCTAAACTGTCGTCACTGTGTGCCTTCAAGTCGATTCCAACTTATGGCAACCCTATGGCAAACCAATCATGGGATTTTCATAGCAAGATTGGATCAGAGGGGATGCTGCCTTGGCCTCCTTTGAGGCTGAGAGAGTGTGCCTTGCCCGAGGTCACCCCATGGGTTTCCATGGCCAAGCAGGGATTCAAACCCTGGTTCCAGAGTCGTTCTCCCATACTCAAACCACTATACCACACTGGCCCTCTCAAGACTAGATTAGACCCATTTAATCAACCACCGAATGAAGAATCAGCACGTAGGTAAATCCAATTGTTTCAAAGCCTCTACTGTAATTGAGACTAAGTGGAGTTCTCTTGGTGTCCTATGCACACATAAGTTCCCTTACACGCAAGTTAGTACTTTTTGGGTCATTCCGCAATCGACAAGGTGCTGAATGCTATCTGCAAGACGGTTTCAGCACCTTGATCAGCTCCCTTTAAATTAGACACAATCTCATCTGTGAAGTTAACAAAGACATATCAAACTGATTCATGGGAGTTAGTGTGACGTTGTCGTTTGAGCATTGGACTATAACTCCGGACTCTGACGTTCGAATTCCCACTTGGCCATGGAAACCCGAGGGGTGGCCTTGGGCAAGTCACACTCTCTCAGCCTCAGAGGAAGGCAACAGTAAACCCCCTCTGAACAAATTGCTAAGAAAACCCCATGATACGTTCCCCTTAGGACTGCTTTAAATCAGAAACAACTTGAAGGCAGGCAACTGTAACAACGACAGACTGATTCAAGTTTTCTGAGTTATTCCTTCCCAAACACTGAGTGTCCTGGTCAGTTTTTCAACTTTAGATCTGCTTCAGACCCTATCCAGGAATTCCAAACACATACACACACCCGACAAAAAGAACAGAACATAGGTTTCTTGGCTGCGTCAACCCACTGCAAAAGGTTGCCGTCCCTCGCCACTCACCCCAGCTGCCCTTTCCAAGCATTTTCACCCGAAGCAGCACAATTCTCTAGCCATCTCTGTTCCTGGTGGAAGCTGCTTCCTAACAGCTGGTTTCTATTTCTGTTCCTTTGTCCTGTCAGAAGCGATCGGTCCCAAGGTAGTAGTTTTCACTGTCATCAGCTCCCCACTGGGCTGACAATGCCCTTACAAAGGGCATGGCGCTGAGTTTATTACCCGTCTGTCCAGCTCCGGCCCCGGTCTCCCCTTCCCTGGCAAGGTTGGCATCTGGCAGTGCTGGGGGAGAGAGAATGCAGCTGTGCTCACACTGACACGCTACCAAATCTCAGATGTCAGTGGTGGGGTTTCCAGCTTGGAAGGCGTGGGAGAACAGGCTTCAGCATTTCCTTTGAGGTTTGTAATGAAAGACCCGTTTGTGACAATGAATGCAAAGGGAGATTTGAGGACCCTGTGTCTAAGCTTTTGCGAGCAACTGGGTTTCTCAGATCTTTGAGTCTCAGAGCCTGGGCCTCTCTCCTACGGCTTAGCCGAAGGGAGAAATTTCAGGGTGAGAGTGCTACCTGTGTGCTGCTGGCCCCCATGGCTGCAGGTGGCTTCCCAGTTGATGCTGTAAACTACCTTGGCTACTTCTCCCCTCCCTAAAAAGCCACCAGCTGGGTGAAAATTACCAGAATGAATTTCAACAGGGATAAATGCAAGGTAGGACATTTAGGCAGGAAAAACAAAAGGCACAAATATAGGATGGGTGGCACCTGGCTTGATAACAGTAACCATGAAAAAGGAGCTGGAGTCTGAGTAAGACACAAGCTAAACATGAGTCGAAAGGGTGATGCTGCAGTCAAAAAAGCCAATGCAATTCTAGGCTGTAGCAACAGGAGTGCAATGTCCATATCAAGGGGAATAATTGTAACACTCTATGCAGCTGAAGGGAAGATCGGAAGCACCATGTCCATTTCTGAGCACTACAGTTCAAGAAGGATATCAACAAGCTGGATTGTGTCCAGGGAAGGTGACTAAATGAAAGAGCTGGAAACTCAGCACAATGGGTAAGAGCTGAAGGAACTGGAGATGTTTAACTTGGAGAAGAGAAGATTGAGAGATGATCAGATAGCCATATTTAAATACCTGAAAGGATCCCATATGGAGGATGGATCCAGCTTGTTTTCTGCTGTTCCAGAGACAAAAATATAAACCAGTGGACTGAAATTATGAGAAAAGAAATTCCCATGGAAATATTAGGATGGTAACAGTTATTTGATACAGGAAGAGACTTTTTCAAAGTATAATGGACTCTCCTTCTTTGGAGGGTGAGATGACCATCCCTCAGGAGTGCTTTAGTTGTGTGTTCCAGCCTAGCAGGGGGCTGGACTAGATGGCCATTGGGGTCTCTTCCAATGCTGAAATTCTGTAACTCTATGATCGTACAAGAGAGCCAGTGCAGGGTAGTGGTTTGAGCACTGGACAACCCTGGAGACCAGGTTCTATTCCCCGCTCAGCCATGGAAACCCACAGGGCGACCTTGGGCATGTCACACACTCTCAGCCCCCAGAAAACCCTGTAATAGGTTCACCTTAGGGTCACCATAAGTCAGAAATGACTTGCAGGCACAGAGCAACAACAGCGATCATGCAAAGTGTATTTAACATAGGTTGCTTTGGCCATGGGAATACAGGCAGAGCTCCTGCCATGTAGAATCCTTTTCCAGCATCCAGGTGGGAGGTTTCAGCCACAAAAACATGTTGAATAAATGAAGTTTATCTGTAGCTCCTTTGTGGGAGGAAAAAGAGGGAAAGCTAATGAGTACATCAAATAATTGGGCTTCAAATGACTTTCTCGGTAATGGCGCTGTGCACTTTTAGGGGAATGCTTCTTGTCAATAGAGCTTTGGTAATGATACTCTTCACTAAGGAAACAGAAAGAAACATGCATGGAACAGAACAGGTTGTCCCACGTAAGACTTAAAATTCTAAAGCTAAAAAGGAGTCAGCAAGGTCAACTGGTTGAAACCCCTACTCCCTCCCAGTTGTAGAGAACCTTGCTTCAAGCCACCCTGCATTGTTGCTCAGATGCATTCCTCAGCTTTCCCAAAAGCCCCCAGAGTGGCAGATTAGGAAGGAAGTTGGCTTTCACCCCCTTGTCTACCTACTACCCACATAGTGGAGGTTGGTGAGTCCATGTCAGTGGGATAGAGAATCCATTCTGGGTTTTGGCCTCAACTTTAAAGGAGCTCTCTGTGGTAAGAACCTTGTTCCCCCAACAGGTTCAACACACCTTTGCTAAGACCATGAAAAGTTCAGACTAAAACCAGGTGTGGATTTATTGATCCACTGACATAAGGATGTAAAAAATATTTCAAAATATTCCCAAAACAGCTCAAAAACGTGCTTCTTGAGAGTCAAGAAACCTTGAGGAGGCCAATGAGGACTGATGAGAATCTTCACGATTTGGGATTTATTTTGCAGAAAATTCATGCATGGGTTTTTGTGCAGGAAACAGTATTTTCTATGCAGAAAATAATATTTCTGGATAGAAAAAAAACATTCTGTGCAGAAAAACACAACCACCAGCTTCAGGAATGATTTGGAGAGACACAGAGACAAGGGCCCTTCTATATTACATAGTTAGAGTACTATGGTTCTGCTTCAATTGCCATGGCAACATCCTAGGGAATCCTGGGATTTGCAGTTTAGGCTTAGAATTCTCAACCAGTGAGCTCTGATGCCTCACCAAACTACAAACTCCAGGATTCCACTGAACGTTGGCCTTGTGGTTAAAGTGGAATCACGGTGCTAGAACTGTGTAATAAGAAATCACACAGTGTCTCTGTGTCTCTCCAAAGCCACTGGAAGCTCATGATGTGCATGTTGGTGAACAGCAAATCTGTTCTGGATTTTGTTGTTATTGTGTGCCTACAAGTCATTTCCAACTTACGGTGACCCTAAAGCAAACCTATCACAGGGTTGTCTTTGCAAGATTTGTCCAGGGTGGGGGAGTTGCTCGTGGTGATTGCATTTTGCTGCACAATTTTTTTTTCTGTCCTGAAATATTATCTTCTGCACAGAAAATACTGCTTCCTGTACAAAACCCCTAGGCATGGATTCTCTGCAGCATAAGTCCCAAATTGTGAAGATTCTTATCAGTCCGGATTGTCCTCACCAAAGAAACACCTTGAGAGGTTTGCCTTAGGGTCTCCATAAGTCAGAAATTACTGGAAGGGACACAGAAGCAACAATAAATACCTTAAAAGCACCAGATCACATCTGATCTTGGAAGCTGAGCAGGATCAGCTTTGGTTAGTATTTGGCTGGGAGATTGCCAACCAGATCTGGGCTATATTTCAGAGGACAGAACTGGTAAAACCACCTCTGAGTACTCCTTGCCTAACAAAACTCTCTGAAATCAGTGGGGTCACCGTAAGTCAACAGGTGACCTGAAGGCACTTGAACACATACACCCAACCCTGGTGCTTTAGGGGGAAAAATGGGTTTCTAGCTCTTCACATCAGGTTGCTTAAAAAGCACTGCTCTGAAGCCAACAGGACAAAGAGTGTTAGGACTGCTTCCAGCTCACCCTGCAAACTGTAATTTGGTTAGATCCTTGCTACCTTGCTCGAACTGTTCATCCCTAGATCTGCAGGGCTGAAAAATACTCCACTAGCAATTTATTCAGATCCATTACTACATGTTAAATGATCCAGAAGGGCAAAATCAAACTTGTTTCAAACCTCTGGAGGCTGTTGGTAGTTATTTAAAAAAAATTGGCTGAAATGCTACACTGGGGTTGCATAGCATACATTGCGACGTGCAGAGTTATGTGTTGATTGTCCTGAGTGAGCCTTGCATTGAATTGCAATGCTGTGCAACCAGATGCACGACGTTAGGAGTGCTACCACCTATTCCAGCAGGAGTAGGTAGGAATACATTGGCCACAAACACACATGTGCACCTATAATTGTGCCATATGCAAGACTCTGCTTTTGCAACCTTGAACTGAATGCTACCACTCAGCATCAGACAAAATTATGTTCAGCTGTACATTCTGTAGGGAAGCAAATATACGCAGATGACACCAACAGGATTCTGACCATCTTCATTCTCATCACCATCCCATCATCAGCATCACTATCCCTGTGATTATTTAAAAGCTGTTGTTTCAGGTTTTCATACCTGCCAATGTGGCCAGTGACAAGTGGAATTCCAAGTCAATGGAATGGTGAATCCAAGTTTTGGTCTGAACTTTAAACAAGCCATTGAAGGCCCTGGGCCCTTTGTTGGTTTTGTTTTTGTTGTTGTTATTTGCCCACAAGTCAACTTCAACTTATGGTGACCCTATCAAAGAGTGACTTCCAGCAACCCCAGTCACTGACTGCCCTGCTCAGGTCTTGCAAACAGTGGGCTGTGGCTTCCTTGATTTGAATCAATCCACCTGTAGTGGGGTATTACCTCTTTTCCTACTGCCTACCACTTGACCAAGCGTTATCATCCTTTCTAATGAGTCACGTTGCTGTTGTGTACCTTCAGGTTATTTCCAACTTCTGATGACCTAAAGTACACCTATCATGGGGTTTTCTGGGGCTGAGAGTGTGTGACCTGCCCAGGGTCACCAAGTGGATTTCCATGAGCATGGAATCAAACTCTAGACTCTGTAGTCCAGCCTTTAAACCTTCAAACCACTCCATCATGCTGGCTCTCAATAAGTCACATAAATGGTTGTACTTTGGACATACCATGAGACTATGGGCATTTCTGCACTAGCCTGTTATAGCGCTATGATTCCACTTGCAACATCCTATGGAATCCTGGGGTTTGCAGTTTCGGGAGGGGCCACCCGGCCCCTCCCGAAACTGCAAACCCCAGGATTCCATAGGATGTTGCAAGTGGAATCATAGCGCTATAACAGGCTAGTGCAGAAATGGCCTAAGTGACAATGAGTCACATAGTCTCATGAAAGCATAACAATCTCAGCTCAATCATCTTGGCTTCTGGGAAGAGTTCCAGACTGGTTTGCTCTTAGGCCCGTTCATTTGTCTTTTTGTCAGTCTATCGTATCCACGGAACTCTCCTCCAGAGCCACTTTTCAAATGAGTTGATTTTCCTTCGATTCGACAGCAGAATCCGCTGCCTCCGTGGAGTGTGGTGGAGTCTCCTTCTTCGGAGGTTTTTAAGCAGAGGCTGGATGGCCATCCATCAGGAGTGCTTTTATGATGCCTTCCTGCGTGGGGATGGACTAGATAGCCCTTGAAGTCTCTTCCAGCTCTATGATTCTATGAGTCCTTTCAGCTTTCTTCACAGTCCAGCTATCACAACCAGACATAGAAATCCAATCAACTGAACCCTTGCCAAATAAATTCAGCATCTTAGAAAGCACCTTTAGAGCTTAGACTAAAACCTGGAATGGAGTCACTGGCCCCCTGACACAGGAACTATCTGCTGCCATTTCATTTCTTTTTCACCATGATCTTTCACTGTTATCTGCATTAAAGATGTTAGACTCAATTGACTTTCTGGGAAGAGTTCACCCGATTTCTGAACTGTGTTTTCCTCTGTGGCAGTTCAAGAGAAACACTTTGCTTAATAAGCTGTATAAGTGTCATTAATTATCATTTACGTGCTGTGTCCTGCTTGCCAAAATTAGTAATGAACATTGAGTTCTGCTATTCTGAATAAGCATTTACTGTTTCACCATGCTGCTCACAGTGGAGGCAGGTTCTTCTAAGCCCTGAACTTCAGGGCAGTTTAACATATCCATTTAGCCATGTACATTTTCACTGTGTGATCTCTCTATCCCCTGCTCTGAGGTGGAACTGGCCGCGATCCTTCCCGAGGATTTTGGTACCAAGCGCTGACCCACATCATGGCTATAAAATAAGCTTTCCTGGTAGAAAATGAGGCAGAAAGTGGCCCAAAGCAGAGAAAAGCATTCCAGTCCTTTAGCTCAGTGCTATTTACTGGAGTGGCCCCTGGACCAGTGCTAGTCCCAAGCGATGTTCGAGAAAAGAAAGAAACAATCCTAGGCAATGGGCACCGATTGTGTATGCACACTGGCATGCTGGAAAAATATAATTTCCAGTGATCCACATCAGGTAGTCTGAGAAGCGCTGCTTTAGCGGACGGTTTCAGCCTCCTGTTACTTCACTGGTAAACCCTGTCCCAGGGTCTACAATTTTGATATCAAAATATGATTCAACGTGCCTGAGAGGTCACCTGGATGAACACGTAGGCAGCAACGGTCGAACGATCGAAAACCAGGTCAGGTCAGTACAATCCCCAGTCACGTAGCCCCAGGAGACCCCAAGCTGTGCAAACCCACAGTAGACAAAGGGTCCTCAGCTCCTGAGGAGCCAACTTAGTGTGCTTTCCCCCAACTTGAGCACTGATAGCAGTAAAATCCTATCAGTCAAGGACCATCTACATAAATTCACACCACAACCCAATGCAACTGAAGATCCTGAAACTTTGGCAACACCTCGTAATCTCATCATGCAAAAGGAGTCGCCACTGCGGAGATTCCTTTTTGTTGCAACACCCTTTGTTCTCCCCAGGAGAGGATTTGCCCTCAAGGTACTTCTTCCCCTACAAATAGTCCCAGTTTTTTAGTGTTTCTTTGGATCACTCCCGGTCATACCAGCAGTCCGTTTCTCCGTCCGTCGAGTAATCCCCTCAGCCCTCTCCGTGCTGAGCTCCACCTCTTTGCAGTTTTTCCCAGACCGAGGACTTCAGGAAAAGGTGCGATATTACCCCAGCTACAATCCCTACAATATTTTCCCTATCCAGTTTCCTCTCTTTTGCTTCTTAATAGGTCTTGAGTGAGTATGTGAGCAATTGCGTTGGTGTGTGAGACTTTCATTCAATAAAATCATTTATTCGACATTTTCGTTTGGTTTCTGGCTTGGCCTGACCCCATAAAAACTGGGTAAAAAGACCCTGCTAGGTTACCCTGCCTCCCACATCGCTATTACTCGTCCTCTGGCTAGCTTCCATTCCCTATCACGTGGAGCACATCAAGGTGTCCTCCATGGGACCCCAGAAATCAGAATGACACTCCCTTTGCAGCAAATGGGAAGCAATGAGTTCTGCCCACAATATCCCACAGTTAACACTCAAGATCCCCGGAGCAGGTTAATAGATCTGCTAGGCCCCTCCGGAAACTGCAAATCCCACGATTCCATAGGATGTTGAAAGTGGAATCATAGCGCTATTAATAGTCTAGTGCGGAAATGGCCTTACACTTACATAAGACACCAACAGGATTCTATCCAATATCAGTTTAAATTGTCGTAATACGCCATAATGCACACAACAGATATTTATTACACTTTCTCTTTCTTTTAATTAGTGTACAACAAATATAATTGTATCAATGTACATTTTATACCTGCAGATTGAAAGTGTAACAGAGTGTACTGTCAGGGCTGTAATCAGGATAATCTGTAATTTGTGTTCTAAAAACTCATGAACGATGAAGAATTAACCCCATATATTCCAGTGATAGAAGTGGCGTTATGCAAGGTAGCTGCGGCTGAGATCCTACATTGTTTTGTGCCTTCAAGTTATTTCCAACTTATGGCAATCTTAAGGCGAGCCTATCACAGATTTTTCTTGGCAAGATTTGTTCAGAGGGGTTTGCCTTTGCTTTCCTTTGCTTAGGATGGGGGACATGTGGCTGGATAGCAGTACGTGTGACAGGGATCTAGGAGTCTTGGTAGATCACAAGCTGAACATGAGTCAGCAGTGTGACGCGGCAGCCAAGAAAGCCAATGCAATTCTTGGTTGCATCAATAGGAGTATGGTGTCCAGATCGAGGGAGGTGATGGTACCACTCCATTCTGCATTGGTTAGGCCTCATTTGGAATCCTGTGTCCAGTTCTGGGCACCTCAATTCAAGAAGGATGTCGACAAGCTGGAACGTGTCCAGAGGAGGGCAACCAAAATGGTGAAGGGTCTGGAAGTCATGCCCTATGAAGAACGCCTTAGGGAACTGGGGATGTTTAGTCTGAAGAAGAGAAGGTTAAGAGGGGATACGATAGCCGTGTTTAAATATTTGAAGGGATGTCATGTTGAGGACGGAACAGGCTTGTTCTCTACTGCTCCAGAGACTAGGACAAGGAGCAACGAATTCAAGCTGCAGGAAAGGAGACTCCACTTGAACCTCAGGAAGAACAGAGCTGTCCCGCAGTGGAATCTGCTGCCTCCGTGGAGTGTGGTGGAGTCTCCTTCTTTGGAGGTTCTTAAGCAGAGGCTGGATGGTCATCTGTTGGGAGTGCTTTGATGGGTGTTCCTGCATAGCAGGGGGTTGGACTCGATGGCCCCTGGAGTCTCTTCCAACTCTATGATTCTATGATTCCTCAAAGGCTGAGAGAATGTTACTAACCCTAGACCACCCAGTGAGTTTCCATGGCTGCGGAGGGACCACACTGCTCTCCCACAGATCACTTGTATGGTGCGCTGTATTGGACCAGGACTCTGGGAGACAAGGGTTTGAAATCCCTGCTCAACCATGTATGTGCATTCAGGTCACTTATTGATATATGCCAACCCCTGAATTTCATAGGGTTTTTTTAGGCAAGAAGTATGATTTTGCCACATACTTTACCTTAATTTCTCAAGTAAACACATAACATCACAAGGATCTGCTTGAATGCTATTTCCCCAAGAAGCTGCCTCTTGCACTTAAGTAAGGATGCCAGCAAAATCTGCCAAAAGAATCTGCTGGTACCAGATTGTTCCAAAGCGGTAGCATCTTCCCAAAGCCAGATGGCCTTGTGGCTGGGCGGGAAGGATTCCCTACCTTGAAATATATGAAAATATTTACATAAATGTCTGTGGAAAATGTTGCACTGCTTTCCGAAAGTAATGGAGAGCAATGAAAGAGAGGCAAATCAAACAGAAAGGAATAGAAGCACATTTTTGCATATACAGATAGGTACAAGCGGCTTTGTATTACTGCTCCATGTAAGAAAAATGCACATTATTTTGTGCATTGTTTTCTGCCCAAAATCTGTTAGAAATTGGACAGCTGTCTTCTGAGAGTGCTTCAGTTGTATATTCCTGGGGTTGGACGAGACGGTCCTTGTGGTTTCAGGGCCTTTCCACACTACACTGTGACATAGCGCTATTATTCCACTTTCAACATCCTGGGGTTTGCAGTTTAGGGAGGGGCATTTAGGACTCTCAACCAGAGAGCTTTTAGGCCTTAGTAAACTACAAACCCCAGAGTTCCACAGAAGGTTGAAAGTGGAATAATAGCACTATAACAGAATAGTGCAGAAAGGCCCTAAGATTCTGTGAAAAAAATATAGGCTATTTCCGCACTAGACTGTTATATGCTCTTATTCCACTTTCAACCTGCAATGGAATCCTGGGGTTTGCAGTTTAAGGAGGGGCCTTTAAGATTCTCAGCCAGAGAGCTCTTTGGCCTCAGGAAACTACAAATCCCAGAATTCCACAGGAGGTTGAAAGCAGAATAATAGCACTATAATACTGCAGTGCGGAAATTTGTATAGAGTGCCAGCAGCTCACTCTTTCCTTAGTTACCTCATTGAATCCTAGAAACGGGCTCTAGATGGCAGCAAAATCCAAATCTGTAAAGGGAAAGGCTATTCTTCATTCTCAATCTGTTCTTGTTGAAGACAGCTAAAGAACTCCTAAGAAATACCCATACTCTGTTTCAAGACTTCCAAAAGGGGAGAATCCACCACACTCCGAAGCAGAGCAGCTCTTATAGTAAAAAAAGTTCTTCCTCCTTTGTAGGCGGAATCTCTTTTCTTGTAATTCGAACCCGCTCCTTCACGTTCTAGGCCATTTCCGCACAACGACGCTCCTCTGTGTCATTGCCCTGCAATTCCAGGCCTGGAAGGGTCTGAAACTCTCCTCCGTACCTGCTTTCTCCATGTGAAAGGGACGGCTGCACCGAGGAAGGAAGTACCGTCATCGCGCTTCCGTGGCTCCCGCACGGCCGGAAGTGATGGGAGCACCGCACGGTAGCAGGTGCAAAATGGATTTTTTTTCCATTTTGCAAAAGCTGCGTGAGCGCGATGCTTGGGGACGGGATGGCAGCAGCCTGGCGACAACGTCATGCGGAAGCACCACGTACCAACTGCTGCCATCCTGTCCCAGAAGCGGCACAGCCCTGTCATGCGGAAATGGCCCTAGTCTCTTATGTGAGTGTATGACTGTTTGAATCTTGCTTGCATGACATATTTGAGGCCTTTTCCGCACGACACTCTTATAGTGCGATTATTCCACTTTCAACCTCCTAGGGAATCCTGGGGTTTGCAGCTTCGAGAGGGGCCGGCCGGCCCCTCTCGAAGCTGCAAACCCCAGGATTCCCTGGGAGGTTGAAAGTGAAATAATCCTGCTATAAGAGTGTCGTGCAGAAAAGGCCTTAGTTTACCTTTGAGTCTCTGGCTGATTTTCCTGCAAGAACCCCATAAACATTGATGGAAAGCTCTCACTAAATTACCCCGCTTCTCACAGCCCTCTTAATTAGAACTAATTAATTCCCCATTTTTGCACAGAGTTGCGGGTACTGCTGGAGGACCTCTAGGACCCCCCCCACCTTTTGAGGTAACAACTTTGAACTCGGTTTGGAGTAACTGAGGACAAAGGGGGATAGTGGGAAGAGGAGAGAGAAACCGCAGCTGAAAAACCGATATGGCAAAGAATTAATTGAGACTATTGCTGCAGTTCGAGATCGTTCAAGGGAACGGAGTAGCTTGATGCTAAACTCTGCGGTCATCTCCCAAATCTTGGGCCGTTTCCATACTAGATGGTTGTAGCACTGTTATTCTACTTTCAACATCCTATGGAATCCTGGGGTTTGCAATTTAGGGAGGGGCCTTGGAGGTGCTGGCCAGCTCCTGTGGGCTGCCAGCTATGAGACCTGCCTGGCATCAAACAATTCCTCATTTTTGTCACTGCGTTAGCATCGTTCTGGCTGTTTCCCATATGCTTGTGTGATGCTGGCTTGGTTAATTAAAATCACATTTTCCAAATGTAGCACAACACAAAGTAATTAACTTTGCACGTTGCAGACAGATCTCGACAAGACCAGCAATGTGTTGGGAGGAGAGAAACCGATGAGGGGCAGAAGCACATAAGGCTTGGGGCACAGTAGCGGGTTTCTTACAAATATGTTCAAAGCTAGACAGAAGAAAAGAGATTCTAAGTAAACATCCGGGAAAACTTTCTGATAATAAGAGCTGTTTGACAATTAAATAGCTCACTTCAGAAGATGGTATTTGGAGGATTTTAAACAAAGGTTGGATGGCTATCTCCGCAAAGTTCTTTAGCTGGGGATTTCTGAATGGCAGAGGGTTGGAACAGATGATCTTGAAGGTCCCTGTCAAGTCTAAAAGGATCACAGAATTACTGAGGAGAATTATAGAAAAATGCCTCTAAGGCTTCCATCAAGACAGAGACAGCTTCCTTAAATCCCATAATTGCCAAGAAATCCACTGATATCATAACCAAACGAGGCTTAGAAATGTTCCTCCCTCCCTCGCTCTCTCTTTGGCACTATCACTCCCAGAATTCCACACTATTTATGCTGGCTGGGGGATCCTCAGAGCTGTAGTCCAATAAAGTAACTTCTCCAAGTTTGGTAACTAAAGATAAAGAGAGAGGGGCTCGGCTCAACAAGTCCCGCTCCTCCTCCTCCTCCTCCTCTTTCTTCTCCCACTTACTTACTTAGGTCCTCATCACACAACACTGTTAGGACACTATTATTCCACTTTAACTGCCTTGGCTGCACCCTTGGAATTCTGGGGTTTGTAGTTTGCTGAGACACTTAGAGCTCTGTGGCTGAGAATTCTAAATGCCTTTTCTTTAACTGCAAATCCCATGATTCCATGTGATATTGCCATGGCAGTTAAAGTGGAATAATAACGCTATAACAGTGTGGTGTGACGAGGCCCTTTCTTATTTATTTGCTAACTCACCCTTTTCCCCCCAATATGGAACCCAGGGCAAATCACAACATAGGCTAAAAGAAAAAGGCTTGTAAAGTAGTTTGCAAAATAAAGATTCAAAAAAAAAAAATTAAAGAAACAATCCTGTTAAAGACAATAACTGGAAAAAATATTTAAAATGTATTGACGAAGATAAAAATACAGGACTACATTTAAAGAACTCTGAAACAGCCTGGTTTGTAATTGCAGATAGATAGATAGATAGATAGATAGATAGATAGATGGATGGATGGATGGATGGATGGATGGATGGATGGATGGATGGACGGACGGACGGATATTGATATCTATCGATTTATAGATAGATAAGACTCGTTTGATCTATGGAACTTGCCTAACTGTTGACTTACACAGTAACAAAGGCCATTTCTGCATGACGGTGCTCTCCCACGTCATCCCGTTGCAATCTCATCCGTGCCTCTGCCGGGATGGGAGTGTGTTCCCAACACTCCCCTCCACACCTGGCCAGCTGTCGGTGGAAGGGAGCACAAGGGACGCTCTCCTTCCTTCCCCACCGCAGCCACCATCCTTCTTCCCAGGCCGCAGTGGGGAAGGAAGTGCGTGATCGTGCTTCTGCCCCCTCTCCACGGCCGGTGGCAACGGAAGCCTCGCGTGACAGGGGGTCATTGACGGAGTTTTTCCGCCACTGATAAACCCCGCAATTGTGCTGGCTGGGGATGTGAGAAGGGTGGGACCACAAAGACGTCATGCCAAAGCGTTGTTGCGGTCCCGGTCCTCTCGCGTCCCCACACCGGGACGGCGTCATCCTGTGGAAAGGGCCAAAGTTAGCGTTGATTGAGTGGATCTAGTTGGGACTGAAAGCAGAGTTTAGGACCCAATATTTACAGTAAAATCTATTTTGATTCTCACATCATTTCCTATCAGGAAATATGCGGAGGTGGGCTATATGGACACTTCTGAATCCAAAACCAAGTTCTTTTTTTTTAACTATATTTTTATTAAATAAGAAAAACAAAATTATTGAAACATATAAGAGAAAACTCTACGCAGATGCATGGAAGAGGAAATAAAAGAGAAACAATCTTGACAAAATTCTTAACATACTCTTAATGTAGTAGAGATTTAGCCTTTTCTAGCTCGCTTCCTCATAGAGATCACGAAACACAGTGTTTCTTTAATCTCCTTTAATTGATTCTTCTAACTGTAATTTAAATAATTAAGTGAGAAGCAAGGCACAGAATGATCAAGCCTGATGGTCAAAAGCTGAGTGAATGCCAAGCGATAGTTTTCCACGTGAAAGCAGATTCAGAAGATGAGATGGGATTGTAAGGCCATCATTTTAAACAAACAGCAGGGCTAGCCTTACCATTGCACTACAGCTCTCTGGCTGAGGATTCTGAATATTCCTCCCTAAACTGTAAATCCCAGTTCTCTAGCTGGAACCATGGCAGTTGAACCAGAATCACAGGGCTAGAACTGCATGGGGCGAAAGGGTCTTTATATCGTTCGGATAACCTGGGTCTTTTTCACACGGCACAATTATGGTACTTTGATACTATTGTAATTGTCACGGCTGCATCCTATGGAAACTTGCGATTTGTACATACTGTGTACCTCCGGCTGAGAACCAGCAGGGTGTGGTGGTCTCAGCATCGGGCTACAACCCTGGAGACCAGAGTTCGATTCCTTGTTCATCCATGGAAACCCACTGGGTGACATCGGGTGCATCACACACTCTCAGCCCCAGAAAATTCCATGATAGTTTTGCCTTAGAGTTGCCATAAGTTGGAAACATCTTGAAGGCGCACAGCAGCAGCAACAGCAACATCCCTCTGGCAAAGAATGCTAAGTACCTCTCAGAACTACAAATCTCAGCATTCCATAGGATGGAGCCGTGGGAGATAAAGTAGCATCAAAGTGTTATAATTGTGTAGTGTCACAACACCCCTGGTTGCAAACCTTTCATGGCATTAAAGGTCATCCTAGGAGGTAAGGTTGCCAGCGGGAAAACTCTGCAAGCCTGCTGAAATTCCTTCTACGCAACCATTAAAAGTGTACAAGCCCTCTGCAGTTTTCCCTCTGGCAGCCCTATTAGAAACAGCAATTGCTAAGTTGAGCAAACCTATACCGCAGCTTAGCTCAGGCAAAATGGACGACTTGTGAGAATACGGAAGGGCAGGAAGGAGAAAACAAAACGGCTGACCTGAATCTAAACTATGCACAGAAGTACAGATTTCTTGCAAGAAAAACTACCACTAGAAAGGGAATGAATATATAAGGGCATACGAAGAAACTTTTTGTCTTAAGGGGATTAGAGAAGAACTATGGCTAGCCCTCAGTATTGATCACTTCCTCTTCCGTTGCCAACAGAAAAGGTTTCTGGAGCACCATCTTGCTCTTAGCGGTTGGGAAAAAGAGAAGCTCATTAACTGGAAGACAAGATAGAGAAGGGTGGGGAAAGGCCAGCAAAGAATATTCTCTGTCTCATGCCTTTTCGAATATAAACCTACGGGCAAGGACTAACAATTTATGTAAGCCACTATAGGGGCCTTTTGGGGCTTGCAAAGTGGAGCCAAAAATGCATAAATAATAGAAGAAATTTTCCTGGGTTCAACTTTCTGCATAGTCATGAAGTTCACAGAGTTCTCCTTGACTGTTTCTCTACCCCTACCCACATACTGTTTTTTTATGTGTTATTGGGCATATTTATCAGTGAAAAGAATTAAATCTGTCCAGGACTAATGACAAATTACTGGACTATTGTGCCCTTGCATCAATGGCTGTATGACGTCGGCTCTTTACTGGAAGTTACTCTCTGAATAAAGACTGCCAAGCTCTGTAGATTTCCCAGCAACCAAGAACAAAGAAGCTACCCTGTTTCCAAGAGATGTCCTGTGTGTCTCTTCAGTAGCCAGCTGCATGTTCTCATTGCATCTGTCTATAGGGGAAGATTAAAAAATTGCTAAGTTGAGCAAACCTATACCGCAGACGCTCACTGCAACCACACTGAAAACCACCGATGTACAACACACAGTAGGCCATGTCCACAAGCACTAGCTACAAGGGAAGCCTGACTACATGATGTTCATTAAAGACCAAATGCCATGTGGTTGGTGGTGGAGGTGCAAAGAAGGGAAACAGTGTCGGAAACAGTGTGGGAAAAGGGATCTTGTAGCACTTTGGAGATTAAGGGCCTTTCCGCACTCCACTGTTATCACACTATCATTCCACTTTCAACATTCTGTGGAATCCTGGGGTTTGCAGTTTAGGGAAGGGCACTGAGAATTCTCAGCCAGAGAGCTCTTTGGCCTCAGGAAACTACAAACCCCAGAATTCCACAGGAAGTTGAAAGTGGAATAATAGCATTATAACAGTGTCATGCGGAAACAGCCTAAGAGAGATATTTGTAGCCTAAGCTTTCATTGACTGGGTCTACTTTGTCAGTGCACCTGATGAAGTAGGCCCACTCTACGGAAGCTTGCAAAATTGTTAGACTTACCCCTGAACCCTCTAAATAAATAAATAAATAAATAAATAAATAAATAAATAAATAAGGGGTCAGACCTAAAATGTCACAGAGTAGTCTACACAATTGTGGGTGAGCTCTGGAAAGGTCCCCAACTTTGGCCAAAGGGACCCCGCTGGAAGAATGCAGTCAAAACCGCTTCTTCCATGAGCAAAGAAAAGGACCTTTATTGTTAAAAGGAGGAGTTTTTATAGGTTAAGACGGCTGATCTCATAAAACATTCCACACGTGTCCAACAAAAATCATTACTTTCTCAAGACCAAAGTTCTGATACGTGGTGGCTAATAAAGTAACCTGTGATTAACAACAACAAACCCTGAATCTGAGATGTATTTGCTCGGCAGTGAAAAATAAGAAATATTGTTACGGAGAATAATAGAGCACCGGGAACTGATGCTACGAGCCCAGGCATTGACTTTGCCAATTAATGTCAAAATAATTTTAAGTGGGACAAGGGGCTGACAACAGGAACACCCCTTAAAGTTGACCAGAATTCAAAACAGAGGAAGTTAAGTTAAGCAAATGCAGAGAGGCAAAGAGAGAGTTCCTTTAGGTTGGACATCTATGGCCCTTTCCGCAGCGGGCAATTAGAACAGGGCGGTGCGTCCTCGCACGGAGGTCGTCTGCACCTTGGAGTGGACTAGGAGCGGACTACTTACCGGAGATCCGCACCTCAGTCTGCTCCAAGACGACCCCAAGTGGTCCTCCAGCGTGTTTTTGAAAGACCGGAAAAAACAGGTCTTTATTTTCCTGGAACGCGCCATTGCGTTCCTGCTCTCTTGTGCAGATTTGCAGGCTCACGCCAATGCGAGCCTGCCATCTGCGGAGGGCGGGCTTTAGGCGTGGCGAGCGTCTGCGGTTGGTCAGGACCCACGACCAACCGGAAGCCGCCATTTTGGAAGCCGGAGCAGCGCGGATCTACAGACCTCGCACTGCTCCGATTCGCCCTGGACCGAGGAGGAGCCCTGCGGAAGGGCTTCAGGGACCGTCCGCGTTGCTTCGGACCCCAGAAGAAGCGGAGAGTGACGGCAGGGAGCGATTCCCTCGCCTCGTGCGGAAAGGGCCTAAGTGGGCAATATCTTCTGTGAATTGAACCGTCCAAGGTGCTGAATCTCTAGCAGCCCCATAGAGTAGACCAGGGAAAAGCTGAGGAAGCACTATTTTGTCTAAACTCTTTTACTCCTTATACTAATATTCTTACTGTTACGTTGTTATTTACTGAATTTATCCCCCACCTTTCTCCCAGGAACGGATCCAAGGCGGCTTCCAGAAATTTGAAACAAGATTAAATAAAAATCTTATTTTACAAAAGTTTTAAAAAGAATTAAATGATAATAGTATTAAAAGCCACGGTTAGAACAGTCAAAACAGGTTTAATAGATAATCATCAAGAGAAGATCCAAAGAAATCAAATATGGATCCCCACTTCACACACACGATTGCTATAGAATTTAAAACTCAAAGTCCTGCCTGAATTAAAAGATGGAAAGAAGGCAGGGAGGGGGCCAACCAGACTTCCTGTGGCAGGGAGTTCCACAGGCTGGGCACAACCATGGAGAAGGCTCTCTCCTGTGTCTTCATCAGACCTGCCGGTGACGGTGGCAGGACTAAGAGAAAGCCCTCCTTTGTAGGCCTTAAAGCTTGTGCTGGCTTGTTGCTACAAATTCCTCTCAGGAGTTCGTCACATGTCCTGGTAGGAGACCATTTGGAAATTTTCTTTTCTTTTACTAAAGTCATTAAGGGGTTTTTTGTGTGTGTGTGTTTGTAAAAGAAACACTTTCCAAATGGTCTCTGCTGGCAGAACAACAGGAGTGACTTCATGCGATAAGTCCCGACCAAAGACACTATTATCCTGCTATAATTACAATTTAGCTGCATCGTGTGATAAGCTTCGCCATAGCAAAAGTGCTACAAGAACTGAAAAAAGAGAGAAGTGGCAGAGTAGATGTGCACTTAAATATTCCCCACCTGCCACTTCTCATTCACTCATTCCTTCATTTTTATCCCACCTTACCTCCAGTACTGGGGATACTTTCACATTACACAGTCATAGGCCATTTCTGTCCTACACTGTTATAGTGCTGTTATTCCACTTTCAACCTCCTGTGGAATTCTGGGATTTATAGTTTCCCGAAGCCAAACAGCTCCCTGGCTGAGAATTCTAAAGGTCCCTCCCTAAACTGCAAACCCCAGGATTCCATAGGATGCTGAAAGTGGAATAATAGCACTATAACAATCTAGTGAGGAAATAGCCCAAGTGTAATGATTCTACTTTAACTGCAATGGCTACATCCTATGGAATCCTGGGACATGTAGTTTGGTGAGGTTCTACAGCTCTCTGGTTCAGAATTTTAAAAGATCTCCCCTAAAGTTAATCAGCTTAATGGCTGTGGTGATTATTGGTTAGCACCCAGCTACAGCAGACCCATGAAATCTATCGATGGAAGGGAAGTCAACACTTAGGCAAATCCCGCTGACTCAGTGGTTGTCACACCCAAAATATAGCAGAGATTGCTCCCACAGCTTTGGAAGCATGCCCGGCAGCAGAGAATATCTTTAGCAGCGTTGCACTGTAGCCAGAAAAACTCACCCACACCAATTGTTCTCTTCCATCAAGGAGGCAACTTATTCTCAAGTTACAATGTGTACATATTTACAAGAATCTTCAGGAGGTATTCCAGCATCCCTCCGCTTGCTCTTTCTGACATAGCCTCCAGCAGACACATCAGACACCATGTGCAACTTGCTGGCTAGCTCTCAGCTACATTTACACTCACAGTAGCTGACGCAATCCTGCCAGCCTTTGCATTCTCCCCACACCTGATGCAACCTTCTCCCCTGGTTGCTCATCAGCATGACTCAGCTAAAGGCACATGCCTCTCCACAGGTGCACTTAACAACCCACATCATAAAGTATTTTCCACAGGTTTGGTCCAACCTTTACTGACAGTGGTTTTACTCTGTTTAAGAATAACAATAGGATTTAGGCTCATTTGTTACCTATACTGTTAAAATATATATTAAATGCTATATATTGTCTTTCAATTGCAGGATCATATGGGATATAAACTGAAAAAATGAAGAAGTGAGAGATTTTATCCAGTACCTGATACATCTGAAGGTTGCTTTCAATAGGAACGTAGTATCTCGGTCAAGAGAAGTAATAGCACCACTCTGGTCTGCTTTGGTCAGAGCTCACCTGGAATAATACTGTATCCAGTTCTGGGCCATTTCCGCACAACACTGTTATAGAGCTACTATTCCACTTTCAACATCCTGTAGAATCCTGAGGTTTGCAGTTTAGGGAGGGGCATCTTTGGCCTCAGTAAACTACAAACCCCAAAATTCCATAGGATATTGAAAGTGGAATAATAGCAGTATAATAGCGTAGTGCGGAAAGTCTTATGGATACCACAGTTCAGGAAGGATCTTGTTAGGCTGGAGTGTGTCCAGAAGAGAGTGTCCAAAAAGGTAAAAGACCTGAAAACCATGCCCTGCGAAGAGTGCCTAAGGGAAGTGGGTATGTTTAGCCTGGAGAAGAGAAGGGTAAGAGATGACATGCTAGCAATGTCGAAATATTTGAAGAGATGTCACGTGGAAGATGGGACAAGCTTGTTTTCTGCTGTTCCAGAGACTAGGACATGGAGCAATGGCTTCAAACTACAGGAAAGAAGACTCCACCTAAATATTAGGAAGAACTTCCTGATGGTAAGAACTGTTTGACAATGGACTGCACTGCCTCAGAGTGAATTGGAATCTCCTTCTTTGGAGATTTTAAATGGGGGCTGAATGGCCAGTGGTCAGGAATGCTTTGATGGTTTGTTCCTGCAAGGCAAGGGCCTGGACAGAATGACCCTTGTAGTCTCTCCCAATTCTATGATTGTGTATTCCTGCACTGCAGGGGGCTGGACTGGATGGCCCTGGTGGTCTCTTCCAATTCTATGATTCTACATGCTTAGTCCTGCCCCCCCCCCCCAGTTCTCTCTGTTTTAGCACACTGGCTGATGAATCATCAGCTAATCTGCTTTACACCTGACCCTTTTCAGCAAAGGAAGATAACAAAGCTTAGACAAACAACAGAGTAATTATGGCCTTTAGTAACTCAAGGGGTGTGAGTGCGCTGAGAGAAAAGCTGGCGTATAAAAGAGCTCATGAGCCTCAGCTCTGGAGGGAAGCCTTCTGGAGTTTGGAAAACATCCACAGAAGCAATCATGTTGCATTTGTGCTACCGAAATAAAATCAGCCGAAAGAAGACAACACTTGCAATTCAGCCAGGAGATACATAAAAGGAGATTTGTGCCACTATGGTGCACAACCTCATGTTCATCACATCCATCCTCCTATGCCTGTCATCCTTCATCGGCATGATTGGCAACCTCATTGTCCTCTTTGCCTTCATCAGCAACGCCATCCGAAACAAAGCGCTTCAACCGCTGGACCGGATCATCATCAACATGGCTCTGGTGAACTTCCTTCTCTGCTGCTACAAAACCATTCCGGGCTTACTCTTTTACACCAGTTCCAAAGATTTGAATGAGCTGGGCTTCAAGATTCTTGTCTATTCGTACCATATGCTGAGGCTTATCAGTATCTGGTCTGTAGAAAATCTGAGTTTCCTCCACCTCATCAAGATCCGAAGGCCCAACCACCGGTGGTCAAAGTTCATCTATCGACACCAGGGACGATACGTCAACAGCACCCTTGCCGGTTGTTGGATATTCAGTATCCTCTTGCAGATCCCATATTTGCAGTCTGAGAAACCCCTATGCGACGAGAACGACACCATCACCTTCATGACCACTTCAAGCTGCCTAGGATCCACAGAGAATTTTCCCTTGAAGTTCACCACGTACGTGTCCATCGGCTTGGACCTTGTCCTGATTGTGTTAGTCATTGTCCTTAATGGCTTCATTATTGATCTTCTCTGTAAGCACAACAAGAAGGTGGAGGCCACTACTTCAGTCACCAGCAGTGGCTGGAACAAGCACACAGCCCAGGCCACAAAAATCTTGCTCTCTTTGCTCTGCATATACGTGGTCTGCTGGATCTCCAATGACATGGTGTGGCTAGCCGTCATGTCTGGGTACATCAAGAGCAATTTTGAAAACAGCGTCCTCAATGAACTCTACGACATCCTATCTTCTGTTTATTACTCAGCTAGTTCATATGTTGTGGTGTTTGGCTACAGAAAAGTCAGAGAGTACTTGGTGGAAGCCTGCTGGTGCTTCAAATATACAAGGTCTACCACGGTTCAAAGCATGTCTTAGGAGGCTGCATCTCATAGCTAACTCCCACGGGATGGAAATGCTGATCCCATCTGTAGGCTGTACAGAAAACTACAACCTAAGAAGAAACAGTTGACCATGCTAAAGTCAATATTTCCTCAACATACCAATGCCTGGCTGTCTGGATCCTGATAGGCTGACCTATTCTGCTGCCTTATTGGTGGAAGAACATACAAGAAGACTCTGCAAGGAGGATAGCAATCGGACATCTTTAGAAAGCATAACTGGTCCAGAAGATGTTTGCTGCCGTTCTGCCTGCGGTTTTGCTTCACACGTTGCCGAATTTGGGATATCTCATCTACAACCTCCAAGTTCCACCTCAACTTTGACTGAAATAAGGCTACTGATGGCTTCCCATCTGGCTTGTTTCAGGTAGTCCTACCAATGGGCTTTGTAGGGGGAGAAAATATTCAAGACATCTAGAAACGAAAAGCTGGGCAGGAGAGAAGCAGTCCAGTGCAGGGAAAGAAAGGAGGAAAGGGGACAGCAAGGGCAGAGAAAATGAAACCCACGGGCTGTGGGGGGAGGTTGGTCTTCAAGGGTGCCCCCAACCTCCTGGTTAAATAAAGGCCACTTGTGGACCTAAAACAGCGCAGGGAATTGCCAAGACATAGTGAAATTGTCCACCACGCTTCCTAGGGCAGTGTTACTCAAAGTGGTGGTCTGTGGACTGGTACCAGTCCATGAGCTACTGGCTGCCAGCCTGTGATGAGTTTCTAGGATAGAAAGAAATGGCTGTATTCAATGGGCACAAATATGATACAGCTCCTGGCACACTGGGGGAAAACCCTAACTGTTCCTCACATCAGATAGCTTAAGAAAATTAGTGGGCCCTTGGTGGCTGCTGGGGTTTCACTCCGGAACCCCCCGTGGGTACCAAAATTCATGGATGCTCAGGTCCCATTGTGTACAGTGATGTAGCCAAATAGCATCCCTTATATAAAATGGCAAAATTGAAGTTTGCTTTTTGCTTTTTAAAATATTTCAAATTGGTTAAATAAATTAAATTGATTGAATCTGCGGATACAGAATCCATGGATATGGAAGGCTAACTGCCCTAATGGAGCAACATTTTTAGTTTTGAAAAACAAGAAAGAGTTCTAAGAGGGCATGGAAGGAGGTGAGGGACGTGCTGGGGTGGCGCCGTGGCCCTCCATCTCCTGGAATTTCCCCGCCCTGATGCAGAGGAAAAGAAAGGCAAGACTCAAAAAGACAGCTCAGGGGTAGTAGGCAAGGAAGCAGCATGGGTTGGGGAGGCGTGTGAGGAATTTGCTGCTTTATGGCCCTGTAGGAGAGATGCCCACAAAAGAAGTTACAGATCAAATTCATAACCTGGGAAAGTGGCGTATTGGACGGAGTCTTACCTCCTCTGACTGCAAAAAGGCAAACAGCACAGCCAGTGATTTTCCAGCACAGAATCTCAGCTTTGTGTGGAATCGATTGCATCTGATATGATCGGAGTGGGCAAAGCGGCATCTGTTCCTTTGGTGGATGCAGCCTCAACAGCACGCCATATTTGTAGCTGCATTCCCTGAAGGTGAGATGTGTGTGTGGCGAAACCCCTTACGCAGCTGAGCACACACAGAGTTAACAAGGGCAGGGGTGGGCTAAGCTGGGTAGCTGGCTGGATTTGCACCAGATTCCCAGATGAAGCAGCACATGACTTGCTTGGTTTTGCTTTGCTTTTTTTCCCCGTCACCGTAGGAAGCTACTCTTACATCTCCTGCCTTGGTGCCTGCTTCTATAGCTTCCTCTTTGGAAGGTGGGAGAGCGATGTAACAACTTTTGTCCCTCTTTGGGGAAATGCCGGGAAGCATTCTGTAATTCTGTGTGCAGTTGCAATGGTTTTGGAAGCAAACAATGAAGTTACAGGATGTGAGACAGACATTGCATTTCTTCTCTGCTTGCAGTCAAAGCTAAAAATACAGTTGGCCCTCCACATTCGTAGGTTTGATTTTCACGGGGTTTTTATATATATATATATATATTTATTGAATTTTGTTCGACCAAGCAATATAAGAAAGGAGAATAAAACAAGAATAAACATTAGTATGAAAAATGAAAAGAAGAAGAGCATACAATTCCAGTTTTACCAAATATACACCTAAATGCACTTTGGGCATAATCAATAGAGATTCACAGTACTAAATAAGTACCTTGCCATAATCTGTACAAATAATCTACACAAAGTATTCTACAGATTCAATTTCAAAACATAGACCTATTGCTCTTTCCTCAGACTCTTTCGAAACTCTATCACCAAATCAGTTTTACAAATTTGGCCTTCCCTAGTGCACTAGTTTGCACATACTTCTTTAAATAAACAGAATCTATTTCCACTAAACCTTTCCTAAACGAATAACTTAGTAACAATTAATAACATTTACAAACTTATAGTTAACAAAAAAAAAAGTTGTCGATTCACAAGCATTTTATAAAAAAGACTTCCCCCACTGCTGACTAAACAGCGTAGTTTTTAACTTCGAAGTCGCCCTCCAAACTAGGAAGAGAGGGGCCAGATAAATAAATATCTGAGTACATTATATATACCCCTGCCTCCAAACATAAGTTAGATTTTCACAGTTTTGATTATCTGTGAGTTTCTCCAACCCCTGCTCCCCCATCTCGGTGATTTTTTTCAAGGGGAACCTGCCCCTCTCACCAGCTCTGATTCATGCAGCCCTTTAAAAACCTGCCTCTGCTCCTCCTCCTCCTCCACCAGCTATTCCCTGGCAAAGGATGTAAAGTAAAGTTAAAGGATGGCTTGCAGCCTGAATTCTCAGCACCACAAACTCTCTCCTAATTCCCCCCCACACCCAAAGAAGGAGATGGGCAAGAGAGAGGAAGTTTGAGGCCACCATGCCAAACCAATCCCTTCCCTCTCCTTTCCCTGACCTGGTTTGGACTCTGGGTGTCTATTCCCCCGGCCATGCTCCAGTCCCCTTCCAACAGACACACACACTTGGGTATTTGCAATTTTTCCACTTTTGCAGGGGTCCTGCACCCCTTGCTACTCCAAAACAGAGGTGCCACAACGGCCACTCTGCAACGCCCGTGCCTCCTTGCAAAAGTGGGGAATTAATTAGCTCAAAGAGGAGGCTTGAGAGAGGGGGGCAGCTTAGTGAGATCTTTCCGACCAGTGTTCACAGGCACACGCAGGAAAAGAACCAGCCAGAGATTAAAAGTAAGCTAAAAATGTGTTTTTATTGGGGGGAATTCACTCATGCATGCACACAAGATATAATCACACATTCACACAAGAGCTAGCTGAAAGAGAAAGGGAGGAAACATTATAGAGAGGCTGAGGGATTTGGGGGAATTTATAATTGCCAGTCCAGAAGAGTAGTGAAGAGCAGGAATGTATTTTGGCTTAGGTAGGACCTAAGGCCAGTTCTCATTCAGGAGCCAGACGGACAGAGTGATGGGTAGACCTTTGAGAGACTGCCCTGGGCCTCCTCAAATCAGGGGTATTTATACCCTGAAAATGGCTTGTGGCTGTGAAGGTTCCAGATGCAAGACAAAGGGAACCTGTTGTGGACAATGGGTCTTTCGCCTGTTGATGAGCTTAGTGCTTTGATTGACAAAGACATGATGGGTGTTGTAATAGCTGTTTATTGTGGGTGCTGTGAGGACAGAGGAAAGAATCCAGGTGTACAAGGGACGGGTATCGGTCAATCAGTGTCCTGGTGAGCTACTCACAGTTGGATTCCCTGGAAAATTTCAGCTTATATTTAAGCCTATTATCCACAGGAATGGTGTGTATTTGCCTGACAAATGACTCAGTCTTACCTGGAGGAATTTTGGAGTTGACCTGTCCTTCTCACATTTACAGTCAAATTCTTTCCCTCGCTCAGTTTGACCTCTCCGTCAACTCTCAGGCTTGGATTTGATATCAGTGCCAATTAAAGTGTGTTGCCAATTACATATGATGCCAATTAGGTATCGTGCCCATCCAAACCATACTAATATCAGGGACCCCCAAAGAAGGAGATGGGCAAGAGAGAGGAAGTTTAAGGCCATCATGCCAAACCAACCCCTTCCCTCTCCTTTCCCTGACCTGGTTTGGACTCTGGGTGTCTATTCCCCCGGCCATGCTCCAGTCCCCTTCCAACAGACGCACACACTTTGGTATTTGCAATTTTTCCACTTTTGCAGGGGTCCTGCACCCCTTGCTACTCCAAAACAGAGGTGCCACAACGGTCACTCTGCAGTTGTACAGCCTTACACCCTAACCCTAGCAAATATGGGAGGCTGACTGTTTGTTCCCTACTGAACAGGGGCCAAACTATACAAAAGTGAACTCTTTCACCACTGAGGTCAGTGGCTGGCATCCTGTTGGTGTTTTATATACATGTAAATTCCCTTCCACATGTGGTTGTACAGTTTTTGCTATTGCTTCACATCCACATGTGGTTGTACAATTTTTGCTATTGCTTCACATCCACATGTGGTTGTGCATTTTTTGCTATTGCTTCACATCCAGTTGTGTCCATGGAGTTCTGCAGATGCAATCAACGCACCTGGAGTTATGATTTCTCCATACCCTTCAAACTTTCAAAGATGAAAACCGAAACACATCTGCCAAGCAATATCAAAGGGTGGTCAAGGTTAGAAAAGTTATTAAAAAGAAAGAACACACAAGTACGTAGAGGGTGAAGCAGTCTGCTTTTGCCCGCGTCTGTTGGGAAGGCTGTGATTTCACCCGCTTTCCCCTCTTCCTTCTGCTAAGTTGGAGAAAAAATTACTTTTACACTTTGAATTCAGTTTGCAGCAATTGAAGTAACGTGAGGACAAAGGAAGGGGGAAAAAGGGAGGAAGAAAGAGAAACTGGGACATGGTAAACGTTGCTGAATTGTATGTATTAGAACTCTCCCTTTCAAATCAGTACAGCTGGAGAGTACGTACTTCTCCCTAAACTGGAATCTTCATTCATTCACTGAGGCTCAGAGCTCTGAGTGTTCACAGCTCAGTTTGAATCTTAGTACATTCAGCCTAGGCTTGCCAGCGTGAAAACTGGAAAGGGTTCCAGTACCTTTAACGGTGGAGTAAAAGAAGGCATTTCAGGAGGTGTTGCTTGTTACCTGGTTTCATGACAAGCTGTATTTGCTAGGATTCCCTCTTCTGTACAACCATTTGTACTGTACAGGAGCGTTGTCTTCAGTCTAGCAACCCTTGCTCAGCCCTGTTTGTGGAGCTGCTGGGTTAGGATTACTACCACTTTTTTTTCCCCAGAGAACTTCCTAATTTTTAACATCTATATGTCAGCAAAGTACAGCATGTTTCACTCCATGCTTTGGAATAGTGGTACCTATTAAATTTGGTTGACACAAGCGGGAGGAGATGTTGTTTCCATTTATTTACCTGGAACGTGTCTAGAGGAAGGCGACCAAAATGGTAAAAGGCCTGGAAACCACGGCCTGGAGAAGAGAAGATTAAAGCTGACATGATAGTTTAAAATATTTGAACAGGTATCACATGGAAGATGGAACAAGATTGTTTTCCGCTCCTCCAGACACAGAGCAATGGCTTCAAACTACAGGAAAAGAGATTCCACCTAAACATTAAGAACTTCATGATGGCAAGAGCTGTTCAGCAGTGGAATACACTGCTGAGAGTTTGGTGGGGTCTCATTCTTTAAACAGAGGCTGGATGATGAGTGCTTTGAATGTGTCTTCCTGCATGGCAGAATTGGGTTAGACTGGATGGCCCTTGTGGTCTCTTCCAACCGTACAATTCTATTTATTGATGAAGAAGAACATAAGAAGAGGGATACTGGATCAGGCTGAAGGGCTCTCTAGTCCACTGTTCTTTTCACACCTTGGCCAATCAGTTGTCTATGGGAAGCCCAAAGAAAAGACAAAAATCCAACTGCTGCCCCCATGTAATTAATTTGTATAAGAATTATAAACCAGTTGCTGGCCAGCAACTGGTTTATGAAAGCACAGCGCTCTTGGCACTGGATGGAAAATGTCTAGTCCCATCATCTGTGACTTTATCCAATCTTTTTTTAAAGCTGTCCAAGCTGGTCGTCCTCTTGTGACAGTGACTTACACAGTTTAACTATGCAACATGTAAAGAAATGCTTCCTTTTCCTCCTCTCCTGAATCCACCACCGTTCAGCTTCAGCAGGTAACTCTGGGTTCTTGGATTTTATACTCTCTCACAGAAGTGTGTGTGGGGTTCAGATGGTTGTAATTCCCGAGGAGAGAAGCCACATGGGTATTTAGCAGTCCAGAGGTCAAAAATCAGTAGCTGAGAAAACCAAGGCCATTTCTGCACTCGACTGTTATAGTGCCATTATTCCACTTTCAACATCCTGTTGGAATCCTGGGGTTTGCAGCTTAGGGAGGGGCCGAGTGTTCCCCAAACACTCTTATACTCTTACTATCCCAGAGGGAGGCACAACAGTGATCCCTGGTATGAGAGCAGAGATTTAATGAGCGTGCTTCTACTTTGATCTGCAAAATAGTTGGAGGGCACACCTGCACTTACCTCAAAGTTGGGATGTAACCAGCACCCTCTAGGTAGTGTTGCTGAATCAAGGCTATCCCATGACCTGAGATTTTAATTATCTGTTAATTCTGAAGTAGAGATCCAGGGCCATTTCCACACTAGACTGTTATAGCGCTATTATTCCACTTTCACCATCCTATGGAATCCTGGGGTTTGCAGTTTCGGGAGGGGCCGGAGACAAGGCCCGGGGACAAGGGGCCAGGCTCTGAGATGCTGTTGAACTTTGACCACTAGCATTCCTCCCCACTGGCTATGCCAGTTAAAGCTGATGGGAGACGTAGTCCAACAAAACTCCTGGAGGGCCACACGGCTCTCCCCTTGAATTTACACTTTTGAATTACAGGATTCTTTCCATCGTTAAAAATCAATTTCCTACTCCTGGACTTGAAATCACGCCCTTGAGATTTTAAATCAAACCTATGTACGATTTTTTTTCCCCATGATGGTAATGAGGAAGACAGACAACTGACAAAGCCACTCCGAGTGACCGTGCTGTGCACGGTTTGGAAAAGCAGGCTTCTTTTCCCAAGGCAAATATCTGGTAAACATTAGCCATCTATGAGTTGAAGGCAAATGAAAGGCTCCAAGCATTACCACGTCTAGCTGGAACACTGGAACAAAAGTTCAATGCATACCTGACCTTGGAGCACTGAGATCTCCTGTTACCCTACAAAGGAAAAAGAAAGGCACTCCCTTCTCCTCCTCCCACACCATCGTGAGTGGAGAATGAAAATTAATGCTGCAAGCCAGCTGGGTGTTCTTAAGAAACTGTCATATATGTGGGTGTGGAGCAACTTGAAGAATTAAATGGATCACAGAATATACAACGACAGATTTCAAAGGGGTCCTCTGGGCACTTTGGCCATTTCCGCACTACATTCTTATAGCGCGATTATTCCACTTTCAACATCCTATGGAATCCTGGGGTTTGCAGTTTCGGGAGGGGCCGGCTGGCCCCTCCCGAAACTGCAAACCCCAGGATTCCATAGGATGTTGAAAGTGGAATAATCGCGCTATAAGAGTGTAGTGTGGAAATGAAGTCTCTAATGAGCTACAGATGGTGTCCGTGGTCACCTGCCTCTTCATTTTATCCTCAGAAAAACTCTGCAAGGTAGGTCGGACAGAGATAGAAAAAAAAACTTGCCCAAGGTCCTCCAGTAAATTTCAAGGCTCAGTGGGGCCTTCAACTTGGATCTTCCCACTCCAACTCTGGTGGTGTCCACAATAGGTGTACACAACCCAAGGCCATTTCCACACTAGCCTGTTACAGTGCTATGATTCCACTTTCAACATCCTATGGAATCCTGGGTTTGCCGTTTAGGGAGGGGCCACTGCAAACCCCAGGATTCCATAGGAGGTTGCAAGTGGAATCATAGCGCTGTAACAGCCTCGTGCCGAAATGGCTGCAGGCTTGATTCCCCACTCAGCCATAGAAGGCCATTGGGTGACCACACACCACACCTGCCACACACTCTCAGCCCCAGGAAACCCCGGGATAGGTTCACCTTAGGGCCGCCGTAAGTCAGAAATGACCAGAAGGTGCAAAATGAGAAGAATAACTCTAGTAACAACTGAACTGACAGAACCAGTAGAAAGTAATGTGTGAATGGTTGTACTGGGAACATGAAGACCCAGGTTCAAATCTCAGCTTGGTCACAGAATTTACCATGTGACCTTGGGCCACCACTAGTAGTCCTCCGCCTTATAGGTCCAGTCCTTCTTGTAGTCTGCACTCACTTCCTTTGGGCTGAAAGGCCGAGGTGGGCTTGTTTCTCATGGAACAATGTCATAGTGTTAGGCTTGAAATTTGGTGCTCTTTGCTATTTGGTGTTCTTTGAAATTTGGTGTAATTTGTTACAGAATTGATGTGCGTTAACCATTAACTGTGATATTAATTGGCATTTTAGACACTCGGGGTTCATCAAGCAACCTCGCTTTAGAATTGTTTCTTCTGCTCTGCTCCTGTTTATATCATAGAATCACAGAATCATAGAAATGTAGAGTTGGAAGAGACTCCAGGGGCCATCCAGTCCAACCCCTGCCATGCAGGAACACCCTCAAAGCACTCCCGACAGATGGCCATCCAGCCTCTGCTTAAAAACCTCCAAAGAAGGAGACTCCACCACACTCCATGGAGGCAGCAGATTCCACTGCCGGACAGCGCTGACTGTCAGGAAGTTCTTCCTGAGGTTCAGGTGGAATTTTCAGTATGTGTAAAGAGAAGGACACTGCTTACCTGAAAGATATCTTGGAGAATGACCTAGGATGTCACAGGGTCATATAGATTTGGGAAGTTAAGGGTCCGATAGAATGCCACACGTGTACAAGCTGTGATTCTGCTAATGCTGATGCATGAATCTTTCTGTTTCTGTAAGCATTCTTTAATATAAACATAAAAATGATATAAGAAGGGAAGCCTGAAAGAATAATTCATCCTTCCTGGGAGGGATCCCTTGGCCAAAGAAACCTGTGTGTGTGTGTGTGTGTGTGTGTATGTGTGTGTGTGTTTTTCTTTCCATCTCTTTCTACTTTCCTACCTTGTATTTGGGAGTTCAAGCTAGCTCCATGTCCACCTGCGGATACGGTGATGTGTGGTTTGTTTATCCACCCTAACAATAGAAGAATACCTTCACATTTTGCCCCATACATTGGATCCTTCAAGGACTAAAGACTTACTTTTTGTTTAATGGAAGCTTGGAATCTAGACCAGTTGATGGCCCAAATGGGGACCAGATGGCACACCTAGAACCTAGGTAAAACCCAGCCAAATCAGGAGCATGGCAACCCCATACCCTCCAAAATTTCCCAAATGAAAACTAGGACACATACAGCCAAGCACCTTAGAGTGTGGTCACGATGGCATAAGTTATTAATGGGAGAGAACACACAGGCTAGGAGCGAATGTAGCCGTTTCCTTTTGCCTGAGCTTACTCGGAAGGGTACGATTCCACCCGACATTTTCTCCTCTCTCCCCATTGAGTTAATTGAATGCAAACTGCTCTGCATTTTGAACTCTCTTTGCAGAAATGGAAGTAAAATGAGGACAAAGAGGAAAAGTGGGAAGGGGAGAGAGAACACATTTTAAAAGCGGCTGGAAAAGTGGGATGGCAGAGGATTGATCAGGATTGCCCCTTCCAAACTGGTATAGTTGGAGGGTATGCAACCTTAGGCAGGAGGAAAATGAATCCTGTGTAAATTAAAAGGCTGGACTGGTCTATCCTTTGTCCCAGTTTGCAGCCTAGATCTACGCATGCTCCCTAGAAGCAAGGTTCATTGGGTTTATTGGGTCTCCCTAGTAAGTACACATAGGATTTCAACCTCACAATGGCAACAATTGTCATGGTATGTCCACTGGAGCTTACTTCTCTGTATATTTAGCATTGCAACCTTCATCTGTTAATTTAACACATTAGCCTTTGAAAATGGCAGGTGAATAATCAGCTAAACATCGTTGAATCACTTGATAGTTTCAGGCTGAATGACTTGAAATCCATTTCATGAGCAGGGCACTGAAACTTAGAGAATAGAATCATATAATTGAAAGAGACCCCAAGGGCCATCCAGTCCAACTCCATTCTGCCATGCAGAATCAAAGCACTCCCAAAAGATGGCTATCTAGCCTCTGTTTAAAAACCTCCAAAGGAGACTCCAGCACAGTCTCAGTCTGTGTATTCCATTGGCAAGCTGCTTCCATCTGGAAGTTCTTCTTAATACTTAGGTAGAATCTCTTTTCCTTTAGTTTGGAGTCATTGCTCCATGTCCTAGTCTCTGAAGCGACAGAAAACAAGCTTGCTCCATCCTCCATACGACATCCCTTCAAAGATTCCAACCTAGTTACCATGTCTCCTCTTAAACTTCTCTTCTCCAGGCTAAACTTACCCAGCTCCCTAAGCCACTACTCATAGGGCTTCATGGTTTCCAGTGCTTTTACAATTTTGGTCACCCTCCTCTAGATTTACTGATAGGATTGCTAATGGCTAGAAGTAACTACAAATCCTATGGGTAAGTCCCCACCCAGAGATGGGGGATTCTAGGAGTTATGCTCCAAGAAAAGGAACTTTTCCAAGCTCTGTTCCAGACCTTGAAAAGTGAAGCTGAAGCCAAAGGAACCTCTCTGTCTTACCAAGAATTCTGGATGATGATGATGATGATGATGATGATGATGATGATGTCTTATGCACCTCTCCCTATGGATCAAGGCAGGGAACAACAAATTAAAATACAGCAACATGTAACATAGTTAAAAACATGAACACCTATTTAAAACACATAATCCATTAAAAGAGTATAACATCAGTTTAAAAAGCATACACGTTAAAAACAATCAATTCATAATTTAAATCATATAATTCTGAGACTTGAAGTCTCAGGATTGTTCATGGCAGGGGTCAAAATTTCAGCTTCCACTTAAAAAAGAAAAATAGTGCACTCATGTCTTTGATTCCCCCCTCCACCGGAAAAGTGTCGGGGTGTACAAAGGGAGAAGAATAAATACGGTGTTTGATCAATCACACAGCACTCAGGTGATTTCCAAGTCACCTATGCTTTATCGGACCAAGATGAAGAGCAAACACATCCTGGGTGGGCTTAGTGGTAGTGTGTCATTTTGTTTAGCTCTGTGCAAAAGGGAAACCTCTCAGTGTTAAGAACCTCATTCAGAGAGGCAGGAAAATGCTCCGCAAACTGATAGATTAGGGCTTAACAGTGCTCTTATCAATAGATAGCATTCTCCATCCCCCTTCTCGCTTGCTCACCATGCAGTGCACTTCATGTCCCTTCATCAATCACGCTACTCTAATATCATTGGTTTCCCTGCACAAGAATAACTGTCAGTTGTGCACATATTCAGATGAAAGACTAATACAGCTATGCAAACAAACGGTTTTTTCCCCCTCCATTTCAAGCTAGAAGATAGCCAAGTCAGATGCAAGCAGATTATGCATAGTAGAGAAAATGACTATTTGCTGTACCACCAAAACTGCCGGTAGGGTGGTTCACAGGTGTTCCAGAGCTGGGTCATTGCTGGACACGCAGGCTGGGGGATACTGGGTGTTATAATCCAACAAAGTAACATTTCCAATCTCTGATTTTGTCCAAAGATTCTAGCTAGTCCCTTATTTTGGCTGACCTATCCGAAGGAGGGGGCAAAGTGACCAATCACAGCAAATAGAATAGCTCAAGGTGTGAATGATTTTCAGTCTCTGGGGCCATTTCCGCGCTACACTGTTATAGCGCTATTATTCTACTTTCAATATCCTGTGGAGTTCTGGGATTTGTAGTTTACTGAGGTCTAAGAGTTCTCTGGCTGAAAATGCTAAATGCCCCTCCCTAAACTGCAAACCCCAGGACTCTATAGGATGTTGAAAGTGAAATAATAGCACTAAAACAATGTAGTGTGGAAATGGCCTAAATCTCTGCAATGCTAGAAATTTACAGACTGGGAAGGCAGAATTCTTATGGGGGTGGTGAATGCCCTCATTTTGGACTCCGCAACATAACTGTTCCCAAATACCCACACTACCCAGTTACAACATTTTGATAGCACTTTAACTGTTGTGGCTCCATCCTATGGAATCCTGAGATTCATAGTCTGGTAGTGGTTTGAGCTTTGGACTATGACCCTAGAGCCCAGGTCATGGTCCCGCATGACCATGGAAGCCCATGGGGTGCCCTTGGGTGTGTCGTACACTCTCTGCCCCCAGAAAACCCCATAATAGGTTTGCCTTAGGGTCTTGTTACTCCACTGGAAAACCCTGTCCCGGGGTCTACAATTTTGATATTAAAATATGATTCCATGTGCCTGAGAGGTCACCCGGATGGGCACGTAGGCAGTAATGGTCAAACAATTGAAAACCAGGTCAGGCCAGTAAAATCCCCCATCGCGTAGCCTCAGGAGACCTCAAGCTGTGCAAACCCACAATAAACAAAGGGTCCTCAGCCCCTGAGAAGCCAACTTGAGGGGATTAGCGTGTTTCCCTCAAGTTGAGCATATATCCTATCAGGCGAGAACTATTTACATGAACTCACACCACAACCCAATGCAGCAAAAGATCCTGAGACTTTGGCAACACCTTGTAATCTCATCACGCAAAGGAAGTTATCATTGTGGAGCTTCTTTCTCATTGCAACACCCATTGTTCTCCCTGGGAAAGGATTAACCCTCCAGGTACTTTTTCCCCTACAAATAGCACCAGTTTTTGAGCGGTTCTTTGGATTACTCCTGGTCAACCCAGCTGACTGTTTCTCCGACCGTTGAGTAATCCCCTCAGCCCTCTCTGTGCTGAGCTCCACTTCTTCGCTGTTTTTCCCAGACCGAGGACTTCAGGAAAAGGTACAGTATTACCCCAGCTACAACCCCTTCAATATTCCCCTATCCAGTTTCCTCTCTTTTGCTTCTTAATAGGTCTTGAGTGAGTGTGTGAGTGATTGCGTTGCTGCGTGAGACTTTCATTCAATAAAATCATTTCATTGGACATTTCTGTTTGGTTATTGGCCCCGTAAAAACTGGGTAAAAAGACTCCGCTAGGTTACCCTGCCTCTCACATTGCTATTGCTCGTGCTCTGGCTAGTCTCCATTCCCCATCACGTGGAGCACATTGAGGTGTCCCCCAAGGGACGCCCGAAATCAGGGTAACAGTCTCCATAAGTTGGAAATGACTCAAAAACACACAAACATAAGGTCTTGAAGTTCTCAAAGTCCTCCCAACAGATGGCCATCCAGATTCTGTTTAACAACCTCCAAAGAAGGAGACTCCACCACAGTCTAAACCTGTGTATCCCACTGTCAGTGTCAGGAACTGACTAGGCTAGAAGACTAGGCTTCTTAGCTTTAGCAAGCTGCTACTACTGCTGGACTATATATCCCATTACCATAATATGGAGGGCATCCTGACAGTCAGACTGCTCTTACTGTCAGGAAGTTCTTCCTAATGGGTTCTTGTGGGTTTTTCAGGCTGTGAGACCATGTTCTAGTAGTATTTGCTCCTGACGTTTTGTCTGCATCTGGCATCTTCAGAGGATCTGGAGACATGGAGGTGGAATGGAGTATATATACTTGTGTGATCTCCGGGTGGGAGGGATTTGCATTTGTGATGCATTAGGGATGCAGCTGGCCTGGGAGATAGCTCATTGTTGAGTGGGCTAACCCCCAGACTACACACAGAGGCCATTGAAATCCATAAACACCTGGACAATTTTAACAGAAAAGAAGAAACTCGGAAAGTAAACAAAAGTTGGCTATCAGTACTGAAAAACATTAAAATCAAGACTCAAAAATATGCCAATGAACACCACCCAGACTCAGGAGGTCTCTCTACAGGAAACAGTGCAATGGATTGCTAACGAGTACTTAAATGCACACATAACTGTCATGCGTATCCCCTGACTAACAACGCAACCCTGGCGGCGAGTCCACTCAACAATGGGCTGTCTCCCAGGCCGGCTGCATCACTAATGCGTCACAAATGCAAATCACCCCCACCCGCGGATGACACGACTATATATACCCCACTCCACCTCCATGTCTCCAGATCCTCTGAAGATGCTAGCCACAGATGCAGGCGAAATGTCAGGAGCAAATACTACTAGAACACAGTCTCATAGCCCAAAAAACCCACAGCAATGTATAGATTCTGGCCGTGAAAACCTTCGACTTCACAGTTCTTCCTAATGTTTAGCTGGTATCTCTTTTCCTGTAGTTTGAAGCCATTGCTGTGTGTCCTAGTCTCTGGAGCAGTTAGCATCTGCAAGGAATTTTGGAGAAGCAAATAAACATAGGGGATGGGGTATCCTGCATACTTGGCGAGAAATAAATAAATAAGTTTGCTAAACTTCTTTGACCATATAAGATCCATGAATGGATAGACACAGGAAAGATTAAAGAGTGGTGTTACATACCTCGCAATCTAAATTGTCTAGGTGTGGAGCTCTTTGGATGTATGGGACTTCACATTCTCTCACCCTCAGCCGGCATGGGAGCTGCAGTCCGTGGCATCCCTAGGGCACAGGTTTGGAGGAAGTCTTATCGTTAGCCTTTTGTGCATCATCTTAAGAACTGCAGTGACATCTGGTGGCAAAATGAAAAGTCCCACCAAAATCTCATTTTAGGACGACCAAACTAGATTTCTTTAACAAAGCCCAGTTACAGCATTTTGATATTTCTTTAACTTCCGTGACTGCACCCTATGGAATTTTGGAACTTGTACCGTGGGGAAGCACTAGAGCTCTCTGCCAGAGAGAGAGCTCACAAAAGTACAAATCCCAGGATTCCACAGCATGTTGAAAGTGGAATCATAGCGCTATAACAGGCTAGTGTGGAAATGGCCTAATTATCTTACTAAACTGCAGCTCTCAACAATCTACAGGAGAAAGCCATGGCAGTTTAAGTGATATTAAACTGTTGATTGTGTAGTGTGAAAGAGACTCTAAAGGCTAAGCACGCTAGGCTTAACATAAATCAATGACAGAAGCATCCCCACCATTCCATTTTAATAAAATCTGTAGATCTTTTCATATCACTTAACAACATCCTTCTCTCTGGGTTCTTCCAGATCACGCTTTTATTGGGTAATAAATCTTTCTCAAACATGCAATTTTCCAAGTGAGCTCTGAAGAGGATCATTTGTAATCCTCCTGCGTTTGGCTTTTGCTTCTTCTAGATTTTTTACTTACCACAGAAAGGCCCAGAATTGTAGAGCTCACGTAAAAACAAGCTATGAGAAAGGCAAATTTCATGGTGGGTTTGATTAGCATAGGAAGAGAAGCGTAAGCTGCCAATATTACACAGATTCTGCATAAATCTATGCTATCACTTCATTTGGAATACGGTGTACTGTTCACTTCAAAAAAAGATATTATATCGCTGGACAGGGTGCAGAAAAAGGCCAACCTAAATAATGATGGGCTAGACAAATGTCTCCTTATAAGGAACACTTGCAGATTTTCAGATTAGAAAAAGGGCCAGTAAGGCAGAGGACAGAGTAGAGGTGCATAAAATTCTGCAAGGTATGGAGAAAATGAAAAAGGAGACATCTCCCTCTCTTTAAATGACCAGAAGAACATAGGGTCATCCAGTTTTGTAAGGCATCTCTCCAATTGTCCCAATTTCATAGGGACAGTCTTGATTACTTCTCTGCCATCCCCACATTTTCAGCTGCTTTGAAAATGTCCAAAATTCTCACTCCTTCTCCCACTTCATCGTCAGCTTATTTCAGTCGCTGCGAATTGAGTTCAAAGTGCAAAAGTAGTTTGCACTCCATTAATTCAGCAGGGAGGCGAGGAGAGGGTGGAATCTTGCCCTTGCCAGTAGGCTGAGGGAAAAGCAACCTGCTTAGCCTCTCCTAGCTTGTATGTTCTTCTCCAGCAATAACTTTTGCCATCTTGGCCACACTGATGTCGCTTAGCCATGTGTGTCCCAGTTTTCCTCTTGGAAATGTGATACCAGACTTTTCTCAACTTGAAATAAAACTGATAATTATTGTACAGAATGAAGCTTAAGGTACAGAATTATACCTCTACGAAAGAAAGCTAAACTGTTCAGGTAAGAGGTATCAGGCACAGTTTTTTTTTTAGGGTTGTTGTTGTTATGTTCCTTTAGTCTCTATCCTAGGGTGATCTTGGCAACATTTGTTCAGATGATAGCAATAGCAATAGCAGTTACATTTCTATACCGCTTATCTAGTGCAAAGCACTCCCTAAGTGGTGTACAATGTGTTTTTTAACTAATTGCCCCCAACAAGCTGGGTACTCATTTTACCGACCTGCAGAAGGATGGAAGGCTGAGTCAACCTGGAGCCCAGCAGGATCGAACTCACAACCTTGTGGCTGCAGCACCAGCATTTAACACCTGCACAACCAGGGTACAGAAGAGGTAGGTCTTCTAAGGTTGAGAGTATGTGTTCGAATCTTTCAGGAAAAAAAATCTACATCATTAATCCATACAGAAACCAAGGCATCAACTGAATCTTCAGTCCCATCGGCCAGGAAGTCCGCAGAACCTTTAGGAACCATTTGGGTTTCATAGGTCCATGAAGGAGAGCATCTGAATTGGTCCAGCAGCGCAGCAGGGAGAAATCAACCACTATCGAGGTAAACTTCACAAGGAAATGATCTGCACACCAACGCCTCCCCCAACATTTCACAAATGAAACCCAAGACGCTTGTGGCCAAGCAACATCAGAGCATAGTCAAGATGGCAAAAAGTATTAACGAGGAAGAACACACAAGCCAGGAAAGGCTGCAGCAGTTTGCCCTTGCTTGAGTCTACTGGGAAGGGTTCCCTCTTCTCTTTCGGCTTCTTGAGCTAATTGAGCGCAAACTACTTTTGCACTTTGAGTCCAGGCCATTTCCGCACTAGCCTGTTACAGTGCTATGATTCCACTTTCAACGTCCTATGGAATCCTGGGGTTTGCAGTTTAGGGAGGGGCTGCAAACCCCAGGATTCCATAAGACGTTGAAAGTGGAATCATAGCACTGTAACAGGCTAGTGTGGAAATGGCCCTGGTGATGTGTTAAGACAGCTCCATCATTACTCTGGGGGGGAAAAAATTAGAGCAGTGAAAGAAATCAAAAGCAAAAACATTCTGCCCTAATATTTCTTTTTTCTTACTCATTCCTATAAATATATACTCCTAAGTGATCAATTGACTCTTTCTTGGGATCCATAACTCAGAGGCTACTTGTCTGATGTGCTGTTTGATATTTGAAAAAAAAAATCTCTTAATTTAGAAATAAAAGTTTCTGAAGTTGTGAATGGAGGAGAAGAATACAGCTCAGTCCTCCTGACAGGTTGCATCCAGCATATCAAGCCTACGAAGACTCACTACCTTTCGCCACTGTCCTACAGGCACCAGATTAGCCAGACCCTTGAAGTAGCCGATCCGGCTCCAATCCATATAGAGAAGGGGGGGGGAGGACCCTTTTGAATGATCTGAAAAAGAAAAAAAATTGAATAATCTGGAAGTTTTATTATAAATATCTGCAGACCCTCTTCCTCATAAAAATCTCGTCTTCTTTTAAAGGCAAAGAGTTAAAAAAAGAGACTTTTCCATACAGGCATGTCATCAGTCAGCCATACACCGGCGAGGCGGGACGAGCGTCAAGGCGGGGGCCTCATTGGTTGCTACGCTACGACACAAGGGACCGTACCAAACGTGCCTTCCATGGCTCCCCCTCTTTTGTGGTCTGAATTGGTGCCGCCTGGTCTGACGAGCGTAAAGAAGCGGGCGTGGTTTTCTTGCCTGTCTTTCCTCCCCGCTCCCCAAGGCTCGCTCAGGATTGGTCGGGTCAGGCGAGAGGGCGTGGCGTGAGGGGAGGGGGAGGAGGAGAGCGGGGCGAGAGCCCGTGGTAAAGATGGACCCCGTGTTTTACGTCGTGGTGGCGCTGCTATTGGTGGCGCTTCTTATCTTCGTCACTCGCGTCAGGGGACTGGCGCGCGCGGGTATGAGTGGCGGGGTGGGGGGCCACCACTGGGGGTGCCACTCACCTCTCTTTGGAGGAGGAGGAGGAGAAGGGATGGTGGCTACCCCAGAACCTGTTTTTTACCGTCTAGGGCCGCCTCCCTCAGCCTCTTGCCCTCCCAGCTTGGACTACAGCTCCCAGAATCCCCCACTCAGCTGTGCTGTAGCCCAACAGATCGGGAGGGCAACAGGTTGAGAGACCCGATAGCCTCTGGGAGATCTTGCCGACAGGACTGTCTCTGGGGACGTGCAGAGTAGCTTTACACGAGGGGCCTCTTTCTCAGTGTATAAAAGTAAACGGAAAAGCACTCTGTACATGGTCTGGGGTGCTTTGGCTCGTGTAAACCATTCTTTTCCAAACTGGTGCTGGCCAGATGTATTGGGTTACTGCTTCCTGAACCCATTTTTCAATGGCCTAGGAGTCTTGCTTTTTGGAACCTGTTGGAATAGAGGAGTGCTTCTGAGCATGTGCAAAGTGCTTTCCCTAGGAAGGCGGCTCAGGAGGAATCTTATCTTGATTTTGCCCTCTTGCACCAAGAGGCAGCAGCTTTCCAAGGTTGCAGGCAGTCCTGCCTAAGGATATTGTAACGCCTTTGAGATAAATTGAGAGAAAGAAATTTGTAGCATAAGCTTTCATAGACTGAAGCCATTTCCGCACTGGACTGTTACAGCGCTATTATTCCGCTTTCAACATCCTATGGAGTCCTGGAGTTTGCAGTTTTGGGAGGGGCCGAAACTGCAAACCCCGGGACTCCATAGGATGTTGAAAGTGGAATAATAGCGCTACGACAGTCCAGTGTGGAAATGGCCCCAGTCTTCTTCATCAGTTTCAGTAGACTCAGTCTATGAAAGCTTATGCTACAAACTTATTTCTCCCAGTCTGAAAGGTGTGGCAATTTCTCTTTGCATATTGATCCAGACGAACCCAGCTATGTCTTTAAATTCTCCCTAAGGATCGTAATTGAGAATTTATATGTAGAAAGCAAATGCACAGCCACTGAGCTGCAGCAATTACTTTTCACAGTGGGGCTGTTTCCGACTCCATTGCTTACCAGACAGGAATTTTCCCCATCAAAAATCAAGTGTCAAGTGGGTGGGTAAGAATATATCTGTTTGATGTGGAATGGCTTTCTGTTAAATACTCTGAAGGCCCAGGTCCCATCTGGTCTTGGGAGCTAACCAGGATCAGTCCTGATAGTAGTCAGTGGGGACAAATACTGTGTTAGTCTCTACCCTGAAGGGACCAGGTTCCATCTGATCTTGGTCAGATCTGGTAAGCAATTGGACGAGAGAGTGCCAACAAATACAAGGTGCTGTAGGCTGTATTTCGGAGGAAGGAACTGGCAAAATGACCCCTTAAATACTCTTTACCTAAGAAAACCCTATAAAATTCATGGGGTTGATAGGGGTCTTAAAGGCGTATATACAGACATAGGGGGGTAATCACATCTGGGACTTCACAAGAGCAAGAGCGAAAGGTCAGGAGAACTTTCTGTGTCTTAACATGTAATTGCAAATTTTTAAACATCTGAGTGGAGAGGTTCTTTAACATATGCAGAGTTGTGACAGTTTTCAGTCTGAACTGACCCAGAATATCGGTTGTCACCACCTGCTATGTTTATACTTAGGCAGTTTAGTAGCGACTTCAACCTAGAAGTGCAAAGCAATTGTCGTTGCATGGAAGAGATTTCCATATGTTTCTGACTTATTGTTGCCCTGGATGTGTTCACAAGAGGAATGGGGTTAATTTTTATTAAAGGAATTCCTATTGTAAGCCTATGTGGAGATGCTGTGGGCATTGCTGAGCTCCAAATGGCATTAACGTGTAGAAGTGTCTGCTTAGCCGCTTTTGGGGTGATTCTGAGTGTTCAGCGTAGGACTCAGCATTTTCATCTTGGAGCTTGGACTCCTACCACAGTGAAACTGAGTTATATGCCAGGCCCAGGAATGTAGTATTGGGCCTCTTTACCCCACACTGATGGGGCATAGAATTCAGAAGAGCCCAGCTGGCCCTCTCTGTGGGCTCTGTCAGGCATTGAGGACTTCTTTTCTCTTGCTGTGTGGTGTCCGCAACTGAACGTTGATTACATCTTTCTCTCCAACCATTCTGTCACACGTCAGTCTTGACGTTTCACAAGCTGAGAACATCTGAGCTGGGCTAGTATTTAAACTGGAGGTGCTGCAGGCATGCCAGGATGTGGTACAGCAGAGAGACAGCATGCCTTTAGACACGGTTGCAAAATGCATTGTTTCTCAAACAGTCTTGTGCATTTCCTCCACTTAGAATTATAAAGTTGGAAGGAACTGCCAACCATTCTGTTCCGACTGCCTTACCTGGGCAGGAATCTTTGCAAGAGTTCTGCATTTACCCAGCTTTGTCACATAACTCCCCCTTTTAAAAAGTATAAAGAACAAAATTATGCCTTTGAAAAAAGGGAAAATGAAGTTATATGACCATCATCCCTTTATTTTTCTTTACCACTGAACCTACAAAAGAATTCGGTGAAACTCAAAAGCTTATGGTCCTGCTTTTTGATTTTTATATGGTCCTAATAAAAGTATTTTGACAGTGTTTCCTATCTGGAGATAGCTTGTTAGTTAGATAAACAGGGATAGCTTGCTTCCCTTTTATACAAAGTAGAGAGGATGTAGGCAAGCAGTCCCTTTAGCATCTCAAAATTAGCTGCAGTCTCCTAGCAATGTGTTATGTCGTGGATGACTTTCTGTTGTGTATTACTGTCATTTATTGATGGAACTTCATCTGAAACGGGCCTGGCAAGAGACAGAGAGAAAAATACATCAGCCACTGGTAGCCCTATTTAGTTTGCCTCTTGATTCCATCACAATCAATGTGCCAACCTTTAGTCTTGCACTTTGGCAGCTTTTCCCCTTTTTATATAGTTCTTTAAACTAAGGAACTAACTTTATTTAGTTCTTTTCTGTCTTTCCGAATGTCGTAAAATCTCTGTTGACTTATGGCCAAATCAATTTAAACAATTTTAAAATGGAAAGAAAATAATTTAAAACAGTATAAATAATTTCAACATTCTAAAAACATGATTAACACTGTTTCTTCTGCTTTTACAGTGGTGTTCCTGTGAGTGTTTGAGGGAGGCTCAAATGACTTTTTCTGTTTTTAAAAGGACAGGGACTACTGTGTCTTTGACCACTGCCTCTGACACAGGGCAAGAGCTAATAACCAATCTATAAAATTGTTTCTTGAATCACCACCTTAAGACTAGCTTATACTTTGCCAACAGGACCTCCTCCTTCCTCTTCCCTTTTTGATGCAACATCAAACCTTCAGAAGAAAAAAATCCATCAAACTCAAAAGCTTTTTCTTTGTGAGTTTGGGGGATACATGTAATAATAAAGTTCCTGTGGCACTGACAGTTCTTATCTGGATATTTCTGTCACAAGACACATAGAAAAATGTGTGGTGACCAACTCCTGCCAAGTATGTCTGTGGACCATTATTTAGTTGACCTAAATGCATGTTCGGGACAGATGCATGCACCTATATTTCTCTAAGACTAAGGAACTGGGAAAACCACCCCTGAGGCTTCCTTGCCTAAATAAACCCTGTGAAATTCATGGGGTTGCCCTAAGTTGACAGGCAACTTGAAAGCACACACACAGTGGAACTTCACTCTTTTGGGGTAACCTTTTCATGCAACTTTAATAGCTGATTCTAGCTGTTTTGTAATTTTAGTTAGTCAGTCCACATGGTGCGTGATAAATAATCAAAAAGCAAAATGTCACCACATGTGAAGGGCTCAGAACAGAAAGTGTCCCTGATAGCTCCAAAGCAAATAGCAAAATAAGAATTATACAATCATCCTCTAGCAAATTTATATACAGTGTACTGAGGCTCCGTTTGCATTGTTTTATAGAATCATAGAATTTTAGCATTAGAAGAGACCACAAAGGCCATCGAGTCCAACCCCCTTCTGCCTTTCAGGAATACCCCATCAAAGCACTCCCAACAGATGGCCATCCAACTTCTGTTTAAAAACTTCCAAAGAAGGAGACTCTGCCACACTCCCAGGCAGCAGTGTATCCCACTGTCAGACTGCTCTTACTATCAGGAAGTTCTTCCTAATGTTGAAGTGGAATCTCTTTCCCTGCAGCTTGAAGCTATTGCTCCATGTCCTCGTCTCTGGAGCAGCAGAAAACAAGCTTGCTCCATCCTCCATATGACATCCCCTCAAATATTTAAACAAAGCTATCATGTCTCCTCTTAACCTTCTCTTGTCCAGGCTAAATGTACCCACCTCCCTAAACTGTTCCTCATAGGTCATAATGGTTTCCAGGCCTTCTACCGTTTTGGCTACCCTCTTGATATGTTCCAGCTTATCGATATCCCTCCTGAACTGTGGTGCCCAGAACTGGGCACAGTGTTCCAGGTGGGTCTGACCAAAGCAGAATAGAGTGGTAGTATTACTTCCCTTGACCTAGACGCTATACTCCTATTGATGCAGCCCTGAATCGCATTGGCCTATTGATGTAGTTCAGAATATATTATGCTGTTTTTCTTGGGTGATTAGCATTTAAGTAGCTCGTTAGATAAATATGGTTCCTACAGAGAGGGAAAAATCCAAAAGGCAGCCCATTTTTTTATGTTTTTTTTTAAATATGGTAATAAAATAAAAGTAACTTCCATCTTGCTGGTCTTTTTCAGTGGTACTCCTCAATGTATTACATACATTATCCCTGTAATTACGTCTTTAAAGTACAGGTTGAGCCTTTCTTATCCAGAAATCTAAAAACCTCCAAATCCCAAAACTATTTGCCACCAGCCGCCTGCTTGTGCCTTTGAGGTGATGGCTGCAGTGCTCCTGCTTTTTTGTCTCTCAAATGCTTAGTCTCTCTCTTTTTGTTGCCAGCCATCCACTTCTACCTTCAAGGTGACAGCTACAGCGTCCTGCTCCTTTGTCTGTCAAATCTGAGGAGCATCACAGCTGCCTCCTTGACAGTAGAAGCTTGCAGCTGGTGGCAAAAGAAAAAAAGAGAGACTGAGGATTTGTGAAATGACAGGAGGTATGGATTTGCATCGAGCACTATGCTTGAATTCCTGTCATTTCACAGATCCTCAGTCTCTAGGCTTGTGTCTCATACACAACACTAGTAGCGAATGAACGAAACATGAGGCTGTTTCAAAAAGGTACTGTATTCCAAAAATGAAAAAAAAAGATCTGAAATTTCAGGATGCTTCTGGTCCCAAGCATTTTGAATAAACGAGGGGCTCAACCTGTATTGATGTTAATTTTCAGTATCCTGAATTTCATGTATTCTTGATTTCTAAGATAGTATCAACTCTGAAAAATGTAGAGAAATATTTCAAGATGTTGGCTTTTTTAAAAGCACCAGCAGAAAATATCTGCCATACTAGCTATCTGTTTAGTTTGCCTTCTGCTGAGCAGTAGCTAGAAGGTAAAATTCTGTCACGGAAGGCAGTACCATCTTAGTTTCTGTTCAGGATGTGCCATTGCTTTATTGTGTTCTTAAAGCTGCAGTCTAATAGGAGATCTTTCCTGAGTAGATGTGTATAGAGGTGTCCTGTCTAAACAAAATGCCCTATCTTATCCTATCCCGTCTCATCCCCTGCTCTTTCTCCAAAGTTGGATTCAAGGCAGACTTGCAAAATAGAAAGAATTCCATGTTTTAAAAAATACATGCAAAAAAAAAAAACATACAGAAAGTTCGATGCAAGTCGAAGGCTTTCACGGCCAGAATCCATGGGTTGTTGTGGGTTTTTCAGGCTATGAGGCTGTATTCTAGTAGTATTTACTCCTTTAGTAGTAGTATTTGCACTAGTGGTATTTGCACATGCAGGTGAAACATCAGGAGCAAATACTACTAGAACACGGCCTCATAGCCCGAAAAACCCACAAAAACCCATACAGAAAGTTACTATTAAAACCATGTCAAACTGTCTACAGAATCCCAGGTATTCAAAAGATGGATTTAAATGCAAAGAGTAAAAGTAGTATAGCACACTAAAAAGCCCTGATTTTTAGGGCTAATGTTAAAAATGCACCCAGTCCTCTGGATAGGGCCAGGGACCATTTTTCTACGTGCTTGGTAACAGTTAAAACAAAAAACTAATGTGAAATTAATATTGCTTTCTAGCTTTCCTAGGTAAGCCTGGAAATCTGCCCTTAGCATTTCAGTTTTTATTTTCAGAGGCACCATTCGAAGTGAAAAGCCAGGGCTCGAGCAAAGCTAAAATATCTGTCCTTTTTCTAGATGATGAAGAGCACCAGCAGCAAGTGGCGGCCGCTGCAGCAGCCAGGCCTCAACCCCTCACCGGAGAGCGAGGAGATGGGATGCCCAGGCGCCGAAGAAACATGGGAAACAGGTTGCTGGCTCAGAGACGGCAGCAGGCGGAAGATGCTTTGGAAGGTAACCAGCGCAAGCAACTCTTCTGTTTCTCAGGTTATGGTAGTTTCACTTTGTGTGAGTATTCATTGATAAAATGTACATCCTGTCTTTTAGTATTCAAGAAGTCTTGGGACGGTAGTGAAAACGATAAAATGCAATGAAAGTGTACTTCTAGATGCACTACTAAATGGCACTGGAATTGCAGACAGCTGGGTGAGCAACAGAGTTCTTGGAATACTGCCTTCAGATTGGTTAAGGATCATTAAGATTCTCAGGTAGATTTGGTAGCATTTCATGGTTCATTTTGGATCATATAGGAGGTTAGAATTTGTGCCATGATGTACTTGGAGGGAAAAGGATTGTAGTGCATTGCACACCTATCAGGCTGGCCTGAGGTGTGCGTGTTGCAGGGATATTGCAATAGTTGAATTTGAGAAAGACAAAGGGAAAACAAAGGTGCCTTCTGCTTTGTAGTGCTAGGGAAACAAGTGCTCCTCCTCTTGAGCTCCGGCTCAATACAAAACCCTCTGGCCACATGTTGTAAAGTGGAGGAACCAGATGCTTCCATAGATCAGGAGTACTGGGTTTTGTCAGCACAGCTGGTTCCATGCTGGTCAAAAGCCTTGAAGATAATGCATATGCCTTCTTCATTCCTGCCACATTGGTGGGCAGCTAGCTGATGGCAAAAAGTTTCGTCTTTTGGAGGTCTCTGGATTTCCAAATTATGGATGCTCAACCTGTACCAAGGATTAGCACACTGCTGTTACTATGGTACATGTGGCTGTTGTGGGAGATATAGATGAACCAAGCCGTGTTGCTGCACTGACACCATAATTATTTACCTTATACTGAGTCAAACCATTGGTCTGTCTAGTCCAGTATTGTCAGCTCTGCCTAGCAGCAGTAGAGCGTTTCCAATCCTTTCCTGTTCCTACCTGGAGATCTTTAGTAATACCTGGCAGTCTCCTATCCAAACATGGATATACCTCTGTTAATGAAGTAGATGTGTTCCTATGCATTACTTCTGTAGCAATGTGCACATGTGAAATGAAACAACCAGGTCTGATAAGCCTTGCATAACTAAACAAAACCAAACAAAAACATATGAGCCTTCCAGAGATCACTTGCAAGTTACTTTCAGAATGTATGTAGCAATGATTTCTTTTCTTTCAGCAACTTTCACTTTTCTTACGATTTCCAGTTTGGTGGCAAAACAGATAGCATTATGCTTTTTTAAAAAAATACTGAGTATAGCTGGTGAAGAGGCTTATCTGCTTTCCCCTTTTCTCTCTGTTTTGCTGTTTGCAGCTGCCCAGTAAGGGATTCTGGAGGCAGCTGCCATTTACCTTCTGCGTTGTGGGCAATCACACGTGGCTGAAGTAGGATGGGTTAGAATAGAACCCTATTCTTTCCCACTTCAAGCTTCACAGGGTCTTTTTTTAAAACTTTACACATGCTATTGCAACCCAACACTGGAAGTGTATGTTTTCCCGGCCCTCATTTTTGATCCCATGAATGCCAGTGCTGCTAAAAAATGCACAGCTAGGCAGAGGGCTAGGAAGAAAAGGGGGCTAGAATACATTTTAAAAAGACTTTGTACAAAGGAGCTTCTTTGTCAGACAGAGGCTTTGTCAACTGAGATAGGTTTGTGCTCCTGGCCAAGCACTGATATGACCCTACTTCTGTAATCAGAGAAGACTGTAAGTGTTCAGGGTGTACAACAGTACTGGGTCTTGAAGAAATTTACAACAGGCAGTTCCGTGTTCTCAGTCCTATCAGTTTATTCGTTGATATAACTGATAGGATCAGGCAATCCAAAGCCATGTTAGAATCATGGAGATGGAAGAGACCCCCAACGGCCATCCAGTCCCACCCCCTGCCATGCAGGAATACAGTGGCCATTTCCGCCCTATACTATTATATTCCTATTATTCCACTTTCACCATCCTGTGGAATTCTGGGGTTTGTAGTTTCCTGAGGCCAAAGAGCTCTCCAGCTGAGAATTCTAAATGCTCCTCCTTAAACTGCAAACCCCAGGATTCCATAGGATGTTGAAAGTGGAACAATAGCACTATAACGGTGTAGGGTGAAAAGGGCCACAGTCAAAGTATTCCCAACCGGTGGCCAGCCAGCCATGTTTTGAACCCATAGATAGTTACCACCATAAGGATCAGCAGCCTCCGGCTCCTTAAAGCTAAGAGGCCAGATGCTTCCAGACGAAGTTGAATAAGGGGTGGTGCCGTGCCCTTGATGACAGCTTTTGTCCAGCAACAAGACAAGTTGCTCAAAACAAGCACCTCTTTTTTTTAGGAGACTCTAGAGATTTTCATCGTCATATGTAGAGTCTGATCTTGACCTTTCTTAGAAATTTAGCTTCCCTCATAGACATCCTAGCAATGCAGAGCTGGAGGGCAGACCTTATTTTCTGGTTTCTAACAAGGTTTTGTGGAAGTTTTTTGAATCTCTAAATGTCTGAAAATTGTTGTGATTCAGGCCACTGACCTCTTAGCCCCCTCCAACTATTCTTTACTCCTCATAGATCCACCCAAGGAGAGGGTGAATGCTGAGGCCTTCTGCATGAAGTTTGTGACTTGATCACTTTGCCGTGATCCCCCAGTATGTCTGGGTTCTCAAACTCTCGGGTTCACCCCTTTAGGTAAGCTGTGCCCCTCATATGACCTGCAAACGCTCTCCCGTCAGGTGGAATTTTCTACCTGCTGAAACCAAGAACGTTTCTTTGCTGGGAAATAAGCAATACATACTGAGCAAGCAACCCCTGGATGCCTTCCCTTTTTGATAGGGCGCGATGCTTTTCCACTTTGAAAATTGTAGAACTTTTCTCTTTGTTCTGTCGTAACAGTGTGCTGGCTGAATTCGTGATTACACTTAGTGGTGTGCAGATGATAAATTGACAGCCCTGAACTTTTCAACTTAGGGTGTATCTCTTTGAAGTGTGAAGACATTTCAAAAAGAATAAAATCAGAAAAATGCTTTTGATGTTTTCAGGCCAGGCTGCTTATAATTTCTGTCAAATTACTGAACCCCCTTGAAGTAATCTCAAAGGCATGGTGCTGCTTTCATTGAATCTTCCAATGTGGCGAAAGAGCGTAGTGTGGGTGAACAAGTCACAGCTATATTGGGCTCCAGACACTGGTTGATTGACCAGTCAAGTATTGTCACTCAGTGCCCACTTGACTGTGGTAGTTTGAAATAGTCAAATGCCCCAGAAACGCTTTATTATTGTATTTGAGTATTACCCCAAACTATGGTTTATTACACTCTGGTTTGTTACACTAAAGTATGGTTTTAATGTAATCTCTCCTGCATTGTTCTTTCTGGCTTAGATCCAAAGAGAAATGAGAACTGCTTATTTTACCCTCCCCTAAGCATGCTTTGTCATTACATTCAAACCAGCTGGTTAGTTCCACTGCTGATTTGTTCAGACAAGTCAGATTTAAAAAGCTATGTCTGATCCTAGCTTGTTTGGATAGTGAAAAGTAATGATAGTTCTCAGAACCAAGTGACAAACTGCATTGACTTGAGAACAGAAGCCAGTATTTCTGATTTAAATATTTGAAGGGATATCAGATGGAGGATGGAGCAAGACTGTTTTCTGCAGCTCCAGAGACTAGGACACAGAGCAATGGCTTCAAACTACAGGAAAAGTGATTCCATCCAAACATTAGGAAGAATTTCATGATGATAAGAGCAGTTCAACAGTGGAATACACTGCCTCGGAGTGTGGTGCCATCTGCTTTTTTGGAGCTTTCTAAACAGAGGTTGGATGGCCAACTGCCAGGAATGCTTTGATGGTGTGTTCCTGCATGGTAGGCGGTTGGACTCAATGGCCCTTGTGGTCTCTTCCAGCTCCATGATTCCTGCCAAGTAAGTCCAGAAGGGAAAAATAAGGGGGCCATACACATAAGGTAGCTAAACTATTGTTTAGCATTGTGTAAGAATGAGGTCTTTAATACCCTAAATTTCGATTGTGTTTTGGGGTCATCTGATGCTAGCAGTGGCTGCATCTCAGACTCAGATCCTACACATGAGTACGAGCCTCAGTGACAGGCAGACAGACACACACAATATGAAGTTGCACATTTCTTGAGTTGAAACTGCCAGCATCTCTGAACAGGACTGTCAACACACAAGTGGATTTGAAAGACACACAAAGCAAACATATTTCAGATAACTTCATTGGGCAGGTCTCAGTCTCAGTGGTTTAGTTCATGACCTCCCTCAGTTTGGAAAACCATGTCCTCTTTTGAATAGGATCCAAACTCTTACTAATTCAGGTCAGGCCCTCCACTCCAACCAAGTTGACCATTAGAAGGAGTAAGGCCATATCTACCCTACACAATTATAGTGCTCTTATTCCATTTTCAACTTCCTATGGAATCCTGGAGTTTGCAGTTTAGGGAGGGGCCTTAGAATTCTCAGCCAGAGAGCTCTTGGGCCTCAGGAAACTACAAACCCCAGAATTCCACAGGATGGTGAAAGTGGAATAATAGCACTATAACAATGTAATGCAGAAATAGCGTAAGAATTCAGAGAAGACAAGCTAGAGACTAAAGGGGTTTGAACTAGCCCTAGTTTTCCTGAGCATGCCCTTGAGCATTAGTTAATAGAGGAGTGTAATTTGCTGTGCCTTATGATTTAGGGATGCATGATATCCTATCTAAAGTTTGTTATGCTCTGATTTTCAAGTTTGAATCCAATCTACAATATTTTTTAAAGTTTGTTCCTCGAACAAGAGCCCCATCTGACTAATACAAACAGTCACCACAGAAACTTAAAATTAAAAAAAAAATAAAGTACAAAGTGTGCTAAATAGGACAGACATTTGATAACTGTTAGATTTGTATGTTCCATCTGAAATGCATCCATGATTGTGTTCCCATGGATAACACAAGATTCTATCCTCGCTCTCTCAAAAGCCCTCCTGATCTGGAAAAAAACAGAAGAAGTTTCCTGAAAGATTAATGATGGAGCTAGCCAGGCTGGCCCCCCGTGGTGTGATCACTTTGGTAATGAGCTACTGCTCTTCTTCATCTCTTTTTCGTTTTTCTTTCTTTCTTTCTATTTTTTTTTAAACTTTTAATAACATAACCTAGAGGAGAATGATGGCACCGAGCCGGCTGAGTTCCAGGTTTCTGGGAAGGTTGGGGCAAAGAAACAGCGGAAGTTAGAGGAGAAGCAAGCAAGAAAAGCTCAGCGAGAGGTGAGTGTGATCAAAGAGAAATAGGTAACTTTGGTAGGTCAAGGGAGCAGTTTTGCCTCCCCACTGCTAAGCATGGGCTGTGTATTATTTATTTATTTATTTATTTTTTGCTTTTTTTCCAATACCAGAAGTGACCAGAAATTCATGTGTGGTAAAAAGAAAAGCTCTTCTCCCTTCCCCATACATACACTGAAGCAGGGGCCTGCGCCTTGCTTTCAAGGAGAGTGACTGAACAGAATCAATTCCAGCCACTGGAACCCAAACATCATTGAAGAACTTTTCTATAGAGTAATGGGTTTACTTGGAGAAATGCTCAAAGACAATGAACTTCCAAAGCAAGTCAAAATTCTCCAGGAGCTGCTGTGTGAAGGATGCATTTTATGATGCTGGAACAGTACAATAAGAATACAGTGGCCCCTCCACTTCCACGAGAGTTCAGGGTGCAGTACCCTTGCAAAAGTGGAAAAACTGTGAATAACACCCCCCGTGCTCCCCCTCCCATTCCCTTGCCTCTTGCTCTGGTGCGTGAGACTTCCTTTTCCGCGCTGGGCAGAAGGCAAGCGAATAGGAGGGGAAGCACCACACACGAAGAAAGAAGGTGCACACGTTTCTTCTCACCCGTTCCCTTGCCTTTTTGCCTAGAAATGCTTGCCTTCCTTCTGTGTGCCCGGCAAAAGTCAAGGGAATGGGGAGGGGAGGCATACATGCCTTCTCCTCCCATTCCCTTGCCTTTTTTGTAGGCACGGAGAATGAAGGCACAGTGCACCCAGGCAAAAGACAAGGGGTTGGGAGGACAAGAATGGTGGGAGGGAGGCACTTGCGAATAATCAAATTTGCAAAAGTGGAACTCACAAATGTGGAGGGAGGACTATAATAGAATCCTAGTGTTCGGCCATGTAGTCCAATAAGCTGTCATTCAGGAATACACAGCTGCAGACTTCCTGAAAGATGCCCATCCAACCTCTGGATAAAAACTTCCAAAGATGGAGGGTCTGACACCCTTTGAGGCAGTATGTCTCCTACAAGAACTCTCCAATAAGGTTAGATATACTAAGAAATTTAAATATCGTACGTTTCATCCTCTGTATCCCATTTCCATTTTTTCCTTGGCTTCTCAGCCTGCCTTGGATAGGTAGTGAAAAAACCCACACTTCTAGCCATCTGATAATTTTTATATTGGTCTGAAACTGGATGTTTTTTTTGTATGTCTGGGTAGAACATCTGTGTTTTCTCTTGTAGAATTTTTCCTTCTGTGTGTAGATGGAGAAAATCCTGTTTGAAGCTCTTACTAACCTAAGTTCAGTACAGATATTCTTTGTAACAAGCAATGTTTAAAAAAAGAAATACAGGGGAAAGGGGTAGTTTTTGAAATGTATGACCCCCTGAAGTATAATATCTGACTTCTCTCCCACCTCCTGAATTATCAAAGGCTGAAGAAGCAGAACGAGAGGAACGAAAAAAACTTGAGCAGAAGCGAGAAGAGGAGAGGCGTAAAGAAGAAGAGCGGCTGCGGCAGGAGGAGGAAAGAGAGGTGGGCTTTAGTGTGGGCCTAGAGAAGGATGGGAAACGTTTCTTGGCCTGCTTTCACCCAGGGGACACTTTCTGGAAGCTGCATATCATGGATGGGATTAGTGGAGACACTCAGTACTTTCGCTCACATTCACAGTCCTTATCCATCCATTCCGGTTCCTCTTTTTCTCTTTCTTTCTCTCTCTCTTACCTGCCTTCTCTTTCTCATTCTCTCTCAAGTTATCTCCCTGCTCTCCCCTCTCTTCCAACACATATGCTTCATAAATTGATAACCTTGGAAGCCTTTTTGAAACCTAATCGCTTGCTATAGTAAGTGGGAGGAGAGTTTTCAAGAGAGTTTTCAATCTTTATGAAACAGTCACAGATCCTTAAAACAAGATATCTGTTGTACAAAACAGGATAGAAAAGCTAAGCAATATGAAAACAGACAGAGGTAATATCAATTCAGAAATTGCTTTAAAAAAATTAAAAATAATAGGCTTAGTAAAAGGGAGACAAACCTCAAGTGTTACAAATGTGTCTGAGTCATAATTGTATGAATTTTAGCAACAGAGAAAATGAACTTTGCAACAATTTCTGTTACACCTTCTTAGTATCTCCTAACAGATAAACCAAGTACCATTCAGATGGTCTTCTAGGGAATTTCCCTAAGAGAGGGGTAATGCAAAGCCAGTGTGATGTAGTGGTTTGGACTATGGCCCTGGAGATCAGGGTTCAGTTCCCTGCTCGGCCATGAAAACTCACTGGGTGAACTTGGGTGCATCACACACTCTCAGCCCCAGAAAACCCCATGATAGGCCATACTTAGAGATCTGTCTATGCAAGAAGTAACTTATCTACTTTCCCTCTTTTCTGCTCTGTTTTGCTGTTCATGCATGCTCAGTAAGCGATTCTGGGGGCAGCTGCTGTTTACCTTGCTTATTGCGGGCAGGCACACGCAGGTTCACTAAGATTAGTCGTGCTGTTTCCCAGACCAGACATTGTTTACTGCAGACACACTGCTGCAATGCAATGCCAGAAGTTTGTTTTTCCACCCCTCCTCCACCATCTTCCCAATGCCAATGCTGCTAAAAAAAAACTTTCAGCTAAATATAGAGGAGAAGAAGTGGGGGCTGGGAAAATGTAAAAAGGAAGCTTTGTTAATTGAGATATGCCTGTACATGCTGTTGAGTGGTACAGTCTTTCAAGCATCTCCTCACCTGTTTGTCTGTGGCAGGTATAACAGTCACCTCTGGATTGGAAAGGGTTGGTGCTGTTACTGTCAGCAAATGGCATACCTAGAGCTCTTCTGCTCCCAGTCCATTTGCATATACACACCTGCTTCTTCTCCTGCCGTTCCTCTGGAGTTCTGTTGATTTAAGATCAGAGGATTGTCTTACTTATTTCTTTTGATGATCTGCACCCCGGGTTTTGATCAAACAGTTCTCAAGGCAGCTTGTAACGGAATGCAATAATACAAAATGAAAGGCACATACAATATTCGCTTAGCTGGTGGAAGGGGCCAATTGGATGCTTGTTTTCAGTGGTAGTACTCTCAGGGCGCAGTTCATGGGGGTGATGTAGGTTTTCTGGGGAAAAAAACAGAACTGGATAATTTTCAGGAGATATTTCCATATTATTATCTGATTTAACACATTGCTGTTGTTGTTGACTGCCATCAACCAGGCTTCAACCATCAGTGACCCAATGAATGAGAGATCTCGAAGTCGCCAGTCCTGCTCAGATATTGCACACTCAGGACTGTGGCTTCCTTGATTGAATCATTCCACCTGTAGTGCAATCTCAGTCTTTTCCTACTGCCTTCTACCTTACCAAGCATTATTGTCTTTTCTAATGAGTCCTGTCTTCTCACGGTCTGCCCAAAGTACAACAGTCTCAATGTACTCATTTTGGCTTCTTAGCTTAGTCACATTGGCTCCTAGGGAGAGTTCAAGCTTGATTTGCTCTAGGACACATTTATTGTTTTGGCAGTCTGCAAAGCTCTTCTCCAGCACCACATTTCAAATGAGTTGATTCTCTTCCTGTCAGTCTTTTTCATTGTCTAGCTTTCACACCCATACATAGAAATCCACAATGTTATGGCATGGGCAGTCTTGATACACGTCGCAGTTCAACTCCCTGCCTGTACTTTTCTGCCAGCAAGGGAAGGAAGGGAATAGTACTTGCTCAAGAGGAGGAGGAGGCATAGGGGGTGTCCAATGCAAACTATCAAGGAGAAATGCTGAGCCAAGCTGAAGTCAAGGTCAAATCCGAAAGGTCCAGAATGCTGAAGGTCAGTCCAAAAGGGTCAAGAGAGCCGGAACACAAGGACTGTGGGCTTGAGTAGTGATTTACTACAAGCAAACAGCAAGCCACACTGACCAATTTATATCCTGATAAAAACAGGTATTACTCATCATTGTTCTGTTTACTCAATCTTGCCCAAACGGCTTCCCTCTGAGCTGCTCCTTTCTGTCTCCTCTGTGATGGGTGAATCTAAGTCCTCTGAATCATTGTTGATCCCCTCTCTCACTGGCACTGGTTGCAGCAACTCTGACTCAGCTTGTCTTTCAGCTGACGGAGGTGTTTCCAAGATAGTTTGGTCTATCACTGGCTCTGTTTCTGGCATAATCAATTGCTCATCAACCTCAGAGCCGTCATCTATCCCAATATTTACACTTGAGGATCTTGTCTGGTTCTTTCCTTGCTGCTCTTACAGGTCCTTGTTTTCTTCTGATTTCTTGACTACAATCACCATTTTGATTAATGACTAAGCCAAGGTATCATTAACTATTTCAAGATATTCATAATCTAAAGTTATATAAGTCATCTGTGGTCATTATTTTTGTTTTCTCAGTTTTTGCCTGGAACATTGCTTTTGCACTTGACTTTCCTCAGTTGATGTCCCAGTAAACAATTGGGTTTGTGCTAAATGATTTGTACAGGATGGGATGTTTGTACAGGATGATCTATTTTAAAGAGCTGTGTGTGTCCCTTTGACATCATTGTCATATGCAAATCATTTCTTTGTGAAGCTAGGTTGATGGTAGGTGATCCTCTCTGCAGCACTGGTGGGCCAAGTTAGAATGGTCCATTCTGTAGTCCCATAGAGTCCAAAGGGACTCCAAATGCTCTGCAGATCTCCCTGACTGACCAGGCTGAAGAGGTGTTTGAGGCCTTGGTCTCTCAATGGACCAGTGATGTGGGTTTTTCAGAAAAAGATGAACTGGTAAATTTTCTGAAAGACTTTTCATTGCTGTAAATAATATTGTTTGATGTAGCATGTATGGTTTAGATGTTATATCCGAACATATTCAAAGCTTTATGTGGAAATTATTTTATTGGAATATTTGTAATAATGTAAGGAGAACAGCATATACTTCTCAAAAAATGACTACACCTGAAAGAACATTTTTAGGATCCATACCTAAAAAGAGCCAATTGGTAAATGAGTGTAATGGTTTGAGTCTTGGACAACTTTTTTAGGACACACCCTTTAAAAGAACGGTACCTAATCTATCTCATTTCAATAGCTTGATTTCCTTTTGCTAAAGTATAACCGTTGTACCTTCAGTTTCACTCACTCACTCTGTGCGCTACTAACCTGTTCCATTTCAAATTGAAAAAAACTGATTTCATGCAACTAGTTGATCACTTTTTCACTAAAGGATGGATGTGACTCTGTGGGCGTAGGAAGCTTAACCACGGTTTTGTCATGACTACTAGCACTTGTGACTAATTGAGCATCAATAGATTTTGCAAAATACATAGAAACAAGCTTAGCAGTATGTTCATTTGTTAGTCTGTTTCTCTGAGCACTAGGGTTTGTCAATACTTGTCTCCTTAGGAGAATAACTAGAACTTCATGTCCTATACCTAGCCCATGTGACAAGAATAATTGTGGTACAGACAGCCTAGGAAACTATGGCCATTTCTGCACTAGACTGTTATAGCACTATTATTCCACTTTCAACATCCTATGGAATCCTCGGGTTTGCAATTAAGGGAGGGGCCTTTGCGGGAGCCTATACTTCAAACCCCAGGATTCCACAGGATGTTGAAAGTGGAATAATAGCACTATGACAGTCTAGTGTAGAAATGGCCTATGGATAAACACACACACACATATACATATGTTGTGGAAAATGCAGCACTCCATATCTCTAGCTGATGGATATTGTGGCCAAGTGTGCTTTCTGGCAGAGAGGAGAAGCTTGCTGCCCATCTCTGCACTTTTGCTGCCTAATGCATGGCATAAGGCTTGGTCTCCTTGCCCTGATGCTCTTCCTGGGAGACAAGGTATGCTGTGTTTCCGTTGTCCTTACCTCTTCCCACCAGTCTGATAGTTACTTGGGATCTAATCCAGATCTTGCGGAAAATTTCTGGATTGCTAGAATCAAGTAGACTGGCCACTGGTTTGGGGCGCCTTTTCCCAAATTCGGGTCAAGCTCTACTGCCATACCATCCTGAATGTACCATACAAGCCATAACATACAAGCCAGGGGGTGGTAAATATATAAATAGATATATAAATGGGGACTGCTTCTCTAGAGAGGGAGACTAAAAGCAGACCTGATCGGTCACAGTCCTGGCTGGCCCAGATCTCCATATTTTAACAGAGGGGAAGCAGGCATTGCAGTTCATGCAGAATCATGTTGCCCTAGTGATGTTTTTAGACCATCACTCCCAGCATTCCTCACCGTTAGAGCTGCTAGGACTTCCAATCCAACAACACATGGATTCCTACCACTGGGGGTAAGGGAGTGGAGTGGGGTGGGGGAACTGGGTGAGAAATGGAAAGGAAGGTCCAACATGGCAAGCGATTGCAGAGGGTCTAGCGATTGCCCGTAAGGTTGTCAGGGGAACTGTTTAATGCCATTTTGCCAGTCTTTTTAATTTGTTAAAAGATCCCCACCTTTGCAACAATAGACCAGTATTTGGGTGTCTATGAGTGTTTGTGTGTGCATGGCTTATTTTTTTTAACATATTGATAGGGTTAAGATTTTACATTTTTAGGGGTGCATATGTGGCAATTTCATGGTCATAATGCTAGGGGGCTCCAATTATGTACCCCGATTACTTCTGGTATTTGAAACCACGGGAAACAAAAGATTCTTAAATGTCTCATTTCCTCTCAAAAGTCCCAGGGGTCCTGATAGATACTCCCCAGCCTGCATCGGCTCTTTGCTTCAGCATTGTGCTGCCCTGGGAATTTCCCTTTTGCCCCTGGAGGTTCTTTTTTGGTGGAGGAAATGGTTCACCACAGACATTCTATCAGTGAGAACAAATGTCTCACTTACTTCTGTTTGCGAGGAGCTTGCGACGTCTGGCTACCGCAAAACCTGCCGCTGTTTGCGTAGCACTCCCTCTGCTTTGCATGCTTTCTCAATTTACGAGCCAACCCTATTTTAAATCAACAGTTTTAAATATGACTTATGTTCCCCCCATCTTCCTCCCCCCAAAAAAAAAGAGAGAGAGAAAAAAAACTTGTAAATTAAGCCTTTTGCCTTAACTTGGCTACTGTGGCCTGAACTCTGTTGGTAGTCCCTTTACTTAGCAGTGATGTATTTAAGCCTTTTACTCCAAGTCTCAAGTCTCAGGTGTCCATCTTGAAGTCTCAAGTTGAGTCCTTGTAAGAAATGTTCAAGTCAAGTCTCAAGTTAGGTTTCAAGTCCGAGAGCCAATTTTAACAGGAAAAAAAAAATGGAGGTGGGGTGGAGGTCAATAGCCATTCAAGGACCTGCAGCTTCAAAAGTGGGGAGTAGGATCTTTCTTGCTTCCCATTTCCAAAAGCTGGAGGCTTTTTCAGAAGTGGAAAATAAGATCCTTCTTACTCTCCTTAACTGAAGCTTCAAAACCTTTAGAAGGATCCTTCCTCCTCAAGCCTATTGCCCAACACATTTGCTGTTCCCCTCTGAGAAGTGTGTCCTATGTTCTGAGGGTGAGTTTTGCCTTCTGCTCTTAGGAAAAGTTTTAGAAGGCTCCTCCAGTATGCATCAGGGACAGGCTGCCCAGTAGATCTCAACCCCCACCCCTCAAGCCCATTGCCTAACATGTTGCTGTTCCCCTCCAAGAAATGCACCCATGCTTTGGGCTTGAGACAGATTGTCACATGACCCGTAGGCAAAAAAATGGAAGCATTGTGCAGAGTTGTAAGGTTTCTGGGCGAATGCATAGCAGGTTGGTCACTAAAAATATACAAGTCAAAAATATACAAGTCAGGAGTCGAGTCAAGTCGGTGTGTCGTTTATTGCTGAGTCGAGTCCCAAGTCGATTCATTGAAATGACTTAAGTCTGACTTGAGTCAGAGTCTATTGACTCGAGTCTACATCACTGTTAATCAGTGGTATTTCCCTATGTAATAATTCACTGTGCAACAAATTGGTAGGATTCAGGCCACTGTAAGCATCCAGGATGTTTAAGTCCTTCTGTGTATTTTGCTCGTCATTGTTTTCTTGTCATTTGCATGTTTGAAACTTTGGATAGGTATTTGAAAGTTTGGATTAAGACTTAGAGTGGATTCACTGCCCTACTGACATGAAAGCCACCAGCTGCCAATAATACATACTTACAACTTGGTCTTCCTCTACCTGGGGGTATAGCTGAAGGGTGGCAAAATGATGGTATTGACCCCCCAAAAAATTCTAACCACCAATGAAATTTTCCTCCAGTCCCCAAATTTCTAGCGTTGCAGACAGCAAGATGTTGAAAATGTCTCACACTTAGAACTCTTCCATTTGCTGTGTATACATTCCCTTGGTTACTTTGCCCCTTTCCACTGGATGCCTAACCCGTATTTCTGAATGCTCAACTGAAGTTTTAAGTTACTGCAACGTAGATTGAGCATCACTAATCTGAAAATCAGAAATCCTCCAAAATCCAAAAAGGGTGGCTGAGATAGTGACACATTCTGATGGTTCAGGATACACAAACATTGTTTCATGCACAAAATTATTAAAAATATTGTATAAAATTGATTTGAGGATACGTATATAAGGTGTATATGAAATATAAATGAATTTCATGCTTAGACTTGAGTCGGATCTCCAAGGTGTCTCATTATGTATGTGCAAATATTTGAACATATGGGGGAAAACACCTGAAATCCAATACTCTTCTGGTTCAGAAATTTTGGATCAGGGATACTCGACCTGTGTTAGAAATTTAGGGACCGAAGGAATATTTTATTGGGGGCAGAATTTTTTTGGGGAGGGTAATTCCTTCTTCAGACACTCCCATAGCTGCATCCACAGGTTAGATCCAGACTTTGTCATACCTGGGGTAGACCTGCTAAATAGGGCTTAACTTTGGTTTTGTTGATTCAGTTGGATCTGCTTTAAGAATGAATAAATCCACCCAATGAAGGATACTCCTTTTGCCTTTAAATTTCTGTAGGCCAGGTGTTTTGTTTTGGTTTTAAATATATTTCTTTTTGAAATTTGGACTGCTTCTACACTTCACCATTCAAGGCTGTCCGTACCAAGCTTCATATTTATAGGGGGAAATGAACCCATTTCATACTTTAGAAAAATTACTTGTTTGACCGGAATTCCAAGGGGCATTGCCATATTTAGGATTATGGGTGCTGTTCCTCCAAAAACTAAAATTTTAAATTTAGAAACAAATGTCTGATAAGATTATGCAAGCTAACTTGCTTTTCAGTGCTTCTCATGGTTAGCCATGGGGTGCTTCCACCACCCCACTTCTTTACCATGCAGAAAACAAAAACCTAGGTCCCTTTTTCTCTTCTCTTTCTGCAGATCTGATTGCAGGCTGGTGCAAGGCAGTTCCACATCATTTTCAGTTTCTTCCCATTCCATTTAGTTTGTTTCTCTTTGTCTCTGTGTGAAAAGCTGCTCTCCCTTAAGCAGTTGCCTTTTGCTTTCCTCCCTACAGCTCTCTCTTTCTCCTGCAATCTGGCAGTAACTCCCATCCTCCACTCCTCACCCTAAGACTATATCCTTTTAAAATATTAACATGTTTCTGTGCAGTTTCATTCCAGCTGCAGGTAGATTTTCTTTTAAGAACAAGCAGGGTTTGCTTCATAAATTGATTGACTGAATAGGCTATATCAAAGTACACTTTTATTCCCCTTTCTTTTATCTTTCTAAAGCTCTTAAATTAACCAACAAGGCTGGGCTGCGAAGGAGAACTGCTTCAGGGAAGGAACTAAAATCAGGGGTGGATTTCTTTGGGGAAGAGTGAAAGATTGTGTCACCTAACTTTTATAACCCTGCTTTTGAAAACAGATGCTATGCTGCCAGGGAAGTTCAGGTAATATTTAAGTCTCAGAAGGACACCTGCAAGACTCAGACATATGAGGAGCAATGCAATGTATGGTGTTAGCCTTCTTAATTTTACGAGGGAAGTATGCTACCATTTGTTGAGTGGAAAGATACTCTACATATGTTCAGAGCTCCTTCTGTTTTATGCTTCCTGGTGAGTAGAGTAGCTCTTTGAACACTCTTGCTGATGTACATCAGCAAATTCTTTTTCTAAGAACTAGCTGAAAAAGAGATTTAAAATTATCTTTATTGATCATCACAGCACTATGGCAATGTATCTCAGAGGTTAATTGTGCCTCTTAAGTCACATTAGGCTCACAGCAGAAAGCAAGATTGCATCTTGGTGGAGTATAGAAACTTAACTCTTCATCTTCTACCAGATCATGGTCAGATCTGATCACCGAAAAAAGGATGTCTTGATTTGGGGAGAGAGAGGAATTTCCTATTCTGCAACAAGTCAGAAACAGCGTTATGCAAATTGGCTTTTTTTTTTTTAATGTGCTGTAAATCTTCCCTTTATAAGCCACAACACATTAAAGAGTTTTTGGTTCCTGTTGGTTAGCAAGGTTGAGAAACAGAAGAACTGAAAGGGCAGCTTATAAACTGAACAGTGTGAACCAGAGGTGCATTCTCATTGTTTACATCTCCTGACTAATTTAAATACCTTAAATATCATGGCAAGGTAAGCAGAAATTATATTAATAATGAATTAACAGTTTGCAGTATAAAGCCTAGGAATGTGGCTTACACTGAAGTCAGACCACTGAGCCATGTTGCTCAATGCTGCGTCTTGTGTCTGACAACTTCTCCCCAGAGCTTTACACAGAGGTCTTCCTTCCTGGATCTAAGCCGGAGATGCCCAGGATCAAACTTGGGACCTCTTATGTACAGCACGTTGTATTCTGTCCCCTCCAGTTGCTTGAGTACCTTTCCCTCCCCTTTTGAAGGAGAGGCTAGTTGGATTTTTACTGACTTAGCAGCTGCTGAACACTCAAAACAAAGTTTGTGGATGTTTTCGCCTTTTTTTAAAAGGCTTCTTGGGGCTTTTCACGTTTGTTTTATTACAGCGTCTCTTGATTGTGCGTAAGCTGCCCCTGCGACATATCCAAGTGGACAGGTATGTATTGCAAAAATCAAACAATGCGGTTCTTACCCCCCATTCTTCTTTCTTTCAGGAGGAAGAAAAGAGAAAGGCAAAAGAGGAGGAGGAACAGAGGGAGTACGAGGAATATCTCAAGCTCAAGGAGAGCTTTGTGGTGGAAGAGGAAGGGGTGGATGAAGCTTTGACGGAGGAGGAGGTAGGATCTTCTGTGCACCCATATGGGGGGCTTGAGGGAAGGTTGCCGTAGGCCAGGGAGCTGGGAAGGCTGAGCCTGAGAATGTATATTTCCAAATGAAATGGAACTGAAATAAGTGAGATAAGTGGATGAGAGAGGGAATGTGGTTGGGAGAGGGCTCAGCGCAGCTGTAGGACTAGAAAGAAGCCCGGAACAATAATTCAAAGGCCATGGCACAGTGTTGTAGAAAAAAAAGAAGTGCTTAAGGGCAAATCATCTATGAAACAGATCAGTAGTGATTCTTAGATATATGTGACTGATCAATTGGCTAGCATACTCATCTGAACTGATTTTCAGCTGGAATGGGCATACCAGCCTGTTGATCCGTCAGATATGGTTAATTCACTACTCATTCTTTGAACACACTTAAAATATTTCCACTGTGAGAATGGCAATGTAATTTATTTATTTTGCTGTGGTATCATTTAGTAGCAAAGGCAGAAGTGAGGGCAAATTTCTCCCTAGTTTTGCAGTGGTCCGGGACAACTCTAGCAGCCTAATGTGTCCCACCTACCTACCTTTATAACAGTAGATCAGTAATTTCCACCTCTGGCTTTCCCAGCTGTTTGAACTTCAGATCCCAGAAGTTCCAGCTAGTATGGTCAATGGTGAGGGATTGCGGGAGCTGAAGTCCGAAACGTCTTGAGGACCAAAGGTTGAAACCCATTGTGGTAGATGTCTCTAAACAGGCACAGTGAGAATTCAGTGGTTACTTTGCAGTTGGAGAAGTGTCGTAAGGCCTGGAAAAGCCAGTTTCAAAGCTTCACTCATGCCATGTTGTCATTTAATTAATTGTTTAATTAATTAATTAAAAAAAATTAAAATACAGATGGTCCTCTGTATCCACAGATTCAACCAACCATGGCTTGAAAATATTAAAAAAAAAAAATCCAAAAAGCAAACTTTGATTTTGCCATTTTATACAGGGGACTACATCATTATACATAATGGGGCTTGAGCATCCACAAATGTTGGTATCCGTGGGGGGTCCGGGAACAAAATCCTAGCAGATACTGAGGGCCCACTGTACTTCTAATCTTCCCAGTATCAAAAACATTTTAGGACAGTTTACAAGCAGCATCAAAACAACAGGTTAAATAGTTTGAAACAACGCAAACAACTCAGAGAAGCTAAAAGCATATTGAACATAATCTTGAGTTAAAAACAGATTTAAAAGATTAAACAAGTTTTTAAAAGTGTGTATATATATTATATACATATATTAATGAGACCCAGAGGCTTTGATGAATTTGGCACCCCAGTGAAATAAGTGCCGGTGCCGGTCAGGACTCCAAGGGGAGGGCATTCCACAATTGAGGTACCATAGCTGAGAAGGCCCCCTCCCACGTCCCAACACAGTGTATTGACCTCACTGGTGGGACATGGAGGAAACCTAACATCCCTTAAGCCACATAGAGCACGTTACTGATGTTGATCCTGTCTCATCCTAGCCCTCACAGAATTGTCATTGGTATAAAATGTGGAGAGAAGACAGATACACTTTTCTGAACTCCTTTTGGGAAAGATATAGTAAAATAAATCTAATTTTTTTTAATGTCATTGTACTTAGCTCGGTTATGAAACCTGTTGATGATGATCTTCTGTTGTTATCATACCTTTAATTCTTTCATAATACTTTGCCATAACTTTTTTCCCCATTGACCGCAACATTTTTAACCTGGCTCTGAACCACCTTCTGCTTTAGTCTAGAAAAGTATTAGAAACACCATATGTTTCTATGCCCACGCTCTGTGGGGCCTTAGTTATTCTGTGGACACCGCTGCTGAATCATTGAACACAAGGCATAATTTTAGCCAAGTCCTCTTTTATGTTGATCATTGCAGCTCATTAATATTGCAGGCTAAATTTTGCCCTTGGGTACAAGACGAGCAAAATGTACTGGAAGGCAGGGTATGAAATGGTTTCCTCAATAAAAGAGTGAAGCACAGTCATGAATGTGCGAAAGTCTTCCAAGGTCACTTGATATAAACTGCCATCTTGTCCTAAATCAAAATGCTTTTCCTTCCCACCTTTTTATTGCATGCCAGGGTCAGGTTGTAGTCCTTTTCTCATAGTGTTTTTACAAAGCTTGCTTTTTAATAGGAAGAATTTCATTAGAGGACGTATCATTATCTTACTTGTCATTCCACAAGTCTGGGAAATGGCAGCATTTAACACGCAAATTCCCACTGTTAGAAAAGAGAAGAGATTTTGCATTTGGAATCTGCAAGCATGCCCCAACCCTAAGTTGGAATAAGCTTTTTAAACGTAGTATATATGAGTCAGATCAAGGGCTGAATTCATGGCATATACAGTCAGCTCTCCATATTTGCAGGTTTGACTTTCACGGATTTGATTATTTGCGAGTTTCTCCAACCATGCCCCCCTACCTCAAGCACTTCTTTTCTGAAGGAATCTTCCCTTTCGGCAACTCCAGTCAGGCCCACACAGCCTTTCAAAAATCCCCATCTGGTCTTCTTCCACCAGTTGCTGGCTGACTAACTCAGGACAGGCTGCAGCCTGATTTCTCAGCACCACAAACCTAATCTCATTGCCCCTCACCACCACCCAAGGTAAGAGATGTGTGAAAAGACAGAAAGTACACCATGCTGATCCACGCCCTTTCCCTGACTTGGTTTGGACCCTCAGTATCTGCCCACCCAACTGTGCCTGGGCCCCCTTCTCACAGACACACATATTTTGATATTTACAATTATTCCCCTTTTGCAAGGGTCCTGCGCCCCTAACCCTAGCAACTGTGGAGGGCGACTGAAAGTGTGATTGTAGTAGTGAGTGGCAAGCTTTCTAAGCCACTTCAGAAAAATCTGTAAGAATCTAATAGGTGAGTTGTCAGATATTTTTCCAAAACAGAAGTATCCAGTCACACCTAACCAATGCTAGAAATCTTTTGCTGTAGCCAGTCAAGGACAGAGTATACTTGAATGCGAGAATCTTCTTTTATTGATGTAGATTTACAAGCAGAACAGGATGTTGTCGTTTGCTTTGTCACAATTGAAAAGTTAAATCCTTGTACATCCATCTCCTTTTAACTAAAAACTGTTTCTCTTGCTCTGCCCAGTCCCGTAGCTTTCTAACGGAACTTCTCGAATACATCAAGGTATGTTATTCTCCCTTGTTTTACTCCTTCCCACAGATTTGCTTTTAAGGAAACAAGTAAGCTCTTTTTCCGGTGCTGCAGGTCCAGCGCTTAACAATCAAAAGTATCTTGCTATAAATCCAAAGAGTATAAGCAGCCATCAGGTATAAGAAGTCTCTGTAGAGCAGATTGCTGGTATTTTCTCATCGGTGTGGTCACTGCAATGGGCCTTATGGCGGCATTGTGTTTAGACACAGCACCTTCCTCCCATCTTGGTTCCCATGCAACAGTAGAACTCGGATCAACCTCTGTAGATTGCAACCCCTCTGAGCTGAAACTGCAGCTGCAGAGTACACGCCTGGTAATCCACACTGTTAGGTTTGCCACTTGAGGTCTTCTCAGTTGTGCATAGCTGTGTTTTGGGAGGATCAGAAACTGGAAATGGCAGGAATTTAAGAACATGTGTAGGGACTGCTGGCTTGTAAGGAGATGTAGTTGGAAAGAGAATCAACAGGTGTGTCCAGACACGTCAAGTAATAGACCATTTTTTGGTCAGCCTTCTCTTAGCCTTCAAACTGATATGATAACTATTTTTAAATATCTGAAGGGATGTCACATAGAAGATGGAGTGAGCTTGTTTTCCCCGCTCTTAGGGTTACCGGAGGGAAAACTGGAGGCAGCTCCTGGACCTTTAATGGTTGTGTAAAGGAGGGAATTTCAGCAGAACTTGCTTGGTACTTGCCTGAAAACCAACCCTGCTGAAATTCCTTCTTCTGCACACTGATTAAAGGGACAGGAGCCATCTCAAGTGTTCCCTCTGGCAACCCTAGCTGATCTAGAGTCTAGGACATGAAGCAATGGATTTATATTACAAGAAAAAATGCTACATATATGTTAGGAGGAGCTGTTTGACAGCTTCCCAATTAGGTAACAAGCAACACTTGCTCAGATTCTGTCTTCTACCCAACTGTTAAAGATACAGGAGCCATCTTCAGTTTTCACTCTTGGTAACCCTATACAGGCGTCCCCTGCTTTTCATCAGCCCCTTTTTTGACATTTTGGTGTTTCAACGTTTGCAAATTACATACAAGTTCCATTAATTCAACAAGGATTTGGCTCTTTTGTCAGTTCTTCTTGCCCTACAGAGGCTTGCTTGGGACTGCCTGCTCGCTGTTAGCAAATCAAGCCGGAGGTGGGGAGGGTGCCAAGCCGACCAAGAGGCTTTGCAAACAGCACACATGCGGCCAGTCCCAAGCCGGCCCCTGTAATTCCTTCATGTTCCCTACATGGGTTCTGTTTTTCGACTGAATCCAATTCTTAAAAGTGCACCAATCCACGCAGGGGAAGCTTGTAGTTGGGTGCCCTCCTGTGCCCCTATCACTTACAAAGGATTTCTTTCCCTCTTAAAGGTTTCTCTGTTTCCATTCGGTCTCTGGATATTATATTAGTTATTTAGAGGTGTCATGCTGTATAGGGGCAAGTGCTGTGGGTGTCATTGGCTACTCTACTAATCATTCGGCCTTCTTCTCTTGTGCCGGGGAGATGCTGTAGGTTTTGCCTCCCTTCCACGCTATGTTGGGACAGATTAGGATGACATTATTCCAGTATGTGGTTGGTCCTTTTGTTGCACAGGGATGGGCAAGATATTGATAGAGGGCAGTGCCAGGATTGGTGGGTGGCTGCCTGCCTGGGCATGCTGTTTCTCTTTCAATGACCCTTGTTGCCCATTCTGTGCCTGGGGTTGCCAAGGATCCAGACTACATTAGGCTGGTCCTCCTGCTGCAAAGGCTGCTGCCCAGTGGATCACGACAATAGGACTGACCTGCCTTTGTGTTTTTGTCCTGTGCCCTTTTTAAAAGAAGAGATGCTTGAGAACTCTGGCAGTTCCAAGCTCTGAGAACTGGTTTTCGTGGACTGGTTTCCATTTAGTATGTTCAGTCCATAAGACTCAGTTCCCTAGCTTGGCTGTATCTGACATCATAATTACAGAACTTGCAGCATTGGGTTTTATCCGATGAGTTATTTATTATGATGAGTTCTACTACTACTACTACTATAACTGTTATTTATATTCCATTTTCCCTCCACAGCTGTGACTCAAGGACGGCTTACAAAAATTAAAACAAATGCAGAAAAAAAACATATAGGTCAAAGCAGATAAAAAGATTATTGTGAAAATGCATTTGAACTATCTATAGAATTGGAAACATTTAAAACTTTTCCTTTAAAAAGCCAAACAATAAAAATATGGATTTTTCTATATATATTTTTCTGCCTTTCTTAAGATCTGTTTTCTGCTGCTATAAAAGTCACTTAAACTGGAGGTTTCTTAGCTGATTTTCTACCTGGGCTTCAGGACAGGTAGAAATGCTTCATACTGAAAAAAATGCATATAGGGAATAATCAGTGAAGTAAAACACACAGCTGATTTCTCAAATTCAGTGCCAGAATGTATGCTTATGGCTTAGACAGCTTTAAAAAAAGAATTAAGACAGCTTTGTGGAAGATGCTTCTATCAGTGGCTATTTATCCATGGTGACCAGATGGATTCTGTTATATGGAAGCTCCATATGTCTAAGCAACCAAAAACAGAGAAGGATCGTTGTTTGATTTTCAGCTTGCCCAGAACACCAAATGTGGCAGTCTCAACTTATACTGCTGCCTACATCAGACGTGGGATTTCCACATTCTATTTGAGGGTTCCATCCTTTATCCCACCAAATGTTATATATTATATACTATATAATATTATATATGTGTGTATGTGTGTGTGTGTGTGTGTGTTTGTGTGTAAAATATTACATATATAATAAGTAATATATTAAGTATTCTATATGTATGTATAATATTATAATAATAATATTATTATATTAGATAATATATTAATATATGTGTATATATATAAAATATTACATATATAATGAATAATATATTAAGTATTATATATGTATGTATAATATTATAATAATACTATTATATTAGATAATATTAGATAATATATTAATATATGTGTGTGTATATAAAATATTACATATATAATAAATAATAAAATATATATGTATATTATTATATATTATGTTATATAATATATATTATATATATATTATATATAATATAATATATAATATACATAATATATATTATGTATATTCATAGATATAGATATAGATATAGATATAGATATAGATATATGTGAATATATACACACACACATGAAACCCCCGACTCTCTTCTCTCAAGCTAAATCAGACCCTTACCAATCTCCCAACTCAAACTCCTTTCTCTCCCTCCAACCCTAGGCTAACTCACACTCCCAACTCAAACTCTTTTGCTTGCTGAACTCTTCCCAAACTGAAGGCTAAGCTGACTCCTCTCATGCTCTAACTGCCATTCACCAACTTTCTCATGCAAATCTCCTTAGAAATTCCACCAGTCAGCATCCACTTCAACATTCCCCTCCACAGCTCTTACCTCATATTCACATGATAAATCAAGCAACATTTTTCTACACAAGCCCATGACATCACAGACTCATCTGACAGCAAGAACAGAGCTGGGCTCTCCTCTACTCACACCTCAGCCCTGCTCTCCACCGGCAAGGCACTAGGGAGAAAACAGCTATGACTGAAAGTTGGGGTTTAAAGGACAGGTGCTTCATCCCCCTGATGGAGCTTAACGATACCTCATCCTGTTGGGCAATCTGTACAGGAATAAACGTTAGTAGAGCCTCATCCCAGATGTGCTCTGGCAATCCTAAGCCAGAGTCAAAAGTGAATGGAGTTTTTGAGAATTTCATTCTGCTTTTCTCCTGCACCACCACCACCACCCAGATCACCGACCATGAAATTAGGTTGAGGGCTGTAGGTTCCCCAGCCTAGCTGCAGAAGGAAAAACAAAGGATGAAGCCAAATACAGACTGAGTATGCCTTATCTGAAATGCTGGGTCCCAGACATGTTTTAGGTTTCAGATTTTGGAATACCTGTATTTGCATATACATAAAATACAGTACCCTCTGGGGGAGCCCAGCAATGAATGAGCAGGAAAGCTGCAGCGTCAAAGGCAAAAGCAGGCAACTGTTGGGCTTCCTGGAGATCTTCTGTACAGTCCTTTTTTTTTAAATACGGGTGTCAGGTCCCTTATGTCCTCAGTCTCTCAGATCCACAGTCTCTCTCCAGCCTCACGTCTCATATACAGCACAAGTAGTGAATGAACAAGACAGGAGGCTGGAGAGAGATGCGAGGATCTGTGAAATGGTGGGAGGCATAGATTCATGCCGAGCACTACACTTCGATTCCTGCCATTTCACAGATCCTCGCATCCTTCTCCAGCCTTGCATGTCATTCATTCGCTGCTTGTGGTGTGTATGAAATGCAAGGCTAGAGAGAGGCTGAGGATCTGAGAGAGTAAAAGCGCCACAGGAGTAGCCTCAAAAGTGGAAGCAGATGGCTGGTGGCGAAAAGTTTCAGTTTTTGGAGGTTTTTTGGATTTTCAGACTAAGATGCTTAAACTGTAGTCTAAACCAGGGATGGACAATGGTGGCCATGGGGTGCCTCAGTGTACCCCAGCGCAGCTGTTTTAGCAGCACCTGACTCCTCACAGCCACCCTCTTTCTCATACATTGTCCCTCCTGGAAGCTTCCAGGCAAGGCAATTCATTGTTTAAAAAGGTTCCGTTCGCTCAACTGGCATTATTTAATATTTAAGTTTTTTTTTCAACTTGAAAAGTGGCTTTCCACCCTCCTGGAAGCTTCCAGAGGCAGAAAATGGGCCTCTAGACATAGTAAAGTTGTGCAGCCCCAAATAAACTGTAAATCAAAGACTGACTGTTAATCATACTTGAGGCATGTACCAGGCATCCATCTTAAAAACAAGTCTCAGCAGGACATCCAATAAATAATTAACCACTGGCTTCCAGATTTCAGAGATTATTTGATGTCTAAATGACAACTTGAGAAGGATGTCTGTTGAAACTAATTTAATTAATCCCCATTTTTCTTAAAAAAAAAAAAGCTATTCAACTTTCTTAGACTTCATTATTGCTTTTGTCTTGAGTATGCTCCCTCAGTAGTTGTAAGTACGCATAGCAAAACAAGCTGTATGCTTAAAAATACAACATTATTAACGAAGTTAAGGAGACAAAGCATTGGATCCAAAGCTAGCTGTTAACAGAAATATTTTTTATACCATTCAAAATTGAGATGCTCCTTGCAGTCCTACCAAATATGGTAAAAGTTTGCTTTCCTCTACATCATAGATGGGCACACAGCAAAGTGGTCTTTACTGGTAGATCGCCAAATTAAATAGGTGGGCAAGGATCCCCACCTTTTTAAATAGCTTTAGGGTTTCTGTCATCTGTGTCTCCCAAAATTAAAGGCATCAGGATCATGGAATCATAGAATTGGAAAAGACCACAAGGGCCATTGAGTCCAACCTCTTGCTGTGCAGGAATACACCATCAAAACACTCCCAACAGATGGCCATCCAGCCTCCTCCAAAGGAGGAGACGCCATCACACCCCCAGACAGAAATGTATTCCACTGTTGAGCTGGTCTTACCATTAGGAAATTCTTCCTAAAGTTTAGATGGAATCTTTTTTCCTGAAGTTTGAAGCCACTGCTCTGTGTTTTGGTCTCTGGAGCGGCAGAAAATGGGCTTGCTCCATCCTCCATGTGACATCCCTTCAAATATTTAAGCAAATCTATCATGTCACCTGTTAACCTTTTTTTTGTTAGGCTAAACATATCTAGGCCACTAAGCATCTCCTAAAAGGGCATAGTTTTTGGGCCTTTTACCATTTTGGTCACCCTCCTCTGGACATGTTCCAGCTGTCAATATCCTTCCTGAACTGTGGTGTCCAGAACTGGACACAGTATTCCAGGTGGGTTCCGACCAAAGTAGGACCCTTGATCTCAGATGTGGATTTGTACAGTGGAGTCCTGCAAACTCCACTCACGTTTGTCCCCATGTGTGGCTAATCGAGTGCAATAGATAATTGCCTCCTCCCACTAAGCCACTGTTTGTACCTCACACCCCTCCTAAACTAGCATGTTGCCCTTGGTTCTTGTTCATGGCCCATAGGATTCTAGTAAAAAGGCAAAGTTGATGTTGCACACAGAAAGTCTGATCATTCTGTAGCCTCTGTCATAAATCTTATAAATCTGTTAATTTAATAAAATTAATACACAGGCTAATATGTAATGGTGCAATTAAAGTGTCAAAAAAAAAAGCTGCAGAAAATGTATTTTTGAGTAGCTCATTTCAAATCTTGCGTCTTCTCTACAGAGTGCCAAAGTGGTTCTGTTGGAAGACTTGGCTTCCCATATGGGCATAAGGACACAGGTATGTATTTATAAGCCAGACTGTAGCACAACAGTACATCATTGACATCATGGGGATTCTTCCGCTGAAGGTGTCACCACCACAGTGGCCCAGATTGAGCTTCCTTCCTCCACATTTGAACACTGACATGCATGCTGTGATGTTATCAGGACTGCATTTCCCTCCCGATGGCATCCAGTGAAGTAGGCTGGGAAACATACAACACAGTGATACCATGCACTACACAACCACTGGAAGGTGCTAGATGTGACAAGGCTACTTGACATTGTGCTGCCAGTTGGGGGAGAGATCCTTTTATCACCCTTAATTTATCCTGATGTGTGAGAGAAATGTGACTTTCTGTTTTTGAAAAGTTCCCAGAATTTAACATTGTCCTACAATGTTGATTTAAGGCCATGTTTCTCCCAGTCCACCATCTATTTTGTGTTTAGTCCAGTCCTGAAGGATAAAAAATAACCCAACCTAAGCGTTAAGAAGTGATGTGTAGTAGATGGCAGGGCAGGGGGGAATCAAAGGATGGGCCACCTGTACCTTGGAGGAAAAGTACTGGAGGAAAGGCTGCATTCTTTTAGCACAAAGTGATCAGAGTCTGCGCACTGGCAATAGGTGGGCAAGGGGGAGTTCAGAAGTAGACTTGGACCCATCCTAAGGTGCTTGGGAGTTTCTCCCTTTTGTCTTCTTTTATCCCTACTTGACCTCTCACTTCCTGTTTCACCTCCTCTCTTGCATACATTCGTACTGCCTCCCATCCCTCACTTCAAAACAGTCTGTAGGATTAAGATCCTCAGTCTCCCTCTGTGTAGTTCCTAACATGCCAATGTTTTCACAGAGCCATTATCAAAGGGGAGTGGGTTGTCTGGGCAGAAGGAATGAAGGACAGGCAGCCTGGACCGCATGCAACCAAATAACACAGGGCAACGTCTACAACACTGCTATTCACATTGTGATTGGGTTGTCCCATACTACCTTGAGCACACCTAATCCCATCTGATTTTGGGCAAGCTTGCTTAGTCTTTGGATGCAAATGCAAGGGATTTCCTGAGAGGCTCTGCCAATCAGTGTTGAAAATACTGGGCTCAGTGAAACAAGGATTTGATTCAGCATAAGGCAGCTTTTTGTACATGCACTTACCTGCCTGCTGTTTCTTTAATTTGTTCTAGCTGTGGTACAAAGATATGGAAATATAGGTGACACAGAGAAAGACTGGGAAAGATGCTTTCCATGGATTACAGGTTGCCCATCTCAGGACTTGACCATCTTAACTGGAAGCAGATAGTGTTTTTTGTACCTCGTGTTTGACGGTTCACATGGGTGGGAAGAAAAGAGAAGTAGTCTTAAGTTAAATAAGAAAAAGCTTACTCCTAGAGCCATAGCTCAGTGGAAGAGTGCACACTTTCCATACAGAAGGTCCCAGATTAAATCCCCTGTGTTGCAAAACTAGGTTGGGAAAGACTCCTGTCGGAAACATTGGAGAGCTTCTATTGTCCATCGGTACAGATCAGGTTGTGCAACTGCATGGTGCCCAGGGGCCAATTTCCTTTGGACCAACACCCTCACCGGCCACACACGCACCCTGACCAAGCCCAAATATTTTCCTTGTCATCTGCAGTCCCTCTCAAAATGGTGTCACTTCCTATTGCCATTTTAAAAGAGACTGCAGAAGGAAGGAGAGGCATTTGGGGTTAGTATGGGGTTCTGGGCTGCTTGTGGGGGTGAGGATATTTTTGCATGTTTTCATGTATTGCGAGAAGCTTTCTGCCTGATTTGGTTGCAAAAATTGCAATTTAAAAAAATTTTGGAGGGGTTTGGGAGTTTGAGGGCTTTTAGGGGACTGGCAGGGAACTTCAGATGTACAAACGTGGAGTCCATGGGCCACATGGAGTCTGCGAGCCAGACAATGCACAGCCATGGTGTGGACGATAACTTAGCTAAATGGACCAGTCATCTTGACTCTGTACAACATAGGTTCCCGAGTTCCTCCCTTGGCTGGCTTTTCTGCATTCTGAATGCCTCCAAAAATAGACAGCGCATGAGCTTTCGTTGAAATGCTGGTGTTTTGTCTGAAAACATGCCAGTGCACCTGGAAATGTGAAATGTGTTGCTTACTTGAGTTGTTTTCCCTCAACAGGATGCAATTAATAGAGTACAAGACCTGATGGCAGATGGAACACTAACAGGTAACAGTGAAAACATTATGGGACTTGATCGCCTTGCTTAAATTGAAACAGATGTCGAAATCACAATATATGTGCAGCACCTAAAGATCATCTTCTGATTATTTTCAGTTTTACTCTGGGGCAGTTTCAGTATTTAACAGTGCAGACAGCAGCCATTTGGGTAGAAATAATTACAGATAAAAAATGTGGTTGACAAAAATGACACAGCCTAAACTGCTGTTAGTGTATTATAAGGATGTAACTCTTCAGGATAGGAGACAAAGCAGGCAAAAGGGTGCAGGTTCAGCAAGCAGGAAGGAAGGTACTGGAGAAATAGGCTTTTCCGATTTGGTCTGCCTACCTCTGGCGCCACTGTGTGATCCTGGGAAAAGTAAAATGACTAGTATAGTGCACCAACAGGGTTTCAGCCACAGAACCACAGTGATTTCACTTTGCCAACATAAAACCATCACCGTTAGGGCCTTTTGCTACATTGGAGGTGAACTGGACTCCGAAAGGGAAACACAACATTCTCCAAAGTGACTTGACTCCTCCATGGACGATCAAGGCATAGTGTTCAACCAAAGTTACGAGGTCAGCACTAATTTGGATACCTATTTTGCAAAGTGTAAGCCCCTGGAGCCTGAATATTATGGACTTCAGCATACCTGTGTAAAGTAAAAAGTAGGATGTCTGTGTCATGCAGCATAATATTGAGAGTGCAGGCTTAGCAGCTGGTTCTAGACATGAAGCCACCTAATTCCAAACAAGGGAGATTAAAAAAAAATAGCCAACAGGGAAGAGATTTTAAAAAATAAGTATTGTATAGTGAAGCAATCAAAAAGCATGCTATGCTGCATTGTTACAAAAGAGTTATTCGTTTTTAAAGGCTGATGCAATCAGATGCAGTCGTCTGTTGGCAGCCAGCCCAACGGTAGAGAGTGACACTCAATGCTTGGTCCCTACAGTGGGTTCACATAAATCACACTTCCCACCCGAGGGGGAAGATAATTGTTGACGTTAATGGAAATTAGTTAGATCTGTCTGTAATTGGATAGACAGAGTATAAAAGCCAGCTCCTGGAGTACCAAGATCAGACTGTTTACGCAGCCTCCAACACAGACATAGCTGTCTTCAGTAGCTTCTATGCAGCTACTGCTGTTCCTGGCTAGGAAATACCCACAAAGTGCTGGTAAAAAGGAGGATGAGAAGACCTCATCTCTAATTAACAGTAAAATGTGCTATAGTGACTAAATGATGTTTATCTACAATAGATAAATATGCATTTAATCACTCTCTCTCTCAGATGCTACAAAGAATTAGAATACCTATGTGTTTGACACACAGAAGGTGTTTGACTACCTGGCTGCATCTTAGTGAATGTGTGCTATGATGAATGTAAAGAAATATGGTGTAAGATGCTTTACATGAAATGTAAAGGAAATTATAAGCCATGTGCCTAGACCATGAGAAGCCTGTGTTCCTCCCCAAGGAGAGTGTGTATCTGTATCTTTACTCTTTTGCCCCTTTTAATGAAAAAGTCTGGAAGAATAATAGAGAGCCTGCTTATCTCCCATGTAAATATCCTGATGATCCAAGACTCAAGAGGGCTCAGGTGGAGTGCAGCTGATGCTAAATCTGCCTGTTCAGACATTCCACTGATCACACATCCAGCCAACAAGAAGGTGACAAGAGAGATGTCCAAACAGATACAGATTAGCTGACCTTGATCCCTCTGTCTAGAGGGACGGGCTAGGGAACCCCCCTGTGACTAGGACTTTGTTGTTGATTACTGTCAACTTGGCTTTGACTTACAGCAACCCTAAAAATGAGAAACCTCCAAGAGACCTTGTTAATAACAATTCCAGTCAGGGTAGCCATGGCTTCCTCGGTTGAGTTAGTCCGCCCGTATTGTCCTTTTCCTCTTTTTCTTCAGTAGGAACTGCCCTTCTTCTAGTTCTTACTGACTAGGATTGGGACAACTCAAGTTCCAGTTCCCGCTCATCCACCATGAAGCTCACTTGGTTGGTAATCTTGAGCCAGGTACTATCTCTCAGCCTGATGTACCTCAGAGGGATGTTGTGACAATAGATAAATAAGAGTGAGAGAATCATGGGTATTACCTTGAGTTCCTAGGAGGAAAGTCAGGATAGAAATGGAATAGTTCTCTATATCACCTCCCAGCCCACGAAGGGCTGCCAAAGCAGTGATCAAATAAAAACCAATTAAAATAATACAAAAATAAAAACATTTTTAAAAACATATTAACATGCTCTTTAAAAACTTCTAAAAACAATCCTAGAATCCAGTTTTGAAACACTAAAAACAGCAGTTTCGAACATTAAATGCCATGTTTTGGCTGCCCACCGAAAGCTTAAGAGATGGGGCCAGCCTGACTTCCTTGGGTAGGGAGTTCCACAGTTGAGGCACTGCTGCAAAGAATAAACATCTCTCTCTCAATACAAGTTGCATGTTGGGGCAGGTGAACAGCAAGACATCTGCTTCCCTCGTGTACTGCTTTGAACGACTCACAGTTAGAAAGAGGATTTTGGACTCAGTTGCCTCTATTTGTCTGATACAGCAGTATTTTTCTTGATAGGTAGTGAAATTTTAGTACGCTTGGTTAAACTGAGTTTTAATGTATTCATTAAAAAAGGAGAAAAAATCAGTGCCACCTAATTCCAGTTTTAGGTGATGAATCATCTGCATTTTAATCAATGAATTAATATTTGGGAGGAAGCATTAGTTCTTTGTCCCATATGTTCTATTCCAGGTAGCATAAGCTGCCCACTCCCACCCTCCGATCATGCTTCAGCTGGCAGTGATAGAGTGATGCAGACAGACCTGCCAAGTAAGAGTAAAGGCCCTTGCACCAATTAATTGGGAGAGCACTTAAAATCACATTTAAAACCCTAATGGCACCAATTATTCAATTAAAGGTTGAAGGCCTAGCATTCATATCTTACAACCTAGCCCAAACTTTAGAGGCAGACTGATTAGAAAGTTCTAATTAGGCAATTAAATGAATGAACCACAAGCTGCGGAGTTTAATTCCAGTTTGGCCTTTTCTCTAGGTGTAATCGATGACCGAGGCAAGTTCATCTACATCACGCCAGAGGAGATGACCGCCGTGGCTGAGTTTATTCGCCGGAGGGGACGCGTCTCCATTACGGAACTGGCTCAACACAGCAATTCTCTTATCAACCTAGAACCTGAGCCCAGAGCAGTCACTCAGGGGGTGGCATAAGTTTCCTCTCTGTATGTCAGGGGTCAAAACTAAAATAAAAGTGTAGTTGTGAAATGGGGAAAGTCTCCACGCCTGTTGTCAAACCAGGACAACAGATATTAAGTGTCTTCATTCAGAAGAAGAGGAACTGATAAAATGGACTTCAGATCTTGTGGCTAAAATGGTCATCTGTGGGAACAAACAGAAATGCTAAAATATCCAAGGGGTCTTTCACACTACACAATAGCAACACTATGATTCCACTTTAATTGCTGTGGTTCCCTCCTGTAAAGTCTTGGGATTAGCAATTTAGCAAAGGGTATTTAGCATTTTCAACCAGATGTTTCTAATGCTTCACCAAACTACGAACCCCACAGGATGCAATCACGACAGTTGAATTGGAATCATAGTGCTACGATTGTGTAGTGTGAAAGGACCCCAGGACTAGAGACTTGGCAGCCCTCCTGTTTGTGTTGTGCAGTTCATCCTCCCTCTTCCCGCTGAGTGTTGAACAGCTGGCTGCTGACTCTGTTGCTCACTATTACGCAAAAATACACAGCTATGTCATGCCTCTGCATTTGCGTGGGAATCTCTTGAGCATTCCAGCCAGGAGGTGTACAGGAAGGGTTTTGTCTTCGACAAGCAACACGAAAACTTGCTCTGTATTCCTTGGCAGCCAGGAAAAAAACAGCTGGCTGTCACTAACCGAAATGAAGCACCAGCAAATGGATGAGAAATAACTCAGTTATAGATGCTCTGATTATAGATTGCTTCATTTTATGGTGCCGGTAAAGTCATTTCAGAGTATTCTGCCATATCACGAACTCACTGGAATTTAAAAAACAACACCAAGCACATTAAGAACAAATGTCCCAACTAGGCTTCCTGGCATATTAGGTTCCTACTTGCAGGGAACTTCTTATGTAAAGAAAGATGCAAGAGGTGGTTCAGTCACATGCAGTCCCTATTTTTCCAGTGTTGAGGTTGTCTTCCTACCTGTGTTGCCAACATGGCATCAGTAATGAGCGGTAATAAGGATGCATTTGGAGGAAACCCAATGTTTGCAGAATAAACATTTTTTAAAAATTGGTGGAACCCCTAGTATGTGGGAGGAATGGGGTGTTCAGAGCAGCCCCAAAAGGACAAATTCCCTTGTGGGCGGAAGTTATAATATGGTTATAATATCACAAAAAGTGATTAGATACAAGCTTTTCTCTCACACAGTACTAGAAGATGGGGTCATCCAGTGAATGAACGGAATGGTAGGAGAGCCAGAAGAAAATACTGGTTCACCCATTGTGTAGTTAAACTGTGGAACTTGTTGTTTCAAGATGTACTGATGGCTACCAACTTCGTTTCTTTAAGTGTATTAGAGGATGAGGCTGCCAGTGGCTACTTTTCATGATAAAGATATTCCAATGCTGGAGGCAGATGGGCAGTGTGAGCCAGCAGGTGGAGAGTTTATGTCCTGCTTGTGACCTTTCTCTCGACAACTGGATGGTCACCATGCAAACAAAATACAGAATTAGAGAGTCCTTTGCCCTCATCCAGCAGGGCTCTTCTTGTGTTTTTTATTAGTATCCCAACACTAGCATGCTCGTGAAAACTTAATTAAGGATGTATTTGTTGCTTTCTAAAAAAAATTTAGGTTGCAATTCACTGCTACGAGAGGAACTTAAGACAGAACATGGACTTTGAAAGCACAAACTTCCGAAGCAGAGGTGGGTAACACGTGGCTCTCTGGAATCATACAGGTGAAACAGACCACAACGGCCATCCAGTCCAAACCCCCTTCTGCCATGCAGGAAGGCACAATCAAAGCACTCTCAACAGATGGCCGTCTAGCCTCCATTTAAAAACCTCCAAAGAAGGAGACTCCAGGCAGCATATTCCACTGTGGAATTGCTCTTACTGTCAGGAAGTTCCTTCCTAATGTTTAGGTGGATCTCTTTTCCCTGTCGTTTGAATTCACTGCTCCATGCCCTAGTCTCTGGAGCAGCAGAAAACAATCTTGCCCCATCTTCCATATCACATCCTTTCAAATATTTAAACATGGCTATAATATCACCTCTCAACCTTCTCAAGATGGCACTGGACTGCAACTCTCATTCAGTCCTAGACTGTATAACCAGTGGTGAATGATTGGAAGTTGTAGTCCAGCATCATCAGTAGTCCTACATTATCGGGAAGGCTACATGTTGACCACATCTTTTTTTAAAGAAATCACATATATTCTTCTATTCTTCTGTTTATATACATATAAACACATGTAACTTTGTGTTTATATATACATAAACACAAGAATACAATCCAGCAACAAAAAATGGGAACAGAGATGCTCATTAAATAATGAGATGGCTTTTAGTATAATTGTCAGCTTATGAATAACTGCATTTTTCACTTCCCTCTGAAAAATGACTAAAAATAAGAGTCAGGCACATCTCCACCTGAAGTGTCTTCCTCAACAGCGCTGTCTGGAATCTCGATGCTACAGGCAACCGGTACTGAAGCATTCTGCACTGCAATATTTTGTTGCAGGACCCGCATTACCATCCCGTATTATTTTCAGCACATTATGCTACACAGACCAACCAGGTTTCAGCCTCAGGTTTTGATAATGCTCGTAAAAGTAGAACCCAGTTTGGTGCATGTTCTCACGATTAGGCTTACTGCATGCGGTTCATCTAATCACTTACTCATAACAGGAGCAAATTTGGCCATGGGTCCTACCTTGCACAGATCAAAACCAGAACACATATGGCCAAGCCACATCAGAGTGCAGTCAAGACAACGAAATGAATAGAGTGCAGCCAAGCCAACAAAATTAATAAGGAACAACACACAAGCTAAGAGAGGCTGCAAGCAGTTTGCATTTGCCTGACCCTACTGAGAGGAATAAGTTTCTGCCCCATCCCTCCCACTGAGTTGAATGCAAATTATTTTTTGCACTTTGAACTCAGTTTATATTGCTGAAAATAAAGCAAGGACATGAGGGGGTAATAGGAGGAGAGAGAAGTTGAGACATTTTAACAACAGCTGGAAAAGTAAGATCATTTTATTTTATTTTATTTTATTTTATTTTATTTTATTTTATTTTATTTTATTTTATTTTATTTTATTTTATTTTATTTTATTTTATTTTATTTTATTTTATTTTATTTATATGCCACCCTTCTCCCAGAGGGGGACCCAAGGCAGCTTCCAAAAAGTTAAAACATTAAAAACATATAAAATGATAAAAACCTACAATTTTTTAAAAAGAGCTTGATAAATAAAAAGCTCCCCTGCTCACACATTAAAAGCCTGCTTGGAAGGAAGAGACGGCAGAGAACTAATTGGGGCTGTCTTTGTCAAACTGGGACAGTTGGAGGGTATGCCGTTAAAACTTCCCTTCCAGACCTCACCCTCTTTACTCGATTTTCTATACAATCTGCACCAGCAATCTTGAAAGTTTAATTAAAAACAGATGCTGCGTGTGGGTTCGAGTGATCTTCCCACTCTCTATCAGACAGAGCAAATATGTCAAAGATGCCAATCGTATACCACCATTTTCCTCTTTCGACATTGGACTGCATGATCTCGTGGATACGCATTTGTGAAAATACGTGAACATTTTTTGAAAATTTGGCGGTAGATTTCTGACAACGGTCTGCTTCCATTGAACTCCCTGGTCCCTTGGCAAACAGACCAACAATTTACAAAAGTAAAGCCCCTGTGTCCTATTTATATAGATATATGATAAGCATTTTTGAAGGCTCTTTGGAGGCTGTTACGATTCTTTTATAGGAAAGGAATCTCCTACACTACGCTGCCCCTGTTTTGCTGGTTTTTTCCACCCAAGCCTGGTGAACTGTTCTGGAAAACTTAAAAAAATAACTCTACTATTGTAGAATTACTGTTGGTTTTATATTAATAACACGACCTGGCTGTGGGTATTGTTTCATACTTGCTGATTTCTCCGTTCGTGAGAAGCAACTCGTGTTTCTTAAGGTTAGCAAACTGAGCATGCGTGTTGCTGCAGAGGTGGGCAGATATTGTTGGATTGCACCTCCCATCGGCCCCAGCCAGCTTAGCTGAGGAATTCTGGGCGTTCCAGTCCCGACAATGTCTAGAGGGCTGTGGTTGCTGACCTCTTTGTGACTGGGGCCATTTCCGCACTAGCCCGTTATAGCGCGATGATTCCACTTTCAACGTCCTCTGGAATCCTGGGGTTTGCAGTTTCGGGAGGGGCCGGCCGGCCCCTCCCGAAACTGCAAACCCCAGGATTCCAGAGGACGTTGAAAGTGGAATCATCGCGCTACAACGGGCTAGTGCGGAAATGGCCTGTGAGAAAGACTGGGGCCTGTGTCAAGGGGACAGTTAACACTTCCATTATTACCACTGCGCCCTGCCCAGCGCCGAAGTTCTATGGCCGCCCCACCCCCATGCGCGCCCCCTTGCGCGGGGTAGGAGGGAGGCGCTTGCCCAGTTATGGCGGCGGAGAAGCGCAGTGAGCCCAGGAGCGCACAGGTGCGCGAGGCAAGCGGGGGCAAGGGCGGCGAACACGGCCTACTCGAGCATAACGGCCGAGAGGCGGCCGTTAAGGCCGTGGGGGAGCAGTAGGCCCGAAACGCCCACTGCGGCCTTATGGGGGGGATCCGGCCTGGGCCTTAGGCCTCGGGGCGCAAAGATGGGCACGGCGAGGGCAAACTAAACCGCTTTAGAGCGTGCGGACGATACGCGCGGCCAGGGTGGCTTTCGCCCACAGCCGGAAGGACGCTCGCATACCCTGAGTGGAAAATTGGGCCTCCGAGTTACACAATAGGGCAGAAATTAACAATTTCTTTGTCTGGCAGGTCTTCGAATTCATTCCGTCAGCAATGGAAAGCTGTAATGCCTCTTTGGGAATCATTATGGGGGAGCGCTCCAATTTTACATGTAGACTAATTAGGTTCCAGTGTATTTATGGGGTGCCACAGGGTTCTGTCCTGGGCCCAGGGCTGTTCGATATCTTCATCAAGGACTTGGCTGAAGGAGTGGAGGGCACGCTCATCAAATTTGCAGATGACACCAAATTGGGAGGGGTTGCTAATACGCCAGAGGACAGGATCAAAACTCAAAATGACCTGGACAGATTGGAGAGCTGGGCCAAAGCTAACAAAATGAAATTCAACAGAGACAAGTGTAAGGTCCTACACTTAGGTAGAAAAAATGGAATGCAGAAATATAGGATGGGGGACACGTGGCTGGATGGCAGTACGTGTGAAAGGGATCTAGGAGTCTTAATAGACCGCAAGCTGAACATGAGTCGGCAGTGTGATGCGGCAGCCAAGAAAGCCAACGCAATTCTCGGCTGCATCAATAGGAGTCTGGTGTCTAGATCGAGGGAGGTACTGGTACCACTCTACTCTGCTTTGGTTAGACCTCATCTTGGATACTATGTCCAGTTCTGGGCACCCCAATTCAAGAAGGACATGGTCAGGCTGGAGCAGGTCCAGAGGAGGGCGACCAAAATGGTGGCGGGCCTGGAAGCCAAGCCCTATGAGGATAGACTTAGAGAGCTGGGTATGTTCAGTCTGCAGAAGAGAAGGTTAAGAGGGGACAGGATAGCCATGTTTAAATATTTGAAGGGATGCCATGGAGAGGAGGGAGGGGGCTTGTTTTCTGCCGCTCCAGAGACCGGGACAAGGAGCAATGGATTCAAGCTGCAGGAAAGGAGATTCCACCTGAACCTCAGGAAGAACTTCCTGACGGTCAGGGCTGTCCGGTAGTGGAATAGGCTGCCTCGGAGTGTGGCGGAGTCTCCTTCCTTGGAGGTTTTTAAGCAGAGGCTGGATGGCCATCTGTCGGGAGTGCTTTGGCCGGTGTTCCTGCATGGCAGGGGGTTGGACTGGATGGCCCCTGTGGTCTCTCCCAACTCTACATTTCTATGATTCTACTCGTGGACGTGATAATATTTTATGACGCCATTCAAAGCAATGTCTAAAGAATATTTTGATGTGCTGTAGAGGAGTATTGAATCTTGTAAACGCTCCATGATAACTTGTTCTCTTTTCTTCTCATGACACCCCGTTAAGGATGGAAATTAACTGTACGAATGTGTATATGTGTGTGTTTTTCTTTTCCTCCTTAAAAAAAAAAAAGCTTATACGGAGCCTTTGGAAGAGTTATGCTGCAAAATGCGAAACCAAAGGAAAATCAGAAACCGGCAAGGGCGAAGTTCAGAGACTGCTCGGCATCACTGTTAAGTTAGACCCAAAATGAGGCTAGTGGCTAGCCTATGAGCCTAGCGCATGACGTGTGCGGGCTAGGCTGAGGACAAAGCCACGTGGGCTCGGAAGGGGAAGGATCGGGCACGGAGAACCACAGCGACAGGTAACAAGATTGTGATCTGAGGTTCCAAGAGTCTCAGCATCTACATCTAAATCTAAAGGCACAGACCCAGAAGCAAAGAAGCAATCTGTCTTCCTCAGGACCCTTGCCTATGCTTCATAGACCCTAGATATACAGTGTAAGAAATCCATGCAAGCAAATGCTGTGCACCTGAAAGTAGCATAACCTTGTGTGCAAACAACAGTCGGTGGCTTCACACCAGCATTTTGCTCATCAGCCTCTACCTCTAAGACCCAGTGCCAAATTTTCACTTGCCCAGCTACCATCAGACCAGGATCTCTTCCTAACCAAGACCCGCTTCCAAATCTTCTGTTGGCCAATCGAAGGCTCCCATATTCCATGTTCTCGGGAGAGTTGGCAGCCCTAACTGAAATCCCAAGAACGAAAGATGACAGAACTAGCTGAAATGTCAGGGCTTGCTCTCAGAACGGGCATGTTACAGCTCACTTTCGTTTGCACATAATCTGTGGGTGGTGGGCATAGCCAGAATCAGTGCAGGGCCAAGCCAGAACCGAATGTGAGTGAGGGCACTCCTTTTCACAGTAATTCCGCCATCCCTTTTTCTCTTTCTCCTCTTCATTCCCAGTGCTAGCTGCTAGAGAACAAACCGAACACTTTTGCCCAACAGTTGAACTGAATGCTTTTTGAAAGCACAGAAAATCCATAAACACCTGGACAATTTCAACAGGAAAGAAGAAACTCGGAAAGGAAACAAAATTTGGCTACCGGTACTGAAGAATGCTAAAATCAAGACTCAAAAATATGCCAACGAAGACCACCCAGACTCTGGAGGTCCCTCTACAGGGAACAACACAATGGGTTGCTAATGTACTTAATGCACTGTTATGCATATCCCCTGACTAACAATACAACCCTGGGGGATACCCCATTTAACAATAGGGCATCTGCAACATATGCAAATTGCTTCCTCCCACCCGGGGACTACACACGTATCTATACTCCATCTCACTTCCATGCCACCAGATCCTCTGAAGATGCCAGCCACAGATGCCGGCGAAACGTCAGGAGCAAATACTACTAGAACATGGCCTCAAAGCCCGGAAATCCCACAACAACCTGTGGATTCCGGCCGTGAAAGCCTTCGGCTTTACAGTTGAACTGATTGTTCGAAATTGGGGCTGAGGGCTACCTAGGCCACAAGTAGCTGGTCACTGGGCTAGTGAGATAGTGGAATTGAAGACACCGCCCCCAGTAAGATGATAATGGTGGGAAAGGATGAAAGCTTGCCAGGAAAAAAAATTAATTTTTTCACTGAAGGTCCACAGAAAAATGCAAATCACATGGAGAAGGCAGAAGGAGATGTGATAACTGATGTTGAGAAACAGGCCTAGAGGGAGGCTGTGACGATGAAAGGTGGAGCTAAAAATAATTTTCAATTTAGCATGACAACATGGTTGCTGTTCTTGTGTGCCTTCGAGTCATTTCCGACTTATGGCAACCCTAAGGTGAACTTAGAATGGGGTTTTCTTGGCAACATCTGTTCAGAGGGAGTTTGCCTTTGTCGTCTTCTTAGGCTGAGAGAGTGTGACTTGCTCAGTCACCCAGTGGGCTTCCGTGACCAAGCCAGAATTCGAAGTTAGGGAAGGCTGCAGCAGTTTCCCTCCTGGGAAGGATATGATTCCACCCCCTCTTCCTTCCTCCCCACTTCCGAGCCAGTTGAGTGCAAACTACTTTTGCATTTTGAATTCAGCTTTCAGCAGTTGAAAAAAGGCTGAGCACAAAGGGAGAAAATGGGAGGAAGGGAGAGAAACTGGGACATTTTAAAAGCAGTGGAAAAAGTGGAACAGAGTATTAACCAGGGCTGTCCCTGACAAACTGGAACTGTTGGATGATATGTGACAAGTAGGTCTGTACCTTCTATTAAGAAAGAGGTTGGTTGTGTGGGAAAGGCAAAATGACAGAAGTTTGCCTGTCCCTATGAAATTTTTCTTCAGGCCCTAATTTCTAGCATTATAGAGGGTGAGATACTGAAAAGATTATTCACCCTTAATTCTTACACCCACTGTGTTCACATTCCCTTCGTAACTTTGGATGCGCCTTTTCTTTGGTTATCTGAACTGTCCTTGTAAACGTCCAGCTGAAGTTGTAAGTTACTGCAGTGCTAGAAATTTACAGACTGAAGGAAAATGTCTTTGTTAAGGGGGCAAGGTTGGGGTGCATTAAGGGGGCAAGGTTGGGGTGCCTCCTACAAGGAGGCAAAAGGGGAGAAGTCTCCTGCCCCCCAAAATAACAATTTTGCACACACTCGCTCCCACACTCTTCAGTGCCCAAATTATCCATCACACACCTCGAAGTCTTATATTTGCTAAGTTCCCATTTCCTTGGTAACTTTGCCTGCCCATTTTCTTTGGATTTTTAAAGTGAATCTCAACTGAAATTTTACTTTACTGCAATGCCAGAAATTTGGAGAGTGAAAGAAAATTGTAAGAGCCGTTCGATAGCAGAATATGCTGCCTCAGAGTGTGGTAGAGTCACCTTTTTTGGAGGTTTTTAAGCAGAGGCTGGATGGCCATTTGCTATAGATGCTTTCAGTGCTGTTTCTGTATGCAAGGGATTGGACTTGATGGCTGTTGCGGTCTTTTCCAACTCTATGATTCTATGAAAATTTCTTTTGGGGGGCAGAATTCTTTTCTGGAAAGAGAAATGCCCTCATTTTGTCTAACCCCTCCTGCCCACTACAGCCCTGGAGGCTGGTAAATGGTACACACCAAGATATATAGTGGGCCCTTGGTATCTGCTAGAGTTGGGTTCCAGTACCTTCCTCCCATAGATTCAAAAATTCATGCATGTTTAAGTCCCATCATGAACAATGATATAGTAACATGGTGTCCCTTATATAAACTGACAAAATCAGTTTGCTTTTTCGGATTTTATTTATTTATTTATGGAATATTTTCAAGCTGTGGTTGGTTGAATCCATGGATACAAAATCCGTGCATACGGAGGGCCGACTGTACTTAAATTCTGGTTCTTTTTATTTCATAGCAGGACCAGAAGCTTAGCTCACCACATCCAGGAGAAAAAGAACCGCAATCTGCAAAGCTTCTGAACCTTGTGCCTCCACCAAGGCGCCCACTTCTCCATGAACAGTTGCAAGACCTATCGTTGTCCACCATTTATTGCCTGCTGGCAGCTCTCATGCAGTGTTTGAGCTTGGCATGCCTTTGTACGGCCATTTCCTTGCTTAAGTGGGTTCTTGTGCTTCAGCCCACTAACCATTATCCAAGAGTGTACGTTTCCTACACCTTTGGAATGCCTTATCAGATGGTCGTGTACAGGTCACCCAACAGCAATGAAACAGTTGGAGGTAAGAGTCCTTGCATACGTCCTTGCAAGATGAATGGGGAATTTGCAAGAAGAGGCACTAATGCATTCTTCCCTCCACCAGGAGTGGGTATTTTGTAAAGCTAATGGCTCTCAATTGCCTGTTCAAAACCAAGTACTGTATGAAAACAAAGACAACTCGCATTATATTGTTGCTAGAAAAAAAAACTTTTCCTCTCTGCTCCTGTGAAAACTGCAGATGAAGTGAGAGGGAACTGTGAAGTTTAAAAGAGTGGTAAATAATGCCATTATCCTCAGTCAAAGTTACTTCTTTGGACTACAGCTCCCCTGCTGCTGCATTTGGCTTGGGCAGTGGCATTCTTTGTCATTTTAAAAAAAGGAGCTTTTCCAGCCCTTTCTCCGTTAAAGGTCTTAGTATTCCATACCTGTAGACACTGACCGCACTACAACACTACACTCCAGAGATTTAAACTAGCTTTGCCATCTTTCCCAAAGAAACCTGGGGGTGTTAGTTGTTGCAAACTGTAGTTGCCAGAATTGTTAGAGAGGAGCCTTTATACTTAAAAGTGGGCGTAAAATTTATCTGAGCCTGCAAATGGACACAATGTTTACCATTACTACCACTGCTGCTAATATCAATAATAAAAGAATGAAAAGAAACATAGAAATAATAAAAATCCCACTTTGCCATTTTGCTCTCTTTCCGGCAGGGAAAACTTATTTCTTTAATAAGGAGGAAAATGATGTGATGTCAGTGATGATCACCCTTTGCGTGCTGGGCCTGGGCTTTGGCTTTGTGGCTTTTCTCCTGGATTTTGTCGAAATAAAGCGGCTAGGCCAGAAGCAGATGGCCCTGACCTGTTTCCTACACATTTTTTCAGGTAAGTGTCTTGTCTGTAGCTTCCTTGCCTGTCTGTGCCACCGAAGCTGCTAATGAGGCAGTTTCAGCCTCCAACTTGACCAGTGTGAAAATGGAGCGGGAGAGATCTTCCGCGCGCGTGTGCAGACAAGATACCGAACGGAGCTTTACGTCGTCTACGGCATCACCATCTGTTGCTGTCGGGAGCACCATCATTTCATACATGGATAGCATGCGCCTCTGATTGCAGATCCCAGCATTCCACGCTCAAAGGAGGGATATCAGTAAAGTCTGCAGAACTTTGCTCTTGTTATCTGCCATCAAACTGACTTCCACTTATGGCAGCTCCACGAATGAGAAAGAATCCTAGGCCATTTCCGCACTAGACTGTTATAGCGCTATTATTCCACTGGCAACATCCTACGGAATCCTGGGGTTTGCAGTTTCGGGAGGGGCCGGCCGGCCCCTCCCGAAACTGCAAACCCCAGGATTCCGTAGGATGTTGCCAGTGGAATAATAGCGCTATAACAGTCTAGTGCGGAAATGCCCTAAGTCATAGGGCTTCTCCATAATGGACAAATGTATCAGTAAGTTGTGGTATTTGTTGCTGTAGCTCTCTGGGAAGGGTTCCAATTATCAAAACAACATTGCCGTTGTCCCACACATTTTCTTTTTTGTTTTGTTTTGGTATTTCCCAGCACCATCAACAGTTTATTCCCAATCTTGAGCCGATTTCTTTTTTTAATTCTGAAACATATCTATGTTTCTTGCTTTTCACCTTCATTTTTTACTTTTTTTTTATGTTATGTTGTTATTACAGTTGGCCCTCCACTTTTGCAGGTTCGACTTTCACGGCTTTGATTCTACGCAAGTTTCTCCAACCCCTGCCCCCCTCACCTGGGGTGCTTCTTTTCCGGGGGACCCTTCCCTGTTGCCAGCTCCAATCAAGCCCTTTAAAAACCCACCGCTGGTCCTTCTCCTCCTCCACAACTCACTGTCTGGCCCGCTAAGGAGGGATCCCTGCCTGATTTTTCAGCAACACAAACCCTCTGCCAATACCCCACACATCTAAGGGAAGAGACGGGCGAGACCAAGAAAGTATAGGACCACCATGCTGACACACCCACTTTTTCTTTCCTTTCCCTGACCGATGTTGGACCCTGGGTGTCCATTTTCCCCGGTACGGCTCAGCCCTCTTCCCACAGACACACACACACATTTTGATATTTGCAGTTTTCCCACCTTTGTGGCGGTCCTGTGCCCCCAACCTTTGTGAATGTGGAGAGCTGACTACAATGCGTGAGTGAAACAGCACTTTTGCTCTACAGCTCTGTGCCTCTAAAAAATATTTATAGGGCTCCTCCATACCGTCGAGGTGGTCCTAAGATTCAAAGGGCAAATTTTCTCCTCTCTGATTTTTTTTAAGGACATGAGAACTACAACAGCAAACTACCACAATTCCCCACAATGTCCTGCCTGGAGCAGCCAAGAGAGTAGAAGATTTCCCCTTCAAAGCATGGCACCAGCTCAGCAAACCATGCCCTAGTTATTTTTCGTTTCTAAATGTTTTGGAAGAGCTGCGGAGCAGATGCAAGAAATCACAAGCAGTGACACTTCAAAAGGACCTTCCATTTGTTCTCAGGCTTTGAGTCAGGAAAGAAAAGAAGTTAAAAATGAATTAATGCTGAGGTTACTGTCCAGACTGGTCCATGCATTCTATGAAATGCAAGGTCTTCCTTTGAGAGCACGTGTGCTGGCGCTTTGCTGTATCTCAGGCATACCTGGTTGTGCTCTGGAGCAGTGACACAGGTGGCAGCAGTCTTTGGCCTGGGATCTGACGTCTCAGGCATCTGAAACTTAAGGCCAGGGAAAGCCTCTGGTGCAATAGTGGTACTCAAGCCCAGCGTCTCCTCCATATAGCGATCCTGCCCCCTCCACTTCTCTCTGTATGTGCCTTGAAGAGCACTGGAGCCATGAAGCTCGTGGCTTTCTTGGTGCTTGGATTTCAGCAACTGCCTAGGGGTAGCTGGTCCTTCTAGTGCCTTTCTGTATATCTTCCAGGTTTATGATTCAATATAAGGGTGACTTTGGCCAAGTCACATTCTCTCAGCCTCAGAGGAAGGCCAAAGCAAACCCTCTCTGAACAAACCCTGATGGTGGTGGTGATGATGATGATGATGATGATGACTTGCCTCTCCCCCTGGATCAGTAGATTAACATATAACAGTTAAAAACAGAACATCAGTTCAAACAGTAGTTAAAATGTATATAATCTTGAAAGAAAAAATACAAATACCTAAAAACAAACAATATATATTTAAAATTTGATGTTAAAATTTGCAACTTAAAATCATCCAGATAGGCCTGCCAGAAGAGACTGGTCTTTAATGCTGTTTTAAATTTGGAGAGCGTATTCAGCTGTTGAATCTCTCATGGCAGGTCATTCCACAGTCTAGGGGCAGCTGAAGAAAAAGTCTTCTAGATGCCCATTGCCAGTCTAGTCCTGGCCGGTTGAAGTAAATGTCCCCCCGGAGGACCTGAGCGTGTGCAGCAGATTATATGGGAGGAGGCGATCCCATAGGTAATCTGGACCCAAATCATGTAGGGCTTTAAAGATAATAACCAACACTTTATGCTTTTCCCAGATAGGTTCTTTGGGTCTCCATAAGTCCGAAACTACTTGAAGGCACGCAACAACATAACAAGAGATTTCACCATAGCCTGTCCTGTTAATTGTCTTTCCTTTTTCCTTCCATAGGCATATTTATTGTAACCCTTCTAATACTGTGTTGTTGGAGTTTCCTGAAGATAAAGAAATGCATCAGTGAGGCAAAGTGGAAGAGTTTCTCGTTAACAGTTGCCCTAGGAGAGAGTTTTTATGTCATCTTAATATGTTTAGGTCTGATTGCCTTAGCTGTCATATTTAGTTTTCGGTCAATGAAAAACAGCTAAGAAACAGCCACTATTTAAAGAGCAGCCTCTCCAACAAAATGATAGAAATACAAATTCAACGGCAATGCGTAAATGTCCTGAATTCAAGTACAACATTCCTGGTTCCATTAGCTGTGGTTTATGATGGGATAGGCCCTTAAGATGTTAGATTGCAACTCTCATCAGCCCCGGTAGGAATACTGGGAGCTGCAATGCAGCAGTTTCTGGAAGATCACACTTTGCCCACTCTGGTTCATGAAAATGGAGACAAATATTGTGCTCAGTCAGTTTTCCTTTGTCCCCTATCCCTCTCATACGGATCCTGGTTTGTTAAAATGGATGTTCAAGTCCTGTTTGAAATGGGCAATTCTGGTTTAACAGTGGTTGACTGAACAGGATCTGATACCAAGATTTCAAGCCAGAGCTAAACCCGAGTTCACCATTTCAGATGTAACAGGGAATTCTGGTTTAAATAAAGAAGGATTTCCATGCTTAATCCTGGGCCCCACGGGGGAGGGATGGGCAAGAGGCAGGGGAATCGCTTACGGGCCCGAAGCTGTTTTATACCTTCATAAACTGTGGCTTATAAAGCTAGGAATGTTGTGTCTGAAACCGCTTACGGCAGGTCTGCAAATAAGCCTAGACAAGAAATCGGGACAGAGGAAGCAGCACTTGGTCTAGTCCTTCCTTACAGCAGCGATGGGTCATCCCAAAGTGCCATTTCATAGCTGCATGTATTCCACATCCCGGAAGGATCCAGTATGGCAACGCTGGCAACAGATCCTAGGCGGCGAGTTGAGCGATGCGGAAGGACCTACGGATGTGTGTTTACGCAGACTCCAATAGTAACCCTTTCCCCTGTAATCTGGAGTCAATGAAAGTCGCCATCTCCCAACCGCTGCCGGGTATGTCAGACTAAAATTTAGGAAACAGAAAAGAACCAGGATTTCTTTCTCCCAGGGCAGCGTCAGACGAAGATGGTGGGGAGGGAAAGGGGAGGTCCCGAGCTCGCCTATGAGCCCGGAAGACCCAACTTGGTCAGCTCTGCTTCCTTTTGGAAGGCAGACAGTCTCGGTTAACGACACTTGGCATACAGGCAAACGGTTTAAAACGCATAAACCTCAACAACATTTGTAAAGGATAGAGAAGCAGCTTTGAGGTGGGGATGTAGAGCTGAACAGCGGTGTCGTGAGGTGGGTGTGCTTAACCCATGTCTTGTCTTCAGCTTCTCATATCATCTCCACATACACACGTGCGCATACCCAATCCTGGCCCTGTTGTGGATTTCAAGAGTCACCTTTTACCTCCTAGGCCATTTCCGCACGAGTCCGTTGTAGCGCGATGATTCCACTTTCAACCTCCTATGGAATCCCGGGGTTTGCAGTTTCGGGAGGGGCCGGCCGGCCCCTCCCGAAACTGCAAACCCCGGGATTCCATAGGAGGTTGAAAGTGGAATCATCGCGCTACAACGGACTCGTGCGGAAATGGCCCCGGTGGTTGTAAATCAAAGTAGGCTCACATCCTTGCCCGGCAGCTATTTCCGGTGAACTGTGACAATCTCTGGGCGTTTTTTCCCAGCCGAGGTGAAACTGTTTATGGGTGCGCAGATCCCACGCTGTTGGGACAGCCAAATCGTGGGTGGCGCAGGCTACTTGACTATTCCCCTGGAAGACCTACAGAATCCCCTCCTACCCCATCCGGCTAGGTTCAGGAGATGCTGCACTGAGAACGTGTGGGAGCAGCAGACCGGCACATGATGCCCACAAGTCTGGAGGAAGACCACCAGGGTATCACACGCCACTGTTTAAAGAATTCTAATCCTGGTATTCTTCGCAACCAGCTTTCTGGTCACGTACCATTGTGGTGTTATTGCATTTATATACTGTTTGATTTCTGCCTCGTGCTTGCGGTTTTACGTCTTAAAATAATCTAGTTGTCCCTTTCCTTTCCTTTCCTTCTAAAGCTGTATTGTGCATTGAAATGTAGGCTGCTGTTTAATTCAGAGAGATACAGGCATACACGAGTGTCTCATCTCCTTGTTATAAAATGGGGACACCATCACCTTACTTACTCTTTGTGTTGAACTATTAAAGGTTGGCTTGGCTTGGCTTGTTCTTTGTGGGTTTTTGTGTGTATGTGTGTGTGTTTCCTGCTGTAACAGACCCTGGGGGCTTTTGCTGAAGTTACGTCATTTTCATTAACTGGGCATCCCAGTGGGTCTCTAGGTAAGCCTGTTTAAATGGTTTCTGGGTTGTCTCAGCTAGGACCGAACCTACGCTGAAACAGCTCATTTTTATATTAGTTGCTGCCCACACCTCCTGAGTCCACAGCAGAACAAGACACTTAAGTACCCTGAGAACCAAGATTCAGCTGGGATTTCTGCCCTTCTACTTCCTCTAAAATATTTAACAGGTTCAATAGCTTGGCAGAAAAGCCAAAAGTAGAAGCATGGAGTGGGAATTTACCAAGGCCATTTCCGCATAGCACCTGTTATAGTGCTAGGATTCCACTTTCAACCTCCTACGGAATCCTGGTGTTTGCAGTTTCGGGAGGTGCCGGCCCAAGATCAGAACGTGTTGAATTCCTTTGACAAACTTTAGATGTGTTAAGAAGAACAACACACACGACATCGCTATGCAGCACACTAAACAGAAAAATAAAACATTATTTTTAGCCTTTAAGACTTGCACATTTATAAATGTTTCCTGGTATCTGGAGCACATTTGTTGTTCTTGTCGTATGCCTTCAAGTCCTTTCTGACTCAGGGCAACCCTAAGGGGTTTTCTTGGCAAGGTTTGTTCAGAGGGGGCCTCTGAGGCTGAGAGAGTGGGACTTACCCCAAATCATTCAGTGGGCTTCCATAGCCAAGCAGGGGTTTGAACCCTGGTCTTCAGAATGGTAGCGCCACATCCAAACCACTATATTACACTGGCTCAGATTAGGCAGAAACCTGGCTTATAGTGGAACATGTCAGCCGACAGGGCTGGTATTATAGGAATCAAGTTTTATCACTTGAAGATTTGTCACTCGTCCGATTAGCAGCTGCCATTTAGTTCACCGGTTACCTAAAGGAATGACCATCCTTATCCGTATAACCTAGCCTGAATTTTGAGATCATAGAGAGAAACCTTCCTGAGTTGTCATCACTAGCCTATGTTTAAAAACCCACAACTCATTACAGGGCCTTCTCAGCAGTGGCCCCCTGGTTAGGGAATTCTTCCTAAGCCTATGCAGTTCCTGTGCTACGTAAGCCTATGTAATTCCTATACACATACACACAAAAATCCAGATATACATACATACTGGGAGGGCAGCAGAAGGCATAGCAAAAGCTCAAATGCGGCTAGGATAGTGTAACGGTTACACTGCTGGACTGAAAAATTCACACGAAATATTTTCCCTTTTTCTGAAAAAAAATACAGAAAAACAACGTTTCCTCCCTTTTTTTCAGAAAAAAGAAATTCTTAATTTTTCCCAGTTTTTCTCTGGGCCTTGACGCCTCTGCCAAAGTCCCGTGTACCCCGGAAAGCATAGGCGGAGAATTAGCTTGCAGAAGTCTTGCTGCCTGAGGAGTTCATTTGTAGGCCACCTCAAAGCTCTAAATGAAAATTCAGTTGGCCCTTCACAGTCGCGAGGGTCAGGGGCACAGGTGACTGCAAAAAAGTGGGAAAAGCACAAATATCAAAACGTGCGTGTCTGTCTGTCTGTGGGAAGGGGGCACAGGTATGGTGGGGAGAGTGGACACCTAGGGTCAGGGAAAGAGGGTGGATTGACACGGGGGGCCGGTAATTCCCCTCTCACGCATATCTCCTTCCTTGGGTGGGTGGGGGCATCGGGAGGGGAAACTGGGCTGTGATCCATCCTTGGCTGGCCAGGTAGCAGCTGGTGGCGGAGGAAGAGGACCAAGGACCGGTTTTTAAAGAGCTGCGAAGCCTGATCAGAGCCGGCGAGGGAGGTTTCTCCCAAAAAAGAAGGGCTTGAGAGTGGGGGCAGGTTTTGGAGAAACTCGCAAATAATCAAATCGGTAAAGTGAGCCCTGTAAATGTGGACGGCTGGCTATGCAAAATAAAAATGTGAAGAAATAATACACAGTGCACCATAGGGAATTTACCACCGCCTCCTTTCCGTCCTGCATCAATACTTAAAATCGTATGAATTCGTGCAAGGTGAAACAGGTCCAGTTCTCAGCCTTGGCAAACACAAATCCCCCCACCCTCCAGCTTTCTCTCCAAACTGAACCGATAAAAGTACAGTCCTTGCCTTAGAGTTTCCCCGCTCGCTGGGCCAAACTTAACATTTTTAGAGGTGGCATTAATACCACGAGAAAGTCTCCGGGAAACGGAGGTGTATGAAGTGCAAGAGATAAACAAGAGTTATTTGTGTGACAGGATGACACCATCGCAAGGGGGGTGATGCTGAATGAAACCATGGGTCTCCCTATACTCCAACCATCCCAGTTTGGCAGGGAAAGTCCCAATTAATCCTCTTTGGCAGGGAAAGTCCCAATTAATCCTCCGCCCTCCCACTTTTCCAGCTGCTTTTAAAATGTTCCACTTATTTCTCTCCTCCTCCCACTCTCCCCTTTCGTCCTCAGCTTACTTCAAACGCTGCAAACTGAGTTCAGAGAGCAAAAGTAGTTCTCACTCATTTAACTTAGTAGGGGGGGAAGAGAGCAGTGGGGGGGAATTTGGCCCTTCTCTGTAAACTCAGGCAAAGGAAAACTGCTGCAGCCTCTCCTGGCTTCCACATTAATCACTTTTGCTATCTTGACCACCCTCTGATGTTGCTGGGCCACACTTGTTCTGAACTTCATCTGTGAAATCTTAGAGGGCATAAATACCCTAAAGGCATCCAGATCCCCTCTGATCTTTGAAAGCTAAGCAGAATCAGCCCTGGTTAGTATTTGGGTGGGAGACCGCCAATGAATACCGGGTTCTTTAGGCTATATTTCAGAGGAAGGACCTGGCCAAACCACCTCTGAGCATTCCTTGCCTAAGAAAACCCTATGAAATTAAGGGGGTCACCATAAGTCGACAGGTGGCTGGGAGGAGCGTGTGCGCAAACACACACACGCTGCCTCTCCTCCCAACTTTGGCCCAAAAAGGGCCAATCCATCGCTTGCCCGCGGGATGGCAGCAGTGTTTCTCCTATTCCGCATTCCTATAGCAACCGTGCACAACCGGAGGGCAAACAGCAAGGTCACATGCCGCTCCATTACTTTCGTTCGAACAGCTGCTTTATTCGCTCTTAAGCTGAGCCCTTTGCAAACTTTCCTTGCATCTTCTTCCTTCAATATTGTTCTCCCAAAACCCACACGCTACCCTCCAGGCAAGGAATGTAATTCTGCCAGTTCCCAGGGACTTTTTAATCCATTCAAGGTTATTCATTCACCTTTTATTTTATTATATTTCATTTTCGTCAAGCAAATGGTTCCCATGAATAGAGCCATTGTGCGTCCTGGGACAGCGCCATAACCCTAGACAATGGAGCAATGAAAAAGAAGAAAGTGGAAAGACAAGATGTTTAACCACGGCACCGGCCAAGGATAACAAGCCAGTGCAAAAGCGAAGCAGAACGGAGGCGTGTGTGCCGGCCAGCTGGGCTGGGCTCTAGGATTACCTGTAACTAATTCAGCAACTTTGATTTCTTCCCTTGCTCCAAATCAGTCCCATCCCTCTACAGTGTAAAGTCTATATTAATAAACGCAAACAAGAAAATTCCAATATAAACGTTTTGCACCTAGCACCATAATCCACCTTCCATCTTCTCATATTGGTCAAATACGATTAGCAAAACAGCACCGAAAACAAGTTTAAACATTGGGGGCAGGGGGATTGCAATGAGACTATGGAAAAGTCTTGGGGGGTGCTGTGTGTACATGTATGTGTGAGAGACCGAGTGAGAGAGCACTTTATATATCCCTAATCTAGCACACTGAGGCCATTTCCGCACTAGACTGTTATAGCGCTATTATTCCACTTGCAACATTCTATGGAATCCTGGGGTTTGCAGTTTCGGGAGGGGCCAAGTGGCCCCTCCCGAAACTGCAAACCCCAGGATTCCATAGAATGTTGCAAGTGGAATAATAGCGCTATAACAGTCTAGTGCGGAAATGGCCTGAGTTTTGTTTTGGTATCATCTTAACTTTCATGGAATCCTGGGATTTGTAGTTTGGCAAAGTACCTGGAATTCTCCACTAGAGAGCTCTAGCGCTGTCATTTAGGAGACAGCAGTAGGAAATTCTAAAGAGTGATACCTTTATTGGCTAACCAAAACTCATAAAATAGATCAGCCGAAGAGAAGTGTTTGTTGGTTTATTTATTCAGTTTAGACCCTGACTTTCTGCCATACAATCGAGTCTCTTTTTAAAAAATACATTTTTATTGTAAAAATAAAAATTATACACAAAAAAGGTGAGAAAGACATAAATCTTGATAGTCATAACAAATCGATAAAGCATAATTAATTCTTTTCGCTAATAACAAATATAAATATATTTATATAACTAAGTAATTAATTATGTCTGTCCTATAATTAACTGTATGTATTTTTCTTTTTCCCCTTGTCCAGACTAAGGAAGTCAAGTTGTCCAGACTAAGGAAGTCAAGTTGATATTTTATCTGCCCTTGCCAACATTTATCCACAAAAATGATATTGATTACTGATAGAACTCCATCACTGTATTTGCAACCTATGGTGGTGGTAATAAAAATTATTATTATTATTATTATTATTATTATTATTATTATTATTATTATTATTATTATATCATTATATCATATATCAATATCATTATTATATCATTATCTCATATATTAATATTATATCATATTATTATTATTATTATTATTATTATTATTATTATTATTATTATATCATTTAATTAATGCACCTATTTGTTTAACACCCATTACCAATGTGTAAAGTTGTTTTTCCTCTTTGGAATTTTAAATTATAATCATCAAACTATATCCAATTATTCTATCCATTTTGCTTATATGTAGCAGTAGAAAATTCTAAGTACTTCACTAAACTACACATCCCAGGATTTGTAACTTGGTGAGGTGCAGTTTGCCGTGTGTCTGCAAGTTGTTATCTGACTTATGGCAACCCAAGGTCAACCTGTCGTGGGGTTTTCCTGCCAAGACTTGCTCAGAGGGGGATTGCCATTCCCTTTTCCCGAGGCTGAGAGAGTGTGACTTGCCCTGTGGACTGAGCAGGGATTCTAACCCTGGTCTCCCGAAGTTCTACTACAAATTCTGGAATTTGTAGTTTTAAAGATTGTAGTTGGCTGAATTCGGTTTGCAAGGGGACTCACAACTGACCCCAGGGGAAAGTGTTCCTAATTTGTAATCGCAGCGGAGGGAGTGGGAGAGGGGAATTCCAGCTAGGGAGGGAAGGGTTAACAAATTTCCCCACACAGAAATAAATAGCAACCCCAACCTCATCTCTATTTGTGCAAGCCAGATATAACACCTCTTCCTAGAAACAGACCCAAGTGAGAGCATCCTCGGAACTGGAGGTGAAAACCACAGGCAAAATTCTTTCTGACATGGGCCATTTCCGCACCAGACCGTGCTGGTGCTACGATTCCACTTTCGACGTCCTATGGAATCCTGGGGTTTGCCGTTTCGGGAGGGGCCTCGAAGGCCCAACACGGGTGCCAACCGCTAGCCAGAAGCCCCTGGCAACCAGTCGCATATCTTGGGCAAGTGACCACAGTCCTTCTGTTTTCCACACTTGTTCTAATGGACTGAGCGTGCAGACAATCCGGAGAGAACCTGGATATCCCAAGAGATGTTACTGTACCGCTGCTCGTGGAGCTTAAATTTTTATTGTTCCTTGTCTCAGGCCATTTCCGGACTCGAGCGTTATAGCGCTGTTATCCCACTTTCAACATCCTATGGAATCCTGGGGTTTGCAGTTTCGGGAGGGGCCGGATGGCCCCTCCCGAAACTGCAAACCCCAGGATTCCATAGGATGTTGAAAGTGGGATAACAGCGCTATAACGCTCGAGTCCGGAAATGGCCGCACTCTCCACATGGCCAAGAAGGAAAAGGGCCTCTCCATGCATTGAGATTCTTCCAGAATGACTGAACAAGAACAGAAACAACCTCCAATACAAAATGTAGGCTGGTGACTCCAACGCTCTCTCCTTCTCCTATACGACTTTTTAAAAAAATCATCTTTTGCCTGATGGAGAAGCCCGTGGGGTTTCAAAAGCTTGCAAGATCTATTTTGCGCATTTTGGTTCCCCAATAAAGGTCTCGCTCGTTTGTGAGTTTGGGATTTTGTTGTATTTTGCTGCATAGCCGACACGGCTACCCCGAATATCTCTGCATCCGGACGATCTAGCCGTTTGCGCCTCCGAAAGGAACCGGAGATAAGACCCATAAGCTCTTACGTAACTCTCGATGCCGTCGGGATCCACAGTCACACAGCCCTTTACGGGTCTTAACACAACCAACACTTCTAAAAAGCTGTTTCTAATCCAGGTAAATCACCCACTTAGCTAGGAAACAGCTGCTTGGGGTTGTGAAGCATTTCCATTTCTGGTACATCCAACAACAGCATCTGTAGAATATTTGTGCAGACAGTAAGCTCTAGGGCAGTGCTGTCCAATGGGTACAGCAGTGGAGGGGACTTGTATGCTAGCTAAATGGAGCCTCAGTATGGGGTGAAATTATCCCCATGTTGGGGTGCATTTAGGAGAAATGCATTTAGGAGAAATGTATAATAATGCAGGGGAATTAAGGGGTTGCAGCCCACCAAGGTTCCTCGGACGCTAAAATGAGGGCTTTGCCCTGCAAATAAGAACTCAGCCTCCCACTCAATTCTGCCCCTTTTCTTTGGGTGTCAATTCCGTTTCTAAACGGTCAGCCAACGTTTCAAGTGACTGCATGCTAGGAATTCTGGAATCTAAAAGAAAATTTCATCACGCAGGCAAACTTCTTATTTGCAGGCAGGCGGCGTCCCCATTTTGTCTCTCCTGCTCAGCGACACTGCTGCCCCTCACCTAGAGTCGCCAAAGTGAAAATTGAAGAGGGCTCCTGTACCTTTCATGGTTGTGCAGGAGAGGTAGAGCCAGCATGGTGTAGAGGTCTGAGGATTGAACGTCGATTCTGGAGACCAGGGGCTGAATCCCCACTTGGGCGTAGAAACCAAGTAGGTGACCTTGACCAAGGCACACCCTCTCAGCCTCAGCGGAAAGCAATCGCAAACACCCTCTGAACAAATCTCGCCAAGAAAACCCTGTGATAGGGTTGCCTTAGAGACACCATAAGCCAGAAGGCGCACAACAAGAACAGGGCGTTTCAGCAGATGTTACTCGTGATCTGGTTGCATGACAAGCGGTACCTGCTGAAATTCATTGGATTGTAGAGTTGGAAGGGGCCTCATGGGCCATGAGATCCAACCTCCTGCAGGATCTCCAGCTAGAACATCCCCAGCAGGCAGCTGTCCAACCTCTTTGGGAACACGTCCGGAGAAGGAGACTCCACCATTTCTCCAGGCAGCTTGTTCCATTGCCCAGTTGCTCTCACTGTCAAGAAGTTCCTTCTAACGTTCAAATGAAATCTGACTTCCTGTAACATAAACCCATTAGACCTCGTTCTACCCTCTGGGGCAGTAGAGAACAAGCCTGTATCCTTCGCTTTGTGGCAGCCCTTGAGGTAGTTAAAGACGGTGATCATGTCATCCCTCGGTCTTTTCCTCACCAAACTAAATGTGCCCACCTCATTCAACCTCTCCTCATACGTTTTGTTCTCCGTACTCTTGTTGCTCTTCTCTGAATCATAGAATCATAGAGTTGGGAGAGACCCCAGGGGCCATCCAGTCCAACCCCCTTCTGCTGTCCAGGCACACCCATCAAAGCATTCCCAACGGATGGCCATCCAGCCTCTGCTTAAAAACCTCCAAAGAAGGAGGCTCCACCACACTCCATGGAGGCAGCAGATTCCACTGCCAGACAGCTCTGACCGTCAGGAAGTTCTTCCTGAGGTTCAAGTGGAATCTCCTTTCCTGCAGCTGGAATCCATTGCTCCTTGTCCTAGTTTCTGGAGCAGCGAAGAACAAGCCTGCCCCCTCCTCGACGTGACATCCCTTCAAATATCTAAACGTGGCTATCATGTCCCCTCTTAACCTTCTCTTCTGCAGACTAAACATCCCCAGCTCCCTAAGGCGTTCTTCATAGGACATGGCTTCCAGACCCTTCATCATTTTGGTCGCCCTCCTTTGGATACGTTCCAGCTTGTCGACATCCTTCTTGAACTGAGGTGCCCAGAACTGGACACAGGATTCCAAATGAGGCCTAACCAATGCATAATGAACTCAGAGTTCAGAATCATGTGCCCAGACCTGAATACATTACTGACACAATATGTGGTGGGGGAACTATTACCTCCCTTGATTTGGAAACTATGCCGAAATTAAAGCAGGCTAAGATAGCACTTGTCTTCTTCGCTTCAGTATCACACTGCTGGCTCATGTTCAGTTTATGATCAACAATAATCCCTGAGTCCTTTTCACATGTAATACTACTGAGCCAATTATCCTCCACCCTAGAATCAGAGAGTTGGAAGAGACCACAAGAGCCATCGAGTCCAACTCCCTCCCATGCAGGAACACTCACTCAACACATACACACACCCTATACCTGTGCATTTCGTTTTTGTGTCAAACTTTGCAGTTGTCTCTTGAATTTCATTTTATTCATTTCAGCCCAGTTTTCCAGTTTATCAAAGTCCTCTTGAATTCTGTGCCTGTTTTCCAATGTGTTAGCTACCCCTCCCGGTCTTGTATCATCTGCAAATTTGATAAGAATTCCCTCCACCCCCTCTTCTATGCATCCAAAAGAGAGCCAGAAGGCAATGGCAAACTCCTCTGAACAAATCTTGCCAGGAACATCCCACAATAGATTTGCCTTAGGGTTGACATAAGTTAGAAACAACTTGAAGGCACACAACCACAGCGGCAACAAAGGCATCCATTAAAAATATAGCAGTCCTCTCCAGTCTTCAGTCTAGCAACTTTGCTTAATCGCCAACAGATGCCCACAATAGGTGTACAGTGTACAATGAGGTCGTGGCCTCAGCAGTCCCATGTGCAAGACTGCTATGCGATTAGGTTAATTTTGCACAAATTGCACATGTGTGTGTGTCCATCCTGCTCCCCTCCCACACTCTACATTTCCCCAATTTGCCTTTTGGACATTTGGAAAAGTTGAGCTGCCTTTTTTAAAATTCAGTTTGGCTTGGGCAAAGAACAGCGGGTGCCATAATATCGGGTAATAAGGTATTACTTTGCCACTTTTTAGTCATCGTTACCAGCTGTTGGGAATGAGGAATTTTGGAGAAGGCTAGTTGGCAAAAGGAGGTCCCACCCGTGCCTGATCCAGCATGCCTCACCCTGGCCATTTCCGCACTACATTCTTATAGCGCGATGATTCCACTTTCAACCTCCTATGGAATCCTGGGGTTTGCAGTTCCGGGAGGGGCCGGCCGGCCCCTCCCAGAACTGCAAACCCCAGGATTCCATAGGAGGTTGAAAGTGGAATCATCGTGCTATAAGAGTGGTGTGTGGAAATGGCCCCGTGATGTGAGACAGACCACCTTGATTCAGGGAGGATGGGTTGCTATGGCAATTACTCTTCCGTCTCCTCTTCAACGATCAGCCGCTCACTTCTTCACTGAACGGGGATGTGTAGTAAGGAAATCACACGACTTAGCTATGGAGTCAGCGAGGCAGAAGGAATTTTGTTGCCCCTCGACTCGGGACAGGTTGTCTGTAAAGCGGTCAGAGCCAAAGGAGGACAGGTCTTTCAGGAAGGCAACCAAAATGGTAAATGTCCCGGAAACCATGAAGCCCTATGAGGAATAGCTTAGGGAACTGGGTATGTTTAGCCTGGAGAAGAGAAGTTAAGGGGGGACAAGCTAACCTCGTTTAAATATTTGAAGGAATGTCATACGGAGGATGGGTGCAGCGTGTTTTCTGCCGCTCCAAAGACTAGGACACGGAGCAATGGCTTCAACCTACAGGAAGAAATGTTCCACCTAAACATTAGGAAGGACTTCCTGATGGTGAGAGCAGTTCGACAGTGGAATACGCTGTCTCGGAGTGCGGTGGAGTCTCCCTCTTTGGAGGTTTTTAAACAGAGGCTGGATGGCCATTTGATTGTGCATGGCAGAATGGGGTTGGACTGGATGGCCCTTGGGGTCTCTTCCAATGCTATGATTCTATGATTCAAGGTACCTTGGATCAAGGACAGCAAGAGACATTTTTCTGCCTGAGATGAAGGGTGAGCTCATATCCCCATTCCACTGGCGGCGGACGGTAGTTGCTGTTTCAGTGGAGCAGTGAGTCTGCTGCAGAATTTCACTCCGATTTGGAAAGGTCTTTAATAACTAGGAGACCAAAATCCTATGTGAACTAAAATGCTCACAATCTAGGATAAAGGACAAGTACTGAACCCTCTTCCTCCCCCAGATAGATTCTGCTCCTTTAAAATTGGGCTAAAATGCAGACTGGGTCCACTGGCCACGCCGACATGAGAGAGGCCAAGCCTTGAGGTCTGGGAACGCTATGTCTCATGCTAAGGCCCCTTTCACACTAGAAATTCTAGCACTATTATTCTGCTTTAATTCCCATAGAATCCTAGGTCTTGTAGATTGGGTGAGGCACTGGAGCCCTCTGGTTAAGAATCCCGAGTGACCCTCCCTAAACCGCAAAAGGGCATAAATACCCTAAAGGCACCAGATCCTCTTTGATTGTGGATGCTCAGCAGGATCAGCCCCGGCTAGTACTTGGATGGGAGACTGCCGATGAATACCAGCTGCTACAGGCTGTATTTCAGAGGAAGGAATGGGCAAAAACACCTGTCAGGATTCCTTGGCTACAAAAACTCTATGAAATTCATGGGGTCACTATGAGCCAACAGGTAATTTGAAAGCACATACGCACGCTAACGGTAAAGCCCAGGAATCTGTAGGATAGATTCATGGCAGTTAATGTGGTTGCTAATTGGTTTCTGGGAAAAGTACAAAGTGTTGGTTATTACCTTTAAAGCCCTCCGTGGTCGGGGTCCAAGTTACCTGCAGGATTGCCTCCTCCTGTACAACCCACCTTATACACTCAGGTCCCCTGGGGGCCGTTTACTTAAACCGGCCAGGACGAGACTGGCAACGGTCACCCAGAGGAACTATTCGTTGGCCACTCCTAGACGGTAGAATGACCCGCCGGGAGAGATTTGACAGCTAAACATGCTGTCTGAATTTTAAAAATTCAGACCTATCTCTCCTAGCAGATCTACCCAGTGGATTTTAAACTATGACTTTTAAATTGGATTATTTTAAATGATTTGATGTGTTTTCAGTTGTATTTTAATCTGTGTTGTACCTTGCCTCAAGCCTTGGGGAAATATACTACAACTACTACTACTACTAATAGGGCTGTAATTGTGTAGTATGGAAGGGCAATTAAGCTGAGAATCCTATTAATGCTTCCTGTGACAGCACAAGAGACAATCCCAAAGTTTCAGCCCTGAAATCTCAACGTCCGCTTTGGTCCTGACCTGACAACTTTACTTCAACTGCCACAATCCTCCAGCCACCAATCTGGCAGAATCATAGGCCATTTCCACACTACACTGTTCTAGTGCTATTATTCCACTTTCACCCTCCTACGGAATCCTGGGGTTTGCAGTTTAGGGAGGGGCATTTACATTTTTCTCGGCCAGAGAGCTCTTTGGCCTCAGGAAACTACAAACTCCAGAATTCCACAGGATGTTGAAAGTGGAATAAAAGCAATATAACAGTGTAGTGTGGAAATGGCCATGGAATCACAGAGTTGGAAGAGGCCCCGCGGGGCAGCGAGACCAAACCCCTGATCACTGCAGGATCACCGGCTAAAGCATCTCCGGTGGGTAGCTGTCCAGGCTCTTTCTGAAGGTGTCCAAAGAAGGCACTGACTGATGGACACAGAAGTCTATTGTCTTCGCCTTGTCTTGGAGGGAAGATGCCCAAGTTGGCAAGAGGAAGGAGAGCCATGAGCCTTGTGCCAAAGTTCAACCCAGATTGTGAAATTTATCTCATCGTTTGCTGGGAACGGGTTCCCCTCGCATCTGACTCAGCACAGACAGCTACAATGGCTCAGGTGGAGGTCCTTGGCGCGCGAAGCTAAACGCACAGAAAAGCTTAATTAAATTATGCTGCTAACGACCGTGTGCATAATTTGGCCATGGCCGCCTGCTGTAGGTTTGCCATTCAGCACTCAGCACCCACCTCGTGGGACTTTTGTCTGTTGTTTACCCGTTTGGTGGCCGTCGCTGTGCAAAATGAAAGGGTTGCCATGACTTGGTGGCCACTGAAATCTGCAATCACATGCCAGAGCTGTTGATCTCTTTTTGTGCAGGCCTGGCAGGGGGAGGGCAACAGGCAACAAAAGCATCCTTTTCACATGCAAGGCCGCCAGCTTTGGCTAGTGCTGCACCTCCTGCTGACATCTATTGTGCCTCAGACAAAAAAGAGACCCCAAGGGTCATCCAGTCCAGCCCTTTGCCAGGATAGGAAATTGATAACTAAATAATACAAAAACGGATTTCTAGAGTTGAAAGAAACCCCAAGGGTAATCTAGAGCCATTTCCGCAATAGTCTCTTATAGTGCTATTATTCCACTTTCAGCATCCTATGGAATTCTGGGGTTTGCAGGCCAGAACATGGACTCTGACTCAGAATCTGAAACAGGGCGCACGCCAGGACCTGCTGTACAGGAAGAGGTTACAGTGCCACAAACAGAACAGGGGATGGTGCTTTTATAAAATATTGTTACAAAGAGAGATGGAACCAGAAATTATTAAAAATAACATGGTTAGACGGGCTCAAAATATAGGACATCCAATTGAGCTGGATACATGGGTGAGGGCATGGAAGACAGATGTAAAATTTACACCAAGTTTGAATTTAAGAGAAAATTTCTATAAAATGATATATAGATGGTACATGACGCCTGTAAAACTGAAAAAAATAACAAGAAATGGGAACGAAAAATGTTGGAAATGTGATGAGAAAGAGGGATCTTTTTTTCATATGTGGTGTAAAATAGCAAAACAGTTTTGGAAAGAAATACATGATGAAATTCAAAGAATGTATGGTTTTAACTTTGAAATGAAGCCAGAACTCTATCTGTTGAATATGTTAGGGCAACAAAGAGAAACAAGAGCTCATCAAAAGACATTGTTATATATAATTGACTTATGCTCAACATTGGAAAGAAAGAAAATATATTGATATAAGAGAAAGGAAATTCAAAGTCCTGGATATGGTAGCGACAGAAAAGCTAACTTTTTCACTCAAAAATAAGCCAAGCCAGGCCAAGCCAAGGGAATGGCGAGAGGTATTGAATTGGATAAAAGAATGAAATAGGGGGAAAGAAAGAAAGGCTGTGAGAAAGGAGGAAGATAAAAAGAGGCGACAAAAGATAAAATGTAAATAGTTAAATATAAGCTAAAAGTAATAGTTTACGACTGTTGTAAAAAAGAGATAGTGTATGAAACGGAATGTTTATATGGAATGGAATGTTAAACTCGGATTCAACTGGGAAAATTGATGTTTGGAAGTGGGGGGGGTATTGTTATTCATTTAAATTTTTAACGAAAATTATTTAAAAAAAAAAAAGGAACAGTGGGTGGTGCCAGCTCCAGCACAGAGTCGTGCCTCTTCAGACACAGAAGATAACTTCCCGGTACCCACCTTTGTCGAGCGCAGACAGCAAAGAGAGAACCTGCGCCAATCTCAGAGGATTTACAACCAACAACAATTACTCAGGCAACAGCTGTGTTAGGCTGCTGACCTATGTAGGTGCCGCCTTTCCCCTCCAGGAGTTGTCGGAGCTTATCTGACCTTCCTGTCTGCTGGATATCTTGCTGAACTCCGTGCCTGACTCTGGATTACCCTGACTGATTTTGGACTTGCTTATCTTAGAATTCTGTTGGACTTTATTTATGACTTTGTGCTTACTGAATAAAAGTAAGTAACAAGCCAGGAGCTATTTGGTTTGGTTTGTTTGAGTTGTCAGCTGTGCGGCTCCGACTGAGATAGGACAGAATGTGAGTTGGTGAGGGAAGAGGTTGACCGTGGGTAATGGAAACCACAGAAAGCAAAACTGGGGGCAAGGACAGGCTACTGTATTATTGTTGGCCAAAATCCTGTTATCACCTACCTAGTTAAGCATACTAAATTAAGTAACCACTCCTGGCCTGACTCATGATTACTACTTAATCATGATTTTGACACTATTGCCACAATTGTGAGGAGAAGGTCCATTCTGCCAGAAACTGGAGAGTAGATGAATCGTGTTTCCTAAATGGAAAGAGGGCTGCAATGCCTCTAGTGTTGGTGAGGGAGAGGGATTGGTGAATAGTGAGCCGTTGTGTAGTTTCTCATGTGAAATTACTCTGCTATGAGGAGTCATACAAGATACCAGTCATGGTCTGCAATTCTGCTTAGGCGGTCGTTAGGAAGACTCTTTGGGGGCGTTTAAATAGAGGCTGGATGGCTATCCGTCAGGAGTATTTTGACTGTGTATTCTCGAATGGCAGAAAGGGGTTGGACTAGATGATCCTTCTGGTCCCTTCCAGATCTATGATCCCATGATTCTACGACAATTTCTACACCACATTGTTATAGTGCTATTATTTCCCTTTCAACCTCCTGTAGAATCCTGGGGTTTGTAGTTTCCTGAGGCCAAATTGCTCTCCGGCTGAGAGTTTTAAAAGCCCCTCCCTAAACTGCAAACCCCAGGATTCCAAAGCATGTTGAAAGTGGAATAATAGCACTGTAAGAGTGTAGTGTGGAAATGGCCTATTACTCCACATGCTGCCTCCCTCTCTGCAACTGGGAGAAACAGAATCAGGAAATGACACCCAGGGGAAAAAAGAAAGGAAGCAGAGCCTAAGTGTAGCAATCTACACCTAGCTCTAGAAGAAACATGCATACTTAGCACTAGGGGCTGTCTATGTGCTAATCGCCACCCCACTTCCATGCAGATGACTTACTAAGGTATTTGGCCCTTTAATTTCCAACAAAATATATCATCTGGAAAACGTTGATGCACTGTCTGCACCCCGAGCTTTCACTGTGTAGATTCCCCACATTGAGGATGGGTGGGTGGATTGTCTTGCCCTTCTCCCAGTATGGGACTGTCATGTCCTGGATAGCTTGCTCTCAAAAACTTCACTCGGAGCTTCAAACAGAAGTAGTTAGTAAGAAAAGCAAGCAACACAGCAACATTTCCAAAAGTTGCTGAGACTAAAGCACTTAAGTTGGTTACAGGTTTTATACCTTGTCAGACAGATTTTGATGCACATTTCAAGGACTGTTTAAAGTGGCACATATCAATTCACTCCACTGGCACAAATACTTTCCCAGGCTTACAATTATTTACATAGCTTTCACCATGGGAGGCAGCACATGCTGGTCCTCTTCTCTTATGCCTAGCTGATTCTCATAACACCTCCTCACTATTTTGTAGCAACTCCACGTCCTTGAAGTCTTTTTCTCTTCCCAATGCAAAGTGACATTGAATATTTGGAGCCTTGTGATACTTTAAAAGTTTCACCCAGATACATAGGCCATTTCCACACTACACTGTTATAGTGCTATTATTCTACTTCCAACCTCCTGTGGCATTCTGGGGTTTGTAGTTTCCTGAGGCCAAAGAGCTCTCTGACGGAGAATTCTAAAGGCCCCTCCCTAAACTGCAAATCCCAGGATTCCATAGGATGCTGAAAGTGGAATAATAGCACTATAACAGTGTAGTGTGGAAATGGCCATGGTTCCAGGTAGTAGAATCATAGAATCATAGAAATGTACAGTTGGAAGAGACCCCAGGGGCCATCCAGTCCAACCCCCTGCCATGCAGGAACACCCTCAAAGCACTCCCGACAGATGGCCATCCAGCCTCTGCTTAAAAACCTCCAAGGAAGGAGATTCCACCACACTCCGAGGCAGCACATTCCACCACCGGACAGCAGACAGGAAGTTCTTTCTGAGGCTCAGGTGGAATCTCCTTTCCTGCAGCTTGAATCCATTGCTCCTTGTCCTAGTCTCTGGAGCAGCAGAAAACAAGCCCGCTCCCACCTCAACATGGCATCCCTTCAAATATTTAAACATAGCTAATTAGTAGTAATTAGCAATGAATACACAGAAAGATTTGCAAGCTACGCCCATTTTTCATCTCATGAAACATCTGTACTGTTACATATACTCATGCATACATGCCTCCTGACAGGAACCCATTTTATAAGAGCTACATGGAGATAAATATCTTTCTCCTTAGCTTGAGGTCAGTGAGCGGACGCTGCAAAATTGCGCTGCCATCTCATTCTAGCTGCTCACCCCTGTTAAGAAGAAAAAGTTTGGAGTTCCCAAGTATTGCCAAGGGCAGTTTGCTAAGGGAAGGAACCATATGCTTCCTGTATGTGCTTTCTGGATAAGAGAGCTAAAAATACTGCTGCATATTAGACGTTTTTTTAATGTGGTTATGCAACCAAATTTAGCAGATGCATCTGTGACACATCTGGGCTTTCTGAGGAATAAAGTATAATGTTTTTACACCATCAGCCCAGAAAGGCACGGCTTGCTCCTATAGGTCAATAAACTGCCTGGATTGACCAAGGGTCCTTAATCTTTGCTGCACAGTGGACCACCTACTTCTGGCTGGTTCTTCCCTGGAGAAGTACTGGCAGACGCTGGTGTAAAAGATCTCATTAGGTTACCCTTCCTGTCTCGCAGCCTCTTCTTTGAGCTAATAATTCCCCACCTTTGGACAGAGGTACTGGCATCGCGGGCAGATCCCTGAGTCACCTACATTTTGGGGTAACAGTCCACGCTTCTGGTCTTACACTCTGTACATGGCCCTCCATTGCCTTGGTTTTTTCCATTGTACGTTCTTAAATTAGAGACACTCACCTGGGCACTTGCCGTCCTAAAACAGGACACATTTCCCCATCTTTATCCAGGAAAAGAAACCACAATACAGCTGGGGAAACATGCCATCATGGCGAAGAGAAAAGTCAGTTCAGCAATTCTGGGCTGGGATTTCCAATACTAAATTCTCCAACCGATGATCTAGAACAGAAAGAAATGCCATCCCTGGAAGACTGCTATGTGGTCTAAGTTCTCCTTTGGTTTGTTGAATTACTGGCCAAGAGACCTCCATTATGTTTGCGTATTACAAATCTATATTGTGATTTGTTATGTGCCTTCCGGTCAATTCTGACTTATGACTCTACCCTAGAGTTTTTTGGAAATAGTTATTCAGCAGGGTTTGCCTTTGCCTTCCTCTGAGAATGAGACAGTGTGATTTGCCAAAGATCACCCAGAGGGTTCCCATGGCTGAGCAGCAGTTTGAACCCAGATCTCCAGAAGGTTAGGGTTCAAATCCCTCCTCCACTGAGTGGCCGTGGGAAAGTCACACTCTCTCAGCCTCAGAGAAAGGCAAGGGGGAAAACCACTCTGAACAAATCATGCCAAGAAAAACCCATGATAGGTTCGCCATAAGTCAGAAATGACTTTAAGGCATACAACAACGACTTCCAGATTCTGATTCAACAGTCAAACCACTAAACCATGCTGGTTCTCATAGTGTAAAATCTACACTCACATAGTTAACTGGTGATTGTGCTACCAGACCCTTTAGTTGAATATTGATTTTGTGCAACCCATGGCGTATCTATGCAGTCCCAGGGAATCAATCAATACATTGAAAGCACTGTTGAGAAGTTGTGCGTCATCCAAGAATATGCATCTCTGTGTGCTGAAAGTTCAGGCTTTATTTGCTCGAAGACCCATTTATTGGTCTCTTCCAACCCCATGATTCTACGATTTAAAGTGTGCAATCGTGTCATCTCTCAGTCTTTTCTTCACCAAACTGAATATGCCCAGCTCCCTCAACCTTTCCTCTTATGTCTTGTCTTCTGTACCTCTTATCATCCTTCCCATTCTCCGAACCCACTCAAACTTGTCTCTGTCCTTCTAAAATTAAGGTACCCAAACCTGAATGAAGTACCCCAGATGAGGCTCTGACTAGTACAGATTATAGTGGGACTATGATTTCCAATGACTTAGAAATACTGCTTCCGTTAATGTAGACTAAAATGTTATTCACAGGCCCAGATACCCTGAAGGCACCGGATCCTATCTGATCTTGGAAGCTAAGTAGGGTCAGCCCCGGTTAGTGGTTGGATGGGAGACCATCCATGAACACCAGGTGCTACAGGCTGTATTTCAGAGGAAGAAATTGGCAAAACCACCTCTGAGGATTCCTTGCCTAAGAAAACCCTTTGAAATTCATGAGGTTGCCCTAAGTTATCAGGTATCTTTTTGTTATCGCTGTGTGCCTTCAAGCCATTTACAACTTACGGTGGCCCTAAGCCGAACCTATCAAGGGATTTTCTAGGGCTGAGAGTATGTAACATGCCCAAGATCACCCAATGGGTTTCCATGGCTGAGCAGGGAATCGAACTCTGGTCTTTAGGGTCTTAGCCCAATGCTCAAACCACTAAATTACACTGATTGTCTGAAAGTACATACATACACACAAAATGGGCTGCATCAATAGAAGTCTAGTGTCCAGGTCAAGGGAAGTGATGGTACCACTCTATTCTGCTTTGGTCAGACCACAAGCTGAACATGAGTCAGCAGTGTGATGCGGCAGCTGAATAAGCCAATGTGATTCTGGGCTACGTCAACAGGACTATAGTGTCTAGGTCAAGGGAAGCAAGAGTACCACTCTATTCTGCTTTGACCAGACCCCACCTGGAATACCGTATCCAGTTCTGGGCACCACAGTTCGAGGAGGATATAGACAAACTAGAAGATGTCCAGAGGAGGGCAACCAAAATGGTAGAAGGCCTGGAAACCATGCCCTGTGAGAAGTGGCTCAGGGAGCTGGGTACATCTAGGCTGGAGAAGAGAAGGTTAAGAGGCCACATGTTAGCTATGTTTAAATATTTGAAGGGATGTCGTATGGAGGATGGAGCAAGCTTGTTTTCTGCTGCTCCAGAGACTAGGACACAGAGCAATGGCTTCAAACTTCAGGAAAAGAGATTCCATCCAAACAGTAGGAAGAACCAGCTCTACAGTTCTACAAAAATGTCATTGGCCTTCTTTGCTGCAGCAGCACACACCATCATGCAAGTCGACAAGAGGATTTCATCCCAAGGCTGTACACATCTCTCCTACTTTTGTTGCCTTTATCCTCATTACAATCCTATACGAAGGTCATTGGTTGAAGGTCTTTCCTGCTATTTTGGAGCACGGAAGGCAAAATAAGTCTCCTCTCAAAACAGGCCCTTGCCAATCCTCTCTAACCTTTCACTCTTTGAAGATGTATTTTAGTCCCAGGATGTGATTCTCCCCGGGGCTGGGAATCTCCTTATATGATGAAATGAACATCTGGCAAGAATCAGATCAAATGGACACTAAGCTCTAAATAAGCTGGGAGCTGAAATAGCATCCATATGCTTACAAGAGGATAGCTCCGATTTGTACAACTGTAAGGTTGGGGCTGTGAAGCTGTATGACCGTGAGGCAGGAAGGCAATCGGACAGTCGCAGCTGCTGGCCCCAGTGCCCTCAGAGCAGTGAATCTGCTCTGTGTTTTACCCTGAACTTTAAAGCAACTATCTAATGTGGTGAACCTTATTTTTCCCAAAAATAGGTTCATCACCTTGAACAGTTCCGTCAGGCAGAAATCCATAGCAAATGGACCACTGCACTGGCATTAGAGGTGACACTGGATTTGGAAATAATTTAGTCTGCAGTCCACACCTTTCACACCTATACTGTTCTAGCACTATGATTCCACTTTAACTGCCATGACTGCATCCTGTGGAATTCTGGGGTTCGTAGTTTACTGAGGCCCCAGACCTTTCTGGCTAAGAATTCTAAATACCGTTCCCTGAACTGCGAATCCCAGGATTCCATAGGATGGAGTCATGACTATTGAAGTGGAACCATAGTGTTATAACTGTGCAGTGTGAAAGGATCCCTGATACCTTAAGTAGGCTGACAACCAAACAGTTTTTCCCCCCAAAAAAACAAAGACAAAAAAGTAGACCCTTGTCCCAGCTAGTGTTCAGTCTTTTGGTCCAGTTTTCAAGAAAAATCACAATGTCCTCCTGTCTTAGCTACCGTTTTTTTTTTTTTTAAGTGTCTTCAATTCATAGAATCATAAAAGAGGTGGAAGAGACTACAGGGGCCATATAATCCAACCTCCCGCCACGCAGGAATACACAACTACAGCATTCCTGAAGTATGCCTATCCATCTTCTGCTTAAAGACCTCCAAAAAAAAAAAAGAGTCTATCAAAAGAAGTCCATTACACGCCAAACAGTTCTTACGGTAAAGAAATTCTTCATTTTTAGGGGGAGCCTCTTTTCTTTAATTCGAATCCATTGGTTCGTGTCCTAGTCTCTGGAGCAGCAGAAAACAAGCTTGCTCCATCTTCTCCATGACATCCCTTCAGATATTTAAAGATGGTTATCACGTCACCTTTCAGTCTTCTCCACGCTGGACACACCTCCCTGCCTAAGTCACAACTTTGGCTTCCAGGCCTTCCATCATTTTGGTCGTCCTCCTCTATACATCCTAGCTTGCCAATATCCTTCTCGAAGTGGGGTGCCCAGAACTGGACACGATCGCTATATTTATTTACGCAACAATTTGTGTCCCAGATCTTCAACCCCTTTCGAACGGCTAACGACACGCGTGAAAGCACTGGATTGTGTTTGTCTTCAAGGTATCGCCAGACGCTTGGTCACTTTTGCAATAGCGAGCTAATATAGCCGTTCTGATTCGCCCTGGAATCAGGTTAAATAAGAAGGAGTTGTACCGCCGGCATGGCGTGGCGATCTGAAACCCGGGTTCGATTCGCTGCTCAGCCACGGAAACCCATGGAGTGACCTTGGGAACATCACACACTCTCAGCCCCAGAAAATCCTGCAATAGGGTTGCCTTAGGGTTGCCATAAGTCAGAAACGACTTGAAGGCACACAACAGCAACACAGCGCGTTTATCTGAACCTGGGAACTCACTAGGACCCCTAGCATCTTGCAATAGATTGGGTGACCTCAGGTACCAAAAATATGGATGAGGAAATGCTCTGTTACTCTTCCTAGGCCATTTCCGCACTACACTCTCATAGCGCGATTATTCCACTTTCAACATCCTATGGGATCCTGGGGTTTGCAGTTTCGGGAGGGGCCGACTGGCCCCTCCCGAAACTGCAAACCCCAGGATCCCATAGGATGTTGAAAGTGGAATAATCGCGCTATGAGAGTGTAGTGCGGAAATGGCCCTAGTCTTTCACTACCAATGTGGTGCCAACACGGCAGGACTTGATAAGGGGCAGCCAGCCACAATCCTAGAGGTATATCTAGATTAAATAGCCCCTAGGGCAAGCACAGAAGTTAAGCCCCTACCTCCCAGACCGCTTCCTCCTCCTCCTCCTCCTCCACCACTAAACCTTCCAGCACAACTTTTTTGTGCCCCCTGGCATTGCCACCTAGGACACGTACCCTACTCGTCCCACCCTAGATACACCTCTGCGGAATCCCACTTAGCCAAATGAGCAAGAAGCCCCTCCAAGCCTCACCGTGCTCTGAAATCCCACCTATTAAGAAACGCGTGAGAGTGAGCCAGCCTGAAGACCAGAGTCCAAAATTACGTAATGTAGTTCTGAACCCTTATTTAATCACCGAAAATCATGGGTATTACGCTGGAGGACATTACTGCACTGAAAACTAATGAACAGCTGCTTTCGTTCATCCTTCTGTTGGAAAATCCTCGTGCAGCTGTTGTATTCCTGTCCTGTTTGTAGGCTTCCCTGAGGCCTCTTGTTGGGAAAGAGAATGCCGGGTGAGACAAGACTTTAATCAGATCCAGTGAGATTCTTCATGTTTCCCTGTGGTTTTACCATGGCTTAGGAAACTAAGGGCCATGTTTAAAGAGCTGTCCGGATGCCCCTTGGAGTCTCTTCCTAGAATCATAGAGCTGGAAGAGACCCCCGGGTCCATCGTGTCTAACCCTCTGCCATACAGGAATAACAATCAAAGCATTCCGGACAGATGGTCATCCAACCTTTGTTTAAAAACCTCCAAAGAAGGAGACTCCACCACACTCCAAGGCACCACACTCCTCTTACCATCAGGAAGTTCTTCCTAATGTTCAGATGGAATCTTTTTTTCCTGATGTTTCAAGACATTGCTCCTTGCCCTAGCTTCTGGAGCAGCAGAGAACAGGCTTGCCCCATCCTCCATATGACATCCCTTCAAAGATTTAAACATAGCTATCATATTGCTCTCAACCTTTTCATCTTTAGGCTAAACATCCCCAACTCCCTAAGCCGCTCCTCAGAAGGCTTCATGGTTTCCATTTTGGTTGCCCTCCTCTGGACACAATGCAGCTTGTCAATACCCTTCCTGAACTGTGGTGCCCAGAACTGGACACAGGATTCCAGGTAGGGTCTGAGCAAAGCAGAATAGGGTGGTACTCTCGCTTCCCTTGACCTAGACACTATAGTCCTGTTGATGTAACCCAGAATCACATTGGCTTATTCAGCTGCCGCATCACACTGCTAACTCATGTTCAGCTTGTGGTCTACTAAGACTCACAGATCGTTTTCACCTTGTACTGTGGTCAAGCTATGTGCATCTTATATTTGTGCATTTCATTTTTTTCTGCCCAAGTGTAGTATCTTATATTCCTTTCTGCTGAAATTCCAACTGTGGGATTTTATGATTCTGTAATGGAAGATAATTTGCCAATCCCAACACTTCTATAAAGACATCAGCCAATTGGGCGATTAGCCATGCTTGGCCAATTGCAAGGAAGAACACATGTATTGCAAGCATGCTTTCAGCCTTGCGATCCACTTAACAGATTGTATTTATTTTTTAATGTTGGATTTTCACCTGATCTGGCATTCTTATCTCTGTAGTAATACAAGCATGACAACTGACTCATGCATACCCTGTTGTTCTTCTTAAATGCTTTTCTTTTCAACATGAAATTCACCTGGCCTTTCTCAATTTTAGTGATGGCAAAATGGTTGGGTATGTCTTCTGGCACAAACTTCTTCCCAGCTCACTAGAAAAACAGACCTCTCCTCTTCACAGGCACCCGTGTGATGAGGTACATTCCTGCGTCACAACTAAACTGGAATCAGAATCATTCTGGAGCAAGAACATCAAGGACTGCTTAGGTCCATTCCTCCACTGCGCTCTGGTGATGCTGCAGCTTAATACTAGATTAGTTTAAAATAGAGATTGGCAAAGTCTGGCCTATGGGGCCACATGTAGCCCCAAGGTGGTTTTTGTGGCCGCTGGTGTTCTCCGGGGTCCATTTTTCAATTTTCGCCCTGAAATGCCCACTATGGAGAATGGGAATATTTGCACCCTGTTTTTGACCTCACCAGGGCCATTTTAGGCCCAAGAGAGGTCTTTTTTTAAAAGCAGGAAATGCCATCCTGGTTGCTTCATGTTGTCAAATACATCGTCTTATGGGCCTGAAATGGAGCAGAAAGCCTAAAAACAGAGTGAAAATGTCCGCCCACCCCCTAGACGGCATTTGGGGCACAGTAATCTGGAGGGTCTTTTTTTGCCGAGTGGTTCGGCAGAGGTGCAGCTCTGCAATGTTCCTTGGAGAACTAAGATGTGTTCCCAGCCTCTGATGACCCTGCGTTCAGCAAACGTGGCTTGGCTTCCAAAGACCTCACTTCCCTTGGCTGCGTGACTCCCTGGAGACCAGAAGGACTGGTCACACGCCCAAATTCATCATCAGGATGGTGAGGACGTGATTGTTCAGGGTGTGGTCCAGCACATCTGAAGCTCTGTCGGAGCAGCCCCTGCTATTCTTGCTTCATGATTAACAGCTATAGACAAAGCAAGCCACAAAACATTCTTTGGATGCTGGAAGCAACGTGGACTCCTTGTGCAAGGCACCCAAGCTTGCACTCCTTGTGCAAGGCACCCAAGCCAGCTCAGAGAGTCAGCCCTGTTTGCTTTGAACCTGGAACAACGACAACTTTTCTCTACATTCCTTTATCTGACTAGGGGCCCTTTCACCCTACACAATTATAACGGTGTGATTGTATTTTAACTGCCCTGGTAATTTCCTATGGAATCCTGGGATTGGCAGTTTGAGAAGGAACATTTGGAATTCTCAGCCGAAGTGCTCCAGGGCTCCCCCAAAGTACAAAATCTGAGATTCTCCAGGATGCAGTATGGGGCTAAGTCATACCCACCCACAGAGTGTGCACTGAGAGTCCCCTCACACCATACGGTTATAGCACCGTGATTCCACTCCAACTGCCACGGCCGCATCCTATGGAATCCTGGGGTTTGTAGTTTGGTGATGCATTAGAGTTTTCTAGCTGAGAACTTCTTAATACCCTTCCTTAAACTGCAAATCCCAGGATTCCACAGGACAAAAGCAAGGCAGTTAAAGTGGAAGGGTAGTGCTACAACCGTGCGGTGTGGAAGGGACTCGTGGCACACCCTCCAACGCCTCAAAGATGAAAACGGCCCAGCAACAACAGAGCGTGGTCAAGATGACAAAAAGTTATTAATGGAGAACCTAGGATAGCTAAGAGAGGATGGAGAAGTTTCTTTTGCTTGGGCCTACTGGCAAAGGGACAGAATCTTCTCCCTCCTCTCTTCCGCCCCTGCTGAGTAAATGGATTACAAACTACTTGATTCCTGTTCAACTCGAGCCATTTCTGCACTACACTGTTATGGTGCAATTATTGCACTTCCAACATCCTGTGGAATTCTGGGGTTTGTAGTTTCCTGAGGCCAAAGAGCTCCTTGGCTGAGAATTCTAAATGCCCCTCCCTAAACTGCAAACCCCAGGATCCCATAGGAGGTTGAAAGGGGAATGACAGCACTAGAACAGTGTAGGGTAGAAATGGCCAATGTTGCAGCAACTGAAGTCAGCTGAGGACCGAGGGAAAAAAGGGGGAAGAGAAGCAGCAGCTAGAGAATTAATTGGGGCTGATCTTCCCAAATTGGGACAGGTGGACAGTACAGCATGGGGGTGTTGGGAGCTTCAGGAAGTGTGTGGAGGAGGTTAACTGGCACGTTTGTGGCCAGTTTTTCTTATTTTGGGCTGGCTTGGGAATGAAAAGTTGATTTATTTCTTGATTTGTTTAATTTACATTTTGCCTTCCTGCCAGCAAAGGATTCAAAGAAGTTTTACAAGTTAAAAATGAAGTACAATCGGCCCTCTGCATTAGTCAGAGTTAAGGGTGCAGGACCACCACCGAAGTAGAAAAATCGCAAATATCAAACCACATGTGTGCGTGTGTCTCTGGGAAGGTGGCTGAGGCATGGTGGAGACAGCAGGCACCCAGGGGGGCTTATCACACTATACTGGTCATTTCCGCACTACACTCTTATAGCGTGATTATTCCACTTTCAACATCCTATGGGATCCTGGGGTTTGCAGTTTCGGGAGGGGCCGGCCGGCCCCTCCCGAAACTGCAAACCCCAGGATCCCATAGGATGTTGAAAGTGGAATAATGTAGTGCGGAAATGGCCACTGTTATAGCGCTATTATTCTGCTTTAACTGCCATGGCAATATCACATGGGATCATGGGATTCGCAGTTTAGAAAGAGGCATTTAGAATTCTCAGACAGAGAGCCCCAGTGCCTCACCAAACTACACCAAACTACCTCCAAACTACACCAAACTCACCAAACAACGCCAGAATTCCACAGGGTGTAGCCAGGGCAGTTAAAGTGGAATAATAGCGCTAGAACAGCATAGTGTAATAAGGCCCAGGGTCCAAACCAGGTCAGAGAAAGGAGAGGGAAAGGGGGTGGGTCAACATGGTGGACCTATACTTCTTCTCTCTGGCCCACCTGAACTTCAGGAAGAACTTCCTGACGGTCAGAGCTGTCCGGCAGTGGAATCTGCTGGTGCCTCCATGGAGTGTGGTGGAGTCTCCTCCTTCTTTGGAGGTGTTTAAGCAGAGGCTGGATGGCCATCTGTTGGGAATGCTTCGATGGGTGTTCCTGCATGGCAGGGGGTTGGACTGGATGGCCCCTGGGGTCTCTTCCAACTCTATGATTCTATGGCTCTATCTCCTTTCTTAGGTGTGTGGAGGGGCATTGGGAGAGGCCTTGTGGTGCTGAGAGACTGGGCAGCAAGCCAGCCTTAACTGGCCAAACAGTGGCCGTTGGAGGAGGAGGTGGAGGACCAGAGGCTGCGTCTTAAAGGGCGGCGTGTCCGGACCGGAGCTGCTGAGAGGGACAGTTCCCCTGGAAAAGAAGCCTCTAAGGTGGGAGGGGGGCGAGGATTGGATAAATTCACAAATATTTAAATCTGTGAAAGTAAAACCTGCAAATGTGGAGAGCTGACTATACAGCTAAAATGTTGTTAGAAAATCAGCATTAAAAAAAAAAAGAAGATGGGAGGGTCTGGGGGTTTCGAGGCACGGTGTAGTGGAAAGGAGTAGAAAACTCCGCGATTGGTTCACCCTGCGGTCACCAGAAGTCAGAAATGACTTGAAGGCACACAACAACTGGGAACTTTAGAAGGCTTCAGGGGCCACATTTTGGGGTCCCAAGGGCCACAAAGGGTTGCATGTTGCCCCCCCAATTTAGACGTTGCAAGAGAGAAGGGTGGACAGCGAACTGCTTGTAACTGGTATCAACTCAGATGCCCACCAGCATCCGATGGAGGGGAAGTGTTTTGCAAAATTGTAGCTCGTAATCAGACAGCTGGGAAAACAAAGATTCAGGGGGCCAATTGCAAACAATAGTCAAAATTGACTGGTAATCATAACCAGGCTGTTTCCTTGAGAAAAGACCACGCAGCCACCAAAGAGAGGCTCGTGGCTGCTTGACGGAGCGTGTCTCCAGGGGCCCCCAATTGCACAACCAAGTATTTTCTCTCAAAGGCGCTTTTAACATATTATCTTTAAATAGCACCCACATTGAACTAGGTTATAATTACTGACAGCTCCTAATTCTGGGACGCTGTTTCAATTCCCTGCAATCTTTGTGTTATTATTGCAAGAATAATCTTTTATTACTCAGGCTCTGTGGCTTCAGCTCTCTTTCCTTTTCCTTTGAAAGAGAGAAAGGGAAAGAGGTTGAGCTTGGAAAAGTTCCTTTTTTGGACCATAAATTCCAGAAGCTCCCTTGGCCACCATAACCACTGGCAATTGTTGTCCCCTAAAAGGAACTGTTACAAGCTTGGGATACAAAATAAACCCATCCAAGTATCACAGCGTGCCTTAGCGTAGTGGTAAAAGTTGAAGAGCCAGCTCCCATAGGTATGCTCTCAAGCGGAATCCAAAAATACAAGCAATCAAGTGGACCCATATCAACAAACCAGCTCTTGTCCTTTCATTTCCATCAGTAGCAGATCTTTTTAAAAGCTAATGGATCTTAGTTGCCCATCCAGGATCAAAGCATTAGCACCCCTCCCTCCAACAAAAGCCATTTCCGCACTAGACTGTTATAGCGCTGTGATTCCACTTTCTACATCCTATGGAATCCTGGGGTTTGCAGTTTCGGGAGGGGCCGGCTGGCCCCTCCCGAAACTGCAAACCCCAGGATTCCATAGGATGTAGGAAGTGGAATCACAGCGCTATAACAGTCTAGTGCGGAAATGGCCAGAATCTGCAAAATAACAGGGATAGCTCACACCAATATATTATAGTTGGGAAGTTCCATTTCATCCCAGTGAAGGGGACATAGATATTAGAAAACTAGGCATGATGAATAAGGAATCCGACCTTTGTTTAGAGAAAGAAATGCACTTCTGTCTCCCACTGTGATGGACCAGAACTGTAACAGAATGGGAGACCCGACCCATGAACTCTTAACCCGAATATAGTTTGCCAAGTTTGCTAAGTGACTTCTGCAAAGTGCCTGTGCTTAGATGATTCTATCAAGCGAATAAACAAGATCATAGAACTGTAGAATCTGGAGCTGGAAGATAGCCCAAGGGCCATCCAGTCCAGCCCTATTCTGCCACGCAGAAAGACACCTTCAAAGCACTCCTGCCAGATGGCCATCCAGCCTCTGTTTAAAAACCTCGAAAGGAAGAGACTCCGTAACATTCCCAGGAAACAGTGTTTTCCACTGTAGAATAGCTCTTACCGTCAGCAAGATCTTCATAATGCTAAGATGGAATCTCTTTTCCACTAGTTTGAAGTGATTGCCCAGGTCCTAGTCTCTGGAGCAGCAGGAAACAAGCTTGCTCCGTCCTCCATATGACATCTCCTCGAGTATTTAAACATGGCTATCATGTCACTTCTTAATCCTCTCTGCTCTAAGCTAAACATACCAGCTCCCTAAGCCACTCCTCAAAGGGTTTCATGGTTTCCAGGCCTGTACAGTTTTGGTCACCTTCCTTTGGACATGTTGAGGGTATTCCTGCATGGTAGGGGGTTGGACTGGATGGCCTGTGTGGTCTCTTCCAACTCTACATTTCTATGATTCTATGATTCTATGTTCCAGCTTGTCAATATCCTTCTTGAATTGTGCTGCCCTGAAATGGACACAGTATTCCAAGTAAAGTCTAACCAGAGCAGAATAGAATGGCCCTTCTACTTCCCTTGATCTGGACACCATATTCCTGTTGATGCCGCCTACAATCATATCGGCTTTTTTCAGCTACTACATCACACTGTTGATTCATGTTCAGATTCTGGTCTACTAAGTCTCCTAGAAACAGAAACACCAAGAGTACTGCTAGTCACCAAGATGGACAGTGGTAAGCAACAAAGCTGCTAGGGAACTGCTGGAATATTTATAGCCAGGTGTCTCAAGGCACCAGGTGCTTGATTAGTCAGCATCTCCTCCTTAAGAGCCTGTAGGAACAATGTAACTTCTCCTTATCCCTCCTATGTTTGGTAAATGGCTGCACTGCATCTTCAACCTCCTGCTGGGGAATAGGGTCCCCCTTGGCCTCAGTCCCGAGCCCCTCTGACTCAGAGAGGCCACCAACATCAGGAGGAGGAAATTGGCTTCAGAGGGTGAGCTATGACACCCGCTTCCAGAGAAGGCTGGTTAGAAAGCAGTAAGGTCAGACAAAAGGGGACGTCCTTCAGATAAGGAACAGGTAAGCTTCCTTCATAGCTGAAAACGTTGGGCTCATGGCATTTTAATGGAAGCAAACAAACAAACAGCAACACTGCGATGTGATCCACAAGCAAACTTCAAAAGCAGAGCTAGGTCATGCATTTATTAGCACACTAACACAGGATTTGGTATCTTGCAGCTATACTATTCATGCACAAGTTCCCTAACGTAAGTGAGCAATAGTACTGTTTTGGATGATGTATAATGTTAGTATCACTTGAAGGTTACCAAAGCGGGGCTGTGCATGTGGGGTCATTGGGACCTCAGTCTGCACTATGCATTCTACATTGTTGCTCATTAGGCATGAACTGTATGATTGAACATGGAACGTGTCCAGGGAAGGGTGCCCAAAATGGTAAAAGAGAACTGGAAACGGTGTAGCTTACGAACATGTGTATATTTAGCCAGGAGAAGAGAAGGTGGAGAGGTGACATGATAGCTGTGTTTAAATATTTGAAAGGATATCATGTAGAAGATGGGGCAAGCTTGTTTTCTGCTGCTCCTGAGACTAGGACATGGAGAAAGAACTGGAGGTTTCAATATGCTTATAGGAGAAGAGAAATGGACAGATTTTCTTAACCCTGCTCCTGGATGAAAAACCACCTGAGAATGCCATGTGTGTTGTCTTGAAATTCAACATGGAAGAAAATGTAAGCTGCATTACTGTTGGAGTTAGCAACCTTTGTGTGCCTATATTCACTGGCAGCTAGATTGTTTGTCACTTTCAAAGTGACACTTCCTATTTGTTTGTTTTTTTGTGTGTTTGTCTGCTCCTGGTCTCTTCCTTTGTTTTCTCTGGGCTCTCATCTGCCCTCATTTCTCTTTCTCTCTCTCCCTGTCTGTCCTTCATGAAGCCCGTGTGAGCTCCAGGAGAGATGCTTCAGCTTTCCTGATATCATGCACTACTTTTCTCCCCTTTCTTCAAGAAAATGAACACGTGTTGGTATGCGTAAGAGCTCATGAGCAGATTGACTGGTGTTTAGTATTAGAAGTACCTAGAATTACAGATCTGTTTCTGGTCTGTGTGTTGTCATACAGGAAACCGATGTAAATGTCATCCCAGCCCATTTTAACAACCAGTTGCTGGACTGGGCGAAGGAAGTCCATCCAGCTGCCCATCAGGATGAAAGGAGGATGGCATTTCCGTCCGGCTCCTGCCAGTGAGTGAGTGAGCCTGTGACAATCAGAAGCAGGACGCAGGCAAAGGTCTTCGTTGCCAGCTAGCTTGCTGGTGGAAGGGAGTGGAGATGTCACCCACTTGTGGCACCAATCAAAAACTATAAGAAACCCCTTTACCCAATCTGATGGCTGGCTCTGGGTAGAGAAGGTCAGGCCAGGAGACCTTACTCAGTAGTGCAGATGTAGCCTACTGATCTAGGATGCTGGTGGTTAATTTTTATTTCTTTTTTTCTCCTAGACCCTGTGTAGTGTGGTGTAGATTGGGTTATGAACTGTTCAACTTCTGCCTCCTGTATTAATTGCCCTGCCTGACAGGGTGTGATTTGCCCATCCCTATTCCTCATTCCCTGACAATGACATAAGTCAATCTCATTAGATGACAGGATGCGTTTCAGTTTTTCTGCACGTGGTCAAATTACCCTCGGATTGTCACTTGGGTCGAGATCTCATGTTGAGGAGGCACAGAGCAACTTTATGCTCGTGGAGTAGTAAGCGTCATGTGGCAGGGGCACAACACTGCCTCATCAGTGGATTGCGACACGGCATAAACGAATGTCCTTTACATGTTGATGCACATCTGCAATGTGCGCCTAGGCAAGTTGCACAATGATGTGCAACCATGTGCAATGCTCACCAATGAGCAATGTGCAACAGCACCACATGCAGAATTTCTTCACCCTTGAACTGGATGCAGCTGCTTTCCATAGCTGACAAAACTGCCCAACTGCTTCTGTACATGTGTAAGACACAAAAAAGGGATGCAACCATAGTGTAGTTTCTTGAGTGTTAGACTAGGGGTATTTCCACACTAGACTGTTATAGTGCTATTATTCCATTTTCAAAATCTTGTGGAATCCTGGAGTTTGCGGTTTAGGGAGGGGCCTTTGAGGGTTATAATAGTCTATGCCTTTGAGGTCCCTCCCTAAACTGCAAACTCCAAGCTTCCATAGGATGTTGAAAGTGGAATAATAGCACTATAACAGTCCAGTGCAGAAATGGCCTAGGACATTGGGAGACCGGGGTTCAGCTCTCTGCTCTGCCATGGAAGCCTACTGGGAGACCTTGGGCAAGTCACACCCTCTCAGCCTAAGAGGAAGGAAATGGCAAACCTGCCCTGAATAAATCTTGCCGGGGAAACCCTAGGGTGGGGTCGCCGTTAGTCGCAGTTGTCTCGAAGGCACTTAACAACATGTAACAACAAGATACGAATAAAATCCCAGCTTTTCTGTTTGAAAGAATGGGTGGACAGTTCCCTACTTGATTTCCTTAAATGTTATGCTTGGGATAATAAAAGGAAAAGACAACACATTCGCTCCTACATTGAAAGGCTTCTTCAAAGCCTAAAGAGGACATCCCTCTGTCTTCTTGCCTGTCTGTTCCCCAGCTTGCGCACACAAACACATACACCAGAGTTTTCTTCCTATCTATGCCGAACCCCCCCAAAGCCTGCTAAAAGTCTCCTGAAACTTAGATCTGCAGTGATGGATGGTGGAGGAGGAGGCTGCGAGTGTAATTTCGGCAAGAGAAGCTGCGTAGGAATCCAGTTTGCTTCAAGAGCTAGGTGTGTAGGAGCCGGGCGCCGCTGCCGCCTGCCAAGCTGCTGGATTTGTTCAGTAGTTGCGAGCAAGCAGGAATGAAGGGGGAGGAGGCGGCCAGGCCTAGGTGCGAATTGCCAAACTGCGACAGGTGCAAAGCATGACATTCGTTGGCTAGGGTGAGAGCTTGAACACATGGCTAGCTGGCTTCTGGGGAGGGCAAGTCGGTATTTGTACGTCTGTGCCATCTGTTGATTTGTGGCAACCCCATGAAATTCATAGGGTCTTCTTAGGCAAGGAGTGGAATCTGCTCCCTCGGAGTGTGGTGGAGTCTCCTCCTTCTTTGGAGGTTTTCAAGCAGAGGCTGGGTGGCCATCTGTCGGGAGTGCTTTGAGGGTGTTCCTGCGTGGCAGGGGGTTGGACTGGGTGGCCCCTGGGGTCTCTTCCAACTCTATGAGGAGCACCTTAGGGAACTGGGTATGTTCAGTCTGCAAAAGAGAAGGTTAAGAGGGGACACGATAGCCATGTTTAAATATTTGAAGGGATGCCATGTCGAGGAGAGAGCGGGCTTGTTTTCCGCTGCTCCAGAGACCAGGACAAGGAGCAATGGATTCAAGCTGCAGGAAAGGAGATTCCACCTGAACCTCAGGAAGAACTTCCTGACGCTCAGAGCTGTCCGGCAGTGGAATCTGCTGTCTCCATGGAGTGTGGTGGAGTCTCCTCCTTTGGAGGTTTTTAAGCAGAGGCTGGATGGCTGTCTGTTGGGAGTGCTTTGTTGGGTGTTCCTGCATGGCAGAAGGGGGTTGGACTGGAGGGCCCCTGGGGTCTCTTCCAACTCTATGGTGCTATGATTCTGTGAGTAACTCAGAGGCGATTTTTCCAGTTCCTTCCTCTGAAATATAGCCCACAGCACCTGGTATTCATTGGTGGCCTCCCATCCAAGTACTAACCAGTGCTGAACCTGCTTAGCTTCCAAGATCAGATGAGATCTGGTGCCTTCAGGGTATTTAAGTACATGACTGGAGAATTCTGACAGATTCTGACCAGGGACAGGCTGTAAAACTGAGGAGGGCTAGAGCTCAGTGGGAGAGTACATCCAAGAGGACCCAAACTCAGTTCCTAGCATTGTGGTGTAGGACTTGGAAACACCCCTGCCTGAAGCAATGGAAAGGTTCTGCTAGTCTGTTAGGTGTATTCACATGATAAAATTGAAGCACTTTGATACCGCTTTAACTACCAAAGGTCCATCCTATGGAATCTTGGATTGGAGGTTTGTTAATGAATATTCAGAATTTTCTTTCTTGTGTTCATAGCCTGCCTTTCTTCCAATGAGCCCAAGGTTGTTGGGACTCCCAACAAAGGTAGCATAAAGGACTTTCTTCCACCCTGCCTTATTCTGACAACAACCCTGTAGGGAGGGTTAGGCTGACACCACGTTGACTTTCTCCAGGGGCAGTAGCAGGATGCCTGTAGGTGTTGTCGAACAGCAACTTGGCTAGCTCGTGAGGGCTGCTGGGATCTGCAGTCCAACAACATCTGGAGCGTTGCACAATTTGCACTCAGGTTTTAGCAGAAACTTTCCGCTAACCTTCGGAAAGACCAGGGACAATTAGGTGCTGAGAAGGAGAGCTGAGATAACCATAGACCATAGTTGCTCTTGCGTGCCTTCAGCTCTGAGTTATAGAGACTCTAAATTAGGATCTTCTGATTTCTTCAGAAGTGGCTTGCCCTTGCCCGCCTTTAAGGCTGAGACAGTGCCACTTGCCCTAGGTCATGCAGTGGGTTTCAATAGCCAAGTAAGGGCCTTTCCGCACTACATTGTTATAGAGCTATTATTCCCCTTTCAACCTCCTGTGGAATTCTGGGGTTTGTAGTTTCCTGAGGCCAAAGAGCTCTCTGGCTGAGAATCCTAAAGGCCCCTCCCTAAACTGCAAGCCCCAGGATTTCCATACGGTATTGAAAGTGGAATACTAGCACTGTAAGAGTGTCATGCGGAAAGGCCCTAACTCAGCTTAAGGAGACCTTACTGCAGGGCTTTCTCGGCACGATGTAGCTTCCCATTGCCTTCTGTGAGGTTAAGGAGGTCTGTAAAAACAAGTTGTTGTATTAGAGAAATTAAGATAAATTATGGCTATGTATGTGATATATAGCATAAATAATAAGATAAGGATCTGACGGAAAGGGGTGAGAGCGTGGAATATTGAGAAGGACTGGTGATTAACTGGATGTTTTAAGGGATTTTAAAAAGGCCAGGTGGACATCAGCAAGGCAGAGTGACAGATGTGAGTCCATCCAAGTTAGGAAGTGTCATGCAAAGGGATTTTGTATCACCTTTGAGACTGAGGCCATTTCCGCACTAGACTGTTATAGCGCTATTATTCCACTTGCAACGTCCTATGGAATCCCGGGGTTTGCAGTGTAGGGAGGGGCCTCAAAGGTCTACTGCGGAAATGGCCTGAGAGAAAGAAATTGATAGCGTAAACATAAATAGATTTAAGTCTGCTTCATCAAATGGAGTGAAGTGCCTAGGAACAGATTTTTATAGCTACCAATGAGCAGGTGGTAAGTGTGAACAGCAGTACAAATGCAAAACTTGTGGGCGTGTCAATGAAGTGATAAGTCCAGTTTTAGTGATGGCCGTTGGGGAACCGAGGCAGGAGGAAAGATGTTGCCTAAAGCCGAGATGAGTAGGTAACTGTATGAATGGTGGAAGGAGTTACTGGAATGCAGTCTGACGCTTTAGTCCATGACAGTGGGTTGAACGGAGGATATGGTTTCCTGGCACACTACACATATTATAACACTAGTTAACACCCCATCTCCCTTCTGGTTTCCAGCAAGCATCATACTTCACCTGATGAAGTAGTCTCAGTTCTTCAAAAACTTATGCTACCAACTTCTTTCTCTCGGTTAATCTCAAAGGTGCTGCAAGATCCCTTTGCGTGACATCCTTTCAGATGTTTAAAGATGGCTATTGTGTCACCTCTCAGTCTTTTCCAAGCTAAGCACATCCAGCTCTCTCAGTCGTTCCTCCTAAGGCTTGGTTTCCAGACTTTTGCTCATGTTCTATATTCTCTTTATACATTCATAGAATTGTAAAGTTGGAAGAGACCGCAAGAGCCATTGAGTCCGGCCCCATTCTGCCCTGCGGGAATACTCAACCAAAGCACTCCTGACAGATGGCCATCCAGTCTCTGTTTAAAAGCCTCCAAAGAAGGAGACTCCACCACACTCCATTGAGACAGCAGTGTATTCCACTGTCAAACTGCTCTTGCCATCAGGGAGTTCTCCCTAATGTTTAGATGGACTCTCTTTTCCTGAAGTTTGAAGCCATTGCTCCATGTCCTTGTCTCTGGAGCAGCGGAAGACAGGCTTGCTCCATCCTCCATATGGCACCCGTTCAAATATTTAAACATGGCTATCATGTCGCCTCTTAACCTTCTCTTCTCTAAGCTGAACATATCCAGCTCCCTAAGCCTCTCCTCGTATGCTTGGTTTCCAGCTTGTCAGTGTTTCAGCTTCTCAATATCCTTCTTGAATTTGACATGTTTTCTAAGTGACGTCTGACCAAAGCAGAGCAGAGCGGTGCTACTGCGTCCCTCAGTCTGAACACGACACACTCCTGTGGCTACAGCTCAGAACTTCATTGCTGTTTTTTGATCTCCGCATCACACTGTTGACTTATATTTAGCTCGAGGTCTACTAAGAGCCCTTATAGCAATAGCAATAGAGTATGTATTTCTACACTGCTTATCAGCTAAAGGCTGTCTAAGCGGTTTACAATGTGGTAGTCAATTGCCCCCAATAAGCTGGGTACTCGTTTTACTGACCTGCAGAAGGATGGAAGGCTGAGTCAACCTGGAGCCCAGCAGGAGCGAACTCACAACCTTGTGGCTGCAGGACCAGCATTTAACTACTGCACCATGAGGGTTCCTTTTCCCTTAGTTAGGCTCATGACAGTTAGGTCCAGCTAGGATTATGAGGAGTTAGGGAAAGGGTTAGTAGAGCCAATTAGGATTTAGGCCATTTCCGCACTACACTCTTATAGCGCGATTATTCCACTTTCAACATCCTATGGAATCCTGGGGTTTGCAGTTTCAAAACTGCAAACCCCAGGATTCCATAGGATGTTGAAAGTGGAATAATCGCGCTATAAGACTGTAGTGCGGAAATGGCCTTAGAGGTGTTAACCTTTAACTATTCCATTGCACTTCTGTTTAGTGAATTATTTTTGTATCATACACCTGTGTTTTTGGGAATGCTACAGTAATGCTGTTGGCTGAGTTCAGACGCAACGTGTCGGTGCTGGCAACAGCAGTTCAAGTGTTGTGGGATCGTATGAAGAAAGAATCTCTCACAGGAACCATGAGAACATTTAGAAGGTCCTCGCAACTTGAGTTGGCAGCGGTGGGACAAGTGGAGGTCCCTGCATTTGGTACCTTAGTGGGAGGATACGTAGGAGTCCTCACACCTTCCTCTAAGGCTGAGAGAGTGACCTGCCCACCTAGGGTGTTTTTGTAGCTAAGTGGGGATTTGAATCCTGACCCCTTGAGAACTTATTGCAAAACTTAAAGGCCATTTCCACATTACACTGTTACAGAGCTATTATCCCACTTTCGACATCCTATGGAATCCTGGGGTTTGCAGTTTAGGGAGGGGCCTTTAGAATTCTCAGCCAGAGAGCTCTTTGGCCTCAGGGAACTACAAACCCCAGAATTCCACAGGAGGTTGAAAGTGGAATAATCGCGCTATAAGAGTGTAGTGCAGAAATGGCCAGAGGCTCCAGCATGCTCCAGTTCCTCCCTCTGGAGACTGCCAGAGTTCCCCACAGCCTGAAGGCCCTTTCATGTTACACGCTTATACTGCTGTGATCCCACTTCAGTTGCCATGGTTCCATCCTACGGAATCCTGGGATCTGGAGTTCAGGGAAAGGATTTAGAAGTCTCGGCCGGTGAGCTCGGGTTCATCCCCAAACTACAAACCCCAGAATTCCTTAGGATGTTGTCACAGCAATTAAAGTGGAATGATAATGCTATACTTGTGTGTTACGAAAAGGGATTAATGTAGATGAATGAGCCTAATGGGTATCCAGAATGTCAGAGCAACTTGCATCTCAAAGATGCTTTTGCAGGAAGGTTGACAAAGGGATGGCTCTGAAGGACACCTACAGATCCACGTGCCTCCGTATTAGGCTGGCGAGTGACGCATCTTTTACTGAGGGGAAAATCTGCCGCTCAGCAGCTAAAGAGGGCTGCAACCAGTTAATTGTCACTTCGTTAGATTCCAAATCCATTGGTTCAATGGGAGCTTGGTAAACTGGCATTTCTGTAAATGGAACTGGAACTAACAAGTGGATTTATAGCCCATCATCCCATTCAGCCTTTAGAAATATTTACCTCTTTCTACCAAAGCTCCTTGATTCCCCAATCTTATTTAGATCTTGGGAAGTTTACTTTTTCGGGCAACGGTTTCCCGGATAATCAATGGTCAGTACTCAGATATTGGAAGAGTTACCCTTTTGGAGCATATTCCACAATCCTATCCAAAGCTTGGAAAAGTTACCCATTGGGACTACAGCTCCCACAAGTTCAACCTTGTTCTGCCCATTCCTATTCAGAAAATGCAAAGATGTCGGGTAGCCCCTCCATATTCAGCAGGGAAAGTATTTAGTACGGGCCTTGTAGTAGACACGTAGTAGCACCATATATGTAGTACAAACAGGCAGCTGCTTGCTTGTAGCAAAGCATTTCCACCAGAGACAGTTATGTCAACACCACTTGGGAACTCACAAGATAGTAACACTCTCAGACAGCTCCCAAGGTCATATCCGAATGCTACCGTGGGAACAGATCGTAAAGCTATAACGTTTTGTCTCTGCAAACTGCCTTCCGTTCGGATCACTGAAGTCTTGTACTCGCACCACGCTCCTAAATAAATCTTGCACTAGCGTTGTTACTTTTGCACGTGTGATCTCAGTTCCTGACAAAAGAGGTGAGTATTTATTTATGTATTTATTTATTAAATTTATATCCCACCTTTCTCCCAGATGAGAGCCAAGAAAGGGCAATGCCTTAGTTTTCCTGTAATGCTAACACACCAAAAAACAAAATACCTTTAAAAAAAAAGGAAGGAAGGAAAGAAGGAAGGTAGGAAGCTAGGTTCGTTCCCCCATGCAATTAAAACTCACCATCACACAAATTCAGTTTTAAAAATTTGGGAGGGAAGAGGCTGTGCGCTCTATTGCAAACCTCCCTCGAAAAAGGATCTCACCCTTATAGATACCTTTGAAGCGATTTTTCAATTCAAAAAGCATTTTTACAGTCTGACTTCATGCACAGGACACAGCTCCGGAGAGTCTACGTAGGTCTTGTTCTTAGCCGCTGCGTGTATGATTGTTGGGCCTCTTGTCACCCGGCACATGGATTTTGGAGTCCCTGTCAGTGTCACGGCCAGACGTTAACAGCTGTCCAGTGGCATGGAAGGACGTAGCTTCTATTAGTCACTTTCTTAGATACTGTTTTTTACATCAGTTTGGCAGTTTGGAGCTGGAATGTGAAGTCAGGGAACGGACGAGGGAGAGTGAATTCTCTGTCGCTAACCTGCTGGCACAGTTCTCACAGCTATTGGGAAGGGAGACGGGTCACACGTGTGCACGTTGGGGGGTTTTTTTTGGTTGCTTCTGCACTGTATAATCCTTTGAGGAGATCCATCGTCCACCGTCCTCAGCCTGGGGAGGAGGGGTACACACCCAGCCAGGAGCCCCATGTAGCCAGATATGGGGAAGTTGGATTGCCGGCGAGGGACAGTTTAGGTAGAATTTGTTGTTTCGTGGCTCAAATCTTCGGCTGCCTGTGAAGGGATGCTGGACCCCGTCAGCTAAATGGCTGGAATGCTTGCCTGCTATGTACCGTCTGCAGCACGATTGACCGTCATTAAAGCTTTTCTTATAGCAGTCACGTGTGCCGGGTTTGGTGAGGAATGAAATCTTGGGAAGGCCTGGAAGCGCACCCATTTCTAGAACAGAGCAACGCTTGAAGCCTCGGTTAATGAAGCACCAGCCTTTTTCTCGTAGCTGGAGTGAGCGATTGCGGTGGAGTTTTCAGCCCCTGGGGCTTTCCAGGGGCCTTGTTTTAAAAGCGCTGGAAAAGTGAGGTGACAAAGGATTAATTGGGACCGTCTCTGCCAAACTGGGACAGCTGGAGGGTATGTTCTTGCTCTTGGCCAAAGTACGAGCCGTGTGGTGGTCCTTTCTAGTTGGCAACCTTCCCTTCCCCTTTCTCCTGCAGTCCCCGGAAAGGGAAGGAGGAGGCTGTCTGCGGAGAACAAGAGAGATGCTCCCACTCGCTCTGAGTAACCACCGTCAAATTGGATCCTGCCACATCGAGGCAATAAATAATGTCTCTTCCATTCAAGTTGCTACGGACTTTGCTCATGCTTTGCTCGTTTACTTACCTGAGTTCTTCATTTTCATCCTTCCATTTCCAAAATTTGGGGGCAGTTTTCCTACCGAAAACCACAGCTTTATGACTGTCCGTTTTCATAGTAGTGGAAAATTCAAGCCAAAGGTTCTAGTGCAGCCAGGGGCTAAGAGGCTGGGACTCGGGGGCCCTTTCATTAGCATATGCAAAGATTAAAACCAGTGGTGAAAGTATAAATCTTCACATGAAGAATTTTGCATTAATTACGCTACACAACTTTTGTGCAGAATGGCAGCTTTGTGCAGCTGAACTGAGATACTCAGTTTGTGCCTGGATGCACAACCAAAATGTCCATGCACAGTGATAAAATGTGCCATGTGCATCCACGTACGTTCATTCTCAATGTACATTCATGCAAGGGCATGTTCTTGCAAAATGGACAATGCACATCAAGGACACTGTATATACCCGTCTGATTCTACATATTTCAACTCAGTATCCATGTTCTACATTGGACAAAGATGTCCAACCATGCGCTCAGGGGAATTTACATACGTGTAAAATGCCGAAGGAGCTCCAGACAAAGGTGTAGAAAAAAGGGACCAAAACAGGAGTATTCCCTCCCCACAAAATAAGAATTCCTTCTACTGTTGAAATTTCCATTTATTTCCCAAATTTCTGGCATTGCAATAACTTAAAACCCGGCTCACGCATTTAGAAATACAGTTTGGGCATCCAAATAAAAGGGACAGGGCAAGCAACCAAGGGAAGGGAATTACAGCAAGCAGAAGAGGTCTAAGTGTGAAAGATTTTTGACATCTCAACCTCTGCAATGCTACAAATTCAGGGACTGAAGGAAAAATTTATGGGGAGGGGGCAGGACTCTTAATTGAGAGAGCAAAGCCCCCATTTTGTCCCCCCTCCCATAGCTACATCCCTGGTCCCAGCCATTCTGTGCCATCTCCCCTCACAGAGCCCTGTTCCATCTCAGCTGCACTTCTCACTGCACCTGAATCTGCAGAATGGATTCTTCTAAGGGGAATATATATCTAATATATAAAAGTCAAAATTTGTTTGTCTGGGTCAGGTGAAGACCTCATACGATTGGCTGCCTAAAAAGATTCTATGGGATCCTGGGGTTTGCAGTTTAGGGAGGGGCCTTTAGAATTCTGAGCCGGAGAGCTCTTGGGCCTCAGTCAACTGTGTGGGTCTTGAATAGGCTGGTTGCTGTGGCGACGAGGCCTAGCAGCAAGGAGGAGAGCACTGTATTCCCTCAGGAACCCAACCTCTGCATGTTAATAGCTCTGAATATGGATTGGATTGGGGAATATGGGGAAAAGTTACAGGTACTGGACAAGACAGTTTGGGAAATTAGAGACACAAGGTCTCAAATCTTTCTAACAAGTACTACCTATGAGAAAATAAAACCCCAGGCAACGCCTGGTATATACGCTAGTGTGTGCGTGTGCGTGTATATGTATGTGTATATAGGTGATTTCACCTTTTATGGACTCTGTTTGGGCAAAGTGGCTTAGTCTTGGAGAGCTGGTCAAGAACCATTAGCCTTACAAAAGGCCAGTGGAGGTTTTGATGTTTATAGTTGGTCCAGCAAATGCAACGTGATCTTCAGCTCCAGAAATTCCTGATGCTAGATAGCATATTGCACTTGAAGGAGGCCATTGAAATATATAAATAGGTTGAAACATGCTAGGTGTGTTCTCAAAAAATAAAATAAAATAAACCCACTGAACAATTGGGGATGTATTTCCCCTTTTTTCCTTGGATTTCGATGTCCGCGGGGCAGTGAATCCTCTTTGGGTTTGGGGCCTTTTCTGCACTTCATTCTTATAGTGTTATAGTTATAGTGCTATTATAGTTACAGTGCTATGATTCCACTTTCGACATCCTATGGAATCCTGGAGCTTGCAGTTTAGGGAGGAGCCATTAGAATTCTCAGCCAGAGAGCTCTTTGGCCTCAGGAAACTACAAGCCCCAGAATTCCACAGGATGCTGAAAGTGGAATAATAGCAGTACTATAACAGTGTAGGGTGGAAACGGCCTTAGCGTGAACTTTCAACAAACTTTCCAAAGTGCCAAACCTATTTTTAGAGGATAAAGCTTCACATCTTGGCCAGTTCCTTTAAGCTTTGGATGAAAATCCACTGTGGATTCACTGGCCCACTGGTATGTGGGAGCCACCAGCTGCCATACCCCTCTAAATGTTTTGAACTACAGCCCCCATAATCCCTTATATGGGCCGTGCTGGGCAGGATTTCTGGGAGCTGAAGTCACCAGCTGCCACCACCTTAGGGGGGGTGTGTGTACACATATGTGCCCATTGTCCCATATTTACCATCCCATCAGGTCATAAAAAAGCCAAAAGGCAAAAATCACCGCTCCCTCTTTGCTTAAACCGTATAGAACAGAATGACTCATGGCACAATTAGGATTAATGCTTACATAATTTTGTTGGCTTTTTTTTTTCTGCAAATCTGTCACCCGGAGGAAAAAATATTACAATAACAGAAAACATCCTACTCTCTCCCAAGCATAAAAGAATTTGCCTGGGAATAATAACATTAGCAAAAGGCAACAGAGGACAAAGTTCCTACCAGACCCTTGATGTCGGAAGAGGGAATGTCTAGCATTCTGTTTGTGTTTTGCACACACTTAAGTTTTCTTTTACATGAGCATGCACTTTTTTGACCATGGTGAAATCTCTACCACATGCCAGGCAGCAGCGCATTCCACTGTTGAACTGCTCTTGCCATCAAAAAGTTCTTCATAATGTTTAGGTGGAATCTTTTCTTGAAGTTTGAAGCCATTGCTCCATGTCCTAGTCTCTGGAGTGACGGAAAACAGGCTTGCTCCATCCTCCATTTGAAATCCCTTCAAATATTTAAAAATAGCTACCATGAAACATCATGTCTGCAGAGATGAGTCTGGAGTTGATGTTATATTATTTTCCACAGATTTACGCCGTGGCTATGCAGGCAGGTGTTTTCTGGGAGATGGTAGCATTTCCAAACTCTGATTTCTAGCAACAGGTCATAATCTGTGTGCTTGCTCAGGGATTTGAAATCAGTCTGTCTTAAAGTGCTGGGTGGGAACTGTCTCTTTTATGCCTTCCCTGCCTTTCCAATCAGGGGCTATTTTGCAATTTTATGACTATAATGAAGTTTGAATGAGGGCCTTGTGGCTGACATGTGAGCACCCTGATCCTACACTTTCTTTTTCCCTATGAAGACAATGAAGGGTACTTCCAGATGAATATGGTGCATAGACCTGCAAGCTTAGCTCCTACCTTAAGCTCTCTCTTGGAGTGTTGTTGGATGAGAGTCTATATTGCAGTTGTTTAGCATAAATATCTACACACAGAATTATGCATTAGTTGTGCTAGGCAACCCATGCTGCTCATGCTACCCCAAAGCAGAGGTGCCACGAGGCCCACCCCACAATGTTAACACCTCCTTGCAAAAGTGGGGAATGAAATAGCCCAAAAACAGGAGGCGAATGAGAGGGGGGCAACTTAGCGAGACCTTTCTGTCAATGTTTATGGGCTCACGCAGGAAAAGAACCAGTCAGAGATTCAAAAGTAAACTAAACATGTGTTTGATAGAGGGGAATTCACTCTTGCATGCACACCAGATGCACACACTCAAACATTCACACCAGAGCTAGCTGAAGGATAAAAGGAGGAAAAGTTATGGATAGAGAGGCTGAGGGTTGGGGTTTTAATTACCAGTCCAGAAAAGTAGTGAAGAGCTGAAATGTGGCTTGGCTTAGGTAGGACCTAAGGACAGTTCTTGTTCGGAAGCCAGACAGATAGATCTTTGAGAGACTGCACTGAGCATCCTGGAATCAGGGGCATTTGTACCCCAAAAATAGCCTGTGGCGGTGGAAGATATGTGCAGTTCCAAGTGTGGAATAATGGGAGTTGCAGCACAGACAATGGACCATCAACCCACTAATGTTTGCAGTGTTTGGATGATAAAGACATAACGTGTGTTGTAACAGTTGTCTGTTGTGGGTGCTATGAGGAAGGAGTCCAGGTGCACAGGGGATGGGTGCATGTCAATTCGTGTCCTGGTAGGCTTCTCACAGTTGTGTTCTCTGGGAAATTCCAGCTTCTGCTGAAGCCTATTATCCACAGGAACAGCATCCATTTGCCTGACAAATAGCCTAGTCGCACCTGGAGGGTGTCTTCGCGGATCAGCCTTTCTTTCTTGTATTCATAGTTAGAGTTTTCCCTCTGTTGGTTTGACCTCCGGGTCACCTTCAGGTTTGATTTTGATCTCAATGACAATTAAAGTGTGTTGCCAATTAAACAGGATGCCAACTAGATATAGTGCCCATCCAAACCACACCATTACTGGTAGCCAGACGCAGGTCCTAACACGCAACTAAACCAAGACATCGAAAATGCAAACAAATGGAATTTTATAGCAACCTGCTAAAGCAGGGCTGTGTTATCATATTGCAGATAACTGGGACATTCACACCAGAGTTTCCCGAGTGACACACACATGCACAAAGTTTACCAACCCATTCTGCACAATGTATTTGCCTGAGATGAACGCAGAGCCTGGTATGACCTCTCCTCTGACTGATCGCGAAGATGGACCTTTCTGCAAGCGAGCCCCGTCATCTCTCGGGCATCTAATGACTCCATGACGCCTACAAATATTCATGCGCTTGATGAAAACAGAGCACTTGCAAAAGCTACATTTGGCAAAATTGCATCAACAAGCAGATTCCCAGCCAGGGCATTGTTCCAAGAGAGTAGATGTTTCTAAAGAACCGACGGGCCATGTGTTAAAGCTGGCGCCGTTCTTGCTCAGTTCTGATGGCTGGAGCAGGATGTTCTCACTTGGGGACACAAAGCATTGATCCTTCTGGGTCTCCGGTTTCAGAGGGCTGCGGGACACAAGGGACGGACTGGCTGATCTGTTGGGAGGCACCTCTGCAGAAAGACAAATCTAGCAAGGTACAGGAGGCTCAGTGAGTGTCCCATCATTTGGTAATGGAATAGGTGGTGTCCTGCCTGGATGAGAGTGAAGGTCGGTAGAGGCAACACAGGGCCTGAATTCTAGCAACATCACCCTGAATGTAGTATTGAATGCAGCCAAGTGCTAAAGGGAGAGAAGGTCGCCTATAGCACGCCAGAGAGGAGGGCAAACGTGTTTAGGCTCTTTCCTGGGTGAATTACATGTTATGTCAAATTTAAGGGGTGCTTTCCTTTCACCTGTTCTGACTCAAGCCCCAGTCAAATGTATACACATACACCTGAACTGCATGCCATGAATACAGTAGAATTCAGTCGATGGTAGGATTCAGTGCTTGGTATATGATCTGGTTTACATATATCGCAAAAGGCTGGCTTTTTAAGATTGGAGAGCTGGGCCAAAACTAACAAAATGAGTTTCAACAGAGAGAAATGTAAGGTCCTACACCTAGGCAGAAAAAATGGAATGCACAAATACAGGATGGGAGACACCTGGCTGGACAACAGTCCGTGTGAAAAGGATGTAGGAGTCTCAGTAGAGTAAAGGTGAGCATGGGTCAGAAGTGTGATGCGTCAGCTTAAAAAGCCAATGCCATTCTGGGCTGCATCAATAGAAGTATGGTGTCTAGATTGAGGGAGCTAACGGTACCACTCTATTCTGCATTGGTTAGACCTCATTCGGAATACTGTGTCCAGTTCTGAGCACCTCACTTAAAGAAGGGTATCGACAAGCTGAAACGTGTCCAGAGGAGGGCGACCAAAATGGCAAAAAGTCTGGAAGCCATGCCCTATGAGGAGTGGCTTAGGGAGCTGCGTATGTTTAGTCTGCAGAAAAGATATGAGAGCCATGTTTAAATATTTGAAAGGCTGTCATGTCGAGGAGGGAGCGGGCTTGTTTTCCACTGCTCCAGAGACTAGGGCCATTTCTGCACTAGCCTGTTATAGTGCTATTATTCCACTTTCAACCTCCTGTGGAATTCTGGGGTTTGTAGTTGACTGAGGCCAAGAGCTCCCTGATTGAGAATTCTAAAGGCCCCTCCCTAAACTGCAAACCCCAGGATTCCATAGGAGGTTGAAAGTGAAATCATTGCACTGTAACAGTCTCGTGTGGAAATGGCCAGAGACTGCTCTTCCAGAAGTGTCTTCTGCAGCTTTGATTGTAATATTTTAGTTATTTCATAGAATTATAGAATCACAGAGTTGGAAGGGACCCCAAGGGCCATCTACTCCAAATCTCTGCAAGTGCAGCGATCCATAGCTAAAACATCCCTGACCACTGACCATTCAACTTCTGTTTAAAAAGCTCCAAAGAAGCAGAGTTCATCCCCTTCACAACATTGAGGGTCACGGGGTTAAAAAGTTTGAGATCCACTAATCTAGCCTACGTGCTTCTAGCCAGGACATGCAGGCAAAGCAGAGTGGAAAATGAGCCCTGTCACCGAGAACCATGGAATCCAGTCCAACCCCATTCTGCCATGTAGGAATACACCGTCAAAGCATTCCCGACAATTGGCCATCCAGCCTCTGTTGAAAAACCTCCAAAGAAGGAGGCTCCGCCATGTTCCCAGGAACCAGCATACTCCACTGTTGAACTGCTCTTACGGTCAAGAAGTTCTTCCTAATGTTTAGATGGAATTTCTTTTCCTGAAGTTTGAAGCCATTGCTCCGCGTCCTAGTCTCTGAAGCAGCAGAAAACAGGCTGTCTCCATCCTCCATCTGACATCCCTTCAAATATTTAAACATGGCTACCATGACTCTTAATCTTCTCTTCTCCAGGCTAAACATACCTAACTCCCTAAGCCAGTCCTCACAGGGCTTCGTGGTTTCCAGGTGTTCTACCATTTTGGTTGCCCTCTTCTGGACACATTCCAGCTTGTCAATATCCTTCCTGAACTGTGGTGCCCAGAATTGGACACGATATTCCAGGTAAGGTCTGACCAAAGCCAAAATAGAGCGGCACTATTACCCTCCTTGATTTAGACGCTATATTCCTATTGATGCAGCCCAGAATCACATTGGCTTTTTTAACTGCCGTGCAAGTTGCAACAACCTATCCACACAGCCTTGCAAATTGTAGCAAGCCAATGGTTTCCTAACTGAGCTGAAGATTTGCACCCAGTCCTTTCCTCTTGCCTGGAGCCGAGCCTCCCAAAACTGTAGAATCCGTACTCTTTGTCTCCTGAGCCTCAGGGCTGGATCTTGAGACTAGTACACACCCATCTCGGCCTATGGTTTCCACCACAAAGTTTTACAGCATGAAGGCCTTCCAAGTATCTTTGAACTCCGGAGCCTAGAAATGGTCTTCCAAAATGAAACAGCCAGGAGTGTGCCATTCCTCTGACAGCACACGACTGTATAATTGCTCCTCATATCACCAGGCCTCCTTAGTGGGTTGCATTTCTTATTGAAAACCTGTCTCTATAGCAGCAACGGTATCACATTATTCAAGGGAGACGGGGAAGCGGTTGGAGGAGCCGAGCAACCTGAGAGCAACTGATTCACACAGAAAGGGGCAGTGCGAGGAATCAGAAGTTGATGTGAAGCGAAACGGCCCTCCCTCCACCCCATGGATGGAAGTCACCATCTGGTGCCCTCTCACACTAGCAGAATTATAGCGGTGTGACTCCACTTTAACTGCCTTGGCAACATCTTATGGAGTCCTGGGATTTGCGGTTCAGGGAAGGGCACTTACAAGAAGTCTCCACCTTCTGACACCCCAGTATCTGACGACTCGCTCTTTTGATACTTCCAAATTAAGGACAGGCTCCATTAATTTGAGGGGGGGTCTCCTCTTTGATCGGTTCTTCTTACCTACGGCAGCAGCTCACTTAGAACCGCTTGCAGGCGTGTGCTGCTTGCAAAGCAAGCATGGGAGGGGGAAGATGCTAAGCCAGCTGGGAGACTTTGCAAACAGTGCGCGCATGCGGTCATTTCCAAATGAGCCTCCGAAAGACCTTCACACTCCTTACAATACAATATATGGCTTCTGCTTTTCAACCAATTCCATTTTCTGATAGCACTCTGGTCCCTAACCTATCAGATAAATGGGGGAAGCCTTTCTCAGCCAGAAAGTTCTAGTTCCTCATAAAACTACAAATCCCAGGATTCCATAGGATCCAGCCATGACAGTTCACATCGAATCACTGTGTTCTAATTGTACGGTATGAAAAGATGCCTTATCTGAACATACATGCAATGGTTGTGGGTAGCGAAGGGTGTGTGAGGCATGCCATGTTAGCTGTGCCGTCCAAGAAAAAAGAATGAGGGAGGGAATCAAGGTAGATGGGCAAGGCAGGGATGTGCTGTTGCCACCCCCTGGTATCTGCTGCCTGAGGTTGTTCCTACATTCTACCTCATGCTTCTGGAAATGAAGAAGAATAATTTCAGAGTTTTTGCTCTTTGAAGGAAGACGTTCTTTTATTCCTCCTAACTCTCCCACTATTAAGTTCCAATGGATGATCCCTGGAGAGTTCTAAATATTGTGAGAGACATTGTACAGTAGCAGCTGGGGTCTCCCATGTCAGTGGAGTGGTGAATCCACTCCAGGCATTAGTCTGAACTTTAACAGAGCAAAGTTCCGAAACTAATTTTTTTGGTAGGGAGGGTTCAGTAGCTTGGATAGCTCCCCTAAAGTTAGGACAAAAACTCACAGCGGATTTACTACCTCACTGGCTTCAGAGTTGCCATCCAGAGGTGGCAGAGTCTTGAAGTGGAAAATTGGTTTGGACCTCTTCAGACTGCAAGTGCTGTTATTACAAAGGCAGATCCGTGCGTCTTTTTTTCCAAAACTAAAACCTATTTTTAAATAGCAGCCCTCCGCTAGATTTCTACCAGCAGGGAAGATTTTAAAATGTGGGGAAACCTGCAAAAACTTCCAGAAATATCCAAAGTGTTTGGATTTTTTCTTTTTATTTCCCTCACCCATTCCAAGTTTTGTAATGCCCAGCATGCTGAACAATAGTGAAGGAAAGAGCACCTTTGAAATGATCTTTCAGTGATCTAACAGAGGTAAGGTCTATCATACTACACTTTTATGGCACTATTATTCCACTTTAATTAGTTTGGCAGCATCCTGTGGAATTCTGGGGTAGTTTTGCGAGGCCCAAGAGCTCTTTGGCTCAAAATTCTAAATGCCCCTGCTTAAACTGCAAATCCCAGGATTCCATAGGATGGAACCATGGCTGTTAAAGTGAAATAATCTAAAATATATATATATAAAAGTAAAGTTGTTTTGTCTCTGTTAGGCAAAAACCTCATGATTGGCTATGTCAGGTGAAGACCCCGTAGGACTGGCTGCTTCTGAAGATTCTGTGGAATCCTGGGGTTTGCACTTTAGGGAGGGCCCTTTAGAATTCTCAGCCAGAGAGCTCAGGCTGCTTGCTGTGGAGACAAGGCCTAGCAGCAAGGAGGAGGGCAGTGTGTTCCCTCCAGGATCCAACCTCCACACATGAATAACTCTGAATACAGACTGGATTGGGGAATATGGGTAAAAGTTGCAGGTACTGGACCAGACAGTTTGGGGAATTAGGGACACAGGAGCTCAAATCTTTCTAACAAGTACTACCTATGAGAAAATAAAATCCCAGGCAAAGCCGGGTATGTAGGCTAGTAGTGCCCTAAGAGTACAGCGTGATATTCCCTTAATCAGAGTTCTTATTTAATTTACCCATGGATTAGGCGTCTGTTTCTTTTTGCACTCACACCGCATGTCCTCTGAAGCCGCACAGCCCATCATCCCCATCCTCCTGCACGTGTGGACCGGACGTCTCTCGCTCGCGAGGATTTTGTTCAGGCAGCCGCGGGAGCAGGGCGGGGCGGGAAGGGTTAAAAGGGGGCGGCGCTCCGCCGGCCTCCTCCGGTCCCGCGCTCTGATTGGCCCGGACGGTGACAAGGGGGCGTGGCCGGAGGGGCTTGGCCGCCGTTTGCCGCAAGAAAAGGGCCAGGACGCGTGTCGGCGAGGGCGCGCGTGTGGATGAGTGACGCCGGGCGAGAGATGCGAGCCGCCCGGCCGCCTGCAGCGCCGCTCGCCTTCGCCTTGCCGGGAAGCCCCCGCCGAGGCCCGGATCGAGCCCGAGCGGGACGTCTGGGCAGCGAGCAGTCGGTATTTTTAAATTAGAAAACTCTAATCTCCCCCAATTTTGCCTTCTCCTCCCCCCTCCCCAAGATAAGAGGATTAAAAAAACCGGACGCCTCCCGGCCGAAGCTACCCGAGCCGCCGCTGCGTTCCTGCAAAGAGTAAGGACGGGGGGGGGGGGGGCAGGAGGCCAGGTCCCGCTTGCGCGCCCCGGAGGTATTGGGGGGTGGGAGGGGGGAGAGAGCGAGGAGGAGGAGGAAAGGCACCCCGGTGGGGTGTGTACGTGTGTGTGTGGTGGGGGAGGCGAGGTTGCATGGCTCAGGGCGCGATTCCCTTGCAACCCCGCCTTGCAAAAAAAAATTGCAAAAATTGCAGATTGGACAATTGCACGGGATTTTCTGAGCCAGCACGGAGAAGAGAGGGGGAGGAGAAGCAGCCCGGTGTGGCTGTGGGTGTGCGAGACAGCCTTGCCATTCAGAGGGGGCGCACGGTGGAGAGCGACCGGGGGTGTGTATAGGCGTGAAGTAGCGAGACTTTTTCTTTTTCTTTTTCTGCTGCTTCTTGCAATTCTTAATACATATGTGCGTGTATGTGTATATATCGGGAGTTTACATCCTTCATGTCGAATTTTGCATTTCTCTCCCACACGTCTGTGAACACGGGTCGATCTTTGTACGCAGGCATATTTACGCAAACCCTCCCCCCTCCGTGCAGACATGTATAAACAAATACACACATGCGATGGACAGACAGGTAATATATATATATCGATCCATGTATGTATAACGTGGAGGGAGGGATTTTTACCTGGGAGTGGAGAGGGAAATCAGATATCTCCAAAGCCCCCGGTTAGCATTTATTTATTTGTTTTGCATTTTTTCTCAAACCGGATCTCTCCCTGGGTACCTGGGGAAAGGGATGTCGCTTGTCCCCTCCCCTGTAGTGTTGTGTTTGGTGTGGGGAGGGGGGACCGAAACAGCCCCCCATTGCTAAGGGAGGTGTGTGACTGTGAGCGTCTCCGTGCGTAACCCTCGGTCCCTTCTGGGCTATCCATAGCGATGGTACTGGTGGGGATGTGATATTTCTTTTTTTGGGTGGTTGGGTTTTTTTGGGGGTGGGGGGTGGGGATGATGTCATCAGTGGGGTGTCATCCAGGTGAGGTGACGCGAGTGGCGGCGGCGGCGGCGGCATCATTCGGGTGCTCAACGGCTTCTTTTGGGGGGCTTGAACATGGCTGCAGATTATGTCATTTGATTTTTGGAGAGGCTTCTGCTGTCGCTGCTGGGGACCATTTTCGGTTGCAAGCTGCAGGTTGCTGTGGGGGGAGAGAGAGAGAGAGAGAGAGAGAGACTCCTCTCCTCTCCCCTGTTTAAAAGAGATTAGGTAAAGCAAAAAGATGCCAAAAACAAGCTGAAGGGGGTGCAGAGAGGAACCGGCGCAATCATGCGTTTTCAGAAACATTTATTTTATTTTTAAGACTGTCGCCTGAGTGGGTAACCATAGCTGTCCCTGTGCAAGATTAGAGTATCAGGGATATTAAATTCTCCACACACACCCCAAAAAAAGATGTAACATCTTGGAATGCTGAGATCAGATGCCTGATCTTTGGCAAGGTTGTTGAAAGCATTAAACCATCTGTCTGTCTATCTCTATCCCTCCCTCCCTCTCTCTCTCTGTCCATCCATCCAGCTATCTTTCTGTCCATCCATCCATCCATCCTGTGGCTGCTTTTTCCCCACCCATCAACCACTTCTGGGCATCTGTGTCCACAAACCTGCGTGGACCTAAAGGATAAACCTCTCCCTTCTGCTGTGCCTTGGTCTGCAGCCAAGGCATCATTTCTCAATTTTACTGTCGTTATTTTTTTTATGGGAGAGAGAGAGAGAGATGGAATCTTTCATGCCCAGAGCTCTTCTCTCTCCAGCTTCCTCCACCATTGGCCCTCTCTCCTTTCCCATCGCTTTTGCTCGCTCCTTGCCTCTTCCACCCGTGAAAATCCACAGTCTGCGCTGTTCTGCAGAAACCTCCTCCTTGGCTTCTCCTAAAACCAGGCTAGGAAGGCGATTCGGTTGCGGGCTTGGATGTGGGTGAGAGCGGAGTGGGGATGGAGGAATGCCCGTCATCCCCTCATCCTTGGAGAGCCCTCCGAGGGAGCAGCAGCCGAGCCCAAGCATCTCTCTTCGCTTACGGCAAGGAGGGAGCGATGAGGAAGGATGTGGCTTGGGTGCTCTGCGCTTGGATGGTGAAAATTGGCTCGCAGGGTTGGAGGCGTTGCTTCCATGGTCGCCTGTGGGGAGGACCCAGTGCGTAATTAGGTCATCGTGCATGGAAATGCATGCATGCATATGTGTATATTTTCTTGGAGCTAAACCTAAGCTGCTTGAGCAAGGTTTTTTTTCTCCCCTCTCTGTCTCTCTCGCTTTCCCCAAAAGAGCACAAGGAACCGAGGATCATCACTGCAGTGCAGCAAAGGCAGGAGAGGGAGCGAGCGGTTTATTCCTACATGCTCGCACATCTTTGGCAATTCGGCACTGGGCGCTTGTTTTCACGCCGGCTCGGTTGGGCGTGATGTAAGCACGCTGGCCAAGAAGACAGGGGCCATTTCTGCACCAGACTGTTATAGTGCTATTATTCCACTTTCAACCTCCTATGGAATCCTGGGGTTTGCAGTTTAGGGAGGGCCCCAAAGGGGGGTCTGTGAGCTGCTGAACAGCTCCGCTTTTCTTCCCGTTCCCCCCCCCTTCCTTCTATTGCTTAGCAGAATATTGTCGCGGGCCAGTAGTCCTCCTCCTCTTGTGTAAACTGCTGTCAGAGATGCTCACACATCCCATTGGCTGAGGCTGCTCTTCCCATCAGATCCACGGGGCTGGAGGAGGGCTTCCTGCTGTCTATGCAGGAAAGGCAGAGATTTGGGAGAAGCCTCTGAGCATGTCTGGAGTGTTTTTCTTCCTATGCTGGCAGATTGCATCTGCATGCCTAGTTCTGGGATTTGGCAGGAAAAGACTATGGCCATTTCTGCACTACACTGTTATAGTGCTATTATTCCACTTTCAACATTCTGTGGAGTCTTGGGGTTTGCAGTTTGGGGAGGGACATTTAGAATTCCCAGCCAGAGAGCTCTTTGGCCTCAGTAAACTACAAACCCCAGAATTCCACAGGATGTTGAAAGCGGAGTGATAGCACTATGACAGTGTGGTGTGGAAATGGCCTGTGTCTCCTCTCCTCTTCCATCTCCCCTTCCCCGACCCCTGATATTGACCTCTGAGTATTATTGTTGTTGTATTTTTTAAAATCTTTCTTCCAGTTTGGGACTCCCAGTGGCTTACATCATTTAAAACATAGTTGAAAATTCACAGCGTACAATAATTTAAAAGCAACTAAACAAACAAACAAAAAATCAAAACCAGTTAAAAACACAAACAATTAAAAACAACAGCAGCAGCCATAAATATAAAGCATATTATTTAAGGTCCATCTCCCCTTTTAAAAAAAAAATCAGTTCTCAAAGGCCTGTTGGAACAAGGACCTCTTCATCTGTCTGTGGAAAGACAGCAAGGGGGGTGGCAGATGGGTTTCTCTGGGCAGGGAGTTCCAGAGTTTTGGAGCAGCCGTGGCAGAGAAGACAGAAGGGAAAGGGTGGAGCTGGAGGAAGAGGATGTCTGCACCTTCAGAAGGACACTGTACTTGTGCGTTAGCTGCCAATCTCTGCATTGGCAAGGGGCTTGGTTTAAAAGACCGCTCGTATACTTTTCCACTCTGTGGGTTTATGAGTTTGTTTCTTGTCTTGGGAGAATAACTTCTTTACTATGGAGTGACGTTGTTGGTATGTTTGGAAGCCCAGACGCTCATCTTGGCAGTCCCTATAGCCAAGCCTCCCACCACTGAGGAGAGCCTCCCCAACACACAACAGCAGCAATTGGGCTAATCTTTATCACAGAATAGAACAGAATCAGAGAGAGACCCCCAAGGGCTGTCCAGTCCAACCCCACTCTGCCAGGTAGGGAGACACCATCACGGCATCCCCAACAGGTGGCCATCCAGCGGTTTCAAAACCCCCAAAGAAGGAGACTCCGACACACTCTCGGGCAGAGTGTTTCATTGTCATACTGCTCTTACCATCGAGAAGTTCTTCCTAATGTTTAGGTGGAATCTCTTTTCCTGAAGTTTGAAGCCGTTGCTCCATGTCCTAGTCTCCGGAGCAGCAAAAAACAGGATTGTTCCAACCTTCATATGACGTCCTTTCAAATATTTAAATGTGGCTGTCATGTCACCTGTTAACCTTCTCTTTTCTAAGCTAAACATACCCAGCTCCCTAAGCTACTCTTCATAGGCCCTCATGGCTTCCAGGCCGTTTACCATTTTGGTCACCGTCCTTTGGACATATTCCAATTTGTCAATATCCTTCTTGAATTGGGATGCCCAGAACTGGACACAGGATTCCAGGTGGGGTCTGAGCAAAGCAGAATAGAGTGGCATTTTCAACGCTATGGTTCTTTGAGTCTGATTCTTGTTTTGGGGGAATTACTCCTTTACGGTAGACCAATGATTCTTAACATTTTCTTTACCGAGGACACTCTGTAAATATAATTTGTTCCTGGGGGCCCCCAAGACTTAACTCAAGATTTAAATATTCAAATATTTATTTAAATATTCAATTTTTAAGCTTATTTAAATTTTAATTAATTAATTAATTATTAATTTATTTTTATTAATTAAGTTATTAACAGCTTCATGTCCCTCAGTGCCCACACCCTCTGTTACTGTGCTCCTGAAAACAGGGGCATGGCGGCAGGCGTATGCACGTGCCTAAACTGCTCCCTCCTTTGCAAATTTGTTCCCTTGGCACTTGCACCTGAAAATCTGTAATAATAGGGAGTGAATGGGTGCAAATGTAAAAGCACACAGTGAAGGCCTTATTTTAGGTGACGCGTGGTAATTTATGTTGCCTCCGTACCTCCTGGTATGGAGAGGAAAGGGAAGCTTTTCCTTGAGGAGAGACCATAGCTCAATTGACAGGGATACACTTTACCTGACAAGAGTCCCAGGTACAGATGGGTAGAGTTTTGGGAAGTTTTAGACCAGTCAGACATCTTGGAAGATTCAGACCGTTTCTGCACTACAATGTAACAGTGCTATTATTCCACTTTCAACATCCTGTGAAATGCTGGGACTTGTAGTTTCCTGACGGCCAAGAGCTCTCTGGCTGAGAATTCCAAAGGCCCCTGCAAACCCCAGGATTCCGTAGGATGATGAAAGTGGAATAATAGCACTATAACAGTGTAGTGCGGAAATGTCCTCAGTCATTCCGTGTTTTAGTAGATTCATTTTTTTAAATAAAACAGTTAAGTGCTGACCTTTTGCTCATGGCATTACATTTTTAATGGCACCTGCAAGTTTTTCCTCATAATTAGCAGTAATTTGGAAGTTAATGAGGAGGATATCATATCCACCAACTATTGGATTTGGCACGGATGCTCCTGACTAACTTTTTTGTCATCTCACTTTTCCAGCTCCCAGTGAAATGTCCCAGTTTTAAATTCTTCCTCCCATTCCCCCCTCCGCCCGCATCCTCAGCTTACTTCACTTGCTGAAGACTGAATTCAAAGTGCAAAAATTGGCATTCATTTGCCACAGCAGCGGAGAAGAGAGAAGGCAGAATCTGGCTGTTCCCTGTAGACTGCAGCCTCTCCTGGCTCAATTGTTCTTCCCCAGTAATAACCTTTGCCACCTTGACTGCATTCTGACATTGCTTGGCCACACGCGGCTCAGTTTTCATCTGTGAAATGTTGGAGAGGATGGGATTGTGACTCTGCTGGTTTCGGAAAAGAACTCGTGAGGATGTACCAGTATTCTGTGGGTTTCTGGCTCCACGGGAGCTGAACTTCACACGATGCACATCTTTCAAAAATGTATTTATTTAATTTATATCTCACCTTTTCCCCAAAATGGGACCCCAAAGTGCCTTACCATGTAGGTTAAAAGAAAATGCAGCTAATACAGAGGTTAAGCAATCCAATCGAACCATTAGTTTAAAAACATATTTAAAAATTTAGAAGTTTAAATTGAATTTTTAAATGTAAACATTTTAAATTTAATGTACAATACATTTAAAACGTCATAAAAAACCAAAAATACTCCATACCACTGTGCACCCTATCTTCTGCCACGACAAAGTAAGAGCCAAAGGCCTGCCTATAGAAAAATGTGTTTGCCTGACAGCAAAAGGAGCGCAAAGAAGGGGCCGGGTGAGCTGCCCGCGGGAGAGAGTTCCCCAGCTTGGGAACAGCCACTGGAAAGGCTCTCCACCATGTCATCACCAGAGGAGCCCATGAGGATGACAGGGAAGACCCTGCCTTGAAGATTATAAAACTTAGGCAAGCTCCCATGGGGAGAGACAGGCTTTCAGACTAGACCTAAGCTGTATAGGGCTTTATTGGTCATAACCAGCACTTTGAATTGCGCTGAATGTATGCAAAACCGCTGAATGGAGTCATCTGGAGTTTCAGGGTGTCTCCTCTCCAGTATGCCAATGTCACACGGTCCTACTTCTCATTTTTATCTTTGGCATCTGGATGTGCTGAGCTGATGCTTGATGATGCCAGTGGGTTGGGCGAGGGCCAGGAAACTGAGGCTTAATCGGGACAAGACTGAAATGCTACTAGAGGGCGATTGATATGACCCAAAAGGTTGTGTTCAACCTGTTTGGGATGGATTTGCACGCTGACCGAAGGAGTGGAGGGATAGGTTAGTGAGGTCCTCCTGGATCTGTTATTATTTTGTGAGGTACATGTGGTCTCAGTGATGAATGAGTGTTTTTCTAGCCGCTTTGGCTGTGGGCATAGTTGTGTCCCTGTTTGGAGAGTAATAAACTGGGCTGCATCAACAGAAGTATAGCGTCTAGGTCAAGGGAAGTGAGGGTACCACACTATTCTGCTTGGGTCAGACCCCATCTGGAGTACTCAGTCCAGTTCTGGGCATCGTAGTTCAGGAAGGATATGAACAAGCTGGAACCTGTCCAGAGGAGGGTGACCAAAATGGAAAAAAGCCTGGAAACTGTGGAGCTCTATGGGGAGCGACTTAGGGAACTGGGTATGTTCAGCCTGTAGAAGAGAAGGCTAAGAGGCAACGTGACAGCTGTGTTTAAAATATTTGAAGGGATGACATACGGAGGATGGATCGAGTCTGTTTTCTGCTACTCTAGAGACTAGGCCACTATGGAACAATGGCTTCAAATTACAGGAAAAAGAGATTCCATCTAAACATTAGGATGAACTTCCTGATGGTAAGAGTGACAGTGGAATATGCTGCTGCCTGGGAGTGTGGTGGAGTCTCCTTTGGAGGTTTTTAAACAGAGGCTGGATGACCATCCTTTGGGAATGCTTTGACGGTGTCTTCCTGCCTGGCAGAATGGGGTTGGACTTGACGGCCCTGGTGGCCTCTTCCGGCTCCACAAATCTATGACTCTATGATAACTTTGGCTTCTATGATCTATGATCAACCAAACTGGAGGGGTTGCTAATACACCAGAGGATAGGATCAAATTTCAATACGACCTTGACAGATGGGAGAGCTGGGCCAAAGCTAACAAAATGAATTTCAACAGAGGGAAATGTAGGGTCCGGCACTTGGGCAGAAAAAATGAAAGTCACAAGTATAGGATGGCTGGATAGCAGTACGTGTGAAAGGGAGCTAGGAGTCTTGGTAGAGCACAAGCTGGACATGAGTCAGCAGTGTGATGCGGCAGCCAGGAAAGCCAACATGATTCTTGGTTGCATCAATAGGAGTATGGTGTCTAAATCGAGGGAGGTAATGGTACCACTCTATTCTGCATTGGTTAGGCGTCATTTGGAATCGTGTGTCCAGTTCTGGGCACCTCAATTCAAGAAGGATATCAACAAGCTGGAACGTGTCCAGAGGAGGGCAACCAAAATGGTGAAGGGTCTGGAAGCCATGAAACCCTATGAGGAGCGGCTTAGGGAGCTGGGTGTGTTTACTCTGCAGAAGAGAAAGTTAAGAGGGGACATGATAGCCGTGTTTAAATATTTGAAGGGATGTCATGTTGAGGAGGGAGCAGGCTTGTTCTCTACCGCTCCAGAGACTAGGACAAGGAGCAATGAATTCAAGCTGCAGGAAAGGAGATTCCACTTGAACCTCACGAAGAACTTCCTGACGGTCAGAGCTGTCCAGCAGTGGAATATGCTGCCTCAGAGGGTGGTAGTCTTTCCTTCTTTGGAGGCTTTTAAGCAGAGGCTGGATGGCCATCTGCTGGGAATGCTTTGATGAGTGTTCCTGCATAGCAGGGGGCTGGACTCGATGGCTCCTGGGGTCTCTTCCAACTCTATGATTCTATGAGTTCTGGTAACATGCAGGTTAGGTTACTGCAATGCACTATATGTGGGGCTGCTTTTGAAGACGGTTGGAAAAAGCAGCCAGTGCAGAGTGCAGCAGTGAGAACAAGGAAAGGGCCCAGAAGGTCTAAGGGTACAGTGCTTTTCCTTGCCTGGCTAAATCTGGTCACCTTTTGGTCCACAATTCTAAAAGATGTTTTTAACCTACAAGGTTTTACAGGGCTCAGGGGACCCCTGGCCTTGATGGATGAACTATCCTGTCCTGCCCATACCCTGAGATCATCATCAGAAGCCTTCCTCCAAACGTTTCCTTCAAGAGAGGCTATAAGCATATTGATAAAGGACAGGATCTTTTCAGCTGCAGCCCCACGGTGTGAACTCCTCTTTCCTAGTGAGGTTTGTCTGACTCCAACAAACACCCTTTTGGTGCCAGGTCAAGATGCCCTTCTGTTTCTGGGTATTTGAAGTGATAGGTTTGGTTGATTTTTTCTTTTTAAGAAAAAGATGCATATGATGCCAACCGATTGTTATGATTTCTTGTTTTTGAAGGAGGGATGGAAATGGAGTTCTATGTTTTAAGAAGGATATAGGCAAGTTAGCGTAGGTTCAGAGAAGTGCAGGCAGGATTGTAAGAGGTATGGAAGACATATGAAGAACAGTTGAGGGAGGTGGACGTATTCAACTTGGTGAAGAGAAGATTGAGGGATGATATGACTGCACTCTTTAAATACCTCAAGCTCTGTCACAGAGAGAACGGGGCAGGCTTATTCTCTGCTGCCCCAGAGGATAGGACCAGGTAGGATGGTTTTGAGTTACAGGAGGGCAGATTTCAGTTGAATGTTAAAAGGAATTTCATGGCAGTAAGAGTGGTTTGCCAGTGGAACAAGTTGCCTAGAGACGGTGAGGTTAGACATCATTACGGGACAGTTAAGTGCTGGTGATGCCCTAGCTGGAGTTCCTGCACTGAGCGTTGGCTTGGACTCAGTGGCCTATGGGACCCTTTCCAATTCTGTAATTCTGTAAGATGCTTTGAGTGTCATTCAGGAAAAGGTATCTGATACACTGGAGAAGAAGAAAGGGCAGGTTTACCTGGTAGGGTATCTATCTAACATCACCCCAAACTTAAGACCGCCTCCAGTTCAGTTACAGTGGAGACAGGAATTGCTGTTGGACTGCAACTCCCATCACGCCCCCAGCTTTAGTTATGCTAGATCTTGCTGCTGTTGGCTGTAATCCAATAGCATCTGCGGCCCCCTTGTTCCCTACCCCTGTACCAGAGGCCAGAAGTAATGGTGACGGAGTTCATAATTGCCTGGAGGAGCATGGTGTTTTCCCCAGCTTAAACATCTTGCACACTGAGCATCATTTCTTTGAGAGATTCTTCTGCAGCTTGGAATGTTGGTATGGGACAATGTACTGTTTTTTCCCAATCCCCTTATCCAAGGACATTTGTAACTTGCAGCTAGCAAATATGGGCACCCTCTATGTTTTTTTAACTTGTTCTTCGTGGTTCTGCTGTTTCAACGGTTGTAAGTTATAAACACGTATGGTATTTCGGTGCGGCGATCCGTTCTTTTGTTCCTTCTTCTTCCTTCTTTTGGTAGGGAATTATGAAGACTCACTCGGGGCCGCGCACCCACGAACTGCTTGCAAAGCAAGTGAAAGGGGGAAAAAGGTGCCGAGATGAGGGCGGAGGCTTGCTTGGGACCTACTTGCTGGGCTCCGCTTTTTAACTAATTCCGCTTTCTGACAGTGCTCTGATCCTTAACCTGTCAGAGAAGGCAGGGGTGACTGTATGCCAAAGGATGGCATATTTTAGGTTCTCAGTGATGAGGACGTATCACAAAGAACTCTGGAGCTAATGGGGACATTTAAACATAGAGGGGGTTGAGAGAAAAGAATTCCAGGAAGGTAGCTTCGAGTAGTGTCTGGCAAAATTAGGACATTCTCTACACCCATAAGAATTTTGCCTCCTAATGAAATATCCCCTTTTCCTCAAATGTTTAGCATTGCAAAGAATGAGACACTTAAAACTGTTCCCCCCTAGAACTCTAACCTCTGCTGTGTTCACGTTCCCTTAGTGACTTTGCTTATCTCTTTTCTTTGAGTGCCTAAACTGCATTTTTAAAAGCTCACACAAAGTTTTAAGTCACTGCAGTGCTAGAAATTTGATAGAAAGGTGAAGACTGAAGGAAAATTTCATGGGAGGGGCAGAATTATCATTGTGGGGGGTCGGTGGCCTCATCTTGCCCTCCCCATAACTACACCTCTGCTTTTTTGGCCTCATCATGACTGTTTGGGATTGTTGAAACCTAGCTGAAACCTGGACCTTAACTTGAGCGTGGAACTCCTTCCACTGGGGCTTTTCATATGCTGTGCTAAGGTCCCTTCTCTCTTGAGGGGTGGGAGAAAACGGGGGGCAGCTGGTGACTTCCGTGTCAGTGGACAGGTAAATCCACTCCCAAGTTTTAAATCTAGGTTTTGAAGGAGTTGTCCCAAGTGCTGAGCCCCTAGTACCCCTCTCCCCGGTTTCAGCACCTTGGAGAGCTTCAGGCTGGGATCAGGACCATTTCCACACTAGACTGTTATAATGCTATTATTCCACTTTCAACATCCTATGGAATCCTGGGGTTTGCAGTTTAGGGAGGGACCCTGCCCATTTCTTTGGAAGCCTCAACTGTATTTCTGAATGTATGTTCAAGTGAAGTTTTAAGGTACTGCAATGCTAGATTTTGTTTGTTTGTTTGTTTGTTTAAATCTTTTTATTTCCAGAAGGGAAGCAAAATCCAGACACACATGCGCGCGTGCACACACACACACACATATATATATGTACACAGATCTGTTATACCAATACTATACATTTTACAATGCTAGATTTTTGGGCACCAGAAGAAAACCTCATGGACGGAAGCAGAATTCTCATATTTTTTTTAGGGGGAGGGCTGTGCTTTCATTTGCCCCCCTCCCTTAATAACTACATCCTCGTCATTCCATAACCCCTCTACCAATCCTGCTTAACTTTGCTTGTGATTGAAACGGTGCATAATTTATGACAATATCAAAGTGCATGAAGGCAGCTCTGCCCCTTTTACGATGAATCATGCCTTCGGTTACATATTCAAGCATTGTCTCCTTCAATCCTGCAGTGGTTATTGACTAGCTATACAGTTAAATGGGTGGCGAGGTTTTCCTCCCACCTCCCCTTTGTTCAATCATCTTAAAACCAAAACTGTCTTCTAAAGCCCCAAATCCTCTCTTTTGTGTTTACATTTGACACGCTTTCAAAGTTCTGCAACCATGGCTATTTCTGCACTAGACTGTTGTAGTGCTATTATTCCACTTTCAACATCCTGTGGAATCCTGGGATTTGCAGTTTAAGAAGGGGAATTTAGAATCCTCAGCCAGAGAGCTCTTTGGCCCCAGGAAACTACAAACCCCAGAATTCCACAGGATAGTGAAAGTGGAATAATAGCACTATAACAGTCTAGTGTGGAAATGGCCCATGTTTCAGTAGAATAATAATATGGGTTGAGTGTTCACTATCCAAAATGCCAGACCAACAGTCTTTCGGATTCTGGAATTTTTTTGGATTTTGGAATATTTACATAGAGAGATCTTGGAAATGAGACCCAGGTCTGAACACAACATTCTTTTATGTCTCATATATACCATATACATATAGCTTGAAGGTATTTGTCTGTCTGTCTGTCTGTCTGTCTGTCTATCTATCTATCTATCTATCTATCTATCTGTCTATTTATTGTATTTATATGTCACCTTTTCTTCCAAAGTGGGAACCAAGGCAACTTCCAAAAAGTTGAAAAACATTTAAAAATTTTTAAAGCAATTAAAAATGTTTAAAAACATATAAAATTATAAAAATGTACATTTAAAAAAAAACAACTTGAGATAAGTAAAAGCTCCCCTGCTTGTTTTAATTTTATTCAAAATGTATTCAGTACTTTAATGATATTTTATATTTAATAATATTAAATAATATTTAATAATATTTTAACAATAGTTTGTGCATGAAACAAAGTTTATGTATAGTGGGCCCTCGGTAACAGCTAGGGTTTGGTTTCAGGACCCCTGTGGATACCAACATTTGTGGATGCTGAAGTCCCATTATGTACAATAGTGTAGTAAAATAGCATCCTTTATATAAAATGGCAAAATCAAAGGTTGCTTTCTGGGGTTTTTTTATGGGGGGATGTTCAAGCCATGGCTGGTTGAATCCGTGGCTATAGAATCTGCAGATATGGAGAGCTACCTATATACTATTCAGAGACAGGTTTTCCTATTAGACTAGGAAGAACCACATGCATTTGTGTGGGAGTTACCACTCTTATTGCTGTTTACTGCGCTGCCCATCAGCACTCTGCTGGGTCCCTGAGTCCTGTCCGTTAGCCAAGAGCTAGTGGGTCAAGGGTCTGGAAGCCATGCCCTGTGAAGAACAGCTTAGGGAGCTGGGTAGGTTTAGTCTGCAGAAGAGAAGGTTCAGAGGGGACACGATAGCCATGTTGAAATATTTGAAGGGATGTGACGTTGAGGAGGGAGCGGACTTGTTCTCTGCCACTCCAGAGACTAGGACAAGGAGCAATGGGTTCAGGCTGCAGGAAAGGAGATTCCACTTGAACCGCAGGAAGAACTCCCTGATGGTCAGAGCTGTCCGGCAGTGGAATCTGCTGCCTCAATGCAGTGTGGTGGCGTCTCCTTCTTTGGAGGTTTTTAAGCAGAAGCTGGATGGCCATCTGTTGGGAATGCTTTGATGGGTGTTCCTACATAGCAGGGGGTTGGCGTCGATGGCCCCTGGGGTCTCTTCCAACCCTATGATTCTATGATTCTATTACAGCTCAGTTGAGAGACCAGGGAGCTCCAACTTACAGAACTGAGCAACAGATTTTCTCCTGCCACTGCCAAGCCACTACAGAGCAAAAGCAGGATCCAAGGGGGTTGCAGCTGGTCCTGCTGGCATTGATGTATGGCGCAGGTGTTCACCATGCCATGCATCATCTACCGCAGGGACATACAACCTTGCACTGAATGCCTCATTAGGCAGGTTCTCTTCCTGCCTACCCAGCCTCCACTTCCCTTTCAGCCTCCGAAACTAGGAACACTGCCCAGTTTGGGGAACAAAACCAGTTTACATTCAATTCATTTCCTGTTTCTTCTGCATAGGTGTAATGTTTTGTTGTCTAAACATAGGCACTACCACCAGTGTTAGAGTTGGCATCCTTTGCATGCCTGTGTTCACTGCTTGCTAGGTTGCATGTTTGTAGACTTCTTTTTTGCCTGCCACATCCTCTGTGTTCCTGTTTCACTCTGAATGCAACCATTTGGCTTCTTTTCTCTGTCCCTCTGTCATATAAGACCCTATGTCTGACTATGCACAAGAGGAGCTACTTTTATGTTTTTCTACAGAAGACTGGGCTTATTTCTTTCCCTGCTTAGACACTGTGTGTGGGATGGCGGGTAGGTCTGGGACTGGTGGTTGTTCAGCTTCTGCTTTGCCAATTTGATTACTCTGCTAGAGTGATCTCATACTTGCCAACAACCAGACAGATTAGAGCGGGAATGACAACTTTGTTCTTTGTGCAGATTGCAAAACATGATAATGGCTACCTTTGGTCTTTTCACACTGTACAATTATAGCACCTTACTCCCACTTTTACTGCCATGGCTTCATCCCATGGAATCCTGAGATCTGTAGTTTTTTGAGATATTTTCCATTCCCTACCAGAAAGCTCTAGCTCAGTTGTTCTTAAACTTCAGACCTCCACATGTTTTTAACTACCACTCCCCAAAGTCATAGCCAGTATGGCCAAAGGCAAGAAATTCTACAGACTGAAATGCAAAACATCTGGTGAACCAAAATTTGAGATCCATTGCTGTATGTATGTCTCCAGACTACCAGTCCCAAGATTCCACGAAATGAAGCCCAGGCCATTGAAGTGTTCCTAGTTTGGTTTGCAGATCACACCAAATTGTGGGTAGCTAATATCCCAGAGGAGAGGATCACAATTCAAAATGATCTTAACAGATCAGAGAGCTGGGTCCAAACTGAACAAATGAATTTCAGCAGGGAGAAATGTAAGGTAGGAAAAATGAAATGTGCAGATATAGGATGGGTATCATCTGGCTTGACCACAGTACATGTGAAAGAGATCTTAGTGTCTTAGAAGACCACAAACTGAACATGATGCAACAATGGGATGAGGCAGCTGAAAAAGCCAATGCGATTCTAGGCTGCATCAATAGCAGTATAGTGTCTAGGTCAGGGGAAGTGATAATACCACTCTATTCTGCTTTGGACAGGCCTGTCTCACCTGAACAATGCTCTGTATCTTGCTAACTGTTAATCTGGTATATGTGTCTTAAGCACTTCATCTGGTTTTAACTTGCGTATCATGTGGCTTTTTAACAATTTTTTTCATTTGTTGTAAGTCGCTTTGGGTCCCAAGCTGTGAAAAATATTGGGCAGAAATAAATAAAAGGAGGAAGAGGTAGTACATGTTGAGTTTCCCTTGGCTGAAATGCTTGCGACCAAAAGTGTTCTGTATTTTGGAACACAGTAAGGCGTCTCGTTCATTTACTGCTTGTGCTCTATATGAGACACAAGGCTGGAGACCTGTGAAAAGGCAGGAATCCACGCATGGTGCTTGGGGCAGATCCATGCCTCCTGCCATTACATACTTCCTCAGTGTCTCTCTTTTTTGCTACCAGGCGCCCGCTTCTACTTTCAAGGCAAGGGCTGCAGCACTTCTCAGATCTGAGGGGGGAATGGGCAGGGGTGCTACGGCCAGAAGGCAGAAGCGGACAGGTGGGAGCGCAAAAGAGAGAGCCTGAGCCTTCCTTCTTTGGAGGAATCCTGGGGTTTGCAGTTTAGGGAGAGGCATTTAGAATTCTCAGCCAGAGAGCTCTTTGGCCTCAGTAAATTGCAAAGCCCAGAATTCCACAGGACATTGAAAGTGGAATGATAGCGCTATAACAGTCCAGTGCGGAAATGGCCAAGGACTGAGATCCTCCCTTAGGGTTGCGCAACAGGAGTCTCCGCATGTTAATGCAGACCAAATTGACAGCTGCATGCACAACACACAACTTCTGATTTCTACACGTGGGTGTGAAAACTGGACAGTGAAGAAAACTCACAGGAAGAAAAACAACATATTTGAAATACGGCGCTGAAGGAGTGTTCTACGGATGCCATAGGCTCCCAGAAAGATAAACAAATGGGTCTTCCAGCAAATCAAGCCAACTCTCACTAGAAGCCAAGATGACTAAACTGAAGCCATTTCTGCACTAGAAGGTGATAGCACTATGATTCCACTTTCAACATCCTTTGGAATCCTGGAGTTTGCAGTTTCGGGAGGGGCCGGGCTGGATGGCCATCTGCCCGAAATGCTTTGATGGTATATTCCTTCATGGCAGGAGGGGGTTGGACTGCGTGGCCCTTGGGGTCTCTTTTGTTTCTGCGATTTTATGATCCTATCTGAGAGATGAATGAGGAGGAGCACCGCAGCCACCGCCTTGAAGGCAGAAGGAGGCAGCTGGTGGCAAAAAGCTTTGGGTTTTGAAGATTTTCAGACTGTGGATTTCTGGATAAGGGAGGGTCAGGCAGTAGTATTTTGATTTTTTTCTTCTGTTTTATTTGTCTTAGGGAGCAGGTCGAGGAGGGAGTGGGCTTGTTTTCTGCTCCTCCAGGGACTAGGACAAGGAGCAATGGATTCAAACTACAGGAAAAGAGATTCCACCTAAACCTCAGGAAGAACTTCCCGGTGGTTGGAGCTGTTTGGCAGTGGAATATGCTTCCTGGGGGTGTGGTGGAGTCTCCTTCTTTGCAAGTTTTTCAGCAGAAGCTGGAGGGCCTGTTGAGAGAGCTTTGATGTGGGTTCCTGCAGGGCAGGGGGTTGGACTGGATGGCCCCTGGGGTCTCTTCCATGATTTTATGACTCTGTGACTAGATGCAGTGGGTGGTGTGGCCCTCTAAGGTCTCCTGGGAGGTGGGCTGTTCTGGCCCCCTTAGCCTTCCCCGTTTGCATCCCGCTGCTCTAACCAAGTCAGCCGGCTCCCCGAAGGCACTGGACCTCATCCCTCCCTGTCTGGATTCTCATTGTCGTGTTCATTTTCAAGCGACTGCTAAGGTCAGCCTGGACGGCTCAAGATGGCCAAAAAATCCTTCTCTAAATAGCTTTGCCTGGAAGTATGGCACCAAATCCAGGCTGGCTTCTTAATAATCTTTTAATCTGCTGCTAAAATTCCACTCCGAAAGCTCCGCTAAGTCCTGCATATTTGCTGCCAGCCAGCTAACTGCAATCAAGCAAGGCAAGAATTAAAAAGGCGGCTGGCGGAGGGAGGAGCTTTCCTTTCTGGTTCCCGTCAGATTCCTTCTTCAATATCTCTAATTTAATTCGACAAACTACTGCACTCTGGAGCATAACTCCGCTGCGTTGTTTCCTCCTCCTCTCCAGCACACTCAGATTCAGCAGGTGACAACCCTGCTCCCCAACACACACGGTCACTGCAACTCTATAGTTAGTGGTGCTGTTTTCTGTTGAATTTCTGACTGTTGGGAGAAGACTTCCAAAGCAACATTTGCCTTTCCTAGCAAAAAAGGAGAAGGTTTTCACCAGATAACATCCCCACTAGTGACTGGGGGTTGTGTTTGCACTAAGAAGTTACAGCACAGCAATAACACTATGGAATCCTGGGGTGCATAGTTCTGTTACTTAGAAATCTCTTGCAGAGAGTTCTAGTGCTGTATTTCAGGGAAGAGTACTAGAGAATTCCAAGTACACGTCAAAACTATGCATCCCAGGATGCCATAACATGGAACCATAGCGGTTAAAGTGGCATCAAAGCCCTACAGTTGGGCGGTGTGTCTAGCTGAAGATGAATAACCTACATAGAGCAGGAAACTGGAATGAAACCAAAAACAAAGGTCTGGTGTAGACTGTCATCATTGCAGGTTGAGCCTCCCTAAGCAGAACATCCAAAAATCCAAAACGGTGGCTGAGAGAGTGATGAGTTTGCCATCTGACGGTTCAACGGTCGGCCCTCTGTATCCGCAGATTCTGTATCTATGGATTCAACCAACCGTGGTTGAATTATACTGCTATTATTCCACTTTAATTGTCATGGTTACATCCCATGGAATCCTGGGATATGCAGTTTAAGGAGGGGTGTTTAGAGTTCTCAGCCAGAGTGCTCCAGTGCCTCCCCAAACTGCAACTCCCCAGGATTCCTTCCTCTTGTCTGGAGCTGAGTGCCACCCCAAAAACTGAAGGATTTGCACCCAGGACCCCTGAAAGCTGGGCTCCGAGACCCGGCACTCCTGAACAGAAGCCATTTCCAGTTTTCCTTCTGACTGCTCTATCCCGCTGCACTGTAGAAAGGCCTTCATGGATAGATTCAGTTGCCTTTTTCTGTCTCCTCCTTTCCCCGTCTTCCTCTCCCTGCGCTTCTCGTTTTCTCAGCCTCTGCCCACCAACCTTCCAAGCCGCCTGAGGACTGCCCTTGGCCGCCTGCGCTTGAGGAAGACCGGAGGAGAGGAGGAGAGATGAGGTTAAAGAGAGCTGACATCCTGGCAAGGGCGCCTCAGAAGCCTTGTCTTTGAAACAGCCAAGCTGAGGCTCTTGGGCGGCCTTTGCCTGGGAGAACAGGCCGAGTGTGTGTGTGTGCGAGAGAGCATGCACGCGTAGAGAAAAAAAAAACCCATTCCTGAGACGGCGGCGGCTCATTCAGTGGAAGAGAGAGCTTTGGTGAAGGAGAAAGGCGAGCCAGCTAAATAGAGACGTCGGGCAAGCTGCCAGGTCGGCTGCCGACAGGGCAGCAAAGAGAGTTTCGCTGTTTATGATTAGATTTCAATTACATTCCACTTAGGATCGAGAGAAGGAGGCGAGAAGGGATTTTGGGTCTCCGCCGCGGCCTGTCAGCTTCCACGGAGACCCCCTAGCATGGGGCTCTGAACAGGCAGGTGGGAAGCAGTGCAGGATACGGGGTCATCCCTGGCTGTGAAGGAAGATATCCAATATTTATGAAGACACACACAGAGACACCCACATCTATCTATCTATCTATCTATCTATCTATCTATCTATCTATCTATCTATCTATCTCACCCTTACCGCTGTCATCTCCAGCCCTGACGTTTCCAGGGGTTCCATCACACTACGCTGTTTTAGTGGTATTATTCCACTTTAACTACCATGGCAACCTAGTATGGAATCCTGGGATTAGCAGTTTAGGGAGGGACATTTAGGATTCTCAACCAGAGAGCTCTTTAACCCCGGGAAACTACAAACCCCAGAATTCCACAGGATGTTGAAAATGGAATAATAGTGCCATAACAGTGTAGTGTGGGAAATGGCCTTAGCGTAGTCAGCTTAGCTTCCGGTAAACACTCAAAGCTGATTTGCTCTCAGACCCATTAATTCTGGCTTTTGAACGGCGCTTGGTATCCGTAGAACTCTCCTCCAGCACCACGTTTCAAAGTTGATTCTCTTCGTGTCCACTTTCTTCAACCGTCCAGCTTTCACAACCCCTCTCTCTCCAAACTGTAAATCAGTCTCTCATCACTGAGTTGATTTTTAGCTTCTGCAGGCGGGGAGTTGCATTTCTGGACCGTGCACAGGCCTTTGATGATTTCATGTTGTCCAACATCGCCTTCTGTTCTCCTAGAGCAGAATTTGAAGGGGTGGCTGAACTGCCCAGGCTTCCCGTCACTGCTCAAAAGCTACCAAATTATTCCGCCCTTCCTTTTCTTTACAACATTGTTCCTTGAACCAAAGATCCGAATCCCCTTTTCTTTGAATCTCTCGCATGAGAACAAGATGCCACCAAAGCTTTGCTCCTTCTTCATCCTTGAGATGGTAAGATATTTTCCTCTCAGCATCGAGGAGCGTTTTTCACAGCAGTGAGGATGAATTCTTGGCTCACGTGGAAAAACTATGCCGTTGTGCTTATACCCTGGTGTGCAGGTTTTTAAAAATGAGATGAGTTGTTTGCCTCTTTTGCATCGGTCAGCAGTTTGTCTCGGGTTGATGCCTGTGTGTGTAGTGGGAAAAAGACAGTGTGGTTTTGCGGTGGTTCAAATCCTATTGGTGTCATTCACAGGCATGCATGAGTTCAGGATCACAGAAAAAGTGCTGTGTAGGCTGTGCTGTTGTGCATACAGATGTCTGTGTGGTTGTGCAGCAGCGCATTCAGCTGTGCAACTGGTTGTGTCAGGATGTATAGTCCTTGTCATAAGTGGAACGACTGGATGTGTGTTGAAACAGTGTATGGTAGTCAGTGTAGGGGCCATGCTACAAAGTACTACGAAGTACCAAGTCCTTAATTGTAGATTGCAGCAATGTATCTATTTGAAGTTTACATGCATATTCCAAGGTCTCAAATAGTTAATTTCTTTATTGCTCATTGCTACAATGTATCTGATGATGGGGGGGAGAAGATCAGAGCAGGCAAAAATGGAAGTACCAAGAAGTGTTTTTGGAAGGTGAAGTTTCTAATAATAAGGGGCAGGAAACATGTTCCAGCCTCAAGGATGAAAGATGGGTCTGCGAGTCTGGGAAATGTCAAAAGATTTGGGGTGATGTTAAATTTATGATCCTCTCCAGTCGCAGCTTTGCATGCCCAAAATTTGTATGTGTAAGTATAAAGCCTGTGAACTCCATGTATGCTTTAGTCTCAGCAACTTCGGAAGAAGTGCGTGGTGTTGCTTGCTTTGCTCCAAATGTACATTACCGTCTAGCTCAGAGTGGAGTTTGTGGATTGTGAATTATCCAGGGCATAACACGGTGGTTGTGCCTCTGGTTCTGCATTCATTCTGAGGTTGTGGAAATGCAGTTATTATTACTAGTGTATATACCCGGCATTGCCTAGATTTTATTTTCTCATAGGTAATGATTAGAAAGATTTGAGATCCTGTGTCTCTAATTCCCCAAACTGTCTTGTCCAGTACCTGTAACTTTTTCCCATATTCCACAATCCAATCTGTATTCAGAGTTATTAACATACAGAGGTTGGATTCCTGAGGATACGCTGCTCTCCTCCTTGCTGCTGGGCCTCATTTCCATAGCAGCCGGCCTGAGCTCTCTGGCTGAGAATTCTAAAGGCCCCGCCCTAAATTGCAAACCCCAGGATTCCATAGAATCTTCTCAGGCAGCCAATCATATGGGGTCTTCACCTTACACAGCCAATCATATGAAGTCTTCGCCAGACACAGACAAACAGACATACAAACTTTGACTTTTAGATTATATTTATTTATATCTCGATTCCCCTCCAAAACTGAGCCTCAAAGCCCCTCACAATTTAAAAGAACAATGCAATTAAAAACATACAAAAAGTGAGTATTAAAACAGAGTCAAACTATTTGTGGTATTAAAACATTACATCTCAGTAAAAGAGTAAAATGCAAATTTTAAAAACCACCTCTTGAAACAATAATCAGTACAATACAACACTCCCTAGCCTGTTCTTTGAAAACTTTCTGTTTTAAAAGCCTACTGAATAAAAGGGTTTTAGCCTGCCGCTGGAAGGATAACCAGGAGGTGGCCGTTCTGGCTTCCCTGGGAAGGGAGTTCCAGAGTCTTGGAGCAAACACCGGGAAGGCCCTTTCTTGTGTCCCACCGACCATGTTTGTAGTGGTGGTGGGACTGAGAGCGGGGGCTCTTCTGGTGATTTGCAGGGCCTGGGTTGGCTCATATAGGGAGAGACAGTCTGCCAAATAGCCTGGACTTGAGCCGTCTAGGGGTTTATAGGTCATAACTGGCACTTTGGTTTGCACCCAGAAACAAGCCAGGATGGTTGCTGTTGCACGTGTTTTTGTTATTTGCCACCGGATTGCTTTCAAGATGTCCTGTTACTCAGGTCCTGCCGGACTCAGGGCTGTGGCTTCCTTGGTTGAGTCTGTCCATCTGTAACGTGGTCTTCCATTTTCCCTGCTCCGTTTCACTTCACCAAGCGTTACCGACTTTTCCACTCAGCCACGTTGTCCCGTGATACGTCCAAAGTATGACAGCCTCAGATCGTTTCCGCACGAGACGGTGATAGCGCTATGATTCCACTTTCGACATCCTATGGAATCCTGGGGTTTGCAGTTTCCCGGCCCCTCCCGAAACTGCAAACCCCAGGATTCCAAAGGATGTTGAAAGTGGAATCGTAGCGCTATCACCGTCTCGTGCGGAAATGGCTTCAGTTTAGTCATCTTGGCTTCTAGTGAGAGATTTGGCTTGAATTACTGGAAGACCCATTTGTTTATCTTTCTGGCAGCCTATGGCATCCGTAGGACACTCCTTCAGCGCCGCATTTCAAATATGTTGTTTTTCTTTCTGTGAGTTTTCTTCACTGTCCAGTTTTCACACCCACGTGTAGAAATCAGAAGTTGTATGTTCTGCGTGCAGCTGTGAATTTGGTCTGCATTTGGTTGGGCAACACTGCTGTTTGACGCAAGAGTCGAATAGCACCATTAACATGCGGAAACTCCTGTTGCACAACCCTAAGGGAGGATCTCGGTCCTTGCCCATTTCCGCACTAGACTGTTATAGTGCTATCATTCCACTTTCAACATCCTGTGGAATTCTGGGCTTTGCAATTTACTGAGGCCAAGGAGGGCAAAGGTGTTCCTTTAGAGAGCAGGAACTTGCAGGCAGTTTTACAAAGAAAATCAAAGTACACAGTTATGACACTATTATTCCACTTTAACTGCCATGGTTCCCTCCCGTGAAATCCTGGAATTGGCAGTTTAAGAAGGGACGTTTGGAGTCCTCCGACAAAGTGCTCTGCTGCCCCACCAAACTGCAAACCCTAGGATTCTATAGGATGGAACCCTGGCAGTTAAAGTAGAATAATAATGCTATAATTCTGCAGTGTGAATGGGCCCTGGTCTAGCAATGGCTTTAGACTTCAGGAAAAGAGGTTCTACCTAAACATTAGGAAGAACTTCCTGATGGTAAGAGGAGTTTGACGGTGGAGTACTTTGCCTCGGTTTGTGGTGGAGTCTCCTTCTTTGGAGGTTTTTAAACAGAGGCCGGATGGCGATCTGTTGGGAATGCTCTAAAAATTGTGTATTCCTGCCTGGCGGAATGGTGTTGGATTGGATGACTCCTGTGGTCTCCTCCAACTCTGTGATTCTAGTCCTCATGAATTTTTATGAATCACCGTGACTTTCTCAACCCAGGTTAGGAGATGGTCTCCCCCTCCCCCTGCCGCTTGGGAGTGTACAATACAGGCCAGGCTAAAATCCCATGTTTGTATTTACTTTTGTGCTCCTGGACAGTCCCACCAATGTTGTGTTGAATGGAGTGTGAACTTTTCCAGGAAGTTTTCCTCTGATCTTCCTTCCCTCGTTGTATCTCTGCCGGCCAGACCAACAGGTCTTCTCCTTCCTGCTTTCTTTTACAGTTACAGCACTAAAGGTGTGCAGCACTTTCGCACTACGCAGGGAAACATGGGGTAGGAGGTGTTTTGTTCATAGCAGGAATAAAGAGGAAGCAACGGAGTGCTGTCCGCACCACAGTTAACCATGGCTCCAGCAGGTGAATGAGAATAAATGAAATCCCGGTATGCAGATTTAGGCCGTTTCCACCCTACGCTGTTATAATGCTATTATTCCACTTTCAACCTGCTGTGGAATTCTGGGGTTTGTAGTTTACTGAGGCCAAAGAGCTCTCTGGCCGAGGATTCTCAACGCCCCTCCTGAAACTGCAAACCCCAGGATTCTATAGGAGGTTGAAAGTAGAATAATAGCACTATAACATTATAGTGTGGAAATGGTCATACTTTAGTTAACACGGATGATGCATTCAGGGGCATCATTTCTTCAACAGAAAAGGTAGTACCAGAGGCAGAAATCACATGGGAATAACATGGAAAGGGAAGGGATAGATTCCTACACGACAAAAAAGGAAAGCAGATGAACATGTTTCAGCAAATGTTTTGTGAGACCACTTGTGAAAACCTCCTCCAAAATGCACCTGGGATGCCTTTCTATTTAACCAGCTCCCGCTTACGATTTCCATTTTGGTGCTTAATTTATACACGTATACCATACTGGGAATAGCTTGTGAGGCAGCCTTACCTGCTTTCTCCTTTCTTTTGTATTTTGCTGTTCATACATGCATGCTCAGTAAGAGATTCTGGAGGCAGCTGCTGCAGTGTTTACCTCGCCTGTTGTCAGCGGGTACACACTGCTTCGGTAACATCAGCTAAAACACAATCCCGTTATTTTCCAGCTCAAGCTTTTATTATTCTTTACCGCAGACATGCTTCGACAGCCTGACACTGAAAGTCTGTATTTCTCCATCGTTCCTTCACCCTCCTCCCAATGTTGATGTGGCTAAAAAAATAATTTCCACCTAGCCTGGGAAAAATACCACCATCTCTACCACCAAATTAGGCAGAGCAAATATAGGACTATGATGTTTTCTTTTGGAATGGCCTGTTAGGGGCTTGTGTTTAGGTTGTGATAACAGCTCAAGTTTGCTGGTGTTTCTCCTGCCTGGGTGTTCAGGAAATTTGGATCCTGTTTGTGCAACAGTTTGGCTGAGATCCTGAATGAGGGTTGTGTTGCCTAAACCTCTCCATCTGGCATTATGCACTGACAGTGCTACGGCAGCCTCCTTTTGAGCGGCAACACTGCACAAATGAATACGCTCCCTGAATTTGCAGCTGAATGCACCATCAAATGTGCACACAACACGTGCATCTGCACCCACGCATGTGTCTGTATGCCTCACCACATCTGCCTTTGCACCTGGCTGCACCATGGCACCATAAGCCCAGCTCTGCTTCTGCAAACATGAACAGAGTGCAGATGCTGAGCCTTGGACAAAAATGTCCAGCTGCTCCTAAAGCGGGGTGGACACTTACGCAGGGCACCAGGAGGATTCCGGCTTTTGTGCAGTTCTCTAGTTTTCCCTCTGCATTTTCAACCCTAGGCCTAATGTTTCAGGTTCTCACTGAACACCTATTGATGACTTATGTTTGTGAGGCCAGAAGTTATCTAAGTGTTAATTTTTTTCCTGGAGACTGTGCAAGGAGGTATTCAGTACCTCCTCATGCATCGCTTTCTCACTGGCTGCACATTGGCGGCACAGTGACCAAAGATGGGGCAAGCTGGTTTTTCTGATGCTCCAGAGACTGGGGCCATTTCCACACTGGACTGTTATAGCGCTATTGTTCCACTTGCAACATCCTATGGAATCCTGGGGTTTGCAGTTTCGGGAGGGGCCAGTTGGCCCCTCCCGAAACTGCAAACCCCAGGATTCCATAGGATGTTGCAAGTGGAACAATAACGCTATAACAGTCTAGTGTGGAAATGGCCTAGGATACACGCCAAGGGATTCAAGTTACGAGAAAATAGATCCCACCTCGACATTAGGAAGAACTTCCTGACAGTAAGAGCTGTTCACGAGTGGAATTGACTGCTATACCACCATTAAATATTACAAGGATTCTGGGCAGGGTCTTCATGTCACTTGAAAAACACCATGTTTTATTTGGCATAGTTTTTTAGCCTGTGCTGCTGCCAGCACCCAGAGGGCTTAGAGGGCATTTCCACAAATCTGGAACCCACTTGGGCTCCCTTCAAGGGTCACAGTGAAATTTTGCAAAATTTTTCAAGATACAATTGGAGCTTCAAAATGTCCCAAAATGCCCTTTAGAGGCCCAAGAAGGACCCCAGAGTGGCCCATAAAGTGTGCTGGGTGGGGGATCCTTTTTCTTTTGCAGGAACAGGTGCAGACCTACACCGGACGGGCTGTTTTGGCCCCATAGTCTTTTATAGTTCCCCTGCCCTAAATGTAACTTCACTGGCAAATGTTTGTGCCGGTAGGCCACAGAGCATCTTCGTGGAGGTCTTGCGAAATTCTTTTTGATCCATGTCATGCTTTGCTTGGCTTTGTAGTTGTCGTTGTTCTATCCTCCTTAAAGAGCGACGGCGTGTCGAAATTGACCTGGTGAATTTGCGGAAGAGGCGAGAGTCGAACTCGGCTCTTCTCTGCCTCTTATCCACTCCGTTGCGCTCCCTCAAGATTCGGCTTGCTAGCTGGTGTTCTGAAGCTGCTCTAACGTGCTGCCCTGTCTGTTGACAGAGTCACTTCATTTGAGTTGATCTTGTTTGCTCATTAGCTGATGGTAGCAATTTGGAATGAATTACCCTAGGATGACAGAAAGTTCAAGCAAATCTCTGGTGGCCGGTGACTCATGTGAATGAGTGCGCGAGGGGTGGGAGTGGTGGAAATCTAAGGCCGCCTTTGTTTCTAGCTTGGGAAACAACGCAAAGAAAGTAGGAGTATTTCCTCACTACCCTGTTGTAGTGCTATTATTCCACTTTCAACATCCTGTGGACTGCTGGGGTTTGCAGTTTAGGGAGGAGCGTTTTGAATCCTCAGCCAGAGAGCGCTTTGGCCTCGGTAAACTACAAACCCCAGCATTCTAAAAGATTTAGAAAGTGGAATAATAGCACTATAACAGTGTAGTGCGGAAAGGCCCTAGAAAACATTCTACAGGTCGTACTAATACCAGGAATTTTAGAGTGTAAGGCCATCAGCAGCACTCAGGATTGCCAAAAATGATTGAAAAAAGAAGTACCCTCTTTGCAGAGTTTAGCAAATCTTAAGTCCCCACCCTGTGCTCTGTCTCTTTCCTTGTGGTTTTTCTCTTCTCATCCACCCTCTTTTTTCTCTGTCGTCTTTTGTGCCCTCCATTGTGGTACTCATTTACCTTTCCCTTTGTCCACTTACCCACCCCACCACCACGAGAAGCAAGACTTTACCCTAGCCCTTATTTCTTTGAAGAGTTCAGGGGGCCATGCACAGAGGAGGGCAACTTAAAACTGCCTACAGGCCCCTGAAAGGAAAGAAATATTCCAGGCTGGCCTGCTTTGGTTAGGGAAGGTTACAGAAGAGCGCCACTTGGTGTCTACGGAGGGTACTGCAGGTTGGAGTAGATTTCAATAAACTAAAATTCATCCATCCCTTTCAGAGGTCAGATAACGATGAGATGCATATCCCTAGCATCTCTTTAGTTTTTGTGTCAAGTTTCGGGTCCTAGGTTTTATTCTTTGAACTGTAGTACACACACTTCTATTATTACAGGTTTGGTGCAAAGAAAAGCCCAGTTGGAATGAAGTCAATTGGTGAAGCACGCTTTTGGATATGTATTATTTATAGAATTTTATGAGTCATGTTTTCTGTTCCCTGGGTGTCTAGTGATTTGGCAGCATGAAACACGTGCAGAGTTGCATAAAAACAAAAAGCATGATGGCAGCGAAAAAAAATCTAGCAAAGTGTGGCAGAAACTGAGAAGCATGATCGAAGCCGCTGGGAACAGAATTAAGCCCAGATTGATTTCTTACCTATTCATTGCACTTGTAGGCAAAACAGCAATATGAAACAACAGCAAAGCGATTAAAACAGTGTATCAGGAAAACAGGATAAGACCAAGGGAGTACATTATTAAACCAAATAAAAACTAGCAGGAAAGAAAAAGCAGTGCAACCATCTCAGACCAGTCAAACTGGCCTTAAAATATCTGGGAGAATGAAAATAGATCCTTCCAGATGGAACTTTTAATTAGGCAGTGAGCCTGCCACTATAATGAAATTTTAGGGGGTATTGATCAGATCACCTTTTTACCCTTTCCTTGCATTTAAGAGGGACCATTCTGACATGCCCAGAAAATGGGCAAAAAAAGGCTTTAGGGGGGAAAAAAGACAGAAAAAGTTCCTCTTCCAACCCATTTTTTCCAGGGCTTTACATCTCTACTTTGGACTTGATTTTGGAAAAGGACTGTTCGTGTATTGTAGAATGTAGGATGTCTTTTTTCTGCCATTTAGTCCAGGAATGCAGTCAGGGATTGTGCCGAGCATATGTTTAAATATGTGAAGGTGTGTCGTAGGGAGGACGGAGCAAGCCTCTTTTCTGCTGCTCCAAAGACTAGGACACTATGGAGCAATGGCTTCAAACTTCAGGAAAAGAGAGTCCGTCTAAACATTAGGAAGAACTTCCTGACATTACGGGCCATTTGACAGTGGAATCCGCTGCTGCCTTGGAATGTGCTGGAGTCTCCTTTTTTTTTGAGGTTTGTAAACAGAAGCCGGACAGCCGTCTGTGAGAGGGAGTGTTTTGATTGTCTCTCCCTGCCTGGCAGAATGGGGTTGGACTGGATGACCCCTGGGCTCTCTTCCAACCGTATGAGTCTATGATTTTATAATAACCTTCCACTAACAGGGTAGGAAGGCCTTTGCATGACATGCCGTCTGATTCCTCTTCTCACCTCCTTCAGAGTCTTCAGTCTTCTGCTGAATGTGAAAGAAACTGGTCTATATTTGGAAACAAGAGTGAAATAACGTGAACCATGAAAGAGCAGAAAATCTTTTCTCTATTCAGGCCAAGCTTCATTTTTTAGATGTTTTGGAAGACAATAAAAAAAAATAAAGGGTCAGAAGCAGAAGTTTGAAAAAGACTACATTTTTGGGGGCCACATTCTGGGGACTACATTTCCGAGACACCCCCCCACCCCCGGGCAGAATGGCCGTTTGGGGAACAACGGAAAATCAGAAGAAACAAAATGGTTATACTGGGTGCTTAGAAAATAAGGCTAGATAAATTTCTGTGAGACGAAGGCCATTTCTGCACTGGACTGTTATAGCGCTATGATTCCACTTGCAACATCCTATGGAATCCTGGGGTTTGCAGTTTCGGGAGGAGCCGGCCGGCCCCTCCCGAAACTGCAAACCCCAGGATTCCATAGGATGTTGCAAGTGGAATCATAGCGCTATAACCGTCCAGTGTGGAAATGGCCGGAGTTAATATTTAGCAATTTTTGTTCCCCTGCCACCACCATCCCTTCGTTCCAGATGTTCTTCTGAAAATGCATGCTTTCTGTCTCTGCCTGACATTGGAAAAGACTAAATTCAGAATACTTTCTTCCTTTGTTTTATTTTATTATAATATTGACATATCTTTGGTTTTCAAGTATAACTTTCTGGGGCTTTCCACCCTATGCTGTTATAGTGCTGTTATTCCATTTTCAACATCTTCTGGAATCCTGAGGTTTGCAGTTCAGGGAGGGGCCTTAGAATTCTCAGCCCGAGAGCCCTTTGGCCCCAGTAAACTACAAACCCCAGAATTCCACAGGAGGTTGAAAGGGGAATAATAGCACTAGAACAGGGTAGTGTGGAAAAGTCTAGCCCAGATTAAGCGCAGCTCGATTTCATAACAAACACAGAAAGCATTTTAAAGGGCAGCATCAGTAAATTTGTTGTCTGAATAAACTTGTACATTAGAATTTAATATACCAAAACCTTATTTTTGTGAGCAAACCCCAGCCACACATAATGCATTTTTTACCTAAAAAGTCACAAACTGATTTTAGACCTGTAAAAGCTGCTGAAAAGAAGCATTGCTTGACATTGCTGGACTGTATCTCCAGAAATCCCCACTGTTGGCTAGCCTGGCTAGGGATGATGGAAGCTGCAGTATAACAATATCTGGAGGCTAGATGATTCCCACCTTAACACTGTTAAGCATTAGGGATACTTGGTCTTCCCCCACAGAGCTGCAATTTCCTGTCAAAAAGGAATAATTGTCAATTCTAAGTGTTTTCCAGAGCTTGGAAAAGTTACTTTTTTAACTAAAATGTTCAGAATTCTCCAGCAGCCATGCAATCCAAAGAGTAATTTTCAAACCTCTGTTTTCATGCTGATTCTTCATGGGCTTTTTTTCTTACTGAAGAAACCCAACAGCCCAAGAGTCCTTTTAGATTAAAAAAAAATAAAGTGACTAATTCTCGCTAATTTTTTGAATTGCTGAGGAAGAATGAGAGACAGATTGAGAGGGTTGTTCCTTGTGTGATAAGGTATCTCATAGACCTCACCTGGGGCACAGGAGTGGAAGGTATAGGAATATTTGCTCTCTGTATCAAGCAGAGCGCAGCGTAGCCAGTATGATATGAGCTTGTGGTAGTAAACAGGAGAAAAATACTCAGGATTCTCCCCTAAGGTGGAAATAGAAGGGAAAAAACTTACATTTATTGTTTCAGGAAGCCCATCTTGGAATAAGAAAGAAGATAGAAAAAGATTACCTAAATTTCAGTAGAAGACCCCTAAGAGCCGGCTCTCATGTGCGGCTATAAGCCATCTTGAGGCAGGAGCCTCACGGATGCTCACTTTCCAGACAAAGGCCCTTTCCGCACCTTACCTGTTCGCGGAGGTGGGGGGCGGCGCTCACGCGAGCGGCCTCTTGCGCGAGGCGCTCACTTCGCTTCTCCTTCCTTACCGCAGCTGGCTTGCCGGTCGCACGAGCGCCGCGTGAACCTGGGAATTGCAGGCTAGCGCTGAGGCAGGAAGCGCGACCGGCCTGGCTCCCGAAGCACCGCACGGCAGGTAAGTGCGCGCGGGCCCCGGAAGCGTTGCGCAACTGCGCACCATTTTTGGCTTAGAGCCGAAAATAAAAAGGCGCGTGTCAGCTCTGCGTCCGGCTCTTGAGCGTCGCGTAAATGGGAGTGTGGCGTACGGGCCGCTCCTCCCATTAACGCGATGCTCGAGGGGCCCTTTCGCTTTAGAAACAGCGTGCAAAAAGGGCAAAAGGACTACCATAACTAATTTTGGAAAGAAGAGGGGAGTGATCTCTGCAGGCAGAAAGGAAACAAGAATCAGAGAAAGAAACAGAGAGGTGAAGCAGAAGGGCAGGCACGCTCTCTAGAACTCTAGAAATTGGTGCCTCTTGGCTTCCAAGAAATGGATCCCTAAAATTGTTCATACGGCCATCAAGGAAGACAGAACACTTGGGAAGACCAGCTTTGGGTTCACTTATTTTGCCTAGGAGACCGGTCCTCGTGAAAATCCACTGCCAGTCGAGACAGATTCTGTTCCCCAAAGCTGCCCCTTCATGCCAGAAAGGGGTGCCGTTTCTGCATCTTGGAAAGATCGCTGTTTCGAATTATGACTCCCAGAATCCACCAGCCAGCATGGCTACAGGGCATGGATTCTGGGAGTTGTGATCCAAAACATTATTTTTCGAGCTGGGTCTCAGTAAACTTGCAATGTGATAAAGAGACAGAATACTGGCAACTGGTTGCTGTAAATTGTGGTATTTCGATTTATTTTAACCTTTAAAAAATGCCTTGTAAATACAACCTACAGAAAGAAATAGGAATTTAAATCAAAATTGGGATTTCTCCCCAATTATAGATTTCACTAACCTAGATTTTAAACTCCCATACAGACAGATCTTTGTAATTTTAATGTACATCGCTCCAAAAGTAACAGGATGCAGAGGAATATTGTTAAGCAAGACCTGTGCCAGCCACGGGTTTGGGGGGAGTGGGGAAGGATCCAGAGAGCAAATCCAAAAAGGGATTTTGGAAAGCATTAACAACTCATGCCTGCTGACAACAACGGTGGCATGACCCCCACTGCACTTCCTGGCAGCTATTTTCAGCTTAAACCCAGCTTCAGTTCTCACATCTAAAGCTCCGCCGCTTGGTGCTTTCATCTCCCCAATAAATGCATGCTAAAAAGCCTGCCCTGAAACGCTTTCTGATGCATGCTCTTGAGCTTCCATTTTACTTCCAGAAGAGAAAAACAAAACAGTAACAACAACATCTGCAAGATTCCAGCGAGTGCAGCAAGATCACACAGACTGAACCTAGGAGAATGTCATAACCAGTGGTGGTGTTGTGGCTTAGGAATAAGAATTCCAAGAGACCGAGATTTGAATCCCTGCTTAGTGATGGAAATTGACTGGGCAACTTTGGGCAAATCACACTCTCTCGGCATCGGAGGAAGGCAGCGGCAAAACTCCTCTGGACAAATTTTGCCAAGGAAACTTGGGACAAGTTCAGTATAGGGTTGTCTTAAGTCAGAAAGGATTTGAAGACACAACAGGCAAGACTAACATGGCTACGTCTCTGGAAAACAACAGAATCTAGGTATCCCTAGATGAACTGGAGAACTGCCGTGCCATGTTTTCCCTCTTCTCGCTATAAATATGTGCTACCCTACTCAACCCTTCCCACTATGGCAGAGGTGGCCCTGGTTACTCCTGCATCTTCCCATTTTCTCAGCTTCTTTTTAAATGTTCCAGATTATCATAGAATCATCGAGTTGGAAGAGAGCACAAGGGCCACTCGGTCCAACCCCATTCTACCATGCAGGAAAACTCCATCAAAGCACTCCCAACAAATGGCCATCCAGCCTCTGTTCAAAAAGAAGGAGACTCCACCATGCACCAAGGCAGCGTATTCCACTGTCAGACTGCTCTTACTGTCAGGAAGTTCTTCCTAATGTTTAGGAGGAATCTCTTTTCCTAACATTTGACGCCATAGCTCCATGTCCTAGTCTCTGGAGCAGCAGAAAACAGGCTTGCTCCATTCTCAATATGACATCTCTTCAAATACTTAAACGTGGCTGTCGCGACCCCCTTAACCTTCTCTTCTCCAATCTAAACATACCCAGCTCCTAAACCTCTTCTCATAGGGCTTCGTGGTTTCTAGGCTTTTCTGCCATTTTGGTCACCCTCCTCTGGACATATTCCAGCTTGTCAATATCTTTCTTGAACTGTGGAGCCCAGAACTGGACACAGTATTCCAGGTGGGGACTGACCAAAGCAGAACAGAGTGGTATCATTACTTCCCTTGACCTAGACACTGTCCTATTGATGCAGCCTAGAATTGTAATGTTCTTTTTAGCTGCCGCATCACACTGCTGACTCAGCTTGTGATCTATTAGACTCCCAGATCCTTCCCGCATGTACTATATCCAAGCAAGGTATCACCTCTCTCCTCCTCCCACCCAAAGTATTCTGTCTTTTGAGTTGTTTTCTCCCACCTCCCTTCTTTTTCCAAGCTTTCCTAAACTCTTTACCTAAATCCTAGGGTTTCTCTGCTCGAGACGGTAGTTCTGTTTATTCATCCTCACTGATAATTTTTGCCCTCTGGTTGTCTGTCCACACTGTTTTGACCATGCCCTGATGTGGCTCAGCCTCACACCTTTCGGTTTTTGTCTGCGAAATGTTGCAGGGTGCACATACCGTGAAGAGGCCTTGTGTGATAGGACCAAAAGAAATGGTAAGGCAGGCCTGTCCTCACCATACGTTTTTGAACCTGCCTTCCCCAGCGAGTTCACCGCTCGAGGGAGGAGGCTGTCGGCATTTTAGAGAGCTCTGGCGTCACCTCCTACACGCTTCTGAAATGGCACCTAGCTGAAGGTTAAAAGTGTCTCTTGCAAAGTGGTTGGGGAGCACTGGGAATATGAGCTCTGTGTCTCCCAGACAGCTTCAGTTGAGGGAAAAAAACATTATTTACAGAGCAGCTCAAAGAGGCAAGGGTTAGTTTCGTTTGTCATCTTTTCTTTTTTCTCCGCCAGGTTATGCTTTTTATTGAAAGGTCTTTTACAGAAGGAGAACCAGCATGGTGCAATGGTTTGAGCGTTGGACTATGGCCATTTCCGCACTAGACTGTTACAGTGCTATTATTCCACTTTCAACATCCTATGGAATCCTGGAGTTTGCAGTTTCGGGAGGGGCCGGCCTCTCTAGCCCGAAGAGGAAATGGTTAAGGCCACCTTAGGTTTCCAGATGTTGTTGGCTACAGTTCCTATCATCTAGAGAGATGACCAGCATTTCACAGATGAAAACTGAGACATGTCTGGGCAAGCAATATCAGTGTGGTCAAAATGATAGTTACAAATAAGGAAATTACTAAGAGAAGCCATAGCAATGTGCTTTTGCCAGAGCCTCCTGGGAAGGGCAAGATTTCACTCCCTCTTCTCTCCTCTCCCCGCCGAGTGTATTGAATGCCAACTACTTGCATTCTTTGAGCTTGGTTTGCTTTTGAAACTGAAGTAGACTGAAGTAATTGAAGTAAACTGAGGACAAAGGAGGGAAATGGTAGGAAGAGAAAGAAACTGGGACCTTGCAAAAGAGATGAAAAAGTGGGACAGCATAGGATTAATCAGGACTGTCCTTTCCAAATCAGGAGTTGGAAGGTATACCATTGGCCTTGCTGTCTTAGGTTGATGGGAGTTGATGGGGAGCTCACATTGGGAGCCACTCAGTCTAAGTAAAAACATGATAATGTTTAAATCCGTGTCTCCTGCTGTTGATGCTATCCATTTATTTAAAAATCCACACAGGAGGTGCAAAGAAGCATTTAATAACCAGGCCCAAGGGCTGCTGGTGGCTTGCATGTCATTAGGGCGAGGAATCTGTCTCCAGATTTTGAAGCAGCTGACCAAGGTGCTGAATGCTATTCCCTGAAATAGATTTAGCACCCTGTGTAGCTTCTTTAAAGTGCAGATCAACATTTGGAATGGATTCATCATTCCGCTGACATGGAAGCCATCAACTACCACAGGCCATATACAGTTTTCTTCCCGGCATTGCTCTTTCTGAAACCTTTGCTCTGTAGCCAGGAATGAGCCTGAGCTTTCCCTAGTCAGCAGGGATGCTTTGTGTCTTCCTTTCTGCTGGTCAGCTGTGGTATGGTTTGCATTTGCATTACCAACTGTACCCAGAGCCTTTCTGGAGGGCAGCCAGATGGGCACTGGTAGACAGAGCTCCTTCCCTCTCTGGCTGTGCATAGAAATGGCAATTTCAGCAGGAACAGTCCAGAAGGAAAAAGAAAAGCGGCTGCCCCCAATTCCCTTCCTGTTATATTCAGGCACTTGAGAAAAGGACAGAAGCAAGCTTCTCATTTGCTGCTTTTGGGTCCCGGGTCTGGACTCCAGGGCAAGGCTAGACCCAGGTTCAAATCATTACTCAGCAATGAAGCTCACTGGGGTGGCTTTGTTCCATAGAATCAAGGAGCCGGAAGAGACTCCAAGGGCCATCTTGTGCAGGAATATACCATCAAAGCATTCCTGACAGATGGCTATCCAGCCTCTGTTTAAAAACCTCCGGAGCTGGAGACTCCACCACACTTCCAGGCAGGAGCAGATTCCACTGTCAAACTGCTCTTGCTTTCAGGAAACTCTTCCTAATGTTTAGGTGGAATCTCTTTCCTAGTAGTTCAAATCCATTGCTCCGTGCCCATGTATTCTGAGAAATCAGGCTGCAATCCATCCTTAGCTGGCCAGGCAATGATTGATTGGTGGAGGAAGAAGAGGATTAGAGGGGTTTTTTTTCAAAGGACCTCATTGGAGCTGCTGAGGGGGAAGTTCCTCCAGGAAAGAAGTGCCTGAGGTGTGGGTAGCAGGGGTTGGAAAAACTCTCGAATAATCAAATCCGTGGAAGTCAAACCCACAAATGTGGAGGGTGGACAGTAGTTCTGCATGAGGAATCACACTGCATCCATGGGCCATTTAATACTCCCACCTGGATTCCCTGCTTAAGCGCCACAGACCTCTTCCTTCCTATGACCATTTTTGGCTGGTGGAGAGCAGCAGGGGTTGGAGAAGCATCGGGATCCACCAGGGTCGAGAGAGCGCTGCAGATAATTTAACAGTCCTGCGTCTGGCTACAGCGGGGTGGGCAAAGCGGGGCCACAGATTGCATGCAGCCTCCTAGGGCTGTTTTTCTGACCCCTGGTGTCACAAAAGTTCCTGAGCTCATTCCCCATCATCTGCTGCGTAAGGCTTTAAAAGTCTCCTGTCAGAAATCCTGGAGAGCTGCTCCTGGTCAGCATAGGTTAGGGAGGAGCATCGTTCAGCCTTCCAGATGTTGTTGGGCTCCAACTAACAGCATTCCTCGCTGTTGGCAATACGGTCAGCCCTCCACGTTCGCTAAGGTTAGGGTCACAGAACCCCCGCGAAAGTAAAAAAAACAAAACATGAATAACTCCACGCCCTCCCAAACCATACAAAAAGTACGATCAGCGTATTCAGCTCACCATGGATTCCTTTGAGGCATCAGGTTCCTTCACAAGACAGAAGTCGGGTGGCGGTGGGGCTTACGGCCACCTCCAGTGCTGCCCCACACCATTTTTAAGAGGGACTTACTAGCCCTCATCATAGTTTCTCAGTCTCGTGAGGCTTGCAGTCCCTATTAAAAACGTTGTAAGGCAGCAGTAGAGCTGGTAGCAAATAATCTGTGAATAATCAAATCCACAAAAGTGAAACCCGCAAATGTGGAGGGCTGGCTGTATTAGTCGAAGCTGCTGTGAGCTGCAGTTCAACAACCTGTGGAGATCCTCATGATGCACAGATATTGTACTTTGATCTGTCCCACTTGAACTGCCATGAGTCCACCCAATGGAATCCTGGGATTTATAGTTTCCTGAGGTGTTTCTGGCAGAGAGTTCTACAGGCCCTCACCAAATTACAAACCCCTGCATTCTGTAGGATGCAGCCACGGCAATTCAAATGAGATCAAAGTGCTATAATTGTGAAAGAGATCTTGGACTTCAGACTTTGGGCACTCCAAGTGTATCATAGTTTCTTGAGCTACAATATCTCCTGGGTTTCAGCAGCCCTTTGATTGCCACATCTGCCATCATCTCCTGGAAATATCTTTGAGAAGTTGGCCGTTGGGTGAGGGAAAGCACCACAATTTTCACAGTACAGACCACCTTTCAACTGGTTTTCTCTCTTCTCATCCAAGTCAAGAAAGATGAGGCAAGCCCTGCCTCTTGACTCTCCATCGGCTACGTCAGCAAACTTAGCATGCAAAATTCATAAGTTCAGCTTAGTCAATGGGTGCTCTGTGTGTGTGTGCGTGCATGCATGTGTTGTGTCTTCCTGGCATGCTGTGCTGCAAATCATGTCCTCTCATCGGGGGCTCCTTGCTCTGTCGTCAGCGCTTCAAGGAGGAAATGGCTAATGGGATGAGGGTTTCGTGTGCTCTTGGCTCTGGTTTTGTGCTAGTTTGAGTGCAAGGCTTGTTGACAACTTGCTCAGCATTCAAGGTGGGAGATGGTGCAGCAAAATTCTTGCTGACACCGAGAATGGAGGCCGCGTTCTGGGCAAACCTTCCTCAAACCAGTAGAAACCTGTGCACGTCTCAGACATAGACCTGTTCCTCCACTAGTTGCTCTACTTATAGAACAGAATTGTAGAATCATAGAGTTAGAAGAGACCCCCAGGGCCATCCAATCCACATCATTCTGCCATGCAGGAATACGCAATCAAAGCACTCCCGACAAAGCCATCCGGCCTCTGTTTAAAAACCTCCAAAGAGGGAGACTCCGCCATATGCTGAGGCCACAGCGTGTTCCACTGTTGAACTGCTTTTGCTGTCAGGAAGTTCTTCCTAATGTTTAGATGGAATCTCTTGAAGTTTGAAGCCATTGCTTCATGTCCTCGTCTCTGGAGCAGCAGAAAACAAGCTTGCTCCATCTTCCATATGACATCCCTTCAAATATTTAAACATGGCTGTCATGTCACCACTTGACCTTCTCTCCTCCAGGCTAAACATACCCAGCTGCCTAAGCCACAGTCCTGGGGTTTGCAGTTTAGGGAGGGGAATTTAGAATCCTCAGCCAGAGAGCTCTTTGGCCTCAGGAAACTGCAAACCCCAGAATTCCACAGGCTGTTGAAAGTGGAATAATAGCACTATATCAGTATAGTGCGTAAATGGCCAGAGAAAGGCCTCCCCAAAAGATCTCCAAACACAGTGCAGGGGCCCCTGTGACCTATTAGAGAAATCTCCATTCCTTTAAGGCTTCCAGGAAAGGCAATTCCCCTCGCCCTTTTTTTTTTTCTTTGCGAGAAAAAGGGAGATTTGGAAGAGACTGACGGTGGTTGTAGTCTGCAAAAACAGCCTTGGGGACGGCAGGCTTGAGATTGGGGGGAGGACACCTCAGGTGACAAGGAGCAAAGCAAGAAGTTTGCCACATGCAAAGGAAGGGCAGGAAGGTCTGTGTGTTGCAGGGAGGGAGAGGGATACGGGATGGGCGGCTGATAACCTGAAATGAGTTGGCCAAATGGTAGAGTTCTGGAGTTTATTCCTGAAGGAGAGGGAGAGAAAATGGGTTTATCATTAGCAATTCGTCTAACAGATTTATTGCCAAAACAGTGGGGTGGATGGTACCAGCTGCTCTGCCACGCGTGTTTGGGCCTTTCATGCTGGCAAGGATGGGATGCTGATTGTGGAAGGCAAGAAAGCTGCAGATAGGAGACAATTTTCATACGTTGCGCAACTGCAAAACCGGAGTTTTTCTCGAGCATCTTCTTGCCAAAGAGCTGAGACTAAAGCCAGTTCCCTGACCAGCATACGTCTAGGATACTCGGGTTTACACAGTGTTGCCTTCACACGTCCTAATCCAGGGTCCTGTGATGAGAAGACATGACTCGTTGGAAAAGATGATTATGCCCAGTAAAATTGGAGGAAGACTGCATTCTGGATGGATTGATTCAACCAGGAGAATCACAGTCCTCTGTTTGCAAGACCTGAGCGGAACGGTTGATGACCAGGGAGGGCTACTCTAAGTTTACGCTGACTTGGTGGCAAATAGCGAGAATTAAGGCTGTTTAAATCAGCTGTTGTTGTTGCACCTGCAAGTCAAATCCAACATACAGTGACTCTATAGGGTTGCCAAGGGAAATAAAGGACAGGGCTCCTATCACTTTGATGGTCGGGCAGAAGAGAAAATTTTTGTTTCCTGTTTCTGTAATGAGCAACACCTCTTCTACGCAACCATTAAAGGAACAGAAGCTCTGTCCCTGGCGACTCCACGGCCCTGTCCTTGGGTTTTCTTGCTAAGGTTTATTATTCAGAGAAAATTGGCTTTTCTCTTCCCCTGAAGCTGAGAGAGAGAGTGACATGCCTTACTCAGTAGAGGTGGGATTCGAACCCTAACCTTCTGGATTTCTTGTCCAACAGTTAAACCGCTACTCCACTGTGGCTCTCGTGTAATTAAGCTAGCCTTCCAGCATTCAGAGCTGGACTCTAGGGCCAAAATCCGCTTGGCCTCTTGCACATGCATACGTTCCCCTGCGGAAGTGGCTGGATGTTTATGTCCACTGCAGAGTGGTCGCACTCAGTTTAAGGTTGCAGAAGTGGCCTTGTGCATGCAGTGCCACTGTGGATGGATGCAGATTGCATACATATGTGTTCCTGCCCTGTGTGTCGGTGTGCACTGTGCATTGCAGTTGGATGCACATGCACAGTTGGGTTGTTTGAGTCTTGGCTCAGTGGCACAATATTACCATTCAAGATGAGGTTTGCATAGTACAACTGATATGTGAGGTCATATGTGGAGATTTACCCTATGGGCCCCTGATGCAGGATCGTGGTCCAGGGGCATAGCTGCATTACCAGCCTGTTTCAGAGTCATACCACTATCATTCTGGTAGTTCTGTCATGTGGAATCCTGGAATTTGCAGCTTAGTGAGGTACTCGGAATCCTCTGTAGAGAATGATCTGCAGAGACCCTTAGCAGAGAATTCAAGGAGTCTCAACAAATTTTAATTTTATTTTATCCGATCCTACCTTTTTCCTTGCAAAGGACCCAACAAACAACAAACCCCAGGATTCCATAGGAGGTAGTCATGACAGTTAAAGTGCTATAAAACTGATGCAACTATGAAATTGAGCATCACCCTTGGCCACCATGCTTTTATTTTATAATAATGAAGAGTGTTCCAAATCAAATGTATACAAACATACATTCTTACATGCATTCTAGCATCAAACTGTTCAGTTAACCAGATGTTCAAAATTCCAAATTCCCAAATCTGAGCAATAATCTTATGTTTAAATGATGTGTTTATAGGAGGCATTTCTGCACTACACTCGTATAGCGCGATTATTCCACTTTCAACATCCTATGGAATCCTGGGGTTTGCAGTTTCAGGAGGGGCCAGCTGGCGCCTCCCGAAACTGTAAACCCCAGGATTCCATAGGATGTTGAAAGTGGAATAATCGCGCTATAAGAGTGTAGTGCGGAAATGGCCACAGAAACCTCTATACTCGTGCCTCTGTACTCATCCCAGCAAATTTTAGTTTTTCAGCACAACAACTGATGATGGTCCCCATGTACTTTCTAGATAGATGCTCACACACTCCCAATCTTTTCTGAACCTATTCAAAGATTTATCCTTTAATAATATAGACAATTTCTCTATTTGCATGAAATGATAAATCTCCAATAACCAATCGTCAATTACTGGCACCCCCTCTTTTACTGGCCACCATACTTTAAGGACTAATTCCTTAAAATGCTGGTTGGTGGACTCTTGTAATATCTTCTCGTTTTTGTAGCTTGTTTTGATATAGGTTAAGTAAACCAGATCAAGGTCTTTCGAATAATTTCAATGAAAGTTAGCAGCTATCTGCTCTTTAATAAAATCCCATGTGTCCCCCCACCTCACCCCGATTTTTCTTTGCCCCGTTCCCGTCTCCCCGGCCCCCTTCGTGCTGCGTAGAGCAGAAGAGAGAAGCAGCCAGAGGACAGAAGCAGTGTTTGAAAACCGGCCATCCTGATGACTCATAAGTAGGTCATGCCTTGCCTTTCAGGTGGGTTGTACCTGCGATGCAGCCGCCATTTTCTTTAACACAAATGAAAGGCAAGGTTTGAAACTGGGTCCCCGTGTTTTAGATTATGCTTAAAGGCAGGTCGTGCAGAAAGGTTGGGAACTACAAATCTGCATGCTTGCCATGGGTTGTATGAAACATTTACATACCTTTCAGCTCTTTGAATTTGTGATTCTGTTGTCTCTGTACGAGGGGGAGAGAGAAAGGAAGAGTGTGTTTTGAAAGGAGTTTATTTCTGTTCCCACCTGTCTCCCTCTGCCAACATCTGCATTTTGACATGCAGTCTGCAAGCTTAAATTATTCACAACCTCGCCATCTATATTTTAAAAGCACACATTCGTATTTGGGTGTCGCACTCTCTATCAACGTCTGTGCTAAATGTGCATATGGTGCGCGAAAGGCCAGATTGATTAGCCTGATGAGGAAAGAAAACAGACAAGGAAACTTTGGCCATTTCCACACTAGACTGTTACAGTGCTATTATTGCACTTTCAACCTCCTGTGGAATCCTGGGATTTGCAGTTTAGGGAGGGGTCTTTAGACTTCTCAGCCAGGGAGCTCTTTGGCCTTAGTAAACGACAAACCCCAGAATTCCACAGGAGGTTGAAAGTGGAATAATAGCACTAGAACAGTTTAGTGCAGAAATGGTCTAAGGCTGCATTAGAAGTGTGTTAACTGAATTAAGGAAAGCATTGCCTGGAGTCTGCAAGACTTAAGCATTGCCCTGGATGACTTGGAGGTCTCTGAACGGAACCTGATTTGATGGCGCATATAAACAACAAGTATGTCACCAGAGGACTTTCACACTGTGCAGTTATCATGCAATGATTCCACTTTAATTGCCGTGGTTCCTGCCTGTGGAATCCTGAGATTTGCAGTTCAGGGAGGAGCATTTAAACTTCTCATGCAGAGAGCTCCAGTGCTTCAGCAAACTACAAACCCTAGGATTCCATAGGAGGGAAGCATGGTAGTTAAAGTAGAACCATAGCACTATAGCTGTGTAGTGTGGAAGGACCCTAGCATCCTGGCCTGCAAGATTTGTGTGCAGAATGTCCAAGGTATAATATCCTTTGCCTCTCCAGCTGGAAGGATCAGGTAATGAGAAAGGCCTGCCTACAGAGACCCTGGGGAGATGCTGCCAGACAGAATAGGCATTACTGGATGAGACAGACAAAACGTCCAATCTAGTACAGTGTAGCTTCTGTTTGCTTCCATCTGAAGTGCGTGGCGGGCGGAGCGGGGAGAGATGAGAAGGAATGAGTCTCCTGCTCTCCAGTTACCCTACAGTGTCTGCAAAAGGAGCAGAAAAGAAAGCAGAGGGACTTGGAGAGTTCAAAAGGTTGGGACGTCAAGCTAGGAATGTCAAGTGAGGGAGAAAAGGGATTTTCCCAGCAAGGTTGCACTCTGCGAAGCAGATTCCGTGATAACTTATTCATGTGCAGAGAGTGCCAAGGCAGTTCAGCCAGCCAAGCGCCCGGCACTGAGAGAGCAGTCAGAAAGCAGGTCTGGTAAGTGGGAAACATTCACGCACACACCTGCATGAGACATCTACTTCGAGATATCGCTGTATTCTTCTTCCTCCATTCCCCTGGTCCCACGCGTGGCTGCATGATGACCTTTCATAGAATCCTAGAATGCTAAGAGTTGGAAGAGACTCCAAGGGCCATCCAGTCCAACCCCCTTCTGCCATGCAGCAATGCACAACTAAAGCGCTCCGGAAAGATGCCCATCCAGCCTCTGTTTAAAGACCCCCAGAATGGAGAGTCCAAGACAGTCGCTTTCACTGTTGAACAGTTCTCACAGTCATGTGGTCCTTCCTAATGTTTAAGTGTAAAGTCTTTTCTTGTAATTTGAATCCATTGCTTCTCATTCTAGTTTCTGGGGCAGCAGAAAAGTAGCTCACTCCATCATCTGCAGACAGCCCTTGAGATTCAGGGGGAAAAAATGAATTTTTTTAGTTAAAAAATTTAAGCCACACAACTACGTAACAACAGAACTGAACTAAACATCAAATTGCAACCTCTACCAACTAGCAAAGAAACACACACAAAACTGAAACCAAAAACCTACGAAACACTACACGATAAGAAAACACAACTAACAAACCAATAAAATGTTTTTAAAAATGGTTTCCAGCTTTCCCAACCTAAACTCCTAAGTAACCTATAAAATAAAAACTTCTCTAGTTATGCATAACTTTCAGGCACTTCCACGGATACTCTTTCAAATACTAACTATTGAGTCCTATGGTCAACATTATTTTTTTCTCTTCTCTTCTCTTCTCTTTTCATTTTTTATTTTTCTAAGAAGTGATAAACAACTTGAGATAATTAGTTATGGTTATCTTGTCGTCTCTCAGTCTTCTCCTCTGCAAGCTAAATGTATCCCACTTCCTCAGTCATTTCTCGTAGGGCTTGGTTTCCAGACCTTTGGTCATCTTGGTAGCGCTCCTCTTGCCACGGTCCCACTTGCCACTATCCTTCCTGAACTGTAGTGCCCAGAGCTGGACACAGTATTCTGGCTGAGATCAAACCAAAGCAGAATAGAGTGGCACTGTGCTATACTTCTGCTGATGCAGCCTGGAATTGCGTTGGCATTTTTAGCAACTATATCACACTTTTTATTCATGTTTACCTAGTGGTCTACTAAAACCGCTAGATCCTTTTCATATGTACTGCTTTCAAGCCAGGCGTCTCCCATCCTGTATTTGTGCAAATATAAGAGGGGTAACGTGCAGCATTTTAGCGGATCACATTTATTTATTTAGTTGCACGATTAATCAATAGTTCTGATATACAAGTTTAATCAGAGCTGCGACTGGGGCAAAGCTGTTTCTTCAGCTGCATGGTCTCCTCCATCACTCTGGTGAGGAGGCTGCCATCAGCTCTATGGTTTTGGGGCAAGGAATCCCAACTGGATTTTATGGGAGCTACTCCTGGTTTTACTGGAGCTATCCAAAGTGCTGAAGCCTATTCCCAAAATAGATCCAGCACTTTAGACAGCTCCTGTAAAACTTGGATCAGCTCTCATAAAAATCCAGCATGGATTCACTGCTCCAGAGCAATAGAGTCACCAGTCATATCTGTTTTGGTACATTACCAAAACCTGCCCTGGGGGTGAGGAACTTTAGGCTCCAGAGCCAAATCTGGTCCTCCTGAAGTCCCAGTCATGTCCTTCTGAAATCCCCATGCCCTCTTAGCCATGATTCCACCATCTAGTAGTTTCTGACTTGGCTTGCTTTTCATTTGGAATCAATGGAGTGCCTCTGTTATTGAGAGTAAAAACCGTGAATTAAAATATGCCGGTATTTTGGTCCCACTCTTTTGTATTTGCCTACACTCCTCTGGAGTATGGCCTTGGGTTTTCCTTCCCTTGCTTTACAATCAAGTACAGAGGCACCATTCTCTGTCTTATGCATCTGTGATGTCAGACAGCCACCAAAAAGGGATGGAATTTTTTTCAGTCATGGCACAACCGTTACAGATCTGTTTCCCAGTGAGGCTCATTTTCACTGTTCTTCTGTTTTTTAAAACCAGATTGTAAGCAATGTTTGAGAGCCAGCAAGGTGTAGCGGTTTGAATGTTGGACATTGACTCTGGAGACCCAGTGTTCAAATTCCTGCTCGGCCATGGAAAACCTTAGGCAAGTCACACTGTCTCAGCCTCAGAGGGAGGCAAAGGCAACTCCTCAACTCTGAACAATTCTTGTCAAGTAACCACCCTTGAGATGTTCATCTTAGGATCACCATAAGTTGGAAATGACTTGAAGACACACAAGAACAATAAAGCAATGTTTCTCTTGGGAGCTGATTTTTAAAACTGTAGTCTATGGTTTTAGTGAGATTCGCTTTCTATCTTGTTGCCACTTTAAAATGTTTTCCGGCTGCTGTATAATTTTATTGCATGCTTTTACTGTATTGTGTATCCTTTGCTAAGGGTGTAAATTCTGCATTGACTAAACTAGCGCCATAAATATATATGTGTGTCTACTCAGAAGTATTTCCCAGGGAGGTAGATAGAAGACAGAGAGAAGCTTTTTGCCTGGAATGAATGAGAAACATAGATGGCTTCTCTGCTTATAGTCTAATGTCAATTATTCAGGATTTCATTCCCTTTTACCAGCCGCTTTTACAGGTGAACATTAAGAAAACAAAAAGAATGACAACAATTGATTTACATAAATTTTAAAGTAGACAATGAAGACATGGAGACAGTCAAAGATTTCCTGTACCTTGGCGGAGTCATTAACCAGAATGGAGACTGACGTCAAGAAATCAGAAGAAGACTATGGCCATTTCTGCACTACACTGTTATAGTGCTATTGTTCCACTTTCAACCTCCTGTGGAATCCTGGGGTTTGCAGTTTAGGGAGGGGCATTTAGAATTCTTAGCCAGAGAGCTCTTGGGCCTCAGAAAACTACAAAGCCCAGAATTCTATAGGACCTTGAAAGTGGAATAATAACACTATAACAGTGTGGTGCGGAAAGGCCCTAGGAGTTTGAAGGCCAGCTGTGAAGGAACTAAACAAGATCCTGAAGTGCAAAGAAACATCATTGTGATAATAGGGCTTCCCATTATCTAGACTTGGCTGAATGGGGATGCTTCCCTCTTCAGGTAAACCAAGGGTTAATGAGGTGTTGGGATTAGGTTACACTTTTTACTGTGGGTCAGCCTCACAGGTCACGGGGGGAGAATGGCCCAATCAAGGAAAGAGAGGTGAGCATCTTCGAGATGCTTCAAAGGAGAAGTTATAAAAATCCTTGAGAGGCCGTGTGGCAAAGAGACAACAAAGGAACCTCCTGGAGATGGGACCTGTGCCAGTCGTAAGCTGCAGACCCTGGGCCTCGCCTCCCGGTCTCGTTCCTCTCCTAGACCATCTAAGCCTGTGAACCCCAATGTGAGTAACTAGAATAAGGTAGTTAGTCGCGTTAGGGCTTTTTATTATTTTGGAGGTTGGCTGATCTTAAGAATGTATCTGTTGTTATAACTACTTGTAACTTAAGCGTCCCTGGGAGGGGGGAGCCTCTCGTGTGTATTATTGTCTTGTTCACCTGCATGCCTTACAATAAATGCTTTGCTGTAAAACCTCTGTTTCCTCTCCATTCCCACGCCATTCTTCGGAACACGCTTAGATAGGACTTCTCTCACTCAGAAGGAGGAGGGAAAGGAAAGGTCCTTAAGCATAGAGATCGGCAATCCACGGACAGGGTCCCACTGTCCTGTTCAGTTACAAGTATATTCAGAATTCAGTGGGTGGTGGCAGCATGAGAATTAATGAACGCTGGGGAATTTCCTGCTACTTTTCAAGGGTAGAAGTCAGTCTTGGGGGGGCTGGAAGTAAACTCAGTATGACATGATGGCAGCGGTTTCTGAATTGGAGAGTTAAGGTTTAAATTACAGAAAGCGGGCTTCTTGGTTCTCACTCTCGCTGTCTCTTGGAGGGGGGGAGTGGGCGAAGCGGCATTGTTTGTCTAAACAGGCTTTTGTGATTTTTTTCCCTTTCTTTTCCTCCTGGCAGGGAGGGGGGAGAGAGTAGGAGATTTTTGGTGACAGGGCTGGCTGCTCTCGTCATACAAAGCCGCTCTTTGGGAAGGAGTGATTTCTGGATTTTCCTCTTCCCACTTTTACAGGGGAGATGGATTTTTAAAGCTGCAAGACTCTGGCATTGTGTTTCTGAGTAAGCAGTTGGCATTTTTTTCCCCCTTTACTTCCTACTGTCAGCTCTGAGCAGGCAGGCTGGCTGAATCTGCAAGTGACTGGGAGTTCTTTGTTGCAGGCAGGCTGGCAGGAATTTGCTAAGCACTTCTCGTGAGTCTCACTGAGGCTGAGTTTTTCTTTGTTTTCTCTCTTTCTCTTCAGCCTGAGGAAGGGGGGGGAGCAGGGGTGGAGGAGAGAAAGGCTTTAAGATTTCTCTACACCTTCCACTTTCTTATCTCTGGGTATCTGGCAATAGGTACTCTTGGATCAGCCAATCAGACTTTTTTTTTTTTTTTTGGAAGCTCTTGTGTGCACATAGATAGTTAGCCGGTGTATGCAACTCAGGTCTGGAAGAGTGCTATCATACAGAATGGATGCTGAAGCTGTACCGACCCCTAGTGGCAGCAATGCCACACAGCAGGATGCTACAGAAGATAGCTCATCTGCTCATGCAGCTACCCCTAGTGGTAGTAATGTGGCACAGCAAGGGGCTGCAGCACGGGGACCTCCTACGCCAGCAACGACCTTTAGTGGCAGTACTGACTCTCCTGCTGCTTTCTGGGAAACAATACGGCTCATGCATGACAACGTAACGCCTGAACAAATTTCGGGGTTCCTGGACAAGACGATGGACATGATGCACCTGAACTCTGGACAGGCGTCCACTGGAATCCAGGAGTCTATTCCACGGAACCCAGAGCCACAACCTGCTCTTACCCGCATCAGAACGCTTCCAGCCTACAAGGACTCGGAGGATTTTGAATCTTTTGTCACCTCCTTTATTCGCGCAGCGAACGATTTTGGGATTCCTGAGGAGAAGTATATGTGTGAACTTCATCCTCATCTCACAGGAGCTCTGCGAGACGTCGAAGCCAGCATGCCTGTTGCTGAAATGCATGATTTCTCCAAATTCATGGCCGTAGCCCGAGAGAGACTCGGACTCACACCGGAGATGGCTAAGGCCCGCTTTCGCAACACCAGGAAGAAACCTGGTGCAACTTACCGGGAAGTGGCTTATTCAGTTCAGCAAACACTGGAAACTTGGATGCAAGCAGCTCAGGCTTCCACAAAGAAAGATATCCTGTTCCAGGTAGCATTGGAGCATTTCTTGAATCACATACCCCCACAGACAGCGTCCTTTGTGTTACAACAAGAACCTAAAACATTAGTTGAGGCTGCCAAGGCAGCAGACAGGTTTGTTGCCTCCAGAGGTGAGGAGGCATTCCGGCCTACTGTTGCAGTGCCTTCTACAGACAAGCAGGAATTCCAACCACGCCAAGATATCTCTCGACGACCTGTACAGAAGCACAACACTTCTGTCCCAAGGTCATCACTTAATGACACTAACCTGAAGCCTCAGCTGAACAGCTCTACCACAAAGTCACAGCCCCGCCCCGGCCAGCAGTCTGTAGCAGGCGCTCAGGGCCAGCGAGGGAAAAAGGCCAGCCCAAAATGCTCTATCTGTGGGGAGCTAGGACATATTAAAGCCAACTGTAAGCAGAAGCCTAAGTTGGCCCAGTTAGTGGTTGCATCGACCTCCAGAGACACTGCCACTGGCTCCCCAGTTGCTCCTGATCCTGACATGATCCCTCATCACAGAAGACACACACTGTGGGTAGGGGGCAGGAAAGTTGTTGCTTATAGAGACACTGGAGCCCAACTTTCTGCTATTCATTGTTCATATCTCGATCCTGGTCTTGTTGATGACCATCAAAATCACCATCAGAGCCTTCAGAACTCCTCCAGCTCAACTACCAACAGTACGTGTTCCTGTTCAGTACAAGGGCTGGAAGGGTGTTTGGACTTTTGCTGTTTATGATGACTTCGAATGTCCTGCCCTGTTGGGTGATGATCTTGTCTTCCATGCCAGTCAAGCCCTGAAAGAGTCCAGACGGCATGCCATGACAACTTGCAGCCTGAGCAGAGGTCAGTCTTCACTGCAACTGGAGGACCAGCCTAAACTTGGACTGCAGTCACTGTCTCCTGCTACACCAGAAGGAGTCCTGCCTGAAAAGGTGGCAGAACCTGGGGCAGGCTCTCACCACAGCATCGTGGGCGCAGAGATCGAGACCATTCTTGATGATACCTCGGATGTCGAAGCAGCTGCTGGCGGAAGTCCAGGAAGAACTTCTCCATACCAGGAGGCTTGTCAGCCTGGTTTCAAGCTGGCCCCTGTCCAGCAGTTGGTGATTCTGGTCACACCTGACTCAGCGCTGCCCAGGGGGGTGGGAGGTGGGCATCGAGCAGAGTCAGGTGCTGGACAACTTGCCTGAGATGCAAAAGGCTGGTGCAGAGGAGGAAGATCCAAAAACGCTGACTCCAAAGTCAGCAAGAGAACCAACAGCAGCTGAAACTCCAGAGGACACTCCAGCCAAGGGAACAGAACCTGGCGAAACTGCAATGCAACGAGAATCTGAGGCGAGTCTGCTACTCCCGGTGGAGCAGCTGGTTCCTGTTCAGCAACAGCAGTTCCAGAAGGACCAGAAAACAGACCAGAGCCTTCAAGCTGCCTGGACCAGAGCAAAGGAAGAAGCGAAGTCTCCTCCAATGACGAAGGGGCCCAGATTTGTAATAATCAAGGGCCTATTATATCGTGAGCCTGGCCCAAGGGGTAGCAAGGGGGGCGTGCGCGCTCAGAGACAGTTGCTGGTGCCTTCTAAGTATAGAGCCAAACTCCTGAGTCTGGCTCATGATCATCCTAGTGGACATGCTGGGGTGAATCGAACCAAGGACAGATTGGGGAAGTCCTTCTACTGGGAGGGGATGGGCAAGGATCTTACTGACTATGTCCGATCCTGTGAGGTTTGCCAGAGAGTAGGGAAATCCCAGGATCAGGCCAAGGCCCCTCTCCAACCACTTCCTATCATTGATGTCCCATTCCAGAGAGTGGCTGTGGACATCATGGGACCTTTCCCTAGAAAGACTGCTAGGGGAAAGCAGTATGTGCTCACCTTTGTGGACTTTTGCACTCGTTGGCCAGAAGCCATTTCACTGGGTGGGATCTCAGCTAAAGCAGTAGCCCAAGCTTTGACAGACATATTTGCAAGATTAGGTTGGCCTGCAGAGATTTTAACGGATGCAGCTTCCAATTTCAACTCCAAGGTCATGCAGTGCCTGTTAGAGGCACATGGTGTGCACCATCTAACATCAGTACCTTACCATCACCAAACTAATGGGTTGGTGGAGCGTTTTAATGCAGCTGTGGGGGCCATGATCCATAAGTTTGTGAATGAACATTCCAGTGACTGGGACTTGGCTCTACAGCAGTTCTTGTTTGCTTGTAGATCTGTTCCACACCCAAGCCTGGGTTACTCACCCTTTGAGCTGGTCTATGGCCATGATGTGAAAGGGCCATTACAGCTGGTTCAAAGTCAGTGGGAGGGAATTATCCCTTCTTCAGGGACTAATGTGGTTGATTTTGTGACTAACTTGCAGAATACTCTCAGGGAAGCATGGGCAGTTGCTCATGAGAATCTGCAGCAAGCACAAGAGAAACAGAAGACCTGGTATGACCAGTGGGCCAGAGAACGTTGCTTTGAGAAAGGAGACCAAGTGATGGTCCTGAAGGTTATCCAGTCTAACAAGATGGAAACTTCTTGGGAAGGGCCTGCCGCAGTGCAAGAACGCATTGGGACAGTGAACTATCTCATACAGTTTCCAGACTCTAATGTCAAGCCAAAAGTGTATCATGTGAATTCACTGAAACCCTTCTACGAGAGGCCCAGTCATCTTCTCACACTTTCAGTCCAGGAAGATGAGGAGGAAGAGTGGCCTGAAGGTGCTTTCTATGATCGGGAGGGTGGTAGCTTGGAAGATGTTAAACCCTCCCCAAGACTCAATGCTATCCAACGCAACCAGTTCTCTCAATTGACAGGCAAGTTCACTACCCTGTTTTCACCTATCCCAGGTCGCACCACAGACCTTCAACATGTGGTACCCGCAGAGGACAGCAGGCCATCAGCAGAACAACCATGACGAGTGTCACCAAAGGAGAAAGAGGCGATAGAGAGGGAGGTGAAAGAGATGTTGGACATGGGGATCATTCGCCCATCACGCAGTCCATGGGCATCCCCAGTTGTCCTCGTGCCCAAGAAAAGGGGAACGGACATACGCTTTTGTGTAGATTATAGAAAACTGAACTCAGTGACGCGCCCTGAACATTATCCAATGCCCAGAGTGGATGAACTGTTGGAGAAATTGGGGCGTGCTAAGTACTTATCCAGCCTCGATTTGACCAAAGGCTATTGGCAAATCGCCCTAGCAAAGGAGTCTAAGCATCGAACAGCATTCGCCACTCACACGGGCCTGTTTGAGTTCAATGTACTTCCCTTCGGGCTACGCAATGCACCTGCAACTTTCCAGAGGCTGGTGGACTGTTTGCTAAGAGGGTGCAGGGATTTTGCTGTTTCCTATTTAGATGACATTGCAATCTTCTCGGACTCCTGGGAAGACCACCTGAAACACTTGGAGATTGTCTTCCAACGCATTAGTGATGCTGGACTGACAGTCAAAGCAAAAAAGTGCCAGTTTGCGCTGGACAGAGTCACCTACCTTGGCCATGAAGTGGGACAGGGGACTGTCACTCCATTGCAAGTCAAAGTGGAAGCTATTAATAGCTGGCCCATTCCCCGTTCCAGGAAGCAGGTGCAGTCCTTCCTCAGCCTAGCTGGGTACTACAGGAGATTTGTGCCCAACTATAGCCAAGTGGCGGCACCTCTAACAGATCTGACAGGTTCCAAGAAGCCTAAGGTAGTGAAATGGACAGCAGAGTGCCAAGAAGCCTTTGCAGCCTTGAAACAAGCCTTGATGGCAGATCCTGTGCTCATGGCACCAGACTTTGACAAGCCGTTCATAGTGGCTACAGATGCTTCTGACAGAGGCATTGGGGCAGTCTTACTGCAAGAAGGTCCGGATGGCACCTTGCATCCCATTCTGTTCCTCAGCAAGAAGCTTTCTGTGAGGGAGTCCAACCGGTCCATACCAGAGAAGGAGTGCTACGCCATAGTGTATGTGCTAGAGAAGCTGAGACCATATGTATGGGGACGTCGCTTCACTCTCCAGACTGATCATGCTGCCCTCCGATGGCTCCATACAGTCCGGGGAGCTAACAAGAAGCTACTCCGATGGAGCCTGTCCCTGCAAGACTTTGACTTTGACATTCAGCATGTGGCTGGAAGTTCCAATGTGGTTGCAGACTCCTTGTCACGCAGAGAACTGGAGGGAGGTTAAGAGGGATGAGCTTTACGTGTCTGTTATTGACAACATGGCTAACCTGTACTGTTGTGTGTTTGCATGTATTCTCTGACTCTTCCTTTCTTAGGTCACAGGATGAAATCCCAGCCGGTGTGGCTCCGGCCTTCAGCTGTTTCCAGACCGTCTGAGATTTGGAGGGCGTGTGATAATGGGGCTTCCCATTATCTAGACTTGGCCGAAGGGGGATGCTTCCCTCTTCAGGTATACCAAGGATTAATGAGGTGTTGGGATTAGGTTACACTTTTTACTGTGGGTCAGCCTCACAGGTCACGGGGGGAGAGTGGCCCAATCGAGGGAAGAGAGGTGAGCATCTTCGAGATGCTTCGAGATGCTTCGAAGGAGAAGTTATAAAAATCCTTGAGAGGCCGTGTGGCAGAGAGACAACAAAGGAACCTCCTGGAGATGGGATCTGTGCCAGTCGTAGGCTGCAGACCCTGGGCCTCGCCTCCCAGTCTCATTCCTCTCCTAGACCATCTAAGCCTGTGAACCCCAATGTGAGTAACTAGAATAAGGTAGTTAGTCGCGTTAGGGCTTTTTATTATTTTGGACGTTGGCTGATCTTAAGAATGTATCTGTTGTTATAACTACTTGTAACTTAAGCGTACCTGGGAGGGGGGAGCCTCTCGTGTGTATTATTGTCTTGTTCACCTGCATGCCTTACAATAAATGCTTTGCTGTAAAACCTCTGTTTGCTCTCCATTCCCACACCATTCTTCGGCACACGCTTAGATAGAACTTCTCTCACTCAGAAGGAGGAGGGAAAGGAAAGGTCCTTAAGCATAGAGATTGGCAATCCACGGACAGGGTCCCACTGTCCTGTTCAGTTACAAGTATATTCAGAATTCAGTGGGTGGTGGCAGCATGAGAATTAATGAACGCTGGGGAATTTCCTGCTGCTTTTCAAGGGTAGAAGTCAGTCTTGGAGGGGCTGGAAGTAAACTCAGTATGACAATCATTTTATACCAAAGTTCAGATTGTCCGTACCATTGTATTTCCAATTTCTGTTTATGGTTGTGGAGGCTGGACAATGAAGAAAGCTGCTATGAAGAGAAATCATTTGATATGTGGTGCTGGAGGAGAGTTCCACAAGTACACTGGACTACCAAAAACGCAAATAAATGGATATTAGAGCAAATGAAGCCTGGACTCTGCCTAGAAGCCAAGATAACTGAACTAAGACTGTCATACTTTGGCCATATCATGAGAAGACATGTCTCCCTGGAAAAAGACAGTAATGCCTGCCAAGGGAGAAGGCAGTAGGAAAAGGAGAGCAAGATGGATAGACTCCATCAAGGAAGCCATAGCCCTGAGTCTGCAAGACTTGAGCAGGACTGTTGATAACAGGGAGTCTCTAATTCATAGGGTTACCATAAGTTAATGTCAACTTGACAGCAATTAACAACAACAGATCTTTATTTTTATTCTCATGACAACTCTGTGAGGTAGATCAGGCTAGGAAAGAGTAACTGGAACAAAGCCACCCCAATGACTTTGCTAAGTAATGATTTGAATCTGGGTCTAGCCTTGCCCTGGAATCCAGCCCTGGGACCCAAAAGCGGCAAATGAGAGGCTTGCTTCTGTCCTTTTCTCAGGTGCCTGAACACAACAGGAAGGGAATTTGGGGGCAGCTGCTTTTCTTTTTTCATGGGGACAGTTCCTGCTGAAATTGCCATTTCTGTGCACAGCCAGAGAGGGAAAGAGCTCTGTCTGCCACTGCCCATCTGGTTGCCCTCTAGAAAGGCCCTGGGAACAATTGGTAATGGAAGAATAGACATGTTAATGGGGAAGCTCAGAAGGACAAAGCACTGGTGGAAGATGGTTTTAACACAAAAGCCATCTCCCTCCTTAAAAGAAAAGAAATTAATTTGCAGAGAAGAGCAATTCCACAGCAGCAACATTTGCAATTTCCACTTAAGCCTTTAAACTTTAGCAATGCCATTTGTTGTTTTAGTCCTTAAACTTTAGGAATGCCATTTGCTTTCTTTTTAAGGTATCATGTGCCTTTGATAGGACCATCCCAGACCAGAGGTTTCTGAGTTAAAACCTGAGACCTAGAACAGCCCCTAGTAATGTCATTCAGCTTTATTCTTTTAAATACCAACCACAGTTGCTCACAGCTTGTCACTCAGTACACATACACAGAGAGAGAGAGTGAGAGAGTGTGTTTCTGTTTGGAAATTAAGAGAGGAGTCGTAACTACAGGCTCAGCTGTTCCTGAAAGAACTTCCTGAGAGTAAGGGCAGTTCAACAGTGGAATATGCTGATGCCTCAATGGAGTGTGGTGGAGTCTTCTTCTTGGAGGCTTTTAAACAGAGGCTGGATGGCCATCTGTTGGGAATGCTATGATGGTGTCTTCTTGGGGTTGCTCTGGATGGCCGTTGCGGTCTCTTCCAACTCTATGTTTATATGAAGGTGAAATGAGTGGATTATTCCTCTCACCTACTTAGGAATGTAGAGCAGAGTGGAGGGGAAGCCCTGGCATTACAGCAACTGGGAAGGAAGGAAGACGATATGTAAATACACAGAACCTGCCTCTCTCCTCTGAAAGTCTCTAAAAGCTGCAGCAACTAATCAAGCCTTGGAAGTTATGGGAAGCTGCTGCTCTAACGGGTGAACTTGAGATCTGCTCACAGCCCTTTCTCCTTGCTTGGAGCTGAGCCTCACAAAACTGGAGGATTTTCTCCCTTACCTCCCACTTGGAGATGACTCAGACCCAGGGCCAGGCGTGGAGATCTGGCAAGGCTTGTCTCTGAAGTTATGGTTTAAAATCGGTGAAGAGCTCGTAGTTTGGTGGTCAAGCTTAGGATCTGCACACAGGAGGTTGACAGGTTTTTAAACCTCTGGCATCCCTGGTCTAAAAAAGTTTTCTCTTGAGCTGTAGAGAAGAAAAGGTTGTTCTTTCTGTAATTTCCTGGAGACCTTCTGTGAGTCTGTGGTTGCCCAGAATCTGGTAGACTTGTGGTTTACTTTTTGTTGAAAAAAGGCCTCTCCTTGGACTTAAAGCAGCCCAGGGAGACCTAAAAAAAAAATGGAGAAATTGCCGCCCATGATCTCTAGGGGACATAAAAGAGGACACAGGAGACAGCCTTCGCAGTTGCCGCCCCTGGGTGTGGAACTCCTTCCCACAGGATGTTCGGTTGGCTCCCTCTTGGCTGTCTTTCTGCCCGTGGGCCAAGACTTATTTATTTAGGTGAGACGTTGGCTCTTAACTCAAGTGGCAGAAAGGTCTTTTAATGAAGTATGCTCTGCTTGTATTTTTTTTTTCTGTAATATGTTTTGAACTGTTGTAACTTTGCACTTTTAATAGAACAGGATTTTAAAACTTGCATGTAATAGGATTTTAGCTGCATATTTTAATTTGTTGTAAGTTCCCTTGAGTTCTATGCTAGGAGAAAGATAGGATATACATTAAACTTAAAAAGTAAATTTTTAGTGATTTCAGCCCCAGAAAAAACAAAATCATTAAAATTTGGGGTGCATGGCAGGAGGGGATGTAGCCCTCCAGGCCCCATGAGAAACTCATGCAGTCACTTCCCAACCTTTGGCAGTTCCGAGATCAGACGAGGTCAGGCGTGTTCAGCGTGGTGTGGCCGTGCTACTTGGAACTTCTTTTATTCCAAAGGGGGGAAACTGGTGCTCCCAACTCTGAAAGTGTATTCAGGAAAAATAGTGGCCCAAATGCTATATGGTGTAGAGATTTGGGGGGTAAATCATAGGAATCTGAATGACCTGGAAGTCTGCCAGAATAAATTTTTTAGATCTTTGCTGGCAGTACCACCGGGAACTCCAACTGCATTCCTCAGAACAGAGTTAGGTGTACCATCTGTAAAAGCAAGGTCTGAGTTGGCAATTTTTACGTATTATAAAAGGGTCCTAGACATGACAGATGATCGTCTGCCTAAGCTGTGCTTAGCCGAGCAATGGAAGATAGGTGGCTGGGCTAAGCTAGTCCAGGACCTGTTAGTAACCGAAAGTCTCTCAACAGATATTTTTGTCTTTGAGGGATTCAAAACTAAAGTGAGGGACTATATTTATAAATTGGATAATGAGCAGGACCTAAGTGTAATTAAAAGATCAGAGTTTTCACACTGGCCTCGTATGGTGAAACCTAACCACCTGAGAACCTTTGGCAGTTGCCCATAACGGAGCCTAGACCCACGAAAAGTCTCAACTGAGAAGATGATAACTGCCACCAGAGTGATGGCATGAGGGTGCATTGCCAGGACACCGCCTGCTAATCAGCAGTCTTCCGGCTTGGGGGGCAGAGCTATGCCCAGTGTGGTCCAGCAGCCATGACACAACTGGAAAGAAAGCATTGCACAAGGAGGTGCTGGATTCCTCCTGTCACAGTGTCTGAAAAATACATTATGCTGGTGTAACCACAGGAGAGCCGATGTGCTATAGTGGTTGGATTAGAATCAGACCAGGGTTCAACTCCCCACTTGGCCAAGGAAACCCACTGGGTGACCTTGGGTAAGTAAGACACTCTCAGCCTCAGGGGATAGCAATGACAAAACCTTCTCTGAAGAAATCTTGTCAAGAAAACCCAGGATAGGTTCACTTTGGAGTCGCCGTAAGTCAGAAACAACTTTGAATGCTTTGATGGTGTCTTCTTGCATGGCAGAATGGGGTTGGACTCTACGGCCCTTGTGGTCTCTTCCAAATCTATGATTCTGTGAAGGCACACAACAAGAACAAACCCATTGTTGCTGTTGTTGTTATTGTTGTATGACTTCCAAGTCATTTTCATGAATTGCTGTCAAGTTGGCTTCAATTTATAGCGACCCTCTAAATGAGAGACCACCAAGAGTTCTGCATCATTAACCATGCAACTCAAGTCTTGCAAATTCAGGGCAGCCTTGGCTTCCTTGACTGAGTCAATATACCTGTAATGTGGGGTCCTCTTCCTTTTCATAGTCAACCCCTGATTATGACATCATAACAAGATGCTTCAGAGTCCCAAAAGCAACCTTTTCCAAGCTGTGCCTAAAATCTAATATAACACTTTGAGGGTGCTCCTAGATTAGTGTTTTGCAGAGCAAGCATCCTGCCTCGTTTCGTGACATTTAGAGGGTGCAATTCCAGAAGAGGATTTTATTGTGCAGTTGCACCACATCATTCATGAAGGTTAATGGGAGGTTGTTATCCATTGACAGCCCTCTTGAATTCCCCCATTGTTTCCTGTGAAAAGAATAAAGACACAAAAGCTCCACAAATGCCTTTTATTTGTAGGTGGTCGGAGTCCTCTGCCTGGAAGCATGGAGAAAGTCCGGAGGACAATGATGCTGTCTTCTCTTTGTGTCCCTCTCTTGAGTTTCCATCATATCCTCCATTTTTATTTTGTGTCACAGAAAATCTGTGAAAGGAGGGAAGATGGAACAGCTATGCTATGACTTTTGATTGGTAGCGTTAGAAGCCGTCTGTCATTTATCTGTTTGAATAAGAGTATGGAAGAAGATAGGATCAGACCCAAAGCCTCTCCTGTCCAGCATTCAGCTGCCACAGTGGCCAACCAGTTGCCTCAGCTAGATCACAAGGAGAAAGCGAGAGCATAGGTTATCATGGAATCATAAAATTGGAGGAGACCCCAAGAACCATCTAGTCCAGCTCCCAAACACTACAGCATTCCACAGCTAAAGCATTCCTGAGAGGTTAACATCCGTCCTCTACTGTGAAACCTCCAGAGAAGGAGAATGTACCATCTTGCAATGTAGTCTGTTCCATTATTGAACAGCTCGTGTTGTCAGGAATTTCCTCCAAATGTTTAATTGGAATCTCATTTCTTGTAATTTAAATTTATTTATTTACCTCATATCCTCTGGACCAACCTTCAGAGAGTAAAAGATGGCTCTTGGATCACCTCTTGCTCTTCTTTTCTCCAGACTAAGCATACCCAGCTCCCTTGTACACCATGATTTACAAACGCTGTACCAACCTGGTCACGCTCCGCTGGAAATGTTCCAGCTCAATATTCCTCTTTAATTGTGGCTCCCTGAACCAGACATGTTACAGTCCTCCCTCCACATTTATGGGTTTGACCTTTGTGAATCTGATTATTTGTGAGGTGCGCATGCGCCTTCTCCCCGCCTTTTTCCTCCTCCCATTCCCTTGCATTTTGCTGGCACAGAGAATCATAGAATCATAGAGTTGAAAGAGGCCACGGGCCATCGAGTCCAACCTCCTGCTATGCAGGAACACGCATCAAAGCATTCCCAACAGAAGGCCATCCAGCCTCTGCTTAAAAACCTCCAAGGAAGGAGACTCCACCACACTCCATGGAGGCAGCAGATTCCACTGCCGGACAGCTCTGACCGTAAGGAAGTTCCTCCTGAGGTTCAGGTGGAATCTCCTTTCCTGCAGCTTGAATCCATTGCTCCTTGTCCTGGTCTCTGGAGCGGCAGAAAACAAGCCCACTCCCTCCTCTACATGGCATCCCTTCAAATATTTAAGCATGGCTCTCAGGTCCCCTCTTAACCTTCTCTTCTGCAGACTAAACATCCCCAGCTCCCTAAGCCGCTCCTCATGGGGCTTCACAGCTTCCAGACCCTTCACCTTTTAGGTCGCCCTCTTCTGGACACACTCCAGCTTGTCCATATCCTTCTTGAACTGAGGTGCCCAGAACTGGACACAGGATTCCAAATGGGGTATAACCAAAGCAGAGTAGAGTGGTACCGTTACCTCCTTCAGTCTAGACACCATACTCCTGTTGATGCAACCAAGAATCGCGTTGGCTTTCTTGGCTGCCCCATCACACTGCTGACTCGTGTTCAGCTTGTGATCTACCAAGAGTACTAGATCTCTTTCACACGTACTGCTAGAAGGAAGGCAAGTGCCTAGACAAAGGGCAAGGAAATGGAGGGGGGGCTCGTGCGACCCTTCCTTCTCCCCTCCGGAGCTCCCTCTCCCATTCCCTTGCCTCTGGCCCCAGTGCTGAGAACTTGCACCAAGGCAAAAGGTAAGAGAATTGGGAAGAAAGACTTATACTCAGTTCTTCCTTCTCCTGCTCTTGCCTCCCATTCCCTTGCCTCTGGCCCTGTGTGCAAAAGGCAAGGGAATGGGAAGAGGGAGAGGGATCACAGGGGGTAGTTATTTGTAGTTTTTCCACCTTCATGAGGGTTCTGTGCCCAAAACTCTCATGAAAGTGGAGAGGCCACTGTTCATTTTTTGTTTTGCTACAATTATAATTACGAGAACAGCCACATTGGATCAGTCTGAAGGTCTAAGGCTATTTTGGCCCTGAATCACCCACTGCTCAGCTTTACTGGTTGCCCTTTGGGGCTGTGACATTATGAGCGAGCGAGCGAGAGAAAGCTTATCCATGTCTACTTTCTCACACCCTAAATAAGCCTATGCACCTGTTTCTAGAGAATGTAGTTATGGAGGGGGAGCAAAAAGAGGGAATTGCTACTCCCAGATTAGGATCATTTCTGCACTATGCTGTTACCGTGCTATTATTCTACTTTCAATATCCTATGGAATCCTGAGATACCTAGTTTAGGGAGGGTCATTTAGCATTCTCAGCCAGAGAGCTCTTTGGCCTCAGCAAACTACAAACCCCAGAATTCCACAGGATGCTGAAAGTGAAATAGTAAGACTGTAACAGTGTAGTGAGGAAATGACCTAGGAATTCTGCTTCTCCCATGAAAGTTTCCTTCAGTCCTCAAATTTATCACTTTGCAGAGACTTGAGACATGAAAAAATCATCCTCTCCAAAAAAAAAAAAAAAAAACCTCTCTTCTATTTGCTGTGTTTACATTTCCTTGTTCCCTTTGCTTGCCCCTTTTCTTCAGATGCCTGAACTCCTCCACCTCTAAAATGTGGAAAATTTTAGTTACTGCAAAACTGGAAATTTAGAGAGCGGAGGCAAATGTCATCTGGGGGCCGAATTCTTTCTTGGCAGGGTTGACAATACCTTCGTATTAACCCTCCCCTTGTTTCTAGTGTCTTAGTTTGCATTATGTTTTGTGCTTTAAAAAGCGTAAAAGAAAACTTGGGGAAAAAGGGGAGGAAAAAAGCAAAGGCTTTGCCTTCTTCTCCACCAAGACAGATCCAGAGATCGGAATGAAGAGCTCAGACAAACTTTGCGCGCTCGCTCGCGCGCTCTCTCCAGGGAAGAGTTAATAGCAGGCAGCTCCTGGGCAGCGAAAGCGCTTCCTGGTTTTGGCCAATCGGGAGGGCACAAAGTCTCTGCGACAGGTGAGGCAAGTGTGTACTCCAGGTAGCCCTTTCCTCATTTTGCAGGTGAGGGAGCAACCCACGCCCACTTAGGAGGGGGAGCGGCGTGGGAGCGAGGTCTCCTCGAGAGCAGAGGTAACCGTCCCACGGGACTGCCGGTGCTGTTTTGCAAAGCAGCCTCCTTCTCTTTCCTCCCTTCCCGCAGCCCCTGTCCTCTCCTGTCCAGTTTCTTTTTCCTGCGTAACATGAAACTCTCCTCCTTCGGAGAGAGGAGCCGTTTTCCCCGGGCTCGCGTGAAGCCGGCGGAATCGCTGAGAAACAGGCAAGCACAACCTGCAGAGGGAGATGGCTTCTGGGTCAGGTGAGAAAGGAAGGTTAGGCCAGGTGGGTTTCTGCAGGTAGAAGCAGGAAGAGATTACCTGTTCCCTTGTTGTTGTTTTCGAAGTTCCACTGGAAAGATTTTTCCACCGGTTCTCGCAGTTGGTCGGTGTTTTCCCACTGGAGTTGTGACCTGTAGCTGTATTTGGTGGCTTATTTTAACCGCATCATTCTTTTTTTAAACAGCAAGTACCCGTTGGGGGAGAAAGTTGTGATTTATTATTATTATTATTATTATTATTATTATTATTATTGATGATGATGATGATGATGATGATGATGATTTTCAGGTCTTGCATTTATGAGTTAAGAACTATCCAGAAAGAGAATTGCCAGGTTTTTAAAATATCAGAGACAGTTGAAATTCATTTCATGCAGGGATGACAGTCAGAAATTAGCTATTAATTTTTTTTTGTTTTCTACTTAAAATACCAAATGGAAGTACTGATTTCAGGTAACTTAGTCTTTAATGTGTAGGCAGGAGAGCTTACTGGGATGTTTTATCTTTTAAAACTTCTGCATGTTTTTAAAATGTTTTTATGCTGTTTTATATGGTGATTTGAAGTGTTTTTAAAGCGTGTGTATGATAATGGATCAAGTGAGGCAATAGAGATTGTCATAAAAGGCTAACACAGTTACTGCATAAAAGAAAATAAATACAGGTTCAGTAGTCCCAGTATACAAAGCTATGGTGGCCAGCCTCTTTTCTGGCAGGGACTCTGTGCCTTTAAGACCTCTGAAAAAAGGAGAAAGGCAGTGATGGCAAAGCTTTTTAAAATTGTACTGTGAATGTTTTTTTTAACTGATTGCCTGTCTCTGGGAGCCCCTTTGGGTTCCGCTCCAGGACAAAGGCAGCATACAAGTGAAAGAAATAAAAATGCATAATTCATTATCTGTAAAACTAACAGATTGTTCACATTCATAAATTAGATGATGCATATTTTTCTGTGGGTAGGAAGAGTCCGTACCCCAAAATACAGGATTTCCTGGGATCTTGTTCAATCTGTATAAAGGGAAAAGGATTTCAACCTTTAAATAGGTGACATCACTCCCAGAAAGAGACAATTGCCTTTCTAATGAGGAATGAGCGTGTTGGCCCTCAAATAAGGGACATCCCTTCTAATAACGGACTCCTAGCAACCCCACCTGGAACCCACATTTTTGGGAAATATTTGTATCACTCTTTAAAAGCACAGAATTTTAGATGGAGAAGGTAACTTGAAGGTCACCAACCCTGCTCAGCCTCTTGCAAAGTAGAACCACAGAATTTTGGAGGTGGACTCGCAATTTAGAAGAATATGAAAGTGCATAGAACTAGCTGTGACTCTTTTATTTGACCAAAGGAGCCACATTTTGTGTCTGTGTGTGTGCTGGGGAGGGGGAGAACCAACTCTGAATCAGAATTTTCCTTGCCACATGCTGTTTTACTCTTAAAAATAATATTGCAGGCTGCTGGTTGCTTCCAGAGTTGCTATTTGAAGCAAATGTGTCTGAGGAGAATGCAGTTATTCAGAGATGGGTGGGTGGGTTGCACTTTGCATGTGCTCAGAGAACTCTCCCTGCCTTATTCCTTTGTTCTAGCATTCGTAACAGATTTTCTACGGTCATGTTTTGCCCTGATCGTAATTTCAGTCGCGATCTGTGTTTTGGGTATGACATGATCAAACAGGTGATTGTGACGACCTTGTAAGAAGGTCCACCAGCTTTGTTTTCTGGTATTTTCCTGTGCATTTAAAAGTTCTACCCAGGTAGTAATTAAGTAGGCGAACGTCACTGCGTTTTTCCTTTTTTCAGAGGTCTTAAAGGCACAGAGTCCCTGCCAGAAAAGAGGCTGGCAGCCATAGCTTTGTATACTGGGACTATTGAACCTATATTTATTTTCTTTTATGCAGTAACTGTGTTAACCTTTTATGATAATCTCTATTGCCTCACTTGATCAATCATCATACACACGCTTGGATGAGTGGGTGCAAGGTTGTAATTAGTGAGGTGAGGGGCAATTGAGATGCAAAATGCACAAACTTGAAGAGGGACAAAGGCTCTTTATTATGCAACCTGTCTTAATCTGCTCATCAATTCAAGAAACTTGGGTTACAACCAAAGACAACCAGTGGCTTCCATATTAGTGGTGTCGTAAATCTGCTTTTACCCAGGTTGTAAAACAGCTATCTCAGATGTTGAATCCTATTCTTATAAGAGATTCAACACGTTGAATAGCTCCTTTGAAATCTGGAATAAAACCTAGAGCAGATTTCTTACACCACTCGCAGGGGCAGCCTCCAGCCTTTCCTGGTTACCTTCCAACTACTGTTTGTTAATGACCACTCCATTCTTTCTGGCAAAGCACGTATACTATAATTTGCCAATTGGGACAACATTGCATGCATCTGTTGAAGTGAGCTGTAGCCCATAAAAACCTTAAACTAAATATAACTGGTTCGTCTTTAGGGTGCAACAAAAGCTTTTGTTTGCTTGCATAATAATGGTGTCTGCAGAGACTCAGTGTGGCATAATGGTTAGATTGTTGGACCAGGACTTTGGGAGACCAGGGTTTCTGACTTTTGTAGAGAGGATGCCTTCCAAATAGACGTCTGTCTTCCATTTTGTGGTGACTCAAGCCATTTCTACCCTACATTATGCTAGTGCTATTATCCTACTTTCAACCTCCTGTGGCATTCTGGGGTTTATAGTTTACTGAGGCCAAAGAGCTCTCTGGCTGAGAAATCTATATGCCGCTCCCTAAACTGCAAAGCCCAGGTTTCCACAGGAGATTGAAAGTGGAATAACAGCACTAGAACAGTGCAGTGTGGAAATGGCCTCAGTGAGTTAAGTGGCTAAAAGCCAGAATGCTCTTCAGGGCCCGTGAATTCAACTCCCCAGTGAGTACCTTAGAAAAAGGCTGTTTTTAAAAAGAGCTTCGATTTGAACCAGTGCAGAGTTGTGGTTTGAGTGTTGGTCTATGACTCTGGGAGACCAGAGTTCAGATTCTTGCTCAGCCATGGAGACCCACTGGGTGATATTGGGCAAGTCGCACTCTCTCAGCGTCAGAGGAAGGCAAAAGCAAACCCCCTCAAAACAAATCTTGCCAAGATCCAAACAGGCACCGCTGGGCTCCAGGAAAGGGCTTTCCATGTTGTCTCCTAACTGGCAACTGTCACCCTCCCAGACTCCATCTTCTTTCATCCATCACTGGTAGAACTTTATAAGTACACTGGGGGAATGTCAAATCAGATCTCAAATTATGTCATTTTTTTCCCCACTCTGTGTTGTTGTTTTTATGATGAAGAGTGTCGTGACACCTTCAAGACTAATGAGTTTTATTTGGCATGGGCTCTTTATTGTCAGATGCTGCCAATAAAGGCCACTTCACTGGGTGCTTCTGTTGGGCGTTGCAATGTTTTGAGCCGTTCGGAGAGAATTACGACACTTGGACAGTTCTAGAACTAAATGACTACCGTGGCGGAATAATTGGTTAGCTCTGCCAGGTCCATGACAACCTGTACAAGAGAGCAAGGAAGCTATTCCCAGGAGGAATGGTGAAACAAGACGGTAAGCGGTTCCATCGGAGCAGTGGCAGTGTGCATATAGAACAGAAGGAAAAGTAATTTACCACGGGAATGGACTGAGAAAGAAAAGAGCCACTGAGAAAGGTGGCAGGAGCATTTAGAAAGCCCAGGTTCCATTCCGTCATTATCATCATCATCACTGTTACAAATAGCCCTCCGCATTTGCTAGGGTTAAGGTGCAAGACCCTTGCAAAAGTGGAAAAATTGCAAATATCAAAATGTGCGTGCAGGTCTGTGGGAAGGGGGCTGAGGCATGGTGGGGAGGAATGGATACCCAGGGTCCAAACCAAGTCACGGAAAGGGGTGGGTCAACAGGATGGACCTGTCCTTCTTTTCTCTGGCCCTTCTCCTTCCTTGGATGTGCGGGGGACATCGGGAAAGAGTTTGAGGTGCTGAGAAATTGGGCTGTGAGCCATATTTCGTTGGCCAGGCAGCAACTGGTGGAGGAGGAAAAGGACCAGAGGCAGGTTTTTAAAAGGATGCCCAGCCTGATTGGAGCTGCCGAAAGGGACAAGAAGGACCTGAGGTGTTGGGGAGAGCAGGAGTTGGAGAAACTTGCAAATAATCAAATCTGTGAACGTTAAACCTGTTAATGCAGAGAGCCCACTGTACGTGCATTAATGACATATTTTGTGAGACAGAGTGCGTGTGTTTGTTTTTAAAACAACGCGTTATGTATTACACACTCTTTAGTATTACATCTTTGGATGACTGACTGAGATCTGAAATGTTTAGATGTGTGAAAATTAGATGTATGGAAACAAAACGTACAGGGCAGCTCCCGATCCGGACAACAGGATCAGGATCCAAAATGACTTTTAACTGATGGGGGAACCAGGCCAAAAAAGCTAACAAAATAAATTTCAGCAGGGCTAAATGCAAGGTACTACATCTAGGCAAGAAAAATGAAACACACAAATTTAGGTTGGGTGATACTTGGCTTGATAGGATCTGAGGAGGATCTAGGGATCTTCGATCAAGCACGAGTCAACAGTGTGACGCAATGGCCAAAAAAGCCGATGAGATTCTATCATGCATCCACCGGAGTAAAGCGCCCAGATCAAAGGAAGTCATAGTACCATTGTATTCAGATTTGGTCAGACCTCCTGTGTCAGTTTGTGGTTCAGTTCAGGAAGGCTGTTGAAAAGCTGGAACATATCCAGACAAGGGTGGCCAATGTGGTCAAAGGTCTGAAAATCAAGCCCCTGTGAGGTACAGCTTAAGGCTCTTGGTATGCTTAGCTTGGAGAAGGGAAGATTAAAAGGTGATGTGGCAGCCATATTTTAAATTCCTGAAAAGAAGTCATGTAGAAGATGGAGCGAACTTGTTTTCTGCTGCTCCAGAGGCTAGAATACAAACCGGTGGATTCATATTATAAGAAAAGAGATTCCACCTCAATGTTAGGAAGAACTTCTTACTGTAAGAGCTATTTGGCAGTGGAATCTGCTGCCTCAGAGTGTGGTGGAATCTCCTTCTTTGGAGGTTTTTAAACAGGGGCTGGATGGCGATTAGAAATGCTTGGATGGTGTCTTCCTGCATGGCAGAAGGGGGTTGGATTGGATGGCCCTCGTGGTCCCTTCCAACTCTGTGATTCTGTTATTTTTTTGACTTGAGGTTGGGAAAGAGGGTGATGGAAGGAATGTTGTAGGTGGATTTGCATGGCTATCACTCTTTGAAGTAAAGGTACAAATGACTATCTCTCATTAACTAACACAACCCTTCATTCATGGTTTTTGATTAGTTTTGAAGCCTCATACTTCGGAATTTGGCTTAACTCCCACCAATGAATAACTAGTGTTCCCTTGCTGCGCGCACACACACACACTTTTGTCACTGACCTTCTGGGAGACTAAATGAGAGCTATACCATTGCCCTTGCAATTCTTCATGCCAAGTTAATAGCAAATCCGTAAGGCATTTGCAATGCAAGAAGGCTGCTGGAGTTGTTCTTCAGTTTCTAAAAGTGAGTATGATTTGTATATTAACTGCTTTCCATTGCAAAACATTTGAATCAGAGGTATGAACTTCTCTTTTTACTCAGCTGCCTGTGGGGCTGGTATAACCCACACTCTCTACCTTCCCCAGCTATCTGCCACAAAAGATGCAATCCTCTATTGCAATGCAGGCCTTCCAGTCATGCTGATCTCTAGTTCGGTCTGAACTTGGAGAAGTTATACTTCCAACTGTGGCTTCCGGGATCTCCCAGCTGGCATGGTCAGTGGCTGTGTGACTGGAGGATTCTGGGACTTGTAGTCCCCAAAGTAACCTTTTTAAATGTCCTGATGATAAGGCATGTGCTTTGCATGCAGATAGTTTCAGGTTTAATCCCAGGTACCTGCAGATAGGACTGGGAAGGACCCATGCCTGAAATGGTGTAGATCAAGGTTGGGAACATGCCCAGAGAAAGGATACCCATGGTGTTCAAAGCTCTGAAAAGCAAAACTTACAGGAGCTGTGTGTTCTTGGAGAAGTCTGAGAGATGACGTGATAGCCATCATTAAATATCTGAAGGGCATCATGTAGAACATGGAGCCAGCATGTTTTCTTCAACTCCAGAGTTCAGAACTCAAACAAATGGATTCAAATTACAAGAAAAGATTCCACCTAAACATTGGGAAGAACGTCTTGACAGTAAGAGCTGTTCAATGGTGGTATTGACTATTTTGGAGGATGTTAGACTCTCTGTCTTTGGAGGCCTTTAAACAGAGGCTGGATGGGCATTTCTCAGCAGTGCTTTAGTAGTGTATTCCTGCTTGGCAGGAGGTTGGGGTAGATAGCCCTTGCATCCCCTTCCAGCTCTAAGATTATATGAATCATGTGGATCTCCAGATGGTGTTGGACTGCAGGTTCCAGACACCTTAGCCAGAACAGTCAATGGTGAGGAATATTAGGAGTTGTAGTTCAGCAGCATCTGAGGAATTGCATGGTTTCCCACCCTTGCTGTAGAGCCATTGCAGACAGACAGTTGTAGACTAAAGGTGGTGGAAGGCTGGGTAATTCATCACTGACTCTCCCTTATTTAAGAATAACAGCAGGTCAGTGATTCGTCACCATAGCCCAAATTTCCCACCAAATTATACAAGGACTGTTGCTGTTTTTAATGTGGAAGGAACTGTGAGCTCCACTAGGTTCAGGTCCTTAAAACCAGTGCCTGGGCAGAGGCTTTTTGCTCCTGGAAGTGGAGCAACAAATGGCAAGTTTTCTGGGTCGACATCTAAGCCAGTGTGGTGTAGTAGTTTGATTTTTGGACTGTTACCCAGGAAACTGAGTTCAAATCCTCACTCTGCCATGGAAACCTACTGGGTGACCTTGCGCAAGCCGCACTCTCTCAGCCTCAGAGGGCAAAGACAAAGCCCCCCCTGAACAAATTCTGCCAAGAAAACCTCATCATAGGTTTGCCTTAAGTTGGAAACAACTTGCAGGCAGGAACCAACAGTCTCTGACACAATCATGTAAGAGTGTCTAGTGCGCCACAGCAGCCAAAATATTTTGCTCCATGAGTCAGAAAATCCCACGCATGCCTCTTGCCATCCTTGGCCATAAAAAAAATGCAAAAACAACAAACTGAATACTTAACCATCTGCTTCCCTTTTCTTTTAGAGTTGCCAAGTGTCCCTTGTTATAGGGAACGACCCTTATTTGGGGCCAGAAAGCGTGTCCCTTAAAGGGCTGGCAGGTGTCCCTCATTATAAAGGATATCCTCTCTTTTAGGGCTGGAAAGGTTTTATTTTTATATAAACTGAACAAGATGCAAAAAAAAATCATATTTGATGGTTTAGGCCCTTGATAAAGACAGAAATGTGGACGTCATGTAATTCATGAATGCGAACAGTTTGTTAATTTTGCAGAGAAATGCATGACTAGGTTAACTGGAACCGGTACTTTCATTCGGTATTTAGGTAGAACACCAATTTGCTAACAGCTACTTCCTAACTGTCAACCTTGCATGCCATGAATTCCAACTGTCTCCTACTGCTCTTTGGAAGCCCTGGCTACACTACCTTTCAAACCCGTCATCTGAGGCTGCTCCTTCATACTTCCTGACCCCCACCCTTCCCGGATCTCTGTTAAAATCTCAAATCAGGATCCCCAAGGCCACAGTGCCTGACCTAGCAGAATGAGTAGCTCTGGATTTTGTGTGTAGACTTGGGAGTTTGCCCTCAAGTAGAGAAAGGAATAAGGAGGTGCAGAAGGTTTGAGACCTTCTGCATTGGTTAAGCCTCATTTGGAATCCTGTGTCCAGTTCTGGGCACCTCAATTCAAGAAGGATACTGACAAGCTGGAGTGTGTCCAGAGGAGAGTGACCAAAATAGTGAAGGGTTTGGAAGCCATGCCCTATGAGGAATGGCTTAGGGAGCTGGGGATGTTTAGTCTGCAGAAGAGAAGGTTAAGAGGGGACATGATAGCCATGTTTAAATATTTGAAGGGATGTCATATGGAAAAGGGAATGGGCATGTTTTCCGCTGCTCCAGAGACTAGGATAAGGAGCAATGGATTCTAACCACAGGAAAAGAGATTCCACTTAAACTTCAGGAGGAACTTCTTGATGGTCAGAGCTGTCTGGCAGTGGAATCTGCTGCCTCAGTGGAGTCTCCTTCTTTGGAGGTTTTTAAGCAGAGGCTGGACGGCCATCTGTTGGGAATGCTTTGATGGGTGTTCCTGCATAGCAGGGGGTTGGACTGGATGGCCCCTGGGGCCTCTTCCAACTCTGTGATTCTGTGATTCAGAATGCTAAGAAACGGATCTTCTTCTTTTCATTTCTTTGCAAGGGATTGAGATCCAAGAAGGGAGACTCCAGCTAAGTACCGTATTGGGAAAAACATCCAGCTTCGACGGCAGAACCTGCTGCTTTGGAACTGGCTCCTTCGTTGGGCGGAGAGGGGTTAAACAGAGGTTGGATGGCTACATTTGGCAGTGTTTTACCTACTGCTTCCTACACTGGCAGAGAGTTGATCCGGACCACCTCCTCCCTATGAGCCTACCAAGAAATCTGAGTTCTTAAGAAGAGGCCCTGTTATGTGTCCCAACACCTTATGAAGTTAGGTTGGTGGGTACACGTAACAGGGCTTTCTCTGAACAGTGGAACTTTCTACCCAAGAAAGCTAGGCTGGCTATTGCTGCTGCTGTTGTGCGCCGTCAGTTTGTTTCTGACATGTGATGACCCTAAGGCATAGTTATCGCAGGGTTTTCTGGGGCTGAGAATATGGCCATTTCCATGCTATACTGTTATAGTGCTATTATTCCCCTTTCAACATCCTATGGAATCCTGGGGTTTGCACTTTAGGGAGGGGCACTTGGAATTCTCAGCCAGGGAGCTCTTTGGCCTCAGGAAACCACAAACCCCACAGTTCCATAGGATGTTCAAAGGGGAATAATAGCACCGTAAGAGTGTCGTGCGGAAACTGCCTATGTAACGCACCCAAGATCACCCAGTGGGTTTTCGTGGCTGAGAGGGGAATCAAGCCCTGGTCTCCAGGGTTGTATTCTGACACTCAAATCACTACATCTCTTTTAAGCTTCCAGTGCACAGCCAAACCAATGCTTTTCCGCATGGCATTCGGTGTTGAAATTGCCGTTTTAACTGTTTCAAAACTGGATTGTAGGACTGCTTTTAGATTGGTTTTAGGAGTTGTTAAAGAGTGCTTAAATTTATTTTCAAAATGTGCTTACCTTTGTATTGTTTTAATTGGCTTTTATTTGTTCATCGCCTCGGGAGCCTTTGTGAAATAATAGATAAGCAATAGATGATCCTTGAGATCTCTTCCAACAAGCTCAAGATTGTCCCAAGCCGTTAGGCCACAACCTAAGACCTAGGGACGGTGATGACCTTGAGTGCTACGCATTATGTGCCGGCCGGAGGTGCTCACAGCTTATGATTCAAACATGTACACAGAACATATTTTCCTTTTTGGATGTCAAGACTGAAGTCTTAGCTAAAGGGGCTGTTCCCAGAGCAAGCTGCAATGAGGAAGTTATTTCTTCTCATTTAGGGAAAAGAGATAGGGAAGATTTAGTCTGGTCTACTTGCTTTGAGCCAGAACATAGATGCAGAGCAGAGCGGAGGGTGAGCCCTGGAACTACAGTGACTGAGAAATAAGGATGAAGCTAGCTAAGTAAATAGACAAAACTCATGAGGAGCCTTTGCACGTTGCAGCAAGAAATCAGTTAAGCCTTGCAAACTGTAAAGAGCTGCTGCTCTGTGTGTGTGTGTGTGTGTGTGTAGGTGAAAAAGGGAGAGCCCGTAAGCCTTGGAGCATTTACCAGTATATAGCAGAGATGCATCAATAAGGCAATCAGCTGGGGGAGGCTGTCAGCCTATATAAACAGAGAAGGAGGTGGGAAGAAGCTGTTGCAGACAACTGATCTTATCAGTGGAAGCAGCACACCTCAAGTTCGAATCCCTAGCTTGTGTTCCTGGAAGCCTTGAAACGCGCCTTGTGTACAGACTTTGCTCCTGGACTGTCGCTCTGAATTTACTACAGACTCAGACCGCCAAAACGACGACTGGTAACTTGGCTAACAAACTCTTACAAACTTTGCTCGTGGCTGCTGATAAAAGACTCTAACTGGAATGCTGTAAACCTTGGCTGGCTGCCGGCACAGTACAATCTCCCTAAACAAGTGGGGAGGAAGGATCCACTCATTTCACTCAGATCTGGGATCAGTCCCTGTAGCTAAGGCCATTTCCACTGTACGCTGTTATAGTGCAGTTATTCCATTTTCAGCATCCTATGGAATCCTGGGGTTTGCAGTTTAGGGAGGGGCATTTAGAATTCTCAGCTAGAGAGGTTTTTGGCCTCAGGAAACTACAAACCCCAGAATTCTACAGGATGTTGAAAGGCGAATAATAGCACTGTAACAGTGTAGTGCAGAAATGGCCTAAGACTTTGATCTTAATTTCCAACAGGAAAATGTAATGTTTGAACGACGCACTGTAAGCAACTGTGTTTGGTACTTAGTTGCTGGTGTTTTCGCACTTTTCTGACTGACAGCAACCCTATCACGGGATTTTCTGGCAAAATTTGTTCAGAGCAGGTTTCGCCTTTGTTTTCCTCCGAGCCTGAGAGAGTGTGACTGGACCAAGGTCACCCGGTGAGTTACCGTAGCTGAGCAAGGATTCGAACCCTGGTCTCCTGATCAATAATCAAGACACTCAAACCGCTACACCATACTGGCTAAGATGTGGGAGGGGAAGAGGTTGCCAAGGAGCAAAATGTGTTGCCCAGACACATTAAAAAGAACAGCGATACACAATGTACTTCAATGCACAATGCTTAATGAGATCACCGAGGCCATCCTTAGGTCTCAAGTTTTGGCCTGTAAACCTCAGGATCTTGGATAATCCTGAACTGGCAAGCCTGTCTGGCACCGTAGCAACTTACAGGAAAGGAGGAAGCTAAGTAAATACGTACACTCCTTGGAACGTCTTTGCAAGATGCAGCAGCAAATCAGTGAAGCCCTGTGCAAATTGTACCAAATTGTCCTCTCCTCTTCCCAGGAGCCATGAACCCCTCAAAACTGAAGATTTTGTACCTTTGTCTTCTCCCTAGAGATGATCCACAAATACTAGAGACTCAGGGCCAGGCAACATGAGATCTGCCAACTGTAGTTACAACTCTCTGACTCTATGTAGAAATGGACAACTTCAGCATAATATATCCCGACCTCATAGAGTGTGTACATTTTGGAAGTATTTACTCTTTTCAAAAATTGCACAGCTAGAGTCGTTCCCTTTAGTTATTCTGCTTCCTTCGTCCAGAATTAGTCACATGAGGAATCTCATCCAACTCAAGACCATAAAGGTCACCAAGAGGATATTTTTGCATATGGTGGGTGGCTGTTGCTAGAAGAATAAAATTATTTGGGTTATAGACTCCAGATCTTGTCTGATCTTGGAAGGCGGGTGGAGAATGTGGATACTAGGGTCACTAAGTGTATGTAAACTGAGAAGAAAGGACTGAATGAAGATAAAGAATTAGACTTCAAACGAAGCTGAGTAAAGATTTACCACTATCTCCTGACTACTGGAACACCTACCCTTAATGCCCAAGTATGTCCTTAAAGGCGCCAGATCCTGTCTGATCTTGAAAGCTAAGCAGGGCCAGCCTTGGTGAATTCTTGGATAGGAGACCACCAATCAATACCATAAGCTGTAGGCTATATATCAGAGGGAGGAACTGGCAAAAACCACCTCTGAGTATTTCTTGCTTAAGAAAACCCTATGAAATTCATGAGGTCACTCGCATCATCAAATTGGACTACCTGGTGAAATCACTGAGGGTGAACAGGAGGGAGGGCAAGTGAAGGCAATACCGAGAAATTGGCAAGTTTGTGCAGGAAAAAAAATGGTTTCAGCTCATCCTTGCTTGAAATGGGCTCCTGCTTCAGGACCTGCAGCCGTGGACTTGTCATAATAGACAAAGTTAGCGTTGCCAGAACTTAAGTAGATGCCAGAACTGTCTAAATGAGGGGAGAGCAATTGCATGGGATCCGGGGCCAATTTCCCCCAGGCTTTCTTGTGGACTGTACCCCCAACTCCCTCAGCAAACCCAATACGGGCCTTTTGATGGCCTGCTTTTACGATGCTTTTAGATTATTCCCAGAACCCATGTGTTCGATGTGTGGTCTGCTCTTTTGACCATGCCTCAAATATATCAGTTCTGGCTGTAATTGAAAAGAGTCTCTGTCCTAACAGGCAGGAGATCAACTCTGCAAAAGCTTGAGGTGGGGTGAGTGGGAGCAAAGGCACTGCGAGGGCCAGCGGGATCTGGAAGGGGGTTGTCGGACTGCAGAGGCCGGGAGTTGTCAGGCCTCCGTAGCAACAAGCTGAGTGCTGGATGCGCATTCCCTCCCAAAGCATCACGTGGGAAAGTCAACATCACAGGCAGGGGGGATGGAGTTGCCGTGAAAGTAGAACTCGTTCCAGTTTTGATGCTATTCGTGTTGTTAATTGCCGTCGGGTTGACCTCAACCTGTGGTGACTCCAGAGCCACTCTGTCATCAACCGCTAAGCTCAGGTCTTGCAGATTCAGGGATGTGTCTTCCTTGGTTGAGTCTATCCATCTGCAATGCCGTCTTCCTCTTTTCCTTCTGCCTCCTACCTTACCAAGCATTATCGCCTTTTCTAGTGAATCGCATCTTCTCACGATATGGCCAAAATACGACAGGCTCAATTTAGCCATCTTGGTTTCTAGGGAGAGTTCAGGCTTGATTTGCTCTAGGACCCCTTCGTTTGCCTTTTTAGTAGTCCAGGGGACCCGTAGAACTCTTCTCAGCTCCACGTTTCAAAGGAGTTGATTTCTTTTCTTCACTGCCTAGCTTTCACATGCTATTATATTTGCGTAAAAAGAAATAACTCCTCTCTGCTCATGTCGCCCTTCTGTGTTGCTCTGCAGCAAGGTGATAGCAAGAAAAGTCCAGATGCATTATTTATAGTTGCCTCAACCCTTTTCTTTGATTTTGGACCCATCTGTCTCCTCCAAGAACTCATGATAGCAGGATGGGCGATGAAGCGGAACCGTCAATCGGAGGCACCACGTTTGAGCAGGCGGCGTTGGCACTTTTGAGCGGGCGGCCCTCGCTTTTTGACGATTTCCGCTTTTGCACAGGGCTTGGGTCCCTCACCTGTTGCAGGGGACACCTGTACTTCTATTTCCCTCTGCAGTACCTCTCAAAATGGAAACAGTTTGGAGTAGTATAGGGTTCTGGAGTACTTTGTAGGGTGGAGATTACTTTGTGTTTTCACCTGATTTACAGCTTTTCTGCCTCATTTGGGGGCAAATATTGCCTGAAAGTTGTGCTTAAATATTTTTAACTGGTAGAGGTTGAGTATCACTTAACCGAAAATCCAAAGTGCTGCAAAATACAAACTTCTGAAAAGTGGAAGCCAGTCCTCTTCCTATAAGGAACATAAGGGAATTAAAGAGGCTCGGTTGAGACAACATGCATGCTGCTTGCAAAGTTTATCAGTCAGCTTGGCATCTTTTTGCCTCTCAGTTTGCTTTGGACTCCACACGTGCTGCTTGCAAATTTCCGTGCACACGATCCCAAGTGAACCTCCATAATTCCCTCATCTTCCCTACAGCAAGAAGAGTGGGATTTGCTTTTGTAATTAAAAAAAAATTAAAAATAATTGACAGAGCCAGCAATGGTGTAATGGATTGAGCATTGAACTATGATCCTGGAAACCAAGGTTCAATTCCCCACTTGGCTTTGGAAACCCGTTGGGTGTGTCACACACTCTCAGCCCCAGAAACCCCCGTGATAATCTTGCCTTAGGGTCACCATAAGTTGGCAGTGACTTGAAGGCACACAACAACAACGAGTTGTATAAAATTACCTCCGGGCTGTGTGTGTAAGGTGTATATGAAGCCTAAACGAATTTCGCACGTAGACTTGGATTCCATCTCCAAAGTATCTCATTATGTATATGCAAAGACTGTATTACAAACTCCAAAACGCTTCTGGTTCCAGGAATTTCAGATAAGGGATATTCGATAAACACTAAGCCGGGGGTAAGTTTTATTGAAGTCAGTGGGACTTGCTTCTGGTAAGATACACATTGCAGTGAATAAATAAAACAATTTCTCCTCTCCTGCAAACTCGTTCTTAGCTTGACAGGGTTTAGCAGTACTGCAAACTCTGCACGGTTTTTGTACTCTGTGACACTGGTAGTTGGCGTATGGGTGGACTTTGGGACAACAGAAGCATGTCACTGTCCCTCTTGTGCGCGCCTTGTGTTTGTTCTCATCCACTTGCTCGAAGCAGTGCCAGCCTTTTCGCCATCTTCTTTGTCTTTTCTCTAGTGATTATTTATGCAAATAGATGATGTGGGCCTCCATAATGGGACTCTTGTTTTCCAAACCAGAAAAGCCTATAATTAGCTTATTACTGGGATGGGAGGGGGAGGGGAATGGGAATCTATTTCTCATACTTGGTTTTTGTTTCTGCCAAAAACAGGTGTTGATATGCTGTTTAGAGGCGAGTGTGTTTTAGAAACAGATTTATAGCATCGTAGCATTGGAAGAGACCCCCAAGGGCCATCCAGTCCAACCTCCTTCTACCGTGCGTCACCATCAAAGCATTCCAGACGGATGGCCATCCGGCCTCTGCTTATAAACCTTCAAAGAAGGAGACTCCATCACATTCCCAGGCAGCGGCGTATTTCCCTATCAAACTGCTCTTACCATCAGGAAGTTCTTCCTAAGGTTTAGGTGGAATCCCTTTTCCTATCATTTGAATTCATCGCCCTGTGTCCTAGTTTCTGGAACGGCAGAAAACAAGCTCACTCCATCCTTCATATGGCATCCCTTCACTTATTTAAACATGGCTATAATGTCACCTCTTAACGTTCTTTTTGTCAGGCTAAACATACCCAGCTTCCTAAGCCGCTCCTAAAAGGATATAGTTTTCAGACCTTGTCCATTTTGGTCACCTTCCTCTGGATACGTTCCAGCTCGTCATTATCGTTCTTGAATTGTGGTGCCCAGAACTGGACACGGTATTCCAGATGAGGTCTGACCAAAGCAGCATAAAGTAGTACTATTACTTCTCTTGACATAGACACCACGTTTCTATTGATGCAGCTTAGAATCACGTTGGCCTTTTTAGCTGCTGCATCACACTGTTGACTCATGTTCACCTTGTTCCACATATAGTTATATTTTATTGATTACTTGGGAGTAAGCACCATTTTATTGAGGAAAATTATAATAGAGGAGCCAAGAATGAACTGCCCCTAGAGGTCTTCTGCTAACCATCTTCTCACGTGGCTTACAAGGGCTTATGAAGAGAACTCCAAACTTGCACATTCCTTCCACTCCCGTGTTTCCATTTGTCACTATTGATGGGTGAATATGAACACACTGGTTGCTACAGCTATGTAGTTAGAAGCAAACCTGTTTGAGTCCTACTGTTCTGTGTCAGTATTGGAACAATGCCCGGGGATTTCTCACAGTACCACTTCCTAACGTAGCATTAATGATTAACCCACCAGATCCAAAACGGGGCTGTTGCATGATCTTATCAGAATGGAATGTTATTTTCAAATATTTAGCAGGTTGAGGTGACTAGGGGCTGGTTGTGGTGATCCCACTGAAGAAGAAAAAGAACAGAGACTTCCCAGCGACTATAGAGGGACGTCAGCATTACTGTATGAGCTTGGTGTACGGATTGCAGCAAGTTTACACGTGACACATGCTTTGAGTACTTCAAGCACTCTCTATAAATAATGTCTTAATAATTTCCTTTGTGGGGGTGCCTGCAAGTAAGCACATATTCTCCAATTGTCCCTGTTTGGCAGGGACAGTCATGATTAATCTTCTGTCACCAGGCTTTTCCAGCTGTCTTAAAATGTCCCAGTTTCTGTGTCCTCCTCCCGCTTTCCCCCAGTTGTCCTAACTTTACTTCAGTTGCTGCAAATTGAGTTCAAAGAGCAAAAGTCTCTTGCAGTTAGTTAACTCAGAGGAGAGGAGAGGAAAGGAGAGGAGAGGAAGCGGAGAACCTTATCCTTCCCAGTAGGCGCAGGCAAAAGCAAACTTCTGCAGTGTCTCCTGGCTTGTGTGTGTCCTTCTCTTTAATGTCTTTTGCCATCTCGACCAGTTTTCATCTGTGAAAGGTTGGAGAGTGTGTTGGAGGGGTGAAAGGAATCTCCTTTCTCAAGATGGTGACCGGAAGAAGCTAGGACAACAGAACTCAGCTCTCCTCTCTTCTCCGTCTTCCCCCCACCCTGGGAGCACCAGGGCCAGAGATAAAGGAATGGGAGGGGGATCACGGGGAGGGGGATGTTATTCGTGTTTTTTCCACTTTCATGAGGATTCTGTGCCCTGAACTCTCGCAAATGTGGAAGGTCCACTGTAAATCGATCCAAAACAATACAGTACAATACTGGTTGCATATCCCTTATCCGAAATGCCTGGGACCAGAAATGTTTCAGATTTTGGATATTTTCAGATTTTGGAATATTTGGATATACATAATGAGTTTATATACTGTTCTTTTGATGCAGAGTTTGCTGTTTGTTCAGTTCTCTTCCTCTTGCCTTTTTCATGTAGGAAACATGAAGGAATTACAGAGGCTCGCTTGGGACTGCATCCACGTGTACTGCTTACAAAGTCTTTCAGTCGGCTTGCCACCTTTTTTTCCCCCTCTCAGCTTGCTTGGGACCGAGAGACTTTGCAAGCATCACAGATGCGTGCGGTCCGCAGCCAGCCTCTGAAATTCCCCCATGTTCCCTACAGGAGGAATACTGGGTTCCACTTTTCAAAAGGTTCAGATTTTGGAGTGTTTTGGATTTTCGGATATGGGATACTCAGTCTGTACTAATTATCTGTAAATTCTCATATGTATATCTTTACACATGCACACATGTATGTATTATATATCTGTGCATGGTTATATTTCACTGTATGCAAAGTTCAACAAGATCCTCAAATGTAAAGATATATCTGTATGTAGTGTATGGAAACTGTAGCAAGATAAGATTCTCAAGTGTAAAGATATATAAAGACTCATCCATGGCGTAGTTTTTCCAGTTTCTACATACGGGTATGAAAGCTGGAAAAGCTAGAAATACAAATAAATGGGTCTCTGAGCAAAATCAAGCCTGAACTCTCACGAGAAGCCAAATTTGACTAAGCTGAGGCTGTTGTACTTTGCCTGTATCATGAGACAACATGACTCACTGGAAGAGACAATAATGCTGGAAAAAAGTGGAAGGCAAGTAAGAAAAGAGGAAGATTGCATTACACACGGATTAATACAATCAGAGAAGCCACTGCCCCAAATTTGCAAGACCTTTGCAAATTTGTTCAAAACAGGCTTTCCTGAAAGTCTCTCATTCATAGGGTTGCCGTAAGTCGAAGGCAACTTGACGGTTTGTGAAAATGACAAGAGCAAGTTTTAGGCAAACCTGTTCCCACTTTTATCCTCTCTTTGAGCGATGCATCTCTCTTCAGTGAATGGTAAGTGGTCACCTTATTCCACTACCTGCTACCAAGAAGTTTGATTTCAGAACTTCTGGGGGTAGGAATGGCTCTTTAATCCAGCCGATTAAAGCCATAATCACAGTTTGTAGAGTTCTTGCGGGGAAAAGAAATTGTTTGTAAAAGAAGTCTGCTTTTACTATAATCCTGCTGAAACGGGGATTCTTTTCAGTGTCGTTTGAATGGGGAGGGGGAATTAGACAAACAAATAACTCCGACTCAGCTCCCTGGAAATAGAAAACCAGAGCGAGCTCAATGGTGGAAAAGTTCCTTTTGTTTTCTCTGTTGTAGTTGCATGAAATCTCTTAATACAAGTTTTCAGCTGAGGAAATCAAATACCTTCAGAACAGCGAGGGAGGAGCTGGTTAAATATTGACTGTTGGCTTAGTTAAGTTTTGTAGACTAAATCCTTCCAATGTTCAGCCAAACATAACAAACGCATTCCGGATGGGAGTAGTAATAAAGATGGAAAACTTCTATCTCTTTTGCAGAAATGTCCTTACTAGAGCTGGCTGGAAATACCAGATGGATTTGTTCGGCTCAAACTGTGATTGAAAAACAGTATTCAGATTCAGAATTTGAGTGTGAAATGGAACCCAAATGATCTGACTGCCCCTTTTCAATTTTTTTTTTTTAAGAAAGCAAAACACAAGGCAAGAAACAGATGGTTTTGCCACTGCCTTCCTCTGAATGTAGCCTTTACAGCACTTTGCATTCTTTGGCAGTCTCTCATCCAAGTATTAACCAGGGCTGATGTTGCTTAGCTTCCATGATAAGACCGGATCCAGGGCCTTGAGGGAATACTTGGGGATTAAGGGTAGGTCTTCCTCTAGTTAGGAGATAGTGCTAAATCTTTATTCGGCAATGCTTGGAGTTAAATCCCTTATTTCTTTCAGTCCTTTTATCAGTTTATATGCATTTATATGCATTTAATGACATTAATATGCACAGAATTCTGCCCTACCCGGTTTCTAATGTATTACTTTAACAGATGAGTTCACCATAAGTCCAAATTAGTTTGATGGCCAATAACAACAGCAACCACACTGCATTTTCCCTATTTTTCCTCACTGATTGAAGTGCATATGTGCACATTTTCAAACCACTCATTTTTAGTTGTCTCACAATTGAACAACTGACTTAAATGATGTGCTCTAATTGGGATTCACTGACAGAATTCTGACCAAAATATGCAACCCAAGTTCAAAACTGCATGCATGCATCCAGTGTGCATTTATGTGTAATTGCATTACATACACAGCACCCACACCCCTGAACTAAGTGTCTATGTTTTGCATTGGGGAAAAGTGTCCAAACACTTCCCTAGGGGAACTTAAGCATGCATAAGACACCCACCGGTTTCCAGCCATTACCTTTTCCGCAAAAGCCTTTTGACCCTTTCTGTTGTTTGTCTAACAGACTGCAATTTTCGACTTGCAAAAATTGAAATTGTTTGTTGAGAATTTAGACGATCGCGTCCCCTCTCTCCCTGCCCTACATTTTGCACCGTCGGTAGATTCCCTGCTTCAGAGGTGCTTCCTTCGCAAGGCTTGCCTGACCCTTTCTGAAAGCATGGCCTTATCATAGGTAACATTTGGCTGCCTGACTCCCTTAGTAGCACCTGGACAAGATGCCCATTTATCGTCAGCTCATGGAACAGACTTTATTCCATGACTGTCAGTTCTCTCAACAGTAGCTGGCAGGCTTCTTCTCTCCACAGGAGTGAGAAACTGAGGAGAGACATTTTTCAGGCTAGCCAAATATTCAAGGGATGCGCTTTTCTTGGTTTTGGCTGGGTGAAGGTTTTTCTAAGTTGCTGTTGTGTGTCTTCAAGTCATTTCTGGCTTATGGCAACTTTAAGGCAAACCTATCATGGGGCTTTTGGGGGCTGAGATTGTGTGACACGCCCAAGGTCACCCAGTGGGTTTCCATAGCCAAACAGGGAATCAATCCTGGGTCTCCGGGATTGTAGTCCAGTGCTCAAACCACGGTATCATGCTGGTTACCGGTACATAAAATCTAGTGACATATATGTAAAATACATTAATGATTAGCCAAAATTAATTAAAAATTAATTATTCATTTTAAATTTGTAAAGCGCCATGTACATGGATGGCGCTATATAAAGGATAATAAATACTAATACTAAGAAGAAGAAGTATTTCTTGCATGTTACAGCAGATGTGGGCAAAGTGCAGGCCCCATAGTCCATTGAGGCAAAAAAATATTTTTAAAAAATTACCCCCAAATATATATAGGGGAGCCTGTAAAGGCATTTTTGCTATTTGTTTGTTTGTTTGTTTCCTGGGCCATTTTAAGTAGCCGCCATTTTGACTCTATTTCAGGACCAAGAGAAGACTTTTTCTAGAACAAGAAGTGAGTTCGGGTGGCTTCCTGTTGCTAAGAAAAAGGACTCTTCTGTACCTAAAATGGCCAGACTAGATTGTCTGAGGTCTGTCAGGAAACCCGGATGCACTTTTACACGTGCGCACGCATGCAATTCTGGTCTATTTCGTTTTAAATAGATTGTCCATATACCTTGAGAACTTCAGGTAGTAGATGAAGTGCAAGAGTTCCGCGTAAATATAAGCTGGAATCCTGCTGGTGATGTATGTGCCTATAACCATGGCTTATGCATACCTGTTTTCCTTTGGATGGGGGTGCAGGCGTCTGTTTGCTAGCCGCTTATGCACCACCCGGAGGGGGCCCCCCCCCAAAGCAGCTGTCAAGATCCACAGCAACTGCTGCTGCTGTTTGCTGGCGTGGCCAGCAAAGTGAAGGTAGCTACTGAGGCAAGAAAGGAGCGTCAGTCTCAGCTCAGAGGGGAAGAGAAGTGAGGACACTCTCAGGCTGAGCCGGTAAACAATAGCAGGAGGACAAGTGTGGGAGGCAGAGAGGTGTCCATGCAGAACTGCAGCCACCAAGAAACTGAAGACATTCAGGTCCGTGCATGTCCATGGGCTTTTCCAGAGTAGTCGAAGGCCATTTCCACACTAGACTGTTCTGGTACTATTATTCCACTTTCAACATCCTATGGAATCCCGACGTTTGCAGTTGGGAGTGCAGCTCAGAATTCCTTCCTTAAAAGTACAAGCACCAGGATTCCGTAGGATGTTGAAAGTGGAATAATAGCACTGTAACCGTCTAGTGTGGAAATGGCCTGAAAAAGCTTGGGTTCTCGCAATATCACTCCTTGGATTTTGTCATATTTTGCCAGTGGTTGTCTGCCAAGATGGTAGAAGGCCTGGAAACCATGAAGCCCTATAAGGAGCAGCTTAGGGAGCGGGATATGTTTAGCCTGGAGAAAAGAAGGTTAAGAGGCAACATGGAGGGATGTCATATGGAGTAAGCCTGTTTTCTTTTGCTCCAGGGACTAGGACACAGAGCAATGGATTCAAACTTCAGGAAAAGAGATTCCATCTAAATATTAGGAAGAACTTCCCGATGGTAAGAGCAGTTAGACAGTAGAATACACTGCCTGAGAGGATGGTGGAGTATCTTGCTTTGGAGATTTGGAGGCTGGAGGACCACATGTTGGGAATGCTTTGATGATGCATTTCTGCATGGCAGAATGGGGTTGGACTGGATGGCCCCCGGGGCTCTTAGAATCATAGAGTCGGAAGAGACCCCAAGGGCCATCCAGTCCAACTCCATTCTGCCATGCAGGAATATACAATCGAAGCATTCCCAACAGATGGCCATCCAACCTCTGTTTAAAAACCTCCAAAGAAGGAGACTCCACCACACTCCACTGAGGCAGCAGTATATTCCACTGTCAAAAAGCTCTTACCCTCAGGAAGTTCTTCCTGTTGTTTAGGTGGAATCTCTTTTCCTGAAGTTTGAAGCCATTGCTCTGTGTCCTAGTCTCCGGAGCAGCAGAAAACGAGCTTGCTCCATCTTCCATATGACGTCCTTTCAAATATTTAAGCATGGCTATCATGTCATCTCTTCACTTTTATTTTCCAAGATAAACATACCCAGCTCCCTAAACCATTCCTCATAGGGCTTCATTGTTTCCAGGCCTTCACAGAGAGGTGTTGTGTTTCTATTTTATTATGTTTTAACTGATGTTTTTAAAATAGAATTCACTTTGGTGTTTGAACTTTTTGTATTAATAGCTTTTTCAAGTTGTACTTTTTTTTTTTAATGGCTGTAAACTATAAGCATCTTTAACCTGCTCTCAGCTTTCTTAAAAACAAACAAATGAAAAACTGTAACTGTGGTTGCTAAACTGTAACTGAAAGCATATGGAGCCAGTTGGAAAGGGGAGATCTCTTGAAGGAGCGTCTGCTGTTCCCTTTCTACATGCTGGAGAACATCCTGGGCCTACCAGAACCCTTCGGCACTACCCATTTATAGCACTCTGATTCCCCTTTAACTGCCATGGCTGCATCCCCTGGAGTCGTGGGAGTTGTAGTTTGGTGAGGCACTGGAGCTCTTTGGCTGAGCATTCTCCCTAAACTGCACCTGCCAGGAATCCACAGCTTAGAGCCATGGCTATTAAAGTAGAATCATGGTGCTCTAACCGTGCAGTCTGAAAGGGCCCTGAGAAAAGGAACATTAGATCAGCAACAAGCCATATTCTTCCCTTTGCGTATGGTACTTTTTTCTCATCTCCTTCCATGTTGTGAAAGTACTTGGTCTGTGGCTTTCTCCCCGTCTGTTTTGGCTTCCTGAAGCCATAAAATGAGATTCAAATGCGTACCTATAAGGAAAATCCACAGGTCTCATATAGCAGTGTGCACTGTACACGGGAATTAACGATCTCTTCTCTGTTCACAGTTAGAAATGTTTGTTTGAAAACGCTTTAAAAAGAATGTTCTCCGGGTGTGTGTGCACACACAAGAATACCATGTGTAAATTCTGGGGGAAGGAAATGGGGGCAGAATGCTTTTCGCCCTCGTTGCTTGTGGCTTTGAAGTCAACAGCGTGGCAAATCCGCTCTGTGTTTTAGTTTGAACTATAAAGGAACCATCCAGGATGCTGAATTTTATCTCCAAAATAACTTCTTAGCTATAGATAGGTCCATTAAAGTTCAAGCTAAAAAGCAGAGTGGGGTTACTGCCCCACTGGTGCGGGAGTGGCCAACCATTACTGGTTCTTCCTATGGCTCCGATGAATCTGAGAAGTATTTTCTCCCTCTCTCTCTCTCTCTCTCTCTCTCTCTCTCTCTCTCTCTCTCTATTTGTTTAAAGTCCAAACCAGAAATAAACCTGGGTTTTTTTAATGCTCACCTTGTATTGAAAGTGGAACGCATATGAATTTTGTGGCTGCCACGTGCACGTAGGCACGGAAGATGTGAACGCAACTAAAAAGAAATGTTTTTAAAAATAATTTTCAAATGAAGGGCCTTGTTTTAACCTGTTTTATCTTCTTCCATTCCATTTTTTCAGCACCAATAACCAGGCTCGTGAATGAACAGGGAACGTTTGGGAGCCTAGAAGGTGCTGTGTCGCAGCCGGAATCTTAGACTTGAACCGGCTCATTTCAAGTAAATAAAACCATTGTGCCTGTCTTGTGTGAGGGTGGGCTATTGACTCAATGTCCGTGCTTCCAGGAAAAGTCTGAGGCCATCCTGAACCAGTGCAGGAGAAGACAATATTGTCACCCACTTCCCTTATCCTCATTCTTCAGTTATTGCCTTCCAGAATTGAAACTCCCCTAGAGAAAGATAATGAGACACACATTTGTTAAATAGTTTGCAAAACAAAGAACAAGTTTTGACTCATTATTTCCTTATTCTCCTGCCTTTATCTCCAATCCGTTATCAGAGATCAGAGATAAAGTGATGTTTGAAGGCTGAGAAGGTTTTGTGTGAAAGAAGCTCTAGTTTGCAGTCTTTGAAGTTTTTGCATCGAACAAGAGGTTTTGTCTGCTGTCTTGCAAGGTTTTGCACGGAACAGGAGTTCTCGTTGCCAGATTGGCAATGTCTTGCATGGAACAAGAACCCTGGTTTGCAGACTGGCATGGTTTTGCATGGAACGGAAGTTCTTGGCTGAGTGGAAGGTTTTTGCATGGTGTGCAGACTTGTGAGGCTCTGCATGGAATGAGAGCTTTGAGTGTGCAGATTGCCACTTTTTTCGTAATGAATGATGTAATGAATTAAAAATTTGCCAGCTAATGATACTGAATTAATTTCTGATGCCACTAACAACACAGTGAGCTAAGCCTTTTATGAAATTAGCTGAGATCCTACACAGAACTTGTGTAGTGCTAATCTACGTTCCTGAAGTTAAGCACTGGTTGTGCTACAATCCCTTTCTGCTGAAAACTTAACATTGTACAACCAGTTGTGAATCTGCAAATTTGCTTGCTTTTGCTGCAATCCCAGTAAATCAAGTAGTACTTTGAAGGCACTGATGTGTAGTTGTGCACTGTCCAAGAACGTGCAACTGCATGCATGATGGTTGCACTTCCGGAACTCTACAACACTTCCACAACACGCAACTCTGACCTGAATGTAGACATTGCACTGTGGCCAAATGAGTACAACCTGAGTACATAAGAAAACTTATGGATTCATAAAATGCCAACAGAATGCCAGCCGCTATCATTCCAAGCTCTGAAGCTAGTTTCTTTTCCTTCTTTGCTTCCTGCTGTTTCTGCAATCAGTCAAAGCTTGTGAGTGTTTTCTAGGCAATGGGCCGTGCCCCTGGTGATTCCGCCGCCTACAGTGCAAGCCGTGCTTGGAAATCCTGGGATATCCTTATATGTTTAGGATAAGATATCATCACTCAACAGCAAAGAAAGAGAAACACACTTGATCTCTTCCCACTCTGAAAGCCACTGATTTGGGGAGGCATCCCATATTGAGTTTAAGTTTAGAATTCTCCAATCTGTTCACAGCTGGTGAAGCTGCGTTAAAGGGCATTTCACCAAATATTCTTCAACATGGGAGGAAGCAGGCTGGCCCTAATCGGAGCCAGTGAGATAATGGGCTTGGGCAGCAAATACCAAGTCGAGATCTCACATTGCCCACTGTAGTGCAAGAGTTCAGCTGGCAGAACTCCACTGTGGCTTGCCATTCACCACAACCAGGACTCACTGTTGTGCTATGACAGCCCCCCTGAATGTGCATTCCATGGCTGGTAGAAAGCAGAAGATGACTCTTCCATCACTTAAGATGGAAGGGGCCTCCAAAAGTCTTCGTAGATGATGACATCATTCTGTGTCTGGCTACAAAAGCATAGCCAGATGGTTCTCCATCCCTTGTTTTCTCCACCAGCCAGAGTGGCCATTCAGGGAGGCTATCACAGTGTAACAGACAGTCTTAAGCATGGGGCTTTGGTCATTGCAGAGGGTGGAAGAGATTACCAACCTCCACGATCACCAAAAAATGACCCCCGTAGATGTAATGCAGCAAAATATTTTGGGCCTGTCCTGGGAGAGAGAGAAAAGTTCTCCCAAAAGTTTGGAAGAGAGCAAAACAGAAAGTTCTCAGACAATGCCTCAAAAGAATCTCTGCTGAGAAAATTCTGGCTCAGTTAGTCTTGAAAGAAAGATGTGAGTTCATTTTGTTGGGTGAAGGAAAACTTGGCACCAGAGAGAACAGAAAGGTGTTGGGTTGAGCTACAGTTGGATTCCTTCAAGAGTATCAAAAAATATTCCGTAATGTTAAAACTAGATGGACTGTTGTGCCTGTAATTTAACCTATTTCTAGATAAAGAAATAGGGAGTGGGGTTTGTGGAATATTTTCCTGGGAGGAAGAAGAGCTGGGTGGGATTCTGAAGAAGAAAATTATTAAGGTGTTTGGGTTTCCCAGGTGTTGGGAAGAATAAGATAGAAGCGAAAATTTTGTGCAGTTTTTGTCTGGAATTCACACATCCCACAGTAATTTAAGAAATTATTCTGTGCTGAAACACATACGGGAAATTTGAGTTTATTTGTTTGTTTTTGCACAAAAATGGTGTGCAAAACATTTTTTGTTATAGAGCCCCCCTACTGTTTCCAGAAGCATATATTTTTGTGCAAAAATGTAGGTTTTTTTTAAAAATAATAACCCTTGTTACTGAGCAAAAAATGTGTGTTTGTGGAAAGTTATTTTTGTCTGTGCAAAAGTCAATCACTTTTTCATAATCTCTACTCCACATGTTTTTTTGTGCAGAATGATTTCCCTAAGCACTTTGGGATGTGCAAATACTGGGCAAAAATGTGTGCACAAATATTCATTTTCTCTCACAGAGGGGAAAAAGATGAAATTATTCAGCCTGGCGTGTGAGGATGAAATAACTGAAGATTTACATCTCTGCTTACCAGTAAAAGGCACTGTGCATCTGCTCGGCATCTTTTTTCCTTAATGAATTCTTCTGAAAACTTTCACAAGTGAAGGAGTGCCATATGATAAAACCCAGTCTGGAAACACCCTCAGATAATTTCTCAGCAAATGATTTTCTAAGAAATTTTAGCTTGGCACTGTGAAGCCTACAGTCTTTCTTGGGGAGCCCAGAGTGTCCCAGTACATTCCCCTACCTGGGGCGTCACTGAGCAACTTTGTGGTTTCTAGTCACTTCATACTACAGTCCTCCCTCCACTTTCATGGGTTTGACCTTTGCAAATTTTATTATTCGCAAAGTGCACGCATGCCTCTCCCCATTCTCCTCCTCCCGTGCCTTTTGCTTGGGCATGCATACCTTCCTCCCCTGCTCCTGGGCAAGGGCAAGGGAATGGGAGAGGGGAGCATTGTGGACAGAGAAGGAAAGCATGCGCATGTTCCCTCCCTCTGCCATTCCCTTGCCTTTTGCCCGGTGCAGAGAATGTACGCTGAGGCAAAAGGCAAGGGAATGGGGAGCCTGGAAGGGAGGGGGAAGGGGAGTGATATAGTTTTATCATTTTCACAAGGGTTCTTTTTCGCAAACCCTCATGAAAGTGGAGAGGCCACTGTTAAAACCTTCTGAATGTGGGAGCCTGTGCCTATAACTGTACCAGAAGTGAGGACGTTGAATGCTTTGTGTGGTTGGCTGACAGATTAAAACACTTTACAGGTTGGCACAGTGCCCTGAGCTCATTCTGCTGCCCCTTGTAGGTTCACATGCTTAGTACTGACTGAGATTCTGTATCACGGCCTGGGTTGTATAACTTAGTTAAACTGCAAAGCACAATGAAACACTGTTAGTGAATTGTGAAGATGTATGTAAGAGCTCTTCCCTGGAGACTTCTGATGTGTATTGGACACTTCTGATGCGCATTGTGCTCTTGTGATCCACACTGGGCTTTTTTGATCCATGTTGGGCATTTCTAATGTGCATCAGACATTTCTGATCTGTATTGGCCACCTCTGATGCTCATTGGATGCTCCTTTTGTGTACTAGCACTTCCTAACTGATGTCCAGATACATGTTGGGGAGTTCTCTAATGCACATTGGTGCCCATTGTGCATTGGGTCATGGTACATCTGTCACTCCACCATTGCGTGATAGATGCCTGTATGTTGTAATGCCCCAGCAGAATACAGATGTTGCAAAATTGCTCAGTTCTGTTTGCCACACACCTAAGCCCACTTAACAAAAGCACAAGTGCCATACTGAATTTCCAGCCTGTAATTTGAGAACATTCTGTTTTTCACACTGTTTTATAAGCATTTAACCTCCCTGCTTGATAAATTGCAAACACGCGTGGCACCTTTTTAAATCTTGAGTCTGTGATGTGGTATACTTCTTAAGAGCAAGGAGAAAATTAAGCCACAAAGAATCTTGGGGAGTGCAGTGAGCATGCTCTGTAAAAAATGTTCATGCTCTTCTTAAGAGCTCAGAAATAGTAGGAGAATGGTTGTTGGGTTTCCTCAACTGGTGGCTTCCGTGTCAGTTCGGATTCTAGTCTGAACTTTAAAGGAGCCATCCAAGGTGCTCAGCTTATTTAGAGACTATGGTCTAGCATCTTGGAGAATTCCTTTAAAGACTGGAACCTGAAACAGATTGGCTGCCCTGCTAACATGGAAGCTATGGACAACCACTGCTTCCTCGCATTGGTACAACATGCTCCTAGCAGTCTCAGCTCTTCCAACACTGCAAGTGAGCTTGTGGTTTCATGGTGAAAGGAGAACAAGAAACGTCCAACTTTTGACACCCCATTATCTGATGACTTGTCCTTTTGATACTTCCAAATTAGATAAAAGTTCCATTAATTTGACAGGGGTTCCCCTTGCCTACAGAGGCTCGCTTGGAACTGCTGGCATACAGGTGCTGCTTGCGAAGTGAGGAGAGGGGAGAAAAAAGAGACTTTGCAAGCTGGGCACATGCAGCCGGTACCAAAAGAGCCTCCGTAAGTCCTTCATGCTCCTTGCAGTACAGTACCTGGTTTCCCACTTTTCAACAGATGCTGTTTTCTGACAGTGCTCCAGTCCCTAATCTGTCAGAGAGGTGCGGAGCCTGCAACAACAGAGGCCATTTCTGCACTAGACTGTTATAGTGCTGCTATTCCACTTTCAACATCCTATGGAATCCTGGGGTTTGCAGTTTAGGGAGGGGCCTCAAAGGCCCCTCCCTAAACTGCAAACCCCAGGATTCCATAGGATGTTGCAAATGGAATAATAGCACTATAACAGTCTAGTGCAGAAATGGCCAGGGTGATAACAGTGCTACTTTGCAGTGCAGTTAACACAAGGCCAACTGAAATAGGAACTTGGGCTGGAGTCTTAATGAACTTAATTTCAGTAGCAAGTTCAGCAGTGAGGCTGCTGTGGGAAAGATCATGCTAATCTAGCTGCCTTGTCTGACAGAATCAGGAGAAGGGCTGTGTCCAAAGATTTTAGTTGTGTGTTGGGGTGGGGGGAGAGAAGTGGTTGTCTGAGACAATCAGGACCCCAGTCATTTAGGACTTGAAAGTTGTAGTATAGGGTGGGCAATTATAGGAGGCTAGGGATTTGCATTAGCCCCAGTCCTAGGAAAGCTGGAAGGACTATGCACAGTACTGCACCTCCCATTTAAAAAAAAAATGCCCCCCAACAACCTCTAGGAGGCATCCGTACTGTGTTTTTGGGTCGCGTTGGGCCATTTTTCGGCCCAAGAGTAAGCTTTTTTTAGCAAGAGGGACTGATTGGAAGTCACTTCCTGTTCTAGAAAAAAGGCTTCTCCTGAGTTTAAAATACCCCCGGGTGGCCAAAACCATAGCAGAATTCCCCCACACCCTCTAGAGGGCATTGAGAGAGCAATTTGTTAAAAAATTAACTTTTTTTGACCTGTGCAGTAGACAAAAATAGCCCTAGGGCCACATATATCCCATTGGCTGCAATCTGCACACCCTGTTATAGGACTTTAACGTGCTCATAACACCCTTTCATTTTGCAAATTGCAGCAGTGGTTGGTGGCTCCATGCCGGACAGATGTTCTCTGAAGTTCAGATTAAAGCCCGGAGTGGATTCACAGCCACCCTGACCTGCAAATCGCTGGCTGCCATTGGCAACTTAGCTCATATCATTATTCTTCATAGCAACTCTGTAGGTTAAGAGGCTGCTCCTCTTTTTTCATCTGAATCTAGGAGGAGGGTGCTGAAGCATGGCATAAAGAATTTTTAGACAAAGCCTTTCCCTAGCTAGGGTATAATCCAAAGCCAGTCGTAGAAGTAAAATAACAACGAAAACCAACCAGCCCTGCCAAAGGCGTGCAATCTACAATATACACACACGTGCACACACAGGGAAAAGATGGAGTACTGCAAATATAAAACTATACAATGCAATCATAAAACAGATTAGTCAGATATAATACAGAAAAGAATACAGTATAAGTAAAGTTAGGTGAGAAATACATCAAAATATACAAGGTAGTAAATCACTATTAAACTAAAGCTCTGAAAGCTTTGGAAAACAAGAAAGTTTTCCATTGAGATTTAAAACAACCATACCCTCTTATTTTGGCTTAGAGGTACTGTACTATATCACTTCAGGGACAGGACTAATAATGTAATAAAAATTGTAAAGTAGGGTAACACTTACTGTTCTGTGCTTTCAAGTTATATGGCAATCTTAAGATGAACCTATCAGGGTTTTCTTGACAAGAGTTGTTCAGAGGGGGTTTGCTATTGCCTCCCTCTGAGGATGAGAGAGTGTGACTTGCCCAAGGATCACCAGCTAGGTTTCCTTGCCACGCCTGGCTCTTCTTTTCCTGGATCTTCTCCCCAAAGAACACTCGGAATGTGAAACCACACATGAACAGAAGCATTCTTTATTATAGGAAGTACAGATTGATACCGGGCATTGCTTTTTGTGTTCACGTGTGGTTTCGTGCTCTGAGTGTTCATCAGGGAGAAGACCAGAGCCAGGCATTACATCATACTGGCTGTCAGGGTAACATTTAGTAGGTGCATTTCCTCCCCCTCCCTGCCTGTGCAAGAATCAGGTAACAGAAATTGACCCTGTTAACTGCCTTTGAGTCAAATTAAACTTCCCTTTGCATTTAATGCAAATGGTTTTTGTGAAATGCAAATACGCCCAGTAAGAGAAGCTTGCAGTTGGGGGAGCGGGAGAGTTAACCCTTTTCTCACCTTCTGGTGTCCTTACAAAAAAGAGCATCCTCCCCACAGTTGCTGTTTTTGTTATGAGCAAAGCTCCCATCCCTATGGTGATTAAAAGGAATTGTTGTCTTAGCCAAGTATGTTCAAGATGGAAGAGTAATCCCACCATACAAAGCATCTCTTGCTAAAAAGAGATGAGTGAAAAGGTTGAGCTGCAACTGTCAGCAGCTATCAGGGCAGCGGGGCAATGAATGTGTTCTGGGTTTTAGTCTGAATTTTTAAGCAGCTGTTCAGCGTGCTGATCTAATGGAGTGGGGGCAGGATGTAGCGCCTTGGATATCACCTTTAAAATTCTAACCAGTGGCAGGTAGTGGCTCCCACGTTAGTGGAGCAATAAATACACTGCATGTTTTGATTCGAGCTTCAAAGGAGCTCTCCAAATAATCATAGAATCATAGAAATGTAGAGCTGGAAGAGACCACACGGGCCATCCAGTCCAACCCCCTACCATGCAGGAATACCCTCAAAGCACTCCCGACAGATGGCCATCCAGCCTCTGCTTAAAAACCTCCAAAGAAGGAGACTCCACCACACTCCGAGGCAGCAGATTCCACTGCCGGACAGCCCTGACTGTCAGGAAGTTCTTCCTGAGGTTCAGGTGGAATCTCCTTTCCTGCAGCTTGAACCCATTGCTCCTTGTCCTGGTCTCTGGAGCGGCAGAAGACAAGCCCTCTCCCTCCTCTACATGGCATCCCTTCAAATATTTAAACATAGCTATCATGTCCCCTCTTAACCTTCTCTTCTGCAGACTGAACATACCCAGCTCTCTAAGTCTATCCTCATAGGGCTTGGCTTCCAGGCCCTTCACCATTTTGGTCGCCCTCCTCTGGACCTGCTCCAGCTTGACCATGTCCTTCTTGAATTGGGGTGCCCAGAACTGGACACAGGATTCAAGATGATGTCTAACCAAAGCAGAGTAGAGTGGTACCAGTACCTCCCTCGATCTAGACACCATACTCCTATTGATGCAGCCGAGAATTGCGTTGGCTTTCTTGGCTGCCGCATCACACTGCTGACTCATGTTCAGCTTGTGGTCTATTAAGACTCCTAGATCCCTTTCACACGTACTGCCATCCAGCCACATGTCCCCCATCCTATATTTCTGCAAAGTGTTGAGACATACTCCTAAATTGGTTCAGCACCTTGGAGAGCTCATTCTAAGCTAACAAAAACCTGGAATAGATTCACTGGCCCACTGACCTGGGAGCCAACTAGTTTCTACTAGTTCAGGCTAAGATCTGGAGGGAGTTTACCATCCCACTGACATTCAACAACACACCAGCCACCTCTGGTTGAAACCTCTAACATGGTGAAAGGAGTAGATGGCCTGAGGATTTTGAGTAATAACCATTTTCTTCAAAATAGCTGCTTAAATTCCTGCTTGAAATGACCCGTTCACCAATGGTACACAAAACATTTGTCTTCTCTAAAGACATCCCCAGTTGTATTGTGATTGTTTGTAGCATCTTAGGAACTCCTACTCCTCCCTCTTTTTTGCACAACATTTCACCCAAACTAGGTGTCACAAGCCCTTATTTCTTCTCAGATTGGTTTTGTAATTCCAACTTAATAAGGTGCCCTGACACTTTCACTTAGCCCTAACTCCACCATTTAGACACCACCTTTGTGTAAAAGGGCAAGGGTCTTAAGTGTTCCCTCAGAACCAAACGATTTATTTATGGTAGCATGTTCCTTGTTTCCCGTGACTTTAGATAACTCAGGCCGACTCAGTGGTTATAAACAAACTGTGTCTTTTATTGTAATAACATTAAAAATAAAGTAACTGTTTAAGGTTCATACAGAGTACACTGCTGTTACATTAATCAGTTTCCACTTCTGATGGGTCTGTGCCAGTAACTCTCATCCTAAAACATGTGTTTCCTGTGTCTTTTTCCTCTGCTGCTTAAACACAACCCAGACACCTTCTCTGGCCAAGATCTCACTGGAGGCTCTCTTCTCAAATGGCCTTATATATCATTCCATTCATCTATAAGCCCCTCCCACACACACACCACTGTGCTCGGTTTCACTGTTAAGGTACTACTCCTGTTGCCTAGCAACCCACCATCAAGCTGCACTTGCATTTCAAATAGGTGGCTCCCAAAGCAACTTCATCATAGTAGGGTTAAGGGCACAGTATAAAGGGGAGGGAGGGTGTGTTGGCAGCACAACCATTCTGGTATTGTTTGGTATGTGAAGTTGCAGTTGCAATGGTGATTCACTTGTGCATATGGTATTACAGCTGTGTGTGTATTGAAGTATTATGATGAGAATTTTCTGCCCTGTAAAATGTGTGTGTGTCTGCATGGCTGCATATATCGTTGCTTGGAAAATGCATCTTTGTTGTGGTATGCCGTGGATGTGTGCACGGGGTTCTCATGCAAACTGTCCCAAGTCCCTTGCCTGGCGTTTCCGATTAAAAATGTATCCAGGGTGTAACACTGGAAGTTGCCTTGTATCTGAGTCAGGCCATGTTTCCGTCAAGATCAAAGTTGTCTACGTTGACAGCAGTCAGCTATTCTCTGCAATTTTGGAGAGGGGTCTTTCTCGGCGTTACCAAAGGCCCCTCCTTAAACTGCAAACCCCAGGATTCCATAGGATGTTGAAAGTGGAATAATAGCACTATACTGCGGAAATGGCCTTAGCTAACAACAGGACACACTTCTTACAAAAAGAGATAGTTAATATATAAGATTTCTTGTGCAGTTAAACCTGTAAGGTGGGCCTGTCTGTTCACCCTTTGTTCTGGGACGGTGACCCCTGCACACATTTGTTGTTCCAGGTGGCTTTTAAAATCCCAACCTATGACTTTATACCACACATAACTGTTGGCATGTAAATCTGTGTATTTTGTACCGCAAGAGATACTGATGTTGTTATGGCTGCGGGGAGCATGAGAAAAATGCATGAGAATGGAAAGAGGTGGGAGAAGTTGATGGCAGGACTGACGTGCTCCAGTAAGGCGGATGAACAAGAAGAGCCTGTAGCGAGGGGGTGGGCCTACCCTGAGGACTAGAAAGCCATTTTGGGGCTGATTTTGAGTGGCCCGTGCTGCACTGCACTGGTTGCCATTTTGGATGACTGGAAGCGATGTGTTGTCACTACTTGTTGCTTTTGGAGCGCATTTCTGGAAATTTTTCAGGTGCCCCCAGTAACATTTTACCACAAAAACTGGTCGTGGGGTTTTTTTTTGATGGAAATGTTGATTTTTCAGCGGAAAATCTGGCAGAATTTTGTTGAGTCTGAGGAGGTGAGGAGGAAATTGCTGCATGGAATCTTCCCTCTCCCAGGTTGCCTGTGCCCTGCACAGTTCCCACCCCTGCCCTATAGTTTTCAACACAAACAGGAATTAGAAGGGGAAGAGATTGGAGCCAAAATGTTCCAAAAACCCTCCGAGAAGCTTTATCCTCTGCAAGTCCTTCTTCTTTCTAAAAAAAGAGATGTTAATTGCTAATTGCCTGAAAGAGCTATTGGTGATTCTGCTCTCTGTCATAAAAATGGGGCTATTTTGTTTGACAAAAATGGCACAGGTCTTTTGTCAGCCAAAGAAAGAGCAGGGTCTACCTTGAGGGAAAGTTTTGAGTCTCAGACCCTGTCTTCTCTTTGGGGAATAAAAGACTTAGCTCATTGGTCTTCTCCAAGTGGACCAGATGAACATGATGGCTCCCATCTCTTTTGCCCCCCGTCAGAATTCTCTTCAGGACAAGGCTACAAACATCATTTGGCACTGGTCTCAAGGAAATTTCGTATGTATGCATATGGCTGGAGGAAGAGAGACAGTAGCTAGCAACTGCTAAGAGGAATAGCTCTGCAAAGGTGCCCTATTCCTCCTGTAAACCAATGAAACCCCATTGCTAAATTTCTCTGCCAGTGAAACGTGCAGAATACTGAACGGTGAGAAGGCTACTATTAGCCCTGGGCCATGGCCTACTGAGCACGCAGAGAACCGAACTGCAAATCCTGACATGGTTAGATGTGGTATTGGATAGAGGATTGAGGTTGATCTAATCCTGGGTCCCTTTTGCACCACACTATTCTAGTGCTATGACTGTACTTTAACCGCCATGGCAACATCCTATGGAATCCTGGGATTTGTAGTTTAGGGAGGAGCGTTTTGGAATTCTCAGCCGCAGAGCGCTAGTGTCTCACCAAACTCCAAGTCCCAAGATTCCATAAAATGTTGTCATGGTAGTTAAAGGAGCCCTGGTGGCGCAGTGGTTAAATGCCGGTACTGCAACCACAAGGTTGTGAGTTCGATCCTGCCGGGCTCCAGGTTGACTCAGCCTTCCATCCATCTGCGGATCAGTAAAATGAGTACCCAGCTTGTTGGGGGCAATTAGCTAACACATTGCAAACCGCTTAGAGAGCACTTAGCTGATAAGCGGTATAGAAATACACGTGCTATTGCTAAAGTAGAATCATAGCACTAGAACTGTGCAGTGTGAAAGGGCCCTCGAGGCTGACTACAGGCCAAAGCCTGAGCTGAGAAACCTATCCAAGAGAGGATGGAAATTAGGCAAATGGGTAGGATGCTAACAGACAGCAGCAAAGTAGGCCTCATCTCTTATCCTGGCATAAGTAGGGTTGCCGGACAGAAAATTGGAGAAAGCTCCTGTACCTTTAATGGTTTGCAAAACAGGGAATTTTTAGAAGCTTGTAATACATCAGGTCATGAACAACACCTGCTGAAATTCTGTCTTCTACCCAACCATTTAAGGTACAGGCACCCTCTCCAGTTTTCACTCTGACAACCCTCAGCCTAATGCATACTACTCTTGTCCTTCATTCCCCAGCTTCTCTTGTGCTTGTTAGGGCTGAAGAATTAGCCAACTGTAGACATCTTGGTAATAATTCTTTCATGCTTTCGTTTTTCCTTTTCCCCTCTTCCAGTGCCACTGACTCGTGCCTCAACTTCCAGATCTTGCCATGGCCAAATTAGAGACCCTCTCTGTCCTTAGTGACCCCAGCTATCACAACCAGGAATCGTTCCACCCCTTTGAACCCAGACTCTCCGAACCCACCTCCCAAGGCAGTATGGGAAGCGTGGGCAGCGGGGTCGCCAACGAACAAGAGTTTGCCATGAAGAGCGTGGGGACCAGGACTCAGAACAGTAGTCGGCAGGTTGACGGGTCCAGGAACAGCTACTCTACACGGGAGATCTCGAACCGCTACTCTGGGGAGGAGAAGACCTACAAATCGGAAAAGATTTCCAACTCCATCTACATCAACGGAGATCTGCGCAAGAGCGAGAAAGTGAAGACAGATCTCTGCGGGAACATTGCAGCCAACAATGAGAAGAACATCCCACCTCCTCCTCAGTACAGAGAACCCAATAACCCACCAAAGATATTGCCAATCTCTGGTAAACTAGACCAGGTGAGATGCCATTGATCTCCAGTAAGCCGGGTCAAAACTGACCAAATGAATTTCAACAGGGAGCAATGTAAGGTACTGCACTTAGACAGGAACAAAAATATTGAAATGCACGGATAAAGGATGGGTGACACCTGGCTTGACCACAGGACATGTGAAAGGGATCTGGGAGTCTTAGTAGACCACAAGCTGAACATGAGTCAGCAGTGTGGTGCAGCAGCTAAAACAGCCAATGCAATTATAGGCTGCATATATAGTGTCTAGATTGAGGGAAGTAATAATACTCCTCTATCTGCTTTGGTCAGACCCCATCTGGAACATTCTGTCCAGTTTTCTGGACACCACAGTTCCAAAAGGACATTGACAGGCTGGAAGGTATACAGAGAAGACTGACCAAAATGGTAAAAACCTGGAAGCCACGAAGCTCTATGAGGAGCAGCTTAGGGAGTTGGATATATTTAGCCTAGAGAAGAGAAGGTTAAGAGGTGACATGATAGCTGTGCTTAAATATTTCATGGGATGTCATATGGAAGATGTGGCAAGCTTGCTTTTAGCTGCCGCAGAGACTAGGGCTGTTTCCGCACTACACTATTATAGCGCTGTTATTCTACTTTCAACATCCCGTCGAAACCTGGGATTTGCAGTTTAGAGAAGGGGCCTTTAGAATTCTCAGCCAGAGAGCTCTTTGGACTCAGTAACCTGCAAACCCCAGAATTCCACAGAATGTTGAAAGTGGAATAATAGCACTGTAAGAGTGCAGTGTGGAAATGGCCTAGGACACATAGTAATGGCATCAAACTACAGGAAAAGAGATTCCACCTAAACATTAGGAAGAACTTCCTGACATTAAGAGCAGTTTGACAGTGGAATATGCAGCCTCAGAGTGTGATAGAGTCCCATTCTTTGGAGGTTTTAAACAGAGGCTGGATGCCCATTTGTCAGAAGTGCTTGGATTGTGTCTCCCTGCATGGCAGAATGGCATTGGACTTGGGGTCTCTTTTGCTTTTATGTTTCTGTGATTTCACAAATGAAGACTACTCCTGTGATGGTTAGGAGGGGTCTCCCCAACCTTGTGTTGCCACCGTACAACAAACAAAGGAGAATAAATGGTCCCAAGACCTCACACGGCTTTGGCCTGTCTTCCCTTTGCTTCTCTCATGCCAATGCATTCTCTTTTCTTTGTACAGCAACTTCTTCATTTGCCACGCCCTCTCATCCGCATAGACGTGGTATTTATTTCTGCATTTATTTATTTAAGAACACTTTTAGGTTGCTTTTCAGTTACAAAAAAATCTCAAGGGAGTTGGCAGTAGAAACAGACACCATGAAGCTAATTGCTAAAAAAACAAAAAACAAAACAGTGTTGGAACAATAAAGGCAATAATGTAATCAATTAAAAATAGCGCATTCAAAACCAAAGGTAAATCACTATACTGACAAATTAGGTAAATAATCAGGAAAATGTCTGGGCAAACAAATTGTTCCTTTGTTGAAAGCACAAACACCCACTGTAGGGAGCCCAGCTAATCTCAATTAAAAGATTTTCTCAGATGGTGGGTACCATAACAGAGAAGCCCCCCGCTTTTAGGGTAACCTAAAGGGGTGCTTCTGTGCTTGAGAAGAGGGAGGCTAGATCTCTTTTCACCTACTTGAAGAGGAAGGGCAGGATTCCGTTTGGCTCATGGGTACAAGGGAGGAAGGGGATGTTAGTGCTAAAGCACATGGAGGTTCAAAACTGCAAAGCTATACCCTCCAACATTTCGCAGCTGAAAAGTGGGACCCATGCAGCCAAGCAACATCAGAGCGTGGTCAAGACAGCAAAAGGTATTAATGAGGAACACACAGGCTCGGAGAGGCTTCAGCAGTTTGCTTTTGCCTGAGCCTACTGGGAAGGGCAAGATTTCCTCTCCTTCCTCTCGTCTTCCTCTGCTGAGTTAACTGAGTACAAATCACTTTGCACTTTGAACTGAGTTTGCAACAATGGAAGCAAGCTAGGATGAAGGGGGAAGTTGGAGGGAGGAAATTGGAACTGGGGCATGTTAAAAGCAGCTGAGAAATGGAAAGAGACTAAATAGGACAGTCCCTGCCAAATGGACATGGAGCAATGATGTCAAGCTTCTGGAAAAGGGGTTCCACCTAAACATTAGGAAGAACTTCTGATGCTAAGAGCAGTTCAACAGTGGAATATGCTGACTTGGAGTGTGTTGGAATCTCCTCCTTTGTATGTTTTTAAAAAGAGATTGGATGGCCATCTGTCAGGAATGCATTTATTGCAGGGGGTTGGACTTGACGGCCCTTGTGGTTTCTTCCAGCTCTATGGTTCTATAGATCAGGACAGTAGGAAGGTATACCAATCCTAACAGGGTTGTGATGTCAGTCAGGATGGTAGGATGATGGAGGTTCCCAGAAAAAGCCATAGAACATATCTGCGTCAAGGCAGTTTGAGAATACTGTGCAGAGACAGAATTGTAGGGTAGGGTTTGTCCTCAGCCTACTCCGATGGAAGTTGTTCATAAAGATTCAGTAGTCAAGGGGTGAGGAACCTCAGGTATTCAAGTTGTTTCTGACTTTTGACCTAAGGCAAACTTATCATGGGCTTTTCTCGGCAAGCTTTGTTCCAAGTGGGTTTGCCTTTGCCTTCATCTTAGGCTGAGAATCCACTTGCAAAGTCCATTTATGAAGATGTAGGTCCCATGCTGAATTCCAGTCACTGCCAACAACAACAACGTTTCATTTGTTACCTTATTTGTCTTTCTTCCTTGCAGAGCAATGAGCCCTTAGTTAGACCTTCAGCCTTTAAACCCGTAGTTCCTAAGAACTTCCATTCCATGCAGAACCTGTGCCCACCGCAGAACAATGGAATATCAGAGAACCGAAAGACCTTGAATCACACCAACAGCAATAGCCCTTCCACTGTCAAAAGTGGCCTGGAGAAGCCCAGCCTTAACAGGACTACCAACCAAGCAGGTGGACTCTCCGATTCAGGCCGCAACTCTTTGACAAGCTTGCCCACTTATGGCACAGGCTATAGCCAGCATGTCGGCCCAATGAGTGCTTCAACCAGTCACATAAACCGCATCGGGACGACCTATGGAGACAAGAACATTGTGGGATACAATGGGATATCTACCTCAGACAGTGGGCGATCTTCCAGTAAGAGCACATCTTCCTTCAGCAGACTCAACCATCTCAACGAAACGATGCCTTTCCACTCCCCTTCGACAGATGACATCATCCAAGACTTGGAAGATAGGCTATGGGAGAAGGAGCAGGAGGTCCTCCAGATGAGGAGAAACTTGGATAAGAGTGAAGCAGCCATTTACCAGGTCTTTGAGGAGAAGCAGAAGATCTGGGAGCGCGAGATGGAAGACCTCCGGCAAAATTACGCCAATAAACTGCAACAGGTCTCCAAGAAGGCCCAGAGGGCCCAGCAAGCTTTGCAACTCCAGATCTTTAAGCTCCAGCAAGAGAAGAAGAAGCTTCAGGATGATGTGGGACAGCTTCTTCAGCAGCGGGAAGAGCTGGAGAAGAAATTTGTTGCTTTCAAGAAGGAACAGGCTGAGTTTCTTCCCAAGATTGAAGAGACCAAGTGGGAGGTGAGAGACAAATACAGTTGAATACCTTGCAAGGCAGGGGTGTGGAATACGTGGTCCTCCAGATGGTGTTGGAGCACAACTCCTGTGACCCCCCCCTCACTGTTCGCTATGGTAGTTGGGGCCAGTGGGAGTTGCAATCCAAGTAAATCTGGAGGACTGTGTATTTCGCACCCTAATGAAAGGCACATAGCTGATATTGCGTGTTTGTGTCTGATTGTGTTCCTTCAGGTTGCCTGTCTACTTACATGATGCTACGAATTTCATAGAGTTTTCTTAGGCAGAGAATAATGCACTCCAGCATCAAGTGCTATGCTTGGAATCCTACCATTTTTTGATCCTCACATCTATCCCCAGCCTTGTGTCTCATTTGTTCTGTGTGAGACATGAGGGTGGAGAGAGACTGGGGATCTGAGAGACAAACTTAAAAGTGGAAGAGAGCAGCTGGCAGCAAAAAGTTTTGAGTTTTGGAGGTTTTTGTATTTCAGGAAAGGGATACCCAGCCTGTGTTTTTGATGTTAAAAATACAGAGGAGCCCTGCTACGTGTTTCCAAAGTGAATTCCCACTCCTGGAAGTTTCTACATGGGTCAATTTGCTCTTTGGGGGGACAACAGAAAGGTCAATCTGAGAAGTCTGGAGGGGCTAGGGGCCTAAAAACAGCCTTGAATGGCCACAGCCCCCTGACCACCCCAGGTTGCAGTTTGCCCACTACTGCTGCAAGTGGTCCTGCCAACCAAGAGATTTTTCACATTCCAGATCCATTTGCTTGCAATTCTCATTGTCTACAGCCAGTGTAGCCAATTGACTTGCTGGTTGTGTGGGGGGCGGGTGTGTGATAGGAGGCGTCATTCAACACATAAGGGGAGGGCACCAAGTTGAGGAAGCATGTTCTGGCTCTTTAAAAAATATATATATACATAAATGTACAATCAGGCCTCCACATTCATGGGTGTAACTTTTGATTATTCACCAGTTTGCCATGAAAATGTCTGATAACTGTCTTTCTGTAATGTGCTATAGTAATGCTATGGCTTGGTAGTACTACCACTTGGATGGTCATCACCAGCATATATGCACACGCATCCATGTGCTGGAGGCACAACTATTGCCAGCCTTTGGCTACTTCCACAATCAGGCGCATGGGAAAAAGCCAAAGGACATCTCTGCATCCCTGAGTCAGGGACTGTGTTCTCTCTCTCTGTCTCCTGGGGGAGAGCTCGCCATTGAGACCAATACGGTACTACACCTTCCCTCTTCCTTTCCTTTCTTTTCTTTAAGCAACAGCAGCCCTTTAAAAACCCATCTCTGGTCCTCTTCCACCCATGAACCCACTCCTGATGCACCACCCCCATACGTACAGATTTGGGGGCCCAGAGACATTTGCAGTTTTTCCACATTCACAGGGTCTTGTGCCCCAAACCCCCACAAAAAAAAATATGTGGAGGGGTAATTGTATATGTTCAGTGGCAATTGAGGCAAAATGCAATCAGTAGCTGTTTCTCGGTAGAAACTACTTGCTTTGATTTTACAAGCAGCTTTGCTTGCGGTGTTCTTCTTGTGCTTAATCAAAACCCACTGCACTGTGTTTGGACAACGAAGCAGACAATGGCTTCATTCAGGTTAGAAATGAAAACTGACAGACAGATCCAAAACAAAGGCAAATTTCAGCCAGCCGATTCCTTTAAGCTGTGTCTTTAAGCTCTGGAGTGCCAAGAACCAAGAGATATGATACAAGTGAGCTGCACTGTGTAGCACTGACATCCAGGAAGGTGGGCGTTGCAAATGAAGGGGCATACAACAATACCACTATTATCTCACGGCTGTGCACCAAACAGGTGGGGAAACAGAGAGCTCTTCCAGGGTTCTGTGCTCTCATAACAGACCATCGCTGGTTGGCACTGCCTTTGCATTCACCTGCAGCCTCCAGTGCTTGCAGGTACTTGAGGTGGGGTCGGGGTCGGGGGAGAAGGAAGCTCCATGATACGATTTGGCAATCTGGCCAGTCACCATTCAGAGCTCAGGACACTGGGGGCAGTATTAGCAAATCCTCATTCCGAATCTTTAAGTGCCTTTGCTCCCTGCTTGTTCTGGATATTATTTTTGTTGTTGTTGTCATCGCCAACATCTTTATTTATATCCTGCTTTTCTCCTGGTAGGACTCAAAGTAGCTTACATAATTTCAAAAAAAACTTAGTCCATTTCCACCCTAGGCTGTTGTAGTGCTATTATTCCACTCTCAACATCCTGTGGAATTTTGGGGTTTGCAGTTTCCCTGAGGCCAAAGAGCGCTCTGGCTGAGAATTCTAAAGGCCCCTCCCTAAACTGCAAACCCCAGGATTCCATAGGGTGTTGAAAGCGGAATAATAGCACTATAACAGTGTAATGCGGAAATGGCTAGTTACAAAGATGTAGCTACATGCCAATGATACATCTCTTAATGCAGCATTCCAGCTGTTGTTCAATTTTTTAAAAAAACCAAGAATTACAGCTACAGATTCCACAGCCTCCTGACACATTGGCCTCACCTGGAAGAACTCTTAAACTAATTTGGAAGAAAACAGTGGCCAAGATGTTGTCTCATCCTGACCCTCTCTTTTTCTGTCTCTCCCAGGTGTGCCAAAAGGCAGGTGAGATCTCTCTTCTGAAGCAGCAACTGAAGGACTCCCAAGCTGATGTTTCCCAGAAGCTAAACGAGATCGTTGGGCTGAGGACACAGCTCAAGGAAGGCAAGAGCTTCCTCAGGGAGAAGGAAGAGCAGATCTTGACCCTGAAGGACTCCTACAGCACCAAAAGCGTCAGCCTCGAGATCTGCGAGAACGAACTGCAGCGGAAGATGAGTGAGGTGCAGATGCTGAGGGAGAAACTTAGCCAGTGCGAGGCAGAGGTGTCCAGCCTGAAGCAGACCTTGACTAGCCTGGGGGGCCACCACAACCACGTCAGCTCTGAGCTGACGGAGAAGCTCGCGAGGGATGCCTTGGCCTGCGAGAGCGACGAGGCCAAGATGAAGCGGCAGAATGAGGAGGGCCTCAACGCCCTCAAGAAGGAGGTGGAGAGGCTCCAAGCGGAGCTGAAGGCGGAGCGCCAGCAGCGGGAGCAGCAGGTGGCGGACTTTGAAGGGGAGCGTCGCACTTGGCAGGAGGAGAAGGAGAAAGTTATCAAGTACCAGAAGCAGCTGCAGCTGAACTATGTGGAGATGTACCAGAAGAATCAAATCTTGGAGCACAAGGTGAATGAAATGACCAGCAAAGTCACCAGCCCACCGCACGGTGACGAGAAGAAAACGTGGACTCCGTCCAGGTTGGAGAGGATAGAGTCCACGGAGATTTAAGGAAAGGACCGAGGTGTTTAAAGTATGTTCGTTTTGGGTTTTTCCCCCCCTAATTACTGTGCATGTACTTCAGCCGGTGATCTTCCTAAAGAGAGTATGCTATGTAACCAGCAGCGTAGGTTCGTTTGCACTGGGTCCCTCCAATCTGCTTTGGTGCTCCACGGGTTACTGAAAAAGAAGAGAACAAAAACCACAGGTGTGCTTTCGTGTTGTATGGGTGAGCGGAGCTGAGGAGCGTACGCAGTTTGAGTTGAGTGCTTTTTAAAAAATGTTGCCAACGCCGTTGGAAAAAACATTGGAGATTTCTATAAAGCAAGGGTGGGCAAAGGGCTGGCCGTGAGTTGTTTGCGGCACCCCCCCCCTGAAGCCTCCAGGGGTTAAAGGATATATTTTCAAAAGGATTTTTGCCCCCAAATGCTACCAAATATCCTCTAGGGCATGTGTGGGGAAAATTTTGCCATGTTTCCCCACCCTCAGGTCATTTTAGGTCCAGGAGATTTTTTTTAAAAAACAGGAATTAAACAGGAAGTGGCTTCTGGTCACCTGCTAATGTTAAAATGACCTCCTCTAAAAGAGCTCAGGAGCCTAAAAACATGGTGAAACACGGTGGGGGCAGCCCTGCAAGGTCTCCTGTGGAGGACTAATGTGTGGTCCCCCAGCCCTCCACAGTTGCCCTCCCCTGCTCTATAGTAGCCATCCTCCACCATCTTTTTTACGTTCTGCTAGTGGAGGCAGTCCTAAATACATAAATGAATAGGCATTGTCTTCATTTGCCAGGGCGTTTTAGCTGCGTTGAGAAGTAAAACTGAAATAAGTCTCTCATACCTCCCTTTTAACATATCAGGATGACAAAACTGGTTCAGTTAGAGAGGGCAAGATGCAGGTCTGTCCTCTCCTACACACGCACACAAACACTTGTTTTTGTAGCCTTTGACGTATGCATGCTCCCTGAATGGCTGGCCTCCAAAATGGTGAGCTGCCTCTCCTAAAAGCACCCAGGAAACAGAGTTCACCTTTTAAATAAAGTGCAGTACCCCCACCCCTGGCCTCTTTTAAGCACCAAAAACCAGCTGTTTTGCAAAACTTGAAATGGACTTTTGGCCACTTCTGTCCAGTGCTCAATATCCACGTTCGGTTCAAGTTTGCTTTCAAGAAGCATATGTGGTACTGTGGGAGGCACAGTGGTGCCCTCCAACATTTCACATGGGGCACATGCAGTCAAGCAGCATTGGAGCGTGGTCAAAATGTCAAATGTTATTCGTAAGGAAGAACAGAAAAGCCAGGAGAGGATGCAGCGGTTTGCTTTTGGCTGAGCCTTCTGGGAAGGGCAAGATTCCTCTCCTTCCTTACCTCTCCCCTTTGCTAAGTTAATGGAGTGCAAACCATTTTTGCATTTGGAAAACGGTTTGTAGTAACTAAGGTGAGCTGAGAACAAAGGGGGAAGTGGGAGGAGGAGAAGAAAAATGGGCATTTGAAAGCAGCTGGAAAAGTGGGATGACAGAGGTTTAATCAGGAGTGTCCCTGCCAGATTGGGACAATCAGAGGGCACCTACATTGGGTGTTGCACATAGATAAATGTCCTCTTTCTCTTGCCCATCAGGTTTCCTATTTGGTTTCCTGGTTCATTCACACAACCTTGCTGTTCAATGCAAAGGTTGCATAGCACAATTAATGTGTAACTCTGTATGCAGAGATTTAAGCTACACAACTCCAAGGTATGCTATAACCCTGCTTTTGTTTTTGTTTTCTTCATTTTTTGACAGTCCATGTATATGTGTGTGGACTACATTCACAACATTTCCAATATGGATTACATGGCAGAACCATGAAGCTATATTATTAATATTTCTTTTTCTACTCAACAGAAAGCCATGTCAGGTTTTTCTTCTGCCTTTTTTTTTCCATGGGAGAGTGGCTTGGTTTAACAGAGAGGGCCTGGACTAAGAGATGAAGCATTTCTAGAAACAGTTGTGCTGTTGTTACCTGATGGGTTTGCTGTAAAAAACTGTTTGCATACAGACTCATGCAGACAGGAGAAAAATGCTCAGCCAGATGGGTTACCGTTTCGGTGTGAAATGCATTTAAAGGTTTTTGTTTTTCTGGGATTAATGCACATAAGTTACATCTGGATCAGAGCCACTGGGATTTTGGACGGTAAGGGAAAATGTCCAGAGGACTTAACTGCTCCAGCCATACCTGCAAAAGTGATAGGACTGAAAGAGCATCTCATGAGGATCTCAGGGCCTAGGCCGGCTCACAGATCTTGGAAGAAGTAATCTCTAACACAGACCCTGCACACCTTCGGTATGTGCTCTGGAAGGCTAGGGAACCTCCAGAGCAGAATTTCAGGTTGTGTTGAGGACTAGTGTGGGAGTGAAAGGAAATATGTGCTTGCAGGTGCTGCAGGAGGAAGGAAATCACATCTTCCTTTGTCTTCTGATGGGGATTCTTTTGTCAGCATAAATGCTCAACTGCATCCTGGCTCCTTTTCTTAAGGCTGAGGTAATGTTTCGCTAGCATAGCCCCACCTTGGCCCCATTGTTTCCACTTTTCCCACACTCATAATGGAACTTCTTATCTTATCTTGGGATAGGAATGAATGCTACCCAATCTGATTTTTAAAAAAGAATTCGTCATTGGAATGAGATGGTATTAACGTTATTTATTCTGCACTGAAATTACCTAAAGCATCTGTCCAGGACTGACACTGGGTTGCAGTCTTTCTTTTGAGATGATCTTAGCATTTATTTTGGGACTATCTTAGCATTTCTTCTAGAAAGGTTTAGCATTTGGGAAGATTTTAATATTCATGTGATTGCTGGAGTGAAGATAGGGCTTTTCCAGTTGCTAAATGCTGCCCAGAAAGTGCCAGGAAAATATAACAACATTGCAACAGAAATGCAGCCTGGTGATGAGTTATTTTGAGCCTGTCTGCATTGCAAAACTGATCTTATTTCAAGCCCCTATTTGGCCTCCCACTTGATCAAAGGGGACCCTTAAAAACATGAGAGCCCTGCTGGATCAATCCAAAAATCCTTATCAGAGCTCGAAAGTAAATAAATACATAAATAAGGAATGGCCTAGTTATTTCCATGCCTTTTCCCTCCCCCCCGAAACAATGCAACTTCAACATATTATGATTCTGACTTAACACATAACAACACCACTCTGTTGCTAGTAAAATAGTAATGGTTTTATGCTACCTTTCTAGTTCCAGAGTTTTGGCAACAAGAAATGGTGGAGGAGGCATATCACATGGTTCCAGCGCTGGCTTGCGCTGAGACTGTTATCGTATTTATTTATATCTTGCCTTTTTCCCCAGTCCAGGACTCAACACAACTTACAAAGTTTAAAAACAGGTACACCTTGAAAATTCATATCATACAAAACTTAAAAATGTAATTAAACTAGCAGTAGAATGAAAGAAGTTAAAAGCATGAGTATTACAAAGAAAATAACAAATAAATACATTTTGAAAGGCCCCTGTCTCCCTGCGCAGTCAGTCCTCAAAGGCAAGGTGTTCACCGGCCTGTGAAAGGATAGCAAGGAGTCAATCTAACCTCTCTGATAAAGGAGTTCCAGAGTCTGGGAGCGGCCACTGAGAAGGCCCTCACCGGTGGTCTCACCAAATGTACCTGTGAGGGTGATGGGAGAAAGAGAAGGACCTCTGCAGAAGGTCTCAAAACAGAGGCACGTTCCTATGGGAGAACAGAGTCTGTCAGATAACCTGGATGTGAGCTGTATAACCTATTGTAGGTAACCACCAGCATTTTGAACTGTGCCCGGAGATGGACCAGCATCCAACAGAACTGTTGCAAGAAGGGCGTTGCATGCTTCCCGTAGCCAGACCAGCTCTTTGAATCAGATGGATTTCTGAGCACCTTTCAAAGGGAGTCCTATGTAGAGCATGTTAGAGTAATCCAAACAGGATGTAACTAAGGCAGGTGTCACTGTGGCTAGATCTGATGTCTCTGGGAATGGACATAGCTGGTGCCCAAACTTAACTGTGCAAATGCATTCTTGGCCACCACTGAAACCTTACCTTCCAGGCAATGATGAAATGGACAACAGCTCAACAGCTTATAGGATTCTGGTTTTTTTTTTTAAAAAAAATGGTAACTATTTAGTTACTTTTGAGAAACAGGAAAGCAAAGAGTTTTTAAAACTGTTATTATAACAACTAACAATTTGGAAGAGGCTTAAAACAGGAGTGCTGAATACCTGCCTTGAAAAGTAATTGTCCAAAGTCTGGTCCATATAGTCTGCTTTTCCTGGTAGACAGCCAGGTACCACCAAGAAGTCTGCAAATAAGGTTTAAAGGTGACAGTCCTCTCTGGTGCTTACTTCAGTCTTGGGGAAGTTATTTTTTCAGAATATAGTTCCCAGAATCTCCGAGCCATTATGAGTACCAGCCGTGATAGCTGGGAGGCGGGATTCTGGGACTTGTAATCCATACAAAATAATTTTTCCTACTTCTGGTTTGCTTCTCCCTGCAGCTGGTATGAAGTGGCACCCCACTTCGGAGTACAGGGGTTCCATGAGTAATTGCAGTTGAATGGCCTATAGTCCATGGAATTACCAGTTTCCCTTTTAAAGTTGTTGAAGCCAATGGCTATTGCAATATATTTGGAAAGTGAACTGTCTAAATTAGTTGGGTGATGAAGCCTCTCTTGCATTGTCTGTCCTGCTTCTACTGCCAGTCTGGTCTTGGGGGCCAAATAATAGACTGTGACATGCAAATATGATGACTGAAGGTGACAAAAATTATCTCTGCTTATTGGACCATGCATGGGTGATTTGTGCACACGGAATGTTTAGTAGATTCCCAAAGCTACTGTTTTTGAGGATTTAAGAGGCAAAAGAGTTCAGAAATGTTCCTTTTTTTTTTTTATTTGGAGCACAGTTTCATGAATCCCACAGCCGTCATGCTGGGAGCCGTAGTTCAAAATAAAGCAGCTTTTTCTAAGCCCTCAGAGGGAGCCGTGATGTTTAGCCAGTTTCAGTCTGGTAGGTAGTTGGAGTGTGGATTTGCTGTAAGCCGAATGGGTGCAGAGGCCCTGTGGTGTCTCCATCCTCCCACAACCCATGGTTTGGCTTGCCTCTAGAATGCAAGGTGCACATGGGCTTTGTTAGTACTGTTTTGGTTTCAGTGGTGCTTTCTTGCACCTCCGTATATCACAAAGAGCAGCCGGGCTTCCTCTCCCTGAATCTTTCCCACCTGTAGCCACCACAGCAAGGTCTGTAGCCATTCGTGTATCATATTGGTGCCTGAGGCTACAGCTACAGATGACATCCTCACAAAAACACACACACACACACAGCACCGTGGCCACTTTTGAGCAGTGCCCAGAGCCTACCGCTCGAGAAGGCCACGTTTTTTTGCCTCAGGGCAGGACCGGCCATTGCAAACAAACCCTGCTGTTGGTAGCATCAGACCGCAGAAGACTTACTGCTGGGTTGTCAGTATGTGAAAGTGCTTATTAACTGAAATAGGAAAGCAAATCGTTTACTTATATGCTGCTACATTATACAGAGACAAGTGTACTTGGATGTAAATAACTGTTCTGTATATGTATATATGATTATTAAAGCAGAACGTGTACAAAAAAAGAGAGAGAGAGGAGACAGGAGAACTCTCTTAGTAACTGGGTTTTACAGTAAGAGCAGACTTTTGCTGCCAAGAACTGAGTTCCTGAGAATATCTCAGGAGGTTCTTAAAAGTCCTTGTGATTCCCTTTGGCATCAAGGTCCCGGCGTACCTCACAGAGGTTATGACACGGTGGTCTTGTTTTGGTGTCTGTTTTGTCAACCTGTTGATAGTCTTGTGGGAAAACCTGAAGGTTTCATCTGTTTTTGATGATTTTGGTGTATTGTTTGATTTGTGGTTGGAACAAAGCTCGCTTGAGCAGGGCTGTGTGTATCTCTCATCCCGACTTCGGAGGCCGCGGTGCCTCGGCGAAACTCCTGACGAGGGTCAGCTCCTTCCTTCCTGCAGGTGGACGGTTGACTGAAAATGGCCAAGAAAAAAAAAAAGAATGACCCCAGAGGACCCGCCAGTTCCCTCTGTTGAAACAGCACTTTATAATTTTTGCTTCCGCTTCCTGGCCAATATGACCAAAGAACTGACAGGAGGACCCTACGGGATGCGTTCAGAACCAATATCTCTCTATTTTTATTTTTATTTTTATGATACTGCTGTGAAGCAGCACAGGTCTGAAACTTAAAAATAAAACACTGTGGTACAAGGAGCAGATGTGCATGCACTTTTCCAGTATATGGTGTGATGAGGTTTCTGGGCTGTGCAACATTTTACTGATCAAAAGAACAGGTACGAAAATGTGCATGCATTGAGTTAACGGGTGAGAAAGGACGGCTTCACTTGTCTTCGGTCTCTGGTTAGCCAGCTTCCTTTAATCTCCAAAACTCTGTGGGATGCAGCCTGCACATTTTCAGTCATTTCTCTTAGCACCCATGAGGGCTGTTTCCTCGTTATTCTTTCAAACAGAAGCACAGATTCTCAGGTAGACAGATGCTGCATCAAATTTAGTCTTTCAGAATCCATTTGTCACAACCGTAAGCCACCACTTGGCGTGCCAGAATTTGGAAGCTTTGACCAGAATCCTGGTGTTATACACACATGTAAATTCCCTTACGCGTGCGGTTGTACTTTTTTTGACCGTCTTGCAACAGTTGTATTCCGTTCACGGTTGCACGGGCAGAGTACTGTTGCTAATGCAGTTGCACAGTCGCTGAAGGTGCATAACTTATTGCTAGCGTCTTCCATGTATTGCCTGCTGGGATTATGGAAACAACCGTTGCTCATTCCCCCATTGCAGAGTGGGAGAACAAGGAGGCACACTGGCAGGTACACAATCAGTTGTACAACACTAGTATTCAGCGGAAGGGTAGAGAAGTGCAACGACCACTACTGAAGAACACAGCTGCAAATTTGTGCTGTGCAAGCACAATGTAGGATCTGGATTGATACTGTTTTAAACCACCGCATCCATAATCCCATGGCCAGTGGACATATAGGCTGGGGGATTCTGGGAGGTGCAGTCCAAAAGATTCACTTTTCCAGGCTCTGTGGCCTGCTTGGTGCTTTTGATGTTAATGATGAGTTCCATTTATGATAAATGCCTCATTTGGATATCTATACTCTGGGCTAGGAAAATGCCCAAAAAATACCTAGCCCTGTGCCACAGCCATGTGAATTAGTCCAGAGTGCAGTAAATTGATTCTTCCTAGATTAAACAGGTAGAAACTTGCCAAGTCTGGATGCTAAAATGTTTGACACTGTTATAAAATACCAGTTTTGGGGAAAATAAGCACTGTGATTTTTGGATGAAGTAAACAGTAAGCCTTTTAAAAACTCAATCCACCACAAGTTGATGTGGTTTATGAGAAAAATGGGAGATGGGGAGGAGTGGTTGGGGCAAGATAGTTTTTTATCTTTTTTCCCCCCTCACATTTTATTTTTCTTGTAAAGCGTGTGGCTCTTGATCAAAGTAGATCAGACAAAAAATATATTTTTATGAATTCCAAATTTTGATTGTCTCAGAAGTGACCGAACCTTAGCTTTCCCCTCTAGGGGGTCGGTTTCATGTTCAGAGAAGTTTTTAAACTATTTTTTTTTCTTCCTGACCTGTAGAAAGTTTGTCCAGAAAGTAGAAAGAAGAAATGAGAAGAAACTGGGAGTAAGAATAACATGCCTGCAATTTCTCTTTTTCGCTTTACACACACACACAAGATTCAGGAACTGGCATCCCTGAGGCCAAATTCAACTCGTTTAGTCACAGTCTCCAGCCCTTCAATTTCCAGCAGAGGCAAGTGATGCATAGGTAAAGATTACTCTGTGCTCCTGGGGATCTTTTTAGTAGATCCTTTCTGGAGGAGAGGTGAGACCCTAGTTAGCCATTCAAAACCCTTTTTTCACGGTGGTGTCAAATTAAACTAGTGACTGGCCGGGCAGTTTTGTAAAACCTGGCTAAACAAGCTAGCTTATCATTAGAGCTTCTTCAGAGGGTTCCTCTATGTAGGTGTATTACAGTAGATGAAAAATGTAATCACAGTTGGTGGAGTGTGATGTATAGATTACACCCACGCATACGCCCACACAAAATCTGCAGAGGTGTGTGCCTGAGCGTACAAGCGTTCCCCTTGTGCCAGCAAAGCAGTTTTGCAAATATCACATGAGAAAAGGACAGGTTAAGTGTAGCAGAATTTCTAGCGGTGATGTCAGGCGACTGCCTCTTATTTCTGGCTGCAGCAGCTAAAACACACATGGGCACACCAGTGTATGATAATCACATAAGTATGCCATTGGAGAGGGCTCACAAGCTGTATGCTAAACCAGGGGAATGGAGGTGGTCTTTGTTTTCTGCTGTGCATTAAATTTTACATGGCCGCATGTTAACGGGTGCTGTTGGCTTCTGATGCTCACAGTTAACAACAAACAATGCACGCTAGGATCCCATTCCGTGATTCCATGAAAGCATACTACGGAAGAGGGAAAAGAACATGACAAGTCATGACTTGTGTTTGGCCACCCTTGTGGTTCTCTTTGAACGTGAAATTTTCTTCACACAAGATGGCTGATGCTTCCAGAGTTGCCATGTGGGAAGCAAGGATCTGTAGACTGCAAACGCTGAGCTGCTATAACTGATACCACCTGTGTTTGCACTCAAGTTTTGGTTGGTATTAAATGAGGGTGGTTGGAATCTGTGTTTCTTCAGCGTCAAGAAACCCTAGCAAGGCGAATCCGGGACTAACAAGAATTTTTGTAATTCAGGACATATTCTGCACAAAATTCACACATGAAAGGGTTTAGAAAATGGTATTTTCTGTTGAGAAATATCATTTCGTGAACAAAAATGTTGTTTCCCATACAGAAAACAGAATAAGTCCTGAATGGTTTCTTGCAGTGGGGAGAAAATTGACAAAATTACTCATTGCTTCCTTTGAGAACAAAATTTGCAAAGAATTATATTCTTAACATTAAATGTCATCAGTGAATGGATACGCCCTGAATAGGGCTGGAACAAAGTTCCAACCCAGGTGCTTACAAGAATCTTTTGCTCTCTACAACCTGAGCTTGGAATATGAGGCAGAAAATTCAAATGTAACTCCCCACCACCACAAAAGAGAAAAAGGTATAATGACATTAAATGTTATCAAATAACGGTCAATTTCCTCTCCTTAATGGTACCTAAAATCTGCTTCCTGAGACGCCTGACTCATAATCACATGTATGGCACCAAAGAAGGATGGAGAATCTTTCCTGAATTCTAAAAATAGGAGGATCAGATGTTGGTGGCATCCTGTTGGTGATATACACAAGCGTGAATCTACCTTCTGCTTGCAATATGTCTTTCCTTGGTTATTGTGGATGTTGGTATTCATTTCCATCTCCTGAAATGACAAAGCCTCCCCCTAGGACTTACGGTTCTGCTGCGACAGCTCTCCCGTCGTGGCCACTTTGTGGCATGTGCAGAGTTCAGGGGATGCAAGAAGATATGGACGTGCCCCTTAGCCGGACATGGAGTGAGTGATGATGTCATCTGCCAAGACCACAGTGGACCTCAGAGGAAGATGTCCTCAGTCTGTTTGTGGCTATGGGCGTAACCAGACACTTCTCTGATTTCTCAAAATGGCTGTCCAGCAAAAGAATGAGACGTGGGGTAGAGATTGGAGAGATGAAGCAGAGTTCCACCGGTAGAACTCTTATGCTAGGCTGTGCAATGTAGGATCTCGGCCGCTGCTAGATGGAACCGTAGGCCATTTCCGCGCTAGATTGTTATAGTGCTATTATTCCACTTTCAACATCCTACGGAATCCTGGGAATCCTGGCCTTTGAGGCCCCTCCCTAAACTGCAAACCCCAGGATTCCGTAGGATGTTGAAAGCGGAATCATAGCACTTTAACAGTCTAGTGCAGAAATGGCCCTATTTCATCCTTCAGATAGCACCGAAGCTGGCTCTTTCCCAGAAAAGGAGAGTGTGATGTGATGAGGAAAGCAGGCAAAGGAATCAGAGCCTGGAAAAGTTACTTTTTTTGGATTGGGTGATTCTGAGAGTTGTAGCCCCCCTCCCTCCATTAAAAAAAAATACACTTTCCAAACTCTGGAAGGAATGCCCACAAAATGGCAGCATTTTCAGTTAATTGTTGGGATAGTCCAGTGTGGTGGTCGATTTCACCAGCAATAATAACTGCCAGTCTACACATTTCAGATTTTACTGGATACTCTTTCTTTCAGACAATTAAAACAAAACCTAGACTGGCCCTGGGTCAGCAGTTTGGAAGCAAAACTGCCTTCTTAAGATTTCTCAATTTTATTTTGTTTTTTAAAATAAGCCTCAATCTCTTTATTTATCTGCTCTTACTGTGAATTTAAGCCGGAAGTGTACTGATCAAAACTGTTAATCTTTTGTCAAGCAGTGACTGTTGATGGTTCTTTGAACTATGTCTGAGATTTGCAAAAAAAAAAAGGGGGGGGGATCTATATACATATGTACACACACAAAAAAACACATTTTAAAAAAGGAAAAAAACTTGTAAAATTTTGGGTAAGTCTCCACTCTACTTCTCGCATTGAAGCATTGTTCTATCAACCTTGCCTCACTGGTTCTTGTATTTAATAAAATGAAATAAAGTCATTTTCTTTCTTTGTACAGCAAAGACATCAGTCTAGAACCATTGTTTATGACACCTATCAGTCTCCTATTCTCTTGTACATCTTCTTTGGGTTATAAAGATGGGAACAGCTATTGCCTTTGGAGTTTTTCTTAATAGTGTAAATAGATATATCTATATAGAGGTATGTGTATATATGTGTGTGTACATATATAAATATATATATATAAATACATTATACATGTATCTATCTGTCTATATCTCCATCTGACTGTGAAGGGTTTTTATTTGAGCGAAAATTAAAAAATGGAGAAAGACCCCCTTTAAAAATTTGAAAGTGGTTGTCGTCTTTTTCTTGAGAGAAATGGGAACGTCTGGTTTTATTCTGATGACTAAGACAATCCCCATCATGGCAAATGGGCGTCCTTTTGTGAGACAAGTGTTTCAGGCCATTTCCACACTACACTGTTATAATGCTATTATTCCACTTTCAACATCCTATAGAATCCAGTTTAGGGAGGGGCCTTTAGAATTCCCAGCCAGAGAGCTCTTTGGCCTCTGTAAACGACAAACCCCAGAATTCCACAGGATGTTGAAAGTGGAATAATAGCACTACAATAGTGTAGTGCAGAAATGGCCTCAGTTTTGAAAAATCCAAGTGTGTTACGCAAGGACAGCCTTGTATTGTTATGTATTTACCGATCGGTTTAATTCATACCTTCCAAAACTGCACAGATGGAAGCGGGGACACGTGGCCAGGCAACATCAGAGCGTGGTCAAGATGGCAAAGGTTATTTATCAGTGAGGAAGAATGGACAAGTTGCAGCAGTTTGCTTTTGTCTGAACCTACTGGGAAGGGCCAGATTCTACCACACTTCTTGCCTCCGCTGCGTTAATTGGGAACAAACTGCTTTTGCATTTTGAACTCAGTTTGCATCCGTGGAAGTGCGCTGAGAAGGAAGTGGGGAGAGAGAAGCTGGAACATTTTAAAAGCAGCTGAAAAGGTGGGGAAATGAGAGGATAATCGGGACTGTCAGTGCCAAATGGGAAAGTTGGAGAGTACGAGTTCCTACTTACCTGGAGCTGTTCTTTGGTTTGACCTTCCAGGTGTGTTCTTGAGCTCTTGGGCAGCAATGCTTCATGCACGGGAAGGGCACTTTGTGGCCTTCAGAACATGGCTCTGCGGAGCGAAAGTGGTGGTTAATAAGAATAACTGACGACGAAGAGACTCTTGTCACAATTGTTCCGGGAGCCTGTCACAGCCTAATTAAGGCCTTTGCTGAACAGCTTATTTAATTAATAGATCTGCCCAAGCATTTCCATGGCATTTAGTCGTGGTCACGTTTGAATGCTTTTGCAGAGCTGAGCCAGGCGGAGATCATCATAACCATAAAGCAACCTGTTTTATTTTTGATGGAAGCAGGGCCCTCGGGTACATCTAGACTCAAAACAGAAAAGCAAGATACAAATGCTTGTACTAAAAGCACAATAAAGTCAACAAGCCATTGAACAATGGTGAGCAGGACTACAGATAATGCCCCTCAGCCCCCTAGCATGTTGTTAAGACCTGGGAAATGGCTTTTAAAATTCAGTAAAAATGATCTTTGCCTCTTACAGTCAGTCGGCTGTCTGGGTGTACAGTTGGGTGGGTCTCATGGAATGTTTGCTCTCTGGAAATGAATGCCCCAAATTGATTTCAATGGAGTTACTTATTACCTTGGTAATTTCCCTACCTTTGCTAACTCCTGATGTGTAGCAGTATAGAAAGCTTCAGAATTCATGTCGGTTCTAAGGAATGTTCTGAAAAGCGGCTTGGATCTCCCAGATGATGGAATTGTACCACTCGCGGGCAGTTCGGCAGGAAGCCAAGTGTTACCCTTCATTGCATCTCCACACTGGCTTCCAATATTGTTTTGCCTGTCATGCAATGCTAAAAGCAGAAAATCCCTGCCAAAAACATCTGTCAAATCAAGGATGCACTGCTGCACCACTGACATATTGGCAAGGGTTTGAATTGTCCCTACTGAGGGCTGGCACCTTAGGATTCTAACAACAGCCCTTGAACCAAAAAACTTGTGGATAATTCAAGAATGTAGACGAAGGGCAAAAGGTGGGCATTGCTCCCTGTTAAGAATTCTATTCCACAAAATGAATTTTAATTTAATCCCCAGATTTCATGCCCTGCAGTAACCTGAAACTTCAGGTGAATATTTGCAAATACAGTTTAGGCATCGAAAGAAAAGGGACAAGGAGAGTGATCAAGAGAATGTCAACACATCAGATGTAAGAATTCCAGGTGTGAACAATGTTGAAAAGTGGATCTTATTATTGGGAAAATCCTCCTAATGTTTATAGTCAGAATCTTTTATCTTATCATTGGCTTCTCTCCTCTGGAACACCAGAAAACAAGCTGCTGAAAAATTCCATGCCACCTATAATGGTCCTCCAAATCCTCTCCAAATTGGGTGGAATAAAGTAGGTTTGTGAGAACAGAGTGGCTGTTGTTGTGTGCCTTCAGGTCATTTCATAGAATCATGGAGTTGGAAGAGACCCCAGGGGCCATCGAGTCCAACCCCCTGCTATGCAGGAACACCCATCAAATCACTCCCAACAGATGGCCATCCAGCCTCTGCTTAAAAACCTCCAAAGAAGGAGATTCCACCACACTCCCGGGCAGCACATTCCACTGCTGGACAGCTCTGACCGCCAGGAAGTTCTTCCGGAGGTTCAAGTGGAATCTCCTTTCCTGCAGCTTGAATCCATTGCTCCTTGTCCTAGTCTCTGGAGCGGTAGAGAACAAGCCTGCTCCCTCCTCAACATGACATCCCTTCAAATATTTAAACATGGCTATCATGTTCCCTCCTAACCTTCTCTTCTGCAGACTAAACATCCCCAGCTCCCTAAGGCGTTCTTCATAGGGCATGGCTTCCAGACCCTTCACCATTTTGGTCACCCTCCTCTGGACAAGCTCTAGCTTGTTGACATCCATTTCAGACTTGTGGTGACCCCAAGGCAAAGCTGTTATAGGGTTTTCTTGGCAAGATGTGTTCAGAGGATCTTTGCCATTGCCTTCTGCTGAAGCTGAGAGGGTGGCACTTCCCAAGGTCACCCAGCGGGTTTCTGTGGCCAAGCAGGAATCTGAACCCTAGTGCCAGAAAGCAGCCGCTGCCGCTGCCATTTTCTCATCCAGGCATTTGAAATGCTCAGAAGCAGTGCTGCAGCAGAGAGGGTAGAGGAGAGCTTCTTCGAGGTTCTCTCAGGACAAATTAAGTTCTTGCCGTTCACACTACTCAGAGAAGGGTCTGGTTCCTTTTCTGATAAGACTCAAGGTACAGTGCCAGTGATGTACTTAAGTCTTTTACTTCAAGTCTCTACCTTCAAGTCTCAAGTCAAGTCTCAAGCCCTTACAAGACACTTTCAAGTCAAGTCTCAAGTTTGGGAGCCAACTTTATACCCCAACCTATACTCCAGATTTTCTGGACAGAGTTGCATAAAGTTAGTTTCACAATTTAAGCAGAGTTGGCCTTCCACATTTGGAATTTTGCCATCTGCAGCCTCAGAAGCGGGGAGTAGGAACCTTCTTGCTCCCCCATCCTGAAGTTGGGAGGCTTTTGTGTCAATGGGCATAAAAGAGTCTGCAGCTTTGGAAGTGAGGAAAAGGATCCTTATTCACCATTACTCAAGTTTCAAAAGCTTTAGAAAGAAGGATCCTTCCTCCTCAAGCCTGTTGCCTGACACATTTGCTGTTCCCCTCTGAAAAATGCACCCTGCACTCTGGGGGCAAGTCTTGTCTTCTGCTCTTAGGAAGTTCTAAAATGTTTGCTTTAGAAGGCTTCTCTGATGTGCAGCAGGGACAGGCTGCTAAGCAGACCTCAAGCCCATTGCCGAACCCATTTGCTGTTCCCCTCTGAGAAATGCACCCACACTTTGGGCTTGAGAGATTGTCGTGTGACTGGCAGGCAAAAAGGGATGGAAGCGTTGTTCAAAGTTGTAAAATTTCTGGATGAATGTGTTAACGTTATTGAACCAAGGGCAGCAAGTCAGTCCTGAAAATATACAAGACTCAAGTTGAGTCAAGTCAGTGCATCATTTATTACCAAGTCAAGTCCAAGTCGACTCACTGTAGTGACTTACGTCTGACTTGAGTTCGAGTCAATTGACTCATCACGGTACAATACTTACATTGACGCATGGATAAGTTGACCTAGGTATTTGGGGTCAACTTTTTGACTAAAATTTCTAGACTTATACATGAATATGTACAGTATGTGGTGTGAAGGGGCCATAGACTAACATTTCTCGTAGTCTCACCTGCTCTGCAACAAACTGTATGCTGCCTATCTAGTTACCATGTGTTCAGTATTTCACAATTCCTTGTACTGACCATTTTAAATGCCCATCTGTCTTCTAGTTCATTTCTTTTACACCTGCTGCTTTTCACGGTTATTACTGTGGTCAGCAAGCGTGCAGCATGGATGGATGTGGACCATTTTTCTCAATATCTGTCTCCTCTGTAGTTAAGGAGACAATTGAGAATATAACAGCTAACATGGAAAAGTCTGAGTCTAATTTGCCTTAAAAAAACTGTGGCACCTTAAAAACCATCAGCTATATCATGGCATTAAACCTTAGCATGGCTCCAAACTTCTGTCACAATATCCAATAAAACCTTCACGTAGCTTTCTTTCAAGCTTCAGTTTTCCTAAGACAGAAATAATTATTAATTATCATACAAGCACTATAATTCTCAGCAGTTTCAGGAAAATGGGAAGATTTCACAGCCTTTTTCAGAAAAAGAAATCCAGCTCTGCTAGATGCCATTCTGATTTCTTCTATGAGAATGCTCCAACATCTGGGAACAACACTTGGAAAGGTTAGTGTTAAAGCTAAGTTTCCAACATTAATTAGAACGTGAATTCATTAATACTAATAGTTTAAGTTGAATATATGAAACTGATTGATTACAGTAATCATTATGAACACATTATTACACGCAAGTTTAAATTTTTTATTGAATTAAAGTGATTAAAAATTGCAACCCCACAAATGATCACTGCAAAGGAATAAAATAATGTGAAATGTTAACCATGAAACAGCCTGTTAAAAGTTGTGGTTAACTTTTAGAAGGACGTTTAAAATTGTTAAAAAATTAACAAACTAGGGTTGAGAAGATAACTTTTTAAGAAGTTTTTGCCAAAATGCCCGCCTTTATCCTATGTGATGTGACGTGCCCTCCAACAGTTCAGCTGAAAATGAGGACACATGTGGCCAAGCAACATCAGAGCGCTCAAGAAGACAAAGGTTGTTAATGAGGAAAACACACAAGGTAAGAGAGGCTGCAGGAGCTTGCTTTTGCCCGAGCCTACAGGGAAGGAACAATTCTGTTCGTCTTCTCCCCCTGCCCAGCCCTATGTGGAGTTGAGTGCAAATTACTGCATATGCTTGTGTTTAAGTCGACCTCGTATATAAGTTGAGGGCAGGTTTGGGGCCAAAATTATGGATTTTGATATGACAGCACTGTAACAACTTAATGTGGAAAGGCCCTTCGTTTTTCCCACAATGGACTAAGCTCTTGCCTTTTGGCACTCTCCTCAGAGGAGGGGATGCTTCCTTTTTTAAAAATAAGAATTAAGGTACAGTATCTACATTGGCCCAACCCAAGGTTTGGGGGCCAATTTATTGACTAACATTTTTAGATTTATACATACATACATACATATACATACACACACACACACACGTATGTATGTATATGTATATGTGTGTGTGTGTGTGTGTGTGTGTGTGTGTGTGTGTAAAATAAGCCAAGGAGAAAGGCTGAAAGTGGGGAGAAACTGGGACAGAGTATTAGGGTCTTTCTGTACTATACTGTTATAGTGCTATTATTCCAGTTTGAACTTCCTACGGAATCCTGGGGTTTGCAATTCAGAGAGGGGCCTTTAGCATCCTCAGCCAGAGAGCTCTTTGGCCTCAGTAAACTACAAACCCCAGAATTCCACAGGATGTTGGAAGTGGAATAATAGCACTCTAACAGGGTAGTGCAGAAAGGCCCTTAATTCGGACTCTCTCTGCCATTTGGAGGATGTGTTATTTCGGAGGGTATGTTATCTTGGCATACACTCTCCTCATAGGATCTCCAGTCAGGGTGCTTACTCAGCAGAGACTGATGGCTCCTAGATCAATCAGGCAGTGAACCCACTTTGGGTTTTAGTCAGAACTGTAAATGAACTGTCCCAAGGTATTGACCCCTGCGGTTAGAGTTCAGCATCTCAGGTTCGGACTAAAATCCCAAGCAGATTCATCACCCGAACAACAGTGAAAAGAGCAGCCTAGGTCCACTATAACAGCCTTCGTGGCTGCCTCTGGCATGGACAGAAGAGGAGGAAACTTTTTAAAAAGAACGGGAAAATATTATTGAGAATTACTTCCATCAGACTTTCAATACTGGCCAACCACCTCGGGCCTACTGATTAATTTCACGCTGGCAATTGACGGTGACTTAGGTCATTTCCACACTAGACTGTTATAGTGCTATTATTCCACTTTCAACATCCTATGGAATCCTGGGGTTTGCAGGCCCCTCCCTAAACTGCAAACCCCAGGATTCCATAGGATATTGAAAATGGAATAATAGCACTATAACAGGCTAGTGCGGAAATGCCCTCAGTAACTGCAACAGCGCCCTCTGCTGACCGCACAGCTCTGTACAAAGCCATTGACTCCTCTGGGCATGCGCACAACGAGGCCCGCTCCCCGCCTCCGGAAGCTTTCTCTCAACGGCGCCTGCGCGTGTGGCTTTTCCCTCTTCCCCTCAACTTTGCGAAGTTCTCTGCACATTCCGTCCGAGAGAGATTTTAAACCTCAGCCGGCCGCCGTAGTTTCCTCCGGGAACTCCGCGCGGCGAGGCGGCGACCATGTGACCGGAAGCGTCGCTGAGGGAGGAAAAGAAGAGGCTTGCTGGGAGGTGCAAGACCTGCTGGTGGCGAGGAGAGAAGGAGAAGGGAAAGAAGAAGGCGGCAGGAGCGGCGGGGCGGGCGGTTCCCGGTGAGTGAGGAAGAATGGAGGCAGCGTCGCCGCCATTGGGAGAAGCCGCTTTCTTTTTTTCCGTCCCTCATAGAGGGCGAACGGGTGACGCATTCGGGTGGGGGGGGGAGAAATGGGATGATGCGCGAAGCTCCTCCCCCCGGTGCCCTGCGCCACAATCCGTGTCCCTTAGCTCCGCCCCCAGGCTCTACGTCATAGCGAGACCCTTGGGGAGGAAGCCCGTCATCCCTGGGAGTGAGTGACGCAGGGTGGCCGGTTCGCCTCCCTCCGCCAGTGTTTCCGGCCCGCCCCCGGCTTGTTTGCGTCCCGGGCCCCATCCTTGCCCCTGTCGCCTGGCTGCCTTCTCTCGGGGGCGCCCGGTGGGCTTTGCCGGTGCAGGCAGGTGGGTGGATGCTTTAGGGAAGGACAGCCCCTTGAGGGGTGGGGGGAGAAGGGAGGATGCCTTTGCAGCACATCTCTCTATGTGTGCGCCCTCAGGTCGCTTATCGGCTTAGAATCATAGAGCTGGAAGCTACCACTAGGACCACGCTATTCTGCATTGGTCAGACCTCATCTGGAATACTGTGCCCAGTTCTGAGCACCTCGTTTCAAGAGGATATGGACAAACTGGAGTGTGTCCAAAGGAGGGCGACCAAAATGGTGAAGGGTCTGGAAGCCAGGAAGCCCTGTGAGGAGCGGCTTAGGGAGCTGGGGATGTTTAGTCTGCAGAAGGGAAGGTTAAGAGGGGACATGAGAGACGTGTTTAAATATTTGAAGGGATACCATGTTGAGGAGGGAGCGGGCTTGTTTTCCGTGGCTCCAGAGACTAGGGCGTGGAGCAATGGCTTCAAGCTGCAGGAAAGGAGATTCCACCTGAACCTCAGGAAGATCTTCCTGACGGTCAGAGCTGTTCGGCAGTGGAATGTGCTGCTGCCTCAGTGGAGTGTGGTGGAGTCTCCTTCTTCGGACATTTTTAAGCAGAGGCTGGATGACCGTCTGTTGGGAGTGCTACAGTGTGTGTTTCTGCATGGCAGGGAGTTGGACTCAATGGCCCCTGTGGTTTCTTCCAGTTCTATGACCATCAAGTTCAACCCCCTGCTATGCAGGGATGTACAGTCAGCCCTCCACATTTGCAGGTTTTATTTTAGCAAATTTGATTATTCATGGATTATTTGCTGTTACCTTTGCTGCCTCGCTATGCCATTTTTAATAGGGACTGCAAACCTCATGAGACTGACAAACTGCAAACGAGGCTTGTAAGTCTCTATTAAAAATGGTGTGGGGCAGCAGCGGAGGTGGCAGTAAACCCCAGCAAACCCCCATTTCTGCCTTGCGAAGGAACTCTGATGCCTCAAAGGAATCCACAATGGGTTGAATATTGTGATCATATGGGAGATGATCATTTGGGAGGGCCTAGAGTTATTCACAGTTTTTCCACTTTCACGGAGGTCTTGTGCTCCTAGTCATAGCAAATGTGTAGGGATGATTGTACAATCAAAGCATTCCTGACGGATGACCATCCAGCCTCTCTTTTAAAAACCACACTCCCAGGCAATGTATTCCACTGTCAAACTGCTCTTACCATTAGAAAGTTCTTCTTAACATTTGGGAGCAGTCTCTTTTCCTGAAGTTTGAAGCCATTGGTCCATAGTGTCCTAGTCTCTGGAGCAGCAGAAAACAGGTTTGCTTCATCCTCCGTATGACATCCCTATAAATATTTAAACATGGTTATCAAGACTCCCTTAACTTTCGCTTCTCCAGGCTAAGCACACCCAGCTCCCTAATCTGCTCCTCAAAGGGATCATGGTTTCCAGGCCTTTTACCATTTCTCAATATCTTGATTACCCACTTTAAGATTATCGTAGAATCATAGAATTGTACAGTTGGAAGAAACCACAAGGGCCACCGAGTCCAACCCCATTCTGCCATGCAAGAATACAGCATCAAAGCATTCCTGACAGATGTCCATCCAGCCTCTGTTTAAAAACATCCGAAGAAGGAGACTCCACCACACTCCCAGGTAGCAGCATATTTCGTTGTCAAACATATTTTACCATCAGAAACTTCTTCCTAATGTTTAGATGTCAACTCCATGAATTTCATAGAGTTTTTGTAGGCAGAGGATATTCAGAGGTGGTTTTACCAGTTTCTGCATCTGAAGCCTAGCCTACAGCACCTGGTGTTCATTGGCAGTCTCCCATCCAAATACTAAGCATGGCTGACCTTGCTTAGCTTCCAGGATCAGGTGAGAACTGATGCCTTGAGGGTACCTGTGTTGATTCAAATAATTACACCAGGGAGTAGGCAACCTGGTGCTCTCCTAGAGGTTTTGGACTCATATAAAACCCAGCAAATATGGTAGATGATTGTGACAGTAGTAGTCCAAAAGGTCTTTGAGAGGTTGCCTGCCTCATGGAGACTACGTAGTCTGCAATAGGCGGCAATTGCCTAAGGAGTTCTGAGCAATGATTTATTATATGAATTTTTCTTTGTCCATCTACCCTGGCATTGTCTGCTCTGGCTGGCAGCAGTCTTCCAATCGGAAGCGGAGAAGAGCCTTTCCTAGTTGTACTGCCTGGCAGAGTTTCAAAAGGAGATGTGCATGCATGTGCCCTGTGGCTATGTGCCTGTGTGTTTCAGGTGCCACAGGTCTCCACTGGCAAGGAATGAGCTAGTTTTCTGTCATACATATTCTCCCCTTCTTTGGGTCACATTTGCTAGGCAGCTTTGAAGAAGGTGTGTTTCCTTTGTTTCGAAGCACAGATATGTGCACCAGACTCTTGCAGATTTCTTCAGTGTGCTGTAACCTACATAGAAATATAGCTAACCCTTTGCAGATTGCTCAGGGTACTCTCTATGCATCTTTTCTCCATTGTAACAATAAAACAGTAATAATAGCATTCCTAGAGCACTAGTATGAACAAAACACTATGTTAAAAATAGAACACAGTCCCTGTCTTCGTAATAACATGAAATAAGACATGGGCCCTGTCTTGAGGTTTGCATAAAATAAGACACAAGTGCTATATTAACATTTACGTCTTCTACTGAAGATGAGACACATGAGGTAAAAGCAATGCCTTCTTTCTGTTAGCACATTTATTATGAAAATATAATTGTTTGGAAACCACTATGAATGATCAAATATAGCCATGTTGTCACATGCCTTGTATCTGAATGTATGCATATGCAGAGATCTGTGACTGCTTTCTGTTTACGTAATCTGACATGATAGGGTATTCAGCATGTGTGAGGTAGCAGAACAGTGCTACTATTCTTAAGCCGATCCTCCCCACTTCTTATTTAGTGCCATAACACATTGGAAGAGTATCTGCTTTGCACACAAAAGATTCCAGATTCAGCTCTTGGAATCTCTGAAAATCTGAAAAGCTAGATGGGCCATTAGTTTAAATCAGTGTGAGGAAGCCATGCACTCACTCATTCACAGATAGAAACATAGAGTGTATGTATGTGAATGCTTGCATGTGGATGAGATTGCTTAACTCAGAAGGGGCAAATTACAGTCCTCCAGATGTTGCAAGATTGCAACTCTGGTTCTGAAGGACACTGGAAGTTCTTGTTCAACAACCTGGAGCACTGCGCTTTGCTCATCCCTGGTTTAACTGGAGAAGGCATATGGTGACTGAATCATAGAATCATAGAAATGTAGAGTTGGAAGAGACCACACGGGCCATCCAGTCCAACCTCCTGCCATACAGGAACACCCTCAAAGGACTCCCGACAGATGGCCATCCAGCCTCTGCTTAAAAACCTCCAAGGAAGGAGACTCCACCACACTCCATAGAGGCAGCATATTCCACTGCTGGACAGCCCTGACAGTCAGGAAGTTCTTCCTGAGGTTCAGGTGGAATCTCCTTTCCTGCAGCTTGAATCCATTGCTCCACTGATTAAGAAGAGAGTTGATGCTGGCATTGGGAAGAAGTCTCCACCCCGAATAGCTTATGCGTGTTAAATTATGGGAGTATGGTAGATGACAGTGCTTGAGAGCATGGTATGCTTCATGATATTGCAGGTGTTGCTTTAAAAGCAAATGTACGCACTGGGTAATTGTTCACGGGACCCATCTACAGAATTCTGCAGTGTGACTCAGTAAAAAAAAGAAACCCAAGGAGGCCTATATTATACACCCACATTGATCAGGGGCAGAACGGCCTTGTTGAATCCTAATGCTGTTTGCTGATGATGATTTGGCCTCGTAGTTGTCTAGATGAAAGAGTCCTTGGGAGCAACTCATCTTTTTCTTTTAACAGCATTGGATACGTTAATAAAGTTACAAGGAGCAGGCAAAGATACATTAATTGCTGCCTCCCCCCTTTATGCCTTCTACATACACAGTGAATTGTCAGTGTGCTTCCCCTCACCATCATATTTGTGATGATGTTTGAAGGCAAACTGTGTGTGTGTGTGTGTGTGTGTGTGTGTTTAAGCATATAATACCGTATTTTTGTTTGCAGTATTGTAGAGATGTAAGCAGCTCTAGAGGCCCAAGAGCCAAATGCAGCCCCCTTGGAAGCACTAGCTTCCTTTCCACCCTGCTCATCAACCTACTGACACAACAGGCGTAGAGAGGATGCGGAGGTTGTAGCAAACAATTTGCTGACAATCTGCGTTTGTGTGGGTGAGACAGTCGTTATCCATTTCTGAAGGTGACCCTCTCATAGAAATGATTCACTCTCTTCTTCTAACCCAATTCTGTTGTATGATTGACCTTATCTAGGTGATAATTTGTGACCACCCTTAGCGGAGATTTGAAAGCTCTATTTTTTCCCTTCTGCGTTCCTTTAACAAATGAAGCCTCACTGCTCACTGATCTTTTTTTCTCAACAACCACTTGTTTCAAAAGAGAAATGAAAAATTTGTCACTTAGGCCTGCCTACACATTACAGGCTTAGCTCATTGACATGTTCTGCTTCTGCCCACTGCATGATGGGTTAAAAATTAGAACAGTCCCCCCTCCTACACAAAGAAAACCTGATTTCTGAACCTGTTTTCATACCCACTGGTGATTCTAGTTACTCAACACCAGATGGCGGTAACAGCCTCCTTTCCTTTCGTTCAGCGATTCCCAAACTCTAGTTACCCAGGAGTTCTGGACTTCAAGTTCCAGAAGTCTTAGCTACCTTTGCCAATGATCAGGTATTCTGGGAGCTGAAGTCGAAAACGCCCGGAAGACCAGAGTTTGGGAAACACTGCTTTAGTCCAAAAGATCCGTTGGTAAAAGTCGTGTGCAGTTTTTAATTCTCTTTGCACACGTTTTGTTTGTGTATGTATTTTCCTTCAGGACTTTCAGTGGGAAGACAATATGAAAGAAAAGGATGGGGGAAGCTCTTCTGATCCATTCGTCTTCAGATTGCACTGTCAACAGTTGCATTCTGTAAAACAAGCATGTAAAAAGAGTTTGGGGGAGATACAAAAGTTTGTCTGGGATTTTTGTCTTTGTGGAAGAAGGTTCTAATCAGTGGTAGAGCACGTGATTTGCACACCAAAGGCCTTATGTTTCAGTCTCTGGCACCTGTAATAAAAAAGGATCAGGGAATGGGAAAAGTAATGAGAAAACTCTCTTGTCTGAAATCTGGGAGAGTTGCTGCCAGCCAGAATTGGCAGTGTTGGCTGGCTGTATGAACCGGTTGTTTGACCTAATATGTCAGAACTTCCTGTGTCCTAAAGTTGTTCATTCAGCTTTCTAGTCTACCTTTTCTTGAACTGTACACCAAACCGCATTAATCCTGCCCAGGGTTCTTGAATCCACTTGTGACCTGCTCAGCAGTTATTTAAGACAGCATTACTCAAAGTTGTGATCGTCGGACGTGTGCTAGTGCTTGAGCCATTGGCTGCTGTTCTTGGTGAGGTTCCAGGAAAGAAACAGTTGTAGCCAGTGGGCACAATACTATATGGTGCCAGCCACTGGCACATTGGAAAAAGGGTGATTGCCACTTCCCCACATCAAATAGCCCAAGAAGCACTGACTTAGGGAACTGGTTCTCAGAATGCCCCATCTGATTCATGTATACGTTTGCAGCTGGGTATTATAGTGGGCATCTCACACAAGATAATGGATAGGTTTTATAGGGCCAGATAAAGATAGATGGGAGGAGATGCCAGTAGATGATGATGGCTTTTTCACAATAGTGGAAAGGAAGAGACTGCAGCATAAGAACGGCATGTGTTTGATATTGCATCTCCAATGGAAAGGATCCTTGGCTGGAAGATCTGGGAGAAGCCTTTGTGTGGCCTATTGCCAGGGAGAGGAACTGTAATCATTTGACCAGAGTCGCAAAACAGTTATTTATTTGAACTTTAATTCCCAAAATCCCCAAGCTAGTTTAGCCATTAGCCACACTGGTTGGGGAGTTCGGGGAGTTATAGTTCAAAAAGTAACTCTCAGATTCTGGGTAGGACTTGTAAAGGTGCTTCATCTGCAAAAATCCTTGACCTTTGAAAGAGCTTAAAGCCCCTCCCCCCAAAAATGAGGATTTCTGGCTTTTAAGGTCAATATTGTTGATATTTGAAGATTCATATTTAATATTTTTCTCTATCCTTCAAACATCCATCAAGTGTCAACAAAGCTGTTTCTACTATTTTTAGTTTTGTGTCCATATTTCATTGGGAAAACCAGGCATTCTGGTGAACGCAGCCTGTTTTCTTCCTCCTCTTTATTTGGGCAAGCACTTTCATGTTGAGAGTATGGCATGCCAGTCCCATGAAGATGAATTATTTATTTATTTTTTAAAAAGTAGAATGTATTCCACTTCCACAGATGAACTCTACTATTGAACAATGACAGGAATATTACTAAATGTGGTATTTAAATGCTGCACTAGCAAATTGGTTAAGATGGCTGCATGCAGCATAATAGATAATTGAGCAGGCTCCTGTCATCTTAACCAGCTTTAAGGGAGGTTGTGCGTCAACGGTGTAACTCAAAATGCATTGCTGTATACTCTTATGATTTATACTTGGAATATATTTATACTTGGAATCCTTGCAGTGTGGAATAGATGGGGTGCCTGACTTAAACTGGAATGATGGGTATTCACGCCCCTGCTTGATTGTAAAGCTCAGTGGGTTAGCTTCTCTCTTAGTCTTACATCCTTTTGGGTTGTTTTGAGGGTAAAATGGGGATGGAGGAGAAGGGAGACATAGGTATGCCACCTTATTTTTTATGTTTTATATCCCTCTTTCCTCCTAGTGCAGGACTTAGGGCAGTGTATAACATGGCTTAAAACAAGATACAGCTGGACATAAACACTGAATTTTTTGAAAAAATGAAAGAAGCTGTCTCATTAAAACCAAGCACTGTAAGAAGAAAGAGGAGGTGAAATGCAAAGATCCTTTGATTGTAAAGAAGAAATGGTTATTTAAATAATTTTTTTCCCTAGTTGCAGAAGAAGAGCAGAGTAGAGCTGCCTAGCCTCCCTTGAGTTCTTTTTGTGAGCCATCTGTAGCAAAATCTGTGCTGTCAGCGATAGGAAGGTCACTGTGTGGTCTTAGAACATGTGATTCGATACCACTAGTGATGCTGTTGACTTCTGAACCTAATTGTGGTTTCTTTTGGGGAGCTGGATAGAATGAGTAACTACAAGCTGCATTTAATATTTAAAAATATCAAATATGGCATGGACTGTGTGCCAGCCTTCGGACTGGAGAGACCTGGGTTCACATTGCCAGTGTTAATCCTTGAACTTCATGATGAGTAACATTGAATTGGCTATCATGTCCCCTCTTAACCTTCTCTTCTGCGGACTAAGGATACCCAGCTCCCTAAGCCGCTCCTCATAGGGCTTCATGGCTTCCAGACCCTTCACTATTTTCGTCGCCCTCCTCTGGACACGTTCCAGCTTGTCGACATCCTTCTTGAATTGAGGTGCCCAGAACTGGACACAGGATTCCAAATGAGACCTAACCAGTGAAGAGTAGAGTGGTACCGTTATCTCCTTCGATCTAGACACCATACTCCTATTGATGCAACCACGAATCGTGTTGGCTTTTTTGGCTGCCGTGTCACACTGCTGACTCATGTTCAGCTTATGATCTACCAAGACTCTGAGATCCTTTTCACATGTACTGCTAACCAGCCACACGTCTCCCATCCTATACGTGTGACTTTCATTTTTTCTGCCCAAGTGCAGGACCCTACATTTCTCTCTGTTGAAATTCATTTTGTTAGCTTTGGCCCAGCTCTCCAATCTGTCAAGGTCGTTTTGAAATTTGATCCTATCCTCTGGTGTGTTAGCAACCCCTCCCAGTTTGATATCATCTGTACTTCCAGTCACACTTGTAGAAGTTTTGCCTTGTAAGCTTCCACTCACTGAGGCTGAATTTCTGCATTGAAAATGACTTTTTAAATTATTTATTGCATTTATATGCTGACTATCTGCGAGAAGGAGAGTGAGGGCTGCTTCCAGAACAGTCAGTTAAAAACTTTTACAATAAAATTTAAAAACAACCACATGGAAACAGTAGAAGCTCATTATAAAAACATACAAAAGTTTTTAAAAAATCCAAACACTTCTGCATGATTTATAACTGTGGTGCAGATGTTCAATCGTGTCATGTAGAGGGCTATGGTGCTAGTCATGACAGAAGAGGTGGAGTCATAGACTTTACCCCATTCATCTGACACAATAAAGAATGGCTTGTAGGGTGAATTTCTTTGCCTAAGCTGTCTCTCAGGGCAGTTGTGCAATAACAATGGAACACCTATATTCTTTGGAAGAAGGATGAAATAGAAATGAGAAATTATATATTTTATAATATAAATTATATCAAATATAATTTTATATAAGCAGTACATATGTGGTTTCAAACAGGAGTATATTTATCACTGCTTCTTTGGTGTGGGAAGTTGAAGCAATGAGAGCAATCTAGCCTTGAATTTCATTGCTGTGGTGAGAGTGCTTTTGAGAGCAGTAGCATATGTGGTTAATATACCACATACAGACTTAATCACATTTAGGTGGCAGGAAGGTGGCTGTATATTCTAAAGAAACAAAAATTAGTTTTGGTGGTTTTTTTTTTTTAAGTGTGAAGCTTATGGGAGTTGTCTCTAGATGACCAGCTTGGAGCATGTATTTGAAAAGCAAGGTTTCAAACGCAGGAGACCCCATGTTGAAGCAAAAGGAATGGTAATAAATTATAGCAAAGTTTTGAACTTTAAGTGTAGGGCTGGAGGGAACATGAGGGGAAGGTCTGGGATGTTTCTAACCATTAAAAAAGACATATTGGAAGAATTTTTTTAGAAACAGTAACTGTGTCCTGAAATCTGGTGAAAGTTGTAGTAACATCCTGGCTGACTTTGGAAATTTAGTCACAAAAAGTTGTAGCACTTCCTGAAGAGCTCTTCAGAAACTTGTAAAGCCAAATCTGAGTTTGGCTCTGTTTGGGTTCCTTGCCATTACGTTACAGCAGGGATAGGAATTGTGCAGTCTTCCGGATGGTCTTGAGTTTCCACTCCCAATAGCCTTAGCCAACATAGTCAATGGATTAGAATACTAGGAATTCAGCAGCATCTGGAGAGTTGTACAGTTCCCGCCCATCCATTCCATCATATCCAGTATTACCTGTTTATGGGTTGGCACTAGAAGTCACCCTCAGAACATAATACAGTAACTGGGCTTTTCTGGAGGGATGTGCTACATATGGCTTGCAGTGGTGTTTTTGCAATCACCATCAAATGACTGCCAAATTTTGACGACAAACCATGGAAAGTTATTCCTTTAATGGCAGCTTCACAGTTTAGGTGCTTAGTTGATGCTTTCATAACTAGAAATGACATGAAAAACATACATCTGGTAAGGACAACATTTGGATGACCAGCTTGGAGGAAGTGTAAAGCAGCATTCTTTCAAGTCCATGTGATTTCACAATGAGGCAAAAAGAATGCTTTTAAGACATTTTTGTAGTTTTTTGCCAAAATAGCATGGTGTAGTTGCTCCAGATTTCAGCAGCAGGACCCCCTCTTTGGCAAGGGTCCGGATTGATCCAGTAGAGCCACAGAACCCCCCCCCCACACACACACCTTATCTTGTAAGGTTTTTAAAAATCCTTTTGGTCTGGTCCAGATGCACATTTCCACCTACCTCTTTCTTGTGTGGATTCACTGGTTTGCTACTTTTGAATCAGAATGGGCAGTAAACCAGGTTTGCCCTCACCTATGGTTAGAAAATCCTCTTGAAATAGCAGTTTGAAATTGTGGCTGGAAGGCATTTCCTGGTAGTGTTAATCATAGCCCATGGAGACAGCACCCAAACAGTGGTTAGAGTAAACTATAAAAGGGATGATAACATTGGTGAGAAGGGAGGGTGATGATCTTGCAGTCATACTGACACCAGACTTGGTGTAGTTTTGGTGCCTGTTGAAAACTGATCAATGCAATGTAGAATTTGCTCATAGACCAGTGAGTCTTTGTGTGTGTGCTTTTTTTCAGCGTACTTGGATTTTATCTGTACATCATTCTGGAACTTTGTTAAACATGGGGCAACATATACTTTTGCAGCACTTTCCCATTCTCCCAGGGATTAGAGGGAGGTTGCACATTGTTGCCTGATAAACTACCGATTTGTGTCTTCTCATCTGAAAAGACAAAGGTATTTTATTTCAGTCTCTACAGTACTAGATCCCACCTAATCTTGGAAGTTGAGCAGGATCAAGCCTGATTAGTACTTGAAAGGGAGACCCTCAGTGAACGTTAGGTCCTTAAGGCTGTATTTCAGAGGACAGCAATGACAAACCAACTTTAAGTATTCCTTGTCTAAGAAAACCCTGTGGAATGCATGGGGTTGCCATGAGCAACAGGTCGATTGAGGGCGCATATGCTTTCTACTTACACTCCAGAGGTGTAATGTGAAGAAGATTTTGGTAGAAATTGCTGAGCTTGCTTAATTTATGCAGCTAAACTAGAATAGCTGCTGCCTTGTAAAAATCAGAAGATTTGGCTGGATTCTTTGCATCTTTTTTGATCAGTACGCTAGTCACTTTGTGCTTGTGCTTTAGGTGTGTGTGTGCAAAGGGACAAAAGACTAGTTTTGTGTGGGAACTTCTTGTGAAAATCATGGAAGCATTGATGAGAGGAAAAGATCTTGCTGTTTTGCAAGAGATAAGAAATCTTGCAAGGGTTGTTGATACCTGAACAGGGTGATACAACACATCAAGATATTCTACCAAGTGGCAAATGAGGACTCTCATGAGTGTTCTTGGCATCCTTAGTTTAGAACAAGGGTGAGGAATACCTTTCTGCCCCAGAGACCTAATTTAATTTTGAAGACATTTTCAGGAACTGCCTTCCAGTGGTGCGAGGAGCCCAAAGCCAAAGGATGGGACAAACTTACTGGCTTGCTGTAACTTAAACCTCTTTCTGCTTGTAACTAAGCCTCAGGAGAGGCATTTCAGTTTTTTAAAATGAGGAAAAACCTGTACAGAATCTGGGAAACAGCCAAATTATGGAATCATGGAGAAGGGCCCATTGCCGCCTGTAGCTCCTCAGTGGGCTGGTATCTGAACTTAACTACTCTTTCAGCACTGTTGTGGCATTTCCAAAGGCACATGTTTATGGTGCAGGAATACTTTATTAAACAGAAGTTCAAGATACAGTTGAAGATTATTTGGTATACAAACACTTCTGGTTATAGAATTTCAAGGCTCAGGTGTTAATCATTTTTTCTTTAACTTTTCCAAATTCTAATTGACTCTTACTACATCACACTCACTCTTTCCCTATCTCTAACCCTTGCTGAATCTAACTAACTGTCACAAATGATCGCAGAACACAAAGTCCTCCCCTTCACTGTCTGATGTCTCACTCTATTCTTCACCAACTCATAGTTCTTACTCAGTCTGATAAATTCCTAGCTCTGACTGAGCCATATTTCTCACTATCATACATACCAGCCTTTCCAAAAACCGCTTCAAACGTTCAACCAGTTGCCAGTCATTCCTTATATTCCATACTAGTTTCATCCTTTCCCAACAGATCACTTAGTTTATTATATATACCAAAGATCTCATACGTAACCATACTTTAATGTAATTTTTCTCATAAACACAACACTTTTTTTACAGAAGTCCAGATCATCACAGCACCCAAAGTCTTTTTCTCTCTCTCTCTCAGTTGTCCTGTTTAAGAAGGTGTGCGTGGCATAGTGTCTGTTTTGGTAGGATATGTTTTGGTTTGAGAATGTGGGGAATTTAGCTTTTCCTCCTGACTGAGTTAGGCTGAATAGAGTGAGTCCACTTGGTTTTGGTGACCTTGCAGTAGCATCAGGAAGTGCATTGCATTCAGGGGAGCTAGAAGACAGCAAAGCTCTGAACATCAGAGCAGTGGACAAAGAGCTGGCGGGCAAGCAGTGGGGAAGAGCAGGGGATGATCCTGGTGTGTGGGGTGGAGCAGAAAGTATATGTGATTTTTATGTGTTCATGTTAAAGGGATTTAGTTGTTGCTCTTCACATGTGTTTTAGCTTACAGTTGTTCTCAAACCAAGGCAGGATAGCCAACCTCTAGAACGCGACAGTTGTCCATCCCTGGTGTATGCGGATGGGTGGGTAAAGTGCATTATAAGTGATGGATAGAGACAGAGCAGTAGAGAGAGAGGTTTCTTTCCATCACCAATCACTTCCAGCCTTACTCATTGTGGGTATACGTTCCACCATCACTTTATCCTGAGTGACTATGACCCTTCTAAAAGGTTGCCCACCTATTCTTTATTTAGATGGCTTTTGTGAGTTCTGTTTGTTAGATCTGTGGCAATCAAAGTAGGCCTGTCATCACTAGGTGGAGTTCCTCTTCATCTGTTTTTCCTCACTGCATGTGGCAATTCTGCACCAGCCCTAGCTAGTCACCAGTGGTTTAAGACACACTGAATTACTGTACGTAGACAAACAGTAACGTGTTTCTGGCCATGTAGTAATTGAGTAACATCCACTGTGTCAGGGAATGTGCAGGGCTGATTAACTCTTAAGCTAGTCAGCTTTCTAGCAGACATGTATTGTGCTGTGACTGTTTGAAATGCTGGGAGAATGTTACCTTTCAGAGCATATTTTGCTGTAATGTTAGAAAAGAAAAGAGAACTCATCATGACAGGTGGAAGCCACTCATTCTTCATCTGCCCTTTTTTCAGTACCTGGAATCCATTCTCACCTGGTAATTGTGACCATGACTGCGGGGATAATGTGCCGAAGATTGGCAGGGCGATCTTGCAGGGCAGCTGCATTTTCGACTACCACTCAGGTTTGGGGGAAGAAGAAGATATTCCTCAGAAAGACTGAAGAATGCCAGAGCATCAATGAGAAAGACAAGGGATCAAAGCCTCCTGTTAAGCTCAGACTGTGGAAACCTCCAGAATACAGGGTATCTTTTAATCCCTCAGCATATCTAGGGGCCAAATGTTTACACCCTGAGGATGCCTCTGTAGGTTCAGAAGATGCAGTGCTTGAGAGTGATTACAGCAAAATTGGTGCCAAACAAGTCCGAAATACATACAGCATTACCTGCTCACGGAGGCTTTCAAGCACAAAGAACACTCTGCTGGATCTAGAAAACAATAAGGCCCTCTCCACCCAAGCTGTCTTGATGCATCGGATTGGATCGGTCCCTGAGAAAGATGATGGGCAAACTGCTAATGTGGAGGATTATGATACTAAAGAAGATCCCAGAGCATTCCAGAAACAGAGGCCCGAATACAAGTCTCTGTGTTACAGCAGTTGTGAGCTTCCTCAGCCCCTTTCCATGGAGGAGTGTGATCATATCCTGCAAAAAGTTGCTATTTTGAAAAGCAACCTCAAACCTGGAACCATTGCAGATTATTTCCTCAGGCTGAGCTGCTTGCCAGAGGAACAGCGGTCAGGCATGATTTCCAATACCAGGTTTGCTATGCTTTGTCGTTATGGAGTTGAGAACATCCAGGCGTTTGATATATCTGAGCTTATTGCAGTTCTGAGAGCTTTTGTTGGCTTAGCCATTCCTCCCACACACTCCATGCTAAATGTGTATGATACAGAGTGTTGCCGTCGAACCTGGAACATGAGCTTGGATCAGCAGCTGCTGGTGGCTGATCTGTGGCGATGTTTGGGGCGAAGTGTTCCTCGATATTTAGAGATTGTGCTGAGTTCTGTTAACCTTCATTGGAAGGATCTCACTTTGCCCCAGTTGGTTCAGCTAGCCTACATCATTGGTGAAGGGCGCAAAGCCCCTGAAGAGTTAATGAAAAAGCTAGACATCTTGGTGTTAAAGCAGTTGGACTCTCTCAACCTGGAGGAAGTGGGTGCTATTTGCTTAGGATTCTTTAAGTCTCAAAACGGTCTTTCAGAACAGACTATGAGAAAAATTGGAGATAAAGTCTCTGCCAGCATGGCGGACATCAGCAATTATGCTTTAGTCAGTGTCCTTAAAATGTTTCGTTTTACCCATGTTGATCATGTGGACTTTCTGAAGCAACTTGGGAATGTGGTTCCCCCTCAGATACCCACTATAGGCATTCAAGGTGTTATGCACATAACGCTTGCCTGTTCAGCTTTGCATTATCTTAATGAAAGGATTATGAACGCTGTTGCAGCTTCTGTGCCTTCCAGGGCAGCTTATTGCCGAAGCAAAGACATTGCCAAATTATTATGGTCTTTTGGATGCTTGAACTATGAGCCACCCAACGCAGAGGAATTTTATGCCAGCTTTGAGGAACAGATGCATGCAAAGATACATGAATTTCACAGATTCCCTGAGCATTTGCTCACCTGCTTGTTAGCGCTGGCATTTGCAAAGCGGTTCCCCTATGACTTGATAGACTATGCACTGAGTCCTAAGTTTTTCCAACTAGGCAGTGAGAGTAAATTTGAACTCCAAAAAGACTTTTTCACCCTTGATGGCACAGTGCAGGTTGAATGTCCTGGTTACACAGGCCATCGCCTTCCCCCGCAGTTTAGGCAAGAGGTGGCGGAGATGCTATGGGACCTTACCAAGAGGGAGAGCTCCATAAAAAGAGAAGTCACTGAAGCCCTCTCTCTTCTGCAGGATATGCTGGGTGGGCCCCAGTATATCAAACACCACATGATTTTGCCTCACACACGATCAGCTGATTTAGAGATTCATTTAGACTCTGACCAGAAACCATTGCCATTTAACTCAAAAGCTGCTTCAACAGTAAAGTTAGAACTAAAAGAAAATGGAGTAGTACTTACAGATGACTTAATGACTCAGCTTGTAAAGGGGAAGTCCAGAAACCAGTCCCTTCTGAATGATGCTGAAAACATGTTTGAAATATCCATCCAGGAAAGATCAGCATTGCGGGAGCCGTCTCTCTCCAATTGGAATCACTTTTCATTTGCTGATGGAGTTCCACTTACTGGTGCCATCTTGAATGCTTTGACCAAATCAAAGATGTCTCTTGAGGATGCACAGCCTCCTGTAAACAAGCAGCAAAATGGAGACATCAAGCTAGCTGTTCAGGTGTCGAATAGGAACCACTACTGCTATGGCTCAAAACACCTACTAGGACTGCACAACTTGAAAAGGAGACAACTTAGTCAAATTGGATATGTTGTGATAGAATTACCTTTCTGGGAATGGTTTCCATTGCTTCGGCATAGCCGTTCAGAAAAACTGAGCTATTTGCATTATAAAGTGTTTGGTTCTTTGGGATGAGGTGAAAGCCAAATATCACATAATATCAGAATATTAGGAAGTTGGTATGTTGGTGTCTTTAGTTTCATCCAAACTGACATAGTCAGGTATCTTTCCTCTGGAATGTAACTGACTTTTCAAAGCTACTGAATGGATGTGATCTCTCAGCAGAACCAATTAGTTGGTGTTCTTGGAATGGATAGTACACATATCTACCATGTCCCCTTCTTATAAATGGATTTAACAGTGATTCTCTTGCAAATAAAATAATTTCTTTTAATATAACTTTTATGTACTTTTTCCCTGGTAAAAGGACAGTGGTCATATTTGGAAAGTTCACAGGGAAAGATGAAGTTTTCAAGTAGCCGTCATATCAGCATGATCTTGCGGTAAGACCTGCATTTAAATCCCAGCTCACACATAATTTGAGTGAATCAGTCTCTCAGCTTTGGTTTTGTGTAGGTAAAGTAGGGGTAACTTTACCTGTTTAACAATGGCGGATTTGGAGATGGGAGCAAAACAGAAATTATCAGGTGCCTGGTACTTGACACTTGTTAAAATTGCTACAGTATGCAAGAAGCCATCTAATATATGAAAGGCACGGTGGAGCTATGTTTAACATGTTTGAATAACTCCTCCTTGTACTTTAATTACCTTTCCTCTGAGGATAGTTGACATGTGGAAAAAGTAGACTTCCCAGTATTAGAAATGGAACACGCTATGATTTAATAGTTCTACATTTATTGATCCTGGTCTATATTCATTGATCACACTCAATTATGATTCTTTTAGAAATAAAAGACCTTGGTAAACACAAGAATAGAATTAAATGATTGCTGATTAATCAAAAAGTATACTGAAATTCTCCACTTAGGTTCCATCAGTAGCTTAGGCATTTGTTACTAGTTGAAGATCCCTTCCTATTCATATAGATGGTGAGTGGGACGGTGTGGCCTGCCAGGGCTGTTTCTGTAACCTCCTCAGAAATCTCCTGTGGAGCTAATGTCTTCCACAGTTGCCCAACCTTGCTGTAGGCTGATATTTAAAAAGTGCTCAGGAAGGGAGGAAGTTGGTGAATGGTTTTATGTTTCTGTCTGTGAAGACTTTGTGCTAGATTCATAACGGCTCATTGGGAGCTGAACTGCTTCTCATCCTGGTGCTTGGCTGTGTGCTGTTACTTCTAATGATGGTACTTTGAAACAGATGTTTCAGTTTGCATCCTAAGCTGAACACATTCCTGACAGAGCATCGTTCTCATGTGGAGATGCAGTAATAGCACTACTTTTAGCCTCTCAACCATCCTAGTCTGGACCTGTCAGTAATTTCATAGAACCATAGGTAGAGGTGGAAGAGTCCACAAGGTCCATCTAGTTGAACCCTCTGCCATGCCAGGAGTACACTCTCAAAGCATTCCAGACAGATGGCCATCCAGCTTTGTTTAAAAATATCCAAAGAAGGAGAGGCTACCACACACACACCAAGCCAGTGTATCCCATCGTTGAACTGCTCGTACCATCAGGAACTTCTTTCTAAGATTTAGATGGAATCACTTTTCGTGAAGTTTGAAGCTATTGCTCCATGTCCTAATCTCTTGAGCAGCAGAAAACAGACTTGCTCTATCTTCCATGTGTCATCCTTTCAAATATTTAAGCATAGCTATCATGTTGCCTCTAAACCTTCTCTTCAGGCTAAACATACCCAGTTCCCTCAGCAGGCCTTCATAGGGCATGGTTTCCAGGCCTTCGATCATTTTGGTCACCTCTGGACATGTTCTAGCTTGTCAATATCCTTCCTGAACTGTGGTGTCCCAAACTGGACACAGTATTCCAAGTGGGGTCTGAACATAGCGGAATAGAGTGGTATTATCACTTCCTTGACCTAGACACTATACTCCTATTGATATAGCTCAAAATTGCATTGGCTTTTTTAGCTGCTGATTCATAATCAGCTTGTGGTCCGTTAAAACTCCTAGATCCCTTTTACATGTACTGTGGTCAAGCCAGGGTCACTTGTCTTTAACTGTTCTGTGTTACATTCCTTCAAGTCAACTCTGATTTACAGTCATTCTCTCCTAGAATTTTCATGGCAAGATTTTTTTTCAGGAGGTTTGCCATGAGAGACTGAAAGAATATGATTTGCCCAAGATCACACAGTGGGTTTCAATGGCTAAATGGGGATTTGAAATCCAGTCTATCACAGTTACAGTCCAAAATTCAGACCTTTGTAAATGCAACTCTCATCCAAGTGAGGAAGCCTTTGTCAATTGAAAAATATCCCAGTCCTGGCTGGTAAATGTATCACACAGGTGTTAGTGGAAGTATGTGTGATCACTTAGGCTAGTTAAAAAAATACGTGGGTTAGAGTCTTTGCAAATTTCTTAACTAATCTGACCCATTGCAACTTAGCCATGGTACTTCATTGGCTAAAAGTGGCATGTTCCTTGGACATCAGGTGATGTTGTGGCTAAACTGCATATAAGCCCCTTTCAGGCATCTCCAGATTACAGTGGGTTCTCAGTATCCACTAGGGTTTGGTTCCAGGACCCCTGTGGATACCAATATTTGTGGATGCTCAAGTCCTGTTAGGTATGATAGTGTAGTAGAATGGCGTCCCTTATATAAAAAGGCAAAATCAAAGGTTGCTTTTTGGATTTTTTTTCTAGTATTTTCAAGCCGTGGTTTGAATTTGTGGATACAGAATCCACAGATATGAAGGGCTGACTGTGTAGTCCTCTTGTCTACTCCTTGGATGTAAGATCTGGGCCACTACTGTTATCTGGCACTGCAGGAGAACATTTTTCTGACTTGTAGCATACCACAATCCCTGATCTGAGAGGGATAGCTTCAAAGATACTTCTGGAGGCGTTTGGAGTGTCTAGCAGCCAGATTTCCCTTTGGGAAAGGGAAACCTAATAGTAATGTCCCTTTGGAAGTCTGAGGGTATTGTTGGCCTTTCTTATATTGTAGGGCTTGGAAAATTGTACTTTCTTGATGGCATTCTCTTGGACCTGTCACTGTCATTTCCAGGCCATAGTAGCAATAACAAATTTGGAAAGGCAGCGGAGTCAACGGGGTCTAATTTGGGCTACTGTCTGTCCCTTTTAATTTGGGGTCTCTGGCCCCATCCCCCAAGCACTTAACAAGACACGCTGGGGAAACCAGATATCATTCCAGGCTTCTCACATTCTCTCTGAAGTAAGTAAATGGCCTTTGAGAGAGTGATGGTGCTATGTAGATCAGAATGACTTCAAATTCAGCCTTCTGGTCTTGCATCAAGGGGGCTTCTTTTGGCTACCTAGCTATATTTGGCTTATTAAGGAAAACTGAAGGCTGTAAGAGGGAAATTAAGATGCATCAGTTCCTTGTGTATTTACAAACAATTGTTTAGAAATTTGAATGGCTCCACATTCCTATCTATGTTGTATATGGTAATTGCATGGTGTTCTCAGCAAATACAGCATGATAGTTTTATGCAATCACCCCTTAACATTTAGTAAGATGTAAGTATATACTGTAGATATACTGTTCAGAGGACACAGAAGAGAGGAGGTCAGTGTTGACTTTGGATACATATATTTCCCTGAAATATCTGCACATACTGTATGGGTGGCAACCACATATTGTAGCTGAATCACACATGGACTATGCTACCTTGGACACACTAAATTTTGTCAGATTTCTGAAGCCATACTGTGTCAGGAATCTCTCCCTTCCGAGTGCAGCCAGCAAGGGAGGAGGGAGGTCAGGAAAACTTTCAGGAAGAGTCTGAATATACCAAACACCAGAAAAACACAAGCCGAGCCAGGTCAAGGTCCAGTCCAAAGGTTCAGGAGGCAGAGATCTGTGCGGAGGGTTTCAGGGAGCAGGAGACGCAAAGGTCATGAGGACTTGCTAGTAATTCGCTGCAAGCAAAGAGCAGCCACACCGACAGACTTAAATAGCTGCTGTGGACAGGTGCTGCTTGTTATTGTTTCCTCAGCCCAGCCCGTGCAGCCTCCCTCTGAGCCGTCCGTTTCAGCCTTCTGCGTGATTGAAGGCTGATGGGCATGGGAGGCTGCCACTCCTCTGCCTCACTGCTGGTTCCCTCTCCGTCATGAGCTGGCCGGGGCAACTCTGTCTCTGTTTGACCTTCCAGTGTGAGAGATGTTTGCAGGTTGACTTGCTCACTCACTGGCCCAGTCCTCGGCACAGTCAGTTTCTCCTCGATCTCAGAGGCATCATCTGTCCCACTCACTGGCTCAGTCCCGGGCACAATCAGTTGCTCCTCAATCACAGCAGCAGCATCTATCAAATACAAGGTCAGGGCTGATTAGTATTTAGGTGGCAGACCACCAAGAAAAACCAGGGATGTTTCCAAGTAGGGCTAGGAAAAAATCCTAGCTGAAACCCTGGGGAGTCATTGCAACCACCCTTGATCAACCTTGGCTAGAAGGACCAATAGTCTGACTTAAAATAAGGGAGCTTCCTAGGTTACTCATTTGCAGAGAACTCTGGAGACAGGAAAACTTGGTGTTTCCTGGCTGGCATGCAGTGAAAGTTCGCTCACCATGCCAGGGTGTACCAGCCTACTCTTTTTTTGTGTCCACTTGAGTGTTCAACCTGAATGCATGCAAGAAGATTTTTTTAGACTTTGGATCACTAAGAACTAGTGATAATGGCTACCTTATGCTTCAAGAAATCAGCAACTGGTTGTCAGCGGTGCAAGGTGTACTCTGATACGTTGGAAGGCACCAGGTTGAGGAAGGCTGGCTTAGAGACGTAAAGCTAGACTCAGTGATTCCCAAAATAAATACTAAAATATGTGTATAAAGTATTAGAATGTGTAGTGAAACAGTTTTTAAGATGGGGAATGAAAGCTGGGATGTGAAGGGTTAAACATTAGCCCAGGCTACTGGGAGCACTGTGATAATCCAAATAGTTTGGGGAAATAAAAATACTTTATGATCTTGTATATACAGACTATTATAGAAAGAGGGGTAGAAGCAACGAAGATATTCAGGTATAGAGTCTAGTTAAAGGAGTCTACGGTGATTATTTTGTTCTGGAAGAGAAAGGGATTTGATTGCAGAAAAAAGTACAGGAAATTATATAGAGATTTGGAAGTGGAAAGGTTAGGGAGCTGAGACAAAGTTAAATCCTGAAGAAATACATAATAAGAAAGTTGTATAGTATACTTTACGGCAGAGCAAGGGGCAGAACATAGGAGGTTAACACTGAAAGAGAAAGATCCTAAAGAGCAAAGAAAACTGAGTTGTAGTGGGTGAAGGAGTGTATGGAAAGTAGAATATGGAAGCCCTTTTAGGGAAGAATTCAGAGCATTAAAGGCAAAGTAAATCATTAGTCAAAAATAATGGTGAAAAAAGACTTCGGCTGATTTAACAGGCCATCTGCATACAAGATCATGATTAGCAAAAAAACAAAAACAAAAAAACACCTTGATGTGCAGAGCAAGGGAGCAGGAGTGCTCTTCGGACATTGGAGGCAGGAAGAACGCAGCATCTACAACATTCCTTCTTGCAACAAGAGTCGAGGTTCATTGGGGTTTCTAAAAACCTTGGCTCCTAGTTCTGCTAGGTACTCTTTGTTTTGTGTTAAATAAATCTGTTGCTTTGCAGTTCCCCGTTGAATCCTGGTTTCTGGTATTTAAAATTTAAAAAGAATTTTAAAATGAGCGGAAAATCTTTGGCCCTCCAGAATGTTTTTGCATTTAACTCCCATCAGCCCTGCACAGCAGGGCCAATGGTAAGGGATTGTGTGAGTTGTATTCCCCAAAACTTGGAGGTTTCTCAGTGCAATGTCTCCTTCCCTCCTACTCAGAAAAGGTGAGATCTTGCATTACTGCATATGCTGAATAAGTATCTGACCTGAATACATACATCATCACAGTGAAAGTCTGGAACATACTAGTTAAGAATATAAAGGTGGAAAGGCAAGATTCTCGTTATTTCAGGGTGTAAAAAAATTCAGCTAAACATTGCAGGCTTGACATGCAACAAAGAGTTTCTGCTATCTTGGAATGGCAATGCTTCTTTGCTAAACCTGAGAGGGATTCTTTTACTACTTTTACTACTATAACCTTCTCATAGCCAGTCACTTACATTGTTCTCACATGCAAGACAAATTTCTAAAAGTTTCCTCACCACCGAGGAAGATTATGAGAGCTTTTGTACATTTTTTCAATGTTTTCTTTACTATATGACCCTCTTGTGAAAAAAGTCATGTAAAAAACTTGGTTTTTCGTGAAAAACATCCTTTCTAAATATAAATATTCCTGTAAAAAAAACCACTAGTATATTGTGCAAGCTTTGTACATACATACATATATATATTTGCCAAAGAGATTTCTGAACTGTGAAAAGTATTGCAGAGTTTGCCTTTTCTTTTTTTTTTAATCATTGGAATATCTCAGTGTGCCCGTTCCTCATTGAGGACTAGAAAATTTGTAAATGGTCTTTACCTGACCGCTGCTTAGAAGTAGCAGCAGTATTTGAACACTTGACAAACCGAGGACTGGCCATCCAGGCAAAAGCAATCGTAGTGACTTCCTATCATAACGTCTGTGTATTACCTTCTACAGTCATCCCTCCACATTTGCTGGGTTAGGGGCACAGGACTCCCATGAATGTGGAAAAATTGTGAATAACTCTTGGGCCTCCCAAACCATATTTAACACACAAAAACACACCATGGATTCCTTTGAGGCATCAGGGTTCCTTCACAAGGCAGAAGTGGGTGGCTGGTGAGGCTTACTGCCACCTCCACTGCTGCCCCACACCGTTTTTAATAGGGACTTACAAGCCTTGTTCATAGTTTCTCAGTCTCACAAGGCTTGCAGTCCCTATTAAAAATGGCATAGGGAAGCAGCAGAGGTGACAGCATATAATCTGTGAATAATCAAATCTGCAAAAGTGAAACCCACAAATATGGAGGGCTGACTGCACTTGCATTCTTTGCAAATCCTTGGGAGTCTTTCTCTGTATTAATTTATCATGGTTTTTTCCCTAGTCATTGGAAGTGAAACGCAGTATGTAAAGTGCTGCTGATCTGCTCTTTAACCGTTAGGCACCTTGTCCACCCGTTCGCCCTGAATCCCTAATAAAAATGGCATAGGGAGACAGCAGAGGTGACAGCAAATAATCTGTGAATAATCAAATCCTCAAAAGTGAAACCCTCAAATGTGGAGGGCTGACTGTATTATCAAATATGGTACTATTTGCTGAAGGAAACAAGCAAAAGGGCATGAGATTGTTTGTGTGTTGTTTATGGACTATTTAGAAGTGTCTGATTGGCCACTGTGGGAGCAGCGCTGAGCCAAAAAGAGCTTCAGTGCGATCCAGCACAGCGATTCTTATGATGAATGTTCCCCTCTTGTATCATTTGTCCATCATAATTTTAAAGCAACAACAGCTTTTGTGTGTTTTTCATTTTAGAATTGCATTGAAGATTTGGACAGTCGCCGCCTCAAACCATAAAGATGGTGATCAATGTTTGCCTCCCACAATTCAAGCCAAGAATCCACTGCAACAAGGTATTTTATCTGGAATTTAAAAAAAAATAGCAGAGGGGCAGCAGCAGTGGGTCGGAAGAGTTGCTACCATTTAGGGATCGTAGGGCGTTTTGACTCAACAGCTAATTACAGAACTAAATCAGTGATGGTTATGTATAAGAGCTCCCTGCTGCTCATGCATATCTTTTCTGAGAAATGTGGCTAATGGCACCTGTAGAGCAGCATCCAGCAAGTTCTCTAACAGATCATTTGCATGATGCCAAAAGAAAAAAGACAAATACTCCCAGAAGGAGGAGGATCTTGTGTTCTCTAATGAAGAGGTAGAGTTGCAGAGAGGAGAAAGTTTTCTTAGCTGGCCAGTTTTTTGGACTGGCATTCTTCCTTTGGCTTGTAATTTTGACTATCCCCCCTCCACCCCAATTGTTTTGTTTTTTATTTTTCAGTCATCAACAGCTGAGCAAAAGACAGAAGAAAAATCAACCTACCTATAGTTCTGTAGTTATTCCTGCTATGCAGTAAGGTTATCAGTGAGGCTAAAATGATACTATTATTGCTTGGAAGAGTAACTTGGCTTAGATTGCGACTCCTGGAGTCTCCTGGCCAACTTGGCCATGAAGAGTTATAGTCCTCAAAAAAGGAACTTATTCCACCTCTGCTTTGGTTGGCTCATCTCCTGTCACCAGCCTGGAAAGGTGACATCATAAAGAAGGCCAGAAGCTACACATGACTGACTAGCAATCTTGCTATTTACAGCTGGCCAGTGACTCCCTAACAGGCAGGTATTCTAGCAAAGAAGGAGTAACCAGGGCTCCCTTATAATAGGGAAAGACCAGTGTGGGCAAGTTGTAAGCTGTAAGGGACTAGTAACATTTGCAGACATACAAACAAAGTTGGCTTAACATTAAACTGGGGGGAGGAACCTTTGACCCTCCAGATGTTTTGGACTTTGATGCCCAGAAGCCGTGACCAGTATGACCAGTAGTAAGAGATGATGGGAAGCAAAGAAGAAATGGAATTTACAAACATTGCAAAACTGGGAGTGAGCAAGCTAAAATGAACAGGGATAGGACGTTTTGAGACAGATGATTACGCGGTGTTTTACTCAGGAAATGAAAAACTAAGAAGAAATTGGGAAGTATTAATAGTGAGAACTGTCACAAATGCAGTCAAAGGATGCAGTGCAAACCCATGGAATCATATCAGTAAGACTTCACGGAAACCTATTGATATTGCCATAATCCAAGTTTATGCTCCAAATACAGAGAGAGAAGAAGAAGAAAATGAAAAATTCTTATGCTCGAGTCTAGGCCAAAACAGGGCTTGTTATTAATCATAGGTGATTGGGATGAAAAAGTGGGAAAAAGAGCAGAATCAAAGAATGTAGGAAAATTTGGCCTAGGATCAAAAAAATAACGCAGAAGAGTGACTATTGAATTTTGCAAGGCCGACATTTTGTTCCGCACAAACACATTCTTCAGGCAACCAAAGAGGCAACTGTATACATGAGCATCACCTGATGGCCAGTATAAAAATCAAATAGACTACATGCTTGGAAATGGAAGATGGAGAAACAGTATTCTCTTTGCAAAAATAAGATGAGGAACAGATTGTGACACAGACCATGAACTACTGATACCAAAGATTAGAGTAAAACCAAAGAAGAACACTAACCAGCTATTTGGAAGGCAGTTATGAAGGAGCTAGACAAGATCCCAAAGTGTCAAGATGGATCATTGAATGATCCATGCCATTGTAGTTCTAGTTTCTAAGTATGGTTGTGAAAGCTGAACAGGGAAGAAAACTGAGGAATAAAATCAACTAATTTGAATTGTGCTGGAGAAGAGTCCTATGGATAATGTGGACTGCTAAAAAGACAAATCAGTGATTCCCAGAGCTCATGAAACCTGAATTTTCCCTAGAAGGCAAAATGACTAAGTTGAGACTTGTGGCATAGGAAGGCATGACTTGCTAGGAAATGCGACAATACTGGGTAAGGTAGAGGCAATAGGAAAAGAGAAAGAACACGTTAGAGAGGAACAGACTCAATCAGAGAAGCCACAACACTGAATCTGCAAGATCTGAGCAGGGCTTCTGATGATAAGGTGACTTGGAAGTCTCATTCATTGTTGTTGTGTACCTTCAAGTCATTTCAGACTTACAGTAACCCAAAGGCGAACCTATCACAGGGTTTTCTGAGGCTGAGAATGTGTGATGTGAACTTGGGAATGTCTGTGGGTTTCCATATCTGAGCAGGGAATCAAACCCTGGTCTCTAAAATCATAGTCTAGTGCTTAAACCACTACATCACACTGGCTCCATCTCATATGGTTGCCTTAAGTCAAAGTCAGCTTTACAGCAGTTAACAACAACAAAGAGCAAATCAAGACAAAACTCTCCCTAGAAGCCAAGATGACTAAACAGAAACTTGTAATTTGGACATATCATGAGAAGACACGACTCACGGGAAAAAACAATGCTTGTCAAGGAAGAAGGCAGTAGAAAATGAGGAAGATTGCATTACAGATGGATAGACTCAATCAAGGAAGCCACAATCCCAAACCTGCAAGACCTTGGCAGGGCTGTTGATGATAGGAGGATTTCATTTCATATAGGACTGCCATCACTTGAAGTTGACTTGACCGCAGTTAACAAGGCCAAAATACCAGGAAAGCCAGAGTTTCCCCACTCTTCCAGTAAATAGTCTTGCACCCTTAGTGAAGTCATTTCCAATTAATATGGAATTCATTGACATAAGATGTTGATAAGTTAGAAAGGAGATCTGAAATATTCATGGAGGAAATCTCTGTCTGTGGTTACTGGCCATCACTGCTAAATAGAACCTCCAGCTTTAGAGATAATCTTGCTATGACTACCAGTTGCTGGAGACCAGTAGAGCTGATTTCTGTAGCTATTGCTTATGATTTGTTTGGTTGTGTCTGATCATTAGAATGCTAGGAAAACATGCTGAGAAAATTTGGCCTATCACATTCTTCTTGCTCACTTTTAATTTAGTTGGAGAAATTAAGTCCAACTGATGTTAAAAGCTTAATTATGAGATATTTCTAAGGAAGTTTTAAGCATACATATTCACTTTCCTCTTGAAATCCCATGAGACTTTAAATGCTATAATTGTGCCTGGGTCTTCCTGCTAATTTTCATGTTACTGAATTGTATTTTTCCTGTTGAGTATAAGAGCAACTGAAGAGTTGAAAATAGTTTCAGAATCTTTTATTTATTATTTTTTTTATTGGCAGATCTCTGCTGATGGATACGAAGTAGAAAACCTCATCTCGGAAGATCTCGCCAAGAGAAATCGTGGCTTTCGCTGTGAATATTTCATTAAGCCCCCGGTCCACGTGATTCTTTCTTTTCCCTTCAATGTGGAAATTTGCCGGATTAACATAGACGTCTCCTCAGGCGGCTGCCACAACATCACAGGGCTGGATATTTACACATCTACCTCGTCTAGTAAACCCTCTTGGGCCAGCCCAGAGCCTCAATTCTCAGCTGGGCAGCCTGGATTGGACAAAGAGGTTTTCACGCTAGTGGGCAAAGCGGTGCTGAAGAATCAAAGTAAAGTGACCTTCAGCAACCGAGGCTTCAAGCCAAGACCTCCTTTTCATCATCAGATGGACACTTTTTTCTCTTTTTCTGGCTCTGCTTCTCTGGACTTGTGGAATAAAGGCCCAACCTCACTGAGCAGCGTGTCCCACTTGAAAATCTGCATCACCCATGTGGCGGGCGGGGGTCTCCCTTGTCTTAAGAAAGTGGAGGTTTGGGGCCAGCCAGCCAAATCCTGTTCTCACGAAGTGGTTGACGAGGTACTGCGGGTGTCCTCAGTGTCCTTGGCCCAAGGCTTCGGAGGACAAGCTGCCAGCCTCCCATCACCAATGGAGAGCGATGTCGTACCCTTGGGCAACTCGGACAGCCAGGAACAAAAGCTGATGGATGCCATCCAGGATATACCTGAGGAATTTCTGGACCCAATCACTCTGGAGGTAATGACACTCCCCATGCTACTGCCCTCTGGCAAAGTGATCGACCAAGGCACCTTGGAGAAGTGCAACCGGAGCGAGGCTTCATGGGGACGAGTGCCCAGTGACCCCTTCACTGGGGTGGCCTTCAGCCAGCACTCCCAGCCCCTTCCCCACCCTTCTCTCAAGGCAAGGATAGACCACTTCCTCCTCCAGCACAACATCCCTGGCACTAACCTACTAGGGAGGGCCCAAGCCTTGGGGACGGTGGTGGCCTCTTCTATTGCCATGTCTTCTCTCAAAAGGAAAATAGACCTTGTGGAACAGAAGCCAGGCAGCCACCATGGGGTGGAGCCTTCCCGTTTTGCTGCAGCAAACTTTGTAGTCGCCTCTACCTTGGAATCCTGTGCTAAAAAAATGAAAATGGAATGCGATTCAAACTCTTCCCAGATGGACTGCTCAACAGGTACCTGGACTCCTTTGTCTTGATTTGCAGGAGGAGCCGCCCCACGGAGCCACACACCTGGATTGCTAGCGTGGGGTCTTTTGGATGCTTAAAACAGTCTTCAGATTGTTGGTTGTCCAGAACCATATTAGTCTTTGTGGAGTATGTGTGGGGTGGGTCAGGAGGGATATTGATATGTCTGTCACTGTACAAGGTGGTTTCAGGAGTATCCATGTGCAGCTTCAAGTTTCATAGAGCAGCCTACCATTTTGCTAGATCATTGGTCTCATTCTGCTTCATTGTTTCATTGGTGGATTTTGGATCACCATTATTGTTTGCTTGATGTCTGCTTTAAGCAAGTGTGTGTTATTTGCAAGAATATTCAGTCTTCATATCAGCACCCAGTGATGTGGAATCTAACTTAGGTTCTGAGATAAGCAATCTGAGAACTTCCATAAAATGATATCTCTAGATATTACTGTTTCGGGAAAAAACAAAACTGCGGGTTGTATCTGCGGAATTGCTAGCCCAGCCTTCCCTGATATCGTGCCCTGCAGTTGTGTTGAATCACAGCTTCCGTCATCCCAGTAGCACATCTGATGGTTGGGGGTAAGCACAATTGAAGACCAAGCGGGAAGTCCCTTTCTCATATTGAGAAAGGGCTCAGTGCTTTTGACCCTCTAGGGACAGGCAACTTTGAAAGCACATGCAGTGGTTGGTCAGGAGGTAGAAATGGTTATTTGCCCCCCCCCCCGCTTTCTGTTTCCTGACCCTCATGTTTAACTTGTCCTACACATGTCTCATGTGTTTCTTCCTCCCTTACACTTTACCATCCTGCTCTTCAAATTAGTTCTGGCACTTGATGGGGATAGTCCTGTGAATACGTGGCTGCCTTTGTTCCTTCTTCTGACAGCAGCTCTCCAGAGTCTTATAAAAAGAAAGAGAGAAGATCTTTCTTCGGAAGTAATAGCTGGAGACGTGCTCTGTCACTGAGTTATGGTCCCTCTCCTTGGTTTTAGGCTTCACTTTAGGACTGCCTGGGAATTACAGGGTTGAGGAGCAGAAGGTAAATGCCTGGAGGTTTATTATCGTGCCAGCTGAAGTAAGGCCTCCATTTTCAAAGGAATTCTGTCTCTTCAGTGCCAGATACATGTATTTATGCCCTTCTGTCAGCTTCCCAAAGGGATCTCTCTGGCAGCTGTTGGCAGTGGACTAGAATTGGTCCCCTCTCCTCATCCGGTAAGGATGTCTGTAGGCCTGTTTTGAGCCCTGTTGAGGACTCTCGGAAATCTCTCATTCATAGGGTCACCGTGAGTTGAAGCCAGCTTAAAGGCAATTAAGAACAAGGTTGTTTCAGACATGCCATCAGTGCCAAACGACACAAAATCTAAAGACTGTATTAGGCAGAATGGAGTGTTTTGGTTTTTTTTTTTCTTTTTAAAAGAAATTGTGTAAAATTGCAGTGCACTCAAAAGGCTGAATTGCCAGCCAATTTGTTGCTTCATCACTTTATGGATGTCCAGAATGTCTACCTTTTCCCCCCGCTTTTCTCTTTGCAGATCTGGTTTCTCACGAACAGAGGCTTTCAGAGAGTTTGAACTCTGCCCTTAGCAACGTGCCGTTGTTCACACCCAGCTTGGCAAAAGGGCAGCAGCAGCAACCGCAGAGCAGTGGCAGTTCTAGCAGCCCGTGGAGCACAAACATCGCACGTGGTAAAAAGGCACAGTGATTAAGAAAAGTTGCTCTGGGTAACAGTCCCTGAGTTTCTGTTCCTGAAAGAGGCTGGGAAAGATGTTCTGTGTCAAGGAAAAAAATTGGTCTGGGTGACCATCCCCAGGATTCACTTTCCTAAAGAGGCCAATTGGGAAAGAGACCATTCCTTCTCCCTCCCTGTTCTTTGAGAATTTGAATGTTCCAAAGCTAAATAAGCGCTGCTTTCAAAGTGGCTGGTTTGAGGCAAACACTTTAAAAGATGTCACTTAATATTGCATTTTTCTAAATGATTCTTAATATTTGCCATGCAGGAGGATGATCATCTTTTTTCTCAAAATTGGGACAAAGTAGCTCACAGTTTAAAACAACAGTGCAATTAAAAGCATACAAACAGGTGAACATTAAAACGGAACTAAACTGTTTACAGTATTGAGGCAATTCACATTCTCAAGTTAGAAGAACAAAATGCAATTATAAAGATAAAAAGCTCTTAAAAATAGTTAAAACAATACAGCACCCTCTAGCCTGTTCTGCTTTAAAAGCCTCTCCAAATAAAAATGGAAGGACAACAAGGACGGGGCCATTTTGGAGCTGCAGAGTTGAGGGGCAGCCACCGAGAGGGCCCTCTCTCATGTCCTCACCAACCATGTTTGGCACTGAGAGAAGGACCTTTCCTGATGATTTCAGAGCCCGGGGTGACTTATACAGGTAGATAAGGTCAACCAAAATAGTAGGTTAGAGGGAGGTGTCCTTCACTGCACTGCAGGACTCCAAGACATAGGTCTACATCCATCTTTCACCCCTCCTTTTCCAAATACAGCTGGACACAATTTTGCCTCACTGTGTCATACAGCTAGCTGGCCTTCCTTCTAGGTTGCTGGTTCACACCAGAGATCCATCTAGTTCATCCTATTCTTTTCCATTACTGGTCATCCAGGGTGCTTATATCCCAAGAATGACAGGACTGTTCTTTCTCTTCTGTTTGCACACCATCTTCCTATCAGCTCACTTTCCAAAGCATACTGGCTCTGAGCCTGAAGGACCCATTTAACAATTTTGGCCAGTGGCTTTTGACTCCTGCTATAATTTTGCCAAAAAAACCCCAAAACACAACAACCACCTTTTGAAGCCTACAGCTGTAACCATCCAAGCATCCTGCAGCAATAGATATAAAAACTTAATCTATATTGTGGGGCCTCTTGTATGAGAAGCCATTTGAGGTAAGCACTGAACTGTTTCTATCCAGTGGCCTTGTTAAGCAGGTGTAAACAAAGACATCCATATTCTTTCAAGGCCAAAAGACAGAACTACTGCACTGCTTTGTCAAGAGTCATTCTGCATAATTTGCCACATGGAGGAGAGAGGTAGAATTCTCCTCTTTGAGTCTGTGGGTTCTCCTGACACCTCTTCAGTGTGTCAGGCTGAAAAAAATAGTCCCTCCACTAGGTAAATTTAGTCTCTGTGGGTTTCCCAGACAACATTTTTTTTTATTGTATTTATTGACAGCATGCTCTAAAACAAGCACCCTTTCAGCACTTCAAGGAATGTTTGTGAAAGTCTCTTCAAAAAGTACGAAGGCCCCAAATGGTGGGTAGTCTTGTGGGTGTCCCTTGGGTTCCTCAGAGGAAAGCCCCTTGGGTGTGTTTGATTATGCTAAATTTGAATGCTATCTCTCAGAATCTGCATGTTTCTGGCATACAGCTTTGGGGTGACTGGATGGATTTATTTGGTGCTGCCTCAACCCAGAGTTTGGGGCAGGTAATGCTACACGCCCCCCCCCCCCCCCCAAAAAAGCCTTTCTAAATAGATAACAGTTATTCCATGAAACTTCTCATTCTTTCTCAGTTTGGTTCTGAGCCCTGAAGGCTCACTCAAAATTCTAGGGTTTGCAACTTTTCCAAAAAGCTAAGTGGTTTTCCTTTATTGGGGGGGGGGGGGTCTAAAGTGGGAGGAAGTTCTACACTGTAAAGGTATAGCTGATGAAGAGTTGCTATGGCAGGCTCATTTCCTCACCTTCCCTCCTCTTCCCTGCATGTGTTTTTGTGCAGACCACAGCAGGAGCAGCTCCGGTGTCCAAGGATGCTCTTCCTGCTCTCGGACCTTTTCTTTGTACTTCAAAGCAGAACCCGTTTATCAGCTCCCCTGTGGCCACCTGGTATGTCGCTCTTGCCTGGCCGAGAAGCAGAAGTCTTTATCAATACTGTGTATGAATTGTAAAAGGTTGGTTGCCACGCATGACATCTTGAGAGTCCATTTCTAATGCCTTTTTTTCCAATGCGCTTTCCAGAATTGGGTGATCAAAAGAGAATATGAACTGTGTTGGGGAGGGGGGCCTTGAAAAGGCAGAAGAGGCAACATCGAGTTCTGCAAGGACGGGAGGCTACCTAAACCATGCAGACCGGAACTTCAGGAGGGTCTGAAGAAGCCTTGTTGCCCTTAGAGAGAATAGGCGGCACTGTAGCATTGTATGTTATACCAGAGCTAAAGCGATCAAAGGATAATAAAGCCATATGCTTCTCTATTTTCTTTTTGTTCCAGAAAGCTCATTTATATACAAAAGTGGCACCCACGTAACCACACTATGGTTTCTTTGGGTATTTTTTTTAGCCACCTTTCAAACAGCTCAAGCATAGATGGCTTTTCATTTGCAGGAAAGGTGGGACTGTGAGTTCACCTGCCATACAGTCTCTCCAGTAAGAGAGTTTTATGGTTATAGCAAAGAAAATACACAAATAATAAAAAGCTGTCTGCTGTGGCACCTGTCGATCATTGGCATCCTCCCTGTTGAGTTTTTTCTTCAAAAGAACAAAGAAAAAGCATCCTGTCACTCCTGCTACTCAACAGGCATTAAGATTGTTCTGTTCTGAAGACAAGTACCTACCTGGGAGAGGTGAGTCATGGGCATTGTTTGAAAAAGTGTTGGTGCCAATTTTCATCAGTTGTGCAACATGTATTTAAAAAAAAAAAATCCAGTGTGTTGTATATGCACACGTATTTGTTGTTGCTCTTGATTTCTGTTGTGCAACTAGGTCAGAGAGGTGATTCCCTCTCTTCTTGTCCATCAGATAAATATGTAAGCCTTAATAAAATTATGATCAGAAGTCGCTGATCTCCTCTGGGCTTTTACAACCATGGCATTCCTCTGGGTTTTTTTGCTCAATTATCTAGTGCAAGAATTTATAACATAGAGCTGCTTCTGGTCAAAATCTGCAGAGCACAGTCACATGTGACACTTCACCAAAATGGACGTCATTAAATATGTCGAAAAAGCCATGCCTGCATCATAGGGCGTTGTAATGGGTCACACTGTAGTCACTTGGTACATAGAATGGGTCTCCTTTTTGGAGAGACGTGTGGTTGTGGGAATACTCGTGCCCCTTCCTAATCAGAGGGATAGGCTGATGTACCTTGAAAGTCTCAGATGGTTTTATGGTTAAAAATAATGCCCCTAAAGTAGCCCAATTTCATTTAAAAAAATGAGGGTGGGGGCCTTGGAGGGTTTGGGGGGGGCTTCACGAGCCACATTTAGGGGTCCCAAAGTGCCCATGTGGGCCACACTTTATCCACTCCTGCCCTAAAAGGTGTTAGCGTTTGGGGTCAAATAAATTTTTTTGTAAAAAAATTTTTTGAGGGGTCGTGCGGCCACAAAAACAGCCTGCACTTTTCCCACCTTTGTTCTATAACTAATGGGTACAGCTTGTGCTGTGTAAGCAGAAATTCATAGGTTCACTCACCAGAACCTGTGAATGGATGGATCAAAGATCAGGTAAAGGGAAATCCAACTAGAACCCATGAAAGGCTCCCTGCCAGCTAGAGTAGATTGTGTCCAATCTTATTTAAATAGCTCCCTGTGTGCCCACTCATCCTGGGGAATGTTTTTCAGAGGTGTATCTGAGGTGAGCAGCCCTGGCGGTAGGGGCACACTTTCCTTAGGTGCTGTTTATGCTATGTTTACCTGATGTTTTTTATTTTCTTCTAGAGAGATTTCATGGCAGTAGGGCAGAGTTGTTTTGTGGGCTCCTTGCCACATTAGCATGGAACTTCTGCTGCCGTTGTCCAAGCCACAGTTCAAGTTCTGTGAACATATAAAGCTGAACTCCTTCAAAATCAGACTATAGGTATATCTAATGCTGAAAAGCAACTGTCTAAGATGTCGGGGTGTATTCTTTCCCATTCACACTACTTAGATACCTTTTAATTGTAGATGGAGATGCTGGAGGAATTAGGTAACTTCTACGTAAGCAGGTGCTTCCATAGGCATAGCTCCATGGCATTCCCCTTTTAAGGATTCTGTGTCTGCAAATGAAATTTGCTTGAGTCCCTGAATTTGTAGCATTGCAGAAAGTGAGACAGTAAAAACCATTCACTTCTAGAACTCTTAGATTTGTTGTGTTTACATTCCTTCAGTCACGTTGCCTGCCCCTTTTCCTTGGATGTCCAAAGTATTTCTAAATGATCAACTGAAGTTTCAAGTGACTACAGTGTTAGAAATTTGAGGATGGAAGGAAATTTTCAACTGGGAAGCAGAATTCTTATCTGAAGGGCAAAAGCTCTCCTCCACAGCTACACCCCTGAGGAACTGTGACTCTTCCTCCACAGCCATGATGTTTTAAGCAGGAATAGGCTTCTGGTAGCCTTCCAAATAGATAAAGTAAACTTTAGGGGAAATAATTCAGGTTCTATTTATATTTTTGCCCTTGTTGGCATCCATTAGTTAAAGGTCAGTGGAGCAGGGTTTAATGATGCATCCAGAGCCTTCTGCTAGCCGCAAATGGCTGCTGCTTGTTATTATATTACTGCTTCTTCATTTGTAAAGATTTTGCTAGACTGAATCCTAAAATCATGGAGTTGGAAGAGACCACAAGGGCCATTGAGCCCAACCCCTTGTCATGCAGGAACACATAAAGTACTCCTGAGAGATGGCCATCCAACCTCTGTTTAAAAACCTCCAAAGAAGGAGACTCCACCACATTTCAAGGGAGCGTATGCCACTGTTGAACTGCTCTTTTGGCAGGAGGTTCTTCCTAACATTTTGATGGAATCTTTTTTCCTGAAGTTTGAAGCCACTGCTCTGTGTCTTAGTCTCCGGATCAGCAGAAAACAGACTTGCCCCATCTTCCATATGGCATCCTTTCAAATATTTAAAGATGGCAATCAGGTCTCCACTTAACCTTTTCTTCTCCGGGCTAAACATATCTAGCTCCCTAAGCCATTCCTCATAGGGCTTCATGATTTCCAGCCTTTTACTGTTTTGGTTGCCCTCCCCTGGACATGTTTCAGCTTGTCAATATCTTTCTTAAACTGTGGTACCCAGAACTGGACACAGTATTCCCAGTGGCGTCTGACCGAAGCAGAATAGAGTGATATCATGTAGAAACAGGCTAGATTGGGCCTCAGTACATTCTTAGTTATCCTTTCTCCAAGCCAGCCACCTTCCTGTTTCTACTTTAGTTCCCTAGACACTGTCCCAGTAATAGTTTAATTCTGGAAGATTGGTTGCTGCACTAAGAGCTGTTGATGTGTGAAGATATGTACTGCGCCTGCTTCATTTGTTTCTGAAGACTTGTTTGCACCAACATGCAAGAACTTTTCCCCCCGCCCCGCAAAAAAAAAAAGCAGCATGTTTGAGCAGAGGAGGAAGTAATTGGAGAGGTTTGTGGAATTTGCTGCTCAAAATGCTGCTTTTACCAAGTGATACTATGCCAATCCTACAGAAAAATAAATACAAGTGGCATCCCAAATCCCTATATTCCATCCCTAAAATAATAGTTCTAAGTCTTACTGAACTGAAACAACGTCCCAACAAATCTGGCTGATATTTGGCTGCAAACCAGTGTTCCTTACGCTACCTGGAATGGCTGTAATGTAGTCATTCATAACAAGTTGAAAAATCCCCATTTCCAGCCTTGATGTTGAGAAGTGCAGATGGCCCTTGGAAGCCTGTGTTCTTTCAGCCCACACCTGTGATATGGTTGCCATAACATTAACCTACCTTACAGGACTGATGTGAGGGTTGTGGGAAATGTATGTGAAGCTCTTAGCATGCCAGTTAGGAGGAATCCTGCCAATCAGCTACCATATTTGCTGGTGTATAAGACAACCAGCATATAAGATGCACTCCATTTATACACTGGGAAATACTATTTGCTGGCATATAAGATGCACTGGTATATAAGATGCACCCCATTTTCAAACAGTATTTTTCAGGAAAAAAAGTGAGTCTTATACGCCAGCAAATAGGGTATTTCGCAGGGAAAGAGAAGCAGGGACACAGAACCTAATCACGCACCTCTTTGGTTCTGTCTTCCAAACCAGTGGTTGCCAGGAATGCAGTGGTGCTTATAAACCCCCTTCACTGTCTATGCAGCACTTGTTTATTTATGCAGTCCCCCTTATGGCGAGTGCCATGGAATCCCCACCCTCAGCAATTCCTGCCCTGTGGCCAGAATCCTGTTGGTAACTTACACAAGTGTATGCTCCCCCACAGAAGTGGTTGGACACTTTTGTCCATGGAATGATCATACTAGGTTTGAGTTCGCAGGAAAAGAATTGTGCATCTGGTGCCATTGTGTATTCAGAGAGACACGTCTCATTGCCACAGATGAACATGTGCATTGGGTTGTGTGCTTGATTGCACATTTAGTGACTTGTTTCACTTGGCGCAGCATTTCCATTCAAGGCAAGGGTGACCTAACACTGCCTGCAGAGGTTTATGCTGTGCAACCCCATTGTAGGATCTTGACCTGTGTGTCACAACAAAGGAACAGCATAAGAGAGGGGTTTGTGTCTTTGTTTATTCGGGTTGAGTATCCCTTATTGGAAATGCTTTGGACCAGATGTGTTTTGGATTTTGGAATACCTGTATTTGCATATACGTACATAATGAGATATTTTGGAGGTGAGCCCCAAGTCTAGACACAGAATTCATTTTTCATATATACATTATAACTTGAAGGTAATTTTATACAATATTTTTAATAATTTTGTGGATGAAACAAAGTTTGTGCACACTGAATGCAAAGGTGTCACAATTTCAGCCATCCTTATGGAACCATTTCAGATTTTGGAGTATTTCCGATTCTGGATTTCTGGCTCAGGGATGCTCAGCTGGTATCCTGTTTTTCTCCCACATGGGAGCCACAGCAGTTTGAGGGAATATTCAATAACTAAAGTTAACAGGAATGGCAAAAGCCAACTGATCAGCCGGCACAGTTGCATCCTGACCCCAAGACAAAGGAGAATGCTAGACAGTACAAATCAATATCAGCTGGGCTGATACTGAGTAAGGAACGTGCTGGCTGTTGTTCCAGAATCTGGTTAGAATTCTCCCCCTGCATAAGTTTTTTTTTTTTTCAAAGAAAAATGATGTTATTCTTGATACAACCCATTTGAAACATATCATTTTCTTCACAAGCAGATGAGTAAAGAATTCTCCTCCTGCATAAGTTTCTGTTGGAACTGGCTGGACATTTTTGTCCAATCTGCAATGGCTGCATTCTGTTCAAGGTTGTGAAAGTAGAATTGCACACGTGGTGCTGTTCACACTGATACACAGATGCATGTTGTCTGTGAATGTGCTTGCACATTTGTTGTACTTTCAGTTGTGCACCTGATGTCTCAGTTCAGTTGTACAACCTTGACATTCAGCACAAGAGGTTTGTAGTGCTATCAGTGCTTAGCGTGCAAGGAGTTGCCCTGTACAGCCTTGCTGTAAAATCTCTCTCCATGTGCGTGTGTCAGTCTCTGCAATGCACGAGGGACATACGTTCTTCCTAGTTTATCCATGAGAACTGGGGCCCAGATAGATTAAGTGTTTGGAAAGGCTGCCCTAGTTACATCAGGGCAACACACTGAGAAGCTGGGAATGTACTATGCTAGGCCCACTTTTCCCTTCCCTTCCAGCAGAGAGCTACGGTTGCTCATACTAGACCTCGGAAGATGCTTCTGCTGGACCCTTCAGCCTTTTACTGCCTCGTCCACTGTGTTTGATGGCTGTCTTTTGCCTTAAACCCCAAGTTGATACATTGGCAGATTTCATTAAGTGATTCTAGGCTGGGTTGTGCAGATCTTCCTTAACTCAGAAAACATTTCATTAACCTTCCTTGACTTTAGAGAGTGTAATTGCATTTTAATCTTTTATTCTTGCATTATCATTCTAGACACTGAGCCATTTAGGGGTGGATAATTTCTGCTAATATAATTTTAAGATACAGTAATCTGAAGTCTGGTCTGGTCTTTTAATGCTTTCATTCACTCTGGAAATGACACTTGGGACAGTGGCTGGCTTTTAGAAGAATAAGAATATTAATAAAGTTCTCAGTGTCTGTGTCATAATTTTACTGTCTGTTTGCAAAATAGAGTCAGATTCAAAACCTGCTGAGAACTGAAGGGGATGAGAAATTTGAGATGAAACTAATTACAATTGACTGTTATTTAAAATATTTTGCTTATATTATTTTTGTTAAGCTGATCTAATCATGGGGTCAGAACAGACAATTAAAATGCACATGCAGTAGTACACTTCATTAAGCAACCAGAAGTCACAGTTATTGCAACGAAACTGAACAGAAATGTGTTCAAGTATAATTGCAACTAGCCAAGAGATGCAGCTTCAGTGCTGTGTGATAAGAGTTTATGAGTTCGGCATGTCCCAGTAGAGGCAAACTGGATAGTGTCCTTACGATCCGAAGAATATGGATACAAGTAACTCCCTGCAGAGGTTCATAAGTATCAAGACATTTTATAATCCACCTATAAGATGCTCTAGTTGATCAAAAGTAATCTGTTAGGCCTTAGGGTGCCACAAAGTTCTTTGTTGCTTTTGCTAGAGAGCTTAAGTCTTGTTTTATACTACACAGTTACAGCTGTTTGATAGCACGACAGCCAGCACGGTGTAGTGATTTGACTTTTGGACTACGGTTCGAATCCCCATTCGCTTATGGAAGGCCGTTGGGCGAGCTTAGCCAGATCACACTGTCAACCTCAGAGGAAGGCAAAAGCAAACCCACTCTGAACAAATCTGGGCAAGAAAAATCTGTGATACAGTCGCCTTACAATCACTGTAAGTTGGCAAACTAAGACACACAGCAACAATAATAACACTTTACCTAATGGAATCCTCAGGCTTGTAGTATCATGACGTATTTAGAATTCTCTGCCAGAGGGATTTCTAGCACTTCACATAACTACAGCTCCCAGGATTCGATAGGACACAGCCATGGCAGTTAAAGTGGTATCAAACTGCTACAACTATGTTGTGTGGAAAGGGCGTGGTTACCTCTCTTAGAGATTAAATGTGTAACAGAAACTGTGGATCAAGTGACTGACTTAATACACAGTGCATTATCAAAGATCTCTGAATCCCAAAGAGATCTTTGGGATCTCTGAAATCCCAAAGATGTCTGAATCCTAAAGGTAAATTCTAGGTTTGCAATACTTTGGAAATCAATTTCCAAATTATTGCAGACCTAGAATTTACCTTTGTCACAGCTGCCTCACAGTGCAGCAGGGATCCTACGATATCTCAGTGTTGTGTAAGTATCCGCTGGCAGAGTTATGTTGTTGTATGCCAGTTGTTGTATGCCTTCAAGTCACTTCTGACTTACAGAAACCCTAAGGTGAACCTATTACAGGGTTTTCTGGGGCTAAGCATGTATGACACTCCCAAGGTCACCCAGTGAGTTTCCATGGATGAGCAGGGAATTGAATTCTGGTCCCCAGGGCCATAGTCCAGTGCTCAACCACTACACTTGTATTGTGATGCTACACGAGTACTCCACAATCCCTATAGTGAACACCACTGTAATGCAAAATACGAGAAAAAGTGAATCTGCAACAGGCAGCCCATAGAGGCAGAGAGCAATGTACGTTAACTTACTACTATAGGTGCATTACTGAACATCTGCAATGATTTGGCACGTGGAGCTCAACTACATAGATTCTTAGAATTGGAAAGACCCACAAGGTTTATGTACTTTAACTCCCTGTTATGCAGGAATGCATAACTAAAGCTGTCCTGAAAGATCTAAGATGGAAGTCCAACCTCTGTTTAAAGATCAGTCTGTTCCACTGTCAAACTGCTCTTGCAAGAAAGAAGTTCATCTCAAGGAAGGGTATTTTGAATTCTTGGCCAAAGAGCACTACTGCCTCACAAAACTGCAAACCCCAGGGTTACGTAGGATGCAGCCGTGGCATTTAAACTGGAATGATTGTGCTATATTATATACTGTGAAAAGGTCCCTGACCTATCACTGTAACCACTATACTGTGCAGGATATCCTCCTTTGCTGTATTGTTGCTTTTTTGCACAGATATCCTTCTGGAGCCTTTCCCAGTTTCTTGGGTTTTCATCATCTTGAATAATTTGATGCTTTCTGCAACCTTGGTCACTTCAGTGACTTCCTGATCAATTCCTGAAGAGGTGAAATAGTCTCAAACCCAAATCAGATCCTTCAGGATCCCAACTGCTCATTTCCCTCTGCTTGGAGAACTGTCCATTTGCACCTGAAGTGGCTGAATGCTTCAGTGACTGCCTATTTGTGCATGTTAGCAGGTGAGGGCACCAGGGTCAAGAAGCATTTTGCCACTCCCATGCTGCCACTAACTTGGGAAAACTCAAATTTTTAAACACAGGATGGAGCAGGCAGAAACCTAACTCATAATTGCATGATCATAGTAACAGCAGTAAATGGAAAAAGGCATCACAGCATCTTTCCAGAGGAAAAAGGTAAGCGAGAATAAATGCAATAATACATCAAAGAGAGATGCCAGAAAAAGTTATTGACCAGAATCCTCTATCACGGTGTATATTACATAACTGCTTGCTCCCCTACATAGTGACGTAAAAACAGTCTTTTACTGGATATGGGCATTATGGAACTGCCCAATTCTAATTCCCAGAGATTTAAATCCACTCACAAAGAGTTAATCCCCAACCGGATTCCAGCCAGTGTCCTTAATCAATGAGTCTTCCTAAGACCGCAGAGAAGCTCCAAGAAGAACACTGCACTCTTCTGCCCATTGTTGTTCGACAAATTCGTCATTGATTTGGATAAGGAACACCAGGAGCTGCCTTCTACTGAGTAAGATCCTTGTTTCACCTACCCCAGCGCAGTCAGCCCTCCACATTTGCAGGTTTAACTTTCACAGGTTTGATTATCTGCACATTTCTCCAGCCCCTGCAAACCCTGCTCCCCCATCACCCTAGCTGCTTTCCTAGGTGAAACTTCCCTCTCAGCAGCTCCAAGCAGGCTGTACAGCTCCTTACCCACCTCTGGTCCTCCTCCTCCTCCTCCACCTACCACTCCCTGGCCAGCTAATAGCCCCACCATGCCTCAGCCCCCTTCGTAAAGGCAGACACAGACCATTTCTGTCCTACACGGCTAGAATGCTATTGTTCCCCTTTCAACATCCTGTGGAATTCCGGGGTTTGTAGTTTACTGAGGCCCAAGAGAACTCTGGCTGAGCATTCTAAATGCCCCTCCCTAAACTGCAAACACCAGGATGTGGAAGAATAGCACTATAACAGTGTTTTGCGGAAGTGGCCACAGACATTTCGATATTTGTGGTTTTCCCACGTTCGTGAGGTGTCTTGCACTGCTAACCCTAGTGAATGTAGAGGGCCAAATGTACCATTGGCAGCGTTGTCTCTCCAGGGTTTCTTTCTCAGTCCTGCTTGGAGACGGAGCGGATTGAACCCAGGACCTTCAGGACAGGAACAGATGAAGCTGCGTTCTACTGAGTAACGTTCAGAGTTTTAGCGAGCATCCTCAGATGTGCATTCCTGGGTCCATTTCACCTCCTCAAAACTGGTGACGTCCAGTTTTGCTGAGCCAGAGTCCCTACAATTATAAAGAGATATAAATGACCTTACTGGCACCTTGGAGTTTAACTGGGAAAAAGAAATTTCTAGCCTAAACTTTTGTGGACACAGTCTGGCGAAATGGACCATACTGATGGAAACCTATGTTCAAAATGCCTTCTTCCCATTTAGTTTCAAGGGTGTTACAGACTAACTGGCCTTGGCTTTGAACATGCCTGCAGTGGCAGGCAATGTACCCAGATACAGCTGGAGGGAACCAGAGTGGGAAAGACTGCTTTAGCTGTTCAGTTCTCACAGCAAGTGGTGTGTACATTTGTTGTTGCTGTTGTGTGCTTTTGCATTATATCTGACTTACGGTGACTCCAAGGTGAACCTCTTCTAGAGTTTTCTTGGCAAGATTTGTTCAGAGGGTGCTTGCCATCGTCGTCCTCCGAAGCTGAGAGAGTGTGGCTTGTCCAAGGTCACCCAGTGGATTTCTGTGGCTAAGCAGGGATTTGAACTCTGTTCTCCCAGAGCCATAATCCAACAATCAAACTGCTACACCATGCTGGCTCTCATGTACAAATTACATACACAGTGGTCTCTCTCTCTCTATCAACCAGGATTTGGTTCCAGAATCCTTGTGGATACCAAAATTCATGGATGCTCAAGTACAATGATGTACAGTGGTGTAGTAAAATGGCATCTCTTAAATAAAATGGCAAAAATCAAAGTTTGCTTTTTGGATTTTTATTTGCGGGGTAGGGGAATATTTTCGAGTCGTGGTTGGCTGAATCCATGGACGCAGAATCCACAGGCAGGGAGGGCCAATTTAAGTAAAGTTGTCTATGGTCTAAGTAATGGTAAATTAATAAAGTGATAAACAAAAGAGACACAGGCCCGGGACCCTTTCACATTACACCATTGTAGTGTTATGATTCCACTTTAACTACAATGGTTCCATGCTATGGAATCCTGGGATTTGCAGTTTAGGAAGAAGTACAGTCGGCCTTCCGCATTTACGTGTTTGACTTCCGTGGATTTGATGATTTGCGAGTTTCTCCAACCGCTGCCCCCCTATCTCAGGTGCTTCTTTTCTGGGGGAACCTTCCCTCTCAGCAGCTCCAACCAGGCTGCACAACTCTTTAAAAACCCGCTTCTGGTTCTCCTCCTCCTCCTCCTCTGTCACCAGCCACTGCCTGGCCAGCCAAGGACAGCTTGCAGTCTGATCTCTCAGCACAACAAACTCATTTCTAATGCCCTACCACATACCCAAGAAAAGAGGGAGAAAAGGTATAGACCCACAATGCCTACTCATCCCCCTTCCTTCCCTTTTCTCTGACCTGATTTGGACCCTAGGTGCCTGTTCTCTGCCTCCCACCGTGCTCTCCTCCCTTCCCACAGGCACACACTTTGATATTTGTGATTTTTTTTTCACTTTTGTGACAGTCCTGGAACCTTTAATCTTAGAGATTGTGAATATACTTAGAATTCTTAGTTAGAGAGCAATAGTGCCTCACCAAACTACAAAACTCAGAATTCCCATAGCATGTTGTCAGTTAAAGTGTTCTCTCGGTGCTCCTTTGAGCTGCCATCTCCAATTTCCCACCCAGCAATTCATAGAATCATTGAATCATAAAGTTGGAAGAGACCCCAAGAGCCACTGAGTCCAACTCCATTCTGCCATGCGGGAATACACCATCAAAGCATTCTGACAGATGGCCATCCAAGCGTTCTTTAAAAGCCTCCAAAGAAGGAGACTCCAGCACATTCCAAGGCAGCACATTCCACTGTCAAACTGGTCTTGCAGTCAGGAAGTTCTTCCCAATGTTTAGATGGAATCTCTTTTCCTGAAATTTGAAGTCGTTGCTCTATGTCCTCATCTCTGGAGCTGCAGAAGACAGGCTTGCTCCATCTTCCATATGACATCCTTTCAAAATGGCCAGAAGCAGCCCCAGGGCAGAGAGACTAGAGGGTCTCTGAGGATGAACTGAGTTCTCTTTTTTCCCACTGTATGCAGAGAAGGACATGATTCCCTTTTTGGTAAGAGTTAAGGTACAGTACTAACACTATGTGAGTAAGTTGACCCACGGTTTTTGCACTGATCTTTTTGACTAAAATGTCTAGACTTATACACAAATATTTACAGTAAGCCTTAGGAGAGGCATTCCAAACTTAGAATGGTGGAGAGAATGCACAAAAGGTGGGGAACCACTAAAGAATGGAGTCATTGAAACTGGGGCATGGCCGATAGACAACTCCTAAGGTCCAGATTTGGCTTTGGAACATGAACTTTTCCACTTCCGGATTAAAGCTACTCATGTATGCAAAGGCTAAAAAAGTTATATTCCTGAAGAACATGAAGATGGAGCTTTTGGCTGCCTGGGTGTTAAGTGAGTGAGCATAATGGGCTGTAGCTAGGTCGTTATGACATTGTTTCACCTTGAACAGACCTCTTTCATTGCATGTTAAAATTCCTATTTGGATGCAGGCAATATTACAGCCATTTGGCCATTTTATCAAATGTGGCTTTCTTAAAAAAAAATGTATAAATTACATAAAGTACATTTTAGCTGTGATTTAAGGAGTAATGTCCATTAATTCCCTCATCTCCTTGTGAGCGGCTCTGACAGCTGGAAACAGCAATAGCAGCCAAATGGACATATAGATAATATAATTTTATATGGATTTGGCCACCGGAGGAAGGCTAAATGGTGCCAGTTTAAACACCTTCTGTCCAAGTATGGTATGTGTTTCTCACAGGTACCTGCTGAACTTGAGTTTTCCCTTCAAATGCGTGGGAAATGACTAGGCAAGCCACCCAACATTACTGCAGTATTTGCACCTTTATAGTGCATGGTCTGTGGTTACATAAAGGTGGAGAAAGTATGGCGAAGAGACAACTGAGGAGCGCCATGACTGCAGTCCTTAAGGGCTCTCACAGAAGGCGTAGTCACAAACTCCCAATTAATCATTAGTCAATAACACCTGGATCATAATAAAGGATTTCTTTATTTCAGTTGCACAAGCGGGGAGTAACTGTGCTCATGCATCCAAGACAAACCACTCCAAAGAAATGGCTGCATGCAGGCAACTATATACCCTGCTAAACACAATTACGGAAACAAAAAATGCTGGTTAACTGGCTAATTCAAATACATATGTATAGGAACTATGTCATGAATACACTATCATGTCAGCATTCCAGCATTGCGCATGTTCATATAGGTGGTCCCAAATTATAATACCAGATCCCACCTTGCGGGTATATAAGTTAATATTATAATAAAGAGTAATGAGCTAGAGGCAAACTTAAGTCGTGGATATCTGCTTCCCCCTCCCAACAATTCGGTTTAGGGTGACTCTCTGAACTACAGTGTTTCAGGATGACCAGTAAGATGGTCTTTTACACCTGCAATTCTATTTTCAGAATAGAACAACTCCCATTGTTCCAGTTTCAAGATGTAACTCTTATCAATGTCAATGTCTGTGTGCATTCCAAAGAGAATGGCACACCCCCCAGGACTAGAATAAACGATAATGCCCTCTCAGGCTGACTTTGGCATAAGTTTTCAAAGAGTATTGGACTGCATTACCCATCATGTTTTAACTACAACTAAACAGATTTCCCATCACAAAGTTCATATTTTTATTTCACGCCATCAGGGGGAAGGGGGGGAGGCCTGTTCTCTCCTGTTCCAGAGGATAGGATCGGGTCTAACGGGTTTACATTATAGAAGGATAGATTTTGATGGAGCATGAGAAGGACCTTCTTGACAGTAAGAGTGGGTTGGCATGAAACCAGTTTCCTGGAGAGATGATAGGCACCATTTCCGCACTAGCCTGTTATAGCGCTATGATTCCACTTGCAACATCCTATGGAATCCTGGGGTTTGCAGTTTAGGGAGGGGCCGGCTGGCCCCTCCCGAAACTGCAAACCCCAGGATTCCATAGGATGTTGCAAGTGGAATCATAGCGCTATAACAGGCTAGTGAGAAAATGACCGAGGTCTTCTTCTCTGGATGTCTTCAAAAAAAGGCGGGACAGCTACCTGCTGGAAATGCTCTAACTTGGGATTCTGAATTAAGCATAGGGTAGGTCTAGATGGCTCACAAGACTCCTTTTAACTCTATGATTCTATAATTACAGTTGTCCCTCCAAATTCGCTAGGGTTAGGGGCGCAGGATCCCTGCAAAAGTTGAAAAATCGCAAACATCAAAATGTGTGTATGTGTGTCTATAGGAAAGAGCTGAGGCATGGTGGAGAGAGCAGGTACCCAGGGTCCAAACCAGGTCACGGCAGCCCTATACCTCCTCTCTCACCCATCTCCTTCCTTGGGTGTCAAGGGGCACTGGGAGATAGTTTGTGGTGCTGAGAAACCGGGCTGTGATTTGTCCTTAGCTGGCCAAGCAGTGGCTGCCGGAGGAGGACAAGGAGGATCAGAGGTGGGTTTTTAAAGGGTTGCGCAGCCTGATTAGAGCTGTCGAGAGAGAAGGTTCTCCCGGAAAAGAAGCACTGAGGTGGAGGGGCAGGGTTCGAAAAAACTCCCAAATAATCAAATCTGTGAAAGTCAAACCCACAAATGTGAAGGGCCAACTGTAGCATCAATAGGGTGTACAGAGAAACCATTTTACCCTACCCCATCTTCGTCCGTAACTAGTTCTCCCAGACCTCTTTGCTCAGACAAAACTTCCTTTCCTCCACTGCCGTGGCTCTTGTTTCATTAGCTCTTCAGCAAGCCAAAGACAGCAATTCGGGTGTGTTGTCTGGCTTTTTTTGCTTCCGCCAAGTTGTCTGTAGTTTTGCATTCCTCCAACCCACTCCCCTTCTCCTTTCCCTCTAATTGAACAACGAAGCTTCGACCATGCTAATCTTCCTGGGTGACTGTGAGCCCTCCGAGCGGGGCTTGCTGACGTGTTTATTGTTTGCAAGATTCCTCTTTGCATATTCATTCCACGTTCCTGGGGTCACTTCCTGCTGCTGTCAGGCCTGGGACGTCTCTTCCACTGGGAGCTGCACCGCATGATGGGTTGGGGCGTCCAAGGAGAAGCGGCTGAGGGTAGAGGGGGAGCGGAACAAGGCCTGAACATTAAAACCCAGTGTGTGCAATTTAATGAAAAGGGACTTCTCATTAAAGATTAATGGGCTGAATTCACTTAACCCTCTCCAAGCTTCCTTCCTTTCTTTTGGGCAATAGCTGCTCTGCAAATGTCAAAAGCAAATGAGGAACATTTTAAAAAAGTTTAAAGGACACACATGGTAGGCCAGCACACCCTCCAGCATTACACAGACAAAAATTGTTATCCGTCCAGGCAAGCAACATCGGCAGGTGGTCAAGACACCGTAAGTGGAGAAGACACAAGCTAGGAGAGACTGCAGAAGGTTACTGTTGCCCACAGAGAAAGGCAAAATTCTTCCCCCTCCTCACCTCTTCCTTCTGCTAAGTTAATTCAGGGCCAACTATTTTTGCACTCTGAGCTCAGTTTGCAGCAATGGAAATAAGCCCAGATGAAGGAGGAAAGTAGGAGAAACTGGGACATTTCAAATACAGCCGAAAAAGTGGGAAGACAGAGGATTAATCAGGACTGTCCCTGAAAACTGGGGCTGGCTGATGGTATGGGCTGTATGTTTACTTTTATCTGTAACATCTGATCCCAGAGGCTTAATGATGGGGGCACAAAATTAGCGCACAGGCTTCCCAAATTGGACTTCTGCCTCCCCAGTGAAAATTTTCCTTTATTTCCCAGATTTCTAGTGATCCAAAGAGTGAAACACTTACCGTTTTAAATACTTCCAACTCTTACACCTATGCTCACATTCCCTGGATTACTTTACCTGGCCCTTTGCTTGGGATGGCAAAGCTATATTTTTAGATGGTCTGCTGAAGTTTTAAGCTACTGCAAAGCTTGAAATTTGGAGACTGAAGGAAAATGTCATGGGGGAGCATAATTCTAGTATTGGGGCAATGCCCTCATTTTGCACCTCCCAGCTCAATCTCTGTCCACTTCCCTGTCATTTAAAAAAAAAATTCCAAACAAAAATTCTGGTTCAGAAGTAGAACTTAGAAATTTTCCTTTTTGGGGGTTACAACTTCCAGAAACACCTAGTTGTAATCTGGGAATTATGTATTGTATGTATAATATCTCCATCTCATCCAATTTCTTAATATCTCAGGAGTGGTTTGTGTTCCAATCAGACAATTGCTGAACAGTTACAGAAGTGTAAGCTAGATTTATACTTTTGCAACTGTTTGGTATTCATGTTTATGATCACGGCTTTACTGATCACAAATGCCCCCCGGTAAACCTACCTTAACAGCCAGCAGCTGCTCCAAGCAACAGAGGTCTGTTCTGAGGGTGATCCAGGCTTCTTCCACCAGCAAGCAGAGGTGTGACAATCAGAAGCAGGACCTCTGTTCCAATTCTTCATATATGTTGGAAAATTCTAGCGTTCTATCTCCCCTCTCTAGTTCTAGGACAAATGGAGCTTAGCTAGTACAGGATTAATTGTTGCTCCATGTTATTTAAAATTATTGGCTATGGTATCCAGACCATGTGACCCAGGATACATTTTGCTGTCAGTTAGTGGTCATACTTAGAAGGCCATGCTTCTCTCTCTCCTTTCCTCTCTAACAATCTCGCTTCTAGCAACTTCTCCATCTATGCTAGGCTTTTCACCATGAAGTTGGTGAGTTTAAAATGAAGATAACTATCTTCCCAAATCGTTTTGTTAGTAAGTTAGGATTTACTTTCTCTAATGGATATATAATTCTGAAGTTTTAATCTTTTAAATTTGGAACCTGAAACTGCCTTCCTTGTTTTTTGCTTTCAAGTCAGTCTCCAGTTCAGGGAAGGCACACAGAGATTGGAACATGCTTTTTTCTGCAACTCTGCTAAAAGACTTTGTAAGATTCCTTACAGCTTTAGCTTTCATAGAGTTTCCCAAAGCTCTAACGCCCTGGGAAATTCTAACTCCCAACAATATATAAAAGGGAGAATCCATGACGATCTGTGTTCATGCTTTTTGTTTCCATTTCCATATGACCTAGAGTTGGGGTGAGCAGTGAGGTGGCCAAGTTAGCCGATAACACCAATAAATCTTTTAAAAAATTATAACAATAAAGGATTGCAAGGGAATTCCAAACTGGGTGACAAAATGAGGAATGAGGGTCATTGTTAAGTAAATGCCAAGTAATGCACATTGAAGCAGTGGGAAAAGAGGAACATGGCAGATATTGATGCTTTCTGAACTGAGGATGGCTGATGAGGAAAGAGGTTTTAGGGTTCATGGTTCCAAGGGAAGTATCAACACAGCTGTGGAAAAGGTATATTCAACAAATCCACAACTAGGGTAGAAGGTGAGTTCTCCCAAGGTATTTTTCTCTGTAAAATGGCAGACTTGGAACTTGAGAAGGCCACTGTGGAAGTTGCTTGTCCTTGCACAGATGGGAGTTTGCGTGGGAGACATTTTTTGGCCAAGCGAACTGGGGCTGGATGGTTTCACCTCCGTCATGATGTTGAGTCAGCGTGAGGTGCCATCTGCGACCTGGCAAATCAATCCGCTCAGGAATTCTGTGAGAGCGAGGTGTGGGTAGGAGCCATCAGGAGAATTATTTGAAACTTGTCAGTAAAGTGCCAAGGTCTCCCACCCGCTTAGTCCCAGGGACAAAAATATCTAAATAATATCTAACATGGAGGAGAAAAGTTACTTTTAAGAAGAGTTTATATGATGAGATGCTAATGCTGTCCACGATAGTATCATAGTATCATCCTACAACTATTCAGGTGTGGATGACCTTGGTGTGTGCTATTGTTACTTTTTGGCAGTGATGTATTTAATTTTTTGTCCAAGTCTCAAGTCAAATCTGAAGTCTCTACCTTCAAGGCCCTTTCCACACCTTACTTTCTTCCGGTGCTGGGGTGTGGGGATTGCACGAGCAGCCTCCGACGAGAGGCTCTCACGTCCGGGGTCCTTCGGCTCTGCACGAGCTGCCTGCTCGCACAAGGGCCCCGCCTCTTCCTCCCACAGTGCAGCCTGGGAATTTCCCAGGCTGCGCTGGGGCAGGAAGCGCAACCGGTGCGGCTCCGGAGGCTCCGCACGCCAGGTAAGTGCGCGCGGGGCCGGGGAGCAATGCGCGATCGCACATCATTTTCGGCTTCTAGCCAAAAATGAACAGGTGCACGATTGGCGCCTGCTGGCCCCTGGAGCATCATGCGATTGTGAGTGGAAAATGGAAAATGGAAAATGCTGTACGAAAAGGGCCCAAGTCTCAAGCCAACTCTCGAGTCCTTGCAAGATACTTTCAAGTCAAGTCTCAAGTCTGAGAGTCAACTTTATACTCCAACCCCATATTTTGGAATTCCTGGACAGAGTCAAATAAAGTCAGTTTTAACAATTTAAACAGAGTCAGCCCTCCATATTTGCAGTTTTGCCATCTGCAGCTTTGGAAGTGGGGAATAGGTTCCTTCTTACTCCCCCTTCCTGAAGCTGGAGGATTTTTCAGAACTAGGGAATAGGACCCTTCTTATTTCCTATTTCTGGAGCTGGAGGATTTTTGAGTGGAGAATAGGATCCTATCTTAGTCCCTATTACTGAGGATTCAAAAGCTTTAGAAAGAAAGATCCTTCTTCCTCAAGCCCGCTGCCTAACACATTTGCTGTTCCCCTCTGAGAAATGCACCCTGCACTCTTGAGGAGAGTCTTGTCTTTTGCTCTTAGGAAACGTTTTAGAAGGCTTCTCCGATATGCAGCGGGGACAGGCTGCTGAGCAGACCTCCAGCCCACCTCACGCCGCTCGCCTAACCCATTTGCTGCTCCCCTCTGAGAAATGAGCCCACGCTTTGGCCTTGGGACAGATCGTCATGTGACCAGCAGGCAAAAAGAGATGGAAGCTTTAATCAAAGTCATAAGGTTTCCGGATGAATGTGTTCTGTTACTGAACCCAGGGCAGCAAGTCGCTCACTAAAAATATATACAAGTCTCAAGTTGAGTCGAGTCGGTGCATTATTTATTGCTGAGTCAAGTCTGAGTCGAGTCACTGAGGTGACTTAAGTCCGACAAGTGCGTGTCAGTTGACTTGAGTCTACATCACTGCTCTTTGGAGAACATTTCTCTGGGAGTTTTAGTCCAAAACATTAACACGTCCAGGTTCTGGTCATTATATGCATTCATCTTTTAATTTTCCAAGCTGTGGACGAGGCAGCGTAAGGAATGGAAAACTCTTTTCCTTCCACTGGCATCACACAAAATTATCCCAGGAAATAATTTTCCTCAAGGCCACAAATTGAGGGCTGAAGAGAGCATCTTATTTAATTTCTTTAGGAACGGTTTTGGGAAGTGAAAGAGATCATCGTTTGTGAGGAGGAGAAGAGAGGAACAAATTATTTATACCCAGGATATATTACGTCAGTGCATTAATTTTATTATTTGATGGTATACGATATAACATCTTTAAACTCCAGTTTGGAAAAGGCTGCTATGGAGAGTTAGGGGCACTTCTGCCCAATGAAATCAGTGGGTATATTGATTCCTAACTTTGATACAGCTCCCCACCTTGCATTGAGTTCAGTCTAAGAACCAAGGCAAATATCCTATACATATTTAAAATGAATACACAGCAGTGTGGCTACCCTAGATCTCAGAGCTCCACAACTGATTGCACCAATGCTGGCTGATGGGTCCCATGTCAGTTGGGCTGTGAATCCATGCCATGTTTTGGCTAGCTTTAAAGGAGCTATGCAAAGGACTGGAGCAACTCAGTAATATGGTACAGTACCTTGGAGACTTTCATTAAAGCCTGGATTAAAATGTGGACTGGATTCACTGCCCCACTGACATGAGATCCACCAGCTGCCACTGGTCTGAGCAGTAGATCCCAAGGGTTTGAGTTTTCCTATTGTGTAATAGTCTATTAACTCCGCACCTTCCAAGTCCAAAGTGAAAGAAAGCCATATGTATAACCTTCTGGAATGATTAACTGCATCCAACAGAATTCTAGGTCCTATTTTACAGATGAGGGAGTAAAACTGAGAGATTTTTTTTTCTAAGTAAAAGTGAGAGGGCATTTGTTATTTTCCTGCTCGAAGGGAAATCTGTGTTGACGTCCATTGTATGATGTTTTCCCGAATCATCACTTGGCAGTTCCACTCAAGCTGGCTGGAGCTTCTGGGAGCTGAATCCTACAACACTTGGAGAACCAAAAGTTTGAGACTTTATGCTTCACAGTTATGCAAAGCCAACTCTTAAGTGACCAGCAATGGCAAATGAGCACGAGTAACTTCATGGGGGATGCAAAGTGTGTACCATGGCACATTCATGTTTGATGTGCATCCATATCCAATGGGCATCCATGTGCAATGGCAACCCATGCACCACAGATGTTGATATGTGCCTTCGGGTAATTTCTGATTTATGACAACTCTAAGGGAAACCTATTCATGGGGTTTTCTTGGCAATATTTGTTCAGAGGGGGGGTTGCCTTTGCTTGCCTCTGAGGCTGGGAGAGTGTGATTTGCTCAAGGTCAGCCAATGGGTTTCTATGGGTGAGTGGGGATTTGACCTCTGGTCTTCAAAGCCAGAGTCCAACACTCAAATCACGACACCATGCCGGCCCCCATGTACCACGCAACCTTGGCAATCTTGAACTGAATGTATCCCTTCCACATCAGACCAAAATGTTCATCTTCTTCCACAGAGGAAATTACAAATGCATAAGGCCTAAATACTATACAGCGCATGTGTTAAACACAAGGCCCGTGAGCCAAATCCAGCCCACCAGGCCATTTCATGTGGCCCTCGCACCTCTCCTGCAGCTGTGGCACTCCCCCTGCCTGGCAAGCTTGATCCCCATATTTTGGGTGCCCAACTGCCACTGTTCTGAAGAGGGGCCCAGCAGCCAGCATTCATGATCTACTTCTACTTCTGACTGCTCCTCTGTCCAAGTCTCGCTGTCAGAGCATTGCCGCAGGTAACCATGGCAATGATTCGCATGTCTTGCAAGACTTGGACAGAGGAGCAGTCAGAAGTAGAAGTAGATCGCGAGTGCTGGCTGCTGGGTCCCTCTTCCTAATACCGGCAGCCAGGGGCCCACAATATGAAAATTGGGCTCACCAGGTACAGAGAGGGGCAGGGGGGTAGAAAGAGGCACAGGGGAGGGGGGAGCAGAAGGAGGCACAGAGAGGGTCTGAGGGCAGAAAGAGGCACAGGGAGGGTCTGGAGAGAAGAAAGAGGCACAGAGAGGGTCTGAAAAGCAGAAAGTGGCACACTTTGGACATACTGACCAATTCTATGTCACTTTACAGAGGTACAGGGGCCATAAACTAGGATCAAATAGCTCCAAAATGTCCAAGAAAAGAGAAGTTGATGCAGAGAGAAGGCAATTTAAAAATCGGTAATAATCGAATGCAGAGGCAATTGTTTAATATGATAAAAGAGTTGATACATTTATATAGTCTTCCAGATACAACCGGCCCTTTGAGGGCAACCGTAATGCTGATGTGGCCCAAGATGAAATTGGGTTTGACACCTCTGCTCAACAGGTAGCAGATCCTTTCTGACCCTGGAAGCTTAGTAGGGTTAGCATGGTTAGAACTTGCATGGGAGATCGCCAAGGAATAACGTGTGCTGTGGGTTATATTTCAGAGGAAAGCACTGGCAAAACCACCTCTGAGCATTTCTTGCCTAAGAAAACTTTGAAATTCATGGGGTCTCTATAAGTTGACAAGGGACTTGAAGCCACGTGGACACACACAAGATACAAAGAGGATGATGGCAAATGTCTGCAGAATGTGACATAAGTTTGGGGAGAGGGTCTCAAAGAAAAGAAATCATAATGTCAAGTGAGGCTTTGCAGAAATTGTTGCCAGATTTATTTTCTAAAGAAATAGCCTTCGTAACACAGAGAGAAAAATAAAATCACAAAGAAGGCCTCTTTCCTATTCTTGTCTCTTCAGACAACCCCCCTCCACATCTGCTTCAGCCCCTGCGATCCCTTCCTACTCAAATTTATGCTGATGATGCATGTATTAAAAATAATCCCTATGATAATATAGAAGCAGCTTTGGGGACCTGAGCTTGTCTCGGCACCAAATTGGCTCAATTATTGTGTGTGATTGAAGTCCGGGTTGGGGCGGAAGGTTGGGGCGGGGTGGGAGAGAGGAAATAAACACCCTGGCTGTGATGCTGGTGGCATTACGTCGTCATTGGTGTGAGGAAGAGGCAGGCAGGGAATAAATAGCCAGGTGGTCCAGCCTGGAGCCAGATGCAAACAGCCGGAGGCAGCAGGAGAGCATCTTCACGAGACCACCACGATGTCTGCAACAGCCATCCCAGTTTACCTCTTCTGCCTCCTTGCCTTCTCTTCAGGTTGCTACATCCAGAACTGCCCTCGGGGAGGGAAGAGAGCATACCCGGACACGGAGATCCGACAGGTACCGCAGGGGCTGGGTTGATGTGTGTGTCTGCGTGGGAGAGAAAGACAGAGAGAGAGAATGAGTTTTGCTCGACATTTCTGCACCTGAGAGGGAACAAAACTTGCTTCCGCATTCCTTTTATCTTCCAACTCTTCTGGTCAGTGGTCAGTGCTAAATGCAGAAGCTACTTCTAGTGGCTGCTGGTGGCTTCCGTATAGGGGTGGGGCAGGGGAAGCTCTTCCTGATTTAAGTCCAAACTTTAGAGGAACTATCTGTGAACTTGATTGAAAGGGCTGGCTGGGTTCAGCACCTTGGAGAGTGCGTTTCAATTTCAGCTTCACTGCCCCACTGCAATGGAAGCTCCTAGCCGCCATCATGAATGAGTCTTCTTTTTCTCTATCCTTTCCATTTTCTCCAGCTTCATAGGGTCTCACCGGTCTCTCTTGTTAGCTTTTCAGTAGGGAAGGTAAGTCACTATGGGACACCTTGGATCTCTCAGAGAAGCAACTCCAGTGATAAGAAAGGATAAAAGGTGGGGTGATTAAAAGGAAAAGGTTTGGATTCTCTTGGCAGTCCAGACTCATTGAATGAAGGGGATTTACCTAATTGTTGACTTGACCTTCTGCTCTAGTAGGGGTTAAACCAATAGGATTTGGGCCAGTGTTTGTCCGAGGAAGTATTGAAAATTTGCAAGCTGGTGTTTTCAGGGAGCATGAGATAAAACTGAGCAAGCTCTCTGAAAGAGAGAGCAATTTCAACAAATTTAGCAATATTTCTTCATCCTTTCTGAGACACAAAGGTCTTGTTAGTCTAAGTGAGGCTTACACCCATCTCTCTCTTTTTGGACAGGGTGCAAGGAGCTATTCAATAGCCCTTTGCCCTTCATCCAAACAAAGCCGCCTCTTCCTTGGGCATCTGTCAAGCCTTGGGTGGGGTCACTGCCGCTTACTGGCTAGGTGGGGAAGGGAAAGACATTCATACCATGAAACTGTGGCTGGTCTGGGCTCCGAGGGGAAAGGAAAGGAGGGTGAACTCCATCTGTGAGTGCATCTTCATTTCTTCCCCTTTCTGAGCCGAGACCAACTCCCTCTTCCCTCTTGAATTCAAAATTCAAAATGACCTGGACAGATTGGAGAGCTGGGCCAAAGCTAACAAAATGAAATTCAACAGAGAGAAGTGTAAGGTCCTACACTTAGGTAGAAAAAATGGAATGCAGAAATATAGGATGGGGGACACGTGGCTGGATGGCAGTACGTGTGAAAGGGATCTAGGAGTCTTAATAGACCACGAGCTGAACATGAGTCAGCAGTGTGATGCGGCAGCCAAGAAAGCCAGTGCAATTCTCGGCTGCATCAATAGGAGTGTGGTGTCTAGATCGAGGGAGGTACTGGTACCACTCTACTCTGCTTTGGTTAGACCTCATCTTGAATACTGTGTCCAGTTCTGGGCACCCTAATTCAAGAAGGACATGGTCAAGCTGGAGCAGGTCCAGAGGAGGGCGACCAAAATGGTGAAGGGCCTGGAAGCCAAGCCCTATGAGGATAGACTTAGAGAGCCGGGTATGTTCAGTCTGCAGAAGAGAAGGTTAAGAGCGGACATGATAGCCATGTTTAAATATTTGAAGGGATGCCATGTAGAGGAGGGAGAGGGCTTGTTTTCTGCCGCTCCAGAGACCAGGACAAGGAGCAATGGATTCAAGCCGCAGGAAAGGAGATTCCACCTGAACCTCAGGAAGAACTTCCTGACAGTCAGGGCTGTCTGGCAGTGGAATCTGCTGCCTCGGTGTGTAGTGGAGTCTCCTTCTTTGGAGGTTTTTAAGCAGAGGCTGGATGGCCACCTGTCGGGAGTGCTTTGAGGGTGTTCCTGCATGGCAGGGGGTTGGACTGGATGGCCCCTGGGGTCTCTTCCAACTCTACATTTCTGTGATTCTATGATTCTATGATTCCTTGGCTGAACTGCTTCACCCCCTTCTCACCAACGAGCAGCAGCGGCAATGGCCTCTCCCAGGGCTTGACAACTGACATGGCAAGGGGAGCACACTGAACTGCATGGGAAGCATGTTAAGCTCTACCTGCTTGATTCAGGATCTTGATTAACTGTTTGAAACAGTTAGTTTACTTAGTTAAGTTTACCTAATAAGTAGCATTTCCTGGCCTGACTAACTCCTCAATCCTACCTTAACAGCCATCAGCCTCTGAAAGCAATGGAGGTTGTTCTCTTGCCAGTCAGGGCACAGGATGTACCTACCCCCCTCCTGCCAGTCCAATCAGAAGCAGGGTTGCTGTTGGCATTTCCTTCTCACAGCAAAGGCTTAGAGACCATGAAACCCTATGAGGAAGGGCTTAAAGAGCTGGGTATGTTCAGCCTGGAAAAGAAAAGGTTAAGAGCGCACAGGATAGCCGTGTTTAAATATTTAAGGAAAGGACGGAGCAAGCCTGTTTTCTGCTGCTCCAGAGGCTAGGACATGGAGCAATGGCTTCAAACGTCAGGGAAAAAGATTCCATCTGAACATTAGGAAGAACAGTTTGACGGTGAAATGCACTGCCTCAGAGTATGGTGGGGTCTCCTTGACTGGGCTTTTTTAAAACAGCATCTGGATGGCCATCTATCAGGAATGTTTTGATGGTGTCTTCCTGCATGGCAGAAGGAGGTTGGACTGGAGGACCCTTGGGGTCTCTTCCAACTCTAGGATTCAGAGACTGCTAACAGGAGGAAGATGGAAATATCAGTCTCCTGTGGTCTGATTACAGGGAATAGACCTTTGTCACCTGCAGTGGCTGATGGCTGTTAAGGTAGGACCAAGGGACTTTTATGATCATGGCAATAGTGCCACAGTCGTGAATACATAGGCCATTTCTGCACTAGACTGTTATAGCGCGATGATTCCACTTTCAACATCCTATGGAATCCTGGGGTTTGCAGTTTCGGGAGGGGCCAGCTGGCCCCTCCCGAAACTGCAAACCCCAGGATTCCATAGGATGTTGAAAGTGGAATCATCGCGCTATAACAGTCTAGTGCGGAAATGGCTATAGTCTTCATGAATACGTATCAGCTGTGGACGTGTAACTCCAGGTATAAGCTGTAAGGCCCCTAACTTTTCTTATGTCCAGCCAGTGTGGTTAGTCATCTGAGTGCTGGATGATGACCGTGGCGTCCAGGTGTCGATTCCCCACTTGGCCATGGAAACCCACTGGACGACCTTGGGTGCATCACACACTCTCAGCCCCAGAAAAAAAAACACGTGATAGGTTTGCCTCAGGGTCACCATAAGTCAGAAGTGACTTGAAGGCACGTAACACTGGACGAGGTCATGGAGCAATGGTTTCAAACTTCGGGAAAAGAGATTCCACCCAAACATTAGGAAAAACTTCCTGAGGGTGAGACGAGTTCAACAGTGGAAGGCACTGCTGGCCGGGAGTGTGGTGGAGTCTCCTTCTTTGGAGATTTTTAAAGAGAGGCTGAATGGCCATCTGTTGGGAATGCTTTTTTTTCTAATCTTTATTGGTTAAAGTATAAAAAAAATAACATTAACACATCATTCTATCACTATACAAAATTCTCGGATACATATATCTCAATCCTAGAATTGTTCTGTATCTTCATAGCTTCCCCCTCTGACTTTGAGAACGAGTTAAGTTCTATCTATTCCAAAAACAGTCACATAATCTTTTATAGATAATATTCCTGAGTATTTTCAAAAATCAATGTTCACCATCTCGATACCATTCCATAAATTCCTATAATAGTTTATTATGCTATCCCATTCTTTCATAAATCTCTCCATTTTCTCTCCTCTTAATACATGAGTAAGCCTATCCATTTGGATCATATCAAATATTTTCATCTCCCATTCTTCTAACGAGGGCACAATTTTCAGTTTCCAATTTTGTGGCAACAACATCCTAGCAGCAGCTGGCCATATAAAACAATTGTTTTCCTGCCTTTTTTTCTAGCTCTCCATCCATTATGGATAACAGATAAAGTTCTGGGGACATTTCAAACTGAATACCTAACATTTTCTCTATTTGAATATGAATAAACTTCCAGAATTTTTTAACTGTTTTACAGGACCACCACAAATGATAAAAGGTACCAATTTCTTGACCACATTTCCAACATTTGTTTGAATAATTACTAGACACTTTAGACAATCTTTCAGGTGTAAGATACCAAGGTAAATACATCTTGTATAACTTTTCCTTAATATCTTGGCATGCAGTGTATTTAACCCTTTTTGTCCAAATTTTCTCCCATTGTTCCATGGGGACTGAGTGGGAGACATTTTCTGCCCATTTGATCATAGTTGATTTAACGGGTGTTGGGAATGCTTTGATGGTGTCTTGGGGTCTCTCCTTGCTCTATGATTCCACGAACGGCAACAAGTCTAGGCCACGAATCTGAAACTGGAGTACCGAATTCCATCCCAAATACTAAGCCATGGTGTAGATGGAAGAACGCATACTTTCTGCCAGGGAGGTGGCATTTCAGAACATGGCACTGGAGTCTCAGTGAGCACTTCTGTAGCCCGTGCTATGGGGAGCCTCTTTGCCTCCATCCCCTGGAGAAGTTTTCAGGGAGATCAGTGCCCAGCGTGGGCAGTTTGTGGGCCAGATTTTACTCAAAGACTGCCCAAAGGCAAGCCATCAAGTAACTTCTGGGCAAATTCCCCTCTTTTAATTTCCATTCCATCTCTGCAAAATGGGTATAATGCAGGACTGCTTCCTTCTGTGGGAGTCTTCTCCAAACTCAAGTCTGAACACTGAAGCCGCTGTCTAAGCTGTCTAACCCTAATGGGTTCAGCACCTCGAACAGCTCCTTTATAAAGTTTGGACTAAAACCCAAAGTGGAGTCATTACCCTACTGACACATATAGGAAGCGTTATCTGGTACAAAAGGATCTTTGGAAACTCTGCCTTCGGCAGGACCGGCTGAAAGAGGTTGTAGTCCAAGAAGTAACCCCACAAGCGACCATAGCTATAGCCAGATACAGGACTATGGGAGTTGTAGTTCAGACATCTAGAAAGCACCAAGATGCGAAATGATGCTCTAGCCTTTTTCTGACAGAGCTGTGTATTAATGCATTGGACATAAGAGAAAATAGGAGCCTTACAGCTTATATGGATTCATCATTTCATTGACATTGGAGCTGCCACTGGTCTTAGCCAAGCACTTAATGTCTGTGTGTCTGTGCCCTCACGTTGCCTGTCGACTTATGGTGATGCCATGCATTTGACAGGGTTTTCTTAGGCAAGGAAAACTCAGAGGTGGTTTTGCCAGTTCCTTCCTCTGAAATAGAGCCTATTGGCACCTGGTATTTTGTTGGCAGTCTCCCATCCAAGTACTAACCAGGGCTGACCCTGCTTAGCTTTCAAGATCAGACAGGATCTTTGCCTTTAGGGTATTTAGGCAGCCCTTTAACCCTGTCATTCATTCTGCCTCCCCACCCACCTTTTCCTTATTAGTGTATTCCCTGTGGCCCTGGAAACAAGGGGAACTGCTTTGGCCCGAGCATCTGCTGCGGAGAAGAGCTGGGCTGTTACTTCGGCACCTCTGAAACTCTGCGTTGCCTGGAAGAGAACTACCTGCCTTCTCCTTGTGAGGCTGGAGGAAAACCTTGCAGTGCAGGTGGGAGATGTGCTGCATCTGGCATTTGCTGCAATGATGGTAAGCAAGGAAGAAAACACATTTATTTATTTATTTATTTTGTTTATACCTCGCTTTTCTCCCAAGTTGGCTTTCCATAGGATCCTACCAAACGATGTTAGCAGTCTGCTATGTCTATGGGACATAGAATCATAGAATTGTAGAGCTGGAAGACACTACAATGGCCATCAAGTCCAATCCCCTGCTATGGAGGAGCACACACTCAAAGCATCCCCAGAAAATGGCCATCTAGCCTCTGTTTTAAAACCTCCAAAGAAGGAGACTCCACCACAGTCCCAGGCAGCAGCATATTCCACTGTCAAACGGCTGTTACCATCCATAACTTCTTCCTAATGTTTAGGTGGAATCTATTTTCCTGTAGTTTGAATCTGTTGCTCCATGTCCTAGTCTCTGGAAGAGCAGAAAACAAGCTTGCTCCATATTCAACATGACATCCCTTCAAATATTTAAACAGGGCTATCATGTCCCCTCTGAACCTTCTCTTCTGCAGACTAAACATACCCAGCTCCCTAAACCGCTCCTCATAGGGCTTCATGGCTTCACCATTTTGGTCATCCTTCTCTGGGCATATTACAGCTTGTCAACATCCTTCTTGAATTACAGTGCCAGGCACTTCTCCAAACCCCCTGAATGGCTGTGGCATGAAGGACTATTGCAATAAACTAGTGGCTCAAAGGGTGGTGGGAGAGGACCTGTAGCGTAGTTCTGCCCGTGGAACTTTTACATTATGTTTATTCATGTGGGACCTTGGCCAATTTTGTACAGACCAGAGATTTTGAGCATCATATACTATATCTTATCCCCAAGATGGTCTTTTCTGAGCACTCTTTTTTGAACAAAATATCCCAAGATAATAATAATAATAATAACTTAAAAATGTGCAAAATCTCAACCGGTAGGGAGAAACTTTTTGAAATTACTCATTCTTGCATGTAAGAATGAAACACACTAAAGCACACAAAGGAACTCCCCACAGACACAATTTCTTTACCTTCTACGCAGCCAACTAAAATCTCCCCGCTTTGGGTTTCTTTCTTCCCAAGAGAGCTGCACCACTGATGCCACCTGCGCGGATGAGAACGGCGAAAGAAGCCGGGCATCCTCTGAAAAGAACCTGACCGTGCTGGACAGCTCAGCGGGAGACCTGCTCCTCAAACTGATGCACATGGCCAATGCAAACCGGCAGCCACAGCAGGGTAAAGAGCAGTTTTACTGAGGCTCGTAATCTGGAGAGGATCCGGAATGCCCCGTTTACAGCCCTTTCACATTTTTCTGAAAAAGAAACCGAAAGAGCCCTCCGTGACAGACAGGAGCCATTTGTGAGTAAAATGTAAATACACAGCAAATAATAAAAAGTCTTTTATGGCATGGTGTTGAAGTCTGTTCTCTGTCACTGGTATCTGGAAGCAGGCCACATTTCAGATTAGTGGTATAACAAATGTGGGAGAACAATGCATTTTTTTCTTGAGCAAAATCTTGATTTTGTTGCTGTAAAAAAAGGAGACCAAAAGTGGAGAGGTACAGCAGACTGAACACACAGAATTATAGAGTTGGAAGGGACCACAAAGGCCATCCAGTCCAACCCCATTCTGCCATGCAGGAACACATATCAAAGCACTCGCAACAGATGGCCATCCCGTCTCTGCTTAAAAACCTCCGAAGAAGGAGACTCCACCACACTCCAAGGCAGCCTATTCCACTGCCCAACTGCTCTTACCATCAAGAAGTTCTTCCTAATATTTAGCTGGAAGCTCTTTTCCTGAAGCTATTGCTCCTTGTCCTAATCTCTGGAGCGGCAGAAAACAAGCTTGCCCCACCCTCCATATGACATCCCTTCAAATATTTACACATGGCTACCATCTCACCTCTTAACAGAACAGAGAAGCATTCCAGCCCTTTCACTGATGGGCCCCCAAACAAACTCTACTCAGACAATAATCAAATTTCCTGTTACTGGCCGTATGGGGACCGTGAGTTAGGGTTTACCCCACCGGGCTGATGTTTATGGATGATAGGCTCCCAAGGGTTATAAAGTGCAGAAGCAAGCTAAGGAAATCAAAGTTGGTAAGTGTAACCCATCTCCCCTCCCTCCTACAATACCGATAAGAACTGTGCAAGCAGCGTAGCCGCAAGAAAAGCTCTCTCTTTTCTCAGCCTTCATATCTTTTCCGAGGCTTGAACTGCAAAACAAATACAAAAAATATCCGACAAGGTCCCTAATACAAATGAACCCTTAAATGCCACAGCACAGCTGTTAACATTTGGCTACAATTCCAAGAAGGTCTCCGAAACCCATCTGGCTGGCATCAGAGGTCCACCTCACTACATATAACATGCGCTATCGTGTGGCATATCTATCCACAGCTGAATTTGGAAAGAACTGCTTTCCAACTACAACCTCCAGATCCCACACTGGGATTTTGGAATCTGGAGTCCAAATAGTAAATATTCTGAGCTCTGACCAACAAAGCAGACTTCATATATTTTGTTTCTCGGAAACAAAATCCTGTGAGCAGGGAATGGATAAGACATCTCTGATTAAATTCTCAGGACTGCACAATTCCCAAGATTCACTAAAGGAAGGCATGCCGTTCTAAGCAATACACTATGCTAGCACCACATGGTATCACTGGGGGCTTTTAGACATCAGATATCAGAAAATTTGGATCCACCCAAAGCTCTCATTTGAGCTACCAGAAAATTCTATTTTCTGAGTGTTGCTTCAAATATGATCCCACAAACAGTTGAGGTCCCACATCAAGGAGGTAGAGTATCATTTTACACTCATGCAATCCAAAATGCCCTCAGCATAGCATAAATACCCACATGTGGAGAGACACTAGAACAGCATTACGCAAAGCCCATGCAGAACAGCAACATTGTGCTACACCTGCCAATGACTAGATGCCATTGTGTGATTGCAACGGTCAGTGCATAAACACAATGTACAATATTGTTGTATGCATAGCTCTACTTCTTCGGCTGCCAAAAGAACACATCTGTTGCACTATGGCAAATAATTTGCCCTCTATGCATAGTGCGACCTACACGTGCATGTATCATTAACAAAATGCCAACCATGGAGTCATATGCCATGGAGTTATATGACAATTGTGCATTACTGAATTGCAACACAGGGCAACTGAATGTGCAAACAGAGGTGAAATTCACGATCAAAATATGAAATGCACATCTGTGTACATAAAACACAATGTACCTCTGCATGCGCAGTGCACAATGGCATCACATACACAATAGCAATACAAGCACATCTCTGCTTCCGCAATCACTTGAATCCCATTTGGAAGAAAGGTGAGATATACATTCCATAGAATAGATAAATAAGACTTTCAACAGCATATGGACTTCCACTTTGGACAAAAACATCCAACCACTTCTGCAGAGGAACTTACTGTTGAGAAACGTGAGAGACAGCAGTGGATCTCTCAAGCAGAGTAATCAATAGGCAAGACAGAAGCTGAACAGCAACCACATCCACCAAAAACGCATGCATGGGGCTAAAAAGAAAAGAAATAAATTTAGAGTTCTTTGTAAAATATATAAAAGTAACTTTATTTACAATGCACATCCATACTCGAGCACATAGTCTCATGGAAGAGAGAGAGGAAAGAAGAAATGGTTGCAGGTTAGAGTGATACGGAAAAGGAGTGGGTGTGATAACGCTGACAAACAGGAAGTCAGCGAACATGCAAACTAGCGCTCGGTGTGTTGTTCTTATTGTTGCTGTGTGCCTTCAACTCAGCACTGATTTATGTCTATCTTATCCTAGAGTTTTCTTGACAAGACTGATTCAGCAGAGGTTTGCCATTACCTTTCTCTTGGGCTGAGAGGGGACAATTTGCCCAGGCAGGAGCATCACTGCGGGTGGTTGACACCCTGTGCAAGAACTCGGGGGCCATTTCCGCACTAGACTGTTATAGCGTTATTATTCCACTTTCAACATGCTATGGAATCCTGGGGTTTGCAGTTTCGGGAGGGGCTGCCCGGCCCCTCCCGAAACTGCAAACCCCAGGATTCCATAGGATGTTGCAAGTGGAATCATAGTGCGATAACTGGCTAGTGTGGAAATAGCCTAGGTGTATGTTACCTATGTAGTGGTTTGAGCACTGGATTATGATCCCGGAGACCGGGATCTGATTCCCTGCTCGGCCATGGAAATCCACTGGGTGACCTTGGGCATGTCACACCGTCTCAGCCCCAGAAAACCCCATAATAAGTGCATCTTAAGTTGGAAATGACTTGAAGGCACACGACAACGCCAAATGTAAAGTCGAAGGCTTTCACAGTCGGAATCCATAGGTTGTTGTGGGATTTCTGGGCTTTGAGGCCGTGTTCTGTTCGTATTTTCTCCTAACGTTTCACCTGCATCTGTGGCTGGCATCTTCAGAGGATCTGGTGGCATGGAAGTGAGACAGAGTATATGTACTTGTGTAGTCCCCAGGTGGGAGGGATCAATTTGCATGTATGACAGCTGGCCTGTGTGATGGCCTATTGTTGAATGGGATATTCCCCAGGGTTGTATTGTTAGTCAGGGGATATGCATAACAGTGCGTTAATTACCTTAGCCATCCATTGCATTGCTTCTTGTAGAGGGACCTCCAGAGTCTGGGTGGTGTTCATTGGCATATTGGTTCACTGGTTCATTGTAGACCGTGATGAAGAAATATAACGTCCAAACAATCTAGAGACCGACCGAGAAAATTCAACAAATGCTATGTTCAGGCAAGGACAAGAGGGATCCTCCCCACTTCTGCTGGAGTTTATCACATACCTTGCAGTTGTGGGCAGGTCTACATAGGGACTACACAACGCAGTGTCCAAACACGGATCAAAGAACACAAAAGACACTGCAGACGGATCCAACCAGAAAAAAATCGGCAGTAGCAGAGCATGTTATGAACCAACCTGGACACAGAATGCTTTTTGAAAGCACAGAAATTCTGGACCGTTCTGACAACTACTACGTCAGACTACACAGAGAGGCCATGGAAATCCATAAACACCTGGATAATTTGAACAGGAAAGAAGAAACTCGGCAAGTAAACAAGATTTGGCTACCAGTACTGAAGAACGCTAAAATCAAGACTCAAAAATATGCCAATGAAGACCACCCAGACTCTGGAGGCCCCTCTACAGGGAACAACACAATGGGTTGCTCATGTACTTAATGCACTGTTATGCATATCCCCTGACTAACAATACAACCCTGGGAGATACCCCATTTAACAATAGTAGCTCGGAAAACCCACAACAACCTAACAACACCAAATGTTGCATATGTTTTGTCTATTAGGCAAAGCAGCCCAGAGCTTGTATTTTTGGATCTTATGAGATCAGGAAGAGGAGGCAGCAGCCACACTCACAATGGACTGGCCCCTCAGCACTGGGTGCACTGCAAGATGATCTCAAATTACATGCAAACACTATGGGGTTTCACCTCTTGTGAGTGCATCTGGCCCCTGTTTTTCCTGCTCTCAGCTCCTCAGACACAAGTGACTGAGATGGGCCTATTATGAAGTCTGCTTTAAATCTCGCAAGAGTTCTTATTTCATGGGAGCCTGGAACTCTCATGGGATTTGAGGCAGGCTTTATGCAGATCCTCTGACATTTCAGACACTAAAGTTCACAGTTAAAGATCATTTATGTAATACATCTAAACCCTAACTGGCCCTACCTAACTCTACACTCACATCTCTCTTTCATATTCCTAACGCTGACCATTTCTGCACTAGCCTGTTATAGTGCTATTATTCCACTTTCAACATCTTATGGAATCCTGGGGTTTGCAGTTTAGGGAGGGGTCTTCGAGGCCCCTCTCAATTTAAGATGAACCCCAGGATTCCATAGGACGTTGAAAGTGGAATAATAGCACTATAACAGTCTAGTGTGGAAATGGCCTCTGACAGACTGCTGTCTCTCACTCTCTAATTCCAATCTAGCCTTTTTAACCTCCCTTTCAAACACTCAGCCAACCACCGGTCACTCCCAAGATTCCATTCTCTCACCCCTTCCAACAGATTATTTGCAGTATTACATTTACCATATTTCACATCCACAACCATTGTTGTTCCTGCATACCTTCAGGTCATTTCTGACATATAATGACACTGGGTCAAACTTATCCCAGGGTTTTCTTGGCAAATTTTTTTCAGAGAGGGTTTGCCTTTTGGGTTTGTCTGAGGCTGAGAGAGTGTGACTTGCCCAAAGGCAAGTCACAGCAGAGTGGGGATTTGAACTCTGGTTTCCAGGGTCCTAGTAAAACATCCCAAACCGCTACACCAAACTGGATCTCATACATAACCAAACTTTACCTCCGGTTCCCTGATACACCCAACATCCCTCCCAAGGCTATAACATCACATTCAAGCATACAGCTGGTCCATTCTGAGCTGCACCCAAGCTCACTCCGCTTGGCTTTCAGCAACTACAGAAGAATGGCCTTTACGTTGGGAATGGAGGACTCTTTTTCTCCTTAGACTCCTCTTTCTTCCCTGAATGCTCAATGGAAGCTGGAATGTGCCTTGGGTAGGACAGATTTGCACCTCAGAGCCTGCTGGCTGCTGTTGCACATCAACAAAAGAAGGGGAGAAGGCAACGCAGACTTCATCCCCAGATGATCGGATTATGTTCGCTAATGGAGACTTCAGCCATTTCCGCACTAGACTGTTATAGTGCTATTATTCCGCTTTCGACCTCCTATGGAATCCTGGGGTTTACGGCTTAAAGAGGGGCCTTTCGAATTCTCAGCCAGAGAGCTCTTTGGCCTCAGTAAACTACAAACCCCAGAATTCCACAAGATGTTGAAAGTGGAATAATAGCACTGTAAAAATATAGTGTGGAAATGGCCTTCCATTCTGCCAGTGAGCTACTTGGATCTCCGCCATTATGAGAGAAAAAAAGTCCCACCACACTGGGCATAAGAACTGACCCAAGCAAGGACAATTCGTGGGTAATACTTCAGCTCTGCTGAAAAGGAAAAGTTGGAGCAGACACCGCAAGGGGGAAGCTTTAAATTAAGATTACAAGGGACCTTCTGCTGAACAGGATGTATTTCTAAATAAGCTACATAGAAAGAACTCAGCCATGGGAATAGGTATCAGTGGATAATTTAGCACTAGTCGAAGTGCTGTGTGTTATCTCCCTTTTCATTCTTCTTCTATCTTATTATGCAAAAGGAGTGGACCATCAAACCACAGCGTGATGCAAAGAGGACCTTGGAAACGTTACCGTTTTGCACCTGTAACTTCCAGGACTCTTCAACCAGGGTTGTTCTCGGAGTTGCAATCCAAAAAACGTTACTTTTCCAAGCTGTGGAAACAACTCCATAGAGCCAGGTTGGGCAACAGGTAGCCCTCCAGAGGTTGCCAAACTCAGACTTCCACTAGTCCTGACCAGCAGAGCTAGTAATGAGGAATAATGGGACTTGGAGTTGAACAATATATACAGACCCACACAATGCACACTCCCTCTTCCAATGATGAGACCTGCTTGACCTGATCTTACGTTATTTTCATCTTGGCTGAGAAAAAAGGATTCTTCCTGATTTATGTTCCCTGGTGCAATAGCTTTTTTTTTATTTATTTAGTAATTGCCCTAATGCAGTCTTAGAGATGACTCTCCACTTCCTTACCAAACAGCTTCCTTCAAGTCAAGGTTGTTCTGACCAGAATAACAGATTAGTCAGTGTTTTTCACCCATTTTATCTTTCCTGCTCAGTTTCGGGGAATTAAAAAGAGCCCCCATAACAAGGAACCAGACAAAACACAATGATACCAGAAAAAGGAAAGGTAGCTACGCAATGGTTGTTCTCTTTTCTCGCTAAAACCCGCACACTTCATACCAATTTCATTTCATTAGCCATTTGGAGCTAATGTTAGTGCCATTGGAAATGCACAGAGAGAGCATGAGAGTCTCAGATTATATTTTCTTCTGAAAACTGCCTCGGGAGAGGTTGGCTGGAATTTTGTTGCTGTAACGTCCTCTACAGAAGAAATGGGATATTTGCATCTGATGCAGAACATCTGGATTCAGATCGTAGAAGCTTCATGGTAACTCTGCGCCTTGTTCCAGAACTGGGGTGTAATTCTGGGCCTCCCCAAAACTTCTTTCTGTGCCAGACACTGGCACATATCGCTGCTATAAGGTAAGTTCTACCGGTGGTCAGTGATGCAGCAGATGGCACACAGCAGAGAGGAATCCCAGCAATTTTGCCGATTGAATCCAGCATCCTCTCACAGCCAGTGATAGATCCGGGCCCCCTGGTAATAGTGACCTGAGCACTGGACTACAACCCTGGAGACCAGAGTTCGATTCCCTGCTTGGCGATGGAAACCCACTGGGTGGCCTTGGGTGTATCACACCCTCTCATCCCCCCAGAAAATCCTGTGACAGAGTCACTTTGGGTTTCCATTAAGTCAGAAACAACTTGAAGGCACACAACAACAAGCAAGCAAAGAAATTCTAGAGATGGCATGATGTAGTTGAGTGTTGGATTACAACTCCAAGAGGCCAAGGTTCAAATCTCTGCTTGGCCATGAAAACACACTGGGTGACCTTAGGCAAGTCACACTCTCACAACCGCAGAGGAAGGCAATGGTAAACCCGCTCAGAACAGATCTTGCCATGAGAGAGTCACCTTAGGATCAGAATCGACTTCAAGGCACACAATAACAACAACAACACATTCTACCCAGATTATCACTTAGCTGACAATCAAGTTCCTCCTTGCTGGACATACAAGGAACTTGAGTTGGGGTACAACCCCTCCCCAGGCTTCAGAACTGTTTTTCAGGCTGGGTTGGAGAGTCCAAACTGCTGGCCAGATCTTTCACTCACTAGATCTGCAGTTAGACTTAAGTCATAAAAAGCTGATGGATGGCAAGGTGCGTGAATCATAGAATCATAAAGTTGGAAGAGACCCCAAGGGCTATCCAGTCCAACCCCATTCTGCCATGCAGGAATATACCATCAAAGCATTCTTGACAGATGCCCATCCAGCATCTCTTTAAAAACCTCCAAAGAAGGAGACTCCACCACACTCCATTCCCAGGCAGCAGGGTATTCCACTCTCAAACTGCTTTTACTGTCAGGAACTTCTTCCTAATGATTAGGTGGAACACCTTTTCCTGACATTTGAAGCCATTGCTCCATGTCCTAGTTTCTGGAGCAGCAGAAAACAGGCTTACTTCATCCTCCATGTGGCATCCCTTCAAATATTTAAACACGGCTATCATGTCTCATCTTAACCTCTTCTCCAGGTTAACATACCCAGTTCCCTAAGCTGCCCCTCATAGGGCTTCACGGTTTCCAGACCTTCAACCATTTTTGCCACTATCCTCTGGACATGTTCCAGTTTGTCAATTCCTTTCCTGAACTGTGGAGCCCAGTACTGGACACAGTATTCTCCAATATCCAGGAGAAGAGAAGGCTGTGAGATGACATGCTATCCATGTTTAAATATTCGAAGGGATGTCATAGGAAAGATGGGACAAGCTTGCTTTTTGCTGCTCCAGAAACTAGGAAGTAGAGCAATGCCTTCGAACTTCTGTTTGTGTAATCTTAGCGCAATCGGCTCGTGTAATCTGTTCGTGCAATGTGCAATGGCACCACACGGGCAATGGCTGCACTTGGTCGGTTCTGATTCTACAGCCTTTAACTGCAGAGAACTGTTACACCATGGACAAAAAGGTACAGTCACTGCATAGGACCTTGTGCATGTATAAGTCACCAACAGGATGCCAGTCAACACTTCTGAACATTGTAAGCAACTGAATATACTTAACTGTAGATAAAAGAATATGATTGTTGCCTTAGTACTTTCTCATGCAAAATTGTCCTGCTCTAAGGCTTTGGGACACTGGAACATCGGGGTACATTTCCTCGTCTGATGGACAAAGTTGGTGACAGAGAAGACTAGGTGGGTGACAGAGGTGGGTGACAGAGAAGACTAACAGGGACCCTGCAGGCATTGATAAGCACCTCTTGACACCCAAGGCATCTTGTACTTGACAGTCAAAGAGATCATTCCAGTCGGTGGCTTTCATGTCAGTTCGGTGTTCCCTGTTCTATTCTGTACTTCGAAGAAGCTATCCAATGTGTTGAATCTGTTTGGGGGAAATGATTCAGTACCTTGGACAACTTCTAGAAGTACCTTGAACAGTTTCCATTGATGTGGAAGCCACCGTCTGCCGTTGCAAAGAGCCATGAGTGTTACGAAGGAATATTGTGAAACTGTGGCCAGTTCTGGACACCACAGTGCAAGAAGCATGTGGAGAATCTGAAACATGTCAGAAGTGGGCAATTGAGATAGTAAAATATCTGGAAACTAAGCCCTATGTGGGATGGCTTAGAGAGCTGGGTATGCTCAGCCTGGAGAGGGGAAGACTGAGAGATTATATGACAGTTATCTTTAAATATTCGAAGGGATAACATGCAGAGCAGTGCTATGTAAAGTGGTGATTTGTAGACCAGTGTTGCTCCATGAGTCAGGGGCTGCTAGTCCACAGAGACCAGGAGGGTTTCTGCACGAGCTTGTTATAGTGCTGTTATTCCACTTTCAACATCCTATGGAATTCTGGGGTTTGCAGTTTAGGGAGGGGCCTTTGAGGCCCCTCCCTAAACTTCAAACCCCAGGGTTGCATCAGATGTTGAAAGTGGAATAATAGCACTATAACAGGCTGGTGTGGAAATTCAATAGGAAAGCAAAGCACAGTTGTAGCCAATGAGTACCAATGTAGTACCAGTCCCCGGTACATTATGTATAAAAATAAAATTTGCCAGCCTCCCAAATCAGATAGTATGAAAAGCGCTGCTGTAAAGGATGGTTCAAACCCAGACATGAACTAATGGATTAATATGACAAGAAGAAGAAAGATTCCACCTAAACGTTGGGGCAGGGGCAGCCAATGTGATTGTGAGAGCTGTTTGAGAGTGGACCAGATTTCCTCCTCAGAGCAGAGCTGATTCTCGTTTTTAAAGAGATGTTAAAGAGGGCAGAGGGACACCTCTCAGGAGTGCATTAGAAGCAGATTCTTGCACCGGGAGGAGGTTGGACTCAATGGCCCTTGAGTTCCCTTCCAGTTCCATGATTTTGGGATTCTATGAAGGAAGAAAGACTTACCGCTGCACTCGAGTGTTCACACATCACTCGGCCTCGAGGAGGGTGACAGCACGGCTCGACTCCCCGGCTCGACGTTTCTGAGCTGGAGTTCTCTGGGTAATAAGGAACAGTGCAGCCTGCTTTATACATTCTTGCGTCTCTCTGCCTACTCAAGATGTGTTCGCCCGGCAGCCGGTACGAAGACGACCTACCGATGGACCAATAAGTTGCACCTGTGACCCCCTTGCTCTCCCGTGATCATCGCCTTCTAGAGTTCATCAGGCGGAAGACAGTCTATGCTAACGTTTCTCTTTTCCTTATAATGGAATGTCAATCCGATGGCCCTGGTTATGGTCCAGGGCAACGGAGAAGATTCTCTTTGACCTCTGAGTTATCTCTTGTGCCTTGCTTAAGTGCCAAATCTTAAAGCAAAAGAAGGTAGGAGGCAAAGGCCAAGATGAATCAGAGCTCGTGGGCAATTAGGCAAGTCGAACATAGGAGGTGGATTTATCACTAACCTCCCCTATTCATTACAGTTAAGAGTTTCGAAGTTCCTCTCTGACGCTGTAGAGTTTGCAGGGAGGTTCGTTGGCTCTAACAAAGGTCAGATGAAGAGGAACCGGTACAATAGCCTTGATATGAGCCCTGTCTCGTTTCATTAATAGTTGATATTACTCATCTCTATTCATCACTGTCACCTTATCTTGGGAGAAGAATAATTTATCTACAGCAGCTGCTGGTGACTCCAAGTTCAGGGTAGTGGTGAATCTGCTCCGGCTTTCACTCTGAACTTTAAAGGAATTGTTCCTACCACTGACCCCTAACACCTAACTAAAGCTTCACCACCTTGGATAGCTCCTTTGAAGTTCAGACTGAAACTCAGAGCAGATTCACTGAATGAGGACATTGGACTCACCAATGGCTGTTCTCCAACTCTCTATCCCACGCTCACACAAAAATGAACTGTGCCAGTAAATGGTTTTGGTGCTCTTAGCTGAGAAGCTTCAGCAATTTTGATTCTAAGTGGGTATGTACAGAAATTGGGCAACATGCAACTATAGCAATGAATTTTATGTAATATAGGCAGGTATCCCATTGTTGACTTATGCAAAGCACAGAGTACTGCACAAAAGAGGTCATACGTTTTTGTCTGTTGCAGAAGTCTGTATTCAGGTGAAGGTTTCAGAAACAGACTTGCGCATGTATATTACACTGTGCATTACCTGCGCAGATGTGCCTTGAGCATTGCAATCATGCATTTCACATTTCTTGGCACATCCATTTGCACAGTCTTGCAGATCACTAATGCACAACCATTATGTAACTCTTTGAGTGCAAAATTACTTATTTCATTATTTGTTTTTATAAGTAAAGAAAAGCATGCCTCAAAAACAATGTATTCAAATTGCATGTTGAAGTACATTATTTTTAAAAAAGAAAGAAAAGAGGAACAACATCCTGAAGAAAAAGGATAACAGCTATTATAAATTATACTGTGGTTTCTCTTCAGCTTGTATAAATCTTTTGCCTTTTATTTTATTATTTACTTATTTAATTTATACACCTTTCGTCCCGGCATGGGGCTCCGGTTGTCTGCAAAGGCTAAAAACAAGGTAAGCTAAAAACCTGCTCTTAAGAAAGGTAAGCATAACATTAAAATATCATTGAAATTTTAAAAAGTATAAAATTATTTAATAATAATAAAAACTATAGCTTACAAACTCCATAAAAGCCTCCCTGAGACCAATTAATCATTAAAAGCCTGTTTGGAAAGGTCGCTGCCGGCCGGGGAAAGAAGAGCAAAGAGGGAACCAGGCCAGCCTCCCGTGGGAGGAAATTCTACAGGGTGGGAGCAGCCACCGAGAAGGCTCTTTCCAGCCTTCTTCTCAGATGAGCCTCTGATGGTTGCAAGTCTGAGTGAAATCTCTCCCTCAAGGATCTTAAGATTTTGGCAATTTCATATAGGGAGATTACAGTCTTCCAGATAGTCTGGACCTAAGCCCCTTAAGACTTTACAGGTCATAACCAGAACTTTGAATTGTGCTCAGAAATGAAACAGCAGCCAGTGGAGCTGTTTCAACCATTATATGCTGTATTAGTTCCTCGAAAGGATGGCACATGGAAGGAAGATGGGGCAAGTTTGTCTTCTGCTGCTCTAGAAACTACAACGCAGAGCAATGGATTCAAACTGCAGGACAAGAGATTCCACCTGAACGTTAGGAAGAACTCCATGATGGTATGAGTAGTTCAACAGTGGAATATGCTGCCTGGGAGTGTGGTGGAGTCTCCCTTCTTGGTGGTTTTAAAACAGAGCTTGGATGGCCATCTGTTAAGAGTGCTTTGAGGGTGTATTCCTGCATGGCAGGATGCGGTTGGACTGGAGGGCCCTTGTGGTCTCTACCAAGCCTTTTATTCTATGGTTCCCTTTAACCAGATCAAGTCAGCAGCCAAGCTGGAGCATTTTGAACCCACTGAAGTTTCTGGACAGTTTCCAAAGGCAGCCCCATGTGGAGTGTGTTACAGTAATCCAAACAGGATGTAGTCAAGGCATATATCGTCGTAGCCAGATCTGACTTTGGCAGGAATGGACACAGCCAGCACAATTAAATTACACTCTGGTTCCTTAATGTAGGATTTTGGCCATGTGGCCATGAGGTTGTCAGGGTGGATAAACAAATCACACCTTCAGCATATCCCCAGGTGGACATGGAGCTGGCTTGAACCCCCAAACACAAGGTAGGAAGGTAGAAAAGAGAGAGGAAGGAAGGAAGGAAGGAAGGAAGGAAGGAAGGAAGGAAGGAAGGAGAGAGGGAGGGAAGGAGGGAAGGAAGGAAGGAAGGAAGGAAGGAAGGAAGGAAGGAAGGAAGGAAGGAGGAAAGAAAGAAGGAAAGAAAGACAGACACAAGTTTCTTTGGCCAAAGGATCCCTCCCAGGAAGGATGAATTATTCTTTCAGGCTTCCCTTCTTATATCATTTTTATGTTTATATTAAAGAATGCTTACAGAAACGGAAAGATTCATGCATCAGCATTAGCGGAATCACAGCTTGTACACGTGTTGCATTCTATTGGACCCTTAACTTCCCGAATCTACATGACCCTGTGACATCCTAGGTCATTCTCCAAGATATCTTTCAGGTCAGCAGTGTCCTTCTCTTTGCACATACTGAATATAAACAGGAGCAGAGCAGAAGAAACAATTCTAAAGCAAGGTTGCTTGATGACCCCCGAGTGTCTAAAATGCCAATTAATATCACAGTTAATGGGTAACGCACATCAAATGCTATAGCAAATTACAGAGTACCAAATTTCAAGCCTAACAAGGTTGTACAATTTACGTGTTGTCAGTTTTTGATTTTTGTCATGTAGCTCCTTGAAGAAAGCCCTAAGAGTATCTACAATTTTTTTTTTATCTACTAAAAGACCATGGTTGGAATCCTGTTGGTTAGTCTCAACTAAGCTAAACTAAAACCCTGGCAGAGTATTATATTCTACAAGTGTCAAAGAAGACCTGGGACATGGCTAACAGAAATGAAATACACTGTACATCATCAGCTACACTTGTGAAGATGTTTAGATCCCTGTTTTTTTTAGTCTTGTGCACCATCTACTGGTCCAGCATACAGAAAAGGACAAATATTTCTGGACGCAACTACTTTTTTCCCTTAGCAAATAACTAATACACAACTTAAACAACCAAGGATTTTATATGATTTAATAAAATAGCACCTCCTTCCTTTCAGATTAGGAGCAATTCTTTAAATGCTACGGAATGCTATGGCCGGCCTCTCCCGAAACTGCAAACTCCAGGATTCCATAGGATGTTGAAAGTGGAATAATCACGCTATAAGAATGTAGTACGGAAATGGGCCAGGATTCAATTCCTCACTCAGCAATGGAAACCCACTGGTTGACCTCGGGTGCATCGCACAAATTCAGCCCTCAGAAAACCCTATGACAGGAGTACCTTAGGGTCCCCTCCATTGGAACCTATTTGGAGGCACACAACAACAACACCAAGTGTGAATCTAAACTCGTACAGTTACAAAGTTCAGCTTAGTGACTTGAATGCCTCAGAAATGACTTGAAGCCACCCATCAACAACAAAAACAATCCTACATGAGTGTAAATGTACACTACACAGCTCTGGTGTGGGATTTTGGTTAACATCTGGAGGGCTCCATGACTCCTGTTCCCTCTTTGCAGATTAAAACCACCGGGTTGCGCCAGAACACGAAGCAGAAAAGCAACAGCTACAAAACATGGGCCATTTCTACAATACAATGTTCTATTATCCCACTTTCAACCTCTTGTGGAATTCTGGGATTTGTAGTTCGCTGAGGCCAAAGAGCTCCTTGGCTGAGAATTCTAAATGCCCCTGGCTAAACTGCAGGTTCCAGGATTCCATTGGAGGTTGGAAGTGGGGTGATAGGACTGTAATAGTGCAGTGTGGAAATGGCCTAGGTTGTCTTCCTCCTAAATTACAATAGCCATTCTTCAAAACTTTCTAGCAAAGGCACACTAGAGGCCACCCTCCATTTCGGCTTTCTCGATGGCCCAAATCAAAGAATTAATATCCTCTTCCATCACCCTGGTGACACCCAAGACTTCTTCAATTAAAAAGAATTCTTGGCCTTCAATAGGTCTTCTACCCAATTTAGGGGATAAAATGAAAGAGAGAAAATTAGCCATATTTAACGGATCTCACGCCTGCGACCTTGGCTTATTAAAGGAGACATCTGACGTGAAAAGCAATGTGTTGTCTTTTTTAAGAGAAGTGCGTAAGAGGGCCGACAGCATGGAGAAGCGGGTATATATACCTGCCGCCCTCAAGGCAGAAACCCGAAGAGGCTTTCCATTACCATTCCACACAAGAAGCTGCTGGGGAAGACCGGAACCATGTCACATAGTATACTAGCCTTCTGCTTGTTTTGGCTCCTGGCTCTCTCTTCAGCTTGCTACATCCAGAACTGCCCCATCGGAGGAAAACGCTCCATCCTGGATATGGAAGTCCGAAAGGTAGGACGTGGAAGGGGGCGCTGGGATTTAAGATGTAAGAAGTTAGAGGTTTCGGGGGTTAGAGCAGAGCTTTCCAAACGGTGTGCCACGGCACCTTCGTGTATCTTCCGAAGCGTAGAGGTGTGTCGCCTACGATCTTGGAAATGTATGTTATTATTTATAAATCACATATTTTAAAAAACATATTAAAGGTTTTCATGAGATATGTTGTGTCCCCGTACATTTTGTTATTACAATTGATGTATGTGTCTGTATCTCTTATAAGGGGTTAGTTTAACCTCCGGTTTGCGAGTAAAACGAAATGCGAAATGGTGCATGTCTAAAAAGTGTGTCACCAACATGAAAAGTTTGGAAAGCTCTGGGATAGAGAGAGACGAGCGTGCTTCAGCCACGTACATGGTCACCCGTGGGGAATTAAAATCCCACAGGTTTTCTGGGGTTTTCTGGAGCCGAGACTGAATGATGTGCTTAAGATCACGCAGTGGGCTTCCATGGCCAAGCAGGGAACTGAACTCTGGTCTCGAGAGTCATAGTCAAGAACCCAAAGCACTGCACCACGCTGGCTTTCATTTTTGACTATGCTAGCTTTATTTTAAAAAAAAATAGAAAAAGAACTTCAAATAATAAATTTATTGCAGCATGAGGCACTGGGGCTTACACCTCACAACGGAATAAATCCGCGTTTCAAGAAACATTACCTCCCAGTTCAGGTCAGAACAGGAGTGGAAACGCTTCTCTTTCAGATGTGTCCTTGAGTTCCCTCTTGAATCATGTTAAGACCCAAAGAGCTGAAACTGGGAGACAAAGACAAAAGACCAAATATTTCACTATAGGCTTTTGAAAAGCTTGGGTAAGTGCGCGTAGGAGAACTGGAGACCTTTAGTTAATGTCAGCAAGAAAGATGTGAGCCAGATTTGGGAAGGAAAGGAGCACGTTCGCTGGTATTGCTGCATTTAAGGATGCTCCGTCTTTGAAATAGCCATGGCTCATTTCATGTACTCTGCCATATTTCACAGACGAAACCTGGGAGACACGGGGCCAAGCAACGTCAGAGTGTGGTCAAGATGCCAAAAGTTGTTAAGGCAGAAGAACAGACAGGTTAGGAGGGACTGTGGCAGTTTGCTTTTGTTTGAGGCCATTTCTGCACTAGACTACTATCGTGCTATTATTCCACTTTCAACATCCTATGGGATCCTAGGGTTTGCAGTTTAGGGAGGGGCCTTTAGGATTCTCAGCCAGAGAGCTCTTTGGACTCAGTAAACTGCAAACCCCAGGATTCGGTAGGATGTGGAAAGTGGAATAATAGCACTGTAACAGTCTAGTGCAGAAACGGCTTGAGTCTCCTGGGAAAAGCAAGATTCTACCCCACTGCTGTCCCCTACTGAATCGAATGTAAGCTACTTTTGCACTTCGTACTCAATTTGCAGCAACTGAAGTCAGCCAAAGAGGAAGGGGGAAAGTGGGAGGATGAAAAGAGAACAACTGTGACATTTTAAAAACAGCTGAAAAAGTGGGAAGATAGAGGATCAATCAGATCTGTCCCTGCCCGGTGAAGACAGTTGATAGGTTTGGGTTCATTTTTTTCCCCCTGAAGTTGCAGTTTCATCCAAGTTTCGTCTCTGTTGGCGTTCCTTTAAGCTGCTTTGTGAATCGTTCTGGAAAAGGAAAGGCACAAGTTCGTTACGTGCTGATGAGAACACCAAGTCAAATTCACTTCAGCTGCAGATGTTTGCACGACGAACTGTCTGATTGTGCAAACCAGCCCTGGATGAAGTTAAAATCCTCCCCCCATTTGTGTTTCCCACCAGTGCCTCTCTTGTGGTCCTAGAAACCGGGGCCACTGCTTTGGACCCAACATCTGCTGTGGAGAAGAGCTGGGCTGCTATTTTGGCACGGCAGAGACATTGCGGTGCCAAGAAGAAAGCTTCCTCCCAACTCCTTGTGCGTCTGGAAGGAAATCCTGCGGCAACACCGGAGGAACCTGTGCAGCGTCTGGTATCTGCTGCAACAATGGTGAGTTCCCCCGGCAACGTACCATAACCTCCTAAAAATGTTTATTATCCTGGTTTTCTCCTAATCTGGAGGCAGCTCACCCTACTGATTAAAAAAAATACAGCTAAAAGAATTATCATTATAAAATAAGAGTTTTTAAAACATTACATAAGCATATTATTTAAAACAGCATGATATAAAACTGTTTGTTGCTGTATAAAGCATTTAAAACAGCAACAGTTTATTAAAAGACCCTGGCCATTTCCGCACTACACTGTTATAGTGCTATGATTCCCCTTTCAACATCCTGTGGAATTCTGGGGCTTGTAGTTTACTGAGGCCAAAGAGCTCTCTGGCTGAGGATTCTAAAGGTCCCTCCCGAAACTGCAAGGCCCAGGATTCCATAGGATGTTGAAAGTGGAATAATCGTGCTATAAGAGTGTAGTGCGGAAATGGCCTCAGATGTCATCACCAAATGCACCCGTAAGGGTGGTGGAACTGTGGGAAAGCTCTCTCCCGGGGAACTTGAAATTCAGACAAACGCTTCAAAGATACTTAAAGTATCAAATATTATATAGTGTAATATGTTTTATACCATGCAACTGAAATTTGATGACACTTAAAAGGATAAAATCAGAAGAACAATTGTAATTTGTTATAGTAATAATTCCATGTGAAAAGCAAAATGATGGAAGATGGAAAACAGGTGTAAGAGGGTGGGGTAGAAACAAAGGAGGGGTGGTGTTTTATGTATTTTAACATGAGCGTATCTATTAAAAAATGAAAGAAAAGAATATATGTTGATGTACATCTTGATGTATCTATTTTATTCTTTGATAAAAATAATTTTTTAAAAAAAGAAATTCAGACAAATGCTTATGGGAAGACAGGTTCTTTCAGGTAGTCCAGACTCAAGCCACATTTATAGCTGCTCCCATAGGCTATCCAGATTTGGATTTATTGATTTTTTTTTTCTATAGCATATACATTTTCCTTATTCTTTTAAACAGAAATATCTGATCTGAAAAGGAATGTCACCCAAATAATGCAATAATTTGCAGTATAAGTGTTGGTAGTTTTGCTGAACTATAATGGTTGTAATAATACTATTTGGCCTTCTTTTTACACTTCTTTTCTCATTAAAGTTTGGTGGGTAGAGTCAGAGCCTTTTTGTGTATTAGTTACTGTTGTTTAATTGTTTAGTTAATAAGTTTACGTAGTAAGGTTGTTGTTTTTTAGTTTGTTCTTTAGTATTTAATTTTGTTTGTTAGCATTAGTTTTCGTCTATGTTAGAAATGTTTTTTGGAGTTCATGTTCACAAAGTTTTGTGTTATATAGTTTTCTTTAAAAACTCATGAAGAACTATGTGGAAAGAAGTGACAATCGGTTACAGGAAAAAGTACTGTTCTTAGTGTGCTAATCTTGCTGTTAATTACAAAGGAAGAATGAATCCACTCCAGGTTTTTGTCTGAACATTAAAGGGTCTGTCCAGGGTGCTGAGTCCTATAGTTTGGACTAAAACCCGGAGAAGATTCATCATCCCAGTGAGGGTGAAGCCACCATTGTGTGTCATCATTTCTTCCCCCAAGAGTATAGTATAATTGAGGCTGGTGCATCTGATATTTTTCTACTGTAGACAGTTGTCTTTATGACAGAGATGGTCCATTATCCAACCCACCATGAACAGCTCTGCATCTGTCAACGACACAGTATTCCATAAATTCACGTATTGCCACACGGAAGGTCTCAAATATATCTATATTGACCTTTCTGACATGTTTTCTTCCTGTTCCAGAGGGCTGTATGATAGACTCTGGATGTGATCAAGACTGAGAAGACGCAAGAAATGAAAACCATGCAAAAATACTTTTAGATTATGAACTTGTAGGCAACCCTGCCACGTCGAAGGGGTATTTCTTTCCATCGCAAATATGCATGTTTGGGGAAAGTGGTGAAGATGTTTGTGCAAAATAAAACTTGTACAACGAAAAGTCTTGTCATTTGTATTTTCTGGCTTTTCAATAAAGTTATTTAAAGGTCTATTGCATGTGTGAGTGTTCACACAGTTAAGAAAACGGTGAAGAAAGGGAAGAGTAATACGTTTATTTACGTAGAATCATAGAATCCTTGGAAGAGACCACAAAGGCCATTGAGTCCAATCCCCTTCTGCCATGCAAGAAGACACCCTTAGACCGATGGCCATCCAGCCTCTATTTAAAAACCTCCAAAGAAGGAGATTCCACCACACTCCCAGGCAGCAGCATATTCCACTATCAAACTGCTCTTACCATCAGGAAGTTCTTCTAAGGCCATTTCCGCACTAGGCTGTTATAGCGCTATGATTCCACTTTCAACATCCTATGGAATCCTGGGGTTTACGGTTTCGGGAGGGGCCGCCAGGCCCCTCCCGAAACCGCAAACCCCAGGATTCCATAGGATGTTGAAAGTGGAATCATAGCGCTATAACAGTCTAGTGCGGAAATGGCCTAAATGTTTAGATTGAAGTTTAAAGGCATTGCTCCATGCCCCAGTCTCTATTTATAAATAGACATTGTTGCCCCCTTGGTAAACCCTGTCCTGGGGTCTACAACTTTGATATAAAACTAATCCAACCCACCAGAGAGGCCACTCGAAGGTGCACGTAGGCAACAACGGTCGTACGATCGAAAGAACCAGATCAGGCCAGTAAAATCCCCAGTCAAGTAGCCACAGGAGACCTCATGTTGTGATAACCGACGGTGGACAAAAGGTCCTTAACCTTTAAGGAGTCCACTTGAAGGGAGGAAAAGTGTTCCTGGAAAATTGGGCACTGGAAGCAATAAAACCTTATCAACTCCATCTCCAGAAACTCACACCACAGCCTCAAGGCGGAGGAAGATCCTGTTGTTTAGATGACACTTTATCTTCCAAGAAATGCCAGATATGGAGTTGTTTTTCTTTTCTGTCCCTGTTTGTTTTCCCCGAGAAAGGATTTGCCTTCAAAGTAAATTTTTCCTACAAATAGTCCCTGTTTTTGGGCTAGTTGGACAGGAGAGAAAGGCGAGGCAAGGATGATGCCTCCTGGTTATACCAACTGACCAGTCCCCCTCCCTCCTCAGCGTCTCTTCGCTGAGCTGCTGTTCGACCGCTGCTTCCCGAACCAGGACTTCAGAAAGAGGTGCAGTATTACCCAAGCTGCGAAGCCCTCAGCAATCCCTCTATCTTATTTCCAATATATCTTTATTAGACATATTTCCAATATATCTTTATCTCTACTAGCCCTTGGACGCATGTGTGTTTGCGTTAGTACTGTTGCAGCTCGCCAAGAACTGAGACCACCAGATTAGAAAGCAAAACAAGTTTATTTAATGGCGCAGGGATCTCAGTGGAATGAATTTCCAAAAGACTGAGAGCCCCGAGTTAAGTACCAGCTTACCTTTTATACACTCTTGTAAACAAGTACAGGAAATGATTAAAATATGACCATATATGAACAGTTCACAGGTTACAGACAGGTTACAGAGGCCCAGATTACAGCTTTCAAAATGATGTATTTCGGTACCAAGGGAGTACTCTCACTGGGTTGCACAGACCTAAAACTCCCCAAGTTCCCTGCATAGCTAAGCGCATACCTAAGCCTTCTGATAAGATAAAGGATGCATCTGCTTGCCTTATTTTTCTCTATTTTTCTACTTAAGCAACTGCAGTTCTAAAGTTTTAACCCTTTCAGTACGAACTATTACTATTCAATAAAGTCATTCATTGGACCCTTTTGTGTGATTTCTGACTGAGCCTGACCCCGTAAACATTGGGTCAAAGATCCTTAATCACCCTGCTCTTTTTGCATGGCTAAAGCAGTGCTGAGAGCTCATTTTCCCCACAAGTGATCATTTTGACAGGCGTTGGGAATCCCCAGCAAGCCGGGGAACAACATATTTATTGCATACCTGAGAGTGATACAAAAACATCTTAAAAGATATATAGTGATACAAAAATGTGTATTTAAAATGTCTTTTAACGTGTTTGAAGATACAGAGCCAGCATAGTGCTGTGATTTGAGCGACTGGGCCATTGGAAAAGCAGCCGAAAAAGTGGGCGGACGGAGGATTAATTGGTTCTGCCCCTGCCACATCAGGACCGCTGGAAGGTATCTGGGTGGCCAAGGAAAAGCTTTCCGTTGCCTATTTGTTGTGGTTGTATTTCGGGCATCAATCGGCTCACTACCAGGGGGGCAATCCTGATTTTAGGTCACCCCCAGTGTGTGCAGGAAATCTTTACTTCCCCGAATAAAATTGTGTGCCTTCACATATTTTCAGACTTACACGGTGACCCTAAGGCAGAGCTTTCCAAATGACGTGCCGCGACACATTAGTGTGTCGCCTGGAGTGTGTAGGTGTGTCGCCTCAAATCTTGCAAATGTATGCCATTATATATAAATCATATCTTTTTAAAAATATACGAAGGGTTTTATGCCAAATTGTGGAAGTTTCAGCAAATACCCGCAATCGAACAAGGGTGGGGGGCATTTATTGAGAATAGAAATGCGGATATTGTTTCACAAAGATTAAAGGGGAAATCGGACGATCAGATAAAAGCAGAGTGGCAAATTGTAATGGGTAATTGCTGGGAACTGCCAAGTGAAAATGTCTGAATTATGGTTGAAATTAAAGGGGAATAACTGTAACGTAACAGGAGTTGACGAGAGAAATGCAAGATCAAGCACGTAAGATGAACATGGAATTGTGAGGCATAATTTTTTTATATGTGAGTAGATATCTAGAAAATGAAAACTAGATCAGAGTGGAAGAACAAAAACATTACATGTAAAAGTACAATTTGAGATGATTTTTTTTATTTGTGAAACTTAATAAAATTATTAATATATATATATATACATATACACACACACACACACACACACACACATATATATATATATGAATGAATGAATGAATGAATGAATGAAGGGTTTTCATGAGATATGTTGTGTCCCCCTACATTTTGTTATTACAATTTATGCATGTGTCTGTATCTCTTACAAGAGGTTAGTTTAACCTCTGGCTTGCGAGTAAAACTGAATTACTGTGTCGCGAAATGACGCACGTCTTGAAAAGTGTGTCACCAATGTGAAAAGTTTGGAAAGCTCTAAGGCAAATCTATCAAGGGGTTTTCTAGAAAGCCAAATTTAGTCCAGTATAGGAACTACATTTCCCAGCACCCTTCAGCAGCACCTTGGGATTCTGCTGACCCTCTTTTGGATCAATAATAATAATAATAATAATAGGAAGAGGAAGAGGAAGTAGTAGTAGTTACCTGCCTCTCCTCAAGGCTTGAAGTGGGGTACAACAGAGGTTAAAATACAATTAAAAACACCAGCATATCAATTAAAAACACTTTATGATTAAAATACACTAAAGTACACTGAAAACATAACACCATTCAAATACAGATATCACAATTAAAAATACATTGCATTTAAAAAGAAAGACGACCGCGGGCCTTTCCGCACTACGTAACGATTGCATTCCGGCGGGCCTTCCAAGACTGGCGCTCCCATCGCCCCCCGTCAGTTGTCTTCTTGTCTTGTTAATAGTCAACCGCTTGTCAATTGTTGTGTGTTTTAAGGGGTTGGTTTAGGTGGGTTGGTGGATGGTGAGGATTGGGTATGTTTTTAATCTCTTTTAATGTATTTAATGTATTTTGTGTTGTTCGCCGCCTCGACCCTTGTGGAGAGGCGGGATAGAAATAAATTTTATGATGATGATGATGATGATGATGATTCCACTTTAACTAGCATGGCCGCCTCCTCTGGAATCCTGGGGTTTGTAGTCTCGGGAGGTACTGGAGCTCTCTGGATGAGAAGTCTAAATATCCCTCTCTAAACTGCAGATCCCATGATTCCATAAAGTGGAATCATAGTGCGATAGTCACGTGGTACAGACAGGCCCTGTGTTTTAATTCCTCTCCCGAGCTCACAGGGAAACTGCAGAGATCTTTAAAAAGCACCACGGAATTAAAAAAACTCTATTTCCCAAGCTGCTCCTCTTCTACTTCCGGCGGGCGCCTAGGCCGTCCTTTCGCATTGGGCCGGACGCGGCCGAGGAAAGGGCGAGAAGACTACGTTTCCCATCGTGCCTCAGCACCACTTCCGGCGTCCCGGCCTTTCTGCTCCGCCACTTCCTCTGCCTCCCTGGCCGCTGCCGCCGCGATGCTGAGGGGGCTCCGGGCTTGTCCTGGCCAGGCCGCCCTCTTGGGCCGGGGCTGCCCGGGCCTGAGGCCGCTCCTGGCTGTCCCGTCGCGGGGCCGCAAGTCCCGCACGGACCCTCCGGCCAAGTCCAAGGCTGGCAGGATCAAAGTGCCACCCCCCGTCGACCCGGCCGAGCTGCTGGTGGTCACCGAGCGGTACCGGCAGTACCGGCGGATCGTGGGCGCCATCAGGTGACGGGGTTGGGGGGCCGGGCCGTCAATCATAGGAAGCAACCAATCAAAGGGTCAGTCGGTCGGTGGAGACGGGGCAAGCTGGCCACAGCCGGGTGGGTTTGGATGGTGGTGGTGGGAGAGTATAGAATACGCAGGCTTACCTCAGTCAACGAAGCCTTTGGCACTAATGCTGCTTTTTGCGGAGTTCTTAAAACTTCCTCGGGTTTCCTCCTCGTCCTCTGTCTAGCTAGACATTTTTAAGCAGCATTGGCATTGGGAGGAGGGTGAAAGAGGGCTGGAAGAAGGCAGAGCTTTGGTGTTGGGTTCCAAAAGCATGTCAGCGGTAACCTGTAAAATAAAACTTGAGCTGAGGAAGCGTGGAATTCTACTCTAGCCACGTGTGGTTGCAAGGAGCAGGCAAGGTAAACAGCAGCTGCCTCTTGAATCCCTTATCGGACATGCAGAAATAGGCATGAATAGCAAAACAGAGAAAAGGGGAAAGATGGGTCTGCCTCCCTATTTCCAAACTACTTCTTGAAAAACAAAAACCCATAGATCTATAAGACTGGCCACCAAAATAGAAATCGCAAGAAAAGTAGGAGCTAGTGAAAGTGCATTTTGGAAGAAGGCTTGATGCGGTCTCTAGAAGGTTCAGAATGTTCTTGTTTACTTGCGCAGGCCTGATTGTTTCATTTGATATGCACATCTTTTTAGTTTTAAACAAAAAGTTAGCTGAAACATGTTGAACTGCTTTTCTTTGTGGTGTAGAGAACTATCCCTATCTTTCTCAGTGCTATTTGTGCCTCTGATACCAACATTTTCTGTTAACCCATAATGCCCAGGAACACATTTCTGCTAACTGAGCAATACCTGTATTCTATACACTCAACTACCGGTAGTTTATTTGTATGTATTTTATAAGGTTTACAAATTATATTGGAGACTGTAGAGTACACTTTTGTAATTGTACTTTTTTCCTTTGGTTTTAAAACATCAGAATCAGAGAGCTGGCAGAGACTACAAAGGACCTCCAGTCCAACCCCCTTCTGCCTGGCAGGAAGACTCCATCAAAGCCCTCCCAACAAATGGCCATCCAGCCTCTGTTTACAAACCTCCATTGTTATCTCTTATCTGTTCCTCACATATATTGCGCATGTCTTCTTTGCATCACACACTCTCAGCCTCCAGATAGATTGATTCTCCTTAAGGTTGCCGTGAGTTAGAAACAACTTAAAGGCACGCAACAATAATATATGCTTATTTCGGGGGACTCCAGGGGGCATGCTGAACGCCAGCATGACCCACAGAACGCCAGAGCTTCAAAACAGGCCGACAAAAATCAGCACAGGTTTAAAAGACCAGAGTGAGGCCAAAAATAAACTAAACTGGTCTTTATTGCAGCTTCTTCAGTAAAACACAAAAAGGCAAAAGCTAGGTAAAATCCATGTTCTGCATCTCTTACAGCGTGACGGAGGAGACTGCAAAGACTGGCAAGCGGGACAGACAGTGAAAAGCTAAGTAAAAGTTAGCAAGCCGTGGGAAAGTCCAGACGGCAGGTTTGTTTCCCAAAACAACCCGTTTGTTTCCCACAGGAGCATGATAGACATACCAAACACTTCTTATCAGACTGGCTGGGTCAGCAAGTTACCAAGATAATGAGCACAGCAGAGGAACAAGACACTTAACCCTTTAGGCAGGGATCTGGCAGCGCAACACTTTAACAGCTTACTCATTTTGTCTTCTTCGCAATCCTAATGAAGTGGAAGAGACCACCTTGAAGGGTGGTGGTCTCTCCATCTTTGTTGTAGTAATTTTTATTAAAAGTTTAATCTCAAAAAAAAAAAAAAAAACACTTCCATGCTTAAATCTTCCAGTTGAAATTGCTTATTTCCATTCCATACAAACATAATTTCCATCTTACAGAGAGAAGAACAATTACATTATTTCTTCTTTGATTTTTTATACATTTATATCCTTACCCAATCCAATACTCTTTTCCATTCTTTCTCAAAGTTCTGGATAGATTTATTCTTCAAAGGAAATGCTAATTTTTCCATCTCTATCATATCCAGAACTTTTAACTTCCATTCTTCTGTATCAATATGTTTCTTTTCTTTCCAGTGCTGTGCGTATGTCAACCTTGCCGCAGTTATTAAATATAATAATATCTTCTGATGACTGCTCATTTCCCTTTGTTGCCCTAGCGTATTTAACAGATAAAGCTCCGGTTTCATTTCAAAATTCAGCTTACAAATTCTTTGAATTTCATCATGTACCCCCTTCCAAAAATTTTTTGCTGTCTTACATGTCCACCACATATGAAAAAAAAAGACCCCATCTTTTCATCACATTTCCAGCAATTTGAATTCCTGTTTTTCGTTATTTTTTGTAATCTTTCTGGGGTCATGTACCATCTATAAAACATTTTATAAAAGTTTTCTCTTAGGTTTAGATTTAATGTAAATTTTATATCTATTTTCCACACTCTTTCCCAAGTCTCTAGTTCAATTGAATGTCCCAAATTCTGTGCCCATGGTTTCTCCATCTTTGAACAGAGATTGGATTGGCATCTTTCAGGAGCGCTATAGTTCCTGCAGGGCATGGGGTTGGACTGGTGGTCCCTTTCAACTCTTAAGATTTTATGTTTCTGATTGTAAGAACTGATCGGACTATGATCACCTGATACGTTTCATGAAGAAGCAAGGATTTGAACCCTACTCTCCTACCCAGTATCCTGACTAAGGCCTTTTCTGCACGACACTCTTATAGCGCAATTATTCCACTTTCAACCTCCTAGGGAATCCTGGCATTTGCAGCTTCGAGAGGGGCCAGCCAGCCCCTCTCGAAGCTGCAAACCCCAGGATTCCCTAGGAGATTGAAAGTGGAATAATTGCGCTATAAGAGTGTCATGCGGAAAAGGCCCAAGATATGACATGTTCCTTGTAGCTGGGAGATGTTTTGGGGTGGAGGACATGGGTAACTTCAGGCTGCTGAAATGGTGAAGACTCATTGGGGTAGTAGAAAGAATGAGGTATCTCTTAACATTTTGTAGAGTTAGGAGTTTTGCACCCCATTTTCTGTGTCCCGTTTGTGGTCTGTGAATTTTTTTCACAAGAGCGCTCTACAGAGGATTGCCCCTTTTCTGGCTAGAGCGTTTGCCAAAACATTCTAGGCTGAGAGACAACTGATGCTGGCATTTGAATGGCTAGAGATGTATGAGAAGTTTGTCACTGTGGCTCTGTAGGGAAGATAACTGGTTTGCAAAGGGCGTTGATGCTTCTTTAACGTTTCTTTATATGATTCTTGCAGAGCTGAGTTCAAAGAGGAGTACCTGCGGCAACAGTACGAGGAGAGATTTGGGCAGGTGGGGAAGCAAAGACGGGAAGCTGCAGCCGAGGAGCATCGGCAGTTGATGGCATGGAATGATGCAGAGAACAGGCGCCTCCAGGAACGGAGGTGAGAACAGGGCACGCATGTGTCTTTAAAAAAAAAAGAAAGCCTAGATCCTACTTCATTTATTCAGCTACAAATGGGTAGCTAAGTAATGTCTATTGGCCAGGCAAGGCCGTGGTGCTCAGAAGCAGGACTCCTCATTGCACCACAGTGGGCTGGTGGGAAGGGCCTGGAAATGTCGTCCTGCCATTTCCCTGATTAGCAGCAAAACAGACTTCCATTGCTTGGTAAGGCTGCTGGCTGCTGAGGTAGCATCGAGGGGATATTTACAATTGCAGCAATAGCAAGCTTGAGGGAAGGGAACTGTTCTGTTGTTTTTTTTACTTGTAAAGTGCCATGTACAGCGATGGTGCTATAAATAAATTATAATGATGCTGATTAATAATAATATTACTAATCATGATGCTGCCATGATTGTGAATTTTATTAATATTAATTAATGTGGAGCAGTTATGAATCTGTAACTCTAAGTTACAGATCCATATCTGTAATACAGAATGCCATCCAATCTTTACGAGTTTTATTTTTCATACCTACCTGAACGTAGACATAATATACATTAATTATGATAAATGTAAATACCCCACCATAGGACAAAAAATATATATATTCAAAGGAAACTGTCTTCCCACAAATAATTCTGAATCCATGTTTTCCAAAATGTAAAGTTTCAAGGTTCCTATAACACATCTTTCCTTGATTCATGTTGAAGCCTCAGTGTTGTTGGGATATCAGGTATATTATTTAATAATGCAATACGTGGCTCCTGTATCTCAATCAATATGCCTGTTGTAGTTTCCTCTCTAGGAATGTTACACTTAGCTGGGAATTTTTCATTTTGTTCCAGATCCAACAGCCTCCTCCCCCATGTAAAAATACCCATTTCCTCACCATGTTTCCATCCCTTGGCTGATAATAAAATAGATAGAAGACTTTTATGATGTAAATGCTCATTATTATTTGTAACAATGGAATTTTACCTAGTGCATTCAATACCTCTTCCCAATAATTTGGTGCAATATAGCCACATATTATTTGAACTTCCTCTCTGTTCCCGTCCTCTCCAACAGGAAGGAGAAGCTTGTTTGTTAATTAATAACAACTGAAGAGGAGTAAAAGGTTGTCTGTGTACTGTTTTATATATATTTTCTTTCAAAGAAGTTGAAGTAGCTTTAAAAGAAGCACAGAACCAAATGCTATTCCAGTCTCTCTCCAAGATGGAGATGTCTAGGTCTGCAACTCAAAACAGTTCACTTTCTTTGTGAGGTCCTGCATTATTTACCTAGGAGAGTATTATGTATTCTGGATATTAAACACCTTGTTTTAGTTAATGAGGCAAAGCAGTAATCTTCAAAAACCAGTACCAGACTTTAGAGGGCCTTCACTATGTACTATTCTTTTTACAGAAGTATGAGCTTGAACTATTCTAAACAGAGACTTTTCAGTGTCACCAGAATGCAGTGTATCTGTTTGATGGTTAATGGAACACCACTTCTAAAAGATTGGCGTGAGGGTGTCTTAGTGCAGGCGAAGGAACTTACAACGTGCTACAGATTCCACCCCTGCTTCTGGTCTACAAAAAATGACATCTCATAACTTGGTGTTTTTGTCATGGAAAGGGTAGTGAGTACTCTTGTTTCCCTCTTGTGTTTCTACCCCAGGGAGGAACGTCTCCGGAAGGAAGAACTTGCAGAGAGAGAACGCCGGTTAAGAGGAGCACAGCACCAGGCAACCCTTATGGAGGAATTCATTAAAGAGAAGGAGAAAGAGGTGCTCCAGTTACAGGTGGGGACATGTGTGTGCTACAGACCATGGCTCTGACTTTGTCTTTTCCTTCACAAACTCTTTTGCTACTCCCAATTTGTTATTTCTTGTTACCTTGCCATCAAGTTGACTCTGACTTATGATGACCTCAAAGAGCCCCAGTCATCAACTGCTCTCCCCAGTTCCTGCAAAGTACAAGTGGATTGATTCAATCGTTCGAGGCAGTGGCGCCTACTTTAGCTATGGTGCCACTGCCGTTGTTTCTAAGAGATCCTTCACTAATGTCACTGCCCTCCCCACACGCAAGACTACTGCTTCTGCACGGTAGCCGCTTGGCACATCTAGTCAGTACACACCTGTCTGACTTTGGAGACCCTTTCAGCACAGTGTTACAACCACCACAGACTGTTGCCTCACAAGAAGATGCAGTCTTACCACCACAGAAAGGTAATGCCAAGGTGAGCTGCTCCCAGTGGTTAGATGTGAAAACACTTGACCAATCTAGATTACTTGTATTTTTTAAAGAGGTCAGTAAATAAAAAGAGAGGATTCTGCCGAGAGTAGCCAGGATTTCACAGAATCATAGATTTGGAAGAGACCCCAAGGGCCATCCCGTCCAACTCCCTTCTATCGTGCAAGAGAACACAATCAAAGCACTCTTGACAGATGGCCATCCAGCCTCTGTTTAGAAAATTCCGAAGAAGAAGTCCCCACCGCATGCTGAGGTGGAGTTTTCCACTGTCAGACTGCTCTTACTGTGAGGACGTTCTTCCTAATGTTTAGAAAGAATCTCTTTTCCTGAAATCTGAAGTCATTGCTCTGTGTCCTTGTCTCTGGAGCAGTAGAAAACAGACTTGCTCCATCCTCCATATGACATCCTATCAAATATTTAAACATAGCTATCATGTCACCTCTTAACTTTCTTTTCTCTAGGCTAAACATACCCGGTTCCCTACGCCGTTCCTCATAGGGCTTCATGGCTTCCAGGCCTTGTTTTCTTAAAGAAGTCAGGCAGTAAAAGGAGAGGATTCTTATGAGTGTAGCAAGCATTTGAATTATCACCTGTTCAGCTATTATTTTAAAGGGATAATGGGTGCAGAATTGGTTAAATTAGGGAGAGTAAATATCACTAAAGCCCCTTCAGCTCTAATACTTCAAGCACTGATGGAGTCAAGATGAAAGTGTGCTGTGTACTATATGGGGCACATTGTGACTTTTTTAAACACTTGCCTTCCTTATAACCTTTTGTTTTCTTCTCTTCTTGATGCAGGAAGAGGCCAAGAGCTTCATCACTCCTGAAAACTTGGATCAGCGGATTGAGGAGTGCCTGGACAATCCACGCAACTACAATTATGCCATTGATAAAGAAGGAAGGATAGCCAAACGAAGCATTTTGCCTTAGGGATTCTACGGGAGGGACTTCTGTTTCTGAAATAGCCTCTCCTAGTGGGGTTAATTGTGCTCTCCGTCCAGCCACAGGACTCCTGTTGAGGGAACAAAGAATAGTGATATCAAAAAGCCTGCCTTGAGATAATTAAACAATGTATATTTGAGAGCTTTGCACTTCTAGAACTTTGCACCTCCTTGTTTAAAAAGGAGTTGGTGCTCTTTTCCCAGAATAAATAAATGAGTTTTGTTTAGAATTTTGACTCACCAGGTCACCAGTTCGTACTGCTTGGTTGTTCTTGCGTTCACAGCTAGCTCTTCCACCTATTTGAGGTTGTTGTTTTTTTTCTCCTAAATGTGTATAGCTCATAGGTTGGTTCCTTTGTGGTATGGGTAAGGGACATGTTTGTTTACTGCATTTATGTAGCCATCCCATAATAGAGGTTCTTTGTATGGCTCACAAATGAAAAACAGCATTACAAACTGGAAAATGTCAAAGCCGACATACAATTAAAATGTGAATTTTAAGCTGAGGAGCCCACACCTGGGGATGACACCTTGCAGATAGACCATCTTTCCAAATAACCCGGAGAGCGGTGTAGAACCTCTTTGGATGCATTTAATTGAATAAAGAGTTTTGCCTTGGGACTGTCGAACTGAAAAATAACCATTGGCAAGTAATAAGGAGTGTGTGCCTTATCTTCTGCTTGTATAATCTTACAGCTAATGCTGAAATAATATGGATTTTGGAGGTATAAGAAGGTTTTCTATACCACTTCTCAGTTAACTGGGTATTGAGTAGACCTTAACCAAAACAAGACTCGGGGTGTGCCTTTCACAGAATTTCCCTTCCTGCTCTCCTTTTGTTAATTTGGAAATGAAGAGAAATGGTTTGGACTTGGTCTTTTGGGGCTTTTTGGTTTAGAAAAAAGCTGGTAGATTAGGAGAACTAAAGAGTTAATTACACACATGCACGTGCACGCGCACACACAATGGTATGAAGAAAGTAGCTAGGTTTTTTTCAGTCTCATAACACCAGAATCCAGTTATCCATTGAAACAGAGCTATGAAAGTTTCAGAATAAACAGAATCTCAGTACTGCTTCACCTAGGGTACAGTTAATTTACAGAATTCGCTGCCACAAAAAGGATGTCTACCAACTTAGATGGCTTTAAAGAAGAATTAGGCAGATTTTTAGAGAACAGAATATCATTTGCTGAAAGAATATCATTTGCTGTCAAGACGGATATATCTACCTCTAGGTTAGAATCTTAAAGAGTTGGAAGAGACCCCAAGGGCCATCTAGTCCAATACCATTCTGCTGTGCAGGAATACACAAAGCATTCCTGACAGGTGGCCATCCAGCCTCTGTTTAAAACCCCCCAAAGAAGGTTCAGAGACCGTGTGAATTACCACCCTTGCTTGTGCTCTGCCTTGTTGGCCTCTAGTTGGTCAGTGCATGAAATGGGATGTTTGGCCTAGATGCCCCAGATCCAACGGGACTGTTCTGTGTTCCTTTCCCACGTGTTGTTCAGCGCAGGAGCTAACCATTGCCCTGACTCCAAATTAATTTCATGCCATAGCTGGATGTGCAAGTCATCATGGACAGTGGGATCCTTGATCGGCTGGGTCACATCATCAGCAAGGAGTGGCTGATAGAATCTAGAATTCAAAATGGTGCTGTCAAAGCACCAAAGGATGACTAGAGATCACGGTTGAAAACAGTCAAGCTTTTGAGGTTTCTGGAGGCACCTTTCAGTTCTGTTGCAGAAGTGATGGATCTTTAGGGAAGAAACTGACTTTGCCTGAAAGCCATTGGCTCAATTTCACTAAATGACGTAGCTAACAGCAGTAATGCTTCAGTTTTCATCATTCTAATTAAAAGGCAAAGGATTAGTAACAGCGCCGCAAAATATGCTCAATCCTCAAATTAGACACCATTCTTATGTTTGCAACAGTATGTATCTCCCAACAGAAATGACCTAGAATATTTTTGTAGGGGTTTTAATGTGCATTAATTGGGAAATTATAAAGTATTTTAAGGTTTGGGTATTCTCACTGACAGCATGAGGCAACATTTTGTGATATAAGCTACTAAAAATACTTCAGGGGAATTTGTTTGTTGGAGAAGCATTATCTTCATGGAAAAGGTATATGTTTCTATTAGTAATGTGTGAAAACTAGTAGGATAGAATGCTTAACTGTAAGATGGTAACTATCCTACATGTATATTTAATGTGTTAGCTAATGTATCTTAGTGTGTGACATTATATATGAAGCCAACATTTAGTATATGATGAGACAACAGAAGGCGTAGAACACCGTCTGGCATCCTGCCTGTTCATGACTTGATGTGGAAGTCCTCTTACACACATAGTTCCAGTCCTTTGGCCATGGCATAATGTCTATATTCTGTTGAGGAAGCAGAACTGGATGTATGGTACCATTGCGCGTGTGGTGCTACTGTGCATCGAAGCATGCAGATGTGCACAGAGCATTGCAGTTGTACATTTCACACTTGCACATTCAGTTACACAGTATTGCAGTCATCACATAGCTCTTGTACACTCTGTCTCCTGGATATAGAGTCTTGGCCAATGTTTAAAAAATAGCCAAAATAATATTGAGTTAACCTACTCTGAGATATTTCTGAAAGCCTTCCGTAGAAGAGCTCCTGCATGAGCAGCAACAATTCGACAAGAATCCTCCAAGGAAGGAGGGCGACAGATATGGTGAAAATCTGTACCCGAGTCCATTGGAAAGAACTAACAAAATTGAATAATGTTTGCGAAAGGCAAACTATGAGAGCCAGCACAAACCAGCGTAATGGTTTGAGTACTGAACTATGACTTTGGAAACCAAGGTTCAAATCCCTTGCTTGGACACAGAAACCCACTGGGTGGCCTTGGTTAAGTCACACTCTCTCAGCCTCAGAGGAAGGCAAATGCAGACTCTCTCTGGACAAATACTGCCAAGAGAACCCCATGATAGGGTTGCCTTAGTACCGCCATAAGCTAGAAACAAGGCATACAGCAACCACAAAGGCAAGCTATTCTAAATCATCAAAAGTCAACCAACAGTTATAATTTAAAAAGCAACAGCATTTTGCTACTCCTCCGTGGATGTTTCATCCAAGGACCTCAAGGTACCATCCATAGTTCATCATTTCTTTTCCCACAGTGACCTTAAGTAGTTCGGAGAAAGTGACTGGCGGAAGGTCATTCGGTGAACCTATAACAGTATTTCCAACAAACTGCAAAATCCAACTTCATCGAACAGAAAGTAGTAACGCCCTGCAGAAAGAAAAAAAGAGGATGGAAAATGCTAATTATATCCTCAGAAATTGAATATATCACCTATTTGTTTTAATGTATTTAATTACTCCGAATATATACCGTGCATCTTTGGCTGAGCTGGCTGTCTTAATAAGCAGGGAGGTTCCTCCAGTCAAACTACACGGGAAGCAAACTTTCAGTTCACCTCTCGGCAATCTGACTCGGTTATCGGCAGTACTGGATTTATGACTCTCGGACTGTTTACTGACTGGACTCTATTCTGATTTATGGTCTCTTGACCCTGGACTGTTTGATAGTGGATGCCTCCTGTTGCTACCGTTTCTAAACTTTGGGTACTCTGAATTCTGGTTCACTGTCGACCGCAAAACAACATCTTCCCAATTCACTAACAGGGGTTTGTTGCATTTCTGCAACGTAGCTACAGGTTCATAAGGTTCTGAAAATGTTGAGAGTGATGTAGGATCTCGGCTGATCTATTTCTGAGCTGAAAAGACCAGTGCATTTTGGCCCGTGGGTACTCCTAAAGCCTTCCTCAGGGGATCAGTTAGAATCAAAACTTTAGAAACTTCTGAGCCAAGAACTCCAAATCCACCTACTAGGAGAATGAAAACATGTCAGAACATTTCCCATTAAACAGTTTCCGTGTTTCTAGCTCAGAATTTTCCAACATTTTGGTTTCCAGTGGGTGTCTTCAGGCTACAGCAGTGCTGCTCAAGGTCGCTGATGTGGGGAACCAGCCATCTTTTTTCTCACATATTCCAAGAATTCGTACCAGAGTTGTCCTGATCGGCCACAGTGTTTTTCTCTTTCCTAGAAACGCGCCGTGGAAAAGCAGCTGCCGGCTCATGAACTGGCACCGGTCCACAGACCACCACCTTGAGTAGTCCTGGGCTATAGGCAACATGCAAATACAATAATAATTTTCTGTAATGTAATGTCTTCATGTCTTGTCCTTTTATGATTTTATGAAGACCCCTGAAGAGGGCTTTGGGAACACCCATAGGCCAAAACATGTTGGGCCTTTATATATAAAAATGATAAAAATGCCATCCTTTCAGCATCTTGAGATACTCTTCTTATAGATTTCATAGAATCATAAGCCATTTCCACACCACACTGTTATAGGGCTATTATTCCACTTTCAACATCCTAAGGAATCCTGGGGCTTGGAGTTTAGGGAGGGGCATTGAGAATTCTCGACCAGAGAGCCCTTTGGCCTCAGTAAACTGCAAACCCCAGAATTCCACAGAAGGTTGAAAGTGGAATAAGAGCACTATAACAGGATAGGGCGGAAATGGCCAAGGAGACCCCAAGGTCCATCCAGTCCAACCCCATTCTGCCATTCTGGAATACACCCTCAAAGCATTCCCGACGGATGGCCGTCCAGCCTCTGTTTAAAAGCCTCCAAAGAAGGAGACTCCACGACACTCCCAAGCAGCAGCATATTTCTCTGTTGAACAGCTATTACTATCAGGAACTTCTTCCTAATGCTTAGTTGGACTCTCTTTTCGTTGGATATGCCCAAGATTTTGCTTCCCCGCCTCCCTCCTGACACTTTAAGAATCTCACAGTGGACCTTCCATATCAAGTCAACCGTTTCCCAGCCCCTTCTTTCCCTGCCAATAATTTTTGTAAAATCATGCCTGTTGAAGATTTCTGGAGAACTCTAAAGCTTGTTCATCACTCTATGATGTTTGAATTGGCTTGATAAAGATAGTAGTAGTATAGTACTTACCGTCATCTTGGAAGCAGCAGGGAGGCATGAAAAGCTAGGGTGGGAGAAGCGACATCAGCAGAAATTTCTCCATCTCTGCAACCCTTAAAGGGAGAGGAGCCCCATCCCTTAATTAATTCACCTGGCAATCCTACCTGAAGCAGAGGCAGGTATTGATGTCTACACTGCAGATTTTGCAAAGTGCCAATCTTGAGCCTAAAGCACGTGGGCTAGGGGTTAGACTTAGCCCCATGATTCCTCCTAGGACCTTTTCCAGTAACTTTTTGAAAATGAGGGGGTGGGGAGAGAGGCTTTGTGAGAGATGTGGAATTTTCTCACCCTTCCTGCATAGAATCATATAATCATACAGCAGGAAAAGACCCCAGGGGCCATCCAGTCCAACCCCATTCTGCCATGCAGGAACACCCATCAGAGGAATCTCTTTTCCTGCAGCTTGAAGTCATTGCTCCTTGTCCTAGTCTCTGGAGCCTGGGAAAACAAGCCCACTCCCTCTTCGATGTGACATCCCTTCAAATATTTAAACATGGCTCTCATGTCCCCTCTTAACCTTCTCTTTTGCAGACTAAACAGACCCAGCTTCCTAAGCTGCTCCTCATAGGGCTTCATGGCTTCCGGACCCTTCACCATTTTGGTCGCCCTCCCCTGGACACGTTCCAGCTTGTCGACATCCTTCTTGAATTGAGGTGCCCAGAACTGGACACAGGATTCCAAATGAGGTCTAACCAAAGCAGAATAGAGCGGTACCATTATCCCCCTCCACCTAGACACCATACTCCTATTGATGCAGCCAAGAATCGCATTGGCTTTCTTGGCTGCCGCGTCACACTGCTGACTCATGTTCAGCTTGTGATCTACCAAGACTTCTAGATCCCTTTCACACGTACTGCTATCCAGCCACGTGTTCCCCATCCTATATTTGTGCATTCCATTTTTTCTCCCTAAGTGTAGGACCTTACATTTCTCTCTGTTGAAATTCATTTTTGTTAGCTTTGGCCCAGCTCTCCCATCTGTCCAGGTCATTTTGAATTTTGATCCTGCCCTCTGGGATATTAGCAACCCCTCCCAATCTGGTGTCATCTGCAAATTTGATCTGCATGCCCTCCACTCCTTCTTCCAAGTCATTGATGAAGATGTTGAACAGCCCTGGGCCCAGGACAGAACCCTGAGGCACCCCACCAGTCACTTCTCTCCAGGATGAAAAGCAGCCCTTGGGGAGCACCCTTTGGGTTCGGTCGGTCAACGAATTCCAAATCCACCTAACAGTAGCCTTGGCCAACCTGCATTTTACTAGCGTCTTTGCAAGAATGTCGTGGGGAACTTTGCCAAAGGTTTACTGAAATCAGGTTATGCTACGTCCACGGCATTCTCTTCATCTAAGTTGTGGGCTTTCACACATATGACTATTCAGTACTGTACCTACCGACTGTACGCAAGCCGTCAGTAGAACACAGAGGTTAGAGCTACTTCCTTTGTAAAAGGGCTACTCCATCTTCCTCCCTGGCAAATGCAGCCTCCTCCTGGAAGGAGAGCATAATTAACCAAAAGAACAAAGAATCCACAAAGAGGCAGCCACCTAAGTCTTCTTGGGTATAAAAGGAAGGGGAGAAGGAATGATGGCACATCATATGGAAAAATAAATTGTTTTAAGAATTTGTTTTAAGTAGTTGAAAAATATTTAGCAGATGGAGAAGTGAATACGTGCCTTTTAGCCTCAAAGGCCCCTCCCTAAACTGCAAACCCCAGGATTCCATAGGATGTTGAAAGTGGAATAAAAGCACTATAACAGTCTAGTGCAGAAATGGCCTTACTTGCCAAAGAGTTCCAGTTCCAAAAAGAAATGCATTGCAGTTATCTGGTTATATGCAGGTCATTATTTTCACTTTCTGGAAATGGATCCAATCATTAAAAAAGCAAATATGTAGATAGTGCCAGATTTAGGTGGTAGAGTAAAACTACTACTTGAGTCAAGTTAAGGAGCATGGAGCACACTTTCCCATTTCTTATTGCAATATATTTTGCACTATTCTGGGCCAGCTGACTTGATAGACAATGTACTTTTCCTACTGAAGGACTTTGAGCCAGAGGGTGAAGTTTGAAAAAATATTTAAGATCACCATGTTGTTGTTACCGTGTGCCTTCAAGTTGTTCCTGACTTGCGGAGACCTTAAGATGAACCTATCATGGGGTTTTCCTGGCGGAATTTATTCAGAGAAGGTTTGCCCTTGCCTTCCTCTGAAGCTGAGAGAGTGTGATTTGCCCAAAATGACCCAGAGGGGATTTCCATGGCCGAGTGGGGATTTGAACTCTGGTCTCCCAGTGTCCTAGTTCAAGATTCAAACCATTGCAACATGCTAGCTCAGTTAGCTTCTGCCAGTAAGGCAACAGGAAATAAAGACTGCCTGCCCTCACTCACTTCTGATCGGTTGGTGGTCCATTCCTCCAGAGAGTGCCTCCTGCCCTCTTTCCTTGGGAATTCCTTGGCAAGGCTTGTTCAGAGGAGGGTTGCCTTGTTTTCCTTCCTCTGAGGCCGAGAGAGTGTGACTTTCCCCAGAGGGTTTCCACGGCTGATGGGGCTTCAAACTCCGGTCTCTAGAGTCACAGTCCGACACTCAAACAACTACACGACACTGTTTCTTAGGCCATTTCCGCACTAGCCCGTTATAGTGCTATTCTTCTACTTTCAACCGCCTATGGACTCCTGGGGTTTGCAGTTAAGGCCCCTCCCGAAACTGCAAACCCCAGGATTCCATAGGATGTTGGAAGTGGAAGAATAGCACTACAGCGGGCTAGTGCAGAAATGGCCTTAGTCGATACGTGCACACATACAAATCTATACCCACTTGAGCGGCAACGGATCGCTTGCCTCCCCGTGGACAGTTCTGGATGTAGCACGGTGGCTTGCCGGATTCAGCCCCCTCCTGAACCAGAGACCGCAAGAGAAGAGGCAGGAAGCAGATTGCGAGGGCCGTCCCTCCCACCATGGTGGAAGACTCAGAGATGGCACCCGGAGACCAGGCTGATCTTCCGGGAACAAGTCCGATCTCCCGGCTGCATCCGGTCCCTTTCTGGACCACCTCTGCATTTATACCCTCGCATGTGACCCAATATTTCCCTTGTCCCGTCAACCAAGATGCCTGAGTTCCACCTCTACTGTCATGCCAGGCTGGTTTAGAGACGGAAGCGCCAGGTTAATCTAGCGTGGGAAGAAACACGTTCTTCTTGCCGGACAATCTTTCAAAGATATTCCTTGGAGATACACAGCAAGAATTACTTCGCAAGATTTTGGAAAAACAAACTTGCTCACATATGGTTGAATGGTTGATAAAGTTATTAGAAGTGAAAGAATTAGATAAATTAACTTTCCTGATCAACGATAAAATTCAGGGGGGAAAATGAAGAAAAATGGGGATCTGACAATGAAATTTATGGAGAAGAGATCTGAGAATGTCAAGATTTTTAACTGAGGGTTTATAACAAGTGTAACTCTCACTACAGGGAAAGTCATATTATTTTTTCCTCTACCCTATACTTGAAAATGTCTATATGACATTTTCTATATGACGTTTCTGTCTGTCTGTGTACATATACACAGACAGACAGACAGACAGACAGACAGACATTTTCAAATATAGGGTGGAGGGAAAAAGAATTAAAATATTAAATACAAGTATAACTGTATAACTGTAAAATATTAAATACAAGTATAATGTAAAATATTAAATACAAGTATAACTGTATAACTGTAAAAATGAATTCAGCCTACTTTTCAATTTTCTTTCATTAATCTTCACTCTTTTCCACCGTGTTAGGTTTTATTTGGTGGGAAAATGTTAAATAGAGGAATACAAGTGGATAATCAGCTGTAACAATATCAAACAGAAAACAGAAGAATCGTTGTAAGATCGATCGATCGATAGATAGATAGATAAATGTAAAATAAATCCAACAAAGGGAGATGGGAAGTATATTAAATTGCTTTATATTTCGTAATGCAAAGATAGTCACAAAGGCTAGTAGCTATTCTCTTTAATTTGCATACGCCACTGGTAAAGCACTTTGTAGAGCATCGACATGACATCAAAGACATCAAATTTTGGTGTGTTGAACAGGTTCCCATCCATAATAAAGAAGGGTACAAGAAATTAAAGAAAAGGGAAACCTTTTGGATATATGACCTCAATAGCCTATCTCCAAATGGACCTTAATGATGAAATTGATTGGTTAGCTATTACATAGCCAGTTAATTCTTTTGTTCACAAGGTTCCCTTTGAATCCAAGACACTGTTAATATGGATGACAGTTTAAGGGAACATCAGCCTGAGAGGCTGTCTGATTAAGGTCCTGATCCCCTGCCCCGAGAAACACTTCTGTGGCCATTATTTTATTTGTAAATGGTTTCGTTCATATGGTTTGGGTAACAGTTGTATTATGAATCATTGTATGAATTTGGTGAGTTTCAATTACAAATGCTTTAATGAGACTGTATATTTTACTACAAGTATGTAAGTTGTTGCAGTGATGCGACCTTGCTGAAATAGTTCTAATCTACCACGAACGGGCTGGCTGGTGATGCTATTTAAACTGAACGCTGGGTTAAAGATAGGATAAGCTGGGAGGAGTTACGGAAGGTACCTTCTTTTTGCGACTACTGTATAATTTGTCTGTGGTGAGTGTTTGTCTTATTGTCTTATCATTGGCCATTTCTGCACTACACTGTTATAGTGCTATTATTCCACTTTAAACATCCGGTGGAATTCTGGGGTTTGTAGTTTACTGAGGCCAAAGACCTCTCTGGCTGAGAAATCTAAATGCCCCCCCCTAAACTGCAAACCCCAGGATTCCATAGGATGTTGGAAGTGCAATAATATCTCTATAACAGTGTAGTGCGGAAATGGTCATTCAGGATGGTTTGTGTGGAGAACTACAAAACATGGTAGGAGGACAGGAGAAGTTCCAGCAGACTGGAAGAGGGCAAATGTTGTCCCCATCTTCAAGAAGGGAAAAAAAGAGGATCCAAATAATTATCGCCCAGTCAGCCTGACGTCAGTACCCGGAAAGATCCTGGAGCAGATCATTAGGCAGTCAGTTTCTAATCACTTAGAAAGCAACGCGGTAATCACGAGAAGTCAACATGGATTTCTCAAGAATAAGTCATGCAAGACTAATCTCATCTCTTTCTATGATAGAGTTACTAGCTTGATAGATGAAGGGAATGCTGTGGATGTAGTATATCTCGATTTCAGTAAGGCCCTTGACAAAGTTCCCCATGACATTCTTGCAAAGAAGCTAGTAAAATGCGGGCTGGACAGGGCTACTGTCAGGTGGATCTGTAACCGGTTGACTGACCGTTCCCAAAGGGTGCTCACCAATGGCTGCTTTTCCTCCTGGAGAGAAGTGACTAGCGGGGTGCCACAGGGTTCTGTCCTGGGCCCAGGGCTGTTCAATATCTTCATCAACGACTTGGACGAAGGAATAGAGGGCATGCTCATCAAATTTGCAGATGACACGAAATTGGGAGGAGTGGCTAATACACCAGAGAACAAGATCAAAATTCAAAATGACCCGGACAGATTGCAGAGCTGGGCCAAAGCTAACAAAATGAAATTCAACAGAGAGAAGTGTAAGGTCCTACACTTAGGTAGAAAAAATGGAATACAGAAATATAGGATGGGGGACACGTGGCTGGATGGCAGTACGTGTGAAAGGGATCTAGGAGTCTTAATAGACCACAAGCTCAACATGAGTCAGCAGTGTGATGCTGCAGCCAAGAAAGCCAATGCAATTCTCAGCTGCATCAATAGGAGTATGGTGTCTAGATCGAGGGAGGTACTGGTACCACTCTACTTTGCTTTGGTTAGACCTCATCTTGAATACTGTGTCCGGTTCTGAGCACCCCAATTCAAGAAGGACATGGTCAGGCTGGAGCAGGTCCAGAGGAGGGCGACCAAAATGGTGAGAGGCCTGGAAGCCAAGCCCTATGAGGATAGGCTTAGAGAGCCGGGTATGTTCAGTCTGCAGAAGAGAAGGTTAAGAGGGGACATGAGAGCCATGTTTAGATATCTGAAGGGATGCCATGTAGAGGAGGGAGAGGGCTTGTTTTCTGCTGCTCCAGAGACCAGGACAAGGAGCAATGGATTCAAGCTGCAGGAGAGGAGATTCCACTTGAACCTCAGGAAGAACTTCCTGGCGGTCCAGGCTGTCCAGCAGTGGAATAGGCTGCCTGGGAGTGTGGTGGAGTCTCCTTCCTTGGAGGTTTTTAAGCAGAGGCTGGATGGCCATCTGTCGGGAGTGCTTTGAGGGTATTCCTGCAGGGGGTTGGACTGGATGGCCCCTGGGGTCTCTTCCAACTCTACATTTCTATGATTCTATGATTCTATGGTGTTTGTTTTGCACAAAGGGAGGCACAAGAGATTAGAAGAAAAATCCGGCCAGTGAAAAAGACTGTTATGTTAAAATGCATCTGGCTATTTAGACTATTCCGGTGCCACATCAGCCAACAGGAACCATAAAGTGTTTTTTTCCTGCTCTCAGGAGATGTTCCACTAGTGCTTTACAAGCACTGGATTATCCACAGGACTATGGCGATTTGACCATGCTTGTGGACTACCAACCCTGAGTAGCCAACATTGTTCTTCCTCCCGTTGGAAGCTGATATGTAAAGGCTTTATGATTCATTGCATCAGCCCTGCCTGTAGAAATCATTAGGCTTCTCTCTCTGTAATTTCTCTAGATCTATTTTGGTTTTAAATATTTAATTATGGATGATTTTACATATAGTTCACCAAGTGAACAATGACTGCATAAAATGTATTTCAGACAATAACTTTTAGATATAAAATTGCTTTCTTATAAATTGCACTTCATTTTATTCCTAACTTTTAAGTCTGTTAGAAACAGGACCGCTCCTCACGACCCACAACTCCTAAGATGCCTTTTTATGATTTTGCCAGGCGTCCGACGGACCAATCTTTCTCTACGTGGCTTAAGATTTCCCCCTTGCAATTTTTCTGCCATCAGATGGGCTGCAGTAGTCCTGGTTGCCCAATTCACATCGTTCCGTTTGCTTTCTCGGAGTTCCGTCTGGTCTCATTTTTTTTGTGTTATCGCGAGGAATATCTTAAGCAGATTTGCGAAAGAGAAGAACCCGTTTCTCTCGCATTCTCTCTCCCCGCGCACACTAAGTTAATTTCGTTCTTCCTTTTCCAAGTCAGCCTAGCATGAAAGGAACTAATAAATTCCTGATTGACGTGACTTCAGAGGCGGTAGATCACCTAGAATGGTACAAATTTTAGAGGCCCTCCAGAAGGAAGGTCTGGGTCTATGCCATTTCTGCACTAGGCTGTTATAGTGCTATGATTCCACTTTCAACATCCTATGGAATCCTGGGGTTTGCAGTTTAGGGAGGGGCCGTCCGGCCCCTCCCTAAACTGCAAACCCCAGGATTCCATAGGATGTTGAAAGTGGAATCATAGCACTATAACCGTCCTGTGCAGAAGAAGCGCTAGAGAGCAAATTGGAAGAGGACGCAGAGGGATAGGCCAGTGTCCGGGTGCGACTCCGAGCTTTTTTGAGGGGCAACGAGGAAGACAGCCCTTCTCTTTGGCTTCCGGTGCCTTCTCTCCTTGCCTCTTTTTCTCCGGCCGCCCTAGATAACGGAGATGACCCAGACCCAGTTCTGCCGTATACAGAACTGCCCCCGAGGAGGAAAGAGATCCACTGGGGATGAACTTGGTAGACTACATTTCTCTGCTTGTAAAAGTAAGCTGCGTGCCTTGATGTCGACCATTGGCTCATGGGGACGTCACGAATTCCACAGGGTTTTCTGTGTTGCAGGGCAGAGCAAGTGGGCCTCGTGGCCCTTGGAATTTGTTCATGTACCTCCGTCAGTGCAATCCTGTCCTTTTCGTTGCTTCTTTATTTCTGACTGAATGTGCTTCCTGCACACCATGAAAGAGAGCATGTTCTGTACAAAAGACACGTGTTATGCTACTTATGCTCACAGCCAGGTTGGACACTAGTGTGCTTACTTATCTTCCCTGCAAAAAAGTGAGATTTCCCCATTCTCCATCACTCGTTTGGCCCTTATAACTTACTCTTTGTCGGATATCTTTAGCAAAAGAAGGTGCTTTATCCTGGCATCACCCTGGTTGTCTTTAATGTTCTATTTTTTAAAATTATAAAAGATATATTTCTTTGTGTTCACTCTTTGCCAGCAAAAACCCATTCATTCATCTTCTGTTTCTTCTACCCATTCTTATGATCTCACACAGCCTCTGTTCCTACTGTTTGCCCATGAGCTACAAAATAACAGAAAACAACAGGAGAAATATAAATATGCAGGATGGAGAAATCGAGAATATTAGTTGCCAGAAGTCCCCTTCAAAGTAAACCTCAGACAGCATTTTCTCTCCTTCTTGCAATAATGGATGGGGTGGATAATGTCATTATACAGTTTAGCCACCAGGTGATGCTAGAGTTGCCATCTTCTAGAAAAGACTTGTGAGTTTTTCTTCAGCGCTTCTATTCTTCTTTGAACGACAATAGAAATTCATTTTAAGATTCTGGAATGAGAGATACACTCAGCTCTCCTGCAACGCTCATAAATTTACAGAAAGCTCCTAATGAGCCTCTGAGTTCATCTGGATTATATGGGTATACATGGAAATCTGGCTTACAGTTTCAGGCATTTGGTGAAGTTAGTATTCCATAAAGCTTGTGCTATAATAATGGACATAATATTCAGGTACCATGGGGCTTTCTGACGCATCATTTGATTATGCGCTTCCTCTAGGAGGAAGCTTGGTTTGCCAAGAGTGAAAATGGATTGCACTGTTTTAAAAAGAAGCAGCTCTCTCTTCCGTCTCTTCCCACAGGTTTCAGCTAGCAGGCGGGTCTTCCAGAAATGTAAGTGCTCAAGTGTCTGCTTCACTTTCAAGCTTCTGGAGCAGGATGATGGGACTGAGAGAAGAAATTGTTACCTGATCACGGTACAATGTGAAAAGGATTTAGGAGTCTTCATAGATCACAAGCTGAACATGAGATAGCAGTGTGATGCGGCAGCTAAAAAGGCTGATGCAGTTCTGGGCTGCATCAATAGGAGTATAGTGTCTAGGTCAAGGGAAGTGATAATACCATTCTATTCTGGTCTGGTCAGACCCCCCCTAGAATATTGTGTCCAGTTCTGGGCCCCAGAGTTTAAGACGGATATTGGTAAGCTGGAACATGTCCAGAGGAGGGTGACCAAAAGGGTAAAAGGCATGGAAACCATGCCCTATGAGGAGCGGCTTAGGGAGCTAGGTATGTTTAGCCTGGAGAAGAAAAGGTTCAGAGGGGACATGATGGCTATATTTAAATATTTGAAGGGATGTCATGTGGAGGATAGAGCAAGTCTGTTTTCTGCTGCTCCAAAGACTAGGACTTGGAGCAACAGCTTCAAACTACAGGAAAAGAGATTCCATCCAAACATTAGGAAGAACTTCCTAAAAGTAAGAGCAGTTTGACGGTGGAATACATTGCTGTCTTGGAGTGTGGTGGAGTCTCCTTTTTTGGAAGGTTTTAAACAGAGGTTGGATGACCATCAGTCAGGAATGCTTTGATGGTGTATTCTTACGTGGCGGGGGCTGGACTTGATGGCCCCTGGGGTCTCTTCCAACTCTATGATTCTATGATTCTGTGAATTGGCACTCGCCTCTAACTGGCTGTGGGGATGCTGCCTGGCCTGAGACATTTCTCTTTCATTGCATGGCTCTGTTGCTCAAGGAGATACTGGACGCCTTCTTATGCTTGTGCATATCACCGACAGAATTTCAGACCCGCTGTGTAGAAGGCCACGCGGGGTCTTCCTATAGCCATCTCCAGCCAAACATCAACCTCTTTTTTGAATGTAATAAATAGAGAAAGATATTCTTTATGGTAGCACAGTCAAACTTGGGAATATTTCACCTAGAACCGCTCAGCCGGGGTCTTGCTTTAAGCATCATGCCAAGACCTTTGGACCTGGCTGGGCTTTTACTCCCCAGTAAAGTTCCTCCACTCTTTTCTATATAGTTAGAGCTTGGAAAAATTAGTGCTTTTGACTGCAACTCCCAGAATCCCCCCAGCTACTGCTTGGGAAGACCATGGGAATTTTAGTACAGAGGAAAGTAATTTTTCCAGGCTTGGAGCCGAGCACTGCTGCTATTTTAAATTCTTCTGTCATCAAATGAATAGTTTTCACGGTTCTTCATGGTTCTGTTCTGTTCTTGGTTTTAGTATGGGCTCTTAACTTGAAAAACTGAGATGGCAAACATGTTAAGCAAGCAAATCAGTAAATGTAGACTAGTAATATGGCCGAGTGTTAATTCCAGCTGTTTCTTCTACCTGCAGAGGACATGACTCTTTTCTTTTAAAGCCAGAACTTGTAATTTATCCGAGAAGAACATATTCTAGCAGTACATAAATGAACAGTAAAGACTGTGAGATGTTGGGTTAATCTTTCTGACCTTAAAGGTTCCTGCTTCTGATACCAAATACTGAGAATTAATTAGATGGGGTATAGCGTTGCAAGCGCTGGATGCGGGAAAGATGGGTTCAGTTCCCCACTCAGCCACAGAAGCCTGCTGGGTGACCTTGGGTGTGTCACACACTCTCAGCCCCAGAAAAACCCTGTGATACGGTTGCCTTAGAGTTGCCCTAAGTCAGAAACAACCTGAAGGCACACAGCAGCAATGACAACTTATTAAAAAAAAAAAACCTCACCCAGCCAAAATCAAGAAAAGAGCAGCCTTTAAATACTTGGCTATCCTGAAAAACGTTAGAAGCGCAGGACGTTCTGCAAAAGTGAAAATATTGCAAAGAAAGGCCTGAGGTGTTGGGGGTGGCAAAGGTTGGAGAAACTCACAAATAGTCAAACTGGTGAAAGTTAAACCCACAAACGTGGAGGGCTGCCTATACTATTTTTCTTTTATGCCACGTCATACTTTCCACCCATGCTTCCTCCGTATAATCCATTCTTCCTCCTGCTGATTAACGGGGTCATTCTTCTGCTATTCCAGTTCATGCCTCAGGGAAATGTCTGCTTTCGAGTAACGTGTGTATCATTTTATACTTCATGGGAACCTATTTAATTAAGGTTCAGCAATTTTTAAGAGGTACAGCAGTGCTTTTCCTCACAGAATGCACCACTTGCTCATGGATGTCAGATTCTGTGATAGCGCAGCAAAGAGGGATTTCCCTGAGCAAAGTTATCAACAAATACTTATGGTTCATAATTCCACATCTCAGACCTGTTTCAACTGACTTTCCAAAAATCAGTCTGATTCTGGTATGAGTATATCACATGCGTGCGTAAGAAAGTGTGAAATTAACGGTCACTATTTTTGAAATAAGAGCAATTTGGACAAACCGTACAAATTAAGGCCATTTCTGCCCTTTGCTCGTCTAGTGCTCTTATTCCACTTTCAACATCCTGTGGAATTCCGGGACTTGCAGTTTAGGGAGGGGCATTTTAGAATTCTCAGCCAGAGAGCTCTTTGGCCTCAGTAAACTACAAAACCCAGACTCCCATAGTATGTTGAAAGTGGAATAATAGCACTAGATCAGTTAGATCTCCCCTATACAATCTTCCTGACTGAACATTAAGAAATTGTCCTGCATCCCATCAAAGTTTTGTCACTCCAGAGTTAAAACAATCAGTCCGGTCCAGACTCCTTTGTCAATCCTGTAGAAAAACCATTATGACTTTGTCGACACTCCCCTTCAGGGTATGAAATAGCAGATAAAAATCCTAGCTTTGATCCCAGCCAATTGTAGTACATAGAACATAATACATGGTACGTATCAAACACTTGAATCCTTGAATCCTCGGCAAGGATTCGAGATTGGCGAATCCGAATCCCTGTGCCAAAATGGGCAAACCGAATTTTCAAATGCACCAACCGAATGGTTTGTTGGAGACCGGGACGCCCAAAAGCCTGGGAGACCAGGACACCTGAAAACCTGGGAGCCCAGACACACAAGGGGAGATGGCAAGTAGGTGACTTTTTCCTTTGGGTTAATAGTGGCCTTTGCTAACAATTTCAGAAATTACATTTGAGGTTGTATTCTAAGATGTTTAAACTGAACATTTAATATTTAAGTTCAGCACTTGAATGGAAGGTACAGGCTTGAGATTCCAAGGACAGCTGAAAGATTCCTTTGCATAGCTCCCTTGCAAAGTTCTTTCAGACACAATTCTGAGGTTTGTAGTTTTACAAGCAGTCACAGCCTTTTCTGCCAAAGTGTGCTGGTGCATCATCAAACTACAAACCCCATGATGCCATAAGGAACCATGCAAAGAAAATCCAGTTTTGACCTGGATTGTCTCTGTACTGTAGTATGTGGCCCTGTTTACACAGGCAGGAAAATGTGGGATTAATCCACATTTTCCTGCCTGTGTAGAAAGAGCCTTCATGTCATTTTTCAATTTGGGGAGATCCTGAGGCAAAACTAGGACAATTGTCTGGCCAAATTTCTTCAGAGGGAGGTTTGCCTTTGCCTAGGCTTTTGCTCAGGCTGAGAGAGTGCGTCTTGCCCAAGATTATCCCTCTTTCTTTTGCTTTTAAAACCCTTTTTTAAAAAAGGATTCGAAAGATTCGAGATTTGTGAGATTCGTGGATTCCCAGAATCTTCCAGGGATCCGAATCCGGGTCCAGATCCGGATTCGGAAAATTCTGGATGCATCCCATCCCTACTCACCTGTTTGTCAATTCAAATAAAAGACTTTTTAAACTTTAAACTGGAGTCCTCTGTAGGGTTACTACTGATATACATATATGAAAAGATCCTGCTGTTACCCTTCTCTTGCTGGCCTCCTTTGAGCTATAATTCCCCCAAATTCTAAGGAGACACTGGCATTGCAAGTGGACCCCAATATCCCCCACCTCTTAGGGTAACAACACCATTCTGGCTCTCTAAATTGCCTTCAGGTTGACTCCAACGTACAGTGACCCTACAATAGCATTTTTTTGGCAAGACATTTCCATAGGATGGGTTTTGGAGTTTTTTTCGTCTTTCTTTTCTCTCATGTCCCAGCAAATTTGATTTTTAAAAATGCGCTTAAACCTATAAATGGTAATGTACTTTGCGTGACATACGTAGGACACAACTGCATACAAATGGGTGTATGTAGCAAAATAAAATATTTTATTCAACATTTTGGTGTTCTACAATCACATACAGAGAACACCCCACATTCAGCGCAAATATGCTGCTACTGTTTACGTGCGGAGAAAAGGAGTACAGGCTGCTTTGGTGTTCATAAAAGTGTCGCAACTGGTTGAGCATACAACTTCTACAAAAAAAGAACACATTAAGTTGGTGAGAGATGAGTCTTCTCTTTAGACACATGAAAGTTTCCAATGCACGTAAAAGGAAGTTATTTTTTCTTCTGAAGTTGTCTTGCTAGCATGTCAGCCTGTTAAGAAACAGCAGTAAAACATGGTCAATATGCCGTCACCTTTTCCCATAGTTCCCATGGGACGGCGGTAGGCAAAAGTGGCCCTCCAGATGATGTTGGCCTGAAATTCCCAACCTTCCTCACTACTAGGGTTGATGGGTCTTGTAGTCCAACATCTGTAGAATGCTATTTTAACTCCATCCTACACCTCTTAACCTTCTCTTCTGCAGGCTAAACATACCCAGCTTCCTAAAACGCTCCTCATAGGGCTTCATGGTTTCCAAGCCTTCTACCATTTTGGTTGCCTTCCTCTGGACACATTCCAGCTTGTCAATAGCCTTCCTGAACTGTGGTGCCCAGAACTGGACCCAATATTCCACATGGGGTCTGACCAAAGCAGAATAGAGTGGTACTATGACTTTCCTTGACCTAGATACTATACTGTTATTGATGCAACCCACAATGGTGTTGGTTTTTTTAGCTGCTGCATCACACAGCTGTCTCATGTTCAGCTTGTGGTCTACTAAGACTACTAGATCCTTTTCACATGTACTGTGGTCAAGCCAGGGGTCACCCATCTTATTGCCAGTGTCCTGTTACACTAACAGGGTTTCTTAGCACCTCTGCTATTTAGCTATGTTTACTTTATTTCTTAGCAGAGTCTCAGTATTATGCAATATGGTTGGAAAGTAGCTCCCATCACCTCTCATCTTGTCCTTTTTTTAGCTGGGGGTGATGGGGATTCTAGTCCAATTCACTTGGAAGGTGCCGAGTGGAGAAAGGCTCAGGTAAGTACACAGCTAGTCCAGAGAAGCACACATATGGGACACAACACACAACACAACTATAGCGTTGCGGTGACTCTTGAATGGCCACGGCAGAATCTTGCGGCATCCTGGGGACTGCACTTTAGTGAGGCACTAGAACTCTCTGGCTGAGAATTCTATATATCCTTCCTTAAACAGTTTGTAACAGTCTTCCTACACAACTCTGTGTCCACTCCTATGTATAGGTCTTCTTAGGCGGGAAGCAAGGCCCTACCTTCTACCCCCTTGTGCCCCATCTAAAACTCCCCCCCCCACTGCAGTGGCCAAGCCCTGAGAGGAGTTGCCTCTACTGCTGCTTCCTACCAATGGCAGGGAAGATCGAACAGGGGGACAACAATGGAAGAATTAGGAGGTGTTACGGGAACTTCTAGATAGGCGACAGAAACACGTCCTGACTCTCAGGATGAAAAGTATGTAAATAATTGCATGCCTGGGAAACTGCTGTAGTTGGTGAGGTGATTTGCCACGTAAGATGCTAACCAATCTTTGGTATGCGTGCCAGTGTTCCAAATGGAAACGTATAAAGCTTCTGCTCAGTTCTAATACTGTAGTCTCAGCAACATTTTGCTTGGTTTTCAGAAATAAACGCTTCCGTTTTGAAACTCTGCTCGAAGTTATTCACCGCAAGTTAGCCAGGACGTGACATCTGCATGGCACCTCCCCATTGCTTACCAGTAGGGTCTTCACAATTTTGTCTCTTGGGATCTTCAGGTAAGTGCAGTCTTCTCCGTCGCACAGCTTGATATCTTCGGAGACCTGAATTAACAGCAGAAGGAGAAAAGTGGGTTTACGTGACTGGTTGCTTTCAGGTGCAAAGCGTGGAATCTTTTTCTCCCTAAGGATCAGGGAAGTTCTCGGGGGGTAGCCTTCCAGTGGTGGGCTGAGTCAAAGTCAAAAGGAGTGGGGACCAAAACTTTTGCATATTTTAGCCAAAGGCTCTTGCTGGCAGGACCTGAGCGTTTCCACCTTCATGGCTTAGGTGAAGGCTATCCGTCAGACTGTAGGTCTTTCTGCACTACATTCTTATAGCGCTACGATTCCACTTTCAACCTCCTATGGAATCCTGGGGTTTGCAGTTTAGGAAGGAGCATTGAGAATTCTCAGCCAGAGAGCTCCTTGGCCTCAGGAAACTACAAACCCCAGAATTCCACAGGATGTTGAAAGGGGAATAAGAGCACTATAACAGTGTAGTGCGGAAAGACCTTTTATCTCTACATATGAGCCCGCCCAGAGCCGAGATCTTCAGGAGAGGTTTTTCTTTCAGTTCTACCACCTTCACAGAAATGGCTGGTGGGGATGTAAGACGGGGCTTTCTCAGCGGCTGCCCCAAGACTTGGAACTCACTTGCTGGGGAAGCTGCAATAGCTCCCTTTTCGCTTTCTGACTCTCAATAGGCAAAGACCTATTTTTTTAAAAAAACTACACCTAAAGGGTTTTAGAACTGGAGGTTTTAAAGAAAGGGCTCTAAACTGCTTTTAAAACTGTATGCTTTAAATTGTTTTAATATTGTGAATACTGTGGCAAGAATCATCTATGCAAAATATTGGGGGAAAAGTAAGATTCTGAAGGTTAGTGAATGGGTAACTATTTGAATGGATTTAGCTGAGATGGATAAGCTTACAACATTATTGAAAGGAGATTCAATAGAACCTAATTTAAAATACGGAAACCTTTCACGGATCATGTAAGGAACAGAAACCGGGACTTAGCAATTATAGGGTTTGATATGTAAAATAGGATGGGTTTATATTTGGTGGGAGAATAAGGAACTATGGTAAGGATAAAGAATAGGGGAAGGTGAGCTAAACTTGGTAACTTGGTAATGCAGAAAAAGAACGAGAAGTCATCCAAATTTTTATGTGTAAATGTTTAAATAGTCTGTATTGTCTTGGAGTTTTGTCTAAGTGTAAGTGTAAGACAGGGGAGCTGGAGTTATCTTTGTTTGTGGTTTTTTTTTGTATACATTTTTCTCTTAATTGTCTGTTTTCTAGTATTGTGTATGTATTTTTTTTCTTTTTTATAAGCTTCTAGATGCTTTGTGTATCTTTTTTGTCTTTCATCGCTTCCTTTAATATTAAATTAACAAATATAATTTTCTAAAAAAATTGTTTGTGAAGTTGACCCCTTGTATGTTTTTTTAACTATAATATAATAATTTCAATTCATAAGCTGCAATTCTGGAGGAAAGGAGGGGTATAAATAGAGGAGATGATGATTGAGATGTTGTTGTTGTTGATGATGATGATGATGGTGGTGATGTCACTGAGAAGTGACACGATAGCTATCTTCAAATGTTCAAAAGGATACCATATAGAAGAAGGAGTGAGCTTGTTTTCTGCCATTCCAGAAACCCAAACCCAAACCAACTGATCCAAATGTCAAGAGAACAGATTCCAGCTGAGCATCAGGAAGAAATTTCTGATTGTAAGAGCTTTCGAGCACTGGAACAGACCACCTTACAGGCTCTCCGAATTTGGAGATCTTCCAACAGAGGTTGGATGGACATCTCCAGAAGTGCTTTATTTCTGTATTCCTACATGGCGTGGCAGGGGTTTGGACAAGGTGGTCCTTGTGGGCAGTTCCAAACCTAAGAACCAACAATGTGGTGGTGGTGATGATGAGGAGGAGGAGGAGGAGGACAGCAACCACCACCACCTCTGGGAATGAGAAAGAAAAATCATGCAAAACATTGGAAACCATCAAATGGTTGTCCTGGTTAAGTGAGTGTGGACATCCAGTGAAGCCCGAAAGGCTGGATTAGGATCCCAGGAACCCTACCGATCTAAAGCAACTCCTGCTTTAGATCAGTGATATCAATGTAAAGACCAAACCCAGTGTACCTCTGGACTCTGTGGTGGTGACTCTATCTCTCTCTTGCCTCCGGGGTACCAGCCGTGGGACCAGTGTTGGGCTCTTGACAGATGCAGGCCAACGGTGAGCAAAAGGCCAAGGAAGAACAAGAAGGACCTCCTCTGGAATGCCATGGTGTTTTTGGGAGCCTCAAAGCTTAAGGGAAACCTGAAAGGAAAGACAGAGAGAACTAGAAAGCTCAGCAAAAGGGGGAAGTTCTCCCCTATCCATTGTTCACTAGTATTGTGCCATCTGTGGCCAGCAAGATGCCCATTAGTGAAACACAGGTATATAGGTAAAAACCATGATGCATCCCAACCATTCTGATCATCATAGAATCATAGAGTTGGAAGAGACCACAACAGCCTTCTAGCCCAGCCCCTTGCCATGCAGGAACATACCATCAAAGCATTCCCAACAGATGGCCATCCAGCCTCTGCTTAAAAACCTCCAAAGAAGGAGACTCCACCACACTCCAAGGTGGCATATTCCACTGCCCAGCTGCTCTTACCATCAGGAAGTTCTTCCTAATGTTTAGATTGAATCTCTTCGCGAAGCTTGAAGCCACTGCTCCATGCCTTAGGCCATTTCCACCCCACACTGTTATGGTGCTATGATTCCTCTTTTAACCTCTTGTGGAATTCTGGGGTTTGTAGTTAGAGCTGGAAGAGACCAGAAGGGCCATCCAGGTCAACCTCCTGCCATGCAGGGATGGACAATGAAAGCACCCCTGAGAGATGGCCATCCGACCTCTGTTGAAAGATTTCCACCACTTTCTGGGGCAGTCTATTCCACAAATGAATGAATGAATGAATGAATGAATGAATGAATGAATGAATGAGTGAATGTATTTCTAGTGTTCAGGTGGAAACTTTTTTCTTGAATCCAGGCGTTCATCTTTCAGTTTCCAGAGCAGCAGAAAAGAAGCTTGCTGCATCTACTACATGGCATTCATGCCCTGTGAGGAGTGGCTTGGGGAACTGGATATGTTTAGCCTGCAGTCGAGAAGATTAAGAGGGGACATGATAGCAAAAAGATGGGGCAAGCTAGTTTTCTGCTGCTCCGGACACTAGGACAGGGAGCAACGGATCCAAACTACAGGGAAAGAGCTTCTACCTGAATATTAGGAAGAATGTCCTGAAGGTAAAAGCACTTTGACAGTGGAATGAGCTGCTGCCTGGAAGTGTGACGGAGTCTCCTTCTTCGGAGGTTTTTAAACAGAGGCTGGATGGCCATCTGTCAGGCGTACTTTGTTTGTGTATTCCTACATGGCAGAAAGTTGGATCGGATGGCCCTTGTGGTTTCTTCCAACTCTATGATTCTATTTCCTTCCAGATAAGCTGCCATGTTACTTCTCCGTCTTCTCTTTTCCAAGCTAAACATACCCAGCTCCCTGAGTCATTCCTCATAAAGCTTGATTTCCAGAACGTTGACCCTCTTTTTTGGCCTTCTTTGGACACGTTTCATTGTGTCAAACCCTTCATGTAAAAAGGTTCCACGACCTGGGAGCAACCACTCTCCCATGTTCTACCCAGAACGTGCTTGTGAAGGTAGCAGGATGGAGAGAAAAACTTCCTTCAAAGATCTCAAAACTTTGGCAGGCTCACACAGGGAAGCCTTTCAGAAGGTCTTTCAGAAATACAGTCTTTCAAATCATCACAATCCTTAATTTGCTTTATTGCAAGTATTTAACTATAGTATTATTTTTATGTTGACATCAGATGTCAAAGTGTTTTGATGACTTGTTTTATTGAATGTTTTGAGGGCGTTTGTTAGTTGGATGTGCTATACATATAATCATTTAATTAATTAATTGCTTCCCCCACTTCAGCCGCATTCTGCTAAGCCAGTGTTTCTTCCTTTGTAATATTTCAGTGTGGAAGAATATTTTGTGCATAAGGGGTTTCTTAAGAGAAAAAGAAAATCGGACTCAATTTTATTTTGTATAAATGCACAAAATGCAAAAAGAAATTTCTAATTCTCCTTTAGCGGTTGCACAGAAGGAAGCGGATTGTGGAAGGCTGTGTAAATATGCAGCGACCCTGTCCCATCTCACTTCCTGCTGATGGGTCGGACCCCTCGCCTCCATCATTTCCATCTCATGCTGGCTGAGGATGATGGGTATTGTAGTCTAACCCAACTCCAAGGGGCCAGGTTGTGGAAGACTGGACTGATGGGGTCCTTTCACACGACACAGTGACCGTGCAGTGATTCCAGGCACGGCAACTTCCCACGGCGCTCTGAGATTTACAGTTCAGAACGGGGCATTTAGGATTCTCAGCCAGAATGCTTTAATGGCTCATCGGACTATAAACCCTAGCATTCCATAGGACGCGGCAGTGGCAGTTAAGGTGGAATAACCGCACTATAACTATGCAGTGTGAATGGACTCTTGGACTTGTACCAGGCAAGCAAATCCAGATTCCCATTCAGCTGAGCCCTTATAAGAATAGGAGGAGCGTAATTCAGAGAGACAAACAGATAGACGGATAGGCAGGCAGGCACCGGTAAGCCTCTAGATCAGTGGTTCCTAACCCAGGGGTCTTCAGAGCCCTCACAGGGGGTCCGCCTAGGGTTGCCATTCATCCCAGAAAACAGGAGAAATCCCTGATCTATGTTACATTAAGAATCAGTGCTTCCATAGCCAAAACAGACTGTCTCATAGATTTTTCCATGTCCCTGCAGTCGTTAGAATTCATCCCCTGTTCTTCCTGCTTATCCTTTTTCCCTCCCTAAACTTTAACTGTATGCATCTCAGGACAGGGACCCGACTCTTTAGTTTATGCCTGTTGGAAAAACTATCTAAACAATAAACAAACCAAAATCAGCTTTTAAGTTCTAATAAAAGGACTCTTTTTCCTAAGAATACATTACTCCGGTATCCATAGCTGACATCAGCCGCCTAATCCGTGTTTTTAGTTGTTGTTGTCTGCCTTCAAGTCAACTCTGACTTATGGCAACTCTCTCTCTGCTTTCCTCTGAGGCTGAGAGAGTGTGACAATGCCCACCCAATGGGTTTCCATGGCTGAGCAGGGACTTGAACCCTGGTCTCCAGAGTCGTAGTTCAATGCTCAAAGCACTACACCACACTGGCTTCCTTTGATCAGAGTCCTTTCGGTTTTAAAAAGACCTTTCTCCCTTGCAGACATTACACAGCTCATTATTTTCCTCCTTGCAGATGAGTCTCTGTGTAAAAACACACAGCATTTCAAGCACCACTGTGCACTGGTTAGAAACAATTAATAGAATTTAGAGCATAAGATTACCAGCATAAATTGCAGCCTGCGGCTAACATAACTTGGCCATTAATGTTAAAGGCACTGTGGAAGAAGTTGCCTAGATCATATCGTGAAACCTTGACTGAGAAAATACACAGTCAGTTTAAATAGCTCAAATGGGAACAAGTTTCACCCACTTCAGCCTATTTTGTTGGGATGTGAAAAAGAGATCCTAACGCTGCCTCTGAGATACTGTGACCGGCATATAAAACATCTTTGCAATTGGAGAAAAAGAAGCTACCAAAAGATGAAGTTATAAAAAGGATACTTCAAGCATCTAAAGCTTTACCAAAAAATCAGCATTATATATACTAAATAATTGAAAATCGGTTAGACTAACCAAACAATAGGAACAAATAATATTTGATATAAGTGATAAATCTGAGTGAAAAGCAGTAAGGTGGAAGATAGATAAGGGGGAAGGAGAGGAGAAGTTATTTTATTTATTTTAAATGGGGAATGTCTGTAAAAAATGAAATGAATACATGTCAATGTATATTCAGATATATTTTATTTTAATAAACAAGATTTTTTAAAAAAACATCTTTGCAATTAGCATCTTTCAAACACATTCCCCCGGGAAACAACTTGCTGCAAGTTTGCATTTGGCTGGTAAATCGTGATGCTGCCCAAGTTCCTTGCAAGAGACTATTTGCGGAGAGAAGTGTGAAGGAAAAAGTCTACTCACCGTGAATGAGTTGCTCTGTTCTCCCGTTCTGGAATGCCAGCGATGCTCAAGCCATTTGCTCCGAGTATTTATGCTGCTCCTGGAGCCCTTCAGTGCAGGCGACCAGCTGCCCAATTGGCTGAGGCTGCAGCTGACGTTACTGGATGCATCATAGGACAGGGATGGCAACCAGAGACACCCAGGTTCCGTCTAAGCCTCGCTCCCCTCAGGATGAGGCCGTGTCAAACTCTTTCCGCAATCTGTCTCCGGCTCCTCTGGCTGGCCCTAAAACTTGGGCACACAGCACCAAAAAGCTCCAAAGTTCATCACTGTGGATGGCTTTTTGGAAAAGAAGTCTATTTATCTGGTCACCTTCGGCAAAGAGAGATTGTCTCTGGGCGACCAAACAGGGAAGTTTCTGCAAACTAGAAAAGTCAGGACAGATTAAGCACAGTTTAAAACGCGTGCACTTTTCTGGCTGTTAGCATGCCACAGTTAATGAGGCCGTTTCCACACTAGACCGTTATAGTGCTATTATTCCACTTTCAACATCCTAGGGAATCCTGGGGTTTGCAGTTTAGGGAGGGGCCTTTAAGGCCCCTCCCTAAACTGCAAACCCCAGGATTCCATAGGATGTTGAAAGTGGAATAATAGCACTATAACGGTCTAGTGTGGAAATGGCCCTACTATAAGCAGTGAATCCCTGAACAGGCAAGGGGTTAGATTAGAGGGACAGCAATCCAATCGCTTCTGCCATCCAAGTGCTTCAAAACCATTGACCTGTGGAGCAAAACACACCTAAGTAGTAAAGCTGCAGTCCACATTAACTATAAAATAACTTTTAACCGCCCCCTCTCCCAAAAGTAACGATACTACCCTACTGTTCCCTATCTCATCCAAACATCCCCAGTTTCAGAAACTAAGTAGGGCCAAGCCTTGTTTGTACCAAGAGGAACAGAAATCAGAAGGATCTAAATAAACCAGAAACTTGTGTAGAAATTCATAAAATGAATAAATAAAACTAATACAATGAAATTCAATAGGGAAAAATGCATATTCTATATTTAGGGCACAAACGCACAGGTATAGGATGGGGGATAAATGGCTCTGCAGTACTACGTGTGAAAAGGACCTTGGGATTATTGTTGATCGTGAGTTGAAAATGAGCCAGTGGTGTCATGCTGCAGCACAGAAGGCAAATGCTATCTTAGCCTGCTTAAATAGAAGCATAATTTCCAAGCTGAAGGAAGTATGAATCCCACTATATTTTCCACTGGTCAAGCCTCATCAGGAGTACTGTGTTCAGCTCTGGGTGCATCATTTTAAGAAGGATATAGACACATTACAGAAGGTTCAGAGAAGGGGAATGAAGATGATAAGAGGGACAGAGAACACAGCATATGAAAAAAGGTTGAAAGAGCTGGGCATCTTCAACTTGGTGAAGAGAAGTCTGAGGGGTAATCCATGATTGCCCTTTTAAAGGGTTGTAGTCCAACAAATCTTGCAGGCAAAGCCAACAAATGGGAGTTGGGGACCCCATACAAATTACTGGGGCTTGGCAATCCAGCAGGAGACTGGAAGCCTATTTTGCAAGTGTTTTTTGTCTTTCTTGGTAACATCACAGTTTGTTGATTGAAAAATTAATGTCAGATGGTTATCGTTTCAATGGTTCTCTCGTAGACAGACAGTAGAAAAGTTTACAGTGGACAAAAAATTGTATGATTTTGAGCTGAATAAACCAGAATTTGAGAAACATTTGTGAACATTTCATTGGTAAGAGGCATAATTTTTTGTTAGAAATGGAGATGAAAGAAGAGTCGGTGAAGGTTGGTACGATAAAGTGGGCACAACATATTGGACATAGTATACAAGTGGAACAATGGGAGAGAATGTGGTTGAAGGGAATTAAATTCGCATTGTGTTATGAACTTTTACAAGATGATAGATCGTTAGTATTTGGCACCAGAAAAATTGGCCGAAATTCATAAAAAGTCTGTTGGAAATGTGAGAAACACATGAGATCTTTTTATTATATAGAATCACAGAATCATAGAGTTGGAAGAGACCCCAGGGGCCATCGAGTCCAACCTCCTGCTATGCAGAAACACCCCTCAAAGCACTCCCGACAGATGGCCATCCAGCCTCTGCTTAAAAGCCTCCAAAGAAGGAGACTCCACCACACTCCACTGAGGTGGCATATTCCACTGCCAGACAGCTCTGACCATCAGGAAGTTCTTCCTGAGATTCAGGTGGAATCTCCTTTCCTGCAGCTTGAATCCATTGCTCCTTGTCCTAGACCCTGGAGCGGCAGAGAACAAGCCCACTCCCTCCTTAACATGACATTCCTTCAAATATTTAAATATGGCTATCATGTCCCCTCTTAACCTTCTCTTCTGCAGGCTAAACATCCCCAGCTCCCTAAGCCGTTCCTCATAGGGCTTCATGGTTTCCAGACCCTTCACCATTTTGGTTGCTCTCCTCTGGACACGCTCCAGCTTGTTGATATCCTTCTTGAATTGAGGTGCCCAGAACTGGACACAGGATTCCAGATGAGGCCTAACCAATGCAGAATAAAGTGGTACCATTACCTCCCTCCATCTAGACACCATATTCCTATTGATGCAACCAAGAATCACATTGGCTTTCTTGGCTGCCGCATCATACTGCTGACTCATATTCAGCTTGTGATCTACCAGGACTCCTAGATCCCTTTCCAGCCATGCGTCTCCCATCCTATATTTGTGCATTCCATTTTTTTCTGCCTAAGTGTAGGACCTTACATTTCTCTCCGTTGAAATTCATTTTGTTAGCTTTGGTCCAGCTCTCCAATCTGTCCAGGTCATTTTGAAATTTGATCCTGTCCTCTGGCATATTAGCAACCCCTCCGAATTTGGTATCATCTGCAAATTTGATCTGCATGCCCTCCACTCCTTCATCCAAGTCATTGATGAAGATGTTGAATAGCCCTGGGCCCAGGACAGAACTCTGTGGCACCCCACCAGTCACTCCTCTCCAGGATGAAAAGCAGCCCTTGGTGAGCACCCTTTGGGTTCAGTCGGTCAACCAATTACCAATCCACCTGACAGTAGCCCTGTCCAGCCTGCATTTTCCTAGCTTCTTTGCAAGAAAGATGTGGTGGATCTGTGAAAAGACCAAAAGATTCTGGAATCAAATACATTCTATAGTGTATAAAATTTTGAAAATTAATGTTCGATTGAAGATGGAATTATATTTGATGGGATTAGTAGAAAAGCAACTGGAGAAGAAGTATGAATCATAGAACCAAAGAGCTAGAGGAGACCACAAGGGCTATTGAGTCTAATCCCATTCTGCCATGAAGGAAGACACCATCAAAGCACTCCCGACAGACGGCCATCCAGCCTCTGTTTAAAAACCTCCAAAGGAGACTCCACCACACTCCCAGGCAGCAGTGTATCCCACCGTTGAACTGCTCTCATCATCAGGAAGTTCTTCCTAATGTTGAGGTGGAATCTCCTTTCCCGAAGTTTGAAGCCATTGCTCCATGTCCTAAGTCTTTGGAGCAGGAGAAAGCAGGCTTACTCCAATCTCCATATGACATCCCTTCAAATATTTAAACATGGCTATGATGCCCCCTCCTCACTTTCTGTGCTCCTGGATAAACACATCCAACTCCCTCAGCCTCTCTTCATAGGGCTTCATGGTTTCCAGGCCTTCTACCATTTTGGTCTCCTTCCTCTGGACCTGTTCCGGCTTGTCAGTCTCCTTCCTGAACTGTGAGTGCCCAGAACTGGACACAGTATGGCAAAAGAATTTCAAAGAAAATAGCAGTAATATGCAAAATTTGAAGTCTTAGGTACATATGTTCAGGTGGCCTACCGTCAGGGAAGCCAGAAGAGGAACCCTTGGGACTCCTTGCTTCTGAAGCAACCCAATGAAGCTGTCTGACCATGGCAGCAAAGGAGGAAAGTCTTCCCACTTACAGCTGAGCCAGGTTCCAGGCTGCTCCAGGCACCAGAGACCCTCCTCTTCCCTCCTCGCTGCACACACAATATTGCACCGAATAGTCTCCTCTCACTCCTCCCTGCGCAATTTGCCTTCCTTGGTGCTGGGAATAGCTCAGGCACACCCCCTAGGATGCCCCTTGGGTTAGCAGGTATCCAGAATCTGAATGGATGTCATATAGAAGATGTTTTCTGTTGCTCCAGAACATGAACATCTAAACATGCCAAAGCATTTGCCTGATGGTAAGGACTGTTCAACAGTGAAATGGGTTGCCTCGAACAAAGCTGAACTCTCCATCTTTGGAGGTCTTCAAACAAAGGTTGGATGGGCATCTCTCAGGAGTGTTTTACTTGTGCATTCCTCCATGGTAAGGGAGTGGACAAGAGGGTCCTCACAGCCTCTTCCAACTCTAAGGCCCTTTCCACAGCACCCTCCCCTCTTGCGGTGGGGACATGAGAAGGATTGGACTGCAATGACGCTTCTGCTTGACGTTGTCACAGTCCACTCCTCTCCCATCCCAGGCGGCACAATCGCAGGTTAAATTATTGACAGGTTTTCCTCATCAATGACCCACAATTGCACCACCATCTTGAAATTACCCGTCCTGCGGAAGGGCAGGAAGCGCGATGGCGACACTTCCTTCTGCAGTGCAGCCTGGGAAAGTACCCGACTGTGTTGCAGAAGGAAGCAGCATGTCCCTCATGCTCCCTTCCGCAGGGAGCCGGTCCCATGCGGAGGGGAGCACTGTTGTCGTGCTCCCTTCCCAGCAGAGCCACCGCTGGGATCACTACTGGACACCACTGCAAGATACGCCGCAGAAAGGGCCCAAGATTCTATGATTCTACCAGTCAAGGGATTCACATCCATGACTTTGCAAGACCGAAGCAGGGGGGTTGATGTCAAGTTGTATTGGAGATCTCTCATTCATAGGGTTGCCTTAAGTCAAAGCTGACTTAACCCCAATTAACAATTCTATCTCTTCAAAACCAGCAAGAAGTGAGGGAGGGGAGTAGGAGAAAAGATCCTTCCTAGGACTTCTTCTCTTCCTGAATATCCAGGAGCCCCTTTCCTGCTCAGCCCAAAGCTGCTACCTCAGTCCAAAGGAAGTTATGGGCTAGCCTGTCCGCCTGCGGTCACCCACCAGCAGCTTCCACCCATTGCGCAGATCTGTTGCTAGAAAACAGCTCGTAGGTCTGCCCGATTTTATTCCCCATTAGGTCCCAAATCCACTCTCTCAGCAGCCCTGCTTGAGGGCACCAGGCTGAGGAAGGTGGCTTAAATATTGCAAATGGCTGTTTATCTCTCTTTTAAGTGCCTGGGGCTTCCCACCACAAGTCCTTGCAGCCGAAGATCCAAGATGAAGTGGAGGCGATATGGATATGCATGGAACTATTAACTAGGAAGATAAGAAGTGATTCAGTCAGTTTGTAGTATTTAGAAAAATTAGTTGCATTAACAGAATGAAACAGAATGTAATAGAAGAGAAAAGAAGGAATGTGTGGACTATGGTATTAAGCATGTTAATAAAGAGGAAAGTTTGTATGTTTTCTCTTTTAGAAAATGTGAATTGGGAAAGGGAGGATGAAGAAAAAGTTAGATTTCTTATTTTTTTAGAAGTTTGGAATAAGGGGTAGGCTATATTCCATCCAAAAGGAGGAGATTAACTTACTTAGTTACTTACTTTATTCTTTTATTTGTTTCTGATACTTCTTCAACTCATATGACAATTCATATGTTTTTATGTGTGCTTAGACTTTCCCCCCTATTTTTCTTGTGTGTGTGTGTGTCTGTGTCTGTGTTCATTCATGTATTTGTAGTGTTTGAAGTATTTGTTTTTGGAAAATGTAATAGAAATATTTTTTAATTTTTTTAAAAAAAATTAGCTGAGGCTAGTGACTTCCATGGCCAGGGGAAGGGTGGTGGGTTGTAGTCCGAGCCGTACTCTAAACCTTAAAGGCACTCTCCCAGAGGCTGAAGCCAAGCGGCACAATGGCTTCAGCGCCTTGGACAACTCTGTAGATGGACAGGCTCAAACTCAGAGCAAATTCCTGCCCACTGCCGGGGAAAGCCACCCGCCGCACCGCCAGAACATGTAAAATATCTTTTCCATACAGTTCTGCCTCACTCAATACAGCAGATGACTTCCCGGACATTACCTTTTTAACAGAAAAAAATGGATAACACAGGCATAAATAACATTGAAAAAAGTCCCAAACAAACCAAGGATAGTTTCCTATACTACAAACACAAAAGAACATTTCAACATCTTTCAGGAAATTATTTGTCCAAAACCAAGAATACATGCATGAAAAATGAAACAACCAGGTCAGGGAAGACTTGCATAAGAACACAAAAATATTTTGAACTGTCTATAGACCACCCGAAGGCTTCTTCTAAAATGCATCCGAAGTTCATTTTTTGTTTCACGAGCCTCCACTTTTCTTACGGTTTCCATTTTGATGGTCAGACGTATAGATCTGTGTTTTTTAAAAACACATTAAGGGGAACTAGCGAAGAAGGCTGATCTGCTCTCCTCTTTTATTTCTGTTTTGCCACTCACAGTTGCTCCGTAAAGGACACAACATCGGTAGGGCTGGCTACAGTAGAATCCTATTCTTTCTGAGTTCACACTTTTTTGCACTATTCCTCATGTAACCTGACACCGAACATACTGCTCCACCATCTTCTCCAGCCCTGCTTCACCAGTGCTGATGCTGCTTAGAAAAACCTTCAGCTAGACAGAGGACAAAGAGGGAAAGGAGACCATGGGTCCATGAAAAAGAATTCTTAAAAAGGAGCTTCTTGGTCAGAAGCTTGGTTAACTGCCGCATGCCTAAAGTGGTGTTTTATAGGAGAAGGGTAAGGACGTTGCCTATTCGTTCCATGAGTCGAGAATCAGACCTCCAAAGTGTTCAACCATCTGGGAAAACTGAAATGTGGAAATATGAAAAATGAAAATGAAGTATGAGATATGAAAAAAGGACTCCAGAGGAGAAAAAGACAGAGGAGAGACTTGGGAATGTTGCTTCCGCCCAGCTGAAATCCCCAGGGTTTCTCATTGCATTCATTAAGAAAACTTTGCAGTCTTAGAATGGCAGAGCTTATTATAAATGCAAAGCAATGCCAATTAATCCAGAGCTGGAAGGGGTACTAAGATCTCCCAAGATGAAAGGTGTACCAGCAAAAGTGATTAGCTACATTTCTGAATGCAAATTCAGCCGCTTCAAGACTGCAGCGACAGATTGGAGCTACCAGCATTTCCTGGGCATTTCAATTCAATCCGGAAGGATCAAAGCGGAGGAAAAGAACCTCTCTGTCCAAAATAGAAAACTTGCAGATCAATGTTTAAATAAGGTCACAACTAATTTTATCTCCCTGTGTCTCTCGCAGCCGTCGGGTCTTCTACACATAAGATTTTTTAATTGAATGGCGCTGTTGAGAAATGAAGGCGAATGTATCCAAAAGGACAACCGAGCTAAAAACAAATTGGATCACAGGTCCAGGGCTGTGCAACTCCTCATTTCCTTCTGTGTCACTGTAAACAATCTCACAAGTCAAGCGCTTGGGGAGTGCCAAGCAAACAAATACCAGTCCAAATCGGAGGCTTTAATAAGACTCAGCCCTTGTTTCAACGTGCAAAGTTATCACCCAACAGGTCAAAGTCTTGGCCAGTCCTAATTGTGCTAAGCAAACAGCTGGGATGTTTTGTTTTGTTGACTCTGTTGTCCAGATTTATGCCAGGTAATGTCGGGACAAGGCACCCACTCCGCACATGGTTTTGCTCCAACTGCACCCAAGCCAAAACTTAATTTTCACTCCTCCATTGGAGAAGCCAATAACATTGTATGCAGAAGAGAGAAAACAGATCAGACACTAGGTGTGACTTAGCAAAGTTAGACACTCTCTTGCTTGCTTTCTTTTTTTTTCCCCAGTGGAAGACTTCAGCAAACCATAGGCCGGCCCTGCTGTGAGACAGAGTGGGGCAGATGTCTCAGTGGGCAGATGCCATCAGAGAGATGCTAAGCATTTCCCCCCAGCTGCAGAAGAAAACATAGAATTATACAATCATAGAGGTGGAGGAGACCACAATGGCCATCAAGTCCAACCTCCTGCCATGTAGGAATACACACTCAAAGCACCCCCAGCAAATGGCCATCTAGGCTCTGTTTAAAAACCTCCAAAGAAGCTGACTCCACCACATTCCCAGGAAGCATATTTCACTGTTGAACAGCTCTTACCATCATGAAGTTCTTCCTCATGTTTAGGTGAAATCTCTTTCCATGTTGTTTGAATCCATTGCTCCGTGTCCTAGTCTCCGGAGCAGCAGAAAAAAAGCTTGCTCCATCTTCAACACGACATCCCATGAAATATTTAAACATAGCTATCATGTCACCGCTTAACCTTCTCTTCTCCAGGCCGAACATACCCAGCTTCCTAAACCTGCTAGAGGGCCTGTTCTGAGCCAACTCTTTGTCCTGATCTGCTCTAATGTCAGGAGCATGGATGCTGTGATTCTGATTGCCACCCCTACAGGTGCTAAAACCAGAAAAGCCTTGGTTTCCCCCATCTGGCAGATAGGAGAGAGACCAAGATAAGCAAAGTTCTGTAGACCAGCCCTTATGAGCAACGATTGAGGGAGCTGGATATATTTAGCTTGGAGAAAAGAAGACCAAGAGGTGATGTGGCAGCCACCTTTAAATACCTGGAAGAATGTTATGGAGAAGATGGATTAAGCTTGTTTCTGCTGGTCCAGAGACTAAGGCCATTTCTGCCCTACGCTGTTATAGAGCTATTATTCCATTTTCAACACCCTGTGGAAGCCTGGGATTTGTAGTTTCCTGAGGCCAAAGAGCTCTCTGGTTGAGAAGTCTAAAGGCTCCTCCCTCAACTGCAAATCCCAGGATTCCATAAGATATGGAAAATGGAATAATAGTGTAGTGCGGAAATGGCCTAAGACCCAAATCAGTGGATTCAAATTAGTTGGAAGAAGATTCTAACTGAAAATTAGGTGGAACTTCCTGATGGTAGAATTCAAAGATGTAGCCATGTTAGTCTGGATCAGTATTCAGAGGGATCTTGTAGCATCTTTGAGACTAACTGAGAAAAAGAAGTTGGTAGGGCAAGCTTTTGTTGAGTAAATCTCCTTCATCAGATGAATAGAATAAAGTACCTGGAACAGACCTTTATAGCAGGTTGTATGCGTGAACAGCAATAGAAATGCAAAACTTGTGGGCATAATGATGTGACAAGTTAAGTTTTAACAATGGTCATAGGGGGACAAAGGCAGGAAGAAAGATATTGTCTAATGCTGCTGCCCTGACTTCTGGGGGTCCCCTGGGGGACACCTTGATTCGCTCCAAAAATGCAAAGACTGGGGGAATTAGCAGAGCACTGGCTATAGCAGAACGAGGGGCAGGGTAACCCAGCAAGACCTTGAACCCAATTTTTATGGGATCAGACCACACAAAAGCCAGCCAATGATTAAAATGTAAGCTAAAAATGTGTTTTTATTAGGAGAGTTCACTCACGCCTGCACACAAGATCCATACAGTCAAGCGTTCACACAAGAGCTAACTGAAGGAAAAAGAGAGGGGAAAAAAATTATGGATAGAAATGCTGGGGGTTTGGGGGGTTATATAGTTACCATTCCAGAAGAGTAGTGAAGAGCTCAAAATGTGACTTAGACTTCTGTCTAAGGGCCGACAGATCAGGATTCAGAGCGACACAGTGGAGTCTTGCATTTCATCCCACTGCAACTGACTTCTCAAAACCAAGAGTTTATATACTCTGTTTCCCTCCCTGAAGGGATGTGAGTTGATTGGTCTCCCAGCCTAGTGGACAATGGGAGTTGCAACACAATGGGGTCTGGAGTGGACTGATTGGGTTCAATGTCTCGGTTGAGAGGGGGTTTCTGGGCTAGCTGCAGTAGCATATGCACACAGCAGGGGTCTTGGCCTCTGCATCCGGGCACCTTATTGTTTTATGATGTTGGCAGTTGATAGGATTGGCTCAGAGCCATTAAGCCAGGCTTTCTTGGCTAATGTCAGCAAACTTTTGACCTGGCCATGCTGAGGTCACCTCTGACCTACTTCCAGCCGGTGTCCCTTTTGTCCACATGGCCTTGCCAGCCAGAAGTATAATTTATATTTTAGGCCAACACACCTACCAATTAATATATTTTGCCAATTAGACCATATCAAAGCATGGAGGTGTACGGCCTGGTGACAATATAACAATATGAATGGCAGACGGAGATACTGAAATGGAGTATGATGCTGGCTGGGAACCAAGAGATCCCTCAAGGAGGCAGAGGTGTTAACTTGTGTTATGTGCAGTAAGTCAGAAAACCCCTGTCTCTGTTCTACTGACTGTTGATGGGCTGGAGTTTGTTGATATATTCTAGTTCTGCTGCTCCTCTTTCCAATCTTCCTCTGTAGTTTTTGTTTGGTTTTGTTCTGTTCAAGGACTGCTGTTCTGAAGTCTGAGATGCAACGTACAGGGAGATGGAAGTATTCCGCGACTGGTTTTGGTTCATTCCCTTTCCAGATGTCTTCCCGACAGTAATTGCTGCTCAGCTATGGAAAAAGCCAGTGCTACTGAAAGTGGTGGTCCCCGGACTGGTGCCAGCACCCCTGGCCATTGGCTGCTGGTCCCAGCTAAGTTTCTAGAAAAGAAGGGCAAAGGCACAAATATGGTGCTGGTGCCTGGCACATTGGGGGAAAAAATATTTGATGGTCCTCCACATGAGAAAAGACTTCCTTGGTAGACTTTCCTTCACTGGAAGTTTTTGAACGGAGGTTAGTTGGTCACCTCTCAAGGATTCCTTAAATGTGGACTCCTGCACTAGTAGCAGGCTGGATGTAACTACCTTGGGGGCACCTTCCGACAGTTCTATGATTTTATGATTGTTGGAAGCAAAGAGGTATCAACACTTGTAAAGCGATTTCTGAGAGAGGGGACTTTAGAGAACACGCCTGCCCTTTTGATTCACCTCTCTGTTTCTTTCTTTGATCTAATATATGCTCAAGCCTTTTCTGCTCCTTGAGGTCAGTTTCACCTTATCCCAAGTCCTTTGTCTCCCTTTATCTGGGAAGGGAGCATCCCTGAGTCTCCTGCCTCAGAATGGCTTACAGCTACACATGAGGAGCCAGCTTTTAGGGGCTCTTCTACTGAAATTTAGGTAACCTTTTGTCTATCGTCTTTCCTACCCCAAGACTGGTTTCTTGAAACGAATGTAAGTTTTCTTTTTCATCTTACAATAGCATTCCAAATGCTTTCTTCTATTTCTACCACAGGCTCATATTGTACTAGCTCCACTGCCTTCTGCTTGATACAGATACCAAATATCCCTACAACGATAAGAGAATACATTGATCTAACACAAGCTAAACCTTGCTTAGAGGAAAATGCAAACCCTGGTCTGTTTGGCAGGGTATGATGAAGCCACAAGATCAAGCCCATAATCCATGAACTATAAAATGCAGCTCGCTGGGGCTCCCCAAAGTATGAAGAGCTGTTAATTCTGTAATGCAATGTTAATTGAGATACCAGTGACATTTTAATCAGCTTTGGCTTGCAAATGCAGGCTTGCTGACATGAGCCAGCAGGAGAGCAAAATGTCATCAGATCTCTTGTGTCGAGGGCAGAGCCTCAGTCTAGCAAGAGGCATCCATCTTACAGATGGCATGGCTTGGTTGGCTCACCAATCCCGAGCCTCTCTTAGGAACTGCATATTCAGCACACAGAGAGGGAATCTGTTAGTCTAAAAATTCTGCCAGGTCAAGATGGAAACATGTTGTTTATCTTCTATCTCTCTTCTCTTTCTGTACCCTCCTTGCTAGGTGAGGGTCCACATTCAGTTAATTTCTAATAAATTAAACGAGTACATGAGAAAATGCTATTTCTCCACTTCCCATGTTTTTTTCATCTGGGCCAGTAGCATTTGTTGGGAATGGGGCAGTGAATCCACTGTAAGTTTTAGTTCAGACTTTTAAGAAGCTACTGAAGCTACTGGACCCTTGCAAAAGAGAAGGTTAAGAGCTGACATGACAGCTATGTTTAAATACTTGAAGGGATGCCCTATGAAGGATGGAGCAAGCATGTTTTCTGCTGCTGCAGAGACTAGAACACGAAGCAATGGCTTCAAACTTCAGGAAAAGAGATTCCATCTAAACATTAGGAAGGACTTCCTGATGGTGAGAGGAATTCAACAGTGGAGTGCACTGCCTGGGAGTGTGGTGGAGTGTCCTTCTTTGGAGGTTTTTAAACAGGGGCTGGATGGCCATCTGTCGGGAGTGCTTTGATGGTGTATTCCAGAATGGCAGAATGCGGTTGGACTGGATAGCCCTTGCGGTTTCTTCCATTATTCTGTTGTACGCTTCATTTATTCTGCACTGAAATCCTTTGCCACATCATGTTCTGAGATAGTATTCTATGGAGCTTGACTTTCTTGTCCGTTTTTTTTAATATTACCTTGGGTAGCGTTTATTGCATATTTACTTTTTGGTTGTAAGCTGAGCTATCCCATTCAGTTCTATATTTTTGTATTCTTGTTCATTTGTTATTTATATTGGCTGTGGATATTATTTTCATTATTAATCACTGCTGCTTTCCATAACATCGCTTGGTGTTTTGTTCATCTATCCTAGTCTCGTTAATCTAGTCTGTGTCTCTCTCGTTGAGACCCTTCCCTTGTCTATTTGTTGCTATTGTTGCTATTGTGTGTCTTCAAGTCATTTCCAGCTTATAGCAACGCTCAGGGGTTTTTTGACAAGATTTGTTCAGAAGGGTTTGCCTTTGCCATCCTCTGAGGCTGAGAGAGTGTGACTTGCCCAAGGTCACCCGGTGGGTTTCCATCTCAGAATGGGGCTTCGAACCCTGTAATGTGTGTGTGTGTGTGTGTGTGTGTGTGTAATCTTTATTTTTTATCAACAAGAATCCAAAAGAAAATCAAAAATTCATGATACCAGTTATGCTGATTACATAATATTCGTAACAGGAAGCAAAAGTAGCACAAACAAAAAGACGTTAAAATATTGTCTCACTTTTGTGACATCTTCCACCCTGTTCACCATATTCTGTATTTTTGGTATCTTGCTTTGTTGTTCCTCTCAATACCGTTAAACAATTTCCCTAAAATAACTAAAATATTATATACAATACAGTGAATTTAAATTTGTTCCTAACCCTCAGTGGGGAAAATAAGAGCAACTATCCATTTGAGTGACATTTCCCTATAATGTAAGTTTTATCTAGTTTGTTCTGCACTCTATGCTCCAATTCCTCCTTATCACACTACTCCTTTAACTGTAACAAAGCATCAATATTGCTTACTATATTACTTAAAAAAAACACCAGGGGGTAACTATAGTGCCTTTATAGCAAATTAGGTGATAGCTTACTCAAATAATTAGTTTACCCCATTTAGATCTGAGGAATTCTGTAATTGGGCACCATCGACTCACTATTTTATCTAACCTCCCCTTTACTGGTTAGGAGATCTTTTTCTTTCATTTCAATGGTTTTTATCAACCATTGCTCAATCGTGGGTGTATTTTGTCCCTTCCATAGCCTGGCTAAGAGTAATCTTGCTCCAATGATTAGATAAAGGAGAATTCTCCAATATTTCCTAAGAAATGAAGGTTCTAGATCATTAAGTATATTCAGTAGAATTTTTTCCGGAGCAAATGGGATCCGTGTTTTAAAAACCTCTGTTAGTGTTTTGTGTATCTGTTCCTATTTTTTTTTTAACCTTTTGGCAGCTCCACCACATATGCTAAAATGTTCCTTTGCTCTCTTGGCATTTCCAACATTCATTTGTTTATAGATTTTATTTGGCCTTGCAGGTGTCTTCTATCATTTATAGAACATCTTCAGACAGTTTTCTGTGAGATCTTGAGATAAGGTAAATTTGTTGGTCATCTTCCATGATGTTCCCTGTGGTCCAGTTGTATTTCGTGACCTACATTACTGGCCCAAGTTTACTTTGGATATATTTATGAGACAAGACAATTCATTAGAAAATAGAATGTTTGATAACGCTGAAGACAGTAGAAAAAAACAGAAGATGACAACAGCGGTGGATTGATTCAATCAAGGAAGCCACTGCCCTGAGTTTGGAAGACTGGAACCAGGCTGTTAATAACAGGGACTCTTGGATGTCTCACATTCATAGGATCAGCCTAGGTCAAAGCTGACTTGATGGGAATTAACAATAACAAATGTCTAGGAACAATAAAATTATTGAAAAAGCAGACAGACAAGAAAAAGTGACTTGCTGGGTCAGATCTGGGCTCCAACTCATCCAGCATCCTTTGCCCAAGATTTCCCAACTTGAACCAGAATCCACTTTCTCCCCAGCCTGATATGTACACTCAAATTCTTAGGGAAGTTTTAGGACTCAGGGCCATAGGAAATCCAATTTGCTCCTGAGCTCAATTCAAGGTGCTGGTGTTGAGCTACAAAGCCCTAAGCGACTTGGGGCCAGGGTATCTGAAAGATCGCCTCCTCCCTTATGATCCTGCCAGAAATTTGAGATCTTCAGACATCTGCTGCAGGCACAGCTGCTTACCTTTAACCCTCTTATACCAGGATGAGATGTTTTAGACCTTTCCTGAGAGTCATTTTGTTGTGGAATCCACGTGGAACTAGTCTTACAGTGGAGGCATTCTGTCGTCGTCACCTGAACAGATTTAAGGCATTTCCCCATGTTTCAGATGCTTCCCATGTTTTTCTTTTTTCTTTCTTGAGAAACTGCTGAGAAAAATGCCCCAACAAATGAGACTGGGTTTGTTTTTTGTTCGTTTTTTTGGCACTGGGGTATTTTTTGTCTCAACCAAGATTGCAATGCCCCCCATGCTGTTTTTTTCCCAGGGAGCCATGATGCACTGGAAAAGTGACATACACTGTTTAGTAAGCTGACTCCACTCTAGGATACCATGGAATTGAAGTCGGGAAATTCAAGAAGTAATTTCTTTGAAAAGCCCTTCATTATCACATTTCTTCCCCTAAAATGGCTTTTAACATTCATGCCTGACAAAGAAGCCCATGTGTTTTGAAAGCTTGTATAATCTATTTTGAACCTTTCGGTTGGTCTGATAAAGATTATCACTGCAATGTGTTCTGGGGATTTTGACATATGTGTTGCACGGTCATCATCGTTTGTTGTGTGCATTCAAGTAATATCCAACCTATAGCGACCCTAAGGCAAACCTATCATAAGGTTTGTTGGGGCTGAGTGTGTGTGATGTGCTCAAGGTAACTCAGTGGACTACCAAAGCCCAGTGGGGAATTGAACCCTGGCCTGCAGGACATAGTCCAATGCTCAAACCACTAAACCACACTAGCTCTCATGGCTACCCCTGGATATATCTGGAATCATAGAATCATAGAGTTGGAAAAAACCTCAGGGGCCATCAAGTCCAACCCCTTGCCATGCAGGAACCCTTATCAGAGCACTCCCAACAGATTCCCATCCAGCCTCTGCTTAAAAACCTCCAAAGAAGGAGACTCCATCACACTCCAGTGAGGCAGCAGATTCCACTGCTGGACAGCTCTGACTGTCAGGAAGTTCTTCCTGAGGTTCAGGTGGAATCTCCTTTCCTGCAGCTTGAATCCATTGCTCCTTGTCCTAGTCTCTGCAGCAGTGGACAACAAGCCTGCTCCCTTCTCGACATGACATCCCTTCAAATATTTAAACATGGCTATCATGTCCCCTGTTAACCTTCTCTTATGCAGACTAAACATCCCCAGCTCCCTAAGACGCTCCTCATAGGGTTTCATGTCTTCCAGACCCTTCACCATTCTGGTCACCCTCCTCTGGACACGTTCCAGCTTGTTGATACCCTTCTTGAATTGAGGTGCCCAGAACTGGACACAGGATTCCAGATGAGGTCTAACCAAAGCAGAATAGAGTGGGACCATTACCTCCCTCCATCTAGGCACCATACTCCTACTGATGCAACCAAGAACTTCTTTGATATCAAATTCAACTGCATCAAGGGAATCCAGAACTAGAGGGAGCACATCTCCGAGCTGTCACCTCCAGTTAAGGTAAAACAATTTGAAATTGGATGTTACTGGCATGTTTTACCTTTTACGGCATCCAGATGTGTCAGTACACAGGTCTACAGAGCTACCCCGAGATACATATTTTTTGAAAAGAAATATACATTACACACCGTGATCTTCAGTACACTGGAATTCTTGGAAACAGATGATATGCCAAACTTCAATCAATGCAAGTTTGTTTGTTTGGAATCCAGATATGTGATGTTCACAGAGATTTAAGAATGTGAAACATGTTGGACATCAAGTCAATCCTAAGTGCTATGAGAATAATTGTGAGAGTTTTCTCGTTGGAGGTCAGATACGGAATGATACCTTTCATTCAGTGATGTACATGACAATTCACAGAAACACTGGGCTGTTTTTCTGTTTTGCTGCTTCTTTTTTTGAATGAGCACATTTATTCAGAATATAATTTACAGCTTGGCCATGATCCCAAAATTTAGGATTCAGTCAAAATTTATGTACAATGTTAACAGCAGTTACTGATATTAGGATTAATGAGAAGAGGCTGTCTGTTTTGGGAATCATTGCACACACATCCTGCCAAAACTGGGGGTCAAAATCAAGCAAAAATAACTGGCACAAATGAAGTTTTGTTCTTTAAAACATTGAATTGCAAGTGCTATGATCCGCTACAACACAAAGTGATGGGGATGTTTAGCCCTTCTTCAGATACACTTGTCTTCTGATTACTCTTTCCCACCTGTCTCCCCATTTCTGATTGCCGGATACTCTCAATTCCCCAGTACACCAGTTGTCAAAATTGAACGTGTCTTCTCTCCTGATCTCCTCTAGCCTAATTGCTGGGACAAACTCCCCTCATCCCTCATTGAACTTTGACAGGTGAGCAGTGGGAAATCGCCATATGTATTAGATAGTGAGGCAAAGAATGCCAGAATGTTCACAAGGGGATTTCGCTGGAAATAGCATGGTTCTGGCTTCTCCATACCGCAAGGCAACTGCGTCTACACAAGGTTAGGCTTCAAAAGAGAATTACAAAGGCTAAACACCAGGACTTTTGCTTCATCAGGAACTCCTTACTTTGAAAAAGCAGCTCCTGGCAGCTTTCTTGGAAAGGCTTTGGAGAGCCCCAACTCTAAGCAGGGCGTTATACACAGAACGCAACGGAAGCTTCGTTGGGGTCCCATCCCCATTGGAGGTGGACAGGTCGTCCAGTAGGACTGACAAGGACCTGTAAGATCTGGGAAACACTGAGATAGAGTTCTCTATCCCTCTTCCCCACTGAATCATCTCATCTCTCCAGTACAAAGGCCTATTGGCCTCAATGGAGGTCCTTGTCTGGTCAGAGAGAAACTAATGCTGGCACCAGTAAAAGTCAGGAGTGATTCTTACCGGAAAATCAATACAAAGCAACATGTCATCACACATCTCTGTGTGATGTACAACCAAGACCCCCCCTTACCATTTATACTTAGCCAAGACCTGGACGACATGGGGGAGCGCCCATTTGGGGTGGAGGACTGGTCATCTTGATGGACTCCAACTTCAGACTAATGTTCTCTCAATCTAGTTACAGAATGCGTTGCTTGAAAGATGGATAGAACAGAATAAGGAAGAGATGGCATCTGAGAAAACCCCAAGGCAGCCCTTGTTTGTGGTTCCTGTGTGCCCTTAACATGTTTCTGACTTAATGGCAACTCCAAGTGAACCTATCACAGGGTTTTCTTGGCAAGGATTTCTTCAGAGGTTTGGCCTTCCTCTGAGGTTGAGTGTGGCTTGCCCAAGATCATCCACTGGGCTTCCATGGTCAAGTAGAGCTTTGAACCCTGGTCCTCCTGAGTCTTGGCCCAGTACTTAAACACTGCACCGTGGTCTTGAAAAAGGCCTTTGCAACCACAAAACATGATAATTTGGTGCCTAAGAAAAAGTGGATATCATTCTGGGCCTCCTCCTCATCACATATGAAACTGGAACAATGTGTTTTCAGGGGGAATGAGTTAATTATTTCATATATGTTTACACGCAAGTTCTTCAGTCCCATGCACCTTGTCACTTTCTCCACCTCCATGTGATTAAAGTTATGCTGTTGTAGAAGAAAAAAGCCAGGCAACTTAAAAAAAAAAAGAAAAGAAAAGCATTTACTTGGTCAACAAAAAATAAATACATGATATTAAGACATTCAGAATGAGGCAGAATGGAGTTACAGCTACTGAAACAAACAGAAGGGAGAAGCAGCTTTGTCTGGGACTGCGTTGGCAGCCCTGATATATTCAAGTGGCAGATCCGCAGGGAGGTGTAGGCGGGGATGAGCGAGTCATTTTTGGCACGTGAGGCTTTGCCCCTCAAGCGAAAGCACCAACTATGCTCAATTGTAACTGCAACACCATTGCTCAAACAAAAGAACAGAAGATTCAGTTTAGGCAGCATATAATGCATAAACCACACTCTTGCTTAATTGTGTAGCTTTGTTATGCGCAGATGTTTATACTGGGCCGAAGGGTAACCTGGCAAGGATTTGACTCAGGTTACACAGTGAGTGTCTGGTGAGAGTTTTACCACCATGCCTGATATAAGAGGGACTTCTCTATCTCAAAACCCCTTTTATACACAACCCATTCCTCCCTGCTTACAGATTGTGGATTGTATTGTTGAGTATGTCGACCTGGCTTACATGTCCAAGTCAGACACTTCTGGACTAATGTATATATTCAACTACAAGTCAATCTCATGGATAAGCTAAGGACAGATTTAGGGACTTAGGGAATTTGCCATAACCTGTGGGCAACCTGACCCCACACAACCGGCATGGGCTCCCTTGGAAGTCCTTGAAAAACCATCCAGACCGCTACACTGCTTGGGGAACATAAAGAGAGCAGATCATTGCAAATTCCTCCTGCTTGAGGTGAGTAGAGGCTGGCTGCCCAGCTTGGGGGAGAAGTGAAAAGACCCTAGAGCTCCTCAAGCTGGGAGGAGTTTGTGACAATCTGATCCATGGAACCCCCACAAGCAGTATAGACTCTCTGGGGTTTTTTTCTAGGACCTCCTGAATCTCCTTTTCAGCAGGTTCAACCCCTATGGAGCAGCACTGACTTGTGGATAAGTTGATCCAGGGTGTTAAGCTTCATTTCTGAGTATTTTTTTTTAACTTATAGTCAAGTATATGCAGCAGCTGCTCTGATTGGCAGCAACATTCCAGGAGCTCAGGCCTGGTCCATAAGATAAAAGTAAGCCAAAAACTGGACCTGTGATCTCATGAATGCTAGGCATGTTCTTTCCTACTTCCTACTATATGAAACAATTCCTCTAATGGTCTGCTTAGCAGAGCATGCAACTGATGTTTGCCTTCCTGGAAGGCATTTTGCCTGGATCATCACAATGTTAGAAGAACCACATGGAAAGCTTCTTTTACAGAGACACTGACAAAGATAAACACAACCACACAGGCAGGCAACAGGAACTGGGATCTAAGGAGGCAATTGCTCTGGCCCTGTGTAGGTATTGACAAGAATACGGCTGTATATGTTCAGTTCAATCTGATAGTAGGAAAACTAAGAGGACCAGACAGGTTACTGATGTGGTCAGTTCACTTCCTACTTGGGCTATTCAGACTACCCCATCAAAATGGCTCTTGGGCAACTAATCATAGGAGCTGCTGAGTGCCGGTCACAAGAGGATGTACAGAATACGTGGAATCACCTACCCACCTACAAACACAAAGGCACTTGAGACTGACTGAGGGCCACATCCGGTTTGCTGCAAGTCTGGCCAGCTTAAGAAACTTACGTGAGCCCTATCCTTGACCACAGATCTCTGTTTTAGACTCAGCATTCTTTGGCAAGGGTAGATACAGCTAAAACTGGGCTCTCACAGTGCCTTTGTGGGGAAGATCAAATCAATGGAGAAGGTTTATTAGCTTCCAGTCAAACTCTTATCTGTCAGATGTGCCAGACAAGCACATTCAAAGTAGGCGGAGTTCTGATAGGAGCAGCCAAGTCCTGTCATCAAAGGTCATCAACAGGTTTAACAGAATGTCAATATGCATCACACCTGGGGAAGGGGGAAAACCGATCATGTATCTTTAGAAAAAGGGGAGCCTAGGTAAACACCAACAGCTTGTGACACACAGGTTTCCTGACAGCATTCAGGTTGAGAACAGAAGAAGAGCCCTGCTGAAACAGACTACGGGGCCCACTAGACCAACGTTTTGTTCCACACAGCGGCCAGCCAGTTGCCTATGGAAAGCTCACCAGGAGAACGTGAGTGCAACAGAACCTTTGGTCTGATGTATCCCAGTAACTGTGTGTACAGAGGCACACTGTCTACAACGCTGAAGGGGGTATTTAGCCAAACTGACTTGTAGCCACTGCTGGCCCTAACTTCCACAATGGTTCAAATTGCATAGACCTCTCCTTACTCCTTCACTCTCTAGAGTATTGGTACTGCTACCTATAAAACAGGGATAATTCATCTGCTCTATGTTAAACTCATCCATCTAATCTTCTCAGTCGCATTAATGGATAATTAGCTACAACAGCTATAAATAACCCTCACAGCTATAAATAACCCTCACCCGGGATTGCCCACAGTTTCTTTTTAGATCTGTGGCACAAACAACTCTGAATCAGAGAAAGTCTATTAACACCACTAGACTACGGATGTTAAATACCCTGGCATTCCAACCTGCATCTGTGTAGTCATTCACGTTGACCAAAACTAGAAAATGTGGGATACTCAATATGGCTGGGATCCAGGTTCCTACAAGGCTCCTCACATACCAGCAGGGTAAGGACCACACACATCACCACGGTGGCTAAGTACTCCAAAGGCTACTGCTAGTAAGTGATAAATGAACATGCAGCTTCATCAGAAAGGCAAGTGATCTCTCTACCAGTCCCTTTTTGCCACCAAATTGAGGACGCTCTTTATCCCATGTCCACTTCTCTGAAGAGAGGATCTGAAGTTCACACACTTCCCACAGTGAGCTCCCAGCCAAGCAATTCAAACGGGAGATGAGAAGCAAAGAGAATTAAACACATTCCTACAAAGAAAACTGCTCATAAAAAGGGGCTGCGTGGGGCCAGGGGTGGACAAACCAACAAGGCAAAAAAAAAAAGGGGTGTGGAAATTACATTTCCTGGAAATAAAGTTTTTTTTACAAAGTTTTCTAAAGCTTGTTCCTACCCAACTCCATTCCTCCAAGGATAAAGAAACCAGGGCCCAATCCAATGACATGAACAGTAGGATCTTGCACCATTTCCATTTAGTATTAGAAGGCTTTGCACAAAAGGTTCCTGGCAGGCTGGGCCTCTCCTGAACTCCCAGAACCAGAGGTAGGAATTGTGTGGTTCTCCTGATGCCATTGCTCTGCAACTTCCAGAATTCCTCACTTTCCATTATGCTGCCTAGAGCTGCAGGGACTCAGCAGTATCTGGAGGACTGCTCTATTCCCACCTCTGATCTGAGTAGAAAAAGGAGGATTTCAAGGCATGGCGTATGCCATTAACTGAGAGGAGAGGTCTAGCTGTTGATCAGAGCTGTCAAACAGGACAAGGGAAAGGGAAGGGCACAAGGTCTATTAATCTGTGAAAGAAATGAAAGCTGGGGACGGTGGCGGGGAAGTATCAGAGACCATTACGCTGCCATCTCCTCTCTCGCTTCTTCTGACAAGCTGGAGAGGCTGTGGGCTGCTGCTGTGCTGACCACGGATGAGAAGAATGCTGGCGGCTGTGCAAAGAGAATCTGGAAACCCAGCAACAAGGGTGATGGGGTAGCCCAGGTTTAACAGCTGGTGCTGTTGCCAGGGTCAGGGAGGAGGCAGAGTGCAGACAGGCTGTTGAATCTGTTGCAGCTTTGGAAAGCTGCTACAGAAGGAGAGAAGGGCAGAGGAATAAGGGTCAGCCAGAAATCTATCCAGAAACTAAAGTCTTTCTCAGGAAGAGGGGCAAAGGAGACCAAGGATGAGCTTTTAAGCAAGCTTTCCCCCATGAGGTGGCTTCTGCCCTCATGAGGCCCAGTTTGCCTTGCTCCTTCACCCTCCAGAGAAGTTCTGAAGAGCTGGAGGAGATCATCCTCCATCTCAGAAGGGGCCTGCCTGCCATACTTATGAAGACGCTGTAAACCAGTCAGGAAGGAACTCGGTCCCAATCCCGGCAAACAGTTAAGAAGCCTCTCTGGCTGGCTACTCCAAGTGTCATGAGTGGTTCTCTAGGGCCTGATTCTGTTTTCACCCTTCTCCACAGGCTTAACAACAGAGACTCGACTGAAAGGCAGAACCTGATCCTGCCTTGACTTCTTACCCTCCACCAGCCACCTGATCTTGGCACAACCTCAAGACTGCCAGCCCTGCAGCAGAGAGAACTTGGAACCCTTATCGTTGTCCTGACCCCATGAATGAATTAAGGGAAGGAAGATTGGACTTTCTGAGCGATGTAATGGTTTAAGATGAATAAACAGTTGTACAGTGGAACTCCTGACTGTGACTCTATGGAGCCCAAGGGTTATCATGTCCCAGTCCCCATGGAGGGGACAGGAGGGGTCACAGAGACACATATTCTCTGCTGTTTCTGCAGATTAAGTCCTTTGTATAAAGGTAGAAGATGATACCCAACACATACGCATAAAAATGGCAACTCTGTCAAGTTCCTCCCACCATTTTTAGGCAGGTCTGCCCACTGCATTTCTCTCTCTGGCAGCCAATGATGCAGAGCAGGGAGGAAATGCATAGTGGAAAGGTATGTGTACATCTGCCTAAGCATCACAGAAAATATGGAGGAAGATCTGCTGCCGTCCTCAGCAGTAGATCCGCACTGAACGTAACATGTGGTCTAAGTGCTAGGTGAAGCCAAGGAAACAGACAGAGGCACAGCAAATAGAAACTGAAATTGATGCAACTCAGTTATAAGCATGTGTATTTCTGTACCGCTTATCAGCTAAGTGCTTTCTAAGCGGTTTACAACGTGTTAGCTAATTGCCCCCAACAAGCTGGGTACTCATTTTACCGACCTGCGGAAGGATGGAAGGCTGAGTCAACCTGGAGCCCGGCAGGATCGAACTCACAACCTTGTGGCTGCAGCACCGGCACTGAACCACTGCGCCACCAGGGCTTAGCTGATAAGTGGCACAGAAATATACACGCTATAAGCAGACAGACAAAGCAGGAAGCAGCTTAGCTCAACTTAGGCATTGGATAGTGTCATTAGAACAGCTGCCAGTCAAAACTGAGAGCAAGCGAAGCTTCAAAGTGGTGTGCGGCTTTGTTATTCATAAAATACTCAAAGTGATCTTTGTGGTTCAGCAACGACTGAGTAAACTATCTCCCACAAAAGGGATTCTAACACTGTGTCCTCCATCTACAGGAGTTGTTTAGACACCAGCTCAACATCCAGTAGCCCACAGGGCTCCAGCAGGGACTGGGTGTCACATCTTTTAAAATGGGGAGAAACTTCTTGTGTGCAGACCTACTGGAAGAAAGGCAAGAGATACAGTTTTCCTCCTCTTATTCAAAGCCTCTGATAAATATACTTATAAAACAAACAAACTGGAAAATATTAAACCACTTTTCAACGGGCTGGTGGAAAAAAAGCTTGTCTTGAAAATAACATTCATGAGCCATTAAGAAAAAAAAAAAAGGAAACAGCTGATATGAACAATCTCATTTGGTTTTTTTAAAAAAGGCTTTACTCCCTCAAGGAAAAAAAAATAGATTTACAAAACAAAAACAGCCTGCATCAACTCTCCAGGAGAGAGATTTGACAATATTAATCCAAATATCACGCTATTTAATTCCCCAATAAAACATTGGAAAAAAAGTGCCTACAATCTCTTTCTAACACTTTTGCTACATATAAAATCTCCAACTAATAGGAATCTTATGGTACCAACCCTCTAGAACAGTTAAGATATATACACTTTGGGGGAGGGGGGCAGGGGATATTAACAAACAGAATATTACAAAGTATTAAAGAAGGCAACTCTTCTGTGGCGTGATGTTCATATTCACTTGAAGTTGGCATAATCTGAAAAGGCGTCGATATATTCCTGAACCACCTTGTAGCAGAATTCGTACTGTTCCTAAGGATCAGACAGAAGAGAAAGGACCAAATTAGTGACAGCCAAACACATTGGAGTGTAAAATACCCACCTGCCTGTTAAATACAGGACGACCAAAACTGTATGTATGTATTTAACACTTATTTCATTTGTGTTGTGTCTTTCTCTGGACATCAGATCCAACACAGGGCTCATCCAGAAGGGGAAAATGTCTCTGGAAGTATCAAGAGTTTCCTGTCCTTTTTGTTTTGACTTATCCAGCATATTCTCAGGTTTGTATTCAACCTTTTTCTGGAAATATCTTGGGTTTCCCTCCCTCCTACCTCCCTTGTGTTCTTTTTTCTCCTTCTCTCACAGATCATGTGTCACTTTATGCTCATGCAACATTTCAGAAACTGACTTTCACTAATTTCCACAGAGGCTTCTACATTATTATTCAGGAATCAAAGTTTAAGTGCTAAAGTGCTTTAACGATATTACACTAGTTAAACATTAGGATCATTTTGTTTGGGTATGCATTCTTCTTTCCCTCACTTGATCTCAGTTGAATCTGTGGCCAGGAAACAACAGCTACGTTTACGGGCACCAGCCATCTTAGCTAGTTTTGGGATAATACAACCAGGCAGCTAAGCAGAGATACATTTCACTTCAGAAAATACAGGTTACTTTAAACTGACCTGGGAAACAGGAATCAAAAGTACTTGGCAATGCTGGGAGTTCCCAGGAAATACTTCTGGGTAATGAAAATGTCACATGGCTCTCCAAAATAAAATTGTTTTGTACTAGAACAAAACTAGGTCTTTCAGAGACACTTTTTGTCATCTGAAGTGGCTCTCAGAAAGCTGCTTTATATACACTCAGACCACTGGTCCATCAATTCAGATTCACACTAACAGGCAGACTAATTCTTGGAGGTTTCAGATGGTAGCTTTTCCCAGTTCCACCTGAAAACACCCAAGAACGATCCTGAGACATTCTAGATTAATAAAACCCAAGTGGTGCAGTGGTTTGAGCATTGGACTATGACCTTGGAGACCAGAATTTGATTCCTTGCTTGGCTATGGAAACCCACTGGGTGACCTTGGGCACACCACACAATCTCAGCCCCAGAAAAACTTGTGATATGTTCACCTTAGGGTAACCATAAGTCAGAAATGACTTCAAGGCACACAATAACAATGTGAGGTTACTTTTGAAAATTTGCAGAACAGACTGCAAGTTTGTTAACTAAGAGTAGATGATTGTGTCATATTGTGCTAGTGCATTAACAGCCAAACAGTCTGTTGTGAGCTCAGTTCAAAGCACGAAAGCTCCTAACAGCTTGGGATCAGGATACCAGTTCAGACCACCATTACTACTTGCCCGCCTACTTGGATCTTGCCCTTCCCTACATGTCTGCACCAACTGAAGAGAAAAGGGTACTACTGGGAAGAGAATATCAGTGGCAGGGTGCTACTGCCCTTGTGTCCAGCTCATGGTCTTCTTCTAGGTTGACCACTATGGAGACAGAGCACTGGGATAGACAGGCCCTAGACAGGTTTGCTTCAGAGGAGCTTTTATGGTCTATTGTTGGCACCACTCAGGTTGCAGAACATCCATCCAGTGAGGGTTGGCTGATGCACTTTCTTCCTAGTCATTTCAGCTCCAAGTGAAGACTTCTATTTATTTTTAGTCCTCCCACACCTTAAAAACCCCCTATTATTTAGTGTTTTGAACCTCTATGTGTGCTTTTCAGTTATCTTTCATTTCTCTCTGATGAAAATACTTATGCTCAACTTTTTATGACTGCCCTGTTTTTAATTGTATTTCATTATTTTGTGATGTAAGCAGACCAGAAAACAATGTTACTGGATGGCTTCATATAAATACAGTAAACAGACGAAATGAAAGCAAACACTATACTACTGTAAGCTACAACTCCCTCCCTAAAATCCCATGAAATGTAGGCCATACTTGGCAGGAAGGGGCCTTACTACTCCTTTTATATGTATTTCTCACCCCTCTTTGCCCTTCTTTTGTCATTTGGATTGAGTGTTGCTTACAATCTTAGTTGGTTACCTTCTGTAGGCATCTACCTCTTGTGAAAATGCTCTGGTTCTTTTACATACTATCATTTGACTGAAAAATGATAGTATGTAAAAAATCTTCTTTGCTTCGAGGACTGAATAAGCCAGGAGTTTTCAGGAGATTTTGTAGCTTCAAGCTCCTATGGCTACTGAGGAGCTATATAGGATATAGAGGATTATTCTCGGGGCCACTATTGTATGTACATAACCAGTGAGAGCAGCTTTGAGCATATCCCATGGTCTCCCTGTGGCCACACACTGTGGCGATAGTCAGGGAAAGTTAGCACAGCTATATAAGCTGCCTGTCAAGGAAGTTCATTCACCATCTTCTCCATGAAGAACGCTGATAAAACTTCCCAGAACACCAGCGTTTTTCAGATCACCATTTGACAACCACCAGCATGGACTGCACTGGTGATGATATGTGGGTGGTTCTGCTTTTCAGTGTAGGAGAATTTGATGTAGATGGCCCTCTGACTTTTACTATTTCCAGAAGCAGGAACATGTGCTGACAAGGACACACATCTCAGCAGAAGATAACATGCTACATATGTGTGTGCAGGGGGAGGGAAATTTGCCACCTAAATCCTCCCAAAGAACATAAGGCAACAAGACTGAGGAAGACCTCCACTGGACAGCTGCTGTCAACTAGAGTACAGAGCACAGGACAGACGGACAAATGGTCTGACTTGCCATAAGCAATCTTCCTTAGTTTGTGTCAACAGCTGAGTTCACAGCATCATTTCTGAAATCAGATATCTGAGTAAGGATTGCACAGAGAGAACAGAGCCATTGTTTAGATGTCAGTCTGCAATGTCCTACAGGGACATAAAAGGTCCTTCCATCCTATTTCTTTCCTTTGGTACAGGAAGGATGCACAAAGAGAGAGACAAAATAGGTATAAAAGAAAGCTAAGTGAGCATCTACAGGAAGAATTATCTATTGCACTACAAAGCTCAACCCATTTATTTTCTCCCACAGGGGTTAAAGCCTACCAGTGTTTGGACCATGTGTGGCCTCTGTAACCTCAAGCTCTTCACCGTCTGAAAGACATCCAGAATCCCTTCAGCCTTCACTCTTTCCAAGACGGTGCCCAATGCACAGAAGGTCCCTGTTCGTCCTGCTCCAGCACTGGAGAAAAACAGAGAAAGAAAGCAAATGGGCAAAAGAGCCTTTCTCATTATCTGATGGCTTCCAGCTACAGATCAAAGACCTGTGCAAACCCATATGGGAACCACTGTGTGGAGTTAAAGCTCCCTCATGTGAGTAAGTTTCTTAAGATGAATCAGTGAAAATGCCATTCCATTTCATGACAGAAAGGTTAGATCAAAACTAATTATCAAACCATAATCTCATCAAACTCTAGCAAAAAAATGGGCAGATTAGCATTGCAAGTCACAGCAGGCTGATATTTATGCATTTTTATTTGTTTGTTTATTGCATCTGTATGTTGTCCTTTTCCTGGTGTGTGACCCAAGGCAGCTGACAAACAATAAAACAAACAATAAAACTAAAAACAAAGCAATAAAATAAAAAAAAATATTATCATCATCATTTATAAAGTGCCATTGAGGTACATGGTGCTTTACAAAGAATTAAAAGATCACTCTTTTTAAAAATAATAAATTAAATATGATAATTAAAAATATGAAAAAGTTAAAACTAGAGCACCCCCCTCCATAAGAAGGCTCCCTGCAAGTCATTAAACACCTGACTGAACATGAAGGTCTTTACCTGCTGGTGAAAAGAGAGCAGAGAAGGGGCCAGCCTAGGCTCCAAAGGATGAGAATTCCACAGAGTGGGAGCAGCCACTGAGAGAGTTTTCTCCCGTGTTCTCACTGAATGGAACTGCAATAGTGGAACAGATGTAGCCCTGCCTCCTGCAGCCAACTGCAGGCCCAAAAAAGCTTTCCTGCCATTTATTTTATTGTCTTTAAATGAAAATGTGTTACATTTTTCCCTCATTCACCTTGTATTTCCAAGATCGTTCAATGTTTAAACACTTTGTCTCTGCTCGTTTTATTTGAGTTCTATTTTACACTTTTATTTTTATGGTTCTATACTTAATTTTTAGATGCCCAGAAATTTATAGCTATCAGGTAGTATTCAGATGCCGCAAAATAGCTGAAGTAAATAAACCGATAATGCTTTTCAGGGTTTCTTTTTAAACCCTGAGGAAAAATGCTCAGTGACCTGAGAAAGCTGGTGGCATCTTCAAATAGCACACACTCCATCAGTTCCTGCTTTCTGGGAAGGCGGATGATAACAACCAGTAACTTGGGCTGGGTCGTTCAAGTACCTGCAGTGCACAGTGATTGGGTGGTTTCCAGACTGCTGCTGCTGCTTCTGCACAGCTGCAATGATGTTGATCATTCCTTTTCCGTCGGTGGGGATGCCGACCTCTGGCCACCCATGGAAGTGGAACTGTCGGATCTGTCGGCTTTTGTTTTCCTGGTCAGACAATATTTAAAAACATTAAGAAAGGACTAAATTTGAATTGAGGCGCACACTGGTCCCCAGAAACACATTATTCTAGAACTAAAGAAAACAAACAATTAGGCTCACAGTCTACCAGTAGCAGCCATCTCTCATTCTTTTTCCTAACTATATGCTGCACAATGTTCTTGTAAGAAAGGCAGTGTAAGGTGTTGAAATACAATATCAACACAGAGGCAAGACACCACGGAATGTTCTCCAAGTGTAAGACCTGGAATACAGCAAGGGGAGAGCTTCCAACGTGGCATAGATACTCCTTGAACTGATGGAGCTAAAGAGATCAGTGACCAGAAGACATTGGGAAGGAAGCCCTATGAACTAGAGAGGATCAGCCAAGATGGCGGGAAGCAGCCAAATGGAGGACAGTCTTAACCAAGTTGCAGCAGGTGGAGATTAACACCAATAAGACTCTTCAATAGTAGGAAACAAAATGGTTGTGTCATTGGCAATGACCCCGTAATTTTACAAGCTTTTTTTTTTTTAAAATGTAGAATTCACGTATGGGAATTGTCTTGTATGTGACAAATGGCCAAGAAAAGGCTAGTACAAACACTGTTTGGGACAGATGAGAATGGGTACTAAAATTGAAGAGGCAGTATCGGGGAAGCATGGCAGTGGAAAGAACAGAAGTACACATCAAGAACCACCATCATCATTACTCAACCCCAACACACCTCAGTGTCATCTTCCAACACCTACCCTCGTATTCGTCACTAGTAGGTCCCGCACTGTGTAGCTCTCACACTCCTCCTCTTTCTTCAGCTCCACAGTAATATCACCATAGGATACGGATCCATCAGAAGGCCAATACTGGGCACATTTCTCCTAATCAGTTAGAAAACAGACAGGGTAAGATGGATAACAGAAAGATCCGTTTAGGTGGTAGAAGACAAAGCATGAGACCTTCCTGATCTCCTTTCTAATGAGACCCACTTCTTTCAGAATGGGGAACTTAACTAACCAAAAAAGAAGTCTGCAAATGTGAACCAAATCTGGACTAGTTTAAGTCTCACACAGACTGCATGCCAAAAATACAAAAGGCCAGGCAATCTGGTGGAGTAACAAAATCCGCATCTTTTATTCTAAAGTCATAATCTAGGCTTCCCTGTCTATTTTTCTTTTTTAATGCTCAGGGATCTAAAAATTACTTGGATCTGCCCTTAACATCTTTGCTTTCTTAGATCTTCCTCTTAACATTTGGCTTCACATGTATGGAGAATCTGGGAGGAGACTATTTTCTTGGAAAGAGCATCATTAGTTGATGAGATTCTTGGCAATAAGAGTATCCAGATTGATGGCATTTGTGAAACTACAGTGATGCCATCTTACGGTACAAGAATGGAAAGAAGATTTCTCTCATCTGGACTTCCACCAAGGAAACCTCCTGGGACTGCATGCCAACAATGGTCATAGCCATTTTGTTCTCTCTCTAAGATACACACAAAGCTCCCTTCCACGAATATTGGTGAAGGATAGTGGATGGGTGGGGGCATTTCCCCTGCACAGAGTTAAGAAAGGAATCCTCTGTCAGTACTGAAGAGGGGAAAGGTCTAATCTCTGGTCAGGTGCTGACTGGAGGTAAGAGATTTTCCCACCCTGGGGGGAAGAGCCTGAGGAAGAAGCTGGTAGGCTGTGTGGGAACCCCCCACAGGTCATATGTAGCCCACAAACCAGATGTTTGTCATGTCTGCTATAGTGTTAGGCTCGTGGAAGTGTATGGGGTTTCCTAAGTGTAAATACAATCCATAGAATCATAGAATCATAGAAATGTAGAGCTGGAAGAGACCACACGGGCCATCCAGTCCAACCCCCCGCCATGCAGGAACACCCTCAAAGCACTCCCGACAGATGGCCATCCAGCCTCTGCTTAAAAACCTCCAAAGAAGGAGACTCCACCACACTCCGAGGCAGCAGATTCCACTCCCGGACAGCCCTGACTGTCAGGAAGTTCTTCCTGAGGTTCAGGTGGAATCTCCTTTCCTGCAGCTTGAATCCATTGCTCCTTGTCCTGGTCTCTGGAGCGGCAGAAAACAAGCCCTCTTCCTCCTCTACATGGCATCCCTTCAAATATTTAAACATGGCTATCATGTCCGCTCTTAACCTTCTCTTCTGCAGACTGAACATACCCAGCTCTCTAAGTCTATCCTCATAGGGCTTGGCTTCCAGGCCCGTCACCATTTTGGTCACCCTCCTCTGGACCTGCTCCAGCTTGACCGTGTCCTTCTTGAATTGGGGTGCCCAGAACTGGACACAGTGTTCAAGATGAGGTCTAACCAAAGCAGAGTAGAGTGGTACCAGTACCTCCCTCGATCTAGACACCATACTCCTATTGATGCAGCCGAGAATTGCATTGGCTTTCTTGGCTGCCGCATCACACTGCTGACTCATGTTCAGCTTGTGGTCTATTAGGACTCCTAGATCCCTTTCACACGTACTGCCATCCAGCCATCCAGTTATTATCCTAACCAACCAAACCTGACCTTTCACAATAAAGTCTTCCCTACTAACACATGTAACAATTCTGAGAAAGTCAGTGGCTAACTTTAAAGAGTCTGGAATATATAGCAAAGTTGAAAACAAAGATTTGGAGAGCAGACCTAATGCTAAAGAGATCTGTTAACTATATGCATTGCTTACCTCCATTTAATTTTCTGCTGGCTGAAAAGATATCATGAACTAATCAAACTGTCTAATATCTTATTGGACCACTGGTCCACTCATTCTCACAAAGTCTACATGCACTCCAGCATCTCAGATCTTTTTCAGACTTGCCACTTGGAATTCTTTAAAGTACGGATGCCAGGAACTGAACTCAAGATCTTATGTATACAAACTGTGTGCAATGCTACTGAGAGGTGCATCCTCCAAGGACAGTACAGGACTACAGTACAACCCCCATATCCGCAGATTGGGATCTCAGGGATTGTGCTCCCTGCTGTTTTCCTGCCTCCAGCCGCAGGCCCAGGGCCTGATTGCTGCGGCACCCGGCAGGAAAACAGTGGGGATTGTGGGATCGCGCTCCTTGCTGTTTCCCCACCTCCAGCTGTAGGACCAGGGCCCACTGCAATCGGGCCCAGGGTGTTTGGTACTATCCACGGATTTCTGTATCCACGCGGGAGGCAGAACCAATCCCCCACTGATACGGGGGTCGTACTATACATCATTTGCTTACCAGGAGTCTCCTATCCATTAAAGCAAAGAAAGAAAATCTTTGTTTGTTGTTGGACTACAATCCCATCATCTTTGACCACAGATTATGCTGGTCAGGGCTAACTGAAGGTGGTGTGCACCAACTTTTGGAGAGCTGTAGGCTCCCTATTTTTCAATTAATGAATGAAGCAGCTCCAGCACTGCACAATAATGAAATTTTGGGCATTCAGATTCAGAAATCCTATGGGACTCAAATTCAGGCCAGAGAGTAAAACGAATTGCTCAGCACTTTAGAATGTAAATTACCCAGTTATCAAATGTAAGCTTTCATATGGTTCAGATCCAGGCAGCTTACAAGACTAGGTCACCAGAAGAACTCCCTGAAGCCCAGCTGCTTCCCCACTCCCTAGGTTGCTCACCTGACCTCTCTCTTCCAATTCAGTCAACATAACAATAGAACAAGATTTCCATTCCCAGATCATCCGCCAGAAGTCCTCTATTGTGTGCTGGAGTGGACCTTGGCTGGCTATGTATGAGTCTTTCTGACGATAGCCCTGGAAGTTCAAGACATGGTTACTGGGATGCAGGATGCAACAACCACGTTGAGAACACCAAAAAACCAGAACAGCTATTACTTAGCTTAAGCATCTTTCAGTAGCTATTACACTATCAAGGAGAAGTTTCATTTTTCTTTCTCCATCCACTTCAGAAATGGAGACAGAGGAAAATGAGTTGTATCATGTGTTTTTTTAAAATAATTAGTTTTATTAAAAGAACAAGTTGTATCATTTGGAATGTGGTCAGCAGAGAAGACACTGAATACTCAAATAAAATGCCTACAGGTCACTCAAGAGATTTTGACTCAAGATTCTTGAAAAGCAAATAGTGATGGAGGATTCTAAATACATTGTTTGTTCATGCTGTACTCAACACCAATGCACAACACTGGCACAACACAGAGATGATTACACAGTTGCTCCACCCTCAAATCATCCCAGAATAAGCAGCATCTTATTTACATATAGGCGCAAATATGGATTAGAATCTACATCCTACTTATCTGCTCATCTCTCTTTAAAAGCCACTCTGCAGGAAAACAACATATGTTAAGGGGCATATATATGTAATTAAGTGATCCTGAGGGAGGTATAGCAAGGTGGCAGTCTGAATGAAATGGCTACTCCTATTGGCTGAGTAGAATGAAATGTGCTTTTTTGGTAAGAATCACTAAAATTTACCAGGGCTGGAAACAACCAAGAAAGAAAGATACGGGAATGAGATAGGTTCTAATTCTCCATAGCTAATAAGTAATAAGAGTACTCATTACTTTTTCAATAACTCCGAACCATTATAGAACAGAAACCCACTGAACTCTTCTCTATCTCTTTTAGTAAGTGAGATATAATAGGTTAATAAGGCTGACTATATTTTCAAACCTATGTGCTGAGCTAAGAAACCCCATTCCCATGCACTTCCCACAAAAACCAGGCACCCACATGCAGCAACTGCTTCCATTTCATCGGAATGCATTCTGCAGAAAGTCCACTGAAGTGAAAGGGAATGGGTAAAAGCACAGATGGGACTGTATCATTAAGTCACCTATGGAAAACATTCGCAAGGTTTTGCTGTTATTGTTTTTACTAAGGAAAAGCAATTTTCTAGCACTCTGCATAATAGAAAGATAAGTACAAGGCACAGCACACTTTGTAATATTGGGAGTGGGCACATTCCCAGAGCATCTTTTTGCAAAAATCATCAGAATCAAGTTGCAAACCTGTAATTCAGGCCTTTATGTAACAACCTCAGAAAATAAGGTCTGCAAGTTGGAATGATACAACAGGGGGGAAAAAAGCTTTCTGTTCAAAGAAACATTGAGTGTCCAGGGAAAACAATAGAGAGATCCCCTCCTACTGTATATGATTTTCTACATGCTGCTTTAACAGGACTGTCAGACTTGCAGCCACACCTACAATTTTTCATCACATAGCCTAGGGAAAGACTTCTCACTTAATACTACTACATGCACAAAACAACTCCAAGAGGAAACTTAGACCAGGCTGGAGAATCTTAGCTGGCTGCATAGCCCCAGCCTATCCAACATTACATTAACTCATATTCTTGGCATTGTTATCACCTAAATTTCTCTTAAAGACAACCTGTGACTTGGAGAAATGCAATGAGAAAACTGCTTGGTGACAAGAGCTTTAACAGCAAACAGCTTTTATTTACCAACACAACAACAACTGCAGTTGGCAAATAATCCTGAAAATGACTCAAGTCCAAACCTTTCACTCCAGGGCTAAGTTTGAAGTGACTTACTTATGGTAGACTATGAGAAGTGGTGAAGGTCATTAGAAGGGGAAATAGCCACTTACGTCAATAAAGGAAGCGTTCACATAATCAGTGTTTTCTTCACCTCTCTTTACTGGAATGATCACCCGGTTGAATTCATCTACAGGCAAACAAGATAGCAATTTTAGAAATATTTGGCAGTATACATTCAGGTACTGGGTCTGACATGCTGGTGCACAGAGAAGATGAGTTTCTACAGCAACATCTAAAGGAGAAATGTACAATTGCAAACACTTGACCAATGTAGTTTTATATAGGATAACTAAGATGGTCCCTCAATTGAATGCTGAAATGAATAAATATTTTGTAGGCCAATGCTGAAAGGATGTTACTAACCCATTTATTCTGATCCCATTCCAGGATCAGAATGGGTCTCGTTCTGAGAAAAAGGCAGCCTACAAATATAATTAATAAATAATCAATCAATCAATAATCAATCAATCAATCTAATTGCAGGTCTTGCTTCAGTCATGTAACATGACTTTCCTTCTTCCCTCTTGTTCCACTGATATTTTCAACACTCTTGATTATTCCCTACTGCACACATCAACTCTCTCTTTACTTTTTCCATCCCCTCCAATTATTGGCAACACAAAAGCCACCTACTCTAAAGATGCCCTGCCAAATTCTGCTCATGCCAACCCAGCACAGATGTCCTGTTTCCCTGCCTGGCTTCTCTAAGTTGTGCAGAACACTCACATGGAATTATCTGGAGCACCCTGTTTTTCTTCATGTTGGCCGGTAAGTTGCCCGTTCTCATCTTGTCATTTTGAATTTTGATTGAGGTTAGTTTCTGCAGAAAGAGATGGGCAGAACGTAAGCCACAAAAGAAGCTTCAAGTGCAGATTCATGGGACCAAAAATGTAGATACACATATGTGTAGTAAGGCGCCAGGCAAGGACACGTACTTGCACATGTAACTCCAAACATGTGTCTTAGAGGTACCAAACACTTGGTCCTTCAAAAAAGGATGAATGACCATAAATAACAACTGCAGCCATGAAATGCTCCTCCCTCTTTTCTACTCTCCACAGCCTATCTTCCTTTCCAGGATCAAAGAACTATGAAGACCAATAGAAATCCAGTCTGCATTCTTGTTGCAAAAAAAAAAAGGCCATTTTTCACTCCAATACGCTATGCAAAACTTTGCCACATACAGACACAGGCTACATGTAGACAAGCACCTACAGAGAAATCAGCTCCAGGTGGCTGATCTGAGTAGGGTATGCCTAGAGGCTGCTGCAAGGAGAACCTCTGGATAGAAGGCCCAGAGCTTTGCCATTTCTGCTTGAAACACCTGTCTGCTTTCCATAGCAAGATGAGATTCCTAACAATCATCTTACAGCTCCAAGGATATAAAATCCCAGCTGTATGGTTACTGAACCTCCACTGCCATAATTCTCTATGGAGGTTCCCCAAGGAATTCCAAAACCACAACTGCTGTGGTCAGCCTGCAAACAGTACTATCCACCAATTTATGCCAATGGTGTGATTCACACAGATAACCAGCTGTTGCTGGATTGCAAATCCCAGCATTTCCCACCATTGATTATGCTGGTTAGGGCTGCAAGGATCCACAAGATCCAAAGGGTTGCATGATTCTCTGCCTGATCTATGCCTTCAAATTAATGAGAAGGCAGCTCTAGGACCTATTCTGTAAATAACTCTGGGAACTTATGTCTAAAAGATAATTAATCGGCTCCTTTTCTGTGATGAGCAAAAGTCAATATTAGGATTGGCGCAGATACCTCCTAGTCGCATGCTTTCCTGGTAACGCAGTAGGAACTGACTTAAATAGTACTGACTTAAATTCTACCTTAAATTCTTCTTCCAATCCATTGCTGCTGGTCCCTGGGATTTTGTTATAAATCTTCTGGAGGTGGATCTCCAGTGATGTCACCTCCAGTTCGGTGTCTCCATACAAATAATGCTCCAAAAGAGCTTGATAGATGAACACATACTGCATCTGAAGGGGGAAACCAAGACAAGAGAAAAAAATCTATTGTCTTCTTCCATATTCGAGTAAGACTTCTCCCCACACAGGTTAAATGTATTTAACTTTGTACATTAGGGTAAAAGCCATTCACAAGACTGGATTTTTTTCCCAGTGCAGTCAAAATTTCACTGTATTGTGATGTATAAAAATGTCCCACAACAAAGGGAGTGTTTGTGTTTGCAGAATCAATTGTGTTTCACCCAGACACTCCAAACCAGAGGACACAGGATAAACAACACAGAACAAAACCAACGGTGACTGGTGACTTTTAAAAATTCTACTTAGTTGCAATTTTTTCCTGGCTATTGTCAGGACTGGGCTACTGATGACTAGAGCTCTTCACTTCAGCTCTTCTGCATGTGGTTTGACCCCCAAAGCCACCAGATCTCCCCCACCCACCCAATATGTTACATTGACTGGAGAAGATTCTAATCAACTGATTTCAGGGTGATAGTTTTGGCCTCAGGTGGTCTTTTTGTTCATGGGAAAAACTGCACACAGCAAGCGGCTGAAATATGGCAGACTATGTGCAGTCTATAATGCTCTGTTTTTGTTACGTGCCTTCACGTTGATTCCAACTTATGGTGGTACCATCATAGGGTTTTCATGGCAAAATTTGTTTTGGAGGAGGTTGCCTTTGCCTTCCTTTGAGGCAGAGAGTGTGACCTGCCAAAGGGAAGGAGGAAAAGGCTAAAACTCCAGAACAGTGCCTTAGAAGAAAGGCTTCCTTATGGAGGCTGGGAGAGGCCCTGCAGACCACAGAAGCATTCATCCTGCCCAAATTCTGCTGAAACATCTGAGAAAAACATCAACACCACATAATTAAGTCTGTGTGCTTTTATGTATACATATGGTCCATTTTAGGTGCTTTTACAAACAATAAAGTAGAATGTATTAAAAGCTGTTTAACCCACAAATGGTGCAGCTGGACCTTCAGGACTAGAAACTTACATCAGTCTGTACCATCTGGCAGCGCTGTGCCCGGATGCGGCTTACAAACCCGTAAACATCCACTTTCCTCTCGCTGTTCATCATGTCCAGCATGGCGTCAATGACAATGAAAGTGCCCGTTCGGCCCACACCAGCACTGCAGAAAGGAGAGGAGAGACATTGGGAGAGAAATTTAGAGACAGGAGGAGAGAGAGAATGAAAAGGGGTCTCTTGACATTCAGTCCCAGCAGACAGTTTCAGCTAATGGAGTTCTACATGCTGCATCACTCTTTGTAAGTGGTAGGCAAAGTGCATGCTTAATAAAACAAACAAACGTTTGGGTGCCAATATCTGTTTGCTGATTCATCCTTTCCAAGGAGACTGGAGCAGTGCTACGCAAAGTGGTGATTCATGGACCAGTGCCAGTCTGTGAGACTTCAGCTGTCACTCCATGGCAAGTTTCCAGGAAAGAAAGAAACAGCTGTAGCCAATGGGCACAAATATAGTACTGGTCCCTAGTACATGGGGGGGGGCTGTCACTCACATCAGATCGTCTGAGAAGCGCTGTTCTAGAGTGTATAGTAGGAGGGGCTTGAAAGTTGTAAGTGTGCCCTATAGCACTTTGCTCCCCAGTCTGGCAGCACAGTTCGTTCTATGTTTGGACAAGAAAGGATATCCTTCCATAGAGGTGACTATGATCTTCATACTTAGGAGATTTCTTGAGCTTATCTTCACACAAGAATCCTGGTGCAATCTTGGCTGTATCAGGTCCAGCTGCCCTCTTGCATTTACTGCTGAACGGGATTTATTTATGGCTTCCAGAAATACGAAACAGCTTGGGTCCACAAACTATGAAAGATCATATCTCCCTGTATAAGCCCAAGTTTCAATATCTTCAGGGGAGGGTTTTCTCCCAGTTCCACCATCCTCACAGGCATGTCTAGTGAGGATGCAGGACAGAGCCTGCTCATGGCTGTTCCCAGGTTTTGGAATTCTGTCCCACAAGAAGCTCAGCTGGCTCCCTCTCAACCTGCCTTCTGCCAGCAGGTAAAGACCTTTTGATTCAGGCAGGCATTTGGATATTAACTGGTTGGGGCAGAAGGAGCTTTCAATGAGATATGCTATCCTTTCATATTTTTCAGTATGCTTTCAATGTGTTTTAACTGTTTTAACATGATTTTTACAGAATTGTTGTGTAATTGTTTTTCTTAACTTCTGTAATAATGTTTTTTTTAAGTTAATACTTTGTTTCAATGGTTGGAAGCTGCTGTGGGTCCCATGCTGGGAGAAAGGTAGGGTATTAACTAGCTAACTAATAACTGACTGACTGACTTACTTTTACTTCTTAGAAGGTGCCTAGCCTTGGGCTTACAACACAGAAAGGAAAAGGAGGTAAGGAAGGAGGAGAACCTTAGCAGTAGTTAAGCCAGGCATAGAGGAAGATGTACCTGGTCAAATCAACTAGAGGGAGGAAACCAGCTTCAAACTTGAAGAGAAGCCGAGAGGAAACTTCTTTGTGCTTGGACAGACATGGCCTGCTTCCACGGGATATGGTGGAAGAGACAGCCAGGGAAGACATCCCTTAGTAGTAGTTCTGCCTACTGAAGAAGCTGGGAGAAATCACCCCTCTCAGGATACCTTCCCCGATTGGCCCAGAAACAGTGAAATGGATCCCAAACTGACCTGCAGTGTACAACGATGGGCCCTGCATACTGGGGGTTACATGCCTTCACTTTCTTCAGGAACTTCAGCATCCCAATGGGAGTGAAAGGGACCCCAAAATCAGGCCAGCTGGTGAAGTGGAACTGCGTCACCAGGCGCTGAGGCTTTTTGTTGGTGACATCGCCTACCTGGGTGGAAGGGCAGGAAGAAAGATTGAATATTAACTGTTAATCATCAGAAATCCAGAATCACATCATCCCTATGAATCCCTTTTCTCATTCTCTCCTGTCATGAAGCCCGTTGTTGTTCTGGTGGTGGTTATGTACCTTTAAGTCAACTCTGACCTACAGTGAACCTATCCCAGGGTTTTCTTGGCTAGATTTATTCTGGGGTGGTTTGCCATTGCCTTCCTCTTGTCCCAAGTGACTTGCCCAAAATCATCCAGTGGGTTTCCATGCCTGACTGGGGAATCAAAACCTAGCCTCCCAGAGTCCTGGTTTAACACTCAAACCTCTATGCCACACCGGCTCAAAGCCCCTTGTAGTGACCAGTGAGAGTAAGAGAAGGAATACTGAGGTTAGACAGGAAGGTAAGTGGAGATATTGGAAGCAGAGAAGTAATTCCTTTTCCGATTCTCAATTTTTTAAATAAAGTTTGCTTCCTCTCTGCTGAGCAATCACATCATCGCAATATGCAATCCAGTTTTTTGAATGCTGGCTATGTCTAGTTGAAGTGAGCTGGCTATGTCTAGTTGAAGTGGGAAGAGAGGGGAGACAAATGTGTCACATGAAGAAATCCTCCTCTGCTTTTTTTTTTAATCTACCAGAACAAAAACTAGATGCTGAGCCCTAACCTAACCACCCCAGCCCTACTGATCTCAAACTCCTGAATTCTCCAATGGATGCATATGCAGTTACACGGGGCCAGCAGGACAGCCAAGACAAAGGACCTGTGTTGCAGTGAGTGTTGGAGGAAAGAGAGGAATACAATACCTGCTGAATGCAGAATTTCCGCACCGTATAGTCAACCAGGACTGTGACATCTTCCACAGACACTCTGATATTTCCATAGGTCCAACAGCCCTGATCTGGCCAGTACTGAGCACACTTACACTAAAGACACACCACATAAGAAATGAATTTTTAAAAATTAGACTGATGTTCTTTTCTTTTTTTATATCAAAGTAAAAATTTCTTCTTTCTCCAGGCACTTAAAGTTTAAATTCTAGATTTCACATTTTAAATTTGGTATTACATTTTGGGTATAACTGACTGCAATATTGTTTGCTCACTGGACAGTTGTTATCCCACCACTCCCCCACCAATATATACCTGCAGGTGTTTTTATTGTATTCATTCTTTTCTAAGTGCTGTGCACTCTTCTCTAAGATGCTTATGAATAAAGAGTGGGCATTTAAAAATAAGTAAACAATTAAATTGACGAAGGGAGAAGAAGTGGAGATTGAGGAAAAAAAAACTTCCCTCACATACTGTGCCCAATACTACAGAAGCACATGACTGTCTTTGATTCCTTCTAGACAACAGTTGTGACAATGCCAGTGTGAAGGAGTGCACGTTCACCAATACACACATCATTTTGTTTCCATATAGAAATGGCTTTCACACTGATCTCTCTCTGCTTGTTACAGTCTCGGGTATTCACTTGCCTCTTTCCTCTCTTTCAAGTTGGTCACCATGACGATCGTTGCTGTGTTTTGCTCCCAAATCATTCTCCAGAAGTCATTCACAGTTTCTTCTTTTGGTCCTAAAATGATCGCCCCCAAAACACAGTTCACAGGAGGGCATTACTGAACTTGAAAGAAACCAGTGAAGATTAGCAGCCACTTTCATGAACATACACAGCTGCCCAGCTGCTCTCAAAGGTTCTCAGGCAGACATGTTTTCCAGCCTTGCCAACTGAAATTCTTTAAGCATAGGTGCCAAGGGCTGAGCCTACTGTTTTCTGTGCACAAAGGACAAGCTCTAAGACTGAACCCCAAGGAAAAGGGAGAGAAAGAAAGAGAGAAATCACACCCCCGCCTCCACAAATCTCAGTGCTGCAACGTCTGCTTAACTGATGAATTTCAGAAGCACTGCACTTTACGATATAGACGGTATGAAAGCCGTGGAGTGGATTTTATATAGCGGTTCTATTTGCAGTCACAGAACAGAATCTTTGCCTTTTCCCAATGTATTTCACCCATCACTGTCTTTCACATTCTCAAGGTTTCCTCTCAAACTTTCTGAGCGCCAACCACCTTCCACTTCTCAACTCCAGGAAACAACCTGGATTTTGGAAGACACACTCAATCTTTTCTAACAGTAAGCTGGTAGATAACTAGTGAAGCAAATTTGAGTCAGTACTCAAATATGAATTCTGGGGACTTAAGCTGCAGTTTTCCCGAGCGAAGAAACAACTCTGTGATCCTCCACCATTCAGTTCAATATTCTGCTATTGAGACAGCACATACTTGAGCAATTTCTTTCTCAAGTTGGTTGTAAACAAAGCAAACAACTTGAAAAGATCCAGAATAAAATACCAGATTACAGATAATTCTTATTCAATATAGTGTCTCTTAGCTTTTTCCTACTGCAGTACTAAAATCCAAAAGGAAATGAATGCAAATTACCTTGGGCAGCAATGAACTTGTTCTTCTCTTGGTACCCCTGTCCAGGCAAAAGCAAGAAGGGAACGAGGTTCATGGTTGTAAGGAACACTTTAAAATGGTGGTCTTAACCTCTTCTTTACTGGGGACTCCCTGTGAATGTAATTTTTTGCGGGGGACCCCCAAGACTTGACTCATAATTGATTTAAGTACTCAAATATTTATTTAAATATTCAAATATTTATTTCTTTATTAAAGACTTCTGGAGATTAGGATTCAAATCCTTGCTCAGGCACTGGGTGACCTTGGGCAAGTCATATTCTCTCTGCCTCAGAGGAAGGCAAAGGCAAACCCTTCTAAACAAATCTTGCGAAAAAACCTCACAAAAACCATGATAAATTCACCTTAGGGTTACCATCAGTCAGAAGTCACTTGAAAGTATAAAACAATAAATGCCACTGATAAGGGGAGGTTCTTTCCAGCCATTATGTCTCTCTCCTTTGAAAATTGACTCAGGGCAACTATAAGGCAAACCTATCATGCGAGTCTGCTTAGCAAGATTTATTGCTTTTACCTTCCTTTGAGTTTGAAAGAATGTGACTTGCCTGAGATCACCCAGTGGGTTTCCACAGCTGAGTGGGGATTCAAACCCTGATCTCTAGAGTCATAGCTTGGGCACATACACATGCCTGCCACAGTGTCTCTTTCACCGGGGACATGGCAGTATGGGTGTGAGTGTAGGAGCCAAAACTGTTTGGGCGCATGGGCCCAAATTGCTCCCTTGTTTGCAAACAGGGCAAGTCACACTCTCTCAGCCTCAGCAGAAAGCAAGGACAAATCCCTCCGAAAAAATCTTGCCTCCAAAACCCCCAGAAAAGGCTCACCTTAGGGTCACTATAAGTCAGAAATGACTTGAAAATGCACAGCAAGTAAATGTTGCAGTACCACCCTGGCACCAAGTGCAAAAGCCCCTATGAAAGGAGGGGAAACTGCGAAGTAACAATGCTTGGCAAACTAGACCAACTGCCTGAGAAAGTTCTACTGTATGTAGAACACAATGACTTTTAAGATCTGAAAGAACCTGCCAGATTCTGCCAATATGACTGCTACCATTCAGGTACACCATTTGTAGACTTAAAGCAAGATGTAAGAACTGAGAGGAACGGAAATGATATCTCTCCTCTCCCCTCACCAGATACTTACATTAATGAATGAGGCATTGATGTAATCAGAGTCTGGAACCCCTTCTAGAGGTGTCAGATGAACCCTGGAATGATCATCTAAGGGAGAAAGAAAGAAAGAAAAACTAAACAACCTTTTAAAAGACAAACAAGCATGCATACATACATATATACATACATATATACATACATTTATTTCAGGCCAACCTTTACATTGTGGGAACCATTTTGAAAATTACCACTAGGGAACTGAATCTTGGCACAAGAGTACCTAGACCTGAGCAAACTTCACAAGAAAATTAAAGAAATGGGAATCTATTCTGAACTCCACCAGATGCTTACTGTAAGCAAGGGAACTGCAGACAAGTACTTTTAAGCTTCAGTGTGGGAATGTTCATTATTCCCCCATGTTATATAACCCACTTGCAGAAGAAGATACTTTACCTTATAAAATCCACTTGCAGGATACACACACACACACACACACACACACAAATGAATAAACACAAATCATCCAGATCATCCCTTCCTCTCAGCTATTTGGCAATGAGTGCCTTAGTGCAAATTTCTTCCAGAGGAAATTTGTTAGGACCCACATGCCAACAATGGGCAGAGCAAAAAGCAGAGATAGAAAACTTAGTAGAAAAGGATTAGCAAACTGTCAGTGAATTATCAAGAGAGATACTGGTCCCACCAATGGTTGATTAAATTGTTAATCATTTTCTTAATGTATTCCAGTCTCTGGCCCAGAGTGGTTGAGGTCTGCATAGTGGAACTTTATCTCTGTTTCTCCGTGTGCCACCTACTCTAAGTGCCATCTCTTCAGGCTGTGTGAAATTAAGACCACACAAACTTAGGCTGAAGCTCATACACAGGCTGAAGGCTAAAGATACACCACCCCTCCTTCAGTGGAAAAGTGCCCACAGAGACATGGGTGTCAGGGGAGGGGAGGGGAGAATACTCCCCTATAATACTACGGATATGCAACTGAACACTGTGTACTGTGGACAGGTATTTTCCTTGATTATCTTGCACAAAGTACATCACAACTAAGTAGGGCACATCCAGGGAAAAGGGGAGAAGAATTGCAAACAGAAAGAAACAGAGTTGTCTCATCTCTCAAGAGACCTTTCCCTTTTCTCCAGATCACAAGCTCTGGACAGGACAGCAAGAGATAGAAGATGCCAAGCACAGTGCATGCTCATCAGTTGCTTAGTGGACCAGGGACTCTAAGCAACTGACGTACTTGTACTATTCCTGGCACCTTTTATCCCTTGCTATCCTTTCGCAGATCTGGTGATCTGGTGAGAGGGACTGATTACAGAAAAGAGGGAGGCCACAGAACTTGTGCAAGGAGTGGGGGAATGACTTCCACTGTCAATACAACTATCAGCTTTATTCTGTGTGGGATTCTTTCCATCCTAATGCTGCCTTAGTGACTTGCTTTTTCTACTGCCTTAACTAAATGTTTATATAGATTTTAGTATGGGTCACCACACACAACATGAAGTGCATTGTGGGTTCCAGTTGTATGCATGGAGTAACCAGACACTTTCCCACAGAATTGCCATGCCTGTTCTTTGGTACCAAACTCAATGCACCAGAAAGCTACCTTAGTGTACTTTATTCCAGACCACAATTTCATCAGCTTCAGAAACATCTGTCCCTCAAAGCTTTCGTCTTTGGAATATAGTTAGACATCAGCATTTTATTCTGGGCGAGTGGTTTCTTGAAAACCAGCAGGCAACAGCCGAGTCCAATTTCTTACCTGTGACAGACCTGGCCTAGAAATGTATGTGGGATGTGCTAGGAGGTAACTATCACAGACTTATTAGCAAACGGGTGTGTCTTTTCTCTATAAGCTCTTTGTCTCTGCTCAACAGTTTATGATGTGCTGTGTTATTTTTTTCACTAACATGCCACTCGTTTAATGTTCTTTGGCCTTCAGTTTTTAAAATGAAGAAATTTCCCCATATATGGGCATTGCTGTTCTTATTCTTGTACTTCAGGAACTGTTCCTCCTCTTCAGCACCTCCCCCAGATTGTGCCTCCCACTCCCATTATTCCCCTTGCCACCCACGGGCAACGTATCTCCTAGGCAACCCCTTCTCCTCTAATCATCACTGCATCAACTTTTCCTTCTTGGCACAGAGTAGGGGAAACAGCAGAAGGCTGACAGTCATCCAGCTAAATCGTCAGTTCAGCACCTTGACAGTTATGGCAACTACCTATTGGAAGGCATGGCCTCCTTTAAAGATGAGGGAAAATACTGGAGATCTTCATTAGAAGGCCTTGGCTTCTGCCACAGGTAGCGCAGCTAACCAGAACCCCAGAGCACCATTAGATTAAGAAAACTGTCAGACTAAAGTACAGTTGTTGCCACATAAGCAGCATGAAACAAGAGTTCTAGGCAGCCCTGTTGATCCATCAACAGGCAGATTATGGACTGAATCAGACATAATGAGCTTCTTTCGGTCAGGCTCAACCAGGATTCAAAGGTGAAACCTTGCAGTCTATGCAGACGTGATCCACTTGGGATTGCATGGTGGAGAAGGAAGGGATAATGTCCTTTTCAGATGCCAGGATGTTGATTCTCCTGTAACATCCTGCCAGCTCATCATTTTCTCTTGACATAGTTTGACTTCCAGGCAAGATCTCAGAAGGAATAACAAGCAGACTTTGGCCTTTTGGGTTAACCTGAAATTTTTCCAGAGCTTTCCCATCCCTGCTATACCTGTATCTCCACTACTCCTCCCTCAGCATTGTGCACTGTAAAACCCTTTCATCCGTCCGTCTTGGTTGTCTGAAGTAGCCTGAAAGCCTCTGTATCACCCACTTTTGCACAGTGATTTGTCACTGCTTGGCTTCACGTGTTCTGGATGCAAGAGTGAAGGTTTACTACAACAGAACTATGGTCAAAACTATCTGAGAGCATTGGGGAGAAGGGAATCAAGGATGGGTGCCAATACTTACAAGGCAAGATGTTCACATATCTGTTCTTCTCCTTGTTTTCTTCCTTAGAGGCAGCTTCACAGGTAGCCTGAATGGGGCATGCTGGGAGAGCCTAGAAGGACAGAGAGGCAATGAAGAGATGGAGAGGCTGCTGTACTCCCAAGCTGAACCCAAGGCAGTAACCATCAGCCAGTATACAGTCTCGGTGGTGACTTGGTACTGTCAGTTTACCACTGCCCACCCAGAAGCCTCTAGGAATGTACTGCAACTCCTGCAGGCTTTCAATTCACCCTTTTTCAGGGCTAGAAAAGGGGTGGTGCCCAGGCACATTATGCATTTACATTTTAGACTGCACATTTTTAATTTGGCATTTACATTTTGAATTTAACTGACTGTAGCGCTTTTGTTTGCTGGCTGGCTAATTTTTATTCCCCCAAATTTATAGCTGCAGGCATTTTGTTATTTATTCTTTCGGAAATGCTATGCACGCATCCCTACGATCCTTGTAGACAAAGGGTAGACATTTAGAAACAAATAAATAAATGGACCAGCAAGGAAGAAAGAGAAGGACAGAGGTGCAGGAGGTGCCATGACTAGTACCTCTTAGGACCTTTTCAACCAAATGCATCTGCTGGGCAGACGCAAGAGCCTGGAGGGAAAAAAAAGGGGGAGATTTCTATCTTCCCACTTTTCCTGCAACGACTCCATACCCACTTCCCAGCCCTCCCCACATGGGCATTCACTTCTCTTTCCCGCTCAAAATCCTCAGATAGGAGTACCTAGAACAGGAGCTCTGCTTGCCAATTTTGTATAACGTATGGTAGGAGTGGGCAAAATGTAGCTTGTGAGCCGTATACCAATTGTGGACCCCAATGTGCAGCCCCTGAAGCTCCCTAAACTGTGCCAATTTTGGAGCAATCATGTGCTCCAAAACTAGCCAAACGTTCCCCAAACCAGCTGCAAATGCATGAATTTTCTTTCCCTGCCCTTACAGCTCACCCACCCCCCCAACCAGAAACCAGTTCCAATGGCAGCAGAAGTGACATGACCTCAATCCTGGCACAGTGAAATGCAAAGATGCTGCCCTCCAGGGGGGTGCAGGGATCAAAAAAGCCCCCCTCTACAACTGCCTACCCCTCCTTTGAGGGCGTACCTAGGCTTCTCCAGCATCTCAATATTTGTTAGGGCACTAGCACAACAAAAAGAGGCCTGCTGTTTACTCAGAAACCACGCCTAGTAAGCGATGTGGGTCCTTGCAAACCTCCCTCACCAAAAAGGGGAAGGAAGGAGTAGAAAGAATGGGTTGAAGTTTGCCTCTCTGGCTCCTTCTGCAAGGCTAGGGAGGAAAACCTCAGTGGGGGTTTATGGGGCTACAACTCATGAGACATAAATGCAGTACAGGATAGGCAGAATTTCCTTGCTCCAAATCTAAACTCGGAAGTAGTAAAAATAATTGCAGTAATAGTGCTCAGTCAAACCCCAACTGTAAACAGCCTAGTGCAACCTTCTAATCACTGTATTCAATTTTTGTCTTATTTTAAAACAGATGGACATAACTGGCATAATTCCTATTAGGCTGATGTAACCAAAAAATCAGGTGCAACACTGGAAAGCACTAGTACTGAAAGTTCCTATTTTAAATTTTTAAAAGGTTTACCCAGGAAAGTCATCTCCCTTGGGTGCCTTAACATCTGGTTAAAGTGGAAAAAATATTCACTACTTCTTCAGTAGGTGATGTTCTGATCTGGCAAAAGGAAGCTTCATATGCTCATTTTTACATGAGGATGAGGCTCTCCATTAAAATATTAAGCTTTTACATATGGGCTCATTATTTTTGGGAGACAAGCTATTATGTCAAGAAGAGTCTGCATCCAATTAAAGCGCAGAGAAGATATTCTCCGGGTGAATAAAGGGGAAGGGGAGTATTACCACGTGATTACAGATCTTCAATTATTTTTATCAATTTGTTGCAAACTGAAAGAATTATACAACACTATGCCACAAAGCAACACAAGGTGGCAGCAAAACATATTTCAGCTCAAGTTTGAAACCTATGAGTCATGTCAGTGTTGATTGGTCTCAGTACAACCTTTTCAAATAGGCAAAACCCAAAATAATGAATAGTAAGTGAACCATGAAAGTGAAAATTCAGGAAGAGTGAAAAGAAAATACCCTGTTTGGAACATTTAAAAAAAGAGAGGGGAGAAGCAGGGAAAGAAGTCACAGGGAATAAAAATTTATCTCCTTTGTCAAGCTGAGACTGGAAGATAGCTTTAAGCCTTCCAGAGAGCACAAGGTCTCACCAAAAATTTAAAATCCAGATTTTAACTTGGAGGATCATGATCCAGGGTTAAGTAGGGGAGGATCACCAGGCATAATTTGAACCTAGAAGTTCCTTCAAAACCTTTCCTAAGATGGGCACTCTTTATACGGACACAACTCTTGGGTAAGTGATTAGATCTTCACACAGCATGGAAACTACTGGGTGGCTTCTTGCAAGTTACTATCAGCTTCATTAGCCTCAACAGAAAAATTGTTCCAAAACGCATTTTGGTATATCTTGTGGTGGACTTATCTTTATTAGGTTGCTCAAAAAGACAAAATGTATGCAAGTATGTGTATGTGCATGTGTGTTTTGTGCAAAATAAAGAAAAGGACAGAACTACAGAGCCCTCATAAAATCCCCAAATTATTTTACTAATTACTCAGTGCACTGAGTATCCCAGCCAAGTAGGTACTATTACCATCAGTCCACAGGTAGTTAAAACAAGTAGTGTGTGATGGTGACCAATCCAGTATTCTAATTATTCACATATGCCCATCCTGGACTCCCAGGAGTACAGCTAATACACAATCCCAAGTAAGCTCCAGCACAGCACAGATCCTATTCCTAGAGCATGGTAACAGCACAAACAAATAGTCCTGTAATAACTTAAAGACTAGCAATTCACTGTCACAGGTGCTTTTGTGAATGTTCACATAGCTCACATTACATCCAAGTATACTTTGTACATGGAAAAAAAACCTGAAGGGTGGGATTCAACTGAAAAATGAATCAACCTTCCAAATGCTGCTCAGGTTGAAATCAATAACGCAGAAACAGATTTTCAGCAGCAAAACAGGAAAAGGGTGTGAAGAAACCTGGAAGGGGTCCCAAGGAGCAGGGTCAGATGAGGGGAAGCCTCAGCATTGTTGCTTGAGAAAGATTTGATTGGGAGGTGGAGCACAGCAGGGACGCAAGAGTTAAGCCTCAGACATTTTTACACAACGCAACACCCATCCCTGTCACTTCCTAGATTTTCAAATGTAATCCAGAAACATTTTTTAAAAATGTTCAGATTTGTCCTGCAACTGGTACAGGGAAACAAGACAGAGAGGATCACTTTACTGCCTTGTGTGTACTATGTAAATCTTCAGTTCTGCACTACAAGCAGCAAACCTAAATGTTTTTGCATACCAGAAAGGACAAATCCAACAATCTACATCATAAGTATACACCTTTAGTTACCTTTGAGAATTAATGGAGCAGAAGCTGATAAACTACAGGAGAATTCTAGCTACTTATGCTACGTTAAAATGTGTTTTATTCAGGAGTGCTACAGTTAAAGAAGACAGTTTCAGAAACTGAAAAGAACAAGAACTACTTGGACTGGTATGGGCTTGATTTGATATACTTGGCAGTCTATCTTGGTAAACAATCCTTTCTTTTAGCACAATGTCAAAATATAACAGGAAAGAATAGAGCAGCTGGGTGTGGGGAGAAAATCAGGTAAGTAAAAGTAAAGCACTCACATTGAATTCCTCACGGAAAAGTTTGTTGTCATCTGCCATTCGCCGGTTAATTTCCTCCTCCAGTTTATCAACAGGCAGTGGTGGGTACTTTCTGTTGGTACTGGGGGATCTGGCAAGCAATGGCATGCTCTGAGGCTCTGCATCACAAACACAAAGAAAAAGAACATGTTCTTAATTTTGTTATGAAAGAAAAAGGGCCTCTACCACACGGAGTTTTGATGATTTGCTCCAACATGGAAATGTAGCAGCGTTGCACTTTGGAGCAACTGGGGCCATCCAACACAGAAAGAGCCTGGTGGGGACACAGTTATTCATTCCATTTCCTCTCCTTACAGAATCATAGAGCTGGGCCTTAACCAGTATCGAGAAAGAAGATGTGTAGATACAAATCCTTTGATAAAGTAAGTCCTTTGCCTCAGAGGTGAAGCAGAAAAGAAAGCCATTTCCCTCATGGATGTTAACAGATACAGGTCAACAATCTCTGAAAATCTCTCCTGCATCCTAATTCAACTGCACTCGCTGAGTTCCTGGATAGCTGTGCTAAGACATGACTCAGAAGGAATCACTTGACCCATGGGAAGAGAGATGATGTATTTCATGGGAAGAGGCTCCTGCAGTGCTAACTGGCACAGAGATGGGCAGCTGAGACAGAGCCAGGGGATACTTTTGTGCCCTGGGACTTTCCAGGGGCTAAAGGGACTGGCTTCTCCCAAATAACAACCAACTCCCCAGATTAAAAAAAAAAAAAAGCAAAACTGAAAAGCAGCTATTTTTGATGTTAAAATATAGGAAGAGGGAGCTACAGCATATTGCAAAGGGAAATTGCCACTCCCAGAGGCCTCAAGTTCACCCTTTCTTGGGATCAGAAAAGGGGTGGTTTGTGGAGTCTAGAATAGCTGAGAGCCACAGAAACAGCCTTGGGGCTGTATGTGGCCCAGGGCTTCACTTTACCTACCCTAGCTATAAAAGGTAGCCGTATCACCAGGCCATGTTCTGGGGCTCTCAGGAAATCAAAGGGGCCAACATCTCAATCTAAGCATCAGTGCAGATTTGCAGGCACTTATCCATCCAATCTTTCTAGAACATGATCAACAAACAGAAGTGGGGGCAGCGGGAGACCAGGAGGGCCACCTTCTGATTTTAGCTTATGGATTAGACTCACCCATGTCGTCTGTTCGACCGTTCGACAAGTGAAAGGAATTGGAATGACTCCCAGCTTGCTTATATTTTTTAAATCTACAAGTACAAAGGAATAGAAGAGGAATACGCAGGTTTGTATTTTAGTACGTGACATATCATTTGAAAATGGTTTGTTTGTTTATTTGCTAGCCTACCCTTTGCCTCCCAAATATTTTTTCCCCAGGGACCTGAACATAACCCCTTACCAAGTTCTGCCACCAAAATAGTTTAAATAAGTCACCATGTCATCAGTCCAACTGCAAGGGATTTTTAACAAATCAAGTAAGCCTGGGGTAGTAGTCTCTAAAGATCAGAGCATGGTTTATTTCATATCCCAAATCCTGGGATATTTATCACTTATGAGCTTGACATTATGTCAGAGACGGAATGCATAAAAGATATTAATAGCAAACTTATGGTCCTCACACCTTTATGACAGAATGTTTGTTTTCTCAGATTGTGCTCTTATGCAAACTTGTTTGACAGTCAGCTTACTACACTCAATGAGACTTAATTTCAAGTCAACGTGCAGAGGACCATACTCACAAGAGTTCAGAAAGTGAGAGACAATCTCAGAAACTCCCTGGAGTTGGCACATTCACTTCCAAGGAGGAAATTTAATTCTTTAAATCCCAGTTCTTCCTGACAAACCCAATATGCAACTGTCCCCCTTGCAGAGGTGGTAATGGGATACAAAGCAAGGAGAACTAAACATGTCTCTTCAGAGTCACTCCTGAAGAAAAATGAGAAAAATTGTTCCCTTCATGTTCAAGGTCAGCAGTGCCTCAACACAGATCGTTATGAGGCAATGATGACCGACTGTGCCTTAAAACTAACCAGGCCACAGCTATTGCCCAAGGAACAAGCAGCAAAATCCAGCTCAAGCAAGATGGTTTCTCAAAGAAGGTTGTTCAGTCAAGGCTCATCTCAGGAGGAAGAAAGAAAGATACATATCGTGTCTATTTGGAATGGCTGTGGCTACTCTATCAGCTTATTTGTCTCCACTTTCTAGAAAGGAAAGTGGGAAGCAGGGCTGACAATGTCTGGCTTCACCTTCCCTCAACCTAGTCACACACACATTCTCCTACTCCATACTTCAGCAGAAAAACATCCCAGAAGCTTCAACAATTTCCAACCCAATGGGAGAGGAGACAAAAGGAAGGAAGGCAACAGCTGAGCAATCAGCCAATTTACTGATGGCTACCAATTTAAATCTGATCAGCAGGTTAAGGCCGCAACCATAAAAGAAACATGCTGTGTAACTGACAGCCAAGAAAGAAAATCAAGAGGCTTCTCAAGTATTACGTACCTTAACATGTACAGGACAATAATAATAAATACTATGACTAGCAAGGAAGATAATGCCACCATAACAGCTATGATGGGCGTCTCATCTAGAAGAAAAAGAAAAGATTTTTGGAGGGCTTATTTTAGAAACAGAGACATCAAGTATTTCAAAACATTTCGAGTTTGTGCCCTCGTGCCAGTACCAGTGCTCCATGAAACAAAACCCCTTGCCCCCCAAGGACAGACAAATAGAAGCCCACTCAGAGTGTGCATTTTGCATCAATTATCCCAGTGCTCTTTGGTACCGAGAACAATTGAAGTAGTGCTAGTCGTTTGCGAAGTGACCATCCTAAACAAACTGTTTACATCTCCCGTATTTCAATAGCTCAGCCATCCATTTGCACAACAAACATTCAAGTCTAGACTCTAAGCTCATAAAAGAACTTTAATTAGAGAGCTTCAAAGGAAATACTTCATTGTCATCTGACTTATGACATCCCTGGGACCATGGGCTGGAGCCAAAATCAGCATTTACAGCGGCTCAGTCCCTAGAAGGTGACTGGGCCACTGTCCCAGTGGTCACTGCCCACATTTCTAAAATCTGGGGGTCACAGAAGTGGAGATCTTTTACTTATGGAAACTGTCAGCACCCACACTTCTGCCCTGGTGGTCAGATTCCTACAGGTGTCTATGAAAAATTCTAACTGATATTACTTCAGTCACAAGATTTTGTCCTTCCCCTGCCAATCCTATCTTTTTGTACTGATAAAGCCTAATGCATCTATCTCTTTAGGAGAAATTCGGTCTACTGAAAGATATGAGTATGTCTGAATAGAAACTAAGAAAATTTATCGTTTGGCTTGCACCGCCACTGGTGCAAACCTGTGCAATGTTGGTTCATCTATCTCTTGATTCCTTTTGTACAAACAACATGCATTCTCTGGTACTTTCTCATTTCTTGGTGATTCAACGAAGAGTAACTTCCCCTTATTTCAAGTGTATTCAGCTGGTATGAACCTTTAAGTCCCATAACACCATGTGCCTGGCTGTTTTGTAATGTTAGTAATCTTAAAGGAAGGCTGTCTGAACAGATCCACATCCAAAGAAAGTCGAAGTCTAAAGCTTGCTTGTTCAAATATATTCTCCCCAGACACATCAACAAGGGTGGCTTCTCCTATGATGGAAACTGCAACTTTCTTAGTCATACTGGTGAGAACATCAGAAACCCTAGGAAGGCTTTCAGTCAAGTAAGTGAGTCTTGGAAGACCCTAATTAGCATCTTCCTGGCTTCTGCAATGGACCCCCATTAGCAAGCCAAGCTCTCAGAAGTTACATTTCACGTAGTACAGTTTTGGACAGTTACAAGTTTTACCGGTATCTGAAACTATGGTATACCAGCAGCAGGGCACAAATACTGAAGTGGGCTGAATATTCATCCAAAAACATGAAAAAAGAGGTGGCATTCTGACCACTTACCTCGTCTCCAGCACACACACAGACACGCACACCCATCACAGCAGGAGTCATTTTAAAAAGGCAGTTACCTCCTGCTAGAACCAAAAGGCTGCAGAATGTGGTCGTAGAATGGACAGTACCACTTCAAGATGCAGGTGGAGGATCACATTTTTGAATGAGTCTCTATGGTTTTAAAAGCCCTCCCTGCAAGAAGCAAAATTACACAATAGGCAGAACAATTCTATCCAAGTCTGACACTCTGGCTTTCTACTTCCAGCTATTATATTTTTTTTTAAATACAGTGGACAGTATTCAAAAATGTGATACCCCCACCTGTAGCCCATAGTGGTACAGTCCATTCTATCTCCTCAGGACTTTACCACCTCATTCTGCTGCATGTCTAGATGAGGCTTAAGTAGCATGTATTCCCCTCAATTATCTCTGTACACGCTCATTCACAATAATTTCCTAATAACACAGCAACATCCATAATTTATAGAGAACGATTCACATTTTTAAGGCTCTCCACATGCATTACCAATAATGCTTTGAACACCTTTTTAAGACCTTACTATTCTTATTCCTCATATTTTAGACTGATTGACAGAAGGCAGCGAATGAGATAAAAAGAGCTCCCTTAGGAACACTCACGCAAAGGTGAATGGCATTTAGACTGTCACTACTAACTGACCAATTTGTTCTGGATCCCTTAATGCTAATGTCAAGGTGGAGAACAGGTGAGCAGAGACTTTATGTTGCAGATAAGAAAGTACATCTCCATCTACCGGCAAATCTCTGGGTGATTCACAAGGCATCAGAAAGACCTCAGAATCACAACTGTTTTAACAAGAACAGCAAACTGACACCTCTCCACCCTGTATTACAATTACTAAAATTAAAGACTGGGGTCAGGAGGAATATATTTTGTGTGGAAAAACTGTGAGAAAGGAAAATTGTGAGGCATCTATTGTGGTGGGATCTTGCCTTCAGCAGGTTCAGATTACAATGGATCCTGCATCCAGTGTATCTAATGCTGGGACATCTGCTGAAGAATACCAGGCCCAGATCAATCTTGTTCTCATCTAGCCAGACACATATTTTCTTGTTCTTAAGGAAGAATTCACATTTAAGATCACATAATAACGTAAATATCCCAAGAGCCTGCTTTTAATCACAAATTACACAAACAGATAAACATACACTCAGAAGGTGAAGTAGACACATGGATGAGAGTGGGGAATAGACTATGTAAGTCTGCCCAAGCTCAAATTTGTGAATTCATACTTTCCAATCCTATTCTGAAGTCCTAGCTTTTTTGGAGGGGGATGTATGCAACAATGAATTGGTGCTGACCGAGAGAACCCACATTGCACAAAAGCACAGACCAGCACAAGGTGAGTTCATCATCCTTTGCACGGCTTCAAATTTCTTATTTCTAGTTCCTTTTGTGCTACTGTTGTGATCACATAATGCACAACACATTCTTTACATGCTGCTGTGACCTACTTAGATGTTAACTACATGCCTGAACTAGTGGTCTACATACTATTAAACAAAATTACGCTCAAGGAGGGACTGACTGATCTGACAAAATAAAGTTGATAGGCAGAACAGTCACTTAAAGATTATGAAACACATTTATTCATGATTGCATTTATATTCTGCCTCTCTGTCAAGTACACAGAGTTAATATTTGATTCATCTCAGCAGTCCTATGAGGGAGAGAGGCTGAGAGCTAAGTGATCAACCCAGTGAACTTCATAGCTGAACAGGATTTTTGAACCCAGGTCCAAAAGTCTGTCTGCATTATATAATCCAAAACACAGCGTGCTCATACAGGACGACTAATTGTTCCCACTAGTGTGAGAAACTATACGATCAGGAAACAAAACAGAATGCTAATATCAAGAAGAAGGAAAATTAGTTAAGTTAAAAGGGAAATGTATCAACCATCAAATCTGAGATTGCTTTCCTGGTAGCGAACAAGTGAGATGCCTGATTTAATCTCTTCTCTGATGCAGTCTAATAAACTGGTGGAGGTTGAGAGTGTGAGCTGGCTACACTTTCATCTCTCCAAAGATTTCTTTCACTCAGGATTTAGATTCCAGGCAAGCCAACATTACATGCTGAGATTGTACAATGCAAGGTTGCCTGGTGCATACTTAAAGCATTTGCAACCACATTTTCCTACATGTTCTTCACGAAAAGGAAAAAAAAAGGCCCTAAGCAACTTCTTTGCAAGCTCACAGCAGACAGCGGTGGTGTACACAGAGCACGTCTCACATCCTTTGAAATATGCAACAGGTTTACAAATGAGCTGTGGGCTGGCTGCTTGCGCCCTTGAGAGCTGCTGGATTTGTACCTTGCCCTAGCAACCTCTCTCCTGGAAAGAGGAAGGAGAAAGAGAGAGGAGGGGGAAGAGTGAGAGAGAGAAATGACAGCAGGCAGAAAGCAAGAGAGGAACATGAAAAAAGCAGTTGGGAGCTCACCATTCTGCTTCCTGCCTGTGGTTTACAGTTGCCATGGAAAAAAAGCTCCAGTTCTGAATCAGATGTGTCAAAAAGGGAAGGTGTAAAACCTCAAAGCTTCCCATTTTTATTCCAGCTGCATCCCCTAGAAGGGCTGCTGTCAAGCATTCTTGCCTTGTTGATCATTCCTATCCATCATTTGCTACCAATGTATGCAGCTGCTGTGCCCTCAGCTCAGGAAACGACTTGCCAAAAGCAATGACTTTCACTCATTGTAGGTGTCTGCAGCATTAGGCTATTTGTATATTTTCTTCATCCCCACCTCCATCACAAAAAGGCATGTTCCTTCAGCTGCAGGAGACTAGAGAACATTTTGCACATAATGGTAAGTCAGAACCGTGACTTTTGGCTTAGTACTTATGACCAGCGTGCTTATACAGGGTGACCAATTGCTCCTACTTGGCTCCTCCCCACTAGTGTGAGAGACTGTAAGATCACGAAACCTGCAGTGCTGCTTTGTTTAGTGAACTGGGACTCCTCATTTGCCACTCCCAAACAAACCAGGGACCTGAAGCCAAATAAACTCTGGTGTCAAGATTCAAGTGTATTAGAAAGCAACAGGTCAAGAACCCCAGATTTGTTGTGGTAAGCAAAGCAGTTTGAGAGGTATTCTGGTTTGTTTATCTATTCCTATTGGAGGAGGAACCCAAGTAAGTGTGACCAGGAAGTGAAGACTCTGGCCCCAACTGATAAACCAGCATTCAGAACACTTCTGGCTTATCATTATAGATGAAGGAGCCCTGTGTCACAAAACTGGTTATTCTCTGTGAAGAATCCATGTACCCTCCTGAACTTTCTGCCCAAGGAGACCCATGCTGTCTCTACTATCATAAAATTATTTTCTGTTGTAAGTACCTTCCTTAGCTGCAAAATGACAACAGTTGCAGTTGGGAATATACAGTTCATAGGAACTCAGATGTTTGTAATTTCATTCTAGAACATTTATTTAGTGGGAAAATGGAGGATAAAACTATCAATGGTTACAAGTTATGATGGCTATTTTCTGCCTCCTCAATCTGTGGTAGTATGTCTCTCAATGCCAGTTGCTCAGGAACACAACCAATACCCAAATCCTATTTGTGGGCTTTCGATAAGCATCTGGCCAGCTACTGTAGGGACAGAATGCAGGACTACACAGGCCTTCAGTTTCATCCAGCATGGCTCTATCTATATTCTTGAAAAGCAAATTAGCACCTGCTCAAAAAGTAAAAAAGTTCTCTCAGATATTTGCTCAACCAAGAAATGAGACATCCATCTGCAGTTAACTATCTTAAGTGGAAGTATGACAATATCATCTTGAGATCATATGCTACAGAAGGTAGTGGATTTTTTTCACTGAAAGTGAAAACATGAAAAGACTATAGGAGGCTATCCAGAACAGGCAAAGATAGCAGGTATGTTCAGAAAATATAAACCTGGGCTTTTCTGAGGCCCTCTCCACATCGCCTGTAATTGTGCATCTAACCATCTGCATCAGGACCAATACGCAGGTATCAAAAGTTCATGGACAAGTACCTGGGACACAGGAAAACAGTTTAGACCTCAGATTCTGCAGGCAGGATGCCAGAACAGACACATATGGACAACACACTGGTGCTGAAGTGCCCACAAACATACATTATACAACTATGCAGACCATGAAATTGGACACATTAATGTATCACGGTAAGCCATTGTTTGCATTAACAGTGGTTTGTTGCTTAAGCCACAAACTATAGGACAATCAAACAATTCATGGCTTATCTCCTCATTTCTGGTCTGTTTCTCTTCTGCCTCATTTTTTTTCCAGTTCTTGTTTCAGGGTGAGTAGCTGGGGAAACAAACCAGGGAGAAGCTACAGTTGCATATTTGGACATACTGACAAACCTAGGGTTTAAATAAGCCCAAGTTCATAAGCCAATGAAATGTGGGTTCCTGTTGTCATCTGCAGTTGCTTATAAATTATGGCTTGCTAGCAAAGATGGGTTTGCACATCACAAGACAGATTTTAATAAACCAAACCACGATGATATGCAAATGTGGTCACTCCTTCCTTTTTTGGGGGGAAAAAGATACTCCCAGTTTTGCCAAGCATCAGTTACATGTGGAAACACTTTAATGAATTTCACACATAGACAACAGGAACTCTGAAAATCTGTGGCAAGATACTGTTTAATGTGGTTCAGAAACTCCAAATGATGAAGGGAAGAACAGCAAAACAATCTTTCCAATATAGAGGGCCAAGTATAAATGGGTAAGTAGACTGACCACTGCTCCAATGTGCAGACAGGAAATTGGTAGTGGGTTTATAATATTTAGTAGTCCATTAAAGGAATGGTTAGCCCCACACAACAATCATTTGTGACCTAAAGGGAGACAATATTTCTTTCGTAAAGCCTTCCCATCTGGTGGTCTAGAGGAAACTCTTGCTTACTGGAAATAACCAGATATGTGGCTTTGTATGAATCAGAAGTTCATCTGTTCAAGCCAAATTCTGCACCTCTGATGCAGAGAGACTACAAATCAAACACAGAAGTACCCTTAAGAGAAAACCTGCTAATACATCTCTTATATAGGGTTCTTTGGTACATCCCTTCCTGTTGCTTTCTTCTAGCTGTAAAGCTTATAAAGGTTCGTTCTTAATTGAGCTGCTGAGGTAGGAGCAGGGAGAAATTTTCCACCCCCTTCATCCCTGCCCTAAAACAAGCATGAGAACCACTTGCCAGCCAGCTGACACATGCTTGCTGCTTCCTCTGCAAAGTTACTCAGCCACAGACCACATTGTTTGGGTGGAGTGTGGGAACGGGGAATTCTGCTACCAGGTGTATTCTGTTTGGACATCTCAGCTGAAAAGGCTGCATTGACACTAACCCTTAGGACAGGAGAGACAGGGCCAAAAACAACAGCAACCCATCACTGTCAAGCAGTCCTATTTAAAAAAGAGGACTGCAAGCTACCTTGTATTTTTTTCCCCTACTGGCAGTTGCACGTATGCACACACACAGACACACACACACACAAACACACACACACACACACACAGTTACTTGCTTCTTGCTAGTAACCGTAGTGATTACAAGATACCGTAAGCACAACCACCAAGAAGACCATCAGTTAAAAAAATATATCTGTATAGTTGCCTAAAATTCCCCTGAAAGATAGATTATTGTCTTGCTTCCTTTAAAAAAAAAATCCTCTGAAATATAAAAATGCGGAGACCATATGCAGAAATGGTTCTCAGCATGCAGTCTGTGGGAGGAAAGTATATCGCCTTCATCTAGATTTTGAATCAGCAAAAACAGAGGCTGGGGAATCCTTTCTGCCCCACAGATGTTCCCACAAGCTGAAGAGAACAGAAGGAGGCTTAGGACAGAGAGAAGACTCATACTGATGCAATTAAGAGGCAATGTCTTTTAAAACCCAAGTTCTTTTAAAACCCGACCCCATTTCTATCTTCCAGCAACTCCAGTACATGGAAATCTGAGGATGCAGTCTCTTTCTAGGGTTCAGCACAAACAAATGCACAACACTAACTAATGGCATTCTTTTGTATTATTTCCAACTGTTCTGGGTCTCTATAACTTGGGTATGAGAGTCAAGACTACATTCCTACCATTGTCAGGACACTAGAAAACTGATGCTATTCCCTCCAATTCTCAATTAAAAAAAAACCCTCAATGAAGAAACCAGCAGGTAAAGCTGTTTATACTAGTTTTTGCACAGCAAGCTATTGTTTCACTGTTTAAAACAAGCCAGCTTGATGTACCGGTGTACCGGATAGGATGTTGCCAATGTTTATGAGGGAGACCTGCCTCATTCACACAACTTGATCTACTTCCAAGGGTTGTTGGGAGGATAAGACTGGTTCCGCATTTGCATCCTGCTTTTCCACTAACGGGTTTTCAAGGTGGCTAACAATATAATAAAAACACAATGAAGCAGCAAAGTGGAATAGCTTAGCTGTGCTAAGACCTTTGAAAAAGCAGCAGCAAGATGAAAATGTCAAACAAGGTCTGCAATAGGGCATAACAGCCACAAGAAATGCTGATATACAGAAGAAAATACAGTATCATAATCAAGGAAAAAAACACCACTGTTTACTGTTTATAGTGCAAAAAGACAAGGAGTGCAGTCCTAGATCACACCAAAGGTTACCATTCCAGGCCAATCAGTTGCCTCTGAGGATCCATAAATGAGACCTGAGTACAACAGTATCCCCTCTCTTGTGTTCCCCAGCAACTGGTATACAGAGGCACAGTGTTTCTAATACTGGAGGCAGCATACGATCATTTTGACTTGTACCTACTACTTCCTCCAGAAATCTGCTTAATCCTTATTCAAAGTTGTCCATGTTGGCAAGCATCACTGTACATGTAAAAGATATGGCTAAGAGGAATGGCTTACCTCGTTTGGTATTATTATTATCTGTAAAAATGAAGGGGGAAAAACAAATACAATCAGAACATGAGTCTTCCTGAGTCTGATTGAAAGCCTATCTAGTCTGGCACCCTGTTTCCCATCGTAGTGACCAGATGAATATGGGAAAAAAAACATGAGGCAGCAGCCTTTTCCTAATGTAGCTGCACAACAATTGATATTCAGAAGCATGCTGCCTCTGATATTGGAGGTAGGATATAGTCATAATGTCTACTACCCCTTGAGAGCCTTCTCCCTGGATCTGTCAGAACTCCACTGAGAACTATTTAAGTCGATTGCCATCACCATGCCTTTGTGGAAATGAAGGGCAGAGGCTGGGGATGGGGCAAACATGCCCCCATGAGGCTACATCTTGACTGCCATATTCTTATGAGCGTGACACCATAGTATCCCAGCTTGTGTATGGGTTTTCCCATTCTAAAACAGTGGAATGCCTCTCCTAAAGCTTAGTAACTAGCAGTAAGAGATTTAAACTAAAACACAATGGCATTTTTGTCCCACCCTCTACTGGAATGTGGTCCCCAAAAACCTTACTGCAATTGAGTTTGGCCCTTGGGCTGAAAACAGATCTCCATCCTTGTCATGAGCTTCCTTGCCATGGGATGAGCTTCCTGATAGTAAGAACTTCCTGACGTTAAGAGCAGTTCTATAGCGGAATATGTTGTTGCCTCGGAGTGTGGTGGAGTCTCCTTCTTTGGAGATTTTTAAACAGAGGCTGGATGACCATCTGTCAGGAGTGTTTTGATTGCTGTAGTGGTATGGCAGGGATAAGACTGGCTGCCCCTTGGGGTCTTTTGCAATGCTAGGATTCTATGATTCTATTTCCTTTTGTCTATTTTGAATCTTCTGCCATTGAACTTCACTGGATGCTTCCTTGTTCTAACAGTGATAAGAACTTTTCTACTATCTAAATATCATCTGTAACATCATACACCTGTATCATACGCCTCCCATTAATTTTCTTTCAAAAACAAAAAGCTCCAAACACTTGAAATCCTTCCTCACAGGGAGTTAGGCCTCTGATCATGGGGTGAAGAGAGGAAGGAATTTCAAGGCACCTTTATGACTAACAAGTTTATCTGGCATAAACTTTCAGGGATTCCAGCCCACTGCCTCTTTCTGCATTTTTCCCAGCTCTTCAATTTTCTTTATAAGATGTAGGCAAATCAAACTGTAGTACAAAATATTCTAAAACTTTGTATAAGGGCATTATAATATTGGTAGTTGTATTTTTAAATCCTTTCCTAATGATCCCTAGCAAAGAATTTGCCTTTTTCATAGCTGCCACACCTTGGATTAATATATTCATAGATCTACCTACTATAACCCAAAGACGCCTTTCCTGAACTATCACTGCCAATTCAATGCCCACCAGAATATATATGAAATAAAGATTCTGAGCCCTTTACACTGAACTGCCTTTGTCATCTTATTGCACATTCACCCACTTAGGAGCAATCTTTTGAAGGGAGTCTTCACTTAAGGCAAGGCTTGCCTTGCAAGTGTTAGCTCCAAGGTCATCCATGCCAATATTTAATGCAGACAAGACCAGTATTTTCTCCACTGAAGCCTTCTCATTAGAATAAAGAGCAAAAATCATCCCCTTCTTTCCACAGATCATATCGCTCACTCAGACCTTAAGTATCCACCGGCTCCCCTCCAAGGAATTCAAAAAAGGTGACTGACGCTGGTGTACATTTGTACACATAGATTCTATGTGCCCCCTGCTGTCAAGTTAATCCTTATTCACATGCATGGTTTTTTTTTAAAAAAATCAATAATTCTGAACACGTGCTTTCTACTTCTCCCTTTTCATTTGGTCTCCTTGCCCCAAGCTGTGGAGAACCCTCTCATTTCTGCCTCTTTCCAGTAAGTTCCAATGTTATTGTGGCTTGGGAAACCTCATACTGACAGAAGATGGACATCTCTAGTTCAGAAGTGAAAAGAGAGAAAATGCAAAGAAATATGCTTACCTGGGTCTCTTGTTATCTCAGCTAAAAAAAACGTGCAGAGGGAACATTAGATACTCATAAACATTAGAATATGACATCATCTCAGTTTCCATGTAGCACTCATCCATCTCCACAAGTAAACTTTGTTTCATCTTAAACTTGTTGACAAATAGCTTATCCTCAAAATATGTTTGGGTATCAGCCCATTTTAGTAGGTCTGGGGGCAATCTGCACAAATTGCAAATCATGCAATAAAGTGCAGTCCGTCAAAGGCTAAATGGCTTATCTGCTCCAATTTTCAAGAATAAAATAGGCTCCTTAATGTAATTGCCTCACACCTTTGCATGCTATAGACAGTGATTCTCAGAGTACAACATATACGATATCAGACAAAATTCCAAGACAGAAACAGTTTAGTAAACAGAACTTAGGTAACTGAACTAAGCCAGATACTACTAAAAGAAGCCATAAAATGCATATAATATGCCACTGATAAGACTATCATAGGAATAAATGAAATATAGCAAAGCTCTTCCATACTTGAGGTGTCAGAGACTTTTGGAGTAGATACTGCTGTTGTGGTGTTGGCATCCAAAGGAACCATGCTGGCATCTACAGTAGTCGTGTGTGGAACAAAGGATGTGGCATTTTGTGGAAGAGAGGTGGTCCCAGAAGTAAACACAGCTGCTTTTGCAGTCGTGGCCTCTGTGGCTGGCGAGCTGACGGTTGTGGCAGTAGGGAGTTCGATGGCCTTTGGCGTAGTATAGTTCTGTACCACAGCAGGAGACGCTGTTGGAGAAGTAGCATTTCTGTTGACTGGACTTGTGGGCTTCCTGGTGCTTGGTTGTGTCCTGACAATTTTCACAGAACTTGTGGGCCAGGAAGAACTGACTGAGGGCAGTACTAGAAGTGAAAGAACAACAACAGAATTGCCAAGATATGTCACTTGTTCAAAGAATATCATGCTTGTTCTACAATTAGAAAGGTCCTATTTTAATGAATAAGAGCAGGTTATTTCCAGCAAAAACTAAACAAGCTAACAAGTCAAATGAACAAGCCCACAACTGAGCATGTAACTTTTCAGTGGGTGTTCAAAGATCTAATCTGAGCCAAAGGTTTCAAACATCAACCTTCTAACATCTATTTCTGTGGCTTAACTCTCTTCCTGCAAAATAACAAAATACTCCTCACACTCATGGCCATCTTTCTTCATTTTTCCACATCTAAAACTCCTCCTCCTCATATAACCGTTGAAGATTACAGAATAGAACTATGTTCCTGCCTTCTATAAAGCTGCTCTGCTTGAGGTTACATAAATCCTTGCTTCCTTACAACATCACGCTAAATCATAGCTTCTACACACATTGGCCTTCCCCGATCCATTAAGTCAACTCCATTTTCCTCCATCACTCAGCCTTTCAACCATGAGCTAGTGATACAGGGGTACAAGGAATGCTAGATGTTTCCTCGTTGCTTCTTATAACTGAAAGGGATGTTGTTAAAGCCTCTTCATCCCAGCAGCGCTAATGAAGAATGCTAAGATGGGGCAGAGGTTAAAGCTTGACACCACTTCTCTGCCATCACCATGTATGTGAACTATAATGGGCTCTATACAGCTCAGATCTAGGTTATCTGAGATATCATATATCTCCCATATGATCCTGCCCATGTTTTAAGATCTTCTGGAGTGGTCATTCTCTCTGTCCCAACATCCTTACAGGCACATCTGGTGGGAACATGGGAGAGGGCCTTCTCAGTGGCTGCTCCCAGGTTCTGGAACTCCATTCCAGGAGAGGTTAGATTGGTGTCCCCCTTGCCATTATAAGCCTATTCTAACCAGGCTGACAGCTTATTCTAAATACATTTTCATAACTTGTGAACATTTGTGTTCTACCTCTGGGTATTTACACACTGCGTACCTATTCCTATGGACTCCTCTAGACAATACTCTTGAAAACACTGGCACTTTAATATTCTGTAATACACCGAAATTCTTCTTGGGTAAAAAATATCCTAGGGCCAAGGCACTCAAACGAAGTTTTTTTTTTAAAAAAATCTGCCTAGATAAAAGTTAGATAACTAATTCAAAAGTAACTTGTACACACACTCACAAACAAAAAATTCAAACTCTCTGTCCAATTACATTACATTAAGAGAAAACATGCTAATAGAACAGCTATAACAAAAGAACACAAAACCATGCCAGGCATTATAAAGAAATTTTATGGTCTGTTCCCATACTGTTTGAGTGCAAAACTAAGAAGACACCTAAAATATATAATGACAACAATGATGCCCATCACCCAAGGGAACCAGAGGGGTCTGATAAAGACAGAATGTGCCCAAATTGCCTAACCCCTTTGGGGAGAATGGGAGCATACTGCCACCCTGATTACAAACCCCAGTTCTTCCATGGTTTGCACTGATATAGTGTAATAACAGCTGTGTATTGGTGCTAACCATAAATTTACAAAACCATGGTTGTGAGGGCAATCCTGGTCTTAACCGTCTGAGAGAGTGAGATCTGGTAAATGCAGGACCTAGCAATATATTCCTGACCCCCTGGCTATGGTGACGAGACTCCGTGGCAGGAACGAAAAAGCATTCCTTGAGAAGTCACCAGTGCTTTACCTGTGGTCATGTTGGTGGATCCTAGGCACATCAGGTAGCTGCTGAGTAGGATGACAAGGAAGCATGAACCCATGTTGGCCTGCAGGTGAAAAAGGCAAACAAAATGTAACAGAAGGGCTTCACTAACAACCCAAGAAAACGCCCTCCTAAAGCTAAAGTCATCCTTGGAGGAACCTAACCCCTGACAATTGTCATGTGTCTTGAAGTCAAAGGAGGTGGCTACAAAAAGATCTATTTATATTATTTTAACATTCAAAGCAACTATACAAACATTCTAAATTGCTCCTTGTTCAGATACACTGTTCAATAGAATGTCCATGTTGTGCTGTTAAACCCAATATTCAGGACGCTGAATTCTTAGGAGAGGTCAAAGAGGCACAGCAGTTTTGCACATCAGTATGGAAGGGAAAAGAGGGCTTTGCTGATGGAATTTACTGGCAGCTCAGCAGGTCGTAAAGACTAAGCTTTCTAAGCAGCGTAACTTTAATGGCATTTCTGGGCTTGCAGGGCAGAGCACACATATGCTGTGATCTCCAGTTCATTTCTTCCCTCAAGCTACTACCTCTTAGAGAGCAGCATAGTGTTGGACTTGATGTTTGAGCACTGGACTATGAGTCTGGAGACCAAGGTTCAATTTCCCACTCAGCCATGAAAACCCACTGGGTGACCTTGGGTGTGTCACACACCCTGAGAACCCATGATAGGTTCACCTTAGGGTTGCCATAAGTCAGAAACAACTTGAAGGTACACAACAGCACCTACCTCTTACCCTTGTCTCTAATGTGGAGAATAATAAATATAGGCTTGTTATGCAGGGTTTTTTTTTGCAAGTCTGTGATTACTGAGCCAAGCAAGGACAGCAGCTGGAATTTTAAATGGTAAGAGGAAGGGTAGAATATCTGCAGCCAGCCACTACTTGCCACTTAGACTTAGTACCAGCCTCAAAAGTCTGTGGTATACTGGCTGCAAGATCATCCCTCTATCCTTCGTCCTCCACTCTCACCATTAACGGAATCATTTATTCCTTCCCCATCCACACTTCAAGTGTTAAACTCATAATTCAACTGTGTAGCAAGGCCTGGCACTAGATACTACAATGGTTTGCAGCAGCTAAGTATAATAAGGAATTTACCAGCTGGGTACTCACTCGGGAGCAGTTGCCCCAAGCCAATAAAAACTCCGTGTGTGTGTTGTGTGCCTTCATTTTCTGACTTACAGTGAATGTACTGAGTTGCAAGGCCACAATAATGTATACTACAAGGTTGAGCACTCTGGTGTGTTCTGGTATTATTTTACATTTCAACTCTCAAGTAAATATGGTGTGAAAGAGCCAGAAAGCACCAATTTGCCTACTCCTACTGCCTCCCAGATACACATTTACTTGCTCTCACAGCTAAAATCAAGTTACAATAGTTTGAATATCTTCTTGCCTTTAAGAGAGACTCAGCTAGAGAGTCAATGCTGATCACACACTATTGAGCTCTGTGACCAGAATAAAGCTTTCAGGTGGCTTCCCACAGGCAGAAGACAAGCATGAAGGGCAAGTTACATAGCATTCTACGGCATACGGCATTTTTCAGTCTTTAAGACTGCTCCACAGGTTCCTCAACTTTTTTCCTCTGGAGAATTCCCTGACAGCCCAACCACCACACTGCTAAAAGATCTGTGGTTACAATTCAGGCACCTTTCCTGTTACTGTGCTTTGTTTCTGTTCACTTCAGCCCAGGCCCTTCCCAGCTTCCAGACACATGGACAAAAATGAAGTCATAAGAATCTTGTCTAAAGGGAAATCCAGGGGCCAAACTAGATGCAATACTACAGACATCATTAGGAAGCCCGCCAGGAGGGTTGTTGAACAGCAGGCATGGGAGGAGCAGTTTCCAGCATCAAAATAGCAGCGCTTGGAGAAAGAAACTTTAACCCTTCTGCCCTCATTGACCCTACGGAAAAAAAACTACCCCGCCCCAATCAGCCCGAGGGCAAACCACTCCTTTGGTGAACAACAGCATGGGGACCCAGCTCAGCCATGGAAACCCACTGGGTGACGTTGCACAAATCACACACATACTCAGCCCCAGAAAACCCTGTGATAGGTTCACCTTGGGGTTGCTGTAAGTCAGAAACAACTAGAAAACACACAACGACAACACAGAACATCTTAACCTTCCTGCTGTGCTTAATGCAGTGTGGATGAAAAAAAAAATCAAGTCCATCCGTGCCTGCTATTAAACAGCCACCCTGACATGTGGAAAAGAAAAGTCAGAAAGTGACTTAAGGCCTAAATGAAATAAAGGGCCATACTGGGAAGAACATTTTGCTCAGATACAGAAAATGTAAGTTCCTAGTGATTTCAAGTTAAGTTAAACATGCACAAAACGTTCTGAGCCATATTCGCAAACACCTTGACATATTCTGCTGATACAATAACAGCTAGAACATTGGAATGAGTTACAAAGAACAAGTGCGATGTGCATATTTTGGAAATAGTGCTTGCTCCATATTGGTGAATGTGTTTGTATGTCACAGTCTTTTGTTGCTCAGTTGCTACCACTGCAATTTTCTCTTGTAAGAAATCCACACAAATTTGGTTTAATTGCTTGTTAAGATCAAATCCTGGGCTACCAAGTCAGAGTTCATCTAGCACTGGGCCGTTAAACTGCTGAGTTCCATCTAGGATCAGAGGTTTTTAAAAATCCCCTTCATGTGCTTTCTAATGATCTTTTTAGTACCACATCTAATTTTGCTCTTAAAGGTTACCACACCCCGGCTCGATTAGACCAATCTTGGAAGCATGGATTGTTAGAAGTACTATGTAGAATTTGCTATGGATGGCTTGGACTTGTTATTTTCCTGTGTGATGAATTGCTTCTATTATTTTTGGAGATTTGGGATGACTTCTGAGTCACATATATCTGTAAACACAGCCAACCACTTGACAGACCTTCTGAAATCTTCAGGAATTTGACAAGCAATTCAAAAGTCCACCAAAAAGCAAACTTGACACAGCAAGAGATGTTTACACACATATGCAAGTAAGGGACTCATCTTTTGTTTGATAGCAGTAACCAAAAACACTCTCAGTTCAATTTTAAAGTGATTACATCAAGTAAATATATAATGAAACCCTCACAATTACAGAAATTCACTCATTGAAGACACTCTCTCTCGGGGAATCTCACCATAACACCCAGAATATAACTATACAGAAAAGAGAAAGCACTGTAAGTGCTATCTATTCAAAAAGATAATTACATTTCTTTGCTCCCCTGATGGAGGTGTGCAACCTTCCCTGATATTTGTGAAATCTAAAATGCTACTTTAGCTTTGAATACACCTAGTGTGATTTTGATGTTCTTCTTTGGATGGTAGATCCCAAAGGCCATATCACAAACTCTTTTTTAAAACTACAACCATATTGTACTACATCATGGATGACTGCTATTCCAGGAAATAAATGACTCCACAGCACCCTGAATGTCTTCATTCTTCTCTAATTTTGGAAGTTAAACTGGGCCAGACCTGGTTAGTACTTGCAAGTGAAGTCTTCATGGATGTCCACATAAGGCTAGGAAAGAAAACCTGAAGAGAGTGGAGCTGATAACACTGGACCAGAAAGACAATTAATGTGATTCCATATAATTCATACATGCCTAAGTCCAATGTGCACGGTGGCATGGTTCTTTTAATCCAGTCCATTGTGTACAAGAAGCAAACCAAAAGGAATACAAGGAGGACTAAACAAACAGTTACACTGTGCCTGACCTGCAGAAGGACATCACTGTTATATTTTGTATTGTTTGGTTTGAAGCTGTCATAGACAGCTTGTATTTGTTGTACTTCATTGCTATGTCCAATACACACTGATGGGCTTTCATGTCTGAATATGTGGGATTACACATCTCACCGGACTGACTTGATGACTGACATCCTTGTAGAACATTTTCTCCCCATATTTCCCTCCTAATATCTCACACCCATGCAGGACGTGACAAACATCATCAAATAGACAAGCAAACTAAATTGTTAATTACAGAATTCTTCCCCACCATGTTTTTAATTAAGGCTCCAACTCTCCCCATGTCAGAAAATCTGTGTCTTCAAACAAAAAATTCAACTGGCTTAACTTTCCCCAGCTTAAGGATAGTGAGGTAGGACCACGGTACCTGTTGAATTTCTGAATGCTGCTGCAACATCTGATGGTGTAGAAGCTTCTGTATTGAAAAGGGGGTGAGTACTCTTAAAAAGCTATACCCTTTCCATTTATGCAGATATTCTTGATGTATGCAACTATTTTAGGTTCTGACGTTTGCTTTCCTTCTAGCAGAATGTGAGACCTGGATGAATCTCTTGATTATGGCAGCATAGCAACAGTAGTTGGCCGTTAAATAACATAATTATTCCAGGCTTATAAACCAAGATAGTAATCAAGGTAATATGGAATTCCTTATTTGTGTAGAGAATAGGGTTGTTGTTTTTTTAAAAAAAACCAAGATAGACTCTCCCAGAGGCAATGAAATCCAGTTCTTCATTTTAGTTGGCAGAGATAACATCATTTTACAGTTTCTAGCAACAGCTTTGAAAGGAAATTTTCCTATAGTCTTCCCTCAGAACTCCCGGCTACCAATATAGATATATTGCATAGATCTTTACAACCCTGGGCAAGTATGATCAGACATGGGGTGACTGTCTGGGGAAATCATGTACAGAATTGCCACAGAGAACCTGATCTAATCATCATGAACTGACAGTTTAGAACTATGCAGTTTTCATCAACAAGATGTTCTGGAGCAGCACTGATTTTAAAGTGCAACTGGAAATGTTTTTTCTTTAAAAAAAATTCACAAAAAAGGACAAGGGAAAAATATATAATGGCAATATTCAGATTTAATATTTATACTAAAATGCCAATATTATAGACACTGCTACCCTCAACTAAGGGTAGTTCTGTCCCTTCAACACCTCTAAAATTGGCAGAAAAATCATATGAAAATGAAATGGACATACCAGTGGGACATGTACAGGTGTAGAATGGTCCCTGCCCCCTCTGTAGTTGTCCACCTCTGCTCTAAACGAAGCCAAACTATGTCTCATCCCATAGTACATTTTCATTTCTTCCTGCATTTGCTTCCCCTTGCTGTCTTCCTTACTGCTAACAGTTACACTATATAGTCCTTTGGACAGGGAACTCTATTTTGTTCACATTTGTAAGGCGAAATGTACTCTGACAGGATACTATTGTTAGCAGTAGTATTTTCAGTTCAATTTGTGGTATACACTTGTTAACATCTGCATAAGGTGTATATTGTTCATCTAGAAATTGAGATGCACTCAGCAAAGCCAAGGTCCATACCTAGTATCCCAAAATGGGTCTACAGGGCCTCATGTTTTTCTGCCCCCATCAGCCATCTTACCAGCAGCAACTCAGAGAGCCCTCTTCCATTTTCCCATCTTGTTTTTAACCTCAGAAACTTTTAGCAGCATTACCTTAGCCCTCTTTTATTTCCCCACATTCTCCTTCTTGCTGCACTCTGCCCTGCACTATCCAAGACTTGTATCGCCCACAACAAACTGAATCCGCAGAGACTTTGTCTCCACTCCCCTGTCACCTTTCACCTCAGTCCCTAGAAGAATCTTCCACATTTTCACGTCCCCTCTAAACCTCAGAGAGTTTAGCAGGTATGCCTTAACCTTCTTCTGTTTTCCCATTCTTTTCCCCCATTTCAGGAAGTTCAGCAATTAGCCCTCTTTCACGTTCTAGCCCTTAAAAACTTTCTTGAGTTATGGTTCCTTCCCCATTTTATTGGCTTCTAGGAAACTGTAGTTTGGATTTGACATGACATGACATTTGGAAGCCCCCTCCTCCAAACTCAAACCCCACTCTCATAAATTTTGCAGCATCTACAGTGATGTCCCAACGAATTGTGATAAGCTCCTTTTTTGTCTTTGCAATTTTCCCTTCGAAACTCAGCACTGCAACCTGGACGATAATGAATTTTTGAGGCATCTGGCACGGTATCCTGGTGAGTTACGGTCACCACACACAAGCAAATGTTCTCTTTTATTATTATAATGTGAAAAGAAATCTACATTCCACCTGTACAAATTGTCTTTGGGGGGGGTCATTTTAAAAGAACTGCCAGAGTGTGCTAATGAAGTGAAAATCTACACTATGATCTTTTTAGCAGGCTTTCAAAAATCTGATGAGACACCAAGGAAAACAACAAATTACCCATACGCAGGCTAGAATAAAAAGTTTATAAAATTTTTCCAGTCTTCCTTGGAACTGTCCTAGAGGAGGTCAAAAAGCATCTGGACAATCTACAGCACTGTGATGATATTATGGTCCCCCATAAAAGAAAGAAGAAAAAGTTTTCATTTTTATTTTAACTCTTATGGGTACCAGGAAGGGTTTCAAGGATGACTATTTTGAAAATGGGGGAGGGGAACTGGCAAGGGGTAGCTTCTTCCACCTTTTGAGAGCCCACTTAACAGACATCTTAGGTAATGCAGTAAAGTGACTCAAGTCCCTTTTTGTCCAAATAGTTGGCTAATACAACCCTGACGTGTTTTAAAATTACATCAGTTTTAAACACAGCTGGCTACTCCAACAACCCCCTTGACATGAACATTTTAAGAATCCATTGCCTCTTTGGTAAAAATTATAAGTTACACAAGGGCGATGACTTAGGGTTGGGGAAGGATTTACAATTCAAAAAGGAAACAGGAACACAGAGGCACTCTTCCAGTGCTCTGGCTGCAATCATAAGACAAATGCAAAAACCCAGACTAATGGCTATGGTTATATATTGCCATTGGGCTTCTCAAAAGCAAGAGGACAATAAACATCAAGGGGCAGCTAAGTGGTAGTTCTGATACACATTAAAGCTAAACCCTAGGGACCCTGGATATGTTCAAGCAAAGATGGTCAATACCATTTCAACATTCTTAAAAACAATTTGGAGCATAAGATCGCAAGGCCCATTTGGTGAACTAAATGATATCTGCTAATCAGAAGCTCTGTTTCATCACCTAATGGTAAAACATAACAGCAATCTCTGAATAGCTCAACGTTAACACTTAAGGTACAGCACCATCATACTCCATAATTCTCTCTATTGGGTATTGGGTACATTCCTCTCAGATACTGCCGGTATGTTTTACCATTAGATGATGAAAGAGGGGAGGAGAAATGCTCCTAATGCTATCAACATACACAAAACTTCTGGCTAGCTACAGCATCCTGTGCACTTTACAGAAAAACACTCTGGCACCAACCATTTTTCAGGATTCAGGGAAAGGGGCAGAAAAACAGCTATTACTGCAAGATCCCTTTACAAAGAGCTCAACAATATACATCAGCAAAACTGTGCAAAGGGAAAGTGCTTTGGTTTGTTTCTTCAGTAACACTGCCAGGTTGTTTGACAGTTACGTTTTGACTTGGAAATTCTATCAGCTGCTTCCAAATGTTGTTCCTCAAGCATGCTTCCTTTCACACTGCAGTTGCTTGGAAGCACTACTTTTGAACAAGGATTCAAACCAATTTTGATAGTTTAGTATAATGGAATACTGAAATTGCTTCCAGAGCCAAAATACAAAAACTGGTAAACCTCAGGGGGATGAAGACTAGAACCAAAGGGTGGAAATATTAAAGCAGAGATCAGATGCCCATCTCTTAGAAATGCTGTTACTATTTCTTGCACTGCAGAATCTGCAATGAAAAGAGGCCTCAACAAGATCTCTACAGTGCCTTCCAGTCTACGATTCTATGCCCAAATCTTACTTTTCAAAATCTAAACCCATTTCTTGTTTCCACAAGAGTTTCAACAGAAGTCAGAAGAGCAGTCATTCACTAGTGTATAGAAAGCAAATTCACCCGCTGAAATAACTGCACATTAGTCACTTAATACAGTGGTTTTCATCAACATTATCAAAACATACTGCTTTTGAAAGTTCCAAGTGATCCATATACCTTATGTAGCTGTCATACTCTCTGAGTATCACCCTGCAAGTTAGATGAGCACTATTATTTATTACAAATGGGACAGGCTGGAGGGGCATACCTAAGACCATTTAATAAGGTCTTGGGTAGAGATGAGATTTTTGACTTTCAATCTTCAGAGAATCCCTGAACTGTAACACTGTGCTGTGTCCTTTTAATTACTCCATCCCAGTAATTACACTAAAAGAAATCTGCTCAAGGTCAGCTAGAAGATTTGGGGGCTGATCTGAATCTAGATTTATCCAAACCCACGGGTCAGCATTTATTTAAAAACAAAAGATGTGCTTCTAATCTTCAGACTAATTTGAAAATGTGATCATCAAACCATTTAGAAGATTTGGGCCCATGCGTTTGATTAGCATCCTGTTAAAACTGAGAAACAGCTGTGATGGGACAGAAATAAGATGCAAAGGCCATTACAACACAGAGAGACTCCACTGGGCCTTTCTGAAGGCCCAGACTCCAGCCTTTTTCCTGCCTCTTCCTCATCCATTCTGAAGTATCTTGTAGCAGAACAGAAGGCAAGTCTGCACACAATGAATTTAGGAATACACTGCACTGCTTGCTAGTTCATTTTTGTACGTGCCATTCAATGGTTTAGGAAAAAGACACCTAAAGGAATGTCAGCCACCACATGAATACATATATCTTCCACGTTACTTCCGAAGTTAGAACTGTGAGCATAGGAGAGGTCCTTTTTCTACTGTGGCATCAAAGATTTGGAATTCACCTCCTTGTCTTCCACTTTAAGGATGTTCCACTACTATCTACAGACTGTAACACTGAATTATTTTTCATGCTCTATCTGGATCTCTTATTTTTAGAGCTTCACTCCCCTGCTTTGTGTTTTAGCAATGGCTCTGCTTTTATTGATAGAAATTTTAGAAGCCACTTCTGGTGCTCCATCTGGAGGACAAAAAAGAGGAATTAATTCCAATAAATAATTAAATAAAGAGTCACAGATCACTCCGCAGCCTCTCCCACTATGAAGCACTAGTCTCTCCCCTGTATTCCTCAGCATACTCCGAGATTTTGCAATCGTTGTTTTTGTTGCTAATCCTTCAGTACGCTTTATATGTGCATCGAAATGGGATTGGTGCCAAATCCCTGCCTGGGTCTCTGTGGCTTAGAGACAGTCTTTGATGTGTTGCCAATAATCGTCCTTTAACTCCCCTGACCCACTTTTTGCAGTTAAACAAAAGGATGAGTCACCAAGACACTCTTTAGCATGGGACGGTGGCGGGGGGCGGGGGGGGGCAAAAACAGAAGGACATATATACAATTTCCTGGTATTTCCGGGCCTTTTGCACTCATAACCAAGTTTGCAACCCTCTGCTAACTTGTGTGCTTCATTTTAATACAAAGAGCTTTCTGGACAGGCCACTAGTGACTATGCACATCTGTCCCTTTATAGAAGTTGGCTCTAGTTGCCCAAGATATAGTTATTATTCCCTTCTGTATAATTCAACCATCTGTACATTTTTACACTAATAAGGCTGAGAGGGTTAGGCAGTTCTAGGTGAGACATATATTCAAATGCCTCCTAAAGCTTGATGAGCAGGGGTCCCTTCAGAGCTGCCAGAGAAACAAAACATCCCATACTGCTAAGCCATCCTAAAACATCTATGTTTTTACTGTGATAGGGTGGAGAGTTCATAAGCCACTGCTTCACAGCTGCCCAACCTGAGCCTCAGTTAACTATACTGGGACCGTGGTATAAGCCACTGGCAGTGATTTTTCAATTAAAGAGTTGGGGGCAAGCTTAGCTCAACACTTCCAGTCCTGAAGCAACTGGGACAGAGGAACACTGAACACAAGGCATTCCTCCATAGCGTCTTCACGTCACAGAACCACCCTCAGTCAGAAGAAAAGTTACAGAGAAATGAGCAGAAAAATCAAGAGACCTCTGTACTGGCTCACTTCCTCTTACTCTAGATAGCTCATCCCTCACATTATCAAAGTATTGCAAAAGTACAATACAGTAGCGTTAGCCTCAACAACCCACCAAATAAGTAAATAAAAGCCAAAATCTGTAACAGGGCAATGCATTTGTTAGACAAATCTAAAGTTTACAACAAAGAATGCAGCCTTTCAATTTCTCCAAAACTTTAGAGCAGACTGGATGGGAAACAATGTATTTTAAAAAAGCAAAAGAGGGGTACCTCTGGCAGTGAAGCCAACAAGTCATCATTTTGTTTGCCTTGTTTATCAGGTACCTTGATGAAGAGTTACAGAAAAGTCAAGGGCTTGCACATCATTTTATGACCATTAGTTTGGCCTAACAGAGATATTGTCCTGTGGCCTCTATGTTGGCCTATGAAAGATATCCACTATGAGAACCACTGGGGTGTAGTGATTTGAGCGCTGGAACTACAACCCCGGAGACCAGGTTCCACTTCCCGCTGGGTGATCATGGGTGTATCACACACTCTCAGCCCCCCAAAAAACCCGTGATAGGTTTGCCTTAGGGTCACCATAAGTAGGAAATGACTTAAAGGCACAAAACAACAATGATGATATTAAAGTATATTTTAGCACATGTGTAAACATTAAAATTATAGTTAAGACAAGACTGAGAACCAGTGGAGTGTAGTTGCTTGAGCGCTGTACTAGGACTCAGGAGACTGCTCATCTATGGAAACATACTGGGTGACTGTGGGCAAGTCATATTCTCTCAGCCTCAGAGGGAGGTAATGGTAAACCTCTGCGAACTAAATCTTGCCAAGAAAACCCTAGAATAGAGTCCACTTAAGTCAGAGTTGACTTGAAGGCACATAAAAAGAAATAGCTTTCCCCAGCCTAAAGACAGTGAGGTGAGACCACTGCACCTGTTGAATTTCTGCATGGTGCAGCAGCACCTGAGGGTGTAGATGCTTCTAAAAGGAAAAAGGGTGTGTATTTTAACAAAAGACGTATCTTTTCCATTTACACAGTTGTTCTTGATGTATGCAACCTATTCTAAAGTCTGATGCTTACTTCCTTTCCAGCAAAATGTGGGTTTTGGGTGAATCTTTTGATTTACGGCATTATAGCAACAGCAGTCATTAGTTATGTGATGTGAACTCACATAACGACAACAGCAACAGAAGACAGTGTGCTTAGTCAGCACCTCTCAAACCATCATACAAGAGCATGTTCCAGTTAGACGGGGATTGCTTTTCAGGTAAAAGACGCTCCACAGATCTATCCTTTATTGAGAGAAACTCTGCTCACCTCCTTGAGCTACCAGTTGTTACAAAGCTGCAGAGCACACACAAAGCAGCAGTCAATGGATAATCTCTGTTTTGTTGCCACAGCAACTGTTCAGAAATAACAGGCTGCTAATTATGATTCTAGGAAATCACAATTCAATAATTGAGATACAATCATCATGGACAGCACTAAGGAATACATTTTGATACGTGAGGCAGATTTTGCCATGATGGTAAAGGCTAGTTTGCTAGAGTTTAATGGCACCTCAAGGTATACAGCCATGGCAATCACTTCATCCTGCCTAATGAGATACGGGACACTCCCATTCTTCACAAGGCAGTATGATATCTGTACCGGCCTGGGCAGAGGCTATTAAGTCTTAGCTTATTTTAATACTTAGCCAACATTAGTGATTGCCACTTTCCTTTCTTGACTTGGAGGACAGGTAACATTTGTTTTTACACTGTTAACTGGGGCTAGAGATGGATGCAATTCCCTTGGAACAAGGGTAGCAAGTGGCAGCTTCTCCAGACACAATTCAAAGTGCTTCTTAAGATCTAGGTCTCATTCATACTATAGCATTTTGGTGCTATTATTCCACATTAACTGCCATGGCTGCATCCTATGGAATCCTGGGAATGGCAGTTCAGTGAGGGGCATTTAGAATTCTCTCAGCTATCGGTTGCTTCACCAGACTACTAGTCCCAAAATTCCATAGCAGACGATCCTAGAACCATAGAGTTGGAAGGGGCCTTACACGCCATTAAGTCCAACACCCTGCCCAATGCAAGATTTCCAGCTAAAGCATCCCCAGCAGGTAGCTGTCATGGTAGTTAAAATGGAATAATAGCACTATAATCATATAGTGCGAATGGACTCATAGCAAGTGTTTGTTATGACTTAAAACAGCATTGTGTAGTGGTTTGAGCACTGGACTATGACTATAGAGACTAGGATTCAAATCCCCATTCAGTCATGGAAACCTACTGAGTGACCATGGACAAGTCACTCTCTCTCAAGCACAGAGGAAGGCATATAATCACCACCACCACCACCACCACCTTTATCATCTTTATTTAACACCTCACCTTTTTTTCCTGGTAGAGACTCAAAGCAAAGGCAAATCTTGCCAGCAAAACTCCCAACAGGGCCACCTGAAGACCACCATAAGTCAGAAATGACTTGAAGGCACACAATAACAGCAGCAGCAGCAGCAACAACAATGTAAGAGAGCCAGCATGGCATAAAGGTTTGGGTGGCAGACTAGGATTGGAGACCAGAGTTCAAAACTTAATTTAGCCATGGAAACCCCACTGAGTGACCTTGGGCAAGTCACATTCTCTTAGCTTCAATGGAAGGCAGTGGCAACCCTCCAATGAGGAAATCTTGCCAAGAAACCCCCATGATATGTTGGAACTGAGTTGAAGTCACACAATAGCAATGCAGCCAATCTATTTAAATGACTGTATTCTTCCCTAAGATCCAGGTAGGCTTCCAAATATCTAAGGGGGAGAGAGAGAACTTCTTCTCTCAGTCCCACTATCATCTGAGGCATGCTAGACTAGGCCCAAGAAATCTCCTGATGGGCACTCCCAGGCTCTGGAACTCCTGGCCAAGAGAGGCTAGGTTGGTCTCTATCACCTTTCTGCTAGTAAGTAAAGACTTTTATTTTTAAAATCAGACTAGCCACTGGCACCTAAGCTGGGTTGTTGCTGAGATTGTCATTCATTGACTTGTTGGGTGGTGTTTTCTTCTTCTGGGGGTATTTTAAACTACGTTATAAACCTGCTTTTACATTTTAATTGTAATTCTTTTTGACTTTATCAGTGTTAGCTATCTTGAGTTCTATTTCCTTGCAGCAATGTGAGAGATGAATTTTAAAAACTGACATACATATTTAAAAAGGATGATAAAAAGAATGATGATAAAAAGCTTCAATTTCTCATCCTGTTGACAGAGATTAGTCTCCCTCATCAAAGACACAACTAAGTATGCTGTATGGGGAAGCAGCGATGATGCCCAAAATCTGAGGACTGGGGCTATCACCTCACACAGTATATACATGAACTCATGGAGAACTGGACAGAAATCAATGGAAGAATCTTTTCAGAACTCTAAGTACTCTTTTAGTTGTTGAGTTGCACTATTTATACCGGCAAAAATATTCAAAGGGACTGTATGCGAAGGGAAGGTTGCAGAGTTGGAATTCATCAACTTATTCAACAGCATTTCATATAGTTTTAATAAGCATTATGAGTAGTTCTAGCCTGCCTCAGGATAACAGCCCCCTTTTTGGTGCTACAGCAGTCTCTACTTAATACGCAGATGTTACAAGGAAGTGCCTAAGCCCCAAGGTACATTTATGTCAAGCATCAGAAGCTATGAAACAAAGAAAGAGAAATCCTGTTATCTTTATTCTAATCTCTGTTGAGTTAAAACTCCACTATATTTCAGCTCATGTAACACACACTTTGCTGGGTTGTTGTTTACAATGCCTCAAGCAATATATGCCTCTTGTAGCTGGATCACAGCTATGCAAGAGAGGAGGCAAAGCAATACCCAAGACATAAAAACAATCCACTGAAGAATGAATTTCAGAAGTTCAGACTCTAGAAACAGATTAATCCCAGGTCAATCTTTTAAAAAATTATTATTAAATTTCTAAATTGGCATAGGGTGGAATCAAAGCCAAAAGGATTATTGCTAATAAATTATGCTATGCTTGTTTCTACCAAACTTCAATGGATAAAGCTTTGCAGATGTTACTTCACTGGGCTTGCAATTGACTACTCATCATCTGCAGCAAGTAAAAATTCTCCTGAGGTCGGTCCATTCTACTTGGAAACCGAAGTAGAAAGTGTCCTCTTTCAAGAGGTTCCTTAAGGTTAGGAAGCAATTGACAAGAGACAAGTGAGCAGTCTCAGTGGTGTTGTCCCATTCAGCATGAGGCTGTGACATGAAGCCAAAGAAGTCCTTACCACCACCATCACCATCATCATTATGATCATCATTATCATCCTCACAATAAAAAAATATGACTGTCTTGATAAGCAATACAATGCTAAATGGACATATGGTCTAAATCAGCATAAAACAGCTGTCTTATCCTTACAGCTTTAAAAAGTTCATGTATTTTATACCCGCAAGGGTTGTGTTGTGTTGCTGTGTGCCTAGTCGTTTTTTACTTATGGCAACCGTAAGGCGAACCTATCACACGGTTTTCTTGGAAACATTTGTTCAGAGAAGGTTTGCCATTGCCTTCCTCCGAGGCTGGGAAAGTGTGACATACCCAGGGTTACCCACTGAGTTTCCATAGCCGAACGTGGATTCAAACCCTGGTCTCCAGAGTCTTAGTCCAGCACTCAAACCGCAACACTGCACTGGCTCTACCTGCAAGGGTACAACATGTCATACATGTCAACACAAACACAGAACAGCACTCACAGACATAGCAGATAAAGAACACAACCTTTGCCAGAATGATTTACAGACTGTTCTGTGGTGGATATTGAACACTTATAGAACTAGATTCTCAAGAATCAAATCATATGATTACACAAGGCACACCATGCCCCTTACCTTGTAGTTCTACAACATGAATGAATCTCTTCAAAACACAGCAGGTTCTTAAGTGGGTTGCAACTCTTGCTTAAATACTGTACTATTTTTGCCAGTACACAACACAATCTCCAAATTAGTTATCCAAGATTAAAGGGCTTTCAGGAGCCAAAGAAAGTGTATACAAAATACTGGTGTATTCTAAATACAGAGATGAGCACAACCCAAAGCTGAGTGCACCGTGTATGGCTTATGAGAACACACTGCAATATAAGATACCTCAGGCATTCATGATTAGACTCAGAAATGAGTTTTCCTGCAAGCAAAGCTTTGAAGATTAAGTATAATTTCAGCGCTCAAATTGGCATCCAACATGAGGTAACACCTGATGTGTACATCTACCCACTGCTGTAGTGCATGATGTGAGCCAAGATAGTACCCATGGAAGTGTTTTCTGTATCACGGTATGCACTAATTATAGTAGCTTTTGTATCATAAAGCAGTAATAATTGCATCCTGTGGTTACTTATGTTTTCTTTATCCAAGACAACACAAGCAATTTAGGAACCCAACATGTTCAGCAGCAGGACCCTCTGAATATTTTAACTAGAGTCAGATTGAATGACGGGGGAAGGGGGACTAAGCAAAAAGAGGCAAGTTGCTGTTAGCTAGATTTGAAGCAAAACAATTCACGGAAAATAAGGACAACATAGCTTTTATCTATGATGGGTTTGTATTAACTCCAGCACCAGAGGAAGTATGTCTCCGGGCAACAGTTGTTGAAGAAGACTAAGTGAGAGGACACAACTGTGCTCATTTTCTGGTTGTCAGTTTCTCATGTGCATCTGGCTGACCACACAAGAACAAAATACTAGACAAAATACACCCTTTTTCATGTGATCCATGGCTTTTTAAAGGGTCTTCCCAACAATCTGTTCTCTCTATTCTTTGCATGACTCCAAAGATATATTAAGACTCCCACTGCAATAAAGACGGAAGATGTTTGCTCTCTTCCAGTTTTCACAGTTGCATTACTACTAAGGATCTGTACAGCAGGACAGAGAGTTGGACAAAGTCATCCATACTGTGTTTAATGGAAGTGTGGAGACTGGAATCCAATACTCTACTCAAGCCTGTTCCAGTCCTATGGACCCAATCAAGAATGATCTGTACACGTGAGGATTCAGTGAGACAAAAGAACAATCAAATTTGCTTAGTCATGGCTAATTTCTAGAATCTGTCCCTCTGCACAGTGAAAGGCAACAGTCTTTGTGGAATGATCTGGTTGTTCCCAAGATGACAAAGGGAGATACATTCAAAATCAACACCTTTCTCTTTCAGAACTGAAACTGCTGCTTACAGTAGCAATTGCAGGGGAGAGGAGGAGAAATGCACAGAAACAGAAAACAAGGCAGGTTTGGACAATGCTACCCATTGAAACACTCAGGAATTGAAAAAAACATCATATGATGAGAAAGAGGTTAAAATGCCCAGCACCACTTTAAACAGGGTGCCATTTAGGCAGGCATTTAAAAAAAAAAAAACCTAACTGAAGTGCCAAACCCATGGGAACACACTGTTAAACCCAAAGTAACTCTTCAATTACCAGCAGAAAGTCACAAGATCTGCTATTAACATCAAGTCAACCAAGTAGTACATTAAGCATTGAAGGAAATAACACCACAGATTAAGATACACAGCAATGAAGCAGATCACTTGCCAGTGAGAGCCACAGTTTTCTCACCAAATCCAGAAAGAAAAAAACTGGGAAATCTGATGAGTATTTTACAAGGGTATAAACAGACTCTACAGCAGTAGTTTTCAAACTGTGTTCTGATAATCAGAACTTCATCAGACACACCTTAATTAGAATTGTAGAGACTATGGACAAGCTTCACATATTCCTCTACAGTACACTGCACACTGGGACATGGGAATATCCACATGAACCAAGCATCCACACTGTCATCTGTCCTACAATCCTCTCCAACACATACCGTGAAGCCTCAGGGCACAAACAGATGGGGAAAGGGTTGAGCACAGATGTCTCTCCATGTCTTTCATCACACTGCTTCTCTAAGGTTGCAACAATCCCCATCACCAATGATTCTCTTTTGCAACTAAGCTTGATCCAACCTACCTGTAGTCTCATCTTTCCTTTTCTTCCACCACACCTGAGATAATCCTTTCCTTCTTATTTGTCAGGATCTGACAGGCACCCCACAGTTTTTATTTATCTGTTGTGAGTTATATATCTTTTGGATAGGGAATCTATCTGCAGTGATTACAGCAATTACTCTTACTTTACTCCTCTTTTTTCATGTGTTTGAGGTAATATGTAGACACAGAGCATTTGTACTACTGCAAAGCAGCCATTTTCAGGATGGACGTAGTGTGACACGATATAAGGTACACCTTGTACATCATACTGTTCCCAATTTAAGATGTACCATGCATACTCTCCTCATGAGAGGAAACAACAAGGCACAGCTCTGAGCAAGGAAGCAAGAAATAAATTGATATTGCTCTCTTTACCTTAAGCTCAAAAGCTGAAAGTATGAGAGCCAAACATTTTTGACCACAAGAATAAACCCATTTCTTCATAAGTTAAAATTAGGCTGCAGCTGGGCCAAGCTTCTGCAAGAATGTGGCCAACTTCCATACAGAGAATTGGCACTTCTAAGAGGAAGAATAAACAACTCCCTGACCACAGCCAAGGTCACAACTTTTTCTGCCACCAAGCTAATCTGACCTTCCCATACCATAGGCAATAGTTTAAGAGACCGATTCCAAAGCAACCTACCTTTTGCTAGAATTTTGTAGGCAGTTTTATTTTCGTGTCACTAGCACAGCCTACTGCTCATTCAGCTTCTCCTAGGCCTTCTCAAACATTATCACAGTGGGTGTATAATGGTATAAGTGCTGCCAGCAAAGTTGTCTTTCCTTTAGGTAAACATAAACACTGCATTCCCAAAGGCTTTGACTTCACCTGAAATCTGATGAATAAGTAAAACAAATGTTGGCACACACCACAATTCACTTCAGGTACAAAAGAAGCAGCCCAAACTATTTTCTTCTTGAGCTAGGAAGGTTCAATGAAGAAGGCAAAACAATGCCTAGAAAAACATATGCCACACTTAACAGAGCTGAGGGGGATGCTACTCATTACCCTGAGAAATTGTATCTTCCAAGTGGCCGAACAGAAGGACAACATTTTCAGGAAAGTACTTTGAAGACAGTATTTGTTGATGAAGATTACCGATGACAACTGTATACACACTGGTGATTTTTTTTAATAGTATTTTCTGGCTCCTATATTTAATTGTGAAAGATGTTAGCTATAATTTTGATCAAATTAACTTTACCAGGCTCCACACTTGAGTTCTAAAATCTCATTTGGAAACAGTCTGTCTATTGGCACGGACAAGTGTTTATACAGTCTTTTTACTGGGCTTCCTATTCCTACCAGAAATGTCCTAGATTTTTCCTCTCTATCCTACTACTATGTGTGAGCTGTTAACAAGTATAAAGGCTTAGCAGAACACTTCATCATCATGGCAGGTGAAGCTATGGGAATGTATGAATGGGACAATGCTTAAAAGGTGCTTTATTTAAATTTACTGTAAGCAGAGCTTAGAATGGCATCATTGTATCTGATTGGCTTATACAGGCCTTTCATCCTGCTAGCTATGACAGAGCTGGACTGGCTTGTGTCCAACAGGGGTGGATCCTTCTTTCTTCCAGTCAACTGGTTCTGTCTATTATAAATGGCAGAACTCAGAGGGTTTAAGGGAGAGGCTTTTCTTTCAAGAGTCTTTATGTGCTTCCTCTCTGGCACAAGAAATCACGAGTGGTCTTCCTTTTTATTCTTCACCCTTTATCCTTAAATACTTTCATTTCTCTATTAACAATCTGTACGCTTCTCGGCCTTTTGGCTAAGATCAAGTGTAGTATAGTCATTTATGCTTGTCATTCCTCACCCGACTAACGATACAGTAAAGTTTTATATTTTGCATAATGATAAGGGGCGGGATTTTTATAACAGGCTTTCATCTAGGACACAGCTGATACTGAACTTGGGAGGCGAGGAATAAATCTGAAGTTTTATAAAATTCTCATGGTCTCTATATACTCTTTTTGACACAGATTATCCATAGAGCTGCCATCAACAAATTACAGCACAGAGGCACTATAGCAGAAAATTGCATCTAACACTTGTATCTCATGCACAAATACTTTCGTGAGTGGAGACAGTGTGTAAGTGGCTGAACAGACTGACAGACAAGACCCTAAAAATCAGTCCAACATCCACCCAGCATAGAAACTAAGCCAAAACCAGCAGACCCCACAGATTTCATTTAGCTTTCTGGAGATCTTATAAATAAGATTGTACTCAAGATTAGGAAGGGAATGAAATGAGGTGAAAATGTGGCCCATGGGCCCTTTAATTTAATTAATCCAACCTCTACAAGCAAAACATAAGACACTCTTTTAGTTGTGCTTGGCTGCTACAGCATGATTTTCAGTGAGAGCTAACCCTATAATTGGATGCTAACGCTTGCCAGCAACTTCTGCAAAACTATGGGTTTGAATGTAAATGAAATATAACCATGTTTAGATTTCACTGTCCATAATTCATAACCACAGTACTTCCTCCCTTAACCAGAAGTTTCACTATGTTGTTTACAAATGGGACTTTTGGCTTTGAATGGCTCAGAGTAGTAATGAATAGAAATGTCTGCTGTAGACTTAAAGGGAGGGGCTGGAAGCAAGCAGAAGAATACTGGCTGAGTACACAGTTGCTGGAAATGGTATGTTTTGGCCCAGCCCAGCAGCTACACAATCCAGTGCCATTATGCATAGGAGACAGCAAGATCAGAAACTGAAAACGTTCCAGGGTTTGATACTAGGGAATTACTGTCAAGATCTACCACCAAGACAGACAACTGAACTAAGAATTTCCAAAGAGGCAGCAGTCCTAGCCTGTTCCAGTAGATCTGGCAATGAACAATGGGGTATTTCCAATTCACTTGTCAGAGAAGAGGAAATATGTTGATCTTTTTATGAGTGGGCAAGTGTGGGATCAGAGCCTGGTGAAAATTCTGCAGGGTTAAAACTTCTAGATGTGTTAGGGTACAGAGTGTAGTGGACACTGGAAAGCAAAGACAATTTTTAAAAGTTATCAGGTCCTACCTGCATCAGGTTTTTCCCTGAGCTACAGAGCTTGCACTTGTAGATTCAATACAACTGGAGTAATTACCTGCATTATTCCCAGAGGCCTGCTATCCACATAACTGGGATTAGCCACCAGTGCATCCCACATTCTCTTAGCTGCCCTCTGACAGCCCCAACTCAAGTTTGCCTTCCCCAAGTCATTAAGTACACTTAGTAGCTATTTAGTGTCAACACTGTACCAGCTACAGCACTTGGAAAATCAGGTTGCTCACCAAAGGGCATATGATCTATGGCTGTCCAACTGTTAAAAGAGAAGAATGAGAACCCTTTACCTAAGGCACATTAACAAACCTGGAATTTGCAAAGCAGAGGCTGCAGAAGACAGTCGTTCCACCTCTCCCAGCGCACCTGGCTCTCAGAGATCTACTCCTTTTGAAAACAGCTACCTACCATGACTAGTAATAATTAACAGACCTGTGTATCCTGCATTTCCTAATCCATTTTTAAAAGTCATCTAAAGTAGTTGCCAACAGCACTTCCTAGGGAAACACCAGAGGTTTAGCTGCCTTGGATCCCATTAGGGAGAAAGGCAGGATATAAATTCAATAAATAAATAAATACCAGAAGTCAGATGCTGAGTGAAATATCTCCTTTTGTGTGTCTTCTGCATACAGAAATAATTGCACTGTATTACTAAGTCATGGTATTATGAAATAAGAGCCTTCCCAAAATTGTATTCCCCTCTTATTTTTATTTTTTTATGGGGGAAGACACTGTCAATGTATTTTTATAGATACACAGGCACACACTTTTATAAGTCTCTCCTTTGTCATAGCATAGCTAAATCTCAAAACATTTAAAAAAACAATCCACAGGAAAATTAAAACTGAAATGTCTCTATTGGTACTTCAGTCTTAGTGTCTTTAAAAGGGGCAACATATGGTGATAACACAATGGTTTTCTAAATTTCTTCCTTCAGGCCTCTTGCTATACAGGACTGCCTATTAAATAAAACATTGATTGTAAACAATTAAAAGTTAATGGGTATAAGAATAACAGAACTAAAACAAATAGCACTTCCTGCTGTGCCATTACCTTCATACACACACACATAGGTACACACACACACACACACACACACAATTAGTGTTGTAACTTTGGGGACCAACCTTCATATTTTGCTTTGCACTGGTACAAGCTAAGTAAGCTTAATGCAGTTTTGACACCTCAAAAACGAAGGCAGTGGAAGTTTTTTCCAATACTTAGATCTCATCTGTAACTTCCTAGTCAGAAGCAGATTACATCTGAATACCAAGTATTAAGGACATCCTACAGTAAGAGCTTATAGGTAGGTGTCTCTAAGTAAGCCCAGTCACTAGAATGCTGAACTAGATGAATCATGGTTTCATTGGTAGTATTACATGCTTGGTCTTTTATATCTGTAGCATTAACTGACTGATCAGTAGTACGTGCTCTGGTTGTAAACACGGAGGGGAACCATTCTTACTTGTATTTCCTTTGTGAATAGCACTGGTCAGCCTTCATAATATAAACACTCCCAAGGTGAACCATACAAATGACCTGTGCTTCAGAATGCCTCCCAACAGATTTTCTGAATTTCTTCTACTAGGAAATTACCTCGACAAGCAATCTTACTCTGTAGTGGTAAGTCCCAATCCAGAACTGTGATTCTGCACATAACGACTGCTTCCAATTTCATGAAAGAAGCATATGACGGAGGCGTTCATTCCTTTTGACAATATGTACTACTGAAATACTCAGTATTTTCAAGGCTATGTTACACCTTATATCCAAAATATCCTGCTAGCCCATTTCTTAAGATTATGTCCACATAAAGCCATTTTTGTCCAAATTATACCCTTGAGGTTATCATAAAACTTGTTGTTTGTGCTTTTGTTTTTCTTTACTTTGCCAGTGGCAGGAATGAACTAACATACCTTGTGGGGAGGGGGGAATAACTTCACAATTTTTCCTATTCAAAATTAAGGCTTTTTAACATATATAATCATGAATATGATAAATAGTACAATTTTATAGAATAAATGGGTGATGCATGAAGCATATTATATTCCTTCCATGGCTCCAAAATCTCTAGAAATGTTGCATCTCTAGCTAGAGGCATTTATGAAATGCAGCTCGAGCCAAAGATGCAAAATTTCTGGAATTTTCCGGAAAATGTGGACTTTATGAAACATGAAACTCCCATAGTGTATGGACTGAGAGTAACCAATGCTGCATGAAAGTTGAAGCTAAGCAATATGGTCTTAATTAAAGCCTGTACGAAAGACCATTGGCAGTCCAAATGAATTTCTCTGAGTTTTTCAGAGAAAGCAGAATCTAATGAGATGGATCAGTCAAATCCACTTAACCGATGCTAGTTTCAAAATCCTGAAGTCTAGTCCTGAGGAAAGGAACAGACAAACTAAGACAAGTTATTTCCCAGTACCCCACTGTCCTGTGTGTGTATCCTAAATCAGAGCTGTGGTACTCTGACAGACTGGGAATTTCACTTTCCCATATAAAAATGACAAGCTATTGTTGCTGTGGAGTATCTGAACTGACGCAGATTTCAAAAGGATAACAGCTTCAAAAACTTCTACCTGTGTGTGGGAATTTAGAAGTCTTTTCCAGCTACATCTACTGGCAGAGGGGGAAAACACCTTAAGACTAGAGGAGGATTTTCATTCCATTTCTAATTCACTCTATGGACAGCATCAGCAGCCAGTTGATGCTTCATATCAAAGACAAAGAACATGATGCTATCAATCCCTAAATGTGAGAGTAAAATCCAGCTGTTAAAGCATATTGACCCTGCACAAATTGCAAGATTCTATACCTATCAATATTTTAAAAAATCGGTACAGCATGTCAAACCACTATCAGCCTGAGACCTCAAGTAAATGTCAGGAACATTTACTAAAGCCACTAACAATATGAATTTCTTGTAAGTCATATTAATATTTTGTTCAGCAGCCAGCTGACAAATGCCTGATATATAGTATGGCGGACAGAGGTATTTATCTGCAAAGCACTGTATGCCATCCCAGTCACGCACAATGTAATTCAGGGAAACATGTGTACACATGCTTTAGTGACACTCACCTTTAACAGTTGATTACAACCGTCCAAGATAAATGGATGTATATCTATTCATTCATTATTAAACTTCATGAAAAGTGTCTTTTTAAAAGACATGTCAAGTTCTCCATGGGAAAATACAGCAAGAGAAAGTTCACTAAAACATTTTCCACCCCCAGATCACCAGCTATGCATTCAGGACCTAGCAGTGAGCGTATGGAGTATAAAAGCAGAAGAACTGAGCAGCACTGGTTCTCTCACACACCATTATGGGAATGCCACCCCAGCCTAGTGCTTCCTTTGATACAGATGGACTTGTCTTGTATATCCTTGTTGAGGGAAATGGACAGGGCCAGTATGGAGTCACAACAGATATGAGTATCAGTGCAGTCGTTTATGAGCCACAGTTAGTAGCAATGGTGAAACACAGGATATTCTTGAGACTCCCTTTTATCTGTGCTGCTAGGCAGTTTAGAACAGAGTGAATCCATCGCATGTAGGTTTATACATGCATATGGGGCCCTTAAGTATGAAGAAATTAACTTGAAGACATCTTCTTGTCCACACTGCCAGTTGGAAGGATAACAGCTTCTCATGGTTTGCAAGTGGGTATAAATCTAGCAGAGTTTTGTACTTTTGTACTCCCTCCATTCCAGACTGGAAGCTGGGACCAGGCAAGCGTGAGCAGGCCCAAGGGTGTGTGTCAGGGGGGCCTTTATTCTTCACAATATGCCCGTGGCTGTCTGGCAGTCACAAGAGAGTCAATAAAACTCATGAAAGGGCCTTTCATACCACATCCAGTGTACAAGGAAAAGGGAGAGGGGAACATCAAATGACCCAGTTTAAGACGCAGCTATTAGCAACAGGCTTTAACTCTTCTTATCCCAGATTACCCTCTTTGAAATTCACAACTTCAAAGGTTAAAAGATGATGCTTCCTTTGCTGGAAAATTACTGGTTTTTCTCTAATCACGGCTATCTGCATTTTTTTAAACAATACATAGGAGACCTATGAAATGGTACTTCAAACAAGTGTGTGTGTGTCTGTCACACACATGCATGCACACTCACTTTTACATGTGAGGAAGAAGTGCAGTTGTCTCATACATATAAAAAACAAATGCTTGTACATATATGCTTCCAAATCCTAATTGTACAGGTATGTATCCAGCATAATTTTAGCAGCACCTTTGTTCTCCACATTTGACGGTAAATACTCAAGCAGGATCTTCTGTGTGATCCTGGAATGTTACGCGGTACACGGACAATGTCAGTCAGCCATGAGCTATAACGTTTGAAGTCAAGTAGCAGCATTGTTCCCTTCCAAATTCAAAAGGGTAGCCAAGATGATCTCCAATTAAAGAAACAGGCATTAGGATAGAGAATGGGAGGACCAAATTCAGATGGATCAACTCCAACACTGGAACAACAGCAAAGGGTTTCCGTCAATATATCACAGTCAACTGCATTATCAGCCAACAGGACTGTCAGACTGACATCCTGAAGAGTCACGGATAGACAAGTCAGATAAAGTGTGAGATATATTCATATTATCAGCAAAAAAGCTTAATTCTAGGATGGGGGAGGGCTGCTATAGGTGGCATCTTCCTGATAAGATACACTTGTGGTATATTTTCTATAAAGACCTGACTTAGAAGAAAGGTATAATAGAGGAGTGGGCAAGTATGGTGGTGGGGACCACTCTCTGAACTCAGGCTCCCACTGAAGACCACAGCACTTGAATATCACATCCAGAAGTCACCTCTAGTGGTCTCTTCCAAATTCATTGTGCGTTGGAGGCTGTGTTTTGGTTTTTTGTTTTGTTTTGGTTTGTTTGGTATGTGTTTTAAGAGGGGTTGGAGTATGTGTCAGTTCCTCTTGGAGAAGTTTCTTTGGGGAACAAAACTGCCCCCAGATATTAAACAGGGGATGTTGGGTTTTTGGGAGAGGGGTCTTGGAGGAGCCTGGAGCTACACAAAGGCTCCTGAGGGCCACATGTAGGCCATAATTTCCTATTTCTGGTGTAAGGAACCAGGAAAGATCCCAGAGAAGACAATAAAAAAAAAATCAAAATTTAAACAAGGAAGGGATGTTTCAAATGAACAGATAAGAGGCAATCAGAAATATTATTAGAAGGGAGGGAAGATGACTTGAGATGGCAAATAATCAAAAGTAAGATCTTTACAGGGGAAAGCCAAACTGCTCTTTTATCTTTGGGAACTTCAAATATTTTTTACTGCTTAAAGCGCTAGCTTCTAGAAATTTTGCTGCAGGCTGCTTGGAATCTGAAGCACTTTTGCAGCCCAACCTAATATTGCATGAAACTTTATAACTGGAAGACACACTAGATACATAAGTCCATTAACAGAATAGCTGGAAACACTAAGAATTAGGCAACAACAACCAAAAAAAAAAGGAGAGAGAGAGATTGAAAGAGAAGAGATAAGAAGAGGTGGGCAGAGAGACAAAGCTGGGAGAAGAATCAATTTATGTTTACAATGAAGAAGCTGCACAAAGCAATATATGAGCTTTTGTACCATAAGGTTGCCCAATTAACCTAGATTTCCTTTTATTATGTCATTGAAAAGGCAACAATGACCCAAAAAAGGAAAAAAAATAAAAAGGCTTGACTCTCCCTACATCTAAAAACTGCACTTGCAAAAGATGCCTTTTGTGTTTACGCTGATCACACTGATTTACAGTCTTACAGTATCTTACTTTCTTTGATCCATTCACAAACCTTTGCAACTATACATAATCACAGGACTGGAAAGCCATTAAAGATGGTCTGAAAGTATAGGATGATACCCACAGCATCCAAAGTGGTAGGATAAATGTCCTCCCTCGAGCCTTTCATCTAACTTTCAGTATTAGCTACCAGTGAAGCAGAATGAGAAGATAGAGCACAAATGCTTTAGGAGCTCCCATTGTGATCACTGTACATATGATAGCTATTACAAATGCAGAGCAATAAGGAAGATTTCTTTCAGGCAAATTCAGTCTGTGCTAGGGAAACCCCCACTTGATTTCCGTGCAGTCACCAGTTAAGGTGTGGAGCACTGACAAATTGTGCTGCTGTTATTTTAAACAGAGTTATGAACAGATATCACGGAACTTCGTATCTTCCAACTATTTTGACTTGTCAGGGACAGTCCCAATTAATCATCTCTCATTCCACTTTTTCAGCTGCTTTAAAGTGTCCCAGTTTTTCTCGCCTCCTCCCACTTTCTCCCTTTATCCTCTGCTTAATTCAACTGCTGCAAAGTTAGTTCAAAGGGTAAAAGTAGTTTGCACTCAATAACTCAGGAATAGAGAGAGGAGAAACGGGGTTGAATCTTGCCCTCCTCTGTAGTCTCAGGCAAAAGCAAATGGCTACTCCCTCTCCCAGCTTGCCATACTTTTTCGCATTAATAACTTTTGCCATCTTGATGCCATTTCATATTGCTTGTTTACACATGTCCCAGTTTTTGTATGTAAAATGTTGGATGATATAGAATGTCTTTTTCTAGTGTTGGAGTTTGCACAATAATATTGCACCTATTCCAAATAACACTATGGAATTTTTAAGAACACCGCACTAAAAGCAGTGTTAGTTAAAAGAGCAACTTACCCAACTTAGAGGAATCTAAATCCCAATTAGCCACTCAAAGGCCTGTAATGCTACGTATTAATTCATTAAATATTGAGTTGGGGTCACTTACTGTCCAGCATGTACAGTTGTATTAAAAAACCCTGCTTAAACAGAGCAGACTGAAAGATAGTGAACTTGATGGCTAAGGAATGTAAGATTCATTTCCTTAGTCCCCATCTGACACTTTACCACTATGTCTCTTATTTAACATTTAATTTTAACACTTGCTAAGTATCTCCTGACCAGCTTTCAGATCCAAACTGACAATGAAAAGCAGATACTTCCTTAATGTCTCAGATGATTTCAAGATTCGTCCAAATATGTTGTCTCATCCCAAAGGTAAGGAAAGTGGGGCCCTCAAGCAACCAAGGGCCCAGTACTTAAAAACAAGCAAGCAAACAAAAACTTTACCCTCAAAATACACCTAAATGCCACCCACATGGTATGGGGACATTTTGACCACATTTTTTGACCCTCTCTGACTATTTGAGATGCAGGAGAGGCCCTTTTTTCCAACACAAAGTGACTTTAAGGTTGCCTTCCTGGTTATGTTTTGCTGGATAAAAGGCCTCTCCTGGCCCCAAAATGGTAAAGAGAGGGCCCAAAATGTGGTGAAATTGCCTCCATCCCCTCCAAAGATAGATATCTGGGGCCAAAACAAAAAATATTAAGGGGGCAAAGATAGGGTGGCCAATGAAGTCCCCCAAGTCCCAACAGTTCCCAATCCTCCTGTATCCATTTGGGCTACATTGGTTCCCAGAAAGTATTTAAGCTGGATGAACTAAGAGTTGCTGCCTCATCTCAAAATGCCTTGTGTTTACAAACATAAGGTTAGCCCAAGGGAGCCATTATATTTAACCTAAACCCAAATCTATCCAGAATTGAAGCATGCGGGGTATGATATTTTCAAATTTTCATCCTGTAAATTATGGAAAGCTGGCCACCTTACACTGAACTAATCCCTGATTTGCCATTATATACTTATATAGCATGAAAAGGAGACATATGTCAGAATGCCACTGCTGTGGCTTCAATTTTCACATCCACTGGAAGTCTTTTAACAGCACGGCTGCAGGACAAATATGCACTAAAGCATATCCTGTAGAAATCACCACTACACCTCTCTGATTAGAAACATTCAACTCATATCTGAATTATTTTATTTTTCATAAATTATCCAAATCCAAAGATCAGCTGGTTAAGACAGTATGCCTGCAGTCTGGAAGCATCTAGTGGCAACGTACAGTAGAAGGGAAGTGAGCAAACAAATCATGCACGGTTATAAATCTCTATGACAGTTCACTGTATTTGAACACAGTAATCCATAGAATTTTATGTACGTGAGAAATGACAAAAAATGAGTCCTATTATTCCATTATGTTTACCACAAAAAAAAAAGAAGAGACCACAGCTAACAAAGGCTTGAGTTAGCTACCAGTGGTACATTCTCAGAAACTCCCTTTGACAAGGCTTGGCCAAATTAGGTCCCTGGGGACTGTTTTGCTTGAAAAAGGCAACAGCTCTAACGGGATTCTCAGCTTCTTGTACTGAGAATGAAAAGATGCCGGAGTAATTTGATCAGACTACAGTCCCACAAAAGTCTGAGATCAGGGGGACAAATATGAAATTTTGACATAATGCTGTTAAGCACTCTCAGAAAATGGCTACCACAGGAGGGAAGACCTGCCCATTGACAATATGGCAGCACAGTAGAAATGGCCAGTTACGAAACACCAGTTTCTCAGAGGACAAACTAGTGACGTCAAAAGTAAAATAATTTGCCAACAACAAAGGTAAACAGCAGAAATGGGGTCCAGTCTTAAAAACAGAAAACCACTCTTCTGAATCACAGCTTTCACTTCACAGAACACAAACTGATGAGGCAAAGATCTTGGCCAAGAAACTGTTCACAAGCCAGAGGTTGGAACATGAGCTTCAAATGCCTATCAGATATTCGACTCCACCAAGCACAAAAAAAGATAATTTTACTGAAAGCAAACTGGTAATGCTCAGAGTACGCACACTGGGTACACCCAGCCACACTAATATAAAGAAAAGTCCCAGGGAAAACACACACCAACAAAGCGGCTACCATGCTCATCATACCATCGACATACACAATTGTTAGCTTCGAAGAATGCCTACAGGCCAAACACCTCACTTCAACTATGTCTCTTGAGGCCAATGCTTGGAAATAAAATGTGTTGGAAGACAGTGCTGCAGCAAACTAGTCTCCCTGGGAATGCGAGGATTCGACTACATTCCGGATAAGGGGGATAAGTATGTCCATTTTCTACCTCTCTATTAACACAAACAGGCATTTAATTCTACCCGTTAAATTGGATGCCAGCATCTCCATCTCTCTTCCTACCCACTGAAATGTGGTAATAAGCCATTCCAAAGCAGACTACCAGACTTTACTTGAATACTTTGAGCAATCTGTGCAATCAGTACAATTTCGTATAGTATAATTCCATTTAATATAATTCCATATAATTTTTATTCCAAGAGCCATTGCTTTGGCCTCTGAGGAAGAGCAGTGAACCCAGCATCTGATGGACTTAATTCCCTCCCTCACTGCCACTCCCTTTTCCTTACATGACATATCTTATTTAGATTGTAAGCCTGGGTGCAGGGAACTGTCAAATTAGCAATTTCTAAGCCATTCTGCTTGAGTGGTTAGCTGGACTACAACTCTGGAGACTAGTGTTTGAATCCCTGCTTGGCCATAGAAACCCACCAGGGAACCTTGGGCAAGTCACATTCTCTCAGCCTCAAAGGAAGACAAAGGCACATCCCGTTGGAAAAAATCTTGCCAAGAAAACCCCATGACAAGTTCACCTTAGGGTCATCGTAAGCGGGAAATGACTTGAAGGCACACAATAACAACAATACCATCCTGAGAGCCATTTTGACTGAAGAGAGAGTTATGAATACTCTATAGATATAAAAAGCCAACGACTTCCCTACAAACTGGCACACAGTTTGATTAAATGTTCCTGAACAACTGCAAATATAAGAAGCCAATATCATGTTCTGTAGAGGAGAATATTCCTTCCAGACTCTTTACATAACCTACTACAGATCATGAAGTTTTTCAGAGTGGAAAGAACAAGAGATTTTAAATAGTGACTCCACATTTACACAATTAAGTAAGCCATACTAAGACATTATTCAGCTTGTATTCTTCAAAAGGCAGTCAAGAGAGTATCTAATTAACCTTCCCTTCAACCACATTTTCTTCATGTTGAAAATGAGCAATCTGCAAAAGAAATCCTAACTAATTTTCCAGGGATTATCCCTATGCAGACAACCTCCAAATGCACATGTCACTTCCCACATAAGGAAAGTGACAAAGGGATGGTGTGATGTCGGGCTAGACCAGAGGCGGCCAAACTTACTTAATATCAGAGCCACACACAATAAACTTGGGATGTCTGAGAGCTGCAAAAAATAAGTATTACACACAGACAGCTTGAAATGAACTTTTTTTTTTTTTTTTTTTGTGAATATACACACCGACATGGCTTCTTGTCACATCAACTTGTAAGTTCAGTTCTTGTAACTAAGTTCTTGGGGACTATTCTTTTTCCTTGTAGTCAACCACTAAGAACAAACAGGCTTTTTAATGATTCAAAAGACCATCTGAAGGCTCTGCTTTTTCATCTGGAGCAGCGTCCACCAAAGCACTGAAGAACACAATGAGCCCAAGCAAGAGCAGTTACAAGCTGATGAAGCAGAGCGTGATAGATGCTTGAACAGCTGTGGTCTGAACTGCACCAGTGGGGGACAGCATGCTGCAAAGAGCTTCTCGTTCACGTACATTCACCAGCTCAACAGAATTCACGCCCACATAACATAATCCATCTGAACATCTAACAATCTAGGGAGGTGGGAGGCAGAGAAGCAAAATGCAGAATAAATTTCCTACACAGCTTTCTCCTATCTCCTTTTTAAAAAATTAATTTGGGAAACACAGTCTTACTGCAGAAACCAAATGCCGGAAATTATGAATCCAAATTCAACCAGCCCACCTGCCATCCCTTTCAAAATGGCCATACGATCAGAAGTAACATGAATGTGATTTCAGACACTGATTATTTTCTCTGGCCTGTCAATCAGCAAATCACTCACCTAATAAAAAGTCACAATTTCTGCAACACAAAATCTAAGGTACTGCACTCAGGTACTACACACACATAAACCTACACACTAAGCATCTCAGTTCTCCTACAATCAATTGCTTCTTCAGACAACGTATAATTTGAGGAAAACATCCTGATCTATTTTCTATTAATATACTAAATATACTTAATTAATATACTAAATTAATTAAATTAAACTAAATTAAATTAATATACTAAAACAAGTAAAGCTATACCACTAATTGGCTCTATGTTTCTGGATGGTCATGATATTTGCTCCAGTTTAATTTTAGAGATTCCTTCACAGAAGAAAAGTTGGGGGGAAAAGATTCAAAGAGAAAAACTTGTTTGCCTCAACCCTTCTACATAAATAAATACCATTGTTCAATGGTGTTTATGGCTGGCTTAATGTTTGTTCTACATATAGTTTTACAAACAGAATCCATATCTAAAACACCTCCTGCGAAGTTTAATTTAGAATCTTTGAAAGCCAAAGTGGCAAATATACCAATAAAATGAGCAACTGCGTGTTAGAAGTGGCCTTACGGAAATGTAAAAAAAAAAGAGCGATACATAATAACAACAACAACAACAAAACAGGAAGGGGGAAAAGAGGCAGAGGAGAGGGAAGAAGAACATTTATTTCTGCCCGCCTCACCCTATGGGTCCAGGCAGGGAACAACATTTTGCAGTACGACAAGAAGTAGACACATAGCTCTGTTAAAAACACGAACATCAATTAAAAGTACATAATCATTTCTTTCAATATCTTATCCCATTTCCCTTTGATTTTGCAGGTAAGCAGATTTTTTTTCTTTCATCTCCAATATTTTAATCATGCACTGATCTAATGTGGGGATTTCTTTAAATTACCGTAATTTAGCCAGTAATAATCTAGCAGTAGTAACTAGATATAATAAAACTCTTCAATATTTTTTTAAATTATTGGATCTATATTTTGAATCATGTTTAGTAAGGAAAATTCTGGTAAGAGAAGGATCTGGGTTTTAAATATCTCCATTAGGTCTACACATAACTGCTCCCAAAAATTTTTAACTTTTTGGCAACTCCACCACATATGTGTAAAAGTTCCAATTTTCTCTTGGGATTTCCAACATTTGTTCTGGTGTGTGTTATACATTTTATCTAATTTTGCCGGTGATAGGTACAATTTATAAAACATCTTCACATAATTTTCTTTAAGGTCCTCTGACAGCGTAAATCTGTGAGTCAGTTTCCAAGATGTTTCCCAATGTTCTAATTCAATTTCATGACCTAAACTATTGGCCCAAGATATCATGGTATCTTTACAAATTCATCTTCCAATTTGTAATTTAGTATGAATTTATAGAATTTAGATATAACATGATGTGGTGGACCAAATATAATCTTCTCTAATTCATTGCGTGTCTCCCTCAGATTGAAGCCTCCTAGCCAAATCAAAAACAATAAATTCATAATATAAAAACTAATAATTTAAAAACAATATGGATAGGCCTGCCAGAAGAGACTGGTCTTTAATGCTGTTTTAAAACACAGACAATACTTCCAGTTGCTGGATCTCTTTTGGCAGGTCATTCCACAGTTTTGCTGTAAATTAAGCAAAAGTCCTCTGGTTAGCAGTTGCCAGGTTGGTCCCGGCTGACTGAAATAAATGTCTCCCTGAGTGTATGGGGTGCATTATACAGAAGAAGGAAATCCCATAGGTAACCTGGACTCAAATCCATGAAGGGCTTTAAAGCCACCATATCTGTTGTACCTTATCTGCAAACTAACTGGCAGCCAATGGCATGATTTTAATAAAGGTGTAATATAATCACTTCCAGATGCACCAGTAACCAATCTGGCTGTCATGTTTTGCTCTAACTGAAGTTTCAGTGCATTGCAGTAGTCCAACCTTGAAGTTACCAGTGTGTGCACTACCGTCTTTAGGTCCTCCAGCTCTAGGAAGAGACTGATAGTGAGCAGTCCTGGCTATCAGATCTATCTGGGCAGTCATTTGGAGCAACGTATCCAGAAGCACTGGATTATGATGAATAGCAGTGGGCAAAGTGTAGCTCTCCAGATGTTATTGACTGCAACTCCCATTAGTTTTAGTATCAAATAGTGAGAAATGCTGTGAGCTATAACTCATCAATATCCGGAGGATCGTGTGTTGCCCACCCCTGCTTTAGGAGACAGCAGTGTAAGTTCAAAGTCACAGTGGCATCGCTGTGACAGCACAAAGTAACCTCCTTCTCTTCTCCTGCTAGGTGGAGTCACCTTGAACCAACTCCAGAACGTTCCCCAGCTTTCAGGAATAGATTTTTAGGGTACCCAAAGTGCTGCAATACAAAAAGGAAATTCCCCATTGCATCATTTCAGCAGTGGATCATGCTCACTGTTTCTTGAAAAGAAGATTTCAGGTGTATGTTTTCTAGTATCTGAAGGACTGTCCTATAAAATACAGAAGAAACTTTTCATTTGTGAGCAAGACTGGATGTATGGAATTTTCAAGGAAGCACGGAGTAGGCTGATTTAAATCAAGGCAATTAAATCACAGGTTATAAATCAAAAAGGATCTATTTTAATCTGACTAAAATCAGGCTTCCTATTCTTCATCCTCTAATCAAAATAGCAGTTCAAATCAGACCGCAGTTTCCATTAACCAAATATGAACAGTTCCGCATGAGACTGCTCTAGCGCTATTATTCCAGTTTCAACATCCTATGGAATGCCGCCTGGCCCCTCCCGAAACTGCAAACCCCAGGATTCCATAGGATGTTGCAAGTGGAATAACAGCGTTAGAATAGTCTCATGCAGAAATGGCCTATGTTTACATTGTTTGATTTTTAGAACCAGACCTGGGATCTCTTTGTCCCTCTGTGTGTGTTTTACATACTTTCCTTTTCACTATTAAGTAGAGTCTTTAAAATATCTCCATTTGTGTGTCTTTCTTACAGCTGGCACCAATGGTAGCTTGCTTGCTAGCTTTTATTTACTTATTTTATTTGGGGAGTTTATGCTTACCTCAGAGAAACCATACTACAGGTTTGCACTGGGAACTATACAGGATCCTGTACGCCAGACAATTTTGTCTTTTCTCCCTTATGTTGCATTTTCTTCTGCTTCACCCTATCTTGGACCAGCCCTCCCTCACAAAAACAAGGTGGCAAATTAAAAATGATATACTCCTGATTGATACATAGAGGTAGAGATGGATTTGAGGCAGAAAAGCAGTTTCTTTCATTAGGTGAAAAATAGTAGGCTGTTAATATTCTGGTCTGACAGATGACAGCTTTTTAAAAAAATTTACAGAGAGATGCCTCCTTAAGTTACAGGTAACTTATTGCACCTAGCAGAGGCACTGATTCAGCTTAGAGATTAACTACAGGGCTAATACACTTATTATTTAATATCATTCTAGCCATCTTTTAGAACAAATGTTAAGTAATTGCTAGAACAATAATAATTTCATGTTAAACTAATAATTATTATTTATTATAATACAGTTTAAAATAAAAACATCTCCGATTTAAATTTTAAAACCTGGTTCCCCTCCAAGAAACACAATTTGATCTACCCTGAATCAGATTTTCACTAAACATTAGGAGAAATGTCCTGATGGTTCACAGGTGCCTCAAGAGTGGAATAGACTGCTTTGGTAAGTGGTAGATTCTCCTTTACAGTGTATATTTGAGCATGAGCTAGACATTCGTCTCTTGACGAATTTGTAGTTGCAAAATTTCCAACACTGAACATGTCAGATGACCTCCAAGGGACTTTTCAATTCTAAGATGCAGGAAATTTTAAATGAAATTTTGTGATTAAGGTATATTTTCTTTTAATATTTTGCATGGTGATCAACTATTTAAAGTAAGTGTCATAAGTTCGGATTCACATTAGATTGCAGGAACAGATGTAATGACCCAGCTTTCTAATATATCAAGCACAGAAAGAATTTGTAGGCTGCAACTCACAGCAGCCCAGAAACTGCTCATGATGAACTTGCTGTTGTGTGCCTTCAAGTTATTTCTGACTTATGGTGACCCTAAGACAACTCTATCACGGGGTTTTCTTGGCAGAATTTGTTCAAGGGCAGGGTCGCCTTTTCCTTCCTCTGTGGCTGAGAGTATGACATGCACAAGATTGTCCAGTGGATTTCCTTGGCTGAGCGGGGATTCAAACCCTGGTCTCTCAGTTTCCTAGTCTAACTTTCAAACCACTACACCATGCTTGCTCTCTTGATGAACACTGAAGGTTATTGGGAGTACAGCCCAAACCAGAAAATTCATTAGTGGAAGTGCTTTCACACTGAGTTTGAGAGTCTGACTTTTTACCTACTTCACAGTAGAGGGCAGGGAAAGAGTTCTTGCTAAAAAACCCAGAGCAAGGATGTGGTACACGTGGCCCTCCAGATGCATACACTCTGTGTATGCAATACTTAGCCTGACAAGAGTGGACTTCTAAACTTTTGTGATGGTGCATTGAACCACAATCTGGGTGTACAGGAAATCAGAAGTCATTTGCCTTCCCAACAAATTTTGTAACCCAGTTTGCAATTCTGGAAAAGTTGCATGAATTAGATCTAAGGGCCTTTCTCTAGGTTCATCTAAAAGCATCAGTGTGAATGGTTTTACTCAGCCACATGAGCCTTTTTGAAAGTGTTTATTTAAGCTGCTACATAAAGAGAGATCCATCACTGGATGTGCCTTGTACTTCTGTCTTTTATTTGCTGCCTCTGGGCTATATTTGCACAGCCTTGCAGTATGAAAAGATCACCATACTTCAAGGAGTTTGTCACAGGGGACTGAGTCTTTGGGCATGGGCTGCCTACATCTCTGTCTTTCAGGCGCTTGATAAAACACTCAGTATTATTAATACAAGTCCCATTTCTCTAGCAGAAAATTTATTCAATTTTGCAAGCTAGTCACAAACCACTGTTGCAACCATTTTGAACTGTATAGCTGTTTCAGTGAATCAATCGGGTGAAGGCAACAAGTTTACGCCTCTTCCCTTACTGATTTTAAATTACTCGTCCCAAAAGTGACTTGGAAAAAGTATATACATCAAAACCCATGAGCTTGTCAGTTCAAACAACCACTATCAGCAACTCCCATGATCACAGTAAATGGTGAAATGGCCACCATCATGAAAAACCACTGTCAGCAAATTCCACACTCATGTCATCCTACACCAAATTGTGTGTGCGGATGGGGCTGAGAATAAACTGCCAAGGCTGTACGAAAGTAGGCCTTTGCAAACATGCTTGGAAGAAAAGGAACACATATATAACCAAAGCATGATTTTGTAAAGACGCTACCACATTGTGTGTAAGGTAGAGGCAACATTTGAAAGAGCAAGGAGTTTCTGTTCTGTGTAGTTAAAAGGCTCTCATCATTGTATCATGTTGTATTTTGGCTATGCAAGCTATGGACAACATAGCTTGAGGTATCTGAATGCATTTCCATCTCATTCCAACCCATGTAAATTGGTGGACAAATGTACCACTGACATTTATATGCATGTTTCTACATCCTAACTGCAGTGAGAAAACACTTACATATTTTAAGATGCTACTCTATCAGTCTCAAGTGACAAAAGAATTCTGCCTTTTAATATTGGAGATGTTTCAATTAGTTCTGAGTTCTGGATACCATCATATTTGGGAGGTTCACTTTTGGTTCTGGATTTGGCTGGCTTTTAGCCATAAAATAAATTCAGAAATACTGCTGGCTCATGCTGCCTTGATTCATTCTCCCTTTAAAGCTCTATTTTGTGCAATCACTTGGAATGGCTAGACTGTCAGGCCAGTTGCTTGAAAATGCTTATACACCTTGCTCTCTCTCTCTCTCTCTCTCTCTCTCTTGTTCTCACATTCACACACACACATACGCACGCAGTGTCATATATTTTATACAAACACAGTCACTAGACCTTTGCACTAGCAAAACTATTGTTGCAGAGAGGATTGGGGACAATATTTGGAAGATGATGGAAGACAGAAAGAGGTACTGTGTTCACTTTTTGTTTCATCTTAAACAAGCTACCAGGTTTCAATAATTACACAGGTACTACTGCAAGACAAAACCGATTACAGAACATTTAAAAAATGAGTGTTTTAATTGCAGTGTTCCACAAATGCTATTTAATACTTCCAATAGTTATTTTGTTCAAATTGTATCCATCCATCAAACATTTTCCTCATTCCTGTTTCATGTTTACTTAGTCAATCATTCATTATCCTCTGTAACTGGGTATGTTTTCCAGAGCTGGGTGAATACCATCTTGAAACTACCATGTTAAGCAGAACATCCTACATTTTATTACCCTGATTTCAAGAAATCTCACTCCATCTTTTTTAAATTAAAAATGTGGAATGTAATTTGGTGATTACTCTGAAGAAGACCACATGCCAACTGATATACACATTTGGACACTTCACATGTGAATAATTTTTCACGTTGCACAATAAAATAAGTCATAATAATATAAAAGATTTTACAAATTCACTTTTTCTATAGATCAATTTTCTACTTACCAATGTCATTTATATAGCCTATTAAACTTTATAACTAATTACAATACAATTTTGGAAGTACATTCATCACATTCAAAACTGATTAAATATTTTATAATTCCTGTAATACTTTTTTCATTATTCATGCACAATTCATTATTCCTTGGCTGTTTCGTCAGTTTGTTAATAGAATTTTTCTTCCAGCTCAAAAAAAAAAATCATATCTGAGAAAAACTGTTTAGTTCACAGTTCATCAAGCCTCAGAAATGCCATTTTCTCCCAAGAAGAAACCCCTCTCATGACAGAGACCAAAATTCATCAACATTTCCAATTGATTGTAAATGACAGTTCTAATGAAGCTCATGTATGGCTTGGGTCCAAACTATCTGAAAGACTGTATATACCTATATGATGCTGCCTGACTTTTGAGATCCTCAGGGGATAGCCTTTTGGTCTCACCGCTCACAGAGACATTTTGGCAGGACATCTGAGTGGGCTTGAGTTGTTGTTGGTTCCCTAGCTGTGGAATTCTGTCTCTTGGGAGTCTAGGTTGTTTCCCTTTCCATTGGCAGCCAAAGACCTTTCTATTTTTATGGCTTCTGCCTATTAGCTGGTTACTATGCACAGGTCTTTTAATGGGGAGTGCTGTACTTTTTTTATTCACACTGTTGTGTTATAAATGCTTTAAACATTTAAATTAGTGCTGTTCTAAATAGGATAGTTTATGTATTTGTTTTGGATTTTTTGAATTATGATTGTTTTCAGTTAATCCGTGCCATGAGCTGCCTTGGGCCCCAAACCGGGAAAAAGGACAGAATGGCTGATTGAATGGTATAAGCATATATCTATAGTCTGCTGTATTACAGTTGAGGAACTACCACAGTCACTGAGGCCAAGTGAAAGCAGAAGGATCATAATAAACGTCAATAAAAAGACATTTCTATATGCTCCTTTCACACATAAAAAAAAAATCAAGGTGTAATTCATTCTACCAATTAAACAAAGGTTAATGGATAAGTTTACTCAAGGTGTCCTAGTTAGCCAGAAGCAAGCTCATCTTAATATATGAATCCCTTTAAAAGATAGCCAAATCAGCAAGGAAAAATGACTTGAACTGTAGCTTTGTCCCTTCCATAGGCTTTTTAAAAATAGCAGTATAGTCCTTGGATTTAAGAAATTCAATAGTCTCTGTGTAATATTCTCTTCCCACAAAAAACAAGATGCACCGCAGTCCAAATTTAGTTTTGATGTACAGTTAAGTGCCTCAAGTTGCTTTTTGGAATTTTTATTAACAATTTTTTTTTACAAATTTTGTAATAATTTGCCATTTAAACTATTGGCCTTATTAAGAATGAATAGTTTCAACACAGTAGAGTGTACTGTGTATGAGCAGGGTTAATACAAAATAAAGTCAACTACAAATTGCTTTAATCCCAGGAAGCAAATGGGAATTCACTCATCCCATCCAGGTGGCCCAGAGAAAGATACTAAGAAGTAAAAGTCATCAACAAGAGTTCAGATCCTCTACACATGTAGAAAGAAATGCTATCTTATGTGATTCATCACACCACATTTTCCTGCATTGTGTTATGTTGCTTCAGGTTATTTCTGACTTACACTGACCTTTAGGAGAACCTGTCACAACGTTTTCTTGGCAAGATTTATTCAGAGAGGGTTTGCCTCTGCCTTCCTTTGAAGTTGAGAGTGTGAGTGTGACTTGTCCAAAGTCATCCAGTGTGTTCCACGGCTGAGCAGAGATTCAAACCCTGGTCTCCAGAGTCAAAGTCCAATACTCAAACCAGCATACCACACTGGCTCTCACATTTGCCTGCTAATCAAAATTAAAGCCAGAAGAAATGTGAACCTGGGAGTATTCTAATAAAAATTATTTATGCATCACTGATTAATTGATACTAATTTTCTTCTTTACCTTAATTACCGCAGACACGTCATCCATTCAGCAGACATTTGGATCCCATAAAGGTTCACACTGAGGCTCCTGTAAAAGGAACATACTTTTTTTCCCAATTGAACTAAAAAATTCACCATGAAAGTTATTTAGACAAGATGTAAATGATCACTCCTAAGTCAATCCACATTCTCTTTGTCTATTGCTGGAGTGCAAATATGGACATCTAGAAACATCACATGGCATCTCTTTCATACAGAAGGAGAAAGCCTTCTAGATTCTGTTTATTTTATTCAGAAACATGCATCAGAAAAGGCTTGTCTGTAATATTTGTGTTGGTGCTGCAATGAAAGACTGGTTTAACAACTTCTAAAAAGTGGGAGGTAAATTCCATGCAACATACAGATCACTGGAACCCTTCCCACAGAACTACTTTAAGTGTCTCTCCCTTCCTTAGGAATAAATACTTGTCAGAAATTCATTTTTATTGATCATGACAATTTGAATGACCCTTGGCAAATAGGAGAATTATGTCATCCTTCCAACAGCCCCATTACAGAGGTTGGCGAAGTGAGTATCCCAAGATCATGCAAGTAAACATAATGAGATTATGAATAGTATCATATTAACCATTTTAAATGTAACATTGACTTGCACAACAACAAATAACATGCAGGATTCACTCATTTTTGTACCAAGGGCAAATTCCATGATAGGCTTATGGCATACATTAACACAGGAATTGGTATTGTTAACTGAAGCAATACTCTAGTAATGTGGTTATCCAATTACAATATCTGACTATGAGATTAGATTTTTTGGAAGACTGTGATTTCAGAGTAGTGAATTACAGAGCAGTTCGCTACATTACACGGAAACACTAGCTCTCTCTAACACTCTCTGACAAAGGTTCTAGTCTTGTTTACAATAACTGCAACCCATCAGAAACAGTTAAACAGAAGTTTAACAGTAACAGAAGAAATAGATTTTAAAAAAGAGGTCTTTGATCAGGGCCAGAAACAATGAATGAAAGCAAAAAGTTGAGAAGGGGAGGACAGGCATGGTAAGAAAGCTTCCCTGAGGAACAGCCCCACTGATAGGCCTCCTAATTGAAAACTCCCTCTCTCTGGTTGCCACCCATCTCCCCTCCAACGTCAGCAGCACCTAAAGGAGCACGCGGACACAGCACACAGGTAGATTGAAATGGCAGAGCAAGTACTTCTCCAGCTTCCTAGGCATCAACCCTGCACATTTCCTTCTTGGAGATGGGAGCACAGGAGTTAAGAATACAAATCTGGCAACGTCTGAAGAAACGACTGGTGCCCCCAACTGTGTTGTCATCATGATGACATGCAATTAAGAATCTCTAGGACAAAAAGCCATAGTGGTGTGTTCAGGAATGAAGTACAGGTAAAGATCAAACAACGGGACATGGCCACTACTGGGGGGAGAGTGTGGTTCTTTGCCCTATCTAAGGAAGAAATGTTTATAATATTAAATTCCTGTTCTTAATGACGCTGGTCTCACTCATGTGGCATTTGGAGGCACTGTAGAATTTATAAGAATGTACCCTGCCCATCCTCCGAAAACAGTCTGCAACATTATTATGTAATTCATCATTGTAGTAAATGGAGGGGGGAGTTACTTACGTTAGCCATTGCTAATGACTGAATTCTGGGTGTAACTTCCTGTGGCAGTTTCTAGTCATGCCCATTCCCACCATCAAAACATACAAACGCTCAACAGCATACTGAGTTTCAAAGGCTTGCCTCCGTCTGCTTCCTCTCTGTTTGCAGTCTTCTCCCTCCTCTTCCAGAACTAGCTCCACCTCCCCTCTTCCTCTGATCTGCCAAGGAGATCAGATACGAGAGATCCCACTTGCACGTAATGTACAGAACTAACAAGCATGCTCTGAACTAATACATGACAGCCTGCCAGAGAGAATCAGGGCTGTTTGCTTATTGATATTTCTTGCCGTCTCTGAACAAGAAAGACTTCCAAGTAAAGCAAGCAGGAAAAACTGTGCATCAAAGAAAACTGCCACTACCTAGGGGCAGTTTGAGATACAAAAATAAGATGTAGGAGGGGGAGAGAAGTGAGAATAGATACAAACAGAAATATTTAATTGCTTCCTTTTAGTGCCAGCTTCCTTTGGCTCGGAATAATCATTTATATCCTTTTCAATGTGTCCCTTCATTCAACTTGTGAAATACATGGCTGCAATTCCTAGCTATTTGTTGATCCAGAATTAGGCCTCTCTCAAAACAGACTGTGGATACATGACAAATGGGGAAGTTGAACCCGTATCTTTTGAGTCCAAGTCCAACATACTGTCCACTAAATGAAACCATATGCATGGCTGCAAAAATGCAGCAAGCCTGCGAAAAGTAGGAAAAGCACAAAATGTGCTATTTGGTCCCAAAATGCTCCTTCTCAAAGTTCAGATTTAACGCAACAACACAGTGATCACTCCTCCTCCAAAAGCACATTTCAAGCTCATTAGGTTAAACGTTAAGCTTCAAAGGGATCTGCTATAAAAGGGTGCGTGGGGACAAGCCCCAGTGAACTTTGTAAATCAGAAGGACTGAAGAATGGTAATTTGAAGTGCCCTAAAAAATCCTTAATTCTGTTTATTACGCCTTCACCATTAATAAGCCTAAGCACTGTTTTATTAAACAAATTTGCTTTGCTTTGCACATTTCTACACCACACCTTCATAGGGATTCAACAGTCTGGAAAAAGAACTGGAAAAATGTAGAAGCCCCCTCTCCCCCTGAGGAGGATTCTATTTTTTTTCCCTGAGTCTCTCCTCCCAAAAAATTAGAAAAAAGAAAAACAGACTATGGAATATTTTCTTTTAGAATAATGAGTAAAATGTTTAAGACAAGGTTCTCATATATTGAATCCCCAGGATTATTTCCAAGAGCTAAGTAACATGAAGATTTTTATGTAAGTCTACGTACAGTACCACATCATTGCAATTCCTGGTTTGGTTTCCTTCTTTTTACACCAGTGAATGCTTTATGTTTACTGACACCATGCAGGACTAGAGGAGGCAAAAACGTTTTGTGTTTTTGACAGTATCAGCTGTTTTATGGGGACTTTTGCCTGTTCCTCATAAACTGGCAAAACCAAAAGTATCTTACACTACAGCTGTTCCTTCAGAACATTATAGCTACATTTGCAAAATAACAAGAATAAACAACAACATTTTAAAAGTAAATTCAGTAATTATTGTCTGAATAAACTGTACTTTTAATAGTCAGACATGATAATTTTATGTCAAACCAAATTACACATAATGCATTTTATGTTCCTAATGTAACACTGATTTTTAATCTGTAAAGGGAGTTAATTGGGAGCCAGCATGGTGCTTGGACCAGGATTCGAACCCTACTCAGCCATGGAATCCCACTGGGTGACCTTGGGCAAGTCACATTCTCTCAGTCTCAGAGGAAGGCCTAGGTAACCGCCCCCCACATATCTTGCCAAGAAAACCGTGTGATAGGGTCATCATCAGTCGAAAACTACTTGAAGGCACACAGTAACAACTGGCGCTAATATTACATTTTTGTAATTGTTCAAAAATGTCCATTCTTTTCCTTAAAACAGACAAGAAACAGCTGTTTTCCATGACTTCAGAATTTCTGGAAACACTGGAAGAAACAATAATGTTTGGTAAAGGGAAAGCAATAGGAAGTGAGAGAGACCACATGACTTTTGGAATGATTGGTGAAGAGTCTGGAAGCCATGCCCTATGACGAACGGCTTAGGGAGCTGGGGGTGTTTAGTCTGCAGAAGAGAAGGTTAAGAGGGGACATAATAGCCATGTTTAAATATTTGAAGGGATGTCATTTCGAGGAGGGAGTGGGCTTGTTTTCCACTGCTCCTGAGCCCAGGACAAGGAGCAATAGATTCAAGCTGCAGGAAAGGAATTCCACCTGAACCTCAGGAAGAACTTCCTGACAGTCAGAGCTGTCCAGGAGTGGAATCTGCTGCCTCAATGAAGTGTTGTGGCATCTCCTTCTTTGGAGGTTTTCAAGCAGAGGCTGGATGGCTGTCTGTTGGGAGAGCTTTGATGTGTGTTCCTGCATGACAGGGGGTTGGACTGGATGGCCCCTGGGGTCTCTCTCAACTATATGATTCTATAATTCGATCAAGGGGGCCACAGCCTTGGGTCTGCAAGACCTGAGAAGGACAACTGAGGATTGAGGATTCTGAGGTCTCTCACTCATAGGGCTGTTTATAAGTTGAAACTGACTTGACAAGCAAATAACAGCAACAAATAACCTTCATCACAAAGCATCCCAGGATTATGTATGTAAGATTATAAAAGCAAGGTAACACAACTTCTTTAAAACAAGAAGCAAAAATATCCTGCATGAGGCAGATGAACTGTACAAAGTGGGTGGGCTCCGCCTTTTTTTACTACTATGATGCGGAAATCTCCAATTGATTTATAGGTGATAGATTTCTTTTTGTTTTATTTGGGTATTTTTGAAAGTCACTGTAACTTTAAAAACTAATGGAAAACATTTAAGAACTAATAGCAAGTTAAATCATCTGGATGCATTTCTACAGCCTAGTTTTTATATATCCAGAGCTACTTTGATAATATAATCCCAAAACAGGACCAGAAATCAGAAAACTAAGCTACAAAATAGGACAAAAGGTCTTTGGATCAGGGTTCACAGGAATGCCACAGCTCTAGATGAAGTGTCTGGAGATGTCAGTTTGAGCCAGAAATCATGCACAATACACATCCAAGGATGGAAAGGGACCTGCCCCAAGCACAACTCCAGATGTTGGACACAGCTGCAGCTTCTCACTTTAAACCACCAATGGCAATATATGTTCCTTAAGGCATGACCCCACATTTAAAAATTCTGTCTTTTCTGTGAATGCATGCATATAATTACAGTGTTCCACACAAAATCTATGAAAAAACCCTAAGTAAAAACCCAGGCTACATAAATAGACACAGTGGCAATATAATCCATCCAAAACAAAAAATGCTCAGGGCTCAGACTTTAATCTAAGAGACCACTCATGATACATGGAAATAGCCCACAGTTGATCCAGAGAGAGATTTATCCCAGTATATTCATATCATGCAGCCTTACTACTATTATTAAAAGAAGAGGACTAACTATTTGGCGACCTACTCATCACTGTGACTCAATACACTTATGTTCCATGCCATTTTATCCACCTGCAGAATTAGGAGTGAATCACTGAAAATTAAAAAAAAAGGTATAAAAGGAATTACCCTTAACCAAAAAAAAGAGAAAGAACACAACAAAGAAGCTAAGGAAACAATTCTTAAATTACTAACATGTGTGCAAATTAACTGTTATAGGGTCAATCAGGTGGACTCAAGCAGACACTAAACATGAGGAATCTAGTGACTAGAGGATGTGGATGTCTAATCTATGGCATCATACTTTTAATTACTGATCTTAGATGTCAGGGCTGAGAGACAGAGAGAGAGAGAAATATTTATTGTTGTTTTGTGCCTTCTAGTCATTTCCGACATATACAGACTCTAAGGCGAACCTATCACAGGGTTTTCTGAGGCTGAGAGTGTGTGAAGCGTTCAAAGTCACCCAGTGCATTATATCCCAGGATCTCAGGGTACAAGTAAAATCAGTTTAAATCATTTAGAGCAGTTTAGCATGTTGAAAGCATAAAGAGCTATTTAAACAGACTACAAACTATTTAACTCTAACCAGTTAAAGCAGGCTAAAAGACTTAAACAGTTTAGATTTGTTTGCATGTTCACTGTCGAAGAAATCAATTAGGCCCCAAAGACTTTAAGAAATTGCTACATTTTAACTTGGGGATAAGATGAAGGTAGCAGCAGAGCCAATGGGGCCTGGGGACGGGAATTCCTCAACTAGTGCACCACAACACGGAAAGTCCTTTCCCTTGCTTTCCCCCAGTGGCTGAGAGACAGAACAGACACCCCCAGCAGACTTCAGTCTTCAGGAAGCCATATATAGGAGCTGTTGTTGTTGTTGTGTGCCTTCAAGATGTTTTTGACTTATGGCAACCCTAAGGCAAACCTATCATGGGTTCCTCCTGGTCTGATTTGTTCAGATGGGGCTTGCTTTTGGTTGTGCCTTTTTCTGAGGCTGAGAGAATGAGACTTGCTCAAGATCATCCATTCAGTTTCCGTGCTTGAGCAAGGATTGAAGTCCTAGTCTTCCAGAGTCATTGTCCAACATTCAAACCACCACACACTGGCTCTCAAGATTTATCCAGATGGGGTTTCCCATTGCCTTCCTATAAGGCTGAGAGGGTGTGGCTTGCCCACTGTTAAATACTGGGTTTTCTGGCCAAGCAGGCATTCAAACCCTAGCCTCCCAGAGTCCTAGCCCAACACTCAAATCACTTCACTATGCCTCTCCATTCTTATAGGAAATTTTCTCCCATGTTGTTCCTGTCTTTGATACAGTGGATTATGAATTCAGAAGAACTGCTTAAATTTAATTTTCATTTTAAACCAAGGCCTAAGGCTAATTGTTAGGCCCTACCAGAGTACATTCACTGAATCAGTGAAAACTTGGTACATTAACACATATGTAGCTTCCACTTCTTCAACAGGTCTGCTCTCAGGAGAGTAGCTATTTGATTTAGGCCCACACTAGGGTTTAAACTAAGACTTGTTGTTCTATAAACCCATACAGCTGACCTGTCTCTAAAGAGTATAATAATGCAAAAAGTAAAGAAAGAATAAAACAAAAATGATCACAGGTTTGGCATACTTTACCTAGGTCAAAAGGCCAAAACATTTTTTTTATTTAAAATGGAGACTACCAGGATAGCGGTTTATAAAATTATGCATAATTTAAAGAGAATGGATATATATTTTTCTCTCTCTCTCTAAATATGAGAACTCAGGGGTCACCTGAATGAAACAGCTGGCAGCAAATTCCTAAAGGTAAGGAAGCATTTACTTAAAATAATGCATAATTTATGGAATTCCTTCCCAAATGCAAGTGATGGCCACTAACTTAAATGGCTTTTTAACACAGATCTGAAAAGTCATGGGGGATAGGACTATCAAGAACTATTAGCCAGAATAACTACATGGAAAGTGAATGTTAAGAGGTCGTATAGGTTTGAAAAACAGCTCTGTAGGGCAGAGCAGTGGAAGACTATTGGCTTGATTACCACGTCTGGATTTTAAGAGTCATCTGGCTCACCACAATGGGAAGCAAAAATACTACACTAGCTGAATCCATGGTCTACCCAGGAGGCCTTTTACATTAAAACATCTTTCATAAATTTGGTGGCATGCCTATATTTACTTAATAGCTGTCACCTCAACACCACCTCTAAAACTACTCATCTGCAAGACGCCATATCACAGAGACAAAGACCCTGCTACAAATGCAGGCGCTATTTCTATCCCCATATCTACTCTGAAAACAAAATGATGGTCCGTAATAATGTCACCCACAACACCAAGGAATCATGTACTTTCTCATCTTCTAATGTGATAGGTGCCATCCTCTGCCAGCAATGCTTTCCTGAATTCCTCAGAGGACAAATAAGACAGTCTCTATCCAAAAGAATAAATGGATACAAAACTGAAGTCAGAAATGGCAGTGCACAAAAAAAAAGTGGCAGAACACTTCAGTTCCAAGATGCTGCCACTGATCTGAAAGTGGCTGTTATAGAAAAAATTAAATTCAAGGAAAGAGAAATAGATGAATCAAGACACGTTCACAAACTCCAGGCTATTAGCAGAGGTGTGAACAGGAACGATGGTTTAGTAGAACACAACAATATTAATACAGATTTTCACCACAGATGTATATATAATACATAATAGCATATACAATGAAACAATTCACATCACAACTTTATTTACAAAAAAAAAGAAACACATCACTTATGCAAAGAGATCAAGTCAACTGCCCACTAAATGCTTTGCAATGCTCCCATCTTTTCCTAGTTTATTTTGCTGTATATTTTCTTAGACATCCAGCCTTTGATTGCCGCAGGCTATCCGGTTTACACTTTGTTCAACAGCAGTATAGTGATCTGAGTGCCAGGCTATGACTGCACAGACCAGGGTTCAAATCCCTGCTCAAACATGGAGACCCACTGTGTGACCCTGAGCAAGTCAGCCTCAGAGGAAGGCAAAGGCAAACTCCCTCTGAACAAATCTTGCCAAGAAAACCCTGTAGTAGGTTCATCTTACAGATGTCATCAGCTAGGAAGAACTTCAAGGCACACAACAACAAGAAGTGCACTTCCTAGTTGGCCTAAATACCCTAAAAGCATCAGATCACACATGACCCTGGAAGCTAAGTAGAATCAGCCCTGCTTAGTACTTGGATAGGAGACTGCCAATGAAGACCAGGTGCTGTAAGCTATATATGTAGGCTAGGAAATGACCCCTCAGTATTCTTTGCCTAACAAAACCCTGGGAAATTCATGGGCTCAACATAAGTCAACAAGTAACTTGAAGGCACATACACACACAATGCTCTTCATCCTCTGTAACATAAAGCCTGTGCAAAATATTTGAAAATTAAGAAAGCCAGCATATTAAAATCAGCTCAAAGCTCCTTCATGCTACTTCCAGTTTCCCTATCCATCTGACGGCATCTCTTCAGCAAGACTGGCATACATAATGCACTTCCCAAGAAGCACAGAATGTAGTACTAGATAGGGAATCCTTCTTGACAAGAATCTGAGTTTTTGGAACGTGTACTGTTTTTCTTTAAAATGCATACCCATTGCTTACGGTTATAAAAATATGCTTCAAAGCATACGGTCTCAAACGCTGATGACACGGCAGAACAAAATTTTCAAATATTAGAGGTAGAGCTTCTGTTTATTTCTGTGACTAGCAAAAGCAGGTGCATGCTTTGTAAAGACAACTTTAATTAGGGCAGTGTGCTCAGGATCTGGTGCCTTGAAGAGCACACTTATCTTGGAAGCTAAGCAGGGTCAGGCCTGGTTAGTACTTGGATGGGAGACCACTAAAGAATAGCAAATACTGTAGGCTATATTTCAGAGGAACTGGCAAAACCACCTCTGAGTATTTTTTACCTAAAATAAAATCTATTAAAGTCATGGGGTCATTATAAGTTGACAGGCAACTTGAAGGCACATACATACATATTCATCTTACATAAAGCATACAGACTTCCTGCTATTTTCTTTTCATAGGATTTGGCTTGTCTGGGGGCAGGATGCAGAGGAAATGCTCCTCAAGCCGGATGGATGGAAGATTTAAAAGGAAAGGGTAGCAAGGGAGTTTTCAAGGTAGAATCAGAAAGCCACAGAGAAAAGACAGCAATTTTCCAAAAGCCAGTTACCTTGATGCTATCAGCTTGTCATGATTACCTCAAAACACAGTGTGACAGTGAAAGGGTTAATGCAGACTGCCCACTATGTAGAAATTGAATCTGTCTTTTAGAAGTCAGGATGCTAGGAACTGTCTGCTCATCATCCATTCAGGCTGTCATCAGCAATATCCTCCATACCCCAACCACTGTACACTATCCCGTTACCAAGAATACAAAGTGATGAGCTGGTTGGAGAGAAGGGGCTGGGCACACAGGGAAGCTTGCTGTGCACACTATTAGCTAGCACTGAATGGTTTGTTTCCACATTTGTGAAACACAAGAAATAAACTTTGGAGTTACACCAGGCTTTAGCATCTGGAACATCCATCACCTGCTGTTTCTCTCAAAGTATCGTTCCTCTAAATATAAAAATTTCCCACCACTGGCAAAATCTATTGATAGAGTTTCCATCTACTGAGCTGTTGCATCCTTTAAGACTACTGATGCCACAGAGTGTCACAAGTTAATTAGTATGTTACAACTTAAAAACAATCATTCAAATCCTATTGAAATGATTAGCTTAAAAGAGCAAAGTTAAGCCAAGCCAATATAAAGTCTGCTCATATAAGCTCATGAAAGAGAATATGGGCCAAAAATACTTTAGGTTTATCGAAGCACAGAGCTCAAGAAAGCAAAAGGTGAACTTAAAATAAGTGGTGCCCCACTAGTCCTCAGCTATGTCAATGATGTTGTGAATGGGTAATCTGCGCAAGTACTTTTATAAATAAGAAAGTGGCATGTTAGCATTCCTGTGCCTGTACTGGAAGAACACATCACTTCTCCGAAGGTCCATAAACCTCTTAGAACTTCAGGAGTGTTACAGCATAAAGTTAAGAGAAGTTATCCTTTCTAGACCACCCAGTGATTAGTCACACTAGATCAAGTTGGACTGGGAAAATCATAAAGCCAGTGAACTGTCTATATTAAACAAACAGTTGCCATTTGCTTCCTGGGTAAAAAATTCCTAAGTGGTAAAAACAAATTTGCTGCCTATGTGCACTATGTTTATTGAATAGCTAAGTGATAGCAAGTCAATGTCATTTCATCATCTAGTTACTTGAGGGTAAAAAAGACAAACCTGAAAGCAAATGCGAAAAGGACCAACTCTTACCAAGGTTTTGATCTGCTAGAGTACACTGTTTATTCTACATACAGACTAAAAATCCTAGTCACACCTAGACTAGACCCACCAAATCAACTGGTTTTTTACCAGTCTGGATTTACCATTCAACAAATCATTCAGTGGTTTCTATTCTAGCTGAGTCTAACAATGCAATTTAGGTGAAACAGCCTCTTCATATCTACCATTATTAGGACCTACTTAAAAATTACTTTTTCTGAAAGTTTAACAGTATAGTTTTATTCACAACATTCAGTTATTAATGTCTTAACTATATTTATTGTAGCCTATTATGCACACCAAGGCACTCAGGACAGAATACATGAGGCTAGGCTGTTTTATCTTCACAACCACTGAGGAAAGAATGTCACAGAGAGATAAGGAGGTCACAGAGTTTTATAATGCTGAGCTACGACTTCAACACAGGCATTCACAGGCATTCATCTTCAACAGGCTAAGGGAAGATGCCATAAAAGAGGAGAATTTGTTTCAAAATTACTACCAGATTCTGAAGGAGAAGAGGAGGCAGAAAATAAGCCCTAGAAAGAAAACAAAGTGGGAGAAGGCAGTCATCTCAATTCTTAGGACCTGAACAGATGTAGAGACAGAGCTGCCCTCTTTCAGAAGGGAGAGTGCCATCTCTCTGAAACTCTAGAATAGCACTGAGCAGCACATGGCTCATGTGCCACCTGGGCCACAGGCCACATCTCCCTTTGGCTGCATGCACACTGTGGCAGGTAAATCAGTAAGAGATGGTATATCATACTTGCAGGAAGACACTGGGACTGAGGGAAGTTCTTAATAACTCTTATGAAAAGCCAGTGTCTCCTCGATCACCACTGTATTCCACCAAGGGCACATGTTCTAATGCTTGAGAACCACTGCTTCAGAATTGTAAACTTGGGATGAGAGACAGTCTTTTTAAAGTCATTAAGAAACACAGCAGATAGAAATTTTATTGGAATTTAGACAAAAATGCACATGGTACAGAAAATGCATGGAACTGATTAAAGTTTAATGGACTTGAGGTTCTCTCTCAGCCACTGTTGAAGACAGAATACTGCACTAAATGGAGGGCTGCTCTGATACAGCAGAGCAGTTCTTCTATGCTATTACATCAGGCTGTTTAAGACATTTCCTCTGAACTTTCCATAACTGACTGCTGTCAAAGACAGGATGTTTAGCTGGAAGGATCATAGTTTTGACCCATGAGATGCAGTTCTATTTTTGACCTTATTCCATTGTCTGAGAGCCATGTACTTCCCTTCTGTATTCTTCCATTTCCACACCAGATCTTCACAAGTCTCGCCTGATCATAATACATTCTCACTGTTCCCCCACATTTTGAAAGCCAAGACTTTACCCCTAAATTTAAGGTGAGTCCTTATATTTCATCACTGTTAGAGCTGTACTGAACTCATATACTGGGGTTTGCTCCTAGCATAATCAGAAAAGAAGCTGTGTTACTGAAAATGCTCAAGTCAGGACAACTTACAAAATGAAAATGAAAATCAAATGCACACATCACATGTACAAATAACAATGGCATCTGTTTGCAACAATGTGACTGGCTCCTCTACCAAAAAAAAGTTATCCACCTTATGATAAGGTTCTAGAACAGTAATTCACACTGCAAGACCCAGAAGTTATCTTCTACAAATAGAAGCTTTCCATATGTTGGCAGAGTGGCTTCAGATCCAGCAGAAGCTCCCTGCTGGAAAAACTGGCTTGAGTGTGGATTTTCTCTAGTTCCTCCCCCCGTCTCAGCTAAATGCACCACCGCACACACTGTTTTGAAGGTCTCCTAACTATCCAATACATCTGGAGAAATTCACCTTCCATCTATGGGATCTTCCATTTCAGGGAGTTCTGTTCTAAGCAACTCTGGATCCAAACAATTTTTTAAAGGTTTGTATAATTTTTCGAGAGCGACTACATTCTGTATTCCATTAAAACTCAGGCAAAGCACAGCTGCTTAATCATATGCCCATATTCCAGATTTTGGGAGAAGGGACGCAGAGACAGGGAACCACTTAAAATGCACCCACTGGAAGTACACAACTGCTTAACTGTACCTCCCACTTAACTGTGTGCTCCTAACCACAATTGTATACCCTCTCCTCCTAGCCTAGGTTTTTGGTAAGCCCATGAGGAGTTTAGGTAGACTCAGACTTGTCACTTACAGTACTTCATGGCTCTGGAGAATTCAATTTCTCCCCATTCCCAACTTCCCAATCCAATTGTTTTTGGACACTACATCACTGTTCATAATGCCAAACAGTTAAAATCCTGTATCGTTAACATTCAGGTGTATTAAATCATGCCTTTTTCAAAATCTAGAGTCCAAGGTGATATTCAACATCTAAAAGGGTGACCTAAAAGATCACATTCACAATTTTAAGTACTTTTGGTTCCAACTCCATTTTCAGAGGCAGAAGTGGCTCTGGCTCAAAACACATCAAGTGAACTGGTGCTCCGGTTGTGAATCCTCCTGGTCAGAGACAGCCTGGCTGAAGTTATCCATGGACTGGTGGCATCTGGCTTAGACTACTGCAGTATTTTGTACATTGTGATGCTTTTAAACATCGTTACTAATGTCAGTTACTGAACAGTGTTTTTCACTAACTGGAACCAGACATCTGGAACATATTATGATAGTTTGGAAGCAGCTACAGAAAATTACTCCTGAAAAGGATCTGGTAGTCAGTGTTCTGGATTTAACTTGCCATGTCTGTAGCAGCTTGACTCCAAGGCACTAGCTCCAGCATGACCTTGCCTGGCTATTAAAAGCAGACTGATTGTCACAGGGTCCTTTTAGGGCATCTGTCTTTTGAACCACCAAGACATTCATCTGGTACTATCTCTATTCTTCTTGTAGTGACAAGTTAACATCTTTGTTTGCCTTACAGCACTAGTTTTGTTTTTTGCTTTTATCCTGCATTTTTACTGCCTGTGTGATTTGTTTGCTTTGCATGATTTTTATTACATACTTTCATTTTATTTTTATGTTTTATCTACAAGTTGTCCTGAAGGCTGAAGAGCAACAAATACATTTTTTTAAAGGTAAACACAATTAAAACTGAGGTGATCCCACTCAATCTTCCCTCTTCTGCATACTGTCTTCCAAGTGGGAGTTTAGTTCTCAGACAACATGAACTGTCTAAGGTTCCCTGCTATTCTGTTCTCTGAAATTTTCCTTAAAACCAAATATGGCATTTACTGCCTTGCTTCATCGTCTAATCCTGGGAGAAAGACATAGCCAAGTGTGTGTGTGGCAACAATTGTAAGGCAGAGCCACTTCAATGTTCGGTTCCTAAAACTACTCAGTTCTTATTTCTTAACTACTTTATTCCAATAAAAAACTTGGCTTGGATCTCTTTGTCATGTTATAAATCTTGGTTTAATTTACTGGCCCCCTTGACTCTTCGTTATACTTGAGAGCATTTTGGAAGGCATGTCGCTGTAGAACAGAAATAGGAAATTTCTAAGGGCCCAGCAACCTTTTCTACCACACCCTACTGAGACATCCTGAAAAATGTATGAGGCAAAGGCAGCTAACTGAACCCCTAGAAAAAACTTTTATGCAATTCTGTTGCACTCAAATACTTTAGGCCAACTTAACATGCTTGCAATGTCTCACTACACAACAGAAAACCTGAGCAGAAGAATCATGAGACTCACAGGTTTTATGCAGGGACATATTGTGCATATAATCACTGACTTTTAATAGATTTAGTTCTCCTGTGCCAACAGGATTGGAGCCAGAAGAAGCTTACTGAGAAACAAATGAAAGGTTGTATCATTTAATTTATAAGTTATTCAATTTCAAGAATGCAAAACTCTAAAGAGACAACTGGATAAGATGTAACATTTTGTTGCAAATCCCAGCCGCCTATATCTCAACTTAACTGGATCAAGTACGACTGTAATGAAGAGGAAGCTCTGAGAATCTGCAGCATTAAAGGAAAAGCTGGTACACACACACATACAGAGAGCATCTTTGGATTCAAGCTGTACAAAGGAGTAATCTAAAGAAGTTTCTCACACCTTCAAGCAAACTTTTAAAAAGGACAAAGACAAACTTTGAGATGTACATCATTTATCCAGCTGACTCAACAGAGACAAGTGTAAGGTCCTACACTTAGGTAGAAAAAAATGGAATGCAGAAATATAGGATGGGAGACACGTGGCTGGATGGCAGTATGTGTGAAAAGGATCTAGGAGTCTTAATAGACCACAAGCTGAACATGAGTCAGCAGTGCGATGCGGCAGCCAAGAAAGCCAATGCAATTCTCGGCTGCATCAATAGGAGTATGGTGTCTAGATCGAGGGAGGTACTGGTACCACTCTACTCTGCTTTGGTTAGACCTCATCTTGAATCCTGTGTCCAGTTCTGGGCACCCCAATTCAAGAAGGACATGGTCAGGCTGGAACAGGTCCAGAGGAGGGTGACCAAAATGGTGAAGGGCCTGGAAGCCAAGCCCTATGAGGATAGACTTAGAGAGCCGGGTATGTTCAGTCTGCAGAAGAGAAGGTTAAGAGGGGACATGATAGCCATGTTTAAATATTTGAAGGGATGCCATGTAGAGGAGGGAGAGGGCTTGTTTTCTGCCGCACCAGAGACCAGGACAAGGAGCAATGGATTCAAGCTGCAGGAAAGGAGATTCCACTTGAACCTCAGGAAGAACTTCCTGACGGTCAGGGCTGTCCGGCAGTGGAATATGCTGCCTCGGAGTGTAGTGGAGTCTCCTTCCTTGGAGGTTTTTAAGCAGAGGCTGGATGGCCATCTGTCGGGAGTGCTTTGAGGGTATTCCTGCATGGTAGGAGGTTGGACTGGATGGCCCCTGGGGTCTCTTCCAACTCTACATTTCTATGATTCTATGATTCTATGACTCTCTTCTGCATCCATTTGAACAGCAGTTGACTCATTTGCCTCAACTTTAATAAGATGCATCACTGACAAGATGGGAAATTCAGGCCAGTAGTCACAGGGAAGACAGGAGGGCTCCCCCAGTTTGTTACAATCAACATCTAGAGTTATAAATTTAATTTAAAAAGCAAAAGAGAACCGGCAAACATTACTGAAAAGCACACTGGAACTTTGAGCTTCGCTTGCCAAACAATGACAAAACACAAGCAAAAACGTGTTCTTCACAGCAAGGGAATCTGAGGATATGTAAGACACAGAAAAGAAGCCTAAATACTCTAAAGGCACCAGATCCTGTCCGATCTTGGAAGCTAAAGCAGGGTCAGCCGTGGTAAGTACTCAGATGGGAGACTACCAACCAATATCAGGTGCTGCAGGCTCTATTTCAGAGGAAGGAACTGGCAAAACCATCTCTGAGTGTCCCCTGCCTTAAAAAATCTTATGAAATTCATGGAGTCACTCTAAGTCAACAGGCAATTTGAAGGCATATACATACACCCATAACACAGAAGAACAAGATGCTGTGCCCTTGTGATTGTGCTGTGGAAATAAGTAGGAGGAAGCAGTAATCAAAGTCTTCCAAAGCATGTTGCTACAGCCACTCGCCCAGAAATGACTACCATTTGCTGCATTTATATATTCTTCAACAACCCTGAAAACAACTCTCCTTCTAAATCCTTGGCCTAAGAAAAGTTCTTACGGCTGAGACAAGCTATTGCTTATTCAAGCAGATGGATTCATTCTGAACTCCAGCTGGCCCCTAGTCCAGTGATTGGTGGGGAGGGGGTAGCTGCCACCTCCTTCTTCACATCCATGCATGATATATGTATACACAAGGCTGTACCAAAGCCTGGAGACAAGAAAAACTATACCTACTCCAAAGGATCTGCAGTATTAAAAGGATCATTCTCCCATCAAGGTAATTGTTCCTTCAGGGGCTGATTTAGTGTTTCTTTGCAACAGTCTCATGCAGTCCTTCCCAAATTAAAACATACCTAAATTTTAAAAAGTGTGTGTACAAGATAATCTAAACTCTAAATTATATTTAATAAACCAAAAGTAATGAAAGGCATTCAGCCAGATCAAGCTTTAATGCAGGGGTGAGGAATGTGTACCTTGCAAATGTTGATGAAATACAACTTCCATCAGCTTAAGGAGCACAGCCAATGCTGAGGGAAGTCAGGAGCTTCAGTCCAACAATCTGGAGGGCTATAACTTAGTTGCCTCTGTTTCAACTTAGTTGCCACAACCTGTTCTCTCCCCACGCTGTTCTGTGTGTGTGCGTTGACAAAAAGACTCCTCTGCCTACTTTGTTATTTTGTTGGTATTTTCTGTCATATCAGCTTTGATTTACGGCAACTCTATGAATGAGAGATCTCAAATATCCCCAGTCATCAATTAACCCTGCTCAGGTCTTCCAAACTCAAGAACGTAACTTCCATGGTTAAATCAAACCACCTAAAGTATCATCTTCCTCTTTTCCTATTGCCTTTATTTTTCACCTTTTCCAATGAGTCACATTATCTCTTGGTATGTTTTTAAAGCACAACAGCCTTAGTTTAACATCTTTAGTCATCTTTGCTTCTAGTGAGAGTTCAGGATTGATTTGCTCTAAGACTCATTCATTTTTCTTTTTAGCAGTCCATTAGGGTACCTGTAGAAGTCCACTTAAGATAACACTTCTTCAAAGCACTTCACAACATTTTTAGTTCAACAAATTAAAACTCATGCTCTACCAGAAATGGTCAGATTAACAGCTACCAACAAAACGTTTCAAAGTGTCATGTACAAGGGGAAAAACCAGCCTTGCTGCTCCTTTAAAGAAGACATATATAGACAGGCAGTGGCCCCTTGACTTTTGCGAGGGTTCAAGCTGCAGAACCCTCACAAAAGAAAAAAAAACACAAATAACTCCCCCCCCCCCAAGTGAGTGCTCCTCCTCCCATTTCCTTCCAGGGCACCCCTCCCTTCATTCACTTGCATTTCACCCGAGTGCACTGCCTTCCAGGTACCCCAGGGATAGGCAAGTGAATGGGAGCGGGCAGCCGCACACATGCTTCCCCCCCATTCACCTGCCTGTCACACATTCCCTCCCATCACTTGTGTTTCGCTCAGGTGCACTGCTGTCCAGGCACCTGGACGATAGGGAAGTGAATGAGAGCTGGCAGCCATGTGCCCAGAGAAGGTATGTGCACAAGGCTGCCCCTTGCCGTTCACTTGCCTTTTGCCCAGGTCTGTGGAAGGAACGTACGTGCACCTGGGAAAAAGGCAGGGGAACTGGGGGTGGGGTTGGGGGGAGGCAAACAGGCGCCCTCACGAATAATCAAGTTTGTGAAGGTCAAACCTGTGAATGCAGAAGGAGGACTGTATATGTGTATGTACAGAGAGAGAGGGAGACAGACAGACAGACAGATATATACAGACAGACAGCTGCCATCTACCTCAATACAATTTGCACTGAACAGCAGCAGTTCTTCATGGTCTCAGACAAGATTTTTCCAAGACCTACCTGGAAACTGAACCTGGAACTTTCAGCATGTGAAGCATGCAAAGTGTTTCTTCTAGCACCAAGCTATGGCCTTTTTCATAACCTAGAAAGACAAAACAACAACAAAAAATTACCCTACAGAATGACTAGACAGAGGCCCAACTGTACTGAAAATCTGTGGCATAACCGCTGTTGCTGTGTTGAATCACATGGAGTCAAAGCCCATGGAGATGCTGTGCGTTCACGAAGAGGAATCCAGAAGAGTTGTATGTTTAATTGCCATAGCCCAAGGATGAGTGTCGTTATTGTCATGGGTACATATGGCCTCATTCAGTGAGAGTGCTTCCCACACACAGGCTTTCATCTGATTTCAAACCAATCCAACTGACACTGAACATACAGTAGACTTTAAGAATTCTTCCCCACACTTGTTTCCACTAGTAAGCATTGTTCCATGACGTGGACACATATTTAACAATACTTGCACAAATTACCAACTGATAATCTGATTGAAAAAGAAAGACAACAAAAATTGCTCAGCTCTGATGTCTGCACATTTCAAATGTTTTCCATGGTTAAGTCCCTCGCTTCTTCACTAACAAATCATGCTCTAAACAGCAAGCAGTTTAAAAACAAAACCCAAGTCTCTTATGCAAAATGAAGACAAAATGGCTTAAAGAAGAGTGGATACAACCCAGGCATATTTCAGTATCTTATGGCACAATTCTACCCATGCAGACTAAGAACCAAGTACCATTTAATCCAAAGGAATTTACTCGTAGTGAATAGGACTGCAGTTCTAGATTTCATTTACTTGAATGAAATTCAACATTGTTGAAATTCAACAAGTTAACATTGTTCTATTTTTTTAGTGCTGGTAAGACTGTGCCTTTTACCTTTTTATTTTTTTTAAAAAATATTGTTTTGGCTTTGAATAAGTATTTTGCCCTCCCCTCCATTCTGTAAGGTCATGTAAGGCTAGGCTAAAATCTAAATATTTTCTTCCTCCATTTGAAGCTTTCCACATACTTTTTTCAACTGGCTAAACCATTCATAATCTTCAGGCCTAGGTAGAGTAAAAACCAATGTGATCTTTAATGCAGCACTTCCATGAGATGATTTCCTTTTTAATAACTGACACTAGACACTATCCGATGCAAAACAGACACCACCAAACGTAAAATACAGTTGTACACACCAATCACTCTAATCTCATATGAATCTAAAGTCAGGACTCCAAAACATCAGCTTCCTCTTCCATACATTTTATACCTAGGCTACAATTTGACCCCGCCACAAATACCAGTGTGGCCAGAATCTTCAATTATCCCATTAATTCTCATCACTTTCAACTACTGAAGAATGAGACTGAACCCTTCCTCCCTCCTGCTTTCCCAGTTGTGAGTCCACAGCAAGCAGTGTGAGAGTAAAACAATGTTTGGGAAATGCATGCTCCCAGGAGAGCTTGTGGAACAGATGCATTCCTAGGCATAAATTTGCTAAACAAAGAAGAAAACTGTCTGCCTTGTAACTGTCAATCTATATGCAGGCATTTTAACAGAAACTCATGTTCCTATTAAATGAAAAGCTCAACAAATGAAATACACAGCATGCACGTTTTGCATGTTGCTCTCCAAAACAATCAAGAGGAAATTTCAGCTGGAGAGGGGGCAGAGTGCATTCCGTACGCAGCCTAAATCCTCATAGAAATGACTGCCTCGGACTACCTGGGGGGTGAGGAGGGGAGTGTTTAGACTTCAGTTTCCCAGAAGCTCCAACTAGAATAGTCAACGATAAGAGGCAGCTAGAGCTAAATATCTGGAGGGCCCAAGAGTATCCACTTCTGCCTTTAAAAAAAACCAAAAACACAGAACTGCTGGCTTTTTTAAACCATGCAGGCTCATCAATTAATCAAAAAAAGCAACTCAGCATGAGCATACAATTTATTCTCTTTGCTTGTGAAAAGGTATGCACCTAGCACTAATGTGCTTCATGATATCCATGTTAATCTCCTAGAGAATTATATAGGGGCAACATCTACTGACTCTTCTTACTTCCATATGAACAGAAGCAGAAATGCTAGAATACAGGCATTCCGCACTCATTTGATAGTTTAGGGACCAGGCCGTTGTTGAAAACCAGAAACTGTCGAAATGAAGAATCTAACCTTTTTACAGCCTTTTTTTATAAACATGAATTGAGAGAAAAAGTAGTGTGTGGTTGGAAACATGGAAAAATAGGCTGAAAGACTGGACCACACGTCAAAAGTATGAATTCTGTTTATAACTAAAAAGGGTTGAAGGAGCACATTGCTGAAAAGCACACTATAGAAAAGTGGTAGATGCCTGTATTTAGATGGTATTCTGGGAGCACAACTAAAGAATAAAAGTACTGTGGAAAGCAGGGAGGTTAGGTTCAAGTACAGTAGGCCCTTCACATTCACGGGGGATACGTACAAAGAACCCCCACAAAATAGAAATAACTGCGAATAACTCCCACCCCCTCACTCCCGGAGCTGCTGGCAGGAAGATGGCGAGCAGGAGGAAAAGATCTTTTCTTCTCCCCTCACTATCTCCCCCGCCCCGCTGCTTGGGCAATCCCGCCAGAGCTGCAGGCGGGCAGGTGGCGACCCTGATCGCACTGGTGGTGGCCGAGGACACGCGGAGATCAGGCGATTGCCCAATCAGCAAGTCCCCGCAGGCCGCCTCCAAAGCTCCTGCACGAGTGGCAGCGGGCGTGCAGAGAAAGGACAATCGCCCACTCTACACAAACCTGCCGGCTGCTGCCAGCACGCACACATGGGCAGCAGCAGACATGCAGAAAACGGGCAACTGCCCACTCTACACACCCCTGCTGGCAGCATGCCCACGTGGTGGTTATGCAGAGAACGGGCCATCTCCCACTCTGCATGTCCCTGCAGGCGGCTTCTGGAGCGCCTGCAGCAGCTGTGGCAGAGGGTGTCCAGAGCAGGGGTGATGATCTTTCCCCCTCCCTACCCCTGGGCAAAAGGTCAGGGAATGGGAGGGGGAGATGGGGTGAGGTAAGCCCACACTGCAAATGTTCAAATCCGCAAAAGTGAAACCCACAAATGTGGGGGGAGAACTGTATATCCTTTGTTTTATATCTACACAACCTTTAATGAAACACTTCAGCCATAAGCTTCAAGGAAGTCATATTTCCTCACAATCTCTGCGTTTCTAGGAAGCTTCGAAGCAAACACATGAAGAACTGATGAACCAGGGCAAGAACTGCATGCTGTGTGTGTTTGACAAACAAATCATCCCAATACAACAATCCTGAAAGTCTACATACATCTGAACATGTCAACTGCTGACTTTTCCAAAATACATATTTTAGTGTTTGAAAATCAGTATTACTGAATACACCATTTAAAAATCTATCACCTTCTAATCAATTAACTGATTTAGCTGTCTAAATGAAACAGGTGAAAGGTAATGTATTTATACACACATAGATGCACATATGTGTGCGTGTGTGTGTGTGTGTGCGCGCGCGCACATGTCTTGTAAACAGTTTTTGTTCAAACGTATCTGTGGAGAGCATTCAAAGAACTATCATGTCTTAAGCACATGCAGTAGAAGTAATAAAAAAAAAAGTCAAACAGTACTTGTTTAAAAGTGCCATATTCCAAACTAGTTTTTTAAAGGCCCTCAGTTTCAAAATCACTTTGCCATACGGAATTTCAGGAACGGGGGAAAGCAGCTAAGGAAACACACCTCTAACATATGTTGAATTGTACAGATTTTTATAGATACCAACCACAGCATCATCCTAAAATTCACATGATTTCCCTGGACTAAGCACCATACTCAAGATCAGTCCTTGGTAAACCCTGATAATTACGTAACTGATGGAGTGGTATTTCTATCTTTAGACAAAAATACACATAAACGCACTTGATGATCATAGGTTAACTGTACCTTGATTTTACTTCTCATCACAGTGTTTTGCACTAAAACAGACACACTGAGCTTCCTGTTAAAAGTTCTACCCTGAAATACATTTTACCTGCATATTGCACTGAGCAGATCAATCATTACAATAGCCAGCAGGGCACATTCTCTACTACAAGGTGATATTCATGGTAGTGGTGGTTGTGTGCCTTCAAGTCATTTCTGGCAACCCTAAAACAGGGTATTCTTGGCAGAATTTGGTCAGAAAGATCTGCCCCTGCTTTCCTCTGAAGCTGGTCACAAGGAAGATGGAACAAGCCTGTTTTCTGCCACTCCAGAGACTAGGACACAGACCAATGGCCCTAAACTTCAGGAAAAGAAATTCCATCTGAACATGAAGAAGAACTTCCTGGTGGTAAGAGTAGTCTGACAGTGAAATGCACTGCCTCAAAGTGTGGTGGAATCTCCTTCTTTGAAGGTGTTTAAACAAAGGATGGATGGCCATCTGTCAGGAATGCTCTGATGGTGTATTCCTGCATGGCAGAAGGCGGTTGGACTCAACGGCCCTGGTGGTCTTTTCCTATTCTATGATTCCATGACTTGCCCAAGGTCACCTAGTAGGTTTCCATGACCGTTTGAACAGTCTCCCAAAGTCCCAGTCCAATACTTAAACCACTAAACTATGCTGACTCTTACTATAAGGAGGGAGCTTTAAAACTCCAAAACAACGGGGACAGTTTCTCCAGTTCTGACAAAATATTTATTTATTTATTTTATATACCACTTTTCTCTGGGGAGGGAGAATTTTGTATGTGAGTATGCTGCTTGGAGAACCATTTGTGGTAAAAAGGTGGGATATAGATTAAAACTTACTTAATAGATGAATAAATAAATGTACCTCATTCAATTCAGAAGTATTTACTTTTGATAAGGCACATACAGGATTGTGCTATAAAATAAATGTTCTGAATATCTGACAGAAAAGCCTACGAAGAGCATTAAAATCTGCCAAGCAAGAAGGGCTGGACTGCAGTTTTTTTCCCACTGAAAGGGGCTTTGTTGTCCTTTTTCAAACTTCCACACCATGCAGAATTTGATCCACAGTAAGGAAACTCACTTTCAGCTGGAAGAACAGAACAAGGCAAAACCGTAAGCAATGTTTGGTACATGCTGGAGAGCCCCAAGTATAATCTATGAATACAAAGAAAAGGATTCCCCAAGAAGACTATTATTTGCCTGAAAACAAAGATGGAAAGAGAAGCATTTTGTTGCAGACAGCAATGACACTGCTGAAAGTTTCTCAGCAAAAATAATAACATCAATGAATGCTTTAGTTTGCTCTTAATACCAAACTAACTGGCTATATCCTTTTCCTCCTCATATCCGGCTTGTGTACGAACAGGGCTCTCTTTTAGCCCATTAAACCTGTTGCAGCTGGACTCTCTAGCTAATTGACGGCAGAAGCAAAGCTTTCCAAGTCCATCCATTTTCCTGCCAATGAAAAGTTGCATTCTTAAGCGCTCATTAGAGTGTCAATGTCATATACAAAGGCTGCTTCACTTCATGGTAAAGAAATGTTGCCTCTCATCACTGACACCTCAATTAAAAGCAGTGCCAAACAACAAATGTTTTGGGATACAAGGCCTGGAAGAGATAGCAAGATACATTTCCTTGAAACATTTGGGAACAATCCTAGCTTCAAGTAGTTATAGTCTATCTTTTTGCTCATCTCCAATTTGAACTGTCACAGTCACAAGCGATGAACCTATTGCAGTCAGACTACTGGCCTCAGAGCCAGTTCTGTAAACCAAAAGGACCTTGATAGCTACTGAATTTTAAAATCATACAGTTCCTAAGTATTTCTATAACCATTGTTACCCTGTGAACTGGGGGTCCCGGGAGGGTCACCAAAATGTGCTCAACTCAAGGTGGGGAAAATTAGCTCAGAGCACTGCTTAGCATTACGAGAGGCAGGGTAACGTAGCGAGATCTTGAACCCTATGTCTACGGAGTCGGGTCGAGTCAAGGAGAACACGGAAGTTGAAATAATAAATGATGTTTATTAAATACAAGCAAAACAGTGTATGCGACACACTCACACAAGATAACTAAAGAAAATAAAGGTTGGAGTGGTATAGAGGAATTGTTAGAGGGACTGCTGGTTTGGGTGATACTTCACCTGTCCTGAAGCCCAGAAAAACAGAGAGCGAGGCTGGGGTGCGATGTAGCTCAGCACGTGGAGCTGAGGGGAGGCTTGCCAAGCAAAGCGGTAGCAAGGCGGGATGAAACTCGGGAGCGATCCGAGGAAGGTCTCGGAATCAAGGGTTTTTATAAGGAGAATTGTGACTGCAGGCTATGCCGTACTTGGGGGAAAACAATAGATTTGGAGTTGGAGACAAAGCCTCCTAAAGGTCAGAATCTGAATGATTGAGTTATTGTAGCAGTTCTCAATAAAGTAGCCAGTATGCAAACGCAGAATACTTGGGTACTGTATAGTTTACCCATCAAGCTGCCAGCGTGGGGCAGAGGCTCTTTTGTAGGTTGCGTGCATACCTAATTAGAGTACTTGCCTGGAGGTCTCCTAAAGCAGCGAGTCAGCTATTCCTGGCCTGCCTGTATTGTTGTTTGAATATTATGGCAATTAATGGCCGAGCTTGTTTGCGTGCTTGTCCGGCGGCCTCGCAAGCACGTGGAAGGGAATAGAGAAGTGCAGCCGAATTATGATATCAAAAGAATATCTTTAATATCCCCAAAGCTCGGACTAGCCAGGGCAGTAACACCATCATAAGCTAAATTTGATTAGAGTCAGCTGCATCAAAACTTTGGGGGTTTCTGGGGATCATACCAATCATGAGATGGTAAATGTTTAACATGCCAAGAAAAAAAAATTACGGCTTGAAGTAAAATCACCATACACAGACCAAATACATGGTAATGCCAACCTATATCAGCCACTGTAGAAATAGCTGGTGATGGTCATGTGCTCCTGAGCAACCTCCATTCACTTCCGCCAGCTTGGCACAGAAGGCTGTCTCCGTGGGATGAATCTATGAAGTACAGTCAAAAACCTAGCACGTTAACTTTGTTCAAATACCACCTACTCAACTCAGCCATCTGACACTCAACATGCTCCAAAATCAATGAGAAAAAGGCAAACAGCCCCTTCATTCACATATGGTATAGCAAATCATAAATACATTTTTACAGCAGAAATCAGAAAAATCGGCAATGCAATCTACAAATGCAGTTGAGCTTTTCTTTCTGCCAATTTATATGCACTGTTTATCCTGGAGAGAAAAGAACGATAAATATAAATGCTCTGCATGATAAAACCAAGGGCTTGTTTTGTTAGACAGCCAGGAGAAGTCTTCCAATGGTATCTGAAGCAGAACTCCATTGGAACTACAGAAACGAACATGCATCTCCTTGGAAAAGACACGAAAGACATTATACTCCCTGCCACTAAAAAAGAAGAGACAAACTGGGATTGTTCTTGTGCTGAAGATTTCTTGCTGACCCCGAGTGTCTTCAAAACTCAGCCCAGCATCAGAAACAAGACTCACCTGCTTCCCTAAATCAGGAAAAGAGCAGTCAATGGCAGCCCCAAAGTTCTGGCAATTGTGAGGTTAGCCAAAATTTGTACAGCCAAATGTATATGTATATGTATATGTATATGTATATGTATATGTATATGTATATATGAGCAATTAGAATGGGTCACTGCATGAAAGGAGCTTACTATGTACATTTTTGATAGTGAAGGAGAGAACAGTAAGTGAACAATGAAAAAATGAGCCCTTGAAAGAAGTGAATATTAAGGTAGCCTTGATGGATAGCAAATATGTGCCCTTTCACCCTCTACCAAATCCTGAGGTGGTACTACTGTGAAAATGATGTTTCATATCATTTCTCAAATAGTATCTAATCCCAAGACAACAGAGGAATGCTGCTGTATTCACAACAGAGCAACTCTTTACAATATAATACTATCAGCTAGTGAAGCAAACATTTCTCTTTTGTACAGAGAGTAAATAAGGCAGGAACAATATTTTTTACATGTACCTAGAAGGAGGATCTGCCTTATTTCTGCTGCTTTGCCTAAGCCCCCTGTTTAAAATGTTACATTATATAACTAAACTACTACAGAGAAGGGTTGTCAGCTTTGTATCAGACCTGTGATATAGGAGAAAAAGTGAAAAAATGGTTACTATACTTATATCCAAGCCACCTGTAGAAGCTTTACAGTTCTCAGAAGATAAAACAAGAAACTGCTCTAGACATAACATCAAATATTCACGTTAGCAGCCCATTTGTGTCAGAGGCAGGCCAAAAGCCTCACAGCACAAGAGTTGCACAGATTTAAAACTACTCACCATGACCACAATACACATATAATTTTCAATGTATTAAATTCAGCAAGCCCTTAAGTTTACATGCTATTATCAAGGTAAAATTAAGCGCTCAATTCAGAAACCAAAGTCACTGATTTTATTTATCACATTTATATGCCGCCTTTCTCCCAGAGTGGGACCCAAGTCTGACGACAGTCTAAATTTCCTAATGCAGTAATTTAATAGCTATAAACTAAATACTATTCTCTGGGACAACAAAGACACCCTGCTTCTCAGCCCAGATCAAATTTAATAAATCCAAATTGGCTAATTAGTCTGAATTCAGTACTGCAGTTCAAAATTAGTTAGGTGGTCCAATAAGCCTTAAATTACTTTAGGATTAAATTATGCTAGGTGTCGAAACATTCTCAGATTATGGTCTTTAGGGTAATATCTATAAACAGAGGTCTTTCTTTTTCATGTTCATGAGGCAGGGAAGGACATTTACAGCTTATTATCAGTGGCCACAGGCATTGAATGAGTAGAAATGGAAAAAGGAGAACAGGCTGCTCACCTGTAACTGTGGGTCTTCAAGTGATCATCTGTGAACTCACACAAATGGATTAACCGTACCTGTGCAGTGCGCTGGTCAGAACCTATTAGAGCTGCTATACAAGCACTCTGGAAGCAGACCCTCCTCCAGTGGTACATATGACCACCCATGTTCCCACTCAAACCCTCAGTTCCATGGCTGCCAAACCAGCAGCCCAGGAGCTAAGGATATTGAGCATGACAGAAGAGGGGAGGAAAGGTAGATATTGTGTGAGTTCACTGACGACCACTCAAAGAACCACAGTTACAGGTGACCAACCTGTTCTTCGTGGTTTCTGTGACTCACACCAAGCTGCTAACCCAGGTGGAGAGCGAGTCATACGACACTAGAGGACAACACTGCTGTCCCAAAGGAGGCATCAGTCCTCGACCTCAGGTCCAGCCTGTAGTGTGTAATAAAGGTCAAAGGCTGAGACCAGGTAGCTGCCCCGCAAATGCCCTCCAAGTAAATACCCTTTAGAAAGGCCAAAGTTCTTGTGGGATGGCTGTGTACAGTCACAGGAGGGTCTCTTTTGGCTAGTCCATAGGCCAAGTGAATCACAGAGGAGATTCATTTGGAAAGACACTCGGCACAGTGTGGGACTACACCCTTCATGTGGTTCAAAAAACAAACAAAGAGTCTTCAGGACTGTTGAATATCAGCTGTCCTGCTAATGCAGAAAGCCACTGCTCTTCTAACATCCAGGCAATAAAGCATCCATTCAGATTCTGAAGATGTATTCAGCATGAATGCAGGTAGTATGATCTCCCTGTTAAAGTGGAAAGGAGAGACCACCCTGGGAAGAAAGGAAATGTCTGGCCTAACAGCGATTTTGTCCTTTTGAAGAAATAAAGTTTTTAAAACAAAATTCATTTCCTATAATGTAGTGATCTTACTGACTTATCCTATTAGTCAAGCTTTGCCACTTGAATTTTTATCTAAAGTTCAACATTACTGTTGTCTGCTGTTGCTGTGTGCCTTCAAGTTGTTTCCGAATTATCGTGGCCCTCAGGCAAACCTTTCCTAGGGTGTTTTCTTGACAAGATTTGTCCAGAGGAGCTTGCCTTTGCCTTCCTCTGAGGCTGAAAGAATGTGACTTGCCCAGTAAGCCAGTAGATTTCTACAGCCAAGTCGGGCTTTGAACCCTGGTCTCCAGAATCACTGTCCCACACTCAAACCACTATACCACACTGGCTCAGTTTATTATTTTCAGTTTATTATTACTCAACTGCAGAGAGCACAAGTACCATTATCTACCTACATAGTGACATACATTCTTTTAACACCTGCTTCTGAATACACAGGAAGCCCTAAATGATTAAGATCAAAACCTCAACCTACTGCATCTCACTGTGTAGGAACAAAAAATAATAGCATATGCACTATAAAGATGCACAGAATTTGCCTCCTAAAAAGATCTGGTAAGAACAAGTTGTTTTCTATCAACTAGTAAAAGGGCTATTGCCTTTTTGTATGGCCTGTGGATTTCCCACAGGTATTTGATAGTCATTGCAGAGACACTCGTTTGATTCAGCAAGACTTTTATTTCAGACTTCTTTGTTCAAAAAAAGAAAAGAAAAAAAGACAAGACTCTTATGATGCTGTTTTGTGTCCAATGAAAGTGTCACATTTTCAGAGGGACAGCCTCACACCAGAGCCCTGGCAATTGGATTAATTTCTAGGTGGTTGGGAGAGAGGAAGACAGAATTACTCCCAGGTGGATGGATTTCTCTATTATGAGCTTGGATCTTTCCCTACTTGCATGACTGACACTTGAGGACGCACCTAACTCAGCCCCAGCCCAGCCCTCTCCCTTACACGTGCACACACACACACACACACACACACCCCTCTGCCTAACCCTTTCAAGTCAGTGTGGAGAAATGAATTATGCAAGAGCATTGTGAATAAAAAGTCACAGAATTTCCAAAGGTGTTTTAAAAGGATTTTTCATGTTTCTTTCGCTGTAATGATGTTCAACTACTGAATATGCATTCTGTGTACTGCCAGGCAAAGAACACCACTCTTTTCAATATCTGATTTAATCTGGAATTCTGCCCATTTTCTTTCAGGCAGACTGGGCAAGTCATGTATAGTAAGACAAAAATGAAGCCACTTCCCTTCCATTGTTGATGTAGAAAGAATCTATGGAATCCATTTAAATTCCCAATAAAGTCAATGGGCAGAAAAACACATCAAGTTCTGATAAAATTAGTTTTCTTCCTACTTCCAAAAATCCCCAAACCTAAACCAATATTCAAAGGAATGAGGCTAATTAATTATTCCATCTGGATGTGAAAGTAATCTAAAGTCGGCATGCTAAACAGAAGTCAATATATGAATGATCTCAAATCAGATTTAGAGACACAGCCCCAATTTAGTACACAATGCATGTACTGCAACATATAATGAGAAATTGATCCTAAGGGTGAAAACACAGAATCACAACCTTATGGAAATGGCATTGGATCAATGAATAATAATATCAGATTTATCCACCTGGGATAATAAATGCATCCATGTTCCCAGAAACCACTAACACAAATTAGAAATCATACCGTGCAACCTTATGTTAAAAAAAACTATCTACACTATACTATTCAGTACTTATAACTACCTACAGTTACTGCACTATTGTGGGAGAGATTCCTCACTTTTAAGAAACAACAATGGGGTTGGGGGAAATGCCACATTCTCAAAATGACTGGGTAAATGTAAACAAATCAGAACAAACTCTGAACTGCAAGATCAAACACATTAGAACCACTAAGAGTAGAGATAATATTGATCTCATAAAATGATGTCCAGAATCTGCTACATGTGCATTATGAAACCAATGCCAGTATAACAGCAAAAACCACAAGGCATTGTGTGAATAAACAATTTTGCATACTGATTCATTTTTTTATATAATCACCCTAAATACTATATCAAAATATAAGTATCTAGCAACAGATCTGCCTTGCATTTAAACACAAGTGTGATAGCCCTAAGTAGCCAGGAATTTCACAGAAACAACGGACACATAGAATCTCATGCAGGTAGTCTGGTAAGCCAGTGCCTGAGGAATGAAGCACTTTGTGTCCAACACAGAACAGGCTAGTATAAAATACTGCAGGCTAGTTATTTTTGTGTGATTATTTACAAGGCAGCAACAAAGTATAACTTGGTAAGAATGATATCACAGTGAGTTCAGGCAAAAAAAAAAAAAATCATGATTCTCCAATGATCACTGGCCAATTTCCAACCATTTAGCGCATCCCAGTTGTAGTACTAAATGGACTTCCCTCTAGTCCTTCTCGTCTTGAACCATGCTATAGATTCAGGATTATTGGACATCAATTAATTAGTCTTATTTTTTTTTACAAAACTCCTTTTTTTTCAGTCCATGAATCCCCATGGTGACAAATATGAACAAATTGTGAACCATGGGGATTCTCAGATTTTTTAAAAAAAACGGTTAAGACTGGTGTTAGCTTATTCTCCCCAAAACAAAAGAACTGACCCAGGATCAGCCTAAAAGCATTATGCTATTGTGTCATTCATTATCTTACTTGCTGTCACCACAAAGTGAACTCAGCTGAGGAAAGTAATAATAGATTTATAATACAAATACCCCACATGCTAAAGCATCACAGAGAGACGGGTATCTCATTCCAATACTAAACCACATGCCTTGCAGGCCATCTGTCAAGCAAATATTTGTTAAGCAATGATAACTTAATTCACTTAGGAATGTCAGAAGAACAACAGGACATTTTATTTATTAAAATATTCTAAATCTCCTTTCATTCTTGTAGTATACAACAGTATGACTGAAAGTAAAATTCACTAACAGGAAGCAAATACAATAAAACTGATGGATCACTTAGTTTCTAGAGCCACAGGCTAACCTTTTTAACTTTATAGATTTCTGTGAGAAAAAAGAGAGACAGACTGACACCACACACAGCAGCAGCATGTTTCACTGGGAAAGCTGGTACATTTGAAGGTAAACCTCTACCTGCAAATCCTCATCTGAGTGATCTGCAGTACATCAACATGGATTTCTCAGTCCCAATTATATAACAACCCAAATTTATATTGCTAGAATACAAATTCAAGAGACAGCCAGGTCAATCATAAAATTCACATTCCATGTCCATATTGAATACCTTTATTAAGCCAGCACAAAAATATTGATGTTAGCTTTCTAAAAGAATATTGTCTTCATTAGATAAAGACAGTTAAAAACATAATAAATGGGGATAACAGGGATTTTAATGTGGAAGGAAGATGACCTCCACCAAGTTTTGATACTCACAGCTAGTTCCTGTACCAGGCTCCTGTTACAAGAGTCTGAGCTTGGAGTCTGAGCATCTCTGCTCCACGTGAGATTGGGCCATTTGAAGAAGGTGGGCAGGAGTCCAAAGTAGAACAAAAACAAGCTTATTTTCTTCTGATTTGCCTTGACCAGGCATAAAGACTAAGAATCCAGCCTTGTCCACACTTTCCTTCCCACTCCCCAAGATTCATGTCAATTCAAGGTTCAAACACAACTGCCAGTTTTGAAGCTTCCCAGACCGATTTTGTAAATATCTTAGAAGTGGATAGATTTTGTACTGTCTCTCACACAATCTTACCAGTTTTTGTAGATCACTTACCAATCCAAGCAGCATCAAAGTTTTTGCACTTAGCGACCGTGTTGTGCAAAGAACTGAGCCAATATTCCACACAGAAACCTGTACCTCTCAGGCAACTCTCCTGTCTGAATATTAAAGCCTTGGGGGAAGAAAACACCCCAAGCTATAAGAAAACTATTCACAACACTAAAAGCCAGGGTTATATTAACCTAGGTTACTATGATACATGCTTCTGACTAGATATGAGTAAATCTTTATTTGAATTAAACGAATTCTGCACAGAATTTTTAATATATTCATAGAATCATAGAGTTGGAAGAGACCCCATGGGCCATCCAGTCCAACCCCCTGCTATGCAGGAACACCCATCAAAGCATTCCCAACAGATGGCCATCCAGCCTCTGCTTAAAAACCTCCAAAGAAGGAGGCTCCACCACACTCCATGGAGGCAGCATATTCCACTGTCAGACAGCTCTGACTGTCAGGAAGTTCTTCCTGAGGTTCAAGTGGAATCTCCTTTCCTGCAGCTTGAATCCATTGCTCCTTGTCCTAGTCTCTGGAGGAGCAGAGAACAAGCCCCCTCCCTCCTCAACATGACATCCCTTCAAATATTGAAACATGGCTATCATGTCCGCTCTTAACCTTCTCTTCTGCAGACTAAATATACCCAGCTCCCTAAGCCGCTCCTCATAGGGCTTCATGGCTTCCAGACCCTTCACCATTTTGGTTGCCCTCCTCTGGACACATTCCAGCTTGTCGATATCCTTCTTGAATTGAGGTGCCCAGAACTGGACACAGGATTCCAAATGAGGCCTAACCAATGCAGAATAGAGTGGTACCATTACCTCCCTCGATCTAGACACCATACTCCTATTGATGCAACCAAGAATCGCATTGGCTTTCTTGGCTGCCGCGTCACACTGCTGACTCATGTTCAGTTTGTGATCTACCAAGACTCCCAAATCCCTTTCACATGTACTGCTATCCAGCCACACGTCCCCCATCCTATACTTGTGACTTTCATTTTTTCTGCCCAAGTGCAGGACCCTACATTTCTCTCCACACATTCACAGTCAGTATTTCAACTGAAAGCCCAGATCCTTTTGGCATACTATGCCAGTGTAATTATGCTGCCTTAGGCAGTGGTGATAGGTAGAAAAAAGGCTATATGCTCAGTGGCTAGTGGCCATGAAAAAGATAAGGCACTGGAGAAATAACCTGCTCAGGACTGACAGATTTGTCTTCCTTTATCATCTTTATCATTCCTTTATCACCTTTCTAGAACGAGAGGACCTCAGAGCCAGCATGGTGTAATAGTCTGTGCCACCACCCTGGAGACTAGCGTTTGATTTCCCACTAGGCCATGGAAACCCACTGGGTGACCTTGGGCACATCACACAGTCTCAGCCCCAGAAAACCTGGTGGTACATTTGCTTTAGGCTTGTCAAAAGTTGAACACAACTTGAAGGCACACAACAACAACAACAACAACTGCAGTTCTCTTCTTGCACTGCCATCCGTTGTCCTTTTCACAGTGTTTATATACTTTGCATCTTAATTTACAGTTCTGATCCTCACACTCATGCTCAAAACAATACAGTAGAATTAACTTTTATTTTCATTTAAAGATTCAGACTGAAACTGATTGCCAATCAGCACTTACTAAACTGAGGGCAGAGCTATAACTTGAGCCCAAGCCTCTTTGGGGCTTATCTGCATTATAATTTGTCCCACTTTAAGCTAAGAGAAGTGATTGACTGCATTATTTGTACAATCAGGACAAAATATTAAAGAACCTGCTGTACTAGATCAAAACATCATCAAAGTTTAGAAACTGCAAAATCCTTGGACAGAGGTCTGTTTTTGCTATGCGAAACTCAATGTACATAACATCATTACGAAATACAATTAACCAACCCCCTGTTTTCAACAGCAGCCAACCTTCTGAGAGCTGAGATATCAGAGAATTCTTCCAAACACAGATGACAGGTTACTCATTTTACCCATTCTCAAAAAATGTCCCCCTTTGCCTTCCTATCTCCCTTGATAAAAGAAAAGATTTTGAGTCAGATTGGCTTGTTCACTGTGATGTTTGCAATGCCTTTCATTTATTTGCGAAAATGAGACTTTCAAATAGAAAACCAATAACCCATTTCTTGCATTATAAATATCTATATAAAAAGCAACCAGAAAGAAGCCATTTCCTGCTGCAGCTGTTATTTACAGAACTTGAAATGCCCTGGAAGAGAAGATAAAAATGTTTAGCGGTCTGGTAAACACCGTTTCTTGTCTGTTGCCAATTTTAAAGCATGAACCTAACCAGCAAACGTTTAGGGGAGGATAGCATATGCATGCATAACTGTAGGCATAAGGACTCTTCCTCCTTCCTTCCCTCCATCTGCAAAAGCAGTTAGATAGGAAGGCCCAACAAAGAAGATCAGAGGAAACTCCACAGGGGTGGAAGAAAAGGAATTCATTCACCCCATTCCAGTGCATTCTTTGTTCAGTATAAGTGATTCATTACCATATGCCGGATCCCAACAATCTCAACAAGGCAACGATCAACTCCAATGCTATCAAAAAAGCAAAAAAAACCCCTCAATCTAGGCATCTAAAAATATGTTTTGAATCTGGACATGCCCTCAAATGCCTCTACTCCACTGCCAACCTAGGGGAAAGGATATTATGAAAGTGGTATTTCGAGAAACATTTCTTGTTAGCAAGTAGGCTTCAAGACAAAAAGTTAACAAATAGAGGGAATGTTCCACATTAAGGAACATTTTACTGACATCCACAGCACAAAATTTTTATCTCCCAGATTTTCCCTGTCCTTCCAGTTCCTTAATTCTCTCAAGCTCTTTATATCTATTGACTATTCTCTTCAAAAAGTCTACAGCACATCCCTACTCTATAAGGACAGCATCTGCTGTAAGCATATAGAGAAGAAACTGGATCTTCAAGAAAAGGCTCTTACAGCTAGAAATAGATCATTCCAGTATTATGTACACAACTGACTGCAAACCATCTAGCAGATCTCCATCCAACACAAACAAGTTACCATATCTAACAACTTCCCAAGGTTCTTAGAAGCAGCAATTCACATTACCTTTCCACAAAACTAGATTACCAACTCTAGATTATGGAGCTGGATTAGTCAATGGAAAGTTGAACAACCAGAAAAATCGGAGCTTTAAACAGGAATCTCACAAAATAAAGCTCCATACCTGTTTTACCTGGGCAGGATTCATGCATTCTTCCATTGCTGTCACAAGCAGTTTACTGGGTAACTAACAGAACATTTCATGTTATGTTTTGAAGACTTCCCCAAAACATTAGATTAGCAATAAATGCATCAAGACAAACCAAAGATTTGTTCAGTTATCCTTGCGGTTAAAGGTGATATAAACATATAGATCTACTAAGCAACCACACCCAGCTGTGTTTCCTGCCTGTTTATTCATCTTTGCTTTATCCGGGTTTAGGTGTATAGGCAGTGAGAGAAGAAAAATAAAATGAAGCCTCCGCTCCAAGTGAACTCCCTGACTATTACAGAGATTACCAGAACATGAATGAATGTCAGAGATGGAATATAAAGTATAATTTGCCTTTACAAAATGAAAGTAATGTGCGGTCAAAAGCTTCAATAACCAAAAAGTCCCTCAACTCTACAAGACATTTTAAGTGATTAAGCTGAAAGCTTTGAAGAAAGCATTGTCTCTCTCTGAACTGATTAATCTGAACTGCTCCTACTTTTCAATTCAGTCAGTTAATTAAGAATCACCTGAAACAGAGAGAGAGAGAGAGAGAGAGAGAGAGAGAGAGAGAGAGAGAGAGAGCCAGTTAATTCCACAAAGAAAAGGGTACATTCTAAAAACTGGTATGGAAACTGAATGGAAACCAGTTTCATAATAAATTCGCAGCTACTAATGCCTTAGGGGCTTATTTTTTGACACTTAAGAAATATGCAGAATTGGTCACTGTGCCTGCTATACACATTTTTTTTTCAAGTAGGTCTCAAAACCTTCTTTACATTCCTTCTCTGTTATGCCACTTTCACCACAGCCTCAGTTACCTTGGGAGACAGGAACATGAAATTATTCTCAGTTTCCTTAGAAAAGCTTAGCTCATGTCATTTGTACTTTAAATATTTAATCACTAGGAACTCAGCATCCGTTTTGCTGTAAGCCATTCCACTTTTAACAGTTGGTTTCTTTCATATAAATATCTACTGATCTATCTTACCATAAAAACACAGACTTATAGTAAAGCTCTCCTGCAATGTTTAATTTTAGGGTGCAAATTACTTCTCGGGCACAAACATGGCTCTCTTTGGGAAAAACCCTGTAAGAACTGAAGGGTATCAGACTAGAGGTAAGAGCCAAGTATCTAGGTTTTCCCTAGAAGGCCATTTGCCAGTGCCGGCCTCAACTGACAAAGCAAGCAGTGTGTGTGTGCGTGCACATGGCTTCAAGTCACTTGTCAACTTAGGGCAACCCCATGAATTTCACTGGGTTTTCATAGGTAAGGAATACTCACAGATGGTTTTATCGGTAACTAGGATAACTGTAGCTGCAAAAAGATGACATGTGTCACCATGCAACTGTGATCAGAAGCCAGATACCCCATATTCCCACATCCTAGAATCACAGAATCATACAGTTGGAAGAGACCCCAGGGGCCATCCAGTCCAACCCCTGCCATGCAGGAACCCACATCAAAGCACTCCCAACAGATGGCCATCCAGCCTCTGTTTAAAAACCTCCAAAGAAGGAGACTCCATCACACTCCAAGGCAGCACATTCCACACACAGAGTAAGCTGAGGCTAGACTGGTATAGTGGTTTGACTACTGGACAAGGATTGCAGCAGACCAGGGTTCAAATTCCCACTCAGCCACAGAAATCCACTGGGTGACTTTGGGCAAGTCATACAAGACACAGGAAGGTAATGGCAAACCCTCTGAACAAACCTGGCCAAGAGAATCCCATGATAGGATTGCCATAAGTCATAAATAACTCAACAACAGACAAATAACCCCACACTAAAATTATGTACCATGTGTGTTACCCGAAATCAATTAAATTTACCTGGTCAAACAAATGTATTCAGGCACACTATCCTGAATGTGATATGTGTAGTATCACAATATTCTGGACTATCTCTCACTGTCACTAGCACAAATCTATACAGCAGTTATGGTACTATGGTAGCTATACCTAATTGAAGCACAAGAGAAATACAGATGACCACGAACTATTATTTTCAGGTGAGCTACAGATGGAGTGCCATAGTTTAGATATGAGACAAGTTCCTACATAAGAGTTTTCCAAACTTTTCATGTTGGTGACACACTTTTTTACACATGAAGCATTTCGCAACATAGTAATTCAGTTTTACTAGCAAACTGGAAGTTAACTAACCCCTTATAAGAGATACAGACACATACATAAATTATAATAACAAAATGTATGGGGACACAACATATCTCATGAAAGGTTTTCACATATTTTTAAAAAGATATGATTTATAAATAATAAGATGCTTTTCCAAGATTGTAGGTGACACATCTACACACTTCAGGCGACACACTAACGTATACCATTCAGAAAGCCCTGTTCTACATATAAACAAATTCTCTACCAAGAGCAATTCGCTTCTGTACCCAGGAGCACAAGCATGTAATTGCTCTGCAATGTGGATTCTTCTTCCACTAGTTAGGGAAAAAGGCTAAATATGGCCTTAAAATCCCACACCTGATACCTACTGTAAATCATACTTCAAAAAATCTCTACAATTTCATCAAGTATTGCCCACGTGCCTTCAGCCTTCTCTTTACGTTACAAAGCTATCTAATACAGATCAACCATTCTCAAGGCACAAAGGCCTGCATCCAATCCTTGTTCTATCCTTGTATAACAAGACTGAAGAAGACAGAAAACTCTAGTCTGAGGGAGACCCAGCCTGAAAACTCAGCACAGTTGGAAAGTTTGTTTTCTGAGTCTAAATTAACTCTCCAAACTATATTGAGGATTAGAAAACACACACATATATACTCTTCTATCTCCTGTCTCCTTTTTCTTTTTTCCTTTTGGCCTTTAGAAATGTGGCAACAAAGAAATACACATCCATTCTCAAATCTGTACTGTCGTAATACCTTTACTAGACAAGCCAAAAAAGGTACGAACTCTCTTTGCAAGCTTTCAAGACCACAAATCTCATGGTAAGATTAAAAAAAAGGCAGGTAAAAAAAGTGGGGAAGGTGATAAAGTCTCTTAAAATCACACAGTCTGTATGTTGTATTGAGATGTTGTGGAAAGACATGAAAACGTGTGAGCGAACTATCAAACTAAGTTTATCAGGTTACACCCTAATGGTCCCTATGCTCAATGGGAACACGAAAGGCAGTAAAATGCAGCGCACTTTGATTCTTCCTTTTGAAGATTCTTCTCCGCTTTACAAACTCACAACTGTCTCTATCCAGTGCTAAGATCTGGGGGTATTTGTGGCAGAAACATTTAATCTTTTTGATTGTTTTTATTTTATGTTACTTTTAACAGTGGCGGGGCTTTGAGGAGGATGCATCCCCCAAGACCTCCTGGGGAGCTAAAGTGGTCCCTAGTTTCCCACAGTTGACCAGCCCTGCTCTATATTATGAGGGCTAGAAATAAATTTAGGCTTTTAAATCAACCAAAATTAGTCATGGTAACTGCACGATAAGGATGCATGGTAACTGCATGGTAAGGATGAGATAATTAGGGATATGAAGTCTTTCTCTGGTGTACCTCTACTGAATAGCTACATTTGGTAGTCTTCAATTCATACAAAAACCAAGGGGCAGGCATAATGGCACAGGACAAATTCCAAAATCTATACTGTGAGTAATTCCTTAATCAGACCAACTGAAGGACAGAAAAATCTTTGTGCAAGCTTTGGAGACCAAAAGGTGTCAGGCAAATATATCCAAGAAAAGCAAGAAGAAAGGAATGGTGGGGGCATACCAATATTAAATCTGGGTACAGACAGAGCCAGCATGATGTAGCGGTTTCAGCACTGGATTACGGCTCTAGAGACCAGGATTCAACGCCCCACTCAGCCATGGAAACCTGCTGGGTGAAGTCATAGTCTCACAGCCTCAAAAGAAAGCAAAGGAAAACCCCATTGGAACAAATTTTGCCAAGAAAACCCCATGACAGGTTCCCCTTAGGACCTTCGTAAGTCAGAAATGACTTGAAGGCACACAACTACAGCAAATCCAAGTACTGTAACGAGATATTATAGGATAAAAGATTAGCAGACTATTTAAACTCTTTATCCTCTACTACACATCTACACAGGCAAAAGCACACAAACACATTCACACTGAAACAGAGAAGCAGAGATCACAATACCTTCTCCAGATCTATTATGGGCTTCTAGTAGCCACATTCAGTAAATTCCTGGACCTTTGCACAAGTCTCAGCTCATATTATTCCACCTATTCCCAGACACTGCCCCCCTCAATATCTTCTAAGTACTAAATCACTCTACAATTTGACAACACTTCCCAATGCAGCAAGATCTCAAATAAGATTGTTGCTGTTGGGTGCCTTCAAGTCTTTTCCAACTTATGGTGACCCTGAGGCAAACCTATCATGGGGTTTTCGGGGGCTGAGAGGGTGTGACACGCCCAAGGTCACCCAGTGGCTTTCCAAGGCTGAGTGGGAAATCGAACCATTGCCTCCAGGGTCACAGTCCAATGCTCAAACCACTATACCACCCTGGCTCTCTCCAAGAAAGAGACACAACCCAGTATCTTGTGTAATATTAGACACAAAAGTCATTTGCAAACATGCATAATTTACACCTGCAGGAACTCATGGGATTTTTTTTAAATCACAACAGCTTAGCCTGCTATCTCATGCAGAGATACAAATATGAAACAAATAAGAAATATGGTTCATTGGCTTCCTCCTCCCTAAAAGAGGGCCATGCGTTATCAAAGTGATAATCAGCAGCGCGAAAGCAGTCTGTGGGCTGCTGCATTAGTCCCCAGGGCTTCAGAAGAAACCTCTGAAGAAGTTTCTGAGTGCAAAATATATTTATTCCAGAGCCACAAAAGCCCAAAAGCCCTCACAGTACAAGGAAAAGGATGCTGACTAACAAGCAGCAGGAAGTGCTGGGCACACCAAGGGGTCCAATTAACGCAAGCACCAAGATCTCATTGACAGGGACAGTGCTGTGAGTACACAAAAGGATGTGCTACACAAGAAGTGAAAAGACACACTTTGAAGAGAAGAAACAGAAGAAATGCTTTATGAGCACCGTAATTGCCTTATTACTCGCTTCTTCAGTGAAAAAACAGAAAAGCAAGGAGGAAAATAATGACCAGTCACAGTCTAAAGTTCTGCATACAAATTGTGCCTTGGTGCCTCGGCTATATATCCCTAGTGGGGTAATTACATTCCAACTGACTTTAAAAGTTCCCTGCTCCACCTGATGTCATTTTCCAGTTACTATACTGCAGTGTCACATCTTTGCAGTAAATTCTACCTTTTAAATAAGCTACTGTACCATGAACTGCTTCTCACTCTTTTCAGTGCTTCAGGCTTTCTCTCTTGGAAAGCATATACCCTGCTCCAAAGCCCTCAAGTGGAACCTTGGCTGCTTCTTCAAGGTGAAAAATGGATATTCTGCAACCTGGAAAGGCATGTTTTGCAAGACTCTTTCAAACAAGCTAAACAAATCATTACATTTACTGAAATGCTGAATGATTTAATAGACTGTGAACATTCATTTGTTTCATTTATTCTAAGCACAACTATACAAGCAGGACATCAAATTAGATAATACTGAAGTTGACCAAGGAAATGAGATGATGTCCCAAAAAACGACTGGGGTCCAAAAAAGGTAGAAAAACTAAATGCAGACCGTCATTTATAGAATGGGGGTGGGGCAAGAAGGAGGAATAGCTAATTACAATAGGAATGGCTTGCAGATGTTTTCAACTGCAGCTCCCACCAGTGCTAGACAGGATAGTCAATAGTGAAAACTGCTTCAAGTTATAGGCCAGCTGGTGGGCCACATGATTCCCACTCTTGCTACTAATAGAGCTTTGCATGCAGAAGTCCCAGGTTCAATCTCCAACAACTTCAGCTAAGAGAATTCCAGGTAGCAAAGATGGGAAAGTTTCAGTGCTAGATTCTGGACAGGCAACAATAATAACAGAAGATAATACTAGACTTGACGGATAAATAATATGACTTGGAATTAAGGCAACATATTGCTGGCTAGCAGCAAAGCATTACTTATTTAAAATACTGCTACTGTTGCTGTGTTCTTTTTAACTGCCTCGGATGTGTTTTTTGGAATTTCTACCTCAGAAATTTTGTTTCTCATAGCCTTTCACATGATGCGTCTGGACTTGGAACCATTTTGAGATTATTTTTCTGTTGTATCTCAGGCAGCAAAAGATCTTTAATTAAATTAATAAAAAAAGTCAACGTCTTAAATTTGTTTAATCTTACAGGCTTAATACAACAGATAATATTCATGTTGGAGAAAGACCAATGCTCGTTTTCAGAAATCACACACAGGCAGTACTTGAGGGCATCAAAACAGGGTCTTTACCTGAAAGGGTATTCATGCCAACAGAGTCTCCTTGTCAACCGGACAGATGACATGTTCAAACTGACTACAGTGTATGAGCTTCCTGCTGCAAGCTATGTGTTTAGCATTCTACTTGTGGTTCCCAAACTTGAGTCTCCAAATACTATTGGATGAGGACTTCCGTCACCTTCAACCAGGCACAGCCAGTAGTCACATACGAAGAGAGCTGTAATCCAATATCATCTGGGGACACAAATTTGAGAACCACTATCACACAATTACAGTTATCTGACCATGCATAAATAGGCCATAATCTAGTCCCCACCTGAAGCTGTTTGGTCCCCTTAGAATCCATGTTTCTTAGAAATCTGAAACTGTGCACTAGAATCCAAGATTTTTAAGGGAGATTTACACAGTCCTAAGTAAACATGGTACCCCTAAAATGTTAACCATGACCTCCTTTCTCAACATCTACTGTTCACCAATTTCTAAGCATCAGCAACTTTTCCAAATATTTTTAGCTCTTAATTTTTTTAAAAAACTGTGCCAGGGAAAAAAGGTTATATTATGCAGCTTGTTTTCACCAACATTATGCTTTTAGGAAAAAAGTTATGACTACAATCCAATCAAATGGTGAGTACAGGGCTTGGCATTTCTCCCAGGAAAGCTGGTCCCTCCAGTGGTATTAGACTATAATACCCATAAGTCTCAGCCACCATACCCACTGGTCAATGATTGTAAGAACTGTAGCTTGAAATATTTGGCAGGTGACAGGTCAAGGAAGGCTGCTCTGAAAAGAGCTCTGCTGAATCAGACCCAAGGTCCAGGTAGTCCAGCATTCTGTTTCCAATCAGATATTTCTAAACCATCCTCAAGCACAGTTTGAAAATAACACCTTGTCAGCACATTCTCTCTTGAAGGAAGGTATACAACCTTGCAGAACATCAATAAGCTTCGGATAATACTTGCCACAAGGAAACTTGCTGCCATCCCTAGAGAGTCAATGTGAGCAATGAAATGGAAGAATTGATTTCAAAAGAGGAAGGGAAACTTGCTGACTTTTGATAGCAAATCCAGTTAATGAAGCACGAATGTAACATAAGCCAGTTTGTTCTCCTCCCCCCCACCCATCCCCACCACTCTGACTTCACTAAGCCAATGCCCACAAACACAAGAAATACTTTCCACGAAATCCTCTCCACAGTGTGATGAGCTATGAACAAGTCATAGCTCCACAAAAGGAAATTCCCCTTCCCTCATGTATGCCTCCTCTCTCAGAAAGTTAGATTTATGACAGGAAGAATGTGACATTTTGCAGAAGGAATGGAGAAAGATAACAACAGTGATATTTAAGCACATATACACACTATACTGGCAATGACTTTTCTTTTTCAAAAATTGCACCCTGCCTCTGACTTCTCAATGCAGCTTTCAAGGTGGCTGAACTACAGCAACAAAATCAATTTAACACATGTTAGCATGTTAGCATTCACTGTGCAGTCTATCTCACCTATAACCAACAGATGAAAGGTTTGGACTTCCAGCGTATGTCATCACTGAGATTACACACCCAGTATAACTATACACAGTTCAAAGGGATTCATAGGCATCTCTATAATAACACCTAAGCGCTGTCATCTCCAACTGACTATTGATAAAATACGTTTTCCCATATAAGTAAATGCTGATAAACCTTGTGATTACCGAGACAGAACAAGAGCTAATTAGAACAATAGCTAATTAAAACACTTGAATTTTCTCACGCCTCTGCAATGAACTAGATGAAGAGTTACTCATTTAAACAGCTGAGATTCTTCACCTCATCTATTCTTATATGATAGAAATGTAGAGTTGGAAGAGACCACACGGGTCACCCAGTCCAAACCCCTCTGCCATGCAGGAACACCCTCAAAGCACTCCCGACAGATGGCCATCCAGCCTCTGCTTAAAAACCTCCAAAGAAGGAGACTCCACCACACTCTGAGGCAGCATATTCCACTGCCGGACAGCCCTGACAGTCAGGAAGTTCTTCCTGAGGTTCAGGTGGAATCTCCTTTCCTGCAGCTTGAATCCATTGCTCCTTGTTCTGGTCTCTGCAGCAGCAGAAAACAAGCCCTCTCCTTCCTCTACATGGCATCCCTTCAAATATTTAAACATAGCTATCATGTCCCCTCTCAACCTTCTCTTCTGCAGACTAAACATACCCAGTTCTCTAAGTCTATCCTTGTAGGGCATGGCTTCCAGGCCTCTCACCATTTTGGTTGCCCTCCTCTGGACCTGTTCCAGCCTGACCATGTCCTTCTTGAATTGGGGTGCCCAGAACTGGACACAGGATTCAAGATGAGGTCTAACCAAAGCAGAGTAGAGTGGTACCAGTATCTCCCTCGATCTAGACACCATACTCCTATTGATGCAGCCAAGAATTGCATTGGCTTTCTTGGCTGCCGCATCACACTGCCAACTCATGTTCAGCTTGTGGTCTATTAAGACTCCTAGATCCCTTTCACACGTACTGCTATCCAGCCACGTGTCCCCCATCTTATATTTCTGTATTCCATTTTTTCTACCTAAGTGTAGGACCTTACACTTCTCTCTGTTGAATTTCATTTTGTTAGCCTTGGCCCAGCTCTCCAATCTATCCAGGTCATTTTGAGTTTTGATCCTGTCCTCTGGCGTATTAGCAATCCCTCCCAATTTGGTGTCATCTGCAAATTTGATGAGCATGCCCTCTATTCCTTCATCCAAGTCCTTGATGAAGATATTGAACAGCACTGGGCCCAGGACAGAACCCTGTGGCACCCCGCTAGTCACTTCTCTCCAGGATGAAAAGCAGCCATTCGTGATCACCCTTTGGGTTCGGTCGGTCAACCAGTTACACATCCAACTAGCAGTAGCTCTGTCCAGCCCGCATTTTACTAGCTTCTTTGCAAGAATGTCATGTGGAACAACAACAATGATAAGAACAACAACAATGACTGTTTATCCCACAGATGTCTGCATATGGTGACATCTTATGCTCTCCAGCTTCCGTTAAGGAGAACCAGGTTGGTGAACAGCCAGAATAGGATTTGCAATGGTGGCTCCACAGATTGGAATTCTGTTCTTAGGAGTCACTATCAGTTCCTTTTTGTGGTCTTCAGATAAAGGTTGAAGGTGCCTGTTTGTTTGTTTTAATGAAAGAGCTTTTCAGTTTGAATTTATTCTGATTAAATGTTTACACAATACAATGGGATTTTTTTCTGTTTTTTGTTTGTGTGTGTTTGTTTAAAAGATTTTTGAATTGTCCCTGCACTGGTCAATTGAGTTCAAGGCAATTTACAATAAAACCATAAAGAGTGAAACGCAACAACTGCAAATCAAAATACTGACGAAATGCAAAACAAAGGAATCTTCTAAAAATGAACAGCAGCATTTAGTACAAAAAGCTCAGTGCAACAATACAGTGTACCTTCTGCTTGTGTGACCTCTGCACACACGAATGCAAGGTCGTTCAAAGCCTCGTGTCCCATTATCGCCAATGGATGTGACGGTGCATGCCAGTGCAGGTGCACACACATTGTGTCCACACTGTATCCACTGAAGATAATGGGGTAGAGCAACTGAGTTTTTTGTTTTACATGAGGGCCCCCGGAATGGAACCCCCACATATATAGATGGTGCACTATATTGTTTATAATAGCTGTCTGCCAATAAAGGGACAGCGATCATAAAGTTCCACAACTAGATGCTGATATACCAGAAGAATCTACCTTTATCTGCCACCAGCCTCACCTTTGTAGGATGAAAGAGATCTAAGATGTCCCTGGAAAGTGCAAAGCAGATTCATACAGAAATGGTTAACTTCTCAGACATCATAAAGCCCTGAACAGAGTTTGGGACCCCACTAAGAACCAGCACTTTGAATCAGTCACAAAAACAAACAGAAAGCCGGTGACACTCTTTTAAGATCAGCGTTATGAGAATGTACAAAATGCAGACAAACTAAAAATGTGTCTGTCAGATTTTGCACTAGCTGTAGTTTTCCAAACAGTTTTTAAAGAAAGCCCTACAGTGAGCATGTGACAGCCAGCCAAAGATGGATTATTATAGCACAGATCACTGTGGCCATGTCCCCCATTCCCAGAAAGATAAAAAGCGGATGCAACAACCAAATGCAAGCTGGACCATTCAGAAGCAACACTTGTATGCCTGATGCCCCATTCAAAATGCCTTGAGAGTACTTTTGGAATCTTGCTTTAGTGGTCCTTGGCAAAAATTTGCCATGCAAGACATGCAGCAGAGTGGTATTACACTGGTTTCACAAACTGATCCATACCCATTTCGCAAACAGAAAACGTTGCTTCAGTTCTTCCATTCCTGTCCCTGTGCAACAGCTTGCACAAATATCATATGACTAAATATAGGAAGTTGCAGCAAAAACATGTTCAGCAAAAACATACTGTTAGCGGAACACTCTCGTACTAATGTTTTAACCACAACACATGTCTTAGTGGTGGAAGAATGTATCAGAAATTACAAGATGTACATAGCCTGAACAGACCACAGTGATAACAGGTAGCAGAAAGAATAGAGACCAGCAACCACTCACAAAACTCCTTTCAAGCCTGCATACTATGAAACTACTAGTTCTAATGTGTTGTCCGAGGATGGTGAAGAGCTTCTGAGAAGACCCTCTTGAGAGTCCTCCTTCCTTTTAAGGAGCTGAGGAAAGCAGCATTACAGGGAATGACAGAACTAGAGAATCCCACAATAGGAACACTGCATTTGGGGAAGGGGGGGCTGCTCACTTTTATTAAGGCCAAACAGGACTTTTTCTAAACAATACCTGCCTTGTCACTTCCTCTTGGGGAAAAAACAGACGAGGAGGTCAAAAATGAACCCAAACACAGAGAAATGGCAAAACCATACCACTCCCCAAGGCTTGGGGAGTGCTATTGGCTACTGGGAGAGAAACCGGTGTGGAATCCCCACAGTAGCATCAAAAGAGCACATCATCAGAAAACAGGGTGTCAAAAGACAGGGGTTTCCTGAATAAGAATGAAATGCACTATATCATTTCTTTTTTAAACAGCTGCCTATTTTACACATAGCTATAACATACATATACCAGACTAAAGAGGTACAGAGATAATGCTGGAGTTCTTTTTAAAACAATTTAAAGCACTCTGGCAGCTGGCACAGCAAGGTGGTGGTGGTGGTGTACTGAAAGAGGTGGGGAAGCATTCACAGGTCATTTTAGGAAGCCTCAGAAGCTTATACTTTCAACCCTAGAAGAATAACCTCAGCAGCAACAGCAGAAAACAGCTTTTTTAAAAAATAGGGGCCACAAAAAACAAGAACAACTTGTTTCAGTTCTTCAGATTCCACCTGAACCTCAGGAAGAACTTCCTGACGGTCAGGGCTGTCCGGCAGTGGAATATGCTGCCTCGGAGTGTGGTGGAGTCTCCCTCTTTGGAGGTTTTTAAGCAGAGGCTGGATGGCCATTTGTCAGGAGTGCTCTGCGGGTGTTCCTGCATGGCAGGGGGTTGGACTGGATGGCCCGTGTGGTCTCTTCCAACTCTACCTTTCTATGATTCTATGATTCAAAGTCAAATATTATAAAGGTTTGGAAACACATGGAAGGTAGAGGATAGAACAACATTTGCCAACTCCTATTGTTGTAAATGTAATATCAAGCTCTTGCAAATGATATATTCTGCTTCAGATCTGGAAAAGTATACTCTGTCATCCTCAGGGAACACCACTGATTAAAATAAACTTAGCTGGTTCCTCTCAGAAAAGGAACATTCCAACTCAGGCAAATATAAGCCAATCACAGAGAAATAAGAATACCAGGAACAGGGTTCTAGTTAAGTCTAATAAAATTAACATTTGATCATGTTAACACCATCCCATAAAACAGATCCCTTTTTCAGCCTTATTCGTCCTTTAAAAACCTAGCTAAAACAAATGCCTCATTAATAGATTTAATTAATGGAGTATATTTTAAAAAAAAATACAGTGCAACAATATATTTTTTTTTAAATATATATATATTTAAAAAAAATATACTAGTATGGTTTTTTTAGCAGCTAGCAAAAGGGAAGAAAAACAATAAAGGTTGAAAATAGAAAGAGTAAACATTGTGGTAAACAGGGAAGGAAGATTCATTTATTTCACTTGGAAATAGCACACAAATTTCAATTTTGTGTTGAAGAAAATATAAGAGCCTCTTGTTACTAGAAAAAGGGGCAGAAGAGGAAACTCAGACAGGCATCACAGTCATGCTACCAACATTCTCACTGCTCATCCTAAAAAGTACAATGATTTTCTAGAAAAAAGATTCTGTGTACTCCCCTACAGATCTAGTTCATTCACTCTTCTGTGTTTCTGTGCTGCAAATAGAGTACTCCATTACAGTACATTTTTTCCTCTCTTTTTTTATAGGCCTGGAATCAGAAAACTGTTGCATATGAGGTCTGGTTCTTCTTCTCCTCAGCCCTGTACTGTCTGCACTGAAAAGCAACTGCTCTTTGGGGGGGTCTCAGGCAGAAAGGAGGCTTTGACGTCACTTGTTGCTTTATAACTGGAGATGCCTAAACCTACGCTCCTCTACATGCAAAGCATAGCTTTCCCCTCATATACAGTGAGTTGGATGTGTGCGTGGCAGCAGAACTGAAGGAAAAAGGAAAAGGTTCAAGTCTTCCTTGATTTGAGGAGGATGACTATCAGGTTTTGGATAACAGCACTAACCTAAAGTACCAAGAACAGAGTACAGTCAGCCCTCTACATTTGCAAGTTTGACTTTCATGGATTTGATTATTCGCAAGTTTTCTCCAACCCCTGCTCCCCTCACCTCAGGTGCTTCTTTTCTGGGGGAAACCTTCCACCTCGGCAGCTCCGATCAGGCCTCACCTTTAGAACCTCATCTCTGATCCTCCTCCTCCACCACCACCACCACCAGCTGCCTGGCCAGTTGACGACAACTGGCAGCCCAATTTCTCAGCATCACAAACCCTCTTTGAATGCCCTCCCCACCATGCCTCAGCCCCCTTCCCACAGACACACACACACACACACACAGATATCTGCAATTCTTCCACTTTTGCTGTTGTCCTGGGTCCCTAATCCTGGTGAATGTGGAGGGCTGACTGTAAAAGATAGACACAGCACGAGCAACTGCAAGATGTGGTAATCCTCAAAATACAGCGTGTATAATATGCTGCAGTGCAGAGCTGCAGAGCTCTTCTGGGAAAAAAAGTCATTTCCTGGTTTCTTGAACAAACATTTTTTTTTCATCCATCAGAACACAGGATGTGATACAGACCTCTCAGAAAATGAAACTTACTCCACACAATCCAGCACGCGCACACGCGCGCACACACACCATGCAGGAATAGAAGGCTGATTAGCTTATACTACATCTACATTCAGTTTCAACGCCCTGCCCTGACTGCAGCACAGCAATTTGTTCTCCAGCACAACATGTGTTTGGCTTCCAGGACTTTTATTTATGTATTTATTTTAAGTTTTTCAAGGGAGACAATTTTATCAGAGTCTGGAGACTAAGCCCCTGTAATGTCAAGACTTCCTGAAAGCTGTTCTTGCTCAAGCAGCCACAAGATTCTGCAGGGGCTACAAAATGGTAAAGGGAAGGCAACCCAGGCAAAGTCCTCTGAAAGAGAATACACTAAGCAATAAAAGGGGACTTCCATAGTGACAAAAAGGAAGCCAAGATGCATGGGAGAATGGAATAAATGAAAAGTGCTATTATAGACACATATTCCTCACTCTTTGTAACATTCAGTTGTGTCATGAAAGGATATTCTCAAGTATTCCATTGCTCTGCACTGAGGAGATCAAGTACACTTTTGTGTAGCTTTGCAAAGAACTATTCTGGCAATACACTTACAAACAAGCAGTTCAAGGGGAGGGAGGATGGAAAATGCCTGCTCACATAACCCCACGGCTAGAGAATTAAAACAATAATTGGCTGTTAATTCTAAGCACATTACATACTACATGTAACATGTAACCAAACAGGCACAGCATTCACACCATTCCAGTAAGAAGGGATTCTATTGAATGAAAAGATTCTCCATGAGGCAAAAATATCTACGTATAGTGAAACTGCTTCAATTCACCCCTGTATTAACGAGACAACTGATGTGACGTGGCACCTAACATCAATGTTCCCCTGATATGGCTCTCACATTGATGGTCAACAGGTCCACATCAAGAGAAACATAAGCAAGACTGAGGATGGTTGAAATAGCTTGTAAATTCTCTAGCAGTAGAGCCAATGAGGTGCAGTACTTGGAGTGTTGGACTATCACACTGGCAAACCAGGGTTCAAATCCCTGCTCAACCATGGAAACCCACTGAGGCTTCTTGAACAAGTCACATTCTCTCAGCCTCAGAAGAAGGCACAACCGAAAGCAAAAACCCCAAACAAATTCTCCCAAGAAAACTCTGTGATAGGGTTGCCATAACCCAAAAATGATTTGAAAGAATGTCTGATTTTTCTTCAGCCTACAGAAATGACTTGAAGGCACACTACAATGATGGAAACTTCTCTAGCAAGTGCTTGTTTCATCCTTCTTTTTGTTCATCTCAACATTAAAGCAGCAATCAAGATTAGGTATGCTGACCTAAATCTAATTCCTAGCCCCCTCTAAAGTACACCTTGCATCAATTCCTTAAGTCAACACTTACAGTTGGGACTGGCACTTGGATTCAAGCTACAGCGTCCCATTGCTATTTGTTCTGTTTGACCATTTCTGGTATTATATTCCATACCACCATTAACTATCTCACTTCTACATCAGTTGCACTTAGAGGATCTTGAGGTAACAGCTTTACGTGTTTTCCACTGAGATGTTGTGCGGAGTAAATGAAAGTATGGGATGTACCAAAGGGAAAAGCAACTTCCATGACATCCCAGTACACGCTGGGAGAGTTTAACTGCAAGGATTAGGCAACTACCATTTGCCCAGATACCTATACGCACAAGTGGAGGGGCACGGAACATCAAAAGAGCAAGACATAGCCAAATTTCTCTCCTTCCTTTCCTCCCACATAGAAGACAGTTTCAGGGAATAACCTTCTAAGAACAGTTCAGGCACTCTCATATCTTTATGAAAGTAAGAGGGTAAAACTGAGTCTGTCATATACACCTCTATGTATAAAGAAACCACAGCAGCGATAGAGCTATGAGTTTCTTTTTAGCAAGAGTTTTTAGAACAATAACGAAATCTCCGTATTCAAGTGATTAGTAATAACAAACCCTCTTAGGATAGGGACACATTTAGGTAAATACCGCCAAGTGTAACAATGCTACCATGAACACCATATGAGCCTTTATTACAAAATGAACCCGTATCTCAGTAAGCTGTCTCCATCTACGAAAAGGTATTTCTGCGAATGGTAAAAACAGCCTAAATGAGGACAGAATGCAGACCTGCTGGTCAAGCTGAAAGTTATTCGGATGCTACACTGTCTTGCCTTTTAACTGTCCAGCGACACTGCAGACAAAAAGATTATCTGAAACTAGGAAGACAAAAATTTAGTTTCCCTTCCAGACTAGCACATGTGCATACTGATCACATAGATTAGCCAGATGAGCTAAGCCACAGCATTAGGAAGGGCTGAGGAGAAAACAGTAAACAACAGCAGAGTATCTTTGCATTTGAAAAAAGCAACACATGAATATGAATGTTACATACTTCACTACTACTCATACTTGCTACTTGCTGCAAAGCTTTAAGAAAGTCAATAAGCAGAGAAGTCCCAGCACATCTGAGTGTTCACAAAGGAAATGCAAGTGGCTTCAGTATCCTGAGGCACATCCACCAGAAGTTCAGAACACCACATCTCTTCTTCACATTATTTATTTAACGTATCTCCCACCTTCACCCTTATACAGAACCTAAGGTGGCTGGTGGTTTAACCAAAGCAAACTTCTGTATATCTATCTGCCAGGCAGGGTAAAGAAGCATGCTCTTCTAACAAAAAGCCAAGCTTTGCTGCAAGGCAAAACAATCCACGCAAACAGACACTTTCTCCTTAAAGGTAACTTCAACAGGTTGACTGAAAATGAATTTTGAAACTGGAAGAAAGGTTTATCTTTCTTTATTATTTATTTACATACTTCTCCAGTGTACAGCAAACCCTTTTGTCCTGCTCAGCTCCCCTACTAGGTTACTGTACAGACAAAGGCCAGGAAGTCACAATTGGAATAAAAATGTATGCTTATTTGGACAAGTGGTACTTTGCCTGGTGGAACTTATTTGAAATAGGTCTGTACAGGCTTGCAACTTTAGGGATACACTAGCTGTGACATAGGTGACCTCACCAGAAGAATTCGACATTCTTCTGCTTCAAAGGCCATTTCTGCACAGCACTGTTACAGTGCTATTAGTCCACTTTCAACATCCCATGGAATCCTGGGATTTGTGGTTTAGGGAGGTGCACCGAGAATTCTCAGAGAGCTCTTCGGCCTCAGTAAAGTACAAACACCAGAATTCAACAGGATGTTGAAAGTGGAATATACTAATATAATATAACAGTGTAAGGAGGAAATGGCCTAAGTAAAATAATCAGGAAGTGATGGAAAGGGCAGGGAGTGACTAGTCATTTTTTTTCCTTCAGTATTCCCAACACACCTCAAAAGGTGCTATTAAGCTTGGATGCTGTCATTTCTGACTTACTGCAACCCTAAGTTATCATCTGGTTTTCTGGGGCTACGAGTATACGATTTACCCAAAGTCGCCTAATGGGTTTCTAATGGCCAAGTGGGGAATCAAACCTTACTCTCCAGGGTCATAGTCCAATGTTCAAACCACTATACAATGCTGTCTCTCTATTAGCTTGGGAGAGATGCTGTACTGAGGTTTTTTCTCAACCTTGCTGCGTTAAGGTATCCTACAGGAAATATAACAATTAAAAAGCAAAATTAAATGGAACGCAACAATGTACCCAATACTAAAATCAATTCCACTTCAAGGAGAAAGGCAATACCAGGGCAAACAATTAAATGTTATTAGAAGCTTGTGAAAATAGAACAGAATCTGCCAGGCATCTAACAGACAAATTGAGACAATGAAATCACAACGGTGTATAATAATCAAGAAATTTGTTAATTAAACAAATACATTAATTAACAATCAACAAATACGTTAATTAAAAGGAGTGATGGCCTCCTAAAGCTATTTTCAAGATTTGCAATCAAACACATGCAAGACAAACAGAACAAAATCACAGTAAAGTGGTTGCAACATCTGAAATATAAAATTGAAGAACACTTGACAAGTTTAAGACAGGACATATTGGGTGCATCCATACATTTCAGGAAATAGGATCAAACTATTCTTTTAAAACTAGGCTGGACTAGTGTGGCCTTGTGTCAAGGAACACGACTTTTTTTTAGTTGAGGGTCTTCACATTTCTGGAACTCAGAAACTGACTGGGATGGGGGCATGGAAGAATTGGAATATTCCTTGGACTTTCAAGTTCACCATCGTTTCATCTGGCTTGTTCTCTTTAATGTGGTGGTGGGGAGTGGGGGGGAGGATATGAAAATGGTTGTTTCACACAGGAGGGCTTCTGATGCAGTGTAATTACCCAATACAGGCAACTCATAAATCCTAGCAATGTCAGACCTACAATTACTCTTACACATTCAACAGGGCGGTTTTCAAATGAATAATTAGTAAGAATAGTTCACAGATGTGCAAATGGCTCCTTTGAAAGTTCAGCACAGCTTGCAACAGCAGAAGGAACTACCAACTGTTAGCTACCGCATCCAGCAAACAAGACGCATTCCCTAGCTCAGTGCCAGGTAGGACAGGCAATGACCAGTCAAATATAGTCAATTGACTGCTATCTCATTCCATTATCCAGTTTTTAAAAAGCTTCTGTTGACACAGCACCATCTAACACAAAATAACTGAGCATAAAATGATGAACAGAACAGGTCCAGTGGCACTGATAAGGAATCTTGATCTCGAGAATTCAGGGTCTCTTATGTGCACACACCCCATACTCTGAGGCAAACACTCCCGGTGGTCCAACTATCATTAACTGCTTGTTTTGTCTTTCTCCACCAAGATAAGTTAAACAGTCTGTTTTTTCTCACTGGCAACGTGTTGTAATTGCCGGCATTTGTCGCAAGGGACAAAAATAGTGGGTTTAGAAGGAAATATGAAGGCACTTCTCCAGCATTCAGAACGACCAAGTCCACTGCATCTGCTGAGAAGGAGGGGTATCTCTCTGAAGAGAAATGCTTTCTGCTTCTTGAAATTCTTCTGAAAGGCTTATATTGTTACAAGAAATCTAGTTCATTGAAAAGGTGCAAAAACAGGGGTGTGATCCATCATAGTCATCAACAATCTGACAATCTGAGGCTTCCCTTTCTCTATTGCTGTTGTTGTTTTGTGCCTTCAAGTTGTTTCCAACTTACGGTGACCTTAAGGCAAATCTATCATTGGGCTTTCTTGGCAAGATCTGTTCAGCGTGGATTTGCCTTTGCTCTCCTCTGAGGCTATGAGAGTGTGACTTTCCCAAGGTCATCCACAGTGTGACTTGCCCAAAGTCACCCATGGCCAACCAGGGATTCAAACCCTAGTCTGCAGAATCATAATCCAATGCTCAAATCACTACACCACGCTGGCTGTCCCATTTTTCTACACGTATCTTAAAATGCAGGAAAGAAAACCTAGCAAAAATTACACGTGTGTGCACTATGAAGACCATCTGTTTGGAACATCCTGCAAACCCGCACAGCTTGTAAAGTTAGTTTACAGAGCATTAATATAAAAACAGCAGCTATTCACAATGAGTAGTGGTAGAGTGAGGCTCTGCATCCTGGAGCATCATCCTAGCACTGCTCTGTTACAGATGGTTTCAGCATGCCATTATTCCTTCTTGTTAAAAGTAACGCTTCAAGCTCTGCATCCGTAATTCAGTAACCTTGAATTGCACTGGGTGGTAGAGATAAAATATGAAAAAGGTAGTGCCAAATCCCACAAAAGTGTCAGAAACTAAGCAGCGAGCTTGCTCCTTGCTTCTCAGAGCTAATTATTTAAGCCGTGTGGCTTCTGCGTTCATGAAGAAAGCAGGAAAGATTTTAGATGGCTTAGTTGAATCTCACTATTAAATCTAGAGAAATCCTCACAACTGGTTACTTCTTCCATAGACACAAGCATGATTCCTCTAATTTGGTCTAGAGCAATGATTCTCAACCTTTGGTCCTCCAGATGTTTTAGACTTCAACTCCCAAAAGTCCCAGCCACTACAGGCATTGTTCAGGAATCCTGGGAATTGAAGTCAAACATCTAGAGCACCAAAAGTTGAAAACCACTGGTCCAGAGCAAAAACCTGCTTTACAAAGATAAGAACATAGCAATGAGCAATCCATTCATGCAGCTATGAAGACAAACCAAAATTAATCTCTTCCATCAATGGCCAGGTATGTTCAATATATAATTACTCTTACCTAATCTGGTCAGACATTACAGCTGTACATCAGAAAGGATTTGATGAAAAAGGAATCCACTATCATGCCTGAGTTATAAACCTATGACTTTTTTTCTGACCTAGATGCCAAACACAAAGACATTCTGCAATCTTGTCGTTAGATATGCTTTGGTGCATCTGAGAGCCTCTGTTTAAGAATTCATTCATTATGTGGTTGCTACACTTTATATAGGCATGAGATAATAAAGGTGGCTGAGCTGAACTATCTCAGACCACTGGCATAAATATTCCAGAAAAGCAAATACATGAGATGTAAGGAGGAAAAAAAACAAAGACAAGGTTAAGTTGTGAGAACAAGAACTGGTTTTCAAATAGTGTGCCCTTCATATATTTGGGGTGTCTGTTCCAGGAACCACTGTGTAAAACAAAAAATGAAAATGTTGCATCCCACTGTAAACAACAGATGCAATGTGCATGTGTCCATGCAAGTGCACACCTGTCGTGTCCACTGACTATAAGGGGAGCATCACTTTGTACAACGTCACATTTGGGTATGCAGACGTTGTGCCAGAAAAGAGCACACTGTAGTGTTACTATCCAGAAAACAACACTCTAGGGCTTAGGTCTCCCATCCTTGTTCCACAGGAGTTTAAGGACTTTTATCTGAGGAAAGCAGCCACTGTGGACAAACTGCTAAAATGCATCTTGTCCACCTCTATCCATTGTCTCTTACCATTACAGGGGACATCACACATGGACATCCTTGGGAAGGTTTCAGGATGCACTTGTAGTCCACACAGAGCAACAATACAAACCAGTCCTACAAGCCAGATCCAGTACTTTGGCATATGCCCCTTCAGACTGTCAAGAATGGGACCTTAAAATTCAAGAACAACTTCTTTGCAATGCACCGCTGTTCAGACAAGTCACTGCAGAAAGTTTTCAAGACATGAACCTTCAAGAAATACCACCATGAAACCCACGACATTTTATACATCAAACCTAATATCTCGAGGCTCCTGAGAAGATCTAGTTAGTTTTAATCAGGAATAGGCACGCTCTGGAGTCTAGGGAGCTCCACAACCCAATTTTCAGTGGTTGCCATTTGGAGTGACTGGAAGTAATGTTGTATTACTCCTAGTTTCCTTTTGGGCCTTGGAGGTTTGCTTCAGTGTAACCCACAAAATCAATTTGTTTTCTACCAGTGTTTTGTGTTTCTTCAGCTGAAAAAATTGAATAGTATGCTGGACCCTAGATCACAGTCAGTGAGGGTCCCAAGGGTTGTTGTTGTTGTTGTTGTGTGCCTCCAAGTCATTTCTGACTTATGGCGACCCTAAGATGAACCTATAGCAGGGTTTTCTTGCAAGATTCGTTCAGAGGGAGGTTGCCTTGTCTTCCTCTGAGACTGAGAGTATGTCACCTGCCCAAGGTCACCCAGTGGGTTTCCATGGTTGAGTAGGGATTTGAACCCTGGTCTCCAGAGCTGTAGTCCAAAGTTCAAGCCACTGCGCCACCTTGGCTCTCTCAGGGTATGGACTCCTAAACATATAGATAGGGCTTCCCTAAAGGTAAGGCTCTAATACTGGATTAGACAGTGCATCCCACTTTAAAAATGCAGCTGTAGCCTGGGATACCAAAGCGGCAAAGAAAATGTTGGACAACTCTGGCAGGAACCAAATTTCATACTTGTACCTTCCACATCCCCACCCCCTGTGGGCTGCAATGCTCCTGCAAACTCAACCAGAAGTCACTTCTACTTTCTACGGAAATTATTTTAAAAAGCTTCAGCAGTGCATTCTCTAGTATGAACACACTGACCCAAGAATGACCTACTGCTGGAAGGATAACGTTTTAGACTGCTAGAATGTTACTAGGAGCATAGATTCTCTGCAATTATTTGCCATGGACAGCATTAAACATAATGCTTCAAAACTGTGCACAGCCCAAACGTTTCACAATGGAAAAGCAGGCAAGCCCCTCCAGAACAATCTGGCCAAAGATATTCAGCTTGCCAGTTGCACAGCTGGGCCAAGAACATCTACACTGCCACACCCAGTCCAGCTAAGAACAGTACTGCAGAGTTCTATAAATCCCTGTTTTATACAGTTGGCCCTCCACGTTTGCTAGAGTTAGGGGCGCAGGATCTCCACAAAAGTGGGAAAACCACAATTATCAAAATGTGTGTATGTGTGTCTGTGGGAAAGGAGCCAAGGCATGATGGGGAGAGCGGGCACCCAGGGTCCAAACCAGGTCAGGGAAAGGAAAGGGGCGGGTTGGCATGGTGGCCATGTATTTCCCCTCTCTTGCTCATATCCTTCCTTGGGTGGGTGGGCATCAGAGGAGCATCTGTGGTGCTGAGAAATTGGGCTGTAAACTGTCCTTAACTGGCCAGACAGCACTGGTGGTGGTGGTGGCGGTGGAGGAGGAAGAAGAGGAAGAGAAGGAGAGGCTGGTTTTTAAAGGGCTTCACAGTATGATTCAAGGCCCCAAAATTTATTTCCTAGTTAGAAACAGCTGAAACAGCTGAAACAGCTGGGCAACATGTGATCAAACTGTCCAGTCATATTCTCTAGAGTATGTGGGAATCATGTTTAGCACAAAGAAAAAAATGTTCAAAATAAAAGGTTTTAGAACTTCAGGGACGAGAAGGAATGATGGAGGGTAAAGCACTCTGCAGAGCAATGTGGCCCTCTACTTCTGTTTCCTAGCCCACTTTTAGAGGAAGTCGGGATGCAGAAAAGAGAAACCAATGGGATGACATGGCTGGAGCAACTGCGCTATGGTAACAGATTATAACAATTGGGATTTTTTCATCTAAAGAAAGCGAAATAAGAAGGGAACATAATAGGAGTTTATAAAAGCATTCGTGTTGTTGAGAAAGTGGATAAGAAAAATCTGTCTCCATCTCATAGTACTTGCATATATTTATTAAGCAAATTATATAAGATAATAGGATTATTTTCTGTTACATACATTTCCTGAAACTCTAAAGCTTAGGAGACTCTAAAGGGGAATGTTGGTGATGACCACTGGTCTGACCAACAGAGCTCTTATTCTGTGAACTACACATACCCTTGTATACAATTCCCAGTGTATTCTAGCTTTGCATCTGACATAACCTTAACCACATCTCCCCCACTGCTAGGGGCAGGAGGGGACAGAGGAAATATGCACACATAATGTTTTGAATGTGTACACAATCAAAATCATGAAAACAAGGTAAGTAACTAACAGGAAAAAAAATCTTGTCTAAATCAAAACACTATGTGCATTAAGTCCCACCTTCCAGGTGAAAGAACATTATAGTGCATCAAAACAATATGCATCATTCAAGAGTGAAATATTCAAGTTACATACAAAATGAAACAAGGCAGCTTCTAGGTTCATGTACCAACTGTAATGTGCCATAGCTGAAGCATCATTAAAATTACACAAACATGTTCCACAAAGTCACATCTTAATAATCTCATCACAGTTAAAACTATGGTTCTAGTAGAAAATAGGCTGACATCAGGGGACTGAGCATCTTCTACCAGCTAGCCTCATTCTACCACCTTGCAGCCTGACACACCTGCTACCTGAAGCACAAACCAGAAGAGGTGCTTGATGGTAAGGAATAAGCAATATTGTTTCTTACTGAACACGGAACTTGAATGAAAAACTGGTAATCTTCACCTCCACTTAGAGAGGAGGGGTGATAACTGGAAGGAAGCCTGCCAGTTGCCACCTGAGCAGTGGCTACCAATCAAACTGCATAGATTATGTTGAGCCCCAGGTTCCTTATGCACGGAATGGTGATCTTGCATGTATAGAAAGTCCTTATATTGGGTTTCATTCTCTCTTCTCTCATTTAAGTGACTGGAATAGGAAACTTATTTGCATTTAACTTTATATTTGATACTGTACACCTATTGATGCAACGATTATTTGCAATTGTTTCTTTTGCTCCGAATTGCTATAAATACTGCTGTCAGCTGATATGTTGTCAGCCACTCTGAACAGCTAACAAGACTGAATCACCATGAAGTACCATGGGCAAAAATTAAGTCCCCATTTTTTCACAGAATATAGTAGTACTAATAGCTGAGAAATTATCTAACTGTTCTTCTGCACAGAAAAATCCTCCTTCAACTCAATAGGCATGGGAAACATGTGGTGCTGTTGAACTTCAAAACCTAGACCACATGACCAGTAATTAGGGATGGTGGGCATTTTAGTCATACTGAATGGCCACAGGGTCTCCACGTTTGTGCACTATACCCTGACCCCATTTAGAAACTAATTTTAGGTTTTGGATGGCTATATCCAAATAAAATATGCAAGCAGTTGCTCTTCAGGAGGAGCAGAGTATTTACCATTCTGGTATAGTGGTTTGACTGCTGGACTATGACTGTAAAGACCAGGGTGCGAATCCCCACTTGGCCATGGAAACCCACTGGGTAACCTTGGGCAACTGACACTCTCTCAGCCACAGAGGAAGGCAGAGCAAACTCCTTCTGAACAAATCTTGCCAAAAAAAAGAAACCACTATGACAGGCTTCTCTTAGGGTTGCCATAGGTCAGAAACGCCTTGACGGCACACAACAACATGACATTGTTAATGTTAGTCCCTATCAAATAGCAGTCTTTATTCTGAGGATTTAAGTTTCACATTTCGAAAACCTGGAAAGCAAAAGCATTAATGTATTTCCATGATAAGAAACATGCAACCTTTCATGCCGTTTTGAAGGACATTTTCTTTCAGATTTGTCAAAATCCAGAGCTTTCAGAGTAACAATTTGCAATATTGTTGATTAATTCAACGGTGTAGGCCTGTAGTATTAAACTAAATAAGACTTTAAGAGAGACCACTGGGTCATTTCACTACCAGTTTGCACAGTACTGCTTATCTTTTCAGTCCTTTGTGGGGAAAAAATGTGACAGTATCAGTATTGGGCTGGGAGGAACCATTTTATATTGCCCTTTGATTGACTGATAAACATTGAATCAACATGTTAAAACATTGCTCCTGTTATTAGATGGGTAGGTTTCCTTTTGGAAAACACAGATATGCGTGCCACATTCTTTTTTTAAAACAAGAATGCTGTGTTAACTGCGGGTAGGAAGTACACACTCTTTGTAACAGCAGACACCACCCCTTGGGAGGGCTATCCCCAAAATCCCTGCTGGCTATATAAAATTACACGTTTTTCCTCTTTTTGAAACACATTTTATCTCGCAACCAGCTCAACACACACCCTCTCCCTAAAGGCCTGATAACTGAGATTCTCCAATCATACAAAACTCCATGCATGAGAATTCCACAAAGTCATCTAAGCTTGAGAGAGAGACGCTCAATGAGCAAACCCCTTGTATTGCCAAAATTCTAAGCATGCACTGGGAACTAAGTACTAGGGAATACAATGCAAAGGACTCACTTCAAAAACCTAGTTTTAAAGAGAAAAACAAATTGGACGGAGACTTTTAAAAACTCAAATATAGTTGTGAGAGGTTGCCTATTTGTTAAGAGCAGCAAGGGGAAAAGAAGGTACAATGCACCTTCCATATATGTGAGGGTTCCGTGCTAGGAACCCCCACAAACAGTGAAATTCATGAATGGCTATGCTCCGTTATATTCAATGGTGGTGACATTCATGGATGCTTCAGCGTGTCCACGCGTACATCACCACTATTTTAGGTATAGGACATGACACAGTCACAGATGCTCAAACTCACATGTCCAAAGACCACAGCTAAGGAGGGCCCACTGTATATTTAACCTTCTTCTAATCAAAATGGTTCTCAAACGGTTTGAGGGAGGGAAATATAAGCCCAAAGGACAAACATTCATTTGGGAAGCAACTCTGAAGGGCAAAATCATGGGATGGAAAAGGTAATTCATACATATACATACACACACCCCAACTCCACTGCTTCCAACAAAAATGGCAGTTCCCCTCAGAGGCATTTTTTTTAAACCCACCCTATTTATATCCCACCTTTCTCCTGGGATGGTACCTGCTACAATTCTCCCCTCCATGTTACATACAGTTTGGCCCTTAGTTAGGTCATCGTTTGTTCCTCAGGTTTATCACCTGATAGTAGTGGGCTTACATGAATTAATGATCTTTCATACAAAATTTTTAAGATCCTCTCTGCATAAGGAAAAAAAAAGGTAACAACTGGTGAGAGATCTCAGCCTAGCCTTTGCCCTGATGTTTAGTTTTCTAGGAATTTTCATTTTGTTCAGCCTATCATTCTGTCATGTGAACCACTATCTTGAGTCAAGACTGCTACAGTCTAAGTAAAAGTTGATCACATCAGTAGAAACTAAACTAACTGAAACACATACAAGATCACAGTGTCAAACAATTTCCAAAATTACAGCTCAGTATTATTGGAGGTACAGGACTCCTGAAGAAAAATTTGTCTACAAATTTGCATTTAAGACAGCAACATGAATGTTGCTAAGTTATACTTTAAAATATTAGCTACACCATGTTGGCAGAGAAAGAAAGAGTTGGAAGGCAGAATTGTATAAGACATCCCCTCCATGTTCAAAAACTAAACATTCCTTTGTATATGTTTAGCATATATGATGGTGTGCATGGACACGCATATATAATTACATATTTCAAGTAAGTGTCATGATGCTCACAAGAACTCTGGCCTGCATCAGCTGGAACGATTCACTCTGATTCACTCAGTTCACATACATACTCAAGACTGAAAGCCAATTTCAAAACTATTAAGACAAGTTTTTACGCTGGATTAATGCTCATGTGATCTCCACCAGAATCTGCTTCATAAAGATCCCATTCATAAAACGCTCCCTCACTTGAAAACAAAAGAGAAGCCACACTATTTCCCAGCACTCACCAATCAAGAGCAGCAACCCTACAGAGCATGCCAGCCAAGGGAGGATCCTACACCTCTGGAAAAGCAGAAGTATGATAATTAAGCATCAGCAAACTGCAGAAAGACCACACCTAGAAATGATTCAAGCCTGCACTTAAATACTTAATTTGCATCTGAATGTTAAAAAAAAAAGCAAACTTGTCTTTTGATGAAAAATTTAAGAATCCTTTCTTGAATGTAAAGGGAAAGCTCTTGACAGAGAGCAGAAAGATCCAAGTTCTCAAATCCCATCAATTCATTTTGCAACCAGGTACCAATCAATTCGCAAGCAGGAACCATGGTCCACATCTTACACAGTGTAAATCTATACTCCATGAAGTGGTGGCTGTGCTATACCATCCTTTTCCTGAATACCAATATTGTTCAGCCAATGATATATCTGTCAAAGTGCCTGCCCATTGCTTCCATGTGCAATGGGAGATGCGCAGCAGCTTTCTCTGCAATCCTAGTGTATTAAATGGGACATTAAAGGAACTAACAATCACTCATACACCAGCCATATATGCACTACGGCCCATGCAGTGATACACTTACAAAACTCTGCCTACCCAGCTGTGAACTGAACACACTAAACAATGGTCGAAAAAGTACAATCACATTCCGCCCAAGGGAACTTATATCTGCATAAAACAGCAACAGTATGCCAGTCTATATCTAGCTTGACAGCACTTGCTTAAATATATACTGAGTGGCATACTACCACTCTAAGAAGTGAAAGACACTAACACCACTTGTCAAACACATCTAAACTCAGATTTCTCATGCATGCATACTGATTACACTACTGTGAAATCCAGTATCATAGGGGATTGCATAAAAGATACTTATATAAATAACATTAAGGGACAACCTCTGACCAGGACTGCACTGACCAGGGTTCAAAGCTCCACTCATCCATGGCTCTTGACAAGATGAACTTGAGTCCTTCACCATCACTAAGCTGACAATTATAGTGAAGTAGAGGGCAGGAGGAAAAAAGGGTAGGCAAGTTCTAGAAGACAATTTCTCCTGGAATAATTATTGCAATAAAATTTATTTATTGCACCAAAACTGCTCCTGGAAGCTTCCAGAAGTGGAAAATGGGATTCAAGGATTGGATGTGTATACGTGTTCAAGTTACCTGTCAACCTATGGCAATCCTATGAATTTCATAGGGTTTTCTTAGCAAGGAATACTCAGAGGTGGTTTTGCCAGTTCCCTCCTCTGAAATATAGCCAACAGCATTTGGTATTCACTAGTGGTCTCCCATCCAAGTAATAACAAGGGCTGACCCTGTCCAAGATAGACAGGAGCACACATATGCAAAAAACAGAAGTAAAGAGAGTACAACCTGAAAAGGCTGTTATCACTGGTGTTATCTTTTACCTCCCTTACTAGAATAATACTGACAAAGCTGGATGCAAATGGGAGGGTTTTTTTTTTCTTTTTAACCAAACATTCATTTATTAATAGTAAAAGAGTTAAGAATTCCTGATCCCTAGTCTTAAGGCACACATAGTTTTCCTTGGCTTGATCTCATACTCAGTAACAAAAAATAAGTTTACACAGTTATTTCCTATGCAAAATGACCAGGTTCAGGAACTAAAACATAATTGCTTTTTTTTGTGCTAGCTGCAACAACCAGTGGAGCCTAAGTGGATACTATCTGCATTATTTCAGAGGTTTGTTGTGGTTGTGTGCCTTAAAGTCATTTCCACTTACAGAAATCCTACAGCAAAAGTGTAAGTCAGAAATGAAATGAAATGAAATGAAATGAAAAGAAATGACTTATGTAAGTCAGAAATGAAGGCACACTACCACCACCACAACAAAAACAAACCTATCATGGGGTTTTCTTGGCAAGATTTGTTCGGAGGGGGTTTGCCTTTGCTTTCCTTGGAAGCTGAGAGTAAGACTTGCTCAAGGTCACCCAGTTCAGAGGTATTCCTATTTATTTCTTAAACCCATTTGTCTTTCTCAAAAATCTGGAATGGTGGCTGCTATGTATATTGTACAAATTTTAAGACAACTCATTTCTGCTAGCAGATTTCAAGCACCTTCCCTCTAGAAAAGTCGACCTGAGACTCTTCTCTGTACAAGCAAAAAAACTGTGACTGCATTACTGGACTGTTCTGTACCACTGTACCACGCATGGCAGATTCTAACAATCCATATACGCCATCTGCTCCCTTCCTCTCAGGCTTCTCTTTCTTCCAGAAATCCCCAGACAGCCCCACCCATAAATATTTTTGGTACACACTCAAACTTTTCCAAAGTCGATTGGGGGGGGAGAGTGTGGTTATTTCCTCACATGACAAATTTATACATCAGGAGAACATGCAACTCTGAGTTCAGCTCCAGAGAACCTACCACGGCCAACCCTCTCAATTTACAATAAATCAGCACATCCACAGACATAAAAAAAGAGAAGCCAAATGTCAACGAAAATACAAGACATCAAACTCGGCCAGGATTCTTTTCACACCAATATCTACTGTTCCCAGGTTTTAATGTCATTCTATATTTAGCATGAGAAAGAGAGAAAACAATCACTCCCTTCCTGTAACTTTTTCCATCCCTGGATGACACCCCAGAACATCAAAAAATAAGTTGGTTACATATGAACTGGATTTTTCCCCTCCTAGCCAGCATTTAGCTGGAAGAAATACAGGGCTTCTCTGAACATTTGGAGAAATAATAGTTGGAGCAGATGAGCGAATGCTCCTATGCAGATGGATAACAACACAGAGTAAGAATAATGGCTTTTAAAATCTGATGCCTCCAAAGGAAAGTGAATATATCTCCAACACAGTTTCAGTGTGCTTTGAAATCAAAAGTAGAATAATAATAAAAAAAGAACCTAACAGGAGACAATGAGACAACTGGAACTATGATGAGGAACAGTATCTGCAATGTACAACATCCCAGGTTGTACCCAAAAACACCACAGCAGATAGCATGCAGAAATAAACAGAATCTACTCTTGTCTTCTGCAACCCACCAGTGGGAGCAATGCACTGTGTGCAGACATGAGAGACCGTCCTCTCTACTGCAGCATCCCTGTTCTGGCTTGCCAGTCTTAGAATCACAACTGGCAGGGATGCCAACTTCATTCTGCCTCAATTTAATACTCGGCTTTTTCAAAAACTTTGAAGTCTAAAAATTTTCCCTAAATTTGTACTTGTATTTGATTTCAATCTCTTTTAACAGGTAAATTGTTTCATAATCTTTTAGACTGTTTAAATTATTTCCACTGGTTATTTTTAATTGTTCTAAATTGTTTTAAATTGATTTTATCTGTCTACTGCCCTGGGGTCTGGTAAATAAGATATAAGTACTTTAACAAATAAAATAAGTCTGTTCACTGGATGATTAACTAAATTCATTACTGGCAACTCCTGCTCTCTCATGTCCCTTCCTCAGACTGTAATGCATATCTTGCTTCTATTGTAAGTTCTACTGTTATACATGTGTATAAGTTAAATAGGCCATCACCCCCACAACGAACTAATACAATGCAAGAAAAACAACTAACAAGGCTCGCTTACTCACTTTTATTTCCACAGGCAACGTTGGGGTTTCCTTCATGGCAGTTACTAAAAACACACTCTTCCATTGCCTTTCATTTATCAAGTGGTGGTCTGGATGGGTAACCTGCGACAGCCCATTTCACCTGCTCCCAAGGTGGCAGGAAACTGGCAAACATCAGACACACCTGGTCCAATATAGTCATACAAGGCACACTTGATCCACTGGCAACAACTTAAAGCTTCCTAACACAAAACTCTCATGTGACGAGTAAAAAATATGGCAAGGCAACCAACAGAAAAATTTTTAGAAAAGGAAAAGTTGGTAAGTATTCAGGTAAGCCAATAGTTGTGTTACTATTGTTGGGTTATAGCTTTCAACAATTATTACGCTACGGAGAAGCCATTCACACACCTGAAGTTTGGTGGAATCAATATGCTGGTGACACTCAGCTTCAGTTCTCCTTTCCATCTAAACTGAAAGAAATGTTTCAGTGCTAAATCAGTGTTTGTCATCAGTAATGGACTGGGAAACAAGCAGAAATCTAATTCAGAGAGGACAGAGGTACTCTTGGGTCATTCAACAGGCAGAACAAGGAATAAGGATTCAATCTGCACCAGATGGAGTTATGTGAAAACACTCGTTTGCAATCCGCATGTACTCCTGGACTGAACTTCCAGCCTGAATTTCCAGGTTTCTGCAGTGGTCAGAATTGAACTTGCACATTAAAGCTACTGTACTACCTGCAATCTTTCCTGACAGTGTTTGATCTGGCCATGGTGATTCATGGATTACTATAATGTACCTACATAGGGTTGTCTTTGAAGAGCATTTGGAAACCTCTAAAGTACTGCGGCCCCACTGTGGAGCAGCGCTGGTTGCAGGGGAACATAACAAATCCACACTCACAACACTGGTTACTAGTCACAGAATCATATAGTTGGAAGAGAGGACAAGGGCCGCTGAGTCCAACCCCTGCCATGCAGGAGTACACCACCACAGTATTCCAGACAGATGGCCATCCAGCCTCTGCTTAAAAACCTCCAAAGAAGGAGACTCCACCACATTCCCAGGCAGTACATTCCACTGTCAAACTGCTCTTACTGTCAGGAAGTTTTTCCCAATAGTTAGATGGAATCTCTTTTCCTGAAGTTTGAAGCCATTGTTCCGTGTCCTAGTCTCCGGAGCAGCAGAAAACAGACTTGTTCCATCCTCCAGCTGGCATCCCTTCCAATATTTAAACACAGCTACCATGTCACCTTTTAACCTTCTCTTCTCCTGGCTAAACATACCCAATTCCCCAAGCCTTTCTTCATAGGGAATGACTTCCAAGCCTTCTACCATTTCAGTTGCCCTCCTTTGGACGTGTTCCAGCTTGCCAATATCCTTCCTAAACTGTGCTGCCCAGAACTGGACAGAGTACTGCAGGTGGGGTCTGAGCCCATTTCCAGGAACAATTCTTATAAAGTCCTGAGCAACTTGTGTCAATGCTATCCAAAAGATCATTTTATCCCATAAAACCTGCCCAGGCTCTGAGTACTCCATGAAAAACTCATCTCTCAGTCTCACTGCCTTCAAAGGAGTACTTCTGAGGACAAGAGAGATGGCCTTCTTAGTAGTCAATCCCAGATATAAACTCCCTTGGGAGGGAGGCTAGGCTAGCCCCCTTCCTATTATCCTTCCACCAGTGAGCAAAGATTTTCTTTTATTCAGACAGCATTTTAGTCAGACATCATTTCATTCTAGTTTAATTTGTGTTTTAACAAATATATTTTATACACACACACACACGCACACACACACACAAACAAACACACATAAACACACACACACCTATTAATCTACATAATATATAATATCCCACTTTTCTTCCAAGGAGGTTTACAGCCATTTAAAAATGTAGTACAACTAAAAAAACACTATTAATACAAAAGTTAAAACAATTAAGCCTGAGTTCTACTTAAAGAACAAAGTTAATGATACAGGTTAAAACACATTAAAAGCATAATAAAATAGAAAAATAACACACACCCCTTTAAAAGCGCCATCTGCTGCAGCATTTTATAAACCAAGTGCCTCCCTAAACAAAGGCTCTTCATCTGCCAATGAAAAGACAGCAAAGAGGGTCCAACCAGACCTCCCAGGGAAGGGAATTCCACACTTTGGGAGTAACCACCCTAAGAAGGCCATCTTCCATATACTCACCAAAAGTGCTGTGATGGCGGTGAAACCAAGATAAAGCCTTCCTGTGTAGATCTCAAATCTGAGGCAAGCTCATATAGGGAGATAGGGTCTTTCAGACAGTCTGGGCCCAAACCATGTAGGGCTTTAAAGGACATACACAACACTTTCAGTTCTACCAAGAAGCAGATTGGTAGCCAGTAGAGGTGTTTCAGCGAGGGGGTTACATGCTCCCTATAACCTGCCCCACTCAGCAATCTGGCTGCACATTTTAGATCCACAGTTTCCAAAGGCAGTTCCATGTAGAGACTGTTACAGTAATCCAAATGGAATATAATCAAGACATTTGTCACCATAGTCAGATCTGATCTCTCAAAGAACAGGCACACCAATTTTAGCTGCTGAAACATGGGCATCCAGGATCAGATCTAAGTCTAGGAGTATGCCCAAGCTGCAAACCTGAGTTCACTGTTTTTGCAGCTAGCTGTTTAATTATGTTAGAAGGCAAACCGCATCTCAGCCCAGAGAAAAAAGTGGGATATAAATCTAATGAAGAAATAAATTTGTTGGGTCCCATCCAAAGATATGCAGAAGGAATGGTGCCAATATCAGACTGTAGCAGCCTGAATAGAGCTGAAAAACTCCAGGGTGCCTGGCCTACCTGAATTGTATGGTGGTGGCTCTTCTAAATATTAATGTTTTACCACAGTCCAAAGCCTGGGGCATCTAAATTTCAACAAAATAAAGTAAAATCCACACCTGAATATGGATAAGGGAAATCAGCATTTGGCTATATAGTGAGAGAACAGGCTCTGGACAGTCTGGTTTTGCACCTGTTGCAATACTGGAAGGAAAATCACTTTAAAATTACTTTTCTAAAGTGTTTATGAATTGCTTTTCTTCCCACTAGGGCCCTCAAAGCAATTTACAGCAAGATACAGTATTGGGCAGGACTAAAATTAATGTGATTATACTCTATCACCTTCCCTCTATAATTTTCTCCAACTTACCTGTATGCATCAAACACTTACAGCTTCATTTCTTCAAAATACAGGAACCCTGCAAAGCCTTTAAGTATTTTTAAAACACTAGTTTAAGCATATTTGACTTGCCACTTGCCATAATCTCAAATAGAGTATTTCTGTGCAAATAACCTCTATTTACATAACACTCTTTTGAAAAAAAAATCCTACATATTCCAATAAACATTTTACCTACTAAATCAGAAACTGGAAATCGAAAACCAAAATCTTCTACACATGTACAACTTAGAAGCAAGAAGTGTATGGAAGAAAACGTGGTGGCTTCATTCATAATTTGATTAAGGGACTAAAAATGGGGCCCTTGTTTGTCACCCTTCATTTTATTCACACATGACCACCCAAAAAAACTAGTTGGGGCACAAGATTATAAAGCACATCAACAAGCTAACACTGAATCAGCACTTCTAAGCCACTCTTTCTTTCCCTCATGTTTCAGATCAGTGTTAGAATATTAAAGTCTTAGAAGACATAAATCCTAGACAAATTCCTTTTCTAGGCACTATACTGTAACAGTCAACCAACAGATGAATCATATCACCTCATTTAAATTATGCGGTTATTAGGCAGGATAATAGCAGGACAATAAAATGACAAGGAGCTGAAGTGGCAGCTCATTCCTAGACAGGCATTTTGTAACTCAAGCATACACTTGTGTGCAACAGCATGCTTTCAATGCATATTCTGACACCACAACAGAACTGGCATATACAACTCTGAACAGGGTAGTGTAACAGAGAAGAGAAAGAACAGGAAACGGCTAGCAATGTTTTTCTATGATGTATAAGGCTAAGATGGAAGAATCAGCACTTTGCTGGAGAAACACTTTCCAATTCCTAAGCCCATCCCATCTTTATAGCTAAGACGGTTAACAATGATTAAAAAAAAAACACATAAAAATACAAGTGTCTTGCTAAGTTAACACAGATAGGCAATGCTAGTTTGAGCATGCTAATACAACGCAAAGTGGCATTTGACAAAGCTTCCATTATGGAAGCTTTATATGGTACGTCCCATGAGATCATAGGTGGGCAAACTGCGACCCACAGGCCACATGTGGCTATCCAGAATTTTTTTAAAAAAAAGAAAGATTTATTCCTGAAAATGCCCTTCAGGAGATGGAGGTGGGTATTTTGTTTTGGGCCAACCAAGAGGCCTTTCTTGAAACAGAAAGTGAGCAGGAAGAGACTTTCACTCACTTCCTATTGTTAAGAAAGGCTTTCCAGGCCTAAAATGTCCCGAAAGACCAAAAAACATGGCAACCTTGTCCTCTAAGGATATTTCGGGGCATTTTTTGTTGTTGCTGTTAGAATGCATGTGGCAAGGGTGCAGCCATCCAAGCTTTCTTGGGGGACTAATATGGCCCCTGATCCTTTCACAGTTGCCCACTCCTGCAATAGATACATTCCACATAAAGGGCAGAAAACCACGTTGTCTTCAATCTCTATAGTACTTTACTTTCCACCTGCCCAAGAATGACTAGTTCTAACTGGATACACAGTTCTCTCCAACAATTACAGGACAAAAGGCCACGATCCCTATACCAAGAGCAGTTTTCTAGGAAATAGGGACTCCTGTAAATGCTCAATGGAGTGAAATTGAGGCCTTAGGCCTTTGAAGCGGCTACATTTATTGCCTATGGGATGCTATAAAGTCAAGCTTTATTCACTTACCTGGTCATCAGTAGTGAATTAAGAGATACCTTCAGGTAAACAGATAGAAAGGCTTTTGTAAACTGAAGACATTGGTATTTTCTCTCTGTTAATTCATCAGTGTGTCACCAGGTAACTCAGCCATTCACTAAAAGTGATGAGACAGTAAATGCAGTGCATTTGCAAAGCAGCTAAAAACCAAGTCCTAACCAAGACTGTACAAAATTTAAAAAGCCAGATAAAATGTATGATGGGAGATCAATGCTCTCAGGGACAATCCAAACAATGTGAAAGTTACGTTATCTATTCCTGTTCTTCCCATTTTTCAATATGGAACTCACATGAAGCAAGCAACCTTAGCTGACCGTAAGTAGCCACTCCCATGGTCTCCAGCCTTCAGCAGCATGTTTCCATTAGTGCTTAAAAAGTTTACTTTTTTGTTGTTGTTTAAATTGCAATGGTTTCTTTGTGGACATGAGTTTCAGCATATGATCCTTTTGTTCCCCTTTCATACTGACGAAGCTCTGCTTCATTAGCAAAGTTCAGCCTTCCCATCAATCCACTGGCCACTTTGTCAGCCGGAAAAGGCCACAATTTCTGACTGGTACGTGCATGTACAGGCCTCTACCTCACAGTAACCATTACGGAAAAGCAGTCGCTTCTCACCGTTAATCCCATTGGTTCACTCACTCTCTCAGAACTGACACAAGGAATAGCTCCATAGTGTGGGAAGGAACAACATCCACATAGGTGCATACGTTTTACTCTTGAGCTGATACCTTTTGGATTGCACTCCATAAAGCTTCAAAGGACTAGGAGTAATTGAAAAGTCAGTCTCACTCCACCCCCTTTCTCTTCATCTCATTCTCTCCCTTTCTACTATGGAAGGCTGCCATTGCCTCTCCTGTCAGGCTACCATGACTCCTAATGCCCCTAATAACCTCTCCCATTTTAAGAGAACCAATTCAAAAAAGCATATAAACTAGAGGTCAGAAAAAGGAACTTTTCTGAGAAGTATTATGAATAGCTACATCGATTTAACAAGGGCAACCCCTTCCCCCAAAGACGCTGAAGCACTCACAACTACAGGAAGTACACAGACTGTTTGATTCACCCAAAATCTCTGACACACGTTCAAGGGCTTTGCACTGCCAAAAAGTCCTCTTTCCATAACCACACAGTACAGGTTACCCCTCTTTCATGAAAGCATAGAGCTTCCCTGAGCTCCACAGTTCTGATGGATCACACATTTGTGTTAAAATTAAAAAAAATTCTTGCAAACTATTACAGCAGTTCATAACATTCTGAATTTGCAAAAGATGGCCTAAGCCACATCTAACAAAAAATATAAAGGACTAGAATATTTCTAAATAGAGCTAGTGTGGTATAGTGGTCTTAAGTTAGACTAGGACTACAGGAGACTAAGTTTCAAATCCCTGCTTGGTACAGAAACCTGCAGGGTGACCTTGGGCAAGTCACACTCTCTTGGCCTCAGAGAAAGGCAATGGCAAATGCCCTCTGAACAAATCTTGCCAAGAAAACACCTTAAGGTCCTTGAAAGTCAGAAACCTCAAAAGGACACTGCATCACCTCTAAAAAGGACCAAACATTTTGACTCATGCAGTCAAAAAGGAGACAGTTTGTATTTCACCATTTTGGCTCTACAATATGTTTTCAGAACTTAAATCTTTCCAGACCCTACATTGGATTTCGTTCTGCTATGAAATGCAGCTTGCCTCAACCTCTACTCTACAAAGACTGGAGATGAGGAAAGGCAGCTTTTTCTTAGTCTACCAAGTTCATACCATAAATATTGTGTTTAAGGAATTAACTTAAGATGAGGCTAGGAAAGCAAGCATCTTTACATTCACTAAATGGAAACATCCCTGGAAAAAAGGTAGTTATGGCGTACATACATTATTAGAATATTCTGACCACTTCCTCATATATGGGCATGATAACTTCTGGAAGCATTTTCTCACTTATTCCTGCAAACCCAAACCTGTTACGTTCTGTGTATGATATGTGACTTAGAGCATATCATCAAAACACAGTGCAAATATATGCTTCCTCTTACCTTCGCTGAGCTCTCTTACAGATACAAGGAAGGTATAACTTTCCAATTTTAAGCACAAAGGCTAATCCAACAATACATGCCCTTACTTAGAACATATTTATGTACCAGATTGTCACCAACAACACAGTAAATAATTTAGGTTTTCAGATAATCCCTCATATATTTTTATTAGCCAACTTGTTCATATCTGCAGACCTAGAAGAGAAATAAGCCAGCCCTCTTCCATTTGTAAAACCCGCTGTATTTGATCACCTAGAGGACTCTCTTACTCATTACTCTGCAGCAAATAACTAACTGAACCCCCCACCACAATAACCAGTGATCAGCACTATTTTAAGAGGTAATCCATACACTAACTACCATGGTCCATATCTCAACACTCTCTCCTCCTGCTCTTCGTACAGTTCCTGATTACCACAGTTTCTGATAGCAGATATGATATAATAGGCATCATTCTATTCTGCTCTGGTTAGACCTCACCTGGAATACTGTGTCCAGTTCTGGGCACCACAATTCAAGAAGGATACTGACAAGCTGGAACATGTACAGAACAGGGCGACCAAAATGGTGAAAGGTCTGAAAACCATGCCCTATGAGGAGCAGCTTAGGGAGCTAGGTATGTTTGCTCTGATGAAAAGAAGGTTCAGAGGGAACATGAGAGCAATGTTTAAATACCTGAAGGTATATCATGTTGAAGACGGAGCAAGCTTTTTTTCTGCTGCTCCAGAGACTAGGATATGGAGCAATGGATTCAAACTACAGGAAAAGAGATTTCACCTAAACATCAGGAAGAACTTTCTGACAGCAATAGCTGTTTGATATTGGAAGATGCTGCTTCGGAGTATGGTGGAGTCACCTTCTTTGGAGGTTTATAAGCAGCAGTTGGATGGCTATTTGCAGGGGGTGCTGTGAGTGTACGTTCTTGCATGGCAAAGGGTTGGACTAGATGGCCTTTGTGGTCTTTTTCAGCTCTATCATTCTAGTCCATGATTTGGCTACAAAGCTAACACACAGACATGGAACTTTTGAAATAGAGGGATGGGATTTATCCTGTACAGGGAGGATGTCAGGAAAATGAAGCTTTGGTGAGTACTGAAATATAGGCAACACGTCATCAGGCCTAAACTTCAATATTCTCACCGTGCAATACTAAACATTTACTGAAAGTGGGTAAATCCCACAAAACTCAGAAGGACTAAATGTAGAATATGAGTGAGCCATAACACAACACATGTCATATTCTAACTCAATACTTAAATGTTGTATCATTTTGTACAATGCAGGAATGTAAACATCTTACTTTTATTCTGAGAATATTCCGATATGTATCTACCCATGAATAAATTCCATGGGATTCAATAGGGCTTACATCCAGATGGTCTGCACAGAATTGGAGCCTATACGAACCCTAGTTTTTACTAGACAAAACTGAAAAAGAAACTGCATGGAAATGTGAAGACTGAAAGCAATCTAGGTTTTATCCTCCGATTTTAGAAACCATCTCACTCTCTAGCATTATCACGTAGAGTAAGAGAAGCCTCAGAATAACAGTTAAATTTTATATTAGTATATTATGTACAACAACTGCAACATTAGTAGAAAAGGAGCTCAGAAACCCAATCCACTGATGTTAGCACTGGTCAAGGAAAAACTTTTAACAAATAACGTAATACCTTAATGTGCTAAACTTTGACAGGACTGATAGAGAAAATGGCATAAAACACTGTGGTTGACACTGCAGCTTTCTGTTTCACATTTTGTTCTTGGTTAGTTCAAAAGTGCTTTTTTGGAGGTCTACATTGGCTACCTGGCACTATTCAAGTACATACGATTCCCATTATCCTATTACTGGTTGGGAATGATGGGACTTATAGTTGAATTCATCCAGGCAGTTCCAAGATGGAGAAAGCCATCGTAATGCACTGTAACTAACTATTTGGGGCATTAATTGCCAATGACCTGCTGCATCTCTTTTCACTTCTTTCAGCCCCAACCTACCACCAGCAAAACATAAGCAGTTCCCTCACCTTTTGAACACAACTGATGGTTTCCAAAAAATGTCTTTAAAGGAAACTTTTAAAATAACTAAAATACCCAACTTGACATACCTCATGTCAGGTAATATTACTACCATTCAATGTATTACTTTTTAAATAGAACTCCATTACATCCTTTCTTGTTAGAAAAGTAACTCAGTACAGGTAATCATACCAATTTGAGGCTTCTCACCCCTGACCATCTTTGAACAAAGTAAAGCTACAGGCCAGCTCCTCCCTTCAACAACAAATTCAGGTGGCTGAGCACAGACAAAAGTAGAGCTAACAGAAGGCCAGCAAGAAATCAGAGAGTGTATCAATATGCTCGAGGCTCGTCAATGAAAAAGAATTTTTAAAAAGAGAAACTCAAACATGCAGAACATGTCCAGATGCCTCCAGAACCACAGAATGTTCAATATCATTTGAAAGGAAGATGAAATACGAAAGTGTAGCTGAATGGGTGTAAGAGACTGACTTGGCCTGCTGGAGCCCCTTATAATTGATAGTATCTCAGAGGAGAGCAAGCCCATGGCAACTTCCACAAGTGGGTGAAGCCATACTAACATTCTGTCACAGGTCCAAGTGAACCCCACTAAAACCAGAGGGGCTAGTTTCTGAGCAAGCTTATATATGAGCAAGTGGCCATTATTATACTAATTGGAGTTTGCTGTTCTGAACTCGTATTTATTCATGTTCTGTTCAACTGGCTTAAATTCAACAAGTTCATTTCTTTGTTCAGCGTGGTTCTCTTTTCTGATGTGTCACCTTGTGTTTTATGAATAACAGAAAATAGAAGGTCTTCATAAGTATGACAAGTCTCTCCCTTCCTTTCACATTGGTAGCATGTTCCTTGTTTGGATATGTGTGTGTTTTCACATTAAATCTGTCTCACTTGATGCCAAATACTGAGGAGTAAGAAGCAAGTGTGAAGTCTGAAACTGTGTTATGCCATGCTACCACATTGTAGGAGCCATCAATTTGGCAGATATCTAGCTTGGATCCAACAGTACTGCTTCTTTAGCAATCCAAACACAGCAGCAAGTGATTATTGCTACCTCCGTTCTGCTGAAGAGTTAAGAGTAAGAGAGTAACTGACTGTAACAATATATTTTAAAAACACTAGGAAGTACAATATTTCACTTGTTACTCAGAAAAGTATCACACAGGAAGCTGCCTCAAACCAAGTCAGATCACTGATCCATCTAGCACAGGGATGGGAATCATGTGGTTCTCCAGTTAATACTGGACTGCAAAGCCCAGCAGCCCTAGCTATCACAGCCAGTGGAATGTCAATCCAACAATGTCTGAAGGTCCAAATGGTCTATACCAGGGTTTCTCAAGCAGGGTTCCTTTAAACTGTAGGATTCTGTGGGAGTTCAATAAGAGGTCCACGAAAGACCATGACTGGGGGAAAAAAAATAAAACATTGAACAATACATATAATTTTTATACCAGGGCTCCCTAAGATATGAAAATTATGTCAAGGGTCCCTCTAGGATAAAAAGGTTGAAAAAGGCTGGTCCACACAGACTGACAACTGATCTTCTGCATTTCAGATTGTGATCTTTTCCAGATAGTGATTTGAACCCCAGCCAGTCTGAAAATAAAGCAGGCACCCTATCATTAAGCTACAATTCTTCCCCTGTTCAAGAGAGATAAAAGCCAACGGCCAATTCAACGGTGGCTGGAGAGGTGGGTTAAGGAGAATGATTATTCTTTTTAAATAAAAAGTATCAGGCAAGTTCCATGGAATAGCTTTTATTTTAAAAGTGGTCAGCTTAAAATCTGAGAATGGGCAGTTATTGTTTACTTTGGGTGGAGCAGTCTAAGGGACACTCCCTACATATTTATAAAGACCTTTGTGAAAGATGTTCTCTGTGGACAGTAAAAGTACTGTCCCATAGAGCTGTGGATTTTTCCACATCGTTCCTAGACTTCTATGAGGAATGGACAGAACTGTTACTTAAACATTTGAGCAAGTACATTTGCTCAACCCTTCCTGATTAAGGCCCCCACTATATGCACAGTCACAAGTTGAAGTGCATACAGCACAAGATGCTATAGTACTGTACATGACACTGGTTGCTACGAAGACATGTTAACAGTAAGGGGGAGCACTACCTAAAGAAGAGGCAATATTGGTGTGTCTATTTCAGAATCTGTATCTCTGCAACAGAATATTTACAGCACCGCAGAAGGATGCACTAACTTTCCTATTCTTCAGCTTTGGTACATTTGTGGGGTGTCAATATAACAGAGGACAGCAACAAAGAACGCTCATTTTGCACAGTGCCTCTGAAGTTGGGCAATGGCCTAAATATCTCAAAGAACCAGAAATTCTGTCCAATGATGGCAGCTAAGTAGGCCCAACCCTGGTTAGTACTTGGATGGAAGACCACCAATGAATACCAGGTGCCGTAGGCTCTGTTTCAGAAGAAGGAACTGGACAAATCACCTCTGAGTATCCCCTGCCCAAGAAAACTCCATGAAACTCATTGGGTCGCCATAAGTCAACACGCAACTTGAAAGCACATTCACATACATACCCTCTGAAATTGGGGGAGGCAGCATCTGCCTCCACAGAGAGAAAGCATCGGTCAGTGGTAGAAGATGCACACAAAAACTTTCAAGCTCAGTCCCTGGCATCTCCAGTGCGAAGGCCCAGGCAGAAGGTGATCTGCTGAAGATCTTGGAAAACTGCTGCCGACCAAAGGAGACAATATGGGGCTGCAAAGACAATACTCTGGATCTGGTATGACACACTTCCAGCAGCTATGAGATTAATGGATATTGCTCCATCAGCACAAGCCGTTGCACATAGATCAACATACATTCATTAATTAAAGTCAACAGAGCTCAAGTAAGGAAGAATAACTACTGAAGCAGTTAAAACAGATCATGAAGGAAAGATTTGTCATGTATGAGCGCTACTCTTCTGAAATGTTCTAAAGGAGTTTAATACTGTATACCAAACTGAGTAGCATGCTTAATTTAGAGGGTTTTTTCCCCATCTATCTGTGTAGCTTAGATACTCGGAATTGTCTGTCACGCAATGGCAGAAAGAAAAGAGATAGAGGTAGACAGAGCTCACAATCCACACAGTTCTTCCCAATTAACTACCTTTGCCGGACAGCCCCTTCCAGGCCAAAGCCAAAATTCCCATCCTTCTCAAAGTCCACTTGCCAAATCTTGTTCTACAGATGGAATTCGTCTCTTCCACACCCTTTTCTTACTTCTGACGACCAGGTTGAGGAAGACAAACTAAACAACATCCAACAGGGAGCCGGATCTGGCCAGGGGGCCTCCCTTTCCCCACATCTCACAATACACACTTAAAATTCTGCATAAACACTGGGAGGAGGTGGGGGGGGTGAGATAATGGGCTCTTTTGATGATAGATGCTTTGCCAATAAGGACAGACAACAGGCACTGAGGTTAAAAACATACTGGAAAGACTCTTAGGGGGAGGAGAGAATTCCAGACTGAACCCCAATTCTCTCCAATGCCCGACCCCAAAATTAAACTGAAGAAGGGAGGTGGTCAGAAAGACTTGCCAAGATCCTGGAAGCAAGAAAAAGAAACAGATGCATCCCTAAAGGGTGTGGGGGGGGGCTGAAATTAACATCTGGAAAAAAAACATCCGTTTTGGAAGCATGGGGATTACGAAATTTGGGTCCAACCCACAGAGGGTTTTTTTAAAAAAAAAATCTGTTAGGAACATTAGTTTTTGGGTTTTTTTGAGACAGTTACCTTGGAATAAAATGACCACCACCCTTTAAAAAAATAATAATAATCTGAAGGGTGTGTTATGGGGGGAGAGGAGAGAAAAAAAATCCCATTTAAAAGAAATTGCAATCCCATGTACACTTTTTCCTGGGAGTAAGGAGCATTGGATCTAATGGGGCTTCTCTTCCTCACCCCCCAACGTACAAACCCATAATATAAGCCCAAGTTTATACCAAGTTTTCTCGTCCTTTTTTCTCCCCCCCCGACCCAAAAAAAATACCAAAGTGGGCGGGGAGGAAAAAGTGGGGGTGGGTGGGAGGAGAGTAAAAGGCACAATTTTAAAAAAGATATTGCAATCCTACGTACAGTTCTTCCTGGGAGTGAGCAGCGCCGGATCTAATGGGGCTTCTCTTCCTCACCGGCCCCCCAACGTATAAACCCACAGGATAAGCCCAAGTTTAGACCAAGTTTCCTCATCCTTTCCTCTCTTCCCCCCTCCCTCAAATAGATAGATAGATTAATTTGGGAGGGGAGCAAAAGGCGACCCACTTTCCTCGCTTGCCAAATCTTCTCCCCCCCCCCGCCGGCAGCAAACGGCGGCAGGTGGGGCCAACGGGGAGAAGGCGAGGCTCTCCCTCAATTTTTTTTTTTGGCGGGGGGGTGGCAGAGAGGAAAGCAGGAGGGGGGATGACTCAGAGACTTACAGTTGCCAAGCGATGGAGGAGAAGCAGGAAACGGAGGAGGAGGAGGAGGAGGAGGAAGGGGCGCTGCTGCTGCTTCTGCCGCCGCCGCCGCCGCCGCCGCTCCTCCTAGAGCCGCCCGGTCTCCCCTCAGCGCCCGGAGGCTTGTGAGGGGCGCCTCCAGTCCCTCCTGCTGCCGCTGCCGCTGCCGCCGCTGCTCCTCCCCTTCCTGAGCGGCGGCTCCCGAGCCTGCCCGCCGCCCTCGCCGCCCTCGCGGTGCCGCTCCATGCACGGGGACGGGGGGCGCGGGCGAGAAGGCGCGGGCGAGGAGGCGACCGCGACCCCCGAGGCGCCGGCAGCGGCGGGTCGGGGGGGGGTCGGCTGCGGGTGACAACCGGCTCTTCTCAGCCCAGCCTGAGGTAATTCCGACGACGAGCGGGGAGGCTCCTCCTCAGGCAGGCGGCCACCGAGGCGCCTCCTCGCGCACGGCCGGGCCCGCCTTTCCTTCCCTCACAGGCGGCGGCGGCGGCGGCGGCGGCGACGCCTCACGGGTGTTTTCCCCCCCCCCAGCTCATAGGCAAGGAAGCTGCCCCGTGATTGGGCCGCTGAAAGGGCGGGTCTGGTTGGCTGCGGCGCACCAAGTTGCTCCTCCTCTTTCTTCGGCTTCCTGCCTTCCCGCCTCTCGGCCACGCCCCTTCGCGTCCAGGCGCGCCTCGCGGTTGCGCCGGGTCTCCGGCAGAGCCGCTTCCTGGAGGGCTGTCCGCGGTTTCCGCGCAGCGCGGTTACGCTGCTGCGATTCCGCTTTGGACAGCCTAGGGAATCCTGGGGTTTGGAGTTTAGGGAGGAATTCGCGGCCAGGGAGCTCTGGGGCCTCAGGAAACTGCAAACCCCGGGATTCCACAGGAGGTCGAAAGTGGAAGAGTAGCGCTGTAACAGTGGCGGTTTCCGCACTAGACTGTTATAGCGCTATGATTCCGCTTTCAAGATCCTGTGGAATCCTGGGGCTTGCAGTTTAGGGAGGCTGGCCCCTCTCTAAACTGCAGACCCCAGGATTCCACAGGATCTTGAAAGTGGAATCATAGCACTATAACAGTCTAGTGCGGAAACGGCCAGTGTAGTGTGGATATAGCCTTGTGGACGCTGTGTAGACAGAAAAAAAAAGTGGGGCAGGAAGTCTATCCCAAGCCAGAGTATTGCATTTCTTATAATTACCTATTAACTACTTATAATAATTATTAAATTATTAATTGTTCATAATTATAAGTAAATACACTCTTATTGACTAATGTGTGAGACACAGCCATGTGTAAGATGCACCTCATTTATACACTGGCAAATACTATTTGCCAACATCCAAGACACACCAGTGTATGAGATGCACCTCATTTTCAAACAGCATTTTTTGGGGAAAAAGTGAGTCTTTCTTGCGCACTAGTAAATATAGTGACTGAGTAATTAATAGCGTGATGCAAGCAGGCCTGCTGTTGTTGTGTGCCTTGCAGTTGTTTCTGACTCTTTGTGAGCCTCACTGGGAGGCAGAAAGTGCAAAGGCAGGTTTACAGTTGAACATGAAAACACAAATAAAGACCACAGATTATTGACATAACCTTAAAGCTGAAAAAGACACTGAAATTGTTTGAAGATTTTCTATACCTTGGCTGTCATTAATCGGAATGGAGAAAAGAAACTAGAAGGCTAGGGCCATTTCCACCCTACATTGTTATAGGGCTATTATTCCCCTTTCAACGTCCTGTGGAAGTCTGGGGTTTGTAGCTTACTGAGGCCAAAGAGCTCTCTGGCTGAGGATTCTAGATGCCCCTCCTGAAACTGCAAACCCCAGGATTCCACAGGAGGTTGAAAGTGGAATAATACAGTGGAAAAATAGAACAGTGTAGTTCAGAAAGGTCCTGAAACTTGGAAAGGTAGCTTGGAAGGAACTAAACAAGATCTTGGAAGTGTAAAGATGTATTATTGAATACTAAAGTTAGGATTGTCTATGTCTTTGTATTTCCAGTTTCTATGTATGGTTGTCAAAGCTGCACAGTGAAGAAAGCTGATAGGAAGAAAATCAACTCAGTCAAAATGTGGTACTGGAGAAAAGTTCTACGGATATCCTGGACTGCTAAAAAGACAAATGAAGGGGTCCTGGAGCAAATCAAGCCTGAACTCTCCCTAGAAACCAAGATGACTATTCTGAGGCTGTCGTACTTTGGCCATATTATGAGAAAACATGACTCACTAGAAAGGAGAATAACGCTTGCTAAGGTGGAAGGCGTTAGGAAAAGAGGAAGGCCACATTACAACTGGATAGACTCAATCAAGGAAGACATATCCCTGAATCTGCAAGACTTGAACAGGACTGTTGATGACAGATTGACTTAGAGGTCTCTCATTAACAGGGTTGCCATAAATTGAAGTTAATTTAGGCCATTTCCGCACTAGACAATTATAGTGCTATTATTCCACTTTCACCATCCTATGGAATACTGGGGTTTGCCGTTGAGGCCCCTCCCTAAACTGCAAACCCCAGGATTCCATAGGATGTTGAAAGTGGAATAACAGCACTAGAACTGTCTAGCGCAGAAATGATGGCAATCAACAGCAACAACAAAAGGAACTGAAGATCAAAGTGCCAAAAAGGCAAATGAGCAAATCAACCCCGAACTCTCCCTAGAAGCCAAGATGACTAAAGTGGAACTGTGGTACTTTGGACATGTCACAAGAAGGCATGACTTTCTAGAAAAGACAATGCTTGGTGAAGTAGAAGGCAGCAGGAAAAGAGGAATGGCTACCTTGATTTTGCAAGACCTGTGCAGAGCTGTTGATGATCGGGTGACTTAGATGTCTCTCAGTCGCAGAGTTGCCATAAGTGGAAGTTGACTTGACCAGCTTACACTTTGCCTGGCACTGCTTTACGTGTGTCCCTGAGAGTCTGATTAAACTCTGTTGGTTTTACCTCTGAGTAAGGTTTCACTGCTCAGATCAGTCAGGAGATAGGAACTAATTGCACTCCAGTGTTGGTGGACTATCATCCCCAATCATTGGCCTTGTTTGATGGGGTTGATAGATGTTGGAGTCCAACGATATTTCAAGGCCCATCTCTGATCATTAAAAGCCATCGAGGGAGCTGAGTTGGCCCTAAGTGTTAAAATCATTTCTTGTTATTGTCAGCCAGTTTTTTGGAGGTTTGGGTTGCAGGACTGTGGCCCACCACAGAGATGTAAATCGCTCCTTTGCAGTTTCCTACCCCTGGTTTAACATTAAAGTACAATTGTTTTGTCTTTGAAATCCCAGGATGCTTCTGCAAACATCCCTCAAAGGGATTGCATTCCAGACTATTTATTGTCTTGGCCATCCTCCTCTAAAGGCACTCAAGCTTGTCAATATCTTTTTTAACTTGGGGTGCCCAGCGGTAGACTCAATATTCCAGATGAGGCCTGTCCAAAACAAACTAACATCCTTTGGTCTGAGCACTATAGTTCTGTTTATGCAAGCCGGAATTTCATAAGCATTGTTTGCTGCTGCACTCATGTGAAGCTTGTGGTGTACCAATACCCCCCAGATCTTTTTAAAAATGTAGTGCTGCCAGGCCAGGAAAGAATGAGGAAAGAATTGTTGTTGTGTGCCGTCAAGTTGTTTCCAACTTAGGTCCATACGAAGGCAAACCTATCATGGGGCTGAGAGTGTGTGACACGCCCAAGGTCGCCTAGTGGGTTTCCATGGCCAAGAGGAGAGTCGAACCCTGGTTTCCAGGGTCATAGGCTGCTTCCACACTAGAGTGTTATAGCGCTATGATTCGACTTGCAACATCCTATGGAATCCTGGAGTTTGCAGTTTTGGGAGGGACCACGAGGCCCCTCCCGAAACTGCAAACCCCAGGATTCCATAGGATGTTGCAAGTGGAATAATAGCGCTATAACACTCTAGTGCGGAAACGGCCATCGTTATAGCTCAAACCACTACAGCACGCTGGTTCTCTGGTGAAAGAATAGGAAGGCTCTTTCTTGGGCTGAGGAGGTGTTCTAGCAGGCAAGAGGGCACTGTTCCGCCTTCCATCTCATACGTCTCTCTAGGTACAATTGTAAGCTTTACACTAAGGGAAGGCAAAGCATGGCCCTCTACATATTTGACTTTAATATCCACCAGCCCTACAGCCAAGGGCAAGGCATGCTTGGAGTTGGAAGTCCAACAGGACCACAAATTGCTTGCCCATCCTCACCAAAAGTGGATAACTGCAGCAGATTCTGGGGCCCCTTTTCCAGGGACCAGATGGACTGGCAAAAGACAAAAATGGAAAAGCAGAAGTGTCTCAAAAGTCCACTTCTGAATTAGAAAAATAGGTCGTTTTGTTGCTATTAAACTGTGCAAGGAATTCTGTGACTGATTTAAAAACTGAGTTGCCATTCCTGGAGGCCTCTATAAGAAACAATTTTTTCACCCCTTTGGGGGCCTGAAAAGGGCAATTTGAGTATTCCGAAGGGCTTTGAGAGCTACAAAAAACACCTTTACACACTTTCCAGTTTACTTTACGCACACAGCTTCATTAGGAAGTTTCATTTATTTCAATTAGGATTTGCTTCCTTGCAAGCATGCTTTTGGACCCAAGCTGTTTCACCTGCTTACACTGAAGTAATTTCCACTAAATTCAGAAGTGCCTGTCTCAACGGCCATTTCCGCACTAGACTGTTATAGCACTATCATTCCACTTGCAACATCCTATGGAATCCTGGGGTTTGCAGTTTTGGGAGGGGCCAGCCGGTTTTGTTGAAAGTTACTGCATACAGATTTGTTGAAAGTTACTGCATACAGATTTTCAAGTTGTTAGCCAGCCTGCTCTGGTCATGATGGAGCCTCCATTTCACGAGCAGTAGTGTTCCTTGTGGCTAATTTTGCAATTTTTTAAAAAACATGCACTGCTGGGGTGGCAAAGACAAACCTCAAGAGAAGTATTAGGTCTGGGGAGTTTGTGACAGGCACGCCCTTGCTGCGGAGTGCCCTGCATGCTTCTGGGTGTCCACTATTGCAATGGGAACTGCGTGAGACCTTGTCCTACAGTGTGTTGATTCTTTTTGTCCTGGCATGCTATGTGTGTCATTTCTCCCTTCTGCAACTAGGAACAAAAACAATCTCTTTTAAACATGTATTTTCATTATACAGTGTAAGTTCCAGCCTCAAATTAACCATACAAGACTCGAATGCACATGCCCTGGTGTGAGCGAAGGAAAGACAACCTCCATTACAAGCTAGGAGGTAGTCACATACACAGGAGTTCTAGCCCCTTCCGTCTGCGGACTCGTGGCTCTACCTCACTTGTAGCATCTCTCCCTGGACATTGCCTTATTTGGAAGGTAGTTTGTAATTGGAGGAAGCCTCATATTACCTGCCCCTCTGGACATTTCCTTGTATGGATGGAAGTTTCTGGACATTATCTAATATGGGGCGGGTGGTCTGCAATTGGTGGAAAAATGCCGCAGTGGGTGTATATGCTGTTTGCCTGGATAAAAAGGCCTTGCCAAGCCTCTGGCCTTTGTCCCGAACCTCCGGTACCCTGCTGCAGCAGATTTATATATTTTTATACTTTTATACTTTTGTACTCAATAAATCTGGCCTCTAGCCTTTGAACCAAGAAACGTCTGGTCGTTTGCCTGTTTCTCAGAAGAAGGTGTCCTTCTTAAGGGCGTAGAAGGTGACACTGGAAACTAGTGATGTAGACTCAAGTCAATGGACTTGGACTCAAGTCAGACTTAAGTCACTTCAGTGACTCAATTCGGCAATAAATGATGCACTGACTCGACTGGAGCCTTGTATGTTTTTAGTGACCCGCTTGTTGCCCTTCGTTCAGTAACACAACACATTCATCCAGAAACCTTACAACTTTGAACAACACTTCCATCTCCTTTTGCCTACTGGTCACATGAGGATCTGTCTCAAGCCCAAAGTGTGGGCTTGAGAGGCGCTTGAGGTCTGCTCAGCAGCCTGTCCCTGCTGCATATTGGAGGAGCCTTCTAAAACTTTTCCTGAGAGCAGAAGACAAGACTTGTCCCAGAGTGCGGGGTGTATTTCTCAGAGGGGAACAGCAAATGTGTTAGGCAACGGGCTTGAGGAGGAAGGAGCATTCTTTCTAAAGCTTTCGAAGCTGCAGTCATGGGGACTAAGAAGGATCCTATTCCCCACTTCCGAAAAATCCTCCAGCTTTAGAAATGGGAAGTAAGAAGGATCCTATGCTCCACTTCGGAAGCTGCGGACTCTTTTATGCCTATTGGTACAAAAGCCTCCAGCTTCAGCAAGGGTGAGTAAGAAGGATCCTATCCCCCACTTCTAAAGCTGCGGATGGCAAAATTGCAAATGTGGAGGGCCGACTCTGTTTGAATAGTTAAAACTGACTTTATTTGACTCTGTCCAATAATTCTGGAATCTTGGTTGAGGTATAAAGTTGGCTTCCAGACTTGAGACTTGGCTTGAAAGTATCTTCAAGGACTTGAGACTTGAATGTAGAGACTTGGGCCATTTCCACACTACATTGTTATAGTGCTATTATTCCACTTTCAACATCTTCTGGAATCCTGGGCTTTGCAGTTTAGGGAAGGGCATCTTTGGCCTCAGTAAACTACAAACCCCAGAATTCCACAGGATGCTCAAAGTGGAACAATAGCATTATAATAATGTAGTGCGGAAAGGGCCTTGGAATAAAAGACCTGAGTACATCACTGCTGGAAACCTACCATATTCCAATTAAGTGTTGCATACACAGACCTTTCTTGCATCAATGTGCCATGATGGTGGAAGCTGTGCAACAGTGCTGAAGTTTTTGTTGTTGTTACATGCCTTCAAGTCAATTCCAGTCCTATGCTGGAGTTTTTTTGGCGAGATTTATTGCAAAGAAGTTTACCATTGTCTTCCTCTGGGACTGAAAGAGTGTGACTTGCCTAAGGTCACCCAGTGGGATTCTGGGCCAATCAAACCCTATTCTCTCAGACCACTAATCCAACTTTCAAACTATTATACCTGAAGGCTCAGACCTAAACCCAAAAGTTAATCCCCAGTAGAGTAGACCCATTGAATCAGTGCGCTGTGCAGAAGTGTCAGTTTACTAAATTCCCGTTGGGACTTCGATGCCTCTGAAGTTGCCAAGATTGGGGCAGCAATTGTGCAGTCCTTCAGATGATGCTGGACTGCAATGCCTACCATTCCTCACCACAGTGAACAGGCCTGCTGGGAGTTATAATCCAACAACATCTGGAGGGCTGCATGATTCCCACCTCTGAACTAAAATCTAATTTATTCCTGTATAATCCATGACAAAATTGCCTGTTAGAATCTAGAAGCTGAGCAAATGACTGGTTCAGCTAAATAATTTTTGGAGCAGAACTCTACAGTTCTCCTGATTTCTGGTTTCCATTGCAAAAATGTAGGGAAAGACATTTGTCATGTCGTTTCTCAATCTTCTCTTCTCCAAGCGAAACATATCCAGTTCCCGCAGTTGTTCCTCATAAGACTTGCTTTCCAGATCTTTGATCCTCTTGGTCACCCATCTCTGGCCATGTTCCAGCTTGTCAATACCCTTCTTGAACTGCAGTGCCCAGAACCAAACATAAAGTGTTGCAGGTTTGCTCTGACCAAAGCAGAACAGAGCGGTACTGCTACTTCCTTCAGTTTGGACCCTACACTCCCGTTGATGCAGCCCAGAATTGCATTGGCTTTTTTTTTTATTGTTGATTCATTTTTTTTCTTGCTGTTTGTTTGACAACTTAATGAGGTTTTTTTACAGCTCCTCAGTGAGGAATAGGGTTCAGCACTTTGCACACTTTCTTTAAAAAGTTTAGATTAAAACCCAGAGTGTCATTACTACCACTGCACAGCAGCTGCCTGAAGTTGCACATCCAACCAACTGGTGATGTACAGTCCAAGGTCAAATGGTTTGGGTTTGATTGTTTAAATGAAATTAACTGGTTTTTGTGAACTTGCTATTTCATAGGCCATTTCCACACTAGACTGTTAATAGCACTAGTTAATAGCCAGGTGGCCCCTCCCGAAACTGCAAACCCCAGGACTCCATAGGATGTTGAAAGTGGAATCATAGCGCTATTAACAGTCTAGTGCGGAAATGGCCATAGACTCATACAGCTGGAAGAAACCACAGGGGCCTGTTGAGTCCAATCTAATTCTGCCATGCAGGAAGATACCATCAAAGCACTCCTAACAGATGGCCACTCAGCCTCTGGACATTTCTGCACTACGCTGTTATAGTGCTATTATTCCACTTTCTACCTCCTGTGGAATTCTGGGGTTTGTAGTTTATTGAGAATTCTAAATGCCCCTCCCTAAACTGCAAAGCCCAGGATTCCAGAGGAGGCAGAAAGTGGAATAACAGCACTATAACAGTCTTGTGCGGAAATGGCCTCTGTTTAAACACCTCCGAAGAAGGAGACTCCACCACGCTCCATTGAGGCAGCAGCATATTCCACTGTCAAACTGTCAGCGAGTTCTTCCTAATGGTTAGGTGGAATCTTTTCTCCTGTAGTATGAAACCACTGCTCTGAGTCCTAGCCTCTGGAGCAGCAGAAAACAAGCTTGCCTCTTCTTCCGTATGACATCCTTTCAAATATTTAAACACAACTAGCATATCGCCCCTTAACTTTATCTTCTCTAGGCTAAACATACCCAACTCCATAAGCCGCTCCTCGTACAGCATGGTTTCGAGGCCTCCTACTTGCGCTGGACACGTTCCAGCTTGTCAGTCTCTTTTCTGAACTGTGGTGTCCAGAACTGGACACAGGATTCCAGGTGGGGTCTGACCAAAGCCGAATAGAGAGGTAGCATCACTTCCCTTGACCTAGACACTATACTCTTGTTGATGCAACCAAGAATTGCGTTGGCTTACTTGACTGCCACATCACACAGCTGACTCATGTTCAGCTTGTGGTCTACTAAGGCCATTTCCGCACTAGATTGTTATAGTGCTATTATTCCACTTTCAACATCCTATGGAATCCTGGGGTTTGCAGGCCTTTGAGGCCCCTCCCTAAACTGCAAACCCCAGGATTCCATAGGATGTTGAAAGTGGAATAATAGCACTATAACAGTCTAGTGCAGAAATAGCCTAAGACTCCTAGATTCTTTTCACCTGTACTTTGGCCAAGCCAGGTGTCACTCTTCCTATACTGATGCATTTTTTTCCATCTAAATGTAGCATATCTTTCCTTTTCTTTAATATGGCATCCATATTAGGGACCACAATACCAATCTTGTTTAATTAAAAGAAAAAACAAGCTCATAAAGCTGGAGTGGACAAAGTGTGACCCCTTGAACTGTTTTGAGGAGGCAGAGATTTAAAAACTGCAAGATATTTTTTTTGTTCCAAAATGACCTCTAGCAGGTGGAGAGGGCATTGCCACCATGTTTGGAGGCCAACTGACCCCCTCAAAAGTTTTTTTAAAAAAGGTGCACATTTTTAAAAAGAGTTTTGTATCAAAATGCCCTCCAGGGACCCAGAAGGTCTCAAAAACATAACGAGAGTCCCCTACCTTCATGACTCCTAGAAGGCATTTGGGGACTAAAAAAAATAATGATTTTTTTTCCCCAGGAACAGGTTCATTGGGTTGTGTGCCCTCCCTGCAAAAGTCTCCTGGGAGTCTAATGTGGCCTCCTGGACTTCCACAGTTGCTCCCCTGCAGTCATAAAGGACCATTATAAAATTCTCTGGTTTGGTTTGGCTCTCAGTTATTGTACTTCCAGTGTAAGAAAGCAGCATTGAAATATGAATCCACATGATCTGTTCTTGGTGGCAATGGCAGAATCTAGATCATCGTTAAAGGAAGTTTGAAAAAGTTCCCATGGCATTGTTACACTCCAGCATCATGTGGCATTAACCACAAAGCCAGAATGCAACATGTGAGCAAGCCAAAGAGTTAACTTGAATTGCCAGTCCTGTAGCCCCCCTTTTTTTTTTTGAAGGGGTGGGAGAGAACGGATGATGTGCTTTGGTGCTCTAGCTATTTCTCAGTATGTATGAGAAGGTTTCACACGAGAATCCTGTAGTGGCCAAATTTGGCCCTAGGGCTGTACGTGGCCTCATGGTTATTTTTGTGGCCTTGATCTTTCCAGATGCCCCAAAGTGCCTTTCTCCTAGTTAGAAGAAAGAGAACATTCTCTCCTAGACATTTCCAGAAGCAGAAAATAGGTTGAAATCGTTCTCCCTGCCTTTTTGGCATCCATTTCTGGTATTCTTGGCAGTTTGTGTAGCCTCCAGTGAAAGAATAGCCGTGCTAGCTGGGGGATGCTGGGAGCTGCACTCCCAAAAGCTAATTTTCCCAAGCCTGCGTAATAATCAGCCACCCCTCAGCTGAGGAACTACAGTCAGCCCTTTGTATCCGTGCCTTCTGTATCCATGGATTCAACCAACCACAGCTGAAAAACATTCCAAAATAATTCCAAAAAGCAATCCTTTGATTTATTTATCATTTTATGTAAGGGACAACATTAGGGAGACTTGATCAAGGTATCTCCCCTGCCAGGTATGTATAGGGAGACATAGTCCTTCAAATATCCTGGAACTGAGCTGCCTGAGGCTTTACAGGTCATGACCAGGACTTACGACATTTCCGCACTACAGTGTTATAGTGCTATTATTCCACTTTCAACTTTCTATGGAATCCTGGGCTTTGCAGTTTAGAGAGGGGCATTTAGAATTCTCAGCCAGAGAGCTCTTTGGCCTCAGCAAACTACAAACCCCAGGATTCCACAGGAGTTTAAAAGTGGAATAATAGCACTATAACACTGTAGTGCGGAAATGGCCTCAGAATTGTGCCCAGAAACAGACCAGCAGCCAATGGAGCTGTTGCAGCAAGGGAGTTCTATGCTCCCTGTACTTTTCCTCTTGCATAAATATTTGTCCATAAACAGGTAAATAAATATTAGCGAGATCATAAAAATATCAAACGGGACCAGCCTACTCCTTAAAATAATCTCACTCTGTATCAAGAATATAATACATCCCTTCCCACAGCATCTTCCAGGTGTGATAGACTCTGATTGCCATCAGCCCCAACAAACAAGGTTGCACATCCTTCGAATTTCATATATGAAAACCGGGACACATGTGACCAAGCAACATCAGGGTATGGTCAAGATGTCAAAAGTGATCAATGAGGAAGAACAGGCAAGCTAGGAGAGGCTGCAGTGGTTTGCTTTTGCCTGTACCTTCTGGGAAGATTCTGCCACCTCCTCTCCTCTTCCCCCTGCTGTTCTGTGTCGGCAGCCAACCAAGGCTTACAGCTGTCTAATTAGAGCTTGTTATCAGCAACCGCAAGCAAAGTTTGTAACGGTTTGTTAGCTAATTACCAGTTATCGTTTTGCAGTCCGAATTCACAGTAAATTCAGAGCGACAGTCCAGTGGCGAGGTCCATGCACAAGGCAAAGGTCAAGGTTTCTAGGAGCACGAGCTAGGAATCTGAATGTAAGCCGGGTTGCTTCCACCCTTAGGAACGGTTGACTGCAACAGCTTCCTCCCACTCCGGTCCCTCTTTATACAGACGTAGAGCCTTCTACAGCTCCTTGCCTAATTAATGAACTTTTACTATATAAACTCTTTGAAATTCCTGGCCTCTCCCTTTTCCACCTACACTGGCTGCCACAAGTATCGTCCCTCTCACGTTTCTGTGTTGTGGCATTGGGGAGGGTCCTATCTGAGGGCGCATGACGCCGGCTGATTTAATGGAGTGCAAACTACTTTTGCACTTTGAGCTCAGAGTGCAACAACTGAAGTAGGCTGAGGGCCAAGCGGGGGAAGTGGGAGGAAGAGAGAGAACTGGAACATTTTAGCAGCAACTGAAAAAGTGGGATGACAGGCGATTAATTAGGACTGTCACTAGTAAATTGGGATGACAGGACAGTATGAGATTGTGTGCTGGCTGAAGGTGATAGCAGTTACAGTCCAGGACATCTGGAAGGCATTCGGGGAGGGAAGAATGATTAGAAGACAAAATAACTGCCAAGTGGAAGAACCGAAGTCTAGCTTTAGAGTTCTCTTCTATCAAAGTTCCCATGTTTCAGTTCTCTTCAGGTCTTATGATGCCACGGTTCTTCTCCTAGACTGGGGGAACTATGTCAGGTATTTTTTTTTTACACTATCGACTGGAACTGTGAAACCTCCTAGTAGGGAACCCAGAAATACCGCAAAGAACTTGCTTCCTGAACGTCACTTTCTAAACATCCCCTCGTCTTCCTTGGCTGGAAGTCATTTCAAAACCTCTTGGCTCATTGTGCCACCTCGTGGCACCTTAGAAAAGTACAGGGGTACGTCCAGAACCACAGGTATTTGCAGCTCCAGCACAGGTCTGGGGATAGTGTGTCTTGTAGAGAACATTTAAAAGGTATTTATTTAATTGTACGTTTATATCTTGCCCTGTATCAATCACAGCATCTCAGGATGGCATACAAATAGAACCAATGCAAACTAATTTGGAGCAATTGATATTTAAATTCTCAGAATATATTTTGAAATGTGAAAAATTAAAACATCACACCATTTTAACAGAACAGAAATTAATTAAGAACAATTTACATTTAAATTCTTAAAATGCTTGAAAATTTAGCCAAGCAAACAGGTAACAATTTAACAGCTAAAACAGATTGAAATGCATTTAAACCCATACAGATTTGGGTAAAATGACAACTTTGGGGCTGAATTAACTGCGATTATAGAATCATAGGGCTGGAAGAGACCCCAAGGGGACATCCAGTCCAACCCCCTTCTACCATGCAGGAATACACAATCAAAGCATTCCCAGCAGATAGCCATCCAGATTTTGTTTAGAAACCTCCAAAGAAGGAAACTCCATCACTTTCCCAGGCAGCAGGGTATTCCACTGTCAAACTGCTCTTACCATCAGGAAGTTCTTCCTAATGTTCTTTTTTTCCAGATTATTTGTAATTTTATTGTACTTTGACAAACTATTAATAAAAATTGTAAAAAAATTGAAATAATTTCAGTGATGTGAACACTGCTAATAGTTCACACCTATTTGCTATAATTACTTTTCCTTGGTCGCTCTGCCAGTATCTTTGGATGCCTAAATTGGATTTCTAAACATGTGACCTACATTTTTACTTACTGGAAAATTGAGAATTTACCTGCTGGAAAGTTGAGAATGAAAGGAAAATTTACTTCTGAGGGGCAGAATTCTTATTTGGGGGGCAATAATACACTCCTTTTGCCTGCACCGCTCCCACAGCTACACCTCTGTAAAGGTACTTGGTCACTTAGGCCATTTCTGCACTAGACTGTTCTACTGCTATTATTCCACTTTCAACATCCTATGGAATCCTGGGGTTTGCAGTTTAAGGAGGGGCTTTGAGACCCCTCCCTAAACTGCAAACCCCAGGATTCCATAGGATGTTGAAAGTGGAATAACAGCACTACAACAGTCTAGTGCAGAAATGGCCTTATTTAGATAAATAAATGGTAGTTTCTTGAAGGACAGGTCTCTTTTGTGGATTCGTTAGATCAAGATATTGCTAACAAAACACTGCAGTGTTTGTTCATATCTGGAGAGTTCAAAGCGGTTGTGAGGTGTGCTCAAAACGGGGAACCCTCAGTTATGTCCTCTGGTGTTGCTTTGTCATCCTGGAACGAGATCAGGTCTTAAAATATCAAGTCTTATAGGAATTATAGGAAGGTTTTGTATGGGTACAGGTGTGTACGTATTGTGCAAGCACTACTAATAGCATTTCCTCTGTAAGAGTCTAGAAAGTTAAGCCACACCAAACAGATCCCTGAGTTAGGCCATTTCCGCACTAGACTGTTACAGCGCTATTATTCCACTTTCAACATCCTATGGAATCCTGGGGTTTGCAGTTTCGGGAGGGGCCAGCCGGCCCCTCCCGAAACTGCAAACCCCAGGATTCCATAGGATGTTGAAAGTGGAATAATAGCGCTGTAACAGTCTAGTGCGGAAAGGGGCCAGGGATTAGGATGTTCTGCTGTGCATACATTGAAAGAGAGCCAGCACAGTGTAATGGTTTGAACACTGGACTAGCAGACCAGGCTTCAAATCACCACTCAGCCACGAGTGACCTTGAGCAAGTCACACTCTCTCAGCTACAGAGGAAGGCAAAGGCAAGCTCCCGCTCAATAAATCTTGCCAAGAACCCCCCCCCCTCCCCGTGATAGGTTTGCCTTAGACAGCCATCATGGTGCTGGTTTGGGTGTTGGATTACGATCGAAAAACACAGTTGGTCAGGTTACTTTTTTGGCCCACAAAGGTCACTTTTGCTGACTGTGCCCCAAATCTTTCCTGTCATCCCTCACCAGGGACATGGCTATTCAACAAACTGTTCCCCATCCCTGATTGAAAAACAGAGCTGGGCAGATTTACTTCTTTGAAACACAAAAGTTACTTCTGTTGAGTGTTCCCCACATCTTCCAGCCCAAGCTATGGGATCCAGGGAGCAGAAAGCCAAAAAGACGCAACTGTCCCAAGCTCGGTCTTTTTCAAGCCTATTCCGTAACAGTCCTTCGCCAGTTCTGGGCCGTTTCCGCACTAGACTGTTACCGTGCTCTGATTCCACTTTCAACATGCTATGGAATCCTGGGGTTTGCAGTTTAAACTTTAAACTGCAAACCCCAGGATTCCACAGCATGTTGAAAGCGGAATCGTAGCACGGTAACAGTCTAGTGCGGAACTGGCCCTGGAAAACAAACACCCTTCGGTCCATCTCGCGCGGACACCCTTCCTCCGATTTCATCCCGCGACCGGCCCTTCTCGCCGGCAACGTTCCAAACGCCTTTGACGGACAGCCCGGAGCAGAGGCCAGGCAGCCAATGGCAGGCCGGCGGGAGGCGGGCTGAGAACGTTTCCCGGGAGCCCGCGAGCCGGAACGGAGACTTCGTCGTCTTAGGCTGCGCCCGTCGCTAGTTCTCCCTGTGGTCGGCCTCCTTTCAGCGGAGGCGTGGGAAAAGCCGGGAAGACGTGCATCTTCCTCCTTGGCTTGGAAAGAGCCTAGGGAAGTGGTCGCATTTTGCTCCGGAATCGCTCCGACTTTGCCCGTGCGGCTCAGTCCTCTTCTCTGTACCCTCCCCGGCAGGATCGATTGGATTTTTTTTTCTTTTTGGACTCGCTCTTGTTCCTTTGCTGAGCCGGAAATAGCTGCAAAGGGCAGGCAAGGAGTTACTTTCGCTTTCAGCGTCGGGCTTTTCCTCCTCGGAAGGCGCAAGGGGTGCATTTCGTTTTTGCTTCCGAGAAGGGGCCCTTTCACTCGTCCCTGGGTGACTCGCCCCGTCGCGGACCCGCCGGTGGTCTCGGTTGCGTGTAAGGCGGAAAAAAGCAAAAAGCTGAGATTCCTAGCCGTGCTTCCCTGGGAGTAAGTATACCTGGAGATGGAAGCGAGGAAGACTTGCCAAAATGCCTTTGCTTGCTTTAGAGAAGTCAGGCTTGCTGAGAGTTTTTGCCCCCCCCCCGACTTTCGAGAGAGTGTGAAGAATAGTTTTCCGTCCTTGGTGTCTGTTTTGTGGAGAGCGAGAGATTCCCCCGCGATCTGAGAAAGGGACAGTGTCTTTGCGGTGCAGGTCCAGGCCGTTTCTGCCCTAGACTGTTACAGGGCTATTATTCCAGTTTCAACATCCCGCGGAATCCTGGGGTTTGCAGTTTAGGGGGCTGCATTTGGAACTCTCAGCCAGGGAGCTCTTTGGCCTCAGAAAACTACAAATCCCAGAATTCCACGGGATGTTGAAAGTGGAATAATAGCACTGTAACAGCGTAGCGTGGCAATGGCCTAAGACTCAGGAGAGCGGGATTCAAATCCTTGTTTGGACATGGAAACTCAGTGGGTGACCTTGGGCAAGTCACATTCTCTCAGCCTCAGAGGAAGGCAAAGTCAAACCCCCTCAAAACCAATCTTGCCAAGAAAACCCACTTTAGAGTTGCTGTGAGTAAATAATGACTTGAAGGCGTATGGCAACAAAAGGTCTTCATATTCAGGCAGGCCTTTGACTTAGAATGTCAGAAAGAGCTTTTAATGGCTTGTGCTTTTTCCCCCTTTTTTTAAACTGTGTTTTAATTGTATATTATATTGTCTTAACCATGTGTTTTTTTAAATTGAGCTATCATTTAGCTGTTTTCTTAAGTTTTGTATGAATACTTTGTAAAACAATTGTACCCTGTTTTTTAAACGTTTGTAAGCTGCCTTGGATACTGTGTAAGGAGAAAGGTGAGCTATCAAATAAATAAATAAATAAAAAATATATTGTTTGCTGCAATCCATAAAAACGGATGGCAAATAGAGCTTGTTAAGCTTTAAGGTGCCACTTCTAGCTTGTTTGATTTCACTGCAACTTACTGACATGGCTAACCTGCCTCCCCCTTGCCAAAAAAGACAGGCAGTTATAATTACATTAAATATAGGATGTAAATGCACAAAGTAAACATTGCTGTTGACTGTTACACAGTTGGCCCTCCATATCCATAGATTCTGTATCCATAGGTTCAACCAACTGCAGCTCTAAAATATTCAAACAAAAATTCCAAAAGGAAAACGGATTTGTTCACCATTTTATATAAGTGATGCATTTTACTGTACCATTGTATATAGTGAGACTTGAGCATCCATAGATTTCGGTGTCCATGGGAGATCCTGGAACCAAATCCCAGCAGATGCTGATAGACCTCTGTATTTGTTCCTATGGTTCTCAAGTTGTTGGGTTAAAAAAAAAAAAAAAACAGACAAAATTTGAGTGGTCCCAGCTCATTCAGTGGCAATTCCCACTGAATGACCTAGCAGTAACACTTTATTTCCACTCAGATAGGAAGTTATTTTTTAAAAAAATCCAGCATACAACAAAGCAAAACAACCGCCAAACTCAAAGACTCATATGATTTCTATACTTGCAGTTCAGCCAGGTTCCTTGGACATTCCTCCACCTCCCTGGATAGCTGGGGAGCACAGGTACCTTTACAGTAGGACAGTAAGATTTTTGGGATGCCGTACCTTTAAAAAAGAAGGCATGCCCATCCAGGTCTCCAGAATAATAAAGAATAAAAATATAAGAGAGCTCTGATGATTGGCCAGTTGTCTACAGTGTTATGAGATCTGAATGATGATGGGCCACATCATATGTGTTCTTTCTTCTCCTCCCTCCTTATACAGCCTGTGTGTGAATGCTCAGACAGCCCCAGTGGATACCAACCATCAATATTTCCTGTGAGAGTTCTTAGCATTACAGACAGCCCTCAACTTTTGTGGGTTTAACTTTCACAGATTTGATTATTTGCAAGTGTCTCCAACTCCTGCCCCCTCTTAAGTTCTTCTTTCTGCGGGAACCTTCACTCTCAGAGGTTCTGGTCAGGCTGTGCAGCCCTTTGAAAACCCATCTCTCGTCCTCTTCCTCCTCCACCGGCTTCTGCCTGGCCAGTTGAGGATGGTTGCAGTCCAGTTTCTCAGCACCACAAACTATTTCCGCCCCCCATTCCTATGCCTTGCCTCCTTTCCCATTGACACACATTTTGATATTTGCAGTTTTTTCCACTGTTGCAAGTGTCCTGTGCTCCTAACCCCAGCAAATGTGGAGGGCTGACTGTAGTTTAGAAGAGCCCGTTGTTGGGAGTGGGAAAGTGTTGTTTTCCAGCAACAAATGTGTGCATTTACGTGCCTCCAAGTCACTTGTTGACTTAGGACATACCCATGAATTTCAGAAGGTTTTCTTAGGCAAGGAGTACTCACAGATGGTTTTGTTGGTTCCTTTCTCTGAAATATAGCTTACAGAACATACATCCCAGCATTTGAAGAGCCTCTCAGATCAGGCCAGGGAGGATAAGATTGAACTTCCTAATAAAAGTTAATTTAGCAGTTTTGTAGTGGAATTTCGGCCCCTCCTGAAACTGCAAACCCCAGGATTCCAGAGGATGTCGAAAGTGGAATCATCGCGCTATAACAGGCTACCGCAGAAATGGCCTTAGAGATCTAGGAACTCTTGGCTTTTCACCCAACCAAGGGTTGATTTCCTTTTCCTTGGGTTGAACTTGCCCTTTCTCATACCCTTGGAATTGCCTCCTGGAACATTTGTGGATTACTCCTTCCCTCATTATTTTGAAAGAGCAATTAAAAACTTTTTCCCAAGGCTTTTGGAATTTTAGGGTTGTTTTTTTTTGGTAGTAATTTTTATTAAAAGTTTAATCTCGAAAATAACGCCCCCCCCCAGACTTCCATGCTTAAATCTTCCAGTTGAGATTGCTTATTTCCATTCCATACAAACATAATTTCCATTTTACAGAGAGAAGAACAATTACATTATTGCGTTATTGATGTAGAAGGACAATTACATATTTCTTCTTTGATTTCTTATACATTTATATCCTTACCCAATCCAATACTCCTTTCCATTCTTTCTCAAAGTGCTGGATAGATTTATTCTTCAAAGAAGATGCTAATTTTTCCATCTATATCATATCCAGAACTTTTAACTTCCATTCTTCTATACCAATGTATTTCTTTTCTTTCCAGTGTTGCACATATATCAACCTTGCCGCAGTTATTAAATATAATAGTATCTTCTGATGATTTCTTATTTCCCTTTGTTGCCCTAGCATATTTAACAGATAAAGCTCCGGTTTCATTTCAAAATTCAGCTTACAAATTCTTTGAATTTCATCATATACCTCCTTCCAATTTTTTTTTGCTATCTTACGTGTCCACCACATATGAAAAAAAGACCCCATCTTTTCTTCACATTTCCAACAATCTGAGTTCCCATTTTTCATTATTTTTGGTAATCTTTCTGGGGTCAGGAATTTTAGTTTAATGTGTTATAATCTTGTATATTTTGATGATGTTTATTTGTCAGTTTGCTTTATATTATATTGGGTTTTTTAAAAATTTTGTCTGGATAATTGAAGAGGAAGACAGCATTACAGATGGGCTGGTTAAATAAATGAAGCCGTGACCCTGAGTTTGTATGACCAGAGCAGTTGATGGTGAGTTCATGGAGATCTCTCACTTGTAGGGTCACCATAACTCAAAGCCAACTTGATGGCACATGACAGCAACAACAACAAGCACAAGGCGGTTTAAGCAACAGTTCAACATGCTGCTGCATTTTTTCCCCCAACTGGGAAAGACCACGTCCAAAATCCATTTTACAGGTTGTGGTGCCCTCCCCCTACCAGAGGAATGTTAAGTCTGTCTAGCTCTTTGAAGCCCATGAGTCCACACCAGTTTCTAGAGTTCCAGGGATTTTATTGGTGGCTTCCGTTGGGTTTTTTTCTTCCACCATAACAGGTCCTGATGAAGCAAGTCCTCTCCAAAGGCGCCCTTATATCATGGCATCTGTCCTGCTCTCATTCAAAGGAAAACAAAATCCCTCCTTTGGAATTCTAAAAGCCACTGAGATCCAGCTTTCCTTAGTGGCTGATCAGGGGGACCTCTCTGGTTCCGGGGACCCCTGGGCTGGCCAGGCCATACGTCAGGCTGTCTGCTACTGCTGCCGGCATGATGGTTGCAGGAGGGGCTGCTGGGCATGGGATGGCATGCCCCGGTCCCGGGATTCCGGTGCAAACATAGACGGGATGCTCCCCAATAACGGCAACACACAGACATGAACAGGACAATACTTACTGCACCCCAGCATTGGTGAGAGAGGGAGAGCCCATGAGACTCAGAGCATTTATTTAGACAAGATGCATTAATTAGGCAAACGGCTGGGGGAGGCTGCTGGCTAACAAGTGCAAGGGATGGGGTGGGGAGAAGTTGGTTGCAGACCACTGGTATTTCTGGTAGAAGCAATGTGTTCTTCTTCTGGATCCTTGGCTCTTGTTCCTGGAAAACCTTGGCCCTTGCTCTGTGTGCTAACTGTGCTGCTGGATGCACCCTTGAACTGGCCCTCTGAGTTTAATACTGACTTGGACTGCTGAAACAAAAATGATAACTAATTGATAAGTTTTTGTAAACTTTGTCTGTGGCTGCTACTATAGATTCTGCCGGAGGACTGTGAACCATGGCTGGCTTTCTGGCCAGGATGTAGACTCATCCACATTGGCCTCTTTGCTTATAAAGCCAAGCCAGCTCCTTCTCTTCTGCTTCTCCAGCCAGCCTGTTCCTCCCTTCCTTTTTAACTCAACCTCCTGGCCAGCTCTTCCAAGGGAGGTTACTATAGTCACATCCTTGCCTGACTGTTCCAGGTCAGGCCAGCTGGCCCTTATGATCCCTTCTAACTGTTAAGATCCTGTGATTCTATGAAATGAAAAGTTATAGAATCAAGATTGGAATGTAGGGATGTCATGTTGAGGAGGGAGCAGGCTTGTTCTGTACGGCTCCAGAGACTAGGACAAGGAGCAATGGATTCAAGTTGCAGGAAAGGAGATTCCACCTGAACCTCAGGAAGAATTTCCTGACAGTCAGAGCTGTCCCACAGTGGAATATGCTGCCTCCATGGAATGTGGTGGAGTCTCCTTCTTTGGAGGTTTTTAAGCAGAGGCTGGATGGCCGTCTGTTGGGAATGCTTTGATGGGTGTTCCCGCATAGCAGGGGGTTGGACTCGATGGCCCCTGGGGTCTCTTCCAACTTTATGATTCTATCCAGAAGAGAGTGACCTAAGATGACCCAGGGTCTGGAAATCAACCTTATGAGGAGTGACTGAGGGAACTGGGTATGTTTAGCTTGAAGAAGGGAAGGCTGAGAAAGTGGCACAATAGTAATTTTTAAATATCTCAACGGACGTCATGCAGAAGATGGAGCAAGCTTGTTTTCTTTTGCTCCATGTCATAGTTTGACTCTGGAGGCCAGGGTTCAAATCCTGCTCAGTTGTGCAATCCTGCCGGTGACCTTGGGCAGGTCACACTCTCTCAGCCTCAGAGGAAGGGCAAAGGCAAATTCCCTCTGAACAAATCTTGCCATGAAGATCCCATGAGACGTTTGCCTTAGGGCTGCCCTAAGTCAGAAACAACTTGAAGACACACAACAGCAACAGTGTTGTAGTGCACTTGGGGAAATGAGAAACCAGGTGGTCAATTAGGAGCCTGAAGGTTAAGCACCAGGGTCTCAGTCAGAAGCCAGGGAGCCGAAACCAACAGGGACAGGGTCACGCAAAAGAGGAGTCTGGATTCGGGGACAAGCGGAGTCTCTGAGCTGGTTTGGATGTCTCCCATGGAGTGGGTAACAGTCATTGTTTCCGGCGGCTGTAGAGCATTTGCTGCCTGCCTTATCCATGGAGTGCGATTGTTCATTGCAAACAGCTGTGGCTGCACTAGCTGAGCCGCAGGCATGCCGAGGTTCTCTCGAAACACTTCAGCCCTGCTAGTATCCCACACACTCCAGAGACTAGAATGTAAACCAAGGGATTCAGATTACAAAAAAAGAGATTCTATCTACACATTAGGAGCCTTGGAGTCTTAATGGACCACAAGCTGAACATGAGTCAACAGTGTGATGTGGCAGCTAAAAAAGCCAATGCTATTATAGGTTACATCAATAGGAGTATACTGTGGAGATCAAGGGAAGTAATAATACCACTCTATTCTGCTCACCCAGAATACTGTGCCCAGTTCTGGGCACCACAGTTCAAGAAGGATATTGACAAGCTGGACCATGTCCGGAGAAGGGACGCCAAAATGGCAAAGGGCCTGGAAACCATGCCCTATGAAGAGCGGCTTAGGGAGCGAGTTATGTTTAACCTGAGGAAAAGAAGGTTGAGAGGAGACATGATAGCCATGTTTAAATATTTGAAGGGGTGTCATGTTGGAGATGGAGCAAGCTTGTTTTCTGCTGCCCCAGAGTCTAGGACATGGAGCAATGGATTCAAACTACAGGATAACAAGTTTCACCTAAATATCAGGAAGAACTTCCTGATGGTAAGAGCTGTTCAACAATGGAATATGCTGCCTGAAGGGAGTATAGTAGAGTCTCCTTCTTTGGAGGTTTTTAAAGAGAGGCTGGATGGCCATTTGCTGGGGGTGCACTGAGTGTATGTTCCTGGATGGCAGAATGGGTTGGACTCAGGGGCCATTGTGGTCTCTTCCAACTCTATGATCCTATGATTCTATGATTAAGAAGAATCACTGTGGGCCCTTTGTGTGTGCAGAGGTGCTGTTCCAGGGTCCCCTGTGATTAGCCACATTCGCAAGTCCTCACATCCCGTTATATTCAGTGGCGGCAACCTGTGTGCAGATGCGTCAGTGCATACTGTCTACTTACCAGGGATCTCTTGTTGACAAACAGTGCGGCAGTTTTAAAAATAAAGAAAGAAACTGCGTTGTGTCTCCTGGCTTAGAAGGGGTTTGAAAAAGTCGCCAAACTAGTGTAGCTGTGCGTTTGTTCTCAGTGCGCACGGGGATTTGACCTTCCAAGAGGAGCGCTATGGAGACTAATGGCAGCATCTTTCTTCCCACTGACTTAGTTGCTAACCGAAGATGTCCCAGTTTGCAGAGCGCGAAGTGAAGAAGTATATCTGGACTCATCTGTCAAAGTTCCACTGCATCCGCGTGACTCAGATGCTCCGCCTCTCATGCTTCACGGAAACTGACAGGGTAACAGTTCAAAGTGTTGCTTTTTTTTTTCCCCCCTGCTGGGGTGGGGAAGCTGCAGGTGAGTCCATGCCCTGCTCACTATCTCCAGGCTGTGGAAGTTGGAGGGGAGCCGGAATGTGGGACTAGTGGTAGAAGATGGCCACTTAGTGTCAGGGATGACTTCCACGTCAAGCGGCGGTGAATCTGTCTGTTCGGGGTTTTAGTTTGAACTTTAAAGGAGTTCTCCAAAGTGCAGAACCAGTTTTTTTTTGGGGAGGGGAGAGAATAGGGTTCAGTATTTGAAAAACAGCTTTAAAGTTTGGATTTAAAACCTGGGAGTCATTACCTGCCCCGTGGCAGGATGCATAGTTTGCAAGCAAGAAGATCCAGGTTCAGTCTTCGGCCATTTCTGCACTACGCTGTTATAGTGCTATTATTCCATTTTCACCATCCTTTGGAATCCTGGGGTTGCAGTTTAGGGAGGTACCTTTAGAATTCTTAGCCAGAGAGCTCTTTGGCCTCAGGAAACTACAAACCCCAGAATTCCACAGGAGGTTGAAAGTGGAATAATAGCACTAGAACAGTGTAGTGTGGAATGGCCTTTGCCATCTTCATTTGGGACAGAACTGGCTCTCTGAGGACTGGATCATGGCTTCTTCCTCATGGTACCATTGGCTGGTGGTTTTCCAGCAGTTGTATGAGGCTTTTTACTGTTTGCTACAAGGTTGAAATGGCCCTCTTAAGGCGTAGTAACTTGGAGAAGCAGCATTTGGTGAAAATAGGCTGGTGTTTTTGGTGGCCGTGCTTTGGCCCTGGCTGTTGCAGGCGTTTGGCTTCTGAGAACTTCTCTGAAACTGAGTTTTTCTGCTTTGAGTTAGAAGAACCAGATTGCAATTGGCAGGAAAGGCTGTCCTGAAAAACTGGAGAGCCGCTGTCCGGCAGAGTAGGCCAGACTAGGTGAGGTGCAATGTGACTCAAGTAGAAGGCAGATTCCTGTGCTCAACTTAAATGCCTTCAAAACATCTGCCAGCATATGGATATTGCAGGCTAAGAGCAGCTTCCCAGAAGAGACTGAAGTGAAATCAGCAGCAGTCGGCTTTCCTCCAGTTACTGCTTTGACTACACTGCAACCACCCGTTTTTTGTTTTAAATGAGAGCTTTCTCTGGGAGCTGAAATATTGCGTTTGCACTGGGACCCATTCACACCATGCAGAATTATAGCCCTGTGATTCCACTTTAACTGCTCTGGCTGCAGACTATGAGCTCCTGAGATTTGTCATTTCAGGAGGCACTAGAGCTCGCTGGCTGAGAATTCAAAATGCCCCTCTCCTAACCACAGATCCCAGGATTCCAAAAGATGGAACCATGGCAATTAAAGTGGAATCATAGCACTCTAACTCTGCAGTGTGGATGGCTCCTGGACTCAGCAAGAGCGTTTCCTGCTTGCCCTAAAAACATTACGTCCCTTTTCCTCTTTAGGTCTATGAATGAGAGCTACCACGAGGACAGAACTTGGGGCTTTTGTTAATGCAAAACACATGATTTGCAATGGGAATCTGCTGTAAAAATCATTTCACGGGTGCTGTTCTTTCTTCCTCTCCTGAAGTCAACTCCTTTGGCTTGTTCCTTCCCCATTTTTTTTCCTCTAGCAAGAAATTAATGCACACCTCGCCCAAGTTGGGAACAACGTAGCTGTGATGAAGTTCTTTGAACACTTGCTCTCCAGGGAAGGCTGGTTGCCGCAATTCATCGAGGCTCTCCGGGATGACAACTTGGAAAGCTTAGCCGATGAGCTCCAGCAGGTTTACAACCAGCATCAGCTCCGTGAGTTACTCTTTCTTCTTTTGCATGTAATGCTGTGTTTGGTCTGCAGGAGAATGGCGAATTTTTATTTTGTTTTATTTTGTCAGTGATGTATTAAAGTCTTTTACTTCACGTCTCAAGTCAAGTCTCAAGTCTCTACCTTCAAGTCTCAAGTCGAGTCTCAAGCCCTTGCAAGACATTTTCGAGTCAGGTCTCAAGTCTAGGAGCCAACTTTGTACCCCAGCCTATATTCCAGAATTTCGAATAAAGTCAGTTTTAACAATTTAAGTAGAGTCAGCCCTCTACTTTTGTGATTTTGCCACCTGCAGCTTTGGAAGTGGGGAATAGGATCCTCTTAGTTCTCATTTGCAAAGCTGGAGGCTTTTTCAGAAGTGGGGAATAGGATCCTTCTTATTCCCCATTACTGAAGCTTCAAGAGCTTTAAAAGGAAGGATCCTTCTTTCTCAAACCCGTTGCTTAACACATCTCCTGTTCCCCTCTGAGATATGCTCCCTGAACTCTGGACATGAGTCTTGCTTTCTGCTTTTAGGAAAAGTTTTAGAAAGTTCCTCCTATATGTAGTGGGGACAGGCTGCTGAACAGACCTCAAGCCCATTGCCTCACCCATTTGCTGTTCCCTCTGAGAAATGTGTCCACACTTTGGGCTTGAGACAGACAGTCATGTGAGCAGTAAGTGGTGAGGTTTCTGGATGAATGTGTTATGTGACTGAACCAAAGGCAGCAAGTCAGTCACTAAAAATATGCAAGTCTCAAGTAGAGTTGAGTCAGTGTGTAATTTTTGCCAAGTCAAGTCCAAGTCGAGTCACTGAAGTGACTTAAATCTGACCTGAGTCCAAGTCAATCAACCTGAGTCTACATCACTGTATTTTGTTTTGCCAAAAGACAGTACATAACATATTACATCAATATTAGAATCACTTCACTGGCTGACAGTTAGTTTCCAGGCAAAGTACAAAGTGTTGGTTATTACCTTTAAAGCCCTGCATGGGTTTGGGTCCAAGTTACCTGCAGGACTGCCTCCTCCCATACAGTCTGCCCCGTACACTCAGGTCCTTTGGGGGACGTTTACTTATATCGGCCAGGACTAGACTGGCAACAGTCACCCAGAGGGTCTTTTCGTCGGCCACCCCTAGACTGGGGAATGGCCTGCCGGAAAGATCCAACAGCAAAATATGCTGTCTGAATTTTAAAAACTGCTAAAGACTTATCTCTTCTGGCAGACCTACCCAGTTTATTTTAATTATTGATGTATTTTAATTATGATTTTAATTATATTTGTATTTGAATGGTTTTGTGTTTTCAGTGTATTTTAATCATGATTATTTTAATTGGTGTGCTGGTTTTAATTGTCGTACCCTGCCTTGAGCATTGAGGAGAGGCGGGTAAGAAATAAAAAATTGTTTATTATTATTAGAACCCACAAAAACATAAATGCATAAGACAATGAGGTATGTGTAAATTGGCCAGCACAACATATACTTGAGGAGTGACCTCTAGGTTGGATTGCTGCAATATGCACCTCTGACAAGTGTTTGGAAAGTTTAGGGTGTCTGGACTCTTGATTTAGGCAGGCGGCTAAGAAATGCACAATACCAATTTTCAAGGCACTGTTATGGCTTCAAATTGCTTTCTAGGGATAATTCCAAAGGCTGATGTTTCATAGCAGGAGGGGGAAAAATGTGGCCCTCTAGACGTTACTGGACTGAAACTCCCAGTATGAAGCTTTTTGTCACTGGCTGTGCTGGCTAAGACTGTTGGGAGTTGCAGACCAATAGCATCAGGAGGGCTACGTGATTCACACTCTTGCCTTATGACATGCCTTGCCTTAAGACAAGGGGGTGCATGGAAACATCTGGCTTGTGCACTGTATGTGCCCCCCACGTTTTGGCAAAGCTCAAAAGGCTTCAGAGGCCTCCACTCTCTCCACAATTGCTAACAGAAAATGTATTTACTATATTTATATGCTGCGTTTCTCCCAGAGGGAGACCCAAGGTGGCTTCCAAAAATAAAACATTTAAATCAGCTGAAACTAATTTAAAAAAAATATCGTATTATAAAAACCTACAGTTTTTTGAAATATTTTGACAAATTAAAAGCCCACCTGCTTACATATTAAAAGCTTGCTTAAATAAGAATGTTTTTGTCTGATGGCAAAAGGAGAACAAGGAGGCAACCAGCCTAGCTTCCTGAGGCAGGGAGTTCCAGAGGGTGGGAGCAGCCACTGAGAAGATTCTCTCCCATGTCCTCACCAGGTGAGCCTGGGATGGTAAAAGACACACAGTTTGGAAAGCTCCGCTCTGCAGAGCATTTGGGGACGTGCACCTTTTTTAAACACCTGATTCTCACATTGGTATTTAATGACCATGACTTTACACTTGAGGATCGTACTTAGTTCCTTAGTCAGAACTAACAGAGGATTTAGGCCCCTGTGTGTTTTTTCTTTCACTGCTCTCTCCAGGCAACTCTCCACGAAGTTCCTCCTCTCCTGCTGTGGGGAATATTCCTCCGTCGATAGGCTCTGGCGCTGTGAGCGTCTGTCCGCCTGCTCCTGCTGAACAAAATCCATCGCCTCCATCTAACCCTCCGAGTTCTGGGGGAGCCCAGCCTTCTCCCCGCTTCCACGCTCAGTCTTTAGGAGTTGCACCCTCAGCCGCAAAACCAGCCTTACCCGAAATTAGCAGCTGCCACACTCCTGTTCAGGAAACCGATCTTCCATCTCAGAACAGCGAGACCGTGGCAGAACCAAAGGTTTGTCTTCCTTCGCCTTTGGGCTTTTGGGCCAGTTGTTGGGCAGAAGCTGAAATGTCAGTTCTGCCCTGTGCAGCTGCAAGGAAAAGGTCCTAAATCAATCAGAAGGGAATTCACCGCACAAACACACAGAGCTTGGATCCAAAGAACACCTTCTTTTCCTGGCTGCTGCGTAGCGAGAAAGTAGGGCCCACCCGGGGCAGTTTTTATAGTCCATGGAAAAGTTAAAGAGCAATTATCTCAATTGCACATGCCCTAAAATACACAATATATGATAGGTCTTTCAGCTCACCGCTTATCTAGCCTTACAGATACAAAAGCTTGTACAGGCAACATGCTAGATAGTGAGAAACTGCAGCGTCCTTGACGGCGAAGCTATCTGTTTACAGCACCCGAGGCTAATTAGCAACATTCCTCTAACAAAGAGAACAGTTGAAATAGCGGGTAGCGTGTTTTGGAGGCATGGGAATTGCAGGCACGGTTTCCTAAATGCAATAAAGAATAAGCTTAGGCTAAGTAGCAGATACAGTGTTAGGATACTGACTTAAGTCTTACCCAATCTGCTTCCGTACTTGGCCTTTTTAAAAAAAAAACAGTTTCTCTTTTGGACTGTAATGCTCCAAGGCCATTTCTGCACTAGCCTGTTATAGTGCTATTATTCCACTTTGAACATCCTATGGAATCCTGGGGTTTGCAGTTTAGGGAGGAGCCTCAAAGGCCCCTCCCTAAACTACAAACCCCAGGATTCCATGGGGTGTTCAAAGTGGAATGATAGCACTATAACAGGCTAGTGTGGAAATGGCCGAAGTCTGGACACGCTGGGTAGGGGGCTGCTGTGGACTCTAGTTTGGAAAAGTAACTGGTTCTTCTCTGTTGACTGGCAAAGGCAGAAACCGCATGCTCAGGGGAGGTAGTGTGCCGAGGCATGCATACACCTGCACTTGTGTGTTTCACTTTTCCTTGTTGTCTTGTAAACAGACCCTGAGGATAAGCTAGTGCTTGAGCTCAGTAGGTTTGCATGTACGTTTGGAAGGAGGTCAACTTTAATGCCAGGTCTCCGCCTTCAAAGCAAATGCTGCAGGAATTTCTGTAATGTTTTTCACCCCATCCACTGGGTTTTCTAATGTGGATTTTCAGTATCTTAGTGCTCAAAGGAAATCTGGTTGCAAATGAACAACAACAATAAGAGACTCAAATTCAGTCCAGAGGCCTCCATTTGTTTAGTAAATGTTCCATTGGAACAGAAGAATATAATCCTAAAAAGCAACTTCGTACTAGTCTGTCCAGTCCAACATAGCCTACACTGACTGGCATAAACTCTACAGGGAATCAGGTTTTCTGTTTCCATCTAGTTGTGAAAGGGATCTAGGTGTCTTAGCAGATCACAGGCTGAACATGTGTCAGCAGTGTGATGTGGCCGCAAAAAAAGCCAATGCATTTCTTGGCTGCATCAATAGGAATACAGTGTCTGAGTCATGGGGAAGTAATGGTACCACTCTATTCTGCTTTGGACAGACCCCACCTGGAATATTGGGTCCAGTTCTGGGCACCACAGTTCAGGAAGGATTTTGACAACCTGGAATGTGTCCACAGAAAGGCAACCAAAATGGTAGAAGGCCTGGAAACCATGCCCTGTGAGTAGCGGCTTAAGGAGCTAGGTGTGTTTAGCGCAGAGAAAAGAAGGTTAAGAGGTGACATGATAGCTATGTTTAAATATTTGAAAAGATGTCATGTGGAAGATGGTGCAAGCCTGTTTTATGCTGCTCCAGAGACTAGGACACGAAGCAATGGCTTCAAATGTTGGGAAAAGAGATTCTACCTAAACATTAGGAAGACCTTCCTGGCAGTAAGAGCAGTTTGACAGTGGAATATCTTGCTGCCTGGGAATATGGTGGAATCTCCTCCTTTGGAGGTTTTTAAAAAGAGGCTGGATAGCCATCTGTTGGGAATGTTTTGAATGTGTATTCCTGCATGGCAGAATGAGGTTGGACTCAGTGGCCCTTGTGGTCTCTTCCAACTTTACAATTCTGTGATTCTAAGTTGCACAGATTCTTTTCTGTGCCAGCTGCTCTTATTAAGCTGCCAATGGAAAATATGACACCTTCAAAATATTTCCCATGTTTCCATCATCATCACCATCTTAATCTTGAAGGAGATTTTTTTTAACCCTTTAAGGTTCATGGATGGAGTGGCTTGAACTAAGTAGTTTATTTAAGGGACACAGGCTTGGTAGCCCAGCAGTTAAATCAACTTAATACAGAATACCCTGCCTTTTTCCCAGTCCTTGGACTCCAAGGCAGCTTACAGAGTTAAAACAGGCACAAATAAGAGGCCACATAATTAAAACATGCAGAAGCTCAAAAATGTCCTGAGAACAAGGGGAAAAATAAAGAAAAGCCAGCCAAGAAAAACACTATATAGATAAGCAGAGATAGCTCCGCACAGCTGTCAAAGCATGCCAAGCTGCAGAGAACACCTTTAGCAGCAAATGCACTAAGCCAGTAACACTCACCCACTCAGCTTGTAATCTTCCAATATGGAGGTTCTTTATTCTTTGTTACAAAATATATACAATATTTACAAAGTCCAGATGGCAATCCAGCATATCTAGCTTGCTCTTTCCGGCAGAGCCTCAGGCAACATGTGCACTTGTTGGCTGGGATTGTGCTAGCTTTATACAGACACCCAGGCAATCCTGGCCAACCCTTGCATTGTCTGCACCTGGTGCTCATCAGCATGACTCAGCACAGACTGGCTCTAGTCACATTCCTCTCCACAGGTGCACTTAACAAGTAAAGAAATTAAAGCAACATGACATTTACACTGACATCACAAAGTATTTTTCTTGAGGTTTGGTCCAACCTTTTCTGACAAAAAACTCTGTGTGTGTACGTGTGCCCTGAAGTTGCTTGTTGACTTACAGCGACCCCATGGATTTTATAGGGATTTCCTAGGCAAGGAATACTCAAGAGATGGTCTTACTGGTTCTTTCCACTGAAATAGAGGCTACAGCATGTGATATCCGTGGCCAGTCTCCCATCCAAATACTAATCCGGGCTGACCCTGCTTTGCTTCTAAGATCAGATGGGATCTGGTGCCTTCTCGATTCTGTTTCCCCAGGGAAAACCCACGGCCAGCAATCTGGAATCATCCGCATCACCCAAGGGCAGTGCGGCCTCGCCGTCTAAGGCCAGAGTGCCGGCAGAGGAGAAGAAACCGACCAGTGCCGAAGCCCCCTCTGCTACCAGTGCGTCTCCTGCGTTTCTGATGCAGGAACACCTTGGAGAAATGCCTGTGGACGCATTGCCTGGCAGCCCCTCCTCAGCCCCGCCGAGATCTGGCGTTAGCAATTTGACTCAGAAATGGGACAGCCATCCCCAGCGCCCTGTCTGTGTGAAAAATGGCTATTTTGGGAATGCGAGTCACCTGGCAGTAGATACAGGTGCATCCCCAAACCTGGTTGCCCCTCTTGGCCCCAAGATGACTGGAAACCAGCCAGTAGAGGATTATTACTCATCTTCAGACAACTCTCCATCAGCAGCTCCAAGCAGCCAAGGTGACTCACAGGAGGAAGACCAGCTGGGGGGACAGAAGACCCAGACCCCACAGGGGTATCAGGGCGCATTGGGCAACAGCAGCACCTCCACCTTGCGAAGACGGTTGGATGTAGGGCAAAAAGGGGGCCCGGATCAATGGAGGAACAGTCCCACTGTTGCAAAGAAGGAGGTCGGGGAAACACCAGGAGCCGCCCCAGGGGTTGGCAGTCCTCAGCATTTCCCGGAAAGAGGTAAGGGTGTGCTGCGTTCAGAGTCTGCTGTGGGGAATACACCCTCTGATGAAGACCCTTCGTGAGCCTGTTTGTGACTCATCAGCGGGGTCGTAGCAGAGCCAGGGGTTGCAGGGTCGAAGTACCGTGATGTTTTGATTAGCAAGGGTGCCAGCGTGACCGCCTCGGTATCCTTTTTCCCTCTTGAGACCAGAAGGACAGGAAGGAGGCAGATGAATGAGGCAGGAACAAGAGATTGTTGTGAGCTATCCTGGTTCTTGCAAGGCAGATACACAGACAGGGATTTTTTTCGGAGGGGTGAGGATCAAGGGGAAGGGGCCATTTCCTCAGCAGCAGGATATTGTTGTGAGTTATTCTTGTTGCAGTGCCGAAAATCTGAAAAGTGGCTGGTTCAGGAGAGGGGAGGAGCAAGGGAGAGTCAAGTCCTCTCAGCTGAGCTTGTGAGCATTGCAGTAGAATGCTGAGCTCAGCTCACAAGCTTTGCTTGCCTTTGCTCCGTGTGGGGAAGAGTAAAGCTGGGCGCCTGGCTTGCGAACATGGATGATGATCTAATCTGTGACTCAACCAGGGTGCTTGGAAGCGTGGTTGAGAATGCCTGGCTGAGCCCCTTCCAGTTCCTGCTGTGCTCCCCTTTCCAATGGGAAAAATGGGGAGGTCAATATGCCATATGTCCTTTTCCCATTTTGTGTCCTCCCCTGTCCAGGTTAGTGGGGCTGGGAGGTATTCTTGTGTTATGCCTCATCAACGACAGGAGATTATGCAAAAAAGACAGGCAGCTACATGGAATTTCTTGAAGGGCATGGGATTCCCTTCGTGGAAGGGAAAGGCATCTCCTGGATGCGTTGCAGGCCGCATCTCAACTCTTTGCGAGGACCATGAACCAAAAGTTTCCCTCCATGAACATTAGGGATATAAGTTGATAGATGCTCTAGATGTAAGCCCAATACAGAGATGTATCATTTGCAGTCAGAAGGACTCAAGTTCCACGCCAGGAATTCAGTTCTGTAGTCTGTACAGAACTGTATACGGTCATTCCTCCACATTCACTAGGGTTAGGGGCATAGGACCCCCATGAAAGTGAAAAAAAACCATATTTAATATACAGAACCATATGTATCCCAAACCATATTTAATATACAGAAAAGTATGATCAGTATATTCAACCCACTGTGGATTCCTTTGAGGCATCAGGGTTCCTTCACAAGGCAGAAGTGGGTGGCTGGTGGGGCTTACTACCGCCTCCACTGCTTCCCTACAACATTTTTAATAGGGACTTACAAGCCTTGTTTGCAGCTTCTCAGTCTCACGAGGCTTACAGTCCCTATTAAAAATGGCATAGGGAGGCAGCAGAGGTGACAGCAAATAATCTGTGAATAATCAAATCTGCAAAAGTGAAACCCACAAATATTGAGGGCTGACTGTACTTGCATTCTTTGCAAATCCTTGCGAGTCTTTCTCTGTATAATTTATCATGGTTTTTTTCCCCTCGTCGTTGGAAGTGAAACGCAGCTATGTAAAGTGCTGCTGATCGGCCCTTTGACCATTAGGCACCTTGTCTACCCATTCGCCCTGAATCCCAAGATTTTAGTAGACCTTCCAACATGCTTTCAGTCTCTTCCTCAGTGAAGGCCAAGATGCCACAGAAGCTGCCTTTGGGGTGTCTCTTACTTCCTTATGCGGGTGTTAAACATGCATGGGAAATCCATAATGCACACCGTCTCATCTGTGCGCTGATAAGCACGATCTGTACAATTGATTCTGCACAGGTGACCGTATTCGAGCAGACGCTGCTTCCCGACTTCCTTCCAGTGCTTCTCCGCGTGGCAGCTCTCTCCCCAACCGTTCCCAGCCACCCAGGAGCCCATCAGAAAATGCATATGTTTCCCCACATCCCATCACTGTGCCTCCAAAGCAGAGCCGGCCTCCACCTTCTGACTTCGAAGGCTCCTCTTCTATCGACGTAATCCCACCTAACTCGTGCACGGCAGTCTCCGCTGCTCCGAGTAGCGTGGACTTCGAGGACCTAAAGCGCCCTTTTCAAGACGAAAAGTGGCCTGCCGAAAGGCCGGATGACACACGCGCTGCCACGTTGGCGCAAGAGACGGTAAGCTCTTGGGAGATCTTGAGATGTGGAATTAGTGAAGCTGTGGAAGGCAAAGTGAACAAAATTGAAACGTTAGGGTAATTTGGGGTCATAGAAGTCATAGAATCATAGGCCATTTCCGCACTAGACTGTTATAGTGCTATTGTTCCACTTTCAACATCCTGTGGAATCTTGGGGTTTGCAGTTTAGGGAAGGCTTCCTAAAATTACTAACCCCAGGATTCCATAGGATGTTGAAAGTGGAATAATAGCACTACAACAGTCTAGTGTGAAAATGGCCGTAAGTTGGAAGGGAGTGTATGAGCCATCAGTCTGACCCCTTGCTCATTGCGGGATCTCCAACTAGACCGTTCCCCAGCAGGCAGTTGTCCAATCTCTTTTTGAAGACATTCAGAGAAAGGGACCCCCACCACCACCTCTCTAGGCAGTTGGTTCCATTGCCAAACTGCTCTCACAGTTAAGAACTTTCTTATAATGTTCAATCTAAATCTGCTCTCCTGTAACCAGAGGCGTATCTGGCGGGGGGCAAGTGAGGCACGTGCCCTGAGCACCGGTGCTCTGGGCGGGGGAACAAAAAAGCCGTGCATGTAGGGGTGGGATTAGGGGTACGAAGGTAGGGGCACAACTTCCACGCTTGTGCTGGGTGCTGTTTATGCTAGCTGCGCCACTGCTTGCGACTTAAAAAGCCGTTAGACCACATTCTACTGTCTTGAGGCAGCAGGATGCAAGCATATAAAGAGTGTGATCATATCACCTCTCAGTCACCACCTGAGCATGGCCAGCTCCTTCAACCATTCCTCATACGTTTCGTTCATCGTACCTTCTATCGTGCGCGTTGGCCTTCTCTGAACTCACTGCAGTACTCCACGTGAGGCCAGACCAGCACACAATATAGGGGGATTATTACATCCCTCAGCGTGGAGGCTATGGTTCTATTAAGGCAGGCTAAGATAGCATTAGCCTTCTTTGCTGCAGCATCACATTTCTGGCTCGTATTGAATTTATAATCAACGGTAATTCCAAGGTCCTTTTCACACGTGGTATTGCTGAGACAGTTATCCCCCAACCTGCTTCTTCACCTGCCCCCACTGTCTTTTGTTCCCACGCACCACAATATATGATAAACAACTCTAGTATTTAAGCTCCAGGGATAGAAATGGAGTAAGTATAATGACTGATATCCTACATCTTGTTTGCAAAGTGTAAATCTTTGCATGCAGAGTCACACATTAATTGCACTATGCAACTCTTGTGTTGAATGGCAATGCGGAACTGAACCAAGGCACACAATGCACAGCTGAATGTGCTACCTAGTGCCTGTGTGCACCCATGCACATGTGGATCTGTGTGCTGACTGCTTCTGTGTGCAATGGCATCACATGCTCAACTCTTTTTGATGGCTATGTTTCTTACTTGTTTTAATTTTATTATTGTCTACTCATATCTTTTAACTTGTATGGAGGAAAATTTAGCTGTGTTTGTTTTATCTATTGTAAGGTCGGTGTCCTGCGAATACTCTGCTGGAACACAGGGATGTATGGTTGAGGCTGGGGAAATACCCAGAACCCAGCTTCCCCATGGACTTTGGAAGACCAAAGGGTCAACTACATTTCTTCCATTTCCTTGCTAAATGACATGTTCTCTGTTCCAGTCACAGCGGTTTATGAAAGAAATGTTCCCTTTCATTGCTCTGTCTGTTGCTATAGTTCTTGCGTTTTGTTTTGTTTTTTAATTAAAGCAACCAGATTATATTGCCTGTCTTTATATTGCCTGCTATATAGAGGCAATTCCCAGGACAAACAGAAACATTTTATTCCTACCTAGAGGATGGAGTTTTTTTCCAGTTCCAGGGCACATCATAGCAAAAAACACAGAAACCTTTAAAACCTTTAAAAGGACATGAAGTTTTCTTGTTATGATTAAAGGGCATTCCTCTGGATGGGCCAGGGGTGAGCACAGGGCCTTTATGCTAGAACAGTAAGATTTTTGGAACACTGTTCCCTTAAAAAAGAAGGCATGCCCATCTAGGTTTCCAGAGCCAAGAGTGAGCAAAGACACAGAAAATATCTACAACTGGCATTACAAAATCTGAATATTTACTGGCCAGGTTGCCAGCCAGCTTTCTTCATCCTCGTTCTCCTCTGGTCTTTCAGGATTGAAAATGATTTTCTAGGAAGTCCCAAAACCAATGAGGTTTTCTCTTGTGAGAGATCTTGGTTTTTTAACGTTTTGGACAGACCCTTGGTTGCATTAAGGTTTATGTTCCTTTTTATCCTTGGCTGAATGTGATTTAAGATAGCTTGGTAGCACAGTGACTTTCCACACTGTGCCTGAAAAGAGGAAGCTCTTCATGTAGATGATGCCTTATGCTATGGTGACTGTTAGTCGCTTAGATGACTCCTTCCATCTTCTCGGACACCTTGGCTTGTTGTGGGTGTTTCTGGGGTTCCCATTCTCCTGTAGGAGAAAAGGGTAAGGGAAGACACTTGGGTTTGTCACAACATGGTGCAACAGAGTGGCTAAAGTGGTGATTCACGGTGGGATTGCCACAGTGAGAAGTATAGAGTTGGGCTTTTCTTTCCTGTCTGAGAAGTGGAATTGATTACTTGTATCCCACAGGTTTCTGCACCCCAGCGCCTGGGTACTGCAGGTGATACCACGGTGAATTCAAGCAACAGAAGGAAGAGGTCTTTCCAAGACAACTGTCTCTTCTATAACAATCGTGATGATGACAGCCTGTGCAAACCTGGTGTTCTGACCTCAGTCCCGGATGTGGAATCTTCTGGCCAGCTCAGGAGCGGCCAAGGGACAAATCCAGTATATTCTGGCGGATCAGACAGACTTTGCCTCAGCTCCGAGTCCTCTTTAAGCGGAGACCCTTTAATGCTGAGCGATTCCAGCCACAGTGGCCAGGCTGAAGAGAAGTGTCCTGGCTCCGGTGTAGGTACTGTTTTGGGAAGAAATGTGATGGGTAGAGGAGATGACCCATCCCTTCAACCCACGAATGACAACCAAGAAGCCAGTGGGTCCATCAGAACCTTTGGATTCTGGGTGGAGGAGAATGCCAGCGTTGATCTCACTGGAGCCCCCAGTGCGACGGGCAATCGGGGACACCGCCCAGGCCAGTCTCCAGGTACTTTCTCTGACTTGGCGACAGGACGTCAGCCAGTCGTACCTGCCAGTTCACACCTTGAGGATTCCTCCCAAAAGGATAAAGTCAGTGCCACACCTCCCACGATTCCAACTGATTACAGATTGCTTCTTGTTGGGCTTGCCGTGGTGTGTGTGGCTGCTTTTGTACTGTATAGGAAGAAATAAGAGCGTGGGAGTTAGAAATTGGTCATCAGTCTTGTGCACAGCCAAATTTTAGAACACCTTCCCTTCCTAACTGTGCCTTCAAGTCATACTACGTGGAGGGAAATGCTTCCTTTTAATATTTCTTCTTCAGACCTTTGCATGATGTCCACAGCAATTGTTAACTCTGCTGCATTCACCAGTTGCCTTCTTGTATGCTTCCCTCGGTCCACCTTTAGATAATTTCTCCAAGAACTGGACTTTTTTGATTGAGACCAGAAGTGTTTGATGGCTGGAAAATCAAGCTGTAGTCAGATATATCACCCTGTCAACATTCACAAGCAATTAACTTCTCTTCTTGGTAGTTGTTAAATCTTTCTGGTAGAATGACATCCTTTTCTAAATAAAAGTTAGTGAATGATACAGTGCATTGCTTTGGGAAAGTGGCACAACACTGTCTTCTGTCAAAACTAGTAGGACTTCTTTCTTTAGTTACTCTTCACACAAAGTTTGATGAGGGAAAGTGGGTGGTTATTTCATGCCCTAGGCCAGGGGTGCCCAAAGTATGGTCCATAAGTTGCACGTGGCTCCCGGGGAGAGGACCAAAAAACATTCTGTCAAAAAATGTAATTTTCCTCTTCTGAAAGCCTCTAAGCGCTGTGGTTTTGCAATAAAACCTGGTGCAGGGCCCCTAAACTCTTCCAGCTCCATAGCTTGAAACCAGAAGTGAAGTCCACCTATTTCTGGTTCGGGTTTTTCATTGTTCTTGCGCATTTGAGAGGATAGTGCTACCCACAGTGCATCATGATAATGCAAAGTTGGCCTTGGTACACTCTAAAATTGCTAGCCCAGCCCTACGCTCATAAGGTTCCGGATGGTGTTAACCGGATACTATTGGAAATGGAACAAGATAGATCATTAGTCTGATCCAGCAAAGTTTTTTCTTAGGTTACTAGATTCTAACTAACCGCTTACAGCTTCATGTGTGTGTTTGATCATAAAGAAATACTAGATTCTTTACAGTTGTGGTTTCTTGGATACAAGGCAGTGTGTTTGCACACACCGCTCATTCTCTCATAGAAAAGAAAATTCTTGGTGGATCTTCATGGGCCAGAAGCATTGTTCTCCAACCATTTCTGTAGTCAGATAAAGATAGCTTTTCCGAGACCTACTACTGAACACTGTGGCCACGCAGACATTCACAGACGTAGTCTATTCCTCTTCTTTTTATTGGCAAAGTTTGCATTTTAAAAACACTGTAACATCGCACCAATTTCCCTGCCTCCTATGAAGAGTGGCGTATAGAGCTGGTTATGATTAGCCTGGAGAGGAGAAGGCTAAGAAGGTGGCATGATAGCCATGTCTAAATATTTGAAAGAATGTTATATGGAAGATGGAGCAAGCTTATTTTCTGCTGCTCAAGGCTAGGACATGGAGTGGTCATTTCAAACTGTAGGGAAAGAAAATCCACCTAAACATTAGGAAGAATATCCTGATGGCAGCAGCAGTTCCACAATGGAATATGCTGCCTGGGAGCGTCATGGAGTCTCCTTCTTTTGAGATTTTTAAACAGAGGCTGGATGGCATCTATTGGGAATGCTTTGATTGTTTTCATGCACGGCAGAATAGGGCTGGACTGGATGACCCTTGGGGTCTCTTCCTACTCTATGATTCTATGATTTCTATGTCCTTTACGCAGTTGTTCCCATTTTCTGTTTCTCAAAGAATTTTTTTTTAATAGCTGAAAAGTGTCTCGGTTACTTTGCTACCCCAGTTTTAATATGCTTTCATTTTGTCCAGCACACTGCAACAAAGTAGGGCAGGTGTTTGCATACCCACACATACTTGTTGTTGTATGTCTTCACACAGTTGTGTAAAGCAGGAGTGGGGCCACCACTTGTTGCGTGTTGAACAAGAACCAACGGCAGCCCAGAATGTCACCAAGGGCTCCTCTAGATTAGTCTAAAGAAGGGTGAATAAGCAAGATATAACTCACGTTTTGTCAATTTTTGTCATCTCCACATCCTTTTTAGGAGCTGTTTGTCACGTTTTCTTGAATAAGGTTCTTCCAACAGTTTTTTTTAAAAAAAACTGGGATGTGGTTTGCAGAACAAATGATCTTTGCTTTGAATTTTTTAAAAATCAGTTGTAGTGCAAAAAGTGCCATTTCATTGAATTACAGCACTAGCACTGTAAACAATTGAGAGAGAAAGGAGAAGAGAAAGAGCATGTTTCATTACCGTGTTTCAGACTTTAAAAGAAGGCCATTTGAGGGTAAAGTAAATCTAGAATCCTAGAGTTGGAATAGACTGCAAGAGCAACTCTGTAGATTCGGCTCATTCACACTTGTGGCATCAGATGAATTGTGTGTTTGCGTGTAGCCCCTTGAGCTTGTAAAAGCTTGGCCGTCGTTCCTAAACTCGGGCTAGGGGGTTGAAGGCCCAGCTATTTTTTTTTATTCGCAGCGACTGCTACGTCATCGGCCTGCCCTGTTTCCTTTGATTTCAGCAGCAGCTGGAAGGGAAATGGATTTTCCTGACAACAGTAACAGAATGATGGAATTGGAGGGAACCACAAAATCCACCCAGTCCAGCTTCCTACCTCGCTGGAATACACAGCTAAAGCACTCCATGAACTTCCTTCATAGGTATATTGCTAGAAGTAAACGCTACTCTATTTCAAAGTATTTTGATGTTGGCTTTGTCTTGAGCTGGCAATCAAGGGCCATTACCTCTACAAAAGACCTGCTCCTGATTTACATTAAAACTGCTATTTTTAAAAACATTACCTACCAAAACAGCAACTGCCTTTCTGAACCTTCCTTTGGGGAGTCTGTCGTGATGAGGACCTAGACTTCAAAGCTTACAACTATACCACTTCCTGGTTCCTGTTCATTTTAAAATTGAGGTGGGTGGGGGATCTTGGGCCCAAGGGATTTTTTGGGCCCCATGTCCCAAAACTGTGTGTGAATCAACCTGTGTGTTTCACAATAACCCTTGTCAAGAACGTATGCTTGTTAGAATATACTCGTATTCCACACAAGCGTGAAATCTAGGAAATGAAACTTGCTTACTCATTGCATCAGTTAATTTGGAAAAAACAGAATTAAACATCCTTATGGTAATGAGGCTGAAAATATTCCTACTGCATTCAGCTTTAGCTGAAGCATTTCCTGATTTTTTAAAACACCAGATTGTAATTGCCTGCTGCTGCTTCAGCTCCTTCATAAAATGAGCCCCAAATTTGCTAGCCAAGTCCCGCTATTGCCAGCATCACAGCTAAGGTCTCTAAGGTATTAATGATTTCCAAAGGCAGAGCTCTAGCCCAGACAGTGTTTGTCTTGAAAGCCCAATGATTTTTTTTTTAAAGCTTTCGATATATTCTAAGGCAGAGCTGGGCTTTAAGATACCGCAGCAGTGGCACGAAATGGGATAAATGCAACCATCAGAAGGTCTCGGTGCACGTGGCAATACCCAGTAATCTATGTAAGTGGGTCAGTAGGTTAATGTGGGCATCATTCCAGAGGAGCTGGTGAAATGCAGAGTATGTCTGTTGGTGAGAGACAGCACTCAGCGTTTTCAAGGCTGCGTTCCAAGTTACCAGATTTGCCTCCTTCCCAGAGTTAAATGGCCCCTTTTCTTTCAGGAAAAGAACGGAACACTGGGTTCAAGAGACCTTTTGTGTGATCCAACATAGTTCTTCCTAAATTGTTATGTTCACAAGACCTGTGTGAATAGTTGGAGTGAACCAGTATAGTGCAGCAGCACGAGCGGACTAGAACTCCAGGAGAAACCAGGGTTCAGATCCCCTCTTGGCTGTGGAAAACCACTGGGTGACTTTGGGCAAGTAACACTCTCTCGGCCTTAGAGGAAAGCAAACCCTTTCTGACGAAATCTTGCCGTGCAAAACCTGTGATGGGTTTGCTTTAGAGTGTCGTAAGTCAGAAATGACTTGGAGGCATTTCGACGACAACAACAAATTCTCACGCAAGCTACACTTGCGGAAACCACGGAAGAAAGAAAAAAATGCATCTCTCGGCGCTCAAAAATACTTGTTCCTTGGTAGGGAAGCCCAACATGTTTTAGCCTATGTATGAAATCTTTCACTAGTTTTCCTTTGGTGCATAGAGAATTTCTGGTTCAGAAATTCTTGGGGGTTTGATTCTAAGAAGCCTTTTGAGGAAGGGTTTAAGAGGCCAAAACATGTTTGGCTTTTCTACCAATGAACAACCACATCGAGCTTCTCAAAGCATGTTTGCTCTTCTGTAGAATCCTTTAGCTGCTCTCCAGGTTTTGCTTATTTTGTGACTGTTTGTTGTGTGCTTTCAAATCATTTCTGACTTATGGTGACCCTAAGGCGACCTTGTCACAGGGTTTTCTGGGGCTGAGAATGTGTGATGCACCCACGGTTGCCCGGTGGGTTCCTATAGTTGATTGGGGAATGGAGCCCTGGTCTCCAGAGTCGTAATGCAAAATCTTCCATGTCTACACGAAGCTGCTCATATCGGCTCTCTTGCTTAAGGCATCTTGCTTACAGATATTAGGGGGGCGATGACTTCCTCAACAGCTGTGCCCTTGAATGTGGAACATCTTCCTCCAGGCAAATTCAACCTGCACTTTATTTTGCGGACTTTTTAGAATAATTTTATCGAAAGTTTGTCTCGAAAATAACCCCCCACATACTTCCATGCTTAAATCTTCCAGTTGAAATTGCTTATTTCCATTCCGTTGCAAACATAATTTCCATCTTACAGAGAGAAGAACAGTTACATTATTTCTTCTTTGATTTCTTATCCATTTATATCCTTACCCAATCCCATACTCTTTCCCATTCTTTCTCAAAGTTCTGGATAGATTTATTCTTCAAAGAAAATGCTAACTTTTCCATCTCTATCATATCCAGGACTTTTAACTTCCATTCCTCTGTATCAGTATGTTTCTTTTCTTTCCAGTGCTGCGCATATGTCAACCTTGCTGCAGTTATTAGATATAATAATATCTTCTGATAACTTCTTATTTCCCTTTGTTGCCCTAGCATATTTAACAAATAAAGCTCCGGTTTCATTTCAAAATTCAGCTTACAAATTCTGTTTTGCCGACTTTTAAGCACTAGGCTGAAGGTGTGTTTTCCCCCTTGACCCAGGCTTCTAATGAGTAACATCTTGCTGTTTTATTGCAATTTCTTTTTTGTTTATGCTGGAGTCTCCTGATTTTTGTTTGGGCTTTCTCACTGCTTTTCTGGGGGCTGAAGTGTGTGATATGCCCAAGGTCACTCAGTGGGCTTCCATGGCCGAGCGGGGAATCAAATCCTGGTCTCCAGAGTCCTCTGTCACATACATGTAGCATGCATGCAGAAATTTAACCAGCGGACTTTTCTTGGCAGGAAGATAAATGGTAGCAGGGGGAAAAACTCATTTTCAGAACTCCTTGTCTCAGACTGCTGCTGTTAAATGCACTAGATCAGAGCTAGTAAAAAAAGGCAATTGTATTATTAACTGCAGACTGGAAATTGTAAAATAATTGTATTAATATCTGCAGACTGGAAACTGTAAAATAATTTCTTCCCCAAGGCTTTACGTATTTGTACTTCTAGAAAGTACATTATACACCTCTGCAAAGCACATCCCACTTTAATTTTAATTTTCTTCTGTGCCTGGCTCTCCCGAAGGCCTGTCAGAGCAGTTTATCCATGGGACGCCCAGACAGGATGTCTACAGGAGAAGTAATTTCCTGTAAATTTTTTCTAACTTGCCCCAAAAGAGGAAGTGAAAGTCACAAGGCACCTTAAAACACCAACACATAGGAAAAAGCAAACTGTGGCAATGTGTAGGGAGCATGGCCTGGCATCAGCATGAAAAATTATAAAATAAAGAGGACTAGAAGTATCTTTTTTTTTTAAAAAAAGAACCACATTCTTATGTGGCCATGAGGCTACTTTTATGGCTAGTTGCTGCCTTTATTTATTTATTTATTTGTAGTTGCAACTAATCCAGGACACCTCTATCATTAGTTTGGTTGAAGCAGTTACCTCTGGTAACACATATATGGCACCATGAAAAAGTTGTTGTTGTATGCCCTCAAGTTGTTTCTGACTTATGGCAACCCTAAGGTGATCCTATCATGGGGTTTTCTGGCGGCTGAGGGTGTGTGAGGTGCCCAAGGCCACCCGGTGAGTTTCCATGGCCAAGGAGGGAATCAAACTCTGGTCTCCAGGGTTGTAATCCAACACACAAAGCACTGGCTCTATGAAAAACATACTCTCCACTATATCACAGATGAAACCTGGGACCTGTGCAGCCAGACAACAAGTTAGCCAGTGCGGTGTAGTGATTTGGGTCTTGGATTTGACAGGGTGTCATGTTGAGGAGGGAGCAGGCTTGTTCTCTGCCGCTCCAGAGACTAGGACAAGGAGCAATGGATTCAAGCTGCAGGAAAGGAGATTCCACTTGAACCTCAGGAAGAACTTCCTGATGGTCAGGGCTGTCCGGCAGTGGAATCTGCTGCCTCAGTGGAGTGCGGTGGAGCCTCCTTCTTTGGAGGCTTTTAAGCAGAGGCTGGATGGCCGTCTGTTGGGAATGCTTTGATGGGTGTTCCTGCATAGCAGGGGGTTGGACTCGATGGCCCCTGGGGTCTCTTCCAACTCTAGGATTCTATGATTACAACTCTGGAGACCGGGCTTCGAATTCCTGCTCAGTCAGGGAAACCCACTGAGTGGGCTTGGGCATGTCATACTCTCTCAGCCTCAGAGGAAGGCAAAGGTAAACCCCCCTCTGAACTAATTTTGCCAAGAAAACCCCATGATAGACTTGCCTGAGGGTCTCCGTAAGTCAGAAACAACTGGAAGGCACGCAACAACGACAAACACCAAGAGGATCCATGTGGAAGAAGGTGCAAAACTACCGTTTTAATCCGAAAAGCCTTGGAGTTTATGTACTGAGTTCAGGAAATCCTGAAGAAAAGGAAAAATACCGTTTGGGAGGGCCCAGACGTATTCGTCGTTTTCCCACTTTCTCGGGGGGCCCTGCGTCCCTAACCTAAGCGAATGTGGAGGGATGGCTGTAAACCACTGTTAGGCTACTTTGTTGTGTATCGATATGCAGAGGTCTTAAAAGATTAGCGTATGGCCACTTGCTAGATATAAAACATCTTGACCTCAGTCCAGCATTCCCTCGGCGTAGTGCAAATATCCGCACGCAGAGATATGCCACGTGGATGCTATGCAACTCCCATCCGGAATAGCAACATTGCACAGCCCGTGTCAGAGACTAGGTAACATTGCGCAATAAAGGATGCACAGCCAGAGTGCGCAGTGTGCAACCACAACACCAGGTACGGGGTGCATAAGCACTGAACTGAACTCACAATGTGTAATTTACAGAGGCCTTTTCCGCACGACACTCTTATAGCGCGATTATTCCACTTCCAACCTCCTAGGGAATCCTGGGGTTTGCAGCTTCGAGAGGGGCCGGCTGGCCCCTCTCGAAGCTGCAAACCCCAGGATTCCCTAGGAGGTTGGAAGTGGAACAATCGCGCTGTAAGAGTGTCATGCGGAAAAGACCAAAGACAAGGCACAGGGGAACGTGCTTTTTAAAACATTCACTGTAGCTGTGTATTGAAGAACTAACATATTTTAAACGCTTATTACAGAGAGCAATTTCTATCCCCGTACTGTTCCATCCCCTGATACGCGAGCACAACTCTGGCCATTTCCGCACTATACTGTTATAGTGCTATTATTCCACTTTCAACCTCCTAGGGAATCCTGGGGGTTTGCAGTTGAGGGAGGGGCATTTAAAATTCTCAGCCAGTAAAATTCGACGAACCCCAGAATTCCACAGGGTGTTGAAAGTGGAATAATAGCGCTATAACAGTGTAGTGCGGAAACGGCCTCTGGTCGCCTGTTTAAAATCCTGAAACACAAGGCCAGACCCTAATTTCTCCCTCTTTTCTTTGAAGTTTCAATGTGTTAAATAATGTTGGGGTAATCCTGAGATAGTGTTTGTGAACTGTTCTGGACAGACTAAGGCTAGTAACAATTGTTTTATTAACACAAATGACCGCCCCTCAAAACATCCCGATGTCAACTGCCCACGTACGTCCCTTCGCGCACCTTTAAATCGAGTCATTCCTCGGTTGTCATGGTTATCTAAAGTGTCAATCACCCTTGAGCTCCTCCTTATAGCCCAACTCCTTTCTTCCCATTGGGAGAACATTCTGCCGCTCTCCCCTCCGCCGAAAACAATTGGCTAGAAGGATTCCGTTGATCGCTCCACCCTCTTGAGGCCTAACCCGTACCACTGCCCTCACATATTCGTCTTCTTTTCCTCTGGTCAATCACCTTAAACGGACGGCGCTCATTGGGCGAGTTACCTCCTGGCTCCCACCCCTTTCTCTTTTCCCTAACATGACTGGCTAGTTCGTTCGTCGTTTTCCGCAGAGCAGCCCCTGATTCGCGATCCGCTGCGGGAGCCTTCTTTCTCCCATTTTCTCGAGAAAGAAAAGGGAGGGAGCGAAAAGGGCGCTTGGCGCAGGCGCAGTGTCCGTTCTGGCTGCGAATGGGGCCGGGCAGCGCTGCGGATGGAGCCGCTGCAGAATGGAAGCGGCACGGCAGGAGCTGAGGCGTCGGCGCCCCCGCCATTGCCGGCCTCCGCGACGGGGAGTGAAGCCGGGGGGGGCCCCACGGACGAAAGGCTACGGAGGGCTCCCCCTCCTGCGGGCCCAGCGGGGCGGCAGCGCGGCGGCGGCGGCGGGTCCGCGCGGGCGGAGGCCGTCGCGGGCCGCGAGAGGGAGCGCGCGGGCCCCGCCCTTCGACCGCGCCTCGACTCGCTCCGCAAGAACCGCCCCCGTGAGTGACCGCTAGGGGGCGCGGGGCGGGAATAGCGGCTCCGAGGGGGAAGGGGCGGGGCGCGTGCGGCTGTGGGCGGGGCGCGGGCGAGGGGCGGGGCTGGTGATCGGCCTGGGTGTGGCTTGTCCACCTATTGAGACCATATGGAGCAATACTTTTTATTTTATTGTATTACATTTTTCTTCCATTCCGTTCTCCTTCTATTCATGGGGCGCCGGGGGAGAGATTGGGCCGTAACCGTAGATAAGTGGTTGACTTTTCATTCACCAGAAGTGGATTTTGTTTGCTATATTTGCTAATTTAATGGTTTCAGATACTTTAATAATAATAATAAACAATAATAAATTTTATTTGTTAACCGCCTCTCCCCAAGGCTCACGGCAGGGTACAGCACAGATTATTTGCGTGTTCATGAATGCACTTACGTCCTGCTTTTCCTCCAGTGAACTGAAGGTACCATAGTTGGCTCATCCTCTGCTTTGTGTCCTCACAACAACCCTGTGAGGTAGGTCAGAGGCAGGGAGGGAGTGCCTGGCCCAAGGTCACACAGTTTCATGATTAAGGACGTTTCTGCCCTGCACTGCTAGGGTGCTGTGATTCCGCTTCCAACATCCTGTGGAATTCCGGGGTTTGTAGTTTCCTGAGGCCAAAGAGCTCTCTGGCTGGGAATTCTAAAGGCCCCTCCCTGAACTGCAAACCCCAGGATTCCATAGGATGGTGATAGTGGAACAATCGCACTGTAACAGTGTAGGGCGGAAGTGGCCTCAGAAGGGATGCGAATTTGTTCCCCCAGTGCTGGATTTTACAATGCCATATTGGCTCTGTACTGCATAGAAATAAAAAAAGTAATAGGTATGTGCCACCTTTCTCCCCATGTGGGACCCTAAGCAGCTCACATATCTAAAAAGAAGTTCTGCTAAAAACTTGACAATAAAAATTAAAACGCATTTGTTTAAGGTTATTTTTAGGCTGGCTTTAAAGATGGGAATCTCTCAGTAAATAGTAGCTTTATGGTAAAAATAAATAAAGTAATTACAAGTAAGATCAGTTTAAGAATAGAGTAGGAGAGGCATGTCAGTCTCCGTAGTTTTCCCAGAGACCTGAAATAAAGGCTTCTGCTGACCCTTTGAGGGAAGTTTGTTCCAGAGATTAGGAGTTTCTATGGAATTAGGCCATCTTTCAGTCACCAGCCTACCCATCCCTGGGGGGATGCAGTTGACAAGTGCCTCTGTTGGTTTCCTTCCAGCCAGGCCTTCTTGCTTCTTTGCTTGTGAGTTTAGGGAGGGTATGTTTAAATCCATAATATCTGTCGTAATGTAGGTGAAGATTTGTAACCATACATGTGTCCTCCCCCCGTGTACCAATTAGGGGATGCAGTAGTTAACAGGAATAGAGTATTACCCTCACCTCTTTATTTTAATTTATTGGTTTATTTTAAAGATTCATGCCATGCCCTTCAACAAAATTCTCAGAGCAGTTTATATAGTTTAAGAATGTAACCAAGCAAAGTTAAAAGACACTCAGATAAAAATTGTGCTAGGAATAGGAAGAGTAATCAAGAGAGCACAGGAATGTAACAGAAGGGGTTCTGGCCAAGAGGAAACAGACTAGATTGAATTGAATGCCTAAGGAAAAAAGTCCTGAAAATGATTGTTTTGCCTGAGAATATAAAAAAGATGTTCGCTTGATACTAGAATGCCATCCAAGCCAGCACTAGGCAGACCTTCATGGGGAGAGCACTGCATTCTTGTATACTGCCCATAAAAGCATGATAGTCTTACCTCAGGGTAACTTAGAAAGGGCGTCTGGTGGAAATTTTAGGTACATAAAGATAGTCAAAGATTTAGATTAAACAAACTGAAGACCTTTTAAACCTAGATAATTGTTAAATTGCTCCCATAATCTCTCACCAGTAACTAGGCTGGCAAGGCACAAATTCCCATGCCCTGAGAAAATATAGTATTGTGAGCTTTTTGCACAAAGTAGACAAGAAAGATTGTGGCATGTACGCATCTGCGCAAGACCAAAGACAAAAGGGTGGGAGGGGGAAGAGACTTTCAGATTGAGGTTTCAAACGAGCCCCAGTTCAAGTTTATTATTCCTGATTTTAAAGTATATTCATTTGTTAGTATCTTGCAGTGTGGTTCACCTTCTCACTTTTAACCAGATTGCTGTGTCCAGCAGCATGCCAAGGCCATGTTTGTATATCTGGTGAAATAAAAGGCATATAAACCCCAGCCAGTTGGTTCATTTTTAAGGGCGTCATGAGTTGTATCATTACATTTGTTGAACCAGGTTAATACAGCTCCTTTTCCTGATTGTGTATAGGGGGTGTTGTGTTAATAATTTCGCAGGATGGTCAGGTGGGCAGCTGAACCACCCTGAAATTTCTTGTTTTTGTAGACAAGGGGTTGTCTCAGGATGGCAACAGTGAAATAGCAAGCTAAGAGACTCAACTCAATATATAAACCTTTGCTATTACTAAAGCATGTTAATGATTATGACTTGAAATCTGGAGTGTGGATGATAGTTCTTCTGGTTCAGTTAATATGAAGATGAAAGGGGTTGATTTATATCTGTATGAGCTAGAGGAGAGAAGGTATGCAGAGAAGTAAAATAAGGTGCACAGATTTGAGATGCACGCTGGGTAGAAGTGGTGGTGGTCTTGAGTGGAGTGAGGTCTTTGTGAAAGGGACTGAAGTAGGGTAGCAGAAGCCAGGGGCTTCAGAGGAGCGTCAAGACTATCATGATGGCGATTCACAGAATGATGTCACCAAGCTGGCTTTGTGTAATTGCAGATGATAATTAATTCACTGTGAGGAAGACTGAACGAGCTGTTGACAGCTAGCTGCAGAGATTATGCCAAGTTTCCTAATGTGCAAAAGGGCTGGATTACATCTGGTCAGCGGCTCTCTGCTTTGCCTTAAATCGTAGTGTTGGGCTGATGGAATAATGGCTGTTAGTTCCATAGCTTCAAGTTCTGTTCTTGCAGCTGATGAGCTACAAAGAATATGGAGGCATTGGTAAAGGTGCAATCCAGTTTATATAATTGGTTTAGCCTCATTCTTATGCATCTGAAAGCTGTGGCTTGTTTGCATGTGCTTGTGTGCGAATGTACACACTGACACAAGCGGTATGAATAATACATGAGCATCAATCTAGCATTACTGGTGAAATTGCTGCTGTGTGAATAGAAGGTTGTGGTTTGAGATATTCTGGAGGTTAACTCTTTCTTAAGAACGGTTTGCAGACATTCCCGTAAAACTGCCATTTTTCTCTCTGACATTTTGTTTGGCATATTTTGACTTACACATTTGGCTTTGGAGATGGATGTTTTTCCGAAATCTTTGCAATGCTAAGATGGTGTATGTTTTCTTTAAATGTTGAAGCTTTGAGTGGAGAAACAGCTCACCCTTCTTTTCTTCTCTTTTTTTTTAGTAGAAATTTGTGAGGAGATTGAAATATAGGCAATTATTTCTTAGAAAGCCTACCTTAGCTTTACTACTTTAACAACATAAAATGCATAATTTATTACTTTGCTAACATAAAATTGTAGTACTTGACATATTTATGAAACTGAACGAGCAGTTCTCTGTGAGTTTATGAAGAGGTAAGACTCGCTCTGTTTAGTAGAGTTCATTCCCAGATAACCATGCAAAGAATTACATCCTTAAAGTGTACAACCCTTAGTTTATTACAGATAAAATTGTAAATATACTGGACATTTGAGAGCTGCTGACTGCTATGTCATAGGGTGTCTAAATAAGTGTCATCTGAAAGGTACACAGTAAAATCAAAATTCAAAGTAGAAACCATATATTTTTCTAGCATTCTAGGAGTAAGCAAAAATGATTGCTGTTGTGTCCCTTCAAGTTGTTTCTGACTTACAGCAACTCTAAGGCAAACCTATCATATAGTTTTCTTGGCAAGATTTATTCAGTGGGGTGGTTGCCTTTGCCTTCCTCTGAAGTTGAGAGAGTGTGACTTGCCCAAGGTAACCCAGTGGGTTTCCGTGGCCGACGAAGGATTTTAACCCCGGTCTCCACAGTTGTAATCCAGCCCTCAAACCTGCTAAGAAGAATACTATTTGGACAAAAACACTCTTACACTGTGGTGGCACTAAGGACTAGCCGTGTGTTTTGATATTGAATTAAACTTCTTAACACTAAGAAGTTTGGTAGATGTGTATACATTATGCATCTGTATTTACGTGTGTGTGTAGATGTGCATTCATTGTATATTGTTCTCTGCTGCTGTAGATTAGAGCAAAATCTTGAGTAAGTAATTTTTTAAAAAGAACTTCATTTATTTCACAAGGGAAAAGAAATTTAAAAAATTGTATCCCTCTAAAACTTCACAAAGAAGGTACATTACAGTCCCCCCAGCAGAGGAAAGTGCTGTGTCCTCTGTATTTCTCTAAAGCAAGGTTGGGGTAACAGAGTCTGGAGGGAAAAAATAATGCAGTGAGTCATTTGCGTCATCAGTTGTGAGTACAGGGACATTCATGAAAGTGCATGTGTCTGGAATGGTGGTGGTAGCATCCCTTCTCCTCCACCTGAACTTCCAAAAATCCCCCAGGAGCAACCCAGGATGGTGATCCGGCACCAAAGAAGGGAAAGGCACATGTCCCAAAATCAAGGGAGAGAGAGGGCAAGGGTGCCCCGGATACTTCTTGTCAGGTATTTTTCTCTGCCAGCTTTCTAAAAGCTGCAGATGCAGTGATTCTTATGTTTGTAAGCAGGTCAGAAGACAAGCTATTCTTAACAGAGACTGTTATTTATGTGTGTGTTGCTCACATCATGAAGTCACAGGTGCAAATGGGTCAGCACAGAATCTCAGCTATATTCCACAATGTACTTTAGGCAGCAGTGGAAGTGTTAGTTTGGCAGCAAGGGTGGAATGCCTTGTTCCCAGCGACATCTGGGGGAGAGGATGTTATGTTGCTACCCCTGCTATAAGTGAGGCAGAGACGTAGTTTTGATGTTTGTATTGCTGAGATATTACAATGCAAACGATAAAGATAAAATCTTTGCTCGTAAACTAGTTATGGGGAGATAGTGGGAGTTAAAGGTGTGATAGAGTAGACTAAGGAGACTGCAGAGATGCTGAAAGAGTTCTTTGTTTCTGTCTTCTTTGCAGAGGATACAGGGAACATATCAGGCCTGAACTGCCTCCTTCCAGAGGGGGATCTCAAGAACTGAGGTATCAAAGTATGTCAAAATACGATGCTACCTGCCAATTAATGTATTGCAAGCTCCAGATAGTATCCATCTGAGAGCTCTTAGAGAATTCGGATGTGAGATTGCTGTGATTCTAACAGAAATACATAACATTTCTCTAAAGTGATTTCAGTAAGGCCTTTAATAGAGTTCCCCGTGCATTCTTGTAAAGAAGCTAGTAAAATGCGGGCTGGACAGTGCTACTGTTAGGTGGCTTTCTAATTCGTTGACCGACTGAACCGAAAGGGTGCTCCCCAATGGCTGCTTTTCATCCTGGAGAGAAGTGACTCGTGGGGTGCCACAGGATTCTGTCCTGGGCCCAGGGCTATTCAACATCTTTATCAATGACTTGGATGAAGGAGTAGAGGGCATGCTGATCAAATTTGCAGATGACACTGAATTGGAAAGGGTTGCTAATATGCCAGAGGACAGGATCAGGATTCAAAATGACCTTAACAGATTGGAGAGCTGCGCCAAAGCTAACAAAATGAATTTCAACAGAGAGAAATGTAAGGTCCTACATCTAGGCAGAAAAAATGGAAGGCACAAATATAGGATAGGGGACATGTGGCTGGATAACAGTATGTATGAAAGGGATCTAGGAGTCTTGGTAGATCACAAGCTGAATGGGAGTCAGCAGTGTGATGTGGCAGCCAAGAAAGCCAACATGATTCTTGGTTGCATCAATAGGAATATGGTGTCTAGATCGAGGGAGGTAGTGGTACCACTCTATTCTGCATTGGTGAGGTCTCATTTGGAATACTGTGTCCAGTTTTGGGCATCTCAGTTCAAGAAGGATATTGACAAGCTGGAGCGTGTCTAGAGGATGGCAACCAAAATGATGAAGGGTCTGGAAGCCATGAAACCCTATGAGGAGCGGCTTAGGGAGCTGGGTATGTTTAGTCTGCGGAAGAGAAGGTTAAGAGGGGACATGATAGCCATGCTTAAATATTTGAATGGATTTTATATCAAGGAGGGGGTGAGCTTGTTTTCTGCTGCTCCAGAGACCAGGACAAGGAGCAATGGATTCAAGCTGCAGGAAAGGAGATTCCACTTGAACCTCAGGAAGAACTTTCTTTCTTTTTTTTATAATCATTTTATTCAAATTCAGATATAAAACAAACAATTATAACTGTCAACTTATTTGAAATATTTCTGATCTTCCACACTGATCTAGATTTCATTATCAGTATTTCTTAACATGCTTAAAATATTGTACTACATTTTAGTGCTATTATTACTTGTTGATTCTTGCATTTCCATTTCCATATTCCCGCTTCGTGATATATATCCTGTAGCCCCCTCATAATTTATCTTAAATCATGAATCACAGATTTCCATCTGATGGTACCCAGCAATTACCCATTACAATTTGCCATTCTTTTTGTATCTCTTTGTCTGATTTCCCTTTTAATCTCTGAGAGACCATATCAGCACTTTTGTTTTCAATCAGTGTACAGCACCATTGTTCTAATGTGGGTATTTGCTGAGTTTTCCACATCTTTGCATATTCAATACGAGCTGTTGTTATCATGTACAGTAATATTCTCCAGTACTTCTTTATACCAGTACATTCTAATACATCAGTCATATTTAACAAATACAATTCTGGTAACTTAGCAAACTGTACTTTCATTAATGCACATATTTCGTTATGTATTTCAGTCCAATATTTCTTAGCTTTAGGACATGTCCACCACATATGATATATCGTACCGACCTCATTCTGACATTTCCAACATTGTCCAGTACCTGTATTATAAATCTTTTTTAATTTATCTGGTGTCATGTACCATCTATGAAATAGCTTGTAATAGTTCTCTTTCAAATTCTGTGGTACTGTAAATTTCCATTGTATGAAGGGTTTCATACAATTTTGGAAGTATTTAAGCGCAGGCTGGATGGGCATCTGTCGGGAGTGCTTTGATGGGTGTTCCTGCATGGCAGAATGGGGTTGGACTGGATGGCCCCCGGAGTCTCTTCAAACTCTATGATTCTATGAAAATGTAACACCTGTTTTTGAAGAAAGGATTCTGGTCTGAGGGAAGAGCTAAAGAGTTTATGGAATTGATTAGACCAATCATCTTACCTTCTTCTTCAGCTTGATTTATGGAAAACAGCATAAAACAAGTTATTAGCGTGGAACCATTGAATCAGTGGGATTTAAATAAACTTTTCCTTGTCATTCAGCATTGACACAGTGGGCTTAATTTTGATTTTGACCAGCGATTGCTTTTAGGCCCAGATTATTTTGCACAGCCTATAAATAAATTATGGTGAGGAAGAATTGGCGTACCTCCTGGAAAAGTGAATTCTTGTCTCTCAGATCTTTGAAAGTGATGACAAGCATGTGAATGAAGCGAGCAGACTGAGGGCTACACATAGGTCCGCTGTGTCCCGTAGGATATACTTGAAAAAATAATTTTAGTCCCCAAAAACTGCAACACTAGTAGGTGCAGGGGTGTGATTTGCCCTCTAAAATCAGTTCTGCCCCTAGAATATTCTTGGGTGGAATACCTTCTTCAGAAATGAGAACTGAAACTTGAAAATAATTTAAAGCTCATCAGAGAGAAAATAAAGGAACACAATGCCCCACATTAAAAAATCCCTTAGCAGCAGCCGGTAAGTGTTAGGATGTGCTGATCCTGCCAGAAGTAAGCACCAGTCTGTGTTATAGAGGCATTAGATTTAGTAGGTCGGCTAAGTACCAATATGTATCCATTTCTAATTGCTGTCTGTAGGTATGTATCTGGTTGTAACCTATAAAGTATCAATGCGTTCCTGTTTTTGCCTCCCTTCAAAAGGATAACAGGAGAAGGAGGTAGGACATTTAGCTTCCCTTGTTTGGGAGCTTCCCCAGGTAACTGAACAACCAGAATAGGTTCATATGGAGAGATGAAGTCCTTCAGACAGCTGGGACCCAAGTCCTGTTGTGAGGAATCTCTCCAGATTGAGTCAGTGTCCAATAAAATGGCAAACGTGGTTCAGTGAGAGCATGCTAGCTCAAAAAATCCTGTGTGTATGCACTGATAGGGTCTAAGCTGATAGTGACTGAGCGGTAAAAAAGTCTTTGAGTCCTGTTGGATATTTCCATGAAAAGGACAACCTCATGTGCCCAGGCTGCAAGAAAAGTGAATTCCATGTTGGGGAATATTAAGAAGGAGGTTAAAAATAAAACTGTCAGGATTGTAATGGTTCTATAAAATCTGTGGTGCCACCATGCTTGAAATACTGTGGACAGCTCCAGACAGTGTGCCTCAAAAAGAACATTTCAGAGCTGGATATGGTAGAGCAGAGGACAGTTGAGATGATCAACTCTCCTATGGGGAAAGATGATGGCATTTGTGGGTATTTAGTTTAGAGGGGGGAAAGAAGTAAAGAAGGACATGATAGATGTGTCTAAAGTAATGCCCGGTGTAGGGAAAGTGGGAAGCTATCTCTCTCTCTCACAATTTTAGAACACCATAGAGACCACCAGTGAAGTTGAATGATAGGAAGTTGAACACAGACACAAAACAAGATATTTATTCACCTGACACAGACCTAAACTGCTGCAAGATGTGGTGGTGGTGTTAACAGTGAGGTTATCCAAATTGAGGAAGGGCCATTGGCTATTAATCACCATAGCTATATGCCACCTGTAGGGTGGCAGTTGCATTCTCCTAAATATTTGTTTGTGGGAACACAGCAGTGCTTCAGGGCTGTTGTCCTCATCTCTTGTTTGTAGGTTTCCCTTGGGGATCTGGTTGGCCACTATGGGGAATGAACTAAAAAGCCTTTGGTCTAGATTCAGCATAGCTCTTCTTAGAGTTTGTATAGTGCTTTCCCTTGTCTTCCTGTTGGTTCATACTTTGGAACATGTGTGTGTGTCATAAATGATATTAGTGTATGAACAACAATCTTATAGAGTTTTCTTGTCAAGATTTACTGGTATTTCAAGGAAGTTTGCAGTTGCCTTCCTCTGAGGCTGAATGAGTGTGACTTGGCCAGAGTCTTCCACTGGGTTTCTGTGGCCGAATGGGGATTCAGGCCCTGGTTTCCCAAAGTCCACTTCAGTGGTCAAACCAGTATACCATGCTGGCCCCCATTTCATGCAGTCAGTAATTTGAATCATGTAATTATTTGGGATTGATACTGTGAATCCTTATAAGGCTATATATGGGTATTTCTGAATCATGCCTTTAAAAAGGCTCCATCTTAGGGCAGTTCTACAGCAGCAGAGGAAATAGGAAAGTGATGTTTCTCATGCTGTGAATTGTGATTACACTGCTAGCTTCTAAGATGAATGTGCTAGAACAACAAGTACAATTTTTAATGTAACTGTTAACACGGCCTTGTGCGAGCGCTCAGCTGTGTCAGAAGGGAGCCAAGAATCCGTACCCTTGTAGAGTTGCAAGTAATCTCAAGGAAAGTTTAGCACGAAATCTACATTTAAATTATTTTTGCCAGACAGCCATCCAGTCCCTGTTTAAAAGCCTCTAATGAAGGAGCACCCACCAACTTCTGTTGCAGTGTATTCCTTTTAGTGCAGGGAACTTTTCCTTTTGTTGAAATGCCTTTTCTTGTACAGTCAACCCTTCACATTTGTGGATTTGTGGATTCATGGATTTGATTATTTGGGAGTTTCTCCATCCCCTGCCCCCCATCTCAGGTGGTTCTTCTCCAGGGGAACCTTCTCTCTTGATGGCTCCAGTCAGGCTGTTACACTCTTTAAAAGCCCATCTCTGGTCCTCTTTTTCCTCTTCCTCCTCCTCCACCACCACCACCAGCGGCTGCTTGGCCAGCTGAAGATGGCTCTCAGGCTCATTTCTCAGCACTACAAACAGTCTCCTGGTGACCCTCCAAACCCAAGCAAGAAGATAGGCAGGAAAGAGGAAGTATAGGGCCACCATACCAACCCACCCATACCATCTCTCTCCTTCCCCTTACCTGGTTGAGACTTGGAGGGGCCACTCTCCCCACCATGCCTCGTCTACCTTGCCACAGACACACACACACACATTTCGATATTTGTGATTTTTCCACTTTTGTGAGAGTCCTGTGCTCCTCGCCCTAGCCAACGTGGAGAACCAGCTGTAATTTGAATCCATTGATTCAAATCTGAACCAGCATAAAACAGGTTTGCTGTGTTATCTATACAATAGCCCCACCGTTCTTACACAGTCACTTGCCCCAGGATAGTCTTGGATTTGCGATTCTGGGAGTGTAGAGACTTTGGCAGCTCCTCTTCCTCCTCCTCAGTTCTTTTCCCAGTATCTAACTCAAGGTAGTTCACAAAAGTTAAAACAAATACCACTAAAAATTCACAGTTTACAGAAGTTAAAAATGTAAACTATCGAATTAAAACAGATTAAAAACATAAACCATTAAAAGAAAGGAACAAATAGAAAATTCAGCTTATTAAGCAAGGCATATAAAATCACCTGCTATCAGATACTGATAAAAGTCTTCAAACCTTTTTGTACATTGAAATATACTTGAATCAGATTTATTACATCTGGCTGAAGAAACAAAACAATTACTTTATCTTTGGACAAAATGGCACGCATTCCTGGCTTTGTATTTAGTATATGCTTTGTATTCCCCCTTTCAGGGTGTTTTGTGTTTTCTTTTGGTATTTTGGGCCTACTTTCTGATAAGGCTCCACATCCATATAGCTCTTCTTTTCTTATATGCCTTTGTGGTATTTTCCTTAGAGACACTGACACTTTGCATATGTTACTGAAATGACATAAAACCTCTTTGATCATTAGAACGCACATAGTCTTTGCATGTAAAGAGGGCAGACGTATAGAGGCATGTGGCTGCACTCCTCCTTTTGTTGTCTTGTTCATCACTCCTCACAGGTAGATGGTAACTGTCTGCAGTGGAGAGCCTTCTGTAGTCATAGTGGCGCTCTGTGTGATATAGAGTCCTGATTTCCCAGGATTTAAAATTACGCAGAGAACCTGCATAGATAGAGGAGGCTCTTCAGTGTAGACATTTGTCCTCCACATGTGGAAGGAAATGAGAATGATAAAGCAGGCAGAGCTAGAGTGGTCATCCTTGCTTCCTCTCAGATGCAAAGGGCACACGTTTTCCAGTGGCTGAATGTGTCTGTCGTTTCGCCAGGATACTAATTGCTGGCTTGTTCATCTGATGTTGTTGGAATATTTATGAACATTCTATGGTACCACTTAGTTACATTTCATAATCTCATGTAGTCCAGCCAGTCATTTGCACGGAAGACGGGTAAGGTTCAAATACAGGCAGATAACAATGAGTGTTGACTCTTATTTATTATACATGCACACACACACTTTCTTTACAATGATCTTTTTCTTTCCCTATTCTTTTAGCATTTCCTTGGTTTGGCTTGGATATTGGAGGGACCTTGGTGAAGCTTGTTTATTTTGAACCAAAGGACATTACCATGGAGGAGGAAGAAGAGGAAGTGGAGAACCTGAAAAGCATTCGGAAGTACTTGACCTCCAACACTGCTTATGGATCCACAGGAATTCGGGATGTGCACCTTGAACTAAAGGACCTTACGCTGTGTGGACGTAAAGGCAATCTGCACTTTATACGCTTTCCTACTCATGACATGCCTGCTTTTATTCAAATGGGCAGCGAAAAACACTTCTCAAGCCTCCACACTACCTTATGTGCCACAGGAGGTGGAGCATATAAGTTTGAGCAGGACTTTCGCACAGTATGCAATTTTTGGCTTATATACACCCTTAAGCTGCAATAGCACATTTGTCAAAGCTTGCAAAGTAGAGCCTGAATGTATATTAATATTTCTCTAATATTAACGTCTAATGGTGGCTCTGTGCTGTAATGCCATCGAGGCAGTCTTGTTTCCCAGTTTGAAAGTAAGAGCACCGCAAAGTTTGGTACCTATTTGTAGAACAGGTATTTACTACTTGTAAAACTTTAAAGTTGTCCTTGCATTCCATGAAACAGGACTTAACAAGAAAAGCCAGGTAATCAAGATGCCACTTAATAGGGCAGGCTGTCCTACTCTTAGTCATTGCTATCTTAATCATTAAGTTAACATGGGTTGGTTTGACTGACAGGAGTTTCTTGCTAAATGTTGTCATAAATGTTAGATAAATCAGGGGAAACTGTGTGCTTACCATTAGAGTACCTGTGGCGTCCATGCTCCAAACATAGAATCCTGCTTGAATCCCGTTCTTAACTTACCCAAGAACAGTGTGGGGAAGGGAATGAAGAGGGCTCCCTTTTATATCAGTGTTGGCGTCTTGCTTCACTGTTCAGGGATGCTGGCCTGCTGCATGCCTGTAATTTTAGACTGCCCACCGTGGAATTTGTGAATGCAACCGGACTCTTGCGCATACCACTTTTCATTTTAACCTTCTTCTCCAGTGCGTTTTTGTGCAGCATCAGAGGACAGTGTTTACTAAAAAAACCAATCTGATTCTGGGCTGAATTCCTCCGCTTCACAGAATCATAAGAGTTTGAAGGGATTGCAAGAGCCTGCCATGCAGGAATGCGAAATGAAAGCACTCCTGAAAGATGCCAATCTAACCCATCTGTTTAAAGAATCTTTCAAACCAACCCACTGTTACCAGTGGTGGAGTGCCTAGCTCAGTACACTGATAGAGATTTGAACAAACTGTTCCCATGGTGCTTGTAAATCTCAGGGTTTTGTTTTCCTGGTATTAGAACTCAGCTTACAATAGGTTGTTCCCCGCAGGATAAACGTGAGGATGAGGGGAACTCATAAAGTACCTGGTGCTACTCCACTGTACCTCCTGATGGTGTTAATACTGAATTCCTCTTCAAAGCTTCTCTCTCCAAACAGGTTGGAGACCTCCAGCTTCGCAAAATGGATGAACTCGATTGCCTTATTAGAGGAGTTTTATACATTGATTCGGTTGGGTTCAATGGACACTCAGAGTGCTATTATTTTGAAAACCCAACGGATCCTGAAAAATGTGAGAAGCTCCCCTTCAATTTGGAGAATCCCTACCCTCTTCTTCTGGTGAACATTGGCTCAGGGGTCAGCATCTTAGCTGTCTATTCCAAAGACAATTACAAGCGAGTGACTGGGACCAGGTGAGACTTGAAAGTGGAAAGTGTGTTTTTGGATCTGATAAGCTGGGAATGCACATATCACTGTCACCCAGGTATCTGAATAATATAGGCCTCATAACCATGTGTATACACTGGTCATGGTTAGCTGTAGTAGTGACTGCAGTTGCAGGAATAAACCTCATCTAACACAGTGGGACTTCCCCTGTGCATAGGAAAGTGTGGGTTGCTCTCTTAATTTATTTTTGGAATCTAAAATGAGGATGGGTCCCAATTTTGGGAGAAAGGCGGCATAGAAATACAACGAAATAAATAAAAGTAAATGGGTTTGTTCTGTCTACCCGTTGCCATGTGAGAATGGTATGGGGAGATCTGTTCGAGCTAGCAGAATATCAGCTAGTTAACTTTATTTTCCTTAGGAAATACAGTAGCCTCTCCATATTTGCAAGGGTTAGGGGACAGAACCCTTACAAAAGTGGAAAAATCATGAATAACTCTCACCCCCACAATTTCTCTCCAGAGCTCCCCCCTCCATTCATTTGCCTCTGGCCCCAGTGTGGCCGGCAGGGGGGAAGACAGCCTAAAAGGCTTACCAGTACTTTCCTCTCAAAGGGAGAAGAACACAGTTCTTCCCTTCTAGTTACTTCCGGTAGCCATCTTGAAAAGGGAGGTGTGGAAGCAAAGAGAAAACCTGACCAATCAGCAGCCATTACACAGCAGAAAGTGCAGCCATATGGGAGAGAGGACACGCCTCCAGCAGTGGGAGGGAGCTTTGCTCACATACACACACAATTCCATTTTAAACAAACCTGGGGTGAGGAATGCAAGGGAAATGGGAGGAGGAAAATGAGGGAGGAAAGAAGTAAGCACATGCCTTGCAAATAAATTTGTGAAGGTCAAACCTGCAAATGTAGATGGAGGACTGTAACGGTTGAAATCTTATATCACATTGCCGTAGCATAAATGTCTGCTGCCAGAGTTATGCAACCTGCATAACTTGGAGCAACACATGAGGATCAGTGATCAGTGTTCCTGGTTGACAAACCATTGTAGAATTGCAGTGCATAGAGAGAACACATTCAGCCTATGTGCGTGCAGATGCTACTCTGTATACTTTAATGTACTACCACATGTGTCATGGTCCCACTCGCACAACTCCACTTATGCTGCTGTCACCTGGATATGACCATTATGAATCGTCCAAAAAAAAATCCTTCACTCTGCATACGTATTGCAACTTATGCCTGCGGATGTCACTGACAGGATGCCAGCCAATGAAAGATGTGTTTTCTTTCCTATGGTTGTTACCCCTCTTCTCTCTCACCAGTTCCTGGGGCATAATAATTATTTGTGTTTTTTTCCATAGCCTTGGGGGAGGAACCTTCTTTGGCCTGTGCTGCCTTCTGACTGGGTGTTCCACCTTTGAAGAGGCTCTCGAGATGGCATCCCGTGGGGACAGTACCAAAGTGGACAAGTTAGTGCGGGATATTTATGGCGGTGACTACGAGAGATTTGGGCTGCCAGGCTGGACTGTAGCATCCAGGTAAGGCCTCCACTAGTACTTCTGCAGGGAGCACGATACCCATGTCGGACTCTACTCTGTTTTTGCTTTTGGCAAGCAGGGGTAAAGTGGCATGTGGGTGCGTTTTAATTCTCATGAGTTGCACTGTCGCTGGCCCTGATCGCGTTTGTCTCCTGCCTCTAGTGAGTGAACCCAGTATATACTGGTTGAGTCCAGGAATTGAATTAAATGTAAGGCCTCATAGACTTGGCAAGCCTGTTTTGTAGCTTGAGGATGTTGTGGTTCAGTTTGAGGACTAGTTGTCAGAGTCCAACTCCCTGCCTGTGCCTCTCTGCCGGCAGGGGAAGGGAGGCAAGAGTACTTACCATAGAGGAGAAGGCGGTGGGAAGTGTCCAGTGCCAGCAAACAAGTGGAAATGCTGAGCTGAGCCAAGGTCAATTCCAAAGGGTCCAAAAAGCCGAAGGTCCGTCCAAAGGAGTTGAGGGAGCCGGAACGCAAGAGTCAGGAGAGCTTGTGTAGTGATTTGCTACAAGCCACGCTGACAGACTTATATAGCTGATGAGAACAGGGGTTCCTTATCAGTGTTCTGTTTCCTTAATCTTGCCAAAACAGCTTCCCTCTGAGCTTCTCCTTTCTGTCTCCTCAGTGATTGGAGGCTCAGGGGCAAAGGTGAATCAAATCCCTCTAAATCATTACCGGTCCCCTCTCCCTCTGGGGCTGGCTGCAACAACTCTGCCTCCGCTTGTCTTTCAAGTGATGGGAGTGTTTGCAAGCTAGTTTGGTCTATCACTGGCTCTGTTCCTGGCACGATCAGTTGCTCATTGACCTCTGAGCCATCATCTACCACACTAGTAAGGGAAGAAGGAGCTAACCCTGCAAGTCATTTCCGTGGGTTCGCTCTCAGACTACATGACAAGCCACTGCGTGGGACCGTAGTTCAGGGAAAGAATATACAGATATTAGTTACCCTTAGCCCCTTTCGAGACTTATAAAGAGCCAGACCGTCCATTGTGTATGTGGAGATCGGTCAAGCTTTAACAATGTTGGCATGATGGCCCATTGCTCAGAGACCTAATGAATCTGCTGTAATGAAACTCTCATTCTAGGACTGCCCTGTAAAAGTAAAGGGGGCTTTATACGCACTCCCTCAGTCACTAAGTCAGTTTGTTCTTTCTCTCTGCCATATTTTTGGTTCTTCTGTTCTCCCCTAGTTTCTCCCAGCCAGATTACCCTTGGCCTAGTTTTATTTTTTTGCTGCTTCCCCCCACTTTCCAAGTGCTTGCTTTCTCTGTGTGCTTCGCTCTCTAAGCACTATGCGTCACGCTTACTCTCTCCTTGTGGTATGTTGGGAGTGAGGGTGGAGGGATAAAAGTCCTTTTACAGAGGGGTTGAAGGAGGCATCTTGGCTGGAAATGATGGTGTCGTTCTCTGAGCCTTTAGAAAAGCTCCTGCTCTCACTTCCATGCTGATGGTGCATATGTGTGTGTTTTGTAAGCGGATCCATTATTCTCATTGAAAACCTTTTGTGTGCGCGCGTGTGCGCTTTTCTGTCCAGTTTTGGAAACATGATGAGCAAGGAGAAGCGAGAGGCAGCAAGTAAGGAAGACCTGGCGAGAGCAGCTTTGATCACCATCACCAACAACATTGGCTCTATAGCTCGGATGTGTGCGCTTAACGAGGTACGGCAAGAGACGCTTAAGCCCCCGCTTGTTTGGGGGAACCAGTGAAGGGGGAGGAGCAAGGTCTTCAAGATGCATCCATGTTGTGTTCCTCTTGCTCTTTTGCTTTTCTGAAAGGGGCGAGTGATTAGCCCTTCAGGAGGGAGGGGGGAGTTTTATGTTTACAAACGGCTGGGAATTCCAAGTTGAGAACTTTGAAGAAGAACTGGGGGCGTAGCACGAAGCAGCCTGTTGTCCAAAGGAAAGAGAGACTGCCTCTATCTTGGCTTCTAGATTTTACTGAAGCTTGGTGCTTTCAGCTTCTTTACAGTGCTGCCTTGTTGCAACCATGTCAAGCAGCATTGTACAGGGCTATGAAAGAACTAAGGCCTACTCGCCTTGTCGCTTCCTGCATCCTCACGCAGCTAGACGTCGTTCTTCAGATCCAAAGTAAGGCAGGAAGAAAGGCTAGTATGGGACTTGGAAGAGAGATGCTTGGGGAAGCTCAGCAGGGCGGTTACTAGGATACCTTGGGAAGACAACGATGATGGAGTGGTAGATGGCATTTTGAATCATCCTCTGCTGGTGGCTGTGTCTTTACCTTTTCTGTCAATAATTTTTAAAATAAAGTTACCAGAAAACCCTTGAAATAGCATTTTTACTCTTTTCGCAGTGAAAACCACGACCATCAAATTGTCTAGATTTCTGCCCTAATTTGCCCCTTTCTCTGAAACTGACCTTTCCTCAACTTCCCTAATGCTGTTATTTGCCACTAACTTGCTTTTTATTCTGAGCTAGCCCTTTGGTAACTGCTGCTCTGATTTACCAAAATGGGCTGTGTTTTTTTTGTTTTTGTTTTTTGAGTGGTTCCACTGCTGAAGTTGGGTATTAAGATTCTGATAATGCCTTTCCCTTCTTGCAGAACATTAACCGAGTGGTTTTTGTGGGGAACTTCCTACGTATCAACACAATCTCAATGAAGCTTCTGGCCTACGCCTTGGACTACTGGTCGAAGGGGCAGTTGAAGGCCCTTTTCTTGGAGCATGAGGTAGCGAAACTGTGAAGTGGACCCACTTCTCTTTTTCTCCACCCCTCGGTCCGCTTTTGCAATTTACCCTTGGGGAGAGAACAATATGAAGAGGTTTCTTTAAAAAACCTTGTGTCTTGATTTTGGCACTTTGGTCCTAGTCTGACAATTTAATCCTGAAGCTCACTTTACACTTAAGAATGAATTGGATTTAAATCTGAACTGATGGGAGAGAAAGAGGGGGTGGAAAGAGGAGATGTCATGAAGTGCAGAGTGTAAAAAGAGTGAATTCATCCCCACCTCCGAAAAAGCTGTCAGACACATAGAGCAAAGAGCAGATTCCCTGAACCATGGTGGAATGAGGCACCAGAAGAAGGCTCTTCCCCAGTGAACAACATAGTTCTGTGGAGGAGCTCATAGAGCAAGTCATAAATGATCTGGGAGCAACCATGTGATAGGGTGCCTGCCTGCCTTCCTGCCTCTCCAACTTGCTTCTGGCATAGGTTAGGCTTTCCCCAGCCTCTGGATCATAAAATCTTAGGGTTGGGAGGGACCACCCCCCCTCCCAGGCAGCAGTACACAACTAACACACTTATGGAAGATGTTTGTCCACCTTCTGTTTAAAGATCTCCAGAGATGGAGAGTCCAATAAGCTGTCTCTTGTCAAAGAGTGCTTACAATAGAAAGTTCTTCCTGCTGTTTAGATGGGATCTCTATCCTTGTCATTTGGATTCATTGGTTCATATTCTGTTTTCTGGAGCAAGAGAAAACAAGCAGGTTGCCTCTTGTGTGGGGTGTGTGGGACTAAAACTCCCATTGTTAGTGCTGGCTGGGAATAATGGGAATTTTGGTCTAGCACAATTGGTAATATGTGGCTTTACATGGCGGTGGTTTTTTAAAAAAATCCAAATTGAAGGGCTTGTCAGGTTTTATTACAGTGATCTAGATGTATGGCATGAATGTTTTGAAGAAGAATATGGTAACATATTTGTGGACTTCCTGTTGGTTTGTTTCAACAGGGTTACTTTGGAGCAGTTGGGGCTCTTTTGGAGCTTCTTCATTCGTCCTGATTGTCCTGTGGAGATTGGGCTCAGGTTGCTGCTGGGAGCTTCTACACCAAAGGGAACACCTGCCTTCATTCAGCTTTACTTGTAAATGTGTCTACCTGCTTGACAGGTCAAGGGAAGTAACTGTGAGTAACTCCTCAATCAGTGCAGAGAAGGACAGAGCTATTTTTTTAAAGGGTTAAAACTAATCTGCTTATTAAAGGGTTTGCAAAAAAAAAGAAAGAAATATATCTGTATATGCAAATGTGTGACTAGGTGTGTCTGTCTCATTACTATTAAAATGCATGTTTAGTTAATCTTGTGTTGCAGAGCTTTTGTGACGTACTGAGAGGGCTAGAGGAGGGCGTCAGTGCACGTATAGCTTGATGCTGATGCAGGGTGCACTCTGCTGAAAACTATTTTAAGTGCTACTACTTTGTTTACTGATCTTGTATTATCTCGAAGGGCTCTGTGTAACTTTTCGTAATAGTACCAAGATATGTGGAATATGAAAAAAAAAACACTTTCAATATTAAATCTGTCCATTTTTTTAAAAAAAGGAGGAGTTTGTTGTTTCTTTGATTGTAATGAAAATTGATTTTCTGTTTGTGTTTGGTTCATAAATTAGAGTTAAGGGAAGGAGGCAAGGGAACAGTGATTAGAAGATATAGGATTCCCAGCTGGGCCACCACTGGGTATTCCTTTTCTTGAGTATTCAGGAAAAGAGTTTCCACCTAAACATTAGGAAGAATGATAAGAGCCGTTCAACAGTGGAATGCACTGCCTGGAAGTGTAGTGGAGTCTCCTTTTTGGAGGTTTCTAAACAGGCTGGATGGCCATGTGTCAGGAATGCTTTGATGGTGTCTTCCTGGGTTTGGACTTGATGGCCCTTGTGGCCTCTTCCGACTCTATGATTCTATGAAATGCCTTCTTTCTTTTGACAAATCCCATCTCAGACATCTGGGAGGGTCATCAGTGTAGAAGCCGGTGGCAATCTTTTTTGATAGGTATTCCAGAAACCACTTCCACCAAGTAGGATACAGCAAGAATGGGCAAAAGGTCAATTGGAATCAACTGGTAGATCTCTGGATGACTTGCAGTAGATTGAGGCGAAATTCCGACTTTAAAATGCTGCCTATCTCTATGGCTGTTGAAATGAGTGAAACTTAAGAGGAAAGTGGGAATGGAATTCTGTGTAAAAAGCCTGAGAGCTCAGAGCGAGAGCTCAGAGCCTGTTTTCAGAATAAGCATGCGCTTAGTGCTTTCTAAATTCCATGTGTCTGTCTGTCCCACTGACTCATTGTGCAAACACCTGGATAAATACAGGTGGTGAATTTTGTGGCTTTAGTTAAAAAAAATAAAAATAAAAAACAGGTAGATTGCACATGCCTTAAATCTGCCTGTCAAGATGTCCTCTGGTATATGGTTTTGCAATACTTGTTCTGGAGAAGCAGGCAGGAGGCCTTGGTGGAAACCCTTTGTTTTCGTGCCACAGTGTATCATAGATCCTGAGTGCCTCTTGGGATAATAGCTCTGCAGGTTGACCAACCTGAGCGAGCCACTAGGCATCCAGTCTGCATGAAGTGGAAGCTGCGGCTTTCTGATAGTCTGCCAAGTTGCAAGCTTCCTTGCTTTATATCTACAAAGAAAAAAGGAGTGGGTTTTTGTTTGATGGAAGATCTATTTTGGGCTCAGTGACAGGCGCTTTTAAGTACTTATGTTTTCTCCAAGCATGGAGATAAAAATAACTCATGATTTTCTAGTTTTGTTAATAGCACATCCGGATGTCAGCAGCAGGCAATTGTCACTCTTGATTCCTCTGTGAGAGCATTCAGCAATTCCTCTCTGTTGCAGTCCATGGCGTAATATTTCTCAGATGGCTGGTCCTGAAGTATTTCTGGGTGGGCCATCAGCCCACGGCTGACATTTTTTAAGCCAAAATTTGGCATAGAAATAGACATGGACGTCTCCTGCTTATGAAATTCCATATTCATCTGACTGATCCTGTTGGAAGCATGATTGCGAACAAGATAGGGGATGAAGAACCTTTGGGGGCCCAAATTCTCCTCAACTACTTCATAGGTCAGAATGCCTCCTGAATCTCTTTGTGACCCAGGCAATGACCGTAGCCCCTAGCACAGTCAGTTCAGCACCAGGGACCAATTGTGTGCTTTCCTGCCTTACTGGAATGAGGAATGTGGGAGAGGAATAAAGCAGTTGAGCCGTGGTCCCTTTCCCTTCTGAGAAGTGGGTTTTCAAGTGGAGCCAGACGGTCTGGCGGACAGGCTTTAGTTCTCCATCAATGGACTAGACAGACCCTTAGCAGGATTGTATTTCTAATGCAGAATACGATCTTTGCAAAGGGGACTTGGATTTTGTCTTGTTCATTTGTCCACTTAGTGCCAAATATTGTCCCCCCTGACAGTGTCTCTCCAGGGTCCCAGGCTATGAGAGCTACATGCATCACCTGTCCTTGTGGGAAGATGCCCAGCTTAATTTTGTTCCACGTGCTATCCAGCAAAGGACGGGGAAAATAATTTTCTCTGTCTGCATGTTTAAAAATACCCCCTTTTTGCAAGGAGTCTGCGTCTTGACAAAGTCAGCGGTTCCTTGTTGATGATGAGGGTTCCTAGTGAAGTAGGTCAAGAGGAGCTTACGTGCTTAAAGGGGGAGCTTTTGTTTTTCACATATTGTCTTCGCTCATGCTTTGTGTCTTATTCAGAGACGGTCATTAATGCTGAAGTAGGAAGTTGGTTCATTTTCAGGAGGGGGAAGGTCAGTAGAACTGGTGGGGTCCAGGGATTAGAAAAAAAAGAGTGTTTTGAGTTTAGGAAACCTTGCCAGAGGGTGGTTTCTGAAAACGTAGAGGTGGGCAGTTGAGCACAAAAATGGCATGGATTTCTTTCTGAAGGCTGATAATAACTTTTCGTCATTGGACTTCGAGCCATAAGCCACAACCAACATGACTGATGGCTAAGGATTGTGAGATTTGTAGTCCAACAACATCTGGGCTCCTGAGAGCATTCAAAAATAGGACTGAAATAGGAACTATTTTTAACACGGCAGTTTTAAAGTAAAGTAAAACAGCCACTCTGCACGTTGTGTTTCTCACGGGGGATATTTGTTTAAATTTGGAGAGAAAACATTGGATACACTTGCTTTGCAACACCAAAATCCAAAAAACGAACAACCCCTCTGCTAGATCTGCTTGAAGGGCGGCCAGGTAACGGCTATAGTGAACCGGGCTGTCGTCTTCCCGGGTTTGCTGTTACCCCTCTTCATCACTAGAGGGCAGCTTGGTTCCACCCAGCAGTCCTTTTCCAAGCAAAGGTTCCATCTCAGTCCTTTTCTGAAAAGGTCAGAAAAAAGTCTGGCCACCTTCAGGCATGGAGAGGAAGCAAGAGCAGCACGGGCAAAAAGCATCCTAGCAGATGTTGTTCGCAGTGGAGGAATTACAGCCTTCTCATGTGTCAAGGCCAGTGGGCCGGAGGCTCTACAACTGCGACTTCTTGCACCTGTTTGGGCCCCAGTCCTACTTTCTGCTTTTTACAGCCGCAGTTTTTCATAGCTTGAATCCTGCCTGCAGTACAAAGCTTATGGTAGCACATGACAAGATCAGAGAGGGGAGTAGCAGGGTCTCTTTCCCGAATTGGTAGCGACCCAGTGAGCTTCTAGGTTGCAGCCTGGCAACAATGGCCGGTTCCCTGTTGGTGCACTACTCCGGCGTGATTATGCTCTTTGAGACATTGGTTGCCATTCTGTCGGTGATAGAGGCAGACATACCTGGAAGTTATGCTCTGTATGTAACCTTTTGGGTTGTTGAGTTCAGCAGCTCCATGCACTATCACACCCCCCTGGATGCACCTAACCCCCCTCCCCAGCGATTCAGTAGCTGTGAGAAAGATGAGGGGCAGCCAGAAAGCTGTGTTCCTGCAGCTGCCTACAGGAAGGAAAAGGCCTCTTCCAGCTCCCCCAAGGATCTTCTGAAGGTCCAAGGGGGTGACATCATCTTCCTGTGGGCAGCTCTAGGAAAAGAGCTGTCTTTCTGCCCCTTGTCTTGCCCCCTTTGGCCACTGAATGGGGGTGGGGAAGGGAGCCCACCCAGAAACAGGTAGGTCAAGCATGTGGGAACGGAGGAAGACTCACTGGTGTGCCTGCCTGTCCATCTGCATAAGGGCAGATCTTGGCCAGTGGTGGCAGGAAAAAGGGGCCAGTGGCCACAGTGGCTGGGAAGAAGTCAGGGATCAGAGTAATAAGCTGCCCAGCTCTGTCTGCCTTCCTTTGCCTCACTGCACAACCTGGGCAGAGGTGTGGTAAACCAGCAGGTTTCCGGCCTGTGTTTACACATGCTAAAATTGCATGGAGGGAGATTTCCCTTTATTACTAGGTTATTACGCTAGCTTTTGCTATTTTAGATAAGATGATTTTTATTGGAGTTTAACGTTACAATAGCTCCCTTGTTGAAGTAAGCCATTAATGGCTCCTATTTTATAGCTTGGGGTTAAGGACCCTAGCAACAATAAGGACGTTGATAGAGGACACATTTTCTCCCTAAATAAAGAGTTGGAGGTACAGCTTACTTTCCCATACTGATAACCATCAAGAAGCAAGCAAGGTTAAGGTGACCACATGCCCTAGATCATAGAGAACAGTCCTCTCTTTGATGGGTTGTCCAGGTCAAATTCCAGTTTTCAGGATCAAGAACTATCAGAAGGGGAAGCTGCTGAGGCCTTGAAGTTGTTTGACAAAAGGTTAGCACCTGAATTGCAGTAATCCCACAGACCACAGCCTCCCTGCCTCCACCCATATGAGATATATTTTTCAGCTTGAAATTAGAGTTACTTCTCAGTTTGCATCTTTGTGTGTTTATGAATGGTTGTGATCCCGCATTGTGCTTGTGTACTGTAAATTGATCCTGAAGCAGTTGTGGTGGTTGCCCTGCTCCACTCTTCTCTTGAATACCAACATGGTACAGTGTTGCATATCTGCCAGCATACTTGCTGTTTCTCCAATCCCACTAAATCAAGTGGTGTGTTGCAGGCAGTCATGAGTAGTTAGTTACGCAGCTCCCAAGAATGCAGACCTGCATGTGCAACAGTGATACTTGTGGAACTCTGCTTACACAATTGTGAATGGAATATAGGTGTTACGCCATGGCTGGAAAAGTACAGCGGCATGCATAAAGGAACTTATACACATGTACATGGTGCCCTCCTTATATGCAGCAGTTCCATTCTAGAAATCCCCATGTAAACAAAAAACGCAAGTGTCGCATCCTGTTGTAGTCAACACAACATGCCCGTGCACACATCCGCTGGATTCACTGACTATAAACAAGAGTGACACTGTGCAACATCACTTCATGTATGCTGAGGTTGTGTCAGAAGAGGGTGCATGGTAAACACAAACAGGACACCAGGCATCATGTGTAAATTATGTATATACATATGTCAGTTTTTTGCAAAAATTTTACATTGTGTTTTGCTTGTGGTGGCTGCTTACAAGCCACTCAGAAGGAGAGTAAAAACCCTGCAGTGAAGTTATTGTCCAGAATCATGTTGGTGAATTAAACTAAGAGAACCCGGCATTATACCTCTATGTTACTCTTCCAAATGTCACATAAGGAAGTATCTTGTACAGTTGGCCCTCCGCATTTGCTAGGGCTAAGGGTACAGGACCCTTGCAAAAGTTTGAAAATCACAGATATCAAAGTGTGTCTGTGTGTGTCTGTGGGAAGGGGGCTGAGGCATGATAGAGAGAATGGGCACCCAGGATCCAAACCAGATCAGTCAGAGGAGAGGGGAAGCGAATAGGTTGGCGTGGTGGCCCTGTACTTCCTCTCTATTGTCTGTCTCTTTCCTTGAGTCTGTGGGGGCATCGGGAGAGGGGCTCGTAGTGCCGACAGATTGGGCCACGAGCCACCCTTAGCTGGCCAGGCAATGGCTGGTGGTATAGGAAGAGGACCAGAACCAGGTTTTTAAAGCACTGTGTGGCCTGATTGAAGCCCCTGAGAGGGACGATTCCCCTGGAAAAAAAGCAGCTGAGTTGGGGAGCAGGGGTTGAAGAAACGTGCAAATAATCAAATTTACGAAAGTCAAACCCACAAATGTGGAGGGCTGACTGTATTTCCTTGCACATTTGGGTTTTTTGTGGCTGCACAGCAGCTTCAGTTCCCAGCCCCCAGCACAAACAGCCACTGTTTGGCCACTGTTGCATCAGGAGAACTCCCTTATGCTGTTGTCCTCCTAAAATGCCTGTGTGAATGCACTGCTAGAAGTTAACGCTCTGGTAATCAGGATGGCAGCCCAGTGCTTTTCACTCTGCCTCCTCCTTTCCCAGTTGAGAGAATTAAGGGTGCAGGCGCGACAGAGTGGCCCCGATCCCCATCCCCAGATTGCCTCAAAGGGCATGATGGAGAATGGTTACCCCAACCTTCTAGAGAACTTCGTTGAATCCCATACGGCCCCTGACTCTGTTCAGGAAGGATGGTGGCTACCAGGACGTGCGTGTGTATGCGTGTTTGTGTATGCACATATGCCTGAGTGTTGGTATGCTTGTGCTAATGAATAAATGGGCGTTGTTATGATAAAAATCTCGAAACTGAGTGTTTGGGGAAGAAACTAATTGAAGAGGCATTAATTGGGAGGGAGTGGGTGGATATCTAGGGTCCTGCCATTGATGAATTGGAGCTATCCTCTTCATTTCATCTAGACCTGTGTTACTGAATGAGGTGGTTCACAGAACTCTGCAGATCCATGAGCAGTCAGTTATTTGGCCCCGCTGAGTGTCTGGAAACTTGTATGAATGTGGTACCGTAGTTGTGCCATATTGTTCTCAGTCCGTGGCGCAGTGGTATTAGCTTGAATAGCACTGATCTATACCAGCGTTTTCCGTTGCTGGCTAACAAGGCTTTGAATAGACATAAAAACAGCACTTAATAGTTTCAGAGAAAGATTCCCCTTGCTTCTGCAAATCTCTTGTTCATCCCAATTAGGAGGCAAATGCAGTCTGACCAGTGACTCATTCATGCAGGGGACATTTTCAAGAATATCATGTTCTTCCTTATAGAGACATGACAAATGAGCTATCCTATCTGTTGCAGAAAGGAAGCTGACATCACCTCATTGGTGGTTGGATGAGAGGCAGGACTAGCGTGGACAGGGACTCATACAGAGATAATCAAACAGCTTCTACTGGGAATGGATGCTTTGGGCCTTGATTTCTCACCACAGCACACCCATGTGCCCAGTTCTTAGTTTGGGAAGAACAGACCTAGTGAAACAGGTGCAAGAGGAAGGGATTGTACTGACAGTACTTTTACTTCATCATGAAGTAAAGAAAGATTTCAGCTGGACCTGTCTTGCTAAGCTCCATCTTTCAGTGAGATCCATCCTCCTTTGTAAGTGGTGTTCTGTATATTGAGGTCGCACTGTGCCTTGGAGAAATATTGCTGTTGTTGAGTTCCTGCAGGTTGCTTCCAACTTATGGCAACACTAAAGGGACCCTGTTGTAAGGTCTTGGCAAAAGTTGTTCAAAGGGGGCTGGCCATTGCCTTCCTTTGTGGCTCTCTATTGTAGAGACCAATCAGTCCTCAATGGTATATACACACACACACACAGAGGCTCGCTCTTCATTTACACATTTGCTGTACTTGCAGGCTGACTTTTCTTCCTTTGTGGCTTCCTTTGTGTGATTTGCCCAGAATCACCCAATGGGTTTCCGTGGTTGAGTGGGGGATTTGAACCCTGATTTCCAGAGTCATAATCCAGTGTTCCAACCGCTACATCATGCTGGATCCCCTTCTGAACTCCTCCTGTTGTGGTTTGCTTGACATCTGCACCGTAATAAAACTATTTTGCACCTTCACAGTGTTGAACATCAAGTGGTAACGGTGCCAATTAAACCCAATTCAGTTCTGGGTTGTAACAGAGCAAAATATGGAAGAGACAAGTAAGTGTGTGTGTGTGTATGTGAGAGAGAGAGCAGTTATTCTGTGTATTGAGTGTGATCCGCAGCTCCCATCAATTCACGCAAACAGTTTCCCGCAGATTTTGCTGGTTGCCTTTAGATCCCTCCATTTAGAAGGCAGAAAAATCACATTGTAGATCAGGCTCCCTGTTTTGTCCTCATGGGAGGATTTGCTGTTATCACCTCCTCGCACAGCGTTAACGTTAAAATCACTTTTCGAACACCTGCAGTGCATTTGAACGGTGGATGACAGCGATGTTTTGACACCAGCTTGATATTCTGGAAAGCTTTCTGGGACCAGTGCCAAGTGGTTCCTGGTTTGCCCAGATAGCAGCTCTATTCCTGCACCAACCATGCTCAAATGTGCTTGGTTCTGTCCTCAGATAGGCAACCGGTTCTTCATCTGTCCTCTAGACACAGCAAACCTGGTGAACTGAACCAAATTTCATAACATCCCCCCTCCCCACCAATGCTCTACCTGGTGGGACCAGGAGAAATTTCAGAGTGATGTTCATTGAACACAAGATCAAGAGCTACAGGGAGCGTGCACACCATGGTGGATATCATGCTGTGGCTTTCTGCTGCCATGTGTGCCGTGATGGAAGAAGAATCAATTCATTTGAAATGTGCAGTCTTCCAAAAAGACAAACAGATGGATATTAGAGCAAATCAAGCCTGAACCCTAGAAGCCAAGATGACTACACTGAGGCTGTCATACTTCGGGCGTATCGTGAGAAGACACGACTTACTAGAAAAGACAATAATGCTTGGTAAGGTGGAAGACAGGAGGAAAAGTGGAAGACTGCATTACAGGCTAATAGACTCAATCAAGGCAGCCACAGTCCTGAGTTTGTGTGACTTGAGCAGGGCTGTTGGTAACAGGGTGACTTGGAGATCTCTCATCTGTTGGTCTGCCGTACATCAAAGCTGCGTTGACAGCAGTTACCAACGACATGCCATGATGCACGTGGCTGCACTTTCTCACAGGTTGTGCAAGAGTGCTAATCCATTCAGCAGTGCCCAGGCTCGGTAATACTGGTGTACGCTGTTGTACAGTTCTTGGAGTGCCGCCTAAGAGATTCCTTAATGGTGTCTGGGGATTTGGATGGCTTTTGTACAACAGGAGAGTGTATGGCTGGAGTGGTGTTGCAACAACTAGTTGGGTACCAGCACTGTCCAGTCTTGCCAGATAGCTACACTTCGGTAATTTTATCCCATCCGAGGAGCTAATGCAGTCGCTCTCAAACTTTTTACCCCGTGACCCTCTTTGCAATTGCATGCAAATGCTGTGCACTTCCCCGGCCATGTCCTATTCTGTGCGTCTCTCTCCCAGGTCTCTCACGCCAGGTGTACCCTCCATCTTAATGCTGAGGTTTCACACTCTCTGCTTCCCCTCTTCCGTTCCCTTCCCTTCACCTGAGAAACTCCCTCATGGTCACTAAGGAGCACGCATTTGCTGTGCCAGTGATGGAGTGGGAAAAGCGAGTAAAGCATAAAAGGAATCTGATTTTTGCTCTCTCTGAGGTTGGCAGAAGGCACTTTGTGTGGCTCTGTTGTAGAGACCAATCAGTCCTCAATGGTACGTACACACACACACACACACACACACACACACACACACAGAGAGAGGCTTGCCCTTCATTTACACATTTGCTGTACTTGCAGGCTGACTTTTCTTGCACACATCCCCCTTGAGCAACTATCACTCCCCCACACTGGGTCCTGCCCCACAATTTGAGAATCACTGAGCTAACAGAATGAATTTCATGACTCTCAACAGGGAGAAGTGTAAGGTACTACACCTGGGCAGAAAGAAATGAAATGCAAAGATATATAAGATGGGTGACACCTGGCTTGTCCACAGTACAAGTGAAAAGGATCTAGGAGTGTCAGTAGAACACAAGCTGAACATGAGTCAGCAGTGTGATGTGGCAGCTGAAAAAGCCAATGCAATTCTGGGCTGCATCAATAAGAGTACAGAGTCTAGGTCAAGGGAAGCAGTGGTACCACTCTTCTTCTGCTTTGTTCAGAAACCATCTGGAATATTGTGTCGATTTCTGGACACCACAGTTCAAGGGGGATATTGACAAGCTGGAATGTGTCCAGAGGAGGGCAACCAATATGGTAGAAGTCCTGGAAACCATGGCCTACGAAGAGTGGCTTAGGGAGCTGGGTATGTTTAGTCTGCAAAAGAGAAGGTTAAGAGGGGACATGACAGCTATGTTCAAATATTTGCCAGGTTGTCATATGGAGGATGGAGCAAGCTTGTTTTCTGCTGCTCCAGAAACTAGGACACAGAGCAACACCTTCAAACTTCAGGAAAAGAGATTCCATCTAAACATTAGGAAGAACTTCCTGATGGTCAGAGCAGTTTGACAATGGAATACGCTGCTGCCTAGGAGTGTGGCGGAGTTGTCTTTGGTTTCTAAACAGAGGCTGAATGACCATCTGTCAGAAATGCTTTGATGGTGTAATCCTGGATGGCAGGGGGTTGCACTCAGTGGCCGTTGTGGTCATTTCCAGTGCTGTGATTCTGTGAATCTCAATCATGGACTGAACATCATCTCAGCACAGCATATCTGCCCCATAGCCAGGATATTGTGGCAGTGTTTTTCAGGTATTTGGAAATAGGGTGGGATGGTGCATGGACGTTGCGCAGGGAGGTATGAATAACTCCTTTTCGTTATAACGTTTCAGGAAGGACGGACATGTATGTAACCCCAGATTATATACACTGGAAACCAACAACAGGATTCTAATCCTAAACTACCAGGTAACTGCATAAAATTGAGGTCTGCATTCCATTTAAAGAATGTACCACCTGTTGCCATTGCCTGGGTTCAGTTTTTGTACTGGAGAAAACCTTTGACTCCACTATTTTAAATGATTTGCTTAACACTTTTTTTTCAAGCATGACATCCAAGTTCAATAAATGTGGATTAAAGGAATCATTCCTTGGCAAAATAAAATATTTAAACTTTCCCAGTCTTAAACAGCATGATCAAACCCTCCTTCTGTAATAGTCCCTTCGAAGAAGCAAAGGAAGTCTAGCAAGATTCTGAAGGCAGACTTTCAAAAGGAGAGCTCTTACCTAAATTCCACATTCTTAACCCAGCTCAGCTTGTTTCTTCACAGGCTTCTGTTGAGCATCTGTTGGTGCGTAAAAGCTAGTATTCTCTCACTCTCCCGTTGCACTGATATATTTTCTCTCAAGAATGCAACCAGCACAAGTGTCTGGAACTGTCTTCCTGTATTTTGACAGCCTTTGAAAATTATTCTTCTTACCTTGCACTCCCTTTCCATGGTGATTGGATTGTGTGCTACTGGAAGGCAAGAGGCTATGCTGGTAAAAGCAGGATTGTTGGTAGGATCTCTCGTGGCAGATAGGCTTTGGCTGAGGAGCCGGACTAAATGTGCTAAATAGCTATGAATATTGGGGAGGTGACACTGGCAGAAGATCTCTCGGAAACAATAGCGGTTGGCACCATGGCTAACATTTGTTAGTACTGTGTAGAAGGTGGTGGGGTAAACCACCCCTGAAGGCTGTTTTTTTGGGGGGAGGGGGGAACTTTTAAAATAAATTTAACAGTTTGATACATAATATTGCATAATATTACAAATTCGCCTCCCCCCGCCACCATTCCCTCCATCCCTACCACAATGGCTTATCAGAGGTCAAAAGTATATATTTTCCCATCAAAAACCATATTGAAAAATGTGGCTCATGGTTTTGATTACATTATTAACTTCTTTACAGCTCTTTTTAATTTTTCCCAATTCTAGCTCCAGGTCTCTTTCTTTCGCTGTCCAGTATATTTTAATCTTCTTTCCCTAAGCAAGTCAAATAATAAACATTCTGCTAAATATTTGTCCACTTTATCTCCTGAAGGCTTTTACCTTGAAAACTCCAAGATGAGACAATCCAAAATTGAAACGAGAGATCGTGCCAGAAGGCAGGGCTCCCAGGCCAGAAGGCACTCAAACTGGTACTAGGAAAGGCACAGCTCTGAGGTTGCAAGACCAGCTCCATATGAATATGCAGTCTTAATGAATATGGAGCAGTTATGGATCCATAACTGCAACTGAATCTGTAACTGCAATGTAGAATGCAAGGCCTGGACATCAAGCAATAGCCAAAAAAATACAACCACGTGCATTGGGGAACTGACTTGTGTGTTGGCCTCTGAGTTTATTTTCCCCTTAATTGTCTTACAGTCTCCCCATATGTGATACAGCTGAGGAATGCACTTCCAACAAAGGTTTGACACGCAACTTCATTGCATCCTTCTGTACGGGCTTTACATACCCATTTGTTTTCTGCTGCTTTCTTAATAAAGTTTTTCTTGGCCTGCTGTTCGTTGTTCTGTGTATTGTTTACCGGATTATTTTTCCTGGCTGGAATTCTAGTCGACTTGGGTAAATGGTGGTTCTTACTCATATTTCATTGTGTCTTTCTTTGTTTCTTTTCCTGAAGTGCTTTGGGATGGCTTTCATCCCAAAAGGAGCCTATAAAAGCTCTAAAACAGCCGTACAAAATGGCTAAGATCCCATGATGTACTTCTGTTGGATTGTGTTGCTGCTGCCAGAACTCCCTTCTTCTTCCTGTAGCCTCTTGTAGACCCTAAAAACCTACTCTACAGGGCTGAGAAACCCCCCAGGGCGGGTTTTGGACACCTGCAGTGATGGGTTGGGAGGGGGGAGAGAAATTCCCAACTCTGTGGCATTGGATATAGGGGCCTAGATTCTGCATCTTGCTAATGGAGAATAAATCTGTACATATGTGATTAAATGGAGGTTGCACTGCACCCACACTTCTGCTGAATATCTCTTCCATGTTTGCTAGTATGTTTGCTGTTTCTGCAGTCCCAGCGAATCCAGAAGTAGGCTGAAAACAGTGCTGGGTAGTTATACACTACAGAAGAAGGCACGTGCAATGGCTATACTTGCAGAACTCTGCTAATGCCGCTATGAACTGAATAGCAAAGTAACACCATGGCCAAAGAAAAGTACAACCATGTGTGAGAGGGAACTTACATGTGTGCAAAACACCCAAAGGACACCAAATGGTATATTGCACCAGTTAACAAAAAATAGATGTGCTTCTGTTAACTTCTTTTAACAACAAATTTGGTAGTAGAGGCAGAAAGAACACGAGAATAAGGACAGGTTCCCACGCCACACAAAGGCAGAGCCGTTCAGTGTATTTCAGCTAACTTTTTACCCAAAACTAACAATAGTTTTGTTGTGAAATGCACAACCACGTCAGGTAAGCTTTGGGTAAGTAAACAGAAGCATTGTGACCCTTCTAGAGATAACTGAAAGCATCATCCAGAAGGCATCTAACTCTTATGATATGCGGAGTATGTTGGTAAGCAGAGTTTTTCCGAAAATCTTGCATGCCCTGTTTGTTGACCAGTGGCCTCTTTCTAAAGCATAGGAAGATTGAGCCTTTGAAAACTATCCAAAGTGAGCCTTGAGAAGGCAAATGAATGTATAGGTTAGCATCATTCTAGTGATGTATGCAGGCAAAGACTTCTGCCTGTGCACTGAACACTTTTTCTTGTGGATGGAGGAATATAACGCCTCCATCTCCTATGACTATGGCTATGTCCTCAGGTTGCAAAAAGGAACAGGCGTCCTGGACACTCCAACATGCCCTTCAGAGGTCCAGGAAGATGACATCATCTTCCTGCACCAGCTACAGGAACAGAGCTGGTTTGCTGGCTGCCCCCCCCCCCCTTGCCACTGAACGGCCAGGGTGGGGACACCCAGCCCAAAGATATGTATTTTGAGTGTGCGGGAAGGGGAGATAAGCCTTAAAGTACTCCTGGTGGAACTTTACGATGAGGCAGTACAATGCTGGACCTTTGCCACAGACTAGTCATTAACAGATTCCCCCACACAGTTGTTACTTCCAAAAATTTGCCTTTATTTACATTTCAAGTCAAATCACATGCAAACTTTCTCCCCACCCCACCCAACTCGCGTTTTAAGAATAATATGATTAGCAAAAAAGATGCATTAGGATTTTAAAATATAGCAATTAAATATACAAAAATATAGCTTACAAAATAATAACCCAGCAAATGTTTTCTTTCATTGTTTTTCTTTTCCTTAAAAAAAATATTCTGCTGAAGAATTTTTATTTATTTACCTTAGTGTACAAATGCGTCTGTGAATCCAGGAGCATCCCTTAAGGTTCATAAACTCTGCTCAAGAGAGTCACACACTATTTACAAAAAGGGGGGGGAGAGAAGGATGGGACGGGAGGGGAGGGGAGGGGAGAGTCCAGCCTGGGCCTGGATGGTCTAAAATGGTAGAAAGACAATCTGAAGTGTGGGTAGCTATCGCTTAACTGCTGCTACCGAGACCCATGCCACGTTAACCGATTGAGGAAGAACAGTCTAGATGACATTGTTTTAAAAACCCATGCTGTACGATGGTTTAATACTGTAAAATAAAAACCTTCCCTGTATTTATTTGTAACTGCAAATAAAAAAAAGGTCACTCTCCAAAAGAATGTCAAGATTTGGGGAGACATCCTGCCTCTTGATAACACACTGTCACTCCGGACTGTGGATTCCACACCAGAGATACAAGAAGTGCCATTTTGACTTTTTTTCACACGAGAGTCAGCACTACAAGAAGGATGGAGCAACCTGTAGGTCCCCCAGAAACTGCTGGGCTCTGACTCCCAGTACCCCCAGCCAGCATGGTCATGGATGATAGGAGATAAAAATCCAACAAGGTCTGGAGGGATCTTAAGATGCCCGAGCCTAGGTCTGGCTCTTGCTTTTTCCAGTGGCTGCTCGTAATGTTCAGGAAGCCAAATCCACAGTGCAAGGTGACTTGGGCCATTTCTACACTAGACTGTTATAGTGCTATTATTCCACTTTCAACAGCCTATGGAATCCTTTGAGGCCTCTCCCTAAATTGCAAACCCCAGGATTCCATAGGATGTTGAAAGTGGAATAATAGCACTATAACAGTCTAGTGCGGAACTGGCTTGGACTCCAGCCAGGCCCTGATTGGCCCTTCAAATGGAGCCTCAAAATTGGGATGGGGGGGAGCATAAATCCAATGTATTTTGCATGCTTGAATGTATCAAGCTATTATTGCTTGGGAGAACACTGGCAATTTAGTTTGGCTATTAGTCAGGAAGCTCGAATACTGATTGGGAAAAAGCTGTAATACAGAAGCCACAAATATCTACAAGTCATCGTGATGGCTATTGTGAAAGAAGCTGGGGAAAACATTACCCTTTGTGGACTACAGCGCCCCAAATCCTTCAGCCAGTGTGGCCAGTGCTGAATGGGGAATTCTGGAGAGCTGTCGTCCAAAAAAGGGCAACTGCTGTTCTGGGTCTGAGGCAATATGTCTGCTTTTGTTTTCTGGCAGTGGGTATTCAGATGGAGCACATGCCTTTGGGTACCATTTGCTGGAGAACATCACCAGGAAAGGGCCCTTTGCCTCCACTTCTGGCTGTTGGAGAACAAACCGGCTTGACTTAAAAAGGCCTTAGGTCTGATCCAGCTCAGGTCTTCTTGCATGGACTCACCTGAATTTAACAAATGAGCCCTGCCATGAATATCTGTCCTTAGCACCAACGGAATGGCTCTAAGACTTTGAATTCTAAAGTTGGCGTGTTTGCTGTTTTATTTATGTATTTTTTTAAATATCCATTCTAACTGGGAATGCCCCTCTACGCCAGTGCACGGCTTGGATGGGATACACACCGCAGGGTGGAGAGGGACATTCTCATATTCCGGTGCTGAATCCTTCAGTCCTTTTTTTAATCTGAAGCTGGCAAGGCAGAGTCTTCTTTTTGGCTTCTCACCAAAGATGGAAGTTGTCCATTAAGATGAGAAGAATTTGTGAGATGGGGTTTGTCCTTCCTCCTCCCCCCGGGGCACTTAAGGGATCGTTTTCTGAGGCAGGAGTGGAGGAAAGGTGGGTCTCAAGCGCCTAACCGGAACCTTCGGACTGGCGCTGTACTGTGGCCCGACTGATCACATTCCCTTGCAACACCACAAGGCAGGCCGTTTCCAGGCACCGAGTCGCCCCTAGATGCTACACGGGGCAAGCCCTCTCCGTGCGCTTCCCTCTGTGGCGTGAGGGAGAGTCGGAGGCTCTGGATTCGCGTGCCACTGCTGCATTGGGTTATTGCCTTACTGTTGTTCTGTCCTGGAAGCCCACAGGCAACCTGGTATGAGGTAACCGCCAGGGAGGTGGAAACGTCTGGAGTGGGGAGTGCGGTCTCTTCCGAAGTAGCGATGGTGGCAGGGAGGATGTACGGAGTCTCTTTAGCCTGAGATGCACGGCGCCTGAGGTGCTCCTGATTTTTGTCCTCATCCTCTCAGGCTTTGTCCCCTCCCTCCCTTCATCTCATTCAAATGGAAAGACAGGCACCTGATCCTATACCCTCCGTGTGTCCTTTGTAAAGTGCTTGTACAAAACAATTTTTTTAAAAAAGAACTAAAGCAAAGCCAAGCCCGCAGCTTGCCACTCGGCGTTTTTGTTGTGCTGCGGGGCACGGCACTACGTCCTTCCCTCCTTCCAGTGCATCTTGGGAAACTCTTCAAGAGACAAAAGGAACCCTGCCTGACAGTCTGAGGCAATGAGCAGTGGATCCAGAGATCGGAACATCTCTGCGCAGGTCCGCTGGGTTCCAGGTCACGTTGGAGAAGCGTGTGGCTCTCAGGAAGCTATACGATGTTTGCTGCCCCGGGGAGGGGCTCCTGTGGGGGCCCGTGGTGATCCGGCTTGCTGTGAAGCTGGGCCAGCTGCAGAACGGCCATGTTGCACAAGGGACACACTTTCCGCACCTCCAACCACTTGATGAGGCACCTGCGGGTGGAGATCAAGCAACACGCATTCAGACAGGCAGCCTGAGTCAGATTCCTAAAAGCAAGCGGAGGGTACCCCGTTAAGGAATACCAGAGGACAGGCACGGGGAACTCAGGAGTTACTGAGGTTCCCTGGCAGATGCAAATGACTGGAGGAACTCTTCCTGCAGGGGGTGAATCTACTCTTCATTTTACTGCTTCTCCTCCTGCAACTGCTTCAGCTGAGCAGCAACTCTGCCTTCAGCAAATCTCTCATCCAGGATTATTTCCTGTTCCACTTGGAGCGGCTGCAACAGGAGCGGGCAATGAAATCAAGAGCGGATCTTGTGCTCCTACAAGGCTGGATCTTCTGGCTGCACGTCCACCCCTCTAAAATGGCATTTTTGGGGAAAACTTTTTGCTCCAAACCACACAGAAATCCTCCCCAAACATGCAAAATGCAAAAATCCTCCTATCCCCTCCTACCTCCACAAAGCACCCCAGAAATCCATATTACCCTCCCAATATCTGTGCTTCCCTTTGCCCTCTGGCTGAAAGAGCTGTTCAGGCCCTAATGTTACAACAGCCCTAACGTATCACAGATAAGGGGAACCGAAGCCGGAGATGTGATCCCAACACCTCCAAAGGCAGCACACCTGAGTGAGGTGACCCTTGAAACCCTCCCCAGAAGCCGAAAGGACTCAACAGAGACTGTTGTACTTTGGACATATCGTGAGATGGTGTGGCTCTTTGGAAAAGACGACAATGCTCAGTAAAGTGGAAGGCAGTGAGGAAAGAGGAAGACTGTATCACAGACGGATTCATTCAACCAAGGAAGCCACGGCCCTGAGTTTGAAAGACCTGAGCAGGGCTGTTGAGGACTCAAGGAGGTATTCCATCACCATCACCATCTTTACAAAAACTGCTTCAGACCCCATACTGGGAGAAAAACAGGATATAGGTCAAATGAATGAATGGATGGATGTTGAAAACACAAAGCCAGCAGTAGAATTAAAAGCCATTAAAAGCATGTCCCTCCTTCCTAGGATTGCTAGAAGTCAAAACTGGCTTGGTGGCAAATAACTCCCAGCGAGGTACTGAGGGATCATGGGAGTTGCAGTTCCAACAACATCTGGCGGGCTGCACAGTTCCATCCTAGGTTAAAACTGGGTTCAAACTGGTGGTCCACACTTTTTTACCTATGGTTGCCACATTCATGGCATTGGGATGCTCAGTGTATGTGCCAATGTCCAAGGAAACTTGGAGCAGAGGGCCTTCCAGACTAGCGCCTCTCTTCCCAGATTCTCCCCCCACTCCCCACTGTTCCCAGATCTGGAGGCTGCCAAGAGGCGAGAATGAGCCGGGGGTTTCCAAGAGAAACCCAAAGCTGTCTCAGTCATTTTGTGCTGACCTTTTGTGCTGACCAGCAGGTTTGGCACTTACTTTCTGTGGAAGGCATGTTTGCACGGACAGATTCCCAACTCATCTTTGGGCTTGAATTCCTCCAAACAAACGGCACAGATCTGGAAAGAAAAACAAAAACCCAAGGGACGAAAAAGGAAAAGGTCAGTCAGAGGCACATTCACAGGCACGCACGGAAAAACACTTTGCATTCACAATGGATGTGGTTAGATCTCAAAAGTATTTCATGGTTTTATCAGAGTACAGAGCCAGACTACAAATGCCAGTTTATGAAAAAAGCATCCAGTTCAAGATGCCCCCTCCCTGCCCCCCCCCCAAAAAGGCTGGCCAAAAGTGAAATCAGAAAGGGTAGGGAGGCAGCTTGGAAAAAGGTCCCCAACCTTGGGTGAAGCTGCCAGCCCCTGGCCTATAGGGTCTTTATTATCCTCAGGTTCCAGGAACAGTCAAACTAAACCTCTGTGGTGGTTGTTTGGCTGCCTCCGCCTTTCTTGTCAGGTCACTGATAACTGCTGTATGCCTTCAAGTTGCTCCTGACTTACGGCGACCCTAAGGGGTTTTCCTGGCAAGAATTGTTCAGAGGGGGTTTGTGTTTGCCTTCTCCTGAGGCTGAGAGAATGTGGCTTGTCCAAGGTTACTCGGTGGGTTTCCATGGCTGAGGGGAGATTTGAACCCAGAGTTGTAGCCCAATGCTCAACTAGCCCAATGCTCAAATCATTACACCACACTGGCTCCTTGCATTGGTGATGCTCAGGACCAACATGAAAATAGTCCTGACCGCATATCCCAGGTGTCTTAATAACTCTTCCTCGCTTAAACTGCAGTTGTAGAACCTTTATCCATTCATGTTTGGAGCTGTGTCTGAAGGAAAACCTTAAGAATGATTTTCAGGACTAGATCAGGGCTACGGAACTTTGGATGGTCTGGGGGCCAGTTTTCTGCTCCTGGAACAGTCTGGAGGCTGCACAGATGGCCAGAAATGGCAAAACGGGAGTGGGGACAACTAGATTTCAGGGCCAAAAGCTGACAGCTAGAGATGACCTGTTGTGATATCACAGATAGGCCCTGCTAAATTGACATGGGTGATTGTTACAAAGGGCAGCCCCTGGAGTATGCTATTCGAAGAAAAACATGATGTCTAACAAATGAGGAACACACACACTTTTGAAGGCAGTGCTTTCACCCTGAGATTCCTCCTTCTGAAGACCAGAGAAGAGGACTTTTTCTGCGCTTAGGCAGAAAAAATGGAATGCACAAATATAGGATGGGGAACACGCGGCTGGATAGCAGCGCATGTGAAAAGGAGCTAGGAGTCTTGGTAGATCACAAGCTGAACATGAGTCAGCAGTGTGATGCAGCAGCCAAGAAAGCCAACACGATTCTTGGTTGCATCAATAGGAGTACGGTGTCTAGATCGAGGGAGGTAATGGTACCACTCTACTCTGCATTGGTGAGGCCTCATTGGGAATCCTGTGTCCAGTTCTGGGCACCTCAATTCAAGAAGGATATCGACAAGCTGGAACGTGTCCAGAGGAGGGCGACCAAAATGGTGAAGGGCCTGGAAGCCATGAAGCCCTATGAGGAGTGGCTTAGGGAACTGGGGATGTTTAGTCTTCAGAAGAGAAGGTGAAGAGGGGACATGATAGCCATGTTTAAATATTTGAAGGAATGTCATGTTGAGGAGGGAGGAGGGAGCAGGCTTGTTCTCTGCTGCTCCAGAGACCAGGACGAGGAGCAATGGATTCAAGCTGCAGGAAAGCAGATTCCACCTGAACCTCAGGAAGAACTTCCTGATGGTCAGAGGTGTCCGGCAGTGGAACATGCTGCCTCAGAGCGTGGTGGAGTCTCCTGCTTTGGACGTGTTTAAGGAGAAGGTAGATGGCCATCTGTCGGGAATGCTTTGATGGGTGTTCCTGCATAGCAGGGGGTCAGACTCGATGGCCCGTGGGGTCTCTTCCAACTCTAGGATTCTATGATTTGGGCCATGAGGAACCAGGGCCTGGGAATCGTAGGAGGAACCCAGACTCAATGTGCCAAAGGACTGCTTCTAGTTTTGAAAAATGACTGCTGATCCCTTTCTGGGCTCCACAAAAAGTGCTGGTTCTGATCTACAAAGCCCTGTACGGTGGAGGTCCAGGCTACCTAAAAAAGAACTGCATCTCCCTTCATCAGGCTGCTTAGGCTCTGAGATCTTCAGGGGAGGCCCTTCTCTCTCTCCTTTGTGTCAAAAGCATCATCATGGGCAAGTTTGGCAACAAAAACATACAACTGTCCTGCTTATATACAATGCCTTTAACACCACTCCTGGGGCTTGCGGGAGGTGGGGAGGTTTTACAATATTTCATTGTCTGTCCACATTAACATGCTTAAAATTTTTAAAATAATAGAATTACTGTATAACCCCCTGCTCCCAAAAGGCTACAAAGAGACCATGCTTGGGACCGGGAGTGGCAAGTCGAAATGCCCCACGGAAAGGTACGGGCAGCACTCTGAAGTATGTTTTTGCACGCGAGTCGGCTGTTAAAACACTTTCAAATCCAAGGAGGGCCAGAGAGGTGGCCACCAGTACCTGGCTTTGATCTTTTCATCTCTGACCCACACCCCTCAAGCTTAGAAGGTGCATTCTCCCTCCCCACCCCACTGGACTTTTTAAGAAATTTTTTGTCTTCTTCCAGAGGCAACCCTGGTTCACTACGGGGAGCAAAGAACACAAAACTGTGTGCGCGCGTGCAAATGAGAGGAGAGCACAGCCAAACAGTCAAGGGGAGCAATTATGGGAAATAGTGAAACAATTCCCATCTGGAGTTTTCAATCAGTTCTACAAATGCCAAAATAAAGACATTTCTTACAAAACAAATCATGGCTTTTTTGCACACATGCTGTCTGCATTATGATTTCTCTTTGAATGACTACTGCAGGTGAGGTTGGGGAAACTTTGACCCTCTAGCTGTTTGGGATTTGAATTCCCAGATGCCCCAGCCAGCATGGCTAATGTTCAAGGATTATGGGAGCTGTAGTCCAAAACATTGATGGGTCAAAGGTGGTTTTTGCTGCGTCCCTTCAAGTTGTTCCCCACTTATGGCAACCCAAAGATGAACCTATCACGGGGTTTTCTAGGGCTGAGAATGTGGGATGCACCCGAGGTCATCCAGTGGTTTTCCATGGCCGACCGAGGTCTCCAGAGTCGTGATCGAAAATCTTCCATGTCTATACAAAGCTGCCCATACTGGTTCTCTTGCTTCAGGCATCTTGCTTACAGAGATAAGGTGGGCGATGACTGCCTCAGTAGCCGTGCCCTTGAATATGGAACATCTTCCTCCAGGCAAATTCAACCTGCATCTTATTTTGTGGACTTTTAAGCACTAGGTGAAGGTGTGTTTTTCCCCCTGGCCTGGGCTTCCAATGAGTAATACCTTGCCGTCTTATTGCTATTTCTTTTTTGTTTCAAGTCTCCTGATCTATGGTTGGACTCCCTTTTTCACTTCTTTTTAACATATCTGCTTTGATCTGTTCACCACTTTGGAAGCAGATTTTTCCTACCAGGGAACAGAAGCAGGTTTAAATAAATACCGTGGCCATTTCCACACTAGACTGTTCTAGTGCTATTATTCCACTTTCAACATCCTATGGAATCCTGGGGTTTGCCTTTGAGGCCCCTCCATAAACTGCAAACCCCAGGATTCCATAGGAGGTTGAAAGTGGAATCATCGCGCTATAACAGACTCGTGCGGAAATGGCCCCTGTTAGAGGCCAGATTACTCAGTTGTCAACTTTGTGTCCTGAGAATATAATTTTAAAATGCAGAATACCATCCAGAATACTCTTTATACTGTGTGAGTGTGAGATGTAAAGAGCATGTGAGCAGTTAAATGTGTGACAGGAGGTGTCTGTATCATCTAGAGTCATTCAGAAACTGGCTTGATGGCCATATTATGTAATATACTGAATATTAAATGCTTTACATGCAATGCAATGCAAGGTACTGCATATGAGCAGTTAAATCTGTGAGAGGGTGTGTCTGTATCATTCAGAAACTGGCTTGATGACCCTATTATGTAACATGCTGAATATAAAATACCTTACATGCAATGCAACGCAAGGTAATGTTCTGAGGTCTTGACCACAGACAGAATCCAGATTAGTTGACAAATGACAAGATGTACATTCATCAGTCTAAGAGATGGGTGGGGAACCATGCCCGTTTCAGCCCATCATTGTCTTGCTTCATTGTCTGCTTCTTAACACTGCAAACATCTGCCTTAACCACATATTTGTTTTATCTCTTCCTCTCTTATATATGGGCCTAAAGCCAACTGTTAGCCCCAACCGGAGCTGAATCAAAGGAAACTTATAAATCAACACGTTTTGTTGCAGTCGTGTGCCTTCAAGTCGTTTCCAACTTGTGGCAACCTCCAAGTGAATGACCTGTTGTGGGGTTTTCTTGGCAAGATTTGTTCATACAGGGTTTACTTTTGGCACTCCTCTGAGGCTGAGAGAGTATGACCTGCCCAAGGTCACCCAGCGGGTTTCCATGGCCGAGGGGGGATTTAAACTCTGGGCTCCAGAGACATAGTCCAACATTCAAATCACTACACCACGCTGGTTCTAAATCAACATCTATCTAAGTTCAATTGATTCAACACTCTGTTCTAGTTAGAATTAACAACTGGATTGAGGCTATTATGGCCTATTCTTTCCTATGAACAAACACCAGAACTCCTTTGGTGCACTACACCAACGCAGCCGTCCATTACACAGGTGTAGTGCATTTTCTTCAGGGCAGCACCGTGGTAGAAGGTGTGAAGACCAGGAAAGCTGTGTCCACATGGATCCAGATCATTCCACGTAGCCTATTTGTTCTATATCTGGCTTCCCGGTGGCTCTTCAAAGATCTCAGTGCAATTAGGAGCTTGCTTTTGAAAACTGTCTATGTAGGACAGGCAATTTTCCAAGGCAGTCTTCCCAGTACACCTTCACTGTACAGGGCACCTGCCCACAAAGTCAGACACTGCAGAAGCAGGCTGCTTGGGACTTGGAAGTTTTTTTCCCTAGGAAAAGAAGACCTTCTCCGCCCTATTACACTTCCGGGCCCAACAGGACTCCATCGATCAGCCAACAGGACTCCATCAAAGAACCCACAGGGAAGCCAATGCTTCTGGTCTAAAGCAAAACGTGGGAAATTTCCTTCTTCCCGACGGCAACTCCCAGAATACCTGTTATCTAGCTGGCTGGAAGGTTCTGGGGAGGGTTTATAATCCAAAAAAGTAACTTTCCCAAGATCTCGGTTAGAGATACTGGGGAACCCTGCTGATGAGAAACACAGAACAGATCACGGTACAAAAATAAGTTTGTTTCCAGTAAACAATACTGGAGGGGGGTGGTTGAGTAAAGGAGACTTTCCTTCCACCTTGTGCCTCTCCACTGAGAGTAAGGATTTACAGCTAATATAAATAACTTCCATTTGTGTGACCGTTGGCAAGGGCTGCCACAACACAGTTGCATAACCAAATCTTTGCTCTGCTTCCTCCAAGCAGCCTGCTGATGGTGTCGAAATTGGGCTTTTGAGCTTACACTTCTGGAGCCAACACATCCTCCCTTCCCTGACTGTCCAATGCCCTAAAAGTTTAAATTTAGAGTCTCAGCGAGTCATTCTATCAGCACTGCAGATGCCACTGTTACCCAGGAAGCAGTCAACTGGTCTTCCTTCATTGGCAAAAAAACTCTATGGATTTTAACAACTAAAAAAAATAATACATAACACATTTGCTGAACTCAGAAATAGACTAATGACAAGGTAACTCTAGATAAACTTTTATTTCTTGAGGAAGATGCCAGTTGGTAGAGGCAAGTGTTTAGACTTCACTTGACATCTCTCTTCAAATGGAAAAGCCTTACCTTAAATTTGTACCTTAAATTTGAGAATGTGCTATAAGAGGCATATAGATCATGTGAGAAAGAACTGGAGACAGGCTTTAATACCTGTGCAAGCATATTTAAACTTGCATGGGTTTTATATCATGTTTAAAATTCAGCGGCGTCCAGTGTGGAGTTCTCTGGTTAAGAATTTCAAGTACCTCACAGAACTACAAATCCCAGTATTCCAGAGCCAAGGCAGTTCAGCTATCTTGGGGCAGATGGAGCTTTTAATGGAGGGTGTGATGTTTCTATTCTATTATGTTTTAAATGTGTTTTAATTTGCTTTTAACTTGTATTTTTTTAAAAATAGAACTAGGGTTTGATTGTGTTTTAACTTTAGAATTAATAATTAATTAACTAATTAATTAAAGAGAGAGAGAGAGAATGATAGTCATGTAGTTGTTTTGTGTGAAAGGATTTGGAATTTAAAGCTGGAAGATTTTTCGTTTCCCTCCCTCCTCCTCTTTCTTCTTCTATTTAAGCACAAATTAGCCCAAACCACTGAACTATGATACTCTGGGTGATTGTTGGCCAAATATGTGCCTGACAAAGTTGTAATTTGGTTGTAGGGGGAGAAAAAAAGGAGGTTTGAGGGATGCTCTGGGCAAATCCAAGAGTGCAAAAAAAGAGGCTGAGAGAGCATGTGCCTATAGTCTGTCCATTCTTGTTCTGGAGGGATTAAATATGTCTTGGAAGGCGTGCGTTTCGTAACGTGCATACATTCCTTTCATCCTAGCAAATTCTCTGGCCAAACAGGTTTTGGAAGCAACTCTAAAGCCAGCAAAACCAGCTCACCTGGGGGCCAATGTGACTAGGAAGAGCACACAAGAAAGGAGTGACTCCCTTTTCAAGCCGCCTTCCTGTCTGAAATGTCAGCAAGTGCAATCTGCTACAGTCATCCCCAATCTGGTGCCGTCCAGATGCGTTGGACAACAATTATGGCTCCTAGTATTCTGTTTTATATGAGACATCCCATTTTAGAGTCCCATCAAGAGTTGAAAGGGCAGCTATCAAGGAATTAGATGAGACCCTCAAGCATAAAGATCATCAGTAGATACTGAAGTCAGAATCATCCACACCACAGTATTTCTTATCTCTACCTACACATATGAAAGCGGCGCAGAAAATCAATGCACTGGAAATGAGTGCTAGAGGAAGTGTTCCACAGATACCAAAGACGGCTAAAAAGACAAACACATGGGTCCTACAGCAAGTCAGACCTGAAACTTCATTAGAAGTTAAAATAACTCAACTGAAGCTGTCATGCTTTAGACATCTCATGAGATGATGAGACCCACAAGAAAAGGTGACAATGGCTTGGTGAAGTGGAAGGCAGAAAAGAGGACAACTCTATTACAGGTGGATTGATTCAATCAAGGAAGTGATGTTTGTAAGACCTGAGCAGGGCTGTTGATGGCTGTTGCTCTTGGAGTGTCACCATAAGTTGAAGTCAACTTAATGGCAAATAAGAACAACAAAGCCTGGACTTGAATAAGGATGACACAGGGCAACTCAAATCCCGTACTTGAGAGAAAACACCAGCTGTGGCTCACACCACACCAATGGTATGAACAGACGGGTCTGTCTGCTTGGACTGCAGCGGCCATGGTGCTGCTCTTCCTTCTCTCTGTCTGTCTGGCCTGATGTCAAGCGGCAGCACAAAGCTCTCACGTCATGATGGCTGGCTGGCCATTTTGAGATCTCCATGGGTCTGGAGGTTCCTGTGGGATCTGAAATCTCCTGGGAGACTCCGTATCTCACAAGATGCCCCCGTTTTCCAAGACTTCAGGCAGCCTTATATAGGCCTGCCTCACTCATCCCTTACCGTCCTGCAAAAAAACCAGGAAACCTAACTACAATTCCCAACGTCTCTGGAGCTGACCAGCTTGAATGGGGAGAAAGATGGTAACAGGAAGTGACAAAACACCACTTCCTGTTGCCATTTTGAGAGGGACTGCAGAAGAACATGGAAGTATTTGGGACTGCTAAGATAAAAGGGGTGGCCTGTGCAGGATTTCTAGGGGTCAAATTGGCTACTGGTTGCCTGCCCTGATAAAAGTTTTTGGACTTTCCCCAGAGGTATCGCTAGAGATATTGCTACCATGGGGGTTTGCAATGCAATGTTTACTACTATTACACTGGTCTAGACATCTATTCCTCATTCTGGCTAAATGGAAATGATATTTTCTGAAAAGCAACAGGGACAAACAAAGTCATGGTACCACCTCATAGCCTTAGTGGCTCAAAGAGCACATTAGAGCAAGGAGGAAATCGTCACTGCAAGGAAACCATCAGCTTACCTCATGTAAATTGAATTCTTTGGCCTTTTCCTTTAGGATAACCTGCAAGAAAAGACATGGTAAGAAAGGCAATTGCACCAGTAATTTTTTTTTTCTGATTTAATATTTATTAATTTTAGTTCAGAGATACAAACAGACTAATCCTCCCTCCACATTTGCTAGAGTGAGGGGCACAGGACCTCCATGAAAGTAGAAAAACTGTGAATGACTCTAGGCCCTCCCAAATCATATTTAACACACACAAAAAATATGATCACCATACTCGACCCACTGTGAATTCCTTTGGGACATCAAGGTTCCTTCACAAGGCAGAAGTGGGGGACTGGTGGGGCTGACTGCCACCTCCACGGCTGCCCCACACCATTTTTAAGAGGGACTTACAAGCCTTGTTCGCAGTTTTACAGTTTCACGAGGCTTGCGGTCCCTATTAAAAATGGCACAGGGAGGCAGCAGAAGTGACAGCAAATAATCCGTGAATAATCCAGTCCACAAAAGTGAAATCTGCAAATGCAGAAGGCTAAGGGTAAAACCATGAATAATCTTCCCTGCCCGCACTCATCCTTCCACTCCCTTCCAGGGCTTCCCCATCCCATTCCCTTGCCTTTTGCCTTGGCACCTGAGCCTTCCTTCTCCACACTGTGCAAAAGGCAAGGGAATGGAGCGGGGGGTGGGGAACAGTCTTCTTAATTTTGTTCTGTAAACTGTCATGCCCCTTGGTGGTGCTAATGATGACCTATTTTCTGGCACAAATCCATTAATTAAAGTAATTATGGTAGCAATGGAAAATAGGTAATGTCTTCCCAGCTATGAAGCACTACCTAAAACTGTAATGTAGGTAAAGTATGTAATAACATACATGCTACAAGCAAAGTAAAGAAAGAAAAATGTGTAAATGAATATGAGAAATTTCACTCACTCACTTATCAAAAGTGCTTTCTTTTCATGAGATGTGACACTGAAGGCAAGCTGTTTAGTATAACAGTTTGGCTAAAAACGGATAGGGCCATTGTCTGTGAGGCAAAATTACACTGAATAAAGAGATAGAGGGAGGGAGAGGAAAGAAAACAGAAAAAGAGCAAGGAAACACAAATGGCTCACCTGTTTGTAGGCGTACAGTTCTTTGTGGGCTTGATGTCTCAGCCTGGAATTCAAGAACAAAAAAGGACTAAATTCTAAGAAAGTAAAGTACATTGGAAATACGATTTTAGGAAGTAAGACAATCCCATGAAGGCGCTCTAAGGTCTGGTTCCATTCGTAAAACAGTGATTCACACAGTAAAATGCTTCTTACTGTGTGCTTATCTGTTTCAGATTGTTGATGAAAAAATCTCATGTCACAGTAAACCATGAGTGAATGTAACATACATCATTAGACCGTGGTTTAATGTATCATATCTTAAAAAGAACAAAAACTGCAGCAAGCCTTGAGCTCTCCTGGTCCCTTTGCTCACATGGCTAACAGGAGATATTCTGAAGGTTATTCTGAAGGTTAACCAGAATACTCTGAAGGTTAACCAGATTCCTAGGCTATTTGATCTGGGTAATGTCATTAACAGTGAACTGTTAAAGGAAGCCAGTTTCAGAAGAAAGTTGCCTTGTTCTAAATTAACTATAGTTAACTCTGGGTGGTTAAGAAAAAGCAAAAGCTCTTTCATCCAAGGGCCCTCCTAGATTTTCCTAGTTGTGGTTGCGACCACTTGGTAGTTGCATGTAGCTACCCTTAACATAACCCACAATGCCCCATAGCACCACTAGGCAAAATGCATTGTGGGAAATTAAAAGGGGGAAGCTAGATCCAGCCACCCGCTGCTGCTAACAGTGCCAGGTCGGGGGGGGGACCTCATACAGTCCCCACAGGTGGCATCACCAGTGGACCTTGCCCAGAGCTTGTAAAAGTTACATTTTTAGATGATTGCTCCCTGAATCCTGCAGCCAGAATAGCCATGGCCCTACTCCCTGTGGGATTCTGAGCGTTGTAATACAGTACACCAAGTTTAGACAATGAAATCTATAAAAATCTAAAAGAAAAGAACCTCTTCAAAGTCTGGCAAAATCTGCAGCACTGAGTGGAGCAACGCTAGGTGGATCACTTTTCTGTCCCTGGGAACTTCTGGAGACCTCAGGAACTGCTAAGAAAGCTAAATCCCCAAAGAAGCCCAGAAATGACTGAAAGATTACTTCTCATTTTTGTTTTTCTTTTTTCCCCAAAATGTTAAACACTGTAGGGACCCACTGAAAAGGTGAACCGTTGCTCCTGAAGGCTTCTAGGAGAGGAAATGTGATCCTTTTTTGATAGAAAGGCATGGGTCTGGAGAGCCTGGAGGTGTCCAGGACTCCAAAAACAGCCCTGAAGGCCAAATGGACCTCCATAGCTGCACGTGAATTAGTATTAGAGAAGGGGTGGGCAACGGTGTGGAGGCCAGGGGAGAAATTCCCCCTTCCAGACCTATCCCATGGACCACGACTTCCCCCCACAGCAAGCCAAAATCCCTCCCTTTTCTTTCTGCTGCTCCCCCCAAAAAACGGGGACAGGAATTGATGTCTTGTCACAGTTCCTGTTGAGAGGTGCTGCACAAGATCACACAACTTTGGGGTACTTCGGGGTTCTAGGGTGCTTGTGATAGTGAGGTGGGGGTCTTCTTGTTTTTGTGTATTTGGGAGGCTTTCTGACTCAGAGGCAAAACTGCCCCCAAATCATGCTAAATTAAAAAAAAAACCTGGGCCTCTGCTTGCACCCCCTGAACTTGAACATCTTAGGGGAACTTCAGCCAACACAGACACACCTTCCTGGATGGAAACACTAGCAGGGTGCTCCCTTTCTCATTTTGGAAAGTTCTTTTTCTTTTCATTTAAAAAAGAGAAGTCTACTTGACAGGACAGTTTGTCACTGGCTCTTGCATTACAGGCTCTCAAACAAGCAACTTTCTTTAGAATATTGTGCACACAAACATTAAGGCCGGGCACTTGTGTTTCCTGCTAAAAGTTACCGCTGGGTGGTTGGTTGTGTTAACAAAAATAATCTGGCACAAAAGACCTACAGGTTTTGAGGTCTACAGGGGTACTTCTGCTTTTCTTTTCATTTTAATCCCACGCCTCCTTGTACTGCAACATTAATGCAAATAAGGGCCCTATGATTTCCCCTTTCCGACCACCAATTTCCACTGGGTGATGGTGGCAGGAACTTGTACTTCCCAAAGAGGTAGGCAAGAAAGATTTTCTCAGACAGTATAGAGATGTTGCTGCAAACTTCTTAAAGGGTAAACCAAACAGACCTAAATGGTGTGCAACTATGGGTGTCCACTATACCTGGGGGCATTCTCAATGCATTTAGGAGCATTGTAATGTCTGATTTTTTTTTTTTTTTTAAAAAAGGTGGACGGAGGGGAGTTTGGGGACTTTTCAAGGTGCCTGATGTGTAAGCAAAGATCTCAGAGAGGACCTCTCCGTGAAGGTTAATAGCACTGTCCTAACCAAGACAGAGTATGTTACTGAAAAGGCATGAAACCATATCGTCTTCTCACGAGATCTTAGATGGCCAAATCCCTGTTGCACCTACCTACAAAAAAAAAAAAAAAAGGTGTGCCCCCAAATGCCCTCCTACATTTTTGCCCCCAAGCCATTTTAGGCCCAAGAAACGCCTTTTCTTAACAACAGGAAATGACCCAAAGTCACCTCCTGTTTTGAAAACTGGATGTGAAATGTCCCAGGGAGGTCCCAAAATGTGGTGAAAATGTCCCCCTCAGAGAACATTTGGGGGCATTTTGAGCAAACTTTTTGCTCCACAAAACCCTGCGAAGCTGCATGTGGCTCGTGGGCTATACTTTACCAACCCCGGTATAGCTCTTCATGGCATTCTGTCTCCACAGAATTTACACAGTGAACTATCCGTACCGGAGTATTCACAGCCTCCTGGTTTTCTGACTGATTCCACTTGGCTTCTCAAGTACAGCTGGCTCTTCACATTTGCTAGGGTTAGGGACCCTTGCGAATAAGGAAAAAGCACAAATATCAAAATGCATGTGTGTGTCTGTGGGAAGTGGGCTGAGGCATGGCGGAGAGAAAGGGTACCCAGGATCCAAACCAGGGCAGGTAAAGAAGGAATGGTGGCAGGGTTGACATGTTAGCCCTATACTACCTCTCTCGTGCGCATCTCCATTCTTGGGTGTGCATGGGCATCGGGAGAGGGTTTGTGGCGCTGAGATATTGGCCATTTCTGCACTAGACTGTTACAGTGCTATTATTCCACTTTCAACATCATATGGAATCCTGGGGTTTGCAGTTTAGAGAGGGCCCTCTTTGGCCCCAGTAAACTACAAACCTCCAAATTCCACAGGAGGCTGAAAGTGGAATAATAGCACTATAACAGCCTAGTGCGGAAATGGCCACTGAGCAGTGAATCCTCCTTAGCTGGCCAAGCAGGGGCTGGTGGAAGATGAAGAGGAGCAGAGCTGTTTTTTTAAAGGGGAGTGCAGTCTGATCAGAGCCACCAAGAGGGAAGATTCCCCTGGAAAAGAAGCACTGTGGGTGGGGATAGAGGTTGAAGAAACCCACAGTCAAATCTGTGAAAGCCAAACCTGCAAATGTGGAGGGCCAACTGTATAGGGAGGTGACAAAAGTACGCAAAGAACCTCTTCCCTCATTCCATTCTGGAACGGTACAGCCCAGCGAAGGCTGTACCTTCCACCTTTCCTGTCTGGTTCAAAAAACCTATTCATGTTCCATGGCAGAAATCTAGGGCAAATCAAGCTAGGCACAATTCAGAATGAAGACGTGTGTTTTCATTTTAAATCAGACCCTCTCTGTCTATCCTGAATGAGCAGAATGCCGTCTTTGTAAGAAGAAGCCGTCCCTGCCTCGGTGCAAAAGCCAGATGCACCCATACAAGAACGAGCTGAGCAGTGAAAGAGAAATGGTATCAAGGCACCTCGTGGGACGAAGAGATATCAACTCTTTAGCTGGTGCAAAACGAACACAGAATGACTTGTTTCATCTGAGCACCATTTCACTTGAAAATAATCATCTCTTCCAAAGAGCTTTATATTCCTAATACACGACTGGACTCGCTCTACCCAAAGGCATCCGATGTGGACTGAGACCACGGCCACACTGGAACAGACAGGAGGGTGTGCCAAGTCCATTCACAAAGTTTAAGCAAGCTCCAAACCTCTGACTGGAGTGGATAAGGCAGGCTGTAAAACAGGTGAGAATCTGCTGGATCCATCGCTTCTTTGGTGGAACTGGGACTTTTCCCCACTACCCTGCAACTCTCTCTGGTGCCAAATGAACTGCTCTGGAGGGTTTGCCACAGAGATCCAAAAGAGAGAGAGGGAACGGAAACAGATCCTAATTTTGTTGGCAAAAGTCACAGAATCATAGAATCATAGAGTTGGAAGAGACCCCAGGGGCCACTGAGTCCAACCCCCTGCTATGCAGGAACACCTATCAAAGCACTCCTGACAGATGGCCATCCAGCCTCTGCTTAAAAACCTCCAAAGAAGGAGACTCCACCACACTCCCAGGCAGCATATTCCACTGCCGGACAGCTCTGACCGTCAGGAAGGTCTTCCTGAGGTTCAAGTGAAATCTCCTTTCCTGCAGCCTGAATCCATTGCTCCTTGTCCTGGTCTCTGGAGTGACAGAGAACAAGCCTGCTCCCTCCTCAACATGACATCCCTTCAAATATTGAAACATGGCTATCATGTTCTTTCTTAACCTTCTTTTCTGCAGACTAAACATCCCCAGCTCCCTAAGCTGTTCTTCATAGGCCATGGCTTCCAGACCCTTCACCATTTTGGTTGCCCTCCTCTGGACACGTTCCAGCTTGTTGATATCCTTCTTGAATTGAGGTGCCCAGAACTGGACACAGGATTCCAAATGAGGCCTAACCAATGCAGAATAGAGTGGTACCATTACCTCCCTCGATCTAGACACCATACTCCTATTGATGCAACCAAGAATCACGTTGGCTTTCTTGGCTGCCGCATCACACTGCTGACTCATGTTCAACTTGTGATCTACCAAGACTCCTAGCTCCCTTTCACATGTACTGCTATCCAGCCACACGTCCCCCATCCTATATTTGTGCATTCCACAAAATAATTTATCAGTAATTTTATTTGTTGTTGCTGCGCACCTTCAAGTCATTTCTGACTTAACGGTGAACCTATCATGGGGTTTTCTGGAGCTGAGAGTATGTGATGCACCCAAAGTCACCCTAGTGGATTTCCTTGCCCAAGTGGGGAATTGAAACCTGGTCTCCAGGGCTCAGACCTCTACACCACACCGGCTCTCTCACTTTATTTACATCCTGCCTTTTTTCCCCAAGACGAGGACACAAGGTGGCTTACAGTTAAGAAATGCAAATGAAAACCACATGCAGCTGAAAACATTTAAAAAAAATCAAGATTAAAATAGTAGCAGACTGTTTGTAAAAATGGAAACCAATTACATTTATTGAAAGTATAGAAGAAAAGCAGTACCGCACAATGGAAGGGGAAGCCCCTGACGGGTAAAGACCTGGTGGGAGAGAACGATCAACAAAAGGACAGCAAGGAGGTCGCTGTTCTTCCACTAGACGCAACAGATGTACAACACTGGCCCTGGCCCTTGTGACCTAAAATGAGCACAGTTTCCCCTTATGGTCTTAAAGCAAGGATGGTCCACCTTGAGCGATATAAGTGAACAAAACAACAGCAACAGGCAACTGTGTGAGAGCCGGAGTCCATTTCTCCATCAAACCCTCCTGTGGGCCACTCCCGCCACAGCAAACCCAAATCTCTCTTCCTCCATTTTCCTCTTTCAAAAGGGCAACAGGAAGCGCAGTCAGCCCTCCACATTTGCAAGTTTCCCTTTTGCGGATTTGATTATTCACGGATTATTTGCTGCCACCTCTGCTGCCTCCCTGTGCCATTTCCAATAGGGACTGCAAGCCTCGAGGGACTGAGAAACTGCGAAGAACGAGGCTTGCAAGTCCCTCTTAAAAACGGTGTGGGGCAGCCGTGGCCGTAAGTCCCACCAGCCCCCCACTTCTTCCTTGAGAAGGAACCCTGATGCCTCGAAGGAATCCACGGTGGGTAGAATAGGGTGATCGTACCTTTCTGTGTGTCAAATATCGTTTGGGAGGGCCTAGAGTTATGCACAGTTTTTCCACTTTCACAGAGGTCCTGCACCCCTAACTCTAGCGAATGTGGAGAGATGACGGTAAAGCGGTGTGACCGTTTTGAGAGGGACTGCACAGCAAAACAGATTTGGGAGTAGTACGACATTCTGACGTTTTAGATGGGGGTGGGAGTATTATCACCATCTAGTACTAGTCAAACAATCAAACCACTGCATGACACTGGCTGTGGCTATTATTGTAGGTCTCCCAAATGCCTGATGTTAACGCTGTGCGTAACACGGTGGTAGTGGGAGACTACACCAGTGGACAGGGGTCGTGTGTTGGCTGGCCTCCCATTCCATAATGTCACCTGCTCCACAGAGCACATTGGAAGGGAGGGGCGAATGAATGGCAGGGGCGAAACCACCAGGCAAGGACTCCACTGGTGGCTGTACAACAGGGTGGGCTGCGGGCTGGGCAGTGGTCCCAGTGTAGGCCCCAGCTCAAACCCTGCCAAACTATATGGACCCTCAAAACGTGCCACAGTATGCAGAGTGTTGCTGTCAGGCTTGCTGCTATATCCATATCTATACTGACCTTAGGAAAGTTACTTTATTTGGACTACAACTCCCAGAATGCCTGCACCAGCAGCTAGTCAAGGGATCTTTTGAATTGCATTTTAATTCATTAATTCAATTTATATCCTGGTTTACTCCCAATATGGGATGCAAACTCATACCTACAAGGATTGAACTACAGTCTTAGAAAGTAACTATTCCAATCTCTGAGTTCAATATACAAGGTGTGGTTGCATCTGTATGAAAAGCTTCAATTCTTTGAACAGAACGGGCCTTCCTGTAAGTGCAATTCTCTTCCCGCTCAAGGGACAGAACTTTCAGATCCAGCCCTCTAGCTGAACGCTTGCCTTCCGTTTTCTTCCAGAAGATATATTGCCCCAGGTTTCCCAAAACCTTCAGCCACTGTCCAGTCTAGAGGTGTCCTCCCCTACAGGTGTGGTAGATTACAGCTCCGCATCTTTGTAATCCATCTCCTTTATGCTTCCAATGGGCAGCCGAAACAATGCTGCTCAGCATGGCCTTTAATTTCTGAAACTGTAGTCTTATACTTTTCCTGCTGTCTTGCATTACGTCTTTTCTAATGAGTCATGTTTGCGTATGATATGCCCAAAGTACAGCACTCTCAGCTTTGTCATCTAGGCTTCTAGGGAGAGTTCAGGCTTGATTTGCTCTAGGACCCACTGACTTGTCTTTTTCGCAGTCTGTGGCATCTGCAGAACTCTCCTCCAGCACATTTCAAAGGGACTGACACTCTCGTCTAGATTAGCTCTCTTCACTCTCCAGCTTTTGTAATCGTACAGAAACCAAGACCACACTTTTTTATTTTGCTCAAGAGAAACAAAAACGTGTACAGTCATTGCTGAATGGATAATTATTTTGGAAGACTGTTGTCTGACGCCTAGCAGGGCTGTGTAGAGATACTTCACAATAGGGGCTAATAAACCGGAGTCCACACAATGAAAACTTTTGTTCCCAACTCAACAGGAGCCAGAACACTGCTTGCTGAACAAGCATCACAGGATTCCCCTGCCCCAGGCTGCTTTTGTATCATGCGCCCAGAGTGTCTCACATCTATCAACAACAGATCTCTCACAGTGATCCTTATCTAAACTCAGTTTTACCTCCAAGGTTATGTTATCTCGCTGGAACAACCCTATCCCGGGGTCTACAATTTTGATATTAAAATATGATTCAATGTGCCTAAGAGGTCACCCGGATGGGCACATAGGCAGGCAGCAATGGTCAAAGATCGAAAACCAGGTCGGGCCAGTAAAATCCCCAGCCACGTAGCCCCAGGAAACCTCAAGATGTGTAAACCCACAATAAACAAAGGGTCCTCAGCCCCAAGATGCCGACTTGAGGGGATTAGCGTGTCTGCCCCAAGTAGAGCAAATATTCCATCAGGCGAGGACCATTTACATGAAGTCACACCACAAACTAACACAGCCGAAGATCCTGAGACTTTGGCAACACCTTGCATCCCATCACACAAAGGAAATTACCATGGTGGAGCTTCGTTATCGCTCCAACACCCATTGTTCTCCCAGGGAAAGCATTAGTCCCCCAGGTACTTTTTCCCCTACAAATAGTCCCAGTTTTTGAGTGGTTCTTTGGATCACTCCCGGTCACCCCAGCAGACCGTTGCTCCGTCTGTTGAGTGTTCCCCTCAGCCCTCTCTGTGCTGAGCCCCACTTCTCCGCTGCCTTCCCGGACCCAGGACTTCAGGACAAGGTGCAGTATTACCCCAACTGTACCCCTCCAATACTCCCCTATCCAATTTCCTCTCTTTTGCTTCTTAATAGCTCTTGGGTGCGTGATTGCGTTGGTGCATGAGACTTGCATTCAATAAAATCATTTATTGGACATGTTTGGTTTTTGGCTTGGCCTGACCCTGTAAAAACTGGGTAAAAAGACTCCACTAGGTTACCCTGCCTCTTGCATTGCTATTGCTTATGCTCTGGCTAGTTTCCATTCCCCATCACGTGGAGCACATTGAGGTGTCCCCCAAGGGACCCCAGAAATCAGGGTAACAGTTAACTATTTACACTTTGGAAGAGGCACACATTTTGCAAAGAGGCTCTTGCCTTTTCCCACCTGATTCACATTAGCAAGTCAGGTCTCTTTCATTAGCTTTCTACCACGTGTTGTAGCAGCTTGCCTATGAGAAGGGGCAGAGAACAGGGGAAGAGAGATGCAAATCATTCCTCAAGCACAAAATATGTAAGTTATTTATGAGAGAGAAAAAGAGGGAGAAATGCCTTGGAGCATCAGAGTCAAGAAACCCTCAGCAAGCTTACTACAAAATCTAAAATGCACATTGGTGGGGTCTTTATCAGGCTAACCAGAATGGGCAAAAAACCCTTATTATGCTAGCTTTCGAAGCTCACTCATTTATTCATCAGGCAAAGATGTTAAAAGAATGAGCATACAGAACAAACATAGGCGACAGTGTTGGAGTACAGGGATAAGAAGTTGTAAAAGTAAGCCATAAAAGTTCAGTTCTCAATTGCACCCATAACTTTCTCTTGCGATCTGTTGCGATCTGTTGGGTCCAGTGAGGCCAAAAGGCTCCTATTTTGAGAGAGTTCAGCAAGCTTGTATCTGTATTCCATCACATGTAAAACCAACATGCTGGAGCCATGTGTGACTGGACCTATATACAGGGCATTCTGTTGGTTAGACCCAGCTAACTCTTTCATCAATTGTTGAATGGTGACTCAACATGCAGGTAAATCCCACTGACTGAATGGGTCTAGTTTTTGTTGTGTTGCGTTTTCTTGTGTTGTGTTGTGTATCAGACTTATGGCGACCCTCTAGGGTCTTCTGGGGCTGAGTGTATGTGATGCACCTAAGGACAACTAGTGGGTTTCCAAGGTTGAGCTAGGAACTGAACCCTAGTCTCTTGGGTCGTAATCCAACGCTCAAACTACTACAGTCCTCCCTCCACAGTTGTGGGTTTGACCTTTGCGAATTTGATTATTCGCAAGCGCACGTGCCTTTACCCCCAATTCTCCTCCTCTCATTGCCTTGTGTTTTGCTAGATGCAGGGAAGGAAGGCAAGCGTGCCCAGGAAAAAGGCAAGGGAATGGAGGAGAGGTACACACCTGTGTTCTCCCCCCTTCCATTCCCATTTGCGTTTGGCCCTGGTGGGAAAACGTGTGCCAAGGCAAAATGCAAGGGAAGAGAGGGAAGGCAGACATGTGCCTTCCTTTTCCTCTGTGGAGATCCCCCTCCCATTCCCAGGCAATTGGCCCCAGTGTGCAGAACTTGCGCCAAGGCAAAATGCAAGGGAATGGGCAGAGGGGAGAAGGCTTGTGCACATTTTCCTTCTTCCTTCTGGGGCTCCCCCCTCCCATTCCCACACCTTTTGCCCCAGTGTGTGTTCGCACCGAGGCAAAATGCAAGAGAACAGGAGGGGAGCACGGGTAGGGCGGTAGTTATCTGCTATTTTTCTACTTTTACAAGGGTTCTGTGTCCCAAACCCTTTCGAAAGTGGAGGGGCCACTATACACCATGAGAACTAGTAAGAGAATATAGGCCACTGAGTTAGAACCTAGGTCCTTCTAATCCAGTTACTGTCGCCTTTGGAAGCAACAGCTAACCGGGATTTCAGGAAGGATTCTTTCCAACCTGTTCCTGGAGCTTGCTAGTATATCCCAGTCGTCTACCATCCAAGTAGTGACCAGGCCTAATCCTGCTGAGCTTCTGAAATCACACAAGATAAGGTGTGTTCAGGATGGCATGGTTGCCGTATCACTGTCAGACTCAGCTAGTGAGTTTTGTCAGGATTCTAGCCAAAATGGGGCTGCAGGAAACTAAGAGTTTCTGCCTGCTTGGGAAAAGCCGCTGGGTCTTGCAGGCCATTTCTGCACTAGTCTGTTATAGCGCTATGAGTCCACTTTCAAGATCCTATGGACTCCTGGGGTTTTCAGTTTAGGGAGGGGCCTCAAAAGCTAAACTGCAAATCCCAGGATTCCATAGGATCTTGAAAGTGGAATCATCGCACTATAACAGGCTAGTGCGGAAATGGCCACAGACACACACACTCTTTTAAAGGGAGGCAAACACCACACCCCAAAACAGGCCAAACAAGACTGAGTATTTGGGGTAGACATAGAACAGAGTGACAGATGGGGGAGTGGGAGGAAAGACACATATGGGAGAACGCCGCTCTATTTGGGGAGGAGGATACAACTGCAACATTTTGTTGGTGCGGCTGCCACATCCATTCCTCTTTAAGGCCCATCTTTTCCAAAGAGCTGTTACTCCACCATCCCAATCCGAGTTGTAAGTAAATTCACACATATTTGTCCCTTTGTCGTATTCATTGCTAAATTCAGGGTAAGTACGCACTTCTGCAAAAGGCTGTACAAATAAAGCAAAACCATGCCTCATTTCAAGCTCATGCTTGCCTGCAGTCTAAAGAAGGGCAGGCTGCCCAAAACCACCAGGTGCTGGATTAAACAGAAGGCAACTAAGCAGGCGGGCAAAGGCAGGGTGCTACTGGCACTGCCAAGACAAGGAGCAGGAGGAGGGGGAGATACCGCAAGGTGGGAAAAGATGGCAGCAGGGGCAGAGGGAAGACCCAATTAGGCCATTTGGGGCAGTGGTGAATTTCCAAAAACAATGCCTTCTTTGTGTAAGTGTTTGAGTGCACAGAGAGTCAACATGGTGTAGTGGTTTGAGCATTCAACTACAACTCTGGAGAACAGGGTGCGAATCCCGGCTCAGCCACGGAAACCTGGTGGGTGACCCTGGGAAAGTCCCATGCTATCCCAGCCTCAGAGGAAGGCAAAGCCAAATTCTTGTGTGAACAAATCTTGCCAAGAAAACCCTATGATGGGTTTGCCTTAAGGTCATCCTAAAGTGGAAACAACTTGAAGGCTTACAAGAACAACAAATGTATTTTCCCAGTTAAGTTGCTCTGAGACTGATTTTATGGTGGGATGCAACACACGAACAGAATAAACAAAAGTATGAGTTCCTATCATGTGAAGGCAGGCTCCTTCAGCGGAGCCCCCCGGATCTCGCTATCCACGGAAAGCAAGACTCAGTTAGATGAAACTGAATCAAATGCAGATACAATCCCAGTTACCCTTGCTTCTTTGGAGAGTCAGCATGATATAGTGGTATAAGTTTTGGACCACGACTCTGGAGATCAGAGTGCAAATCCCAGCATGGTCATGGAAACCCACTGGGTGATCTTGGGCATGTCACACGCTCTCAGCTTCAGAGGACGGCAGTGGTAAACCTGCTCTTATTAAGTCTTGCCAATACAACCCTAAGAGCCAGCATGGTGTAGTGGTTTGAGTGTTGGGACACTGGGAGATCAGAGTTCAACTCTCTGCTCAGCCAGGGAAGCCTACTGAGTCATCATGGGCAAGTCATACTCTCTCAGCCTAAAGAAAAAGGCAACAGCAAGCTCACTCTGAAACAATCTTGCCAAGTAAACCCTGTAATAGGTTTGCCTTAGGTTGCCATTAGCTCACAAACAACTTGAAGGTAGAACTGGTTACATCTGTTGTACATCAACAACAAATGAACTATTGCAAGAATGGTGGCATAGAAATTAATTAAATAAAATGTTAGATAGAAGATAAAAGACAACAGTGCAAAAACTTCATGTGTGAACCTACTTTCAGACCTGTAACTTCAATGAGGCTCACAGTCTGATCCCTGCATTTTCATTCAGTTATTCAAATAACACACAAGATCTTGGTGATAACAGAAACACCAGGAGATTGAGAAGTAGGGACGAAAAAGAAGCAAACTACACTTTCTCTGTTCAGCGCTGGAATCCTCGTCACTGGGCGGCCTGAGGCGTCTGTACCTGTTGAACCACTGATATGCTGGCCCTGGGCAGCTGTGAAAGTAGGGGAGGCAACATGGGATGGCGGAAAGGTAGCAATAATGGGCATCGCTCTTTGCCTCTCACATTCAGCCATGCCCTAACCGTACGTATGAGCCTTCAAGTTACCTGCCAACGTATGGTGACCCCATGAATTTCATAGGGTTTCCTCAGGCACTGAATACTCAGAGGTGGTTTTGCCACATCTTTGCACTATAGCCTGAAGCACCTGGTATTTCACTGGCTATTTCCCATCCAAGTACTAACCAGGGCTGACCCTGCTTGGCTTCCAAAATCAGACAGGATCTGGTGCCTTTAGGGTATTTCGGCTTTACAGAGGCAACACGGCCACTTTGTCTCATGATGCCTACCATAATGAGGTTTCCACTGGCTTTTGGGTTCTTGTAAGATTGGAAAGCCAGAGTGGTGTAGTGGTTTAGGCACTGAGCTATGACCCTAGAGATCAGGGTTTGGGTGACCTTGGGCGAGTCATACACTCTCAGCCTCAGAAAACCCTGTGATAGGTTCATCTTAGGGTGCCCATAAGTCGGAAGCAACTTTAAGGCACACAACAACAACAGCATTCAGAAACCAGAAACAGTGCCATGATAATTACTCCTCTCAACAAAACATCTCTGGCGAAGATCTGCTTCCCAGAACATCAAAGTTCTAGGTAGAAGTAATCTTCAAATACAATTAAATCAGCATCCAATAAGTGACCAAATGAATCATTCTGCTATGAAAAAGGGATAGTGGTGGAAATCAAGGTAATTTCTGAAGTATCAGAGAGAACAGAAACCAGATATCAAAATGCCAAGTGGAGAAGGCAAACAAGCCCAACATATTTCTGTTTGCACAGAACAAGGAAGTCAACATTAAATGCATTAAAAAGAATGGGATCTTGAGTACTGACAGAAAATGGGTGTCTGATGGAGAGATGTTTCAAAATATTAAAAAAGAATTATTAGAAAAGACAAAGGTTCTTCTTGTCTTGTTTTTTGCTGTAGAATTACTTAAAAAAAGAAAACCAACAACACAGACACAATGTCAAATTTTATAATGAAATCCACAGGCATTCTGGACTTGTGAATGGTTCAGTACTTGCCCCAATCACAAGAAAACTGGTAGAACTTGGGTTGTAGGTCTGCCAGCTGACCACAACATGCTTTGGATAATATTTGCAACCCATGGTGCTGAATGGGTCTAACTGGGACATCTGAAACCCAGCTCTGTCTTCAGGACAGAATGTGATCAGATGCTCCTGGGAAACCCACAAGCAGGAGTTGAGCACATCTGCATCCTACGTTTTTGTCCTCCTTGCCAAGAGGAAGGACTGCCTTCGACGCTTAAGGGAATAAATCCCCTTAATCCTGACTAGTAGCCACTGGTGGTCCCAACTTGTGTGGATTGACCAAATTCCCTTTTAAAGGCATCCAAGTTGGCTGTCATCACCACATCTGGTGGAAGAGAGTTCCACAGTTTAACTGGACACAGTATGAAGAAGTCCTTCCTTTTTTCTGACCTTGAATCATAAAATCATCATTCAGCTTCACTGGATGGATGGCTTCCAGTATTAGCATTCTTTTTAACGAGTTAGGGTTTTTAAGAGGTTTTGATCATTTAAATACATTGTATGTTTTGAATTTTTAGCTATTTTTTAAACAACTGGTGTAAGCTGCCTTGAGTTCTGGGAAAAAGGCAGGATGTAAACGTAGTAGTAAGAAAGAATAGCAATAACAACAATAACGCCATGAGAGAGGGAAGAAAGCTTCTCCCTATCTGCTTCCTCCATACCACGCACATTTGCTGCATGGCTGCGGTATCTGCTCAGGGTGACCAAGTACAGGGTTAGCATGAACATATGAAACTGCCTTACACCATGGGTGGGGACAATCTGACCCCCAGGCTGCATGAGATCCCTGCACTCCACTTTAGTGGCCTCTGAAACCTCCCGACAGTGCTTGAACTCCCAAATTCTTTAAAAAAACAGGATCGCCAGCCCACCACATCCATCGGTTCTGCATCCATAGATTCAACCAAGCACAGCTCAAAAATATTAAAATAAAATCCAAAAAGCAAATCTTAATTCTGCCATGCGCTGAGTACAATGCCGACGGGTAAGCATACCCTGCTGCAGCCTCTCGCCATTTTAACATCCTCAGGCTCTCCCTGGCACTCATTTGGGTTTGCCATTTTATTTAAGGGATGCCATTTTACTACATAATGGGACTTGAGTATCAATGATTTTTGGTATCTGTAGGGGCTCCTGGAACCAAACTCCAGCATATGCTGAGGGCCCACCGTACGATACTTGCCCGCAGACCCCACAGAGAGTCTCCCAAATACCCAGAAACATTCAATTCCCTCTGGACCTGCCCAATACTTCTGCTTCCATCGTAGTCTCTGACAAAATGGGGACAGGAAGTGATGCAATGTCACTTGTGGCCACCATTTTGAGAGGAATGAAGAAGGGGGGAAAAATGAGGTATTTTCATGTGCTCTGCATGTGTGGGGAGATGTAAACTGGGTGGAGTGGGGGCTAATCGGCTGAAACAATTGTTCATCCCTCCTTTACACTGTGATATACCATTGTCTTATCAAACCCAGTACTCTCTCACACAGTTTCTCTCTACCTTTTTATCCGTAAGGAATTCTTGAAATAATTTTTCGGTCTCAGGGAAGCCCTGCCGAAAAATGATTACATCTATAGTTAGGAAAAAAAATTTCCTATCAAGATCGCTTGTAGAATCCTAGGGTTCCAGGCTGAGAAACTGCGATCAAACAGCGGCTCTCCAAGGCTGCTTCAGTAGAGATTCTTTCCCATCACTCGCTGCTTGGAAATCTTATTTGGACACCCCAGGGATTGAACCTGGAATTTTTCGCAGTCAAGGCAAGTGCTTCACTGCTGAGTTATGGCCCTTTCAGACCAAAGCTTTTCTTGTCAGAGAATCAGGTGATAAACTGCCTCCTATTTTCTCCAGTACAAACCTCACGACCTACTTTTTGGTCTGCAGTCTTAGGAACAGGTCTCTCTAGGGAAACCACCTGGTGGGTTTGCAGTGCTTTTTGGGATGTGTAATGATGCACATAAAAAAATAGGAACCTACATAATTATTAGAATTCCAAGCAGGCTGGGTAGAGAAAACAGCTATGTTAGTCTGTTGCAGCCAACAAATGCCTTTTTGACACTTGAAAGACTAACAAGTTTTATTGGGCATAAATTTTCACAGACTTGCAACCCACTGTGCATTAGATGAAGTGAGGTGGACACTATGTCAAATAAAATGGCTAGTTTTCCAGGTTTCACAAGACTACTGGGGTGCTGCTTTTTTTTTGCTGCGTGACTGTTTGTTTTTGTATCTGCTGGGTGAACCTGCTTTCAGTCTATAAGAGCAAGCCACCTGCACAGTTCTAAACAACCATATGGTGCTCAAATATTTATCTAAAATGCAAATGTGTTTCTTTTTTAAAGAAAAGTTGGGGGAAAGTGTTTTGTGATGTCACAGGCACACGGCCTATTCACAGAGTCATTTCAGACTAGTAAACTTTGATCCCTGGATATGATCTCTGGAAGAAGATTTTATATATATAATAGCAAATCAACATCCTCAAGTGGGGTGTTTTTAATATATCTGTGTACACTCTCAAGACAGACTTCTTGTCCACAAAATGCTTCCTTATTCCCACTGCTCCTACTTCTAAGGAAGTACAAGAACCATCTCTGCTGGGTTGAATGTGGCCAGCCAAGTCACTGCAAGGCATTCACAGACAAGTGAGGGCTTATGAATTAGTTGTAGGTGAAGAGAACCAGAATAGTGTAGGGTTTGAGTGTTGGACTATGACTGTGGAGGCCAGGGTTCAATTCATCCACTGAGTGACCTTGGGCACATAACACACTCCCAGCCCCAGAAAACCCCATAACAGGTTTGCCTTAGGGTTGTCATAAGTTGGAAATGACTTGAAAGCACACAACAACAACAAAATGTAAGATGCCCTCCACGGGATTCCTCGAGGGTCCTGGATGTCCCCATCCTGAAGAAAAACATGGCCAGAAAAAAGGTAATTTTCAGCTTCTGCATACCATCAGAAATGGCAATTTTGCTCTTCACTCGGCCTGACCACCAAACCCAACAATGACTCTGAAAATGAAAGTCCATCTACTTCCTGTTTTGACTGTGTGTTTATGTGTGCATTTCATTTCTGGGACTGAATCATAGAATCATAGAATCGTAGAGTTGGAAGAGACCACAGGGCCCATCCAGTCCAACCCCCTGCCATGCAGGAACACCCTCAAAGCACTCCCGACAGATGGCCACCCAGCCTCTGCTTAAAAACCTCCAAAGAAGGAGACTCCACCACACTCCGAGGCAGCAGATTCCACTGCCGGACAGCCCTGACCGTCAGGAAGTTCTTCCTGAGGTTCAGGTGGAATCTCCTTTCCTGAAGCTTCAATCCATTGCTCCTTGTCCTGGTCTCTGGAGCAGCAGACTGGTATAGCTCCCGAAGGTAGAAAACTGGCCCTGGGTCCTTGGAATTTGCCTATCCTTGTTTTAACTTACTCTCAAATCCAGAATGCATGCAAGATATCCAGCACAAAGGAACACGTGCAAACTTCCATCACCTCCTGGAGAGGATAAGGTAAAGCAGAGCTGCTCCAGAAAGTTAGTTATGAAGGGGAGTAGTTAACATACCTGATCAAGTAGCAGCAGAAGAGTAAACTAAGGATGAAGACAAAGATGGCAGTCCCAAAGACCACAATGTATATGTTGAGAGGCAGATTCTGGAATCCAATGTTTGGCATCCTGAAACTATAATGCTGGAAATCTGAGCTCATGGATGGTCTGCAGAGAAAGAAGAAAAAGAGGGGTGTTAGAATTCAGAACAATGTAATAAAATCTTACATACTCCGCTTTTTAATTCAGCAAATTCCTAGTTCTTGTATACCATTATTAAAATGCAGGTATGTGGTATGAGTGTTGGACATGACCTTGGAGATCAGTGTTTGATTCCCTGTTCGGCCATGGAAACTGAGTGGGTGAACTCTGGCACATCACACACTCTCAGCCCCAGAAAACCCTGTGATAGCTTCACCTTAGGGTTGTCATAAGTTGGAAATGACTTGCAGGGATACAACATCAACAACCTCTATGCATGCATGAACACACGAGAGCACGAGAACTATCTTCTTGCAACAAGTTATTTCTTTTGGTAATTACAGCAGCATGAAGTTACATTTCAAAAGTAATTCAATGCATGGGAACAAAGTTATATTTCAGGTGCAACGAGTAGCATTCCCTAGTAATTACTTTAAAACTAATTTTAAAGGGCATTTTTAGCAGAATTTTCTCTGGAATTTTTCAAAATTTTACACCATTTTCTTATCAATCCTGAGGTTTTTTTTTAAAAGAAAAGCAATGAAAAGCAACAAGTAAGTGATGTAATAAGCTGCTTTTTAACAAGAATTGTAAAGAGAAACAGCAACAAAGCACATTTCTAAACATTTTAAAGAGAAACAGAAAGTAATCATTTTTTAAAAACACTTTAGCATGTTAACCATAACGACCAACCTTTAAAACATTGTAACAAGCAGTGGGAACAAACGGCTTTTCTGGATAAAAAAAAAAAGGTTCCAAGGTTTGGTGCACATACATATGCAAAATAAAATACCAAGCAGGATTAGAACCCAGTGCAAACAATGAGAGGGGGTATGATACTAGGGCAGGAAAGCAAAATACACTTCCAGCAGGCCTGAAGCAATCTAAAAGTCCCCAGACCAATTCCATCAAACAGAGAAGGCAGCGAATTAAATGTATGTAATTCTAGCAACAAGAACAGTCATTGTGCAGTGGTTTCGGGGTTGAAAGGCCCCTCCCTAAACTGCAAGCCCCAGGATTCCATAGGATGTCGAAAACGGAATAACATCACTGCAATAGCCTAGTGCGGAAATGGCCTGGGACTCCAGAAAGCCATGATTTCGATCCCTGCTCAGCCATGAAAACACAGTGGGTGACCCTGGAGAAGGCACACTCTCTCAGCCTCAGAGGAAGGCAATAGCAAACCTTAGGATGGGCAATAGCAAATCTTAGGATGGGATCCCCCTAAGTTGGATTCCACTTGAAGGCATGTAACAGTAGAGGTAGAAACCTCACCAGTCTACCTAGGGCTGGACCAGCGGTTCTAATTTTTTCCCCCTGTGATCCCCTTTACACGAGGATGCTGTGCCCCCTGCTCCACGTCATGGCCCCCATGCCCTATCCCACACCTCTCTTTCCCTCCCTCCCTCCCTCTCTCACAGGCTCCTTATGCCACATGCACCCGCTATCCCAATGCTGAGCTCGCATGGTCACTAAAGGGCATGTCCCTCATGCACCAATGACAGAATGTTCGGAGAAACTGAATGGGCAAAGCATAAGAAAAAGGGAAGCCAATTGTTGCTACATCTGAGGTTAGAGGAAGGCGTAAGAGGGGAAGACCCTTCGCATTACTCTTTTACAGAGACTAATCAATCCTCAACAGTGCATGTGTGCACACACACAGAGGCTTGCCCTTTTTTTCACATTCGCTGTGCCTGTAGGCCGAATTTTCTTGCACTTCTCCCTTAAGCAACTACTGCACCCCCATCGGGTCCCACCCCACAGCTTGAGAACACCTGACCTAGCCTAATAATAGTTTGGCATTCAGTTTGCATACTATGAATAATTTTATTGTTACACTTGAAGGCCCGTAATAATAATTTTGTCCGTTACACAAAATCTTTCTTCTTTCAACTACACACACAGCAGATGCAGAGTACGGAGCACATACTGTGTCTGGTTATGAGATACAGAAGCGGGAATGAGCCACTTTCATGCAAGGATACAAAGAGGGAGGGGAGATGGGGAGAAGTCACCTGCCAATTTAGTCCTACTCCCTACAGTCACCCAATCTGGAAGGCTGGAAAGCACTCCCGTGGACTGGAGAGTCCATGGTTCATATCCCGATTTCAGGGAAGAGCTCAGAGACACACACACTTTGCATGCAGGTAAGGCGCATGCTTTGCATGTGGAAACTGTCTGACTCAGCCCCTGGCGACATCTCCATTTGAAGTGTCAGGCTGCAGGTAATGCAGAAGACCCTCCTTTGCCTGAAAACCTGGAGAGCTGCTGCCAGGTCAGAGCAGAAAATTACTGTGTCAGAGAGTCAGATACCCAGACCAAGTACAAGGTATAAACAAGGAAAAACAGGGAGTGGGAAATGAGAATCTAGCAACACCTTTAAGACTGGCTTATTTTAACACAAGTTTTCATAGATTTCAATTCACTCCTTCAGCTGCACAGATGGAGTTAGTATCAAACCAAAGGTGTATCGGCAGTGAAGGTTCTTTATCAAGGATCCATGGACCCCCAGGGGGCCACAAAGTCCTCACAGGGTTCAGGGAAGGCTTGAAGAAATGTTATGTGGTTTTTTAGTGAAAGAAAGAAAGAAACAACGAAAGAAAGAACGAAAGAAAGAAGGAAAGAAGGAAAGATGAACAGTCATATTTGGTCTCAAAGAGCAGGCAGGAGTCCTTTGCTGTGGGCAGACATCATTTGTACAGAGTTTCATGAAAATATCCCAAACCGTTCAAAAGTTATGGAATTGTTTGATAGCAAAAAATGTACTCAGCACTTGCTACTTCTGCATACGGTGAGAACATGCAAGTGAATGGTGCCAAGTGGTTGAGCAAAAGGACGACATTTTTTGCTACCACACATACAGCGAGAAGCAACCTTACGTCTTGGTGGTCCACAGCAACAAAAGATATTTAAAAAGGGTCTGTGGTACAGAAAAGGTTAAGAACCACTGGTATAGATGTTTGCCACACCTTTGCTATCAGTAGCCTTAGGCAATCCCTCTCTCAATCTTTCGGAGCTCCAATTTCAAGGCAAGACTATGGTGGGAAATACCAAATGCAATACAGGTTTGTCTATTCTTAAAGAAGGCTCTGTTCAAGAATCCAAATAAGCCAAAGCATTACCAAAGTCCAAACAAAACAGAGTGGAGGAAAAGCCTTCTACAGCCCCTTCCTTGTTTGATCTAAATGCAATCTTTTCCTTCCTAGACATTCACACAAGTCCCCCTTTGAAAGAAAAACAGCAAGGCAGGAGAAACAGACATTTAAAATCACTACTGCACCATTAGACTTACATGCTATGCGGCATTGTGATGATGATGGCAGAGGAGGCTGAAAGCAAGAACATAAGTTTTTGTATTGTTTAGAGAAAAAAATGATCTCCTAAGCAGCTTCAGGCTAAGATAAATTATAACAATGTTCTTTTGGCAGCCACAAAACAACAGCCTCTCATCCTGTAGAATTTTCCTCCTGGAGGAAAAAAACAAACAAACAAAAAACAAAGTTCCAATCACTCAACTTGATCTGGGCGTCTTCCAAGACCACCGGAGTCTCTCGGCTTGGCCAGGGTGAATGCTCCTATAGGCACAGGGAGGCTTTGCCTTTTGTTTCCAGGCGTGGTTTTCCCTGTTGCTCAGTTTACACAGAGGAGGGGAAGGAGGAGATTTCCACTAGCCATTGTGATAGAGTCAGAGGAAAATTACAAGCCTCATAAAAGTGAGATTTTATAGCCTTCACAAGGCTCTCTCTCGGCACAGGCTGTCCAGCTGTTCGGCTGGTCCGAAGCAGTATTCTTGGCCTCCGCTTGCCTTCTCTAGGCACACTTGGCCCAAAGAGAGGAGAAAATGGGATGTAAGACTTGACCACTTCCTCTTCTACTAGGCTTACATTGCACATTGGGAAGGAACGATGTCATAATATTGCAAGATACAGGATGAGCTATGTGTGCACGGAGCACTGCCATGTATATCAGCCACAGCTACACTTACTGGTTCCATAATATGTCAAAGATATTCCTGATTTACCCATTTCTGTGATAATATATGTTGCTCCTGGGAAGAAATCTTCCTAGGATCAAAGAATCATAGAACTAGAAGCAAAGGACCTGCAATGGGCTATTTTAGCTGGGAGGGGTGGCATTCTAGGAGTTGTCGCCTAAAACCTAATTTTTCCTAAGGTCTCCTGCTTGTCGGCTTGTGCAATAAAATGCACAGAGGGCCTAAATGCCCTAAAGGTATCAGATGCTGGCTGATCTTGGAAGCTAATCAGGGTCAGCCCTGGTTAGTAGTTGGATGGGAGATTGCCAACTAATGCCCGGTGCTATAAGCTATATATTTCATAGAATCACAGTGCTGGAAGAGACCCCACAAGGGCCATCAAGTCCACTCCCCTCCCGTGAAAGAATACACAATCAAAGCACTCCCGACAGACGGCCATCCAGCCTCAGTTTAAAAACCTCCAAAGAAGGAGACTCCACCACACTTCAAGGCAGCAGTGTATTCCACTGCTAAACTACTTGTACTGTCAGGAAGTTCTTCCTAATGCTTAGATGGAATCTGTTTTCCTGAAGTTTGAAGTTTGCTCCATGTCTCAGTTTCTGGAGCAGGAAAAACAAAGCAGTGAAAAGCCTGCTCCATCATCCATATGACATCCCTTCAAATATGTAAACATAGCTATCACGTCACCTCTGAACCTTCTCTTCTCTAAACATACTCAGCTCCCTAAGCCACTCCTAATAAGGCATGGTTTCCAGACCTTTTACCATTTTGGTCACCCTCCCCTGGACATGTCGCAGCTTGTTAACACCCGTCTTGAACTGTGGTGCCCCGAACTGGACACAGTATTCCAGGTGGGGTCTGAGCAAAGCAGAATAGAGTGGTACCGTTACTTCCCTTCACCTAGACATTATACTCCTATTGATACAGCCTAGAATCACATTGGCTTTTTTAGCTGCCTCATCACACTGCTGACTCATGTTCAGCTCACAGTCTACTGAGGCTCCCAGGTCCCTTTCACACGTACTGTGGTCAAGCCAGGGGTCATCTTATTTCTGTGTATTTCATTTTTTTATTGTAGTACCTTACATTTCTCCCTGTTGACATTTATTTTGTTAGTTTTGGCCCAGGTCTCTAATCTGTTAAGGTCATCTTGAATTCTGATCCTTTCCTCTGGGGTATTAGCTACCCCTTCCTAATTTGGTGTCATCTACAAATTTGATAAGAATGCCCTCTATTCCTGCATCCAAGTCATTGATAAAGACATTGAATACCCCTGGGCCCAGGAGAGAACCCTGCAGCACCCCACTAGTAACTTCTCTCCAAGATGAAGAGGAGTCATTGGTGAGTCCCCTTTGGGTTCGGTCGGTCAACCAACTGCAAATTCAATGTGGCTAGGGTGCCATGCCACAGTTACAAGTAGAGTTTGGGGAAGAACAGGTTATTTATCTGTAACTTGGCTGAGTGGTCATCTATGTCATGGAGACCACAAAGAAAAAGTTACCTTTTTGGCACACAACTCCAATACAGCCTCTCAGCAATGCTGGGAGATATAGTCCAAAAAAGTTATTTCCACAAGCTCTGGTTATTATATAACCACGCATATAACCATCTGTTGGGAGTGCTCTGATGTGTGTTCCTGCATGGCAGGGAGTTGGCCTCGATGGCCCCTGTGGTCTCTTCCAACTCTATGATTCTATGTAAGGTTAGGGTTGCGAGATTAGCGCTAGTGACTTTGGGTGGTATACATAGTGCTGCTTCGCTTGAATGCAACAGGCAGCCTAAGGGCTCTTTCACACTGCACAGTTATAACACTACAATTCCATTTTAATTATAATAGCTGCATCCTATGGAATTCTAAGATTTGTAGTTTGCTGAAGCACTAAAGAGAATTCTAAATGCAGCTCCATAAACTGCAAATCCTCAAGTTCAATAGGATGGAACAATGCCAGGTTATAGTGCCAGAAGTGTGTAGTGTGAATGCATGCCTGGTGATATGGAAGTGATTTCAGGCAGCAATTGCTGTAGCGAACTGAGAATCTAAACTCACAGGGAAGGAAAAAGAAACATGGTAAGAAGTGGGTGGTGGTAGTGAACAAAAGTGTGATAATGCCACTTCTACCCGGTCCACAAGGCATCCATTTTGAATGACATGGAGTTTAAGAAAAAGGATCACAGAAGCCATCAAGCAAGCTGGAGAAATACAGGCTTCCCCGACTTATTTGACAGGTTATGGGCCCCGGCGCTGTCAGAACTGGTTGAAAAGTGGAATATATGTACTAAACTGTAGGGAGCATAAAGGACTTAGGGAGGCTCACCTGGGACTGACAATGTACATGTGCTCCTTGCAAAGTCTCTCAACCAGCTTAGTGCCTTTTCCCTCCTTCTCAGCAAAGTTTGCGTGTAGCACACACTCCCCAATGGTCCCAAGCAAGCCTTCATAGGCAAGAAGAACTGCTGAAGGAGCAGAACCCATGTTGATTTAATGGAATTCGTCCTTAATTTGGAAGCGTCAAAAGAGCAAGTTGTCAGATAACACAGTGTCAAAAGGTGGGGGCTTCCGGTATGGGACATTCCATGGCTGTTTACATGACATGCTCATCCTGGGATGCGTTGGTGGAGTCACTTTGGCCAAAAAACAAAAAAACAGATAGCTGTAAGTTATTTCCATAAAGAGGTCCTTAACATTAGGTGGGACAAAAGAAAAGGAAAAACATTACTGTGTTGTGAATCATCACTTGGGAGACCGGCAACTTACAAACACTACAAGAATCTATTCAGTGGACAGAATGGGAAGGAAGGAAGGATTTTGTCATCGTGAAAATATGGAGAGATCTCATTATTTCCTGTCTGTTACAGTATTACATAAGTTTGCTTTCAATTTGTAGCACGACTGCAAAGCCGATGAACTCCACAAATTTCCAAATACACTGAAGGTTTTGATATTAACACTTAGGCCCAATTATATCCTTTAAATGCTTTCTGGTGAATGGCAAAAAAATTGAATTTAGGTTTGAAAAGCCTTTTTAAAAAAGTATGTACACACTTGAGACCAGCTGCATTAGCCTTCTTCTTGTTTTGTATTTTCGTTTTCATTCAGGCAGGTCATCATCCATGGCAGTGTCCTGGTGAATCAGTTTTGGGATTTAATCCAAATTTTAAAGGAGTTACCTAACATAGGCTCTAACACAGTTGAGGAAGTGCCCTGGGTGGCTCTTTAAAGTATGAAATGAATCTCAGAGAAGTTTCATCACTCTACCGTTACGGTAGCAATCAGCTGAAGTTGGTCATTATGAAAAGTAAAATAGCTACACTTTTCTAATTTTAAGAGCTGGTCCATGAATTTTACTCATTTTCCTTCTCTTCCCTCATTCTCACAATTTTACCAAACTCTGGTAAGATAAAACTCTGACTGGATAGCATCTCTGTATTATTCATGATGAAGTCTCCTGTATGTCTTTTGCAGGACAAAGGAGCGTGGCTGACATTCTGGGAGCCGCAAATATGGCCAGGGCCTTCCTTTTGCAGCAAGAATAATTTTGCCTGGTGCAAGTCTACTAGTGCTATGGGGCTGAGAGAAAGAAGAGTGGGAAAACCACAAACGATTTGGGTAAATTCACCTGACATTTTGTACATTTCCACCTTGAACTATGCAGGCAGAAAACAAAATCACTGCTATTGTTGCTGGAAACATTACGTTACAGGACAAAGTGAACCATACAAGGAGAAAGCTGCTGAAATCAGTGGGAATCGGGTAAGTCATGACTGCTGCTATTGTATACCTTCAAGTAATTTCTGACTTATGGAGACCCTAAGGCAAACCTATCATGGGGTTTTCTTGGCAGAAGCTGAGAGAGTGTGACTTACCCAAGGTCACCCAGTAGGTTTCCACGGCTGAGCGGGGATTCAAACTCTGGTCTCTAGAGTTGTAGTCCAATGCTCAAATCACTACACCATGATGGCTGACTAATGCTACGCCAAATACACCTAAGCCTGACTCCAGCCTACCGTATATTTTTTATGTATTTATTCATACAATTTCTATCCCGCCTTTCTCCCAATATGGATTGAAGATAGCTCACAGTGCAAATTAAAACAAAGTACAGTTAAAAACCATCCTTACAATGAAAAAAACCTACCTTATGAAACAAATAACTATCCTGTTAAATGCAGGACTAGTTTAAGATAGTTTAGCCGGCTCCTCCCTAAACTGCAAACCCCAGGATTCCATAGGATGTTGAAAGTGGAATAATAGCACTATAACAGTCTAGTGCGGAAGTGGTCAATGTCATTCCTCTTCCGTTTTTCTTCAGGTGGGAAACTGCTTTGAAAAGCATTTTCTTTTATTAACACGAAAAAAAACATTAATGACCTCCTTTGTAAAAGAAATGCTTTCCAAATCATCTCCTACTGGGAGAACAACAGAAGAGGAATGAAGTATTATCTGAAGTCTCAGCCAAAGATGCTATTATCCCGAGGTAGTTGTGATTTACTTGCCTCGTGGGCTAAAGCCCTCAGAGATTTGGCCTTGCTTTCAAGGCTGAGAGAGAGTGACTCATCCAGGATGACCCAGTGGGCTTCCTTGGCTGAGCAGGAATCTGAACCCTGGTTTCCCAGAGTCCTAGTCCAACAGCTGTGCTGGCTGTTACAGTTTTATTGGCAAAATTTAATTGGAAGAAGTTGGGCACTGCCTTCCTCATTGTCTCCTGGGGGGTTTCCATGACTTAGAAAGGAACCTTTGCCCCCTGGAGACCTAGTCTGGACCCCAAAGCCAGTATGCTGAAGTGATTTCAGCAGTGGACTAGGACTCTGGGAGACAAGGGTTTGAATCCCTGCTCAGCCATGGAATCTCACTGGGTAACCCTGAGTAGGTCACACTCTCTCAGCCTTGGAGGAAAGCAATGGCATATCTCCTCTGAACAAAGCCTATCAAGAAAACCCTATGAGACAGTTAACATGAGTTAGGATTGATTTTAAGACACTTATCAACAAACAGCACACAACCCCTCCTATTCCATTAAAAGATCCTTCTGCAATAGCCAGTTAAACGACCCAAATCCTGTTGGAAGCCTGTCTTTGCCAATATAATTCCCAGCACTTCGAAAAGCAGAGACAGAGATCATATGGCCCTTCCAGACACAGTTGCAGTAAAACTCAGCTCTTCTCAACACAGACTAGGCTAACCAGGGCTGATGGGAGCTGCAGTCCCCTTATCTCTGGGGGCCACAGGATTCCCCGTTCTATTTTAAAGGCTGATGAAGAATGTGGCGGGGGGCCCCTGAATGCTACAGAAGATGAACTTAGTGGGATAAATCTGAGCTGCACACATGTCCGCAAACACGTCTGCACACACACAGACACATCCGGCCTCCAGCAGATTGGTTTTGGGTCAACAGCAAAGGGGATTTTCTTTGAAGCCCTTCCACGGTCACTCAGACAACCCTGCCGCTGCCTATGTCATTTGCAATTTCAATTCACCAACCTAGCTATTTACACTCTCCCACACTTCCTCTTTTGTTTTCTTATAGTCTTGCGGTCAACATCTTTCCCTCCCCACCTGTTTTTAAGTATTAATCAGATTTTGCTTTCGCAATATATTCTCACTGTTCTTGTCCTTTAAACTTTATATGCTTCTTGAGACAAACTTCCTCCTTACTCATCTTTAGAGCTTGGAAAGTTACTTTTTAAGACTGCAACAAGCCATTTTGGCTGGAAGGGGTGGCATTCTAGGAGTTATAATCTTAAAATCTAAATTTTCCCAAAGTTACCTGCTTTTTGGCTTGTGCTATAAAATGCATAGAGCGTCTACATGCCCTAAAGGCATGAGATCCCATCTGATCTTAGAAGCTAAACAGGGTCAGCCCTGGTTAGTATTTGGATGAGAGACTGACAGCTAATACCAAATGCTGTAGGCTGACCCTTTAGCTTCAAGATCAGACATTACATGATTCTGTGATTCTACGTGGCACTGATGCTTCTTTGGGCAGTGCTCCCACTAAGCCTCCATGAAAAAAGATGACATCTTCAAAATACTTTCTGTATTTCATAGAATCATAGAGCTAGAAGAGACCACAAGGGCCATTGAGTTTGACCCCCTGATATGCAGGCATAAATCATCAAACCATTCCCATCAGATGGCCTCCGTTTAAAAACCTCCAAAGAAGGAGACTCCGCTCCCTTCCCAGGCAGCAACGTATTCTACTGTTGAACTGCTTTTACTATCAGGAAGTTATTTCTAAAGTTTAGATGGAATCCCTTTTCCTGAAGTTTTAAGCTATTGCTCCATGTCCTAGTCTTAGGAGCAGCAGAAAACAGGCTTGCTCCATCTTCCATGTGGCATCCTTTCAAATATTTAAACACGGCTATCACGTTGCCTCTTAGTCTTGTCTTCTCCAGGTTAAACATACTCAGCTCCCTAAGCCAGTTCTCCTCACAGGGCATGGTTTCCAGGCCTGGAACCATTTTGGTTGCCCTCCTCTAGACACACTCCAGCTGGTCAATATACTTCCAGAGGATGGAAGTGGCAAAATCACCTCTGAGTGTTCCTTGTGTAAGAAAATCCTGTAAAATTCATGGGGTTGCCTTAAGTCAAGAGGCAACTTGTAGGCACACACACAAAAGTACTAACCAGGGCTGACCCTGCTTAACTTCCAAGATCAGATGGGATCTGGTGCCTCTGGAGTATTGCTTTAAACCATGAAGAAAAATATGACATTGACAAAATGCCAAACTTCTGAGTTGAATTTTCACGGTATGTGTGAAATCACTGTAACATCTGAACAACCCTGAGAGCTCCAGCTTTCACCAAACTTGTTCTTCAGAACAGATTAGAAAAGTCCCAGAAACCAAATGTTGCTGGAAAAAAATCTAGTTCTGATGCCCAAGGGAGAATGACGAGAATTTGAACCTCCATCTCAAAGCTCTATGTTTCCCTTTAATAAAAGATATGATCCCCCCTCCCGCCCAGCGCAACCACCAAAAACTTTGCAGGCAGGGGTCCAGTTCTCATGGAAAAGTCTGTACAAAGGGGTGTGCGTAAGATAAAGATAAAGATAAAGTGGGTGAGGAAGTGGACACAGGGCATGGGTGAACACAGACACACAAAAACACCTTATATACACCAGGTCCATAGGCTCAGTTTAAGACTTCTCCATCTTTAAAGGATGCCCTGCAAAGGGTTTCTACCTGCCTTAGGCCAAGAGTGGGCAACTGCAAGGCAGCAGGGATCAATTTTTAACTCCTGCCTCCCCACCGCCACCACCAGCAGGCTTTACCCGTGTCCTCAATACAACCAGAAGTGACACCCCACTATTGATTTTCAGCCAATTTAGGGGGGAACTTTTTTGCTTTGGGCTTTCGGGGGAGCGGGGCAAAACCACAACATTTTTCAGTAATTTTAAGTTATTTGGGGTGGTTTGGTTAAAAAGAAATCCCATCTCAGGAGAAAGGCAGGTTATGAATTAAATAAATACATACCACCTGCCCTGCAAATTTTAATATGGATTGAGGAGGAGAACAATAACAGATTAGAATGCAATAGATTAGACACATAACACCAGTTAAAAACCACACAGGATCCACTGAAAGAGCACATAAAACTAATTTCTTTTAAAAACAATCAATATTTCAAAATTTTCAGTTTGAAAAGCATCTGGAGAGATCTGCCAGAAGAGACTCATCTTTATTGCTGTTTGAAACTCAGACAGGTGAGGTATTTATCCCAGGTAGACCATTCCACAATCTGGGGGCAGCTGAAAAAAATATCCTCCAGGTAACAGCTGTCAGTCTAGCTTTGGCAGATGGAAGTAGATGTCCCCCCTACCCCAAGTGTATGGGGTGGAATATACAGGCGAAGGCAATCTTGTAGGGAACCTGGATGCATTTTCTGGGCTATCAAGAAGCTTTGAAGGGCATCAAGGGGGTTCAACGACTATGCTCCAGGGCACTGTGGGCCACACACAGCCCGTAGGCCGCACTTTGTCCATCCAGTGCATTAGGCTAAACACACTTAAAAGAATCATCCTGACCACCTTGGTAAGCAAAGCTTGGAAACATTACTTTTTTTTTTCAAATTCAACTAAATTGTAAACAAAACATGAAAACAGCATATAACTAAAGTTTGCAAAATTTTAATTATATGTGTGTGTGTGTGTGTGTGTGTGTGTGTATAAAAACAGGGATATATGAAAATTTAAAAATTAAAATTTATATAATCACCTCTTGATGAAAAAAAAACTTCACACTATTTGCGTAGAAAATAATGCAATACACTTTCATTCCCTATTTACCCTCCTCTTACCTACAACTCGGTCTACGGATTATGTCAGATCACCCAAGCCTCCATCACCGCCTCTATCTATGTATTGATCTGCCATTTTATCTTTCAAATTGACTTCAAAAAGATATAACTGCCTTGAATTCTTGCATTGTTAATTATATTTTTCTCAATTACTTTTGAACTACAACTGCCAGCATCTCCCATTAATTGTCACCCAGAAAAAGAAATTTTTTCCAGGACTTGCTTTTAGTCCTTGCAAGAGGGGGCAGATTTAGCCCTTGCTTGTTAAGAAAGAATGGTGCTGTAGGCTGCGGACTCCCGCTGTCGCAGATAGAACAGGGCACAGCGGACATATGATAGCTCTGACATGGCATGTTCCTCCTTCTCCCCTTGATTTAAATAGCAGTGTCACACTTCTACTTTCGGCAACTAAAACGTACCCCGTCTCCAAGGGACCCACTTCTTATTTACCTCCTGACTGGAAAGAAGATAAGGCCAGGACAGCAACTCCTACAGAGATGCAGGGACAGCCTCGTATGGAAACTTGAAGCATTTTAATCAAGTCTCTCCACACCCCAAACTAGCATTTTGCAAACAGCACGACATTTGGGAACAAGCGTGACTTTTAGCCTTAGAGGAAACTCAAGCCGAGAGCTGTGCTCAGTTTTCAGCGTTGGGCAAGTCGTCCTTTTCCCAGCTTAACTCAAGGTTGTTAAGAAGGATGAGTGAGGCGAGAATGATCCTTGTCGCTTGGCCGATAAATGACAAGAGATCTACTCAAGCAAGAGCGTGAAGGAGATTTCCAGGTGGATCTGAACCTACTTTCACAGTCAGGATGCAGAGATGCAAGTATTTCAATACATCAGGGAATAGACTGTTTCTAGCATCCCACACCTAGTCCTCCAGATTTTTTTTTTTTTTGGCCTACAACTCCCATCATTCCTAGCCAGCATAGCCAATAGTGAAGGACTGTAAGACCTGCAGTCGAAAAAAAAAGGCTCAGCTTTGCAGTACAGAGCTGCCTTTTTTTTAAGGGTATTTCAGCTGAAAGAGACTTGACGTTAAAGGATTCAAGTACATAAAATGTATTACACTGGCAAATACTTCCCGAATACATGCTCTCTGCAAACGCATGGGGCTAAGAGGCTTTACAAAGGAGAGCCCATAGTTGTGGAAAAGGTTGCCTGTGGAAGATGATAAATTCAGTTCCTGGCACCTCCAGATTGAAAAGGATTTGTTAGCTGAGAAAAATACTTTGCCTGAGGCTCTAGAAAACCAACAGTACCAAAGCCTATAGATAACTTTTCTGAACTAACAACTCCCAGCACTTTCATCTCTATATGTTGACAGAGGAAACCTGGGAGTTGTAGTTCAAAAGTAACTTTCCTGAACGCTGAGTCCAGTGCAGAGCAGAGAAAATTATACGGGGCTAACTAAAGAAGTGAAAGGACATTTTGTATCTCCTGTAACATCCATGGCATACATTCATTTGGTACAATAATTATGGGGACATTCCTCAGATTCATCACTGGGGCCTTGTGTGGCCCGTAAGGATTTTCTGTGGCCCTCAACTCTTCCAAACTCACTGGATTACCCCTTTTCTGTCTACTAAAAGGGCAAACTATCTTTTCTGGGGTTCTTTCAACCTACACAATTCCAGTGCTATGATTTCACTTTGATTGCCATGGCAACATCCCGTGAAGTTCTGGGATTTGCAGTTTGCCTGTAAACCGCTGTCAAGTTGATCTCGACTTAGCGAGGCCCTGCGGATGAGATCTCAAGGCCACCCCATCATCAGTGGCTGCGCTCAGGTCTTGCAGGTTTAGGGCTGCGGCTCCCTTGACTGAGGCCATTTCCACACTACCCTGTTATAGTGCTATTATTCCACTTTCGACATCCTATGGAATCCTGGGGTATGCAGTTTAGGGAGGGACATTTTAGAATTCTCAGCTAGAGAGCTCTTTGGCCTCAGTAAACTACAAACCCCAGGATTCCACAGGATGTTGAAAGTGGAATAATAGCACTATAATAGTGTAGTGCAGAAAAAGCCTCAATCTATCCATCCGAAATGCCATCTTTCTCTTTTCCCACTGCCTTCCACTTTACCAAGCACTACTGTCCTTTCTAGAGAGTCATGTCTTCTCATGATATGGCCTTGATTTGCTCCAGGGCCCCTACATTTGCCTTTCTAGCAGTCCAGGGTATCTGTAGAATTCTTCTCCAGCACCGCATTTCAGATGGGTTGATTTTCTTCCTATCAGCTTTCTTCACTGTCCAGCTTTCACAACCATACACAGAAATGGGAAATACAACGGTTTAGCAAGTTTAGGGAGGAGCACTTTGAATTCTCAGTCAGAGAGCTCTAGCACCTCCACAAACTACACAGGATTCCCAAGGATATTGCTGTGGCAAATTAAAGTAGAATCATAGTGCTATTTCTGTAATATGTAGCTCACTTATTCACCCTTTGAATCCTTGCACATATGCATCCCAATGTTGTTCAACATTCCAAAAAAACCCCATTTTTCAAAACTAGAACTTGACTTCCAGGCAATTCTGGTTGTGTTACTGCTTTGTTTGTCTTGGGGCATTTTTGACAGACAGCACAGAAGGTCCCAGGGCATCAAACTGACCACCCTTGGGCAAGCGTCCACCTCTGCCCTACTGCATTACCTGCCCCCCGCCGCAAAATAGGGACAATAACACTGAATTTATAAGTCTGTCGTAAGGATAACGGAGGCAACGTATGTGAGGCGCTCTGAAATCCTGAATAAATGTGAAGAATCATTACCGAGAAGTCAGAAAGCAGAGCACGAGCTGCTAGCAAAATAAAGCTTCTTTAATGTCAAATCCATTCAGCTACTTTATGAAAGGAGAGCTTGCCAGGAATGCCACTGAGATTCCAGAATGCCTGAATGAGTGGACTTCAAGAAAAACAAACAAAAAACCCCAAACCAGAAATTAACACAACAGAGTCTGCATTCTCACTGGAATCAATGAAACCTTGTCAAAACCGTCTTATGTTTCACTCTGTACTTCTTTATCTTGCAATCAGGCAGTCAGCAGCCTTTCTCATGGGAGGAAGGAACAAGAACCCAACCTCAGCTACTGCAGAAAGATTTTAAAAATCTGCCTTTGAAACAGGGATGGGCAAAACTTGGGAGAATATCTTCTTTGGACTACAGCTCCCGGAATCGTCCAGACAATACAGCTTCCAGCCTGCAGGTTGGATCCAGTCTGCCAGCCCTCCCCATTCAACCCACTACGTCTCCCTTCCATCTCACACCCCCTCCTTTCTGCACTAATTTGGGGGTACAGAAGCATAGCAACCCCTTCCTGTGTTGCCAGATCATCTCTGCCACAAAAGAGGTTGCTCCTTTTTTTTGGGCACAGATGGAAGAGGGAAGGAGAGAGAGAGGGGTTAAAGAAATTAGAAATAACTAGCGTACGTACCTGGTGTTTATTATATTTTTATTTTCTCATACGTAATACTTTTAGAAAGAGTTGAGATCCTGTGTCTCTAATTCCCCAAGCTGTCTTGTCCAGTACTTGTAACCTTTCCCCATATTCCCCAATCCAATCTGTATTCAGAGTTATTAACATACAGAAGTTGGGTTCCTGAGGGAAACACACTGCCCTCCTCCTTGCTGCTAGGCCTCATCGCAATAGCAACCGGCCAGGCCCAAGAGCTCTCCGGCTGAGAATTCCAAAGGCCCCTCCCTAAACTGCAAACCCCAGGATTCCATAGAATCTTCACAGGCAGCCAGTCATACGAGGCCTTCGCCCGACACAGACAAACGAACTTTGACTTTTATATATTAGATTAGATGGTGTGGGGGGGGGGGAGATGGGAGGGGGACAGAATGCTGTGTTGGCCCTGCCCACTTCAGGCTTTGGTCATGCCCCCTACAGCAGAGGCGGGCAACGGCATGGTGGCCGGGGGTAGAATTGCCACTTCAGGATTATCCCAGGTTTCCGGGCCAAAACCTGAGATCTTGAGACAGGTCCTGGTGATGCCATTGAGCATTAGACACCACGTACCAACCACAGTGAGAGCCAGCAGGATGCAGTGATTTGAATACAGGACGACAACCCTGAGACCAGGGTTCGATTCCCTGCTCGGCCACGGAAACCCACTGGCTGACCTTGGGCGCGTCAGACACTCTCAGCTCCAGAAAACCCCGTGATAGGGTTGCCTTAGGGCCACCATAAGTTGGAAACAACCTGAAGGCACACAGCAACAACACAACCAGCCACAGGTGTTCACAGCTTGTCCTTCAGACACACACAGGCATACAGGCAGCCCTCCACATTTACGGGTTTGACATTAACAGATTTGATTCTTTGCGAGTTTCTCCAACCTCTGCCCCCCACCTCAGGCACTTTTTTGTTTGAGGGAACCTTCCCTCTTTGTGGCTCCGATCAGGCTGCACAGGTCTTTTTTTTTTTTAATATTTTTATTGAACATTTAATTTGAAAATAAAATCCCCCCTCCCCACTTCCAAGCCTACATTTTCCAGTTGAATCTGCTTATTTTCATTATATACATTCATATATGTATAATTTCTGCTTAACAAAAAGAAAAACGATTACATTATTTCTTTTCCATTTCTTCTACTCTGAATCTTTATCCAGTCCAGAACTATTCTCCATTCCCTTTCAAAATTCCGGATAGTTTATTTTTCAAAGAAAATGTTATCTTTTCTATCTCTACCATATCTAAAACTTTTAACTTCCATTCTTCAATATCAATATATTTCCTTTCTTTCCAGTATTGCGCATATGTCAATCGTGCAGCACTTATTTAATATAATAATATCTTCTGGTGGCATCTTATTTCTCTTTGTTGCCCTAGCATATTTAACAAATAAAACTCTGGTTTCATTTCAAAATTCATATTACAAATTCTTTGGATTTCATCATGTATCCCCTTCCAAAATTTTTTGGCTATCCTGCAAGTCCACCACATATGAAAAAAAGGCCCCACCTTTTCGTCACATTTCCAACATCTTGCATTCCCATTTTTTTGTTATTTTTTGTAATCTTTCTGGGGTCATATACCATCTATGCAGCTTTTTATAAAAACAGGCCGCACAGCTCTTTAGGGTCCCCAGAGTAACAGCTGGAGGGGGCTCCCCGTCCCTTTAATGGATGTGCAGATGAAGGCATTTCAGCAGGTGTTGTTGCTACCTGGTTGCATCAAAAACAGCACCTGCTGAAGTTCCCTCTTCACCAAACCATTCAAGGGACAGTCACCGCCTCTAGTGTTCAAGCTCGCAATTCTAACTAAAATGCACAATGCTCAGAGAGAGAGAGTGTGCACATTTGTTTGTGAGCATGTGCATAAAGGAAAGTATGTTTTGCTGCTTCCAAGAAATGGAGAAGCCACGGCCAAGAACGCACCATGGATGCTATTTAGAGAATAAGGGGAAAGTTCAGCGGCTCTGTGCCAGCTGGGAAGTAATGTACAAGCAACTTTTTTTTTTAACTTGATCAAAAACCAGGATAGGAGGGGCAGGATCTACTCATTTCCCATTTTAAATTTTCCAGTTTATGAAAGAGTATGGAAACCCCCTGGCTAAGAGGGCAACAGTATTAAGTTTACACAGGGCGCACACGTACGTAACGGCTACCAGATGAAGCAGCTGCCTGAGATGGATCTCATAATATCTAATCCAGGACCAGCTAAGATGCCGCATTACGTTCTCGCTGAGCAGTGCCAAGATTCTGTTCCCTCTCCAGTGAAAGCGAGATGAGAGAACTCTTTGCAAGGTTTTTCACCAAGTGCCACCAAGACTAAAGCGCAGGAAGCCACAGAAACCATAAAGGATACATTTACGAAGGAAAGGCAGCTCGGATTTGTCAATGTATTTTTTTCTACCGCATGCAATAAATTTCTTGTTATGAGAGGCTTTCCAGAACAGGATGTTTTCGAAGAAAGCAATTTCAATGAGATGCTACACTGTTTCTTAAATCATACTTCTACTAATTGTACAAATAAAATTGCAATTTTATTAATAGCATTTTAAAGTGTTTAAAAGTTGATAGCTTTATTCCATTTTAATCATAGAATCCTAGAGTTGGAAAAGACCCCAAGTGCCATCCAGTCCAGCCCCCTGCCATGCAGGGACCCACATCAAAGCACTCCCAACAGAAGGCCATCCAGCCTCTGCTTAAAAATCTCCAAAGAAGAAGACTCCACCGCACTCCATGGAGGCAGCAGATTCCACTTCTGGACAGCTCTGACCATCAGGAAGTCCTTCCTGAGGCTCAAGTGGAATCTCCTTTCCTGCAGCTTGAATCCATTGCTCCTTGTCCTAGTCTCTGGACATTATAATATTATGTTTTTAACATTTAACTGTGTTGCATTTGTTTTAATTTGTAAGACATCCTGAGTCCTGGTTCTGGGATACAAATAAAGTCAATTAACGACAAAAGCAACAACAATACCAACACAAACACGTCTCTATTTGTTAATTGAAGGTAAATACACCAAATGCAATTTAAGGCTTTTTCATATTAACACCAACAAACTGAGAGATTCAGTACCTCTACAAAAAGAAAAGAAATATGGTTGCAGTGGTGATAAGCAGTCTGGGAGCAATCCCAAAAGGACTGACTGAATTAAATCTGAATTAAGTCACCAGAGATGGGATCATAGTAATCCAGTCATAAAAAGTGTGATTACTTAGAACTTGCCACATTATGCAACGATGCCCAACAGATATCACACTGATTCCTAGATTCTCGAATAGAATTGATGGTCCAAAACTCTAGTCAGTAGTACCTGGCAGACCATGAAACTGAGATAATACCAATACATCTGCACATGTTAACTGCAGTTATACGTGTATCAAACGCAGTTCAAGGCACTGTCTTGTCTAAAAGTGATGCATCACACTTGCACGCTGTCCATTTTGCCACTCGTGACGAAGGGCAGAACTAAGCTCCCGGGATATCAATGCTCCCATTTATCAGTTTGCTGATTTGGAAAAGGTTATAAAGTTACAACACAGTGGTCCTCTCTGATGAAATGCAAAGATTAGGAGCAAAGGAGGGAAGGCATGATCCACGCCCTGCATATCAGGGGGGATGGTTATCTCCACCTAAACCCTTGAGCGACAAATTGGCTGAGAGAACACCTGTGGATCAACGCAACCTCTGGACCTGTCAGAAGCCAGCTTGCATCAGATTCTGTATTTGCTGTCTCTGAATTGCCTTTTGAAACGGACACGTAACAAACTCAAGAGCAGTTCATTCTCATGCTGCTGCCCGTAGCATCCAAGGTGGAAGGGAGAAAATGATGATAGTGTCTTATTGAAGGAAACAAAACCTTGTCTCCAAGGGAACCACGCTACTGAAGAAAATACATTTCCTTGGGTTTCTTTTCTGCAAACCTCAGTACAGGTTGAGCCTCCCTTACCCGAAATGCTTGGGACCAGAAACATTCTATATTTTGGATAATTATTTATTTGGATTTTGAATATAGTGCCTTTTTTCGGAACAGTGTCTCATTCATTTGGCACTTGTGCTGTGTACGCAACATATGCTGGGAGACAGACTGAGCATCTCTCAAATGGCAAGAATCCAGGCATAGCGCTTGGTGCGAATCCAGGCCTCCCACCACTTCACCGATCCTTAATCTCTCTCATTTTGATCCCAGTCGCCTGTTTCCACCTTCAAGGTGGCAGCTGCAGCACTCCTCAGATCGGAGAAGTGAACAAGCAGGAGCACTACAGCTGCCACTTCAAAGGTGGAAGCAAGTGGGCGGCAGCAAAAAGAGAGAAACTGGGGATATGAGAGACAAACCAGCACAAGCACCACAGTTGCCTCCTTGAAGGTGGAAGTGGGCAGCTGGTGGCAAAAAGTTTCAGTTTTTAAAGGAGGCCCAACTTGTATACCTTACTTTCAGCTTAGTACTTAATTTTAGCTTCTGTTGAAAATTTGAGGGTGGAGCAAAGACCACAAGAACAAGACGTTATTTTGTGCGACTGAACCAAGAGCTATTTTTATGGTTTCATCGGTTGATAGCCAGATGCCATGGAAGGCAACGATTTTTCCCCAACTGCCCACTGCATCTCCTAGTGAAAAGGCACTCTAACCACCACACCACACTGTCTCTCTGCGGAACATGATGAGTGGAATATTCTTGGTTAGTCCCAACTGGTGTTGCATGAACTGTTGAATGATGGATCAACATACTGGTAAATCTAATTAGGCCAATGTAGGAATGATCCAAAGAGCCAGCATGGTGTAGTGTTTTGAGCACTGGTCTAAGACTCTGGAGACCAGGGTCTGAATTCCTCCTCAGTCACGGAAACCTACTGGGTGACCTTGGCCACACTCTCTCAGCCTCAGAGGAAGGCAAAGGGCAACCCCCACTGAACAAATCTTGCCAAGGAAACCCAGTGAGAAGATCACCTTAAGGTTGCCCCAAGTCAGAAAGGACCTGAAGTCACACAACAATGAAAGATCCAGATTACAGTCTTGCTTAGCTCTCAACATGCTTTGCCTAGGAATAGATCCCAATTTGACATGCTTACTCAGGCAATAATGATCTGATGAAAGCAGAACCCAATGAATTAGAAACAGGCTGTGTCCCAAGAGGGCAGCTGGCATTACAGAGTAAAGGAGTCCGCATTCATTTCTGCAGAGAGAAGGCAAGTTAATTTAGAATGAATTTAATTATCTTAATATCATACAAGCTTTTTATGGAGTCAGTATTTGTTTCTATTACGGTTGCTGTAATGACTTTTACTTACATAATAAGCCAATATTGATTGAAATACAAAAGGTCTACAGGGACACAGGGCTAAATCCAATAGCCAGTAACAACTAGTGTATACGTAGTAAATCAATAGGCACTTTGCAAGTCAACACTTATACTTCATTACGAAAGCACCACCAACTCAGTGGCTCTACTCTAGCTGGAAACAGTAAATGGATCCAGACCACAGCACTTAATCACAGTTTGCTTTTGTAACCATGTTTAACTCTTACATCTCATCTGAATATACAAACCATAGTGCAGAAGTGGCCAAACATGAAACCATGATTTGCAGAGAACTGTACCTGTACAGTACACGGTACACTTTTGGTTTCTTTCTGGCACCAGATCAAGATTCTGGGTGCTTAATTTACTTTCAAGCATGTATACTGTTTAAATTTTTAAAGACTTTTTTTTACTTTTTAAAACTTGTTTGAATGTTTTAATATGTTTTTCTCTTGGTTAAATTATTTATTAATTTTAATTTGGACTTTTAAAAAAGTGTTTATAATGTTTTATCTGTTTGTCATTCTGAGAATTCATGATAAAAAGGTGGGATAAAAATATTTTAATAAATAAAATTTAATACAGTTAAGTATTACAGTAAAATACAGATCAGGCATTTAATCAGTCAGTATTCTGTCTCTCCGAGGTTCAACTTTTTATTTCTTTATTCTCTAGCATTTCAAGGAAAAGGAGGAGTGGAAGATTCAACAATCACTTCCAGCAGTGCTTTGCTTTGAATTCATGCAAACCTCATGAGAAATGGAACAGCTCATGCCATTTACAATAAATCAAATTGATATTAAAAACTTGGAACCAGGCAGTGAATATTTCCAGCTTTATACAAGCGATTTTAAGTTCAACCACTGCAGAGAGGAAGGTTATGTAACACTGTGACTTCCTTTGGTACAATCTCTTCCTTTTAAAATGAACAAATTAAGTTTGTCTCTTCATATAAAGGTACAGCGGTATTGATTCAAAATTGCTGTAACTATAGGTACTCATTCGGGGAGACAACAGGAGATCGTATAATATGACAAAAATGATGACATAAGACACTGCCTATTGTTGTAATTCACTCTGTAAATACATCCAGCATTTGCAACACTGAGAATAGTTAACAAAGAGAAACAGGCTTCTATCTCCAAAGATTCTATAATTTAAAACACTGAAAATGGACCACAGGAAGATGGAACTGAGAAATGAAATGAGCTAGGAATTTATTTATTTTTTAAACAAAAGCATGTAGACAATAGCTTCATCCAAAAGACTGTTACAGAAGTAGGGTTGTGAAAGTTTCTGCACAGCAACACAGGAGAGACTGGAAATGGTTGCCAGACATGCTCGAAAATGCCTGGCGCATATGTACCCCTCCAACATCTCACAGACAAAAATCGGGACACATATGGCCAAAGAACATCAGAATGGGATCCATATGGCGAAAGGGATTAATGAAAAGAACAGGGAATCTAAGAGAAGCTACAGCAGTTTGATTTGGCTGAGCCTACTAGGAAAATTATGCCCTTCCTCTCCTTTCACCCTTGCTAACTTAACTGAGTGCATGCTACTTTTGCACATTGAACTCAGTTTGCGGTCAATGAAGTACCCAAAGACAAAAGGGAAAGCAGGAGAAGGAGAGAGAGATTGGGATATTGTAAAAGGAGCTAAAAAAGTGGGATGGCAGAGGCTTACCCCTCCCTTAAACTCGGACAGTTGGAAGGTATGGATACATGAATAGGACCTATTTAAGGCTGACCTGAAGTCACACAAGCAGAGGTCCTCTCATGAGACCTCATGGCTCCCATGAGATTTCAGATCTTTGCTGTCATTGTTGTGGGCCTTCAAGTTGTTTCTTGTTCTGGTGACCCTAAGGTGAACCTATCACAGGGTCTTCTGGGGCTGATAGTGTGCGATGCACTCAGTGGGTTTAAATGGCAGAGCGGGGAATTGAATCTTGGTCTTCAGGGTCGTAGTTCAGTGCTCAAACCACTACACCACGTTGGCGTTCAGACCTTACAAGGACCCAAAAACCAATGGAAACCTATTTATGGCAGACATCGTGAGACAAGGTGAGCCATGTTGCTGTTTGTCTGGCCTCCACAGAGGGAGAGAAGAAAGAGAAATGCCACATTGGTTGAAATCCCCACAGACAGGTCCATGGCATTTGGTAAGTTCTGATTGTCAAATACCAAAATCTTACAGGTAGTATGACTTAACATTCTCCATCAAAAGTTCGAGCTATACAGGATCCGGGGCATCTGACATCAGGCTATACTACAAGACTCAAAATACGGGATGTCTCATATAAAACTGAACTTGTGGAAACTCTATTTCCCAGTAGAATACACTGTGGGATTCTGGGACACACAGTCTGAAAAAGTAACATTTCTAATCGGGGTGAACAAGGAGTGAATATATAGCCTGGGAACAGACAGGACTGAGGATTAAACGGTTAAATAAAAGGCGGTATCTGAAAAGTGGATGCAGCTGAGAGAGCTGTCTGCACACAAAACTGACCCTAGAGTCCAAACATTCACTTATCTTTTTAGATCACTAGATGTTTCATGAGTATGTATTCCTCTTCAATCTGCCTCATTATAAATACTAGGAATGTTGACCTAAGGGGGAAATATTAACTTACACGCTAAACAAATTGCCACTGTCTTCAGCAGGGAGACACAGACAAACCTCAGCCTCATGTACATCAAAGTAAGTGGTGAGTTACCTTCCCTAAATTAACGATTAACAATTCCCCAACATTTCAAAAAGGTGGAAAAGGTGGAGAGAACTGACTGTCAAATGACATGCAGCATGGCATAAACCATGAACAGATCTTCAGCTGTTTTGCAACTTGTTGTATTTTTTTTTTTTAACTTACAGGTCACTGGGAGAGGATTTCAATGATTAAATATATATCCTGCCTGTCCTTACACACAAACACAAACACACACACACACAGAGCAGTCAAAAGAAACATAACCAGCAATGCAATTAAAACATAGAAACAGAGCTACGTGTGCCCAAATAGAAAGATGATGACGACGATATTTATTTATATCCCGTCTTGCTCCCAAAACTGGGACTCAAGGTGAATTACATTTTAAAAAAAGAACAACGCAGCTGACATACAGAAAGGGAATATTAAAAGGGAATCAAACTAATCACAATATTAAAATGATTTAAACCTACACTTAGATAGTATAGAATGCTTTAAAGAAATACAAGGGCCAAGATCCTATATCACACTTTTAATATAAATCTATGCTCATGCCGTTAAGTGGAGACTGTATTTCACCACTTTATTGCTGAATATCATCACTGTGATACTCATCTGAGAGTGGGCTTCTTCATTGTCCCCTTGTGCAAAAAGGAAATGCCCGAACTGGCCACAATACCACATGACTTGATTGCATCCCATTTGGATTACTGTAATACATTCTACGTGGGGCTGCCTTTGAAGACTGTTCAGAAACTTCAATTGGTACAAAGAGCTGCGGTGTTAACTGGGGATGGTTACATAGGTTATGGATCTCCCCTACTCTAACAGCTTCACTGGCTGCCAGTCTGTTCCCTGCACAATTCAAAGTGGCTGGTTATGACCTATAAAGTCCTATACAACTTAGGTCCAAACTATCCAACAGACTGTGGCCATTTCCGCACTAGACTCCTATAGTGCTATTATTCCACTTTCAACCTCCTATGGAATCCTGGGGATTGCAGTTTAGGGAGGGGCCTTTGAGGCCCCTCCCTAAACTGCAAGCCCCAGGATTCCATAGGAGGTTGAAAGTGGAATAATAGCACTATAAGAGTCTAGTGCAGAAATGGCCTGTATCTCCCTATATGAGCTTGCTCAGACTTTGAGACAAACAGGAGAGGACCTTCTCTCGGTGCCACCACCGTTACAAAGACAGGTGATGGGGACACAGAATGAATTTTGCTAAGGTTTTATAAAATGCTACAGAGAGCATAAAGCATACTTTCTGCAAGTTGCAGAATTCAGCTTTCCTGAGTACAGAATTTTTCTTGCTGGGTTGAAGACTTTCAATATGCTGCTAATACAGATATTCCTAAAATGTGCCTGTATGTTCACCATGCCTAATTCATATACAGAGAAAGAAAGAAAGAGTGAGAGAGAGAAAGAAAGAAAGAAAGAAAGAAAGAAAGAAAGAAAGAAAGAAAGACGGAAAGAAAGAAGGAAAGAAAGAAAGGAAAGAAAGAAGGAAGGAACAAAGGAAGGAACAAAGGAAGGAAGAGACGGTCTTACTGAAAACCAGTGAGAAATTTTTGCAGAATGTCCAAATGGTAAAGACAACAGTGAAAGGAAGATGAAGAGGAGGCTGGGGAATTTAGCAGAGGTGAACATGATAGAAACTATTTTCCAGTGATGTAGACTCGAGTCAATAGACTCAGACTCAAGTCGGACTTAAGTCACTTCAGTGACTCAACTCGGACTCGACTTCGCCATAAACGACGCACCGACTCAACTCAAGACTTGTATATGTTTAATGACTGACTTGATTCCCTTCGTTCAGTAACATAATGCCTTCATCCAGAAACCTTATAACAACATCTCCATTTCTTTTTGCCTGCTAGCCACATGGCAAGCCCAAAGTGTGGGTGCATTTCTCAGAGGGGAACAGCAAACAGGTTAGGCAATGGGCTTGAGGTCTGCCCAGCAGGCTGTCCCTGCCGCATATCGGAGGAGCCTTCTAAAACGTCTCCTAAGAGCAAAAGACAAGGCTTGCCCCCAGAGCGCAGGGTGCATTTCTCAGAGGGGAACAGCAAATGTGTCAGGCAACGGGCTTGAGGAGGAAGAACCCTTCCTACTAAAGCTTTGGAATCTTCAGTAATGGGGAGTAATATAGGATCCTATTCCCCACTTCCAAAGCTGCAGATGGCAAAATTGCAAATGTGGAGAGCCAACTCTGCTTAAACTGTTAAAACTGAATTTATTTCACTCTATCCAATAATCCTGGAATTTTGGTTGGGGTATAAAGTTGGCTTCCAGACTTGAGACTTGACTTGAAGGTAGAGACTTGAGACTTGACTTGAGACTCGCAGTAAAAGACTTAAATACATCACTGCTATTTTCAGACAGCTGCGTACGAGCATGTGTGTTCTGTAATGGACACGTTTGCCAAGAACTATTTCAGATGTTTTCCCCTGCAGGCAAGGGAAAGGTAGTTGTGTCACGGAAGGGACACGGCTGTAAATGGAAGATCAGCAAATAACCACGTCAGGCATCCTGAGGTCCGTCTCCCTCCTTCTCTTCCCTGCCTCCTCTCAATCATGCCTTGTGCAAGAGTTTCCAGAGGGGTAAAAGCTGTGTTAGTCCATTGCAGCAGAAACAGTTCTATCGTACCCTAAAGGCTAGTACATTTATTATGCTATAATGCATATTATTCCATAATGCACATGTTAAGTCTAAATTTGCTACTCCCAGCTAGAGCACACTCTTTGAATCAATGGGATTTTAAGTCATCATAATACTCAGCAATTGATTCAGTGGGTCTACTCTTGTTGAGATGAACAAACGGACTTAGGTCACACAACACAATTATAGCCCTTTGATTTCACTGTAACATCTATGACTTCACGCTACGGAATTTAGAGATACACAGTCTAAGAAGGCACTTAATGCTCTTTGACAGAGAATTCTAAATACCTCATAAACCTACAAATCCCAGAATTCCACAGGAAGAAGCCACAGCAGTTAAAGTGGGATCAATGTGCTGCAATTCTGTCATGTGGAACTGTGTCATCTCCCAGTTTTCTAAGACGTCACAAAACTCTCTTTCTTGCCAAAAATAATTGTTTTGGATGCTAAGTTTAAAATGCTATCCCCAAAATGTATCAGCAATATAAACCGACACTTTTATGATTTTAGCATAAACAAAAGCTTGTGGTAGGTGAAAGATTTAAATTTCTAACAGTATCAGGTTTTGTCGATTTGAGCCCATGTGTCTCTCACAAAGAGGGATCTAGACTTTGCAGACACTTATCACAGGTAAACGTTAGGGCAATCATCCCAAATAAACTAGATCCACTAAATCTAATGATGAATGGTACGACACTTATGTCAATTCCATTGTTTCTAAGGAGCAGGGAGGCTTTGCACACTATACCATTATAGTCTTATGATTCCAGTTTAACTGCATGGCTGCATCATCATCATCTTTTATTTATATAGCATGGTCCTTTTCAAGGAAAAGAGCAAATAGTTCCCTGCCCTCAGGCTTACTTTCTAATCAAGGCAGTGATTCTCAGCCTTTGGTGCCCCATATGTCTTGGACTTGGCCTCCCAGAATCCCTCCCCATTAGCTAGGTTTTGGCCGTATCTGGCTAATAAGATTACACTTTTGATATAACACCCTCCACGGTCAGAACCTCACAGTGGGTCTTGTCAAATGGGTTGTTTGGACTGACCAGATCACCAACACGTTTCAGAGTTCTGCAGAAATCATCCTGAAGGGGACAGTGGGAGGTTTTCCTATCTGGGGCAAAAGTAACTGTATTTTGAAATAACATTAAAATTTTCTTTTTCTTTTTTTCCTTGTTTAAAAAGGCTGATTTCTTTTCAGGAACAGACCTCAAGAGTGCAATTAGCTACAGTTTCCAAGCAGCCTTACTAACTCAGTAAATTTGAAAAAGGTGTCCCCTGACTCACTGTGAAACAGAAGTCAGTCCCAAATACACTACTGCCGTAATTAAAGAGGCAATTAGGCATCCAGTGAAAATTCTGTTTTCACTTTCCTTATACAAGGGAATTAAAATTAATCTTGTCAAGATTTAAGCTCTGCATGAAACATGTTTAGAAAGTGTATACCGGGAAGAAACAAACCACCTATCAGGCCCAGAGCAAATGCCTGCCTGAATGCATCTAGTTTTGCTTTTTCTACCCAGGGCAGTGCAAAGAATGCATCAGGGTTGGAAAGTGCCAGGCTCCTCCGATTTTTTATATTATTTTGTCCCAGATATGTTGTTTAGCGGAGATGGGGGTAATGTTATCACATAGGTGCTCCCCCAGGTTTTTTTTTTTTTGTGAGCTTCAGGGTCACTTCCTTTGAAACAAAGGCCTCAAGTGTCAAATGTGGCAAAGTTGGCCCCTCTGTTGCAGAGGAATGGGGAAACCTTTGGGTACAAATTTTAAAAACAAACTGGGGGAAGGAAGCTTTTGTGGTCTCTCAAGGGGACAATGAGACCCCCTAAACCCCAACAGCTGTCCGCACCTGGTACAGGATGTAGCAACCTGGATTACATCTAGTCCGTGTCAGATTAAGAGACTCCCTGGGAATCTCACATACAAGAAAGTGTCACCTCTTGACTTAGGGCAACTCCATGAATTTCATAGGGTTTTCTTAGGCAAGGAATACTCAGATGTGGTTTTGCCAGTTCCTACCTCTGAAATATAGCCTACAGCACTCAGTACTCATTGGCAGTCTCCCATCCAAGTACTAACCAGGGCTGACCCTCTGGTGCCTTTGGGTATTTGGATAAAATTATTTTGGGGACTACAACTCCCCAAATCATCCTAAATGTCTACAAGAACGTTAAGGAACATTCTGCTCTCTCGTCCCACCAGCTGCAACTATGCTGCTATCAGAAGTCTGAAGATCTCATCTTAGCTGAAGTTGCCCCGAGATTTTTTTAAAAGGTTGAAACTATCCTAGCAGAGAAAACAGAAGGAGGACTAAATCTTTTGACTTAGCAGGCAGTTGCTTCTGCCTCTTTCCACTTGTCAGTCCAACACTGACCCAAACACAGTCCAAGCTGCTTAACGTTGCATACTAAAAGTGTCAGGAGTACATATTGAGCTGTTGAGGCAAGTAAGAGATGCGCGGTGACTATTTTTCACAGCTTCTAGTAGGGCAGCCATATCAGTTTGTTGAAGCAAATCAGCAAAATAGTGTTGCAGCACTTTAAACCAGGGATGGACACCTGCCACGCAGATTTCCAGTGCCCCTGGGCGTGCTCCTTGCTGCAACGGTGCTTTTAAAAAATGATGGGAAACTCACGTTTTTCTCTAAAAACAAGGTGCACAGACAGTGTATGCCTTACTTTGGAAAATAATGCAAGTCTGCTTTAAAACAAGGTGTGCATTCCCAATATGGCTTAAAAAAAAGAGAGATACATTTTCTTTGTTTTTTCCTAACATTCAACAGCAGTGGAGCTGGCAAAATTGGGTGAAGGGGGCAGCACACAGACTACAGGTTGCATGCTGGTTCCCCCACCACCACCTTTAAGGCTAGAAAATATTATTATGGCATGAGCTTTTCACCAATTGGGTCTATATACAGTCATCCCTCCACATTTGCTAGGGTTAGGGGGACAGGACCCCCATGAAAGTGGAAAAACGGTGAATAACTCTAGGCCCTCCCAAATGATTACCTCCCATACGATCACAATATTCAACTCACTGTGGATTCCTCTGAGGCATCAGGGTTCTTTCACAAAGCAGAAGTGGGTGGCTGCTGCGGCTTACTGCCACCTCCACTACGGTCCTGTGCCATTTTTAATAGGGATTTACAAGCTTCGTTTGTAGTTTTTCAGTCTCACAAGGCTTGCAGTCCCTATTAAAAATGGCATAAGGAGGCAGCAGACGTGACAGCAAATAATCCGTGAATAAACATATCTGCAAAAGTGAAACCTGCAAATGTGGAGAGGGCTGACTGTAATCCATAAAAACTTATCGAACAACCAACATTTGGGAGTCTTTCTGGTGCCCCAGGACTCTTTGTTCTTGTTTGAGCACTGTCCACAGTGCTACGTGTAACCGGAAACCTGAAATACTGGAAGGCAAAGCGGCATTACCTGTTCTAGTACTACCACTTAGCAACCGACATGCCAGAAGTAGGGAGGTTACTTTTCAAAGGTCAAAGCAGTACATCACTCTGCAATCAAGTAGTAACAGACGCTTATGATGTATTTCAATTCAGGCTAACGACACAACAGGATAGTACATATACGACAGAGTCCTAACAGCTTTCCCAAAGTGTATCACACAACTCTTTGATGACAGCCAAATTCTCACAAACAGCTGACGAAGTTTTTGCTTATATTTTATTTAAATGTAATTTTTAACAATGTAAAATATATACAAGTCTACCTACAGAGTTTTATTTACACGGTGCAGTAGTTAAGATTTAAAATTCAGGTTTTAGTGCCCCCTCTCGAGCTATGAAACTCACCGGGTGACCTTGGCAGTCACTTCTCTTGGCCCGACCTACCTCACAAGGTTGTTGTGTACATAACATGGAGAGGAGTAAAACTATATATATGTACAATCGGCTCTTCACATTTGTGGGTGTTACTTTCACTTATTTGATCTTATCTCTTTTTATGATAGAGTCACTAGCTTGATAGATGAAGGGAATGCTGTGGATGTACCATATCTCGATTTCAGTAAGGCCTTTGACAAAGTTCCCCACGACATTCTTGCAAAGAATCTAGTAAAATGTGGGCTGGACAGGGCTACTGTCAGGTGGATCTGTAACCGGTTGACTGACCGTTCCCAAAGGGTGCTCACCGGTGGCTGCTTTTCATCCTGGAGAGAAGTGACCAGCGGGGTGCCACAGGTTTCTGTCCTGGGCCCAGTGCTGTTCAATATCTTCATCAACGACTTGGATGAAGGAATAGAGGGCATGCTCATCAAATTTGCAGATGACACCAAATTGGGAGGGGTTGCTAATACGCCAGAGGACAGGATCAAAATTCAAAATGACCCGGACAGATTGGAGAGCTGGGCCAAGGCTAACAAAATGAAATTCAACAGAGAGAAGTGTAAGGTCCTACACTTAAGGTAGAAAAAATGGAATACAGAGATATAGAATGGGGGCACGTGGCTGGATGGCAGTACGTGTGAAAGGGATCTAGGAGTCTTAATAGACCACAAGCTGAACACGAGTCAGCAGTGTGATGCGGCAGCCAAGAAAGCCAATGCAATTCTCGGCTGCATCAATAGGAATATTGTTACTGCCCTGGCTAGTCCGAGCTTTGGAGATATTAAAAGATATCCTTTTGATATCGTAAGTCGGCTTCACTTATCTATTCCCTTCCACATGCTTGCGAGGCCCCCGGACAAGCACGCATACAGGCTCGGCCGATTACCGCCGTAATATTCCTAGACAATACAGGCAGGCCAGAAAATAGCCGACTCGCCGCTTTAGGAGACCTCCAGGCAAGTAGTCTAATTAGGTATGCACGCAACCCACAAAAGATCCTCTGCCCCGCGCTGGCAGCTTGATGGGTAAACTATGCCATACCCAAGTACTCTGCGTTTGCATACTGGCTACTCTATTGAGAACCTCTGCGATAACTCAATCATTCTGATTCTGACCTTTCGGAGGCTTTGTCTCCAACTCCAAATCTATTGTTTTCCTCCAAGTACGGCATAGCCTGCAGTCATAATTCTCCTTATAAAAACCCTCAATTCCGAGACCTTCCTCAGATCGCTCCCGAGTTTCATCCCACCTTGCTGCCGCTTTGCTTGGAGAGCCTCCCCTCAGCTCCACGTGCTGAGCTACATCGCACCCCAGCCTCGCTCTCTATTTTTCCGGGCTTCAGGACAGGTGAAGTATCACCCAAACCAGCAACTCCTCTAAAAATCCCTCTATACCGCTCAAACCTTTATTTCCTTAGTTATCTTCTGTGAGCGTGCCGCATACACCGTTTTGCTTGTGTTTGTAATAAAACATCATTTATTGTTTCAACTTCTTTGTGCTCCTTGACTCGGCCTGACCCCGTAGACATAGGGTTCAAGATCTCGCTACGTTACCCTGCCTCTCGTAACACTAATCAGTGCTCTGAGCTGATTTTCCCCACGTTTAGTTGAGCACATTTTGGTGTCCCTCCCGGGACCCCCAGTACACAGTATGGTGTCTAGATCGAGGGAGGCACTGGTACCACTCTACTCTGCTTTGGTTAGACCTCATCTTGAATACTGTGTCCAGTTCTGGGCACCCCAATTCAAGAAGGACACGGTCAAGGTGGAGCAGGTCCAGAGGAGGGTGACCAAAATGGTGAGGGGCCTGGAAGCCAAGCCCTATGAGGACAGACTTAGAGAGCTGGGTATGTTTAGTCTGCAGAAGAGAAGGTTAAGAGGGGACATGATAGCCATGTTTAAATATTTGAAGGGATGCCATGTAGAGGAGGGTGAGGGCTTGGTTTCTGCCTCTCCAGAGACCAGGACAAGGAGCAATGGATTCAAGCTGCAGGAAAGGAGAGTCCACCTGAACCTCAGGAAGAACTTCCTGACAGTCAGGGCTGTCCGGCAGTGGAATCTGCTGCCTCGGCGTGTAGTGGAGTCTCCTTCCTTGGAGGTTTCTAAGCAGAGGCTGGATGGCCATCTGTCGGGAGTGCTTTGAGGGTGTTCCTGCAGGGCAGGGGGTTGGACTGGATGGCCCCTGTGCTCTCTTCCAACTCTGCATTTCTATGATTCTATGATTATTTGCAGGTTTCTGAACCCCTGCCCCCTGACCTCAGGCATTTCTTTTCTCAGGGAATCTTCCCTCTGGGAAGCTCTGATCAGGCCACGCAGCTCTTTAAAAACTGACCTCTGCTCCTCTTTTTCCACCACCAGCCCCTGCCTGGCCAGCCAAGGACAGCTCACAGCTCAATTACTCAGTGCTACAAACCCTCTCCCAAGAGCCCGTCACACACCCAAAGAAGGAGATGGGCAAAAGAGAGGAAGTACATACCCACCTTGCTAAACCATCCCCCTTTCCATGACCTGGATTGCATCCTGGGTACCTGTTCTGCCCTCCATGCCTCAGCCCCCTTCTCAGACACACACGTACATTTTGATATTTGCAATTTTTCCAGTTTCATAAGGGTGCTGCTCAAGGGTGCTGCACCCTAGCAAATGTGAAGGGTCGAATTCACTGGAGAAAAGGCAGATATAAATGCAATAATAAACAAATACATATATTCATACGTACACGCAAGCACACAGAGAAAAATAACATTTCAGAGAGAAGGCCTAAGCTCTGTCATTTTAGTTTTCTATTCCCAGGGGACTATTTTTATATTTTTATACTGTGTCTCTAACTGCAGTCCAGATCAAAGCTTGTAAAAGGTACTTTTAGGGGTTGCAACCTCCAGAATCCCCCAGCCAGCATCGGAGATTTTGGGAGTTGTAGTCCAAAAAAGCAACTTATACAAGCTCTGGGTCAAAGCATAAATTGATCACTTTGTCCGCTGTTTGTGAAAATTAGGCTTTTGTGAACTTTCAAGTATGTAGAATCATAGAATCATAGAGTTGGGAGAGACCCCAGGGGCCATCCAGTCCAACCCCCTGCCATGCAGGAACACCCATCAAAGCATTCCCAATGGATGGCTATCCATCTTCTGCTTAAAAACCTCCAAAGAAGGAGGCTCCACCACACTCCATGGAGGCAGCAGATTCCACTGCCGGACAGCCCTGACGGTCAGGAGGTTCTTCCTGAGGTTCAGGTGGAATCTCCTTTCCTATGCAGTATAGCTTCATATTTAGGCCCATTCTTCAGATAAGAATTTCCCGCTTTAATAACAGTCAAGGAAAATTCAAATTAACTGCAGAAGGGATGAATCTGTCAGTAGCCTGTAGTGGAAAATATGGCTGCTCCGTCTACTTTGGAAAACGAAACAATGTCATGAAACAGAATTGTTCCACCCATCATATTGCAACTCTCAAGCAAAGACTGGTATATATTAAAACGCAACCCGACTTGTGGAACAAGTTGACTAAAAATACCATCATGGTGGCTACTGGCAGAGTTATATATGACTTTGCACACAACTGTTTCCAAAGAAAGAACTTATCATGATCTAAAACGTGACTTTGCTTGTACTGCTATCATTTAAAAAACAAACAGCAATATGCCCCATTGCCTACACATCTTGGGGGGGGGCGGAGGTGATGTTTTCCCTAGCTCTATCAATCAGGAATATGTCCTTGCTGCTCAGTGGAAGGTAAGATTACAACCCTAAGGAATTAATCAAACAGGATGGGCAGGACAGGTTGGAATTTATTTATTTTTTTAATTTATTAGCTTGCAAAATTCAGGATCCTGTTAGGAAAACTTACAATTCAACAGCGCTTATACTAGTCTTTTTTAAAATCTCCACTCACTAAAAATGGAGTGATATTTCCTACCATCAAAATGCCGGTGCCCAGGGCAGAAAAAGAGAACATAGAATCTTAAGGTTCAGGAATACACAACTACAGCACTCCTGAAAGATGCCTACCTAACTTCTGTTTAAAGACCTCCAATGAAGGAGAGACCACCACGCTGCAAGACAGTATGTTTCACTGTCAAACAGCGCTCACAGTCAAGAAGTTCTTCCTAATATTTACCCAGAATCACGTTTCCTGCAATTTGAGTCCCTTGCTTTGTGTTCTGCTCTGTAGAGCAGCAGAAAACAAGCTTGTACCTTCTTTTGCATGACATCCCTTCAGATACTTAAAGACAGAGCAGCTTAGAAATTATCAATTTGATAGTTACCTCCCCTCAGGTTTACAACGTCACCTCTCAGTCTTTTCTTCTCCAAGCTAAGTGTACCTAACCTCCTAAATCAGTGGCTCTTAACTTTTTCTTTACAAGGGACCCAATGAAAATATAATTTGTTGCCAGGAACACTCTTAACCAGCCAGGACATTTTTTTAGTCCCTTAAATCCAGGAGTTCTCCTGTTTTCTGGGATGAATGGCAACCCTACACGGACCCCCTGTGAGGGTTCTGTGGACCCCAGGGACCTCAGGTTAAGAACCACTGCCCTAAGTCATTCCTCATAATCTTTGGTTTGCAGACCTTTGATCATCTTAGTTGCCCTCCTCTGGACATGTTCCAACTTGTCAATATCCTTCTTGAACTATGGTGACCAGAACTGGATACAAGATTCTGGAATAGCGTGCTGCTACTACTGTACTTTCCTCAATCTCAACACTACGGTCCTGTTGATGCAGCCCAGAACTGCATTTGCTTTTTCGGCCACTGCATCCTGCAATACGCACTACCATATTTTCGCATAGGACCCGGGAGAGTAACTTCATTAGACTACAGTTCCCAGAGTTTTGGATTACAACTTCCAGTGTCCATGCACGCTGATGGATTCTAGGAGCTGTTGTGATTCTAAGCTCTGATCTTGTGCTACCCTTCTCCCTCCACCAACAGTGGATTCTGCTAGACTATTTCCTTGTGAAGGGAGCAACATGGGTAGTTTGGAACCCAACCCTGTGTCCTACTCCCTTTGCTTGGCTGGGAGCTATGGGCTGACAAGCTGAGATCTTCATTCATTCTTTCAATCAATCATCTGTCAATAACATTATTGAGCTGAACAATTCACAAATTCTTTCCCAGCAGATCTCAGTGCCAGTATCTCCCATCGGCTGAAGTCATTGGGAATGGAACCCTGCCATTTAAACAGCAACACTGCCACCCTGGTCATGCATAGTCATGGGTGCGTAACCGAGGTGGGGGAGAGAAAGGAAGAACCACATGGATGACATCCAAGGTTGCACAGCAGAAGACTGTGATGTTGAAATGTTAATTTATTGGAACACAACTCCCAGACTCGTAACATCAGAGAGGCCAAGCTGGCTGGAGCCTTCTTGGAGCTGTGGTTTTCCCCCGCCACACACACCAAAATTGCCAAGCTCTTTAAAAGGCTTTAAACAAATACACTGAAGTTGGTGAGTGAGATGTTTTAGGACTTAGTGAACATGACTTAGGGCACACAAGCATGGTATCTCTCTAGGAAGATGTGCACACTAAGGCACTTAAGAGAATACTGATCCACAAAGAGTGTGAAAAAAATTACTTCATCAGCTCTTGTCAGCTCTTAGATTTCCTCCAACCAGGATGTCTCCCTGCACTGTGAACATCCGCAGAAGAAACCAAAGACACGTCTCAAGCTGTTCAAATGATAGACATTTTTACTGGGAGCTGGGATGTTTTCTGCTGCCACAGAGACTAGGACACAGAGCAATGGCTTCCAACTTCAGGAAAAAAAATTCCCTCTTAACATTAGGAAGAACTTCCCGAGGATAACAGTAGTTCAACAGTGAAATGTGCTGCCTCAGATCATGGTGAAGTCTCCTTCTTTGGAGGTTTTTAAGCAGAGGCTGGATGGCCATCTGTCGGGAGTGCTTTGAGGGTGTTCCTGCATGGCAGGGGGTTGGACTCGATGGCCCTGGGGTCTCTTCCAACTCTATGATTCTATGTTTCTAAGTGTTGTCTTTTTCTGTGATTTTATATAGCCCTGAAGAAGGCTTTTAAGAGCATATATATAGGTTGAAATGGACTGGGCTTTTTTGTCAATAAAAACATCCATCAACTAAGTAATTTGAGACGTGTCTCCAGTTTCCTCTGCACATTTTGTTGAGTGCTTCCCCGATTTTGCTTCTTTCCCATGTTGTTAACAGCCCAGGATGATGGGAGTCGTAGTCCAAGCAAAGCCACTTATCCAGGCTCCAGATCCACCTCAGTCTCCCAAAAGGTTGCAACTGCCCAAGGTTCTCAGGCAGAGGTTCTCCTCCCTAGGCATATTACACAAAATCCTGTTCAAACAGAGGCACCAAAGCCCAAATCTTCCGCATGAAGGGCATGTGCGCACACAGGCACACACCACGGCCATTGCTGCTGCCCTCCCCAGACTTTATCCTTCGGAAGCCTCCTCACCAGCCTCTGCACACGTGCGCTTCAGGCAAACACAGGTGCAGCATCTCTACAGATAAAAGCCACGTTTCTAGTCCACAGGAAGTATACCGGACCAAGAGTGTGGGAAGCTGCACACCTGCGCCTTCCATGAGAAAAGGGATCGATGATGCCATGAAATTCAGTTGTGCAATTCAGAAAGCCGGTGGCCTCCTATTCATATTAACAACTGGAAATTAAGTCAAGCTTTCTGTAGGCTTTCATCCTGCACAGAAAAAACGGTTGGGTGACTGAGTCCTCTTTCTAAATCTCCACACTCCTGTAAATTGTGCACTCCAGCGAGCCTCACTTAGCCATCTCCAGACACAACTAGCAAAAAGAGCTCTTTATCTACCACTCCATCCTAAAGAATTCCCTTCCTTGGGGGAGATCCACCTGGGGCTATTTTTTTTTTTCCTTTTCAGAGAGGAGTGGGAAAAAGTGGCCCATGGGCTCCATCAAACCCCCAAGAGAGACTGTCCCATCTCAAAAGAAAAGGTGGCATATGCGAACAAAACCCAAATTTCAGATCTTTCACTCTGAGAGTACGGTGGACCATCTAGATCTGCGGGGCTTTCGTTCCAAAATCCCCAGCGGATGCAAAAAAAAGAGAACGATTGCATCCAGCATTATTAAACACTGGCGACATGTGAGCAGACACTTCAGTGTGTCCACATTCACACAGTCGTCTTTTTGTGTGTGGAACGTAACAACCTGTCGTCGGTAGCCATTGCAGATCCAGCAGGTCCACTGTATTCCTTTGGGCCTTGATGAGTCTGTAACGTAATGTCAGCCTGGGCAAGTCACATTCTCTCAGCTTAAGAAGGTGGCCATGGCAAACCTCCTCTGAAGGAATCAGGCAAAGAATACCCTACGATAGGACCGTCAGAAGTCAGAGCAGACTTGAAGGATCATAAGAATAAAGTTTATCCTGTGAGACCTGACAGCCTGGGTAACTTGGACTTTAAGACCTGCTTTTTAGTTTGATGCGGCAACAGAGAAAGCCTGGTCTTGCTTTTACTTTGCTCACACTGGAATGGCAGCTCCCACCCCCAGTGTGTCAAGGCACCTTGCCACTCCATGCACAGCTCTGGCTTTTCCCCCAAAAGACCACCCCTGTGTAACCAGGGCAAAGCCTTTCAGTTATTAATGAAGTCTCCTTTAATGATTTATGGTAGTGTGGTTCTGGCTGTTATAACCACTGAGAATCTTTCAGCTGAGACCCAGTAAAATGGGCTGGGCTTCCCCTTGGAGTGGCCATTGCTAGTCGTCCAGCAACCTGCCGCTGGGCACCTTTTCCACCACTCAAGATACCGCTCCCCCTAAACTCTGTCACAGACACCTAGAGTTCATAGTACGAGGCCTGAGTGGTATTTTGACTGGAAGTTTGTAGTGTTTAAGGAGCCCATGTAGGATAGAGGTTTTTAAACAGAGGATGGATGGCCAACTCTTGGGAGTGTTTTGATGTGGCTTCCTGCATAGCATGGGGTTGGACTGGATGGCCCCTGTGGTCTTTTCCGATTCTATGAAGTGTTGGGTGAGGACTCTGGGAGACCAGGGTTCAGGTCCCAATTTAGCCATGGAAACTCAGTAGGTGCCCTTTGGCATGTTATGCTTTCTTGGACTCGAGGAAGCCAATGGCCATTTCCTTGCCAAAGAAACCCCAGGATAGGTTTGCCATAAGTTGGAGTCAACCTGAAGGCACAGAACAACTATAACAACAATGTGCTTATACGCTTTATACGTGACCATCTGCTGAACTTAAATACTTCTGAGAAAGAGAGAGAGGAGAAAAAGAGAAGGTGAAAGGGCACAAACTGACCACACAACTAGAGTTTTAGGGTATCCCTGGAGTTCAAATTGAAACATTGGTGCGTGGGGGTCCAGGATTTTGTATTACCAGCCCCATGATTTAGATGACTGTTGTTGGTGTTAACTGCTATCACATCAACTCTGACTTATGATGACCCTATGAATGAGATGCTTCAAGTCACCCTCCTCAACCACCCTGCTCAGGTCTTGCAGATTCAGGACCGCACTTCCCTGAGTTTATCCATCTGCAATGCCACCTTCCTCTTTTCCTACTGCCTTTCACCTTACCAAGCATTACTGTCTTTTCTAGTGAGTCGTATCTTCTCATGCTATGTTCAAAGCACAACAGTCTCAACTTAGTTTTCTTGGCTTCTAGGGAGAGAGTTCAGGCTTGCTCTGCTCTAGGACTCACTGATTTGGTTTTTAGGCAGTCCAGGGTATCTGCAGAACCCTCCTCCAGCACATGTTTCAAATGACTTAGTCGTCTCCCTATCAGCTTTGTTCACTGTCCAGGTTTCACTACCCTACACAGAAACTGGAAATTACACTTCATGTAGTGTTGGGTGATTAGGGTTAAGTTTCTTGTGTAGCGCATTAGGTGGGAGTGTGATTATAATTTGCTATTTTGTCTGCTCACCAAGGAAAATAAAACTCTGACATGCAAGAACCGAATTTGCATAAATGCTCAAATTCAGAACACAGGCCATTTGTTTCACACCAGCAGCACCATCCTACCAAATTTAAAGGCAGGGAAATGTAAGGAGGAAGAACAAGACTGAGTTAATCTCTGCCATTTTCTAAGTTTTTAAAGACTTTAATCCCTTGATCTCATTGTCAGAAATTAGAGCCTCTCATTTTTTTTTAAAGAGATCTGCAGCCAAAAAAAGCAATAACAAAACCCCAAACTTTCCCACAATTATCACTCCCAAAAGAATCTAATCACACAAGTTACAGCTCAAGAAATCTTGCATGGTTACCTTTCATTATAAGCACCTCGGCAGATCAGAACAAGGGCCTAAACAAGCCAGTTTTCACTTCACACAATGGTCCACTGGTTGCCTCTGGCCAAGCCGCAAACAGGACGTGATCGCTATAGCACCTTCCCACTGGCACTCCCCACATTGTCCTGATACTGGACTGCCACGCTGACTACAAACACATCTCAGTTAACAAAGCCTCTGACAGTGATGCTACAAAGGCCTTTTATGCTTACCCAGCCCTTTCCTCCTCATCCTCTATCTAGCTGAAAGTGTTTTAGTAGCCTCAGCATTGGAGGAATAGCGAAGGAGGGCTTGAGAAAGACTTTTGGTGTCAGATTGCAGAAGTGTGCCTGCAGTAAACAATCCAATAAACAAGGCATGAGTTGAGAAAGAGCAGGATTCTACCCCGCCTCATCCTGCTGTTATAACAGGCAAGGTAAACAGCACCTGCCTCTGGAATTCCTTACCAAGCATGTATGAACAGCAAAACAGAGAGAAAAGGGGACAGCAGACAGGGGCTGCTTCACTTGTTGCCCCCAACATATTAAAGCAGCATAGACATATGCATTTAGCCAAAATGGAAATCATAAGAAAAGTGGAAGCTGGTCAAAGAAAAAGTTATCCATTGACGTGTTTTTGGAGAAGCCTTCAAGTAGTCTCTAGAAGGCTCAAAACATTTTTGTTTTATCTATTTGAGGCTTACCTAATCCGGTGGTTTCATGTGTATATTGTTTAGTTCTGAATAAAGTCTTTGCTGAAACACGCTGAATGGCTCTTCTTTTTTTGTGGCACAGGAACCTATTGTTATTTTTTCCATGTTACTTCTGCCTTTGGTACCAAATTTTCTGTTACAGAAGTCGTGCCCAGGAACACATCTTAGTTCTTTAACTGAGGTATATCTTTACCAAGCATTGACAGCCTTTTCCTTCATGGATTTGTCTAATCCCTCTTTAAAGCCATCCAAGCTGGTGACCATCACTACATTTTGTGTCAAAACAATGCCCAGGCACGTCTGACAGGCAGCGTTCTCTGCCCCCTTCCCTTGGGGATGCATTCATGGGCATGGGACACTCCCCAGAAAATATCCATACATCTTCTTTGTACGGGATAATCCTAAGAGACTGAATAAAGTCACTTTTTGGACGACAATTCCCATAATCCTCAAACCAGCATGACCAGCCTTGGGTTCCCTGGTTCCAGCTATAAGTCATCAACTTACAAAGTTCCGTCTGGAGATGTTGCTGGATTACAGCTCCCAGAATTCCTGGCCACCGGCCATGCTGGCTGAGGCCTTTGGAAGCTGGAAGGCCAATGACATTCTGGGACGTACTTTTGGGTACCTCTACAGTAAGAGCTTTAAAGGATCACACCAGCTCATGTAGTAGTATTTTCCTCCTACTCACATCCAGCTAAATGTGCCAATAAACCTTGTCCTCAACTTCCTTCCAAAGGTGAACCAGAGCTCGGAAAGGATGACGTTTTAGCTACGATTTCCTGAGCCTTCTAGCCAGCACAGCCCATGCTGGAGGATTCTGGGAGTTGTAGTCCAAGGAGTAACTTTTCCAGCTCCAGCTCAAACTACCAGATTTATCTCATAACTGAGATTGTTTGATAATGTAAATACTCAAACAAATAACTGTGTGTTTCTCTAGAATCCCTTGGGAAACCACTCCAGGGGTCTCACTAAAGTACAAGTTTGAAATTTGCCTTATTGGGGTACAAGCTCCTAAACCAGGCAAACCACTGAAGCTCTTAGTTACCAGAAAGATGTGGTCCTTGTGGCCAGTGCTGGCTAACAGTTGCCATTCGGCAAGAAGGCAGTCAACAAACTGATGTTGTAGGGAAGGGAAAGAGGGAAACAGATTGCTGGATGCCTCGCACACAGTGCACTGCAACCATCTAATCTGAATGCACAGATACAGGAGGTGGAGATGAGACAGAAATGGTGCAAAGTGAAACCCATGCAAGAGCCAGTGTGATGTAGGGTCTGAGCACTGGACTATACTCTGGAGACTAGGGTTGGCAGGTATCCCTCATTGTAAGGGACATTCCCTATTCCCTATTTGAGGACTGGAAAGCTTTTCCTCTTGTATAGGCTGAACAAGATGCCCAAAAATCCTACATTTTTGGGTGGAGCCACTTCATAAACATAGATATGTGTTTGTCATGCAATTTATGAACGTGGACAATATGCTAATTTTACAGAGAAATAAATGGCGAGGTTCATTGAAATACATATTTGCATTTGATATTTAGGCAGAAGACAAATTGGTTAATAGCTACATCCTGTCAACCCTGCATGCTGTGAATTCCAACTGTTCCTTTTTGCTATTTTGAAAACCTGGCAACAGTGTATGTTAGGTAGCATGAGAACCTCACCAACGTCACTGAGGGCCATTTCTTAGAAGACGATACGTCAGAATTATCCCCCTTGCCCAAAGCTTTGCAGGGGGCCAATATTCCAGGTTGAGTGATGATCCATCAGCAGGGCTAGAGTCTAGAGACACACAATTCAGCCACCCTGAAGTGTGGATCCACTCACTGTTTGGATCGGATGCTTCCTGAGAACACTTTTCTATGTCTCTGCCTTGAGGTGCGTGGAAGAAAAGGTAGGTTGATGGTGTAAATCAGTGCCTTCCAAACTTTTCATGTTGGTGACACACTTTTTCGACATGCACCACTTTGCAACACAGTAATTCAGTTTTACTAGCAAATTGGAGGTACCCAGAGGCATATCTAGGGTGAGGAAAGGCATTCCCCACCCAATCCTGGCCCACTGCCGTCACCCTCACCAAGAAAGGTCCCAGCAAGAGTGACGGCAGGAAGAAACACAGCCCCCTCCCACCCAGGCCTTGCTTGCTGCCATTGCTCTTGCTGGGGAAAGGCCCCAGCGAGAGCGATGGCAGCGGGCCTGGCTCAGGCGGGTGGGGGGTCTTTCTCGGCTGGGGAGGTGGCACACCAACACACGACAGACTACACGCTGACGTGTCACGGCATGCAATTTGAAAAGCCCTGGTGTAAATAAAGATATCAACTGATTCAGCCCTGGTGGAAAATTTGCTTTACTCTACCAACTCTATTATCTCTGAGATTTCTACTTATAGATCTGATTTCCTGGGTCAAACCCAGAGCATGCCAAAAACAACCTAGATACCCGTAATGAGTTATGCTTTTGTTTTGTTTTTGTAATGAGACTTCACAAAGGTACATTGTAACAGTAAGGTAACAAGTGGGAACGGAAACGAGTAGCAATTAACTCCCTTCTTCCCGCATTATCTGCATAAGGAAGACACCGCTTGTTGCTTCTCTGCATGAGTTTTTGACCTCAGTTTGCTTCTCTCCCATCATTAGCCATGCCCACACTACAGGCCCATGCAGAAATGGGAAGAGATCACAGTTCAGCAGTAAAGGACATGAATCTGAATGCAGAAGTTTCTAGTTTCAGTTCCTCGTATTTCCATTTCAAAGGATCAGGTAGCAGCTGATGGGAAAGATCTTTCCCTGAATGTAGACGTTGGGAGCCACTGTCAGTCAGAGCAGAGTACATGCATGCATAGTCCGAATGCTAAAAGGTTTTTTCCTAGGCTTCCTCCTAATCACAACTTAGAAAAATTGTTTATAGATTGTAAATCACACAGCTCTTGTGTGATTTTGGGACTTGTGCCAAAAAATCCATGAATCCATCCACTAATTTATTTATAAACTACCACAAAGTCATCACTTTTCCAAGTCTTGTTCCTAACACAGGAGATGGATTCTCCCAAGGGCACATTAAGTGTCACCATTAACACACTTTTAACAGTCAGCTTTTTAAGCCGCAAGGAGTGAAGTTTTAATTAAGGGGAGTGTTTGAATGACCAGAAGTCTGGAAACAGCTGTTATGCACAATGTTCAAAGGCAGGCTGCAAAGATGACAGAATAAATCCCACGGCATTTATGGCAACAGCTTTGGGTAACCCTGCTTACTTAATTTCCAGTTTGCTCTCCCACATTCTCTGCCAACAGCTGACTTTGAAGAAGTAATGTGGCCTGGAAAGTTGTGTTTCTTTCCAAATCTCTATCTCAAGTGCGTTGCGCACACAAAGAGGAGAAGCAAGGCGACAAACAAATCACAAACTAAAGTTGTACGTGCAGGTCGTGACAACCTCCTGTTACAAAATTTAACTCTGGTTTTTTTGGTCTGCTCCAATCACCATTTGCCTTCGTTCCCAAAGTTTATATGCCTACGCAGCAGGTTCCTCTCCAGCCGTGAATATTTAGAGCTTCAATAACTGATTCAATTACAGCTCATGACAGCCTTGGCCCCCAAACGGTTTTGGCTTCAAAATCAGGACAGCTTAGGGCAGTCTCTGCATCCGAGAAAATATCTGGCTCTGTCTTTTAGTGCTGCAATCAAGTCAGTCAATTGTTGTGTTCTCATACTCTCCTCCAGTGTCAAAATTTACACTGTAAGCTCTTTTGTGGATGAGAGCCTCTTCAAGTGTGCACAGAAGGCACTAAATAAATGAGGCACGCAGGAGCAGTTGTAAAATTCACAGCCTTAAAAATGCTGAACCCAACCATTGTTCCGACTGGAAAAGCACTGTCATGGTTTGAAACTGCATTTAAAAAAAAAAACAAACATTTGTGCCCAGCAAGGCCCAGGTCTTTATCTAAAAAAACCAAACAGATTCCATAGGGGCACCTGATTTCTTTTTCTACCTTAGGAATCTTACCAGTAGTACCTCAGAGGGACCTCGCCTATTTTCCTGCCTTTTTTTTTTAAGCCCAAGAATCTTTGTACCTCAGTCTTCTCCAATTTTCCTACCTTGTTTTCCTGCTCCAGAAATCTTAGCTCTCCTCTCCGGCTTTCTAGCCCTTTAAAAATCACTTCCCAATGAGTTATGACAGGTTCTTCTCTTTTTCACCACTAAGAAGCATCCATTTGGAATTTCAACTTGAAACTCAATATTCAAAGGAAGCAACAGTGCCACTCTATTCTGCTTTGGCTAGACCTCATCTGGAATACTGTGTCTAGTTCTGGACACCTCATGCCAAGAAAGATACTGACAAGCTGGAGTGTGTCCAGAGGAGAGTGACCAAAACAGTGAAGGGTTTGGAAGCCATGCCCTATGAGGAATGGCTTAGGGAGCTGGGGATGTTTAGTCTGCAGAAGACAAGGTTAAGAGGGGACATGATAGCCATGTTTAAATATTTGAAGGGATGCCATGTCGAGGAGCGAGTGGGCTTGTTTTCCGCTGCTCCAGAGACCAGGACAAGGAGCAATGGATTCAAACCACAGGAAAAGAGATTCCACTTAAACCTCAGGAAGGTCAGAGCTGTCCGGCAGTGGAATATGAGTGTGGTGGAGTCTTCTTCTTTGGAGGTTTTTAAGCGGAGGCTGGATGGCCATCTGTCGGGAGTGCTTTGATGTGGTTCCTGCAGGGCAGGGGGTTGGACTGGATGGCCCCTGGGGTCTCTTCCAACTCTAGGATTCTATGATTCTATGACTTCAACTTGGGCAACAACCTCAAATTTTGAGGTGTCTGGCATGTTGGTGTACCGCAACTCCTAGCACACCTCACCATTGGTTGTGTTTGCTCAAACTATGGAGAGATGCAGTTCTGGAACATCCGGAAGGCTGCACTTTGCCCCCCTATGGCCTTAATCCAATTGATAGCTGCAAGTAATGTAGACTCACAGAATCAGTGGGAACCTGGCATACCAACACTTACATAAGCTCCGTTGATTCAGCAAGTCTATTCTAATTGAGACTAGCAATTACAGTAACTTAGGCCTCTCTCTACATATATTTATTATTACAGAAAAAAAAGTACATAGAAGAAGGATGTGTGTGTGCACGTGCAACTAATTCAAAAAGAAATTTAAAGCAAAACACAGCATTATAGTACAATTACTACATCCTCTTACTTTCTAGCAACATCCAAGAGAATAACATACCTGAACAGGGTGCATATGGCAAAACCAAACATTTCTGCACAGGGACTTCTGCTAAAACTGGTGATTTTACTTTACGAAAAGACTTTATATTGCCGGATCACACAGTTCCACCATCTACATATCAACCGAAACTTTACTTCAAAATCAAATCTACGTTCTTAGCATTCAAAAACTCAGGTATATCCTAGATTATGTAACCACAACAGCTCCGGTTGGATGGGAGGATTTCAAAAGAACAGGAATTAATTAACCACTGTGTACTAAGATGAGTCATTTTAGTCTCCAGAACCACATTGCATACCTTTAGTAGTTTGACACCATTGTTTCTGTCACGGTTCAGTCCTACTGAATCCTGGGATTTGTAGTTTGGTGAGGTACTTTGAATTTTCAGCCAGAGAGCTCTGGAGGTACAGTTCACAGGAATGGAGTAGAGTTCCCTAGCAGACAGGATTCTACGTACCACACAAACTACAAATCCCAGGATTCCATAAGATGGACCTACAATAGTTAAGGAGCTACCAAACTCCTATAACTTGTGATGTAGATACACCCAGCGTCTCATTTTATTGAAGAAGCCACACAAAAGCAAACCTACAATCTACACATTGTATGATATTACGATCTGCACAATTGTAAATACAGTCCTTAAATTTCAGTCTATTGACACATACAGGTTCCCCCCCCACAAAGCTAAAAAAACCCGGCTGGGACAAAAAAAGTAGCACCAAATCAACTGATTTTAATTTATTTATTAAAATATTTATATTCTGCTCTCTATCTAGAGATCTCAGGGTGGTATCCAGTAAAACCAATTTGGCAATTTAAAAAAGTGTAAATAATGAAAATGATTTTAAAAGGCAAAAAACATACAGCATTAAACAGTTTAATAAGTTAAAATAAAATAAAACAACTTAAGATAAAATTGCTAAAATAACTGCAAATAAACTATTATTGTGATGGTTATTATTACTGTTATTACCATTATTATTACTATTACTATTATTATTATGCCATTGGGGTGTTTTTATTTTTGCCCCAGTTGTTCAATAGTGGGGAAAAAGACATCCCTTGGGAGTTTTTTTTTTTTTTTGGTAAAAAATGAAATAGTGACTCAGAATGGAACCTTCATGTCATAAAACTGGCCCTATCTGGAAGAAATCAAAATTTACTCAGAGCAGGGTAGGATCAAGAAATACTTCATAATGGAGCAAGTATACCTTCCTCTTATCTGATCATTTTATTTTACTTTTATTTCAGCTTGCATTTTCTAATTCTGGGTGTTTGGGCAGAACACATGCCTTTGAACACGGGCTGTTTTTATACCCTTCACGGCTTGGGAATTTTCATCAGGGGTTCCTAAAAATACCCTGTAACTCACTTCAAAGCAAGTGCTTTTGTTTTGTTTTAAATCTTGGTACTCAAGGGGTCAATCTGGGGATCAGCCCGGCTGGCGGACACAGTGCGGCCAAGGGACCTCACATGATCCAGGAGTCACCAAGGCCCAAGTGTTACATCATCTGCAAGAGTTGGTGATCTTTCAAGGGTTGGCCACGGAACCATGGCCAAGTTCAACAAACATTTCTCCACTACAGTTTTTGTAACTAGACACCCGCCCCACCATCACTCTCGTCTTGCCAGATAAAAACAGATAGGTTGCATTTATATATTGCTAGCTTTATACTATGTGACCAAGGGTTTCACGGTGTGAAGCTAACGAACCAAACAAGACTAAAAGAAAGTGGGAGTCAAGGACCTTGTCAGAGAGAGTTAGAAGAATCATAGAATCACAGAGTTGGAAGAGACCCCAAGAGCCACTGAGTCCAATCCCCTGCTATGCAGAAACACACTCAAAGCAGGCCCAACAAATGGCCATCCAGCCTCTGTTTCAAAACCTCCAAAGAAAGAGACTCCATCACACTCTGAGGCAGTGTATTCCACTACCGAAGTACTCCTAGCGTCCAGAAGTTCCTCCTAATGTTTGGATGGAATCTCTTGTCCTGAAGTTTAAAGCCATTGCTCCATGTCCTAGCCTCTGGAGCAGCAGAAAACAGGCTTGCTCCAGCCTCCATATGACATCCTTTCAAATATTTAAACACAGCTGCCATCCAGCCTCTTAACCTTCTCTTCTCCAGACTAATCATTCCCAGCTCCCTAAGCCGTTCCTCATAGGGCATGGCCTCCAGACCCTTCACCATTTTGCTCACCTTCCGCTGGACATGCTCAGCTTGTCGATATCCTTCTTGAACTGAGGTGCCCAGAACTGGACACAGTATTCCGGCTGAGGTCTAACCAAAGCAGAATAGAGGGGTACGATCACTTCCCCTCAGTGGTGTAACTAGCATAAACAGTGCCTCGGGCAAGCATGGAAGCTGCACCCCAACCTTCTTACCCCACCCCATACCCTACCCCTATATGCATGGCTTTTTTGTGCCCCCGGTATTGGCACCCAGGGCATATACTCTACTTACCCCACCCTAGATACACTTCTAATTCCCTCGACCTACACACTATACTCCTAATGATGCTGCCCAGATAATTTGGTGGAGGGTGTTTAAAAAAACAGAAACGAAAAAACAAACAAATCCACACATTTAAATATGTTAGAAGAACCATATTGATTAATCTGAGACATTTCACAGAGATCAGATACTCAGAAGGCGCAAACAGCAATAAAATATTGTCCATGGGCAACCCTGGTAAAATACAGAATGGGATCTCCTCTTATGGATGAGCATCTGTAATGATTTGCTAGCCCCAACGCCATGCAGTAATGCAATAAATTTTCCAGTTCTTAAAAGGCAAATAGTGTCCCTTTGATTTTCTAAGACACATCAACCACTTTTAATACAATCTATCTGGTAGGTACTAAGAATGCACATCAACATCTTCAGTTTATATTTGATTTTTAGAGAGGAATGTCATCATTGAGAACTATAGCTGGAGTGCTCGACTAGGACCCCAGGAGACCAGTGTTCGAATCATAGAATTACAGAATCATAGAGTTGGAAGAGACCCCAGGGGCCATCGAGTCCAACCCCCTGCTATGCAGGAACACCCATCAAAGCATTCCCAATGGATGGCCACCCAGCCTCTGCTTAACAACCTCCAAAGAAGGAGACTCCACCACACTCCCTGCTGCTCAGCCACAGAAACACACTGGGTGTCCTCGGGCATGTTATGTTCTCTCAGCCTCAGAGGAAGCCAACAGCAAACCTTTTCTGGCCAGGGAAACCTCACGGTGGGTTGCTGTAAGTTACTTGAAGGTATATTACAAGTACTTTGTAACTGGAGGTTTCTGTAATCAATTTTAAAGGTTTCAGATTCAAAAGTTTTATTCTTTCCAATTTAAATCCCTAAACTTCACAGGTGTTACTGCTGTTTCTAGCCCGAGCTTGTGGGATATTAAGATATCATTTGATATCAATAATTTGGCCTTCTTTACCCATTCCTCTCCACGTGCTTGCAAGGCCCCCGGACAAGCACGCACACAGGCGCGGCCGACAATAGCCGAGCCATTCAAACCCCGATCTAGGCAGGCCAGTCATTGCCGAATGCAGCTTCAGGAGACCTCAAGGCAAGTACCACATTATGTATGCACGCAACTCACAAAAGATCCCCTGCCCCGCGCAGGCAGCTTGATGAGCGGACTATACAACGCTCAAGCACTCCGCGTTTGCATCCTGGCTACTCTATTGACAATCTGGTCATAACTCAATCATCTAAAGTACTGACCTTTCGGAGGCTTCGTCTCCAGCCCCAAACTCATTGTTTTCCCCAAGTACGGACTAGCCTGTGGCCACAATTTTCCCTATAAGAACCCCTGACTTTGAGTGTCTCGTTGGATCGCTCTTGGCTTCCATCCCGCCTTGCTGTCGCTTTGTCCAGCGAGCCTTCCCCTCAGCCCCACGTGCTGAGAATCCATGCTCTCTAGCTTCTTTGCTTTATCGGGCTTCAGGACAGGTATAGTATTTCCCATACCAAACCTCCTCTCAAAATGTCTCTATCCAACTCCTACCTTTTATTTCTATAGTTCCTTGTGTGAGTGTGTTGCATACACGTGTTTGATTGCGTTTCAATAAAACAATGATTATTATTTTCAACTTCTGCCTTATCATTGACTCGGCCTGACCCCGTAGACGTAGGGCTCGAGATCTCGTTACGTTACCCTGCCTCTCGCATTGCCAACTTGTGCTCTGTGCTAATTCCCTCCCCATGGTTTGAGCACATTTAGGTGTCCCTCCCGGGACCCCCAGAAATCAGGGTAACAGAGGCTTTTGATCTCACTGGTGATAATGGGCAATCCTATTCTAAAGACACAGAGGAGAGAGTCAGCCAAATCAAATACCAGTAAGAGGAAAATTCTAGCGTCATATACAATACTAAAAAAAGCACCCGAAACATGAAGAAAGGAAATAGGTATCCAGTTTGTGCTTTCAGATGGAGAGCACCTAATAAAAAGACATTACGCTGACTTTCTGTCATTTCCTCCAGAACTCATTTTCAGAACGGATTACAAATTGAAAAAAACGATGTTTGGGCCCTCACACTGAATGTATAATTAAAGCTTTATGCAGAAGCAGCCCAGAAATGACTTTTAACTGTTCTCAGTTGTGAGAAACAGAGAGGAACACTAGCACCAAGTTGAACCTGACCCTCCTCTCTTTACCAGAACACCTTTTCCCATTTTTTGGATGTTAAAAAGGAAGTTAACATTAAATTCAAGAGCTCCACAACAATACAATCTGCTTGCAAGCTTAAACTTTCCAAGGCATCCCGCTTGCATAAATCTAAACATCCACACCTGAATCACAGCCAAAGGAGAAATCTGCAGAACCTTAAGCTCATCAGCTCCTTCATACTCTTTCATGTTGGCCATCTCATATTTGGATAAAGAATAGACCACAACTTACATCAAGTTTGACATCTGAATGGAGATGGACATCTGCAGAGATTTAGGAAAAAAAATTCAAATAAAAGCCCAAAGAGAAGCATACAATAAAAACAGCGTTCGTCAAAGAAAGAAGTCGACTAACCCCGAATTGCACTGGCCGCAAACAGGACAGCTGCTGTAACGAGGCTGGAAATTAATACACATTGTAAGAACCCTGACGAAGCAAGGGGTCTGTTAAGTGACAGGTCCAGCTGGTCTGTACGAGGGTGGCAGCCAAACGAACGGAGACAGAATGGGACGGGTTGTCCTTCAGTCTTTGATCAGCCAGGAATCCTACACAGATGCATGCCCAGGTTCAACTGCAAATCTTGGAAATGCATCCAGTTATTTTCTTCCCATTTAAGCTACCACCAGTGCAGATGGCAAAAAGTGCCAAGTGCACAGAAGAAGCTGGAAACCCATCCCATAGAATCATAGAGTTGGAAGGGGCTGCAAGGGTTGTTGGGTCCAAGCCCAGACAGTGGGGAAAAAAAAATCAAAGTACTCCCAACAGATGACCTTCCAATCTGTTTTAAAAAAAACCTGTTTAAAAACTTCTCAATGTTAGAAAAACATTCCTATGGCCATAGGAAAAGTTAGCCTGTAACTCCCAGAATCCCCCATGACCAGTGGGGCATTGTAACCTTTTTGGGACTACAACATCCCATATTCTCCCTGTGGACATGGCGTTTCAGGAGCTGTAGTCCAAAAAAGTAATTTTTTCCAGCTCTGACTGCATGACAGAGTTTTTACATTGTTGTTGCATGGCTTCCAGATATTTCTGACTTATGAGAGCCCTAAGGCAACCACAAGGTGGACCTACCACTGGATTTTATTGGCAAGATTTGCTCAGAGGAGGTTTGCCCTTCTCTCCTTCTGAGGATGAGAATGTGACATGCCCAAGGTCACCCAGCGGACATTATGGCTGAGTAGAGATTCGAACCCTGGGTCTGGCAGAATCCTAATCCAACATTTAAACCACTACACTGCACTGGCTCTTGGGAGTCAGACCATGTATTCCTTAATTTTGAAAGCCAATGTGGTGAAATGGTTTTGAGTGCTGGACAATGACTCTGGAGAGTAGGGTCAGAATCCCTATTCAGCCACAGAAACCCACTGGGTGACCCTGGGCAAGTCACATTCACTCAGCCTCAGAGGAAGGCAAAGCCCATCTCACCAAATCTTGCCCAGAAAACTCCATGATAGGTCCACCTTGTGGTCACCATAAGTTGGAAACGACTTGAAGGCACACAACAACAAATCTTCAATTTTAGGAATTCATCCTACTTGGGCCTCTCTTTTGCTCTGCAACAGGTACACTTTTTATGGAGGAAAAACAGCTAAGAATTATGTGGCACCATTAAGCCTAAAAGACGTATTGTAGCATGATGTTATCATGGCCAACACTGCCCCAGATGCATGCACTATATACAAATCCAAGAGGTTCAAATATTTAAGCAAGGCACATGGTTGAAGGACCAAGATGCTGACTACTAAGTATTCACACATATGCAGCCAGTAAGAGTGGGAGTCCACCACATGCAGAGGTTGCAAGCAAGAAGAAAGTCAGTTGAGAGCAGCATTTATTTCATGTCCTCTCCCTGGAACATCTGGAGGGGACCAGTCTGGCAAAGGCTGGACTAAATCAACGTGCATCTATAAAAGAAAGAGGTGTGCACACATGGACACATACCCCCCTCCTCTTACTTTGAGAATCAAGGGAGGAAAAGCTGACAGATTGCTTAGCCTTGTAAAGCTTTCATTCAAACACTTCTATCAAAACAGATCACTTTGTGAGAAAGTTTCGACACATTCCCCGCTTCCAGCATGGCAACACTGAGCCTCAGTCATTTCCCAGTGTTGATGCAAGTCATACTTTTAACATACCATTTTTGGAAGCTGTTTCTCATTGGTTTCCTTTCCAAATTTCCAGCTGTTTCTGGCCAGAACTACAGTTCTGTGGATTTCTTGTCCCAAAATGACTCCAAGGCTAGCACAAACATTAGGCAGTTACAGACCTGCGGCCAACTTTGTCAGATACTCTGAAACATTACTATTTTTAATAATCGGCAAAATTTAGTTTGCCCTACTTCTTTAAAGCCCTTGCCTGTCTGTCCCATAAGCCTTCCGCCTCTCCAGACCTCTTCCTGCTGTGTTATCAGTCAATAACAAGTAGTCAGGATGGCAACAGATACCCTCCAGTAGTTTAGTTATAATTTTTTTGCATTTATATGCCTCCTTACTGCCAGGGTGGGACCTGCTGGGACCTGCATGCACTGGGAAATGCAACCAGAAAGGTGTTACTGAACTTATGTGTGAACTTATTATGTGAACTTATGTTACTGATTCAGTGTAGCTTATTTTATATTCTTATGTGTTGCTCCTCACAGGACGCAGTAATGTCCTCTTGTCCCCAGGCATCTGTCTGAAATTCCCCTCAGTCTTTTGCTTCCTTGACATTCTATCCCCTTCAGTACCTCCTTGTTCCTCTTCCTGCCCTATATCTCAGCCATCATTACTCATGCTATTTAATTCCCATTTACACGTAACCAGCATCTCTTCAACCTGATGGCCCTGCTGATTGCCATCAAAGCCACTGTGTCACATGTCAAAGTTCTCTAACAGTCCTCTCTTCAGCTAGAATATCTGCAAACATGCCATGACATTGCGTATACTGAAGCCGATGGCAAGCAATGGAGCTTAAAAGGGAGACAAAGGCCATTTCTGCACTAGATTATTCCACTTTGAACACCCTATGGAATCCTGGGGTTTGCAGTTTAAACTGCAAACCCCAGGATTCCATAGGATGTCGAAAGTGGAATAATAGCACTATAACAGTCTAGTGTGGAAATGGTCAAAGCCAAGATTTATGCTTCTTTTCTACAAAGAGTGGTCCTGGGAATACACAGCCAATGGAAAAAAAAGACACTTTGATCCCAAGGGTGTATGCATGTGGTTACGACTCTTAAGTCTACTGCAGGATACCTTGAGATCCAATTTTACTGAAAGGCAGGATACAGATCTTCTAAATGAATCTATTTTGTATTTAAAGAAATGAAAAAATCAACTCCAACTTATGGTGACCCTATCCCACGGTTTTCTTGGCAAGACCTATTCAGGGGATGTTTGTCATAGGCTGAGAAAGTATGACTTGCCCAAGGTCACCCAGTGGGTTGGCCAACTGGTATTCATATCACCATCTCCTAAAGTCCTAGGCAAACACTCATGTCACTGCACCACACTGGTGCAACAATGAACCCATTAAATTTTTTAGAAAGCAACCTCCCTTGACAGCCACACAGTACTGATATTGAATTGCTTCTCCCAGCCAAACCTGGAAACATTAGTACGCCATGCTGCTGAACCACTGATCCAACCTTATTTAAAGAAAGCAATGCATTTCTTTTCCAGTCTGACAGACCAGAATCTGTACATAATGGGAGCAAAGAAGTACACGCTCACACACTCTGTCCAAGTTCTGGTTGCCTTTTGTTGTTAAATGCCATCAAGTCAACTTTGATCTATGGCAACCCTGTGATGAGACACCTCCAAGTCACCCTATCCTTAACCACCCTGTTCCAGTCCTGCAGATTCAAGAATGTGTCTTCCTTGATTGAGTCTATCTATCTGTAATGCACTCTTCCTCTTTTCCTACTGCCTTCCGCCTTACCAAGCATTACTGTCTTTTCTGGGGAATCATGTCTTCTCAAGAGCCAGCATAGTGGAGTCATCTGAGAACTGGACTACAATCCCGGACATGACCACGTTTCGTTTGGTTTCCTGCTCAGCCATGGAAATTCATTAGGTGACCCTGAGTGTGTCGCACACATTCAGTCCCCAGAAAACCCCACAACAGCTTTGCCTTAGGGTCACCATAAGCCAAAAACAACTTGAAGGCAACACAACATCATGTCTTTTCATGATATGCCCAAAGTATGACAGCCTCAGCTAAGTCATCTTGGCTTCTAAGGGAGAGTTACAGGTTATATTATTTTTCTCCTTCTCCTCTCCTTGCCAAGTAGGTGATTTCTTATAAATTATAGTCTTCTTCAGCTAAGCCACTGAATGGTAAATATGAACATATGCATTATAGATGATACACTGGCGGGGATTACCAGCAGCACCCTGAACAGAATCTTTTGTAAGTAAACAATAAAGATAACATCAGCCAATTCAATCATGTGGATTTTATGACACGTCTGCTTTAATATACTCCCAACAGGATATGAGTTCCATTTAACACTGTCAGTGCAACAGAGGGAAGAGTATTTGTGTAGTACATGAATCAGTTATCACTTCCTTTTCAAAATGTATGTTTCTGACTACACCCAGAGATGATACAGCAATGAACAGCAGGAGATGTACCTTGTAACTCCTTCATCAAAAGTGGCGCGACATGGTATGATCTAGCACTGATACCTCCTTTGAATTCTTTACTCCCTTGAGCAGTTGAAAGTTGCAGAAACAGCTTTGTGTATGCTTTATTTCCCAGCAAGGAGAGAATACTGGAGACATGAGATTTTTCTATTTTTTTATTTGCAGATGAACAAATTGATCACAAAGGAACAAGCAATCAGGCAGGTCTTACCTGTAAGTGTGCAATTTTTGCAAAAGCATATCCTTCTGCCAACCCCTCTCTAGTTTCTATCTTCTTCAATGACTATATTTACACTCAAATTGCTGCAGAAGCCTGCTGCAGCCATGAATCCTGTGGTACCTTAAAGACTAACAGAAACTTAAATCATAATAAAAAATATATATTTATTTAAGGTGCTACAAGACTCTTGTCTCTTTTCAATCCTACTGGCGTATGCTCAACAGCTAGCAGCCACCAAAGTAAAGCTAGAGATGACTTCTTCCCTAGAATCCAAATTTTTTTTTAACTCATGTTCTTCCATATTTTCATCCATCATTGATCTGGCAGGACTCTTTCCAGTCTCTCTCTGTCTAAAAGAAGTTATTATCTCTCTCACACACATCTACTTCATTATTCTTCCTATCTTTTCCCACTAGAAACTGGCATTTTAACTCTCTTCCCTCGCAAGCAATTTTTGGAGGGCAACCAGTATAGCAACTGGCATGTTATAAAACTAAACAACAGCAGTGATGAAGTTCATATCTTCTGATGCTGGCCAGAACAATAAACAGAAGCAGCAAAATGAAAGTGGTCCACAACCATACTTAGATGCAGACAGTGGTAGCTGATATACAACTGGTCTCCCTGTGGGAAGGGAGGTACAGATCACAAGGTCTCGCTGTACATGCACAACAAGCATTAAACCAATGCATGGATTTGTGTCCAGGATGCCAACGTGCTCTATAAACTCAAAAACACAAAAAATGTAGACAGAGCAAGAAATCAAGCAGTAACAAAAATTTCAGACATCGTCATGGCCCCCACAATGATATGAAAATGCAACCACTACTGATACAAAATGAATCCTTTTCTGTTCTCTTCACGAACCTTGCAATCTCATCAGCTAGGAAAGGGAAACAGGGAAAATACACAAAAAGCTTTGGGGGCTGAACAGACTGACCCCAAAACCAAGGAAGTAGTCTTGAGCATTAAAGAATTGGTGAAATAAGGATGGGGTCGACCTGAGTAGTACCTATATAAACCTCCCATGTCTTGAGATGTTCTGGGGAGGCCCTTTTCTCTATCCCACCACCCTCACAGGTACAACCTGGTAGGAACTTAAGAGGGTCTTCTCAGTGGCTGCTCCTAGGCTCTGGAACTCCATGCCCAGAAATGCGCAACTGGCACCTCTGGTCCTTAGTATCTTCCTGCATCCAAGTTAAGACCTTTTTTATTCTGGCAGGGCTCTGAGAATCAATTTTCTAAGTGAAACAGGCCTTGTACAATGTGCTAGATTTTTAATTGACGTTTTTAAGGGTTTCTATTTCAGCAGGTTTTAATTTTTTATAGTTTAATTGCTTTTTAATTTTAACTGTTTGTTTTAACTACTGGAAGCCACTGTGAGTCCTGAACTGGGAAAAAAGGCACAACAACAACAGTGAATAAGTAATAATACCACCTAGTGGGACACTTGTAGAGCCTACCTGAGTTACTCCTAAGCTAAAAGAAGAAAGTCAGTATGGTTTACGTCTGATTGTTGGACAACAACCCTGGAGACCAGAGTTCGATTCCCCACTCAGCCATGGAAATCCACCGGATGACCTTGGATATGTCACACAGTCTTTGTCCCAGAAAACCCTGTGATAGAATTGCCTTAGGGTCACCATTAGTCAGAAATGACTTGAAAACACACAACGACATAGCAATAGCAGTTATATTTCCATACTGCTTATCAGTGCTAAGCACTCCCTAAGCAGTTTACAATGTGTTAGCTAATTGCCCCCACCAAGCTGGATACTCATTTTACCGACCCACGGAAGGATGGAAGGCAGAGTCAACCTAGAGCCCTGCAGGATCGAACTCACAACGTTGTGGTTGCAGTACTGGCATTTAACCTCTGCACCACTGGGGCTCCTATGCACAAGCTAAATGAAGCAAGGACACTTGCTTCAAATGTCCCACCGTTTCATGCCACGAAACACCAGAAACAAAGAGTTGCCACATAGCCTCCATTCCCCTGTAAAAGCAAACTTGCAAGAAGTCAGTCAGTCAGGATAGGGTGTGTGTGTGTCTTCTCCTCAAAATGATCCCTCCTCATATCAATCAATTTCAGAAAAACTCATGTGAAAATCAGAAGTTGCCCTTCAGCACCAAGCCCAGTAGCGTTTGACTGTTTCTCCATTATCTTGGGAGCCTTTTAACTGGAGATATGATTTAAGGGGTCTCACTTAGCAATACTAGGAGAGACTCCTTCTACCTTAGGAGTGCTTTTGCCTGCCAGAGTAGGTAATGCAACCTCCATAAGGACCAACTCTCTGCCTCTGTAGAAGGAAGCTTCATAAGTTTACAATGCGGTCACTTGCTGGTCATCAGAATCTGCTCGCTGAGGAAGATGATAATAGAAAATATGTATTTTTATTCAAATAAAGAGTCCAGCTTGTCAGCAATAAATCTGGGTGCACCTGGGGAATCAGCCAGGCTACTCCTGCTAAAACAAACACATACCAGGCTGTAGTACCTGCACAGTGGCATCTGTGCAATTTTCACTTTCACTTGCTAAATAAACAGAAGACACACTTAGAATGTTTTTCAGATTAAATGGTGACACGTATTAAGGTTGTGACCTGTGGAACAGAATCACAGGACCCTAGAGCTGGAAGGGATCCCAGAGGCCATATATAACTCAACCCTCCAGCAATGCAAAAAAAACCCCCATAGTTAAAGCACCGCTGAGAGATGGCCATCAAATCACTGCTTCAAAATCGTCAAGAAATTTTAGTCCAGCCATCTTTCAGGATAGTTCACTGTTGAACAACTCTTACCACCAGACAGTTTGTCCTAATGTTTAGTTGCACTCTCTTTTCTTATGATTTGAATCCACTGGTTCATGTCATATCCTCTGGTCTCCACCTACTCCAACACGCAAGATCTACACGTGGCCTTATTGTCTATCTTGCTTAGGATAATCTACATATGCATAGGAGCAATAGCTTTCCTGGATTTGAGACAGGAATCTTTCCCAAGCCTGACTGAAAATACCAGGGACCGAACTTTAGTCATTTCCATGCAAATCGTATAGTCTACCACTAAGTTATAGCCTTTCCTCAAAACATTTAGTCCAAGATCCTGACTGCTGGCAGAGCATCAAGGTCTACCAGTGGTCCTTCTTTGGTTGGAGGGTAGCAAAGGCTGCTGCATCTCCACAAGTGTACAATGGGAGCTGGATGGCTCCAGACCGTAGCTCCATGTCTCCATCAACCACTGTTGGCTATGGGAGAACACCCAGTAATAGGTGAAGGCTTCTCCTTCTTCCTCACCTGCATGGTGACAGCCAAATGGTGTCCAGGGGCATTCTTCCAGTCATTCAACACTTGAGCCTGTGCCTGGGAGCCACCAGATCACTGGTGTGCAGCCAAAGTCAAAGGTACTGGCTACATCCTTGCACAGTGTCCTTTAGAAGTATCTACAACGGTGTGATTGGTATCTTCTGCTGGTATAACCCTAATGGGACTCTGGCTTTTCAGACTTCAGTGAAAGTTACTCATTCATGTGATTGGAATCAGAGCCTAACATTTCCACAGGCTAATGGCGTTGGGGTCTGCACAGAATCCATGGTGGTACCAAAACATACAGGATAACCCTACTGTACATTGAAGGAGCTATGAATAGAAAGGGAGCTGGACACCAGCCGTCTCTTACATTCCAAAATAAGCCTTCAGAACACATTTTATAACTGCATTTCAATTGTGCAAGGAAAGCTGAAACTATTAGTTAATCTTTAATGCTGCATCAAGCAGAGGATGAAAGTCATCAGTGGTCAAGTAACCAAGTAATACAACTTCAGAGAAAGCATTTCATTAGCGTCAGGACAGTTATGAAAAGCAACAGAAAAAAAAGCAAGTTGTGATACTGTTCATCTTAAGCCAGAAGCAATCTGAGACCATTTCACAGATGGGCGAAACTCCTTCAGCTTGCTCTGGGTTTAATTTGGAATCCAAACTGAGTTTCCTAGCCTTTAAGGTTTTCCATGGAGAAATGACATTAAGACAAAAACAGTTGGATTTCATGGGAATTTATTTTTTTTTCTGTTGCTAATCAGAGTTGAAACGTTATTGCCAGGACTTTACAGCTCTTTGTCTCCTAGAGTCCACATGGCCAAAGATATCCCTCCAGACCATTCTAAATGACAACAAAAAACATCATCATTTTTTCTGTTCTGCTTTTAACACTTTTGCCTGAAAAAGAAGCAACGGTGCTTCACAAGCTTGCATGATGTATTTTGTGCATTTTTCGTAGGACCAATAAAGGTACTGTTGTTTTGTGGATTTTGGAAGTTATCATATTTTGCTGTATGGCCAACACGGCGACCCCTGGATATGTTATGAAGGTCTCGTTCCACCACCTGGAAGTCACAAATCTGCTGAAGTGCTTAGGTGATGAAGAGCAGCATCCATGCAACACTTCAATTACATCCTTCTTTGCATTATTTAATAGAGGTAGTACTGGAGTCAGATTGTAAAAGACTCCATTTACAACCTCAGCAGTGATACAATACCATGTCCAGTACATTCTGGGATTCACGGGAACATCTCCCATGAGCAAGAAATGGCAACAGCATCAACCTATCCCCAATTCAGGACTGAAGTAAAAATCCTTGCCTATCCCATGAAAAGCTAGCAGGGAAATCACAGCACATAGTAGTTGTGTCATCACAGTACACCTTTAGGTTTAATCTGACCTGGACTTCAAATTATCTGAAGTCTACTCCAGTGCTATTTGAACTTGGGGTCTGTGGACCAGTGCTGGTCTGTGAGGCATTGGCTGCCAATCCTTGCAGAGTTTTCAAGAAAGAAAGAAACAGTTGTAATCAGTGGGCAAAAATATGGTGCTAGTCCCTAGTACACTTGTGGGGGCGGGGGTTCTACCAGTCCCCCCACATCAGAAAGCTTAAGAAACTTTGGTCTACTCCAGCGTTTCTCAGCATGAGTTTCCTTGAAACCCGAAAATTATTTCAAGGATTTCTCCAGCGTAAAAAGTTTGAGAAAAGCTAATTTATTCTCTTTGTACTATTTCAAAATGCAAGTGGGGGCAAATTATATAACTGAATGTTCTTATCAGCTTCAAAGGGGCATTGAAATGTTCACCAAGAATAGAGCAATCAGTTGCTAGTCAGGATGGATACATGCCCTCCCCTGTAATAGAGCCAATATATTCCTCTAATATCAGCTACTGAGGATCTCGAGCAAGACGGTACTATTCCACTTACATAGTCCTGTTTGTGGGAAACTGATAGGCCACTTTGTGGACAAAATGAATGGACCGGTTAGGTCCCTCTGGTTGATCTAACATGGCTCTTATGCTCTTGATGCGTCTCCTCTCCACTAATTCCCATATACAGTAAACCAGCATATGAGGGAGAAAGCTAGGCCACAATTCTTCTCTCCAGTGACTACTTCTCTGTATGCATGGAGTATTTATGCTGGTTTGTAAAAGACAGAAAAGGAGAGAATTCAAGCATGTAGGCACCCTCACCTGCAATATGATGCTCTACAAACCCGAAACAGTTTTACCATGCGATCTGCTGTTTGTATAGACTACAGAAACAAAACAGAACAGCACAACAGCCATGCAGGCTAGAAGGAAGAGAGGTTCACCTTTTCTACTCCCTTCCACTGAAGCAGGACTCCCTGCAACTAAAAAATTCCTAACAGATTAGCAAACATCATTCAGGACCCAGAGTGCCACAAGCCCATGACATATAATCTCAGCACTGCTGGCAGGAAAAGAGATGCATTCAGTCGAAGGGTGGGCAAGGTGTGGCCCTCAATACAGGCTGAGTATTGATTATCCAAAATGCCTGGAACCAGAAGTGTTTTGCATTTCAGATTTTCGAATACCTGTATCTGTGTATACATAAAATTCAGTTCCGTACAGGAGATCTCCGGGGGCCTGCAAACAAACAAGTAGGAGCACTGCCGTTGCCGAGCCCTATACTTGGATTCCTGCCATTTCACAGAACCTTGTGTCTCTCTCCAGCGTTGCATCTTGTTCATTCACTACTTGAGTTGTATATGAGACCTGAGGCTGCAGAAAGGCTGAGGATCTGAGAAAGAAGTAGGAGCACTGCAGCCCCTGTCTTGAAGGTAGAAGAGGGCAGCTGGTGGCAAAACATTGTGGTTTTCGGTGGATTTCTGATTTCATATTTCTGGATAAGCAGTACTTAACCTGTAATACTTTTGTATCCCCCAGCCATCTCTGACAGCCCACAAGGCACTCTGTATCTGACAAACAGATAAACTGTCCTTCTTGTCTAAATGTGGTGATTCACCTTAAAACAGCTGGTACCTTCTCTCTCCACTACACTGTTTGACATAAAAAAATGCTTCTTTTTTGTTGAAAATCAGAAGGAGACTTCTGGAAGGGAGTGACATTTTCAGCAATCTGTGTGGCCCCTACAGAACCTGAGGGACAGAGAACTGTCTGCTAAATCTGGCACAGTTGCCCACCTCAATTCAGTAGTACAAGGACAGAGAGTTTAGGCTAACAATCAGTGGGGATCGGGGAGCAAAACTGCACCAACCTGACCTGGAGGAATATTCCTTCTCAAGCTGAACCGTGGTAAACTGTGTGCCATTTGAGCAACGCCTTGATGGAACTAACAAACAATGGAAGTGGTATCTGTAGAGAAAAAGAATACAACTCCAGGCAGGGATTTGCTTACCCACATTGCTGGCTCACATCAACTTGCCACCCACCTACTTAGCACCTGGCATGCAGCTGGCATACTGACACAACGAATACTGCTTGCGTGTTTTGAACGGGAAAGATGAATAACTGCAAAGGCTCCAAGCAGGAGATCTTTAAAGACAATCACATGTACCAATTAATGCCGAACTTGTACTGAGTGTCACGTCTATTTTTCTGTCATATCCAATTATCTTGCAGCATACTTTGTCTTGCACGGAGTTGTAGTGGGCTTGTATACACCATGAGGAAGTCTTTGAATCTCTCAACAATAATTCCAGCAAGTAAGAGTATCTTAGACCCTCACTTAAGAGAATGGATGGATCCTTGTTCCTCTTCAATGCAATGCAACATCTGACTGCACAGATTGGAAATCTGATGATTGTTCTAAATATTCTAAATATTAAGCATAACAGTTAAGTTTTTAATTCAATTTCTTCAGCCATTACAACAAGCCACCTCTCTAGAACTCCCCAATTGCACGGGAAATCTACAAACAACCAACAATTCACGCTGACCCTATGCAAAACAAACACACAGCAGGACAGAAGTGGTAGTTGTTTGAAAATTAACCCACACATCTGGTTAAAACAGCTACACATTTACTGCATATGCTACACATTAATGTTTCATTGCACCAAAATATCTAGCCTCAGATTAACAAAGCTGTGTGCAGGACAAGAGGAAAGAAAGGAGATTTGGAACTGAATGCCACTACAGTTGTGAGGACATACATTTTCAGAAATTCCCAGCTATGTGCATCTGTTGGAATCTCTCCTTGAATAGGAAACACAGAAAAGACTGGAAGAGAAACTTCATAAAATGAGAGTAATCTGTGAGGCTGTCACTGCTAAAAATGCAAACCCAGAAAGACGAAGACAGCAACCCACTGCATTTTAAACAAGTCCTGCAAGAGGAGCTACTGAGCTAGGTTTGCGTGTTGCTAAGCACGTTACAGGCACGATCAAGAACATTCACGACCAAGAACGACCGACGAGAGGGGGGAAAGGGAAGGAGAGAGAAAAGCCAACCAGAGCCATATGCAATCAAAACCTATTGCCAAAAAGTTCTTTCAACACACATACAGACAAACACAGAGCACGGCAGAAGACTTGGCAGTTCTACCGACATTTGCGAGAGGGAGTGGACGGCAGGGAATGGGGGAAGCAGCATCCGGGGCTAGCTAACCCATTCTGTAGAGACCTGTAACGTTGACAGACATTAACAAAACCAGCGGCTCTCTATGGAAAGTCTCCAGAAAAAAACTCAGAAGTTTCCGTTCTGCTCATTTCTGCTAACGTCGTCCTTTGCCCTCCCAAACCCAAACTCTTTCAGGCATTCTCCCTCTCAGCACTAGATTTTTCACAATCCTAGTGCTTTTCTCATGCTGTTACCAATGACAATTTGGACGAAAGGAGGGGGAAGAACAGCCAAGGAGCTGTCTCTTTTCCTCCTGACCGTCTAGACGCTCCAGAGTCACCCTTATAATTTTGTCTGACCTTCGCATAAGCCAAGGAAACGGCACCCCTTGTCCCTCCATTATAAAACCCCGTCACTTTTGACAAACGTCAGCTCGGAAACTGCTCGTACGTTAGGAAGAACTGTATGCCGGGGTGGGCAACGTGGCTCTCCAGATGTTTTCTTGGACTGCATATCCCATAATCCCTCACCACTGACTGAGCTGGTTAGGGCTCACGGGAGATGTAGGTAGAAAAGATATCTAAAGGACCGCTTTAAGAACATCCATTCTAGTCACAGACAGCAAAATCCATACAGCTATTCGACGATGCTCGGGCATTTTACTCACAGGCCGGGTCAGCACAGAGCCGGCACGCCGCGGGCACAGCGCTCGGGCAATGCCAACCAGACGAAATGGCAACGCCTGAGTTAGAAGCTGGGACAACACCTCCAGGGAGCTCGCCTTCCCCTACAAGGTGGGCACGGCAGGACCGGTTCCGGCCCGAGACGCCCATTAAAAATCAGTCTGCCAGACGGTGCCGCTTTTAAACTCAGGGACGCCACGTTTGTTTCCAAACACAACCTACGCCCTCCTACTTCCGCAGATCACCGCCCCACACGCCGCCACACGGGCTGAGGAATTTCCAAAGACACACCACCGCCCCACGGCTATGTGGGGAACCCAGAGCAGAGACCGTGTCTCAAGAGACCCCCCCCCACCTTGGCATTTTCCTAAGCAACCCGTACCCAAGGAGTCCCCATAGGAGGGATGTGAAGCCACACCGCAACAGGGGGGCGCACACCATCAACTTAAAGCCCTGGGCCAAATATCTCTCCCCTCACATGCGCCTCCCCGGGAGGGGGCACCCCACGGCCACTCCCAGAGAAGCGGTGGCCCCTCACCCCCCAAAGCCCCCAAAATGGTTTCCAAGCCACGTTTGACCTTGCTTCTCACCTCCCCACAGAAGAAAACCAATTCAGGGAAGGCGCTGGGAAAAGAGGTCCCCATCACCCCCAAAAATGCCACGAGCACCTCCCCCAAACCACACATCGTTGCCTCCCAGACCCCCAAAGAGAAGACCCCCCCCCCACGTCTCACCCACAAGTCTCAAAAGCGCCTGAAGGGAACACTCGCATCTAGAGCGCCCTGGAACAAAGCATCCTCGCCCCCAAACCTCGTCACCCCAACAGAAGGAAAGAGCCCCCCATTCCACTTAGACCCCCAGAAAACAACAGGGGGGATCACAGAGCTTCCTTCCCCTTGCTGGTGCCCCTCGGCGCTTTTCACCGGAAGCCTGCAGAGGAACAGACCCCCTCACCAGCTCCCCCAGGCCAAGGGCACCCCAACTTTGAAGCACCCCCCCCCCCAAATAAAACAGCCATGCTGCTTTGTTTTGCTTTTCAACATTTCCTCCCCGACTCCATTCATCCTCTGGCACCAAAGGCATGCCAGCGATCCTTTCCCAGGCTGGAAAGAGATGCTGCTATTCCTTGTTTTTTGTAATTCTCTCGCCCCAACAAGCCCCCCCCAAAAAACACCAAGGCTGTAGTTGGGGGGCAGGAGAGACAATATGGGCAGGAGCCCCCCTATACCTCCCTTTGTTGCAAGTGCAACTCAGGGTGCCTTTAGGTCTCTGCAACCCCAGCAGCTGGAGCTTGCAGGCATTAAAAAAAACCGAATCAATTAATTTTGGGGAGGGTCCCCACATTTGCAAAGGAGAGTGGAAACCATTTTTACCCTCCTCAATTTAAGCTTAGGAGGCTGGACCCCGCTTTATACGAGAAATGAGAAATGCTCGCTCTTCTCCTTCCACCAACCACCCCCCCCCAGGCTAAAATAATTAAAAAAATTAAGGAGGGGGGCAAAGGACTCTTTACTCACCCAGGGAAGATGCGCTGCCTGCGCTCGGCGGAAGAGTCACGGGGGCTTCGAACGGTGGCCGCCGCTTCACCGCGAGAAACGCCGCTCACTGGCAGCCCAAACCATAAGACACACACTAACAGCGGGAAAAATGCCCGGATGTAGAACACTCCACCCCTCCCTCCCATTCCTTGCTCTCCGCTCCCGCCCCGCGCTGCGGACGGGCTTCTCCGGTCAGCCCACAGACTATGCCCATCGCAGGGCACAGCCGTGACGGGGCTTCTTTTGCCGTACTGCGCAGGCGTGTCAGCCAAGGCGTCTTCACTATGCAGTGGTATAACGCGGTGGGTTTCAACCTTTGGCCCACCAGGCGTTTGAACCTCATTTCCCAGAATTCCTAACCATTGGCCGTGCTAGCTGAGGCTTCTGGGAGTTGCAGGCCAAAATTATGCGGAGGCCCAAAGGTTGAGCATCACTGGGATAAAGGAAGCGTCTCGTTTAAGTAATCGTGTGTTCTTAATATTAACAACGAGGAGTGCGAGCCAAACCTATTTTTTATTACCACTGCTCGAACCCCCCATCATTCTAGGAATGGCAGTCCCATAAAAAACTTCTCCATTGTCTGACTTCAATATGCAACCCTCCGTCTTTGGGTAAACTACAGCTCCCATCCGTCATGTCTGATTTTTGGCTATACTTGGTAGGGTTGATGGAAATTGAAGTCCAGCAGAGCCTAAACATGTGTGTGTGCACGTTTTTAAACAGTGTACGATACCCTAAAGGCACCATAGCCTGCCTGATCTTGGAAGCTAAGCAGGGTCCGCCCTGGTTAGTTCTTAGATGGGAGACTGCCAGTGAACGCCAGGTGCTGTAGGCCATGTCAAAGGAGCAAACTGGCAAAACCACCTCTGAGTATTCCTTGGCTAAGAAAAAGGTGGTTTGAAGGAATGTATATACATGTATACACTGCATAATTCTGTCACTTTGATCTTGCTTTAATTGCGGATCTCACCCTATAGGATTCTGGGATTTGTAGTTTGGTGAGACCTTTCTTTCTTTCTTTCTTTCTTTCTTTCTTTCTTTCTTTCTTTCTTTTACCATATCTCTATCCTGTCCCATATCATCAGACCTCTAGATGGCTTACAATAAAATCAGGTGGAACAATGTGAAATGTAAGAAAATAAAAACAGAAAACAATGAAAATAACGTAAATATTCTAAAAACATTGTGGAAGCTAGCCAGTTTGAGTGCTGGACTGACTGGAACTCCAGAAGATCCCATTCAGTCATGGAAATATACTGAATTACTTTGGCAAGTCCTACTCTCTCAGCCTCAAAGGAAGGCAATGAAAATTTCCTCTGAATAAATCTGGACAAGAACACCCTAGGAGGGGGTTGACCGTAGGGCAGAGTTGACTCAACGGCACATTACAACACAGTAAACATTGCATAATTTAAAAGGCTGAAATTAAAACAATATACAACCATTTAAAATTCTCTCCCAGAGACCTCTAATGCTGTATTGCAGGGATAGCCAAGAGTCCTCTGGCAGAGAATTCTAAGTACCTTCCCAAAATCACAAATCCTGCGATTCTGTAGGAAGCAGCTATGGCAGTCAAACTGGTGTCAGACTGCTGTTGGTTCTTCAATGTGGGCGCTGTTAAAATGCCGACATCCCATCCAACACTTCTCTGTCCCTAATTGTCCTAGGAGAAGGTATGCTTTGATGTCAAAGGGGTGTCAAAGTCCACCTAAGTTAAACACAGAGATCTGTGGGGTGTATTGAGCTTGATGGGACTTAATTTCCCACCAAACCCAACTTCAGTCCCAAAGATTTCAGTGTAAAACTTTGGGCCCAGTACTAGTTCTCAATCTCCTGCTGCAAATAAGCACATTGGATGCTATTCTGATTCCTAGCAGCAGATGATGGAACGTGTCCAGAGGAGGACAACCAAAACGGTAGAAGGCGTGGAAACCATGCAGATCCATGAGGAGTGGCTTAGGAAACTTGGGTGTGTTTAGCTTGGAGAAGAGAAGGTTAAGAAGCAACTTGATAGCTATGTTTACATATTTGAAGGAATATCATATGGAGGATGGGGTCAGCGTGTTTACTGCTGCTCCAGAGAACAGGACACGGAGCAATGGCTTCAAACTTCAGGAAAAAAGATTCCATCTAAACATTAGGAAGAACTTCCTGAGAGTAAGAGCAGCTCAGCAGTAAAATATACTGCCGCCTGGGAGTGTGGTAGAGTCTTCTTCTTTGAAGAGTTTTAACAACGTTTGGGTGACCATCTGTTGGGAATGCTTTGATGGTGTAATCCTGCATGGTAGAAGGCGGTTGGACTAGATGGCCCTTGTGATCTCTTCAAATTCTATGATTCTATGATCTAGGACAGTAGTTCTTAACCTTTCCTTTCCCATGGACTCCCTTTGAAATTTTTTGTTGCTGACTTCACTCAAGATGAAAAACCCTAAAGTGCATCAAATATTTATTTAAAGTTGCTCATCAAGGGTCTTCAAATTTGGAAAGAAGGAAGAAATAAATAAATGCATACACCCGTATTACAATATTTTTGTTGGAACGATTCCATGCAAATTTGTCTTTCTTTCTTTCTTTCTTTCTTTCTTTCTTTCTTTCTTTCTTTCTTTCTTTCTTTCTTTCTTCCCTCCTTGCTTCCTTCCTTCCTTTTTTCTTTCCACTTTAATTGTAAAAGCTCATAACGTTTCTTCAAAAGTTTGCAGACTCCCCATGAAGAATTTGTAGCCCCCTGAGAACCACTGCGTTTCAATGCCCTGTTATCTGACAACTTGCTTTTTTCACACTTCCAAATTACGAGCAAATTCCATTAATTTGACAGAGGTTCTGCTCCTTGATCAGTTCTTTTTGGCTATGGAGGCTTGCTTGGAACTGCCTACACTTGCACACTGCTCACAAAGCAAGCTGAGGGGGGGGGAAAGGGCTCTAAGCCAGGTAAGAGACTTTGCAGGTAATGTGCACAGTCAGTCCCAAGTGAGCCTCTGTAAGTCCTTCATGTTCCCTACAGAACAGGATACGAGTTCTGCTTTTTAACCAGTTCTGTTTTCTGACAGTGCTCCAGTCCCTAACCTGTCAGATAAGTGGGAAGAAAACCTGTAGTCCAAAACCCTAACTGCTGCATGCTCCGGTCCCTCATAAAGTGCACCAAGAAAATCAACATTTTATTTCTGACAAGATGGAGGAGGGGAACCTCCATGTAGATGGAAAAATAAATCCTGTGTGCTGTTGCATAATTAAGCAGCTCCAAATACGGAGCTCACAAATTCTCCAGAGATTTTTGACACAGGTAAGCTGACTGATGGTATTTGGAGTAAGCCCAGGAAACCGGCAGGACTTCAAGCAGATCCATTCTTAAGCGCCCGGCTTAACTGGGTTGCACACAAGAAGACGCAGGCACTTTGGCTGTGTTTCAGAAATTGGCTTCTGACCTAAGGAATGCGTGAGCAACGGGAGAGTCTGAGCCAAAGAGCTGGACGGACCAGTCTTAATGAGAGTCTTATTACTGCTGTGTGGGAATCCCCTGCTTGGGGAACAGAAAGGCATTCTCAAAAGTAACTCCTTTGAATACAACTAAAGGTGGCAGTGAGTGACAAATTTTCCCCAGGTCCCCACTCCAAAGCTAGCATTCCTGCCTACTCCAACCACCCCAGTTATGGGGTAACTGGCCTTCCTAACAGATCAAGGGAAGTAATACTGCCTCTCTGTTCTGCTTTGGTAAGACCTCATTGGAAATACTGTGTCCAGTTGTGGGCACCACAATTTCAGATGGATATTGACAAGCTGGAAGGTGTCCAGAGGAGGAAGACAAACAAGATGATGGTTGCATCAATAGGAGTTTGGTCTCCAGACTGAGGAAAGTAATAGTACCACTCTATCCTACTTTGGTCAGACCTCATCTGGAATACTGTGTCCATCTCTGGGCACCTCAATTCAAGAAGGATATCGACCAGCTGGAGTGAATCCAGAGAAGGGTGACCAAAATGGTGAAGGGTCTGGAAGCCATGAAGCCCTCTGAGGATCAGCTTAGGGAGCTGGGGATGTTTACCCTGGAGAAGAGAAGGTTAAGAGGGGACATGATAGCCATGTTTAGATATTTGAAGGGATGTCACATTGAGGAGGGAGCGGGCTTGTTCTTTGCTGCTCCAGAAACTAGGACAAGGAGCAATGGGTTCAAGCTGCAGGAAAGGAGATTCCACCTGAACCTCAGGAAGAACTTCCTGACGGTCAGAGCTGTCCGGCAGTGGAATCTGCTGCCTCCATGGAGTGTGGTGGAGCCTCCTTCTTTGGAGGTTTTTAAGCAGAGGCTGGAGGCCATCGGTCGGGAGTGCTTTGATGTGTGTTCCTGCATGGCAGAATGGGGTTGGACTGGATGGCCCTTGGGGTCTCTTCCAACTCTGAGAATCTATGATTCTAAGGCCTGGAAGCCAAGCCTTATGAGGAATGAATTAAGGAGCTGGGTATGTTTGGCTGGGACAAGACTGAAAAGTGACATGATAGCCATATTTAAATATCTGAAGAGATGTCCTGTAGAAGAGAGAGCCAGTGTGGTTTAGTGGTTTGAGCATTGACTTATAACCCTGAAGACAAGGGGTCGATTCCCTGCTCAACTACAGAAACCCATTCAGTGACATTGGGCGCATCACACACTTTCAGCCCCAGAATGCCTGTAATAGGTTCACCTTAGGGTTGCCATAAGTCTGAAACAACTTGAAAGTACGCAATGTCAACAACAATGTAGAAGTACCAAGCTTGTTTTCTGCTGCTCCGGAGATCAGAATGTGAATCGATGGGTTCCAATTACAAATTAATAAAAATAAGCAAATGTTCGCAGCTTTATAAAAAGAGATTCCAGTTATTTCTTACTTATTGCTACTTTTGCTAAGATTTCTAACTCACCTTCAGATACATAATCATGGTGGCTCAAACAGAATGCCTGAAGCTGCATGGTGTAATGGCTAGGTTGGAATAATGAGCTAAAGCCATCAGCTTTTTAAAAGCAGCAACCAAATGAAAAAGGACTGGCAAAGTTAACAAGCTAAGATGTCTGAGAGAATTTTTAAAAATGGCTGGAATCTTGTTCGGGACTTACATTTTCATGTGGATCTTTTTGTCTGTGGAAATTAGAATTGGGCCGTTAAGGAATGTTACTTCATAAGGGAGCCAGTAAAGCGACCAATGTGCATTGGGATTAACGTTGGATCAGTTCCATTGCACATTGGGATATCAACTAGGGAGTGCCAGTGTGCCTTGGGAGAGCCTGATGTGGGCCAGGAAATTCTTGTTGGTGTCCTATTACCCATCTTCTGCAATTCACTAATAGCGTTTCTTAGCACTTCTGCTACATAACTAGGTATACATAGTTATGTAATGCACCCTGTGATAGAGGATTGCAACCTACATTTATCTGACGTTGGAGAAATATCATATCACTTGCCAGGCTATCCAGTCTGGAGGTGGTATCCCAAAGCCATGGGGCCATCACCAAAAAGAACCTCTTTTGGTGTTCACCGGCCACAGCTCGAAGGACAAGGAAACCTTGAGAAAAAGCTATTGGCCCCATGTGGGTCCATTCCCTTTTTGCAGACCTGAGTCCCTGACCCCTTCTGAACCTTCTCACAATGGTGGAAAAAAGGCGGGGCGAATCACCACATCTAGAATGGCAGATTTGCTAAGAATATCCTCATCCCTGCAAAACTCCCTGCAAATTGTTCCTGAACTGATCCTATGTTGTCTCACTTTTTCAGCAACTTTTAAAACATCCCAGTTTAGTTCTCCTCCTCCTCCCACTTTCCCCACTTTTGTCCTCTGCTTACTCCAGTTGCTGGAAACTAGTTTCAAACTGCAAAAGTATTTTGTACTCTACTAATTCATCAGGGAAGAGAGGAGAGAAGAGGTAGAATTTTGCTCTTCCAAGTAGGCTCAGGCAAAAGCAAACAGCTGCAGCCTCTCCTAGCTTATGTCTTCTTCCTCATTAATAATATTTGCCATCAGACCACACTCTAATGTGGCCAAGCAACATGTGTCTCAGTTTTTATCTATGAAATTTTGATGCGTAAGCATATGGCTCCAGTGCCCTTACTTTGTCCCAGAAGCCAGGGAACTGTTCTTTGCTGACCTGAATTTACATTTCACCGTCCAGATAGATTTCAGGGGACAGAGTCAGCAGGACAAGGGCCCCAAGCGAGGACCATGAGGATTTGTTTCTCTTGTCTGTGTTGCTGCTGTAGGCTTTTTCTGTATATATTCACATGATGAGAACGGAGTGACAAAAAAGGTAAGCTTGCTGACATAGGCCGCTGCCCAGACAATGCTTTCTGCATGAGCACGCTCTTCCTTTGTCATTTCGTAGCAAGTGCCAATGTCTCTCTCCCTTTTATTTTTTGGTTTTTATCGTGTCAACGCATCGGGAATAATAATAGACCTGAAGCAAAAGATGGGTAAGCAGTCTAGCTGAAGCGCGGCTAGTGAAATGTAAGCCTGGATTGGCAACCTGAAACTTCAGAGCTTTGCTTGGTGACTTTCTCAGACTTCAGTACAGCTATGTTATCTTGGGTCCCATACCAGGCAAAAGACAAACTATTTAACCTGACTATTTACCTACCTAGCTACTGCTGACAGGTATGATGTATTTCCTGGACATGCAAAATTGGACTTACAAGTGGCAGTTCATGAACAAAAACAAAACATTTCAAAGGACAACTAGAAATAGAAAAATGAGACAGTCGAAAATTCCAATCCATTAGAAGAGATATGAACAGAGGTAAAAGTTTCATGGCACGCTATATATATATTAATACACAAGTCCTCATCACTGCACATATGACAAAAGGAATCTACTCAGAGAAGGTTTTGGCCCCAAGGAACTCACTTTTGGTAAGCAGATTTATTGCTTTCACATGCCAATACTAACAGACTACTTTAAAGGTTACTTGGAAGACCTGTGCCATCTCACACTGCTCTTTGAATGTTTATACCCAGGGTCACAATTTGCATCTTTCACTGTGCTACTACATTCTGTCCTACTCCCACCGCTGTGTAATGATGCTTAAAGAACTGTGGTTTTAATATTACTCTAGCAGGACATCTGGAGAAGTAGACGATATTTGTGAAACCTATGCAAAACTAGATCAATTGGTCTTAAAGGTGCTGCTAGATTCCTCTCCCCACCCCACTCCTTTTTTTTTTCTTTTTATGATGATTTCCTCTCCATAGGCCTTTGGCGAGGTCTCTCCCCCCTGTTGCCTTGTTTCTCCAACTTTCAGCCTGTCTTCCCCAGGCCCCTGTATGCTCCATCCATCTTCCCATTAGGTCTTGCTTTCTTACTCTACTGGCTAGATAATCCCTTTCTCAGGGATAGGTGATGACTGTTGTCTGCTCCAGGTTTTAGTCTGAATTTTAAAGGAGACATCCAAAGTGTGGGAAGTTGCTTTCCAAGCAGGTCGATCACCCTTTAAAGTTCAGACTAATAAAGGCAAAAGAAAGTTACATTTCAAAAGGAATGCAACAAGTAAGAGAGGAGTTGACTGTATTTGTACAATGAGTTTTCGAGACCCCTCCCTAAACTGCAAACCCCAGGATTCCATAGGATGTTGAAACTGGAATAATAGCTCTATAACAGGCTAGTGCAGAAATGCCCTGTGTTGCCACCTTTCATTCTGTAGCGGCATGGTTTGATGCAAACAAGCTATGTTCTTATTAAGACTGGGAATGCCTCTTTTACTCCCCTGGTCCTGCAAGTTTAAGATTGTTCCAAAATTCCCTGCAGTGCTTTCTGCCTCCCTATGGATACAGCTGGCACACTGGTGAGAGGTTTACAAGGCTGGCATTTTGATGAACTATTTTCGGTGGTGAAACATCAATAGAGTTTGATCACTTACCTCTGGAATGATCAAGAAAATGAAAGGACTGATTCCATTAAGGCTCTGTAATTGAGAGCAACGTGTCTGGAATGTTTGTCTTCTTCTAACATGTTACCACTCCCTCACCCCAAAATTTCTTTGGCCATTTCTGTACTACACTATTATAGTGCTATTATTTCACTTTCAACATCCTGTGGAATTCTGGTCTTTGTAGTTTCCTGAGGCCAAAGAGCTCACTGGCTGAGAATTCTAAAGGCCCCTCCCTAAACTGCAAACCCCAGCATTCCATAGGATGTTGAAAGTGGAATAATAGCACTAAAACAGTGTAGTGTGGAAATGGCCTTTCTCTCTTCTTCCCTCCATATATATGTTTATTTCAGGCTGGAAAGACTGTGCTTGTCAGAATGAGAAGCTGACTGTAGTTATTTCCACAAAGAAAAAAAGAAAAGAAAAGAAGAGAGAATGAAAGAGAGAGAGAAGTGACGTGATCTCACCAACGTATAAAGTTCACTGTTCCTCTCTAATCTTATATATCAGTCATAGAGCTTTTAAAACTTAGACTACAACTCCCAGAATTCCCTAGCCAGATCACCATGCCGACTTGGCATTCCTAGGAATAGTAGTCCAAACAGGAAAATTTCCCAAGCCCTAGTCAGTCTTGCCCAGCTTAGGATCCTTTCACACCATGCAATTATAGCAACTTTTACTCCACTTTAGCTGCCATAGCTCCATCCTCTAAAATTCTGGAGTTTGTAGTTATAACAGTGCTACTTGAAGTTGCGGTCCATAGATAAACAAACATTATTATCATTATTACTGATGCTGATCCCACATCCTTATATTCATTAGGGTCCCTCAAACGTAGTCACCCGGGTATGAGGCTGTGGTTTCCTCTGCTTGTACAGCAGTGACGGGAAAAAGCAGCAGATTTTGGCGTCATTCTTTTCTTCCTCTAGCACTCTCTGGGAACAGCACAGACTGCCAAAAAGGGCCTTTGTCAAAAAAGCCGCTAAGCCTCCAAACTCCAGAAGTGGCCAGAAGTCCACTTCTGGTTTTGTTAAAGTTACTTTGAAAATAAAAATTAAACAGTGCAGAGTGTCCTTGCAACTTTTTTTTTAAACCAGAAGAAGCGTAGTCCAGTGAGTCTGGAGCCGATAAGGGCCATGAAAACAGTCCTTAGGGATTACAGTTTGACTGCCGTTGTGGTATGAAATGACAAAGTATGTCCGGTTTTGTCTTAACTCCTTGTGCCAGGAAAACTTCTCTGGAGGCAACTTTGCAGGTTTCTGCCTCTGCCTGGCGGCCCGTATCCAACACGAGCTGTCACTCGGCCCTCAACTGCATGAGCCAAGTTTCTTTAATTAGTTCCTTGCTGCTGCTGTGTTTAACCTCTCACCCTTTTAATCCGGCCTTTCAGCAGAAGAAATTGTTTCCATATCTGCCCACCCATTTTCAGATTCTCCAGGATCATATGTGCTTGAGCTGTACATCCTCCTAAATTAAAGAAACCACAGGAAGAGTCAAACTTTCCACAGTCATCCATTTAAACCAGACTTCCTTGCACGTGGTGTCAATAGAACTAATCCAGTTTAGGGCAAATGGCGTCAGTCAATACGGTCTGTGGATTTGCTAGTCACTTATTTCCTGGTGGGGGGGGTATATTGCCATGCAAATATCTCATGGGAAAGCAACTGTAAATCACACTGATGGGGGCAGAGGTAAAAATAACAACAACACATGATCATACCCTCCAAATTTCACAGATGAAAAATGGGACCCGTGTGCCAAGCAACATCAGTGTGTGGTCAAGATGCCAAAGGAGGAAGAACGGACAAGCTACGAGAGACTGCAGCAGTTTGATTTTGCCTGAGTCTACAGCAGAGCTTTCCAAACTTTTCATGTTGGTGACACTCTTTTTAGACATGCATCATTCGCGACACAGTAATTCAGTTTTACTAGCAAACTGGAGGTTAAATTAACCTCTTATAGGAGATCGGGGCACATACATAAATTGTAATAACGAAAGGTACAGGGACACAACATAGCTCATGAAAATCTTTCATTTATATTTTTAAAAATATATGGTTTATTTATAATATATAAGACACATTGCCAAGGCTCGGGTCAGGGGCTCGTTCTCAGTCCAGGGAGGTGACACATCTACACCCTTCAGGTGACACACGAACGTGTCACAACACACCGTTTGGAAAGCCCTGGTCTACAAGGAAGAGCAAAATTCCTTGACCTCGAAAATTTTGGAGTTGGAAATCAGAGCATGTGTGACCAAGCAATATCAGGGTGCGGCCAAGATGGCAAAAGTTATTAATGGGGAAGAATCCACAAGCTAGGAGAGGCTCCCGCAGTTTGCTTTTGCCTGGGTCCACCGGAAAGGGCAAGATTCCACCACCTCCTGTTTTCTCCCCTGCTGTGTTAATTGAGTGCAAACTACTTTTGCACTTTAAAGGCAGTGCGCAGCAACAGTGGGAAGAGGAGAGAGCAATTTTAAAACATTTTAAAAGCAGCTGAAAAGTAGAACAGCAAAGGATAAATCAGGACTCTCTTTGCCAAATCCGAACAGCTGGAAGGAATGGATATTACACAACTTTAAAGTGGGTGACAAAGACGAAGTTGCTGAATTTTTTTGACTTGATTGACATGGATAAACTAACCGTGATGCTGAAAGATGGATTGATAAGCAATTTTAAAAAGGATTGGGACAGAGTCGTGATATTCTTCACCAAGCACTGGGGGATTTTTTTGGAAATTAGGGTGTGATTATTGTCAAGTAGTTCTTGCTAATGTTTAGGTGGAATCTCTTTTCTTGAAGTTTGAAGCCTTTGCTCTATGTCCTTGTCTCTGGAGCAGAAGAAAACAAGCTTGCTCCATCCTCCATATGACATCCCTTCAAATATTTAAACATACTATCATGTTGCCTCTTAACCTTCTCTTCTCCAGGCTAAACATACCCACCTTCCTAAGCCACTCCTCATAGGGCTTCATGGTTTCCAGGCCACTCTATCTATCTATATCTATCTATCTATCTATCTATCTATCTATCAATCAATCAATCATTGCCTTCGTCTGGATGTGTTCCAGTTTGTCAGTTTCCCCCTGCTCAATGCAGGAAATCCAGCTAGAGCATCCCCAGCAGATAGCTGTCCACAGTCTCTTTTTGAAGACATTAAAAAATATGCATTTTTGAGAACCAGAAGTGAATTCTGGCCACTTGTGCGGGGGATTGTTTTATTTTTCAATACAGTGGGCTCTTGGTATCTGCTGAGGTGCGGTTCCAGGACTCCCTGTGGACACTAAATTCCATGGATGCTCAAGTTCCATTATATATGATGGCATAGTAAAATGACATCCCTTATACAAAATGGCAAACAACTTAAAACGAGTGCTGGAGAAAACCTGAGGATCTGTGGAGTGGCAGGAGGCTGTCAGTGTAGTGCCCACAGTGTAGTTGCTTTTTGGATTTTTTTCAAACCATGGTTGGTTGAATCCATGGATGCAGGATCTGTGGATACAGAGCGGTGATATATTTAAATCTTTTACTCTAAGTCTCAAATCAAGTCTCAAGTCTCTACCTTCAAACCTCCAGGCAAATCTCAAGTCCTTGCAAGATACTTTCAAGTCAAGTCTCAAGCCTGGGAGCCAACTTTATACACTAACCTATATGCCAGAATTTCTGGGCAGAGTCAAAAAGTCAGTTTTAACCATTTCAGTAGAGTCTGCCCTCCACGTCTGTGATTTTGGCATCTGCAGCTTCAGAAGTGGGGAATAGGATCCTTCTTACCCCCCTTCCCAAAGCTGGAGGCTTTTGAGTCAATGGGTATAAAAGAGTCTGCAGCTTCGGAAGTGGGGAACAGGATCCTTCTCACTTCCCATCACTGAAGCTTCAAAAGCTTTAGAAGGAAGGATCCTTCCTCCTCAAGCCCATTGCCTAACGCATTTTCTGTTCCCCTCTGAGAAATGTACTCTGTGCTGTGGGAGCAAGTCTTGCCTTCTGCTCTTGGGAAAAGTTTCTGAAGGCTCCTCCGATATGCAGCGGGGACGGGCTGCTGAGCAGACCTCAACCACGCCTCAAGCGCATTGCCTAACCCGTTTGCTGTTCCCCTCCGAGAAATGTGCCCACACTTTGGGCTTGAGACAGACCATCATGCAACCAGTAAGCAAAAAGAGATGGAAGCGTTGCTCGAAGTTGTAAGGTTTCTGGCTGAACGTGTTATGTTACTGAATCAAAGGGAGCAAGCCAGTCACTAAAAATAGACAAGTCACAAGTTGAGTCAAGTTGAGTCAGCGTTTCATTTATCGTCAAGTCCAAGTCAAGTCACTGAAGCAACTTAAGCCTGACAAGTCCAACTCGATCAACTTGAGTCTGTGGCCATTTCCGCACTAGACTGTTATAGTGCTATGATTCCGCTTTCAACATCCTGTGGAATTCTGAGGTTTGTAGTTTAGGGAGGGTCATTTGGACTTCTCAGCCAGAGAGCTCTTTGGCCTCAGTAAACTACAAACCCCAGAATTCCACAGGACGTTGACAGTGGAATAATAGCACTATAACAGTTTAGTGCAGAAATGGCCTATATCACCGCTATGAAGGGCTGACGGTAGTCTATTTCAGCCTCAAGAGGGTCCCGGGTCATTAAAGCCAACCCTGGGCCTGCTGCAGTTGCCCTGGCTAGTGCTTGCAAAGAGAGGGGCAAGTGGCAGTGGCTCCTCTTTGCTCCTTTCTACTTCCCAGAATGCCCTGCTGGAGTCCGCCATGCTTTGCCTACTGCTGCTGTCAGATCTCCCTGGCTGCCACTGCCACCACCACCTTCCCTGCAGCAAAAGCCCCAAATCTGAGCAGGAGAGAATAGAGAAGAGATGATCCAATCAGAACAGGGAGGCAGGGAATGAGGGCGGGGCCAATAGTAGTACGTGCCTGTCATTGGCTTGTGGCCCAGAAGCCCTGTCCCACCTATCCTGAGTAGCTCCGCCCCCGCCAGGGAAGGAATCTGCCTGCAAAGCAGGTACTCTTGCGTGGAGGGCCTGGCCCTTCTCTGCGCAAGAAATGCAAATTCCGCAACTGTCACCTGAGCTTATCTTTCTTCTTAGCTTTCGGATGATGCCTCTGCTGCTGGTGCAACAGAAATAGTCCGGGAAGGGAGGCCAAAAGCCAGCCAGCTACTCAGCCAGAGGCATGGGAAATCATTATGTAAGCCCTGTATGGATTTCTCTCCTCTGTCTGGGACAGTCAGCAAGTACATTCCTTTGCAGAATTTCTCTGTTGCGAATCCACAGCATCATTCTGTTTATCTTGGGGGATAAACGGATCTGCTAGGCGAGCGTTTGTGCCTTCCCCAGTGTGAATTCTTGCCCTTTTCGGCCGCTCCTCAAAGTTATTTTCCATGGAAATGAGATGCATGTTTGTGTTCCTTACCACATGTAGCAAGTAATCTTTGCTGAGTGCTTTGAATCGAGTCTGTCTGTTGCAAAAAAAAAAGAGAATACCAACTCCTTTAATGCATAGATCTTTCTTTAATCTTAATTTAATGAATTTGTGGAAATTCGTTGTTGTTGTTGTGTGCCTTCAAGTTGTTTCCGACTTACGGCAACCCTAAGGTGAACTCATCATGGGGGAGGTCCTGGGGCTGAGAGTGTGGGATGCTTCCGAGGTCACCTGGTGGGTTTCCGTGGCTGAGTGGGGAATTGAACACTGATCTCCAGCATCATAGTGCAGTGCTGCAATAACTACGCCACTCTGGCTCTCAGTGGGAATTTAGTCCCCAAATACAATTTCTATAATAGACTACAGAGCCAGCATGGTTTAGTGATTTCAGCCCTGGACTACAACTCTGAAGACCTGCGTTTGAATGCCTGTTTGGTCATGAAAATCCAGTGGGTGACCTTAGGCAAGTCACACTCTCTCAGCCTCAGAAGGCAAAAGCAAACCCCCTTCTGAACAAATCTTGTTCACTTTAGCTCAATCATGCTAAGTACTGCCTTATTTTACTATGTCCAGCTTCCCTGGCTTCACGCTCCACACATTCCACGTCCCTGTATGATGCATTTTTGTGCAGCTTCAGACTTTCCTTTCACAACTCAGCATGCCGGCAGCTGAACGTCCTTTTGGCTTGAGTCCAGTTGTGTCATTAGCGCCAACGCTACTCATAACTGTCCGCTGCTGTACCCCGGTATCCCTTTGAGTGCCATCTATCCTGGGAGTTTGATCTTCTTTGACAAAGTTCCCCATGACATTCTTGCAAAGAAGCTAGTAAAATGCAGGCTGGACAGGGCTACTGTCAGGTGGATCTGTAACTGGTTGACTGACCGTTCCCAAAGGGTGCTCACCAGTGGCTGCTTTTCATCCTGGAGAGAAGTGACTAGCGGGGTGCTACAGGGTTCTGTCTTGGGCCCAGTGCTGTTCAATATTTTCATCAATGACTTGGATGAAGGAATAGAGGGCATGCTCATCAAATTTGCAGATGACACCAAATTGGGAGGGGTTGTTAATACGCCAGAGGACAGGGATCTAGGAGTCTTAATAGACCACAAGCTGAACATGAGTCAGCAGTGTGATGCGGCAGCCAAGAAAGCCAACGCAATTCTCGGCTGCATCAATAGGAGTCTGGTGTCTAGATCGAGGGAGGTACTGGTACCACTCTACCCTGCTTTGATTAGACCTCATCTTGAATCCTGTGTCCAGTTCTGGGCACCCCAATTCAAGAAGGACATGGTCAGGCTGGAGCGGGTCCAGAGGAGGGCGACCAAAATGGTGAAGGGCCTGGAAGCCATGCCCTATGGGGATAGACTTAGAGAGCTGGGTATGTTCAGTCTGCAGAAGAGAAGGTGAAGAGGGGACATGATAGCCATGTTTAAATATTTGAAGGGATGCCATGTAGAGGAGGGAGAGGGCTTGTTTTCTGCCTCTCCAGAGACCAGAACAAGGAGCAATGTATTCAAGCTGCAGGAAAGGAGATTCCACCTGAACCTCAGGAAGAACTTCCTGACGGTCAGAGGTGTCCGGCAGTGGAATATGCTGCCTCGGCGTGTAGTGGAGTCTCCTTCCTTGGAGGTTTTTAAGCAGAGGCTGGATGGCCATCTGTCGGGAGTGCTTTGAGGGTATTCCTGCATGGTAGGAGGTTGGACTGGATGGCCCGTGTGGTCTCTTCCAACTCTACCTTTCTATGATTCTATGATTCTATGACTCTGGTGCTACCTCTTATTTCATTTTGGATTGCCTCATTGTAGGGTTGTCATGGCAAAAGACATTCAATAGGGGTTTACGGTGCCTCCTTCTGTGCAGTACTAACAGGCGTCAGCTTTGGTGCTACTGCTGTTGTCTCTGTGAGATCCTCTGCCAGGGTCTCCCTCCACTCCTGCTGCTGGCTGGTAGCTCTTTGGCACATTTTGCCTGGCAAAAACCTGACTGACCTGGTAGACCCTAACAGCAGCACTGCTACCATCAGCACAGCCTCTCGCCTTATAGCAGCAAGCAATCCCACCACCATGGAAAGATAGTGCCATTGGTGGGAGGCACATCCACACACATAAATATTTAGGAGCCAGCCTTGGCTGCCCCTAGACTCCGGAACTCTTGTTAGCCTTCTGGCAGCAGGCTAAAACCTTTTTATTCAGACAGGCTTTTAAAACAGACAGTTTTAAAGGAATGGGCTAAAGGGGTGCCGTATTGTTTAAACGGCTGTTTTTAAGAGCTTTCAAAATCTTTTTTAATTGTATTTTTATTCCGTAATGGGGTGTTGTTGCTTTAATATTGTAAATCCTGTAGGACCCCCATAACTGCATGACCAGTACCCACAGTTTCAGCTGAGAAGAAAGACCATTTTCGCACTAGACTGTTATAGTGCTATTATGCCACTTTCAACATCCTATGGAATCCTGGCGTTTGCAGTTTTGGGAGGGGCCTCAAAGGATTGCAGAGGATGTTGAAAGTGGAATAATAGTGCTATAACAGTCTAGGGCAGAAATGGCCAAAGGTGGAAGAAGAAGGAGGAGAGAGAAACCAGAACATTTTTAAAAGCAGGTGATAAAAGTGGGACAACAAAGGATTAATCAGGGCTGTCCCTTCCCTCTTGGGACAGTTGGAGGGTATGAATTTGATAAAGTTTCTTTTTAGGGGTGAAAACTCCCAGAATCTTCCAGCTCGCATGGCCCCTGTGAGGAATAAAAAGGAGAAGCACGCAAGACCTCTTTCTTTCCCCTATAACCTAAAGAACATGACTTCGAGGCATGTCCGCTGTTTGTTTTCATTAGAAGGGGAAGTCCCCTGCAGCCGCCACAATGAATGGGCACTTTAGAAGAAGTGACCGTAAGTGATGTAATGAGCATTGGAGTGTTAATAATAACTCTCGCATATCTGGCTAATAGGAGTGGATCCCCTAAAGAGCATACATCTAGCAGAACAAATAAGCTTGTGCAACCAGAGCCGGCAGGCTGTGATATTATTTAGAGAGGGGAAAAAAAGGCCTCGTGTAATTCATTCTTTACCCAAATGTTACAGCTGAGCAAATGCATTAACCTCCAAAGGAGTTGAGCTCGGAAACAATTACTTTTTCTGACTACAGCACCCAGAACTTCCCTAGCTAGCATGACTACTGGTGATGCTAACTGTAGGATGCTGGGAATTGTAGTCCAATAGGTACCTTTCTCAAACTTTGATTATTGGAAGCTGGCAAAACTCCAGAGGTGGGAACCATGTTGTTACACAGATGTTGGGTTACCATTCCTGGTGTTCTTCCATATGCTGGGTGGGGCTAATGGGACTTACAGTTCAGCAACTACAGAAGGAAGGATGCCATGATTTCCACCCCTGCTCCAATGCAGTGATGACACACGCTGAAAAAACTTTTGTTATTGAAGATCTGAAATAGATTTGTCAGGGTTGGAATGTGGCCCCTGGATTTGGCATTAATCCTGCCAATGGTGGCTGTGGAAGGGCCAACTCCACAGGTGGCCATGGATTTCTTGGCAATGTTGGCATTCTGGACTCTGGCCGTTTCCGCACTAGACCGTTATAGCACTATTATTCCGCTTTCAACCTCCTATGGAATCCTGGGGTTTGCAGTTTAGGGAGGGGCCGAGGCCCCTCCCTAAACTGCAAACCCCAGGATTCCATAGGAGGTTGAAAGCGGAATAATAGTGCTATAACGGGTCTAGTGCGGAAATGGCCTCTGTCATTCAAGTAATCCATCCAGGATGGGCACTTGAGATTATGAGGGTGATAACAACCCCATTTTTCCTCAAAATTGGGACTCAAGGCAGCTTGCAATTTAAAACAAGTACCATATATCTAAAAATATTCAAAGGTCAACATGAAAATGGAATGAAACTGTTCACAATATTAACACAATTTAGACCATATACTTCAAAAGTATTTAAAAAAACAATTAAATAAAAAGAATACAGTGCTGTGACTGAGGCCATTTCTGCACTACACTGTTAATAGCGCTATTATTCCACTTTCAACACCCTGTGGAATCCTGGGGTTTGTAGTTTCCTGAGCCCCAAGAGTTCTCTGGCTGAGAATTCTAAAGGCCCCTCCCTAAACTGCAAAGCCCAGGATTCCACAGGATGATGAAAGTGGAATAATAGCCCTACAGCAGTATAGTGTGGAAATGGGCTAAGTTCTGGGGGTGTGGCTATCTGAAGGGCCAGAGCTGCCTGGAAGCAGGTTGCCAGGTAACCGGAATAGCACCTCAAAGAGAGAAACCCAGCCCAGTAGTGAGTGGGAGGAGCTTAGGGCAGAGAGGAAAAGTGATATAAAGCCAAGTACCTGTTGTTGGTTTTTAGCCCTGCAGTGAGATTCCTAGCAAGAAGGTATGGATTAGAGACCCTCAGTTAGCCAAGAGTGATGACTGCATGGGAAGGTTTAATTCTCAGGGCCTTATCACACTGCACTGTTATAGTGCTATTATTGCACTTTAACAACCATTGCAACTTCCTATGGAATCCTGGGATTTGCAGTTTAGGGAGGGGCATTTAGCGTTCTCAGCCAGATTGCTCTTGATTCTCCCCAAACTACTAACTCCAGGATTCATCAGGACGAAACCATGGCAGTTAGAGGGGAGTAATAGCACCATAGCTGTGCAGCGTGACAGGCTTATCAGTGGAAACCTAGGCCATTTCTGCACTACACTGTTATAGCGCTATTATTCCACTTTCAACGTCCTAGGGAATCTTGGGGTTTGTTGTTTAGGGAAGAGCATTTAGAATTCTCAGCCAGAGAGATCTTGGGCCTCAGCAAACTACAAACCTCAGAATTCCACAGGATGTTGAAAGTGGAACAATAGCACCGTGACAGTGTAGTGTGGAAATGGCCCTGGTGAGAGGCAGGAGACTCTCTGGTCAGAGAGTGTGACCTAGATTGGGGGTTGAGCCTTTGGTGGGAGTTTAGCCAAAAGGCTGTTATGTGATACTTGTGTTTCATATGAGAGTCTAAAAATATAAGCAAACTGTCTGAAAAGTACCCTGAAGAAATGTATCACCTTGACCTGTATTTGAAATCTGAAACACTGCTTTATTGTAATTGTTATCTTAATAAACTTTGTGGTTTATTTTTTGTAAATACTGTCTCAGCTGAGTCGTATACGGTATATAAGATAACACAGGAAACAAGCCACCATAAAGTCACTGAGTAATTTTAAACAAACATTGAAAATCCTCCCCTTTTACACAAAGGTGGTGTTACAAGCGGGGAGGCAGAATAGTGTAGTAAAAACACGGCACCTTATCGTTTTGGTAACTGCCACACTAAACTGGGAGAAGTCAGGGCCTGTCACAAGCGCCTTCTTAAAAGCCCTTGCCGGAATCCTGTCAGGACGTTACGTCTTTGCAAGCGGACTTATGTCTGCGGGAATTCAAATTGCACAGTTGTGTAATGCTCATCTCCAGCAGACGGTTGCTGTTATGTTACTCCTAGTAGAGCCAGCGAGGTGCCCAACGTGCATTGCCGACTGATGCACATAGCACAGAGATGTGCATTGAGCATGGATGCATACTGGTCTTGATGCACATTGACCTCTCTTGCCAGTGTCCTATTAAGCCTCTTCACAATTCAGTAACGGGGTTTCTTAGGGCCTCTGCTACATGGCTAGAACCATTTCCGCCCTACACTGTTATAGTGCTATTATTCCACTTTCAACAACTTGTGGAATTCTGGGGTTTGTAGTTTACCGAGCCCAAAGAGCTCTCTGGCTGAGAATTCTAGAGGCCCCTCCCTAAACTGCAAATCCCAAGATTCCGTAGGATGTTGAAAGTGGAATCGTAGCACTATAAGAGCGTAGTGCGGAAATGGCCTAGGTCTTCATAAAGTTACATAACATAACAGGTCATATAGGATTCCGGCACCTTTCTTTGAAAACCTTCAGTTCTAAAAGTTTGTCAGAATAAAAAAAGGCTTTTCCTACCAACAGACAAGGACAAGGAGGCAGCCACTTTGGCAGTCCCGGGAAGGGAGTTCCGGAAGCTAGGGGCAGAGACGTCATTTCCGCGCTAGACTGTTATAGTGCTATTATTCCACTTTCAACATCCTATGGAATCCTGGGGTTTGCAGTATAAACTGCAAACCCCAGGATTCCATAGGATGTATAAACTGCAAACCCCAGGATTCCATAGGATGTATAAACTGCAAACCCCAGGATTCCATAGGATGTATAAACTGCAAACCCCAGGATTCCATAGGATGTTAAAAGTGGAATAATAGCACTCTAACAGTCTAGTGTGGAAATGGCTTGGGAAGGCCCTGTCTTGTGTCCCCACGAGCCATGCCTATGAAGGTGGGGGACCTCTCCTGAGGATCTTGGGGCCCAGGCAGGCTCATACCAGGAAATATGGTCTCTCAGGCTGGTTCCTAATCCAAAGAAGCAACTTTCACAAACTCTGGTGCTGACTCAGTAGTGAGAAATACCTAGCCCTGCCTGATTTCATGAATGAGACATTTGTTGGGTGATAAGGAAAAGGACCTTGAAGTGTGGTTAGTGATTTGGCCGTCCAGATAGAGTAGAACTCCTCCTCAGTGTTTTTGTTTTTACGCAGAGGTTCCGGATCTCAGCATGAGCTGGCCTGGCTTATCGGCAAAACAGTGGGGCTCTGAAGTTTGCTTCTGTTATCTTTCCCTCCTGGCCATGACTCTGACTCTGGCCATTTCCGCACTAGACTGCTATAGCACTGTTATTCCACTTTCAACATCCTATGGGATCCTGGGGTTTGCAGTTTCGGGAGGGGCCTCAAGGCTCCTCCCGAAACTGCAAACCCCAGGATCCCATAGGATGTTGAAAGTGGAATAATAGCGCTATAACAGTCTAGTGCGGAAATGGCCTCAGACTGGAAATGGCTGCTCCTACGAATTGTCCATTTTCTGCATAATGACTCAGGAGCAGGAGTAAAGTGTACTGTTACACCTTGCCAAAATGAAAATCAGTAGGTCAATTCTATTTGGGACTAAGCGATAGGCTCCAAACCAGAGTCTTTGATTGAAGGAATTTTTTCCAAAAATGGGATCCAAACCATGTCAGGGAAAGGAAAGGGGGTGGTCGGCACGGTGGCCCTGTACTTCCTCTCTCTTGCCCATTTCCTTCCTTGGGTGTCGGGGAGGCATCAGGAGAGGGTTCTGTCCTGGGCCCAGTGCTGTTCAGTATCTTCATCAATGACTTGGATGAAGGAATAGAGGGCATGCTCATCAAATTTGCAGATGACACCAAATTGGGAGGGGTTGCTAATACGCCAGAGGACAGGATCAAAATTCAAAATGACCTGGATAGATTGGAGAGCTGGGCCAAAGCTAACAAAATGAAATTCAACAGAGAGAAGTGTAAGGTCCTACACTTAGGTAGAAAAAATGGAATGCAGAAATATAGGATGGGGGACACGTGGCTGGATGGCAGTACGTGTGAAAGGGATGTAGGAGTTTTAATAGACCACAAGCTGAACATGAGTCAGCAGTGTAATGCGGCAGCCAAGAAAGCCAACGCAATTCTCGGCTGCATCAATAGGAGCATGGTGTCTAGATCGAGGGAGGTACTGGTACCACTCTACTCTGCTTTGGTTAGACCTCATCTTGAATCCTGTGTCCAGTTCTGGGCACCCCAATTCAAGAAGGACACGGTCAAGCTGGAGCAGGTCCAGAGGAGGGCGACCAAAAGGGTGAGAGGCCTGGAAACCAAGCCCTATCAGGATAGACTCAGAGAGGTGGGTATGTTCAGTCTGCAGAAGAGAAGGTAAAGAGGGGACATGATAGCCATGTTTAAATATTTGAAGGGATGCCATGTGGAGGAGGGAGAGGGCTTGTTTTCTGCCACTCCAGAGACCAGGACAAGGAGCAATGGATGCAAGCTGCAAGAGAGGAGATTCCACCTGAACCTCAGAAAGAACTTCCCGACAGTCAGGGCTGTCCAGCAGTGGAATCTGCTGCCTTGGAGTGTGGTGGAGTCTCCCTCTTTGGAGGTTTTTAAGCAGAGGCTGGATGGCCATCTGTCAAAGGGAGTGCTTTGAGGGTGTTCCTGCATGGCAGGGGGTTGGACTGGATGGCCCCTGTGGTCTCTTCCAACTCTACGTTTCTATGATTCTATGATTCTATGTTTGTGGTGCTGAGAAATCAGGTTGTGAGCCATCCTTCGCTGGCCAAGCAACGGCTGGTGGAAGAGGAGGAGGGCAGGGCTGCACGGCCGGATTGGAGATGTTGAGAGGGAAGATTTCCCCCCCTCGAAAAGAAGCACCTGAGGTGAGGGGGGCAGGGGTTGAAAAAAACTCACAAATAACCCATCTGCGAAAGCCAAACCCACCAATGTGGAGGGCCGACTGTAATACATTGTAGAAGTGGGTTAAAATGCAATAGAATCCAGAAAGGTCTTTACACCTGAGTCCTTAATACCACTTGGTACTGCATCCTAAGTTTATATCCACAAAAGTTCGTGAAAAAATAAAAACTAGCTAATCTTAAAAGGACTGCTGCATTTCTTTTTTCTCTCCCTCTCCCTTCATCCTTTCGATGAGGCGTACCTGTCCTAATATTGATTTCCCCCCCTCTTGTTTTAATGCCACAGAGCCAAAGAGGTAAAACACATGCTAATGCCGCATTTACCACATCTGGTAAGTTTCAAGGACAACTAGACTTGATTTGAATAGTGCCTCTGTTGATGTACGTTCCTCCTCTTCCACTTTTTTTAAAAAAAATTAGCTCTGGTCAAGAGCAGAAGCTCTAGTTTTGTTGCAAAAGAAACAACAGCACAGGTTGGGGAAGTCTGAGCCCAACACGGTAACAAAACAAAGCTTCTGTCAGAACACCATGTCCTTGAAGAATAAATACATATGCATTTTTGGTTTTTTTTGCTTGCAGTCCACATTTTCAGAAGAACGTGTTAAGTTCCTGAGAGCCGATTGTTGTTGTGCATCACATCCTGGGAATGGACTCCAGACCTTGGTGACTAAGAGGCGTGAAATGTGCCGCTCGGGTTTATCTGTCATTGCAACCGCAACAGGATGACGCTGAGTGTAATGTTGTGGTGATTCATTCTGCAGCTGCTCCAGGTGAACGTGAACTAGGGAGGGACGCCCTGTAACTCGGGAGGAGTTTGTTCTTATGTGTGCACGTGCCTTAAAGTTGCCTGTTGATTTTTGGAGACCCGTGAATTTCATAGGGTTTTCTTAGGCAAGGAATGCTCCGAGGTAGTTTTGACCTGGTTATGACCTATGAAGCCCCATATGACTTAGGTCCGGACTATTTGGAAAATCGTATCTCCCTGTACAAACCTGCTGGAGCCCTCAGATCTGCAGGGGAAGGCTTTCTCTCAGTCCTGTCACCATCCCAGGCTCACCTGGTGAGGACATGGGAGAGAGCCATCTCAGTGGCTGCTTCCCCCCGGAGAACGCTCTTCCGTGGGAGGCTAGGCTGCTCCCCTCCCTTCTTTCCTTTTGTAGGCAAGCAAAGACATTTCTTTTTAAGCAGACTTTTATGTGAGATGGGGACCTTTGTACTTATAACCAGTTCCTTCCTCTGAAATACAGCCTACAGCATCTAGTATTTGCTTTTGTAGTCCGCCCCCCAAAAAACCCCCAAAGTACTTTTCCAAGCTCTGATCTGAATTTGCTGCAATGTGGAGAGCATCACTTTGGACGCATCGGGAAGAAATTCTTTGGGTGGATACTGGAGTAGTGATGACGTGGCCCGATGGGCCTCCAGGTCAATCCTGTTCAAAGGCTCTGGGGCTCTCCCTCTTCACAGAAAGCAAAATGATGTCATGGTGGAAACCTGCAAACGTGGTGCAATTCCATGGTTTCTTTGATGTGCCAATGTGTGTGCTTTCATACATGCCCAGGACTACAGGCAGAGTAGGGAAGGGTGCCACCCACACAGGTTAAATTGTACAACATCCAAATTATTTTGGTACAAGCAGTAAAATGTCCCAAACACTCCAACATTTCACAGATAAAAAGGAGAATATTTGTGGCCAAGCAATGTCGGAGTGTGATCAAGATGGCAAAAGTTATGAATGAGGAAGAACACGGAAACTACGAGAGGCTGCAGCAGTTTGCTTTTGCCTGGGCCTACTGGGAAGGTGAAGATTCCACCTTGTGCTTTCCAGCATCTGATATTTCTTGGTGGTCCCCTCTAAGCACTAGTCAAGGTTGACCTTGCTTAGCTTCCAAGTTCAGATAGGAGTTGGTACCTTCAGGTTCTTTATGTCCTTGATGGACTTCAAATGACTGAACCATAGCTTTATTCCTGCCACAACACCCTTGTGGATCAGTGTAGCGGTACAGTCTTTCCTAGCGTCAGAGACCAAACTGAGTACCTTTGGAACAAGCCCAGAATTCTCACAGATAACTGCCCATCACTGGGCTTTCGCAGTGGCATGGCAGGGCAAAGGACAGACATGGGCAACATGGTGGATGCCTCCTTAGAAACATCACCAGAACAAGGAGATTTTTTTAAAAAAATTATGGCAATTGGTGGCTTCTGTTTCAGTGCTCTGGGTTTTAGTTTGAACTTTAGAGGTTCTACCAAAAGCAATAAGAGGCAGTGTGGTGCAGCTCTCAAGGCAGATTATTTTTTTAACATTTGTAAAGGTTCATTATTGCACTAGTGTGGTGTAACAGTTTGAATGTTGGACTACAACTCTGGAGATCAGGGTTCAACTCTCCACGTGACTGTGGAAACCCCTTGGATGACCTTGGGCAAGTCACATTCTCTCAGCCACAGAAGAAGCAATGACAAACTTCCTTGAAATAAATCTGGCCAAGAAGACCTTAGGAAACATAGTGTGGTATAGTGGTTTGAATGTTGACCTAGGACACCAGGAGACTAGGGTTTGAATCCCCCTTCAACCATGGAAGCCCACTTAGTGACCGTGGGCAAGTTACACTTTCTTAGCCTTAAAGGACAGCAATGGCAAACTGCCTCTGAATAAATCCTGCTAAGAAAACCTTGCTATAGGATTGCTACAATTCAGAATTGTTGGGAGTTCGAGTTTCCCAGGGTGTTATCCCTTTGGAGGAAACTCTATGAAAGCTAAAACTGTTAGGAATCAGCCTTCTTTTTGCAGAGTTGCAGAAAAAGCATGTCCTAATCTCTGTGTGGCTTTCCTGAACTGAGACTGACTTAGAAAGCAAAACAAGGCAGGCAGTTTCAGGTTACAAACTTATAAAAGTTTACTAAAAAATTTTACAATCACATGTGCATTGGAGAGCCTAGATCCTAACCAGCTAACAAGAAGGTTAGGTAAGAGAGTAGCTTCATTCTTAACTCATGATTTTCTTGGTGGAGAAGGAGAAAGTCGAAGCAAAAATGGCAAAGAGAGCAAAGAGAGAGAAGCATGGTCTTTTATGCAAGGCCAATGAGCCCTGGGTCTATCCTGGGTCACATGGTCTGGTCACCTGGATACCATAGCCATGCATTTAAATAATACAAAGAGCAACACTGGGGCTTTAGTTAAGGAGTCGAAAGGCTTTAACATGTAAAGGGAAAAGAAACTAAGCTAGCTAAGCCCCATATATCCTAGCGCAAGAGGAGGGGAGAGAGAATGCCAGAATTTTCCAAAAGAATCATCTTGAAGGTAAATAACAACAACACACAGAGTTATAAACACTACCTGTCCAGATAAATTCAGCACTTTGGATAGTTCCTTTGTAGTTCAAACTAAAACCCAGAAAAGATTCACAGCTTCCACTGACATCAGAGCCACTAGCTGCTGCTACTTAATTTTTCATTGATTATTTGATTGATTGATTAATTACTTTATATTCCATCTTTCTCCCAGCATCGGATTAATGCTGGGTTTGTTGTTGTCCTGTGCTTTCAAGTCCTTTTTGACCCATAACGACCCTAGAGCAAATCTATCACTAATTTTTCTTGTCAGAAGAGGTTTGCCATTGCCTTCTTCTGAGGCTGAGAGAGTGTAACTTGCCCAGGGTCATCTAGGCTTTTCCCATGGCCAAGCAGGGTTTGAACCCCAGTCTTCCAAAGGTGTAGTCCAACACTCGAACCACTACATCTCCTCAAATTGACTTACAACAAGTTAAAAGATTTATAGAAGGTATTGACAGATAAAGAAACACTAACCTATTATGGGCTAGAAGTCTGATTTTACATCTACTTTTTTCCTTTTTTCTTAGAACATTTTTGTGTCCTTTTTTCCCCCCTTTTCTCTTTTTCTATTATTTTATAACTTTTCTTTCTTATTTTCTTAATTAAAGGAAAAGAAGGAAAAGGTGTGTGAAATAATACCATGAATAAATATATTTGATTGTAAGAAAGAAATATGGTAAGTCATTGTCCCATGGTTATGGAACAAGGAACAAAAGTTGTGAGTCATGAGCTTAATACAGAATTTGATTTTAAACTGATGAGGAGAATGAGCTATTATATTAAGCTCTGTAATATATAATATATAGTCTGTAACAATAGAAACACATAAAAGTTAGAATTTGAAGTAGGAGAAAATTAAAGAATGCAAGAATAGGTGAGAACAGGTTAACAGATACTGTATTTCAATACAGTTAATATGTATTAAGATATTATTATAGAAAAGTATATGTGATCTATGTTTTGAAAATATTTATATTTACTACTGTTACGAATGTACTTTTTCTTCTTTTTTCCCTTTTTGTGGTACTTATGCAACAAACTCTAATGTTGTAAGCATTTTCCTCTCTATTACTTTCTTGTTTTTATCTTTTTCATATTTCTAATAAAGATAATTTTTTAAAAGAAAACAAGTTAAAACGAAGTGGAGCTAAACCTACTATTAATACAAAAGTGGAACATGATTTAACAAGAATTCTTTTTGAAAACACAAGTTCTATGATCGCGTTATGACCGGGAGAAGCCAATGATCGGGTCTTGGGAAAGTTCCCTTTGGGGACTACAACTCCCAGAATCCCCCAGTCCAGAAACAGTAACATTTGCAAGTCCTAAGACTGCCTCAGTCAGCTCTGGCAGCTCTTTTGAAAAGCTATATCTTTCCTACCCAAGCTGTATTCATTTTATATCCCATTCAGCTGCCCTGGCTTCCTTCCACCGGTGCCACTACTGTATACTTATTTGAGCGTCTGATTCACACTGAGAAGACAGGAGTTCAAATCCCCACTCAGCCCCAAAGCTCAGCCAGTGACCTTGGGCCAATCATTCCCTTTGCCTTGACTTATCTCACTGTGGGCATGAAAGAGTGGCACTGGGCAGAACAAGATATGCTGGATGACATGTACTGGTTAGACCTCGTCTGGAATGCTGTGTCCAGTTTTGGACACCTCATTTCTTTTTTTTTTTAATACTTTTATTAAGTTTCACAAATAAAAAAAAATCTCAACTTGTACTTTTACATGTAATGTTTTTGTTCTTGCACTCTGATCTAGTTTTCATTTTCTAGATATCTACTCACATATAAAAAATTATGCCTCACAATTCCATGTTCATCTTACGTGCTTGATCTTGCATTTCTCTCATCAACTCCTGTTACGTTACAGTTATTCCCCTTTAATTTCAACCATAATTCAGACATTTTCACTTGGCAGTTCCCAGCGATTACCCATTACAATTTGCCATTCTGCTTTTATCTGGTCGTCCGATTTCCCCTTTAATCTTTGTGAAACAATATCCGCATTTCTATTCTCAATAAATGCCCCCCACCATTGTTCGATTGTGGGTATTTGCTGAGACTTCCACAATTTGACATATTCAGTTCGCGCTGTCGTTATCATGTACAATATTAATCTCCAATGCCTCTTAATGTTAGTATTCTCAAGAACATTTGTCATGTTTAACAAATAAAATTCAGGTTTTTTTACAGATTGAACCTTCAATATTTCACACATCTTTTTATGTATTTCACTCCAATATTTCTTTGCCTTGGGACATGACCACCACATATGAAATATTGTTCCCACCTCTTTCTGACATTTCCAACACATTCCCGTACCTGTATTGTAAATCTTTTTTAACTTGTCTGGTGTCATGTACCATCTATGAAACATTTTAAAATAGTTCTCTTTGAGATTCTGAGCCATTGTAAATGTTTGTGTCCTTTTCCAGCTCTGTTCCCATTCATCTAATTGAGTTGAATGCCCAATATTCTGCGCCCACAAAATCATTGCAGATCTCACAGTCTCCTCCTGTCTCTCCTGTGTTAATATTTCTTGATATATATGGGCTAACAGATGCGGTGGATTGTCAAAGATCCGTTTAATCACTCCTGTCCTTTCTTTGGATTCTATTCCATCGGTTTTCAGGTCCATCTGGAATCTCTCATTTAGCTGCCTGTATGGAAACCAACTGAATGGCAGTCCTTCCTGTTCCAATTTTTCTCTTGATTTGATCTTATATGCATTTGTCATTGTTTTCTCTAATATATCCTCATTTCTCAGCCATTTCTCTGTTGCCTTTCATCTTCCAAAGAAAGCTTCTTGAGGGGATACCCACATGGGTTGGACACCTCATTTCAAGAAGGATATTGATAAGCTGGAGCGTGTCTAGAGGAGGATGACCAAAGTGGGGAAGGGTCTGGAAGCCCTACGAGAAGCGGCTTAGGGACCTGGGGATGTTTAGTCTGCAGAAGAGAAGGTTAAGGGGGACGTGATAGCCATGTTTAAATATTTGAAAGGATGTCATATCAAAGAGGGAACAGGCTTGTTTCCACTGCTCCAGAAACTAGGACAAGGAGCAATGGATTCAAGCTACAGGAAAAGGGATTCCACCTGAACTTCAGGAAGAACTTCCTGACAGTCAAAGCTGTTTGGCAGTGGAATATGCTGCCTCCATGGAGTGTGGTTGAATCTCCTTCTTTGGAGGTTTTTAAGCAGAGGCTAGATGCCCATCTGTTGGGAGTGCTTTGATGTGGGTTCCTGCATGGCAGAACGGAGTTGGACTGGATGGCCTCTGTGGTCTCTTCCGACTCTATGATTCTATGTGGAGTAACATGTTTTCTGCTGTTCCCTAGTTCCTACTGCTGGCTGTGCAATCCTGAGAGATGGAGGGCGAAGAAGTAACTTTCCCAAGCTGTTATAGACCTGCAAGCCTCATTACTAATTATATTCACAAGCTAGGAAATTGAAACATTAAGGATCCAAAGCCTATCATTAGTTCCCACCAGAATCAACTGGATTTACCTATGTGTTGACTCAGATAAGAATTCTGCCCCTGCATGTACAGTAATTTCCTTTAGTCTCCAAACTTCTTGCATTGTAGAGAGTGAGATGCTGAAAACAGTTCACACCTAAAACTTTCACATTTGCTGTGTTCACATTCCCCATAACTTTGATGTTCTCTTTTCTTTGGATGACTAAATTCTATTTCAAAATGCTTAATGGAAATTTTAAGTTATTGCAATGCTAGAAATTTGGGGAATGAAGAAAACAGTAATTTTTATTTGGAGGGTAAGTGGTCAAATTTCAGTTCCCTCTAAATTTTCACCCTGATTCTAGCCAACATGTCATCCCATTCCAGTGGCAGCAAGTGGCTTCTGTTTCAGTGGGCCAGCAAATCCAACCCATGGTTTACTCTCAACTTTTATGACATAAGGCTTGGCATGTGGATAGCCCCTTTGCAATTTGGACTAAAGCTTAGAGGAGATTCATTGTCCCACTGACGTCAAGGCACCAACCACTGGCCTTCCCTTGTTGTTGTTCTTGTTGCTCTTTGTAAGAGATTGGAAAACATCCATGTTGTCCAGAAATCATGTTTGCTGAAAGGTTCTGGGAGCTGAAGGCCAGGAAAAGGAACAGCTGAGTTTCTACCTCGCAATCCACAATGTGTAACTTATCCTAAGCAAAGTTTCAGAGATGCAATGAAACCCTGTTAGTAGATTGCAAAAATGTGTGTCATGGCACTGGTAAGATACAGGTCTTTACGACCTTTCCAGTTACTGTTGACGTGTGAAAGCCATAAATCTGCTTACCAAAAGTCAGTTTCCCAGGGTTCAAAACTCTCTCTGTGAAGGTTCCTTTTGTTATATATGAAGTAGCAAGGATCCCTGTATTCACATATGTCATATATGTATATGCCATGAAGACATTGCAATTCAGCAATTTCTCTTTCTAGTCTTCTTTTGTAATTTCCTTGTTCAAGGATTGCAACCTGTAAATCCCTTACTGTGTGTCCAGGAAGGCTGAAATGTTCCGCAGCTGGTCTTTGAGTATTGCCATTTCTAATGTCAGATTTATGTCCACTAATCCTCTTGCATAGAGACTATACTGTTTGTCCAATGTAGAATGTAGAGGGGCATTGCTGGCATAAGATGACATAGATTACACTGGAGGAAGAGCAGGTAAGTGTGCCTCAGATGTTGCGAGTGATGTTATTGGCCCTTGTAATGTTGCTCCCAGAGTAGATTTGGGGACAGAATTGGCATCTGGCTTTGTGGCAGAGTCTCATCCCTTCTCCCATCCATGTTACGCATCCTGTTGTGAATAGTTGTTTAAATTTTGCAGCTGCTACTATTGCTTCTGTCCAGCAAGGATACAGTTACATCTCAGAGCAGGAAAGAATTCCTTTTTGAGTTTCTAAAGACATTCAGGACAGACTTCCCTACGTAGTGGTCGGTGGCAGACAGCCAACAAACAACAGCTTGGAATCCATCTTCTCCTGTTTTTGGCACTCAGTTCTGGAGAAGAAAAAAAGAACCCCCACTGGGTGCTTCCAACACTACATCATTTATGAACAGAGATCAGACAAGAGAACGTCTGGAGAGGGCTGCCCCTTGGGAGGCTGGAATGCTTGAAGCGGGGAGCCTTCAGACAACCTCCTCCGCAGGGCCATGTGTTCTTTGTCTCTCTAGAAATTCTTTCGGTTGTTCCCATGACTTTTCCTCCCTCCCCTTATCTCCACTGTAGTTCAACCACTTTCTGGTTTGGTTGCCACGACTCCGGTGGGAGAATACCCTTTAGGTTTGCATAGGCAAGCAGTTAAATGAGAATTTCCAGGGTCGCATTCCACAATTACAACACTCTGATAGCCCTTGAACTGCTGTGGCTGCATCCTATGAAATCCTGGGATTTTTAGGCTGGTGATGTACTATAGTAATGTTTCTCAGAGTTTGGTCCTTCAAGTTGTGGACTTCAACTCCCGCTAGCATCAGCAAGCTTGGCCAATGGCCAGGGATTCTAGGAACTGATGTCCAAAACCTCTAGAGGACCAAGCTTGGAGAACCACTGTACTAGAGTTCTCTGGGAGAGCAAAAGATACTCCCAAACTACAAATCCCAGGATCCCATAAGATAGGAGCAAAAATATCTAGCGAACAAGATTTTGAGAACCACTGTACTTGAGCTCAATGGAAGAGAAAAATACTGCCAAACTACAAATTCCAGGATTCAATAGGATGGAGCAAAACTATCTAGAGGACAACATTTTGAGAACCGCTGTACTAGAGCTCACTGGCAGAGAAAAATACCTCCAAACTACAAATCCCAGGATTCCATAGGATGGAGCAAACCCATCTAGAAGACAACATTTTGAGAACCGCCATATAGAGCTCAATGGCAGAGGAAAATACCCCTCAAACTAAAAATCCCAGAATTCCATTGGATGGAGCAACTAGAATTCCCTTTCTCTGACAACTAGGCTGGTCTCCTCCTTGCTTTCCTTTCACCGGTAGGCAAAGGCATTCTTATTTAAGCAGGCTTTTAATACGTAAGCAGGTGGGCTTTTGATTTATCAAGATGTTTTTAAAATTTTGGTAGGTTTTTATAGTTTTATATATTTTTTTCCTAATGTTTTTCAATTGTTTTAAATGTTTTATTAATGTTTTTATCTTTTTTGGAAGCTGCCTTGGGGTCTCACTCTGGGAGAAAGGTGGCATAGAAATGGAATGAATGAATGAATGAATGAGTGAATGAATGAATGAATGAATGAATGAATGAATAAATACAGGGAAAAGCTGACACAGAGGTAGAGAACAGATTTCAGAGAGATAGGAACAGACAGAATAGGGACAGGAGAGTTAGACAGTGAAAAGGACTAACTATGGTTTTGGGAAGCTTTAGATGATTTAGTAGTTCAAGGGGCAGTATATTATTTTCTTATGTCTTAATAAACTGAATGAACTTCATAGTAAGTTTGATGGAGGGCCTGATCGTGCTTGCTACAGCGAACCCACCAAAACAACACAGCCACTAGTGCACAATAGGAGGTCACTTTGTGGCCCAAGTATCCAAATCGAAGAAGGGATTAAGGGAATAAAAGGGCAAGGTGAGTGACAGGAACCCAGGGCTGGAATTGGGGGGCAAGTCTGGCGAGGGGATCCATCAGACCATCACTGACATTACACCATCCCAACATTATGTAACGAATGTGGACATAGCAGCGGCTTCTTCTCGAAGGTGAGGTTGAAATACCTGATGCTATCAGGACATTCTTACTTCACTTTTCTTTTCAACATGCCAGACGTGTGACGGATGATGTCATTCACTTCTCCTCTTGTATTATATAAGGTGAGATTGGGAAATGCGTGAAGATTCATTAGAGAAGGAATTACTTAGTTCTTTGATGGTGGAAATTCACCGCTGGAGACATGGAACACCCCGGGCTGCTGATGAGGCAATATTTCTCCCATTCAGAACATGATGTGTGGGAGGAAAGTGAAAAGACGGCTGAGCCAGAATGGCTCTCTTGCACTGTTTTGACTTCGGTTTTGCTACAGCTGCAAACAGTCTTTGGTTTGCGGAATTTCTTTTGCAATTAACTTCAAGAGCCCATCCATATTCATCTACATTTTTAGTATCACAGTGTGGGGATCTCTATTTTTCCCACTGCCATGACTCCAAAGTTACCACCATCCTTGAATAATTGTTATAACCAGAGACACTATGTGTCTGAATTCAGCCACTCTGGTAGCAGTATTGTTGTGTTCCCAGAAACACATGTGTATATTACAAGAATAATTCATTAAACAGAAAAGTTCAACATCCAGTTATACAGTGGGACTCCAGCCAATCCTATTGTAACCACATGTGTCGGTGTCCTACAGGCAAGATAAACAGCAGTTGCCACCAGAATCCCTTGCAGAGCATGTATGAACAGCAAAACAGAGAGAAAAGGAGAGAACAAATAACCCTGCTCACCCACTGCCCTCTGCTTGTTTAAAAAAGCATTGATCTATACATTTGATCATCAAGTGGAGATCATGAGAGACGTGGAGCTTTGTGAAAGAAGCCATCTCTGGATGCATTTTGGAAGATGCTTTGAAATGGTCTCTAGAAGTTTCAGGCTATTTTTGTTCACTTATGCAAAACTTACCTGATCTGATGTTTCATTTTCACATACGTATGTGTATGGCTAGTTTTGTAATGAATACAAAACTCATTAAAACATGTTGACCTACTTTTTTATCCTGTTGTGTAGGCTCCTTTTCTTTCCACGTTATTTCTGTCTCCAGTACCAAATGATCTGTTTTTCTTCTGAAAAATAATGTCCAGGAGCACATCGACCTTGTTAACTGAGATATCCCTGTATCTCCTTTTGGAGGCGATTTCCGCAAGAGGCTGTTATACCTCGTGCGGAAATGGCTCCTGTTACAGAAGAAACAACTGAAGGGCAACTTTTAAAAGGCTTGCATGACCAGAAACATATCCTCCATCTGTCCCCATTTGTCATGGACAGTCCCATCAATCCTCTATTGTCCCACTTTTTCAGCTGCTTTTAAAATGCCCCCATTTCTCTGTCCTCCTCCTCCTCCTTTCCTGCTTTGTCCTCACTTTACTTCAGTTGCTGCAAACTGAGCTCAAAGTGCAAAAGTACTTAGCGTGCCATTATCACTGGCCCCTTCTTCAGTTTACCGGATCCCAGTGGTGTCCCATGGGGACCTTGGTAGAACCTCTTCTCGGGGGGGAGTGAGACAGGAGCACTCTGCTCTGTGCCGGCTTCCTCCGTGAATGGAGGAAGCACGATGGTACTGCCTCTTGCTTCTGCAGTGTAGCCGGGTACTGTCCCAGGCTGCATTGCGGCAGAAAACGCAGCCATTGCGCTTCCAGGACCTCTGCATCTAAGGTAGGTGCAGGTTGGTGGTGGGAGAGCTGTGTGATTGCTGGTCATTGATGGGTAAAACCCGTCAATGATTTGTGGTGCGATTGTGCCACCTGGAGACAGGAGAAGGATGGAAACACCACACCATCAAGCATAAGCATTGTCTGGGTCCCATCCTTCTCCCGTCCCCAGTGCGGGATGACAATGTCCTGAGGAAAGGGCTTTAGTGTGGGCAGAGGACAGGAGGCGGTGGAATCTTGCCTTCCCCAGTAGGCTTGGGCAAAAACAAACTGCAGATTCCACCTGAACCTCAGGAAGAGCTTCCTGATGGTCAGAGCTGCCCGGCAGTGGAATATGTTGCCTCGGAGTGTGGTGGGGTCTGCTTCTTTGGAGGTTTTTAAGCAGAGGCTGGATGGCCATCTGTCAGGAGTGTTTTGATGTGTGTTCCTGCATGACAGAGTGGGGCTGGACTGGATGGCCCCTGAGGTCTCTTCCAACTCTGCGATTCTATGATTCTATGCAGCAGCCCCTCCTAGCTTGTGTCTTTTTCCTCAGCAAGAACTTTTGCCATCTTGACCACATGTTGAGGTGGCTTGGCACACCTGCCCTGGGTTTCATCTGTGAAATGTTGGAGGGTACGGAGAAGTCCTTGAGATGCCCAACAGCGAACATTTGTGGCTTCCTGCAGAGTGTCATAGATCCTGTATCAAATCACTCACAAGGCTCTTGAGCTCAGCATCCCAACAGATAATAACGTGATTCTCACCCTCCCACAAGACTGAACAGCTGCTCTGCTGCTGTGGTTGCCACTTCAGTCAAGTGTCCACCCCCACTCACTGGGGCTCACTAGTTGCTTCACAAATAAGTAAATTCCAGCCCAAGAGGAGCGACAATTAGACTTTCCAGCATGATAAGCCTGGATGCCACAGGATGAGATAGTGGGGAAATCTGGAATGACTCAGAATTGGAGGCCAGAGCTGGATCTGGTGTAGTGGAGCTCTGGTCTATGCTGGTCCTGACTTGCTGGTACCACATTTGCTCTGTTTCTAAATAGGCCAAGATTTAAAAATGATAATACATGTGACCTCTCTCTGTCTCTCTCCATATATGATGATAACATGTGGTATCTTGTGTGTGTGTGTGTGTGTGTGTGTGTGTGTATCTGAGCCGAGCATGTACATTTTTTTTTCCAGACTTCCAAAAGGATGGCATAGGTGTTTCACATGGAGGTTGCAAAGTTACTTTTGAAAAACAAAAGCCTGGATATCTGGTAGAGTAGTTTAAATACCTCCCCAAACCACAAACCCCTACGGTTTCATAGGATGAAACCAAGGCAATTAGAGCAGAACCAAAGTGCTATATATAGGGTTGCCAGCTCTCAGGGTCTGGCCCCAATTCTCCAGTTTTTATGGCTCATCTTCCTTCTTGGGAGGTTTTTAAAGAGAGCTGGATGACCATCTGTTGGGATTGCTTTGATGGTGTATTCCTGCATGGCAGAAAGGGGTTGGACGGGATGGCCCTTGGGCTCTCTTCCAACTCTATGAGAAATTAGGGTGCAAATCCTTCAGTTTTGGTGAGCTTGGCTCTGGCCTGTGTTCAAATGTGTAGCTCAGCTAGGAGAGCAGCAGTTTGATACAAATGGCAAAGCTTCATTGATTGCTTCCTACAACTTCCAAAGACTCTTCAGGGGGTCTATAAATTTATGCAGTCAGTGTCCCCCTTTGCTCAGTCATTACCCTCCCTTCTGCTCCGTATGCAAATTCTGGCTACAAGCAAGGAAACTAGATTAAATGTTCCTTCTGCCATCTCCCTCTATCAGCAAGAAGGAATAAAATCCAGTTCTGGGCACCACAGTTCAGGAAGGAGTTGGACAAACCGGAACGTGTCCAGAGGAAGGTAACCAAAATGGTAAAAGGCCTGCAAACCAGGAAGCCCAGTGAGGAGCGGCTTAGGGAGCCCGGAGAAGAGAAAGTTAAGAGGTAACTTGAGAGCTATGTCTAAATATTTCAAGGGATGTCATATGGAAGATGGGGCAAGCTAGTTTTCTGCTGCTCCTGAGACTAAGACACAGAGCAATGGCTTCAAACTACAGATTCCACCGAAACATTAGGAAGAACTTCCTGATGGTAAGAGCAGTTTGACAGTGGAATAGTCTGCTGCCTGGGAGTATGATGGAGTCTCCTTCTTTGGAAGTTTTTAAACTGAGGTTGGATGGCCATCTGTCGGGAATGCTTTGATGGTGTCTTCTCGCATGGCGCAATGGGGCTGGGCTGTGCGGCCCTTGGGATCTCTTCCAGCTCTATGACTCCATGATTGCATGAAATCCTTTCATTTCACCTTGATCTGGGAACAGGACCTTTAGCATAGATTTCTGTCTTAATTTCCAAACAGGAAAATATCTTATCTCTGAACAACAAACTGTGGTTGGTACTTAGCATACAGCAAAAGAGCATTTATTTTAAGGGGAAAATAAAGTCAGAAGAAAAACTCAAAAGGAAAACTAAATTGTGCTCGAGCCCTTCTTTGGCTCAGCTCCGCTTTTGACATTTTGCTTTCCCGCGGCACATCATGTTCTAGATGTGAATAACTTTCCCTCTTAATAGACCCAGAGTTCTCCAAGTAGGCAGAGAAGAATTTCCGCCATCAAAGAGTTCAATATTTCCTCCTCTAATTAAGCCATGTGGCATTTCCCAATGACATCTTACGTAATGTCAGAAGAGAAGGGAACGACATTATCCATGCCAGGTCTGGCATTCTGGGAAGAAGAGCCAAAGAACAATGCTTGATCCTTATCAGATGCTCTGGCCTAACCCGTGAGAAGGAAACACTCCTGTTTCTATGGTCGTTACATAATTATCTGATTCCTGGATAATTAGGGCCAAGACATAGACATCCAGGGTGATTTAATGGTCTGAAAGCTGGACTAGGACTTTGTGAGACCAGGATTTAAACCCCTGCTCAGCCACAGAAATTTACTGGGTGACCTTGGGCAAGTCACATTCTCTCAGCCTCAGAGAAAGGCAAAGGCAAACCCCCTGTGAATAAATCTTGCAAAAGAAGCAGCAGCAGCAGCAGCAGCAGCAAAAAACAAAAACCTGAGATAGGTTCACTGTAGGGTAGCCATAAACAAGAAATGACTTGAAGGCATACAGCACACACACAGAGGAGGAGTAGACATCTTCAGATGATCCAGGGGTCATTATAACCTCGCTTGGAATTTGATGGCCCACGCTATTAAAAAAAGACACAACTCCCCACACCGGTGTGCCAATTTTTCCATAGTGTGCCGGTCACATCTCACGAAACCCTGGATATGTTTCATTCCGCAAGTGTAATCATTTCAAATGTAAAGCCTATCATTACTCTCAACTAGAGTAAAGCCATTGAATCCTTGCAATTTATTGAGGCATTGACTCACCATTCCAGAAATGATTCAGGGGATCTACTCGCGCTGGGACTAGGCAACAAGACTGCAAGCCATGCGGTTGTGCGTTCTTGAATGGAATTGAATTGCTCTTTAGTCTCTTAAATTTACCTCTTGATTCCTGAGACGGCCAAAACAGCGCATGAATATTATTCCCTACTGCAGAAGGGGACAATAAGCAACCATGCTAGAGATATACCAGCTTAAATCTTAGGCCATTTCCGCACTAGACTGTTATAGCGCTATCATTCCACTTTCAACATTCTATGGAATCTTGCGGTTGAGGCCCCTCCCTAAACTGCAAACCCCAGGATTCCGTAGGATGTTGAAAGTGGAATAATAGCACTATAACAGTCTAGTGTGGAAATGGCCTTAGGGTCTTTCAACCCCACAGTAGTACAGTGTCATTATTCTACTTTCAACATCCTGTGGAATTCTGGAGTTTGTAGTTTCCTGAGGCCAAAGAGCTCTCTGGCTGAGAATTCGAAAGGCCCCTCCCTAGGATGCTATAGTACTCTTTCAAAATTCACCCTAGTATTACCAGAAGACTTGTTTTCTTGCACCGTCCTCTGGAAATGTTCTGCCGAGAAGAACCAGAAACATCGCGAAACAAACGTTCCATATTAGCCAAATGGCCCAGTGTCCCCTCAGCACAATTTTTTAATCATCTGCCTGGATGAAAAGGGTTAAGTCGATGTGCTAGATTTCAGAGTTCAGTCTTCTGTTGCATCATTTACAGAGTTGGCAGCAGGAAATATTACAGCAGGTTGCAATTGTTGATTTACAGCCTGTGTTCATGTTTTCTTTGGGTTCCTAGAAATGTTCCATGCATTTAAACAATTGTACTCCTCTTTTGAACCTATTTTTTGTTTCTGTCTGAATTCCTTTGGAGTCTTATTACAGCAGGAACTCTGTACAGTTAACTATCACCAGCTTTAATCATCTCCAGTTCAAGGTTTGGAAAGTTGCTTGTAAAAATAATAGTTACTACAAAGTTATTGTTCCAAGGCCTAAAAGCAGTTAGTGTCCACTACAGCTTCAGTTTTTTTTTAAAGAAGTAACTCTTTGCATTTGAATTCCTCAAAACCAACAAACACAGGGTGGGATTCACCCATGTGTAAGAGAGAGAAAGCCTTGTCCTTCGTCATGCCTAACCCTCCTTTCCAACAGTTTGCAGCTGGGTGTGACACATGGTAGCAAAAAGTCCTATCTATTAGGATAGTAATGTATTTAATGTATTTAAGTCTTTTACTCTAGTCTCAAGTCAAGTCTCAAGTCTTTGACGATACTTTCAAGTCAAGTCTCCAGTCTGGAAGCCAACCTTATACTCCAACCAAAATTCCAGAATTATTAGATAGAGAGAAATAAAGTCAGTTTTAACAATGTAAGCAGAGTCAGTTCTGCACATTTGCACTTTTGCCATCTGCAGCTTCGGAAGTGGAGAATAGGATCCTATCTTAGTCCCCAAAAGCTTTAGAAAGAAGGATCCTTCTTCCTCAAGCCCGCTGCCTAACACGTTTGCTGTTCCCCTCTGAGAAATGCACCCTGCACTCTTGAGGAGAGTCTTGTCTTTTGCTCTTAGGAAACGTTTTCGAAGGCTCCTCCGATATGCAGGGGGGACAGGCTGCTGAGCAGACCTCCAGCCCACCTCAAGCCGCTCGCCTAACCCATTCGCTGCTCCCCTCTGAGAAATGAGCCCACGCTTTGGCCTTGGGACAGACTGTCATGTGATCGGTAGGCAAAAAGAGATGGAGGCGTTGTCCAAAGTCCCAAGGTGTCTGGATTAATGTGTTATGTTACTGAACCAAAGGCAGTGAGTCAGTCAAAACATACACGTCTCGAGTGGAGTCAGTGCATCATTGATGGCCAAGTTGAGTCCAAGTCGAGTCGCTGAAGCAACTTAAGTCCGACTTGAGTCTATTGACTTGAGTCTACATCACTGTCACAGAGGGACATGGGAGAGGGCTTTCTATACTGTGGCACCAATTTATGAAATACCCTCCCCTTGAAAGTTACATCTGGCTTTTCTGTGCAAGATCCACTTTTTTCCCGGCAGTAAACATGGCTAGAATTCCCTGTCATGGTCTGCACTGCATAATGTAATGCATGCATAGCTGAGGCACTGAAGAACTCTCTTAGTGAATTGCAAAGATGCGTGACGGGGCATTAGCAAGCATGTCTCGATGTATATTGAGCTCTCCTACTGTGCATCAGTACTTCTTGTCAAGTGTCCTGATGTGCATCGGTTCCATCGTACATCAGTCCCAATACACAGCTGTCACTTTGCCAGCTTTGCTGCATAGCAATGTAACAGCAATATAACTGCAAAATTACTACATTTTATTTCTGGCAGATGTTAATTCTGTGTATGGTGTGAAGGCAGGATGTGTGGCCCTGTGATATGCATGCTGGATGTGTATGAGTAAGATGTAAGATGTAAAGAGAATAGCTTTGCTGGAATAAATAGGGCTATAGTTTGCTAAGTGCTAATATGTACAATTGCCAGTTGCTGCTTGCAACTGTGGCCCTTTCTGCAGGACATCGTTATCTCGCATTGGGGGCTGGAGAAGGATGAGACCTGGACAACGGTTCTGCATGATGTTGTCTAGATCCTGTTCTTCTTCCATCCCCAGGTGGTATGATCACGTAGTATATCATTGATGGCTTGGCGATTGTGCCACCATCCTGCCATGCACCTGCACTTACCTTAGGTGTGGAGATCCTCGAAGCGCAATGGCTGTGCTTCTCATCCCAGCGCAGCCTGGGACAGTGCCTGACTGTGCTGCAGAAGGAAGAGGTGGTGCCATTGCGCTTCCTCCATTCCCGCAGGCAGCTGGTGTGGAGGGGAACGCTCCTGTCATGCTCCTTTCCTTGGAGAGGCTTTATTGAGATCCGCATGGGAGACTGCCAGGATCCAGTAAGCTGTGGAAAGGGCCTATGTATCCAGTGGGAACTTCTAAGGGATTCCAAGGCACCAAATGGTTGACTGCTGTATTGTTTGATGTCTCTTTGTGTCTGGAGCAGAGGGAAGAAAATCAGAAGGGGGAATGCAAGAGGAGCAGGAAAGTGTTATGGGAATGGGATATGCAAAGATAAGGGGACAGGAACTTGTCTTTGCTCCCGGGATGAAAAATACGTAAATAATGAAGGGTCTGGGAAAAAGCCTATACTGGTGGGGTGATGTGACATTTATGGCTTTCTTTAATCATTGCTTTGTGCACCTAAATTTGTATGTCAAGGTATAAAATCTGTAACAGTGAATATGTAGTAGTCTTACATATTGGTTGCTTTGCTCCAAATAAATGTTTCTGTTCTAAATCTGAGTAAGTTTGTGAGTGCAAGTTATGTAGCACATGACAGATGAACTCTGGACCATGTTTTCTGCTCAGACACTAGACAAACTCCAACATTATACTTGCTTAACATAAACCCACACTCATGTAGTTAAGTGGCATGTGATCTTACCCTTCTGCTGAATTACTAGCGTTGTGCAACAGCCTCTCCTAAATGTGCTTGCTGTCTTTACACTCCCAGTGAATTAAGGGGAATGCTGACGGCACTGATTAGTAATTATGCGCCCTCCAAGAAGATGCAATGATATGTGTGACAGGTGTACTTGTAGTACTCAGCCAGAGCATTCTTGTGCCTCATCAAACTACATATCCCAGGATTCCCTAGGCCATCCAGCTGTGGCAGTTAAAATAGAATCACAGTACTATAATTGTGTAGTGTGGAATGGGCCCAGATTTGTGTGGCATTAAGTCAAATTGCTTAACAGCATTTGCCAGTCTTCTGCTTGCATCATGTATAGATCTAGCAGCAGGAAATATCAGAACATCCATTGCAGTTGGTGAGCTACAAGCTGTGTCCAAGTGTTCCATTTCCTAGGAATGGCATTCTCCATTCCTTAGATGTTTGTACTGCTCTTTTCAAACTCCTCTCTGCATTCTTTTTAAAAATGCCTTTGATGTTTGAGCTAAGAAGTAACTCTCCAAACGTCCTCCACTTTTCCAATCAGCCTTTGTTCTGGGATGAACTGCAGCCGCTGGTTTTTTTCCATTCACTCGAGCGTGGCAGCCAAAAAATTGCATTAGGTTCAGCCCTTCCCTCTGGTGGCCAGACGCTGAAATGCTGACCCACATTAAAACCCACAGAGAAGCTCTTCTGTAGACACCAGACTTCCCTGAGCAAATCCATTTCATATACTTTGAACTGCTGGTCCCATCTGCCCCATCAAGTCTGAAACATCTAGAATGCATCCATTTAGGGATGTCTGCTATAATTGCATGGACTTTTCATAGTGGCACAGGCTGGCTTCGGATGCACAGGGGCATGTCAGCCACAAAGGTGGCAATCCAAATTTTCCAATCCAAAGGCTGTCAAATGTTCAGCCAGGTTCTGTAGCTGTGCTTTTGTAACAGCAGCTCCATCATAAAGTCTTGCATAGTGTGGAGGTAGATGCTACCTGGTAAATGGCACTACATATCAAGCTACTGTTTAATGCACAACTGAATGAGCCGACTGAAGAGTTGGCAACGCTACTATGTGCCTTTGGAAATCATTTGAGAACTGCTTAGGAGAAACAATAGCCCTTTCTTTATGTTTGTCTGCAATCTCTGGCACAAAGACATCTCCTGCTTCTGAATATGGAAGCTGTATTTTTAATTACATTTATCAGGCATCAATAGACCTGCATTCTGTTGATTTTTAAAAATGCTTTCTTAAAGCCACTAAAGTGATTGGTTCCCCTGCGGCTTGTAGATAACAGACAACTGTGCTCTTTGATAAGAGGCAAACAGCGCGTGGGTGCTGAAACTGTATTGCTTTGGTTCTTGGTTGAAATTCAAAGCCATTACATAACAAGGGAGTAGCCTGTAAATTATGCACTGGCTTTCACAGTTCTGCAGAGCGCTGGCTCAGAAGCGAGGAGGAAAGATGTGCGTGTGGGGGTGCATGTGGCTTCAAGTTGCCTGTTGACTTATGGCGACCCAAGAATTTCATAGGGTGAGGTGAAGTTATTTTAGCATGCCACCAAGTTTTGCTGAATGGACTCTTGGTGAAGAACAGGCAACCAGATGAGAAAAGACCACTTCCTGCAGGGAGACTGAAAACTCATCCAGGAAATAGAAGGTGTTGTATGTTTGTGTGTGAGTGTGGGGGTGGCTGGGGGAAGCATTTGTCACTGAATGGAAATCCATTCTCAGCAAGACTTCCAACCTTTGGCTGAGATCCCGTTTCGGCGCATTATATAATTAAGTGGTTATTGTAGAATAATAGAATCATGGAGTTGTAAGGGCCATGTAGTCCAACCCCCTGCCATGCAGGAATGTAGAGTTAAAGCACTCCTGAGAGATGGCCGGCCAACCTCTCTTTAAAGAGCTCCGAAGAAGGAGAAATGCCCAACTTCTGAAGCAGTCAGTTCCACTGCTGAACAGCTCCTTTGTCAAGAAGTTCTTCCTAATGTTTGGGTGAAATCTCCTTTCTTGTAACTTGATTTCACTGGTTCATCTTCTAGTCTCTGCAGCAGCAAAAAGCAAGCTTGAGCCAGGTCAGACTTCACTTGGAGTACTAGGAACGGTACCCGAGGTGAGGTCTGACAAAGCAGAAGAGAATGGCACTATCGGGTCCCATGATCTTCACACTACTGTGTACTCCTGTTGATGCAACCTAGAACTGATTGGGCTTTTTTTTGGCCACTGCATCACATTGATTCATGTTTAGCTTGTGGTCTGCTAAGACTCCTAGATCCTTTTCACATGGACTCCTTTCAAGCTAGGCATCACCCAGCCTTTCTTTGGGTATATGGCTTTACTAGACCTTATGATATGGTAACCCTAAGGCAACGGTAAGACCATTTCCGCCCCTCCCTACGCTGCAAACCTCAGGGTTCCATAGGATGTTGAAAGCAGAATAATAGCACTAGAACAGTTGAGTGTGGAAATGGCCTAAGTCTGAAATTGCTTTTTGGAGAGCCAGCAAGGTGTAGTGCTTTGAGCTTTGGACTATGATCCTGGAGACCAGAGTTCAATTTTGCATTCGGCTGTGGAAACCACTGGGTGACCTTGGGTACGTCACATACTCTCAGCCTCAGAAAACCCTCTAATAGGCTTGCCTTAGGAGCTACCATAAGTCAGAAATGAGTCGAAGGCACACAACACCAACCAGTACTTGTACATCTGTATGTCCCTAACAGGATGCTAGCCTTTGTGACTCATTGAATTCTACAAGCCAAGCCTTCTGTTAGAAGCAGAAGAGCAGGCCATACACATTTTTACTGGGTAGTTGGCAACCCTCAGTTTCCCATCAGGGCTGTCAAGAGGGAGTGTTCAAAACACCAAAGTTCAACACCTCAGATGCGGCTCAAGCAACTCTGAGTCAGGGACCCCCCCCAGGTGCAAGGGTCTAATTATGTTGCTTGGGCTAATTATTAAGTAGAGCCTGGTTGATCTCTGCAGAGTCTTCTCAGCTCTTTTGAAAGTCCCAAAGGGAGGGCCCAGCTCTGGGATGCGGCTGGGGAAAATTCCAGTGTGTCCTCAGAAAGCCGGCCCTGGCAAGACAAAAGTCCGTGTCGTTCGTTCGCAGTCAGCACCGAACGTGCGTTCAGACACGATCGGACAAGACACACCCGAGGTGGTTGTTCTGACATTTTGCAAGAGACCAGCCTCCCTGTGAAGTCAGCCGAAGAGACAGGAGGTGGTTTATTGACTTATTAAAATTCCACGCCGTCCAACAGGCAAACGCCCGCATAAAAATCCAGCGATAGGCTCATAAAAATCAGCAAACCAAAACAGCAAAGTAAGCAAGTCAGCTGCTACCAGTATGAACACCTGACAGAAATTAAAATGTTGAAAAGCCGGCAAGAAATGATGTAACAAGAACATCAAGCCAAAAAGTAAATGCCTTACAGAGAAAAAAAAAAAAGGTATCAGACTTGTGTCTGCGTTAGTGGCTTACTATTATTGTTCCTGCAGCCTTTATTTTTATCCATCCTTTTCCCCAAATCTGGGACTCAACAAGGGTTACTAATTAAAATAAATGCCATAAGGCTTGCATAAGATCAGCATTAAAATGGACTTAAACCATTGACACAGTAAAAAAACAATTAAAAACATTTTGGCCGGCATCCTACCAGGCAGTTGTGAAGTCATAAGCTAGGCGTACATCCTCGTGTTTCGTATTCATATTTACAATCATGGTACCCTTGACCTGAGCATAAATGCCCCTGAAGCCCACCTTAAAATCCAGCCCACTGCACAAAGGGAAGGGGTTCTGTGGTGCCAGTGAGCCGGGTGTGGACGAATGACGCATCCAGGCCCCTTCCGCCAGTGAAAGGCAGTGAGTTGACACGTTATGGCAAATTAGGGAGTTAGGGATAGCCAGCGCAATTCTCGGCTGCATCAATAGGCGCATGGTGTCTAGATCGCGGGAGGCACTGGTACCACTCTACTCTGCTTTGGTTGGACCTCATCTTGAATACTGTGTCCAGTTCTGGGCACCCCAATTCAAGAAGGACATGGTCAGGCTGGAGCAGGTCCAGAGGAGGGCGACCAAAATGGTGAGAGGTCTGGAAGACATGCCCTATGAGGACAGACTTAGAGAGCTGGGTATGTTCAGTCTGCAGAAGAGAAGGTTAAGAGGGGACAGGATAGCCATGTTTAAATATTTGAAGGGATGCCATGTAGAGGAGGGAGAGGGCTTGTTTTCTGCCTCTCCAGAGACCAGGACAAGGAGCAATGGATTCAAGCTGCAGGAAAGGAGATTCCACCTGAACCTCAGGAAGAACTTCCTGACGGTCAGGGCTGTCCGGCAGTGGAATCTGCTGCCTCCATGGAGTGTGGTGGAGTCTCCTTCTTTGGAGGTTTTTAAGCAGAGGCTGGATGGCCACCTGTCGGGAGTGCTTTGAGGGTGTTCCTGCATGGCTGGGGGGTTGGACTGGATGGCCCGTGTGGTCTCTTCCAACTCTACATTTCTATGATTCTATGATTCTAGGGAGCTGGGTATGTTTAGCCTGATGAAGAGGAAAGAGGGGACATGGCAGCCATGTTTAAATATTTGAAGCGATGCCATGTTGAAGATGGAGCAAGCTTGTTTTCTGCTGCTCTGGAGACTAGGACATGGAGCAATGGATTCAACTTGTGGGAAAAGAGATTTCACCTAAATGTCAGGATGGTAAGAGCCATTTGACAGTGGAATATGCTGCCCCGGAGGCCTCTTCCCGGGTTTTTTTTCTCTCAGGGTCCTTGCCTGTTTGGATTATTCCTGTTGCTTAGTGGTAGTGTGTGGCTTCCACGAATCCATTCCTGATTTTAGTCCAAACATTAAAGGAGCTACTCAAGGTGCTAAACTCCAAGTTCAGTGCCTTGGGAGGTTCCTTTATCGTTTCGGCTAAAACCCAAACCCTGTTCTCTCTTTGTCGTGAAAATGATGGCTGAATCTATCTGTTACGTGTAGTCGTGTATCAGCTCGTGAAAGAGGAAGAACATTGCATTGATATAAAAGATGGAGGCGTCGGGGGAAGATGGCACCCAAGAGATCTTGCTCTGGGGAAAAAATATGCTAGATTTCATCCTGGGACACTGTTGCCACCATGGAAACGTATTCGGGGTAGCTGCGTTGGCCATGCCACAAAATACAGTGCAACAAAAATTCCAAATCTAAAAACAAGACAAAACACAGTACTTTTATTAGGCCAGCTGAAAAGCACTAAATACATCATGCAAGCTTCCTAATGGAGTAGAAATGTTACTGCCTGTCTTTTACTGCCCTTCAGCCTCAGTTCCCGCACGGCCAACGAGGGTAACAGCCTCTGCCCGGACGGAGATCCCTCTTGACCGTCTCAGCGGACAACGGAAGTAACACCTAAGACAAAACGTAGGCCTGTGACTTTTAACACCATCCCTTTTCTTTTTCTGTATGATTTTTGACATCTTTGCCTGATGAAGAAGCCGGTGAAGCTGTGAAAGCTTGCACGCTGTATTTTGGCTGACCAATAAATATATGCTAGTGGAGTGTATGTTGCCACCTACTGTCCAAGGTGAGGCATAGCAGATCCCCTGCCACCCATGTCCTTTCTACTTGGCCTTGGAACAAACCCGTCTCTCAAAGACAGTATTGCCCTCTCTGATGGGTAGCAATTTTGTGGGGTGTCAGGGGGGTGTCTTTCCCAGAGCCAGCGACCAGATCCTTTTAGGTGAAGACACCGGAGGTTAATGAGCTTTTCCGCACGGCACTCTTATAGCGTGATGATTCCGCTTTCAACCTCCTATGGAATCCTGGGGTTTGCAGTTCCGGGAGGGGCCGGCCGGCCCCTCCCGGAACTGCAAACCCCAGGATTCCATAGGAGGTTGAAAGTGGAATCATCGCGCTATAAGAGCGCCGTGCGGAAATGGCCAAGGTCTTGTTCAACAGTTGTTGCTAATTGCCATCAAGTTGGCTTTGGCTTGTGGTGACCCTATGAGAGCCAGCGTGGCTAGTGGAAACTCACTGGGTGACCTTGGATGTGTCACACTCTCTCAGCCCCAGAAAACCTCAGGATGCGTTCGGCTTACGGTCTCCATACATCAGAAAGGACTTGAAGGCACCCGAGAACAACGTGAACGAGAAACCTCAAGAGACCCTGTTCTTAACGGCACTGTTTCGGTTTTGAGAACTCGGCCATGCCTTTCTCGACTGCGTCTATCCATTTGGGACGCAGTCTTCCCCTTTTCCAACTACCTTCCCCTTTATCGAGCGTTACAGTCGGCCCTCCATACTTGCAGATTCTGCATCCACAAATTCACTGACCGTGGCTTGAAAATATCCCCCCCTCTTCAAAAAAATCTGAAAAGTAAACTTTGATTTTGCTGTTTTATATAACAGATTTTATACAACTTTTATTTTTTATTTATTTTATTGTTATTTTATTTTATTTTATTTTTTATTTATTTTATTTTATTTATTTTATTATTTGATAATAATTTTTATGTTTCATATAATTCTGACTACATCGTTGTACATAATGGGACTTGAGCATCTCCAAATTTTGGAATCCATGGAGAGTCCTGAAACCAAATCCCGGTGGATACCACGGGCCGACTGTATCATGTGAGTCGTGTCAACTCTTTAAAGATGGAAGCCTTAATTTAGGTTATTTCCACACTAGACTGTTATAGTGCTATAATTCCACTTTCGATGTGCTATGGAATCCTGGGGATGTTGAAAGTGGAATAATAGCACTATAACAGTCTCGTGTGGAAACAGTCATGGCGGTTTCTTGGAAGAGTTTAGGCCTAGTTTGCCCAAGGAAGCCATTTTTTTTTTTTGGCACTTTTTGGCAGTCTGTGGTATTCGTAAAACTCTCCACCGGCACTCAACTCAGATTAGTTGGTTCTCTGCCTCTCAGCTTTGTTCGCTGTCCAGCTTTCACAACCATACGTAGAAATTGAAAATATCGTGGCCTGGATCACTCTGACTTTGCTGTTTAATGATATGTCTTTATATTTGAGCATCTAACCTAGTTTTTCCAAAAGCTGTGTAATGTTAATTTATCCCAGCGTAAATATGCAGCAATTTTGCTTTGGTGGAAGTAGGGATGCAGATTCTCAACTGTTTTGGCCTCGCTTGCAGGAGCGAATAGCTGCCGTGCTTTCCTTCCGAACATTCTTCTGCAGCATTCTCCCAAATGTCCTAAGGGGTTGCAGGGGAATTGTTCTCCAGAGAAAAACATGCACCTTTCTTTTTACAAGCCCCCCTCCCCGCATTTTCTGCTCAGAAGGAAGGACTAGCAGTATTTTCTGTGCAGAAAACTGGTTTTTGTACAAAATGCTACCCTACGTTTTTCTCCACAGAGTAATTCCTCAAATACCAGGAGAAAATTGCACAAAATTCTTGCTGTTCTATTATTCTTCCTGCCGGAGTTACTTAACTGTTGGAATCCCTCTTTTCTTCCAGCTTGGGAAGAAGTGATGATGAATATCCTTGAATTCTCTAGCTAAGCTGTGCTACGCCAGAATTATGGTGGAGTTACGTTCTGGCAGAGTTATGCTACTTAGGAGCTGTGTTATGCCATAGTTACTCTAAAATAGAGTTACCTTGCATCAGCGTTGTATCAGATCACACTATTGCTTAACTGACTGGAAAAGTGGGAGTGACGCCTTGCACTTACCTGCTGTGCGTGGTTTTTGCCATTTCTGTGATCTTGATCAGGACAGCACCTTTATGCCACCTCCTAAAAAGTGTAACTGTCTGCATAATAGCATTTGTATGTATGCATGTGGCTTCAAGTCGCCTGTCGATTTAAGACGACCCCATGAATTTCCTAGGGTTTTCTTAGGCAAGGAATACTCACAGCTGGTTTTGCCAGCTCCTTCCTATAACACATGAAGGGCTGTCATATGGAGCATGGAGCAAGCCTGCTTTCTGCTGCTCCCGAGACTAGGACTCAGAGCAATGGCGTCAAACTTCAGGAAAAGAGTTTCCATCTAAACGTTAAGAAGAACTTCCTGATGGTAAGAGCAATTCAACAGTGGAATATGCTGCTGCCTGGAAGTGTATTGGAGTCTCCTTTTTGGAGGTTTTTAAACAGAGGCTGGATTGCCATCTGTCATGAACACTTTGATGGTGTGTTCTTGCATGGCAGAATGGAGCTAGACTTGCTGGCCCTTTTCCAATTCTGTTTTTTTGGTGATTCTACATAGCCTGCAGCACCTGGTATTCACTGATGGTATCCCATCTGAGAACTACCAGGGCAGACCCTGCTTAGCTTCCAAGATCAGAGGGGATCTGGTGTCTTTAGGATATTTCTTTATACTGGCATACATCACTAGCAGGATTCCAGCCAGTAACTGAACCTGGGATGGTTTGCATCCAAAGCATGCATTTTGATCCTTTTATCGAATTAAGTGCACTTAGGTCAGTGCTGTTATACCAAGCCAAACCTATGGTCCATCTTGGACAATTCTACTTGGTGGCATCTCTCCAAGGTCTCAAATACAGGAATCAAACATGAGACTAGGGATGACACTTGGATTTGCGTCTCCCCCACATCGCGGCTTTCTCAGTGGCGTCCCTTAAGCTAGATGAGGCACGTGCTAAAATACTATTGATTAGTTCCAGCTAGTCCATACCTATTGAACCAGTTGTTGAAATAAGTCCCATTGATTTCATGGCTCTACTGTAGTTGGGACTAAGAATTGAACTGAGGCTAAAAATCGAGAATTTTCTCAGGCTCTGTCTGTTGTATCTGTGCAAAATAGAGAGGCTGTGGCCTCTCTGTTGGTTTTGGGGGCCTGGTCATTGTTGCACAGTCCCAAAGTGCAAAGGTTGGTTCTCTGCTACGTGTGGACTCGGCTCTCCCTTTTTAGGGTTTTTCAGGGCTTGCAGTATGGACTTTCTGTGATAGTTCTGAGAGGAGAGAAGCAATGGGCCAGATCCATAGTCAAATGTGCAGTTCCAGAATGCAGAGTCCGTATCTCCCCACTGTCCCAATTTGTCAGGGAAAATCCCAGTTATTCCTCTGCTGTCCCACTTTTCCAGATCCTTTAAAAATGCCCTAGTTTGTCTATCCTCCTCTAACTTTCCGCCTTTGTCCTAAGTTCACTTCAGCTGCTGAAAACTGAGCTCAAAGTGCAGAAGTAGTTTGCACGCAGTGAACTCGAGGCCTCTTTCCAGTAGGCTCACGCAAAAGCCAACTACTGCGTTTCCTCACTTTTGTGTTCTTCCTCATGAATTGTTTCCGCTGTCTCGCCCACGCTCTGAGGTTGCTTTGCATGCACAAGGACCAGTTTTCCTCTGTGAAACGATGGAAGGTATTAATTTATTTGTTAAAATGTCTATATCCCACCCTTTATCTGAACATTTTAGTACAATGGCCTCCCTTTGAGGGTGTGACAGCCTCCCCTTGAGGAAAGCAAAGGTTAAGAATCCCAAACTGGAAAATAATATTGCACTGGGCAGCTCGCACTAGCTTTCCGGATTTGCAGAGGGGAAGGGAGGCCCCAAACACACCCCCTTCCAAGGAGACCTTCAAGCATAGCAGTCTCCTGAACCTTTTCCTTGCATTGCTGCTCACGAGGAATCCCAGACATTCCTAAGCTTCTTTGGACCAAAGCGGCGTGAAATGAGTCAGCGGGAAAAGACCATGGTGCTCAATGAGGCTGAATGGAGAAGTGTTGTAACAATTCACAAGTTGCTCTGTGTAACCTTTCAGCCCCCTTTCCTCCACTAGGGCCATTTCCGCACTACGCTGTTATAGCGCGATTATTCCACTTTCAACATCCTATGGAATCCTGGGGTTTGCAGTTTCGGGAGGGGCCGGGTGGCCCCTCCCGAAACTGCAAACCCCAGGATTCCATAGGATGTTGAAAGTGGAATAATCGCGCTATAACAGCGTAGTGCGGAAATAACAGGCTCAATAGCCTAGAAGCCTAAGATGAACTGCTGGTCCTTGTCCTTTAGTGTGCTAAGGTAAGGGCAAAGGGGTGCTCTGCTGGATGGATGGGCAACTCTATTGGGTCACAATAGGCTTCCAGGGGTTAGAACAGGGGTGGCTTTTGGCTTCCATGTCAGTGGGGAGATGAATCTGTGTCAGGTTTTAGTGTGATCTTTATTTTTTTCAATTTTGCAATTTTTCGTTACAATCAAATACAAAGCACAACACAAGGAAAGAAAATAGAAAACAAGGTATGTCTTAGACATCGCAATAACATAAACAAAATGCAAAATGTGATATCTAAAGCAGCGATCTGAAATGTTGAAACATATGCTCCAGTTATGGATACTTTGGATAGCTCTCCTTAAAAGTCACATTAAAACCCGGAGCAGATTTACCAGCCCATTCACATGGGAGACACCAGTCAGTTGCACGAGTGCACCAAGTGCCCTGGCTGGCTCCCCATTGCCCTGCACTGAAACATGTACAAAGTGCATTTTCTTTCTCAAGGCCCAGGGATAGGCAAAGGCCGTTTCCCCACTGGACTGTTATAGTGCTATTATCCCACTTTTAACATTCGATGGAATGCTGGGGTTTGCAGTTTAGGGAGGGACCTGGCATCACTGTTTTGTGGATTTGGGATGTTTTATAAAGTGTATTGCCATGTATTTGCAGGAGAAGTGGTGCTTTTCTGCCCTCTGGTGGTCAGCATAGGAATGAAATTATTTGAAATGCGAAAGTGCTAGACCCTTTCCGCAACACACCTTTTCACGGAGCTGGCGTGCGGCGATCGCATGAGCAGCCTCCAGCGAGAGGCTCTCGCGTCCCAGTTCCTTCAGCTCTGTAGCTGCCGCCTGCTTGCGCGAGAGCCCCTCCTCTTCCTTCCACAGCGCAGCCTGGGAGTTTCCCAGGCTGTGCTGGGGCAGGAAGCGCAACTGGCATGGCTCCAGAGCGCCGCAAGCACGGCAAGTGTGCTTGGGGCCCCGGAGCGATGCGCGATCACGAACCATTTTTGGCTCACAGCCGAAAATGAAAAAGTGTACCAGCGGCACCTGCCAGACCCTGGAGCGTTGCGTGATTGTGAGTGCGTCATGTGGGCCGCTTGTCACATTTGCGCAACGCTCAAGGGGCCCTTTCGCATGGCAAATGCTGTGCGAAAAGGGCCTAGAGATGAATACCCACTACTTATCTTCAGTCAACTCTATGGCCATTTCTGCACTACACTGTTATAGTATTACTATTCCACTTTCAACCTCCTGTGGAATCCTGGGGTTTGTAGTTTAGGGAGGGGCATTGAGAATTCTCAGCCACTCCCCCTTCCATTCCCTTCTAGGGGTCGCCTCCCATTCTCTTGCATTTTGCCTTGGTGCAAACATGTGCCGGGGCAAAATGCCTGGGAATGAGAGGGGGGAATTCTGGAACAGAGAACATGTGTGTGTTCCTCTCTCCCTTTCCCTTGCTTTTTCCTCTGGGCGTGCTTGCTTTCCTTCTCTACTCCTGGCAAAATGCAAGGGAATGAGAGGAGGAGAATGGGAAGGCACGTATACTTGTGGGTAATGAAATTTGCAAAACCCATGAATGTGGACGGAGGACTGTATTATGTGCAAAACCCAGCTTAAATCAATTTGCTAATACCAGCTGGGGTAAGCATATTGAATCAACGGGGTTTAGGTAAGTGTTGGCTCACTGTTTGACCATTGATGCAATTGGCTTACTCTGTCTGGGACTAGCAGCTGTGTTTAGTAAAGTAAAGATGCAGTTAGATTGTTTGCAAAAGGAATTCCAAAATTAAAATAATTGCAGGCAACACTATTTATTTTAACATACTGGCTGCTGTCCTGTTCAAAATGTACTATGTTATAAGCCAGACTTATGACCTCATAAACACTGCAGTTCACATTTACAGTTGTGGCACCATTGAAACGGCTGCAAATGCCACCCCTGCCCCATCTTAGAAGCCAGGAAGCTGCACCAACGGAAGGAGCTCTGAGGGTGCTGGAGAGCAGGGCACTGAACAGCGATGGCATCCAGCTCCACAACACCTGTGAAACTGTCATATCCTGCCTAACTTGCACGGTACACATGTGCTCAGAGTTTACAGCAGAGGCATTTATTTCAGAAGAGCAAGCAACACAGTGACATCACCAAAATCGTTGCAGAGGCCATTTCCGCACTAGACTGTTATAGCACTATTATTCCATTTTCAACGTCTTATGGAATCCTGGGTCCCAGGATTCCAAAGGATGTTGAAAGTGGAATAATAGCACTGTAACAGTCTAGTGTGGAAATGGCCTGAGACTGGAGCATTACAATTAAGCACAAACTTTAAACCTTTTCATTTGAAATTTAGGGCGCACATCAAAGATTGGTCGTCACCTCGCATGTCAGATCACCCCATCATTTGAGGCATTTTCCCAGGCGTACAATTGTTTACATACTTTTCATCCCAGAAGCCAAGATGTATATATCATTATCAAGACATTCTCATGACATTCTCTCTTTTTTTCCGTTGTTTACCCCCTGATTTGATCTTCCCTCTCCAAAAGGCTGCAGCAAGGTGACACTGAGCCCAGGACAACTTGCCCATCCAGCCTATTGATGTTACAAGTGTTGATTGTCACAAATGGATACATTGGAGTTTTTTAATATTAATTTTTATTGAGTAATAAAAAAGAAACAATATAAAAAAAATGCACAAACGGATCAATCAGATGAAAGAAAAACTAGCAAAAAACAATTACAGCAAAGTACTATAAAATGCACACAAACAGACTAGTAAATTAACTACATATAACTAAAAGTGGTTCCTGCCTATGCTGCCAGTAGTGAATAGTAATCTAACAGTAACCACTAACAATTAAACTGTGATGTAAGAAAAAGATTGAAGCTGCTACTTATTAATTCTCTTCTTCATAAATCTGAATCTTCAGATGTAGTTAGTAATTAGTAATCAGGGTTTAAATACCCTTTTTCCTGTCCTGGAAGAGTGCTCTGGCAAAGCTCAAAACTTTCCCATGGGACTAACCGAAGAGTTCCGGGATAGGTGATTGCTCCTCTTGAAGTTTGGACAGGTGTGTGTAGGAAGGTACCTGGGTGAGATCAGAAGGAATGGCCTCTGCCTGTTTTGGAAATGCAAAGATCTGAGATCGGAAGAGAGATTAGCTTGGACCCCCTTTATGCCGGGGTTTCACCTCCTAATCCTCTTTGAAATTTATGGCCTGGCGATGTCTCAGAGTCCGACCTGGCAACAGCTCTCTGCTCAGCGCTGGCATATCTCAGGCCAGCATGGCTTCGATCATGTATTTCCAACCATAAGATGTCTAGATATGAAACAGGACATCTCACAGAATGGGGTGGTAACAGCGTGTGCTGCTGAATCAGGAGACGCAAACCATTCCTGCACTAGACCGTTACGGTGCTATTATTCCACTTTCAAAGACCCCTCCCTAAACTGCAAACCCCAGGATTCCATGGGACGTTGAAAGTGGAATAGTAGCACTACAACAGTCTAGTGCGGAAACGGCTATAGCAACAACGGTGGAGCTACATTGTTGCTGCATCTGACAATACGAGGTCTCGGTCATGATATATGTTCGATTTAAGTGTTTTTTAAAAACTGTCTATTCATACTTTTATGTATGTTTTAACTTGTACTGTTTTAATGTTAGCTGCTTTGCATTCCATTGCCGGGAGAAAGGCGGGTATTAAATAAATAAATAAATAAATAAATAAAGGCTGCAACCACAGACATTCTGTGCCAGAAGGAGTCTCTTTGTTACAAACGAAATATGGACCAGCCTGCATTTTGTTTTGGCTGTTTTTTGTTGTTGTTGCTGTTGTTGTTGTTGTGATTTTGACAGCTGTGTCGGTTGTTCTGGGATATCCTGTCCTGACAGAGAGAACAGAGACTTCTGTCTGTGTGAAGGAAGGAAGACTGAGGAGTGTTTGCATTCCGAAAAGAAAACAGTCCCGGGGAACTATTGCTGCTTCCCCTGGCCCCGGTCTCTTGTTTGTTTCCTCTTCCACTTCGGGTACAAACAAACATTCTGCCAGGAATCTTGTTGCTGTCATAGTGCTCTGCATGTAGTTGTCTTTTTTTTTTGGCTGTTGGGAAATGGATGCATTCACAGAGGTGTAGCTCTGGGGAAGGGGGGCAAAATGAAAGCATTGCCCCGCAAATAAGAATTCTTCTCCCACCCCATTACATTCTCCTTCAGTCACCAAATTTCTAGCCTTCCAGAGAGGACGATGCTGAAAACGGTTCACAGACTCTGCTGTTTGCTGTGTGCGCACCCCCTTGCTTGCTGTAGCCACCTTTTACTTTAGATGCCGAAATTCTATCTCTGGAGCTGACTGAAGTTCTGAGTCCCTGCAGTGCTAGAAATCGGGTGTGTGTGTGAGTGAAGGAAGGGCAGAAATTTTTATTTCGGAGGAGCGGCGTCCTCATTTCCTAGACTCACGCCACCGTGTATGTTCCCTTACGCATATGGCTGCACTTTTTCAGCTCTCGTGCAACAGGCGTATTTAGTTCGTAGCTGTGTAACTGTGTTCCACAATACCGAAGAAGGATGTTGACAAGCAGAGGAGGTCCCCCGAAACGGGAGAAGGTACGGAAATCATGAAGCCCTGTGAGGAACAGCTTGGGGAGGTGGGTACGTTTTCCTGCAGAAGAGAAGGTTAAGAGGTGACATGATTGCCATGTTTAAATATTTGAAGGGATGCCAAATGGAAGACGGAGCAAGCCTGTGTTCTGCCGCTCCTGAGACGAGTTGTCTTTCCGCACGACACTGTTATAGTGCTATTAATCTGCTTTCAACATCCTGTGGAATTCTGGGGTTTGCAGTTTAGGGAAGGGCACTCAGAATTCTCAGCCGGAGAGCTCTTTGGCCCCAGGAAACAACACAGCCCAGAATTTCACAGGATGTTGAAAGTGGAATAATAGCACTATAACAGTGTAGTGTGGAAAAGCCCTAGGATGTGAAGTAATGGCTTCAAACTTTAGGAAAAGAGATTCCACCTAAACTTTAGGAAGAACTTCCTGACAATAAGAGCAATTGAACAGTGGAATACATTACCTGGGAGTATGGTGGAGTCCCCTTCTTTGGAAGTTTTTAAACAGAGGCTGGATGGCCATCTGTCAAGAATGCTTTGCTTGGGTATTCCTGCATGGCAGAAAGGGGCTGGACTGGAGGGCCCTTAGGGTCTCTTCCGACTCTACAATTCTATGATTCTGTCCTATGATTCTGAGTGTAACCGTTTCACATGGGCCTATTATTAATCCTCATTAGAGCCATTGAATCTGCTGGATTTGCTCACTGGTTGACTCACAATTCAGGAACTTTTCGAATGGTTTTACTGTGCTTGGGACTAACCTACAGGACTCCAGCCACGCAGTTGCACATTCGTGGATGCTGCGTAGCTCTTTGTCAGCGTCTTCCATGTACTGCTTGATTCATTAAGATTGCTGAAACAGTCCCTCTGTATTCCCTATTGTACCATGGTACAATAAGCAGGCACCTTGGAAGATGCAACAGTGCCTATACAATGCCAGAAGGGTTGGTGTAACCCAACCACCGTGTAACTACCTGAGTTTAGATTTACACTACACAAGTGTGATATAAATGTCTCGTGTTGGGGTGTGTGTGCAGGCAGTAAAAGATATTTTGGTGGGAGGTAGATTTTGATTATTACACGATCAGATTCTAACCTCTGCAGTGGGCAAAAAAAGGGAATCACAACTATGGCCCTTTGTGCACAGCATTTGCCGTGCAAAAGGGCCCCTGAGCATTGCGCGACTGTGAGGAGCAGTCCACATGATGCACTCGCAATCGTGCGATGCTCCAGGGTCTGGCAGGGGCCAATCGCACACTTTTTCAAAATGGTGCACGAGCGCTCATCGCTCCGAGGTCCTGCGCGCACTTGCCGTGTGTGCGGAGCTCTGGAGCCCCGGTGCTCGCGCTTCCTGCCCTGGCACAGCCTGGGAAACTCCCAGGCTGCGCTGTGGAAAGAAGAGGAGGGGCTCTCGCGCAAGCAGGCAGCAGCTGCGGAGCTGGAGGAACCGGGATGTGAGAGCCTCTCGGCAGAGGCTGCTCGCGCGATCCCCGCACCCCAGCTCCGCAAAAAGGTGAGTTGCAGAAAGGACCTATGATGAGGTAGCCCCATGCAGACTTGGTGTTGTGTTTGTCCGGTCCGAAACAAAGCTGCTCTGGACTTGAACAGGAGAGGAGAGGACATGAAAGAGTCCAGATGTGGTCAATACTTGGGTGGGAGACAAGCTACCCCCAGGCAACTTTGAGTTGTACTCAAGACAGCTGTTGTGTGTCTGCAAGTCATTTCTGACTTATGGCGACCCTAAAGTGAACTTGTCATGGGATTTTCTTGGTAAGAGTTGTTCGGGGGGGGGGTGTTGCCTTTTTCCCTCTGAGGCTGAGAGAATGTGACTTGCCCAAGGTCACCCAGTGGATTTCTATGGCTGAGTGGGGATTCAGAACCTGGGCCCTTTTCGCACCTTACCTTTTCCCAGTGCTGGGCTGCTCGGCTCGCGCACGAAGGCTTGGGAGGAACGCTGTTGCAGTTCAGCTCTGCAGCTCCTTCCTTCTTGCACGAACGCCCCGCCTCTTCCGTTCGCAGTGCAGCCTGGGACCTCGGAGGCTGCACTGAGGAGAGGACGGGGGACCGGCCCGGCTCCTAAGGCTCAGCGCGCCAGGTAAGTGTGTGCGGGGCCCCGGAGCGATGCGTGACCGCGCAGCATTTTCAGCTTTGAGCCGAAAATGAAAAAATCCACGAGTGGTCCACGTCAAGCCCTTGAGCATCACACAAATGTGAGTGCGTCGTACGGACCGCTCCTCACATTTACGCGACGCTCAAGGGGCCCTTTCGCTTCGGAAATTTCATGCGAAAAGGGCCCTGGTCTCCAGAAGTGTAATCCAATGCTCAAATCGCAACATGATGCTGCTTCTCACACCAGGCTGACTCTCAAGAGGGATGTAAATGGAGTTAAATGTGGTGCCAGAGGAGAGTTCTGTGGATACCCTGGACTGCTGAAAGGACAAATAAGTGGTTCTATGAGCAAGTTAAGCCTGAACTCTTCCTGGAAGCCAAGATGATTAAACTGAGACTGTTATACTTTGGGCATATCATGAGAAGTCAGGATTCACTAGAAAAGGCTACAATGCTTGGGAAGGTAGAAAAGTAGGAAAACAGGAAAACTGCATTATAGATGGATAAACTCTATCAAAGAAGAAACGTCCCTGAATCTTCAGGACCTGAGAAGGGTGGCTGATAACAAGATGACTTGAAGATGTCTCATTCATAGCGTCACAGTAAGTCAAAGTCAATTTGATAGCAAATAACAACAGCAAATACCCAGATGCTGAGATATTCTCACCAGAATTCTGTTGTTGCTTTGTGTGTGAACGTGCTTTCAAGTCGCCTGTCAACTTGGAGTGAACCCATGAATTTCATAGGGTTTTCTTAGGCAAAGAATATTCAGAGGTGGTTCGGCCATTTCTGCCCTCTGAAATGTAGTGTATAGCATTAGGTGTTCATTGTTGGTCTCCCGTCCAAGTACTAACCAGGGCTGACCTTGCTTAGCTTCCAAGCTCGGAGAGGATCTGGTGCTTTCAGAGTACCTACATGTCTTACACATGTGGAAATTCCCTTAGAGAAGTTGTTGGACATTTTTGTCCAATGTGGAATCAATGTATTTAGTTCAATGTTCAGGAAATGGACGTACATATGTGATACCATTGAACATGAATCATGTGCATGCATGCACATGTGCATTGCACATAGTGCATGGATGCATACAAGCATTGGATGCACGCGAGCATTGCACATGGTGCATGGATGTGTGTAAGCATGCACATGTGTTGTGTGTGGCACATGAAGATGCAGATGGTTCTGCAACATCACAGTTCCCTAACAAGGTGGCATTGCGTAACTGCTGCATAACCCTGTTAATGTAACCTCATCCTCCATATTCTTGTATTCTTGATGGCAATTTTGTGTCATCCACTCCATCCCCTCTTTCTTTGCTTTACTGAACTCGTTTATCTGTGCCCTCTGGGAGAACGGCTCCTGCCAAAAAACCAGACAGGCTTGCTGGACCTCAGGAAGGAAGATTAAAACGAGCACCACGTCCTTGGTTTGGTTTATTGCAGCTGATCTCATTAGCAAAGCATGTGCCCATTGACTAACCTCACTGTGAAGTCACTGCTATTCTGACAAGAAAGAGAAGCGAAGAGTAGGGAAGAAGAAAGAAATGAATCTCTTTATGCATCATCACTTTCAGTGTCTGGAAAAAATTTTTTTACCAGTGTGTAAGGGAGAGAGCTTGGAAAAGTTACTGTTTGGGACTACAGCTTTCTGAATCTCCCAGCGAGATTCAGAGAGCTGTTGTCCAAAACAGTAACTTTTCCAAGCTCTCTCATCACAGGCGGGATTGTCCTTAACTCTCCATACCCTTCAGAGGACTGTTCAGGGTGGTTGTACTCCAAAAAAATAAAATAAAATAAAAATGTAACTTTCTCCAGCTAGGGTCAAGGGCTGTGCTTTTACATGAAAATCGACAAGACCGTATATTTTTTTCCTTACCGATGAAAGGAAGACGGTCATTTACAAGGGCCTGTTTTTAGCTTGGCTTTGTCCAAAGTGTGATTGGACTTTGTAACCGAAGTTACAAGGGACGATATTTAATTTCGGTCTCTTTGTGGAAATCCAGATTTCTAGACCTTCTGCAGCTTGGCAGCATACAGACAGCTGTTGGGACTCATGGAATGAGCCAGGCAAGAGTTCCGTGTTGACCGCTGCCTGGCACAGTCGCTCAGACTAATCCGATACAGTGAGAACGGCTGGTTATTGGCCCTTGGCTTCCTTTGACATGACGGCATCAGGCTGGCAGCTGCCATGAACCGACGGTCTAACCTGGTGTCAAATAGCTCCATAGGTAAGAGGCCTGGACAAAGCTTGGGAAAATCCCTTTTGTCGGACTATACTTCCCAGCCAATGACTGAAAAAACAACAACTCTTGGGGACAGTAGTGATACTGGCTGGAATATTCAGGGAGCTGTAGTCCTCCCCCGGCCAAAAAAGCCAAACCCGTTCCCAGGCGGTAGACAGACCTTTGGGCTTTGTCTCGGTCCCTCTTTAAATATCTAAATTCTGATATTTTGTCGTTTGAGCGACAGTGCATCCTTGTTAATTGCACATTCTGCACCAATTGAAGGGAAGCCAGATCTTTTGCTGCTCTGTGAAAGAGCAGCTATTTGCCCACACAAGAACCCAAAGCCTGTCCTGTTATTTGGGGGAGACAGACAGACAAGCAAATGAATGATCTCACTCATATTTTTCCCCAGTGGGGGGCTGGTGGCTTCCATGTGGGTGGAGCGGTCTATCCACTCTAGGTTTTAGTCCAAAGGTCAAAGGCTCTGTCCGAGATGTTGAGCCCTACCCATCCGCATGGGATTCATCGTCGAGCGAGCCCTTAAGGTTCAGACTAAAACGCAGAGCGAATACATCCACTGACATGGGAGACATTTTCACTTTGCTGCCTAGGTAGCAAAAATACAATCAACATCAAATAACTATCTTACTCAGACTAAAACTAAAATTGAGGCCATTTCTGCCCTACACTGTTATAGTGCTATTATTCCACTTTCAACGTCCCGTGGAATTCTGGGCTTTGCAGTTCAAGGAGGGGCTTTTAGAAGAGCCAGAGAGCTCTTTGGCCTCAGGAAACTACAAACCCCAGAATTCCACAGAAGGTTGAAAGTGGAATGATAGCACTGTAACGGTGTAGTGCGGAAAGGCCCTAAGACTGGCACATTAATTAATGTTAACCGTGTGTCTGTGTCTGTGTCTCTTCAAGTCGCCTGTCAACTTGTGTCAACCTCATGAATTTCACAGGGTTTTTCCAAGGCAAGGAATCCTCAGAGGTGGTTTTGCCAGTTCCTTCCCATGCAAGGTATTCTGGTATTTGCTGGGTCTCATCCAAGTACTAACCAGAGCTGACTCTGTTTAGCTTCCAGGATCAGATATTTCAGATGGGATCAGACGAGTTTCTTTAGGGTATTTAAGCCCCTTAACACTAACCATTGTTGTTGTTTTGTGCCTTCAAGTTGCTTCTGATCTGTGGCAGCCCTAAGGCAAATTTATCATGGTTTTTTGAGGGGGCTGAGAGTCTGTGGCACACCCAAGGTCACCCATGGCTGAGTGGGGAATTGAACCTCGGCCTCCAGGGTCATAGTCCAATACTCAAACCGCTGCAGTACACTGGCTCTTGGCACTTAGTACACTCTCCAACATTTGTTTGTTTGTTTGTTTTGTTGTATTTCTAGGCCACCTTTCTCCCAAAATTGGGACCCATTTCACATTTCACACACAAAACCTGGGAAGCTGAAGAACGTCAGCGTGCGGCCAGACCAAAAGTTATTAATGAGGAAGGACACACAAAAGCACTATTTTAAGAAGAGAAACCCTGTAATTTACATCCTGGGTTTAGGGAAGCCTGAGCTGGGTGGAAAGGGCGAAAAGTTCACACTCTCTCCTCTCTCTTGTGCTGACTTTACTACTTTACGCTTTGCACTTCAGGGCCTTTCTGCACTACACTGTTGTAGTGCTATCATTCCACTTTCAACCTCCTGTGGAATTCTGGGGTTTGTAGTTTCCTGAGCCCAAAGAGCTCCCTGGCTGAGAATTCTAGAGGCCCCTCCCTAAACTGCAAACCCCAGGATTCCATAGGAGGTCGAAAGTGGAGTAGGAGCGCTATGGCCCTTTTTGCATAGCATTTGTCATGTGAAAGGGCCTCCGGAGCGTCATGCGATTGCGAGGAGCATTTCAGACGATGTCCTCACACTCATGCAACGCTACCGGGGCCAGCAGGCGCCGATCGTGCACAATATCATTTTCAGCTTTTAGCTGAAAATGGTGCGCGATCGCGCATTGCTCCGGGGCCCCATGTGCACTTACTGTACGTGCGGAGCCTCCGGAGCCATGGCCCTCGTGCTCCCTCCCCCAGTGCGGCCTGGGAAAATTCCCGGCTGTGCTGCAGAAGGACGAGGCGGAGCCCTCGTGTTGCCTGCCGGGCAGCAGGCAACTCCTGCGGAGCAGAAGCAGCGGGGACGCGAGAACCTCACGGAAGGGGCCGCTTGCGTCATCCCCGCGCAACCGTGCCGGATGCGGCTAAGTTGCGGAAAGGGCCTACAACAGTGCAGTGTGGAAACGGCCCAGGAAAAAGGGGGAAAGCGAGAGGAGAGGAGAAAAAGCAGAACATTTTAAAGCAGCCTGAGAAAGTGGGACAGCAGAAGATTAACCGTGGCTGTCCTGGAAAGCCCGACAGTTGGAAGCAGGGCCATATCTAGGGTGGGGTAAATAGAGTGCGTGACCTGGGTGCCAAAAAGCAGTGCTGGAAGCAGCAGAGCAGGAAGCGTCCCTGGAAGTAGGGGCGCAACTTCCACACTCGCGCTAGGTGTTGTTTATGCTAGATAAGCCTCTGGTTGGAGGGTATAAAATTAACTATTTATTTCTTCCCTTTCATGACATCCCAGATTGGCTGCCGGAGGCAAGCACCTTATAGTACCCTTTATGGCAGAGATGGTCCTGCATGTATTGAAGCCACACTGAGCACTCTGGTTCAGTATAAAGCTCCAATGGGCCCCATGCAATTGACTTCCCCTTTCTGGCACATTTATCCTACAAAGGAACATGGTGTGCGCCTCTCCAATTGGCAGCTGCCCCATCAATCACCTGTGGATGGAAGAGGCAAGACTTTGGCCATTTCCGCACCAAACTGTTAGAGCGCTATTATTCCACTTCCAACATCCAACAGAATCCTGGAATTTGCAGTTTAGGAAGGGGCATTTAGAACTCTCAGCCAGGGAGCTCTTTGGCCCTAGTAAACGACAAACCCCAGAATTCCACAGGATGTTGCAAGTATAATAGCACTATAACAGTGCAGTGTAGAAATGGCCTTTCTGTGGATCCGGCCTTCCCTCTGTCCAAGTCCCTGCCTTCGACTCTCCTCTTCCACACCTCCATCTGCTCTGGCACTGGAATGTAGAAATCCATGAAACTTGAACTCGGGTCATGGGATGTAAGGGGAAACTGCACCATTTGGAGAGGTGGGTGTTTGCTGTGTGTGGCACGCTGTCCTATCAAGGTTGTTCGGAATAATTTCGAGGGAAGGACCTCTGAATATTTATTGGCCTTTCTGCATTTGCAAACACAGCAGGGAAGCTTTTCAAAGCTCTGTGTGTTTCCACTGCACTGTTGTGATGGAATTGGCCATTGTTTTAAAAATAGCAACCCTTCCACCTACATTTTTCAACAAAGAAAGTTCTATTTTCTTTACTTTCCTATGTTTTACAGACGAAAACTGGGAAATAGAGATATTTTGGTGTGTTGAGGGGTGGGAGGTCCATGATCGATCAGGGGGCAATTGCCCACCGGCTCCCATGCAATTGTCTATCCTTGAGTTAGGTGTTTTCCTCTATTTGCATACCTTCCAACATTTCACAGATGAAAACAGGGACATATGAGGCCCAGCAAGATAAGAGGCGGTCAACATGGCAAAAGTTACTAATAAGGAAGAACATACAAGCTAGAAGAGCCTGCAGCAGTTTGCTTTTGCCCAGTACACCCCTTGCTGGTGTACTGAAGGCAAACTACTTTTGTTCTTTGAACTCAATTTTCAGCACCCAGAGTAAGCTAAGGACAAAGGGGGGAGATGGAAGGAGGAAACAGGGTGTATTTCAGAAGCAGCCGAAAAAACTGAGAGGACTAAGGATTAATTGAGACTGTCCCTGCTAAATCAGGACAAGCAGAGGGTATTGTATATGGCTAGGAGTGATCTGTGTTTGACTTGGAGGATCCCTGGGTTGTGAATGTCTGGATGAAACCCCACTTGGAATACTGTATCCAGTTCTGGCACCACAGTTCAAGAAGGCTATTGACCAGCTGGAAGGTGTCCAGAGGAGGGCAACCAAAATGGTAGAAGGCCTGGAAACCTTGCCCTACGAGGAGCGGTTTAGGGAGCGGGATATGTTTAGCTTACGGAAGAGAAGGTTAAAGTGCACCATTATTGCTGCGTTTAAATATTTGAGGGGATATCATATAGAGGATGGAGCAAGCCTGTTTTCTCCTCCTCCAGAGACTAAGACATGGAGCAATGTCTTCAAACGTCAGGAAAAGAAATTCCATTTGAACATCAAGAAGAATTTCCTGATGATGAGAGCAGTTCAACAGTGAAATACGCTGCCTGGGAATGTGGTGGAGTCTCCCCGTTTGGAGGCTTTTAAACAGCGGCTGGATGGCCATCTAACCAGGAATGCTTTGATGGTGTATTCCTATATGGCAGAATGATGCTGGACTTGATGGCCCTCGGGGTCTCTTCTGACGTTATGATTCTATGAGAGGCCGGGCTTGGCCTGAGGGTGTGGATTTGTGAATCCAAATACACTGTGAACTCAGTTTGCGGCATAGGAAGTAAGCTAAGGACAAAGGGAAGGAGAAGGAGAGGCAAACTGGGACTGAACAAAGCAGGACAGGAGAAAATTAATTGGGAGTGTCCCTGTCTAATTGAGACAGTTGGAGGTATGCCTTTTCTCATTCCACTGTTTGAAGAGGCTACTGAATGTTTTAGGGGACAAAAATTCGGGAGACTGGGGTAATCATTATTTTTTCCATGGAGTTCAGGTCTGCTGAGGTCAGTGTGGAGGGGGTATTCTCAAAATAGGTGTGCAAAGGATCATAGTGTTTGCTCTCATTGGACGGTACAGATGATCTGGTAAATTTGCAGGCCTAGACCCAGGCTCACCGAATGAGGGATCCACTAAGCCAAGTGCAGCCCGTGTATGGGAAACAAGGGACTGAAAGGCTCTTTGTCTGGAAAAACAAACAAACAAACAAACAAACAAACAAACAAACAAACAAACAGGCAGGGTGTCAGGGGGTGTGTATGTGTGTGTAGACATGCGGGAGAAGAGGTCGCACAAAGTATGCAGGGAGTAGAGTTGCATATCTCCTTCAGGGTTCCCTCCCTCCTGTTTTGCCACAATCCGTCTATCACCATATGCCCTTTCGTACTACAGAATTATAGCACAACAATTCCACTTTAACTGCCATGGAAACAGCTTTCTGAATCCTGAGGTTTGCATTCTGGTGAAGCCCTAAAGCTCCCTGGCTAACAGTTCTAAATATCCTTTCCTAAGTTGCAAATGCAAGAGTGCCATATGATGTTGTGATGGCAGTTCAAGTGGAATCATAGCAATATAACTGTGTCATGAGAAAGGGTCCCTTGAAACTTGGAGTGTATCCACACTGAACAATTATAGCAGTTTGATCCCACTTTAACATCTCTGGCTCCATCCTAGAGAATCCTGGGTTGTATCGGCACCACACCATTACGACAGCTTGATATTGCTTAAATTTCCGTGGCAATTTGCAGAGCAACTTAGAATTCTCTAGCGTATTCCCCTTAACTACACTACTAGAGTCCTCTGGTCCAGAATTCTTCCACACTACAAATCCCAGGATTCCATAAGATTGAGCCATGGCAATTGAACTGAGATAAGAGAGCCCTATTACACTATATTGCTATAATCCTATGTTCTATTTTAACTGCCGTGGCAACATTCTGTGGAATTCCGGGGTGTGTAGTTTAGAGCTTTGTGGCTGAGAATTCTAAATGCCCCTCCATAAACTGCGAATCCCAGGATTCCATACAGTGTTGCCATGACAGTTAGAATCATGGAATTGGAAGAGACCACAAAGGCCATCTGTCCAACTCCCTGCCATAAGGAAATACACAGTTAAAGCAGTCCCAACAGATGGTCCTCCCGCCAGCCTCTGTTTAAAAACAAGGAGACTCCACCACACTCCTAGACAGCAGTGTATTCCACTGTCCAAACGCTCTTACTGTCAGAAGTTCTTCCTAATCTTTAGGTGGAATCTCTTTTCCTGCAGTTGGAATCCATTGCTCTGCGTCCTAGTTTCTGGGGCAGCAGAAAACGAGCTTCCTCCATCGCGCACATGACATCCCTTCAAATATTTAAACATGGGTATGATGTCACCTCTTAAATTTCTGTTCTCTAGGGTAAACATATCGAGCTCCCCAAACTCCTCCTCGCAGGGCTTGGTTTCCAGGCCTTGTATCATTTTGATTAAACTGGAATATAGCGCTACAACAGCAGGGGGCTCTAGAATCTAAAGCGCTATCATTAATTAGTGTGGACACACCTCTGGGCTTTGTAGCTGGGGAAGGGAGAATTAGAATTTCCTAGTGCCCTCCCTTGGATTCCAATATTAGAGTGCTGGGGTAAACAATTCTAAGCATGTCAGCCAAACTACAAATCCCAGGATTCCATGGGATAGAATCACGGTAGTTAAAGTGTGATCAAATTGCTATAATTGGATAGTGTGGATATAGCTTTAGTTTGAGAGCGTGGAACTTCTTGTTGTTGTTATTATTTAAAAAACAACATTTTGGGTTTCGCTCCTTAAAAAAACCAGGTAACATACAAGGGCTTAGATCCTTTAGTCGAGGGGCGTCAAACTCAATTTCCTCTTGGGCCACGTCAGCTTTATGGTTGCCTTCAAAGAACTGGTTGTATCTGTAAGACTATATAAAAGTATCTGTTCTCTTATCATATTAAATAATTGCCTCTGCATTCAATTATTACTGATTTTAGTAATACCTAGCTCTGAAACTTGAAGTCTAGGAAAAACAATGTCAAGCAGACATTCAAGTATACAGCTATTGTACAATTTATTGAGAAATGAGTTTTGAAAACAGAAAGTCGTTTTTTAAATCATCAAACAAATATTACCAAGCACTGTTATTACATTAACTTTGTTTAACTTTCTGGTCCCAGTTGAGTCCCTCTCTGTGCCTCTTTCTGCTCCCCCCTCCCTAGTGGCTCTTTCTGTCCCCCTTCCCCTCTCTGTACTTGGTGAGCCCGATCCCCACACTGTGGGCCCCTGGCTACAGGTATTCTGAAGAGGGTCCCAGCCGCCAGCACTTGTAATCTACTTCTACTTCTGACTGCTCCTCTGCCCAACGCTTGCAAGCTGCACAGAGTGTTGCCATAGTAACCTGCAGCAACACTTTGACAGTGAGACTTGGACAGAGGAGCAGTCAGAAGTAGAGGTAGATTGAGAGTGCTGGCTGCTGGGCCCCTCTTCAGAATGCCAGCAGCTGGGGGCCCGCAATGTGGGGACTGGGCTCAGCCGGTGAAGGGAGTGCCGCAGCTGCAGGAGAGGTGCGCGGGCCACATAAAATGGCCTGGCTGGCCGGATTCGGCCCATGGGCTTTGTGTTCGACACGTGTGCTTTAGTGCAAACTAAAGTAGACTCATTCAGTCAATGAGATTTTCCAATGTATTGACCCACCATTCATTAATTGATTTGATGGTTCTGCTCCCGTTAGGACTAACCAATAAGATGCAAGCCATTTGATTAACTGTAGACCAGTGAATCAACATATAGATAAATCACTTCGATCTAACATGACTAATCTGGGAAAGGGAGAACAAGAGTATTGTGATAGTTAGCCAGTAAGGTTTAGCCTAATGTGTTAGGATAACTGTATTAAAGTAAGAGAGCTGTCCTTTCATTCCTTGTAAAGGAGCCAGGTAGATGTACGGTCATATAGAAATACTGTAATGTTGTCCCAGCCTGGTAAAGCAGTCTGAGTGTTGGACCTAGAAGCTGGGGTTTGAATTCCCACTTGACCATGGAAATCCAGTGAGTGTCCTTGGGTGAGTCACACTCTCTCAGCCTCAGAGGAATGCAATGGCCAGCGCCCTCTAAAAATAATAAATCTCGCCAAGAAAACTCTAGGATAAAGTCACCATAAGTTAGAGCTGACTTGAAGGCATATGACAATAGCAACCCACGCAAACACAAAAACACAGAGGATGTACATAATTATTAACACAGAATTAAATTAAATATACTGCATGTGTAATTCCATTGATGAACAGAGATACATAAAAAATTAACATGCGACTAAAATGTTCTGGCTTAAAAAAAAAGGCTGAAAAGAACAACCTTCTCCCTCCCCATATCCGTGAGCCTTGACCTTGCTTTTTTGATAGCTAGTCTGAAAGAGGCGAACAAAAGAAAAAGCCAGGATGTTCTTTCCTCTCACATCCCCTTTCTCTCCGTCCGGGTTGCTTGGTAACTCCAGGGCCCCGTCTTAGGTCTTCTAGTGCGGAAAAAGCCAGGACTAAATTCTTGCAAAATTGTCCAAGTTATCTCTGGGCAACGTATTAACCCTCACCCTAGGTGATCCCCGTGCCATTGCTTTGAGAATAAGGGGTGGGGGGGAGAGAATAAAAATAGGTCCAACTAAAGACTCCCTTGTAAGACGAAAACATCCTGCTTTCATTCTAAGTATGAAACTGTAAGGAGGCACAGTTTGTAGGCTTTGGTGGAAGGAGGGCAAGAGGAAAACACGATCCACTGCTTTGTTCGATGTGGATGTGAATGCAGGAGGGTGGACTGGATGTCCCTAGTGGTCTTTTCCAGCTCTAGGATTCTAGGATTCTATGATCTTGCATGGAAGAAAAGACACTGCTGCAAACTCCTTGGAGAAAAGTGTGATGTCATAAAGAAGGGCAGAGCATCTGATCAAGCAGAAATATATTGGAATACCTTCAAACTTCAAGAAAAGAGATTCCATCTTAACATTAGGAAGAACTTCCTGATGGCAAGAGAGTTCAACAATGGAATTTGCTGGCTTGGGATGTGTGGTGGAGTCTTCTTCTTTGGAAGTTTTTAAACAGAAGCTGGATGGCCATCTGTTGGGAGTGCTTTGTTTGCAGAAAGGGGTCGGACTCAAGGGTCCTTGTGGTCAATTCCAGTTCTATGATTCTATCTCGGACAAAAATGTCCAACGACTTTGGTGGGGGAACGTACACATGTGTAAGACACAAACAGTATTCTGGCCACTGTCTGAATTTAGGGGCCAAGTTAAGCTCAGTAGATGAGCACATAAAGATCCCTGCACCATCAATGTTATATCAGATGCTGCATAGTAGAAATCACAGAAACATAGAGTTGGAAGAGACCACAATGGCCATCGAGTCCAGCCCCCTACCATGCAGGAACAAACACTCAAAGCATCCCCAGCCACCCAACCTCTGCTTAAAAACCTCCAAAGAAGGTGACTCCACCACACTCCAGGGCAGCATATTCCATTGTCAAACGGCTCTGACTGTCAGGAAGTTCTTCCTGATGTTTAGGTGAAATCTCTTTTCCTGCAGTTTGAATCCATTGCTCCATGTCCTAGTCTCTTGTTTTACTAGCAGAAAACAATCTTGCTCCATCTTCAACATGATATACCTTCAAGTATTTAAACATTGCGCTTATGTTACCTCTGAACCTTCTTTTCATCAGAGTAAACACACCTAGCTCTGTAAGCTGCTCCTCATAGGGCATGGCTTCCAGACCCTTCACCGTTTTGGTTGCCCTCCTCTGGACATGTTGCTTGTCGATATCCTTCTTGAACTGTGATGCCCACAACTGGACACAGGATTACAAGTGAGGTCTAACCAAAGCAGAATAAAGTAGTATCAGCGCTGCACTATGGTGGTGCACAGTGCTTCTTTTCAAAGCCCCTGTTCATTGGCTGTGCCTCTTTCCAGGTTACTCTCCATTTTCCTCTTCTAAAGGTACATTCACGTTAAACAATTTGAGCAGTTTGATTCCCCTTTAATTGTTATGACCCCATCCTATGGAAACTTGGGATTTGTAGTTTGAGGCCGTGTTCAGAATCTGTTGCCGGCACGCTCCCATGCTCAGGGAAGTGCATGAGAGATTTCTAAGGCTTCCATCCAAACTGCTAATCCCAGGATTTGTAGCATGAAGCCATGATTATTAATGTGCGTCCAACTTTTTCAGTTGCACAGCATGGCTGTACCTTAACTACAGTCTCTTAGCCTTCTGTACTCTCTTTCACATTATACAAATATTAGTGTGGAAGAGACTCGAGTTTGCTTAGCATTTTTGTTTTTTATTGCGATGCTTGGGGTCTTTTAAACGTTTTTCCTGTTTTGGTGGGGTATTTCTAAAACTTGGTGTGGGGGTTCCTCTTTTTCATGGATGGTGCTCTTTTGGTTATACGGTATAAACAACTAGAAGGAATTCACAATTAATATGTAACTCTAAAGCCATTTCCGCACTAGACCGTTACAGTGCTATTATTCCACTTTCAACAGCCTATGGAACCCTGGGGTTTGCAGTTTAGGGAAGAGCATTTAGGATTCTCAGCCAGAGAGCTCTTTGGCTTCAGTAAACTGCAAACCCCAGGATTCCATAAGATGTCGAAAGTGGAATAATAGCACTGTAACAGTCTAGCACGGAAATGGCCTAAATGAAATATTCAGCAATGACCGCCAGGGGTCAGGATTACATATGATGCTTAGCAAACTTGCCAGGTTGACCCTTTCAAAAACTTCCTTTAAGGTGGCCAGAGATTAGGATCGCGCAACTCTCACCTTGAACAGTTTTTAATGTTGCTTTTGTTTTCTCATGAAGCTTGTTTAAAAGATATGCTTTAGAAAAGTTAAATAGGTATTCATTTGAGATTGTTAGTAAACTTGAGACTGAAAGACTGTGTGTGTGTGTGTGTAGGGTTACATTCATACGATCTCACAGCAAACAGGCAGGCTGAAAGACTGTTTTGCAGCTGACTGGGATTATGAATGCTTCAGCCTCCTAGGTGATCGATGACACAGATGAGCATGGAAGATAACTGAGCTAGTCTGACCAAGACAAGCCAGCGAACAGCTAATATAATACTAGTCAGGGTGCAATGGGGAATAAAACTTCCTTGCTCAGTGAATGTCTACCTCAGCTTACTAGAGGTGCACAATTTTTGGCTGCCTCCATCGTTCTGTGCTCAAGAGTGTCCTGGGAACAGCTGGCTGGTAGTTTTGTGACAGACAGAAATGGTCTTATTTAGAAAAAGAATTCTTTCACCCCCAGGCATTGTGGAAAGTGAGCATAGTTGTTCCCATTCACAAGAAAGGTTCTAAGGATGACCCAAAAATTTTTAGACCTATTAGTTTATTAAGCATAGTGTCCAAATTATATACTAAGTACTTATTGGGTAGGTTGGAGTCGTGGGCCATTGATAACAATATTATTGCAGAAGAACAAGCAGGCTTTATGAAGGCCAATCTACGATCGACCAGTGCTTCACCCTTCACCATGTAATTTAAAAATATTCCCAAAAAGGTAGAAAAGAACTTTTCACTGCTTTTGTGGACCTCAGCTCTGCTTTTGATCTTATTGATAGAAATCGCCTTTGGCAAAAGTTAGCTGACACTAATATCAACAGAAGACTGCTTTTTCTAATCCAGTTGTTACATACTAATACCTCCCTTAGGGTTAGACTTGGAGCAAATGGACTTTTGTCTGATAATATCCCTACAGACAGAGGAGTTCGTCAGGGATGCCTTCTGACGCCCTTTTTATTTCATTTTTATATAAACGATATTGTCAGAAAGATGAGTGGCCCAGAATGTTTTCCAGTTTCCATTCAAGATGTTTAACTCTCGATTCTCCTATATGCTGATGACATAGTTTTGATCGCTACCACTCTAACTGGGATGCAGAGACTATTAAAGAAGTTGAGTGCTTTTTGTTTAAAAGAGCGATTAATGGTAAATCATACTAAAACCAAAGTGGTCGTTTTTGGGAAGAAGAAAAAACCACATAGTTGGAGACTTAATGGAAACTCCATAGAACAGCAAACTTATTTGAAATATCTGGGTTTGGGTTTTTAACTCAAATCTGTCATGGAAAACGCATTTCCAGGCAGTTAAGCTGAAAGCCTCTCATTCTATTAATTCTCTACTGAGATTTCATAAATTTTATGGGGGGAATTTGGTTGCTCCCGCTGTTGAGGTCTTCCAAAAGAAAATTGTTCCCCAATTATTGTATGATGCGGAGATCTGGGGATATGATAACTCTTTTCCTTTAGAAACAGTTCAGAATGCCTTTTTGAAATCTTTGTTGACCGCCCCAAAAGGCACCCCTGCTTCTATCTTAAGAGCAGAAACTGGGTCAGCCTCTTTACAAGCTGGAGTACAGGTGGCTTTAGCTTTATATTGGCTGAAGCTGGCCAGTATGAACGACAATAGGCTTCCCAGACAATGCTTTCTAGAGCAATTACAGTCCCCCTTCCAAAATTCGTGGACAAATTCCGTAAGGCCTATACTCCTCTATTTTGAGATCTATTTAGAAGCCTTACCCACCTATTCTTCCAAAAAAATTAAGCAACTGGTTAAAGAAAAAATCTACCTTGCTTCTAAATGGGGTGACCTACATTTGCTCTCCCGAACAGCATATTCCTTATGGTACCCATTATATAAAACATATTTTGGAATGGAGCAATATCTTTTAAACCTTACCTTCGCTCCACTTAGAAAAGCATTCACAGCTTTACGCTTTCAGTGTATGCCATCCGCCTATTTGAAGGGAAGATATGATAATATCCTTGTCCACCAAAGACTCTGCCTCTGTGAGAACGGGGATGTAGAGGACATCCAACATTACCTTTTATATTGCCCTCTATATACATCTCCCAGGGAAAAGTTCCTTAATTGCTTCCTCCACTCCTCTCCCCTTTCCAATAGACCACCCCTTGAGCAGATTTGTGGACTATTAGCTGATAACGACCCCTATGTCACTGTTATGGTTGCAAATTTTGCGTTAGCTGCAAGTAAGATAAGATCTAGATATCAAAACTATCCCCACAAATAACACAGAGGTGATAAAAGTAATTGATCCTGGTCTTATAGAATACATAAGTGTAATTTTAAATTGTACATTTTATATAATATGATATAATTTTATATTGAATTTTACATTGGACTACATTATATCATCTTAGAGACATATTTTGTATTTTATATTGCTCTGATTTTTTAAAATCATTACATTGATCGTTTATTCCTTATACGTTGTTCTTGTATGTTAGCTTTTATATGAGTCTCTTACCATTTGTAAGGTCTTATTCTGTTATTTAGATGTATTTTGTCTGACTGTGGTGAGTTGCAATGGCTTTTAGCTGAGCAATAAAGATTTATTCAATACCCCCAGGCATTATCACAAATGACTTTTCAAATTCAAACTGGCTTAAGTCCAAGATATCTGAAAGACCGTATGTCCCTCTATGAGCCTACCCAAGTTTTAAGACCTTCAGGAGAGGGTGGTCCCACCACCATCAGAGGTACATCTGGTGAGGACTCTGGACTCTGGAGAAAGCCTTCTCAGTGACTGCTCTCCAGCTATGCAACTCTATTCCAAGGGAGGCTCAGCTGGCTTTCTCTTTACTCTCTTTTCATCAGCAGGCATAAAATCATAGAGCTGGAAGAGACTCCAAGGGCCATCCAGTTCAACCCAATTCTGTCATGCAAGAAGGCACCATGAAAGCACTCCTGCCAGCTGGCCATCCAGTCTCTGTTCAAAAAACTCCAAAGAAGGAGACTCCATTCCCAGGCAGCAGCATATTCCACTGTCTAACTGCTCTTACCATCAGGAAGTTCTTCCTAATGTTTAGATGGAATCTCTTTTCCAGGAGCTTGAAGTCCAATCTTCCCTTGCTGAAGGGACCTAACACTCTCCTTGAATTCTATGGGTATGGTGTCTAGGTCAAGGGAGATAATGGCACCACTCTATTCTGCTTTGGTTAGACCTCATTTGGAATACCGTTTCCAGTTCTGGGCACCTCATTTCAAGAAGGATATTGACAACCTGGAGCGTGTCCAGAGGAGGGCAAGCAAAATGATGGAAGGGTCTGGAAGCCATGAAGCCCTATGAGGAGCGTCTTAGGGAGCTCGGTATGTTTAGTCTGCAGAAGGGAAGGTTAAGAGGGGACCTGATAGCCATGTTTAAATATTTGAAGGGATGTCATGTTGACGAGCGAGCGGGCTTGTTTTCCGCTGCTCCAGAGACTAGGACAAGGAGCAATGGATTCAAGCTGCAGGAGCAGAGATTCCATCTGAACCTCGGGAAGAACTTAGTTACAGTCAGAGCTATCCGACAATGGAATATGCTGCCTCAGAATGTGGTGGAGTCTCCTTCTTTGGAGGTTTTTAAGCAGAAGTTGGATGGCCGTCTGTTAGGAGTATTTTGATATGGATTCCTGCATGGGAGGGAGTTGGACTGGATGGCCCCTGAGGTCTCTTCCAGCTCTATGATTCTATGATTCTATCCACTGGATCTAGTAGAGCAGCCACTCCAAGGACAGAGGGACAGATGTTGGGTTTTCAGGTCAGGACTGTCCCAGGTCAGTTCCTTGTGATGTCATAGCAGGCGGGCCCTGGTAATGTTACCAGGTTATTTTTTTTTTTATATATATATAATTTTTATTGACTCGAAAATACCCACCCCCCACTTCCATGCTTAAATCTTCTGGTTGAAATTGTTTATTTCCATTCCGTTGCAAACATAATTTCCATCTTACAGAGAGAAGAACAGTTACATTATTTCTTCTTTGGTTTCTTATCCATTTATATCCTTACGCAACCCCATACTCTCTTCCATTCTTTCTGAAAGTTCTGGATAGATATATCCTTCAAAGAAAGTGCTAACTTTTCCATCTCCATCATATCCAGAACTTTTAGCTTCCATTCTTCTATATCAACATGTTTCTTTTCTTCCCAGTGCTGCGCATATGTCAGCCTAGCCGCAGTTATTAGATATAATAATATCTTCTGATGACTTCTTATTTCCCTTTGTTGCCCTGTAATGTTACCAGGTTAATGTTGCAAATGATCATGGTGATGATGATGATAATGGAGCAAAATATCTTGGGATTTCTTTGTCCTGATTTTTTTTTTTTTTTGGGCATGTGTTTCGGAAAAAAAGTCTGTGCTCTTATGCCTGAGGCGTTCTGCTGGTGCAAAACTACAGTGGCACAAGGGTTGTACTTTCTTAGAGACTGAATAAAGGAGGGTTCTAGGGTAGCCAATCATTTTGCAGGTACACACCTAACCCTGTCCCTTTCTGATGGTGTTGGTGAGCTAATAGACTGTTGGGCAGCAACACATGCACTCAAGGTCATGGTGTCAGTTGAGCAATCCAGTTATCTAACTGTGGGAACCAGGGTAACTATGCTGGTGTATGTTTACACTATGCTAAAAGTGTACGTAGGATCTTGGCTTAAGACGAGAAAGGAAACTGCTAGTGAAACCGAAGCCCAGCAGAGTTGGACAGCTGTAGGTAGAATCCAAGCTCTCTTTCTCTAGAGAAGGGAGAGTAGAATCATAGAAATGTAGAGTTGGAAGAGACCCCACGGGCCATCCAGTCCAACCCCCTACCATGCAGGAATATTCTCAAAGCACTCCCGACAGATGGCCATCCAGCCTCTGCTTAAAAACGTCCAAGGAAGGAGACTCCACCACACTCCGAGGCAGCAGAGTCCACTGCCGGACAGCCCTGACCGTCAGGAAGTTCTTCCTGAGGTTCAGGTGGAATCTCCTTTCCTGCAGCTTGAATCCATTGCTCCTTGTCCTGGTCTCTGGAGAGGCAGAAAAGAAGCCCTCTCCCTCCTCTACATGGCATCCCTTCAAATATTTAAACATAGCTATCATGTCCCCTCTAACCTTCTCTTCTGCAGACTGAACATACCCAGCTCTCTAAGTCTATCCTCATAGGGCTTGGCTTCCAGGCCCTTCACCATTTTGGTCGCCCTCCTCTGGACCTGCTCCAGCCTGACCATGTCCTCCTTGAATTGGGGTGCCCAGAACTGGACACAGGATTCAAGATGAGGTCTAACCAACGCAGAGTAGAGTGGTACCAGTACCTCCCTCGATCTAGACACCACGCTCCTATTGATGCAGCCGAGAATTGCACTGGCTTAGAGTTTGATAGATACCTTTCAGAAGGGCTGGGGAAACACAACACAAATTTGGCCCTCTTGGAATCTCAGTGTGGCCCTCTGGGGTTTTCCATTTGGTCACACACTTCCCCAAGGGACGGTGGTTGAGTGTTTTGCAGCTTTTAAATGGGTGCCTCACCTGTCCCCAGTTCTAAAAATTTGAAATGACTTTTCTCAGGCTTAGTTATCAACAGGAAGAGGCTTTAGCTCATGTGGGCTGGCGTTGATGCCCTGCCCCTTTTGCCTGTTGGCACGTGGCCCCTGGGAACTTCTCTGAAATTCAGTTTGACCCCAAGGCTGAAAGAGGTTCTCCACCTTTTCCTTGTTGGGAAGAAGGGACCTAAGGTTGTCCCTGAATTCTCTGGGTATCACCCCTTGGAGCTGGTGGCAGCAGCTGCTCCAAGGGCAGAGGGGCAGATGTTAGGTTTCCAGGTCTGGACTATCTATTTCAGGGCCAAAATCTGAGATGCAGCAATGAGCTACTTGTGATGCCATAGAAGGTGGGCCCTGGCAATGTTACCAGGTTGATGTTACGAGGGGAATCCTCTAGTGACATTATTAAGCATGAAAAGTAAAGGCTTTCATCAAGGAGAGGGAAGGTAACTTTACATTCAGAGAACTGTGTGATGATTGAGCATTAAGACATCACAGCACTGTGCGATTCACTGTGCAAATAAACATGAACTGCAAGATTGTGAGGGGCAACACATGCAATGCGCAATGCATAATTTGCATGTGCAATACCCAATGATACCACATGGGCAAAAGCACCCTATGCAGATTTCTACCGAAGACCTCAGTATAGACTTTTGCATGGGACAAAAAATGTCCAGCTGTTTCTATGGAGAACTTCTGCATGCACAAATCACGAACAGGATGCCAACCAAGCATCAACCCCAGTTGCACCTTGTATGCTTTTCAGGTAAAATGCACCAAGTCTGAGTAAGAAGGAAAACATAGACAGACAGACAGACACACACACACCCCACACACTTTTCAAGATAGTACACTTGCCCTGAGACTCCTTCCCCTTACTGTCAGAGTCCAACTGTGCCTTGCTGTGCCTCTCTGCCAGCAAAGGAGGGGAGGCGAAGGTACTTGCCCAAGAGGAGGAGGAGGCAGCAGAGAGTGTCCAATACAAACAACAAGTGGAAACGTTGAGCTGAGCCAAGTCAAGGTCAATCCAAAAGGTCCAGAAAGCCAAAGATCCATCCAGAGGGGTCGAGGGTGCCAGAACACAAGGGTCGTGAAGGCTTGCATAGTAATTTGCTACAAGCAAACAGCAAGCCACGCTGACAGATTTAAATAGCCGTTGAAAGTAGGTATTACTCATCATTGTTCTGTTTCCTAATCTAGCCGAAGCGGCTTCCCTCTGAACTGTTCGTTTCAGTCTCCGCCGTGATGGGAGGCTAAGGGGCACGAGCGAATGTAATTCCTATAAATTGCTGCTGGTTCTTTCTCCCTCTGGGACTGACTGGGGCAACTCTGCCTCTGCTGGTATTTCAGCTGATGGGGATGTTTGCAAGCTGGGTTGGTCAATCACTGGCTCTGTTCCTGGCATAATCAGTTACTCATCGACCTCGGAGCCATCATCGATCACATTTACCCTGAACGCAGGAGAAGAGGGTCCAGCCTCCGAGACTCAGGTCCAGGCATGGACATCTGGGAACCATAGGTAGGAGGGTGGCTGAGGGCCTGTGAGCCAAGAATGGTTGTTCCTCTATGCTCCCTCTTTTATCTGGCTTGCTCCCTGATATGCTTCCGCTTCCAAGCCACAGAGCCCCCTGTCTCAGAATGCTGTGCGTCACCTAGTGCTCCTCACTTGCTAGAGTGGGGCTTCCCGCTTTCTCCTTTGGTCAGAATCTTCCGACTGGTAAAGCCTTGAATTTGGCCGTGGCCGGCTGGAACCAACTGGAGCACTGGGGTAGGGACCAGCAGTGGGGCATGTTTACACTTAACTTTATGGTTCTTTTTGCAAAGGAGGCAAAAAGCTTTCTCTGGAAACTAATATGGGCCAGGCCCTGAACAGTGTGGACTGCCTCCCATTCCCCCTGCAGTTTGCTATATAAAGGGGAGAGAAACAAGTTGAGCCAAGATCCTTCATCATTCTCACATAGCATATATCTACATTCAGAACAGTTGAGTGGTTGTGCTACAGCACTGTTCAGCTGAATAACAACTTGTGCAACCAAGCGCATATCCGTGCTTGCTGTTTCCACAATCCCAGTGAATCAGGTCGTACGCTGATGGTATGAGAAGTAGTTATGCATGCACACAGCTGCATGTGCCACGTTTGCCGAATTCCATGTACCAAATTGTGAACTGAATACAGACACAGTCCAACAAGCAGAATTATGTCTAGGGAAACTTAGGTGTGTCTAAAACACCAACAGGATGCCAGGCAATGTGTTTTTTCTTTAGCCATGGAAGCAAGCAGAATCCCATTTGGGGAATGAGCCACCCTACATGAGATGAATGCGGGCGGGGGCACTCTGCGTGGGCAAAGCATGAGACAGTTTTTGCAAATTCCAAAAGTCTCTGTTTGCCTTGGCAAGATTTGCCAAAAAGGAAAGCCCCTCTTTGTCTTGAGCAAGTCTTCCTCCTCCCTGGCAGGTCCACAGAACAGCCATTGTATGGAAAGTGCAGCCTTGGCAAAAAGTTTTTCTGGGCTGGAGTTGCCAGAGAAGTCCTTCACTCCAGAGGAAGAGTGATGCTGTTTTTCAGACTATGCTGTTTTGTTTTGGTTTTTTTCGGTCCAGAAACTCAGGAAGCTGGTTAAGAGGCAAAATCTGTCGGTGTTTTATGGCTATTCGCTCATGAAAGCGGTTGGATGTTTTTGCCTGATGTGGAATGTCCACATCCGGTTCAAGACAGAGTTGTATATGAGGTGCGCTTCTGCGTGCAAGAGTACATGGAGTATGCACACACATGCATGGCACATTTAGTTGTGCATTAAGTTGTCCATGTTGAAATCACAGCACCTGAGGGTTGGAAGGGACCACAGGAGCCACTGAGACGGTAAGGTCGGACTAGATGGCCCTTGTGGTCACTTCTGGCTCTAAAGCCATTTCCACACTAGACTGTTATAGTGCTATTATTCCACTTTCAACATCCTATGGAATCCTGCGGTTTGCAGTTTAGGGAGGGATATAAATAATAAAAATAATGAGTTGCACATGTGGCACTCCTTTTGGTCATGGGGTCATAGTATAATGTTTTCAGTTTATGGTTGCATAAATAGAGTTTGGCCAGTGTAACTTCTGCACACTTGGTTGCACCTGCTTGCATGGTGCATAATTGTTCATAACTGTTCAACTGTTCATCGTGGCTTCCAGCATTCCTCTTGATCATCATCATCATCATCAGTTGACAGGCGACTTAAAGGCATCTACACGCTCACACAATTATTTATTGTTTTAAATTGATTTTATTGTAAGCCACTGTGAGAGCTTTGGATGAAGGGAGGGATATAAATATTTAAACAAACAAACAACCTTCTTCAATCTTCTCTACCTTTTTCGAGACTGGTGCCCTCTGGATGTGCCAAACTTCAAATCCCATTGCCTCATCGGTGGATGATGGGAGCTCTAGTCCAACTGTACTTGAGAGGCTGTAGGCCATTCTAGGGTATCCACTTTCTAAAGTCCTTCTCCTCTGTGTTTATATAGCGAAATGCTGGATTCTGTGTCAGGTGAGTAATTCGCTTTACCCACGAACATGGGGTCACCTGTTCGTAGAGTCATCATAAGTTCACAGGTGACTTGAAGCTACATATAGACAAACCAAAGAAGTCCCCTGGGTCCAATCAAAACTCCCATCTTCCTCTACATCCTGCCTCCAGCAGATATCAGTCTAGTGATGATGCAGAAACTGCAAGCAGATTATAAAAGTTACAATCTTTCTTCCATTGTTTTTCTGTAATGCTTGCTATTTAGTGGTATACTTTTTCTGAACATGGGAGCTCCACTGACTGGTCACACTCAACAGATCTATGATATATAAGGCTCCGCGTGTTTATGAGCTTGTATTCCAAAGGACTTGGAGTAGGTTTCCAGCTCGCCTCTTTTCTGAAAATTTGGAGATCGTATCCTGAAATAAAACATCACATTTTCCTTCTTTTCCCAAAGGAAATTAATGAAACAAGACGTTTTTTTTTTTGAGTCCATGGAACCACAGGCGCTAATGTGACCAAATTACTCCACCACTCTGGAAAACTCTCAGTGTATTTAAACACCAGAGGCAGAAAACTGGATCCAAATGGTGCTCAGCCCTGTTAAACAACGTCAAATATGTTAATACCACCATACCACTGTAAATACTCTTGCTCTCACCTGGTTTTAGCTTAAGCAGGGTCAGGTCTGGTTAGTACTTGGATGAATGGCCACCAGGGAATCCCGGAGATCTCTAGATAAGGCGAGAAAGAATAACTGACTGCTGCCCTGGAAAACTACTGCACTTAGAGTTGAAAAACTAGGCTAGATGGGTCAATGTATAAGGTCATTTCCTGTCCTTCTAGGAATAGGCATACCACAGATAACAAAGTCTCTGACAAAGAAGCTTGTTTTTACAAAGTCTTTTCACAAGAACCCAGTCCTCCTTTCCTACTTGTCCTCTGTCTAGCTGGAGATATTTTTTAGCAGCATCAGCATTGGTGAAGCAGGGTTTTTCTTGTCTTCTGTCTATCTGAAAATTTTCTTGCAGTATCGGCATTAGGAAGATGGGAAGTAAGACTGAGGAAGGAGAGAGTTTCAGTACTTGAGTTGCAGCAGCATGTCTCCAGGAAGCAATGCCATAAAGCTTGACCTGGAAAAGAATGGGGCTCTATTCCAGGTGATCCTACTGTAGCCGTGTGTACTTACATACAACAGGCAAGGTAAACAGCTGCCTCCAGAATTACTTACTGAGCATGTGGGAAGAATAAAACAGAAGGGGAAAGGCAGATTACCCTGGCATGTTGTAAAAGCATAAATTTATAGGTTTTACCACCAAAATGGAAATTGTAAGAAAAATGGAGCCTGTTGAAGGAAAAATGCAGGATGCATTTTGGAAGAAGCTTTCAAGTGGTCTCTAGAAGTTTCAAAATGTTACTATTTACAACTTTTGTACTTCTGGTATTCTATTACTCTATTAGGTGGTATTGGCTTCTTTTTATATAATGCGTTTTCTTTTCGTTTTGCTTTTTTCCCTTTTTGTTAGTGTATGTAATCCGAGAATAAATTAATAAATAAATAAATAAATAATGTTACTATTTACTTATTCAAGAGCTTACCTGACTTGGTTATTTCTACCTCGGGTACCAAAGTTTCTGATGAAAACATAAATCCCAGGAACACATCTGTTTTATTAACTGAGGTTTACCTGTATAGATTTCAGCAGAAGCAGTATTGGTGACAACCACAGACACCCTACTAACCTTAATGCACTCAAGTCTTGTCTGAATCTGGTGCTAAGCAAGTCCACAGCTGATCAGTACTTGGATGGAAGACCACCAAAGAACACCAGGGACCTCTTTAGACAGGGTTAGGTAAGACTCCTACCTGAAATTCTAGTCAGGGTGGACAATACTAGGCTAGATGGACCAATGGTCTGACCCAGTGCAAGGCAGCTGGCTATGCTTCGAGTGTGATTTAAGCAATGGTGTTAACTATGAGCTTGCTGCCCTGCAATGGCATGCCAAATTTACTTCCCCAGGCAGCCATCTTGCATGACCTCAGAACCGAGGTGGAGGTGGCCCTCCATAGGTTGTTGGGCCCAGTCCACATTGGCTATTCCAACTGGTTGGTGGTGTAGCCCAACAACATCTGCAAGGGCGTATGTGCCTCAGACGTGTACTAACTCATTGTTAGATGCTCTTTAGCTCTCTTTCTTGCTCTCTCTCTCCCGGAACTGCAAACCCCAGGATTCCGTAGGAGGTTGAAAGTGGAATCATCGCGCTATGAGAGTGTCGTGCGGAAATCTTCTAGCATTCTGTTTTAGGTGGATGGGACATAACTCTCTACCTATGTACAGTTGGTCTTCCACATTTATGGGTTTCACTTTCATGGATTTGATTGTTTGTGAGTTTCTCCAACCCCAGCCCCCTCACCTCAAGTCCTTCTTTCCTGGGGGAACCTTTCCTCTCTCCACCATGCCTTGACCCCCTTCCCGCAGACACACATTTTGATATGTGTGGTTTTTCCACTTTTGTGGGGATCCTGTGTTTTACCTGAACACTTACCTTTAAGATTTTTTGCATCAGAGTGTGAACTGGAGCCCAAGACAATGGGAATAGGTTAGCTGGGGAACAGACCAACACTGTCCTGCTTTACAGAGCGGGGTCGTCTGTTTGAAGGGCTAGCAGAGCACAATTTGCAGTTAGAATGGGTGGGTGGGAAGTGTATCCCACTAGCTGCCTGTAGTCCCGGACTCCACTTTGGCAGCCCTTGAAATCCTCAGAAAGTCCCCCAAAAGCCACCATCCTCCGACAATTATTTTAAAAAGATTGGCCTGAGTTTTGGACTGTTTTTGCTCAAAGCCTATAAAGAAAGCCCCCACCCTGCCATATGCAAAAGTCTGCCCAAATATTCCCAGCATCACTTCTAGTTTCCATTTTGGAGAAAAAAATTGGAGGTATTTTGGTGTACTGGGGCAGCATGAGGTCCATGACATATCAAAGGGCAACTGGCCATTGGATCGTACGCAATTGTCCACCCCGATATTGATGTTCTCTCTATTTGCGTATTGTCTGGATGAAAACAGACAAGTGTGACCAAGCAACATCAGAGTGCGATCAAGAGGGCAAAAGATATTACTGAAGAAAGATAAAAACTAGGAGAGGCTGCAGCAGTTGGCTTTTGCCTGAGCTTACTGGGAATGGTAAGATTTCTTTTCCCTTCTCTTCTCTCTCCTGCCGAGTTCACGTAGTGCAAACTACTCTGGCGTTTTGAGTTCAGTTTCTAGCAATTGACGTAAGCTGAGGACGGAAGGGGAAATTGGGAAAAGGAGAGAGAAACTCGGATATTTTAAACGCAGCTGAAAAAGTGGGAGACAGAACATTAATAAAAACTGCTCCTGCCATATTGGGTCAGTTTTCATCTGTGAAAAGTTGGAGAGTATGACAGAGATATCCCCAAAATTCTAGATGAATACTGTCACTCCTACACCAGTGAAACTTTAAATATTTGCATGTTGTATTTTGTGCATTTCAAAAAGGTGAAAGATTTATATGTTCTGAAGAGAAACCAGAGTATTTTGTGCATTTTAATTGGCCCAATAAAGGTATCAGTGTTTTGTGGATTTTGTTGTATTTTGCTGCATGGCCATCACAGCTATACCTGAAGATATTTTGTGGATTTGAAGATACTAGATTTTGCCGCAACAGGGCAAGTTTTTACAAGAGGGAGCTAATGAACTGAGACTTAACTCTTTGAGATTTCTACCTCCAGCAAAGGTAAAGACTCTTTCATTTGGACTGCAACTGGTAAGTTTTACCTATATGACACCTACACGTTTTTCCAGACATAACAGTACAGGGACTTCTCAAGAAATGCAATATTCTCTGCCTAAGAAAGTGGCAGTTAAGATTGCACAGGACAGAGATAGCCTGGATCTCAATAGAAGTGACTTTGCTACTGCTAATGGTTTTGAAATTTGCTTGCCTGTCTTTTACTACCCTTCATCCCAGTCTCCCAAGAAGAAAGTGGTCTCTTCCTGCATGAATATCCCTTCAGACCATCTTAATGGCAACTGAAATAACACCTGAGATAAAATGTAGGCTTGTGATTCTAACATTGTCACTTTTCTTCTTCTGTATGATTTTTAACATCTTTGCCTGATGATGAAACTGCTTAAGATTCAAAAGCTTGCATAGTGTACTTTGTGCTTTTAAGATGGTCCAATACAGGTATCACTATTTTGTGGATTTTGTTGCAGCTTACTACAATGCTGTCTCTTGTGACTATTTGAACTCGCCACCTGTTGCGTGCAAGGTGGATCTAGCAGGTGCTGCTGCTTTGGTAGCAGGACAAGGGCAACCTGCCCACCATTCAAGACCTGACCTCTCTAACAAGTCTGTTTTTATAAGAATTGCAGCCAACCTTTGTGATACTCCAGCAGAACAAAAAAAATGAGCCTTCCTTATTTTCCCAGGCCTCAGCAGCTGGAACTGTTTCAATTGTGTTGCCTAAAATAAGCACTTTGTGTGAATTTTCCAGAGGAAACTGTTTGAAAAGAAAAAAAGAATAAAATCAAAATAAATTGAGGGAAAGGTTTGTGTGCCGACGGATCTGCCAGTGGGAAAGTTGTGCGTCCCGTCTTCCTGAATGGAGAGGAAGGTGCGTTGATTTATTGGAGGTGTCAAATGTTGGCAGCTATTGCTTTGTTAGGTTGGGAGTTGGCTCTGTTTCTACTTGGGCTGTATTTCCGTCTTGCACTCACAGGCTCAGATGTTGCATGGAAGAACGTACTGTAAAAGTCCACATATGGAACCATGCAATGTCTCTCCTTTCAACCCCCATCCCTGGAGTCACTATTGAGCCACTGAAGCTGCCTCCCATGGCTATTCAGTGGCTGGTGAAGAGCGAGAGAGGGATTGGAGTAGCGTCTGAATTTGTCCCTTTAGCCAGATGTCAAGCATTAAGATTTGTCAGTGTCCTCCAGAGGTTTTGGTGGAAGATGTCATCATTCTGCTTCTGGGGACAAAATCAGACACTTCTCTCTTTTTTTCTTTTTTGGCTTTTCTGCCGGCAGCTATCTTAGCCAGCAGAGCAGCTCTGCTGGCAGATAGCTCTGTCAACAGATCTCTGATGTCAACCAGCAGAAAAGGCTTATGGATAATCCTAGCCCACAATAGATGGAATGTCTTTGAGTCCAATTTCATTTCTCAACAGGCTCACGGAGAAGCATGCTCATATGGACTAGCATCTCTATGTGGCAGTAGTTCCCTACCTTGGCTCCTCAGATGTCGTTGGACTTCAGCTCCCCAAAGCCCCAGAGAACACGGCCAAGGGTGAGGAATTCTGGGAGTTGTAGTTCAATAACATGTAGGGACCGACAGGTTGGGAAACACTAACTTATGGCATTTATGGTCCTGGGATAAGAAGGGACGTGCTCTTATGGACTGATAAGTGGTTAAAAAACAAAGCGGAGAGTGAGAACAAATGGAAGATACCTCAATGGAAGGATCTAAACAGAGATACTGAAGGTATCCATCTAGAGTTAGAGTGAAGAATGCGGTGGCCGTGTTTGATAGTGACATCAAAAGATTTAGGTTGCTTAAAATGACAACAAATAGCAAAGAGCAATCTCTTCAAATTGGATGCAGAAAGGGCTATCCAGAATCAAGAAGCTGGCCTACTCCCCCATGATGAAAGGTTACATTACTTGGGGAGATTTAGCTGAGAATAAAAAAAGTGAGTAAGAGGGGCATGAGATAGTTGTGTTAAATTATGGGTAGATGTGTCCCTCCCTGTGTCACAACAGTAGAACTTGGAGTCATCCAATGAAGCTGCATAGCAGGAGATCTAGCACAGAGAACAGGAAGTACTTCTCCACATTGTACATACTTATCTTTTGGAATTCCCTCCCTCAAAATACAGTGACGGCTTTAACCTTAAAAAGATAATTAGACAAATTTAAGGAGGATGGGGTAATCAGTCACCACCACTCATGATGGCTATATCTGAGGGCCTTCTTGGTGGCCACTCATAGGCCATTTTCACACTACACTGTTATGATGTTGTTATTCCACTTTCAACATCCTGTGGAATTCTGGGCTTTGTAGTTTCCTGAGGCCAAAAAGCTCTCTGGCTGAGAATTCTACGGGGCCCCTCTCTAAACTGCAAACCCCACAATTCTATAGGATGTTGAAAGTGGAATAATAGCACTATAACAATCTAGTGCAGAAATGGCCAAAATCTAGCTCCTGATCTAGCTAGCTACAGTGCAGAAAATCTAGCTACAACATAGTGTAACTTTATGTTGTATGGTTTGGTCTTATTCTCTCTGGCACTTTTTGGTGATTTTTGAATTATCTCAAGGAAAACACTTGTGAGAATCCCCCTGGCAAGTTGGAAAGGTGAGATGTAAGCACTTGAATTAAGCAACATGCCAATAAATAAAGCAAATCAACACCTATCAACCTGAGTTTTTGCATGTTGAGAGCATTCATGTTGAAAGGAAGTTGATCTGAATTTTCGCAAAAGCAGCTCTGTGTTGCGAAACCTTCACAGATGTTCAGTCCTGTCTTAGCTGACTCATTGCTGTAAGTCTGACCCTTGTCAACATTCTCTGCATTTGTAATTTTTTTGTTCTCATAGTCTAGACTCACTAGCCTGCTGCCTCAAAATGTTATACATGTAAAAATGGGATTAATATATTTTCACAGCCCTGTGTCCTAATTCCAGGAACTACTAATTTACCTAGCATTGGCAGCCATTTTCCTTCTTTATCTTGGGGGAAAAAAACAGAGCAGCCAATTCCTTGCAATAGATTTCTGCCTCCCAACAACTTTGCAAAGTAGGGTGGGTCAAGAAAGAGAGACTTCAGCAAGACATTAATTTCTCTCTTGGTCAAGAAAGAGTGACAAAAGTGCAGTAAGTTTCAGTCTTAGTCGATCCTCACTCCACCCTTGCCTTTGGGTCAAGAAAAAAGAGACTTAGGCATCCCTAAAAGTATCCATAAAGTTTCACTGCAGAGTTGAAGATCTGACTACAAATCTCTCAGCTTAAAAACAGAGACCAGTTTTCTAGGGATGCAACAGATGTGTCTATTTCTTACCTTGCACTGAGGTAAGTGGTGGAACCCCCCTTTTCCATTTTTTTTTTTTTTGGTGTTCCAGGTGGGTGTTAAAAGCATAGGAGCGGAGGTCAGGGTGATTTTAGCTTTAGCAAAATTTTGCAGTTTACGACCAGGCTGTACTTCTCTTTTCCTCTTCTAAAGTGCTGACCCAGATCTCTGAACGCCAGGACAGACTTTCCCTTTGTGCCTCTAGAAAGCCTGATTAATAAGCTAAGCACAAGATGTCTCACAACCAGGAAGGCACGTGTCTGGTTAGCTGAGGACATGAGGCTCAGATGGTGTCTCTGTTTTTGCACTACCTGCTTGTATGGCTTTGTACTTGACCACGGCTCCTACAAGGAACAGAGGCCTTCTATCAGTGCCCAGGAGAAGAAGACTTTTTGCTATGCATTGTGGACCAGACCACTGACCTCCATGCCCTCTGAACCAGAGCTTGGAAACGTTAGTGTTTTGGACCACAGTTCTCAGAATCTCCAAGCACTAGCCACACATTAGCAGGCGTTTTTTTAAAAAAGATATATCAATAAAGTCTAGAACATTGCTTTTAAAAACTGAAATCTGAGATGACAACCAAAACGCTAAATCCTCTGCTCCAAGGCTACATCACATCAACACTCAATAGCAGGTGGTGGCTTCCATGTCAGTGAGGCAGTGAATTGGCCCCAGATTTTAGTTTAGCATTCTATAGCTGGAGTGCCAAGGCAGAGAAAGCCCTTTTGAAGATCTCTCTCATTCATGGGTATGAAGGGAGGAGCTGGGCAAGGTTAACTGAAGGCAGCCAACCACAACTCAGGGAATGCTGTGTGTTGGGGGGCTGCGGGGACGAAATGTTACAAAACTGAGGTTTGTCTCCATCAGAAGGTGGATAGGGAAAAGCTGACACAGAGGCCCTTTCTGCAGGATGTTGTTATCCTGCATTGGGAATGGGAGAAGGACAGGACTTGGACAACGCTTATGCACAACATTGCGCATAAGCATGTGCCCCATCCTTCTCCCGTCCCCAGGCAGTGCAATTGTGCCGCAAATCATTGATTGATAAAATCCATCAATGACCGGTGATCGCGCAGCCCTCCCGCCACCCTCCCACACTTACCTGAGCTGTGGAGGGTTAGGAAGCGTAGTGGCTATGCTTCCTGCCCCAGTGCAGCCTGGGACAGTGCACGGCTGTGCTGTGGAAGGAAGAGGCATGGCCATCGTGCCTCCTGCATTTCTGCAGGCAGCCGGTGGAGAGGGGAGTGCTCCTGTCGTGCTCCCCTCCTGGGAGAGGTTCTACCGGGATCCTTGCGGGACCCCACCAGGATCCGTTAGAGTGTGGAAAGGGCCAGAGACAGGGAACAGATTTCAGAGAGATACGAACAGATGGAATAGAGGCAGGAGAGTCAGCGAGAGGGAAGAACTGGCTTTGCTTTTGGGGAGCTGTAAATGGTTTAGTAGTTCAAGGGGCATTGTTTATTTTCTTGTGTTTTAATAAACTTACACTTGTTTGTTTTTAATACTTTTTCTGTCTTCCGTTTGGTGGAGGGCCTGGCCACGTTTACTGCAACAAGCCCACCAAAACAACACAGAGACTTGTCCATAATGGTGGTGGTGTTGGGGGTCACCTTGAGTCCCAAGTACCCAACCCAGAAAGAGACTGAGGAGAGAAAAAAGCAAGGTGAGTGGCAGGGAACCCAGTCTGCCAAGGGAATCCATCACAGTGGGGTTGTCTTAACTCAAAGCTGATTTGATGGCAAATAACATCCAAATCCAACCCAACCAGCCTAGGCTGAGCTAACTTTTATCTCAGAACAATGACCCTCTTTGATCTGTTAGCATTTTACTGTCCTTGCTGAGCAGTGGTTCCACCATTTCCTTGGTCTTTCTCTTGCTTTGAAGATATTTGAAAAACCCTCCTTGTTGATTCCTGCTTCCCTAGCTAGTCTCAGCTCATTTTGAGCTTTAACTTTCCTTACATTATTCCTGCAAGCTTGGGCTTTATATCTGTATTCCTCATGGGTGGTCTATCCTTCCTTCCATTCTTTATACATATTTTTTTTCTTTTCACTTCCTCCCTTAGTTTATTGTGCAGCCACACTGGCCTTTTCAGATATTTCCCCTTTTATTTCTTCCACGGAATTGGCTGTGACTATGCTTGTAGCAACTTACAATTCTGTGGGAGAAGAAAAGTGGGAAACATCTCAGGAAGTTAACGTGATTCTTCCCCGGTGAGGAGGGAAGGTGTGGCAACATAACAAGAGCTTCCTTTAGAGCTTGGAATTCATGGGGAAGAGACACGCTCAGATCAGAGGCAAAAGGAGAATATTGTCCTTGGCAAACTGGACACTTTGGCTAGCATTAATTTCCTATCCTTTCTCTGATATGCTACTGGAAAATCTCTAGCTGCCAGCAGGACCCCAACGTGTAATGTTGGGAAAAGAAGCAATGAGCTGTGAATGTATCCCTGTGAAACGATGAGAGGCAATGGAATGCCCACATCCAAAGGAAAACAGCTGATGGAAGGAAAGATATCCTCCCTTTGTACATAAGCCAGGCTTAGAAGTTGCTGACATTTGGAGCAATGAAGCAACCAGCGGGAGACTTTCCTACCCTGTGATAGCCTGTCAGATGGGGTTGTAAAATATGACAAAATCCAACAGCTTCCCACTCCCCCATTGTGGTGATACCTTTATTAAGCCAACCAAAAGGCGCAAAATACATTAGACAAGCTTTCAAAGCACATAGCCTTCTATATCACCTAAACCTCAGGCAGAACCTCCTGACAGTCAGCGCTGTCCGGCAGTGGAATCTGCTGCCTCCATGGAGCATGGTAGAGTCTCCTTCTTTGGAGGTTTTTAAGCAGAGGCTGGACGGCTGTCTGTTGGGAGTGCTCCCTGGTGTGTGTTCCTGCATGGCAGAACTGGGTTGGACTGGATGGGCCCAGCTCTCTGATTCTATGAGGCACGGATGCTAAATGGCATTTCAGGGAAGAAATGTGATGACAGAAGGTCACAGAGCTGTTACAGCAGAGTTTAAGATGGTGGGTGGAGGGTGATTAGATGCAGCGAAGGCCACATGCCTCGCTGGCCAAGAGGTGTTTGGGAAATAAAAACAAGGCAAGGCAGCAATTTTTTTTCCTGTTGCTAGAAGCAAGAGCATTACTTTGAGAACTAGCCCATATCTATCCTGTGCAAGGCTACAACTCCCTTTGAAGGCAGAAGACAGAGAAGTGGCTGTATTGACACACGGAAACAAATTTAGATGGTATACAAGTCGTTCCTCAACAGGTAGCTGTAGCCAGTGTGGATTCCCCTCCAAGTCCACCTGCACAATTTCACACCCACATTGTAGAAGTTCAGTTGAGCATTCAGCATTTTATAGGCATTCACTGGAAAATGTAAAGTCACCTGATAGAAAGGAGGACAGGGGTCCCAAACCTTCCATCTTTTAGAAGGTGGTGGAGGAAGACAGACTTGGGGATCCTAGTGAGGTCTCCGTATGGCTATCAGTCATCAGGGTTCAGTTGAACGCTCAGTCTAGGTTCAGTGGGCTCAGGGGACTTCTGAAGATGAGGGTTAATCCTAACATCATTACACTTTCTTGGCATTGTGCAAGGAGGTATCCAATAGCTTAGACAATAGCTTTTCTCAGGCTGCGCAATGGCATAGATAGTGCTGGATGGAGATCTACCGCCTGAAAGAAATGGTCACTGATTGACTGATGTATATATTCTAGGGAAGATTTGTTGCATAGTCACCCTCCCTCCTGCAATTTTTCTGTTCCTCCACCCTGAGCCTCTAAATAAGATCTTGACCATAGGCAGCTGCTTTGTACCTGGACTGATTTTGTCACTTGACGTTTCAGCGAGGAATGTGTATGGGTGAAGCAGGATCTAGTCCACTGTCCTGTTTCATGGTGGTGAAAGCCCAGATGTACACATCTATCGCCCAAGAGAACGAACAATGGAGAAAATAAACTAGTCCAAGGTCATATACCGTAGTTCCATAAGAGCAGAAGTATGGTCACTGCAGCCTATAGTCTGAGCACAAAATATAGTTCAAGAAGGATCCAAAGCCAGTCAGGGAGACACCAAAAGAATAATCCAAGAAGCAAACTGAAGATCAGAAAATGAGACAGGAGAGAGTGTCAAATGATGTCAAACTGAGATTTTGGAACTGTTGTTTTGCAGCAAGGAAGTGGCTAATTTATAGCTAGCTGTTAATCAGCACAGCTGACCTAATTTCATCAGTATTTCCTGTTTAAGGCAGACCGAAGCCTTTCCTGCACTTTTGTTGCTGTCTTTTCAGGCTACAATGCTCCAAAACATCAAGTGCTCAGCCTCTAACTCCTTCTCTTCAGAGTCTACATGTGATGCCCAGGCTCCATTTCCAGGGCAGGGCTTCAAGCCTCCTCTGGGTCTGTCTAGAACCTGTTATCTTGGCTCTTCTCTTTCCCTTCCTTGTCTGATGAGGCTTCCTCCAGGTAGGACATGAAACCCAAGTATGAGAAATGTGCGGCCCTCTCAGCGTTGCTGGATTCCAATTCTCATTATTTCTCATCATTAGCTTCACTGGCTAAGAATGATAGGTGTTGCAGTCCAATGACATGGAGGGGGGGCACTTGCTCCCTTTTGTAGTTGAACCTGACTGTTGGGGGCATTCCTTGTTTGGAGAAATGGGCATACCCTTCTTGATTCAATTCAGGCCCTTGGACTTCAGAGGGCCACATGGTCACTCAGTTCTAAATTTTATCCCAGGATTGTGATGATGCAACAAGAATGCATAGGAATATATGCATCCAATAATTAATCTCAGTTAGAGTGGACCACTGAATCAATAGGAGCTTGGTAAGTTAAGATTTGTGTAAATTCCACTCTGTGTGTGTATGTACCTTCAAGTTGTTTGTTGATTTATGGTAATAATCCCATTAATGTTACAGGGTTTTCCTAGGCAAGAAATACTCAGAGGTGGTTTGCCATTGACCTCTTCCGGAATAGAGCCTACAGTACTTGGTATTTCCTGATAGTCTCTCTTCCAGGTATTAACCAGGTCTGATCCTAGTTAACTTCCATGATCAGATGGGATCTAGGGCCTTCAGGCTATTAAGGCCTGATGGGATTGCTTTAGTTGACATTAGAAATTGCATTTAGCCCATAGGAATATAAGAAGCTGCTTTCTACTGAGTCAGATCATTGGCTCATCCAATACTGTCAATTCGGTCTGGGAGGAACACTCCAGTGCTTCAGGCAGGAGTCTTTCTAGCCTATGGAGATCCCTGGTGGTCTCCCACCCAACTACTCAATAAGCCTGACCCGTTTTAGGTTTTGAAATCAGATGAGATGAGGGTGCTAATGGTGGTCAGGAACAAATGAGTGAAACCATTTAAATGTACCAGCAGAGAGCAGTATTTCCCACATCATTTTCACAGTTGAAGTTGCCACCTCAGCAACAATTCATTCTCCAGGCAATGCAATGGTGATGAATAATAATGCATCAGCATAATCGACGTGCCCACTTGAGGCCAAGCCTGTCGTAACAGCAGAAGGCTTTTTATTTCAATAAAGCTGCTAATATAAAGATTTGCCAGAGCTGGTATAGCCCAGGGCAAAGGGAAGGTATTGAAAGGATGTTTTCATAGAATCACGGAGTTGGAAGAGACTGTATAACCCAAACCCCTGCCATGTAGGACTACACAGTTAAAAGCACTCCTGAAAGATGTTCACCCAGCCTTTCTTTAAAGAACTCCAGAGATGGAGTCCACCACCATCAGAGTTTTGATGCGCTGTATTTTCTGTATAAGAAGAAAGAGTGGATGGAGATCAGCCATTCAGGTGAACAACAATTTTATTCTTACTGATTTTTAAGATCTGATGAAAAGATGTGTCCTTGGAGTCAGGTCATTCCCATCCTACACAACTATAGTGTAGGGATGGGATGAATGCAGAAGTTTCTGAATCTGAATCTGGATCTGAATCCCTGGAAGGTTCTAGGAATACACGTATCTCACGAATCTTGAATCTTTCAAGTCCTTTTTTAAAAAAAGGGTTTAAAAAGCAACTTTTTTTTTTAAAAATTAAACTTTTAAAAACGTTTTTTAAACAGATTTTTTTTAAAAAAACCTATTTTTTGGTTGGTGGATTTGAAAGATTCAGTTCGCCTATTTTTGCACAAAGATTTAGATTCGTGAATCTTGAGTTCTTGCTGAAGATTCGAGGATTCGGTTGGCCCATCCCTACTATAGTGCTATTAGTACACTTTCAACATCTAGTGGAATCCTGGGGTTTGCAGTTTAGGGAGGGGCATTTAGAATTCTCATCCAGAGAACTCTTTGGCCTCAGTAAACTACAAACCCCAGAATTCCACAGGACGTTGAAAGTGGAATAATAGTGCTATAACAGTGTAGTGTGGAAATGGCCTCAGTTTTAGGTGAGACTTTTGTTTAGAGGCCCAAGTTCTCAGAAAGCAGACTAGGTTTCTCAGATACTTAAAAAACATAGATTTTACTTTTCTGTAGTTCCTTCCTTGTCCAAGGCCATAGGCCAATCCTTGTAGCCTTCCCAAACAGCCATAGAAAACCTGGGAAGGACTATAGGCCATTTCCGCACTACACTGTTATAGTGCGATGATTCCACTTTCAACATCCAATGGAATCCTGGGGTTTGCAGTTTAGGGAGGTGCCGAAACTGCAAACCCCAGGATTCCATAGGATGTTGAAAGTAGAATCATCGCGCTATAAGAGTGTAATGCGGAAATGGCCTATGTACACCTAACAAAGATTCTAACCAACCTGGCTTGGATCAAGGAATGGATCTGCTGGAAACCTTACAGGATTCTTCTCAGTGCTTTTCATATATCTATGTCCCATTTGGGTCTCACTTCAACTAAATTACAAAAACGCAAACATTTTGGCCAAAAAAGACAAGCTGACTTCAAGGTTATCATTGGCCTGAACCTATTATTAGTAATTAGAGTATGCCCATTAATTCAGTGGGATTTATACATGTATTGACTCACCATTCAGCACTTAATTCAGTAGACTTACTCTATTGGGAGTAACCAATAGAAGACAAGCTGTAGACTGGAAAGTAGAAAACATTTTGGTTTACTCAATTTCAGCAGCAGCTGGTGGTTTCCATGTCAGTGGGATGGTGAATCCACTCCAGGGTTTCAGTCTAGATTTTAAGGGCATTATGCAAGCTGATTAAGACACAGTCCTTTGGATAATTCCTTTGAAGCTCCAAGAAAATCTGGAGAAGATTTTCTGCCACACTGACATGAACAGCCAACAGCTCAGTGTTATTATGAGGGATTTTATGAGGAATTAATTTTCCAGGAATTAAAGGCATGCTAGGACTTGTCCAAGGCCTTTTCCGCACGACACTCTTATAGCGCGATTATTCCACTTTCAACCTCCTAGGGAATCCTGGGGTTTGCAGCTTCGAGAGGGGCCGGCTGGCCCCTCTCGAATCTGCAAACCCCAGGATTCCCTAGGAGGTTGAAAGTGGAATAATCGCGCTATAAGAGTGTCGTGCGGAAAAGGCCCAAGAATGGACTGGCCATGTGTCCAATGTTATAAGGACAGCTTTCTTTGTGATGGCATCCTCTTAGAGGTTTTCAAACTTAGGTCATCCAGGTCTTTGGGACTTCAGCTCCCAGAATTCCTGAACATTGGCTATGCCGGCTGGGACTTTTGGGAGCTGAAGACCAAAACAGCTGGAGGATTTAAATTTGGGAATCATTGTGAAGTCTTGTTCACCCCAAGAAGAGAGAACAAGGGGCTTGAAGTGGCCCCTTAGCATTTAGCAGCAGCAGCTGAGGGTGAGGCTAAATCCATTTGCTAGTCCCAACCAGAGCAGATTCTAGGGTTGCCAATTTAGGGTTGTCCCAGTTTCCAGGCTCAAACCTGAGACCCGGGCCATTTCTGCACCACACTCCTATAGTGGTATTATTCCACTTTCAACATCCTATGGAATCCTGGGGTTTGCCTGAGGTCGCTCCCTAAACTGTAAACCCCAGGATTCTATAGGATGTTGAAAGTGGAATAATAGCACTTTAAGAATGTAGTGCAGAAATGGTCCTAGGAAAGGTCCTAGGGATGTCATTAAGCATTGTACTTTATATACCAACCACAGTTGTTAACAGCTTGACATTCATATATACATACATACCTACACACTGTATTTTCCTGTTTGGAAATCAAGACAGAACTATTTAATAAAGGAGGTATGCCCAGATGAAGGTGAAATGGAGGGGTTATTTTTTTTTTCTCACCTAGCAAGATGGGATAAGGAACATGTAATGTAGCCTACTTACCATAAATTGACAGGAGACTTAAAGGCATATATACACCTGCTTGCCTTCAGCCAGAAGATGGATGCAGAGCAGAAGGTGGGACCTGGTACCACACTGACTGGTAGAGAAGGAGGAAGCAAACTGAGTACATATGTAGATCCCCTGGAGAGTTTCTGCAAGTTGCAGCAAGAAATGAACCCTAAGAAATTATAAGCAAACTGTTGCTCAAATAGCTGAGCTGGAGATCTGCACACAGCCCTTTTCCCCTTGCATGGAAGTGAGCCTACCAAAACTGGAGAATTTACACCTTTCTTGCTCTTCTGGAGATGACCCGTGAAAACTAGAGATAAGGGTCAGGGCCTGAGATCTGGCAACCTAGCAGACTCACTGCATCACTTTGCTAAATGGTGTGTTGGCACTTATATAATTCAGGTTGCATTCTGGAGAAGACAATGAGAACCTCCATTATTAGCTTCAGTTTCAAGGGTAACAATTACCGAAGGGTAGCCATGTTAGTCTGTTGCAGTGTAAACAACTGAGTCTCATAGCACTTTAAAGACGGATGATGTATCTGCACTAAACATATCATTTTCATACTACTTTAACTGTTATGGCTCCTAAGAAGAGGGATTCAAGGTTAAATCTAATTTGGGAACTATAGTTTAGGGGAATGCACTGCAGCTTTTTATCAGAGAACTCTTAAGTTTCTCACTGAACTGCACATCCTGGCATACTTTATAGGCAATGAAAGTGATATAAAACTGGTATAACTGTGTAGTGTAAACACAACTTAAAATTTTATTATAGCATGAACTTTTGTGAATTATAGATTCTTCTACCGATGCATGAAGTATTATCAAGAGATTAGCACTTGCTTTGACACTATAACTCCCACAGTCTCTGACCGTAGACCATGTTGACTGAGACTGACGACAGCTGTAGTCCTAAATATTTCGGTTCTGTCTTTGATGGTCAAACTGTCCACTCAGATGGCCATCTGCCTTTTCCTCATAATGCAATACACCACCCGGTAAACAGATTGGTAAGATGGAGATCAGAGCTAAGAGCAGAAAGGGAAAAAAAAAAAATTCATCCTACAAAAGTCATGACACTGTGTGGTTAGAGGTTCACATTTCCAGCAGCTGGAAAACCAGTTCAATTCTTGTGAGTTTTGGAAACCTCTAATCTCTGAGATTTGTTTCTCTCCCATCCAAGAAACTGGTTCAAGGATAAAGGAAGCAATCAAGGAGACAAGAAGGAGATGGGTCGAAACTCTCAGATCCTTACCGATACCCCATGAGAGAGAAGTGTTGTGATTCATCCTTTGAAACGCTTGCCAGAAAATAAAGCAATTATACACTCACAAATCTCTCATATCCACCATGCCTACAGCAAAAGCTGGTTCTCATTGGAGGTGGGTGGAAAACACCTCTCTCATTAAGCCAGCAGGTGGTATGAAAATGTCCACATAAAGTAGGATGTCAGCAAATCCCAGGTTTTCCCCTTCTAGAACATCTGGCTGGTTGAAGGACGGCTGACTCAGGAGCTGGGAGGGCAAGTTTATACACTCAGCAGAATGCAATGGGGACAAAGAGCTTTCCCTTGGTCATAGCAGGGTGAGCGTGGTATGGAGGTTGCATTTTTATAGCAGCGTGAGAAGCTGCCTGATACTGAGACAGGGGTCACACTAACCAAGTCCTGACCCTACTAATCTTCTGAAATCAGTTGTGATCAGATATGGTCCAGATGCGGAGTTTTTATACAGACTTTGGCCGTTTCCGCACAATGCTGTTATAGTGCTATTATTCCACTTTCAACAGCCTGTCAAATCCTGGGATTTGCAGTTTAGAGAAGGGCATTTAGAATTCTCAGCCAGAGAGCTCTTTGCCTCAATAAACTACAAACCCCAGAATTCCACAGGATGTTGAAAGTGGAATGATAGCACTATAACAGTGTAATGCGGAAATGGCCTCTGAATGCTCGCTTAGACAGACAAAGAATTTCCTGCATATTGAAAAGAAGCAAGTCAAGGGACCATGTGTCTTTCAGCCTTGCAATCTTAGATTTAATACTGACCAGGCATACTAGTAGTTGCGGATGGTTTGGATCCTCTTAGTTAAATGCAGCTAGAGTAAACTATGGAATCGTAGAATCACAGAGCTGGAAGACACCACCAGGGCCAGCCAGTCCAATCCCAATCTGCTGGGTAAGAAGGCACAATCAAAGCATTTATGGCAGATGGCGGTCCAGCGTCTGTTTAAAAACCTCCAAAGAAGGAGACTCCACCACACTCCACTGAAGCAGCGTATTCCATTCTCAAGCTGCTCTTACCATTGAATCAATTGTTGAATGGTGAATCAACACATGAGTAAATCTGTTTCATTCAGTGGCTCTGCTCTAGCTGGGATAAACAATTGGATTCAGGCTGATACTAATTAATGAAATAAATGCAGGTTAGAGAGCTGGGCCAAAACTAACAAAATGAATTTCAAGATGGAGAAGTGTAGGGTACTTCACCTGCGCAGAAAAGAAACGAAATGCACAGATATAAGATGGGTGACACCTGGTTTGACCACAGTTTATGTGAAAAGGATCTAGGAGTCTTAGTAGACCACAAACTGAACATGAGTCAGTAGTGTGATGCGGCAGCTAAAAAAGCCAATGTGATTCTGGGCTGCATCAACAGGAGTATAATGTCTAGATTAAGGGAAGTGATGGTACCACTCTATTCCGGTTTGGTCAGACCCCACCTGGAATATTGTGCCCAGTTCTGGGCACCACAGTTCAGGAGTGATACTGACAAAATGGAATGTGTCTAGAGGAGGGCAAGCAAAATGGTAGAAGGCCTGGAAACCATGAAGCCCTATGAGAAGCAGCTTAGAGAGCTGGGTATTTTTAGCCTGGAGAAGAGAAGGTTAAGAGGCAACATGACAGCCATGTTTAAAGATTTGAAAGCATGCGATATGGAGGATAGAGCAAGCCTGTTTTCTGCTATTCCAGAGTTTAGGACACAGAGCAGCGGTTTCAAACTACAGGAAGAGAGATTCCATCTAAACATTAGGAAGAACTTCCTGACAGTAAAAGCAGTTTGACAGTGGAATACGCTGCTGTCTGGGAATGTGGTGGACGCTCCTTCTTTGGAGGTTTTTAAACAGAGACTGGCAGGGTGTTAGACTCGATGGTCCTTCTGGTCTGTTCCAACTCTACGATTCTATGACTCTATGACATGAGCAGCTATGAAAAAGAATGTGATAAATTACCAGTTTACTTCTGGGGGGGGAATTAGAAAAACTAAAGTTCACAGTGAGGTTAAAAATAATTTTTGATAATGAATATAAAAATAAGAAAATAGGGAGCTAGGTATGTTTAGCTTGGAGAAGGGAAAACTGAGAAGTGACTTGATAGCTATCTTTACATATCTGAAGGCATGTGATGCAGAAGGAGGAGCAAACTTGCTTTCTGCTGGTCCAGAGACTAGAATCAATGGATTCAATCTACAAGAAATGAGATTCTACCCAGACACCAGGAACAGAGCGGTAGTCTGTAATTTTGCAGTCCAAGAGTTACGTGTACTAGTCAATTGCAACACTGTACAACTTAATATGGAAACAGATGTGCAATGCACAATTGCAATCCACAATATACATCTGCATCTGCCATGCACAATGGCATGACATGCATGGGGTCATCACATCTTCAGCTTTGCTTCCCCAACCTTCATCTTAATATGGATGTTAACATCATGGCCGAAAAAATACAACCACATGGATAAGGAACTTATGCATGCATAAGTCACTAACTTGATGGGAGCCGTTAAGTATATGTAGGAGGAGCAATGTAATTTACAAATTAAACAGGTATTTTCACATTGATCTGTTTTCTTTTTGAAAAATAACCCGTCATCTTGGCATGGATAATCTTGAAAAACATGTTTGGATGTGTCTCCCCAAATGCACATTTAATGTTTAAGTTTTTGAGAACAACACTGTACTGTTTGGAGACAAGCAACATCTGGCCAGATGACCAATTTCCAATCTGTGCACTTAGTTTTAAGAGGAATAGTTCAGGTCACTTTAAAGGGGGAATCTGCAAAGGTAAGATATGCTTTTTCAGGGTAGTGAGGTATTTTTGGCCAGCCACTGTAGTTATGAGGACAAGGCTCAGCTCTTTTAAAGCTGAGACTAAAACCTAGAATGGATTCAGCTGTAACAACTTCATAAATTTCTCCATACAAGTTTATAATGCTCTGTGACCATTTTCAATTGTTTCATTTGAGTTCAGTTGCCCATCTCACTCTTCTTTCTATCACGTAAGCTAGATGTCTCTTACCTTGCATCTTCCAGATGTGGTGGACTATAGGTCCCATCCAGTCAGCCAGGATGACCATTGCCCATGATGTCCAGGGATGATGGGAAATGCAGTCTGACACATCTGGACACATAGTGGGGTGGAAGAGGTTTGTCTGTTGAGGTCTATTTGATCTCTCCAAAGACTTTGGTCGTTTCTCTGCTAGCAAAATAGAAATATCAGAAGCTAACATAACAAATGACTGTATATTCAAGCCTCTCTAGCCCACTATCATTGATGCTGACAGTGTCTCTTGAAAATTTACTTGCCCTCCCTGGCGATGATGGGAACTCCAGGGAATCTGGGAACCCTTCCTTATAAAGTGGGGGTGTGCAACTATAAACGGGGTCCAATTTTCTCCCTCCGACCCCTGTCTTCGGCTGCATCCTCCCAATAGCATTCCCAAATACTTCTCTCTTCATTGGAGTTTTTCCAAAATGGCTACCAGTAGTGACATCATATTATTTCCTGTCTCTATTTTGAGAAGGACTCTAATGAAAGCAGAGTTATGTGACGGTGCTAACAGCTTTTCTGTCTGGGGCTGTAGGTGGTGGTGGTGGTGGTGGTTGCATGCTTAGGCATTTTCTGCTTGGTTTTCATGCAAAAAAAAAAAGGATAGTAGAAATCATACCAATATTCAGTTGGGGGGAGGGGGACTTTGAGAGACTTATGGAGTGTTCAGGGTCCTCATTGTTGGAAAATTCCAGCATTCTCTCCCTCCCCCCCATGTGCTCTGGGACAAATGGGGCTGAGCTAGCAAAAGTCTCAACTGTTGCTCTGTGTTATTTAAAATGATTGGCTATGGTATCCAGACCATGTGAACCAGGACACACTCTGGAGTAGGTTATAGATCTTCCATAGAAGATCATGCCTCTCTCTCTTGCACTCTCCCTTTTGCAATCTTGCTTCTAGCACTTTCTCTCTACTTTGTTGTCCTCTCCACCAAGAAATTGGTGAGTTAAGAATGAAGTTACTATCTTCCCTAGTCCTTTTATTAGTTGGTCAGGATCTAGTTTCTCCAGTGCATGTGTAATTGTAAAGTTTATGAGTAAATCTTTTAAGTTTGGAACCTGAAACTGCCTGCCTTGTTTTGCTTTGAAGTCAGCCTCCAGTTCAGGGAAGCCACACAGAGACTGGGATATGTTGTTTCTGCAACTCTGCTAAAAGAAGGCTAATTCCTAACAGCTTTAGCTTTGATAGAATTTCCCTGAAGGGCTAACACCCTGGGAAATTCTAACTCCCAACAGTCAGGTGGCCTTTGGACCACACTTTGCCCACCCCTGATGTAAAGCATAGTCTCTACCAATGAGATACCACAGCATGGATTACATATTGGATTACAACTAACAGGCTTCAATGCAATAAGTCCTTAGAGTGGCGTAAAGAACCTCATATGGACTTACACCATGTGCACAGCACCAACTCTGCATGCATATATCATTTCCTGAATCTAGACCTCAGGATCTCCCAACCATGCTGACTGAGGAGTTTTGGGAGTTGTTGTCCAAAAAAAAAAAGGGGGGGGGGACATTTCCAGGCTCTGGTTGGGCTTTCTTTCCTGAACATACTGCACAGCAGAAACCCAAAGGTTATTTATGAGGGATAGACAAACAGCTGAACGAAACCCTGCAGAGTGGTTTGTTTTTAAGAATTCACCAGGGAGCCTGGTTTGCGTCAGGTTCCCAGTCTGAGTGTGGCTGGCCTTTTGTAAGGGCCCCTGGGCAAAACACCTGGCCCTTTTAACTCCATCAGTGAGTCCTCCAATCTTTTGTTGTTCCCTTTTTGCTTTGGAGACCATCTTCCTGCAAGAAGGCACCTGCCCCGGTGAGATGAGAAGGTACCGAAGCCTCTCTATTAGAGAAGTAAACTTTCTGAAAACTTTCAAGCCATGAGTGAATTTTTTTTTCTCTGTATATTTTCTGGGGGGTGGGGAGTGGGGGAAGAATAATAGAAGGTGAGGAATGTTTAAGCATTTGCTTAACTTAGGGAAAATGACACATAACTGGAGACCTGCCATTGCTGTTTGTCTTCAGTTTCTGACTTATGGTGACCCAAAGGTGACTCTATCATGAGGTTTTCTTGACCAATTTGTTCAGAGGAAGTTTGCTTTTCTCTTCCTCTGAGGTTGAGAGAGTGTGGTTTGCTCAAGGATTCCCAGTGGGTTTCCATGGCCAAGTGGGGATTTGAACCTGGTCTTCCAGGGCCCAAATTCAGTGTTCTACTCCATACTACTTCATAAAATTACATGTGACCTAGATAGATAGCAATAGGGGGAGTCATCTACAGAAACTGAATTGTGGGATAGAAGGAAGTACTGCATCACACAGCACAGAGTTGTACTCTAGGAATCTGCTACTACAAGGTGTAGTGATAGCCACCACCTTAGACATCCCGCGACATCCCAGTGTCATCCCGACAGTGCATTTACTGGGATGGGAGCATGTCCCCAACACTTCCCTCCAGCAGCCTGCTGGCAGACGGTAGTGCTCGGGGCATGCTCCTTCCTTCCGTAGTGCAGCTGGCCTCTTCTTGTGCTGCACTGAGGAAGGAAGCACCTTGATAGCTCTTCTGTCCTTTCTGCATGGCCCCAGATGACACAATTGTCGCATGAAAGGGGCCTGTTACTGGATTTTTTTGTGGTAATAGTATAGTGCACGATTGCGATGGCTGGGGATGTGACAGGAGCAGGACTGTGAAGAAGTCATGCGGTAGCACATATTAAGGACTGGCTTCAATTCATTCCCCTGCCAGGATGCGGCCGGGGACTTTGCTTGATAAAACATGGCTCTTGTTGAATTCTTGTGTGTACTTATGAACCTGACTGGTGCTTACTTGGTAGGCCATTGGGAATCCCATGTAAACTTCCTTGAAAGAGATAGTGAACTAAATAACTATGGTGCTCTCCTAACCGGCTATATGGGCCAAGTGTATGGGGTTAGGATTAGGCACGAGCCTCTTCTGTTTGCAGAAATGGTCTTCTGCTCGCTGATCTCAACAGATCTTGCCAACAGGGTAATCTGCCAGCAGAACGGGTCTGCTGGCTAAGATCTGCTAGGAGAAAAACTGAAAAAGGGAGGGTGAAAGGGAAGAAGCAAATTATTTCAGATTCCAGTCTACAGCCCAGGCACACGGCTATTATGCCAACACAAAATTAGGCCAGGGTGAGGGTAGCCTCATGCAGTTTCCCACACCCTAACCAAGAGGGGTTTCGATTCAGCACAAGTTTCAGCTGGCCTAGTGCCAGCTCTCCTACTCCTGGGCCATCTCAGCTAGTTAAAATTGCATTCTAATTAAAAACTCCAAGTGCATTCTAACTATCTAGCTAACACTGCTTTTACCTGTATAGTTAGTTTAAATATATTTTAAACTTTTCTTTTGTATGGTTTTTTTAAAAAGCTTTATCTCTTTTAATCTTAAGAAGACCGGTCAAAAGGTAGAATATGAATAATCATAATGATAATGGTCATATGACAACCCTGTTCTTCGTTTGAATTTCCCTTCAGTTTCTTAGATCCTGTGGAAGAGGTCTCTTACTTTAACTTTTTTGCTGTCTTCTATCTCCTTGAATTGATTAGTATAATATTTCTTCTGGATCGCAACAAATTCTTCAGGCCAAAAATATCAACACACTCCAAAAAGTCATTTCTAATCTGGGAGACTGAACCACAGTGAGACAGAATAGGCACCATGCAAACGAAATACCTATGAGCAACACAAAATTTATAATTTCCCCAAAAAGATGGTAGTGCCTCCATCCTCCATGTTCAGACAACGAAGAAATCTTTAGTTCGTGGTGGATAATTCATTATGAATCTTAGCTCTGCATGCAGGAGAAGTAGGGGGAAAAAACCCTTCAGAAATTGAATTTGGGAACAATCAATAAAAGAACTGACAAAAAACAAAAACCCAAAAAACCTTAAGTATTGCAATACTATGATGTCAGTGGTTCAGGCAGTTCAATGGGCCCATCTCGAAAAAGGTATCACAGACAATGAAAGCAGTAGGAAAGCTGATCTGCCTTTATCACAAAGAACAATTACAACAATTGAGGGGTGTTGTTTTTAATTAAGAAGAAAACAATATTTCTTTGCTCAATGTGGTTGATCTTTGGTGTCATGGCCTGAAGTGATAAATGGCAATATCGTTTCCAAGTTTGAATGCCTTCTGAACAATACTGGCATCTAAACCTACATCTTCTGCATTCAAGCTCCTTGCCAGGGCAGCTGGCAGGAGCAGGAAGTCTCTTGAAAAAGATCATTCATAAGATAGAGCAAAATGTAATCCCACATCTCCTGTTGACATGAGCTATGCACAATGCGGTTACTTTGTTGTGGGTGTTTGGAATGGGAACATGGCAAGAGGAATGTTGAATCCTTTTCTTGCCAGGCAGAAAACTAATTAAACTGGTGCATCAGGATTATCAAAGCTTGCTTTCCTGGATTTAGCATTTGGAATAATATATGCAGTGATATAGCACAGCCAGAGCTTGGGGGGACACATGTCAGGGCATTTTGATGACCAGGAAAGATTATATCATCTGCAACATTGTCAAGCTTCTGTCTTTCCTCTAAGTTTCGCTTCAGTCCTTGCTAGAGTTGCCAGATCTCAGAACCTCTCCCTGGGTCTCTAGCTCTCATGGGTCATCTCCAAGTGGAAGACCAGGGTGGAAATTTTCCAATTTTGGTAGGTTCGGCCCCCAGTCAAGAGGGAAGGGATGTATGCAAATCTTCAGCAAACCTAGTAGAATGGTAGCTTCCACCATTTTGCAAGGTTTTAAGGATTTTGTGCTGCAACGGCAAATACATTCCAAGGGATCTACATATTTACTTAGCTACCTTCCACCCTCTCTTCCAATCACTGTGCCACCTGGGCTAACACTTTGCTCTTATCTACATCCACCTTCTGGCTAGAACCAAGTTGGCTAGATTAAATATATAAATTATAGATTAAATATGTTTGAATGCCTGAAGGGATGTCATATGGAGGATGGAGCAAGCCTGTTTTCTGCTGCTCCAGAGCCTAGGACACAGAGCAATGGCTTCAAACTTTAGGCAAAGAGATTCCATGTAAACATTAGGAAGAACTTCCTAACGGTAAGAGCAGTTCAACAGGAGAAAACGTTGCCTCAGTGGAGTGTGGTGGAGTCTCCTTCTCTGGAGGTTTTTAACAGAGGCTTTGTCAGGAGTGCTTTGATGATGTATTCCTGCATGGCAGGGGGTTTAACTCAATGGCCCTTGCGGTCTCTTCCAGCTCTATTGTTCTACAAAATGTTTCTCATCTCATCTCCCATAAGTGAGAAGGAATACAGTAGCTCCCCTCCTTATTCGTGGTTATTGATATAGAGTATGGGAATTTATTTGCTTATTTATGTCAGGGATTCCAGGCAGGGAACCCTGGGAAAATGATCAGCCCACTGCAAAGATGTTGCATCATGCCCCAGCTGTGGGTAATTGCAAGGTTACGTAAGAAACTGGGGTCGTGTGCAGACGGTAGAGGGAGGTGTGCAAACCTCTACCTGATTGGTTGTAAATATGTATATAAGAAAGCAATCCCCAGTATATATTTGTCTGTTGACCAAACCGGTGCCTGGCGCAAGCCTTTGTCCGTCTGTCCCATGTTTTGTATATAACGGAACTTTGCTGCAAGATAAAGTGCCTCCTGTTTGGAAGAAACTCCTCTGTGTGTGAGTATCCTTACTGGGGAATAAGGTTGCTGCTGTTGGCTCGCTGAACTCTGGTTTTTCTGCTGCATTTCTGTGGGGTTGAAACCCCTATCATCCCCCAACAGTGGTTATGGGCCCAGCACGCTTCCGCTGCTCACCTGTAGTTGTTTTCCCCTAGATACTAGGACTGTTTTTGACTGTTTGCCTGGCTCTCTGGTGCTTCGGGAGTCTGTGTTTTGGCAGAGAGACAGTTAATTTCCAGTCCGGTGCTGTTCAAGGACACTTTGGAGGAGGAAGCTGGCCTGCTGTGTTCCTGTGTTTTGTTTTTACAAAGGCAGCAGAATGACTGAAACAAGCTTTGTGCGTTTTGAAAGACTAAATGACACAAATTATCAAAGCTGGCGAATTTATGTGAAAGCGTCTCTGATAAAGAAGAACCTGTGGCACGTTTTGGAGAGCGAGAGTCAGCCACCTGCCAGTGCGTCGGCTGCTGAAATAGCAGCATATCATGTTGCTGACGAAAAAGCCAAAGCAGTTATTTTGCTAACTTTAAGTCGTTCCCAGTTGATTCACGCTGCTGCTGCTGCGGACACAGCATATCAGCTCTGGGAGGCTCTGAAGCGTGTGCATCAATCTTCCTCGTGTTTGTCCAAAATGTTATGGACGAAAAGACTGTATAACACAAAGTTATGTCCCGGAAGCTGTGTAAGAGAGCACCTCATGCTGATGAAACAGTTATTTCAAGAGATAGCCAACAGAGGGATAAATATACCAGAAATGCAGAAAAGTTTTATTCTGCTGGGAAGCCTCACTAAGGAGTGGGACTTTTTGATGTACAGCCTGCAGGGTGTCTGTGAGGAAGAGCTGAATGTAGACTTGGTAGCCAGGAGGATCCTGGAGGAAGTCCAAAGTAAGCAGTTTGATTCCAGACTGCAGTCGGAGGGAGAGGCAGCTCCAGAGGAGACATCTGACCGGGAAGAAGGAGTGTGCAGCTATGCCAGACGCTGCTACCGATGCAAGAGGGTCGGCCATCTCCAGAAGGACTGCAGAATGCCAGCGCCGAGCAGAGGGAAGAAGACAGCCCAGAAGCGGAAGGGCGTGTCGTCACAGGCTGAAGGCCATGTGTTTGTGGCAAAAGAACAGTCTGAGAGTGGTGTGTGGTTGCTAGACAGTGGTGCAACTCACCACATGGTGAACAATTTAAAGCTGTTGAATGATGTTACAAATGCAAATATAACAGCAATTTCCCTTGCAGATGGGGCACCAAGCAAGGTGCAGAAGATGGGTATTGCATATGTGCCATGCTTTGGTAAATCATTCAATAATGTGTTGTGTGCTACCAACTTGCAGAACTGTATTTTGAGTGTCTCCCAACTGGCCAGTGAGGGTTACAAAGTGGTGTTTGAAGGGAAGAAACGTATAATAACTGCAAATGGTGTGTTTTGTGCAAAAGGGGTGAAAAAGCAGGGGTTGTACCACATGTTGCCCAAAGGAAAAGTGGCAAACGTTAACCTTATGTGTAACAAACCTTTACATGAAAAGTGTGTACATTATCTCCACAGAGTGATGGGACATGCCAGCTACAAAGGTTTGCAAGAGCTGGCAAAGGTATGCCCTGGGTTACAAGTCAGAAATTGCCCGAAGTTCCTAGATTGCTCTGTATGCAAAAAGGTTAAGGTAAAGGCTTACCCCATTGCCAAGAAAAGCAAGTGTGTCACCCAACGTCCTTTTGAGGTTGTACATGCAGATTTGGCTGGGCCATTCAAGCCAACTGAAGGGCAAAATAGGTATGTCCTGGTAATTGTAGACTGACACACCAGGTACTCCTATGTCTATCTGCTGAAAGAGAAAACTCAAGCAGCTGAAAAGCTCCAAGAGTGGGTGAATGCTGTTGAGAGGGAATTTCCTTATAAAGTGGTCAGTCTTGTGTCAGACAGAGGGGGAGAATGCCTGTCCAATAGCCTGCAAGCCTGGATGTGTAAGAAAGGCATAAAACCACCAACCCCGCATCTCCCGGGGAGGAAGGTCTTGCAGAAAGAAGAACTGGACTGCTAAAACAAATGAAGGACTGTATGATGGAGGATGCCCAAGCCCCAGCAGGACTTTGGGGAGAAGCAATAGTGACAGCAAACTACCACATAAACAGGATGTGGAGCTCAAGTGTGAAGCAAACTCCATATTACCTATTGTATGGTAGAGCACCAAACCTGCAGCATCTACGTGTTTGGGGTCAGTTTGCTAATGTGTATATTTCCCCAAGTTTCAGAAAGTCTGGAGAGGAGAAATCTAGACTGTTACGCTTTGTGGGATATGAAGGTAACAAATATAGATTTCTACACCATGCTGGCAAAATAATGTATTCCAGGAGAGCAAACTTCGAAATCCATTCAGGATGGGATAGACTGCACTGTAACCAAGAGGTCTTGATTCCCCTGGGGAAAAGTGTGAAAAGTGTTCCCAAAATTCCTGAAAATGGAGGGGCAGTAATGTCTGATGAGGAAAAGGACAGTGTCCTGGATACACTTGAGAACTCTGAAGATGGAGGGGCAGTGATGTCTGATGATGAAGAAGAAAGTACTGAGGAAAGTACTGAGGAGGAGAAGCCAACAGTCTCACTCAACATCACATCAAAGAGTTCAACACCGCCACCTAGTGCTGAACCTGCATTTACGGTCAAGAGAGAGCCTCGCACTGAGGTCAGCACTAGTTCCAGCAGTGGTTCCAGTAAAAGTGGGTCAGGAAGTACCCAACTTGCTGAGTCAGGAAGTAGAGTTATGCTTATCCCTAAAAGGTCAGGAGGAGGGTATTTTGTTGTGCCATGTGACTGAGGCAGAAAATTTGAGTGTAGGACTACATTGGGATATAGTATCAAAATGTGAGGCAAATGGTCCAAGATGGGATTTTGTGCTTGCAGTATTGTCCATCTGCGGATCTGCTCACAAAGGCACTTACAGTAGTAGGCCATGAGAGGTTGGCAAGTAAACTGGGCCTTGCCACCAAGGTGTAAGGTGGAAGACGAATAATACCCTTGAATGTATGTACTGTATGTATTATGTAACATGTAATGTATGACATGTATGGATTGTGAAAATGTCCTACACAGTGGCCTGACCATTTTGGAGGGGATTGTCAGGGATTCCAGGCAGGGAACCCTGGGAAAATGATCAGCCCACTGCAAAGATGTTGCATCATGCCCCAGCTGTGGGTAATTGCAAGGTTGCATAAGAAACCGGGGTCGTGTGCAGATGGTAGAGGGAGGTGTGCAAACCTCTACCTGATTGGTTGTAGATATGTATATAAGAAAGCAATCCCCAGTATGTATTTGTCTGTTGACCAAACCGGTGCCTGGTGCATGCCTTTGTCTGTCTGTCCCATGTTTTGTATATAACGGAACTTTGCTGCAAGATAAAGTGCCTCCTGTTTTGGAAGAAACTCCTCTGTGTGTGAGTATCCTTACTGGAGAACAAGGCTGCTGCTGTTGGCTCGCTGAACTCTGGTTTTTCCGCTGCATTTCTGTGGGGCTGAAACTCCTATCATCCCCCAACAATTTATTCTCATCTTTCTCCCAACATGGAAGCCAAGGCTCCTTATACTGAAGTCAATACAAGATAAAAGTAATCTCCCCTTCCTCCAAAATGATGATTTTGCAGTGTGGAGTATACCAGTTAGGAACATAAATAATACTCCCAAGTTTCCTCGTGCCAGGTATGTCGGGTTCTTAAAATACCTCTTTGAGAAAACTGCTGTGTGATTTTTTTCATTTGGGGGACTTTTTCATTTAAAAAAATCACACGTGTAAAAAAAATTTTTTTTGCACAAAAGTCAGGACATTTTGTACAAAGCACACTGGTTTGTGTGAAAAATGCTGTTTATTGTGCAAAAAGCAGTTCTTTGCAAAAATGAAAATTTTGCAAAAAAATTCCTGACCTGAGATGCAAAGAACAATCAAAAAAAGGTGAAAAAGCTCTATAATCTCAGCCAGCAGGGAGAACTTGGGAAATGATTTATTCCTGAACATTAAAAAAAGGCAAAGATTTGCATTTCTGTCGTCTGCCTAGATTCCAACCATCCTTGCCCTTTTTGAAGATACTCCATTGTTTTTCCTTTTTCCTTCTTCCTTCTTCATCCTCTAAATAGCCAAATGAAAATCCTGTCCCCACTTAGCAAGGGGACTGGAGTCCCTCAGGTTTTTACTCCTTGCTAACAGTTTTTTTGGGGATGGATGGGTTTCTGTCCTTAACCTTCTTGAAATTCCACTTTTCCATGGATGATGGACATCTAAATAATTGAGTATTTATGTTGTGTCTATGTGCAGGATTTCTCTTCTCCTTACACCAGGGGCATTTTATTATCTGTAGAAGAGGAAAAATGGAAAATAAGAGCCAAAAATAATAGGAAATTTAAAACACAAAGGATGGAGAGAAAAGGTCATGACAGACAGTTGGTAGATTTCTCCAAGGACCCCAAAACAGGAAAAGGCAGGGGGAAGGCCACAGATAGCTTGAAGAGGCACTATCAGCTCTGATGGTCTCTGCCCTTGCTTGCCTTTTTCCATGAAGAAAGTCCTGTAACACAGATAGTCGTAGGTTGTTTCTTTTCCCCCAAAGTTGATGGGACAAAAAACGTGAGAAAAGATGCATTGGGACGAAATGATCCAAAAGGAAGGGTCAAAAGAAGATGTGATCATTGGCAGTTTTTAACTAAATTATCATGGCTAAAATTGAGAGAGTATGCTGTAGTCGTGAGTCTTGAGCTATTTTATGTGAGGAACTGGCCATTTTCTCCCCAGTGTGCCAAGAACTAGTATCATATTTGTGCCCATTACCTGCAAGTGTTTCTTTTGTTGGTGGAAACTTAGCAAGGACCAGCAGCTAACTCCTTGGGGACTGATACTGGTCCACGGACCACCACAATATGTAGCACTGTTGTAGGAGACAGAGTGGCTAGAATGTGTATGTGTTTGCCCTCAAGTTGCCTGTTGACTTACAGCAACTCCATAAATTTCATAAGGTTTTCTTAGGCAAGAAATACTCAGAGGTGGTTTTGCCAGTTCCTTCTGCTGAAGTAGAGCCTCCAGCATCTGGTACTCATTGGTGGTCTCTCATCCACATACTAATTAATGCTGACCATGCTTAGCTTCCAAGATGAGATGGGATCTGGTGCCTTGAGGGTACGCCCTTAACAGGCTGGGATTTGGTTGGTTAATCCCAACTAGAGTAGACCAACTGATTCAATGGTTGAATGGTGAGTCAACACACAGCTATGTCCAATTGATTTAATGGCTCTGATCTAGTCAAAATTTGTGTTGGATTATGTTGGCAAGAGCAATGCATGCAGTGTTACCTAGTGGTTTAGTGATACCTAGTGATGTCTTCTGGATATTTTGGACTACAGTCACCACAATCCCTGGAGGAACTACAATACACATTGTGGCTGAGATCCTGCATCATATTACCAAGCATAAATCTCCATGTGAAGAGTTATGCATGGATTGGGTTGCTCGACATAAGCCAGATATGCAACAGAATGCGCAACCACACAGTGCATGCACATCCACACGCATGTAATTCCCATTCAAAATGGCATCACATGAATCACTCTACTTTTGAAAGTCTGAGTGGCATATAGATGTTCTGCGTTGGACAAAAATGCCCAGCTCCTTCTGCAGAGGGATTTACGCATGCTTAAGACACCAAGAGGATTTCGGCATGAGGACAGAATTCTTTGGGGACGTGTGAGATACCGTTAATAAATTTGTGAGATACACAAACAAGAAATCACTGAACTTTTTAGGAAACAGAACTTGAAAGTTGTCTCCCTCCCCACCACTCCTCTGCCTCTTGACCTGATTTGGTTCTTAACTGCTTTCTCCTTCCTCTTCTATTTGCTGGGAGTTCATGTTTAGATGATTTCCAAAGGGTCAACAGCTGCATCAGCCTGTTGCAGCAAAAAATCAACAAAGGCCGATATCCTACGTCAAGTGGGCACAGCATAACTGTCAGCCCGTGCAATTCCACGTCCTTTCCCTTGGTAGCTGTCAAACTGCAGAAGATGCCAGGGTGGCTCCTCCTCCTTACTGGGGAGGAAGCAGGGAGGCAGTCTGGAGGAAGATCCAGCTAGTCTGGGCTCATAGGGGTGAAGAAATGAGAGCATGCTCCCCGATAGAGTGTGTCATCCTTTTCATAGAATTATAGAGGTGGAAGAGACTAAAAGGGCTGTTGAGTCCAAATCCCTCCCATGGAGGAATAAACCATCAAAGCACTCCCAACAGACGGCCATCCAACCTCTGTTTAAAAACCTCCAAAGAAGGAGATTCTGCCAATCTCCAAGGCAGCAGCATATTCCACTGTCCAGCTGCTCTTACTGTCAATAAGTTCTTCTTAATGTTTAAATAGAATCTCTTTTCCTGGTGTTTGAAGCCATTGCTCCATGTCCTAGTCCCTGGAATAGCAGAAAACACGCTTGCTCCATCCTCCATAAGACATACCATCAAAACCATCTGGCCATTCAAGTATTTAAACATGGCTGTCATGTTGCCTCTCAACTTTCTCTTCTCCAGGCTGAACATACCCAGCTCCCTAAGCTGCTCCTCATAGAGTTTCAAGGTTTCTAGGACTTCTACCATTTTGTTGCCCTCCTATGGACGTGTTCCAGGTTATCAATATGTTTCCTCAACTGTGGTGCCCAGAAGACGCAATATTTCAGGTGATGTCTTACCAAAGCCGAATAGCGTGATATTATCACTTCCCTTGACCTAGACACTATACTCCTATTGATGCAGCCCAGAATTGTATTGGCTTTTTTAGCTGCTATATCACACTGCTGACAGGTTCGACTTGTGGTCTGCTAAGACTCCTAGATCCTTTTCACAAATACTGTGGTCAAGCCAGGTGTCACCTCCTGCCCCTTGGATCAAAGATCATCTACTACCTCCTTGCTTCCCCCTTCTGTCCCCTTCCCACTGGTAAGAGGGTCTTCATCATAATTTCCTGAACTTCATTGAACATTCCTGGTGAAGAAGATGAACTGAGATGAGCTTTGGAGTGTCTGGATCATTTACACAAAATGGCTGACTCGAGTTCACTGCTGAAGGCAAGGAACAATATCACATGGTGGATCTACACTTGGTTTTAATCCAGAACTTAAAGGAGCTTTTGAGGATGCTGCATCTATCCTCCAGAGAAATTCAACACTTTGCACATCTTTTTAAGTAAAAGCCCAGGGCAGAGTCGCTGCTTCGCTGCTATAGGAGCCGGCAGCTGCCCCTGCCAAGGACAAGATAAATCCACCTCAGAGGTCCTTCTTTTGACGTCAGTTCTGAATGCCTTCTTCCTCCGATTGTTTTACAGCAATGACTCATGGCTATGGGCATATTCATTATCTTCGGGGAGGTTTGCTTTCTTTTAGAGGCTTTTCCGAACCTGCCTTCCAAGAGTGTTAAGCTTTTAAAGAGTAGCTTCTGTGAAGTAAGCTGTAATTATGTTAGTGAAAAAAGAGGTTATGGGTGGGTGGTTGGGGGGAATCAAGCAACAGAAAGACACTCACACACATTGTACCAACAGTGCAGGGTAGAAATATTAACTTAAATATTACCTTCGCATATGTATGTTTTTAATCATTATGCACACATGTACAGATGTTGCTGTTATAACATCTCCTTTCAAGTTGACTCTGACTTATGGCTACTGTATCATTTTCTTGGCAAGATTTATTCAGAGGGAGTTTGCCCTTGCCTTCCTCTGAGGCTGAGAGAGTGTGATTCCTCCAAGGCGCATCCAGGAATTCCCATGGCTGATCAAGGATTCAAACCTTGGTCTCCCAGCGTCCTAGTTCAACACTCAAACCGCTACGCCAGGGTGGCTCTGAGGGTTTCCTTTGCAAGTTTTATTCGGTGGAGGTTTGCCATTGCTTTCCTCTGAGGCTGAGAAAGTGTGCCCCTAACCCTTGCGAATGTGGAAGGCCAATTTTGGTTGCTGCAGACTTTTATTGTTGTTCCCAGTCTGCATGTTTCTTTCTGACTGCACTTTTCTCCCACCTGAGATGTTCCCCATTCCCCTTCCATGCCCTCCATGAATTCAACATCTCCCTCATTATCCATATTCCTTGTCTTGTGCATTTGAGGGCAGATCCAGATTGATTAAAAAGACGAGAAAGTCCCACATTTTGTTCCTGTTCTTTCTGATTTTATTCTGAAGCTCAAATCACATTTTGTTTACCCGAGAACATTTTCCGTCAGCTCCTGGTACAGCTTCTTCTTATACCAATTCCCCAGTTCAGTTTATTTTAAGCCAGTATAGAATTGGAAAGAATAAAAACAGCATCTGGGACTTTTCATTCAGTTTGGATGTACCCTAATGTTATTTTTTAAAAAATTATTCTACTCACAATTCTAAAGTGATAAAAAGCGATAGCACTTCAGCGCTATAACTGTAAAAAGGAAGGGAAAATCTGAAACTTTAGTGTGGTAACTGGAAATGTAATCTGGGAATGAAGGTCAACAGAAAACCTTTATGGCAAAAATCACTCCCTGTTCAGCACATGTGAGACAAAAATTCAGCGGGAGGAATCAAGACAACAAATGACATTTACCTTGGCATTTATTGGAAACTCTTGGGACAGAAAAATGATCACACAATGGTTGCAATGCTACATGGTCTAATTTAATGTCGAAGTTTCACACGGGGTACTGTGCTACATCTGGCCATTCATTGACCGTGAGACCTACTGTAGAACTGCTGCAGCCCCCTAAGATATTCTATCCCTGGTAAGAGTGGTGGGGGGCCAGAGAAACACCTGGCTATGGCCCTATTACCAGATGCAAAATGATTGCATCCTCAGCTGAAGTCTGCTCAGGTCCTCTGGGAGTATCAGCAGATAATGTAGTCATTTTGCCCCTGGCTATGGGGACCTAGTGAGATACTGCTTTGATTGCCCACTGCTCTCACCCATAGAACAGCTTAAGGGGGAGAAGGCTTCAGCAACCCTATGGGGCTTTCATTGGTGTGGAATACCAACCTCTGCATAGAATCATAGAGTTGGAAGAGACCCCATGGGCCATTGAGTCCAACCCCCTGCTATGCAGGAACACCCATCAAAGCATTCCCAACAGATGGCCATCCAGCCTCTGCTTAAAAACCTCCAAAGAAGGAGACTCCACCACACTCCCAGGCAGCATGTTCCACTGCCGGACACCTCTGACCATCAGGAAGTTCTTCCTGAGGTTCAAGTGAAATCTCCTTTCCTGCAGCTTGAATCCATTGCTCCATGTCCTAGCCTCTGGAGCGGTAGAGAACAACCCTGCTTTCTCCTTGATATGACATCCCTTCAAATATTTAAACATGGCTATCGTGTCCCCTCTTAACCTTCTCTTCTGCAGACTAAACATATCTAGCTCCCTAAGTTGCTCCTCATAAGGCTTCATGGCTTCCAGACCCTTCACCATTTTGGTCGCCCTCCTCTGAACACGTTCCAGCTTGTCAACATCCTTCTTGAATTGAGGTGCCCAGAACTGGACACAGCATTCCTAACGAGGCCTAACCAATGCAGAATAGCATGGTACCATTACCTCCCTCGATCTAGACGCCATACTCCTATTGATGCAACCAAGAATCGCGCTGGCTTTCTTGGCTGCTGCGTCATACTGCGTCATACCCATGCTCAGCTTGTGATCTACCAAGACTCCCAAATCCCTTTCACATGTACTGCTATCCAGCCACACGTCCTCCATCCTATACTTGTGACTTTCATTTTTTCTGCCCAAGTGCATCAACCAAAAAGAGGCATATGGAGGCATAAAGTTGACTTATGCCTGCATAGGCCACTAACAGGATGCCAGCCATTGTTGTGGCTTAAGAAATAGCAGCTAGTACTGGGAATTCACAAGAAAAACACAGGGACAGGAAGAATGTCGTATGGCCATATATGTGCATGTGCCTTCATGTTGCCTGTTGACTTAGGGTGATGCTATGAATTTCATAGGGTTTTCTTAGGCAAGGAACACTCAGAGGTGGTTTTGTCAATTCCTTCCTCTGAAACGGAGCCTACAGCACCTGGTATTTGTTGGTGGTCTCCTATCCAAGGACTAACTGGGGCTTGCTTGCTTATTTATTTATGCTCCACTTTTTCCCTTGTAAGGACTCAAAAGTGGCTTACAATAATTAAAGAGATAGCTAAAAATATTGAAACTCAAAAGTTAAAATGCAAATTAAACGATCAAACAAGAATTATAACAAAGTTAAAATAAATAGTTAAAAACTCATACATCCATACATCCGGCAAAGTCAGCACAGTCAACAATATCCAGCACCTTTTATCAGACAGGCCATAATCACACATTGAACTCCTGTCTGAATAAAAGTGTCCTTACATGATTGCGAAAGGAGAGTAGGGAAGGTGCCAGTCTGACGTCTCTGTGATAGATGATGCCACTGTGATTGAGGAGCAACTGATTGTGCCTGGGACCGAGCCAGTGAGTGGGACAGATGAAGCCTCTGAGATTGAGGAGAAACTGACTGTGCCGAGGACTGGGCCAGTGAGTGAGGAAGCCAACCTGCAAACATCCCTCACACTGGAAGGTCAAACAGAGACAGAGTTGCCCCGGCCAGCTCATGACGGAGAGGGAACCAGCAGTGAGGCAGAGGAGTGGCAGCCAGCTGTGCCCATCAGCCCTCAATCACACAGAAGGCTGAAACAGAGGGCTCAGAGGGAGGCTGCTTGGACTAGGCTGAGGAAACATCAAGGAGCAGCATCTGCTCACAGGGGCTATTTAAGTCTGTTGGTGTGGCTGCTCTTTGCTTGCAGCAAATTATTAGCAAGCCTTCATGACCTTTGTGTCTCCTGCTCCCTGAAACCCTCCGCACGGATCTCTGCCTCCTGAACCTTTGGACTGGACCTTGACCTGGCTTGGCTTGTGTTTTTCTGGTGTTTGGTATATTCAGACTCTCCCTGCAAGTATTCCCGACCTCCCTCCTCCCTGGCTGGCTGCAGCTCGGCAGGGAGAGATTCCTGACAGTCTCTGGGAAGCGAGTTCCAGCGCCTGGGGGCAGCCACTGAGAAGGCCCTCTCCCGTCTTCCCACCAGATGCACCTGTGAAGGTGGTGGGATGGAGAGAAGGGCCTCTCCAGTAGATCTCAAAGCCTGGGTTTTAGGGTATTTACATATGGCTTTACCCTCCGCCCAATAATTATAGCCAGAATTCCCAATAATCCTGAAGCTTTTGGCCAGCCTGGAGAAGCCTTGAGAATTTCTAGGCCCTGACTGCTGTTCTGCTCCATTTTCCTGGTGGTGACCTTAAATGGTTCAAGCTGGGCCTTTAGCTGCTGGCGGTTGGGGCAATAAAACTTATAGGTGAGGCTCACGCTGTGTGTGTTTCCTGCCTGAAAGCCCCAGGGCTGCAGCTTGCAAAGAACAGAACGCCCTGGCTCAAGGCCCATCCGTCTCCCTTTAGGTTACTCAGCAAAAGAGAGACGGCAATCACCTGCAATCTCGTTCTGTCTGAGTTTTATTTTCGCTTTTGCCTTCCCACCCATTCCTTTGAAATGTCAGCTTTTGGACAAGGCTCACCTGCTTTTTTTGTGGAAGGGCGTAATTTCAGCACTAAGTGATTAGTGATTAGCACTGAGTGATTAGAGATTTGGGGATGAAGGGAGAGGCAAAAATAAAATCAGAAAAAGCAAAAACGGGACAAAAAAATCCCAACAAGAGGACAATTCCAAAGCTTGCTCTGGGATGTATTTGTGATTATGTTGCTGGAAAAGAGAAGACGGTATAATGCAGTTACAGGTTTATACTTCATAGCCAAGATTCAAAACTTACCTGTAAATAGTAATTAGTTACCATTCCCCATATTCTATGAGGCAGAGCTTGGAAGCAATTAATTACAACTGTGTGTGTGTGTATGTGTGTGTGTGTGTATTGTGTGCTTTCAAATTGTTTCTGACCCTAAGAAAAACCTCTTTGCCTTTGCCTCCCTCTGATTTGTAATTAAGTTCTTTTGCCAACAACAAAGGTGTAACTAAATCACTCTGGCCTAAATCTTATTGGTTGGTCCCGACTAAAGCTGTTGTTTCTTGTTGTGTGCCTTCACATTGTTTCTGACTTACGGCCACCCTAAGGCAAACCTACCATGTGGATTTCTTTAGCCAGATTTGTTCAGAAAGGGGTTTGCTTTTGCCTTTCTGTGGAGCTGAGAGAGTGGGATGCGTTGGTACTGGATTATATCTAACAGCAACTACAGCTGCATTTAACGTCATTTTCGGAATCCATGAAGCTTGTGATAGACTAACATTGGAGTCCATTCAGCAATCCCCTCTGCCCCGAAAAACTCGGAGACAAAACTACCTGGATGCATGCCTTAAAAACACAGCTGCTGTCTGTACCCTTTTGGCTGTGGGCCATGATCTTTTTAATCCCTTATTTACAGATGTTTTTGTTCCATTGCTCCTGTACAAGAGCTGAATTCCCAAACAGTGGGCCGTTCCATCACTGCTGTTTCCTTGGCTCTTGTTTGCCATTGTCCCTAAGCATTTGTGAAAGGCTCTGAGTAAACCAGCAAACCACAACTGCATGACGCTTCAGTCTTTAAATCAATCTGTGCTTTGTCACAAGTGGGTTTAGATAATCTGAAGACATTTGCCTGCGTCAATTGGAAGTATGAGTGGAAACTGAAATCCTTTTTGTCAGTGTTAACTACTGAGTAGAATATCCACCCTGCTCCTCCTCCTCCTCTTCCTCTTCTTTTTTAAAGCAAGTTGAAGTATGGGTGTGCCCTAGCTTAGGGAATAACTGAGGCCCTTTTCGCATGGTATTTGCATGTGAAAGGGCGCCTGGAGCGTTGCACGATTATGACGAGCGATCTGCATGATGCACTCGCAATCGTGCAACACTCCAGGGTCGGCAGGCGTCGATCGTGCACCTTTTCATTTTCGGCTAGAAGCCGAAAATGGTGCACGACCGCGTATTGCTCCCGGGCCCCACGTGCGGAGCCTCCGGAGCCTCGCCAGTTGTGCTTCCTGCCCCAGCGCAGCCTGGGAAACTCCCAGGCTGCACTGCGGAAGGAAGAGGCGGGGCTCTCGTGTGAGCAGGCAGCTCGTGCGGAGCTGAAGCAGCAGGAGGCTGCTTGAGCAATCTCTGCACCCCAGCGCTGGAAAAAGGTAAGGTGTGGAAAGGGCCTGAGTCTTCTGGTTGTTCTGTGCCTTCATGTTGTTTCTATCTTATGGCAACCCTTAAGTGACTTTACGAAAGGGTTTTTTTCCCCCCGCAAGATTTGTTCAGAGGGGGTTTGCCTTTGCCTTCCTCTGAGGCTGAGAGGGTGTGACTTGCCCAAGGTCATCCATGGCAGAGTGGAGAGTTGAACCATGGTCTCCAGAATCATAATCCAGTGCTTAAACCACTACAACATACTGGCTCTTCCATTTTAAATTAGAGAGTGACATTTTTCCTATTTGCCTTAAAAGGAAGAATTTCTACGCTCCACTGGAAGCTTTTGTGAGTGTTTGAAACCTTACCTCACTGTGAGTATATCTATATAGCACAGTTGTAACAGCTTCATCCTACTTTGCCTTGGCTTCATCGAGTGCAATCCAAGGATCTGTACTTTGCTGAAGTATGTACAATTCTCTATTGCTTGAGCTGTAGCCCTAGAACTTTCTGACAGAGAAGTCTAAGCTCCTCATCAAACTACAAATCCCAAGATTCCATTGGACAGAGCCATGGCACCCTGTGTCTCTTACTCCCATCTTGAAGAAGAGAATCAGCAAAAACTTACTTTTCTTTTTTATAAAAATAATATTGCATAGGTAGATAGGAAGTAGTTACACAAATGGCATGTAAGACATTATTGAGTTTTCTTCTTTAATCATGTTGGGGTAAACAGTGCTCTTATTCACACACATGGAGAGGAAGAAAAAATTGGGGGGGGGATGGGAAGACATTGGGTGGAATCCTGCTGTGGAGTAACAGATGCCTATGAACCCATGTTACGGTAGTGTGCAGTGAATCCCATCCTGATCCCCTGAATCTGCACTTGGGCAGCAGCTGCTGCTGTTGATAGGGGTCTGTTCCCCTGTCAGCTGACAATCCCGCCCCTACTGTGAGCAATCTCCTTTGTGACAGGCAGAAGCAGAACCCCATTGCAATTCCTCTTTGTGCTGGAGATCACTTGTGTATGTGTGTAGGATGGCCTCAGTCAGTTGCTTCCTGATCAGCAGAGGAACAGAACCCTGTCAATTGCAGCAGTTGCTGCCTGGTAAGTGGGAACTGGGAGACTTTCACAGTGCTGATGTATCCCCTAAATTAGCAGCTATGTCAGGATCTTGAATACAGAACAGTCAAGAGTGTGTAACTCTAGGTTACTTGTTTGTCACCGTCCAACAGGACAGAATCATAGAGTTGGAAGAGACCACAGGGGCCATCCAGTCCAACCCCCTGCTATGCAGGAACCCAAATCAAAGCACTCCCAACAGATGGCCATCCAACCTCTGTTTAAAAACATCCGAAGAAGGAGACTCCACCACACTTTGAGGCAGCATGTTCCACTCCCAAACAGCTCTGGCCATCAGGAAATTCTTCCTGAGATTCAGTGGAATCTCCTTTCCTGAAGCTTGAATTCATTGCTCGTTGGCCTAGTCTCTGGAGCAGCAGAAAACAAGCCCACTCCCTCCTCAACATGACATTCCTTCAAATATTTAAACATGGCTATCATGTCCCCTCTTAACCTTCTTTTCATCAGGCTAAAGATCCCCAGTTCCCTGAGCCGTTCTTCATAGGGCATGGCTTCCAGACCTTCACCATTTTGGTCTCCCTCCTCTGGACACGTTCCAGCTTGTCGATATCCTTCTTGAATTGGGCTGCCCAGAACTGAACACAGTATTCCAAATGAGGCCTAACCAATGCAGAATAGAGTGGTACCGTTATCTCCTTCAATCTAGACGTCATACTCCTATTGATGCAACCAAGAATCACGTTGGCTTTCTTGGCTGCCGCATCACACTGCTGACTCATGTTCAGCTTGTGGTCCACCAAGACTGCTAGATCCCTTTCACATATACTGTTATCCAGCCAGGTGTCCCCCATCCTATATTTGTACATTCCATTTTTTCTGCCTGAGTGTAGGACCTTACATTTCTCTCTGTTGAAATTCATTTTGTTAGCTTTGGCTCTCTTCTCCAATCTGTCAAGGTCATTTTGAAATTTGATCCTCTCTCTGGTGTATTAGCCACCCCTCCCGAAACTGCAAACCCCAGGATTCCCTAGGAGGTTGAAAGTCGAATAATCGCGCTATAAGACTGTCGTGTGGAAAGGACCTGCCTCTCTTGTAAGTCTGCTGGTGGGCATTTAGCCAGATTTTGCCCCAGCTGCTGAAACTCCACAAGGGAAGCAAGACTGTGCTAGAGTCAGCTCTGTCTCCAGATCTCTCCAGTAAAGAAAAAGGAACTCACAAAGATGTTGTGTTTATTCTAACCTTGAGTAACACATTCATGGGGGGGGGGCAGGATTTGGAAAGGGGAAATTCTCTAACCTTATTCAAGATTGTTTTAACCTATTTGTAAGTGAGAAAGTATTCAATGTATTTTTTAATCTTCTAAAACTTTTGTAATCATATTCTAAAGGGACCAGATCCTGTCTGAGCTTGGATGCTAAGCAGGGCCAGCCCTGGTTAGTACTTGGATGGGAGACTGCCAACAAATACCAGGTGCTGTAGGCCTTGCCTCAGAGGAAGGAACTGGCAGAACCACCTCTGAGTAGTTCTAGACTAAGAAAACCCTATTCATGGGGTCACTATCAGTCAACAGGTGACTTAAAGGCACATAGATACTCAAACAATTATTTATTGTCTTAAATTGATTTTATTGTAAGCCGCTATGAGAGTTTTGGATAAAGGACAGGATATAAATAAATATTTTACACAAATAACCAGTGTAATGAGGAAATGCCATAAGTCCTTCCTCAAACTACAAACCACAGGGTTCTTCACTAACAGAGACCTCTAGTGCTGTTGTTCAAGGGCGTGTACTACACTGCAGAGATTTCTAAGTCACCAAACTATAAAACCCTGGAATCTATGAGATGAGATTTGTAGTTTGAGAAAGGACTTGCAAAAAAAAGTCTAGGGGCTTTCCAGGCTACACTGTTATAGTACTATTATTCTACTTTCAACATTGGGTGGAATTCTGGGATTTGTAGTTTACTGAGGTGAAATTGCTCTCTCGCTGAGAATTCTAAATGCCCCTCTCTAAACTGCAAACCCCAGCATTCCACAGGATGTTGGAAGTGGAATAATAGCACTATAACAGTGTAGTGTGGAAATGCCCTAAGTCTTTCCCTTACATCCTTCTCCAAACTACAAATACCAGACTTATTCATTATTGGAGAGCTCTAGTGCAATTGTTTGAGGTGGTGCACTACAACTCTGCAGAGCTTTCCAAGTCAAACTACAAATCCCAGGATTCCATAAGATGCAACCATGATGGCTGAAGTGATGTTGAGGTGCTATAAAATAATGTTGGGCAGATAAAACTCATGGACGAGTCTGCAAGTGTCTTTGTACGTTCTTGATGGAGTATTGCTTTCTGCTTGCTCCCTGCCACTTTGAGTCACAATGGGAATTCCCTTCTATCTGCTTGGCCACATGCATAATTTCCTGCTAAATGCCAGCCACAGCTTGACACGTTGCAAAGGGGAATGATATCAAGAGACAGTTGCACAGCAACCAGAGGTCAGGGTGTGTGCCTGCGTCTCTCTCTCTCTCTTTGTGCGTCTCTCTCCGTAGTGTGTCACCCTTGAATGGAATGTGGTTGTGGTTTACTGCTTCACTGGAGGGGCTCACTCTGGAGACTGGATTCTTTTTTTCTTTTTGTTGTTTCAGAGATTAAGATGTGATCTTGCTGCTAGCATGAGGCAAAAGAGTTTCCAGGAGAAAAGAAAGAAATTGAATAGCAGGTTTTTAAGGTTTCACGTGTGCGTTTGTGGAGTTTTTGAAAGACTAGTTTAACAGTGCTTTCTTTCTTTCTTTCTGTTTTAATGCAGGAGATAAGTGAAATTGCATCCCAGGAAAGAGAATGGAAAATGGAAACTATGCTGGCAAGAGCACTGGAGGAAGGATGCTGCTTTTCCACCAGGAATTGCCATTAGAGAATCCATTCTCTGGAAGCTACACCAAGCTCCTCCATCAGACTGAATTCACATCCACATACCCAACTTTTTGGATACTGAAAGAGAGTTTCTGATAATATCTTTTGCAGATGGGCAAATGCGATCATCAAATTGTTTAGTAGGGGCTTAAGGCACTGGTTCATAAGCTATTTGGGATGGGTGCAAGTATTTCATACCTTCCAAGACTTACAGATAAAACTCAGGACACATACGGCCAAGAAAGATCAGACTATAATCAAAATGGGGAAAGTTATTAATGAGGAAGAATACATAAGCTTGGTGGGGCTGCAGCAGTTTGCTTTGTCCTGAGCTTACTGGGAAGGGCATCATTGTGCCCCTTTTCTCTCGGCTGCTGAATTGAGTGCCAACGATTTTTGCACTTTGAATTCAGTTTGTAGCAACAGAAGTAAGCAGATGGCAAAGAGAGAAAGTGGGAGGAAGAGAGAGAAATCATGATATTTTAAAGGTAGTTGAAAAAGTGAAATGATGAAATGATGAATTGGAGTTCCCCCTGCCAGATAGGAACAGTTGGAAGGTATAGTATTTTTTCCAAGAATGTCAGGGACTGGCACCATATTTGTGCCCACTGGTTACAACTTTTTCTTTTCTTTTTTTCTTGGAAACTCAATCACGGACCAGCAGCCAATTGCCCACAGACTGGCACAGTTCTGCAGACCACCACTGTCAGTACCAGTTGTGTAAAGAATACTTGTATATTGGATATCTTGGCAGTGAGAAATTCCTGGGGGAAATGGCCAGCTGCTGCAAGTTTGCTTGCTTGCTCGCACTGGGGACTTTCTCTTGAAAAAAAAAGTGTTTCCACAAAAACGTTGGATTTTAGCCAACATTTGAGATAGTAAACAGTGTCTCTTGTGCAAAATCTACTCTTTCCTGCTTAATAATCTTGTTTTTATGTGAAAAAACCTCTTATAAATATGCACAGAAAACTGTTTTGCGCTAAGCAGATTGAACTAAATCAGTAAGGCTCTGAAGAGCTTAATTTTTAAAAAAAAACACCTTTGTTTTGATGAATCTGTTATAATATCAGCATTGGTGCCAGCTGGGTCTCTGAATGGAAGGGATTTCAAAACCAGGGTGCTACAACAGAGAGGGCTCTCTCATGTCCTCCCACAGTGCTCGGACACTCAGGAGGGCCCCTTCAATGTAGGAATTTTTGGTGTCTGTATCAAGTGCAGTGCAGCGTAGCCAGTGCAATCTGCTTGCCCAGGAGAAAAGACTCAGGATGCTCTTGTAAGGTTAGAAAGAAAGAAAGAAAGAAAGAAAGAAAGAAAGAAAGAAAGAAAGAAAGAAAGAAAGAAAACCTATATTTACTGTATTTTTCAAGAAATCTATCTTGGAATCAGAAAGGAGATAGACAAAAGAAGATTACCTAAATTTCAGTAGAAGAGCCCCTAAGAACTGGCTCTTAGGTGTGGATATAAGCCATCTAGAGGCAAGACCCTCAGGGATGCTCCCTTCCCAGACAAAGGGAGACAAAAGGACTAGCTAACTTTTGGAAGAAGTCGGAAGTGACCTCTGCAGACAAGAAAGAAGCAAAAAAGCTTGAGTACATAGATCAAAGAAAGAAACAGAGAGGTGAAACCAAAAGGAATTCTCTCTCACTGGTCACTTTATACAAGCATTGAAGTGCTTAGCTTCCAACACCACCGGACTTTAATTCTTGGGGAGGCATATATATAGGGAGAGGTGCTCCCTCAGGTGCTGGGGTCCAAAGCCATTTAGGCCTTTAAATGTTATCACCTGCACCTTGAATTCTGAAAGTGTATTGCAAATATATTTTGGCTGTAACCAAAATATATGGTTGAAGACACCAATAAACACAGAGGCCAGAATCCTGTTGATGTTTTACACATGTAAGTTCCCCTGCAGAAGCAGTTGGTGATTTTCACCTAATGCACAACCTCTGCATTCAAGTTGAACATCACGAAAACACAACTGAACATGTGCTGTCATTCTCAGCTGATGCAAGGCTGCTTTGCCCCTGCTGAAATTGTCTGCAGCAACCCCTCCATTCTGCATTCCATTTTGCACTCTGTTGTGCAATGTTGCCATTCAACACAATGGTTGTGTTGCATAGGTGTAATTCTGCATGTGGAGATTTGTGCTATGCAACACCAATGTTGGATTTTGGCCACAGATCCAGACGTGCACATATGCCTGCACGCCTGCATACTGATCTTTATATGATTGCACATTAGCCTTTTAAATAAAATGCTTGTGGATTTGTTCATCCCTAAGTGTGACTGTGGAAGTCAAATGGCCCATGCCTGCCAACTGTAATGATCTATACTGAGGTCTGAACTGGAATAAGTTGCACTAATTGTGATGTTTGCTCAGAGCTCAGAAAAACAATGCTTGGCTCCAACCTGGCTGACGGATGATCAATTGTGGACACTAACTCTTTTTGGTGAAGAAATGAGAGCTGGTTTAGCTATCGTTCCAAGCACATTAAATATCTAGAACAGAAGCCCAGCTGAAGTTCTGGCTGAATCATCTGAACTTTTCTCCTCAGTAAAAATGGTGCCTGTGTGTTTTCACTCATGAGGATTTTCTTTTAAATGCCCCTTTGAAGAGATTCTTGCTTGCTTGATATGCTTCCCAATTAAATACATGATTTTGAAATCCTTCAAGGCCTTTGGCATGGAATTCTTTGTTTGGTCTCAGAAAAAGTGTCTCCCAGCTTGTCTGTTCTTCCTAACTTTTTGCCATCTTGACCACACTTTAATGTTGCTTGGCCACATATCTCCAGGTTTTCACATGTGAAATGTGGATACAAGCTTGCATTCCCTTGCCCTTCTCCCAGGCCATTTCGCAAAGTGTCCAACGCAATTTCTGTGCCCCAACCAAGCCTGATTAAAATGGATTTAGAAAATCAAGCTCATTCACATATCTGGTATGCTGGTGTAACACCCGTTCATGCTCTTGTCTCAGGAAGGGACCATTGGCCTGTAGTTCTCAAGCTTCTTCTGGGTCTGAGGAGCTGTCATGCTCTCAAGTCCGTTATGGAATTGCTAAAATATGCCAAGAATCTATGAAATGCCACTCCTTTCCCCTACATTCTATGAAATCACCCTGTGATTGCTAGGTAACTGCGTGACATTTATTCTCCGATAGGCAACTTGGAAGTAGCATGCCCTTTCTAGTTGTCTAGCAACCACAAAGAAGGTTTTCCTTCCTTCTCTACCACCCGAATGGGAAGAATCTATATTCCAACCCCAAGTTACACTGGTGGGCAAGGGGAACAGAAGAACTTTCCCGCCCTCTTAGTAGGACAAAGAGCAGATATGGTGAACATGCAGTTTAGATTGGGGATGGGGGAAGGATGAACCCCATTGCCAGAGCTGCTGCGCTGGTTCAGATAGGAGACTTGCACTTGTGTTCAAGTAAACATGAAAACACTGGAGCAGGCTGTGCTACAGCCTCCTGTTACCCTGATTTCGGGGAACCCCGGGAGGGACACCTAAACGTGCTCACAACAATGGGGAGAGAATTAGCAAAGAGTACTAGTTAGCAATGCGAGAGGCAGGGTAACGTAGCGAGATCTTGAGCCCAATGTCTACGGGGTCAGGCCGAGTCAATGGTAAGGCAGAAGTTAATAATAATAATTGTTTTATTGAAATACAGTCAAGCACGTGTATGCAACACACTCACACGAAGAACTATAGAAATAAAAGGTAGGAGTTGGATAGAGGGATTTTGAGAGGAGGTTTGGTATGGGAAATACTATACCTGTCCTGAAGCCGAGTAAAGCAAAGAAGCTGGGGAGTGTGGATTCTCAGCACGTGGGGCTGAGGGGAAGGCTCGCTGGACAAAGCGACAGCAAGGCGGGATGGAAGCCAAGAACGATCCGAGGAAGTGCTCAAAGTCAGGGGTTCTTATAGGGAAAATTGTGGCCACAGGCTAGTCCGTACTTGGGGATAACAATGAGTTTCGGGCTGGAGACAAAGCCTCCGAAAGGTCAGTACTTTAGATGATTATGACCAGATTGTCAATAGAGTAGCCAGGATGCAAACGCGGAGTGCTTGAGCGTTGCATAGTCCGCTCATCAAGCTGCCTGCATGGGGCAGGGGATCTTTTGTGAGTTGCGTGCATACATAAGGTGGTACTTGCCTTGAGGTCTCCTGAAGCTGCATTCGGCAATGACTGGCCTGCCTAGATCGGGGTTTGAATGGCTCGGCTATTGTCGGCCGCGCCTGTGCGCGTGCTTGTCCGGGGGCCTCGCAAGCACGTGGAGAGGAATGGGTACAGAAGGCCAAATTATTGATATCAAATGATATCTTAATATCCCACAAGCTCGGGCTAGAAACAGCAGTAACACTCCTCCATGTTAGCTGGGATGATGAAAATTGTAGTCTAACATATTTGAAGAGTGTCACCTTGGGGAAGGCTGCTCCAGGTAATTTTAGGTCCTACACTACAACTCCCAGAGTCCATGACCATTGGCCATGCTGGCTGCGGCTTTTGCAAGCTGAAAGCTCCCAAAATTGGCCAGAGGGAAGCACTGCTTTAGACAATCAGTTTTAGGAAGAGGAGTGATCCAGGACAATTGTTTATCCACAGTGTTAGAAAACTACAGAAGTGGAAAACCTGGTTTTCTTTTTCGATAGCATAAACCAGACCCTTCGATCATGCATGGGCAATGGTGTGGCTGGTAGGCACCAATTTTAGCCTTGTGGGCTGTACCAATGTGTTATAGCAGCAAATGCCATTTTCAGATTTTTTTTTTTGCAGGGGAAAAAAAAACATATTGGGGAAAGTGGGAAGGTTTCTGGGAGGCAGAAAAGCCATACCTCTGGCAGGCAGTGCTCCGGTGTGAGTATTGGGTTGTTTGGGATGAGAAAACATTAAAAACTGCCCCCCCAAATTGAGGTGGGGGGCTTGGGGAGAAAGTTTGGTAGACTGGCAGGGTGTTTCAAAGACAGCAGAAGTGGGTTCAGGATCCATACTTCTCCCCACCCCTGTTTTAGATTGTATTGGAACACCCTCTAGGGTATTTTGGCACAAGTCACCACGCTGTCGGAGAGTTGGCTTCTAACAAAGTAACTTTTCCAAGCTCTGATTCTGGGGCACAGCTTCTTTTTGACCTATATAAAGCCTTGTTTGATTTGATTACAATAATAATAATAATGAAAAAAATTCCAAAACACAACCACCCACACACGCAATCGATTGGATAGCTTTGGAGAAGCCATCACGATTAGATCACACTGAACTTAGATCACAGTGAACCCGGTCGCTCTGAACCTGGCTCCTCTTTCCTACTCTGAGCAAAGGTCAAGTGTGAGGCACTTCCCGTCTTCTCCGCCTGACACGTGGCTGCCCTCCCACAGCCCCTAATCTCCAGGCGCATGGGCTTGGCAAACCTGCGGCTTTAATTGAAACAAGCTTTGGCCTTACGTGCGTAGACAAACACAAAAGGGAACAATGAAAGGTATTAAGAAAGAACCCAGTTGGAGGAAGGCAGTGCCAAAAAGAGTTTTAAAAATAACCCAGCCGAAGGCAAATAGAAGGGAAAAAAAAAACAACTTTTCCTGATGGGTCTAGGGAAATAGAGTCTGCATTTTTTTAAAGGGGAATGTCTCCCTAAAAGGCCCACACTGCTATGTCTTGGTGCTTCAGGGCCAAAGCACTGATCAGAAAGCAATGGGACACACAGTGTCGTATCAAAAGCACAGCATTCTGGGTGCTGCAGTTCAAGAAGGATATTGACAAGCTGGAATGTATTCAGAGGAGATCAGCCAGGATGGTCGAAGGTTTGGCAAACAAGCCTGGTGAAGAACACCTAAAGGAACCGATTATGTTTAAGCTGGAGAACACTGTGATATGACACCTATCTTTAAATATCTGAAGGGCTGTCACGTAGAACGATGGAGCAAGCTTGCTCTCTGTGATTCTGATAGGAACCAATGGATTAAATTGGAAGAAAAGAGATTCCATTTAAACATTAGGAAGAACTTCTTGACAGTAAGAGCTGTTGGCCAGTGGAATAGACTGCTTCAGGAGATGGTAGAACCTCCTTGTTTGGAAGTTTTTAAATGGATGGCCATCTTCTGGAAATGCTTTAGTTGAGTATTCCTACATGGTAGGAAGTTGGAATAGATGGCTATTGCTGCCCTCACAGCTCTAAAATTCTATGATTCTGACATTATTGCTTGAAAATGTAAGCCCTGTATGAAGCTAATATTAATATCCTTGTTATTGTTGTTGCTCTGTGCCTTCAAGCCATTTCTCACTTATGGTGAGTCCCAACTAAAGCAGACCCATTCAATTGTTGAGTGGTCAGTCAACAGATGGGTAAACCCTGTTGATTCATTGGGTCTGGACTATCAGTAGGATTTATGCTGGCACATGTTAGCTTTTAAGGTGCCACAAAGTCTTTTTTACAGGATCATAGAGTTGGAAGAGATCACAAGGGCCACCATGTCTAATCCTCTGCCATTCAGGAATACCCAATCAAAGCATTCCCGACAGATGGCCATCCAGCCTCTGTTTAAAAACCTCCAAAGAAGGAGACTCCACTCCACTCCACTCCACTGAGGTAGCAGCATATTGGACTGTTGAATTGCTCTATCAGGAATTTCTTCCTAATGTTTAGGTGGAATCTCTTTTCCTGAAGGTTGAAGCCATTGCTCTATATCCTACAAGTACAAGTACAAGTACAAGTTTATTATTACGGCAAAAAGCCAGCACTGCTCTATATCCTAGTCTCTGGAGCAGCAGAAAACAGGTTTGCTCCTTCAAATATTTAAAGATGGCTATCATGTCACCACTTAACCTTCTCTTCTCCAGGCCAAATATACTCAGCTTCCTAAGCCGCTCCTCCTAGGTCATGGTTTCTAGGCCTTTTACCATTTTGGTTGCCCTCCTCTGGACACATTCCAACTTGTCAGTATTCTTCATGAACTGTGTACCCATAACCGGTGCTCAAAACTGGACACAGTACTCCAGGTGAAGTCTACTACTTCCCTTGACCTAGACACTAGACTCTTATTGATGCAGCCTCGAATTGCTTTGGCTTTTTCATCTGCCGAATCACATGGTTGACTTGTGTTCAGCTTGTGGTCTACTAAGACTCCTAGATCACTTTCACATGAACTATGGTCAAGCCATATGTCGGCCATCTTGTATCTTTGCATTTCTTTTTTTCTATGCCTAACTGTAGTTGATTTTACTTCAAATTGCTCTAGAGTCTTCTCTGTCTACACCGTGCCCAGTACCTTCTACCTCTCCCAGCTGATTTGGAGTATAATCGGACTTCTAGGTGTGGTATGGTTAAGAGTACCAGATCAAGGTGAACCAGGCAACAGAAAACTAGTTGCATTTGTGTAATCTCACATCCAAAGAGATTATATCAGCCTGTTCCTGTGGGAATTCAACTCTTTAGATGGTCTTGTTTCATTTTGCTCTTGTAAACATGGCCATTAATGTGCCACTCACTGAGATGTGGATCAAGACGTTTCTTAGCTCCAGGTTCTGCCATGAGGTGATGCTTATGCTGAGTCAAGCATCAGGTGTCCCTTTTGTGAGATCACAACTAAACACCTTTGGAGGCATGGATGTAAGAATATCTTGTTCCTTTCCTTGTTTCTGGCTTCAAATAGCTGGTCCATAGGACCAGTTTTGCCAGGTGTTTGAGGGCTACGCCCTCAAACCAAGAGTCTGGTTTCTGACTCTTTGGATCTACCTGGACAACCCCACCCACCTTGTTTTTGCATATCAGCAACTTCTCCTATCCTGCTGGGTCTGGCAGAGAGATTCCAACCTATTTTCAAGCACCACTCCCTTACGTATAATGTAGATATACATCAGCAAATGCAAAATTTACCCAGATTTCTGTCCTACATACCTGGCCTGTCTGTTGTTTAAGTGTCAAGAGATGAGTCTGCCCAAGTTTTCAGATTCTGAGCAGAGGTCTTTCTCTTGATCCAGCTATCCTCATAGACATGTTTGGTGAGGATGCAGGAGAAGATCTTTTCGGTGGCTGCTCTCAGCTTGTGGAATTTTCTCCCACAGGCATCTAGGCTGGCCTCCTCTCTGTTCTCTTCCTGCCGGCAGGCAAAGACCATTTTATTTAAACAGGCTTTTGGCTTTTAACGGTTGTTGCAAAAGAATCTTCCAAAGGAAGTGCTGTATTTTATCATTATGATTTATATCTGTTGAAACTGTTCTAAATTAGTGCTGTTTTTAGTAGCATATTTTAATTGCTTTTAAATTCCCTCGTCCTCCTTGTTCTCTTCTTCTTCTTCTTCTTCTTCTTGCTTTTAAGCTGTATTTTAGTTTTGATCTATGCTGTCAGCTTCCATATTGGAGAAGGTCAAGATATAAAATGAACGAATGTATGAATAACAAATTCAATGGAACTGTAAATTAATTTTGAAAAGTGGTGTATCAATATTGTTAGCGAGCAAAGAAGCAAACTGGCTTCATTGACATCACAACCCACAACGAGCTCCTTCAAAAATGGCGAATAGATCAGGAGGCTGCGGTATTTGTTGCTGTAGTTCTTCTTGTTTTTTTTTCCCCTTTAAAACTACAGTGAGCCTTCCTTTTTTGTGGGAGTTAGAGACGCAATGCCCCAGTGAAAGTGGAAAAACTGTAAAAAAAAGTCATGAAAGCTTCCCCTCCTCCCCAAGAATATTTCTGTAGGACTCTCTGGATCCTCCAGCATAAATCTCTGGTCCACTTCTGAAGGATCATAGAATTGCCCTGGAGGACCTAGAGATTTGTACAGAACATATTTTTTTCTGTGGCAGGGCAAATAGCATGAGAATATTTTTTAAAATGAATAAATAAAATAAAATAACCCACAAATAATTAAATCTGTGAGTGCTGGACCTGCAAAAGTGGAGGAGCTGCTGTATTCTAACAATGCTTCTGCTGCCCTGGACAGTTTTCTAGTAATTCCTGACACAGACTGCAACATGTTATTCTCACCCTTGAGTTGAATTTCTTTTTCATTTTGAGACATGTAGGAACTGAAAAGTCTCCTCTTCTCCTTTTGCTTTTTTCTTTTCCTTTTACTTTCCCCCCTCCCAGAGTTATAGTGCACCAGTACAATGACACTTTTGCACTATACTATATTATATCTCTGAAAAAAAATTAAATAAGAAAGGAGGAGAAAAGCTTTCCTTTAAACCATAGGATTATCTCAGCAAACAATGCTCCCAGTCCTCTCTCTCTCTTTTTTTAACTCTCTGGAAAAGTCCTAATGCAACTCCAAGTCATCACTACAAACAGCCTTCCCCGTAAAAAAAATGGAATGTGCAGATGTAGAGGAGACAACAACTGGCCCACCAAAACCAAAGGAGGGATATTGTGAGAACTTGTGCCTGTTCAGACCAGTCTGGAAGAGCCCGTCGACTATTAAAATTTGGGGAAAATGATTAATGTAATGAATTAAAATTTTTCCTACTAACATTAAGATATTTTTAATGAAACAAATTAATTAAAACAATGTTCCAAGCTGGGTTATATGAACGTGTCTCTTTATGGACAGGGTGCAAGAGGCTATTCTCTAGCCCTTTGCACCAAAACCTTCTCTCCAGGTAGCTGTCAAGCCCTGGAAAGATCACAGCTGCTGCCATTTACCAGTCTGGGGAGAAGAAAGGGCAACTCAGAGAAAGAAGAAAAAGCTGATCTGGGGTGCAAGCGGAAGGGCAATGAGGGCACACCCTATTTCAGAGAGCAGCCTTGTTTCCTTTTTCCTTGCAGCCCAGATCAGCTCCTTCTTCCCCTTCTGAGTCAGTAAAGCACCACAGCAATGCTCCCCGTGGAATTACTTGATTCCAAACCGTGGCCGCTATTTCCCCTCCAGCATGCTGCTGGGTGGGAATAAATGGTCTAACTTTTTAAGAGGAGGAAGCGCATGTTAACAGGACACAGGACTGCCAAGGGTGAAAGAACAGAGATTAAATGCAGTGCAGCCTACATTTTAAATCTGAGACAAGAAGTTGTCTCCCCCCCCCCAGAATTCTTTTTTTGCCACGGAGGCTGGAGATAGATTGAAGAAACGTGGAGGAGTAGGGCCAAGCTTGGAAGCACTCTCATTGCGCTCAGTACAATTATCTCTTTCTCTCTCCCGGGTCATGTTTGCAGCAAAAGCCATCTGAGGACAGCAACACTGGGTTAGGCTAACGCTGGTGGTGTTGTCAGGAAGCCACTCTGCAATCCCTGGAACTCTTCTTGGAACAGTTTTAAAAATGTGTCCTTTTCTTTTTTTATAAAAAGAAGAGATGAAGGAATGTATAAATACATGTGTGGTGCTTAAAAAAGAGGATTTGTATGTGCGTGTGTGTGCTGCTCTTGGGGAAAAGAGCAAGACAGACTTGCCAGCCCAGTGTTTGACTTGGTAGAATGCACATCTGTTCTGCAAATGGCAAAGCTGGGCTCATTCTGCGGCTGGACAACCCACAGTGACCTCTCTTCACACATGAGGTCTCTTGGTGAACTTTGCGCTCTCTAATGCCTCAGCTGTTTGTGACATCACTCTTGGCAATGGCAGAAGCGATTGTGAACCAAACAGAGGAGCTAGTCTGAGTGATGAAATACATGTGTACCTCAGTTAACGAAGCCAATGTGTTCCCGGGCATTACTTCAGCAACTTTGGTACCAGAAGCAGAAAGAAAACGAAAAGAATAGGGCTAGGTTCCTATACTACAAAAAAGAAGAGCGAGTCAATACATTTCAGCAAACTTTGCATCCAAAATTAACAATATGCACATATGAAATGAAGCAGCCAGATCAGGTAAGCCTTGAACAGACAAACAAAAACATTTTCAACTTTGTAGAGATTACTTTGAACACTTTTTCCAAAATGCCTCCAGGAACATTTTTTTATGCTCTACCTTTCTTATGATTTCCATTTTGGTGGCCAAACTTACAGATCTAGGCACCTTTTAAAAAAAACATCTTGTGGGGAGCTACTAAGGCAGACTTATCTAAGGAGTAGAGGAAATTCCACTCCTTAGTCTCCTCCTTTCGCATTTCATGCATGTCCAATAAGTGATTCTGGAGGGAGCTGCTGTTTGCCTCCTCGGCTGTTGTGAGTAGGTACACATAGTTACAGAAGAATGGGCTAGAGTAAAATCCCATTTTCTCCACCATAAGCTTCATTGCATTGTTTACTGCAAACAGCCTGCTGCAAACTGATACTGAAAATCTGTGTTTCTCCAGCTCTCCTTCACCATGCTCCATGCCAGTGCTAAAAACCTTCCAGCTAGACAGAGGATGAGGGAAAACAGGGAGCTGAGCAGGCATGAAAAGGCTGTGTAAAAACGAGCTTCTTTATCAGAGGCTTTGTTGACTAGCGTACACCTGTGTGTACATACATATATATGCTGGGAGCCGTGTCTTCTAGAGTTTGGTTCCAGGAACCTCATGGATAACAAAATTTGTGGATGCTCAAGTCCCATTTTGTACAATGGCGCAATAAAATAGCGCTCCTCATATAAAACGGCAAAATCAGAGTTTGCTTTTTGGGCTTTTTCTTGACTGTTTTCAAGCCGTGGTTGATCGAAAATCTGATTACAGAATCCACAGATATGGAGGGCCAACTGTATACCTTAGGGTCTTTCACAATCTCTCTCTGCCTTCTTCAACTGCTGTATTACGAAGGGAAAGTTTCAAATTTTAAGCTGCAGGATTTCCTCTTCTGTATTATGTTACTCTCTATCGGCAACTTATTTTCCAAGAGGACTCAGCTGACAATTTAAAATTGTGGCAGAACTGGTGGCAAGACAGGTACCAGGACTTTTGCAAAATGCTGTGGAAAACTCCATTGTAGAGAATACCAACTTTTACATCTCAGTATACAAAATTCTCTGCCCACAGTACATTCTACCAGGATCAGCCCAGAGCTCTTGATTCCTGATGCTTATGGGTGTGTTCACACTGGTAGTTTATTGTTGGAACCATGACCGGTTTTGCTTTTACTGCTTTAGCCTTTGCAAGGGAGAGCAGCAAAGTTTGGCATTACATTTTCTCCCAAGGGAGAGAACAGTACCAGTAGCTGACTTCTGAAGTCACACTGTAGATCATACGGAAGTAAAATATTTTCCTGCTGGAGTAAACTGCTGCTGTTTGACAAGGTAGGTGTGAATGCATCCTTAGCTGATATATTTTAGTGGCTAAAGCTACAATCCTAACCTTACTTACTTGAGATAAAGACTATTTCTTGAACTACCTAGTAAGTACGCAAAGGTTTGTGGTCCAGCAGTATCAGATTAGAATGGGTTCAAATCTCAGCAACAAAATCAGAAGTGGCCTGAACCAATTCATGTTTACTCAGAAGAAAATTCCACTGTTAACTCATTTCCAGCTAGATGTGGCTGTTTTAAATAGCATGAGGCAATTGTATCAGTTTCAGTTCCCTGCTCTTCAAAATCTGCAGAAGAGTGGGAAATATATAAGCTTATGTTATTGGACTGTTGTGAATTCTCAATCATGTATGTGAGTTATCTGGGAAGTCTGAAAGTTGCTAAATTAAATTCTTCAGTGAGATTTGCAGGACTGCAAAAAGAGATCTCTCATCGGCTGCAATTCTTTCAAAATTGGTTTCCTTCATTTGCACATCTCCTTGGGGTTTCCCTGGAGAATGAGGTGCCTCATTCTGGGAACCTGTAAAAACTCAGCTTCAGACCTGTGTGGAATTCTCTTGGAATCAACTTGGTTAGTGGAAACAAGCCATCCGACTTTATGGAAAACATTTGACGGTCTCTGGCATGTACAACAATGAATTTCCTATGCTTGAAAGGTTTTTTTTTTTTGCACCAAACTCCTTTAAAAATGGTGGGGAGAAGAAAATGAAACACCATACATATAGCTAAATCCAAGTAATTTTATAATTTGCATACTCATCTATCCTGTCTGAGAACTAAGATACTTTTTATATGTAATGGAGTTTGATAGCGTCGGGATGTTGGCTGTATGACGCAGCTTTGCCAAGTGATGGTCTGGTTGTACAGGTACCCTCAGGTCTGATTTTCATGGATTCGATTACAGTCATCCCTCCACATTTGCTAGGGTTAGGGGCACAAGACCCCTGTGAAAGTAGAAAAACCGTGAATAACTCTAGGCCCTCCCAAACCGTATTTAATACACAAAAAGGTACGATCACCTTATTCAACCCACTGTGGATTCCTTTGAGGCATCAGGGTTCCTCCTCAAGGCAGAAGTAGGGGGCTGGTGGGGCTGACGGCCACCTCCACGGCCGCCCCACACCTTTTCAAAGAGGGGCTTACAAGCCTTGTTTGCAGTTTCTCAGTCTCACGAGCCTTGCAGTCCCTATTGAAAACGGCACAGGGGGGCAGCAGAGGGGACAGCACATAATCCGCGAATAATCAAATCTGCAAAGGTGAAACCCGCAAATGTGGAAGGCTGACGGTATTTGCGAATTTCTCCAATCCCTGCCCTCCTGCCTCAAAGGTCCCCCTCCGGGGGGGAATCTTCCCTCTCAGCAGCTCTAACCAGGCCATGCAGCCCTTGAAAAACCCACATCTGGTCCTCCTCTTCCTCCACCACCATCAGTTGCTGCCCGGCTCGCAGCCTGATTTCTCAGTGTCATAAACCCCATCCTGATGCCACCCCACACCCAACGAAGGGGATAGGTAAGACAGAGAGAGAGAGTATAGGGCCACCTTGCCAACCTACCCCCTTTCCCTCTTTTCCCTGATCCACTCTCCCCACCATGCCTCGGCCCCCTTCCTACAGACACGCAACACAGTTTGATATTTGCGATTTCCCCACTTTTGCGAGGATCCTGCCCCCAACCCTAGCAAATGTAGAGGGCCAACTGTATATTCCTGCATGGTAGGGAGTTGGACTACATAGCCCTTATAGCCTTCTCTAAGATTTTATAATTCTTAAAACAACGGCCATTTCTGCACTTCACTGTTATTGCGCTATTATTCTACTTTCAACATCCTGTGGCATTCTGGGGTTTGTAGTTTACTGAGGCCCTCTAAATGCCCCTCCCTCAACTGCAAATCCCAGGATTCCATAGGCTGCTGAAAGTGGAATAATGGCACTATAACAGCGTAGTGCCGAAATAGCCAATGAAACTATATAAAAGTCGACCAGGGGGACGACTTCTCCAAAATGGCGGAATGAGGATTAAGCATGCTCGGCCCCAAAAGAATGCTAAGCTGTCAGTTATAAAAGTGGGGGCGGTGGGAGAGGAAAGGAATGGGGCATTGATGGGGAAGGTTTGGCTGCCCAGAAGCCCAAGAAAGAATGGTGCTGCCGCCATGCTGCAACATTTTGTTGCAGTTTTCTCTGGAAAACTTGTCTTCAAAAGCACCCTTAAATGAAAAGCACTTTGCACATGCTCTGTGAGGCGTTGTAGTCTTGAGGAGGAAGACTGAAAATTAACAGCCTTATAGCAAGGGCACTCTGTACGTGCTCTGAGGCGTTGTAGCCACCGGGTACGGTGCCTGGGGAGGAAAAGGGAAAGAAAGGAAAGAAAGGAACTCTTCATGTCCTCTGAGGCCCGCGAGAAAAAGAAACCCACTAAAATGAAAAAAGCACTCTGCACATGGCTAGGAAAACTGAAAATAAAATTGTACCCGGGGAGGAGAAGTAACGATGAAACGGCCTCAAACGAGGGCACTCTGCACGTGCTCTGAGGCGTTGTAGCCGTGCGTGGGGGTCCCTCCTGGTCCAGGGGAGGAAAATGTCCTGCGCGGCTGGGAGAGAGGCAGAGAGGAGGACGCAGGCCACTCTGCACGCGCTCAGAGGCGCCTCGGCTGAGGGGAGACGCGCGGCGAAAAGATCTAACCGAGAAGCCGGGTGGGCCCCGGAGCCTCTTCCTTCCTCCCGCCGCCTGCGGGCCGAGGGGGGCGGCCAGGCCGCGAGGGGGCCGGGCGGCCCGGCGAGGGCGAGGCCCGGCCCGGCCTCCGTCCTCTGCTGCCGCCGCCGCCGCCGCCGCCGCTTCTTGCTCGCGCGGAGGCGTGTCCGTGGCCGGCGGGCCCGCCTGCGAGGCGGAGCGCGGCGCCGGTGGGCGGCCGAGGAGCCGGGAGGAGGAGGAGGAGGAGGACGGGGGGAGGGGGAGGAAGGTCGGGCTGCCGAGGAGCAGGCCGCCGGTTGTCGCCGCAGAGCCAGCCGCTGTCGTCGCGGGGTCCGGAGGGCGCCGCCGCCGCCGCTTCTTCTTCGCCTCCCGCCGCCAGAGCCGCGACGCCGAAAGGCCCGTCTTCCCCGTCACTGCAAGAGAGAGGTACCACTAGGCGACACTGCCCGGCCCGGCCCGCCCGCGTCTCGCCCGCTGCCCGCCTTCGCCGCTCTACGGCTGAGGAAGGGGCGCCCTCCCACCATTTTAGATCCCCCTCACCGTGGGAGCCCTGAGGGGCGCCTTTTTTGCCACACGAGTTACTGCCCCGTCCTTTGAGGGGGTGGTCTGTGGAGACCCCTCCCTTTTATTTTTTTTCGATGAAGGTTTTTCTCCCCTTTCGTGTTCAGCCCCCTTCCCAGTATACGGGGGGGGGGGGGGAGGGCGCGGTGATCATTTTGGGGGGGATCTGTGGAGACACCCCCTCCTCTGTATCTCTGCAGTCCCCTACATATTAGACAATAGCCCCCCCCCCAATTTTGGGAAGTATAATATTAGCCGCGTAGGCATATTAGGCATGTCTAATATTAGACAGGTAGGCATATTAGACATTTTCCTCACCTGGAACACCTCTGATAAAGGGGAAATACTAATACTACTAACAATTTCTATTTATTTATTTTGTGTGGGGGGGGTCTCAGCTCATTTCTCCATCCCCGACCCCATGTGGGTTACTGGTTGCCTTGCATATTAGGCAGTAAAGCCACCTCTAATAAAGGAGAATATTAACATTACTAATAATTTCTATTTATTTGTTTTGGGGGGCTCCTCAGCTCCTTGCCCCCTCCCCAGCAGCCTGTGGGTTACCGGTAGCCTTGCATATTAAGAAGTAAAGCCGCCTCTAATGAAGGAGAGTACCAATGTTGATAATAATTCCTCTTTTCTTGTTTTGGGGAGTTTCTCCGCAATTTACCCCCCTCGCCGACCCCAGGTAGGTTACTGGTAGCCTCGTTCCCATAATAAAAGCCCTCTCCTCATTTCCCTTCTGCTCGCCTTGTAATTTTTAGGCTCCTCGCTCGATATCTTCCCAATGTGCCCAGTTCCATAGGTGTGTGTTATTTTTCCTGTTAACATACGAGGTAACAAAGACATCCCTCTGTCCCAGCCCATCTCTTCGGTGGATTTAGACGAGTAGGGAGAGAAGAAATGAAGTGGGGATACTGGTTATTTTTTTAAGGGGGGCTGCAAAGTCCCTCCTCCCCCAGTCCTTCCAGTATCTGCTTAATCTGATGGTGATTTGGCGGGGTGGATGAAGCAATCGGTTACCATTATCGTCTCAAGTCTCTCCCCGCTACCCCTCCGTCTTTCGTTCCGAGAGCCTGCTCTGCCGGAAATGTCCGTCTTCGTGGTTTAAGATCACTCCTGTCTCCTCTCCCCCCTGACAATTTTATTTGCGGGGACCAAAATCCCCCTGTTTCTGCTGCTGTTCTTAGGCATCGAAGCCCTTGCCTCCGCCATGGTGTCATTAGATTAGATAGAGCACGGTGCAGATTCTGTCTTCGTAGGATTTCTGAGCCTTATTGAAACTGTGTGGGTGTGTTATTTGTATTGGGAGTGCATGCTTGCATTATCCGTTTGTATAGACCCCCGTGTAGTATCCCCTCTCCCCCTTTATGTGGAGGCTTGCTATTACTACTGGGGTTGGTCTAGTTCACCGTGTCACACCCACAAACGATCATGCCCCTTTTCTTCTCTGCCTTTCACCTTTGTTCGTAATGACACATCTCTCCGTCCTCCCCGGTCCGTCTCATTTCAGGATTACTTCCTCTTTATGCCTCTGCTTGTGAGTCTGTGAGATTCCGACACCAGGAGTTACAACATGCCCTGTCCTTTACCAGAGAATAAATTCTGCTTTATCCTTGCTGACAATGCTGCCTTAGCTGCTCTCTAATATTGTTTTCCCCCGCCTGCTCCAAACACCAGAAATGATGAAATGTACAAAGCGTACGGCTTTCTGGAACCATCAGATTGTGATGAAATACAAGAGTATACAGTAGGAAAGCGGTGAAACAGTGGTGGATAAAAATTAATGGTTTGATGTTATCCTTCCAAGGCATGTTTCTCAAAGGACGCGTGAGCTCAAGGCGAATGACACAAAAGCATTTTTTAAGAAAAGGAGTAAAGTCCAAGTTCAGAAACTGTTTCAGCCCTCATTCTGGCAGATGGGACATTTTCATCTCCCAGAGTTATGTTTTGTTACAGAGTTTACACAGAACTGGACTTACATTTTATGACATTTGTCACCTAAAGAGTTGTAAACAATGCTCCTCAATTCCAGCCATCTGCCATGGGCATTTTTTTTTTTTAATGACAATAAATACAGGATTTGGAAGATAGGATTGTATTGGTTGCCTTTTTTTTTCTTTTGCTTGTGAAAAAGGAGAAACAACAGATACTCAGAAAGAATGTTGTCTCTCATGTTTGTCTGTGTTTTCTGGCTCTTTGTTTTGAATATTATGAAACACTCTTGATTCTGCCCCTACAAGCAGTCTATGGCCATGCAGGAATTTTTAATAGTCCACGATACACTGGAATTCTCATGGTGGTCAGAAAATACCTCAGATTGGGTCATGCAATGTAAGGTTTTGTATATGCCTGGATGAAGGTTAAAACCTTAACAAACATGACATTTTGTGGTCAAGCTGTATTATCTTTTCGCCTACTGTTACAGTCCTTTGGTGGAGGGGTTGCTATCAGGCCCCAGGGATAAAATTACCCTTGTGATCTGTTTTACACTGTAGTATCATTAAGTACCTCATTTACCTGTTATGTAAAGAGGGGAGTGAATCATTAGCTACACTAGGAGATACTTGTCGGAGTGATGGATTTTCCACCTTGTCTGCAGTTTTCTTTGGGTGGTGGGTAGAAGAGAAGGAGAGAGACATCTGCAAACAAAGCCTTTTCTCTCCCCTTCCCCCAGTAACGCTGTTAGAAGTGCGCTGGTTATAGCTGCATCAGCTGGACATGCTTTGTGTTGAGATAATGTGCTGGCTGGGAGCGTGTGTAGCATTATGTGTGTTGATGGAAGTCTTCCAAAGAGTACCTCATTTACGAGAGAATTGTAGCTCTGGCAGCTCAAACTGCTGATGTGTATGAAACATCAGTGTGCATGTGGAGCTCAAGGAGATAGTAGCTGAATTTGGGGGCAGGGAAAAGTGCCTGACTCCAGAAATGTTTGCGCACTGATTCTGATAAGAAGAGCATTAAGAATTGCCTTGCTGGATGAGGCCAAGCCTCTCTAATCTGGTGTTCTTTTTCTAGGAATGGTTAGCTATGTGCTTCTAGGAAACTAAGGAATGAGGCATGAAGGCATACATAGCCTTTACTCTGTTACTTCATTCCCTAGCATATTCTCTACAGAGAATAATGCTGCTTGTACATGGCTGATGTGTTTACCTCTTGCAGCTAACACCTACTAATAGGAGAATTCAAGCCAGCTTGTTCTGATCTCTTTAAAAAGGGAGCTAAAGCTTAACCTGCACTTTATATGGAAGTGTGGGGGCTGTGCCAGCTTATATATCCTATCGTCATGGTTCTCTGTTAATGCGTGATAGAAAAAAGGGTGAGGTGACATGATTGTGTTTCAGTATTACCCTGCAAATGGCTGCCAACGAAGCGGAGTAGGTGGTGCAGGAAATACCCAGTGGTGTCGTGATGTCGGGTTGGCATCCTGTTAGTAATGTAGAAATGTATTAGTTCTTCTGTGGAAGCAGTTGGACAGTTTTTTTCAGTGTGGAAGCCCATCTTCAGTTGAAAACTGTGGAAGTAACAGTGTGGTGCCATTGCACATGCGGTACCATTGAACACTGTGGTTGTGCGTTGCACATTTGCATGTGGAATTGTTTGGTCTTGCAATCCGCTAATTCACAGTTGTCACACAACTCTGTGAGTGAAAAGTTACACTCTGTCTCCTCAAAGAAGTATTTCAGCTTTCTTCAGCTACTTGTTACTATGGAGATGTGGGTGGGCAGTAGCCATATATCCTCCTGCAGTATCTAGTTTAAACGTTATTTGTTCTATTTACATTCTGTCTACCTGTGGCACTGGTCAGTATGGGAGACTGTGACAAGCCCAAAGGCACTCTGTGAATTTCAAAGGGACAAGAGCCGAGATCTTCTAGGTCCCAGTGCAAGCACTCTAAACAGTACGCCATCCTACCTTAACTGTACAAAGCAACGTGTGCACGTTATTTTAGCAGTCTCAGGAACTTCATAATTGTCTAATAATATTTTTGTACTGACTACATTGAGAAGTCAAAATTGAAATAGGGACTGAGGTGGTCCAAAGTCATGGAACAGGCTAAGAGTGGGTGAAGTAATAGCAGCACTCTATTCTGCTTTGGTCAGACCTCACCTAGAATACTGTGTCCAGTTCTGGGTACGATAGTTCAGGAAGGATATTGACAAGCTGGAATGTGTTCAAAAAAGGGTGACCAAAATGGTAGAAGGCCTGGAAACCATGAAGCCCGATGAGAAGGAGCTTAGGGAGCTGGGTGTGTTTAGCCTGGAGAAGAGAAGGTTAAGAGGCAACATGATAGCTATGTTTAAATATTTGAAGGGATGTCGCATGGAAGATGGGGCAAGCTTACTTTTTGTTGCTCTGGAGACTAGGACACAGAGCAATGATTTCAAACTATGGGAAATGAGATTCCACCTAAACATTAGAAATAACTGCTTACGGAAAGAGTGGAATATGCCGCCTCAATGAAGTGTGATGCAGTCTCCTTCTTTGGAGGTTTTTTTAAACGCTGGATGGCCGTCTGTTGAGAGTGCTTTGATTGTGTCTTCCTGCATGGCAGAATGGGGTTGGACTGGATGGCCCTTGGGGTTTCTTCAGAATCTGTGATTCTAAGTGGAGCTCTAGGACCGCAGGATTTGGTGGCTGTCAGCTTATTCAGACTCTGCACGTTGACTCCCATCTCTCATGAACTGCGTCGTCTGGAAGCCTCTAGAAATGGCAATTCAGCTTTCAAATCAACTGTTGCTCCTTTGCACTCTTTACCATAAATCCCTCCATTTTTCAACGTTGAAAATGGACTTCGATCTACTTTTGCCTCTCTTTTTTTTAGCCATTTATATATTCATTTATTTAAAGCAGGGGTAGGCAACAGCCACAAAGCACGGGACAGTGCCCTCCTCCAGCCCCCCTCCCATGGCTTGCATTCTTCCTGACGGTTGTCAGTGCCCTTCCCAAAATGGCAATTCGAAGTGAAGTTGTGTCACTTCTTGATACCATGTTTTAGAGAGACTATCTGATGAAAAGGAAGGTATTGGGGGGGGGGAGTTCTAAGAGACTTTCCTTGGTGGGATGGGGCAGTTTTATTATGTTGGGGGGGGCTTTCAATGCACTTTTTAGGTCAAAAACACCAGGAAATCACTCTGGAATTTTTTTAAAACAAATGTGGGTGGTTGGGGGACTTTTAAGAACTGCAGAAAGTGGGGTGCAGGGTCCAGATGCAGCCCATTGGCCCCACTTTGCCCACTCTTGATTTAAAGTGTTTGTTCTTTAGTTTTCTGCCCACCTGGGTTCCTGAAACTGTACAAAATAAAAGAGAGAACAAACATTCTGAAAATAGAGGAAAAATAAAAATTGGTTTTAAAAATCCAGGCCGTACAGAATAATACAGTTTTGGCTGTCTACTGGGTGCTCCACAAGGATGTGGCTGGCTTGATGTCCTTTGGAAAAAGTGCTGCTATAGAGATGGAGCTTTCTGGTATACCTATCTGCCTTGCCTCTTGGGGTGATGGGACATACCGCAAGCCCCTGCCCTTTCAGATATCCTGGTCCCAACTGTTCAGGGATTTGTAGGTCGACACCAGCACCTTGATTTGAGCCTAGAAACCAATCAGAAGCTGTAGTAGATGGTTCAGGATATATGGTCCCTAAATCTCATGTTATATAACAATATGATAACAGTGTTTTCATGTACAAAAAACCAACACTGCACCTTGTTCTAGTTGTTGACTTGTTTCGTATACTCAGTACACAGTACTTTGTGTACACCCACACTTCTTTTGTTTTACTTTTGTGAACTGCTGCAGCAGGCAGACTTAAGGCCAAAAGGGTGTCCTTCCTTCAGTCTGTTAATCTGATGTTTACATAGGGTTGGTACACACAGTGTGAAGTATTATATCTGTGGAAAGACTTGTGAGGGTAAGTTAAGGACAGAGTGGGACTATATCTTGGAGGTAGACATCTACAGAATTTGGCCAAATGTAAAAACCATATTTTAAATCTTAATGTAAAACTTATTTTTTATCACTCTTTTATCACTGTTTGTGCTGATTATGTGACATTCTCAAACTGTTCTTCAAACATAATAGCACCATTGCAGGACATGCGGAAATGCTTCTGTAGCAGTATATGTTATTTTAAAGCGTCTGCTGTATTGCTAATGATCAGGGAAGGCAGGTGATCCTTCTTTTGCTGTCTTTCTTTCACCTTGTTCCATTTCACAGGTGGTAAACTGAGGTTGGAGAGCCAGTGTGGTGTAGTGGTTTGATTGTTGAACTACAACCCTGGAGACTAGAGTTTGATTCACTGGTTGGCCATGGAAACCCACTGGGAGACCTTGGGCATACCACACACCCTCGGCCCCAGAAAACCCTGAGATAGGTTTGCCTGAGGGTTGCCATAAGTCAGAAATGATTTGAAAGCACACAACAACAAAAATGAGATTAAGAGTATGACGTTTGGGCAGATGACTCTGTGGTTATGTAGGACTGCAGAGAGGGTGTTCTGTAGGGCAGGAAATACAAACCTACCTGAATCAAATCAGTACCTAAATTGATTTACAGCAACTTAGCTGCAGTCATAAACACATTTACTAGAAGATAAGTCCCACCTATCTTAGGAGTGCCTTAGTTCTGAATAATCATCCTCAATATTGTAGTGTCAGCTGCTGTTTCAGCTGAAAGTAGACAACTGTGGTCATTTAACCGCTGCTAATAGTTTGATGTTGGCATACAGAAATTTGAAGGGAGAATTTAATCCTAGTTCTGTCACAGTGATAAACACCCTTTTTCAGCCTCAGTATGATATCTTTACTTTTCTCAAGTGAAAGAATGCAGTCTAGGATGCAGCTTCCTCCCTTCAGGTTTCTGAAGAAGCAGAAAAGTAAGTGTATGTCTAAATTCATGCTTCATGTTTTTCTTGCTGCAGGTGGACATCTTTTAGAACATCAAATCATTGAGTCAAACTGACCGGTCATTTGAACGTCTCTTGTTTGATCATGGTCAAATATTGTCAAATATTCCAAGAAGCCAAGAATGTTTTCGTGTCAGCTTACCTTTCAATTTCAGTATGGTGTACTTTTGTTGGCAAGGAGAAGTGGTAGTGAGCAATGTCCTCTGGGTTTGTAGTAGTCAGTGGAGGTCTAGTGCCCTAGTGAAATTTAACATAAGGGCAGCCTTACTGGATCTGACGAAGGCCTGAATCCTTTCAGTAGTACCTGGTAGAGTAGACCCATTGAAACATGAGCCAACATGTGTGTAATTCCCCTTGGTTTGATAGGTTTACTCTAGTTCGAACTAACACTAGGATTCAGGCCAATAGGACCATGTAACCCAGTGTTCTGCTTTTCGGGCACCACAAAAATCAGGGGTAAGGAACTGCACAGTAGCCAGGGGCTGGTTTTCCCCCTGCAACCCCCAGTGGGCTGCATCTCTCTTTGTTGGAGTCCTTCCCAAAATGGCATTGGGAGGTAGCATTGAAATAATGAAAACAAAAGACAGCTCCTGTACGTTTAATGGTTGTGTGGAAGAGCTAATTTCAGCAGGTGTTGCTAGTCATACCACCAGGTAACAAGTAACACATGCTGAAATTACCTCTTCTGAACAATGGTTACAGGTACAGGAATGCAGCCATCTTTAGTTTTCAGTCTGAAAACCCTCACTGGAAGTGGCATCATGTCACTTCCTGTTACTATTTTGAGAAGGACGCTGATGAAAACAGTTCTACAGTGGGCCCTTGGAATTTGCTAGAGTTGGTTCCAGAGTTGGACCCCCCCCAAAAAAAACCAAAATTCATAGATGCTCGAGTCCCATTATAATATAGTAAAATAGTATCCCTTATATAAAATGGCACAATCACAGTTTGCTCTTTGGGTTTTTTTTGGGGGGAGAGGGATATTTCCAAGTTGTGGTTAGTTGAATCCATGCGTATAGAATCTGCGGATATGCAGAGCCAGCTGTACTTGGAGGCGCTAGGGGCTTTGTCTCTGAGGCTGGGACATTCTGGAGCTTCCTCATGGTTTGGAGGCAAAAAATGCCTCAAAGTCACACCAGATTTTTTTTAAAAAAAACATTTGAGGGGTTGGGGGATTTAGGGAACTGAGGGAGGGGGGCTTTGAGGGCCCCCAAAGTGGGACCTAGATGTTTCCAGGCAGTCCAATAGCAGCCAGCAGCGGGCTCCTGTCCACTGGTATTCAGCAGTACACAGTTTGCTGAATCTGGAATTTTGAGGGGGTGGTAGCTCTGCTAGTTTGTTGGAACAAAAGCAAACAGAGCCTTATGAAGCATTAGAGACTAACAGGTTTTATTAGGAATAATCCTATGGGCTTCAGCCACCTTGTTCCTGTGATGAAGGACCACAAAATTCTTTGCTGAGTCTAGAAGTTCCATGTAACTGAATGGTTGATAACCATTAACAGAGCTCTCCTGCTCTATGAGTTCGCTCTGTCCCCTTTTAAAGCCATACCTTGTAACAGTAAGTTTCATAAACCTGTTTTGAGTTGTCTGAAGAATCAGTTCATTTTGTTTTGAATCTGTTGCCAGTCAATTTCTATGTGTTATCCTGAGTCCCATGGTGTCTTGAAAACACATACATATGCAATATATAGCCCATTGCATCTTCATTTAATATCTTTTTTTAAAATCACAAAGTGTGCAACATTTTAGCTTTCTTCCTAGGAAAGATGCTCCAACCCCAAGGTAATTTTGGTTGCTGCTTTCTGCAGCTATGCCATCTCTATAGTCTCCTTTTTTAAAAGATGGAGTATCTAGAACTACAGGCAGCGTTTTAAATGTGGCCGCACATAGATTTCATTACATTTTAAGATTAATTTCATTGTTTCACAATGAGTTAATTAATTTGGTTTTGCAATTAGTACGATTGAATTATGCGTTCTTCCTGTTAAACGAAGTTAGAGCTTTTAAAATCATTGCCTATTGTTACAGTTGGCCATCCACATTTATGGGTTTGACTTTCACAGATTTGATTATTTAGGAGTTTCTTCAGCCCCTGCCCCTCCACTTCAGGCATTTTTTTCCCAGGGGAACCTTCCCTCGGGGGAGCTCCAGTCATGCTGCGCAGCCCTTTAAAAAAACTGCCTCTGGTCCTCCTCCTCCTCCTCTTCCACCAACCACAGCTTGGCCAGCTAAAGACAATTCACAGCCTGATTTCTCAGCACCACAAACCCTCTTCTGATGTGCCACATACACCCAAGGAAGGAGATGGGTGTGAGAGAGGAAGTATAGGGCCACCGTGTCAACTCACCCTTGCCTCTCCTTTCCCTGACCTGATTCGGACCCTGGGTACCTGTTCTCCTCAACATTCCCTGGACCCCTTCCCACAGACATGCACACACATTTTGATATTTGCGATTTCCCCACTTTTGTGAAGGTCCTGCATCTCCCACTCTAGCAAATGTGGAGGGCCAACTGTATTTCATTCCTATTGACCAATTGATTGACCAAGCCTTTTCTGTAGGTGAAATTTTGAGGACATTTATGTTGGATGTGTTTTAACTTAAGATCAGTTTTGAGTATCCTACTGATGTTATCTTTTGTTTATTTTGGCCTTTACAAAGAGCTTTGTTGCTTTCAAAATTGAAGTGCAATATGTAAAGTCGAAGACTTTCATGGATGGACTTCATAGGTTGTTGTGGGTTTTCCGGGCTTGGAGGCTGTGTTCTGTTAGTATTTTCTCCTAACATTTCACCTGCATCTGTGGCTGGCATCCTCTGAAGATCCTTTGAAGATGCCAGCCACAGATGCAGGCGAAATCTCAGGAGAAAATAGTAATAGAACATGGCCTCCAAGCCCGGAAAACCCACCACAACCTATGAAGTGCAATAGATCCACAACTTCTCTTATTGAGTTCAGTGGGACTTGCTCTGTGGTAGATGTGTATTAGGATTGCGGCCTTAGCTCCTTTTGCTTAAGAAGCAGTGGAAGAAAGAGATAGCACTGCGTTCTGTGCTCAAGTGTTCTATGTTTATACATTGTAAAATTAGTAATGGGTCTAAAAACTACTGGGTGCTTTAGGTAACTTCCAGCTTAGATCCGCAATATTTAGAGTTTTCAGTTTCTCTGTACAGGAATCATTTTATGAACTGGACATTAGTGTTTCTAGCACGGCACTTCTTTTAAAATTCTGTAGCCAGGTGTTGTGGACACTTGTGGGATGCACAATGGAATTGCTAGCTTTTTGCGGACCTAGGATGCATTGTGTGTCCTTCGGCGGCCCAGTCTACTCAAGAAGGGTGTGTTTATCATACAGAGTTTCTCAAAGCCCAGTAAACCGCCATGAACCTGTATAAAATATGGGCTGGCATCATCTTAGGAGATTATGACATTATAAACTGACTTAAGATCACATCAGGTTGAATTGCACTGTTGAGTAATGTTCGTATCTCACAGGGGGAGCAGAACATAGCTATGTTACTGGGACCATTGCACAGGCCATTGCCCTGGAGATCCTGTTGCACAGCAGAGCCCCCATTGAGCATTGGAATACCGTGCACGGTACCCCGTTGTGGGTTCCGAAGGCGGATATCATTGCATTGCAGGACATTGCAGGTGGCCCAGTGCATATTGCTGCAGTTCACTAGAAGGTTTATGTGTATCCTGTTAGAATCGTAGAATCGTAGAGTTATGCATTGTAGCCTCTGACACAGGGTATAGGCGCTGGTTTTATTTAAGGAGGTGTCTTACAAAAAAGAAAAGCACACTAGAAAATGAAATACTGATGATTTTAGCAGTAATAAGTAACTCCATGAGTTCTTTGGATTCTTTTTGATTGGAAGGGCTAATTTGATGTTAGGGAAGTATGATACCTTTATTTCTTCCACATTGCAACAGAAATATCAAAGCAGTAAACATAATAGCATCTCCAACACTGACTTTCATCTACATAGATAAAATAAATAACTTACTTTGGTTGATTTCTGTGGTATTTCCTGACCCCATGTGAGTTCAGATATATTCCATAGGAGTGTTTGTGGGTGTAGAATGAAGGCTATTATCCTGAAACACCCAGAGCTAGAGAGCATATGTTCGCATAGGCAGAACATTTGTTTGGAAAACTTGACAGACCTCCTTTTCTGATTAAAGAAAAAGAAGGAAAGGTAATTGCCATAATTTCTGCGTCCCGTTTTTCAATGTTCTCAACAAAGGTCTTTTTGTTTATATGTTTTCAGCTGGAAATACCAACTGAAAACAAACAAAACCCTTGTTGTAAACCCTAAAAATTTGGAAATGAGCGTAAACCTTGAAGGAAAACAGCTGCTTTTGTTCGGAAGACCAAGTATTAGTGGAACCATTAATGATATCATTCTTCCCCAGTAACAAAACAGGGCATATTGAGAGACATGTCTCCCAGCGAAGGCCATTCTTCATACTGTGGTCCTTGCAAACACATTTCTCACACATGGTGTACCATCTGCTGTCTTTCTTATCTGCTGTCCTACTGCAGAAGTAACATATGTGTGGTTTAGTCTGTTGAATGGTGGCAACGTATATTGGATCTTTGATCAGCAGACCTTCTGTCACTTCTAAGTTACTGAAAAAAAATTGAGACCTACCTCATTTGGTCCACTGTGGAAATAAGGCTCAACTAGTGTTGTCATCGCACTGTAACCAAGCTAGAAGTCCTGTGGTGTGCCAGGCTGCCTGACCAGGTAGATCTCTACCTTCAGAGGATATGATGTCTTAGTACAGCAGTGCCACCACACTTTTATGCCACTTTGTGGTGGTTTATTGAGCCTGTAGTTCTAGAATGAGTATTTACTTATCAATAGGAATATGGTGTTTAAATTGAGGAAAGTAACAATACCACTCTATTCTGCTTTGGTTAGACCTCATCTGGAATATTGTGTCCAGTTCTGGGCACCACATTTCAGAAAGGATATTGGCAAGCTGGAACATATCCAGAAGAGGGAGACCAAAATGGTGAAGGGTCTGGAAGCCATGCCTATGAGGAGCAGCTTAGGGAGCTGTGTATGTTTAGTCTGCAGAAGAGAAGGTTAAGAGGGGACATGGTAGCCGTGTTTAAATATTTGAAGGGATGTCACGTCGAGGAGGGAGCAGGCTTGTTTTCCCTTGCTCCAGAGACTAGGACAAGGAGCAATAGATTTAAGCTGCAGGAAAGAAGATTCCACCTGAACCTCAGGAAGAACTTCCTGATGGTCAGAGCTGTCCGGCAGTGGAATCTGCTACCTCCATGGAGTGTGGTGGAGTCTCCTGCTTCTTTGGAGGTTTTTAAGAAGAGGCTGGATGGCCATCTGTTGGGAGTGCTTTGATGGGTGTTCCTGCATGGCAGAACGGGGTTGGACTGGATGGCCCCTTGGGTCTCTTCCAACTCTATGATTCTACTTCTGAACAAAACCAGTCAGTCAGTGTTTTGATCCATTCCTGGTGCGTGACATTCAAAGCTGTTCAGAAGATGTCATTCACATATCCTAAAAGGATTGTATTTTAGTAGTAACTGTATCCATAACTCTTGCTTCCCTGTTGTTGAACTTAAAGGACGTAGCGAGTACACAAAATCTCTTCAGGCATATTGTTGCTTTGAAGTGGCAGTACACGTCCTCCAAACCTTCATGTTCTCCATTCTAGGAGAAAAAGGTCAAAATCTGTCTTTACTCAGCATTTTCAAGAGGCTTCCACCCTTCAACTTTGGTAGCATTTCTTCTTGTTCCATGCTTTGAATACACATTATGCCTCTCTACTTGTTTCATAGGTTATGTGGTAAAGAGTGCTTCCTCTAAGGAGCAGATTTCTAACACTTTTTCATTTTTTCCCCTGAACTTTCTTTAGCCCTGGGTGTTACTAAATGATATCTCTAGCTTCAAGGGGGCAACTGTTGAAAGCTGGGGCAGCATTAGCCCCCAACTGAGGACCTTGGAGGGCCACGCCGCCACACCCCTCTCCCCAAGTTTTTTTTCCCCCTTAGATGACCTTGATTGAGAGAAGAAGCAGCATGGGGTCACAAATACTGCCTAAGAGATGTACTGCACACAATTTCTAAGGGATTTGCGGTGTGTATTTTGCACAGTATTTTCAGACAAATTCTGCTTTTTCTCTCAATCAGCCCGGTGCCATTTTTAGTACAGTCTGTGCACAGGTTCCGCTTTTTGACAATTTCCACTTTTTGACAGCCCTCTGGTCCCTAACCTGTCAAATAAGCAGGGGACAGTTGTATTTGAGGGGACTAAAATGTCCTCTACTGATTAATAAGATGAAAATTAAATATGCCAAGCAGACATGACTGTAAAATTTCCGTTTCTTCTTATCAACAGTAAAACTGCAAGAGGTATTATTGCATCTGCAGTCAGAATGTAAGAAATGCAGTTACTTTCCTTCTGAAGACAGAAATATGACATTTCTATCTTTTCAAAGAACATAACTTTGTTACTTGGATTTTGATTGTTAATGTTGCTGTGTTTTTTATAGGTCTTATTGTTGCTAAGCTTCAATGATTATTTTATGGTCATACTGTAACATTTCATGTTGGAGCTGAAATTACTGAACAGGGATTGATTTGTTATGGGGAGGTAGGGGAGATATGGAAATTTGTTTTATCTTTTATCTTGTATTCACATGACATGACGAACTAGGAGTCTAGGGAAGCATCTTTGTTCTGAGGTTTTTTTATTGCAGGAATGGGAGTCATGTGTTCTTGCAGAAGTTCTTGGACTGTAGCTCCCTGCATTCCTCTCCATTGCTTCTACTGGCTAAAGACTGCTGGGATTTGCAACCCTACAACATTTGGACAGTCACATGATCACCACCCTGGTAGGGCAGTTAGGCAGGGGGCCGTTTTGGGAAGGAGAAGCTTCACGCTGCCAAGACAACTCAGTAAACCAAATGCTGAACCTTATGGCTTATTTAGTCACCCTGGCTTGAAGCGGGAATGATCTAGCAACCTCTGCATTCCCTCATTCATGACACACCATGTCGTGTCATGAATGAGTTTGCTATGGGTTGCTATGACCTACGGATATGTAGTGTCAGTGAGATGCAAGTTATAGCATCTGAATATTAGAAAGAAAGAGAGTTAGAAAATTTAGGGGCCAGCAAAAGTAAATTCAAACTGAACTCATCTGAAAAGCATTGTTAGATATCAAACTCAAAACTCAAAAGAGTTGTTAGATATTCAGAAGAAGGAGAAAAAAAGTCAATGTACGTTGCTTCCTCCTCTTATATTTAGATAGAATATCCAAAACTGAGCCTCTGTGCTTTTTTGCTGGGAGTTTCCCCCCACCTCTTGTTGTGTTTATGTGTGTGTGAGAAGCCAAGCCGTGACTGCCCGGGGATGAGTACCAGTTTGATTAGTTACCAGCATAAAGTCCTGGATATTTCTTGTGAGAAAAAAAATGTGGACTGTAGCTGCAATCATCACCAATAGGAATTTGAAATGCAGTATCTGGAAAGATAGGGGTTGCATCTGAAGCAGAGTAGTGGTTTGCCTTAGGACTCTGGAGACCAGTGTTTGAATCCCTGCTTTGCTATGGAAACCCACTGGGTGACTTTGAGCAAGTCACTCTCTCAGCCTCAAAGGAAGGCAAAGGCAAACGGCTTCTGAACAAAGCCTTCCAAGAAAACCCAGTGATAGGTTCATCTTAAGGTAGCCATAAGTTGGAAACAACTTGAAGGCGCACAACAGAGGTTCCTTATAGCTCCTATTTTTAAGAAATTTCTGTTGTGACAGATGAGTTAACTGGAAAGTTTATAAAAGTGGTCCAGAAATGTGATGCTACTGTTATTCCTGTTCCAAATGGAATTTTTAGTGAAAGGGAATGGTATGAGATGATGACATTTCCATAATCACATATGCTTATTTAGGAATATTCAATCTCCAACTTCAGAAGGAGTTTGGAAATCTGGCTGTATTCCATGTTTGCAGATATGGGGAGGAACGGATTTGAATCACTTATGCAGGTGGTAAATGTAGTTGTCACTGTTAGAACTGAGGGCAGAGAGACTTTCTTACTGCTTGTTGTGATGGTCCTTGTTTTTAATTGCATTGAAGTTGACGTCAATTTATGGTGACCCCATGAATGGGAGACCCCCAAGAGTCCCATTTGTCTACAGCCATGCTCTGGTGTTGCATACGCACAGCCGTGGCTTCCTTGACTGAATATATCCATCTGTAGTGTAGTTTCCTGCATTTCCTACTGCCTTCCACTTTATGGAGCATTATTGTCTTTTCTACTGGGTCATGCTGTCTCTTGATAGGCCCAAAGATCAATAGCCTCAGTTTGATCATGTTGACTTCTAGTGAGAGTTTTGGCTTCGTTTTCTGTAGGACCCATTTATCTTCTTTTTGGGAGTTTGTGATATCCACAGAACTCTCCTCCAGTGCCACATTTCTAATGAGTTGATTTTCTTCCTGTCAACTTCCTTCCCTATCATGAGCTAGAGCAGTGGTTCTTAACATTTTCTCTACCACAGACCCCCTTTAAATATCTTTTATTGCCTTGGACCACCAAAACTTAACTCAGGGCAGCTTCTCACTGTATGTGTGGTAGCAACAAATGTAATGTGCTCAGTGTGTAATGTGCTCACTCAGTGTCATTCACTTGCAAGTTCTCACTACGTGCGGAAGTAGGAAGTGTTGAATACATTTTTTTTTTTTGCTAACAAACAATTTCACAACTTTTGAACAGTTTTGAGATACTGTAATGAAACTTTGTACAGATGATGTCTGTCACTGGCCAAAGACTCCTGCTCTTTGAGATCAATGTACGACTGTCTGTCTACCTCTCTTCCTTCCTTCCTTCCTTTCATTCTGTTTTCATTGTAAAGCTCATAATATTTCTTCAAGCCTTTGCAGGCCCCCTCTGTTAGACATCGTGCCCCCCTCCCAGGGTCCATGGACCTCAAGTTGAGAACCACTGAGCTACAGGAATATATTTTTCAAACAGTGTTCGTACAGAGATTGAAAATACATGATCGTCTTAGCAGTTGACAGTCCTGTCACTGAGTATTGTTTTGGAGATTCCTTTCTAGAAATGTAGGCGTACAGAAGAAGAAGAGGCTGAGAAGCATTTTGCTTAGCTTTCGAAGGTCAAAAAAAAAAAAAAGTGGCAGCTGAGCAAAACAGAGCCCTCTTTAGCATACAACAACATTTGGTTTTAAAATGCAAGTGCCAAACTGCCAGAAAGGAAATAGTGTAATTAACACATGGAAAGTATTGCCAAGTGATGCGAATGTGGCCAAGAATTTAAGAGGGTTTTGATCAGATAATGTTTACATAATCAGATAACATCCGCTTCACTATATTTATAATGAATATATTTATAATGAAGATGGGCATAAAAGGATGCTGTTTCAGAAGCTATGCCAGGTGTCTTCAAAGCAGAGAGCCAATTTCCCAGAAAAAGAGAAACCTGCGATTGGCTGGCTTTTGGTAGTGCAACAAAGTTGGCCAAAAGTATTTTTTTTAAAATGAAAAACGAAAAATGCACTCTCTCTCTCTCTCTCTGTGTTTAGTGTGCAGGATGATATCTTCAGATCATCTCTGTGAAGTAAGGTATGGCCAGTCAATTTCCACAAGCATATCGTTAAGAGTGTATCCACAAGGTAGCTTGGAAGGAGTGACATAGCAATTGTGGGGCAGTAGTCCTGCCTTGTGCTGTATAAGTTGATGTTCTTAATCTTGTTGTTAAACTTGGAATTAACGGATGTACATGTTGATTGTTAAATGTCTTTTGGAAACTGGCTGAAAATTAGAATCAGAAAAGCGTAGTTCATTGGTACTTGAAGGGCTGGTCTCTAAACTGATGCTGGTCCTTGAGCTACTGGCAAGGGTCAAAGACAGAAAGAAAAAATTGCACCCAATGGGCACAAATTTAGTACTGGTCCTCAGCGTACTGGAAAACTATAATTGCTGGTCCCACAAATCAGATAGTCTGAGAAGCATCAGTGTTGTTGAAAGCGGGAAAATGCAGGAGGCGTTGAAAGTAACGGCTGTAGTTGACAAGAGCCGACTGTGACCAAGAGGTTTGAATGCACACACATTAAGAGTTTTTGATATAAGTGCTTATATCGCACTGTAGAATTCCCATATCGGAATGAACTGAATTCGCTGCTTGCAGAATTTTGGTGTAACCCATGGGTAGGTGACCTGTTGGTTCCTAGATGTTTTGGATTACAATTTCTAGGAGCCCTAGCTGGTATACTCAGTGCGTAAGGCATTATCAGATTTGTAGTCCTAAACATCCATCCAACAGGGTTTTGGAAATTGTTTTTCAAGAAAGATTTTTAAATAGTGTACTGTGCTGTTTTATTAAACTATTTTTTTCGTTATAGGGCATGTTTTAAGTTGGTTTTAACATTGTTGATAGTTAATTATGTGTTAACGATTTTTGGTCGTTTTTTCAGTATTACATTTGTTTTAAACAGTAAGCCACCTTGAGTCCCAGTTCTGGGGAATGAATGGATCACTGAATGAATCTCTCCTGGTGGTACAGAATCATAGGAATAAAGCTGCCTTAGTCAAATCATTGGTCCATCTAGCCCAGTATGGGCAACTGACTGATGTCAATTGCTGTCCAGGATTTAAGACAGGATTCTTTTCTAGCCCTACCTGAAGATCTTTGGCATTCCCTGTTGGTCCTTCATCCAAGAACTAACCAGTCCCAAAGCTGTTTAACTTCCAAAATTACACTAGATCAAATGTATTTCTAGTTGGGACCAGAGTCACTGATCATTGGCCAAGGCAGCTGGGACTTCTGGGAATTGAAGTCCAAAACACCTGGATGACTAGAGTTTGGGAACCACTCGTTTACGGTATCTGGTAGCATTCAAAAGTGTATTAGCTCTAAGCCTGCAGTTGGGTTTAGCTGCCATTACCATCTTGTAACTATGAGCATCTTTCTTCTTAAAGTGAATCTCACTGTGTTTTCAATAAACCTTTTCTCCACCCTCCCGAAAATGTTTTGTTTTCTTTTCAAAATTTGCACCTGTTTATCAGTTGTAGAGTCCATCCTATACTATGATAGATCATTGGTTCATCTATATAAATGCTAGATTGTGGGTAGCAGCCTGGTGGTTTCCAAAAGTTGTAGTTCAGTATGCCTAGAAGACACCTTCTTGGGAAATGCTGGGCTAGCCTACTAATGGACCTTATCCTGTTGCACAGTTACACCACTGTGATTCCATTTTAACTGCCCTGACAGCATCCTATGGATTTTCATAGTCTGGCGAGGTCCTAGGAGTTGCTGGTTAAGAATACTAAATATTCCTCCCTAAACTGCAAATCCAAAGATTCGATAGGATATTGCCATGGTGGTTAAGGTGTCATTATAGTGCCACAGTTGTGTAGTGTGAAAGGGCCCATTATCCACTCTTTTTGGATATGGGGTGCTTTTCAGTTCTGCCGTTGCTGGCAGTGGCAGAGATTTACCCTAGGGCTGTCTGCATTCAATGCAGGAAACTGACTGCTAAGCAACCTCCAGCCCAGTTTCTGTGTCCTGATAATCTGACCCCTCCTCTCCCTCCAAAATGTGATGCTCTAGTGCTGTTCTTGTTGTTGACTTTAGAAGTTAGAGTCTCTGCCACTCTTTCCCCTGATTCTGCTTCAAGTCTCCTGGGACTACAATCAGGCAATAGGTTTTTCTGTCCTTAAAACAACATGTCATAATTCCCCACTGCCCATGCTGTGTGATGAGTACCTATGACTGAACGAGACAGTGAGATATGAGCAACCCCCAGCCCAGTTTCTGTGTCCTGATAATCTTGGCCCTCCTCTCCTCTCCCCTCCATCTCTCCCTTATTTTGCAGAGAGGAGATCTGAGTTCAAAGGCAGCTTTGAAGCTTGCATTTATGCGAAGGCTTAATTTCATTTGAGGCTCATAAAGGCACTGCGTTTGTTTCCTCTTGATCTTTCTGAGCTGTCATTGAGCAGCTGTGAAGATTACCCATCTGTGTGCATTTGGAGGTGTCTGTCATTAAATATTTTTTAACAGGGGTTTTCTAAATCACTGAAAAAGCGTGCGTCTTTTCCTTAATGCTAAATGTAAGCTCAGTTTCAGTTATTGCCACTAGAAACACGGTATTAGTATTGCAACAATAGATGGATGTATAGATACTATGCTGTAACAAGGAAATAATTTGCATTCTCCCCTTCCCTGTACAGTAATAATCAGAGTGTTCCACACCACAGAAGTGGAAATAAAAAAAAAAAATGAGAAAGGACGAAAAAAAATGAAGAGTTGTATGAGACGCCAGGCATTAGTGATAACTGTTTCTAAAGAATTTTAAAAAGTTACAAAATGGTCGTGTTTGCATGGTTCTTAATCATAGTGTCAAAGAAAGTTACCTCTTTGTATATTTTTGAGGGGTTTTCTCAAAGCTGAAAGTTTCATTTTTGAACAACAACTATCAATATCCCTAACCGGCCCTTCTTGTTGTCCAAAAAGTTTTTTTTTTTTTGGCATTGCCCCCCCTGCCCAAATCTTCCAGTCTCTGTATTCTTTACCATGAGATGTTACAGATACTTTGAAAAGATAATGCTGATCAATGTAGGCTGATTAGCAGCTATCACCTATGCTAACTGAAATGGAACTTCTATACCGAGGAGTAGTTACATCGCTAAATTCCACATGTGGGAACCAGTAGCAGGGGTGAGAGGGACCGCTGAATTCACACTACTTTGTGGCTGTTAGTAGGAGTACAAAGCTCAACTAGATGGGAACCTTCTGTCTAATCCAGATGGACTCCTCTTATGTTTGCAATGCTGCTGGAATAGCACCTGTGAGACGTGCGTAGCCGTGCAGATCACACTTCACTGCATGGTGATGGATGGCCTTGGGCAGGATAGGAAACCGGCATTTTCCTCATGAATGTTGTGGTTTGGGGTGTTGGGAAAACGCTCTCTCTCTCTCTCGGCAGTCTTGAAAGAAAAGAGGTTGGTGTTCTGTGCAACAGCTGTGTGTTTCTTGGCACCTGAAGTTTCCTCTAACCCCGTTCCCTGCTCCTGAGCCTCTCGTGAACCTCCCCTGCTTCGCACCACATTGTCTCCCTGTTGCCTTGACATTTGTTCCTCCCGCTTAACTGAGTTGCAAGGGGAGACATTTTTGAATGTAAATAATTATGCAAACACGCAGTGGCAGTTAAGAGTTACTGAACAGTTTAGGGAGCAACTGTTTGCAAAGGTGTCATTCAAGAACTGCTGCCAGCTTGACCCAAAATAGCCTCCAGTGAAAACACTGGTCTTTCAAAGTGGCTGCTCTTTCTCTCTCTCTCTGTTTTTTTTTTCTCCCCTTAGGGGTGACATTGGCAAAATGAAGGGAAGGCTTGAAAGAACACTCTGATTTCTTTACTGGTCGCTTTTCATTTTCTTGGAGAAAAGTCTTGGGAATGAATAAGGATGAAAGTCCTTTTATGGACTGATGAAACTTTGCGTCCTTCCAGGTTGTCAAAAGCGAAATGTCCCAATGGAAAGCTGAGGAAGCTTTGTGTATGTGCAGCCCCCACCACTACCCACTCCTTCTTGAAAATAATAGGAAATTCAGCCAGAGAGTCATCTTTTCTTTTCTAGGTCCAAATTTTGATGGCTTGTTGCTCAAAACAGAGTGCTCAGAGTGGCTAGACAGGAAGGAACAAAAGAAAAGGCTAATAGGAGACAATTCAGTACAACTTCCTTCTAAAAGAGATCCTTTTTTGGGATCCCCAAATGCCCAGAGGATCCACAACAACAAAAAGAAACTATTTTGAAAAATTTTGAGAATTTTTTCCCTGTTACCCCAAACCAGTCAAAACTGACTACTTTTGCTTCCCACAACTGACAAGGCCTCCGAGACCAAGGAAAAAGCAATAAGCAAAAATAGAAATTGCTTCCAATTTGTATAGTGCATTTATATATTCCAAAATATAGTGCCATTGTCACCCACTGAAGGTACAGTCACCCACTCTTGTTCTAAACCAATTTTCTCTTTTCATGCATTTTTGGCCATTTAGACCAGCTTGCCTTTTTCAGACATGAGACTCAATTTCATGTATATCCGTCAATATTTTCTCTTCCTCTTGTGGAGTTTCTTCCTTTCTTTTGCATTTTTCTCTTTTACCTTCTTTAGAAAGAATTCTTAAGCAAGAAAAAAGTGGTCAATCCTTAGCTGGGGTCAGTTGCAGCTTATGTTAACCAGTGTAGGCTGTTGATGTTTTGTTGACTTCCAACTATCCATTCAGTCCATGTTATAAATTCTTCTCTTTGATGCCCCTCCAACTTTCTTTGACTTGGTTTTTGGAAGACCATTTGTAACAGTAGTGAGACTTAAGAAAGCCTGTAGGATTGCTGAAACTGGCCTTGGGGGTGTTCACACATACCCATTTATCACTTAACACATGCAGTATCAAGCATGGGGCTGTCCTGTTGTGCTATAATGGGATGATTCTTGTAGTGTTAAAAATACACTTTCTCCAGGGTCCTTTTCACACTATGCAGTTGTAGTGGCATGATTCCACTTTGACTGCCATGGTTCCATCTTTTGGAATCCTGGGATTTGTAGTTTAGGGAGGGGTATTTACAATTTTTAGAGAATAGTCCAGTGGTTTCAGTGTTGGACTATGACCCTGGAGACTAGGGTTTGATACCCAGCTCAGCCGTGGAAACCCGCTTGGTGACCTGGGGCATATCAACACTCTCAGAAAACCCTGTGATAGACTCACCTTAGGGTCGCTGTAAGCCAGAAATGATTTGAAGGCACACAACAACGTTTATAATTCTTATCCGGAGAGTACTAATGCCTTGCCAATCCAAAAATCCCAGGATTCCATAGGATGTTGGCTTGGGAGTTAAAATGGAATCATAATGCTACGGTTGTGTGGTGTGAAAGGAACCCTTGTCCTTTGGTCAACCTGAAAGTCTATCATTTTGGAAGACGTTTTGAGCTCTGGGTCAGGTCATAAGTGTTTTGTTGACAAGGTAGACCTCCTCCTTTACTCTTGCTTCATCTAGTTACCTCAACTCTGCTTCTTTTCTTCCCTTTCTCACTTCCTTTTTTCGATGTAGCTTGATTTTACTTGGACTTTGCCGCTTTTGCATGCCTGATCTCCTGTCGTACTTAATGGAGAGCTTTATGATTGCTGCTAGGTAACTAGGCCCAAACCCTACAGCAGAAAGAATACCTGATTGTTGGCTCTTATATAGGCTCCTTTGCCAGAGGGCTTGCTTGAGGGCTGCTTAGTTGGTTTTTTTGAGGTCAGTGGGTCTCGCAGAGCAAATCTAACCACTGGGTATTCATCAAGAATTCTCCCAAGCAATGAATCATGTCTCTTACCTGGCAGAACATGCCTTAATTTGAGGGATTGGATGCTTCTGTTTGTTCTGGGAAAGAGGTCGGATGTTCCCCTTGGCACATGGTGTGTTCTGCTGATATGGTAGCAATCAGTTCTACCCTCATTAGGAGGAAGTGTTCTGCAGGTGGTTTGTTAAATAATCTACTACCTGTCAACAGTTTGGAGGGGGGGGGGAATATTAAAAAGCATCCCTGCTGAGAATTGGCCCTGAGCAAATTTGATTGCGTTTTAGGGGCAAGGCAGTGGGTGAGACAAATTAAAGAGTTGTAGTCAGAACTTGCAAAACTTTGATCCAAATGATATACATACTTTTTCAGCATTGTTAAAAGTAGCAAATACAATGGCCTAAATACCCTAAAGGCACAAGATCCCCTTTGATCTTCGAACTTAAGCAGTCTCAGCCTTGGTTAGTACTTGGATGAGAGACCACCACCGAATGCCAGGTGCTGTAAGCTACATTGCAGAGGAAGGAACTGGCGAAACCACCTCTGAGTGTTCCTTGCCTAAGAAAACCCTACATAGTTCATGAGGTCACTGTAAGTCAACAGGCAATTTGAAGCCACATACACACACACCTGTGGAAGAAGTTGGTTGTGTGAATGGTTGTTAGAGCCTGTGCGCTTGGGTGTCTGTCAGGGTCTGGATCAGTTAAAAGGCAAAGGGTAGGTCTTGACTCTGGTTTTATGTTGGACCATCTCTGGTCATTATGATATTATCTAGGAGGTATTACCCTTTTTCCAACATGGTAAGCTGCAGAGGAAGAGGAAGAAGGAGAAGGAGAAGGAGAAGAACAACAACAATAGAGAATTTGGTAGAAAATGAGAGATAGATGGGTGTCCTATAGGAATGGCCAGACTATGACTCCTAGACAGCACTTCTGAAGCACCTAAGCCTAAGCTTGTTCTGTACTGAACTTGCCGGTCTTTTAAGGTGTGATGGGATTCCTTTTGTTCTTTTTGGGGGTGCATAATAATAATGCTGTGTTTGAACTTGAGGTAGTCTTAACTCAGCAGAGGAGATGACTCTGTGTGTGTGTGTGTGTGTGTGTGTGTGTCTTCCTTTCCAGACTGGCCATCTCTCTCCTGTAACAGCCAGCATTTAAACTCGAAAGCATCTGAATGTAGGGTGTGAAAAAATTTCGGCACAAGGAAGCGTCCCTGCCCCCTCTTGCTTCTCTGCCCAGTTGCTTTTCTTGCCCACTGTTGTGACATTCTTCACATTCTCTGAGCTGCTTTGGAATGTGCGTGCTGAGGCTTGATTAGGGCCAATGAGCTTTTCCAGCCTTCCTTTATTCTCTAATTTCCAAAATTGTGAAAAAAAAAATCTCCCTAGTTCTGAGAAAACCGCGGTTCAGGTATGTCCATTGTTTCAGATGCTTTATGTCCCTTTGGGAGGAGTGATTAAAGTATATCTCAACCTCAGTAATAATGGCCTACCTTGCAGGGCTGTTAAGATGTGAGCACAGAGTGAAGCTTTTAGAAGTAAGCTGTATCTCAAAAAAAAAAAAAAAAAAGCCTAAACTGAGTGGTAGCAAGGGCTATTTATTTACACTGCAGCTGAAAAAAATCAAAACAAAAATATCACAAGATTTTATGCCTATAAATTTTGTGTCAGCATCATCTGAGTGTCTTGACAGAGCTGAGGCATATGAATGAATAAACGGCTATAAATCAATTTATAGCTCTTAAACTAATTTCTTTTCATGTCCAGTCTGCACTTTTCAAAATAGCAGCATTGTTGTTGCATTTGTTAACTTTTAAAATGATCAGTAACTTCTTGTTCTGGATCAGCATCCCTGATGCTGGTGTCATGCACTGTTAGGCTTGTATTTCTAGAAGTGTGGACTGTTGTCTGAAATCTCTGCTCTGCTGCAAAGCTCACTGTATACCACTAACTTTTGGTTTACCCTCTGGTTTTAAAAAGGAGCCTGGATGGTGTGTGCGCGCGTGTGCACATGCATGCGTGTATATGTGTTTGTGCTTGTCGACTTACGGCAACCCCATGAATTTCGTATTGTTTTTTCTTTGGCAAGGAAATACTCAGAGGTGGTTTTGCCAGTTCCTTCCTTTGGAATATAGCCTACAGCATCTGGTATTCGTTGGTGGTCTCCCACCCAAGTACTAATTAGGGCTGGCCCTGCTTAACTTCCAAGATCAGAGGGGAGCTGGGGCCTTTGGGGTGTTTAGGCCCCATGGAAAAAGGATCCTGCTGGGCTTAAAACAGCCTGGTGTGCCCCTTAACATGGTGAAATTAGCCCCAATGATCCCTAGAATAGGGTTGGACGAAGTGTGGCCTGCAGGTGATGTACAACTCCTGAAACTCTCTAGCAATCTTCCCAAAACCCCTTTAAAAATCAGGAAAAGAAATTCTTTAAATTTTCTGGCTTTTTGTTTTTGTTTTTGCCTGAAACTCTGGCCAGATGAGCTCAAAACCAGCCCCACATCCGTCAATGTACTTCCCCCACCCTTAGCTGCCTGAATCACCTACAAATCAGCCAAAATGGCATCTGGAATTGATATGACATGGGTGCTGGTGCACCAACATGTGACACTGTGGTCTGCTCGGATGTGTGTGTAGCGGGACTAGCTCTCCCTCCACAGTTGCCCACTCCCGCCCTAGGAAGTGCCCTGCCCTGAGGCATTTTCATTTAATTCCCCCAAGAAGTGAAACAATTTTGGGGAGTGGGTTGGGGTACAATGTGCAGGATGGGGGATCAGATGGCCCTCTAAGGTGTTGTACTGGTGCCGGATACCTTCTCCTGTTGGCAAGTCCCTCTTCTCATCCTTCACTGTATTTCGGGTTGGTTGTAATGCTAAATCTATTAAAGAAAAAGAATAAGTGGTAGCCTGTGGCTAATGCTTTTTGAGTTGGGCAAGAAAGAAATCAAGGCCGATAATTCCCATCCTGGCATGACTGGAACTCAGTGTGAAATATTTGACAAGATTGCAGGTACACAGTGATTTCAACAATACATTTCCAGTCTTTAATGCTTTGCAGATATTAAAAAAAGAAGGTGAAATGATAACTGCCGGTTTTCAATATTAGTTTGGGTTCTTTATTAGAAGAGGTATATTGACTAGTTTATAAAGAGTGACGTGGGAATCATAGGATATATGTACTTAACCAAAGAAAAGAGATAGTTGGAGGTCATTTTTAGATAGATTTATAGTTTATGTAGTAGTGTTTTTTTTGGGGGGGGGGTACAGTATTTCTTTTTCAATGTATATGATTTGGGGTTCGATTTGTGAGCTAGTTAGCATTTTGTTGGGTAGTTAGTGATTATTATTTTAGTTCTTTTTGTTTGTTTGTAGTTTGTTAGTAGTCTGTGTTGGATAGAAATGTGTGGTGTGATTTTAGTATGTGCAGTCTTTGATAAAAGTCACATTAAAAATGCTTTGCAGATTTGCTGGACAGTGTTCTGTGTCTGTATTTCTGTTGGTAATTCCAAAGTTGTCTAAACAAGCTTTCCAGTAGCCTGAGGAGCTCTGTGCCCTACCTTTTTTCCAGTTTGTTCCTCTCATGGCCACTAGCACTAGAATGAATCATGCGAAGTGGTAAGAAAATATCTACAGAATAAATGGTGCCAAATCCAACTTCATAAATAATAAGGACACAGCCATAAGTAGCTAGTAAACAAATTTACTAGCTTGCTGAGGGGTGGCGGAGGAAGGACAGAGAACTCCTTACCTCCTCCAGCTGCTTTTGCATTTCTACATTGGTTATAGAAAAGGGGGCTTCTCTTAGTTGGAACTCTTGACACCGAAGAGGAGTAGAAAGTTCTTTTGCTTCTGTGGTAGCCAGCCTGCTTGTTCATCTGTATGGAGCAGGTTCTCACCATGGTGACCAGCTGCACCAGATGAGCTGCTGCCCGGTTTAAACACATTATGGCTTACGGTTTCTCAGTGCTGAATTGGAGAGCCTGGGGCTTCGTACTGGATAGAGGCAGGCCTGGCTCTTGAGGGTGCGTGTCTGTGTGTTTTCTAACTTCAGATGAAGAAGAAAAACTTTGTGCTTTTTCTTTTTAGTGATCTGGGTTCCAGCCAGCTCATGGCTGTCTGTGCATGTATGTTGTGTCTGGTCTAACTTTTTATCTACACAAACCTTTGCTCTACAACCTCAAGGCAAAATATAGATGCTGTGACTGTAACATTGTCACCTTTCTTGCCCTGCATTTTTTTTGCCGTCTTAGCCCAATGAAGAAGCCTGTGGGCTCTGCAAGCTAGCATAATGTATTTTTTCTTTCTCTGTTGGCCTAATAGGGGTATCACCATTGTAATCCCTTTGGGCTGCAGCTGTCATCACGTGCCTTCAAGTCAATTCTGACTTATGACAACTCTGTCACAGGGCAAGAGTTATACAGAGGAGATTTGCCACTTCCTTCTTCTGAGGCTCAGAGACTCTGACTTGTCCAAGGTCACTATGTGGGTTTCCATGGCCGAGCAGGGATTCGAACCCCGGTCTCCTGAAGTGCTAATCCAATGCTTAGACTACCCTGGCTCACCCATGACTTGGGATGCAGAACTGCAACTTATTTTTTAGTTTATTTTGCAGCACAAAGTAAACATAGCCCTGGCTACTCGAGCTGTGTTCTTCTGTTTCCTCCTCTTTGGACAAATCCACCCAAGGAATTGATTTGAAGCTGCATAGCTAGAGTTTTCAGTAGCTGGACTAGCTAGTCTGACTAGTTGGGAAATGCAAATAATTGGGAAGATATTCTAGCTGACAATATTCAGTGTTCCAGCAGGGGTAGGCCCATAGTTTAGGATGATAGTTATCTGAGATTTGTCTGCAGTGCTGACTAGTAGGTGGAGTTGGAGGGAGATGTTGCACAGTGTACGTTTATTTTTCTTGGAGGCAGAAGGGCTGCATTAAAAAGGAGCAAGAGGTACCCACAGAATTCTGTATGCCACTCAAGACAATCCTTATTCCTTGTGGAGAGCACACCATGTCCTTTCTCAGACCTGCCTTGTTTGCCTAGAGAACATTGGCCTTTAAGTTCAATGAGATGCGTGGAAGTTGATCACACCAGGAGAATTTCCAGTAGCTCCTCCGTTCCATTCCTTCCCCCTCCGAACTCTTGGCAGAATGGAGTTTGCTCTTTCTGGCTTTAGCTTGCCCAAGCCGGATGTGTGTGTCACTGCAAAGTTCCCTCTCTGTTTGCGTTTGGGCCGAGGAAACCTGAACAGCAGTGACGTCAGTTGCCTGGGAGGGCAAACCTGTCTGTTGTTGCAGATTCAGGAAACAAATAAATATAGATGGAATGAGCAAATATTAAAAAATGATAATCTGTCACAATCAATAATCCATATAGATCAATGGCTCTTAACCTTTTCTTTATTGGGAGCCCCCTGTAAATATAATTTGTTGCTAGGGTCCCCAAAAACTTAGCTCAAGATTTAAATATTTAAACTTATATTTAAATATTCAAACTTTTATTTAAATATTCAAATATTTATTTATTTATTAAAGGCTTCTGGAGGCTAGGATTCAAATCCCAGACACTGGGTGACCTTAGGCGAGTCGCATTCTCTCAGCCTGAGAGGACGACAAAGGCAAATCCCCTCTGAACAAATCTTGCCAAAAAACCCAACTGCATGGAATAAGTCAGAAGTGATTTGAAAGCATAGAACAACAAAGTGCTGCTGACAAGAGGAGGTTCTTTCTAGCCATAATGTCTCTCCTCTTTGAAAATTGACTTATGGCGACCCTAAGGCAAACTTATCACGGGGTTTTCTTGGCAAAATTTGTTGCCTTTGCCTTTCTCTGTGGTTGAGAGAACGTGACTTGTGCACTGGGTTTCCTTGACTGAGTGGAGATTCAAACTCTGGTCTCCAGAGTCATAGGCCATTTCCGCACTAACCTGTTATAGCGCTGTGATTCCACTTTCAACATCCTATGGAATCCTGGGGTTTGCAGTTTCGGGAGGGGCCGGCCAGCCCCTCCCGAAACTGCAAACCCCAGGATTCCATAGGATGTTGAAAGTGGAATCATAGCGCTATAACTGTCTCGTGCGGAAATGGCCATAGTTTGGGCTTGTACGCATGCCTGCTGGTGTGTCCCTTTGGTCAGGGATCAGTTTCAGCACCAACACCCAGCCCTGCTGCCATGCCCTGTTGCTGCCACTGCTGTTGGTGTCCAGCAAGAGGGCTTCATGGACCCCCGTGAGGGCTCCACGGGTCCCCAGTGGTCCCTAGACCCCAGATTAAGAACCACTGATATAGATAAATTACATCCAAACAAATCAGCAGCTTCAAGTGTGAAGATCAGCAGGGCGAGAGTCTTAGCACTGAAGGAAGATTGATGACTATTTCACATTGGAACAGACTGCTTTGTGGAGGATGATGGACTCTCCTTCGGAGAGCTGTAAGCAGAGGTTGGTTGGCTGTCTCTCAGGAATGTTTTAGTTGGGTATTGCTGCATGGCAGGGGGGTGGATTAGCTGGCCTTTGTGGTCCCTTCCAGTTCTAAGATTCTGTGATTCTGTGCCTAAAGATATTAACAAGCCTTCAATAAAACAAAGAGCCAGATGAGTTTTTGAGGTAATCATCTTTTTAAGTAACCAATACTTAAAAAAATTTTTTTTTCCAGTTCTTCCCACTCGCCACTACCCAAGCAGGTTGGTATAAAATTTTTCATAGATTAAAACATGCCTCTGGCCTTCACTACCTATAATCTATGAGTCTGGCTCTTGTTTGTTGTTGTTATCTTTATTTATACCCTGCTTTTTTCCTAGTAAGTAAGTCATTACAATAATTTAGAAAAAAGGGCTTTTCCACACTACACTGTTGTAGTGCTATCATTCCACTTTCAACATCCTGTGGAATCCTGAAATTTGCAGTTTATGGAGGGGAATTTACAATTCTCAGCCAGAGAGCTCTTCGGCCACAGCTCTTTGACCAGCAGTCCCCCTGCCCAGTATACCAGGTAGAGATGTAAAATTTCTAGAAATTTTCAAGCCATGCGGTAAAAAAGCAGTTTTTCCTACTGAAGAATGTAATTTTAGAAACATAGAAACATGTATTATATATAACTTGGTTTGGCATAAAATTGTCATGTTTTGATATTTTAAAAGTAAACTTTATTCATAATATACTTACAAATTGAACTTTTTAAAAAATTTATTCTTGGTTGCAAATGGAACTACAAGGTCCTGAATGGTGAGGAACACTTGAATTATAAGGTATCTCTGTGGTTTTATGAGTTTGAAGAACAGCCAAAACCACCCCCAATAAAAACAGAAGAAACAATCAACATTTGTAAAACAAAACAAAAAAACCCTTTGGCTCCCCTAGTTCTCCATAATGTGAAGCAAACATAATGTACACATTCTCGTAAAAAGTACTGAGAAACAGAAATCAAGATCGGAAATTGTAGTGCTGTAATAGTTTACACAATCTTACACAAGAGCTTTTCTCCCAATATGGGATGCAAAGCAGGTTATACTGTAAGTTAAAACAAAAAAGCTAAAACAAAAAATTAAGGAAGCATTAAACAATGATCCATTTAAAACATTACTTTAAAATAGCTGAAAGCAAGATATTCCATATTAAAAACAGCACACCTATTGCATATGCCTCCATCCCCTGCCCTCTTACATAGTTTTTAGAAATGATTTGAGGGCATTAACTATGAGAACATCTTGTCATGAACATTTTATTTATCTTCCAAGTGTGGAGAACTGAAAAAAAAATGAAGAAATGTTGGGAAAGATGGGTATGTTCAGCCCGATGAAGAGAGAGGAGTGATACGATTGCACTCTTTAAATGCCTCAAGGGCTCTCACAAGGAGAAACAAGGGCAGGCCTGCTCTCTGCTGCCTCAGAGAGTCAGGACCAGGTCTCATGGTTTGAACTTACAGGAGGGTAGATTTCTATTGAACATTAGAAGGAACTTTTTGACTGTGAGAACAGTGTGGCCATGGAACCACTGACCTAGAGAGATGGTGGAATCTCTTTCTCTTGATGTCTTCCAAAAGAGGCCAGACAGCTACACCCTGGAGATGCTCTAGCTGGAGTTCCTGCACTGAGTGGCAGGTTGCACTCAATGGCCTATTGGGGCTCCTTCCAGCCCTAAGATCTTGTGATTCTAAAAGAAAATATTCCATAATCAAGGGCTTTCCAAATGGTGTGTTGCAACACATTAGTGTGTCGCCTGTAGTGTGTTGGTGTGTTGCCTCCTCACCCGAGAAAGACCCCCACCCACCTGAGCCTGGCCTACTGCTGTAGCTCTCATTGGGGCCTTTCCCCAGCAAGAGTGAGGGCAGCAAGTCAGGACCAGGTGGGAGGGGGCTGCCTTTCCCCATCCTAGATAGGCCTCTGGGTACTGTGTATGCCTGGTCGGTTGGAAAGAGTGGAAGTGAATGTGAAAAGGCGCAGGACTTCTGTAGGTGTGTGCCACGAGGGATTGCTCTTTCCCTTTATCACTGAGAGAGTGGAGTGCTGTTATTTTCTTATTTAGTTAGTTACACTGCAATTGAAGTACCCTAAAATGGATAAGTTTCTGATTAAGAAATGAAAAGCTGGTGAATATGACATTTGCAGTGAACAAAATGTAGCAGCTGTAGAGGAAACTGCTCAAGAATCAAGTGCTAACGATCTGTATTAGTACCCAAGTCAGTTTAACCTCCAGTTTTCTAGTAAAACTGAATTACTGTGTCACGAAATGATGCATGTCTAAAAAGTATGTCACCAACATGCAAAGTTTGGAAAGTTCTGCCATAATCTATTACAGTGGGCCCTCCACCTTTGCGGTTTCAGCGCTTACAGTTTTGATTATTTGGGGGTTATTTTGTTTTATTTATTTGTTAAAAAAAGAAGCCTCTTACTGTATTTGCCCCTGCCATGGAAAAAATACATTGTCTCTAGGCGTTGGTGGGTCCGCCAGAAGTTCACCATAGAATCATGCTGGAGGACCTAGAAATTCCTAGAGAAGTGTTCTTACGAGAAAAAAAAAATAGCGTTCATAATTTTTGTTTTTATTTGTGTTTTTTCCACTTTCATGAGGGTCTTGTTTTCCTGATCCCCACAAAAGTGGAGGGCTCACTGTACTGTTCCTGGATTTGTCTGTTTTTTTTTCCTGGGTCTTCCCATCTCTGCTGCCAGCAACCAGTATCATGTTTGTGCCATCTTGTTTTCATATTCTTGTAATTATCTGGAAACTCACTGGAGACCAGCTGTTGATGTCTCATGGTCCAGTACTGGTTGGCAGACTACCAGTTTGCCCAGCAATTTGCCCAGTGTAATCCAACCCTCCAGCTGATGCAGGAATCTAGCATCCCTTTGAGGTTAAGACATCTCTTTGAGGTTAATGCTTTCTGGGTCTCAGAAAATTCTGTTTCCTGTGCTCAGGCTTTGAGTACAATGCACAAAGAAGGACTTTTTGAATCTTGCTGACTTCAGACTTTACACATTTGGTTTTAAAGTTCCCAGCTCTTACTGTGGGATCTCATATTGTGAGTCAGATGTGTCTTTGAGCACAGTGTCATCTGGCTTCTGGGTGTCTTGTTAGTTACACAGTGACATTAAAGGGGAAGACAGCAATGTTTCTGGGTGGATAACATTCCCCTGGACCTTACCATTCTCTTTAGAAAACTACAAAGAACTCTGCAAAAGTGATTAGCAATCCCGCCTGCACTGCAGTGGCACTTAAAATTTTGGACTCCTAGTCCAGGACTACGGCCATGTACTGTGAAGGCTCCGCCAGATCTTATCTCCTCTTGGAAGCAAAGCGGAATCAGGCTTGGTTAGTACTTCGATGGGAGATTGCGGAGGAATGCCAAGTGCTGTAGGCTATATTTCAAACGAAAACAATGCAAACTGACTCTTGATGTTCCTTGCCTAAGAAAACCCTATGAAGCTGTAGGTTGACATGTGACTTGAAGGCATATACAAACTCTTAAGCTGTGGGATAAATTTACTGTAAACTGAAAAAAACCCTTTACCTAGTTGCAGAACTAGGGAATAGCTTAGGATGACACTGAAACTGGATGAGCATACTCCTCCGAGCTTCCTTGTTCATGTTCTTTGACTTTTGATGGTACTGTTGTATAAGCTTCCACCACTTATCTGGCAGGCTAGGGACCGCAGCACTGTCAGAAAGCAGAAATGGTCGAAAAGCAGAACCCATCTACTGTAGGGAACATGAAAGACTTCGGGAGACTCACTTGGGACTGACCACACATGCGTGCTACTTGTAAAGTCTCTCAGTTGGCTTGGCACCTTTTTTCTCCCTCTGAGTTTGTTTTGCAAGCAGTGAATGCACAGTCCAAACGAGCCTCTATAGGATGGAAGCCTTCTGTTTTGATGCTTGCAATACAGACAAGTTCCATTTGTTCTACTAGGGGATCTAATCTTTCCGTAGGCAGACTTGGGACTGTGTGTTTGTGAGTAGTCCCAAGTAAGCTTCTCTAGGCAAGAAGAACTGACAGAAGAGCAGACTCCATGTTGAATTAATGGAACTTGTCCTTAATTTGAAAGCGTTGAAAGAGCAAGTTGTTGGATAATGGGGCATCAAAAGGTGGGAGCTTCCTGCATTGTTTTCCTTTTGGTTCTTTTTTGTGCTGAGCCTCCTTGTGTTGAGCAAAGATCTCTTGGACAGGTGATGTTGGTCCTGATAATGCATTTGGTCCTTCATGATCTTCATTCTGGGCTTTATGTTGATTCCATGTTACAGTAACCTGTAAAAACGCTGTCTTCAAAACAGTCCTAAATCTGTTGTTTGGCTGAAACAGGAAATTACACAAATGGCAATTTAGAAGTGTGATGCATCTGGCAACCACAGTCTGGTTTCCTTAATATGTTTGTGTAGTTCTTGAAAATTATGCACAAACAAGTGAGGCTTGGGAAATATCTCATCAAGAGCAGGATAGAGAGGAGGAGGAGGAGGAGGAAAGACAACTTCTTATGTCAGTTCCTCTGTTTTCCTAATTTGCTGTTTCACTCCATACCTGAAAGGGCAGGATAGGATATGGCACTGGGAGGAATTCTCTCTTTGCTCTTTTTCTCCGTCTTCTTCCTCTGAAGGGATCAACAGATTTGATGAGGATACATTAGAATGGCACAGAAGGTTATATTCTACACCTGCCTGAAGTCTTGCATAGGGGGAAGTAGCACGAGGCATCTACTGATTAGCACTCAGCATCTGATGTCTGAGAGACATCACCTGTCAAATGCTGACACTCTTTCACTCCCCCACCTTAATATTAGTCCCTGGTTGAATAGAATGAAGTAAAAACATAACCCTTTCACTAAAGAATTGAAACTGATATGTGAAAGTCATCCACCTGTTGATAGGTGAAACTCATCCTATTACGTTTTGGTCTTCTTCTTTCTCTTCCCCTGCCTTTAGAATTGGTAGGCCACAATGCTTCAAGTAACAGCCAAATCCTCCTTCCAGTTTCCAAACCAACTACCACCTATATGTGTGCCTCCCGGGTCCTACAGTCTCTAGCACTGTAAATCTCACTTATCTTCCTTCTTCCCTCCTGTCCACAAACCCAGTGTTGGACCAGTTCCATTTGTTTTCCTTTTAGCAATGATCGTTGTGATCTCTGTGATGCATACGTACATATTATTCTCTGCCTGCACAGAGCAGATCACAACCTTCTAAAGCTGAGTATTTTTCTGGCAACTGCCCATTTTGTCTCCTTTCTTTTGTCTTCCTTGTTTTTTGATCTGGCTCCTTAGCTTTCCTCCACCTGCACACATATAATGACTGTGAGGTTTTCTTATCTTCCTGTCTTGACATTTTCCATCTACTGCCGATGGTGGCAGTTGTGGTTGTTGTTGTTATTATTATTAATATTGATTTCTTATTCATTCTTCTTTTTCTTGTTGTTGTTATTTTGTTTATTATTTAATTCTATGCTACATTTTCCCAACCCTAGGACTCCTTTGGCTTCACCAAAATGAAAAGAGATAAAAAGCTGACATCACTAAATAGCTTACATCATAGATAAAACTCATATCACTAAGACCATGTAGAAGTTAGAAGATAATTAAAGAACCAATAGTATGATAAGCAATTTAAAAAAAAATCCATTTTTAACCCTTTCTTAACCTGCCTCATCACTGGGCTGTTTACCAGCTCTTTTACAGGCCTCACCCTGCCCTTAGATAGCTCTTCTCTTTGCTAGGGCTGTACGAAATTGTAATGCCAGCAAAACTGGCAACTTCCCCTTCTCTCACAGAAGTTGCTTGCAAACATTCTGACCACTTTGCTCCCTGAGTAGTTGGGAAACATTCTGTGCCAGCTCATGATGTTGGTGTCATTGCAAATGTCACAATACTCAACTGGTGGTTTCCAAGACTGACTTGACTGCAGGTATACTCCAGTTAACAAAGTAAGATGTGTTTCTGGGCATTGCTTCTTTAACAGAAAATTTGGCATGAGAGCCAGACATAACATGGAAACAGCAGGGGTAGGTCCCTACAGCAGAAAAAAAAATAAGAGTTGAATATGTTTCAGCAGACTTTTTGTTCACATCTAAAAATTCATGGATGAGATGAAACCAAGGTGAGGTAAGCCTTGCACAAGTAAACAAAAACAACTGGAACCTTCTAAAGACCACGTGAAGGCTTCATGCGAAATGCATCCATCGATGACTCTTTCTTCTTCGTGTTCTCTGTGACTCACACAAATGGGTGATCTGCACCTGCACAGTACTGCCTTTAGAACCTTGTAGAAACTTTAGGCCTAGCATTTTGTCAGGAACCCCTTCCCCTTCCCCTGAAGTTATATAAGGCCCCATGTTGCACTCATCCCCAGTTCCTTTTTTCCCACCATGTTCGTATGCCGCTAGGAGCCTTCTCACTTCTGACTCTACTTCATTGAACCACCACCCCAAACTTTGTATGGCATTGACGTCGTTCTTCAAACGGTGTCGGTCCTGTAGCGCCAAGATCCCAGGCTGCGATGGTCACTCGAGGTGTTTGTCTTGCCTTGGCGAGACACACATTGTGTTGGCCTGTGTGCCCCCTGTCAGGCCTTCACACCTCGGAGGAACAGGGAGCTCTGACTTTGGTCTTTGCTGTTGGAGAGACCCTTCTGGCCATCTTTCTTTCACCAGCCTCCACTATTCTTATGATTTCCACTTTGATGGGAGTAACTGGTGAGGCAGACTTATCTGTTCTCCTTTTTCTCTCTGTTTTGATCTTTATGCCTGCTCAGTAAGGTATTCTGGAGGCAGCTGCTATTTACGTTGGCTGTTGTAGGTAGGAACACATGGCTACAGAAGAATTGGCTTGACTAGAATCCCTGGAGAGAGCCAACATAACGTAGTGGTTTGAGCATTAGACTATACCCTGGAGACCATTCACTGTTCAGCCACGGAAACCTACTGGGTGACCTTGGGTGTGTCACGTATTAACAGCCCCAGGAAACTCCATGAGAGTTTTGCCTTATGGTCACCAAAAGTCAGGAATGGCTTGAAGTCACACAGCAACAGAATCCCTGGAGAAGGGTTGCAGGCACACTGCTGCAAACCTTCTCTAGCCCTCCTTCATCATTGTTCCAATGTGGAGCCTGCTAAAAGTCCTCTAGTTAGGGCAGGAGGGAAAGGAGGAGCCCTGGGGTTTAAAAAGCCCCCGTAAGTGTGAGGTCCACTGGCAGATGCTTTGTTTAGTGAGGTATGCCTGTATATTGTAGCCCAGGTCCAAGGAGCTACTGGCAGTGTATCACAGTCTCTTGTCACCTTGTGGTCACTCAACAGGGGAAGTTTTGCCAGCTAATAGCCCTGCTGACTCTTAAAACCCCATCATCTGAATTACTTTTTACATAAGAAAACTATTTGCATCTATACACTCATTATATAAATTTGGCCAACGGTGTAATTTTATCCATGAAACACTCTGGCACTGTTACCAACTTAACCGGCATAATTATTTTTCTTGTTTGAGAACTATAGCCCTTTCTTTGGGAGTGTGTGCATGGATGCCACAGGTTTAACTGCCTCTCTCTGTGGATCCACATGGAGGCCTCTTTTTTTTTTAATCAAAAGAACTGACTTCAAAACAAGGGCTTCCTTTCATTTGTCCAGACTGGTTCTAGAACCCATTGCCAAAGAGAGGATTCTGAAATAAGAAAAAATTGTAGTGAGAGAAATGGATACCTCCTAAAATGTAAAACAGCCTTGGTTTCCTCTGGATGACCCCTCTAGAGGCATTGTACTACAAATTCTATCAGTCTCAGGAAGCATGTCCTGTGGCAGCACTGAGTGGGGTGATAGGCATTGCAGTCCCTTGTCTCTAAAAGGCTTTGGGTTGAGAAGACCCAGTGTGAAAGACGAATATTGATTTACATAAACCTGTTGGCAGGAAAACACCACTGCAGAGTATATATGTTTAGTTCTGTTGTGGTTAATTATGTATCATGGCCAGAGCATTTAAAAACAGGAAAGTTGTCACCTGTCTGGGAAACCACCTATGTGTGGATCCATGTATGGCTGTAAACCTTTGTGTTTGCTGCCTGTTCTAAGCTCTCAAAACAGAAGTCTTTGTGGCTTGTAAATGGTGTTTGGCTTGCAAGATCCCTTCGACAGTAGAACTGCCACGAACAGGAACTAGAAGGGATGATAAGGCTGACAGGTGGCATGATAGCCATCTTTAACTGTCTGAAAGGATGCCATGTAGAAGATGGAACAAGCTTGTTTTCTGCTGCTCCAGAGATGGAATCCATTGGTTTGTGTTCTAAACGGCAAGAAAACAGATTCCTAAACATTAGGAAGAACTTCTTTATTATTAGAGCTGTTCAACTCTGGAATAGATGGCCCAGAGAGTGGTGGATTCTCCTTCTTCTGAAGTCTTTAAACAAAGGTTGGATGGGCATCTTTCAGGAATGCAACAATTGTGTATTCCTGCATGGCAGAGGTTGGACTAGGCGGCTCTTGGGGCCCCTTCCAACTTTTAAGATTCTATTATTCTAAGAAGTAGTAATAATTTAAATGACTGTTCCACGTAAATCACAGCACTGAGGTGGAGAGTAATTTAGGAGATGGTGTACTAGTTTGAAGAACAGGTAGATTGATGTTCTTAGCCCTTCAGTCTTGTCAAGAGATGCAGGAGTACCTTTTTTGAAGTATTAGACCAGTTTGGCTCTCACATTTTGGTCTCCCGCTGTTAAATTCCGTGAACATCTGTGGGTACTTGAAGGAGTGCCGCTTCCTATATATGCTTGCCCAATGATTGAAGTCTGCTAGACGGGCTTCCCTCTGTGTCCCCCCACTGGGAACAATACAGTGTGGGAAGATGTGGGGAGCAGGTCCTTCTCAGGGATGGGGTATAAATATTTGAAATCAATCAGTAAACCAACCAACCAACCGACCAACCAACCAGTGGGCCTCCGTTCAGTATCTCAGAAAAGCATTGCCTCATACACTTTGCATAGTGGCAAGGATCACGGGATTCAGGGATAGCTTTGATGTCAGGAATGAAAAGGAATATGTAGAAGCAAGACGTCCCTGTGGTGGCCTGGTGAATATCAGTCATGATTCCTTCAGTAAAACCTTTCAGCAAAAACAGGTATCTAGAATAGTAACAGCAATAAAGCAAAACGAATAATAGAACCTTAGCAGGGCAACAGTTCACTCAATAAATATAATTCAGCTCAGTCACTTCGTGTAAAAAGCATATGTTTAAATAAATAAATGAGAAAGCTTTTTTTTAGCAGGCAGAGCCCCCCACGTACAGCTGTTTTATACCATAAACTGTCTATCGATTGTTTCTGCTGAGAAAAACAAGTTCATTGTTTTAGACAGTATATAAGGGCCAAACTAGATGTGACATCATTCACACAATTGGCAATTGTGTGAATGTGTACATGCCTTCAATTAAAAACCAGATGTGGGAGGCTTACCCAGCTTGGAACCCCAGTAAGAAAAGTGGTGATGGCAGGATGTAACCCACTGTCTCCTGCTGAAACCCCAGTCCATGTTGTGTTCCCCTCATGTCTCCAGTTTGTATTGGGAGAAACACAGTTTGTTCTCAATGGAAGCTGTCTTGCCAATGCAAATAGCAGGGCAGGACTGGGACAAATCCTGACTGGAACTACAGTATGGGGCAAAACCATTAAAGCCTCACTATCCCTACAGATTCCTGATTGAGCAGAGCCTCACTTGCTTTTTGGAAAAGAAAACATGCCTTATTCTTCCAATTGCAAATTGCTTGATTGGCTTCATACATTGTTAGGCTCTTGTGCTGAGAGCCTAAAGTTTCACTGGTGTACTTACATGAAAAGACCCACAATGATGGTGGTGGTGACTGATATCCTAGGGGTTGTTCCAGTCTGTTCCAGTTGCTGTTCTGGGTTTTGGAGGGAGGGAGTTGTGCCTGCATGCTGACTGGGCTTTAATCTGGTTTCTTGTGGTGGGGGGTGAAAGGGGACTGCTTCCATAAGGGGGTACAAAATACTGTCTAACACAACCATGTGAAAAGTATAATTGTTGATGGGCAAAACCCAAAGTTATTCTGGAGTAACGCCGCAGTAAGATTCACAGAATTAAACTTCGCAAAGAAAATTTTCCCTCTCTGTTCCTAGGTTAGATCTGACTTAGCCCATTTCTCCTTCTTGTAAGTAAGTAAGGAAGAAAGACAATATTTTTTGTGCTTTTGTAGAATCACCCTTTATGGCCTTGAAATCCTACTCAAGAGCTAATTTGCTTGCAGCTTCATTCCTGGTTAGTTTCTTACTGGTCAGTCTTCCTCAGTCCTTTGATGTACAGTCTTATAGCTGCAAGAAACAGCTGGAGGCAGCTTGGAAAAAAAATGTCTGGGACTCATGGCCAAGATCTTATTTGCTTGTGTAACCACACCAGCAGAGGAGGAGGAGGAGGAGGTGCAGGTGGCAGAGACAGCAGTATGGTGTGGGCAGAAAAGAGGTTGTGAGTGCTGTGGTTGCAGTTAGGGGAGAATGGTAGGAAAAGATGCCCCATCAGGAAGTAAAGCTCAGCTCCCCTGAGTTACTTACGCCAGCGTGAGTCATTTTGGTGACTGGCGTGTGGCAATGGCAGGAGGGACGACAGCAGAAGCTGCTCAAGAGCCAAGAGGGCAGTTTTGTCTCCTGATGGAAATGGCTTCTGCTGCTGTTCCCCCACCGCTGCTACACGCCGGTCACAAAAATGACTTGCGCTGGCATAAGTAACTCTTGTGCCAGTGTCAGTTAGCAACAGGACACCAGCTAGTGTTGCTTAGGATGGTTGTAGTGATGATCACTTTTTTTTAATTATTATTTTTTATTAAAAAAACAACAGATGTTTGTATTTAGATAGCTAGTAATAATTATATCTTTTACAATTTCATAAAATACCATTAAATTTAGAATAATATTTCACAGAGTGATATAGTATAGGTAGGGAACTCATCATTCTTTTCAAACCCATATAATTTATAATCCACATAAAAAATTACTTTTAACATTATATCTCGTTTACCTACGCTGAATATTATTTTAATTTTATCAGATCTTTAAATGCACCTCTGTTACGATCCCCTAACTATCTTCTAAATGTGCATTATCAACTTCCGACAGTCTCTTGTATGGTTTATAATTGACAGCTCAAATGCTTCCTCTATTTCTGTAATTAACAATAATGGTTTGCCTGCATCTAAAATAAGAAAAAAAGTAGTGATGAACACTTTGAATCTTCTCTAATGCGTACATATTTGGGGTAGGCCTTTCTTTGGTCCCACCATTTTCCCAGGCATATTTGATAGGTATAGGAGAGAGAGTCTTCTCAGTAGCTGCTCCCAGACATGGGAACTCCCTCCCTAGGGAGGCTAAGCTGGGTGCCTCCTTGCTCTTCTTCCACTGCCGGGTGAAAACTGTCTTATTCCAACAGGATTTTAGGAACTTACTGCAGTACGATTTTATTGATGTGGTTTTTTTTTTTAAAGCTGGTCATTTAATGAACATTTAAATGGTTTTAATTCTATAGACTGTTTAATGGCTTTTTAAAATAACTTTTTAATATATTTTACTGATGTTTTTATATGTTTTTAATCTGTTCTGGTTTTAATATCTTGCAAGTAGCCTTGAGTCCCAACATTGGGAGAAAAATGTGAAAATAGTCTATTTAATTTAATTCCTGCTTTTCTCCTGATATGGGACCCAAGGATAATTGCAGTAAATTAAAAGAAAGTACAGGTGAAACCTATTAAATGGAAAAGCTTTTTTTTAAAAAAAACGAAATAAACAATTCTACAACAAACACTAAATTAGGATACTTTATAAACACTGAAATATAGTAAAAAAGATAAAAAGCATAACGTACGCAATTAAAAGACTCTTCTGCCACAGTAAGTTAAACACCAAAAGCCTGCCCAAATGAATGGATCTTTGCCTGCCGGTAGAAGGAGAGCAGAGAGGGGACCAACCGAGCATCCTGTGGGAAAGAATTCCACAACTTGGGAGCAGCCACCAAGAAGTCTCCTTCCCTCCTATGTCCTCACCTTTGATGGTGGCAGGAGCGAGAGAAAGCTCAATAGTGAACACTTGCAGATACTGCTTGATGTTAAAAAAAAAAATACCTGATACAGTAGTCCCCTTGTATCTGTGGTTTTGCTTTCTGTGGCTTCGGTTACGCATGGTCAACCTCTTCCCTCATAGACTCACCTTGTTCCCTCCCACCCATTCCCCAGTTGGTCTCCTGATGTCCAGGTGATGGCACCCTTATGGCTTGCTCCAGGTTCTTCCACCTTCACATTAATTGCCTGCCTTCCGTCCTTCACCCCAACTTTAACTGCCCCTCCACCACCACCTCCATAGAAAATGGCTCTGCTTCTCAGGGATGATAGGTGCCATACTATCTAGCAGTATGAAGTGTCTCTATGGTCCCTATAAGGCTAGAGGGCTACTTCTGGTGATGGTATAGAGTTTGGCTCTATCCACAGTTTCAGGCATCTGTAGGGGGTCTTGGAACATACCCTCCGTGAATAGGGGAGGACTACTGTACTCATATACTGTCTGATATGCAGAAAAGAAAGTCAAATGTAAAAGAGGAGAAAAAGCATAGGTACTGGGAAGGACGAGAAAGAGAGGACACATATTACGAAGCTCTTCACAGCTGTACTGTGTGTCTTTCTGTCCTCTGCCAGCTCAGCTTTCCCCTGGCAAACTCCTCTCAGTTTTCCTTTGGCTGCCGCCTGTGGCTCTCGGCATCAGTGGTGGGTGGGTGAGAGAAACCTAAAATACAGAATATGCCAAAGCGGCCTCTGAGCTATTGAGCTTTTAAAACTAGGCTCCACTGCCCATTTCCTTATCTTTAGGCCCTGAAACATATGTTTTGTGGTTGCCAGAGAAGCAACAGCAAGACTGAATCACTCCTTTGCTCAGCAGGTTTTGCAGAGTGATGTCTGGATACCCTGCCCCCTTACCACAAAATTACCACCTCAGTTGGTTCTATAGGTCTATAAAAAGAAACATCAGGCCAAACATTCTGTGATTTTTCTCAAAATGTCATCTCTGATGACCGGGTGGAGGCCTTTTGTAACTTTCCTTGCCCAGGTTCAGAAACATTTATATTCCAGGCTGGTCTTGTGTTACCCTTTCAGTGTGTTCCATTTTAGATGGTTTGGTTCTTGTTTTCCGATTTTTCCATCTTAGAGTTTCTTCAGGATTTGCTGGAGCAGGAAGTTGAGTAGGATCGTAAGGGAAAGGAGGAAAAGAGAGTGAGAGAGAGAGAGAGTGAAGAAAAGAATCTCCAAGCTAATGCTGTGAACCCGCTTGTGTGTGTCTTTTCTTGGCAGGTTCCTTAGAAAGAGAGCTTGGACGGCATGCAAAGTAGTGACATATCTGCAGACAGCACTGATGATCCTCTTAGTAGTGGCCTACGGAAAAAACGACAGCCGCGAATAGTAGTTATTGGTGCTGGGCTTGCGGGCCTCTCTGCGACGAAAACTCTCTTGGAGAACGGTTTCACGGATGTGACTATCCTCGAAGCATCTGACCGAATTGGAGGCAGAGTACAAAGCGTTAAGCTCGGTAAGGACATGATGCTTCTGCTTTGGTCTTGACAAATTAAACTTCAAGTTTGTCTTGCCCACGAGTTGAGAAGTTGACCTCAAAAGTAGTCAGCTTGGTGTCTGTGGGAAGCTCATAAGCCAGGAGGGCAGTGGCACCAGCACAGGGGAGAATGGAATGGAGTTTGGTGGAGAAGGGCATGGCTGTCGGAGTGGAAGGGTGAACAACTGTCCATTTATTCCTTTATTTATATCCCACGTTTCTTCTAGATTGGGACTCAAGGTGGTTTACTAAAAGACTGAAGATTACAGCAAAAATACATCTAGTTGAAAACATATAAAATTAAGATTAAAACAGTACTTAGCAGCAACAGAATTAAAATAATTTAAAATCTTTAAAACAAAGATTACAAACAGCACCATAAAATGCCCTTTTCTTGTTGAAAATCAATTTTCGAAAGCTTACTGGAAAAGAAAGCACACTGCAAGGTCCCACGTGTCATGGCTAACATCCCTTGATAGATTCTGTCTGATCTTTTCTTTAAAGGCTTAGGCAAATTTAATTTTTAGGAAGAAAAATACTGGGTTTGTTACATTAAAAGGTAATGTCCTTTAAGCCAACCATTGTAGTTTGTTGTGGAGTTGAGGAGGGAAGCAGTCTTTGTTTTCACACTTGAATTCCTTGCTGCAATCAGCTTGAGTTGGCCAGAATGCTTGTACACATCATAAAATACCTCTCTTCCACATTTGGGTTCCTATAAATAGCACAAATACTAGGCAGGGGGAGCAGTGAGAAGCCTGTTACAGCAAAAATAAAGAAGTCTTGTGACCTCTTCAACTAGACTAACAGATTTATGGCAATGTAAGCTTTCATGGACTACAGCCCACTTCTTCAAATGCACTGAAGTGTTCTCTCTCCTTGGCAGATAAATTTATGGACATGGCTTGTGTATATATGTGTAATACTTGTAAATAGAAGGGTGAAAAGGCCATGAGTCTAGTGAGCTTTGCATGGAAATGTCAGAGACTGTACCTTCTTCGTTGCTTGGCCTTTTGGCTGCGTATACAATTTTGACCTTTCTTTCCATATATACGCATTTAGCTGCCAAACAAGGATAGCACTTTATGTTCATGCCACAATAAACCTCTTGGTCTTTATGGCCACAACATCAGCTTGAAGTTGTTTTCACTGCAATGGACTTGGTATAGTACCTCTCTGGGAAATATAACACTTGCAGATAAGTCCTCCAGGAACTTAACTTACTTAATCATTATAAAAACCAACTAAGCCTCAGAGGGAGGCAAAGGCAAACCCCCTCTGAACAAATCTTGCCAAGAAAACCCCATGATAGGTTCACCTTAAGGTCGCTGTAAGTCTGAAATGACTTGAAAGCACACAACAACAACAAAATCCAGTGGCATTGAGTTCCATAAGTAAGTCAGCAATGTGAAGGCTTTTGTTACAGTAATTCCGTTAGTCTTTTAAGATGCCACAAATCTCTTGGCACTTCACTCTTGAGGGCTAAATGAAACCTGTTGTGTTCAGCAAGGCTGGGAAAGTATGGCCAGTAAGCCACATGTGGCCACAGGCCCCTTTTTTGCATCTTTGGAGCCTTCTAAATTCCCCAGTGCTCCTCAGTTTCAAAACTTTGTCAGGTGAAAATACAACTCACTCTATCCTAAACCACCACCTAGATTGGTGTTTCTGCTTTAGACATCCGTCTGTTTGCTCCCAAGGAACCAGAACACTGATTTGCAATTGAAAAATGGATGAACAATAAAAATGAAACCTGGAAGTATATTTCTGGTCACTTCTGGGACTGATTTTCAGCTGATTTTTGCTCAAAAATCAAGAGATACAGCCTGCCACAGAACCAAAAATTGAGCCCTGGTGTACAGAGTTAGTATCACTCCTTCTAAGAGTGAACTCAGGTGTTGGGTGCCAATGGTTATATAGCCAAAAGGAGCTTCCAAGAAGCTGGTTTTATGTATTTATCTCTCCTCTATAGCCTTCTGTTCCTCTGAATCATCTGGGGAACCTTCCCTGCAGTTCTAGCTAGCTCTTGCTTGATCCTGCTTATGGAGTTTAGCTTAAACTGTGCCTTTCTTCTCTGAGTCTGCTGGAAATTTTTGATTTAAAGGTTCTGGAGGATCCATTAGAGAATAATTGAAGCTCAGGGGCCACCTAGATTCTCTTCCACTTCTTAAGAGATCCAACAATCGCTTTTTCAGCTGCAAGATTATAGTGAGCCAGTTCTTTTGAGTGAATGAGGCTGTTCTGTGCAAACCTTTGCGCAGAACATACTCTTCGTGGTGCTGCTATTGACCTCCTTCACAGCACTGCAGAGACTGGTTCGTCACAACAAACTGACTTCCTTTCCTTTTAGTTGCATGCTGTTTGATTAACTGTGTTGTGCGTGTGTGTGTGCCGGAGCAGCCTCCTTCCTTCTTGTTTAGCCCAACGCTGACATCACACACTGCAACTCAGTTGATAAACACACAACAGTAAATTAAAACATGAACATCTGACGAGCTCTCTGCCCAGGAAGCGGATGGGAAAGGAAGCCCAACAAGTCCAGCATCCGGCTTTTCAGTTGAGAATTGCCAATGCTGCTAAAGACTTGGCAGTAGCCTTGGAATGGGAAATGGGTCATAGATGGCAAATACGCTGTGTCAAAAATAGACCCTGGCAGTGCGTATTGCCAGACAGGAGGGAAGTACTTAATATTCCAAGCCCTTAGGGGGCCATTGCATCAATCAACACACCTGTGGAACGTTTCCTGGCTGTGGCCTTTTTATATATAGAATGCTGGGATTTAGCCATAGCATGAGGATATGGGAGTCTTGAAATGTGGCATGGCTGTTCTGACTTAGAATCATAGAATCTTAGAGTTGGAAGGGACCACAAGGGCCATCTAGTTCTACTGTTGCCATGCAGGAATACACGAAAACATTCGTGAGAGATGCTAAAGCATCCAACCTCTGTTTAGAGGTCTCCATAGAATGGGGGGCTCACCATAGAAGGAGACCCTTCCCTCAAGTCATTCTTCATACAGTTTGGTTTTGAGACCTGAGACCGTCTTTGTCTCCCTTCTTTGAACACATTCCAATTTTTTGATGTCTTGAACTGATCTTGAACTGTGGTGCCCAGAACTGGGTGTAGTATTCCAGGTGAGATCTGACACAAACAGAATGGAGTTGCATTTCTACTTCCCTTGATCTAGTCACTATAGTCTTATTGGCAGTTTTGGCCACTGCTTCACACAGTTGACTCATGCTTAGCTTGTGGTCTACTAAGACCCTTGGATCCTTTTCACACGAACTGGTTTAAATCTGCATGTTACCCATCTTACAGTTGTGCATTTCATTTTCCTGCCTAAATATACTACTTTACATTTATCCCTGTGGAAATTAGTTTGGCTCAGCCCTCCAATATGTCAAGGACATTTTGAATTCTGCTCCCATCCTTTGGTGTCACCTGCAAATTTAATAAACATGTCTTCTACTTCTCATGCTGACACTGATGTACTTTTCTCATACCTTGTTTGATCAGAATTCTTTAACGCCTGGCTCTTGATATCTTTTGGAATACATTGTTTGTTATTTGATGGATTGAGTGGTTAATTGATTTTGATTGTGTTTGTGGAACTCAGGCATAGGATTCTTAGAGATCCCTCTCCTTCCTTGTTGACTGGTGGTGTGTATGGGTGTGCGTCCATCAAAGTTAAGATTTTAGCATTATAATCAGCAGAAGTACCCCATAAGTTACAGTAATAAAATGTATAAATGTATAGCATGTTTCAGGTGCTCGAAGCATTTAATGTACTTTACTTCAAGTAATAGGTCCAACATTACTGTGTGGTAGGTCTGTATTGCAATTTGTCATCAAGTTGACTTCCACTTATGAGGACTCTCCTAGACCCCAGTCATCAATAGCACTGCTAAGGTATTTCAGATCATAAGTCTAATTTTCTTTTTTTCTACTACCTTCAACTTTGCTGAGCAGTATTGTCATTTCCAAGAAGTCATGTCATCTCATGATATGTCCAAAGTATGCTAGACTCAGTTTATTCATTTTGACTTCTGGGGATAGTTCGGGCTTGTTTTGCTCTTGGAATCAAGTATTTGCTTTCAAGTTAGCCTGTAATCATGCTTACATTTTGGACAGCATGGAGAACTAGGAAGTAATGGTCTTCTCCAAGGCCATCCAGTAAAGAGGAAATCTTTCAACCAGGGATTTCCTTCTTTATGGCTTAGTCTGTTTGTTTACCTCATAGAATCATAGAAATATAGAGTTGGAAGAGACTACAGGGGCCATCCAGTCCAACCCCCTGTCATGCAGGAACACCCTCAAAGCACTCCGGACAGATGGCCATCCAGCCTCTGCTTAAAAATGTCCTAAGAAAGGGACTTCACTACACTCCGAGGCAGCATATTCCACTGCCAGACAGCCCTGACCGTCAGGAAGTTCTTCCTGAGGTTCAGGTGGAATCTCCTTTCCTGCAGCTTGAATCCATTGCTCCTTGTCCTGGTCTCTGGAGCAGGAGAAAACAAGTCCACTCCCTCCTCTACATGGCATCCCTTCAAATATTTAAACATGGCTCTCATGTCCCCTCTTCACCTTCTCTTCTGCAGACTAAACATACCCAGCTCTCTAAGTCTATCTTCATAGGGCATGGCTTCCAGGCTCCTAACCATTTTGGTCGCCCTCCTCTGGACTTGCCCCAGCTTGACCATGTCCTTCTTGAATTGGGGTGCCCAGAACTGGACACAGGATTCAAGATGAGGTCTAACCAAAGCAGAGTAGAGTGGTACCAGTACCTCCCTCGATCGAGACACCATACTCCTATTGATGCAACCGAGAATTGCGTTGGCTTTCTTGGCTGCCGCATCACACTGCTGACTCATGTTCAGCTTGTGGTCTATTAAGACTCCTAGATCCCTTTCACATGTACTGCAGTCCAGCCACGTGTCCCCCATCCTATATTTCTGTATTCCATTTTTTCTACCTAAGTGTAGGACCTTATACTTCTCTCTGTTGAATTTCATTTTGTTAGCTTTGGCCCAGCTCTCCAATCTATCCAGGTCATTTTGAATTTTGATCCTGTCCTCTGGCATATTAGCAACCCCTCCCAATTTGGTGTCATCTGCAAATTTGATGAGCATGCCCTCTATTCTTTCATCCAAGTCGTTGATGAAGATATTGAACAGCACTGGGCCCAGGACAGAACCCTGTGGCACACCGCTAGTCACTTTTCTCCAGGATGAAAAGCAGCCATTCGTGATCACCCTTTGGGTTCATTCGGTCAACCAATTACAAATCCAACTAACAGTAGCCCTGTCCAGCCTGTATTTTACTAGCTTCTTTGCAAGAATGTCATGGGGAACTTTGTCAAAGGCCTTACTGAAATCGAGAAATGCTACATCCACAGCATTCCCTTCATCTGTCAAGCTAGTAACTCTATCATAAAAAGAGCTTAGATTAGTCTGGCATGACTTATTCTTGAGAAATCCATGTTGACTTCTTGTGATTACCGCATTGCTTTCTAAGTGATTAGAAACTGACTGCTTAATGATCTGCTCCAGGATCTTTCTGGGTACTGATGTTAGGCTGACTGGGCGATAATTATTTGGATCCTCTTTTTTTCCCTTTTTGAAGATGGGGACAACATTTGCCCTCCTCTAGTCTGCTGGAACTTCTCCTGTCCTCCAAGATTTCTCAAAGATTATAGTAAGCGATTCCGAAATGACTTCTGCCAGTTCTTTTAATATCCTAGGATGCAATTCATCTGGCCCTGGAGACTTGAATTCATCCAGTGTGGCCAGGTATTCCTGTACCACCTCTCTACCTATTATGTGCCGCATTTCCCCTGCTTCCTCACCTGCTCCCCAACTTCCAGGTTGAGTGCTTGTGTCCTTCTGGGAAAAAACTGAGGCAAAGAAGGTGTTAAGTAGTTCTGCCTTTTCTCTTCCCCCTGTTGGTAATTCGCCATCTTCTCTGCGCAGCGACCCTATCATCTCCTTCTTTTTCCTTTTGCTGCAGACATATTTAAAAAAGCCCTTTTTATTGTTTTCAATGTCTCTGGCCAGCCTAAGTTCGTTCTGCGCTTTAACCTTTCTGACCTTCTCCCTACATCTCCTGGCTACTTGCTTAAATTCTTTGGTGGTTTCCCCCTTCTTCCATTTCCTGTACATGTTTCTCTTAACACTTAGCTCAGCTGAGAGTTTTTTAGTCAACCATTTTGGTTTCTTCAGATGCCTTCCATTTTTCCTCCTTATTGGCACAGTTTTAGACTGTGCCTTCAGTATCTCCCTTTTAAGGAACTCCCATGCCTCCTGAACTCCTTTCTCTTTCACTTTTCTTGACCACGGAATTTCAGCCAGCAGCTCCTTAAGTTTACAGAAGTCCGCATTTTTAAAATCTAAGATGAGTGTATGGCTACACTGATCTTCTCCTTCCCACTGAATGCCAAATTCCAATAGGGCATGGTCACTCCACCCTAAAGATCCAACCACTTCTACCTCATTAACAAGGTCATCCCTGTTGGTCAGGATCAGATCTAGAATATTTGATCCCCTTGTCACCTCTTCCACCTTCTGGACCATGCAATCGTCTGCAAGACGAGCAAGAAACTTGCTGGACCTTGCTGTCTTGGCAGAGTTTGACTGCCAACATATATACGGGTAATTGAAATCTGCCATTATTACTGTATCTCTCCTTTTTGAATGTGCAGTCATTTGGTTGAGGAAGGCATCATCAAAGTCCTCAGTCTGGGTTGGAGGTCTGTAGTAAACCCCCATCAAAATATCCCTACTGTTTTTTGCTCCCTTAATTCTTACCCAGATGCTCTTGGGGTTAAGGTCCTCATATGCACTCAGTGTGGGAACTCCAGCTAGAACATCTGCAGAAGGTAGCTGTCCAGCCTCTTCTTGAAGATATAGAGAAAGACAATTGCCTCTTTAGGTAATTGGTTCCTTTGCTGAACCTCTCTTTCTGCCAAGAAAGTTTCTCCTGATGTTCAATCAAAATCTGTCCTCCTGTAATTTAGAACCATTAGACCTGGTCCTACTCTCTGGGGCAGCAGAGAACAAACCTGCACCCTCTTTTCTTTGACAGCCCTTAAGATATTTAACGAGTGCAGTCATGTCTCTCCATCAGGCAGAACATGCCTAGCTCCTTCAACGTTTCCTCTTTGGTTTTGTTCTCCATACCTCTTATCATCCTTCTCTGAACCTGCTCTGTCTTGTCTATATTCTTTGTAGGATGAGGTGCCCAGAACTAAAGGCAGTACTTGAGATGCACATTTCCTGTTCATTTCAATGAACCTTGTGAAGGAGAACCTCTGACTCAGAGTGCTTTCCTATCATAGGCATGAAATGTCATGTTAATTCCTCCTTGGGTGCTGTGAGAATACCAGTCTCCCAGGATACTCTTCCTGTGCAAGGAGTCAGCCTTCCTCACCTGCCTCCCTTCCTGGCTGTATCCAGGGCTCCATTACAGGCTTGCATTGGAGTAACTCTGAGGCAAGGTTTCCTTTTGCTGTTTCCTATTTTCCCACAGAAATGCAGAGCTTCCAGTTCTGAGGGGGAAAAAAAGAAGAGGTGTGTGGGAACAGAAGCACAGTGGAAATGGGTAATAATCGCCTGCTGTTAAAATAGCACGCACACACAGCTGCTGCAGTTAGCATCAGTCATAATGGGGCTGGCACAGAGGCAGTCCAATTCCCCAACCCCACTCCTGAGAAGCCTTTTAGTCAGGATGGAGTATCTTCATTTAAAGGATGTGATTAACTTTGTACTTTGATGTTGTACGCTTGCACCAGGCTCATCTGCTTTGAGGGGATATTGGCTAATGAGTTCCTAAATGTAGAGGTGGCCTGGATTATTTTAAATCTTGCCTGTTGCTCTCTGTTCCATGCAGCAGAGCCTGTGGTGTTGTATGGAACCAGAAATGCTTTTGTTCTTGGTGCTTCTGCTGTGAACATAAGCATCCAGAACAGGTTGCTGTTTGTTACCAGTTTTATCAGAGCAGGTTGATGTTCATGACCTCATTGTGCTGGGCCCTGCTGATGTGGCTTCGTTGTAAGGAAAGCTGGATTGTGGGAATTTAGATGTTCCACCCTGCAAAGGAAGGGTCTTGGTGTGGTGGACAGAACACAATGACATTTATGTATTTGTGGAATGAGAAAGATCTTTTTCTTTTTCTTGCGTTGGCCTTTTTGTCTCTCTTGCCCTCCAGAACATCTGACCACTGCTCACTCTGTAGTAGAGATAGAAAGAATGTTCTCAATTATTTGCTTCCTGGTCAAAAAATGAGTTTCTCAACAGTCATGAAACCCTCTCAGAAGGAATAATAGAGCAGTGAAACTTTTGTGCAGCTTTTTTCCCTGAGATTCAAATGTTCTGAAGTGTTATTCTGCAGAGAAATACACAGTTTTTAAATGGCAAAACCCATATTTGTACAGAGAAAACACATTTTCTGCGCACACACACACGCGCACACACACAACCCATGGGTATTTATATACAGAATAATTCTTTCAGAGCACTTTGGGACATCCAAATATTGCAGGGAAATATTCATTTGCTCCTGCAGCTGGGAGAAAACTGCAGTAATTGTTTATCCTTACAAGTGAGGATGAGATAATGGAGGATTTACATCACTCTATTTAAGTATCCTAAAGGCACCAGATCTTGTTTGGTCTTGGAAGCTAAACAGGGTCAGCCCTGGTTAGTACTTGGATGGGAGACCACCAACGAATACCAGATGGTGTAGGTTATATTTTGGAGGAAGGAACTGGCAGAACCACTTCTGAGCCTTCCTTGCTGATGAAAACTCTAGGAAGTTCATGGGGTCTCCGTAAGTTGACAGACAACTTGAAGGCACACACAGACACACACTTTACCTTTCTGCAAACTGCCATTAAACTTTCCTGAGCTTGAGTGGCAGGAGAGAGCCCTGCCCATGGGAGTAACAATGTCATTTTTGCTTCTGGATGAACTTCTGTGACAGCTGTGCAAATACCTGAGTTGCGCCATTCCTGGCCACCTGAAGCATCAGCCCTCCAAGGAGACATGGACATTGTACTGACCCATGGCATCTAAACAATGTGTGGTGGTATTGAGGTACATCCTTCTGTTTTCTTGCCACATTCTGGCTCCCTCTGGCCTAGATGTTGTCAAAAAGTCTTGTAACAGCCACCTTGCTAGAGTGGAAGATATGTAAAAAAGTCTCCTGTGTGCTATGCTTAGCAAAAATAATGTCTGAGACTGAAGGGGGGTTTGACCCGACCTCTGTGCTCAGGGACACATTGCTCTCCTTCTCACCTTTCTCTGTACTTCTGCTCACTTCTGGCTTTGTAAAAAGGACCTCAACTCAAATCTAAAACAGTTCTGCCTGTAGCAAAATTGTACTTGCACTGGTGCAAAGAACTTTTTAAAGTAATGAAGTTGGTTCCTGAAGGTGCAGTAGTCTGAGGTTGGGGGACGTTTGCACCCCTACCCTCACCTTTGACTGCTATGTAACAAGTGATAGCATTGTATGCTACCTCCTTATTGTGAGGAGAGTTAAGGAGGTTCACTTTAAGTTAGCAAGTTCAACAGCATTAGCGTCAGAATTTTGAGATGTTAAAATGGTACATTTAATTAACTATTTCAAAATAATTATGAAAAAAAAATGGCAAGAAATAAAAAAAGATTTAGAAACTTGGACTTTGATGCGATTGTCAATGTTGGGGAGGATAGCTGCAATAAAGATGAACGTTTTGCCAAAAATGATTTTTTTGTTCCAAAAGCTCCCCATAATAACGAATATGAAACCTTTCATACATTGGAAGAGAGAACTAACTAAGTTTATATGGCAAGGGAAAAAATCTAGGATAAAATGGGAAAATATGATTGATTTAAAAGCTAGAGGAGGAATGGGACTACCAGACTTTCATAAATACTACAAGGCTGTGGCATTTACGTGGATAAAAGACTGGGTAGACCTACAAGATATGAGAACGTTGGCACTGGAGGGAGCAGACCTGAGAATGGGGTGGCATGCCTATATGTTTTATGATAAAGCAAAAATAGATAAAGACTTCATACCTCACTATATCAGGAAATCGCTTCTGAAAATTTGGGAGGACTATAAAACTAAAAACATACAGCAGCTCCCCACTTGGGTCTCACCCCAAGGGGCTTTTTTCGGCTGATGGATAGATACAGATAAATGGCTGCGATACGAAGACATAATTGAGAGATCAACGTTCAATAATTTTAAGATCAAATCAAGAGAAAAATTAGAACAAGAAGGAATAATATTGAGTTGGTTCCCTTACGGACAATTAGCAGAAAGGTTTCAGATGGACATAAAAACATATGGAATTGACTTCAAAGAAAAAACTGGAGCTATTAAATGGATGTTCGAAAATCCGCCTCATTTACTAGCTCAAATATATCAAGAAATGTTACAACAGGAGAGGCAGGAAGAAACAGTAAAGGCAACAATGATTGCATGGGCTCAAAATATTGGACATTCAATTCAATTAGAATCTTGGGAGCAGAGCTGGAAAAAAACACAGAAATTTACAGTAGCTCAGAATTTGAAAGAGAACTATTATGTACCATCTATGAAATAGACACCAGATAAATTGAAAAAGATATATAAAACAGGTAATGGACATTGCTGGAAATGTCCGAATGAGGTTGTTACGATATATCATATGTGGTGGACATGTCCAAAAGCTAAGAAATATTAGAGTGAAATACACAACAAGATATGTGCATTAATGAAAGTTCAGTTTGTTAAGACACCAGAATTGTATTTACTAAATATGACTGATACATTAGAAGATGCTGGTATAAAGAAACATTGGAGAATATTGCTGTATATGATAACAACAGCACGTGTTGAATATGCTAAGCTCTGGAAAACTCAGCAAATACGTACAATAGAACAATGGTGGGGTACATTGATTGAAAATAAAAATGCTGATATGGTCTCTCAGAGATTAAAAGGGAAATCAGACGATGAGATACAAAGAGAATGGGAAATCGTAAATGGTAGTGGGTAATTGCTGGGTAACCAGATGGAAATCTGTAATTCATGATTTAAGATAAGCTAGGAGGGGGCTACAAGTTATATATCATGAAGCGAGAATATGGAGATGGAAAGGCAAGAATCAAGGAGTAATATTAGCAGTTAAACGTAGTTCAATAATATAAACATGATAAGAAATGTTGATAATGGAAACTAGATCAGTGTGGAAGAGCAGAAATATTTCAATTAAGTTAGTTATAAATGTATGTTTTATATGTGAAACTGAATAAAATGGATAATAAAAAAAATGGCACATTTAATTCAGTCTAAATTTGGCAGGCTGATAGATCGTTTCTTTGTTTGCTGGGTTTATGGTTTTTATGCCTTGATTTCATTTTATTGTCACAATCCTTTTTAAATATCATTTCATGAAGGGTTTAGAGAAAAGTTCCTTCTTTGGATTACAACTCCCAGAATCCTGAATCTCAAGAACTTTTTGCTGCCCTGGGATCACCCCTGGAGATAGAGCAGCAGCAATGAAAATTGTTAAAATGAATAATAGTTGGACCCTTTTTGATATAGGATTATGTACTTTGCACAGATTCCTTGCAGTGGAACCACAGTTCAGCAGTGAAATGCAAGCTTAATTTGCAGTTATATCCCTCCAAATGGATTCCAACTTCCTGTGACAAGATTTATTTAGTCGAGGTTTGCCATTGCCTTCATCTATGGTTTGGAAAATGGGACTTCCCCAAGATCACCCAGCAGATTTCCATGGCTAAGTGAGGATTTGAATCCTGCTCATTTCCATTGTTTGGGGAGCAGGGTTTTGAGGTTTTTTTATGGGAGGGGGCAGGAAGTGTTCATATTTCGCAAACCCCATTTGTAAATTTTCCCATTCAACTTTTCTTTCTGTTTTTCTTCTAAAGACAACCCTTATCTTTTTCTTCTAACATGGGACTTACTTGTCCTCTTTTTCATATTGCAGAAAACGCTACTTTTGAACTGGGAGCTACGTGGATCCATGGTTCCAATGGAAATCCAGTCTATCATCTAGCAGAAGATAATGGCTTACTCGAAGAGACGACAGATGACGAAAGGAGTGTGGGCCGTATCAGCCTGTACTCCAAAAATGGGGTGGCTTATCACCTCACCAACAATGGTCAAAGGATCCCGAAAGATGTGGTTGAAGAATTCAGTGATTTATACAACGAGGTTTGTATTAGATGGCTCCAGAGATCCTCCACCTGCTGCTCTCGTCCGGATTTGCATTATGGCTCTCAGTACTCCTGACTGTTGCCCATGATGGCTGGGATCTGAAATCCAAGTCTATCTGGAGAGTATCAAGTTGGGCAATGATGTGTAAACTTCTCCCTTTCTAAATCTAAATCTTGACAACTAACATACTGCTGAGTGCATGAAGCTGCCTTTTATCAAGTGAAACCATCAGTCCCGTCTGTTTACTTCACATGATAGCAGTTCTTGAAGGCCCCCAGCAGGTTGGAGGGTTTTTTCCCCCAGCCCTGTTATGGGAAATCATTTAAACTGGAGGTGCCAGGGGTTGAACCATCTTTCTGAGTGCAAAACACAGGGTTTGCAACTGCATTGTGGCTTCTGTCCTGTTCCTTAGGGTGGTCGTTCTTGATGCAGTCATATCACAGCCCTAGAAGAGAATGCTTGCTTATTTCTTCCAGAAAGCATGGCTTTGGGGACTTCATCTTGTAGTTGTTGCTTATTTCTTTCTTTGCAGTTATCAGGCTCATTTCCTGCTGGGTTGGAGATGGAGGCACTGCTTTGAAGAATTACTTTTTAGGACTACAACTCTTGGAATCCCCCAGAATTCTGGGAACTATGGTCCAAAAATAACTTTCCTGAGTCCTGGGGCCATTACGTCAGAGTGGAGGATATGAGATGAAGTCATTCTATCACTGATAATGGTAGGAGCAGCAGAGTACCCTCATTTTTCAGTCTGGTTGGCAAGATTGACTGGAAAGTTTCCTTTGCTGCTATGAAGCTTCTCTGCTAGCTAATCCCTCCGTTGGTCAGTCCTCTAGTCCCACATTCAGGGCTCACCAGGACCTTTCATTTTGGACACCTTGGTTGAGATCCTGCAATGTACTTGGGCAAAATAAATCTACACTCATGTAATTATACAGCAGTTGCATGTCATCACCCTTCTGCTGAATACCAGTACTGTGCAACTACTGTGTTTTGTTGGTATTGTTTCATGGTGCAATCAAGAATAAGGTACAGGGACTGTTTCTGGAATCTCGTTGAATAAGGTGGTACGTTGAAGGCACTGATGAATCCGTCATCTAGAATGTGCAGCTGCAATGCTGGAATCCTGGTGGTTAGTCTGAATTAGAGTGGACCTTCTGAATCAGTTTTCGAATGGTGAGTCCACATGTAGTTGATTCAACAGTTCTTTCAGTGGCTCTACCCTAGTGAAGACTAACAGTTTATAATTTAGGTGGTGCAAAAGGGTTACATATGTGGAATTATACTCATTCATCCCTAAACTGAATACATCCATTACGTAACAGCCAAAAACGTATATTTACACATGTAAGGGAACTAGGGTTGTTATCTTGAAAACTGGAGGAGGCTCCTAAAATTTTGATGGCATTGTAGAAGAGGGAATTTTGAAATGTCCTCTGCAACCAGCGATTAAAAGTACAGGAGACCCCTTCAGTTCTCTATGCGAGTAAATGGAACTCATACACATGTATGACACCAGCAAGATTCTGGCTGTACAGATTTGTTTGGCTCTACTTTACCTCATCCTCAAAAGGACCTGGGCAAATAAACAAGGTGGAGAAGCACAGACTTGTGTGAGGCCACCTAGAGTGAGCAAGTTTGAGTTTCATGCTGCTTTCACTCTGTTGGGTGAATGGGACCTTAATATTCCTTCTCTTTTCCTTATGGTTTCTTTTTTGTGTTGGTTGACATGCAGCAAAGTTCTCGGTTCATTTACTTAAAGGTAAGTCCTTGCAGGGGCCAGTATGGTGTAGTGGTTTGAGCCTTGGACTGTGACCAGGGTTCAGTTCGCTGCTTGGCTGTGGAAACCCACCGGGTAACCTTGGGTGGGTCACACACTCTCAGCCTCAGCCATGTGATAGGTTCGTCTTAGGGTCTCCGCAAGTCAGGAAAGACTTGAAGGCACAAAACAAGAACAACAGCTAGTCCCTACAAGCTCCTTTGTTTATTAGACAGAAGTGCTCAGGCAAAGCAAACATACGTAACTAAAAACGAACAAAATATTTAAAACCATCTCAATAATAAGTAAGTCTTGAGACAGTTTAAAAGGCCAGACTGAAGTGCTGACCTTCTCCCAAGTGAGTCTGCCTGAGGCTCCAGCCTTAGTGATTCCAGGTCTTTTGAGTTTCCTCCCTGCCGTTCAGTGAAGGGTTATGTTATAGGGAGGACTTTGGAGCAGTATTAGTTAGAGCCTCTTAGAACATTCTTAATGCTACTTGCAGTGCCAGGAATTGGGGTCAGGCAGTTGATTCAAAGTCTCCATTCTTCCCTTGGGACTCTAGAGGTACAGGTTCAGACCAGTGTGTGAGGTTTAAAAATTAGGCATTCAGCACAAAGACAGCACAAAGAGCAGTTAAATCACGGCTGTGGCTAATTTTGCCTCTGGCCAGTTGCTAAATGGGTTTCAGTGCAGTTTTGCTTGTCTTGTGAATGTATGATCTGCTTATAGTTGCAAGCAGCTTATGAAAGCTGAGCAGCTTTATGTCGAGGCCAGGTTCGCAGCAGCTTTTAGATATTTCTGCTAGCTGGAATTTTGACCTCATCAGATTGGGGGTATGGGCCCAGCCAGGTTGTTGTTCATTGGGAGTGGAAAGGGATTGAATAGAACGTGCCCTCACCCCTCTTATGCTGCAAGAGAAATTCTAGACCTGAATCCTGTTTTTAGTCCCAATGAGTAGACCCAGTGAAGAGGTGAGATTTACCTATATACTGATCCACAATTCAACAGTTGATTCTGTGGGCCCATTCTGGTTGGGATTAACCATTAATCTTCCAACCTTAGTCCACATTTGAGGTGGGGAAAGTGTGATCCGTGAGCTACATACAGCTCTGGGATGCTTCTTTTGTCTTTCCCAAAACCTTCTCCCAGTCCCCTAAAATTCTACTCCCTCCAGATTTAAGATACTGCTTCAAAATTCATATCATAAAAAAATTAAAATGTAATTAAGCTAACAGTTCATTCATTTAATTGAAAGCAAAACAACAATAAGCAGTATAGCACATTCTGAAAGGCTCCTTTCCTGAACAACCAGCTCCCAAAGGCCTGCTAAAATAGAATGTTCTTCACTTGCTTACGAATGATAGCACAGGGAGGCTGCAGTCTAATGTCTCTAGGAAGAGGGTTCCAGATCCTGGAGGCGGCCACAGATGCCATTTCCACACTAGACTGTTTTAGTACTATTATTCCGCTTTCAACGTCCTATGGAATCCTAGGGTTTGGCGTTTAGGGAGGCGCCGTTGAAAGTGGAATAATAGCACTATAACAGTCTAGTGTGGAAATGGCCAGAGAAAGCCCTCTTCCATGAGTTCACCAGATATACCTGTGGGAGTGGTGGCACAGAGAGAACGGCCTCCCAGGCAGATCTCAAAACATGGGCAGTTTCATATAGCAGAATATGGTCTTTCCTATAGCCTGGACTTGAGCTGTGTAGGGATGTGCAACCCTGGACAGTCCGCAACATTGCAGTCCATATATTGCCTGCCCCAGCTCAGTCCTAGCTCTCTTGAGGCAGTAAACCTGTGTTTGTGTTGGATGCATTTAGGTTGCAGGGTTGGGCAATTCATAGTGTTGAATATACTCCTATTTTTTTTCCTGCGTGAAGAAAGCTAGTATGTTTTGTTGCAGGGTTATCATTTAGCTTCTCCCTGATTTCTATGTGCAGAGATCCCCTCATGGGCGAATATTGAGTTGTTAGAAGTTCCCCCCTGCTTATGTGGAACAGACCAACCAAGAGAGGTAGTGTGGCATATCAGTTAAAAGTGCTGAGAGTAACAATAAGAAGATCGAGATTCAAATCCTTGTTCAATCAAGGGGCTGGCAGGATGATCACGGGCCGTTCTCTTAGCCTAGAGTACAGGATGATTGAGAGGATAAAATGCAGGAAGGAGAACTGTATGTGACACCTTGAGCTTCATGGAGGAAAGCTGAGACGTCCCTGTAATAAGTATGCTGCGGATACAACATCTCAGTAAGAACACGGCCTGCGTTTTCTCTGTTTTCCTGGGGATTAGGTGTGCCTGCCTTTCTCAAGATCATTTGAGCTGTCCTGGCATCATTTTAATTGCTGGAACAGCACTTCTTATGTGTAACAGCATTGAGTATGCATTTTATTTATAAAGCACTTCTCTGTTAGAAAATAGTGTGGCGTGCAAAACGAGAGACCGCTGTAAGGGCAACAAAGAATCCACCTTTCAGAATCAAACAGTATATAGGTTTGGGATTCAGATAGAGGAAGACCACAGTGTGGCAGCAGTGAAATGCTGTGAACCCTGTTATAATCATTTGGTGAGGACAGTGTTAAAATCTGATGGATGTTAACAAGCAGAAATATATTTGCCATGCTGTTGAAATGTGGTGGTTGATGTTGATGCTATTTGTATTCAGATCAGCTCCGTGCCCAAGGTCACTTAGAGAGTTTCTAAGGCTGAACGGGGATTCAAATCCTGATCTCCTGCTCCAGACCGCTACACTGTGCTAGTTCTTGTTGAAATACAATCAGTCTGTCACATTCATGGGTTTAACTTTCATGAATTTGATTATTTGCGAATTTCTCCAACCCTGCGGTACCCTCAAGAACTTATTTTTGGGGGAAACTTTTCTCTCACAGGCTGCACATCCCTTTTAAAACCAACCTCTGGTCCTCCTCCTCTTTCTCCCTCAGCCATTGTCTGACTAGCGAAGGATGGCTTGCACCTTGATTTCTTAGCACCCCAAATCTCTCCCGATGCCACTTCATATCCAAAGAAAGAGATGGGTGAGAGAGAGGAAGTATAGTGTCACCATGCTGAACCACTGCCTTTCGCTGATTGGTTTGGACCCTGGCTACCCACTCTTCCCACCATGCCTTGGCCCCCCTCCAACAAACACACACATTTTGATATTTGCTGTTTTTCCACTTTTGCTGGGGTCCTCCACCCCTAACCCTAGCGAATGTGGAGGGCTGGCTGTACATAATAAGGGTATTATGCGGACCTCTGTGGGAGCAGGCATTGCACAGTATGGTACCACTGCTGAATAGGATTTTTCCAGGGAATGTTGGTCTGAATCCCATCGGTAGTTCCGATTAGAACAAAACCATTGACTCAATTGTTGAATGATAAATCTACACATATGTAAATTCAGTTGATTTAATGGGTCTGCATTAGTTGAGAGTGACTATAAGATGTATGTAGTCCTGACTCTCCAAATCCAGATGTTTAGCTCTGGGAGAGTAGTATCAGAGCAGATAAGTGCTTTGACAATGAGCCTTAATATAGCATCCTTGGATGTTTTACATCCGCACACACTTGTGCTTCACATGCAGACATTGTGTTTTTTTAAACAAGTCCATAAGTTTGTCCCCCTGTGAGAACCGAAAGGTTGAACTTGAAAGGTTGGGCCTTGGAGAGGGCAGCAGAACTGGAATTTGAAGTGGTTCTTTCACAGCTTCAGTGTCTTACCTACTATCCACCACCTGTTCTGAATAGGCGTTCCTCATTCTGTAGCTGGTTGGTCATTTTAATTCTTGTATATTTTTTCCCCAAAAGGCAAGTGGTTCTCTGGAGGCCACCACTGTCGATCTAGAATTTAGGAATGTTGCTTTTTGGATTTCAGTTCCCAGAATCCAGTGGTCATGCTGGCTGAGGATTCTGGAAGTTGTAGTCCAAAATGTAACTTTCAGGATTTGTACTGAGCTAGATTATGAGCCTCACAGCTCCTTAGGATTTGTCAATTTGGTGGCCTCTTTAGGACCTCCACTGTAAGGCCTGGGAGGCATGAGGACAATGTAGCAGCCACCGTGGGTGCATGAAAATATAGTTGGCCCATGAATTTTATTATTCGTGCTTGAGACTCTGGTGTGTTAACCCCTCTTTTGTTTGTTCCCTCTCCTTATTTTGGGACAGGTCTATAACCTGACTCAAGAGTTCTTCCAGAGTGGTAAACCAGTCAATGCTGAGAGCAAAAACAGCGTGGGTATCTTCACGCGAGATGTCGTGCGGAAGCGCATCAAAGAGGATCCGGATGACTCGGAGGCAATCAGGAGGCTGAAGCTTGCCATGATCCAGCAATACCTTAAGGTAAGACTGTATTCCTGGGGGTTTGTTTGAGATGCTGTAGTGCAGAGTTGGGTGATTTCACCAGGCCTGGAGGTGGTGGGCAGAAATACCCTGTTGCTTTAAGTAATTTCCTCACAGCCCAGTTCAGTTCCAGTACTGGATTTTGTTGCTGTTGTTTTGATGTGCTTTCAAAGTCAACTCCAAAGGGCATTAGTCTGTCCTAAGGTTTTCTTAGCAAGGTTTTTTTATTCCAAGGAGGGTTCCCCTTGCTTTCTTCTTAGGCCGATTCACTGTGACTTGTCCAATGGCACCCAGTGGGTCTCCATGGCTGAGTGACTCTGACTTTAGGTGACCCTGTCACAGGGGTTTTTGGCAATTCAGGGGCCTACCCTTGCCTTCGTTTAAGATGGAGAGAGTACACTGAGTTCACCCAATTGGCTTCCATGGCTGAGTGATGATTTGAACCCCATTCCCTCAGAATCTTAATCCAGTGCTCAGACCCCTACACGTGCAGGTGAAAAGCACTTGAAGCAAGGGAACAGAGCAAGGTAAAGCAGGAAGAAGTCAGGTTGTATTTCTGTATCCCTTTCACTGTTTTTCATGTGAAGACTAGTCCTTCCACCATATTATGTGTGGATAAAGGATAATTTTGAATCATAGAGTTGGAAGAGACCACGGGGGCTGTCAAGTCCAACCCCCTTCTTCATGCAGGAATACACAATCAAAGCACTCCTGACAGTTGGCCATACAGCCTCTGTTTAAAAACCTCCAAAGAAGGACACTCCACCACACTCTGAGGCAGCCTAGTGCACTGTTGAAGTGTTCTTACCATCAGGAAGTTCTTCCTAACGTTTAGATGGAATCTCTTGTCCTGTAGCTTGAATCCATTGCTCTGCACCCTAATCTCAGAGCAATGGATTCAAACTACAGGAAAAGAGAGTGGGTAGAATACACTTGGCTGTTCCACCATAAGCTAGTTCAGACCTAAGTTATATTCTAAACAAATAAGAATTTACTTTGCTGGATTCACACCAGGTTTACTCTTAGTCTAAGGTCTTGTTTTATCAGTGTGACAGTTAGATGCCCCTGGGAAGATGATGCACAGATCATGAAGAGATGGCTCTTCCCTTCTTTTTTATCACTAAACCTAGTGTTCGTTTCCTGCATCCGCAGATGAAAGGAAGTTCTGTTTAGCTTACTTTAGCTGCCAGTAGATCTACTCTCTGTGAAACAGTCTAATCCTTCCTTTGATCAAAAGTATCATAATCTAGTGACTTCCAAGGGCAGGAACTGCCACAGAGCTGGGAGGCCATTTTTCAAGTTGAAGAAAAGCTTGAGGGTCCCATTTTATGGGTTTCTTTTGTTTTGGGGACCCATCGTTGAGATTTTAGTTATAAATACATAAAATTATCTGCCTACCTGCCTGTCTAAAATAGATTAAAATTATCTGAAAGTAAAATAAACTTGTCATTATATGTTACTAAATTTGTTAAAATTCCCCCACTCATACTTGATTAATTATTGTTAAAGAAAAGGGAACTTTAAATGTACTTAATTAGTATGATTTTGACTATTGATTTGGCACTAATAGGAACTAAATTAACTGTGATGTTAACTGCCCCGTTGGTTATAGTGCATTTAGTTCCTTGGCCATGGAAACCCACTGAGTGACCTTGAGTGCATCACATACTCTCAGCCCCAGAAACACCCATGATAGGTTCACCTTAGGGTTGCCATAAGTCAGAAACGACTTGAAGGCACACAACCACCACCACCACAGATTATCATTAGAAGATCATCCCCCATGATGTTCTCTGGATTGCTTTGCCTTAGGTGGAGAGTTGTGAGAGCAGCTCCCACAGCATGGATGAAGTCTCACTCAGTGAATTTGGGGAGTGGACCGAAATCCCCGGAGCCCATCATATCATCCCTTGTGGCTTCATAAAAATTGTGGAGATCCTGTCCTCTTCCGTCCCAGAGGTGGTCATCCAGCTGAACAAGCCAGTCAAATGCATCCACTGGAACCAGTCCATCAGCAAGGAGATAGAGCGTGTGGCTGACCACAACAGTGACCATATGGAGGAGGAAACCGGCTACCATGTCCTTGTTGAGTGTGAGGACTGCGAGTTCATTCCGGCCGACCACGTCATTGTGACGGTGTCCTTGGGGGTCCTGAAGAAGTACCACGAGCATATGTTCTCCCCCCGGCTGCCAGAAGAGAAAGTCATGGCCATTCAGAAGCTGGGCATTAGCACCACCGACAAGATCTTCCTGGAGTTTGAGGAACCCTTCTGGAGCCCTGAGTGCAACAGCATCCAGTTTGTCTGGGAAGATGAAGCTGAGGCCGAGAGCCTTACCTACCCTGAGGACCTGTGGTACAAGAAGATCTGTAGCTTTGATGTCCTCTACCCACCAGAGCGCTATGGCCATGTGCTGAGTGGCTGGATCTGTGGGGAAGAAGCCCTGATCATGGAGAAGTATGATGATGAAACTGTGGCAGAGACCTGCACCGAGATGCTGCGTAAATTTACAGGTTTGCAAACCTTTGCCTTTCTTTTTGGGAAGTGGGGCTGTGAAAAAGGCTTTGGGAAGAGGAGGAAGGGAAAATACCAAAAGGAAATACCAAAAAAACAGTCTCCATTTTTTCCTTTATGTTTGGCCTCTGCCGTAATTTGAGGGATGGTTCTAGGCAAGCATCTTCGTTAGCTTCTGTCTCCTAGCTGCAAAAGCAGGCATAACAATAAATGTATAAAGCTCCTGATTTTGACAGGCAGGTGTTCTCCAGGATACTCACCCATACACCTTTCCCTGCTTTGTCTGGGAGACATCTACTTCAGCCAGCCAAAACTAGGCTGAGTATTACCCATAGGATGTTTTCTTCAGCCCCCCCACCTCCTGCTCCCTAGACTGTGGAATGACCTGCCAGAAGAGATGCTGTCAACTTCAGATGCTGTTTGAGTTTAAATCAGCAATAAAGATCAGTCTGTTCTGGCAGACCTGTGCAAATTTTAAAGTATTGATGGATGTTAATATGTATTGGTTTCATATGCTCTTTTAACTGGAGATGTTGGGAATTGATCCTTAGGCATTAGATAGGCAAAACAATGTGCTCTGCTTTTCAGCTGTAGCCCCTTCGCTCTTGAAAGATATTTCTTGCTTCTGAAAGGGTGTTCCTGGACTCTTTTGTTTGACCACCACTGATATGCATACAATTTGGAAAAGTATTTTTTTTGAGGCGGGGAGGTCACAACCCAGCATCCTCCAGCAAGCATGGCTAGTGGCATTCTCTAACAGACAGCCCGTGAGCAAATAAGTCCTTTATGTAAAAAGGTAGTCTGCTCCTGATGGTGCAGAATCAATGCCCTTTGGATGGTAGTACTTAGTGAAGGGCCTGGGAGCCTGTGACTTCTCATGTTGTTGGACTCAGATTCTCATCTGCCCCAGCCAGTGTGGTCAATCTAATAACATCAGGAGGACCACCTGTTCCCCACCATTATCTTGTTAGCAGGAGAGCTGCTTGTTTTATTTCCTTAACTTGTACCTCTCAGAAGTTCCAGAGGATTTGGGTCACTTCTGCGTTGACTCTCTCAACAACTCTTTGTTTGGATCTGCTTGTACTGGTGTGTGTGTTCCTTGGGCCCACTATATGTAGAAGGAATTACTTGTTAATGATTGACCATAGCTGAGTTGATCACGTAACTTTCTCAATGTCATGTACACCCACTTGATTTTCTCTGTCCTCTTCCACCCCTGTTTGAGGCATCATGGCTCAGGGAAAATCAGAATTTTCTTGGCAGAATTTGTTCAGAGGAGATTTGCCCTTGCTCTCCTCTGAGGCTGAGAGGGTGTGACTTGCCCAAGGTCACCCAGTAGGTTTTCATGGCGGAGTAGAGATTTGAACTCCGGTTGTCCAGGGTCCTAGTCCAACATTCAGACCACTACACTGCACTGGCTCTCCCAATGTATGTATTAGACATTATTTCCTCTGCTTCTGTGTTGCACTCACAGAACTTCACAGCCTCAAGTAGGAGGCTGAACACTTGTCTTGCCTGTCTTTTTAGCGATTTCCCTATAAGAGCATATCTGAAACTTTCTAGTTGCAAGAAAACTTTCTTCTGATTGTTCTGATTGTGGGATTCACAGGTGGGGCTGCTAGATTTATACAAGGTGCTGGCCAGCCCTACCAGGCCTCACTGGGACTCTGCATAAATCCTGTGCCCCTACTCCCAATTACTTTGAGAATGCCTCAAGGTTCTGCCCTCCAAGGAAATTTGTCTTTCATTCCCATTTGAAAACAGCTGCACTTGCTGCTCTTGGGCGAGTTATGCCAGGAACTTTGCCTGGTCTCTGGATCGGATCTAAATTCTATGATGCTTAGCATTCGTGCTCGCTTGCTCTTGGTGCCCCTTTCATTGCAGAAATGATTAATCTCTGGGGCTTTGATTTCCCATACAAGTTGGCAGAATGGATTATTTGGATTTACTGTCAAAACGCACCGGACTTGAGCGGCCTATGAACCATTGACAACTGCGGCTCTTTGTAAATCTGATTAAAGTGTTGCCCCATTCAAACAACCCACTGCTGTGTACACCAGCCTTTGTGGACTTAAGTCCTCTGTATTAGGCACCTGGATTTCAGGGGAGCCAGGAGCTTAGGACTGTGGTAGTTTTTGGCCTCCATCTCAACACTCAGAAAACTCACTAATGCACTCTCTGTCTCTGTCTCTCCCTTTCTGTTTTCTTGGGGATGAATTTAGTTGCATTGTAAGTCTCAGCTCTTCCTTTTGATCTTCCCACTGTTGCTCAGATAACTTCAGCACTGAGCATAGAGTTAGTTGGGAAGCCCTTTTGATCTGGGGCTGTGTTGCCAGTACACCATGCCTCCCCGACTACACTTGACCTTGTGTGATTTTAGAAACTAAGTAGGATCAGACCTGCTTAGCATTTGGATGGGAGACTACTAGAGAATATCATACAGAGCTAGGCTATCCAGCTAGGAAAGAAAAGAACCTTGTCTGGAAACTTGGAGAACTGCTACTGCCAGTCTAGGTTGGCAGTACTGAGCTAGGTGGGGCAGTGATCTGACTCATTTTGAGTAACTTCCTATGATCTTGGTGATTGCACCAGCCTACAGTTTAGTATATTTATTTTCTTTTTCTTTATTAGATTTGCTTCTCTCTCAAGTTGGAATCCCAGGCAGCTTTATTTATATCCTGCCTTTCTCCCAGCATGGTTTTCAAGGTGGTGTACAGCCTCTTAAAAATACAGTGCAGTATGTCTGCCCATATTCTTGAGAGATAGATTCCCAGACTTAAGGCAGGTAATATGCCAGGCTTTGCGTGCCTCTGTCTGGCAAGGAAGGAACATCTGTCTCTTCTTTGGCTGAGGGAGGCATGGGAAGTCCACCTATACCTCCCTGTGTGCCTCTCTCAGCTGGCTGTGCAAAGTAAGGACCCTGACTGGTGGTGGCAGCCATGGCCCTGGATTGCATCAGGGATAAGTGAAAATGTGGATTCTGGTTACATGGGTATGGAAAAAAATACCCTGTTAATGCAGGAGTTAAAACACAACTAAACCAACTTCTGTTTAAAAATACACAAGTTAAAAGCACCTTTGAAAACATACTTAAAACATATTAAAGTTGAAATACAACAGCCTCCATTAAAAACTCCATCTCCCTCAACCTTATAAAAAAAACAAATGGCAGAACGACAGCGAGGAGGGAGCGGGCCAACCTGCCATCCTGGAGAAGGAGGTCCCACAACTTTGAAGCAGCCACTGAGAAGGCTTTCTCCAGTATCCTCCCCAACTGTGTCTGTGATGGTGGTGGAACTGAGAGAAAGCCCCGCTCCACAGGTCTTAACGCTTGGACAGGCTCATATAGGGAGATACGGTCTTTCAGATACTATTTCTCTCTCTCTCTCTCTCTCTCTCTCTCTCTCTCTCTCTCCTTTTCACTTGAAAATGTTTGTTATCAAAGTGAAACTTTGACAGAACCCTGGTTTTGGTGGTGGTTATTTGCCATCAAGTGAGCCTCTGCTTATAAATGACAGACTTCCAAGAGAACCTGTTGTAATAGCACTGGCCAGATCTTGAAAACCTTTTGAGTCAGTCCATCTGCAGTGGTTTTCCTACTGGTTTCCGCTTTTCTCAGCGTTGTTTTTCCAATGAGTTATCATATGTCCAAAGGACAATAGCCTCAGTTTATTCATTTTGGCTTCTAAGCAGCGTTCAGGCTTAATTTGCTGTAGGGCCCATTTATTTGTCATTATGGTGGTCCGTGATAGCTGTAGGACTCTTGTCCATTACCACACTTCAAGTGAGTTGCCTTTTTCCTGTCATCTTTTTCCACTCTCCGGCTTTCACAATCACATATAAAAAATAGAAGTAGTATTACATGGATGGTTCTGACTTTGGTATTAAAGGATATATCTTTTATATCTCTGGTATTTAATAATTTATATTTGCACTTGAGGATTTGATCTAGTTCTTTCATAGTTGTCTTTCCAATTTTTATTGTTTCATTTCTTGACTGCAGACTCTGTTTTTATTTACAACTCAACCGGAGTAAAGAAAATCTTCACTATTTCGGTCTCTTTTTCACCTACTTTGAAGTTATGTAAATTTTCTATTGTCATTTTTTGATAAGATTTTGAAACAATTCTGTTGCTATACCATCTCTTCCTCGTGATTTATTGCTTTATAGTATCTGGAGAACAGATTCTACTTCAGTTTCTAGAATTGCAAGTTTTTCATCAAAAGATTCTTTCTTGAAGGAACCTGTCATCTTTTTAGCTCTTGTATCTTGTTTTCAGTTTGTATCTGTATTTACATATATGTAAATTCTGAGCAATTGTGTATTTGAGCAGGAATCATGAAAAACATTCTGCCGACCATCGTCCTAACGTGTGATTTGAGGAGGATATCAGCCAGCTTTAATAAACTGAGAGATTTTTTTTTTAAAATAAAATGAATAGTGTCACATTGTTTTACCACAAATATGTCTTTGATCTGCCCATGACTTTTAGGAAGTGTCTCAGTTTCTTTACAACAGTAGCAACTGGAGGGCTAGTTAGAATAATATTCCTTTTGCAGACAGTATCTCCAGGTAAAGTAAGCTTTGGTTGCATTGGCAGTGGAGCGCTGTGTGCTTCACAGAAATTCTAGCTATCCCAGCTGTCACGTGGAGTCTCTGCATGCCAGCAACATCAATAGGCATTGTTGGTATTGAACAGGGGTAGTCAAAGTGTGGTTGGTAGGCCACATCCGCTCCCCAGAGCTATTTTGCTTTTTTGCCTCAGAATGCCCCCTAGATGCACGAGGACATTTTAGCCACAGTCCCCTCACTCCACAGCCATTGTAGGAATGATAGAATCATAGAGATAAAAGAGACCACAAGGGCCATTGAGTTCACCCCCATTTTGCCATGCAGGAATATACGGTTAATGCTCTCTCGACAGATAGATGGTCGTCCAGTCACCTCCAAAGAAGGAGACTCTGCCATGCTCCCAGGCAGCAGTGTTTTCCACTCTCAAATTGGGAATGGGAAGTGCCAAGATATGCATTGCAATGTGACAACAAGCCTGGTTGATGTTCTTGAGTCTAAGCCTCTTTGAGATACCTGTGTATTTGGTTGTTGGAACCTGTATTTAATTTTATATTACACTTCTACTTCCTTAACAGCGTGTCCTGTCTGTCTTTCATTTCAGGGAATCCAGACATTCCAAAACCTCGGCGGATCCTACGATCCTCGTGGGGCAGCAATCCCTATTTCCGTGGGTCCTATTCCTACACTCAAGTTGGATCTAGTGGAGCAGATGTGGAGAAACTTGCAAAGCCACTGCCTTATACTGAGAGCTCTAAGACGGCTGTAAGTACCACCCAGAATACTGAGGGACCCAGTTGTGAAGAAACACTTTTATGAAACTGGCAGGTCTAAAAACACCTCTGCAAGGAATTGTAAGGCACCTTAGGGGACATGGCCTGAGCCTTCCCTAAATTCTAAAAATGATCAACGTCAAAGAAATTACTACAGATTGTGGAGCTCCCAGGGTGGAGTGTAGGCTGTAGAGATTACAGTGACATGGAGCCTGGCTGGTGAACATAATCTCACTTCCCATCATGCTTTATTCGAACACAGGTTGTCCATATATCTCACAGAAGGGCAGCTTTTCCAGATGTTGGCATAACCAATTGTGAAGTAGCACAGGAGTTGGAGTCTAACAACACTTAGCCCCAAGCTCCCCACCCCTGAAATTGGGCCATTCTCATTTAGGACTTCCTTAGTCTACCCTTGACATGCTCTGTAGAGAATAGAGAAATATACATGGGCCAATATCCTACGTCTGTGCATAGGTCTGCATGCACAGTTATGTGTCTTCATATTGCCTGACAGCTGCCAAGCCCCAAGAGCTTCCCTGGATGCTGTTGCTTGTTGGTGGGGAGGGGAGGCAGCAAGGAGTTGATTCTGACTAGGAAGAAGCAGCTGGTCTTGGCTTGGGTGGTTGGAGGGGAAAGAAATGAGGATGTGCTCTTAAATTGGGTGCACTTGTCTTTTCCTTCCCCCTGGAGCTCAAAACAGCGGGATCTTCATGCCCTGAACCACCTCCTCCTTCGTTTCCCTGCCGCACTGGTAAAGGACACCATTGTGGGGCCCTCCTGGGTCTTGATAGTTGCTAAGTGGTGGGAGGTTTCTGGACACTGTGCAAGTGTCTATACACCCTGTCCTGAGAGAAACTTAAATGTGCCTATGTCCCTAACAGGATGCCAGCCATGCTGGGTGAGAGTGTGTTTGCATGTCTTAATGCCTGGGGGTTAAATGCCTAGGAGTGTAAACCAGAGGAGTGTTTATTTATTTGAATTGTGGGAAAGGGATATTGAAATAAATAGTAAACAAATTCAAGGGTGGCATAACGAAGTCATCAGGATTAAAAATACTAAAATACTAAATACTAAATAAGTTAAAATTAATTAGAAGATGGTACAGAACACCATAGTAGTTATCATATATAACAAAAAATATGCCATCTAATTGTTGCCGTGGATGTGGAAGTGGAAGTAAAGGCACGCACACATGTGTATGTGTTGTGGGAGTGTTGTAAGGTGCAGAGGTTTTGGTAGGAAATAATTTAAGGAAATAAATGGAATAATAGGGAAAAAGTTGGAATTTAATTCAATTCATAATTTAATTTAATTAATAATTAATAACTAACTAACTAACTAACTAACTAATTAAAAATTGCCTGACTCTAAATGTAAAGGATTTGGGTTTGGATAGAAATGAGGAATACTTGCTGAAACAAATGTTGAGGGCAGTTGGGGCGGTTGTTGCATATGATTGGAAAGATGAAGGAAAATGGAAGGTGGATAGATGGCAATATTATATTTCAGAATTTATAATATTTGATTTTGTACTAAAAAGAAGACTGGGGTATATGGATCAGTCGAATGAAGGTGATTTGCTAAGGAAGTGGAACAAGCTAACAGAAACAGAGAAAGGAAGGGTTACAAAATTATAAAAGATACAAATAATACGATTCTCTACGTTAAAGGAAAGGGCTTTTAAATAAAAATTGACTTTGTGCCTTGGGGGAATGAGAGTGGGAGAGAAAAATGTGTAAGAGCAGTATTCTACATATTGGGAAAATTAATTTATTGGTTGTGGGTGGATCACTAACTGTTTTCTATTAATTGTTGGAATAATTTTGTGTGTGTGTGTGTATGTGTTAAAAGAAATAAAAAAGTTAAACAAAATAAAGAAAATAAAAATACTTAGGGGTTCTTTTTATAATTAGTGGATGTTTTCTTTCTAAACACATTATTTTAAAAAAATATGTTTCCTCTTCTTTCTTTCTTCCCTCCCTCACTTTCCCCGGCCTGGCTCTCTAGCCAATGCAGGTGATGTTTTCAGGTGAGGCTACTCACAGGAAGTATTATTCCACTACCCATGGTGCTTTGCTTTCTGGCCAGAGAGAGGCAGCTCACCTCATTGAAATGTACCAAGACCTCTTGCAATGCAAGAATTGAGAGGCCTGAACTTTCAGAAGAACCACTAACTCGTGATTCCTTTTTTTGCAGATGTGCATTTAAAGGTTTCTTTCCTTTTTTAAGAGGCTAATAATAGAAACATTTCTATCTTTTTATAAGAAAATAAAAGTCTTAAGTATTTTAACCTGTAGTTGGTTGATTGTAGCTTACTTTCACGTACTGTATTGTTCACAGGAGAGGGTGTTCTTCCTGTCTTGGTGAAGGCTAATTCTTTTTGTGTAATTTCATTTCTGATTGAATTTCTGGTGCTTCTTTTGGAAGTATTCTTCCCCCTACCCCTGTCCTCCGGTATTGTAAGTGCCTTCTATATTTCAATAAATGTTGTAATTACAACTGCTGTGGTCCTGTGCAGTGTATTTATTTACTTAATTGTTTCATATCCCATCTTTCTTACTTTGATTGATTTATATACAGCCTCTCTGTTTATTTATTTATTTATAACCTGCTTCTTCATGTTGACGCCGCTGGTGAGGAGAAAACCTTCCTTTTTTTTAAAATTTAGAATACTTAACACATATAACCAACACAAAAGGAAAAAAGAAGAAGAAAAAAAGAAAAAAAGTCGTAGAATCCAAGAAAACTTTCACAACTTCACCACTTACTCTAGACTAAATTTAAATTCATACAAATAAATAAAGATTGTTAATAATATGATTTTTAATAATATTCAACATTCAATTTTTCAAACCTCTTATAAAACCATCCTCCCATTTCTCTTCCAAATAATCAATTAAACAGCTCCATTGATTCTTAAAATTGTCATTAGTTTTTTCAGAAACATTGTTAAAAGTATCCATTTCCATAACTTTGTATAGATCCATAAGCCAATTATCTATATCCGGAATTTCTTCCCTTTTCCAATCTCTAACAAATAATATTCTCACCTTGGTAATCATATACAACAAGATTTTATTGTTTTGTTTGCCAGCATAATCCTCAGTAACATTAACCACATTAAGTAAGTAAAACTCTGGCTTCGTAGGGAAGTTCTTTTTTGTGATCTTGGTAATTTCAAGATGAATAGATAGAGAACAAACTAGATAGCGAACAGGGAGGAAAAGCGGGCTGGGTAAATGTGAAAAGCCTATGTGGAAAGAAGCTCCACTGTTGGAGGTCTTGGAGTCAGTGGTGTAGCTAGAGCTTTTGCCGCCTGAATTTGCTGCTGGGGGTTGGCCCCTGAGTTTGCCGCCCCTCTCAGAGGAGGGTGGACCTATCCAAAATACCAAATAAAAACTGCTTGATTGGCATTGGGTGATTGCGCTCTGGGTGTTTGCGCTCAAAGGGGTTGCTTTGCACATGCTTAGAGACACACCAGCATTCCTGCAGTGGTGAGTACCCTCTGTCTCCCTCTACCTCCCTCCACTTTCTCCTTCGAGAGTCGGCTGGGCTGGGCTCATCCCCAGTCTCAGAGGTGGGTGGGGGGGAGGTGGGTGGGTGGAAGTTGGGTACCTCTCTCTACCTCCTCGGGGCCCCTACCCTCCCCTCCCCGCCCCTCCCCTCCCCTCCCCTCCTTCTCTGCCCAACCCAGAGGTCTGCTGGTGTTGGCGCTGCTGCTTTGGCTGGAAACAGGTTTGACACCAGATTGGAAGGGAGAGAGAGGGAGGGGAGGGGAGGGGAGGAGGAGGGGGAAAGGACAGCCCCCTTCCCCGGGCTCGCATATCCCTCCAGTAGACCTCTCCGGGAAGCTCCAGTGCCCGTCTAGTCGCTGGACATCTGCCAGCGTGTGGAGGATGGTCTGGAGCCGCCCCCAAAATCATGCCACCCGGGGCGGCCTCCTCCCCTCCCCTCGGTATACGACTGCTTGGAGTGGGTTGGAGCAAATTCAGAGAAGGGCAACGAGGAGGGTAAGAGGTGTGGAGAACAAAAGGTATCAGGAGAGGCCGAAGGAGCCGAGCACGTTCAGCTTGGTGACGTGATGACTGAGGGACAACACCGTTGTATTCTTTGAATCTCTCAAGGGCTGCAGCAGAAAGGAGAGCATAGGCGTGTTCTGTGCTGCCTCATACTGTAGAACTATGTCTAATAGTTTTAAGTTACAGGAAGGTAGATTTCAACCGAACATTAGAAGATCCTCTTGATAGTAAGGGCAATTGAGTGATGGAACCTAACTGCCTAGAGAGATGGTGGGGTTTTCTTCTCAGGATGTCTTCCACTCCAAGGCAGTGGAGTCACTGTGACTTCTAGGGAGGGTTCAGGCCAGAGTTGCAGTACAACCCAGTCATTTTGTCTTTTTAACGGACCATGGTATCCACAGGATTCTCCTTCAGCACCTCATCGGTTAATGACGGTGGCTCAGTATTGAAAACCCTTTTTTTTTTTTGTCTTCGTTACCCACTTTAAAGCTATATAAATAATCTGGGCTCATTGTTTTTCTTAATATTCAACTGTAACTCTCCTTTTGTGCTTTCTTCCCTGGCTTTCAGCCATTCTAGATTTTTTGCTGTTTTCTGCAAGAATTATGGAGTCATCTGCATATTCCAGTTTTGCATTATTGATGCTCCTTTCCCCCAGCTTTCATGCCTTCTTCCTCTGAGTCTAATCCTGTTTTCCATGTGATCTGCTCTGCATTTAAATTAAACAGATAAGGGTGATAGAAGGCGGCCTTGTGGCACCCCGTTGCCACTGGGAAACCATTCTGTTTCTCAATATTGTGTCCTGACAGTGATCTCCTATCCAGCGTGTAGGTTACGCTTCCGATTACATTAGTTTATATAGGATAATGCCTGGGTGGATTGTGCCCCAAGTTAGGTTGTACGGCTGACTTGTGATCAGGGCTGTACTGATATTCTCCTTAGGCCGTCAGAATGTCTTTTGCCAAACCTCCTTCCTGCTTTAGAAGCCTACTTAGTCACAGTTTAGCATGCAAATGGAAATCTAGGAAAAACTTAAAGGGCCTGGACTAACCCCAGGGGTATGGTGGATTAGTGGTAGAAATTAGCGTAATACAGAAGTTATTTTCCTTCCTCCCTCTTGGGCACTTTGAGCAAAAGCTTAGCAAATTGCCCCCTCTCCCAGTTTGTGGTGAGCGGAAGGTTGTGAGGGAGCACTTGGAGACAGCAGCGGAAGTTGTCATTTGGGGCCTTGGGCTAAATAGCTTTCGGTGGTTCTAGACTCCATAGTACAGAAATCAGGTACCCTTGTGTGCAGGTTTTTGACTAATTACAAAACAATTACAGTCTGCCCTCCACATTTGCAGGTTTGACTCTCATGGATTTGATTATTTGTGAGTTTCTCCATCCCTACCCCCTGCACCTTGGTGCTTCTTTTCCCAGGGAACCTTCCTTTTTGGTAGCTCTGAAATTCAAAATCAAGCTGGGCAGCCTTTTAAAAACCCACCTCTGGTTCTCCTCCACCGGCAGCTGTTCGGCCAGCTAAAGACAGCTTGCAGCCCAATTTCTCAGCACGACAAACCCTCTCCCAATGCCCCTCCACACACGCAAGGAAGGAGATGGGCCAGAGAGAGGATGTATAGGACCGCCATGTTGACCCACCCCCCTTTCTCTCCCTTTCTCTGACCTGGTTTGGTGCCTTCTCTCCCCAGGAATTCTAGCAGAGGTCCAGTGCCCCTAACTCTAGTGAATGTGGAGGGCCAAACGTAGAGCAATCTTGCTAAACCTGAACTTTGAAAAGTTACTGTTTTGGACAGTATATCTTAGAATCTCCCAGATGGAAATATTTGGCTCCTGTCCTGGTCTGAATTGCTTAAAAAGAATGTGGTGAAGATAGCACTCCACCCTATTGTCTTGAACTGAAGTATGTGCTACCCAGAAACAATGGTTGAGATCCTGCATTGAGTAGATGGAGCATAACTTTACACTCACAGTTAAGTGGTGACTGGACACCACCACCTTATTAGTGAACTGTTATTTTGTGCACTGGAATGTGTGAACACCACATATGCATATACAATGCAAATCCATGTGCAATGCTTTTGCAAGCCATGGGCAATGTATGAACGCATCATGCACAATGTGGATACCACGCACACAAATCCACTTCCATGCCCTTAAACTGAATTCGGCTATTGTGCATTGGACAATCATGTCCACAAGCTTGATGTATGTGTGAGAGACCCCCTCCCCACCTGGATTCCAGCCATGGAATTGTCATGGCTGATAAACTCCATTCCCTCTGACTCACAAATTTCTTGTTCTTTATAAAAGCCAATTATGTTTTTAAACAGGACAGCTTACATCCGTGGGAATTAAGGGCAGTTAGAATCATTGCTGCAATTCCAACAGTTTGAACTGGAATCCTTAAACACAAAGCCCATGCAAATGTGGCCTTACACCACTTGCAGTATGCAAAGACCACAATTGTGCAGGACGAAGAATTTTGTGTTACTGCAAAGCTTGCACAATCTGACCTGGCTTGCAACTCCTGTTGCTTGCTGAGGGATGGTCTAAATGAATGCTGTAGTTCTTTCTCTATCACTGAAATGCTTTTGAAATTCTGTTTTGAATGTCTTTATAGTTTTATTAATTTTAATCTTTAAGAGTTTCCTTGAATCCTATTTGTGGGAGAATGAAATAGCAAACCAACAAATGAATAAGTAACATTCGCTTTTTAAAACATAGGAAACAGGGTGGCTCACTTTTTCAGAAGTATGTATGTATGTATGTATTTATTTATTTAACATAATTTAATTCACAGTCAAAATGAAATATGTTCGGAAAAAGAAAAAGCAGAAAGAAGAAAAGACGAAATCGCTAAAATTATACTAAAACACGATGCTAAAACTAAACACTAACTTACTGAAACACAAAAGACTTCTGACCCTGCTAAGCCAAACTGTAATGAAAGAAAAAAGCAGAAGAAATGCAAAAATATTATTCTACCCATTACAGACCAAACTAAGTAATCCTCCTAGAATTACTAGTAACCACAGACACAGTTTATTGCAAGGTTAGATTTCTTGCTCATAAATGTTTTACAGTCTTTAAAAAAACCCTGTTTTTTCAATTGGCTTATCCTTTAGAAACCACGTTAGTTTGGCAATATGGTCCAACTTAGCCACTTTAACAATCCATTCTGTTTGTGGTGGTTAGTTCATTTCAAGGTTTGAGCAAAGAATATTTTTGCTGCTGTTATATCTCAAAAGAAGTAATCCATATTTACTATTCAGTTCTTTATCCACAGTACTGAACAGAAATAAGTTTATTTACCTGTTATTGTGAGGCTGAAAAAAGGGATCAGATATTTCTTTGGTTAACTAATGGATTTACTAATCTTTGGATTTAATTTATATTTCAAATATTTCAGTGTTAAACGTTAATTACATTCAGCCTGATAGAATATCAATTATTATCCATATCAATGGGAAATGTATGGTAATTAATAGTATGTATTCTATCTTACAAGGAAACAAAAAGAAAAAAAAGCTTCTTTATCTGGTTATTAGCAGAAGTATCAGTTGCAAAAATTCTTTGCAGCATTCCCTTCATAGCATCTCCTCCTTTCCTTTTTTCATAGATAAATGTTTGCTGAGACATGTCCCACTGAATTACTGGCACTGCTTAACTTCCAAGATCAGATAGGATCTGGTGCCTTAAGGTTATTTAGGCCCAAGAAGTAGTGACAGCTAATGAAACAATCCCTGTTGATGTAGCAAAGCCATGGCTAGCAGGGCTGAAACCCTGCAAGGTGTGTGTGATTGATTGATTGATTGTGTGTGTGTGATTGATTGATTGATTGATTGATTGATTGATTAGCATGGGCTTTGATTGCTCTCTGCATGGCTGCCCTATCTTCCTTGATCCTTCCAAGCTTAGCTGCAATCCTCACAAGAGCTGGGGTGGGCAGATACTGTAGATTTGTTTCCAGGACACAAATGTATTATTGTAAACTATGGGCCGTTCCGCACTATACTGTTATAGTGCTATTGTTCCACTTGCAACATTCCCTGGAATTCTGGAGTTTGTAGTTTAACTGAGACCTCTCTGGCTGAGAAGTCTGAATGTCCTTCCCTAAACTGCAAAGCCCAGGATTCCATAGGATGCTGAAAGTGGAATAATAGCACTATCACAGTATAGTGCAGAAAGGCCCTATCTCTGTTGTCGGCAGGCCTAAATACCCTAAAGGCACTAAATCCTGTCTGATTTTGGAAACTAAGCAGGGTCAGCCCTGGTTAGTACTTGGATAGGAGACTGCCAAGGAATACCAGGGGCTGCAGGCTGTATTTGAGAGACAGAAACTGGCAAAACCACTTCTGAGTATTCCTTTCTAGGATATGGGATGGGAACCATGTGGACCTCCAGCGGTAAGAGCCTTGGACAGTGGTTAGGGAAATGTGACCTGCAGATTGGCTCCAAGGTCATTTTAGGGCTGTAGGAACCCCACATTTTTAAATTGTCTCCCCATCCTCCATGTCACTTCAGTTAACTGTGCCACTCTGAACAATCTGCCCTTAGACTCAGGGTTCAGATTTCTCCCACTGGGCTAAATTTAGCAATTGTTTACAGGCAGACGTGTAAATTTAGATGTTTTTGCAGACTGAGGAGCAGGGCAGGGGGCGTAGGGGCTTGAAATAAACATATGATCTCAAGAGAGGGCTCTAGCGGGGTGTTGGATTTATCACCTATATCTGACAGAGATGATGCTGTACTATGTCCTGAACTGGTCCAAGAACTTTGCATTGGGGTGAGCAAAGTATAGCCTGGGAATGGCTCGTGGCCCGCAAGAAGTCTGTTTCTGCGGCCCCTGACCCACAGCGTTTGTGTGGGCTGCGCCTGTTCAGGCAATGAAAAAAGTTGTCTTCCTCCTCCTGGAGCCACAATTCCCCTTTTAAATCGCAGGTGGGCAACTACATGGGTGTGGGGCAGGTGCTAATTCCACCCTTATTCCATGTGAGTCACATCTCTTCCAGCAAGGCTCAATAACGTCCTTTGCCTCTGGAGTCCCTCTCAATATGGCAGCTGGAAGTGCCGCCATCTTGAGAGGGACTGCAGAAGGAAACAGAGACGTTTGGGAGGGTTCCGGATCTCTGGGGGATGCGTGGGAGGGGTTTTCATGCATTTTGGGGATTCTTGGTGCACTTTTCCAGCAAAAATTGCCAATTTTTCTTAAATTAAGGGGACTGGGGACTTGTCAAGCCCACAAAAGTAGATTCCAGAGGCCACATGTGCCCCACAGGCTGAACGCTGTCCACTCCTGTTTTAAAGAGACTCCAAAGCCCTTCTTTGCTGTTTAACAGTGTGAAAACTTTTTGAAATGCAGAAATGGTCTTAGGGCCTGGAATCCTGTTGATGTCATACTCTTATCTGAGTTTCCCTACATATTTTGCTGTAGGGTTTTTTTTTTTTGGCCGTTGAAAAAGAGGTAAACAGTATATAGTTGAACAGACGGAATTCCACAGGCATAACCACAGAAACATGGCGTTGGAAGAGACTAGGCATTGCTCCTGGTCCAGGACGTGAGCCACTGCATGACGTCGTCGCAGTCCCGCTGCTGTCACATCCCCATCTGTTCCTGTTGCACCCTTTTTCATTACTGGAAAAAATCCAGCAAAGGTCCCCTTTCCCGCCATGATCCCGTCAGCTTTGGATGTGGGGTACGAGCCGAAGCCCTTGATAGAGCTTCCATCCACAGTACAGTGCAAGAAGAGGCAGGGAAAGGGACTTGCCATTGGCGCTGTACTGTGGAAGGAAGAAGCGTGTGCCTGATGCTACCCATCTGCTGGCAGCCGACTGGGTGCGGTGGGGAGAATTCAGGCCCCAGTCCCATCCAGGCAGTGGAATGTCGGGATCCTGCTGGAACGATGCAATATTACATGCAGTCCAACCCCATTCCGCCATGGAGGAAGACACAAGCAAAGCACTCCTTACGGATGGCCATCCAGCCTCTGTTTTAAAAAACCTCCTGATGCAAGGGGCAAAGCAAATTTGACCCAAGCAGATTGCCCGCTCTAACTCAACAGAATCTCAATCATCCTTAGAACAACTTGGTAAAGTTGTCCAGTCTTGGCTTGATCTGGGAGACAGGGGTAAATGCAAAAGAATTCCCAGCCCAAGGCTAGTTGGTACATTCAGGTCTGCAATTAGAGCTGCCCTTGAACAGGCCTCTCCTCCTGTGCTTAGCAATTACACAACCTTCATTTCTCGCAGAAGGAAAATTCCAAAATTGTAGCACATCTTAATATCATAGCCTCCAACTGTCCTAGTTTGGCCGGGCCAGTTCCAATTAATCCTCTGTGGCCCCACTTTCTCAGCTGCTTTTAAAATGTCTCTGGCCATTTCTGCACTAGACGGTTATAGTGCTACTATTCCACTTTCAACATCCTATGGAATCCTGGCGTTTACGGTTTGGGGGGGCGGCATTTAGAGTTCTCAGCCGCAGAGCTCTTTGGGCTCAGTAAACTAGAAACCCTGGAATGCCACAGGATGTTGAAAGTGGAATAATAGCACTTTAACAGTGTAGTGCGGGAATGGTCTCAGTTTCTCTCTCCTTCCCTCGCTTTCCTTTTTGTCCTGGTCTACTTCAGTTGCCGCACAAAGAAAGCAAAGCTCCCCTCGGTCACTGGAAAGAACAGGAGGGGGGCAGAATCTTTCCCTTCCCTGTAGACTCAGACAACAGCAAATTGCCCCTGCAGCCTCTCCGAGCTTGTATGATCTTCCTTGTTAATAACTTTTGCCATCTTGGCCACTATCTGATGTTGCTTGGCCACAGCTGTCCCACTTTTCGTCTGAGCTGTTGGAGGTTATGTGGTAGGAATTACATAAGAACAAGTACTGTACTCATTTTTACTTATGTTATAATCTGCTGCACTGAAAGATTTGGGAGGAACACACAGCCAAAGTAGAGCACCTACTTTATGTGCAGAAGTTTCTTGGGTTGATCCCTGATGTTCCTAATTCAAAACAGAGGGAAGTCAGATTAGATTGGATTAGATTAGATCGGATAAAATAGGACCTTAAATCTATTTGTTAATGCCAGCTGTAACAGAGACACTGAATGAATGGGAATTTGGCAAATCAAAAGGTATGTAAATTTCACTGATGAATGAGCCTAGTGGCAAGTAACAAATTGGTTTTAGGCCTAATTGATTTATTAATTTAGATTAGATCAGACAGATGGGTTAGATTTGACAGTCTCATATATTAGCATAGATTTTAGTAAGCTTGGGCAGCTATGGGTTATGAGACAAGAGTTTGAAACCTATCTGGGGCCATTTCCGCACTACACTTTTATAGTGCTATTATTCCGCTTTCAACATCCTATCGCCATTTCCGCACTAGCCTGTTATAGCGCGATGATTCCACTTTCAACATCCTCTGGAATCCTGGGGTTTGCAGTTTAGGGAGGGGCCGGGCGGCCCCTCCCTAAACTGCAAGCCCCAGGGTTCCAGAGGATGTTGAAAGTGGAATCATCGCGCTATAACAGGCTAGTGCGGAAATGGCCCTATAGAATCCTGGGGATTGCAGTTACAGGAGGGGAAACGGCAAACCCCAGGATTCTATAGGATGTTGAAAGTGGAATAATAGCACTTACAACAGTGTAGTGTAGAAAGGCCCTGGGTTACTCTCATAGGTTTGATCTGGCGAGAGAAAACCATACCTTGAGGCAAGGAGAGGCAGTCCAAGGGTGTCACAATGGCAGGGATAAATGATGGCATTAACCCACAAATGATAATTCTGATCCCCAATGAAATTGCTCCTCAGTTAAACTTCTTTTATAGTGATTGAATCATAGAATCATCAAGTTAGAAGAGACCATATGGGCCATACAATCCAACCCCATTCTGCCATGCAAGGATACACAATCAGAGCACCTCTTACTAAAATCTTATAACAAACTAATAAATTTAGATCAGTCAAAGACAACTTTTCCTAGTGTAAGCTTGGAAAGTAAGTTGCTGTCTGGAAAAATTCATGTCATAATAAAATTGGTTAAGTCTTTTAAGAAACTCAGCTCATCTGACAGACGATATGTCTACCCTTTAGTAATTCTAAAATTAAACTGAGAGACTAATACCCTAAAGGTGCCAAATTTTGTTTGATCTTGGAAACTAAGCAGGGTCAGGCCCGGTTATTACTTGGATGGGAGACTGCCAGTGGATACCAGGTGCTGTAGGCTCTGTTTCAGAGGAAGGAACTGGCAAAACCACCTATGAGTATTCCTTGACTAAGACAACCCTATGAAATTCATGGGGTCGCCTTAAATTGACAGGTGACTTGAAGGGACGTACACACAAATTTAGATTCAAAAATGGGGAAATGCTGCCATCTTGTGCATAAGCATGTAGAATGAATGGAAGAATTGTGCATAGAAGCTACTTTGTTTGACAGAGAGGAAACTGGGGCACACTATTGACCCTTTACACGATTACACTATTGACTACTTTACACAAATCCAGAATTTTCAGAATCCGAGAATCCCCGGAAGGTTCTGGGAATCCACGAATCTCGAATCTTTCGAATCTTTTTTTGAAAAACGGTTTAAAAAGCAACTTCTTAATTTTTTTAAAAACTTTTAAAGACTTTTTTTAAACAACTTTTTTTTTTTAGAAAACCTATTTTATGGTTGATGGATTTGAAAGAGTTGGTTTGCCTATTTTTGCACAGGGACTTGGATCTGCGAATCTCGAGTCCTTATTGAGGATTCGAGGATTCAGTTGGCCCATCCCTACTTTGCACTGATTTAAAGACGGCTTTTCATGATTGTAGAATTCCCTTTTTGGGGGTTAATAGCGCTTGGATGGATCAATAACGTTCGTGTAAAATACAATGAGACCACGTCTTTGGAAGACCCACGGTCCAACAGTAAGGCCGTTCTGGTCCTCCTCCACCAACCACTGCCTGGCCAGCTAAGGGCAGCTTACAACCTCATTTCTCTGCACCGCAAACTCTCTCCTGATGCGTCCGCACACCCAAGGAAGGAGATGGCCAAGAGAGAGGACGTAGAGGGCCACCATGCCAAACCCACCCCACTTCTCCTTTCCCTGACCTGTTTTAGATACTGGGTGTCAGGTCTCACCACGATGCCTTGGCCCCCTTCCCACAGATACACACACACATTTTGATATTTGTGATTTCCCCCCCCACTTTTGCAGGGTTCCTGCTCCCCTGACCCAAGGTAATGTGGAGGGCTGACTGTATATCAGAAGGTCTTCCTTTGTTGGCAGTTTTTAAGCAGACGCTGGATGGTCACATCTCCCAGGTAATGTAATGACGTATTCCTGCGTGGCAGTGGGTTGGATCGGACAATCCTTGGGATCCCTTCCGACTCTTTGATTCTGAGAAAATATGTACAACAGGGGCCATTTCCGCACTACATTCTTATAGCGCGATGATTCCACTTTCAACCTCCTATGGAATCCTGGGGTTTGCAGTTCCGGGAGGGGCCGACTGGCCCCTCCCGAAACTGCAAACCCCAGGATTCCATGGGAGGTTGAAAGTGGAATCATCGCGCTATGAGTGTCGTGCGGAAGCGGTCTGGGTGTCCGTTAAAATAGCTGTTACTACACACCAGGGAGGGAGAGAACTCAGTATAGGATGATGTTGTTGACAGGAGTTGTGTGCTTCCTTTTAACACACATTTTGCCCTATTTATGGAAAGGAAACCTGGTAATTGTGGAGGTATTTGCTCCCCAGCGAACCTTTTCAAATTTATTCTTAAGAAGAACCATAAAAAACCCTCAGAGTTTGAGAAGTTATGATAAAAAGGAATTAGTTTCTGTTAGAGTTCAAAACACATGTCCAGATTAGTTGCTGTTGTAATTGTTGTTGTTGTTGTGTGCCTCCAAGTCATTTCCGATTTAACGACCACCGTAAGGCGACTCTATTGCAGAGTTTTTTGGGGCTGAGAGTGTGCGATGTGCTCAAGGTCACCCAGTTGCCATCTTTTAAAAAGTAATTCTTTACTTTTCAATTTCTCAAAACCAGTTACTTTTTCTTTTTTAAAATGTGAAGGACGTGAGCTCTTCTTTGAAGCCAGGCGATATATCTCCTTCACTTTTAAGTGAGACCACACTCTGTTAAGTATTGAAATACTTTAAATATTGAAATTGATCGTACAGTTCTCCCCTGACATCCGTGGGTTTCACTTTCATGGATTTGATTATTCACCAGGCGCCTGCTTGGCCCCTGTTCTCCCCCTCCCGGTCCCTGGGCTTTTGCCCAGGTGTAGAGAGGGGGAAAGATCTGCACTCCCTTGCACCCCTCCGCCGGTTGCCCACAGGGGCTCGTTGGCAGCAGCTGGCAGGGGGATGCAGGGAGAGCAATACCTTGGCTGCCATCGCAGTATTGTTATTTTGGCAATAGCGGCCAAAGAGACAATACCCACAAGCTCTGAAAGCAACTACAGTTGGCCCTCCACATTTGCTAGGGTTAGGGGTATGTTACTCCACTGGAAAAACCCTGTCCTGGGGTCTACAATTTTGATATTAAAATATGATTCAATGTGCCTGAGAGGTCGCCCGGATGAGCACGTAGGCAGCAATGGTCAAGGATCGAAAACCAGGTCAGGCCAGTAAAATCCCCAGTCACGTAGCCCCAGGAGACCTCAAGCTGTGCAAACCCACAATAAACAAAGGGTCCTCAGCCCCAGGAAGCCGACTTGAGGGGATTAGCGTGTCTGCCCCAAGTTGAGCAAATATCCTATCAGGCGAGGACCAGAAGTCACACCACAAAACACAGCCAAAGATCCTGAGACTTTGGCAACACCTTGAAATCCCATCACACAAAGGAAATTACCATGGTGGATCTTTGTCGTTGGTCCAATACTCATTGTTCTCCCTGGGAAAGGATTAGTCCTCCAGGTACTTTTCCCCCTACAAATAGTCCCAGTTTTCGAGTGGTTCTTTGGATCACTCCCGGTCATCCCAGCAGACCATTGCTCCATCCGTTGAGTGTTCCCCTCAGCCCTCTCCCTGCTGAGCCCCACTTCTCCGCTGCATTCCCGGACCCAGGACTTCAGGAAAAGGTGCAGTATCACCCCAGCTACACCCCTTCAATATTCCCCTATCCAGTTTCCTCTCTTTTGCTTCTTAATAGGTCTTGAGTGAGCATGTGAGTGATTGCGTTGCTGCGTGAGACTTTCCTTCAATAAAATCATTTATTGGACATTTTTGTTTGGTTTTTGGCTTGGCCTGACCCCATAAAAACTGGGTAAAAGACCCCTCTGGTTACCCTGCCTCTCGCATTGCTATTGCTTGTGCTCTGGCTAGTTTCCATTCCCCATCACGTGGAGCACACTGCGGTGTCCCCGAAGGGACCCCAGAAATCAAGATAACAGGTGCCTGATTGCCACAAAAGTGGAAAAAACACAAATATCAAAACATGTGTGTGTCTCTGGGGCGGGGCCCAACGTACAGTGGGAAGGACAGGCACCCAAGGTCCACACCGGGTCAGAGAAAGGAGAAGGAAAGGGGGTGGGTTGCCCTATACTTCTTCTCTCTCACCCATTTCCTTCCTTGGGGTGTGTAGAGGTATTGGGAGAGTGTTCGTGGTACTGAGAAACCAGGCTGTGAGTTGCCCTTCGCTGGCCAGGCAGCAGCTGGTGAAGGAGGAGGAGGACCAGAGGTGGTTTTTTAAAGGCCTGCGTGGCCTGATCGGAGCCTTCAAGATGGTAGGTTTCCCTGGAAAAGAAGCACTTGAGGTGGGGGTCAGGGGTTGGAGAAACTTGCAAATATGAAATGTCTATGAAATGTGGAGGGCCACCTAAAGTTATTTATAATTAGCTACTTCCACCCTCTAGTCAAAGGTGCATCAAATCCAACATCCACAGGAATCAACCAGATTAATAATGGCATTCAGCTTCCGACCCCCAAGGATTCTGTATTGAGATAATGCGCCCTTGGAGAACTAGGCTTCTGTTGTGAAGGTTGGCTGTTTTTGAATTGATTTAATGTTCTCCAGCCTGCAGCCCTTCAGGACAGGCTGAAATGGAAACAAAGGCGAATGCGCTCAGAGCCATCCTTTATGACCCGTGAGCTGTTTATGTAACTCTCTGTCGGAAAAACAAAACTCCCCCACCAAGTTTGCTGTGCTAAGGGCGGTGACATTGATGGAATACTTTGCATAGGAATTCCGCTGGACTCCTCTGTCGTTGGGTTGTCCCAATTCCAAGAGCAGCAAAGGAGAAGCAGTCTTTTTTTTCCCCCCACTCTTCTGCTCAAAGGAGGCTCTCATTTAATTTAACTCTGTCCAAATGATTTCATGAACTTCATCTCATTTGGGGCTAACGATCTTTAGCGCATTGTTGATATCAGCCACGACAGGGTAGATCTATGGCTTTCCACGTGCCGTGACAGTGGTACTGCAGGCAAAGCCAAGGAGGGGAATTTCATGCTGCAACAAGCAGCTTTATCGTAATTAGACTTGTGGCTCTCCCCGGGTGCCAGTGAGTCTTGCAGGCTGACATCTCTTGCTCAGTTCCCTCCCCTCCCTACAAATGATTCTAACGCTGGAGGAACACTTGAACCAGTGGGAACAGTCACATCATCAGAAGAGGACTTTAGGGTGTACTTTCCGGGGTTCCACTAAGAGATGTGAAGCCCCGGAAAAAAACTGGAAAAATTCAGAAAAAAAACTGGGTTTTTCCCCTTTTTTCCCCTTGCTTTTTGCTTTTTACCCAAAAATTGGAAAAATTGAAAAAAGAAAGAAAACCGATTATGGAATGTTTTATTTTAGCATGATGAATAAAATCTTTAAGACAAGGTGTTCGTATATCCTCCAAATCATTTCTGAAAACTATGACTGAAACTAATATTGATAACGATAGCTCAGAAAATGAATCTGATTAAATTTCATGCCTATTCATTGAAACTTAGTCCCTCCCTCCTCCCTTCCACACGCTTTCCCCCCTTCAATTCTTTTTATGGGAATGGGCGCTTTAGGTCTATTTGATACTGTGGAAAGGAAATATAAATAATTTTCTTTGTTACTGTTGTTGATGGTTTCTTCTTCTTCTTCTTCTTTTTTTGCCTGCTCCACATAAAGTAGCAAAACCAAAGAGGTTCCGTACAGTTCAGGAGATTGTTGCTCCATTTGTTACAAATAAAAAAATCAAAAAAAAAAAATCGGTTTGTAATAATTGTTTGAATGCACTGTATTTTTAATATATCAGTTGTGATAATTTTATGCCAAATCAAATTGTACATAGTCATATTTTATGTTCCTAAAGTAACAGAGTAACTTTCAACCTGTAAAAAGTGCTAGTGTTGCATTTTTTCAATTTTTCTGAAAATTTCCATTTTTTTTCTGAAAAAAAAAACAGAAAAAAATCCCCCGTTTTTTCCGTGACTTCAAGATTTCCAGAAATTTTACATCTCTAGTTCCACTCACTACAGTAGTCTCCCCAAAACAGAAGATATGGCATATCTGATTTGCAAGTCAGTGAGTAATGTGCATTTGCATCCAAAAGTGTGTGGTGTGCACATACACGTTTGTACAAGGTTATTGAATCCAAATTACCCAACTGTATCACTGTCCAGGTGCCTTAATAATGCTGGAGCAGGGGTATAGCTATGGGACCTGGGACAGAATGGAAACCTTTACCCTCCAAATAAGAATTCTGACCCTCCATATGAAATCTTCCTTCTTTCCCAAATTTCTGACATTGCAGACGGTGGAGATGCTGAAAAGCATTCACACCTAGGACTCTTTTGTTTCCTGTGTTGGTGTTCCCTTGGTGACGTTGCCTGTACTTTTTTCTTTGGATGCCTAAACTCTATTTTTAAATGCTCAAGTGGTGTTTTAAGAGATTGCGTTGCTAGAAATTTGGGGAGTGAAGGAAAATTTCATTTTGGCGGTTGCAGAATTCTCTTTTGGGGACCCTGCCCTCATTTCCTACCTCCCTGTAGCTACCCCCACTATTCTGCCAGAGGCCCTGATGTTGAGGTTTTATGGGAGTTACAGCCCCCCAAAGTAACTTCTCCAAGCTCTGCTAAGGGTTGGCAGCTCAAGTAAAGGGACTGCACGGTTATGTTACTTTTATTTTGTCAGAACCACTATGACATTAAAATCCAGCCCAGATTACATGAAATGAAGGTTTAAAAATGTGCTTTGACACATGGGTGTGATTTGAGTGGAAGTTCGCATTTTCAGTGTTCACATATGTAATTTTTTTTAAAAAAAATCCTCCCTGCAGGTAATAAGCTAGCACATCATAACATAAGCTAGCTTGTAATAGTTGGCATGTAGTAAGGTAGCTGAAGATTTAGCACAGCCTTGATAGGCTAGTTTTCTAGATGCGGAGACACTTGGATGTCGAGGGAGCATCCAAAAATATTGCACTTGGTGAGAGCCGTGTAAAGCCCCCCTTCCCATGAAATTCCAACAGTATTATCAAAACTCTTTTTGGCTTTCCTTGCTAGACCTTTGAAGTCTTACCTGAGTGAGAACCCCTCTTGTTGCTGCTGCTGTTGTGATGAGCATTCAAGTTACCTCTGACTTATGGTGACCCTATCACAGGGTTTTCTTGGCAGGATTTGATCCGAGGAAATTTACCATTGCCTCCCTCTGAGGCTGAGAGAGTGTGACTTGCCCAAGGTCACCCTTGGCGACATGGAGATTTGAACCCTGGTATTCCAGAGCACTAGTCCAACTGTTACCCCACTAACCCACACTGGTTTTGAGAAACATTTGAGTTTGCTTTGGACGCCAGAGACACTACCAGGGTCAAGGAAACTTCACGGCAGTACGGCTGTCCCTGAAGGCTGATGAAGAAAGGAAAAGTACCACACGCCTAAAACAATGCAGCTCTTTAGGCAGATTTGTCTGTGTATTTGGTACAAACAAACAAAAGATAATACGCATTCTGGTTTTGCAAAGGTATACATAAATCAACCCAGCAGAAATTCTCGTCAAGCAATTGGAAAGAAAACCTCACTCCAGCTAATAAATACATTTGCAGATTTCAAAAACAAAGGGGGAGAAAAAAAGGATAATGAGACATAAAATACCCGAAGATTCATTAAAGGAAATGTACACCTATGTACACATCTGTAAACCATAAAATAGAAAGGTTATAAAATATCAGTCCGGCATAATTGTGGATGAAATCTTCTTACATTTTTCGTGTTAGTTGTGGGATCTGGCTGATGTGTGGACTCCAGTCACCTGTGCTGATCGGAGCCTTGTGTAACAGAAAAGGAAAAGTGAGGGGTCAGACCTGAAAAATTGTCTACCCCCTCATCTTATTTCCATGAAGCGAAGCAGGACCCTTAGTTGGTCTTTTTTGGTCATTCCTATTGTCAAAGACTAAGTCTTTTGATGAATGGAACAGTGGCTTGTCTCTTCAGCAAAGGAAATGTCTACAAAGAAGGAACAAGAGATGCTCTTGCTATGTGAGTGGTTCTCTCCTACCTTGTGAATGTCCCTTTGGATTAGGGCCTGAACAAATGGCCATGCATCCTTGTGCATACCATTCAGATAGACCAATCCTTAGATTCAGTGCTTCATCACACCAAGTTTTATGGTGAACCTGTTGCAGAAATTCAGAACAGTGGTGTTTCTTCACGGATTTTGGTTGGACAGTCATACAATCCCTTTCACAGCCCGCTTAGATGGCAGTTCACCCCAGACTGGTTCCACCAAACTATTTTGCAGTGAGGTTTTTTTTTTGGGGGGGACATTGACCTCTGTGATCTGGGAGCATTCACAAGACAGGCTTTGCACTACCATCTCATGAGAAGCTGTAAGCCCTGCCACTTTGGACACGCACACAGATACACAAACAAGGAAGCCATAGCAGTATGTATTACTTGTAATCTGGAGATCCACTCCTCAGATCTCCTCAACAAGAGTTCTCCAGGTGAATCCTGCATTAACTCTTCATGAGTCTGGCCACCCAAGACAAGGAGAGGTGTTGGGTTACCCAGCTTTCTTGACCCATGCCAAAGGGTGAGGTTGCTATCTGAGGGTGATCCTTATAAAAATCTCTTCTTGAACTCTCATAACACACAGCTGCCTTCATACAAGCAATTGGCTCTTAGCTTCTATGGAATGGACAGCTGCATTTCAACTACCCATTGGATGCCAGACCTATCCAGGCTTTTGGGATTAAACTGAGCTGTCATACTCTGGACATACTGTGAGACAGCATGGCTCATTTGAAAAAAAAATGCTAATGCTCGGTAAAGTGGAAGGCAGTCAGAAAAGAGGAAGGTCACATTATAGGTGGACGGACTCCATCAAAGAATCAAGAGCCCTGAATTTCCAAGACCTGAGCAGGGCCGTTGATGGCTAGGACTCTTGGAAATCTCTCATTCGTAAGATTGCCATCAGCTGAAGTCAGCTCGAAGGCAAACAACACCAGCACCAACAAAGGACAGTGACCTTTCCATCCTTTGCAGGGGAACCAATGAAAATACCCCTGGGACTTTCTCTGGATCATTTAAGGCCACCTTTAGGTTTTCTCTATTTAAAACAGCATCATAGGACAATTGCACCTGGGGATTGCAAAAAAATTTTTTTTCATTCACAAGTTTAAAAGTATTTCTTATGGGCTGGGCAGAGTCATAGATAGCTCTTTGTTATGACCAGAAAAGTTAAGAGCCTCCCCAGTTTTGTATATTTTGTAATCACTATTCACTTAGTGGTTAAGAACCGAAGGCGTAGTTTTTTGCTGCCTTCAGGTGTTGGCTATTGATTTATCCCTGACTAGTCCATTGCACCGAGAGACACATTCACATCACCTTCCTGATTTACCTGTATGCAGAATACTCCTGCCAGGGCCAGTGCAAATCATGAAATAAATCTTTACTTATCTCATTCCTGCATGCAAGAATAAACAATTTCAAGAATCATCTACCTGCTGGATGAATGTATAAGTGTTTTCTTTGCCTGCTTTTCCATGAGATTTAACACTTGGACAGGGGTGTGTCTATTTTCGGCAAGAAAAAAATTGTGCAAAAAACAGTTTTTGTGCAAAACCTCAACATCTTTCTGAAGGAAACAGTCTTTTTTGTACAAAACATAGTTTTCTGTGCAAAGAACAAAGATTCACATTGCAGAGAAGGTATGGGTTTCAGAAAAGAATTTTTCATGCTTACAAAAAGGCCCAATGTGAGAAAAATCTCTCCTAGGTTCACCCACTTTCTCAACGGGGGTGGTCTCAGAGTGTCCGGACACTGTTTCTCACCGAGGACAAAAAAAACCCTGGTGGGTCTTCTCTAAGTCCATGATGCTGCCTGAGGCATGCTGGTGCCTCTGCCTTTCTATATATAAAACCCAACTGGTGTAGCAGTTGATCTTTCTTCAACCCCAGCAATGAGACAGCAACCTCTACCACGTTTAGGGCACCAGTGAGGGCAGGGTTGGTTGTGTGGCATTCTCCTCCTTCTTCGTTGCCTCCCAGTATCTGCTGCCTGAGGCAACCACTTCCCTCTCCCCAGTGGTACAGGCAGCCACGACTGTTGCTTTTGGAGGTTCAAGCCACAGAAAAGACGATGGCGTTTATGCTGTGGGAAAGGAACAACTGCTTGCGTCTTCTTAATATGCCCAGGCAAGGCTATAGGAACCGTGTGATGCCGAAAACACCGCCTCACCCTCCATCTCTATTTCCCCCATCTGATTCGTGGCTTCATTAGTCAATGGGAGCGACAGTAGCACTCGATTCTGCTTTGGTAGGACCTCACCTGGAATGATGTGTCCATTTCTGGGCACCACAGTTCAGGAAGGAGATTGACAAGAGGAGGGCAACCAAATTGGTAGAAGACCTGGAAGCAATGAAGTCCTATGAAGACTAGCTTAGGGAGCTGTGCATGTTTAGCCTGGAAAAGAGGAGGTTAAGAGGCAACGTAATAGCCACGTTTAAATATTTGATTGCATGTCATATGGAAGATGGAGCAAGCTTGTTTTCTGCTGCTCCAGAGACCAGGGCACAGAGCAATGCCTTCAAACGACAAGAAAAGAGATTCCGCCTAAACCAGGGCTTTCCAAACAATGTGCCGCGACACGTTAGTGTGTCGCCTGAAGTGTGTAGGTGTGTCACCTACAATCTTGGAAATGTATGTTATTATTTATAAATCATATATTTTTTAAAAAATATATGAAAGGTTTTCATGAGATATGTTGTGTCCCCATACATTTTGTTATTACAATTCATGTATGCGTCTGTATATCTTATAAGGGGTTAGTTTAAACTCTGGTTTGCTAGTAAAACTGAATTATTATGTTGCAAAATGATGCATGTCCAAAAAGTGTGTCACCAACATGCAAAGTCTGGAGATCTCTGAACATTACATTAGGAAGAAATTCCTGACACTAAGAGCTGTTTGACAGTGGAATACACTGGGAATGTGAAGGAGGCTTTTTTTCTGGAGGTTTTTAAACAGAACCGGATGACCATCTGTTGGGAATGCTTTGTTTGTGTTTTCTTGCATGGCAGAATGGGTTTGGACTAGGGGGCCCTTGGGATCTCTTCCAGTTCTATGATTATGACATCATCACATTTACAGCTTGATTTTTAAAGGTAAGCTTAGTTAAAGGACTGAAAAATTGCACAATATTGGAAAAGAGATGTTTCCACCCACCAAAAATGGCTTTAAAAAAAAAAAATCAACTGCAGACAATTGCATATTTATTGCAATCAAATCCTCTGGTCTTATTTCAGTGTCTCATCCAGCTTGATGTGCACTGGCCACTGTGTGGCACAGATGCTGTCCATTTTGAACCCCAGACAGCAGAAAGCCTGCGATTTTGGTAGTCACTCAAGTTGACTACTGAAAAGAAAAACACTCCATGTTTGGGGCTTCCAATCGATTTCAAGCAGGGCTTTTGAGTATGTGCCAGTGTGATTTCGATAGCCCATCAAAAACTTTGCCCATGAAAATATCTACGGGCGATGTTCAATGACACCGATGCTATTTTCGGCTCTTGGGTTTTGATTCACAGGCGCTGTACAACTTGATTTGCTGGCTGCCCCCCAAGTCCAAACAAACAGGCTGAGGTGGGTGAAAAACACAGTTCCTTTCAGAACAGGCCACTGGGCATTTTGCCCTTGGCTTAACAAATGTGGGGTTCTCAGAGTTTACTTACCTGTTGGTTGTTTTTAAATATTACTTAGTAAACCTGCCTGTTATCTGTAAAACACACACAGGAACCGTGGAACGGAGGCAGTTGTGTCAGGGCCGATGTTACCCGATGCCGTTGGCTGTCTGTGGGTCGCAATATTTTGACAAACAACAGAAGAGCCATCCCCAATTCATCTAGTCTGATCTTGCTGAGGTTGCAAAGAGAGAAGGGAGCAGAACGCGTACAGATTGCCCTCTGTCTGTGTCTCATTCTTGTTAGTCTCTCTCAGGCCATTTCTGCACTACATTGTTCTAGTGCTAATATTCCATTTTCAACCTCCTATGGAATCCTGGGGTTTGCAGTTTGGGGAGGAGCATTTAGAATTCTCAGCCAGAGAGCTCTTGGGCCTCAATAAACTACAAAACCCAGAATTTCACAGGAGGTTGACAGTGGAATAATAGCACTATAACAGTGTAGTGTGGAAATGGCCTCAATGTCTCTCTATAACTTGTTTTTGCTTTTTAAAAAGACCATAGGTCCAGCGTCAATTCCTGGCCTAATGAAGGAATTGGCCTCGTGGCCCAGAGAATCTGGAAAAGCTGACACTGGCCTCCCCTTTCCTATTATTATGTGCCTTTAAGTCAACTCCTATTTATGGGGAAGTGGTCTGAGCATTTGACTGCAGCCCTGGAGACCAGAGTTCGATTCCTCCCTCAACCATGAAAACCCACTTTTGGTGTATCACACACTCTCAGCCAAAGAAAACTCTGTGATAGGTTCACCTTAGGGTCACTGTCAGTTTGCAATGACTTGTAGGCACACGACAACAACAACAATCCTAAGGTTGTCTTGGCAAGATTTATTCAGAGAAAGGCCAAGATCTTGCATTGAGGGACACATTTCGTGCATACCTTCCAACATTTCACAGATGGAAACTGGGACGTGCGGGGCCGAGCGATATCAGAGTGTGGTTAAGATGGTAAAAGTTATTAATGAGGCAGAATGTGAGGCGAGGACGCAGCAGTTTGCTTTTGCCCAAGCCCAAAGGGAAGGGCAAGATTCTGCCCCCTTTTCTCCGCTCCCTCCTGCTCATAGAATTGTAGAGTTGGAAGAAACCACAAGGGCCATTGAGTCCAGCCCCCTGCTATGCAAGAAGACACGATCAGTTGAGTATGAACTACTTTTGCATTTTGAACTCAGTTTGCAGCAACTGAGGTACAATGAGGACAAAAAAGGGAAGGGCAAAGAGAGAGAAACTGGGACATTTTGAGAGCAGCTGAGAATGTGGGAGGGCAGAAGGTTAACGGAGTATCCCTGACAAATTAGGAAAGTTGGATGGTGTGTTCATATAGCTATGCCTCCGTACCTCCATCTCCCAATCCTACCTCTCAAAAACTCAACTTATAAGCAATGTACACACACACACACACAGCATAGTCATTTCCATGTTGAAAGAGAGCAATGAGATGAACAAGAATGTGTTTAGCTATTTTCCTACAGCAGGTAGTGCTGTGGCAGGCATTGAAAAGACCTCCAGGTGTCCTTTTGAGCTTGCTGCAGATGATGTCCTTGCAGCTTGTCCAGCTCCAAGAAAATAGCTGGACACACCTGCCCATCTCAGACAATATAGAAATGGTGGTGTTGTCTCTCTCTCTCTCTCTCTCTGTGTGTGTCTCCTGTGTCGCTTATAAGGTGGAAGGAGGGAGGAATTTGGGTTGTTGTGTGGTTGGAAAAGAATTCCAACCTGCACAATGACTCTAAAAGTGAGTTGCGATGATGTAAGTCTGACTTAATGTCATCATAATTCATTAGCAGGATGCCAGCCAAGGTTTGCCATTGTTTTTCTCTGAGGCTGAGAGGTTGTGACTGTCCTAGGTTAGTAGGGATTCAAACCCTGGTCTCCTGGCATCCACTATCCATGCTGGCTCTCTTCCTTGTCTTTCTTTCCCCTAATTTCCTCCTTATCTTTCCTGGAATGGTGCATTCACTGCAAAGTAGAGTACTGCTACATCAGTGAGCAGTACCTCCTTGGATGGTGCTTTGTTTCACAACATGTCTGCCACCATGATAACAAATTGAAAGAGAAGAATCAGGAAGGAAGGTAGATATGTAAGTATCTGGGGAGGGAAGCCACTGGGAAAAAGCAGTAGTACTATGTCAGTGCCACAGTGAATCCATTTTGTTTTAGTCCAAACTTTAAGGGAGCCTTAAGGACGCTGAACCTATTTCAGGATAGAATTCAGTACCTTGGATAGAGTCTTTAAAGTCTAGGCTAAAACTCAGAATGAATTCACTGCTCCGGTGACATTGGAAGCCCCAGCTGCCTCTGCCAGGTTGGGTGAGGTGACTGTGTGTGTTTTGGGGGTGAACGGCACCTTTGTTGGAGGGCATTCCTGGCAGAGCAATGCAGGTGGAGATCCTGGTGTTATGTGAGACTTGTGCATTAGTGAACTGCAACACTGTGCACTGTGCAACTGATGGTGCAAACAAATGTGAAATGCACAATTGCAATGGGCAATGAATAGCTGCCTGCTTCAATACATATCTGTTAGGTACAATGTGCAATAGCACCGCGTGTGCAGTGATACCACCTCTGTAACTTTCAGCTTGCAACTGAATACAGACTTCTGTGTTGGACCCAAGTGTGCAACTGCTTCCAGAGGGGAACTTGCATATGTGTTAAGTCCCTAAGAGGAGGCCAACCATAGGGTTCAAGTGTGTGAATGCTATTCTGAATTTAGTTAAAACTAGAAAGATTTGCAGTTTTGGGCAGTATTTTAGATTTGTGGAATATGAAGAGTGTAATGACTGATGTTTATTTTTAGCCTCTGAAATGTTTGGATTTTGGAGAGGGTTCATTTGGGTTGAATTTTGGATCTTTTTTTGTATTGGTTATTGATTTTTCTCTGGAATCCTGTATCGCCTTTTACTTAATTATCTTTATGCATACTCAGCTAAGTAGCAGAAGCACTACTAAATCCTGTTAGTGGATTGTGAAGATACATATTGGGACACTGGCCCAATGTGCATTGGAGTCGCATCACAATGTGCACTGTGCGTAGGACACTTTGCTGGCGCTGCTACGTGGTAATGTAACAGCACCTTCTTATTGGATACAGGTGCTAATGAAACCAACCAATTCTAATTCCAGCATACATTAGTCCACTTACAAAAACGTAACTCCTATGCATGATTCTAGCCATTATTTCAAAAATTGGTCTTCAAATTTGGTTAAAAGTGACTAATGACAAGATAAAAAGCATCATTATCCCCAGCAAAACTGTTTTAGGTTTTGCTTCATAGCCCTTAGAAGCCTTGCCTAAGGAGCAACCTGTTGTGGTTTTTTGTTATCGTTCAAGTTGCCTTCATGGTGCCTCTGACTTATGGCGACCCTCTTGTAGGATTTTCTTGGCAAGATTTGTTCAGAGGAGACATGCCCCTGCCCTCTTCTAAGGTGGTGAGGGTGAGACTCATTCACATTCACTTAGTGGGTCTTTTTGGCCGAGTGGGGGCCCCCTGGAGCTCTGGTCCTACACTGGGACTCACAATATCACCCTGGCTCTCACATATAATGAGCAAATGACAGGTAATGATGTAACAGAAACATTTAATGACGTCATACTTTTGAAAAAATCCAAAGTTTGTGGTTTCTGTCAGCCATTAGTTTTTGTTTCTGGCCTCCAGGGGGGTTGGCAGCATTGAGGCTTTCTGTCTCTCGAAGCAAACTCTCCTGGACCTTTGCCGAATGTGATCAGAATGCAGCAAGATCGACAGCACTGAATACCACATGTGAACGAATGTTTTGAGCAATACTCCCTCCCGCCAAAGGTGTCCAAAACCAGATGGTAGAGCTTAATTCTATAATGTATTGCATCAGGGCCTGAATCCTACTGGCAGATCCAACTGGAGCAGGCCAATTGTATCAATGGAATTGGCATAGATGTTGACTTACCAGTTGGGTGAGATCCTGCATTGCACTCGTATATTGCAAAGTTATGCCAGTCATCGTTGCATAGGGCCTTTCCGCACTACACTGTTACAGTGCTATTATTCCACTTTCAACCTCCTGTGGAATTCTGGGGTTTGTAGTTTACTGAGGCCCAAGAGCGCTCTGGCAGAAAATTATAAATGCCCCTCCTTAAACAGCAAACCCCAGGATTTCACACGATGTTGAAAGTGGAATAATAGCAGTATAACAGTGGAATGTGGAAAGGCCCATATTGTCCCCATTGCTCATGCAGTCAACCTACCTGTTTTCTGACTGGACATGGCTTTATCTACCATGATCAAAAGGGTTACACCCTATAACTTTCCATGTGTTATTATGTGACCAACAGCATGCCAGCCAATTGATTCAATGGGTTTGCTTCAGTGGGACTACCAATAGGATTCAAGCCTCAGAGCTTAGAATAACAGAATCTAAGAGCTTTCATCACAGGAGGCAAATAAATTTCAATTACAGTAAGATAACAGCATCTTTGGCTGGGATGTATCACATGACCTCATTCCTCTTCTGTCATTCTCCTGGTGGGAAACCATTTGGAAAGGAATTCTTTTATGGGTTTTGTGTGTGTAAAAGAAACATTTTTCATACATTTCAAACATTTTTCACATTTTCATAAAAGAAACGTTTTTCAAATGCTCTCCCACCAGGAGAACAACAGAACAGAAACAATGTCATGTGCTAAATCCCAGCCAAATACACTATCATCTTGTTGCAAGTGAGATTTACTTGTCTTGTGTGATAAAACCTTTGGAACTGAAAGGGGTCACAAGGGCCATCTAGTCCAAGCTTTTGGCATGCAGGAATAAACGTAGGCCATTTCCGCATTACACTGTTATTCCACTTTCAACCTCCTGTGGAGTTCTGAGGTTTGTAGTTTACTGAAGCCCAAGAGTTCTCTGCCTGAAAATTCTAAAGGCCACTCCCTAAAATGCAAACTCCAGGATTCCACAGGAGGCTGAAAGTGGAATAAGAGCACTATAACAATGTAGTGTGGAAATGTCCTAAGGCACTCCTGAAAGATGCCCCTCTAACCTTTGTTTAAAGACCTGCAAAGAGGGAGAATCTACCCTCTCCCATAGCAATGCAGATTATTCTACTGTCACACAGCTCTTATAGTAAAAAAGTTCTTCCTAACATTTAGGTGGAATCTCTTTTCTTGCCATTTGAACCCATTGGTTTGTGTTCTATCTCTGGAGCACCAGAAAACAAGCTTGCTCCACCTTCTGCCTGACACCTGTAGGCTCTTTGTAGAGCATGGATGACACAAGGCATTCTGCTGCCTGAGGCAAAGACCAAAATGGCACCCTTTGTCTCTTGCATAAAAGTTATTTGGACAGGCTGTCAAGTGTTTCTTTAATAGTGGCAATGAAAGAACATCCTGGAGGCAGCAAGCTAGCCTAGGTAGCTCGGGGCCAACTTTTTGGCACAAAATTTCCCCTGCAACACCTTACTGCCTCCTCCCAGCTTCTGCATCTAAGATGATCACTTCACTCTGTCTAAAGGATGGACTGGCCCTGTTCTGGAGCCTCTCAAAGGCCAAGATCTTATACTTGGAATATGTGTTTCAAAAAAGATAACTAGGGTGGTGCCTCTGAATATATGCAGAGCGCACTCCCCTTTCCACTAAGCCAACATGGTTGGTTTCCACATGTCTGGGAAGAGGGGAGTGGGAACAGATGTGAACAGCTCTGTGATGAGAGGGTGGTCTGTTGTGTCCGGTCATTGCACTGAAGTGAATTTTTCCTATTTCTCACAATTAGTTGTAAGTACTGGGCAGTTTTGGAAGGATAATTACAATTGTCCCTCCACATTTGAGGGGTTTGGGACACAGGGCCCCCACAAAAGTGGGAAAATTGAGAATGTCTATAGCTCCCCAAACCATATACAGCGTGCCTTCCGTATATTCTGGGTCTCCATTCCAGGAAGCCCCACGTAGAACAAAAAATACACACCATTATAGTCAATAGCTGCAATATGTGTGTGCCTCTGGCAGTACAGGCACATGCCTACTGCATCCATTAACTTTAGCGGCATGCAACATTTCACACGACCTCTTATTTGTGCATGCAGAGGTCACAGTAAAGGAGGGGCCGCTGTATATAACACACACAAAAAAGTACAATACATTTGAATCTGTGGTGGGTAGCTTGCTGGTTCAGCCTTTGAGGCAGTGGGGTTCCTTTGCTGGGGCTTGCTGCTCCCTCCGCCGCTCCCCTCTGCTATTTTTAACAGGGACTTGCAAGACTTGCCTCGTGTTCACAGTCTCTTACATTCTCTCTCAGTCTTGCAAGGCTTGTAGAGAGACTGGGAATGCAAAACGAGACTTATGTTTCCCTATTAAAAACAGTGTAGGAAAGCAGTGGACGTGGCATCAAATAATCGGCAACAAATCACATCCAGGTATGTTAAGCTACAGATGTGGAGGGCTGGCTGTAATAAAGAATGATGGGATCTTGGAAACATGGTTAATTTCCCCCACAAAGTCTCCAGTATTATTGATTCCTCTCCTTATTGACGTTTTATCCCTACTCCTCCCATTCTTCTAATTTTTTAAAAAGTGCCCATTGTGTAATAATTCTGCCTTGACTGCCCTTGATAGTGAGAATACACTAGACCTCCTTGTTGGCTGTCTGCTGTTGTCAGTATTTAAGACAAAAGCAAATTTGTAATCATCATGCTTGAATTTCTGGGGACTCGAGCCCTCTAGAAGCAACTTCCCAGCCCTCATTCCAAAAACAGGTTTCTAGCCCTCATTATTGTCATAGCAATGATTGAAACATTGGCTACGGTTATCTTCATACCACTGGGAACTGTGCTTAGGCTCTCCCCACAAAATAAAATAAAATAAAAAAAAATAAAAATAATCCCCTCTCTCCTACGTTGTTCCTTAAAAAAAGCAGTGAAATCGAAGGGACACATTGTATGAATTGTGAAACTCTTCTTACTCCTCAGCCTAGAAATCTAGCAGCTTGATCAAAGACATGGAGCTCCTCCATAGGTCACCTATGCTCCCCTCATTGTCCTTCTGCTGTCCTGTAGCCCCAAATCCAGATTTCTGCAGAGAACCGAGTTCAGAATAAAGCATCACTGTCAGGTGAGTTTAAGCAAACCCAAATTTATGAATTTGCATAATTTATTTCTGAACCTCTCTGCGCATCATCGGTGTTTTTTGAGGAGCCAGATCTTTCCGTCACAGCTAAAATGGGGACCTTTGCCATGGATACCAAGACTTCATCCCTGCCCATCAGAGAAATAGGCATTTCCCGTTGCTTCATAGTCTATGTTGGCCCACCTCTTCTATGCATTCATCGACCAACCCCAGCATCTAAAGAACTCTCTTGCTTTTTCATGGCCAATAGCAATTTTTTTCTTTGTGAGGTACCTGCACAAGGTGCTATAATCATACGACCCAAAAGCACAGAAGATGACCCAAAAGCACAGAACATGGGTCTTTCTATTGACTTCAAGTGGTTTTCTGAGGTCTTTAGGCAAAGGGAATTTTCTACTCAGCCTCCCTGGGTAGAGCCCCTTTGTTGACTGGAGATGTTGGTGATGGAGCATGAGACCTTCGACTTTCTGTAGGCCAAGCCTGAGCTCCGCCAACCGAGCTTTGACCTTCTTCAGCCTACCTGTCTCAGGTGTGGACCACATCCACCTGTAACAGCTGACCCGCATGTTAAGACAACAGACAGAACAAAATAAAACCCCAAGGGGTTCTAACGTTTATCCCTGCTAGTGTTAAATATCTGTTTCTTTAAGCCCACAGGACTCAGAGTCTGTTAAATCGTCATAGACCTGATAGTCAATGCACTCCATGAAATCATTAGGAATCCCTACGGAGACCGATTCCACCTCGGTTTTGTAGGAGGCTGCTGGGCCTCCTTTGGCTGACCCTCCCCGGATCTTGTTTGAGAGGCTGTTCATTTTTTCTTTCAACTGCGTCGTTGGCTTCTGAAAGGGGGAGAACATTCTCCACCGCCTGAAGTTCAGAGTTCTCCCCTTGCTCGAGCTCTCCAAGCTGCCCGAGTTCAATATGAATGACCCGTTGGTGGTGGAAACTCTTGAATGCGACTCCCGCTCTGAATCGTGGCTGGGGCCGTTGATGGAGGCTCCTCGCCAGTGGTTGCCATACACCCTCCAGATGGGCCTTCTCCTCCGGCGACACTGACACTTCAGGAGCCGAATGAAGGCTCTTTTGAACTCTTTGCTCGAGCAAGGGTAGATGATCGGGTTCACACAGCTGTTGAAGTATCCCAGCCAAAAGATGATCTTGAAAGGCATTCCCTCAGGCTTCACGGAAGGGAAAAAGGAACCTGAAAGGAAAAAGCAGAAGGAGACAACAGCTTAGGGATGGCTGAGAGGGCTCAGATAATGTTCGCTTATCCTCTCAGTTAGCAGCCTCTTTGTGCCACGTAGGGATGTAAAGAATATTCACCAATATTCAAAAAAGCCTGATCAGGGATGCAAGGAATATTCACAAACATTCGCAAAAAGCCGATTAAGGATATGTGAGGAATACTCACAAATATTCATGCAGGCCTGACGGAGATGTAAGGAATATTCATAAACATGCCCAAGAACCCGAATAGAGATGTACGGAATATTCACAAATATTCACAAAACCTAACTAAAGGTATACAAAAGATCCACAAATGTTCACCATAATCCAATTTGGGGGCGTAAGGAATATTTATAGATAGTCACAAAAGGACAATTTCTTGTCCCTGATTAGAGATGACAAGATGATTTGAAATGGCACGGTCAATTCGCTTTGGAGACTTAAAACTCTATTTCTAGATGCTCACCCGAAGTTTTACAGTACCGCGGTGATAGAAATACGGCAACGGAAGGCAAATTTCATTGGAGAGGGAAGAAGAAGTGACCAAAATAGTCAAAAGGCCTGGAAGCCATGAAGTCCTACGCGGAGCAGTTTATGGAGCTGTGTATGTTTAGCGTGGAGAAGAGAAGGTTAAGAGGGGACATGATAGCCACGCTTAAATATTTGAAGGGATGTCATATGGAGGCTGGAGCAAACCTTTTTGCTGCTGCTTCAGAGACTAGAGTCATTTCCGCACTAGACTGTTATAGCGCTATTATTCCACTTGCAACCTCCTATGGAATCCTGGGGTTTGCAGTTTCGGGAGGGGCCGGCCGGCCCCTCCCGAAACTGCAAACCCCAGGATTCCATAGGAGGTTGCAAGTGGAATAATAACGCTATAACGGTCTAGTGCGGAAATGGCCAAGGACACTATAGAGCAATGGCTTTAAACTATAGGAAAAGAGATCCCAGGTAAACATCAGGAAGAACTTATTGACAGCAAGAGCGACTGGACAGTGGAATACGCGGCTTCTTTGGAGACTGGTGGAATCTTCTTCTTTGGAAGTTTTTAAACAAATGCTGGGTGGTCGTCTGTTGAGAGTGCTTTGATTGTGTGTTCCTAAATGGCAGGGGATTGGACCGCCATTGGGATCTCTCCTACTTCTACGATTCTATGAATTCTTATTTGGGGGACAATGTCTTCATTCCTCCCCTCCATAGTTACACGCCTAGGTTGTACAGTGCCGGTATTCAGCAGAAGGGTGGGGTAGCAGAACTACCATGTAACTTACGTGAGTGGTAGAGTAGTAGTAGATTAATGTAACCCCAGATCATAAGATAAATCATGACAGACACCCACTTGTTAAAACAGAAAGATCCAATATGCATAGAGAATGTGATAGTTACAGCACCCGATAAAAATTCAAGTATGAAAACTGGATGCCAGCTACGATTTAGCTAAGAATACATCGGGTGCAATTCTCTTTCTAATTTTGGACAATCAAAAAAGCAAGTGCAGATTTGTACTACGGAAGCACAATGTTGGATTTTGTCTACTATTGAAGTTCTATTTTAAAGTTACATTTCAAGGGCCTTTCAAGAGCCTTTGGCAGCACCTTTTTTATACTTTAAACTATTCTCTTATTAGTTCCAAGATTCCCCCGAGCAGGATAAAAAGTAACAAAAGAGAACAAAACATAAGCTCACTATATGACAATTTTTTTGTTCACCACAGTAATAAGTAATGAGAGTGGATTACATTTGAAGAGAGTACCAGGAATTTATTATTTTGAATTACTTAAGACACTTGTGCCAACTTGGCTTAGAACTTGGAAAGGAAGTTACTTTTTGGAGTGCAAATTCCTGGAATCTTTTATCCAGCATGGCCAGTTAAATGTATGAGATAGAGAGCTTGGAAAAGTTACCTTTGTGGTTGACATGTCCCAGAAATCATCCAGCCAGCATGGCTATCAGAAATGATAACTGGGGAATTTGGAATTTCCCCTCCAAAATAATAGCTGTGAGATGACAGTGTAGTCTTTTTGTGAAAACATTTGACCTGAGATTTCAAACTACGTTAGTTTTCCGGAATACAACCCCCAGAATCCTTGCTCAGACATCATGACTTAGTGATTCTGTTGTCTGGGGGATCCCGGAAGCTGCCATCCGAAAAAGTCACTTTTTCAAGCTCTGCACATTAAATGTTTAGCTGACTGGGCTGGCTGGGTTTTCTGGGTCTCATAGGCTAAAATAGTAACTTCTCCAGGTTTTGGGTTTAACATTTCATCTGTTCCTAACTGAGAAGCCACAGACGATATGTGCAAAGTGATTGAAAGAACTCAGCTTAAATACTGTTATCCTCCCACAGCTCCTTTTCAGAAATAGGAAGCTGGAAAGCCGGAGAGCCAGTCCTCTGATTGTGGCAGGATATTCACGAATAATTGGACACGGCTTTCCTTGCGAAGACTGATCCTCGTTTGTCCCCATTAATCCGGACTCGTTAATCATTTTCTTCCACAATGTGGCACTGCTCCCCTCTTTCCAGCAGGGGGCCCTCTTGTACCCTCTGGAGCTGGATGGACTACTGCCCAGGGAACTCTAAGAATAACTTTCTGACTCAGACCCGATATCTTTTAATTTTAGATGAATCATGACGCTGCGTGACTGCGGTGTTAATTTGTGTTATGGGTAAATAACATCCCTTTCCAAGGGACTGGCGCTAAACCGAAGTGTCAAAACAGCTCGGAGGGGAGAAGTTGGCACTGTGGGTATGCAAGTATGAAAATCCCAAAGACAAGAGTGAAACACACCATTTGCTCCCTAAGAAAGCTTCTGAAACCTGTTAAAAGAAAACAGCATAATTGCTTAAGGTGTCCCCAAATCAGCAGAGCCTGTAATTATGTCCTGCACTTTCTTCTTCTTCTTCTTTTAAGAATTTTATTGTGATTACGTCGTATAAAATAACATTTCTCATTGTACATTTTACCGAACTATTACAGCTTTCTTCCACTCCTCTCTGGATTTCAACACTGTTATTTCATTGACATATCAGCATTATGCCTCGCATTACATTTGTTAACATACAAGTTAGATCCTGCTCTTCGACCCTACTTTACACGTTCCATGATATTCTACTGATTTTTACTTCTAATTGTTCATGCTACCATGAATTAAGAATCGTTTCCTGTCAACACCCAACCCATGTCCAGAACAATTTGCCATTCTTTGTTAATGTCATCATCTGATTTTCCTTTTAATCTCTGAGAGACTATATCTGCATTTCGATTTTCAATGAAAGTTGCCCACCATTGCTCTATTGTAGGTATCTGCTCAGTTTTCCATAATCTTACATATTCAATACGGGCTGTCGTAATCATATACATCATTATTCTCCAATATTTCTTTGCAACAGTTCCATCTAACATATGTGTCATATTTAATAAGTACACTTCAGGTTTCTTATCCATTTGAACCCTCAATATTTTACATATCCTATTGAGTATATCATTCCAATATTTTTTAACCTTAGGACATGACCACCACATATGTCCTGCACTTTCTAAGGCTGCAAGATCCCAAGGCAAGCGTGTCATATGGGCTAGGGAGGCTGAAGTTTAGAAGAAGGTGGTCAGTAGGAGCCAGCCAAGATCTGGTAATACGTTCGCGTTGTAAAGAACTACACTCACGGCTCTTCTTTCTAAATAAACGTGTAACAGAAGCAGTCGCAAAGATTCCTTTTTCCACTGCTAAGGTTTGTAAAATTATTTTTCAGACACATCTGTAACAACCGGGTTTTCCTCTTCCCCGTTTTTAAATCATACTGCCTAGCGGTCCAAATGATGCTGAAACCCACCTTAAAAGGTGATCCCAAGCAATGGAGATCTGTGCCGCTAGCGAGCAGGTTGTTAACATACCTGACACCCTCCATCCTGTGGGATGTGCTATTTTCATAACTGAACATACTTAAGGCTGGAAAACTTGACGAAAGGTACGCTGGGCAGAAAAGGGCGACCTTAGCCATGGTCAGGTCGTAAGTTCAGAGAGAATTTGGTGGGAAAACCCAACACTAATGGGTTGAATGCTGATCCTTTCAACACACCAGGCTCTGTGCGCACCTGGAAACGACGGAAGGCAAAACTGCCCAGGTGAAGCCATCGGGGATCATCCCATGATCTTGCCCTACAGAAATCTTCCCTATGCCCTCTGCCCATCCAAGATAATAAGAGATTGTCATGACTCCTATTAATATTTTGTCACCTAGTGCTAAGCTTATCAGCTCATTCCAGACTCCTTTGTCAATCCCACGAGAAAGCCATTACTGCTTTGTCTACACACCCCTTCAGGGTAGGAAGCAGTGTATACAAACCCTAGCTTTGGCCCCAGAAAATTGTAGTATATTAGGTGTGTTACACGGCATGTCATTCCCCAGATGTCTGTTCCTCTATGCTTCTCTCAGACACTGTCTGAGCCACTCCACTTCGATCTTCTTCTTCAGGACTGGTAACTGTCACCCTTTATGCTCTAACTTCTCTATCCACCCTTTCTTGCCTCACTTTCTGATAGCCTTGTATGGCTCTTAAAGTGTCTGATTTTTATTCGGATGTATTTAAATCCAAATAAAATACTCAGTGGCGGAGCTTGGAGTGCATGGGGGGGGGAGGGATGAGGGGTAGACACAGGGGCAGGGGTGTGGCTACAATGCACGGGGGCACGGTTACAGCACACGGGGGCAGGTTTACAGTGCGTGGGGTGGGATGATGGCAACCGGGGGCAGGGCTACGGTACATGGGGGTGTGGCTATGACGGACAGGGCATGGCTATGATGGATGAGGTGGGGCCACGGTGTGTGGGGGAGGGCAAGCAAGGAGCTGTGGTACCCCCCCCAAATTGCCGCCGGGGGTGCACCAGCCCCATCTCCCCCCTCGTTCCTATGCTCTGTTTAACTTTTAACTGGAGTCATCTCTATGGTTAGTACTAGTGTACACAGGTGAAAAGATCCTCCTCTCATTGGCCTCCTTTGAGCTACGATTCCCTAAAATTCTAAGGAGATGCTGGCATTGTGGGTGGACCCCAATGCCCTCCATCTCTTAGGGTAACAGGAGGAGCAAAGATTAACTGGTGTGAGCTCTCAGCAGTTTGGGAAACACTGTGCTCCAGGGGTTATCAGACGCATCCCTTTAGTAAGAAAGAAGGAAAGCAAAATGCTTGCTCACTCTAACCCGCTCTCTCTCACATGCAAAAGAGCCTGATCTGGATTCTGAAATCCCACCCAGGGACACAGCTAGAATTGCTGAGAGACTGGGGCTGCCGCTGGAGAGAGGCGGGTTTGATTGGAAGGGCATTTTGTCAATCACCAGACTTACATATGGGAGTGACTCGAAATGCAGGCCTAGAGCCCTTGCATGATGTAGCTTTTCTTCCTCTGGATCCTGCCCCCGTTCTTCTGTGAAATAAGCCCCGAATCTTTCCATCGCCTTTGGCATCCTCAGCCACCATGCTGGCAGGGAGATTCCTGTAGTCCTGACACCGACTTTCAGTTTCTAGTGTTGCTGTGAGTTTGTTGGTGTGTGCTTTCAAGTTGCTTCCAACTCAGGGTGACCATAAGGCAAATTTATCATGGGGGTTTCTTAGCAAGATTGTTCAGAGGTGGGTTCGTCTTTATCTTCTTCTCAGGCTGAGTGAGTGTAACTTGCCTGAGAACACCCGATGGGTTTCCAAGGCCGAATGGGGGGATTCAAACCCTGGTCTCCAAAGTTGTATGATAATGCTCAAACTACTACACTATGCTGGTGTGAGACTTTGAAATCCATAGACTCATAGAATCATAGAGTTGGGAGAGACCACAAAGGCCACTGAATCCAATCCTCTGCTCTGCAGGAAAATACCATCAAAGCACTCCCTATAGATGGCCATCCCGCCTCTGTTTAAAAACCTCCAAAGAAGGAGCCTCCACCACACCATGAGGCAGCGCATTCTACCGTTAAACTGCTCTTACTGTCAGGAAGTTCTTCCTAATGTTTAGGTGGAATTTTTTTCCCCTGTAGTTAGAAGCCATTGCTCTGCATCCTAGTATTTGGAGCAGGAGAAAACAGGCTTGCTTCATCCTCCATATGACATCCCTTCAAATATTTAAACACAGCTATCACATTGCCTCTCAACCTTCTCTTCTCTCTAAGCCAGTCCTAAGCTGCTCCTCATAGGGCAGAGGGCAGAGGCTGGATGGCCATCTGCTAGGAGCACTTTGATTGTGTCTTCCTGCATGACTAGATGGCACTTGGTCTTTCTCAACTCAATGATTCTATGTGCTTGCGCACATGTGTCCTTGGGACACCATCAGTCACATGGGCCCCTAGTCATTGAGGGCCTCCACAGCCTTTACCATTGATGACCTAGCCTTGCCCAGGGGCCGCTTATGGTCCATGGGCCACATTTTGCCCATCAGTGGCTTGAAAGTTCCCACTAGTGATAGCAAGTTTACAAATTCTACCATACACCCTACCAGCTTCTCTTTCCTCTGCACCACTGCTTTTAACAGCTGAGAGTATTTACGATTGTATTTTCCTGTGCTCTGCTCAATGCCCCATTAAGCCAATTGAGATTTATTCATTCTCCACCTCCCAGCTCTGCCAATGAATGGCTCCATCTATGTCTGTGTGTGTGTGTGTGTGTGTGTGATTTGTGAATCAGAGCACGCATTGATAAACTGCTTGTGCCTTAGGAAAGGAAATGGCTTGCCTGGTAGTTGCATGCTTCAGATCTACCCAAGTGAGACACTATTCTTGGCTTCATTCATCCTTGGGGCTACATCTATCTTTAAAGCTACCCCTCTGAAATGGAAGAGATTCCACCAGAGGAGGAGAAACTGGCTCTTGTCCAGCGAGAACCTGAGAGAGCTGTAAAGCTTTCCCGCAGATTAAATTGTGCATTGGCGCAATGGGGCCCATGATATTTATTATCTGCTAAGTGGGATGAATTTAGCATCCTGGTCATGCGCATAATATTGCAGCATTTCCCATGAGTTGCTTAAGAAGGAGAAAGAGGAATGAAGGATCCGGTGGCTCAATCCTGCTCTTTAGGATTTCTTTTTTGCCCCCGTTCCCCCAGCACAGTCACAGTGTAAGGGTCTCCTTTCATTCTACCCCTTCAGCCACCTTCTGGACAGCGCATTGCTATCCAGACCCAAGCAAAGCTTTCTTTAGCCTCCACTTGTTTTAAAGTGAACAGAGAAAAATATAATAATTTTCCTGTCTCTTGGCTTTTTTCTCTGTTCACTTTAAAACAAATGGAGGCTAAAGAAAGCTTTGCTTCGGCCTGGATAGTGTATGTATGTACATATACTGTTCAGACCCAAGCTAAGCTTTCTCTCTCTTTCCATATCTATCTATCTATCTATCTATCTATCTATCTATCTATCTATCTATCTATCTATAATCACCAGCACCTTTTCCCCACTTGCCTTTGCCCTCTTCCTGATTGGTCTAAAGAAGCTTGAGTCCTTGCATTACAGCTACTTAGATCTTGCCACTTGTTCCTTTTTTAAAATTAGCACTTTTAAAGATTTTAAAGAAGCATACATAAATCGATCAACAACATATCTGAGATCCAGTACAATGAGATTCACTGCATTTCTGCTACCTAACTATTTGGCTAAAAAAATGTTCAGCTTGATACCAATATCAGTAAGTATAAAACAGGCCCTTTCCACAGCTTACCTTCTTACGGCAGCATCCGGTGGGGATCCCAGCAGCGGCTCTGCCAGGAAGAGAGCATGTCGGGAATGCTCTCCTCTGCCCAGGACCAGCTCCCTGCAGAAGGGAGCGTGATGGACATGTTGCTTCCTTCCGCAGCACAGTCGGGTACTTTGCCAGGCTGTGTTGGGGCAGGAAGTGCCGCCGTTGCACTTCCTGCCCTTCTGCAGGACAGGTAAGTGTGGGATGGTGGTGCAATCGCAGGTCATTGATGGGGGAAACCCATCAATGATTTAATTTGCTATCGTGCTGCCTGGAGATGGGAGAAGGACGGGACTGTGATGACATCATGCAGAAGTGTTGTCGCGGTCCCATCCTTCTCCCATCGGCATGGCAGAACAACATCCTGCAGAATGGGCCACAGTTATCTTTCTACAAACTGACATGAGAGCAAAGGGAAGAGAGAAGACTGGCATTTTCATTTGTCTAACTAACAAACTTGTACCACATTGCAGAGAATTTGGGTGGTCTTGGTTATTTCTTGAACCTTTACACTTTCAGGTTTTTTCCCCCCCGTTAATGTGCTTTTCCAGATTTTACATGCCCACTGGGATCATGACAGGGCATTTAAGCCTTTCCAATTATGCGTGATCTCTAAATGTGCTGCCAAACATAAAATGCATAATCAATTCTTTATGAGAAAGAAGCTCAACTGCATGATAAAAAGGAGACAGTCGTTCCATCTCTGGTGATTGCGATGCAATTTTACTGATTTCTGCAAATGCTAGATTCCAGAAATGAAGTCCTCATGAGCAGAACAGCCATATATATAGTGGTAGGGTCCCAATTTGCCATATCGTTGCCAACAATTTGGGCCTTTAGAAAATACAGTTGGCCCTCAACTTTCACAGGTTTTATTTCTGTGGTTTGATTATTTGCAGGTTTGTAGCTGCCGGGGATGTTGGCAGGAAAGGAGAGGGACAACAGGAGGAGGAGAGGAGGAGTGGAGCAAAGAGGGCTGGAGATCATAGAAGGTGGAGGGACTTGTTGGAAAATCTGGTGGAGGCATCGTCGTGCCAAAGTGGGAAAGGAGGAGAGGAAGAGGAGGAAAAGGAGGAGGAGTGGGACAAAGATGAGAAGTTGTTGCCTGCCGCCAGCAGCTGCTGCTAAATTAGGCTTCAATACTGAATCCCCAGGAGGCAGAGCAGGTTGGAAAATCTGGTGGAGGTGTCATGATGCCAAGGTGTGAAAGGGAGGCACGAGCCAGGGCTGTTGGTGGGAAAGAAGTCAGTAGCATGCATGTTTGTGTGGGGCTTATGATATTTGCAGTTTCCCCACTTTTGTGGGGGTTCTGTGCCCTTAACCTGCATGAAAGTTGAGGGATAACAGTACTTTCAATTTCATTGGGGTTAAATGCCACCAAGATACTGTTTTGCTGGATAAGTCCTTTCTCTTGCAACCTTTCCAGAGTTTTCATAAGTAGCCAGAAAACTTGGACAGTTATTTTCCCCATGGCTCTAATGATGTGCTGAAATTATCTGAAAGGAAGAAGTCATAGGATCACGCTCTGTGATCCTGAGCATCATTTTACTCAGAGCTTGGGAAAGTGACTTGTTTTGAACTACAGCTTCCAGAACACACCAGCCAGCCTGGTCACAGTGTTTTGACACTTGTAGTCCAAAACTGTCCTTTTTCAGAAGTCTGATCCTTCCATAGATCAGTTCTTCATGGCTTCAGTCTATCACTCTAGTTAGAAGCAACGTTTCAAGCTAGAGCATATTCTACAAATTGTTTAAAAAGATGCGGGCATGGAACACCTATCTTTCTGCAGTCCAGGATCTACCTCAAGTACTTAGAATAAGAGAATCATAGAATCATAGAGCTGGAAGTGACCTCATCTTATCTAACCTCCTGCCATGCAGAAATACACAGTAAAGTCTGCCTGAAGGATGGCCACTCAACCTCTGCTTAAGCCCCTCCAAAAAGAGAGTCCACTCCTCCAAGACACTCTTTTTCACTGTTGAAAGAGCAAGATGGAATGCAGGCACACCATCTTGTTTCCCCTTCCATTCACGATAGGCATCTCTGTCAGTTCATTAATGGTTGGCTCATCTATATCCCGCTAGATTTTCTGAGATCTCAAGATCTTCTCCTAGAGCTATGGTCCCTGTGCAAAGCGAGGCCTGATAACACAACTATGCCAAGGTCCTCCTCTGCTTCAGCATGGTATAAGTATCTGCTAACGGAGTTGTGTTATGCTTCTACTGTGCAACCCCTGTACTGAAGGGCAACTTAATGCAATGGCACTGTGCAAGTAATCTGCTACTCAGCAAATTGTGATACACATCCACATTTGCAACTGTCCCACAAGATGAATGCCACTTCTGCCACCATCAGCTGGAAACCACCATTGTGTATAGTAGATAAAATTTACCCTGCATGTGTAGCAACTTACACGTCAATATGTTTTTCTCGACGTTTTCAGGGGCAGCCTGTGTATGCATGTGATCCAGCACATGAAAGCTTAAAATTTCACAGCCATGAGCTTTCACATTACCCCAGCCACACAGATACATGCGCATGCATTGAGCATGCAGACAAAAGTATCTCTAGTCGGATCTCTGAAGCTCTGTCAAAACCAGCTAAAGTTAGACCAGCTTGTAGACCTGAAGGTCATGAACTGGAGCTTTCTTTTGTTCAGGCTGTCTCTGGACAGCCCATGACAGATAACTTCTCCTTTTCATTAATTACATTTCTTTTCTTGATGTCTTTATCATGTCATTTTTATGGTTGGGTTTGAAAAACATGATTACATTTCTCCTGGAAAAAAAAAATATCCATTGTTCTTAATCTCCAGAATGCGATGGCTGAATAGAGTCAATACATGCTAACGTCTTTACATGATGGTTGCTCTGCGCCAGTGGTTCTTAACCTTTAAATTTAAAATTTAAGAGTGCAATGCAATCAAAAACATACAAAAAGAGAACATTAAACTAGAATTAAATTATTTATAGGAGTGGTTTTTAACCTTTTCTTTACCAGGGACTCCCTGCAAATATAATTTTTTACTGGGGACTCCCCCAGACTTCACTCAAGATTTAAAGATTTAAATTTAGCTTTAAATATTCAAATATTTATTTATTTATTTATTTATTAAAAGCATCTAGAGACTAGGATTCAAATCCCTGCTCAGATGCTGGTTGACCTTGAGAAAGTCACATTCTCTCAGCCTCGGAGGAAGGCAAAGGCAAACCTCCTCTGAACAAATCTTGCAAAAAAACCCAACCCAAACAAACGAACAAACAAAAACAAAAATCCTGTGATACATTCACCTTAGGGTTACCAAAAGTGAGAAGTGACTTGAAGGCACATAACAACAAAGTGCCACCGACAGGGGGAGGTTCTTTCTAGCCATCATGTCTCTCCCCTTTGAAAACTGGCTTAATGTGACCCCCAGGATAAGGGGAGGCGGTTTCCTGGCAAGATTTGCTGCCTTTGCCTTTCTCTGAGGCTGAGAGAATGTGACTTGTCTGAGATCACCCTATAGATTTCCACGGCTGAGTGGGGATTCAAACCCTGGTCTCCAGAGTCATAGCATGGGTGCATGAACACACCTGCAACCGTATCCCTTTCATCAGGGATGCATAGTGGCCTTTTCTGCACTACACTCTTATAGCGCAATTATTCCACTTTCAACATCCTATGGAATCCTGGGGTTTGCAGTTTAGGGAGGGGCCAGCCGGCCCCTCCCTAAACGGCAAACCCCAGGATTCCATAGGATGTTGAAAGTGGAATAATTGCGCTATAAGAGTGTAGTGCGGAAATGGTCAGGGTCGGGTGGTATAGATACTGAAATTGCTCCCTTGTTGAAACTGCTTTTTTGGCATCTGCACGCACACCCCTCTGCTGTGTAGCTGTTGGACTTTGCGGACCACCTGTGAGGGCTTTGTGGACCCCCAGCGTTCCTTGGACCCCAAGTGAAGAACCCCTGCTCTGCGCCATAGTTCTGCTGTGCAACTGGTGGTGTCTCTGCCTGCGCGCAATGGGGAATAACACACAGTGGCTATTTCCAAAATCCAAGGGCATCGAGTGGGACATTGAGGGCGCTGATAAATAGTTGCGCACCGTCCAAGAATGTACAAATGCATGGCTGGAATTCCGCTGGTTACTCCCAACTAGAGTAGACCTATTCAACCAACTGCTGGATGCTCAGTCAACACATAGGCAAATCCATTGATTCAGTGGGTCTACTCTAGTCGAGGCTAACTACAGGATTAAGGTCCGGGTGAATTGGTTGCACCTTGTACAACTATGCATATGCAGCTTAGAGCTGAATACATCTGTTGTGCCATGGACAAAGAAGTACAACTCCGTATATAAAGGACTGGATGCAAGTGTATGACACCAGCAGGATTTTAATTCACACGCGCACACAAAACTTACCCATAGCTGCTCCCCTTTTCCCTGTGTGTGTTTATATGTAACAGCTGCCTATTTTTAGAAGAGAGAGAAGGCTGAACTCGAGTTGAACCAGGTGGCATTGGTCAGAGGCCTGGGGACTGCTGCCTGTCACTCCCTTGGAGAGAACTTCGCCAGACTTATCTTATACCATGTTGTGAAATGACTTGTGTCTCCTACATTTTCAGCTGAGAAGAGCAGGTGAGAAAGAAGGCACTGGGTGAAGGCCAAAGGCTCAAGTCCCTGGTTTAAATTTCAACGCTTGCCACAAGCTCTTCGGATACCCTTAGGCAAGACAAGTCTTCCTTGATTTCAGGTATTCCCCCCAAGCCAGTCTGGTAACTGGCCTACCTTATGGGGTCGTTGTAAGAATTATATATCTGGAGCACTTTGCATATTCCAAAGTCCTACACAAAGGCTATAAGGGACTATTTTGTAAAAGGAATTCTATAGGGCCAAGGCGAGACCTGTCGCTCCCGTGGCATCCTTTCTGCATTTGCAAAAAGGCAATGGCAGCAAGTTTCTAGGGCCAGTGTCAGATGTTTGCTCAATGATCTTGGGAAGCAAAGACATTTTTCCCAAGTGAGCTAAGTCAGACTCACATGCTCTAGAGCAAGTTAAATGCTTGTGCTCTTTAAAAGGACTTGCTAATTTGTTTTTGGCCCAAAATATTTTTTGGGTTGAAAGGGGAAAGGTTTCAGGAAAGCCAAAATGCTTCCTGACAAATTCAATTAATCTCTGCCTCAAACTCTCTCTCCATTCTCTCTCTCTCTCCTTTACACAAACTATTTTCTTTCTGATGCTACTGCTCTGGCTGATTTTGTAGAATTATTTGTAGCACTATAGAATCCTAGGGTTGGAAGAGACCCCAAGGGCCACCCAGCCCAGCCCCATTGTGGCACACAGGAATACCATCCAGCCTCTGTTTAAAAACCTCCAAAGAAGGAGACTCCGCCACACTCCGCTGAGGCAGCATTTCTTTCTTCCCCAGTGGCTGCTAGTGGCTTCTGTGTCAAGACAGTGGTGAGTCTACTCTGGGTTCTAGTCTGAACTCTCAAGGAGCAGTCTGAGCTGCTGAGTCACTTTTGGGTTTCTAAAGTTCCAACTAAAGCCTCACCAACATAGGAGCTATCAGCCACTGGAGCTTTTTCCTGAGAAATTTTGAATGATCTCACAAAGCCAAATCAGAGTGAGGACAATACTCCGCCTCTGAATTGACTTTGAATGGGCAGTTTTAATTCTGCTTGTGCTTCCTGCTACCCCCCAGAACACCAAGAGGATGCCCTTCCACGTGGGATGAAACCCCAAATCCTCCTCCCTCCATTTTAAAATAGCTTTTGTTCTGAAGTCAGGAAAAATCATGTTTTCCTGTATGGGTGCCGATCATTCCCATTGCCTATTCAACATGGAGCAAGTCTGGGAAAGGACACTGTAACTCTCGAATGTACTTTTGTCTGTTAGGAAAGCAATCACTCTGTGACTTTTAAAACCATGTGCAAGGGACCCATGGCCCTCCAGGTGATTCATCCCCAGCCAGCATGGCAAACAGTCAGGGATGATGGGATCTGCAGCCTAACAACAACTGGAAGGCTGAGCAGGCTCACCACCCTTGTTTTGTTATACAATGTATTTTGGAAGGTTGCTGGCCGTGCTGGTGGGGATGATGGGAGATGTAGTCCAAAAAGTAACTCAGCGTGTCTTAGATCCTACTGCCTAGTCCCAAATAAGTAAAGTCGAGCCACTGAATCTTAGGGCCTTTCCACAATGTACAGCTATTGTACTATAATTCCACTTTTAACTACCATGACTGCCTCCTATGGAATCTTAGGGTTTGTAATCTTGGGAGGCACTGGAGCTCTCTGGCTGAGAATTCTAAATATTCTTCCCTAAACTGCAAATGCCATGATTCCATAGAACAGAACGATGGCAGTTAAAGCGGAATTATAGTGCAATAGCTGCGTAGTGAGGAAAGGCCCTTAGTCCCGGCTAAGTAGAGTTGAGCTAAATAAAGCCACTGAATAACTGTTGAATGATGAGTCAACACATAGGCAAATGGCCCCGTTTCAATGGGTCTACTCTGCTTAGGAGTAGCAATAGGATTTAGGCCATAAGCAGCACTGCTTTGAAAAGTACAGTCTCTCTGCATGTGCACTCTCATTCTTTCCTTTATTTTAGTACTCTTTTCCTGGTCCAAAGTAAACCCTTTCACTCAACTGGAGTGTTTTCCTTTTTTGTTGGGACCTGGGGGAATCCTTCCAGTGAACCTGGGAAACTGCAGAGGTGGGTGGAGATTGGGAGGGGGAGACTTACGCAGATGACTCCAAAGGCAGCAGATGCTCAAGCTGTCTGCCTGGAGACTTGGGAGAGAACACAGGGCAGTGGCTGAGTCTTTCCCAAGATTTGTTTGTTTTTCCAGCTTCCAAACCCTCCCCAGCGTTGGTTTTCTAAGAATGTGAACTTGGAGGCTGAGCCCAGCTCTGTCTCAAGTCTGAGGCAGACGCAGCTCGGACCTAGCCCTGGAGTGCACCAAGCAGACAGAAACTGTTGTATTTGCAGCTGAAGGAAGGAATTTGTTGCTAACTACCATCAGAGCGACTTCAATTTATGGTGATCCTATGGATGAGAGATCTCCAAGTCACCCTATCATCAACCACCCTGCTCAGGTCTTGCAGATTCAGGGACGTGTCTTCCTTGATTGAGTCTATCCATCTGTAATGTGGTCTTCCTCTTTTCCTACTGCCTTCTATCTTAACAAGTCTTATTGTCTTTTCTAGGGAGTCATGTCTTCTTATGATACAGCCAAAGTATAACAGCCTCAGTTTAGTCATCTGGGCATACAGGGAAAGTTTAGGCTTGATTTGCTCTGGATGCATTCATTTGTCCTTCTGACAGTCTATGGTATCTGCAGAAGTCTTCTCTAGCACCACATTTTGAATGAATTGATTATCTTCCTATCAGCTTTCTTCACTGTCCAGCTTTCACAACCGTACATAGAAATGGAAAATACAATGGCATGGACAATCTAAACTTCAGTATTCAATGATACATCTTTCCAATTCAGGATCTCGTCTTAGGCCCTTCCTAGCTGTCCTTCCAAGTCCAAGTCTTCTTCTGATTTCTTGCTGCAGTCTCCATTCTGATTAATGATTCAGCCAAGATATAGGATTACTCATTCTTATTTAATGAGAGATAGTGGTTTTCATGTTAGTGGGGTAGTGAATGCACTCTGGAAGGTGCAGAACCCTACTCCCAAAATAGGCTCAGCATTCAATTTCAGACTAAAACCCAGAGTGGATTCATTGACCACCTGGCATGGGAGCCACTAGCTGACACCATAGAAGGCCTGGCTCATTCCACTGATAAAACAGCTTCATTTTCACTCAGGTGCCTACATCTTAACTAATTCTAACTAATGAAAGAGACTCATCGAAAAAAACCGGGATTTATGTATGGGTTGCTTCACCATTAAAGAACTGATTCAATGATTCTACTCAAGTGAGTCTCAATCAGCAGGATTCTGGCCATTATATTACTATTTTAGAATGTAACTTTGCTAAGTCCTCATTAGAAAAAAAAAGACAGTGGTTTGTTATAGATAACTACATTATTTGTAACTCAAGCATTGCTTTTCACATTTATGCTTGGCATCCTGCTGGCATAACTCACTATTCTGGTTGTTCTAGAGGCTGGAATTTTTTGCCAAATATATGATGACCAAACTCTATCCCCAGATTCACTTTTCAACCTCCTGGAGATACCCCAACATGGACATTTATTAGCTGGTGGAGGGTGAGGGGTGGCATAATATCATAGAATCATAGAGTTGGAATGGACTACTTGGGCCATCAGATCCAACCCCCTGCCCAATGCAAGATCTCCACCTAGAGCATCCCTAGCAGGCAGTTGTCCAACTTCTATCTGAAGACATCCAGAGAAAGAGACTTTACCACCTCTCTAGGCAGTTGGTTCCATTGCCAAACTACACTTACTGTCAAGAAGTTCCTTCCAATGTCCAACTGAAATCTACGCTTTTGTAAAATTCAAACCAGTGGAACCGTTATCTAGCAGCAGAAAATCACCCAAGTTTGTTACTATAGCTGGATGGACAGCAATGGCACCATTCCCTGGGGTCTCTGGATGAGTCCTAGGAAGTCCTAGAAGATACAGGTTGTCACATGTCCAGCAATAGCAGAGGTGGGGAAGTGCGTATGGGGAACAAGGGTGACACGCCCCGAAGAGCAAGCCCAAACACCTTTGTGCTCCTCTGCAGTCCCTCTCAAAATAGAAACAGGAAGTGAGGACACATCACTTCTGTCGTCATTTTGAGAGGGACTGCAGGGGAAAACAGGTGTTGGAGGGGGTTGTATGAGATTGTGGGGTACCCGTGGTGGAAAGAAGGGGATATTTTTGCATGGTTTCGGGCATTTGTGAGGCAAAAATTGGCCACAAGTCATAAAATTATAAAAAAATTGGGGGTGCGAGGGCTTTGGGGGACTGGTGGGGGGCTTAAAGGGCCACAAAAGTGGTATTTAGGGGGTGTATGCTGCCCACGGCCACAGTTCATCCCCCACTGAGCTCTAGGAGTATAGATGGTTCTCTGCAGCCCCTGGGCTAGGAAATGGCCACGTTGATAGATGGGCTGCAGCAGATTCATGTATTTTTGCGGGGTGGAAGATGACAGGGGACATACAGTTCCATCTATGCAGAATTTTACAACACATCTCTCAATCCTGGATCTTGGCCCACATTTCTTGCATATCCTCCAACAGTCTCAGTTTGGCAGAGAAAGTCCCCATTAAGCCTCTGTTGTTTCACTTTTTCAGCGGCTTTTAAAATGTCCCAGTTTTTCCCTCCTCCTCCTCCTCCCACTTCCACCTTTGTTCTTGGATTTTGCTGCAAACTGAGCTCAAAGCACAAGACTAAAGCCATTTCCACACTACACCGTTATAGTGCTCTGATTCCACTTTCAACATTCTGTGGAATTTTGGGGTTTGTAGCATATGAAGGCCAAAGAGCTCTCTGGCTGAGAATTCTAAATGCCCGTCCCTAAACTGCAAGCCCCAGGATTCCACAGGATGTTGAAAGGGGAATAGTAGCACTATAACACTGCAGTGTGGAAATGGCCTTTGTTTGCACTCCATTTACTCAGTGGGATGGTGGTGGTGGGTGAAGTAGAGGAAGGAAGAAATTTCTCCTCTCTCAGTAGGTTCCAGAAAAAGCAAACAGTTGCAACATCCCACAGCTTGTCTATCCCTTCTCATTTATAACCTTTGCTATCCAGACCACATTCAAATGTTGCTTGGTCACACGTTTTCATCTGTGAAATGTTGGAGGGTGTGTTTTTCTTTCGCCTGCTCATGTAACTTACTGCATAGTGTATCTCGTGGTTCCTGTTTTATTATCATTTGAAATCTGCTGGAAACAGAGTACCAATTCACCACAATCATCGGTCGATTGATCCATCCGTTGACCAACAGCCTGAGGCTGGAGTGAAGTTAATTTATCTTTCCAGATCTGGTGAAGCGGAGAGAAGCCCCAGAAAAGAGAGCACCGTATGATGGCAACAGAGTCTGGGTAGGAGAGAATGTCCTGGGTTTCAAACAGCTGTTAGCTGAAACTATTCCCATTTTTTTCCTTTTTAGGATCAGCAATGATCCCGTGCCAAAACGAACACAGATGATTTGCCAAGTTCCAGCCTTCCTCTGACCCATTCCGTGTGAAAAAATGCACATCGTTTCCCAAACTTTCTGACAGCGATGACAGTGGTGAACATCTCTTTCTCCCTTCCCTTGCTTATTTATTTAATATTTTTATTCTGTCTTCAATAATGAGATCTCAGGGTGGCCAAGAGACAAAACAATATAGACCAGTGCTTCTTTACCCGGGGTCCTGAAATCCCAGAGTGTCACAAGGGGTCTTGCTGCTGGAGACCTACAGCAGTGGCAGCAACAGGGATGCGGCTGTGTGTATGTATGTGTGCGCGTGCAGATGCCGAAGGCACAGTTTCAACAAGGGCAGTTTCTGAGGCCGAGAGAACGTGACTTGCCCAAAGTCACCCAGTGTCTGAGCAGGGATTTGAATCCTAGTCTCCAGAAGCCTCTACTAAATAAATAAATAAATAAATAGCTGAATATTTAAATACTTAACTCTTGAATTAAGTTTTCGGGGGCCCGGACAACAAATTATATTTACAGGAGGTCCCTGGTAAAGAAAAGGCTGAGAACCACTGATATAGACAATTTAAACCATTCCAGATTAAAATCAATAAATAAGTGAAACAAGATACAAACATATTAAACAACTCAAACTAGTTAAACTAGTTAAAATACCCTTTAAAAAAGTTTTTTTTTTTTTAAAAAAAGCATGTTATGTGCTTAAAAGTAAAACAGGCTTACAAAGGTTTTCATGAAAAGCCATGTCTCGACCTGGCGCTGAAAAGAAATCAATGTTGGCACCGACTGGACTTCCACGGGGACAACATTGCATAAGTGGGGCACCACAGCTGATAAGGCCTTCTGCTGTGTCATCCCCAAGTATATTATCTTCACCGGAGATCACAGAAAAGGATCCTTCCAGCAGATCTAAAGCCTCTAGCATACCCTCCAACTGTCCCAATTTGGTAAGGAACAGTCCTGACTAAGCCTTCACTTTCCCACTTTTCCAGCAGCTTCCAAAATGTCCCAGTTTCCTTCTCCTCCTCCTCTTCCTTTCCCTCTTTGTCCTTGGCTTACTTCAGTTGCTGCCAGCTGAGTCCAAAGTGTAAGGTTGTTTGCAATCCATTAACTCGTAGGGAGGGAGGACAGGAGGGGGCAGAATCTTGCCCTTCCCAGTAGGCTCAGGCAAAAGCAAATGGCTGCAGCCTCTCCTAGCTTGTGTATTCTTCCTCACTGGTAACTTTTGTCTTCTTGACCACACTCTGATGTTGCTTGGCCATATATGTCCCAGTTTTCATCTGTGAAATGTCGGATGGTGTGCATCAGGGAGAAGTGCTCTCTCAGGTATCGAGGTTCTAAGCCATTTAGGGATTTGGATGTTACCACCACCATCTTGAATTCAGACCTTGCTTGTTCTCCCTTCCCACCTAGAGAAATTCAAGAGCGCAGGAGAAAACCTTGATTTCCTGGAAGTTTTTGCTTTACATCTGTGCTTACACCTTCTGGCAAAGCCAAGGAGTGACAATTTCAGAAGGGCTGTCCCCATTTTTCCATCTGAAAGGAGACAGGGGTAAAACCAGGACACTCTGAATGGATCTGCTTTGCTTCATCACTGGTTTGCTACCTTCTGCCAAAGGGAAGACAGGGTGAGCTTTGTTTCTGAACCTCTACGAGATGGATCTAGGCTTTGGTCGATGACAAGCAATTTCCTCTGGGATTCTTCAGCTCCGCTTGAACCAGATTTACTTTTGTCTCTATGCCATTGTTGGTTGGTGCCTCCTTATTTGGGGCTATTCATGAGCTTCTCTTTAGACATTTGCAAGCTCAACTCAACTGGATACTCTCAGCTCAGCCAGCAAGATGGTCTGTCAGCTGAGGCAGGTCAATGCTCAACTGCAGAACAAATACTTTGCTTTCAGATGGTTCAGAGTTCAAGCGCTGGTAGCTCCGGGTAGGCTAGGAAAGACTCTGGTCTAGAATCCTAGAAAGTCACCACCCATTTGAGTACTACTCTTTCCCACCCACCTCAATCCAAGGAGGTTGTCTTGGTTCGTGACTTATACTTGTCTTCGGGAATTGACTGAATGAAGGCAAACAAACTAATGTTTAATCCAGACAAGAAAGAAGTGTTCCTGCTCAGTTGAAAGGCAGAACAGGGGATAGGGATTCAGCCTATACTCCCCCTAAAGACACAGGTTTGCAGCTTGGGTGTGCTTCTGGACTCATCTTTGAACTTGGAAGCCCAGGTTTTTGTGGTGGCCAGGAGTGCTTTTGCATATTTAAAGCTTGTGCACCCGCCCATTCCTTGTTTGGACTGCTATCATGTGTCTCACCTGGGGCTGCTTTTGAAGGGCATTTAGAAACTTCAGCTAGTCCAAAGAGCTACAGCCAGACTGTTAACTGGGGCAGGTCACAGAGATCATGCTATGCCCCTGTTAAAAAAATCTCCATTGTCTCCCAGTTTATTTCCACAATTCAAAGTGCTGGTTGTGGTCTACAAAGTCCTATATGGCTCAGGTTCAGGCTATCTGGCAGACTCTACCTTCCTGTACGTATCTGCCCACATTCTGAGATCGTCAGGAGAGGTCCTTCTTTCTGTCCCACCACTACCGCAAGCTTGGTTGGTGGGGAACCAAGAGAGGGCCTTCTTGGTGGTTGCCCCTGGACTCTTGACCTGCCTTCCCAGGGAGGCCAGAATGGCCCCCTTCTTGCTGTCCTTCTTCTATTGAAAGGCAAAACATTTTTTTAAATTCCAACTGGCTTTTAAAACGGTGTAAGAGAACAGGGTGGGGGTGGCTGTATTGTTTTAGACTGAGTTGTTTTAAATACCTTTTTATCTTTTCAAATTGCTTTTTATTCTTTTAACTGGAGGTTTGATTTAATACTGTAAATAATTTAATTCTGGTTTAAGGTTCACTTTTTGTACGTTTTGAATTGCATTTTGCTTTTAAATTCTAAGCTGCTTTGAGTCCCAATTTCAGGAGAAAAGCAGGGTACAAACAAATATAAGGAGGAGGAGGAGGAGGAGGAAACGCCTAGCCGAGATGGAGAATGGCCTGGCTCAGGATCAGTTAATATTGCATAGTGGTTAGAATTTTGGACTCGGTTTGGGATATCCCGGTCCAGCTCCCCACGAAACCAAAAAACCCACTGTAGGACTCTGGGTCAGTCACTCGACCTCCCTCATAGGGATGTTGTAAGGATGATGATGATGATGATGATGATGATGATGATGATACTACTATTACTGCTACTACTACTACTAATAAATTTCTTATGCGCCTCTCCCCAAGGCTCGAGGTGGGGTACAACATAGATTAAAATACAACTAAAAACACATAAAACCATTTCAAATATACTTGCTGGTAGAGATAGGTCTTTAGTACATTAGTACTAAAGTACCAATGGAGGGCTGGGAGGACACAGCTGTGTCTGCAGACCTCAGGAAAGGAGAAGCAACTGCTTGGAAAATTGCTTTCAGCACCCTGGTATACAAGGGGGCAAAGACGCTGTGCAAAGAGATCCATGACACCTCCTCCCGCAACTTCTCTCAAAGTACTTATGCTGAGGAGTAAATCAGAGGGCCTTTCCGTACTACACTGTTACAGTGCTCTTATTCCACGTACAACCTCCTGTGGAATCCTGGGGTTTGCTGTTTAGGGAGGGACATTTAGAATTCTCAGCCAGAGAGCTCTTTGGCCCCGGTAAACTACAAACCCCAGTTTTGAAAGTGGAATAAGAGCACTATAACAGTGTAGTGTTGAAAGGCCCAGAAAGAACCAACAGGGATTTACCTCCTACAGGAGCTTTCCAAGGTACTGAACCTATTTCAGGAATAAGGGTTCAGCACTGTGGATTGCTCCTTTATTTTATGGATTCATCACCCCATAGAAGCTGCCTGCCGCCACTCATGCCAGGAGCTTAGGGAAGGAAATGTGGAATATAAAGCTAACATACGAGTGACAACAATCAAAGAAACAATGCAGCTTCCTATGGTCTTACGTTGCAATTTAGCAATTAACTAAAGGAAGGAAACGTGTATCTGTTTCAGATGAGTGACTAGTCATTCCACTAAGCCTTTCTAGAATTCTAGAAAATACATCTAGCATCCAAATAGTGACCTATGCATGTATAAGTTCTCCTGCAGAAGTGGACGGCCATTTTTGATTAACACAAAACTCTACATTCAGTTCAAGGCTCCAGAGGCGAACTTGCACAGGCATATCCTCCAACTGTCCGAATTTGGCAGGGACAGTCCTGATTAATTCTCTGTCATCCCACTTTTTCAGCTGCTTTAAAAATGTCTCAGTTCCTTTCTCCTCTTTCCGCTTCCCCCGCTTTGTCTCTGGCTTACTTCAATTGCTGCACGCTGAGTTCAAAGTGCCAAAATAGTTTGCATTCAGTTAACTCAGTGGGAGCAGAAGAGAGGAGGGGGCAGCATGTTACTCTTCCCTGTGGGGTCAAGCAAAAGCAAACTGCTGCAGGCTCTCCTAATTTGTGGATTCCCCTTCATTGACTTTTGCCATCTTGACCACACTCTGATGTTGCTGGGTCAAAAGTGTGTTCTGGTTTTGATGTGTGGAATGCTAGAGAGTATGCACATACAAGGACCTTGCCCATGTGAAGCCATTGTGCGTTGTACACTGCACTACAATTGTGCCTTTCACATTTGTTTACACATTGAGGTCTACAATTCACTAAGGCACAATGGTTATGGAATTCTTGTGAATGTGAAGTTCTCTTTGATTTAGGATTTCAGCCTCATTGCTCTGCAAGGCAGCCTAGGGATCTCCCATAGATCAGAACTGCATTGTTACGCAAACTACAACTCCCAAGCTCCTTTGGGAGGGAAGCCATAGCACTTCAGCTGAAATTAGTTTGTGGACTACAACTGCCCTTAAATACACAGTTATTCTTTTTTCAACCTTGGGGGTGGTGGTGTCAGGCTTTAGAAGGAAAAAACAGCATAAAAATGTTTCCAATGTACGTCGGAAATGTGAGCCACAATTTTACCATAGGCGGTGGACCTGTGAGAAGGCTAAAGAATTTTGGAGACAAATACATAGGCTGATTCAGAAAATTTCGAAAGTTAACGTGCCATTGAAACCTGAGTTGTAATTACTGCAACTGTTGGATGACCAAATGGTGAAGAGACATGGAGGATTACTTGGATATATGACCACGGCAGCAAGATTAATGTATGCACAGAAATGGAAAAGCACCGTAATTCCAGTGAATGAAGACTGGTTGCTGAAACTAACTGATCTAGCTGAAATGGACAAACTATCAAAACTGGTTAGAGAAAAAACACTGATGTCCTTTTCGAAAGACGGGGAACCTTTGGTTGTGTTTTGGCAGAAAAGTGAGAATAAAGTGGTAACTGTAGGTTTCGATAATTAATCAAACCTAACAATTAGATTTGATCAATTACAGTTGAAGAAGTGCATGATAGTAGAAGAAGTGCATGAATAGTATATAGTCAGAGCAATTGTCTTGTAAAGTAAAATGTATAGCCATTATTAGGGAAGACTGAAGTCAATGTTGTTTTCTTTTCTCCTTCCTTGCCTCCTTCTTTTTTGTTTCTATTTGTTTGTGTTGAAAAGTTTCTGTTTTTTTTTTAAAGGAGGAAGGAGCAGCAGATGGTAAATGTCTGTCTGAAAGGGAGAAAGAGGGAGACAGCCTGAGGAGGAATGCTCTAAATTTTGTCTCTGTTTAACCCAAACATTGGCCTTTCTCCTTCCCAACACCCAGATCTGACTTTTAAGATGAGTGCTGTGCCATGGTCACCATCCTTCTCTGTTGAAAAACTTCGTCCTGTGACTCCTGGGACCTTTCGGGAAGAAATTGTTCCCCGTTGGAGCTGGGATTGCTCAGGCCAATGGAATCTGAGCTGAGGCCCTGCGGGGAACGCTATGTTCCCTTGTCGCAGCCAGGGAGAGCTGTGTGCCTATCTTGAGAGACCACTTTGAATGACCCTGTTTGCGGCCACCGCTGTCGCTGCTGCCGCCACGCTATCAGCGCCGCACGGTCTGGCTGGCTCCCTGGTATGTGTGCTGTAACTTAGGAAGATGGGAAAAGACCCAAAAAGATACAGCTCTGCCCAAAGAAGGGTGATGGATCTCGGGGCGGAAGATGGCTGACGTGGAAGGCTGCCAAAGTGAAAACTGGAAAGGGCTCCTGGGCCTTTCAGAGCGGGGTAGAATAGGGAGTTTCCACAAAATCTGTCGTGTGGTGGCTGTCTTCTTTTACTCTCAGGAAAATCCTCAGAGTTTGTCAGAATTGCTTAAGGAGTTGTAGAGGCTCAGTATGATCATAGCTGCTAAAGCTAATGTTCTACAGTACGCATCCAGTTATCTAGTGACACACGTTTTTACACTGGCACAATTTCTGTTGGCGGATTCTCAGGGGTCTTCCCCTTTCCTAAATTCCCAGCAGTTCGTGGGGGACCTTGTTGGTTCCTGTACTTTGATCTTGCCCATCTCAAACGTTCCCAGGTTCCTTTGTCAGTGGTTTACTAATGCATCTCTGATATTGTTCTATCTCAGGCCATTTCTGCACTAGACTGTTATAGCGCTATGATTCCACTTGCAGCATCCTATGGAATCCTGGGGTTTGCAGTTTCGGGAGGGGCCGGCTGGCCCCTCCCGAAACTGCAAACCCCAGGATTCCATAGGATGTTGCAAGTGGAGTCATAGCGCTATAACAGTCTAGTGCGGAAATGGCCTCAGTCCTTACGATTTCCCTCCAAACACTGACCTCAGGGCATTCATCTCCTAAACTACGCTCTTTGATTCCCCTCCACTGGAATAAGAATTACTCTTCCTTTTGTTATACAATACATTGTTAACCACAGTTTTAACCCAGGCTAGGTTACCATTCCAAACAAACAAGGCTTGCAAGTCCCTATTAAAAATGTTGTGGGACAGCCGTGGAGGTGGGAGTAAACCCCTCCAGCCACCCGCTTCTGCCTTGTGAAGGAACCCTGATGCCTCAAAGGAATCCCAAGGGCCTAGGGTTATTCATGGTTTTTCCACTTTCATGGGGGTCAGGTGCCCCTAACACTAGTGAGTGTGGAAGGATGACTGTACTTGCAAGTGCTCAATGGGAGGCCAGCCTACATACATTTTTGTATGGAACAATTCCCTCAAAACCTTTGCAAATCGTGAAGACTTTCCACCCATGCTCTGTTCTCACAGCAGATTAGCAGGGAAAATGAAGAGTAATGAATCTTCTATTTATCCCTGTCTTCATCAGACGCATAAAGCACAATCTTGAGCTGCAAGGCATATGTACAGTGTTGGCTCTGTCAGTGTAGGAAAGGATCTACTCTGGGATTTAATCTGAACTTCGAAGGCACTTTCCAAATTGTCAGATCTATTCTTGGAATGGGGCTCACCACCTTGGCCACCTCCTTAACCATTCAGACTAAAACCCAGAATAGATACACCGTCCCATTCATGGTGAAGCCAACAGCCAGCCATCTCTGCGTGTGACTACGTATAGGTGCAATTCCAATAACGCTTCCTGCATCTGACGAAGAAGGTTCTCACTCGTGGAAGCCGATGCCATAAAAATGTCTGAGACTTTGGGGCTTGCCAGCAGCTCTCTTTTGTTTTTGCTGCAACAGGCCATTTATTTTTCACTTATTAAAAGCATTTATAAATGGCTTTTCTGCCCACCAGGGAACCCATCGGCAACGTACAATAAAATCTGATTCTGCAAAGAAAAGAGAAACAAAACCTCCTTTAAAAATAGACTAAAATCCTTCTTGAAAGCCCTAGGCCTGGTGGAAGATGAGTGGTTTGGCCGCTTGCCCCAGACTAGTGGTGATGGAGGCAGACTGACTTCTTTGGGGAGGGAGTGGGGGAAGTTCTACAATTGATTAGCCATGGCTTAGAAATTCATTTCAGCACATTTCCGGAATGCTTCTGAAGAGACTTCAAATTTATTTGACTTGCAGATTAACTGAGTCATTGCAAGTTTATTTGTAGCTGAATGAAGAGGATTTTAATTTTTTTTCCTAAATGAAGAGGAACCAAACCTGTAAGTACTGACCCTGGGCTTTGAGTTCTGGATCCCTGTTAACCCAATCACCTTTGTGGTGCTTAATTAGGGCTGCCATCTCTTTTTTTCTCCGAGGGACTCCTTTAACATCCGGCTGGCAGGCAAGTGCAACGTGGTCTTTTCCATACTGAGTGAACTTCGTTTCTTGTTACCACGCCGTACACTCCCACTCCATGAAATGATTGACAATGAACATTATTTAATTGACATAAAATATAAGTCATACATTGTTATGACTGAAAAGCCACGCTGGCAAAGAAGGCTGGCTGAACATATGTGGAAGTAGGTCAGATGGGACCTCAGGGCATGGCCAGGTTACAGTTCAAAGGATCCATTGGGAACCTCCAGTGCTAATGAGCCTGTGATAATCCCCTCAATAACTCAACCTTCACATACAATAGCGGTCCAAACTGTCTCAATAGAGCAATTAATAGTCATCAACCTGTTCCCGCCTCCTGCGGAAACACGGCAGAAACAACAAAATGAGAACGTTTACGGTTTTATATACCCTGTCGGAGACCCTACGCTGGAGTTATGCTGCATAAAGTGCTACTTGTGGAGTTACCTGATGATTGTGCAAGAGAACCTTTGTGCTGAACGGCAACCTGTATGACCAAATGCCCCAACAAAAGTGCTACTGAATGTTCAATTGAATGTGCAACCAAAAGAATATGACTGTCAATTTTGACAGGAAAAATGGATCTGAAACAGCCAAGAATTCATACCCCGTGTGCCACAGCAGCCTCTGTGCAACTCTGGCTACCATCCTGTCCATGACTTTTGAAATCCAACTTAAGCATGCATAACTCACGTTTTCAGTCACTGCGGAGTTAGGATTTTTGACTGGCTGCAGAATGACCACAATCCCCACAAAACCCACCTTTTAAAAATATACAAAAACATTGATAAAAGTATGCAGGAGTTATAGAATCATAGAAATGTAGAGTTGGAAGAGACCACACGGGCCACCCAGTCCAACCCCCTCTGCCATGCAGGAACACCTTCAAAGCACTCCCGACAGATGGCCATCCAGCCTCTGCTTAAAAACCTCCAAAGAAGGAGACTCCACCACACTCTGAGGCAGCAGATTCCACTGCCGGACAGCCCTGACTGTCAGGAAGTTCTTCCTGAGGTTCAGGTGGAATCTCCTTTCCTGCAGCTTGAATCCATTGCTCCTTGTCCTGGTCTCTGGAGTGGCAGAAAAGAAGCCCTCTCCCTCCTCTACATGGCATCCCTTCAAATATTTAAACATTATTTATTTATTTACTTAAATAGTTATTTAAGAAAGCAACTTTAAATAGTCCGTATGGCATTAACTCCCTTTAAAAATTCATTATATACCTAACACCATGTAAGAAATTGTTCAAAGGCAGGTTTAAAAAATTGCACACCATTAAAAAACCTGCCGAGTCAATTCTTAGAAGCTCCACTGGAACAGGAAAGTTTTCACGTGGAAGCAGAAGGAAAGCAAAGAAGGAGCCATCCTAGTCTAAAGAAATTCCAAATTTTAGGAGAAGCCACCAAGATGGCATCTCCCTTGCACCCATTAAGTATCTCTTGAAAGGGAGCGGGACTGAGAGAAGCATCTCCCCCAAAGCTTGGACAGGTTCATGTAGGGACATATGGTCCTTCAGATATCGTAGACCCAAGCTATATCTTGGAATATATCCCCTGAACACAGCCTACATCACCTGGCATTCCCTGTTGGTCTCCCTTTACTGACCAGTGGGAGAGAGACAGAGGCCATTTCCACACGGGCTAATAGAAACAGTGCAGAGCGTCCTCCAGGGAGGACATCTGCACCTGGGAGCGGACTGGGTCGAACCTATTTAACGTAGATCTGCACCTCAGCCCACTCCAGAATGACCTCAAGTGGTCGTCAAGCGTGCTTTTGAAAGACCGCTTAAAACAGGTCTTTCAAAAGCACGGAGCATGCCATTCCGTGCCCGCTCTCCGGTGCAGATTTGCAGGGTCACACCAGTGCGAGCCTGCGATCTGCCGGGGGCGGGCTTTAGGCTGGCGAGCTTCAGTGGTTGGTTGAGACTCTCGACCAACCGGAAATCGCCATTTTTGTCCCTGGAGCAGTGCGGACCGGACCGGGGAGCCAAGAAGTCTGGTAAGTAGCGGCACGGGGCGATTCCCTCGCCCCATGCGGAAATGGCCAGAGAAGTGAATGGAGAAACATCCAGTTATATTTCTGTAGCTGGACGCACAGCGATGACATCACCTTCTAGGAGGACACTACAGGAGATCCTGGACAATGACTTTCACTGTACATCTAGCTATAAGAACATAGTTGATGCTCCTCTGACCTTCCCCCTACTCTCCATCAGCCAGTAACTGTCATAAAAACTGCAAGTCCCAGAATTCCCATAGGTGGTGCTATCAAACAGAAAGTGCAGAAACACTCTTAGAAACTTTGGAAACCTGTTTGCTGGAGATAGCAAGAGAAATAAAGATGTCCATTTGGAGGCATTGGTAGTAGTGGCTGGTTGCCTTCTAGCAGTAAATCCCAGTGGACTCTGGTCCAAACTCCAAAGGAGCTGAACCTATGGAGGGTAAGATTTAGCACTTTATGGAATCACAGATCCATAGAATCTCAGAGCTGGAAGAGACCACTAAGGCCATCCAGTTCAATCTCATTCTGTTATGCAGGAATACACAATCAAAACACCCTCAACAGATGGCCATCCAGCCTCTGCTTAAAGACCTTCAAAGAAGGAGACTTCACCATGCTCCAAGGCAGCAGCATATTCCACTGCTGAACTGCTTGTACTGTCAGGAAGTTCTTCCTACTGTTTAGATGGAATCCTGTAGCTGGAATCCATTGCTGTGTTTCTACGATTTCTATGAAGAAATAATTTTTCAGCACTTGGTATGGTTTCTGTTACTTGTATGTCAAGGTGATTAGCGCTGAAATCAGTTTTGGGCAAGGCTAAACCATCTGGTGTTTTGTTGGCCTGGGGAGATCTCCTGCCTGAGGCACCTGCTGCTTAAAGACACCTTTGTTTCTTTCCCAGTCTAAGGCGGGGGGTGGAAATCCTGTTTGCTCAGGTAAAGTAACTGCTCATGCAGCAAGTGGGACCAGGGCTCATGAAGCACTGCAAGAAGCCAAGAAGGGAGTGAAGGCTGGCAGTGGAGTGGGAAATCTTTTGACTGCCCCCTTCCAAAGTCATTGGTGGCTGACAGCTTTCACGTCACTGGTGCGTAAATCTGCTGCAGGTCTTCGTTTGAATGTTAAAGGAACCGTCTGAGGTGCTGAACCTTATCTCAACCACTATCCTCCAAACAGGTTCAAGAATTTGGACAGTTTCCCTAAAGTTCTGTACTGAAATTGAGAGTGGATTCCCATGCATCCAACATGAAAGCCACCTGCTGTCCGTAAAGGAAGGAAATGAGCTGGAGAAAAGGTGGTGAGACAGAAAGAAGAAAATGGATTCCTCAGAAGTCAGGAAGGCAAATGAGATTCTAGGCTGCAGCAATGGGAGTTTAGTGTCTAGGTCAAGGGAAGTAATAGCACCACTGTATTCTGCCTTGGTCACCTCTCTCCTGGAATCCTGTGTCCAGTTCTGGGCACCACAATTTAAGAAGGATATTGACAAGCTGGAATGGGTCCAGAGGAGGGTGACCAACATGGTAAAAGGCCTGGAAATGATGAAGCTCTATGAGGAGCGGTTTAGGGACCTGGGTATGTTTAGCCTGCCGAAGAGAAGGTTAGGAGGTGACATGGTAGCCGTGTTTTGTTGGAAAATTCTAGCATTCTCTCCCCCCCCACCCTGCACTTGTTCTAGGGCAACTGGGGCTTCGCAAGCATAGAGTTTCTTTTACCTTTGCATGTCAAAGCCTTCTTGCTTCGCACCTAAAGTCTCAGCCTTGCTCTTTGTGTTATTTAAATGAATGGCTATGGTAACCAGGTGACCAGACCATGTGACTCAGGATAGGCCCTGGGGTCATTGGCCTTTCATAAAAGATCACAATTCTCAGACCTCTCTCTCTTTGCCATGTTGCTTCCACTTCCTTCACTCTGACTGTACTTCACCTCTCCACCAAGAAGAAAGGATGAGTTGAGAATGAAGCTACTATCTTACCTAATCTTTTTCCTAGCAAGTGAGGATCTAGGCTCCCCAATGCATATGTAATTGTAAATATCATTAGTAAACTTTTCTAAGTTTGGAACCTGAAACTGACTGCTTTGTTTTGCTTTCTAGGTCAGTCTCAGTTCAGGGAAGCCACACAGAAATTGGGACATGCTTTTTCTGTTGTGCTTCTAAAAGAAGGTTGATTCCTAACAGTTTTAGCTTTCATAGAATTTCTCCCAAAGGGCAAACACCTTGGGAAACTTTAACTCCTAACAGTGTTTAAATATTTGAAGGGATATCATATAGGAGATGGGGCAAGCTTGTTTTCTGCTGCTGCAGAGACTAGGACATGGAGAAATGGCTTTGTGGAATAGGCTGCCTGGAACTATGGTGGATTCTTCTTCTTTGGGGGTTTTTTAAACAGAGGCTGGGTGGTATCTGTCTGGAGTGCTTTGATGGTGTCTTCCTGCACAGCACAAGGGGGTTGGACCAGATGGCCCTTGGAGTCTCTTCCAACTCTATGATTCTATGATTTCATGGTTCTAAGATATATTTGAGGGGGCATGTAACCATGGCTATAGTGCAATGATCATAAATACTTAGTATTAGTAAATACAGAACAGTTACAGAATTGTAACTGCCATACAGGATCCCAGGCACTGCTTTTACTGTATATCTTGTGCCACCTGCTTTCCAGGTTAAAAGGCAGGGTGCCAATATAAAATTCACACCTTTTGGAATGACAGTGACATCTTTATTTCAACCCCCAAATGGGAAGTTGCGCTGTCTTTCTCCCAAGATAGCTATGATGACGCACCTGCCAAAGGACCATGTCTTCTAGCCCCAAAGACAGTGACAGCCGTTGAAGGCCCTTTCAATATTTGCAATTCTCTTATCGACTCTGCAACCTGAGTGAGTAGCAATCACTGCTGCTTTCATGCGCTGCCATATAGAAATGAATACTGCTTTCAAGCACTCTCCCATTACAGTGGAGCCATTTATGATTTTCACTTGGAGAGGTTTTTCTTCTTGAACAAATTCTTCTCCTTTTCATCTGAGTGCTCCAGCTTTCTGCTCATTATTAAAGGCATCTGAGTTTCTTCAATCACCTGCCTTTTTAATGGAACCGTTCTGAAAGACAGATGTGTATTATCAAAACTTCAAAACGGGCATCTGTTCCGGATAATGAATGATGTGAAAGAAGGCTTAAGGGTGTGACTGAGCCCAAAAGGAAGCAACTCTCATTCTTCTCAACTGGAGACCATTAAGTACATGTTCCTCTGTTGAAATCAATCCAGGAGAAGAGAGGTTGGGGACCATGAAAGGAGCAAGGGGAGCTGCAAGTGGTTTATGTGCCACACTTTATCCACACCTGCCATGAGGGCTAGAAACATAAGGCTGGCATCCTGTTGGTGTTTCTCCTATATTTACATTTCCTCATGCATCTAGTTGTCCTTTTCCCTCCCTTTTTTTGGGCTCTGGTGTAACATCCCTACCCGGTTCACAATTGCCTAAACGGTATTTTGCAAGCGTAACTTTTGCACATACAGTTGTATGTTGTTGGATGGTGCATAATTACTCATCAGTGCCTTCAATGTACCACTTGATTCACTGGAATTTTGGAAACAGCAAGCACATTTCTAGATAATGCAGTTGCTTGCACCCTGCATCTCCTTATAATATAAATGTAATTGAATTAGATTTCTAAGGTGGCTAACAATGAACAAATTGCACTGTTTCCTACTGAATGACATCGTGTTGGTGTTTTACACACACACAAGTTCTTTCACGCATGCAGTTGCACATGATCTAATGCCACCTTCAGTTCATAGCTCCACAAGCAGAGTTCAACAAGTATAACTCTTGTATGTGCAGCTGAACATGGATGGTGCATATCTTTTGATTGGTGCCTTCAATGTCTCACTTGAATTCACTGGGATTGCAGAAAGCGCAAGCACATTCACAAGTACGCAGCTGGTTGCACCATGATGGTATTCAGCAGAAGAGTGTATCACTCTACCACCTCTTAACTCTGGCCCTTTCTGCAGGATGGTGTCCTCCCAGCATTGGGATGCAAGAGAAGCAGGACTGTGATGACAGTCCCGCATAACATCATTGTAGTCCCGCCCTTTTCATGTCGCCAGACGGTGTGATTACGGGGTGTATCATTGACGGGAAAACTCCATCAATGACTCCTGATTGCACAAGCTTTCCATTGCAGCCGGCCATACAGAGGGGACAGAAGTGCAATCATGCACTTCCTTCCCCATTGCAGCATGGGAAGAAGGCCAGCTGCAGTGTGGAAGGAAGGGGCATGTCTCTTGAGCTTCCTTCCTCAGGCAGCCAGTCGGGTGTGGACAGGAGCACGGAAGACACGCTCCCATCCTGGCAGAGATGCTGCCGGGGTTGTGATGAGACAACATGTGAGAGCGCCATCCTGCAGGAAGGGCCTCTATGAGTGTAGATCTATACTTCAGAAGCACAATATAGCATCTAACCACTGGGGTCCGAAGGCCAGTATTGAGGACAGAGCTTGGAAAAGTTCCTTTTCTCTTGGATTATAAGTCCCAGAATGTCCCAGCCAGCATAGCCATTGGTCATGCTGGCTGGGGGATACTAGGATTTGTAGTAAAAAAGAAAAGAAAAGAAAAAACTTTTCTAAGGTACGGTCGGAGGTTGGTCTCCTCGGAGCCTTCCTGCAGGCCACAACCCATCTTGCTGATGTGGATCCAAGAGAGTAAGCAAGCAGGGAGTAGAAAGAATGAAAGGGGGGAAGTCACCACATTCAAAGGAATGCAACCAGTTCCACAGTGATGGCATTCAACAGAGGGGTGGTTAACAACGTCCTCTTACCCACATTGGGGTGTAGATTTACACTATGCAGGCATGATCTGGGATCTCTGCTATAACATTATTTTCTTTAAAAAAATAGTGAAATTCAATGGCTAGCTCCACATCTTGCTTTTTTTTTTTTTAATATTCATACTTTTCTGCATTTCTTCAGCATTACAATGTAAACAGAGCTTGGACCACAGCAGACAAACCTTGACTGGCGTTGCAAACCAGTGCAGGAGGCTTCAATTTCCTGATAGTGCTCTTTGTGAAATCTTTAGCATCTTATTACCAGAAGACCCACATGCAGTTGCTTTGACTGAATGCACTGATGGTAACTGAACAATGCTGAAGTGTACGGTATGTTTTCAAAAACAACTTATTTTCAACTGCAGGTGATATCCTGTAAGAACTTGCTATAAGAATTGTTTGAGAGTAGAATGGATTGCTTCGTGGGGGTAGTGGACTTGCCTTCTTTGAAGGCCCTTGAACAGAGGTTGGATGGCCATCTCTTAGGAGTGCTTTAGCTGTGCTTTTCTATATGGCAGAAGGGCGTTGGACTTGATGGTCCTTGTGGCCCCATCCAACTCTAAGATTCTATGGTTCTAGGATTCTATACTATTGCACTACTGAATCATGGGTCACCCTGGCAGCACTTGAATAATGGAAATTACATGGGGATTGGTGGCCCTGAGGTAGAAACTTCATGCCTAATCTGCAAACTTAAATATTTTTCTCATTTAAATGGCTGCCTGAGCCATAGAGAACCCATGCCACAATGGTAATGTTCTTGCTTGGGCCTAAATTACTGACAATCAGGTGTGTGGAAGGACCGTTTGCTAGCTGTCTCGTATGTTTCCTACATCCACTTTGACTCTTTCCCTTTCCACTTCAATCTCTCTATGAAGTTCTCATCTGACATATGGGATGTTTCTATCCCACACTGTTTTAGCGCTATTCTTCTTCTTTCAACATCCTGTGGAATTTCTGGGGTTTGTAGTTTCCTGAGGCCAGAGAGCTCTCTGGCTGAGAATTCTGAAGGCCCCTCCCTAAGCTGCAAACCCCAGGATTGCATAGGAGCTTGAAAGTGGAATAATAGCACTATAACAGTGTAGGGTGGAAATGGCCATGGTAATGGTTGGCACGTTCCTTTTTCAAAATGCAGCATGCAGGATAAGCTGGGTGGGAACTTTTTAACAGGAAATTGGGCAACTTTTGATTTTGTGTTTTTATTTACAAAATGCTGAGTCTAAAGCTCCTCAGTTTGCAAAGAGCAAGATTACAGCAAACTCTGACAAGTTAATATGAAACCTCAGCCAAGATCCAGCATTGTCTGAATGCAGAGTAGTATTTTCTGTGTGTGTATCTCCGCGCCTCTTGCTCCGCTAGTAGCCCCTGCTGCTAGGGCTACTAAATGGCTGTGGAGTGAGGAGAGAAGTTTGACTAAGCAGCAGGGACTGCCGCCCACCCGTACTGTTATGGCCCCGTGCACTCCCCAGGATTGATATGGTTTAATTGGCAAATATTATTTAATTGGCAAGCTACATTAATTGGCATTGATATAAAATGGGACCTGAGATGACTGGAAGCTCAAACCAGACCGAGGAAAATTACTAACTGTAAACGTGAGAATGCGAGGAAGGTCAGCCGACGTCCCCCTCCAGGTGCGGCTGAAGTCATTGTGAGGCAGATTACAAGGCAAACTTGGATATAACAGGCTTTTGGAAAAGCTGAACCTGTCTGATGGAATACAATGGTCAAGCCAACGTTCTCACCAAACAGTGATTGTTTCAACTCAGTTACCTCACACCTGAATGTCTTCCTGCATTGTCCTGGACCTCTCCTCAAGCACAGTGCTACTACGACGGCCATTACCTCTTTGTTACCTAAGCACTGAGACCATTAGTACCATCTGGATCCCATTGTCTGTGTTGCAACTCCCACTGTCCACTCGTCTGGGAGAGTGATTTATGCTCCCACCCCTTCAGGGAGGGTAATAGAGTATATAAACCTTGGTTTTGAGCAGTCAGATGCAGGACCTGAAATGCTGGACACCACTCTCTGAATCCTGATTTGATCTGCCCTTAGACACAAGTCTAAGCCACTCCACTGCTTCTTCACTACTCTTCCGGTTTGGTAATTATAGCCCAAAACCCGCAGTCTCACTACCCATATTTTTTTCTCCCTTTATCCTTCAGTTAGCTCTTGTGTGAATGTGTGCCTGTTTGTATCTTGTGTGCATGCATGAGTGAAGTCCCCTCAATAAAACACATTTTTGTTTACCTTTGAATCTCTGGCTGGTTCTCTCCTGCAAGACCCCGTAAACATTGGCGGAAAGATCTTGTTAAGTCACCCCTTCTTTTTCAGGCTTCCTAATTTTGAACTAATTAATTCCCCTCTGTCACATGGAGATACTGGTACCACAGGTGGACCCCTGGGTCATTCACATACCGCAGTTCTCCAAAGCAGAGGAAGAGAAATGAGGCTGTTCCTGTTGCCTCCCCCCCCCGCCTGCAACCCTTCAGAGCCATTTAATGGTCTTAGCAACACCTTCAGAGCTGGGCAGCTGCCAGGGGTGGGGAAAGTCCTGAATGGAGTACAACAGACTACGGAATAGCGGCAGGCATCTTTTCCTAAACAAGAATTATGGTGATCCCATCATGGGGTTTTCTTGGCAAGATTTGTTCAGAAGGGGTTTGCCATTGTCTTCCTCGGAGGCTGAAAGAGGGTGACCTGCTTAAGGTTACCCAGTGGGTTTCTATGGCTGAGTGGCGATTGGAACCACTGTGCCATGCCTGCTCTCCAAGATTTACCTCTAGTTACCTGTGTGTGTACCACTAACAGGATTCCATTTTTGCTATTCATCCTGATGCAACTTTTGGGCACAACCTAAGCCAGGTGTGGGAATCACGTGGCTCTTCATTTATCATTGAACCCCCAGAATTCCTCATCATTGGCTATAAGGCCTACGGTTGCTGGAACTTGCAATATAACCCACATCTGGAGGCCAAATGAGCTAAAAGTGAAATGCCAGTCACTTGGGATGAGATGCAACAACTGAATTTCATACGCCATGTGATGGAGTTGCTGCCTGTGAACCTAGATGGTCTTGATTAACCTTCCCTAGCCTCCAGATATGTTGGACTACAATTCCCATCAGCTAATAAATCTAAGACCCACCTAGGCTATGCCTTCCCCCGCCATACCTTACAGTAGGTACACACAGCACCTACGTAGGATTAGCTAGGTTAGAATTCTGTTCATTCTCAGCTCAGGCCTTGTTGACCGCATTGTTATGGCAAACACAATGCTACAAGCCAGAACTGAAAGTCTGTATTATTTCAGCCATTATCCCAATGACAACGCTGATTAAAAAAAAAAAAAAATCTTTCAACTGTACACAGATCATGGGGGGAAAAGGAGACATGAGGGGATAAAATGCATTGTAAAAAGAAGCTTCACTCTCAAAGGCCATTTCCGCACTGGACTGTTATAGCGCTATTATTCCACTTGCAACATCCTATGGAATCCTGGGGTTTGCAGTTTCGGGAGGGGCCAGTCGGCCCCTCCCGAAACTGCAAACCCCAGGATTCCATAGGATGTTGCAAGTGGAATAATAGCGCTATAACAGTCCAGTGCAGAATGGATCAAAGGCTTTGTTAACTGAGGTGTCTCTGTAATAGGAAGCTGGGTACATGTATGCAATAAAAAGAAGGTTTTCTGAACCAGGTGTTCAAAGCAACAGAGCAAAGCTAATTGAATACCAGTCTTCTTATTTGACATCGTGTCCTCTCTTCTGTTTGATTGTGCCTCGGGATTCTAATTATGCATCTCCTATAGTATCAGTAATTAAAATGAAGTGCAACTTTGCAACCCACAGACTAATTTCTGTAGCTCTGAGACCTCCCAGCCCTGCTGTACTGCCACACAGTTCACCCGTGCCATGTAAAATATTTTCCCCCTGGAAATGCAGAACCCACAATTATCTTTTTTTTTTTAAATGAGTAAAAGAAGTTCACAGATTGAATGAACAATCTTCTCGAGCCGCAGCTTTTGAACAGGTAGAACTACAGTGGAGTTTTGAGGAGGAGGAGGAAAAAGATAATTTGAAAGAGGGGGAAGATGAAGTTTTCTCATTTGGCATTGTCAGGTTAACACAAAGAGGAAATCATTGCTTGGAAAATCTGGTGAAACATCAAATAACAATAAGGCAAACCAAAGCAAAGAGTAAAGCTGGATTGCCTGTCAAGATAATTTCTTCAAAATGGTTTTATTGGTCTTCTGTCTTGAAGTTGCCTCCATGGTTTCTTTACATACGCCAGCTCTGCACTGATGTGTTAAAATCAAGTACCACATTCAATGTGACGCCATTTCCGCACTATACTGCTATCGTGCTATTAGTCCACTTTCAACATCCTGTGGAATTCTGGGGTTTGTAGTTTCCTGAGGCCAAAGAGCTCTCTGGCTGAGAATTCTAAATGCCCCTCCCTAAACTGCAAGCCCCCAGGATTCCATAGGATGTTGAAAGTGGAATAATAACACTATAACAGGATAGTGGGGAAATGGCATAAATATGGGTGGTTGCAGATTCCAAGGGGCTTCAAGTGGTTGTCTAAGGCGAAGGTAGTCCTCCACACATGGTTGGATTGCAACTCCGAGAAGCAGTGGCTAGTATGGCCAAAGGCAAGGAATGCTGGGAGTTGCAGGCCAGAAACCTCTGAAGGATCACATGTTTCCCAACCATGATTGAAAGGCAAAGTAAAAATTGATAGTCCCACCTAGAGTATAAGCCACGTGTGGGAAACTCCTTAGGGACCAGGGGCCAATTCCCCTTTAGTATTCCACGGGCTGCACCCCACCATAACAGCCGCAAATTCCTCTGCTTTCCTCTGCAGTCCCTCTCAAAATGGCTACAGGAACAGTGTCACTTTGTGTCACCATTTTGAGAAGGACTGAAGAAGGAAATGGTAGTATTTGGGAGTAGCACAGGGTTCTGGAGTGCTTGTGGTGCTATTTTCATGTGTTTTCACATATTGGGAATCTTTCTGCATGAATCTGGGGCAAAACTAGTTCATAATTTATGATGAAATTCTATTTTGGGGGGTTGGGGGACTGGTGGTGGCCTTCAGTGCCACCAAAAGACAGGGTCCATGGTCCACATGTGGTCCACAGGTTATGCTATGCCCACTCATGTTATAGACAGACTGAACTTGGTAAGACAACACTCACATAAATTGCATTTATTCAATGGCCAAGATCCCACATCAGGGCTGTATAGTGTGTATCTCCACACATGGAGTTGTGTGTTGATTGTGCTAAACATTGAGATATTTTACATAAATCTAGATGCAGGATATATGCACACAAAATTGATGTAGCAAATTACATAATTTTTGTTGTTTATGTATTTCTTTCTTTTATCTTTCAACAGCTCCTGAAGAAGGCCATTAAATATTACTAGGCTGAAGCACATGGGGTCAATTGAAAAGATGAAACAATTTTTTTTTCAACATCCTGAGACTTTGTCTCTTCGCTACATCTCTTCTGTTAGGTGTTACCAGTCCTCTTTGCTTTCTGATTGTGCTAAAAAAGCCCAAAACCCTTCTGTTGAATTGCCAACATTGCCCAAATGAATATGTAACTGAATTCCCAGCCAGAAATATGACTCCTAATCTCAGTAGGAACAGAGATGCTTCATTAGAGAATGCACATCATGTGCAACTCCATTTGCATGACCCTGAACTAAATATGGACATCATGCATTGGACAAAATGTCCAGCTGCTGCTGCAGGGAAACTTACTTATGTGCAAGACACGAACAGGATTCTGCCCACAGTTCCGACTCTACTTGGGACCAACAGTTGGATTTATGCTTATGATTTATGGGCTCAAAAGCTCAGAGACCTCCAGTGTGAGCTGTGGCAGTTCTGTTTTGAGCTAGTCTCACAGAGGCCTGATTGAAAAATACAGGAGAAACACAGGAGAAACAGCATGACAAAACTCTGGTATGCTTTGATTTGGATGTTCTACTAAAATGGAGGCAGTCTACAGTTTCTAAACGTTCCTCAGCATTTAAAAAGGCCTAACTGCTCTTTTTAAGCAGCTAGTGGCTTCCACGTCAGTGGAAAGGGGACTCCGTGGTGGCTTGTAGTCTGAGCTTTAAAGACACCATCCAGGGCACTTTTCCTCAAACAAAGTCCACCACTGTAGACTGCTTCTTGAAAGTTTGTACTGAATCTCAGAGCAAATTCATAGAGTCATAGAGTTGGAAGAGACCACAAGGGCCACTGAGTCCAACTTCATTCTGCCATGCAGGAAGACACCATCAAATTATTACCAACAGATGGCATCCAGCCTCTTTTAAAACCTCCAAAGAAGGAGACTCCACCACAATCTGAGGCAACGTATTCCACTGTCAAACTGCTGGGACACCGTTGAACTGCTGGGAGTTGCAGTCCAGAAGTGCGACTTGATTCCCAACCGCGGTTGAAAGGCAAATTAAAAATTGGTAAGTCTCAAGTAGAGCATAGGCCAGGGGTGGGAAACTGTTTGGGGGCCAGGGGCCAACTCCCCCATAAAATTCTGTGGGCTGCACCCCCCCATAACAGGGCCAAATATTCAAAATTCACTGCAACAATGACATCCACCACAACAGTCCCGCTGCTTTTAAGGTGGATATACGTAACCAAGCAGAAGCCTGGCCGAGAATAGTTTCCCTTGAAGAGGAATGCATTTGAGAACTGAAAATGTGTTTACACGGGGTATGGGTTCCAATCATTTAATCTCTCGGCTACTGTCTGAAGTCCAATTGTCCACTGTCACCATTGGGCTCCAAGAGTAGAGCTGGCCTTTAGCCGAGTCACCGGCAGCTCTTAGCACCTCAGAGGCTCCAATGATACTAGAAAAACAATAATTGAGGCTGACTGCTTTCTTATACTTGTCGTTGTTGTCTGCCCTCAAGTTGTTTCTGACTTACGGTGATCCTAAGGTGACCATGTCATGGGATTTTCTTAGCAAGATTTGTCCAGAGGGAGTTTGCCTTCGCCTTCCTCCGAAGCTGAGGGAGTGTGACTTGCCCAAGGTCATCCAGTGGGTTTTTCTGGCTGAGCGGTGAGTTGAACTCTAGTCTCCAGAACCCTAGTCCAAAGCTCAAACAGCTGAGCACCTAAATACCTAAATCTACGATACACACACACACACACACACACACACACATATGAACATTATCCACAAATCAATATGATATGGAACATTTTCAGCAGGAATGGAATTGGAATGCACAAGTCTGACTAATCAATGTTTTGTTCTTCTAAAATCGATAACAAGAATGGATATAGATCTTTTATGCAACAGAAGCCATTGTTTTGGAGTATGTTAGAAAGGGCAACATCTTTGTAACAAAGGCTTATCTTTATCTGCTAATTGCTGGAGGTATAGTACTGCTCATGCTTCTCTAACTCTTGTTTTAAAATGCTCCACGGTCATCTCATTTTGGGTGAAAGTAATTACACAAATAAACTTGGGCCATCTCCACATGGTAGCACTGTCCTGTGATGGGAACAGGATGGCAGCAGTCTGTGAGTTGTGCTTTTGCATGACGTCGTCAGGGGCCTGCTGCCAACCTGTCCTTGTCTGTCATGATCGTGGGATATTCGTTTAACGGAATAAATCCATTAAGCACCCGCAATTGCGCTACACTCTCATCACTGTTGGCCATGAGGAAGGGGCGGAAGTGCGACGGAGGTGCTTCCTTCTCCAGTGCAGCATGGGAAAGAGGCTGGCTGTGCTGTCAAAGGAAGGTGCATGTTCCTTGCACTCCCTTCTGCAGGGAGCTGGCTGGGTGCAAAGGGGAGTGTTCCCATCCCACTCCCATCCTTGCAAAGGTGCTGCCGGGATCATGATGGGATGTCCACAGGATCTGGTAAGGTGAGGAAATGGCCTTGGTCTGCTTTTCTTGAAACATATGACTAGATTTTTTCCCCCAAGCATCTTATTTCTTATTGCTATAATGCTAGATCATCATAATATGTAACTGAGAATCTTACAGGGTATATTTTCTCCTTTTTTTTTTAAAAAAAGTCATCTTTTGTCATCAGCTAAGAGTCATCAGCAAAAAAGTCATCAGCTAAGAGTTACACAGTGACTGATGAATGCCACCTTATTAGGGAACTGTGAGGTTGCACAATTGAGTCCACAACAAAATGCACACACACATCTCTATGGCCCTTTTCGCATGGCATTTTCAATGCGAAAGAGGGCCTGGAGCGTCGTGCAATTGCGAGGAGCGATCTGCATGACACACTTACAATCGCGCGATGCTCCAGGGGCTGACAGATGCCGATCATGCACCTTTTCATTTTTGGCAAGAAGCCAAAAATGGTGCATGATCGCGCATTGCTCCCGGGCCCCGCATGCACTTACCTGGCGTGCGGAGCCTCTGGAGCCGCGCCAGTCATGCTTCCTGCCCCAGCACAGCCTGGGAAGGTCCCAGGCTGCACTGCGGAAGGAATAAGTGGGGCTCTTGTGCGAGCAGGCAGCTCATGCGGAGCCGAAGGACCCCGGACACGACAGCCTCTTGCCGGAGGCTGCTTGCGCGATCCCCACACCCCAGTGCTGGAAGAAGGTAAGATGTGGAAAGGGCCTATGTGCGATGCACAACAGCTGTAACCTTCACCATGCAATATTGCCCAGTGTGTAATAAGGCACAAGGCAAAGCTGTGCACAGTGTGAATGTACAGTTGTACACAATGCTCAACTGTACTCGGTATCACTAGAAGCCAACTCTGCTTTGACCAACTTGAAGTGAATGCAGCTGTTCCATGTTGGACAAAAAGTGTCCAACCACTCCCCAAGGGACCTTATGCATGTGTAAGAAACCAATTGGATTCCAGCCACTGTATCTTGGCCTTGAGAATTTCCTTCTGAAACCTACACTTTAGTTCAGGAAAACATAGCCAATCCTGTCCATTTTCATGTGTCAGTTTCTTCCCACCTTCTCTATGTCTCATTAACTTCTCCTTTTTTCAGCTTCCAACCACAACCACCTTTTCCTCTGTTTCAGCTTTTCTAACATTGTTTCCTGTTGCTTGAAGCTTCTCAGCCTATTTCCTTTTAGTCTTTTCCCCATCAAGCATGGTCCTTACTTTGTTTCTCAGTCTTCAGCCTTTTGGCTTGTCTTGAATCATTGCCACTAGCTTCCCTTCCTTCCAGTGGCATTCAACTTCTCTTGTTCCTAGGACAAACATTCATTTTCTTCTCCCTATCACAAATTGATACTTCCTTTTCCTAAGCAGAAACTGCACTGCCAACATTCAGTTGCTCGCACTTTGTCCTGATCAGTCTGACTGTTTGTGAATACTCAATGACATCACAGCAACTCAGCCACTGCTGGCACTACAACAGTAAGAACCAATTTTGAATCTTACATACTTTCTAGCATCCCTGATGCTAGAAAGGCCCAGGCAAAATGCTTGTCTCCACAGAATAAGCTTGTCTTGCAAGGGAAGCTGGCAGCTTCCACATCAACCTCAGGGAAACAGCTTAGAGTTCATCCCATCTTGGATAAAGCCATCAACAAAGGTCATCTTGCTGCTCGTGCTGCCAGAATAGCTGATATTCTCTAGCCAAGAAAGTAAAATTGTATTTCAAAATGACTAAAGAAAGTTCAAGAGGCCAGATTCCACCACCTTCATCACAGTTCTCCATAAAATGCAGCCTACTGGACATAGCTCGACCACATCCCTCCAGGTATTGCCTAGATTTCAAGGTGACAGGAAAAGTGTTATGGCACCGTGCACCTCCCACTATTGGCATGGTTCAATTGGCAAATGTTATTTAATTGGCACTATTAATTGGCATTGATATAAATAATACCTGAGGTCATACTAGAAGAGGCAGATTACTGAATGTAAACATGGTCAGGTCAGCCACACCTACCTCTTAGGCAGAAACCAGGTAATTTTCAGGTAAATAGCATGGACCCTTTCTAGAGAATAGGCTTAAAGATAGCAAGCCAAACATCTCAGAGCTGAAAGGGGAAATCCTCACCAAATTGTGATTGTCTTAACCCTGGCCCTGCACACCTGGATGTTTCCCTATTGTCTCCCCACCTCTCCATAATATTGGGCTATAACGACAGCCATTATCTTTTGTCACCTAAACACTAAGACCATTAGCTCCATCCGGACTCCATTGTTTGTGTTGCAACTCCCATTGTCTGCTTGGTTGAGAGAGTGATTCACACTCATGCCTGCAGGATAGTTTTCAGATATACCCTTGATTTCAGGCTGTTCAGCACGGTCTCTCACCTTTCTGAATGCCACGCTGTCTGTTTGATTCCTGAACGAGAACTGTCCTTAGGTGCCTACCTAAGCCATGTTGCTACTTTCCTTACTGGTCTCCGGACCGGTAATTATGGCTTCATCCCCGAGAATCCTCTATCATACTTCCCTCCCTTTTCCTTCAGCTAGTCCTTGTATGAGAGTTTGCATTTTTGTGTGCTTCTGCAAATTTCTTCCAATAAAACACATTTTTAGTTTACAATTTAAACTCTCTGGCTGGTTCTGTCCTGCAAGGATCCCATAAACATAGGTGGCAGAACTGACATGGGCTACATTCTGTAGAATTCTGGGATTTGCAGTTTAGGGAGGGGCATTTAGAATTCTCAGCCAGAATGCTCTAGTGCCTCAACAAATGACAAATCCCAGAATCCCACAGGATGCAGCCATGGCAGTTAACATGGAATCAAAGAGCTATAGTTTCATAGTGTGAACGGACTCCTGAACCCAGGCCCTGGGCCTGTTCCTATGAACCTCCATTAGAGAGACCTTACATGAAGTATTACTTCATTTTCTACACCTACCCCTTAACAGGAAGCAGTTCCTTCCATTTCCTCCCAAGTCTGGCCATCCGAAAGATACAAAAATAAAGAAAAAAGACAAGTGAGGAAAAGAATTTTTTCCCCCTTCGGTCGATGTTTCCATGCACCATTTGACCCAGTTGCCATGGTGATGGTGCCCACTGGGACTAGGCGAGGCAATGACTCATCCCCGAATGGGTTCTTCTCGGAGCCATGGCACCAGCATGGAGCAATCTTTAAAAATCTTCCGTCTGTCCCGACAAGCAGGGGTCAGAGAAGTTTCGGGGGCAGACGTAGGCAGCTTTAAAAGGTCTGTGTTTTCATATTTCTCACCGTGATTGACAGGGCTATTTTAATAAACCCGAAAGAGCTCAGAGAAGGCCACTGTGTCACTGGAGTGCTACGCCTTATTAAGGAACAAGAGTCGAAGGAATGAAGTCCCCGTATCCGGCGCTAACCTTGCAAGGAAACAGTTGGGGAGTGAAGTTGTATACAGAGCTGGGGAGGATTTTCAATCCAATTTCATGCTCTCATTATTGCATAGGTGCAAATCGGGACACATGTAGCCAAGGAACAAGAATATGATCAAGACGGCGAAAATTAGTGATGAGAAAGAATGGAAAAGATAGGAGAGGTTGCAGCAGTTTGCTGTTGCCTGAGCCTACTGGGAAGGGCAAGATCTTTCCTACTCCTCTACTCTCCCTTTGGCTGAGTTAATTGAGTACAGATCACTTTGGCATTTTGAACTCAGTTTGCAGCAGGTGAAGTAACCTAAGAACAAAAGGGGAAAGTGGGAAGAGGCAGAAACTGAGGCCTTTTGAAAGCAGCTGAAAAAATGGGACAACAGAGGATTAACCGGAATTTTCCCTGCCAAATAAGAGCAGTTGGAGGCCATGCAACTTGCCATTTGGATGTTGGTTGGTGTCTCCCTCCTTTTAGTACTGAAGAAATGTGGACCCATCAATGTGATCTAGAGTCACATAAAATAGCCATTTCTTTGAAAAATGTAGTTGACAATATAGCATGAGTGTTTTGCTCCCCCGCACTTAGTTTTGTGTATGGCAAGGTGGCCTTTTCTTGTCATTCCTCCAATGTGTGTCAAAATCACAGCTCTGTATGAATCTGGATAACAGTACATGTGAAAGGGACCTAGGAGTCTTGGTAGATCATAAGCTGAACATGAGTCAGCAGTGTGATGTGACAGCCAAGAAAGCCAACGCAATTCTTGGTTGCATCAATAGAAGGATGGTGTCTAGATCCAGAGAGGTAAGGGTACCACTCTATTCTGCTTTGGTTAGACCTCATCTGGAATACTGTGTCCAGTTCTGGGCACCCCAATTCAAGAAGGATATTGACAAGCTGGAGCATGTCCAGAGGAGGGCCACAAAAATGGTGAAGAGTCTGGAAGCCATGCCCTATGAGGAATGGCTTAGGGAGCTGGGTAAGTTTAGTCTGCAGAAGAGAAGGTTAAGAGGGGACATGATAGCCATGTTTAAATATTTGAAAGGATGTCATGTCAAGGAGGGAGCAGACTTGTTTTCCGCTGCTCCAGTGATTGGGACAAGGAGCAATGGATTCAAGCTGCAGGAAAGGAGATTCCACTTGAACCTCAGGAAGGACTTCCTGATGGTCAGAGCTGTCCGGCAGTGGAATATGCTGCCTCAGAGTGTGGTGGTGTCTTCTTTTTTGGAGGTTTCTAAGCAGAGGCTGGATGGCCATCTGTCGGGAGTGCTTTGATGGGTGTTCCTGCATAGGAGAGGGTTCACTGGATGGCCCCTGGGGTCTCTTCTAACTCTGTGATTCTATGATTCTAATCTACTGGAATGACATTGAATTAGTCCAGTATCCTATATCCATGTAGATGCCTTCAAAAAGTTCACAAGGAGGATCTAAAAGAAACATTTGACATTCAGAAATATATTCCCTCTGATCCTGGAGGTTCTATCTAGCTCTTGGGCAGAGTGCACGAAAGTTTTACTTTTGGACTACAACCATTGGAATTTCCCAGCTAGTATGGTTACTGGCCACGCAGGCTGAGTAATTCTAGGAGTTGTGGTCTACAAAAGTAACTCTCCTGTGCTGTTCTCTAATGGCTGAGATCTGTTGATAAATCCACCCTCCATGAATTTGTCTAGTCTTTTAAGGATATGCCTAAGGGAGGCTGAGCTATCATCACCACATCATGCGGTATAGATTTCCATAAATTAACTACATGAGGGATGAAGAAAGACTTTTGTTGGTTCTGAACTTCTAAGTAGAGCAGGGTGAGAGAGCCAGCATGATGCAGTGGTTTGAGGGTTGGAGTAAGACCCTGAAGATGAAGGTTTAAATCCCTACTAAGCCTTGAAAACCCATTAGGTGACCTTGGGCAAGTCACTTACTTTCAGAGTAAAACCCCCTCTGAATAAATCTTGCCAAAATAAATAAATAAATAAATAAATAAAAATCCCGTGAGTGATTTGCTCTAGGTTCACCATAAGTTGGAAACGAGCTGAAGCCACACGACAACAAGTTGGAAAAATGTACTTTTGGGGACCGCATCTCCTAGAAACTTCTAGTGGCCATGCTACCTAGAAGATTCTGGGAGCTACAGTCCCACAAAGTAACTTTTCCAAGCTGCATCTCTCAGCCATTCCACCCAGTGACCCCCATCCCTGCCCCCAAGCTCAGGTTGTTATAGAAGAGGGAGAAATTTCTTCCCAGTCCACACTCCCATTTAAAGTCCTATAAATGTTCATTATTGTATGTCACAGCATCGTGCTTCTGATTTCTGTGTGTGTTTGTAAAAGTTGGACAGTGAAGAAAGCTAAAAGCTAAAGGAAGAGAACAATTAACTCAATTAACTGTAGATATGCTAAAAAGACAAATAAATGGATCCTAGAGCAAAACATGCCTGAACTCTCCCTAGAAGCCAAGATGACTAAAATTAGTATGGTGCCCAGGGAAGGGAAGTAATACAGTGTGCCCTCTTCTGGCATGCCCTCCACATACATGAATGTGAGGTTGTGCAAAGTATCGCTCCCATTATAGACAATGGATGTGGCATGGGCATGCACATGTTGCATTCACTGACTACAATGGGATGCGACACTCACTTTTTTTTGTTTTATATAGGGGTTCCTCGAGTAGAACTGCCGCATATATGGAGGGTGCACTCTTCTACCACTCTTTTCTGCTTTGGGCACACCCCATCTGGAATACCATGTCCAGCTTTGGGTACCACAGTTCAAGAAGGAGATTGACAAGCTGGAATAGGTTTAGAGGATGGCAAAAGGTCTGGGAACCAAGCCCTGTGAAGAACTCCTTAGTAGTCTGGGTATATTTAGCTTGGAGAAAAGAAGATAAAGAAGTGATACGATAACCATACTCAAATGTTGGAAGGTTGGAAGGGATGGTATGTAGAAGACGGAGCAACCTTGTTTTCTGCTGCTGCAGAGACTAGAGCATGAGTCAGTGGATTCCAATTACAAGAAAAGAGATTCTACCTAAATAAGCATTAGGAAGACCATCTTGACTATAAGAGTGGCTTGACAGTGGGATGAATTACAGTGGTGGACTCTTCCTTTTTGGAAGTTTTTAAACAGCATCTTTCGGGAGTGCTTTTGTTTTGCAGTCCTGAGCCAGTGTGATGTAGTCGTTGGAGTGCTGGACTGCGACCCTGGAGTGCAGGGTTTGATTCTCTGCTCAGCCATGGAAACCTACTGGGAGACTTTGGGAATATCACACACTCTCAGTCCCAGAAAACCCATGATAGGTTCACCTTAAGATTGCCATACATCAGAAACCACTTGAAGGCATACAACAACAAGAAGGCAGGGGGATGGACTAGCTGACCTTTGTAGTCCTTTCCAGCTCTATGATTGCATAATTTTAACTACATGATTCCTTGGGAAAAACAATAATGCTGGGAAAATGGGGAGGCAGTAGGAAAAGAGGAGGAAAGCATTACAAATGAATTGGCTCAATCAAGGAAGTCATGGTTGCCCTGAATTTGCAAGACCTGAGTGGGGCTGCAGACAACAGGTCATTATAGAGTTGCTATACGTTCACACACACTTTGATTACATCTTGGTTGGACTACTGTAATGCACTCTACGTGGGGCTGACCTTGGAAACCGTTTGGAAATTTTAGTGGGTTGAAAATGCGGCAGCCAGGATGCTGACTTGGACCAGTTACAAGCAGTACATAACTCCCTTGTTAAAACAGCTTTGCTGGCTACCTGTTCGTTTCTGGGCACAATTCAAAGTGCTGGTCATGACCTATAAAGCCCTATACAGCTTGAGTCTGGACTATTTGAAAGATTGTATCTCCCTATACGAACCTGACACAGCCCTAAGATCTGCAGGGAAAGGCTTTCTCTTGGTTCCGCCACCATCCCAGGTTCGCCTGGTGAGGACATGGGAGAAAGCCTTCACAGTGGCTGCTCCTACCCTGTGGAACTCCCTTCCTCAGGAAGCTAGGCTGGCTCCTTCCTCGCTCTCATTTCACCAGTAGCCAAAAACATTCTTATTTAAGCAGGCTTTTAGCTCAGAAGCAGGTGAGCTCTTAATTTAAGACGTTTTCAATTATTTTTAGCCAGTTCTTGTAATTTTACATGTTTTTCTAATGTTTTTAATTGTTTTAAATGTTTTATTAACGTGTTTAGCTTTTTTTGGAAGCCGCTGTTGGTCTACTCTGGGAGAAAGGCAGCATATTAATAAATAAATAAAAAATACTGTCTGATGGCAAATAACAATAGCAACAAATTATATGCCATCCCTCAAACATCTTTTTCCATCTCTGTGCCTATTTCTTTTTTTTTAAAAAAATGTCCCTAAATGGTTTAACCATTCCATACAAGGAACATATAATGAAGCTTTTAGCTCTTTCGGCCATCCGTTTCTGAACCTTGTGCCAGTTCCAGCTTATCCCTCTCTTTTAAGATGGCGTGTGCAACCAGAACTGAACGCAGTATTCCAGTTTGATTGCGTCGTAAGTTTATATAACGGTATTAGTTTTGCTGCCTTACTTTCCACCCGTTTTCTAACAAGTTTGCTTCTCCCATCGCTGCAGCAGCTTGCTTTGATGCTTTCTGAGCTCCTTCCACCGCAGCATCTTTGCCCCTTTAATACTTGGCAGCAATACAAAAAAGAGCTCTTAAAAACAGGAACCTAATTATTACCCTGGCATCTCCCTCTGAGTCCAACTGAAGGATTAAGCTTGGCAGCCACTGCTGAAAAGCCTTTCCCTGGCCCGAGACTCTTTTTGTATAGGATTTCCCACAAGGGATATATAGCTATTATCTAACCCTACTCTGTGACCACATACCGCAAGCTATCTACTTGATGCCTCCGCAAGGCTGCTAACCACAGCCAAGCAAAGCCCCCGGAGGTCAGCTGCCCACATAGGTGAGTCACCTGATCATCTTTCAGGTTCAACACCCACACCCACACTGACTCAGACAGCCCCAAGTGAATTAAAGAGCAGAGTTGAATGAATTAATTCAGCAGAGGTGGGAAATGTTACCATTGGGTATTGTTGCTGTTGCATGCCTTCAAGTTGTTTGTGACTTACAGCAACTCTAAAGCAAACCTATCACAGGGTTCTCTGGGGCTGAGAGTGTGCGACACACCCAAGGTCATCCAGTGGGTTTCCGTGGACGAGCAGGGAATTGAACCCTGGTTTCCAGGGTCATAGTCTAAGGCTCAAACCATGACACCACATTGGCTCTCGCCTTTTGGGGGTGCCAGCTCCCAAAATCTGGGAAGTGTGACCCAAAAAGGTAAGCTGAGATAGAATCATAGAATCATAGAAATGTAGAGTAGGAAGAGACCACACGGGACATCCAGTCCAACCCCCTGCCATGCAGGAACACCCTCAAAGCACTCCCGACAGATGGCCATCCAGCCTCTGCTTAAAAACCTCCAAAGAAGGAGACTCCACCACACTCCGAGGCAGCCGATTCCACTGCCGGACAGCCCTGACTGTCAGGAAGTTCTTCCTGAGGTTCAGGTGGAATCTCCTTTCCTGCAGCTTGAATCCATTGCTCCTTGTCCTGGTCTCTGGCACAGCAGAAAATAAGCCCTTTCCCTCCTCTGCATGGCATCCCTTCAAATATTTAAACATGGCTATCATGTCCCCTCTTAACCTTCTCTTCTGCAGACTGAACATACCCAGCTCTCTAAGTCTATCCTCATAGGGCTTGGCTTCCAGGCCCGTCACCATTTTGGTCGCCCTCCTCTGGACCTGCTCCAGCCTGACCATGTCCTTCTTGAATTGAGGTGCCCAGAACTGGACACAGGATTCAAGATGAGGTCTAACCAAAGCAGAGTAGAGTGGTACCAGTACCTCCCTCGATCTAGACACCATACTCCTATTGATGCAGCTGAGAATTGCGTTGGCTTTCTTGGCTGCCGCATCACACTGCCGACTCATGTTCAGCTTGTGGTCTTTTAAGACTCCTAGATCCCTTTCACATGTACTGCCATCCAGCCACGTGTCCCCCATCCTATATTTCTGTATTCCATTTTTTCTACCTAAGTGTAGGACCTTACACTTCTCTCTGTTGAATTTCATTTTGTTAGCCTTGGCCCAGCTCTCCAATCTGTCCGGGTCATTTTGAATTTTGATCCTGTCCTCTGGCGTATTAGCAACCCCTCCCAATTTGGTGTCATCTGCAAATTTGATGAGCACGCCCTCTATCCCTTCATCCAAGTCGTTGATGAAGATATTGAACAGCACTGGGCCCAGGACAGAACCCTGTGGCACCCCGCTAGTGGCTTCTCTCCAGGATGAAAAACAGCCATTGGTGAGCACCCTTTGGGAACGGTCAGTCAACTGGTTACAGATCCACCTGACAGTAGCCCTGTCCAGCCCACATTTTACTAGATTCTTTGCAAGAATGTCGTGGGGAACTTTCTCAAAGGCCTTACTGAAATCGAGATATGCTACATCCACAGCATTCCCTTCATCTATCAATCTTATCTATCAATCTCAACATGATCTTATATCATGGCTGCATAGCGTAAATCAACAATCAGGTAGAAATCATGCCCTATAAGGAGCAGCTTAGGGAGATAAGTATGTTTATATTACTGTAGTCTATAGTCCGAGCCCAGGGCTTACTAAATATAATTTGACATCAAAAGATTGGCCATTCAAACTGTTTCCCTCCACGTGCTTGAGAGGCCCCCGGATAAGCACGCACACGGACATGGCCGAACGACTGAAAAATACGAGAAAAATCCTAGTCAGGCCAGTAATTTTTCGGCACGTAGCTTCAGGAGACCTCCAGGCAAGTACACATTGAAAACTAAATTAAGTATGCAACAAGCCCACAAAAGATTCTCAGCCCCGAACCGCCAGCTTGACAAGATTAGCGCTTCTGAATACCCAACGGTTAAGCGTTTTCCATTTGCATACTGTCTGCACTATAGACAACTACGTCCAAATCCAATCATTGTAAGTGATGACCTTTCGGAGGCTTTGTCTCTGATCCGAAACCCATTGTTCTCCCCGGGAACGGACTAGCCTACAGGCACATTTTCCCCTATAAGAACCCCTGATTTTGAGCACTTCATCGGATCGCTCACGGTTGCCATCCTGCCTTGCTGCTGCTCCGCTTGCCGAGCCTTCCCCTCAGCTTCCACGCGCTGAGAATCTCCGCTCCAGACTTACTGAATTTCTTCTGGCTACCTGGGCTGCAGGATCAGGTGTAGTATTTCCCCCTGAAAATCCTTCTTGAAATCTCCTATCGACTTTCCTCCCTGTATTTTCTTAGGTCTGTGTGAGTGAGTACGTAAGTGTGCAGTGACGGTCTTTTAAATAAAGAAAACAATTCTATACTAATTTTGCTTGGTTTTTGACTCAGCCTGACCCCGTAAAAATTGGGTTTAAGATCTCGCTAGGTTACCCTGCCTCTTGTACTGCTACAGCTTGTGCTCCGGCTAATTCCCATTCCCCATTGTTTGGAGTACATTGAGGTGTCCCCCAAGGGACCCCAGAAATCAGGGTAACATTTAGCCTGAAAAAAGAAGGTTAAGAGGAGACACAATAGCCATGTTTAAATATTTGAAGGGATGTCATGTTTACAATGGAGCAAGCTTGTTTTCTGCTGCTCCAGAGACTAGGACATGGAGCAATGGATTCAAACTACAGGAAAAGAAAATCCATCTAAATGTTAGGAAGAACTTCCTGATGGTAAGAGCTGTTTGACAGTGGAATATACTGCCTGGAATTATGATGGAGTCTGTTTCTTTGGAGGTTTTTAAGAAGAAGCTGGATGGCCATTTTCTGGGGGTGCTTTGAGTGTGTGTTCCTGCATGGCAGGGAGTTGGACTCAAGGGCCGTTGTGGTCTCTTCCAACTGTATGATTCTATGGCCCTTTTCGCACGGCATTTTCCATGCGAAAGAGGGCCTGGAGCATCGTGTGATTGTGAGGAGAGATCTGCACGACACACTCACAATCGCGCGATGCTCTAGGGGCCAGCAGGCGCTGATCACGCACCTTTTCATTTTCGGCTAGAAGCCGAAAATGGTGCACGATCGCGCATTGCTCCCGGGCTCCGCGCTCACTTACCTGGTGTGCGGAGCCTCTGGAGCCGCACTGGTCACGCTTCCTGCCCCAGTGCAGCCTGGGAAGGTCCCAGGCTGCACTGTGGAAGGAAGAGGCAGGGCTCTTGTGCAAGCAGGCAGCTCGTGCAGAGCTGAAGGACCCTGGACACAAGAGACTCTCGTCGGAGGCTGCTCGTGCAATCCCTGCACCCCAGCGCCAGAAGACGGTAAGGTGCAGAAAGGTCCTATGAAACGGTGAGGGTGCTGCAACATTCTTCTGGTGAATATTGCTGTGGTTTTCTCCCCTGGTAGGGGAGTATTAAACCCATGTGCTCTTGGAAACCCATGAGCCTACATCAGGTTCTGTGGTTCAAAAGGCAGTTTCAGTCAGGGGTTTCGCCTAATAGGCTTACAATAGTGGGTGCAGTTCAAGCACAGCCCCGTCAAAAGCAGTTACACCACAGCCCTCTGCTAGTCCCTCGCCCACCTTCTTCTAAAGTGGGGTGGGCAAAGTGCACCCTGTAGGGTGCGTGTGGCCCCCAGCACTGTGTTTGTGGGCCTCAGGGGCCCAAAGGAATAAAACTTTTTTTGGCCAAATTTGTGATTTTTTCCCCCCAGTTTCACTCCCAAATGCACTCTGGGTGGTGTGGAGGACATTTCCACCAAGTTTGGAAGACCCCTTTGATGCCTCAGTGTCAAAAACAATTTTTGTGAAATTTTTCACAAAAAAGGTGGCTTTACCCTGAAATGCCTCAAAAACTAGGTGGTGTAGGGTGCCTTTTCACCCTATTCCTGTGTGGCAGAAGGTTGGAGTGGATAGACCTTGTGGTCTCTTCCAACACTGTGGCCATTTCCGCACAAGACTGTTATAGCGCTATGATTCCACTTTCAACAACCTACGGAATCCTGGGCCGGCCCCTCCCGAAACTGCAAACCCCAGGATTCCATAGGATGTTGAAAGTGGAATCATAGCGCTATAACAGTCTCGTGCGGAAATGGCCTGTGATTCAATGCCTCTGTAGCTATACCTCTGCTTAGTGACAAATCCTATTCCCCGCCTGCCCCCGCAAGTTAGTGTGATGATTTCGACAAAGCTTAGAGGAGATGGAGGCAGCTATAGGTGGTGACGGCAGATGGTATCTAAGTCTTTGCTAACCCCCAAGTCCCGACAGCAAAACCTGGATCAACTACAGCATTGTCTTCTCAGGCTTCTGTTTTAAAAATCAGACCCGGGTTTCAAGTTTCCAGTCTTGCCCTGTGAACTGTCTCTCTACCAAGCTGAACACTGAGTCAGATTAACTCAGCTCTTTCTGCAACACTGGATTTGCAGACAGGTGTGGGCTGAGATTAATTTTCACCGATCAGTTGTCCTCTAGAGATAAGAACCCCTTATCGTCAAAATCTTCCTCTCCTCAGTTATTGCAGCAAGCAAGCAAGCAAACCAATAGCATCTATTGGAGAAACCAAAGGGAATGCTATTTCAAAACTTCAGACTTGGATTTTTGACCTTGACCTTTGGTCTTAATATTTGAAATGTTGGAAAACACGAAAAGAGTTATTGGACTGGAAGCTGTCTCACCTGGATGATCATAACTAGAGGATTTAAGAGCCTTCTTTGACTGTTTAACTATGCATCTTTGCTCTGCAAATGTCAGCAGCTGTCTCAATTTGCTTTGGCAGGACTATTAAAGGTTCAGTATCAAGCATCTATCCATATCTCATTTTGGAGATGATTTAGCCTTCATGTGGAATGTGGAAAACTTCCCTATGTAAATCCACAACCAATAAAAAGCCAGCACTTCAACGAGCTGGCTAACCTAGAACTCTTCTCCCTGAGAAGCTAGCCATCTCTGAGAAAGGATTTTTTTTTTTAAACATGGAATAGTGTCCAAACACCTGAACTTCCACTGGCAATCCAGTCCAGCCTCAAGTTTATCATCTCAGTAAGAATGAAATCAAAGCCATCAGGATGTAGGGCCTTTCCACATTACACTGTTCTAGTGCTATTATTCCACTTTCAACATCCTGTAGGATCCTGGGGTTTGTAGTTTACTGAGGCCAAAGAGCTCCATGGCTGAGAATTCTAAATGCCCCTCTTGAATTGCAAACCCCAGAATTCCACAGGATGTTGAAGTGGAATAATAGCACTATAACAATGTAATGCAGAAAGGCCCATAGTGGTTGAATGTTGGACTGGGAGGCCAGGACTAGAATCTCTGCTTGGCCACTCGAACCAACTGGGTGACCTTGAAATTATATGATATAGCTGAATTAGATAAACTAACACTGACGTTACCAGATAAAAAGGATAAACAAAGATGGTAGCCCCCCATGGGAAAGATGTTAGGGGGAATTAGCTATAGCAGGAGTGCTGAATTAACATCTAAAAATATAAGCTATTTTAGAAGGATAAAAATTCAGACCAGCTTAAACTGAAGAAATGTTAAATGTGATGTTTCTCTTTTTGTGTATATTAAAACCTCAATATGGTAGACAATGTATTGAAATACTGTAATACAACAAAATAATAATCCAACAATAGCAGTAGGGATATATAATTGCATAGGAATTAGAAAATAAGCAGAAGTTTAATTAGAAATAGAGAAGCACCCATAAATTTTAGAGAAGGAAGTTGGTTTAGGAGAAGGGGAATTATGTTTATTGCACTAGTAGTAAAGAATAGCTGTAAAAATCTTGATATTTTAATTTTATAATGATATAATATGTATATAAATCTATACTCAATTAGTCTATTTGTTTCATGGAAACTGTGGGTTTTATTTTATTTTTTTTAAAAGAAACCTACTGGGTGACCTTGGGCAAGTCACACTCTCTTGGCCTCAGAGGAAGACCATTGCAACCCCTCCTGGAACAAATCTTGCCAAGAAAACCCCATGATAGGGTCACCCTAAGGTTACTGTAAGTTGAAAAAGACTTGAAGGCACACAACAACAACCAGAATGAAACCAGAGGTAACCAAATGGTTGGGAAGCAAAAGTTAAATTGATAGCAGTGGTGGCTCCCATCTGGGCACTGAATCTTTTCCAGGTTTTAAGAAAGGTATCCAAGCTGCTGAACCTAGTGGGGTGACATTTCAGCACCTTGGATAGCGCAATTAAAGTTCAGACTAAAACCCACAGCAGATGGTCCACCTGATGGACATGGGAGCCATCGGTTGCTACTAGGTGAGAGGATCAGGTAGCAAAAGGTGATGGGAGAGATACGGCTCTGCTGACGAACTGTTTGAAAGAATTAACAGTTTTCAGCTACATCAAGGATGGGCAAGCTCCACCAGTTCAGGGGCCAATTTTTAGCCCCCAGGATTTGTTGTGGGCTACATACCATGTCCCTCCACTGCAGGTCAGAAGGGATTGGAAATCCACTCTTGGGGTCTGAGGGCCAAAATAAGCCTCACTTTACACTTGGAGCAGACATTGTTGATTTTCATCTGAATTTTAGGGACTGGATGAGCTTCAGGGGAGGGTCTTGGGACCCACAAAAAAGTGCTGAGAAACAAAAGATCTCCATGCCTCAGCTAGATGGACAATGAATCTGATCTGATGACTCTGCTTTCTTTTCTTCCTAAGTCTCATTCATTTCAGCGGGGCAGAGTTCAATACTAAGCATTCATTTGATGCTTGGGATCCTGTAGGTGGCTTACGTGTGCAAATAGATTTCTCTCTGTGTAAGAGGTTGGACCATCTTCCCTACTGAAGCATGGCTCCATTCAGCTCAAGTATGTGGGTGCAGAGTTATGCATGCTGTCCTGTTTCTGTATGGTTGTGCATGCACATGTGTGCATGTGTTTTGTGCATTGCACATGGATATGTGCTGCATCTGCAGATGGACATTGCAGTGGTCATACATTAGGTTGTGCAAAGTCGTACTGCACAAACAAGATGCACTACACAGCTGTCACAGCAGTCTGTGGCCTAAGCCCTATCATTAGTCCTGATCAGCGTAGAGCCATTGAGTCAGTGGGATTTACAGCTTTGTCAGCTCACCATTCAACATTTGATTCAAGAAGTCTCCTCTGGTTCAGAGCAAATACAGTATGTCTCCTATATCCTCGGAGGATACATTCCTGGACTTAACGCAAATAACAAAAAGCGTGGATAATAGCAAATGCTATTTTTTTTCAATGAGATGAATGAAATAGGTACCCAGAAGAGTAAGCAGCTTTGAGGGGAGCCACTGAAACTGGACAGAACTTTAGAATCTAAGAGAAAGAAGGCTTTGTAGCCATGATATGCAGTCCAAAGCCAGCACAGAACTGATAAAGAAGTAAAAATGAACAATAACGTGTGGTTAAAAATTAATATTTATGGACTGCATTTCAGTGTGGGTAAATTGCATATATCAGTTGTTACTTCGGTAGAGAAACCCTATCCCGGGGTCTACAATTTTAATATTAAAATATGATTCTGTGCGCCAGAGAGGTCCCCTGAAGGGGCACGTAGGCAGCAATGGTCAAAAGACTGAAAACCAGGTTAGGCCAGTAAAATCCCCAGTCACGTAGCCCTAAGAGACCTCAGGATGTGTAAACCCACAATAAACAAAGGGTCCACAGCCCCAGGAAGCCAACTTGAGGGGATTAGCGTGTCTGCCCCAAGATGAGCAAATATTCCATCAGGCGAGGACCATTTACATGAAGTCACGCCACAAAACACAGCCAAAGATCCTGAGACTTTGGCAACACTTTGCAATCTCATCACGCAGAGGAAATTATCATGGTGGAGCTTTGTTATCGCTCCAACACCCGTTGTTCTCCCTGGCAAAGGATTAGGGTGGCAGATTAGGAGAGGTGACAGTTTGTGTCCCAACACCACCAGGAGGTCCCTCAGCAGTTGTCTATTGTCTGACATGGAGAGAAAAGCACCCTGGGAAGCAACTGACCCTCGTGGCCTACTCTGCAAATGCTGGCTTCCTGATGTTTGACTCAAAGGACGTCTCAGGGGGAGGTCTACTGCTAGGTGGTCTTCAGAAGAACCTTGCTGGTTGCTTTCCCGCTGTGGCAGATGCAGCAGGGGGAAGAACACTTGGCGTGGATCTCCGGAGCGGCTGCTTCCCTGCTGTCTGCCTGTGAGGATCTCTCAGAGCAATACAATGAGCATAGGGGGGCCTCTGGAGAATTGTGCCAGCCACACGGAAATTAGCTGACATTACTCTCCGGGGAGCCAACCTGAACCAAATGTTTTGTTCTGAGGGCGTTCTTCTTCAGAGCAGAGCTCAGAAAATCTTGAGAAATAGGTCAACAGTTTTGGGATCATCCTAGGTTTCTGGGCCAAAACCTGAGACTTAAGAATGGTCCCTGGAGATGTCATTAAGTGTTACGTGTTAAGTACCAGCCACAGTTGGGACTTAATATGCCAGCTGTACAGTCAGCTCTCCACATTTGCAGGTTTCACTTTCACAGATTTATTTGCACATTTCTTAAATCCTTGTCCCTCGCACCTCAAGTGCTTCTTTTCCAGGGGAACCTTCCCTCTCAGTGGCTCCCATTAGGTTGCTCAATCCTATAAAAACCTGCCTCTGGTCCTTCTTCTCCTCCTCCAGCCACTGCCTGGCCAGCCTAATTTCTCAGCAGAAGAAACCCTCTTCTAATGCCACCCCTACCCCCAAGGAAGGAGATGGGTGAGAGAGAGGAAGTAGAGGGCCGCCTTGCCAACCCACCCTTTCCCTCTCTTCCCCTGACCTGGTTTCGATGCTGGGTGCCCGTTCTCCCCACCATGTCTCAGCCCCCTTCCCACAACCACACACACACACATTTTAAGAGTTGCAATTTTTCCATCTTTGCTAGGGTTCTGCACCCCTAACCCTAGTGAATGTGGAGGACCAGCAGTCTTTGTGAGTTTCTGCAACCCCTGTCCCTCCACCTCACTTCTTTTCTAGGAGAATCTCCATCTCAGAGGCTCCAATCAGTCAGGCTGGGCAAGCCTTTAAAAACTCACCTCTGGTTCTCCTCCTCTTCTGCTCCACTAGCAGCTGCCTGGCTCACAGCCCAATTTCTCAGCATCCACAAACCCTCTCCTGATGCCCTGACACACCCAAGGAAGGCGATGGGCGAAAGAGAGGAGGTATAGGGTCATCAAGCCAACCTTCCCTTCCCTTCCCTCTCCCTTCCCTGACCTGGTTTGGGTCCTGGGCGCCCACTCTCCCCACCCCCATGTCTTGCCCCTCTTCCCACAGACAAACATCACATTTTGATATTTGTGATTTTTCTATCTTTGCAAGGGTTCTGCACCGTAAGGCCCCGCTTTGGGGGTCCCCACTATCCGTATGGTTTGGATGGGCACCATACCTAATTGGCATCATATGTAATTGGCAATACATTTTATTGGCTCTGATATCAAATTCAAGCCTGAAAGGTGACGGAGAGGTCAAACCCGAGCGAGGCAAAGAATTTGACTGTAAATGTGAGAAGCATGGGTCAGCTCCAAAATTCCTTCAGGTAAGACTTGAGTCATTTGTCAGGCAAATACACACCATTCCTGTGGATAATAGACTTAAATAGAAGCTGGAATTTTCCAGGGAATCTAACTGTGAGGAGCCCACCAGGACACTGATTGACAGATATCCATCCCTTGTACACCTGGATTCTGTCCTCTGTCCTCACAGCACCCACAACAGACAGCTATTACAACATCCATTATGTCTTTGTCAATCAAAGCACTAAGCCCATCAACAGGCAAAAGACCCATTGTCCACAACAGGTTCCCTTTGTTTTGCATCTGGAACCTTCACAGCCACAAGCCATTTTCAGGGTATAAATACCCCTGATTTGAGGAGGCCCAGGGCAGTCTCTCGAAGGTCTGCCCGTCACTCTGTCCGTCTGGCTCCTGAATGAGAACTGCCCTTAGGTCCTACCTAAGCCAAAATACATTCCTCCTCTTCACGACTCTTCTGGACTGGCAATTATAAATCCTCCCAAATCCCTCAGCCTCTCTATAATTTTTCCTCCCTTTCTCTTTCAGTTGGCTCTTGTGTGAATGTGTGATTGTGTGTATCTTGTGTCCATGCATGAGTGAATTCCCCTCAATAAAATAATTTTATGAGACAATTTTGCTTGGTTTTTGGCTTGGCCTGACCCCGTAAAAATTGGGTTTAAAGATCTTGCTAGGTTACCCTGCCTCTTGTAGTGCTACATCTTGTGCTCTTGCTAATTCCCATTCCCCAGTATTTTGAGCACATTGAGGTGTCCCTCATGGGACCTCAGAAATCAGGGTAACAGCACCCTTAACCTTAGTGAATGTGGAGGACCAACTGTAATTCAAAGCTGTAATTCAAACACATGCACAGACAAACAGAAAACATGTTACCTGTTCGGAAATCAAGACAAAAAAATCTTATCTTAAGGAGGTCTTCGCAGGTCAAGGTGACCTGAGGGGATTAATCTTTCTCCCTAACATGGGCAGACAGGATAAGGAACACTGAACTTATCCAACTTCCTTCTACAGTTGTCCCTCCACATTAGCTAGGGTTAGGGGTGCAGGACCCTCACAAAACAGCTGAGACCCCACTAGTGCACCTCCCTTAAACTTTGGTTAACTTCCTTCACTATCTGTGTATGACCAGGACTGGCTTCATCCACCTGTAACTGCTTCTCTCTAATATAACTGTCCTTTCCTGGCAATTGCTGGCTGTAGACACAAGTTTTTGTTGTGGTGTGCCTTCAAGTCATTTCCAACTTATGGAAACCCCAATGTGAAAGTATCATGGGGTTTTCTGAGGCTGAGACTGTGTGACATACCCAAGGTGACCCAGTGGGTTGCCATGGCTGAGCAGGGAATAGAACCCTGGTCTCCAGGGGTCATAATCTAACCTCAAACCACTATACCACGCTGGCTCTTTGTAGACACAGGACACATGAACAATTTCCTGTCCCTCCTAATCCACTGCCTGAGCTGGGGAATTCACCTTCCCTCATGGGAAGGCTGGTCCTGACCATTAGATGTTGTGCACAATTGAAAGCTGAATTGGGGTCCACTTTGGGTTTGGTTTTCAGGGGAAGTTCTTCAGAAATTAAAAAGTTTCCCACTCTTGTTCCTGAATCAGAGTTCTTGCCCAGTGCCATGTCTACTTCCTCTTCTGAAATGGCTGCATATTTTGAAAGAGAGACAGACAAAAAAACGATGACACAAAGAAGATACTTTCCAAAAACCCCAGCATCCCCAGTTGTCAGGTTCACTGTGCTCTCCCTGCCATGTTTGCAGCCAAACGGTAGTGCTTGGGTGCATAGCTGTGAAGGGAGGAAGGAGGGGATGAGGTGATGGATGGGAAGCTGGGAACCTACGAATGTTTGGATAAGGATCTGTGATAAGACCAAATGGAGGCAACTGCAAGGTCATGCTGTTGGCAGAACATGGGATCCGAGAAAAAATGATGTTATAAGTTATCAGCAAATGGGATAGCAGTGCATGTTAATTTTGAAATGTAGTGCCTTATACAGTGCTGTAAATCCAATATTTCTTTAGTCCTGGCAATTGATGAAGTATGCTTCTGTTGCTTCGGTGTTCTGAACAAAACTTTTGAAACCTCTAAATCTATTCTCTGAACATGGAGTTAGCCTGTACATCACACCAGCCTTGTTACCAAGGCAGGCAATCAAACTGCACCAGCTCCGCCTGCCAGCCACCCACAGAAATGTTGAGATCATTCTTTCTAAAAAAGACTTGGATGGCAGAAATAGCCAAATGTTTAGGGAACCTTGCTAAGGTGACATGTTCCTAAAGCCTCCTGAACAGAGGCTGTAGCTAATCCATTTCAGAAGCTGCTGAATCAAGGAACTGAACTGCATTGAATCCAAGAACTGTTGAGTAACATTTGGCTGGACCAGACATTGTAAGAAGACATCTTCATTACTCTAGCTTGCCAGTTAGAGTTGCCAAGTCAGGACTATCCTGGTCAAGAAATTTAAAGCCCCCAAACTGAGATAGGGGTGACTCCTTGTGATGCCATGGGAGGCAGCCTTTGTTGATATCATTAAGCATGAGACATTATCAACCATACTTGCATAAAATACAGGCTTCCTCCACTTATCTGACAGGTTAGGGACTGGAGCACTGTCAGAAAATGGAATTGTTAGAAATGCAGAACCATGAACCCATGTAGGGAGCATGGCAGACTTATGGAGGCTTACTTGGAACCAACTGTGAGCAAAATTTCTCAGACGGCTTAGTGCATTCTTCCCCCTTTCAGCTCACTTAGCAAGCAGGGTGTGTGTGCAAGTGGTTCCAACTGAGCCTTCATAGGCATGAAGAACTGATGAAAGAGTGAAACCCCCATCAAATTAATGGAGCTTGTCCTTAATTTAGAAGTGTCAAAAGAGTGAGTCATCAGATGACAAGGTGTCAAAAGGTATAGGCTTCCTGTAAACCATTCTAAGAAAAAAGACTGTGTCTAATAAATCCTACACACACACGCACGCACGCACGCACATCTTTCAAGGCAGTGCTCTCACCCCGAGGACCAGAAACGAGGGACCAGGACTAGGCCCTGAGATCTGGCAATGGAGACTACAGTAGCTGCTCCAAAGCAGACAGTTACACATACATATAAATGCAGTTTTCGAGGTGCCATTTTTTACCTGAAGGTATCCCTTCACCCTATGTTCCTGATAGCTCTACATGAGGGTGGTGAGTCTGCTCTGGGCTTTAGTCAGAACTTTAAAGGAAATATCCAAGGTACTGACCCTATTTTGGAGGTATAATTCAGCACCTAGGATAGCTTTTTTAAAAAAAGTTCAGAATAAAACCCAGAGCAGATTCACTACTCCACTGACTTGGAAGCCCCCAGCCATCACGCCCCATACGACAAAGGAACTTGTTGCTACCAAGTTGGCAGTGGAACTGGTGGCATTACTGTATCTCTCCAGGCCCTGCTACGCATGTAGCAAATAATAATCAGAGACAGAGCAGGCAACACAGATTATTAAAAAGGCCAGCTATAATCTTCCAGGGACTCTGTCTCAGTGACGAAAAGCGGGCAGTTTCCAGTGGTGAGGAAACTGTATTGCCTTCTACCCAGGGTCCTGCCCTACCCCTTTTGCTAGCACTGCTGGTTTGTCACTGGACTGCTGAAATTCTGTGGCATGGTTGTGGCAAGACAAAGGATGATTGTTCTTGTCAGGACAGTATCTGCCTTGTTTTAAAGCAGCACTGGGCTTCCCCAAGTCTTCCCGGAGTACAGCCAGGCATGAGAACAAGATCTCTGTACACATTTGGTGTCAAAGAGTCTGGCCACTCTTTTTACCACAACTACCCTGCAAAGTAGGCTAGGATGTAAGCTTTCCTGTGGAATACTTTAAATCATCTTTCCACTGACCTTTCAGTAAATATAGCAAGATAGAAAGCTGTTTTCTACTGAGTCAGTATCAAGTCATCTAGTCTAATATCAACTCTGGCTGGCAGCCTTGACTCTGCTGGGTTTTCACCAGGATTCTTCTTCATCTCTGCCGGGAGAGCCCTGCTATTCATTTCTGGCTTCCCATTCAGGTCCTACAGACTGATTCCTGCTTAGCTTCCCAAAATCAGACAAGACTGAATTTACTTAGGATGGAAGGAGATTTGAATCCAGGTCTCCCTCACCCATGGAAGGAAATCTTTGTTTACAGTTCAGGCTGGCATCATGTTAGTCACTTGTGTGTGTAGGTTCCCTTCCACTGCAGTTGTACTTTTTTTTGGTGACGGTATAACGTTCATATTCAGTCGAAGGTTGTAGAAGCAGAGCTAAACACGTGGGGCCATTTTGCATGTGGGGCCACCGTGCATTACACATGCATAAGTGCATTGTGTCCTCTACCTGAAGAAATATATTGCAACTATGCAATTCCTGTTCTTTGCACATTCAGTTGCACAGCGTTGCAATGCATTAATGGTCAGTTGCCATGTAACTTTGTCCACGTAAAGTTAGCACCTCATTTCCTTGATGTAGGGTCTTAGTCATTATATCACAATGGCTCATCCAAGCATAGAGCATAGTGCTATTGATGTGCCTTGTAAATGGTTGTTGGTGTTTCTTCCCTACAGCTCTGAAGCAGTCACTGAACAGCTGCTGGAATCCCGTTAATGACATACGTACACTCAAGTCACAGCACACATGTGGGGTGAATTATTTGCTGTAGTACAATGGATGCATTCCACCTACAGCAGCAGGAGCAGGGTTGTACATACACCAATGTTATGCATTGCGAACTGCACATTGTTCACTGTTGCGAACTGCACATTGAGATTGTGCATTCCACATTGCAGTTGCACATGGCACTGAGTGATTGAGATTCATTGTGCACTCTTGCTATTCTGCATGGAAGTAACTTAGTGCTGGCATATAATGTCTCTGCATGCAGATATCTACTCTATGCTGAAGAGATATTGGATTGCAGCCAGTGGCTGGCATCCTGTATGACCCAGCACAGCATAGTGCTTCCACATGTGGCACTATGCTATGGCCAGCCATTTATCAAACTTATGGTGGAGCAGCTGAAGACCTCTCCCTGCAACAGCCATTCTGTGCTTGGTGGAGAACAGAGGTAGATCACAAAAGCATCTGGCCAGACATAGAAAGAATACTATATAGAATATAGAATAATAATAATAATAATAATAATAATAATAATAATAATAATAATAATTATTATTATTATTATTTCTATCTCGCCTCTCCACAAGGATCGAGGTGGCGAACAACATAAAATACATTAAATACATTAAAAGAGATTAAAAACATACCTAATCCTCACCATCCACCAACCCACCTAAACCAACCCCTTAAAACACACCACAATTAACAAGCAGTTGACTATTAACAAAACAAGAAGACAATTGATGGGAGGCGATGAAAATGCTAGTCTTGGAAGGCCTGTCGGAAGAGATCAGTCTTGACCGCTTTTTTAAAGCAGTCCAGACTGGTAACATGCTGGGTCTCCTCCGGCAGGCCATTCCATAACTTGGGAGCGACAGAAGAAAAGGTCCTCTGGGTAACCGCAGCCAGCCTAGTTCTGACTGGCTGCAGTAAATTCCTCCCAGAGGACCTTAATGTGCTGGGCGGATTATATGGGAGAAGGCGATCCTGCAGGTAGGCTGGCCCCAAGCCATGAAGGGCTTTAAAGGTAATGACCAACACCTTGTACTGTGCCCAGAAACTAATAGGCAGCCAATGAAGAGATTTTAAAATTGGTGTTATATGGTCAGTTTTAGGTCTACCGGTGACCAACCTGGCTGCCATATTTTGAACTCATTGAAGTTTCTGGACTAAGCACAAGGGTAGCCCTATGTACAGCGCATTGCAGAAGTCGAGTCGCGAAGTTACCAGTGCATGCACTACTGTTCTTAGGTGCTCCAGCTCCAGAAAGGGGTGCAGCTGGCGTATCAGCCGAAGCTGATAGCAGGCACTTCTGGCCTCCACATCTATTTGAGCTATCATCTGAAGTGGCGAGTCCAGGAGTACCCCCAAGCTGCGAACACAGTCTTTCAGGGGAAGTGGGACCCCGTCTAGGACTGGCTGACAAATTTCCATGTCTGGGCTAGGGCCCCTAACAGCGAGTACCTCCGTCTTATCTGGATTCAGCTTCAGTCTGTTTTTCCTCATCCAGTCCATTACTGCTTCAAGACATTCATTCAGAGGCGAGATGCCACCCTTAGTTGATGCTATTATCCGAGGCATGGAGAGATATATCTGGGTGTCATCAGCATACTGATAGCACCTTGCTCCATGCCTCCTGATGATCTCTTCCAGAGGTTTCATGTAGATGTTAAATAGCATTGGGGACAGGACAGCGCCCTGAGGGACGCCAGATTTAAGGTCCTTTTTCGAGAAGCAACTGTCCCGAAGCATCACCATCTGGTATCTACCTGAGAGATAGGACCAGAACCACTTAAGCGCGGTACCCCCGATCCCCAACCCTCTCAGGCGTTCCAGGAGGATACCATGGTCTATGGTATCGAAAGCCGCTGAGAGGTCCAAGAGTACCAGCAGGGTCACATTTCCCCTGTCGATACCTAGGCGAAGATCATCCACTAAGGCGACCATGGCAGTCTCGACTCCATATCCTGCCCTGAAGCCAGTTTGAAATGGGTCTAGATAATCTGTTTCATCCAAGACAGCTTGGAGCTGAAGACCAACAGCCCTCTCGATCACCTTGCTTAAAAATGGAAGATGGGAGACTGGTCTATAATTATTCATATCCAGGGGATCTATGGAGGGCTTTTTTAGGAGCAGCCATATAATCGCTTCTTTTAAACAAGCTGGAAAATTGCCCTCCCTAAGGGATGCATTAATAATGTATCTTAGATAGGTCTTAATTGCAACTCCTCCCTGGATGACCAGCCATGAAGGGCAGGGATCAAGAGGGCATATACTATATTCTATGTAGATGATATAGAATATCATCTGCTGAGATCTGATGTGGTGTCCTCCAAAGATCTCAGTAGATGATGCAGTCATTTTGTGTCTGGCTACAGGGATGCAGCCTGATGCTTCTTTGATTTTCACTATTTTGCGACTGACTACAGGGACATAGCCAGATGCTTCTTTGATCCTTACCACTGTTCAGTAGCACAGAATAGCATGCAGCAGCACCACAATATGTTGACTGATGCCTGTGTTTGCCACTAATAGGTTGCCAGTGGTTATGTGGCATTTTCACCATTTCACAGATGTGGAAAACTGAGGTCCACAGAGGTGGATCAGCTGTTACTTCTGCTCGATGGCAAACAAATAAAAAAATGAGAAAGAAAAGGAAAAGGAAAAGGAAAAGGACAGGATCATGGTTGGCTATCTGGGCTTCTGCAGTTCTGTTCTAACGCCTTTGGGGACTCATGATTTCCTTATCCTATTAAGAAGCTGTCCAAAATACTTTCCAAGAACATGGCATCACTCAGCTGCAAAGGCTTGTTCTTAGAGAGCGTGGCAGGCAAACTCAATGGCTTCTCTTTTGCTATCTATCAGGGGATAGACTGCAGCTTTCTGGCTTTTGAACAAGCACATTAGTGGAAGACCAGAGAGTGAGAAAAAGAGAGAGAGAACACTATCTTGAAGGATTAGAATTAAAAAGCTATTTCCTCCAGTAAAATCATGTCTGTCCATTCTTGTGCCAATAAATTGCGGGGCATTATAATATAAAATTTTCTCTGTTTTGCCAAGACAGACTTTGTCTTGGTGGAAGAGACAGTGGAGACAAAAAGGAGGATGTGTTCATTCTCTAGGCTTAGTGAGTAACTGGGGTGTTAGTGCAGTGGAGTGGAGTGGTTAGAGCAGTGGTGGGAAATGAGCCATCCATGATCTCGGACAGTTTGTGGGTGACTTTTTTGGGTGGTCCTTCGAACCCACTGGAGCTCCTGTGTCCCCCATCACTGAAAAAAAATTGGACTGAAAAGGAGAATCCCACAACTCTCCCAATTTGGCAGAGACAGACCACATTAATCCTCTGTCATCCCACTTTTTTTCAGCTGGGTTCAAAATGTCCCAGTTTCTTTCTCTTCCTTCCACATCCCCCCTTTGTCCTCAGCTTACTTCAATTGCTGCAAACTGAGTACAAGTACAAAAGTGGTTTGCATTCCATTAATTCAATGAAGGGTGGGGAGGAGACGAGTGGATGGAAACTTGCCCTTCCCAGTAGACTCAAACAAAAGCATACATACTCTCCTAACTTGTGCAGTCTTCCTCATTAAGAAGGAACTTTTGTCATCTTCACTACACTCTCATGTCGCTCGGCCACAAGTGTCCTGTGTTCATCTGTGAACACAGATGGCGTGTTCATCTGTGAATATTAGGGGTATGCGACTTGTGCCAAGTGTGAGCTGCAATAAAATGCTGAAGTCTCTCTTTCTCATGTGCATGTATTAGCTGATCCTATGGATGAAGGGTAGATTGTTGGTAATTGTGAAAACTGGGCAGTGAAGGAATCCAACAGGAATTGAGTCAACTCATTTGAAAGGTCATGTCACAGAAGGGTTCTACAGATGCTATGAATTGTCAAAAAGACAAATAAATGGTTCCTAGGGCAAATTGAGCCTGAAAGCTCTGTAAGGCGGGCTTTTATTGGCCCTCAGACAAGCCTCCAAATCACAAACAACTAATCACTTATAACAGGATGCATAGCATGCATAGCATAGGGACAAGACCCTGCCACAAAACCAGATGCTAACTCTGTCCCCACATTTACTCTGAGGGCAATTTTACTGAGACCAATAACATCGCTCACAACATGAGCAGATACATTTACTTGCTCTTCTTCCAACGAGATATATGCCATCCTATGCCAGCAATGCCCTCCAGACTCTATATTGGATAGACAGAACAGTCTCCAAGCAAATCTGACATTAGAAATGGCAGTACCCCAAAACCAGTTGCAGGACATGTGAACCTTCCTGGACACGTAGTAAGAGACAGGTCGCAGATCTTGAAATTAAAAAGAAGACTAGAAAAAGAAATTGCTGAATTGAATTCTATTCACAAATTCCAAGGCATTTGCAGAGGTATGAACAAAGGCAATGGCTTCATGGCACTCTCTATATATTAATACATGGGTCCTCACTACTGCACATAAAACAAAAGAAACCTTCTCAGAGGGAGTTTTGAACCCTGGGAAACTGACTTTTGATAAGCAGATTTATTGCTTTCTTGCATCAACACTAGCTGACCGCTGTAAAAATCTGAAAGACCCATATCACCATATGCAGCCCTTTGAGAGCTGAGGCCAAGGGTCATGACTGGCATCTTTCTGGATCCTATTACATTTTATTCCACTCTCACAACTGTATAAATATGCTTTATGCCTGAGGCCTTAATACTACTCAGCACTTCATCTAAAGTGGGATTATATCCATGAAAGCTCATGGAAAAATGAAAACCAGTTAGTTTTAAAAGTAGCATACACATGTGTAAGTTCATTTATACACACAATTGCACCTTTTGGACTATCATACAATGAACGCATTCAGTTCATGGTTTCCTCAGTGGAATTCCACAAGTCTAACCATTCCTCATGGGGCTAAATACTATTGTTACTTCCAATGAGTAACAATAGTATTTACTCATTGAGTCATTGAATCAGCTGGATTTACTTGATGGTTTACTTACTGTTTAACAATTGATGCAATGGCTCTACTTCAGCTAAACCCAAGCCATAGAGTTGTACATTCTTAGATGGACATAGCTATTCGTCAGTACCTTCAGAGCACCATTTGGTTCACGGGGATTCCAGAAAGTGCCAGTGTCCATTCCCCACTGCACAACGGGGTAAGAAGCAGGCACGCTGGCAGACATACCATCATCTACACTATGTCAGTATTCAGCGGAAGGGTGTTATAGTGCAACCATTGTGTAATTATTGTTGGAAGCAAAGAGGCATCCATGCTTGTATAGAGTGATTAGTGAGAGGGAGTTCTATAGAGCATGTCTGCCCTTTTGTTTCACCCTTCTTTTTCTTTCTTTGATCTATGTATTCATGCCTTTTTGCTTCTTTCCTGCCTGCAGCGATCACTCTCCCCTTCTTCCAAATGTTAATTAGTCCTTTCATCTCCCTTTGTCTGGGACGGAGTATCCATGAAGCTAGTGCCTCAGGATGGATTATTTCAACACATGACAGCCAGCTTTTAGGGGCTCTTCTACTGAAATTTAGATAATCTTCTTTTGTCTATCTCCTTTCCTATCCCAAGATGGAAATTCAGGTAATCTTTTGTCTGTCTCTTTTCCTGTCTCAAGATAGATTTCCCAAAAGAATAAATGAAACAATAACATTTTCTTTCTTTAACCTTACAAGAGCAAACTGAGTATTTTCTCCTGTTTTCTACCACAAGCCCCTACTGCACTTGCTACACTGCAAGTCTGCTTGATAGAGATACCAGATATTCCTATAGCGATGTAAGTATGCCTTTACCCGAAGCAAACATGAGGTAGGATCGTCCTCCACTGTGCAAAGCCCATTTAAGTACCACCATCTTTCGAGACTCCTCCTTCCGTTGGGCAAAAATCCTGCTGCAGGCCTCTGTTAAGAGCCTTGCCACGGAACTCTAAAGAACCTTGTTAATAAAATCAGAGATTCTGTAATAGGGAATCAATAGACAAGACAGTCCGAAACTCAGCTCTACAATATCAGCACTCGCTTCCATCTGCCATACAGGATAATGACGTTGGCCTGAAGTGTAAGGTTGTTGTGACTAAGATAAAGTGCATAAAGTATTTTCAACACTTAAGGAAAAAAATATACTAGTATATAAATAACAAGCGTTATTATATCCACCTTGAAAACCTAGACAGGAACACTGTCTCACTACTATATCTCTTCCCTTTGCATCTCTTCATTTCTTGTCTTGTTCAGGTACAATCAGGTGTTAATATACCATACAATGTGTCTGAATTTAATTTAATTACTGTCTGAGAGGATGGCTGGCTCAGTATTAAAACATTTTAAAGGGGACATTCTGTTTCTAAAGTATCGGACAATAAAAGGCTTTGATGGCAAGCTTTATTTCGTTAGGCTCAATGCGTTTGTTAAATAAAAGTCCCTACTTGGCTGGCAGACTGTTAACTCCGTCTTTTTTTGTGGATGCTATTCTTCTTGAGTCCATCCATCTATTTCTGTAACAGTGGTGGGGATAAAGCAGCAGAATATATGCACCATGGAGAACAGCCAAAGAATTCAATATAAAATCCACAGGAACTATCACTTTCCAAGCTTGGAAGCACTGTTGTTTATTACCTTGACTTTTTTTTTCACGAGATCGAGGAGAAAATAAATTAATGTTTTGGATAACTCTGTTTGTTCCTGGAGCGCCAATTAGAAAACAAAAAGAATATAGGATGAATAAATACCAACACCTGCTGCAAAACTCTGGTTCAGAGGAGAGAGTTATCAGGACACGTGGCTCCTGTCATAGCATGAGGGTTGCGGACCAGTATCTATCATTATATAGGCTAATAGATGAAAGAGTAGCTATAGGTTGCTAGCTCTACAATGTATCAACTACCAATTGTTATTTGCAACTACGGCCCTTTCTGCAGCTTACCTCTGTCCTGGCAGCTTACCTTAACCTTTTCTTCTGCAGACTGAACATACCCAGCTCTCTAAGTCTATCCTCATAGGGCTTGGCTTCCAAAATGGTGAAGGGCCTGGAAGCCAAGCCCTATGAGGATAGACTTAGAGAGCTGGGTATGTTCAGTCTGCAGAAGAGAAGGTTAAGAGGGGACATGACAGCTATGTTTAAATATTTGAAGGGATGCCATGTAGAGGAGGGAGAGGGCTTGTTTTCTGCCGCTCCAGAGCCCAGGACAAGGAGCAATGGATTCACGCTGCAGGAAAGGAGATTCCACCTGAACCTCAGGAAGAACTTCCTGACTCTCAGAGCTGTCCGGCAGTGGAATACGCTGTCTCAATGGAGTGTGGTGGAGTCTCCTTCCTTGGAGGTTTTTAAGCAGAGGCTGGATGGCCATCTGTCAGGAGTGCTTTGAGGGTATTCCTGCATGGCAGGGGGTTGGACTGGATGGCCCGTGGGGTCTCTTCCAACTCTACATTTCTATGATTCTATTCTATGATTCTATGATTCTATGGTGGCATCTGGTGATGATGGTGGCAGCGGCTCTCTTGGGAGAGAGCGTGATGGAGCGCTCCTCTCTGCACTGGCTGCCTGAGGGAACCAGGGAGTGCAACAGCCATGCCTCCTCCTTCCGCAGCACAGCTGGCACTGTCCCAGGCTGCTCTGGGGCAGGAAGTGCAGCCAATACATTTCCAGGACCTCTGCAGACAAAGTAAGTGCAACCACATGGCAGGTGGGTGACGTGATTGCTGGTAATGGATGGGAGAAACCCATCAATGCTTTGCGGTGCAATTGTGCCACCTAGAGATGGGAGAAGGATGGATCTGGGATGACGCTGTGCATAAGTGGTGTCCCAGTCCTGTCCTTCTCTTGTCCCCATGGAGGGTTGGGTGCGTCACACAGAAAGGTATCTGGTTCTAGATTCAGAAGTACCGAGGCATCAAAGGGGTAATCACAGCAGTGCTTGATGTCACTGTGCGTCTGGCAAAAAGGGGGGGAGATCAGAAGAAAGGAATGTGAAACTAGTGGAAGGTGTTATGGGAACAGACAGGGCAAAGATAAGAAAATGGGAACTTGCCCTGTCTCCCAAATGAAAAATGAATAAACATTGGGAAGGTTTGGGAAAATCTGGTTTGGGTGGAGTGATGTGATATTTATGACCGTTATCAATCGTTGCCATGCACGCCTAAATTTGTATGCCAAGGTATAAAACCTGTAACCATCCAACATATGATAGTCATAGTAACTTTTTGGAAAGTTGTTGAGTTGCTTGCTCGCTCCAAATAAATGCTTCTGCTTGATCTCTGAGTGTTTTCTGTGAGAGCAAGTTATCCAGGACACGACAAGAGTTAGGTCCTGAATTAGACAGCTTCATTCGCTATACAGATACGAACTCTGTTAACCAAGCCTCTGCCAAAGAAGCTCTTTTTGACAAAGTCTTTTTATGCCTTCTCAGTATCCCCCCCCCCCCCACCTTGCCTTGATCTCCTGGTCTTCTGACTATCTGGAAATTTTTTAGCAACATCAGCCAATGGAGGATGGTGAAAGAATGCTGGCCAAACAGATTTTCAGGGTTAGGTTGCAGCAGTGTGTCCACAGTAACCGATCCAATGAAAATTCAGCCGAGAAACAATGAAAGTCTGCTCTAGCCAATCCTGCTGTGGGTATGTGCACCCTGCCTACAACAGACAAGGTAAACAGCAGCTGCCTCCAGAATCCCTTACAGATCATTTGTGAACAGCAAAATAGAGAGAAAAGGGGAGATCAGCCTGCTACACCAGGCACCCTCAGTATGTTAAAAAAAGAAAAGAAAAAAGGTTAGACCTATATGTAGAGTCAAAGGCTTTCACAACCGGAATCCATAGGTTGTTGTGGATTTTCCGGCCTTTGAGTCCATGTTCGATTAGTATTTTCTCCTGATGTTTCACCTGCATCTGTGGCTGGCATCTTCAGAGGATCTGAAGCATGGTTAGGCTTAAGATTGTCCCTGATGGTCAGAACAGATGTGTGCATTACACAAACAGAGGCAACAAGCCGAGTTTCTAAAATCAAGAGGCAAAATGCAGTATACTATTGAGACTAACTGAGAAAAAGAAATTACTAGCATAAACTTTAATGGACTACAGGTCTTTTCATCAGATGAGGCTGTAAAAACGTCAGGAGAAAATACTAATAGAACATGGCCTCAAAGCCCAGAAAACCCACAACAACCGACTGACTTATACATTTGGCCACCGGAAGAGAAACACAGTCCCCCTCCACGTTTGTGGGTTTGATCTTTGTGATTTGATTATTCACGAGGCGAGTGCATGCCTGCCCCCACCATTCTCCACCCCCCATTACCTTACCTTTTGCCTGGGCTTGTGTGTCTTCCTTCTCTGCACCTGGGCAAAAAGCAAGGGAACGAGAGGGGAGACAACTGTTGCAGAGAAAGAAGGCGTATATGTGCCTTCCCTCTCATTCCTTTGCCTTTTGCTCCAGTGTGGAGAAGGAAGGCATGCATGCCAGGGCAAAAGGTAAGAGAATGGGAGGGGGAGTTATTTGCAGTTTTTCCACTTTTCTGCACTCCAAACCCTTGGAAAAGTGCAGAGGCCACTTTGTTAAGAAAATTGGAAGCTAGTGAAAGACACCCCCCCTCCCCCAAAAAATCATCCCTGAATGCATTTTGGAAGAAGCCTTCAAGTGGTCTCAAAAAGATTCAAATTGCTTTTGTTCCCTTCAGATAGGCTTGTTTCAATTCACATGTGCATATTGTTAGTTTGAATGAAAGGTTTACTGAAACATGTTGAAGTACTCCTTTTTTTTTTTTTTTTGGTGCTGCAGGAATTCAGTTCTGTTCTTTCCATATTACTTTTGCCTTTGCTACTAAACTTTCAGTTAAAGAAGTGAAACCCAGGAACACACTGACTTTGTTAACTGAGGTACTGTTGGCTCTCCAGATCGGCAGATTCTGCACCCATGGATTCACTCAACTACGGCTTGAAAATATTTAAAGAAATATTCAAAGAAATCAATATTCAAAGAAATGAAACCCTAGTGGATACCGTGGGCCCGCTGTATACCTGTATTTCTTGATGGTCAAATCAGGGAATAGAGATTCAGTCTGTGCTCAGTGGGGTTATGCCCCCCTTGAAGACACAGGTTCATCGTTTGGGTGTACTCCTGGACTTAACCTTGAATCTAGATGCTCAAGTTTCGGTGGGGGCTAGGGGCACATTTGCACAATTAAAACTATTCTATAGCAAAACCTCCAAACTGTTCCAGTGTGACAGGGACAATCCCAATTCATCTTCACTTTCTCAGACACTTCTAAAATATTCCAGTTTCTCTCTCCTTCTGCCTCATACTTGAAGGGTAGCAAACTGAGTTCAAAGTGCAGAAGTATTTGGTACTTGATTAACTCAGTGATAGGAGAGGAGAAGAAGGGGCAGCGTCTTGTCCTTCCCAGTAGGGTCTGGCACAAGGAAACTGCTGCAGCCTCTCCTAGCTTGCCTGTTCTCCCCCGTTAATAACTTTTTCCATCTTGACCACACTCTGATGTTGCTTTGCCCCATGGGTCCCAGTTTTCAGTCGTGGCCATTTCCGCACTACACTGTTATAGTGCTATTGTTCCATTTTCATGGAATGAATTCTGGGGTTTGTAGTTTACTGAGGCCAAAGAGCTCTCTGGCTGAGAATTCTAAATGCCCTTCCCTAAACTGCAAACCCCAGGATTCCATAGGATGTCGAAAGTGGAATAATAGCACTGTAACAGTGTAGGGTGGAAATGGCCTATGAAACATTGCAAGCCATCTTTTTCACCCTCTGTAGCAATGAGGCTAGAACATCATGGGGCATATGTAGCATTCCTCCGTCTAAGCTAATATGGTGGAAGGAAGGGGCTTGAAGCCTTGGAGTGGCAGCAGCACAGGCAATTGGGCATCTTCCCATTCTTTCTTCCTTTGACTTCTGGCTACTTCAGTAGCTTCATTTGTCCAGATCCCTCCATCCTCATCTGAGATAGGTGAACGCTGAGTCATGTCCGTTCAGGCCAACTGTATAAAAATAGCCAGGTCGTTTTTGGCTCTTTTCAATCAGATAAAATATCTTATGTTAAATATATCCAGGGGCCGCCAAATGAAGCAAGAGGGTTCCAGACAGCCTTGCCTTCACAGAATTTTTTTTTTAAATTAAAGCTTACATAGACTGGGGTTGAGAGATGCCTGACCTCTTGTCTTTGCTCCACTGTCACAGCCAAATAGGACACTCTGCCCCTGATTTAGGTCACCATTATCCTGCTACTTCCTTACAGATTTACTGGAGTTTCTTCAAATTTGCACACACAAATTAGCTCACGTCACGTTGAGAATGGACATCTGCTTAATATATGGTTCTGATACTAGTTTTTTCATCCTCTTGTCTAGCCTCTCCCAACTCTTCCATAAAAAATCATCTTGAATCTAGAGAGCTAGTGTATTATAGAAAGGAATACACAGTGGCCCTTTCCACACGGCATTTGCCATGCGAAAGGGCGCCTGGAGTGTCGCGCGATTGTGAGGAGCGATCTGCACGACGCACTGACAATCGCACGATGCTCCAGGGGCCAGCAGGTGCCAATCACGCACCTTTTCATTTTTGGCTGGAAGCCAAAAATGACGTGCAATTGCGCATTGATCCCGGGCCCTGCACGCACTTGCTCGGCGTGCGGAGCCTCCGGAGCTGCGCTGGTCGTGCTTCCTGCCCCAGTGCAGCCTGGGAAACTCCCAGGATGCGCTGCAGAAGGAAGAGGTGGGGCTTTCATGTGAGCAGGCAGCTCATGCGGAACTGAAGCAGCAGGGACGCGAAAGCCTCCTGTTGGAGGCTGCTCGCGCGATCCCCGCACCCCAGCGCCAGAAAAGGTAAGATGCGGAAAGGGCCAGTGACTGGAATCCTGTTGTTGTCATACACGTGTGCAAGTTCCTTTACACACATGGTTGTACTTTTTTGGTCACTGTGCAATGGATATAGCCATCACATTTCTGCAAATGTAACTGTTTCTTCTCTAAGACCCTGCTCATCTTTTGAGCCTCTCCTTCCTATCTTTTGAGATCCTCCTTCCTATCCTTTTGTAGGCGGCTGAAGACCTGTTGTTTCTGCAGGCATTTGAGGGCTGACTGCTCCACGGGACAGGATCTTTCAGAAGGTTTTGTGATGTTTGTTTCATAGAGTCACAGAATCATAGAGCTGGAAGAGACTACAAGGGCCATTGAGCCCAATCCTTTGCCCTGGTGGAAGACACCATCAAAGTATTCCTGACAGATGGTCATCCAGCCTCTGTTTAAAAACCTCCAGAGAAGGACACTCCACCACATGCCCAGGCAGCAGCATATTCCACTGTCAAACTGCTCTTACCATCGGGAAAGCCCTTCTAATGTTTAGGTGGAATCTCTTGTCCTGATGTCTGAAGCCATTACTCCAAGTCCTAAGCCATTTCCGCACTGGACCGTTTTATAGCGCGACGATTCCACTTGCAGCATCCTATGGAATCCTGGGGTTTGCAGTTTTGGGAGGGGAAACTGCAAAACCCCAGGATTCCATAGGATGTTGCAAGTGGAATCATCGCACTATAACGGTCCAGTGCAGAAATGGCCCTAGTCTCTGGAGCAACAGAAACATAAAGCCTCCCTTGTCTTCCATATGATAACTCCTGCTCCCATTTCCCTTTTCGTCCTCAGCTTACCTCAAACTGAGTTCACAGTGCAAAAGTAGTCTGCACTCAATGAGCTCATAAGGGTGGGGAGGAGAAAAGAGGATTGAATTGGCTGTTCCCTGTGGACTCAAGCAAAAGCAAACAGCTGCAACATCTCTTAATTTGTGTGCTCTTCCTCATGAATAACTTTTGCCATCATGACCACACTCAGATGTTTCTTAGCCACATGTGTCCAGTTTTCATCTGTGAAATGTTGCAGGGTATGCATCCTGGAATTACATGAGTGTAGATATACACTACATGAGCACAGTGTAAGATTTTGGCCTTTCTTGTGCATGAGTATTCTAGATGGGAGGGAGATTTCTCTTCCTTTCTAGGAGAGAATGCAAAATTAGGATCTCATACCCTTCAAATATCCCAAGTTGGCATGGACATTCCTGATCAATTCTCTGCCATCCCACTTTTTCAACTGTTTTGAAAATATCTCGGTTTCTCTCTCCTCCTTCCACTTTCCTTCTTTATCTTCAGCTTACTTTAGTTGCTGCAAACTGAGTACAAAGTGTAAAAGTTGTTTGCATTCAGTTGACTCAGCAGGGGAGAGGAGGAAGCAAAATCTTGTCCTTCCCAGTAGGCTGGGGCAAAAGCAAACCACTGCAGCTTCTGCTTGCTTTAGTGTTCTTCCCCACTAATAACTTTTCCCATCTTGACCACATTCTGACATTGCTCGGCCACACGTGTCTTTGGACATTTTTACACTATGTTGTTGTAGTGCTATTCCACTTTCAACATCCTATGGAATTTTGGAGTTTGTAGTTCACAGTCAGAGAGGTCTTGTAGTTTATTACAGTTTATTACTGTGTGCCTTTCCACACTACATTGTTATAGTGCTATTATTCCACTTTCAACACCCTTGGAATCCTGGGGTTTGCAGTTTAGGGAGGGGCATTTAGAATTCTCAGCCAGAGACCTCTTTGGCCTCAGTAAACTGCAAATCCCAGAATTCCACAGGATGTTGAAAGTGGAATAATAGCACTATAACTGTAGTGTGGAAATGGTGACCGTGTAGTGTGGAAACAGCCTTTGTTTTCATCTGTGAAACACTTGGAGCATCTGTCATATTTACAACCTGGAATAATGTTCTGTATGCTTTTACAGCCTCATCTGATGAAAAGACCTGTAGTCCATTAAAGTTTATGCTAGCAATTTCTTTTCCTCACTTAGGCCATTTCCATACCGGGCTTCTGAAACGGTGCAGAGCGACCTCTCACTGAGGTCTTCTACACCGTAGAGTGGACTGGCGTGGACTACTTTTCGTAGTTCCACACCAGAATCCACTCAGGAGCGGCCAGAACTAGCCGCGCTGCGTGTTTTTTAAAAACCTCTTTTTCGAGGTTTTTAAAAAGCACGGAGCGCGCAGCCCCGTGCCGCTCCGTCGCCCGGCTCCAAAGTGGATTTGCAGGCGCGCGCAAGCGCGTGCCTGCAGATCTGCCGGGGGCGGGCTTCCGGCTGGCGAGCTTCTCCGGTTGGTGGAGAGCCTCCACCAACCGGAAGCCGCCATCTGGGACGCCGGAGGACTGCGGAGCAGCGAGCTTGCGCTGCTCCGCGGGGCGACGGACTTACCCGGCTGCGGGTAAGCTCTGTTTTGGCGTGTTTTCGCCCGTTTCCCCCACACACACGTGGAAAGGGCCTTAGTCTCAATAGTACTATGGGAGTCCATTTTGTCTCTTGATTTTAGAAACTCGGCTTGTTGTATCTGTTTGTGTAATGCATACATCTGTTCTGACCATCAGGGACAATCTTAAGCCTAACCACGCTTTCTCTCTGGCACACTAATCCATGCCGTAAGTAACCTGGATCAGTGAGAGGTGGAGTGGAGAAAAGACACATGGCCCAGGTCCCCCATTTTCTTGCACTGTGTGTGGATTACTACTCTTAGGCCTAAATCAAACGGCTGGTCTTAGAGGACTGACTGAAATATTGATTTACTATCCACCAACTGATTCAATACATCCACTGCAGCTGAGCCTGGTAAATGGCTTCAGGCTTATTTTCCCTCTGAAGTCACTTCCTATTTCTTCCTTTCCTTACTAAGAGAGAGGAGCAGCTGCCTACTCCATAATGGCTACCTAAGCAAATGCGCAAGTATGCAAGCCAGCTCTAGGGGATTCTGGTAATAAGTCTAGGGACGAAGTCCTATGGGTTGTTGTTCCTGTGTGCCTTTAAGTTGTTTTCCGACTTATTGCAACCCTAATGCAAATCTATCATAGCGTTTTCTGGGCCTGAGAGTGGGTTTCCCAGTGGGTTTCCACGGAGGAGTGAGGAATCAAACTCTGGTCTCCAGGGTTGCAGTCCAATGCTCAGACCACCACACCACACCGGCTCTCATTTTATCGATTCGTTCTAACTCAGTAGACGAATCGAACCGACTTTGGAATACGGAATCAACACGCAGGTAAATCCAATTGGTTCAGTGGCTCTTTTCTTGTCGTGACTAACAAGATATCCAATTTAGGCTTGGATCGTTTTCTCCACTATACAGAAACGGATTCTTTTTGTTATCACTCATTTTTAGAGTGGTTGTTTCCCATCCGATAGCTACAAGTTCATCACTAGGCAGTTGTGTAGGGGCGGGGGCGGGGGAGGTAATGGGAGTGGTGTGCCCCCGGTAGCAATTTTTGGGGGGAGCCGCGGCTCCTTGCTTGTCCTCCCCCATGCGCCGTAGCCCAGCCCCATCTGTTGTCGCCCTGACCTCATGCGCCGTAGCCTCGTGCCTTACTCCTGCCCCGCCCCGTGCCATAGCCCTGCCCACATGCACCATAGCCACGTCCCTGCATGCCATAGCCGCACCCCCTACCACATAGCCATGCCCCCTTCCCTGCCTTCCTCCCCTCCCCCCATGCACTCCAAGCTCCACCACTGCAACTAGGCTATTTCACTCTGCCAGTATGAATTCTGCACAAACCTAATACCATCCTTGTCCCCAGTTCCTGTCTAAGGCCACTTCCGCACTAGCCTGTTATAGCGCTATGATTCCACTCGCAACATCCTATGGAATCCTGGGGTTTGCAGTTTCGGGAGGGGCCGGCCGGCCCCTCCCGAAACTGCAAACCCCAGGATTCCATAGGATGTTGCGAGTGGAATCATAGCGCTATAACAGGCTAGTGCGGAAATGGCCTAAATCGGGCTTAAAAAACACTTACAATTGCCTTTTGGCAAGCAGATCTGGAAGTCTTTGTAAACTGAGAGAAAAGGTTTAAATCAAAGGGAAAATGTTTAGCCTCATCCTGTTCCTGATGTAACTCACTACAGGCAGGGCTGGGATCTATACATAGTACCTCCGACAACTGTTCTAAATTGGCTGGGACATTCCCAAATAATCCTTCATCTTCCAACATTTTCATGTACTTTTGAAATGTCCCTGTTTCATTCTGCTCCTCCAACTTTCTCTCTTCATCCTCAGCTTCCTTCAGTTGCTGCACAGAGTTCAAACGACAAAAGTAGTTTGCACTCAAGTAACTTGGCAGGGGGAGAGGAGAGGAGAAATTTGCCCTTCCCGGTAGACTCAGGTGAAAGCGAACTGCTGCAGCCTTTCCTAGCTTCTGAGTTCTTTCTCTTTAATAACTTGCTATCACGACCACATGCTAATGTTGCTTGGCTACATGCATCCCTGTTTTCATCTGTGAAATGGCTGAGGGTATAATACATGCCACACGTAACAAAATGTTGGAATGAAGTAGATAGTTCAGTGGACTTTGCAGTTTCACAGCACAGTTGAAAGACTTTATATTTTTAAAGCTTTTCCACATTGAATCAACAAAAGCAATAATTTCTAGAATGAAGAAAATCAAAGCAAGCACTGGGGGAGAAAGGTTTAGATCTATGGTGCTAGTTTGTTATATGTTAAGACATTTCAAAAATGACTTGCATTCTAAGCTTGTATGACTTCATATGCTATTCCAACAAGATGCCTGAAATATCTGAGTAAGGTACTAAGTGAGGCCATTTCTACACGAGACTGGTATAGTGCTATTATTCCAGTTTCAACATCCTATGGAATCCTGGGGTTTGCAGTTTAGGGAGGGGCCAGCCAGCCCCTCCCTAAACTGCAAACTCCAGGATTCCATAGGATGTTGAAACTGGAATAATAGCACTATAACAGTCTCATGCGGAAATGGCCTGGGTTTTCTTTCTTGAGGGCTGTAGGTGTGCCGCAAATGTCTTTGGGACACACTAGATGATCCATTTAGCACTTTCTTTTTCCTGGAAGTGCTCTTCCAAGTGGTGAAAGATGTCTGTCTGTCATAGCACACAATTTTTCCCACTTACGTATTTTGTACTTAATGCACTTTGTTTTGTGATTGGTCACGGAAAGGTAAACATAGGTTCAACTTGCCTATCTGCCTGCTGAGGCTTGGACCTTTGAGGAAATCTTAGGGCAGGGGGATGACACTGGTTTATCACAGAGAAGATACATTTCCCTTAATGCCTAGTTTCATTCTTGGATGAGCAGGTAGGCTAGAAATGTTCCCTTGATAAGGGACTGGACTTATTAAACATGCAGCTTAAAAGCAGATGGAACTGTGACACTGGATGCGTCAGCCCAGGAGTAATATAGCACAGGCAATGGACGGAGTCAATTCACAGGAGTCTCTTTCACAGTGACTCTGAGCACCCCTTACCACAGGCTCTTAACCTCTAAGGATGGGGAGGGGGCTCTCATCTAATCAGCATTTCCTCCCTTGTTGAACAAACAGCTTTTCTAAATTGCCTCATTAGCCATGCAAACATGCCTAATTAATTGCATGGGTATTTCTCAACCACCGCATCATTACGCTTGGGAGAAGAGGACGTGGGAAGCAGAGTTGCTCAGTGGCACGATTTCCCTGATCAAAAGCGGAGGTGACTGCTACCTTTCCAGGTGGCCTTTCTCCTCTGCCCTTGACATAAACACACCCAGAAAGATTCGGCAAACTCCCAGGCAGCCCAGCCTTCAGAATTTGCAGGGGAGGAAGAAGACTTTTTTTTTTTGGATTACAGCTCCTGGAATCCCCCAACCGACAGACTAGTAGCTGTAGTTCAATTTTTCTAAGCTCTGCTTTTCGGTCGCATAGTGACGGGGGGTAACAGGGGTGGTTCGCCCCAAGTGGCAATGTTTTTGGGGTGTCTCGGTCCGTAGCCGTGTCCCTGCGTGCCCTGGCCCTGCCCCCCCACAGCGGCCACGCCCCTCGTGTCCTAGCCCCCCTCCTCCCCCCAAGCTCCGTCACTGCCGCTTTTGGTATGAGAGCTGCAGCCCAACTCCCTCCTGCACCTATGGGGTCGCAGAAGAAACGTCCAGCCCCATGCCAATAGAGTTAGCCTCTGAAGTGGGAAACTGGGGCACAGCAGATAACAGAAGAGCTTCAGCACTAGCCCTCCTTGCAATGCTCTGAGCTTCTCATGTTGCATTTAGGATTGCCGGACGAAAAACTGCAGAAGATTCCTCTCCCTTTCACAGTGGTGTAAAAGAAGGAATTTCAGCAGGTGTTGCCTGTTACTTGGCTGCATGGCAAGAGACACCTGTTGACATTTCCTGCTTCTATACGGCAATTAAAGGTACAGGAGCCCCCTCCGGTTTTCAATCAGGCAACCCTAGACAAACTTGGAGCCGAGGATGGTGCCTCCATCTTCCTGTCTGTTTTTCTTTTTAGAAGGCAAGTTTCTGATCACTACGGACAAAAGACAATGCTCAACACTCTACGGGCAATGTCAGGTGCAATCACTGACATTTGCTTGGATTTCTCACGCCAAAGACATAACAGTTTTTAGCATCACATTGTATAAATTCATATAGTGTAGCAGGAATAGGAGCTAAAACATACGGACTTGGGTGGCATGTGAACTGTTTTTTTTTAATTCTAGAACTAGTGCAAGACACTTGGGGAAAAAAATACTTGCAGCTAATAAGGGCTAGAAACTTGAGGATTTTTGTTTTTTTAAAAAGAACTTGAGATTCTGTACTCTGTTGCTAATAATATTACACCGCAGCCTTTTTTTCACTGTTTGCATAGAACCATGGAATGCACCCTGGCATGCCACCCTTTCCTGCTGTAGATGGACATATTTGTACAAGGCTTACAGAAGGCAGAAGATCATGGGAAGGATGGCAGTGCCAGACGTTTGAATGTCACAGTACTGATTCCTAACCCTCCCTTTTTCCACATTCTTTCCCTACTTTCTCGGGGACCATGAAGCTGTTAATACATTTCTTATTCAAGAGTTGAATCCATTCATTATTCATATTCATTCGTTGGGGTGCCTTCACAACAGCTGCCCTTTTAGTGGGGTTTCTTTCTCTAACAACATAAACCAGTTTTTCAAACCAGTTAGACGGTTATCATTTCCAACCATAGCCTAAATCAGGGATGAGAGTAATGTGGCTGTTCAGATTTTATTGGATTTGAACTCCCACCATGCCCCACCATTGGCCATGTTAGGGCTGCTGGGAGTTGCAGTCCAATGACATCTGGAGGTGAGCACTTATGGTTGCTAGATCTCAGGGCCTGGCTTTCGAGTCATTTCCAGCTGGGAGATGAGCAAAGTCTCACTTTTGGGGGGCTCATTTCCAGGCAAAAGGAAAGGTTGCATTGATTTATGGGTGTAACTTCCAAAGGTTCTCCACCTGGTCTATGTACAGTGGACCCCCTGTATCCACTAGGGATTGATTCCAAGACTCCCTGTGGATACCAAAATTCATGGATGCTGAAGGCCCTTTATGTACAATGGTGTAGTAAAAGCGTGCCCCTTATATAAAATGGCAAAATCAAAGTTTGCTTTTCAGATTTTTTTTTTTTAATATTTTAAAGCCTTGGTTTGTTGAATCCATGGTTACAAAATTCATGGATATGGAGGGATGACTATATTGACTTAGTTACCTTCTTCTTCCCCTCCCAGTCAATGGGTGCCAGGACCCACCCTCTGCTCTGCTCAGAACAGAAGCAAGTAGCCTAGATTAAATTTTCCTTATCCCTCCTCCCTAAGTAGGTGTGAAGGAATAATCCCATCATTTCTCCTTAATCTGAGAACGGCTCTTTTAGCTATTTTTTTTTTGCCTTAACTTCTAAACAGGAAAATATGTTCTCTCTCTCTTTCTCCCCCTCTCTGAGTCTCTCTCTTATAGAATCCTACCTCCACATTTGTGGGTTTGATCTTTGCGAATTTGATTATTTGTGAGGCATGTGCTTGCCTTCAATCCCAGTTCTCCTCCTCCCATTCCCTTGCATTCCTCACCCCAGGCTTGCAAGGCTTGTGTTTAAAATGGATGTTTTTCCCCCCTTTTTCAGTGGTCAAAGCCTCCCCCACTGCTCCAGGTGTGTTCTTTCTGCCACATGGCTGCACATTCTGTGGTGTAATGGCCACTGATTGGTCAGGTGCTCTCTTCGCTCCTACCATTCCCCTCTGGGAGGAATCTCCTTTCTCAAGATGGTGACTGGAGGTCTGAGGGGAAAGTACTTGTAAGCCTTTACCTTGTCTTTTGTTGTCCCCCGCTCCTGGGAGCACCGGGGGCAGAGGCAAGGGAATGGGGTGGGAGCTCTGGAAGGCAATGGGAGGGAGACTGCTGGAGTGGACAGTTATTTGTGGTTTTTCTACTTTCACAAGAGTTCTGTGCCCCAAACCCTTCCCAATGTGGAGGGGCCAATATATATCTGTGTTTCAGTAAGAAACTGTGAGCAACTGTGGTGGATACTTAGTGCATAACTCCCAATGACATAACCAAAGGCTCTCATTAGGTCTCAAGTTTTGGCCCAGAAATTCAGCCTCAGACCATCCTGAACTTACAGCCCTGTAGGCACAGGATTCCTATTTCCAGCTTAAAAATCCCTGTCACTAGTCCTACTCAGAGCAGACTAACAGACAAAGTTGCTGAACATTAAGTCAACACTGATGCAAACTGCATTTACATTGCTTCAATTGGGATCTGGTTAGGATTCCTAACTGGATGTACGCCCAGGAGACGTGGCTAATTACTGTTCAGAGAAAGGGTTAGGAAATTCTTTGTACAGTTCTCCTAGTTTGGAAGTAGAGTGAAGTAGGATGACTGGAGGAGTTGGAGCAGGGGAAGAGAATTGAAATCAGTGGTGCTTTCCTTTCTCCTGAATTTCTATTGCCCTTAATGCTGTAGCCAGGAATCTTCAAGCCAGTGGTCAGGGTGGCTCAGGGGTCCTGGGAAGTTGTAGTTCAAAAAGAGATTGTTCCAAACACCTTCCAGAGCCAAAACATCAAGAGCAGTGTGTTTTGAATGGGATGCAAAAGATGGGAAGAGGTCAGGGATATATTTGAAGGGATGTCATGTCCCTTCAAATATCTGAAGGGATGTCATGTTGAGGAGGGAGTAGGCTTGTTTTCTGCTGCTCCAGAGACTAGGACAAGGAGCAATGGATTCAAGCTGCAGGGAAGGAGATTCCACCTGAATCTCAGGAAGAACTTCCTGATGGTCAGAGCTGTCTGGCAGTGGAATCTGCTGGTGCCTCCATGGAGTGTGGTGGAGTCTCCTTCTTTGGAGATTTTTAGGCACAGGCTGGATGGCCATTTGTTGGGAGTGCTTTGATGGGTGTTCCTGCATGGCAGAAGGTTGGGCTGGATGGCCCCTCGGGTCTCTTCCAACTCTGTGATTTTATGATTCTATTCTAAGAAGGGAACAGCAGGCGGTTCTTACTGTACAATAGCTCCCACCATCTCTGACTATTGGCCATGATAGCTAGACCTGATGTGACTTGGAGTCCAGTAGCATCCTGAGGGGTGCATGTATCCCATCTTTGCTGAGTCAGATTGAAAGAAGATTCCTGCAGAGTCAGATTTTAAAGGAGTCTGTCTAATCCAGCATGCTGCTTCTAATGGGGGATAGCTAGAAGCTCAAAATAAGGCAGCAAAGGGATTTGATTGTAAAATGGTAAACCACTCCTAAGTATGGTGGCTCCATTTAGCTCGCATGAACAAAGGGCACCTCTGGTTGGGAAATCTTTTTCTCCTCTGTGAATTTGCCTAATAATCTAGCTAGTGGCCATCATTTGTGACAGGACAGTGTCAGTGGATGTTGATTCACTGAGTGAAGAAAAAGCGTGCTCAGCATTGCTTTTGAGAAGTGTCTACATGTGTTTTGCATCTATAGTAGGACGAGCAGTGAAGCAAAGTTCAGAGCAGAGCTTTCAAAAGTTACTCTTTTTGAACTCCAACACCCACTCTGACCATGCTGGTTGGACAATTCAAGGGAGTGGTCACCCACCAAAGTAACTATCTCAGATTCTGGTTCAGAGGACAGCAGTAGCTCTGATGCCATTGAGGTGATGAGCATGCTCTGGATTTTAGTCCAGATTTTAAAGGAGTTAGCCACAGCACTGAAACTTTTTCTCAAAACAAGATCAGTACTTTGGATAGCTCCCTAAAAGTGTAGACTGTCACCTGAAGTGGATCATCCAGAGCTCCATTTGATATCAAAGGTACTAGCCTCCTTTGCAGCAGAAGACACTGTGCCATTATGGTAAATATTGGACAAGGGCTGGACAGTTTTGGAAGAGGAAATGTTGGGCTGGAAAAAGGCTGAATAACTTTACCTAACTTTAAAGCTGGTGATGAAACCATTAAAACAGTTAAAATATTTTCTAAACCTTGGCTCAGTCATAAATCAAAATGGATATTGCAGTCAATAAATCAGAAGACAACTAAGACTTGTAAAGGTAGCCAGGAAGGAACTAGATGAGCTTCTCAACATTAAATAGCAAAGTCAGAATCATTCATGCCACAATATTTCCGATTTCTATGTATAGTTGCAAATGCTGGATATGAAGAAAGCTGTTGTTGCTGCTGCTGTGTGTCCTCAAGTTGGTTCTGACTTATGGTGACACTAAGGTGAATGTATCATCAGGTCTTTTTCTGAACAAAATCTGTTCAGAGGGGGTTTGCTTTTGCCTTCCTCTGAGGCTGAGAGAGTGTGACTTGCCCAGGGTTACCCTGGGTTTCCACGGCTGAGTGGGAATTGGAAGCCCTGGACTCCTGAGTCCTTGAGCCATGCCCAAACCTCTACACCACACTCTACATGTTTACACCACATTCTCAAAGAAAGCTGGGAGGGATAAAACCACCTCGTTTGAAATGTGGTGCTGGAGGAGAGTCCTACCAATATCCTGGGCCACTAAAGAAACAAACAAATGGTTCCTAGAGCAAATAAAGCTTGAACTCTCACTACAAGTCAAGATGACTAAACGTGAGGCTGTTATGCTTTGGACATCTCATGAGATGACATGATTCACTGGAAACTATGATACTGCTGGGAAAAGTGGAATACGAAAACAAAGAAGGAGAACATTGTTACAGATCAACTGATTCCATAAAGAAAAGCCACAGCCCTGAGCTGAGTAGGGCTGTGAAGCCTGTTATTCGTAGGGTTGCTATATTTCTAAGCCTTCTTGAGGACGCATAACAACACTAATAACGAGGATGTGGAAGACTCCTCTACCTAATACTTAGTTCATTTGCTACCCTGGGCAAGTCACTGGGTCACCCCACATCAAGGTCTAGTGCTCATAGTGTTTGCAGCTGTGTCCTGCCAGATGTTCCTCTGATGCTCCTTAGGAGGAGTGAATCAATGCTGCAGCTTTGCAATTAAGGGGAGGGGAAATGGCTTCAGGCAGCTGTGCATAATCATAGAATCTTTTGAGTTGGAAGCAACCTCAAGGGCCATTCAGTCCAAACCATCCAGTCCAAACCCCTGCTATTCAGGAATACAGCATTCCTGAAAGATGCATATCCAACCTCTGTTTAAAGACCTCTAAAGAAGATCTCTCTCCACCGACCTCTAAAGCAGTCTATTCCAATGTCGAGCAGTTCTTTTGGTAAAGAACTTCTTCCTCCTATTTGGCTGGAATTTCGTTTCTCATAATGAGAATCCATTGGTTTGCATTCTAGCCTCTGCAGCAGCAGGAAAAGTGTATTATTTGCGTTGTGAAACTCACAGCTAATATTGCACTCCCACTGCCGACTACTTGGAGAACACCTTCCCTTGAGAATAAACACTCTATTGTGTTGTAGAAAAAGACGATTTGTTTTCCAAACAAAAGCATCTTTACAGTGGGAGAGGCTGTCTAGGAAAGTGATGAATTTCTAACTCTCTGTTGGAGAGTTTGAAAAAGAGGTTGGATGGGCAGCTCTCAGGGATGCCTGATCAGTGGGTTCCTGCTTTGGCACAGAGCTGGGCTGGCTGGCCTTCAGTGCCCCTTCCAACACTTTGATTCCATACCTTCCCTATACTGGTTGATTTTAAAACAATTCAACCAAGAGGACAGAAAGGAGGCTGTGGAGGCCCCCAGTACGCCCAAAGCAAGGTTTGCTAATGCCCTGTAGCCTGCCACTTGTAGTGGCAGCTAAAAAAGCCAATGCAATTCTAGGTTGCATCAATAGGAGCACAGTGTCTAGGTGAGGGAAATGACAGTACCACTCTATTCTGCTTTGGTCAGATCTCACTGGAATACTGGGTCTAGTTCTGGGCACCACAGTTCAGGAAGGATATTGACAAGCTGGACTGTGTCCAGAGGAGGGTAACCAAAATTTTAGGAGTCTTGGAAACCAAGCCCTACAAGGAACAGCTTAGGGAGCTGAGTATGTTTAGCCTGGAGAAGAGAAAGTTAAGAGGTAGCATGATAGCTATGTTTAAATCTTTGGAAGGATGTCATAGGGAAGATAAGAATCAGTATAGTGTAGTGGTTTGAATGTTGGAGTATGACCCTGGATTCTAGAGTTCAGTTTCCTGCTCAGCCATGGACCTCACTGGGTGATATTTGGCACATCACATACTCTCAGCCCCAGAAAACCCTGTGATAGGTTTGCCTTAAAGTCTCCATCAGACAGAAATGACTTGAAGGCACACAACAACAATATACGGAAGATGGGCAAGCTTGTTTTCTGCTGCTCCAGAGACTAGGACATGAAGCAGTAGCTTCAAATTACAGGAAAAGAGATTCTACCTAAACATTAGGGAGAACTTTCTGATGGTCAGAGTTGTTTGACAGTGAAATATGATTGTGTGTGGTGCAGTCTTCTTCTCTGGAGGCAACAGAGTCTGGACAGCCATCTGTTGTGAGTGCTTTGACTGTGTATTCCTGCATGGCAGGGGGTTGGACTGGATTGCCCTTGGCACCTCTTCCAGCTCTATGGTTCCCTGGGTGGTCATTTGTTCCCTCTCTTGGTTGCAAAGCCCTAGTCTTCTCCCTTGTGGGTGAAACCCAGCTATAATAACAAATTTCAGAGTTCCCCCAGGCAGTCAGCTTGGGAAGCAATCCCTTTTTGAACTACACCTCCCAGGATTCCTCAGCCATCCATGGGGGATTCTGGGAGTTGTAGTCCAAAGTAAAGGGATGTTTCCAAACTCTGTTCCCAAGGTTGCCAACATCGATAGTCACCTTCCACCCAAATGGCAGGTTTCAAAGTGGGGAAGATGGAACTGATGTCTGCCTTCACCTTTCCCAGCTTGACAATAAACTTGTTTGATGGCTTTAAAAATAAAATATATACATAAAAATACACTGTACACCATCTCGAGAATCATCAGCTAGTCAGCGGGATACAAATATTTCCAACGAGGATAAATGAATAGTTCTCCTAACTTCATACCACTCCAGAGCCATGTGATGGCAGTGGGTGCCATCAATGTTTATGGAGGTCAATGGATCCGCTTTGAGTTTCAGTCCAAACTTTAAAGGAGCAATCCAAGCAGCTGAACCTGTCTTAGGGATAAAGTTTAGGACCTTCGATACCTCCTTTCAAGTTTGGACTGAAATCCAGAGCAGAGTCACCACTTCACTGACATCCAAAGGCACCAACCTTCACTAGAACTATGATGTTCACTGAGCTTACAACAACTTTGGAAAGGAGACCACCGCTGGTCCTATCATTTTAATTACATACCAAGGCTAAGACATAAATCCCTGGCCAAAAGCCACCCAACTGACATTGGCCTGGAAAGCAGATCCTCTGGGTGACTCCTCCAGGTTGACTGTTGCCAAGAAATCCACTCTGGGTTTTAGTCCAAACAGTAAAGGAACTATCCAAACTTTTGGGTCAAATTCACAGTTGTACTGGGGTTGGAAGACAAATCTCAGGTTCATGGAGTGGCCCCCTATGGATTGACAATTGCCAGTGTATCCACTCTGGGTATTAGTCTGAACTTTAAAGAAGCTACTCAAGCTGCTTAGCCCTATCCCCCACACTATGAGACTCTGATTGCTAATGAAAGAAAAATAATAAAATGGTAGCTCCAAGGCCACTCTGTGATGCTAATCCTTCTTATCGAGATTGATGAGAAACTGGAAAATACCACGCAAAACATGAGAACATCACCACCGTGAAGCTGGGTTGTCTCACTTACCGAAAGACAGTACAAAAAAGAAAGGCAGCCAGCAGAGAATGAAGACCCCAACCACGATTGCGAGGGTCTTGGCGGCCTTCTTCTCCCTGGAGAACTTCATGAGGCGTACGGAGAGGGAGCTCCTGAAGGTGTGTCCTTTGTTCTTGGTGCTGGCCATGGAGTCCTCTACGACGCTACGACAGTGGATCCGGAGCACAACCTCCATGGATTTGCTCCTCTCTTTCTTGACCCCAGCCTCCAAGTTCTTGGTGGTTCTCCTGGCCACCACATAGATGTTGAAGTACATCACCAGAATGACTGCCAGGGGCAAATAGAAGGAGAAGAGGGAGGAGAAGATGGCATAACCCGGTTCCTCAGTGATGTTGCAATGCAGATCGTTCTCAGGGGGTGCCTCCTTCCATCCCAGAAGAGGACCGATGGAGATGACCATAGAAGAGAGCCAGACGGCCACCATGATGATCACCGCTTTCTTCTCGGTCATGATGGTGGGGTATTTGAGAGAGTATTTGACCCCAATGTACCGATCCACGGAGATGATGCACAGGCTCATGATGGAGGCGGTGCAACACAGGACATCCACCGCCGCCCAGATGTCACAGAAGATGCGGCCAAAGATCCAGAGGTCCTCCAGGACTTCCAAGGTGGCCGAGAAAGGCAGAACGGTGGTGCTGAGGAGCAAGTCAGCAATGGCCAAGTTGATGATGAAGTAGTTAGTTACCGTCTGCAAGTGACGGTTGCAGGCCACCGAGAGGATGACCAAGATGTTGCCCACGATGGCCGAGAGGATGAAGAGGGCGAGGAAGATCCCCACGCTCACCGACTGCAGGGTCAACCTCAGAGCCAAAGAGGTGCTGCTGTTGGCATGGACATCGTCTCCTTCCCCTCCGCCTCCTCCGACAAGCAAGGTTGCGTTCACACCCCCAGCCTCTCCCGTGTGGTTCCCATTCAAGCTGGCATTAATCCGGTCAGAGAAAGTCATTCTTTTTCAAAAAGGTCTGGTCTCCATGGGCTGGGACGGGGCTCAGCGTGGCAGGGGGGCAGAAGAGAGGGCTGGCATGGACATGCTGCTACTCCTCTGTCCCTGAGGTTCCCCCCAAAAAACTCCCAATCCCCCAAAGTAGGAATTTAACCCTTTCCCTCCTCCGAGGTCCATCCTCTTAAGAGGAGAAGCTCTTTCTGACTCGTGGGGAGCTCCTTTTCCTCTGCAATCCAGTTTCAGCCATCAGTCCCTGCAAATCTAGACTTAAACCACCAGACCCCCACAAATCTAAACCCACCAGGGATGCTGCTAGCAGCTCCTCCGCCTCTCCCTCTCCTTCACCCACACACTACCGGCTGATTTCCTTTGCCAAGCTGCTAGACCTCAATGAGCCCATCCTCCCTCCCACAGACCCCAGTTTGTGAGATGAGGGAGAAAGAAAGACAAGGAAGGATCTTTCCTCTCTTATTTCTTTCGCTCCTCAGCCCCTTCCTCCTCCATCAGAGGGGTGTACCTGATCTGATGGTCTTTTCCAACTCGTGCAAAAAGAAAAAGAAAAAGAAATTAGAAATCTGCCATTAAAAGAAAAACAACTCTGGCAAAACTGTCTACATGCCAACTCTTGAGAAAAAAAAAAGAGTCCCGCACTCCAGCCCTTCCTCTGTCTTTCTCTCCAAATTTTAGGGGCGTTTATTTTATCATTATCATCATTATTATTATTATTTTATTTTTCAACGAAAGGCGGATCATCCCAAGCGAGAGCAGAAAAGGGAGGCAAAAGCCCGAGGAAGAGAATTCCTGCGCGTGTTTCAACGAGGCAGAGGGGGACTTCGGCGTGGGGAGGCGAGGATCCCTTCCTTTCCCAGCTTTCCAGTTGACTTTCCTTCATCCGGAGCGGCCAGGCTTTCGGGAGGAGGCTGCGGGAAGGACGAAGCGGCCGCGGGGCCACCACCAGCCAAGCCCGGCCACCGCTTTCCAAGCCGCCAGGTTCCCGGGCGTCCCCCCTACCTTCCCCCGGGTTCGAAGGGATGCGCGCAGCAGGCGCGGAGGGACGAGGAGAAAGGATCCAATTCCCAGATCGGAGGAACCGGTCTCGTTGCGCCTCTGCAACGCGATCCAAGAGGGGGGGTAGACCAGCCTTCGAATCCACCCCGCCTCCGGCTCGGCTCCGCACCGCCCGAGAGGACAGAAAAGTCGCAATCCTTCAGGTGCGGCAAACTTTGCATTCAGCCGGCGGCCGAGCGCATCTCCCTGCGCGCTGCTGTCTCTGGCCGCGGCTGGAGGAGCGGGAGAAGCCGGGGACCCAGAGATCGCCGCGTCCCCTCCAGGACTCCTCCTAGAAGGCTGGTGAGGACGGTCCCCGGCTCCCGGCGGGCCGCCAACACCTTCCCAAGTTTGCCATGCTTGAGAGAGAGAGAGAGAAGGGACCAGCCAAGGCGTTGCGAGATGCTCAGCGAGCCAGGGAGGAGGCTCCGCTCTGTGCCTTTTGGAGAGGAAGGAGCGTCGGGCTGGGCGGGAAACTGGGGAGAAAATACGTTCTGGGTCAAAAGGGAAGGAGCTGCACGGACGGTGTGCGGGGCGTGGAGGAGGAGGCGGCGGCGGAGGTTGGAAATGCTGCCGAAAATAGCTTCATTGAAGGATTTTCCAGCGCCTCTGCAATGCTCCGGAGCGCCGCTAAAGGGCAGCAAAAGGCTGGTTTGCTAGGCTCGCTTGCTGGTTGGCTTTCAGCATTACTGGTGCAAAGCTGCGCGTTTTCGTGGTGTTTTCGGACGATAAGAATCCCTTCGCTAGAGCTCAGGGAAAGGGCAGCCAGTGGCCCGCATGCAGCCCTCCGCAGGCATTTTGTGGCCTCCAAGATGCCCCGAGAACCCACCTCTCTCCGAACCCCACTCCGTTTTTTTTAATGGCATTGATTAATCCGGAGTGGTTGTCCTGCAGGGCTAATACCTTCTCAGCTACCGGCAGCTGTTTGATTTGTTTACACGCTGGTGGAGGGGCGGCGGGGGGGGGCAAGAGATTGAGCTGATTTAAGTCCGGCAGCATCTGCATTTCGCAAACAAAGCTTTGTGGAACAGCTATAAAAAGAAAGCTCTGCCTGTTAAGGCAGAACAAACCCCGAATACGCAGGCAGGCAAGATGTTTACAAGGACCAACTAAACAGTCTCCGGGAGGATGCCGCGTCTTGAGTTCAGCAGAAGCCTTCACCAGCAGAATTCACAGTTCAAAATTCAGAGTTCAACAGAATTCTCCATCACCAGATTTTGGAGTTAAAAATTCAGAGTTCAGCAGGGTCCTTTCCCAGATAAACTACCTTAGGAAAACTGGAAGTCAAACCTATATTCTTTTTTTTCCTATTGTCCTTTCTTGTCTTTGCTTTCTATTACCTTTTTCTCTCTTTTTCTTTGTTGTTTCTTTTTTTCTTTGAATGTAATTGGATTCTTTATGGTACAGTCGGCTCTACAGATCCATGGATTCTGTATCCATGGATTTAACCAACCATGGATTGCAAATATGAAAAAGGAAAACCGTTAAGCCTTTAACAATAAAAATGAGAACATTAAAGTATTAAAAATGGTGTGTGTGTGTGTAGGCGGAGGAGAGACTATGGATGGGAATCCAAGTAAGCACATAAATGAAAGCAAGTAAATAGAAAACAGTTTGGCCACAGGCAGAAGCATATTTAGGGTGGGGCAACAGGGGCGTATTGTTACCCTGTGTACTGGGGGTCCCGGGAGGGACACCAAAATGTGCTCAACTAAAGGTGGGGAAAATCAGCTCAGAGCACTGCTTAGCGTTAGGAGAGGCAGGGTAACGTGGCGAGATCTTGAACCCTATGTCTACGGGGTCAGGCCGAGTCAAGGAGAACACGGAAGTTGAAGCAATAAATGATGTTTTATTACAAACACAAGCAAAACAGTGTATGCGGCACATTCACACAAGATAACTAAAGAAATAAAGGTTTGAGTGGTATAGAGGGATTTTTAGAGGAGTTGCTGGTTTGGGTGATACTTCACCTGTCCTGAAGCCCGGAAAAATAGAGAGCGAGGCTGGGGTGCGACGTAGCTCAGCACGTGGAGCCGAGGGGAGGCTCGCCAAGCAAAGCGGCAGCAAGGCGGGATGAAACTCGGGAGCGATCCGAGGAAGGTCTCGGAATCAAGGGTTTTTATAAGGAGAATTGTGACTGCAGGCTATGCCGTACTTGGGGGAAAACAATAGATTTGGAGTTGGAGACAAAGCCTCCGAAAGGTCAGAATCAGAATGATTGGGTTATCGCAGAGGTTCTCAGTAGAGTAGCCAGTATGCAAACGTGGAATACTTGAGCGTTGTATAGCTCGATCATCAAGCTGCCAGCGTGGGGCAGAGGCTCTTTTGTAGGTTGCGTGCATACCTAATTAGAGTACTTGCCTGGAGGTCTCCTAAAGCGGCGAGTCAGCTATTTCTGGCCTGCCTGTATTGTTGTTTGAATATTACGGCGATTAACGGCCGAGCTTGTTTGCGTGCTTGTCCGGCGGCCTCGCAAGCACGTGGAAGGGAATAGAGAAGTGAAGCCGAATTATGATATCGAAAGGATATCTTTTAATATCCCCAAAACTCGGACTAGATAGGGCGGTAACAGTATGCCCCAGACACCAATGCCAGGGGGTGCAAAAAAGCCAAACCCCCCACCTGGGCCCGCAGGGGTCCTTCCTGGCCTGGTGTGTGTGTGTGTGTGTGTGTGGGGTTGCAGCAGCAGCAGCAGCAGCAGCAGCACCAGCAGTACTCCTGCCCACCCCCCGACTCACCCCCTGTCCCATGTTGCCTGCCGCCAATGGTGTCCTTCCTGGCCTGGTGTGGAGGCGGTGCCAGCGGTGCCAGCAGCACCTAGGGGCGCAACTTCCACACTTGCCATAGGCGCTGTTGAGCCAAGATATGCCACTGGCCACAGGTTGTAGCCCTGCGTGTAAAGGTAGCAGATGACACCCAGCAGCAGCAAATGGGGGATTTCATTTGAGCCGGATGGTGAATCCACTTTGGTTTTCAGTCCAAGCTTTAAAGGAGTTGTCCATCTAAACATTAGAAAGAACTTCCTAATTGTAAGAGTGCTTTGACAGTGGAATACGCTGTTGTCTGGAAATGTGGTGGAACCTCCTTCTTTGGAGGCTTCTAACAGAGGCTGGATGGCCATCTCTTGGGAATGCTGCTTGTGTATCCCTGCATGGCAGAACGGGGTTGGATTCAATCACCCTTGGGGTCTCTTCCAACTCTAGGATTCTGTGTCCAAGGGGCAAACCCTATTTTGAGGAGAAAGTCCAACAGCTTGAATTGTTCCTCCAAAGGCTGGAGTAAAACCTGGATTCACTGCCCCACTGACAGAAGTTTTCTGGGGGCTGAGAGTGTGTCATGTGCCCAAGTCACTCAATAGGTTTTCAAGGCTGAGTGGGGAATCAAACCCTGGTCTCCAGGGGTCTCCGGGGGTGTAGTCCAATGCTCAAACTGCTAAACCATGCTGACATACACACACACACACACGTGTGTGTGTGTGTGTGTGTGTGAAAGAGAGAGAGAGAGAGAGAGAGAGAGTACCAATGTTTTTGATGGCTTTAGTCTGTGTTGGTTTTAATAGTTCTTAAGTTGCCTTGAACTCCATTATTAGGGGGAAAAAAGCAGGATATAAATGAATCATCATCGCCATCATCATTTTGGGGTGTGGTGAGGAGCACATGGCCTTCAGCTGCTGTTGGCTGACAACTCCCGTGAGCCCTAGCCAGCATAGCCAGTGGTGAGATATGATGGGATTTATAATTCCAAAACAGTGGAGGGATGCTTGTTTTACATCCTTTAGTCTGAGGGACCTGGAAAAGCCAGGCCTTGCTTAAGAAAGAAACTTGAGCTCTCGTGTTCCATATGCCTTGAAAATCAGGTAGGTGAAGATTAATGATTTGTATACTACTCAATGTGTTGTCTTATTTTCAGAAAAGGAGGAACAGAGCTGTGCAGTTCTCTTGGGAGAACTTATGATTCAGATGCCAAACTACTTTTGTGAACGAGGTTCTCTGATATTAAAACCACGCGTCATCCTGTCTTGTTATTGGCAATTCTGCCCTCTCGCCAACTGCCCACCCCCTGGGTTAAAGGAGGCATTTGCTTTGTCGTAGCTGGGCGCCTGGCATCTTATTGCAACGGTCCTTCACATCCAGCTACCAGATGCCTGGCACTCCAGCTCCCATCCTCCTCCACCAGTACAGCCAATGTCACTTGAAGTAGACATGAAATGGCCTTCATAGATCTAGATGGACTTGACAATATAGAACAAGCATAGGGAGGGATATTTAACCATGTTAAAATATTTGAAGGGATGTCATGTTGAAGATGGAGCAAGCTTGTTTTCTGCTACTCCAGAGACTAGGACATAGAGCAATGGATTCAAACTACAGGAAAAGTGATTTCACTTAAACATCAGGAAGAACTTTGTGATGGTAAGAGCCGTTCGACAGTGGAATATGCTGCCTCCATGGAGTGTGGTAGAGTCTCCTTCTTTGGAGGTTTTTAAACAGCAGTGATTTGCTGGGGGTGCTTTGAGTGTGTGTCCCTGCATGGCAGGGGGTTGGACTCGACCCCTGTGATCACTTCCGACTCCGTGATTCTATGATTTTATTATTCTATGATTCTATGAAAGTTTTGGAGCAATGCACAATTCTTCAGCAAGCCCAGGGAACATCTTTTTATTTCTTTTCTTTTTCTTTTTTTTAAAAATATTTTTATTAACATGTATTTAGTATTGAAAACAGTATATAGAGGATTACAAAGACAAACAATAAATAAGCAAAGAAACTCTAACGTCTAACCTAATACTAAAACTAAACTACAACTAAACCAAAAAGAGGCAAAAAATACATATAAATGACTTCTAACTCAGCAGCTTTTGGTTCTAAGAGAATCTACAAAATAGACTTCTTCTAGTGGGTCTAACATTATCACACTACTGCCTAGCTTTTAATAACTGTAAGCTTAACCTTCAAAACCAATAATTGTCTCTTTCCTGCAACAGTTTCTTAGATATATAATCCACGCTAGTTGATTACATACCTGATGTTGCCTGGGATTTTATTTTCTCATAGGTAATACTTGTTAGAAATACCTTTGGAATTACCTTACCTTACCTTAGGAATTAGATGTGGTTGAAATACACAGATTTGAGATCTTGTGTCTCTAATTCCCCAAACTGTCTTGTCCAATATCTGTAACTTTTCCCCATATTCTCCAATCCAATCTGTATTAAGAGTTATTAACATACAGAGGTTGGTTTCCTGAGGGAATACACTGCCCTCCTCCTTGCTGCAAGGTCTCATCTCCATAGCCACCAGCCAGGCCCAACAGCTCTCTGGATAAGAATTCTAAAGGCCCCGCCCTAAACTGCAAACCCCAGATTCCGTAGAATCTTCTCAAGCAGCCAATCATAAGAGGTCTTCTCACTCGACACAGACAAACAGACAAACTTTGGCTTTTGTATATTAGATTTATCTCAATTGTTTTTAAATTTAGCCAAAGATCCTTCCTTAATTAAGGAGGGAACATTTTAAAAAATACAACTGAGAGGGCTACTTCCTTCTTGGATTTTGTGAAACCAAAAATTTGTCCTCTCTGAAATTTAAATTGAAGGGAGAGATGAGGCAAAAGTATAACTTCATGAACATTAAGTGCCTGCATTTTTCTTGTTGTCTCAGTTTCTCCCATCCTTCCTTTTCCTTTCTGCATCATGTCTATTAGAGGGCATGCCTGAGAGCATGGAATTCCTTTTTCTCATTTTTTTTCTCCTGCATTACAGAATTGTGGAAGGGAAGGGCAGCAATGGAGCAGAGCTTGGAAAATTCCTGCCCACCACTCCCAGAAGCTCACATGGATTCTGGAAGTTGTAGTACAAGGCCTAAACCCAACTGCTAGTCCAGCTAGAGGAGACTATTAAATTAATGCAACTCACATAAATATTAATGTACCAAGTTCTTTTTTATTCAATAGGTCTCCTGTATTTGGAAGTAACAAGACACCCTTCAACTTTTCTCAGATGAAAACTGGGACACATGTGGCCAAACAACATCCATGTGTGGTCAAGACGGGAAAGGTTATTAAGGAGGTAGAGCACACTAGCTAGGAGAGGCTGCAGGAGTTTGCTTTTGCCTGAGCCTACTGGGAAGGGCAAGATTCCTACCCTCCTCTCATCTCCCCCTGCCAAGTTGAATACAAACTACCTTTGCACTTTGAATTCAGATTGCAGCAACTGAGATAAGCTGAACAGAAAGAAGGAAAGCTGGAGGAAGAGATAGAAACTGGGACGTTTTGCAAGCAGCTGAAAAAGCAGGTCGAGAGAGGTTTAACTGAGACTGTCCCTGACATCCCAGTGTTTTGGCTGTGGATTCCTGTTCTGGCAGGGACTAGACGGCCCTCGGAATCCTTCCAACTCTATTATTCTCCATTGCACTCTACGGCCATTTCTGCACTACACTGGTATAGTGGTATTATTCCACTTTCAACACCCTGTGGAATTCTGGAGTTTGTAGCTGACTGAGGCCAAAGAGTTATCTGGCTGCAGTCATGTGGGGATGGGGGGGGCAATGGAAGTGGTGCACCTCTGGCAGCAATTTTTTTGGGGTGCCGCGGCTCCTTGCTTGCCCTCCGCCACACATCATAGCCCTGTCCCATCCATTGTAGCCACGCCCCATATGCTGTAGCCTTGCCCCCACACACCGTAGCCACACCCCTACATGCCATAGCCCTGCTCCCATGCGCCATAGCCATGCCCCTGTGTGCTGTAGCCACACCCTCCTCCGCCTTTCTTTCCATGCACTCCAAGCTCTGCCATTAAATGGCTGGAAATTCTAAATGCCCCTCCTTAACCTGCAAATCCCAGGATACTACAGGATATTCAAAGTGGAATAATAGCACTATAACAGCGTAGTGTGGAAATGGCCTATGACTCTATAAGATCTCCAGAGAAGAACAGCCCACCACTGCTTCAGGGATCTGGTTCCATTATCAACAATCAAGATGTTTCAGTTGTTCAACTGCAGCCTACCCTTGTGTGCCCAGTGGATCTAGCCCTGTCCTATGGGATAGCAGGAGACACACCATTCTCTTCTTCTATGTCACAGCCATTCAGCAATTTTCAGAATGTGACCAGGTCTTGCTTTCCACTCTCCTGTCCCTCTTTGCTGATTTCTCCAAATCCAACTTTAGTTGTTCAGATCATTGTATGGTGGCTAGAAAACATTAGGTCTACCACCCATGATGGCCTCAATTAATATGATCAGTCCTTTTCACCTTGCTTCATTTAGCTCATACCTGAGCACAGAGAATTCCCTTGACTGGACATTTGTTATCAAAATCTACATTTGGTCATCTCTCATCTTTCCATCTGCAGTAGCCCTTCCACAGTTGTGAGGGTTAGGGGCACATTATCCCCACAAAAGTGGAGAAATTGCAAATAATCTCTCCCTCTGCAATCCCCCTCCAGAGCTCCCACCTCCTATTCTTTTGCCTCTGGCTCCAGTGTTGGGGGTGGGCAGGGGAGAAAAAAGACACAATAAAGGGCTAACCAGTACTTTCCTCTCATAGGGTGAACACAGTTTCTCCGTTCTGGTGACTTTTGGTGGCCATCTTGAAAGAAAGGGGTAGGAGCAAAGAGAGGATCTGACCAAACAGCAGCCATTACATAGCAGAAAGGGCAGCCACATGAGAGAGAGGACATCCCTCCAGCAGTGGGAAGGAGAAATATCCATTTTAAACACAAGGTTGGCAGGTCTGGAGAGAGGAAGGCAAGGGATGGGAGGAGAAAAATGGTGGTGGTGGAGGCAAACATGTACCTCACAAGTACTCAAATTCGTGAAGGTCAAAGCCATGAATGTAGAGAGAGGACTGTATATCTCTCTGTTCATCTTCCCAGCTTCCTATCCTCAGGTTAGCAATTGCTTGTTTTCCTCTTTTTTCTAGAATGCTGGCCTGTGTCATCTATTAAGTTTGGTCCTTACCATCCCCTGCCTATTACTCACCTTCCTTGGGCAGAAAAGGACCACTGCACTCTCCCTGTGCCAAGGGTTTTTGGAGACAAGGATAAACGAGCCCCTTCTAGCTTAAAATCTAGAATTGTTTCTCATTGCTCAGTCTGGGTTTTGAAGAAAATGGAACTTCCAAAGTATCTCTGGAATTGTGTTGTGAAGTTGCTGGTACACCCAGACTGACTTACATTATAGATAGACTTCTGTGCAGAGGTGGCAGGGGGCTTCCTTGTCAACGAGGCGGTTAATTTGGCTCCAACTTCAAAGGAACTGTCCAAGGTGCTGACCTCTATCTTTAAAACCAGTTCAGCACCTGGGACAGCTCCTTTATAATTCAGCCTAAACCCTGGCATGGCTTTGCTGATCAATTGATATAGAAGCCATCAGCTACTGCTGCTGCTGGAGGTTTGGCCTTAGAGTGTATTCATTACTCCACAACTAACTGGGACCCTTGATTGTGAGCGATGGTTACAGATTGGGTAGAATTTGGCATGGTTCCTTGCCCGGTCCTCACCAAAAACTGCCATTATTCTTCATATATTCACTCCCTTTCAGTGTTTCCAGGCACACCTTTCTGACTCTAACACTCAAGGCCACCTTTCTTTCCCTCCTGAATATTAGATCAGTCTTCTCCAATCTGGGACTCTCTGGGGATTATCACTCCCATCATTCCAAGACAGAGCAATCTTTCTCGCATCTTAATTAGTTCCCTACCCCCAGTACTTTCTCCTGCTGTCCTGTACTCCCAACTCCTGCCACACTGGTTCACCCCACCCTAGCTGTGGATGGTGGGAGTCATAGTACAGACAATTTGGGTACCTGGTTAGGCAAGGCTGATCTGGAGGCCCTTTGACAGTTTGGAAACAGGCTAGGAGAGGGGAAAAAAAACCCTTCCAGGGCTTCATAACAACAGATTGGAATGAAAACGCTTTGGCATTTTTTATCTGAGCCTTGTTTACACAAATAGCTCTGTTTCCCACAGATAGAAAGCAAAGCCAGCTAATAGTGGTTTCTTTCTAATGAGGTATCTTTTCCTGCTAGTGGCTGCTGCCTTGTCCCCTTGGGGCTACATTCACCACCAGAGTTTCAAAATCCATTTAAAGCACATTAAGCACTTGTACAGATCCTTCTTGCCAGAGGGTGTTCGTATGGCTGGGAATCACGTGCCCTTCCTGCTAAATCTAGCTGGTGAACCAAGAATTCCATGTTTAAAAAGAGACAGCACAAACTGAGAAGAATGAAGCATACTTTGTTTTGCGTGAACAGGCTTTGCTTGGAATCTGAGCCTCAAAATGGATATAGATGCATGGCCTAGACTCTATTGTTAATCCTGACTAGAGTGGAGCTATTGAATCCACTGAATTTACCTACATGGTGACCCCTCAATGGGATTAGCTCAATGGGATTCAATGGGATTAGTTCGGATTAGTCGATAGGAATCCAGCCACACACTTGCAGAAGTGGGAGATTTTGGACATAGGAATAGAAAGGGTGTGGGAATAGAAACAAGAAAACAGTGTCAGGAGCCACCACAGATGGAAATTCTCAACTATTTCATCCTTACAAGCGAGGCCAAATAATTATGATGGCATTTTCCCCCCTGTGTGGGCAAAAACAAGTATTCCTCTGTGGTATTCTCCTTGTATTTCATGGTGGCTGACTGTGACTATGAAAGAGTAGCCCCTCAGGTTAATTTGGAGAAGCCACCCTGCAAAAATATTACCCCCATGCCCTCTACAAGACATGGGGGTCATTTTCACTATTTGAGGCTTTTCTGGGCCCAGGAGAGGCCTTTTTTTTAAAACGAGAGGAAGTGAGAGGAAATCCAATACTGTATCCCAACCTTCCATGGAGCTGCCGGCATAAAGGCTTTTACAGGAATCTAGTGAGAAAATTTTCACCCGGGGTGGAGGAGAGAAAAATGAGAGGGGCAGACAGGTTTGCGTACTGGTCCCTATAAAATAAACTTCTGTGGGAAAACTTTTTCATAGGTAGTGGTAAAAAAAAAACTCCCCAGTTGATGCATCTTACATAGAATGTTATATTGTGAAGCTTGCGAAAAGGCAAATCGATTAAACATCAGAGGTGGGTCTGGGGTGGGGCAACCGGGGTGCATGCCCTGGGTGCCAACGTCAGGGGGGTACAAAAAAAGAGGACCCCCCACCTGGCCCCCCTACCACCTCACCCCCGCCTGCCACTCGCCCCGCCATTGTTCACCCTGCCCTCGCTGCCACTCGCCCCACACGCCTCCGCCGGCCACTTGCCCTGCCTCCGCCACTGCTTGCCCTGGCCACTTCTGTCACCTGCCCCCCCCACCCCCCCACCGCTTGCTCTGCCCCCTTGCCCTGGGCACTGTTGAGCTTCCCTACACCACTGTTAAAAATACGCTCCTCCAAGTCCTCCATCCACATTCAAAGGTTTGACCTTTGTGAATACATGAGGTGCGCGCATGCCTTCACCCTCCTCCTTCCTCTCCCTCCCGTTCCCCTGTGTTTCGCTGGGTGTGGAGAAGGCAGGCAAGTTCCCAGACAAAAGGAAAAGGGGGGAGCACGTGCACACGTCAAATTGGGAGCAGTAGATGGTACCCTGGAGGGCAGCACCAGATCTTAACATGACCCTGACAGAATGGAGAGCTGGGCCAAAACTAACTAGGAAATTAAAGTGATGGGCAAAAGTATAGAACGGGGGATGCTACAGGAGCCTTCCTTCTCCCCTCCAGGGCTCCCCCGTCCCATGTACTTTCCTCTGGCCCTGGCGTGCAAAAGGCAAGGAAATGGGAGGGGGATCATGGGGAGGGGAGTTATTTGTGGTTTTTCTACTCCTGTGGGGGTTCTGGTCCCTGAACGCTCACAAAAGTGGAGTGGCTGCTGTATTTTTCATGCGCAACAAAATTGTTTAAACTAAATAACAGGGTTGTTGTTAACTGCTGCCAAGTCAGCTTCAATTTACAGCAACCCTCTAGATGAAAGACCTCTCAGTTACCCTGTCATCAACAGCCCTGCTCAACGTCTTGCAGACTCGGGCAGCCGTGGGTTCCTTGGTTGAGTCTGTCCACCTGTAATATGCTTTCCTTCTATTGCTACTGCCTTCTGCTGTACCCAGCATCACTGTCTTTTCTAATGAGCCATGTCTTCTCATGACGTCCCATGGCACTACTCTCAGACCCTAGTCTGAGCCAAATCGTTCATTTCTTCTCTCTGGATAGGTGAATATCCCCCACTCCTCCTTAACTTCTCACTATCCAACTTTTCTTCCCTTTCCTCCAGTTAGCCTTATGTGACTGTGAGACTGCTTGGATCTTGTCTGTGTGATTGTTAATTCCCCCAATAAAACAAATATTTGTTAAATCTCTGGCTGGTGTCCCTGCATTAGTACCAATATACATAGGTGTAAATGATCCTATAGGGTTACCCTACTATTGCAGGCCTCCTCTTTGAGCTAATATTCCCCATAGTTTCACAGAGGCAATAGCATGGTAGGTGGACACCTTAATCACCCACGTTTTGGTGTAGTACCAAAGTTTGACAGTTTCAGTTTAGTTGTCTTGGATTCTAGGGAGATTTCAGGCTTGATCTGCTCTAATATCCATTCATTTCTTTTTTTGGCAGTCCACGGTATAGTAAATGCATACTTGGCAACTGATCCTACTGTAATCATCTCAACTATTTCATAAAGCCTAATGCACTGTGATGGCTCAGCAAACCTGGGGAGGAACTGCCCACTAGAAATTGCTTAAAGTATGTTACTTTCAAAAGCCAAGATTACTAAATTTGTTTTCTCTGATGACTCACTGAATGCATATTTAGTATCAGCTATACAGGCTGCATGCCTTAAAAGTCAAGTCAAGTTTTATTCATTGCGAAGGTGCAATGACAACAAAAGTAAATTCATTTAATTACAATGTTATACATTGGGCTTGTGTTACCATAATTTCTGAATAGGATGCTAGCCTGTATTTTAAAATGATCAACTGCAATGCTAGAAGTTTGAGTAGTAAAGGAAATTTTCATGGGGGTGATGGTACAGAATTCTTAGTGGGGAGGGCAATGTCCTCATCTGCCCCCATCACAGCACCCCTTGATGCTAATTACTGGGTGGTGGTGGCAGAAGGGAGTGTTGCTTAGAGATGTCTCATGGTGTTTAAATCATATATTCAAGAGGAGTGCCGGCACAGTGTAGTGGATTGACTGCTGGACTATAACTGTGGAGATCAGGGTTTGAATCCCTTCTGGGCCATGGAAACCCACTGGGAGGCCTTGGGCAAATCACACTCCCTCAGCCTCAGATGAAAGCAAAAGCAAGACCCGCAAACAAATCTAGCCGAGAAAAACCCATGATATGGTCACCTTAAAGTCGCCATAAGTGAGAGACGGCTGGAAGGAATACACAACAACTTTTTGGGACAGTGGTGAGCAAATGTGGGAAGACAGGGGGCTACATTAGCAGTGATGTCATTCAAAATAATTAACATAGAATCACAGAGTTGGGAGAGACCCCAGGGGTCCTCCAGTCCAACCCCCTGCCATGTGGGAACACTCATCAAAGCAGTCCTAACAGACGGCCATCCAGCCTCTGCTTAAAAACCTCCAAAGAAGGAGGAGACTCCACCACACTCGGGGACAGCATATTCCACTGCCGGACAGCTCTGACCATCAGGAAGTTCTTCCTGAGGTTCAGGTGGAATCTCCTTTCCTGCAGCTTGAATCCATTGCTCCTTGTCCTAGTCTCTGGAACAGCAGAAAACAAGCTCGCTCCCTCCTCGACATGACAACCAGTTCCCATCCTTGCCTGTCCCTCATGGCTCAGGAGGATCCAGTCCTTCCTTTCCTTCGACCATCTCGTTTTTTCCTCCTCCTCCTGGGCTCCAGTCTCTTCCATCTCCTCCCTTTCTCTACCCTGGCTTCCTTTCCCAGATGCTGCATTATTTTACAATTTTAACAACTGCCAACTTGCACAACCTGGCTGAATGCCACCACTGCACATATTCCCCTCCAGGAGAGCTTGGATGACTGCACCTCCCACTGTACTCCTCTGAAAGAATAAATTGCTTTGCTCCCCAAAATCCTCTAGTGGGGGTTGGGGGCATTTTTACCATGTTTAACCTCCCCGTGCAATTTTAAGCCCAGGAGAAACCTTTTTTTAAACAAAAGGAAGTGATCAGTATGGTCACTTGTGACCTCACTTTGCTCACTCCACTCTAGCATTTAGAATCATAGAATCATAGAGTTGAAGTGTTTGCTCCATGTGCTAGTCTCTAGAGCAGTAGAAAACAAGCTTGCCCCATTTTCTGTATGGCATTCCTTCAAATATTTAAACATGGCTATCATGTCACCTCTTAAAAACTACTGCCACCACACTGCTGCTTGTCACCCATGTGGGTAGAAAGAAGGCAGGGCGGATGGGTGACACGTAGGCAAATGGAGCGGAGGAAGTGATTTCTTTTCCACTCACTTGCTTGTCTCCTGCATGGGCAGAAAGAAAGTGGGGCACACAGGCGACGGGCAGGCAAACAGAGCAGCGGGGGAATGTTTTCACATGCGGGTGGCAGGCAGGAGAATGGAGGGGGGAGTCCCAGGAGGGACTGAGGCGTGGGCTCTGACTTTGGCTTTCACAAGGGGTCTGCTCCCAAACCCTCACGAAACTCAAGGTGCTACTGCATATGCAAACACAGGTATTCCACAATCTGAAGAAAATCCAAAACACGAAACACTTCTGGTCCCAAGCATTTTGGGTAAGGGATAGTCAACCTGCATTAGAGATTCTCTACTTTTGCCAGTTCCTTTCAAGTTCGGACTAAACCTAGGCAGATTTAGCGCCTGACTGCCATGGAAGTCATTTACCACCCGTGCGGCGGTTTCTTTCTTTCTTCCTTTCTCTTTCTTTTTTTATGCAGAATGCTCCAGATTCAGTTCTTAGCAATTCCAGAATCAAATATGATTCCAGACTTCCACCTGGAAACTGCGTATTCTAGTCAACCAGAATGCACAACACTCAGCAACGTGGACCAATGGTATGACTCAGTACAAGGCAGCTTCCAGTGCAACTCTGCAGCCAAGTTTTTAAACAGCTTAAAATGCTGGGCCTGAAATAACCTTTCCTTTGCAGCTGACAGCACTCCCTCCCTCTTGCTGCATTCTAGTTTCCCTTTGTCAGAGGTATTTCTATGATGTTTCATCTTTTTTTCCTTCACTCTTAGAGCTTAATGCACAGGGCCTAGTCTGCTTGGTTTAATTTTAGGCTCTGTGCACGCCCTCTTCTCCGCCTATCTGTGTGTGTTTGCATCTAACATGCTTTTGATCAAATTGCCACCATCTGAAGTCTCCATATGCTCTTGTAAGTAGTAGAACAGAGAGCTACAGGATGTTGACAAGCAGGGTTATTTTTATATACAATTATATATACATACCTTGTCATCCAGTTCCATCAGGCAGGATGTTAGTTGAAAATCTATCCCTCCAGCACTGACACCAATAGTGAGATTAAAGTAGTTTAAAGTGAAGGTGTTACCATGCTGTATACCCCCACTCCATGGAGCAGTATAATTGGCAAGAAATAAAATTTAATTGGCAAGAGATATCATTTCTAATATAAAAATCATACACTTATGGCTGGAGGGCATGTGGAAACAGATTCTAGTTGGAAGCCGCATGCTAAGACAGATGACCGCAGCATGGCCAAGTAGTAAATTCAAAAGGATTAGGAAACAAAGCCCTGGAGCTAATAGGCTTCCAATAATCCTCTCAGTGACCCAAACTTCAAATACAATGGCAAATGAAACTGCCGCAATGAAGCAACCAATGATCAACATCCTGTAACCTCTTCCCACAGAAACTCTCCTTTGTTCCCTCACCTGACCAGACATTAAGAGACTATCACGGCTCCCATCAATGCTTTGTCACCTGAAGTTAAGACCATTAGTCTGTTCTGGACCCCTTTTGTTTGCCCTGCCAGAGAGCAATTAACACATTCCCCTTAAGGGTGGGAAACAGGGTCCTTAAACCCTGGAGCCAAGCCTGACAATTCGTAGTACCTTGGATGTACGTAGGCATGTCACTCTCTCTGTTGGCTCCCTGGTTCTCATGCCCTATGCCACCTTCAAACTCTTCCTTGAGCCATCTCACATCTATCTTCTGCTTCTGGGACATAATTATCACCTGCTTGTCCCCAAAATTTCTTGTTATCCAATTTATCTCTCCTTTATCTTCACTAGCCTTATATGGTTCATGAGACTGCTTGATTGAATCCTAAAATCCTAGAGTTGGAAGAAACCCCAGGGGCCATCCAGTCCAACCCTCTGCTATGCAGGAACACACATCAAAGCATTCCTGACAGATGGCCATCCAGCCTCTGCTTAAAAACCTCCAAAGAAGGAGACTCCATCACACTCCCAGGCAGCATATTCCACTGCCAGACAGCTCTGACCGACAGGAAGTTCTTCCTGAGGTTCAGGTGGAATCTCCTTTCCTGCAGCTTGAATCCATTGCTCCTTGTCCTAGTCTCTGGAGCAGCAGAAAACAAGCTTACTCCCTCCTTGACATGACATCCCTTCAAATATTTAAACATGGCTCTCATGTCCCCTCTTAAGCTTCTCTTCTACAGACTAAACAGCCTCAGCTCTCTAAGACGCTCCTCATAGGGCATTGCTTGCATGTGTCTGTGAATCTCCCAATAAAGGTATTCTTTTGACTTTCAATTGGTGTTTCACAGCTAGTACTGGTATACACAGGTGAAAAGTTCCTGTGGCTATCCCCGTCTTGCAGTCCTCCTTTAAGCTTCAACTCCCTACCTTTCTGAGGAGACACTGACACTGCTGGAGGACCTCAAGATTTTTCATCTTTTGGGATAACAAAGGAGTCTGGTTTAATTGCCTTGAGGATTGTGGCCTTCACACCAGGGGTTGGAATCATGCAGCCCTCCAGATGTGGTTGGCCTGCAGCTCCCTAGGCAGCACTGTCCTATATTCCAGTCAGCCAGTATCCCAGGTAGTTTGAATGCAGGAGCTATCAGGTAGCTAAGCCAGTCCAGGTCAGTGACAGGTTATCCAGCAGGATGAAGAGAAAAGCAAGAGGTGGCCGTCAGCCAGTCTAGTTGCACAGCCAGTCAGTAGTCCAAATAAACAAAGCCAGAAAGGAGTAAAACAGAGCTGTAAATAGTGGCCTGTCTAAGGCCATTTCCGCACTAGACAGTTATAGCGCTATGATTCCACTTTCAACATCCTATGGAATCCTGGGGTTTGCAGTTTCGGGAGGGGCCGGATGGCACCCCCCGAAACTGCAAACCGCAGGATTCCATAGGATGTTGAAAGTGGAATCATAGCGCTATAACTGTCTAGTGCGGAAATGGCCAAAGATCCAGCGAAATACCAAAGAATGCTGCCAGTCACCAAGACAGGCAGTTGTAAGCAATAAGGCTTTCAGTGAACTGCTGGAGAATTTATAGTCAGCTGTCTCGAGGCACCAGGTTCTTTAATTAGTGTCTCCTACTTAAGAGTCTCTGGGAGTGATCTAACTTCTTCGAATCCTACTTGTGCATCGCAAATGGCTGCACTGCATCTTCAGGCTCCTGCTGGGGAGTAGCGCTCCCCTCTACCTCAACCCCCATCACCATTACTCAGGAGCTATAAATTCCTGGCACGCCTGGCACTCTAACTCTGTACCTGAATCTTACAGTTCCAGAGGGTGAGTTATGATAAGCACAGCCAGTAGTGAGGAATGCTGGGAGCCTCGGTCATGTAGAAGACTACATTATTTATGGAATCATAGGTCATTTCTGCACTACACTGTTATAGTGCTATTATTCCACTTTCAATATCTTATGGAATCCTGGGGTTTGCAGTTTAGGGAGGAGCCTTTAGAATTCTCAGCCAAAGAGCTCTTTGGCCTTGGTAAACTACAAACCCCAGAATTCCATAGGATGCTCAAAGTAGAATAATAGCACTATAATAGTGTAGTGTGGAAATGGCCATAGACTCATAGAACTGGAAGAGACTACAAGGGCCATGCAGGAAAACAATCATAGAATCATAGAGCTCGAAGAGACAGCAAGAACCATTCAGTCCAGCCCTCTGCCATGCAGAAATTTATCCTCAAAGCATTTCCAACAGATGGCCATACAGTCTCTCTTTAAAAACCTTCAAAGAAGGAAACCCCACCACACTCCAGTCAAACTACTCCTGACAGATGGCCATCCAGCCCTTGTTTAAAAACTTCCAAAGAAGGAGACTCCACCACACTCTGAGGCAGCACATTCTTCTGTTGAACAGCTTTGACTGTCAGGAAGTTCTTCCCAATGTTTAGGTAGAATCTCTTTTCCCATGTATGCTTTACACTCTGGGCTTATGAGCTAGCTGTGGGCAGGAATGGCAGAACTCTACCAAGTGTGCATTGATGTAGTTGCTGGGGAAAAAGAACTCAGAAGAACTTTGTATGAACAGGATCAAGATGACATGTGCACATTGTCCAGTTGTGCTAATCTTCTTGGCCTATTGTGCTAACATTCTTAGTTTATTTCTCCCAGTAGCCTTTGCAGTTTCAGCTGATGCTAACTGCTGAATTTGTATAGCCTTGGCATCTGACTGTGCTTCCCATCATCACTTGCTCTGCAGGGCCTTGGAACATAGTGAGGAACTAGTACCAGCCAACTGTTAAGATGCATCCCTAACCTGCTAGACTTAAATACAAACAGCTATCAGAATAAGCATTTTTAGTTTGTTTAGATGTACACATTAAGCATAGGTGCCGTAAATCAGAAGCATGTATTGGAGGACAAAACGTGTTCTTGATAGGGAATGTAGGAGTGCTGAGGAGTCCAGGGGCGTTTCTGTCTGTAAAACCCTTTATAGAGTTCAGTGCAGACTAGAAATGATGGCAAGGTGCTCCACATCATTGGCCTGTGGTATCTCAGCAGTTGTTGCCCTGGGCTCCCAGCAGCTGATTAGAGGCATGAGTTACTCTGGGGAGCTTGCATTATTTAATATCGGTAAGTTTTGCCTGTTGAATAAATCTGTAATTACTTTCCACTGCTGGCATGCTTATAGCCTCTGTATCCTATAAGAACTAACCTCATTTGGTATCACAAGGGATGCACAATGTGCAAGGTATATCAAGGTGTGCTTGACACCTTAGTCCCACATTGGAAGGTCAATGTGGTGTGGTGGTTAGTATCCAGGTGCCCATGAGCCATAAAACTCACTGGGTGACTATGGGCCTGTCATTCTCTCTTATAACCTTTCTCATATGATTGCTGTGAGGATCAAATGGAAAGAAGGAGAGGCAGCCATGTTGCCTTGAGCTTGTTGAAAGGAAAATAGAATTGAAATGTAACTAATAGATTTTTTTTTATTAAAAAAGGGCCAAAGGAGATCTTTTCTTTGTTGTGTGAAAGCAATCACTGTTTGCTTTAAAAAGAATGCACCAAGACATTAATCAATGAGATAGAGTATAAATTTATGCTAACAGAGTTAGGCAGTAGTTGTATAACTAGAAAACTGCAAATGTGCATTAATGCATGCACAACAGTGCACAGTACCACCACACTCATAACTCTACTTCTGCAAGCTTGAATTGAATAAGGTCATTCTGCATCAGACAAAAAGATCCAACCCCTTTTGTAGAGGACCTTACGCCTGTGTATGTCGTGCACAGGATACCAACCAAGATGTGTATGTGTACACTTAGTGGAATCTGGTGGCTTCCATGTCAGTAGTGCATTGAACTTGCTCTGTGACTTAGTCCAAACCATCCTGCTGTCACAAACAGAAGCAGTCTTCCTAGGAAATAACAGTAATTTTGGGGAGAAACTTCTGTTATCAGCACAAAAGAAAGGAATTGGTTAGAGTTTTCTCTCCCTGGCCTGAGAAAAGTTGTCCCCTCTGCTCAAAGCCTATCCAAATATTTAAAAAATGCCATGCATGTGATTTGCTTTCTCCCTTGTTAACTGTATAAGTAAAGCAATGGAGAAATAGGTAGAGTATGCACATTTTCTCTGCGGGGTGTAGCTACTCCCCTGCCATGAAACAGCAATAACTTGAGATGCAAGTTGAATATTTCAATAATTTAAAATTGCAGTTGACCATATAGACCATATAGACATACAATTCAGGCATCCGAAGGAAAGGGCAGGTGAAGTGACTTAGAGAATCCTGATACAGCAAATGTGGGAGTTCTTGGTATGAACAATTTGCAGTGTCTCAATCCCTGCAATGCTAGAAACGTGAGGTGTAGAGAGAAATTCCCTTGAGGCAGGATTCTTATTTGGGGGCCAGTACCCTCACTGTGCCCCCCACATAGCTGTATCCCAGCTTCCCATGCGACTTCTGCATAACTTGGGTGGTGGCGGGGGGATTCAACCAATAGCACTGTGTAACACAGTCTTAAAAACTGGGTTCCAGCATAAGTCTGATTCAACCAGGTTCTTTTGCTCTTTCATAAATGAAAAGGTAGTTAAGGTGGCAATCCTAACCAGAACTTGGGAATGTTCTTGTTTGGGCCAAAACTTCCCAAATCCCCCAGCCAACACAGAGGGAAATGTGTGTAGCTGCATGAATGAATGGAATCTTTATAGACGTGGTTTGCAAACCTGGGGGTCTCCAGCTCTTGTTGGACTTGTCTTTGTGTGCCTTCAAGTTGTTTCCAACTTATGGCACCCCTAAGGTGAACCTATTATGAGGTTTTCTGGGGCTACGTACGTGTGACACACTCAAGCTCACTCAGTGGGTTTCCATGGCCAAGCAGGGAATCGAACCCTGCTCTCCAGGGTTGTAGTCTAATTCTCAAAGCACTATATCATGGTCCTTTCTGCAATGCACCTTTTCGCAGAGCTGGGTTGTGGGGATCGCACGAGCAGCCTCTAGCGAGAGGCTCTCGCGTCCTGGTTCCTTCAGCTCCGCAGCTGCCACCTGCTCATGCGAGAGCCCCATCTCTTCCTTCTGCAGTGCAGCCTGGGAGTTCCCCAGGCTGCGCTGGGGCAGGAAGCGTGAGCGCTGTGGCTCCAGAGCTCCGCACACATGGCAAGTGCACATGGGGCCCTGGAGTGATGTGCGTTCATGCACCATTTTCGGCTTACAGCCAAAAATGAAAAGTGCGCGATCGGTACCTGCCAGCCCTTGGAGCGTCGCGTGATTGTGAGTGCGTCATGTGGACCGCTCCTCACATTCGCGCGACGCTCAAGGGGCCCTTTTGCATGGCAAATGCTGTGCGAAAAGGGCCCATGCTGGATCTGGACTAGAATTTCTCAACTCCCTGATCATGGGCCATGCAAGCATGGGCTTCTGGGAAATGAAGACCAACAAGTCCAACAAGTGGGATAGACTGCCTTGGAGGTGGTGGGTTCTCCATTTTTGAAGGTCTTTAAGCAGATGTTGAATGGGCATCGCTTAGGAGTCTGTAATTGTGTATTCCAGCATGGCAGAAGGTTAGACCAGATGACCCTTGTGGTCTTTCCAGCTCTAAGAGTCTATGATTCTAAGTTTGCTTTCTGCCACTCAGAGGCCCCTTGGCTTGCTTGCTTGCTTTGCACAAAAGAGACCAGGAGCACATAAAATTCCAGTGGCCACGTTTGCTGTGAGAGTTGTAGTTCCAAAAACAATTTCTCCAAGGTCTTGTCCTGATGAAGAACACGTAGGTAAGATGTGATCCAGTGAAGCCAGAACAATGTTTGAAAGCTTCTCTGATTGCTTCCTGCAGGCTGCTATTGACAGAAACAGTATGAGGGACACTCGGTGCTGCTGGTAAGAGTAATGACTCCCCAACCAGAAATAATAGGCAACGCTGCAGGAAGGTAAATCCAAGCAGGATTATGGCACAAAGTGCTTGCCTACAGGGACAGTCACAGCTGAGACCCGTTTTCATCCTCAGCTGATTTTACCTGCTGGGCAGACAAATGTACCTTCTGCAAATCAGCTCCCTGCAGGTGAAGGCTGGTTCACTTGTTTCCAAAGGACTCCAATTCTGCCCTCTCTTCTGGTGCTCATGGTAGGACTTCAGTTCACTGCACCACTTCAGTGTCTCCGACGTGCCTGTGTGTGTGGGACGGAGCATTAGCAAGGCTGGTGGCCACACTGGGAAAGTCATCTTACAAATTGATTTTATTGCATCATGGCAATTTCCAAACACCAAGCTGGCATGAAACCAGCCCAACGAGCACTGTGTGTCAGATCTAACAGCTTCTTTGAAAGACGACAGGCTTAAACTCAATCTACCCAATTCATTATTTTAAGAAGTGGGAGGTGAAACGCTTTTATCCGGGGGCCAGACGTTCAAGGCCTGGTTTGCCTAGTGGAAGGTAGAGACAGGTAAGAGCCTGAAAAGTGAGAGAACGACTCTGGAATTTATGCTATTCCTTCCAGATTGGATAGTGTGGCCTCTTTGGTTTTGGCCAGAATCAGCCTCACTAAGGGACTGCCATTGCTAGGCCAAAGTCAGTATCCAGATCTTCAGACATTTGTCAAGTGGACTTTGACGTATGACAACCATATAGATGAGAGACCCTCAGAATTCTCAGTCATCAACTGCCCTGTTAAATCAAACCAATTGATTTTCACCCTGTCAACCTTCTTCGCTGCCCAGCTTTTACAAGTCCATAATTAGAAATCGAAAATACTCCGGCCTAGAAGAATCTAACATTGGGATCTACTGACCCTCCACATTTGCGAGTTTGACATTCATGGATTTGATTATTTGCGAGTTTCCCCAACTCCTGCTCCCCTACCTCAGGTACTATCTTTTTTTGGGGGGGGGGGCTTTCTCTCTTGGTGGCTCCAATCAGGCTGTGCAGCAATTTAAAAACCTCCCTCCAGTCCTCCTCCTCCTTCACCGGCCACTGCCTGGCCAGTCAAGGACAGCCCAAAGCCTGATTCCTCAGCACCACAAGCCCTCTCCTAAAGCTCTCCATATACCCAAGGAAGGAGATGGGGAAGAGAGAAGAAGTACAGAACCACCATGCCAACCATCTCCTTTCCCTGACCTGGTTTAGACTCTCTCTGCCCGTGCCTCAGCCCCCTTCCCACAGACACACAAATTTTGATATTTGTAAATTTTTCACTTTTGCGAGGGTCCTGTGCCCCTAACCCTAGCGAATGTGGAGGGCCAAGTATAATTATATATCCTCACACTTGAAGGTCTTGTCTAGTTATTTCATGGCAGATCTTCCAGGTCTTAGGCCCTTTCTGCAGCTTACGTGCTGCCAAATCCATTCTGTGGGGATCCTGGAGTTGGCTCTCTCGGTAGGGAAGCATGACAGAAGCACTCCCCTCTGCACCAGCTGCCTGCTGGAAGGGAGGAAACATGATGGCTCTGCTCCTCCTTTCCACAGCACAGCTCAGCACCTTCCCAGGCTGCGCTGGGGAAGGAGGCGCAGCCATTGCGCTTCCTGACTCTCTGCACAACAGGAAGTGTGGGAGGGAGGCAGGAGGACTGCACAATTGCGGTTCATTGATGGGAGAAACCTGTCAATGATTTATTCCATGATTGTGATGGGCAGCGATGGAATTGCGATGGGATCGTGACGACATCATGCAGAACTGTCATCGCAGTCCTATCGCTATCCTGTTACCATTGCAGGCTGGGAGCAGGGTGCGGAAAAGGCCTTAGTCTTCTTCTGATTTCTTAACTTCATTTTGAGTCATGACTGAACCAAGATAGAGGAAATCTTTAACAACGTTTTCATTACGCACTTTAAATTTACGTAAATCAGCAGTTCTTAAGCTTCTCGTTAGAGCAGATCCCCTTCAAATATATTTTGTTTCTGCAGATCGCTGGGACTTAGCTCACAATTTAAAACTCTAAAGTGCATTATATATTCATTTAAAGTTGCTTATCAAGGATTGTCAAATTTGGAGAGAAGAGAGAAATAAGTAAGTGCACAAACTCCCTTTATAATATTTTTACTGGAATGATTCCATGCAAATCTGTCTTAATTTCTTCCTATTTTAACTGTAAAATCTCACAACATTTCTTCAAGCCTTCGCGGACCCTCTGGGAGGACATCATGGACCCCTGGGAGTATGCAGACCATAGGTTAAGAACTGCTGGTATAAATTATCTTTGGATATCCCCTCTACGAATTCACACAAAAGCATAAGTACTTGAAACCAGTGGTTTGCAAATTTAGGGTCTACAGATGTTGTTGGACTGCAACTCCCAGAATCCTTCACTGTTGGCCTTGCCAGCTGGGACTGCTCTGAGTTGAAGTCCAACACGTTTGCTTTAAACTATGTCAGAGGGGGATAAAGTTCGATCTCTGGACCTTACTTTTGTGGCTCCTGAAGCGCCTCCCAAATTAAAAAAAAAAGGCATGATTTTTTTGAATCATTTTTGTCCCCAAGCTCCATGGAAAGCAATGAGAAAAAACACCCCAGCTCCACATAGAAAGCCCCAGAATTCTTCTATTTGCATCAGAGCCCTTCTCAAAACAATGAGTGGATGCAAAGTTGCATCACTTCCAGTGGCCATTTTGAGAAGGACTTTGACAAAGATTGGGATATTTGGGAGCCCCTTCGGCATGGTGCTGACTGCAGGAGGGCTGGAGGGGCAGAAAATTGGACCTTGGCCCATGCTTGGTTGCCCACCCCTGAACTATACAGAGGCCCCTGGCTCATGCTTTCTATCTCTGTGCAGAAATGAAAAAGGACATATGAACTTCCAGATGTTTCCTGCAGGTTACCTATTGGCCCTCCCTGTTTTAAGCCTGAGTGTTTTATTGTGCACAGGAGCAGCTGGTAGATCTGCTACTACAGTTGGAGGGGTTGGAGAATCTATCCTCGATTTTACTGCTGTGTTTGTGCGTAATTTCATTCATTCATTTCATTCATCAAAGTCACATTGCATCATGGTTTTTGTCCTTTCAAGACCATATAAACTGGTGGTCCCTGCCCTGCCTTCCTAGTGAGGATGAAGTTGGTTTGGAATTGAAGTGGCAAAAGCGTGGAAGGGTACATTTTGCTTGCATGGTTCTGGTGGGAAAGTTGAACTGTCATGAGGTTACAGATGGCTTGGCACAGAAAAGGGGAAACTCACTCAGGAACAGAGAGTACATCATGTTTGCTTCATGAATGCAGATTCATAGGAGGCAGAGCAGAGAGTCTGGAACGGCCACCCAAGTTTCCAGATTAGAATTCAGAAGTAAGGACATTGCAGCGTTTGACCTGTATGCTGGCTTTTCTCTTCTAATTTTGACAGTACATTTAAATCTTTCTCTCTGTTCATGGTAGAATCATACAGTCAGAAGGGCCCTTATGGCCCATCAAGTCAACTTCCTTATCAATGTATGGGAATCAGAGCCGGAGACTATTAAAAGTAGCATGATAAAGTGGGTGCAGGATATTGGATGTCCTCTTCAGTTAGACCATTAGTTGCAGATCTGGAAAGATTTAAACTTCTCAGCCTACCAATCATCAAAAGAAAACTACTATAATATGCTATATAGATGGCACCTAACTCCAGTGAAAATTGCTAAGATTTATAAAGGAGGGAATGAAAATGGTTGGAAATGCAAATCTGAAAGACGTTCATTCTATCATCGCTGGTGGTACTGTAAAAAAGCAAAAATAAAAATAAAAATAAATAATAATTTTTTTTTAAAAAAATCGGAAAACCATTCATATAGAAGTTACAAAAATTATCAAGAAGAGCTTTCCTATGAAACCAGAATGGTATCTACTAAATGCTGTAGAGGGCTATATTGAGGAAAAAACATAAGAAAATTATATTAAATTTGATAACCAAGGCTAGAATCCTTGTCTCTAAAGAATGGAGGAAAGAGGAAGCCCCTCCTGTTGATTTATGGATTACGGAGATATATGAATGATTGGAAATAGATAAGTTGACAGTGTTATTGAAAGAGAAATCACTAGATAATTTTAAAAAAACAATGGGAAGACTTGATTACATAATTTGAGGAGAATTGGAAGAGCTCATTTGTTATAGCTTTTAGAGACTGAGTTAGTTAGTTAGTCAAGATGGAGTTATATCTGTACTGCAGCTAGTCCAGTGTTTTCTTTGTTAATGTATGTATTGAGTATAACATTCTGTTATATTTTGTTATCTTCATAATCTGTGTAGATGTTACCTGCAACCAAATATTATTATTTACTGTATAACAACAACAACAACAACAACAAAGTTCCTTCTCAATGTAGATTCTCCACCTAAAGCATCCCCAACAAGTAGCTGTTTAGCCTCTTTGTGAAGATGTCCAGGGAGGGAGATTTCACCACCTCTCTGGGCAATAGGTTCCATTGTCACACCGTTCTTACTGCCAAGACATTCCTTCTCATGTTCAATCAAAGGCCATTTCCACACTAAGCTGTTATAGTGCTATTATTCCACTTTCAACCTCCTGTGGAATTCTGGGATTTGCAGCGTAGGGAAAGGCATTTAGGATTCTCAACCAGAGAGTTCTTTGGCTTCAGTGAACTACAAACCCCAAATTCCACAGGATGGTGAAAGTGGAATAATAGCACTATAACAGTGTAGGGTGGAAATGGCCAAAATCTACCCTCCTGGAATTTAAAACAGTGGGTCTTAACCTTCTCTTTACAGGGGATCCCCTGTAAATATTTTTTTTTTTTGCCAGGGACCTCCAAGACTTAGATCAAAATTTAAAATAAATAAGTAGTCAAATATGTATTTATGTATGTATGTATGTATGTATGTATGTATGGCTTCTGGAGACCAGGACCCAAATCCCTGCTCAGACACTGGATGACCTTGGTCCCTGTTGCTGCTACAGCTGTTGGTGTTCAGCAGCAAAGCTTGGCAGACTCCCTGTGAGGGCTTTGTGGACCCCCAGGGGTCCCTGGATCCCAGGTTAAGAATCACTGATTTAAAACCATTAGATCTAGCCCTACCCTCTGGGGCAGCAGAGAACAGGCAGAGAACTGCCCTCTCTTCTCTGTGACAGCCCTTGAAGCATTTAAAGAGTGCAGTCGTGTCACTCCTCAGTCTTCTGTTTGCCAGGCTGAACATGCCCAGTTCCTTCAACCTCTCCTCATACGTTTTGTTTCCTCTCATCCCTCTAATCATCCTTGTTCCCCGCTCTGAACCTGCCCCAACTTGTCCAATGTATTTGTGTGTGTGTGTGTGTGTGGGGGGCAGATTGTCAATGGTCCAACTGTTGCAAGGGCTCCAGGCCCCTCACAAGTTAGGGGTCCAGTGCTGAACAAAAAAGGATATGGCTTGCTTCCTCTTCTTCCCTTCTCACTTCCTGAATCTTTTGAAGTCTCTGGTGCCATCAAAAGTTTGTATGTGACATGAGTCATTGAATCAAAACACATGGGTTCAGGCTGATCATTGCTTGAACTTGCAGGGCTGAAAAGGGGTTCACCCATGAAAGTGTTTGCGTTGTTTGGTGCTGCACCTCGTGATTTTGTTTTGTATTTGCTTATTTAACTTCTGTGCCACCGCTCCTAGAATAGCTCACACCAAATAAGACCAAAGGAGGTCTTATTTTTCAAAGTGCTCAAGAGTCCTAGCCACCTTAATCCAACCTTGGATGAGACCCTATGTGGCTATGCATTGTCTAAGAGTTCCACATGCCTCAAGTACCAGTATGCTTGGGGCTGATGACAGCTCCTACTGCAAGTCCCAAGATTCACTGCGTTGCTATGATAACTCCACTATGGCTGTTCTGTGGGCAGTGTAGCATGGGGGGCTATTACCCCTAAAGGTAGGTGACTCAGGGGTCCACCCGCGATCCCAATGACTCCATGAAAGGTTGGGGAATTATCAGCTCAAAAGAAAGGCCTGCGAGAAGGGGGTAACCTAGCAGGATCTTTCCACTTGTGCATATTGGTACCAATGCAGGGACACCAGTTGGAGATTTAAAAGTATGTTTTATTGGGGAGTATTACAATCACACACAAGATTCAAGCAGTCTCACAATGTCACAAGACTAACCAAAGGAAAGGAAGGAAAAATTGGACAGTGAGAAGTTTAGGGTGAAGTGGGTGATATTTGCCTATCCTGAAGAGAAGAGATAAACAATGTGGCTCAGACTAAGAGTCTGAGGGTAGTATAACAATGGGAATCTGAGCAGCAGAGTGATGACCTGCGATCAATGTACTACTGTACTGCAAGTTGTCTGGCTCAGAATCTGGGTTTGAACACTCTTTTTCTGCCCTGAAGGGGAAAATGTTACTGGCTTTCGAGGAGAACAAACAATGGGGTCCGGAACAGGCTAATGGTCTTAGCATTAGGTGACAAAGAACTGATGGGTAATCATGAAAGTTCCTTAATGACTAGGCAGGTGAGGAAACAAAGGCAGATTTTGGTGGGAAGAAGGGATTTGCTGATGACAATCAGTTGCTCTGTTGAGGGAGCTTTGGGCGCTATTGTTTCTGAAGGTTGAGTCACTGAGGGGATTATCAGAAGCTCATTAACACTGGAGCTTCTCAGCTGTTACCTTGACTATGACCTGGCCATGCCCTGAGGTCCCATCTTGATCTAGTTTCAGTCAGTCCTCTTGGCCAGCATGGCTGTTCAGCCATTACAGTATATAATTTATATTTTATGCCAATTATATAGTGCTCATCGCCAATCATATCATGGAGTGGGGGTGTATGGCATGGTAATGGGGGAAGGGTCTGCAGAAGCATCTGGCTGTGTTCCCTTAACCACATGCAGACCGAGGACATCTTTTGCCAAGATCTGCTGGGGTCCTCCAGAAGTCTCAGTAGACGATGTCATCAGTTTGCATGTGGCTCATGGGACAGAGCCAGACACTCTGCTCTCTTCTGCTGTCCACGAGCCACAGAATGGTCATGGCAGAGGCTCTTGCAGATACAGAGGCCATTTCTGCACTCGAGTGTTATGGCGCTACAATTCCACTTGCAACATCCTATGGAATCCTGGGGCTTGCAGTTTCGGGAGGGAGGAAATGGCCAGAGTCAGTCTTTGCAGGGAACTTTGTGCAGGGGGGAAGGAAATATCAACATCTGCTATGATTAAAAAATGCATACATAGGCTTAAAGTGGAATTATGTTTGCATATTTCTCTAAGAGAATGCCAGCCCTTGTGTGTGTGTGTGTGTGTGTGTGTGTGTGTGCATGTGAGAGAGAGAGTGAATGAAAGAGATTCAGAAAGAGAGAAACATAATATATTTCTGCTACATATTTCTTCTTCCCTTCACATTCCCTATTCCTTGCATGCCATGTCTTAAATTTTAGATTTTAAGTTGTCTTATTACCTATCTTGTAAGTTGCTGTTGAAGGTTTTTGGAGTAAAGAGCAAGCTGCGCACCTTTAAATGCATATATACGCATGTTAGCAATAGGATTGTGTTACATTGAAAGATCTTATCTAGCTCAAACATAGCTCTTTCTCTGTTCTTTCACATTTAATACTTGATGCTGGGAGCGTGCCTTCAAGGAAGCTAAAAAATGAATATTTCCTGAAGACACAAGGCGGAGGCCAGGAATATGGTACACTTGGGATACATAGTTATGTTTTGACAGCATAGGGAACAGGCAATAATATGAACTAACTGATTAAAATCAATTAAGTTAGATATTTTCTAAGAAGAAACATCAACTTAATTAAAGGGTTTTTAAATGTAATTAAATTATTGATTAAGTTACTAATTAAATTAAATGAGAAACTAACAAATTTTACTTTTCCCAGCTGGTTCTCAGATAAACACAAATGGCTATAGGAAGCTTTTCTTATTTTTTGTTCATGTTTATGATAGTGTAGTCACTTCCTGGTTTAAAAGATTCTAAACCAATGAACCGAAAGGATGTCTTGGAAGTAGGTAAAGATCTTCTTTGCTTCCAGGTAGTCCTCCTATATTCTACACTGGACACCACATAGAGGCTCCTCATCAGGAAACAGAATTCTGCTGTTCTTAATCCTGGAACTTCTGCTGGAATCTCCAGAAAAGTGGAGCTGAAGGATCTGAGATTATAAGGGAGTAAGAAAGGGAAAGCAAGGAAGGGTTTTGGTGGGTTGAATGAGAAATGGGGTTTTCAATAATTCATAGAGCTGTGTCTTTCCCTGCTAAGGTCAAAACAGGGACAACGCTGAGGGTGGGAAGAAGGAAGATCACGAATGACATTTTCCAGTTTCATTTGCAGGCTTTTAACTTGAACAGCACGGTAAGTGCTCATACACACATGGTCGTACTTTTTTTTTTGGCTATTGTATAACATCTGCCTTCAGCTCACAGTTGTATATGTGGAGCTCATAGAATCATAGAACCATAGAGCTGGAAGAGGCCACAAGGGCCATTGAGTCCAACCCCCTGCCATGCAGGAATATGCCATCAAAACATTCTCAACAGATGGCCATTTGGCCTCTGTTGAAATACCTCCAAAGAAGGAGACTCCACCACACTCCCAGGCAGCAGCATAATCCACTGCTGAACTGTTCTTACTGTTAGGAAGTTCTTCCAAATGTTTAGATGGAATCACTTTTTCTGAGGTTTGAAGCCATTCCTCCATGTCCTAGTCCCTGGAGCACAGAAAACAGGCTTGCTCCATCCTCCATGTGACATCTCTTCAAGTATTTAAACATGGTTGTCATGTCATCTTTTATCCTTCTCTTCTCCAGGCTGAACATACCCAGCTCACCAAGCTTCTCCTCATAGGACTTCATGGTTTCCAGGCCTTCTACCATTTTTGTTGCCCTCTTCTGGACATGTTCCAGCTTGTCAGTATCATTTCTGAACTGTGATGCCCAGAACTGGACATGGTATTTCAGGTGGAGTCTGACCAAAGCAGAACAGAGTGATACTGTCACTTCCCTTGACCTATACTTCTATTGATGCAGCCCTGAATTGCACTGGATTTTTTAGCTGCCGCATCACACTGCTGACTCATGTTCAGCTTGTGGTCCACTAAGGCTCCTAGATCCCTTTCATGTGTACTGTGGTCAAGGCTGGTGTCACCCATCTTATATATCTTTGCATTTCATTTTTTCTGCCCAGCTGTAATACTTGACACTTCTCTCTATTGAAATTCATTTTGTTAGTTTCGACCCAACTCTCAAAGTCATTTCTAATTCTGATCCTATCCTCTGGGCTGTTAGCTACTCCTCCCAAACTGGTGTCATCTGCAAAGTTGATAAGAATGCCCTCTATTCCTTCATCCATAAGATTGATAAAGATGTTAAATAGCACTGTTCTGTAAGTGTAATTGTTCCACATGCGGTTGTGCTTTCTTGGATGGTGTGTAACTATTCATTAGTGCCATCAACATACCGCTTGATTCACTGGGGTTGCAGAAACAGCTAGCATCTTGTCAGATATGTCATTGGTTGCACAATGTTTATATTCAGCAGAGTGGTGAATTTTCTCCTCCTAAGGTAAATAAAATTGAAATAGATTGATGGAGTTGTTAACATTTAACTAAATGCATTAACGGTTTTTGCACTGACTTTACTGTCTCTAGGAATGTTACTGCTCCATAGTGAGCAGCATTATTTTTTCTTCCTTTCTTTTTTGCCATGGGTCCCTGGTGACTAATCTTTCTATGGCACAACTCCCTCTCTCTTTGGCAAGGTGGAGAGTCAGCACACATGGCCCAGCATCCTGTTAGTGACATATACCAGTGTAAGTACCCCTTATGCCTCCCTAAGTCTTTTCTTGGTCATCACAGAGTTGGTATTCTCTTCCACCCTCTGCAGTGACCAAAGCCCTTCCATGACTCACGGTTTTGAGTCGTCCTCTTAAACAGCCATTCCATGCCTGATAGAAAGCATAGAGGATTGGAGAAACATCTGGCATTCTTTCTTGATTATCAGTCTCCTGGCATTATTTGAAGGATCATATTTACTGGTACGAACCCGCCTGCATATTGAGATCTTCTCAGGAAACCCTGCTCTCTATTCCATCACCCTCACTGGTACATCTGATGGGAATATAGGAGAGGGACGTCTTGGTGGCTAATCCCATTCTCTTGATCTCCCTTCCCAGCCTGGCACTTTCCTTACTATCTTTTTGCTAGCAGGTAAAACCCTTGTTATTCCAGCCGGCTTTTGAGAACTGATTCCTGTCCAACTCTAAGAATCATAGAATCATATAATTGGAAGAGACCCCAAGGGCCATCCAGTCCGACCTCATTCTGCCGTGCAGGAAACAATCAAAATACCCTTGACAGATGGCTATCCAGCCTCTGTTTAAAAACCTCCAAAGAAGGAAACTCCACCACACTCCATGGAGGCAGAATACTCCACTTTCAAAATGCTCTTACCATCAGCAGGTTCTTCCTAATGTTTAGGTGGAATCTCTTTTCTTCTTGTTTGAACTCATTGCCCTATGTCATTATGGTCTCTTCCAACTCTACGATTCTATGATTAAATAAAGCCTACAGAACCTGATATTTGTTGGCAGCCTCCCATCCAGGTACCAACTGGGGCTGACCCTGCTTAGCTTCCAAGATCAGACAGGATAAGGTGCCTTTAGGGCAGTGGTTCTTAATCCGGGGTCCATGATGCCCTCACAGGGGGTCCACAAAAGGCTCAAAGGCTGCTTAGCCCATGTCCTCCCCACAATGGAGTGGTGACATTACAGGAACTAAAACAAAAGGAGGGAGGCAGACTGGCTGGCTGGGCTGGCATGTTGCCTGTTACATGACTGCTTCACTCTGGGGAGGAGGCAAGCTCAGCAGCTGAGTGACAGTGGAGCTGACAGCCAACAAGTGTTTGCCCTTCTTCTTACTTTCTCCCTCTCCTTCTTTCCAGCAGAGAGCAGTCCAGTCTACTATCAGAAATGCTCTCTCTTTCTCTCTCTCTCGCACACACATTTTCCACCCACTTCTTCACCAGGAGGAGAGGAGATTTAGACAGGAAAAGGAGTGAGGGGGGGAAAAAAGGCAAAAAGGGGAGAGTTGAAGGGAAAAAAGGGGGTTGAAGCAACCGCTCTGCATAAGACCCTGTATGTGCCTCCACATTTTCATTTATAAATATACAAGCTTTTGTATGAATGAGTGGTGGCTTATTTTGCCAGCAATGACTCCTTGCTTCCAGCTTCCCCAGGAGGGGGTGGCACCCCCTACTGCAGTGTCCTCTCTTCTCCTTTGGCCCCACTCCTCCCTGCGATCTTTTCTCAGAGTTGGCTGCCTTACTGCATCAAGGATCCTACTGAGAGTGGGGCTGAATGAGAAAAGGGGGCACTGCTGTAGCATGTGTTACCCCCTGGCAAGATGCAGGAAGCTGGAGCAATGGATCATTATTCGCAAAATAAGCTGCTACTCAATTCAGACAAAAGCATGTGCACCTATAAATGGAAATGAGGAAATGTGCTTTGGGTCTTTTATAGAGGAGTTGCTTCAATCTCCCGTTTTTACCTTCACCCTCTTTTTGCTTTTTTCTCTCTTTCCCTTCTTTGCCTGTTTCAGTCTCCTCACCTCCTGGTGAAGAAGGCAAAAAAAGTGGGTGTTTGAGTGTTTCTGATAGGCTGGATGGCTGGAAAAAAGGGAGGGACAGAGAGAGAGAGAGAGTGAGAGAGAGGGAGAAGGGCAAAGGCTGGCTGGCTGGCTGGCTGGCTGGGCCTGCACTTTGCTGTTCAATCTGCTCCAGCCTTAAACTGGTGGGAAGAAGCAAAGGAATAGTCTTCCTTCCCCATCCAGGGCCTCTCAGGGAAGTGTGCATTTACTTATTTCTCCCTTCTCTCCCAATTTGAAGCTCCTTGATGAGCAATTTTCAATAAATATTTGATGCGCTTTAGGGTTTTAAATATTAAGTCTCGGGAGTCCACAGCAACAAAAGATATTTAAAGGGGCTCTCCGGTAAAGAAAAGGTTAAGAACCACTGCTTTAGGTATCTCTCTCTCTCTCTCTCCCCCTCCATCTGGGGAAATGTGTTTCCTCAGTGATCAAGGTCCCAAGCCTATCAGCAGAATATCATAAGCATGTTGGTGACACCTCATGTATCACTGTGTTAACTCAGTCTTCTTGCATCTACTGATACTGGGAATTGTAAGAGATTTTATTTAAACAACTGAATGGTTTTCTCTGTCTCTTTCGTTCCCTCCTGCCAACTGTGTGTGTTATTAACTGTCTTCTCAGCATCAGGTTTCTTGACTCATTTGGAGAGTAAGGTTGTGTCACATTGACTTATTAGTTCTCAGGTTCCTTACTGATGAAGCTGAGAAAGAATTGATGGAAATAATGGGTTTGGAAGGCTCCGCTAATGACTTAATGTCTCAGCTTGGCTGACAGATAGTAAACAACACTGGCAAACAATGCCACCGTGAATCTTTACCACACTCTTGCACAGCAAGTCTACTGATGTGTTTGTACTGACACTTGGTGTGTCATCAGTGCTTTAGCTATGCCAGTCTTGTTCCTCTTCCCATTTTTTTAATGGCATCCGTGTATCGACCAAAGAAGTAACTTTTTGAAAAGCTGAAGCCAAGTTATTAAAGGCATAGCTGTAATTTTCATAGAATCATAGAATCATAGAGTTGGAAGAGACCACAGGGACCATCAAGTCCAACTCCCTGCCATGCAGGAACACCCATCAAAGCACTTCTGACAGATGGTCATCCAGCCTCTGTTTAAAAACCTCCAAAAACGGAGACCCCACCACACTCCTAGGCAGCATATTCCACTGCTGAACAGCTCTGACCATCAGGAAGTTCTTCCTGAGGTTTAAGTGGAATCTCTTTTCCTACAGTTTGAATTCATTGCTCCTTGTCATAGTCTCTGGAGCAGTGGAAAACAAGCCCACTCCCTCCTCGACATGACACCCCCTCAAATATTTAAACATGGCTATCATGTCCATTCTTCATAGGGCATGGCTTCCAGACCCTTCACCATTTTGGTTGCCCTCCTCTGGACACATTCCAGCTTGTCAATATCCTTCTTGATTGAGGTGCCCAGAACTGGACACAGTATTTCAAATGAGGCCTAACCAATGCAGAATAGAGTGGTATCATTACCTCCCTTGAACTAGACACCATTGATGCAACCAAGAATTGCATTGGCTTTCTTAGCTGCCGCGTCACACTGCTGACTCATGTTCAGCTTGTAATCTACCAAGACTCCTAGATTCCGCTGTGGGTTCTAGTCCAGACTTTACAGGAATTATCCAAAGTGCTGAATCTCATACCCTAAAACATTTCAGAGATGAAAACCAGGACATATGTGGCCAAGCAACATCAGAGTGTGGTGAAGAATGCAAAAGTTACTACAGAGGAAGAACATACAAGCTAAAAGAGGCTTCAGCAGTTTGCTTTTGCCTGAGCCTGCTGGGAAGGACAAGACTCTGCTCCCTCCTCTCGCTTCACCACTGCTGAGTTAATTGGGTGCCAGTCGCTTTTGCACTTTGAATTCAGCTTGCAGCAAGTGAAGCAGGCAGGAGAAGAAGGGGAAAAGTGGGAGGAGGAGAGGGATACCAGGAGATTTAAAAGCAGGTGAAAAAGTGGGAAGACAGAGGATTAATCAGGACAGTCCATTGCTAAACCAGGACACTTGGAGGGTATGGAATCTATGTTGTGGGTATGGTTTGACTCCTTGTTTGGCCCCTTCCAAATTCAGCTGAAACCCAGTGTGGAATCAATGCCATGGAAGCCATTTGCTGCCACTGCAATGAAGTCACTAAAATGGAGCAAACAATGATACGGCCTGTAGTCACAGTGAACCTTTCCGGACTCATGAATGCCGTGGCCTTTATTGTAGCCAAGAAGGCCTTGAACGGATGGAGAATCCCTTCTGTGTTGCTATATGGCCTGAAAGTCAACCATCTCATAAAAACCAGTACTTGAGAGTGCAAAGTTTGTGGATTTGTCAGGATGAATTTTTCTCCAAGGGTGCTCCAGCACACATAACAGTTGTTAAGTGACATTTGAGTACTCTTCAGTATTGTGGAAGAAACATTTCCTTAACAGCTGCTCTTAGTAACACAGTTCCTAATGTTTAGCTAAATAAAGCTGCTGGAAAGAGAAGGACAGAGGCCTTGAGCCCTTGTTAATGGGAAGGCAATAGAAAGCCTAAGAACTGTCAACAGCAGGACTGTTAATACTGTTAATAAGCTTTTTTTCTTTGCTAGGTCAACAGACACTCTAACACAGATATGGCACCAAGCCTCTCACCTTTGGGAAGTTTCCAATGACTAGGATTCCCAGATTTCAGAGCCTAGCCTCTCTTTTTCAGCCTTCATAGTGAGAGGGAGGAATCCCAAGGTGAGAGCACTGTCTTGAAAAATGTGTGTATTTTCCTTATTTGTCATACCTGGTGTTTTTTAGCAACTAGGGTTGATGTTTAATATATCAGGCTTAATGACACCACTGGAGCTTCCTCTTGTAACATCATAGAATCATAGAAATGTAGAGTTGGAAGAGACCCCAGGGGCCATCTAGTCCAACCCCCTGCCATGCAGGAACACCCTCAAAGCACTCCCGACAGATGGCCATCCAGCCTCTGCTTAAAAACCTCCAAGGAAGGAGACTCCACCACACTCCGAGGCAGCAGATTCCACTGCCGGACAGCTCTGACTGTCAGGAAGTTCTTCCTGAGGTTCGGGTGGAATCTCCTTTCCTGCAGCTTGAATCAATTGCTCCTTGTCCTGGTCTCTGGAACAGCAGAAAACAAGCCCCCTCCCTCCTCGACATGGCATCCCTTCATATATTTAAACATGGCTATCATGTCCCCTTAACCTTCTCATGCTTTGAATATCTCCAGGGGCCATTTCTTATGACATCACAAGAGGTCATTCCAAGGGCTCATGTTTTGGCCCTGATGTCCCAGGAAGTGGGATAGTCTTGACCTGGGACTTGCACCAATGATCCAGGTCTTCAGGAGGGCTCACAGCATAAAGTGCAGTTGATCTCCAAGTTCTAGCTCAGGTCCCTGGGGTCTGCTGTTCTCTCAGCAGCTCAGTCCAGGTGGTTCTGGGTTGTTCTTGTTCTTAGAATCATAGAGTCCTAGAGCTGGGACAGACCCCAAGGGCGATCGAGCCCAACCCCATTCTGCCATGCAGGAATACACAACCAAAGCAGCCTCTGCTTAAAAACCTCCAAAGAAAGAGATTCTACTACACTCTGAGGCAGTGTTTCCTTCTTCTCCAGTGGATACTTGTGATCTGTGTCAAGACAGTGGTGAATCCACTGTGGGTTTTAGTCTGAATTTTCAAGGAGCAATCTGAGGTGCTGATCAACTTTTTGGGGATAGAATATTCCATTGTCAGTTCCATTGTCTAAGGCAGTATATTCCATTGTTGAACTTCTCTTACAGTCAAGAAGTTCTTCCTAATGTTTAGGTGGAATCTTTTTTCCTGTAGTTTGAATCCATTGCTCCATGTCCTAGTCTCTGAAGCAGCAGTAAGCAAGCTTGCCCCATCATCCATATGACATCCTTTCAAATATTTAAACATGGTTGTCAGGTCACCTGTTCACTTTCTCTTCTCCAGGCTCAAATAGTTTCTGATTGATGGTAACCTTAAAGTGAACCTGTCATGCAGTTTTCTTGGAAGGATTTGTTCAGAGGGGGTTTCGCATTGCCTTCCTCTGAGGCTGAGAGAGCATGACTTGCCCAGGGTCACCCAGTGGGTTCCATGCCAAGCAAGGATTTGAAACCCTACTCCAACAGCCAAAGTATTGCACCACAGTGGCTCTCTGTTGTGGTTACTCTCCACCATTTTAATCTTCCATAATGCCTTGAGGGCCAGAGCAGACATGGTGTGCTCCTGGGGGCAATGCACAGGCCTGAAGACTTTTTCTCTCTCGTCCTTGACTCCTTCTATCTGTCCAGACTCCCTATTTTTTTGGCCAAAAGAAAAGAAATAAAAGAAAAAGAAGCCTCCAGATTTTAAATAAGTCACAGGACTTCCTGCAGTGTTTCACATTAGACACTCAGTGCTTTTCAAAGCTAGAAGTGAACTTCTGGGTGCTTGCTTGCTTGCTTGCTTGCTTGCTTGCTTGCTTGCTTGCTTTCCTTCCTTCCTTCCTTCCTTCCTTCGACCTTTTTGGCATCTCTAGCGGTTCACACAACCCAGGAGGGTCCCAAAGGAAGGACACTGTTCTCCACTGTGGCTGCCCACCCCTGCTCTAACCTGCCTTGGTTTCCATGTTGGGAGGAAGGTGGGATATTAACAAAACCAATCAATAAAATAGCATGACTGCAGAGGCATTGCAGGAAGAATAAGACAGCAATTAGCAGCAACACTTCACTTGCTGGCTAGACAGGACTTTGCTTGATGCTCCCTGTTTGCTGGAGGGGGAGGCAGGGATGTAGCTCGGAGGGGGGAGTGAAGGACTTCCTGCCCCAGATAAGAATTCTACCCCTTCTCCTATGAAAGTCTGATGCTGAGATGTTGAAAAGCATTCCATGGTTTGTTTGTTTTTTAATTCCCTGCCCCTTTTTCTCTGGATGCTGAAACTGTATGTCTAAACGCTCAACCGGAATTTCAAATGACTGTGTATAATATTTCTAGGGCTCCAATCTATCAGTTCCCAGACCAAACCTGGCTTGCCGGTCTGTCAAAATGAAATGCAGTCACAGGTACCAAAACAATGGCTTATCGATTAGATGCAGTTTTCAAGTGGGATGCAGCAATAAAACTCAAGGCAAAGGCAAAGTTAGTTCACATGCCTTAGCGGGTCGAAGCAGTCCTTCATCACAGCTGCTGTCACCAGGCTCCCTGTGTTGAATGTAATGCCAATCCCAGTGGAGTGGGTTTCTGAACTGGATTGTGGCCAAAATCATAATCTCTCAGAACAAGATCAATAGCCAAATATCTTCTGATCTTTAACTACCCTTTGTCCCTTGCTTAAGGTTGCCAGTTCAGGATCATCCCAGGCCCCAAGCTCTCTGGGTCAAAACTGATTGATCGATTGATTAAATTTATATCTCACCTTTCTTACAAATGGGGCCTAGGGATAGCCTTGGTGATGTCTTTAAGTGCTGTGCTTTAAGTATCAACCAAAGGCATCATAGCTTGTCATTCAACCACACATGCACAAACACAGGAAACCAACGTTCCTGTTTGGAAATTAGGACAAAAATCTTAAAAGTGAAATGAGGAAGTTATTCTTTATCACCTATTTAGGGAGATGGAACAAGGAACACATAATCTAAACTACAGTTGGCCTTGCACATTTGCGGGTTTCACTTTCACAGATTCGATTATTTGCAAGTTTCTCCAATCCATGCCTCCCTCCACTTCAGGTTCTTCTTTTCTGGGGGAAACCTTCCCTCCGAGTAGTTTCAATCAGGCTGTGCAGCCCTTTAAAAACCTGCCTCTGTTCCTTCTCCTCATAGAATCATAGAAATGTAGAGTTGGAAGAGACCACAGGGGCCATCCAGTCCAACCCCCTGCCATGCAGGAACACCCTCAAAGTACTCCCGAAAGATGGCCATCCAGCCTCTGCTTAAAAACCTCCAAAGAAGGAGACTGCACTATACTCCAAGGCAGCAGATTCCACTGCCGGACAGCCCTGACAGTCAGGAAGTTCTTCCTGAGGTTCAGGTGGAATCTCCTTTCCGCATGGCCCCTCCCGAAACTGCAAACCCCAGGATTCCATAGGAGGTTGAAAGTGGAATCATAGCACTGTAACAGTCTCGTGCGGAAATGGCCCTTGTTCCAGAAGGCCCTGACACTTTCCCAGGCCTGTAGCAGGGAGGAATCATTCTGTTCAACAGAACAGTTTCCCAGGCATTCTAGCTGGAAATTTTCTTATCTGTCACTTCAGCATGAGCTGACCTTGCACAGCCTTCGAGAGAAGCTGCAGCTTCTGAATGCTACTTTTTTTCCCTTTTTTTTTTTTGCTGTGGGCCTAGCTGATTAACCAGCAGCTGCCCCGTAACTTAGATTGTGCCATTTTTAAGCATATAAAACATATAGGGTGAATGTGAGAGCTAACTGTCATTCCTCACACTCTCTTCCAGAAATGTCAGACCGCTACACGGCAATGCTAGAAATTGGGGGAGTGAAGGAAAATGTCATTTGGGGGAGCAGAATTCTTTTTTTGGGGGGGTCCTCTGTTTGAAAGGCATGCCCAACTAAAGGCTGAGATATTGCCTACACCATTGGTTCTAAACCTGGGGTCTGTGAAGCCCTACTGCTGGACACCGACAGCAGCAACAGGGATGTGGCAGCAGAGGTGGTGGCGTGGGTGCTGAATCTGCTCCCTTGTTTGCCATCAAGTCACTTGTGGCTTATGGCAACCTGAAGGTAAACCCATCTCAGTTATTGGGGGGGGGGGGATTTTTTCAGAAGAGGTTTGTCTTTCCGTTCCTCTGAGGCTGAGAGAATGTGACTTGCCCAAGGCCACCCAGTGTCTGAGCGGGGATTTGAATCCTTGTCTCCAGAAACCTTTAATAAATAAATACTTATTTGAATATTTAAATAAATATTTGAATATTTAAATCTAAATTAGAGAGAAATTAAATTAAATGTATAAACATTTAATATTTAAATATTAAATATTTAAATTTAAATTAAATCTATATTTTAAATCTTGAGTTAAATCTTGGGGGTCACTGGGAACAAATTGTATATTTGCAAGGGGGTCCGCGGTAAAGAAAAGGTTGAGAACCACTGGCCTGTACTGTTGGCCCTCTTTATCCATGGGTTCTGAATCTACAGATTCAAACAACCACAGCTCAAAATATATATATATATATTTAAAAAACGAACAGTTTCCAAAGCAAACCTTGATTTTGCCATGTGCCAAGCACAATGCTGATTGTAGACATACTTCACTGTAACCTACCACCATTTCACAGATCCTCAGGCACTTGTTTGAATTGTTCGTCATTTTATATAAGGGATGCCATTTTGCTATGCCATTGCATATAATGGGACTTGAGCATCCACGCATTTTGGTATCCGTGGGGTATCCTGGATCTGAACCCCAGCAGATACTAAGGGCCTACTATATTGCTGCGGTGTAGCATAAATAATTGCCAGCAGAGCTCCCTTCTGCCTGCATTATGCAATCCCTGTGCTAGATATCACTACACTACGACATCACTGTAGCACAACATAAGTGGATTTATGGTCAGTGTGCATGACTGAAACCCCATTACAAAATTGCAGTGTGCAGTGCAATGCACATGGGAATATGCTGCACCTTGGGCCTCCGTACATTCTGCCCTGTGTGCATGGGTATACACTGCATGAAGACCTCTGCGTCCATCCGCATTGTCCTGTTAATACTACCGCAGTAAGAGCACCTAAAGTCCACAAGAACAGGCAATGGAGGAACCAGGCCAGCCCCAGGTCATACACAGAAAGTCAGTGGATGCAGAAATATGGTCCAAACAGTTCACGATGCAAACATGAAAAGCAGACCTGAGAAGGACCCAAAGCCAAGATGGGGGTTACCAGAAAGAATAAGTCAAGGTAGACGCTGAAATTCAGGGATCCACAAAAGCAGACATATCAGACAAGGTCACAAAGGGAATTGTTTACAGCAACTGGAATGACCATGGTGAAGCTAATTTGTAGCCAGTATTGCATTGCCATAGCAAGCCTAAGTAACTCAGCATTGTCCTTTTAAAATGGATCAGGGCATCTCCTGCTCTTTTGCAACTGATGTTTTAGTCTACAGTGCTCCATATCTTCCTTATGAACCGCTGGAGCTGCAGTCAGGGCTCTGCCTCTGCCAGTGCCATGTCAGGATTGCCAGGCTCTTCTGGCTCCAGTTGGTGCCTGTTATCTTGACTTTCCTTTTCCTCTTCTTTGTCTGAAAAGGCCACCACTGCTTAGAATGTGACACTTATCAACTGGATATGGATGTCGCACAATGTCTAATAAAAATGCTGCACATGCATCATGCAACTGATACCTGCATATGCCAGTAACAGGATTCTCGCCAAAATCTGGTTTAATTAAGAACCCTGAGAAAAGAGAGTTCTGAAGCTGCCAAATAAGAGCATTGAAGTAGGGGGCATACAGGATACCTGGTCACAATGAGATGATTTACAAATGTTATGCAAATCTTTTGTCTTCTTTTTTAAGGTGACAGCTTTCCTCTTTCTCCTTTTGACTTGTAAGTAACTTGGAAATGTTACTAGTTATATAAAATATTGCTGGTCACTTGGACTTGAATGCACAATTAAGAGCCTTTAGCTTTACAAAAGACCTGCTCCCAGTGGAAATGGAAGCTGCATAAACTGTTTTGTTGATATGGATCAATATAGCTGCATTTATTTTCCAGGGTGTGTGAGAAGCTTCACTGAGGATGTGGACATGGAGACTGTTGTAATGAGTGCCCCCACTTCATATATGTATCACCGCACCACTGGTACATAATAGTTTGCCTTGGGTTACGTATTGAGTTTATGGCAAACGTCTGAGCCAGGGAGTTTTTTGCCCACATGCCTAGGCACCAAGCAATGATGCCAAAGGGTTGTAAAGTCTCTTATTTGAAAGCGACTGAGTGGTCAAGTACAGCTGAGCCTTTAATCCCTTTCAAAAACAGAGAAAAGAATTTGAGTCAATATTTTTCCGACTTGCTATCATGGCTGGATTTTCACAATTAAGAGTTGTTTGGATAATAAGGTAATCGCTTTTTATTTTAACTGGCATGATCCAAACCAAACACACGCTGGAAGGCATCTGGCTTATACGAAGGGTGTCTAGACAGCGCTGTACAAGATTAAAACAAACAATTATGGAAGACAGAAGGTTGGATCCTACCAACGTGCTTGTCTTTTAGAGATTTCTATACCCTAAATGTACCAGATCCCATCTGATCTTGGAAGCTAAGCAGGGTCAGCCCTTCTTAGTACTTGAATGGGAAACTGCCAGTGAATACCAAATACCATATCCTATATTTCAGAGGAAGGATCTGGCAAAATCACATCTGAATATTTGTTGTCTGAGAAAACCCTATGAAATTTGCATGTCGCCACAAGTCTACAGTTGACCGGAAGGCATATATACACACATGTAACGGCATGCACCATTGAGCAAAACCACTGGTGGTAGGTATGAGGTTGCCTGGTCTGCAGAAGAAGTGTCGTGTAGTGGTTAGCATATCAGACTAGAGGAAGGGAGATTCTCTTACACTATACAGTTGCAACACATTGATTCCACTTTAATTGCCACGACTGTATTCAATGGAATCCTGCGATTTATAGTTTGGTGTGACATTAGAATTATTTTGCAGAGAATTCTAAATATCTCAAAACTACAGATCCCAGGATTCCAAAGGATGATCCCTTTGGTGTCAAAGTACTCTAATTTTGTAGTGTGAAAAAGAGCCCAGTTACACATTTCCTTCTGCACCATGAAACTCATTGGGTAACCCTGGGGCTCTCACCTATTAGCCTAACCTATGCATTACTTTTGTCAGTGCCTTCGAGATACCACTTGATTCCCTGGGACTGCAGAAGCTGCCACTAAGCATCCCATATCCTATTAGGGGATATTAAGGAGGAATATGGGCATATACCATATCGTTTGCATAATGTTGGTAGGATTGCTACATCAGGGCTATCCCAGTCCCTGAGGTTTTACAGCCCAAACCTGAGACATACAAATGCCTCCTGAAACCATTTCCACACTATACTGTCATAGTTCTATTATTCCATTTTCAACCTCCTGTGGAATTCTGGGGTTTGTAGTTTCCTGAGGCCAAAGAGCTCTCTGGCTGAGAATCCTAAAGGCCCCTCCCTAAACTCCAAAGCCCAGGATTCCATAGGACATTGAAAGTGGAATAACAGCACTATAACTGTGTAGTGTGGAAATGGCCCTAGTCATGACATATATGTGTGTGTGTGTATGTTTGTGTGTGTGTGTGTATATACACACAACACACACACACACATGCACACACACATGCATACACACACGCACACATTCACTCCCCCCCCAAACACATTTAATGAATATAAAACAACATATAAGGGAACAACAATTAATTACCCACACATTTAAAGGCAATGCTCTCTCCCCACGAATCCTCCTTCTCGTCCTGGGGACTGGAGGAGAAGACTCAGGGCCTGGCCCTGAGATCTGGCAACTCTGAATGTCAAGCACAATAATGCTTCACTGCAACCACCAGGTAACTACCTGGAGTTTAGATTTTTATTACATAGGAATGATGGTGAATCTCAGCAACCTGCTTTTTCTCCAGAATAGATTTTCCCTACTGAGAAAAAGAAAAGACGAAGACCTTTTGGAAAAACAAACTAACAAGGGAGGGTTAAGAGCAGAGACCAACATCATGCGTAAAATCCAGTGAATGAGGTAGAGTGAAAAAAAACTTGTTTGGTTTTGCTGTCAGGGTGATCAGTCACTCCACCGTTGTTCAATGGGTCGTTACAAACACATTGTGACTGTACGAAGCAATGCGTTGCAACATCACAGCAGCCCTTAGGTGAAGATAGAGATGGTGAAACTACTGAATTCAGTTTTCGTATACATGTAAGGCCATTTACAAAGATGTAAGCCCCAAGCAGAATGCCAGCTGACATCTTTATTAACACTTTGCCTTATTCACAGAATTTTACAGTGGGTCCAAATGTCCATTTTGCATTTTTCCAGCCCGTTTCTCCTGTGGAAGCTACCATCTGTCACTGCTTCAGTGAAAAAGATCGCAAACATCAAGTCCGGGATAACCATTTGCCTGATATCTTGGCAAGGCAGCTTTTTATATTTTGTACCCATCTTCCCCAGCCAGCTGTCTTCCAGTGTGTTGTACTACAACTCCCATCACTCTCAGGCAAGAGGGCCAACCTTGGCTGGAGAATATCAGAGTTGTAATCCAACACATACTGAGAGTGCCTAGTCAGAGAAGCCTGCTTTATATGTACAACAGAAAGATGTGCAGGAGCAACATCCAGCTTTCTGATCATCCAAAAGTAGTGGCAGCTCATGGTGTCTTCCCTGGCCTTGGGGTAGTGCATCTGGTGTGACTTTTTGTCCACACTTCATAGAAGCTGAAGCTATTTTGGAGGATAGGATTCAGCACCCTGGAGACTTCCTATAAAGTTCAATTGAAAACCTGGAGCGGATTCACCGCCGCACAGGCATGAGAGCTGCCTGCTGCTGCTGTTCACATGCTTCTTTAATATTCTGCTGTTTCCCTGGCAATCTCCTAGGGAAAAAACCTCCCTGATTAATCCGCCTTCCATCCTTCCAGATGCATGTCGAACTTGGGAGGGCATATTCTGGGCAATGACAAATGTGTGCTTAAAGAGTAAATCATCTCCAGGCTCATTGATGGATGCTGTAAAATCATGTAAGTTTTCCCCTCGAGGCCTTAAAAAGGAAAGAGACCATCTGATGAGAAAATAAATGAAAAAGAAGAATGAGGAGCAGCCAGACTGGGTGATGATTGTTTAAAGGCAGGAGATCTGTTTCCTATGCCCACATCCAAATTATGCCTCTGTCCCTTCATAACAAATAGGACTGATTTGCAGACACATTTCTTTGTCCCAAATTGCTTTGCAAAAGGTTGTAAGTGGTTCTTACTTTCCACTAGGCAAATGTCCATGTACAGCAGAGGTGGAGATCCATTCAGTTCTGTTTTGTAGAACGAAGTGTTGAGTTCAGAATAATCTCCTTTCCAGTGTGTGATTTTTTTGCCTTAGGCTATGGTTGCTAGATCTCAGACAGAGCTTTAGTAAAAAATTACCTTTTTTGGAGTGTCGTTCCTAGAATGCTCTAGCCCGCGTTGCTACTGTGATTCTGGGCCAATTATCCTTGTTAGTGCATTAGGGACACATAAATGCATCTTATGCGCAGACAAGTCACTTTCTGGATAGAGTGTGGAAGCCTAGTCTCTTTCCCTTGTGCAGTGTTCAGAAATCTCCCACCACCCAGCAACTGTCAAGTTCTGGGAGCGGCTGCTGCTGCTGCTGATTGGTGGGGATGGGAGGGAAAGGGAGGTAATTCAGCCCTCAAAGATCTGGCTGCTCTGGGCTCGTGGGGGAAAGAAAAAGTGCAATGAGGAGGAGGAGAGTGCACAAGGGAAGGAGGGAGTGCACGATGCACACCAAAGAAGGCTCATTCTCAGCACACACTGTTCGTAGGTGCATGCATCATTCTCAAGGATGGCAACAAGTGCACCGCATTACCAATCTGCTCCCTGCTCTTCAGAGGTACTTGGCCGCTCTGGTGTTATTTTTTTTCAGTTTGAAGTTTTAAAAAGCTTTTAAAAGTTTCTTTTTAGTTTTTAAAGTTCTTTTAAAGTTAAGTTTTTTTTAAAAAAGTAAATATTAACATGCATGCACACATGCACATGTCAAATCACCATCTTCCACTTCCTTGCTCGCCAAAGCCACACCCACTATTTTTCGTGCACCATTCCATTATTTATTATAGCATAATGTATCTGGGAAGGAAAAAAGTATCCTATTTAAGAGCACATTCTCATTTCTTCTCCATGACTGAGCTGAGACCAGCTGCTTCGCCATGATCTGAATCACTGCACCTCTTCCGTCTTCTCCATATAAGTGAGCAGGGGTTTGACAACTGCTTGGCAGTGGGAAAATATAGAACTGCACATGGGGACCTACTTGCAGATGTAGGATGCCAGCATGAGAGTGGTAGCTCAAAAAGTAACTTTGCCACCTCACATAGTAAAATATGCAGTATGTTCCCCACAAGCCTGAAGTCTGTCAGCCCAAAGGCTGCTCTGAACACCAGTGTCAGGTTGTTAAGCTTCCCTATCATAGAAAATACTAAACTGTTGAATGTGTATTCCTTGTTAACTGCTACTATGTATGTAACCGTAACCACTGCTAAAAGGAGCTACTATTTATCCAGGCTTAAGTATAGTGGCCCCTCCACATTCTCAAGGGTTCCCATTCCCTTGCCGCTGGCCCCAGCATTCCCAGGGGAAGAGGGAAGAAAAAGTCCAAGATAAAGGGCTTACCAGTACTTTCTCCTCAGACAGAGAAGAGTGAAGTTCTGGTGTTCTAGTGTTACTCCACTGGAGAAACTCTATCCCGGGGTCTACAATTTTGATGTTAAAATATGATTCAATGTGCCTGAGAGGTCACCGGATGGGCACGTAGGCAGCAATGGTCAAACAATCGAAAACCAGGTCAGGCCAGTAAAATCCCCAGTCATGTAGCCCCAGGAGACCTCAGGATGTGTAAACCCACAATAAACAAAGGGTCCTCAGCCCCGAGAAGCCGACTTGAGGGGATTAGCGTGTCTGCCCCAAGTTGAGCAAATATTCCATCAGGCGAGGACCAGAAGTCACACCACAAAACACAGCCAAAGATCCTGAGACTTTGGCAACACTTTGCAATCCCATCACACAAAGGAAATTACCATGGTAGAGCTTCATTATTGCTCCAACACCCATTGTTCTCCCCGGGAAAGGATTAGTCCTCCAGGTACTTTTTCCTCTACAAATAGTCCCAGTTTTTGAGTGGTTCTTTGGATCACTCCCGGTCACCCCAGCAGACTGTTGCTCCGTCTGTTGAGTGTTCCCCTCAGCCCTCTCCGTGCTGAGCCCCACTTCTCCGCTGCCTTCCAGGACCCAGGACTTCAGGAAAAGGTGCAGTTTTACCACAATTGTACTCCTCCAATACTCCCCTATCCAATTTCCTCTCTTTTGTTTCTTAATAGCTCTTGGGTGCATGTGTGCGTGATTGCGTTGGTGGGTGAGACTTTCCTTCAATAAAATCATTTATTGGACATTTTTGTTTGGTTTTTGGCTTGGCCTGACCCCGTAAACACTGGGTAAAAAGACCCCACTAGGTTACCTTGCCTCTCCAATTGCTATTGCTTGTGCTCCGGCTAGTTTCCATTCCCCATCAAGTGGAGCACATTGAGGTGTCCCCCAAGGGACCCCAGAAATCAGGGTAACACTAGCTACTTTTAGACACCATCTTGACAAAAGAAGGCTAGGAGCAAAGAGAGCGCCTGACAAATCCGCAGGCATTATACAGCAGAATGTGCAGCTAACATGGCAAAGAGGACAGGCATCCAGCAGTGAGGGAGGGGCTTTGCTCACCCCAAAGGAAAAAAGTCCATTTTGAACACAAGCCTTGCAAGCCTGGGATGAGGAATGCAAGGAAATGGGGAGGAAAATGAGAGGTAGAAGGCAAGCATGTGCCTTGCAAATAATCAAATTTGCAAAGGTCAAACCTGCGAATGTGGAGGGAGGCATACTGCTAATTACTGCTTCATTGTAATCCAAAGGCCACTTGCTGTTATATTGTGTTTCATGTTAGAGAATAATGGGAACAAGCTGTAAAATGAAAAGTAAGACAGATGGTGCTAGGACGTTATGAGAACAGAGTGGTATGGAGATAGAGACAGAGAAATATGCATGGGGGGGTCACCTTGGTCAAGGGCATACAGGTTTGTGGAAAGCACCAGCCTGGGAAGAAAAAGGGAAGGTAGACACAAGAAGGGATTTATGGTTTTGACTGTGAATGCTTTACATGCCTAAACTTGTATTGATAACCGATAAAAGATGTATGCTGTTATGTACCCTTTGTTTTTGGCAACTTCTGTGGAAGTATGCTGTACTGCTTGTGCTTATCCATAAAAACAAGCTGTCTACCTCAAAGTGAGTTTTGTGGAGTATATGACAAGCAGTGGTTTGCTGGATTCTCAAGCAGAGAGTTCTTTTCCATAAACCCCAGCTCCCTGATTCCTATTCCTATTACCTTTTTTTCCTTCTTTCCTTCTTTCTTTCCTTCTTTCTTTCTTTCCTTCCTTCCTTCCTTCCTTCCTTCCTTTCATTGGCAGAGCTAGAGATACCAAGTATTGAACCCGGGATTTCTTCACAAGAAGTGTGTGCTCTGATAATGAGCTTTGGCACACCTCCCATGGTACATTTATAGATCAGGGTGAGAATCAGGCGGCCACTAGGACCCTGATTGCCCCCAACACACCTAGGCACCCACACAACCACACACATTTTGGAAAAAAAGAAGGGGAATCATGGCTTCAGTAGATTCTAAGTGGGACAGTTCTTCTATAACCCAGGTGTGTTCCCTCTACCTTGTTTTTATCAAACCACCACTTTGCTTTAACCAAATAAAGTATGCTCAGTTTCATTAGGAAAGGCTGGTGAGACCTGCTTGTTGATGATGTTATTTGCTGTCTAGCTGACTTTGACTTTTGGCAACCCTGTGAATGAGGGACAGCTGAAAGAGTTCCAGTTATCAGCTACCCTGTTCGGGACTTGCAAATTCAGGGTTGTGATGTCCTTGACCTAGTCTCTTCATCTGTAATGGGGTCTTCCTCTTTTCCTCGTGCCTTCCATATTAGCAAACCTTATTGTATTTTTCAGTGAGTCATGTCATTTCATGATATGGGCCAAGTATGACAGCCTCAGTTCAGTCATCTTGGTTTCTAAGGAGAATTCAGGCTTTATTTGCCCTAGGACTCAGTCATTTGTCTTTTTAGCAGTCCAGGTTATCTGTAGAACTCTTCTGCAGCACCACATTTCAAATGTGTTGATTTTCTTCCTGTTGGTTTTCTTTACTGGATGTCTTTCACAACTACATATAGGAAATATTGTGGGATGGAGATGAAGCCTGCAGAGGAATGGAAAATGGACCCGGACCTTTTCAGGTTTCTATACCTGCTTTAGATACTTATGATAACTCATGGATCTTTCTTTTTCATACTTTTGGATCCTTGAACAAACTGGCATATGAGTCTCTCAATTCACACAAATCCCTGGAAACATAGATGGATGAGTCAGTCTCTCATATTATCTCTCATAATTGCTTCTGCATCATACCTAAAGCCCGCTTGGTCTTGGGGTACATCTTTGTGCAGGTCCTCATGATTCATGATGCTTTAGCTGCGAGTTCCTGGACTGGCAAGAGGTGAGACTAGATGACCCTTCTGGCTATACAAGACTTAGGATTTGATGATTCAAGTGCTTTGTTTTCATACCCTCCTTCTCTGCCAGTTTCAAGAGTTATTGTAACTGCTGGCTATATCTCAAGAGCCCAGTCTGAGTCATGCAAACTGAAAATTAAAATAAAATCAATGTGGACTGGCATTTCCAAGAGAGAAACGTAGTTAAGAAACAAAGCAGTCTTCTCCTGGCCAAAATCAAAGAGTCATCTCTTTGCTGATGAGCAAGGATTTCCACCAGATTATCATGAAAATCTGAGGATACATTTTGTACGCAGGAGGAGCCACTCTCTGGATTCCACATGTTTACAAACCTTGACTCACCAGCAAATGTGAGTGAAGAGATGGGCATCCTCCATTCATTTAAAATCTCTTTTTTTGTTTGGAAGTGGAATAAAGCTCTTGCTGATGTGTGCCTTCGATTGCAGGGAAAGAGATTTTGGTATTCTTTGACCACCTAAGCATCCTTCAACGTTGTTCTCCCTTGTGGTACAGGAATAATTTGGCGTCATTCTGCTGACTTAAGAAACTGTTACTGCTTATTGCTGCTGTTTTTAATTGCTGTCGAGTCAACTTTAAGTTAAGACAGCCTTCTGAATGAGAAACCTCCAAGTCTCCCTGTTATCAACAGCCCTGCTCAAGTCCTTCAGACTCAAAGCCAAAGGCTTTCCCTGAATCAAACCCTGGTCTCCAGAATCATTGTTCAATGTTCAAACCACTACAGCATTCTGGCTCTTCCAACATAGATTAGAAATACCTTTATACATTCTACACAACTTATCTGGTGTCATATACAGAATCATAGAACCATAGAAATGTAAAGTTGGAAGAGACCACAGTCAGAGCTGTCTGGCAATGGAATATGCTGCCTCAATGGAGTGTGGTTGAGTCTCCTTCTTTGGAGGTTTTTAAGCAGAGGCTGGATGGCCATCTGTTGGGAACGCTTTGATGGGTGTTCCGGCATAGCAAGGGGTTGGACTCGATGGCCCGTGTGGTCTCTTTCAACTCTATGATTCTATGATTCTCTGTAAGATTATTTGTTGTTGTTAACTGCCATCAAGTTGACCTCAGAATCATAAAGTCATAGAATCACAGAGTTGGAAGAGGCCATTGAGTCCAACTCCCTTTTGCCATGCAGGAAGACACCATCAAAGCACTCCCAACAGATGGCCATCCAGCCTCTGCTTAAAAACCTCTAAAGAAGGAGACTCTACAACACTCCCAGGCAGCATATTCCACTGACAAACAGCAATGACTGTCAGGAAGTTCCTTGACTTATGGTGACCCTATGGATAAGGGATCTCCAGTTCACCCATTCATCAACCACTCTGTTCAGGTCTTGCAGATTCAGGGACGTGTCTTCCTTGATTCAGTCTATCCATCTGTAATACAGTCTTTCTTCTTTCCTATTGCCTTCTACTTTGTGAAGCATCATTATCTTTTCTAATCAATTGTATCTTCTCATGATATGTCCAAAGTAGGACAGCTTCAGTCTAGTCATCTTGGCTTCTAGGGAGGTTTCTGGCTTGATTTACCCTAGGACCGATTCATTTGTTTTCTTAGCAGTCCAGGACATCTGTAGAACTCTCCTTCAGCACCACAATTCAAGGAGTTGATTCTCTTCCTCTCAGCTTTCTTCACTACCAGGCATAGAAACTAGAAATATGATGGTATGGACAAGACTGCTTGTTAGGATTCCCAGATATGTGGATGAAGTACTGACTGGCAGTTAGATCCTCTAAAGTTCACACTAAAAACCTAAAGCAGATTCACTGCTCTGCTGACATGGAAGACACCAGCTGCCAGTGTGTTCATTGTGAATTCTGCAGCAAATTCCCACAGCTTTTAGGTATAGCCTAAGACCTGGCAATTCTTCTGGGTAAAATTCTTCCTAGGAATCCTATTCTGCTCCAAGGCTCACAGAGGAATCATCGGCTAGAGTCTGTTTTAGAATCCCAAATGGCTAAAGGGGAGCAAACACCCTTCATCTTTGATTTTATTTTTGGCTCTGTCACTGTTTTCAGTCTGAATCAGTCATTTCTCTGAGTTCTAACCATAGCATGCAACTTCATTAATGAGCATTTGTAGCTCACTCCTTGCTTTCCACCCCTGGTTTTACCCCTTTTCATTATGTCTCATTGGTTGTCGATTTCATCTTGGAATAAGCAACAGGATTATCCAACCACCCCAAGAGTGGGAAACATGATCCTAACTGCATTTGCCAGTTAATTGATGGACCAAGAAAAGCAGAAGCAGCAAAACTGTGGAAGGCTTAAGGAAATTGAAGAGTTTCAGGTTCATTTAACCCTAATGCACTGGAGGAAAAAAAAAATACAGAGAGCTCTAATTTTCCACTAGATAGAAGCTGTTAGGTTGGATTTAGAACAATGCAGAACTGACCTCTCAAAATGCTCTTTCTTCCGTATGGGCAAAGAAATTGGGACAAAGACATCATTGAATTTCTCAGGAGTGTGTTTCACCATTAGTAGGGGCAGAAGCCTCTTAGCTGCTAATTTCTCTGAGATGAAACCACTGAGTTCTTAAAAAGAGGTTGGATAGCCATCTGTCGAAAATGATTTGATTGTCTATTCTTGCACGGCAGGGGGTTGGACTCCATGGCTCTTGCGGTATCTTCAGTCTCTATGGTTCTGTGATTCTGTGAGTTACGTGTTTAATTACTAAATATAACTTCCATTTTTTCCCAGCCCCCCCCCCCATTGCTTCTTGGCTGCTTTCTTTTTTCCCTGCTTGTTTGTTTCAGAATCTAGAAAAGAGCCGTGTTTGGACTACAGCTTCCAGAACATTGCCTGGGATTGCTGGAAGTTATAGTCCAAAAATAAATAAATAATCCCCGCCCCCCAAGCTCCGAGGCCCTTTCACACTACACTAGACAATTATAGCACCATGATTCCACTTGATCTGTCATGACTGCACCCTGTGGAATTCTGGGATTTGCAGTTTAGGAAAGGGTATTTAGAATTCTAAGCCAGTTAAGATATTATAAAATTACTATTCTGCTTTGGTTAGACCCCACGTTAGCTTACTTTCACACAGTTAAGCTGAAATCCTCCCATTCTGTTAATTCTTTATTGAGGTTCTATAGATTCCATGGAGAGAATTTGGTTGCTCCTACTCAAGGTTTTCCAGCAGAAAATTGTCCCAAAATTGTTGTATGGTGCAGAGATCTGGGGATATGACAATGCCTTCCCTTTAGAAACTGTGCAAAATGCTTTTTTGAAATCTCTGTTGGCTGCCCTGGAAGGTATTCCTGCTTCCTTTTTAAGAGCTGAAGCAGGGTTAATCTCTCCACAAGCTGGTGTGCATGGGGCTTTAGCCCTATGTTGGCTGAAGCTGGCACCCAGCTCCTTAAAAAAATGCTTTCTAGAGCAATTACAATCCCTCTCCCAAAGCTCCTGGACAAATTCAGTTAGGATGATACTTCACCATTACACCGTATCTATTCTTCCAAAAAAAGTTAATTGCTTAAAGAAGAAAATCTACTTTGCTAAGTGGGGAGATCTACATATGCCGTCCCAAATGGCATATTCTTTATGGTACCTGTTGTATAAGACATCTTTTCGAATGGAGCAATTTTTTTTAACCTTCATTTTGCTCCATTTAGAAAAGTGTTCACAGCTCGGTGTTTTCTGCCTGTCTGAAGGGAAAATATAATATTCCTGTCCACCAAAGACTTTGTATTTGCGAGTTCGTGGAAATGAAGGACATCTAACACTATACTGCAATGCTCTCTATATACATCCCCTAGGCAAGAGTTTCTTAATTACATTCTCCACTCCTTTTCCAATCAACCTCTCCCTGAGCAGATTTGTGGCCTATTGGCCAGCAGTGATGCATATATCATTGCTATGGTTGCAAAATTTGTCTTGGCAGCAAGTAAATTAAGATCTAGGCATCAAAACCTTTCATAAGAATCCATAAAGGGGTGATATAGATACTCAACTCGGGAGTTTTGGAACACACATTAATGCAGTTTTATGGAATCACAGAGCTGGAAGAGACCACAGGAGCCATCGAGTCCAACGCTCTGCCATGCAGGAACCCACATCAAAGCACTCCCAACAGATGGCTATCCAGTATCTGTTTAAAAAGAAGGAGACTCCACCACATTCCCAGGCAGCATATTTCACTGCTGAACAGCTCTGACTGTCAGGAAGTTCCTCCTGAGGTTCAGGTGGAATCTCCTTTCCTGCAGCTTGAATCCATTGCTCCTTCTCCTAATCTCTGGAGCAGTGGAAAACAAGCCCGCTCCCTCCTCAACATGACATCGCCTCAAATATTTAAACATGGCTATCATGCCCCCCTCTCAACCTTCTCTTCTGCAGACTAAACATACCCAGCTCCCTAAGCCATTCCTCATAGGCATGGCTTCCAGACCCTTCACCATTTTGGTTGCCTTCTTCTGGACACGTTCCAGCTTGTCAATATCCTTCTTGAATTGAAGTGCCCAGAACTGAATACAGTATTCCAAAAGTGGCCTAACCAATGCAGAATAGAGTGGTACCATTACCTCCCTCGATCTAGACACCATATTCCTATTGATGCAACCAAGGATCATGTTGGCTTTCTTGGCTGCCACATCACACTGCTGACCTATGTTCAGCTTGTGATCTAGCAAGTCTGCTAGATCCCTTTCACACCTACTGTTATCCAGCCACGTGTCCCCCATCCTATATTTGTACATTCCATTTTTTCTGCCAAAGTGCAGGACCTTACATTTCTCTCTGTTGAAATTCATTTTGTTAGCTTTGGCCCAGCTCTCCAATCTGTCAAGGTCATTTTGAAATTTGATCCTGTCCTCTGGCATATTAGCAACCCCTTCCAATTTGGTATCATCTGCAAATTTGATCAGCATGCCCTCCACTCCTTCATGCAAGTCACTGATGAAGATGTTGAATAGCCCTGGGCCCAGGACAGAACCCTGTGGCACCCCACGAGTCACTTCTCTCCAGGATGAAAAGGAAAGATCCAAAGAGGTGTTTTGGGACAACATCTAAACTTGTATCTTTTCCAAACTTTTAATAATGATTTCTTTATGTAATGATTATTAAAATCTCTGTTTATTGTATTTTACCATGCTCTAAATATACATGCGACTGAAACCTAAGATCAATGACCTTGTTTGTAAAAGAAGAGCTTTCCAAATAGTCTCCCACCAGGAGAATAACAGAAGTGGAATTGCTTCATGTGATAAGCCTCAGCCAAAGATGTCATTATTCTACTATAATTGTGATTTGCCTGCATCACGTATTAAAGCTCCAAATGTGCAACCAAATGTGCATGCACATGCATGTGCAATCTACAACCAGATGTACTTACAGTGAACATCATGCACAAAGACTGAGTATGCTCAACTCCTCCACAATCTTGAACTGAAGGCAGATATTCCACAGCAGACAAAATCATTCAGTGCTTCTGTAAGGAAACTTCCTCATGCCAAAGACACCAAGAGGATTCCTGTCAGCATTTCCAAACTCCAATCAAATGTAGTTCCCAGGACTTTTTTAGGCAATCCGAAACAAAGGGAGAACTGCTGTGACACTGTTGCAAATTTGTAGTGCAGGCCCATCCTCTCTCAACACTTCCACAATGTGTGGTGTGCTTCTCTTCTTCTCACTTCTACAAAGGTCACTGCTGGGTTTCAGATGGATAAAGCAGGAGTACCTAAGTAGTCTCCAAGAACTTAAGTGGGTCAAGGGATCTCCTGCAGGCACTCTGAAGTACTTATCCACTTTAAGAGGGTCTTCCTGGGTCAGAAGAAGCCTTTTAATGTACTGCTACAGCTGAGAGCCTGCTAGCCACGTGTCTCCAGTACATGTCGGAAATTAAACCACAAATGCCCCCCTCTTGCGCAAAAAGGACATTGCAGTGATGTTGTAATACTCCCAGAGCATTATGCAGAAAAAGGGATTTCTGCTCCCATGGGCTGCTTATTGGGTAGCTATGTTTCCACTTCCCCATGCAATGTCATCTGCTCTGTCCATATTGTACAATTACAGTAGTCCAAAACCACTTTGAATTCCCATAGTTCCATCCTATGGGATCTTTGGATTTGTCATTTGGTGAAGTCCTTAGAACTTTCTACCCAAGCAGGATGTGTGTGTCATTGCAAAGGTCCCTGCATGTTTGCATTTGGGCAGAGGAAGCCTGAATAGAAGTGATATAAGTCAGCTGGGAGGACAAACCTGTCCATTGTTGTTGCAGAATTGGGAAATGAATAACTGTAGATGTAATGAACAAATATTAAAAAGTAATAATAAATCTGTCACAATCACTAATCCATATAGGTATAAAAATACAAAGCCCAAATGAATCAGTAGTAATAGGTGTGAAGGTCCATAAGGGGAAAGTTGATGACTATTCTGCAGTGGAAAGACTGCTCTGAAGGGTGCTGGAGTCTCCTTCTTTGGAGGTTTTTAAACAGAGCTTGGATGGGTGCCTCTCAGGATTGCTTTAGTTGTATATTCCTGTGCAGCAGGAGGTTAAACTAGATGGCCCTTGTGGTTCCTTCCAATTCTATGATTGCACTCCATTTCCCTGAACTACAGTATTAGGGTTCACAGAATGCTAAGGACTTTACAAAACTGTAAATCCCATGATTCCATTGATTTCATTGATAGAATACAGTAGATCAATTGTACCCTCCCCCTCCCCCAGGAATCTACTGCTAAAGCATCATGAATCATGCAGACCTGTGCACAGATGTACCGCAAGACCAAGTATGCTGGCTATGACGCAGAAGCAATGGCAAGAGATAACATGAAGCAGATGACATGAAGCAGATAACATGATGCATATTATGCAGATGATATGATGCAGAAGCAATGGCAAGAGAATATGTGAGTGATTGACTCATACCCTCATGTTTTCAGAAATTTGTATGAACTGAGAGACTCATATGCCAATTTGTTCAAGAACCCAACAGTATAGAAAGAAGATACATTGATTTATCCTCTTGAGCATCTAGAGCAGGTGTAGGAAGCCAAGGAGGTCTGGGACCCATTTTCCATTCCTCTACAGGCCTCACCTCCATCCTATAATATTTCCTGTTTCTACACATATCAGTGTAAGTTGGGCAGTGAAGAAAGTTGACAGGAAGAAAATAAGCTTGTTTAAATGTGGTGCTGGAGGAGAGTTCTATGTGTACCATGGCTTGCTAAAAAGACAAATGGATGGTTCTTAGAGCAAATGAAGCCTGAACTCTCACTAAAAGCAAAGAAGACTAAATTCAGACTGTTGTACTTTCAACATACCATGAGACAACATGACTCACTGGAAAAGACAATAATTCCAGGTAAAGCGGAAGAAAGTAGGGAAAAAGAGAAACCACTCTAAAGGTGGGTCGATTCAGTTACGAAGACTTGGTCCTGAGCTTGCAAGATCTGAGGAAGGCTGTTGATGACTGGGTATCTTGGATGTCTCTCCTTCATAGGGTCACCATAAGTCAGAATCAATTTGAAAGCAAATAACAAAAGAAATTACTGCCCCTGCTTTCCTGAATTTCCCCCAGATTCCACCTTTCCAGCTTCATTGGGATGAAAGATCTGATTTTAGTAGCTATCCAAAGCAATAAACCTGTTTGGGGGATTAGGTTTGGCATGTTGGATAACTCCTTTAAAGTTCAGACTAAACCCTGGAGTGGATTCCCCACTCATCTCATATGGAAACTACCAGCTGCTACTTATTTCAAGTATGATTGCAATGAAAACTGAGGTGGAATGACAGCTTCAGTGATATTCTCTATTTTTGTAGGTATTCTCCTACTAATATCAGGAACTGCTCACAAAGTAACTTATTATTACCTTGAGACGAGCAACATTTGCCAGGTACTAATGTGTTACAGATAATTGAAAATGGGGCATTAGAAGCTGGGGAAGTTACAAGTATGACAACATCCTTTTAAAAAACAAAAGAGAAGGATAGAATCAGAGTTGGAAGAGACCCCAGGGGCCCTCCAGTCCAACCCCCTGCCATGCAGGAACACCCGTCAAAGCATTCCCAACAGATGGTTATCCAGTCTCTGCTTAAAAACCTCCAAAGAAGAAGGAGACTCCACCACACTCCCAGGTAGCATGTTCCACTGCTGGACAGCTCTGACCGTCAGGAAGTTCTCCTTGAGCTTTAAGTGGGATCTCTTTTTCTGTAGTTTGAATCTATTGCTCCGTGTCCTAGTCCTAGGGTGTACATGGGGAAGAATAAAAATATATTTTGTTTAAACGCACAAAAATATACTATGTTCAGCCTACGGAAAAAAACTGATTTACAGTGAATTGACTTATTCTAGGGAACAGATATAATTATTTTGATCTAACTGTCAAAACTGGCATACATAATCTCGCTATGTGTATAGGAAGGCCAGCTGTTGCATGTCACATTAGAATCCAATATGAAGTGGGAACCATTTGCCTGTCCAGACACGGTTGTATGGAGAGTGCTGAAATTTCTTACAATTGGATATGTTGCTTGGGGCTGAGGAGACTTGCAGTGCAGTATCTGGAGGACTTATTCAAACTGGCCAGAGTTTCATGATCTTTGAGGAATGAACGGCTTTCTCTTATTCCCACCAACATCCCTGGTGTTTTTGGTGAGGATGCAGGACACAGCCTAGTTATTGACTGTTTCAAGGTTGTGAGACTCCCTTCCACAGGTAGTCTGGTTACCTTCTCCTCGAGCCTTTCTGTCCTACACTGTTACAGTGCTATTATTCCCCTTTCAACATCCTGTGGAATTCTGGGGTTTGTAGTTTACCAAGACCAAAGAGCTCTCTGGCTGAGAATTCTAAATGCCCCTCCCTAAACTGCAAACCCCAGGATTCCATAGGATGTTGAAAGTGGAATAATAGCACTATAACAGTCTAGTGCAGAAATGGCCTATTTCTCATCTTCCTACTTGTGTGGGAATTGCTACTCCTCTGTGCCACTCTTGACTGCACAAGACTGGCAGGATCAGCATATCCTCCAACATCTTGGCTGAGAACTTTAGCCCCAAAAGTAATTTTCTCAAGATCTAGAGCAGAGCGCACTAGACAGGATAACTGAATAGTTCAGCCTTGTGCAAAGCAGGTCTCTACATTCCTGTTAGGTTTTGGAATGAAATTTTGCCACTAGATAAAGTTATATCAAAAAGGTAACTGTGATAAAATAATTTTAGTGCCCTTTAAAAAAACCCCTACATTTCTGATTAGAGCCATCCATTTTATAAATTGGAGAACACTTGTGGAGACAAGGGCACAGAAAAGTTTTATCAGCAATGTGGGTGGCATATTTATAGAAGAGAGGTTGGATTTTCAGCATTGTTCTTTGGAGATAAAATGATTATCCATAAAAGGTGACCACATGGAAAGATCCTGACCTGAGAAATTAAAGGTTAAAGCTGTCATTTCAGTCAGACTAACACAATTTATTGGGGGAAAAAAAATCACTCAGAGAGAATGCATTGTCCTGTGTAGACAAAAAATCACCCTGAGTCTCAGTGAACGCTTAAGTAACATTCTTGTTATAAACTGTAGAGAGAACAAGAAATTTCCAACTGACCCATAGGCCCTTTCCACAGCTTACTGTCTCTGGCATTGTCCTAGGTTCATCCCGGCAGAGGCTTTGCTGGGATAAGAGGGTGGACGCCAATACTCTCCTCCCGGTTGAAGGCCTCCCGGCTCACTCCCGGTTGAAGGAACTGTGATGGAAATACCTTTTCCTTCTGCAGCACATCCGATCACTTTCCCAGGCTGTGCTGGGGCAGGAAGTGCCTCCATCACACTTCTGGCACTTCCAAAGGCCAGGTTAGTGCAGGATGGTGGTGCGATTGCAGGTCATTGACAGGGAAAACCCATCAATGATTTAGCTGGCAATCACACCACCTGGGGACAGGAGAAGGACGGGATCACAAGAACATAATGCAGAAGTGTCACTGTGGTCCCAACCTTCTCCTGTCTGTCATGCCCTGCTTCCAGAGCATGGACTCTGACTCAGAGTCTGAAGCAGAGGGCACGCCAGAGACTGAAACAGAAGGCATGCCAGGGCCTGCTATATAGAGAGAGATTACAGTGCCAGAAACAGAACAGGAGATGGTGGCAGCTCCAACAGAGAGTCCTGCCTCTTCGGATACAGAAGAACACTTACCTTGATCCAACTTTGCACAGCACGGGCAGCAAAGAGAGACCCAGCGTCACTCTCTCAGAATTTATAACTGGCAACCTATAAATAGTTGAAGATATCATGATCACGTAAGGTAATGGATAAAAATGATTTATGTATATAATCTGTATATGTTATATATGTAATTTACGTACAAAGCAAAGTTACACTGAAGTTTATAAAGTTGAAGTAGTTATACTATGTTAGCCAAAAGATCTGATAAAATTTACTCTGCGAATAACACATTGGGTAAAAATACTTAAGGAAAAGAGGACAAGGTATAAAGTGCAAGAATAATTATTTGCTCTGGAATAGGTTACATGGAAGAAAAATGTATATATGGGATAGGATTGTAAACTGTACGCAAATTCTCTTTTTTTGTGTTTATTTTTTATTTTGCTGAAACATTAATAAAAATATATATATATAATAAGAATTTATAACCGGCAACAATCAATCAAGGCACAGCTGTGCTAGGCTTTGGGTCTATTTAGCTGGCGTCCTTTTCCTCCAGGAGTTGTCAGAGCTTATCTGATGTGCTACCTTGCTGGATGCCTTGACAAATGCTTGGATTGACCTTGGACACTCCCTTGCTGTGAAACCCTGCTGGACTTTGTTTATGTTTGACTTTATTTATGACTCCTTGCTTACTGTCTGGAAGTAAGTAACAAGCTGGGAGATATTCAGTTTGTTTTGTTTGATTTATCAGCTGTGCCAGGACTGAGATAGGACACTGTAGCCATGCGAGGATGGGAAAATACTATGGGAAGGGCCATAGTTTCTCAATCCACCATTTTGAACCCAATGCAGAATCTGGAAAGCAGGAAGAAAATGCTGTTTTCTGGGGAACAGAATGTGGTTTTCCAGTCATGTTCTGCTTCTAGGCTTTCCATAGAATCATAGGGTAGGAAGAGACCCCAAAGTCTATCTAATAAACTAGTGGGCAACTACATGGAAGTCATAGGCCAATTTCCCCCTCAAGTTTCCTGAAGGTTAACCCCCCCACCATAGCAAGCTTAAATATTTCAATTTTCCTTTTCAGTCCCTCTCAAAATGGTGGCAGGAAGTGACATCGTGTCACTTTCAGTGTCCATTTTGAGAGGGACTGCAGAGGAAAATTGAAACATTTTGAGGGTAGTGCAGCACTCTGAGATAATTGTGGGGGAAGGGGATATTTTCACATGTTTTCATGACTTTGGAGGACTTTCTGCATGCTTTGGGCACAAAGCTTGTTAAAAAAATTGTGCTAATTTTTTTTATTAATATTTTTTTTGGGGGAGTGGGGCTTTGGGCACTAGTGGGGGGAGCGCTTGTAGCATCACAGAGTTGGGTCTGCATTTCCCTATGAGCTGCAATTTGTCCACGCCTGATTTAGTTCAATCCCATGTTAGTGCATGAACCCACAGCTAAAGCATCCCAGACAGGTCACCATCTAACATCTGTTCAACAGGCTCCAGGGAAGGAGTATCCATCACCTTCTGGTGTCCTCCCTTCCATCACTGAACATCTCTTACGTTTAAAGAAATTGTTTCAAATGTTTAGATGAGCAATCTACTTATAATTTGAGTTGTCTCACATGATTTCTCATTCTTTTCTTCTCCAGCTAAACAAACTGAATGCCCACAGCTGTTTGTCATAGGGCTTGGCTTCCAGACTTTGGTCACCTTCTTTTGGACATCCTCCAGTTTCCTCATCCATATCCTCCTGGCCTTGCAGCATCGTGACATGGACACAGTACTCCATGTTGTGTTTGACCAAAGCAAAATAAGCGCTTCGCTAAGGCTCCAGATTCCATCTGATCTTGGAAGCTAAGTGGGGCCAGCTCTGGTTTCTACTTGGATGGGAGACTCCCAATGAATACCAGGTGCAGTAGGCTATGTTTCAGAGGAAGGAACTGGCAAAACCACCTCTGAGTATTCCTGAAATTCATGGGATTGCCCTAAGTCAACAGGTGATTTGAAGACACATACATATGCATATTTGGACACTGTATTTCTGCTGATATAGCATAGAATTGCATTGGCTTTTTTGTTGTCACATAAGGCTGTTGATTCATGGTATGCTTGTGGTCTAGGAGACCCCTACAACAACTGCTGTCAAGCTGGATAGGTTTTTGCACCTGATTTTTTTCTGCCTAAATGTTTGATCTTATGTTTGCTTCTGTTGAAAGAAATTTCGATAGTTTTAGCCCAGTTCTGCAGTCTTGTAATCTTGTCATCCTCAGTCCTGATTCTTTCTTTCTGAGCTGCTAACTGCCTAGCTCAGTTTGGTGATCTACAGTTTTGACAGTTTTGTAGCCCATATTTTAGCAGCCTGTTTGTCAGAATAACTGGGGGAGCATGTTGGAAGCTTAAGAGAAATCATGATACACTTCACTCACCACATTTCCCTGATCTATCAAGCTTGCAACTCTATCAAAAAAAGAGGGAAGATTAGTCTGGCATGGCTTATTTTTGAAAACTCTGTGGTGAAGCTTTGTAACCACAGCATTCTTTCCTAAACACTCACAGACCAAATATTTAATAATCTGTTTTAAAACCTTTCTTGATATCAGCATTAAGCAGACTGGCTGGTTACTGCCCAAGTCCTTTTTCCCCCTCCTCTTTGAACATACAGGCCATTTCTGTACTGCATTATTATAGTGCTATTATTCCACTTTCAACATCCTGTGGAATTTGGGGGTTTGTCGTTTACTGAGGCCAAAGAGCTCTCTGGCTGAGAATTCTAAATACCCCTCCCTCAATTGCAAACCCCAGGATTCCATAGAATGTTGAAAGTGGAATAATAGCACTATAACAGTCTAGTGTGGAAATGGCCCCAGTCTTCAGAGACTTCACCACAGATTCTTTCAGATTACACTTACAGTGCTATGATTCCAATTTGCCATCTCCTGAATACCACCCGACATTTCACAGGTGAAAACCAGAACAGGTGTGGCCAAGCAACATGAAAGTGTGGTCAAGATGGCAAAAGTTACTAATGAGGAAGAACACACAAGCTAGTTCTGTCTGAGCCTACTGGGAAAGGCAAGATGCTGCCTCTTTCTCTCCCATCACTGAGTTAATTGAGAGGGAAATATTTTTGCACTTTGAACTCAGTTTGTGGCCCTTGAAATATGAGAGAAGAGGAGAGAGAGAAAGTGAAATCTTTTAAAAGTGGCTGGTCAGAAAATGAATTGGGACTCTCCCTGCCAAACTGGGGCAGTTGGAAGATATGCTATGGAATCTTAGGATTTGAAGTTTAGGGGGAACACTTAGAATTCTCAGCCAGAAAACTCCTTTAGTGCCTAATCAAACTACAAGGCCCAGGATGCTATAGGATGTTGCAATGGTAGTTCGAGTAGAATATAGCACTATAATTGTGTAGTAGGAAAGAGCCCCTGTTCTCTGAGAATTCTGAAAGATTGTAAAGAGAGGTTCTATGCTCATACCTGTTAGTTCCTTTAGTAACTTTGGAGGCAGTTCATCTAGCCCTGGGGATATGAGTTAATTTGAAGTAGCTAGCTCTTCCCGTACCAGCTCTTTACCCATGTTGGGCTGCAGCCACCTCACTGTACAATTGATTTTATTTTCTCCTGGTTGAGTGTTGGTTTCCTTTGGGAGAAGATGGAGCAAAGTAGGTGTTAAACAGCTTCTACTTCTGTGTCTCACCTATTAGCATTTTTTCATCTTCTCGTGCAGCAGACCTTCTGCTGCCTTGTTTTTCCTCTTGCTCCAAACATAGTCAAAACCTTGAATCATTTCATTATGGTATTGTTTTATTACTTTATAATCTTTCATTATTGCCCAGCTTTATTGGCTGTGATCCTAGATCATCTGCTTAGTTAAGTAGCAGTAGTAGTAATAGTAGTAGTAATTTATTAATGCTTAGACCACAGGCCATTTGAATACAAAGTAAATTAATACACTATCAAAATGCAACAATATAAAAATACAACATAAAATTAATAGCATATAAATCTTAGGCCATTTCCACACTGTACTGTTATAGTGCTATTATTCCACTTTCACCATTGTGTGGAATTCTGGGGTTTGGAGTTTACTGAGGCCAAAGAGCTCTCTGGCTGAGAATTCTAAATGCCCCTCTGTAACCTGCAAACCCCAGGATTCCATAGAAGGTTGAAAGCAGAATAATAGCACTATAACAATGTAGTGTGGAAACTGGCTTAGTTAAGTATTCTTAACTAGGTAGCATCTCCTGGCCTGACCCCGCCTCCATCCTGCTGTACCAGGTAACAACCACCATGAGCAATGGAGATCTATTCTCCTATGGGTCGGGGCACAGGAGATTGACATTTGTACTCTCTCCCACCAGTGGTCTATGGTATGAGAATCAGAAGCAGGATTCCTCTCTCACTTCCTCCTCTTGCCAGAGATCTCTAGAGGAGGGTGTGAAAAAGTTAAGTCTGCTGTACTGACTCACAGGAGAACAGACCTCTGTTGCTCATAGCAGCTGCTGCCAGGTAAAGCAGTTCTAGGAGAATTTTACAATCATGACAACGGTACCACGATTATGAATGCAGAGGTGCTACAAATACTATTTTGTTATTGATGCGTAACTCTAGGTTATGCATCCATAACTGCAATAGTGAATTCCAGCCTTTATTTGTCATGCTCGGCCTTAGAAATCCTGTCAGTGAGGAGGAAGATTCTGAATCTTCCTGGTTCCTGAACCAAGTTTCCCCAGAAGTTTGCTCAGTGGAAAATAACAACCAACAGCAGAAGCCTTAGCAAGGGGGAACAAATATCAGAAGATGCAACAGCACAAGACTTTTTACTTTGTGGGAGAGACGATGCCACAAAGATGGTCTCAGGTGTTCAGCTCCTTTAAGTAGAAAACAGGCTTCAATGAGTGAACACCTGTGACAACACTATTAGCTATGAAAGGCAAACAGCTGGCCCATCTCCTCTCAGGGTTGACAATTGAGTTTCCTGGTGGTTGAAACCCTGTACTGTGTTTTCCTGAATCCTGATTCTCTTGGACCTCTGCTTGTTTGATGCTGATTTGAATTTGCCTTTGTGAATTTGTTTGCCTTGGAACTTTCGTTCCTGACCTGAACCTTGTTTGGATTATTCCTGGTCTCACCTCTGCGAGTAAGCTCTGCCTTGCTGGTTTGCTAATTGGCTGTCTGGTCTGTCTGGGGCACAACAATTTTTAATCTCTCTGGCAAACCTAAGTTCATGCTGAACTTCAGCCCCCCCAATTTTCTACTTAGAAATATTTGTTAGTGGTTTGTACTCTTCTATTTCTTGTGCACTTGCCCTTTCAAATTTGAAAGCTCCTGCAACAGCAACCCTATTTTCTTTAGATGCCTCTTGGGAAAATTTCTGATTGTACTTTTGAAATCTCACTTTTTGAAGACTCCCACCCATCAGTATGCTCTTCTCTTTGAGTAATTCTGATGAAGGGCTCCCACTCAGTATTTTCTTAAGCGTATTGAAATCAGCTTTCTGAAAGTTCAGAGCATGACAAGGATTGAATCAGAGATGTAATGCTTCACATTGCTTATCCTCATAGGTGAAGATGAACAACTTCCATAGAAATTTCTCCACTAGGGGAAAATGTAGCTATCTTTGAACCGTATTCTCCAAGTAGTCACACTTTGAAAAGTCTTTCAGAGATTTACTCTCCACAGAAATGCACACTGTTTTTCTGTGTAAAATCCAAGACCTGCTGTCTCCTGTACAGGAAACATGTGTCTAAATCCTACTGTTAGTCATAACAAGAGAAAACCCATTGAAGCCATGGTATTTACCCATGTGTTGACTCACCAATCAATAATTGAGTCAATGAATCTACTCTTGTGATTAACCAACAGGATTCCAGTTGTGGTTTTCATGCAGGAAAAACAACTCCTGTACAGTAAGCCGATGTTCTCATTCCTCCAGGGACATCGTACAATGCAAAGAATCCTCACCACTGCTCTGTTATTCACTCAAGGGTTTCACAAGGAACAGGAAACTCATTTTCCTTCAGGTAACAAAGAGTAACACATATTGGCCAAGATCCTGTGTGGCTCAGCATAGCATAAGGGTTCCTCAGGTGGAATTCCACTAGAAGCTCCCAGACCACCACTTCTGGACTCACCATTTTGTTCTGCTCACAGAGATTATTAGGGTTGTGATGGAATTGGTAGTTGCTGTCTCCAACCCCAACCAAGCCAGCGAATTGCTTCCCCAGCCGATGGTAGCCCTTTCCTCTAGATCCATGGTATAGGACCAGAACAAATGGGTGAAGTCTAACTAAAAGCCATCCCCTCAAGTAAACCTCTATGAGTGAATTGTGAAGATGCATAACAAGAAACCAGTAATGGTGTCCCAATGTGCATTGGCACTCCCCAGGTGTTCTTCCAATTCACAATGATCCTGATGCTCATTGGTCCCAATGTCCATTGGTCCAGATACGTACTAGCCACTTTCCTGGCTCCTTTATGTAGTAACATAACAGCAACCCGTTACTGGACACGGAATCACAGAACTACTAATTCCTGCTGATGTAAGTCCACTTATGAAGATGGAAGTCCCCAACAGGATTTTAGCCAAATAAATCACTTATAAAATTCACCATCATTATCTTAGCTTCCAATTGCTGAAAAAAATGCACAAGTATGGGGCATCAAGAGACGGATTGATGATATGACAGCTAAAAAAGCCAACACAATTCTAGCCTGCATCAGTAGGAGTATAGTGTTGAGATCAAGGGAAGTAATAATACCATTCTATTCTGCTTTTGTCAGACCTCACCTGGAATACTGTGTCCATTTCAGGGCACCACAATTCAAGAAGGACATTGACAAGCTGGAATGTGTCCAGAGGAGGGCAACCAAAATGGTGATGGATCTGGAAACCATGCCCTATAAGGAAAGGCTTAGGAAGCTAGGCAGGTTTAGTCTGATGAAAAGAAGTTTAAGAGGTGACATGTTAGCCATGTTTTAAAATTTTAAGTGATGCCATGTTGAAGATGGAGCAAGCTTGTTTTCTGCTGCTCCAGATACTAGGACACAGAGCAATGGATTCAAACTACAGGAAAAGAGATTTCACCTAAACATCAGGAAGAACTTCCTGACAGTAAGAGCTGTTTGAAAGTGGAATATGTTGCCTTGGAGTGTTGTGGAGTCACCTTCTTTGGAGGTTTTCAAAGAGAGTCTGAACGGCCATTTGCTGGGGGTGCTTTGCGTGTGTGTTCCTGCATGGCAGGGGGTTGGACTAGATGGCCACTGTGGTTTTTTCCAACTCTATGATTCTATGGGTGGGGAAGAAATGGCCTCCATCCTTGGCTGGACTTGCACACTCCATTTCTCTGCATCATATGATCTGGCTTACTTTCTTGAGTCACCTAGACCTAAGTATTCTTTCAAGTTCCCCTGTTCCATTCTTGAGGTGCACTCTAGCCCGAATTACAAAATGGTGGCTGATTTTTCCATTATTGTTATAAAACATAAGAACAGCTTTGGTGGCTCAGACCAAAAGACTCATTTAGTTCATCATGCCAGCCTCAGCCACAGCCAATCAGATGTCTTTAGAAGCTCATAAACAAAGCATTAATGGGTAAGATGATGCTGTACCAAGTTACAGTATTACTTTCTGAATCAAATGTCCCTCTTAACAGATTATCTACAATTCCATGCCCCAACCATTTGTACTCTGCATGTTTATGTGGATGGGTGGGTTCAGATGCAGCCAGCCACTGCTCTGCAATTTTGGATAACACTTTGTTGATCTAGTGAAATAGGCTGTAAGAAAACCCTATGAAAACTTTATGGGGTCACCTTAAGTTGAAATGTGACTTGAAGACACATAAGCGCACACAAAGAAAGTTACAACTTCTGCGCAGCATTTCTAGGTCACTGACTGTGGCCTCCAACCATCTGAAACTTCTAAGAGTAGCCAAAATAACCATCACTAACTCTGCCAACAAACTGTTAGCATTCAGAGGTGCCAATTTATGAGCCTTTCATCCTCATTTAATGGTATCTCCCAGTAGGAGAGTTTTCATCTTGTTGGACTTTCAGGGTTTCTTCAGTTGACAAGGGGGAAAAAAGAGAGAATGTATGAGAGAGAACCAGGCACACCACACAAAGGGATCACAAGGCAACATCCCTCTAAAATATGGGCTGGGAGATAAACAGTGCCTGAGGAGAAAGCAAAGAGAAAGTGCAGACTTAGCTGTTTTACTGAAAAATTACTTTAAATAGCTCCGGATGTTTATTCTGGCCTTGGAAGCTGTGGGTTCATACTGTCCTCTCTCTAGTTGCTTCTTCCAACTAGTGCAAGGACAGTATGAACCCACAGCTTCTGTTCTTCACAGGATAGGATGGGAAAATCTAGATTCCCTTCAGTTACTGAGGGTGAGCATTATGAGTTTATGATATAAACTGGCATCCCTTTGGTGACTTTTCTATACATTAATTTCCCTGCAGGAGCAGTTGGACACTTTAATCTGACCTGAAAATTCACATTCAGTTGACAGAGTTGCACACTGATGCCATTACTCATTGCTTATGTGGATATGCATTGTGCATGGCAAAGGCAATTGTGCCTTGTGCATTGCAGCCAGGCATTGCACATTTCTTTGCACATTCAGTTGGCTCAATGTTGCAATTAACTTGTTGCCAATTGTTATCTAACTCTCTGAGTAAGCTTGCTGGTTTTGCTGGCCCTGAGTATCCAGTTTTTGTGGGTCATGATGAGGAAGCAAATCATCCCGGTTTTCTGGGCTTAGCTCAGCTGAAACTGTCAAAATGTGTGCATAAACCTGCTGCTGTGTCCCTTGGTGCCCACGCCTGCTGCCATTGGGTCCCTGATGAATGGGGAACAGTGCCAGGCATGTCTGTGTGCCCAAACTGCTCCCTCATTTGCACATGAGGGAGCAGTTTCAGTACCCGCACATTCACCACTACCTCACCCCTGTTGCTGCTGTTGGTATCTATCAACAGGGCTTTGCAGACCCCCTGTGAAGTCTGTGTGGACCCCCAGGGGTCTGCAGACCCCAATTTAAGGACCACTGCTCTATTCTAATCTGCATCCACCTTCTGGCTAGAAAGCAAGAAGGCTAGATTAAATGTTCTTTATCCTGTCTCCCTAAGTAAGTGGAAAGGAATAATCCCTTTGTTTCATCTTGATCTAGGAAGAGCCCCTTAAGCTAAGATTTCTTTCTTGATTTCCAAAGAAGAAAATATATTCTCTTTGCACATGTGTTCAGCTCTGAGCAACTGTGGTTGGTGCTTAATGCATTAAAACTTAATGATATCACCAGGGGCTGTCCCTAGGCTTCAGGTTTTGAATTGACCTGGGATGATCTTGGACTGGCAACCCCATGTGCTAGAACAAGCCACAATGGTGTCTCTCTCTACCCGGATGACTTTAGAAATGGGTTGGACAAAATTCATGGCAGGGTGGTGGGAGCTGTAGCTTTTAGGCCCTTTCTGCAGCTTACCTGCTGCCGAATCCATTCCGTGGGGATCCTGAGGTTGGCTCTCTTGGGAGGGGAGTGTGACAGAAGCACTCCCGTCCACACCGGCTGCCTTCTGGAAAGGAGGAAGCGTGATGGCTGTGCCTCTCCCTTCCACCGCACAGCCCCGCACTTTCTCAGGCTGCGCTGGGGGAGGAAGCTCAGCCATCATGCTTCCTGAAGACCCTCTGCACAGCAGGTAAGTGTGGGAGGGAGGTGGGAGGACTGTACAATCACAGTTCATTGATGGGAGAAACCCGTCAATGATTTATTCCGTGACTGTGATGGGTGGCGATGAGATCATGATGATGTCATGCAGAACTGTCGTTGCGGTCGCCGTAGGGAGTGGGGCATGGAAAGGGCCTCAGTCATGATGGCTAAAAGTTCCCTGTAAGGTCATATAGAGGAAGGGAGAACATGCTATTTCCCTCATGTTTTCTTGAAGACTTCCTATGGATGCCTCTTTGGCTGCTCTGTGTGCACAGTGGAAAAGTAGGTAGATTTTTGATGGTGTCCGGCTCTTCTTCTGGTCATGATTTTTGTTACCTGGGGAGCAAAGCAGCTAAAATGTGAGCTGCAAACTAGAAATTGCTCAGTAGCAGACCAATCACAAAACACAAGGCACATGCCCTTCCTTTCATGCCCGATAAGCATGCTCTTCCTTTCAACTACTGTACCAAACTGTCTGAGATTATAGAGACAATAATACCTGAAAGGTACTAGATCCTTTATGATCCTGGAAGCTAAGCAGGGTCAACTCTGGTTGGTACTTGGCTGGGAAAGCACCAATAAATACCAGGTGCTGTAGGCGAAATTTTAGAGGAAGGAATTGGCCAAACCACCTCTGAGTATTCCTTGCCTAAGAAAACCTTTTGAAATTCATGGGGTCACCATAAGTTGACAAGTAACTTGAAGGCACATGTACATATAGTTATCAACCTACCATACTGGGCTGTTGCATTGAGCATTGAGTCAAAAGGAATGCGAAGTTAGTGCCCAGCAGCTATGGGCAAAATACCATTTGTAGTCCTGACTAGAGCAGAACCATTAAATCAGTTGGATTTATCTACACATTGACTCCCCATTCAATAATGGATTCAGTGGGTTTACTCTAGTTGGTGGGACTAACCAACAGGATCTCAACCTATATCTCCTGAATTTTTTTTTAATGGTTAAAAGCAGTTTTATATACAGTTTTATATATGTATTTTAATATTAGAGCCAATGTGGTATAGAGATTTGGATTTTGGACTAGAATGCCAGGAGACCACTGTTCAGATCCCTGCTTGGCCATGATAACCCACAGGGTAATGCTGGTTAAATCACACTCTCTCAGCCTCACAGGTAGACAAAGGCAAATCTCCACTGAACAAATCTTGCCAACAAAACCCTGTCATAGGTTTACCTTTGGGCCACTATAGGTTAGAAACAACTTGAAGGCACACAACAAGCAATAAACATCATTATTGCTTCTCTTCTCAGATTGTTTAACAACATCTTGCACAATCTATTCTATACAGTTTGAATTTTTGAATGGCTTTTATGAGGGAGAGAAAGGGATTGAAAAACCAGTCTGAGAAGAATTCATAGACATAGCCATATTGGTCTGCTTCAGCACAGAAAGATCTAAAGGAATCCAGTAGCACGTTTGAGACCAAATTTTTTAAAAAAGAGAGATTTCTAGTGTAAGCTTTTGTGGACTTCTGTCCAATTTCATTGAGTCTAATCCTGCATCTGATGAAATGAGTTGGAATACACAAAAGCCAATGTTAGATGTATCTTTTTTTCCTTCCAGTTATTCTCAAGGGTGCTATAGGATTCCTTTATATCTTTTTCTGTGTGGGAAGAGACAGCAATGAGACAAAAAGACACCCACTTAGGCTACTTTGAACTCTCTTAAGAAGTGTTGTAATTTTCTGGAGTTTCTGGACCATGGAACAGCTTCCAGATCTCATTATAATAATTGCCATATTCCTGTTTTAGTTACTGAATATCATGTCTTGGGTTTTGTGTGTGTTTTAATGCCAAATATAGTAATGTATAATGACAGCAATCCCAGCTGGTTGATCATCTAATATAGCCCAAGGAACTCAACTTTGTCTGAAAGGAGGTTGCCCAGCAGGAAGCTATAATCTTACAGTTGCCTTTGACATTCCACATCTGTTTTATGATTCTTGGGTCCTGAAGCTGCAGAGGATGACAAACACTGAGTAACAGTGAGCTTAGCATAGGGATAGAGTACAATTATGCTCAGTATTGCTGATCATAATGAGATCAGACACAGAAACTGGATTTAAAACAGTCTGCTTTCTTAATTTTAACTTGTTTATTCTTTATCTCTTGAGAGTTGCAAAAGGAGGGGGAGCAGCTGGGGCTGGTGATCTCACCCAGATACCACTAGGCCTCTGAGCCCCAAGGAGAACTTAGAAGTTGGGTTGCTCCTCAGCTGGCCCATAGCTGGAAGGTCAACCTGAGAGTCGCTCCCCCAAGCTGCATGACTTAAAGTGAAGGTCTAGCCCCATAAGCCAGCCCCAATGAAATTCTCCTTCTCCATCTCTCTAGTTGCATGATCTAAAGAGGTGGTTATACACTCTTCCGCTTCACCCAAGCGGTGCCATAGATGTTCACCTAATTCCTACATCTCCCTGACACTACCTGCCAAGTGACCGCCTATTTAGAACACCACTACAAGCCAATTGTCAGAGTCCCCAGTCAACAGTGTAGAGTGGGCAAGAAACCCAAGGAAAAGAGATAAAATTCCTACTTAGCCTCAGAATGATCAGCAAAACTTCCATTGTATCAGAGGTGGGAGGATGGAGGTGACCAAATCAGGCAAAAAAAGAGGGAGAGGAGGAGGCAGCAGAACCTTATGCAGTCAGCTGTTACCCTGGTCACTGGGTAGGTTGCGTGGGTTTCCAGGGGTCCCGGTCACCGTGCTCAACACTTTACAGGAATGGTAATTAGCTTGAGCACTAGCTGGCAAAGTGAGAGGCAGGGTAACTAGGCAGGATCTTAGAACCCAATGTATACCAGGTCGGGCCAAACCAAGAACCAGGCGAAAAAGGTCTAAGAGTGATTTTTATTTTATTTTTATAAAAAGTCAGTCACTGTGCAATTGCACACGTTCGCACTCACTCACACAGAGCCTAAAAGAAATAAAAGGGAGGAAAATAGATAGGGGATTTTCAAGAGAATTTTCAGGGCGATACTCTACCTGATCCAGACATCTGGGAAGCCGAAATGGAGACGGAGAATCGGGAGTGGAGAGGCTCAGCATGTGAAGGCTGAGGGAAAAGCTCAGCAAAAGGAGCGACAGCAAGGTGGGGAGGAAGCTGAGAGTGATCCAAAGAAGTACTCAAAATCAGGGGTTTTTATAGGGGAAAACGTACTTGGAGGCTAATCCTTTCCCGGGGAGAACAATAGAGATAAGGACTAAGACAAAACCCTTAACGATGGACATCTCCAGCTTGATGGGTTTTAAGTGGCTTTGAATCACTCTGCCAGGGTTAGACAAAGGCTTCGGCAGTATGTAGATTGCCCTCGCTTGACAGGCTGATTGTCAGGAGCGCTAATCCTGTCCAGCAGGCATCTCGGGGCTGAGGACTCTTTGTGTACTCGATGGCTTGGTATGTCTGGAGGGCTCCTTGGGGCTACGCGACAGATTAAGTTACTGGCCGGACCGGAATATCCCTAATTGTGGCCGTACGGCCATGCCTGCCTATGTGCTCGTCCAGCATCCCTGTCAGACGTGTGGAATGATTTTTAATATTAGCCACGTGGAGATATCAATCTGGATGTTGTGAATTAATAATTGTAAACCCCGGGCTCGGGCGGATCCACCGTAGTAACACAGCCCTCCACATTTGCTGGTTTAATTTTCATGGATTTGAATATTTGCTCATTTTCCCAATCCCTGCCCTTTCTCTGAGGGAACTTTCCCTCTTGGCAGGTCTGTACGGGCCATGTAGCCCTTTAAAAACCCACCTCTGGTCCTCCTCAACCTCCACCAGATGCTGCCTGGCCAGCTAAGGATAGCTCACAGCTTGCAGCTCCACAAACCCTCTCCTGATGACCCCCCCAATGCCCAAGAAAGGAGGTGAGTGTGAGAGAGAGGAAGTATAGGGCCACCACACTGACCCACATCTTTTCCTCTCCTTTCCCTGACCTGGTTGGGACCCTGGGTGCCTGTTCTCCCCACCATACCTTGGCCCCCTTCCTATAGAACCACACATGTATTTTTGTGTTTGTGATTTTTCCACATTTGTGGGGGTTCCTGTGTCCCTAAAACCTAGGAAATGTGGAGGGCCAACTGCATCATCTTTGATTCTGACCCCACCCCTTGTTCTCTGTCATGGTGCAAAGTGCCATGATGCATTTATGTGGCCTCTGTTCCCTTGGAGGCCAGCAAGCATGTCTTTCCTCTTGTATTGCTGCACAGTGTGTGGAGGTGGGGGAGACATATTACCTTTAAGTAGAGAGCCAGCATACTGCAGTGATTTGAGCATTGGACTGGGACTCTGGGAGAACAGGGTTCAAATCCCCACTCAGCCATGGAAATCTGCCAAGTGGCCTTGGGCGGCTGACACTCTTACCTCCAAAGGAAGCCAAAGGGAAGTCCTCTCTGAAGATTACCTGCCAAGAAAACCTCCATGATAGGTTCATCTTAGGGTCACCGTCAGTCAGAAATGACTTGAAGGCACACAACAAAATATTTGGCAAGCCCATAATGGCTTGGGTCTGTGATATTAAAAGGTTGTCTCCTATTCTAGCCAACTTGACTGGCCATGTGACTGTGGGATTCTTTGAGCTGTAGTCTAAAAAAGTACCTCTTCCAAAATTGGCACCAGGCACATGTTAAGCTGGCTGTCCCCAAGGGAAGGAGGAAGAAAAGAAAATCAAGTAATGAATGTAAAGAGAAAACAAGTGATGAATAAAGGAATTAAAACCTTACTCTGTGACAGAAATGGGGATAGCCATTTTTAAAAATATTTTTAATACAGTGGAGAGATTGTATTTGGTTGGGCTTCAAATTCTAGGGCAAATCCTAGCCATGGGGTAACTATATAGTCTTAGGTATGATGCTGTTTTCCTGCTTCTCTTCATTGGTACAATGGGAAGAAAGGTGCCCAGACTCATAAGATTGTTGTGACATTTTATCAAAAGACTGATGGTTCTCACCAGCCAAAGAGAACCTAAATATATACAGGGCAACTCCCGTCTCAAGGCTTCAGTGGAAATTTAGTGTTTATTCTGGGGGGCAATGCCATTTTTGACCCCTGCCTGCTATGATTTTGTTTCCAAGAATTGCACATGTTCAGCTGCCAGAACAAAGTGAAGAAAACCTCGAGTGATGGATACAAAGAGAAATCAAGCGATGGATAAAGGAATTAATCATTACTTCATGCCAGAAATGGGAAAAAACTCCTACTTTTTCAGTGTACCATTCCCAGTATCTCCCCAGTCACCATCCTAAAGCAGCATAAAAAACCCAGTCTCTTTTGACAGGGCTGTCCAAATTATTTTAAACTGTGAATTTTAATTATGAATTTTACATGTGTATTGACTGTTTTAATTAGGTATTTGTGTTATTTGTTCTTTTAAATTGATATTATACATTTTAATTTTTGTTTTTTTAATTGATTTCATGCTTTTAACTGATGTTATATGTTATATGTCAATCTGTTGTTGTCACCCACCTTGATCCATGGGGAGAGGCAGGTATGAATAACAACAACCATCCTCAGCAACAACCATCTTCAAGAATCCTAGAACCGTCTAGTAACTGCTTTACATATGCAAAGTCCCAGGCTCAGTCTTTAGCGACTCAAGGAAAGACTGGGGAAAGTTCAAGTCATGGAGACTGTCTCCTAAGTACTGGACCAGACATGCCATTTTTGGTCAGATGTAAAATATTCCCTCAACATGATGACTGGGGGAATTTGGGAGCTGTAGTCCAAAGCACGAAGGTTCTGGCTCATTGCCTGCTTGTTTCATACCGGATTTTCTCCAACTCTACCAAACTCTTCAAGTTTTACTATGGGGCGCGTTAGATGCTCTGTGGTTTTCATAACCTTATCCTTGGGCAACCTTTCCTTGCTTCTGTAATGCCTTTCACACTTTATTTCAATCTCAGTAGAAGCAGGATTCAAGACTCCTATGTGTGTCACAGCTTGCCAGTGGAGTTTGATATCAATATAGCCTGTTTGACAATTTGTGTTAAGTTGCATGACATGGTTGCAACTTGATTTGTTCAGACAACTTTAGGTTGAATCCTGAGCTGAACCAGAATCATAGAATTGTAGAGTTAGAAGAGCTGGAAATTGGAAGAGTCCGTAAGGACCATTGATTCCAACTCTCTGCTATGCAGGAATATATCACCAAAGCATTCCTGACAGATGGCCACACACCCTCTATTTAAAAACCTCTAAGGAAGGAGACTCCTCCACACTCTGAGGCAGCCTATTATACTGTTGGATGGCTCTTACTATCAGGAAGTTCTTCCTAATATTTAGATGAAATCTCTTTTCCTGAAGTTTGAAGCCACTGCTCTGTGTCCTAGTCTCTGGAGCAGAACACAACAGGCTTGCTCCACCCTCCATATGACATCCCTTCCAATATTTAAACATAGCTATCATGTTGCCTCTTAACCTTCTCTTCTCCAGGCTAAACATACCCATCTCCCTAAGCCACTCCGCACAGGGCTTCATGGTTTCCAGGCCTTTCACCATTTTGGTCACCCTCCGCTGGACACATTCCTGCTTATCGATATATTTCTTGGCTCATGGTGCCCAGAACTGGAAACAGGAGTCCACGTGAGGTCTGAGCAAAGCAGCCATTACCAGGGTCAATGAGAATCACATCAGGTGTTGGGGCTCCTGAACATCAGGTGAAAAGTAGATGACAAGATTCAGTATCTTTTGCTAGGAAACCAGAGTGAGATACTGTGAAACTACTGGAAAGCTAACCACAATGGAAGAAAGAGCAACAGAAAACAGATCGGTAATGGAATACTAGTACAGCCCATCACATTTGCTAAGGTTAGAGGCAAAGGACCCCCACAAAAGTAGAAAACTGCAGGTATCAAAGTGTGTCTGTGGGAAAGGGGCTGAGCCATGGTGGGGAAAACAGGTACCCAGGGTCCAAGCCAGATGAGGGAAAGAAGAGGGAAGGGGAGTGGTCTGTACAATGGCCCTGTACTTCCTCTCTCTTGCCCGTTTCCTTCCTTGGATGTTGGAGGCATCGGGAGAGTGTTTGTGGTGCTGAAAAAATTGGCTGTGAGCTACCCTTAGTTGGCCAGGCAGCATCTGGTGGAGGTGGAGGAGGACCAAAGGTGGGTTGTTAAAGGCTGTGTAGCCTGGCTGGAGTCGCTGAGAAGAAAGGTTGAGGTGGCAGGGGTTGGAGAAACTTGCAAATAATCAAATCTGTGAAAGTCGAACTTACAAATGTAGAGGGCTGACTATACAAAACAAATCCATCAGTCTGAGGGCACCAAAAGAGAATTTATACTGTCTGGAAAGAAAGGTTCCCAGACTCTGATATAACAGAGCAACAACTGAAGACAACATGATCTCTGAAATAAAGTTTTTTGGTCCAGGTATACAACATAAAGAAGGCAAAGAAAGATCAACAGAGCAAAGAAAAGAACAAAATGGTGAGGTCAAAGATGAATCAGTGGAAACTCCAAATATAGAAAAAAAAGTAAACAGGTCACATACTGAAAAACCAGAGAGAACTGGAAATTTAGAAAACAAAGTGGTTTTGATGAGAAATTTGGAAAGAGAAGAATATTGATTTTTACTGGTTAACACCCTGAATTATGGAGAAGAATTATTGATGAAATGAATTACAGTTTAAAAATAAAAAAGGTTATCAAACTTAAAACTTGTATCAAAGAAAAAAAAACGGCAACAAATTATTGAAGATAATCCAACAGTTCTACCAATTCCTATGCTTACTTTCCAAGTTACAAATAAATTTTTATGAGAGAAGTTGAGGATGAGATTGACAAATCAAAGAAAATAACAATTGCTAGCTTTTCTATTGCCCTGCCAAACTACATATCCCAGGATTCCATAGGATCTTGATGTGACAGTTAAGTTGGTACCATAAAGCCATAACTCTGCAGTATGAAAGGCCCTGTGGTTGCATTTTGGACTGGTTTAGTGAGATAATTAAAAACAAAATGCAACCTGGATGAAAAACACAGAAGTAGAATAAGCCTTAACAAAGGCTAATAAGGAAGCTGTTGTAATTATGAAGAAAGTTAAGTATTGGATAGTCCCTAGAGGAGATGAAGTTCAGGGATTTTGGTTGAAAAAAAAATCTAACACAACCTCCTCGAAGGTTAGCATGGCAATTTACTGTAACCCCTCCCAAAAAAACTGTTAATAACTGAATGATAGCAGGAAGAATAGTATTGATTATGAAAGATGACAAAAATTTGCCATTCCAGCAGATTGCTGTCCAAATACCTGTTTGCTGGGAATGTTTAAATTACTGATGGGAATAATAGCTAATTCATACCTCTACCATTTAATTCAGAATTCTCTTCCCAATTATATCAAATTTAATAGCAAATATTAAATATTGATAAAATTATATTGAAAAAAATGATTCTTTATTATACACGTGGATCCAAAAGTGTCTTGAAAATTCGAAAATTACGAAAAACTTCTAAAGCTTCAGTGTGATTCCTTGGCTCTCTTGATCTTTGTTGTCACAGTGATAACATTTTCATTAGCACTGATGATAATAAATCAAGGATACGAAATTTCAAAGCAAGCTGGAAAAATAAACCATTTATTCTCCATGGATAGCTTAAAACTTGCTGTCATATGCCTTTATGTTGACTCTGACTTATGGTAATCATATCACAGGGTCTTCTTGATAAGATTTATTCAGACCATGTTGCCATTGCTTTCCTTTGAAGCTGAGAGAGTGTGACTCGCCCAAGGTCACCTGGAGGATTTCCGGGGCTGAGCAGACATTTGAATCCTGATTTCCTGGAATCCTACTCCAACATTCAAACCATAACATAATGCTGGCTCTCTCAATTTTTTTAAAAAGTTTTTATTGTTGTTGTTGCTGCTATTGTTATTGTTTAATTTGATTTAATTTGGCTTACTTCTCTCCTCCTGCTGATTATTTACACATATGTTGCGATAGTTTTGAGGGCAAGCATATGCTGTGTATGCTATCTCACCTTCAAATTATTTTTGACTTTAAACAATTAAAATCCAGTTTCTTAATCAGCGCAAATTACATTCTGTTTAGCTATTCCAGTGTCAGTGGGTATGAGGTTTTCATCTGTTTAAAAACAACAAACAAACAACAAACAGACATGCAGGGTGGTTATGGTAGCGATGGGTGGATTGTCAAACCCTGTGTTAATCCCCAATTTAAATCTGACCTACTTTGCTCCTTCTCAGCTCTCAGCCTTTAGATTACAATTTTACCAGAAAAGGAGCAAAATGACTGTTATTAGGAGCAACATGAATTGCAGGAAAGCATCATACTGTGGCAAAAGGTTCATTCAGCTACCCATCAGTCTTGCTGCCCATGCTAAGATCTGAGTCTAGTTCTCATGGAGTTAGTCTAACTGCATCTCAGCCAATGCCAGCTAGTGGCTTCTCGTCAAGGGAGGTGGTGAATCTGAGGCTGAACTTTAAGAGAGCTGTCCAAGGGGGCTGAATGTACCCTGTTAGGGTTCAGGACCTTGGATAGCTCCAGCGTAAAACCCAAAGTGGATTGTTTGCCTAACCAAGTAGCACTGATCTTGGCTGAACTACACCAGAAAGCAGAATAGGGCACAGGGGTAACCCAAGATATTTTGCTGCCTGAGGTAGAGAAGCAAATTGAAGCCTTCCAAACACACTGTCCTATAGTCAAGAGGTATAATGCTATGGGCCAGCCAAACTATTTTACCATCTAGGATAGAAAATCGCAATAGTACCTCTCCCCCTCTCTGGCAGTAAGAAGGCAATCAAGATGAATGAAATAATGAAAGAGTGTGCTGGGTTTTCATGGCAACTTAAATCTGTTGTCTGAGGTGGCCCTCTTCACTCTGCCTAATGGTAGGGCTGGCCCAATGAGTGGGAGATGCCTACACACAGTCCAATAAAGTCAGTTTTAACAATTTAAGCAGAGTTGGCCCCCCACATTTATGATTTTGCCATCTGTGGCTTTGAAAGTGGGGAATAGGATTCTTCTTACTCCCCCTTCCCAAAGCTGGAGGCTTTTGTGCCAAGGGGCATAAGAGAGTCTGCACCTTCAGAAGTGGGGAATAGGATCCTTCTTACTCCCCATTACTGAAGCTTCAAAAGCTTCAGAAGGAAGGATGCTTCCTCCTCAAGCCTGTTGCCTAACACATTTGTTATTTCCCTCTGAGAAAAGTGCCCTGCGCTCTGGAGTGAGTCTTGTCTTCTGCTCTTAGCAAAAGTTTTAGATATGCAGCAGGGACAGGCTGTTGAGCAAACCTCAAGGCCAACTCAAGCCCACCGCTTAACCCGTTTGCTGTTCCCCTCCGAGAAATGTGCCCACACTTTGGGCTTGAGACAGATTATCATGTGACCAGTAGACAAAAAGAGATGGAAGTGTTGTTCAAAGTCATAAGGTTTCTGGATGAATGTGTTATGTTTCTGAACCAAGGGCAGCAAATCAGTTGCTAAAAATGTACAAGTCTTGAATCGAGTCAGCGTGTCATTTATTGGCAAGTTGAGTCGCTGAAGTGACAAGTCCAACTTGAGTATGAGTCAGTCGACTAGAATCTACACCACTGGATGGTAGCCCACATATTTGGAGAATACCAGGTTGAGAAAGACTACATTGAATATAGGACCTGTTGACATCCAGAGGGATGCTATTTTAATATGACGAGCAAAGAAACATTGTTCTTATGGTAGGGACTCAAAAGGCTATCCAGAGCGGGTGACATAGAAATTATGACCAGAGCCCTTTTAGGCTTTTACACTCATGTAACCACGAGTTACATACAAGTCTACTTTTCCCAGTATTGTATAAAGGGACATAAACTGGGTAAAGGGCACAGTTCTTCCCAACCTCTTGTGATTTTTGTGAGCCAGATGTGCCTTGGCCAAATTACATGAGGGCCAAGATCCAACATCAGCGCTGAGTGGCATATATTCCCACATTCAGTGCCACATATTAATTGTCTTGTGCAGTCCTTGTGTTGAATGTCAATATTACACAACTGAACAAAGACAAGTGTGCAACTGAGTGCCCAACCAAGTGTGTGTGTGTGTGCACACAAAGCATGCACATCCATGTGCATGTAGATCCAATGTACATTTGTATCGCTACACAATGGCACAACATGTATAACTCTACTTCCACAATCTTGAACTATATATGGATATTCCTGTGTCACATAAAAATGTCCATCTGCTTCTGTAGGGAAATTTATACACGTGTAAGACAGCAAGACACTTCTGGCCAAGGAATACTGTTGCTGGTAAGGAACAAGGGCCCAAACTCTGGTCTTGCCCAGTGAAATGTCTGAGCTGAACCCATGGTTCTGCAGTTGAACAAAACTGATAACAATTGATCCACAATCAATAAGTAGATGGCTAGCCATCTTACAAACTGCATTAATGCAAATTCTATGAAGCCTAGATGGGGAACATTGCCTCAGCATATACAACAATGCCCACGGAATTTAAATGCAGTCCTTGCATTTTTAAGGCCTAATAGCATTAGGAAAGAAGCTGATTGGAGGTGGGGAACAACCGAAGGATAGAGAAAGCATGAGGAACACCAACAACCACAGATGGTAGCAGAAGCTACACGTTCAGCCTAATCACAATAAACAGCATACATATGGACTTAGCAGGTGGCTGCTGGCCATATGTTGCAGGCTAAAACTGTATTCTTGTGACTGTGAATATGGCTGATTATGGTGAAGAGAAGTCTTCTCACTCCAGATGTCTTTCTTTGAGGGAAGAAGGGAACAGATGGAGAAGATATTCTTGAAAATCAGAAGAATGAAATACCTTGACTTAGCAGCCTTTATGCATTGTAAAACAGTGAGACTTTTGAGTTTTTAAAGTAGTAGATGGGTTAAGGGAAGGCACTGCATGGTGATGTGATTATTGTTTGCAGTCCTGCCTCTGTATCCATGGATTTGACTTCTGTGAATTTGATTATTCATGAGGCATGTGGTTGCCTCCCCCTCCAATTCTCATCCTCCCATTTCCTTGCATTCCTCACCTCAGGCTTGCAAGGCTTCTGTTTAAAATGGACCTTTTTTCCCCTTTTGGGTGAGCCAAGCCCCCCTATTGCTGAAGACATCTCTTCTTTGCCACATGGCTTCACATTCTGCTGTGTAATGTGTTACTGCCCTGGCTAGTCCGAGCTTTGAGGATATTAAAAGATATCCTTTTGATATCATAATTCGGCTTCTCTTCTCTATTCCCTTCCACGTGCTTGCGAGGCCGCTGGACAAGCACGTAAACAAGCTCGGCCATTAATTGCCGTAACGTTCAAACAACAATACGGGCAGGCCAGAAATAGCTGACTCACTACTTTAGGAGACCTCCAGGCAAGTACTCTAATTAGGTATGCACGCAACCTACAAAAGAGCCTCTGCCCCACACTGGCAGCTTGATGGGTTAATTATACAATACCCAAGTACTCTGCGTTTGCATACTGGCTACTCTATTGAGAACTACTACGATAACTCACTCAGATTCTGACCTTTCGGAGGCTTTGTCTTCAACTCCAAATCTATTGTTTTCCCCCAAGTACGGCATAGCCTGCAGTCACAATTCTCCTTATAAAAACCCTTGATTCCGAGACCTTCCTCGGAATGCTTCCGAGTTTCATCCCGCCTTGCTGCCGCTTTGCTTGGCGAGCCTCCCCTCAGCTCCACGTGCTGAGCTACATCGCACCCCAGCCTCGCTCTCTATTTTTTCGGGCTTCAGGACAGGTAAAGTATCACCCAAACCAGCAACTCCTCTAAAAATCCCTCTATACCACTCCAACCTTTATTCTCTTTAGTTATCTTGTATGAGTGTGTCGCATACACTGTTTTGCTTGTGTTTGCTTAATAAAAGATCATTTATTGTTTCAACTTCTGTGTGCTCCTTGACTCGACCTGACCCCGTAGACATAGGGTTCAAGATCTCGCTAAGTTACCCTGCCTCTCATAACGCTAAGCAGTGCTCTGAGCTAATTTTCCCCACCTTTAGTTGAGCACATTTTGGTGTCCCTCCTGGGACCCCCAGTACACAGGGTAACAGATGGCTGCTGATTTGTCAGGTCCTTGCTTTAGTTCTACATCTCCCCTCTGGAAGGAATCTCTAAGGTAAATCTATCATGAGGTTTCCTGGGGCTGAAAGTGTGTGATGCACTCAAGGTCACCCAGTGGCCAAGCTGTGCATTGAACCCTGGCCACCACTGTTTGCAAATACCTTACACAAATAGATTAATAAAGGAAATAGAATCATAGAATCATAGAAATGTAGAGTTGGAAGAGACCCCAGGGGCCATCCAGTCCAACCCCCTGCCATGCAGGAACACCCTCAAAGCACTCCCGGCAGATGGCCATCCAGCCTCTGCTTAAAAATCTCCAAAGAAGGAGACTCCACCACACTCCGAGGCAGCAGATTCCACTGTCGGACAGCCCTGACTGTCAGGAAGTTCTTCCTGAGGTTCAGGTGGAATCTCCTTTCCTGCAGCTTGAATCCATTGCTCCGTGTCCTGGTCTGTGGAGCAGCAGAAAACAAGCCCTCTCCCTCCTCTGCATGGCATCCCTTCAAATATTTAAACATGGCTATCCTGTCCCCTCTTAACCTTCTCTTCTGCAGACTAAACATATCCAGCTCTCTAAGTCTGTCCTCATAGGGCATGGCTTCCAGGCCTCTCACCATTTTGGTTGCCCTCCTCTGGACCTGCTCCAGCCTGACCATGTCCTTCTTGAACTGGGGTGCCCAGAACTGGACACAGGATTCAAGATGAGATCTAACCAAAGCAGAGTAGAGTGGTACCAGTACCTCCCTCGATCTAGACACCATACTCCTATTGATGCAGATAAATGATCAACAAATGCATATAAATACAACCACAGTGGCAATTATTTAGAAAATGATTGTGGTTTGCTATAAATGAGGAAGTATGAAACACAATCTTCCATACGTGAAGGTCATCTCCGCAGAAATGTCTGCACTAATGGAAAACTGGTAACAAACAGGGTAAACAAAGACGTTGAAAAAAGCCAGATGTGTTTTGAATTGTTTCAGATGTGCATTCAAATGGTTTTATGCTTTTAGTGTATTTTAGCATATTTTAATCATAATATGTTTTTGATTGTATTTTAACCTCTGTTATACCCCTCCTTGAGCAGAGTCGGGTAACAAAAAAAAATATTATTTATTATTTTATCCTCCTCAGTGCAGGAATCACATATTTTGTATAATCTTCTCATTTGTTTTACAAGTCAGAACCAAAATGTCCATGTAAAATTCCTCATATCTATATCATCTATATCTATCTATCTATATCTCGCATTTTCAACAAAGATGGAACAGCTCAGCTCTATTTTTGAAAATATAAAAGCTGCCTGTCTTTTCCTTGAGTGGAAGAACAATAGGCTACCTAAAAGGGAAGTAGGGTTGCCAAGGAAAAAAGGACAGGGCTCCTATGCCTTTCAGAAGTGTGTAGAAGAGGGCATTTCAGCAGGTGTCCTGGTCTTCATGCAGTCCAATTATTCTCGTGTGCCTTCAAGTCATTCCTAATTTATGGTGACCTTAAGGTTAACCTACCATGGGTCTTTCTTGGCAAGATTTGTTCAGCGGTGATTTGCCATTGCTTTCCTCTGAGGCAGAGAAAATGTGACTTGTCTACATTCACCACATTCATGGCCAAGCAAGGATTTGAACCCTGAGCTTCTGGGGTTCTACTCCAGCACTCAAAGCACTATACCACATTGGCGTGCAAGGAATATCTGCTGAATTCCCCTTTTCTGCACAGGCATTAAAAGTACAGGGGCCCTGTCCTGTATTTCACCTGCCAACCTTAAAGGGAAGCAATAGATAGAGAAGAACAGAGGTGGTGGATTGATTATGAAACATGTGATTCTCTTTTTGTCTTCTAGCTCATATGTGGCATCTCCTGGTCTGAAGACATTTGCAGAATGCTATAGATGAAGGCCATTTCTGCACTACACTGTTACAGTGCTATTACTTCACTTTCAACTTCCTGTGGAATTCTGTGGCTTGTAGTTTACTGAGGCCAAAGAGCTCTCTGGCTGAGAATTCTAAAATGTCCCTCCCTAAACTGCAAACCCCAGGATTCCATAGGAGGTTGAAAGTGGAATAATAGCACTATAACAGTGTTGTGCGGAAATGGCAGAAAAAACAGTGGAGAAGTAGTACAATTGAAGCAAAGCAAAGAGCGCGATATGCCACACAGCAACCTCTTAAACATGCTGATTCAGAAGTATGAACTCTGATTGAGGTAGCATATACTCCACTGAAGCAAACAGACTGCACTGTTAATTGTCTTAATGCTAAGCTGAAGAGCTATACTTTTCACAATGCGAATCATTGAATTTATTAGCTAATTGAAAGTGATCCATGGACGTCAGCTAATTCATCCGTGACATCAATTCCTTTGGCTTAAGCCTCCAAGAATGTTGACACAAGAAGCCAATGGGAAAGTGAGGAGGTGGATGGTATCACAGAGATGAATGAATCAAACTTCAACCTGCAAGTCCCTGGGATAAAGCAAGACGATGGATTAAGAAATAAGGAGGAGTTCAGGAGGTGGTGACCGAGATATAGTTCCCAGCTGCAGCAGTGACGGAGGCCAACTGAGGCTGGTGACGTGGAGAATAAGGTTACCGACAGGCAAAGCCGCCAGCTCACAGGAGGCAGATCTGTAGTTTGTTTCTTGTTAAACTATTTCTAACTTATACCAAAAGCATGTAAAAAAACCCACAAAATTTCTTGTCCTCAGTAAAAATGGTTTCTTGAGGCTATCTAATGTGGGCTGCTGGAAATTATTTTTTTCCCTATTGTGCATTGGGGCCAATGCACTTTGATCACTTCACTGGCTCCTCTGTGTAATAACATAAGAGCAATTCCTTCGTGGGTAGGAAAGTTATGGAACTGGCCAATTCTAATTCCTGCAGATTTAAGTCTACTTACGAAGATGTAAGTCCCCAGGAGGATTCCAGTGTGCCAGGGACCAGCACCATATTTATGTCCATTGATTGCAATTATTTTTTTCTTTCCCAGAAACTCACCAGGGACTGGAATGAATTCAGGCTTTCTAGAGAGGTTAAAAACAACAAGAAGGGTTTGTTGTTTATTTTTTTGGTTATGTCTGTAGTAAAAGGAAGAACAAGGAACTAGTGGGACCTCTGCATGGAGAAGATGGTGGAATATTAACAGGGGACAGAGAAAGGGCAGAATTACTCAACACCTTCCCAATCTCTTTTTTGGAAGGTTACTAAACAGAGGCTGGATGGCCATCTGTGGGGAGTGCTTTGATGGTGAATTCCTGCATGGCACGGGGTTGGACTCAATGGCTCTTGTGGTCTCTTCCAGCTATGTGATTCTATGGCCACTTCTGCATTATACTGTTATAGTGCGGTTACTCCACTTTCAACACCTTGTGGAGTTCTGGGGTTTGTAGTTTTCTGAAGCCAAAGGGGTCTCTAGATGAGAATTCTAAATGCTCTTCCCTAAACTGCAAACCCCGGGATATATTATTATATATTAACTTAATAATAACAACAACAACGACAACAACAACAACAACAATGATACATGTACATGTATGAATACATGTACATATACATATACATATATTATATGTTTTATGCCCCCAAGTTCCCAATTTTCCCCTGGTTTGGGACTCAAGGTGGTTTCCAACAGTTAAAACAAGCATAATTAAAAATATGTTTGTTGTTGTTGATGACTTACGCCAACCCTAAGGTGAACCTATCATAGGGTTTTCTGTGTCTAAGTATGTGTGATGCGCCCAAGTCACCCAGTGGACTTCCACGGCCAAACAGAGAATTGAGCCCTGAGTCTTAGTCGCAATATTTCTGTTGCCACAACCATAGCTTCCCAAACCTACTTTGCCAGGCATTAGCTGAATGGGGAGAAAGAGGTCCATTCTGCTGATGATTAGAGGATAATGTTTCCGCAGGGAGTCATGCAAGGAGAGACTACTTAGTTAAATATACCTAAGTGTTTCTGACATAGCATTCTGTTCTACAAGAGCAACTTATCGTAGGGTTGTTTTGATAACAGGGGGCAACTGAGCCACACATTCTAAGCTTGACAATAACAACTCAATGTCCTTGTTAAGTTTGATTGCAAGCGTGTATGTGTGTCACGTCCTGGATAACTTGCTCTCAAAAACTTCACTCAGAGTTTCAAACAGAAGCACTGATTTAGAAAATCAAAACTAAAGCATCTAGATTGGTTACTGGTTTTATATCTTGTCATACAAAATTTGGCGTGCATATCAATGATTGGTTAAAATCGCACACATCAAGTCACTCCACTGGCACAGGAATTTTTCTGGGCTTACAAGAAGTTCCTATCCCCTTATCTATGCATTCCTGGTTCTTGTAACATCTTCTCGCTACCCTGCTGTTTCCCCCAACCTTCGATCTCCTCTTTTGCCTGATACAAAATGACATTGAATAGACCACAATTAACCATCTGGAGTCTTGGGAAGCTTTGAAAGTGTCAACCAGGCACATAGTTGCAGGTAGCAATTAGTTCAGGGTACATAATATCACTTAAGTCAGCAATTTGACCCATGCAGCTATACTATGACATATATTAATGCATGCATATGGCAGGAGCCATGTGTGCTGATAACGTGTGTGTTTTATCTTTCATCATGTCAATAACTACTCCAGCCAAGGCCCAGCTGTTGAATGCATCTGTGACTAAGATTACAGCTGTTTCTTCCTTTCTCAGAGTCCTCTGCCTGTTTGGTTTCATCCGGGAATCAGCGGGAACTCACACTTCTTGGAGCTGTTGGAAGGGAGCATGCTTCAAAGCCCTGCCTGTGTGACAGGAGCAGGAGCTGACAAAGTGATTTTGAAACAGCCAAGGGAAGGAAATCTGGGCAGCAATTTCTTCTCTGTTTTCTTTGCCACCTTGAAATAAGCTGAGCTGTCAACCCACTGAAACACAATTAAGCCATCACCTTTAACGCCAAGTCTTAAGCCTGGATGTTCCTCTCAGAAGTGTGGTCTGCAATCACACTTCAAGTGGCAGCTTATTTATTTCAAGCAAACATTGGATCATTCATTTCAACACTTCACTTTGTGTGTCCTACCAGGCGCCAGGTGGTCTCTGTTCCACTGTGGGGCTTACTCTGGCATTCAGTTGTAACAGTTTAGCCTGCCTGCTGGCCTGCTTTCCTTCTTTCCTTCCTTCCTTCTCCTCCTATGAAGGTTCACTTAGTCCAAGAAGGTATGGGCCTCTTTCCAGTCAAATGCTGTACTTTTCTTCAGTTAGTGCTTTGGAACTGCTCTAAACAGGGCTTCTCATATATTTCCACTTTAATAGCTGGCCTTCTCTGTTTCAGATGTAGTTTTCTTCTCCTTCACATTGTTGTGAGCCACACTTTGGCCTGAATCTTATTGTTTGTCTCAACTAGAGTAGACCTATTGAATCAATGGGATTTGTGTAGGTGTTGACTGTCCATTCAAAAATCGATTCAGTGGATCTACTCTAGTTGAGACTACCAGTAAGATTCAGAGCCTTCAATCCCATTTTTTAAAGGAAAGGTGGATTAGAAATCAATGGCTGGATGGTTGGATGAGCAGAAAGACAGACAGAAAATTTTTCAGCTCTAGCCAAAGGATGAGTGAGGTTCCCTCATGAAATTCTGTTGCTGTTGCTGTTTTTCAGTGAGATTCCCTCCTGACAATCATTTGTTGTTACTGCTCTTGGTCAAGTTTCCTTCATGGCATTCTGTTGTTCTCATTGTTCTTGAGGCAGGTTCCCTCATGGCATTCAGCTGTTGTTCCTCTTCAGTGAAGTTCTCTCACAGCATCCTATTGATATTGTTCTCGATCAAGGTTTCATCCTGGCATTCTGTTGTTCTTATTGTTCTTGAGTGAGGTCCCCTTATATATTGTTACTGAGCCAAGTTTCTTCATGGAATTTTCCCTCTGCTCCGACTCACGTTTTTTCTCAGTTCCATGTTCAACTGGGAGAATCCTTAAAATTCTGGAGCCCAGCTGAGGTGCTGTAGAATAGATTCCATCATCCTGACTAGACTATGGGAAATGTTCCTTTTAAAGAGTACAGCCCACATAACCTCCAGCTGCATCTTCGCTGGGCAATACATGAAAGAGTGCCTCTCCCTACATATCCCTGCCCAAGGTCAAAGATCTGTTGGAGGATCCCTTCTATGTGTCTCATCAGTCATGGCATTATGTTGTTGGTGATGCTACAGAAGGCCTTCTCTGTTATGGAATATTCTCGCTTCGGAGGCTCAATTGGCACCTATGTTGCCATCTGGGGATGTAATTCTTCACGTAATTTCTTCTCAAAGGTAGAGATGAGTAATATCAACAATTTTACTTTTGCTGTGAGAAAGTCTTCAAAAAATATGGAGTTTTTTGAAGGCTGTTTGTGTAAAATTTGCATGTGGTCTTGAGTTGGAAGAGACCACAAGGACCATCAAGTCCAACCCCCTACCATGAAAATACACTATCAAAGCATTCCAGGTAGATGGCCATCCAGCCTCTGTTTTAAACCCTCTGAAGACTGAGACTCCATCACACTCCCAGGCAGCAGCATATCTCACTGTCAAACTGTTCTTACCCTCAGGAAGTTCTTCATAATGTATGGATGGAATTTCTTTTCCTGAAGTTTGAAGCCACTGCTCCATGCCCTAGAAAACAGGCTTGCTCCATCCTCCATATGACATCCCTTCAAATATTTAAACATGGTTATCATGTAACTTCTTAACCTTCTCTTCTCCAGGTTAAACACACTCAGCTCCCTAAGCCTCTCCTCATAGGGCTTTATGGTTTCCAGGCCTTCTACCATTTTGGTCACCCTTCTCTGGACGCGTTCAAGCCTCTCCCTATTCCTCCTGAACTATGGTGCCCAGAACCGGACACAGTATTCAAGATGGGGTCAGACCTATACCAGAAAATGCTGTTTTCTGTGCAAATCAACTATGTGCAAATTTTATGCAGAATAAATCCCCAATTACATCCTATTCTGTGCAGAAAAGCATTTATTTCTACAGGAATTAATATTTTGGCAATGAAATATTATTTTCCATGTAGAAGATGATGATTCATGTGCAGAAAATGCTGTTTTCTGTGCAGAACAACCACATATGTCCAGTTCTGGGCACCTAATCTCAAGAAGGATATTGACAAGCTGGAGCGTGTCCAGAGGAGGGTGACCAAAATGGTGAAGGGTCTAGAAGCCATGCCCTTTGAGGAATGGCTTACGGAGCTGCATATGTTTAACCTGATGAAAAGAAGATTAAGAAGGTACATGATAGCCATTTTAAATATTTGAAGAGATGTCATGTCGAGGAGGGAGCGGGCTTGTTCTCTGCTGCTTCAGAGACCAGGACAAGGAGCAATGGATTCAAACTACAGGAAAAGAAGTTCCACCTGAACCTCAGGAAGAACTTCCTGATGGTCAAAGCTGTTCAGCAGTGCAATATGCTGCCTGGGAGTGTGGTGGAGTCTCCTTCTCTGAAGGTTTTCAAGCAGATGCTGGATGACCATCTACCTGGAATGCTTTGATAGTGTATTTTCATGGCAGGGGGTTAGACTTGATGGTCCTTGTGGTATCTTTCAACTCAAGACCACATGTAAATTTTATACAAATAGCCTTCAAAAACTCCATATTTTTTGAAGATTTTCTCACAGTGCTTTGATGTGGGTTCGTGCATGGCAGGGAGCTGGGCTTGATGGCCACTGTGTTCTCTTCCAACTCTAGGATTCTACGATTGTGCAGAATAAGTCCCGATCTGTGAAAGTTCTCATCCATTGAGGATTCTCCTCATTTGGCTTTCTCAACACTCAGAGAGCATGCTTTTTGACCATTTTATGAATATATATATTAAAAATATTCTTCCATTTCCATTGCTGTCAATCTGGTACCAAGTAAAAAGGATTGTGTGGCATGCTCTTCATCCTTGGAGATGTTTGATGGACATATTTCAAGAATGCTGTAGTTGTTTAGCCCTACGTTGCAGTGGGTTGGACTAGATATTCCTTGTGGTACCTTCCAAAGATTCTATGAATCTATTATTTGGGTGAAACAAATACCTGTGGGGCTGTCTTCTGGGGCTAACGCAGCCTTTGCTATCCTGCTGTGACTGTAGTCCTTTGAGTCTTGGTCTATGACAATGAAAACTTCTTTCCTTTGCTCTCTTCTTGCCCATGCCTGCGTCATTTCATGAACTTTAAAAGCTTTTGATATTTTAAATTCCTTGGGCTTTTTTTCCCCCAAAGAAATTGTTTAGTGTTACATAAAAGTTCTGTGTGGCATGATCCATGCATACCTTTTGTCTGGCATGGGGTTGGAATATTATTTTTCGTGGTGGTTGGCCCACCCAAGAGGGTTATGCCTACATCTGTATTCCCAAAGGATATCTCAGGATGCAGTGCAGCCCGTCTCACACTCCAAACAAAATCCCCTCCATTCTTGGTTTCCTTGTTGGCTGGCAGATTTGCATTTCAGAGCTGAGGGTAGACACACTGGCAATGAGGGAAAGCGAGAGGGAAGCCAGCCTTACTGCAGGCTGTTCCATCTTTGAGCAAACAACTGAAACTGCCAGACAAACAAGATTAAGCTGGATGATATGGGCATTGCCAATATGACCAGCTTCTAAGTGAATTGACATACTTTATGAACAATCCTGAGTAAGACAAACAAAAATAGGATAAGTGGTTATGATTTATGCTCATTCCCCTCCCAAGCCTGTTGGAATTTACTTGTGTTTATCCAGATGACTAAGATAGATTCATAAGAGCCAGAAGGGGCTCCGTAGGCCACTGAATCCAACCATCCCACACAAGGTAGGACCTCCAGCTAGAGCATTCCCAGGAGTAGCTGTTCAGCCTCTTTCTGAAAACATCCAGAGACCTCAGCACTTCTGGAGGCAATTAATTCCATCATTGAACTGCTCTTTCCACCAAGAAGTTTCTTCTAATGTTCAATAGAAATCTACCCTCCTGTTAACTTCAAACCGTTAGATCTCATCTTATCCTCTAGACAAAAACTTCTGCTCCCTCCTTTCTGTGATAGCCCTTTAGGTATTTAACAAGCGCCATTAAGTCATCCCTTCAATCTTCTCTTCACCAGGCTGAACATGCCCAGCTCCTTCAACTTTTCCTCCTATGTTTTATTTTATTTTTTTTCTTGAAATATTTATACCCCACCCTACATTAGGAGATCTCAGGGTGGCTTGCAAATAGTAATAGAACAGGTTAAAAAACAATTCAACTAAACTTCAACTTCTCAACTCAGCTTCTCAACTAAAGCCTCAGTGTTGCTCTTTGTGTTATTTAAATGCGTAGGTATGGTATCCAGGTGACCAGACCATGTAAACCAGGATAGACCCTGGGCTCATTGGCCTTGCATAAAAGACTACATTTTTCAGACCTCTCTCTCTCTCTTTGCCATTTTTTGCTTCCACTTTCTTCCCTCTGACCATACTTCACTTCTCCACCAAGAAGATGGTGGGTTAAGAATGAAGCAACTATCTTACCTAATCTTTTTGTTAGCTAGTTAGGATCTAGGCTCTCCAATGCATACGTGACTGTAAAATTCATTAGTAAACTTTTCTAAATTTGTAAGCAAAAACTGCCTGCCTTGTTTTGCTTTCTAAGTTCAGGGAAGCCACACAGAGATTGGGCCATGCTTTTTTTGTGCTTCTTTGCCAAAAAAAGGCTGATGTAGGTAACAGTTTCAGCTTTCATAGACTTTCCCCCAAAGGGCTAACACCCTGGGAAACTGTAACTCCCAACATGTGCCCCTTGACTTTCAAGGCAATATTCCTCTGCAGAAAATGTAATCCTGTCCTGACTTCGTTTGATCTGTGGGAGTGGGGAGAGTAAAATTATCTGTGAGGGAGAATCAACAGCTTCAAATTGTCGTGATTCTATTAACCTTCCTCTGTGTACCTTTGAGGCCACCTTTTCACATTTCTACATCTGGTGCTTTCTTCCCTTCCTCTAAAGATTTAGGTATATGCCCCCCACTCCTTGTCTACCCTTGACAATTTTCTACTATTAGTAGTAACTTAAAGAAAATGTGCAATTCAATTCTCCTAGTGAACATTTCCATTCTTTTTTTCCTTTTTCCAAATCGATAATAGGTTATCCCAGAGCTTCCAGACAGGTAAACAAGTATGCAAAACTGCCAATTATGTTCAGGCTGAAGTACTAAAACATGGCAGTTACAATTAAACATCTTTATTCTTCCCACTTTGAACACTGTCAGTGGGCATAGTCATTATGGCAGGAATACAATGGCTGGCTCGGTCTCTCTGTGAAAATGTGAAAAATTAAACCCACACCTCCTGGCAATTAAATTCCACATGCATTTCGCTTTTGAATAACTTTGCAGCTTCTCTTTCCATCTCTGGAATGCCATGTTCACCAGCCTATCATTTTTTACCCTCCCCCGACCCCAGACAGGTACAAATTGTTCCCACACTTCAAACCAGTTATTAAAACACTAAATTTTACAAAGTTGGGTACCTGGACCACTTTTTTTCCTTTCCTCTCTCTCACTTCCTCTCACTCGGCTCCCAAAGCCTATTTGAATATCAGTATTTTACCGCTGTTCGGCTGTTTTAAAGTCTACAGATAAAAAAAGGGGGGGAAGGATTAATCTTTCAGGGAGATATGTTCAAAGCATGTATGCTTTTTTGATGGATGTGTCTATAACATTTTTCTCTTACGCAATGCAGAAAACATCTGCTTTACATCAGAACATGTAATTTCTGCTCTTACATAAGCTTGTGGTTGAACAGTTGAGTACTTCAGTGGGTTCTAAAGTTAGAACATAATAAAGAGGTGGAACTGGGAGGGAGAGAGAGCTTATGCCTTAATAAAAAACATTAGTAATGAGGCTGCAAAATAAATAGTTCAGACTGAAAGAAAGATTGCATCAGAACGGTTCCCTTCTAGAATGATGCTTCAAGTTGTAAAAGATGGTCCTGAAACATTATATAAAATAAAAATAAAAATAAAGGAAAATGAACCACTATATTTTGTTGTTATTGTTGTCATATGCCTTGACTCTGGCTTAGATGAACCTGTTATTGGGTTTTCTCATCAAGAGTTCTTCAGAGGAGATTCGCTGTTGCCTTCCTCTAAAGCTGAAAGAGACTTGCCCAAAGTCATCCAGTGGAATTCTATGGATGAATGGATATTCCAACCATGGTCTCCAAGAGTCTAAGTTTAATGTTTAGTCCAACATATGCTGGTTCTCAACCATATATCAGTTGATGCTTTATATCTACATCTTGAATCCTGTTGGTGACTTACATGTGCATTAAGTTCTTCTGTGGAAGTAGCTAGATGTTTTTGCCTGATGCATATTCAGTCTTGTCTTCAGTGTAAAGTTGCAGAAGTAGAATTGCGTATGTGGTGTCATTGAGCATGCGCATGTACACACAAATGCATGTGAGTGCACATGTCAGTGTTCATCTGCATGCAGATTTGGTTGTGCATTCAGTTGCACAGTATGTCTGTTCAACAAAATGATTGCATAGCATAACTCCACAAGCAGAGATGTATAGTATGCATTCCTGGTATAGGATCTCAGCCTACATCAATGGAAAAATGTTAAGAAAGACAGAGAGAGAGACAGAGAGAGAGACAGAGAGAGAGAGAGAGAGAGTGATCAGTGGTAACTGGTAGCTCCCATGTCAATGATCTGATAGCTACCCAAGATACTGAAACTATTTTGGGGGGTCAGCATATTGAAGAGTTTTTAAAATTAGGACTGAAAGCCTGAGTAAATTCACTGTCTCATTGAAATGGAAGCCACCAACCAGGATGGTTCTTAAGCAGGAACTTGATGAACTCACTCACCTTCCTCTGCCTACCATCCATGCACTGTTGGGTCTAGTAGAGAAGGAAGCAACAATAGTCAGGGTACACAGTGTCACACCTAAACAGAGTTCCAGAGGTTGTCCTTCAATGAAGCAGAGTAGATTCCCTGTTGAGAAGTTGCCAAGTTGTGTTAGGAGCCCATATTGCCATTCACTGGTGGGAGGCAGCTGGATGCATCACCGTTAAGCACACCACTAACCAACACCACAAAACTCTGTCCCTTGGTACAGCTACCTGGATTTTGAGATAGGGGTTGGATCAGAGATGGATCATAGCCATGTCAATCATAGCTATATCTGATGCAGGGTCTCAGCCAAAATACATTTTGCTGATCACATCCTAAAATATACACATTCTTTTGTGTATAATGTGTTTCTTGGGGATACCCTGAAAGCCTCAGAAATGTGCAAATACTGGACATGAGGCACACATTTTCTCACAGCAAATCTCAGGAGGTGTGAAAAGGCTGCTTGCACTGTGACTGTGGAGTCCAACAAAATTTCTTTCCATCCCTATCCCTGAAAACAAATACACCTACTTTTGATATCTTTTTCTTCATCCTTCATCACTAAACAAAAAAGAGAATTCATGGTGCCATCCTGTAAGCAACTGCTTCCCATGAGTGGATAAAACATCGAGGTGGCCTAGCTTTGTTTGCTAGTCACATTGCACCTCTACCAAACAGCACTTGGGACTGCCATCAAGGCTTGATTATCAATGGTACACTTAGAGTAAATGCTTTGGGACTTTCATTGAATATGGGTCCTACAGACTTGCTGATGCCTTGCACATGGCCTGTCATGAACATACTTCTTGCACTGATGATGCTTCTGGAGAGAGGGGACTGTAGATTTTTTTCCCATCCCCACTCTCCCCAAGAATTAAAAACATTTACATCTACGATGCCATTTCCCAGCTGCTGTTGTATGACAGCAGCCAGAAAAGATTCCCAGCTCTTCCAGCAAAATCTGAGGCAGCAGCCACAAGCAAAGTTCACTATAGTTTGTCAATCAGTTACTGTTTGTTGTTTCTGCAGTCTGAGTAATAAAGTCTGAGTTACAGTCCGAAGGGAGTATCCAGCAGTGAAGTCGGTACACAAGGCAAGGATCAAGGTTTCTAGGACCACAAGTCAGAGAACTAAGCATCTGAGGAGTTGCTTCTACCAGTGAAAGCAACTGTATCCAACAGACGGCTCCCCATGCTATCCCTTGTATTTATCAGCCAGCAGCTTCCCCCAGCTGTTTGCCTAATCAATGCATCTGCTCTGTATATACTAAGACTCGGAGAGTCTCATGGGCTCTCCCTTTTCCATCTATGCCAGCTGCCGTAAGTATAGTCCATGTCTCTGTGTTGCAGCCGTGGGCAGTGATGTAGACTCAAGTCAATCGGTTTGAACACAAGCTGGACTTAAGCGTCCTCGATGACTTGACTTTGACTCAATTTGTCAATAAATGATGGATAGACTCGACTTGAGACTTGTCTTTTTTTAGTGATCAACGTGCTGTCCCCCTCCCCCTCCAGCCTTTCCCCAATCAGCAGTGAGGGAACGTTATGCTGATGACCCAACCAGAGCTGCACATGCTCCTTCTCCCCACCTCTCTGCCTCTCTTTGGTTTCCTGCCTTCCTCCAGAAGCCATATACAGGAAAGCAAAAAAAGTGGGGAGAGTTAAAAGCGGGAAAACAGGGCTTTGCACCTTTTTTTTGTGGTGAGTGTGGGCAAGGAGTGGTCTCTGCATCTGGGCTGAGGGGAGGGTTAGGGGTTGAAGTTCCGTCAATGTTAACGTGAAATTGTCCCCTTCTCCCTTTTCCATCTAGCCACCTCTTTGCTCAGTCAGAAGCAGTTTCTTTCAGTTTGCCTTTCCTGATCCTCGAGGGTGGAAGGCTTCATTCCAATCCTGCTTGCTCATGAGTAAAGGGGAAAGAAAAGGTGTCCTTCACAGCCATGGGAGAGTGAAATCCCATTTCCTTCAGAAGGACTTTCCTGTTCCTCAGTGGCTGAAGGCTTCCTTCCAATCCTTGCTCTCAACTGAACTGCCACCCCACAGATGACCAGCACCTTTTTTTTCTGTTAAAGTTGGCTCTCATACTTGAGACTTGACCGGAATTATTTTGCAAGGATTTGAGACTTGACTTGAGGCTTGGAGTAAAAACTTAAATACATCACTGGCTGGGGAGAGGGTCCTGCCTGTGTTTGTACTCAAGTCCTCGGACTGGAACATGACAGTGAAAAGGTGGGTGGTGGGTAGCAGTTTGCAGCCTCTAACAGTCTGGCCTTGGTCTTGCTAGCTGGGACACAAATAGGAAGGTTGCCTGGAGCCGATTTCTCTTTTGGGTCTGAAACTAGTTTGCTGTGGCCCCAGAAAGGAATAATCTGGGCCCAGCAAAACTGCCAAGACTGATCTGTTATGCCATGGGGCTGCCTTCCAGTTTAGGAAACTCAACAAGTTCCATTCCCTGATTCTTGAATGGTGCCAGGACCTCAACGACCTTAAGCTGGCTTTGGTTGCCATGTTGACATTCAAGATGGCGGGCATAAAACACATTTGAATCAAGACTGTAACTGCTCCTTGGGTTAGAAAATTAATTCCCATGATAAAATCAGCATTTGCTGAACTGAGAAAAATCAGTCACAACATTTCTGTCTTAGTGACCATGTTGTTGACAGATGACTGGCACATTAACACATATGCACAGCTCAATGTGCCCCCCCCCCGCTAAGCAATATGCTACTACTAAAGCATTGTTGACGTTTTTTTCCAGAGCAGGCCTGACTTAACTGAAAATGTTAAAACTCAGGCTAGCCTATAACAGTTCAAGTTATAGTAATAAAATTTCAGATACTGAAAATTTGTAGCTTAAAAGCAATGGAAATCCACAGACGTATGTTTGGTCTAAGGAGACAGAGAAGTCTATTATTAAAGGCATTGTCACTATAATGGTCATCAAACAAACTCTCTCTCTCTCTCTCTCTCTCTCTATACAATATTGTGTGCATACGTATGTTATATATTAGTAAAACACTTTGCAGGGGGATAATCATGACAGCCCTCTGTCGCAAGCAGGCACAAACATAATTCTAGAAAAAAGGGAGAACATTTTTGTGCCAAAAACCATAAATGAAATGCAATACTTAGGCCCTTTATACACCCTACCTTTTTGCAGAGTCAGCCAGTGAGGATCCTGACATCAGCTTTGCCTAGAGGGAGTATATGACAGGAGTGCTCCCCTCTGCACCAGCTGGCTCCATCATGAAGGAAGTGCCATGGCTATGCTTCTTCCTTCTGTAGCACAGCCAGGTACCTTCCCAGGGTGCACTGGGGCAGAAAGCGCAGCCATTGTGCTTCCTGGGCTTTTGCAGGACAGGTAGGTCTGTGATGGTGGTTCACTCGCAGGTCATTGATGTGGAAAACCTGGGGATGGGAGATGGATGGGAATGCAATGACATCTTGCAGAACCATTGTTGTAGCCCCGTCCTTCTCCCATTCCCATGGTGGGTTGGGAGAGTGGTGCAGAAAGGGCCTTGCAGTCCATAAAATTTTTGTTCAAAGCACAAATGCATACAAGATAACTACATTGCTACTTCAGAACACCAGCATTGTTCTGTGCTGTCACCAGTAACACTGCCCAGACTCCTGTTAGCGACTAGAGTTACTGGCTCAGAAGCATGCCAGGCCCTACTATTTCAAGGCCAAAGCTTGAGACCAGGGAAACCCCTTGTTGTTATTAAAGCTTCAGTGTGTGGTGGTGTTATTAAGTGTGATCCATTAGGAATCAACCACTGTTGGTCAGAACATGTAAATCAAATAATGAAAGGACATGTCTAAGAGGTCTAACTCTTTCTCTGCTTGGAAATTGAGACTGAAGTTCAGGATGAGACTTATGAGTGCATAACCTGGAGTTACACATCTGCAGTAGATCCATATTCATGGTCCCTACACGGTTATAATTGTGTCATTATAGCCACGATCCAAACTGCTTTACTGGGCATCAGACATGTGGTGAGAAGGGGGATCCATTGTACTTGTGGGTGTGTGGACGATATTTCCAACCCCCTTCTGCCAGCTAATCCCTTCTCTTTGCATGCTGATGTCCCATAAAGTAGGGACTAGAATTAAGTCATAGAAACAACTGGACCTACTTTCTTATTGACTCAACATCCAACATTTGATTCTGTGGGTCTACTCTAATTGGAACTTACCAACAAGATTCCTGTCATATTTTTTCAGTGCAATGCTGTCTCCCTAGGATTCTACCTCCTTGCCATGAAATGAGGTTGCTGTTCCTTTTCCCCTTCTCTGGAGAACTCCAGGGGCTACAGGAGGCAGGAGCTCTTCTACTGTCAAATCTCTGCTGAGGTGGGAACCCGCACTGTATATTCCAGGGCAGCTGTGAAAGGGAGGAGCAGTAAACCAGAATAGATTTGCTGTCCCCACACTGACAGTTCAACCAGTCAGCTGGGGACTGGATCAAGTAAAGCAAGTTGGTAGGAACCAAACTAGGTAGCTTTTGAAGGTGTGAACCAGCACTGTATAGTGCAGTGGTTGCCAGGCTTTTTGATTCTATGACCCCCTTTACATCTGCATGCTGACTTTGGAGCCCCCCCACTCAATGTAGTGTATGAATAAAAATATTTTGCTTGTTTAGTGTGTATATTTTCATTCACACATTTATGTATATTCATAAATTAACATTTTATAAGGAAATATCATTGATCAGATTAGAATAGTTTTATTTTAAAAAATTTGAATAAATTCAGAACCTAATTAACACAATCTGTGGATACCGGGGATCACCAAAAGCTGTTCCAAATGGGATCCCTGCTGTCTCTCCCTTGGATTGCCTTTCTCAGTCCATTTCTGCAGTACTGTCAGAGTTCAACTCCCTGCTGTGCCTTTTTGTCAGCAAGGGAAGGAAGGCACTTGAGTACTTGCTCAAGAGAACGAAGCGGGGTGTGTGTGTGTCCAGTGCAATCAATCAAGGAGAAACGCTGAGCCAAGCCAAAGTCAAGGTCAAATCCAAAAGGTCCAGAACACCAGAGGTCAATCCAAAAGGGTCAAGAGAGCTGGAACACAAGGATCATGGAAGCTTGAGTAGCAATTTGGTACAAGCAAACAGCAAGCCACGTCGACCAACTTATATGCTGACGAAAACAGGTGTTATCATCATTGTTCTGTTTACTCAGTCTTGCCCAAATGGCTTCTCTTTGAGCTGCTCGTTTCTGTCTCCTCCGTGATTGGAAGCTGGGGGGGCAAAGGTGAATCTAATTCCTATAAATCATTGCTGGTCCCCTCTCCCACTGGCACGGATTGCAGCAACTGTGTTTCAGCATGTTTTTCAGTTGATGGGGGTGTTTCCAAGATAGTTTGGTCTATCACTGGCTCTTTTCCTGGCCCAATCAATTGCTCATTGACCTCAGAACCGTCATCTATCACAAGTACACTGTTACAGTGCTATTATTTGACTTTCAACATCCTGTGGAATTCTGGGTTTGTAGTTTTCTGAGGCCCAAGAGCTCTCTGGCTGAGAATTCTAAAAGCCCCTCCCTTAACTGCAAACCCCAGGATTCCATAGGACATTGAAAGTGGAATAATAGCACTATAACAAAGTAGTGTGGAAATGGCCTCAGTCTCTTCCTGACTTTCTTCCACCTCCTCCCATTCCGTACACGGAAGTGGAATGTAGATATTGTGCCAATGAGGGTGGCTGTGATTGCACAATCTGCACTGCTTTGAGGAAGGAGAGAAGCTTTGCAAGTGGTGGGTGATGGAAGGGGCAAACAGGGAGGTGAGAGGATGGTGAATACAGCTACCCCTTCAGACATTCTTAGGCCTCCTTTTTCTTCAGCATATTTGCTTGTGAAGCAGCAGCAAGTGGGGAGGAAATGGAAATAGCTCCCTCATGACTGCAGAGTTGGCACTGGAAATCTGGAGCCGGTTATGGAACAACCAATGGATTTAGCAAAGGGTGACTATAATAAATTAATGTCCAAAAAATTTCTTGTGTTTACCTTGAGCAACTATCATGTTGCCCGGGGCTCCAGTCCCACAGTTTAAGTACCACTGGTGTAGTGGTTTGAATGATGGACTAGGACTTTGGGACACCAGGAGTGGAATATCTCCTTAGCAATGGAACCCGCCCTGGGCAACCTTGGACAATTTACACACTCTCCGCTTAAAAGGAAGGTAATGACAAATCCCCTCTGAACAAATCTTGCCAAGAAAACCTTATGATAGATTTGCCTTTGGCAGAAACAACTTGAACATACACAACAACAACAACCAAATTTGAAGGAATCATTAGATCCTCTAGGCAAAGCTTTTTCTATCAACTTCCTCATCTCTGATCCCAAGGGTGTGCTTCCAACAATTGAATAAGCTTCCAGATGGGAAGGAGTTTGGTCTGAGAGCCAGGGACAGTGGGAAAAACTTTTGTGAATTATAAATTACTCAATTCCTGCAGTAATTGCCATCTCCCTTGCATCTCTTAACTCCATGACTCTGAGGTCTGGCTATCTCAAATTCAGTCAGTTTCTGATTCACGGCTATGCCAAGCTGTCTTTCATAGGTACCACATCAGTTCCTCCACAGTGAGTGGCTGCTGTGCAATGCATTGATAATACATTTTTTAAACTCATTCGAAAGAATTTTCCTACAAAGGTCTTTGAAAAAACTCCAGAAACATAAGATGCTAATGCTCCATCATAGTTATCAGGCTCAACAGCTCCTTATTAAAGCTTACTGCTTGCTTGATTAAAACTTTATTTTTTTTTTAAAAAAAAGAAACTTGAAACAAACCCAGCAATAGCTTTTCCATGACTTTGATGGCAAGAAAATTGCAGCCTTTAGGAAACAGCTAAATGATGCTCACTGTTTAAATGCAATAACGGGTCTGGAGCACAGCAGCTTTTCAGAGAGTGAGACCGCAGCTCCATATCACATGAGATGAGAATGCATGCCGTATGAAGACTAATCTGTTTATGTCTTGTTGCTCCCTTGACTTTGCTTCCTTATGCACCCCTCATCATGTCTGGAATGAATGGTGATGGTTTCTTATTAAGGTTGAGAATCATAGAATCATAGAGCTGGAATTGACCACAAGGGCCATCCAGTCCACCCCCATTCTGCATGCCGGAATACACTATGAAAGCATTCCCTGACAGATAGCCATCCAGACTCTTTAGAAAACTCCGAAGGAGGAGACTCCATCACATCCCAAGGCAGTGCATTTCATTGTCAAACTACTCTTACCATCAGAAAGTTCTACCTAATGTTTAGATGGAATCTCTTTTCTTCAGGTTGAGGTTATTGCTCCATATCCTGGTCTCCAGGGCAGCATAAAACAGGCTTGGTCTATTCTCCATCAATTCAAATATTTAAACATAGCTATCATGTCACCTCTTAACCCTCTTACCCAGGCTTAAACCAGGCTAAACATAGCCAGCTCCCTAAGCCCTGGGTGCAGCTTTGCTCACTGTTGGGGAGGGGATAGAACATCATTTTTCTTGTACGCCAATCACCAGCTGAATCGACCTCTTTTGCCCAATCAATGGCTGACTGTTAAGGTGGTCTGGGGCAGCATTTATATGGGTTTACAATAAGACTATGTATTCTTACTGAATATAGATCAGTTATGCAACTTTAGGCTATGAATCTGCTATTGCAATACTGAATATGAGACATTGGTTATTTTTCTTTTTCCTTCCTTTCCTTTCCTTTCCTTTCACATGTTGTCTGTTTTCATCTGTGTTGTCATCTGCCTTGGGTTCCATATCAGGTGAAAGGTAGGATATAAAACAGACAAATAAATGGAAGTTACCATGCTGGAAGAAGAACAAAAATGAAATTTTGCAACCATATTGAAAAAAAATAATCATGGGATGAGAGTACTGGTGGAGGTGGAGAAACAGAGCAGAATAAAAGCTGAGAGCTTTCTGATGCCCCCAATGGGGGGGGGGTTGCCCTAAATAGTGGAAAAAAGTACATTTTTAAGAACAGACACTAAGGAAGTAAGATAAGAGAGTCACATTGCAGAGCTATTGTGGGAAGCAGTTTGAGACACAAGGAAGACCAAATTTTCATTGATTTCTCTTTGAATAATCATTAAGGAAATGAAAGCTTGTATGATAGCCATCTTTTAAATACCTGAAAAGATTTCTGTAGAAGAGGGAAGAACTATGTTTTCTGATGCTCCAGAGACTAGGACATGAACCGATGAATACAAATTACTGGGGAAAAGAAAAAAGATTACACCAAAACATTAGGAAGAACTTCTTGAGAGTAAGAGCTGTTCAGTAGTGGGATAGACTGCCTGAGACAGTAGTAGTAATAGTAGAAGACTTTCCTTTGAAGGTCTTTTAACAAAGGTTGGGAATGCTTTAGTTCTTATTTCTTCATGGCAGGGAGTTGAACTGGATGGCCCCTGAGGTCCCTTCCAACTATGTATTTCTGTTGTATGGTGCCAACATTGTTCTTTTTGGTGCTAGTTCAAGATTTTGATGTTCTTCCAGCAGGCAAGGTGATAATTTTATTCCTGTTCATTTTAAAGCTGAATTTCTCAAAATCTGCAAAGTCTGAATATGGGAGAAAATGACTGATGCACCCATTCTTATCTAAACGGCCCTTTAAAACCACTGTTATTCTAAGCTATCTGACCTTCTGGTGGTGTTAACTGTTTATTTTTAGCTCTTTAATATTGTTTTGTTTTATCATATTGACTGTTGGTATTTCATTGTTAGATTTATTAGAACTGACTGTATTAGTGTCTTCTTTTCCTTTAAAATTAATGCATGGTGCCTTGGGAACTTTGCTTTACTGGAGTTTCATAAATGCAAATAATAAATAAACAAATGCTTCATGTAGGGGAACAAATAAGCAAAACTCAAATGGAAACGACACTCTGTTTTTTTTTCTCCTACCAACAGGATGGAGTTATACCAATTTGTACCAACTGAAGATTTATCACAAATTCATTTCATTCACAGTCAGAAGAAATCTTGGATTGGGATGTATGTGTGTGCAGGAAAAGAGAGAGACGAGGTGCCCCATCATAGCCTGAGAATTGGTTTTGGCGTGCACAAACAAACAAGAATGCTTCCTGCCACAGTCCAATATATTTTTGTCACTTTTCTGACAGGCAATTTTCTTCACTGAGTGAATATCCTGGACCTTTGCTAACCTCCAGGGGAATAAAAGACCTTATTTGTTTTGAGATGGCTGCTGTGGTTAAGTACACAGCAAGGTGCCTTGGGGCTTCAAGGCACAAAGGAGCTGAACCTGTAGGCCTTGTTCAAGCAAAAAAGGAGAAAAGTGAAAGGCAATGGGTATTAGCAATTGCAAGGCACCCCACCGTGGTTTGTCCTCCACCCAAATCAACAAATAAAGTTGGTTCTTACACCATCTCTTCAGCTGCAAAGGGAACCCTCCCCGTCTTTTTTTGATAGCTACTCTCAGAACTTGGAAGTAACTAGCTAGAAGTAATGGCTGAGCCCCTGAATCACTGCAGAGTCGAGTCGCCAGATCTCAGGGCCTGGCCCTGAGTCTCCAGTTTTCATGGGTCATCTCCAGGTGGGAATGAGGGTATAAATTCTCCGGTGTTGGGGGACTCAGCTCTAAGAAAGCGCTGTGTATAAATCTCTAGTTCAGTTAGTATCGTAGCAGATTGCTACAGTTTTGCAAGGCTTAATTGTTGCTGTAACTTGCAAAAAAATCTCCGGGGAGATGTGGGGATGATGAGTTTACTGGGTTGTCTTCCCTTCCAGTCATTGTGGCAGCAGGGCTCACCCTCTGCTCTGTTTGAATCTACCTGGCTAGAAGTAATAGGCTACATTTAGGCCATTTCCTCATTAGACTATTATAGGACTATGATTCCACTTTCAACATCCTATGGAATCCTGGGTTTGCAGTTTCGGGAGGGGCCGCCTGGCCCCTCCCGAAACTGCAAACCCCAGGATTCCATAGGATGTTGAAAGTGGAATCATAGCGCTATAACAGTCTAGTGAGGAAATGGTCTAAATGTTCCTCATCCTATCTCCTCTAAGTAAGTGAGAAAGAATACAGGAAGCTCCCACCTTTTGATGTCCCATTATCTGATGACTTGTTCCTAAGGACAAGTTCCATTAATTCAACGGGAGCTGCGCTCTTTCATCCGTTCTTCTTGCCTTACAGGGGCTTGCTTGGAGCCACTTAGACCTGATGCTTACAAAGCAAGCTGAGAGGGAGAGAAGGTGCTAAGCTAGCTGAAGGACTTTGTAAGATGCAGTCCTGAATGAACCTCCATAACACACACACTAAGCGAGGTAATGTATCTGTCTACCTCTTTCTCTGTTTTCCTGTCTGCTTATCTGTTCTATGTACACCAAAGACATTTGGAAAAGAAAAAAAAAAGACAGTTTAAAAGCAGACCAGCAAATAGAAAGAACTAAATCAAACAATGAAATACATAAAATAAGACGATGTACAGTAAGAAAAAAGCAGTAATTCATCTGAAAAATAGAGAAACAAGTAAAAATGAAACACCAGCCGCCACTAAATCAACCACAAAAATACATAAAATAATCAAAAGGATGAACAGCTAAGCCAGAAAAAGGCAGTTATCCAATAGAAAAGCAAAGAAACAAATGCAAAAACAAAACAAAGCAAAACCATCCGTCACTAAAATACACTGCTAAAACTTCTTTTAGGAAGAGCTAATGCAACAATCCTTTTCTATAACGCTATGTTAAATCAAAACATTGTTTACTGAATAGTGGGAGAAAGGAAAATGATTTGGATGTCAGTATATGTCCTAGAAGAAAGATGCCCAGGGGCCCAAATCTACCTAGTAGTTGCTCAGCAGTTCTGTCCTTAGTAAGTTAAGGAAAGTAGAACAACAAAATACATTTTGGAATAAACATTAGGACAGAACACCACCCATATTAGTTTATTGTTCTTCTGCTTCAAAATGCCATTTTGTTTTCCTTCTGAAGTTCAAATTTCCTCATTGGGAAAGGTGGGTACCTTCTCTGACATTGAACAAGGGCTTTGCATTTTGCATGCCTTTCTCTTTCTCTGACTGTATAAACTGACGCAATGGGGCAATTGTATATGAAGAATTCTGCCTTGTTGGGTTAAACTGGGTCGCATTTCTGCCCATTGTTTTCTGTGATTCCCATAGTTAGCCCAGATAGTTAAAAAAGTTCCCACTCCTGCAATAGTGGCGTGAAGATTGGAGAAACCCAAATTAATCAAAGGCAGAGGTGAAACCTACACACATCACTTCCAGATTAAGCAATCATAGATGATGAAAGACAGCACAGGAGAGTTAAAAGAGTACCACTATACCACTTCAATCTTGTCTTATTTTGGAGTCAAATCAGGACTGGGCTTGGTTAATCATTGGATGGTGGACCAAAAGAGAATATGAGAAACTCCAGACTTCTTGTTGCTATCATTCACTGTCAGGTCAACTTTCACTTAGGGCAACTCTATGGATGAGAGGCTTCCAAGATCCCTGGTCATCATTATTTGCAAATGCAAAGGTTCAACATTAAATACAAATCTCAGAATCGTCCATCCCATTGCATTTCCAGTTTTATCTGTGGTTATGAAAACTGGACAGTGAAGAAAAGTGACGAAAAGAGAATCAACTCATGTAAAATGTGGTTCTAGAAGAGAATTCTGCAGGCACCATGGCTACAACAAGAGAAATGAATGGGTCTGATATCCAATTAAGCCTCTACTGTTCATAGAAAACAAAATGACTAAACAGATGCTACATACCATGAGACGATGTGACTCAGGAGAAAAGATGATAATGCTAGATAAAGTCAATGGTAGTAGGAAAAGCGGAAAACCACAAGACAATTGACTAAATAGGAAAACCATAGTCACGAGTCTGCTGCCATAGGGACCCTCCCTCTGGGCGTCCTAATCTACCTGCCTGGCTCCACATGTGTGAAGTCACTGGGGATCTTGTTCAGTCATAAGAAAAAAAAAAGGGGGGGGAGTCATCCTACTTGAAGATATATGGACTCTCCTGGAGGTGGGGGAGAAAGAAGGTGCATGCAGTCATTTTGGTGTTGCTCCCCCTTTGATGGTGTCAGCTGGTACGGGCTGTACCCCCTGAACCTCCCCCAGTGATGTCAATACATAAAGTTATCAATTACTTATTTAAAATATCTAGAACTTGACTGATGCTAACTTTAACTCACATGTCTCACTCATATTCCTAACTCTGAGACTCACATCTCTCACTTTCTCTCCTACACTCCTTGTTTCTCCAAGTCCTGTTCCTAAGTGTCCAGATGTCATAGAATCCTAGGGTTGGAAGAGACCCCAGGGGCCATCTAGTCTAACCCCCTGCCATGCAGGAACAGACATCAAAGCATTCCCAAAAGATGACCATCCAGCCTCTGCTTAAAAACCTTCAAAGAAGGAGACTCCGCCACACTCCCAGGCAGCATATTCCACTCCCTGACAGCTCTGACCATCAGGAAGTTCTTCCTGAGGTTCAGGTGGAATCTCCTTTCCTGCAGCTTGAATCCATTGCTCCTTGTCCTAGTCTCTGAGGCAGCAGAAAACAAGCCTGCTCCCTCCTTGATACAAGATCCCTTCACATATTTAAACACAACTATCATGCCCCTTTGTAACCCTCTCTTCTGCAGACTAAATATAACCAGTTCCCTAAGCTGTTCCTCAGAGGGCTTCATGGCTTCCAGACCCTTCACCATTTTGGTTGCCCTCCTCTGGACACGCTCCAGCTTGTCGATATCCTTCTTGAATTGAGGTGCCCAGAACTGGACACAGTATTCCAAATGAGGCCTAGCCAATGCAGAATAAAGTGGTACCATTACCTCCCTTGATCTAGACACCATACTCCTATTGATGCAATCAAGAATAACGTTGGCTTTCTTGGCTGCTGTATCACACTGCTGACTCATGTTCAGCTTGTGATCTACCAAGACTCCTAGATCTCTTTCACATGTACTGCTATCCAATACGTATGGATCTAAAATCCACTGAAACATGCAGCCAATCACCAGTAACTCCCAGCATTCCATTCATTTACTCCTTCCTGACAGATCCTTATCTCATTACATATACTATACATGGCATCCATAACCATATTTTACCACAGTTTCTCTAGCAAACAACCAACATTTTTTTATTTTTACAAATCACACACCACTGCACTTTTTTGTCCTTAAATGTCTGTTTCAACTAGATGTTGGCTATGTTAACATAGATAATGCTTCCTTGTGGCGTATAATAGCATATAATGTGGGCAATTTTGTCATTACTCCTCTGTTACTGGACATGATACAGCATATTTATTTTGCATCATTTTTTAAAAAACATTTTTAGATATGCACACACTTTAAAATTACGTTTGCCGTATTGTTGGATCTTTGGACCATAATAAAGAGTATAGATATTGACAAGCTGGAACATGTCCAAAGGATGGTGACCAAAATGGTAAAAGGCTAGGAAACCATGAAGCCCTATGAGGAGTGGCTTAGTTAGGCGAGTATGTCTGGCCTGGAGAAGAAAAGGTTAAGAGGCAACCTGATAGCTATGCTTAAATATGTGAAGGAATGTCATATGGAGGATGGAGGCCTAGGAGGATGGAGGATCCTCCTAGGATGGAGCAAGCCTCTATCCTCCTAGGACACAGAGCAATAGTTTCAAATTTCAGGAAAAGAAATTCCATTAGGAAGGACTTCCTGAGGGTAAGAGCAGTTTGAGAGTGGAAAATCCTGCCTGGGAGTTTGATGGAGTCTCATTCTTTGGAGGTTTTTAAAACAGAGGCTGGAATGCCATCTGTCAGGAACGCTTTGACCGTGTATTCCTGTATGGCGGAATGGGGTTGGACTGGATGGCCCACGTGGTCTCTTCCACCTCTACGATTCTATAATTCTAGATGGACTAGAATCTGTTGAGCAGTCTCAATAGATCCAGCTAAGAAAACATAAATTGGAGTTGACTTCCAGGTGCATAACAAAAACTAGCATACATTAACATGCATGCTTGCTCCACGCTCATATTCTATGGCTATTTCCTCACAGGGCGAGGGAATCGCCCCGTGCCGCTACTTACCGGATTTCTTGGCTCCCTGATCTGGTCTGCACTGCTCCGGAGCAGTGTGTGCTCGTCGCTCCGTGCTGCTCTGGGGATGAAAATGGAGGCTTCCGGTTGCTCGACCAACCACTGAAGCTTGCCAGCCTAAAGCCCACCCCTGGCAGATTGTAGGCTCGCACTGGTGCGAGCCTGCAAATCTGCACCGGAAAGCAGGCACGGAATGGCGTGCTCCGTGCTTTTGAAAGACCTGTTTTAAGCAGTCTTTCAAAAGCACGCTTGACGACCACTTGGGGTCGTTCCAGAGCAGGCTGAGTTGAGGATCTACGTTAAGTAGGTCCGACCCAGTCCGCTCCCAGGTGCAGACGTTCTCCCTGGAGGACACTCTGCACTGTTTCTATTAGCCCGTGCGGAAATGGCCTATGTACTTCTCTTGTTTTCTCTTTTGTCTTTCCCCGCTCTATTTCTTACCTTGTATTTTGCTTTTAAAACCCATTAAGAATTATGGAAACTAAACAGGACTTCATCCTATGTGGTAAAATCAAGGAAATTGAAGACAGAAATAGGGAAGTGGCAAGCCAGCCTTCGGAAAATGCATGACTCCTGCATTAGAAACAAGAACATTTTTCCTTTCTCTCAATGTACGTACTCTACAATTCCAATTAGTCCAAGGGTCAACACAGCTGAGATGCTGGAGATTCATAATCAAATCTCCTGTCTCTTCACATCGTAGCAAGAGGAAAATAAAGACAAACAGGTACAGATGGGAAAATGTGCTGGTTATTTTCCCCTCTTGCTTTTGAATGTTTTTAACCCTCAAGTGCTTTCTATCCTCAGTATAAAGAAGTTTGGGGATTATGATAAGTTCTTCAAAGAAAAGAACTGAAACAAATTTCTCCTCCAAAGCACAGTTTTCAGTGCAGAGAGAACCAGACTGTCCCTATGTGTCATATAGTGGCTGAAGATGAGGAACCTTCCAATAAAAATGGAGGTAGAACTGAGGCTGTCATACTTTGGCCATATCATGACAAGACATGACTCACTTGAAAAGATAACAGTGCTTGGTAAAAGAGCTAGCGAGTTATAATGGTTTGAGCATTGGGCTACAATCCTAAAGACCTGGGTTCAATTCCCCATTCAGCCATGGAAACCCACTAGGTGACCATGGGTGTATCACACACTCTCAGTCCCAGAAAACCCTGTGACAGATCTGCCTTAGGTTCACCATGTCAAAAATGGCTTGAAGACACCACCAAGGTAGGAGACAGTAGGAAGAGGAAGACCACATTACAGATGGATATACTTAATCAAGGAAGACATGTCCCTTAATCTGCAAGACCTGAGCAGAACGGTGGAGGATAGGGTGACTTGGGGTCATCATAAGTCAAAGTTGACTTGGCAACAATTAAGAACAAGCAATGCTAACTTAGTACAGCTGTGATTGAATATATAGGGATTCAATCTATGAGCTAAGCACTCAAAATCCCTGGGCATAAATTGATAAACCTGTCTGTTTTTGTTAACTTGTGATAGCCAGGGGTTAATGGGGTCTGCTTAGATTCACAATGTCCTTGAATACTTTCTGCAAGCCTTTCTCATGCTATTGTAATTTCCCCTTCCAGTGTCTCTTCTTCTTCCCATCATGGGGTAAAAGTGGCAGCTGATGATTTCTATGTCATTTCAGGTGTTAGGCCATTTCCGCACTAGATTGTCTTAGCGCTATTATTCCACTTTCAACATCCTATGGAATCCTGGGGTTTGCAGTTTAGGGAGGGGCCACAAAGGCATGACAGTCTAGTGCAGAAATGGCCTTAGTCTGAACTGTAAAGGAGCTAGCTAAGCTCTAGGTTCAGCCCTTTGAATAGCTTATTTAAAGTTCAGACCAAACCCTAGATTGGCTTTGCATGAAAGTTGAGAGATGTCACTGTTTCATGTAGGAATGGACAACTGTGTGTGATTGGGAACTGCATTATGCCCCCAGGAGACCTTGGAGTACCAAAGCTCCTGCTACACTTCCCTCCTAGAAAACCAAACAAATGTTTTTGTCCTCAAATGCACCCCAAAGTCCTCTAGCAGTGTGATGATACCCCTGGGCCATCCAGAAAAGGCAAGTTTTAACAATAGGAAGTGACCAGAAATCATTTCCTGTTGACTACCTGTTTTACCAAAAGGCTCCTTCTCAGTTTAACTTGAGGAGGCTGATCTTGGAAGAAATGGGACTGGTGAAAGAAGGTTAAGGAATACCTGTGTGAGTGCCCTTCTTTCTCTAAGACACAGCTTGCCATAGGTTGGTTTGGCTTAAAAGATGAGAAGGAAAGAATGCTTGTACTTTAATGTGCAGTTTGAGCCTCAGAAAAACACTGTGTATTATGGTGCGATTTTGCCCAGCCTGGAAAAGGATTCAGTCCACCCCTGCAGTTAGTGGAACTAATTCTCACTTTTTCAAAGTGCTTGCCAGTAGTTATTGTCTGGAGAAAGCTATGGATCACAATTTGGACAAGCTAAAAATGTATTTGCTATGGGCTGCTACCTACCAAGAGCTCAGGGCCAAGCCATATAGGAGATGGATGTTCAGATCATCCTGGCATCCTTTTCACACATAAAAGTGGCTGTGGGATCCCAAATGGTATTCAGACAAAGGTGCTGGCAGTTTCTTTTTTTAAAGGTCACACTTGGACATAGAGGCTGCGATCTTGTTTGAAACTCTTCCCGTGTACTTATGCTGAATATCCAGAAGAGTGAAAGGTTCACCTTTTCCCTTGATAGTGCAACTGTAGCTGGAAATCTCCCAGTTCCACCTTATGGCCAATCAGTGGCCAATTGATTTCAGCACCTTGGCCAGTACCTCTAAAGATTGGATGAGATACTGGAGTGGATTCACCACCACATTGACATGGGAGTAACCAGCTGCCACTTGTTCTTACTCCCAAGTGTGGCTTATTTATGGCTCTTCCTTACATATGCACTGCCATCAATGCACAGAGGATTTTATATATGTTTGCATTTGATGTGGTGAATGCACTGTGCAGTCAGGACCTGTTCCTGATATGCTTCTGTAGGTATGCAGATTTGTTCATTTTGTTCCTGCAGGCAACAATTTTACCATTTTCCTCCCGACTGCAAGAAAGTCAGCAAAAACAAAACAAAACAAAACAAAAAAACCCCCACACAATAAAAAAGCATAGATTTTTTTTGCACAGAAAATGGTATTTCGCTCACAGAAAACAAATTTCCTGCAGAGAAAAGCAGCATTTTCTGGGTTTTTTGCCTGCACAGAAGAACAGCATTTCCTGGTCATTCTCTTTACACACTTTGTAAATTACAGACTATAATTTGCTGTAATTTACACACTATGCTTTCTGCACAGAAATGTTATTTTCTGCACAGAAAGCCTATATGGGCTTTGCACCCAGAATAAGCACAAACTGCTGAGATGTTCACCTCTCTAGAATACTCCCTATCAGGATTTCATGATTCTGGAAAGATTTTTTTTTACTCCCCCCTCCTTTTTTTTTTTTTTTGATGTTTCTGAACATTGTTTCCATTCCTCAGGTCCTCTACTCCATAATGGATCATGTTTAAACAGGAAGAGAGGCTTTCCAAAGCCCTTGAATTTTGATTCAAATGTCATGTGGGTGTAATTTTGGACAGTTTAGGGGGCAGAGCCTGTCTTTTCTGTGTGTGTGTGTTCCTTGGTTAAATCACCACATCCAGTCATGGCAGTAGGTGAATCAACTGGTTAATATTCTGCCTTTAGTGTCAAACAAAGCAGTTGTGAATGGTGGCTGCTGGTTTCCATGTCGATGGAACAGTGAATGTGCTCCAGGTTTTAATCCTAACTTTAAAGAAGTCGTCCAGGATGCTGATCCTGAATTCCAAATACATTTAGCTCCTTAGATGTGTGTATATGTGCCTTCTTGCTTTTACTTCTTTGGGCTACAATTCCCAGAAACCCATTGGTCATGCCAGAAGGGGGTTCACGGGAGCTGGAGTCCAAGTGAGATACTTTTTAATCTTGGAAATAGGTTCCACACAGAAGATAATACAGGACATGATGTTCATTTTAAGGGTGGCAGCATTGAGGCTGGACCATTTCACTATCAGAAGTTAGGGATGGGTGAATTGGGCCTGTTTCTAGCCCCTCTCACTTTTGTTCCTCTGTCCTCTACATCTTTTTCTGCATTAATCTGCATTTTTAGAAAATCTGCATGGAAATTTGCATCTAAATATGCATTTTAAAATGTGTGTGTGTCTGTCTTCAAGTCAACATGGTAATGCGATGAATTTCACAGCCTTTTCTTGGGCAAGGAGTATTCAGAGATGGTTTTGCCAGTTTTTTCCTCTGAAATATAGCCTACTGCCCTGGTTCTTAACTTGGGGTCTGTGGACCCCTGACAGAGGTCTGCAAAGCCTTGCTACTGGACACCAGGTGCCGCAACAGGGATGTGGCAGCGGGAGGTGGATGGGTGCCAGAACTGCTCCCTCCTTTGCCTTCAAGTCACTTCTGACTTCTGGAAACCCTAAGATGAACTATCACAGGGTTGTTTTTGGCAAGGTTTGTTCAGAGGGGGTTTGCCGTTACCCTCCTCTGAGGCTGAGAGAATATGACTTGTCCAAGGTCAGCCAGTGTCTGAGCGGGTATTTGAATCTTAGTCCCCAGAAGCCTTTAATAAAGGAAATAATAAATATTTGAATATTTCAATAAATATTTGAATATTTAAATCTAAATTAAATATTATATTATACATATTATATTTACAAGGTGTCCCTGGTAAAGAAAAGGTTGAGAACCCCTGGCCGACAGCACATGGTATTCTTTGGCAGCCTCCAAATACATCCAAGTACTAACCAGGGCTGAACTTGCTTAGTTTCCAAGTTCTGATCTTGCACCGAGATGTACCTTGGATAACTCCTTTAAATTTGAACTAAAACCCAACATGGATTGATGATCCCACTGACATGGAAAGTGCCAGTTCCTGGAGGATCCTAATCCTCTGCTTCCAGTCCTGGAACTTTTCCCCCCTTGTCAAACAGTATCTTTGGAAAATAGGGTTCCTCTCATACAATGCATTCACTGATTTTTTAAAACTTTAGTTTGGCTTACTTTTTTGTAGGGGGTTAAGGAGCTGTATTTCCCATGTTATTGGTTGGGGGAAGGTGGGTGGAGAGGAATAATCAACACCAACTTGTCCTCCCAGTTATTTCTAGGTGCATCTATTGTCATTTTTCACACAGATGTTCTTCTCCCCCTGCAAGTCTCCTCTGCAATTAAAGGTACCTGCAATTTTATAGTCACTCAAAATGCAAAGTCTGACAAGAATCCAGAGGGCTCAAATGGAGGTGGTTGGAACATCCTTGAGTAGAGAGAAGAGGAGGAGGAAGGGGAGATGAAGGGAAGCCTAGATTCAAAATACCTTGTTGCAGGGAATACTGAGCAAACATTTTAGGAAGGGATTTCTTTTTTGCTCCCTGTACTCCTCTCCCTCCAGCAGTTTTTGTAAGCTAACCTGTTATAAGGCCAGGAAGACCTTTCCCGTCAAGGAGATCTCTTGAGGATTCATTTTTGGGACAATCTGAACCAGAGGCTGGAATGTCAGCTTTTTGGACTAGAACTCTCAGAATCTTCCATCCAGTAGAGTGCCATACTGGATGGGAGATGCTCAAGTCACAGAGCAAAAAAGAAACTGTTTCAAGCTCTGTTTTGGACATGGTGAGACTCACATGATACAAAGAAACTCTGACACTGGTGCCTTGACTCTTTGTCCACATATCTCCATGAACATGAAGATAGAGGATGAATATAACATGGTATCATGTCAGGACAGTCAGCGTGGTATGTTTGGACTATGCGTTGGACTGTGACTTCATTCCTCACGCAACCAGCGTTTGACTATGACCTCATTCCCCATGCAGCTGTGGAAACCCACTGGGTGAACTTGGGCATGTCACACACTGCCAGCCCCAGATAAAAGCCATGATAGGTTTGCCATAAGGCTGCCATAAGTCAGAGACAACTTGAAGACACAAAACAACAACAGATATCTTCTTCTATAGTTGAGTTGTAATTTGTGATTCACTCCTGATCTTTCCTTTCTGTTTGAGAGTGGGCACAGTCCATAGTCTTTCTAGTGATAGCCCCATATCTGTGGAACTTCTCCTAAGTGATATATGTTTGGCTCCATCAGCTCTTGCTTTAAATTGGTCTTTGAAATCCCATTGGTTTTGCTCTGCTCTTTGTTAAAATGCTGAACTGAATTTCTGGGTTTTGGAGGTTTATACTGCTTACAGTTTATAAAACAAAACAAAAAAACAAAAAAAAAAATCACAATGTTACCCTGATTTCTGGGGTCCTCTGGGGCACACCTCGATGTGCTCCATGTGATGGGGAATGAAAACCAGCCAGAGCACAAGTGATAGCAATGCTAGAGGCAGGGCAACCTAGAGGGGTCTTTTTACCCAGTTTTTATGGGGTCAGGCCAAGCCAAAAAGCAAATGAAAATGTCTAATAAATGATTTTATTGAACGAAAGTCTCACACACCAATGCAATCACTCACACACGCACCCAAGGCCTATTAAGAAGAAAAAGAGAGGAAACTGGATAGGTGAATATTGAAGGGGTGCAGCTGGGGTAATACTGCACCTTTTCCTGAAGTCCATGGTCTGGGAAAACAGCAGGGAAGAGGGACTCAGCACGAAGAGGGCTGAGAGGATTACTCAACGGACGGAGCAATGGTCTGCCTTGCGATCCAAAGAAACGCTCAAAAACTGGGACTATTTGTAGGGGAAAAAGTGCCTAGAGGACTAATCCTTTCCAGGGGAGAACGAAGCTCCATAATGGTAACTTCCTTTGCATGATGGGATTACAAGATGTTGCCAAAGTCTCTGGATCTTTGGCTGAGTTTGGTTGTGGTGTAACTTCATGTACATGGTCCTTGCTTGATAGGACATTTGCTCAACTTGGGGCAAACACACTAATCCTCTCAAGTCAGCTTCTTGGGGCTGAGGACCCTTTGTTTATTGTGGGTTTGCACACCTTGAGGCCTCCTGGGGCTACGTGACTGAGGATTTTACTGGCCTGACCTGGTTTTCGGACGTTCGACCGTGACTGCCTACGTGTTCATCCGAGCGACCTCTCAGGCACACAGTATCATGTTTAATATCCAAATTGTAGACCCCAGGATAGGGTTTTTCCAGTGGAGTAACAACAAGCCTTCCATTTTAAAAATTTTCTCTTAAATTGTTTTAATGAGCTTTTTGAATATTCTACTACTAGACTGGGAATTATTTTAAAACACTGCTTTAACTTATTGTGTTTTATTAGATTTAGGTGCAGTCATTTTATGTTTTACCTTTTTTTACATAAGTGACTTTGGCAGAATTTTTACCCTAAAAGCTGACACAGGAAAATTCTAAATAAATAATACCCTTAATATGGTTTTCAACACGCAGCAACAACAATTGCATCTAACAATCCTACAAGTGGGAAAAAATGGACCTATATTGCTAAGGTCCACCTCATCAGAAAGTCTGTATCTCTCTATATGAGCCTATCCAAATTTAAAGATCCTTGGGGGAGGGATTCCTCTCAGCCCTGCTACCTTCATGAGTATGTTTGATGGAGGTTCAAGAGAAGGCCTTCGAAGTAGCTACTTATAGCTTCACTCAATATACAGGCACAAAACTTTCATACACCCACAGGTCTTTGGCTTTCTAGTCAAAGGCTTAATTCCTAGGTCTAGGCCACACCTTCTGACCCAACTCAAAAATGGCTTGGTTTTTCTTCTGTCTCTCCCTAGACCTCTGAGATGCTTATTCAGACAATTTCCCTTCCTGACTGAAGAGCTATAACTTAAAACTCTATATCACTTCATGGAAATCTTACTGAAGGAATATGAAAAATCCAATTCAGTGTGTCAGGTTCTGGGTGGGACATGGGTGATGAGGATTCTTAGATGCAGGCACTGGGGCTGGGACAGGGAACAGGCACTGGGTCAGGCAGCCAGGGGTCAAAATCCAGCAAGAGTCCAAGGCAATAGAGATCTGAGCTGATATCAGGAGTCCAAGGGGCCAGAGGCAAGAAACAGGTCCAGGAAGCAGGCCAAAAGTCAGAGTCCAAGGGTCAGCATGACCACAGAAGTGTCAGGAAAAACCATGTCATTGTGGCAAAGGCTGCAGAGAAAACCCTACCCTTATATAGCTGGCTCCTGGTGGCTCCAGCTGCCCTGCATCTGAGCAGCCAACTGTGTCTGAGGTACTAAGCAGGATTCTGAGGAAAACTGTCAGGTCCCAGATTCTTGCAGGCAGAATCCTGCAAAGACTCAGTCAAGGACCCAGATCCTTACACAATGTGCATTATATATAGACCTTCTCCTCACAAATCTCAGCCCCTCCATCTCACCAATGGGCTGGGTTTCTCTCACACAGATCCGCTTTGGTTACTTGGCAACCTGTTGCTAGGGCTATCCTGCCACTCAGGCTAGCCACACCCCCAGGCTCTGCCATACCTATTCTGTCATGCAAGAATACACAATCAAAGCACTCCCAAAAGATGGCTATCCAGTCTCTCCTTAAAAACCAAAGAAGGAGACTCCACCCCACTCCAAGGCAGAGTATTCTACTGTTAAACTGCTCTTACCATGAGAAATTTAGGTGGAATCTGTTCTCTTGTAGTTTGAAGCCATTGCTCTGTTCCTGGAGTAGCAGAAAACAAGTTTGCTCCTTCTTCCATACGGCATCCTTTCCAATATTTAAACATGGCTATCATGTCACTTCTTAACTTTCTCTTCTTCAGGCTAAACTCAACTCCCTAAGCCACTGCTCATAGAGATCCATGGTTTCTAGGACTGTTTTCATTTTGGCTGCCTTTCTCTGGACAGCTGGACATGTTCCAGCTTGTCAATATCCTTCTTGAATTGCAGTGCCCAGAACTAGACACAGCAGGTGAGGTCTGACCGAACCAGAATAGCAGTGATGTATTCAAGTCTTTTAATCCAAGTCTCAAGTCAAGTCTCAAGTCTAGGAGCCAACTTTATACCCCAACCTATATTCCAGAATTTCTGGACAGAGTTGAATAAAGTCAATTTTAACAATTTAAACAGAGTCAGCCCTTCACATTTGTGATTTTGTCATCTGTAGCTTTGGAAGTGGGGAAATAGGATCCTTCTTACTCCCCATTACTGAAGTTTCAAAAGATTTAGAAGAAAGGATCCTTCCTCCGCAAGCCTGTTGCCTAACACATTTGCTGTTCCCCTCTGAGAAATGCACCCTGCAATCTGGGGATGTGTCTTGCCTTCTGCTCTTAGGAAGAGTTTTAGAAGGCTCCTCCAACATGCAGCAGGGTCAGAAGGCTCCTCCAATATGTGTACAGACCTCAAACCCACCTCAAGCCCATTGCCTAACCTGTTTACTTTTTACCTCTGATAAATGCACCCACACTTTGGGCTAGAGACAGATTATCATGTGACCAGTATGCAAAAAGAGATGGAAGCATTGCTCAAAGCTGTAAGGCTTCTGGAAGAATGTGTTCTGTTACTGAACCAAGGAAAGCAAGTCAGTCACTAAGAATATACAAGTCTCGAGTCGAGTCGAGTCAGTGCATTATTTATTGCCGAGTCGAGTCCGAGTTGAGTCACTGAAGCGACTTAAGTCTGACTTGAGTCCGAGTCCATCAACTTGAGTCTACATCACTGCAGAATACAGTGCTAGTATTACTTCCTTTGACCTAGACACTATATCCATATTGATGCAGACTGGAATCTCATTGAATTTTTCATCTGCTATATCAGTAGTCAGAAGGAATATTGAACTCACTCTAAAATGATGTGGCAAAATTGGACCACCTCCCAGGTAATGAGCCTCCCCAGGAATGATCAGTCAGAAATGTACCAAATGATCAAGCACTAAGACTGTGATTGTCATTGAGCCTTCCCAAGAGTAATAAAGGTTGCCTGCAATCTATCCTATGCATATTTACCTGAAAATAAGCTGTACTGAATACACGGAAGACATTTCTAACTACACACTGTGCTTTTAGGTGTCTCCATACTCAAGGCGGCTTTAATAATAATGGATGAGGAAAAGCATTTGCTTTCTCCCTGCAAGTATTATGCATGCATGCATGCATGTATGTATGTATTTTATTTATACCTCTCCTTTGTGCTGGCATGGGACTCAATGTGACGTACAATCTTTTTAAAAAGATTACGCTAAAATCTTACTTACAAAAATAAAAAAAATTAAACAATTGTATTAAAGAAGGACACAGATAGAAGTTTGAAACTTGATTAAAATGGTGAGTCTTGGAGTGCATCTAGCTCAAATTCAGAAGAGTGTATCAGCATTTCTACATCTAGCCCTGGCCCTACTATTAGGCAGGGTGAGGTGACTGCTTCAAGCAGCAGTTTTGGACCTAGAAGTTCAGCATCTTGGATTTCTCGTTGAAGGTTTGGATTAAAAGACCCGAATAGATTTGGCATTGAATGACATGGAAGCTACCAGCTGCCATAGTCAGGAGAAGGCAGCAAATCATTAGTGATTTGATGTGTTGTTACAGCACTTTGAGTGCCAAGAATGGAGAGAGAGGCTTATGAAATTTTCTACCCTCTGTGCTAAAATAATTTGGTTGGCCTTGGGTCCTACATACTTTGAAATTTGTACATGGAAGTGACCTCCCCTTCAGGCAGCAAAATGTATTTTTTTGTGCTTTGTTACTTTCCATTAGGGGCCTCTTTCTGGCCCACAGAGTAGCAAAAACCATGTGGTTTTTCATTGCACATCACCATGGTGATATTGTGTCTGTGGAAGCCATTATCTCACTTTAATGTGTATCTTGAGCCTTACTGCACTTTTCTCCTTTTTGTAATCATTTGGAACTTGCCATGAAGTAAAGGCCATGCTCTGATACCCTATATTTCTACTTAGATTTGTTACTTAAGGTTGATCTTGTGACATGGTCAGCCCACCTAAATACCCCAAAGGCACCAAATGCTTGCTGATGTCAGAAACCAAGTAGGCTTTGTTAGTACGGAGAAGGAAGACCGCTAGAGAATAGCAGCTGCTGTAGGCTTTATTCAGAGGCTATATTCAGACACAGAGCTTGGATCTGGGATATCTGAAGGATCACATCTTCCTATATGATCCTACCCAAGTTCTAAGATCTTTTGGGGTGGTGCCTTCTCTTGGCCACATTGCCTTCCTGGGCATTTTTGATAGAGATAAAGGAAAGGTCTTCTTAGGGGATGATTTCAGACTTTGGAAATACCCAGGATAGCTGTGATGGAGACTGTTTGCTTTCCTTCTGTTAATAAGTGAAAACTTTTTTTTTTTTGTTCCAGTAGGATTTTAGGAATTGATTGTAGCAGGCTTTCAATGCTGTCTTGTTTTGTTGCTTTTTGAAATATCCTTCCTTTTAACAAACTTTTAAATGGTTTTGTTTCTATTGATGATTTAAAATTATTTTTTAAAATAGCTTTTATAGATTTCTATTGATGCTTTTGTGTGATTTTAATGTTTTGCTTTTAATATTCTGTGAGCCGCCAATGTTGTTACAAAGGCAGGTTATGAATGTGTTGTGTCTTATTTAAACTGTAAGCCTGAGGACAGGGAACTGTCAAATTAATGATTTGTATGCTTCCCTGGGAGACTTTTTGGCTGAAGGGTGGGGTATAAGTACTCTAAATAAATAAATAAAGATGTTGGAGTTATTTTGAATGCACATAACTACAATTACAACAATGGTGATATGTTTCCTTTTTTAACTAGAAAGGGATAAATTCATTTCCATGTTCCCAATGGCATACTGTTACTAATCCTTTTGCTAGGAAGAAAAAAGAATAGATCTGGTCAGTAGGTCTTATGGAAAAATCTGACCATGTATGTGCATGAATAATTATAAAAAAAAGATCTCCCACAAAATTAATTCTATGTAATCTGGGCCCCATTTATTAATTATTCTAACTATAATAGCAGACAGTACTGCCCACCTGGGTCACACAATAATTTATGAAAAGATTTATTTACAAATTGTTGTATATTGTAATTAATCTGGATGATACTGGAAAGTCATAGAATCATAGAATCCTAGAGTTGAAAGAGACCTCAGGGGCCACTGAGTCCAACCCCCTGCTATGCAGGAACACCCATCAAAGCATTCCCAACAGACGGCCATCCAGCCTCTGCTTAAAAACCTCCAAAGAAGGAGACTCAACCACACTCCATGGAGGCAGCATATTCCACTGCCGGACAGCTCTGACCACCAGGAAGTTCTTCCTGAGGTTCAAGTGGAATCTCCTTTCCTGCAGCTTGAATCCATTGCTCCTTGTCCTAGTCTCTGGAGTGGTAGAGAACAAGCCTGCTCCCTCCTCAACATGACATCCCTTCAAATATTTAAACATGGCTATCATGCCCCCCTCTCAACCTTCTCTTCTGCAGACTAAACATACCCAGCTCCCTAAGGCATTCTTCCAGACCCTTCACCATTTTAGTCACCCTCCTGCGGACACGTTCCAGCTTGTCGACATCCTTCTTGAATTGAGGTGCCCAGAACTGGACACAGGATTCCAAATGAGGTCTAACCAATGCAGAATAGAGTGGTACCATTACCTCCCTTGATCTAGACACCATATCCTACCGATGCAACCAAGAATTGCATTGACTTTCTTGGCCGCTGCATCACACTGCTGACTCATGTTCAGCTTGTGATCTACCAAGACTCCCAAATCCCTTTCACATGTACTGCTATCCAGCCACACGTCCCCCATCCTATACTTGTGGCTTTCATTTTTTCTGCCCAAGTGCAAGACCCTACATTTCTCTCTGTTGAAATTCATTTTGTTAGCTTTGGCCTAGCGCTCTAATCTGTTAAGGTCATTTTGAGTTTTGATCCTGTCCTCTGTCGTATTAGCAACCCCTCCCAGTTTGGTATCATCTGCAAATTTGATCAGCATGCCCTCCACTCCCTCATCCAAGTCATTGATGAAGATGTTGAATAGCCCTGGGCCCAGGACAGAACCCTGTGGCACCCCACTAGTCACCTCTCTCATGTGTTTTGCATATTTCTTGCTGTTTTATATATCTTGTGGTTCATTTTAAGTAAGATAAATTGAAAGAAAACCCACAATGGTGATATATGATATTATTGCTTCACAAAGGCCTGCAAGAGCAGGGTAACCTAACAGGATCTTTCCGCCTTTGTTTACTGGTACTAATACGAGGACACCAGTTGGAGATTACAAAAATGTTTTATTGGGGGAAAAAATCATAATCACACACACAATATTCAAGCAGTCTCACAACCATACAAGGCTAACTCACGAAAAGAAAGGAAAATTGGATAGCAAGGAGTTGAGATAAGGCGAGCAATATTTACCTGTCCTGAAGAGAAGAGATACAGCCATGTGGCTCAGACTAGGGGTCTGAGGGTAGCCTAAGAATCAGAACCTGAGCAGCAGAGTGATGGCCTATGTCCAGACTACTACGAGTTGCCAGGCTCAAAGCCAGGGTTTAAATATCCCTTTTCTGCGCTGAAGGAGAAAGTGTTAATGGCTCTCTGGCAAAGTAAGCAATGGGGTCCAGAATGGGCTAAAGATCATAGCATAAGGTGACAAAACATTGGTGGGAATCATGGTAGCTTCTTAATATCTGGGCAGATGATGAAATGGAAGAGAATTTTGGCAGGAAGAGGGAACAGGTTGACGACCATTGGTAGCTCTATTGAGACAATTTTGGGGGCGATTGTCTTATAAGGTTGAGTTGTTGAGGGGACTACCACAAGGTCCTAGGCACCATACCTTTCCGACTGATCCCTTGAACTTATGACCTGGCCATGCCCAGAGGTCCCATCTGACCCACTTTTGCATCTGTGCAGCCAGTCATCTTTGCTAGCGTGGGTTTTCAGCCATAACAGTATATGATTTATATTTTCTATGCCAATTGAATAATGTTCATTGCCAGTTATATCACAGAGTGGGGGTGTACAGCATAGTAACACGTGTTCAGAACCAAATTCAAATGGACCCACCACGGGAGCCCAAAATGGCCGTCTTCTGTTTACTGTCCAAAATACACAAATGAGGAAACACAGGAAGACCTATCGTGTCAAGCATTAGAACCCTGACTGTTGGGATATCTGGAATACTACAAACTTGAATTTAATCATGAATGCAAATATTCACAGCAGTCTCAGTTCCCTGACTGGCTCCCATTCCTGATCGTTTTCATCCTCCACGGACTATTCACATTCAGCTTTCAACCATTCCTCTTGTGAGGCTATATTGTCTTCAGCTATTCTCTGCTTGGTCTGCAGCAATCCGTTTTCCATCCTTTGTTTAGCAGCCTTCTGCACATTGGAAAACTTCTGTTAGCACAGACTCAGGACTGATCATCCAAGCCAAACAGTCAAAGACTTTCTACTGTTAAGCTACTGATACAGCTAAGACTCAGTTGGATATTCATTTTGAAAATTTTTCCATTGGCAGGAAGGAATCAGAAATAGGTGGGTGAACATGTCAACGAAATGTTAAAAGGAGTGTCAATTGTTTAGTAGTGGTGCCATTTGTCCTTTAAAACTCTCCTCATCCCATTTTTGTGAGCCTGGGTCCTTTCCAGACTCTCTTCTCTTTTGAATTTTTTTCATTGATAAGGCAGAATTGGTGCACCTGAGAGCATCCAGGAGTGGTGTTTCATTTGGGGTGGCCTAGAGACCAGGGGCCTTTCTGCACTACACTGTTATAGTGCTATTATTCCACTTTCAACACCCTGTGGAATTCTAGTGTTTGTAGCTTGCTGAGGCCAGAGAGCATTCTGGCTGAGAATGCTCTAAATGCCCCTCCCTAAACTGCAAACTCCAGGATTCTATAGGATGTTGAAAGTGGAATAAGAGCACTATAACAGTGTAGTGTGGAAATATTGTAGGACAGGAAGCAATGGCTTCAAGCTACAGAAGAAGAGATTCCACTTAACCATAGGAAGAACTTCCTGATGGTAAGAGCTTTTCAACAGTGCAATATACTTTCATGGGGTGTGGTGGAGTCTCCTTCTTTGGAGATTTTTAAACAGAAGATGGATGGCCATCTATCAGGAGTGTTTTGATGATGTATTCCTGCATGGCGGAATGGGGTTGGATTGGATAGCCCTTCTGGTCTCTTCTAGCTCTATGATTCTGTGATTCTACATTGTATAGCAATAGCAGTTTGATGCTACTTCAGCTGCTATGGATTCTTGGGATTTGCAGTTTGGGGAAAAGGTACTTAGTATTCTTCACTAGAAAACTCTAGTTTGTGGGAGTGGACTGGAGTTCTTTAGCAGAGAATTCCAAGTATGCAACTAAATTACAGATCCCAGGGTACTATAGGAAGAAGTCCTAATAATTAGTGGTATAAAATGGCTATAAATGTGCAGTTTGAACACACCCTAGGAAACAAGGAATTCTATGTCTCCTTTTGTCCCAAAAGGTGGTTTATGAAACTAGAAGTAAACTTGTGGGTGATTCTATTGTTCCATGTTCCCACAGAGGCTCAAAATATGCAGAATTCTCATGCAACCCAGAACAGTTGAAGGAGGAGCATTTATAAAACTGAGAGTGGATTTGCTGCCCCTTCAGTTAAAATTCCTCTAATTGGATTTTCCAGCAACTGGAAATTGTCCATTTGCCCACCTCTGTTTCAGAGTGAGAGGAGGAAGCGCTGCCTTCACTCTGATTTGGTTTCAAGCTACCACTAGGGCATCACATGGCATCATCATAAAGCCAAACCAGAGTAAAGGCAGGGAATCACAATGAAACCCATTCAGAGTGAGGGTTATGCTTTCGGTCATCACCCTTCAACCTTATAAGGCAAAAATGGTGTTCTATGGGAGTGTGATTGCTCCTGTTGGTGAATTTACCCCACCTGTTACTCCCTGTTTTTATTCCTCCTGAAAAATTGCCACACTGCTCCAGTAAAGTAAAATCCTATAAGTGAGGAAGTAATGGTGACAAGTGGAGGGAGGTTTCAGTTGTATATATAAAATCTGGTTAATACTGGGAAAGCCCCGGTGGCTCAGTGGTTAAGTGCTGGTACTGCAGCCACAAGGTTGTGAGTTTGATCCTGCAGGGCTCCAGGTTGACTCAACCTTCCATCCTTCCATAGGTTGGTAAAATGAGTACCCAGCCTGTTGGGGGCAATTAGCTAACGCATTGTAAATGGCTTAGAGAGCACTTAGCTGATAAGCGGTATAAGAAATACACATGCTATTGCTATTGCTACTCTCCAAAGTAATCAGTGGGAGCCATATACAATGGCACAGTGAGACTGCAACACAAATGGGTTTTCAGAATCTTGGCAGGCTATGATATATGTCTGATGAATGGTGCTTGGCCTGGTGGATCACAAGTTACACATGGCTGATCTACATCGTTCTAAAAAAATTTGCAATTCTAGGCTGGTCACTCACTTCTCCAGCTGGCACTGGGAGGTACACAACTGAGCTGTTATGTCTTCTGATTTGGAAGCTATCTGTCTCTATTCACAGCTGCCAAATGGTACATAGATTACAATTTGGCTTTTATCTTGCAAAGGATCTTACCGATGATGATATTTTGCTAGATGCCGGGTGGCTGTACTAGCCTTGATATCAAACTTCCAAATTCTCTGCAACACATATATCAATAATTTTTTAATTAGGCAATATTGCAGGTAGATTACTAATTCCAGCTACTGACATGGTCAGCATCTGATGCTTGAGAATACTGTAGTTTCAAAGGTTTTTCTGTCAATATAAAGCTTAAAACCTAGATAGTAGGCAATAAGTTGCAAAAAGGGACTGAGAACCTACATTATGCTTCTGTGGTGTAAATCTATACCCACAGAATAATACAGTCTTTGAACTACATTACTCTCTGCTGACATTGCAAACTGGGTGTTCTGTGCTCAGTATGGAATATGTATTTGAATGTTTTAAATGTTTTAATGTCAATACTTCACAAATAGCGTTTTAATTGGAAGTATAGGTTAGTGATTTCTAAAAAACTTTTGTACTCTGTATCATCTTAGATGTTCCATTTTAATTTATATTGTGAGCCACTTTGAGTGCCATTGGGGAGAATGCAGAATATAAATCAAATAAATAAATAAGCAATATAATGAATAGCACACCTGGCCAATTTGCCTGGTGGTTGTCCCACAGTACAATGGGGAATGCAGAGGTGCTGGTTCTGCACCCAGTGATACAGGTGGCATACTGAAAGCGCTGGTGAATAGTCATGCACCATCCAAAAATGTGCAACTGCATACTTGGAATCCTATTTTTCCTTTCAACTAGGCCAGAGCCATTGACTTTATTATTACATTGTAAATCAACACATAGGCAAATCCTATTGATTTAATGGCTCTCCTCTAGTTGGGACTGTCAAGAGGATTAGTACTGTGCAAAATGGTCATATGTGTGGAACTCCTCTTATGAAACCATGAACTGAATATGTCTGTTTAACACCAGCCACAAAGTACTGAAATAAGGAAACATAAAGATGTTTTGGGATCAAAGTGATTCTGACTGATATTCGGCTGTTAACAAAAATCTTTGTTGCATACCATTAAAAGCTAAAACCATGGGCCTGAATCCCATTGTTAGTCCCTGCTAAAGGAAACTCTTTGAATCAATAGGATTTCCCTGTGCATTGACTCACCATCCAACAACTGAGTTAATGACTTAATGAGCCTCACTAGAACTAACTAATAAGATTCAGGGCATTTATTTTTGATTTTAAGAACATACAAATAGGTATGATGCTTCAGATCAAAAGCTTAGCTATTCTAGGATAGTTTTCCATGAAAAGCCAATCAGATGGCTACAAGGAGCCCACACGCCAGGCAAACATGCAGACACCTTCCCATTCTTGTTCCTCAGAAGGTAATATCTGTCTAATTTGTCTAATCTCTTTTTAAGAGCAACTATATGGTGTCCATTCTTTCATCTTGTGGTTGTAGATTTCACAATTTGACTACCTGTTGTGTGAAGAATTATTTTGCTTTTTACTCCAGAATTTCTTGTAACATTCAGCTTCAGTGGATGATTGCAGAATCATAGAGTTGGAAGAGACTTTAATGGCAATCTTGTTCAGCCACCTTGCATGCAGTAAAGCACTCCTTAGAAATGATCATTCAACCTCTGTTTAAAGACCTCCAAAGAAGGAGAGTCCACCATCATCTAAAGTACTCTGTTCTACCATCAAACATCTCTTACAGTCAAAAACTTCTTCCTATTGTTTAGGTGGAATCTCTTTTCAAGTAATTTGAGTTCTTTGGTTTATGATTTAGTCTCTGATCCCATGGTCCTTTGAAGGGAGATAGAAAGCCACCATATTTTGAAAAGCAAACAATTTGATGTAGGGCCAACCCAAGAAAATGGGCACCTGCGGAAAAGTAGGAAATTCATTCTTCATGAGTCAAGATGCACAGGACCCAAAGCCAACCAAGTTATTCTGGTACATGTAATTTGAAATACCACCTCTGTAATAACTTTCCTTGTGGTATCTGAGGGATAAACTCACCCTCAGATGCACTGAGTGGGAAATTTGGACTCAGTGGCTGATGAGGCCCTTGCAGTTCTTTGATTCTATGATTCCAGCATGAGAAATCCCTCATGCTGGATCCCCTCCAACATGATTGGAATCCCTCCAATCACAGGAGGAAGGATCTACCATTCCAGAGGACAGCCACTTCCCAGAGCCTGAATAAGCAAAAGCAGATACAGCCACTAAAGAGTCTCTGGAGAATGAGTCTCCACTTCTTCCAAAGCAGATGGATGCTAAGAGACTTTTCCTTTTCTACAACAATGACAAGCCAAAAAGTAACAGAGGTGGAGCCAACATTTCGTGCATTGGCTGAAATATGAGATGCCAAACAATTAGCCACTTAGTTGTCAAGATCAGGCAACTATACATCTCCCACCAGCTGAAGGGAATCTTTATTTCAGACAAGTCATGGACAACCTCTCAAGTTATTTGGCTTCCATGAATTCCTTATCCCAGTCTTCTCCAAACTCTGGTCTTCCAGATGTTTTTGGAATTCAGCTCTCAGAATCCTGATCATTTGCCCAGGCAGCTGGGAATTCTGGGAGTTGAAGTCCAAAACAACTAGAGGACTAGAGTTTGGGAATCACCGCCTTACCCCTTAGACTGACTGTAAGCTATACAACATCTTTCTACTTCCTTGACTTTGTAGCTCTCTTCATTCTGACTCAGCCCTACTGGAGCCTGGTTTCACCAGCACCTGTGGCTTTTAAGCACAGAGCAATCTCTTCTTGGAAGTAAAAACACAGCAACAAATTAAAACACAAACATCTGTCACCCTTCCTTGACAGCTGAGTTTTGGTCCTGGATGTGGTCACCACTCTGCAGGGCCAGTTCTGATCTGCTACATTTGGATACAAAGGAGAAGCTCCCTTTCATAACGTTCCCATCAAAGATAAAACAAAAAGTTAGTGGAGCTGTACTTCTCAGCACAAAGCTGGACCCACCAACAATCTCAGTTCCCAAGTTTTTGCTTGTCAGCCCACAATTAATCTCTGGGAGTGGGTGAATTTTTCATTTGCAATCTAAATGTGATTGCCCTTCTTCATTTCTTAAAGGTTGTCGGCTTTCAACATAAACACAAGGTGTGGCGCACATCAGACCTACTGGAAAGGACTCCTTGTTTGCCTGGACTTGCAAAATGGCACCAAGTATACACAAAGCTGCCTGTTGAATCACTGGTGTTCCTTGCCTCCTGCGAAGCAGCGTGGATAATCCAGCAGGCCAAATGATTCATCGCACGAGATCATCTGCGAGGGAAGGATGCCTTAGGAGCCGGCAAGTCGCTCCAAGGATGACAGCTTGGAGCTGGGAGAAAGCCTCTGCGTGTATTTCTTATTTAGAAAGGTGTGATCTTTCCTCAATGCCTTTCAGAAATCCAAATTAGCTAATGAATGTCATTGAGAGGTGACTTTCCCCACCATGTTGTTAGGCTCTCCTGTGGAATCTTTTCATCATTTTAATTAAGTGAGGAATGCCAATGTTGACATTATGGAGGTGTAGCTTCTCCCTTTCATTCCATACCAAGATTAACTTGGAACATTCAAAGAGAATAAAGGAGGGCTGGGAAAAAAAAGCAATAATAACAGAAATGAAACATGCTGTTCATTCTTTCATTTGGAAAACATGAACTTAGCTTCAAATACTGCCATAGCCAGACTTTCCAATCTCACAAATGCCCTTCAAACACTCCTTATTTATACTCTCTGGATGAGATCCTACATCAAGGTTATATGTAACATAAATCTCTCCATTACTTGTGCTGTCTAACCAATGGCAGCCTGTGGCTCCCATGTCAGTCGGACAGTGAATCCACTCCAGGTTTTGGATGGATTTAAAGGAGCCATCTAAGGTTTTAAATCCATTTTGGGGTTAGGATTCAGGACCTTGGAGAACATCGTTAAAACTATATAGAGCCCAGAGTGGATTCATAATCCCGGTCATGCACAACAGCACTCTGTGCAGAATTCCAAGTCCACAACTGAAATGTGGATGTTCTGAATTAAACAAAAATGTCCAATCAGTTCTGTAGGGGAATTTATGCATAAAACATGCAAAAGAATTTGGCCATTTTTAGCACTAGTTTCTCTGCCGGAACCAGAAGTTCTTCTCTCCCAGTGGTGGCTGATAACTCCCATCTCAGTCAGATGCTCAAGCTGCTCTGGATTTTAGCCCAAACTTTAAAGCAATCCAAACTTTAGTCCTGAACTTTAGATCTACCATCAAAAGCACTGCATCCTACTCCTTAAAACAGGTCCAGCAACTTGAATGGTTCTTTTCAAGTTCAGACTAAAATCTAGAGCAGAATCAATGTTCTATTGAGACAGAATACACCAGCCACGGTTGTAAAATTATAGAATAATGATTGATTCATAACTCTGCATGAATGTAGGAACCGTGTGCGTGTGTATTTATTTCTAGTAAATTGTGAGGTATGTAGCCAAAATTGATACCTCTGAAATATAGGGTGTTTTTGTAGATTCAAAATGCTTTCATTTGGTAGATTTGTAATACTCTTTGCATAATTTTAAACTATATGCAAAGATTACTGTGTGGTCATGCCGTTACAGCTGTCCATCCCAATGCCCTTTATCCAACGTATAACATGCTGAATTCCTCTCTCGTTCATTTTTCTAACTGCACATCTACCAGCTTCCCAGCTGCACTTTTCTCCCTCTCTGACTGCACCTTTTATGTTAAATTGCATGGAGAAAAAAACACACACACCTTCAAATGCCCTGCTGCCATGCACTTGGTCATTGCTACTGAGGAATTCACCCAGCCTGAATTCTGCCTTGTCTGGACTTAGAATCATAGAATCATAGAAATGTAGAGTTGGAAGAGACCACATGGGCCATCTAGTCCAACCCCCTACCATGCAGGAATACCCTCAAAGCAGTACTGAATGGGAACACCTGTGTCTCATACGGATTACATTTCAATTTGTTTGCCCTCCTCCACTCCATGACTGATGGTGGGTACTGGTTTAGAAATCGGACCAGATACATCCATAGACACAGAGTGTCAGCTGGTGATGCCCCTGTCTGTGGGACAATGAATCATAGAATCATAGAAATGTAGAGTTGGAAGAGACCACACGGGCTATCAGTCCAACCCCCTGCCATGCAGGAATACCCTCAAAGCACTCCCGACAGATGGCCACCCAGCCTCTGCTTAAAAACCTCCAAAGAAGGAGACTCCACCACACTCCCAGGCAGCAGATTCCACTGCCGGACAGCCCTGACTGTCAGGAAGTTCTTCCTGAGGTTCAGGTGGAATCTCCTTTCCTGCAGCTTATATCCATTGCTCCTTGTCCTGGTCTCTGGGGCAGCAGAAAACAAGCCCTCTCCCTCCTCTACATGGCATCCCTTCAAATATTTAGACATGGCTATCATGTCCCCTCTTAACCTTCTGTTCTGCAGACTGAACATACCCAGCTCTCTAAGTCTATCCTCATAGGGCATGGCTTCCAGGCCTCTCACCATTTTGGTTGCCCTCCTCTGGACCTGCTCCAGCCTGACCATGTCCTTCTTGAACTGGGGTGCCCAGAACTGGACACAATATTCAAGATGAGATCTAACCAAAGCAGAGTAGAGTGGTACCAGTACCTCCCTCGATCTAGACACCATACTCCTATTGATGCAGCCGAGAATTGCGTTGGCTTTCTTGGCTGCCGCATCACACTGCTGACTCATGTTCAGCTTGTGGTCTATTAAGACTCCTAGATCCCTTTCACACATACTGCCATCCAGCCACTTCTTTGGAAATTTCCTCACTGCTCCAGTTTAAGGGATTAGACTGGCCAACTTTGCTGGTCATCCAGCTTTGGGCAGGTACTGCCAATCAATGTTGGTTCCAGTCCTGACTGGTCTACATTGGCTTTCCAGTTTCTCTTCTGGTACCTGTAAAATGTGCACAAGGAAGCTGGCTTTCTGCAACTGTATTCTTAGCTGGATAGGTCACTGTGCCTTTAAAGTGCTCTGTGATTCCCTAGCCTGACCTAATGGGTGCACAGCCCCATCAGACTATCAGTGATGGTAATAAGAGACCAGTGATTTGGGAGAGGAAGATGTGGTTGAGATGCTTAAATCCTTCTTCTTTCTTCCAAAGTGCAAATTGGACAGCCACTCTTGACAGGCAAGGGGTATGGAGGAATGAAGGCCAGGCATCCAGCTAGCTAGCTGGGGGATTCTGGGCTTTGTAGTCAAACACAGGTTGGAGGATGTGAACTTGAAAAAGCGAAAGAGAGCAAGAAGCTTCCTACCTCAGAACGTTTTAATGTGATTTTTATCCATTTTTTTTAATCCATTGCTCCAAGCACTCTTGTTTAGAAAGGTGGCTGAGGAATGTTTAAATATATACAATTACAGTTCATATCTAGGACAGAGCCTTGCTACATTGTTAGGAACAGGAGTTTTTTTTTCCATTCTTATAAAGAAAGAAACATGAAACTTCTGTTTGGAGGAGAGGAAAACAATACATTTCTAATGTGTTTTGCTGTGGTATGACTCGCTCGACTGATGTTACGTGGCGTTGAAGACCAGGGCTTCAAAGCATACTTCAGCTGCAAAAGATTACATTTTTGTATTTATGAATCCATATCACTAAGCCAGATGTCCAGACTATAAGCCGCACAGCCTTCAGGGAGCTGGAAGCTTCTGGCTCAAAATGTTTTCTCCGTCCCAATCCGGCCCCAGTGTTAGCTCCTGTTAATGTCGAATTGCCATTATGGATAATTGGTTACAGTCAGCTCTTGCACATTTACAAACAAGGCTAGTGTTAATTAAATTTAGATAGTTGCTCACAATAATGGGATTTTAAGGGTCAAATGCTCTATTTAAAGAAATAAACTTCAGGGAATTAATTATGCATGCACACAGAGGTTTCTTTCCCTCCTCTAGTTCAAGCTCTCTCTGATGGAAAGGTCTAAATTCAGTTCAGTCTAAATTCAGTCTAAATTCAGTTATTGGCTGGAATCCTGTATGGGAGATGTGTATGAGTAAGTACTACGGTTATAATACTGAACTGAGGTATGGTCGTTCTGTGGCTAAAATCCTGGAGGTGTCTTATGCATGCATGCATTCCCGTATAGCAGAGCTTTCCAAACTTTTCATGTTGGTGATGCACTTTTCAGACATGCATCATTTTATGACACAGTAATTCAGTTTTACCAGCAAACTGGAGGTTAAACTAACCGTTAAACTAACCGCTTATTAGAGATATGGGCACATACATAAATTGTAATAATGAAATGTATGGGGACACAACATATCTCATGAAAACCTTTCATTTATATTTGCTAAAATATATGATTTATAACATACATTTTCAAGGCTTGGGTAAGGGGGTTGTTCTTGGCCCGGGGAGGTGACACACCTACACACTTCAGACGACACACTAATGTGTCACGACACACCATTTGGAAAGCCCTGCTGCATAGAATAGTTGAACATTTGTGTCCAACCCTCATTCAGTTCAAAGTTGCAGAAGTAGAACTGTACATGTACTGTTGTCCATGATGCACCATGTTTATTGATCCACCCTGATTGTAACTACAAGCTGATGAGCATTGCACATGGTCATGCATATGCATATGCAGTTGCATATTTATTCAGCTGTACAACCCTGTTATTTGACACAAATGTTTCACAGCACAATTAATGCATATATTTACATATGCAGATTTGTGCTATATCATCCCAAATGTAGCATCTCAGCCTATTTGTGTGAAACCCATTAAACAGTGGGATCCTTTTGTTCTTATCATAACAGTATTCTAAAGAGAGACTTCTGGTACATGCCATATAAATATAAATCTTTTAAACCAGTAGTGATTGGCGGGTCCTATGTCAAATGGATGTTAAATCTGCTGTGGGATTTAGTCTGAACTTTAAAGGAATTACCCAAAGTATTTGAGGAACTGGATTCAGTACCTTGGATACTCCTTTGAAGTTCAGATAAAAACCCAAAGTGGATTCACTGCCAGCTGCTACAATTTTAAGCCAAAAAAGACCCCCAGCCTTTTGTACTTTTACCCACTCATGTACTTCCTGAGGTTTTGTGGACCACACAAGGATTGGCTACTGTCATGTCAGTTAGCATTAGGCTGAAAGATAGCTCAATGCTTATATTTAACTAAGACCAAGAAATTCATCACCAGAAAGAGAGCACAACATTAGCATACATGCGTGCATATGTTTGGATGCAGATTGGGTCCAAAGAATGACTCTGATTAGAACAGAAATACAACATATGTCAGCATAGCGGAGAAGCAGATGACCAAGGTCAAGATTCTATATCAATCAGGAAGAGTATAACATTCTGCCTGCATAGTTCTATGTCTTCCTCATACGCAGCACAATGCCCAAGGAGGGGCCAACACAACCATTTATTTGTGGGAAGAGGAGCAACTCAAATTATGAAAAAGCAGCTAGTGTAGTCTTGTGCCATTTCCGCACTACACTCTTATAGCGCGATTATTCCACTTTCGACATCCTATGGAATCCTGGGGTTTGCAGTTTCGGGAGGGGCCGGCGATTATGCCACTTTATTATTCCGGCCGGCCCCTCCCGAAACTGCAAACCCCAGGATTCCATAGGATGTCGAAAGTGGAATAATCACGCTATAAGAGTGTAGTGCGGAAATGGCCTTAGAGGGCGCAAGAAATGGAAGTTTCTCACTAAAGGAGTGCACCTTTCTTTCCCTTCCCCTTGGAGCCCAGACCAGCTGCATTTACATTAACTGAATTGGATCATGCCTCCCTTCGTTCCCTAGAGGTAAACAGCAGCAGTAGCAGTAGGAAGTTTTTGATGGTTGCCAAGGGAGAGTTTTTGGATAGAGGTACAAACAGGTCACATGGGGAAGCATTCTGCTTGTGATGTATTAGCACATAAGTGTGGTCTGTGGACACATATATCTCTTTCTGGACAGAGCACCGAGGGTCATTCTCTAGCCTATTTCACCCCATCACAAACCTCTCTCCTGATCACTGTCAAATCTCCCAAATCGACTGCTCTTCCTGCTGCTTCCCTATAGGGAGGGAAAGGAGAGGGGAGCCAGTTCAGGTGATGAAGATGCAGCTGGTCTGGTTCTAAGGGGAAAGAAAAGGAGGGTATAAACAAATTGCTGCCCCAGGTGCCTTGTATGTCTGACCTGCTCAGTCTGCTTCTCCAAGTGTTATATCACTTTGTTCACTGTGCATGTGAATTGTTTGTAATGTGTTGATTTATTGCAGCTTGTCTCATAACGTTTTTGGTCCAATAATTTATTTTTCTGCTTGGATTGTTTGGACGTACCATCTCAATTACTATCAATATATACTCACCGTAAATTTATTTTTCCGTTTGGATTGTTTGGAGGTGCCATCTCAATTATTAGCAATATAGAGTCATTGTAATATCACTGATACAGAAGTATTGTTGCATATATATGGCCATAAATGTGAACACATATTGCCATAACTACTTGATCAACTCATGCATGTATATTCATTTACAAGAAGGATTTAGACATTTTGCTAGTTATATGTTTAATATTTTAATAAGACTACCTGATTGCTAATCAGACAAATTTAATGAACCAGTTCAGGGATATTCCTGTTAGTATTGGCATCTCCAGGTGTTAATACATTGAACCATGGAATCATAGATCTGGAAAAAATCCCAATGGTTGCCTTTTCGAGCCCCTTCTCAGCACAGGAGTCCACCACTGAAAGAATTTCTGACAGGTGGCCATCTAACCCCCATTTAGACTCCTCCAATGAAGGAGAGCACACTACCTTGAGATGTAGTCCATTCCATTGTTGAACTGCTCTTAAAAGTGAGGATCAGATTTTGTTCGCTGTTTTATGTTTTGCTGTCACTATGGGCCTTCAAATCATTTCTGACTTACAGCAGCCCTAAGATGAACCTATCACAGGGTTTTCTTGGCAAGATTTGCTTAGAAGGGGTTTGCTATTGTCTTCCTCTGAGGCTGAGAGTGTGTGACTTGCCCAAGGTCACCCGGTAGGTTTCCATGGCTGAGTGGGCATTCAAATCCCATTCTCCCAGTGTCCTCATCCAACATTCAAACCACTACGGCATTGGGCTCATTTTCAGGTTTGCTAAAGCCATACAGAACAATTTCATTCTACAGGACAGCCTTCCAGAGAGAGTTATCCTATCACTTTTTACTCACATTTTGATGGGCAGTGTGATAATAGGGGGTTCCCATTATCCAGATAACAACGTTGAAGGGAGATAGTTCTCCCTCCAGGCATAGTGAGGGTAAATAAGTGCTGGGTTAGGTTACATTTTATTGGGGGTCACAGGTCACAAGAGATAGTTGCCCAGTCAGGGGGAGAAAGGTGAGAACCTTTGAGATGCTTCAGTCCAGAAGTTTTAAAAACCATCAGGAGACCACAAGGGAAGGGAAAACAAAGAGAAGAACAAGACATCAACCAGAGGAGGCATATCGCCGGTTGCAGGTAGGCTAAGCTAGGTCTCGCCTCCGGGTTCTGCCTCTGCACACCGTCTCAGAACCTGATCAAGAATGTGAGTAGCTAGGCTGTTTCGTAGATAGTTGCATTAGGATTTCTGTTCTTTTGAAACCCTGCCTGATAAGAGGTGCTATCTGTAACTTATAACTTCTAAGCACACCTGGGGGGGGGGAGAAGCCTCCAATGTATAGTGATATCTTCTGTGATTTACATTGCCTGTTCTTAGAATAAATGCTTTTCTTTAAAAAACTCCCTGTTGGTGACACACATAGATAGAATTCCTCTCTCCCAGAAGGGGTAGGAGGAGAAAGGGATTGCTAAGTTTAGAGAGTGTTGGCTGTCTTGTGGCATCTCACTGCGCTACTAAGACAGGGATTTAATTCAGTGGATGGTGGCAGCACAGCTGCTTCCTAGCCCTGCATCTCTTTGTTATGGTTTTATTTACTTTCAAACGGACTGGGCAGGCTTGAAATCAGAGAACACCTTCAAACAATACTATTCTTCCTGAGAGAGGGACACAGGGACACCCTCGACATGCAGTGCCCAACAATGTGCTTAAAGTAACAAGGGCTGGGCAATTGCCGAGAGTGTCTGCACTGGTGCTTCTACCATGACTGGGATTGATATAATGTAATGTAAAGTGAAATGATATCCCTTCCTGGTTTCCTTTTTGGCTGATTTTTTTTTTTTCCGTATTGGGTTGTGTATATTGTAGAGATCTTGTGGATCAATGGAGTCAAAGCTGCTTCATTTGCTGCTTTGAGCTAATTTTGGGCATTTTTTTTTAAAAAAATCTAACATTTCCATTTTTTTAAAATGGGGTTTGTGGGCCTTGAGAACCTTTGAAGGGGTGCTTGGACTGCAAAAAGAGACCCACAGCTATGCTTCACTTATCGCCAATGTAACATATAGTTTTGAGACACAGGGGAGATATTAATTTCCAGTCGGAGTGATTGAACTGTGGCTGGCCCAAGATACTTTACAACCTGAGCCAAAGAAAGTGTCAACCCCATGTATTTTTAGCAGTTGAATACCACTGTGTGTCAGAGCTGTATCCTACTCTTGGGATGTATAGTTTCGTGAGGTACTTAGTAGAGAATTCTAATTGGCTCACATTCTAGGATTCTGCAGGAACCACAAAAGTTAAAGTGGAATCAAATGACTGTTAACTGAATAATGTGGATGTAGCCCAAAAGGAAATTAACTCCCTACTCACCCAAGTCAAGTCGAATTGTAGTCAAGGCCAACAAAGTTATTTTAGCATCTGATTCAGGAAAGCAACAAGCTGTTGTTCCCTTATGTGGCCTTAAAAACACATCAATAAAACATTAAATAAGGAACAACTGGCTGACCTTTCATGACACCCCAAAACAGTGGCCTCAGGCAGCCAACTCAAGCTAATGGTAAGGTCAGCTCTGAATCACCAGTGGTTTTCTTTGTGTCTCATCTTTGAACTGTTAAGCAGCAATTAATACCTCCTACTGGGAGGATAGGAAGAAATTTAGCAGAGATGTGGTTGTCAAACTTCAGTGTACTAAGTGATTCACTGTGTATTCCTCATATCATGGGGAGACAATAAGCAGGCACTTTAGCAGATAATGCAATCAGTTGCACAATAAATATGCAGCAGAAAGGTGTGCAGTGCAACCATCATGTAAGTACATGAGTGCAGATTTATATTTTGCAAGCATAACGTAGCATCTCAACAATGATTTCAGCCTGTCAAAGGCTGGGCGGAAGTGAACAAGGGCCTTTAATTAAACATGCATGCATACTGAGGGCACCCTCGAGGTGTGCATCTCAGGGTTATTTAGTTTTCAAAATTCATTCATTAATTGATATTAAGGAGGCTGTGAATTTGCAGCCTGTAGTCCCAACTTCAGTCACTAGGTGGCTCTGTTATCAGCACAAAGGTTAGTAATCAGGAGAGTTTGAAGTTGGAGGAGTGGTCTGATGGACAGTGTTATAGGACTGACCCAACTCTCTCTTCTGAGGCAGCCTCCTCCAAGACGTGGAATGGCTAGAACTTCTCCCTCATGGGGCTATAGGACGGCACCATGAGGTGGTATGCATAGAGGGGTGCTGCTAGCCGTGGCTTAACTCAGACAGAGAGGGCACATTGTGTCCACCTCTGACAGCAGTGTAATATTGTTTGACCTCAAATGAAGTTTATCAATGTGCATAAAAAGTCTACACTAACCTATAAGCTGGGTTCTTTCATGACTCCACAGTAAGAAAAATTGAGGCATGTCTATCTGTGAGAGCCATAGCTACAAAACTATGAGCCCTAGACACCTGAAAGTTGAGATACATGCTAAGGGGGCCTGATGAATTTCATTTAATTAAACAGGTCCATATATTTGAAGCCTGTAGCCACAAACGTCTCAGATGAGTCACTTTTCTTGATAGAGCCAGAGTGGCATAGTGATTTAAGTGTTGGACAACAGCTCTGGAGACCAGGGTTCTGTTCCCTGCTTGGCCATGAAAACCCAGTGGATGACCTTGGGTGCATCACAGACTCTCAGGCCACTTCCGCATGACACTCTTATAGCGCGATGATTCCACTTTCAACCTCCTATGGAATCCTGGGGTTTGCAGTTCTGGGAGGGGCCAGTCGGCCCCTCCCGAAACTGCAAACCCCAGGATTCCATAGGAGATTGAAAGTGGAATCATCGCGTTATAAGAGTGTCATGCGTAAATGTTCTCTGTGTCCAGAAAACCTTGTGATAGGTTCACCTTAGAGTCACCACAAGTTGGAAATGACTTGAAGACATATACCAACAGCAACTTTGCTTGAAGGCTGTAGTGTATCGAGTTCAGGGCTTGGAGAAGATACCTTTTGAACATGGCAAGGGGCTTCTTGCAGCTTTTATCCGGAAAGGTAACATTTCTAAAATCTGTCCTAACGGCTATTTCAATCCCTAAAAAGATGAATGCTTTTGCTAGTACATTTATATAATGCTCACAGTTTCCCCTCCTTCTTCATTGTCAGGCTAAAACAGTTAGATTATTTACCCAAACAATACTGTTGATTATTTTAATTACTGTTGTTGAATTTAACTGTCATGTCATCTTCCTGATATTGTCTTTTGTCCTCTTTGGTATTTGTACTGTATGGTGATCTGATGAGTTTGCTTTGCTTTGTTTCGTTTTTTCAAAATGTAATACTGCATTGTAAATTTGTTCTTGTTTAAATGGAAAGGTCCAGGATAAACAGCTTAAATAAATAAATCTCCAGCAGAATTGCGTTTTTCGTGTCTTATCAAACAGATAGTTCAGATTTTCAACAGCTTTGTTAGTTGTTTTCCTAGCCTTGCAGATCACACACATCCATTTTTTTTTAAGTGTGATGACTGCACAGTCTATGTGTGTCTAGTATATTTTGAAAACCGTATTAATGGTATTGTTTATTTAAATTTTCTGGGTCAGCTTTTAGGGTAAAAATTCTGCCCAAGTCACTTATGTAAAAAAAGGGTAAAATATAAAATGACTGTGTCCCAATCTAATAAAACACAGTTAGGTTAAAGCAGCATTTTAAAATAATTCCCAGGCTAGTAGCAGAACATTCGAAAAGCTCAGTAAAACTACTGAAGAGAAAAAAAATAAAAAAAATAAAATGGAAGCAGTGTGACATTTTTTGTTTTATAAATTGTAAGCAGTGTAAACCTCCAAAACCCACACATTCGGTTCAGCATTTTAACAGAAAGCAGATCAAAACCAATGGGATTTCAAGGACCAATTTAAAGCAAGAGTTGATGGAACCAAACATCTATCGCTTAGGATTGAGAGTTCTATAGATATGCAGCTATCTTTCCACCACTCAAGCACAGATGAAAGATCTGGAATGAACCATGAATCATAATCTACTATATAAAACTCAAAGTTTGTATGTTTGTTTGTTTGTGTCAGGTGAAGACATCATATGATTGGCTGTGTGAGGTGAAGACCTCATATGGCTGCCCGAGAAGATTCTATGGAATCCTAAGGTTGGCAGTTTAGGGAAGGGCATTTAGAATTCTCAGCCAGAGAGCTCTTTGGGCTGGCCGGTTGTAATGGAGATGAGGCCTAGCAGCAAGGAGGAGGGCAGTGTATTCTTTCAGGAACTCAACCTCTGTATGGTAATAACTCTGAATACAGATTGGATTGGGGAATATGGGGAAAAGTTGCAGGTACTGAACAAGACAATCTGGGGAATTAGAGACACAGGATCTCAAATCGTTCTTACAATTAATGCCTATGAGAAAATAAAATCCCAGGCAATGCTGGATATATACAATAGTACAGCTATAGGAGACAATATCTATCAAGGAAGGCTGATGTGTAGACCACCGTTTTGTTTCTACGTAACATTCTATTCATTGAACTCAGCCCAAGCTGAGGGTAAACCATATCTCAGAAGAAGGAAAGGCTAAAGAGTTAGAGCCATCTGTGGCCCCAAAGCTGTTTCTTGAGGTCCTCTACCTGTCTACAGTTTCATGACTATCCTTTTCTGGGCCAAAAGTGGATGAATTGCCACACCTAAAAACCTCCAGGAATGCTGTTTCGCCACATGAACAAGTTATAGATCCTTCTGTCATGCCCCATCCCAGGACCCTGATAGGATCACTTCCAACACTCCTGGCCGGCCCCTCCCTGAACTGCAAACCCCAGGATTCCATAGAATGTTGAAAGTGGAATGATAGCGCTATAACAGTCTAGTGCGGAAATGGCCAGAGACATGAATGAGACAATACTTACTGCAGCCAGTGTAGGTAGAAAAGGGAGAGCCCAGGAGACTTGGAGCATTTATATGGATGCATCAATTAAGCAAATGGTTGGTGGAGGCTGTCAGCCTATATAAACAGGGAAAGGGATGGAAAGAAGCCATTGTAGACAACTGACCTTACCAGTGGAAGTAGCACACTTCACTTCTGGATCCCTTGCTCATGTTCCTGGAAACCTTAACGCTTGCCTTAGGTATGGACTTCACTACTATACTGTTGCTCTGGATTTACTACAGACTCAGACCATGAAAACAATGGCCATTTCTGCACAAGGCCAGTAAAACGGTACAGAGCGACCTCCAACGGAGGTCTTCTGCACCGTAGAGTGGACTGGGGTGGACTACTTTCTGTACTTCCATACCTCAGTCCACTCTGGAGCGACCGGAACTGGTTGCGCCGCGTGTTTTTTAAAAACCTCTTTTTAGAGGTTTTTAAAAATCACGGAGTGTGCAACCCCGTGCCGCTCCGTCGCCCGGCTCTGGAGCAGATTTGCAGGCACGCGCAAGTGCGTGCCTGCAGATCTGCCGGGGGCGGGCTTCCAGCTGGCGAGCTTCTCCGGTTGGTGGAGAGCCTCCACCAACCGGAAGCCGCCATTTGGGACTCCGGAGGACTGCGGAGCAGCGAACTCGCGCTGCTCCTCGTGGCGATGGACTCGGCCGGCCGGAAAACAAAGCTGGTAAGCTCTGTTTTCGGCCGTTCCCCCCCCCACATGCAGAAAGGGCCAATGACTGGTAACTGCCTAACAAAACTGTTATAAACTTTGCTCATGTCTGCAGATAAAAGACTCTAACTGGAGAGCTGTAAACCTTGGCTGGCTGCCAGCACAGGACATCTTCTACAATGTGAGTTGTAGTCAACATAGTGTCATCTTGGTGTGGTGTATTGAGCACTGGATGAGGATTCTGGGACACCAGTGTTCAAACCTCTGCTGTACCATGGAAACCCATTGGGTGAGCCACTCTCTCAGCCCCAGAAGAAGGGCAAGGTCTAACCCTGCTCTGAACAAATCTTGCCAAGAAAACCCTGTGATACTTTTGTCTTAAGATCACCATAAGTTGGAAATGACTTGAAGACACACAATGACAAAAACAATACCTACCATGCACTGTTTAATATCCCCAATACCCCTTTTCCCATCCCAGAAATGGACTTTTGGGACACTTCTGGTTTTATTTCGTTCATTTGAGGAATCTTTGGCAGTCTGCACAGTAGCCAGAGCCCCTTGGGGCAGAAAACTGTTGCTCACACAAATAATAGATGGATGTTTGTTGTTGGGAAACCAGGCAGAGTTGTGGACAGACAGGGGAACTTTTTCTAAACAAACCTTAATGGATTAAAATAGCTAAAGCAAATAATTAAGCCAACATAGAGTACATCATATTAACTGTATGTGGAAAAGTCAGCAAATCTATAGCTGGCATCCTGTTGGTATCAGGCTCCTGTGAGAATTGCCTTACAATTGCAGTTGTAATTTTGGGGGGTTGTGCAATGAATGTATTTCACAATGACTGTTGCATGAAGCTTGTTCATATTCAGTTCGTGATTGTGTAAGCAGAGTTCCACAACTGTAACCCTTTCACATGGTCCTAAACCCTATTGTTAGATCTGCTTATATCTGAACCATTGAATCCATTGCATGTGCCCATGCGTTGACTCACAATTCAGCAATTGATTTTATAGATCTGCTCTAGTTGCAACTAATGGGATTTTTGTTGGAAAATGCAGGGGGGCATGCTGTAGATTGCTAGCGTGACCCACAGTTTGACTGTCCTTAAAAGCAAGACAAAATATTGTTCAGTTCCATAAAGCTACCAGTAAACAAGGCCAGCCGGTTTGGCTAAAAACTACTCAGTTTATTGAAGGAAGCGTGTGTACATGTTCAGCAGGTTTAAGTAAAATCCATGTCTGGACAAAGACATCAGTAGCAAAGAGAATACATAAAGAGAGAAAAATACACACTGCCTGTTTTCAGGCTGCTCTTAAGTAGTAGCTTGTCAACAGTTCTTCACACCATGGGATGAACGAGGGACAGGGAACTTTGTTAGTCAAAACACTACCTTTGTTATGGGATGCGAAGGCTGAAGAGACTCTCAGGGAAAACCCTTATCTGCTTTGTGTACTGGGAACTGCTGGGCTTCTGCTAGCAGAGAGGACAGCGCAGTAAGCAAGAACACGGTTAACCCTTAACACAGGAACAGACAGAGTCATCTTGGGCTGTGAATGTCAACAGTTTTAGCCATGTAATTGTGCATTCTCGGATGATGCACAACTCCTCAGTGTACCACTCGATTCGCTGGGATTGCAGAAGCAGCCACTGTGTGTTCCCTGCTGCACAATGGAGCAGGCACATTGGCAGATACACCACTGGTTGCACAATGTCTGTATTCCTCAGAAGACTGATGTAGTACAACCGCAAGTTAACTTTACGAGTGGAGATTTATCCTGTGCAAGCATGATAGAGGATCTCAGCCTGTGAATCTTTCTAGCAAGGCTGGCAACCTGTACAGCACCCTCCTGTCCCAGTCCAAAAAAGAAGAAGTCAAAATACAACATAGGCTTGCAAAATATTTGCATATGTGGATATATGAAAATTGCATAAATGCAGAAACAAAAGAACAACGCCCTCAAATAGTTCAAGGAAGATTGTGATTAGTCAGATTTTCTCCTAGCTGGCCAGTCTTCTGTCTGGGTGCTGCTAACTCTTTCTGGCCAGCTAGTCCAAGGCCTACACTCTCCCTTCTCATGGTTCTTTGCCTTCTTTACCAGACATTCAAAGCTAGCTTCATATGCACCCTACAATGTGCAAAGCAAGACATGTGGCTACCCCGATTGGCACATATTGGCCCTTCTCACATCCAGGTAGATACGGGGAGGCTGTGGCATAATTCTGGTCTGCATTTCCCTTCACCTACCAGTAGAGAGAGCAAGGGGGCAGAAGGAACCAGCCAACGCTAAGTCTGTAAATTTCATAAGCTCTCTCTTTGTCTATATATCATGCAGCACATTACACATTTGGAATTGGCTATAAAAAGCATACACACAAACAGCTTTTTATAATGCCCTTTCGACCTGTAGACATACTAAAAAGATTTTCGATAGGCCAGGTTTGAAGTTCATGACACCACAAAACTTGGGATAAATTTTGGATGGATTTCTCAGTCTTCCACACCATTCCATATGTGATGAAGCCTTTCCAAAAAAGCATCTTGGTGCTGAAATGTGTTGTATTCATAGCCTGTCAGTGAGACTGCTGAAGCAAAAATAGAGGATCTGTTTTTTTAAAACAAAGCTTGCCTGTTTGATTGTCTGTTAGATCGAACTCGTAATTAAAAAAAGAAAATGCCCCAACAGTTTCTCCCCTAAACCTCGGTATACAGTCCAAAAAAGCCTTTCTATTTGTTCAGGAGTTTTGGCAGATGTGGTAATGTGCAGGCAACATTCCTGTGGAGAATTAAGATTTTTTTTCCTTTTTTAAATGAGGAGTTGATAGTTTTTAAGAGCTGTGTCTATTCTTAAAGGAAGCCAAAGAATACCAAAATCTTGGTTGCAATGGCCGGAATCTTATTGTTACTTTTAATTCATTGAACCAATGGGATTTAACTATGGCCATTTCCACCCTACATTGTTACAGTGCTATGATTCCACTTTCAACATCCGGTGGAATTCTGGGCTTTGTGGTTTCCTGGGGCCCAAGAGCTCTCTGGGTGAGAATTCTAAAGGCCCCTCCTTAAACTATAAACCCCAGGATTCCATAGCATGTTGGAAGTGGAATCGTGGCACTGTAACAGTGTCGTGCAGAAATGGCAGATGTAGATTCAGGACTCAGATTGATTCTGAGGGTCTCATGCAATCATGGAAACACAGAGCAGGAAGAGACTATGGCCATTTCCGCACTAGACTATTATAGCGCTATGATTCCACTTTCAGCATCCTATGGAATCCTGGGGTTTGCAGTTTCGGGAGGGGCCAATCGGCCCCTCCCGAAACTGCAAACCCCAGGATTCCATAGGATGTTGAAAGTGGAATCATAGCGCTATAATAGTCTAGTGCGGAAATGGCTTATGTGGGCCACCCAGTCCAACCCCCTTCTGCCATGCAGGAAGACGCCATCAGAGCATTCCTGACAGATGACCATCCAGCCTCTGTTTAAAAACCTCCAAAGAAGGAGACTCCATCACACTCCACCGAGGCAACATATTCCACATATCAAGGTTATCAAGGCAAAGTGTCAAAGTTGGATATGATATGGATTTCAAAACTTAGACGAATAAAATTTAAAAGGTTGAAATACTTCTGAAGACTGTTTCTGATCGTAATTCTGTGATAACGTGTATCAGAACAGCAAATAAAGATTTAGATGGAAGTTAAATGAATCTTTGACAACTAAAGCTGAAACGTTGTCAACAGCGAAGCATGAGATTAAAGAATTCTTCCAAAGAAATTTGACTAAAGGAACCAATATTAGATATGTTTGGGAGGCAAGTAAAGCGTATATGAGAGGACATTTTATTTAAACAAATAAAGACCTTAAAGAGAAAACAAATGGAGAAAACACAGAAAATCTTAGATGAAATTAGAAATAAAGAAGAGGATTTAAAGTCGCCAAAGAATGAAATAATCTTTAAAAAATTAAGATTGTGGGGAAATCAATTATCAATGTTGATGATGGAGGAAATGGAAAAGAAACAGAAATTTTTGAAACAGAAAAACTTTGAGTATGCAAATAAATCAGGAAAGTGGCTTGCCTATAGATTAAGAAAAGAAAGACAAACAAACAAACAAAACGGCTACTTCCTGATGGTGAACACTGCATGTCATGAACCTCTATTGTCTTTTTTTTTTCCTTTGCTTTTTTGAAAACCTGGAAACACTTAGTACAAATGGACTTGATGCTGCTTGTGAATTTTTTGTTTTCTATCAGTTAAGGAATGCTGTATAAACCAGTATGTTTTCTTCAAGAGGAATTTGATGATGAACATAGGCTTCACCTCTCAGCCTGTTTCTGCATTAGATTGTTATAGCGCTATGATTCCACTTTCAACATCCCATGGAATCCTGGGGTTTGCAGTTTCGGGAAGGGCTGGCCAGTGAAAGTGGAATCATAGCACTATAACAGTCTAGTGCGGAAATGGCTCCAGACTATGGCTCCAGACTACTTGGGAAGAACATTTAGAGGAGGTGCAACTAGGAGATCCAGCAGGGGGTAGTGTTTTGAGCATTGGATTGTGATCCTGGACAACAGGGTTCAATTCATCACTCAGCCATGGAAACCCATTGGGTGACCTTGGGCATCTCACACAGTTTCAGCCTCGTGATAGGTTCGCCTTAGGTGGCCATAAGTTGAAAATGACTAGAAGGCACGCAACAGCAAACAACAAAGTTATTCACGTCTGGTGCTCAATCTTTGGACTTTTTCTTATCTACACTCACTTTGAAGATGATAAGGCACCATTTTCAAAAATCTCTTGGCTGCAGGTATGTCATACTGGGTTTACTTCCAGCCCCCCAAGACTGACTTCTACCCTTGAAAAGGAGCTGGAAATTCCCCAGCGTTCATTATTCTCATGCGGCCAACACCCACTGAATTCTGAATTAACTGAACAGTACAGTGGGACCCTGCTCAGTGGATTGACAATCTCTATGCTTAAGGACCTTTCCCTTCCCTCACCTCCCCCTTCTGAGTGAGAGAAGTCCCATCTAAGCGTGTGCCGAAGGATGGCGTGAGAATGGAGAGGAACCAGAGGTTCCACAGAAAAGCATTTATTTTAAGGCATGCAAGTAAACAAGACAATAATCCACATGAGAGGCTCTCTCCTCTCAGGTATGCTTAAGTTACAAGTAGTTATAAAAACAGATACATTCTTAAGATCAGCCAACCTCCAAAATAATAAAAGCCCTAACGCAACTAACTACCTAATATTCTAGCTACTCACATTCAGGTTCACAGGCTTAGATGGTCTAAGAGAAGAGTGAGGCCAGGAGGTGAGGCCCAGGGCCTGCAGCCTATTACTGGCACAGATTTCATCTCCAGGATGCTTCTTTGTTGTCTACCTGCCACATGGTCTCTCAAGGATTTTTATAACTTCTCCATCGAAGCATCTCGAAGATGCTCACCTTTTCCCCCTTGACTGGGCAATTCTTTCCCCGTGACCTGTGAGGCTGACCCACAATAAAAAGTGTAACCTAACCCCAACACCCCATTAACGCTTGGTTTACCTGAAGAGGGAAGCGTCCCCCTTCAGCTAAGTCTAGATAATGGGAAGCCCCATTATCACAAGGTACCAAACAGATAAACCTTATTGCAAAGATCAAAACCACTGGACAAGATCCTCCATCGGTGGATAGGTGTGGCTTTACATTGATGGAGTTCCATGGTGGTTACACAATGCTGCCCTGTTAGTGAATTGTACTGATTTGCAACCACGTGCCTTACCAAATGTGCATGTGCATCTGCAATGAACATGCGTAACCATAGGCATCCATGCACGTTGCACAACTTTGCATAATGGCACCCCATTCAGAACTCAGTTTCTATTTTCTTGAACTGAATTTAGCAGTTCCATAAAGATTTCCAGCCCCTTCCATAAGGGAAGTTACACATGCATAACACATCAACAAGATTTCTGACCTTGTTTGTGTATAGTTTTTGCAGTTGTTCTGGATTAAAGGCACATTTTTGGTCTAGCTGCTACAGGTAAAGGAAATTAATTCTGCCAGCTTGGGTTGGGGTTGGTAGTGGCAGATGAGATACAGGACATGGTGGGGAGACAATTACATGAAGAAAGATAAGAGCAAAAAAAGAGCAGGTGAAAAGGAGATGAAGAGATCAACAATGCCATTAATGCCTCAAAGAGAATTTCCAAAGTGGAAGGGAAAGAGGCAGGAAGGGAGAGTAGAGCTATCTATAGTTAGTGTCTCACATGAAAAGAAAGAAGGGTGTTCTTTCAGAACATGAATAGGATGTGACAGAGAAGCTATGTACATTTTCTTCTTGACAGAACAGGCATGAATTACTTTGGAAGCCAAGAGGCCAGGGGGGAAAGTGGAAAAGAGGAAAAAAATCTCACACATCACGTTATTCTACCTTCTTGCATGGAAAAACACTTGCATCTTTCCTTTTAGTATGTCTTCCAAGACACGGCCAGCTCACTTCTCAGGACAGTAAATTCTCTGGTGCAAGAATAAAGGCATTCTGGTGAATGGGGGTCTCTGATGTTTATTGTGCAATTTGTTGTTTTCCTCCTCCTCTTCTTTCCCACCTTTGTTTGTGTGTCTATGTGCCTTGAAGGCACCTGTCAACTTATGGGAACCCCATGAATTTCATGAGGTTTTCTTAGGCAAGGAATACTCAGAGGTGGTTTTCCAATTCATTTCTTTGAAATAGAGACTACAACACCTGTTATTTTCTGGTGGTCTCCCATCCAAGTACTATCCAGATCTGACCCTACTTAGCTTCCAGGATCAGACAAGATTCTGCTATTTTCCCAAAACTCGGGCTCAAGATGGCTCGCAATTTTTCAATAATACAATCATACAATGCAAAAGTCAACATTATAATAGAATTAAACTATTCACAATGTTAAAACAACTTAAAACATACACCTAGCAAGGATAAAAAGATGTTAGAAACAGTTCAGTCAAAAGAATGCAGTATCCCATGTTGCTACTTACAGGTTTTGAATGTGTGCTTTTATTTTAACAATTGATAAATTTAGGAATTTGTTAGATCATTTCACATTTGTTCTGCTTGTAGTTGTGTGCTTTCAAGTTATTTCCAGCTTATGGTGACCCTAAGGTGACCCTATCACAGGGTTTTTTTTTTTGGCAAGATGTGTTCAGAAGGGGTTTGCCTTTGCCCCCTCTGAGGCTGAGAGAATGTGACTTGAGTCAACACATAGATAAATCACACTGATTCAATGGCTTTACTCTGGTCAGGATCAACAATAAGATTTAGGCCATTATTTTAAGCAATTTCAATTGATCTTATCTGCATTCTGCCCCAAGATCTCATGATAAAGCCCGAAATATAAATATTTAAATAAACCAATAAATAGCTAAACTTTAAAGGAGCTATCCAAAGTGCTGAACTTATTTTTTGAGGGTGGAGTATGATTCAACACCTTGTTTAGCTTCTTTCAAGTTGGTGTTAAACCCTGGGATGGATTCACAGCTCCACTGACATGGACGCCCCCAGACTTCACTGGGATTCCTCCTTCAATAGGAAGGATGCAGAATGAAACAGAGACTATCTGCAATTCATAAGCCAATACAGCAACTGCTTTCCAAATGTCACAGTTAGCATTAAGAGGCAGAAGAAATGTTGTCTCCTTCCAAATGGGTAAATGAGGCACTATCTAGTCACTCAAAGCAAAATAAATTGGTTGTCAAGGAGGTGATTGTAATCACCGTATGGTCACCAATCTCTAGGTATGCTGTTTTGCTTTTGTTTTTCAAATAAATACAGAGGAGAGTTTTCTTGTGGCAACTAGATTGTATCATACTGGAAACAAAGTCTCTGGGAATGTAGATGACACTGTATTTCTAGAAGATATATCAGTTCATTCTATCCAACAAAATAAGGAAAAGCATTATCTGTGGGGTGACATTCCTATGAAATTTACCATCATCCCAGGGGAATTTGCTTCCCGTCAGAACATAACGATGAACACAAGATATGGTCACAGGATGTCCATAAAAATTTTTCTGCTAATAAGGGACAGAGCTCTCAAGCTATGAATCATACCAACAAGTTTTGAAATAAATTTGTTGTATCTTAGGTGATTCAAACATTGACTGAGATCCTACATTGAGACAGTATAGTATAAATTTCAACAAGTGGAGCTGCACTTCAGCTGAGATCCTACATTGTATTTGCACAGTATAAATTAACATTCGCTTTGCTAAATAGTGAACATGCTACCTCAAGCTTCTGCTAATTACCAATGTTGTGCAGATGATGGTAGATCTATGTATATTCTTGTGGCTACTGCAATCTGATAGAGTCAAAGGCTATGCTGAAAGCACTGATGAGTAGCTGGCACCATGCAAGAATGCTTGTGCTTGTACAATGGAACTCTATTGATGCAGCTCTGAACTGAAAAAGGCAATTAATGCCATGTCCAAAAAAGTACAACTGCATGCATAAGGGGACTTATGTGTGCATAAAACTCCAACAAGATACCAGCTATGGATTATGTTACACAGCCCTTGCGTTGCATGGCAAAGTTGCCCACCTGAATGTGTAACCAAATGCACAACTGAATGTACATCTCCTATATGTTTCAGGTACATCTATATGAACAGCAACTCTGTTTCTGCAATCTCAGACTCAATACAGATGTTCTGCACTGGACAATAAAAAAGTCTGGATTGATTTGGTCAAACCTCACCTGGAATACTGTGTCCAGTTCTGGGTACCACAGTTCAAGAAGGATATTGACAAGCTGGAACATGTCCAGAACGGGGTGACCAAAATGGTGAAGGATCTGAAAACCATAGTCTATGAGGAGCGGCTAAGGGAGCCTGGAGAAGAAAAGGTTAAGAGGTGATATGAGAGCCATGTTTAAATATTTCAAGGGATGTCATATGGAAGATGAGGAAAGCCTGTTTTGTTTGCTGCTCCAGAGACTACAACATGGAGCAATGGCTTCAAACTTCAGGAAAAGAGATTTCATCTAAACATTAGGAAGAATTTCTTGACAGTAAGAGCAGTTCAAACAGTGGAATAGACTGCCTCAACAGACTGTAGTGGAGTCTCCTTCCCTGGAAGTTTTTAAACAGAGGCTGGATGGCCATTTGTTAGGAGTGCTTTGATTGTGTTTTCCTGCATGGCAGAATGGAGTTGGATTGGATCACACTTGGAATCTTTTCCGGTTCTAGGATTCTATGACTCTAGGTACTTCTATATGGGAGGTTACACATCTGTAAGACATGAACTGGCTACACCTGTGATGTTATGTGGTGTGTGTTTTTTATGTGCTGTACATGTGCTCAAACAGCATATATGAATATACTTTTGATTTTGAGGGAAGATCTTTATGCCATATAACCCCCCACAGGAAACAGTATGTTCTGCAGAGAAAATAATATTGCTGAGCGAGTAGATTTTTTTCCTGTGCAGAATATCCTGTAGCTGGAGACTTATTCTGTGCAAAATTTGCATTTGGTATTTTTCTACCAAAAGCATCATTTTCTTTGCAACAGTTTCTGCTAAGAAAATAATACTTTTTTTTTTTTGCAGAAAATGCTGTTTCTTACCCGGAAAATTATTTTCCTGTTTAAAAAGTGTACATTTTGCACAGAACAAGTCTCAATTGCAAAGATTCTCAATCGGCATTCCTCTCATCAGGCTTTCTTGACACTCAAGAACATGTTTTTGACTGTTTTTGGATATATTCAAGTGTTCTTTCCATCCCTAGTCTCTGGTGGCAAGAATAGGTGCTTGCAACTGCTACAGTTGCTCACCTTGAACTACATAAAACACCCAATCAAAGTCGGTTTGATAGCATCACTTAGTGGTTCAAGGGAGACAGAACTCCTACTGAACTGGAGTCCTGCATAAGCAGCTTTTGGAGCAAGAGACTCAAAAGTGTAAAAGCCAGGTGAGTGGCACTCTCTGTCTTTCCTTCCTGGTTGGGTGTCTGTCTTAAGTTTCTTCATATTTGCTACCGCAACAGGCCCTGCAGCATGGATTTCATTTGCTTTCTTTTGCTCTTTCCCCATGACCTATAAAAAAGCAACTCACATCCTTCCTAGGGGCACAGCCATTCTGATGTCCACCAAGGCAGAGCACTGCTGGAGTTTCACGAGATGGCTGTGGCTTGGGCCATCCACACCCTGAATTAAAATGTGGTTGTGCACATTCCGCCCTGTCAAGTCTTGCAAATCTCTTCATGAAGGATGAAGTTGCTGGTGGATCTGACAGGTTGTCAGAATGCATTGATTTTTATGTCAAATTATGAGATGTTTGCTGTGAGAAGGACTTTTGGTGTCTACTGAAAGTTGTTTTAATCATGCATTTGACCTGAGAGGTGAATGAAAATAAGTTTCCTATCCTATTTTTTCATATTTAAATCTGTGTAGAGAAGGAACTGAATAATTACTACCTTATCTGTCTGTCTGTCTACTCTATCTATCTATGTAACTTTTTATCCATCCATCCATCCATCCATCCATCCATCCATCCATCCATCCATCCATCTCTTCTATGGTAGCTCACTGCTGCCATAGTGTTGGAGGAGGAGAATCTGCTCTAAGTTGTAGTCTAAATTTAAAGGATTTATTCAAGATGCCAAAACTTTTTAAAGGAACAGATTTCAGCACCTTGGATAGTTCCTCTACAATTTGGATAAAATCCTAGAGTGGAGATTTTAGCTAGGAGATGTAGGGAGGAGGTCAGAAAGGTTAAAGCACAGAACGAACTTAGGCTGGCCAGAGACATCAAAAACAATAAAAAGGGTTTTTTCAAATATGTCCGTAGCAAAAGGAAAAAGAAGAAGACGATAGGGTCGCTGTGTAGAGAAGATGGCAAATTACTAACAGGGGGAAGAGAAAAGCAGAACTACTTAACACCTTCTTTGCCTCATTTTTTTCCCAGATGCAAGCACTCAACCTGGTGGTTGGGGAGCAGGTGAGGAAGCAGGGGGAATGAGGCACATAATAGGTAGAGAGGTGGTACAGGAATACCTGGCCACACTGGATGAATTCAAGTCTCCAGGGCCAGATGAATTGCATCCTAGGATATTAAAAGAACTGGCAGAGGTCATTTGGGAACCGCTTGCTATAATCTTTGAGAAATCGTGGAGGACAGGAGAAGTTCCAGCAGACTGGAAGAGGGCAAATGTTGTCCCCATCTTCAAGAAGGGAAAAAAAGAGGACCCTAATAATTATCGCCCAGTCAGCCTAACATCAGTACCCGGAAAGATCCTGGAGCAGATCATGAAGCAGTCAGTTTCTAACCACTTAGAAAGCAACGGGGTAATCACAAGAAGTCAGCATGGATTTCTCAAAAATAAGTCATGCAAGACTAATCTTATTTCTTTTTATGATAGAGTTACTAGCTTGATAGATGAAGGGAATGCTGTGGATGTAGCATTTCTCGATTTCAGTAAGGCCTTTGACAAAATTCCACATGACATTCTTGCAAAGAAGCTAGTAAAATGCGGGCTGGACAGGGTTACTGTTAGTTGGATTTGTAATTGGTTGACCGACCGAACCCAAAGGGTGCTCATGAATGGCTGCTTTTCATCCCGGAGAGAAGTGACTAGCGGGGTGCCACAGGGTTCCGTCCTGGGCCCAGTGCTGTTCAATCTCTTCATCAACGACTTGGATGAAGGAATAGAGGGCATGCTTATCAAATTTGCAGATGACACCAAATTGGGAGGGGTTGCTAATATGCCAGAGGACAGGATCAAAATTCAAAATGACCTGGATAGATTGGAGAGCTGGGCCAAGGCTAACAAAATGAAATTCAACAGAGAGAAGTGTAAAGTCCTACACTTAGGTAGAAAAAATGGAATACAGAAATATAGGATGGGGGACACGTGGCTGGATAGCAGTAGGTGTGAAAGGGATCTGGGAGTTTTAATAGACCGCAAGCTGAACATGAGTCAGCAGTGTGATGCGGCAGCCAAGAAAGTCAACGCAATTCTCGGCTGCATCAATAGAAGTATGGTGTCTAGATCGAGGAAGGTACTGGTACCACTCTACTCTGCTTTGGTTAGACCTCATCTTGAATCCTGTGTCCAGTTCTGGGCACCCTAATTCAAGAAGGACATGGTCAGGCTGGAGCAGGTCCAGAGGAGGGCAACCAAAATGGTGAGAGGCCTGGAAGACATGCCCTATGAGGATAGACTTAGAGAGCTGGGTATGTTTAGTCTGCAGAAGAGAAGGTTAAGAGGGGACATGATAGCCATGTCTAAATATTTGAAGGGATGCCATGTGGAGGAAGGAGAGGGCTTGTTTTCTGCTGCTCCAGAGACCAGGACAAGGAGCAATGGATTCAAGTTGCAGGAAAGGAGATTCCACCTGAACCTCAGGAAGAACTTCCTGACAGTCAGAGCTGTCCGGCAGTGGAATCTGCTGCCTCGGAGTGCAGTGGAGTCTCCTTCCTTGGAGGTTTTTAAGCAGAGGCTGGATGGCCATCTGTTGGGAGTGCTTTGAGGGTGTTCCTGCATGGCAGAGGGGGTTGGACTGGATGGCCCGTGTGGTGTCTTCCAACTCTACATTTCTATGATTCTATGATTCTATGATTCATTGTCCCACAGACAGGGGCATCACCAGCTGACACTCTGTGTCTATGGATGTATCTGGTCCGATTTCTAAACCAGTACCCACCATCAGTCATGGAGTGGAGGAGGGCAAACAAATTGAAATGTAATCCATATAAGACACAGGTGTTCCCATTCAGACAAAAGTGAGATCAGGGAAGCTTGTGCTTGGTGGGGTTATACTTCCCTTGAAGACATAAGTTATGTCTTTCCTTGAAGACATAAGTTGGGCTGTGTTTGGAAGCTCAGGTTTCTGTGGTACTCAGGAGTGTATTTGTACAGTTGATGGTTGTGCTCCAGGGGCACCATTCCTAAAAATGTCAGATCAGACTGTGATGATATGCGCATAGTTAGACAGCGTTTAGATTATTGTGATAAGCTTTCTGTAGGCCTGCTTCTGAAGAGTGTTCATAAGCCTCAGCTGGTTCAAAGAGTTGCAGTCCCACTACTGATTGGGCCTAGCGATAGGGAGGATGCAATTCTCTTGTTACAACAGCTCCATTGGCTACCAGGAACAAGTGCTGGTTGTGATCTATAAAGTCTTACATGATTTGGGTGCAGGTTATCTGAAGGACTATGTTCTCTTGTATGACTCTGCCCATATTTTGAGATCTTCAGTGGAGGCCCTTCTCTCTATCTCGCAGGTACATCTTGCAAGAGTACAGAAGAATGTCTTCTTGATGGCTGCTTGCAGGTTCTGGAATTCCCTCCCTATAGAGGGTAGACTGCTACCCTCCATGGTGTGCTTCCAGCAGCAAGAAAAGACAGGTATATGGGAACTTTTATAGAATCATAGAGTTGGAAGAGACCACAGGGGCCATCCAGTCCAACCCCCTGTCATGCAGGAATCCATGCCAAAACACTCCTGACACATGGCCATCCAGCCTCTGCTTAAAAACCTCCAAAGAAGGAGACTCTACCACATTCCAAGGCAGCATATTCCACTGCTGGACAGCTCTGACCATCAGGAAGTTCTTCCTGACGTTTGGGTGGAACCTCTTTTCCTGTAGTTTGAACCCATTGCTCCTTGTCCTGGTCTCTGGAGCAGTGGAAAATAAGCCTGCTCCCTCCTCAATGTGACATCCATTTCTGCATTTGTTCTTGTTAAAACAATGGATATGCATTCTTAAAATTGCTTTCAATTCTAGTTATGTTCCAAGACATAGCTGTGTAAATCCATACTGGTATGCAAAGGGCACTTGTAGTACCTTTGAGTAAACAAGATCCCCCTGAATAGTAGTTATTGTTGAATTTCCAGAGCCAGTGTAGTGTAGTGCTTTGAATGTTGGACTAGGACTCCTGAAGATCAGGTTTTGAGTTTATGATCACCCATAGAAACCCACTGGTTGACTTTGGACAAATCACACTCTCTTAGCTTCAGTGCTAGATCTTGCCAAGAAAACCCTATGAGATACAGTGTGGTGTAGTGGTTTGAATGTTGAACTAGGACTGAGGGAGAACAGGGTTCAAATGCCCACTCAGCAATGGAAACTCACTGGGTAACCTTGGTCAAGTCACGTTCTCCCAGCCTCAGAGGAAGGCAAGCCTGATAGGTTGCTAGAATCTGAAGTTGGCTTAAAGGTACATAATAACAACAACACGGATATTTTAATGATGTAGGCTTTAATCTGCATCTGTTTCAACTTTGAAAGCCGCCTTGAGTCTGAGGGCTGGGAAATAGGTGGGATAAAATCATCATCACTACCACCACCATCATCACCATCATTATCATCTCCAATCTGTTTCTAAGCATACACAAAGGCTTAGTAAGTTTTATCCTTGTTATTCTGAAAAACCCTCTATGAATATCATAATGATGCTGTCATGAGAAAAGAGGCCAAATAAATGGTAAAATAGGCACAATTGATTTGTCGGTTATAATTATGGAGTTCTGATGCCTGATTGTACTGCAAAATAAGGAATGTTTACTTTCTTGGCAAAAGTCTGATTTGGCAGCTGGTACTACGTGGATTCAGCCTGTTCTGAAAAACCAATCACATCAAGTTTGCTTTTTTAAGTAAGAAAGCTAATCTTTATTCAGAGAAATGCATTGTGACAGACAGGTAAGAAGAATTCTAATTCTAAATAACTACCTTGGCTGAAGAGGTCTTCCTCCTCTTAGGCCATTTCTTCATTAGACTGTTATAGTGCTATTATTCCACTTTCAAAGCCCTATGGAATCCTGGGGTTTGCAGTTTAGGGAGGGGCCTCAAAAGCCACCCTCAAAGGTCCCTCCCTAAACTGCAAACCCCAGGATTCCATAGGATGTTGAAAATGGAATAATAGCACTATGACAATCTAGTGCGGAAATGGCCTTAGCCAGCTTCCTCATTAGATGAACAAGGAAAGATTCGAGAAGAAAAAAGGAATGAGGTCAGCAACCCCTTAAAGTATCAATCTAGTGTCTTTCACACCACGCTGTGAAATAGTGTGATGTCATTTTGACTGCCCTGACTGCCTCCTACAGAATCCTGGAATTTGTAGTTTGATGAGGCACTGGAGCACTTTGTCAGAGAATTCCTAGTATAATTCTTAGGCAACAGGCAGCTGGCTTTCTGGGGAAAGAGGAAGGCTGAGCAATCTTTTTCACCATTACAATAAGAAAAGAACAATAGAGGCATTTCTTATTAACCTGGACAATGCTATAATGGCAGCATCTTCTCTGATGGAATTTTCACATTTCATACCCTGTGCTATTCATGGCCACTGAAAAGAATCACTTTCCTATTGTCCTGGATGAAGTTATATTGCTGGCAGCTATGATTAGAAAGCACTCAAATATTTATCTTTTGCCATTTAGAACTGCTTGTTCCTAATGGCCATGAGATTCTCTTCCTCCCGGATTCACGTTTGTGTTTTAATGTTTGTTTAGAATATTGGTGCTAATAGTCAATATATTGAGAAAGCAGGATGGAAGTGTCGTGAAATAGAAAGCTATCTCCCTGCCACATTGCTATAACTTTTCCAAAAAGCTCATAGAATCATAAAATTGTAGAACTGGAAGAGACCGTAAAGGCCCTTGAGTCCATCCCCCACAATGCAGAAATGCACCATCAAAATATTCCCAACAGATGCCCATCCAACATCTGTTTAAGAGGCAGCCCATTCCACTGTTGAACTGCTCTTACGTCACAAAGGTCTTCCTAATTGGTTCTTGTGGGTTTTCCGGGCTTTGAGACCATGTTCTGGTTGTGTTTTCTCCTGATGTTTAGCCTGCATCTGTGGCTGGCATCTTCAGACGAATGACTCTACTTCGACTCTACATCGGTCTTCCTAATGTTTAGATGAAATCTCTTTTCCTGAAATTTGAAGCCATTGCTCTGTGTACTAGAACACAAGCTTGCTCCATCCTCCATATGACATCCCTTCAAATATTTAAACATGGCTCTCATGTTGCCTCTTAACCTTCTCTTTTGCAGGCTAAACATACCCAGCTTCTCATGGGACTTCCTGGATTCCAAGCCTTCCATCATTTTGATTGCCCTCCTCCAGACACGTTCCACCTTGTCAATATCCTTCCTGAAGCAGGGATGCTCAGAACTGGACGCAGCATCTTCATTGAATTCTTCTCAGTTTGGCACCACTCAGTTATCCTTAGACTGCAGTTCCTATTGATCCTGGCCACCATGACCAGGGGTGCCAGCATGCCACTTTGAAAATGCCCAATCTGTGTCTGAGCTTGAAAACTGAGCATATTTATATAGGAACTCTCCAGGTAATATCAGGCAAGTATAGGAAAGAGTCCCCCATGAAATCCTGTGGAGTTTCTATTAGCCTGGGTTGGCAGTACTAGGCTAGATGGACCAAGGGTCTGGTTCCGCAGAAGGCAGCTTCCTATGTTCTGCTATTATGAAAAGCCTAGAAAGCACCAGGTTGAGGAAAACTGCTGTAATGGGTAACCCCTTAAACCATCACTTGTAGTTTCTGTGTGCCTTCAAGTCATTTCCAACTTATGGCAGCCCTAAATATGCTGAAGGCACCTGATCCTGTCTGATCTTGGAAGCTCAGCAGGGTCAACTATGGTTAGTACTTGGATGGGAGCTCACCAATGAATACCAAGTGTAGGCTATATTTCAGGAGAAGGAACTGTCAAAACCACCTCTGAGCATTCCTTGACTAAGAAGGCCCTATGAAATTCATGGGGTTGCCACAAATTGACTATCGACTTGAAAGCACATACACCAAAGCACACATATTTTAAAATGGATATTTAGATGCAAATTTCCATACAGATTTTTTTAAATAGAAAAACAGATTAATACCGAAAGGCATATGGGGAAGAGGAACAAAAGTGAGAGGGACTGGAAAGAGGCACAGTTCACTGCCATCCTTGACTTCTGATACTGAAATGGTCCAGCTTCAAAACTGTCATCCCTACAATGAACATCATGTCCTGTATTATCTTCTGTTTGGAACTTATTTACAAGATTAAAAGGCATCTCATTTGGATTCCAGCTCCCATGAACTCCCAGCCAGCATGATCAATGGGATTCTAGGAGTTATTGCTCAAAAAAGTAACTTCCCCAAGCACTGCCTATTACTCCATGCTTTCCACTATCTTAGATCATTGGCAGAGCCTGAAATAAGCAGGCTTATGCCATGCAAACCAAGAAATGTACTGCTGAATTCAGCTGCCCTTACAACCCTCCTATGGTCCTTGCCTCTGTTTTTCCAATTCCGCATAGCATCCGCTTCTGTGTCGGGCTGAGACAAAAATCATCCAGCAAAAAGAATGCAAAGCAGAATTTTTTAAAAAAACCACAATGATGTTTCATTAGGAACCTTGTCATTTATAGGTTACTGCATAAATTTACAACGATGTTTGCTTGGGGAATCCAAGAATAGATCTCAGGGTTACAATGCAGGTGCGGGTCTCCTGCAGAAGGACTGCAGCGTTGAATGACTAAGGAACTGTTGCCAAGCACTGGAGGAGAAGAAGGAAGAAGAGGGTGTTTGGAATGTAGATCTCTCAGGTCATCATTCATCAAGTGTCTGCTACTGTGTCTGCATTGCTGCCTTCAAGGAAAAATACAGTGTGCAAGAAGAAAGGAGAAAACAGTGCTGTCTGGGACATACACTACTCTCGTCAATGAGGGAATCCTGTTGGTATCATACATAGATGTAAGGTCCCTTACATGTGTGGCTGTCTTTGGGCAATGGCCATATAAAGTTCATGACTGAGTAAGTGGAGTTCCACAAGTATAACCATTTCACATAGGCCTCAAAACTATTTCTAGTCTCAGCCAAAGTAGAGGCATTGAATTCTTTTGATTTACCTTCATGTTGATTCCCCATACAGCAACTGATGTAAAAGGTGTGCTTCACTTGAAGGGAATTCCAGCCATGCTGTCCTGTTTAGAAAGCCAGGCACCGTTCATAGTCCTTAAACAGAGGCCCTTTCCACATGTGGGGGGGGGCGGGCGAAAACGCCCAAAAACGGAGCTTACCGGCAGCCGGGTAAGTCCGTCGCTACGCGGAGCAGCGCGAGCTCGCTGCTCCGCAGTCCTCCGGCGTCCCAAATGGCGGCTTCCGGTTGGTGGAGGCTCTCCACCAACCGGAGAAGCTCGCCAGCCGGAAGCCCGCCCCCGGCAGATCTGCAGGCACGCACTTGCGTGCGCCTGCAAATCCTCTTCGGAGCCGGGCGACGGAGCGGCCCGGGGCTGCGTGCTCCGTGCTTTTTAAAAACCTCGAAAAAGAGGTTTTTAAAAAACACGCAGTGCGGCTAGTTCCAGCCGCTCCTGAGTGGATTCTGGTGCGGAACTACAAAAAGTAGTCCACGCCAGTCCACTCTATGGTGTAGAAGACCTCCGTGAGAGGTCGCTCTGCACCATTTCAGAAGCCCGGTATGGAAATGGCCAGAGTTACAGTAGCAACCACAGTCAAGGTTTACAGACACATGTCAGTCAATTACCATTTTGGTTTCCGCAGTGCAGGTGAGCAAAACGTTCAAAGAGTCAGTTCAAGGGAATATCCAGCAGTGTAGTCACCACACAAAGCAAGGGTCAAAGTTTTTCAGGAAGGTGAGACAAGGATGAAAAGAAGAACTTGTTGCTTCCACTGGAAATGGCAGTTGTCTGCAACAGACTTCTCCCGCACCCCAACTTTTGTATTTATTGGCCAGCACACCCCCCCCCAGCTGTTTGCTCTGGGTCTTGTGCGTTCTCCCTTTCTTGAGTAAGTATTGTCCTGTTCATGACTTTGTGTTATGGCTCTTGGGAAGGATCTTGTCTGTGTTTGCAGCCAGGTCGTCTGAGACTGGAGCATGACATATGTGGTTGCACACTGTTGGAAGGTACATCTCTCTTTATCAGTGGCTTCAAAGTACCACTTGATTCACTGGGAATGCAGAAAGAGTCACTGTGCCATCCCCATTGCACAATGGCAGATACACTGTTGGTTGCAAAATGTCAGTGCCTCATTAGAAAGGTGGAATAGCAAAACTACCACGTGACAGCATGAATGCAGCCTTACACTACACAAACAGGATATGTTTATTTATTTATTAAATTGATATCCCTCCTTTGTCCCAAATGGAATCCAAGACGGCTTACAGTAATTTCAAAAGATGCTAAAGCATTTCGTTTACAAAAGGCAAAAAGAAATGAAAATATTTCCATTATTAAAACAGGCTTAAAAACAGTTAAACCGCTTAAAACGTATTTAAAAGGAAATATCAAAAAAGATTAAAAAATACAGCACACCAAATTAGACACATACTACAGCTCCATAATTAACATTCAAGATCTAAAATCCTGCCTAAATAAAAATGTCTTCACTTGCTGGTGGAAAGAGAGCAGGGAGGGGCTCAACCAGACCTCCCATGGCAGGGAGTTCCACAGTCTGGGAGCAGCCATGGAGAAGTCTCCCGAGTCCTCACCAGCCGTGCTTGTGGAGCTGGTGGGACTGAGAGGAAAGCTCCTCCTGCAGATCTTAATGCTCATGTTGGCTTATATAAGGAGATATAGTCTTTTTGTCTTTCAGCAGAATCTGGTCCCTCCCAGTAGCCTCAGGCAAAAGCAAACTGCTGCAGCGTCTCCTAGCTTGTGAATTCTTCTTCATGAAGAACATTTGCCATCTTGATCACACTCTGAAATGGCTTGGCCACATGTGCCCTCATTTTTGTCTGTGAGATCTTGAACGATGTGACCTCATAGGCCCCGTGTATCACCTGGGCTTTACTGAGATGCAGCACCATTGTTGATATCCATTTCCCTGGTTCTGGAAAATTTGCAGTCATGGACAAATCTATCAGCTTTGCTCTGTCCTCCTTTCAGATTTTGCAGATGTTAAATCCTGATCAGAAACAAATTTACTAACAATGGCAGCTGGTGGCTTCCTTGCCAGTGGGCTTTTAACTTCTTTCAGCATAAGCTTTTGGGGCTTCTGCAGTCATGGCTGGCAGTCTGTGGAAGCTCATGGTGAAATAAAGTGGTTGTTCTTTAAAAAAAACAAACAGTTTTACATCTGTGCAAGTTCCCCTAAAATAGTTGGACAGACTTTTGGACAAACTGCCCAGTGGACTCCAGGGTTGTAGATATGGAGTTGTATACGCTCTAGTATTGTTCATTGGTGCACAGTGTACACTACACATGGCTCTGTGTAGACACATGTGCACCTTAAACATGGACGCATATTGCATGGATATACATATACATGTAAGTACGCATTTGGTTTTAGACTGTCACAATGCACTAATGAGGTGCCATTGTACAACTGCTGTGTAACTTTGGGAAAATAAAGTTATGCTTCATCCCTTTGGTACTGAATCTTGATCTCTATTTTGCCTTCCTTTATTCTTGGGCACTGAACGCCTCTAGGACTCACGAACCTTTGGAACTGTGATGATTGGGCTGGGGACCGACACATGAATGTAATGAGGGCACCAACAGCTGGCACATTCAGATGTTCCCAGCCTGGAACTCAGCCTGCTTGTCAAAACCCATAAATGCAAATAGAATATTAAAAATAATTTCTTGGCCAGACTGAAATCCAAGTGCTGAAGGCTAACCACATAGTGAGATGCTAATCTGCATTGCATGGCATCTCTGGTGAAGAATCAGATAAGTGAAATACTGACTATCTTCTGGCAAACAAATTGGAAAGGTAATGGCCAATCTTCTCTCTCCACAACACTTATTGTAATCCCAGTGTCTAAAACCCTACACTGTATTTGAATAGTGAACATTTGACCACGTGCAGTTATGGAGTGGTTGCACTACTCTACTCTTCAGCTGAGTAACAACATTGTTCAAGCCACTGCATGTCTTCCAGTGTTCCTCCTTATTATGCCAGAGCGCAATAGGGGGTGACTGATCTGAACAGTGATGTAGCTACAGGGAAGTGAGGGGAGCGGAGAATGAAAGCATAACCTATTCAAATAAGAATTCTATCTCTGTGGTGAATTTTCCCTTCATTCCCAAATTTCTAGCATTTCGGAGAATGAGACATCGAAAGCCATTCATATTTGCTGTGTTGGCACAGCCCTGCCCTATACTGAAAACCCCAGGATTCCATAGGATGTTGAAAGTGGTATAATAGCACTACAACTGTCTAGTGTGGAAATGGCATACATGTGTGCAGATTAACCTGTGCAAGCATGACGTGGGAGCTCAGCTACCATTTTCTGCATGAGAACTTTCTTTTTCACATAGGTAAATTTTTATCATGAAGAAAACCAGCTGTGTAGCCATCTGTGCAAAAGCACTTTCTAAATCATACAAGAACAAAATAAGTACTGATCTGTATCTCTAGCATGGCCAGGCAAAGTGTGATTGAGTACTTTTGCTCTTTGCAATTTCTCCCTCTGTTATGGAGGTGATAAATGTTGGGGAATTGAGAGATTTTTGGTAATGAGACTCTCAATCAGCAGAGTATCTTAGTAATTGCACACAAACAGGAGGTTTTCTCTAGGCTATCTCTCTATGCCTACAATAAACATGCAAACAAACTAGCCAGTTAATTAAGCATGCAAAGGTTGCCACTCCCAACACCTCTTCTCAACCGTGCATGCACCCCTGAAGTCCCATCTTGACTCGCAGGTTCTCAAAGCCATCTCTTGGTAGAGGTTTGGCCAGGATATCAGCTGCCATCTCAGCAGTTGGACAGTAGATCATCTTGATCATTCCATTCTCTGTCAGCTCACATACTTTGTGGTATCTTGTTCCTATGTGCTTGCTGCGTGGTGTCATCTTCTCTGTTTGAGAAAGTTTAATACAGTTCTGGTTGTCTTCCATAACTTGAATTGGTTTTTCTTCATTTATTCCAAAATCAGACAACAATTGATCAAGCCATAGTAATTCTCTATATGCTTCTGATGCTGAAATATACTCTGCTTCTGTAGAGGATAGAGCCACCACACTCTGCTTGTGGCTGCCGCAAGAAATAGGGCCATCTCCATACAAAAATAGGAAACCACTGACTGAGTGATATTCTGCAGTATCACCGGCCCAATCTGCATCAGTGTAGCATACTAATTTAGGATTGCTACTAGCTGGTAGCTTCAATTTAAAGTTGATAGTCCCTTTTAAGTATCTAGCTACCCTTTTTACTCCAGTCCAATCTTTCTTTGTGGATGAGCTAACTTTCCTGTTCAGAATCCCTACAGCAGATGCAATATCAGGTCTTGTATTGGTAGACAGGTACAGAAGTTTTCCTATTGCTGTTCTGTAGAGACTATTATCTGTTAAAACATCACTTTCTTCAGTATTTTTAAGAAAATCTGTGGTCATGGGTGTTGCCACAGTGTAGGCATCTTGGAGTCCTAAGCTTTCTAAAAGTTCAGCAATCTTTTGTTTTTGATTTAGTAGAAAAGATCCATCTTGTTCTCTTTGAATCTCCATGCCCAAATAGTATTTTGCATCTCCTAACTCTTTCAATTCCACTTCTTTGTTCAAGTGATGTACAACTTCTAAGTAGTCTTTATTTCTGTTGGTGGCTACAATCAAATCATCAACATAGGTCAGGATAAAGGTTGAATAACCTTCTTTGGTTCTGGTGTATAGACACTGATCTGCTTCTCCTTGCTTAAAGCCTAATTGTTTCAACATTGTGTCTAGTTTCTCATTCCAAGCTCTAGCAGCCTGTTTAAGTCCATACAAACCCTTGTTAAGCTTGCAAACCAGATGTGGTTGCTTCTGGTCTACAAAGCCTGGAGGTTGTTGCATGTACAGTTCCTCTGTCATTTGTCCATGTAAGAAAGCAGTTTTTACATCAAGGTGTCTGACACCCATTTGTTTGGAAGCAGCTAGACTGAGAAACAGTCTTACGGTACTGTGTTTGACAGCAGGCGCAAATGTCTCATCAAAGTCTATTCCAAATTTCTGTGAGAAGCCTTGAGCAACTAGACTTGCTTTGTAGCGTTCCACCTTTCCTTGTGCATCCAGTTTCAGCTTGAAGACCCATCTGGATCCTATGGCTTTCTTTCCTGGTGGAAGTTCAGTAAGTGTCCATGTTCCATTCTTATGCAATGGATCTATTTCTTCTTGTGCTGCTTTTCTCCACTGAGCTGCCTCAGTCGCAGGCATCTGTTCAATTTCTTCAAAGCTTGATGGTTCATTTGGTAACACTGATGTTGTGAGGTAGGACAAGTGTGGAGCTGGTACACCTTTGTTGGGTCGCATTGAGCATCTGGGAACCTGTTCTGGAACCTGGTCTGTCTCTACAGCATCCTCCGGTCCAGTGCTCAGGTCAGAGCCATCTGCATCCCCTTCTCTTAGTGTACTGCTCTCTGCCTTTAGCTTGCTTTCTGCAGCATATATCTCAGTCCTTTGTTCAGAATCAGGTTGTGTAGCTGCTTGTGGTATTTCAGATGAAGGCAACATCTGCACTTTTAAGGGAGGTTCAACGTCTTGCTCTTCTTCTTCCAGTGATTTTAAGATAGTCTCTCGTTCATCTGGAAAGTCTGCGACAGTTCTTCTCTTATCAACTCTACTTTGTTCATCAAAGTAAACTACATGCCTGGTAGCAACTTCACCAGTTTTTAAGTTCATTACTCTATAGCCTTTGCTTCCAGGAGCATAGCCAATTAGAATAGTCTGCTCTGCTCTTGCACCTAGTTTGTGTCGCTTCTGTTGTGGTATGTATGAATATGTAATACTTCCAAAGGTTCTAATGTGTTTCATGTCTGGTACTCTGCCATGCCATAATTGAAATGGTGTTTGCGTGGTGCCTTTTGTTGGCAATCTATTCTGGAGATACTTTGCGGTCATAAAGGCATCACCCCAACATTTACTGGGAAGATAAGCATCTGCCAGCATGCACTTTATCATCTCCAGGAGAGATCTCAGTTTCCTTTCAGCAATCACATTCTGCTCAGGAGTGTAAGGAACGCGCCTCCTGTGCAAAATGCCATGCTCTTCCAGGAAAGCTTGTGTGCGATGTGAAATGTACTCACCAGCGCCATCTGTCTGGATAGCTTTTGGTGTTATCTCAAACTTGGTTCTCACCATGACAACATACTTCTGTAGCATGTCTTGGGCTTGACTCTTCTCTTTCAGAAGATAAGTAACACAATACCTTGAAAAATCATCCACAAAAATTAAAGCATATCTGTTTCCACCAAGTGAAGAAACATTAAATGGACCACACAAATCACTGTGAATGAGATCCAGTACCTTAGTGGTTCTCTTTTCAGTCCTTGGATGAAATGAGGGTCTGACTGACTTTTGTTCAACACAAGTTACACACCTGGTAGTACTCTCATTGTATTGTTGATTCACCATGATTCCTGTGGCCAAACTCTGGTTCTGTAGTTCAAGAACTGCCTTTGGATCACAATGTCCAAGACGTCTGTACCATAGGTCAAGGCTGTTCTCATTCATCTGTGCTCTAGCAACATTAGCTTGTTGAGCTGAAAGATGTAACTCATAGACACCATTATTCTCAAATGCTTCTGCAAAAAGGACATTATCTTTGGTAACTGTGCATTTTCCTTGTTCGAAAAGTATTTCAAATCCTTTCTTATCCAAAGCAGACACACTGAGCATGTTGCAGTGTAATTCAGGAACAAACAAGACATCACTTGCTACTTTCTGGGTAACTTTGCCATTAGGCAATAGACAGTTTAAAGTGCAGCTTCCTGATCCCAGGATCTGCATGGATTCACCATTTGCAGCTTGAATTTTTCCTGTTGCATCTCGATCAATTTTATCAAAATAAGCATCAGAAAATGTGCTGTGATTGGTACAGCCAGAATCTATAATCCAACAATTATTTTTCTGCTTGTAGTCATTAACTGCCAGAGTCTGTCCCATTAAAAGAAAATTACTTCCTCTGTAAGACTGTTTGCTTGATTCACCTACTTCATGCTGCCTTTGTCTTGTAAATTTCTTACTTGGAGAGCTACCATTGGCTGAGGACCTTTTGGGAAGGGTACAGGTTCTTGCAATGTGACCCTTCTTATTGCAGTTATAGCAACTGAGCTCTGATTGGTCCCTAGGCAGAGCTTTGGGTCTGCCCTTCTTAGTGGCCAGGTAATTTGATCCACTTGGTCTCTGTGTATGATCAAAAGGGGAGGCCCCTTGGTCAATGCATTCTTCTAGTAGTTTAGACATAGCTTCATTAAAGGTTAGCCCTTTTAAGTTTTGTAAGAGAGAGATGAAGGGATTGAACTCTGATCCCAGAGTTCCAGTCAGGAAACAAACCTTTTGTCTATCAGAAAACTGGAATCCACAGGAATTCAACTTATCAAAAATCATAATCAGTTTGCTGATATAAGCTTCACAGCCTGCTTTAGTATGAAGGCGAAGCTGTACAAGTTCCCTCATCCAAATTGACTGAGACTTTTCATATGAAAGACCATAAACTTTAATTTTGTCTAACATTTCTTTTGCAGTGGTACAGTCTCTTACATAAAGTAGCTGATTAGCCTCCAATGCATTACCAATTAGGTACTGTGCTGTGGCATCTTTTCTCAACCATTGTTCTGCAGCTTCACCACTTGGTTTTTCTTTTTCAATTGCATCAAGAACATTATGGTGGTTAAAGGCTAAATTTAATTTTTGTCTCCATTCTGTATAGCTCTCATTGGTGAGTCGCACAAGTCTGGGTTTTGAAGCTAGGTCTAAATCTGCATGCAGCAGTTTTGCTTTAGTTAGCAATTCCCCCCCCAAAATAAAATAAAATAAAATAAAAAAATCAGCACCCAAAAAGGTAAAAGGTAAAAATTCTCTAGTTAGATGTGTGTTTCCAAAAATGGGGGAAGGGGAAAAAAAACCAGCCGCTTTCATAAGTAAGACACAATGCAAAAAATAACTAAAACCCGAAAAATCTGGTAACTGTTCTGTTCTGGGACCCCATAACCTGTTGGGGAATTGAGAGATTTTTGGTAATGAGACTCTCAATCAGCAGAGTATCTTAGTAATTGCACAAAAACGGAAGTTGAACAGATGACCAGTCCCACTTCTATCACTCCACCCCAAACACACTTAACCTAGCTCAAAATAAACACAAGAAACAATTTGGTTAAAAATATAAAAGAATTTACTCACAGAATCTTGTGCATAGTCTACACAGGTTCAATTCTTGAAGAAGGTAGGAAGAAAATTAAGCACTCACATGCTTGCTGAAAATAATCCCTGGTAGGAGATCTCAGGGCATGCTTTCAGGACAAAAGGCGAAGACAAAAGGAAGGAGTAAATGGCAAGAGAACCTTTTTAAGACCAAAGAATGTGTACGTGCTGGAGGAAGAGGTGTTGATCAAAACAAACAGGAAGTTTTCTCTAGGCTATCTCTCTATGCTTACAATAAACATGCAAATAAACTAGCCAGTTAATTAAGCATGCAAAAGTTGCCACTCCCAACAATAAATTGCATCTTAACTGTTCCTTAATTACTGATGTTTATTACCCTATAATGGAGACTTTGAGGGAAGGACTGTTAGGGATGTAAAAAACCACTCTGTCTTAGGTTACTTTGTTACTCCTGCTGCATCTCACCAAATCCAATTTATATTTTCTTCCTGTCCTCATTTTATTCTGGTTGTGAGACTTTTCTTCCTCTTTGTATAAAAATCTGTGAATATTTTGGCATGCCACAGGCAATTTTAATGCCTTTTCAATCATGGTTGTTGTATGCTTTCGAGTCATTTCCAACTTATGGTGACCCTAAGAAGAACCTACCACAGATTTTTCTCTGGGGCTAAGAGTGTGTGACACCCCCAAAGTCAGCCAGTGGGTTTCCAAGACCAAGTGGGGAACTGAACCCTGGTCTTCACAGTCGTAGACCAATGCTCAAACCACTACACCATGCTGGCTCTTTGTTTCCCCCCCACACATTATAGACACTTTAATATACTTTCTACATTGACTAGAGTGTGCTTCTATGCATCTTTCACAGATGTGCATCTGGTGTTGACTGAAAATGAGGGTTCTTTTTCAATATCACTTCTATACCATAGAGAGAGAAGGATCTATGGGAGGATGATCCTTGAAAATGTACATCAATCACGGTTAACTTTTCCACAGGATAAGGCCCCTTTACACCAGGGTCTGTGCAGGAAAAAGTTTTTGGTGCACAGGAAATAATATTTATACATAGAAATATTGTTTTCTGCACGATAATCCTGTTTCTAGCAGAGAAGATGCTGTTTCCTACAGAAGACAACCACACATGATTTTTGTGCAGAATAAGTCCTTAACGGCAAATATTCTCATCAGTCCAGGATTCTTCTCATCAGGATTTCTCGACACTGGAAAAACATGCATTCAAACATTTTTTTCAAAAAAATATTTTTGCATATTTTTTTTCCATCCCTGTTTAGCACCTCGGATAATTCTTGTAAGGTTCAGACTAAAACTAGGAGTTTTCTTATCTGCTTTCTTATCTGGAAGTCACAAGCCACCGCTGCAAATGTTTCATGTTTATCTGAAAGTAATGACTGAAACACTAATGTTACATAGCACAAATCTCCACATGCTGTGACGTTTTGTGACACACAACCTTGTACTGAATGGCAACATAGTGCCACTGAGCTAAGGCACCAACCGTGCAATTTGATGCACCACCAAACAGGCATGCGCATCCATGCACGACAGCACCACATGTGCCATTCTGCTTCTGCAAGCGTGACTTGAATGGGGAGGCTTGGCCTCAGACAAAAATGTCCAGCCACTTCCACAAAGGACTTTATGCCAAGAATGTAAGTGTAAGTGCTTGAACCACTTTGCCTTAAGACCTTAAGGGAGTCTGGGGTGCATCAAAGCCCACAGAGAGCTCTGGGGGCTGTAGTCCATGCCCCTTGGCAGTAATAGAAGATGCCACATAGTGCAGTCTTGACTTCAGCATGGGTTCTTTATTTGACTCTTATCAAGGCACACAGAAACAGAAATGAATGGAATGGAAAGTGATAGAAATGAGGCTTCTGCCTCTGCGACATATGAAACATTCAACATGGTCAACTGTGCAAAGGGCCGCTGTCCTTTTGACAGGAGGGTTATTCCTTCTCTCCATCTGTGTGTGGTTTGGCACTCTCTTGAGTTCTCACAACCCACAAGTGACACATCTGTTCCTCTGACCTTATGTGGAGTCTTTTCAGTGTCCGCAAATCCTCTTTCATGGGGTCTCTCTCTCATACACATTTCCTCCCTCTTGGGAGGTTCCCTGCTCTCATTTTGAAAGGCAGGAATTGACCCCGGAGGTTTCTAGCATCCTCTGTTGAACTTCCTTTCCCTTTGAGGAGCATCAGAATGAAAAGAATGCTAGAAACCAGTGATTTCCCATCTGGTTCAGACATTTCAAGTTTGCACTGGGGAATGCATGTCATATTGGCATCAGCATCAGCTTCGAGCAGGGAAGGAAGGGATCTTATTGTACATGTTATTTCACACAATGTCCATCCACAATAGGAGGGGACTTTGCTACATGGATGGGGATTATGCAACAAAACATGCTGAGATCCCCTTTTTTGGGGGGAGAGACTTGAACAGAATCCTGTAATCCAGTCTTTAAAGCAGGGGTGGCAACGGTGTGATGCTCAAAGATTCCATGAGCTCCCAGGAGACTTTTTAAAATTGATTTTATAAAAACACAAAACACACAACATAAGGTGAATAAAAAAGGGAGAGAGAGAGAGAGAGAGAGAGAGAGAAGAACAACCACACATACAAAGACAAACCAAAGGCAAATGTATAATATATAATATTGAATAATAATAACTAAACAACAAAGTTCTAAACATCAATCAAAACTAATACACAAAACTACATATAGTTAAAAATTAAACAGGTTATTCCTGCCCCTGTTAGCAACAACTCTTAGTAACTCATCAAAAACACTAATCTAATAAATCAAGAAAAAATATCACTAAATTTATCAATTGTTGCTTAGGTACAATTCTATAATGTAAAAATAATAAACCTAATAATATAGTTTGTGTGCACACATGTCTATATCTATTTTATCTTTTAATTCTCAATTTAATTTTTCTCTCTTAATTACCCAAATAAGCTGAATAAAATATTTATAATACTTAAAATGTTCCTATTATATACTTATAATAACTCATATTACAATCCTTCTATTTCTTAATTCATCAGATCTAAATCTTAGGTAAAAACCTGCATATGCACTTTATATATCTAAAAAAATATGAAATAAATATATTTGTGTAGCAACAAATTAAAGTCATCTGTAATTTTCTTTAACTCATTCACATGATATCACAGTAATTTAACACCTTATCAAAAAGGATAAGTAGAGACTGTTAGTTCAGAACCCCAGAATCATAATACCACCCTCATTTTCTCTTAAGTAATCAATTAAAATTGTCAATTCCTGAAAAAGTCCTCTTCTGTTAAGGCCTTTTAGTCTAATTGTAAGTTTGTCCATTTCCACAACTGACATCAGTCCATCGAGCCATTCAGATACAGTTGGGATTTCCTTTGTCTTCCAATACTTTGCAAACACTAATCTTACTGCCAATAGCATGTATTGAAGTAATCTCTGTCATCGTTTACCATAGCTAGCATCCTCTTGCCAGATTCCAAGCAGAAATAATTCTGGGGACTAAATGATATGCACCCCAGGAGACTTTGGAGGACCACGCAATCCACCACAAAAAATCTTTCCCCCCTTAAATACCCTGTAGATGATGCAGGGAACATTTTTGGCATGTTTTTATGTCCCTGGGAAACTGTAGGGTGGAAGTATCCTACAAACCAGTAAAATAGTAAAACAGGGGTTTTTGTTTTTTAAAACCTTCTCTTGCAGTTAAAAGGGCCCAGAGAGAATGGGGCAAAAATGCTCATACACCCCTGCATGCCAGTTGGGGGCATTTTTAAAAATCTGAGCCCTGGGAGAGCCTGGGAGACCACAAAAACAGCCCTGGGGGCCACATTTTGCCCACCCCTGCCTTAAAGGAACTATCCAAAGTCTTGAACCTGGTCTCTCACATAGATTTAGCAACTTGAACAGGCCCTTAAAATCTGAAAAAAGAAAAGAAAAGAAAACCTCAGAGTGTTTGTACTCCTGACATGGAAGTCTCTAGCTCCCTGTTGCTCACATGTAACACACGGGAAATGATACAAACCAGGCTGAGTTGAGAATGGGGATGAAGTGGATGTCAGCTCATTTTCTTATAATTTCTTCCTCTTCAATGTAAGATTTAAACAAGCCAAAAGCGGAACAAACTGAAATGGAACAATGTTTTCCACCTAGGTCTAGGGCTTTGACCGCTTAACATTGAACAGTCCGGAACAAGATCTCTGTGTATTTGGCCATGTTAGTGCATAAGGAACGTTGCCATCTCTGTGAAGGTTTTCTCCTTAATCCCTATTCCTGAAGACAGTCTTTCAAAAATACCTTTGACAGAAGCTGTCACTGCTTCTCACTACTTTCTCTCTCAGTCTCTCCCTCTCACTAGAAGATTCAGGAAGACTTCCATCATGGGAAGACTCTTCTCTCTTCTTCCAGCAGGCTGAAATGGAGAAAGTGTGGCATGTGAGTCACAGCTGACTCCCAACCATTTATTGCTTGCAAAGCCCCCTCCATGACACTCCCTAAGTATATCCACAGATTTCTCCAAAATTCCTCCAAGAGCTAGAAAAAGATGAAAAATTGTCCCTGAATTGCCAAAACTACTGCAAAATGATTCCAAAATATGGCATTTTTGGTTTCTTTTCTCCCTCATGACCTCCCAAACTGAATCATATTGGTTAGTTCCAACTAGAGGAGACCCAGTCAATGAAGAATCAACAAGCTGGCAAGGTCCATTAATTCAGGGGGTCTACTCTATTTGAGACCATAGAATCATAGAGTTGGAATAGACCACAGGGGCCATCCAGTCCAACCCCCTTCTGCCATGCAGGAACCCACATAAAAGCACTCCCGACAGATGGGCATCCAGCCTCTGCTTAAAAACCTCCAAAGGAGATTCAATCATACTCCATGGAGGCAGCTTATTCCACTGCCAGACAGCTCTGCCTGTCAGGAAGTTCTTCCTGAAGTTCAGGTGGAATCCCTTTTCCTGTAGCTTGAATCCATTGCTCCTTGTCCTAGTTTCTGGAGCAGTGGGAACAAGCCTGTTCCCTCATTGATATGACATCCTTTCAAATATTTAAACATGGCTATCATGTCCCCTCTTAACCTTCTCTTCTGCAGACTAAACATCCCCAGCTCCCTAAGCCGCTCCCTGTAGGGCTTCCAGACCCTTCACCATTTGGTCACTTTGGTCTCCAGCCTCTGCTTAAAAACCTCCAAAGAAGGAGACTCCACCACATTCCACTGAGGCCACATATTCCACCGCCAAACAGCTCTGACCGTCAGGAAGTTCTTCCTGAGGTTTAAGTGGAATCTCTTTTCCTGCAGTTTGAATCTGTTGCTCCTTGTCCTGGTCTCTGGACCAACAATTTGATTAACGCCATTGAATGTGGCCAGTGCAAGTAGGAGAGAAATTCCTTTCAGTCCTTTTTTGAAAAACAAAATCAGTATTCGTACATTTTGGAGCTAGAAAAAACTTGAAGCTTAAAACATTTGAATGCAGGGAAATGTCAAACTGACAGATTTTTCTCATCCATACACTGACATCAAATATCTTGAGCTTCTTAATTGATATGCATGAGCTACACAATTTCTGTATGAACTTAAGTAAAAATGCTGCTGCTGCTGCTGATAGAAACTTCTGGCTTGTAAAAACATTGACTAAAAGCTTGTATGGTCTTATTTTTTTTTTTTTGGCCTTTGCATGAACATGGAAAACTGGTCCAGAGACTGGAAAGTCCAGACTGTTTTGTTGGTGTTGTGATCAGACAAATCGAGAACTGTTTGTTGTTGTTGTTGTGATGCCACTCAGATCAAGAACTGTTGAGCTCAGTCACTTCAAAGACACTCCAGAAGCCTAGAATTTGGAAATGAAATCAATTAAAGACCTCCCCTGATTGCTTCAGATAAGTTACCCCCTCCGGAAAATGAAAGAGTTGGTCCTATTTTATAAAAGCTCACTGTTTTGGTGACTGCAGCAATTATAAAGCAGTCTCCCAAAAGGGGAATTGGATGATTTTTCAAACCCACTTGAAGTTCCCTACAACTAGCAATTTTGAAAACACCAACCTGTGAAAAATCAATTGAATACTACAGGAGGGTAAAAATTAGACAGCAGTATTAATGTGTTCGCTTCTGGAAAAGCCAGCCTTAATGGTTTCTTCCTTTTGTTCATTTCTTTGATTGCTTTTTCAAAAGGAAACTCCTGGGTCTGGAGATTGTGGAGAAAAGAGGTACAAAGGAGGAGAATTACAGGGCAGTTTATGCATATGAATGATTCATCACTTCAGGTAGTAAAACGTTTTAGCTAAAAGTGTGTGTGTATGTGCACACGCGCACACACACACCTTCAAGTTGCCTGTCAACTTTTGGCAATGCCATGAATTTCATAGGGTTTTCATAGGCGAGAAATCCTCAAAGGTGGTTTTGCCAGCTCCTTCCTCTGAAATATAGCCCGCAGCACCTGATATTCATCGGTGGTCTCCCGTAGAAGTACTAGCCAGGGCAAAAATACAGTAGTCTTATTCTTCCTAAAGGGGTCACGGTCAACTAAAGATCCTACATGGGCCAAGATCCTACATGGAGAAGTGCACCATTCATTTCACAGGTTATATGGTGGTGTTTTGATCCTGGCTTGCTAGTAAATTGTGGTGTTGTGTAACCAAATGCAGATGCACATCTGTGTGCGCAGTGCATGAGGTATGCACACATTCCCTTTGCAACTATGTATGATGTACTTGTTCATCTGTTCATGATGTTCAAGTATGTGCAATAGCGTCACACATGCAACTTCACTTCTGCAATCTTGAACCAAATATGGCTGTTCCACATTGAACAATAATGTCCAACTTACGCCTGTGTAAAACAGCAGTAGGATTCTGGTCTTTGACTTGTCAAGTGTATCACTGTTTGTTTGCTTATTTTTTTTCTCTCTCTCTTTCACTCCTCTCCCCAAGAGCCCTTTCATCCTGCACAGCTATAGTGCTATAATTCTATTGTAACTGCCATGTCTATACCTTAGGGAATCCTGGGTTTTGTAGTTTGGTGAGGCACTAGAGCCCTCTGGCTGAGAATTCTCAATATCCTTCCCTAAACTGCTGATCCCACAATTTCATGGATGTTGCCATGGAAGTTGAAGTAAAATCAGTGTTTTGAATGCATGGTGTGAAAGGGATCCAGCAGAAGGAGGACAAAGAGAAGGAGATGGAAGAGGGCCACCCATTAGAGTTTATGATAGTCCCTTCTTCTCCTTCCATTTCTTGCTGTTTTGTGTGTTCAAGTCATTTGCGACTTAAGGTGAACCTATCATGGAGTTTCTTGGCAGAATTTCTTCAGAGGAGGTTTGCCTTGCCTTCCTCTGAGGCTCTGTAACCTGCCCAAGGTCACCCAGTAGGTTCCCATGGCCAAGTGGGGATTTGATCCCTGGTCTCTCAGTGTCTCCCTCCATAGTAAGCCCACACTGACACCAAAGCAGCCAGAACAAAACAGTTTCCTCCAAAGTGGTTTGGCTTAGTTCCAGTTCGCAAAGGAGAGATGTGGGCTTCAGCAGATGTCTATAGCAGAACTTGTCCCCTTTACTGTTTGGGTTCAACAATGGAGGCATTAGTGAAATGAAGACAGCAGTTTCTATATACTGACTTGTCAGTCCAGATGTTCTGCATCCTGGCTGAGCAATATGGTCCTGAAGCAAACATTTGCCTTTGTTACTGCCCTGGCTAGTCTGAGCTTTGGGGATATTAAAGATATCCTCTTGATATCATAATTTGGCTTCACTTCTCTATTCCTCTCCACTTGCTTGCGAGGCCACCGGACAAGCACGTAAACAAGCTCGACCGTTAATCGTCGTAATATTCAAACTACAATACAGGCAGGCCAGAAATAGCTGACTCACTGCTTTAGGAGACCTCCAGGCAAGTACTCTAATTAGGTATGCACGCAACCTATAAAAGAGCCTCTGCCCCACACTGGCAGCTTGATGGGTAACCTATACAATGCCCAAGTACTCTGCATTTGCATACTGGCTACTCTATTGAGAATCTCTGCAATAACTCAATCATTCAGATTCTGACCTTTCGGAGGCTTTGTCTCCAACTCCAAATCTATTGTTTTCCCCCCAAGTACGGCATAGTCTGCAGTCACAATTCTCCTTACAAAAACCCTTGATTCCGAGACCTTCCTCGGAACGCTCCCGAGTTTCATCCCGCCTTGCTGCCGCTTTGCTTGGCGAGCCTCCCCTCGGCCCCACGTGCTGAGCTACATCGCACCCCAGCCTCGCTCTCTATTTTTCTGGGCTTCAGGACAGGTGAAGTATCACCCAAACCAGCAATCCCTTTAAAAATCCCTCTATACCACTCCAACCTTTATTTTCTTTAGTTATCTTGTATGAGTGTGTTGCATACACTGTTTTGCTTGTATTTAATAAACATTATTTATTATTTCAACTTTTGTGTGCTCCTTGACTCGACCCGACCCCGTAGACATAGGGTTCAAGATCTCGCTACGTTACCCTGCCTCTCGTAACGCTAAGCAGTGCTCTGAGCTGATTTTCCCCACCTTTAGTTGAGCACATTTTGGTGTCCCTCCCGGGACCCCCAGTACACAGGGTAACACCTTATGATTTATAGCAGTTCTGGAAAATCTACCCGACAGCAGCGTATGACAACATATAGCAAATGGTAGACATATGCAGAATATAGTTTAGCCAATGATCAAACAGCAGCAATCAGCCATAATGGAAAATTACCAAGGTTTCACCTGTTGATAACTATTCATGTCGAACCTTTCCTCTACATTTTAGATTGTCATTATTATTAGCAGAAATTGCCAGTTAGCTGACAGTAGGGTCAACACTTATCTGACAATGCTTAATTTGCTTTTCTTTGAGGTTCCTAAGAACTTAATAACTCCTCAGCTTCTAAAATGCTCAGTAGTTGAAGGAACTTTTTCTATACCTTGGTTGGACCTTATGGGCAACCTCTGACTTTGCTCATCACTTCCCAATGGCTGTCCTCTTACACTCTCTGCTAAGACTCCCCCCACTCCTCCTCCCTCTCCTTTACTCCCATCAGACGGAGAACTATTATTTCCAGGTCAAAATAACAAGTCACAGCTAAGGCTGAGGGAACCATGTCTCTTATCTTCTCGTTCAAGTCATCTTCTGTTTCAAGGGTTGCCCAGTCCCAGCCCAGTTTAAAACAAAAGCACCCTAAACAATGAGACTCTGTAGCCCATCCACAGTTCCTGCTGAATCACCTGTGTGTTAGGTCTCTTTAACACTACACAAGTTATAGAACTTTGATTCCATTTTAACTGCCATAGCTGCATCCTATGGAATGCTGGGATTTGTAGTTTGGTGAAGCACTAGGGTGCTCTGGCAGAGAATTCTAAGTAAATCACCAAACTACAAATCCCAGGACTGCACAGGGTGCAGCCATGGCAGTTAAAGCAGATTCAGACCACAATAAATGGGATGTAAATTCTTGACGATTTTATCTTCACATGAATAATTATGGTAGTTTTCTTGCTGGTGCAGGAGAAAAGAAATATTCCTTCACAGTTCTTTCTCTGTATTTGAATGTCCAAAATTGTTGTGGAGGAAACATGGGTATGTTTTCACCTGCAGAAGAAACTGTTCTCCCTGTAGGAAACCCATATTTCTGCAGAACACAGAGTGAGAGAGGTTTATATACATGCACTTATGGACACACACAAATCATATGTTTTCCTCCACAGAATAATTCTTCCACAAAAATTTGGACATCAAATATCAAGGGAAAATTGCACAAAGTTCTCACTGTTTTAGTATTCTTCCCAGTGGGGTTTCCCAACTGTCAGAAGACACCTTTTTTTTTTTTACCTGAGGACAAAAAATTATGAATATTCTTTCTCACTCTAATGCAGAGCCCTTGCTTTTCTACCCCACCCCTTTACAGATATCCGCATTTAATTTGGGTCTGATTACATCTCTGCAGACAACTTCTCCAGGAGTTCCTAAGTGTAGCTGTTTAACTACCCAGACAGTGGGATGGCAGAGTTTGCATTTATTACTAGCTCTGGTTTGCATTAGAATATTTCAGCAACAAGGGGTAAACACAAAGACAAAAGTTGTATTTGGTTTCACGGCATATCCAGCAATGACTTTAATTGGTCAAACTATGTGAGGTTTTGACATGAAAGAGGAAGCCTGCTGGTTGACCACTTTGTGATTTATCAGAACTCTGGAGGGGAAAACTGTCAACTGCCATCCTGGGCCGCAGTCCCTTGAGGCTTCCAGTCAAGGGAGATGGCTTTGCCAAAGCGTGAGCTTTCAAGTTAGGCCTCCTTGATGCCTGCATTCCTGAAGGCCACAAGCTTTGCCACACTAGCCAGGCCATGCAGCCTCCCTAACCACTTGGGATGCCTTGCAAATTGGTTCCGTGTGTCCTCAGTAGGACAAATAGATGAGCTTTCAGTGAGAGGCATGGCAGGAATGGAGAGAGAAATGAGCATCTCAGAGCTGAACAGGCTGGCATAGCTTGTGACAAACCAACCTAAATCTTTGTTCTGAAGCAGCATATAGTAGCCCATCAGAAGGATTCAGTAAACCTCTTGGTTTTGAACAGCATTCTCAGGAATGCAAAAACCAGGGATAGGCGTGGGGGTGGGCAAATCCAGAAAACACATGGCATGCCAAAATAAGTAGCTGCCCTGTTCAGAAAACCATCCATGGTTCACAGTCCTTAAACAGAGTCTATAGTAGCATCCACAGTCAAGGTTTACAGAAGTTTATAAGTCAATTACCATTCCTGTTTCAGCAGTCGAAGTCAGTTCAGAGTGTCAGTTCAATGGAGTATCTAGCAGAGTAGCCAGCACACAAAGCAAGGGTCAAGGTTTTTCAGGAATACAAGCCAAGGATCAAAAGAAGGCCACCTTGCTTCTACTGGAAATGGTAGTTGTCTGCAATAGACTACTCTCCATCCTATCTCTGGTATTTATTGGCCAGCAGCCTCCTCTAGCTGTTTGCCTCATTAACAAGTCGTCTCTATATAAGTGCTCTGAGACTAATGTGCTCTCCTTTTCTCATCTATTTTAGGCTGCAGTAAATATTGCCATGTTCACTTCCCTGTGTTGTGGTTGTCGGGGAGGATCCTTTCTGGGTTTGTACCTGGGTCCCCTGGGACTGGTAGCCAGTAGCCTGTAGCTGGCTCAGCAGCTCATCTGCAGTGGCATCTGACTTAAACAGAATAGACAGAATGATGTACAAGGAAGTTCTCTTAGAACAAGGATGGGAGAAATGTAACCCATGAGCTACATGAGGTCCCCACCAATTTCTGTGCTCCCCAAGCCGCTTTGACACATCTAATACCTTGCTTCTCCAAACTGATTTTTTTCCACTGAAGAAATTTGAAAACAGGATATCACCACACTTGAGTGAACCCCTTTTATCCTTTGATGAAACTCTCCACTGCAAAAATCAGCCACAAATAAGCCACAAAAACCCAAAGTACACATTTCTGATTACATTTGCTGCTGATTTTCAGCCAAAATTGTGATGTTGCAAACCACTGGGAGGGCATAGGGTGACAACTTGCTCACTGTAACAATTGCCTATCCCTGAATTTGAATAAGGAAGACCAATGGCCCACCTAGTACTGTATAGTCCAGGCTACAGATAGGAAGATTTAGCCCTTCAGATGTTGTTTGATTCTATTTCCCATCAGCCCCAGTCAGCATGGTCAATAACATCAATGTTGAGAAATGGAATCCAGGAACACATGGAGAGGCTGTTATGTCCTACTTGGAAGAGGCGTCTTTGGACAAAGAGTGGAAGAGGAATGCCAAGATAACAGGCCCCAGATGGAGACTAGCAGGTCTGACTTGGCACAAGCAGAAGCAGAGCCCAGTCCCAGTCCATCTACAGAGGCCCTTCACCTTGTAAAGCATCGTAAGTTAAAATGCTGGGAGCAAAAGGTCAGGAAATACCCTGATCCTCTTTAAATGGAAGACACTCAGCTAATGAGGCCAGCTCTGCTGATTTACTGCTGGCTATAAATTAGGTCAGCCAAGGCCATTCCATTACTGCAGACAAACAGCTGTAACACTTCCTTGCTACTTTGCCTGCTTATCTCTGATATTGTGGATCTCTGTCTTTTAGGACACATTTTGGACTATGACCACTTTTCTTATTTAGACCTTAGACTGTCTAGACCATACTTCTGCTTCCAGTTGTAAGCCTGTGTAAATCCTGGGACTGGCCTGCCAGTTCCTGCTGACTCCATGTGTACTCACCTGGATGCTTGCCAGCCTTAAAAAAGGGCAAACGTCCAATTTCCCCAGTCATGTGTAGTGGGTTTGCTGGGTTTGAGAAAGAATTTTTTTCCCTGCCCTGCCTGGGGATTTCAGGAATTGAACCCAGATCCTTTGTTTCTTTCTGTCTTACAAATTATATGCTGCTTCAAAGAGACCAAAACAGAAATGAAAATCAATTAAGGCATTAAGAGAAAACATCAGTTAATAACACACAAAAAAATAGCAGTTGGCAAAAATAGAGTTTATGCACCCATCAATAACACTAACAATTAAAAAAAAAACTGTCAAAAATCATTACAGAGTTAAACCACTGGTAGACCAACCTGGGTTTATAAGCATTGTTGAAGGCAACTAGGTTTGAGAGTGGCCTTGGACAAGTCACAGTCTCACAGACTAGCCTGACAAAATTGTGAGAATAAAATGGGCTATAGTCATGTACAATTCCCAGTCCTGAGCTCCTTGGAGAAAGGCTGGGCAACAAACATAAGTAACAATGGGTTTTTAATGACTAATATGATCCTGATCAATATTCCTGCATGTGATGGTTTAGTGAGATTAGGGTTATTTCCCCTCCAACGTGGGACCTGCAGTCCAAAATACCTAGAAGGTACCAGGCTGGCGATCTTCTTCAATGTGGTATCATCTAGATGTCCTGGATCTCACCTCCCACAATCCATCAGCATTGGCTCTATTAGCTGTTACTGCTGGGGACTACAAAGTGTAACTTGAAGGTGGATATTAATCATGACCAACAAACAAATCCTCTACATGTCTAAGTGAATTTACATGTGGGTCAAAGGAAAGGTTGAGAGGCAACCTGATAGCTATGTTTAAATATTTGAAGTGATGTCATATGAAGGATGGAGCAAGCCTGTTTTCTGCTGCTCCAGAGACTAGGACAAGGAGCAATAGCTTCACACTTCAGGTAAAGAGATTCCATCTAAATATTAGGAAGAACTTCCTGACAGTAAGAGTAGTTTGACACTGGAATGCACTGCCTTGGAGTATGGTGGAGTCTCCTTCTTTGGAGGTTTTCAAAGAGAGGTTGGATGGCCATCTATTGGGAATGCTTTGATGGTGTATTACTGCATGGCAGAATGGGATTGGACAGGATACTCTTGTGGTGTCTTCCAGTTCTATGAGTCTATAAAAACACTAACAGGATATCAGCCACAGGTCTAAATCCTATTGTTAGTCTTGACTAGAGTAGATCTATTGAACCAATGAGATTCCTCCATGTATTACCTTACTGTTCAATGGTTGGGTCCATTCTACTTAGGACTAACCAAAAGGATGCCAGCCATAGTCTGCCAGCTCCATTGGAGCTGCAAATTCTTACTCTTTCTTACTTATGTGCCATTGTGAATGCTGGAATCCAATAGGATTAGCATAAAGACTATTAGCACTAGAGAAACTTCAGTATTTGTCCTTAAACCTAAATACACAGCCATGCTATTGGCCTATACTGGCATTATAATGTGTGAGATTGCTATTAATCATGGTGGGCCGATTTCCTCCTCTGAGCCACCCCCATGATAGTATTCGCAAATAACTCTGTCTTTATTGGAGTCTTTCCCAAAATGGTGAGTGGCAGTGATTTCAGCTTGGTGACCTAACAGAACAGAGTTTTATGACTAAGCAAAAGTAGTATCAGTTGTGCCTATGTCAGTGAGGGTGGTGAATGTATTCATGGGATTCTGTCTTTACAGAAGCTATCTAAGGTGCTGAATATATTGCAGGATAGGGCTCAGCATCATGAACAGCTTCTCTAAACTTCTGGCTAAAAACCTGGACCAGATTCAACATTTCATGGAAATGGACGCCACCAGCTGTCACGGAGAAGCACCTAATCAACACTCTGAATTTTCCCATGGAAAAGGGGAAAGGGCGGCAAGCATTTTTAAGCAGTTCTGCAGAGGAGGTTCTAAGAGAACAGCATGAAAAAGGGATGGGGAACAACGCACAGTGTTTTAAATAAAAGCCGTCAGGCACCTTTGAGGGAAAGGGCCTCACAAAGATGCATTTTAGGGCAGATAAGGAAGGAACATGCACCCTGGAAACAGGATATTCACAAAAGGAAAGTCAGCTCTTTGCTTTGACGCCATTGTCATTTGCAGACAAAATCTCCTCTTTCTTTTCAACTACAAAGAGAAGGTCAGATGAGATCTAATAGCTTCATTTAACAAAAGGGCTGTAAGGTGAATACAATCAGCTCCCAAAGTCAAGGAATAGCTTCTCATTACAAATGCTATTACATAAAATTATGTTACTGCCTTTTCTTTCCTTCTTTTTTTTTTTTTTTGAGGTCCAGGGAAGAGTGGACCAGTAATCTGTGGATTTCTCTGAGCCCACCATTTATTCTGCATATGGTCAGCTGTACATTACTAGCCTGAATGTCAGAGCTGGGCTAGAAAAGGGCCATAAAACTCAAATGAAGATTAACTGGATGGGTGAGTTCAAAATCTTGCCTGCATATTAAATCTTGCCTGTGTATCCAAGTCAACCTTAATGGCTCTGCTTATTTATTTTAAAGCTCATAGTAATATTTTGACAGCCAGCATGTTGTATTGGTTTTATGGCTCTGGAGACCAGGGTTTGAATTGCTGCTGAACCATGGAAACTAATTCACATTCTCTCAGCCTTGGAGGGAAGCAAAGGCAAACCCCCTCTGAATAAATCTTGCCAAGAAAACACTGTGATACGTTTGCCTTAAGGTTACCGTAAGCTGGAAATGACATGAAAGTACACAACCACAAACTAATATTCTGCAGTTCCAATTTTGCATGTAAATAGAACTATTCAGGACAGGAATGTTTTCCCCAAAGCTACTTTCCCAGCTGTCCCTATTCCAGTCTTTTTCAATACCATTGTTTCTTTTGGTGGCTGCTGCTTTAGTTGGTGGCATGTGGAAATCTGTCAGTCTTCCTTTTTTTTTTTTTTCCTTTTCTGTTCCTCAGAATCCCACTGGAATTGCTGGGTTGTTAGGATTCATATTAAGTACAATACCTTCCTTTTCTCCAGTGAGGAAATGTGGGTTTATTTTGGTGCCTTTCCTCTAAAACTGGAATGTATTTTGTATACCCACACACGCACCCTCCCTCCCTCCCTCCCTTCCTTCCTTACTTGTTTGCTGGAATTGTGTTGGTATCACACACACAAATAGGCTGAGATCTTACATTGTCTCAGTATAGTGCAAATAGAGTAAGTCTACACAAGCATTACACAATCCCTATGCTGAATGCCACTGTAGTGCAATGTACAGGCATAGCTGTCAGCTCACTGCACAATACACAATTCACAGAGGCAGTGCATAATGCTCACTTATGCTCTGCTGTAGGGGATTTATCACACAAGCCTGTGCCCTATTGCACTGACTCTGCCTCCCTTCCCCTATTCATGCTACCTAGCACATGTACTATTTTTTCTTTTTTTAAAAAAACCTTTGCACAATTTCAATATGTTGGGAGAATTCTTCCCAACGAATTCTGTCTTTTTTGTATTGTGTTGCCATTTCAGCATTTTGATCTTCCAGAGTCACAGTTGGTTGTCTTGACGTAAAAAGTGCTGCCCCTGGTGAGTCCTATGCTTTCATATACTTAGGTATTCTCTCTTCATACTAGAACTATCAGTCCCAGAATTCCTTTTGCATACAAAAGAAGGAAGGCCTGATATTGGAAGAAGCAAGGTGCTATAATATTCTAAGTTGCTGATGCCAGAGACAGTGGGAAATATCGCTACTGGTTAGAGGTCAAAAATATTTGTTGAATAAAACATTGTTGAGCCTGCTTTTCTCCCAATAATGGGATTCAATAACACATTTAAAAACTGCACACATGAAAAACTGAACAAAGACATTAGCGGAAGCATAAATATAAGAGCTATTTAAAAGAGATTAAACAATTTATGAAGCTGAAACAGTAAAAACATAAAAGTTAATTTAAAGACTATATTGTTATTGTTGTGTGCCTTCAAGTTGTTTCTGACTTTTGGCAACCCTAAGGTGAATCCATCATGGAGTTTTCTGGAGGCTGAGAGTGTGTGACATGCCCAAGGTCACCCAGTGAGTTTCCATAGATGAGTGGGGCACTGAACTCTGGTCTCCAGGGTCATAGTCCAATGCTCAGACTACTACGCTATGCTGGGTCTCAAAAGATCATATATAAAGTTTAAACTGTATCTGAGAAAATGCATTTAGTGAAGATGTATGCCTGAATATATATGGAAATCATTACATCAGAGGTGGGGAAGTTTTTGCCCTGCAGATATTTGGGACTTCCACTTCAGAAGCTCAAGCCATCATGGTCAAAAGTATGATTTCCTGGAAGATGTACTTCAACATACTTGGAAGCCATGTCTGGGTCAGGTTATGGGTTCTTCTACAGAATTCTACAGAATTGTGGCTAGAGCTTCCAATGATGTTCAGAGCCTTCCTGTAGGCTTGGAATCTAACACCAGTGAGAAAAGCAATAACAACAGATGTCAATCAAGGAAAACCAAGATGGATCATGAGAGAAAAGCAAGAGGAAAGTGATAGGTTTTCAATAACTTCTTTGTAAAAAAAGCAGAGAGGAAGAGAGAGGTCAGATCAATAGTACGAGCACCTTCAAAGCACGTGGAATAGTCAGATAAATTGAACAAAGCCAATAAATAAATAAATAAAGGTGGAAATATGAATTTCAAAAACAAGATTAGCAATCTGGAATGAAAGACTTCAGCTGGAATACAAAGGAAAAACAGAGACATGAGATTGCTGGGAGATTTAAGACAGCAAAAACACTTCAAAATGAAGTGTCTTCAGGATGAATAAATTTAGCTCAAATGTAATTGTAAGCAAAGTGAGTCAATGCAAAAGGATTATGCAAGCTGAAAGGAAAGAGAAATCAAATGAGCTAATGAATTTAAGATAAGTTATAGCATCCAGGGGTGTCAGTGTTGTTGAAGCTAAGATTCCACAGAATGGATCAGTCCTTAGATTAAAACAAATGAACAAAAAAAGCCAGTGTGCTGAATGAGTGCTCATTTGAACATCAACTTTGAAATCAGCATATTGTCACAGTTATACAAACAACATTTTCAGCCAGTCAGTAGTACTATTCCGTATGCTCTGTTGCTGGGTACTTTCGCACTAGACAATTAATACCACTATCAATCCACTTTAACTGCCATGGCTGCGATCCATAGAATCCTGGGGTTTGTATTTTGGGGAAGCACTGGAACTCTCTGGCTGAGAAGTCTAAATATACTCCTCTCAAGAGCAAATCTCAGGATTCCACAGGATGAAACGATGGCAGTTAAAGTGGAATAAGAGTGCTATATTCATATGGTGTGAAAAAGCCCATTGTTATGTGTCTTCAAATTGACTCCTACTTATAATGACCCTATCTTAGGGCCTTATAGAACCACAGAGCTGGAAGAGACCCCAAGGGTCATTGAGTCCAAACCCCTGCCATGCAGGTAGACGCCATCAAAGCATTTCCCAACAGATGCCCACTCAGTCTCTGTTTAAAAACTTCTAAAGAAGGAGCCTCCATCACACTCCCAGGCAGCATATTCCACTGCTGGTCTGTTCTTACCATCAGGAAGTTCTTCCTAATGTTTCAGTGGAATATTTTTTTTCTGTAGCTGGAAGCCATTGCTCCATGTCCTACTCTCTCGAGCAGCAGAAAACAGCCTCTCTGCATCCTCCATATGACATCCCTTCAAATATTTAAACATAGCTATCATGTTCCCTTTTAACCTTCTCTTCTCTAAGCTAAATACACCCAGCTGCCCAAGCTGCTCTCCTTAGGGCATGGTATTCTTGGCAAAATTTATGCAGAGGAGGTTTGCCATTGCCTTTCTCTGAAGGCAATGAGAGAATATGACTTGCCCAAGGTCAGTTGATGGGTTTCCACCACTGAACTGGAATTCAAATCCTGGTCTCGAAGACCTAGGCCATTTCCTCAAAAAACTGTTATAGTGCTATTATTCCACTTTCAATCTCCTGTGGAATTCTGGGGTTTGCAGTTTACTGAGGCCAAAGAGCTCTCTGGCTGAGAATCCTAAATGCCCCTCCTTAAACTTCAGACTCAAGATTCCATAGGATGTTGAAAGTGGAATAATATCACTATAACAGTCTAGTGCAGAAATGGCCCTAGTCTCTCATACTATATAATTAGCCACTATACTATGCTAACTTTCTCCATACCTTCAATGAAGGTAAAATTTAGAAAATTCAAATAGAAAACGTAGCAAAATAGGCAGATTTGTCCATACTGAGGGATGAGGGAGAATCTCATTTTAGCTTCTTTTTTTTTAAATATTAAAAATATTTAAAATTTGCCAAATCCAAATATGGGGAAAAATGAAATTTATATATTCTTTCTATACCTGATGCAGATCAAGTTGAAGATTTCCCACTGTCTTCCAGGCATGTTTGGTGGGTAGATGAGCGAGGCCAGGCAGGCCCAAGGAATCTCAACCCCAAGTTACAGGACTTAAGTGAGGGCAAAGCCCTCCAGGCCAGCCCTAAAGATAGTCTCCTTCCCCACAGACCAGTTCCCAGGACCTAAAGAGGCAGTTCCAGGGTCTGTCATGTACTGGATAACCCACTCTCCACAAAATTCACTCTGAGGTAGACAGTAGTGTTTATTTGTAGAAAATGCAAAACACAGCACACTTCTTCCAAAGCTGCTGAGACTAAAGCATCTATACAACTTACAGCAAGTCAACTTTGACTTATGGTCACCCTATGAATGAAAGATCTCCAAGATCCCTGGTCACCAGTTGCCTTGCTCATGACTTGCAAACCCAGAACTGTGGTTGCCTTCACTGAACCAATCTACCTCTAGTGTGTTGTCCCTTTTTCCTACCTCTTTCCACTTTGCTGAGCGTTATCATCTTTTCCAATGAGTCTCATGATATGTCCAAAGTACGACAGACTCAGTTTAGTCATCTTGGCTTCTAGGGAGAGTTTAGATCTGATTTATTCCAAGACCCATTTATCTGTATTTTTTAGTAACTGAAAAAATCCTTCTCCAGCATCACTCTTCTCTGGTACCACATTTCAGATGAAAAGAATGACATTTCCATAACATTTTAGTGTGTTGTTGTGTGTCTTCAAGTTGTTTCTAAATGATGGCAATCCTTAGGTGAACCTGTCATGGGGTTTTCTGGGAGTTGAGAGTATGTGACATGCCCAAGGTCATCCAGTGGGTTTCCATGTCCAAGCAGGGAAACGGACCCTGGTCTCCAGAGTCATTGTCCAGCATTCAAACCACACACCACACTGGATCAATAACTGATTGAATGGGTCTACTCAAGTTGGAACTAGAAGTTCAGCCTAGGCTCCTGTCTGCATCATCTCTCCACTGTTTTTTTTTATTTTAACTCATGGATCCTCAGACCCAGTACAATTCAGTCTGATTCACTATGGTAACCTCTGCCACATATCTGTATCAGCAGAACAGTGAATCCATTTTAAGCCCCAACTTTGAATCCAAGGTATTGAACCTCACTGGCTTTCAGCCTGAAATTTAAAGGAGATATCAAAAGTCTCTAACTTGTCTTGGGGATTGGATTTGGCATCTTGGGTAGCTCTTTTGAAATTTGGACTAAAACTTGGAATAGATCCCCAGTTCCATGGAAGATACCAGCTGCCACTCCTATGTCATTTTGTTTATTTCTTGCAACTACACTGCCTTCTGTTCCATGTAGGCACTATCATCCTAGAATCATAGCTCTGTCGCCTTGCGTTTAGAAGGAAATTATTTGTGGAGTCCTTTCAGCCTGGTTTTCCTGGGAGAGTCAGTCCTGGATCCAGCCCCACTCAACAGATTGGCTAATGGCTTGAATGAAGGAGAGCCAAGCCTTCTTATCGGTGCTGCAGATAACAACAGACGGTTGGAGATCAAGGAACAGCCTGAAAGCTAAGATTAGAATTATAAAGGGAACCAACATATCACAAAGCTAAGATTAGAATTTTAAAAGAACTCAATGCTTCACAAAATTGGGATGAAAGCAGCAATATGGATTCAGAATGGGAAGAATATAGACCATTCAGTGGTTTAGAAAGGGATACCATGCAGAAAGATAACAGGAAGATGTGGAGACATAACCTTGCTAGTTAATGGCAGCTGGAGGTTCCCATATCCCTGGGGAAGTAAATCTCCTTTGGATTTTAATCTGAACTTTAAAGAAGTCTATTGAAACTACTGAACCTAGCTGAGGTTCTCTTGCAAGGGTGGGCAAAATGCAGTCTTGGGGCCACCTCTGGCCCCCAGGGGTGTTTTTGTGGCCCTCAGGATCTCCAAAATCCCTGGACTGGCCCTTTTCTGGGCACAAAAAGAGGGTTAATTGAGATGCTCTTAGAATCCTCCAGGTACAAAATAGGTTTCAAGGCCTCCTTGAAAACCAGCAGAGGACTTCCAGCCACTTTGGATTTTTTTTTTTTTGGTTTTACCTTTGAGCAGTCCATGTGGCTCCCAGGGGGCCCTGGAGCATAAAAATGTCCCTTGGATGTTCAGCAGTTGCCCTACATTATGCTTGCATAGGATAAATGTACACTCTTGTAGCCAAGTGGTGGTTGTACTACACCACTTTTCTGAACACTGAATGCTCACATTGGGCACATGGTGTTATATTGTTGGATCTGTTTGCTTTTTCCCCAGTCCCAGTGAATTAAGGATGCTTTCAATGCACCTTTGGGTAGTTATGTACCCTGAAAATGCACAACTACATAAGCAACAATTAATACTTGGGCAACTCCAATTATGCAACTGTGAATTGAATATGGATGTTCAGCTGTGGCCCCAAAAGTATCATAACCTAGGCCATTTCCACACTACACTGTTATAGTGCCATTATTCCACTTTCAACATTCTGTGGAATTGTGGGGTTTGTAGTTTACTGAAGCCAAAGAGCTCTCTGGCTGAGAATTCTAAATGTCCCTCCTTAAACCAGAATTCCATAGGATGTTGAAAGGGGAATTATAGCACTATAATAGTGTAGTTTGGAAATGGCCATAGAATCATAGAGTCATACAATCATAGAGTTGGAGGAGACCACAAAGCTCATCAAGTCCAACCCCCTGCCACACAGGAACACACATTCAAAGCACCCTCAGCAAATGGCCATCCAGCCTTTGTTTAAAAACAGCCAAAGAAGGTGACTTGAACACACTCCGAGGCAGCATATGCCAGTGTTGAATGGCTCTTGCCACCAGGAAATTCTTCCTGATGTTTAGGAAAAATCTCTTTTCCTGTAGTTTGAATCCATTGCTCCATGTCCTAGTCCCTGTAACAGCATAAAACAAGCTTGCTCTATCTTCAATGTAACATCCATTCAAATATTTAAACATGGCTATCATGTCACCTCGTAACTTTCTTTTCAGCAGGCTAATCATACCTAGCTCCCTAAGCCACACTTCATAGGGTGTGGTTTAGAGCGTGCGGTTTGGAACATGGACTAGGGCATGTGTTAGAGAAGTTACATACACATAGAAACACTAACAGGATGCTAGCTCCTGTTTTGCAGACAGGTTTCAGCACCTTGGAGAGCTCATTTAAAGTTTGTATCAAATCCAGAATGATTTCACTGTCTTCCTGACATGGAAGCCACCAGCCTTCACTGCTGTGCAGTGTTTATTCCAGTTAAACTAGCAAAATCCACATCCTGATGACCCCACTCTCTTTTGCTATTATGCTAAAGCAAACTCTTATAACAGATCTATTTTAATTGTAAAAAACAGAATGCATTCTTTGTGACCTAGTGTCTTTGACTTTGCTCATTGTGATCTGTTTTCCCTTATAATAAGAGCAGAAACAAACCCTCAGAGAGGGTGAATTATGCATAAGAGAGACCACTGGAAAGTTCAAGAAAGGAAGAAAGAGATAGAAAGGGAGGAAACAAGACAAGCGAGCAGATTTAGGATTCTTCTGATAGTTTAAGGTTGTCAACTAGCCATGTAAAAATAAAATCATATGGCTTGGGTAGATTTATGACCTTTGAAGTAATTGGCAATATTGCCTGCGTCAATGGAAAATTCAGGGACAACACAAAAAAGCGTTTATGAAAGAAGGCCTGGAAGCTGTTGTTGTTGTTGTTTGCTGTAGGTTAGCTTTGACTCAGGGTGACCCTATGGGTGAGAGACCTCCAGGAGCTTCAGTCATAGGCCATTTCCGCACTAGATTGTTATAGTGCTATTATTCCAGTTTCAATATCCTATGGAATCCTGGGATTTGCCTTTGAGGCTGCTCCCTAAACTGCAAACCCCAGGATTCCATAGGATGTTGAAAGTGGAATAATAGCACTATAACAGGCTAGTTCAGAAATGGCTCTAAATTGCCCTGCTTAGGACTTGAAAACTCAGAGCTCTGGTTTCCTTAATCAGGCCAATCAATTTGTACGTGCTCTGTTTCTTTTCCTACAACCTTCCACTTTACCAAGCATTATAATCTTTTCCAGTGAGTCACATGCTTTCATGTTGTGGTCAAATAGCCCCAGTTTAGTCATTGTTGGAGGTGTGGGAGAAATTTTTGGGCACGTTTTTGATATGCTGTGCCATTTTAGGCCCAGGAAAGACTTTTTTTAATAGGAAGTGGCTTCCTGTAGTTAAGAAGGGCCTCACACAGGCCTAAAATAGCTCAGGAATGCCTAAAAACATGACAGAAACCTGCCCCCCCCCGGCACGGTGCAGTGGTTTGTGCATTGGACTGCAAACCTGGAGACCAGGATTCGATTCCCTGCTTGGCCATGTAAACCCACAGGGTGACTTTTGGCGTGTCACATACTCTCAGCCCCAGAAAATCCCACAATATGTTTGCCTTAGGCCTTTTTCGCACAGCATTTCCGATGTGAAAGGGCCCCTTGAGCATTGCGCACATGTGAGGAGAGGTCCACATGATGCACTCACATTTCTGTGATGCTCCAGGGCCTGACACGGACCGCGCACGCATTTTTTCATTTTCGGCTTGAAGCTGAAAATGCTGCACAGTTGCGCATTGCTCTGGGGCCCCGCCTGCACTTACCTTGCGTGCGGAGCCTTGGGAGCCGGGCTGGTCGCGCTTCCTGCCTCAGTGCAGCCTGGGAAGGTCCCAGGCTGCACTGTGAAAAGAAGAGGCAGGGCTCTTGCGCAAGCAGGAAGCGCGTGCGGAGCCAAAGAAGCAGGGAAGCGAGAGCCCCTCTCTGGAGGCTGCTCGCACGAGCACCGCACCCCAGCGCCAAAAATAGGTGAGTTGCGGAAAGGGTTTTAGTGTTGCCATAAGTCAGAAATGATTTGAAGGCACACAACAGAACAACAGTGCCCCCATACCTCCCAGAGGGTATTTGGGGAATTTTTTCTTTTGCAATGAGTGTGGTGTAGAGTTTGGCCCTCCAAGGTCTCCTCGTGGGATAATCTGCCCCCTAGCTTTCCAAAGTTGCACAACACTGCTCTAGGACGTGCGATTCTAATCTAGAATAAGGCATGGGATCACATGGATTCAGCAACACTCTTCCTCTTCAAAAATACACAACTTTTTTTTTTAAAGCAGGTGATCTAATTACTTCCAGATTTGTCAGGAGGGACTGATAAAATCCATGGAATGTTCAAGAGGGTGGGAAATGGCCTTCAGACTGCGAAGTTGCTTGCCATTAGGGTGCAGAAGAACTTTCATAGGAGAAAACTGTCACTCGTGGCCGAGCAACATCAGAATTTGGTCAAGACAGCAAATGTGATTAGTGAGGACAAGTACATTGCCATTGTTTTCCAAGATGGCAAATGTTATTCAGGAGGAGCAGTAAACTTGGAGAGACTGCAGCAGTTTGATTTTTCCTGAGCCGACTGGGAACGGCAAGATTCTGCCCTCCTTGCCTACCCCTTTGCTGAGTTAATTGATTGCAAACTACCATGCACTTTGAACTCAGTTTTCAAGTGACCTAAGTAGAGGAGGTGAGAGAAGCTGAGACTGTTGAAAAGCAGCTGAAAAAGTAGAATGGCAGAAGATTAATCAGGACAGTCCCTGCCAAAGTGAGAAAGCTGGAGAGTATGTAAGTATGTTTGTCTTCAATGGGGCCTAATTCAAACTAAGGCCGTTTCCACACTGGACTGTTATAGCGCTGTTATTCCACTTTCAACGTCCTATGGAATCCTGGGGTTTGCAGTTTCGGGAGGGGCCAATGGGCCCCTCCCGAAACTGCAAACCCCAGGATTCCATAGGACGTTGAAAGTGGAATAATAGCACTATAGCAGTCCAGTGCGGAAATGGCCTAAGTGTATACAGCAGAGGTGGGGGCCAGTTTGCTACACTTGAGATCCTTCTGGGATTTATGCACAAACCCAAAATTTAAGAAAAAAACACCTGAAAGTAGACAGAAGTCCACTGCTAGCTTGGGTAGTAAATCTAGACAATGTGATAAAAGAAGAATGGATTATGTAAAGGAGAGGTGTGATATTAATGTAAGGGAAAAGATCTGAGAATCTATAGTAATATCTGAGATCTCATAGGATTGGTTTTACTATTTTTGGCTGGCATTGTTCAATAATAACAATGGAAATTGTTTACAGTTAAAACTTTGCTAAGGCAAATTACCTATGTTGCGATAGGAAAAAGAGCAGATCAGACTATGGAAGGGTAGGAGAGGGATTTAACAACAATAAGAGTTTGTTTAATCTTGAGTTATAGATATCCATGTAATAGGTAAAAGGAAGTCAAAAGGAGACTATCTCCTCTTTTGTCTTTTTGTATTTTAGAAAGTATGAAACTGTTTGAATAACTTTTTTGAGTTTTTTTGTGTGTTATATTTGTTTTGTTGTTTCAAATCTTGTTGTTACTTGGTTGGTTTTCAGTGTCCATGTCTTGTTATAAAAAAAATCCCTGCTCATGGAAGCTTCTAGGAATGACTGTCCACTATTTCCCCTTTTTGGTCAGAAAATGTTTGATTTAGGGGAGTGTGGGTGGATGTCAGGGGGCCATATCAATCTCCAGAACCAGACTTTGTCTGCTCCTGGTGTACAGGATTGCAGCTTTATTCTCCAAGAAGAATGCCATCTTGAATTATTCAAGGCAAGGGCTGTTTTCTTCCATATGTGAAAAAGAATGGAGTGGCCTTCAGAGTCCTTAAGGACTGCATCCATTTATGCAAATAACACTACCTCCAACTGTCACCTCTCTTTAGAAAGGTTCTTTGCATATTTATTTACACTAAAATACAGCATCAGGCATTGTAGCATCATTAAATCTGCTATTGATTTTATGAGTCTGCAAAAGGGAGTAATTGTATGGAAAGCAGCTGGCATCCCAACCTTCAATCTTTGTAAATATGTCTGCAATATTGGCCTAATGCCCTCTTCTGTGATGTTTGGCTTGCTTATGAGTATACTTCATCTAAAAGTATGAAGCCTTTGTTAAACACCTGCAATCTGTCAGATGATGATTTGAATCTCATTCCCAGTTGCTGAGGTCTTGTGACCTAGGCAAGGGAACATGATTCCTAAGTTTAATGAGAACATTGTCTTCCCCAAAAAGAATTTCTGCCTCCCCATGAAATTTCATGCCGCAAATTTCTAGCATTGCAGTAACTTAAAACTCCAGTTGAACATTTAAGAAAAAGAAAAAAAGAAGTACAACTTAGACATCCAAAGAAAAGGAATAGACACACCTAACAGAAAATGCAAACATAACAAATATCAGAGTTCCTACACACTACATAATTATAGTGCTCTGATTCCATTTTAACTGCCACGGTTTCATCCTTTGGAATCCTGGAGTATGTAGTCTGGTGGGCCACTAGAGTGTTCTGGCTGAGAATTCCAAATACCCTTCTGCAAATCACAGGCTTTCACAGAACCATACCAGTTAAAGTAGAATGAGAGCACTATAATTGTGGAATCTAATCAAAGTCTGCTTGAATAGATTCATGTCCCCTTTTTGTGTGAAATCCTGTTCTAGCTTCCCCTATTCTTATATTACCAGAAGAACATCTTTGGGAATGTAGTTATGAGTTTAACGTCCTGACTTCATCATGTGAACTTGAGATTTGTAACTTCGTGAAGTCCCTAGATTTCTTGGCCAGAGAGCTTTAATACTTCAGTTCAGAAAAGTGCACCAGAGAACACTGAGTGCTTGACTCATTTCATAAAATGGACTCATGACAGCTACAACAGGAGCAAATGTCTATCGTTGTGCATTATAGATGCACCCCTGAAGTTAAGGTGTCCCCTGATGGACGGACAGCAGGGACTGTGGTGGGGCAGCAGCCAGCCTGTTACCCTGACTTCTGGGGGTCCCTGGGGGACACTTGGATTTGCTTCAAAAATACAAAGGTTGGGGAGATTAGCAGAGTACAGCTTAGCGAAACGGAGGGCAGGGCAACGCAGTGAGATCTTTTATCCTATGTCTACGGGGTCAGACTGCATGAGAGAGAGAGAAGTCAAGTGTTCTTTTAGAAGTATTTTATTCGGCAGAATTGGCAGATTTTCCTCGCACTCACACAGAGCAGTCATGCACACAATAACAGAAGGACTACTGAATTAGAAAGTCTTAAAAGTGAGGAAGCTAAGGGAAGAAAGTGATTATACTGCACCTGATCTTGAAGACTGCAATTCAGGAAGACGCAGGAATTGATCAGAACACAAATAAAGACTGACGGTAGCCTTCAAACCAGCAGACGCTAGTCAAAGGTGGAAATTCTCCTGAAAAGGAGAGAGCGAGAGAAAGAGCGAGTGAACTAGCCAGTGAGACCCCCAAAATGAGACCCAGTTATAGTGCAAAACATGCCGGGGGTGGGGACAGACCCTTTTCCTGGGAAAGGACAGAAACTAAGTTATGCAGATAGACCTCAACTTTGTAGTTCCCGCAATTGTGATCGCTAGCTTAATCCAGGAGACACTTAGTCTCTCAAGGTGTCAAAGTTGCGGCCGGCCCATTTGAAATATACATATGTGCCTTTCCAAGGTTTTCCTCTGGATACATTACTGGGGGCTATTTGGTCAGACCTATGCCAGGGGGTTTCAGCCTTTAGATCCAGATATCTACGTTTCCATTTGGTGAACCTCCAGCTTAATGAATATATAGATAGCAAATAGTTTTCTTCCCCGAGATAGGGTCTGTAGCTGGTAATAAATATCTCACTCCTGTTGTTAGCAGATCATAAATATTTTCTCTCCTATGAAACCATGGGTTACAAGCCCATTGGACTAGCAGCCCAAGTACAGTATCCCTCCTGGTACAATGATAGCTATGCCCTTGAGTTTATTGTTCTCTAGATCAGAGCTTCTGAATCCTCCAGACAAAGCACATGTATATTTTAAGCAAGAGAAACACATATTAGAGGGAGGGAGAAGGCAGATCAGGGTAAATGTATGTCTAACAAAGAACTTGGAAACTTTACGTCTGAAATCCTGTTTGCATCATATGCATGCATAATTTCCCCATATACATGTAGTTGTCCTCTTTTTTGGTTATCATGCAATGGCCATTTTCCATTCGTAGCTGCATAATCAGAGTCCCGCAGGTGTACCTGCTGAATGCATAAGCTGAGATCCTACATAAAGTTGCATGATGACTGTGCTGCATCATGGAGTTATAAGATGAATGTTTGTGCATTGCAGCACTGCATAGGTGAATGTGTAAACAAATGGGAAATTCACAATTACAATGGTCAATGCACATGCAATATATGCAGTGTGCATATGCAATATGTGCATTTGCAATGCACAATAGTACTATATGTACAATAGCACTGCATGTTCAGTTCTGCTTCTGTGAACTTTAGCTGCAAAGGGTCATTATGCCATGGTGAAAAAATATGATCACATGTGTAAGGGGATTTAAGCATGCCTAAGTCACTAACAAGATGTCAGCCACAGCTATGTATACTTAGGAGCTGCATAACTTTTTGTTAGTGCCTTCAGTGTACCAAATGGTACACTGGAATTATGGAGACAGACACTGCTAATTGCCCACTGCACAATGAGACAATAAAAAGGCACATTGGCAGATACATAATCTGTTGGACAATGTTGGTAACGACCAGAAAGTTGGTGTAGCACAACCACCACTTAACCACATATTTGCAAATTTACATGATATAAGTGTGATGTGGGATCTGGACCTCCTTTTTTGAACTGCTGCCTCCAAATTTCCCTCAGCCAAAAGGCCAGTTATGCTGGCTGGAGGATTCTGGAAAAGGTTTTTCTACAAGAAAGAGATGTTTTCAAGCTGGTTGTTGTTGTTGCAGTTGTGTGCCTTCAAGTCATTTCCAGCTCATGATGACCCTCAGGTGACCTTATCACAGAGTTTTCTTTGCACGATTTGTTCAGAGGGGGTATACCTTTGCCTTCCTCTGAGGTTGAGAGTGTGTGATTTGCCCAAGGTCACCCAGTGGGTTTTCACAGCTGAGTGGAGATCTGAACCCTGCTCTCCAAGAGTCCCAGTCCAGTTGTCAAATCACTATACCACACTAGCTTTAGTCTACCATAAAGAAAGCCAAAGAAAAATAAAAGAATGGAAGTGCTTTGCACTTCGTATAATGTCCTTGAGCTTCATCCTTAGCACTGATACATTTTCTTACACAAAGCTCTGCAAATATCCTTTTCAAATATTTTATAGGATTTCTTGTGTAAAGATGCAGGACCTTGGGAATTTCAGTTTTTACCTGCTCTGATCTGTGTTGTCTGAAGAAATGTTCAGTACTGGACTTACTTTATCAATATATTTTGACATTAAACTGTACATTTATCTAAGGGGAAAAATAACTTGATAACCTGCCATACTACGTTGATGTAAAAGCCAGACCAAGATAGAATTACAATCTGCTCAACTATTTTACAAACCCAGGTGGTTGAAGCACCAGAATTAATATCCTCTTATGGTGACTCAAAGCTCCGAAAAAGCTAGGAAACTAGAAGCTAACTCCGATGCTTCATCAAAGAGTGAGAGTTATGCAGCTCTCTTGATACTGCTGGACTTCATTTCTCAGAATTATTCACCATTTGCTATGCTGGCTAGGACTGTTGGGAAAAAAGCTGTGTCAATTCCTGGAGACATTTGATCTGGCTCTAGTGACGCAGACCTTAGTTACTGTACTCTATGTGGGGCTGTTATCAGGCCAAACACGTCCACACTTTGATACAGTTTAATTGGTGAGATATGATTTAATTGGCAAAATATATTAATTGGCACTGATATAAAACATACCTTGCTATGGCAGTACAGCCTGACTGAATAAGAGGAAAAGACTGGCCAAACACATGCATTATGAATTAGGTCAGAAAACAACTCTAGGCATAACCAGGTCATAGTCAGGAAATCACCAGGAAATTCTAGAGATAGGAAGCTTGTAAATAGACTTAATGACTCTGTGATTTGGACAATAGTGACTGGGAGATTCCCACCTGACTACTGATTGTCTTAACCCTTTTTCCTCTGACCAAGCAACCTTTCCTTTGTTCTATAATCTTTCCAACAAGCACCGAGCTATCAGGGTGACCATTATCCCTTTGTCACCAATGCTAATCCCATTCTAGACCTTATTGTCCACTCTGCAAACTCCATTGTTTGTTTGGCCAGAGAGCCATTCGCACCCTTGCCCTCCAGACAGAAATTGGGTATATAAACCCCTAGTTTTGGCCAGCCAACTCTCAGCGCACCGATTGCTGGTCACCACTCTGCTACTCTGATTTCCGGTTGTATACTATGCTTAAACATGAGCCCAAGCCACATTGCTGTTTCTTTGCTGCTCTTTGAGACTGGTAAATATCACCCACTTCTCCCTGAAATCTTGCTATCTAAAACTTTCCTCCCTTTTCCTTCAGTTATCATGCATAATTGCATACTGTTTGGATTTCGTGAGTATGCGATTAATTCTCCAAATAAAACACAGTTGCTTGCTTTTGGATCTTTGACTGGTTCTTCCTGGGAGAAGTACTGGTAAACATAGGTGGAAAGATCTCACAAGGTTACCCCCCTTTTGCAGGCCTCCTAATTTGAGCTAATAAATTGCATAATAATTGCATCATTGGTGGACCCCTGAATCATCCATGTTTTGGGGTAACAGAGTGCCTGCACTTTAAAACCACCATCCAAGTACTTGTGAAACCAAATTTGGCTGAAAACTTTTGTGTTTACAATAGAGCTGTAAGCTTAAATGAATTCAGTAGTGCGGTTGATGAATGAATGCTTTAACCGCTAATTAAAATTGTCCTTTCAGCTAGTATACACAGGTACATTTCTGTCTTACCATGTATGATAACATGAATCAGGGCAGAAAATTATAATGTGCTTACGCAAGATGGTATTTGTTACCAGGTATGCCCTCAGAACCTATGAATGACTTCATACATGTTCCGAGTACACGTGGCTATCAAGGATCTTGTAAGTTTGGCAAACAGTACATCAGGCAAATTGAATTCAACAAAACCTATTCACATAACCCTCTCTAAAAGGGGAATTTTATTGAATGTACAGCAATCTAGATATACATCATAGTTGCACTGGTATTACAGCAGAGCTTCACAAATGGTAAAGGTACATGCAGCACAGCAAACCTGGAAGATTGAGGGGTTTGGAATTCAAAGCAGTTTGAAGCCGTAGGGAAGAGGGAGACAAGAATCAAAAGTTGGGGCAATATAATACTTTCCCAGTGGGGTGTGGCTATCTGGAGTGCCAGGGCCACCTAGAAACAGGTTGCCAGGTAACCAGAATAGCTCCTCAGGAGAGAAACCCCGCCCAGTAGTATGTGGGAGGGGTGGTGGCAGAGAGGAAAAGATATATATAAGGGCAAACACGGACGGTCTTGTAGAGTCCTTCAGTGAGATTTTTAGCCAGAGAGAGCTCTGGAATAAAGTCCCTCAGTCAGCCAGGGCGGTTATCTGAGCAGCAAAGGGTTTAAATTCTCAGGTAAAGCCTATAGAGAGGCAGAAGAGTAATTAAACCATCTTAGAATCTGGTCAGAAAGTGTGAGCTAGATTGGGGGTTCGGCCTTTGGTGAAAGCGTAGAATGAGTAAGTTTTCCAAGCTTTGTATAAGAGCCCCCTCTCAGGCTCTTGGATAGGATTTTAACACTTATCATCAAATTTCTGTTTCCTACCATGCTTGTTCTCAAAAACAAAACAAAACACAAGCACTTCCCATTCCTATTTCACTTCAGCGTACTTTTGCATTGGTGCAAACAGGAGATGTGAGAGATCATAGTCTTGTCGACTGCAAATGTATTTGAGGATGTGGGATCCAGAAACCAAAGACGTCAGTCATTAAGGAGAGGCTGTTATATCCGTCAGTCAACCTGATAGCTCTTGACTTTGTGACAAGCGAAGGGAAAAGAATACCTGATGAGATGCTTGCAAGCGAGGACTGCAGATAGTAGTTGGGTATAAGCGGCTCCCTGGTTTCTCTGCATCAACAGCTCTGTCATATGCTGTCTCTCTCCAACATCCAAAACTTCTGCTGAGGGTCTTGTTTGCAATAAAAAAACGCTATTCAGGCATCACCCCAGCCCCTTCAAAGGCATGAGCTGGAAAACAGTACATAAAAATTTGCTTCTGGTTCATGGCTGCCTTCTGATGCCTTGCTATGTTTTAAATCTTTCTGAAAGACACTATGTAACTGCTTAAAATTCAGCAAGGCTATTTTTTGAATTGCAACTTGCAGAATTTTTCAGTGGACTTGAACAACAAGCTCTTTGGACAAACTGAAGTCTCTGAGCACTTTTCAAAGGCAGCCCTGTTACACCAAAGTATGGGTGATCCACCCACAATGCCAGTACCTCCATGAAAGAGTGGGTTGGGTGGGTTAGGGTTGGGTGGGAGATGAGGTCAATGTCCTGCTCATCAAAACATTTTGGTGCTCCAACCCTGTCAACCCTGACTTTCAGAATCACAGAATCATAGAATTCGAAGAGACTACAAGGGCCATTGAGTCCAACTCCAAGCCATGCAGGAATACACCATTAAAGCGTTCCCAACAAACGGCCATCCAATCTCTGCTTAAAAACTTCAAAAGAGGAAACCTCCACCACACTCCACTGAGGCAGCCTATTCCATCGTCAAATTGCTGTTATCATCAGGAAGTTCTTCCTAACGCTTAGATGGAATCTCTTTTCCTGTAGTTTGAAGCCAGTGCTCTGTGCCCTAGTCCCTGGAGCAGCAGAAAACAGACTTCCACCATCCTTTGTATGACAACCATGATATGACTCAACTATAGCCCTGCTAGGACATTCCATACTCCCATCCCTCTTGGGTTTCTGGTAGGCAGCCAAGTCTGTAGTCATTTTGTCCTTAAAGTCATGATGGTTTTTCTGATTGTGTTAAGTGTGTGTGTGTGTGTGTGTGTGTGTTCTCAGAAGATTGGTTTAGTGCAGTTTTAAATAATGTTTTTAATTTTTTTTTTATTTGCTGTACGTCACCTCAGAAGCCCTGGTAGGTCTAGACATTTCAAAAAACCCTGAGAGTTGAAGGATGGCAGATTAAATCAGCATATCTTGGGAAAGGTAGCTTGAAGAAGTTAACCAGGGCTTTCTAGTAGAGACTTCTCAGTTGCCAATCACACTACAAATCTCGGAATGTATCCATGGTAGTTAAAGTGACATGAAACTACTATAGCTGGGTAGAGCAGACATACTCCTAGATGACAATTCTCTGACTCACCATGAGAAAAGGCATTTTTTAAAAAGTAAACTTCTACAGGAAAGCTATGAATATGGCTGTGTGTGGTAGGGAAATTGGTGGTCGGAGCCTTAGCCTTGGTAACTTTTGGCTTTTTTGCCATTCAGACACTGGCTGGGCAAACAAACCACTATAAAGTCAAAGGCTTTCATGGTCAAAACCCCGTTACAGCCACAGATGCAGGCAAAATGTCAGGGCCGAATACTTAATAGAACATGGCCTCAAAGCCTGGAAAACCCACAACAACCTATAAACAAACCATTCTTTCCCTTTCATTGTTCTGCCTTCTGCTTCTCTTTCCCAAACCTCTTGCTTCAGTTCTGGTTCAATTTCATTGCAAGAAACCATTTGTGTTTATTGAGACAATCTTCCAAATCGATATTTTAACACTTCTCCTGTATGCAGCATGATGTGTTTTTGCAACTGTGCTATAAACCAACTGGGCTGACTTTTGGGGAACACCTGGACTGAGGTCAGGGGCTTTTGCAGATTAAGTATGATTCAATCCGTTCTGGAGAGGGGGCATTGCTTGCTCCAGCCATGGGTGTAGGATCAGGGAACAGCATAGCCTCCAGCTGTCCTGATTAGGCAAGTTCAGTCCTAATTCTGTCATTCCACTTTCCCAGCTGCTTTTAAAATGTCCAGTTTCTTTCTTCCACGCTCACATCTCCCTTTAGCCTCAGTTTATTTCAATTGCTCAAAAATGAAGTCAAAATGCTAAAGTAGTTTGTGTTTATTTAACTCAGCAGAAGGGAGAGGGAAGAAGGGGGCAGAATCTTGCCCTTCCCTGTAGACTCGGGCAAAATCAAACTATTGCAGCCTCTTCTAGCTTGTCTGTTCTTCCTTATTCCCAACTTTTGACATCCTGACCACTCTCTGATGTAGCTTGGCTGCACATGTTCTGGTTTTCATCTAGGACATGTTGGAGGGCATGGCACAGACCTATTTTGAGCATAAAATTAAACATTTAGCCATGAGTGTCAGAAGGGGAAGATTGGAAGCTTTTGTTTTCAGTCAAACATTGCTCAGAAAGGGTACTTCTAGGATGAAGGTCTTTAATCCTGCAAAGCAATTTGTCCAGGAGTAGAAACAACTGGAAAAAGATGGCAGAATGGAGAGTGAGCCTGCTTCAGATGTTTTTATGCAAATGTTCATCTCCATTGTGGCCAAAATGTTTTGGTCATCCAGCACATGTAAAAGAATACGTTTAGCCACAAAGATGGGTGTGTGTGTGTGTTTTGTAACAGCTCCAAACTGAAGATTGGCATTCATTTGTGCTTCCAGCAGTTGCCCTTTGAAACATATACATACATACATACATGCATACATACATACATACATACATACATACATACATACATATATAGGTGTACCTACATTGGCATACTCTCTGACTATGAAGCTCTTTTTATACCAACCCAACCCCTTCTTCCTTCTCATTGTGCATCTAGCTGGAAGGTTAAGTCCCCCCCCTCCCCGCAATAGGATTGGGAGGATGGTAAAGAAGGGCTGGAGGAACAGAGACTTTGACCATTTCTGCACTACAGTGTTACAGTGCTATTATCCACTTTCAACGTCCTCTGGATTTCTGGAGTTTAGGGAGGGGCATTTAGAACTCTCAGCCAGAGAGCTCTTTGGCCTCAGGAAACTACAAACCCCAGAATTCCACATGATATTGAAAGTGGAATAATACCACAATAACAGAGTAGTGTGGAAATGGCCTTTGTGTTAGTTTGCAGCAGCATGTCTGTAGTAAATAGAACAATACAGCATGAGCTGGCAGAGGATGGAATTCTACCCTAGCCGTTCTTAGCCTTGTGTGCTTGCCTACATCAGACAAGGCAAACAGCAGCTGCCTCTAGAATTCCTTACTGGGCCTACATGAACAGCAAAACTGAGAGAAGAGGAGAAACTAAGCAAGCCTACCTTGTTAGCTACCTCCACTGTGTTTGGCTCCCAAGAGGGAAATCATAAGAAACTGAAAGCTGGTGAAAGAAAAAAAATCATCCCTGAATGCATTTAGGAAGAAGCTTTCAAGCATCTCTAGAAGTTCAGAATGTCTTGGCTTAGTTATGCAAGGCTTACCCTATCTGTTTGTGTCATTTCACATTTGTGTATCATTAGTTTTGAACAAAAGGTTTGCTGAAACATATAGAACTGCTGTTTTGTTGTTGTTGTGTAAGAAACTACACCTGGTTTTTCCACGTGTGCTTAACTGTGTACTCCTGCACAGCAGAGGGTTGGATTGCATGGCCCTTGTAATCTCTCCCAATTCTATGATTCTGTGTTATTTCTGCTGGTGGTACCAAATTTCCTCTTAAAGAAGGAATGCTCATGAATGCATCTACTTCCTTAGGTCTATATTCAGTCCATCCCTGCCTTCTCCGTTCTCTTTTTGTCATAGGTCCTTTATAGTTTGGAATAAAATCTGGTAAGATTTCACCCCTCCACCGAAGTGGGAACCACCAGCTACCATGGCTGATGGGTACCAGAATCATGCATTTAAAAATGACCAAGGGATAAAGGGATTAAGGTACAACAGATTTTGGCTTCAGGACCAATAAACTTACTCCCAATGATTTAAAAAGTGATAATTTTCTTTTCCTGCCATGGAAGGAACAGTTCTGGAAAGTTTTAACTGTGTTATTAAGGCCACCAAAGTTTAGGAGTTTGTGAGTTATAAAATCATTTTGAGTCTATTTTAGAATTCATTGAGCCCTCCTACATCACTGCCTAGTGATTGATGCGGCATCACATATAATAATAATTATTAATAATGCCGATAGATTACAGAGTGGAAAAATCAGATTCTTCATAGACAGCTGCTGTCACTGCTGACATTAGCATCATAAAAGTGGTGAGAAAAGTTTCAAATAGATGAGAGGGGCAAAAGGAACATGTGACAGATTTTTTTTTTAAAAAAACCCACAACAATGTGAAATAAAGTTACATCTCCATCGATCAGGTAGATTGTTATCTTCTCTAATCAACCTCAAATTTTCAAGGCAGCTTATGCAGATTTGAGTAAAGTTTATTGACTCTCTCAGGAAGGACAGGCTTCCATGTATACCTCTTCACCATAGAAGAAGAAATACAGGGGTTGGACAAGGTTCATAGAATCATCGAATTGGAAGATATTCCAAGGACCGTCTAATCCAACCCTATGCTAGTGCAAGAATTGTTTGCTAAAACACTGCTTAAGAGGGAGACATTCAACCTCCATTTAAAGAGTTCTAAAAAAAGAAGAGCCAACCACCTTGTGAGCCAGTCTATTCCACTTTTGAACAGCTCTTACAATCAAGGTTTGTTGTTCTTAACTGCTGTCAAGTTGACTTCATCTTATGGTGACCCCATGGATGAAGGACCACCAAATCCTTCTATCCTCAACCGCCCTGCTCAGGTCTTGCAGGTTCAGGGACATGGATTCCTTGATTGAGCCTGTCCATCTATAATGTGGTCTTCCCCTTTTCCTACTGTCTTCTACCTTACCAAGCAGCATTGTCTTTTCTAGTGAGTCAGGTCTTCTCCTGATATAACCAAAGTATGATAGCCTTAGTTTAGTCATCTTGATTTCTAGGGAGGGTTCAGGGTTGATTTGTTCTAGGACACCTTCATTTGTCTTTTTAGCAGTCCAGGGTATCCATAAAACTCTTCTCCAGCACCACATTTCAAATGAGTTGATTTTTTTCCTATTAGCTGTCTTCACCATCCAGCTTTCACAACCATACATAGAAATTGGAAATACAACAGTATGGACAATCTGAACATTAGTATTCAATGATACATCTTTCTACTTCAGGATCTTGTTTAGGTCCTTCATAGCTGCCTTTCCAAGTCCTGGTCTTCTTCTGATATCTTGACTGCAGTCTCCATTCTGATTAATCACTGAGCCAAGGTATGGAAAATCTTGAACTGTTTCAATGTCTTCATTGTCTACTTTAAGGTTGTATAAATCATCTGAGGTCACTATTTCTGCTACTATTTCTGCTTTCTTAATGTTCAGCTGTAAACTTGTTTTTGCACTTTCTATTTTGACTTTCTTTAGTAATTGTTCCAAGTCTTTGCTGTTTCCTGCTAGTAGTATGGTGTCATTTGCATATCTTAAATTGCTGATGTTACTTCCTCCAGTTTTCATATCTTCTTCCTCTGAGTCCAGTTCTGTTTTAGATATGATATGTTCAATCAAGATACTCTATATTAATGTAGTTCACCTGCACAAACTTAAAATTGCTTTCAGGAGAGACTAGACTATGGCAGTGTCCTAGTTTCCTCTTTCTGGATGTTGCTAGACTACAGCTCCCAGCCTTTCTCATGATTAGGCATGCTGACTAGGGCTCATGGGAGTTGCAGTCCAACAATGTCTTCAGGACAGCACTTTATCCACTCCTGAACTAAGGAGATGTTTCAAAAGTTTGAGGGAAAAGATGAGTTGTGAGGAATTTGAAGGTAGAGATAGAAAGTGAGAGATGGCTTCACATATTTTTGGAAGCAAGTTGAAGAAGAAATGTGTGCATCCACCATTTTATTTTATCAAGCATTCAATTGCTTTCAGACAAACTCATTCGCCACAACCGGGTATCTCCTCTCATGTTATACAAACTGTGATAGACTCAATCACTTCTGTCCCTTTTCTGCTAGAACCAATCCCATTTTCAGCTGGGAGCACAAGAATGCCAGAGTTAGTTTGGCCAATCTTCACCTTGCTTTTGACAACTCCATTTTTTATTATTTCAAATCTATATACCCCTGCGCTCACCAGGAACTCTGCTTTAATCTAACATGGGAGATCTGGCAGAGCTTATCTTGCTTTGAACAATAACTAAAAGGCTGTTTAGTAAGAAAAGACCACTGTTGACAGAATTTCAGAGAGCCAAAGAAAACTACAAAATGACAGATGAATCAGAAACATTGCTGGGAGGAGATTCACCCTCAAAGCTAAAGCCTTGGTAGAAACAGAGCGGTTCCAAGGAGTGCCACATGGGAGGAGTTCTCTTCAAAAGGCAGCAGCAGTTAATCCCTTTATCTGGGACTGACTCCAAAATTCCTTCTAATTCTGAATTCCTGACTGCAGTATCCAAGGCCTGGGCCATCAGTGGAGCAACACTGAATTAATAGAAGCAGGCTAGATTCATCTAAAATGTTTGGTCTTACACTCCCCACTATCTGAACACTGTGGGTCTTACATTAGCCATGATTGGTGCCATTGGGTTGGATCCAGACTTCCTCAGGCTTGGAGTACATCCATTGACATCAATGAGACTTATCAGCTCTTCAGCCTGACAAACTGAAGTTGAAAGTCTACAGAGCCTTCCTCCACAGCATCTCAAGATAACACAGAGACTACATGACGCTAACACAGATATTCCGGTCCCATTCCTTCTGGCGTGTTGTTCAACCTCTTTGCCTGATGAAGATAACTTTGGTTTGGAAAGTGCCTGTGTCAAGATTTTTGTGCCTTTTGGGGTTGGTCTAATAAAGCTATCACCACATATGGATTCTGGAATGCACCTTAAGTTAGTCCTGACTAATTTTACCCAGTGATTTCAGTGGATTTGATCTAAGTGTGAATAAAACTGGATCCACTTCAGATTTTTTAAATGATATTCCAACTTTACAAATTCTTCCCAGACATCCTACAGAGAGAAAGAGGAAGAGGCAGTAGTAGTAATAGTGTGATAAAAATAATAGTGATGAAACCCTCACTCTCAAAGCTAGAAATTCCTTTTTTACAATCTGAACTCAAAAGTCTTAAGATGTCCGTTTCCTGGAAGCACGAGGGTCATGCAGGCTAGATTATGAGTGTTGGCTCCATCCTGTGTTTTAACATGTAGGTGAGAAAAGGGAGCTTCCTCCTTGATTTGCAACTGTTAATTACATTCCTTGTTTAAGGTAACAGACTCTCTGAAGTAAGCAAACACCGAAGTTCCTGTTAAATTAGCACATGCTATCTGAAAGTGATAAACAGATTGAGACAATTTAATGTTGATTGGGACAGTTTATTGTTGATAGGTGCCAGACAGAGCAGAGGTGCTTTGAACTAACTGCTGTTTTCTGAATGTTTACATGAGGAAACCCACCTGTTTAGTATATATAAGGTAGGTGTGAGGAAATGTGTTTTGTCTCACTTTGGACCTCCATAAGGTGTTGACCCATTTCTGCTGCAGGAATAAACCTCGCCTTAACTCTTTTCTCACATTGCTTTGCTAATTTGGACTCTCTGCTGGGCAACAAATCTCACTCTTGTGACAAAAGAAGTTGTTGTTGTTGTTGTTGTTGTGTGCCTTAAGTCATTTCTGACTTATGGCGGCCTCACCCAAAGTCACCCAAAGTCACCCAGTGCATTTCTATGGCTGAATGAGGACTCAAACCCTGGTCTTCAGGGTCATAATCCAGGATTCAAACCAATACACCACTCTGGTAATAGTAGTTACACCCAATTGATACAAAGCCTATTTTATTTCTTTCTTATATCCTGTTTCAGTGGCTGTTTTTCAACAGGAAGTAGAGTTGCAGTGAAGAGGGAATGAGGGCATTGCACTCTCAATTAGAGTTCTGTTCCCTCCCATGAAATTTTCATTCAAGGCCAAACATTTCTAGCATTGCAGTGAGTGGAATTTTTAAAATCTATTTACTCTGTTTGCATTCCCTTGTTAACTGTGCCTGCCCCTTTGCTTCGGATGGCTAAATGTTATTTCTAAATGCTTGGCTGAAGTTTTAAGTTATTGCAATACTAGAGAGTTGGGGAGGAAAGGAAAAATTCATTGGAGGGACAGAATTTTATTGGGGGGGGCAATGCCCTCATTTTGTCCTTCACCCATAACTACTTCCCTGGTCTCTGCTATATAGCAACAATTCATTTGTTAATCTGCCTTAGTTCACTTACTAACAAGACCGCCTGATGGCTTGTGTAACATTGTAAGTTGGTAGTTGGGTGACATTAACTCCAGTGCAAGGGCCAATTATGCTGCCTCATCAAATTTGTACTACCAGAAATGGTACCCTTCCAAAATTTGGGTTCTCCTGTTTGCACCAAGGCTGTTTGATGAGCAGAGTTCAGTCAATGGCTCTAAACTACTCCATTTTATCCTGTCACCCATAGACCTGACAGTATAGTCTTTCCGTGAGACTCTAGGCCAGGTGTTTTGCACTGGCTACAGGAAAACAAGCATAGATTTTGAAATCAGGCTTAAGTTTCCAAAGGAGTATACTTCAAGGATATCAAGAAGGATGTGACAGATTGTTAACTGTCTAAGGACGGTGAAAAGGAAGAGGTTGAGGTGGTCAAAAAGAAGAAGGTGTTTTAATACAGTTTGGGCAGTTTGTTTTGAAACTGCGTGCTGATTTTTGTGCATAATGTCCACATCATTTTAGTGCACCATAAACTTTAATGAGTGTAAGGTATCTAGTTTCCCACACATTGTTTGTACTGCACATTTTTTTCTAACTGCACACTAAAAAACGAACAAACAAACAAAAAACCCATCAGTACCATGCCCAATATACTTTAGGTAATTCTGTCTCTCTCTCTCTCTCTCTCTCTCTCTCTCTCTCTCTCTCTCTCTCTCTCTCACACACACACACACACACACACACCAGTTGATAAGAAATGTTGGCTTTTCCTTCCACCCCAAGTAATTACTGGAACCCGACATAAGTCAGACTCCAGCCATCACAACTCACTTTTTCAACTATTGCAGAGACCAGAATTCTGTTCCAACCATGTAAGGAACAAAAAATTTGAAGGGATCCCCCAAGGGGCCATTGGAGGTCTTTCCAGAAGGATTATCACTACAGAAAAATGGACATGTGCCCACCAAGCTCCCCAACAACACAGAAATGACTGTTTTGGGCAAGGAGGCTATGTTGCTTGCAAGGTGGATAGGGTGTAGCTACATTGTAGCTATATTGTAGCTACATAGCTACAACGGGAGATGTAGCTATGTAGACCTGGCTATGGGCCTTTTCGCACCTTATCTTGATAGCGCGACAAACTAGAGCCCTCACGATATTGCCAATATCACAAGGGGCCCAGTAGAGAGCCCTTTGCAGCCTGCACACGGTAGGGCATTCGCGACAGAGCAGCAGTCCCTGCCTGGTGCCTTGTCCGCATGTCGGCGTCCTGAGCCATGCCCAGGTCCCGCCCTGTCCCCGCCCCACCACCCCTGATTGGTCGATGTTTTTTCTTTCTTTCTTTTTTTTATTGTTTCGTTGACTATCGTGCTAACGTTAGCATGATAGGTCCTGCCAACAGGCTGTTTCATACTATGTTGGTAACGTGCTAACTATAGCGCTATTTTTTTTTTTAAAAAAAGCACAGTCGGTCGGACCCCGGGGGCTGCTGTCGTCTCGAGTGTGAGTGGCGACGCAGCCCCGGGGTGGCCTCTCACGGTGACATGTCGTGCAGTGTTCCCTGCTGCGATGGGGGCAGCGGCCGGCCTGCTGCTGGGCGGAGCGTCCCCTGGGGGTTGCTGCGTGAGGGACAGGCAGAGGGGACTGCCCACACCCCGCCCACTCCCGGGTCCTTCCCGGAAGCACACCGGACGACGGCTCCACAGGCCCTCCGGTCGTGCGACCGATGCGTGAAAGGGAAGTTATTTTCACCTTTCAGGCCAAAATATGAAAACGCGCTATCAGCACTATCCATGGCCGTGATAGCATCTGGTTCACCAGAACATCATGCGCTACAGCGGCTCATGAAGGGAGGAGGGAGCGTGCCTAATATGCTTTAAAAACACCATGCGAAAAGGACCTCAGTGATCCACGTATCTTTCCTGAGGTAGGCTACAGTCCGAAGTGTCTTCTGTTATACCCAAAGTTCTGTTCTCTATAAGCTTCCATGTGGACCAGAAGAATGCTCTAATAGATACAGAAGGCAAAGAGAGAGCAGCTTCACATTCTAAGGAGTGTCTCATAAGTTTCAATATGCCTGCTGGTTTTATTTAGGGCTTGGCTCAAGTATTACCATTTGATAAACATCTTTCAAACATTCCTTTCACGTGGTTGAAAATGCAGCATTCATGGAATTTCATCTCACATTCTGATCATTCTATAACAGCGGTATATTGAGTTTGATGGAGGCATACAGATAGCCTGGCTGGGAAAGTAGAGAAAGCACAGTTCTTGGAAGTAACTAGGTACAAATAACTAGTTTAGTTCTTAGCTATCAATTCCTTCTTCCTATACAAAAGGTCTCGCTTCATTACATTGTGATTATAGCTTACTGGTGGATAATGCCACCTCTTTTGCGACGTTAACAGTTATGCTTTTAGTTACTTTTGTAGTTATGGAAGCGTTGCCTCAGGAAAAGGTAGAAGAATGCCACAGGATTGAAGTGTTGGCTCATAGCGAACTTCAAACTACTGCCTCATGCCATGGTGTCGGTGTTCAGGTAACAGCAAAATGTATGGGAGGAGAGTATGTTTGTACCATTGACCCACAGCTTGTGGAATTCATTTTTAAGTAACTAAAAGTACCTGTTTTAGGGTTTGGGGTTTTTTTTTGGAATGGGAAAAGTTTAAAAATTTTAACGGTAAATACAAAACTACTCTGGTGGCTTTAGTAGTAGAACTGTAATATTAATAGAACAAAATAGCTTTGCAGGCTCTGAAAGAGGAAGAGGAGATAAAAGAAAAATCATTAAAGCCTAAATCTAATCCCCAGCTGCAAGTCAAGCAGACTCTTGATAAACTATTGATTTTTTTCCCTGAACGCTATGATTCTATCAGTTATTATTGACTCTGATGGGTGGGTGGAGAGAGGTCTCCCATGCAGGACCAAAACCACTGTATAGTAACTTCATGTGCAGCTTGGAAGAATGACTGCTGGTGGCTTTCAGGTCAGAGGGTCCGTGAATCTGCTCCAGATTTTAGTCTGAACTTTACTAGAGTTATCCAAGGTGCTGAACCTACTTTGGGACAGAATGCAGAACCTTGAATAGCATCTTTGAAGTTTAGACTACAACCCAGAGGAGACCTTTTGCACCACTGATGAGGAAAGCACCAGCAGTGATGTGTTTAGAGAAGTTCCTTTTTTGTATTACAGCTATCAGAATCTCAGTGTTTTGGGACCTGAGATCCAAAACCATAACTTTTTGAAGTTCTTATTGAGTGACACACTAACTCCTACACACTCTCTCACTCCTATTATAAACATTTCTGTCATCTTAATGTGAATTTATATTTTTTGCTGATACGACTTTTTTCATCATATCTTTTCTAAGCTGAAAAATTCTCTTTTTGGGGGAATATTATATAAAAAGCTTTCTGGGGTCAATCTTCTCACTCTTCTTCTCTGTGTTTTTTAACCAAGCTCTGCCACTATTGATTTTAATCTTTTTTATTGATCTGCTTCAAAGGACAATCTCTGGAAATGGAACTGAATGCCAGTCTTTGGTTTGAGGGCTGTTCTAATAGTCTTTTTTTCCTCCACGTCCCGTAGATAAATGCATCCTTCTTATGCATGCTTGAGGAATGAAATATTTTGGCTGCAATGCAGACACGCACTTGTTTGATTACATCTACAGCAGCCTTCTTGCCACCTTTTCCCAGCTATTTCAGCTCCTGGACAAACAGCTTTGTAGGATTAAGAAACTTATTTATGCTGAACTGGATCATGGTTCCATCTTCTGATAATGATGATGACGACGTTGAGAACAACAACGTTCCTACAGTGTGGGAGCTGATGCTTATCAAAGACTATCTGATCTCCATGGGTAATTGTGAAGGGTGACCTCTGCCACCAATCACTCACAATGTGTTTTGGCCACCAACAAGATTGTTCCAATATATCTCATCAACATCGCTGTCGATAGTAGAGAATCAATTGTTTTTCCACTCTCGCTAATGAACAGCTCTGTGTAATTAATCCAAAGGTCACACACTCAAAGAACAGCAAAAGTCTTTTCCATAAAAATTAACCATCTGTCAGGGCAGGGCAATGGAGAGTAGCCCTAGGTGAAGCAGGAACCAAGGAGCTGGCCAGTAGTCAAGACCAAAGAGTACGTTAGAACCAAAGAACAAATCAGGAAGCAATGCCAAAAACAAGATTTAAACATTTAAAGCCCTGAATAGTTTGGGACCTCAATATTTGAAAGAGAGCCTCTCCACTTATATGCCTGCTAAGGGACTTAGATCAGACCTCCTCTGTTTTCCACCAGTGGAATCACAGGCAATTTCTACACTGCACTGTTATAGTGCCATTATTCCACTTTCAACATCCTGTGGAATTCTGGGATTTGTAGTTCACTGAGGCCAAAGAGCTCTCTGGCTGAGAATTTTAAATGCCACCCCTTAAACTGCAAACCCCAGGATTCCATAGGATGTTGAAAATGGAATAATGGCACTCTAACAGTGTAGGGCAGAAATGGCCTCAATCTGCATTGTTTAGGGTCTCACTGTGGTGCCAAGTTCAAACATGAGTTTCAGCAAAAGTCTTTAGGGGCCTACTGATTTCAGCCAATGCATATTGATGCATGGTTTTTATATAGTTTTAACTCCAACTTTTTAAAGTATGTAATTTTTTTTTAAAAAATGTTAAATTCTTGTATTGTTTTCAGTTTTACTGTCCTGCATTTTAAAGTGTTCTACAGATTTTCTCAGGATCTCATGGGATGGAACGGGATAGAAATATTGCAAACAAACTAACAAACAAGGTCACAGTAATGCACCAGAGCTCAAAAAAGGAAAAAAAAAAGAAAAGAATAAAGAAGACCTCCTTGTCCAACCAAGGGTCACGAGGAAGCCCTATCATACTCCTTCCTGTCTAGGCCGATCCAATGGCCAACTTGGATGGGTGGAATCACTCCAGAGTCTGGGAATACCTCATGTGGAAGCTGCCACAATGCAGCTCAGAATTTCAATAGTGACTGAGAGACTGGCTGTAGTCCAAAGATTTCAGAAATTCCTGGTGCTAATCTTAGGCCATTTCCACACTACATTGTTATAATGCATTATGCCACTTTTAACATCCTATGGAATCCTGGAGTTTGCAATTTAGGGAGGGGCATTTAGAATTCACATCCAGAGAGTTCTTTGGCCTCAAGAAACTACAATGCTCAGAATTCCACAAGATGTTGAAAGTAGAATAATAGCACTATAACAGCGTGAGCGGAAATGGTCTTAATTGAGTTTAATAATATATTTTGGACGCTTTGATCTCTAAAGTGTTTACAAAGCAAGCTGGATTCTGTACCTAATGGGATGGAGGTGGGTGGGGAGAGGCACGTTTCTTATATGCTGATGTTGGATTTGTTTGACAACCATATCATTTTTGGGAGAAAGAGTAGTGTTTGGATGCTTCGTGGTACACAAAGAAACCACTCAACTCACCGTGCCAAGAATAACTTGAAAAACGGCACTTCCAAGAGAATTCTTAGGGTTTTTAAAGGTGGGGGGTGGGATAGGGATTAAAAGGTGACAGCCCTGGCAGTTGATCAGTTGGAACTGAAAAACACACAGACATTCACACACAGAGGAAAGAGCTACAAGCTGATACATTCCTGGAGTTTCGAAATGAAGCTGCTTCCAATTATTGCAAAACGTCACTCACAAATAAGAGCTTTGGAGAGAGACCTGCAACTAGTTTTGGTTTTGCAAGGGTGCATTTGGGTCAAAATCTATTTTGATTTCCCTGTAACAAACAACTGTTCCCCACACAGCTGTTTCATGAAATTATCAGTGAATGGTACACCATATTAATAACTCTTATTTTGACTATTTTCTCTCCAGGAGCTTGCTTGTGTCGGGAACAAAAATAAACTCTTGCACAAGCAGCCTTGATTATGTTGACATCTGAGTCAGTCCAAGCCCTCATCACCCATCGACCCCTTCATCCAGATGGTTTGAGTTTCCACAAGAATCAACATATGTTTCAAGAGTCTGCCACTGCCTGCCGGGAAATGCTAATATGGCAACACAAAACCGTTGGGAGTCAAGCAAACAGGGCAGGTTTGAAAATGTTTTAGACCTCCTTGCTAAAGGAGATGGAGCATGTACAGATGTCTACTCAGGGTGCTTAGAATGTCTGCTTGAAGAAATGACTTGAGGCTGGTATCTTGAGGACTAGCAGCCATGTTTGGACATGAGAGACCCACGGAGTGTTCTTGGCTGAGTCACCACTGGTGAATATCAGGTTACATCTTCCCTGGAGTCGCTTCCAGGTCTGAGGCTGGTGATTTCATACATGTTTATGAAACGCCCTGAAAAGTCTCTTAATATTAGTAGCTATTTGTTACTCTTTTGCTACCATTTAGAGCAATTCTTCAGTTGCCACTGCCTTGTGATCATTATTTTATTTTATTCCCTTACTCAAATAATCCTAGCCAAACATGGACTAAGTGCTAAACACTATGTAAAGAACTGGATCTGTTTGCTGATCTCCTAACAGGCAAACCCCTACAGCACAGCTGTATCACAACACATTAGTGTGTCACCTGCAGTGTGTAGGTGTGTGACGTGAATGTAATGAGTGGAGGGGCTGCCTCCCCGGCTGCCATGGCAGGCCAGGCTTGGGTGGAGGGGCTGCCTCCGCTCATGGAATTACTTACTAAATTACTGTGTTGTGAAATGATGCATGCCTAAAAAGTGTGTTACCAACATGAAAAATTTAGAAAGCTCTGCCCTATAGTGTAGGGGCAATGTTTCCTATATACAGTGATGTAGACTGGAGTCAACTGACTTGGACTCAAGTTGGACTTAAGTCACTTCAGTGACCCAACTCAGACTTGACTCAGCCAGTAATGATGCACTGACTCGACTCATGACTTGTATACTTTTAGTAACTGACTTGCTGCCCTTGGTTCAGTAACATAAAACATTCATCCAGAAACCCTAAAACTTTGAACAACACTTCCATCTCTTTTTGTCTACTGGTGACATTACAATCTGTTTCGAGCCCAAAGTGTGGGCACATTTCTCAGAGGGGAACAGCAAATGGGTTAGGCAATGGGCTTGAGGGGGGGTGAGGTCTGCCCAGCAGCCTGTCTCCACTGCATATTGGAGGAGCCTTCTAAAACTTTTCCTAAGAGCAGAAGACAAGACTCACCCCTAGAGTGTAGGGTGCATTTCCTCACTTCCAAAGCTGCAGATGGCAAAATTGCAAATGTGGAGAACTGACTCTGCTTAAATTGTTAAAACTAAATTTATTTCACTCTATCTAATAATTCTGGAATTTTGGTTGGGGTATAAAGTTGGTTTCCAGACTTGAGACTTGACTTGAAAGTATCTTCAAGGACTTGAAACTTGACTTGAGGTTTGGAGGTAGAGACTTGGAGTAAAAGACTTAAATATATCACTGGCTATAACTTTGTGCACTTTTTGAATGCAAGACCAACGTCTAGCCAAGTTTGACATTCCAACCAAGCTCCACCCCACACACTGGTAACATTGTCCTCATTTGTGCTTAGTGCTAGTTGTGCTGTGCCCATATAGTGATGATGCTGGAGTTCTGTATTAATACCAGTGCAATATCAACACTGTATTCACATAGATCCACTATACTGTCACAGTGTTCCTCTAGCAGCATAAGTAGAGTTTAGCAACAATCCTGTCCCCAGCCTACATCTCAGGCCCTTTTTACACGGCATTTTCCATGCGAAAGGGTGCCTGGAGCATTGCGCGATTGTGAGGAGCGATCTGCACGACACACTCACAATTGCACGACGCTCCAGGAGCCAGCAGGCGCCAATTGCACACCTTTTCATTTTTGGCTACAAGCCGAAAACAGTGCGTGATTGCGCATTGCTCCCGGGCCCCACGTGCACTTACCTGGCGTGCGGAGCCTCCAGAGCTGCGCGAGTCACGCTTCCTGCTGCAGCGCAGCCTGGGAAACTCCCAGGCTGTACTGCGGAAGGAAGAGGTGGGGCTCTCGCACCCCAGACATGAGAGCCTCTCACCAGAGGCTGCTCACACAATCCCCACACCCCAGCGCCAGAAGAAGGTAAGGTGCAGAAAGGGCCTCAGACCCCAAGAAAAGATCATGCTATAGGAACATTAAGTCTGCCATAGAATTCAATACTGCCACATAGATAACTATAAATTCTGTGTCATTGCTTAAAATAACAATTCACATAAAAATTAATCAAAGGACTTCCTCAACTTTGATGCATTTGTTTAGGGAAAAACAATCTTTCGAGTGCCTGAAATGCTGATTTTGTAACAGACACCATCTATTTCATATGTATTGATTCTTTCTTCAAAGAAGTTATAAAGTTGCCTTTCAGCTCCACATTAAGGGCCAGAATCCTGAATTTCCCTGTAGAAGTGGTTGGACATTTTTGTCTGATGCAGAGTTGTTTCAATTGCATGTTGCAGATGTGGAGTTGCACATTCAGTGCTATTGTGTGTTTGGATGCACATGTCAATGTGCATGGATACTCAGTTGCACAACATTGCCATTTGGCGTAACAATTATGTAGCACAATCAGTGTGTGACTCCCTTACGGTTCTAAGCTGTTTTAGGATGCTATTTAAGAGTGAGACTTCGGAGGTTTCCTGCTATCCTCATCCAAACATAGGGTTTGTAGCAATATTCTAGAATCCTCTTAACAGTGTGAGTCTTTCCCAATGTCGATATGAAGGAACAGAAGAAGCTGTCATAATTTCTGGCTGAGATCTTCAGTTCTGATACGGGATATGAATTAACAGCACCTACTAAAAACAAGCAAATGATAATAAAGCTGGCCAACAGATTGCAAAGGGAATACTAATATAGATTAGAAAGCTTTTGAAGTTGTTATCTTGATGCTCAACATTTTCAATATCCTGCCCAATTAACACTTATAACATGTTAGACTGACGCCCACACCGACAGCACTGCTCTGAGAGCCCTTTCTCAAGCTGTCTAGCCTCACTTACTAATTGCTTCTTCAGACTTAAATAATATTGATACATTAAGCATTCATGGAAAGGTTTTTTTTTTCAGGTACCACAACACAAGCCTTCTTCCAAAGTGGAAGGAATTTCAGAATTTGCACCTATTCTTCCTTAAAGAGAAGTGTAGCTCACATCTAGATTGTCTTCCTTATTACTTGATCTACCTCCTCTCCAATGAACTTGGTTTATTGATTTATTTTATTTATTTATATCCCACCTTTCTCCAGACAATGCAACTCAAGGCAGCTAACATTTAAACAGTACAAGTTAAAACATACAAAGAAGTACAAATAGAAAATTTTAAAAACAATGAAACAATTTACAGCATAGTTAAAAACATTAAAGATTAAAAATATTGAAGACATTAAAATACATTAAAAACTCTACCAACCTTAACATTCAGAACTACACAGCATTAAAAGCCCAAACCCAACAATTTACAAAAGCCAGATGGCACAAAAATGTTTAACCAGCATCATACGGAGACTAAGGCCCTTTCCGCATGAGGCGAGTGAATCGCTCCATGCCGTTACTTACCGGCTCTTCTTGGGTCCGAAGTAACGCAGACTTTCCCTTGAGCCCTTCCGCAGGGCTCCTCCATTAGTGCAGGGCGAACCGGAGCAGTGCGAGGTCTATAGATCCGCACTGCTCCGGCTCATAATGGCAGCTTCCTGCAGCTTCCAGCTCAAAATGGCAGCTTCCGGTGTCTTCGTGGGAGTGGACCAACCGCTGACGGTGGCCACGCCCATAGCCCGCCCTCCACTGATCTTAGGCTCGCATTGGTGCGAGCCTGTGCATCTGCACAGGTAAGTAGGAACGCAATGGTGCATTCCAGAAAACGTAAAGACCTGATTTTTCCGGTCTTTACTTAGCACGGGGGAGGACTACTTGGGGGCGGGTTGGATCGGACTGAGGTGCGGAACTAAGTTAAATACTCCCCACCTACTCCGATCCAGGGTGCAGATGACCTCCGTGCCAGGACGCCTTGGCCCGTTTTAACTGCCTGGTGCGGAAAGGGTCTAAGGAGGGGCCATCCTGGCCTGGTTTGCCTCCACCAAGGTCAATTTTTTGTCTCCTTCACCCATGTTCAGTGTTAATATCAAGCTTTTTGGCCATGACTCTTAAAACTCCCCACCATTTTACCGTTGGATGTGGACAAAATGCTATATCTCACTGGCAGACTGCAGCAGAAGGTCCTCAGTTCATTTCATGGTACTTCCACTCAGGGCTGAGAACAAGTCCTCTTTAAAAGTGTTGGAAAGCCATCACCAGTGAGTGCAGATGAAGAGTGGGCAATTCTGGCAAATCCAAGGGTCATTTCTGTGGGCTACATGCACTTCCAAAATGCCACCAAAAACTTAATAAAATTGGAAGTGACTGGAAGTCCACTCCAGCTTTTGGAAAACAGTCTGAGATCCTCCACTGTACTTTTGTGGTAACTCATCATGTAACTCATCTGGTTACATGATGGTTATACTACACCAATCTTCTGCTGCATGCTGACTCCGCTTCTGTGACAGGCCTAGCAACACCACCTGGTGTGCCATTGCACCTGAGTCTGCATCCATATGAGTGACCTCTGTTTGGCACATCCAAGAGTTTATTGAACCTGACAGCACACAAGCAGGTCTGATCAGCTACAAAAGGATATTCTCTGAGGGCTTCTTCCTTATCCTCTTTGAATAAATTAAACACAAAACTGCAGAGTGGGATACCTCACCAGTCCCCACATGAATTCCTTGGTCCCACAAAAGGTAAGTGCTCCACAGTCCTCAATGTTACCTGTGTCAGGGTCTGGGATGTGGACAGCAAGGATTATCAGATGCAGGTGCTGGGACAAGGAACAGCCACTGGGTTGGGAGGCCAAAGGTCAGACTCCAGCCAGAGTCCGAGGCTGGGCCATTTCCGCACTAGACTGTTATAGCACTATTATTCCACTTTCAACAACCTATGGAATCCTGGGATTTGCAGTTTCAGGAGGGGCCCCTCCCTAAACTGCCAACCCTAGGATTCCGTAGGATGTTGAAAGTGGAATAATAGCACTATAACAGTCTAGTGCAGAAATGGCCCTGGTATCAAGAGTCCAAGGAGTCAGTGGTGAGAGGGAGGTCCAGGCAAGAGGCAGATCCAAGAAACAGGTTGAAGGTCAGAAGTAAGGAAGACCAGGACCACTGAAGCATCAGGTGAGGCTACAGGCAGCAGAGAAAGCCATGTCACTGCAGCAAAGGCTGCAGAGAAAACCCAGCCCTTATATAGCTGGCTCCTGGCCATTCTAGCTGCCTTGCCTCTGAGCAGCCAGCTGAGGTACTGGGCAGGATTCTGTGAAGACTATAGTCAGGGCCAAGATATTTGTGGACAGAATCCTGCAAAAACTCAGTCAGAGCCAAGCTCCTTGCAGGAAGAATCCTGCAAAGACTCTGTCAAGGACCCAGACCCTTACAATCTGTCTCTTCCAGACTGGGGTCTAGCCAAGCATTCTAATGTTCCAGTTCTGGTTACTTCGCCTGGTAGTAACCAAGACTGGCCTTCCTCCAACTTCTTATAATTCCTCTTCTTGACCTTTTCCCTCTCAGTCCCACACATTTCTAAAAGTCTTCTTCTCCTCTCCTTGCTTCCTCTGTGTCTTCCTATTGCTTCCTATAGGATCCTGCTTTCTCTGAGGGTTCTCACTTGTGCTTTTCCTCCCAAACTGGTTCCCTTCCTTATCTTTTCCCAGATTCCCGGTTCTTGAGATGTTCTCTGGTTCTGCCTCCAGATTTGTTCTCTTTTCTTGACTGCTCTCCATCTCTATGTCTCCTTTTCTAGTTCCTTGGTTCACTGCCTACTGCTGTCCTCAGTCCAGCTAAGGCAGACTGGCTTGAAAGGAGTGGCCATTCACAAAAATCTTGGTCACCATTGAACAATTTCCTCTCCCTTAACATTTTTTTCAGACCATATTGGGTTTTGTGCCCTATATAGGCAGTGATGTATTTAAGTCTTTTACTCCAAATCTCAAGTCAAGTCTCAAGTTCTTGAAGATACTTTCAAGTCAAGTCTGAAGTCTGGGAGCCAATTTTATGCTTTAATCCATATTCCAGAATTTCTGGACAGAGTCCAATAAATTCAGTTTTAACCATTTAAGCAGAGTTCGCCCTCCACATTTGCAATTTTGCCATCTGCAGCTTCGCAAGTGGGGAATAGGATCCTTCTTACTCCCCATTACTGAAGATTCAAAAGCTTCAGAAGGAAAGATCCTTCCTCCTCAAGCCTGTTGCCTCACACATTTGCTCTTCTCTCTGAGAAATGCACCCTACACTCTGGGGGTGAGTCTTGTCTTCTGCTCTTATAAAAAGTTTTAGAAGGCTCTTCTGATATGCAGCAAGGACAGGTTGCTGAGCAGACCTCAGGCCCATTGCCTAACCCATTTGCTGTTCCCCTCTGAGAAATGCACCCACATTTTGGGCTTGAGTCAGATTGTCATGTGACTAGTAGGCAAAAAGAGGTGGAGGCATTGTTCAAAGTCGTAAGATTTTTTGGATGAACACATTATGTCACTGAACCAAGAGCATCAAGTCAGGTATTAAAAATATACAAGTCTCGAGTCGAGTCAGTGCATCATTTATGGGAGTTGAGTCCGAGTCGAATCACTGAAGCGACTTATGTCTGACTTGAGTCTGAGTCTATCAACTTAAGAATACATCACTGGTTATAGCGAGAGAAGAAAGGATATTTATACTGTACACAGTAGGAAGCTCAAGAGGGTTGTCTTCCCATCTTCTCCTACCCCATTACATTGGGGTACATTGAAGGCTACAATATGGGTTAACTCAGGAGATATTCATAGAACAGCAGCACAATTACAGAAAACTTTTGAGACAAACTGAATGGCATGTGAAGATATGCATCAAGAGGCTACATTATTGTACCCCCATTTCTAGGTAACCACAAATGCAAAAGTGGGAACTTTCCACAGGTGAACCACATGTTCTAACAGGAAAGCTATAGCCCCATGAGCCATGCCTCGAAGTGTGACTTTTTAACAACTTCAATTCATTCTCCCTTTGCACCTTAAAGGAATATATCACTCAAGCAGCTATGACATAGAGTATCTCTGGGAAACTGTGTACTGGATTAATTCTCACCCTGTTGGTCATGAATATTGTCCACACCAGATGAGCATTCACCATGCATGAGGTGTGAGAATGGAAAATCCAGACAACTTATCTGGGTAAAACCAAACAGCCAATTGCACTGATATGAATAATGGCCAAACTCTGATTCAACATTCTTCCTTGCAGAATGAGAGCCAAGGTACGGTAGCACAATAAGTAACAGCAAGAAACGGTGGTTCAGTGTCAATCCCTGCATTGGAAGTGTATTACCCCCATAACTACCTTCATTTTCCCCTTAACATGTGGCACTCCAAACAGTGACAGCAGGTGGATAACCAGTTGCTAAGAAGGAGTATGGTTAGCTTATACAATATGGAAAAACACATGAAGTGGTTGCTACCACATATGTAGTGCCTCCCTCTGAGATAGCACCAGTGCAAAAATATTTGGAGATGGGCCTGGCACATCTACAGTTCAATTGGAACTGTCCTCAACTGTCAATTGGACAGTTCAATTGGAACTGTCTCACTTAATAATCAGTGGCTATTTCCACCCTACACTATTATAGTGCTATTATTCCACTTCCAGCCTCCTATGGAATCATGGAGTTTGCTGTTTAGGGAGGGGCCTTTAGAATTCTCAGCCAGAAAGCTCTTTGGTCTCAGGAAACCACAACCCCAGAATTCCACAGGATGTTGAAAGTGGAATAATAGCACTATAACAGTGTAGTGTGGAAATGGCCAATGTTTGTAGATAAGGCAAGCAGCAACCTCTCTTTGGACATGGGGAGCAATGTCCACCACTGCTTGTGGAAGAGGCCTGAGTCAGCTGAGAAACTCAGCCTTGTTTCCTTTGAGCCTGGAACCAGATCTTGACAACACTTCCGTACATTTTTCCCTCTAGCTTGGTTTTCCAAGGCTTGAGTTGACTTTTTGGCTCTCTGACCCTTAGAGTGCTAATAACCCAAACTAGCTGTGGCTTCTCTCTACATGATATAATTTACAATATACGGTAGTATGAAAGGCCTAAAGGCAGCAGATCCTGTCTGATCTTGGAACCAAGCAGGGTCAACCCTGGATAGTAGTTGGATAGGAGACCACAAAGAAATATTAGGTGCTGTAGGCTATATTTCAGAGGAAAGAACTGGCAAAATCACCTCTGAGTATTCCTTGCCTAAGAAAACCCGATGAAATTCATGGGTTCACCATAAGTCAACAGGCTACTTGAAGGCACATATATACATACACACACACGCATTATTATATTTCATCTCTTTCTTATCTCACCAAAGGCAACCAGGCAACCATTTCACACTCACACAGGAAAGAATGTTCTGCAAGTGTACTGTTCTGCATGTCTGATTCCCCACTAGTGAGAAAGCAGAACATTTGCTGGAAAGAAGGAAACTTGATATCTGCTTGCTTGCTTCTTCTCCTCAGGGCTCCTATACATCTCAACCAAATAGAAATATAAAGCTTCATCTGTTTCTGATTTTTTTGGGGGGAGGGGAGGTGTCCAATGGCTTTTTAAGCCACTGAAGTCCTGTCAAACTCCACATTTCTGTGAAACAGCTGGAACATAGTCCATCGGTATTTTTTTAAAAATAAAATATTGTTTTAGCTATTCTATAAACTCATAGAATTGGAGGAGGTCTTGCTAGTCTTGTATTTCAATCACTAATCATCACAGGAAATACGGAGCTAAAGCATCCTGCAATAGCTCTCTAGTCTCTTTCTGAAGATGTTCAGTGGCAGAGAGACTACCAAAAGATTGCTACTTACCTTGATCAAGATGGGGCATAGAATGAGTTGGTGGTTATTGGTTGTCCACTACCCTATTCCAACAGGAATGAAAACCTGCAGATTGCCCAGTAGCACCAGCCAAACTGAGATATTTCCTCACACCCCACAAGCTCAGTGTCCTCTTGTTTAATGCACAGACTCTCCTTATGGCTGTGGGTGTTTATGATCTAATAACATTGTTGCCGTGGAGAGAGAGGTATGTTTGTGATGCTAATGCAGTGTTCTGGGATAACATGAGTAGACACTGGGAATCAACCAGACTAAGAGAAGATGGCTGGATAGTGAGAACAGGCAAAATCAGTGGCATCTTGGAGCACAGATTGCATCATAAAACAAATCAAATAAAGTGCCTGGCCTATCTTCCAGTCATTGGATATTTTTCTTTCCTGTACCTTACTTTTGGTTAGCCCTGTTTCGCTGCCAGATTGACATACACCAAATCTGTTCATTATTTGAAGTTATGATGGTTTTAAAAGCCCCATATGCACTGGTAGTTTCACCAGAACAGGTGACATTTTGGGGGAATGTAGCTATGTTTGTCTGTTGTAACACAAACAACAGGATCCCATTGCCCCTTAAACATTAATAAACTTTCTTAGGCATAAGCTTTTGTGGACTCCGAGCTACTTCATCAGATGCACTCACCACACATCTTTATCACATGCATCTAATGGTACGGACTGACATCCATGAAAGCTTATGTCCAGCAAAATGTTTTTTCTGAATCGTTCAGGGTTTGCAAAATTCTGTTGTTTTTCACCAGAAGACCTGGAGAAAGGGAACCAGTCTTGCTTGGAACACTGAAGACAGATAAAAACATAGGTCTTTACTGAACACAAATACTTCCCAATAAGCTCTACTTCACCATGGAAACATCCCTGCCTATTTCTTTTATCAGTTCCTGAGACACTCCTTCAATGTTGCTCTTGGATCCCTTGACTTTGCCTGCATTCTTGACTTGTCTCTTCTTAACCATGGAATTTGGAAATCCTTGTGTTTGTTCCTATCAGCTTTACTTTTCAAGTATTTTCTGAAAGGTCCTTAGGAGGAAAGCCCAGTGGTGATTCTCAGAATGACGTTGACATCTATTGCTGTGTTAGAAGATGTCAAGCACAGAATTACTTTTTCTAAAGAAATGGCTCCCTCAAGTACATCCTTGAATTTCTTTTGCCACAGGTCAAGTGAAAACCTTTCAGCACTTATTGCTGATTCCACCTGTGGATGTGCAGGATCTTGATCCTTACCTGTAAGCTGTAATGGAACAGTCTTCCCAACTTGGTGCCTTCCTGATGTTTTGGACTGCAATGCTCAGCATTCATCAGTGATGGTAGAGCTGATGGGAGTGGAAATCAAAAATGCATGGAGGGTACCAGACGCTGGAAGGGTAAACTTAGAAACTTAGGACAGAGCTTGGAATGGACAAAAATGTTCAATGGAGTTTGATAGTTGCAGAATGTTTGTTAAAACTTAACAGAGACTAGACAATTTCTTTCTACTTGTTACTGCTTCCCTAACATCTATCCCTTTCTAGATGTGCTTGGACATATCTTAGGACATGTGAGAAGGATCACTCCAAGGTTCTTCTCACTTGTAGACAGTGGTGACTGGTGGCCTGTTGCCCCCTTGGTAAACCCTGTCCTGGGGTCTACAACTTTGATATAAAACATAATCTAACCCACCAGGGAGGTCACCTGGATGAGCACATAGGCAACAATGGTCATATGATCGAAAGAACCAGGTCAGGCCAGTAAACTCCCTAGTCATGTAGCCAGAGGAGACCTCAAGCTGTACCAAACCACAGTGGACAAAAGACCATCAGCCTTTAAAAGAGCCAACTTGAAGGGAGTAAGAGTTTTCCCACAAAGTTGGGCACTGGAAGCAATAAAATCTTATCAGGCAAAATCTATCTACATAAACTCACACTGCAACCCAAAGCGGTGGAAGTTCCTGATACTTGGGTAACACCTTGTTGTCTTCCAATATCAAAGAAGCTGCCGCTGTGAAGTTGTTTTCCGTTGCTGTCCCCTTTGTTCTCTCCGGGAGAGGATTTGCCCTCAAGGTAAATTTTTCCTACAAATAGTCCCTGTTTTTGACTAGTTCTTTGGATGCTTCCTGGTCATACCAACTGACCGGTCCCCCCTCCCGATAGCCACATGATCCCCTCAGCGTATCTTCGCTGAGTTCCTTTTTCTTTCACTGTTTTCCGGACCAAGGACTTCAGGAAAAGGTGCAGTATCACCCAAACTACGAATCCTTCAACAATCCCTCTATCTTATTTCCGCTCTTTATTTCTTTTAGCCCTTGGATGCGTGTGTGTGTGTTTGCGTTGATGAGAGTTATTACTGTTTCATAAAGTTATTCATTGTACTTTTTTGTGTGATTTCTGACTGGGCCCGAACCTGTAAAAACTGGGTAAAAGATCTCACTAGGTTACCGTGCCTCTTGCATTACTATTGCTTGTTCTCCATTGAGCTTACTTTCCCCATCACTTGGAGCATATTGAGGTGTCCCTCTGGGATCCCCAGATTTTCAGGGTAACAGGCTTCTTTGTCTTGGGGGGGGGGGTAAATCCACCCCAGGATTCAGTCCAAATTCTAAAGGAGAAATCCAGAGTTCTCAGTCTGTTTGGGAGGATAGGATTCAATACCTTAGAGAGCCTCTTCAAAGTTCAAATTAAAACATGGAGTTGATTCCTTGCATCCAAGATATGGAAGATATTAGCCACCACTGCTGCCAGCCAGTGTGGTGTAGTGGTTTGAGTGATGGACCGTGACTCTGGCCATTTCCTCACTACACTGTTCTAGTGCTATTATTCCACTTTCAACCTCCTGTGGAATTCTTGGGTTTGTCGTTTCCTGAGGCCTAAGAGCTCTCTGGCTGAGAATTCTAAAGGCCTGCAAACTCCAGGATCCCACAGGAAGTTGAAAGTGGAATAATAGCACTATAACAGTGTAGTGAAGAAATGGCCTCTGGAGACTAGGGTTCAGATCCCTGCTCAGCCATGGAAACCCACTGGGTAACCATGGGCAAGTAATACTCTCAGCCTCAGAGGAGGACAAACACCCCCCCCGAACAAATCTTGCCAACAAAGCCCATCACTCTAAGGCCATTTCCGCGCTAGACTGTTATAGTGCTATCATTCCACTTGCAACATCCTATGGAATCCTTGGGTTTGCAGTTTCAGGAGAGGCTGGTTGGCCCCTCCCTAAACTGCAAACCCCAGTATTCCATAGGATGTTGCAAGTGGAATGATAGTGCTATAACAGTCTAGTGCAGAAATGGCCTAAGTGTCATTCTAAGTTGGTAATGACTTAAAGGCACACAAGAACAACTGCCTATAGACCAAGCTCACACGTTCCTGAGTGATCATGCATAAATGATCAAGGATACATCTGTCCTTGTATTCATGTACCTTTTGTCCAGATCTTTTGGAATTTTGTTGGGGCCGGTCAGATGTAGTTTTGCAGCAGAAAAAGCAGCATTCTGAAGTGCTGGGCCAGGCACTTCCCCAGAAGAGAGAGGGTAGGTGTGCCTGCAGTTGAGCTAGAATGAATAGAAAGAGTATTTGTTACTTTTTGCTCCCCTGCAGAATAATGGATTTCCTGATGCTTGAGAAATTTCTGTGAAAAGAACAGAGCTGTGAAAAACATCTTTGTAATGTGCGAAGCTTCATGGGGATTATATTGTTGTTGTTATTTCTGACTTACGGTGCCCCGAAAGCAAATCCAGCACAGGATTTTCTGGGGCTAAGAGTATGTGATGCACCCAAGTTCATCCAGTGCCTTTCCATGGCCAAGCAGGGAATTGAACTCTGGCCTCCAAGGTTGCGGTCAAATGCTCAAACCACTACACTACTCTGGGTCTTTCTATGGAGATTAGTCTATATAAAAACAAAATGTTTTTTCCATGCAAAAAAACTCCCACGATTTTTTAAAAAGAGAAAATATGTTGACAAAAGTGTGGGTGGGGGGACAAATAATGTTTCCCATGCAAAAGGCAGTATGTTTTGTCCATAAAAATGTTTTCCCCCCAAAGTTTTTTTCCACCATGGAAAACCCACAGGTATTTTTGCAAAGAATTGTTCTTCAGAAAACTTCTCAAGTATGGATATCAGGAGAATACTATAGAGAGATCTTATTCTCCTGCATCTGGGAGAATATATGGAAACTCTTTGTGCTTGCAAACGAGGACAAATAATCTGTAGATATAAATCCCTAAATTAGAAACAGGCAGAGATTATTGCCTGTGAAATATCCTCTCTGGAGAACTTCCATTCTCAGAACATCATGAGTACAAGCAGGATGGAGAGGCAACCAGTGGAAAGGAAAAGATGACAAAGCAGTTGGGAATGTGGGTCATTTCTGCACTATACTGTAATAATGCTATTATTCCACTTACGACTTCTTGTGGAATTCTGACGTTTGTGGTTTACTGAGACAAAAGATGCCCCTCCTTAAACTGCAAACCCCAGAATTCCATAGGATGTTGAAAGTGGAATAATAGCACTATAACAGTATAGTGCGGAAATGGCTATGGAGCCAAGAGACAGGGGAGCAGTGGATGGTGGTAGAATTCATGGATCCAAGAACATTTGATTTTCACACACACACACATAAACTGTACTGCCTTGTTTGGCTATAAAATAATTAGGGAGACGTGTATGAGAACTCTGTGAAATGTGAAATGTGGCATCTGGGTTGGGTGGAGGAGTCTTGAGATCCAATTTTGTAGATTGTGCAGAATATCTTTTTATTCTCCTGCATGTGTGCAAATACTTGCAAGGACAACTATTTGTCCTTGCTGGTGAGGACAAATAATGTGTAGACTGATATCTGTACATTGTTCTGTCTTATGCCAACACTAGAGTGGACCTTTCACGGGGTTTTCTTGGCAAGGTTTATTCAGACAGGTTTGTCTTTACTTTTCTCTGACAATGAGAGAGTTTGACTTGCTAAAGGTCACCGAGATAGGTTTCCATGGCTCAGTGGGGATTCCGGCCCTGGTCTCCCAGAGTGCTAGTCCTTCACTCAAACCATTATATCATGCTGGCTCTTTGCACCTCATGCATCCACATCTCTGCATTAATGGCAGGTATATACCCCTCTGCATGTATCTTATGGACTGCCTACTGTCTGGAGCAGTTGCCCTTAATGTCAAAGCCTCTCAAGTAAGGTTGTGGGAAATGTAGCCTATGAAATCCAGTTTGCGTCTTGAAATCTTCCATTTAAAAATAAAATCAGGTGATTTCCCCCCAAACAGCTTAAAACAGTTTGGCCCCCACCTGCCCAAGACCTCCACATATCTTTAAGGCCATTTCCGCCCTACACTGTTATAGTGCTATTATTCCACTTTCAACATCCTGTGGAATTCTGGAGTTTGCAGTTTCCTGAGGCCAAAGAGCTCTCTGGCTGAGAATCCTAAATACCCCCCTCTGAACTGCAAACCCCAGGATTCCACAGGATGTTGAAAGTGGAATTATGGCACTATAACAGTGTAGCGCAGAAATGGTCTATATCCTAAGAAAATCTTTTTTTAAAAAAGAGTTGAAAATGAAATCAGAAGTGAAGTGTTGACACTTTTCGTCATGTCGGGCACATCAGTGCAGCTCTCAAGGAAGGGGAGATGCAGTTGCCCACCCCTGTTCTAAAGAATCCCGAGTCTGATTTTCACATCAGATAGGCAAAGACCCTTCTAGGTTTGAGCCTAGTGCACTCAAAAGACTAACTACTAGTTGAGTGTCTTCCAACAGACGCCTTTATTGATTTACTGTGCAGTAAAGGTTCTGGACTCTTAGGCAAATCCAGAACTCAGACAAAGAGTTTACAGTCCTTTAAATACACTTTTACTAGCATTATTTGATTGGTTATAAGTTTAGGACCCACTACTTGATTGGTTCCCCAAAACCAAACCTTATTGGTTAATTAATATCTTATTGTCATTGGCACACCTTTCATCCTTGTAGCGCATACCTGTAACAGCTGCCAGGTCATTTTGACACTTTGGCTTCTTCTTCTTCTTAGCCTATATCAATTTTTCTTTTCCTGCTAAGAATACTTTGATCTTCCTCGTTAGGTATAATCCAACTCCTTCAGCTCATTAAGGTCCCAGACAGCGGTTGGCCTAGTGTTCATTAATTTCTTAGATAATTGTTGGCTCCTTTTCCTCTTTACTTGCCCTTTCTGGGTGAGCCTGTGTTTGCAGTTTCATATAGGTTATTTCAGCAAAGCTCCTACTAGCAATTTCAGTAAAACTAACAGAAATAACATTAACCAGTTTAGTACAACTACCTTTCTTTTTCTATAACCTCCATTGTCTCATGATGACCAGCAAAGTGGCCTTTTATGGCTGACATCCCACATTCACTTTGCATATTCCAAATTGTTGCATGTGGAGTTATGCATTAATTTTGCTACATGTCCCTTTGTGTTGAATGGCCCCATCTTGCACAACTGAACTGAAATATCAAATATGCACCAGAATGCACAACCAAATGTCCATGTGCATCCGTGTGTAGTGTGCTTTGCACATCTATGAAAAACCGCACCACATAGGCAACTGTGCTTCTGCAGACTTAAATTACATACAGATATTCTGCACTGGATAAAAATGTCCAACTATTTTTATAGGGAATTGTACACATGTGTAAACTGCCAGCAGAATTCTGGCCATTTTTCTCGCAGCATTATGCTCTTGCTTTCTCCCCTATTTTCTCTCTGTGTGCCATGAGAACACAAAAGAAGATAGTATGTGGCAGGTACAAAATTTACCTTCATGAGGGTCTTGCCGCTCCTTTTTCTTTTCTTGCAAAAGGAAGCTTCTAGACTGTGTGGCTGCAAAGATTTCCTTGGACAATCAGAGGAGCAACAGAGATGGCTGAATGTCAGCAGTTGGAGGATCTGTTCAGTTGATACTGTTGGAAAAGTCAGGTCTTTAAGCACAAGCAGAAAAATTATATGGTTTGGTCTGATTTGCATATGTATGCATTGCAACATTCTGCTCTCACTGGTGCAAAGATTGATTTGGCTGGGTGCTATATCTAGATTTTCATTTTTGGCACAGATGTAGTACAGCCGCAGACACATTCTTTCTTGCATATTTCTACTTGGAATTGAAGAGTTCTTGAAATGACACTGGGTGCTACTCAGACATAGAACCACATCCTCCACTTTTCTGTGATGTTTCCAAAATTCTCACCATAGCACAATCACTAAACTCCCTAGGGACGCAGACATTCTAGCTTATCTGCTGTTCCTCCACCTGAACAGAAGACAGCATGGTACTGTCAGAAAGACTCTGAATTATCTGAGAAGCCTCCAGGCAAATGGGCATTTAAAAGAAATGTAGATCCAATAAATATTCAGGAACAAGGAAAATTAGCATCTTTTTGCTGTTGAGAGAGAGATTGAGATTCCACACTGCTATAATCAGGAAAAAAGAACATCTGTGTCAGTGTGTGTGTGTTTGTTTAAAGGTCAGGAAATGCAGCATTATTTAGTGCTAAGAAATTTTCCCACGTATTGGCACTATGAAATCTATGCAATTTTCAGGCATGCAGCAAAGTTCTTTTTAATCAAAAAGGCTGGAATAGAGAGTCTCTCAAGGCAGTGAGCTATAAACGGCAGCTCCACAATCTCACTCCTGTTGTGCTCTAAAGGTCAGAATACCTTCTCAGGTTGGCTCACAGAAATATTTACTGCTCGGCTCTGTGCTGCATTCGCACCCTGCAAGTAACTCATATGGAACTATTTTGCTAAATCATGAAAGATCCACAAATGACTTGCAGTAGAGTTGTGTTCGCATGCTTAATTTTTTAAAGGCTCACCCCACAGTTTTTGACAACAGGGTCCATCTCCCAATTTCTCTGTATTAGGCAGTCAAAACCAATGACACTGGTGGAGGTGAGGGTAGAAAACTTGTGGCCATTAAGATGTTGGACTACAACCTCCGTCGTCAGTTCTACTGGTTAGGGTTGATGGAAGTTTCATACTCAACAATATCTGCAGGGTCACCAGTGGCCCACTCTTGATGCCAAAGGCCTGTGAGCTCCCTTCTGAAACAGAAAACAACAGGAATCCCAATCAGGATGGCTAGATAGTTCCATGTCAGTGGTGCAATAGATACACTTCAGGTTTTATTTAAGACCATTTCCGCACTACACTGTTATAGTGCTATTATTCTACTTACAATATTCTGTGGAATTCTGGAGTTTGTAGTTTACTGAGGCCAAAGAGCTCTCTGGCTGAGAATTCTAAAGGCCGCTCCCTAAACTGCAAACCCCAGGATTTCATAGGATGTTGAAAGTAGAATAATAGCACTATACCAGCGTAGTGCAGAAATGGCCTGAGACTTTAAAGAATCTACCCAATGTGCTGAGCCTATTTGTGTGTGTGTGTGTGGGGGATAGGATTTAGTACCTCGGAGAGCTCATTTAAAGGCTGAAATAAAATTCAGCATGTTCAAACCACAGAAAGCCAATGCAATTCTCGGCTGCATCAATAGGAGTATGGTGTCTAGATCGAGGGAGGTACTGGTACCACTCCACTCAGCTTTGGTTAGACTTCATCTTGAATACTGTGTCCAGTTCTGGGCACCCCAATTCAAGAAGGACATGGTCAAGCTGGAGCAAGTCCAGAGGAGGGCAACCAAAATGGTGAGAGGCCTGGAAGCCATGCCCTATGAGGATAGACTTAGAGAGCTGGATATATTTAGTCTGCAGAAGAGAACGTTAAGAGGGGACATGATAGCTATGTTTAAATATTTGAAGGGATGCCATGTAGAGGAGGGAGAGGGCTTGTTTTCTGCCACTCCAGAGACCAGGACAAGGAGCAATGGATATAAGCTGCAGGAAAGGAGATTCCACCTGAACCTCAGGAAGAAATTCCTGACAGTTAGGGCTGTCCGGCAGTGGAAAATTCTGCCTTGAAGTGTAGTGGAGTCTCTTTCCTTGGAGGTTTTTAAGCAGAGGCTGGATGGCCATCTGTCGGGAGTGTTTTGAGGATGTTCCTGTATGGCAGGTGGTTGGACTGGATGGCCCGTGTGGTCTCTTCCAACTCTACATTTCTATGATTCTATAATTCTATATTTCTACCTCTGATCCCTATAGATTTGTACTTTTATATGTATGGTCTCCGAGTTTATGGTTTACAGGCAGTTGATAACTGGTCCTTCTTCCAAGAAGGATTTTATGCCTGACTCTAGTCCCAAACCACACTTCTGCCCCCAGTTCAAGTAGTGGGCTGCAAAGCATGTGCACATTTCTTCTACATTTACTGTGTCTGAGTAAAAGTATAGAGGTATGAATTTGAAGACATTTGTAGCTTAAAAGAATGACATAAAACCAGTTAATGTTTTTGCGAATCATGAGAAGACATTATAATATTATAAAGGGATTTTAAAATTACCTTTCAGCACTGCTGTACATCATTTTTGCCTATGTGAGCAGCATTTTATATTCTAAAATTGTCTGTATTCTATAATTATATTCTAAATATATAATTATATTCTAAAATTGAATTTATATTCTAAAATTGTCTCTCTTCCCTTTGCCAGAATATTCCCCAAATCTCTAAAGTTTAATTGGTTCCAAGAAGAGACCGGATTGTTAGAACAAAAGGCTGAACATATTCCATTAACTGCCAGTGTACTACCAAAACACAGTTTGTTTCATGTTGGGCAGGGGAAACTTTGAGTACATTGATTTTCCATTACGGGGAACATTACAAACCATGTTTGCCAAAGAAAATAGAACATAAGACTTTGGTTGCCACTATTGCCCACATGTAACACAATTTGTTGCTGAATGCTGTTTTGGAAATGCAAATATAGCAAATAATAAATGAATGCAGCTACTGTGGGTGAAAGCAGTCCAGAAATCAAAAAACTGATCAAACCAACTGTGATAGTGGGCTCTTCCCATGATCTAGGCAACACAGCTGAAGGGAGCTAGTTCTTGCTACAGGTAAAGAAGGGGTTAATGAGGTGTTGGGTTTAGGTTACATTTATTGGGGGTCAGCATCACAGAGGACATCAGAGATCACAGGAGTCAATTGCCCAATCAGCAAGACCACATAGGAGAAAAGATGAAAACCTTTGAGATGTTTAAGAAAAGAGGCAGAGAGAGAGAGAGAGACAAAGGATCATCCACAAGAGACAGAGGGCCAGTGGTAGGCTGGGGTAACACTAGGGACAGCCTCCTGGCTTCCTCTCCCCCAACACCATCCCAGCACCTGGATAACAATGTGAGTAGATTAGGAATGTTTGTAGCTAGTTGCATTAGAGGTTTTTGTTCTATTAAAACTCTGGCTGGAATGATCTAGGCTTATCTATAACTTTGCAACTGCTAAGTAATGCCTGAAGGAAGGAACTTTCATGTATAAGATACCTTTTGTCATCATATTGCCTGCTTAGAATAAGAGCTTCCCTTAAAGAACTTTCTGTCCACACTCTCTTTACTCATGTGCCTATTGGTTACGCTTGTAGACAGATTTCAGCCTTGAGTTCAGAGGGGCTTCCTCAGTGGTTTCCTACTGAGTCACAAGAAAGGGGGTTAAAATCAGTAGATGGCAGCAGCAAGATTTCCAAAGGCAAGGGGGAGTTCCCATTTCCTACTTGGGGGAAGGAGACAGCATTGAGTGGGAGAATCCCCCCTTTTCTTCACACAACCTGGAGGAAAGAAATCACAGAGTGAGGTTAGTCTGTGAACATTCAGCCTCCTCAGAACCACCTATCCAGCATAGATAGCAGGATTGGTACCTCTAGCAGTTTTCCAGGGCTGGTTGGATGTGTGTTTGGGTCCTCAGGTGTTTTGGACTTTGGTTCTCAAAAAGTCCTAGCCACCTTGGCCAACAAGCAGGAATTTGGGGAGCTGAAGTCCGAAACAAGTGGAGGACCAAAGTTTGAGAACCACTGTGTTCCTGCCCTGGCTAGTCCGAGCTTTGGGGATATTAAAAGATATCCTTTTGGTATCATAATTCGGCTTCACTTCTCTATTCCTTTCCATGTGCTTGCGAGGCCCCCAGACAAGCACGCATACAAGCTCAGCCGTTAATCGCCGTAATATTCCTGGACAATACAGGTAGGCCAGAAAATAGCTCACTCGCTGCTTTAGGAGACCTCCAGGCAAGTAGTCTAATTAGGTATGCAAGCAACCTACAAAAGAGCCTCTGCCCCGCGCTTGCAGCTTGATGGGTAACCTATGCAGTACCCAAGTACTCTGCGTTTGCATACTGGCTACTCTATTGAGAACCTCTGCGATAACTCAATCATTCTGATTCTGACCTTTCGGAGGCTTTGTCTCCAACTCCAAATCTATTGTTTTCCCCCAAGTACGGCACAGCCTGCAGTCACAATTCTCCTTATAAAAACCCTTGATTCCGAGACCTTCCTCGGATCGCTCCCGAGTTTCATCCCGCCTTGCTGCCGCTTTGCTTGGCGAGCCTCCCCTCGGCTCCACGTGCTGAGCTACATCGCACCCCAGCCTCGCTCTCTATTTTTCCAGGCTTCAGGACAGGTGAAGTATCACCCAAACCAGCAACCCCTCTAAAAATCCCTCTTTACCACTCAAACCTTTATTTCTTTAGTTATCTTGTGTGAGTGTGTCGCGTACACTGTTTTGCTTGTGTTTTTAATAAAACATCATTTATTGCTTCAACTTCCGTGTGCTCCTTGACCTGACCCGATTCCGTAGACATAGGGTTCAAGATCTCGCTATGTTACCCTGCCTCTCGTAACACTAAGCAGTGCTCTGAGCTAATTTTCCCCACCTTTAGTCGAGCACATTTTGGTGTCCCTCCTGGGACCCCCAGTACACAGGTAACAACTGGTTTGGACTCTTGTCAACTTCAGGGCCAAACATTGGCCATTTCCGCACTAGGTTGTTATAGCACAATGATTCCACTTTCAACGTCCTATGGAATCCTGGGGTTTGCAGTTTCCGGAGTGGCTGGCCCAATCAGATAAGAACTGTAATGTTTCCTCTGCTGTAGACCATCCAGCACATCAGTCAACATCAATAGATCTTATCTTATACCAGTGATGTGTGTCAGTTTTCAAGTCTTGGAGAGGCCTAGAATTGCAAGAAGTTGTAGTTCAGAACCATCCCCTCTCTTGGTAGCTTTCTGTCCTCTGTGTATGTCAATCACAAGAGCTCTTATCTCCTGATTCACTTCTTTCTTCTAGATACAATATATTCTGGGACTATTTGTCTTTTTCCATCTCTCTCTCTCTCTCTTAGGTTTTACACACAGGTAGAAATGATAAGGAAGAAAGGAAGATGAAATCAATCAACTGCTCTCCAGTGAAAATGAATGACATTCACAGAGTGCAGAATGTCTCAAGCCGCTCCCATCGGGTAGTGATCGTGGAAACAGATTAAATTCAGTGTTTGCAGACTTAGTATATATCAGATCTTTCTTTGTCTCTTGACATCATGAAGTGGTAATCTTTAAAAACCAGTGGGCATAATGGGGGCCCTATTGTTCCTAGCGGATTTTTTAGCATCTCTTCCAGGCGGGTTCTCTCCCTCATGCTCTTTGCCAGATTATGTTGGGCTGACGCAGTGAAATATGTTCCAATTTACTTCTTTGTAGAGGAACAGCATTTCCTCTACAATACCCAGGTCCTCTGGGTGGCATACAATGCAAAAAGCAGTTCAGAAATATTAAAAATATCATTTCTTAAACCAGAAGAATGTGGATACGTAAACACAGTAGAAGGAAATTCCTGCAATGGAGAATTAAAAAATAACAATATAAAGGCATAACACAATTTTCATTACAGAACTTTGCTTCACACAACTCACAAATCTGTACTCAAATGGCCCATTGCAAACATAAGCAAAGGCAGCTGCTTTCCAGCTTTGTTTCTGGGAAAATTGGAACTTTCTAAGCTGCCCGTGGATACCAATTTGAGGTCTGTGTGTTTCCTGAATTGCCTGAGTATGATACAGGACACTCAGAGCTGATGCATGGGTAGGAGAAGCAAGCGCTGCTTATGCCAAGTGGGAGTATAGCCTATATGGTATTTCTGGAGTGTAAATCTACACTCACATAATTAAAAGGTTGGTTGCATTATGAACATCTGGGTTCTTATTAAATATATCCTAGGTACACAACTAAGCAAAAGAGAGAATGACTTGTGTTGCCACAGAGTTCAAAAGTGCGGAAGGAATTTGGACTCAATTAGCTGAGCAGGGGGAAATGAGAGAAGGGGCATAACCTTGCCTGTCCCAGTAGGCCCAGGCAAAAGGAAGCAAGGCTCTCTTAGGCTATTTCTGCACTAGACTGTTATAGCGCTATCATTCCACTTGCAACATCCTCTGGAATCCTGGGGTTTGCAGTTTCGGGAGGGGCCGGCTGGCGCTGTAACTGTCTAGTGTGGAAATGGCCTTTGTTTTTTGTTTCTTATTAATAGCTGTTACCATCTCTGGTTAAGGTTATCAATAATCTTAGAAACAAAATTAACTTAGTACGTATTGATTTGAAAGTTAAGTACAGCCATTTAATGGGAGCTGTTTGCAACAAAAGGGGGAACCAACTTTTTCAATATTTATAGTTTTTGTTAGTCAATTATAGCTTAATTAGACATACATAGCTTTGTAGTATAGACTTTGTCCTTTTGTGTTTTTGGTATTGTTTTGTATTTTTCTAAACTGTATGCAGTGTTTTATATTGTTTATGTTACCGTTTAATACTGTTTATGTGTAGGATATATCAAATATTTTTTTTTAAAAAAGAGACTAACCCAGAGGGAAAAAAAATAGCTGTTACCATCTTGACATTGTGAAATGTCGGAGGGTAACTGCATGGTGTAGTGGTCTGTGCATTGTACTATGACGCTGGAGATCGGGGTTCAATTCCCTGCTTGCCCATTGAAACCCACTGGATGACCTTGGGTGCTTCATACACTCTCAGCCCCAGAAAAGTCCATGGTAGGTTCACCTTAAGGTTGCCATAAGTCAGAAATGATGTGAAGGCACACAACCACAACAGCAACAACATCAATAACAACACTTGAAGGTGAGCCTTCTCTATGGTGGTTGCTGTTATGTTTCTTCAAGTCATTTCCAACTTACGGCAACCCTAAGGTGAACCTATCGCAGGGTTTTCTGGGGATGAGAGTGTGTGACATGTCCAAGGTCACTCCTCCTCAACCCACCTTAAGACTCAGCAGCTGGATTGGGCAAAGGAGGTCTATTCAGTTTCCTATTGGGGCACAAGGAGAATGACATGCCCCGAACCCTTTCATCAGTGAGCAGGAATGTCATTTCAGTGTTAACAGAAGAACTTATTAATATTTGCAAATGCAGTCATAGTTAGAACTGAAATTCACACACTCACACTCTCTCAAACACACACTCAGCCCCCAAAAACCCTGCGATAGGTTCATCTTAGGGGCACCATAAGTTAGAAATGACTTGAAAGAACACAACAAAAACAATGGTAAGATTAAGTACCTTTATTGAATATGGAGCAGCTATGGAGCCATAAGTTTTGGTCCCTTTCCGCAGCTTACCTTTTTGTGGAGCTGGGGTGCGGGGATCGTGCGGGCAGCCTCTTGCGAGAGGCTCTCGCGTCCCTGTTGCTTCAGCTCTGCAGGTGCTGCCTGTTCGTGAGCAGGCAGCGTGAGAGCCCTTCCTCTTCCTTCTGCAGTGCAGCCTGGGATTTCCCCAGGCTGCGCTGGGGAAGGAAGCACAAGCGCCTTGGCTCCAGAGCTCCACACACACGGTGAGTGCACGTGGGGCCCTGGAGCAATGTGCGATCATGCACCATTTTCAGCTCAAAGCTGGCCGCTGGAGCGTTGCGTGATTGTGAGTGCGTTGTGTGGACCGCTCCTCGCAATCGTGCGATGCTCCAGGGGCCCTTTCGCATGGCAAATGCTATGTGAAAAGGGCCCAGGTTATGATAGCCCATGACTTTAAAAAGTATAACTTCATTGGAAAAAATTGCAGTGAAAAATAACAATACAGAGTTGTTATCACCATGTGCAGTATTCTATTTATGGTACTTCCACCCAGGGTCAAAAAACAGGGGAGGTGTTATGTGTGTGTTTAATTTGTTGCTGTTCTTTCAAAAAAAAAAAAAAAAAAAAAACCTGAAGCCATGTCCAAGTTCTTTCTTGACATCACCTCCTAATGTACTTTGTGTTAGAGGGGATGGATGGCAAGAGATTATTATTAGAATGAAAGACCTGTTGGAACCTTTACTCTGGTCACAACAGAGTTGCCCATTTTAGGACAGTGAATTTGAAAGAACCAAATTGCAAGCAGGAAAATAAGTTTAGAATCTTCAACAAGAGGAACATTTACTAATGAAATATAATTTTGGATAGAAATAGCCTGATCCTTTCTAAACTAATCCAAAAAAGAAAAGGATGTGAGGGAGACATGTTGTGGCATGTCTTCCATCATTAAAGAGCAGATGGGAAAAGAGTTGTGGGGTTCAGTCCGAGCTGGTTCTTTTTCTTTTTTACAACACTGGGCAGTCACTTGATTAACCTGGACTGAGCCAGACAATGGCCATTTCCACACTGGACTGTTATAGTGCTATTATTCCACTTTCAACATCCTATGGAATCCTGGGGTTTGCAGTTTGGGGAGTTTTGTGTGTGGGGGGGTTGATACAAGAAACAGGTTTTTATACCAAAAAAATGTATTTTTCTGCACAGCATAATTCCTTCACATACCTCAGTGTGTCAGAACATTGTTCAAGATTCTTGGTCTTCCCAGCAGGGTTCCTGAACTGCTTGGAGACATGTTTTTTGACATGGGAATGAATAATCCCTACTCCTTTCATTTCTAATATGAATGCTTTCATGTTGGAAGAACACAATAGTATGAATAGTGTCCTTTGGTGTTGTTGTGTTGTGCCTTCAAGTTGAAGCCGACTTATGGCAACCCTAGCCTGGGCTTGGGGCGAGGGGGAGAAAAGATGTTTTCAGAAGAGGTTTGCCATTGCCTTCCTCTGAGGCAGAGATTTTGACTTGCCCAAGGCCACCCAGTGGGTTTCTATCCTCAGGATAGAAACCCAGGAAGGGAAAAGTGGTCTTAATCCGACAGCAAGAGTAGGCCATGTAGAAGGGGATCTGGGAGTCTTGGTGGACCACAAGGTGAACATGAGTCAGCAGTGTGATGCGGCAGCCAAGAAAACCAATGGGATTCTTGGTTGCATCCATAGGAGTATGGTGTCTAGATCAAAGGAGGTAATAATACCACTCTATTCTGCTTTGGTTAGACCTCATTTGGAATACTGTGTCCAGTTCTGGGCACCTCATTTCATGAAGGATATTGACAAGCTGGAAAGTGCCCAGAGGAGGGTGACCAAAACGGTGAAGGGTCTGGAATCCATGCCCTACGAGGAGCAGCTTAGGGAGCTGGATATGTTTAGTCTGCAGAAGAGAAGGTTACGAGGGGACATGATAGCCATGCTGAAATATTTGAAAAGATGTCATGTCAAGGAGGGAGGGCGCTTGTTTTCCGCTGCTTCAGAGACTAGGATAAGGAGCAATAGATTCAAACTACAGGAAAAGAGATTCCACCTGAACCTCAGGAAGAACTTCCTGATGGTCAGAGCTGTCTGGTAGTGGAATCTGCTGCCTCAGTGGAGTGTGGTGGAGTCTCCTCCTTCTTTGGAGGTTTTTAAGCAGAGGCTGGACGGCCATCTGTTGGGCATTCCTTGATGTGGGTTCCTGCATGGCAGAGGGTTGGACCGGATGGCCCCTGTGGTCTCTTCCAACTCTATGATTCTATGAACTTCCAGATTTAACTTGTGTGCTGATGTCCTAGAACAATCAGAGCATGCCAAGAGCATCTCTTGCACATAATCAGAAGCACACAAGACGGCAGCTCCTTTTAATATGGGCCTCATTTCATTATTCTCAGAAAAGCTGTAAACCCACTAAACCAATTTTCCTGTTCATCCTTCGCCTTCGTTGGTGATTTTCTGCTCTCTGCAGGATATTCTTCATGCCTTTCATGACTTCATCCTTCCCCCTGCATCCATTTTCTTCAGAACATATACCCAGAAGCAATCTGAGTGACTCAGTCTATTCTTGTTCTGAAAAAGTGTCTGCAGAAAAATGTATTTTCAGTTCCCATAAAACTGATGTGATTATTGGTTTTGATAATAATAATGATGATTTAAGTAGATTGGGGTCATTTTATTTCTTTACAGTATTTGTATCAGGTTTCATATAGGAAAATGTCTGAGCAGTTCACATTCAGATGTAACTGAATACAATTTTAAAATGACATATTCTGATTTCAAAGGAATTTGTAAAAGATAGATAGAACAACACAAAATTACACTGGGAAAATAGTGCAGTCTTTGTCGGCTAGAGAAGGCAGTGTAAACCATTATGTTTTCTTTAAGAGGAATTTTGAAGAACCAGGAGTTACGTCAGATACATTTAATGATAGATACATAACTAATTTGCTGATTTAGATATTGACATTTTTTTTAATATGATAGTTTGTGTGTGTTTTAACTTATCATCTTTTTTTTCCAATTTCTTTCTGTTCTAAATATGACTACATTTGCAAATATTAGTAAATTCTTCCCTTAACACTGAAATGGCATTGTCTTCCATTTGTGTTGGTCAAATTGAATAAGTACAATTACAGTTATTGCCAAGAGTATCATTTTTCAACTGCCAGCTGTACACGTGTTTAAAGATAAGGAGCCTTTTAGGAAAAAGGAGGTAGCAACCTTGATTTCACAGAAAAAGGTGTTGAATCTGAAAAGATTCAGACCCAGATTTTTAAGAGTTAAGCTCCCAAAGTCCTAAGGCCAGATGGATTAATTTTTCAGTATTGATTCCCCCCGGATCTGAGGAAATATGCAAGTTTTTGTAAATTTTCGTAAAGAAAAGAAATTGAACTAAATTTTTCACCCGTCCTGAATTTAAACTCAGATCTCCTTGATTTTACCTTTATGTCCAAACCACTGCATCATACTTGTTTCCTACCCAAGAAATGCCACTTCTGCGCCTCTGTCAAAAATATAACTTTTGGGTGACACTGCTGCTCTGAAAAATGGTACATTTTTGTGTTTGAGAAATTAAACTCTACAAGAATTTGGAGCAGGTGAACTGATCATCCAAACTGCCCTAACTTCTAACGAGGAACTATAGCTATTTTTAATGTCACATTTAATTTTATGGCTTCCACTAATCATTTGGATGGAACATAATTCCAAACAAAACCAAGCAAAACAAGCAAAACACAACCGTACTCATGATGAATGGCAGTACTGCAGGATAATTATGCTGCAAATTCTTCTTGGATGAAGGTCATCTACTTAGTTGGCTGCTGTACTTCCAAAATGTTGCTAGGAGCTCATTGCACTTCCGGGATCTGTGTGACTCACATATTTATTGCTAATTGGCCAGAATGTTCATCCCACAGTGGTCTTGCAGAATGTGACACTCTTATGACCTTTCTTTGTTTACAACATTCCACTCTAGAGAAATCCAGAGTAGACTGTGGATTATAAAAATGAAGAAAAGAGAGAGAGAGAGAGAGAGAGAGAGAAAGAAAGAGAACTATCCATTGCATCTCTCATCTGTCATTTCAAGTACAGCATTATACTGAGACAATTTGCATGTGCAGATACGATGAGTATCATTTACTTTGGCTGCCCATCTAGGACCATTTCTGCAGTACACAGTTATAGCACTATTATTCCACTTTCAACATCCTATGGAATCCTGGGGTTTGCAGTTTTGAGAGAGGTAAGATTGGTGGATGTTGTCGTGTGCCTTCAAGTAATTTTTGACTTACGACAACCCTAAAAGGAACCTCACATGGAGTCTTCTGGGGCTGAGAGTGTGTGACTTGCCCAAGGTCACTCAGTGGGTTTCCCTGGCTCAGGGGGGAACTGAGTCTAATGTTCAAACCAGTCTCCATGAGATCTCTTATCTCATGGAGATAAGACAGTTTCCAGTCTTGCAAGAAATCTTCAGTTGGCTTATTCTGTGGCCATGGGGGTGTCTTTATGAATCAATGGCTCCCTAGTTCATTTTAGGGCCAAGAGAGACCTTTTTCTAAAAAAAAAAAAAAAATCAGGAAGTAAACAGGAAGTGACTTCCAGGTCGCATCCTGTTGTAAACGTAGCTTCTACTGGCCTTCAAATGGACCAAGAGATTGGTAGAGGGGAATTTTGGGGACTAGAAAAAAAAAAGATTATTTTTTGCAAGGGGCGTTATGGTGGGCGTGCAGCTCTCTGAGGGGACCTGGGTGGCTAGCCTGCAAGAACTGCCCACCCCGGGCTAGATGGACCAATGTTCTAAGGCTGCTTCTTCCATTCCTATCCAGAATGTCTATTAATTGAAAATAGACCAGTCATTAGCAGGCGGACAGGTATTTCCCCAGTTGCCACAGATTCTGTAACAGATAATTCTTACATTTGAAACCCTATGTAGCTTGGGGCTCAGGTTTGTAAGAATCACATTTCTCCAGAGGTATCCCCTCATATTCTGTCTCTAGATTTCCCATATGTTGAACCACTGAATTGAGGTGGACAGCTTTTTGGAGAGGTGATTTCAGGCTCCAGAATGCTTCCATCCAACTATGCTGGCCATTGCATCCCCTTAGAGTGAGAGCAAAAAAGAACAGCTTTATTTTCCTGCTGAGTTGTACTTAAGAGAAAGAAGGTTTTCTTGAGCTCTGGATGACACATCTCTGGATCTTCTTTGGTTCTGATTCTCAACTTGATCCTGAATTCTGTTTCTTGGTTTGCCCATGTGTGCTTAATTTCTGGTTTTGTCCAAGGATATCTGAAGGATCGCCTCCTGCTATACAATCCTACTCTTTTAATAATATACATATAGGCCAGAATCCTGTTGGAAGCTTACACCTTCATCGGTAATGTCTGTGGGAGTTAGAATTGGCCAGTTCCATAATGTCTGTATCTAAGAAGAGGCTCCATTTATGTTACTATATAGTGGAGCTGGCAAAGTGACCAATGCACATCTGAATCAATTCAGAATAGGATCAATGTGCATCAGTCCTAATGTGCATTGATCCAGATATACATTGAGATACCAACTAGGTTATGCCGATGCTCATTGGTAGAGCCTGGTGCACATTTGGAGATTCCAGTCAGTGTCCTGTTATGCATTTTCACTACTCACAAACAGAGTTTCTTAGCACCTCTGCTATGTATCTAAGTATACATAACATAGACGATCATCGAGGTTTCTGGCCATACATTTTAAATCAGCATCCTGTTTCTGAATGCCCTCAACTCTGGAGCTTGCATTGACATCTTGGTAATAGTTTCTTATCTGCAGAAATGTGCTCCATGTCTATTTGACTGACCCTTTCTTTAATGCCCTATAGGAACCAGCTTAAAACATGTTCAGAATGTATTGTTGTTTTTAACTGCCATCAGGTTGACTTCAACTTATGATGACCCCATGGATGAGAGACCTCTAAGCCAGTCTATCCTCAACCGCAGTGCTCAGGTCATGCAGATTCAGAGACGGGTCTTCTTGACTGAGTGTACCCATCTTTAATGTGGTCTTCTACTTTTCCTCTTGTCTTTTACCTTACCAAGCATTATTGTCCTTTCTGGGGAGTCAGGTCTTCTCATGAGATGTCTAAAGTACAACAGCCTCCATTTTGTCATCTCGGCTTCTTGGTGGAATTCGGGCTTGATTTGCTGTAGAACCCAGAATATATACCACAAACTTAAATATATGTAGCCAAATACAGTCCATGATTTCATCTTGCTTCACGATTGTATCTGAACTCATTTTTCCACAGAAGTAAATAGTCCTTATCTACTACATGATGGCAATTTTATCCAAAATGTATTTCTGAAATCTGACATAGTTCAGTACCAAAGATATCTATTCCTGCTGTTTCCTCAAACATGTACTATTAAAGTTTGTTATCTCTCAAGCACAGTTTCCCCCTCAAGTTCACATTCATCTTTGTCTGCTTTTCACAGTATTTTTGTATTCTCATGAGAGATCTATTATAAATTTCTGTTCCAGTGCCACATTTCCATTGCGTAAGAGTGGCAGCTGATGGCTTCCATGTTGATGTGTGTTTTAGTCTGGAATTAAAGGAGCTATCAAAGATACTGGATCAGTTTTGGGATCAGGGATCATAACTTTGGGGAACTCCTTTAAATGTTGGACTACAACCTGGAGACGATTCATTGTCCCACTGATATTGAAACCACCAATTCCAACCACTTTTGACCAATTTTCCAGATAAAGTCACCTCAAAAATGTCCAAGCAACCACAAAAAACAGAGTCAGGGACTCTTTGCTCCTCGTTACCCTTTAACCACCCCCTCTCCCTGTGGAGTGGAGCTGGAAAAAGAAAATACCAGGATTAAAATCCTACATTGTACTTATGTTGTATAAATCTACACTTACCTAGTTAACTGGTGATTGTCATGCCCTACTTCCAGGACCTAGACATAGACTCTGACTCAGAGACTGAAACAACAGAACCTGCTGAACAGGAGGAGACAGCATCACCCAGCCCAGAGACAGAACAGGGGGAAGTGCCAGCCCCAGCAGAGAGCCCTGCTCCTTCTGACATGGAAGATAACTTCCCAATACCCACCTTCACCCAACATAGGCACCTACGCAGATCCCAGCAAATTTATAACAAGCAGCAGTTAATCAAGCACTAGCTGCGCTTATCTCTAAACCTATAAAAACTGAGCCATTCCCTCCAGAACCTGCAGGTAATTAACTGACAGTTTCTCTTGCCATATCTCCGCCTGTTGTTCCTGCCATGCCTCTGCCCATTTCTCCTGCTGTGCCTCTCACTTGGGATTATATTGACTGTCTTTGATTTACAGATATTGCTAGGACTGTTGTTTGCTTCATATTTGTGTAAGACTGTTTCCTTACTAGAGTAAAATAAGGAATCACTTTGTCACAAGAACTGCTTGCCGTGTGCCTCTAATCCTTATTAGCTGCCCTTTGGCTGACTCCCAGACAAAGCGTGGACAGTGGTTGAGCTACAACACCCTTTTGCTAAAATACCAACATTATACAATCAGTTATGGAGCTTCCAATGTGCCTGTCGTTTCCACAGTCCCAGTGAATTCAATAGGTCATTTAAGGCTTGAATGAATAGTTATGCACCATCCAACAAGGCACATCTTTATGCGCAAAAACTCAACTTCTAGGATTCTTTTTTACCCAACTGTGAATGTATACAGTTGTTACACCATGCCCCAAAACTAGTATTGCATGTATACATAAAATCCAAAGAAGATGTCAACTCTGGCATGGGGAGCAGCTGCTGAAAACTGGAAGTAGAAGTGATGTATCATCACTTTCAGTCATGTTGAGAGTGATACTGTGATCTATTGGGAGGCATGGAGGGGGAGTGATCCTTATACTCTACACAATTGCCTTCCTCTAATTCGGTGCAATACCGAAATACAGTTGGCCTTCCACACTTACTAGAGTAGGGGGGCACAGGATCCTCACAAAAGTAGAAAAATCACAAATATCAAAACTGTGTGTGTGTGTCTGTGAAAAAGGGTGAAAGCACAGTGGGGAGAGCAAGCGCCCAATATCCAATCTAGATCAGGGAAAGGAGAAGGAAAGGAGGTGGTTGGCATAGTGGCCCTATACTTCCTCTCTCACTCATCTCCTTCCTTGAGTGTGCAGGTGGCATCAGGAGAGGGTTTGTGGTGCTGAGAAATTGGGCTACGAGCCATCTTTAGCTGGCCAGGCAGTGGTTGGTGGAGGAGGAGGACTAGGGGTGGGTTTTTAAAGGGCTGTATGGCCTGATTGGAGACGCCAGGAAGGAAGGTTCCCCTGGAAAAGAAACAGTTGAGGCGGGGTGGGCAGGGGTTGGAAAAACTTGCACATAATCAAATCCATGAAAGTGACACCTGTAAATGTGGAGGGCTGACTGTACTGTCCATCCTCTACAGTACTGAGAAAAAAGGGGCAAGCTGCTAAGGAACAGGCAATATTTTATATTATTAAATGGTATTATTTTATTACAAACCACTGTGGTTTGTTGCCTAGATGGATGCGATGCAGATTGTGTCAGAGGTTGGAAAGCCCTTGCCCCACAAGTGCTCCAGCAATTATACAAATGCCGATTATATGATTCCACTGGGCACCTTTGGAACTCTTGAACCACTAAAGCATTATCATATGTTCTCACTTTCATTATGTATCATCTATCTGTCCTCTCATAACCTGCAGCGCTCGTCCCTGAAAAAGGCTCCGATGTACCAAAAGAATCTGATAGGATTGTTATTGTGATCAGACGTGTCTCAGGACAACCTGGAACATTCATCTTCAAAACAGGAAGAGAAGAGAACAGATGAAAGGACATCGATCTAAAAGAAGGGTGTGGCAAAAAAGAGGAAACAAGCCATCATGTCCAGGAAACAGAGTTTTGTTTTCTCCTTACCAGAATTTGGCTTATCAGCTGTGTTAGACTCCCGCAGTACTTAATCATCTTGAGAGATTTCTGTTTGGGGTGGGGCTGGGATTGAAGAAATTGAATTAGGACCACAAAGAGATGGAAAGAGAATCTAGTTATCTGAATGAATGGGACAGAATGAATAAAAAGCTTATATTCTCAGAGGTAGCTGTGTTGCCCATACAGCAAAATACAACAAAATCCAAAATCCACACAGTGGAGATACCTTATGTGGTTAACTGGGAAGCATAAAACACATTATGCAAGTTTTTGAAAGAAAGAGGTACACATGCTTAATACAGGATTGATGTAATACTGAGGGATGTGTACAGTGAGTGGAGCCTCCTCTGTCAGTGGACCAATGCGCTGGGCATTCTGTTACCCTGTGTACTGGGGGTCCCGGGAGGAACACCAAAATGTGCTCGACTAAAGGTGGGGAAAATCAGCTCAGAGCACTGCTTAGCGTTACGAGAGGCAGGGTAATGTAGTGAGATCTTGAACCCTATGTCTACGGGGTCAGGCCAAGTCAAGGAGCACACGGAAGTTGAAGCAATAAATGATGTTTTATTACAAACATAAGCAAAACAGTATATGCGGCACACTCACACAAGATAACTAAAGAAATAAAGGTTGGAGTGGTATAGAGGGATTTTTAGAGGAGTTGCTGGTTTGGGTGATACTTCACCTGTCCCGAAGCCCAGAAAAATAGAGAGCGAGGCTGGGGTGCGACGTAGCTCAGCACGTGGAGCTGAGCGGAGGCTCGCCAAGCAAAGCGGCAGCAAGGCGGGATGAAACTCGGGAGCGATCTGAGGAAGGTCTCAGAATCAAGGGTTTTTATAAGGAGAATGTGACTGCAGGCTATGCCGTACATGGGGGAAAACAATAGATTTGGAGTTGGAGACAAAGCCTCTGAAAGGTCAGAATCAGAATGATTGAGTTATCGCAGAGGTTCTCAGTAGAGTAGCCAGTATGCAGACGCAGAGTACTTGGGTATTGTATAGTTTACCCATCAAGCTGCCAGCGAGGGGCAGAGGATCTTTTGTAGGTTGCGTGCATACCTAATTAGAGTACTTGCCTGGAGGTCTCCTAAAGCGGCGAGTCGGCTATTTTCTGGCCTGCCTGTATTGTCTAGGAATATTACGGCGATAATCGGCCGAGCCTGTATGCATGCTTGTCTGGGGGCCTCGCAAGCACGTGGAAGGGAATAGAGAAGTGAAGCCGAATTATGATATCAAAAGGATATCTTTTAATATCCCAAAGCTCGGACTAGCCAGGGCAGTAACAATTCCTCTGAATGTTTTAGTATTCAACACATCACAGGTGAAAACCAGGGCACCCATAGCCTAGCAACAGTGGCATGTGGCAAATGTTATGAAGAACACACAAGCTGAGAGAAAGTGCAGCAATTTGCTTTTCCTGAGCCTACTGGGAAGGGCAAGATTCTGCCCCCTCCTCTCTTTTCCCCTTTGCTGAGTTAACTGGGTGCAAACAACTTTGTACACTTTGAAATCTGTTTGCAGCAACTGAAATAAACTGAGGATGAAGTGGGAAGAGGAGAGAGAAACTGGGACATTTGAAAAGCAGCTGATAAAATGGAGGACTAACTGGAAGTACCCTTATCAGATTGGGATGTGTACTATTATGACTAAATTTTTCCCTTTTTTGTCCCCAGGGCTGTATTAGGCCCAGGAGAAGCCTTACAAATTCTTGGAATAAACTGGAACTATTGTTTTCAACCTGGCAGACACACACACACACACACACACACACACACACTTTTATATACACACACAGACACACACACACACACACACACACACATATATTTTCAAGGGATGGGCTGAGGTCCCCTTGGGGTCCTTGCTGTAGCCTGAGAGGGGCTGAATGCTGCCTGTCTTTCACTTTTTGCCCACACCTAGATAATAACAGAATGACTCTATAGCCTAGAAACTTGCATACTTCAGAGAAGTTCTGGATTTTATACTGAATTGTATCTTAGCAAACAAAAAATATACTCCACTTTTTGTAGTATTCCCTTCCCCATTCTCCTTGAAATGTTACGTTAAAGGGCTCCTTTGCTCAGTCTTTCCAAAGCTAGGAGGTATCTCATGAAGAGGAAATAAGGGGTGATATCTGTATATTCTAAATATCATGCATTCATAATTAATAAATCAGCCAGTGGAAAGGCAGTGAAACATAGCACTCTGCAGTATAATGCCTCATAACACATGCAATTGTATTTTTATACATCTCAGTGAATATATTAACTTCTTCCTGTTGGGAATCACTGCAAAGAAACAGTTTGTCAGTCTACAAAAACCTATTCAGGGACACATCCTTGGATGAGTTTGCAGGGCGGGGCATTGCATTTGGCAGATACACTGAATGCCATGGAATAACCCAGCATTTAGCTCTCTGCAGACAACTTTTTGATTTAGCCCTCAACTTTTTACATAAATGTTTGCTCTGTCCCGCCCTACACTCCTTCCCTATCACTTCTACCTTCTTTGAAAGGTGCGAGCAATTTTCTATTCCATTGCGTTTGAGATAGATTGTCAGAGATGTAGGAGGAAGCCCAAATTTCTCAAGAAAAGCATAAATATCATATGGCTCTAGGAAGTTGTTACAAATTCCCTTAAAAGCACAATTCTATGTCTATTCCAAAGTAACCCTCATTACGTTCAGCAATACAGTACACCCTCCACATTTACGGGTTTGACCTTCACAAATTTCATTGTTTGAGAGGCACAAGCTTATCTCCTCCTCCATTTTCCTCCTCCCATTCCCTTGCATTTCTCACCCCAGGCTTGTGAGGCTTGTGATTAAAATAGACATTTTTTTCCTTTTGGGTGAGTAAAGCCCCTGAGCCAATGCTGGAGGTGTGTCATCTCTACCATGTGGCTGCACATTCTGCTGTGTTATGGCTACTGATTGGCCAGGTGATCTCTTTGCTCCTACCCCTTCTTTCTTAAGATGGCAACTGGAAGTATCTAGAATGCCAGAAATCTGCTTTTCTCCATCTGAGGGTAAAGTACTGGTAGACCTTTACCTTGTATTTTTTCTCCCTCCCCAGGAATGTTGAGGCCAGAGACAAAAGAATGGGAAGGGGAATATCTGGAGGGGAATTGTGGGGGGACAGTTATTTGTGTTTTTTTCATTTTCATGAGGGTTCTGTGCTCCAAACCCTCACAAATGAGGAGGGGCTACTGTATCTACTTTCAGGAAGGAGGGTGCATAGAGGACTAAAACCTTAATCTATCAGGATTTATTTTTCTTTCCGTTTATTGTTTGCTCACTGTGCTGAAGATAGCCAGGAGGAACCCTCCTCCTCTTCTATTCCAACTATTAGAAAATTACACTATTATAGATCTGGAGGTTGGACTGGATGCCCTCTTGGGTTCCTTCTGGCTCCATAACTCCCAACGGATTTCTGTACATGGGTCTCTGTTAGTGTTTGCCTAAAGCATACTTACCTAGAGACTTCTTAATTAATTAATTCAAGTATCCCTGCAGAAACAGCTCCCTGGGAAGCTTGTTCTGTTGTTGCATGCCTTCAAATCGTTTCCAACCTACGTAAATCCTTAAATAAACCTTTCATGGTCTTTTCTCTGCAAGGTTTCCCTAGAGTGGTTTCCCATTGCCGTCTTCTGAGGCTGAGAGAGTGAGAGTTGCTGAAAGTCACCCAGTGGGCTTTCATGGCTGAGTGAGGATTTGAACCCTAGTGTTCCAGAGTCTTTGCCCAACACTCAAACCACTATCTGATCCTGGCTATCTGATCAGTTTGCAGTCATCCCTCCACATTATTGAGGGTTAGGGGCACAGGATCCCCATGGAAGTGAAAAAAACATGAATAACTCCGGGTCCTCCTACAAACCATATTTAACACACAAAAAAGTATGCTCACCATAGTCAACCCACTGTGGATTCCTCTGAGGCCTCAGGGTTCCCTCACAAGGCAGAAGTGAGGGGCTGGTGGGGCTTACTGCCATCTCCATGGCTGCTCCACACCATTTTTAATAGGGACTTACTAGCCTCGTTTGCAGTTTCTCAGTCTCATGAGGCCTGCAGTCCCCATTAAAAATGGCATAGGGAGGCAGCAGAGGTGGTAGCAAATAATCTGTGAATAATCAAATCTGCAAAAATGAAACCTGCAAATGTGGATGACTGACTGTACATACAATCAATAAAACAAGACATCCCTGGCAATAGATTTCCCACCTAAACAGACATGAAAGGATAAGGAATGGGGAAGGATGAGGAAAAAAGCACACACTCTTTCAGCATGAATGGAAGACTAACTTTGCTTCCTTATTCATCCCCCTGTATTGCAGCCTCCTGGAATAGCTGCTGGTGAGAAGAATTTAGGAGTTACCATGGAGAGACTAAATCAAAGAAACTACAAAACTGAGTTTACAAGACCTGGACAGGACTGTTAATAATAGGGGGTGTTGGAGATCCCTCACTTACTACCAGTTGAAGCCAACTTGATGGCAATTAACAGCAACAAAGACAATGGAGATGGTTTTTCAGAAGAGCTGAAAATAGTCCTGCAAAGATGCCAAGCATTTTCCTTCCTTAAGGAGAACAGCTTCTTGGTCGGAAATGATGTTCTCAAAGATGTTCATCTGGGGAAAAAAAAAATAATGCCGTCATCTTGCTGGGCTAGTGCAACTTGCCCAAGGTCCCCCAGTAGGTTTCCATGGCCATGTGGAGATCTTTGTTCTGGCCTGCCAAAGTCTCAGTCCAACACTCATTGAATCATAGAATTGGAAGAGACCACAGGGGCCATCCAGTCCAACCCCCTGCCATGCAGGAACACACATCAAAGCACCCCCAACAGATGCTCATCCAGCCTCTGTTTAAAAACCTTCAAGGAAGGAGACTCTACCACACTCCGAGGCAGTATATTCCACTACCGAACAGCTCTGACCATCAGGAATTCCTTCCTGAGGTTCAGGTGGAATCTCCTTTCCTGCAGCCTAAATCTATTGCTCCTTGTCCTAGTCTCTGGAACAGCAGAAAACAAGCCCGCTCCCTCCTCAACATGACATCCATTCAAATATTTGAACATGGCTATCACATCCCTTCTTAACCTTCTCTTCTGCAGACTAAACATACCTAGCTCCCTAAGCCACTCCTCATAAGGCTCCATGGTTTCCAGACCTTTCACCATTTTGGTCGACCTCCTCTGGATGTGTTCCAGCTTGTCGATATCCTTCTTGAATTGAGGTACCCAGAACTGGACACAGTATTCCAAATGAGGTCTAACCAATGCAGAATAGAGTGGTACCATTACTTTCCTCAGTCTGGACACCAAGCTCCTATTGATGCAACCAAGAACTGTGTTGGCTTTCTTGGCTGTCACATCACACTGCTGATTTGTGTTCAGTTTGTGGTCGACCAAGACTCCTAGATCCCTTTCACACATACAGTTATCTAGCCAGTTGTCCCCTATCCTATATTTACGCCTTCCATTTTTTCTGCCTAGCTGTATGACCTTACATTTCTCTCTCTTGAAGTTCATTTTGTTAGCTTTGGCTCTCTTCCCCAATCTGTCAAGGTCATTTTGAATTTTGTTCCTGTCCTCTGGGGTATTAGCAACCCCTCCCAATTTGGTGTCATCTGCAAATTTGATCCGCATGCCCTCCACTCCTTCTTCCAAGTCATTGATGAAGATGTTGAATAGCCCTGGGCCCAGGACAGAACCCTGTGGCACCCCACTAGTCACTTCTCTCGAGGATGAAAAGCAGCCATTGGTGAGCACCCTTTGGGTTTGGTCAGTCAACTAATTACAAATCCACCTAGCAGTAGCCCTGTTCAGCTTGCATTTTACTAGCTTCTTTGCAAAAATGACATGGGGGACCATCCTTACTTTAGAATGGTCCTGCAGTGGTCCTTCACTTGCTCTGGACACTGTTCTCCTGTTGATAGAGCCTAACTTTTTTCTTTGCTTCCGCATTGGACTCTGGAGTCATATTAAACCAATGGACTACCAAGATCTGAGATCTTTTCTACTTGTACTGCTGTCAAGCTAGATGTCACCCATCTTATATCTGTGTCTCTGAGTTTTCCTGCCCAAAATTGACCCCCTAACATTTATCTCTGTTGAAATTCATTGGTTACTTTCACCCTAGCTTTCCAATCTGTCCTTTTCCACCGTTCTTTCTTTTATTCTTTTTATGTGCTTGCTTCTATTCCCCCCACCCCCCTTTCAGAACAATGGCAAGGAAATGCAGTTCTGAAATGTATGCTACATGATTCCTCATTTAAGAATACCAGGCTGACTTTCCTGGAAGGTCAGAACCTGCCCCAGTGCTCTTGTTACATTCAAAGGAACATCTGCGATTTGGCCGAAAGGTTTTCCACCAACTGACATTGTATTTTAGTCCTTTTGCAATCTCATAAATTGAAGCAGGAAGAAGAAAAGTCTGTGCTTTTGTTGGAAGGGTTGTGGCATTTGAGAGTTATGACAAGGCCAATCTGAGTCAGGCCTGGTCAAAGCTGAACTGCCTGCCATAAAGAAGGGAGGAAAGGATCTTCCAAGAACATAATTATCTGAACAGTAAGAATAAGCATTTTCAAGTTCCTCTAAGGACAACAGAAATCATGTTCTGGGAATACAAGCATATATAGACTCCAGTCCAAAGCTTGGGAAAGTAATTGGCTGGAATTCAATATGGGACTTATGTCTATGTAAGTGAACTTATGGCAATGGAAAACAGAATCGAGCAGTTTTGCAATGTCTGTATTAGGAAAGGGGCTACCATGATGCTACTATGTAGGAGAACCAGTGAAAAGGCCATTGCACATTGGAACTGATACTGATGCGCATTTGAACACCAGCTAGGGCGCGCCAATGTTCATTGCTAGAGACCAACATACATTGGGATACCAACTAGATAGAGTTCAATGTGCATCTGGAAACTCTTACTGATGCCCTGAAGTGCAACTACACAATTCACTTTAGGTCATTTCCACACAAGAGGGGAGGAGCAATTCACCCCGTGTCAAGAGTGGTGTTTTTATACTCTGATTCAGAAATTGTGCTGTCTGCACTCTTTCATTTACATCATACTACTGTGGAGAACAGCAGTTGCTGCATCTGCAACAGCGAGTCCCTGGCCACTGCCATTCCCCTCCCTCAGCCTGCCCCGCCATCACTGATTGGTCTGTTTAAAACACACACACAAACATTTTAAGCACATTTCTGCATTGCTACATTTGTGCACAGGTATGTATGTTTGTTGATACATGGAAAAAATCCCTACCAGATCCACAATCTTCCTGCTGTCTGTTTAATGCGTGAAGACAAGAATGGTGGCAGCCTGTCCTTTGATGGGTGGAGAGGGACAGAGATGGAAATGACAGAATGGGAACGCCCACAGTCAACCACTTTTGTGCTGTGAATCGATGTTATGCTTCTGCATGTAGGCAAAAAATGAAGCAGAACTGGTTTAGGAGATTTACGTTGGAGTTCTTCCGGGTTTCTGACACAGCGGTTTCTCATTGCAGTGAACTGCTCTAGGAGCTGAAAATGTGCAGAGCCACGAGGAAAACTATGAGGTTCAACATACAGACAGGAGGGTAAGGATTTGACGCTACTGTGACGTATCAACCTCATGCAGAAATGGCCTAAGAGCATGCTGTAAGTGCCTTAACCAAGTATGCATAAATTTAGAGAATGTAGATTGCAGTCTAGAATCAAAACCACAATTTTCCTTAATTATCTTTAACCTTTTCAAGCTCTTCTTCTGCCTGTAATCACCCTTGTTGAATGGTATGTGTCTATACTTTAGCATAGTCAAAAGAATGGATCGTTGAAAAGAGAAGCTTTGAGAAACACTGGATGCCTGTACATCTTTTTTCTTTTCTGGACAGAAATTTTCTGTGCAGAATAGGGATGTAAATCTTTACAAAAAATTTCTCACAGGCACACATGAATAATTTTACCATTTTTCTCCTTGCAGTAAAAATGAATATTCTTTCCATCCATAGCAAAGAGTTCTCTACCACGATAATTAGAAATGTACAACACTGGAGTCCACAAACATTTCTATTTTGCTTACACACTTATATGAATATGTGGATTTGCATTTTTTGAAGTTTAAATATAAACTGTTATTGCATAGCAGATGTGGTGTATAAGCCATATCACATGCGGAGATGACTTGCTTTTACCTCCAGTTAGCTAGTTTTGCTGCACAGTCCTCAGAATAACATGATGCCTGTTGACCAAAGGAATGATTTCTCTTTTTTAAATATGGGAAAGAGAATGTCATGACTATTGGTCATTATCCCTACTGATCAATTTTCCCCTACATGTGTAGGATCCTAGAGAATAGACTGAGGGGGACTACCCTTGTGAATTCCTGGTGCCCACAGCTCATGGAAATGAATGCTAATGTCTGTGCCTGCATTACAGATATGGAATATTTTTTTCAATTGGGTACAAGGTTCAGATATTGCTAGAGGGAACAATCCAAGAACACATTGTACATTCAAGCATCATCCACTGTGCCTGCACACAATGAATGGTGTTACAGGGGTTTAAACGACACAATGGCTTAAATCCAACGTTGTGCTACCAGATGTCCATTAGCATGATTATACATGATAATCTTCCTTTGCTTGTCCTCACCTCCCCAACAGCCCTCTGTACTCAAGGGTTCCCAATCTTTTTAAAAAGTCTTTAGACATTTTTCTCTAATCAAACCCAATAATGTATCAATTTCAATTTCGGCTAGCTCATTCAATTTTAACTACCATTCTTCTGCCATAGGAATTTCTGGATTCTTCCATTTTTAAGTGTATAGCGGTCTTGCTGCAGTGTCATGTACTGAAGTATTCTTCCACGTCTGCTTTCCAGCTGATCTTCCATAAGACCCCGAAGAAACAGTTCTGGGTTTAACTGCATGTTAAACTTTAATATTCTCTGCATCACAGTATACAATTGAACCCAGAATTTTTTGCCTTCTTGCTAGTCCACCACATGTGGTCAAATGTTCCCTCAAAGCATCGCTGAAGCTGGAAGAAATGTGTGTCAGCTAGGAAACCTGCAATCCATTTGCAGACAACAAGGAAGACAAAACCTTCTCCGGCATTCAGCTGCCGATGAATAATTTAGCCTAGCACAGTGAGAACTCAGAAGTCATTTGACTCTGGATTTTCAGAGGAGACCGATGAGATTAATAATAACTCCAGAAGACAAAACATAGGAAGCCTGGCTGATAGCAAATGAAGTCTTGTGAAAAACAAGGGATGGGAAGATTGGGGGTGGATGGGTGTTGACTAAATGTGGCACAAAGTGCTCAACACTTTCGGAAAGTTCTCCCTTGCCAGTTGCCCCTGGATGCCTCCATCTGGAACAAGGGCTATTGATTGCGGATGATCCTTAAAGTAATAGTGTTTTTTTTTTAAGAGAGTATTGGACAGTTGACCTGCAATGCCTAGTGGCAGTTGCTAGTTCCAGCACTTGTTGGACTATGACTCTCCTCTGCATTTTAGCCTGAACTTTAAAGGAGCATGGGAAAAGAGTTGGATTGGATAGTGCTTGGCATTCCCTCCAACTGTATAGTTCTATAATTCTGATTCTATGGAAGCTAGTGGCTGCCACTGGTGATAGGTCATTTCTGCACTACATATACCGTTATAGTGCTATTATTCCACTGTTAACATCTCATGTGGAATTCTGGGATTTGTAGTTTACTGAGGCCAATATGCCCCTTCCTAAACTGCAAACCTCAGGGATTCCATAGGAAGCTGAAAGTGGAATAAAAGCACTATAACAGTGGCCCTTTTCACATGGCAGTGTACAAGTGAAAAGGCCCCTTGAGCGTCGCGTAAATTTCAGGAGTGGTCTGCATGACGCACTCCCATTTCCGCCACGCTCAAGGCCCTCAAGCACAACAAATGCGCATTTTCTTATTTTCGCCTTTTAGCCAAAAATAAGCCGCATTTGCGCAAGGCTCACGGGCCTGGGCCGCACTCACCTGCGGTGCGGAGCCTCTGGAGCCGGGCCTGTCGAGCTTCCTCTCCTCGGTGCAGCCTACAACTCCCAGGCTGCACTGCGGAAGGAAGGGGCGGGGTGCGGGTGGGGCTCTCGCGCAAGCAGAAAGGAGCTGCGGAACCCAATCAGCAGGGAAGCAGGAGGCTTGTGAAAGCTGCATGCCCAGGCCTTTCACGCAAGGCCCACACTCCAGCAGCGTGAGAAGGTAAGCTGCGGAAAGGGCCAGTGTAGGGTGGAAATGGCCGCAGTGTCCAGTAAAGTTCATCCCAATGTCATTCTGTCAGCTCACTAGGGAGAGAAAATAAACTTCTTCAATTCCTGTTTCTCATGGAAAAGATCCATTTCAGGCCACCCAAGATTCAGAAGGTGTCATTTACTGGATAACCCACATTCCACAGAACTCACTAGGAGGTAGACAGAAGTTTGCTGTTTATCGATATCATGAGTAACACTGCACACTTCCACAGAAGTTACCAAAACTGGAGGTTACATACAGCATACAACTTATAAAGGCGATTAATATCATGCTTACGTTCACAAAGTATTCATTGGTCAAAGGCATCAATCGTTCCGTGAGTCTTTCCCCCTCTGTTCTTTCCCAGGCCTGTACTTGCCACCGCCTTATATACTATGCTTAAGTGAACCCCCAGCATATTTCTCTCTGGTTATCTCCAAAAGGCTTTGTTCTCAAAACATCCTTACTTTTGTTTTTACTCCGTCTTTCTCAACATGATATAGACTGTAGTGACAGTGGCCTGTGAAGCAGCAATTAGCAATTAAGCGTGGATACAAAATAACCCCTATTTCAATAGTAAATACAAAGGTAAACACAAAGTAGCAGTTAGCAAAGAATACACCAAATAGTGTGCCGTGACATGTTAGTGTGTCACCTGAAGTGTGTAGGTGTGTCACCTACAATCTTGGAAATGTATGTTATTATTTATAAATCATATATTTTTAAAAATACATGAAAAGTTTTCATGAGATATGTCGTGTCTCCATAAATTTTGTTATTACAATTTATGTATGTGTCTGTATCTCTTATAAGGGGTTAATTTAACCTCCTGTGTTGCGAAATGATGCATGTCTCAAATAGTGTGTCACCAACATGAAAAGTTTGGAAAGCTCTGGAATATACCTTATTTTAGTGGCAGGGAGCTTAGCTTAGCAAGCTAACAGAAAGGGAAAAAGTGCAGTTGAGCATTTAGAAATAGATTTTGGGCATCCAAAGAAACACATAGGCCTAGTGACTGGGGAAAGGAAACATATCAGATGGAAGAGCTCTAGGTGCAAATGATTTTTCAAGGTCTTGGTCTCTGCAATGCTAGAAATTTGGGGACTGAAGGAACATTTCATGGTGAGGGCAGAAATCTTTTTTTTCTTCTTCTTGTGCTTTTTTAAAATTTTATTTTATTATTTAACAAAATTACAAAAAAAAGAAAGAAAGAAAAGAAGCAGAAAAATAAAAATCTAAATAAATCAACAATACAACAATCAACTTCACTGCAAAATCACTACAAAAGAAATTGAGGATGTTGTAAAAAAAATTAAGATGGGTAAATAACCAGGATCAGATTGATTCCCTGGTGAATTCTATAAAACCTTTAAAGATGAATTCATCTCCAGGGAGTGTCGATGCCCTCAGTCTCCCACATAGCTACACTCTGTGTGTATATCTATGTAAAGGTGGGAGTGTGTTGGGGGGGTGGATTAGGAAGTTAAATTACAAAGTCCAAATTTGACCAAAACCCAGACCTGTAAGTATGAAAATTCACCACTTGTGAATAATTTTTTTCCTAGTTTTGACCATTTTTGCATGTTCTATTTCAGGTAGAAAAGCCTCATCCATGGATACTCAGGATGGAAATTGCATCCCAAAATATGTGAAAGGCACCAATTCAGGGAAGGCTGTTCTAGGTATTTCAGTAGACCTGCTCTTGCTGAAGAGAATTTCTGAGCGGATTTTGAGCCTTGCTTTTACCAAGCACATGCAAGATTGTCTGTTTCAAAGGGCTGCACCAAATGAATGCACCCAGATTAACTGACACAGGTCCTTCCTTCCTTCCTGTTGCTGCTGGTATTTCATTGGTTATAATAGTGTTGTTACAGACTTCTTACTGAGTTGTATACCAATTCTAAGTACTGTGTTCATCACTGCTTACTGGTAGCTTCTGTGTCAGTAGAATAGCGAGTCCAGGTTTTACTTCAATTTTTAAAGGAACCAGTCCAAGATGTTGACTCCTGTTCCCCTCAATCTTGGATGGTTTGAAGGTTGGGACTAGAACCGAGAGTGGATTCACTGGGCTACTGACCTGGAAGCCACCAGACACTACTGGGCCTTTTCCACTATCCATTTCCTTTTTGTCGAATGGCTAGCATGGGTTTATATAATTATATAGATATATTGTCACAATTTTAGTGGGAAAAGGCAGCTGCTGGTTGAAAAGAGAATTGTGGATAGATATGTGTGTGAAGCAAAGTCATAAGATCAAATTCCCATTTGCATTGCAAGATTTAGGTCCGTCTCATGGCTGAGAAGCGAGACAGATGGCAACATTTCTTTTTCCATCAGCACCGCAGCTGCCATCTCTCTTCTGAACGGTTCCCTCCTCAGCTAGCTCCCTCGATCTCTGAAGTCTTCTTGCTCCTTCTCGTTCTTTTCACATTCCAACTGTCAAAGGGAGCCACCGGCCCCATTGAAAGCTGCGCTAAGCTGAATGTTTTCCATCATTTCTCTCCAGAGAGTTTTTCCGCTCCCTCAACAGCAGGAAACTCATCCCAAGAGACCCCAAGGGATTTTGTCTGGCAAGGAAATAGCTGGCCTGGGTATTTGTTGTTGTTTGACTGTGTGTGGGAACAACTTACAAAAGAGAAGCAATGTGTTGTTTTCCCTGAGGACTAAACAGAGGAAATAAAATTTCAGGATAGTTAGTGGCAGAGGTGAAATACAGAAACCTCAGAAAAGTTAAGGTTTTGGACTACAGCTCCCACAAACCTGAATGAGCATTGTAAGTTTCTCAAGCAATAATGTGCTGGTCGGTCGGTCGGTCGGTATCTATCTATCTATCTATCTATCTATCTATCTATCTATCTATCTATCTATCTCTGATAGCTGAAGTATTTATTAATTGTTTTTCTGCCCACCACAACTCCTAAAGTGATTTAAAACACATTAGAGAACATCTTTCTTTAAAAACAGATTCAAAAGGAGTTTTTTTTATTGCCAAAATTAAAAAAAAAAGGCAACTTTGAAAACCAAATGCCACAGGGCCATGTATATAGACTTGCAAGATTCGGTTGTAATTTGTTGACCCAAATTCCAAGCAGTCTTCAAAGGCAGTCCATGCACAGTAATAAAGTCTAGCTATTACTAGGGTGGCTGAAACTATAGCAACCTCTCCCTGCCAAGGAGAAATCAGAGCTTGTTCCCATATGATATATGGCAAATGTATATGTCTAAAAGGGCAGTGTTCCCAAGCTCTGCATGGTGGTAGCATTTGCATTAGGCCTTAGCTGCCCATAGATTTTGTACAAAGTACAAGAGGAGAAAGAAGGAATGCCCAATCTATAATTCAATATAAGGGGGATAACAAGGACAGGAGAAGCGAGTGTAGTAATAAACAAGGACAAACTAGTGTATTCACTTGTGTGTGCTGCAATTTTATAACCACTTACGTGGGACTACAGTCAAACCACTGAACAGGACTTCCACACAGAGGTCTAAAGAGTGGTTACAATAGGGTAATATGGGAACTAAGGGACTATGCCAAAGGTTTCATGGAAAGGCAGATGGTGGATGTGATCTGAAAAAGAAAGTGAGCTGGCATCGTGCAGGAGTTCTGGGGAGCATTACCATATTCAAATGTTCTCCATCTCCTGCATCTCATCTCTCAGTGACAATGCTGATGTTGCTATGTGTACTAATTGTTCACCACTGCCTTCAGTGTACCACCTGATTCAGTTGGGTAGCTGAAACAGCAAGCGTATTTACAGATACACAGCTGGTTGGACAGTGTTGGTATCCAGCAGAAGGGTGGTGTAGCTGTTACCCTGACTTCTGGGGGTCCCTGGGGGACAGCCTAATTTGCTCCAAAAATACAAAATTGGGGAAATTAGCGGAGCACTACTTAGCAAAGCAGAGGGCAGGGTAACACAGCCAGATCTTGGACCCTATGTCTACGGAGTCAGACCGCATAAGAGCCGGGCCAAATGTTCAATCACCAGTAGTTTATTCAGCAGAATTGGCAAAATATCCACGCACATAACATGCAACGAAGTCACTCACACAAGTGCACAAGGACTAATAAGTCGGAAAGATACAAAGATCGGGAAAGCGGAGGGGAAGATAATGGTTTATACTGCACCCGATCCTGTAGTCTTTGGCTCGGGAAGTAGAAAGGTGAAAGTGGCTCAGCGGAGGAAGAATGCTGAGGGGAGCTCCTGACTAGCAGAACGCCAGGACACAAGTCAAGTGTGGGAGTTCTCCAAAGAGAGTCCCAAAAGGGGACTCAGTTATAGGGCAAAATATGCCTTGGGGGCAGACCCTTTCCCAGGAAAGGAAAATGGCTGAATGATGCACATGGACCTCATCTTTGTATTTCTTGCTGTTGCAGGCATTAATCTCATCAGGAGGACACATAATCCCCTCAAGGTGCCATTGTTGTTAATGGTACATTGTGTGTATACGTGTGCCTTTTGAGATTTCCTTCTTTGAGACGTGACTGGGAGAGCATTGGTCTGACCTTGCGTAATAACTTTGGTTTAATAACTGGCTTAATAACTTTGGATATTAAATATTATACTCCCCTGGGACTGGGTCTGCCAGCAGGGGTTACATAGCACAACTATGAGTGAAAATTCGCACTATGCAAGCATAAAATTTGCACTATGCAAACATAATACAATATCTTGGACAAAATACCACCCAACTTCAGGGTTTTTGTAAGAATTATAATGAGATAATGCACAGGACATACTTCAAATACCATATTTTGAATAGTTCTGTACGGATGCTAGAAGCAATAATGATACAGCCGGAAAGCTGGATAGTGTTCACAATCCGCTGAGAACTTTTAGGACAACATATTAAGTGCAGATGCAGCAGCATTTAATAGGAGCTGTTTTTCTACACAAATATGACCCATAGTCCATGATAAAGCGGATAAATTCTCCCCCTTGCTCCTCTTCAGATTTGCACCCAAAGAGAAAGCATCAGCTGTAATAGCACTTAGCCGTTTAACACACCACAGAATGACATTGGCAGATGTTCTAAGAATGTTTGACATGCTCGATCAGTAGGGAAATACTAAAGCTATGATAATTCATTCTTTAGATTGGCTCAGAACAAAACAAGACACGGGCCTGTTTCTTTCCCTTTTAAACCTATTCCCTTTGCATAATTCATTCCACTTCTGAGAATTAAAGGTTTTGTTTTAACTCCCCCAAGACCTTCCAATCATTTAACCAGCTATCGGAGTGGCAAGGGGGTGAAGGATGGAAGGAGAAAAGAGATTGTTATGACTATGTATGTTGTGTATGATGGAGTCAGGGGAAAGATAAGAAGAGCCCGGGAAGGGGAGTCAAGAAGTATGTTAAGATACTAAAGCCTTCTTGATCATGACAAGCCTTGCTGAAACTTGCAAGAATAACTAAAACATCATCTTCAAAATGTTGAAGAGGTTGTGACAGAAAAGGAACTGACAACCACATTTGGTTTGAATGCCCCAAAGTAAATGAATTTTGGCATGAAGTTCTGGACATAGGCCAGAATTCTATATGGGCTACTTAGTTACGTAACTACATTAGTTGTGTTGCTAAGCAGCATCTTCCAGCCTGACTCCCCTCAATCCTGATTTAGGCCCTTTCCCCACTACCCTGTTATAGTGCTATTATTCCACTTTCAACATCCTGGGAATCCTGAGATTTTCAGTTTAGGGAGGGGAATTTAGAATTCTCAGCCAGAGAGCTCTTTGGCCTCAGTAAACTACAAACCCCAGAATTCCATAGGATGTGGAAAGTGGAATAATAGCACTTTAACAGTGTAGTGCAGAAATGGCCTTACTGTACAGCAGCCATTGTGAATGACAGGCTCTGTTCTTCTGTCAATTGGGAAGCAGCAGGCTGAAATTTCCAGCCCCCTTCCGTGGCTGATCTCTGGTGCAAAGAGGACTTGCTGCAGGGATCCTGCTTCTGACCGTCACATTGGAGATGACTACTAGGAGCTGGTGGAAACATCAGTCTGCTGCATTCTGATCTACAGGAGAATAGATTTGCATCTCTCACAGCAGCTGCTGCCCATTAAATCAAGACTGGAGGATTTTAATGATCCCTAAGTATTCCCTACACTATACACAGAGATTGTGAATACTCGGACATTGTGTCCAACATCACAAAACAAAGCAATAAAACACTGTCCAGGGACTTTTGTTATTATCTTTTTTTCCCCCTGTGGCAAAGAAACCCTTCAAGCATAAATCTTGGCCTTTCTCATTTCTCCATTCTTTTGTCATCTTCTATTTCTCTGCATTGATTATTATAGTAGTCCTCTTGCCCCTGTGCACAAGTAGCTGAGCAGTTGCATTCAGGGTTCTGACTCTGTTTCGATCACCTTTTACTTTTACTTCTCAACTGTCCTCAACCACTTGAAGAGTTGCCTATGTCATCCATTGAAGCTTCCCTTTCCTTTTGGCTACGGATAGTGTCTTTTTGCTTTCCTCTCTGACAACATCTCTGACTTCAGCCCAGAGTTCTTCTGGCTCCCAGTCAATAGTACAAATTTATTTTTTAAAGATTATCTTTAAATTCTTTGGGAATGTTCTTCAGATTGTATTTTGGTATGATGGTTGGTTTAGTGTTCTTATTTAGCTTTACTCTAATTTTTGATATTAGCAGTTCCTGATCAGTGCCACAATCTTCTCCTGGTCTTGTTTTATTTTTGCAGAGAGAACGGGGCTTTTCCACCTTCCGCTTCATATTATCTAGACTATTTGATTTCTGTATTGGCCATCAGGTGATGCCCGTGTATACACTCACCTCTTGGGTTGCGTGAATAATGTGTTTATGATGAGCAAACTGTTGGCCTTGCAAAATTCGGTCAGTCAGTCTCCTGCTTCATCTCTTGATCCTAGGCCGAATTTTTCTACAATCTTTGATTCTGGTCTCTTTCCCACTTTAGCATTCCAAACATCTGTAATTAAGAAGTCCTATTTTATGTGTGATCAATTTCTTCCTGGATTTCAGGATAGAATCTTTCAGTTTTTCCTTCTTCTGTAGTTGCAGCATAAACTTGGATTATTATTGATGGGATTTCCTGAGTTCATATTGATATTGTTCAGTCAGACTTTGCATTATATCCTTAGACTGCTTTTTGCTACATCTTTCCTCACTATAAATGCTACCGCATTTCTTCTTAGATTTTCATTTCCTCTGTAAAACACTGTAATTATCTGACTCAGAGCATCCCATTCCTGTCTACTTGAGCTCACTCACCCCGAGTACTGCAATGTTTATTTCATTCCATTTAAGTGAATCAGTTAGGTCAAAGGGTTTAATAAACAGCCACATTTTTACTTGGTATCTAAATGAAATTGTGTTGGTGCCAGTTGGACATCCAAGGGGAGAGCATTCCACAGTTGGAGTGCTATAGGTAAGGCGATTTCTGCACTGCACTGTTATGGTGCTATTATTCTACTTTGAACATCCTGTGGAACTCTGGGGTTTGTAGTTTACTGAGGCCAAAGAGCTCTTTGACTGAGAATTCTAAATGCCCCTCCCTAAACTACAAACCCCAGAATTCCACAGGATGTTGAGAGCGAAATAATAGCACCATAACAGTGTTGGGTGGAAATGGCCTAAGAAAGCCCTCTCCTGCATTCCTTCATAGCATATTGACCTCACTGGTGGAAGACTGAGGAGAGTCTTCTCAGCAGACCTCAATACTCAGATTGTTTTAATTTATAGACCAACTTGAATCCCATTGTTTTGGGGAAAGAGATATAAATAGAGATCATGATCATGATCATCCGGCATCCTCTGTTGGCTAAAACAAGAACCAGAAGAACCAAAGAAGAGGAAGCAAAGATGTCAACACAATCAGAGGAGGTTTCAAAGCTGTTCTTTAATCAGTGACTTTTTCTTCCTGATTATAGAATCTCAGAGTTTTCTTTTGCTTTGATTTTTGATGTCCAGTGCTGCTGTTCATCTGGAATTTCTTTTTCCCCTTAGTGGTCACAATACATTTGTGGGGGAGTTTTTTCCAGATGGTTAGAGGAGTTGAGTGACCTTACATGGAATAGGATGCTAGGTTGAGGTTCTTTCCTGACCTTGAAGAACTTTAGTACTTCTCCACTGGTTTCTTTCTCTTTCATGTAGCTCAAGCTCAATCATATCTAGGAACCTCATAAACTTAATGCAAGTCTGCTGTTCCCTTAATTTGAATAAGGCAGAGAAGAGGAAACATGAAGCAAGATCTGAGTTACACCAGGTCCAACCTTCTCACCAAACCACAGACAAACCCACAGTGCCACCACAAAGTCATCCTGGCCCTATGTAATCCTAAATTATTTCCTACACCTCAAGATGAGAAGAGATTTCCATTCAGCTGAGCTTCAGCTGGTCTAATTCAAAGTGCTTGTGATGACCTTTAAAGACCTACACAGCTCGGGTCCATGTTATTTGAAGGACTGTATCTTCACGTTGAGATCTGCTGGAGAGGCCTTTCTCTCTGTCCCACCACCTTCATAGGTGCATTTGGTGGAAACATGGGAGAGGGCCTTCTCAGTGGCTGCTCCCAGGCTCTGGAACTCCCTTCCCAAAGAGGTCAGACTGGTACCTTCCCTACCTACCTTCTGGAGACATCTAAAGACATTCCTATTCTGGCAGGCATTTAACATGTAATTAGTATGTAGAATGGTGCTGGTTATTTTAATTGTCATTTGTAAGCTGTTTTTAATATGTATTTTAATATTTAATATTGTAATCACTATCATTGTTTAATATGTGTTTTAACTTTTGTATACTATAGCTTTGTAAGCAGCTTTGAGTTCTCTTGAGAAGAAAAGTGGGGTAGAAATAAAGACTAGTAATAATAATGATGATGATAATGATGTTGGCACAGTTGTCTCCTCGTCCATCTTCATCAGTTAGGATTATGATCTTGCTTGTAAGTAAACCCCTTTCAATCCATTGAAACCTACTTATGAGTAGATACAGATAGAGTTATGCTGTAAGCCTGCTTGATAAGGCTCAGCTTCACATGTAAGAACTGTGAATCCCTTGACTGAAACTACCCATAGCAAAAGTCTGATGTTTGGAAGGTCGCCACCATGTTTTTCTATGATCTAGAGTTTGGAGAAGGAATTTCAGTCTGAGAAATCCCAGCTTGTAGCTATGAGAAAAGGAAACAAAAACAAAACCTCTCTCCCCATTCCCAGTGTCTGGGAATGACAGAGAACTTGTTGACTGTATGGACTTTGTACAAGGAAGTTGATGATGAAGCAATGAAAACAGGGTCAAATGAGACTAAACCACCCTCCACTAGCCTAGGATGGAAGAGAAATCCCTTCATCACCGCAGCCTTGCGAAAGACAGTTGAAAGCCGGAGGTGGGATAAAGCTAGACATGTCACCACTGTGTATGGAAAAGGCAGCCAAGCAATGCACCCAGAAAAAAAAGATATTAAAATGATTGATGCACATATTAAAATAAAATATTCTTGGATACCATAGAGCCTCTTATTCAACTTTAGTATCCAAAAAGAAGATGGGGTGGGCTCCACAGAGGAATCCAAGTAGCTCAGCCAGTTATAGATAGTGAATTCTCTCCTCTTTCCTGCTTTGATAGCATTGAAGGGACACTTTGCCACATGTTTTGCACCATCTAACATGTGGACAGAAGAGGAGAGAGATATCTATAGAAAATATACATCAATGGCTAGCTTCCTGTTAGGTTCCACGCTGTAAGTTAGACTTATGGCCATGCAACTTTTTCCTATTTATGTTTAAAATCATAATACCATAGCCTTGATCATAAGTGGCCCCCAAACCCACCTTAAAAGCCAGTCAGCCATCCTGAACGGTGGGCTTCTGGGGCACTGGCAAGCAGTGGGCTGCAGGAGGACACCTCACCTCCCTTCTATCAGTGAGCAATGGTGCAAGGGAGAGTTGTGACAGGACTCCACAGGAGTCCCTGCTTCTCCTCTTTACACCTTTGCTTGCTGGCGGGAAGGGATGGGTCATGCCGTCCTTCAGCCCCCTGCTTGCCAGCACTGCAGGACTCCATCGCTCAGGACTGCTGACCAGCTTTTAAGGTAGGTTTCAGGGTCTAGATCAGGAGACAGAGCGTAGCTACAATGTCACAGCTACCCCTCCGATGCAGATTCTTGGCCTATATCTATCTGTCTCTGTCTCGGTCTTCAGCTCCATCTCTTCATCCATCTCCACCTCCACCTCTGTCTCTACCTCTGTCTTGATCTTTGTCTCTGTCTGTCTCTTTCTGTCTCGATCTCTGTATCCACATCCACCTCTGTTTCTGTCTTTGTCTCTGTTTCTGTCTCTATCAGTGGCGGAGCTTGGGGTGAGTGTAGGGGGGGTGTAGCGACAGCATGAAGGGTGTGACCACAGTGTGTGAGGGTGTGGCCAGGGTATGTGGGGGTGTGGCTACTGGCTAGGATGCCCCAAAAACATTGCTGCCCAGGGCGAACTGCCCCCGCCTCCCCGTCTTTACGTGACTGGTCTCTATCCCTACCCCTATCTCTACTTTCACCCGGTTGTGTAGGAACGTGGAGGTGATGGAGATGATTCGCACTGGGCGGCAAAGTTTCTGGGGCGTCCCAGCCTATAGCCACACCCCTGTACGGCCTGGCCATGCCCCCGCACACCGCGGCCATGCCCTCTGCACAGTGGACATGCCCCCTGTGCCATAGCCCCTCCCCCCACCCCCCTCCACACACTCCAAGCTCCGCCACTGCTTCCACCTCCACCTCTGTTTCTACCTTTGTCTCTCTGTCTCTGTCTATCTTAGGGGCTGGCAAAGTATAACCAACAGCTAGCAGGTGGTCCAGGAATGTTGCTTGTGAGCCCCTCCCGAGCTCCCCCACAATAAAGAAGCTAATAAATAAATAAATAAATAAATAAATAAATAAATAAAATTAAAAAGAAATTCTACCCAATGTTTTACTTATACTAAAAATGCTCCCCTCTTTTAGGCTGGTTTTGGCAGAAGCAGTCATTTAAAAAAGGAACATCAGTCAGGAATGAGCCCTCAGCTTAGTGCTTTTTGGTAGTGAACCACCAAGCTTAGCAGACAAAGCATCATCATTCGCTGTGCTTTTTCAGCAGATTTATTGCAGCTGATCTGCCCATGGAGGCCAAAATACTTCTGGGCAGTCTATGAGCCTTGCCTCATGGAGGGTATGCTGTCAATTGTATGTTTTCATATACTGAAGTGAGGCATTGTCCCCAGTTCACCATCTGTTCCTTAATACATCATGGCTGGGATGGCAGAACCCAGCGCGTGGAGAAATAACATTCATGAACTAAAGCAATCAGACTGCCGTAGGCACTGCAACCACTGGTCCCACTGGTTATGGATTCCTTGCAACTGTCATCTGAAAGAGCTCTGGTAGAACCCAGGCTTTTGGAAGAAGGAGGTCTTTGTTTTAGATTTTCAGTAGGGTATAACTGTAGTTGGAGCTGATTATGAGGATTCCAGATCGTGCAGCTGCTCATTCTTGGATGACACCTAAGGCCCTTTTCGCATGGCATTTCCAATGCGAAAGGGCCCCTTGAGCATTGCGCAAATGTGAGGAGTGCTCCACACGACGCACTCACATTTGCGCAACGCTCCAGGGCCTGACACGGACCGCGCACGCATTTTTTCATTTTCGGCTTGAAGCTGAAAATGCTGTGCAGTTGGGCATCGCTCTAGGGCCCCGTGCTCACTTACCTTGCGTGCGGAGCCTCGGGAGCTGGACCGGTCATGCTTCCTGTCTCAGTGCAGCCTGGGAAGGTCCCAGGCTGCACTGCGAAAGGAAGAGGCGGGGATCTCGTGCGAGCAGGAAGCTCTTGTGGAGCCGAAGGATCCTGGATGCGAGAGCCTCTTTCCGGAGGCTGCTTGCGTGAGCACCGCACCCCAGCGCCGAAAATAGGTGAGTTGCAGAAAGGGTCTAAGTCTTTGTCATTACCATTTTATTCCCTGGGACAGCAGATGTAGTCACTATGCCCAGTGGTGTATCTAGGGTGGGGCAAGTACAGTATGTAACCTGGGTGCCAATGCCAGTGGGGGGTGGTGAAAAAAGCCCTGCTGTTTGATAAGCCTTCCTTCCCCTTCTGGAGTTCCCTCTCCCATTCCTATGCTTTTGCCCCAGCTTGGAGAACCTGCACAGGGTTTCCCCCACCCCCCTTCTTTTCCATTTTGCATCAGTGGGAGTTCTCCACACCAGGAGAAAATGCATAGGAAAGGGAGAGGGAGCAATAGAGGGCAAAAGGAGGGCTTGCACAAGGCTTCTTCCCCTTCCCTTCTGTTTTACTTTGGCAGGAGCTCTCTGTGCCAGGGCAAAATGCATAGAAAACAGAGGGGGCAAACGGAGGACTCGCATGAAGCTTCCCCCACCCATCCCCTTCCTTTCCATTTTATGGTAGAGGGAGGATTGTATTCAGCTCTGATATGCATGTAGGGATGGGGCATAGGGACAGGGGTAAGAAAGTAGGGGTGCAATTTCTGTGCTTGCCCTAGATGCTGTTTATGCTAGATGTGCCACTGATTATGCCTTCCCACCATTGATTGCACAAGGCTGGTGTATTTAGCAGGGATGGTACAATGCAACCATTATGTAACTACCTGAGTGTAGATTTCCAGGACATGAGCAAAATATAGAAAGGTAGTGTGGTGTAGTGGCTTGTTGGACTAGGATGCTGGATCCCAGGGTTCCAATTCTTGCTCAGTCATAAAAACCCAGCGATTTATATTGGTTGTGGACCATGACGTAGCTAAGAGAGACAAAACAGGGGTTTTCCCCTCCAGATAAGAATTTTACCCTTCAAATGAAATTTTCCTCCAGTCCCCATTTTTCTAGCATTGCAGTAGCTTAAATCTTGAGTTAAACTTTATGAATCCATAGCTACGTTGCAGAAATACAATGAAGCCCTTTTAGTGAATTGCAAAGATGTGCATCTGGTCACCAGCAAGAGTGTTTTGATGTGAATTGAGTGCTTCCAATGCACATTGGGTCTGGATGGAGTTAATGGTCTTAGTGTTAGGTGGTGAAGAGTTAATGGCTGTTGTAATGGCTCTATAATGATGGACAGGAAAGGAACTATGCAGGGAAATGTCTAGGTGCTAGGAAGGAGGGCTGAAACAATCAATGTTTTGGTGGGAATGTCCCATTGTTATTGTGTGGTTTCAGAGATGTTTCAGCTTCAGCTTAAGTCTATTATCTCTGGGGTTATCTGGTTATTAGCCTAACAATGACCTTGGCTACACCTAGAGGGGATCCCTGACCTACTTTGTAGCACATGTATTCAATCAATAATTTTTCTCTGCCCGGCTCAACCTTTCGGTCACATCAGGATCCATTTTGTATCAACACCGATTAATGCCAATTAAATCACATTTCGCCAATTAAACCATATCAAATCTGGAGAGTGTGTGGGTTAGTAATACTGGATAGTGTTTGGGGGCAATTTTTTTGTGGCTGAGGAAAGGGGTGGGATGCAGCTCTCCAAGGATTCTTGGGGGACCAATGTGTCCCCATATCTAAAGAGCATCTTCTCTTGGAGTACCTTTTTTAAGTTTTACTAACCTGCTGCCAATCTGCTAAAATGTGGAGGTGTGCTGCCAACGTTGGGGGAAGTGGCTATGTCTGCAAAAAAAGGGACAGAAGCTGCATGAGGCTCATGGGCTAAGTGCTGCTCAGCCCTTGTTTCTGTAATTCTGTCTGTTGCAGAGATATATTTGTTATCTGCTGAAACTTATGACAGCGGTCGCGTAGTCACTAACATTGACGAGAGATGGATTGCGCCCAAGGAACATGAATTTGGAGATGAAAACCAACTATAATCAGATACATTATACAAATCAGCTACTAGAGAGGCTTAATGGGTCTCATTCATAGCTCATTCAGATTTCAGTGACATAGCTTTGGGTCTCTAGGGAAGACAGCACTCAGCCTATCCAATTCTGGGACTAGCTTCATGAGCAGAGAAAAGGCTGTCTTGCTTCTTCTGTTGCCTTACCATCAAGAGGGCCACTGAAACACCAGGGCGATGTAAGAAGGTCAGGATCACATCAGATAGCCCCATGTGTTGGCTCTCTCTGCTACTTTGGAGTGGATCATTGACTGGAATCCCCCCATGAGACCCAAATAATTTCCACACTAGATTGTTATAGTGTTATTATTACACTTTCAACATCCTATGGAATCCTGGGCTTTGCAGTTTAGAGAGGGGTCTTTGAGGCCCCTTTCATAAGATGTTGAAAGTAGAACAATAGCACTATAACAATCTAGTCTGGAAATGACCCCAGACATTTAATCCTACAGTAGCAGTACAGAAAGGAACAATGCTTGTGCATCTCCTACACCACCCAAAATGTAAACCCATTCAGTGTCCCATGACCAGGAGTCACTGTCAGCCTCTGGTTTCTATGTCAGTGGGATGGTAAGTCCATGCTGGCTTCTAGACTGAACTTCAAAGGAGCTATCCAAGGTGTTCCATCCAATCCCCCAAACAGGTTCAGAACTTTGAAGAGCTTGTTTAAAAGTCAGACCAAAACCTGGGGTTTTCTCGCACCACATGAGTAGTTCTCAATGTTTGGTCCTCCAGATGCTTGGGACTTTGGCTTCCAGGATTCCTGTCCATTTGCCATATTGGCTGGAATTTCTGGGAGGTGAAGTCCAAAATATCTGGAGGAGGAAAGGCTGAGAACCACTGCACTTACTTTTATAGCACTCTGATTCCTCTTTAACTGAGTCCTATGGCTGTGTCTATGGCATTCTAGGGTTTGAATTTGGTGAGGCTCTAGAGCTCTCTGACTGAGAATCATAAACATCCACCTTTAAATTACAAACCCTTGGATGGTATAGGATGTTGTCATAGAGTGAAAAGAGGAATATGTAGAAAAGGAATAGGAAATATCTCCCCAATGTTATTGAACTGTAGCCTCCACAAATCCTCCTCATTGGCTATGCTGGCTGGGGAGATGTGCAGTCCCACAATACCTGGAAGGGCAAACATTTCCCAAAACTCACGTGTGTGTGTGTGTGTGTGTGTGTGTGTGTAATCTTCACTGTTCTGTCCCTTTCCTCCCACCTCTCTCTGATGTGAGAGCACACAATAATTTAATTTTCTTGCATCATTTCTACTGCACAAGTTCTTCCATGTGTACTTAAGATCTACTTCAGAGCAATGTGGTCATCACTTAATGGTTAATTAATACAATGACAGCGTTCATGTATGAGTGAGTCATCCTAGATCCAATAGCCCTGATGGAAGTGTTTCAGTGCAGTACTAGAGCATTCCACACAGAGGGTCTCAGATTTGATCCACAGTAAGTCCGGGCAGAGGAGACAATATATTAACCAAGACCCTGCATCATAAACTATGATGCATAACTTTATGATAATGGGGTTACCTTACTGACACAGTATGCAACCATGCTGGTGAATTACGATGGCACATTGTGGGACACCACCCAAAATGTCCTGTTGCATGGTGATGCACAACAAGACATGTTGTGGATCAGGACATGTTGTGTATTGGGACCATTGCACAACAGCCGTGTTGCTAGCTCAACTCACACAATGGCTCCGACGGCATAGCTATGTCTCTGTTCCCCTCCTAAGAATACCAGCATTGCACAATGGCACTATTCAGCTTTCTGTGATTGCAAATCTATTTTACAATCAGGTAACTTCCCAAGAGGATGCCAGTCATTGTGTACGAAATACAGAGCTACTGCTTTTGATAAAGTAGACCCAGTCTACAAAAGCTTATGCTACAAACTACTTTCTCTCAGTGAGTCTCAAAGAGGCTACAAGAACCTTTTGCATACTGTTACAGACTAACATGGCTTTTGAACAGAACTACTGCTAGTTGAAGTATACAATGATGAGCAATCATTCTGCTTTGGTATAAGGCAGCTTCCAAATCACCTTTCATCATTTCAAACATAGTACTTTTTCAATGGAGCCCGTTCACATGCTTGACCTTTGACTCCCATGTCGTTACATCCCTAAGAAATATGTGACATGTATGTACCTGCATGTGTGAAGCTCTATTGAAGCACCCCCAAAAAACCTAGGTTAACCAAATTGGGATCATAGCCCAAATTGCTTTCTAGCCTACTTCAGAGGAGTAATAAATCCCTTAAAATCTGGCTCATGTGGAGTCTGACAACTCACAAACTGAGACAGTTCCATGATCTGTCAGAACTCTCCCTTGATTGCAGACTCCCTGGGGATCTGCAGTGCTGGAGATGTATGCAGCTAGACGGCCCCTAATTGCACCAAGATGATTCATACTCACTGAGTCACCCTGCACCATTATTTTTCATGTATGGATTTCATGAAAACCAAAACTAATAATTTGCCAGGCGATAGACAAATGGATAAACAGATAGATAGATAGATGATAGATAAATGGAGAGAAGGAGAAAGAGATTAATAAACAAAGCAGGTGATAAACCAGGACAAATGGGCAGATGTAAATTTCCCAAGGATAGACGCTGTGAAACTGAAAGCACATAAATCATTTCTGTCTTCTCTCCCAGAGTTCAGGAGGTGGGTGAGCCTGCATTGCAAACTGATGTTGCTTCTCACATTTAAGGAGACAAAGTCCAGCTTGGGATGCCAGTTCAGGGCCTCTCTTGGAACAGCAACAGGTCCACTGCAACATGGCAACAGGAGAACAGCAACAGGTCAACCTGAGCATAGAATCCCTGTGTGGCTCATGTTCTAGGAACCATTCAAGGGGTGAGCAAAGTACAATCCCATCCCACTGGCAGCCCCAATGAGTGTTTTTACATGGCCTTGCCTTTCCCAGATTCCCAAGCTGCCATTTTTCTATCTTTAAAAAAATAGAGTGGGAGGTAAATTGCCTCTTGTGGAAGCCTCCAGAATCTGATCATAGCTATGGAATGTTGATCTACAGAATGTTTGAGGGCCAGCATCGTTTAGTGGTTTTAGCATTGGACTATGACCCTGGAGACAGGGCTCAAGTGCCTACTCAACCATAGAAACCCATTGAGAGACCATAGGCACATCACATGTTCTCAGCCCCAGAAAACTCTTTGATACGTTCACCTTAGGATCGCATAGGTTGGAAAGGACTTGAAGGCACACAACAACCATTTACAATGGCAATGGCCTAAATATCCTGAAGGCATGGCTGAGTGGGGAATTGAACTCTGGTCTCCAGGACTGTACTCCAACACTCATGCTAGCTCTCCTCAATGTAAATATTAGGGCCTATTTTTTTTTTAAATTCTGATTGGAGTTGAGTCATTCAATCAGTGGGATTTACCTGTGTGTTGACTCACCTTCAGACCTTCTGTCTTTGCTTTGTCAGCAGTATATATTTTTCCTTGCTACACTTTAGGCTGAGGTCGGCTGGGGCAAACTTGCCTGCTCCAGTTCTGGCAATGGGCAGGAGAAATCTGGCTTAGAAAATGCTTTACTCAGATTTGGATCCACATGTGGCCACAGGCTCTGCTACTTCCTACCCTCTGCACAACATTTGGAATCGTAACAGCATAGACCTGGAAAAGACCCTAGTCCAATCCTTGCCAGGGTAGGAACCCACAGCCAAAACATCACTAAGAACAGGCCGTCCAACCACTGGTTAAAAATCTTCCACAAGGGAGAGTCCACTACTTTCTGACAGTCTACTCCACAGCCGAATAGCTGTCAGTAACAGGACATTCTTCTTAATGTTTAGGGAAACTCACCTTTCTTGTAATGCTGATTCAATGGTTCAGGTCCCATCTTCTAAAGAAGGAGAAAACAAACTTGCACTATCTTCCACATCCCTGCAGATATTTACAGGCAGCTATCACACTGCTTCTCAGTCTTCTCTTCCTAAGGCTATACATACTCGACTCACTCAACTCTTCCTTATAGGGCTTGCTTTCCAAACCCTTTACCAACTTTCATGCCCTTCTTTGGACGTGGTCCAGCTGGTCAATGTCCTTAAACCACAGTGCCCAGTACTTCAGGTAAGGTCTGTTGAAAGTAAAGTAAACCTAGGTAGAAATATGTTGTAAAGGAAATCAGGTAGCTCTTGGAAGTATGTTTTATGGGAAATCAGTGGTGGTCTTTGGGAATGGAATGTGTTTCATGTTATGTTTCCACTGGTTTTCATACTACCTTCCAGAAATAAGTAATATTTCATGTAGAATTGAAGCAATCCATAATTTTTACCTTGTCTTTAATTACTTTCAGCAGCAGCAGCAGTGTGCAATATCTTGGAGCTCATCATGGCCAGAAAATATAATATCTAAAATTGATGACAATCCCCCCTGCTAATAGCCAATAAGTAGCAAGAAAACAGAATAAAATAATCTCCCTGAAGGCACTGATCTGACATCTGGGCACATGAAGGAAGAATCTGTATGGGGCTATAATTAGGCTCTCATTTGAATTACAGCATTTGTAATTAATGATTCTTGTGACTTTCCATCAGGAAGAGGCATTTTGCAAATAGCTCTGTCAGCCAATCAAGTGGAAGATGTACCCTCCCTGCTCCATGCTTATTTGAATTATTCATCAATGTCAATATTTGTTGTGGACAAAGTGAATGTAATGAATAATCTTGTCTCACTCCATTTATCACCCCACACTAGAGTTCCAGTCCCACATCCCACCCCACCAAGCTGCAGGAGTCAGGTTTTTATCTTCTTCTCTTCCATTCTCAGAATGGAGGATTATTTTCGTAGAATGGCTTGCTCACATTTGTGGGTGCAAGTGGTGTGTGAAAATGAGATTTATTGTTTGCCCTAATGAGGTGAAAAGGCTTAACCAGAGAAGACTGGAAGCATTTGCTGGTGCAATTAATTTAGAGATTTCTTTAAGCAACTGGAGATAAAGAGAGAATCAAGCCTCTGAGACGAAGGCATGATATACCTGAAATCGGGGGAAAATCAGCCCAAGAACCTGCTAAAAAATGAGACAGTGTGACTTCACACTCATGCAGTTATGTGGCAGTTGTATGAGGCCCCTTTGTTAGAGAACTGTGACATTGCTCAACCAAATGTGCAGCACACATCAACATTCACTGATGTAAAATACACATGTGCATCAACACACAATGCATAACCATGTGCAATAGCACCACATGCATAGCTCTGCTCCGGCAGCCTTGAAGCGAATACAAACATTCTCCATCAGACAAAATTGTCCAGCCACTTCTGCAGAGGAATGTACATCTGTGTATGTCACTGAAGGATGCCATCTGCCTTAGGTTCAAGGTCTGCCTGAGGTTTAAAGTCTGCTGGAGGGCCCCACATTTGTGTCCCATCTATTAGGGCAATACATTGTGGTAGGACAAAGAAGAGCTTGCTTGCTGTGGTACCCCAGTTACAGAACTCTCTCCCCTTGGAGGCCCAAGTGGTGCCAACATTGCTGTCATTGTAACACCAAATGAAAATATAACTGTTCACTAAAACTTTCGAGGCCTAACTGGTCTTACAGAAGCCCTCACATTTATATGATTCTAATTGTTTTAAACTATTTTAATGGTTGCAATCTTTTCAACTTTAAACTGTATGCTTTTTGCCTTTTAAAATCATTTTTATCATTTGTGTTGTTTTAAATTTGTCAGAGTGGTTTTACTGTGTGATGCTCTGAGATCTTTGGATAGCGGAAGAGATATAAATATTTTAGTAAAATGAATGAATAAATGAATGAATGAATGGTACAGCTGAAATGAGGAAAACTCAAGGTTAACCAGAAGTAGATTTTTGCATGGAGCTGTGTTCACTTATATGAAATGTGTTCACTTATATCACTCAGAATAAATTCCCAGTGCTTTAATTTTATGTTTATTTCATCAGGATTTTGTTGTGCATTTTGGAATTCTTGCAACATGCTTTGTTGTTGTTCCTGTTGCTGTTGTGTGCCTTCAAATTGTTTCCATTTTATGGTGGCCCTGAGGATTTTTTTTAAACAAGGGTTGTTCAGTGAGGGTTTGCCATTGACATCTTCTGAGGCTGAGAGTATGTGACTTGCCCCAAGTCAAGAGGGCTTCCATGGCTGAGCAGGATTCAAACTATGTTCTTTTGGAGTCTTAGTCCGGCCCTCAAACCCTATACCAGACTGCTCTCAGTGTCTCTTAAAATGCATAGCAGATCCTATAAATCTGAATTCTAACCATCCCTCAGTTAGTTTATTCTATGCAATGTGTTAGAGTAGCTATGGAGAGATGTCTCATATACTGCTTTCTTGAATATTTTTTTCTCCAATAGTACATTTCAACAAGAAAACTGTGCTATTAGAAAAGTCAAATCTAAAACAAAATATTATGCACCAAACATCCACTATTTTTAAAGGACACATACTGTAAAATTATCTCATGTCTCCATTTCTCCATGAGCACTTCCACATTAGGCATATGATACTGAATTACAACATTTTGTTCATTCAGTTTTTATGGGGCATTGACAAAAACTCATCAAAGGCTTTATCACACGAGGCATGCACATTGGAATTACATCAGAATAACACCATCCTTGGTTGGGACTTATTATATTTCCTCATTCCTCTTCTGTTGTTCTTCTGGTGGGAGACCATTTGGAAAGTGTTTCTGTCATACAGGAGGGTTCTTCTGTGTGGTAATAAAATAAATACTTTTCAAATGGTCTCCTATAAGGAGAACAACAAAAGAGAAATGACGACATGTGATAAGTCCCAGCCAAAGATGCTATTGCTCTGCTGCAATTGCTATTTACCTGCCTCATGTGATAAAGCCCCAAATCAATTTCTTTTATTGGTTTCTTGGTATTATTATTCCTGCCCCCACATCTTTTCTTCAACTTGGGAAAAACTAGTTTAAGAAAGGAGGAAAAAAGGCAGTAGTGTAGTCATGGATTATTCGGAGCACTTCTTTTCTGTCTTTCCAAGAGATACAGCTTTCAATACGTGCAAGGCCTTTCCAGCTAGATAGTGAACTTATCACTGTTTGGCACATTTACATTATAACCTTTCCAATGGAAACCACTTTATCACTCTGTTTATTATTATTAATTTTTTTTATTGATCTTTTAATTTGTGCTGAATTTTTTTTTCTGGCTACAGAAAATTGCGATAGCACATTAACATTTCTGTTTTGCTCTAGTGCTGTAACCTTTCTGCTTTGTTTGTCATGCAAATAAATATTTCATCTTAAGTGGATTAAGGGGATTCTTCTGGGATCTAGAACAAATTTGTCTAAAGGGCTCTTTCATGCTTTGAAAATCCTTTCTCTCTCTGTTTCCCTCTCTCTCCAGGACTGAAATGAAAGGGCATTATAGCACTAATTAAACCTTCGATTCAAAACACACACATACAAGTGCATGCATCCCACATCATTTCTCCCTGCTATTTTGGGAGGCCTGTGGAAAAAAAACAACAACCTTTGATCCAAAGGAAACATTTTGTTTTTCGACATTTCATGGACAGTAATAGGGCAATTGCCTTTAAAAAACATAAGCGTGTTAGCACTAATTATATCGTCTATTCTACTTTTAAAAGATTGCAACAGGGATGTCAGCTTTTGGAACAAAAACATTCAGGTTCCTCAGGTGGAATCAGAGTTGGATTGGAGGCGGTGTGTATGCATAGGAAGGTGAGAAAGGGACTGGAGCCCACCAGCTTTGATTGAGGGGAAGGAATGGTATTGAGTCCAAAATGTATACAGGTTGAGCCTCCCTTATCTGGAAATCTGAAACCTCCAAAACCCAAAATTTTTGCCACCAGTTTCTACCTTCAAGGTGGCAGCTATGGTGCTCCTGCTTGTTTGTCTCTCAGAACCTTAGTCTCTCACTTTTTCCTGCCAGCAGCCCGCTTCCATCTTCAAGGCAGCAGCTGCAGTGCTTCTACTCATCTGTCTCTCAGATCCTCTGTCTCTGTCTTTTTGCCACCAGCCACTCACATCTGCCTTTGAGGTGGCAGCTATGGCATTCCTCCTCATTTGTCTCTCAGGTCTGAGGAGTGCCACAGCCACTGCCTTGATGGTGGAAGAAGGCAGCTGGCAACAAAAAGAGAAAGACTGATGATCTGAGAGATGGACAAACAAGAGTGCTTCAGCTGCCACCTTGAAAGTGGAAGCGCGTGGCTGGTGGCAAAAAGGCAGAGACTGAGGCTCTGTGAAATGATTGGAAGCATGGATTCACACTAAACACTATGGCGCTTTTCGCACAGCATTTTCGATGCAAAAGGGCCCCTTGAGCATCGCGCAACTTTGAGGAGTGGTCCACATGACGCACTCACATTTGCGCAACACTCCAGGGCCTGACACGGAGTGTGCATACATTTTTTCATTTTCAGCTTGAAGCCGAAAATGCTGCGTGGTCAGGCATCGCTCTGGGGCCCCTCGTACACTTACCTTGCTTGTGGAGCCTCGGGAGCTGGGCTGGTCATGCTTCCTGTCTCAGTGCAGCCTGGGAAGGTCCCAGGCTGCACTGCAAAAGGAAGAGGCAGGGCTTTTGCGCAAGCAGAAAGCTCGTGCGGAGCCGAAGGACCCCAGACATGAGAGCCTCTCTCCGGAGGCTGCTTACACGAGCACCGCACCCCAGCACCAAAAATGGGTGAGTTGCGGAAAGGGTCTATGCTTGGATTCCTGCCATTTCACAGATCCTCATTCTCTATCCAGCTTTATGTCTCATACATGACACAAGTAGCAAATAAACAAGGACAAGGCTATTCCAAAAAGGCACTGCATTCCCAAATCTGGAAAAAGAATCCAAAATACGAAACACTTCTAGTTCCAGGCATTTTGGATGTGTATTTACATAAAAGCCAAGGTCCTACATCATGAGCTGCCATGTGTAACTACTGTGACAGAGCTACCTTTGCCGATACGATATACAACCATATTACTGAACTGGGATGATGTGCAACAGAGCACTCTGCAAGATGTCCTGCTCCATAATGGTTGCTCCCACTGCATAATGGGGTACCACGCAGGATGTCCCATGGCACCGTGGGGGTTCCCACCCCATGACAGGACTCTGTGAAATGGGAGGACACGTTTCCAGAGCATTCATAACTGCTCTCTGTTCTGGATTATTCATGTCTCATGGCTGTGTTGTGGGGTGATCCCCCCCTTTCCTTGTGCTGTCATTGTGCAGTTGTAATGCATGCTGTTAATTACATCATTATTAAAAGTTGGGTGTTAACTGGTGTACATTGTAAAATCATTACCTCTGTGCTGCCAAGACAGGTCGTATCAGTTCTCCCCTCCTTTTCTCTCCTCAGTTACATCAAACCGAGCACTCTCAGTAGAATGTTTTCCCTCAGAAGAATTATCAATAGGGCCTTGAGGGCTGTTCCTGTGAGGAATAGAGCTGATTTGTTCTTAAATATCACAAGTACAGTGACCCCTCAAGGGTTCAGGGTGCAGAATCCTCACAAAAGTCAAAAATAATAGTGTATGCCCTCTGCCTGAGTGAGCACTCCCCCTCCCATTCCCTTGCCTTTTGCCTGGGCATGTGTGCCTTCCTTCTCTGCATCCAGGCAAAAGGCAAGCAAATGAGAGGGGCAGCCCTATATGTGAAGAAGGCACACATGGGCCTTCTGCTCATTCTCCCCCGCCCGTTCCCTTGCCTTTTTCCTGAGCATGCCTGCCTTCTTCTACATATCTGGCAATGTGGGGGGAGAATAGGGGTGAGGCAAGCAGACACCTCAGAAATTATCAAATTCGCAAAGGTCAAACCTGTGAATGCAGAGGGAGGACTGTATGTGTAAATAATGGACAGACTCCTCTATAGCTAACTTGCCATTCTCTGAAGCTGAGAGAGTTTGACTTGCCCAAGTCACCCAGTGGATTTCCGTGGCTGAACAAGGATTCTAACCCTGGTTTTTCAGTCCAACATTCAAACTACTACACAATGCTGGCTCTCTTACTAGCTTACGAGTTAGCTAGTACAGTTGGCCTGCCACATTTGTGGGTTTGATGTTCACAGATTTGTTGGCAAGTTTCTCCAACCTCTGCCCCCTCCCAAGTGTTTTTTTTTTTCTGGGGTAACCATCCCTCTCAGAGACTCTGATCAGGCTGTGAAGCCTTTTAAAAACCCACCTCTGGTCCTCCTCCTCCTCCTCCTCCACCAGTAGCTGCCTAGCCAGCTAAGGATGGATCATGCCCCAATTTCTCAGCACCACAAACATTCTCCTGATGTCCTCACACACATCCACGGAAGGAGATGGGTGAGAGAGGAAGTATAAGGCCACCATGTCAACCCTGACACCTTTCTTCTCCTTTCCCTGACCTCATTTGGATCCTGGGTGTCTGCTTTCCCCACAATTCCTCTACTCCCTTCCTAGACACATATACACACAGATTTTGATATTTGCCATTTTCCCACTTTTGCGAGGGTCCTGAACCCCTAATCCTAGCCAATGTGGAAAGACAAGAATAAGTACATATTTTTTTCAATCACTGGGGAGAAATGATAATTTTGATTATTTTTCTGTAAGCTGAATTAAGAGTAACAATGAGATAAAATGTTTTTTTTCAGCATTTTTTTTCTCATTTTGATATAAATACGTGGCTTAGATTTTCAGCTCTGCAACAGTGTTTATTAACAAGGCAAATACCAGTGATAGGGCAGTTTAATTAGGAAACAATGCAAGGCAGAAGAATTAAATCACTAAAAGGTCAGTTAGATCTGGATTCTACACACACACACACACACACAGATTTGTAAAATGTTAAAATGATGAAGATGCATTCATACATCCCCCCGAGATATTAATATACTGCTACAAGGCTGTCTCAACATGCTGTCCTCTGGTCTACAGACTCCTTCTTAAGAACAATTCTCTTGTTCAGCCACCCAAGTTGCATCTGTCTTTTTGGCAAATAATTGGGCATTCCTTGTTGATGGAGCCCACACATCCAGCTTTGTGATAGTCAATGGAGAGTTGTCAGAACCACTCCTGGGTACTATTTTTACTGCCAGCATTGTTTATGAACACTGTTCCTTCACTCAAAAAGATTCATAAACTAACAGTATATATAGCCAAAGGAGAATCATAAATTTCCTCTCAAGAGCTTCTTATGCACTATTTTATCACCTAGCAAGTATTCATATACTTTCACTTCCATCATGAAAAGAGGTTTTATTTTTCTGTAAAGGGCAAGAAAGTCAGAATAGTAGAGGTCACTACAACTCACAGCTGTACTAATTCAGTCTTTTATACATTCGAGGTCATACTTTACCTAGAATATTATGTTCAGTACTGGGTAACGTAGTTCAAGAAGGATATTAACAAACTGGAGAAGAATAACCAAGATGAGCAACTAGAGGCCTGGAAGCCAAGACTTATGAGGAACAATTTCAGGATCTGGGTATGTTTAGCTCGGAGAAGAGAAGACTATCTGAAGTGACGTCAGTTCAAAGATGGAGCAGACCTGTAAGACTAGAATGCGAGACTAGAATGTGAACCAATGGATTCAAATTACAAGAAAAGAGATTCTACCTACAAATTAGAAGGAACTTCTTGACTGTCAGAGCTGTTAAACAGTGGAGTAGAATGTCTCAGAGGGTGGTGAATTTTCCGTCTTTGGAAGTCTTTAAACAGAGGTTGGATGGGTATCTTTCAGAAGTGATTTAGTTTTGATTCCTGCATGGCAGGGGCTGGACTAGATGTCCTTTGTGGTCTCTTTCAATTCTAAGGTGCTATAACTCTATGGATTTGTCCAATCTTCTTTTCAAAGTCGACCAGGCTGGAGGCCTTCAGTATATATTTTGGAACTGAATTCTACGGACTGTGTGAGGAAGTATTTCTCCTGTTCTCAATCTCCCATCATTCAGCTTCACTGGATGACCTCAGATCGTTTCACTGTCACAGAAGGAGAATAATTTATCTTCTCATTCACTTTGTCTGCATCATGCCTACGTTAATACATGTTTCTAATTCCCCACACATTTTGCTTGCCTTTTGTTCAAGTAGGCAGCCACAACCATCGAAACTTTTCCTCATATACATGTTGTTCCAGCCCCCTTGATCGCTGTGATTACCCTTCTCTGCATTTTTTCTAACTCTACATTCTCCTTTTGGGGTGAGGTGACCAGAACTGTGCACAATATTCCAAAGCTGATTACACAACATAGATTTCTATAATGTCAGCATACCACAGACAGGCTTGTTTTCAACTCTTTTTCTAAGGGAAAAGGCTAATCTCTCCAGTCTCCTCCATGTGTGTGGCTTATTTTCCTGTTCCCTCTCCTTGGTTGTATTTATATTCTTTGGCTCTGATAATTTACATTTTATGGAATGTCCCATTTGCTTTCCTCCACCAGCTCCTGTTATAGAGATTTATGTCCGAGTTAAGAATAATGCTGTTGATTTATTCCATCTGGCAAGTCAGCCGTAGGCCCATGCCATAATAATAGATCAGATTAAACTCTTGATCCATCAATTGTCAATTTTCAATGGGAAAAATTTCTATCTTTTATAGATCTTTTTCTTTTTATCAAAACACTTTCAAGTCTTCACAGATATGAAATATTGGTTTAATACCTTTCCCATATTTGAGAGCAAACATCTACAGTGTGGTCTATATTAGATTTTGGTTTCATAATGGTCATCACAAAAGCGTTCCAGATACAAATGATCATGGCATTCCTTTGAATGGGGCTGAAGGTGTCAACATACCCAATAAAGGCAATCTAAAGTCAATACGATCAGGTTCTCTCATTGTTTAGACCAACAAACTGACCTGGAAGTACATTTTATGAGGTCACCTAAGCCAGGTCTTAGTATTAGGAGGCTGTCTTGGATGTTGTGACCAGTTGTTGTGGTTTCCCCCTGTGTTCTGCTCTTGAGTAAGATGGGGGAACCTGAAATTACATTAGTTGCCATCACCCACTAATGGCATCCCAAAGTTCAGTGGCTCAGTGAGAAGTGACTGAGGAAGTTTAACTTGTCCTTTTCTCACTTTTGACTTCTCAGAGGCCGTTGTCACAGCACCCTCCCATCCTGCAATGGGGAATGGAGAAGGATGGGACCATGGCAACACTTCTGCATGTTATTGTCGCAGTCCTGTCCTTCCCCTGTCCCCAGGTGGCACGATTGCAGATTAAATCATTGGGTTTTCCCTGTCAATGACATGCGATTGTGCCACGATCCCACACTTACCTGTCCTGTAGAAGCTGCAGAAGTGTGATGGCTGTACTTCCTGCCCCAACACAGCCTCAGAAAGTACTTGGCTGTGCTGCAGAAGGAAGAGGAGTGGCCACTGCTCTCCCTTCTGCAGGGAGCCAGCTGGTGTGGAAGGGGAGAGCTCCCATAGCACTCCTGTCCCAACAGAGCTACTGCCGAGATTTTCTGAATGACTTCACAAAAAGGTAGGGTGCGGAAAGGGCCAGAATCTTTTGCTTCCCCTTCTTAAGGAGATTGGGATGCTGTACACACATACCTTCAAACACCAAGGAATGTGGAGGGAGAGTTTGAAAGGAGGAGATCTTTGAAGGGCAGCTTTTATTCTAAGCAAGTAAATGTCACTTTAGCAAATATATCATATATATGCTGGCATTTCCCTTCAGGCATTACTTTACAGTAATTAATAAAACCACAAAAGCAGTTTTAAATCACAGTCAGCTGAGGTCAGAAAGAAAAATAAGCCTAACATGACTAGCTAAACATTCTTATCCTACTCATGAGATACAGTTGGTATTCTGGGCTGTTGTGTTCATGGGAATCTGGACTTGCTTGTCTGACTCCAGGTTTCCCTGAGGTTGGTGTGGCTCCCTACCATTCCATAAGTTGTCAGTGTCTCTCTTGTACCTCATGGAACTATATAACCTCACCACATCTATAAATCTCTGCTCCTTTCACAAGCTGATCCTGCTCACTGAGTGATTCTCTCTTGAGGTTTCTTCCTGATCCTACATAATGCTGACCCTAATAAATGTAATCTAACCCTAATGTCATTAACCTTTTGTTCACCTGAAAGTGAGCCCACACCCCTAAGCTGTGTTGCCAAAAATAGTGGCATGATCCATTAACACACTAGTTTCCATGGAATTACCCCTTGTATGGTCAGAGCTAAGTGGTGATGCATAGACTGAATGTTTGCCAAAAATCCCTCATGTAATGAGTTGAGTGTCAGGATCCTACTGGTAATCCCAGCTTGAGTAGATCCATTGAATCAGTTGTTGAATAGTCAGTCAATTTATTGATTCAATGCACCTACCTTAGCTGGAATTACCAGTGGGATTCAGACTCAGAACCAGCTATGGGTAAAATCCTTCCATTTCACCTCTGACATTCAGTCATTAAGGCAGAAATGAGAAAGATTTGATCTACAGTTATTTTGAACCCAGCCAGCTTCCTCAGTCCCTTGTCGTTAACCACGACAGGTGGCCTTGATTGGCTTGTAAGCCACCATGTTTGAAGGGAGAAAGTTGCCTCACTTTTGCTTTGTGGAAGGTACCATATCTCACTGTCAGGTTGAATCCTCTATACGCTGAGAATTCCCTACCCAGGTTGTTGATGTTAAATAATATGGAGGATACAAATTCTAGGCTGACTATTATCTATCTGTGTTGGAAATATGGTTCATATGGGTGATGTGGAGGTATATTCCTTCTGACCTGCAGCAGTTCGGAGAGATTTCATTTCCCCCATTATGTGACTTTCTAGGAAAGCTCCCCAAAGTTCCCAGTTGTTGATGATGGGGAGAATAACTGGTACCATTCCCTCTCATTGTAATCTTCACATTTTTATTTTGTAGTTAAAAAAAAGGGTGGAATGAGCATTAGTCACTAGCTGTTACTGAGAAGTCTAGGAATGCTCTTAGCTCATGTAAACATCCCTATGTTAAGAGATATTCCTTACAGTATAATTGATTTATTATAAAATGAACCAGTTGACTATTAATGAGCTGCCTTTACACACAGAGAATGGTGGACCTCACCAGTTAAGAAAGACTCTAAGGTGGCCAAGCCATTAAAACCAAGTCTTCCATGAATTAGTTGTCTCATCATGGAAAAGGTCATTGAACTATGCACATGTAAGAATATAAATAATACCAGCATCGTGTTTCTTCCTTTTCCAATTATAGTGACTTTGTTCAAGGCAGCAAAAATCTGAGATGAGATCACTTTTCTTGCATTAACACAACTTTGGGGGGTGCAAAATCAATTTGCTTTTTGACCTGCTTACATTTTGCAGGTTAGACCGGTAAAACATTGTTCTGTTGGGAAACCAATTTTAGGAAGCCAAACAAGAAGTTAGCTCTGGATTAGGAATGAGGAAATGTCCCTCAGTTAGCGTCAGAGGAGGGAATCAGGAATTTGAGGATGCAAACATGGGAGACAGTTTCTTTCTATCACAAACTGAATGTTATTATTCTATTGTGACACGCTCAGAAATGCAATAGGGTTCATGCCCTCCCTCAGCCAACTGAGCAGCTGTCCAAGTTCCACTCAAGCACACTACTGGCATGTCTATCTGTTGTTCCCTCCTTCCCCATCTCCTTTTACTCCATGGAACTACCTGCAATGAGTGAAGGAAGACATGGTGGAATATGGGAAGTTAAGCCTCTTGCTCTCTTCACATTCTGTTCTCTGACAATTGCTATGATTTTTGTATGTAGTGAAAGAGGGGCTTGTGTGTGTACATAGGGGGAGGGACACAATTCTCACCAAATTGCTCTGGGGTGGATAAAAATCTTTAACCGTTTCTTGGTGGTGGGGCTCATCATTTGGTAATGGTTGTAACACATGTTCTTCTCTCTCTTTTTAGTTGTTTTCCCCCTGCATCCTGGAAGATGTGGCAAAAAGAAGTCTGTGGACAGACTGACCACCATTTTGCATCCTCCATAATGCCATGGGCATAGCATTGCTTTGGGGTATTGTGGCAATGACTACACTATCTTCTGTGACTTCTGGAGGAACCAATGGACCTCAGCAAAAGATGTAACTATTTCACATCTGGCTATGGGGACATAGCCAGACACTTCTCCAATCTCCCACTGCTCTCACCAGGCATAGAATGGTAGTAGTGGAAATGCTGCTGAAAATCTACAAAAATTCCTACAGTTTAAATGTTTAAATATTTCAAGGGATATCATATGGAGGATGGAACAAACCTGTTTTCTTCTGCTCAAGAGACTATGACATGGAGCAATGGCTTCAAACTGCAGGAAAAGAGATTCCATCTAAACATTAGGTAGAACTTCCTGATGGCAAGATCAGTTTGACAGTGGAATATGCTGCCTCAGAGTGTAGAACAGTCTCTTTCTTTGGAGGTTTTTAAACAGAGGCTGGATGGCCGTCTCTCAGGAATGCTTTGATGGTGTATTCCTGCATGGCAGGAGGTTGGACTGGATGGCCCTTGAGGTCTCTTCCAACTCTATGGTGCTATGATTCTACGATACTGGGGTCAGTGGATGGCCATTTGTAGAGTAGTCTCAGATGCGGAACTACAATGCTATGCTGGGCCATACAGGGTTGTGGCTATCATGCACGTGGGAGTGATTTTAACCACCACAAAAAGAAACGATGGGGAGTATTTTGAATAAATTTTTCAGTGGCCTTCAATTTCAAGAGACTGGTTTTTAAAAAAAATCTCAGAAATTTTCTCAGGAAAGAAGTGCCTGCTGAGACGTGTAGGCTCAGCTCCAGCTACAAGAGTGTGCCAGGCTAAAAAGACAGCTAGAAAATGTAGTGTCCCAGGGCCACTGACTCATGCGGTAGCATGCTGAGTGACCAGAGGGAAGACACAGCCCTCCCTCTCAACCTTAAATTAAAATCTGAGCTACAGAAGCAAATGAATTCATCAACCTAGCTTCATTTTGATTCTCGTGTCATGAGCCACTCAGATTTGTTTTTTCCTTAATTTTATTTCACATGTATCATCATATATACAACACATTATCTGTAAATGATTTTAATCCTCCACAATCTATGAGATCAAATTAAATGAGAAGTATTCAACAGTTAAGGGAGGTGGGGAGAACATCTAGGATGTAATTTTAGTGATACAGATTTCTCATTAAAATTACAATGCACTTTAAGAGTGCAGTGGTCCTGGGACTGCATCCCTGAAGGTACAGGAAAAACTGTAAATCCCCCTCCAAGGTCATCAGCCTTGCTCTGATGTTACCATACCCTAAAACCCCTCTGACAAGATATGCAATTTTCATAAATTGGACTTATTAATGACTGGAGAACATGGTGGGGGTCATGGTGACCAGAGATATGTTTGGGGTCATGATGGTGGGAAAAGTCCAAATAGGATTATGCAGAAAATCCCAATGCCGATGGGTTTATGCTAATCCCTTCACTGCTTCAGGCTCTTTGCATTTTTGAATAGAATGGAAGACAAACTGCCCAGATAAAGCAATAAAGCAATTAGAGACCATCCCTCGATCTTACTTTATGGAGATCTTCCCTATACACCCTACCTGACCAGAAATTAAGAGATTGTCATGAATCTCATCAATATTTTGTCACTCTGGAGTTAGAGAAATCAGCCCATTCCAGATCCCTTTGTCAGTCCCATGGGAAAGTCATTATGGCTTTGTCAATGCACCACTTCAGGGTATGAAATAAAGTATATAACTCCTAGCTTTGATCCCACTCCATTGTAGAACATAGCACACAATGTGTCCCAGACTATTGTACCACTCTGCTACCCTAAGATGCTGTCTGAGCCCCTCCGCTGCGACTTCGGTCTTTAAGACTGGCAACTATCACTCTTTCCACCCCTAATCTCCCTCTATCTGAACCTTTCTTGACTCACTTTCCAATAGCCTTGTATGGTTCTTAAGAGTGTCTGATCTCTCATGGTGGACATGCCAGAGAGAGAGAGAGGGAAAAAAAAAGCTGGACTAGAGTACACAAAGCAATTTCAGAAATTTTTCAAATTGAATTTCCTATGTCTCCACAATTTTATTTATTGAATATGTTACATAAGTTAGACATGTACATATCAAGGAAATTTTGGAGAATCCTGCTTCATATGGTCACAGAAGCAAGGACTGGATTTGCTTGGAAAATAGAAGAACCTCCTGAAATTGAGTAATTGCTGCACAAACTCTTTGAGGTGAAAACTCCTGACATTTTAACACTGAGACTTAAATGGATATCAGATGACAAAGTGATTGAAGAATGGGCGCCTATAGTAGCCTTTCTTTACAAATAATTAGAAGATGTTTAGATCAAACAGAAAGGTTCTTTAAGCAAAAACAAGATGAGATAACTCTTGATCAGAAAAGAAACGTGTCGTGGGGCAACACGACTAATTATATTGAAGGTCATTTATAGCGAATAGTTTAGACACTACCAGAAACTTTCTAATATGAAAATGTTCTGTATAAAATACCAGGAAATGACAATTAGAGGATAATACAGAAGTACAATATTGTTACAATATAAACTGTTCTGCATCTGGGGGTGGGAGGAGGAAGAAAAGAATAACATAGTGGTTTTGCTTTTTCTATTTCTAAATATGTATCATTGATTTTAAATTTTGTACCTTTTGATTTATCTATCGTATATTTTTACTAAAGTAATATTCGAATAACTAGTAGAAGGTTAATTGTATACATGTATAAAAATAGAAATAAAAAAAGAGTGCCTGATCTCTCATGTGTTTATCAATTTAGAGAAAATACTTTTTTTAAAAACTTTAACTGGAGTCCTCTCTACAGTTAGTACTGGTAGATATAGGTGACAAGATCTTGCCATTACCTCCTCTCGCGGGCCTTCTTTGAGCTATAATTCCCCCCAAATTATAAGGATGCGCTGGCATTGTGGATGGACCCCAATGTCCCCCACCTCTTAGGGTATCACTGACGCCACAAGGAAAATCCACTATTATTTTCACCTTCCAGTCTTGCCCTGCTACTAGGGGTTCTTCAAAACAACCACAACCTTCATTTCTGTGACCACCCCCTTCCCCGGAAAAAGATTTCTCAACACTTGGGTAACTACCAGACAGCTGTGAGGCTTTTGTGCAGCGTTCTCTTGACCATGGAATATCCTAAAGCGTTCCAGGGAAATTATTCCACAAAGAACTACATGTATTTGCACAAAAGGGTGTTTTCTGTACAGAAAACAGAGTTTCCACGCAAGAAAAATAGGAGGAAGGTGTTGCACAGAAAACAGTTTCCTCGGCAAGAAATCTCTGCGTGTGTGTATCTGTAAAAAAAAAGAAAAAAGAGTGTTTTCGCACAAAATAATTTCCCCAGAGCACTTTGGGTCTTTAAAATACAGGCAGAATACTGTGGACAAATATTACGATAGTTATTTTCCATCTTTAAGTAGAAAGATAAAATCTTTAAGGATTTACTTTCCTCACAAATACTGTGCGGCTTACAGGCAGCGTGCAGGCCCACAGAGCATTTTTGAAACTTTTGAAACTTTTTTAAAAAAAGTTGTTTTGCCTCAGAATGCCCCCCCCCCAAAAAAAACCCCGCTGGGCAGTGTGAAAGTGTATTTTGTCTACACTTTGGACACTCTTGGGCCAATTTAGGACCAACTAAGGAATTCTTTGAAACAGGAAGTAAATATCAACCGGCTTCCACTCACTTCCTGTTGTCCTGACCTAAGATGGTCCATGGGGCCTAAAATAAGGCAAAAATGCCTCACACACTCCCTAGAAAACATTTGAGGGCTTTTTATTGTCTGTGGAGTGGCACAGTAAGGGATGTGTGACCCTCCAAGTTCTCCTGGAGTATTAAGGCAGGTGCCTGGCCTTCCAAAGTTGCTGTCAAGGTTGCCACAATGGCTTCCTTTCAAGGTTGAAACATCAAACCTCATGAAGAGGAAGGAGTATGCTGAGGGGGTAACAGCGGGAGAGGAAGGTGAGGGCACGGATTGCATTGATCCAGAGTCCTCTTTCCTTCTAGCCACACTCCAAAGACACAGAAAAATGTAGGTGTAAATCGCAGCACCTCTATTTTTCCTTCTGTTCTTTGCAGTAGTAAAAAGGGGGAGAAGACTGAAACCCTTTGAAAGCTGGTTCTGCTGGTATGTATGTTCTTCTGGCAAGAGGTTCAGCAGGACTTTGGGTAGAAAAAAGCCTATGAGACCAGACATCTCAGTCTGTTGGGCTCCTTCTTCTTGGAGCAGATCCTAAGTTAAATAGGGATGCAAAAGACACTTGCAAATGTTCTCATCCTCAGCAAGAAAGGGAGTGTTGACACCTCGAGAACGTGGTCAACCTTCCTATGATTTTTCACAATTGGGTACTTTTTTGTGAAAAATTCATTCCTCAATCTAAACAAGGTGTGGTCGAGATCTTGCATCGTGTATTGTGACGACGCACAATGGGACACTGTGTAAGATGTCTGGTTGTGCAATGGGAGAAATGCTCTACACTGAGATGCATTGCATTTTGGGTCATTGCTTCTACAATGGTTCTGATAGCATGGCTACATCTCCCCTCCCCTCCTAAGCATGCAACACTGCATAAAGTCATAATTCAGCTTTATGCAATCATAAACTGGTTTACAATGACATAAGTTCCCAACGGGAGGCCAGGTTATATTTTGTACATGATATACACAGTTGTGAATTTTGTGCAAAATGCAATTTTTTTGTGCATTTTTTTTTTCAGAAGGTCCCCAGGGAAAGGTGATTGGTGATTCCTATATCAGTAGGGTAGTTAGTCCACTCCTTTTAACCCAGGCCTTATGGGAGGTCTCCAGGGTGCTGAATCCATGCCCCTAAATAGGTTCAGTAACTCGGACAGCATCCTTAAAGCTATCCAAAACCAAGAGTGGATTCACTGTTCCATTAACAAGGGAGTCATGAGCTGCCATTGTCCCCCAATATGAAAAATCATTAGAAAATATGCACACTCTCACAATTCCATAACTTATCCAACAGGGAGAAAAGCTTTAAAATTATTTGGTCTTATACATGAGAATAAAATAAGTGAAGATTTACATCCCTGAGATGAAATGCAAAGTAGAATAAACAGTGCAAAGCATGAAATGCTATACAACATTACCCTGATAGTTTATGAGATAGTAAAATACGAGCAACATTAATTTCTATACTATATATATATATTTTTCAGTATTCAGTAAAAAGATTTCACTCTGTAAATTCAGGTTTCTCCTGTCTCTTTTGTCTGACTTGTTGATATTTAGTAACTCAGCTACTTCCAATTTTTATTCCTCATTTCTTTACATGTGATTGCTTTTGTTATTTTCATGTCATTAGAAAAGTAAACATAAATGGTTGTTGAAGTTTTAGATCTGGGAATGAAAAAAAAAATCACATCTTGCCTAAAGTAATCTATACTGCAAAAGTATAGCAACTTGATACTGCTTTAATTGCCATGTGGAATCCTTAGGTTTGTAGTTTGGTGGTGTCCTTAGATTTCTCTGCTAGGGAGTTCTAGTACAGCAATTCAATGGAGTGGACCACAACTGTCTAGCAGAGAATTTTAAGAAACTCATCACACTACAAACTCCATGATTCCATAGAATGGAATCAAGGCAGTTAAAGTTATCCTACCTATATCCTTCTTACATGTGGTCCTTTGCTACCAGGCTGTACACCCCCACATTGTGATATGGTCTAACTGGCAAAATATATTAATTGGTATAAAATATAAATTATACTTATGGCTGGCAAGGCCATGTGGAAGAAAGGGATACTGGCTCGGAGTAGGTCAGAGGTAACTTCATCATGGCCAGGTCAAAAGTTCACTGAAATTAGCCAAGAAAGCCTGACTTAATGGCACTGAGCTAATCCTGTCGACTGGCAACCTCAGAAAACAATAAGGTGCCCAGGACCCCTACTGTGTGCATATCCTACTGAGCTTAGCCCAGAAACCCCCTCTCAAGCAAGATGTTGAAACCAAACAATCCACTGCAGACCCCCTTGTTTGTGTTGCAAGTCCCATTGTCCACTAGGCTGGGAGAGCAATCAACTCACACCCCTTCAGGGAGGGAAACAGAGTACATAAACCCTTGGTTTTGAGAAGTCAGTTGCAGTCAGAGGAAATGCAAGACTCCACTATGTCACTCAGAATCTTGATCCGTCTGCCTTCAGATAGCAGTCTAAGTCATATTTCAAGCTCTTCAGTGCTCTTCTGGACTGGTAATTATAAATTCCCCTCAAAACCCTCAGCCTCTCACAGATTTCCCCTCCCTTTATCCTTCAGTCAGCTCTTGTGTGACTGTATGTATCTTGTGTGCATGTATGAGTGATTTCCCCTCAATAAAACACATTTTGTAGTTTACTTTTGACTCTTTGGCCGGTTCTTTCCCTGCTTGTGTCTGTAAACACTGGTAACAAGGTCTTGCCAAGTTGCCCACCTCTCACAAACCTCCCCTTTGAGCTAATTCATTCTCCTCTTTTGCAAGGAGGCACTGGCATCACAGGGTGGCTCTTGTGGCACCTACGTTTTGGGGTAACACTTTCCCCATCAGCTTCTTTTAACACATTGTGGAATACTTGATTCCTCACCCATCAAAATACTACTGGGGAAATACATAGAACAAGAACCACTCTAATGAAGTCTCTAGCTCTTCTCCTGGGAAGAAGAAAATTCTCATGGTATCAGATACAATGGTAAAGGGTAAAGGGAGGACACCTCTCAAGTGAACCGTTTCACTTGGAATGGGCTCATATAATTTTTAACAGCAGCATGAATTCACTCTCATGCTGAATTCTCTCTGGACTGATGATCTTGCCAAGATCAATACACACTCGAAATGGCTTCCTTTTTCTTCGCCTCTCCTCTTCCTCCTCCTCCTCAATTCTAATGGGGCCTATCAGTGAGAACAAAGTTCAGCTTTCAGGCACTCACTTAAAAGTAATTTATGGGATGTGGGACCATATGACAATGATGTTACAAAGAATGCACTGTTACACTGATACACCACTGGGCAGACCAGAAGTTACCACCTCACTAGCATGATACAGTTGCCATCACAAATCTAATACCTAGAACTGGATAGGAGACAATCAAGGCAACTTCAGGTTCAAGTTGTTTACAAGGCTGACCTGCAACACAATGTTGTAGTGTTGGGCGCCCCTATTCCAGATCTCAATCTTTAAGCAATGCCCTTCCCTAGAATACTCCATTCCACCTCTATTTTATCATGTTTTTTAATCCTTAGTCAGCAACTGGTTAAGGCTTTTGAAGATGTTGCATTGTTTTTATTAACTTTTTAAGTTGCTTTTCATTTTTTTCAGCTGTTGTGTTAATATTGTGAATAGTTTAATTCTATTTTAATGTTGATTTTTTTTATATTTTTAGGGAATGTAACTGTTCAAAATGGTTAATTTCCTATATGAGTTATGGAGCACGGAAAATTAATTGCTATTCTGTCTCACTTGGTTTGTGAATTGTTCAGCTGATTTGATTGCTTGATATTGATTTAAGAAAAAAACTCAATAATTTTTTAAAACGATATTAAAGGGAATACCCTATCCTTCACTAAGTTCCTGGGATATTGGGAAGATACGTAACTGCTAGAGACAGACTGCAATAGCTTACTACATATGCCATTTCTATTGCTAAGTTGGGGCCCTGTGAGGAGTTGGGAGCCACGTGATGAGGGTAACCCAAATGGTAGAAGGCCTGGAAGCCATGATCTGAGAAGAGGTTTAGGGAGCTGGGTATGTTTAGCCTCAAAAGGAGAAGTCTAAGAGGTGACATGATAGTCATGTTTAAATATTTGAAGGGATGTCATATGGAGGATGGAACAAGCCTGTTTTCTGCTGCTCCAGAGACTAGGACACAGTACAGTAGATTCATATTCAGGAAAAGTGATTCCACCTAAACATCAGGAAGAACTTTCTGACGGTAAGAGCAGTTTGACAGTGGAATACACTGCTGCCTCAGAGTGCAGTGTAGTCTTCTTCTTTGGAGGTGTTTAAACAGATGCTGGATGGCCATCCACTGGGAAAGCTTTGATTGTGTATTCCTGCATGGCAAGGGGTTGGACTCAATGGCCCTTGTGGTCTCTTCCAACTCTTTGATTCTATGTGATATAAACATAAACTATAAAAAGCACATATTTGTTTTAGAAAGGAGCCATGTTCTGAAACAGGACATTGTTGTCTTTCTAACCATCTTTACATTGTGTCTACGGGATGTATGTGAGAGGTTTTTGTTGGTTTTGTTGTTATTTGCCATCAACTTGGCTTTGACTTATGGTGGCCCTATGAATAAGACAGCTCCAAGAGCCCCAATCTTTAATAGCACCATTCAAGGTCTTGCAAACTCAGAGCTGTGGCTTCCATCTGCAATGCAGCCTTCTTCTTTAACTAGTGCCTTCCACTTTTCCCATGATGATCCTCTTTTCCAACGGGTGATGTCTTCTCATGATGCCTCCAATGTAGGGTAACCTCAGTTGACACACTCTCCAATGTTTCCAAGATGAAAACTGGGGCCTTGGTGACCAAGCAACATCTGAATGTGGTCAAGATGGCAAAAGTTGTTAATGAGGAAGGAAATACAAGGTAGAAGAGGCTGCAGCAATTTGCTTTGGCCTGAGTCTACTGGGAAGGGCAAGATTCTGTCCCTCCTTTCCTCTTGGTTAGTTCACTGAGTGCAAACTACTTTTGAATTCAGTTTGCAGAGATGGAAGAAAGCTGAGAACAAATGAGGAAACAGGAAGAGATGAGAACCTGGGACATTTGAAAAGCAGCTGAAAAAGTGGGACAACAGAAAATTAATCTGTACCATCCCTACTATACTGGGATACTTGGAGGTTATGAATTTAGCAATTTTGCTTTGTAGTAAATGTATGAGCTTGCTTTGCTCTCAGATCCATTTACTTGTCTTCTTGGCAAGAGAGTTTCCCACAATTAGGAGTTTCTCCTTGAGCCACGAAATGCCATTTATGGCAGTTTGGAACAGGTGGTGGTTTGCTGCAATGACAAACAGAGAAGCCAGCTGGATGTAGTGATGCATAGAGACATTGCTAGGAGGTGTGGTTGGAGAAATTATTTAACCCTCCTTGTCCCTGGCATAATTCTGTTTTGCTTTGGCTTGGCCTACTCCTCTGCTTCCAAGGTTCAATGGAAGTATCACTTCCAGGTCAGATAGGACTTCTGTATTCAGTTCTCCTCCTTGACCTGTTAAAAAAGAGAGCTGTGAGTTTTACATAGTCTGCACAGATGCACTTTGGGCACTAGGGAAAACTAGGGGTGTGCTGTATTAAATAAGAGATCACAACAGAGACAGAAAGTATGCAGTAGAATGATAAAATCATAGAATTGGAAGAGACTATAAGGGCCAATCCAACCCTGTCCCGCAGTGTAGCAAGACACAATCAAAGCACTCCTGACAGATGGCCATCCAGCCTCTGTCTAAAAACCTCCAAAGAAGGAGACTCTATCACACTCCAAGGCAGAATGTTCTCTGCTCTTATTGTTGGGAAATTCTTCCTAATGTTTAGGTGGATTTTTTTTCCCTCTAGGTTGAAGGCATTGTTCCATGTCCTAGCCCCCAGAGTGGCAGAAAACAAGTTTGCCCATCTTCCATATCGCATCCCTTCAAATATTTAAACATGACTAGCATGTTACCTCTTTATGTTCTCTTCTCCAGGCTAAGCATACTGAGTTCCGTAAGCTGTTCCTTATAGGGCATGATTTTAAGTAGTGATGCAGATATGTTGTGCATTCAAAGGGCATAATTTTCATATTGATTCCTTGGCTAATGGGAGAGAGGTGCTGGACTGAAGAATCACCTTTGGGCTTTTCCTGCATCACACCTACTTCTTTAAGCCTTGGGACTTTGTGGGTACAAGGGGGAAGGCTGCCCTCCCCAGGATATCAACAAGTGTCAGACTGTAGATATGCAGACAGACCTTGGGGTAGGATTTTTGGTACCCTGAAATGGGCAGAGGAGGTGGTCAGGTCTCTGCCTAATACCCAGCACTAGGGAAGGTCCCCTGAGTTGGTTTCCTGAACTGTAAATAAAGAGGTGGACCTAATTTATCCCATCACTGGTGTCCTGCCTCTTGTTTCCGAGTGGGGGTGGAACAGCCACTCCAAATTTGGAGAAGCTGTTCTTCAATCAGGTTTTGCCATCATTCGTGATATTAAATACCATGGTGTTCAATCCAATGTGATTGCTGCATATAGCATTGTATGAAGTAGCTCTCTGCCCCAGGGAGTTTCCAATCTAAATGTGGACACCGTGAGAGAGATGATAAAGAGAGCAGGGCAAGTTAAGGGCAACAGGATGAAGATGAAGAAATCTTGCCACAGTTCCCAGAAAGTCATCATCTTAGTGGGAGATGAGATCAAAGGGTTAAACCAAAGTTTTCATCATCCTTTCTAGTAAAGGGATTTGAAGGAAGAGAGAGTCCATATCACATAGCAATATAAAGCCTTGTTTGCCCTATTCTCAGGCATGAGAATGAGAAGCCACATTTCTCTCTTTCTCTCTCTCTTTCCTTGCCTTATGGGACAGTGAGGTATTTTCTGCCAGTATCTACAATAATTTTCACATCTGTGAGAAAGGGTTTTGCACATCCTGCTGAAATTACCTCAGTGGGGCAAGACTACGGGAGTTGATCCCATGTCTCGGGGACTTTTAAAAATTGGACACATTGGATGGATTATTTTCATCTTTCTGTAACAGTCTTGCCTTGGGGTTGCCCTACGTTGGAAGTGACCTGAAAGCCCACAAGAACAAAAATGGCAGATTAGCAAACACGAAGCGATACTGTGCATAAAAAATAAACCGTCCAAAAGCGGACAGCAGTACTGTTAGTAGGTGAGTCATTAAAGATAATTTAACACTCCATTTTGTTGGTGCTTAATGATACATCATTATTACCACAGAATGATAGGAAAAGATACTTTTTTAAAAAATGAAAATGTGAGAAAACAGCATCCTGAGGTGATGTAGCAAATACTAATGTCAGATATATGGTGCATTTGCAATTATGCTAATTGTATTATGCAAATCTAAGCAGGGTAACTCATGTATATAAACAGTCACGCTTAACAGTAAAGCACTCTATTGCTATTATCAAGGGAACCATTTTTGTCAGGAAAGAACATGCTGAGCTGTTCAATTTCTTATAAACACTTTTTTATTTTCAGTATCTCTTTCTTAATTCCTTCTGTAAAGAGACCATTCAGATTACCAAAAATAAATTACCAAAGAAACGTAAAACTACACTAATATCCATCACCTTGCTTCACTCTGTTCCAGTATTTTCACAAGTGGCAGCGACTGTCAAAAATCTAATTCTTATCATCAGAAGTCCAGTGGAAACTGCTAGAAAGTCTCAAAGCCATCTGAGGCCATTTCCGCACTAGCCTGTTATAGCACTATGATTCCACTTTCAACATCCTACGGAATCCTGGGGTTTGCAGTTTCGGGCGGGGCCGGGCAGCCCCTCCTGAAACTGCAACCCCCAGGATTCCGTAGGATGTTGAATGTGGAATCATAGTGCTATAACAGGCTAGTATGGAAATGGCCTGGAAAGTCTCAGAGCCATCCAAATTCCACCATCGTTTCTATTGCTGTTAGGTACTGTCAAGTCAACTTGTGATGGTCTTTGTTATTTCAGGGTTCTGACTTATGGTGATCCGAAGGTGATCCTATCATGGGGTTTTCTGTGGCTGAAAGTGTGTGATGCACGCAAGGTCCCCTAGTGAGTTTCCATGGCTGAGTAGGAAACCAAACCCTGGTCTCCAGGATCATAGTCGAACACTCAAACCACTCCGCCATTCTGGCTTTCTGTGATGACCCTGTCCCAGGGCGTTCTTGAAAAGATTTACTTAGACGAAGTTTGCCATTGCTTTCTCCATGGCTGAGAGATTGTGACTTCCCGAAATTCACTCAGCGGATTTCCATGACTGAGCAAGGAATTGAGCTCTGGTCTCCCAGTGTCCTAGTCAAACCACTACATAACCTTGGCTCTTATTTCTATTATTCACCAGTAAAGAATTCCTTTTTTAAAATAAGCTTGACCGTAAATGTCAAAAACAAGAATTATGACTCAGATGTTGACAATCCACTGCTCATGGTGAGCTAAGTAGCCACATGCAAACCAAGATATAGGATTGCTGAGAATTTTGGAAAAGAAAACTCTTTCTAGGAACACAGGAAGCCATCTTCTTCTTAGAAGTGTCTTATCCTGAAAAAGTCCCTCAAATAAAACTGGACCGACTCATGTTAGCTGGAATCCTGTCGATGTCCTACATGTGTGTAAGCTCCCTTACACATGCAGTTGTACTTTCGCAACCATTGTGCAATGGATATACTCAGTTCCTGGTTGCTTAAGTGCAAGTTCATATGGAGAAGGAAGGAAAGTATATAAGCCACACCAGAGGGATGACGACATATAAATGTAACAAATAAATAATTAAATCCTCCCCTTAGAAGGAAGCTGTGCTACAGCCACTGTTAAGGTGTGCCCGGCTTCTGAAAAATTGTTGAGAAGTGCACATTTTTACATCACAAACCCAAGATATATCTGATGAAATATCCCATTTTTCTACCCGCATGTGGGATTGAGAATCTTGAGAGGGCATTGCGAACTATTGGCTTGAATACCAATCACTCAGTACCAAAGTCAGAATTGTCCATGCTATCATATTCCCAATTTCTATGCTTGGGTGTGAAAGTTGGAGAGTGCAGAAAGTTGTCAGCAAGGAAATCAATTAATTTGAAATGTGGTGCTGGAGGTGAGTTCTGCAGATATAACGGACTGATGAAAAGACAAATAAATAGGTCCAAGAGCAAGTCAAGCCTGAAATCTCCCTGGAAGCCAAAATTACTAAAGTGGGACTGTTGTACTTTGCACTGATCAAGAGAAGACGTGACTCTTTATCCCAATAATACTTGATAAGGAAGAAGCAAGCCAGGGTGGTATAGAAGTTTGGATGATGGACAATGATGCTGGAGGGGTTTGTTTCCCTGCTCGGTTAGAGAAACCCACAGGGTGACATACACTGTCAGCCCCCAGAAAACCCCATGATAGGTTAGCCTTAGGGTCTCCATAAGTCAGAAATGACTTGAAGGCACACAACAACAATAACAATAACAATGTAGAAGACAGAAGGAAAGGAAGTGTCAGAGTTCAACTCCCTGCCCGTGCCTTACTGCCAGCAAGGGAAGGAAGGTGGTAGTACTTGTCCAAGAGGACGAGGCAGTGGGGGGTGTCCAGTGCAAACAATCAAGGTCAAACACTGAGCTGAGCTGAAGTCGAGGTCAAATCCAAAAGGTCCAGAATGCCGAAGGTCAGTCCAAACGGGTCAAGAGAGCTGAAACACAAAGGTCTTGGGCTTGAGTAGCGATTTGCTACAAGCAAAGAGCAAGTCACACTGATTGACAAAAACAGGTTCATTCATCATTGTTCTGTTTACTCAGTCTTGCCTAAACGGATTCCCTCTGAGCTGCTCATTTCTGTCTCCTTCCTCTAAATCATTGCTGGTCCCCTCTCCCACTGGCACTGGTTGCAGCAACACTGTCTCAGCTCGTCTTTTTGCTGATGGGGGTGTTTCCAAGATAGTTTGGTCTATCACTGGCTCTGTTTCTGGCACAGTCAATTGCTCATTGACCTCAGAGCCATCATCTATCGCAGGAAGACTGCATTACAGGTGAGTAGACTCTGTTGAGGAAGTCATGGCTCTGAATTTGCAAAACCTGAGCAGGGCTGCTGATAACAGGGTGAGAAGGCTTCTTATTCATAGGGTTGCCACAAGTGAAAGTCATCTTGAGGACAATTAATAACAACAATAACATTGCAGGCAATAGTATCACCTGACATCTCCATTGACAGTGCTGCACTGAAGGCAACCAGCTGCTCCATCTTACTGAGAACTGAGGCAAATCATGGTGCAGCAAGGAAATATCAGTTGCAATTCTATATCTGATTGTGTAGTGAATAACTCTACATGAAGAGTTATGCATTGGTTATGCTATGCATTCCTTGTGTTGGATGGCACCGTTGCGCAACTGAACAAAGGCACAAACAAACATTCATGGGTAATACACATTCATGCACAGTAGCATTACATATACAACTACATTTCCACAACCGTGAACTGATTTTGGATGTTCTGCATCAGAGACAGGCCAGCCACTTCCACAGAAGAACTTCGACAGAAGCACCAGACACCAATGGAGTACCTGCCAAAATACATGAGTTCTTCTGCAGTCATAGCTTTGGGACTCCTGACATAATGTAGTCCTAGGAGAAGGGTTAGCTCAGAACTTGGAAAAGTTCCTATTTTGGATGACAGTTTCTAGACTCCCCAGTCAGTATGGCCAGCTATCTGAAACAAGTTATGTTTCCTACTTACATTGCTAGCATTTCTGATTGTTGCAAACCAGAATGCCACATGAGCATTCTACAGTGCTGTTGTAAAAATCTGAATAGAACGCATACAGGCAGAATGGCAGTGGCAATCTAGAGACAAGTGCAATATTAGTCATGCTCAGGTTCCTTTGAGGAAATGTGTAGCTCATACTTCAGGACTTTATGTATTTGTTTATGCCTATATGATGCTTAAAATTACCCTGAAAAATACAGTCACAGGTTACAGGAAGGTTATGTTTCCCCTGAGCTGTAATTTCCCAGAAGAAGTAACAGCTAAACTGAGACAGAACACGGGCTCTCCTCGGGCTTCTGATATGAGGACATGCTGGGCCGCTTAACAATCTGTAGCTGTGGTCTTTTGACTACCCAACTTCTCTTCTAAGTATAAGATGTTTCAGTAAAGAAATGACTCTCTTGATCAGCTGAATATAGTTCTTGAGTCCTCCTCTGAAAGATTTCACAGAAGGGCAGGGGCTACTCTTATTGTCAGCTGCCAATCTAGCCTTTCTGAGACAATGTAGTTAGAATGTTAGACCGGAATATGAGGGAAATCTCACAGACACTCATACAGATGTGACTTTCTGCACAGGGGTTGTTATGAAGATAAAGCGGGGAAAAAGAGAGCCATGACTTTATTTAAGACTTTATTTGGAGGAAAAGTGAGAGACAAATGTAGCAAATAAATAATGACTGCAATCTTGTTGGTTAGTCCACACTAGAATAGATCCATTCAAGCTATAATTGAATGATTGGGTCAACACATTGGTAAATGTCATTGATTTACCATCTTTTTTCTAGTCAGGAGTAGAGGCTGGGATTAATCATCACAGTCACAAATGTGTATCCATAGTCAGAACTGATTCATATTTATATTCACAATCCTGACATATTCAATAGTGTAGGGATCATAAAAGTTCCCCATTCCTGAGTTATTGGGCAGTAGCTGCTGTAAGCAATGGGAATCTGTTCTCCTATTGATCACAGAATAGTAGGCTGATGTTTTCACAGCTTCTGATGAGCAACCTTCAGTGCAACAGTCAGAAGCAGGATCTCTGTCACAATTTCTCATTGCACCAGAGCATGCTGGCAGGAGAGGGTGGAAACATCTGTCTGCCGCACCCCAATCAACAGGAGAATAGATTCTCATTGCTCACAGCTGCTGCTGTCTGATATGTCAGGATGGAGGGTAGGGGAGGATGTCACACCAGAAGATCTACAAGCTTGGGCAATAATTGGATTGAGGCCTAGATCTCTTATAATAGAATAATTTTAAAGATATTTAATGTATAATTGCAGTGCTATAAATATTTTAATATTCAGATGTCTTATTGTATATTATATGCCTTTTGCTAAATGTGTGTTTTAATCTGAGGATTTTATAGTCTATTGACTGCAAATAAAGATGATTGGTTAACTATTGTGTATATTTTATGTGTACCACTTTGAAATGTTTGCATCTAAGTTGTTTTCAAATAGTCATAAACAGACAAAAATAAATAAACTGAGATATCGATGGGTATTTTTCCTTTCTCCTAAGTTATCATTCCATGGGCATGTACCCACTGTGAATCACTATGCAGAACAAGAAACACTGGGTTTGTGCACAGGAATCAGGAGACAGGAGGAAGAGGTGATCAAGGAATGGTTGGTCGCTTAGCTGTCCTTGTGTCTTCTATTCTGCATAAGCAGGAGATCACAGAAGATCCCAACCGCACAAGCGGTTGAAACAGCATCATGGAACAAACTCACAAACCTCTATTCAAAAGAATCTTGAGAAAGGCTGTGAGATTAATGCATGCTTTTCCACGTTGTAGATCCTGCAAAGATGGTCTCAACCCATTCCCTTACATGGATAGCAACGTTTTGTCTAATTCCTTGAGAAATGAAACATGCCCTTTATCCCAGGAATAAAAAAAGTTTGTTTCCCTTCTCATCCCTTCTCATCAGGTTGTATAAATATTCACCAGAGTCCTTTGTCCTTCATTGGTTTCCTTTTCCTCCCCTCCTTATATACTTTTCTTTCCCTGGTGAAACTTAAATAATATGATTGCGTATGTCATAGACTGCCAACATCATCTCTACCAAAGAAAAAGAAGTTGACCCAGACCCAAGTTTATGGAAGGGAAAAACTACATGAGGACTAGATTCTTGTAACTTTAAGCTAGGAAGCTGCCTTATTAAGAATCAGATCACATCTATTTCAATCAGCATTGCCTTCACTTAACCAGAGCCTTGGGAAATTAATTTGTAAAAGTAGTTCACACCATTATTCATTGGGTACAATTCCTGTTTCAGTTATTGGTTGAGATCTTACATTGTGCTTGTATTCTGTAAATCTACACTCAGTTACACAGTGGTTGTACTACACCACTGTTCTGCAAAATGCTGACTTTGTTCAACCAATGGGGTATCTGCCAGTGTCCTTGTTTCTTGTTCCATCGTGCAATAGGAAATGCACAGTAACTATTTTCTTTGCCATCCAGCCATGGAATAATAAAACCAGACACAATGAATTAGATTGAATAAGGACCACTTTATTTAACCTAGAACTTATGCAAACTGCATTGCACCTGGAAAGGAGCAAGAGGAGATTTCTAGTCCAACACCAAACCAGTTGAAATTCTCAAGGCTCTGTTCCTAGTCCAAACCGCAAGCCACTGAAGCCTTGTGCTACTAGAAAGGGGGCTAAATGAAGGGTATCTAGGCGCATGAGACCCAACCAGGCCTTCCAGGCCTTAGAAGTTCCAACTAGCTCCACCAGGCATCCATAGTGCTCAACTGAACCTCTTGGGGCTATACAAGGTCTACCTGGGCCTATTTGGTTATCACAAGGCCCAACTGGGCCTATCAAGTCTCTTCAGGGCCTAACAAGGCCTGCCATACCTTAATGGGGTTGAAGTAGGCCAAACCAGACCTATCAAAGACCCGACAAGACCTATCAGTTGTAAACAAGGCCCAACTGGACCTAAAACGATCCCATGAGTCCTATAGAGCCTTCATGGTATCTTACTAAGCCTATAAGGCCTGCACAAAGCCTACAAGGGCCCAGGCCTAGAGGGCATTCAAGAGGCCTGACTAGGCATACAGACTCTGCATGAGGTCTACTGGACCCAGGGCCATTTCTGCACTAGACTGTTATAGTGCTATTATTCCTATGGGATCTGCACTAGACTGTTATAGTGCTATTATTCCTATGGGATCCTGAGGTTTGCAGTTTAGGGAGGGGCCTCAAAGGACCTTCCCTAAACTGCAAATGCCAGGATTCCATAGGATGTTGAAAATGGAACGATAGTGCTATAACAGTTTAGTGTGGAAATGACCCATGTGTCATGCCCTGTCTTGGAGACCCTGACAGAGAGGAGGAGAGTTTTGAGTCAGAAGCAGAAGATAGCCCAGAGGAAGACAACAACCAGAAGCTGGGTAATTGAAGGACTAACAGCAACAAGAGTCAGATGAAGAAGCAACACAGGCACCTGCTTTGGCAAGATGATGGCAAGAAAAAGAAAGGCCCAGGTGTTCAGCTCATTTATATAATGAATGAGCCTCAATGAGGGAACACCTGTGTCAACATCATTAGCCTATAAAAGAGCAACAGCTGGCCTAACTTCCCAGGGTCAACAATTGTTCTTTCTCGTGGTTGAAACCCCTGCATTGGTATCTTGTTTCCTGAACTCTAACTCTCCTTGGACCTTTGCCTGCCCTGACTATGCTTCTAGTTTGCCCCTGTGGATTTTGCAACTCTGGGCTTCTGGTTTAAGTTGCATTTGCTTTGGATGGCTGTTTCTGTCTCTCTTTCTTTGCTATTAGTAACGTTCTGCTTCTACGCCCCGCTAATTGTTATTAGCTCTGCCTGGCCTGTCTCAGACATGGCACCAATAGGTCATACAAGGCCTATTGGCTATCTTGAATTGTAACCAGGTCTCCTGGGCTTTCACAGGCCTAAAAATAACAGCCTGGCCAATCACCAAGGCCTATTCACCTATTGTCCTGAACAAACCTAGTGAAAGCCTGAACAGGGTCTATGATGCTCCCATAGCACTCCCCACTCGCTCAAAAACAACCCCCCACCAGGATCACTCACTATTCATCTAGAAACCTCCCACCTGCAACTTCTTTTCAGCCCTGATGCAAAACAGTGAGTCTGCCCAGGCAAAGCCAGATTGTGTGATAGTGCCAACAAATACGCTCACCCTCTGCCCAATTCCCCATCATCAAACTCCCTCAGCCACAACTGAAACAGGGAAGTCACCCTTGCTCTTCAACCACCCCGTCCCACCCAATCCAGATCATGCAGTGGCATCAAGGAACACACTCGCCTGATCCCATACCCCTACTCTCAAACCAAAAAGGCAGTGAAAGCTCTGCTGCCTGGTCCATGATGTGGTCCATTGCATTTGCTGTCCGTTCCGCTTGAAATCATCACCAAAGAGGATGCAACCAGGAGCAGAGGGGGTTTAAATAGCCCCTAACCCCACCCTGCCACATACAGTGCTGCGAGGGTCCAGAGCCATACAATCACAATGAATCAAGTCATTCATTGAAGGAATTGACAAATACATATACATCAGGGATGGAACGAATATTTGAATACTTTGGGAGTGGATGTGTAAGGGACTTTTCAAGTATCTGAAAACTCCAATGAGAAGATTTCTCCTCAGATCCCGTTCTCATCTCCCCACCAGTCTTCAGATGGACTCAAGAAATATTTTCACTAATCCCACATTTGAAAGCTCTGGCAGGATGTATTACCGGAATGACTCAGTGTAAAGCAGCGTGCGTAAAGCACAGTATAAAGTGAGACAGTATAGTGGTTTGAGTACTGGTGTAGGTCTCCGAGCTTCAGGCTTCAAATCACTGCTTGACCATGGAAACCCACTAGATGATACTGGGCTAGTCACAATCTCTCATCCTCAGAGGAAAGCAAAGGCAAAGTCCTCTGAATAAATCTTTCCAAGGTAACCCCAGGACTGGGCTGTCATAAGACGAAGGCCATTTCCGCACTAGCCTGTAATAATGCTTTTATTCTACTGTCATGGAATCCTGGGGTTTGCAATTTAGGGAGGGGCCTCAAAGTGGAATAATAGCACTATAACAGGCTAGTGCAGAAACGGCCAAAGTAAACCCAACAACAACAACAATAGCAACAACAACAACTCGATTTGTTTCTAGCCCTTGTCTTAACTGTGTGATCCATCCTGTCAGCTTCTAGTTTAGGGTACTGGAAAGTCTTTGCAAAGCCTCAGAAAGTAAAACGCCAGTTTCAGAATACATTAGTTGTACATTACGTTGATCAGAGGTAGTAGTTAGGCACAGGAAAGTTACATTATGCTTGATGTGGTTAATTGCTTGCAGGTGCTTCACGCCATTTGTGAGGGCATGGTAAATGATGGATGTTTTCCCAGAACTGTTTTGCATTGTTTGGTCTTTTTAGTGCTTTTTTTTTTAAAACACACTCTTAATGACCCAGCCTAAAGCAATTTCACTCAAACGGAAATCCCATTGTGTTTAATGGTTCTTGATGCTCCCTGCCTGTGAAGCATAAAAAGAATGGTTCCAGAGGGCAAGGAGACCCCTATGTCTATGTTTTTTGGTATTACAGAGAGCTATAGCTGGGGGCAGAGGGGGTGGAGAAGGTCCTGATCCCACTGGAGCACAGGATGGCGTTTGACCCCAGAAAGCATGTGTAAGTCAGTATGTGAAATGCCAGTGTTCTAACTGCCATTTTACTCCCTTGAAATTTCATAGATGTCTTGCTGAAGCTAATTTTAGGGAAATTAGCAAACCTTTCAATCCAACCTGATAAATGAATCTATCTTAAATTTTATTTCTATAGTGGTTTGCATTGAAATGATTTTGGAAGTGGTTATTTAGGTAAATAAAATAACAGCCAAGATCAAGCTTATAGAGTGTAAAGCTACATTCATACAGTTAAATGGTAGTTGTGCTGTACAGTCTTTCTGCTGAATAGCAGTGATGTATTTATGTCTTTTACGCCAAGTCTCAGGTCAAGTCTCAAGTTCTTGAAGATACTTTCAAGTGAAGTCTCAAGTCTGGGAGCCAATTTTATACCCCAACCTATATTCCAGAATTTCTGAACAGAGTCCAATAAAGTCAGTTTTAACAACTGAAGCACAGTCGGCCCTCCACATTTGTGATTTTGCCATCTGCAGCTTCGGAAGTAGGGAATAGTATCCTTCTTACTTCCCATTTCCAAAGCTGGAGGCTTTTTCAGAAGTGGGGAATAGGATCCTTCTTACTCCCCATTACTGAAGCTTCAAAGGCTTTAGAAAGAAGGATACTTCTTCCTTAAGCCAATTAACTAACACATTTGCTATTCCCTTCTGAGAAATACTCCCTGCACTCTGGGGGCGAGTCTTGCCTTCTGCTCTTAGGAAACGTTTTAGAAGGCTCCTCTGATATGCACTGGGGTCAGGCTGCTGAGCAAATCTCAAGCCCATTGCCTGACATGTTTGCTGTTCCCTCCAAGAAATGCACCCACACTTTGGGCTGAGATAGATTGTCTTGTAAGCAGTAGGCAAAAAGAGATGGAAGCGTTGTTCAAAGCCATAAGGTTTCTGGATGAATGTATTACGTTATTAAACCAAGGGCAGTAAGTCAGTCCCTAAAAATATACAAGTCTCGAGTTCAGTCGAGTCAGTGCATCATTTATTGCCAACTTGAGTCCAAATCAGTAGACTCAAGTCTACATCACTGCCGAATAGTAACCTTGGGCAACTGCTGGTGTTATCTGTGAACGTGCTTGCTGTTGGAAATCCCAATGACATGGTTATACACCATCTAAGAATGTGCAATGCATATGTGTGAGTTACACTTGCAGAATTCCACTTGTGCAAGTGTGAACTGAATATGGATGTTACACCATGGGCAAAAAAGATGATCCTGTACAATTGTTTAAAAGTCCAACAGAATGCCAGCTAACTTTTCTATCTGTTTGTCTCATTAGCAAATCATGTAAATATGGCTGGATGGACTTTTACTAAATATGGAGAGATATTTGGGATGGTCTTATTTAAAATATAAGCTATATGGCATACATGGAATTCACTTTGAGAGTACACTAGGGGCCATCCCAATTATTGTTTTTTTCCCATTGGATTCTCACCAGAATCAGAAGTTATGTTTGCAGATGGTTTGACTTCGGATAGAGACTATCTCACACAAAACCAGCTTTACATGAACCTTGGGGTACCACAATGTTTTTCCCCCATTCACGCAGAACACTTTGTCCCTTCGTTTGAAAATATTTCAATGCAATGAGTTCAAAGATTACATTTTTTTTGAAGTATTGCCATAACTATATATATAAAATTACATTTTTGCTAGAATTCTGTTGATTAGTCCCACTAGAGTAGAGCCATTGAATCAGCAGTTCAACATGTAGGCAAATCGAGTCAGGACTAAGAATAGAATTTAGACCTCTTTCTGTTTGTCTTTTATTACATGTGTAAACAGATTTTACCAAACTTGGAGAGGATTTTTCAGATGGCCTGACTTAACATATAAAAACAGACATTCCAGTGGTTTAGAAGCTACCAGCCACCATGGAATGAATTGTGTTTCCCCTTCAAACTCCTGGGATCGCTCTTGATCCATTTAGGACCTTTTTAATATTATATTCTTTTCCACTAAAATTCAGTGCTATCTTTGAGCCCAAAAGCCATGGCCGTTTCCACTCTACACTGTTTGTGGTGCTGTTGTTCCCCTTTCAACCTCCTATGGAATCCTGGGACTTGCAGTTTAGGGTGGGGCATTTAGAATTCTCAGCCAGAGAGCATTTTGGCCTCAATAAATTACAAACCCCAGAATTCCACAGTATGTTGAACGTGGAATAATAGCATTGTAACAGGGTAGTGCGGAAATGGCCTAAGTCAGGGGATTTGTCTTGGAACAGCTTGGGATAAACCAACTGTCCTTTGTGAGCTACCTACCGTCAAGAGAGGCAGTTCTGTTCTGCTGGAAGGTGTCTTTGCCGTGCAGATGTGAAAATGAAAAGAACATTTCCTGTGGTCTTCTGTGAGTCTGAAATGTGGGCCTAAGGAACAGGAGCTGTGTGCAAACACAACCTCTTTGTAGGAATCCCCAGAAGCTTGCAAGGAAAGAGACTAACTTGCATGCTGTGAAGACAATGCTTGCCTCAGGTCTAATGGAACACGATAGATAAGATTATGTGATTTCCACAGCCTGATTGAGAAACAGCTAACGTTGTTGTGACAACTCACTTTCTATATATTAATATTGCTCTAGTCAGAAACCTATAGATGACATACACTGGCAAAATCAACCTACTGTTAGGTGGATTTGTAATTGGTTGGCTGACTGAAACCAAAGGGTGTTCCCCAATGGTTTCTCTTCATCCTGGAGAGAAGTGACTACTGGGATGCCACAGGGTTCTGTCCTGGGACCAAGGCTATTCAACATCTTCATCAATGACTTGGACGCAGGAATAGAGGGCATTCTTATCAAATTTGCAGATGACACCAAATTAGGAGGGGTAACTAATATCCCAGAGGACAGGGCCAAAATTCAAAATGATCTTAACAGGATCATAATTCAAAACGACCTTAATAGACTGGAGAGCTGGGCTAAAGCTAACAAAATGAATTTCAATAGAAAGAAATTTAAGGTCCTTCATCTAGGCAGAAAAAAATGAAATGTATAAATACAGGATCGGAGATACTTGGCTGGACAACAGTACGTGTGAAAGGAATCTAGGAGTCTTAGTAGACTACAAGCTGAACGTGGGTCAGCAGTGTGATGCGGCAACCAAGAAAACCAATGCAATTCTTGGTTGCATCAATAGAAGCACAGTGTCTAGACTGAGGAAAGTGATAATATAACTCTATTCTGCTTTTGTCAGACCTCATCTGGAATACTGTGTCCAGTTCTGGGCACCTCATTTCAAGAAGAATATCGACAAACTGGAATGTGTCCAGAGGAGGACCACCAAAATGGTGAAGGGTCTGGAAGCCATGCCCTATGAGGAGTGGCTTAGGGAGCTGGGGATGTTTAGTTTGCAGAAGACAAGGTTAAGAGAGAACATGGTAGCCAGGTTCAATTATTTGAAAGGATGTCATATCGAAGAGGAAATGGGTTTGTTTTCCACTGTTCCAGACACTAATACAAGGAGCAACTGATTCAAACTACAGGAAAAGAGATTCCACCTGAATCTCAGGAAGAACTTCCTGATGGTCAGAGCTGTTTGGCAGTAGAATATGTTGCCTGGGAGTGTGGTGGAGTCTCCTTCTTTGGAGGTTTTAAAACAGAGGCTGGATGGCCATATGTTGAGAGTGCTTTGATGTGGGTTCCTGCATAGCAGGGAGTTGGACTGGATGGCCTCTGTGGTCTCTTCTGATTCTATTATTCTGTGATCTAAATCTCCTGTAATACCAGCAAATGTTCATTTTTAGTCATTGCAGAAGGAGGTATCCAGAGCCTTCCTATGCAACAGTCCACTCGAGGGCTTGAAGAGCAATGACTGTTCCTTTTTCCTTTAGCTATGCAACTCTACTGGAATGATTTAGGATTTCAGCTTGCAAATGAAAGTTTTCCAAGTTTTTGGTAGATTAACCCCAAAGAGAAAAAGGATAATCACTGCTGATGCCCTTTTCGCACCTTACCTGGTGCCGCTGGCGTCGTGAGGGGTCACGCGAAAAGCCTCTTCCGAGAGGCACTTGTGTCCCCTTTGCTTCCCTTCCGCACCAGCTCCAAGCTGGCTGGAAGGAAGCATGAGCACTCTGCCCCTTCCTTCCTCAGCGCAGTTGGGTACTTTCCCAGGCTGCGCTGGTGGAGGAAACGTGATGGCTGCGTGTCCGAAGCCTTCCCATGCAAGGTAAGTGTGTATGGGGCCCAGGAGGGATGTGTGATCATGTATCATTTTCAGCAACAAGCTGAAATGATATAATGCATGATCGCCGCCTACTGGCTTCAGGAGCATTGCGCGATTGTGAGGACATCATGTGAAATGGTCCTTGCGATTGTGCGAAGCTCCCAAGGTCATTTTGCAACATGACTGGCGTGCGAAAAGGGCCTGAGAAAAGTCTGGAAAAGAAGTTTTAAATCTCACCAGTGGCCATTCTGGGTGGTAGATACTGGGGGTTAATATTGAAAGAGTAACTTTTCCCAACTCTAACTTTGGTTTAGAGAGATGACAGTGAACTACTTTTGTATGCAAAATGCTTTGCATCATGTGCAGAAGAGAGGTGACAACAAAATATCCCTATTCATACATATGCAGGTGTCTGTGACAGAAAAGCCAGTCATTCCAACCACAAAATTCATGTTGCAAAAATTAGAAAACTAACTTTATGAATGTTGATCCAAGAGCAGAATGTGAAAGCACCTTGTTTTGCTTTATTTTGCTAGGATTGCATAGGCTTTGGCTTCCTGCTTGCTAGATAAAACATTGGCTCATAAAATCATAGCACCATAGAGCTAGAAAGGACGACAAAGCCTGTCTAGTCCAACTCTTTACCAGTTTGGAATCCAAAGCTAAAGAGCATACCAAAATGCTTAGTGTCTGCTTAAATACCTTCAATGAAGAAAAGTCCATCACTCTTCAAGGCAGCCTACCCCTCTGATGAAAAGTGCTTGCTATTAGGAAGAACTTCAAGATCCCTATTCTTACGACTGGAGTCTATTATGCTTCAGTTACAGTGCCATTAGAAAGTCTATAGATTACCAGCTCCTTCATGGTCAAATACGACCTTTGCAAAGAAGTGGGAGGAAAAAGATTGTGTGCTTTTCTGTCTATAATTTAGTGGCAATAATATGGTTTGTGTGACCAGGGGAGGGGGGCAGCTGTACTTTAATTCCACTTAATGCAGAGACAACAGTCACCTTGTTTTCCTTTCTTGTAAGAAAATTTTTCTTTTATAAATCCTTTCTTTTCTTTCAGAATATGATGACATTTCTGTATTCTTTTCACTGGTGCAATCAGGTGGGTTTTCAACATTTGACATGTGACACCAAGGATGTTGGGGCGTGTAGTGCTTGCCAAAAGAACTTGAACTGCAACTGAAACCTGACATTATGCTTGCGGTTCAGAAATCCTCAAGTATAGCAGGTGGCACAAACCTCTATACATGTCCGTAGGTGTTCAAATAAATGGATATCTGTGTCTCTTTTAACAGCACAGATCATCTGGAGGAGGGGAGAGTGGGGGAACAAAAATTATAAAGAAACCCGTGTCATCTTTGGAAAAAGAAATGTTTATCAGTGAACAGGACAAACTGGGTTGGTGAAATTCATAATTCTTTTACACATCGTTTCAAGAGGTCTACTCTTCTGCCTGTTTGGAACCTACTATCAATCTGTTTCAAAGTCTCATCTAGGGCTGCAAATCTGTGTTTAGTTTATTCTTATATGCAAGAACAGAGAAGTTCAAAAGTTATTTCCCCATTGGGTGAGATTAGAAGAGTTTTAAACCTTCTCCATTTTCTCATTTGAAGAATTCTGGTGCAAATTTCATAGAGTCATAGAATCTTAGAATTGGAAGGGACAACAAAGGCCATATATTCCATCCTCTTGCCATGCAGGAACATACAACTAAAGTACTCTTGAAAGCTGCTCATCCAACCTCTGTTTGAAGTCCTCGAATGACGGAAAGTCAATCACTCTTCAAGGTAGTTTATTTCATGTTAAACAGTTCTTACAGTCAAAAAGCTCTTCTTAATGTTCAGGTGAAATCTCTTGCAATTTGAATCCATTGGTTCATGTTCTTGACTTTGTAGCAGTAGAAACCAAGCTCGCTTCATTGTCTACATGACATCCATTCAGACATGTAAAGATGTCTACCATGTAACCTCTTAGTCTTCTCTTCTCCAAACTGAACATACTCAAGTCCCTAAATTATTCCTTATAGGCTTGGTTTCCAAACCTTTGATCACTGTATGTTCCAGCTTGTCAATCCTCTCCTTGAACTATGGTGCCCAGAACTGGACATAGCATTCCAGGTGAGGTCTAACCAAAGCAGAATAGAGTGGTATTATTACTTCTCTTGATCTCGAAACTATGTTCCTGTTGATGCAGTAATTTCATACTGCAAAAGCCCATTGTTTTCTGTATTTTGCGTAAACCCACTGTTTTCTGCACAAATCATTGGAATAGAATGCATGAAATTCATTTTTTTCTTCACCAAAAAAATTGTATAGATTCTGAAATGTAAAAAAAATCTTGCAATGGTTGACCTCCCCCCCACCCTTTTGACTGAGGTTGGAATCATGTCGGCCAGTCCCAACTAAGATAAGCCTATTTAAGCAATTGTTGAATAATTAAGACAGCACCTTGTTAAATTTCACTGATTCAATGCCTCTATGCCAGTCAGGGCTAACAACAGGATTTAGGCTGGGGTGGTCTCAGCATATCAAGATACACTTTTTCACTGAGAATGGGAAAATGTACCAGATTTCTATCCATCTCTAGTATGGTCTAGTATTATAAAGGCAGATCAACAAATCACCTCTGTACTGTCTAAATTTTGTCATCCTTTTTCATGTTCCACCCCCAATCATCTGTTCTTCTAAACCATCAACCTACTTCCAAATGCTTTAGTTTGTACCCATGAGGAAAACACTCCAGTGCCTTGACAATTTTGTTTTTCCTATACTGTTTCCAGTACTGGTAATATCTTGTTGAAATAGAGCAATCCAAACTGTACTCCTGATTCCAAATATAGCCATCCCATACATTAATAAAAGGTGTGATTTCCTCTTTAAGATCTGTTTCACAGTGAAATAGGCTCCCTGATGTGGCTCCATCACCGCTGGCTTCTTTAAGCAGAATTTGGATGGTCATCTCTCAGGAGTGTTTTAACTGTGGATTCCTACATGGGATGGTGTTGGACTTTGGAATATGGCAAAATTAAAAACTTGAGTGCATCATTTAGGATATGATTTTGCAAATGGGAAAGATAGATTTCCCATTTTGGGAACACAAATTCCTCAGTCTCAGCCGAGAAATTCCCCGTGTTTCAGACTCAAGAGACCGACATTGTTGATTTCGTATTCATTTCAGCACCATATAAGTCGCTGGGAATAGGTGAAAGTTGGCATGGCTTATTTTTGTATATTTGTTTGTTTGCTTAGTTGCTTTCTCTTTTTTTAGTGATGGAGGACAGCATTTATTATATTTTAATACATATAGCAGGCATAGAGTTTTTTTCTCAGCTTTTGGATAATGTACTGAAATATTTTGAAATAATCATCCCATGGAGTCCTTTCTTAGCAATCTCAAGCAGGTAGCATTCAGTCAAGTGGCTCTGAAGCATCCTATTTAATGCTTTTCAACAGGTCCTCCCAAATACAGACAGTGGAAGCAGGCCTAATTGACTATCAGGGGCCTATATGTTACAGCAACCAAATGGGAAACGGAACAAGAGCTCTTTGAGCTGGAACAAATGGCTGGACAGTAATTAACTTGTTTGAAAACAGAACTTACATAATCCAATGAAAGAGAAAGATAGACACCAGGCTGAAAAGCCAGATTTCCTGAATACAGCAGCCATGAGTCTAGATTCATAGCAGTTCTGGCAGAGTGTAAATTTCCACCAATGAATCCATGCTGGTGCTCTGGAGGTGAGGAAATCTTGAACCATCCCAGGTTTACCCTCATAGCCAATTGGTGCTTTGGCGATGTGCGGCTGCACCCAAGAGTCTCCAGCTGGCCTTGTACGTTGAGCAAAGGCATTAAGCAAGATGTTGAGCAAGGAGATACAGGGTGCCTCCTTCTACAATATGTCAAAAAGCAGTTACTTTAGCTCAACTGGGGGTTACACCAGTATAAACCACTAACAAAATTATTGCTTCTGCAGTGACTCTCAGAATGAAGACAGAGATGCCCCAAATCAGGGCTTGCCTGAGAATTTTGTGGCTGGAGTTAAAGAACAATATGCTGTCCTCCCATTCAGTTAATACAAGTCAACTAGACTGCTGTCTGAGAGCTGTGAAAGTTCTCTTTCACCTGAGTCTTAATTTTGGCCACCATGCAACAAGATATATTCAATTCATGGTTGCTTAAATGCAGTTTCACAAATGTAATCATTTCAAATGGCCCTAAATCCTCTTGTTGTTCCCCAGTAGTCTTTGAATCACCTGGGCTTACCTATACATTGACTCACCATTCAGTAATTGATGCATTGGCTCTACTCCGGTTAGGAATAACCCACAGGATTCTAGCCATATGTAAATTCTTGGATGGTGAATAACTGTTGAACAGTCCTTTCAAATTACCACTTGATTTCCTGGGACTGCAGAAACAGCTGTGTGTTCCAAATTCCACAGTGGGATAAGCAGCAGCCCCATTGACTGATACACCATCAGTTACACAGTGTCAGTATTCAGTAGAAAAGTGGTATAGCAATGTTGCCATGTGAGTGTACATTTACACTATGGGAACGCAGGGTAGAATCTCAGCCTAAATCTTACCCTAATAGTAGCAAGTTCTCCCACACCAGAGGTCATCAAGCTAATTTGGGGCATCCAGGGCAGGCTGTGTTGGCTATTTATTTATTTATTAAATGTATACCCCACCTGTCCCCCACCATGGGATCCAAGGTAATTGACAATAATTTAAAATAAAAACTAGCTAAGATATTGTATTACAAAAGTTTTAAAAAAATGAAATTTAAACAATTAAAAACAGATAGTTCAAAATAGTTCAAAATACATCAAGATTTTAATTGAAAACATCAAAGATAAAAAAAGACACAGAAAGACAGCAGGGAGGTAGCTCACTGGGCTTCCTGTGGGAGGAAGTTTCACAGCCTAGGAAGAGCCACCAAGAAGGTTCATTCCCATGTTCTCACCAAACATGTCTGAGATGTTGGTGGGAATAAGAACCTTGCCCAGAAGGCTCAGACAGTCTCGTATAGGAAATACGATCTTTCAAATAGTCTGGATCCCAGTCATGCAGGTCATTCTGCCTGGAAAAGGAGCAGTAGCTCATGAACCTGTTTCAACAGGGGATTTGTATGGTTCCTATAACCAGCTCCAGTCGGCAGCCTGGCCACAGCATTTTGCACCAGCCGAATTTTCCGAACAGGTTCTCTCCTCGTAGAGTGCCTTACATTAATCCACATGGGATGTAAGGAAGGCATGTGTAACTGTGGCCAAATCTGACCTCTCAAGGAATGTGTAGCCTGGAGAAGAGAAGTTTAAAAGGAGCCCAGACAAAATGCAAGCAAATCAGAGGAAAGGCATGCTTTGTCTGGGTGCACGGCTGCCCCCTCCTATTCATTTGCCTATTGCGTGGGCATCTAGAAGGCAGTGTGCCTGGGTGAAACACAAGTGAATGGGGGAGGGAGAGGTGCATGCACATTTTCTCCATCAGGTGGGGGGAGCCCTGGAAGGGACTGGGAGGGGGAGCGCTCACTTGGGTGTGGGGAGCGTTATTCATGGTTTGTTTACTTTTGCGAGAGTTCAGCATCCTGAACCCTTGCAAAAGTTGAGGGGCACTGTATTGGAATTGTGTTGGGGACAGAAGGAAAATTTCCTGGGAGGAGAATTTTTATTTGGAGGCAATACCCTCATCCCTCCCGCAGCTATACCTCTGGCTGTTCCTCTTCAGACTGCAAAAAGGTGATCCTTTTTTGCTCCTCCCTAAAAAAAACCCCTTAGCATATAGTATGAGAGCATTATGCACCTCTGTGTTTATCTCCTTGAAATGTTTCAAAATCTGATTCTCGCAGTGGGACTGACATTGCCATGGCTCACAATGCTTCTTTCAGAGAAACAGAGCTACTTCCAAAAACCTCAGCAGCTTAAGAAAAAAAAATTAAAATGTTCAGCAATATCTATCTTCCAGAACAAAAGGAACCATATTATCTATTATAGATGTGTGTGTTTTATGAACGATTTGTCCTGAACAGCTAAAAGCTGCATAGGGAACACCATTACCACCACTCAGCCAGGCTAGTAAGGAGGAACAGGTGAACATAAAATGAAACAATAAGAGAAGATATTTTTTTCTTCCAGAGTTTTGCAGGATAAGCTCAAGGCAAAGCTAAGTATCAGTGTGTTTGCCTCTCATGCTATCAACTGCTCTGTGAGGACATTGCAGGTACAAGAGGTCCCTCTGATGTTTCCTTCGCCAAATGCCAATTGCACATCTTTGGCAGACGATGAATAATACTGCTTACTACATATTGTTCTAAGGAAGACATTAGTTAATTAATCAGAACTCTTCAAAACAACTGGGACTGGGGATGAGTAGAAAAAGAGTAGAAAGGAATCATAGAATCATAGAGTTGGAAGAGACCCCAGGGGCCACTGAGTCCAACCCTCTGCCACGCAAGAATACACATCAAAGCATTCCCAACAGATGGCCATCCAGCCTCTGTTTAAAAACCTCCAATGAAGGAGACTCCACCACACTCCCAGGCAGTATATTCCACTGCCGGACAGCTCTGACCATCAGGAAGTTCTTCCTGAGGTTCAGGTGGAATCTCTCTTCCTGTAGTTTGAATCCATTGCTCGTTGTCCTAGTCTCTGGAGCAGCAGAAAACAAGCCCTCTCCCTCCTCAACATGACATCCCTTCAAATATTTAAACATGGCTTTCATGTCCCCTCTTAACCTTTGTTTCTGCAGACGAAACATACCCAGCTCCTCATAGGGTTTCATGGTTTCCAGACCTTTCACCATTTTGGTCGCCCTCCCCTGGACATGCTCCACCTTGTTGATATCCTTCTTGAAATGAGGTGCCCAAAACTGGACACAGTATTCCAGATGAGGTCTAACCAAAACAGAATAGAGTAGTACTACTACTTTCCTCGATCTAGACACCATACTTTTATTGATACAACCAAGAATTGTGTTGGGTTTCTTGGCTGCCACATTGCACTGGTGACTCATGTTCAGTTTGCGGTCCACCAAGACTCCTAGATACCTTTCACACGTACTGTTATCCAGCCAGGTGTCCCCCATCCCATTTGTGCATTTCATTTGCTCTGCCTAAGTGTAGGACCTTACATTTCTCTCTGTTGAAATTCATTTTGTTAGCTTTGGCCCAGCTCTCCAGTCTGTCAAGGTCATTTTGAGTATGAATCCTGACCTCTGTAGTATTAGCAACCCCTCCCAATTTGGTGTCATCTGCAGATTTGATCAGCATGCCCTCCACTCCTTCTTCCAAGTCATTGATGAAGATGTTGAATAGCCCTGGGCCCAGGACAGAACCCTGTGGCACCCCACGAGTCACTTCTCTCCAGGATGAAAAGCAGCCATTGGTGAGCACCCTTTGGGTTCGGTCAGTCAACCAATTACAAAGACAGATGACAGACCAAAGAAGGCCAACGTGACACCTATTGTTTCAAGAAACAAAGGAAATGGAACACAACCCCTCTTTCCCCTTTACACTAACCTACACAGATGTGTGCACATAGTTGGAAATCAATTTCTGTTTTCAGAGGCAGCTCTGTCCATCAGCATGCATGCAGGGGGTTGTACTATGGGATGGGTGTGTGAAGTAAAAGTATTTTTTAAAATAATTTTTAAATTTTATTTTCCAAAAACTAAACAAGAGAAAAGATAATCAAGATGACAAGTCACAACACAACCAGACAAGGAATACTAACATTAGTTCCAAAATCAGCTCTATGCATAAACCTTGCATAAAGTAGCTTAAACAGTGGTACCAGCTTAAAATAATGAAGACCCAAATGATTGCTGCAATCACACCATAAATCTTGCTCAGTTATTAAAGTGATGAAAGGAGACCAGACTATGGTGAATGTATCTTTTTAAATTTCCTCTTTAGCCATTCTAATTTTGAGGGTGAATTTTTCTGAAAGGGCAATTCCCTACAGGTGGTCTAGCCAACATCAAAATGAAAGATCTTCCAGAGTTTTCCACGTTCTTGTAATTTCTAACCACACAGATGTAGCAGCAAGATCTTTATGGCTTCTGCGAAATGAAGGTATTGAATTTTGCCCTTCCTTATGAAATTTTCCATCAGCCCCCAAATTATTAGCATTGTAAAGAATGAGACATTGAAAATCATTTACACAGCTAGAACTCTTTTATTTGCTATGTTTGTGTTCCCTCTGTAAGTGTGCCTGCACCTTGGCATTGAATACCTACACTCTATTTCTAATCACTCAACAAAATTTGATAGTTACTGTGATAGTCAAAATTTGGAGTTGTTTTTGTTAATTGCCATCAAGTCAACTTTGGTTTATGGCAACCCTATGGATGAGACACATCCAAGTAATCTATTATCAACAGCTCTGCTCAGGTCTTGCAAATTCAAGAACATGTTTTCCTTGATTGAATCGATCCAACTCTAATGCAGTCTTCTTATTTTCCTACTGCCTTCTACTCTACCAATCATTATTGTCTTTTCATGTCTTCTCATGATATGACCAAAATACAACAGCCTCAGTTTAGTCATCTTGGCTTCAAGCTAAAGTCAAGGCTTGATTTACTCTAAGACCCCTTCGTTTGTCTTTTCAGCAGTCCATGATATCTGGAGAACTCTTCTTCAGCACCACATTGTGAATTTGTTGATTTTCTTTCTGTCAGTTTTCTTCACTATCCGGCTTTCACAACCATACATAGAAACTGAAAATAACCATGGCATGGACAATCCTAACGTCAGTATTCAGTGATATATCTTTATAGTTCAGGATCTTGTCTAGTTCCTTCATAGCTGCCCTTCCAAGTCCTAGTCTTCTTCTGATTTCTTGACTGCAGTCTCCATTCTGATTAACAACTGAGCCAAGGTACACAAATTTAATTTGGGAAGCAGAATTCTGATTTCAGTTGGCAGTGCCCTGCCTGACATCTACCTACCACCATTCATTGACATAACATATATCCTGCATTGCTTATGTAGATTTATATTCCCAGGGCAGCTGAAAAAGCAGTAAGCAACAAAAAAAGTCCAATGGAAAAGGAAGTAAAAAATAATTTTAAAACAGAATACAAGCAGAGAGGGCAAATGGAAGAATCAACCACCTGTATGACAGGACATTAAAGACTGAAATAGCTCAACATTAACAGTACTAAAATTGACGGTTTTTAAAGCCAGAAATGTTTTGGCCTGGCATCTGAATGATGGTAACAAAAGTACCAGGTGGGTCTCACTGGGGGAAGGAGCTCTAAAGGGCAAGGAGCCGCCACTAGAAAGACTCTGGCCTGAATCATATTGCTTATCATCTCATTAGAAATGAATCAGTTGTTGGATGGTGAGTCAATACATAGGAAAATCCCACTGAGTCGATGGGTTTGTTCTAGGTGGGAGCAATAAGAGGATTCAATCATCATGTCATCTTCCAGGTTTTCTGGAAGATCCCTAGAAGATCCTAGTCGATGCCTTTATTATTGTGTCTGGATATAGTCATGCTACCATGGATAGGGACGATTCAGAAGAATGGAGGGTTTGGGGGAGTTTTGATTGTTTATGAAGCAAGAAGAGAATTCAGACTTCCACAACAAAAAGCATACATTTGCTGAGTTAAGTTGGAGTTGACTTAGATGATGGAGTAGAAGGCATGCTGATCAAATTTGCAGATGATGACTAGACTGGGGTAGAGGCAACAAGAATTCAAAATGACCTTGACAGATTGGAGAGCTGGGCTAAAACTAAGAAAATGTCACTAAGAGGATGCCAGGCGTATACTCTTCTCTTCTCTTCTCTTCTCTTCTCTTCTCTTCTCTTCTCTTCTCTTCTCTTCTCTTCTCTTCTCTTCTCTTCTCTTCTCTTCTCTTCCATTCTGGGAACTTTTTGAGTTGAAAACCAGCTCATAAAATTCCTGAAAACCCAGGTTATTGGCCTGCAAATATGTTCTGGTTCACACATTATGTTGACAGGTCTCCATTCAGGAAGTTCAATCTCCACTCTTAACATATAACAAGAACGAGCCAAGCAAAAACATCTGATGCCAAATATAGCCAAACATGTACATAATAGGAAGCTACAAAGCAACTTTATGCCAAATAAGATCATTAGCCCATTGTGCTCTGTGTTACCAGTGTTATCGGCAGTTCTCCACGGTTCCAGAAGGCCTATCAAGTTCCTATCGTGCTACCATAGGTCTTTTCTTTTTAAACTGGAGATTGTGGGGATTTTATCTGGGATCTTCTGTATGTGAAAAATATGCCCTTCCATTCAGTTACATCCTGTCTCTGACATGAAACTCCACATTGTCTTGATGATAATTTACATGGAGTTATATGGTGTCTTTGGAGTGTTTGTGAAAGCTCCCAAATGCCTTTAATAAATCCCTATAGTGAAGAAAAGGAACCGTTAATTAAAAGCTGCTTTGCTGAAATTGCAATCAAAGGCAGGCTTTGCCATTAGGAGATTGCTTAACTGCCTGGAGGGTTCTAAGGCCACCAGCTGGAAAGCTGCTTCTGAAAGCTTCCTTTGTCAGGACTCCAATAAATTAAATGTGCCTTGTATGCAACTGCTGGGGGGAAAGAATCCATCTTGGAAGAGGCGAGGTATGCTAATGGACTGCAAATTTGGCCTCTCCTTGTTTTGAAAAGACATTAAATGGGCATTAAAGGGAGATGATTGTTTACATCTTTCTTGCAATCTCCAGCTGAAATCAGATGGGATGACCTAAAAGGTAGTTGCGAGTTCCTTCTTTTCGTATACTCTCTCAAACATAGCCAATTTAATACAGGAATGGGCAACTGGGCATGTCCAGGTGCCACTTTTATGCCCTGGGACCCTCTGAGAGCCACCAGGACAACTGAAAAAAGGAAACAAAACATGTAAGCAGCCAGAAGTCCATGTCTGGTTTTCAAAGAAGGGCATTTTGTGATGTGGAATGGTCATAAGGGCCAGCAAGGATGCAGTGGTTTGAGCCCTGGACTATGGTCATTTCTGCACTAGCCTGTTATAGCGCTATGATCCACTTGCAACATCCTATGGAATCCTGGGGTTTGCAGTTTGGGGAAAGAAGTGGAATCATAGTGCTATAATAGGCTAGTGAAAGTGGAATCATAGTGCTAGTGGAATCAAGTGGAATCATAGCGCTGTAACAGGTTAGTGCAGAAATGGCCCATGACTCCAGTGATCAGGGTTTGAACCTCCTTTTGGCCACAGAAACCCACTGGGCGACCATGGGCAAGTCACCCTTTCTTGGTCTCAGAGGAAGACAAACGCAGACCCTCTTTTAACAAATCTTGCCAAGAAAACTCCATGATAGATTTGCCTCAGGGTTTCCATAAGTTGGAAACAATTTGCAGACACACAAAAACATCCGTACCAGGGGACCTTGAACCCTCTTTAAAAGATGCATTTTTAAACCTGGAGGTTTCCAAGAATAGCACTTCAAACTTTTTTGCCTCTGAAAAAATAACAATCCAAAGGCCCTTAAGAAGTTAACGAGGAAGGTACAATGGAGAGAGCTTAATAGTTGCACCTCCTTAATAGGTTCTCCTCCAGTGTCTTGTAACCAGGTCCTGAACACAGGAGCTGAGATCCCACTTCAAACTTGCATAGTATAAATCTCCACATGCAAGGGTTATGCTACAACACTCTTCTCATAAGTACTAACACTGTACAACCAATGGTGTATCTGCCAGTGGGCCTGCTTATCACTCCATTGTGTAATAGGGAATGCAAAGAGGCTGTTTTCTGCAATCCCAGTGGATCAAGTGGTACATTGAAGATGATGATGAATAGTTATACAAGTCCAAAAATGGTGGATGCATGGATGGAATCCTGTTGGCTAATTGGCTATTCTCAGCTGCAGTAGACCCATTGAATTCATGAATGAATGGAGAGACAACGCATAGATATAGCCAATGGGTTAACTGGCTCTGCTCTAATCACAACTAAGAATAGGTTTTAGACTCATGTGAAATTGTTACATCTGAGGAACTGCAGTTGTACAAAAAGTACAACTGCGTGTGTTACACAAGTCTATGACACCAAGAGGATTTCAGCCATTCAGCCTATTCATGACTTAATAGATGATATGACTGAATGCGGTTCTCAGTGATATTTCATTGTTTAATCCCTAGAGGTTCATTACCTCCTGCATTCTCCAGAGGTTTTAGTGCAAAAACCTTCCTTAAATTTGCACTGAGAAATACCAAAAATGTGAAAATTCTTCAAAAATGCCAAAACTCTCATAATCTTGCCCAGTAATGAGAGAACTTTCGATATTTTTTGCCCATGCGTGCAAGAATGCAGCAAGTGAAAATTTTCATCCTTATCATCAATTACATTACTTTTACTTCTATACCACCCATGAACTCAGTAGGAATAATGGGTGGTAGCTGCATGCCAGTGGGACAGTTAGTCCATTCTGGGATTTAATGTGAACTTTAGAGGAGCTATGCAAGGTGATGAAACCCAGAACAGGTTCATGATCCTGCTGGCATGGAGGCTATCAGCTATCACTGCCAGAAAGAGATGTAGGTGTGTTGCAGTTAGGTGGTGTTTCCCAAGCAGAGATGGGACTACACTAGTTCTTCTTAAGCTATCTGAGGAGAGAGACTAGCAATATTTGTTCCCACTGTGCCAGGGACTGTTATCAGCATTTGTGCCCATTTGTGCTCCAATTGTTTTTCTTTTCTATAAACTCTCCAGAGACCAGCAGCTGATAGCTCTTGGACTGGCACCTGTCCATGGACTAACACTTTGAGTAGCGTTGGATTACACTAGGACTTCAGTCCTTCAACAACTCTTTCCAAAGGGCACTCTGTAGCAACACTTTTATTAGGCCAACCAAAAAGGCACAAAGTTCTCTGTGCAAGCTTTCAAAATACATGTGTTCTCCAAGAAAGAAAGAAAGAAAGGGTGGAAGGAAGCATGCAGTGGCATAGTTTAGCACTATTATTACCAAAAAAGAATTTTAAGTATTTGTTGTATTGTATTTCATGTCATTCTGTTTTGTTTATCCATATTTTTTAACTATTTTATGGTAAAAAATTGTTATCTTGTTCATGCTGGTCTGTGACAGTAATAAATAATTGAATTACATGTGTTCTCCGAGAAAGCAAGCAAGCAAGCATGCAGTGGAAAACTGTAGCAGAAAGTAGCAGTATTAGCTCAAGATCCCATAATGGATTTGCACAGAGAAAATCTGTGTGTTCAATTATGTACTGGTTGTGCTGAATGATCCTTGTGTTGAAATGAACATTGTGCAACCAAATGTACACATGATTCTACAACTGGATGCACAACTGAACTCACCTGTGAACGGACAAAAGAACAAGCACACACGCAACTGAATGTGCATCTCTATGCATAATATCACAGTATGTGCAACTCTGTTTTCATGGCCTTGGATGGAGCGTGGACAGTGTGGCCAAAGAAAAATGTCCCTGCTTCCATCAGGAAGCTTGCATGTGGCTAAGACTCCAACAGATCCCAGACATAAAGTTATGTAGATTTTTAGATGATATGGACAGCCAGCATGGTGTAGTGGTTTGAGAGTTAGACTGTCAGCCTGGAGACCAGAGTTCAATCCCTCACTTGGCCTGGGATACTCACTGGGTGGCCTTGGGTGTGTCACAGACTCTCAGCCCCAGAAAACCCTGTGTTAAGGTCACCTTAGGGTCTCCATTGTTGAGAAATGACTTGAAGGCACACATCAACAACAATGGAAAAAGGATTGGGAAACTATCAAAGTAGGCTCATCTGGTCAGCCCTTCCAATGACCATGAGCTGACTGGGAACAGCAAAGGCAATAGAAGAAGAGAAATAAAGTCGGGTTCCCTGTTTGAAGCTGAAAAAAAAAATGTGGAAATTCAATTGCTTGTCACAGCCTTGAGAGCAGCAATTGCTCCTGGCTGTCAGGGTGAAGCAACTGGGGATGGAGGGGAAGGGCTGATTCACACCTATGTATCAATGACTTGGCATCTCAGTCCATGCATGAGTCATAGCCAAATGTGTGAACTCCTTCTTTGGAAAGCATGGCGCATGAGGCAGTTCCGTTCATGTATTTATTCGATCTTTGAAACGATCTTTCTTTTAGACGTGGCTTTGTGAAACGGCAGGTAAATGTGTAAATCAGTGTCTGCCATTATGAACTTCTTTGAGCCTTTACAAAAAAAATCCCTGCATATAGATCTAGACTTAGACTTAGAGTAGAGCCCTTAGAATCAATTCAGTTTCAGATACCCACACAACTAACTTATATTCTATAAATTCTGGTGGGTTTCCTCTCAAGTGCGACTAAGTCTTGGATTAAAAGCATAGAACAGTGGTTCTTAACCTGCAGTCCATGGAGGTCTGTGGAGCCCTCACAGGCGGTCTGTGAAGCCCTGGTGCAAGGCACCAACAGCAGTGGCAGCAACAAGGATGTGGCAGCAGGTGTGTGTGTGTGGGTGATAAAACTGCTCCTTCATTTGCAAATGAGGGGGCAGCATGGATGTGTGCACAACCTGTTACCATGTACCTTTTAGCAAAGACAAGCCAGCATGAGGTATGGGTGACGAGGGACGAGGTGACAGGCATGTGCACACACCCAAACTATGGCTCTGGAGACCAGGGTTTGAATCCCCACTTGGTCATGGAAACTAACTGGGTGGCCTCAGGCAAGTCACATTCTCTCAGCCTCAGAGAAAGGCAAAGGCAACAACTCTTGCCAAGAAAGCCCTCAAGTTAGGGTCTCCTTAGGGTTGCCATAGGTCATTTTTCAAAAGGGAGAGATAAGATGACTAGAAAGAACCTCCCCCTGTGAGCAGCACTTTGTTGTTGTTTTGTGCCTTCAAGTCACTTCTAACTTATGGCAACTCCAAGGTGAACCTATTATGAGGATTTTTTTGGCAAGATTTGTTCAGAGAGGGTTTACCTTGGTTTCCTCTGAGGCTGAGAGAATGTGACTTGCTCAAGGTCACCTAGTATCTGAGCAGAAATTTGAACCCTAGTCTCCAAAAAGCCTTTAATAAATAAATTTCAATATTTAAATATTACCTGCATATTTAAATCTAAATTTAAATATTTAAATCTTGAGTTAAGTCTTGGGAGATCCTGGCAACAAATTATATTTACAGGTGGTCCCTAGTAAAGAAAAGGTTAAGAACAATTGGTATAGAAGACTGATGATGGACATCCATGTTATCTGTCTAACATTTTTGCTATCCACAGAGCTTAGAAAGCAAAGGTAATCTGTTTCATTTGTAGGAAAGCCCTCCCAAGTAATTTGTAACTGATGGTGTTACAAAGGAGAACAAGTGTGGTTTAGCGGTCTGAGTGGTGGACAAGGACTCCATGAGACCTGGGCTGAAATTTCTGCCCAGCCATGGAAGCCCACTGAGTGATTTTAGGCTGGTCACGTTGTCTTAGGCCATTTCCACACGGGGTTTTTAAAAGGGGGCAGAGTGTCCTCCAGGGAGGACGTCTGCACCTGGAAGTGGACTGGGTCGGACCTACCTAACGTAGATCAGCACCCCAGCCCACTCCGGAACGACCCCAACTGGTAGTCCAGCATGCTTTTGAAAGACCGCTAAAAACAGGTCTTTCAAAAGCACAGAGCGCTCCAGTGCGAGCCTGCTCCCTCGTGCAGATTTGCAGGCTCGCACCAATGAGAACCTGTGATCTGCCAGGGGTGGGCTTTAGGTTGGCGAGCTTCAGTGGTTGGTCGAGACCCTCGACCAGCCGGAAGCCACCATTTTCGTCCCTGGAGCAGTGCGGAGCGATGAGCACGCACTGCTCCGGAACAGCCTGGACCAGACCGGGGAACCGAAAAGTCCGGTAAGTAGCGTCATGGGGTGATTCCCTCGCCCCGAGCGGAAATGACCTTAGCTTCAGAAGATGTCAATGATAACCTGCTCTTAATAACTCTTATCAAGAAAACCCCATGGGACATTTGCTGTAAATCAAAAATGGTTTGAAGGCACACCGTAATGAGAACATCAACAAAAGTTACAACAACTTGGTTATTCCAATATCATTACATCCTCCAGTTTTGCTCAAAGCAAGTTTAAGTTTATAAAAGAGTAACATAAATCCTGAAGAAATTCTGATCACAACCTCTCTAAAAATGCCATGAAAGCAGCTTTAATGTACAGTTAGCCCTTCACTTTTGCTAGGGTTAGGGACGCAGGACCTCTGCAAAAGTGGAAAAACTGTACATGTCAAAATGTGTGTGTGTGTTGCAAGGGAGGGGTGAGACATGGTGGGGAGAATGAGCACCCAGTGTACAAATGAGGTGAGAGAAAGGAGAGTGAAAGGGGTACATCAGTTTAGTAGCCCTATATTTCCTCTGTTGGCTGTCTCCTTCCTTGGGTGTGTGGGAGGCATTGGGAGAATGTTTGCGGTGCTGAAAAACTGGGCTGTAAGCCATCCTTGGCTGGCCAGACAGTGGCTGGTGGAGGAGGAGGAAGAGGAGAAAGAGGCCACAGGTGGGTTGTTGAAGGGTTGAGCCTCCTGATGGGAATAGCCAAAAGTTCTCCAGGAAAAGAAGCACCTGAAATGGGGGGACAGGGGTTGGAGAATCTTGTAAATGATCAAATCTGTGAACGTCAAATCTGCAAATGTGGAGGGATGACTGAAACTGTAAAACAATCAGAAAACATCACTCCACGTGCAAATCTATAAATATAACTTTGTTATGCTGTTGCTGCAGAAAAGTAACATTCCCTTTCAAGATATGCTCTCTTTTTTGTAGTAAAAACATCCATGCCTGGAATCCTGCTGGTTAGTTCTAACTAGCTTAGATCCATTGACTTGGCTGTTGAATGGTGACTCAATGGGTAGATAAACACAACTGATTCAGTAGCTCTGCTCTAGAGGGGAATAAGAATAGGATGTAGGCCGACATGCAGTGCTGTGCATGTTTCCACAAAGATGTGCATTACGCACAATGGGCTTTTTGTTTCCCATAGACAGAAGTTGTCAATGCACATTTTTTCATATAACAAGTCAATAAGCCTTTTGTCATATGTGCATGTTGTCAAAACGTAGTTGTTTTCTATTCAAGGAATGTACCGCAAGCACAAAGAACACAGATTTGCATGAGAGAATTGGCATCCAGTCCTATGTGAGGTCCAGGATGTGCAGAACTAGGCAAATCTTTTTTGCTTGTCTGTTTGTTTTAAACGGTGGAGTAAATTTCTTTTACATCTATAGTACCAGCAGATTCCCAGTACCGGCAAGACCACAGCTTCATCCATGGTACTACAGCAGCACATAGAAGATGGCATATAGTGATTTACAAAGACAGCAGCTGAGATAATTTCAGATGAAGCTTTTATGCTATCACCACTTTCCTCTGCAGACTGCTTTTGCATTCAGCCTTCATCAGACATCATGTTCAACTCATTTGCAGGCTGCAGTGACGTTGGTTTTCTCACATAGCTTGCTTCAGCTGGAAAGCTTTGTTTCCCCCCCTTCTCTTTTTAAAGTCATTATGACCTAAAGATGCAGAGAAAACACAGAACCTTTGATGGAATTTGGGAGAGGGATTGCAATTCCTCTTTTTGAAGAGCATGTTTTGGACCATATCTCCTTGTTCCTTTGAAGAAACAGAAGGGGTATTTGTTGCTATATGCCTTCAAGTTCACTCTGACTAAGGCCAATCCTGTCATGGGTGTTTTTGGTAAGATCTATTCAATGGAGGTTTGCAATGTGTTCCTCTTAGGTTCAGGTGCTGTATCTTGCCCAGGCTCACCCAGTGAGTTTTCATGGGTCGAAAAGAATTTGAACCCTGGTCTTAGTCCAACGCACAAATGACTACACCATTCTGGTTCTGTAGAAGGGAGCATGGAGGCCCCATTTTTTGGCTTGAAACTAGAAGGAAGGAGGCTATTTGTAGACTACAGTTATCAAACCACAGTAAGAGCAAAACTAGAGTTCAAAGCAGTGATTGAAGAAGATAGATGTACAGTTGGAGAGAGACAGGGAACAGACCCCATCCCTGCTTTCTAGACTATGACTAAAACCCAACAATGTCCTTGTGTAGGGTAAATCTACATTGACATAGGAACTGCATGACACCTACCTCCTGCTGAAAACAAGCACTGGTGGTGTATTTGCCAGTGTGCCTTCTTATTATTCCATTGTGCAGAATAGTCCCAGCTAGAGTATAGTCATTGAATCTATTGTTGAATGAGGAATTAATTGACACATAGGTAAATACAATTGATTCAATGGTTCCCCACTAGTTAGGACTAGCAATAGGATTTAGGCCCACATGAAACAGGAAAGAAGGGTACCTCCAGTGTCAAAGGGACAAGAAATCTGCTCTGGGTTTCAGTCCAGACTTTAGTAGAGCTATCCAAGATGCTAAAGCCCACCTTCTCAGTGGTGTCCACTTCTTGAATAGCACATTCAAAGTTCGGATTCACACCTTGAGCAAAAATCACAACCCCATTTCTGGAGCCACCAGTTACCCGTGTTATTCAAACAATGGGAACTTGGAATGTCAAAACATACCTAAGGTCCATTGCCTTAACACAACAAAATCCCAAATCCACAAAAGAGTGATACCATTATTGGCCAGCCAAAATGCACAAAATTACATCATGCAAGCTTTCCAAGCTTCACTGACTTCTTCATCAGGCAAAGAAGTACAGAACAGAACAGAAGTACAGAACAGAAAAGTAACTTTCCTTGAGATCTAGGCTGCTCATCTCCTGTGAGAAGCCAGCCAACACTTTCTTAGGTGGACAATATTTCTTCTCCTGTATGACTTTTTTGTTTTGCTGCATGGCCAACATGGCTACTCCTGAATATATGTGTCCATTGTTTTATAGGTTTGCTTTAGTTGGGGCTAACAGTTGTGGTTAGGCTGAAGGAACCTCAAGAAGGTAGGCAGCCACTTGGCAAGGAAAAATATTTATGACAGGCGAGGCTGAAAAAAACAGAAAAGCAGACCATATTTGAAGCATATTTGATAATTAGAAGGGTGGAAAGTAAAGACTGCTGTCTGTCCTCTTTGAACATTGTGACTCTGAAAGGGAAGATATCAGAAAACAACAGATTTTAATTATGTGGAGAAGAATGAAGCAGAAAAAGGGGGCCAGCCGTTCTGTCGAAATGAATAGCTTGTGCAAAGTCTAAAGAAGAGTCTTTGTGGTGCATGGGAAAAGACGCAACTCTTATACACTTCATTGAGCATCATAGGCTGTATGTGTGTGAACAAAGAGAAACAATGATATATATTTCTGAATGCTTTGTTGAATAGGAAGCACTTGGAGACTCTACTGTTGTTGCCACACTTGCTGTCCGCTGTTCCTGCTCCATAAACGAAATCAATATGAATGGATAAAGTCACATGTGCTGTCCCACACTTCTTCCACACTGAGTTTTCCCCCATGATAACCACAGTTGGACCTTATCAGTGTATGCGTTCTTTTGTAACATGAGCAGAACAGAGCAGAAGTAAACAACTATGAATGTGAGCAAAAGTTTCCTTGGATTTCATTGCAGCCGGGAAGGGAGATTGGGTGGACCCAACAATAGGTTTTACAGAAGGTACAGGTGAGACGAGAGACATGAAGGAAAAGGGAGCAGTGGTAATACATTCATTGATTCAGAGGGAAGCTGAGCTTATTGTGATCTTACTGTGGCTGAAAATATGATGGAATGTGGCAGCCAAGATGCCTAAACAAAGAAGCCAAGATGCCAATGTCAAGATGCCAAGAAGCCAGTGTCTTCTGTCATTTAGGTTGCCCTCTTCTGGACACATTCCAGCTTGTCACCATCCTTCTTGAATTGCGGTGCCCATAACTGCATAGAGTATTCCAGATAAGGTCTGACCAAAGCAGAATAGAGTGGTATTACTACTTCTCTGGATCTGGACATTTTGTACCTGTTAAGGCAGCCCATTGGCTTTTTTTGGCTGCTGCATCACGTTATTGACTCAGGTTTACCTTGTGGTCTACTAAGACCTCTTGATCCTTTCAAGTCAGGTGTCACCCATTCTATATTTGTACCCATTTTACAGATTTGTTGCTGCTGCTGTTGTTATAATGTGGTTTCAAGTTGACTGCAACTTACAGCAACACTGTAGGGTTCTCTTTGCAAGATTTATTCAGAAGGTGTTTGTCATTGCCTTCCTCTATGGCCAAGAGAGAGTGACTTGGTCAAGGTCACCAAGTGGGTTATGATAGCTCAGTGGTAATTCAAACTCTGTTCCCTTGAAGTCCTGGACCAAGACTTAAATCACTGAACCATACTGTGTCCTATTTTACAAATAGGGAATCCAAAGCACCATGAATAAACTCATGGCAGGTGCTGGAACCCAGCTTTTTCTACTGTTCTATACTGCTTTTCAGACAATTTTTGCCCCAAATAATGAGAATTAAGAGGATAGAGTAAGAAGAAAAGGAGTAAGCTTTCCATTAAATCAGCTTCAGATGTACCCCTCTATATCACTAGATTTTCAAGGGAAAAGCAAAACTCTTAAAAAATTAATTTGGTCATTCAACAAAGGTATCTTTTCCATATTCAGTTGGGTATCTTACCTTGAAATGTGCAGTTGAAGTTGATCTTGGTGTATAGTCAAAAAGAAAGACAAAATAACATGTCCACCTTTCATGCTTCAACTCTGGTTTTGTGGATTTGCAGTTAGGCAGATGTTTTGCATCCAAGGCTCTGGCATTGTGATCTCATAGATCTAAGGAGGGTGATGAATGGGCCATGGTTTATTGTCATTGCTGTCAAGCCATCTTCAACTTATGTTAATCCTATGAACAAGAGACCTTGAACATATGTTGTCATTAACACTCCTGCTCAGGTTCTACAAACCTGTGGCTTCCTTTACTGAGACTATCTGTAATGTGATCTTCCTCTTTTCCTACTTTCTTTCACTTTGCCAAGCATTATCATCTTTTCCAGTGAATCACATCATCTCCTGAAGTGTCCAAAGTACGATAGCTGTGGTTGTGGTTATCTAAAAAAAATAGTAAGTGCTCAAAAGAGGAACAGTCAAAGGTACCATTTTATCAATCTAAATACACCCAATCTCATCTGATATTTCGAGTTAAGCTGGGTCAGGCCTTATTATTACTTGATTAACCATGAAGTATGTGTTTGCCCTCCTCCTTTCTCCCTCTCCCATTACCTTGTATTCCTCACTCCAGGCTTGCATTTAAAATGGATGCTTTTTTCCTTTTGGCTAAGCAGAACCTCCCACACTGCTGGAGGCATTTCCTTTCTGCCACATGGCTGAACAATCTGCTGTGTAATGGCTGGTGATTGGTCAGGTACTATCTTCACTCCTATCTGGAAAGAATCTCCTTTCTCGAGATGGTGACCAGAAATAGCTAGTGTGTCAGAACTCAGTGCTCCACTCTTTTTTGTCTTAGGGGAAAGTACTGGTAAACCCTTCACCTTTCCTTTTTTCTAGCACTGGGGCTAGAGACAAGGGAATGGGAAGGGAGCTCTGGAGGGGACTGTGAGTGGGATTGCAGGGAGGGGGAGTTTTTCGTGGTTTTCCCACTTTCATGAGGGTTCTGTGTCCCAAGCCCTCATGAATGTGGAGGGGCCACTGTACAACCCTGACAGCTCTTTTGTTAAAATGCTTTGGTTCTAAAAGCCCTTCTAAATATTTTTTTAAAAAAGTCTTCAACTGCCAATGAAAAGATGGCAAGGAGGGGGCCATTTTGGCCTCCCTAGGAAGGGAGTTTCAAAGTCTATGGACAGCCACTGAGAAGGCCTTCCCTTGTGTCCCCACCAACCATACCTGTGAAGGTGACAGAACTGAAAGACTGGATTTTCCTGTGGATTTCAGGGTCCAGGCAGGCTCTTGTGGGGAGACATAGTCTGTCAGATAGTCTGGACCTAGGTCTGAACCTAAGCTGTATAGGACTTTATAGGTCACAACCAGTACTTTAAATTGTGCTTGGAAACAGACTGGAAGCCAGTGAAGCTATTGGAGCAAGGGAGTTGTATGATCCCTGTAAGCAGCCCCAATTAAACCCTCTAGTTGCAGCTTTTTGTACCGACAGAAGTTTCCAAATATTCTTCAAGGGCAACCCCACATAGAACATGCTAGTTGTTGTTGTGATTGTGGTTGTGGTTGTTGTGTGCCTTCAAGTCACTTCTTACTTATGGAGACCCTAAGGTGAACCTATCATGGGGTTTTCTCAGGCTGAAAGTATGTGACTCACCCAAGGTCACCCAGTGGGTTTCCATGGTCAAGTGGGGAACTGAACCGTGGTCCCATGGTCATAGCCCAATACTTAAACTACTACACTATGCTGTCTCTCTTAGAGTATGTTACAGTAGTCCAAATGGGATATAACCAAGGTATGTGGTCACCGTAGCCAGATCAGGCATCTCCAGGAATGAGTTCCAAAATATTTCAAACCAAAATATGGTCAAAATGTTTGTGAAAGTGTGGAGTAAGAGAAAGCTGTTAAACTGCTGAAAAAGAACAGCTATTTTTGATCTAAACTACAAAGGGATAGGGAAAGTCTGAATGATTTCAATTCAGCATTAATTTAAGCACAGCCTAGACAAAGCAAACCAGACTCTTTGAGTTGTACCACCGCAGTTCTGTTCCTGGCCGTCATGACAATGAGGGTACTTTCTCCTTACCGTCTACTAGCTTTGAATCTTTGAGAAGCTTTGCTTAAAGAGGCCTTCCGAGTACTGAGCATAAACAACTAAAAATAAAGGTACAATGACATCAACGGCAGTGCAGATTGTGAGTCGATGGTATCAGCGGGTCGTCAGTGCCTGCGGAGAACAAATCACTCCTGGCTTTAGAATGGTTTGGCTCTTCTTGCTTTCAAATGCTTCACAGAAAGCAAAGGACTTTTCTCCTCAAATGCCCTTCAAAAGTTGACAGTGGGATTTGCAAAAGGTTTTGTCCGGTTAATTACAACGTGATATTTATCCAGTCTTGGAACCCAAGCAAGGATATGAAGAAAAAGAGAGAGAAAGGAAGTCTAATAGTGGTACACCAAGATTATTTGCTAAGAGAGGAGAGCATTTGAAAAGGGAACAGTAGAATCTAGTGAACATATCAGGCCGCGGAGGAAATTAATCCAGAGCTGCTTCGAATGAATTCAGAATGATTTGATGGGAGGAGGAGGGAGAGGAACGTTAATGTGTTGGAGTTGGACCATCTCTCAGAGAATAAACTCTTGAAGAGAAGTTCCAGTGTATAAAAAGTTACTTTTCACAACTAGTAACTGCTATTAGAGTTTCGCCCAGAGAGTTAGCATGGTGTAGTGGGTTGGACTATTGGACTAGGACACTGGGAAACCAGGGCCTTTTCTGCACTAGACTGCCATAGTGCTATTATTCCACTTTCAATATCTTATGGAATCCTTGGGTTTGCAGTTTAGGGAGGGGCCTCAAACCCCCTTTGAATAAATCTTGCCAAGAAGATCGCTAGGTTCACCTTAGGGTTGGAAATGACTTGAAGGAACTCAACAATAGTACTACCTCCCCAGTAGGTGTCACTATAACTTTCAGAACTGTGTCAATTTAATCCTTCTTTTTCCATAAGTAACTAAATGGTTACTTTTCTTGTAGGGTTTTTTTTAAGGCTATGAGCTGCCAGCATGTGGTGCAAAACATGTTGTCTTCCCATCCATTTTGTTCTCACATCATTACCCACAACTGAGCATGAGGCAGCACTATGAGACACTTCATGAAGTTGCTTGAGCCACATCAAATTTCTCCTCCACCATTTATGGAAGTGCACACCAATCTAATTAAAAATAACTAGAAATGTACAGTTATGTTTTGTGAACAAAGCAACCACAAAAGGAATGTGGGTATTCCTTATAGAGTTATAATTCTAAAGTAACATCTATCTATCTGTCTGTCTATCCATCTATCTATCTATCTAGACGCTAGCTAGCTTCTCTGGTTTTCTCCCAACATGGGAACCAAGATTATAGTTCCATTACTGGAAAAATGAATTAATTAAATCTAACTAGTTATTTGTAATCAGTTACTTTCAAGTTCTGAGAAGATTGCAACTTTGAATTTGGTATCCATGCTTTAAGAAATTCTGGAAGCAAGGTTAGGAAGACCTTTTGCCTCACACTTTGAAGAGTCACCATCAGGATCAACAAATAACTAACTCTCCTTTTGTTTGTCCTGAGAAGAGCAGTGCCATTGAATTAATTATATTTGTCCATGAGTTAGCATGCAATTCTACAATTGATTCAGTGGGTCTAATCTAGTTGGAACTAAGCTATTGTTGGACTAGATATTTCTGCTAGGTCAGGGTAAAGGAAATATGTTCAGTGTGTCAATGGAAAATTACTGAAAATGAGTCCATACTCTATATGGCAGACTGAGGCGATATTGTTCTATAGCAGCGATTCCGAATCTTTTTTCACCTGTGAACCCCTTGGCAAGTTATTTCCATAAGTGGTACCCTTTGTATTAGCAAAAGGTTTGCATTTAATATAGTTGCTGTTTTTTTTTCAAATGTATATGTTGCAATTGTAAATGGATAGCCCAATAGTGGGATTAAAAAGCAATAGAATAATAAGGTTAACAGACAGTGCATACACACACACACACACACACACACATTCAAAACTCAAAAGATACAATGAATTCAAGTAAATACATCACATTAATTACATTAATAAGAAAATATATCACATTAATTAAATATTTATTTATTTATTACATTTATATGTCATCTTTCTCCCAGAGTGGGATCCAAGGCAGCTTCCAAAAAAAAAAAAAAAAAAGTTAAGAACATTAATAAGACATTTAAAACAATTAAAAACATTAGAAAAAGCGTAAGATTATAAAGACTTCAATTTTTTAAAAAACTTCTTGATAAATTCAAAGCTCACCTGTTTACATATTAAAAGCCTGCTTAAATAAGAATATGTCTGCCTGCTGGTGAAAGGAATGCAAGGAGAGAGGGCCAGCCTAGCTTTAAATTAATTAAGTTAAATTAAATTAAAATAAAATGATGACAAAGAGAAAAGACTTAGAGAAGACTTGGAAGAACTCAATCACTGAACACTGCTCACCAGGCTGACTGATGTGCCTGCTTATAAATGCATCTGTACCAGTGCAACAACACTTGAACGTTTGCAAAGTGAAGAGGAGTGAAAACAGGGCTTGTGCGGAGTGCACCACCAAGCATGCACACTGTAGTGATCTGTTTACAACACATTGTTTAGGGAGAGGCTCCTCACCATTTGCCAAAATAATGAAGTGAGGCAATGGGGCTTTTCTTGAGGTTAAATTAACAAAGGAAACCTTCTCTGCCATTCATCATAACATTCAATTAATTTCAGTTTATGATACTATCAGAATGGACAAGTTGAATATGTTCCTAAAAGATAAAGCATTTGACAAATTCAGAGAAGACTGGATTTGCTTATGTAACTACTTAGAAGATAAATGAATGGGTGGTGGAATTTCAGTAATTGCTTTTAAGAAATGAAAGGAAGTAAGATTCAGGAATAAAGAAATCAGCAGAGAGGATAGTAAGGAAATAGCATCTGTTTTGTATGATGATATAGGTTGAATATAGGGATGGGATGAATCCAGAATTTTCTGAATCTGAATCTGGATCCAAAGCACTGGAAGGTTCTGGGAATCCATGAATCTCACAAATTTCAAATCTTTCAAATCCTTTTTTAAAGAAAGGGTTTAAAAAGCAACTTTTTAAAAAACTTTTAAACTTTTTAACGCTTTTTTTAAACAGAATTTTTTTTTTAAAAAAACCCCAGCACTATTGTTTGGTCGGTGGATTCGAAAGATTCGGTTTGCCTATTTTGGGACAGGGATTCAGATTTGCGAATCTTGAATCCTTGCCGAGGATTCAAGGGTTCGGTTGGCCCATCCCTAGTTAAATATTTAAGATCTTAATGGAAGAACATATTTCACTGTATATAGAGTAGGAAAAGATGTGTGTGTGTGTGTGTGTATCTATCTACAGGTATAGAAATTTAGATATATAGATATGTAGTGTATATATTCTTTATATGGTATACTATTTAATATTTTGTGAAATTGTATCAGAGATATTGTATAATAAATTAAAAATAGTTAGAAAACAATTAGTTCCACAGCTTTTGACTTGCATCTTGTTTTACTGTGTTGATGTATGCACCTTTTTCTGTCATTATTCTTAATTATTTATTTTAATATTTTATTTTATTTTTGCATACAACTAAATATCCTGGTTCATACCCCTTGAAGTACCCAAACCTCAGGTTGAGAATCACTGTTCTACAGGCAGTACCATGCCGCTTGATAGCTTAGCTACGTGCATAGGAACTTGAAGGCATATGTGGTGAGATTGTAATAATAAAAATGACTTTTGAGACAAATATTTTATTTTTCTAGGAGAAAAACTAAACAAATTATTGAGTAAACACATGTTTTAGGTTTCTTGTCATTATCTGGATATTAAAACAAAAGATTGATCCATGCAAGACTAGTGACTTTTCGGCTTTTAGCAGATAGACTGGGAGTGGCCTCCATTTAGAAAGAGCCCAAAGGAATCAGCATTAGTGGTCTTAGGTATGACATGAAGCTCTAATGGATAAGTTCACAGTACAGCTGTACTGATGGAAACATCACAGACAAGCTGATGACCTTTATGGGTATCTGGCATACACTTGTTGCCTGCGCATAGTCATAGAAGAGTTCTCCCTGTATGATACTGCGCATATGGGCCTGTGGAAAGATACTCCAGTATGAATCCCATAGCAGTACAAGAGCCAGATGGAGCGCCTTCTCAGTTATTAGTGATTTGATGTTGCTCCAAGCTATTGTGTTAGTCATTGTATGCTGACAATGTCCAATTTAATTCTGCTAATGAAAGTAATTATAAGGCAGGGGCAACATTTCCCAGAAAAATACATCCAAATCAGTTTTTGGGAAATCTCTTCCCTTTTTCTTAACTTCTCTCGAACTGTTGAAAAATTTCAGACCTGCCTTGGGAAATGTTCAGCAAAATGGTCTCCTCCATTTCCCTCTCCACAGATAAGAGGCTTTCAGAAACAGCACTGATCCAGTTTTAATGTTGTTTGATGTTGTTTTAGTACTGAAGGAACATACTTTACTGGTATACATTTTTCCCCAAAAGTTGGACACTAGATGACAAAAACCAGAAAAATGTGAATATTAATACATAACCATCTGTCCGTTTGCATCTTGGTTTGGAGAATGCTATATGGATAAGTTGGCATGGAAAGATGAGCTGAATGGCTTCCGTCCCTTTCTCTGCAAAGAGCTACCAGATGAGTAAATAAATTTCTTGCCTCTTTGACTTTACTGCCTCACCTTCCATTGGTTTGCTATGCCCAGCTGTTTGTAGATATAGAATTGCTCTCTTATTTCAAGTCATTCTTCGGTGCTATCATTCTCTCAACAGAATCTGGGAAAATCACTGTGACAGACCCTTACTTCTCCAAGATTGGTACGGTGATTCCCTATGTGATACGTCTTTATCTCACAGCTCTGCCTCCCTGCTTATAACACTACCTGTTGTGCAAAAGCGCACATGTTTTCAATGTTTATTTACAACCACTTAATTAATTTATAGTAGTGTTTTCTGTGATAGATGATGGCTCAGAGGTCAATGAGCAATTGATTGTGCCAGAAACAGAGCCAATGATAGACTAAACTATCTTCGAAAGACCCCCATCAACTGAAAGACAAGCTGAGACAGAGTTGTTGCAACCGGTGCCAGTGAGAGAAGGGACCAGCAATGATTTAGAGGAATTAGATCCACCTTTGCCCCACCAGTCATGGAGGAGGCAGAAACGAGCAGCTCAGAAGGAAGCCGTCTGGGCATGATTGAGTAAACAGAACAATGATGAGTAACACCTGTTTTCGTCAGCTATATAGGTCTGTTGGTGTGGCTTGCTGTTTGCTTGTAACAGTGGCTACTCAAGCTCCCATGACCCTTGTGGTCCACTTCTCTTGACCCTTTTGGACTGCCCTTTGGCATTCTGAACCTTTTGGATTTGACCTTGACTTCAGCTTGGCTCAGCATTTCTCCTTGATTGTTTGCACTGGACACCCCTAATGCCTCCTCCTCCTCTTGGGCAAGTACTATCACCTTCCTTCCTTTGCTGGCAGAAAGGCATAGACAGGGAGTTGAACTCTGACAGTTTTCTGTGTTACTTACCATTGTAGACAATTCAGGCTGAGTCAGTATTTACAAAGATAAACTGTAACACTTATTAAGATAATAATAAGGTATGGTGTTAGAGTTCATAAGTAATTCAATGTTGATAGGTTTGTTCAGTGCACTCTTCAGACAGTATGAACAGTATTAACTCCCTGTTCAGAAACAATTCAATCATATCTATAGGCTTTCATGAAAGGCATAATTATCATACTACAGCACTTTGGCTAAACTCCCACCAAAGGCTTAACCCTCCATCTAGGTCACACTTTCTGACCAGATCCTACTAGGATTCTATTATTTTTCTGCCTCTCACTAGGCTTCCACTGAGAACTAAACCTCCGAAAACAGTCACACTCTCTGGCTGACTAAAAGACTCTGCTCTCTAGCTCCTTGCTTGGTTCTCACTGAAGGAATAAAAATAATCACAGGTGCTTGGGTTCATATATTTTTTTCTCTCAGCCATAAGCCCCTCCCCTACATTACTGGGCTGGGTTTCTCTCCTGAGGTGCTATTCTGGTTGCCTAGCAACCTACTTTCAGGCTACACTGGCACTCCAAATAGCTAAACCCCCAGAACTTCATCACAATTCCTTTTTTAAAAATTTTGTTTCCCAGAATTCCTAGCCAACATGGACCGGGGCCAGGCTGGCAGAGAAATTTGGGGAATTATAGCACTCCCTCTTAATTATAGCTCCAAGAATCCCCAGCTAGCATGGGTAGTGGCTAGGCTGGGAATTCTGGGGGCTGGAATTGAAAAAAGACACTTTTCAAAGCTCTGTTTTCATACCCCTTCATCTCCACCACCAAGTGAAATGGAGCCTCAGCATACATTTAAAAAATCTGTTCACATTTCACCCATGTGGTGATAGTTCCGCTCTTCTATTTCCCTTCTATTCTTTCTTTTCTAATATTAATATTTGATCATTTCCACGTTGGGGGCAGGAACTTGCTCTTTGATTTTTTTTTTTCCTATTCAGAACACTTTCCAATATTGCTTAACTGACTGATTAGGAATTTACTGTCGAAGCAGAAGCTGTGGTTAAACTTTAATGTTTCTGAAACACAGCGCAAAATTCTGAATGAGTAAATCTATACCATATGAAAGTGAAAGAATGGATTTATGTTGACTGAAGAATGGAGAGGGAATGACAAGCAAGGAGGTTCAAAACACAATACATTTGCAAGAAAGCATACAGAATTTTAACTTGAGAAAACAAAGATTTGATAGAGAAAGAAAGAAAAAGCCACAACTAATGGAAATTCCAATTGCATTAAAGCACAATATTGTTGCATGTCCTCCAAAGGAGTTTGGAATATTTTTAAAGAAATCAATGGGGAATCATGTAGAAGTAGAAATGGTGAGTAAACATGATGGGGATGCTTAAAGAATTCTTCTGTCTCTAGCCTTCCTGTTTAAAAGCTTCTTTGCACCTAAAATGTTCAAGTCCCCCCACTCAAGGATGGAGAAATTACCCCGATGATCTTTAAAGGATGTTAGGGGGTATTTGGGGTAAAAAATGATTGCTTCCATTTGGTAGGTGGGGTGAGGCTCTCCAAGGTCCCCTGAAGTCCCCCCACCCACCCATCTTTCACAATTGCCCATTTTTGAATTAGACAGTCATTTGGCCACTTGCAACCTGAACTTGAAGCTCAGTCTTGGCAAATCAGCACAGCCTATTCTAACAATGCTCCTTCCCCCTACTCTTCCTTGGGTGACCAATAAATCATTTGCTAAATGAATTAAAAATTTAAAGCGAACTGAGGAGGAAAATCTCTCTGAAAGGAACACGCTGTAAAGATGGCTACCTCAGCGCTCTTTGTAATTTGGTGAAAATAATGAGTGTTTGACACAAAGGTGAAATGGCTCATCGCATCTCCACACTATCAGGGCACCGAGCATCTGCTGAGTTGGTTTTTCATTAACGACTGAATGTTAACAGGACTCCCAATCTGAGAACCTTTGATTCATCCCTGAAACAATGAACAAGAAATGGATTCTTCTTGGAGTTGCAAAAATAATGGTATTTCACAGCTCCACAGTGTGTTACCTTTCCAGGAAAGTATCTATTACGCAAAATACAAGATATGGGAAAAACTACAGCTCTAAGGTAGAACACAGTTTGTGTGCAGAAGGTATGAAGTTCAACTCCTGGAACCTCCAATTAAAAGACTAGGAAGCAGGTGATGTGAGAAACCTCTGGCTCAGACCTTGAAAATCTACTACTAGTCAGATAGCATTTGCTTAGATGGAGAAATAGTCTCACCTTCCATAAAACAGGTTCTTATGTCCTTAGATATGTAACCTGACCGAAGCCTTCAGCTTCGCCTCATAAAACTGACTAGGTTCAATTGTGCTTACAGCTATTGATATTAACTTCTGTTAATTTCTGTTAACAACAGAATGGCAATCCTACGGATGATAGGCTTCCAAGTCACTCTATCATCACTAGTCCTGCTCAGATCTTGCAGACCTGGAGACGTGTCTTATTTGATTGAATCTATCCATCTGTAATGCAGTCTTCCTCTTTTCCGACTAGTTCAGACTAGAATCCAGCTGCCTTTGCTAATATATTTTCCATGTTCTTTCAAAGAGAGATGCAGGACTGCAACACCTCTCAGTCCTGGGCAGCATAGGCAATGATGAAGAACACTGGGAGCTACAGTCCAGCTGCACCTGGATGGACTCTGCCCATTGCCGTTCTGAGATATACAGAAAAAGTGGGCAAACCTATGTTGTGTCCAATAGGACTTTAAAAACTTAGCAAAACAGGATGAAAATCAAGATGCCAAAGATCAGGAATGGGGGACAGGCTTTGCTGTCACTGTAACAGAACTCTTAAATCTAAGTATGGATTTTGCCGTGTACAAATTAGTGGCAAATGATTACTAAAGGAGAAAGAAATGGAGGACAGCTGAAGAACTATTGGGGAGAGGTGGAGATAACTTTGGTGGCCTTGCTTCCTCTACAGCAACCTCAAACAACCTGTTCATGGATTTAGCTATTTTTGTTGTGTGCCTTCAAGCTATTTCTGACTTATGATGACCTAAGGTGAACCTATCATGGAGTTTTTTAGGGCTGAGAGTATGTAATGTGCCCAAGGTCATCTGACGGGTTTCCATGGCCAAGAAGGGAATTGAACCCTGGTCTCCAGGATGTAGCTATAGAGGTGGGAAAATGAGGGTATTGCCTTCCAGATATGAATTCTGCCCAGTTTTTGCTCATTCTCCAAACTTCTAGTATTCCAGTAACGTAAAACTTCAGTTGACTGTTTAGAAATAGTTTAGGCACCTGAAGAAAACCAGACTGTTATAGTGCTATTATTCCACGTTCAAGATCCTTTGGAATCCTGGGGTTTGCAGTTTAGGGAGGAGACTTTGGGGCAAGGCCCCTCCCTAAACTGCAAACCCCAGGATTCCATAGGATGCTGAAAGTGGAATAATAGCACTATAACTATCTAGTGAGGAAATAGCCCAGGTAGGCAAAGCAACCAAGGAAAGTTGAACACAACAAACCGAAGAGTTCTTGATGGGAACAATTTTCAATCTCTTATTCTTTCCAACGCTAAAAATTTGAGGACTGATTTTAGATTGTTAAGTTAATTTTGTCTTGCATGTTATTGTACTATTTGTGTTTTTTCTTTATATGTAGTTTTAAGTAAAAATATGTTTAATTAAAAAAATTAAAAAGAAACAAATTAACACCCTTAAGAAATTGTCCATAGATTTCAAGCACATTTGGTGGCATTCCTGAGATATGCTGGCTGGAAAGTTTTGCTTTCCAGAAAGTTTTGTCTCAAACACAGGGAGAATTGTAATCCTGCCAAGATGAAAACACACACACACACACACACACGCACCATCATGAAGCTTCACCAACTGTGGAAATGACCAAGAATTGTTAAAGGAAAGATGAAAGGAAGATGTTTATGAGCTGAGCTTGGAAAAAAGCCCACAATGAGTGCAAATTAATACCATTCTCATTCTCTCTTGATGGCATCTTTCATCTCAAGACCTGGAAAGTCACTCTGGAGTAATTAAGAAACCAAGCAAACCGATGAAGTTGAAAAAAAAAAACCATGATGTTTGAAGGTGTTGTGATGAAAGGTGGGAAACACATCATTTTCATTTTCTTTTAAGCAATTTGTGGAGCCTAAAAATTTCAGCTTTGATATCAAGGAAGAAGTATTGGATGAAAAACCAGAAGCAGCAGGTAGCTTCCTTGTTGGTGGGGTGACGAATCCACTCCAGGGTTTAGTCTGATCTTTAAAGAATCTACCCCTAGTACCCTTGTCCCCCAAAAAAGTGGAGGTCAGCACTGTGTCCCTAGTGGAATATTTGTACTTTGGGTCTTTTAATGTGATGTACTGGGTTTCTGTGTGTTATATTATGATTTAAAAAAGAGAACATTTATGTTTTAAATAGTTTTAAACCACCTTGACTTTGTGCTTTTTAACAGAATTGTTTATTTGTCTGTTTTTTTAAAGCTTTTGTTCAATAAGATTTTCATTGTGCATTTTTATAATTTGTTGCAAGCTGCCTTGGGTCCTGTGTTGGAAGAAAGGGAGGATGTTAATGAATTTGGCTGTGATTTATTAGAAAAGACAATAATGCTTGTTAAAATGGGAGGCAGTAGGAAAAGAGGAAAACCACATTACAGGTTGATAGAGCCCAATACAGGAAGCCACAGCTCTGGAAGTTTTTCATTTTCTCATTCATAGAGTTGCCATAACTAACATAAAGCTGACTTGATGACGCATGCAATGAGAGTTATAGTTCAGACTGGAGTTGCCAGTTCAGGATGATCTCAGGTCCTGAGAATTGGAGGAAAAAACCTGAAACTTAGGGATGGCCTCAGTGATGTCATTAAGCATTATGCATTAAGAGCCGTGGTGGTGCAGTGGTTAAATGGTTGTGAGTTCGATCCTGCTGGGCTCCAGGTTGCCTCATCCTTCTATCCTTCTGCAGTTTGGTACAATGAGTACCCAACTTGTTGGGGGCAATTAGCTAACACATTGTAAACCGCTTAGAGAGCACTTAGCTGATAAGTGGTGTAGAAATACACATGCTATTGCTATTAAGTACCAAGCACAGTTGCTCGCAGCTTGTCATTCAAACGCACAATGAGAGAGAGAGGGAAAGAGAGAGAAAAAACATATTTTCCAGGGCTGCTCACACATCAAGGTGAAATGAGATGTTATTCCTTCCGACTGGTGGAGGGATACAGGATAAGGAACATTTCATGTAGCCTCCCTGCTAGCAGCCAGATACAAAGCAGAGTGGATAGTGAGCCCTGATGCTAGGATGACTGGGGCCATTTCCGCATGGGCTAATAGAAATGGTGCAGAACGTCCTCCAGGGAGGACATCTGCACCTGGGAGTGGACAGGGTCGGGCCTACTTAACGTAGATCCGCATCTCAGCCCACTCTGGAACGACCCCAAGTGGTCGTCAAGCGTGCTTCTGAAAGACCGCTTAAAACAAGTCTTTCGAAAGCACCGAGCACGCTATTCTGTGCCCGCTCTCTGGTGCAGATTTGCAGGCTCGCACCAGTGCGAGCCTGCAGTTTGCCGGGGGTGGGCTTTAGGCTGGCGAGCTTCAGCGGTTGGTAGAGACCCTTGACCAACCGGAAGCCACCATTTTCGTCCCCGGAGCAGTGCGGAGCGATGAGCACGCACTGCTCCGGAGCAGCGCAGACTGTACTGGGGAACCAAGAAGTCTGGTAAGTAGCGGCATGAGGCAATTTTCTCTCCCCATGTGGAAATGGCCTGGGAGTGCAGGAAGAGGTTAAATAACTACACAGGCCCCCTGAACAGTCTTTTCACATTGCAGCAACAAATAAATTAATCCTTGGAAATTGTAGCAAGTTGCTGCTCTACTAACTGAGCTGGCGATTTGCATACAACCCATTCCTCTTGCCTGGGGTGGAGACCCTCAAAAGCGAAGAATTTACTCTCTCATCTTTCATCTGTGTTAGACTATGAAACCTGGAAATGCAGGACCATTGCCAGGAGATCTGGCAACCCTAGAACCTCAACTAACCATTGGATGTAGGTATTAGCATGTTTGAGAAAGGAATGTTGATGGCAATGTGAATGTAGATGGTTTAATGTTTGGTGACCCCCTCAGCAATGCCTCCAGGGACCTTTCCTTTTGTCACAATGGGAATCCTTAGTATTGCTCACCTATGGATCTTAATAGACTGATTTTTTGCCCATCGCCACCTCCACGGACAAAGAAAAGGAAACGGAAAGCCACTGCTGTTTGCCTTATTGTATTGTAAATGGTAACTTCATCCAAAACTACATAGTTAAATATTACTCAGCCTTCCCAACCTGAAAGACTTTTTCCACTCCAAAAATGGGAAATGCACCCTCACGGGGTGGTTCTTGGATCTGACCCTATGGGTGTGGCAAACACACTCTTGATTTTACCACTTCTTCTCCTGAAACTGCTCCAAGTTGAGCATGAGTTCTGCCAGTGCTAAACCTTTCCAGGAACAGTGTCCAGCAGAAGTGAAATCAAGAGCAGATTTGCCATCCCTACAATGGTGGACCTACTGGATTTCCTTAGACCTCTACTAGTTTGGTGGCAAATTGCAAAATGGGAAGTGGGACATTTCACTACGGCCCTCTATGAACTTGATTCCCTTTCATTTTATTTTGGAATTGCATTTTCTGACTCTTCCTTCCATGAAGTACCTCCTAACTTTCCCCCGCAAAATCTGTTTCCAGAAACACCATGTCTGAGAAGACAGAATCCTTAAATCTTGCATGACTGGGGGTCCCATCTTTGCACAGATCTGAAGGTCTCCATACACTGCTTGTGCAACAGCAGTATTGACATGCTTTTGCAATGTATGTCTGGACTTTCTTTTTTCATTTTGTCAGCAAACTCCTGACCCCAGGCAGTGTAGGATCACACTGGAGAGTGAACTGATACCTCTCCTCTAGCTCAACAAGGATACAAAAGATAAAGCATCTACACAGAGATGACATGTCTTGGGCATTGATGAGTTACTTAGGTTTGCTGGTTTCCACAGTCCTTAAGGAGAATAAATACTTTCTAAAAAAAAGTTTCCGAACAACTTGAAAGACCAGAGTTTTAATGAATCCATCAGCTGGATGTCGGCTTTTTTGTTTCAGATTGCGTCTCCCTTCCTTCTTTCCTTTTTATGATTGGTTATTAAAAAGGCATTGTCTTCATAACGCATTAGGAGAGGAAAAAGAGAGGAATGGATGATTTAACCTGATTAGTGAGGAGTGCTGAAACTGGAGGGAGATATTCATGAGAAGCAGGACCTGTCAGTGGTAAAGTTATCCACAGATCAAAAATGTTGACGATTAAAAGTGTACCTTTCTCTTTCCAAGTATGTTGCTTTCTTAGAACTCCTCTTTCATTAATAAGGAGAGCTGTGGGGATTGGAAGCCAACGGTTCTTTTGAAGAATAACCAAAGGATGGTGGAGGGGAATGTACCTCTCATTTTCAAAAGTAGAACTGATTCATAGAGACATACATATTATTAATGTACACTATTTAGACTGATGATTAAATTAATATCCTGCTTCCCCTACCCAAAAGAATCAGGGAATAGTCTGTTACCCCAAAAGGTAGGTGACTCAGAGGTACACCCACAATGACAATGCCTCTAAAAAGTTGGGGAATTGTTAGCTCAAAGGGAGGCTTGCAAATGGGGAGTAACCTAGCAGGATCTTTGACACCGGTGTATAGCAGTACTAATGCAGGAATGCCTTACAGGATCTTTCCATCTTTGTATACCAGTACTAATACAGTGTCACGCCCTGCTTCCAGAGCATGGACTCTGACTCAGAGTCTGGAGCAGAGGGCATGCCAGAGGCTGAAACAGAAGGCATGCCAGGGTCTGCGGTATAAAGAGAGGTTGCTGTGCCAGAAACAGAACAGGGGACTTGCCAACTCCAACAGAGAGTCCTGCCTCTTCAGATATAGAAGAACACTTACCTAGATGCAGCTTCACACAGCACAGGCAGCAAAGAGAGATCGAGTGTCACTCTCTCAGGATTTATAACCAGCAACAATCAATCAAGTCTCAGCTGCGCTAGGCTCGGGACCTATTTAGCTGGTGTTCTTCCCCTCCAGGAGTTGTCAGAACTTAACTGACCTGCTACCTTGCTGGATGCCTTGACAAATGCTTGGATTGGCCTTGGACACTCCCTTGTTGTGAAACCCTGCTGGACATTGTTTATGTTGGACTTTATTTATGACTCCTTGCTTACTGTCTGGAAGTAAGTAACAAACTGGGAAATATTCAGTTTATTTTGTTTGATTTATCAGCTGTGCCTGAACTGGGATAGGACATATAGGCACACCAGTGGGAGATTCAGAAATATGTTTCTAAAAATGTTTTATTTAGGGGAAATTATCCCACACATACAACACTTAATCAGTCTCACAACTACACAAAGCTAGCTGAAGGAAAGGGAGGAAAAATTGAACAGCAAGAAGTTTAGGATGAAGTGAGTGATATTTACCTATCCAGAAGAGAAGAGACAAAGTGATGTGGCTCAGACTAAGAGTCTGAGGGCAGTACACAAATGGGAATCTGAGCGACAACCTACAGCCAGTGTACTATAAGTTGTCTGGCTCAGACTCAGGGTTTAAATTTTCTTTTTCTGCCCCTAGGGGGAAGGTATTAATGGCTCTCCAGCAGAACAGTGAGATCTGGAATAGACTAATGGTCTTAGCATTAGGTGACAAAGGACTGATAGTAATCATGATAACTCCTTGATGGCTGGGCAGCTGAGGGAACAAAGGAGAAATTCAGTAGGAAGTGGGTTGAGGACAATCAGATGCTCTATGAAGGTAGTTTTGGGTGCTATAGTTTCTGAGCTTAGTTTGAGTCATTGAGGGGACATTAGCAAGTTCGTTAACACTGGAGCTTCCTGACTGATTCCTTGACTACAACCTGGTCATGCCCTGAGGTCTCATCTGACCTAGTTTTGCAGTTGTTCAGCCAGTCCTCTTAGCCAGCATGACTGTTCAGCCACAACAGTATGTAATCTATGTTTTGTGCCAATTAAATAATGCCAATTATATCATATTATGAAGTAGGAGTGTATGGCATGGTAACAAGTCTGGCTTAGACCAAGGCTAAATGGACCATTTTGGAATCCACCATGTCTCCAGGAATGCAGCAGGAGAAATCACCTGCCCCCTCACTATGAGTGTCTGAGTCTCACCTCTCCCTGTTTTGCACTCACTACCAGCTCCTCCTCTTCACCAATTTTCTTGGGTCCTGTTGCAGGGAGACCTGGGAAATATAATTTTATTGAGTAGCCCTTGAGGACACTTCAGCAGGCATCATGTTGGTTTTTTAGGTGCACATTCCATCACACATAGGGTTGTACTTTTGAGGCCATGACATTATGTCCATATTCACTTTAACCAAGCATTCAATCAAGTGGTAGATTGAAGGCACTGACAAGTAATTAATTGCACACCATCCAAGAAGTCACACCAAGCCTTCCAACTGTGCCAATACAGCAGGGACAGTCCCAGTTAATCTTCTGTCACTCCATTTTTCATCTACTTTTAAAATGTTCCAATTTCTCTCTCCTCCTACCACTTTCACCCCTTTGTCATCAGCTTATTTCATTTAGCGTAAGCTGAGTTCAAAGCACAAAAAGAGTCTGAGCAAAATCAACAATGGGGAGAGGAGAGGATAAGGCAGCATCTTGCCCTCTCCAGTAGGCTCAGACAAAAGCAAAACACTCCTAGCCTCTCCTAGCCTATCTGTTCCTCCTCATTATTAATTTTTGCCATCTTGACCACACTCTGATGTTGCTTGGCCACATGCCTCTTAGGCCCTTTCTGCACTCGGTTATTAAGGCAGGCCAACACGTCTTGCCACAGAGGTCTTCTGCATGTTGGAGCGGACTAGGTTCGATTTATTTACCTTTGTTCTGCACGTAATTCCAACTAAATGCACCCCCATATGGTGGTAAAACACTCTATTTGAAAACCGGAAGAAATCTGTTTTCCAGTTTTCCAGATCGATCCAATTCATACTTTCACAGTGGTACAGACACGTGCATCCAGACCAATGCAAATTGGTGGTCAGGGGAGGGCTCATGGGAGGGGCCAGGGAGTAGTATGGACTTTCGCACGTACACATGTATGCAATGACGTACTAAACCATGCCAAAAAAAAAAAAAAAAAAAGGGCCATTCACAGCCAACAGGGTGGGGTGGGGTGGGGTGGGGTGAGGGGTAGTGGGAGTGGCCACAGTGGAGGCAGTGTGGATTCATGAACTCGCACTCCTCTGAATCAGAATGGAACATACACAGTAGCTGTGTGGAAGGAAATGAGGGAAAGTCCACCTTGTTTCAAGCCCAGAAAATCCAGTAAGAAATGGCACAAACCAATTCACCAGCCTTGTGTGGAAAGGGCCTTAGTTTTCATTTGTGAAATGTTGGAGAGGATGACATCTGCCAACATAGTGTAATGGTTTGAGTGTTGGACTATGACTCTGGACACCAGGATTTGCATAACTGATGAGGGATCTTCTCAGTGGCTGCCCCGAGGCTCTGGAACTCCTTGCCCGGAGAAGTCAGACTGGCACTCTCCCTATTATGGCCATTTCTGCAGTAGACTGTTATAGTGCTTTTATTCCACTTTTGATATCCTATGGAATCCTGGGGTTTGCAGTTTAGGGAGGGGCCTTTGAAGATTCTGTAGGATGTTGAAAGTGGAATAATAACACTATAACAGTCTAGTGTAGAAATGGCCTATCTTTCCACAACCAAGTAAAGATGTTTCTTATTCGGACAGGCAGTTGGTATATGATTATATGTGGCCTACCTGGTAGAACGTGCTGGATATTGTTAATTTTGTTGCTGATGTGGGGTTTTTGAGTTTTTAATCATATATTTTAACTTTGTTTTAATTCTTTTAGACTGTATAGCTGCGTTTTAAGGTTTCAATTCTGTGGTTTTGAACTATGGCCACCTCCGCACTAGCCCGTTATAGCGCTATGATTCCACTTGCAGCATCCTATGCAATCCTGGGGTTTGCAGTTTTGGGAGGGGCCGGCCGGCCCCTCCCAAAACTGCAAACCCCAGGATTCCATAGGATGTTGTAAGTGGAATCATAGCGCTATAACAGGCTAGTGCAGAAGTGGTATATGTCTTTTTAATGGCTGTAAGCCGCTTTGGTCTCAAACTTGGAAAAATCAAGGTATAAATAAAGATAATAACAACCCACCAGATGACCTGGGCAATTCACACTTTCTCAGCCTCAGAGGAAGGCAAAGGTAAACCCCCTCTGAATAAATCTTGCCAAGAAAATCCTCTTGATAGATTATCCTAGGCTTGCCGTAAGCCAGAAACTACTTGAAGGCACATAGAAATAACAATAGTAACTACAGCAACAATAACAACATGGGCAACAGTTACATTTCTTGAACTCCATTTACATAACTGTGAACTGAATATAGAAGTTAATGTCATGACCAAGGAAATTTGCATATGCATAGAACACCCCCAGGATGACTGCAATTTCCACAAATCGGCTTTGCAAATATGAAAGTTTTGCCCGGGGGGGGGGGGCTTTTCTCCTTCTTTCTTTCAACAGATAGACAAGCAGGGCGTTGCATCCTTGTACTTAGCTGAATTAGGCAAATTATGACACTGCAAGTGTGAAACCATGGTGAGAATTTGCGATCCTCATTCCTAGGTTTAATTTGGCCCACGATTTTGAAAGTTTAAGCTTCCCAGAAAAATATGTTGTTGCTGTTTATAGGGAGAAGACTAACAGGTTTCAAGACACATAAATTTAGTTCCTTTCTCTCTTCCAACAGTGTTCATTTTGGTTATCTTTTGCATGACTCCTCCAGGCATTTTGCCCAAGACAATCAGTTTGAAAGACTCATCTCACACCTTCTGAATTAGAAATACTGACTGGGATGGATGAGACCCAGTGTTCTGTTTTTCCAATTCTGGAAAGCTAGGATCTGAAGTTCCAAGTAAACATTTCCTTTAGCAATGGTCTCAACATGTGGTGTAGGGGTAGGCAACCACAAAGGGGGCAGGGGCCAATTTCCCCCCTTCCGACTCTTTCCTGCAGGCTGCGGCCACCCAGAGTGCTCCCAAACGTTTCTATCTTCATCTGAGTCCTTCCCAAAGTGGCAGCTGGAAGTGGAGTCACGCCACTTTCTGTCATTTTTAGAAGGACTCTGGAAAGCATGGAATAATATGAAGGTGCTGTGGGCTTTTGTGTCAGACCGTGGGGTGTTTTTGTATGTTTCAGTGGCTCTCTGAAGGGTTTCAGGGTGAAAAAAAAAGAGTCAAAAATTGCACTGAAAATTTTTTTTTTTTTGTAATTGAGGGTGGAGGAATTTTGGAGGACTGGTTCCTGGGCCTGCACTTTGTCTACCACTGATGTAGTGGAAGTGGAAGCTATACTCTCTAGGTGTATTCAGCCAGGCCTTGATCCAGCCAGACATCCATATGGGTTTTCTGTTTCGCCATTTCCCCACTCCCAACCAGGGTGTAGATGTTTCTAAACCAGCCATTCTTAATGGGGGACCATATGCCTCCCATGAGGCCCCTGGCACAATTGAAGGGGGTCACAGACTGAATATTGAGAAGGGGAGTCCCATGGTTTTTTTGGGGCCCTGGTAACAGAACAGATGAAATACCCAAGCAGCAACCTTAATTGGAGTCAACAGTTTCCCTCCTACTTATTATGTCTTTCCAAGACATTGTTTGACAGTTTCCTTGACAAAATCCAGGGACGGAATGGATATGGTGACAAGAGGAGACCTCTGACTGTTGATGTCTAATTTGGAGTTCAAAACCATAAAACCTGTAGAAAATCACCAAGCTCAAGGGTAGATGGTTAATTTCATGCATTCTTTTAAAAGCTTTGTTGGAATGCTCAAGTTGTTGGTGCCCAGTAATAAATTATTGTTTTTCTCTGTTCGTGTTGTACCCTTGTTTGATGGGGAGGGGGCTTGAAACCCGAGAAGAACTCCTAAAGTGGTCTTGGCGAAAAATTTTTTGAGAATGGCTGCTCTAAATTATTAGAGTGTTCTAGCAGACAATTAAGTACTTCTCCAAACCACAACTGCCAAGATTCCATAGCATGGAATTGTAGAATCATAGGCCATTTCCACACTACACTGCTATAGTGCTATTGTTCTATTTTCAACATCTTCTGGGATTCTGGGGTTTGTAGTTTCCTGAGACTCAAGAGGTCTCTGGCTGAGACATCTAAATGCCCCTCCCTAAACTGCAAACCCCAGGATTCCATAGGATGTTGAAAGTGGAGTAATAGCACTATAACAGCGTCATGCGGAAACAGCCATAGACTTGGAAAGGACCACATTCACATCACCATCTAGTCCACACAAAAATATACAACTGAATACACAACTAACGTATGACAGTTGCCATGACAGTAAAAGTGCTAGCATTGTGCTGTGGGGCATGAAAGAATATTTGCTGTGTTTGACAAGGGATTTCCCAATACTCATGAAATCCCCGTCTGGAAAATAATGCAGCAGCAAGACTTCTGCATAATTTTCTCCTGTCACTCACACATTGTGAAGGAATTCTTCCGTGCAATAGTTTCTATGGCTCTCCTGTACAAAACAGAAGGCTGTTTGCACAGAAAATACATCTTGTGTTCAAGAAACTCTTTTTTCTGTAAAAAAAAAAAAAGACCTAATTTTTTCCACAGATGGGGGAAAAAACCCTGTTATTCCAGTTGAAAATAATTCCCTGCAATGGTTTGGGATGTGAAAATGTAGTAAGGAAAAATATTTCTTTTCTCTCACAATGAGCAAATTTTTTGTCTCCACGTAGGAGGACAAATAGGTAAAGATCTTCATCATTACTGTGCAGATATACACTTAGGCAAAAGCCTGTGAAATTCCAACCTCTATTACCAATTTTTTCCCAAAAGGAACAGATCATCTTTGAGAGAATCAAGGAGCAGAAGTCCTTCCACAATTTCAAAGGATGTTAATGTTTGCTAAACGTGATTCAGTTTTCTAATCCTTCACAGTACATTTCTTTGAAAAGGAGCAGGCTAATTAGCAAGAACCAGCTGAGGGTGTGAAGCTGAGCAACATAAAAACAGAGGTTGGAAAAGGTCCTTTTTTGGATCGTTAGTCCTTCGGCCAGCAATAAAATGAGACCAAAAGAAAACCCTGACAATCTCTTTACCTATATAAAGGGGCATGCCCCAGCCAAAATTAAACATTTTTTAATACAGAACTGAGCTGGAAACTCTGTCAAGACTTTTTTTTTTCCTGTCTCAATTTTGGGACAAAGGTTCTGAATAATCAAAGATTTACCAAAACCATATCAGTCTCATTTGCCATATGAAGTGCTGTGGGAAGCCAACTTAAACTCTTGCCTGTGCTAATCATAGAATCATAGAGTAGGAAGGGACCACAAGAGCCATCAAATCCAACCCCCTTCTGCCATGCAGGAAGACACCATCAAAGCATTCCTGATAGATGGCCATCCAACCTCTGTTTAAAAACCTCCGAAGAAGGAGACTCCACCACATTCTGAGGCAGTGCATTCCATTGCCAAAGGGCTTTTACCATCAGGAAGTTTTTCCTAATGTTGAGATGGAATCTCTTTTCCTGAAGTTTGAAGCTATCCTCTGTGTCCTAGTTTCTGGAGTGGCAGAAAACAGACTTGCTCCATCCTCCATATGACATCCCTTTAAATATTTAAATATAGCTATCAAGTCGCCTCTTAACCTTTTCTTCTCCAGGCTAAACACAGGCCATTTCCGCACTATCCTGTTATAGTGCTATTATTCCACGTTCAACATCCTATGGAACTCGGGGGTTTGTAGTTTACTTAGAATTCTAATGCCCCTCCCTAATCTGCAAACCCCAGGATTCCATAGGATATTGAAAGTGGAATAATACCGCTGTAACAGTGTAGTACGGAAATGGCCATACCCAGCTCTCCAAGCCTTTCCTCATAGGGCATGGGTTCCAGGCCTTCCACCATTTTGGTTGCCCTCCTCTGGACATGTTTCAGCTTCCTGAACTATGGTGTCCAGAACTGGATCTGACCAAAGCAGAGTAGAGTAATCCTCGATACCCTTTTCAAAAGACCTTCTGTACAACTTTCTCCATAGACAGGATAAGTGCCTTGTTATTATATTGCCCTCTATTCCCTTTTATCCAGCAGGAAGGCATCACACACACACACACACACACAGAGCCTTTGCCTGTGAGAACCAGAAGATGCCAACGGTAAGTGGGGCAAAAAATGGCCTCGATTCACATTTCCCTTATCATACCCTTTCATACATGGGATGTGGGACACATGACGAAGCCACATCAGAGGATGGTCAAGATGATTAAGATTCTGAATGAAGAAGAACACACCAAGTACGAGAAGCTGGACCAGTTTGCTTTTGCCTGAGCCTGCTGGGAAGGAAAGATTCTCTGCCTATGTGAATTAACTGAATGCAACTTTGAACTTACTTTGAACACAGCTTGCAGCAAGTGAAGTAAGCTGAGGACAAAGAGAAAAAAATGGGATAAGAGTCGAGAAATAGGGATGTTTGAAAAGCGAGTGAAAAAGCGGGAGGCCAGAGGATTGGTTGGGACTCTTCCTGTCAAATTAGGACAGTTGGAAGGTATCAGTGGCAGAGTTTGGAGTGTGTGGAGAGCGGCGGACAGGGGGATGGATGGAGGGGTGGGGGCATGGCTATGACATGCAGGGGCGTGGCTATGGTGCACGGGGTGTGTGGCCACGGCATGTGGGGGCACGGCTACGGTGGACAGATCAGGGCTACAGCACATGGGGGAGGGTAAGCAAGGGGTCACGGCGCCCTCAAAAAATTGCTGCCGGGGGTGCACCGCCCCCATTGCCCCCCCATCCCTACACAACTGAAGGCATGCCTTTTTCCAGATCACTGATATGGTCCCCTGGCTCAATTTGTGGGAGGGAGAATGAATTCTACAGGGAGTTTGCTGCTCAGCCCTCCTTGAAAGTATGAAAACTCACCTCTTTCCCAGCCTCTGGCTCAATATGTTTGCACAGATGTTGTCAAGTATAAATCCTTCCGCTATTGGCTATGAGCTAGGCATGACAGAACTTGTAGTCCAACACCCCCCCTCCCCCCCAGTTTCAGACTGGTACTTCACATCCTGCCCTAGAACTTAGTCTAAATAGAATAACTGAGCTGTAACATATCATTCTTCTATTCTTCTCTTTCTTCTCTCCTCTTCTTGCCTTTCCCTGTTGTTGCCTCTCTGATTAAATCCTAAATTGCTTGTTGGATGATGATGACGACAGTGATGATGCTGGTGGTGACAAATTTCTCTATTTTTCGTTTTCCTGCTAGATCCTTCTTCACCGAGCAATTCTTTCAAGACTCCTTTCGTAATGTATTAATCAAGCTGTATTTTGTTTGCCCTGTACAAAAAAAAAAAAGCTCCCATTAATGAACGTTTATCCTAAAAATAACAGACTAGATTAAGCATCATAAAAGAAAATTTTGCATTGTTGATTTCCTAATTTGTCTCTCTGTGTGCTCCCTTCTTCTCCTGGGGGACGTTTTTAGTGGCACTGAAAATCCCCTGCCTGATGTGTGCTCCTCACATGTTATCTCACTGGAAAACCCTGTCCTGGGGTCTACAATTTTTATTAAAATATGATTCAATGTGCCTGAGAGGTCACCCAGATGGGTACGTAGGCAGCAATGGTCAAAGGCTGAAAACCAGGTCAGGCCAGTAAAATCCCCAGTCACATGCACCCAGGAGACCTCAAGATGTGTAAACCCACAATAAACAAAGGGTCCTCAGCCCTGAGACGCTGAGTTGAGGGGATTGGCTTGTTTGCCCCAAGTTGAGCAAATATTCCATCAGGTGAGGATCATTTACATGAAGTCACACCACAAACTAACACAGCCGAAGATCCTGAGACTTTGGCAACACCTTGCAATCCCATCACACAAAGGAAATTGCTGTGGTGGAGCTTCATTATTGTTCCAACACCCATTGTTCTCCCTGGGAAAGGATTAGTCCTCCAGGTACTTTTCCCCCTACAAATAGTCCCAGTTTTTGAGTGGTTCTTTGGATCACTCCCGGTCACCCCAGCAGACCATTGCTGCATCCGCTGAGTGATCGCCTCAGCCCTCTCCATGCTGAGCCCACTTCTCCGCTGCCTTCCTGGATCCAGGACTTCAGGAAAAGGTGCAGTATTATCCCAACTGTACCCCTCCAATACTCCCCCTTCCAGTTTCCTCTCTTTTGTTTCTTAATAGCTCTTGGGTGCGTGATTGCGTTGGTGCGTGAGACTTGCATTCAATAAAATCATTTATTGGACATTTTTGTTTGGTTTTTGGCTTGGCCTGACCCCGTAAAAACTGGGTAAAAGATCCTGCTAGGTTACCCTGCCTCTTGCATTGCTATTGCTTGTGCTCTGGCTAGTTTCCATTCCCCATCCCATGGAGCACATTGAGGTGCCCCCCAAGGGACCCCAGAAATCAGGGTAACACACACCTGCAGGAGATATTTTATAGCTCACTTGCTTTCTGCCTTTCTGTGATCTTGGTGATACATCTGCTCGCTGCTTCCTCTGGAAATGAAAGTTTCATCTCACCTTTTTGCAACCCAGCATTGCATTTAAATTCAGTGTTCCATTCTTTTTTAGAACTTCAGATTTCTTGTGCATATTTCTCTTGGATATCAAGTTATATAGACATCAGCTGTGGTCAAGCTATAATCATAGACACTAGTCCCATGTTGAAACTGATGGCAGCCTGGAACATATGCTCGCTCTAATATATATTGCAGAAGAGGCTGCCAGACTTCATAACTGGGATGTAATTCTTCCCCAATTTTCTTTTCACAGGGAGCAAGTAGTTTTTACAATTTTCTTCCTGTTGTGAGAAAGTCTTTGAAAAACACTGAGTTTTCAAAGCCAGTTCATAGTTTGTAACTTCATAGAATCATAGAGTTTCAGAAGGGAACCCAATGATGTCTGAGAGTGTGCTCATGCCCACTGAATTGACCCACAGATAGCTATGAATGAAGCAAGCTATTACCACACCATACACCCCATTCTGAAAGATGTGCTATTTTCATACTTGCACATATTTTTTTATGGCTGGAACATATATTTGAAAATGCTCTAGCTGTAAGCACATGCCAGGTTAGGATGCCCTCAGACATGATCGAGTCTCAAGTTCAGAGAGGATTAGGCAGGAAAGCCTGATGGTGATGGGCTTAGGATAATCCTTTCAAAAACCGTAAGTTGAGAGCACTCCCGAAAACAATAGCAGGTGAAACTGCCCCGGTGAAGCAATCAGGGAGCCCTACAGTGAGCATATCCTACAGAGACCTTCCCCATTCACACTACCTGGCCAAAACATTAACAGATTGTGAAGACTCCTATCAATGTTTGGTCACCTAGAGTTAAGGCAATCAGCCCGTTCCAGACTTCTTTGGCAGTTTTGTGGGAAAGCCATTACCACTTTGCCCCCACACCCTCCTTCAGGGCAGGAAATAAGGTATAAAAATCCTAGCTCCAGCCCCAGTAATTTGTAGTACTTTGGGCATTGTACTTGGCACCCAGATCTCTCAGACACACTGTCTGAGCCACTCTGCTTCAACTTTCTGCTTCAGGATTGGTAACTATCACCCTTTCCACCCAATTTCTCTCTATCCAACCTTTCATGCCTCACTTTCCGATAGCCTTGTATGGTTCTTGAGAGTGTCTGATTTCTCGTATGTTTGTCAATTCAAGTAAACTTAAACTTTGTTTACGTTTTACTGGAGTCCTCTCTACAGTTGGTACTGGTATACATAGGTGAAAAGGTCCTGTCATTATCCTCCTCTCACAGGCCTCCTTTGAGCTAATAATCCCCCAAATCCTAAGGAGATACTGGCACTGCTGGTGGACCTCAAAGTCCCCCACCTTTTAGCCTACCGTTGTCAGAAAAATAAGAGAGGGGTACATGTTTAAGAAAAACAAGACCACCTTGCCTCGCACAGCCACGCTCTGTGCAGCTCGCAGCCAGGAGGGAGAAACAGCCACGCATACCACAAAGGCATCGTTACAGATTTATTGCGGGTAATAAATGACAAAAACAAACAGCTAAGTTCCATCCATAGTGCCCTGTGGCACTATCCACACTATCCAACAAACATCTCTATCTGTATTTTCCCTACTTGCCCTCTTCTTTTTCTTCACAGGACCTACAACTGCCTTCTTGGTTTTCACAGGCCCCACTCCAAGCTCTCCTTCCAAATTCAGGGAGGCTGGTAATCACTGGGGAGAATAGCATTTCAGGGTTTACACTCAAGTTGTTTAACAGTCTGCCCAGATAGGCTCACCTGGCTCTGTCTTCATTCAGGGAATAGACTGCCTTGGAGTATGCTGGATCTTCTTCCTTGGAGGTTTTTAAACAGAGGCTGGATGGTCATCTGTCAGGAGTACTTTGAATGTATATTCCTACATGGCAGAATGGGGTTGGAGTAGATGGCCCTCAGGGTCTCTTCCAGCTCTAGGATTCTATGATTCTATGAAAATCTGAGATGTTCACAGACTTTTCTTGTCCTGTCTGGAGAGGCTTAATGTAAACAAGCATTTAGGGTTCAGCATGTGCCCTTCCCAGCTCATTGATCTCAATCTGTGATCTTTTGTATCTTGCACTGTTGGTGAGTTGCTGCCATTAAATAAAACAAAACAAAACAAGAAAAATCCATCCCTCTTATTCTCTACACATTTCCTCCATTAATTATTCACCATAGGCATTTCTATCTGGCCTTTAAAAAATGAAGGCAAAACATTCTGCAGCAATTGATGGGAGCAGAAAATAACAACCAAAGCGAGAACGCCTGATAAAATGACTATTATAAATCCAACAAATTAAGAAACATAAGCCTAAAAACATAATGACTGGGATCCTGTTGGCAGATACAACTAGAGGAGATTCATTGAATCCGTGGCTGAATGGTGAGTCAGACCAGGTAAATCCAATTGAATCAATAGTTCCATTCTAGTTACGACTAACAATTAGCATTAGACTCACATTAAAGGGGATTACTGAATTATGGAATTCCACTTATACTTACATAAGCTTCAAATGTTCCAATTTGTCAGGAAGCATCCTGACTGATACTCTCTCATCCTACATTTTCAGCTGCTTTTAAAATGTCCTGGCTTTTTTTATCCTCTTTGCACTTTCTCCCTTTGTCCAAGAAACTCAGAATAGAATGAAGCGTTGGCTTTTTATGTATGTCCAAGCTCAAACAGATCTTCATAATACTTTTACACGGTTTCTTATATTTTTACATCAGCGTAAAGTCACAGATCTCTCTTACACACAGCCCTCTGGCTACTCTTTGGCCAAATTCTCTGCTCCCAAATCTAGATTACTCTCTCAGATTCAAAACTGGGTTGATTTCTCTTCTGCCCTTCTCTGTATGCTTTCTCTGAGAAAATTTCCCCGTGTCATTCACACACACACCTTAGTTGACTAAGAAACTCTCTAGCTGAAAGACTGACTTTTAGCCCCTCTTATGGAAGTTTCAGTCCAAATCAATTCAGTGTGCCTGTTATGTATACATTTTTACTCTGGCCTCCAACCACTCCTTCACACTAAAGGGCTGGGTTTCTGTCTGGAGTGGCCATTCTGGTTGCCTAGCACACTTTTGCTGGGTGGCTTCTTCGATACTCAGGATAGCCACACCTCCAGGCTCCATCACATTTAGTTGGTGGGCACACATAACAGGGCTTTCTCTGTAGCAGCACCTCGACTGTGGAACTCGCTACCCAAGGAAGCTGGGATCTCTTTTTAAGCGTCTGGCAGGCAGCGAAAATAGTGCTGTTCAGCAGAGCATTCAGTGGCCATTTCTGCACTAGACTGTTCTAGCGCTATTATTCCACTTTCAAGATCCTATGGAATCCTAGGGTTTGCAGTTTAGGGAGGGGCATTTAGAAGTCTCAGCCAGAGAGCTCTTTGACCTCAGTAAACTACAAAACCCAGAATTCAACAGGATGTTGAAAGTGGAATAATAGCACTAGAACAGTCTAGTGTGGAAGTGGCCAGTGTTTGAAAGTACTGTTTTAATTTTTTCAAGATTGGATTCTAGGTTTGTTCTTAGACTGCTTCTAGGAGTTTGAGTATTTTAAAGTATTTTTAAAAGGTTTTTATCTTTATTATTTATTCATTTATTTAGAGTATTTCTCTCCCACTTTTCACCCACAAAGGCTCTCCAAGTCGCTTAATTGTTAATTGGGCAGTTTCTTGCCCTCAGACTTACAATGTAAATAAGACAAGACACAAAGGGAAAAACATGAATGGCAATGGGGGAGAGGAGATATCTTTGTGTTGTTTTAATGGGTTTTTATTCCTTCATTGCTTTGGAAGCCCTTGTGAGTTGGAAGGGAATAAAGAAATGCTAAATACATTTTGTTTCCATTTTGTTTCTCTCTGGTAGCCCTGGATTTGAGGAAATGCAGAATGCCTGCCACCATGAAAAATGGATGCCACTCAGGGACTGATTATAGCGTACAGCAGTTGAATATGTACGAGGAAAAGTAAAAAAAACACTGTCTTTTGCAAGGTGAGTAGACTGTTCCTCTAGGACGGGGTAGGAAATTTTCACAGGTAAAGGAGCAGCATTGGGCCCCTGAGAAACCTTTGAGAGCCACATATTTTGCCATATTGTCTTACAAAAAAAAATCAAAATACTTTTTCACCCTGAAAGGTCCCCCCCCCAGTGCAGTGAAAAAGCAGTGATCTGAGCAGGCTTGTTATGAATATGAAGTCACTATGTGTTGCTCCATGCATCCCTAATTAAAAGTTGAGATACAGTTGCTTATATATTATACTTATTTTTTAAAAAATGACTGTGTTGTGGAAGAAGATGCTTTATTCAAAATCACAGCAAAAACTGCTGTAATTACACCTGTATTTCCATTCTGAGATAGCTGGCATGGGTCTTTGTGAAAATAATTATACTTTCCTGCCTTTTCCTCTGTGGGTGTCATTTGTAAAGTATCATTTTCCCAACAGGAATTCTGGGGTTATAATCCAATTTGATTCCACGCTGGGAGAACCTGAACTGGTGACTGGGAAGGTCAAAAATCACTTCCTCCATCATTCTGCATTCTTATGCCTCATGGTATATATTCAGGGAGTCCTGGAACAGTAGGAGGGTAAGTATCAATATTTGAAATGCACACAAAGACTCAGGCTATTTCCGCGCTACACTCTTATAGCGCGATTATTCCACTTTCAACATCCTATGGAATCCTGGGGTTTGCAGTTTCAGGAGGGGCCGGCGGTCCCTCCTGAAACTACAACCCCAGGATTCCATAGGATGTTGAAAGTGGAATAATCGTGCTATAAGAGTGTAGTGCGGAAATGGTCTCAGTCTCTATCAGGTCAACAAGAAGGATGCTTCTAGATCTGTAGCTGAAAGAAAAGAAAAAGTGGCAGTTTCAAATGGTGCTCAGCAGAAAGACATACTGCTCGGATGAGGAATCTATGATCCACCGTATGTTATGGGATTATGACTCCTAGGGCATTTCCACACTAGATTGTTATAGTGCTGTGATTCCACTTTCAACATCCTGTAGAATCCTGGAGTTTGCAGTTTAGGGAGGGGCCTTGAAAGTAGAATCATTGCACTATAACAGTTTAGTGAGGAAATGGCCATAGCATCTCTCACCACTGGCCATACTCATTGGCTGATGGGAATTGTTATTGTGAATTCCCATTAAGTCAGCTTTGACGCATAATTACCCTATGAATGAAAGGGCTCCAATCACCTTGTCATGAACCGTCTTGCTCAGGTCTGGCAGATTCAGGAAACTGTCTCTCTTGATTGAGTCTATCCATCTGTAATGGGTTCTTCCTTTTTTCCTACTGCCTTCTACCTGACCTACCTTACCTAACATTGTTGTCTTTTCTTATGAGTCATGTCTTCTCATGATATGTCCAAAGTACGACAGTCTCAGTTTAATCATCTTGGCTTCTGGGGAGAATTCAGGTTTGATTTGCTCTTGGACCCACTGACTTGTCTTTTCGGCAGTCTGTCATATCCTAAGTCCTCCTCCAGCACCACATTTCAAATTAGTTGACTTTCTTCCTATCATCTTTCTCCACTGTCCAGCTTTCACAACTGTATCTAGCAATTGGAAGTACAATGGCCCGGCAATCCTGATTTTTTTATTCAATGATACAATGGGAATTAAACTTCAGTAACATCTATAAGGCAACGTAGTTATTTATTATTTTATTTATTTATTTACTGTATTTGAAGGCTGCCTTTCTCTCGGAATTGGGACCCAAGGTGGCTTCCAACAATAAATATACATTAAAACACATTTTTAAAAAATTAAACACATTCATCACATTAAAAACCTTTAAAAAGTTAAAAAACCATTAAAAGGGTATAAAATCATAAAAACACTTAAAATGCTATTCCAATTACAAATGCTATTCCAACACATGTTCTCCACTATTAACTAGGAACGGGAAAGAGTTTTATTCTAGCTCAATCTGCAATGAACATTTGCATATTTCGTTTCATCGCAATGAATATTTGCATATTTCTACGTATTCAGAGTGAGAAGGTTTAAAAATTTAAATGCTCTCAAATATAAGAGTAAGTAAAACGAACCATTTTTCCTCTTTCTGTCCTTGACTTTCTCAATAATTTTTACCCAGAAGAGGAATTCTATTTGAGATTCTCTGAGAGGATTTCTCAGGAACCAGCAACTTATGGGATCAGTCCAGTCATGACCTCAACCTGGATTTATTTGAAACTCCTCTATTAGCTTCCAAGTACGCTGTGTTTGAAAAATGCTTTATGACTGGATGTAGGAATGGAAAGCTGAACTTTTCAATGCTTCGCCTCCTTTGAAGCACATTTTACAATGAAGCCACATTCTGCACTGTTCTTGGGAAGAATGAAATGGTAAAAAAAAAAAAGTTTTCCCAGAGATGAGAATCTAAGAAGAAGGAAGGAATCTGTGACCTCACCCACTCAGTTTCAGGCAAAAATATCATTAAACTGCAAGAAGCATGGCAAGAGAAGCAGCTGACACTTAAATAAGAATTCCACTCTTCACCTTTGGCTACTTTTCCATCCGGTGTTGGATGTGAACTTAGCCAAGTATATGAAACTGCTATGAGATAGCATAACAGTTTTCCATCATGTTCATGTGAACTGGATCACTTTTGTGTGAGCAGCAGTGACCCCATGTCAGTGAGGTGAGGAACACAATCTGGAATTTCTTCTGAACTTTAAAAAAGTTTCCCAAGGTCTTGAACCTATTTTGGAGAGAGAGGTTCAGCATCTGGATAGCTCCTTTAACATCTCCCCTCTTGGACTGTAGTGCTTGGAACGTAGCGCATTATATCTTCTCCGTTAATTCTTTCCCAGCTTCTCGCCAGCACTGGAGCAATCCAGCAATGGAAAACACGGGGACCCAGGTGGGGAGTCAGTTGGTTCCTTAGAGATCTTAGAATTTGCAGGCTCTGAGGATCCCTGTTCAAGGATTTCTTGGCTGATAAATTATGGATGTGGCCCAGTGTTGGAACCTATCACTGGCATCCTGTTGGGAAGTTATGCAATTGTAAAGGACTCATGATAATGTAAAGTCGAATTGCACCATTGCACAACATTTGCACTTGCAGGAAGGGAGAGGAGACATCAGAACCATTGCATAAAGGTAGGCAGCAATGTAGCTGTTGTGAATAATCCTGATGTACAACATCTCCTAATGCTTGGTCCCATTGAGCAACAGTGGGCCACATTGTGCAACAGGATATTTTGCACACAGTCTCATTGTACATCATGGCATCTCACTGGCATGGTTGCATCTGCAACATAGTTCTGTCATTGCAAGTTTACACACGGTAGCCTCTGATGCAGGATCTCAGCCTCAGTATTGCTTTCTGCAACCTTATCTGCTGGATCTTCTGATCTGGTTGGCTCTTCTCCATTTAGACTGCCTACCAATATCCAGATGTCCCAAAGTGATTTGAAATCTAGTGTGGTTACATGTTCAAAATCTGGGAATGCATACATTGAAATGCAGTGTAAAAGCTCTTTGCAAGAACCAGCTTGAACTAAGGAAATGGCAGATGGCAGGAAGATGGAGTATACCCTTCTCTTCCTTCCTACTCCACCATTACACTTGTTTATGTGTAATGGAGTATTTGCATCTTATTTAACAGCACTAACTAGTGCCATGTACCTGTCCTTGTTAATTCTTGGAAAGGCAGGTATGAAGGAATTAGATAAGATCCCCAAATGTAAAGTGATATCAATAAGTACTAAAGTCAGAATCGTCTATTGATTTCTATGTGGTTGTGAAAGCTGGACAGTGAAGAAAGCTGACAGGAAGAAAACCAACTTATTTGGAATGTGTTGCCAGAGAAGAGTTCTGCAGATAGCATTGACTTCCAAAGAGAACAATCAATGCCTTTGAGATCATATCAAGCCTGACTTCTCCCTAGGAGACAAATTGGCTAAACAGAGGCTATTGTAATTTGGACATTTCCATGACAAAATACAACTCACTGGAAAAGATAGTAATGCTGGGAAAAGTTGAAGCCAGTATCACAAAAAGAAAACCACATTACAGGAGGATCAACTCAGTCAAGAAATCTGCAGCCGTGAGTTTACAAGATTTGAACAGAGCTGTTAATAATGGTTCCCTCAAGGTCTCTCATTCTACCATAAACATCTCGTAACACCATAAGTCGTAAATGACTTGACAGCAAATAACAGCAACAATGTGTCTTCTATCTACCCATGCATTGCTTTAGTTTATTGTTTTAAAATGCTCTTTTTCCCAAAGGCGTTTGAAGACCTTTTCAAGTATGATGATCTCCTTCTGTGTTTCCTTCTGTTGTCTGTTTCATTGTACGGTCAATAGTTTTGGTTTTGCTGAAACGTTCAGACTAACCTTGGATGTTACCGCCAGAAAATTCTGGATTGGTGAGGAAAATACTTTGTAAAAGATTCATGCATAGGGTTTCTTCACACATCTATGTGTACTGCCTCATTCTGTGATGAGAGATGCGACGAAATCTCCCTATAATTTATTTTACTGGCCATCTCAGCTTGCTGAGACAACACCATGAGAATTGTCGCAAACTATCAGCAGATCTTGCATCTGGTATGAAACCCAGATACCACATTTTAAACTATATTAAACTATATTTTCTGAAGTTTGAGTGAATGTGTCTAGCATCCTGTTTACACTTTACAAGCACTCAAGGTCCTTTTGGCCATGGCAATACATCTGTATGCATAAGCAGAATCCTGCTAGTCTTACGTTCACAGTGCATTTGTGTTTTCTTAGATAGTTTATAACTAATCATCCATGCCTCAAACATATCACTTGATTCACTGGGATTGCAGAAGCAGCAAGCACATTGACAGATATACAATTGGTTGTGTGATACTGGTATTCGGCAGCAGTGGGGTGTAGTGTAACCACCATTTAACTACATATGTGTAGATTTACACCCTGTAAGCACAATGTAGGGTCTCAGCTTGTAGATTATGTAAAACACTCATCTGCACAAAGCTAGTATCTTTCTGCCTGTGGGAAGCTAAAAACACACACAACAAGCACTATAGGACAGGCCGATCAATCAGCAAGACACAAACAACCCATCCATTATTATTATTTTTGCTACAAGCCAACTATTATTTCATATGCTATAAGGCAATGGAAATGTGCATAAAGCAGCCATGAGAATGTGCAGATTTTCTTTGAAGACCAACAAAACAAAACTCGCCTTCTCATGGCAATTGACACCAAATATATATATATGTGTATGTGTGTGCATGTATGCCATATACACATACCTATACCTATATCTATCTATCTATCTATCTATCTATCTATCTATCTATCTATCTATCTATATCTGTGTGTATGTGTGTATAGTTGTGTTAACTGTGCAAGGATGAAAATTCGGGATTTAGATCTGTATCTGTGGTTATATGGAATTCTCTCAGGAAAAGCTAGGATCATCTGATGGCAGTCAGATCAAGGCAAAATCTCACTTAGCAAAGAGAGTGAGGTCAAGACTCAGATAGATGAGGTTATACAGACATAAACCCTACCTGTTTACAAAATGTGTTGAATCCACACACAGAATTTCAACACTGGAGCTTCCTACCATCAGGTTTTAAGTACCCTCCCCAGACTACAGATCTTAGGATTCCATGGGATACAGCCATACCAATTAGAGTGGTTATCAAATTAATTTGATTGTGAGGTGTGGAAGAAACTTTTCTTGAAGGATGGTGACAAAACTGAAGACTGAATAACAAGGGCTAGTGCTCTCCCCTACCTATGCACTGGTTCTACATACTTTGTTGAGCTTGGGTGCATCACACACCCTCAGCCCCTAGAAAACCCCATGATAGGTTCACCTTAGGATCACCATAAGTTGGAAACAACGTGAAGGCACGCATCAACAATGATACTGTGTGAATGGGCATGCTAGTTAAGTGGAGATTTCCTATGTGGCATCAGTGGACCCAAATGAGTACCTGATGTTCAGGGTAAGCAACAAGTGAATCCTTGTACTTTCATGCTTTGCTTCTGAATTTTTTGTGATGAATTCCTGGGTTTCATTGGGCTTTTTGATCTAATTTTCCAGGAACCTCATAAAATCTCAGGATGCTTGAACTCTTTTTTCCCCCTCCTTCAAAGATTTTAAGCACTCTTATATTTTAATTAGCCAGATTTTTTTTAAAAATGAAGGACTTCTGTTCTTTTCAAATTGTGTGTGTGTGTGTGTGTGTGTGTGTGTGTGTATACATATATATATAAAAAATTCACTTTTACCAAAAAAAGTGAGGGATGAAAACCTGCACAGATTCAAGGAATAGTCTATTCTTTATATGTCTGCTTGGAAATAAGCCTCTTTGTGCTTGATGGAAGTTACCCCTAGGTATGTATATATAAGATTGCATCCAATTAGAGTTGCCTGGGTGAAAATTGGAGGAGGTTCCTGGATCTTGTAGAAACTGGAGAGGGCCTCTGTACAACAGAGGGAGTTTCAGCACATGTAGATTTTTCCTGGCTGTGTCACAAGCAATACCTGCTGAAATTCTGTTTTCCACACAACTATTAAAGATACAGGACCCCGCTCCAGTTTTCACTCTGGTAACCCTATCTCACACTACATAGTTATTACAGTCTGATACCACTTTAACTGCCATGGATCCATTCCATGGAATCCTGGGCTTTGCAGTTTTGGGTAGTACTTAGAAGTGTCTAGTGCAGAGGTCCTCAAACTTTGGTCTTTCAGGTGTTTTGGACTTTTAGCTGGTCTAACAGTCAGAGATTCTGTGGACTGAAGTCTCAAACATCTCAAGAACCAAAGTTTGAGAAACACCGCTGTAGTGCGTTCCCATGAATCACAGAACTAGAGCTTTCTGACTGAGAATTCTAACTACATTTTGAAACTACAGATCTCAAAATTCCATAGGATGCAGCCATGGCAGGTAAAGTGGTATCAAGGTACTGTGATTGTGTAGTTTGAAAACACCCCTAGTCACAAGTAGGGCTGATCCACTGAAATCATGGGCTTAACATTAGTCATAACTAAGCTAAAGTCCTATTGATTTCTTAACATTTTATTAGCATGTATTTAATATATAAAACAATATATAGGGAATTAAAAAGACAAACAGTAAACAGGAAATAAATAGTAAATAAACAGTAAATAGTAAACAATAAACAGTAAATAAACAGACAGAGAAACTAATATTTAATCTAATACTAAATTGAACTAGACTACAACTAAATTAAAAGAGGGCCAAAAATATGTATAAATTACTTCTAGCTCACCAGCTTTTGGTTCCAAAATAATCTATGAAATATACTTATTCTACTGGGTCTATCATTATCACACTGCTGCCTAGTATTTAAAAACAATAAGCTTAACCTTCAAAAGCAATAATTGACTCTTCCTTGCAACAGTCTCTTAGATATATAGTCATTTTATCCCAATCATTTTTAAATTTAACCAAAGATTCTTCCTTAATTGAAATAGTTAATTTGTCCACTTCTGCCAAATTCAACGTCATCAACACCGAATTTCCATTTCTGTGCATACAGCAGCTAACCATTTCTGCACTAGACTGTTACAGTGCTATGATTCCACTTTCAACATCCTATGGAATCCTGGGGTTTGCAGTTTCGGGAGGGGCCACTTGGCCCCTCCCGAAACTGCAAACCTCAGGATTCCATAGGATGTTGAAAGTGGAATCATAGCACTATAACAGTCTAGTGCAGAAACGGCCAGCAGTCTCGCTGCCGTGATCATGTAGTGAAAGCTTCTTATCAGTCAGTTCATCAGTCAGACCCAACAACAACAACAAAAGCTCAGGTTTGAATTGAACCTTTAAGATGTCTTCCATCAGTCTCCTAAAATCCTATTGATTTAATTGGGTTTGCATTGTGGTTAAGTCCTCAGCCTCAATTGTATTATTAGTCCCAACTATTTTTCCACTTGAGACAATACTAAAGGCACAAAAACATCATCTAATCCAGTGCTTTTTTAGAATCCTCCCCAGCACTTGAATGCGTCTTTGCGGAATCTTATCAGAAGTAATGACAGATGTACATACACATTGTGTCAGAGGCCTGCAACCGGTCTTGCTTCTCTAAGTTGGCAGAATAATTAAAAGTTTCTAAAAGAAGAATCATGATTGTAATTTCAGGCTGCTCAGGAACAGCTCTGTCTGTATGCATATGTACTCTTTTTTGTGATAATACCTGTTCAGTCTGTATAATTGGTAATTAGCAACTTATTCCAAAGAGACCAGAGTTTTCCATTCCTCTCCTTTCCAGAGGAAACGTACCCTGCCTGTTTTTATCTTCAACAGCAATTAGACAATGCTCTTCTCTTCTCTTCTCTTTTCCAGTGGGATTAGCTTGGCGAAAAACACATTGTAAACACCTATATGTGAACTATTCTAAGTAGCAGACAATTACCGTAGCCACTGATGTGAAACAGAAATCTGATAAATATGCCAAAAACAGGCATTGCAGAGGGACCAAAGTTGACATTCTAGAGGGAAAAAAAAAATCACCTGCCACGTATCACTGAGCCTATTTCTAATTATAGTGAGATGATGAGACAGGAATATTTAAGCCAGAAGATATTAGTCAAAGATGTCATAACTAGTACAGGTGACAAAACATGGGAAGTTTGATAATGAATTAACCGCACTTAAGAAAGTGATCTTCCTTAAATGAAGAAAACATCTCTACCACCTTAACTGTGGCTTTTGACAGCTTAGTTACGGGTTTGAGAACGGGTATTTGAAATTAATGTCACTCCATTTGCCTAAGTAGGGTAGGTTTTAACTTTTTCAGTGATACTTCCTCTTGTCATTCGTGGAAATGGTGGGGAGGCAATAAATGGATGCTTTGAGCTACTTTTCACTGCCAGTAATTCCCCAAAATAAGGAGAATTGTTTGTAAACATGAACATCAAAATAGATGTGTCTGTTTGACAGAAGGAAGTGCTGGCCACCAAACCCAAATAACATTACGATGCATTTTCCGAAGTGGAATTGAAGAGAAATCTTGTTCAACATCTAAGGCCATCATCCATGGAAAGATCTTCAACTCCTTAGACATTTTCAGCTAGCAACTCTGTTTATTCGCATTTGTCTGTTTCAGGGATAATGGAAGAACCTTTACCAAGAGGGTGAGCAAAAGTAACAGAATACCAACTAGATTTCAAAAGAAAATTTCTAACTTGGTTTCCTCGAGCTGTAGCCAAGTGTGCTTTGGAACATAGTGTAAACACATTTTTCAGAAATTAGATTTTGTCATGTTCTCATTCAACACCATATTTTTTTTTCTCACTTGGGAAAACACTTCAAGAAGGAGGCGAAGAAAGACAGAACACCTTGTGCTTTGAAAAATGAAGCTTCAGTTGAGTACGAATAACTCTTGTTGCTTTCTAAAGGGATTCTACCACTGCACTGCACTTGCCTCTGAAAACTGATTCAATTACAGACCTTGAACTAGAAGGCCACTGAATTGCAGTCAGGCCCATGTGAATGCTGACAGGACTTTGAATGGAAGAACAAATGCCCTTTGGGCTGCATAAATAGATATTTGAATAGTTTGACTCCTGGTTGCTGAGGCTGAGCATTTCTCTCTACTTCCATTGCCAATTTGTGCTAGAGAGTGCACTATGGCTGCTAATAAAATAATAAAATAATAAATAAACATAATAAAACAGAATTTGGGGGAAAATTTTCCCCAAACTATGGCTGCTAATAATATAATAAAATAATAAATGAACATAATAAAACAGAAATTGGGGGAAAAATTTTTTTTGATTGCCACTCACATCATTCCCCAATCAACATGACAACTGGCCATGTTAGTGAAGAATTATGGGTACAATGGTGTTAAAACATGACTGTTCCAAACTCTGTAACAAACCATGGTGCAGGTTGTTGGGAGATGATAGGAGTTTCAGCCCCAAGGAAACGCAGTGGAAAAAACAGAGTTCAGCGAGCCAACAGCAGCAGCCTTGTTCCCCAGTAAGGATACTCACACACGGAGGAGTTTCTTCCAAACAGGAGGCACTTTATCTTGCAGCAAAGTTCCGTTATGTACAAAACATAGGACAGACAGACAAAAGCTTGCGCCAGACACCGGTTTTGGTCAACAGACACTTACAGACTGGGGATTGCTTCCTTATGTACATATCTACAACCAATCAGGTAGAGGGTTTGCACACCACCCTGTACCTTTTGCACCTCACTCCATTTTCTGATGCAACGTCCAGCAATCACATACACCTGGAGCATGATGCAATGTCTTGCAGTGGGCTGAACATTTTCCCAGGGTTCCCTGCGCTGAATCCCCGACACAGGTGTCATGATAAACCATGGTTTGTCATGAGAGGATCAACCTCGGCATCTCTTCAGCATTGGATGTGCAACGTTGCCCCTTGAAATTTGATGTCAGATGCTTTCACTCTCATTTAACTTAAACTTGATGTTGTCATCTGAACTGATGAACTGTGGTCATTTTGAATTATGGTTTATTTTAAACAAGCCAACTTGTAACCCTGGTTGATACAGCTGGCTTGTTTTAACAAGCTACAGTTAAGATTAACTATGGCTTGGGTTTGCCATTCCTGATGTCTGGATTTGCCCCCCGAAACTTTCCGAATCTTCTTTTGCTAACGAGAGAATTAAGATGACCGCTTGTGTCTCTTAGGGAAGCAACACCAAAACAAAAAGGACAGGCAGGAATAGAGACTGGTATAAAAAAATTCACATGCTAATTTCTGTATAATAAAGATGCAGTGGTAGAAATGGAACTTTAATTTAAATAGCAATACAGTGGATCTCACCCTAGTGAAGAGAGTTTATCACTGTGTGATGTATACCTGGCCAGTCTGAGACATCAACCTTGGAAACTCTAACTCACTATGTTGGTTGAACAACATCTGGAGGGTTACACAATTTCCATCCTGAGACAGAGGATGCCTCCCAACTGAGTGTTGTTGTGCTAGGTTCTGTAGGTTCTCAAGTGTAGGCCCTCATGGTAGTACCTGTAGCAGTACCCTCATAGAGAGCACAAAAGTGCAGGAAGTTCTGTTAATCTAAAACAAGTTCTAACTGTTTTCATTGCTACCAGAAACAGATTTGGTCAGACCTCACCTGGAATACTGTGTCCAGTTCTGGCACTGCAGTTCAAGAAGAATATTGAGAAGCCAGAATGTGTGGTAAGAAGAGCTACCAAAGATGTTCTAGAAACCAAAACTTATGAGGAATGCCTTAAGGAGTCTGGCATGTTTAGTTTGGAGAAGAGAAGACTGAGAGGTGACATGATAGCATTTTTTTTAAATATCTGAAAAGATGTCATGTAAAAGTCAGAAGAAGCTTGTGTTCTGCTGCTCCAGAGACCAGATAGTGAACCCATGGATTCAAATTACAAAAGAAGAGATCTCATCTGAGCAATGTGGAGAATTTCTTACCTGTAAGAACTGTTTGACAGTAGAACAGACTACCTTGTGAGAGGAATGGCCTTTCCTTCTCAGGAGATCTTCGAACAGAGGTTAGTTGGGCATCTTTCCAGAGTGCTGTAGTTCTATATTCTTGCATGACAAGAGGCTGAACTAGATGGCCCTTTCAGTCCCTTCCAGCGCTAAAATTTGGTGATTCTATGATTTTTCTGGATTAAAGCACAGATAGTGCATAGCAATATATCATTGCCAGGAAATTTTCCTCCCACTTACTATGGGGACTGAGAATAAACTCAGAAGGCACAGAAGAATCCGATAGAGGTAGCAGGATGCCATAGTCCCTGCTCATGTAAAAGTCCTAGGGCTTCAGCTCTGTGAACCCTGTTCCCATTATCATGCTATTGACAACCCTGCAGTCAGAGAGCAGCCTTCTATGAGGACAGATATGTAGCCACTCTGGAAAGAAGTCTCTGCAGGCCAAACTTGTGAGAAATATTTGGAGAGTACAATTCAATATCACGGAAAAATCTTGGCTCAGTGGTAGCACACATGTTGCAGGCCTCGAGTTCAGTCCTGTCGCCCCAAATTAAAGAATGTTCTGGTCAGAGGAGATGCAAAAGGTCTCTACCAAAGACCCTGGAGAGTCACTGCTAGCAAAGGTGGTGAGCTAAGCTAGAAAGATAAAGAATATGCAATGATGTGAGGCGGCTCCATCTGCTTCTTTTTAATTTCTGTTTGCTGCCTGCCTCAGAGATAATATAATAAGCATATAACAATGAGCCCTGATTTTGCAGGAGGTGGAAGGGAATATATATTCACCCTAGTAGATAATTTCTCCTTGATTTACATGCCTCCTTCTGGCAAGGTACTCATCTGTTTAATGTAAGAGCTTGAGTTATCTTTACCACCCCCTGGATTTGAAATGTTTTCCATGAGGTTTTCTGTCTGCAAGTGGAACAGCAAAGTTACAACAAGAAAACTCTGAAATCTTTGCCTCTGTTTGTTCATTCTCATGCTGTGCTCCATTGATCTGCTTTTAGCTAGATCTCTTTCTCTTCCCCATTTTCCTTTAGAGGGAGAGATATATCTCTAATAGGAGGATAGTTTTTGCATTCGGTGCCAAGACTCAATAGACTTCCATTGTGCTGGCATGAATCAAGCAAACTGGAGCCCACCAAAGGACAGTTTTTTGTTGTCTGTTTCATTCTTCGGCTATCCAATTGAGGCTCCATATAGGTATCATCAACTTATTTGGTTCATTCCAAAGGCTACATACAATTTCTCAGCAGGGCGCCTAAAACAGGCCTGCAATAGTGTTTCTATGTTTAGAAGAGAAGCAAGAGAGATGTCTAGAGGTTAATTAAAGGTGGAGTGAGTTATTTCAAGAAACAAATTGTTGTGTGCCTTCAAGTCATTTCTGATACCATACTATATTACTATATTTCTGTTTTTGGTTTGTAATCACATTTATCAGACCTATGGCATCAGTGCTCATGTGGTGGATATATGCTTAGTAAAGTATGTTACTTTGGGATATACGTGATGCTGCCTAGCATATTACATGCCACTCTGTGCTCTATGGGTAGCAAATTTTAGGCCCCAAACCCAAGAATGAATGTTTTATCGAAAAGTAAATATTCCAGATTATGGATATCAAAGGAGCTCTTAGTACCATCTTGGAAACGCTAATTGGGGTCTGTAAAGATATGCATATATGTAACAGAGAAAGTGTCTGGGTATAAGATAAATAATGAATGCATTTCCTGGATGCGTGGCCAAAGAGAAAAAGAGAACAGACTGACCTTTCAAGAGGTCAAGAAGAAAGGAACCATTGAACTCTACCCTAGCTCCAAAGCAGTTGTCCCAAGTGATCTGAGAGAGTACATGCAGAACAGCAACTTTGGACCAGTGGCAGAACTTGGATCGTGGGGAAGAGGGGGTGGATAGAGAGGTGGGTGAAGGGACGGGGTGGGGCTACAGTGCATGGGGCAGGACTATGGCATGTGGAGTGAGGCTAGGGTATGTGGGGGCGATACTACAATAGACGGGGAGGGGCTATGGCACACGGGGCAGGGCTAAGGCACTTGGGAGAGGGCAAGCAAGGAGCTGTGGCACCCCCAAAAAATTGCCGCTGGGGTGCACCACTCCCATTACCCTCCATCACTATGCTACTGCTTTGGACTCATGTAAACATCTGAGACCCCTGACCAGAGGAGCCTGAACAACCTGGTCAAAACTGACAAATTACCCAGTTATGGATATCAAAGCTGCAGAGGAGGATGCAAGAAGCACCTTGGACAACTGAAATTTAGAGAGGACCATGCCACCCGGAGCAAGACATGAGACAGTCCAGTGATCTTCTCTTCCCAACTATGCACACTGGGTTGGCCTCCAAGTGTGAGCGAAGAAAACCATGTTTTTGGATGGTTGTATTTGTATGATCAGGGTTGCTTCTTTCTATGTTACTTGCTCTCCTTGAGCAAAAGTCAGCCTCTTGACTTCTTCCAGTTCCCTTCCTGACTTTGATAGGCTCCATTCTTTTCCACAATTTTGGTCTCTTCCTCAGCTCAGACCCCAGCTGTGTCTTGAACCTTTCCCCTCTTGTCTTGCCCGTCTCTGACAAAAACATCTATGCACACACCTTTTGTCTTGATCTTGTCATTTCTTCCATCCATCCTAAACCTTCACACACACACCTATTCCTTCTCCCCTTGAAATGTATCTGTTATTTCATCAGACTAAGCCATAACCTTATTATTGCTTTACTCTTTTATGATCTCTTGCACGGTTATATAATGGTGTATTTACAGTTGGTTGCCCAGTTTCATGGGCTTAGCATTCACAGATTGGATTATTCATGGGTTATTGAATTTAATTTATTTTTAAAAAATCTTACTGTATTTGTCCCTGTCAAAGGAAAAAAATGTTGTCTTCCAGCTGGAGGTTCTAGAGAGTACACTTCTCTAACCATTGCTAAGTCCTCCAGCATGACAGAAGTGGACCACAGAATCACTCTGGAGGACCTAGAAAGTTTTAAAGAAGTAATCTCAGGTTTTAAAAAAAGTGTATGCAGTTTTTTCCCCCAATTTATTTTTATTAAATATTACATAATAATAAAATCATAACATACATATTATTTCATTCATGTTTTCTTACATATACAAGTATTTACATATTTACATATTTTCGTGAAAATGTGTATCATTTTCTCTTCTTACATTCTACTTTCTATATCTTCTTATTGCATTACATTTCCTTGACTTCCTTGTCCTCTTTCCCAGAGTCTTTTCTGGGCTACTTTATTTTATGGAAACTCTCTTCTTTAATAATAAACAGAAGCTTACCTATGTCTTTTCTTATTCAACTTATCTCAGTTTGACTTTACTATTTCAAAGTGTCTATTCTTTATTGTACAGAGTTTTAACATTCCTTCTCTTTTTTTTTTCACTTTTGCTGGGGTCTTGCACCCCTAACCACTACGAAAATGGAGGGCTCATTGTACTTCACTTTGGTTGGAATGTTAGTCTCATTGACTGGGTGGGGCATGCACCACTAAGAGAGACGCTAAAAGATTCCATACCTGAGAGTACAGACATATTTCCAGTCTTGAGGAAGTGCACACTCAGGTTTGGAACTCTTTATTCCAAAAATTTCATGCCAGCTAAGAAGTGCAAGATGAAATACTGTTTGTCTGTAGAGTACAGGCACAGAACATGTGTTCATCCGGTGCAGTTTTAAATGGCAAGTATGGATACACTCTATAAGAAAGAACTGAGGTGTGAATGGATAAGCTTCACAAAGGAGCTAAGCCCAGGGTTACCGCTTCTTCCATTGGTGGTTTCCATGTCAGTTAGGTGAGGAATCTGCTCCAGGATTCAGTCTGAACTTTAAAGAAGCTACCCAAGTTGTTGCGAGATGAGGCTCAGCACCTTAGATAGCCTCTTAGAAGTCCAGACTAGTAGCTGATTCTTTTGACTATTTCAGCTATACTGTTTTAACATATAAGCTAATTTCGGTCCCATATGGGAGAAAAGTTGGATAGTAAACAAACAAACAAACAAACAAACAAACGGGTTAGCTGGGGTGGATTCACTGCTCCATTGACACTGAAGCCACCAGATGCCCTTACCCCTACCCTCCTTTGCTTTGCATCTGATTTCCTGTAGCTCACTTCAGTTCTATCAACCGGAACATTTCAGGATGCTCTGCTAATCACATATTCACTGATTGTTCCACGGAATGTATGAAGCATTAAAACTCTTTGGAAAAAAACAGAGGATGAAGCAAATTGGACAGGATCGGGATACGTGAGATGTCAGCCTTCACAGTGGCCCTTTCTTGCCAGTAAGATCAGCTAATTGGATTGTTGAAAGAGTGTTTCTTTCAGCCCATCACTCAATTCAGCCCCCAGTATGATTATATCAACGCTTGTGTTTTACAGATGGAAACCCAGTTAATCAAATTCCTATTGTGTTCCTGATGTGAGTACTGAGAATCTCCTCTCTCTCTTTGTTCAATGCACAGCTTGGTGAAAGAATGTAGGAATACTAAATGAACTTTTCAGACAACTGAACAACATAAAGAAGGAAGCAGAACCCTGAATGCTTGGCCTGCAAGGACTGATGCCAGGCAACAGTTCAGCAGGTCAAGACTTTTGATTTTGCAGTGCCATGCTGGGAAAGCCACCTCTGTTGAATTTCTGTTTGATACATGAACATTAAAATGCTCATCAAATTTGCAGATGACACCAAATTGGGAGGGGTTGCTAATACGCCAGAGGACAGGATCAAAACTCAAAATGACCTGGATAGATTGGAGAGCTGGGCCAAAGCTAACAAAATGAAATTCAACAGAGAGAAGTGTAAGGTCCTACACTTAGGTAGAAAAAATGGAATACAGAAATATAGGATGGGGGACACGTGGCTGGATAGCAGTACGTGTGAAAGGGATCTAGGAGTGTCAATAGGCCACAGGCTGAACATGAGTCAGCAGTGTGATGCAGCAGCCAAGAAAGCCAACGCAATTCTCGGCTGCATCAATAGGAGTATGGTGTCTAGATCAAGGGAGGTACTGGTACCACTCTACTCTGCTTTGGTTAGACCTCATCTTGAATCCTGTGTCCAGTTCTGGGCACCCCAATTCAAGAAGGACATGGTCATGCTGGAGCAGGTCCAGAGGAGGGCGACCAAAATGGTGAGAGGCCTGGAAGACATGCCCTGTGAGGATAGACTTGGAGAGCTGGGTATGTTTAGTCTGCAGAAGAGAAGGTTAAGAGGGGACATGATAGCCATGTTTAAATATTTGAAGGGATGCCATGTAGAGGAGGGAGAGGGCTTGTTTTCTGCTGCTCCAGAGACCAGGACAAGGAGCAATGGATTCAAGCTGCAGGAAAGGAGATTCCACCTGAACCTCAGGAAGAACTTCCTGACAGTCAGGGCTGTCCAGCAGTGGAATAGGCTGCCTCGGAGTGTGGTGGAGTCTCCTTCTTTGGAGGTTTTTAAGCAGAGGCTGGATGGCCATCTGTCGGGAGTGCTTTGAGGGTGTTCCTGCATGGCAGGGGGTTGGACTGGATGGCCCATGTGGTCTCTTCCAACTCTACATTTCTATGATTCTATGATTCTATGAAAAGCACAGGAGCTTCCCCATTTGTTTAGCCTGTAGATTAGAAATTCAGTGAACATTACTGTCTAGAGCTGGGGAAAATCTGTCACTTTTGGCTTTGTCCCATATTCCTTTCCCCCAAAGAAATCAAAAATAAAATCTTAAGTACTTTCTACCCTATTTACAAAATACTGTGCAGATTTTGGTAAATTCGTAGGAAAAAAAAGTTGAAACAAACCTCTATCCCTGTTGCTTGATTGGTGAAACTTCTGAATATTGAACTGGAAAGAAAAGGATTTCCCAGTGTGAAAAGGATGTTTTGTTTCTGTTCCGCAGCAATGGGAATATGGGAAAATGTAGCAAATAATGTAGTGATTACTAAGAGTCACTTTGAGGCCTGATGTTGGGCAAAAAGCAGCGTACAATTAAAGATAACAACAACAACAACAACGAGCCAACATGGGTTTCTAAAAAACAAGTCATTTCAGATTTATCTTACCACTTTTTTAAATAGAGCTACATGCTAGATAGATCATGGGAATGCTCTGGCTGTAGTGTATCTTGTTTTCAGCAAGGTCTTCCATGAAAATCTGTTGTACAAGCTGGTAAAACATGGACTAGAAAATGCTACTCTTGTATAGATTTATTGTTGATTGATACATCAAAATGATAATCAATGGTTCTTTATTCTCTTGAAAAAAATGACAGATGTAAAGTACTGTGTGGTTCTCTTCTGGATATACAGTTGGCCCTCCACATCTGCGGGTTTGACTTTCCTGGATTTTATTATTTGCAAGTTTCTCCAACCACTGCCCTCCCACCTCAGATGCTTCTTTTCTAGGGGAACATTCCCTCTCAATGGCCGTAAATCAGGCTATTAAACCCTTTAAAAACCCACCTCTGTTACTCCTTCCCCTTCACCAGCTGCTACCCGGCCAGTTAAATATGGCTCACAGCCCAGTTTCTCAGCACCACAAACCATCTCTGGATTCCCCTCTCCCCCCAAACACCCAAATGGCATGGGTACAGAAGCAGAGGGGCTTATCAGATGACATTAAACTGCCAGAGGGAGATAATATTTTAGAAGTAAAAAACGGTTATGCATATGGAACTCAACTTGTGCAACCATGAACTGAATACATCAATTGTTCAATGACCAAAAACCTACAACCACTGACCTTAAAAGAACTTACACTGGTGTAACTCAAAAACAGGATCCTGGCCCTTAAATTCCACCTAGCCTTTCCTGGATCAAAATCACTTGGATTTCACAACATTTTACTGACGCTGCTAGATGTGCTGCTATTCCAAAGGATTGCCTGCTGTTTGCCTGTTCAGATTGGGTTTGTTTTCTTCCACTGTTCATACAGTAGTGAGCCCTTCAGGGGATCAAAATTATTTTGAACGAGCCAAGAAGAAATCCGGCTAAGGGCACTGACATTTACGAGGATACATTCCACAAACAATAGGATTTCGATGTAACATTTACCATTCTTCCCAAAGCTCTGGGCTGCAAGTAGTTGAGATTTAACACAGTAGGTTTGTAATAAAACATGTCCAGCTGCTTGGAATGTTCAGACTAAAGAGAAGACAGACTTGGTTGCTTTCATCTCTTGTGCAGGAGGGAGTCTTTCAAATGAGAGAGACTTTAAGCATATAGTGCAGAGAATAAACATTGTATGGTCTTCCAGATGCTGTTGGGAGGACTTCTTTTTGGAAACTTCATGCTAGGCCATTTCCATTCAGATGTTCCATTGCAGATGGTCCATTTCTTCTCTCCACCCCCAATGGACACTCAGCATTCTGGAACTGTTGATCATACTCAGTCCTTGCTGGTCTGTCTTAGATTATTAGGTAAGTCATTGGCGTGTGGACAAATCTGTGGTGTTGTTCCCATAACATCAGGGAGCTTCACACACTTATATTTCTCCCCAGTGAGAGAAGACATAGAAAGCCCTGCAGTCAAAATTGCGGTAAGGAGTCAACTTCATGTGTGCAGGTTTTCCTTTGCCGGAGAAGGCAAAACACAGTGAACTTCCCTATATCACCTAGCAATATTCTGTTCTACTTTGGTCAGCATTACCTAGAATGCTGTATTCATTTCTGGTCACCATACTTTGAGAAGGATATTGACAAACAGGAACATGTCCAGAGGAGGATGGCCATGATGGTAAATGGTTCATGAGGAGACAAGGCCTGCTTTGTCTTCTCACAGACTAGAACGGCAGCTTCCCCTCCTTCAGCCTCTAAAGTGCATTGCCACTTTATACACAATTCTGGCCTTCCCTAAAAATACCACCTTTGTGTATAAAGAGTAAAGACTTCCCGTTGTTATTTAGAACTACTTTGGAATTTATGATAGCATGTTTGTGTTTGGCCACAACTACTGAGAATCACCCATCTGAGTCCAATTTTTTTAAAAAAATACACTGTAATCTTTATTAATACAACAAACAGAATATGTTTGCATGTATGCAAGATCAAACAGGTCTTCAGAATACATTTAAACAGTTTCTTCTTCTTTACGATACCATAAAGGCACAGGTCTCTCACACACGCAGGCCTCTGACTACACTCTGTTTCCAAAGCTAAGTCACTGTCTTTGACCAGATTGAAAAATGGGTTGAGTTCTCTTCTGCCCCTCTCTAGGCTTTCTCTGAAACCCTTTCATTTAACTCCCCTTGGATGATTGAAAAACTCTCTGGTTGAAGAACAGACTCTCAGCCCCTCTTCTCAATTCAGTGCCTACTATTTATACCTTTATTCCTGAGTTGTCTAACCCCTTGTTTACATTAAGGGGCTCAATTTCTCTCTGAAGTGGCCCTTATGGTTGCCTAGCAATCTGTTTCTGGGCAGCTTCTCTGACACTCAGGATAGCTAGTCCCCCAGGGGTCCGTCACAGTCCAAAACTGGGTATGTTTTAGCTTGAAGAAGAGAGGACTGACAGATGACCTGATAGCCATCTTTAAATGTCTGAAGGGATGTCAAGTAGAAGATGGAGCCATCTGATTTTCTTTCAGTCCAGAGAGTGGATCCCAAATCAATAGATTCAGATTACAGGGAAGGAAATTCAAGCTAAACATTGAAAAGAAATTCTTAATCTTACGTGAAATAGGCTGTCTTAGAAGAGGGTAGACCTTCTTTCCTTGGAAATTTTTAAATGGCTACCCGTGACAGTTGCTGTACCTATGGATTTCTGCATGGCAGGGGGTTGGACAACTTGGAGGCTCCTTCCAACTGTATGATTTGATTATTGGTCCTCAGAGGAGTTTATGTGGGGGAGATATCAGGTGGCTGTGTGCCTTCAAGTAATTTCTGGCTTACCGTGACCCTAAGCTAAACCTTAAAGTTGTTTGGGAGGTGGAGTTGTTGCCTTTGTCTTTCTCTTAGGCTACGGGAGTAGGACTTGCCCAAGGTCACTCAGTGGGTTTCCATCTCTGAGCAGAGATTCAAAACATGGCTTCCACAGTGCTCCAAAACTCCAAAGCTTTCTCTAAAGCTCAAAGCACTCACGTACACCCTCACATAGACCATAATCCAGTAAATATTAGGAGAAGAGTAGAATTTTTTGCCTTTTAAGACGGGAATAAAAGTAAAGGGTAAGGACAACTAGATAGCAATAAGTGTGACAACAAGTCCTCTAGTGATGTGTTTACAACTAAACAATGTGTGATGCTTGTGACCCCAGCAGGCTATTCAGAATCAATGAGCTAAAAGTGGTGTAATAACACCTGCAATAATAAAGTAAATATTTTCCTGTTATCTTTTTGTAAGAGTGCAGGGAAAGTGCCCTGGATGCACGAAGAGTTTATAGCAAAGAGTTAGGGCTGCACTAAATGCCATTTCCTCTCGATTTTCAAGCACAAGTTGAGAGAGGGGGTAGTTTTCATGCCATCCAAGTGTTTATGCAACTGAAACATTATCACTTCTCTTCAGTAGTGCTATTTTTGCATTGATGGCTGGACCACTTATTTGCCTGGTGAGGAATTAGTTTTCCCTTCCTGTATGACTCTTACAGTAGCCTAATGGTGGGGAAAGTGTGGTCTGTGGGTCACATGTAACCCAATTCCCACTTTTATGGACCTCAACACCCCTCTAGAGGCCCCTCAGCCGCAGGAACTCACTTTAAAAGAAAACTGGCTGATTTTTTTTCACAAATACACCCCAAACATCCTGAAACTACACAAAACTGGGTGAAAATTATGTGGTTTCAGTTGTCCATCACCTAGAGGCCTGAAACACTGGGTAATTATTTTTAAATGGCTAAAGCCCATCAAACATGGGCTGCGGAAAATGACGTCATGTCACTTCTGGTGTACCAAGGAGGTGGGTGGAACTTGTGGGGGTTGGAGTAGAGGAAAATCATGCCATATGAGGAGAAACATAAAGAACTGGGTATGTTTAGCCTGGAGAAGAGAAGGTTAAACTATATGGAAATATTTGAAAGGATACCATATGATGGAGTGAGCTTGTTTTCTGCTGCCCCGGAGACTAGGACATGGAGCTATAGTTACAAACTACAGGATAAAGAGATTCCACCCAAACATTAGGAAGAACTTCCTGGTGGTAAGAGCTGTTTGACAGTGGAATATGCTGCCTCAAAGTGTGATGGAGTCTCCTTCTTTGGAGGTTTTGAAACAGAGTCAGGATGGCCATCTGTCAGGACTGCATGGGTTGTGTTTTTCTACATGGCAGCTGGGTGGTCTCAATGACCCCGGTAGTCTCTTCCAACCCTATAATTCTACGAAATTGGTGCTGCCTCCCATGCAGTTGCTCATCCCCATCCTAGCCAATCAGAGATCCTGTAATGATTGTGATGTCACAGTATGTCAACACTGTGATTTAATGATACTCGGCTGTCATTAGGTGCAAATAAGAGGTGAAAGGGTTGCCAGCTATCCCTTATCTGCAACCCTGTAAGGGATAAGTTTTCTGTCCCTCAGAAAAGCATCATCTTTTTAAACAAGGAACACCTTGCAATCCTGAATACATCTCTAGCAGGTGAAAAGTTCTGGACCATACAGTACAGCTACTGCTACTTGTACCACTGCTATCACAAGATTGAAAGGACTATTTGAGAGTCTAACACAATTATATTGGACAAACTGAACAGTACCAGCTTAGTAAAAGAATGAGACATTATTTTGTAGAAATACTTAAAACAAACAGGAGATGATGACAATGATGATTTTGACCATCTTTTAGAGTTGGTGCTACAGCTAGTGTTTCAAAGGCCCTGATGCAGTCTTCAGGGTACCCCTAAAGATATGCCTGTCTACATTTTTTTCAAGGTCTGAAAAGAAGAATTGTAATCCTAGAAGCCTCCAAGGGTTCAACTGCCCATTTAAAACTTTCTTTTTTGGAGGAAGGGTTCTTCTATGGGCCTTGAACAGCTGGCCATGTCTGGTTTCAGAAAAGGGGATGGCTATGCGCCATGTGGGTCCTGGGAGGAAGAAAAAGACCATGACCTACAAGCCAGAACATGTCCAGAGGAGGGTGATCAAAATGGTAAGAGTCCTGGAAACCATGCCCTATGAGGAGAAGCTTAGGGAAGCTTAGGGAGCCGGGTATATTTAACCTGGAGAAGCAGAGGTTAAGAGGGGACATGATAGCCAAGTTTAAATATTTGATGGGATGCCATATGGAAGATGTAGACAGCTTGTTTTCTTGATTCTGTATTCCTGCAAGGCAGAGGGTTGGACTAGATGTCCCATGTGATCTCTTCCAACTCTATGATTTCATGAATATATGATTCCATGATTCTATGAATGCAGTTTGATCTCTCCACATCATCGCCCCATAAGATTTGTCAAATTCCAGATTGCAGAGATTCCAGATTTCACATTCTTCAACTCCTGACCCAGCAGGTTTTTCAGGGAGGTGATTTCCATCCTGCCCTTCTCCTTGTCCAAAGGACATGGTTAGCCATGGGATAGGGATACAATTTTTCACTAATTTTCCTCTCAAAGGAAGCAATGAGTAATTTTAGTAATTTTCTCCTTGTTGTGAGAAAGTCTTCGAACCCACACAGTTTCAACGCCTATTCACAATTCAGGACTTACTCTACACAAAATTTGTATGTGCTTGTATTACACAAAAACCAGCATTTTCTATGCAGGAAACAGTATTTTCTGCACAGGAAAATATTCTACATGGAATGATTATTTTCTATACATAAAATGCTGCTTTTTCATAGCAAACGATGTCATTAGGGACTTATTCTGTGCAAAATCTGCAAAGAAATATTATTTTCTTCATACAAAGTGCTGTTTTCTGCATGGAACAACTACATGCAAATTTTGTGCAGAAGACATCCCGAAATGTGAAATTGATAATCAGTTCAGGATTTTTATCAGGCTTTCTTGATATTGTCAAATCACTATATGGGAAGCAGGATGCTTTTTATCAGAGATATAAAGAAATTTCACAACATTTCTCATTGTTGCCGAGACTGCCATGATATGTTGAGGCAACCTGCAGAGAAATCATATGAATTATGTAAGGAATACTTTGCTTTTTTTGTTGAGATTTATTTTCGCAAAACGCATCCCTTTGCTTTACAAGGCACAGAACATACAACCATGCACATATGTGTGGACACACACACTGATTTTTTTTTAAAAAAAGACAAAACCATCAATCAGTCTGCTGCTTCTGACATTCAAAAGTCCACACAACAAGACAGTAGCTATTATCGTATAGCTTAATTGTGTAATTTGAACAATTAAGTCAATTGGTCAAATGGCTTTGCAGGTCTGAAAGCTCTCTTGAGACCAATGGAAAAATATCTTGCCCATCTTGGAAATAAGGTTTTTTTTTGAGGGATGGGGTGGGGGTTCTTGACCTCATACTTGAGAACAAAACAAATAAGGTTCTGTGTCTGTAACTGAGAGCAACCCACAAAGCATCTTCTTAAGGTTTCACGCTTATGAAAAATGCCAAGTGAATTATGTCTGTCATTTGTGGAAATTGCTTGATTGCAAAGCTGTGCTACAACCCTTATTTGAAGTCTAGTGAAATGAATGTACAAGAAAAAAATGAGATAAATGTTAATGAACTCAGTAGGCTTAATTTTCTGAAGAGGCATTCTAATCCCAAAGAAGAAGGGATAAAAATGCCTTTAATGCAAAGCTGTACAAATTTGCATTTAACAATAAAGGGTAGAAGGATGATCAGTCATTTGAAGGAACTAGGTGGAATGTGTAGCTTAATGACGATGTATTATTCCCAGGGTCAGATTGACTATACAGGTGGGATATTTTTTCCTAAACAAATTGCCTTTGATGGGAGCATCCTCCAATCTGATGCGCTCTAATAATGTTGAGTTGCAACCTCCATCATACCAAATGGCTGTTCCAGCTGAGGATGATAGAGAATGTAGTCACTGATGGCCAGTGACTTCTATGTCATATATCTTGTTTTAACATTGTGAGCCACCACACGTCTCATGTGGGGAGAAAAGTAGGAAATACAGTGGACTCTCCTCTTACATGACCTCCACACACGTGAATGGGAGGACATGTGAAGCATGGTAGGCACGCACCCACACTGCCACAGGCATGTACACTACAATGGGACATGATGCTTTGTATTGTTTTGTTTTACGTGGGGGTTCCTGGAATGGAACCCCTACATATACAGCAGATGGATTGTAAATCAAACTGATGAAAAGAAGAAGATGAGAAAAAAGATATGCAGAAGGAAAAGGAGAAGAGGGGAAGGAGGAGATGAAGACCACAAAGAGGAAAAAGATGACTGTCATGTCTTGGATTACTTGCTCTCAAAAACTTTGCTCAGAGTTTCAAACAGAAGCATTTATTTGATTAATTGCTGTACTAACATCATCTAGGTTGGTTACAGATTGTATATCTTGCCACATAAATTTGGCGCACGTACCAATGATTGGTTAGAGTGCTACACGTCAAGTCACCCCACCAGCACGACACTTTCCCAGGCTTAAAATTATTTACATATCTTTCACCATGGGAGCCAGAAAAAGTTCCTGTATCCTTATTTTATGCATACTTGATGCTCGTAATACCTTCTTGCTAGTTCGTTGTTTCCGCCTTTGATCTCTTTCCCTCCTTCTGATGCAAAGTGACATTGAACATATGGCCATTGACCATTTAGAGCCTTGAGATACTTTAAAGGTGTCAATTAGCAACATGGTTGCAGGGAGTGATTAGCAATGGATACAAAGTAGTGCTTTGCAAGCAATGCCCTCTTTTGATCTAATGCAGCTATACTGTTACATAAACTCATGCATACATATGAGAGGAGCCAAGCATTCAGACAACAACAGAGGAAGATAATGAAGAGGAAGACAGTGAGGAAGAAGAAAATGAGGAAGATGAAGGTGATGAGGAAGAACACGAGGAAGAAGGAGAAGTAGTAGTAGTAGTCAGGCTGTATCCTAGACCTTAAGGGAGCTATTAACTCCTTTCCCCCCCCAAAACAGTCTCAAGGAACTTGGATGCCTCCTTAAAAGTTGGAAACAAAATCCAGAGTACATTATCACACCCTGACATGGGAACCACTGGCTACTACTGATACAGTCTTGAACATCTGGCTGATATTAGGCTGCTATAAGAAGTATCCTGTGTCTATCTTCTCAACAATCCTCCCTAATTGGATCATTTTATCTGTTTATTTTTGAAAGAAGAAAAACCCAAAGCCATTCATTGTGAAAAGGCAGTAACTTCAGAGGGCAGCCACATGCTAAAAATAGTCTGACCAATTGAAAATGTCTACATCAATTATATTTTGATAACGGCCTGTGCCCAGAAAAATAATAAATGGACAACATGGTTTTACAAATTTTTCTGTCCTGTGTTGCTCATCCCAATGTCTCAGTAGGTGAGTAAGTCTGACTGTTAGTACATGAAACCATATTTGGGGGAATTTGTTCCTTTACGTATGATGACTGCATCCTTTTAGTGACTCAGGGCCTTTCTGCACTACACTGTTATAGCACTATTATTCCACTTCCAGCATCCTGTGGAATTCGGGGTTTTGTAGTTTGCTGAGGCCAAAGAGCTCTCTGGCTGAGAATTTTAAAAGCCCTTCCCTAAACTGCAAACCCCAGGATTCCACAGGATGTTGAAAGTGGAATAATAGCACTATTACAGTGTAGTGTGGAAATGGCCTAGGAACTGGGGTAAACAAACTCTCTGGATGGGGTTGCACTCCTTCTGAAAGAGCAGGTGTGTAGCTTAGGAGTATTAGATCAACCTCTGTGATTGAAGGCCCAAGTGGACTCAGTGGATCAGAGTGTTTGATACTGACTTTGACAGGGGTACCAGCAATGGACTTTCCTGCTCTTCTGCCACCTAAGCAAGTACTTCATACTGCCTTTTTGCTGTCCGAGGTGTCAACTTCTTGACAATAAGACTTATTCAGCAGGGGAATAGACTTTCTCAGAAAGTACTGGACTCTTCTTCTTTGGAGGTCTTTATGGCCTATGTGTTCTTCAAGTCTCAAATGAGAATATGTGTCTACAATGATTCCCTCTCCCCATAACTGGCTTCAACATGAGGAGGAAATTCACCTTCTAATGTTGGGAAGGGCCTCAGGTGATGTTAAAGCTTTCCAGTTCCTGAATATTTAATATATACCAGCTGCCTAGCAAAATTGGAGTTAAGAAGATAGAGGTGACACATTGTCAGGACTTCACAGACAGCCCTTGTGGCTAGTGGTAAAATGTTTCACATTCAGACTAATTGGCTCAGTGCTTTGAAGAATCTGTGCATGGTTAATTTGTTGTTATTTACCACCAAGTTGGATTTGACTTATGATGACCCTATGAATTAGAGACCTTCAGCAACCCTCACCAGTTCCTGCAGATTCAGGGCTGTGGCTTCTTTGAGACCATCCATCTGGAATGATGTCTTCCTTTTCTTCCTACCTCCTCGCACTTTCCCGAGCACAATCTTTTTAATTAGTCATGTTGTCTCATGCAAGGGCCAAAGTATGATAGTTTCAGTTTGGTTATTCTGGATTCTAGGGAGATTTCAGGCTTGGCTTGTTCCATTTATTGACCATTTTGGTAGTCTCTGGATCCAAAGAACTCTTCTCCAGCATCACATTTCAAAAGTGTTGATTGTCTTTCTGTCAATTTCCTTCACTCTGCAGTTTTCACAACTATGCATAGAAATCAGAAATACAATGGCATGGACGATCCTGATTTTGTTATTAATTATATGGCTTAAAACTTGAGGATCTTATCTAATTCCTTCCTAGTTGTCCTTCAAAGCACTACTTTATTCTGATTTCTTGACTATAGTCTCAATTATAATGTATGACTGGGCCAAGATATAGAATATCTATGACTATTTCTGTGGTTTTTTTGTCCACTTTAAAGTTCTGTAAATCACTTGGGGTCATTATTTACATTTAATGCTCACCTGTAATCTTGCTTTTGCACTTTCTTCCTTGACTTTCTTCAACAGTAGTTCCAAATCTTTCCTATTTGCTGCCAGAAGTATGATATCTTCTGAATATCTTAAATTGTTGATGTTCCTTCCACCAGTTTTCAAGCCTCCATCTTCTTAGTCTAATCCAGCTTTCTGAATGATATCTTCTGTGTATAAATTAAACAGATAGGATCATAAAATGCAGCCTTGCCTGATCCCCTTTGAGGTGTTAGCTACCTCCCCTTATTTGGTGTCATTGCAAATTTGATAAGAATGCCCTCTTTTCCCTTATCTAAATCATTCATAAAGATGTTGAATAGCGCTTGGCCCAGGACTGAACCCTGTGGCACCCAACTAGTCACTTCTCTCCAAGATAAAGAAGAAGAGCCATTAGTGAGCACCCTTTGTGTTTGGCTGGTCCACCAATTACAAATCCACCTAACAGTAGCACTGTCTAGCCCACATTTTGCTAGCTTCTTTGCAGGAGTATCATGGAGGACCTTTACTAAAGTCAAGATACATTATGTCCACAGCATTTCCCTTCATCTGCCAGGCTAGCATCTCTATCAAAAAAAGAGATTAATCTGGCATGGCTTGCTTTTGAGAAACTCATGTTGACTTTTACTGATCACAGCATTTCCTTCTAAGTGTGTACTGACTGCCTGTTTAATGATCTGCTATAGACATCTGCTCCATTTTCCCCAAGTAGAGTATTATTTTCCTTTTTAGAGAAGACCAAGGCAAAGAAGGTATTTTCTCTGTCTCCTGCTAGCATTTCACCATCATCTCCATGCAGAGGCCCCACTATTTCCTTGTTCTTCCTTTTGCTATGAACACAACTAAAAAAGCTCTTTTTAACCACTCTAGCAAGACTGAGCTCATTCTGCACTTCTAGCTTTTCTGACTTTCTCCCTATAATTGCTGACTGTTTGAGTTCCTCTTCAGTGATTTCTCCCTTTTTCCATTTCTTTTGCACATCCCTTTTTACATCTTAGCTCCATTGAAAGTTCTTTGGATATCCATCCTGGATGCTTTATCCAGGATATCCATCCTGGATGCCTCCCAATTTTCCTCATTTGAATTATTAGAAATTGTGCCTTCAATATTTTACTTTTAAGAAACTCTCATCCATCATGAACTCCCTTCTCTATAAGTAACCCTGACCATGGGATCACTGCTAGTATTCCCTAAGTTTACTGAAATCAGCTTTTTAAAAGTCTAGAATGCATGTCTGACTCTGCTTGGCTTCCCCTTCCCACTGTATGTTCTCCAGGAGAACATGGTCACTTCCACCTAAGGATCCTGCTACCTCCATCCCATTAACAGTGATGCAGACTCAAATCAATAGACTCGGACTCGTCAGACTTAAGTCGCTAAAATGACTTGACTTGGGCTCAACTCTGCCATAAATGATGCACTCACTCAACTCGACTTGACTTGACTCGAGACTTGTATATTTTTAATGACTGACTTGATGCCCTTAGTTCAGTTAACGTGACATATTAATCCAGAAACCTTGCAACTTTGAACAACACCTTCATCTCTTTTTGCCTACTAGTCACATGACAATCTCTCTCAAGCCCAAATGTATTTCTCAATGGGAACAGCAAACAGGGCTTGAGGCAGGGTTGAGGTCTGCTCAGCAGCCTGTCCCTGCTGCATATCGGAGGAGCCTTCTAAAATGTTTCCTAAGAGCAAAAGACAAGACTCGCACCCAGAGTGCAGGGTGCATTTCTCAGAGGGGAACAGCAAATGTGTTAGACAATGGGCTTGAGGAAAAAGGATCCTTCCTTTTAAAGCTCTTGAATCTTCAGTAATGGGGAGTAAGATAGAATCCTACTCCCCACTTCCGAAGCTGCAGATGGCAAAATTGCAAATGTGGAGAGACAACTCTGCTTAAATGGTTAAAACTAATTTTATTTCACTCTATCCATTAATTCTGAAATTTTGGTTGGGGTATAAAAGTTGACTTCCAGATTTAAGACTTGACTTGAAAGTATCTTCAAGGACTTGAGGCTTGACTTGAGACTTGAACGTAGAGACTTGAGACTTGACTTGAGACTTGGCTTGGGACTTGGATTAAAAGACTTAAATACATCACTGCCCACTAACAAGATTATAATTATTGGTTAGGGTCAGATCTAAAATAGCTGTCCCCTTTGTTCTCTCCTCCACCTTCTGGAATATGAAATTGTGTGTAAGACAAGTGAGAAATTGGTTGGACGTGAGACTCTTGGCAGAGTTTGACTTCCAACAAATTTCAGGATAGTTGGAATCTCCCATCACTACTATTTCTTTCCATTCTGAATTCTGGGCTGCATCAATAGGAATATGGTGTCTAGGTCAAAGGAAGTGATGGGTACCACACTATTCTGCTTTGGTCAGACCCCACCTGGAATATCATGTCAAGTTCTGGGCATCACAGTTCAGGAAGGATATTGGCAGGCTGGAACTTGTCCAGAGGAGGGTGACCAAAATGTTAGAAGGCCTGGGGACTATGCCTTATCAGGAAAGGTTTATGGAGCTGGCTATGTTTAGCCAGGAGAAGAGAAGGTTAAGAGGTAGCATGATAGCTATGTTTAAATATTTGAAGAGATGTCATATGGAGGATGGAACAAGCCTGTTTTCTGCTGCTCCAGAGACTAGGACACAGTGCAATAGCTTGGAGTTTCAGAAAAAGAGATTCCATCCAAACATTAGGAAGAACTTCCTGATGGTAAGAGCAGTTCGACAGTAAAATGTGCTGCCTTGGAGTGTGGTGGAGTCTTTTTCTTTTAAACCAGGCTGGATGGCCATCTCTTCAGAATGCTTTGTTATGTATATGGCTGGAAGTTGGACTTGATGACCTTTGTGATCTCTTCTAACTCTATGCTTCTAAGGCATCACCCATGTCTTCAGTCTGGCTTGGAGGTCTGTCGTAGACCCCCACAATAACATCACTTTGTTTCTCTCCCCCTTAATTTTTACCCAGATTCCCTCAACCTGACTTCCAGAATTTAAGTCATGGATCTCTTTGCAGGTGTAAATGTCCCTGACATATTATGCTTCTCCTCCTTTCCTATTTGGTCTATTTCTCTGAAATATGTTATACCTCTCTGTTGCTACATTCCAGTCATGAGACTGGAATCCCACCAGATTTCAGTGATGCCTATTATATCGTATTTATTTTACTGTGCTACAAATTCAACTTCATCCTATTTCCCATGCTCTGTGCATTAGTGCAGAAGCACCTGAGACCACGGGTCACTCTCTCTAGCTGCTTATTTAAGTTTCTCTCTCTCCTACTGTTGGGTCTCTGTACTGTTTGCCCTGTTCTCCTTCTAAGATTGAGACTATTATTTCCAGCACTTGGTGAACTCCTGCCCTCATGGATACTGTCTTCCTCCTCCCATGACTCCATTTAAAGTCCTCCTAATTAGGTTTCTGATATATATATAGGATTAACCAATAATCTAAATGTTATAGCAAGACATTTCTGCTTCAGTTCAGTTGCTCTTCAGATGCTCAAAATAACAATGAGCTGTGTCCAAGGTGGCTATTAAGTAGGTAGAAGTTGGAGTATTCCACAGGAGATAATTGTGTTATGCATTATCCTTCAGAATGGAGCATGCGGAGTTAAAGTTTTAACTCTGTAAATGCAGAAATATCCATTTTCCTCCAAAGTACATTTCTATACACTGGTAAATCAAATAGGCTACAGTGCTCCTAATTAAAAGTTCTAGCCACTGGTTATTCCAGATTTATGATCACATTTTCAGGCTTGTGATTTCCTGCAATACACACAAAGGTCCATCCTTGCTTTCTCTACCTACCAGCAACGGCATCCTGTATGTCTGCTGGTGAGAACTGTCCTCAAAATGCCAGTCGGCAATCTTGGATCTCACCCATGTGTCACCTGTATAAATCTCAGGAAGTGAATTGCTTCTAAGAGGACAGTGACTGGCAGGATGTTTTCTTAAAAAAAAAAAAATCACCTGCCAGACTCACAATCTGATTTATGTGACTGACTACAGGTGCACAGGATTACACATACATGATGAAGCATCTTGCTACATCATTTGGAAAGTTCTGTTGGTTAATCACTCTAATTATTGTATATGGCAGGTGCTTAATTGCATCTTTCTAGGATCTAGAACAGACTTGGTGAGAAAGGCTGTTTGCTTTTAACTAATCATCTCTCTCTCTCTCTCTTTCTCTCCTGCCCCCTCATGTACGCACACTGGGTGTCTGGAACAATTGTTACCCTGTGTACTGGGGGTCCCGGGCGGGACACCAAAACATGCTCAACTAAAGTTGGGGAAAATTAGCTCAGAGCACTGCTTAGCGTTACGAGAGGCAGGGTAACGTAGCGAGATCTTGAACCCTATGTCTACGGGGTCGGGTCGAGTCAAGGAGAACACAGACGTTGAAATAATAAATGTTGTTTATTAAATACAAGCAAAACAGTGTATGCGATACACTCATACAAGATAACTAAAGAAAATAAAGGTTGGAGTGGTTTAGAGGGATTTTTAGAGGGATTGCTGGTTTGGGTGATACTTCAACTGTCCTGAAGCCGGGAAAAATGGAGAGTGAGGCTGGGGCGCGATGTAGCTCAGCATGTGGAGCTGAGGGGAGGCTCGCCAAGCAAAGCGACAGGGAGGCGGGATAAAACTCGGGAGCGATCCGAGGAAGGTCTCGGAATCAAGGGTTTTTATAAGGAGAATTGGGACTGCAGGCTATGCCATACTTGGGGGAAAACAATAGATTTGGAGTTGGAGACAAAGCCTCCGAAAGGTCAGAATCTGAATGATTGAGTAATCATAGCGGTTCTCAATAGAGTAGCCAGCATGCAAATGCAGAGTACTTGGGTATTGTATAGGTTACCCATCAACCTGCCATTGCAGGGCAGAGGCTCTTTTGTAGGTTGCGTGCATACCTGATTAGAGTACTTGCCTGGAGGTCTCCTAAAGCAGTGAGTCAGCTATTTCTGGCCTGCCTGTATTGTCCAGGAATATTATGGCAATTAACAGCCAAGCTTGTTTACGTGCTTGTCCGGTGGCCTTGCAAGCATGTGAAGGGGAACAGAGAAGTGAAGCCGAATTATGATATCAAGAGGATATCTTTTAATATTCCCAAAGCTCGGACTAGCCAGGGCAGTAACATAATATTCAGTCAATCCATAGAGCAGGGGTAGGCAAAGTGCAGCGTGTGGTCCCCAGAGTTGTTTTGGTGCCTCTAGGGCCCCAGAGAGAATTTTTTTCAGTCACTTGTGAGCATGGTTGATGCACCCTCTTCCTGTTCTCAGCTCTGTGAGCCCAGGAGACTGAGGTAAGTAGCTTGGTGGGCAGACCAACATGGGTAGGCCCTACTTCTTAGGAAAGGATGACCTCTTGGAAGAGTTCCAGGCTCCTGCAAGATCTCTAATTTCAAGGGAGCCTGAAACTTTCTCTAAGAGCCCTCTTCTTGTGAGACTTGTGATGTACTTGATGGAGGATGGTTTCTCTGACATGTACTAGTCTGTCTTATGCTGGCCTTGCAACAGAGAGGGCTGCCCCATATTGCTGGTTGAAAAACCCTAGCTGTGACGCTTTAAAAAAATTGAAAGGCCCATTACTACTCTTGGGTGGCCACACCAGAACTATTTCTGATGTTGCATAAGGAAATATTCAGTAACTTTTCATGCAACAGTTTGGGTTAGCAAGTACTATAGCTACTGAACACCCCTTGGACACAGTTCTGCTTCCCAATCCAAATGGCCACTATGTGGCTAGGGAATACACCAGGAAAGCTTGCTGCTCACCTGGTTGTCATCTTCCATCTCCTGGGCCTTGACTTCCAGAGCTTCAGATTGTCCACAATGTTTTGGGCTAGCTGTCTCCCTGTGACCTTCCTGGAATAATGTGATTGACCACTGGTACAAGCTGAATTAGAGCCCAGATGAGTGTTATCTCTGATCCTAAGGGGTTTCTTATTTTCCATCCAGTGGTGCTTTACCTGAAACCTTATCAAATAATCACAACTTGAAAAGTTACTATAGTGCCCAGTATCCTCCAGACAACATGGCTGGGGCATTCCAGGGGCCCCAGAACTTTGCAAAATGACTCTGTGCTAAAACATCATGAGTTAACTGATCTCTAGCTTTTTGGCTTGAAGTTTGCTACAAATTGCAAGCCACTCCTAGCTTCTTCTTGGCAGGGTGACTCACTGGGAACTGCAGGAGGGCAGGGTGGAGCAATATAAATGGCAGGGGGCTGAGATGTTTTCTGACTTACAAAGAGCAAAATATCACTCCTTTTTCTGTAGTCTGTAAGGTACAGTCTGTAAGTGCAGCTCCAGGCTTGTTTTTCTTAATATCAGTGGCATGTAAAGCTACAAAAACCAGTGCTGAAGAAATAACAAATAACAGGTTTAGAATGTGGAAGTGAAGATGTTGAAGTGTAATAGAGAGTTAGTAACCAATGCAGACTAAAGCAACAGGGGAAGAGGTATTTTGACATTGCTCTAGAAACTAAACTAAATTGTTAGAGTGAGAAAAGCAATGGGAAAAGCTTGACTTGTAATCATGTCTTAAAAGGACAAAACTGCAACCTAAGAATGGCTTTCCTGCATCAGCAAGGTTCCCATGTCGGTCAAAGCAGGCATTCTATTTGCAACGGTAGTTTGCTTGGTTTCACTGGTTTACTGAAGACAGGTATGCAGAGGATAAGGCACCTCTGTTGTCCTTCTCCCTCCACGTAAAATTCAGAGAGAGATATACTGTCATGGTATATGGAGGTTCAGTTTGTCTGTCACAGGTAACAACCATTGGTAGATCTATCTTCTGTAAATCTGTTACCTCTTTTTAAAAGTGAGCAGCCATCACCACATCTCATGCCAGAATATTCCGTAACATGAATGAAGTGCAGTGAGAATCAAAGAAGTGCAAGCCAGTCTCGAAGATCTCTGCAGAATATAGGAAATCTAGAGCTCGAGCATCTCCAAGGGAAGCGATAGGCAGATTCCCTTGTGTGCTATTGTTAGCACACACACTGGGGCTGCAATCCTGCATGGCTCAGCATAGCATAGCAATTCCATATGTTGATTCATCTGCCACTGCTGACACCTTCCATGCTGCCACTGAAGCACCCTCCATGACCATCCCTTCCTGGAGGAAAGTAGAAGAGATCATAGGCATGTCTGGCTATTGTCCCTGTAGCCAGATGTGACATGGTTAAATAATCCACTAAGGTCCTCCAGAGGTGTCATCTGATCAGTAATAATTTTGCATCTGGCTATGGACACAAATCCAGAAGGTTCTCTGACCCCCCCCCCCACTGTCCTCCAGGTATAGATGGCTACAGGGCTGTGTGTTCAGCAGATATATAGTATCTTGGGAAGTTATGATTACTACCAAGGAAGGAAGGGACTACAAACTTCCACAGTGGCCAAAAAAAGACATGTACATGGATATGGTTAACTTATGCGTGTGTATGCTACTGACAAGATGCCAGGCTGGGAGTCAAAACATATCTTGCTGATCTGAACATCACTCAGAGATTTGCCAGTAGGTAGACCCATCTTCTCACCCTGTTCAGACACCAGATGTACAAAAAGGCAAATTGCTTCCATTAAGTCTCTGTCTAGATAGGGGAACGTCATTTCCTGTCAGGTTTGAGGGATGCCATATGCTGGTAAGACAGATATTCTCTCCAAACAAGGTGGCAGACCTGTTTTTCATGCTCCCATTGCCCTATTCCACCAGTGTTGCCTGGTGGCTCCCATGTCAGTGGTGCAATGAATCTGTTGTGGGTTTTACTTCCAGACTCAGCACCTTGGATAACTCCTTTAAAGTTTTGACTAAAAGCCAGAGATGATTCCTTTCCCATTGACACGGCAACCACCAATCATCAATGAAGTTCACCACAGCCCAGCTTTGAATTGCAGGACAGTGATGTTGCATATCATATATATGTAGTCAATTATTTGCAGAGCATTAACACTGCATTTGGCCTTCCGTGTTGGACATGTTCTTGTTGTGCACAACTGAGAAATTGGAAAATATGTCACTACTAAGGGGTAATTACTGAGTATGACTGACCACATGCAACAACATTTGTTTGTGTGTCAAGAAAAGATAAGATCAATTTTGGATTCCTTGGGTCCTCTGACAGATGATTTATCTCTGGCCAATCTAATTATAATATTAAATACTGAAACTGCTCCCAAGAACTGATTCTGCATCTCATGCAGCATGCCTTATGTTGTTTACTGTAATCAAAAAAGTAGGATATATAATTAAAAAAAGATGTGCTACCCGTGCACAATGAGAGCAGACAATCGAGGACTGCCTTTTATGTCCATCAGTTAAGAGGGACAGAATTAAATAAAAATTCAGAGCATTTTTGTTCCTTCTCTCCCACACAGCTGGGGGTGGAGGGTGGGGGAAGTGACAAAATTCTCAGAATATGCTGCTTTTCTTAGAACGTTCCCAAAAAACAAACCATGAAAAGAGCAAGAAAAAATGTATACTTTAGTGAAATTGTTCTCATAATGTTGCTTTTCCAGGTGTTTTTGGATTTCACATTGTTCAGCCAACTTGACCAGTAGTCAGGGATTCTGGGATGTAAAGTCCAAAACTTTGGGGTATCAAAGTTTGAGAACCCCTGCTTTAGGAGACGCACTGGTTGATTTCTACCTCAGCTCCTCCTATTGTCCAAAGTATGAAGAACAGTTGAGTCATTAGGTAGAGCCAGGTGTGCTAGAGGGCACTGACTTGTTACCAGCATAGAAGACTCATTTGCCACTGAAGCTGAGTCTTCTACGTGGAGAAAAAAAAAGGGAGCATCATGTTGTCTTTTGCTTCAGGAAGCAAAATATCTTAGACTAACTCTGAGAATCACAGAAGTGGGAGGCTTCCTGCATGACAGGAAGTTGGATTTGATGGCCCATGTGGTCTCCTCCATTTTCTGATTCTATGATCAACCACTGCATACAGAATCCTGTTGGTGACATACACATAGGGAAGCTCTTTTACCTAGCCACCTTGTCAGTAAACATGCAGTTGTAATTTTTCAGCCACCACGCAAAAGAACCTATTGAGTTCATGGCTTTGCAGCAGAATTCCATGACTGTAATCATTTCACATGGGCCAAACTCCTATTTTTGGTCCCAGAAAGAGTAGAGCATAGAAGGTGTATCTCCCTGGAACTGCTATCTCACTGGTAAACCCCGTCCCAAGGTCTACAATTTTGATATTAAAATATGATTCAATGTGCCTGTGAGGTCACTCGGATGGGCACATAGGCAGAAATGGTCAAAGGACCAAAAACCAGGTCAGGTCAGTAAAATCCCCAGTCACGTAGCCCCAGGAGACCTCAAGATGTGTAAACCCACAATAAACAAAGGGTCCTCAGCCCCTGAGAAGCCGACTTGAGGGGATTCGCGTGTCTGCCCCAAGTAGAGCAAATATTCCATCAGGCGAGGACCATTTACATGAAGCCACACCACAAACTAATACAGCCGAAGATCCTGAGACTTTGGCAACACCTTGCAATCCCATCACACAAAGGAAATTGCCATGGTGGAGCTTCGTTATTGCTCCAGCACCCATTGTTCTCCCTGGGAAAGGATTAGTCCTCCAGGTACTTTCTCCCCTACAAATAGTCCCAGTTTTTGAGCAGTTCTTTGGATCACTCCCGGTCATCCCAGCAGACTGTTGCTCCATCTGTTGAGTGATCCCCTCAGCCCTCTCCATGCTGAGCCCCACTTCTCCGCTGTTTTTCTCGGACCAAGGACTTCAGGACAAAGGTGCAGTATCACCCCAGCTACACCCCTTCAATATTTCCCTATGCAGTTTCCTCTCTTTTGCTTCTTAATAGGTCTTGAGTGAGTGTGTGAGTGATTGTGTTGTTGTGTGAGATTTTCATTCAATAAAATCATTTATTGGACATTTTTGTTTGGTTTTTGGCTTGGCCTGACCCCGTAAAAACTGGGTAAAAAGACCTGCTAGGTTACCCTGCCTCTCGCATTGCTATTGCTCGTGCTCTGGCTAGTTTCCATTCCCCATCATGTGGAGCACACTGAGGTGTCCCCCAAGGGACCCCAGAAATCAGGGTAATAGAACAAATAATAATGCTTGGCAAAGTGGAAGGCAGTAGGAAAAGAGGGGGACCACAGTATAGGTGGGTTGACTCAATGGAAGAACCATGGTACTGAATTTGCAAGACCTGAGCAGGGTAGTTGATGACTTTTAGGGTCTCTTACTCTTGGGTCACTATAAGTCGAGGTCAAATTGATGACAAATAACAGCAACAGTCAAAACAATTTGATTTACCTATGTGTTGGTTCACTATTAAACAATTGATTCAATGAGTCTACTCTAATTGGGACTGGCCAATAGGATTCAAGCCTTACTGTTGCTCATTCTTGGATGAGGTGTAATTATTTGCCAGCACCCTCAATGTTCCACTTTTTTTCATTGGAATTGTAATCGGGAAGCAACTCTTCACTTATTTCATTCTTGAAGGAAGCAGTGTGTAATCTGAGCAATTTTCTTCCTACTAAGAATTTTAAAAAATGTAGTTTTCAAAGACCATTTATATTTCGGCACTTATTCTGTGCCAAATACACAAGTTGTATTTTAACACAGATAGCAGCTTTTTTTCTGTACAGGATACAGCATTTTCTGAACAGAAATAATCAATGCTATTTTCATTGAGAAGGTGCTGCAGTTGGGGAGTTCTGTACAAAATTCGCAGATTATGTCTTTACATAGAAAACAGCATTTCTCTGCATAAAGAACTATATTTCCAGGCAAAAATGGTATTCTCTGTGCAGAAATGTTACTTCTTGCACAAAAATATCATGTGTTCTTGATATAATAAGTCAAAAAATACAAAGATGCTCGTCACTCTACAATTTTTTCCTCTGGGTTTCCTGAAACTCAAAAAATACATTTTTCACCCATTTAACTATATATATATTTGAACCTTTTTCCCCCTGTTTGTAGACTGCAGAAAATATCCACTAAACGTTGCCCACTGCACAATGGGACAATAAGGAGGCACAGTGCTAGACACAAAATTGGTTGCATATTGTCAGTGTTCCACAGGAGGGTAATGTACTGCAACCACCATATGGCTAAGCGAATGTCAATTTATGTTGCACAGACACAATGTGATGCCTCTCCTCAAAGACATCCATTTTGTCTAGCTTTACTGGCTCTTGACTAATGAACCTACAGCAAGCCTTGAACGCTATTTAAAATGATTATTTATCCTATTGATAGATTTCCTGGATTGTACTCTTAGGATGAATTTCATTTTACCTTTCCTGAAAGTTCTGTTGATCAGGGCAATTAACCCGAAGTCATACCATATCTACCCCAGAACACAAGGGTATATCCTGGGATGAACTCTTCCTTGGGGTTCCGGGAGCTGTAGCTCAAACAGTAACTTTTCCAACATCAGATCCTCAAACTCCCTCCAACCTGGAGCTCCAAATGGCTTATATAACCCAGTTATTGTGTGCTCTGTGATTTCTCAAAGTAGGAGGGTTGTTTTTCTATTCAAGAGTGCAATTCCATACAGGTCTTCTGTTCCATTTGGCACTGGAAAAGCAATTACACATATTGTTTGCTTGCACTTGAACAAAGCAATATTTCTATGGGAAGCAAATCAGTCTGAGAGGGGGACTTGGTTGCCAGATAAACCAGGAGAAAAACTAAAAGTGGATTTTTTTTATTTTATTATAGAAAGTTACACACTTAAATAAACTTCATAAATCTGAGAGACTGCCACATTTCATAGCAGAAGAGACACCAAAGGTTTTGTTGGAGATATCCCTGCTATCCCTCCACCCAAAGCTAAGCCATCAAGGTGGAACAGTAGCTGGAAAGAGGTCATTTAATATATTCTTTTCAACAGAAAGATACTTACATGGTTTTATTTGGCATTAAATGTCAATGATTAATGCTGTTTGGATAAGAACTGCAAACGTTATGATGTAAACATAAAAATAGAAAGATACACATCGAATCAGTCCTCCTTTTGCAAACCCCCTCAATTTGAACCACAGATCAGATCATGCTGTTTTCAGTATGATACAGGCTACTCAAACAAATATTTTTCTCCTGTGGATCTGGACATTGTTTTTACTAACATGCACGATTTTTCATAGAATCTTACTATTTGAAGGGACAACAAAGACCATATTGTCCAACCTTGTGCTCCCAGGAATACACAGCTAAAGCAGTCCTCAAAGATGCCCACCCAACCTCTGTTTAAAGACCTCCAAAGCCAGAGACTCCACCACACTCCCAGGCAGCAGATTCCACTGTCAAGCTGTTCTTACCATCAGGAAGTTCTTCCTAATGTTTAGGTGGAATCTTCTCTTGTAATTTGAATTAACTAGTTCATGTTCTAGTGTGGCATGTTCACTTTTCCAAAGAACTGCATTTTGGGGGGAGGAAAGGGTACTGCAAAATTCAGAAAGGTGGGCATACCACAGCAAACCTGTGTTTTGGTTTGGATATTGATCTGGAAGGTACAGATAGGATAGGCTAATATTAAAGCACAAATGGATCACATCTGTTTCCCATCCCTAGCTGCCACCCAAAAACATTTTGTTTCAGCCATTGTCATTATTTATATATATTAAATATGATTTCACAGACTGCAAAAAAGGGTACATGGGTGTGTATTTGTATTAGAACAGGCTCTCCAGAGATTTTTGGAACATTACTTCCAGAATTCCTGACCACTGGCCATTGTTGTTGTTATGTACCTTGAAGTAGCTCTTGATTTATGGTGACCTTTTCATAAGGTCTTCTTGGCAACTTTTATTCAGGAGGGACCAGTAGACCAGCATTACTAGAGAAGGCAGCTCACCTGTCTGTTGGCCTCAGTAAAGTGATCTATAACAACTGGGAAAGAGTACAACTCAAGAAGCTACCTTGGAGGACCTGGCCAGAAGGAAGAGTAAAAAGGAAAGGAGAAAAAGTCAAGAAAGGCAGAAGGAGACTGCTTAGCTTTAAAAGCAAACTGGCCAAGCTGGGTGAGCCCATATCCACTAACCCCACCTGTGACTACCATTCCAGGACCGACTGAAGACAACCTGAGGGATGGACCAGCCAATGCAGGCACCCAACCTCAGTCAGATGGGTCCAGAGGTAATAAGCTTGATCATCCATAGTGACAAGGTGGGTCTAAAGGGCCTTTTAGAACACTCAGAAAAGGTTCACATGTCCTTCAACATTTCATGAATGAAAACCAGGACACATGTGGCCAAGAACATTTGTGTGTGGTCAAGACAAAAGAAAAAAAATATGAATGAGGAAGAACAGCTAAACTAGGAGAGGCCACAGCAGTTTGCTTTTATCTGAGTCGACAGGGAAGGGCAGGATTCTATCCTCTCCTCTTCCTAGATAAAGGAAGATGAGAAGAGAAAGAAACTGGGATATTTTAAAAGGAGTGAATTAATGGAACTCCAACTAAAGGAACTGAAGATAAATGGAACCTGCTTATGAAATATTTAAGGAAAAGATGGAAAACTGAGACAATAGACAGGAAATATTTACGCATGATAGACTGAGCGATAAAAGAAATACAAGTAATAAATGAGAGTTTTCAACTTGTGAGCCAACTTTGCAGAAAGGAGGAAAATAACCCTGTCTTAGTTAGACAGTGGAATAACAGACCTGTACGCACAAAAAGACATTAGGGGGTGTTTTGAAAATCATCATTTACAGTTACCCAAGAAGTAGGTAGGAGGAAGTTCAAAGGGAATATGCAACAATTAATGTATCAAATATTATATAAATATGAGGAATTTCTTGATAATCACGAAGGTGTAGAGAAAGGAATATATTTGTCTATACCTGGTTTACAAATGTTGACGACATACATATCCTCTTTTCTTTTGTTTCTTATTTCTTTATTATCTTTATCTTAACAAAGAAATAAAATTTAAAAAATGCATGGAAAAAATAATAAAAGCAGTGAGAATGTAGGATAGCAGAGGATTAACAGGGACTGTTCCTGGAAAATCAGGATAGTTGGAGGGTATGGGTTCATCAGAGGGGTTCTTTGCTTCAGAGAAGAGGAGCACAGAGAGATGCAAAAGGCTGCAACACAGTGGTGCCCTCAGAAAGGCCAAGGAAGAAAACCCCAACTGAAGCCTCCAATAAAACCTTTTGAATGCGACAACTCAATCTAGGCTCCTGGACTTCAACGAGAAAGGGAAGTAACTTTGCCCTACCGAGAGATTCCACCACACATATTAATTTGTCATCCCCCTTGCGTCCATCCATCTGACCCAAATCCTCCCCCTCCATAGTGGTTGTGGATTTGTAACCACCTTGGTTTTTTAAAATTTTTTATAAATATTTTTATGCTTATTTTGTGCCCTAATGTGACCCACAGCAGAAGTCATGTAGGCCAAAAATGGAGGTCAAGACTTTTGAAAGTTGCCCATCCCTGCAACAGGTTACCACTGGGGAGATCATAAAGTGAGCTCTGTTATCAGTATGTTGATGACTCTATTTCTTCTTTTCTTCTGACTCAGCTGAACCACTGGAATTTCAACATTGGCTTGAGGTCAAGAAGAAGCTAGATGCACAAGTAATAAACAGAAGATCAACCCAGTAAAATGGAGCTACTTCAGGTGGGTTTTTGTCTGCCCAGGGAGATGATATTCACCATGTTCCAGATGAGGAGGCCTTCTCGTACCCAGAACACCTTTGGAAGTGCTATTATAGCCAACTAGCTTAGTTTAGAAGCCTGTTGCCATTATTAGCCAGAGATTTCAAGTATTACAAAATACTTCAGCCAGATAGCCCATGGTCAGGTCTAGTAGAGCTTCTATTACAGGGACAAAATAGCACATGTAGAAGTGTCATCATGGAATTAATTTCATTTTATCAGAGGCAATGCTTGGTGTTCAAAGTTGTGTTGGTTAAGTAGTTTGCCTGTGCAAAAATAATCAATATTTTTTTTTACCACTTCAGAAAAAAATCACTGAGGTAGAGAGTGGTTCATAATATTCTCCAAGCACTTGGACCATAATGGCCTTGGCTGATACCTAAAATTAGAGCCATTACCTATTTTTGTCTGCTTCTTTACTAGCTTCACATATTTCCAGCCAATGCATTATTTCCGCCTGGCCCCTCCTGAAACTGCAAACCCCAGGATTCCATAGAATGTTGCAAGTGGAATCATAGTGCTATAACACTCTAGTGCGGAAACGGCCTAAGACTCTGGAGACCAGGGTTCAATTCTTTTCTCGGTCATGGAAACTCACTGGGTGATCTTGGGGTCATCACATACTCTCAGCCCCAGAAAACCCTGTGATAGCTTTGCCTTAGGGTCACCACGAGTTGGAAATGAGTCTAAGGCACACAGCAACAACACCAAAAACTAGGAAATGGGAAAGTGATTCATTACTATCAATGCTATTGATTGAAATGGTTTAATTAGTATACAGTTGGACATCCACATTTTCCAGAGTTAGGGGTTCAGGACCCCTGAACTTCCTGAGGGGAAGCTCATTTACGCTATTTTTCACTATATGCTTGGGGAAAGTGCAGAAAATGCAAAACTAAATTGCTCACTATAGATTTACACAAACAATGCAGCAAAGCATTTAACATCATGGCTGATGATTTGAATGTTGCACAAACCACACCTGAAAAAGAAACTTGGGCTGACTGAATCTGTAGCTGCAAATGGTTTTGTTGTGCAATATTGTAGGGTTTTATATATTTCTGTTATGCAACATTGCTGTTTTTTATTTAGTAAACAGCAATATTGAACAACAAAAATCTTCACAACAAAAATGTGCAAAATCAGCAATGTTGCACCGGTTGTGTAGGGACATGGGGACAGAAGGGTGATTTGCCCCAGGCGGCAATGTTTTGGGGGCATCCTGGCCCATAGCTATGCCCCTGTGTGCCCTGACCACACCCCCACACAATGCAGCCACGCCTCCACACACAGTGGCTGTGCTCCCCTCCTGCCTCACCTCCACACACTCCACACTTCACCACTGTGTTGCACAACACAACCGTATAGTTATTTTTTGTGCAACATTGCTGACTTTGCACATTTTGGTTGTGCAGCATTGCTGCTTACTATGTAAAAAAAGGCACTCTCGCACAAAACACATACACACCTTCCTGAAAGTAGTCCTTTCTATACTAAAAGATGCACAGTTTTCAGGGAGGGCTGCACAGATCTCTGGAGGTGCTATATGGCTTCTGGAAAACTGTGCAGTTTTCTGAGGAAACTACACAGCCTTTGTGGAAAGGTTATGCATTTTCCTGTCACTGCAGGCAAAAAAATTCCTGGGTGTCTTGAAGATACTGGATGAGAAACTATTTCATTGTTCTTAACGTCTGTCGTGACTTGGGCCTTTTTTGCACGGCATTTTCGATGTGAAAGGGCCCCTTGAGCATCTCGCACATGTGAGGAGCGGTCCACACAACGTGCTCACATTTGTGTGACACTCCAGGACCTGGCAGGGACCGCTCATTCATTTTTTCATTTTTGGCTTGAAGCCGAAAATGGTGTGGGGTCACGCATCGCTTCGGGGCCCTGCACACACTTACCTTGTGTGTGGAGCCTCGGGAGCCGGGCCGGTCGTGCTTTCTGTCCAGTGCAGCCTGGGAAGGTCCCAGGCTGCACTGCAAAAGGAAGAGGCAGGGCTCTCGTGCGAGCAGGAAGCTCGTGCAGAGCCAAAGGACCCCGGATGTGAGAGCCTGTCTCTGGAGGCTGCTCTCGCAAGCCCCGCACTCCAGCACCGCGAAAAGATAACGTGCGAAAAGAGTCTTGGAGAAATCAAGATTTACCATACATTCAACCTAGTCATTCTATCTTTTATGCCTCTCCACTCCTGCATCAACAAGTTTAGTGTGCAACAATCTATGGTACAGCAATAATATATGGCAGTGATGTCCAACCTTTGGTCCTCCAGGTGTTTGGGACTTCAGTTCTCAGAAACCCTAGCTACTTGATTAACAGTCAGGAATTCTGGGAGCTGAAGTCCAAAACACCTCAAAGACCAAAGGCTGGACACCACTGATCTATGATTTTCATGAAGGTTGAAGCCAAGGATCCCAAATACAATGTGTTACATTCTCAACTGAAAATAACCAGATATCTAACAAGCCTACTGTTGTTTGCAACTACCATAATCATATAATTAAAGGGGGTGGGGAAATAATAAGAGTGGGGCAGGGAAGAAGGAAGCCAAGGGAGAAGAAAATGGGTGTGAGGAAAACTTTCATTTAATTATCCAAGCACATAGCACTGTGTGAGCAAAAATAAAATCCTGAAGGGATTTGTTACAGCTCATCTGAAATATTATACTAGATTGGATATTATACAACAATACATATTAGAAATCACTCCGCAATATAATCAGTAGAGGAGAATAAGTTACTGAAAAGAAACACAATGCCTGCCCCGCCCCCAAAGACTACAAATACTTCCCTTTAATGCAGGTCCAAAGACGGAACACATGTTTTCCAGGACTAAAAGGCCTGACATTCTGAAAAAGCTGTGACTGCTTGAGTCTCCAGACAAATCACTTTTCTTCAGAATAAAAAGGAGAAAGGAAGGTGTGGGAAAAAAGAAGTGGGGTACCACCTTTAAGACTAACCAGTTTTTATTTTTGCATGAGTTTTTGTGGGCATAAGCCCACTACTTTGGTTACAATATTGATTGGAACACTCCCCTTCCATTCTAAGAGTCACTTTTATCTCCCCCTCCTTCTTTGATTTTGATTCTTCTTCTACTCCAATTTCTTTTTTCATCCTTCCTTCCCTCCTTCCTTCCTTCCACCTGTCCTCCATATTAGCCAGCCTAACAACACAACCTTGTGAATGTATTTCTCCAAATCGTATCAACTTTCCAGAGCTACAGCCATTCTTATTATCTTAAATCTAACAGAGGGAGGGGCACCAACTCTAACGAACTCTAATGAATTCTGATGACATAATCCATTAAGTACATTTTAATGTTAGCATTAATTGGACCATCTAGTGAGCTAGGCAAAGTTGCTAGAAAAGTAAAAGAAATTATTAATGCAACGAATTCCAAACTCTGAAACTCTGTTTCAGATTTACTGAGACTGCTGAAAGAACTGAGTATATCTTACTTTGGAAATCCATACATTTATGATGCTTGTGATTCATATTTCTGTTTATAACACAAATATTAAAAATGCAAAAAAATAATAATAATGAAATCATGCATAAATAAGTTTTCATCACTGTGGAAATACTCATTAGAAAAACACCCACAAAAATAGATATGTACATATTGTGAGGAAAAAAAACATACACAGATTTCCATGGAGAACAAAAACACCACAAAATCAATATCTGAAATCATGGTCATAACCTTGAATGCTAGAGAGAGTTCACTGTAAGAATGATGAATGCCATTTTCTTGCAGGGAGTTCCTGATTTAGTGAATCTTGCCATATGTTGGCAACACAGTAAACACAGCTAACAATGATACCAGATTACCCCTGGTAAAAGTGGAATGCTCACACTCTTAGAATTGGTTCTCTGCAGTTGCAATGTGAGGTGAATCACAAACTGCAGTAACTTATGAAACTATTTTATTCAATATCAGATCACTGCTCTGTCCCACCAACCATTGATTCATTGACTGATACAAGCATGCGGAAATGTTTTTTTCTGCACCAGATGAATTCCCCTTAATGGCAATGCCAGGCTCAGTGATTAGCAATGCCAGTCTTTAAACCTGCAGCCTTCTTCATGGAGAGTCTTACCACTGAGGTATAACCAGTCTCCCAAACCTATACAAGTTTGATACTGCTTCATTGCTATTTTCAGTCCCAACTGGAGCAGACCTATTGACTCAGCAGAAGTTACCTATGTGTTGAACTGCCCATTCAATAACTGAGTCAATGAATCAACTCTAGTTAGGACAGACCAACAGGATTCAAGTCACTGGATGTAGTAGATCAGAGTGGGCAAAGTGAGGTTCCAGAGCATCCAAGGGCAACACTCTAGGAGGCATGGAGGGCATTTCCAGCACCAGAATCTAAATAGATATTGACTATCAGTCATACCACTGGCCCCCTCCATCTCAGTACTATTTCCATGAGACCCTTGGACTACAAATCCTTGAATACCGCATCCAGCATGACCACTAGACTTCCCCAACTTGATACTACCGAGATGTGTTGGATTATAACTTCCAACATATGCACTCAGTGTGTTTGGGAGAAAGCTGTTCTAAACAGAATGATAGCTTTCCTGAGTTTCACACAGGGCTCACCTTACAAGCTCCATTGATGTAAGGTTTGAACCTGGGACCTTCTATGGGAAAAACATTTTCTCAACCACTAAATTATGTTTTTCCCTTGTTTTCCCTATTTTTACAGTAAAAAAAGTAAGCATAAAGTTGCAAATTGTCCCACTGTTTGTCATCCCAGGCCATAACAAAAGCAAGCCATCTATCAACAAAATTGTTTCTTTTCTTTTTCCATCACCAGCTCTCACAAAATCACTTGATGTTGTCATTAACACATTCAAACAGATTCTTTCAAATGGTTCCAGAATGGATTTGGCTGCAGTCAATAAATTTTGCTTTCCCTTGTCTGATAATGTGAAGCAGCTGTACACTCCCCCCTGTGTACCATCAGAATCCATATATCATCACAGAAAAGTGCATCTGTCTGTATCTGTGTGTGGACATATGTGCATACTTGGCATGGGCGACTCTAACATAAGACAAAGCCAACTGCCTCAGGCAGCAAATGCTGGAGGGGCAGCCCCCAGCCCTTTCTCTTCAGATACCCCCTCCTCTGTTTTGTATTGCCCAGTATTAGTCATGCCAGTGTGGCAGTGAATCCACTCTTAGGTTTAACCTGAACTCTAAATCATAGAAACATAGAATCACAGAACTGGAAGAGATCACAAGGGCCATCCAGTCCAACTCCATTCTGCCATGCAGGAAGACACAGCCACTCCTGAGAGATGGCCATTCAGTCTCTTTTTAAAAACCTCCAAAGAAGAAGACTCCACCACACTCCAAGGCAGCGGCAGGTTTCACTGTCCAACTGCTCTTACCTTCAGGAAGTTCTTCCTAATGTTTAGATGCTATCTCTTTTCCTGAAACTTGAAGCCATTACTTTATGTCCTTGTCTGAACAGCAGAAAACAAGTTTGCTCCATCTTGCCATAAGACATCCCTTCAAACATTTAAACATGGCTATCATGTCACTTCTTAACTTCTCGACTCCAGGCTAAACATACCCAGCCCCCTAAGCCGTTCCTCACAGGGTAGAGTTTCCAGGCCTTTTATCATTTTGGTCACCCTCCTCTGAACACAGTCCAGCTTGTCAATATCCTTCTAGAACTGTGGTGCCCTAAATATACAAGGGCCTGGCCTATACCCTCAAAAAAAGTTCATCACCTTGAATAGCTTCTTTATAGCTCAGAGTAAAACCTAAAGGAGATTCACCACCCCAGTGACCTGGGAGCCATCACTTGCCACTGGTTGGCGGTAGGCCCATGGCCTGCAAAGTATTCTTTGCCTTCTGGGAATGGAATTTGTCACATAATAGGTTTGGAATTAGAAATCAGTGCCAGGCACACTGTTCTTTTTAGATACTTATGTAAAGACACACACAGCAGGCTGCTGCTTGCCAACACTAAACTGAAACTCAAAGTCACAGCACTTGATAACTGCTGGAATGGCATTCTGATACAGCAAGTCAAGAGGGCCAGTTTGCCACATGAATAATACTGATTCTTCGTCATCGTGGCTTTCAGTTCAGTCTTGGCAAATAACAGCATTTAACATGCCTTTTGATCTGTGAGTGCAAAATTTTTCAAGTTTAAAACACTTCTGTGTAGGGTTGTTCCGATAATCTCTGGGTCTACCTAAATATTCAAGGAGATCATTTATTCTCAGCTAACAGAACCTTTACAGTTGCATGCCTCATCAGTCAGATTTGCTTGTCTCCACTTGACCAATCACAAAATGAAACATGCTGGGACGCTAGGTGCAGAGATGAGAGAAAGCATGTGCTAAAGCAAACAAACATCTCTCACCACTGAAGCACTATTTCTAAAGAAGTGCTACACCGATTGTCCAGTTTGACCCTCCATCTTACAGAGGATGTGATCCACTATCAAATTATCCTGTTTAACCAGAAGCTATGGAAGAACAGATGTTGAGATTTGTCTTGTACACTGTTGTAACCAGCAGCCATTCCATTCCAGCAGGCTACAGCAAAGGGAATGTAGCTTTCCACAGTAGCTGTAGAAAAGCTGCTTATTTTCCCCCTTTTTCTTCCTTATGGCTTTTCCTTACAGGTTGGATCCTTTTGCACAGTAAGCCTGGAGGAGTGGTTCTTTTTGATTGTATGGAAGCTATTCTCTGACCATTTTGGCTTAACAGAGGGATAAAAATTCTTTAAGTGATTACTATACAGTGCTTCAAATAATAAATGAACATTTGCCTAACCGCTTATCTCCATCTCTTATTTTCCTTGCCATATTATCCAGGCTAGCTTCTAATGTAGAATTGCTCGGGTTGATAGCTGTTTTTCATCTCCAGAGATGTGGCATCTTGTTTGTGTATAATAATAAGGCTTTTGAGTGGTAGATTTAACAATGGTAGAAATCAAGCATCAGTGTGACTGTCCCATCTCCAACAAAAATTCAAAATATATGGCTATAATTTTGCATCGTTCCAGCTACAGCCAGCTAGACATACTGTAATGGTGGGAAAATCAATAAATATCAAGCTAGAAAGACCAAAGGGAAAGGAATTTGCAAGGGGGGAGTAGGACAAGTATTGCCCAAAATTATCTTTTGCCTTCAAATTGGTAACCTAGAACAGGGGAAATCAGTACAGTCAGTTGTGATAAATTCTGGATGCTTCAACTCAAAAACATCTGGTTGGCTACATGATTTCTGAGACTCATGGCTTATAAAACCCTGAAACACCTTGTGTATGGTTAAACTTACACATTTTGGTAAGATTTTGTGATGAAATAGAAAGTCTGAATAAGCAACAATCAATGCAAATTATTTGTACCCTACAGCAAACAACAATTTTTCAGAAAGTAACCTTTAAAATATTAGCATTTTTTTTTTTTTTACTGTAATAAGAGAGTATGTTTGCTGAAGACTGAAATGTCAGTGTTTGGCTATTTGGAGTTTACAGAACCTTAGAATTAAAGAATTGGAAGAGAGCCCAAGGGACACGGATAACAGTATGTGTGAGAGGGATTTAGCAGTATTGGTGGATCACAGGTTGAACATGAGTCAGCAGTATGATGCGGCAGCCAATAAAACCAATGCGATTCTTGGTTGCATGAATAGGAGGATGGTATCTACATTGAGGGAGCTAATGGTACCACTCTATTCTGCATTGGTTAGACCTCATCTTGAATATTGTGTCCAGTTCTGGGCACCTCAATTCAAGAAGGATATCAACAAGCTGGAGCATGTCCAGAGGAGGGCGACCAAAATGGTGAAGGGTCTGGAAGCCATGAAGTCCTATGAGGAGTGGCTTAGGGAGCTGGGGATGTTTAATCTGCAGAAGAGAAGGTTAAGAGGGGACATGATAGCCACGTTTAAATATTTGAAAGGATATCATGTCGAGGAGGGAGCGGGCTTGTTTTCCGCTGCTCCAGAGGCTAGAATAAGGAGCAACATATTCAAGCTGCAGGAAAAGAGATTCCACTTAAACCTCAGGAAGAACTTCCTGATGATTAGAGTAGTCCGGCAGTGGAATATGCTGCCTGGGAGTGTGGTGGAGTCTCCTTCTTTGGAGGTGTTTAAGCAGAGGCTGGATGGCCATCTGTTGGGAATGCTTTGATGTATGTTCCTGCATAGCAGGGGGTTGGACTGGATGGCCTCTGGTGTCTCTTCCAACTCTATGACTCTATGATTCTATGACATCCACTTCAGACCATTGTCCCATGGAGGCATATGCTATCAAAGCACTCCTGACTGATGGCCATCCAGAGTTGTTTAAAAACCTCCAAAGAAAGAGGTTTACCAAAACTTGCCAATATTTACCAAAATTTTAAAAATGTGAAGGCAGTACTGACCAATTTCCCCCTCCTTGAATCTCACTCACTCAAAAACCAAATTGGCTTTCTTTCCTATAGACTACAAGAAAAAAGATTAGTTACTTAAAATTTTTATTGCAATATTAAATGCTGAGAAATTAATTTCCATTTGTGCTTTTATTGGAATTTCCCAAAACTTTCAAAAGTTCTAATGTAGAATTGCCTATCCCAAGTTCTCATCAGCTTCAAAGTCAGAGATTGTTTAGTTTGTCCTCGGGCCCTTCCATATAACAGAACTATAGCACTGTGAGTCCACATAAGCTATTACGGTTCCATCATATGGAATTCTGGCATTTGCAGTTTAGGGAAGGAAAATTAGAATTTTCAGTGGAGAGCTTTAGTGTTTCACCACACTATGAACCCCAGGATTCCATAGGATGCAGCCATGATACCTACAGTCATATTGAAGCGCTATAACTGTGTAGTGTGAAAGACTCTTAGTCCATTGAAAATGAAGTGTTTGGAAGGCAGGAGGAACTCAGATGAGCATAGATGCAGAAGTCAAGCTGCTTTGAGCAGGATAAGGGGAAGGCAATGAGATTTTTGGCCCTATGTAAGAGCAAAAAAGACTTGTGAATTTCCTGTTTTGTTCTGTTTCAGTGGAATGTTTTCAGGGTTTTTTTGTGTGATTTTCTTCCTGCAGCAAAGAGACTCTTTATGCAAAAATATTGAATCTTGCACAAAATAGAATGGTTTTTTGTAAAAGAAAAATTAGTAAAATTTACTTTTTGCAAAATACACTGTTTCAGCAAAACCCTCCCACACCCGTTCAGGTGAAATGTTCACAAAGACGTCCTAAACTCCGAAAAGGAATATAGTCATCACTGGAAAGTAATGGATGTGGTGGCTGGCATCTCGTTGGCATATTTTATTTACATGTAAGTTTTCTTACACAAGTTGTACTTTTGTGTACATGATGTAAAGCGACATTCAGTGCACAAGGTGTAAACAGAGTTCCATAAGTATAATGTTTACAGATTGTTGGATAGCACATAACTACAGTGCTTTCAATATGCCACTTGATTCACAGAGATTGTGAGAATAGCAAGCATGTTTGCAGATACTGAATTGTTTACACAATCTTGGTATTTAGCAGAAGGGTAAGGCAGTGCAAACACTACTTTACTATGTGAGTATAGATTTTTACTATGCAAACACAATATACATTCTCAGTTTAGATATTTTAGTCATGTGCAAATTAGTTGTGTCAATCAATGCGCAGGGCCATGTATGTTATATGTCAGGGAAAACTGAGAATCAGCCAGCTTCTGAGTTCTGTTGTTCTCTCCACACACAATACAAGTCTCACATTTTCTCTCCCATTGAAGGCAGGAGGAGAAAAAAATGCTCCCCCTCCTTCACCTCTTGTTCTGGCTGCAGCAAGCTAGAAGAAGTGTTGATATGGTGGTCTCTTTGCTGTGAATTCTCCCCCACTCATTCCACCAAGGATTGTTCTGCTAGTATAGCAAGATGTGTTGTGTATTACGTGTCAGGGCACAGAGGCTGGGAATGTGGACTTTACGTACAATCCACCTCCTGCTCCAAATCTCATTACCTGAAAAAGGCCCATGATGCTACTGCTGAAGCAACACAGTAATATTTAATACTAGAAATGCTTCATCCCCCTTCAGAAGGTTCATACAAGTTAAATATCTATGAATATAAATGCACAATTTCTGCCTGAGTGATAAATGTTTTAAGTTGAGTGCGCAGTTAATGTACGCATAATCGTTAACCTTGGCAGGGACCAAGCAATTCTTAACTGTGCGGGCACATGGCCTCAGATCATCACATTCCCTTCTTGAAATGCATACAAGGAGACTGAACTGACATCCATTTGGAAGTAGGGAATGAAAACCATTATTTGGGCATCGTAAGTGGAAGAGAGGAACATAAGTTGTGACTAGTTGAAGAAAAAGGATATTAGCTCACTGCTAGCTAGGATTCAAGCTGGGACTGCACCTTGCAAACTGCATCTTCCCCCTTCATTGTGTCTGAAGTGTAAAACCTGATTACAGGTAAAAAAAAAAAAGTGTGCAAGGTGCTGTAGCTATCAGAAAACACATCAGACGGTGAACCTTTCCAGCAGAAAATTTTACACAGAATTTGGGAGAGTTTGTTTTCTGTGCTGCATTTCCTGGATGAAGGATACTGGGAGTTATCGGCCAAAAAGGTAATTTTCCAAGCTGTAAATTCTCATATAAATGGCTCTCACCTGTACCCCCCCAGGCTAATATAAAAACTAGACTGCAATTATCCATTAGGCTTCTTACTGTCTGGCTGTTACAATGTACTTTTCAGTTTAAAAATGTATTGCTTATAAAATATACATTTTGGGAGGGCATATGTCTAGAAAATTTTATTTTGTGAGAAAATATGCCTGGAAATGAGTATTTAGTTTTCTTTCCCCCGACTTCTCTGTATGCTTGTGAAAGCAGCCCATTCCGTACTCCTTTACCAGCCCCCGTGAGGAAGCCATTACCGTTTTGTCCAAGCACCCTCCTTCAGGACAGGAAATAGGGTATAAAAAATCCTAGCTCCAGCCACAGAAAACTGTAGTACTTGGACATAACACATGGTGCCCAGACCTCTGTTCATTCTTGCTACTCTCAGATGTGCTGTCTGAGCCTTTCCACTTCAACCTTCTGCTTCAGGACTACTAACTATCACCCTATTCACCCAATCTCTCTCTATCCACCCTTTCTTACCTCAATTTCTGATAGTCCTGTATGGTTCTTGAGAATGTCTGATTTCCTATACTTGCTAATTCCCAATAAAATAGTCTGTTTAATTTTTGACTGGACTCCTCTCTACAGTTAGTACTGGTATACACAGATGAAAAGATCCTGCCATTACCCCAGTTGTGTAGAGACATGGCGGTGCAGAGGCGATTCGCCCTGGGCGGCAATGTTTTTGGGGCGTCACGCCTCTGTGTGCCCTGGCCACACCCCCGTGCACAGTGGCCACACACGTTGCACCGTAGCCCCGCCCCCTACACCCCCCTACTCCAAGCTCCACCACTACATTACCCTCCTCTGTCAGGCCTCCTTTGAGCTATAGTCCCCCAAATTCTGAGGAGGTGCTGGCTTTGCAGTGGACCTCAAAGTCCCCCACCTTTTAGAGTACCACCACCCTAGCAGCAACCACAGAGTTGTGGTGACAGAGCGATCACAGTGTGATGTATCTTGTTTTCCTTGTTTTGTAAAAACATACCTGCGTGTAGTCAAAAGTGAATCATAACCTGCCTACAACACTGACCCCCACCCAAGGGTCCCTGCTCTTGCCTATTCTGAATGCAAGACGATGACATGACAAACAAGCTTTCTCATTCTCATTAAACCTCTTTTTCTTCAAATAATGAGAACTTTTCAGAAAAGAAGAGAGAAGAATTACTGTACGCACGACTGTCTGAGAGATTAAAGAAGCTGGGGACAAAGTAAGTGGCACTTATGAGTTATTAACTGCCAACGATTAAATTAGCCAAGCGTGAGCAAGCAATTGCCTCATAGCCATTGTGTGGCGTGGCAGCAAATCAGATAAGCAGATTACATGGAAAGAGACTGATGTTAATGAATGGTGCCAGGATACAAGGGGCAGTCTACATCTCAGCAAGGGCCCACACAGGCTTCAGGGCATGAACTGTGTTCTCTTCTCCCACCATGATCGCCTAGGGAAGATATATAATTTTATTTTTCATATCTAATTTGTAGCAGCATCATAGCTCACACTATTCTGCATTAATACACTGAGTCAGAAATTTGGGGGGGGGGATCATCATCTTTTTTCTCTTTTCCAGGCCACTAGGGATGTTTGTGTAATTCTTTGAATCCAAGTATCTCCACAGAGTTACAAATCATCTTGCAAGCCAACCATGTTTGGGCTTTGTGTCTGGAAGGGGCAGGATGTAGACTGTCTGCTCGGTGTATGGAATGGTTAGAGAGGCGAGGACGGAGAAATTGGAAGAAGCGTGAAAAGACAGTCGGAATATGCTGCCTGTGTTTCGAGATCTTCCGGTGAGGCCCTTATCTCTGTCTCACCACCCTCGCACTAGATTTGATGGGAACACGGCAGAAGGCCTTCTTGGTGGCTGCCCCCAGGCTCTGGAACTCTCTTCCCGGAGAGGCTAGACTGGCACTGTCCTTATTATCTGTCTGTAAGCAAGTAAAAACTTTCTTATTCCGTATTTGAAGAGTCTGAGCATTTATCCTGGTACTGCTAATTTGTTGCTTCTTATAACTGGTTTCTCTAGGCTCAACATACCCATCTCCTTCAACTTTCCCTTCAACTCCATCCTCAGGCCTCACACCATCCTCGGTTCCTTTCACTCAACACTTTCCAATTTGTAGACATCCTTTTAAAACTGCAGTGCCTTGAACGTGAATAGAGAACTTCTGGGTCTAAATTGAATTGCCAATCCCAGTGGAGGTAGGCCCATTGAAACAATTGCCGTATGGCCGCTCAGCACTTAGGTAAATCTAATTTATTCAATGTGTCAGCTCTAGTTGGGACTAGCAACTGATCTTTGGTCAGTAATGAACCCTGATAAAAGCAAAGCAGGCATGCCTATCCGAAAAACTGAATATGTAAGCTTTGGAAAAATTTGGAAAGGTATTCTCAGTTCCTAGAAATGCTTTGCATTGTGTAGCATTTAAGGCAAAGCTTAGAAGTTACAAGCTGCAAATAAGTAGCTATTTGTAATAAATTTCAGTTCCAAGCAATGACACTATAACTAGGTTATATTCTGGCTGCAACAAAGGATTGCATCATTCCTTTTGTAGTGTAACTTGTAACTTCTTAGTCACTTTACTGATATGGGATGTGGCCTCACTAAATGAGGGAGGACAAATATTACATGGACCAAGCATTGGCGTGTGTCACAGTACTGCTCTTTTGTGGGTTTTGAGGTAATGCTGAGGTGCATTATTTTTTAAAAAAGAGGTAACTAAATAACTATGTTAGTTAGGCATGGGAAAATGATTTAAAACTGAGACTGGAATTGTAACTTACTGCTTGTCATTCTTGAATCTATAAAATAATTGTTTATTTTTTACCAGTAGCTTTACAAACTCTGATTTCAAATTGACTGATGCACATCAATGTTCCTCATTCAAAGCATGAATCCATATGGTCTACCTTGGGAGCTTTCCCTTTCAGTGCAATTGTTTTTAACACTTGTTTAACACACATAGTGCCCCAAGAAGCAATTATCTCTGTTTAAATCTCTGCTAATAGATTGGAATTTTTGAATGTATCCCAATCCAACTGTCCTGCTTTCCAAATTTCCCTTGAAATTCCATTGTTCTGCAACAGTGACCCTCAGATGAGACAGTGAATGTCCTGGGATACTGAAATGTCCTGGCACTGGCTTTTGAGTATTGCTGTTTCAGCTTGTGTCCATTTATTCTCTCATAGAATGTCAATTTGTCCTATGTAGAATGCAGAGGGTCAGCAGCAATGACCCTCTGAATTCTGCATTGCTGATTTAACTTTGTAGCCTGAGAATTAATAAGTCAGCAAGTAGCCAACACAACATTAAGCGCAATGATACACAGAGCATTGTTTACCAGGCTCACTAACGTGTTGCCAGTGTCTGTGGGCTGCATACTGTCCAACTGTTCTTATTTGGCAGGGACAGTTTGGGTTACTTCTCTGTCACCCTACTTTTTCCGCTAATTTAAAATATCCCAGGTTCTTTCTCCTCCTTCCACTTTCCACTCTTTTGACCTTGGCTTCAAATTGCTTGGATGATGGGGTAAGAGAGGATCTCCTAGACAGGTGTTGGATCCTCCAATCCTGTAAGGACAACAGAGGAACTTTGAGGGAGATTTTTCTGGCTCATACACCAAAATCTTGAAGTTTGGGGAGGAGACTAGTGACTCGAGAGACCCTGTCTCTGCTCTACAAAACTGTGGCTTAACAGGATGAAAAGCGGAACATGGGAAAGCGCCTTTACAAAAAAAAAAAAGGCTAGAGAACCCAGAATCTTCCAGCCTGGGTTCTCTAGTTCAGAAAAGGAAGAGGTCTGTACTCTGTAAAAAATACAAGTAGTACTTTTTTTCTAATTATGCAGTGGGGTTGGCTTACTCTTGTTTATGCAAGTAGTGGAGGGTGGCAAAATGGTTATTCCATCTGCCAGCTTGCACAGCTTGTTCCTGTATTCTTTTATTTAAATAATGGCTTATTAGACTGCCTTTGAACCCGAAGCCATCAACATGCAAAGCATGTACAATTAGACTAAGCCACAGTCTGTCCCTACAATACAGCCCATATAATTGAAGATCAGCCTAAATCTGCCTTGCATTTAATCACCCATTTTCTGGTTATCCTTGAAGTCTATATAGCAGTGCTTCTTAGGCGGCAGACTTTTTTCCCCCTGATATACCAGGAGAAAAGTACCATCTTTGTTCCAAGGGATACAAATAAACAAATAATCCCTTGGATTATAACTGTTCATTTCTTTCCTGGAAACTCCTCTTAAACTGGCAGCTGAATGGCTTGTGGGAGAATGAAAGAACAGAAATAATTTCACCATTGCAGTTTTTCCTTTCCTTTCCTTCTCAAGGTGGGGGACCTTGAGGTCCTAATTATTAGCTCAAAAAGGGAGGAATGCAAGAAGTCAGGTAAACTTATGGGATCTCTCCTCCTTTCTATACCAGTACTAACTGTGGGACACCAGTTGGAAATTAAAAAAAAAAAAGAATGTCTTTATTGGGGGGGAGGGATTCACAAACATGCAAACAAACAGTGTCATGAATCATACAAGGCTACTGAAAGTAAAGATGCTAAAGGTTGGCTAGCAAAAGTTTGGGGTGAAGTGGGTAATAGTTACCATTCCTAAAGCAGCAGAGGATCAGGGTGAGCTGTCTCGGACTTGGGAAGCCTGAGGGCTGTACAATGAACTGGACTCTAGAGACCTTCACACAGTGTTACACATCACATGTGTCCAAGGTACCAGCAAGCAGCCGGCGCCTGAGCCAGGATTTAAATACTCTTTTTCTGTCTTGAGGGCAATATGTGAATTGCTCTCTGGTGGAGCCAACAAAGGAGCCTGCAAGATTGCCTTTGCTGCCAGGAGATAAAGCATGGAAGAAAATCATGATAGCCCCTTAACAACTGGAGAAGTGAGAAAATAAAAGGACTGTTTCTGTGAGAAAGAGACAGCATGATGTCAGCCCTTTGGATGCTCCTACCAGCTTCAACTGCTACTGTTTTATAGGCTTGGGTACTTCAGAGAACTATCTAAAACTTATCAAGTTAAATTTTCCAACTGATTTTCCTAAACTTATGACCTGGCTATACTGAGGCCTTTGCCCTAGTTTCAGGAAGTTTCCAGTCAGAGTCCTTTTTCTCCATACAGCTTTTCAGCCATAAGTGCAAGAATTATATTTATTTAAACCATGTTTATAGCCAATCATACTATGTCACAGACTGGGGGTGTATGGCATGGTAACACAGTCTTTCCAATCTACTGGCATATTCTTTTCTTTTCTCCATTTTTGTTTCTAGCATCTTGACCTCACACAATGCTCATTTTCTAGTGAATTCTAATGATCTTAATTAGCTGCCATGTGATCTCCATCAGAACAGCTGGGATACAGCTGGCTACATGAAGCAAGCCTTTCAGATCAATGACAGGAGCTTGTTAAATAGTCTCCTCTGAAGCATGCAGATTTTAAAATACATGTTTAAACAAATTGATCTAATCGAGCAATTTGGGAAGGGGTTCATGTGAACTCATATTGATTCATTCATTAATTCTTTTACCTTGGGAGTTTCTTTAAAACAACACTGCTTCATTGCTAGTTAAGGATAAAAAGAATATTTGAAAACTATTCGAGAAATGATTGAAAGGCATGTCTTGGGAATGTCGATAAACCCCTACGAGATGACTCCTAGACTTCAGGACTTAATTCTTCACAAAATTTTCACATGGTTGGTTTGAGTAGAAAACAGAATTTTCTGCGCAGAAAACAACACTTTGTGCAGGAAAAAAAAATAGTTCTCTGAAGAAATGTTATTTTCTGTCCAGAAAAAGCTGCTTCCTGCATATAAAATGTTGTAATACGGACTTTATTCTATACCAAAGTTGTGTGTGGTTGATTTGCACAGAAAGCAACATTTTCTGCACACAAAAAGCTGTTTTCTGTGCAAATCATTGTGGGATGAGATAAGTAGCGAAGAATTACACCCCTAACTACTGCAAACATTTTAAGAAAAGCATCTTGATGCAATTAAGCATACAAGTACATCATTACCTTTCATTGGTGTTTTATCAATACAGACTCAAGCAGTGACTCTACAGGGGAGGTGCAATGCATGTCTATTAGCTCCTTAAGCCCCATTGGTTGGGATGTACAAAGTGCCTTCAGTTGTTGATCTGCCTCCCTTCTGTTGCTAAGAGACCCTCCCCCCAATATTCACTGAGAAATATGGAAGAAGAGAATACAATGTAAATCAGGAAGAAAGATCAAAATTAATTGGTGGAACTGATCATTGTGCTAAAATATGTACCTCCAGTGAGTAGGTCAAAATTTAGGACATTTTAAAAAATGGAACTATGGAGAATTTCTAAGGCAGCCATTGCTTTGGGAACCAAATCAGATAATTTTCAGCTCCAAACCTTTTAGAAGCTGCATAAGGAGTACATGGGTAGGACCTGTGTACATTTTTCTCATCTTGTTTGCAACACAATTGTTGCACATTGATACCACTTCTATGCCCCTGGCTGCATCTTACAGAATTATGGGATATGTAGTTTGGTAAAGCACTAGAATTCTCTTGCAGACAATTTGAAATATCTTATGATCAAAGGATTTCATAGGCCATTTCTTCACTATACCTCATTAGAACATTGTACCATTGGAATCCTGGCATTGCCACTTATGTGATGCTGTTGGGTTAGGAACAGTCTTTTCCACATCCTTCCACCTTAAGTGGATGAGTAGTGGTATTGCTACTGGTGTTGCTTCCACACTACAATGTCATGGGTTACTCCCTTTCCTCACTTTCACCTCGACTCACTGCCTCTGATTTTTTCTCTTTTTTTTTTGGAAGCTGCACTAGCGCAGCAATGTTGTAACAGCAGAATATGCTAGCAGACTATTGCATTTTCATGCTATAATGCTTAAAAATGTATTTTAAAAAATAAAAATGTTTTAACTTAAAGGAGAACTTTCAAAGAAACATGGAAAGGTGATAGATTTTGAAGTTACCACATCATGGGAGTCATAGAGGGAGGGACAACTTGAGCACACCCACAGCCTACCCACTCCTGGATCAGCGATGAGAGGAAAAGCTAACAGGTTCTATTACGGTACCTCCCTGAGCTGGCCGATGGGACTGAAGCACTAAAGGAGGCTCTTAATGGATTTTTTTCTGGAAATAGAATATGGCGGTTTGGTGACACTTGGGGGTGGGATAGCAGTTGGATAGTGACAACATCGTGCAGTAGCATGACTCCTGGATTGGAAACAACCTGCTGCTGTTGCACTAGAGTGACACTGTGCAGAAATGGCCTACGTACGTAACTATGACAATGGTATTAAAGTATTATTATTATGCAGAACAAAAAGGACCTCTGTGAAATATTTTTCATGCATTCTAAGGGCAAATTAGCCGATGTACTCCTCATGACTTTGCTCAATTTAAATGTAGCTTTTTGCAGAACCCCTTGATCTCACTGTACATTGAGCAACACACACACATACACACACACAAAGACAAAAAACAAAAAACACACGCATGAGGCTATCAGAATTTGACTGGAACTACATATCCTGACCCACACCTAATTCTAGCATATGCCGTTTTTTTTTAAAAAAGTCTTTCCTCTGCAGTTGTAAGATCAGAAGGTTGCTGTTGCTAAGTGCCTTCAAGTCAATTCTTATTTATGGCATCCACATCATAGAGTTTTGTCGGTAAGATTTATTCAGAGGTTTGCCACTGGCTTCCCCTCAGGGCAATGAGAGTGTGTGACTTGCCCAAGGCTACCTGGTGGGGAGGGTTCTGTGACTGAGTTGGGATTCAAAAGTTGGTCTCCTGGAGTCCTAATCCAACACTCAAACCACTATGCCATGGTAGTTCTCTGAGACCAGAAGGAGAAGCTGATAGACTAGCTCCTCCCAGAATTCAGCCAGTATGAGTTTTCTCAGAAACCATCTACCCAAATGAGGCAGGGGGCTTCTGGACATTTGGAAGACTTAAAGATGGAAGTGCATGTGCTGGTGACCTCAAGGTTGTACTTCTGCAATGTGTTTCACATTGAACTACCTTTGTAGCAAGTTCAGAAACTCCAGATGGTCCAAAGTACGGCAGCCAGATTGGTTACAGTTACAGTGAGGAGTGAGTATATCACATTGATATCAAAATCACTCCACTGGCTACCAATTCATTTCTGGGCAAAGTACAAAGTGTTGGTCATTAGCTTTAAAGCCCTACATTGTTTGGGTCCAAGTTATCTGCAGGACTGCTTCCTCCCATAACGCCTCCCCCATATGCTCAGGACTTCTGGGGGCGATTTACTTTAACCGTCCAGCACTAGAACCAGAAGACATTTTTTGTGGGCTGTCCCCAGACTGTGGAATGACCTGCCAGTAGGGTTGCAACAGCTAAACATGCTGTCTGAATTGAAAGAAGTACTAAAGACCTCTCTTTTCTGGCAGGAATCAATTTTTAGCTATAGCTTTTAAACTGGTGTATTTTATATGGACGTATGTGTTTTTAGTTGTATTTTAATCTATATTGTTCCCTGCCTTGGGGAGATGTGGCTAATAAATGGTTGGGCCAGCTTTATGGGGGGAGGGGCAATTTCCCATTTGCCATCTTTACTGATTAAAATTTGGCTTTACTGCTTTGGATCCCCAAATAACACCGCCTGAACAAGATGTCAAGACAATGAAGAAATTGAAGACACTAACTAAAATTACAACACTTGCATAGAGTAAATTGACATTCACAGAGTTAAGCTGTGGTCACACTAGACCACCCTTCTGATGAATTCCAACATTGTGCAACCAGCATTGTATATCTGCTAATATGCTTGCTTTTTTCACAGTATCAGTAAATGAAGTGGTACAGTGCAAAATCATGACAAGTTGTTACAAACAGTTATCTGCCACCACCTGCACAGCAGTTACTGTTGCAAACTCCACTTATGCGATTGTGAACTAAGTGCAAACATTATATTAAAAAAAACAAAAACAAATGCGTGCATAAGGGATTGTTATGCAAATTATGCAATTACGTAAAAGAAAATGTAATACAGTAAAGAAATTACTTGGGGAGGCGGGATGAGTGGGATAAGTTGAACTTATGGAATTAAGAAAAAAAATTAAGTTAAAAGCTGTTGAATAGGGGCTCAGCACTTGGAACACTTAACTTTTAAACATCTAGGACTGAATCCCAGGATTTGTTTTTGCCTTTGTTTCTGGGAGACTTCTCGTTTTGACAACTCTGTGGCCCAATGTGCAAGGGTAGTGGGAATACAATATTACCTACCACCTCCTTCACTGTTTCTCCCAAACTGGGGAAACTCCCAGCTGCTGGCTGACCAGTAATCAGGAGAAGGCAGAAAGCTGAGTGGAAGAGCAACTAACAAGCACTAAGAACAAACTGGTGCTTGCTAACCCTGGGGCAACCCAGCTATAAGAAACAGCCCTGAAGCCTTGGAAAGAGAGGTAATAGGAGGCAAATGTAGCCAGTTTATGAAAGGGGAAGGTGTTGGATTTATCGATGGTAAAAGGGACAGCCCATCATCCCCTGAGGAGGTACAAGCTTGCCTAGGGAAGGAGAGAGGGAGGAAAGACCCAGAAAAGGTGTTGCACCACCTTGCTTATCGATCTTTGACAGGTCCACAAAACAATTTAAAGATTGCAGGGTATCCAAGTGCTTTGGGAGTCCAAGACTGAGGGCCTATAGTTACCCTAACGTTGGGAGGTAGGGCTAGATGGGCTGTTGTTTAAAGTTTAGTGTGGAAGCAAATGAGCCACTTTCTGTGATGTTTTAGCTTTGCACCTCCTAGTGAACTATGATATATCACTACTCATGAGGAGGTAGACAGAATCACATTGACATGCATGACATAGTCTCTTCCATGTTTAGAAGAGCTGTTGGATGTAGCTGAGGCAGATGGCAGATTTTTCTGAAAAGAATTTAGCAAAATATGTGACTTTCTGCATGTCCTGGATGGAAAGAACTTGAGATCTGAAAAAGATGAACATGTGAGAAAGTACAGTAGACCAGAAAACTGACTGACTTCAAAGAGAAAGAGAACTTAGATGCTTAAAAGACAGTAAATACAGGATTACATAAACAGTTGAGTAATTGACTTCTAGGGTTATAGTTGCCAAAATCTTCTTGTCATTACGTCTGGGGGATACTTGGAGTTGAAGTCAGAGGGCAGAGTTCTGTTGGAGCATTGTGCTTGCATAACTCCAGATTCAGCATAATTCTAGGTTTTGCTGGCAGCTAAACTCTCATACACTTGTATAAGAATTATCTAGCACCCAATACAAACAGTTCACCATTTAGATACAGCTCTGTCCCCCACCAACAGAAATGGCCACCAAACCAGACAGTGGACAATCCTCGAATGTCCACAAAAAAGGCACCCAAAACATTACAGTTGCACAATGGTACAACCAATGGATTAAAATTACAAGGAAAGAGACTCTATCTAAATATTAGGAAAAAATATTTTTGTATAAGAGCTGTTGAATAGTGGAATAGATAACCTCAAAGGGGGGATCTCCATCTTTGGAGGTCTTTAAACAGAGATTGGATGGGCAAAATTCAGTACCTGAATCATTGGAAACAATGCCCTCACATTTCAGCCAGCTGCCATGTTACACAAACAGAAAAAAAGAAAATCTGAAAGAAGAATTGTTCCAACAAATCAATTGCTTTTTGGCATTGGGATACTGTTCCAGACACTATAATCAAGTAGAACAAAAACAGGGGGAGAGAAGTCATAATGCCAAGAATCAGAAAAGATTGTATGGCTCAGCATAGCATGCCAGTTTAAACATAAAGAACTACACTATGCTTAGCCATTTACACCCAAACCTACTGTAGAGCCACTGATGCCTCCAGGCCATGACCATTACATGCCTGGAGGAGACGGGTATCACATAAGCATCTGACTGTGTTCCCATAACTTGATTCAAAGTTATTCCCTCATCTGATGAGGTCTGTCAGGTCTGATATAATCACTTAGCGTCTGTCTATGGGGACATAACCAGATGCTTCTGTGATTTTCTCCCTTCACCAGCAGAAATGGGTCTAGAGATTCAGTAAATCTTCAGTGTTTTTTTGTTTTTTTGTTTTTTGGGTGAGGGAGTTCCACTGTGAAGGGAGGAAAGGAACACCAGCTTCCACAGTGACAAATAATAGACATGTGCAGGTACAAGGTTAGCTTATGCTCGTGTATGCTGCTAGCTGCATACTAGCTTGAGGTTGTCAGTACACCGGCCCCATTGGAATTCTAACTGGGTTCAAGAAATGCAGGAGATGAAAAATTAACCTTAAATCGTTAACATAACAATCAATGGATTAAAATTTCCAAGGGGCCAAGAACTCATTCAATGCAAGTTTTTTTTTAATGCACCTGGATATGAGTTTATAGAATCACAGCCAAATCACCTGTCAGTGCAGGGATCCATCACTAAATCACCCTGAAAGATAGCCATTTAATCTCTGTTTAAAATCGCAAACAAAGGAGAGTCTACCAACTTCTAACCTAGCCTATTTCACTACTGAAGAGATCATGTTGGGAGTTAGAGTTTCCCTGAGTGTTAGCCCTTTGGGGAAAATTCTATGAAATCTAAAACTATTAGGAATCAATCTTCTTTTAGGAGAGTAGCAGAAAAAGCACGCCTCAATTTCCATGTTGCTTCCCTAAACTGAAACGGACTCAGAAAAACAAAACAAGGCAGGCAGTTTCCATTTACAAACTTATGATGAATTTTACAATCACATGTGCATTGAACAGCCTAGATCCCCTAACTAGCTAACAAAATATTTGATAAGACAGAAGGCAGAGGCAGGGAGAGAGAGAGAGGGAGAGGAATCTGAGAGGTGGGGTCTTTTATAAATGGCCAATGATCCCAGAGTCTATCCTGGGTCATATAGTCTGGGCACCTCGATATCATAGCCATGCATTTAAATAACACACAAAAAAAAGAGTGAGGCTTTAGATGAGAAGGCAGAAGGCTTTGACATGCAAAGGAAAAAGAAATTCTATGCTGGTGAAGCCCCACTTGCCCTAGAACAAGAGAGGAGGAAGAAAGAATGCTGGAATTTTCCAACAGGTCTTACCATTATAAGTCCCTCATAATGTTTATTCAGAATCACCTTTCTTGTAATTTGAACCTATTAGTTTGGGTCTTATCCTCTGGAGCAACAGAGAACGCATTCTTTTACATCTGTCTTTTACATCTGTAACATGACAGTCCTTCAGATAAATAGAGATCTCAGTCTTCTCTTCTCCAAGCAAAACATGCTCAATTCCGTACACGGCTTATTTTCCAGACCTTTTGCCTTCCCCTGGACCCGTCGAGTCTGTCAATGATCCTCTTAAACTGTGGTGCCTAGATCTGCACACAGTATTCCAGCTGAAGTCTGACTGAAGCAGAATAAAGTGTTGCTGTTACTTGTCTAGATAGATACTTCATAGTTCTGTTGATACAGACTAGAATTGTATTGCCTTTTTTTTTTCTTTTTGTGCTGCCACAACATGCTGTTGACTGCTGTTAAGGTTGCAGTCTACTGATACTCCTAAAACCTTTTCACTTGTGCAGCTTTCGAGCTAGATGTTACCCATCTTTTAAAACATTTTTTCCTATATTTTGGAATATTCTTTCCATCTCTATTTTGAGGTACTTCTGAGAAATTTTCTGGTCTGAGACTGGGCCTATCTTAGGCTTACATACTAAGCCTTTTTTGTTCTTCTATTACATTTTTTAAAAAAGGTTGTTAGCATTGCAAAACACCCTCATAGTTTCTTGGCCTTGTTTCCAAGTCCAGAATGAGAACATATGATAAAAAAAGCCCTGGTGGACCAGACCAATGACCTATCTAAAGAAGCATTCTGTTCCAACAGTGGCCAACTCATTGCCCACTGGGAGGTCCCCTAGCCCAACATGAGGCAAATATGCCTTTCGTGTTATATACTTTCCAGCTACTGGGCCACACTGCCTCTGAACTTGGATCTTGAACCTGGATGAGTTGATCTCACCTTCTTTTTGATGAGTGGCAGCCATCAAAGCACCCAAAAGTCATACTAAAATGATCCTTGGAAAATATCTCCAGAACGCTGCCCATTTCCCTTAAGGCAATGGCAGACCCAAGTCTTTGGATGGGATAAACAGCCTAGTAAAAAGTGTGGATAGAGAGAAAATTATTAGTGTAGCTTTAGCTTGCATAGAACTGCAGCTATCATCAGTTTTAGTTAATAGACCGTGATTAACAGAGAGCTGCAAGCCTAAGAGCAGTTACTTGGGAGTAACTCACATTGAATTCAGTGGGGTTTGATTCTGAGTAAACATACGTAGGTCTTCTGGGCTTCATAGCTCCAGCAGATGAGAAATTTCAACTCTCTAATCTAGCTTTTCTTGCATGTAGGCAAAAGCAAAGAGTGCCTTGTTATTCTTTCTTTCATCTGCTGATACTATTGCCATTTTCCCCTGCAAAGCCTTTATTTGTGACTAATGGACTGCAGAGTAGATTGCTGCTGGTTAGGTCCTGCAGCATGAGAGAACATTTAGAAAAATGCAGGAGACAGAGAGAGAGAGAGAGAGAGAGAGAGAGATGTAGAGAACCATGTAGCAATAATAGGAATGTTATTCGATTACCCAAAATAAATTCTGAGTCGTGCCTGTTTTGCAAACAACTTCTCCTCTGCTAAAGAGAGGAAATCCACATTGTTGTCGTGGTCTTGAGTCCTGCATGGGTACAGATCTTTCCCTGGTGCTCAGTGGAGGGATATCAGTACTATGGTTTTAACAGTCCATGGACAACATCCTACATCAAGTTTGGGTGGCATAAATCTCCACACGTAAAGTTAAGTTTTAATTCTGCTCCCCATCCTTTGTATTTGATGGTAACATTGTACAAGTGACCCAAGATAAGAAATGTAACGATTATCCCAAAGCATATGTGCATCCATGTATAATGTGCATCCATGAACAATGGCACCTAGAGTAGAACTCCAGCTCTGCAACTTTGAGCTGTATGTGGACATTCCACCCTGGACACAGAAGTCCAACTGCTTCCATATGGGGGAAACATATGCATCAGCAGGATTGCAACTCACAGGCCCCTCCCTAAACTGAAAACCCCAGGATTCCATAGGATTTTGAAAGTGGAATAACAGCACTATAACAATCCAGTGTGGAAATGGCCACAGTCCAAGGTCAGACTCTGGCTCATCCATTACAAAAAGAAGCAAGGAATGCAGATGCTTAAGCCAGTTGTTTCAGCTGGAAATGAAGGTTCATGTAGCAGAGCTGCATATAATCTAAGATATTATTTAAGAAACTGTTACTGGGTGTCCATTTTCACATTGGTTCATGACCGGAAGCTTCTCCGTTATACAGCAGCCTGACATTCGGACTGAGGTGACAGTGCTTTAAAAAGCAAAACAGGGAGTAAATACATTTGCACACATTACTGTTCCTCTGTTAGTCAGTGTCATTTCCAATCTCTATATATGTTCTTGATTTATTGATTAAATTGTTTGCATCCATTTGTGTTTGCTAAGTGTCCATAAGCCAGGACTAGGTATCCACTGGGACACACAACTGTTATTCTAAAAAATTGTCTGGCTGGGACCCAAGCTAGGTCCAGTGGGAACCATTTCAACAAAAGGCTGGTCCCAGAGTTAGGCTCTTCTCTAAAGGAAACCCCTTACACCAAGGGCAGTGGAATGCTCAAGAAAGGCACAAAGCAGTTTCTGTGGCCCTCATCCTACCGAGCTTCACAGACCACCTTTTTCTGGCCCTAAAAAGAATGAATTTCCTGCCCTTGAAATATCCAGGAACTGCAATTCACCATACAAGCAGGCCGCATCCTCTCTACTGTTTAATATTAAAAAAAAAAATCAATTGTCAAGACCAGAAGTGGATTTTCTACCCTGACTTCTGATTTGGGATTTTTCTTTTTTCCTTTTTGATATTTTTTGCAACTACTGGAGGGTCTTGCAGAAGAAATTTTTTCCCCTGTCCCACTGGAATTACCCATCTCTGCCTTATATTTAAGGAATCTCCTACTCTTGCAGTGGCAGAGCTTGGAGTGTGTGGAGGGGGAGCGGGTATATGGCATGAGGGTCGTGGCCACTGTGCATGGGGGCGTGGCTGTGGTGTGTGGGGGCGTGGAAAGGGTGCACAGGGGTGTGGCTACAGGCCGGGACACCCCAAAAACGTTGCTGCCAGGGGCAAATCGCTCCCCCACCCCTATGTCTCTATGGAACTGTACTCTTGAGGGATCTTCCATTCTAGATGGACACTTTGTTGGGTACATGTCACATGTGTAACTTTTCCTTGTTCTGGAGAATGCAGTAGAGATCTTATACTGCAGTACAAGTACAGTATTTCTACAGTACAGAAATTGACATATCTCTGAATGCAAAAATGGCTAAAGATTTTAAGTTGCCATTCAACATAGAGATTATGTAATAGAGTCATGTGTTGATTGTGTGAAACCGTCCTGAAGATGATGGGCAAGATCGAGCAACTGAATGTGAGTTTGAATCTATAACTGAATGTGCAAGCCACAGAATAACTATATGCACAAGAGGAAGCACATTTGCATGTAAATTAACATTGTATATGCAACTCCACCTCTACCACATTGAACTGAATGCTGGCCTTCTGCATCAGACAAAAATGCCCTTTCACTTGTTACTGCCCTGGCTAGTCCGAGCTTTGGGGATATTAAAAGATATCCTTTGATATCACAATTTGGCTGCACTTTTCTATTCCCCTCCATGTGCTTGCGAGGAGGCCGCCGGACAAGCATGCAAACAAGCTCGGTCGTTAATTGACGTAATATTCAAACAACAATACAGGCAGGCCAGGAACAGCTGACTCGCTGCTTTAGGAGACCTCCAGGCAAGCACTCTAATTAGGTATGAACGCAACCTACAAAAGAGCCTCTGCCCCACAATGACAGCTTGATGGGTAAACTATGCAATACCCAAGTACTCTGCGTTTGCATACTGGCTACTCTATTGAGAACCGCTATGATTACTCAATCATTCAGATTCTGACCTTTCGGAGGCTTTGTCTCCAACTCCAGATCTATTGTTTTCCCCAAGTACGGCATAGCCTGCAGTCACAATTCTCCTTATAAAAAGCCTTGATTCTGAGACCTTCCTCGGATCGCTCCCGAGTTTCATCCCGCCTTGCTGTCACTTTGCTTGGTGAGCCTCCCCTCAGCTCCACGTGCTGAATTACATCGCACCCCAGCCTCGCTCTCTATTTTTCTGGGCTTCAGGACAGGTGAAGTATCACCCAAACCAGCAACTCCTCTAAAAATCCCTCCGTATCACTCCAACCTTTATTTCCTTTAGTTATCTTGTGCGAATGTGTCGCATGTACTGTTTTGCTTGTGTTTAATAAAACATCATTTATTGTTTCAACTTCTGTGTGCTCGTTGACTCGGCCTGACCCCGTAGACATAGGGTTCAAGATCTCACTACGTTACCCTGCCTCTCGTAACGCTAAGCAGTGCTCTGAGCTAATTTTCCCCACCTTTCGTTGAGCACCTTTTGGTGTCCCTCCCGGGACCCCCAGTACACAGGGTAACACACTTCTCTAGGGAAATTCATGCAGGCATAAGAGACTAACAGGATTCCAGGCAATGTGACAATTTCTCAATTGCCAGGATGCTTAAACACAGTTCTGGGCACCATAGTTCAAGAAGGATATCAGAAAGCTAGCCTGTGTCCAGAGAAGGGAAACCAAGATGCTCAGAGGTCTGGAAACCAAACCTTATAAGGAATAACTGAGGATGTTGAATATGTTTAGCCTGAAGAAGAGAAGACTGACAGATGACATGATAGCCATCTTAAATATCTGAAGGAATGTCATGTAGAGAATGGAGTGGGCTTGTTTTCTGCTTTTTCGAGACAAACACATCAATCAGTGGATTCAAACTACAAGAAAGGGGATTCCACCTAAAGATTAGGAAGAACTCCCTTACTGTAAGAGCTTTTTGACAATGAAATAGACTGCTTCTAGCAGAGGGCGGTAAGTAGACTCCTGATTCTTCTTTGAAGATCTTCAAAAGTATGGATGAATATCATTCAGGAGTGCTGTATTCATGTATTCCTGCATGACAGAGGGTTGGACTGGATGTCTGTTGTGTCACCTTGCAACTCTGAGATTCTATAATACACATACAAACACACAGAGAGAGCAAGAGAGAAAGAGTATGACTACAATTGTGACCCATCACTAATAGCTTTTAAAATTAAGACTGTCCCATTAAAAAAAGGAAAGAAAACCCTAATTCAGTGCAGCAAATATTAGTGAATATAAGAAGACCAACACTTTTAAGAGCTAAGTACACCAAAACCACTGTATGGTTAGATAAATCTGTATGTTCTATCTTCTTTCACATTTTTTCACAATTTGAAGTTTTCTGTCCCAATTTTTGAAGAATTTTTCAGATTTTGGTTTATCAAAAGCCAAACTGAATTCTCTCCTTTCCTTCAACCTAATCCCAAATCACACAATGACTTCCTTTCAAGGCTACCAAAGAGGCACACACAATTGCTTCCATGCAACTTCACTAGCATCCATTCTTTTCTACTGAGAATTCTTCCATAGTGCTCTTCACCTCACTATTCCAGGGTACTAAGACTTCATTTCTGACCAAACCATTCTTTTCTGGTTGCCTACTTCATTGTATTTCATGTGAATGTCTCATACTGTTTCAATCCATTTCTCTTTATACTCAGAGACTTCTAAATTATGACTAGCCAAATGGTCCATTGTTTTTCTCCCCAAAAGCATTGGTTTTTGTTAACAGCATGCCATCCTTCAAGATAGTCTTCCTGCTCAATGCCAACTGACCTTGGAGTGTTTCTTTCGATGCTAATTGTGATGTCTCTAGAGCCACCTGCCAATAAACTGGAGCCAAGCCACAGTTCTCTTTTGAGCAAGCTTCTGTGAAAGCAGCAAATCTCTTTGAGGAAACTGGTTCCCAAGTCTGTAGTGCTCTCTGTTTTTGCTCAGTGAGTGTTTGGCATTCAGTTCAATCGTGGAAAAACAATTATGTTTTCATTCTAACAGTGGTTTTCACATTCTACTTCCAAGGAACCCTTCCTCAATTGACTTGTTTTCAGAAGAACTTAGCATGGTGGAGAATAGTCCGACACATCTTGGAAGAAATACATTCTATCTATGTGGAACATTGGTGGGGATCAGTGAGCATGTTAGTTGTTGTTGTGTACCTTTAAATTATGTCTGATTTATGGTGACCCTAAGCTGAACCTATCACAGGGTTATCTTGGCATGATTTGCTACTGATTTCCTCCAAGAATATGAGAGTATGATTTGTTTGAGGTCACCATGTGAGATTTCCATGGTCAAGTGGAGATTTGAACCCTGGTCTCTCAGAATTCTTGTCCAGTCCTCAAACAACTACACCACATTGGCTATCAGAATTTTAATTAATTTGCCTTTAAAAAAAATGATTAACCAAAATGCACATATTTCTACAGTTGGAAAGAATATGCAACAATATTTGAAAAATAGTCAAAAACATTTTTTGTGTCAGAAAACCTGATGAGAAGTATTCTGGACTGAAAAGAATCTTTGCAATTCAGAATTTATCCTGCACAAAAATAGTCTGTGGTTCTTTTTGTGTTTTGATTGGACAGCTGATAGCTGGGTGGTAGCTAGGGAGAGAATAAAAGAAATCACAGAGAGGCTGAAATAAGACTGCTTTTCCAGTCTACAGTAAATGAAGAGGAGACTGTGATGTAGCCTCCAGGATGCTGTTTCTACTTGATAACAGACCCAGACATGCTGATGCTGATAGGAGAATATAACTAGGTTATGAGAAAATAGATATAAGGATGTTATGCAATGTTCAAGGATATTAACCCTTGGAAGCCTGTAATGCTGCTTTATGATGCTTTATATACCATGTTATGCAATGCAATGCAAGCAATGCACCCAGACATTCACATGTTTGTGTTTTAGTCTAAGGGGGTCAGATATGTTTGTGTATGTATGTATGTGTATATATGTGTGTGCGCGCATATGATTGTATATACTGTAATTAACAGCCAAAAAGATTACTGAAGAATCTGACCATTTCCCCAAATAAATATCTGGAGATGACAAGACTTAAGAATGTTTAAATGGAATGTTGATGCTAACTGTCTGTCTGATTTTCACCAGCATCAACAGTTCCATGTCTAGGTGGCCAGAAGGTGATAATATGACCCAAGACAGAAAACAGATTAACTGACAAATAGCAAAGGAAGCCCAATCCATGAGTCTAAAGAGATAGGAATGGGGAACCATACCTGTTTCAATGGCCCAGCTCCCCCAATGAACTGCGGCAGCCTTCCCTCCCCAAGGCCATTTTTTGGCCTGTGGAGAGCAGGGGAAGAAGCATCTAACTATGTTTCTATAGCTGGAAACACAGTAATGATGGCACCACATGGGAGCTTGTCTGGATATGTTCCTGTATGTTGTTGTTGTTGTGTGCTGTCAAGTCATTCCAATTGATGGCGACCCTAAGGCGAACTTCTCACAAGATTTTCTGGGACTGAGAATGTGTGATGCAGCCAAAGTCATCCAATGGGTGTCCATAGCCAAGTGGGGAATTGAACCCTGGTCTCTAAGGTCATAGCCTAACACTCAAACCACACTGGTTCTCTATGTCCCTGTAATGAGATGATTATATCCTCTGTTAAGACCACTGGAGGTCCTGAGTAGACCCTGATGAATGGTATAGTCATTTCATGTCTGGCTACGGGGACAGTCCTGCAATTCCTAACTGCCAGGTGTGGAATGTCTATAGAGAGGGGGCTTCAGTGGCTCTACAGGAAGTCCCAGGGTCAGTGAATAGCCAGCTGTAGTGGAGTTCCCACGTGTGAATCATAGACCATTTCCACACAGGGTAATAAAAACGGCGCAGTGCATCCTCCACGGAGGACGTCTGCACCTTGGAGTGGACTGGGTCCAGACTACTTACTGTAGATCCGCACCTCAGTCCACTCCGGAACAACCCCAAATCGTCCTCCAGTGTGCTTTTGAAAGACCTGATTTTTCCGGTCTTTCAAAAGCACGGAGCGCGCCACTGTGAGCCTGCTCCCTTGTGCAGATTCGCAGGCTCGCACCAATGTGAGCCTGCGATCTGCTGAGGGCGAGCTTTAGGCTGGCGAGCTTCAGAGGTTGGTCGAGACCCAAGACCAACCCGAAGCCGCCATTTTGGACGCCATAGCAGAGAGGATCGATGACCATGCACTGCTCCAGAGCAGCCTGGACTGGACTGGGGAGCCAGAAGATCTGGTAAGTAGCGGTGCGGGGCGATTCCCTCGCCCCGTGTGGAGATGGCCATAGAATGGTAAGAGTTGGAAGAGGCCACAAGAACCATGCAGTCCAACCCCCAGCTATGCAGGAACCCAATCAAAGCAATCCTGACAAATGGCCATCCAGCATCTGTTTAAAAACTCCAAAGAAGGAGACTCCACCACACTTCCAGGCAGCATGTTCCACCACCAAACAGCTCTGACTATTAGATAGTTCTTCTTGGGGTTCAGGTGGAATCTCTTTTCCTGTAGTTTGAATCCATTGTTCCTTGTCCTAGTCTCTGGAGCCATAGAAAACAAGCCCGCTCCCTCCTTGACATGACATCCCTTCAAATATTTAAACATGGTTATCATGTCCCCTCGTAACCTTCTCTCCTGCAGACTAAACATCCCCAGCTCGCTAAGCCACTCCTCATAGGGCACGGTTTCCAGAACCTTCACCATTTTGGTCACCCTCTTCTGGACATGCTCCAGCTTGTCAATATCGTTCTTGAAATGAGGTGTCCAGAACTGGACACAGGATTCCAGATGAGGTCTGACCAAAGCAGAATAGAGTGGCACTATTACTTTCCTTGGTCTGGACATCGTACTTCTATTGATGTAACCAAGAATTGCATTGGCTTTCTTGATTTCTGCATCACACTGCTGACTCGTGTTCAGCTTGTGGTCTACTAAAGTCATGAAAATCTACTAAAATCTACTAAAGTTATTAAAGTCACGACTGATTTTTTTCCCCCCACAGAATTACTTCAAGAAGAAATTTTGTTGCAGTTCTAAAAGGAACACCCCATTATAATCTCATGAAATCATTAAATGGTCTTGAAAAGCAAACCATGCTATATTTCTTTTCTCCAGCACTACCTTTAGTGTCATACTGAAAGCAGATTGGAAAGTCACAGTGACAACAGCAATGGGAGTAATGATAACAGCAGTAGCTTATATATATATATAAAAAATCATGCGTAAATTCCTGCGGCCTCCAGTTTAATCCTGTATGTTGCAGTGCTCTGCTTTTTTTCAGTTCCGTTTTGCTTCTTTTATTAAATTCTCAGTTTAGTGACTGACGTTTCTATCCGCAACTTACCCCAGTGTTCTGCTTTTGTCTACAGCTGTAGTTTTGGCGGTACAGAGGAGGTAAACCCACACACAAATCTGTCACGAAAATCCTCCTTGGAAAATTGCCTTAATTTTTTTTTCTCATTATTTGGATTACAACTCCTCAACTCCCTTTTTTACATAAAAGAAAATAGAATGCAGATTCACTCTCATTCTATTGTTTCCCTTGACAGTTTGACAGTTATAAGAAGTTTTGCTGGGCCTGTTCATCTTCAGTTTAATGCACAAATTTCCCAGTCCTGACTTAATGTGCAAACTTTGGGAAGCTTAAGTGTTTTTCAGCATGTTACTGTGGAAACTTAGCTCCCAGAAGTCGCCGCAAGTGCTAAAAGCAAGTCATGGGAAACCCAGGGTTTTGAAAAGAGGAAATCTACATGCACGTTCTTGGAATTGTTCATAGATGTAATGTTGTTGTCTGCCTTCGAGTCATTTCTGACTCAAGGTGACCCTAAAGTGAACCTATCACAGGGGTTTCTGGGAGCTGAGAGTATATGATGTGCCCAAGGTCACCCAGCGGGTTTTCTATCGCTGGGTGGAGAAACGAACCCTGGTTTTCAAGGGCTCAAACTACTATACCACACTGGCTCTCTCGTCGATGTATACCCTCCAACATTTCACACATGAAAATTGGGATACACACAGCCAAGCAACATCAGAGTGTGGTCAAGATGACAAAAGTTATTAGTGAGGAAGAACAGACGAGCTAGGAGAGACTGCAGCAGTTCGCTTTTGCCTGAGCCTACCGGGAAGGGAAAGATTCCGTCCCTTCTCTATTTCCCCCAGCAGAGTTGATGAAGCGCAAACTATTTTTGCACTTTGAATTCAGTTTGCAATAATGGAAGGAAGCCAGGATGGAGGAGAAAAGTGGGAGGGCGAAAGAGAAATAGAAACATTTTTAAAGCAGCTAAAAAAGTGGGATGACAGAGAATTAATTAGGGACTGTCTTTGCCAGGCTAGGATAGTTGGAAGATACGCTCTTGAATAATGGAACAGATGGGTGCAATGCTTCTTCTTCAAGAGACATTTGGCAGAAGGCTTTTTCCACACTTCACAGTCATTCTATGGAATCCCGGAATATGAAGTTTCTGGAAGTGCATTTAGAATTCTCAACAAGAGAGCTCTACTGGCTCACCAACAACAAACCCCAGGATTCCACAGGACACAGCCAGAGCAGATAAAGTGGAACCATAGTGCAATAATTATGCAGCATGAAAGGGCCCAGAATGTGGGGACTGAGAACAATTCCCTGCTTGTATGATGCTGCTTCTCTTTTTTCTTGTATGATTCAGGCCAAGAAACAAGAAATGCCTACTGCTAGTGAGTCTACACTGCACCACACTTTTATAGTGCTATTAATCCACTTTCAACATCCTGTGGAAATCTGGAGTTTGTAGTTATCTGGCTGAGCTATCTGGCTGAGAATTCTAAAGGTCCCTCCCTAAACTGCAACCCCCCGAATTCCACAGGAAGTTGAAAGTGGAGGAATAGTACTGTAACAATGTAGTGTGGAAAGGCCCTAACTCTTCCTGATTCATTTTATACCCTGTGCCTTCTCCGGCTTGTGTGACTGTGGGACCAGTGGTGGGAATGAATGCAAGTAAAGGTTGCTGAGTCTCTCTGCTAGAGTCAAGCATAACATCACCACTATTTGTTACCAAATTTAATTTCATTGCTGCATTATCCCTTCCTCATGCAATCAAGAGTTTCCATTAGCTTGCTTTCATCTGGGAACTCTGGGACCTTCTGAGGCTGCAAAAAGGGATCACAGGTCTCACTTTCAGCCCACAGCTGCACTTTCCAAACCCCATCTCGATCTTTCTTCTGACAGAAAAGATATCTGCTACTGTGCTTTCAGTGAGGCAGCAGAATGAGGAAGAGTATTTGAAACTAAGCTCATTTGTAATCAAACTACAAATGTCTTTAGCTGCATAAGCCCTCAAAGGACACTTTGTTTAGATTTTCCCTTGCAGACCATTTCTGCTACCTTCTCCCAGATTCGGATCTGCTTGATTGCATATGTTAAGAGGCAAGCTGCCCTATCAGTCTTATCTTGGAAGCAAAAAGGAAGTGGGGAGAAAAGGACAGCAGTTCACACAGGAGTGGGCGAAGGGAACAACAAGGCTAGAGGTTCTTTTAAATGTGGAAATGGGACCTTGGGATGGGAAAATTTGGGACAAGGGACCATCTTGGGGACAGATGCTAGAGTAGCTTAACAGATGTTGACAACAGCTGTTTTTCTCAAGCAAAAGTCATCTTTCTGGAGTCTGTATGAAATGATTAAAGCTAAGACAGAAGTTCTTAAATGTTTACCATTCCATGTAACTGATATGTGTGTATGTGATGTGCAGGAAAAAAAACTGCTTTGAGAACACAGTTCTCTTGCATTTCAGCAGAATGAGACATGCATTTGTAACTGAAAAGAGATAATTTCTGCACTACACTGTTATAGCGCTATTATTCCACTTTCAACTTCCTATGGAATCCTGGGGTTTGTAGTTTAGGGAGGGCATTTAGAATTCTCAGCCAGAGAGTTGTTTGGCCTCAGCAAACTACAAACCCCAGAATTCCACAGGATATTGAAAGTGGAATAATAGTATATATCAATGTAGTATGGAAATGGCTGTAAAGGCTAGGGTATAAAATCTAACCTCGCAGGCATGCTTGCTGAAGACACTTGAGAGGGTCTTCATGGTGGCTCCTCCTAGGAGCTCCTTTTGCTGAGCAGCCAGATTGATCATTGCTTTGCTTTCTTTTCATTGGGAGGGAAAAAAGACAGGCTTTTGACCAATTAGCTGATTACTGAGGAAAGATTTTTAATAATGGATACTATACTTTCCCCCTCCTTTTGTTTTTTTTAAAATCCTTTCAGTGATTTTAAATTGTTTTAATTCAATATTTGTTTTTCATAAGATAACTTACTAAATTGTTTTCTAAATATTCTTTGTTGTCTAAATATTCTCTGCAGTCTGTTTTTAATGCTGGTGAGGTTGCTTCTGTGATGCATCACTGGCTGATGCACAATTGGTTGCACAATGTTGGTATGGAGTGGAAGGATGATATAACAGAGCCACGGTGTATCAACATGAGTTTAACTTCCCCTCCACAAGCACAGTGTAGGATCTCAGCTTTTATTAATAATGTTGCACAGTAGCTGAGAATGGAAGATGCTAAACTGTTATGGGCTTCTAGGACCTAGACTCAAACTCAGAGTCTGAGGCAGCAGAACCTGCTCTGAGCTCTGGCACACAGACTGCAGCAGCAGACCCTGAAGAGAAGACAGTACCACCACCCACCCCAGGGACAGAAGTGTCAGCCCCAGCAGGGAGCCCTGCTCATTCGGATCCAGAGAATGATCTAGCCATGTCTACCTTTGCCTAGTGTAGACACCAAAAGGGTCTCCTGTGTCGCTTCCAGCGAATTTATGCCAAGCACCAATTAATCAGGCACCAGCTGCACTGACCCTGGAGCCTGTAAGAACTGAGCCTTTCCCCTCTAGCCTTTGTCAGCAATCAACTGACCATTTCTCCCATGCATGCTTCTGTTTGCTGACCTTGCCTGTGTTTCTGCCTTTGACTTGTGTTTGTTTCTGCCTGCCTCTTGATTTATGGACATTGTTGGGATCCTTATTGCTTCTCATTTGCAAAGCTGTTTCCTTGCTGACCACTTAAGTTACTGCTGAGTTTCTGACCTGTGTTTGTTATCAGCTTTTCCTGGCTGCCAGCCTAGACCAAGCTAGGACATGAGCATCCATTCACAATGGAATAGTACCCATGCTTAGAGAGAAATGCAGTGTCATAATTTGCAAAGGTCTAAGCAGGAGGGGGAGGGAGGAGGGAAAGAGGAAAAGATTCATAGGCACATGGTGAGCCATGCAGACTAAAACAGTGTTAGAAGCTGTTTTTGTCCAGGGAAAAGTCCTATTCCTGAATTGGATGCCTATATAATCACATTAAAGCTGGGATTCATTTTGGAATGTTTGCATGCATATGTGCTACTTACCTGTGCATACGTGCTTTTTGGGGTCACTGCAGGGATTGGGATTCCTGTCCTCTCTGTACAGCACCCAAAAACCTCCTGACACGAATTTGGGAGGGACTTTAGCCACCCCCAGCCCTAGTCCAGGTGTCAACCCTTGCTTTAGATGTCATTGGACTGCAACCACCATTAGCTGAACCAACACAGTGAGTAATGACAAGAGTCGTAGTTCAACAACATCTGGAGGGCTGCTCATTTCCCACCTCTAGGGAGTACAGAATATAGATATGAGATTTAAGTATGAATCTTTGTGCAAACTGGAAAGAGAAAAAACAAAAATTGATAGTCTTGCCCATTCCCATTGACCACAAGGCAACAAGATCAGATGCCTCTACCACCTCAGTGTCTTGGTTCCATTTGCAATTGCTCCCAAATCTTGACAAACCCATGTGATATCACACAGTGATGGAACAGGGATAGAATCATAAAGCTATCCTCAGGGCCATTAAGTCCAGCTCCCTGCCAGCCCAGGTGTCTCTTGAGAAGTACTATTCATTGAATATGAACACAAAGTCTGCCCTTTGCATAATTTTCCTTTTGATCTATAAAGTAAACTCTCAGCTTTCAGACAACATCGGAAGCCAATGTATCTGAGCGGCTGAGACTGCATTAGCACAAGGTGTTGGAAACAAAGAGACATCAACGTTTGCATAGATTAGTGAAAGCTCTGAAGAGCATACCTGTCCTTTTGTTTCACCTCTCCTTTTAGTTCTTTGATCTACGTGCTCAATCCTTCTTCTTCCTTCCTGCCTGCAGAGCTCACTTTCTCTTTCTTCCAAAAGTTAATTAGTCCTTTGTCTCCTTTTGTCTGGGAAGGGAGCATCTCTGAGGCTCCTGCCTTGGGATGGCTTACATTCACTCATTAGAGCCAGCTATTAGGGGTTCTTTTACCAACAGTTAGGAAACTTTTTAAAAAAATCTATCTCTTTTCCTATCCAAGATGGATTTCCTGAAACAATAAATGTAATGGCTCCCACGCTGCTTATTGCCTTCCCAGATAATAATTGAGTATTTTTCTCAGGTTTATTACCAAAGCTCACACTGTACTTGGTATGTTGCACTCTGCTTAGTATAGATACCAAATATTCCTACACAAGGGTTGTGGGATGTGTTGGTGTGACCAAGTTAGTGCCAGGAATATTTTGAATTTGAACCACTCTTTACCCTCACTTTCCATTTATTCTAAAAGAGGAGAAAAAAGTAGGCAGTAGGGATTATTTGTTGGAGCATGCCCATAAAGATGATTGATTTTTTTAGATGACTGCCTTTTTGAACAAAGAAAATTGCATAATTAAAGTTTGATTGGAGAACAGACTTTACAGAAAGACAAACAAGTCAAATAGAAATAATGCTGTTGTTTTAAAACCTATTAGACCTCAGTCAATGCAGGAGTGTAAAAAGATTACTGAGACTAGATGAAAGTTTACTCTGTTTGTAGACATTAGGTTCAAACTGATATTTTTATGATATTTGCTCTCAAGGATGTTACATTTTGAGATGTATTCCATAAACGCTGGAGTGGTTTAAGTGTTGGACCAGGACTCTCAGACACTAGAGTTCAAGTTTCCACTCAGCCATGAAAACCCTGAGTGTCCTTGAGCTAGCCTCACAGCTTTCAGGGGAAGGCAATAAGAGATTGTCTCTGAATAAATCTTGCCTATAAAATGCCAGGACAGGGTTGCCATAAGTCAGACTGAGCTGAAAGGCACATTGCAACAGCAGCAACATATTCTGTACCAGCATTTGTGAAGTCCTAGGCCCTTTCCACACCATGCAATTAGAACGGGGCAGTGCGTCCTCTCACGGAGGTCGTCTGCACCTTGGAGCGGACTAGGAGCGGACTACTTACCGGAGATCTGCACCTCAGTCCACTCCAAAATGACCCCAAGTAGTCCTCCAGCGTGTTTTCTAAAGACCGTAAAAAACAGGTCTTTATTTTCCTGGAACGCGCCATTGCGTTCCTGCTCCCTTGTGCAGATTCGCAGGCTCGCACCAATGCGAACCTGCGATCTGTGGAGGGCGGGCTTTAGGCATGGTGAGCTTCAGCGGTTGGTCGGGACCCACAACCAACTGGAAGCCGCCATTTTGAAAGTGAGAACCACCATTTTGGAAGCTGGAAGCCACCATTTTGGAAGCCGGAGCAGTGCAGATCTACAGACCTTGCACTGCTCCGATTCGTCCTGGACCAAGGAGGAACCCTGTGGAAGAGCTTCAGGGACAGTCTGCGTTGCTTTGGACCCCAGAAGAAGCGGTAGGTAACAGCACGGAGCGATTCCCTCACCTCGTGCGGAAAGGGCCCTAGAGTAGTTTTGTTGCCCTTGGTGCTCCTTCAAGTTATTTCTGACTTATGGCAACCCTAAGGCTAGCCTATTTCAGAGTTTTCTTGGTAAGATTTATTTAGTGGAGGTTTCCATTGCCTTCCCCTTAGGTTGAGAAAGACTGATTTGTCCTAAGGCCCCCCAGTAGGCTTACACGGTCAAGAGTGGATTTGAACCCTGGTCTTCCAGAATCCTAGTCCAACACTCAAACCACTAGACCAGGTTGGTTGTCTAAGACCCTTTTCACATGTGGGGGGGGGGATGGGCGAAAACGCCCAAAAACGGAGCTTACCTGAAACCAGGTAAGTCGGTCGCCACGCGGAGCAGCGCGAGCTCGCTGCTCCACAGTCCTCCGGCGTCCCAAATGGCGGCTTCCAGTTGGTGGAGGCTCTCCACCAACTGGAGAAGCTAGCCAGCCGGAAGCCCGCCCCCAGCAGATCTGCAGGCACGCACTTGCGCGCGCCTGCAAATCCGCTTCAGAGCCGTGCGACGGAGCGGCGCGGGGCTGCGTGCTCCGTGCTTTTTAAAAACCTCGAAAAAGAGGTTTTTAAAAAACACGCAGCACGGCTAGTTCCGGCCGCTCCTGAGTGGATTCTGGTGTGAAGCTATGAAAAGTAGTCCACGCCAGTCCACTCTACGGTGTAGACGACCTCCGTGAGAGGTCGCTCTGCACCATTTCAGAAGCCCGGTATGGAAATGGCCTAAGACTGATTTTACATAGTGGCAATATATACCCTCATAGCTACTCATACAAACATTTCCCTTTCTTGGTATCTGGCCTTCTGAATCCTGCATCTCTTATCATCCCTTATCACTGGCTGTGCTTTGAAGGTCTTGTGGGAATGGCTGTATGTTCAGAATCCAAAGCACAGAATCATAGGATCACAGAGTTGGAAAAGACTCCAAGGACCATTGAGTCCAATGCTCTGCCATGTAGGAATGCACAGCCAAAGCACTTCCAGCAGATGACCATCCGGGCTATCTTTAAAAATCTCCAAAGAAGCAGACTCCCCCACGCTCTCAGGCAGTGCATTACACAGCTGAACTGCTCTTAGTGTCAATAGGTTCTTGGAGATGATCTATTCCAAGCCCCCCCAAGAGATTGGTACATTTCCAAAACTAACCACTTCATCGATGTCAACGAAAATGTGATTGGTAAACAGTGGCTGTAGTAGGTGTTGCAAAGCAGAAGAAAATTTACTTTCCACCCCACCCGCCATGCTATGAACTTCCAAATCATAGCAGGATGACCATTGCAAAGCCCTGCGTGTCCCCTAGCTATAAGCAGTGGCTTGTGCCTTCCATGTCAATCAGGTGGTGAAGCTGTTCTATGCTTCCACATACGTTGTTTTGCAGGTACAAAGCAGGCCTTCCAACTAAGTAATGGCATAGAATATTAGGAAATTGGCTTTATAAATATATATTCTTGATATCTTCGTGTTCTTCATAGAGGACACTACTGTACTTGAGTATTACACACCCCAGAATCCCTTACCTGTGGGATTGGTACAGTTGAGTAATCTACCTGGTCTCCTTTTGTCTGGGAAGGGAGCATCTATATGGAATTCTAACTCTGCTCCTACAGAACGGCTAAATCATGTCTTCTGTTTGTATGTACTTGCATTAGGCTGTTATCACAGCTTTGGAAAAAAAGTTAGTCTTTGGACTATAACACCTTGAATCTCCCATGGTAAGTTTTTTTGTCGGTCAAAAAAGTAAAGTTTGTCAGATCTGGCTATTCTCTGAATGTTGCAATCTGTTGTGGAACTTCAGATTTCTACACAGCTTAACAGTGAATGGGCTTGGGATTCCCCATTGACAGAAGAGTCCCTCACTGCTGCTTTTTTTTGTTTAACTGACTGGCAATGCAGAGACCATTCCAAGTAGGGCAAAGAGCCACTTGCTTTGACCCTCCTCCCCATGAGGATTCATCAAAGCTAGGCAACATATCCCAAAGAAACTTATTATAGACTAATTAAGAGTTGAAAACTCCTCTGATGCTTTGCTTATACAACCCTAAATCTTATGACCCATCAAAGCACCATTCTCCCATGACTTTGTGCTCACTGGAAAAGTGATACGGCTCCCACAGCCATCTGCTTTTTCTTCTAAAGTCATCCAACTGTTCTTTTGATTAAAGAAAGCCTTCAAGAAGGCTCCTCACACAAGTGGAAGGCTGGCAAAAGCGGTGACCCTCCCTCTTTTGCAGTCATGTCTTTCTCATTCTGCTTAAGTGACTGCCAGCCTTCAGACAAGAAACATCTTGATCTCAGTGCTGATAGCCCTTTAGGCTGACTGTTTGAAATGGAAACTACAGGCTTTGCCAGTGAAGTGTTGAGAAGTCAAGCATACACTCAAATTATCTTATCCTCAACCAGAAAGGGGGTTTTGGTGTGCCAAAAGACATTGATAACCTGGTGGAAAAAAAATGGTCAACTATGAGGGCCCATGTTCTACATTGTCTCGTTAGTTACATTTGTATAATTAAGTAGCATCCTTTGGCTCAACCCAGCCTCAAACCTACTTCGCTAGGCATCAGCCACAATGAGAGAAGGAGGTCCATCTAGGTGGTGGTCAGGGGTCAGGTCGATGACATTTCCACCCTCCTCTTCCTAGCAAGTGAAGCTGAGACAAAGGATTCTTACAGGAGTCCTGATTGCTTGCTTGCTTATTTATTTATATGCCACCTTTGCTCTTAAAGTGGGACCCAAGGTGGCTTCCAAAAAGTATTAAAAACATTTAAAACAACTAAAAATATTTAAAAAACATAAAAGTTATAAAAATTTACTTAAAAAACCACTTAATAAATTAGTGAAAGCTCCCCCGCTCACTCATTAAAAGCCTGCTTGAAAAGAAATAGCTTCTGATTGTTACTGCCTCACTCAGTGGTGGGAAAGAGTGGAAACATCACCCACTCATGCCCCAGGGCCTTTCCACACTATACTGTTACAGGGCTTTAATTCCACTTTCATGGAATTCTGGGGTTTGTAGTTTACTGAGAGCAAACAGCCCCCGGGCTGAGAATTCTAAATGCCCTTCCTTAAACTGCAAACCCCAAGATTCCATAGGATATTGAAAGTGGAATATAAGCACTATAACAGTGTAGTTTGGACAGGCTCTGAGTCACCAGCATCGCGGACCTCTTTCTCCAGGAGCAGCCACTGACCAGTAAAATAGGTTTGGAAAGGCAGTAACAATTGTGATTCCATAGGGATGGTGAATACGGAACAGTTACAGATACCTAACTCTAGGTTATGTATCTGTAACTGCATTACCAATGCCAATTGAGCTAATTTTTTTCCACATTTCAAGACATTTTTTTAACAAAAAATAATAATTTGTGCAACCCCCCTTTTTTTCTTTCTGTGGAAAAAGTGGCTGGTGTCATGTGGGCCTTTTATGCTCCTGTAAATTCCCTTCTGCATACTGTTGTGCTTTTTTGGCTGTTATGCAATGGAACCTTACACAGCACAGGATTCTGCCTATGTTTGCCAAAACATTACCCAGAATTTTCCCTCTCGTATTGGATAAATGTGCAATGTGGTTGACACAGCTGTGCCAATCGGCCCCACCCCTTGTTAGATAGATATCAGTGCATCCAGGATGAAGATCTGCAGAAAAGGCAAAGGTGGAAGCTGTAGAATGGCCTTCCTTCCTTCCTTCCTTCCTTCCTTCCTTCCTTCCTTCCTTCCTTCCTTCCTTCCTTCCTTCCTTCCTTCCTTCCTTCCTTCCTTCCTTCCAAGTTGGCTGCCTTACTGTCATGTCCTGGATAACTTGTGCTCACAAACTTCACTCAGAGTTTCAACAAAAGTGTTTCTTTGAAAGAAAGCAAGGAACCCAGCAACTTTCCCAAAAGTTGCTGAGACTAACACATATTGGATGGTTACAGATTGTATACGTCATCATACAGAATCAGGCACCCACATCAATGATTAGTGAAAGCCATAAATGGTACATCACCCCACCATCACAGACATTTTCCCAGGCCATCTGTTACTTCCATATCTTTCATCCTGGGAAGGAGGACAAGTTTCTGTCTCCTTATTTGGCACATCTCATCCCCGTAACACCTTCCCACTATTTTCATATTCCCCATTATGATCTTCTTCCCTCTTGCCTAGATACAAAGTGACATTGAATATTGCAACAATTAACCATTTGGTGCCTTGGGATATTTTTACCAGATACATAGTTGCAGGTAGCAATTAGCAATGGGTACATGATAGCGCTAAAGCAAGCTTAGCCCTGTTTGATCAAGCAAAGCTATTCTGTTACAAATACTAATATATTTAGCATACATGTGAAAAGATCCACACATCCCGACACTTGCACATATGGGCATGCATTGTTTTTGCTAACTATCATCCCATCAACTTTGACTGGTAGTGACTCTATGAGAGACCTCCAAGTCACACTATCATCAGTGGTTTAATGATAAAAGACATTCAAAGAGGGTTTACCATGCCTCCTTCTGCATAGTACGAACAGACGTTAGCCGTAGTGCCACTGCTGTTGTCCCTGAAAGATTCTCTGCCAGTATCACCCCCGCCCCTTCTGCTACTGCTGCCCAGTAGCTCTTTGGCACATTGCATTTGGCTCCTAAGAAAAAAACTGTCTGATATATGGGAGAACTTGCTCTCGTCTGCTGCCATCAGCATTGTTTTCTCCCTCACAGGAGCACACAATTGCATCACCACAAAAAGACAGTGCCATGACAAGGTGGGCATTCATGCACAGACATACGCAAGAAAATGGGAAACTGTTTTGTGCTGCCAGGTCATTCGTCCCTCAAATCCAAGGGTAACGTACCCGCAGCAAATTTTTTACCCCATGCCTCTCGCAGGCCACACCAACCTGTTCTTGGTGTCAGTCACTTCCAGTTTTCTTTTACCTTTCTTCTTCCAACCAGTTCTCCTCTCTTTTTCTTCATTGGGGAGAAGTTGTGGTTGTAGTGGCTGAGAAATCAAGTCAAATTGCCACACTTTCAGACTTTTGCAGTGATTTGGAGACATTTTGTTTTTGCCTAAAAATATCCTTTAAAATGGAGGGATTCAGAGACTTTGAGGGCTAGGTAGACTACTGAAGGGTGCTGGGGGTCTCCTGCAGCCCTCTGGCCACCCTTTCCCCACCCTTGATCTGACATTGCTAACTCCATGGCTTTCCAGGCTTCCAGACAGAATGCCTTCCAAGCCTTCTGAGGAGAAGGTAGAGACTGAGCCCAGGACTTTCTATCTGGAAAGAGAGTAAGTCAGCACTGAGCTTCACTTCCTCCCACACATATAACAGTGCAGAAGGTGCTCAACACGCTCATCTACAAAGCAGATGGTTGATGCTCGATGGGTGGCAGTGCTGAAAGTAGAATAAGCTTAGAAGGGAACAAATCCAAAAGGTTGGAGCAGTGTTAGCACTAGCAGGATTCTGTTTTGATTTAGCATTTTGCAATGACATCTTCTCAAAACCCTTTCCTGATACAAGAATTGATATGAAGCATTATAGGATCATAGAATCATAGAGTTGAAAGAGACCACCGGGCCCATCCAGTCCAATCCCCTGCATGCAGGAACACCCATCAAAGCATTCCCAATAGATGGCCATCCAGCCTCTGCTTAAAAACCTCCAAAGAAGGAGGAGACTCCACCACACTCCAAGGAAGCATATTCCACTGCCGGACAGCTCTGACCATCAGGAAGTTCTTCCTGAGGTTCAGGTGGAATCTCCTTTCCTGCAGCTTGAATCATTGCCCCTTGTCCTAATCTCTGATAGATAGGTTTCTTTCAGTAGAGCAGGAGTGGAAAAATGCAGGGGGTCTAGGTGTCAATCTTTTTAGCCTCTGGGACTTTCCCTAGTTGACAGACATACTGTTAAAAATGCCAAACTGTCACGGTCAGGACTCGGATGAAAACACTGACAGGACCCTCCTCAATAGCTACAACACTGGGACATGAACAGAACAATACTTACTACAGACAGCAGAGATGAAAAAGGGAATGTCCACAAGACTCAGAGCATTTATTTAGAGAAGATGCATTAATTGGGCAAACAGCTGAGAGAGGCTGTCAGCTCATAAATACAGAAGAGGGGATGGGGAGAACTGTTGCAGACAACTGTTACCAGTAGAAGCATCCTGTGTTTGGATCCCTGACTGGTGTTCCTGGAAACCTTGATCCTTGCCTTGTGTGCTGACTATGCTGCTGGATACTCCTTTGGATTGACACTTGGAATTCATTACTCACTTGGACTGCTGAAATAACAAATGATAACTGGCTGACAATCTATTGTAAATCTTCTCCAGGGCTACTGCTAAAGACTCTGTTGGAGAGCTGTGAACCTTGGCGGGCTACCAGCACAGGACACAAGCAAACAAACAAGAAACAGAAGAGGATGGCAGTCCACTTCCAATGTAAAAAAAAAAAAGTGGCCAAAATTCAGGATCAGACTAACAGATGCATTATCTGGAGTTACAGATTCACAGGAGATCTGCATTCACAGTCCCTATGGATTTGCTATTGTGGTGCTGTTGTCACTATTGTAACTGTACCTCACCAACTTTACTGGGCAGGAGCTATGCAGACAGAACGGGATCCCTTCTGCTGGCAGTTGAGGTGTTGGAAGAGGACATGTCCACCCTGCTTCTGTCAGCAAGGTTGTCACAAGTAAGAGCCAAGGGGCCTGCTTCTGGTGGTTGCAGCCTCACTGGCCGGTGGAATGTAGGTGGAAACATCTTCTACCTGTGTCCGATCACCAGCAGAATGGACTCCTTTCTCCCCATGTACCTGCTGACTAGTAAAGATGGTTGAGGGATTGGGTAGGAAACACTGCTTAGTTAAGTGTATTAATTACGTGTAACTAAGTAGCTGATATAGAATTCTGCCCAGTATTCCTTGGTGCTCCACAGTACAGAGCCTCTGCAACCCATTTTAAAGGTGAATTGTCATTCCTAGAGGTCTCTATGAGAAGCCAATCATGCTTTTTGAGGGACACTAGAAGAAAAGGAACTTTGGAGAGTATTTCCAAAAATGACCTTACCAAAAACAGCCTTCAAGGGCTGCATGCAGTCCCACAGACAAACACACTCACACTTTAGTGAGAAATAAGAGATTGTCCATGGCTCACAACTGGTCTAGCCTAGTTTTGCCTTGCTGTTCCATTGCCTGTTGGCCAAGATCCTGCATCATGCTTGCATAGTTTTAATCTATGCTCATGTAGTTAAGTGATGGTTGTGCTATGCCTCTCTTTGGCTAAATATCAACATTGTGCAATGAACTGCATATCTAAGAATGTGCCTGCTGTTTATGCAATTCCAGCAAAACAAGGGGGACACTGAAGGCACCAATGAATAGTTATGCACCATCCCCCCAAAACACAACTGTGTGTGAAATAGTTCCACTTGTAGAACTCTGCTTATGGACCTGCGAAATAAATTACTCTGTGGCCAAAAAAGTACAGTATGTACAAGGGAATTTATATGTGCACAAAACTTCAAGAGGATGCCAGCCTATGTTGACATTCTGAGGACCTCAGATTTTCTACTTCTCATTAATATAAGAATGCTTGATATCTATATTAAGCAGAGTGCAGCAAAGCTAGGGCAATATGAGATTGTGTTAGAGACAGGAGTAATTACTCTGGATGCTCTTGTAATGTAGAAAAAGAAAAGAAAAGAAAAGTACATTTATTGTCTCAGGCAATCCATCTTAGACTAGGAAAAGAAATAGATAAAAGAAGTTGACCTATACTTGGTTAGAAGAGTTCTCACATGTGTGTGTAACCTAGCAGCTAGAGCCCCATGGATGCTCGCTTCCCAGACAAAGGGAGCAAAGAAACTAACTACTTGAAGAAGTGGTCCCTACAGGTATGAAAGAAGCAGAAGGCTTGAGTACATAGACTAAAGAAAGATACAGAGAGGTGAAGCAATGGATAGGCATTATCTAGAATCCTTTCTCTCAAAATGGCAGTGAATGACTGAATGAGTGTGGAGTTGGTTTGCATATTATATTTTTTGCAGGAAAATATACAGTTATACAATATACACAGGATATACCAGATATATAGGAATCATTCTTGCATCTTAGCGAAACGATTTTGTGCTTTCAGCTTTCAGATTTTATGCTTTTCAAATGTGCGTATAGATTCTTCAGGAAGCATGAAGAGCCACATTCAAAACTGTTAACATCTGCTACTGCAAACTAGAAAATGGTACCACAAGAAAATGTAGTATGATGGAACAAAATGAATGCAAAGTTCTGCAAAAACTGCTGACACGGCCACAGCCCTCAAGTTCAGATCTCTGTTGATGTTCCTCCAAGAATTTAATTTCATTCCTATTGACATCACAACAGGAAATTATGATATGGCAGAGGGACAGAGAGCACAAATCAGATCTTTTCACTGATGGGATGGAGAACTTCAGGAGCTGCAGCATATGTTGGAAGCCCCAAACAATCAGGGACCATCCTCATTGTTTCTACGTTCACCAGTGTATTCAGAACCAGTTACAATGAAAACGTCAAATACTTTTGAGAAATAGGAATTGGGCAGTAGAGAGCCAGCACTGAACTATGACCCTTGAGACCAGAGTTCCATTCCTTGCTCAGCCATGGAAATCCACTGGGTAACCTTGGGCAAGTCACATACTCTCAGCCCTTGAAAACCCTGTGATAAATTCACCTTAGAATCAGCATAAATTGGAAACGACTTACACAGCAACAACATCTTTGGGCAGTAACTGGTGCAGATCTTTTAGTACTAGAGTAATATAATCTTGATAGTGTGCTACCAGTTAGCAATCCCAGCATTTTGTTCCTGTGGAAGCCACTGAACACTTTTCAAGAGTAGCCCTCCATAGAGCACACTGCAATAGTCTAACTGTGAATGACCATAACAGATGTCACAAGTAATCTTACTCAAGAAGGGTAGCAGCTGGCACATCATTGTGCAAACACACTCCTAGGTTTTGCTGCCACCTTCAAATCCTGAGACAGTGTAGGTTCAAAGAGCACTCCCAAGATACTTTATTACATAACTTATTCTGCTTTATTTTAGCTGTACTTTGGAAGAACCCTGTTTATCTAACAACAACTTCAAAACTCCTTTGAATTTAGCTTCAAACTATGCTTTGGCACTCTTGCACTGTCTCCACCTAAGGCTACATCTGCCAGCGTTTTTGGAATTGCAGACCAAACACCTACGGAATCTTTGTCACTTAGCTCATAACTGAAACGTGGGTTGGTAAAATATCTCCCAGCTACTGTTTGAAAAAGGCTCGACGATGCTACCTGCAGAAGAAATGCTATAGACCCAGAGAATGTCCTATCTGTCTCTGAAGTAAACCAATTTTGGTTTTCCAGGCTCGCTCCACGTAGTGTGTGGAAGGCAATAATCACTGAGTGAATGGTTTTGTGATATCCCTTTAATTATGGAATGGCCTCCTAAGGAAGCTCTACTGCCAGCTACTCGGGGGTGAATGCAAACATCTATGTATCCACTGATATTCTGCCTTTTTCCCAGTATAAAACCTAAAGTGACCTACCATATACAGTCAGCCCTTCACATTTGTGGGTTTCATTTTCACAGATTTGATTGTTTGTGGGTTTCTCCAACCCCGCCCCCCCAACCTCAAGTGTTCCTTTTCTGGAGGAACCTTCTCCTCTTGGTGGCTCTAGCCATCCAGCCCTTTCCAAATCCACCCCGCTCCTCCTCCTCCTCCAGCCACTGCCCGTCCAGTGAAGGATGGTTTGCATTCCAATTTCTCAGCACCACAAATCCTCTCCTGATGCCCTCTACACCCAAGGAAGGCGATGGGTGAGAGAGGATGTATTGGGCTATCATGCTGACCTACCACCTTTCTCTCTCCTTTCCTGACCTGGTTTGGATCCTGGGTGCCAGCTCTCCCATCATGCCCTGGACCCTTCCCACAGACACACATATAACAGTATGATGTTTGCAGTTTTTCCCCTTTTGTGTGTGGGGGGGGACCTGCACCCCTAACCCTAACACATGTGGAAGGCTGACTGTAAGTTTAAACAAAACTGTTAAAACAATATGTGGCCCAACAATTTAAAATGCATGACATAGTCAATCTCTTTAACACATCAACTTAAAACAATGACCCCCCCCCCCATATCCAGCATATATTACGTGTTAAAACTGCAGTGCACCCATTGAGCACTCTTCTGCTTTGACCAAGTGAAAGACTGAAAGCCTATTTAAATAAGAAGTCTTTCCTTGCTGGTGAACAAACAATAGAGAGGGCCAACTGAGCTTCTCGTGAAAGGGAGTTCCATAGTCTAGCAACAACCATCAAGCTCTCTTCTGTGTGGTGGTGGCGGCGGCAGTGGTGGTGATGATGATGTTAGAGGGAGATTTTTTAGTAAATACTTGAGCTGAGATCCTGCATCATGTATAGGAGACATGATAACCATGTTTAAAGATTTGAAGTCAAGGAGGGAGCAGACTTGATTTCCACTGCTCCAGAGACTAGGACAAGAAGCAATGGAATCAAACTACAGGAAAAGAGATTCTACCTAAACCCTCAGGAGGAACTTCCTGATGGTCAGAGCTGTCTGGAAGTGGAATATGCTGCCTCAATGGAGTGTGGTGGAGTCTTCTTCTTTGGATAGTTTTGGCCATCTGTTGAGAGTGCTTTGACATTGGTTCCTGCATGGCAGGGGGTTGGACTGGATGTCCCTTGTGGTCTCTTCCAACTCTATGCTTCTATGATACTGTAAAACTGTTTTCTTGTTGGCCTCATCCACACTAACAAATACAGTTTTGTGATTCCACTTTAACCTCCACAGCTACATCCTATGGATTCCTGGAATTTGTACTTTGGTGAGGAACTAGCATTCTCTGGATGAGACTTCTAAATAACCCTCCCAGTGACAAATCCCAGGTTTTCCCAGGATGTTGTGATGACAGTTAGAGTGGGATCATAGTGCCACAACTGTGTAGCATGAAATGGCCATACTAGATTCTGCTGCACATGCTTTCTGCTGAATAACTTGATTGTGCTACTGACTGCTTCTCTGCAAATGTGCTTGCTCCTTCTGCAGCTCCCATAAACCAAGTGGTACATTGAAGGCAGTGATGGATACTTATGCCCCATTGAAGAAGGGCCAACTGCGTGTGTAAGAACTACATTTGTGGAACTCTGCTTACATGACTGTAAAATGAATGCAGATGTCATACAACGGCCAGAGAAGTACAATTGCATGTGTAAGGGAACTAATCTACTATATAAAAGTTGAAGTTTGTGAATGAGTTTGTGCATTTGTCTGTGTCAGGTAGGTGAACACATCATATGATTGGCTTTGTGAGGTGAGAAGACCTCATATGATTAGCTGGTTGTGAAGATTCTATGGAATCCTCGGGTTGGCAGTTCAGAGAGGAGCCTTTAGAATTCTCAGCCAGAGAGCTCAGGCTGGTTGCTATGGAGACAAGGCATAGCAGCAAGAAGGAGGGCAGTGTATTCTCTCAAGAAACAAAACTCTGTATGTTAATAACTCTGAATACAGATTGGATTGGGGAATATGGGGAGAAGTTACAGGTACTGCACAAGGTGGTTTGGGGAATTAGAGACACAGGATCTCAAATAAGTGTATTTCAACCACATCTAATTCCTAAGGTAAGGTAAAGTAATTCCTAAAGTATTTCTAGTAAGTGTTGCCTATGAGAAAATAAAATCTCAGGCAACACCAGGTAAATAGGCTAGTGTGTGTATAAAATACCAACAAGATGTCAGCTACTGCTTTAATGATTATCTTATTGCATATTGAGAAAGGGCTTCTACTGTATTTTCTTGGAATTTTGAAATGTCATGTCCTGTAAATAACTTTGGGAACTCCTTTCGGTTATGTGAAATTGTGCATTTAATAAATGAACAAAGTACTTAAACAGAGAAAGTGGCAAAGAGCAGAAGGGGAGAGAAACAGTTTACAGCCACATTCCTATATTAGGGTTGTGTAGCATAAATATTTGTATGTGGAAATATGTACGAATTGTGTCACTCAGTCCTTGTGTTGAATGGCAACTTTATGCAACTGAACCAAGACACTACATAGGCAAAAAAATGCGCAAGCATATTCATGCAAGATGTGAAATATGCAACCATATGCTATGGCATCAAATGTGAAGTTCCGACTCCTTCAACCTTGGACAAAATGTGGGTGTAGCACATTGGACAAAAATGACTAACTGCGTCCATAGGGGAACTGACACATGTATAGGATTTTGGCTTATATATATAAGAACTTGTGAGTAATTGGTGTCCTAACTATGCATATGATATGCTACAAACCTTACATACAGATCAAAATAATTGTCTTTGGGAATTTGGGCCAATAATGAGCCTTGTGCGTGTATGTGTGTGCAGCAATAGAGACAGGAAAAATAACATGATGTAACCAATTAACTGGAAAATGATCTGGTTGCTATTTTAGTGACTCAGAAAGGCATAGAACAAATTGGAGCAGGGTAGGCCTCTTAAAGATTTGAGCAAAATTTGCTATGTGAAAAAAATTAAGATGGCCACTACCAAACTGTAATTTAAACAAATTTTCCCTTGAAGAAATACTTTGTTATTTAAAAAGGGTTTTTTTTCTCTCCTTAAATAGAAATCCATATTTTGTTTTCCAACTCAAGCCAGCAAGAGTCTTCTAGTACTGTGAAACTGTTTATTTCTTGCATGCATGGTTCATTGTATTTTTTTTTCATCAAAACATTTGTAACCTTGTGTTCTTCTACTTTTTTTTCATACTAGCATTCTCCATCTACCTGAATTTCTCTCCCCTAGCAACTAAACTGTATCTACAGCTGTACTAAAAAAAAAAAAAAAAAAATTCTGAGAGGTTATCTGAAAAGGGGCAATTTAAAGACTTGGATTGGAATCCTGTAGTTTAGCCCTAACTAGAGTAGACCAATTGGTTCAATTGTTGAAAGGAAAGACTTAAGTAAATCCTTCTCATTCAAAGGACCTACTACTATTGGTTTTAACAATAGGACTCAGACACTGGTGTTTGGCTACAGAACTTGGAAAAAGTTATTCAGAATTCACTGTGAGAAAAAGAACTGAGCAATTTTGCAACATTTATATTCAGCAAGAGGCTACTATCACATTACTAGATGAGGAAGTCAGCTGTTACCCTGATTTCTGGGGTCCTTTGGGGATACCTCAATGTCCTTCACGTGATGGGGAACGGAAACTAGCCAGAGCACAAGCAATAGCCATGCGAGAGGCAGGATAACCTAGCGAGGTCTTTTTACCCAGTTTTTATGGGGTCAGGCCAAGCCAAACACCACACAAAAATGTCCAATAAATGATTTTGTTGAAGGAAAGTCTCACACAGCAATGCAATCACTCACACATTCACTCAAGACCTATTAAGAAGCAAAAGAGAGGAAATTGGACAGAGGGAGTATTGAAGGGATGTTATTGGGGTAATACTGCACCTTGTCCTGAAGTCCTGGGTCTGGGAAGGCAGCGGAGAAGTGGGGCTCAGCACGGAGAGGGCTGAGGGGATCACTCAATGGATAGAGCAGCGGTCTGCTGGGATGACTGGGAGTGATCCAAAGAACTGCTCGAAAACTGGGACTATTTGTAGGGGAAAGAGTACCTGGAGGACTAATCCTTTCCTGGAGACAGCAATGGGTGTTGGAGCAATAACGAAGCTCCACACTGGTAATTTCCTTTGCATGATGAGATTGCAAGGTGTTGCCAAAGTCTCAGGATCTTCGGCTGTGTTTTGTGGTGTTACTTCATGTAAATGGTCCTCCCCTGATGGAATATTTGCTCAGCTTGGGGCAGACACGCTAATCCCCTCAAGTTGGCTTCCTGGGGCTGTGGACCCTTTGTTTATTGTGGGTTTACACATCTTGAGGTCTCTTAGGGCTATGTGACTGGGGATTTTACTGGCCTGACCTGGTTTTCAGTCTTTTGACCATTGCTGCCTATGTGCCCCTTCGGGGGACCTCTCTGGCACACAGAATCATATTTTAATATTAAAATTGTAGACCCCGGGATAGGGTTTCTCCAGTGGAGTGACACAGCAAAGTGGCTGATGCACAACTGAAACAATGCATAACAGGAGCAACACATCCCAGGACAATGGCCAGGGAGTGCTGATCACACGGGCAGAGCCCAGTACACACTTGCTGGTATCCCAGTACTCATTTTCACAATTCACAAAAAGTTTCCTCAGTGCCTCTGCTATGTAGCTGAGTATGTGTAAAGTTGTGCCACATTGATCACCATAGAGAATTCCACTTTTTCCTTTTTTTATTACAGCTGACCAAACTGACAAAGAGATTCTGGGAGCTGAAGTTCAAAAAACTAACATTTGCCATATGCAATGTCTTGAACACAGTGAGGATGGGAGAAGTTTCTTTCTAATTCTGAGCTGCAGCAATAGGAATATACTGTCCAGAGGGGAGTAACACTGTCAGTCTATTCTCATGGGAATTTATTTATTTATTTATTGTATTTAGCATAGTCTAATTGAGAACAGGGATCTTTCTCTCTTATCAGCATTGCCTGTCTTATCAGCATAGTCTGGGTTATCAGCTAGAAGCAGCAGCTGTTTATCAACAATGTTCTTCGTACATTGGAGACTGGCAAGCAGTTTGACTTCTGTTTCCTCTTGGATTGTGTTATATCTTTCCTAGCTTAATCAACTGACATATCTGCTTTAATGAGATAGCAGATTCTTAGAGTACTACATCTACAGAAACATCCTTTTCTCTTCCAATCAGATGTTTGGAAGTGAAGTAATGCACTACGTACTGTTGGCTTCTGATTACCTTCCATCATATTGCATCAGCCATCTAACTGCATCAGCCAGTACTCTTAACATGGCCCTTGTTTATTATGGGTCAAAGCATTGTCTATACTCCCTTTTCGGTGTTGATAGCTACGTTGGCATTCTGACTAGAACTAAGCTACGTCTATGCTGCTGGTAATACACATGTATTCTAGAATCCACAGAGCATTCTGTTTTATATTTTATACTTCATATGCCTTATAAATACCATTTTTACATTTTCAGGCCTCAGAGTTCACAACCAAATAATTAAGGGGCATATAACTACCTCAGTCTCAGGCCATTTCTGCACTAAGCTCTTATAGTGCTATTATTCCACTTTCAACATCCTACTGCAAACCCCAGGATTCCATAGGATGTTAAAAGTGGAATAATAGCTCTATAACAGTTTAGTGTGGAAATGGCCTCAGTTTAATCTAGTTTAACCTGGCAGGTCCTGGGGCCCATTTTTTCCCATGAGATGCTCTGAGGGCTATGCAGGTTGCCAAAAATGCTGCCCAAGCAACAAAAACCCAGAAGCGACTGGAAGTCCACCTTTGATTGGGGAAAACTGGTAAAGCAATCTAGAAGCACCTTGCAATGTATTCAAGGGGAAATTATCTCTCCTAAAGGCTTCCAAAAGTTTCAATTCAACCCCCTCTTTGGAGGGGGCAGGAAAAGATGCGGGGAGGAAGAAGAGATTCACTTATATGCTGCCTGTCTCCCAGTAATGGAACTGAAGGTGACTAACAACATTTTGAAACAGTACAGATTAAGAAAAAAAATACCCAAACATTGGATAAAAGCATAAATATAAAAGCCAATTAAAAAGCAATCAAACTGTTTATAAAGTTAAAACGGCATAAATGTAAAAGTCAATTAAAAAGCAACTAAACCATTTATAAAGTTGAAGCATTAAACACTGGAAACATTAAAATTCGTTAAACAATTCTGCAAACCATAAAACTGCACAGCACATCATTAAAAGCCTGTCCCATTCAACCCCAAAAGTTCGGTGGCACAAAAGTGTTTTCAGTTGCCAACAAAAGGAAAGCAAGGAGGAGGCAATTCCAAAGACTGGGAGCAGCTGCCAAGAAGGCCATCTCCCTCGTTCCCATCAAACAAGCCTGAGAAAGTGGTGGGACAGTCAGAAGAGCCTCTCCAGATGATCCTAGGGCTCTAATAGGCTCACAGAGGGAGGTACAGTCCTTCCAATAGCCTGGATCAAAGCCGTATATGGCTTTATAAGTAATTTCCTATAAAGTTTAGGTTTAGGCAGTCTTGAGCGGTCAAGGGCCACAAAACCTGGCCAACATGGCCTGGGGAAAAGCACAGACTTCTGAGTAAACAAACAGCTGTGGCAAAAGGGATTAAACACCCCCATATTCAATTTGAAGCCATTCATGGTTGCTGCACCTACCACAAGAAATACTTCAGGCTGGGGGAGAATGACCTAGAAGCAAGGACTGTTGTCCTGATAATATCAACCTTAACTTCTTCTCTGCTATTCACATTCCTTCCCTCCCTCTTTCCTTTAGTCAGTTCAGATTCTACATTTCCTGCTGATCCTTGTCATGTTTGACAATCTTGCTTGCTCCAAAAGAAAGAGATCTGGAGATGTGTGCACATGTGTGCATATACCCAGAATCTGCTAACGGTGTGAAGTTGGTATTGATGCTACTTCACAGTATTATATAAGCAAAAAAGGTAGGGTGCAATTTGCTCCAGTGCAATTTGTAGTTTGTAGTCTAAGGCTGAAATCCACTTACTAGTCCCAACTAGAAGAGCCATCACAGTGAAGTGGTTTGAGTGCTTGTACCATTTCCACACTACATTGTTATAGTGCTAATATTCCACTTTCAACATTCTGTGGAATTCTGAAGCTTCTCTCTGGCTGAGAATTCTAAAGACCCCTCCATAAACTACAAGCCCCAGAATTCCACAGGATGTTGAATGTGGAATAATAGCACTATAACAATGTAGTGTGGAAATGGTCTCGGACTCCAGAAGAGCCAAGTTTGAATCCTCACCTGCTCATGGAAATCTACTTGGTGATCTTGAGCAAGTCATCCTCTCTTGGTACCAGAAGAATTTTTCTTCTTCTTCATCATCATCATCATCTTTATTTATACCCTGCTTTTTTCCCAGGTTGGGACTCAAAGCAAATTTACAGCAATTAAAAAGACATTAAACAGGCAAAATCCCTCTGAACCAGTCTTATCAAAAAGACTTCATGGTAGGTTCATCTTGTTCTTGTTTTTGTTTACCACTTAGGGTACTCCTAAGGCAAACCTATCATGGGGTTTTCTGTGGCTGAGAGTATGTGATGTGCCTAAGGTCATCTAGTGAGTTTCGATGGCCAAGTGGGGAACTGAACCCTGGTTTCCAAGGTTATAGTCCAAACCACTACAACATGCTGGTTCTGAGGTCCATCTGAGGTCCATCAAAAGTTGGAAGCAGCTTAAAGGCACACAAGTCCTAACTAAAGCTGACCCATTGAATCCAAAAGACTTGCTTCAGTGTTGATTTACCCTTCAACAATTGATTCAGTTGGGTCAGCTACTCTAGTTGGAACTTGCAGCTGGATTTAAAAACTAAATTTTTAGATTGAGAGAAGCCAAGCAGTGGGAAGAGATAGTAGGAAAGAGCTTTTAGGAGTGGATGATTAAGCCTTTCCTAAACTACCTTTGTTTCAAAGGTGTTTTTTTCCCTATATTCTCTGCCTTCTTTCCTCTTTAATCTGCATTTTTTCAAAAAAAAAATCTCCATGAAAATTTGTCTTAAGAAAAAAAAAAGCCTTCATTTATTTCCCTTCAGCTTACAAGAGCTCCTGAGGTAACACTCAACACATAAAACTACATAAAACATTAAATATAAGGAGATAAAAACATTCGAAGACTAAACGAACCGCTCTACAAAGAGGTTTAAAAACCATAGGGAGTTAAAAGACTTTGAACTGCTTTTCTTGGTTTTAAGGAGAGGAAGCCATACAATATAACCGCCTGCTGGAAGTTTAAGATGAAAGGACCCAGCCTGACATTCCTTGAGAAGGATTTCCATATGCAGGGTGCCACTACACGCAAAGTCATGTCATATATATTCACCAGGTTATGCCTCTGTAACTACATTATTGAATTACAGTCCTTATTTTATCCTTTAAAAAAATGCACTTTATTCCCTTCTTGGTGTTGTGTTTTGAAGCTGAGAGGTTTACCACAGAATTTAGAGAAGTGCAAAATCTGGAAGAGAACTTTGTTTGGAACCCGCACATTAATCCAGTGTGTGTGTGTTTATTGAGTGCATATATGAACTGGGTGGTTTTGCTTTGAAAAGTGGACACAGCTGAATCTTGGAGCATTCCTAGAAGAGGATGAAAGTAATAAGAACTGAATGCAGGCAGATCCCATTAAACATGCTTTGCCCTTGTTGTTTCACACATAAAATCTTGCCTGCTAACTTTTAACAATTTTCAGTTTTCTATCTTCTCCTTCCAGAACCTGATGGAGCTCATTTAAGCATTTCTTCATCAGGGTATAAATAACATTTTGAATTTTACCTCCTGTCAAATTTAATTACAAGCTTCACTTTCTCTTCTCCAGATGTGCCCTGCTTCTCTTTACAACAAATTTATGGCTGAGCAGGAATGGAGGTTGAACAGCATTTTCTAACATTTCCCCCCCTTCGGGCAAACCTGTTTTCCTTGATGTGTGGTTTTTATTGTCAGGAATTCCACCGAGTCTCTCCTTTCTGCTCTTCATTGCTCTCCAAAATCATAAAACAGGCATATTTTAGTAACTTAGGTCTAAGTTATCAGAAATTCCCTATCAGCCATTAAAAGAACACTGGATGTCCCAGCCTCTTGTTTGCTGAAGTCCCCAGTGGCACACATCTTAAACATTGAGGGCCAAACTTACTTACTTACTTACTTATTTATTTATTATCTCACCTTTCTCCCAAATAGGGACACATGGTTCAATAGTACCGGCAAAGGCAGTGCATGAAAAGACTGCAAGAAGAGGATTTTACAGCAAAGTTGTGCAGATTCTCAACCTCCTGTGCAGTTTTCAAAAAGTGTGCAGTTTAGGTTGTATCAAGAACAACAACTAAAAGTTATCGTAAGTTGTGGAAACTTTTGACGTATCATTTTTATTTCCTGTACCAGTTTCTTGAAGGGTGAAGAACTCTGAATTCAGCCCCAGTTAGGAAACTGATGTAGTCCCATTCCACCCTTAGATTGTACAACCAAATATATGACTAATGAGTACTAAATTGATACCAGATGATAACAGTGTTGCAAAGTGCAGTGTACAACATATTCAGGAACTGTGCTCCATTTGAATCTGGAAGGAAGTAGATGCAAGGGAGGTGGGAAATTCACAATCCAATCCCAGATATTTTTGACTGGAAAAAAAATCTCATTGAATTCAACATAGAATACTTTCTGTGAAGTAATGCTTGGTCTGCAGCCTCAGAGAAGTATCCTAGTATTCATATTTAGATCACTTCAAGTAGGACCAATGCAAGGACTATAAAGTGTAAATACAGTGTACCCACTGTATATGTGGAGGTTCCGTTCCAGAAAACCCCACGCAAAACAAAAAAGATGAGCATTGTATCCCATTGTAGTCAAAGGATGCAATGTTTGCACATCTGTTGCAGAGCGGGCAGGTACCATTTCATCCATTGACTATAAGGGGATACAATGCTTTGTGCAATCCTGCATTCATTCATGCCAAGTTTGCGCCAGAAGAGGGTGCGCTGTAACTCCTATTTAACTTCCTTCAGAAAATATCAGAAATATAAGGGGAGCATTTTCTATACTAGATTTTGATGGAGTTCATACGGTCTTTTTCCAGCCCCTATAAGTCAGAAAACAAGGCTGGAGAAGAATTCTCCCCAGTCTTAAAAGACAGTATTTGACCGTCAAAATACCAAACTCAAGGAAACAGTACCTAGGAGATAAAAATGGCGGACATGAAACATGCTTATTCATTTTGTTCATTATGTCTTGTTCATTTTCTGGGGAGCTAAGGGTGAATAAAATGAATTTTGCCCATTAGCTTCCTTCCCTCCCAATCCCCAAAGAAGACGGTTGGTGCTGAGAGATGGTGGCTACCACTAGATCACTGAATGAACTTCATGACCAAATGAGATGTGAAACTGGAGTCACCAATCTGATCCTTACTGAGATGTAGGATGTGTTAGGTGTTTCCCACTATGTTGAGCCTTTGAAAATGACCCCTAAATGCAAGAATTACTCACTAGAGACTAAGGCCATTTCCGCTCTGCACTGTTATAGTGCTATTGTTGCACTTTCAACATCCTATGGAATCCTGGGGTTTTCAGTTTAGAGAGAGGCATTTAGAATTCTCAGCCAGAGAGCACTTTGGCCTCAGTAAACTACAAAGCCCAGAATTCCACGGGGTGTTGAAAGTGGAATAATGGCACTATAACAGTGTAGTACAGAAATGGCCTAAAATAAAACAATAGGAAGGCTTGGATCCCATAGGAGTCCTAACTAGAATAAATCAATTTAATAAATGAAATTTATATAAGTGTTGACTCACATTCACCAAATGATTAAATAAGTTTACTCCAGTTGAAACTACCAAGAGGATCCAGATCAGATTCTTGTGTTAGTTTTACAGACTACCTTTTTTAAAAAAAATGACATTAGTTTTTGTGGGCTTCTGCTGGAATTCAATATGCTGCAGAAGTCATATTATCTTCACTGTACCATATTAATATGCTGACACCTCTACAACTTACAATAAAACAGCTCCTTATTTGATTTTGTATTGGCAATGTCCACCTTTATAATTCTGGGTCTTCAAAGTTTTTTTCAATATTTGAACAATTCAGTGCAAGTTTTTTTGTTTGTTTTTCCCCCAACTTTTGTTTTGTTTACTAGCATTATATTGATGTTTATCCTGAGCTGCTTTCATAGGCATCTGATGCACTGAGTTCCAGCATTTTTAAATTGGCACTGCACTCTATTAATATCAAGCTGTTACTGATTTCTTTAAAAATAAGGAACAGATGCCTCCTGACTTGAAACCAACAATCGTTAATCACTCCTGTAACACTGCAATATGCACATTCCTTTTTTTTATAATCATTTTATTCAAATTCACATATAAAACAAACAATTATAACTGTCAGCTTAATTGAAATATTTCTGATCTTCCACACTGATCTAGATTTCATTATCAAGATTTCTTAACATGCTTAAAATATTGTACTACATTTTACTGCTAATATTACTTGTTGATTCTTGCATTTCCATCTCCATATTCCCGCTTCATGATATATATCCTGTAGCTCCCTCATAATTTGTCTTAAATCATGAATTACAGATTTCCATCTGATAGAACCCAGCAATTACCCGTAACAATTTGCCATTCTTTTTGTACCTCATCGTCTGATTTCCCTTTTAATCTCTGAGAGACCATGTCAGCATTTTTGTTTTCAATAAGTGTACCCCACCATTGTTCTAATGTGGGTATTTGCTGAGTTTTCCACAACTTTGCATATTCAATAGGAGCTGTTGTTATCATATACAGTAATATTCTCCAATACTTCTTTATACCAGTACCTTCTAATATATCAGTCATATTTAACAAATACAATTCTGGTGTCTTAGCAAACTGTACTTTCATTAACGCACAAATTTTGTTATGTATTTCAGTCCAATATTTCTTAGCTTTCGGACATGTCCACCACATGTGATATATTGTACCGACCTCATTCTGACATTTCCAACAGTGTCCAGTACCTGTATTATAAATCTTTTTTAATTTGTCTGGTGTCATGTACCATCTATGAAATAGCTTGTAATAGTTCTCTTTCAAATTCTGGGATACTGTAAATTTCTGTGTTTTTTTCCAGCTCTGCTCCCAAGACTCTAGTTGTCCAATATTTTGTGCCCATGAAATCATTGTTGCCTTTACTGTTTCTTCTTGCCTCTCCTGGTGTAATATTTCTTGATGCATTTGGGCTAGTAAATGAGGCGGATTTTCAAACAGCCATTTAATTACTCCAATTTTCTCTTTTAGTTCAATTCCGTATGTTTTTATATCCATTTGAAACCTTTCTGCTAACTGTCTGTAAGGGAACCAGCTTAATGTTATTCCCTCTTGTTCTAATTTTTCTCTTGGTTTAATCTTAAGATTGTTGGACGTTGATCTCTCAATTATATCATCATATCGCAACCATTTATCTGTATCAGTCCATCTGCCAAAAAAAGCCTCTTGTGGTGAGACCCAGGTGGCGAGCTGCCGTATGTTTTTAGTTTTATAATCATCCCAACTTTTCGAAAGCGATTTTCTGATATAGTGATGTGTAAAGTCTTTATCTATTTTTGCTTTATCATAAAACATATAGGCATGCCACCCCATCCTCAGGTCTGCACCCTCCAATGCCAACATTCTCGTGTCTTGTAGGTCTACCCAGTCTTTTATCCACATAAAAGCCGCTGCCTTACAGTATACTTGAAAGTCTGGTAGTCCCATTCCCCCTCTACTTTTTAGATCTGTCATAGTATTCCATTTTATCCTAGGTTTTTTCCCTTGCCATATAAACTTGGTTAGTTCTCTCTTCCATTGTATGAAAGGTTTCATGTTCGTTATTATGGGAAGATTTTGGAACAAAAAATTCATTTTTGCAATATACACATTCTTTACTGTCTTTGCAAATGTGCTATCAAGTTAATATGGTAACAAAGGAGAAGCTGAGAGCAGTTTCTGTGTGGGTAACGCTTTCCCAACTTGGCATTCTCAGACCTTCCAACATTTCACAAGTGAAAACCAGGACACAGGTGGCAAAGAAACATTAGAGTGTGGTCAAAATTGCAAATGTTATTAGTGAGAAAAAATACAAGCTAGGAGAGGCTGCAGCAATTTGCTTTTGCCTGAGCCTTCTGAAATGGTGTTACCCCCAAAATATGGGTGATTTGGGGGTCCACCTGTGATGCCAGTGCCTCCGTGAAACAGTGGGGAATATTATCTCAGAGGAAGACTGCGAGAGTGGGATAGCCTTATGAGATCTTTTACACCTATGTCTACTGGTAGCAGTGCAAAGAAGAACCAGCTGGAGATCCAAAAGTAAGATTATTTGTTTTATTGGAGGAATTACAATCACATACACCACATCCAAGCAGTCATGCAATCGTACAAGGCTAACTGTGAAAAGAGAGGAAAGCTTTGGCAATTGAGATTTTCAGGGTGAAGTGGGTGATATTTACCATTCCAAGTAGAGAAGTGAAGGGTGATGTGGCTTAGACTGGAAGTCCAAGGACAGTACACAATTGGGAATCAGAGTGGCAGAGTAGTGACCAATTAAGTATATATTTTGCTAATTAAATCATATCAAAGTGTGGGGGGTGTACAGCCTATTAAGAGGTTTTTAAAAAACAGGCCACACGACCAGTTCCAGTCGCTCCAGAGTGGACTGAGATATGGAACTACAGAAAGTAGTCCACCCCAGTCCACTCTACGATGCAGAAGACCTCCGTTAGAGGTCGCTCTGCACCGTTTTACTAGCCCGGTGCGGAAATGGCCAAAGTCTCTCACAAAGAAGCTCCTTCTCGCAAAGTTGCTTTATGTCTGTCCAGACCCCCTTTCTTTCTAGTCCTTTATCTAGCTGGAAGCTTTTTAGCAGCATCAGAATTGAGAGGATGAAGAAAGAGAGATGGACAAACGGACTTTTGGTGTCAGGTATCTGCGGTGTGTCTGCACTAGTCACTGCAATAAAGCTTGAGCTGAGAAAGAATGCATCCAGTCCTTCTGTAGGTGTGTGCACCATCCTGCAACAGGCAAGGTAAAAAAAAATCTGCTACCAGAATCCCTTAATGAGCTTGTGTGAACAGCAAAACTGAAAGAAAAGAGGAGACCAGCCTATCTCTCCAGGTACCCCGGGATTTGTTCCTTTGTTAACTGAGATATACCTGTACTCTGAACTCAGTTTGCAGCAACTAAAATAAGCTGAGGACAAAGGGGGAACATGGGACCAGGGAAAGAAACTTGGACATTTTAAAATCAGCTGAAAAAGTAGGATGATAGAGGGCTAATTGGGACTGACAAACCGGGGCAGTTGGAGTGTATGAATCCTTGAGAGGTGCTTTGTAATAGCTCCCAGAATCCCCCAGCTAGGTGACTGGGGAATTTGTCAACTGTAGTCCAACTCATCTGATAATAGCAACATACTATAGAATCCTGGGACTTTTGAGTTTTTCTGGTCCTTAAATTTCTGTAGTGCACTTCATTGATCTATAGCTAGATCTCTCTGGGACTGAAGTCTAAGGACCTCATCAAACTACAGTCCCAGGATTCCATTGGATGGACTCATGGCAGTTTGTGCATTAAAAGAGCTCTGTCATTCTCCTGCTTGGACCTCTGAAGCTGCATGCTCCACCAATTTGAGGATCTTGGCCGTTGGGCTGGATGTAGATTTCGGTCCATGCAGCTGGGCTTGCAAAAAGGGATTTCCTTAGCCCCCTCCTCTCTGTGGCAGTGTCTTCAGCCCTCCAAAAATTATACCAGAACCTTAGGGCTTTGCTGAATGGAGTGAGCTGTGGTGTGTGGGGGTGCAGGATCCTTGAAAATGTGGAACCATCTTCCATGAATGGAGCACTTCTAATGGAGAAAGGGGAAATGGTGGGTCTGAACTATTGTTTAATACTGTGCTGGTCATAATCCCAGAAAGGTTGCATTGTAGGTTTATGCCTGTGCAAATTCTACAATAAAAAGCTCATCCAGAGTAGGATTCCTGTTTTATTGCTGCCTATTAGCTGGAATTTATTTTAGTATTTCATTTCCAACCCCCAACCACCCCAGTTGTTTTATTTTCTTTGGAGCTGTTTTAATACATTTGTTGTTTTGCAATTGCTGTTTGGTATCTCAAGAGATTTACCCTGCAAGGTGAGGAGAAAAAATAAGTTAATTACGAAGACAGTGAGATTCTAGATTCTAAATGTTCCTTATTACTTGTCAAGATAACACGGATGAATGAGTTAGTCAAACTGCTGCAGAAACAGCAGCAAAACCTCACCTGAATCTGATAGCTTTGCTATGTGGCCAGGGGATCAAAAGTCCCAGGACTGATTTGTTTCTTTTAATCTCCAGGAAAAATGAGCACTTCACAATTAGGAATGGAAAGAATATTCAAAAAATGGTCACAAAGCATACACCTTAAGTACTGAGGAACCCTGTTGAAGAAAACTGGACTGAAGAATATCTGCACAGGTTGGGCTTTTTCTGCACAAAATTTGCACATGGTATTTGTGCAGAGAATATAGCATTTTTCTGAAAAGCTGTTTTCTGTGCAAAAATTCCATGTATGAAACATGCACACCAAAAGCCCCCGCCAGCAAAAGTCTTCAAAGCTGCAGAATTTTCAGAGACTTTTTCACAGCAGGAAAAAAAATGCTAAAATTATTTGTTGCCTCCTTTGAGAACAAAATTAGTGATGAGTTCTATCCCTGTTCACCATATGGAAGCAATTCTGTATGATTTTCCTTCAGTTGTAGCATTGTTATACTTACGGTTATCAAGGGGAAAAAAAGAGAGGGTTTACATTTAGAGGATTGAAAGAAACACATAGCCATTGGGCTTCTTTATTAAATCATCCCCCACCATAGGCCTTTTCCGCTCGAGGCTGGCATCCCGGCATGGGAATGGAAGAGGAGCAGGACTGCAACGACGCTTTTGCATGAGGTTGTCACAGTCCCATCCTTCTCCCATCACCAGCTAGCATGATCATGGATTAAATCATTGATGGGTTTCCCCATCAATAACTCATGATTGCATGAGCTTCCTGTACTTATCTGCTCTGCGGAAGGCCCGGAAGTATAAGGGAGGTGCTTCCTGCTCCATCACAGCCTAGGAAAGTGCCCAGCTATGCTGCAGAAGGGAGAGACGTGTCCATCACGCTCTCTTCTTCAGGGAACCACTCCAGTGTGGAGAAGAGCTCTAGGGACATGCTCCCAACCTGCAGAGGTGCTGGGACTGGAAAATGATGCATCCAGGTAAGCTGCGGAAAGGGCCATAGTCTTCTATGCTCAGAAAAAATGAGTCCTTCATGTCTATGCATCAGGCAGCACTTTCCAACAGAGATAAAATGGGAAGCCCTTGTTGAAATTTTATAGAATTACAAAAGAACTGGAGGGGGACCCAAAGAGACATCTGAACCAACCCCTTCCAGGAATCCATAGCTAATGTATCCCTGAGAATTGGCTGTCCATGCTCTACTTAAAAAAAACACCAGCAAAGGATCGTCTACCATCCTGTGAGGAAGCCTATTCCACTGTTGAACAACTCTTGACATCAGGAAGTTCTTCCTCATATTTAGTCAAAATTTCCTGGTAGTTTGAATCTTTGGAGTAACTTGCTTGTTACGTGCTAGAATCTTCTGGTTGTGTATTGCTTGTCTTGTGTGTCTTCAGGTCAACTGATGATGACCCTACCTAGTATGTTCTTGAGTCTAAAATCCTCTAGTACAAGCAGGTAGAATATGAAGTTGCTTCTTACTACGTCAGTTATCTTGTCCAATATCTTATAACTTGCAGAATTTTCCAAAGTTCTCTGCAAAAAAAGAAATGCTAACTTGAGAAAAGAGTGGCTGATCTTAGAATCTTGCATGTATACCATAACTACTGTGCCATTTCTCTATGGTGGAGTTTCTTCCTCCCTTCTGAATAGATTCTCCACCGTTTCTTCATCCATTCCCGTAGATAAGAAAATGCCACATACACAATGGGATGTACTCATTCAGCAATCACCTCTTGTAATTTAGACTATTTATTAAAATATTTACATCCTTCCTTTTTCTCATGTGATCTCAAGGCTCTGTGGAAATAAAACATTGTAAACAGTTTAAAATAATTCCAGGTTAAAAGCATAAAATAAACAAGATAAAAGCATATTAAACCAATCAACAAATTAGAACAGCTTAAAAGACTAAAACACTTTGAAACCCTGTACATGTACATTCAAAAGTAGCTTAGGCTGCAAAAGTTTTAATAAAAAGCCAGGGCTAACATCCTTGCAGGTATGATATTGTAAGATTTTAAGATCATAAGGTGGACTTACAGTAGCTTTACTGATGGAGATTGCCATTTACAGACATGAATTATCAATCATGACCCTCCAAAATCTACCTTCATAGCCTGGCAACACCCCAGTTGAACCATTTGTGAGGCACTGCAGATCAAGGTGGATGGATATTCATCTATAGTGTGCTCCTGATTTTGGGAAGCCTTGAGGAATGCAGTTGTGGTAGGACTCCAATGGATATCTCCAGCTACCTGTTCTCAAGGCCCACTGTGACTGGGAGTGCACTGCGGATGTCATTTCCCAGTGCTCAGATCTCTCACACTTCAGAAATGCTTTGGTTGAGCACTGCCAGGCTGTGATGTTAATCTCGGTTAGAGGCATCATCATCCATAACTATTATGACATCATCATTGCAGATGACAAAGCAGGATTTTGGCCAATGTTCTACTTAGTGCCAGAAGAAAATCAGAGTTGGCATCACCTGGACTTCCAAGGGATGGAATTCTATATCTGAGGTGCCACAGCCAGGAAAACCGTTCCCCTTGATGTGAATGGATAACCTAAGTTGTATAGGAGCTCCGTGTGGACATCATACTGCTCATGGAACAAGGCATGTGTTTGTGAAAGCTTACTGCTTGGAATAAATAAAGTATAATATTATGGTGGTGGTAGTGATGGCAGTAGTATTAATAATAATAACAAAACATCCAAATCCTGTTGTCGTACATAAGTATATGTGTCCTTACACATGAGGTTAAACTTCTTTAGCCATTTCCTAATGATTCATGGTAGTATAAGTTGGAGTGCCACAAGTATAATTATTTCACATAGGTCTGAATACTACTGCTATTCTTGACTACAGTAGAGACATTGAATCAAAAGTCTGTGTTGACTCCCCATTCAACAGTTAATTCAATGGGTCTTTTCTAGTTGCGAGTAACCAACAGGATTCCAGCTATGCAGCTGAACATAACTTGAAAGGGACATAACTATTTGTCGGTGCCTTCAATGTACCACTTGATTCACTGGGAATGCAGAAACAGCCCCTGCTTTATCCTCCATTGCACACTGGGACAATAAGCTGGTAGAATGGCAGATATACCATCAGTAGCGCAATGTTGGTATTCAGCAGAATGATAGTGTAATCCAATCAATGTATAATTTTATGAGTGTAGTTTTACATTATGCAAGCACGCTGTGGGATCTTCACCAAAATAGTGCTGCTAGCAGCTGGACTCTTCTGGATGACTTGTGTTCATTTAACTGAGGATTCTGCCAGTGTAAGTAATTTCTTGGATATTTCATAAGGAGGAGCCCAGTACCTCCTGTGCAACATGTTTTCTCTTGATGTGGAACAGCAGTTGGGCAGTGCTTGGGCACAATTTCACCCTCAGCCCAAGTGGCAGCTGATTGGCCATGGGTTGTGCCAAGCCTTGTTCAACTGCCATTGTGCAGCCAGAGAGAAAGACATAGGGTCTTTCTACTCTAGACTGTTATAGTGCTATTATTTCACTTTCAACATCCTGTGGAATTCAGGAGTTTGTAGTTAACTGAGGCCAAAGTGCTCTCTGGCTGAGAATTCTAAATGCCCCTCCCTAAACTGAAATCCTCAGGATTCCATAGGAGATTGAAAATGGAATAATAGCACTTTAACAGTGCAGTGCGGAAAGACCCATAGCTTACACCCTCCTATCATAAGCACACTGGTGGAGTGTTACACTCCATCAACATCAAATACAAGGTCTTGGCTGGTGCTATAAAGGAGAACAGCAGATTCCAGAAATGATGTTGGTTCTCAACGGACTTTATTAATTGACACAGACTTAATGGACACAGAGCGCTTTCTGATCTTTGCTAATCCCATTAAGCTAAGGATGATACAAATGCTGGTGAAATATACAGGCAAACACCATCTCCCCTAAGAAAACGGCAATAATGGCCTCTGAATCCACAATACTTGTTTGGCTCAAAAAAGATAAAAATGCAACCTGAATAGGGTGATAAGCTGATGGCACTGAAGGATAGACAGGCCACGCTTAAGTGCACTGAAGAAATTGCTTCTGGGGAACGCTCCTTTGTGAGCATAATATCGCATTTTAAGGCAGGCAATTGTCTATGTGTTTGTGCTGAAAAGACTGCAGATAGCTCTGGTAAAGGTTCACTCTCTTTCAGTCCCCTTCCCTCTGTGTGTGTGTGTGTGTGTGTGCGCGCACACGTCTGTCTCAAAGGACTGTTCTTCTCAGGACATGGAAGTTTGGAATGAGTTTAACACTAAGCAAAGTTTAACATCATTTGAAATGCATTCTGAAAATGTCTGATGTTTGCCAAAGTGAAAAGAGATAATTGAACTTTTTCATTATTTAACGAGACATGCTATTTGTTGTTTTACCCTGTCTGGCTCAGGCCAAGACGACCTGAAGGACCACATTCTCCCATTTCAGGCTGCATATGTTGTAAGATCGTCCAGTGACGACATTCCCCCTGTCCCACCACCCTCATAAGCACAGGTGGTGGGAACACAGTTCAGGGCCTTCTTGGTGTCTACTCCCAAGCTCTGGAACTCCCCTCCAAAACAGGTTAGACTGGTATCTTCTTTTCTATCTTTCTACAGGCAGATGGAGACTTTTTTGTTTTGTTTTGTCAGGTCCCCTCATGGGGAACAGCTTTGCACAAAGTACTGTACTGTCCATTTATTGTTTTCTGTTTAATAGTTATGTTTTAGCAATTAATGGTTTAAATTTCAATGAGAATTTAATTGCATTTTAATTTTCATATGAAATGAACTCTTAGTAATGTTTAATTTAACTTTTGCAAGTTGCTCTGAGTCCTGAACTGGAAAAAAAGAGATAGGACATAAGTAAGTTAACTACAGGAGGAGGAGAAGGAAAACCATGATGAGGTGGCTTCTTTGTCAGTGGTATGATGAAGCCACTCCATTTTTTACCTGAAATATAAAGGAGCAATCCAAAGTGCTGAAGCAATTTTGGAGATAGGGTGCAGCACATCAGATCAGCACTTTAAAGTTCAGTCTAAAATTGCCTGATCCATCATCAGCCGCCATTGGCCCAAAATAGCTCCCTTTTAAAATAGAAGTGACTGGCCACTCCATTGCTGCCCATCCCCGGCTTAATAGGTCAAGAAACAGCATGGGAAAGGAAGCTATTTCAAAGACCAATAGGTTGTGGGAGACCATGGCAGAAGTTAAACAGGACTACAGGCTTCACCCACTTATCTGACAGGTTAGAGACCAGAGCACTGTCAGAAAACTCAAAAATTGGTTGAAAAGCGGAAGCCATGTACTGTAAGCACGAAGGACTTACAGAGGCTCACTTGAGACCAGCTGCATGCGTGCTGCTTGCAAGGTCCCTTCCCCCCTCCCCCAGCTCACTCTGTGAGCAGCACATATTTATGACTGGTTCCAAGTGAGCTTCTGCAGGGAAGAAGAACTGATAAAAAAGCAGAACCCTCATGGAATTAATTGAACTTGTCCTTAATTTGGAAGCATCAAAAAAGCTAGTCATCAGATACCAGAGTGTTGAAAGGTGGGGGCTTCCTGTACATCTTTTAGCATTTCTTTTACAAATAGGTTTAATGTGCCATAGATTTGCCAGAGCCCCATCCAAAGGCCAAGTATTTTTTTAAATCAACAAGTGTCCACCTGAGATACCTTTCAGTGGGATTAGTTTCCTCAGCCATGACAAAGGAGTCAGCCTGTCCTCAAGAATGGCGGCTGGTGGAGCTATTCAGGGCATCAACTTCCACTGACATGGAAGCCACTACTGCTCCATCCTCCGTCCCAGAGGCACTTATTAATCAATCTTTTGTTAATTGATTGCAATCAGATGAGTCACCCAGCTGAAGTAGCTAGGCAGCCTTTGCACAAAACAACACTGCCAATGAATGCAATTAAGCAGGAGTAAACATGGACAAGATGCATAGACTAGGAAGTCGTGCTGACTTCTAGTGACTGTGCAGTAGGGGGTTTGTCTTTGTGTGTGTGCCAAGGAAAGCTACTCATTTCAATTTTGCTTCCCTGCTGGTTATCAGATGAAGACAGAGAAATATCCCTCCAACACAGATAACAATACAAGTGCAATTTCATATCCCCCACTGCTCAGACAATATTCTTGTTCAGAAACAGTGCTTTGGCACATCTACATTTTACTTAGTTTAAGCATACAGGTGCCTTGTGTCATTCCTAATACCAATATTCAATTAAAAAAAAATCCAGCCAACAATGAAACATCTGTTATTTCTGAGGATTGCTCATGGGGATCTGAATTGGGATTTTTAAAAGTCATTTTTCAAGAGAATCACGTGCAAGCCTAGCATCATCAGGTACCTGTTTGGATTCCTACCTTGGCAGGGGATCAGCTGATGACTCCCACAGCTCTCTGGTTCTTCTGGTGTATTCGTTCCTTTGGTGCCCACCCTTTTCTTGTCTTTCAGATGCAATAACTGCTTTCCTACATCCTGCTTCTCTAAGATAAATCTACACTCATATAATTGCATGGTGGTTCCACTGCACCATTTTTTTGCTCAATACCAACATTATGTGCAAAAGATGGAGTACATGACAATGTTCCTGCTTATGGTACCGTTGTGCAATAGGAAATGACAGGGCCTGTTCCTGCAGTGTCAAGGAGTAAAGTGGCTGTTCAAAGTTCAAAGGGCTGAGAAATACTTAGCACACCATTCATGAATGCACTACTGCATGGCTGGAATTCTGTCAGTTAGTCCCAGCTAGAGTTGACCCATGGAATGAATTGTTGAATGGTGAATTTACACCTAGGTGAATCCAATGGATTCAATGACTATGCTCTGATTAGGGTTGTTTCATACTCCAATTGTCTCAGCTTGAAAGGAACAGTCCCAGTTAATCCTGTGCCACTTTTTCAGGTGCTTTTAAAATGTCCCAGTTTCTATCTCTTCTTTCCACTTCCTCCTATGTCTTCAGCTTAATTCAGCTGCTGCAAACTGAGTTCAAAGTGCAAAAGTATTTAATTCAGCAAGAGGAGAGGAGAGAATGGAGTTTTGCCTTTCCCAGGAGGCTCAGGCAAAACAAACTGCTGCGGCTTCTCCTAGCTTGTCTGTTCTTCATCATTTATAACTTTTGCAATCTTGACCACATTCTGATATTGCTTGGCCACACATGGCTCCATCCTATGACGTCCCGGGAGTGTCAATTTAGGGAGGGGTATTTAGAATTCTCAGCCAGAGAGTTCTAGTGCATCAGCACACTACAAAACCAGGATTCCCTAAGATGCAGTCACGGCAGTTAAAGTGGAATCATAGTGCTTCAACTGTGAAGTGTGAAAGGTCTTCTGTTTCCCATGACAGGATGAACAAAGTTAGGATTTCTTAGTCTACTTAGAAGCCTCTAGGGATGATATGGTTAATTCTGGTGGGCAAAACAAGGTGAACAAAGTCAAAAGGATGAATGTGTGGGCCTATTGTGACAACAAAGTTATAACTTTAATCACTTCTATAGGCTATACTTTCCAGGGTTAGAATCCAGCTGAACTTCAATTGAGCTGGACTTGCCAACTAGACTGAATTCTCTGTGAAAGTGTAGGTATACAATGCAGATGTAATATGGAATACCAAGAACACAATCGGAATAATGTGCCCTTTGCTGCACATGAGGTATACATCCTGGGGAGAATTTAAAAAGGGAGACAGGATTAGTGAGAGAAAAAAAAGGAAATAATCCCAGTGGGTTGCTAAGGCAACCCCACATCCTTAGTTTGAGAACTAGCAGCCTGTGGACTTAAAAGGAAGGCTCCAGAGGATTGTCTGCTAGGAAAAAAAAAAAAAGGGTAACATCTGGCATAGAAAGTGGAGCAAACTGTGAAAGGACTTTAAGTGATACAGATTTAATGTTTCTCAAATTAAAACAAGAATCCTAAGGGACGAGCTTCATTGCTGGTAGTGGACATCCAAGGAACTTGGAAATAGGCTTTCAAAGGCTTTTTAACAAACAGAAAAACAGACTAAATACTACTCATAAACATAAAATAATAAATAGTATTCACCCATCAGCCAGGACCCAGGCTTTTGTTGGGATCCCTACGTGCACCTATGGGAATCATTTGTATTTAATTTATACAAAGTGTGCTTTAGTCAAAACCTTAAAGGAGTTGTCTATATATTCAAAACTCTATCCTCCAAATAGGTTCAGCCCCTTCAATCAGTTATTTAAGGTTCAAACTAAGTCCCAGAACAGATTCACTACTCCACTGATTTGGAAGCCGCTAGGGTTACCCCAAAATGTAGGTGACTATGAGGTCCACCCATGATGCCAATGTCTCTGTGCAACAGTGAGGAATATTGGCTCAAAGGGGAGACCTGCAAGAGTGGGGTAAACTAGCAATGCAGAAACACCAACCAGAGATTCAAAGAACATTTGTTTTATCAGAAGAATTAACAATCACACGCACACAAGGTCCAAGCAGTTTCACAAGGCTAGCTGAAGGAAAAAGGTGTTACCCTGACTTCTGGGGATCCCCTGGGGGACACCTTGATTCACTCCAAAAATGCGAAGACTGAGGAAATTAGCGGAGCACTAGCTTGGCAGAATGAGGGGCAGGGTAACCCAGCGAGACCTTAGACCCAATTTTTACTGGGTCAGACCAAGCAAAAAGCCAGACAATTGTACTAACGAATGAATTTTATTAACAAATATGTTCTCACGCACAAACGCAATCACTGACTCACGCACACAAGGCCTATTGAGAAGGGAAAGAAGTGAAAACTTATAGGAGATAAAGCAGAGAGGGTGTAAAGGTGGTGATAGTGCACCTGTCCAGAAGTTTTCAGTCTAGGAAGCAGCGAGGAAGAAGAAGCTCAGCGAAGAGAGGTGGCTGAGGGGAGCGCTCAACTAACAGAGTGCCAGTCTGCTATGTCAGAAAAGGTTGGACTAAACCTCAAGAAAAATACTTTGTGATGTAAGTGTAAATGTCATGTTGCTTTAATTGTTAAGTGCGCCTGTGGAAAGGAATGTGACTAGAGCCAGTTTGTGCTGAGTCATGCTGATGAGCACTAGGTGCAGACAATGCAAGGGTTGGCCAGGATTGGCTGGGTGTCTGTATAAAGCTAGCACAATCCCAGCCAACAAGTGCACATGTTGCCTGATGCATGTCACTGGAGGCTCTGCTGGAAGGAGCAAGCTAGATATGCTGGATTACCATCTGGACTTTGTAAATATTGTATATATTTTGTAACAAAGAATAAAGAGCCTCCACATTGGAAGATTACAAGCTGAATGGGTGAGTATTACTGGCTTAGTGTATTTGCTGCTAATGGTGTTCTCTGCAGCTTGGCATGCTTTGACAGCTGTGGGGAGCTATCTCTGCTTATCTATATAGAGTTTTTCTTGGCTGGCTTTTCTTTATTTTCCCCCTCGTTCTTGGGGCATGCTAGTGTGACAGGGAGTTCTCCATAGAGAGTCAAGAAAATGGAGACTACTTATAGGGGAGAATGTACCACGGGGACAGGCCCTTTCCTGGGAAGAACAATGGCCAAAATAGAAGGAAAAAAACTGCACAATGGTAACTTGATGGTTTGCATAATTGGTTCACGTAAATGGACCTCGCCCTTGTAAGATTTGTCAAAGTAGGGGTTGCTCAACAGGGAGAAAACCTGGTAATCCCCTCAAGTTGGCTTTGTGGCTGACGACCCTTTTGTTGGTGCAGACGTGCCTTGCAATGTCCTCCATGACTCAACCTTTAGAAACAATAGCACCAGAAACTGCCTCCATGGAACAACTGATTGCTTGGGAGTCTCCTTGGGAAACATGACTGGGGATTTTCCTGGTCCTGACCTATGTCCGGTCGATTGACTATGCACCCACCCCGGCAACTTCTCTGGCACAGAAGATATATTTGATATTAATTTTATATCCCTCTGGGATGGGGTCTGCCAAGAGGGTAACAAGGAAGGAAAGATTGGATGGTGAGAAGTTAGGGAGAAGTGGGTGATACTTACCTATCTGTAGAGAAGGGCTGAAGCAATGTGGCCCAAACTAAGAGTCCAAGAGTCCTAGGGTAGTAGAAGAACAGGAATTGGAGCAGCAGAGTTATGGCCTATGTCGAGAGGATTACATACTACAAGTTCTCTGGCTCAGAGCCAGGATTTACATACTCTTTTTCTGCTGTGAGGAGGGAGGTGTTAATGGCTCTCTGACAGAGTAGACAATGGGATCCAGAATGAGCTAATGGACTTAGCATTGGATGACAAAGCACAGATGGGAATTGTAATAGCTCCGTAATGGCAGGATAGATGAGGGGACAAAACAGGAGTTTCACTGGACAAAGGAAGAGAGTTGAAAGCAATCAGTTGTTCCATGGAGGCAGTTTCTGGCGCTATTGTTTCTAAAGGTTGAGTCATGGAGGACATTGCAAGTCCATTACACTGGTCAGGACTTCCCCGACCATGCCCTGAGGCCCTGATCTGACTTAGTTTCACAATGCACATGTGCAGCCAGCTCCTCTTTGCTAGCAGGCTTCTTAGCCATAGCAGGATATAAGTTATATTTCATGCCAATTAATATTTGCCAATTAAACCATATAATGGAGTGGGGATGTAAGGTCTGATAACTCTAGCTGAATCATGAATTCTAAGACTTACTGAAAGAGAGAGAACAAGAGAAAGCATGTTTAACTGTAGATCTCCAGCTCTCATACAACAGTCAGGAAAAAGGGGGGGGGGACTCCTGGGGGCACTGATAATTCTGGCAAGCAGAGCAAGTTAATATTGTGGCTAAAACACTTTGAAAGAAGAGACCTTTGCTCCAGATCTTCTCAACTACAAATAGGTTAGATGACCTCAAGAAAGATATAGTGAGGAACTGTTGCTTGATGGTAGACCACAGACCTTGGAAAAGTTATTTCTTTGGACTGCAATGACTAGAAATCCCCAGCCAGCATCATCCCCTGAAAATTGTTTTCCAAAGTAGTAACTTTTTAAGTAAAGATTGCAGCAGACATGAGATTTCAATCTCACTTTAATTAGAATACTTCAAAAAGTGTATTGGAGACTATTTCTTGCTCATATAGGTGTGTAGGGGATAAACACATCTCCAGGTTGCTGCAAGAAGAAAATCAGGACTTATTGCTTTGAACTATGGTTGGATGATCTTCATTTTTCTTTCCTGCTGAAGAAACCTTGACATAGGAATGACAGCTTGTATTTCAGATGAAAAGGTATTGGAAAGCCAAATAGGAAACCATCAAACCTTCACCATAGTGTTTATGAACACAACACATACAACTTTATGGACCCTATCAACATTTCTCATCTACACAGAAATCTCCAAAAGGCTGCCACTATGCAAAGCAGGTAGCTTCCAATTTACTTCATAAAGATTTTCCTGCTGCCCAAGATTCCTTGGTTCCCTTTGGCTTTCTCCAGAGTGGCAAACAAGGTACACTACTCCCTCTGCAGGAAAAAGAAGGTGCTGAAGGTAGAAATAATCACAGACTCCACAGCTTCTGTGCATTCCATGTTTCTGCTGCTCTGACGAGGCAAACAACAAAAATGCACAACAGCTAAGTCTTCTTCAATTGGTCGGCATCTGTTCTATTTACTAGTGGGTTGAAGATGTGGTAGTTTTATTTATTAGTGGGTAGAAGTCAACAAGTAAGATCATAAGAAGACTCATGCTGGACCAGGCTAGAAGCCTCTCTCATCCAGCATTCTGTTTGCACAGTAACCAAGCAGTTACCTGGCGGAAGCTTATTAGCAGTGTATGAAGAGAACTGCATCCTACATCTTGCATTTCTCATTACAGACATACTAGCATATATACCCAGTATTGCCCTGGATTTTATTTTCTCAAGATTTGAGATTCTGTGTCTCTAATTCCCCAAATTCTTTTGTCCAGTACCTGTAACTTTTCCCCATATTCCCCAATCCAATTTATATTCAGAGTTATTAACATACAGAGGCTGGGTTGTTCCTAAGGTAATACACTGGCCTCCTTCCTGCTGCTGGGCCTCATCTCCATAACAACCAGTGTATTCAAGACAGAAACAGTTGACTGAGGCCCAAGAGCTCTCTGGCTGGGAATTCTAAAGGTCCCTCCCTAAACTGCAAACCCCAAGATTCCATAGAATCTACTTAGGCAGCCAATCATATGAGGTCTTCACCTGACACAGACAAATTTTGACTTTTATATATTAGATTAGAAGTAATGCATAGCCACTCTGACTAGTAGCCACTGATAGCCCTAGCTTCCCTGAATGTATCCAATTCCCTATTAAGGGGCCTTCTTAACAGCTGCAACTGTGGTACATAAGATTTGGGCAGCAGCTACTTCTAAGAAAATTTCCCTGTAGTACGGAAAGCAATGTGTTTAATGTATATAGCCAAGATCTTATATGAGAGTTAATGTCCACAAATAAACAAACACGCAAATAAAAATGTGGAGCCACATATGAATTGTTTGTTGTAGAATGGCCACATTGTGCAACACCAGATAGGTAGTTAAATCCACATGTACCTCCATGAACAATTTGTAAGGGGGAATCCATTCACAATGAGCTTCCATTTGCAACGGAACCACATATGAAACTCCACTTTTGCAATCCTCAGCTGAATGTAGATATTTGACATCAGACAAGAATATTGAACTGCTTTTATTGGGAAAATTATACATTCATAAGACATCAACAAGATTCTGCCCAATAAAAATGCTAGATATATTGAATTGGATACTCCAGTTCCCAGTTTTAGATCCTTGATCACATGCACTGGCTTTATTTTTTCCTTCCTTGCCAGTGTATGCACTCCCTTTTGGTCTAGCTTTGTTCTGAAAAGGTACTTGTGTGCTGAACATATTTTGAGGTGGGTTCAGTACCTTAGACAGCATTGCATCACATCTTTTAAGCCTGTTATAGACACCATTCTAGTCTTCAAAGCAGTAATGTCCTTTCTAACACAATTTTTTCCTATAGTGAGAAGCCACGCCATTCTGTCCTGAAGGCTGAGTTCGGAAGAGGAATCAAGTATTAGTTCCCTATGCAGCAACCTTCTTCAGCAATTAGGCAGATAGTAGATCATATCTCATTTGAAACCAACCTCTTTGCATCGGAGAGTGAATTCTTCATGACAGTTTAAACTCACTCAGTAGAGCTTGGGGAATCTCCTCTGACTAAATGAATTCTCTGGCTGAAATCCAGGTCATGCTGGTAATACATGGGAACAAAGCCAATGTCCAACCACACCTGTGGGAACAACTGTTCTAGTGACATAGTTTTATCAGCAGTATTTCCCTTCTTCATAAGAAATGTTGCTCAAGTAGATACTGAGTTATGTGATCCTATCATAGGGTTTTCCTTGCAAGACATATTCAGAGGTGGTTTCCCATTGGCCTTCCTCTCAGGCAAGTACTACAGTGGGGCAGTCACAGGTTCATCAGGCCAGTCATAGTCACATACATGTAGTCAATCAGGTTCTCTAAAAGTGAAAGGAGGCACCATAGTGAGGCCTCAGGTGTTCTACAGTCAATCATGGGAAGCAACCAAGTTACAATCAAAGATCAGGGAAAGGAAAGAAAAGCAGACATCTTAAAGCTGGTGTAGGGGCCAGGGATTAATGTAATCTGAAAGTTGTTGTGTGCCTTCCTAGAATCACAGAATCATAGAGCTGGAAGTGTCCGACAAGCGCCATTGAGTCTAATCCCCTGCCATGCAGGAATATACCATCAAAGCATTCCCTTCGGGTTGTTTCTGATTATGGTGACACTAATGCAAACCTATCATGGGGGTTTTCTGGGGCCGAAAGTGTGTGACACATCCAAGGTCACCCATGGGTTTCCACGGTGGAGAGAGGAATTCAGCCCTGGTCTCCAAGGTTGTGGTCCAATGCTCAGACCAATACGCGACGCTGGCTCTCAATCTGAAAATACATAAGCACATATACCAGTTTATTTTTTTAAAACCGTAAACAACATAGTGTTAAAGTGTGAGGAACCTCATATGGTGTCAAAACACTAGTGCAGTGGTCTAGTGTTGTGAACACTAGTCCTGTCTCCTCAAAGGTTTCAAGCAGGGTTCTTTTCTCTCCTTGCCTTGGAGGTCCATGGTATTTGCTTGTGGTCTCCCATCCAACTACTAACCAGGTCTGACCCTGTGTAGCTTCTCACACCAGACACAATCAGGTATGTTCAGGGCATTATGGTTATACAATCCTGAGTGAGTATGCATGTACATAGGTAATCCGGCAAGAGTAAAAGCCTGTATTACACACACACACACACACACACACACACACACACACACACACGAGAACATTTCTAGAGGATATCTGAAAACAGGAAGGTATGAGACTTTCAGTTCAGTTCAATTTTTTTACAAGGCTTAATTAATTTCTTCAAATTAACCCAGGAAAGAACTTAAAAAAAAAAATGGAATGTGGGAGGATCTGAAATGGAAAGATTGCCCAACGGCAGAACTCTAAAAAGTTTGGCTTTGACCCATACTACACTGATAAGAGTTGCCATCTCTCTTTTTTCCCCACAAAGATGCCATGGTTGGCATCCTGTTGGTAAAGATTTTCCCAACACACACATCAGTTTCCTTCTTCATGAGGTGGTACTTTTGGGCCCATGGAATAACATGCAGATTCATTTCACGGTTGTGTAAGCAGAGTTCTGCAAGTCTCACTGTTGCACATGGAGCTGCATATTCTTTGACAATGAGTAACTACTCGTTAGTTCCTTCAGTGTACTACTTGGTTCATTTGGACTGCAGAAGCAACAAGCTCATTCACAAATACACAATTGATTGCACAGTGGTGGTGTTCAGCAGAAGGCTGTTGTAGTACAACTACTACTTAACTGCCTATCTATAAATCTGTATTATGCAAGCATGATATAGGATCTCAGCTAATATTTTTAAATATTTATATGGTAGGCAGGTACAACATGAACCTCTCCAAGCTGGGGACAAGTGTCCCTATTGATTTAAGTCACTTGAGATGGAGGAGGTAGATTTCCGTTCATTTTGGCAAGAATTTGTTTTCAATTCTGGGGATAACATAATGGTGGCTGACAGTTCCCATGTCAGTGGGGCAGTGTACCCTGGTTCTAATCCCAGTTTTAAAGGAACTCTCCAAAGTGATGAATCCTGTTCCTTAATAGTTTCAGCATACCGCCTTTAAATCTAGCTAAAACCTGGCACGGACTCATGGTCCCACTGATATGAGAGCCACCAGCCATTGGGATAAAAACAACAGGACAACTTTTTTTTTAAAAAAAAAGATAAACCTGAGCACAGGATAAAGTGAAAGTGACTTAATTTCCCCTTTTTACTGAAAAACTAACCTCCTGTAGGAAGAGAGGAGCCTTCATAGGAGAGATCAGAGACTGTCATTGTATCCTCACTGGTAATAATATGGGGTGGTTACTGGAGTATTCCCGTTTGAGCTGTCCTACAGGAACCTATTGTGAGCAGTGAAAACAGACTGCAGTATTCATTGGTAGATCTGCTAGTATTTCTAGAACTACAGATTTAACCTGGAAATTAGTTCTGTGAGTAGACTTGCGTCTTCATCAAACTACATTGCCCATGACTCTTTGGAGAGAGCATTACACTTAAATGATCAGATCAATACAGGTTACAAAAGGCAAGCCCTAGCTCCCTTGGTTTCCTATCCCTGTCCAGCTACAGAATCAGAGACCTTCCATTTGGAAAATGCTAGTGGCTCTACTTCTTTGTTTTCTCTTCACCTCATATGAAATGTAACAACTAAAATCAAAACTTGTCATGGGGCATTAACTCCTGAGAGCTCCGAAGCTTATGTTACACAGAGAACAAAATCAATTAGAATTAAGCTCTAATGTAATTGCGGCAGTCTTTTATTTTTCATAGCAGAGATGACAGTGATTTCCCATCTCTGCTTTATTTATATCCAGCAAGAGAAAGAGAGAGAGAACTTCCCTCTTCAAGGTATTACAGCCTTGCTTCTGGTTTGTGCAAAACCTGAGCTGAGAGCCACAGAACCCAGGGGTAGCAATGTGGAAAAAAACCGTGCCACTGTTTTCTTTTTTTCCCCTTGGCTGAGACATGGTAAGACAGTCTGGTGAGAATTTTCACAGAAGTCCAGAATGAGAACACAATTACATGGATGTCATTTTTGCTTTAGGGTTTGTGCATAAAGTTACTAATGCTTTTTCCATTTCTGGAACTAACCACAGAGGGAGGGAGGGAGGGAGAGAGGGAGGGAGGGAGGGAGGGAGGAAGGGGAGGAGGAGCAGGAGAAATACAAAATAATAATTTGCTCTCAAAGCTACAAACAACCTCATACTTCTTTGGGGCAGGTCAATCCTAATCCAAAAATGTGTTGGTAGGAGATTAGGATTGGGCGAATATATCTTTTCTGCCAGTAGAAATGCCTTCTGCCAGCAGAGGCCTCTTCTGCCAGTTGATTCCAGACAATGTGCTTGTAAAGCTATGGTGACGACTAGGTCCATCAGTAGAAGAACCAAGGGGAGAAAAAGGGAGGGTGGTGCAGTGGGGAGAGGGAGTAGGAGCAACGTGCTTCCTTGCCTCTTCCAAATATTTGACAACTGATTCAATGAGCCTACTCTTCTAGTGGCTAATCAATAGGATTCCAGCCACACAGTTGGGTTTTCTTGGATGATGCTCCATCAGTACTTTCAGTCAAGTACTTTATTCACTGAGTTTAAAGAAACAGACATTATGCCTTCTAAAATGAAAAAAAATGGAAAAATACACAGACACATATCATCAATTGCACAGTCAGCATTTAGCAGAAAGGGGATCTGGCACAACCACCATGGCCATTTCCGCATTACACTGTTGCAGTGCTATTATTCTACTTTCAACATCCTGTGGAATTCTGGAGTCTGTAGTTTACTGAGACCCAAGAGCTCTCTGGCTGAGAATTCTAAAGGCCCCTTCCTTATGTTGAATGTGGAATGCTGAAAGTGGAATAATAGCACTATAACAGTGTAAGGCGGAAATAGGCTATGTAACTGCATGTGTATAGATTTACACTGTGCCAACACAATGCAGGATCTCAGCCTAAATCCCATACAATAAATAGGTAGACAGACAGACAGACAGAAGGCCAGATGGACAAACAGAAGGGTGATCCAGAATGTGTTTATGGAACCTATCCACAACTCCTTTATATCGCTTTTAGGGATGCAGCTGATTTCCCAGTCACACCACACAACAGAGATAAGAATCATGTCAAACAGTTGAAAAGCAAACTTCATGTTTCTAGAGTGCTTCTAGCCATTCTTGGAAGTCATGACACAGCAATGGAATACTGGAAAAAGCGTTGATGAACTATGACCACTGTGCTTTCTTGTAATCTTCACTTCCTCTAAATGCCTTCTTCAATTCGTCTCAGATCCCCCGGGAATTTTCCCCTCCTTCCTTACGTAAGCACGGGTCTGCCAATCTTTAGGCATGTGGGTTTTAGTGTTGTTGACACTGGGATTTGTCAAGGTCAGGATAAAAAGTTAGTCTCGATTGGAAAACAAATGAATCTTTTCTTAGCCGTTTGCTTGATGTCACATTGTGAGGTGATCTGCGTATGATAGTGCATTGAACTGTGGGTAGGAAATGGAGCTGACCCAAGATATTGTTGCCTGAGGTGAAACAGAAAATAGTACCACCTCATCTTCACATATCAAAGCACATAGTAACTGAGTTCAACCATTTAAAACTGGATGAAAACCACATGAGCATATCTCTCTCCATGACTGGCAACAAAAATACTGTAATAAATTCATAGCTAACAATTTGCCACTCTTCATGAAACCAAAAATTCTGATTTGTGAGGACTCACCTCAGGATGGCTATTGGTAGAGCCAGCCCTGATAAGGAACAAAGGTCATTGAAATTTCAGATGGAGTAGGGATTGGAAGGGATGATTTAATGTGGAGAAGCAATAAGTAAAAGAATAGAATTCTGAACCTCATACTTCCTCATGGTAGGGCTGGTCCTGATAGAGAACACAGGTCATTGACAATTACAAATAATGCAGGGAATGGAAGGGGGTAATTTACGAGGGAGATGAAGTGGGAAAGAAGAAGAAGGTGGTGAGCTTTTTCCTTCCCTGTTGTCTTTGTCCTCTAACATGACCCAGCTATTGAATTTCAGCTGATATACTTGAGGGTCATGAGCAAACACAGATTGATCACTAAGGTCTAAATCCAGTGGTTAGTCACAACAAGAAGAAACCCAGTGAATTAATGGGATGTACTTAAGTACTGATTTCCTGTTCAGCCACTAATTTAATAAGTGTAGTCCAGTTTGTTCATATGTTTACTATTTATTTATATCCCACCATTTGCCTGAATGGGACTTAAGGCAGCTCACAATGGCTGCAATCTTGGATGGCTCTGAGTAGCATAGCAGATATACATGTGGACTTACTCTAGGCTGAACCATATGTCACCACCACTGAACTTGCTCAACAGCCCTGAAGCCCCACTTGCCATACATGACTGTTCCATGCCTCGTGGGAAAGAGGAAGACTCACAGAAGCATCTGGTTACATCCCCATAGCCAGATGCAAAATAATGATAGCAACACTGAGACCTGAAGGCCCCAGAAGATCTTGGTGGTGATATTACCATTTTGTGTCTGGCTACAAGAAGATGTTTCTGTGATTCTACTGTGTTCCCTGTGAAGCAGAGAATGGCCATGGGAGAGCTTGAGAGGTTATTCAGTACTTTGAGGGGTGTGCTTTGACCACGGGCAGTGGGAGAAAGGGAAGGGACCCCACAGCACCCCCAGAAGAACATATGCTTCAATAGAGGAAACTTATGCTTGTATATCTCCCTGACAGGACACAAGTGTGTTAACAAGGTAGATGAATTAAATAAGTTAGATGAATTAAAAAGTAATAATAAAAATATACAATTAAATAAGCTATTGTATTAGAACATTAATCCATTAAAACAATATAAAAGTGTTTTGAAACTTGAGAAGAACAATAAAAGTGCAGCACGTGTACACCATTAAAGGTAAAGCCAATGCTCGTTCAAATAAGATACCCATATTTGCCAATGGAGGGAGACCAGAGAGGGGGCTAGCCTAGTGTACCTTGGGAGACAGTTCCACAGCCTGAAACCAGTCATTAAGAAGGCTTTCTCCAAGGGTGGACCCAGGGATGGCTGAGAGATCTAATTACTGCTCCTCTGAACTGAATGGGAGAGTTACTTGTGCTAGACCCTAGTTCAACCAGTCAGACCAAGTACGCAAGAGACACTTCATGTTTTAAGCAGAGCAAATCCATGGTTCTTGTTAAGGTTTAAATCCACTTGTCCCAGCAAGAGTAAACCCACTGAATTTCTGTCAGGTATATAAGCATTAACTTAATGTTTAGCCAATACAGACTACCTGGAACTTTGTATGGCTAGTGGATTTGTCACCACGGGGGTGGTAAAACCACTCAGGTTCTTACCAGTGCTTATCCAATGGTTCTTCTGCTTTAAAGGAGAACATTGCTGGGGGAGACCAGCTACAGGAGAAGGAATAGTAATATCCTGGGCAGATTTGCTGCCCTTACAATGGCAGATCCATTGTCTATCCCTGGTTAGGACTACCCTTGATAGAGGGATGTTCCTAGTCCTACATCACTGATATGCAGACTTTCTACAGTACCCTTTCTACGAAGAGGAATTTCCTCCATTCACAATACGCAATACACAATACACTAAGAACATAAGTCTTCACTTATTTCATACCCACATCCATGAACAAGTAATTTCAAATGTTTACTCCTCACTGGGGAAGTTTACAAGTGTTTGGATACATTTTTGATTTTTTTTTTTAAAGAAATATTTTTTGCAACTTATTCAAACAACATCTTTACTCAAAAGTTTTGGCTTCAGTGCTAATGGCTAATCCCAAATAGCGTAAATCCCAGTGAATCAATTGCTGAATGGCAAATCAACAGATTAGTAAGCCCCATTGATTCAGTAGTCTTGTCTAGCTGGGACTAACAATAGAATTCAGGACCTTGTTTTTTGTACAGAAAGAACAAGTTGTACTAGCTTCCTCACAAGCTTTTCTTTTTTCCTGAAAAAGAATCACAAAATGTGAAGGGAAAATCTTATGCCAGTTGACAATTTTCCCTATAGAGTGCAGAGATGCCTTTTCTTATTGAGAATGCGGGGAAACTGAGTATTCTTAACATATTTTTAAAGTGTAGAAAGTGCTTTTCAGCCAAAAAAGTAGTATTCTTTAAATATAGTGTGCCCTCCGTATATGTGGGGGTTCTATTCCAGGAACCCACATGTAAAACAAAAGGCACAAGTGTTGTATCCCATTGTGGTCAGTGGATGAAACATGTTTGTGCCTGCAACCATTGTGTCCATTCAGTATAATGAGAATTATCCTTTATGTGACCTTGCATCCATGTATGTGCAGGGTGTGTCAGAAGACGGCGCCCTGTAGTATGGTTGTAGTGTAAATGTACCAAACATTGTAAAACATAGCATAGAAAAAACTCCCAAGCATATGATGGTGAACTCCACATTACAAGAATGCCCACAATCAGAGAAACAAAGCAAGTGGAATTAGTCTAGATGACAGAAATAATTTGCCCAGCTCAACATCCAACCTTGCCAACTGTTCTCATTAAGATGTCATACACGATACCACTTTCAAAATATCAAGTGCAATTGAAATGTCATTTGGAGAGAATGCCAATGTTGTTAATATGGTTAATTACAAATAAACTAGCAGCTTTTCCAGAAGAGATTAAAAATAACTCTGCAATTTCAGTCAAAGGTGTTGATAGATTAATTGGTTTACTCAATATCAGTCTTTTCTTTGCAGACAAAAAAAAATGACAGGTTTTTGACTAAGTGATGGAAAATGTCATCTTTGGGCAAAGGAGGGCCCAGTCTTTCTCACTGTGAGGTGGGAAACCCTGTATATCAGCTGAATCAAGTCAGGCTACAGACAATCGTTATGAAATAGTCCTTCGTTCTGGTGATAAGTGAGCCAAAAACCTCAGGTTGTTCAGACCTAAGCCAAACTACTTAGTGGCTTCTCCAGATGCAGGAAAAGTGTCGGGAGGTTTCAGTATTTGTTGCTACAATCCTCAAGGTTTTTTTTTATATATATATATCCAAATAATGTCTGGCATCCTGTTAGGCAGTTATGATGTTGTAAGCACAATGCATAACCTTGTAAGTGGTTCATATCCCCATTTGCAATAATGGTACCTTTGCTGTGACTGCAAATACCTCTGATACTCACCTTAAAAGTCAGCCATTTTGAGCTATGGAGTTCTGTGGTGCTGGTGAGTGGACTGCTACTGGGGCCATTTCTGCACTACACTGTTATAGTGCTATTATTCCACTTTCAACATCCTGTGGAATTCTAGGGTTTGTAGTTTAGTGAGGCCAAAGAGCTCTCTGGCTGGGAATTCTAAATGCCCCTCCCTGAACGGCAAACCCCAGGATTCCATAGGATGTTGAAAGTGGAATAATAGCACTGTAATGGTGTAGTGCGGCAATGGCCTGGGTGATGTGACCAGCTCCCTCGCACCAGTGAGTGATGGAGGAAAAGAAGCCCAGGGGGATCCCTTCATAACTCTTTCTTGCACCGTCTCTTGCTGGCTGGAGGAGGTTTCTTGTGTTGTCTGTCAGCACCTCACCTTTTAAGTTGGGTTTTAGGGGTTGGGCAGGAGAAGTAGTATAACAACAATATTGTAGCTAGCCACAATATTGTAACTACACCTCTGATTCAGGATCCTGGCCAATATTTCTGTTGTCATATTTTCTAGCAATTCCTGGCACCAGCTGTAACATCTTATTCCCACTCCTGAGTGGGCTTCTGTTTAATTCTAAGACATATGGGAACAAATTATAATTTTTTTGTCTTCTCATACTTCCTTTTTAAAATTCATTTTAGAGTTTCAGTGCTGTAGTGTGGTGAAATGTCACTTTGCGCTACAACTCCATCATACTAAAAGAAATTTTTAAAAATTAAGCAATTCAGAGAGGAGAAACTTGCCACACCATAGGGCCACCTCAGCAAACTAGACTGAATTTGTGTAGTTTGGAAGAGCTACATGAGCTACTTTAATTCTTCTTTCGTGCCCTCCCATAGTACACAGCAACAGAGAAGGGAAGACTGGGTACAGAGCAGAGGCATATCAAGGGTGGGGCAAGTAGGGCACGTGCCCTGGGCACCAATGTTAGGGGGGTGCAAAAAGGCTATGCTGGAAGATTTAGTGGCCAAGGAGGAGAAGAAAGCAGCCCAGGAGGTAGGGGCACAACATGCCCTAGATGCTGTTTAAGCTAGATATCCTGTCCCCAATGCTATTTAACATCTATATGAAACCGCTGGGAGAGATCATCAGGAGGCATGGAACAAGGTGCTATCAGTACGCTGATGACACCCAGATATGAGTCTCCATGCCTCGGATAACAGCATCAACTAAGGGTGGCATCTCGCCTCTGAACGAATGTCTTGAAGCAGTAATGGACTGGATGAGAAAAAACAGACTGAAGCTGAATCCAGATAAGACGGAGGTACTCGCTGTTAAGGGCCCTAGCCCAGACATGGAGGTCTGTCAACCAGTCCTAGACGGGGTCCCACTTCCCCTGAAAGACTGTGTTCGCAGCCTGGGGGTGCTCCTGGACTCGCCACTTCAGATGACAGCTCAAATAGATGCAGCGGCCAGGAGTGCCTGTTATCAGCTTCGGCTGATACGCCAGCTGCGCCCCTTCCGGGAGCTGGAACACCTAAAAACAGTGGTACATGTGCTGGTAACTTCACGGCTTGACTTCTGCAATGTGCTTTACATAGGGCTACCCTTGTGCTTAGTCCGGAAGCTTCAATTAGTTCAGAACATGGCAGCCAGGTTGGTCACCGGAAGACCTAAAACTGACCATATAACATCAGTTCTAAAGTCTCTCTATTGGCTGCCTATTAGTTTCCGGGCACAGTACAAAGTGTTGGTCATTACCTTTAAAGCCCTTTATGGCTTGGGGCCAGCCTACCTGCGGGATCGCCTTCTCCCATACAATCAGCCCCGCACACTAAGGTCCTCTGGGAGGAATTTACTGCAGCCAGTCAGAACTAGGCTGGCTGCAGTTACCCAGAGGACCTTGTCTTCTATTGCTCCCAAGTTATGGAATGGCCTGCTGGAGGAGACCCGGCACATTACCAGTCTTGACTGCTTTAAAAGAGCTGTCAAGACTGATCTCTTCCGACAGGTCTTACAAGACTAGCATTTCGATCGCCTCCCATCAATTGTCTTGCTGTTCTTTTAATAGCTGATTGATTGTAGTGTGTTTTAGGGGGTTGGTCTTAGGTGGATTGGTGGGCGGGGAGGATTGGGTATGTTTTTTAATGTTTTTAATGTATTAATGTATTTAATGTTGTTCGCTGCCTTGATCCAGGTGGAGAGGCAGGATAAAAATAAATTTTTATATTAAGCCAATGCAATTCTCGGCTGCATCAATAGGAGTATGGTGTCTAGATCAAGGGATGTACTGGTACCACTCTACTGTGCTTTGGTTAGACCTTATCTTGAATACTGTGTCCAGTTCTGGGCACCCCAATTCAAGAAGGACATGGTCAGGCTGGAGCAGGTCCAGAGGAGGGCAAACAAAATGGTGAGAGGCCTGGAAGCCATGCCCCATGAGGATAAACTTAGAGAGCTGGGTATGTTTAGTCTGCAGAAGAGAAGGTTAAGAGGGGACATGATAGCCATGTTTAAATATTTGAAGGGATGCCATGTAGAGGAAGAAGAGGGCTTGTTTTCTGCTGCTCCAGACACCAGAACAAGGAGCAATGGATTCAAGCTGCAGGAAAGGAGATTCCACCTGAACCTCAGGAAGAACTTCCTGACAGTTAGGGCTGTCCGGCAGTGGAATATGCTGCCTGGGAGTGTGGTGGAGTCTCCTTCTTTGGAGGTTTTTAAGCAGAGGCTGGATGGCCATCTGTCGGGAGTGCTTTGAAGGTGTTCCTGTATGGCCGGGGGTTGGACTGGATGGCCCATGTGGTCTCTTCCAACTCTACATTTCTATGATGATGATGATGATGATGATGATGATGATTATATGCCTCTGGTACAGAGACCTCTTTCTGGATACTTATTGGCTACATGGGTGCACTTTGTTGAACCTGTTCATTCCCAGTGTAAGCCTGCTCCTTCCTCCCTTCCCCATGATCAAGAAAAAACAGAATGAGCTAGAATACATCAGTGTACTGTGGTTGGGGAGATTGAGCTGCACTTAGAATCATTGGCCCTGTCCGCTCCACACTCCCAGCTGGCCATAGGGACGGGAGAAGGATGGGACTGCGATGGCGCTTATGCACACTGTCATTGTGGTACTGTCCTTTCCCATCCCCAGGCAGTGTGATCATGCAGCAAGTCATTGATGAGTTTTCCCTGTCAATACCCAGTGATCGCACCACCATTGTGGACTTCCCTTGTCTGCCTAGGCCCTGGAAGTACAATGGCCGCACTTCCTGCCCCAGCACAATCTGAGACAGTACCTGGATGCTCTGTGGCAAGAAGAAGTGAGTCCATCGCACTCCCTAGAACATGGAGGCAGTTAGTCCAGAGGGGATGCTCCTGTCGCACTCCCCTCCTGGCAGAGCTGATGCTGGGACCCACACCGGATGCCTCTGTGACCAGGGAAGGTGCGGAAAGAGTCAAAGAGTTGGAAGAGACCACTACAACCATCAAATCCAGCCCCATGTGGGAACACACTCTCTAAGCACCCCCAGCAAATGGCCATCCTGCCTCTTGTCTGTTGTTGCTTACCATGACGGAAGTTTTGTGGAAGGACAGACTGGATACCTCCTTTTGCAAGATCTGAAAAAGCACAGATGCAAATATGACACCAGGGTTTCCGACTAATAGAGTGCCAAATGATATGTGTTCCTGGCCTGCATGTAGCCCTGCAGTGCTGTTTTTGTGGCCCCCAGCCCTTCTGGACTCCCCCAAACAGCTCTTTTTAATGTAAAAAGGAGGTTGCTGAATGGCCTTTCCTGAAGCCTTCCAGAGGGGCAAGTCCCTTTTTAAATAGGGCCTCCCTGCTCAGCTTAATGTCAGAGAAAAAGAATTCTTTTTCAAGAAGAAGAAGAGGAGGAGGAGGAGGAAGAGGAGGAGAGAGATTCAGCCACTTCTATTTACTGTTGTTTTCCATTTTTTGGCAATCTGTATGAACACTGGAGAGTTGCAGAAAATGTTCACCAGAAGCCACTGTAGTCACCCAGCCCTATGCTAGGGTCACTGATGATGTACCTCTCCCCTTTAGTAGACTCAAGAGACAGGAGCCCTTTTCACATGTCGGGGGGGGGGGAACGGGAGAAAACGCCTAAAAATGGAGCTTACCTCCAGCCTGGTAAGTCTGTCGCCGCACGGAGCAGTGTGAGCTCGCTGCTCCACAGTCCTCCGGCGTTGCAGATGGCAGCTTCTGGTTGGTGGAGGCTCTCCACCAACTGGAGAAGCTCGCCAGCCGGAAGCCCACTCCCGGCAGATCTGCAGGCACGCACTTGCGCGAGCCTGCAGATCCACTTTAGAGCCGGGCGACGGAGCGGCACGAGGCTGCGCACTCCGTGCTTTTTGAAAACCTCTAAAAAGAGGTTTTTAAAAAACACGGAGCCCGGCTAGTTCCGGCCACTCCTGAGTGGATTCTGGTGTGAAGCTACTAAAAGTAGTCCACGCCAGTCCACTCTACGGTGTAGACGACCTCCGTGAGAGGTCACTCTACCCCGTTTCCCCCCCACACATGTGAAAAGGGCAAGAGTCTAATGTGAGGTTGATCCATTGGTGCAGGCATATTATTCCCTGTGTTGATTTATAACAGTTTGTGCATTGGCAGCTTCACATTTTGATAGCTCAAATGCACTCTGCATGGATCTGTCCTTGAGGACAACAAAGAAGCTACAGCTGCTGAAAACTTCATTAGCTAGATTGCTGCCAGAAACATTTCAAAGAAACCAGGTGGCACTGATTTTCAAGAAACAGCACTGGCTGCCAGTAAAGTATTGCATAAAGTTTTGAGAATGCCTTATTCCCTCCACCCTCCGTTCCTTCTCCATCTTTCTCCCTATATGGAGTCCAAGATGTATTTTGTTTTTACTTTATACTAAAGTAAAAAAGAAGATACAATTTAAATGAGGTGTACTATAAAAGTTCAAAAAATAGAGAGTACTACTAAAATTCAATTAAACCTTAATTAACGTGTTTAAAACATAAAGGTCACCATAGCATTCAAAGCCCTATAAATAGGTTGGGATCTCAAATACTGAGGAAATGTTTCTCTCTATGTATCACAGAATACTAAAGCTAGGATGCCACTCTATTTCCAGTTTCCATGTATGGTTGTGAAAGCTAGATGGTTAATAAAGCTGACAGAAAGAAAATCAACTGATTTGAAATGTGGTGCTGGAGAAGAGTTCTATGGATACCATGTGTGTGTATGTGCTTTCAAGTCACCTGTGGATTTATGATGACCCCATGGGTTTTCTTAGACAAGGAATACTCAGAGATTCCTTCAAAACAGAGCCTACAACACCTGGCATTCATTGGCAGTCTCCCGTCAAGTACTACCCAGGGCTGACCCTGCTTAGCTTACATGTTCATAGAATCATAGGGTTGGAAGAGACCCCAGGGGCCATCCAGTCCAACCCCCTGCTATGCAGGAAAACCCATCAAAGCATTCCCAACAGATGGCCATCCAGCCTCTGCTTAAAAACCTCCAAAGAAGGAGGACACTGCACCAAACAGGGTGTGTTGCTTTTAGGGCATCATAGGCTGCTAAAAAGACAAATGAATGGATCCTAGAGCAAATCAAGCCCCAACTCTCCCTAGAAGCCAAGATGACTAAGCTGAGACTGTTGTACTTTGGACATATCTTGAGAAGCCATGACTTATTAGAAAAGACAATAATGCTTGGTAAGGTAGAAGGCACTAGAAAAAAAGTGGTGATTTGGAGATGTCTTATTCATAAATTCGGTATAAGATAAGATGTCTCATTCATAAGGTCTCCTAGTCACTTCCTCTCAACCAAAAGCCCATCCCACATATGACTGGGTTGGGTTTCTCTCCGGAGGAGCTATCCTGGTTGCCTGGCAACCTGTTTGTAGGCTGTTCTGGCACTCCAGATAGCCAAACCCCCAGAACTCTGTTACCACTAGGATTTTCTCTCTCTCAAAAGTAAAGGCAATAGTAAGTACCAGAAAAGTAATGCAACTAACTAATTATTTTCCAACATTGCAGTGTGTAACGCCAAGTATCTTTCAACAGACAGTAAGGAGTAAAGGGAGCAAAGTATTCTTTAAAAGTAGCTTTCTACGCTTGGCTTTTTGCTCTTCCAAACACATTTTCATGAGCTATAAACTTGCCTCTAGTGATTTCTCATTAATTCCTATGCCCTAGCTATTGAGGTCTTTATTTGTCTCTTGATTCAGTAGCCCATCCATTAGGATTTTTTATTGTTCTCTAGGACACATTAGTTGTCATCAGCTTTTTATAGATATAGTGGTTATGGTCAGGATACAACTGTGTCTCTGTATATAAATATTAATATAGCATAATGAGGCTTACTACAAATTGCAATACTCTGAATCCTATTAAGTCTCTGGAAATAATCCACCGTCATGAAAAAAGAGAAGGGAAAAAAAAGATAAAACACAAAATAATCAGAGATTCATTTAACCCAGGATCCATTTAAAAGTAAGCGAGGGCACATTTTCTATCAGTATTCAATTAAAGTTCAGAGAGAACCTCAATCCACTTTATCTTTCTAGAAGAATTTAGCAAAATTCACAGCCTTCTTGAAACTCACTTTCACACCTAGAATAATACCACAGATCCCCCCACCAAAAGCACCAAGTGGTTTTTCAGCAATGATATTCTGACCTTCCCAGCCAGTGTGCAGAAGCTGCCACTCTCTAAATCATGGCTGAAAATCATGAACACAATTGATCTAAATGTGCATGGTTTTCCCTACCAAAAAGCACAGACAACAGTATCCTGATCTGAATCAGTTGACTTAGCTGTCCTGCACCATCAACGGTTAAACTACTGTTCTTCTCAATTGACAATTTACAAATGGGTTTTGGCTACCTGTGTTCAGTACTAACCAGAATGTTCTTTAAGTAATGGATGAGAATGAACAAACGGAAGCTGAATCCAGACAGAACAGAGGTGCTCCTGGCGAGTTGAAAGACAAATTAGGAAATAGGGATTCAGTTTGTGCCCATGAAATCTCAGGCTTGCAGCTTGGGTATACTCCCAGACTCAGCCTTGATCCTTTGATGCTAAGGTATCAGCAGTGGCCAGGAGTGCATTTGCACAGTTAAGATTAGTGTGCTGGTATGATGGAGTTCTGGGGGTGTGGCTATGTGGAGGGCCAGAGCAGCCTAGAAACAGGTTGCCAGGCAACCAGAATAGCTCCTCAGGAGAGAAACTCAGCCCAGTAGTATGTGGGAGGGGCTGGTGGCCGAGAGGAAAAGATAGAAAGGTAGATATTGATTGTCATTGTCAGTCCTTCCATAAGAAAGAACTCTAGAGTAAACTCCTTCAGTCAGCCAGGGAGGCTGTCTGTGTGGGAAGGGTTTAATTCTCAGGGAACCCTGGTGAGAGGCAGAAGAATAATTAAACCATTATAGAATCTGGTCAGAAAATATGACCTAGGCCCTTTTCGCACGTTACCTTTCTCTTGGAGCCGTCATGTGGCAATCCCAGGAAAGCCTCTCCCTTCTGCAGCACAGCCCAGCAGTTTCCCAGGCTGTGCTGGGGGAGGAAGCACAGCCATTGCGCTTCCTGATGGTTCCGCATGACAGGTAAGTGCGGGAGGGATGTGGGAGGACTCCACAATTGAGAGTCATGTTTGGGAGAAACCCAAACATGATTTAATCCACAATTGCGATGGGATGGTCATGGGATCATGATGACGTCATGTAGAACCGTCGTCACAATCCCATGGCCATTTTGCATTGGAGGTGGTGTGTGAAAAGGGCTCTAGATTGAGGCTTGAACCTTTGGTGAGAGTGTTGCCAAAGGGCTGTTTATGATACTTGTGCTTACATGAGAGTTTAAAGATATTTTAAAAACTGACTAAAAGTACTCTGAAGAACTATATTAACTTTGACCCGCACATAAATTCTGATACTTTGTTCTGTATGTTATCTTAATAATTTTTATAGTTTGTTTAAAAAATACTGACTTGTCTGAGTGGTATACACTATTTAAAGACACACAGAAAATTGCTACTATAGAACTAGGAGTTCTAAATAACCATTGAAGGCCTCACCCTTTACACAGAGGCGTAAAAATGCAATTAAAAAGATTAAAAAAGCTCTTAAACACAGTTCAGTTAAAACAATACAGCACCCCAGCCCCTTCTTTAAAAACCTTCTGTTTTAAATGCCTGTCTGACTGAAAAAGTTTTAACTTGCTGACAAAAGGACAACAAGGAGGGGACCGTTCTGGTTTCCTTGGAAAGGGAGTTACAGAGTCTAAGGGCAACAACCAAGAAGATCCTCTCTCACCTCTCTACCAACCATGCTTGTGATGGTGGTGGGACTGAGAGAAGTGCTTCTCCTGCTGATCTCAGAGCCGGGACTGCCTCGTGCAGGGAGATATAGTCTGCCCAACAGCCTGAACCTGAGCTATGTAGAGCTTTATAAGTCCTAACCAGCACTGTGGTAACATTGTAGCCAGAGTGCTGATCAGGACCAGTTACAGGGAACATATGACTTTCTCACTGAAACATCTTCACTAGCCATTGGTTCATTTCCAGGCATAATGCAAAGTGTTTGTTATGATCTGTAAAGCCCTACGTAGTATAGTTCCAGGCTATCTAGAAGACCATGGCCCTTTCGGCAACTCACCTTTTCTGGACCTTCCCAGGCTGCACTGAGACAGGAAGCGCGACCGGTCTGGCTCCTGGGGCTCTGCGCGCAAGGTAAATGTGCGTGGAGCCCTGGAGCAATGCGCGACCGTGCTTTCAGCTTAAAGTCGAAAATGAAAAAGTGCGTGAGCAGTGCCTGCCAGACCCTAGAGCATCGTGCAAGTGTGAGTGCATCATGTGGACCTCTCCTCACATTTACGTGACACTCGAGGGGCCCTTTCGCATGGAAAATGCCGTGCGAAAAGGGCTCATGTTTCCCTATATGAATCTGCTAATGTCCTAAGATCATTAAGAGAGAGATTTTTCTTGGTCCCAGTATTATCACAGGCTATCTGGTGGGGACAAAGCAGAGACCTTTCTCAAAGGCAGTTCCCAGGCTCTTCAATTTTCTTCCAACCCCATCTCTGCTCTCCTTCCACCGGCAGGGAAATACTTTTCCATTCAAGTAGGCACTTAGTGATTAATTGCTTGTGCAAAGTCATTTCATGGGAGAGGGCTGCTGTATTTTTAACATTATGCTTATGTTTTAAAATGATCTTCCAGTTTTTAAAATGTAATAGGAGTTTGATATGTTAACTTACTATATTTTTTTAAAAAAATTATAATCAAATTTTTATCTCTTTCTACTTCTAGAAAGCTGCCTTGAGTCCCATGGTAGAAGAAAAGTAGGATATAATTAAAATCAAATCATAATGTTACCATACCCTACCACCCCTCCTATGACACATGCAGTTTTCATAAATTGGACTTATCAATGTCTGGAGAACACAATTGGGGTTACACTGAATGGAGAACTTGTTCATGGTCATGCTGACTGGAGATGTGTTCGGGGTCATGAAAGTTCATATAGGATTATGTGGAAAAACCCGATGCTGATGAATTTGTGCTAATCCTTTCACCAGTTTAAGCTTTTGGCATTTTTAAATACAAAGAAAGATGAACTGCCCAGACTGGTGATCAATGAGGGACCATCCTATGGAGATCTTCCTATACACCCTATCTGACTGGACATTAAGAGATCATCATGTATTCCATCAATGTTTTATCATTCTGGAGTTAAACAATCAGCCCATTCTGGCCCCTTTGTCAGTCTCATGGGAAAGCCATTATGGTTTTGTTAACACACTCCTTTAGGATTTGCAATAGGGTATAACAATCTTAGCATCAACCCCAACCATTTGTAGTAGGTAGTATATAGTGCCCCAGACTGCCGTTCCTCCATGCTCTTATCCCTTCTTCAGGACTGACAACTATTGCATTTTCCACCCAATCTCTCCTTATCCAACTATTATTGCCTCACTTTCCAACAGCCTTGTATGGTTCTTAAGAGTGTCTGATTTCTCATGTGTTTCTCAATTCAAATAAAATGCTTTGTTTAACTTTTAATTGGACTCCTCTCTACATTTACTACTGGTATACACAGGTGAACACATTCTTGCAAGTCTCCTTTGAGCTATAGCTCAAACTCCCCCAAATTCTAAGGAGACGCCGATTTTGTATTGGAAATGGCTTTATGTGGGATCTCAGCAAGATGAGGTAGATGAGAATGGACTATTCCATTCTGCATCACAAGTCTGAGGGAAATTTATCAGAATCAATTGCATTTATCACAGCTCAAAGGACAATCCAACCCATTTGTATTTCTGGGAATGATTTCAATGTGATTGCTGCTTTCATCCCCTTTGGAACTACTCTATTTCCTTTGATATCTCCCCTGTGAAGGATGAAAATATATTTTTTTTAAATCCTTCCTTGAAGCAATGGAGTGATTTGCCATGGCCAAAGAAGCTTTCTGTCCTGCTGGTTACAAATGGGTTAGCAGAACTCCCTCTGTCTTCTTCAGAGTCTTTGGAAAGGAAATGATTGTCTACTTCAAAGGGGAAAACCAATTTGAGGGCCTGCTATCATGCAGCTGATGTGCCTAGCCTTGTCCTGGATAAAGCCAAATGAAATGGCACTTTTTGGTGTTCTTTTAGGAAAGTTTATTTTTGGTTAACTGCAAGCAATTCTAATGAGAGGACGAAAAAGTATAAGGAGTTTTCAATGATTCACAGAAGATATACAAGAAAGGTGATTGAGATCAGTACAGAATGTTGTTTTATTTAAAATATTTAAAATGTATTTAAAATAATCATAAGAATGGGTTGGATTAAACATGTAAGGAATACTCACAAATTTTCTCATCTTTGACAAGAGGATGACAAGAAAGGGTATCTTGACACCCCATTGAGAAAATGATCACTTCCCACATGTTTTGATGGGGGGGCGCAATTTAGAACTTGTTAGAAATATTTTAAAAGTAATTTGCACAAAAACTTCATGGTATCATAAAAAGGGAAGTGGAGCAAAACAAGAATCTAGCAGCACCTTTAAGATGAATTTTAACATGCACTTTCATAGACATCAACCACTTCTTCATATGCAATGGAGAGTGATATTAAAGCCACAAATTTTTAAGTATAGTTACACAATTGTGGGTGTGGGTAGAATGCAATAGGTTGTAGAAAGAGGCCAATTATGACCCTGGCCTTAGACCTTCCAAGAGCTTTGTGTGATTGTACGGCTTATTGATGTGGCTGGTAGTAGTTTTACAAAGCGATCTGCCGGTATCGACATGTGAAAGAAATAAAAGTGCTTGCCAAAAGTGAGTTGTCTTGGGGTCAAAACCTTCCCTAAGGAGACTCCTTTTTGTTCTATGTGCAGTCATGAGGACTCATGCATTAATATATGCCAGCTCCCCTACAGAAGAAGGGGAACATTTTTATCTCATGCAGAACTGCTGAATGTAATTCTAGGCTGCAGAACCAGTGTAGCACCTATGGTACTTTTGCACATGTATACACATTGTGTATGCATTGTGTGTAGGAGTACATTGTTCACTGGGCGTGCAGCTATAATGCATGTTCAGTTCCAGAGCACAAAACTGACTAAAGAGGTGACTGTGCATAACCGCCACATAACTTCATATGTACGGGTTTGGTGCCCCCAAATGAGAGGGTTGTGCCAATCCCCCTCCAAACCCTATGAATTTGCATAAAAGCGGAGCAGGATTTTGTGCGAATACTACATAGTTTGTGCAAAACTTTTTGTAATCTCACCAAGCAGGGAGCAAACCTTTGACATTTTTCATTCATGTATGAAAACTGTAACAAGTAAAGATTTACATACCAGGTTGGATTGAGATGTGTACAGGTCAGACTTAGAAGTGTGTGCTGGATTTTGATGTGTGAAGTTGAGTTGAGTTGCCCTTTAAGTGGAGCTCTCCTCATGGAAAGCACCACTTCCTAGGTATGAAAGATCCCACCTTCTCACTGTGTTACAGCCTCACTTATTCAGTAAGGACCCCTGACCCACCCTATAGGATTTCTGAGGTGTTGTCATGGAAGGAGGAGGTGAAGAAACCTGTTTCCATCGTCTCGTTTACACATGCATAAATCTGAATCCAGCTCAAATATTTACTACATCTTTATTCTACTCTATTCCACTATTTTTAAGAATAAAACTTCATTTGGAGAAAGTTGGGTCCCCATGCAATCTCCCACCAGAGTACTGATGAAGCTTTCATCAGCATGGCTTCTGCAAGGTTTCTGTAGTAAGTGTCTTGGGCTCCAGACAGCAAGTGTCCCAGGAGGCAAGTGGCTGGAACACAAGAGCTGTTGGACAGATAAACCAGTCTAGCTGAGTCACAGCTTATCTAGTAGAATGAAGGGAGAAGCATGAGAGTGGTCATCAGCTGGTCCGGAAGTCACACAGCAAGCCAGTAGTCCAAATAAAGAAAACCTGCAAGGAATAAAAGAATTATAAATAGTAACCTGGTCCAAGGAACACAAAATGCTAAAGAGTACTGCTAGTCACCAAGAGAGATGGCTGTGAGCAACAAAAGCTTCAGCAAGCTGCTGGAGAATTTATGGTCAGGTGTCTCAAGGCACCAGGTGCTTCATTAGTCAGCATCTTCTCTAGGATCTTCTCTAGGAAAATTCTCATTTTCCTTCCTACACTCAGCAAATGGCTATACTGCATCATCAAGCTCCTGCCGGGGAGTAGGAGCACAGAAAATGTCATATCTTTTACAAAAAAGATACCACATGCAGATTTTGTCCAGAATAAGTCCTGTACTGCAGATTGTCTTTGACAACTACACAGTTTTCAGTGGGGAAGAAAATTCCTAAAATTACTTCTTGCTTCCCTTGGGAACAAAATTAATGAAGAATTACACCCCATTCCATAGCCTGTGTCTGGAGACTTGTAGCTTATTATTCTTGGCCTATTATGTTTCTATGCTACTCCATTCTAGTTTATTTTTAAAGAAAATTCACTGCTGCTCATATGGAAGGTTGCCCATCTATGAACAAATGATCCACTCCATATGTTCTGAGCTTCCATGTAACTGTATCAAGTATGTCTAAGCCATTCGCTTACTTTCTGAAGCAAAGTATGAGAACAGTAATGCAATATTGATGAATATTTTGCATTTTGAGGGTATGTGATTGTACACTAAGCAGCAATTGATTGATACTGAATAGGGATGGGACGAATCCAGAATTTTCCGAATCTGAATCCCTGGAAGGTTCTGGGAATCCGCAAATCTCATGCATCTCTAATCTTTTGAATCCTTTTTTTTTTAAAAAGGGTTTAAAAGGCAAGGGAAAGAAGGATAATCTTGGGCAAGACACGCTGTCTCAGCCTCAGCAAAAACAAACCTCCCTCTGAAGAAATCTGGCCAGGACAATTGTCATTGTTTTGCCTCAGGATCTCCCCAGATTGAAAATGACATGAAGGCCCTTTCTTCACAGGCAGGAAAATGTGGATTAATCCCACATCTTCCTGACTATGTAAACAGGGTTATATACTATAGTACAGAGATAATCCGGGTCAAAATTGGGTATTCTTTGCATAGCTGCTTATGGCATCCTGGGGATTATAGTTTGATGCTGCACCAGCACACTTTGGCAGAGAGGGCTGTGACACCTTGTAAAACTATAAACCCCAGAATTGTGCATGAAAGAGCTTTGCAAGGGAACTATGCAAAGGAATCTTTCAGCTGTCCTTGAAATCTCAAACCTGTACCTCCCAGTCAAGTGCTGAACTTAAATATTAAATGTTCAATTTAAATATGTTAGAATACAACCCCAGATGTAATTTCTGAAATTGTTAGTAAAGGCCATTATTACTTCAAGGGAAAAAGTCACATACTTGTCATCTTCCCTTGTGTGTCTGGTCTCTCAGGTTTTCAGGCGTCCCGGTCTCCAACAAACTATTTGGTTGGTGGATTCAGAAGATTCAGTTTGCCTATTTTAGCACAGAGATTCAGGTTCGCGAATCTCAGATCCTCGCCCAGGATTCGAGGATTCGGTTGGCCCATCTCTAATACTGAATAACTCGTATCTTAGCACAAGGTTCTACTTCTCAGTATGCCATAAAATGTGAAGCTCTTGGGAATTTTTTTTCAAGATGTTCTGAAATATCAAGCCAATGCAATGTTGCTGCACATTTCCCAGGAAGTAACGGCAGGCCTTGTGCAGAATTTTGGAAGAAATTACATTTCCCATCAAACACGTTTAGTGCTATCAAGAAAATACTTCTTATATAACCCATCCATTCATCCTTGCTGCCTTTTAGGCCCACAAAAGCACCTCAAAACGCCTGCAGCTAATGAGCCTCTTATTTGGAAAGATGCCCCCAAGGTGTGCTGGGAAGCTGTAACTTTCATCATATAGCTAAATGATCTCTTCAGCCATGCATAACTGATCTATAGTTTACAATGAAAAGCAAACTACCAACACTTTCTTCTTATCTGGAGTGGAAAAAGACAGACAAGCACTTTAAAATAGCTTATATAAATCTAAGCTCTAGTAGTGGACAAAAAAAAAATCACCTCAGCTACTTTGAAATGCTGAAGGTAATGTTCCTTTTAAAGACCTTTACAAAACCTGCATGTCAAAGTGATATGTGTATTTTCCAGAAATGGTCTATTACATCCCCACCCAAATGTCTAGTCTTCAATATCCTCCTCTTCCAAAGGAGAGCTTGACATGGCATAAATAGATTTTGGCAGGTTGGAAAGCATGTTCAAGAGAAATTTGAAAGTGTCAGGAGGAAATCTGAAAACTAGAAGACACTTCCATTATTTTCTTAAAGGTCTCTTTTGATTGGAACCAGCAAGATTAGATGAGGAACAAGCTTCGGTGGGACTGCTAAGCTGATTATACAAAACTTAAAAGTATTTCAGTTTCTAATTCAAGTATTGGACATGGCCCAGATAGTTATATAGGCTGGCATTCTGTACTGCAGACAAATTTATAATCTAGAGTTACATATCTGTAACTGCTCCATGTTTAGTAAGACTAGCTGGTGACAATCAGCAATATTGCCACCCCTCAAACCCACCTTAACAGCCAGCAGTCCAATCAGGTGAAGGACCTCTGTTGAGCTGCCAATGAGGTTGCAAGGATTGTGTTTCCAGCTCTCCCCCACCATTAAGCAAGGCTACAGTGAGGAATTGTCACAGGGGTCCTGCTTCTGATAGTGGCAGACTAATTTGCTGGTGGACCTAAATACCTGAAAGGCCCCAGATCCTGTCTGATCTTGGAAGCTAAGCATGATCAGCCATAGTTGGCACTTGGACAGGAGAGCACTACTGAATAGCAGGTGCTGCAGGTTATATTTCAGAGGAAGGAACTGGTAAGACCTCTTCTGGGTATTCCTTGCCTAAGAAAACCCTACGAAATTCATGGGGACACTCTATGTCAACCTGCGACTTGAAGGCACATACACACCACTTGCTGTTGGGTTTTTTGTCTGTCTTTTGGACGTTTAATTACTAATGACTAATGTGCAAGTTCCTTATGTGTTAAAAAAACAAAGAGACAATGGCAATGAATTACATTTTCATAAAACAGAAAATTTTTTATTTTCATAAAAAATAACAGTTACAAGCTCTGAACAGCAGCAGATGGCAAGGTGAATTAGCAAGTCCATCCATTGCTACTTTTATCAGTTGGTGTGGGCCTCTGATCTGCATCAAAGAAGCCATCAGAACCACCGAACTGGTGATAAAGAAAATTAGAACCATTGTTTTGCATTGATGGAAATGAAAAGAAGCCAACTGGTTACAGTGAGGGCCAGCATGGTGTGGTGGTTTGATTTGACTGGGATACTGGGAGACCTGGGTTTGAATCCCTGGTCAGTCATGGACACCCACTGGAGGAGATCTTGGCAAGTCATGCTCTCTAAGCCTAAGAGGAAGGCAATCACAAACCTGTTGTTTTTTCCTACCTTCATCCATAGGGAGAGACAGGTAAGAAAGAAGAAGAAGAGGAAGAGGAAGAGGAAGAAGAGGAGACTAGGAAACTCTAGGTCCTCCAGTACAATTCTATGATTCACTTCAGGTGGAAATAGATCATAAAATCACACTGGAAGATATAGAGGTTCCTAGAGAGAACACTTTTTTTCCTGTGGCAGGGGCAAATAGGGGAAGAATTTGTTAATAATAAAATAAAATAACCCATAAATAATCAAATCTGAGAGTGTTGAACCAGCAGAAAGTGGAGGGCCCACCGTAAAAGAAGAGATGCCACCTAAACATTAGGAAGAATTTATTTGCTGTAAGAGCTGTTTGTCAGTGGAATAGGTGGCTTTGGAGGTTGGAGGTTTTTAAACAGAGGTTAGATGGGCACCTTTGAGGGTGCTTCCAGTTGTGTATTCCTGCATGGGAGGGGGTTGGACTTGATGAGTATTGTGGTCCCTTCCAGCTCTAAAATTCTGTCTGTCTGTCTGTCTGTCTGTCTATCTGTCCGTCTGTCCGTCCATCTGTCTCTATCTATTGCCCAACAGAGCAAGTTTCTTATACAGTCTTACCCAGGGTCTTGCCCTGAAGACAGAGTTACCTCCCTTGCAAGTGGAAATCCAGCCCAAAGTGAATTACTGATAAAAACACTGGGGCTGCTGTGGACTATTTGGGCTTAACAGATCAAATCTCAAGCTTTGGCTGAAGACGTTTTTGACAAGCTGAGGCAAATAATATTCTCAAGCTAATTCACATGAGTCACATTTCCTTAGCAATTGCTAGACTGTGCACACACCATTAAACCTCCAGCTTGAAATAATAAACCATATTTAATATTGAATGCACATGTTTTCTTTCTGCCAAAAACTAGGTTTAAGAGATTCTGAATGAAGTTGTCACTAAAGGCAAGTGAATTAGAAGAGAAATACCAGGGGCTGAAATCTGCAGGAGTCTTTCCCCTGAATTCAGCTTAGTAGAGGTTCTTTGTAAGCCAACATTATGTGAAAAAACAAATACAAAAGCATTTTTTCTGTATTATAAATTGTTGTAATTACTATGCTAAAATAGGGATATTAATTTTTTAGTATTTCATCATTGCAAATAAGGATGAATAATTTCCAGAGTTTTCTCCCCACTGCACAGTTCTCATCCCATATTCACACACTGAAAATGTTTTAGGACATTATTCTTCACAGAAATATTCATTTCCTTTTTGCATGAGAAGTGTGAGAGTGTGTATAAAAAACTCTGTTTCCAGACAACTGCATGTGTGCTTTCACATGGAAAACACAGCAATCTTCCATAACAAAATTCTTGCACACACACACACACACACACACACACAAAATCTTGTGCAGAAAAGAGCAATCCTGCCTCACAAAACCATGTGGATATTTTCATGTGTGTGTATGTGTGCAAGATTGCTGGTTTCTGCACAAGATGTTTTGAGTAAAATTTTTTGCTGTGCAAGATTACTGCACAGAAAACAACCCTGCATGCGCGCGCGCGCGCACACACACACACACACACACAGCTGTCTGGAAATAGTGTTTGTCTCTCTCTCTCTCACACACACATACATAAACACACACAAGCATATACACCAATTCTCACGCAAATAAAAAAAAGTATTTTTCTGTGCAGAATTCTGTCCCCAAACAGTTCAGAATGTGTGGATACTGAGTGAAAACTGTGTGAAATTCTCACTACTGTATTATTCTTCTCTTTCAGGTTTCCTATATGCTTGGAAAGTCATTTCCATCTTCATACTGCATCATGTTGCATACTGCTTTGCATTTGTCAATGTAGGTATACATTCGAATATGTGATTGGACAATGAAGTTCCACAAGTCAAAACTGCATTGTTTGTCAAGCCTGAATGCTACCTAGAAACCAAAACTAAACTAAGGTTGTTGTACTTTGGACAAATCATGAGAAGACATAACTCACTAGAGAAGACAATAAATCTCAGGAAAGTGGAAGACAATAAGGAAAGAAGACCACCTTAGACTCAGTCAAGGAAAACATACCCCTGAATCTGCAAGACCTGAATGGGGCCATTGAGGAAAGGATGGCTGGAGGTTTCTTATCCAAAGAGTTGCCATAGGTTGAAGTCAACTTGATGGTAGTTAACAACAGCAACAATAGTTAAACACTTGGAGAATTTACAACCTTTGTCCAGAGACGTTACCCCCAGCTGCCTGTTTCTGCCTTTGAGATGGCAGCTGCAGTGCTCCTCAGATCTCAGAGATGAATGACCAAGACCTCGCAGGTGGAAGCAGGTAGTTAGCAATAAAAAAGAAAAAAAAAAAGACCAATTATCTGAAAGAGAAATGAGGAGGAGTGACATAGCCAGAAATGGGTGGCTGGTGGCAAAAAGTTTCTTTCTTTCTTCCTTCCTTTTTTTTTTTTTTTTAGGTTTTCAGATTTGAGATTTCTGGATATAGGAGACTCAACCTGTACCAATATCCAGCTTTCTAGTTCATATGGAAGTAGTGCAGCTATTGTGATACGCAGTAAACTAAGCTTGGTGTGTGTGTAAAGGAGGGATGTAAATCTTCATTTACTTTGTCCTTGAAAGCACTAATGAAGAATTTCTCGCCACTGGATGAGATCACAAGAGTCTTTACTCATTTTCAATGCATTTTGAGGGTTTTTTATTTAAAAAAAAATCACAGAACAAAAGTTTGTGCAAGAAAGAATATTTTGCACAAGAAAACAATTTTTTTTTTTGCACAAAACCAGTAGGTTTTTGCACAAACCACACTATTATGGTAGTTCTACAAATGATGCAAGCCATGTGGTTGAGACACAAGTTGCCACCAGACCAGGTCCCAAGACCACACTTGAAGAGGAAAGAGAGAATGACATACCCCCACATCAAAACTGGCCACAGATCCAGAAGCAACTCTTTTGTAATCTGAGATCACTGATCTGTGAAAAAATGGTTTTACAGTTCCAGTAATTTTCATGGTGCCTCCATACATTCATAATTTCTGGACAGAGACTGTACTGGTGCTATCCCCTCTGTAAACTTGTCATCACAGCTGACTTGGCTCTAGAAGAAACAAAGCAACATGACATGAAAATGTATTATTCTTTTCAGCTTTTGGCTTAAGATTTATTTATTTGCTCTCTCATTGCTCTTACGAGAATCACATTCTGCCTTCCATAGCATCTATCATGTGGTGGTGTTTTACTACCTTATTTTCTTTTAAACAGATCATTACAGAGAGAGCCCTGAGAGCCAAGGGCTCCATTTTCTCTGCATATAAATCAAAACATGCAAAACAGGTGAATTTATTCAGCTGAATTGCAGATGCACTTGAAATGATTCCACTCAACAGAATAAAATGTCAGAAGCTTGATCAGATGTTTGCATACACTGCAGAGAACGTCTTCACACAAATCTTATCTGAGCCTTAGAGATGACCCAGGCTTACATACTCTCCAACATTTCACAGATGAAAACCAGGACTGAATGAATGCACATTCACTTACCTGCCCCCCATACACACACACATACACACACACACACACACACACACACACACTGCTGCCATCTCCAAAGTCAAACAATGAATCACCATCTTAGCAACGAGTCAGCAGCTTCCAAAATGGGTCTTCAAAGACCATTTCTGCACTAGACTGTTACAGTGTTATTATTCCACTTTCAACATCCTATGGAATCCTGGAGTTTGCAGTTTAGGGAAGGGCCTCAGGATTCCATAGGATGTTAAAAGTGGAATAATAGCACTATAACAGTCTAGTGTGAAAATGGCTAAAGCTCCATGAGAGGAGAAAGGAATCACTAGGTGAATAACCTCTTTTGCTGTATAGACAGTTTAGTATTATTTTAATCCTAACCTGTTGTAGGCTTTTAAGCTATTATTTTGCCTAGACTTGTACCTCTTTACTAATATCTAGAAAACAGCATTTTTTTCTAGATATTTCCTGTGCAGAATATTCTTAGGTAGTAACATTGTTTTCTGTACCAAAAAGTCTATTTCTTTTGAAGAAAATGCTAGTTTCTGTGCAAAAATTTACTTTATGCAAATTTGGCACAGAATTGGTTCCAAACTGCCAAGAGTCTTCAAAAACTGGGCAGTTTTTGAAGGCTTTCTTGCAACAGGAAGAAAATTGCTGAAATTGCTCATTGCTTATTTTAAGAATCAAATGAGTGAAGAATTGCCTCCCCAGTGTTGTGGCGCAAGCCATTTCCCCAGTTACCCAATTGCCCTCCTAAACTGCTTGGTGCTGAAGACCCAGCCATCCAAGAAGCAAAAAGCCTTGTTCCTTCATTAGGTTCAGAGTTCAATTAGCTGGTCAGCAATGGAAACCTACTGGGTGATGTTGGCTGCATCACGTACTAAATCCCTGTGATAGGTTCACCCTAGGGTTGCCATAAGTCAGAAACAACCTGAAGGTACACAACAACATAACATGCCTGTGGGCAGCCATGAACATTTGAGCATGATGCTGACAGGGACTCCGAAACCCATCCGCCCTGGTAGCAGAAACCATGTTCGTGGATGGTTTCTCTTGTTCGAAGACAAGGGTAGGTAAAATATGGCCCCTAAGGCTGTTTTTGCAGTACTCCATTGTTCAAAGCTGCCTGAATTTTTCTTTCCATAAAAAAGGGTGGATTTCTTTGTTTACCTCCAGGAGAGACAATTCACAATTTACGATAAAGGGCTTGTCTGTACTGCTTAACATGAAAAAGCAAACACATATGTTTCCAAAACAAGAAATTGACTACTGGCCACTTCCATGGCTGAGTGGTTTGCCAGATGTTGGACTGAGGCATTTTTGGCAAACCATATACCCCCTTGGAAGGTCCCAGGGGCACAAAATTGTGCCCTAGAGCTGCTGCAGTTGTCCACATCTTTTCTAAGAAGAGCCTGAGGCTGTACATATCAAGAAACCTCCAAGTGACTGCAGAAGTTAGCAGCTCCAACAGCCACTACAATTACTGGAAGATCACCATTACCTTTCCCTTCTGAATGGCTTGTGCTGACTAGATTAGTCACCAATCTGAGCAGTGATTTCCTTATCCCTCACTGGTCTTTCAAGTCTATGATGAAGCCAGATGCTGTGGATGAGAGGATGAAGAAGGGGCAAGTAGAATATCACTGTCCACAAATAGCAAATAGATGTTAGCTGTTGGAGCTAACAGAACTGCTAGTCCAGGGATGGGGAAAGTATGGCCCATTTTAGTCACAAAAACCTGAAATTTCTTCTGGAACAAAGGCATCCCAGGACTAAAATATGCAAAGAGGCCCAAAATATTGCAAAATCACTTCATCCCTGGGATTTCAAGGAGGAAAAAGGTCGTTTCGGGGAGGTATGGTGTAGACGTAGCTCTCCAAAGTCCCTCAGTTGGCGTCATGGCCCGTTAATTCCCAACAGCTGCCCACTCTCTGCACTAGCCTATGTATTTCTCTGAGCCCTGTCCATGCTTGTAACACATTTGCTTTCCCTTCCATCCTTGAATCGTTTGAAAAACTAGGAAAGTGATTGGTGTCCTGTTCCATATTTATTACCTAAAAGGCTCAGATTGCATTGTGGGGGCTTTTCAAGGGATGAATAACTTCATGGCCTAGCAGGCTTATCCCACATCAAGGCAGCAGCTCAAAGGATCAGGCAGAAAAGTCACAGCTATTACATTTTAATGGCTGATGCACCAAATCCAAATGGCAGACAAATGAATGTGCAAAGCTGTCTTATACTGAGTCAATCCACTGAGCCCGTTATTGTCTACTTTGACTGGCATCAGTTCCTCAAAGTCTCAAACAGAGAGGATATTTTCATGACATCCTCTAAGAGAAGATAACCTGCTGCCCTTTATATGACTTGGTCTGTAAATTCTATCATCCATAACTGTTAGCCATGCTGGTTGATCCTGGTAGCAGATACACTCCAAAACATCTAGATGCTAACCCCCACATGGATATTGAATCTGGGACATCCTATATACAAAGTCTATGCTATATAAATGAGTTCTTATTTATCCAGGGATGGGGTACTTTTAGCAACTGAGAATATGTCTGTACATTCAGCCCTCCACATTCGCTAGGGATAGGAGTTCAGGACTCCCACAAAAGTGGAAAAATCACAAATATCAAAATGTGTGTGTGTGTGTCTGCGAGAAGGGGAGCAAGGCATTGTGGGGAGGATGGGCACCCAGGGTCCAAACTGGATCAGAGAAAGGAGATGGAAAGGGTTGGGTCAGCACGGTGGCCCTATACTTCCTCTCTCTCACCCATCTCCTTTCATGGCATCAGGGGGACATCAGGAGAGGGTTTGTGGTGCTGAGAAATCAGGCTGTGAGCCATTCTTAGGTGGCCAGGCAGAGGATAGTGGAGGAGGAGGAGGAAGTCCAGAGGCAGGTTTTTAAAGGGCTGCACAGCCTGATTGAAACTACTGAGAAGGAAGTACCTCTCTCACCACCAAGAGAAGAAGCACCTAAGGTGCGGGGGGCAGGGTTTGGAAAAACTTGCAAATAATCAAATCTATGAAAGTCAAAACTGCAAACGTGGAGGGCCAACTGTATGTACATTTCCAGTCTACTTATTGTGAAGAGGATTTTTTTTTCCTGGAGTGACTCTTCTTTCTCTAGCACCCTCTGCGGATAAGCCACAGGCTCAGATTTCATGTTCAAGACTCGTTGCTTATTTCAATGCTTTCAAAATATGGTTTAGGCAGTACCTCCACCCATGAGAATTGCCAGTATGTTCAAATGTGCAAAGAATAGATGTTGGAAGTGTGACAAAGAGATTGGTACTTTTTTTCATCAGTGGTGGGGGTGCCAAAAGGTTAAAAAATTTTAGAGGATGATATGCTCCAAACTTCAAAAAATACTGCATGTTAAAATTGATTTAAAACCAGAATCCTTCTTGCTGGGTATCTTTCATTTGGACAAAGAAGTAGAAGAAAAATTGGACAGATTGGTTTGGCATATGGTAACAGCTGCAAGAATCATTCTTGCTAGACATTGGAAAAAAGAGTTGATACCACTTGAATGGTTAGAGAAGTTGGCAGAACTTGCCGGGATAGACAAGCTCACTTGTATGATAGAAAACAAACCAGAAAGTAGATTTCTAAAAACCTGGCAACCATTGTTAGAGTATTTATACACTTCAATTGGGATCGATTATGATTCAAGAGGAAAATCTGATTAAGAAATTAGCTAACGAGAGTCTCAAAGTGGGAAGCATAGAGAAAGGGGGTCAGCAAGGGTAGTTACAGTTAACGATCCATGAGAATGGCTGTCTCGTAATTATGAGATTAGGAAATCTTCTGTACGTACTTTGATAAGTGTATATATATTGGGTGTGAAATTGACTACCATTTAGGTTAAAAATAGACATATATACATATAATCTCACTTTTAGTTTGGAGGGCGGATCGATAAGAAAATTAGCTTCATGCTGTTTTGTTACCAGTGGGGGAGGTCTCTCTTAATGTTTTCTGTTCAGTGCTGGATGTTGTGTGAAACCCTAAGCCCGAGATCGTTTTCAAACTATTCGTACAATTGGGTAAGATCAGGCGTGCTAAGGCATGTAAATTTGTTAGGTTGTTAGTTATTGTGCATTTGATTCTTATTAGTATGTGATACTGTTATGTTGAGGTTGTTACGAAATGTTATGTCGAAGTTTTGTTATTTAGGTGTTATTGGTTTATTAGTGTATGCCGATGTTTGTGTATAGCAATGTACTGTATGTTATATGTGTACTATGTGGATATATGCCATGATATTGTGTGAAAGCCTCTGTTTTTCAATAACAACAACAACAACAACAACAATAACCTGTTGCTTGTTCGAGTCATAACATATGACCATCAAAGTCAAGACTTGCCATCAAGACTAGATTTATAATGTTGATGGCTATGAACAGATGGCAGTCGCTTTCCCCTCATTCCCATCACGTTTCCCCAAATTCCAGTTTAATTTACTTCTTCTTCCTCGGCAATGGCTCAGCATCTCCTGGCAGTCAGACAATGTTGACATGGAGGTTTTCCAACTGTCTGAGCTCCAGAGCCCTGCTGTGGATTGCTATGATGCAATTCAGGTTGCACCTGTACGGAAGCTAGATACTGGGGCAAGGTGACCCTAGGCAACAAGTCGAGTCCACTCCAGACTATACTGCAGATGCAAAAAAACCCATTAGATGGCAATGAACACGCTGCTTTTAGCTTATATCAGAATGGCTTCATTTCAACTGAGCTAACATGGGCTCATTTTCCATCAAGCTTGAATTAGCAGATCTCATCTTGGCATCCATTCAAAATTATTATAGAATTATAGAACTGTAGAGCTGGAAGGAAATCCACGTGTCTCCAATCCAATCCCTATGGATCTGGGAAATCCTCAATGCAAATGTTATTGGGAGATGGCCCTTCAACCTATGTTTAAGAACCTTAAATGCAGAAGAGACCACATTCCTCTAAGGTAATCTTTTGCTCTGTCAAATGGCATTTACTATCTATCCAAAGGTTCTTCTCAATGGTTAATTGTAATTTTCTTTCTTATAATTTGCATCCTTTGCTTTGAGTCCTACCTTCTGGAAGAGGAGAAAACAACCTTGTTCTACCATGAAGCTTCTGTCATTGAGGCATAAGGTCAGGGTTACCCTAGTCCCTGCAATTTCAAGGTGAAAAACTTAAGATTTAAGGATTTATGATGTCACAGGGTTTGGCCCTGGTGATGTAACAAGGTTAATGTTACATGGGCCGGTCCCTGGTGATGTCATAAAGCATGATGCATTAAGCATCAACCATAGTTGCCCCAAGTAGGCTAATCAAATCAAAAACACCATGCGTAGTAAATAAGAAAAATACATTCACATACATTTTTCAAGGCACTTCTCATGCCCTGGGATTCCTTTCTTTTGCCTGTGGTCTGTAGAAGAAGGGCCAGTCCATGAGGTTTAGGGGTCCTATGGAGGCCTCTGACCTAAAGTTACTGCCTTGAAAGTTGGCGGCTGAGAGGCATCCCAATATAAAAGTCTTATTTTTATGGCCTAGAAACTCCTCCATTTATTTTTCTCAGCCTGAAATTCTTTCTGGATTTTGATGGCTCATCATATTCCTTTATTGTACAAAGCATTGTTCTTTTGCAAACTTCTTCAGATAAGTATACATACTAGAGGCAATTGATGCTTCAGTGTATTTTCAACAGAACATCTATTCCTGTTGGGATACTTTGGATATGAATTCTCCCAGCTCTGCAGATAATTGGATTTGGGGTAGGATGTATTTAGAACTACAAATCCCAGGCTCATTTCCTATTGTGAGTCAGAGAAGAACTTCAGAGGGAAAATATGTGAACCTTGTTAAATAATCAATTATTATGAATGGCAAAATGAGCTAGATAATTACTAGGAATGATGGAGAAATTCAGTCTTTGTGAGTGCCAGCACGAGCTGACCTGGTCTCCACTTCCAGGACTAATTTACAAATTGGAACTTAGTTTATCCACTCAGTTTGCACTTCATCAATCTTCTAATGTCATTTTTTTTTCTGTTCAGAACAATTAGTGAAATCTATTCCAGATGTGAACGGAAGGTGAGGTGGGTGGGTATGGCTACAAATTCAGATTTTAAAAAGAAAGTTATGTTTCAAAACATTGTCTAAACTAGGGCTGATCTCCTTTCAGTTTGGAGTGTTGCTTGAATTTGGGGATGGGGACTTTAGCTCAACCTGTGAAGCAAAGAACAATTGTTTGGGGTGAAAGAAAACAAGAGGAATTTGCAATTTGGGGGTGGGAAGGACTCAACACTTGAAATGAAGTAAAAGTGGGAGGATCATTTGAGGCAAGAGAACAGGAAGAAAGTCTAGAATTGAGGGAGGTCTTACTTTTTTTTTTTAACCCCTAACCCTCCACCCCCATAAAGGAAGACATGGGGCCAAGAGCTTGGGTAAACTTTATTGAAATATGAATTTTAGGGTTTCAGCTTTACTGAAGCATGAACTTCCATCAACTTTCTTAATGTTAGTAGCCTTTGAATGCTTACCTACATTCACTAACTGATCTTTTGCATGTTTGCAGACTTCCTGTTTGTTCACTTTGCCACACTCATTCTTTTCCTGCTTCTCTGTACACTGCAGCCATTTTCTCTTTCTCCTCTCATTCCTCCACAAGACACTGCGTTTGACTATGTACAAGCAATTTGTAATAAAGCTAAGTTATATGTTTTACAAAGAAGATTGATTTTGTGTCTTTCTCTTCTGGTCCCAGTGTGTGGAAGTGGGTTGGGAACAGGACTGGTTGTTGTTCACCATGGTAAGAAAGATGGTATTAGGGTTGCCAAGGCATGGCTACCCCCAGGGTCAAAATCTGAGAGCTAAGGATGACTCCTTGTGGGACCTGGTGATATTAGAAGGAGGAGACATGCATTAAGCATCAACGACAGTTGCACAGAGTATACTACTCAAATAAAATATGCCAGCTATCATTCTCTATTGCAGCTAAGGATGCATAATCTAGCATTATGGAAAAATAACTGCTCCATTGCTGCAAGCATAAATCCCCCTCCACCAAATCCCACCTTAACTCATTGAGCCTCTCCGAGTGCTGTTCTGCCAGCAATTGGGGTGCAGCAGGATGCCTCCTATAAGTGAGGCTGCAACTATCAGAAGGAGGACCCCTCTCACACTTCTTTGTCATGCTGCAGATCACCGGTGGAAGAGGTTTGAATATGTCATCCTACTGTGCCCCAATTGTCAGCTGAACAGGCCTTTGTATCTTAGCGTAAAAGCTGACAGTTGAGGTTGACTTGGTTGGTTAGGCCATGGGACAATACTTAGGTCCCTATCACACCAAACTGTTATAGCACTATTATTCCACTTTAACTGCCCTGGCTTCACCCTGTGGAATTCTGGGGCTTGTAGTTTGGTAAGGCACTGGAGCTATCTGACTGAGAATTCTAAATGCCTCTCCCTAAACTGCAAATCCTGTGATTCCATGCGATACTGCCATGGCAGTTAAAGTGGAATAATAGTGCTACAACAGTGTACTGTGATAAGGCCCTTAGTTACACATTTGTAACCAAGGGCCTTTCTGCACTACACTGTTGTAGTGCTATTACTCCACTTTCAACTTCCTATGAGATCCTGGGGTTTGCAGTTTAGGGAAGCGGCATTTAGAATTTTCAGCCAGAGACCTCTTTGGCATCAGTAAACTACAAACCCCAGAATTCCACAGAATGTTGAAAGTGGAATAATAGCACTATAGCAGTGTAGTGCAGAAAGGCTGTAAGTCAGTGATGCAGGATCTCAGCCACCAAGTATAACAAGTGCAGAAAAAGAGATACTAACACACTTTTTAAAACCTTGAGATTCCTTTTCCTCACTTAAAAGTCTGGAGAAGAAGAGATAGGCAGTCAGATCTGGGAACCCTAGAGAGCGGTAGAAAAATATCTCTGTGTCCACCTTCTCCACATCATATGTAAATATTATACACTCTGTTCCTACTTATTTACCTTTTTTCTAAACTACAAAGAAATCACAGATTAAAATAGAACAAGGCTGAATGGACTTTTGAATGAACGGTGGCTGATATTGTTAGTTTCCTGTACTTGGGCCACATGACGTCACAGATATTGATGCCGGCATCATATCAGGTACATCAGCATCAACCCACACTGATTCATGCACTCGCCTAGCTGATTTTTCATTTGCCAATGCTGGACTGTGCAAGGTGCACCAAAAATAGCTGGCATTTTTGAGCAAGGCTATGGGAATGTTCAAGTGTGTGGGTACTCAGGGACTTCACGCAAACATCAACAGCGTGAAATAACAAGAGACTGCTTCATCATATAGAACAAAGCAAGAAGTGGCCTTGATGAGAAAGCTGATATGACAGATGAGATGCTGTCACTGTTACAAGAAAAGACACACATTAATGGGAATGTGGGCTTTATGAATTATGCAAATTGCAAAGATCCCAGGAACAGATAGACCAAATCATGACTGGCAATCAGCACTAGCCTTAATCTGGCATGCATGCTTACCAGAATCTGACAGTACATTCCTATGCATGTCTACTCTGAAGTCACTGAGGTTAGAGGGATTTACTCCCATATAAAGTGCATATAGGACCAAAGTTTTAGCAATCCATGTATCCACAGGAAGTTGCTTGTATACTATCTGCATGACGGCCAATGAATCACGAGCTGGAAATCAGAAGCAGATGTAAGATAAAGGGCACAGTTCAGTTGCACAGCAAGATGATACAAATATAGAGGCCTGATCAGGCAAAAGAATATAAACCATTCAACAGCCTTGAGAAATAAGGATGTGCTCAAATCTTTGTCTCTTACATTTTCTCAGTATTTTCTTAATTTTGTTAATAAAAGCCAAGGGAGGGTTCTTATTAAGCATGGAGAAAAGACTGTCTCTGTTAAAACCCTTTAAGAAGAGCACTCAGGACCAGAATCAGCATGTGGAAAGGCTCCTCAAGTTTCTAGTTCCTGTGGGAAAAACAGGTTGAAGACGTGGGCCTAGAGCTTGTCAAAATCTCTGCAGAGGAGAGAGAATCAGCACACTGGGTGCTCAAGAGATAGGAATTCCTCATCCTGTGTAACTCCCTGCTTCCTTCTGTGACTAGCAAAAGGGATTATGATATATGCAGATTTTCTTTCTCTGCATAAATTACAGATAATTGCTTTACTGTTTCAAGCAGAAAACTTAAATAAGGCTAACTAAGGATAACTACCGGCATTCAGTGACAGCCAGCATAGTCTAGTGATTTGAACTTTGGACTACAACCTTGGAGCCTAGGGTTCAATTCCCCATTCTGTTACCAAACCTTACACCTCCATCCTGGGCAATAGCAACATTGGTGGCGAATATCATTTTTATATAAACTGAACATATTTATGGCTGAAAAACATGTTTGAAAGTGTGCTGGCTAGAAGCATGTCACCAGGTCAAGATGACCTCAGATATGGCCAGGTCATAAATTCAGAGAGGATTAGGCAGGAAAACCCAATGCTAATGGGTTTGGGATAATCTTTCAAGAACTCAAGTTCTGTGAACTTCCTAATACAATAGGAAGCGAAACTGCCCAGGTAAGCAATTAGAGACCACCATCCTGTAACCCTGCCCTATGGAAATCTTTCCTATGCCCCTCTACCTGTCCAAACATTAAGGGATTGTCATGACTCCCACCAACATTCTGCCACCTAGAGTTAAGTCAATCAACCCTTTCTAGACTTCTTTGTCCACCCTGTAAGAAAATGATTACCATTTTGTTTACACGTAGCCCTTTGGGGTAGGAAATAAGGTACATACACCCTAGCTTTGAGCCCAGAAAACTGTAGTATATTGGCTGTATTATGCTGCATGTGGTGCCCCAGGCTCCTGTTCTTCTGTGCTCCCCTTAAACACTATCTGAGCCACACCACTTTGACTTTCTTCCTCAGGACCAGTAACTATCATCCTCTTCACCTCCAAAATCTCTCTCTATCCAACATTTCTTGCCTCACTTTCCAATAGCCTTGTATAGTTCTTGAGAGTATTTGATTTCTTGTGTGTATCTGCTAATTCTCAATAAAATACTCTGTTAACTTTTAATTGGAGTCTTTACAGGTAGTGCTAATATACACGGGTGAAAAGATCTTGCCGTTACCCTCCTCTCCAGGCCTCCTTTGAGCTATAATTCTCCCAAATTCCAAGGAGACGCTAGCATTGTTGAGGTATGATAGGAGTTTCAGCCCCACGGAAATGTAGCGGAAAAGCCAGAGTTCAGCGAGCCAACAGCAGCAGCCTTGTTCCCCAGTAAGGATACTCACACACAGAGGAGTTTCTTCCAAACAGGAGGCACTTTATCTTGCATCAAAGTTCTGTTATATACAAAACATAGGACAAACAGACAAAGGCTTGTGCCAGACACCGGTTTTGGTCAACAGACAATTACAGACTGGGGATTGCTTCCTTATGTACATATCTACAACCAATCAGGTAGAGGGTTTGCACACCACCCTGTACCTTTTGCACCCCACTCCATTTTCTGATGCAATGTCCAGCAATCACATACACCTGGAGCATGATGCAATGTCTTGCAGTGGGCTGAACATTTTCCCAGGGTTCCCTGCTCTGAATCCCTGACAAGCATTGTGGGTGGACTCCAAAGTTCCCCACCTTTCAGAGTAACAGCTCAGCCATGGAAACCCACTGGGTGACCTTGGGCACATTACACACTCTTAGCCCCAGACATCCCAGTTGCAGGTTCACCTTACGATCACCAGAAATTGGAAACAACCTGAAGACACACAACGACAACTGTCATTCAGTACTGCAGTAACGGATTCATAACCTAGAATTACAGATCCTTAACTGATCTATATTAACCTATGTAAATGACTCCCAGCCTACTTTAACATCCAGCAGCTGCATCAAGTGAAGGAGGTCTGCTCAGCTTCTCATTAGGGAGCAAAGAATATGTACTTTCTACCCTCATCCCACCAGCAAGCAAGGTAGCGACAATTAGAAGCAGAAGCCCTACTGCAACAAGTCCTTGTTGCAGTCTTGCTTGTTGGCAGGAAGGGGCTGAAAACATCCTCTTCCTTGTGCCTCAGTCAGAAGCTGAATGGAGCTCTTGAACCCAATCTGACAGCTGGCTCTTAAGGAAGGCTGAGGGGGTCAGTCCAGAAGACATTGCTGAGGCCCTTTTTTGCACCCCGCCCCAACCCACAACGGCCACGGGATCACAATATGATAGCGATGATGGCTCTGCATGACATTGTCATGATCCCATCACGATCTCATGGCCACCCATTGCAATCATGGATTAAATCATTGATGGGTTTCTCCCATCAATTACACATGCTTGTGCAGTTCTCCTGCCTCCCTCCTGCACTTACCTGTCATGCACAATGGCAGGAAGTGCAATGGCTGCGCTTCCTCCCCCAGCACAGCCCGGGAAACTGCCAGATAGCGCTGTGGAAGGGAGAGGAGGAGCCATCATGCTTCCTCCCATCCAGCAGGCAGCCAGTGCAGAGGGGAACACTTCTGTCATGCTCCCCTCCTGAGAGAGGCTTTCCCTGGATCCCCACGCAATGGCTTCAAGAACAAGTAAGGTGCAGAAAGGGCCTAAGTTGCTGATCTAGAAGAATATTTCTTAGGTTTGCAGAACAATGTTGCTGTAATCCTCTGTATCCATTTACCTGAGCATAAATCCTATTGAAAATGGCAGTTGTTTCTGAGTAGGCTGCATTCTGTTTGTCCTTGCTTCACAGAAGAAGGCTGAACTACCTTGGGGCAAAGTAGTGAAATCTTATGAGGAATGTTCCACCGTGTGGGGATTCTTTTAATAGTCCTGTTTCAGGGAGACTACTTGTCATTTTCTCTTTTCCTCTCCAAATTTAATTAATGAATGCTTAGCTTTGCATCTTGTATACAGGTTTTGTGAACTGGGTAGCAAATACTGGATTTCTGAGACCCAGAAATGAGTAGTTCTCATGAAGCACAACCATGACAAACATACCATGTGTGCTCAGGAACATTAACAGTCTTTATGCATCCCCTCTTTTTCTTCCCAGCATAAAAGAGGGCCTCTCTGTTCTCCCATCTAACCAACCTGAGCTTAGAAATGATCATTCCTATAAAAATGCTTCCAGTGAGTTTCAAACAGCATGTTGCACAGAGTTCCTGGGAGGGGATTACAAAGTTCCCATAATTATGGAAAAGGAGAGAATTTAGCCACTTTTGAGAAGGAGGTAGGGGTACTGTTGTCAGTTGGGGATCATCACAAATCCTGAAGTTTCTGGACCAAAACCTGAGCCTTAAGAACAGCCTCTGGTGAAGTCATTAAATGCTATGCATTAAACACCAGTCATTGTTGCTATAGCTTATCATTCAAGCACATAAGCACACATGCACACACAGAGAGAATATATTTTTCTGTTTGGAAATTAAGATGGAAACTTTAGCTAATGGGGTTGTTCTTTGATCAAGATGAAATGAGGGAATTATTACGGAATTAGGGAAGTGGGATAAGGAACGTTTAATCTGGCCTGCTTTCCTCTAACCAGAAGGTGGATGCAGAACAGAGTGGAGGGTGTGATCTGGCACCACAAAGACATTGCATCAGAAAATGGAGTGAGGTGCAAAAGGTACAGGGTGGTGTGCAGGAGAAGAGAAAGTTAATTAAGTAAATAGATAGTTCTCACCCCTGAGAATCTTCACAAGTCTTGCAAGTTGTAGCAAGCTGGCACTCTACTAGCTGAGTTGCAGATTTGCCCACAGCCCTTTCCTCTTACCTTGTGCTGAGTCCCCTGAAATTTGGAATTTGTACTTTCATTCTCTTGCCTGGAAATGACCAATGGCCACTGAAGATTCAGGGCCAGGCCCTGTGATCTGGCAACCCTGGACAGGAAGGCTGCAGTTTGACCAAGAGGGAAAATCAACAAGTAAGGTTTGTGATTTTAATTAAGGACCTCTTTTTCTTCTTTTTCTTACATACCACTACAAGAACAAACTGGACTAGTATGGGAGGAAAAACATACAGAAGCCTCAAATGAAACTTTGTAATGTTCATGCAGCACATTGGCAGGATCCAAGTGGACATTTGGGCTCATGCGGTTTCCAGTTCCTTGAGGGGTTGGACCTTTGGAGAACTAAAACAAGGAAATGCAATACCTCCTTATGGAGCCACAGGTGGGCAGTTGCCCCATTCTCCCCATGGACGGAGTGCACTTCTGACACCCATGAGCCAAAACAGTAATAGACTGGCCCAGAGTAGGGAAATAAATCTTCATAAATTTCTTTCTTGCAGGCAAGAACAAATACTTTTACCGTTTTCCTCTTTGCTGCCAGAAAGTCATTGTAACAGCAGTTGTTAAGGGGTATTCACAGTGTGGGACTTACTCGGTGTGCAAAATGCACTTTTTGCCTAGAAAACTGTGTTTTCCAATGCAGAAAAAGAACTTTCCTGAGCAGAAAACAGCATTTTTTGCACAGAAAACATTGCTGTCTGTTCAGGATTTTTTCTTTTTTCTTTTCTTTTTCCTTCTTTCCTTTTTTTTTTTACCCCACAGAAAGATTATTTTCTGCATATAATTTTATTTTTCCTGCTCAGGTAACATCTTTCCTAAGCAGGAAACCTGCATGCATTTTTCCCATAGAATAGGTCACAATCTATGAAGATGCTCACCTAGCCAGGATTCTTCTCATCAGATTTCCCTGATGTTTTAGAAACCCATTTTAAACCCATTTTTTTTTAAAAATTTTTTTTAATATTCTTTCCCTCTGTAGCCAGTGATGGTGATGGAAATGCCCAGCAGATATCTATTCAGCTTACTGAGATGACTCTGTCCTCATGCAGCCTAGAATAAATATACTGCATAGATTTCATTCCACCAGCTGTTGGCCACTGTCACCTGCATTGTAGCCTCTTGTCTCCAGGTCCAAAAGAACCATTTTTAGAACTGTTTCAATTTATCCAATAATTCACTACATTTTCTTCCTGTAATTCCAACCCTTTAATAGGTTTCAACATGCTATTGGGTGTCTCAGTTAATTTACAAAGGCTAGCGTCTTGGTATTTTAATATGCGGTGCCCCAAGCATCAGATACCATAAACTCCATTTTATTTCTGAAAGTCCTAGGATTAGTAATGTTCTTTCTTGTTATGGCTCATATTCATTTCCCTTGCCCTTGCAACACAACTCATCTGTCCTGTAATGAACTTCCTGACAGTCAGGGCTGTCTGGCAGTGGAATCTGCTGCCTCGGAGTGTAGTGGAGTCTACTTCCTTGGAGGTTTTTAAGCAGAGGCTGGATGGCCATCCGTCGGGAGTGCTTTGAGGGTATTCCTGCATGGCAGGGGGTTGGACTGGATGGCCTGTGTGGTCTCTTCCAACTCTACATTTCTATGATTCTATGAATGTATAGCCCATTTACTAGCACCTAATATATATTTAAAAACTGCCTCAGTAAGTTTGTGCTTATCTCTCACCCATTGTTGGAAACTGAAAACTTTATAAACTCCAGGAATCCAAATCATTTGTGAACTGTCACATTGATTTAGGAGGCTGGTGGCAAGCTTCAATGAACTCATCAATTGGTTGAGGCCATTGCAATAGATTCCAGAATCAATAGGGAAGACTTCAATTTTAAGAGAGTGAAATGAAAATGTTCAGTGCCACTCAAAAGAGGAGGGAAACCGTTAATGGATGTGTTGGAAGAACTCCACTAAACACAAAGAAAGGACAAAATCTGTGCTCAAAATGGTACAAGGTCAGCATGGTTGCAATGTGTGCCCTGAACCAATTTTCAACAGCCATTTTGCAACACAAATGGGGGCTCTGAAGAGGGGGAGGTACTTAGAAATTTTATAGGAAGCGCTTATCTTTTAAGCAAGGTTCTAAAAGCATGCCACCTTCTTCACAGACAGAAAGAGAGAGTGACAGAAAGAAAGGCTGAAAATACCATAATTGCTTCAGGACGTAACATAGGCCCTTTCCACAGCTTGCCTGAATGCAACGTGGACGTGCGGGGATCACGCGAGCAGCCTCTTGCAAGAAGCACTCGTGTCCCCTCTGCTTCTTCTCTGCAACAGCTCCCTGCTATCCAGCAGGAAGCGTGAGGGCTCCGCCTCTTCCTTCCACAGTGCAGCCGGGTACTTTCCCAGGCTGCGCTGGGGGAGGAAGCACGAGGGCCATGTCTCTGGAGGCTCCGTACTCAAGGTAAGTGCATGTGGGGCCCCAGAGCGATGCTCGATCATGCATCATTTTCAGCAAGTAGCCGAAAATGATATATTACGTGATCGGCACCTGCTGGCCCCAGCAGTGTTGTGCAATTGCAAGGATGTGGAAGAGTCCTCGCAATTGTGCGACACTCCGGGGGCCCTTTCACATGAGAAATGGCCTGAGAAAAGGGCCATAATCTTGACATCTTATCAGAAGAATGTAATGGTGACCACAGCCACTCTCCCCAAGGATTTCTCCTTCTTTCTTTTCTGGAGTGGAGAGAAAACAAAGTGCCTCTTCAGGATCAGACTGTAGAAAAATCTGAGCTAACCTTTGTAGGCAACCAAACTGTTGCACTAGTCTGAGGGCCTTTCCTCAGCTTATCTTCTCACGCTACTGGAGTGTGGCTCTTGCGTGAAAGGCCTGGGCAGGCAGGCTTTCGCAAGCCTCCTGCTTTCCTTGCTGCTTCGGCTACGCAGCTTCTTCCTGCTTGCGTGAGAGCCCTGCCTGCACCCCTTTCTTCCTTCCGCAGTGCAGCCTGGGAGTTGTAGGCTGCACTGAGGAGAGGACACATGACAGGCCCAGCTCCAGAGGCTCCGCACTGCAGGTGAGTGCGGCCCAGGCCTGTGAACCTTGCGCAAATTTGGCTTATTTTCGGCTAAAAGCCAAAAATAAGAAAATGCGTATTTGCTGTGCAGGCCTTGAGCGTGGCGGAAATGGGAGTGCGTCATGCAGACCACTCCTGACATTTACGTGATGCTCAAGGGGCCCTTTCGCTTGTACACTGCCATGCGAAAAGGGCCTGAGCTTTGCAGGCTGCCAAACTGTTGCATTCCTCTTAGGTCTGCAGTAAGAAAACTGTGGGATGGAATGCCACTGAGCTGAGCCTGCAGCCAGGAAAACTATTGTGTGGATAAGAGTTGAGCTTTGAAGGCCAGACAGTTGTTGCATGGATCAAAGCTGAGCATTGCAAGCAGGAGGGATTTTGCATGGATTTGAGCTGTGTGCTCTGGAAGCAGAAAAGCTGGTGTGTAGTTCTGAATTGTCCTTTACAGGCAGGAGGGCTCAGATTTATTTCTGAGCAGAGGTACCTGGAACTGGCCTGAGCTTTGAATACTGACAGATTTTATTAATTGGCATAAATATAAATTATACCCTGCTATGACGACTCCCCTCCCTCTGATCAAGCAAATTTCCTTTTTGTCCCCATAACTGCCTGACAATTAAAGAGCTATCAAGGCTACCATTAGCTCTACCTAATGCTAAAAGCATTAGTCCATTCCAGACCCCACTGCCCACTCTCTGGACTCCATTGTTTACTCTGCCAGAAAGCCAGAGTAAAAGCCAGAAAAGCTTTGTGCTCCAGGCAGAAAAAAAGAGTATTTAAGGCCCAGTTTTTGGCTAGCCAACTTGCAGTACACCAATTGACAGATTGACACTCTGCTGCTCTGATTTCTGTTTGTGTACTGTCCCTAGACTCTGCGTCTAAGCCACAGTACTTCTTTGCTGCTGTTCTGGACTGGTAAATATCACCCACTTCACCCTGAAATCTCACTATCCAAAAGTTCCCTCCTTTTTCCTTCAGTTAGCCTCAGATGATGGCTTAACTGCTTGGATCTTGTGTGTGTGATTGTAAGTCCCCCAATAAAACAAATAAGCTTACTTTTGGATCTCTATCTGGTTCTTCCCTGCACTACTATTGGTAGGCATGGGTGAAAAAGATCTCATAAGGTTAGCCCACTCTCATAAGCCTCTTCTTTGCACTAATATTCCCCACTGTTTCATGGAGGCACTGTCATTGTGGGTGCACCCCTGAGTCACCCACATTTTGGGGTAACACCTCTACTTTCTCTTTTCAAGAATATTTAATTACTGACCATTCAACTGTCAGATGGTAGTGGGCTCTACAATGTGAGAGGGGATTCTTTTTCCTGGAATGTTGATCCTTGTTAAATCTTTTCCTGGGTTCTTGAATTACGGATGGTGCTAAATTAAGAGTATGTGCTATTAAAACTACATGTGAAATGAAAAGGCACTTTTTCATATTGATATGGTTAATGGAAGGTAGAAGAATGCGTAGGCCATACCATCTCATTTCAAGAAAGAAATGCCAATTAATTACCTCCGCATACACACCCAAACCCACATGTAGACGATATAATGTTAATTGGGAAATGATTTCAATTATGCTGAAGTTGTTATGTGAGAGATGCAGAAATGATTTTTAAAAATACTTTTCCCAGGTTACTGCAAGAAATGCTTTTTTCTGCTCGGGAAACTTCTTTCCCGAGCAGGAAACCTGCATTTTTTTTCCACACAGAATAAGGCCCTTTCCGCACAGCGTCGCTAAAATGCATTGGCTACAGGTTGTACTTGTTTCAGGGGCTGCAATTCCACATGATGTCATAGCCATCCTGTAGCCATCCCATAGCCGTCCCATCCACGAGAGTAGCTAAAACATTGTATTTCAACTCTGGAGTTTTTCCGGAGTTGAAATACAACATTTTAGCCACACTTGTGGATGGGACAGCTATGCGATGGCTACGACATTGTGCAGAATTGCAGCCCCATAAATGAATACAACCCATAGCTAATGTGTTTTAGCGACTCCGTGCGGAAAGGGCCTAAGTCATAAGCTATGAAGATTCTCACCCATCTGGAATTCTCATCAGATTTCCCTGATGCTTTAGAAACCCCTTTTGATTGTTTTTGGAGAGATTTTTAAAAATGGATCCATCTACAGATTTCATTTTTGAGCACTAAATGCTGAGAGCAAATATGTGCCATGAAAAAATCCTAAAGACACGTATGTATAAAGCAGAACAGTATGGCAAGGATGGGGTATATCAGGTTGCCAGGGAGCCCTATTTATTATGGCTGACGTCCTATTCAGCAGTTATGAGATTGTAAAGTGGACATATCATATGGTAACCATTGAGAACCAGCATGAGGTAGTGGTTTGAGCATTGAACTAGGACTCTGGAGACCCCAATTTGAATCCCCACTCAGCCATGAAAACCCATTGGGTGAGCTTAGACAAGTCACACTCTCTCAGTCTCTCAGAGGAAGACAAAGGCAACTCTCCTGTGAACAAATCTATAGAGAGAGACACATCCAAGTCAAGCTAATGGAGGAATCTACTAAGTTGAAGGAGATGTATGACCAAAAAGCTTTTCTTTGTGGAAGGAGGGTTATAGCCCAAGAGGAGGGAGAAAGAAGAGGGTAATACAAAACTGATTTGTAATCGAATTACTATGATACTCAAATGGAAACAAATTGATTTAATCTGATTAAAGGTGATGAGAGAAAGATGATTTTTTAAAAGGGTGCTCTTACAGGACATTTGTTTCAAAATACCTTGTGGGAAGGAACCTAAAATAGTGAATCTGATATGTTGGGGAAGGAGGATTCCACAGACAGGGTGATTACAAGGGAAGTGGAGAGTTCAGTTCAAAATGAAATAACAGACACAAAACAAGGAAAACTGGATTGGCTTAATAAATATTGCAAAGGAGGATATAAAACGGTTTAGAAATACGTGGATCTGAGGGTGTAAAATCTAATAGATGTACAGTTTTAGTTCGTGAAAATATTGTATAATCAAGTCTGCAAGCAGCATTTAGTATTGATGTCATTTATCACTCAATACTATTAATGGCATTTGTTATTTAATACAATTCATCATGTAAATCTAACATGTAATGGCACATAATAAAAAGTAATTTTAAGATATGCTAGATATATTAAAATTTGGCAGAAGAAAGTTCATTTTCTTTTTTTCTGGAAAGCATTAATCAGGTGGGCAAAAAGGAAGTGTTGAATATTATCTTTTAGAGCTTTGAATCAAGTATGCTGCTATAATCTATTTAAAAAGTGGGAGAGAAATTGATTCTCTTTCTCTTTCTTTCCTTCTTTCTTTCTTCCTCTCTATTTTTTAACTTCTAATTCATATGTTTCCTGTTTTCTTTATGTTTTTTTTTCTTGTATTTTATTTTACTTGTAGTATTTCAGCATTTTTGGAAATTGTTAATAATATCTTTTTGTTAAAAAAAGGTGTGAGGTGGGATGGGCCAGGAAAAGTCAAGCATGGGCCCTTTCCGCACTTTACCTTTTTCTAGCGTTGGGGTGCGGGGATCACGCAAGCAGCCTCTGGAGAGAGGCTCTCTCATCCGGGGTCCTTCGGCTCCGCACGAGCTGCCTGCTTACATGAGAGCCCCACCTCTTCCTTCCGCAGTGCAGCCTGGGAGTTTCCCAGGCTGAGCTGGGGCAGGAAAGCGCGACCGGCACGGCTCTGGAGGCTCCGCATGCCAGGTAAGTGCGTGCAGGGCCCGGGAGCAATGCGTGATTGTGCATGATTTTCGGCTTCTAGCCGAAAATGAAAAGGTGTGCGATCGGTGCCTGCCAGCCCCTGGAACATCGCACGATTGTGAGTGTGTCATGCAGATTGCTCCTCACAATCGCACGACACTCCAGGCCCTCTTTCACATCGAAAATGCTGTGCGAAAAGGGCCATGGTATAGTGGTTTGAGCATTGGACTACAATTACTGGAGACCAGTTTTGATTCCCTGCTCAGCCATTGGAACTCACTGGGTCATTTTGGGTGCATCATACACTCTCAGACCTGTGATAGATTCACCTTAGGATCACTACAAGTCAGGCCATTTCTGCACTACACCGTTGTAGTGGTATTATTCCCCTTTCAACATCCTATGGAATCCTGGGGTTTGCAGTTTAGGGAGGGGCCTTTAGAATTCTCAGCCAGATTGCTCTTTGGCCTCGGTAAACTACAAACCCCAGAATTCCACAGGATGTTGGAAGTAGAATAATAGCACTATAACAGTGTAGTGTGGAAGTGGCCTTAGAAATTACCTGAAAGCAACCAACAACAGTACTTAATCAAGTATTGGATAAAGCATTTTCTGTGCAGGAACCATCTCTTTCTACATAGACAATAATATTTATCTGCAGAAAATACTATTTTCTATGCATAAGATGTACAAGAAACCCCAAAACCCACCACATGCTAATTTTACATAGAAAAGGTCCCCATTGATAGCATTTTGTGCTCAGGAAACATCATTTTCTGTGCAGAGAATAATATGCCTGCACAGAAATAGTTTTTTTTTGTGTGTGTATGCGTACAACCTACCTGAAAATGTTGTACAGAATTAATCTCAAACTGCACATTCTCTTCAAAAACTGTGCAGTTGGAGTTCTGTTTGTTTGTTTGGAGTGGGAAGGAAATTGCTCATCTAACTTATGCCTTCTTTTGCAAATGAAATGAGTGAGGAATTACATCTCCAGCTGCACATGTATCCACATGCAAAGAATAAGGTGCATCTATTCACAACGCACATCCATGCACACTGGCACATCATGTGCCGCTCCTCTGTATTGGACAAAAGAAATATCCAGCTATTTCCATAGGGGAAACTTAAAGGTTCTGGCTATTGCTTGGGATTGACTTCAGCTCTGGGGCACACATACAAACCTAAATCTAGTAGTGCATTTTTAAAAGTTCATGGCACTTTCTGTTGAAGATAGCAACAACTAAACATACAGCAAGGTCCATTCTTCCTCCTGCCACCACCCTGGCGAGATTTATGGTTATCACAAAAGCACATGTGATCACAACCAGAACATTGGCCATTTCCACATGTAGCGGTGGAAACGCCCTGTGCCGGTACTTACCGGACTTCTTGGCTCAACGCTGTAGTCCAGGCTGCTCCGGAGCAGTGTGTGGCCGCTGCTCCACACTGCTCTGGAGACGAAAATGGTGGCTTCTGGTTGATGGAGGCTCTCCACCAACCGCTGAAGCTCGCCAGCCTAAAGCCCACCCCTGGCAGATCTGCAGGCTCGCACTGGTGCGAGCCTGCAAATCTGTACTGGAGCGCCGGAACGGAGTGGCGCGCTCCGTGCTTTTGAAAGACCTGTTTAAACAGGTCTTTAGAAAGCACGCTGCACAACCACTTCTGGATGTTCCGGAGAGGACTGAGGTACAGAACTACAAAAAGTAGCCTGACCCAGTCCACTCTACGGTGCAGACGTCCTCTTTAGCCCGTGTGGAAATGGCCGTTGTGGATCCAGCTGCTATTCATTCACTTAACATAAACTCAGGCCTCTGCTACTAATGTGAAGGGGAAATTCTGGCAGACTTACAGAGCAGAAATGGTATAAAGAATGAGATCATATCTACACCACAGACTTAAATTAATTTAACAGCCTTTCCCTAGGGAGCCCTGGGAACTGTAGTTCTTCCAGCACAAGGGAAAGTTAGCAACGTCAGAGAATTCTCATTAAACTAAACTTAGTGATGATCTTAACAGCTGTAATGCTGTGATAAATCTTGATATGCAAACCTTCTGTATAGTAATACACTAAATGACAATCCAAATATGTGATGGACATGTTGATATCTACCTGTAACAATTTCTAAGGCCATTTCCACACTATGGCCCCATCTCAGCAAGGGGACGCATTGGAACCGAGCTGCAATGCATGCTACCACACAATGTCATCGTGGTACTGCTCCTGTCATGCCCCCAGCTATCGCAATCACACATTATACTATTACTAGAAAATATCTGGTAATAGGCCCCTTTTCTGCAATGATTGTGTCTCCTGGGGCCGTGGAGAAAGGGCAGAAGCACTATCAAGGCATAGCCTTCCTCAGTGAAGCACAGGAAAAAGCTGGCTGCACTGCAGAAGGATGGAGTATGTCCCAAGTTATTGAGAATCTCTGCTGGTGCCTTTTAGTTTTCTTTTCCTCTGAATTCTCCCATTCCAACATGTGTGTAAAATATGAGTCAACTGATGGTACGCTGCATGCATTTGGTGATGTGGGCTGCAGTCCACAAAAACTTATACCAAAAAGCTAATACCCAATAAAATTGGTCTGGGGATGATGGACGATGATGGTGATTATTTTTTAAAAAAGGCATTACTCTCTAAGCTATGGCCATTTCTTGCTGAACTGGTTTCAAGAAAAGTGGTTGTGGCCCTGAGACTACTAAAATATGTGTTTGATGTCATGTGGTTGTCTAATGATCAAGGAAGAGATTTAGCACAATTGAGTCCAGAAGGTACAGGGGCATAGATAATAAAAGTCAGGAAAATAATATTCAGAAGAGGTTCATAGAACCCCAACAGTGTAAGCCTGCAGTTATCTAGGACTTCCCTTGGCAATTAATACTGGAGAGAGAACTCTTTTCATACATTTTCCTTCCCATTAGAAAGATGATGCCAGACCTGGGACCTTTTAGCACAGCATTTGCCATGCGAAAGGGCACCTGGAGCGTCGTGCAATTGTGAGGAGCGATCTGCACGATGCACTCACAATCGCGCGACGCTCCAGGGTAGGGCAGGCGCTGTGCTGCAGAAGGAAGCGGCAGGGCTCTCACACTGCCTGCTCTGGACCAGGCAGCTTGCTGGAGGCTGCTTGCACGATCTCCACAACCCAGTGCCGAAAAAAGGTAAGGTGCGGAAAGGGCCATTGGCTGTAATCCAACATCCCCTCAGCGCAACACAGATGTCTATATACAGTGATATACTACACAACTCCCATGCAGAATAGCCACATCGCACAATACAAGGCCTGATTCTGTTATCCTGTAGCCATGATCAGGCTTATTTCGACCCACAGGGGTTAATAACAAAATGAGCTCCATGTCAGCTGAGGAAAAACAGCTTCTTCATGTTTGGCACCAGGAAGCTAAAAGCCTCCAGCTGTATGGAAGAAGTTCAGCGGTCCTTCCACTGCAGAAATATTTCAGATGCCAAGAGGGGTACTGGTGGAAGGGAAATGGAACATGTCAGTTCTGAGAGAAATTCCTTGGGATGAAGAGAATTATTTCGGACCAGAAGGACCAAGTCATTCTGGTCTTCAGGCACTGCAAAGAGGTTGAGGTTAAGGAAACAACTAAACCCTTAGAAGGTCAAATGTCCCTTATTTTTGAAGGACGTGTCTTTTTCCTCCTTCTCCTTTTTTCCTTGCTATTGTTATTGTACAACCAATTTATATTATTTTCTTAAAGAACTCATGAACAAGAGAAAAAGCAGGTGAGGGTGAACAAGCTCATATATAACACAATTCTGTTGTTATTTTTGTTTTCATAATGTTCCACTGTAATCCTGCCTTTTCACTTTCTTCTTTGACTTTCTTCAGTAGGAATATGGTCCCTTGCTAGTCATATAGCATCTTCTCTCTATCTGTTTTAATTTCCCATTGATTTCTCGGATCTTGTGGAACAATTATAAAATCGAAGGCTTTCACGGCTGGAATCCATAGGTTATTGTGGGTTTTCTGGGCTTTGAAGCTATGTTTTATTAGTATTTTCTCCTGACGTTTCGCCTGCATCTGTGGCTGACATCTTCAGAGGATCTGGTGGCGTGAGATGTGAGTGAGTGAGATGGAGTGAGATGGAGTATATATACTTGTGTAGTCCCCGGGTGGGAGGAAGCAATTTGCGTATGTTGCAGTTGGTCTGCGTGATGGCCTATTGTTAAATGGGATATCCCCCGGAGTGTATTGTTTGTCAGGGGATATGCATAACAGTGCGTTAAGTACATTAGCAACACATTGTATTCTTCCCTGTAGAGGGACCTGCAGAGTCTGTGTGGTGTTCATTGGCATATTTTTGAGTCTTGATTTTAGTGTTCTTCAATACTGGTAGCCAAATCTTGTTTACTTTCTGAGTTTCTTCTTTCCTGTTGAAATTGCCCAGGCGTTTATGGATTTCCATGGCCTCTCTGTGTAGTCTGACATAGTAGTTGTCAGAATGACAGATGAAAGACACAGCAGACTGATCCACCCAGAAAAATTAGCAGTAGCAGAACATGTTATAAACCAGCCTGGACACAGAATGCTTTCTGAAAGCACAGAAATTCTGGATCATTCTCAAAAGGGATGGAACTAGCCTGATGTTCTCTGGAGAGAGCTTCATAACCAAGGTGCCACTACAAAGAAAGCCCTGTCATGTGTACCCACAAATTAACCTTTCAGGGTGGTGAGATATTCAACAGGGCTTTTGTCGAGAATCTCACCTTTCAGACAGGTTCATATGGGAGGAGACAGGCTTTCAGATAGCATGAGGCCAAACCATTTAGGGCTTTGGAGGTCAAACCCAAGACATTGACTTGAGCTTGGAAGCAGATTGGAAGCCAATGTAGTTGGTATAAGACCAGGGACACATTGCCTCTCAGACACGCACCTGACAACAGTCCATCCACTGCATTTTACACTAGCTTTCCTTTTTAAAGAAAGCCCTTGTTGGAATTCATTACAGTAGCCAAGTCAGTTAAATATGTGAGAACTGTAATGTAGCTGTGCTCAACATTTTCCAAACTGGAATAAAAATGACGAATGTGAGTGAGTAGAAATCATAGGCCGTTTCCGCACCGGGCTAGTAAAACGGTGCAGAGTGACCTCCCACGGAGGTCTTCTGCACCGTAGAGTAGACTGGGGCGGACTGCCTTCTGTAGTTCCATACCTCAGTCCACTCCAGAGCGATCGGAACTGGTCGCGTGGCGTGTTTTTTAAAAACCTCTTTTTGGAGGTTTTTAAAAATCACGGAGTGCGCAACCCCGTGCCGCTCCGGCGCCCGGCTCCGGCGCAGATTTGCAGGCGCGCGCAAGTGCATTCCTGCAGATCTGCTGGGGACGGGCTTCCCGCTGGCGAGCTTCTCTGGTTGGTGGAGAGCCTCCGCCAACCAGAAACTGCCATTTGGGACACCGGAGGACTGCGGAGCAGCGAACTCAAGCTGCTCCTCATGGTGACGGACTCGGCCGGCCGGAAAACAAAGCCGGTAAGCTCTGTTTTCGGCCGTTCCCCCCTGACATGCGGAAAGGACCATAGAGTCATAAGTGTACATTCACAGCCTTATAAATGCAACAGCAAATGGTCATCTACAAAATAACCAGCATACTGGAAAAACTTCCATCATTGCCTAACCAGAGCGCCATACCAGTTTGAGTTTGTCCCATGTTGAGAAAACATAATGGTCTAATCTGGTTTGACTCCTTGACACCAAGAAATCAAACTGAGGATCATCATCATCATCAACAACAACAGATTGATCTCTATTATCCCCAAACCAAGAATAAATAAACCCTGAATCTTGTGCGAAAATCTAAGCTGCATCCAAGAACTTTTGACAGCCTGTCTCGAATGCATAGCATGTCAGCAGAGGTAGGAAATACTTTAAATACTTTCAGTACTAAGGCATTTGTATTGTATTAGTATTATTATGTGTTTCTAGTTTTATATATTGCTTTGTAGTTTTGTTGCTTCTTTGCTCTTTTTTCCTTTCTTTTAGTAAAAATTAATTTTTTAAAAATACTAGGGCACTGAGGGATGTCCATGTATTTGCCAGTCTTTGTCTATTTAGATTGTTTCCCCTCTCTATACACAACACGACAACGAATCCTTCTTGAAATTTACATCTAAAATTTTCCTTTCCACAATTTGTTGAGGCCTTTAAAGAGCACATAATCCCTACTTGGTTGAAGCTCTGAAGAAAAGGTAGAGTATGAGGTTCGTGAGTATTATACACTCCTCTTGTTATTCTGCTATATTGCTGTTCTGTGGTTGTCATTTTACGAGCAGCTGTTTTTCTTGATTTGTTAAAAGAGTTCAAACTTGAACTCCTGTTTTTAAAAAGTTTCCAGCTGCCATGCTTACACAGAGATAGAAATGTGACAGCATGTTCTGTCTGTAAGGCAAAGAGGAAAAAAAGCAAATCATTCTTTTTTTAAAAAGAGAGAAAGAGAGAGAGAGAGAGAGAGAAAGGAGGAAAATATCCCAGCCAACTCCAGATGTCTGTGTAATTACAAATTCTGAGAGAAGAAAGAAGCTGTTACTTCAACAACTGGCTGCAGAGGTGGGGAAGACATTTCTATCCATCCACCAGCATATTCTGTTTCAGTGCTTGAAACACCAGAATTCCCTGTGCTTTGAGGTAATGCCAACTACCGTTAGTTCTACATGTATAATTCCAACACTAACTGTCTGATTTTACAGTCCCATGTTTATGCAGTACTCAGAGGTGGCTTACCAATGCCTTTCTCTGAAATATAGGCTACATCACTGGTATTTATTGGCTATCTCCCATCCAAGTACTAAACAGAGCTGACCCTGCTGAGCTTCCAAGATAAGATAGGATCTGCTACCTGGATGCTTCTAAACCATGCACAGAATCTACATCGGTGATTCTCAACCTTCGGCCCTCCAGCTGCTTTGGACTTCATTCATTCATTCATTGGACTCCCAGCCAGTTTGGCCAACGCTGACGAATTCTGGAAGCTGAAGTCCAAAGCATCTGAGAAACACTGATCTGCATGAAAAATAGAGGCTACATTGCAAAACATAATCTCATGGAAGACTGTGGGCGTTGGGCATAAGGAATGAGACAAAGAAGAAGACTCAGCGAGTGTTTCCACATTCTCTTTCCTTCCCCACGTGGTGGCAGTTGCAATCCTGGGTGGGAACAAGTGAATATGGCTAATGACGTTTTCTGAGATTTTGTGCTTAAAACAGAGATGGCAGCTAGATTGCTGATTGAGGCCAGTAACACCTCTCAGCAGGAACAAAAGCTGTTGATAATCTTTCATCCATTCTCCCAGACCAAGACGTGCAATGGATCTGAATAATAATGCTCCAGAAAATCAGACTATCATGTAAATAGGTCCATGGAGCAATACTGATGAATTTTGGGGCTGAAATCAGGATTACATAATGCAAATTTCTCCTTATTCTTTAATGTGCTACATAACCCTCATGTTAAATGGCAGTGTTCTTCAACTGAATGTGCATCCTAATGCACAACCACATACTCTCCCATGTATAATGCAAAATGCGTATGTAATAGAACCATATGTGCAAATCCATGTCTGCAGCCTTGAACTGCAGATGTGGACAAAAATATCCAGGTGCTTCTATTGGGTAACTTGTGTATGCGTAAGCACCAATGGGATTCTGGTCCTGGTATTTTCACAAATTGACCCAGCAGGATTCAGTGAGGTGAGCTGTAAAGGATAGAGTGGCAAATCTAATTCCAGTATGCAAAGCACAGTACAAAGCAGTTATTTACTGCCAGGGAGGGAGGAAGGGTCAGGCTCGATCATGCCTAGGCCCAGAAGCAAAAGAAAGGCTCTCCCTCCATGCCAAATGCAAATACCCCGGCCACAGAGGGAGATGAAGAGGCAGTATCTGCTGGACTTAAGCCCCTCCCACTGCCATTCCCTTTTCCTTTTGCATCACATTTTAATTAGATCCTAAGCCTGAGAGGAGAGAACTGTTTTGCTGTACTTTTACTTGTAAAGTGCCACATACAGTGATGGCACTATATAGAGAGAGAGAAGGGGGGGAGGAAGGGGAGGAAGAGGAATAAATTTCAACTTATGGTGATATTACAAACGAGGGACCTCCAAGATGAAGGGACGTCATATGGAAGATGGGGCAAGCTTGTTTTCTGCTGCTCCAGAGACCAGGACATGGAGCCCTGGCTTCAAACTTCAGGGAAAGAGATTTTATCTATTCATTATTAAGAACTTCCTGATGGCAAGAACAATTTGACAATGGAATGTGCTGCCTTGGAGTGTGGTGGAGTCTCCTGTAACCCATGTTTGATAATCCCGATCCTCTGACAGCAGGAGGGGGATATCTATGGACTAGTAACAGACCCTATGTCAGGAAAGAGAATCTGGAGGTTAGCCAGATGGAAACGTAGATATTCCGGTCCAAAGAACTGAAACTCTCTTTGGTGTAGGTTGGACGAAGTAGCCCCAGTCACGTATCCAGAGGAAGACCTTGGAAAAGGCATGTATACATTTTTGACACCTTTGGCAACTTTGACACCTTGAGCAACTACAGGTCTCCTGACTGAAGTTAGCGATCACAAATCGTGGGAACTACAAAGCTGAGGTCCATCTGCCTAATCCAGTTTCTGTTCTTTCTCAGGAAAAGGGTCTGCTCCCCCAGGGATGTTCTGCCCTATAATTGGGTTCCATTGTTTTGGGGACTTTTTCTCACTTACTTTCTCGGGCCGGTATGTACGTTCGTACGTTCATTCTCTCCCTCTGTCTCTTTGATTGACAAGCTGTCCCGTGTTTTCCCGAAATAAGCAGCCTTTCGGAACAGGTGCAGTGTATTCACTTTGTCCCCTCCATTTTTCTCTTTCTTAACGCTCTCAAACTCTGTAGCCCTTGTGAGCTTGTGTGCGTGAATGCGTTGTGTGTGTGTGAGCATGAATAAACTTTGCCAATTCTACCAAATAAAGACCATTTAAAAGGACACTTGACTTCTCTCTTTTTCATGCAGTCTGACCCCTTAAACACAAGATAAAAGATCTTGCTGCATTACCCTGCCTTCTGTTTTGCCAAGTTGTGCTCTGCTAATTTCCCCAACCTTTAAAAAATTCAGGTGTCCCCCAGGGACCCCAATAGCCAGGGTAACACTCCTTCTGTGGAGGTTTTTAAACAGAGGTTGGATGGTCACCTGTTGGGAATGCTTTGATTGTGTATTCCTTCATTGCAAGGGGTCAGACTTGATGGCCCCTGTGGTCTCTTCCAGCTGTGTGATACTATGATTCTATCATTCCATCCCTGGTCATATATGTTTAACCACTGGATAAGAAGAACACAAAGTTTGTTTTATATTTTAGATGGATCAACTCTATTTTATTTTTAAATCAATCCAAGGAGAAAAGTCAACAAATACACATCTCCTCTTTCCTCTTTTATGTCAACATTTTCTTTTACAAAATCTGAACCAACTAAAAGGGGTGAACAAATTTGCCACAAATTATGCCTCCTTGCATCATAGTATTAAAACAAAAGCTGCCCTGACACAAAAATGTGGATAACCCTCATAAAGCTTCTGTGACAATCATTTTAGGGGACAGTTTTAATGAAACCTCTTTTATTTATTTACGCATTCTCTTATAACTTTTATCAGGATGAAATATCTACTTTATGTCAGAAAGAATGGATAGGCAGTTATTGGAGTTTGGTTGTCACTGTGAAATTGTTTACGCCATTTCTGTTCTTGCTAAATGTAATGCAAGACCTCCCTCTAAGTTAGTTTATTTTAAATTGCCATATCCTGTAGTTTTAATTTGCCATTCCTCAGTGTTTGGGCTTTGATTTGATTTCCACTGTTTTGCATATATTGTTCTACTGCTATACTCATCTGAAAGAGGAGGGAGTTTCTTGATCTTGGTTAGGAATCATAGAATCATAGAGCTGGAAGAGACCACAAGGGTCACCACGTCTAGCCCCATTCTGTCATGCAGGAATACAACATCAAAGCAATCCAGCCTCTGATTAATAAACTCCAAAGAAGGAGACTCTGCCACACTCCCAGGCAGCTGCATATTACACTGTCTTCCTAATGTTTAGATGGAATCTCTTTTCCTCAAGCTTGAAACCAGTGTTCTGTGTCCTACTCTCTGGAGCAGCAGAAAACATGCTCACTCCATCCTCCATTTGATATCCCTACAAATATTTAAACATGGCTATCATGTTTCCTCTCAACCTTTTCTTCTCCAGGCTAAATATCCCCAGCTCCCTAATTCTCTTCTCCTAAGCCATGGTTTCCAGGCCTTCTACCATTTTGGTCACCCTCCCCTGGACACATTCCAGCTTGTCAATATCCTTCTTGAACTGTGGTACAACTGGACACAGTATTCCAGGTGTGGTCTGACCAAAGTAGGATGAAATGATAATATTACTTCCCTTAACCTAGGCACTATACTTTTATTGATGCATCCCAGAATCACATTGGCTTTTTTTAGTGGCCATTTCACACTGCTGACTCATGTTCAGTTTGTGGTCTACTAAGGTTCCTAGATCCTTTTCACATGCCCTGTGGTCAAGCCAGGTGTCACCTATCACATCTTTTCTCAGAAATATTTTAATAGAAAAAAATCTTAGATCAAGATGAAACTTTACCTCTAGGATCTTGTATATGTTGGTCTTTCTTTTTGCAATGTCAATCTTATATGATACTTATACATGATACTATTATTTGTTTTTTCTATGGTTGGTTTTTTTTTCTTTGTTACGCATATGGTAATGTCTGGTATTAAATCTTACTTGTTGTTCTTTTACTGATACATGTGGTTTGTCTATTTGTGCTAATAATTTCTTGGAAAATAATAAAAATATTTGTTAAAAAAAAAAGAAGCTTTACCTGTAGGATCTTGCCAGTTTAATTCTTGGGTGTTCCTAAAATCTCATGGCATGAGTACACTGTTTGAGAAACTACTGAACCACTGTGACTTCAGCTTCTCAGTAAAACAAAAGTAGGAAATGTGTTGGCTTCCAGATCCTGTTGGGTTGTAACTCCCATCAGCCTTCACTTTCAATCATGCTGGCTAGGGCTGAAGGGAGTTTCCATCCCACAACACCTAGTAGGCCACAGTTACCCTTGTTGTTATAGTGTGCCTTCAAGTAATTTCTGACTTATGGCAACCCTAAGATGAACCTATCATGGGGTTTTCTGGGGCTGACAGTGTGTGACATGCCCAAGGCCAGCCACTGGCTTTCTATGGCTGAGCGCAGAATTGAACCTTCTATGGCTGAGCACAGAATAGAACCAGGGTCTTAATCCAATGTTCAAAGCACTACATGACATCTACTCTATCTTGTTACCCCCAAAAGTGGGGGACCTTGAGTTCCTCCAGCAGCACCAGTGTCTCCTTGGAAAGGTAGAGAACTAAAGTTCAAAGGAGGCCTGTGGGTGGGTGGGGGAACCAGGGGACCTTTTCATCTGTGTATAGCAGCACTAACTGCAAGACAGCAGTTGAGAGTCAAAAGAATGCTTTTACTGGGGGGATTCACAGACACACACAAGCAATCAAGCAGCTTCACAAGCCACACAAGGCTAGTGAGGGAAAGCAGAGAAAGGTTGGATAGCAAGAGATTTTGAAGTGGGTGATAATTACCATTCCAGAAGCAAAAGACTGAAGCAAGATGGCCCAAACAAGAGTTTGAGGTAAACACAGGGCACAAGAACCTGGGAGCCAATAGTCAGACTGACATGACAACATGTGTCCGAAGTACTACAAATTGTTGGGCTTGGATTCAGGGTTTAAGGATCCCGTTTCCCACGCTGAAGGAGAATGTATTAATTCCTCCCTGGTGCAGCAAACAAAAGGGGTCCAGAATGGATTAATGGTCTTAACTCCAGGTGGCAAAGCATTGATGGGAGTTGTGATAGTCTCCTAATGGCAGGACAGATGAGGGAACAAAGGAGAGTTTCAACAGGAAGAGGTTACAGGATGTTGACCATTGGTTGCTTTACTGGGGCAGTCTTGTTTGCTATTGTGTATGAAGGTTGCGTTGTTGAGAGGATTATTGCAAAGTCTTCAGCACCAGGGCTTTCCCATCTAATCCTCTTGAATTTACGACTTGGCCATGCTGAGGTCATTGGTCTTAGCACAAAGCTTCCAACTAGAGTCGGTTTCCATAGGCCTTCCAGCCATAAGTGTATTATTTTTATGTTAGAAATGACATCTCTCACCAACTAAATGATATTTCTTGCCAATTATACAGTACCACGGTATGGGGGTGTACCACATAGTAACAACCTCAAAGCATGAACTATTGTTGAACACTCACTTGTGCAATGATACAAATTACTGCAGCTTCCAAGTGAAGACCCTCACAGACCAATTCTGCCAAGACTGGCCATTGGCTTCTCCTCAGAGGAAGGAACATAACAAGTGGGTCTAAGTAGCTTTCTATTAGCACTTCCTGTAGAAAAAAAAATGTGAATTATTTTGCATATTACTTTCCAAGCAAAATCTGGTAGCCTGAGGGAAAAAATAGAAATAGCATTCTGCAGATGACAAAGCAGATTGAAGCCTCTGACCTACTGAAACACAGTGAGGCAGATTATATTTGATTTGTGCATTGCTAATACAGATTATCCAGTATATCATTCCTTCCAAGTTCCTGTTTCATCCCTCAATGCTCCTGAAAAGCATGTCATACAGTACTGGCAATGACTGCTGAGTAATGTATGAGAAAGGTATGAGTTTGTTCCTGGCCCCTTGCTGTGAATCAGATCAGCCTGCCACTGAGAATAATGTGCTCTGAATTAGCTGCTGGCTTATTGCACTGACATTAATTAGGATTGTCTGGTAAAATGCACACATTTACACCCACATAGCACTGAGCCTCTTTCATGCACTGCAAAAAAGACAGGCATCAAGTGTAGATATTTAACATAAGAGCATCTTATGCTAATATGGCTAAGTGAGATAGAGTTAGGTTCAAATTAAATTGCTAGCAAACCTTCTGGCAAGTGGATGAGGTAAGAGGGGGAAAAACCCAGCTGTTTTATAACTCTTAAAGGTGGCAATTTTCATCATATTCCTAAGGCTTTGCATTTTTGCTGACAGTAGTCCAACTAGCATCAAGCATCAACGGTGCTGTGGGCATTTTGTGAACCATCTTTGGCCCTGTGAAATGACCCCTTCCTCATTTTACAAATGGAATAGCTGAGTGAGGAAGGAAATATACTCCTGTTGCTGAGACAACCAAAATGATAGTATTTGAAGTGGAAATATGAGTCCCAGATACATCCCAGAAAGGTCAATGCCTGCAGTGAAGGGAAACACCATTGACAATAAAGATGTGCTTTCAAAGGCACAGTTGGGTGTTGCTGAGCAAGGAGGGCCATATGTGTTTCCTAGCAGTGACAGTTGCCAGCTCCTATGTCATTGGGGGCAGTGAATTTGCTCTGGGTTTTAGTTTGAAATTTAAGGTGGTACTCCAGGATTAAGGTGGTACTCCAGGATTAATAGGTTGCTACTCACATAGGATTGCTTGAATATTTAATAACATGTTCTGCCCCCAAACATTCACAATTATTGCAGGAGTCTTTCACATCAGTGCATCTGCTCTAGGTTTTACTACAGGTATTAAAGGAGCAGTCCAAGGGGCTGAGCCTCATCTGCAAAATACGGTATATTCAGCATCTTGGATAGCTCTGCTAAAGTTCATCCTAAAACTGAGAGTTGATTCACCATCCTGTTCACATGGAAGCCACAATGTCCAACATTGATACAATCCTGTCCAAAAGGAGGAGTTCCTTTAGAAAAGAGAGAGCTTGCTTGTTAACTTCCTTTCCTTTCCCTTCAATTGAAAGAGTTTAAAATCAACATCTACTAAATGATTTTCCTTGGTATCTTTGACATCAGTTGCTGAAAATTCCAATCCTAAGGGCATAGTCTTAGCTGTCCGGGACACTGTGGACCATATCTCAGCATTTCATCTTCAATGAAAGGATGCTGAATGTTTCCTTGGAAACTTCTCTCCTTACTAATTCTGTATTCCTTGTTCTGACCCAAGAGCCTGAGACTTTCTTTCAAGCAGGGTTCAAAGCCAAGGCTGGCAGGCACAGCACACAAAGATTTCCTAAAACCAAAGGTCAGGCTCAAGAGCACAGTGTTTATTCCAGTTCAAACATTTTGGCTTGGGGTCCCCACCGAGATACTTTCTTCTGTTCCCTTCTCTTTTTCGCACCATTGCTAAGCTAAACTAAACCTTTCCCATTTTTACTAAGTTGTTGTTAACTACCATCAAGCTGACGTCAACCTATAGCAAATCTATCAGTGAGAGACTTCCAGCCCACTCTATCATCAACCACCCTGTTCAGGTCTTGCAGATTCAGGAATATGTCTCCTTTGATTGAGTCTATCCATCTGTAATGGGGTCTTCCTCGTTTCCTACTGCTTTGTTGTTGTTGACTTGCTTGTTTGTTTACTGTTGTCTTTTCTTATGAATTGTGTCTTCTTATGATATGGCCAAAGTACAATGACTAAATTTAGTCATCTTGGCTTCTAGGGAGAGTTCCCTGCTTATTCTTGGATAAAACTTCCTATGTCCAGCAGCTGTGAGAGTCAATTTGTTGACAGTTCATTTTTCAAAAATGAAGCTGTCACTTATTTTGTGATTTTAATTTAAAGAAATATCTCAGAACCAAATCTTTTTTTCCCCTCTCACCCTACCAATAGTAAATTAATTTTTCACACACTCCATGTTCACAGCAGACATTCCTGCTATGCCTATTCTTTTCCTGTACACCAGTGGCAAGTATGCTATAACTCTTCTAAAATGAGTAACAAACTTGGGGTTTTTGTGCTGACAACACAGAGAAAGAATGCCTAAGAGGAGAACTCATAGCCAGAAGCAGCAGTGTCTTACCATGCTGTGTACCACCACAGTTTGATATGGTTTAATTAGCGAAATATGATTTAATTGGTAAAATATATTAATTGGCACAAATATAAAACATGCCCCGCTATGGCCAGGCTGGATAAGAGGAAAAGGCTGGCCAAACACATGTGTTATCAGGTCAAAAGAAACCTTCAGGCATAGCCAGGTCATAGTCAGGAAATCACCAAGAAACTCTGGCGATAATAGGCTTGCAGTTAGCCTTAATGACTCATCCTTGTAGACAATAGCATCTGGAAGATTCCCACAAGATGGCTAATTGTCTTAACTCCTCTCCCTCCAACCAAGCAAACTTCCCCTTTTGTCTTCACACCTGCCTGACAAGTACTGAGCTATCAGGACAGCCATTAGCCCTTTGTCACCTAATGTTAAGGCCATTAGGTCATTCTGGATCTCATTGTCCACTTTGCTAATTGCATTGTTTACTCTACTAGAGAACTATTAGCACTTTTGCCTTCCAGGCAGAAAAAGAGTATTTAAGCCCCAGTTTTTGGCTAGGCAACTTGCAGTACACTGACTGTTGGTCGCCACTCTGACCCTTTGATTCTCAATTGTGTACTGTCCTTAGATTTGCATCTAAGCCGCATCCTCTTTGCTGCTCTTCCAGATTGGTAAATATCACCCACTTCACCCTGCAATCTTGCTATCCAAAACTTTCCTCCCTTTTCCTCCAGTTAGCTTTGTCTGATTGTATAACTGCTTGGAACTTGTGTGTGATAAATTCCCCCAATAAACACATTAAGTTTACTTTTGGATCTCCATCTGGTTTCTTCCCTGCAGAAGTACTGATAAACACAGGTGTAAAAGATCTTGTTAGGTTACCCTACTCTTATAGGCCTCCTCTTTGAGCTAATAATTCCCCACCATTTCATGGAGGTACTGGCATTATGGGTGGACCCCTGAGTCACCCATGAAACCAGGTAACAAGCAACACCTCTGAAATTCTCTGTTCTGCATGACTGTTGACCAGGAGCCAATGCTAGTTTCCATTCAGGCAATCCTACCTGTGCAACTACTTGGGTTCTGAATCAGATGAATGGGGGAAACCAGCTCAGTAGAACCTAGAGTATAACAATTAGAGATGGTGGCTACCAACTCAGATCTCTGTGCCAAACTGAGAGGGAACTAGAATGTGATGATCAGAGCCCTCTTATTCCAGGGACATCTGAATAAGAATTGCTGAGCACATACCCCCCTGCAAGAGCCTGCTCTCCCCATATCAGGGAGCTTATTTAGTCCCTTGAATGCTTATCAGTGCAGTGAGTCAACCTGGAAGAAATAACTGAGAGGAGAAGGAGTAGTAGGCTCCCATACACAGGACTTTAAGGCCTTACACATCAAGGCTGTCATACTGTGGATATATCATGAGATAGTATTACTTGTTAGAATAGACCATCACATCCAGCAAAGTTGAAAGCAGTTGGAAAAGAGGAAAAGGCATTTCAGCTGGAAGACTCAGGCCATTTCTGCACTACACTGTTATAGTGCTATTATTCCACTTTCAACATCCTGTGGAATTCTGGAGTTTGTAGTTTACTGAGGCTAAAGGGCTCTCTGGCTGAGAATTCTAAAGGCCCCTCCCTAAGCTGCAAACCCCAGGATTCCATAAGATGTTGAAAGTGGAATAATATCACTATAACAGTGTAGTGCAGAACTGGCGCCAGTCAAAGAAGCCACAGCCCTGAGTTTGGAAGACCTAAGCAGAGCTGTTAATAACAGGATGTCTTGGAGATCCCTCATTCATAGGGCTGCCATAAGGCAAAGCCATGACAATTAGCATCATGTGAAGGTGCCATGTAGTTTTGCTGGCACAGTCCAGTTTAACAACAAACTTTGTTACACACAGGGGGTTTACCGTGGTATCATTTTAGGGTTTTTTCCCCCCATCAGTTTGATATGAAATCTTACTTGTCTAGGAGATTGCTACAGGAAGCCCTATAATTTCATATTGCCATCTGATTCATGGGACAGGGGGAATGAAAAGTAAAGTGAAGACAAATAGCAGGGTAAAAATAAAACCTGGTCTGCTTCAGAGGTGCAGATAATTTTACATTGACAAGAAAATGTTCCATTTTAACTTTCTTTGTTTTGTTGCATTTCTTTTAAGCAGCTCAGCTACTCCAAGAGGCTCGTGTGATCACAAAGTACTGTTTGTTACTGCCAACAGGTAAGGCAACAATCAGATAAATTTGTATTTCTTGGGTGGCTATGCCAGCTAGCTGCCTAGCCAGGAAACCAAAGAGAACATTTATGTCTTCTAAAGCTGCAAAAGGTATACTCGAAATCATTTTGAATGCTATTGCAGTGGGCTGTGAAGGGGATTCACTAACCTCGCTTTTGTGTGTATTTTATTATTTGTAGAATATATATTCTGATGTGGCTTGCATTAGCTTTTAGTCAAATGCATAAAAGCTTAAGTGGCTGATATTTGTGGCTGATAAGCCACTGCTGGGTCTCACTCTCACTGAGGCTATTCTGTGAAGTCAATTTGTGTCAGAACTCCAAGTACAGAAGGACCAGGCCTGGGCAAAGGGTACTCTCCAGAGGGCCTCAGAACTGTTAATAAGCAGCAAGCAGGAGATCCAGGAAAAATATTTATTGTACCTTGAGCTGTGCTTCAGTAGTAGCTTTGAAAAAGAGTGGTCAAAGTGCAACCCACAAACTGTATATGGTCTGTAGACCTCCATTTTGCAGATCCAGAAGTCCCTCTCCAGTTGTCCCAAACCAACCAATCTTCCATTGAAAAAAAATGTTGGACAGACAGAATGTCCCCCAAACACATTAAAGCATCTCCAGAACCAAAGGTTCCCCAATGCCTTAGTTTCCATTAGATTCCCTCTCAAAATGGTAACAGGAATGGATTCAATGTTACTCCTGGTTGCCAGTTTGAGAGAGACAAAAAATGGAGATACTTTCATGTACTGGATGGTTTGAACTGTGGTAAATTTGAGAGGGGATTTAGTCCTTGGCCCCTGCACCATTGCCTACACCTGTTTTAAAGGGAAAGAGGGGAAAAAGTAGAACTTTTGCTCCAGAGGAAGCAAGGAAGGGAAGAGATCTTGCAGGTACTCCTTCCCTTCTAGTTGAAAGCTACTTCTACTGAGGGCAAGTCTAAAAGCAGTGCAGTCTGTTTCCCTAGGAAAGAAAAATGAGGATCAAAGCTGTAGATCCTTGTTTGTCTTGTTCTTACATACGAGAACAATCAACCACAAGAAAGCTCTCCTCACCTGCAATGTGGTGAGCTTTTCTTTTCTTTTCTTTTCTTTTCTTTTCTTTTCTTTTCTTTTCTTTTCTTTTGCCAGTCTGGAATGAATTTTCACATTTGCATGGCATTTGTCTAAACTGCATAGCTCAACTACAATAATTGCTAGCATCTTGCACGGAATTTTAAGAATGAGAAGCATTGGATGGATTGTTTATCTCTTTGTGACCAATTAGCCAGTTCTCCTGTGCTTGCTGTGTGTGTATGTGTGCATGGTTTGCGTCACAAAGGCAAAAGACATCCGTTGCCTCCAAAAACATCTTGGAAAAATTTTGAAACCAGAAGAACTTCTTGTCTTGTTCTCACACTGGAGGTGAGACATTTCACAGGGGTTAATGAACTCTCAGCAGGCTGCTTTGAAACGCCCTCTCTCCTTGAGAACAAATAAATTAGCAAGAGCCACATTCCCAGACAAGACCTTTGACCTTCAACATCTCTAGGGTGGGATTGTTGGCAAAAGTTTTCAAATAAGCAAAGGCAAGCCGATTTACAACAGAGGGACAGTGAATCCATTCTGGGTTTTAGACTGTATGTTAAGGGAACTAAGCAAGGTGATAAAGCCTGCTTGTGAGATAGGATTCAGCACCTGTGATGGCTCCCACAATATTGAGACTATAAGATTAAGTGGATTTAGCACTGTCTCAACATGGAAGCTGCCAGCCTCTACTCTAACTATCCTTATTCGTCACTCAGCACACAATGTCATTCCTAGGGTTGGGAAGAATTTCTGTTACTGTTCATTTCTTTGCAATACAATAGGCTTCCTGATATGAAAGAAACCCCTGCAAGAAGACTGAAGCAGTACTGAAAATTCTTTGCTTTTTGGGAAGTCTTTGGGGAAATGACTCTAAGGAAAAAAAAATAGAAAATCATTTTGTGTGTGTGCAAATCCTCCCATTTCTCTGCATCATCCCAGCATGGGGATATGTTGAAGCTGATTGGTAATGCGTGCTACGCTATCACACAATGTCGTCATGGGCTTGTTTCTGTCATGTCCGCTGCCGTGCCGCTATACTATTACCAGAAAAAAATCTGGTAATAGGCCCCTTTTGTGCAATGATTGCATCAGCTGGGGCCATGCAGAAAGGATGGAAGCGCTGTCAAAGCTCTTCTTTCCTCAGTGCAGCACAGGAAGAGGCCGGCTGCACTGTGGAAGGAAGGAGTGTGTCCTGAGTGCTACCATCACCAGCAGCAGGACATGCTCCCATCCCAGCAAAGGCACTGCCAGGATGACACCAGGATGTCGTGGGACTGCAGCACAGTGTGGTAAGGGCCAAAGATTTGGAAGGGCACCTACGAAAGAACTAGATAAGATCCTCAAGTTTAAAGCGGTATCAGGAAATACCAAGTTAGAATCATCCATGCTGTAGTACTTCTGATTTCTGTGTGTGATTGTGAAAGCTGGGCAGTGAAGAAAGCTGGCAGAAAGAAATGAATTCCTTCAAAATGTGGTGCTTGAGAAAAGTTCTGTGGATACCTCAGGCTGTTAAAAAGGCAAATACATGGGTCCTAGAGCAAATCAGGCCTGAACTCCCACAAGAAGTCAAAATGAAGTCACTGAGGCTATTGTACTTTGGACATATCATGAGGTGACACAACCTACTGGGAAAGATGATAAAGCTTGGCAAAGTGGAAGGCAGCAGGAAAAACGAGAGACTGCACTACGAGTGGACTGATTCAGTCTAGGAATAGATAGCTGTTCTGAGTCTGAAATAGTCTGGGTAGGGCTGTGGATGACCAGGGCTCTTGGAAGTCTCTCATTTATAGGTTTGCCATAAATTGAAGTTACCCTGGCCATTTCCGCACTAGCTTGTTATAGCACTATTCTTCCACTTTCAACCTCCTATAGAATCCTGGGGTTTGCAGTTTAGGGAGAGGCCAGGCCCCTCCCTAAACTGCAAACCCCGGAGTTCCATCAGAGGTTGAAAGTGGAATAATAGCACTATAACAGGCTAGTGCGGAAATGGCCCTTGATGGCAAATGGCAATAACAATAACACAACAACAATAGCAACAACAACGGAAATTCTAGGGACCATCAATTGTGAATGCTACTCTGTCAGCAAGAAAGAGAAGGGCTTTTCTGTAAAATCCTTTCCCCTTGGAGCTTCTGCAAACACTGTTTATCCTCTCTTTATGCAGTATGGTGAGAACTTCTCTGGTTCACTGTGCTTCCAGAGATAAGATTTAAGCAGGTCATTCTTGATGTTGGTTTGTTTATTGCTTGTTCTCACGCTCTGTTTTGTTTGTCCTGCTGTTGCTCCTGTTTGTTTAGGTTCCTTGCATTTTCTTTCTTCCTTTCTTTCTCTCTGAATAATTTTGTCAGATTTAATTTGGCTCTCTCTGTGAATTGCTTTTTCAAAAAATTTATTTATTTATTTATTTACTGCTTTTATTTTAAATCATCTTGGGAGACAAGGCTGCTGAATGCCAGTCTATAAATATAGTATATAAATGAATTACTGAATGAGTAAAATGTTCTCAATCTTGCTGGGATGGGAGGAGAGAAGAATAAACAATCTCTTTCTAATTCTCATTCAGTAAAATCCCCTGCAGTTGCCCAACCCTTTTCTTTGGGCCCAGCCAGACATAAAAATGCACAGTGTTCCAGACTCAACTGGTTGGATAGACACCAGAAGAGCATCATTATTCTAAAATGGAGATCACAGCAAGTTCCAAAGAAGAACCTAGTCTTCCCTCTGACAAGCTTGTTGAAGCACTCACTGGAGAATAACCAAGATCCCTTGTTTTTGCAATTAAAGTGAGATTGCTAATTACAAGATTTGCACAAATCCTATAAAGTTTCTGATCAGATGTTAGCATGATCAGATTTTGCAACTGGTTACTAACAATGACTAACAGTCTAATAAGACTTTAAAGATGAATGATACAGTAGGTGAAAGTGTAGGTGGCTGCTCAGTGCAGTGGATTTGTCTCATCTGTGGCTACATAAGCAATGCAATGTGTCACTGACTCCTGTCCCTATCATCAAGACATGCACATCCACTTTTTTTTTTTGTAGAGACAACTAGAAACTAATCGCCTTTCCACCCTAGAAGTGTGTCTACTTCTATCTGTTCTCTTTTCATTCTTCTCAAATGGTTTGCCCAAGCTGAAACCTGCAAATGCCATTCAATTTTATTCTGGGCATGGGGAGAATAGGAGTCTAGCAGCCATGTGCCCATATTTACACAGTTATGGGAGTGGGAGACAGTGTGTAATAGGATACAGAAAGATGTTTGTCTAATGCAGAGTGTGGAGAGGCACGGCTGGCATAGGATAAGGTATATTGTGTTGCGGGAATTAATAAGTGAATCCATCTCTGACATTATGGGTGCACTGTTGGCACCTATACTATTGCTGCCAGAGTAGATGTGAGGACAGAGTTGGCAAGCTGGAATGTGTCTAGAGAAGAGTTATGAAGATGACCAAAGGTCTGGAAACTAAGACTTATGATGAACAGGGAGGAAGTTGAGATGTAGCTTGAAGAAAAGCTGAATTATAGCTTGGAGAAGAGAAGACTAAGAGGTGATGTGACAACTATCTTTAAATGTCCGAAGGGAAAAGAGGTAGAAGATGGACTTCCTTTCATCCATCCAATGGACTTAGAGAATTTCTACTCAAACTTCCACCTAGTAATAGTGGGGAAATTGTCAGTTTCACCTTCTCTTGCATTCACATTTTTTTTGAAGCTCAACTTCTTCCCATTCTGAATAAGAAGGAATTTGCAACATATGGATAAATTCTTTTCAACAACAAACTGAAAGAAAATTCCTATTCACCCTACTTATACCCTCTAGTATTCCTGTAGTGATAGATAGGCATTTGATTTTGGCTTGAACTGAACTCAGCTAACTTGTTTAGCACCATTGAACTGAGTTCCGAGCAGATATGTCCATCACCCTGCAGTCAGTCTCTTTGTTAATTAGAAATCCAAATGTTTACTTGTTTTGGCCTTGTAAGCAAGAACAAAAAAAATATTTCAAAAGGTTTCTCCGGACTAGGTGAGACTGTGAGAGTTTTTGCACATTGTTCAATGACTCTTTGCATTTTGGGACACCAGAATGAATACTTTGTGGGAAATTATCATATTTTATGCAAGACAGAATATTTGAAATATATTGTATTTTATGCAAAATACAATACATAGGCAGAGATGTGTGTTTTACCCAAGAAAACACCCCTTCTCAGTCAATTCTCAGTTTTTGGAACTATCATTGATTTCCTTTTCTGTACAAAAACATTCACTGAGCTGCTTCTATAGAGCCTGCCTTTTCCATTTATCCAACCAGTGGATTACTGGTTCCTCCTTCATTCTTCCAATTTTCCCAGTTCTGAAGCCCCATTTTGTGTTCCACTTCAGTCCTGCTTCCTCCCTGTATTCGTTCAGCAATGTTTTTCCCGTTGCTGCACAACAACTGATGCAACACATTGGATGTCCTGACTCACCCCACACAATAGCAGCTGCAAGTTCCAACATCGCACCATTATTATTTCTTTTTCCTTGGTCTGGCCTTTCATACTTGTTTGTGAAATGGGGTAATGCATCTCAAGATCTGTCTTTATTTATGCTCTTCTGCAATTGTTTCAGATCTATTCCAAAGATCATAATTTTATTGTTTTAATGAGAAGAACCCATGTTGTTATTATTTTTTTTAAAAAAACCACAACAGCTTATGCACTACACTGGATGCCCCTAAATCATTTTCTGTTGGTGAGGAAGCCAAACTGTTTCATAACTTGTTGCCATGGCTGTTCTCATGTGATTTTAAACATCATGTGCAAAAGGAAGGGGGAGTACTAATGATACAGAGAAAGCCAAAACAAACAAACATACCATTATCACAGAGAGGAATGTACCAAATGATGTTCATCCCTAAACACATAAGCTATTAGGGCCCTTGCTATCTTGCTATCTTGCCCTCAAGTTATGAATGAATGCTTCTTGGCTTCAAGTTGTGAATGTCAAAGGTTTATCTGCTTTAGATGTGAATGAAAAGGTTAAAATAGGGGTCTCCCTGCTTTCATGATCAGAAGAACTTCTAATCGTTTAGGTCCTAAATAACAGGAATAGCAAAGTGTAGTCCTGAGGCTGTCTTTGTAACCCTCTGTCTAGCCAGAGTCCTTAGACTGTCCTGTTGTTCACAAAATGGGTCATTTGCCTCTCCTGGAATCCCACCAAAGGTTGCAATTCACTTTTTAAGTAGGTTGCATGGCATTCTAGTTTTCAAATTCTAGTTTTTCAACACTAGACGTGGACTTCCAAACATTTCTAGTCCTTCTTCCATTTTGGAAGCCCTGCATCCCCTGGATGGCACCGAGGGCAGAAAACAGGAACCTAGACCTGCCATAGTTACATAATCCTGATATAAGGTATGTTTATACCATGTCAGGATGGAACCTGAACACTGGCTACGCAGACAAGGAACCAAATTCAGCTTGACTGAAAGCTAGTGAAAAGATAAAACTGAAAACCAGGGCCCATTTGCACTACATACTTGCAGTGCTATGATTTCATTGTAAGTGCCATGGCTCCCTCCCAGGGAATTCTGGGATGTGTAGTATAGAGAGGTGCTAAAACTCTCTGCCTGAGAATTCTGAACACTTCTCTTTTAACTAGAAATCCCAGAATTCCAGAGGATGGAACAAAGCCAATTGGGAATATAGTGCTATGATTTTGTAATGTGATCACACCACAAATATATTATCGTTTAAAAGGACCTAAAAGTGGCCTGGGCACTGGTTCAATGTCCATATGAGAACAGCTTGCAACGTGTTGATGAATTGGCTTGAAAGGTCTTCCTGTCTCTCTTTTTCAATACTAGAATCTAATCAATGAATCTGATGGACAGAAGTTCAGGACAAATGAAAGGGAGAACCTCTTCATACTGAGAACAACTGGTTGCCAACTCAGATAAATCGGCAGAGAAGGAGACTATCAATGGCTGATTATCATGATGATCCCATATTGCCTCCAGTTTCAGAGGCAGCATACCTGTCAATGCCAGGTGCTAGGGAGAACAGCATGCATATTTCACTGAAGCGCTTCCCAGATCATCCAGTTGGATTCTCTGGGACCCCAGTGCTGGACATAGATGGGCTTCGGTCCTCTTGTGTTCTTCTGAGCCTCATATTGTTATTCAATGTCTGTTCTTCACAAGCTTCCAAAGGATAATAACAAGCCATTAGACTTCTTGGATTTGATCTACTTTTGGAAAAAAAAATCCACAATAAATGATATGGAGATTGTGGTGGTTCTCAGCCAAAATGCTTGAAGCTCTTGGGTCAGCTGCTCTGACCTCTCTCCTTTTAGACCCAGCTGTGAGAGAAAAGTTAAAACCTCATTTCAGAAATATGGTTGCGCAATGTAACAACCAGTCATTAAAAAAAACTCTCCTAATTAGGTGGCTTCCTGTGGTTTAGATGGAATAATCATCAGGGCTGGCCTAGGACACTTTGTTCCCTAAGACAGAGCAGAAGTGATGATCTCCATCTACTCAAAGCAAGGTGCATAGTGTACTCAAAGTCATTTTGACTTATGGAAGCACCTCTTCCCATTCCTGCCCATTAAAATTCAATACTAACCAATTAAAGAGCTCACAATTTTCTGACTTTTCATAGCATTAAATATTGGCTGCCTCACTCTGCTTAATGTTAGGGCTGGCCCTGATCATTATCTGTTTTCTGTCCTGAATGTAAGACTTGCCACTTGACTGATCACACCAAGGTCTATGAAGACTGAATCATATAGACCAGTGGTTTTTGGGCTATCTTATATAGAAAACTATCAATTTTTTTTCTAGTGTGCCAATAACAGTGATACAGACGTCTGAAGTACCATAAACCAGTATGAAATCATAGAATCATAGAATAATAGAGTTGGAAGAGACCAAGGGGAACATCCAGTCCAAATCCCTGCCATGCAGGAACATACATCAAAGTACTCTCAACAGATGGCCATCCAGCTTCTGTTTAAACACCTACAAAGAAGGAAATTCCACCACGTTCCAGAGTAGCATATTCCACTCCCAAACAACCCTGACCATTAGAAAGTTCTTCCTGAGGTTTGAGTAGAATCTCTTTTCCTGTAATTTGAATCCATTGCTCTTTATCCTAGTCCTAGTCTCTGAAGCAGCCAAAAGCAAGCCTGTTTCCCCTTCAATTTGGCATTTTTTCAAATATTTCAACATGACTATCATGTTCCCTCTCAACCTTCTCTGCTGCAGACTAAACATACCCAGTTCCCTAAGCCATCCTCATAGGGTATGGCTTCCAGACCCCACATCATTTAGGTCACCCTCTTCTAGACACTTTTCACTTGTCAATATCCTTCTTGAAATGAGGTGCCCAGAACTGGACACAGTACTCCAGATGAGGTCTGACCAAAGCAGAATAGAGAGGTACTATTACTTTCCTCGATCTAGACATCACACCCCTATTGATGCAACCAAGAATCATGCTGGCTTTCTTGGCTGCCACATCACACTGTTGACTCAGATAGACTCAGGGAAGATTGGTCTGGAGGAAGGATTGCCAGACTGGATCCAGGATGGGGCTCCTGCAACATTATTCTTTCATAGATTTTGGAGCAGGACAACATATAATTAAGCTCCATCAAGCAGGATGAAAGTACCTGTCCTCCTTTACCTACCATACCCCAAGGATCAGCCACAGTAGTCCCTCCCAACAGAGAACAGAGGGAGGCATCATGACAGTGTTGAAAAGAACAGAGCTGGGCACTCCTCTGTGCCCCCACCCTCTACCACTGCTGCCCAATAGCAGGGCAATAGCTATGTTGAGAGAGGATCGCTATGGATGAAAGTCAGGGTGTGGAAGGTGAAGAAGGAAGCTGATAGAGGGTTATGGTACCTTTTCCTGCTCCAAGATCTATTGAGGGTTAGACTTATAGGAACCCCGTCCTGATCTAATCTGGCAACCTTTTATGGAAGCACTGTACAGGAAGATTCTATGGAGGCTGGGTACATTGGTCATAAGAAGCTGACATAACAGATCAGACTGTGTCCATGACTCCCAGTACCATCTACTTTGATCGGCAGTAGATCTCTAGTATTTAAGGCAGAAGACCTGAGTCCAATTGTTTAGTCCTAGCTAATGTAGACCTAGTGAGTCAATGGAACCTATACCGGGAGAGGTTGTGCCTACACAAGGAGTGGGCCACTGTAGTGGAGGGCAGGGGCCAATTTCCCCCAGCCTCCCTGTGAGCCACATTCTCCCAACAGCAAGCCCAAATCCATCTCTCACAGAATGCCAAGAAGGAATGGTCCATTTCTTTCTTTTGCCGTGTTGAGAGGTACTGCAACGAAAAGCAGGAGCATTGTGTGTGTGTGCGTGGGGGATAGAGTAGGGTTCTGAGGCGCTTGTGAGGGTGGAGTGGGGTATTTTTGCATGATTTCATGCATTTGTGGGGCCTTTTGTGTGGTTATGTGGTTGAAACTTTTGTGTCAATATTATTTGTTAAAAAACAAAAATGGGGAGTGGGACCTCTGGTGAACCGGTGGGGGCTTTCAGAGGCCACAAAAGTGAGGCCCAGGGGCTACATGTAGCCTACAGGCAGTCCTAAGTCCACCCCAGGTCTGTGTTTATGCAAGGCTGTGTTGTAGCTCTGCAGAGTCATTACAGCATAAATTTCCTTTATGTACAGAAGATTACATAGGCTGGCTTTCTGTTAGTGACATATGCATTCATAAGTTGTGCTGGGCTTGCAGAGCAAATTATTTGTCACAGTGCAATAGATGTATTCTGCAGACAGTGGCAGAAGCAGAGCAGCACATACAGCAATGTCAAACATTGTATTTAAGCATTTCAGGTTGTGGTTGTGCATTGTGCATTGCAGTTGCACATTACAATTGTGCACTGTGCACAGAGCAACAGCACTCAGTTATTGACATCATTGTGCAGTTTTCTATTCTGCATGGGGACTGTGTCAGGCTGGCGCAGCATATCTTTGCATGTAGGTATCTATTCTGTGCTGAAGGGATGCTGGATTGCAGCCACATATGTACAAGCGGAACTGTGTTCTGAGGTGGGAGACCAAAATAGTAAACCCTGGGAACCCTGCCCCATGTAAGGAGCAGCTTAGGGAAGTGGATATGTTTAGCCTGGAGAGGAGAAGGTTAAGAGGTGACATGATAGCCATGTTTAAATGTTTGAAGGAATGCCATATTGAAGATGGAAGAGGCTTGTTTGCAGCTGCTCCAGAGAGCAGGACAAGGAGAAATGGCTTCAAACTTCAGGAAAAGAGATTGCATTAAACACTAGGAAGAACTTCTTGATGGTAAGAGCTGTTTGACAGTGGAATACACTGCTGCCTGAGAGTGTGATGGAGTCTCCTTGTTTGGGGTCTTTCAAACAGAGGATAGATGGCTATCTGTTGCAAGTGTTTTGATTATGTATTCTTGCATGGCACAGGGTTGGACTGAATGGTCCTTGTGGTCTTTTCCAGCTGTATCATTATAGGCTTCTCAGTCAATGTAAAGCCAGGTGGGAGGTGTGGGGTTTCCTTGAGCCTGGACACAGTGGCCATGTAAATGCCTAGAGGCTGCCAGGTTTTTACTTCTTGTTGTGCCTTTAGTCAGCACATGTTAGGCCAAGTGGTGGAGTGGTGTGGCCCACAGTCCACTTGCCCCCTCTTTCACTTGTTTGGGCTAGATGAGGCCTTGCCAAACTCTTTTGTGGGGGGAGGGTACCCTGAAAGAGCCCTATTTTTGCTTGGAAAGGTGGCTAAAAGTGAGCAAACTTCAATTCCAGTCTATTCAAATGGTACTGCTAATGGGGTGATAGAGCTCTCTGGAAATTTCAGTTAGCCAAAAATAGAGCCCCTGAGTTCTAGAGCATGCACACCCTTGCATCTACTCACAATAATGTTTACATTCTCCTGTCTGTCTGTCTGTCTGTCTGTCTATCTATCTATCTATCTATCTATCTATCTATCTATCTATCTATCTACAGTGACATAGACTTGAGTCGATAGACTCAGACTCAAGTCAGACTTAAGTCACTCCAGTGACTTGACCCAGACTTAATTTGGCCAAAATTACACACTGATTCGACTTGACTTGAGACTTGCATATTTTTAGTGACTGCCTTGGTGCATTTGGTTCAGTCACATAACACATTCGTCCAGAAACCTTACAACTTACTGGTCACATGACAATCTGTCTCAAGCCCAAAGTGTGGACACATTTCTCAGAGGGAACAGCAAATGGGTGAGGCAATGGGCTTGAAGTGGGGTTGAGGTCTGCTTAGCAGCCTGTCCCCGCTACATATAGGAGGAACTTTCTAAAACTTTTCCTAAGAGCAGAAGGCAAGACTCATGCGCAGAGTGTGTATCTCAAAGGGAAACAGAAAATGTGTTAGGCAATGGGCTTGAGGAGGAAAGATCCTTCCTTCTAAAGCTTGTGAAGCTTCAGTAATGGGAAATAAGAAAGACCTTATTTCCCACTTTTGAAAAAGCCTCCAGCTTTGCAAATGGGAAATAAGAAGGATCTATTCCCCACTTCTGAAGCTGCAGATGGCAAAATCACAAAAGTAGAGGGCTGACTCTACTTAATTTTTAATACTGACTTTATTTGACTCTGTCCAGAAATTCTGGAATACAGGTTGGGGTATAAAGTTAGCTTCCAGACTTGAGACTTGACTTGAAAGTGTCTTGCAAGGACTTGAGACTCAACTTGAGACTTGAAGGTAGAGACTTGAGACTTGACTTGAGACTTGGAGTAAAAGACTTACATACATCGCTGTCTATCTATCTCTATATCTCATTTGAGCCATTAATAAGTTTTTCTTCTGATTTCTGCAGATTAAGTTGCCATTAACAGCGGAAGAACAAACCAGGGCACATTGTTTTAGTCAGCTGACAAATATGTAACCACTTGAAAGGACAGCCAATAGCACCACTTTGGAGATGGAAGAATGGCTTTTACCCCATGCTAAGTGCAGAAACATAATCGTCTGCCATTCTTCTGTAGACAAAAACACCCATTGCTTATGACTCATAATACAGAGAGGATCTGTCTTCCCCCTCAGCTTTCTGGTCAGTCTTCATATTAAATCTCCATTTAAACATCACGGATTTGCTGTTTACAGAGATACTTTATCTGAATTCTAAACAGGTACATGAAGTTTCAAGAACAACTGAAGCATTAAGTCTCGCTAGCTTTCCATTGTCTATAAAGCAGCTATTTCTGTTTATCCTCCAGGCATCATCGTATTTAAGAAAATTAATGTGTCTCCTTGAAAATAGATTTAAGAGCAATCTTACTTTTGCTATTAAGGCAGGTTTGGGGGGCTTCAGAGGAGCTTCAGAGAAAGGCTGAAGTGCTACCAGGATGACTTGTTATGGAACCACCCTCAGTCTGCCCATGGTACAATCTATTGGTACAGATATTCTGATGGTGAATCTGATAAAGATATAACAGCGCCTTTCTTTCATGCTGGTCACTTCAGTGAAGGATAGTTTTGCCTACCTGAGAATATGATGGACCTCATGTTCAGTGGCAGGAGAACTCTAGGTGGAATGCGTTGGGTAGATTGTTGTGAAGATGAGCAGAACTTAGAAAAATTCCATTTTTTGGATTTTGCTGTTCTTATTTCTCACCACGTCAGCTTCAACTTATGACAGCCCTGTGAATGAGAAACTTCCATGAGGCCTGCTCATCAAGTTCCTAGCTCAGGTCTTGAAAACTAATGATCATGGCTTTCCTTACTTGGTGAATCCACTTGTGTTGTGGTTTTCCCCTGTACTACCTTCTACCTTACCAAACATGACCAACTTTTCCAATGAGTCATGTCCGATAATAGGTCCAAAGTAAGATAGACCCACTTTAACCATTTGGCGTCTAGCAAGAGTTCAAATCTGATTTGTCTTTTTGCTATCCATGGTGTCTGTAGGTACCATGTAAATACCAACTTTCACAATGATACATAGCAATCAGAAATCCTGTGCCGTGGATGTTTCTGACTTTGATATTTAATGATATAGCTTCACACTTGAGGGTCTTCTCCAGTTCCTTCATAGGTGTATTTCCCAGTTTTAGCATTCTGCTGAGTTCTTGACTACAGTGTACATTTTGATTAGAGACTGACCCAAAACATAAAGATGCTTTAAATATATTGACAACTTTCAGAATCATCTTGGCTGGAGATGCTGGAAACTGTAGTCCAAATAAAAGTATTTTCTAAGCTCTGGGAGAAACGGAGTGTGCCTTGGAGCACAGAGATCCTAGGCCTCTTTGCTTTCCAATTGCAGTGAGTGAAAAATATGAAAAAGTTGCCCCCTCTGTGCAAAGTGAAGTGGCAGGGCATACAATGTTAGGTTGCTTCCCCAGAAAACACTTTTACGGAATGATAGGTCCGCCTATCTGTGACCCACGTACCTGGGAAGAAGCTCTCCTGAGCTCAGTTTGATATACTTCTGAGAAGAAATTCATTCATTAATTCATTGCCTTTATATCTAGTCTATCTTTTTTCCCCAGAGCCAGCAATCAGGATGACTTGTAATTTAAAATGAAAATTATATAGATAGAAGTATTTAAAAGATGATCATTAAAATGTAATTAAACCATCAGCAACATTAAAAACAATTTAGAACACACATTAAAAATCATTCCAGTTTTGATTGGATTGCATTGCATTGTTAATTTTCCAATTATTTTTCAAAGATTCAGAGATTCTTCTTCCAGAAATGGTGGCCTCATTTTCTTGTGTTCCAGAATCTTATAGAAGGTGAGACTGTTAAGGGAAGCTTCCCACTGACAGACTGACTTGAATGCCTTTGTCATTTTGATATCATGATACCTTCAACTGGTTTCTGACTTATATTTCTAACCCTAGGCAAACCTACTATAGTGTTCTTCTGGTAAGATTTGTTCAGAGGAGATTTTCTTTTGCCTTTCTCTGAGGCTGAGAGAGTGTGACTTGCCCAAGGTAGGTTTCCATGGCCAAGCAGATTTTTGAACTCTGGTCTCCAGAATCATAGTCCAACTCTCAAAGCACTATCCCACAGTGATACTACTCTATACAGTCCATCTCGGCCTCCTCAGACCACCAAAGCTAGAGCACGAAACTTCTTGACATGCTGGTTGAGCAATTCTAGCAGTCATAGTCCAAAAATAACTTTACCAAACTCTTCCCAAACCCAGAGGCCCGCTGTACTTCAGATTTCAAGAGATCATGAAAAATGCTGGAGGTTGCTACAAGTTTATTGAATTTTTAGCCTGCCTTGTTTTATAAGAGTTTTAGAAGAACATCTGTAGACTACTTTATTTGTTATTACTTAGAGGTTGCCCTATAACCACAAGTTTTCCCATTTGTTCACAGAAGAAAAAACAGAATACCATAAAAACACAATGAGATAAAATGGAGCATTAAAAAAAGATCAAAATAGACCATGGAAAATGGAGAACAAGTTAAAAATAAACAAGAGCCAAAACAATATTAAACTTTACAACATAATTTAATGACCTGCAGGGCAGTGGGAGACCTCTGCTTGGCATCGAAAAGGCCCCAGCAAAGGTTGCAAGCAGACCTCATTTTTAAGGCATTCTGAAACAGGGTCCCACCACTGAAAAGATTCTTTAATTCATGATCCTTTCTTGAAGAAGGGCTATAAATAAAGCTGCCAGAGATGGGGTAGGCACATAGGGTAAGAGACAGTCCTTTGAAAAGTGAAGTACTTGAGCAATCGAAGGCCATCTAATCATAGCCCAACATGGTTTTCATTCTAACTCTCTCCAGTCTGAGTACATCCTACTTTCTGCAACACCACTCAAGAGTCTTCTTGGGGGACAATGAGCCATCTGGAGAAGCAGCTTTATAATTTCTAGAACACTGTTAACTGTCTCGAGTCCTTGAGATCAAAGAGGGTACAAAGTGAAGCAAATAGCTAAATATGTGTTTGAACAGCACCTCATCTCTGTTCTGGAGATGCTCCAACTTTCAATTGCCTTTATGTTTATTGCATACTAGACACACACTTTGTTGAGAGAGGCAGCTGATTTTCACAGTTTATTTATTCAAAAAGAAATTTTTTAAAAAGATCTGAAGACACAAAAGAGGGAAAGACTAGCACTGATTGAAAATGGCTGACTATTGTTTCTATACAATGTTATGACATTCTGTCATATCCATTCCTTAGTTATCTGTTTTTGTCCCAGTATTATACATAAGATCTGTTTGATTGTCTGGTTCTTTATCTTGTAGTTCTCAGCTACACACCTCCTTTTCTAGAGCTCAGTGGTAACTGAACCTCAAGCACAATGGTTCTTAATCTTTGGTCCTCCAGATGTTTTGGACTTCAGCTTCCAGAAGCCCTAGCCAATACTGTCAGTGTTCAAGAAGTCTCAGAGTTGAAGTACCAACCTCCTGGAAATCAAAGTTTGAGAACCACCAGTCTAGACTGGTCAGTGTGACTGAAATACCAGTCCTCCCTTGTTTCTCAGGTAGAATCATGGAGCTGAAATAGGGCCCTGAATCAGGTTGGGAAGGAATCACACAGGCGCACATCCACACACAATTACTCTTGGCCAAGAGGAAACATCTCTTCAACCCCTAATGTCAACTTGGTTGCAACACTAGTCTGATCAGATGCACAAAGCTTTATTGAAACATCAGGACTTTTATACAGTGTCCAAGGAGAGCGAATTGCTTAACATAAATTGCAACACAGAGAACAGAGAACAGATCATTCTGAAATTCTAACATAGGTGTCAAACACACGTTCTCAGTTAATTATCTTATGGACCTTTGACATAGCTCTTGTAAGAAGACAGAATGGCTCATTTAGAATTGCTTAGGAACTCAGAAACAAAACACTAAATGCCAAGCAAACTTTTTGCCCACAACGAGACTACCATTAGGCATAAGAACATTTTTTAAATTCTATTATGCTTCCTTCCGTAATCTTCCCATCCATAATTCTCACTTGATTATCAGACTTTAGGGAAGTTGCATGGAAATCAGTGTGTCTTTTTAAAAACCACAAAGAAAAATACTGCATAGTGTCTACAGTTGGAACACATTTCATCTAATGTACACATCCCTTTCATTAATCTATGTATGGTTATGTACATTTTTCACTCGTATGTATTTTTAGCCATTTTTTTGCCTTGCACATTGTTTTGTGAACACTTTCTTCTCTGAAACAAGACATACAAATGTGCAGGCTTTTCCAGGAAATGTGCATTTCTTCCTGTGGTGATTCGTAGGAAATGCAAAAAGATTATGGTGCTTTTCTTGAGACTGTCAAGTCTAATAAAAATCTTATCTACCCACAACTTCCATCCCTTCAGCTCCTGCTTCTAGATCCATCAAGCTCTCAAGTCTTCATTACAGATTTTTAAGTAGAAACTGGATGGCCATCTGTGGGGACTGCTTTGGTTGTGTATTCCTGCATGGCAGAAGGTTGGACTAGATAGCTCTTGTGGTATCTGACAACTCTAGGATTCTATAATTCTACAGAAACTAGAAATATCTAGCAGGAAGAGCAACTTAAAGTCAACTACCAGTGAAGACGAAAACAACAACATCCTTCTGTATTTTGTAAAACTACAGCCAAAATACTGTTAGTGGCATATTTATGTGTAAATTCTCTTATGCATGTGGTTGTACCTTTCTGGTTGTTCTGCAATAGACGTTCAGTTCATAGTTGTGTAAGCAGAGTTCCACATAGGCCTAAATCCTATTGTTAACTCCAAACAGAATAGGGTGATTGAATCTGTTGGATTTATCTATACATTCACTCACCATTCAAGAATGGATATAATGGGTCTATTTCAGCTGGGACTAACCAATAGGTTTCCAGACGCTGAGCTGCACATTCCTAGATGGTGCATGACTGCTCATCAGTGTCTTTAAGGTACAACTTGACTTGCTAGGGTTATAGAAACAGCCTCTGTGCATTCCCCAATCATACAGTGGGGCAATAAGCAGGCACAATGGCAAATACATGCTTGGTTGCAAAATGTTAGTATTGATCAGAGAGGTGCTATATAGGAATGAAATTCTTCCTAAATTAGTTGTTGAAGGAAGAAGTTTTAATAATTTTCTTCCTGCTGTGAGAGAGTCTTTGAAAACTGTTAAGAATGCACTTTTCAAAGAGTATAGTTCAGGACTTACTCAGAAAAAAAATCATATTTTTTGCACAGAAACAGCATTTTGTGCAAGAAGGAGCAGTTCCTGTGCTTTTTTTTTTTTCCTGTGAACACATAAAAAGCATATGTGAATTTTCACAAAATAAGTCCGGAACTGCAAATACTTTCGTCAGTCCAGGATTCTTCTCATGCGTGTTTCCAAACACTTGACAAACACATCTTTTCAACCATTTTTTTTAAAAAAATATGTTTGAATATTCTTTCCCTCGCTTAGTGGTGTAGCAGAACCGCTGTGTAACCAGGCAGATTTACATTCTGCAAGCATAATCAAGGATCTCGGTCTATAAGAATTGCTCAGTGTATTGTTGCAACAGTTAACATCATGCCGGCATTAATTCTTCTTTTTAAAAAAAGGAAGAACAAGTATTTGGATATGGTGTTCCTCTTGTGAAAGATTCCCTGAGTGTGACACGGAGGAGACCTAATGTTACTTGGAGCCCTAGCTAGGAGATTAATGGGTAGATTATTGTGTATGACACCATCCCTTTACAGCGCTGGCTGTCTTCTTAAGCAAACGCATGATTCCTTCAAGACTAAATATAACCTGGACAGAATTCTCCTGGAGTCATGGCAAGAAAGAAAAATTAGTCTCTTCAGTATTCCCATCACTGTTCTCCAGTCTAGTAGCTCTCCGCATGGGAAATGTGAGTCATGTTGCAGTGAGACAAACAGTAGTTTCTAGCTTCTCATTCCTGTCACTTTGGTCAACGTATGCAAAACCAGCCTCATACATTTTCACTTAGAGAACAACAAGGGTATATTAAAGTCTTGTGGGCTACTGGACGGATCCTTTGTAAACCTTACCTTACCTTTACACTGTGTAAACCTTACCTTACCTTTACACTGTGGCTAAACCGATGTCAGTTCTCTAATCTTTTTATTTCTCAGCATTAATTATTTCACTGTGATGAAATCTGCACTAACAGTATCTTACAATTACTGTGAACCCAGAGAGATATAAAATGAATAGGCTATAGAACTCATTTAGAATCTCAAGGACAACACATGGAAAAGTTACTTGGTGGAGGAGGCTACAACTTCCAGAATTTATGACTTTCAAAACAAACAAAGAAACAACCCAACCCCTTTTCTTTGAAGGCAACTGATTCTGTGGATTTCAGATAAAGGAAATGCCCTGCTTCAAAATTGATTGAATTTGGTTGCTCTGTAAGAGGCTATTTCTGCACTACACTGTTATAGTGCTCTTGTTCCACTTCAACATCCTATGGAATCCTGGGGTTTGTAGTTTAGAGAGGGCCCTTTAGAATTCTCAGCCAGAGAGCTCTTGGGCGTCAGGAAACTACGAACTCTGGAATTCCACACGAGGTTGAAAGTGGAATAATAGCACTATGAAGTGTAGTGTGGAAATGGTCAGAATCATCTGATCTAGAAATCTCTGTGATTGTTGTTGTTGTGGGGTGCCTTCAAGTAGTTTCTGACTTATGGCAACCCCAAGGTGAAGCTATCAAGGGGTTTTCTGGGGTGAGTGTGTGTGATTCATCCAAGGTCACACACTGGGTTTCCATGCCCAAGCGGGGGACTGAACCTTTGTCTCTTGGATTGTAGTCCATAGCTCAAATCATTACACCACTGAGCCCTAGTAATTTCCTTCTTGGTTCCACAGTACTATGTCCTGTAAAGGCTGTATCACTATACTCTGTTCACACCTGGAATTATGCTACATTATGCTACAGCACTTTAAAAAAGAATTCACTTGGGCTGCACATATACTATACAATACTATACTATACTATACTATACTATACTATACTATACTATATTATACTAGGGTAGAATTCAGAGACATAGCCTTGTCAGCCTGGAACAGTATGCAAAGGGATCTTGTAGAACTTTTGAGAATGAGAGAAAGAAATTGGTAGCATAAGCTTTTGTAGACTTAAGTCTACTTCATCAGATGCACAAAGTATATTCCAGATATATTCCAAGTGCCTGGGAATAGACTTAAATGAGCAGGCTGTATGTGTGAATTGCCATAGAAATGCAAAATTTGTGAGTATGGTTTGAGATGTCAAGTCTAGCTTTAATGATGGTCATTGGAGAACAAAGCCAGGAGGAAAGACGTTGCTTAAACTAAGAAACTAGACAAGGTCCTGAAGCTGAAAGATATATCATTGAATACTGAATTTAGGATTCTCCATGCCATCGTATTTCCAATTCCTGTGAAAGCTGGATGGTGAAGAAAGTTGATAGGAAGAAAATCAACTCACTCGAGATGTGGTGCTGGAGAAGATTTCTACTGATATCCTCGACTGCTAAAAAGAGAAATGAAGGGGTCTTAGAGCAAATCAAGCCTGAACTCTCCCTAGAAGCCAAGATGACTAAACTGAGGCTGTCAGACTTTGGCCATATTGTGAGAAGACATGACTCCCTAGAAAACATAATAATGCTTCATAAGATAGAAGGCAATAGAAAAAGAGGAAGACTCCATTACAGATGGAGAGACTCAGTCAAGGAAGACACTTCTCTGAATCTGTAAGACTTGAGCAAGCCAGAGGAGGATTGGGTGACCTGGAGGTCCCTCATCCAAAGGGTTACAATAGGTCAAAATTAACTTGAAGGCAGTTGACTACAACAACAAAACCAAGGTGAGTAGATAACCATGTGAATGGAATGTAGTGTGATACTTAAAAGAGGGTGTAAAAGGCAAGGCAGGAATGCCATGGACTGAAAGGACCACTGGATCCTCAGCAATATATGAGTATTTTTGGGCAGCAGAAGTTGTAGTGATATGTTCCAATTGCGATATCTACCAATGTTAGAGAGAAGCTGACCATCTTCCATCATGTGTGTGTAGATTTTCATGTAGTCAAGTGGTGGTTGTGCCACACTACCTTTCTGCTAAATAAAATTGTGCAACCAGTGACTTATCAGCAAATGTCTCTTTCCACAGTTCCAGTGAAACAAATGTACATTGAAGGCAATTATGAAGCCACCATCCAAGAATGTGCAGCTGTGTGGGCAACAGTGACACTTACAGAACTCCGTTTAGGAAACTTTGAACTGAATATAGACAGTACAAAAAGAAGTAGAACTAGTTAAGTAAGGGAGCTTATTCATGCATAAAACACCAACAGGATGCCAGTATTGTATTGGGCCAGTCCATGGAGGAGAAGACTGTAAGTATGTGGCAGACATGAGCCAGATCCTGTTGGAATTATGCAGCTGATGGTCATCTTCATCAATTTATCCAGTCACATCTCATCTTTTTCCTGGCATCGGGACTCAAGGCAGCTTACAGAACATTAAAATCAGAATAGATTCAAAACATACTAAAACATCAGTAAAATATATGCAACATTATTTTTTAAAAAGCAATAAAGGAATTTATAGAATTAAAACCATTAAAAATTCATTTCAAGTGAGAATATGAAAAGAACAGAACAGCACAAGCGTTGAAAGCCCACTGCAGTCAATTATTTTTATTTGTTCCCTTACACATAAGGTTGTACTTTTTTGGCACGAGTGCGGTTCCAGAAGTAAGTGCCTAGATCTTATTGTTAGTCCTAAGTCTAGCCTAGAGTGAGTGGCTCTACTCTCCTTAGGACTAGCCAACAGGATTCTGACCATGTAGTTGTGCATTCTTGGATCGTGTATAATTATTTGCAAGTGCCTTCATGTGGCACTGTTTTCGGCTCATAAACTTCAAGGTCAGAGCCAATCCTAAACTGGCAAGGCTAACTGGCAGGCTTCCCATAGCCAATTGATCGGTTATTGTGTTGAGCAAAATGCTGGACTAATTGTGCCTTTGATCTCATCCAGCATGCCTGGAAACCATGCCCAATGAGGAGCTGCCTGGGGAGCTGAAGTAAACAAGGTTAAGAGGTGACATGATAGCTATGTTTAAATATTTGAAGGGATGTCATATGGAAGATGGGGCAAGCATGTTTTCTTCTGCTCCAGAAACTAGGACATGAAGCAATGGCTTCAAACTACAGGAAAAGAGATTCTGTCTAAAGATTAGGAAAAACTTCCTGATAGTAAGATCATTCCAATAGTGGAATACACTGTCTGGGATTGTGGTGGAGTCTCTTTCTTTGGAAGTTTTTAGACAGAAGCTGGATGGCCATCTGTCAGTGGGGCTTTTATTGTGTTTTCCTGTATGGCAGTGGATTGGCCTCGATGGCCCTTGGAGTCTTTTCCAACTTTTTAATTTTCATAGAAATCATAGAATCATAGACTTGGAAGAGACCACAGGGGCCATCCAGTCCAATCCCATGCTATGCAGGAACACCCATCAAAGCACTCCCAACAGATGACCATCCAGCCTCTGCTTAAAAACCTCCAAAGAAGGAGACTCCACCACACTCCGCTGAGGCAGCGTATTCCACTGCCGGACATCTCTGACAGTCAGAAAGTTCTTCTTGAAGTTCAGCTGGAATCTCATTTCCTGCGGCTTGAATCCATTGCTCCTTGTCCTAGTCTCTGGAGCAGCAGAAAACAAGCCCTCTCCTTCCTCTACATGACATCCCTTCAAATATTTAAACATGTCTATCATGTCCCCTCTTAACCTTCTCTTCTGCAGACTAAACATACCCAGCTCCCTAAGCCATTCCTCATACGGCATGGCTTCCAGACCCTTTACCATTTTGGTCACCCTCCTCTGGACACGTTCCATTTTATGATTCTATTACTCTTCTTATGAACAGAATTTATCAGTCTTGGAACAAAAAGTGGGTATCAATTCCCTCATGTTCTCCATTGGCTAAGCTGGATTAGAACCCAATTTTTTCAGAAGACATTTTAAATATTTATTCACCTACACCCTCCTGCCCCAAAAAACTCCACTTTGAAGATCATCTCCTGTGCATGTGGACATTAATTGGTCATTTATTCCAGGAAGTGTACACTGGTAGTCATAGCATAGGCCATAAAACTGTTGACAAATGTCTCTTCCTCCAGCACCAGGAGTGGGCAACAGCAAAAGGGTCAGGGGGCAACTGCCTCCAGACCTCCCACAGGTTGCATTCCCCTTGGTATGCCAAAATAGTCTGATTCTCTCTTCATAATTTCTTTCAAAATGGTGACCAGAAATGATGTTCCATCACATGGCAGAACAGGGCTGGACTCAATTGCCCTTATGGTTTTTTCTAGCTTTATAATTCTGTGATTCTACTTCCTGTTGCCATTCTGAGAGGAAATCTAATGAAAATAGACGTATTTAGGCAGTGATGGGTTCTCAGAGAGGATTAGAGTGTTTTCACATGCTGGGAAAGGGTTTCTGTACAATTTTCAGCTGAAAATTACCAAAAAATCTCACCAATTTTTTTTAAAAATGGGAGGAGCTTTCAAGAAGTGGTAGGAAGCTTCAGAGGCCACAAAAGTGGAGTGGAGTGTCCACAAGCAGCCTGCAGGCTGTACCTTCCCGCCCCTGCCCTGGAGAAATCCACTGAAATGAGCTGCCTACCTCTACTTCACCAACACAATGGACAGTTTCAAACTCTACTTTGAACAAAAAAGAAGGCAAAGTGATACCCTTTAATGATCAAAGCAGTTCTTGCCAACTGTGCTGGGAACCACTGTTTGGAAGAAAGAAGATGGAATTTTTTTTTTCTCCTTAAATTACCCCCTTTTTCTGTGAAAAATTGTTCACTGCTGTAACATTTATTACAAGAAAGATGCTCTCAAGAGATCAGGGGTTCTTCCTCTTCAGTTACCAGAGCACAATGTAATCAAGGACTGTGATGCAGTTTCAAACATGTAATTGAAAGGTCTTGGCCACCAGTAATATTTATTTAATGTGTTTATAATTGGAAATTGTTTAGATTTCACTGCAGGAAAAGCTGCTAGATATGAATGGTGACCAAAGGTGTAGGCATGTTACCCTGATTTCTGAGGTCCCTTGGGGGACACCTCAATGTGCTCCATGTGATGGGGAATGGAAACTAGCCAGAGCATGAGCAATAGCAATGAGACAGGCAGGGTAACCTAGCAGGGTCTTTTTACCCAGTTTTTACGGGGTCAGGCCAAACCAAAAACCAAACAAGAATGTCCAATAAATGATTTTATTGAATGAAAGTCTCACAACGCAACACAATCACTCACACACTCACTGAAGACCTATTAAGAAGTAAAAGAGAGGAAACTGGATAGGGGAATATTGAAGGGGGTGTAGCAGGGGTAATACTGCACCTTGTCCTGAAGTCCTTGGTCTGGGAAAAACAGCGGAGAAGTGGGGCTCAGCATGGAGAGGTCTGAGGGGATTACTCAATGGATGGAGAAACAGTCTGCTGGGATGACCGGGAGTGATCCAAAGAACTGCTCCGAAACTGGAACTATTTGTAGGGGAAAAGGTACCTGGAGGGCTAATCCTTTCCCGGGGAGAACAATGGGGTGTTGCAACGAGAAAGAAACTCCACAAAGGTAACTTCCTTTGCGTGATGAGATTACAAGGTGTTGCCAAAATCTCAGGATCTTCGGCTGCATTTGTTGTGGTGTGACTTCATGTAAATGGTCCTCGCCTGATAGGATATTTGCTCAACGTGGGGCAAACACGCTAATCCCCTCAAGTCGGCTTCTCAGGGGCTGAGGACCCTTTGATTATTGTGGGTTTGCCCAGCTTGAGGTCTCCTGGGGCTACGTGACTGGGGATTTTACTGGCCTGACCTGGTTTTCGATCGTTTGACCATGGCTGCCTACATGCTCATTCGAATGACCTCTCAGTAACACGGAATCATATTTAGTATCAAAATTGTAGACCCCGGGACAGGGTTTTTCCAGTGGAGTAACAGGCACACATCCAGCATGGACTTAATCAGTTACAAACAAGGATTTACTTGTAAGCATTTGTTTTCTGAAATAACAAGAATGTAACTAAATTGCCTTATGATTGTAAGATTGTTGCTGCTGCTGATGACGTGAATTGTGGCAACGCTAAGGCAAACCCATCATGGGGTTTTCTTAGCAAGATTTGTTCAGAAGGGGTTTGCCTTTGCCTTCCTCTGAGGCTGAGAGAATGTGACTTGCCCAAGGTCACCCAGTGGGTTTCCATGACTGAATGGGGATTTGAACCTTGGTCTCGAGGATTGTAGTCCAAGTAACTATCATTGTTCTTGCTACTTTTGCAGTTACAAGTAGAGCTTGGAAAATCATTTTGGAACCGCTTGCTATAATCTTTGAGAAATCTTGGAGGACAGGAGAAGTTCCAGCAGACTGGAAGAGGGCAAATGTTGTCCCCATCTTCAAGAAGGGAAAAAAAGAGGACCCAAATAATTATCGCCCAGTCAGCCTGACGTCAGTAACCGGAAAGATTCTGGAGCAGATCATTAAGCAGTCAGTTTCTAATCACTTAGAAAGCAATGCGGTAATCACGAGAAGTCAACATGGATTTCTCAAAAATAAGTCATGCCAGACTAATCTTATCTCTTTTTATGATAGAGTTACTAGCTTGATAGATGAAGGGAATGCTGTGGATGTAGCATTTCTCGATTTCAGTAAGGCCTTTGACAAAGTTCCCCATGACATTCTTGCAAAGAAGCTAGTAAAATGCGGGCTGGACAGGGCTACTGTCAGGTGGATTTGTAATTGGTTGACCGACCGAACCCAAAAGGTGATCACAAATGGCTGCTTGTCATCCTGGAGAGAAGTGACTAGCGGGGTGCCACAGGGTTCTGTCCTGGGCCCAGTGCTGTTCAATCTCTTCATCAACGACTTGGATGAAGGAATAGAGGGCATGCTTATCAAATTTGCAGATGACACCAAATTGGGAGGGGTTGCTAATACGCCAGAGGACAGGATCAAAATTCAAAATGACCTGGATAGATTGGAGAGCTGGGCCAAAGCTAACAAAATGAAATTCAACAGAGAGAAGTGTAAGGTCCTACACTTAGGTAGAAAAAATGGAATATAGAAATATAGGATGGGGGACACGTGGCTGGATAGCAGTACGTGTGAAAGGGATCTAGGAGTCTTAATAGACCACAAGCTGAACATGAGTCAGCAGTGTGATGCGGCAGCCAAGAAAGCCAATGCAATTCTCGGCTGCATCAATAGGAGTATGGTGTCTAGATCGAGGGAGGCACTGGTACCACTCTACTCTGCTTCATCTCATCTTGAATCCTGTGTCCAGTTCTGGGCACCCCAATTCAAGAAGGACATGGTCAGGCTGGAGCAGGTCCAGAGGAGGGGGACCAAAATGGTGAGAGGCCTGGAAGACATGGCCTATGAGGATAGACTTAGAGAGCTGGGTATGTTTAGTCTGCAGAAGAGAAGGTTAAGAGGGGACATGATAGCCATGTTTAAATATTTGAAGGGATGCCATGTAGAGGAAGGAGAGGGCTTGTTTTCTGCTGCTCCAGAGACCAGAACAAGGAGCAATGGATTCAAGTTGCAGGAAAGGAGATTCCACCTGAACTTCAGGAAGAACTTCCTGACAGTCAGGGCTGTCCGGCAGTGGAATCTGCTGCCTCACTGGAGTGTGGTGGAGCCTCCTTCTTTGGAGGTTTTTAAGCAGAGGCTGGATGGCCATCTGTCGGGAGTGCTTTGAGGGTGTTCCTGCATGGCAGGGGGTTGGACTGGATGGCCCGTGTGGTCTCTTCCAACTCTACATTTCTATGATTCTATGATTGTTTCTTGGATGAATAGATATAATGAGAAGCTGAAGCCACTGATCACTGAGTAAAGAGAGGATAACGCTCTGGGATCCCCTGCATCACCCTATTCCCGCTCAATTATGGATGGCTTTAGCACAGGGGTGGGCAACTTTCTGGGGGGTCAGCAGCCAGTTTCCCCCACAGACCACGCCATGGGCCATAAATCCAATTGCCTCTCCCCCCCCCCCCCGCAGGCCCTCTTAAACTGATGTCAGGAAATAATATTGCATCACTTCCTGTTGTTATTCTGAGAAGGACTGGGAAGAATATGGAGTAATTTGGGGCTCATAGAGGGCTACTTGTGCACTTGGGGTGGGGATATTCTGAAAATATTGAGGGGTAAGGGGGCTTAGGGGACTGGTAGAAATTTCGGAGGCTGCAAAAATGGAATCCAGGGGTCTCACATGTCATGTGGGTTGTTCTATGCCCATCTGTTCTTTAGCATGACACATTCTATTTATTCTCCTTAAAACGGTGCTAGCTGGTGACTTCCATGCCAGTCTGGTAGTAAATCTGCGTTGGCTTGTAGGTACCTTGGATAGCACCTTTTAAGTTTGAATTTAAATACAGTGCAAATGTTCTGCCCCTGACATGAAGGGCACCTACAGCCTGTTCTCACGACAGGCCAATAGCGTGTTGTATTCCAGTGTGTTAAAGTAACTATGATAATTTGATTATTTTATTTACAGGCCCTTTCCGCATGTGGAGGGGGCAACGGGGGAAAACGCGCTGAAACGGAGCTTACCGGCAGCCGGGTAAGTCCGTCCCCATGCGGAGCAGCGCGAGCTGGCTGTTCCGCAGTCCTCCGGCATCCAAAATGGCGGCTTCCAGCTGACGGAGATTCTCAACCAACCGGAGAAGCTCGCCAGCCAGAAGCCCACCCCCAGCAGATCTGCAGGCACGCACTGGTGTGCGCCTGCAAATCTGCACCGGAGCGCGGGAACGGAGTGGCACGCTCCGTGCTTTTGAAAAACCTGTAAAAACAGGTTTTTAAAAAGCACGCTGCACGACCACTTCGGGTCGCTCTGGAGCGGACTGAGGTGCGGAACTGCGGCAAGTAGTCTGACCCAGTCCGCTCCCAAGGTGTGGACGACCTCCGTCAGAGGTCGCACCACGCCGTACTACTTACCCCGTGCGGAAAGGGCCACAGTGGGAAAGGAAATAGTTTAGAGGAAATGTAAACAGAGACATGAAGAATTATTTTAAAAGTAACTTCCCCAGTTCTGAGCTCGGGGCAGTCAGACCCATTACAAGCCACTGCAGCAGTCTTGGTGGCAACAACAGAGCTCTCTGGTGGTTGCATGCCAGGCTATCTTTTATGACAAGCTGCCTGCTGGAGATTTGGATCTGAAAAACTTTAGCTCTCACAGTGGAAGGCTTACAATGTGTTCAATTGTACTGGAGTGCCCCCAAGAGGTCAAATGGAGTTACTGCATCCTCTTATCTAATCCACCCACCAGCCAACATCCAGAGACCTTTTATTCTTTTTTTTTAATATGTGCAACACACATCTTATCTGCCCACCTGCCCATCCAACAGAGACAACCCTTTCAGTAGTACTCTTTAAAAATTAATACATCTGTGTCCTTTAACACTGTCTCCTTTCCACCCCATCCCACTATTTCGGATTGTGCAGTGAGAATTGTATCATTTTTGGCTGGCAAAGAAGAAAATCTCCCTCCTCTCTACATTTTTGAAAACCATCTCATTATTTTTTTTCCACAGCACCTGGCTGTGCAGCTGATATTTTTTGCAGAGAGTGGCTAGGAGAGATAAGCCCCCTTCTGCACTCTGTAGTTGTGATAGTTCAGGGTGGAGCTGAAAGTTGTACAGAAGAATTTATGAGGAACTGGGTAAGAGCAATGTCTATTTTGTCCAGCATTCTTTTCTCTCAATTGCAAAACAGAGGCCTATGGAATAGCCACAGATTAGCAGCTCCCTTGAGCAAAGATGTACCACTTGCTGGGAGCAAGTCACAATGATGCATTTCTAGCATCTCAAAAATGCCATCATAGAGTCATAGAATCATAAAGTTGGAAGAGACCACAGAGGCCATCCAATCCAGCCCTCTGCTATGCAGGAACACACATCAAAGCATTCCCAACAGATGATCACCCAGCCTCTGCTTAAAAACCTTCAAAGAAGGAGACTCCACCACACTCCGCAGCAGTATATTCCACTGCTGGACAGCTCCGGCCATCAGGAAGTTCTTCCTGAGGTTCAAGTGGAATCTCCTTTCCTGCAGCTTGAATATGTTGCTCCTTATTCTAGCCTCTGGAGCAGCGGAAAACAAGCCCGCTCCCTCCTCGACATGATATCCTTTCAAATATTTAAACGTGGCTATCATGTCCCCTCTTAACCTTCTCTTCTGCAGACTAAACATCCCCAGCTCCCTAAGCTGCTCCTCATAGGGCTTCATGGCTTCCAGACCCTTCACCATTTTGGTTGCCCTCCTCTTGACACGCTCCAGCTTGTCGATATCCTTCTTGAATTGAGGTGCCCAGAACTGGACACAGTATACCAGATGAGGTCTAACCAATGCAGAAACAATCCTTCCAGTTTCATTCTGGGAGAAAATTAGCTGGCCTGTGCTTTTTTTCTTTCTTTCTTTCTTTTTTTAAGGCACTCAGAGCCAAATCTAAGCAAACTGCCATGTTTTAAACTGTTTGGTGGTGATCTGAACTATCCTTAGGAATTTTTTTTACCTGCAGAAATAACCTGAGGGTCATCTATGTGGGTTGCAACTGTCCAGAAGGCTTGAGAAGAACGAAAAAAGGTTTGGGGGTAAGCTGAGGGTCAAACCAGATGTAACAGGCAATGTGTACAGTTGGCCCTCTGTATCCATAGGTTCTGCATCCAAAGATTTCAAACAGCCGTGGCTTGAAAATATTTGGAAAAAAAAATCCAAAAAGCAGACCTTGATTTTGCCATGCATTCAGCAGTAAGCTGATGTGTAGGCATACATTGCTGCAGCCTCCCACTATTTCACAGATCCTTAGGCTCTCTCTGGCACTCATTTGAGTTGTTTGCTATTTTATGGATGCCATTTTGCTACACCATTGTATATAATGGGATTTGAGCATCCACAGGTTTTGGTATCCACAGGGGGTCCTGGATCCAAAACTCAGCAAATACAGGGTGCCCACTGTATTCCCTATTATTAAGTTGCTTTTCCTCCCACTGTGGGATTTCCTCAGCAGTACATACCTTAGCAATAATATTTGCCAATTAAGTGCATGTTTGCCTTCCTGTCATCAATCACAAAACAAAGCATGACAAATGCAAGATATGTAGTTGAGGAAATTCACACCCTATGAGAAACAGATGTCTTTTACTACTTGAGGAACACTTCTAAAAACGTTATCTAATTTAACAAACAGTCAGGGAGAACACTGACTACTTGTGTAGCTGTACGCTGTACTACAAATACAATCACAGATGTTGCAGCTGATGGCAATTCAGACAAAGTCCAGGTAAAGGGGTAGGGATAGACAATTGGCTTCTAGAACATGGCAGCATAAGATATGCTCCTTTTTGTAGAAAGAGGATCTCGAAGAAGTTCTAGGAGAGTCTGCAAGACTAGGCAGGGGGTCTGACTCATGGGAAACCCAGCACATGAAAAAAAGTATTATGTACCCTTTCTCCCTGTGAAGTCATCTTCCATGATGGACTTTCTTTGCCTCCAACCTGATATCATGCCCACCCCAGCCAGAATCAGAAAAAAGAAACCTGCAAGCGATAGCAATAGCATGTGTTTTTCTATACTGTTTATCAGCTAAGTGCTCTCTAAGCGGTTTACAATGTTTTAGCTAATTGCCCCCAACAAGCTGGGGACTCATTTTGCCAACCTGCAGAAGGATGGAAGGCTAAGTCAGTCTGGAGCCCAGCAGGATCAAACTCACAACCTTCCGGCTGCAGTACCAGCATTTAACCTCTGCAGCACCAGGGAACTCCCTGTATTGTGAGCTCGTTCCTTTTAGTTTTGGTTGATGTTACAGAGCTCACTGTGAGAAACATTTTGTAGCAGAGATCCTATAGTGTGCTTGTGTACTGTAAACCCATGCTCATGCAGTTAAGTGGCAGAGGCATTGCACCACCCTTCTGCTGAAGACAGACACTGTTCACTGCAGTTGGACCACTGTGAATTCACTTATGGCCATGCCACTCTGAACGTGCCCGATCTCGTCTTATCTCAGAAGCTAAGCAGGGTCAGGCCTGGTTAGAACTTGGATGGGATACAATTGTGGATTTCCCAATCCCATGGAATTGAGTGAACAGTGAAGGCACTGACAAATAGTTGTGAACCACCCAAGATTATGCAACTGCATGTGCAACAGTTACACTGGCAGATTTTTGTTTACGTAGTAGCCTTACATGACTGTGAATTGAATTCAGGTGTTATACATTGGCTGAAAAATCACAACCACAGGTGCAAGGGAATTTCACATGTACATAGAAGACCAACAAGATGTCAACCAATATTTTCCAGTGAAGCAGGGGAAAAAAATCGATAAACATTTCTGATCCTTTAAAACAGTGGCTATAGCAGCCTGTTTGTTTGTGCAAATGCTGATATCTTGCCCTTTCTTGTGGGATCTCACATTATAAGCAATTTAAAGCACTTCCAGGTTAAAACCACACATAATTTAAACAAGATAAACCTATATAAAGCAGACAAATATTTTAAAAAAAAACTTAAAAAGCTGGAAGAATTTAAAACCATGTACATGAATGTCTTGAAGTTAATTTAATCCCCAAAGACTTTAATAAAAAGGCATGTTTTGGATTAGTGACAGAAAGAAACTAATGTTGGTGCCAGTTGGGCCTCCAAGAGAGATGTTTCTCTGTATATGAGCCTATTTGAGCGCTAAGCTCTTCAGTGGAAGTCCTTCTCCAGGTGAGGTCAGACCTCCTCTGGAGTACTGTGTCCTAATCTGGGCACCACAGTTCAAGAAGCAGGTCAACAAGCTGGAACATGTCCAGAGGAGGGTGATCAAAATGGTGAAGGGCCTGGAAACCATGCCTTGTGAGCAGCAGCTTAGGGAGCTGGGTATGTTTAGCTTGACAAAAAGAAGGTTAAGAGGTAACATGATAGCCATGTTTAAATATCTGAAGGGATGTCATGTTGAAGATAGAGCAAGTGTGTTTTCTGCTGCTCCAGAAACTAGCACACGGAGCAATGGATTCAAATTACAGGAAAAGAGATTCCACCTAAACCTCAGGAAGAGCTTCCTGACAGTCAGAGCTGTCTGGCAGTGGGATATGCTGCCTCGGAGTGTGGTGGACTCACCTTCTTTGGAGGTTTTTAAACAGAGGCTGGATGGCCATTTGCTGGGGGTGCTTTGAGTGTACATTCCTGCACGGCAGGGGTTTGGACTCAATGGCTATTGTGGTCTGTTCCAACTCTTTGATCCTATGATTCTCTCCTGCAACATGCCCTGCTATGCTTGGTATGAGCAAGGAAAAGAGCCTTCTCGGTGGTTGTTCCCTGCTTGGAACTGCCTCCCTAAGGAGGTAAAGATAGCTACCTCCTTCCTGTCCTTCTGCTGGCAAGCGAAAACTTTCCTTTTCCATCTGGCTTCTAGGAATTGATTCAGCTGTGCTTTTAATGGCATGCTGTTTTGATGATTTTTAAAATATTCTGTTTTTAATGAACTTTAAATGGTTCCGCTCTTTAGATTGTTTAATTTTATTTAAATAAATTTTACATATGCGTGTGCATACGCGCGCGCACACACACACACACACACACACACACACACATACCTACATATAGTTCCCCCAACCTCCGCTTATCTCCAGGGGATATATTCCAAGACTCCCAGTGACCTCAACCTGCAGATAGTATGTTTTCCCCTATACGTACATACCTATGAAAAAGTTTAAAAATTAGGCACAATAACTAATAATAAAATAGAAGAATTATAACAATCTGCTGTAACAAAAGTGAATGTGATTTGTCTCAAAATATCTTCTACATTTTGAATATTTTTGGACCACAGTTGATCACAGGTAACCGGAACTGTGGAAAGCGCAACCGCGAATAAGGAGGAGACTACTGTGTGTGTGTGTGTGTATGATGTTTTTATCTGTGCTGGTTTTAATAATTTGTAAAATGTCTTGGGTCTTAGTACTGAGGAAAAGGGGGGATATAAATGAAGGAAGGAAGAGAAGGAGGAGGAGCAGGGCCAGAATCCTCTATCATGGTGTACACTATGTCACTTTACATATAGTTATCTACATAGTAGAGATGCTGAGAATCCCTGTTAATGCATTGCAAAGATGCATAACAGAAGACCAGCAGATACATCCCCATGCATCTCTGGGTCTGCTAATGTGCATTCACACTCCCTAGCTGATATCCCAATACACAACAAGTCCAATGAGGATCAGGACCAATGCATATTGATCCTGTTGTGCGTCAATTACTTTCCCAGCTCCCCTACTTAATAACTTAATAGCAGCACCTTACTGGGGATACCAATGTTGCAGAACTGCCCAATTCTAATTCCTTCAGATGGAAGTCCCCAACAGGATTCTGGCTAATGATAATAATAACAATAATAATGCCACAACTGAGTCCCTCTCCCATGTCCTCCCGCTGGATATTGCCCCCAATGGAAGGACACAGAGGGCTCCCTTCCACACTTTCCTCACTCTTTCCCAAGGATAATCAGGGTCTCCCAATAGTGAATCACTGCCCTAAGAAGTAGTAGGAGAAGCAGAAGTATATTTTGTGTTCAGGCCAGAGATGAGACTCATGTGGTCCACCAGAAGTTTGTGACCCATAACTCCCAACATTCACCCCAATTGGCTAAAATGGCTAGGGTAGAAACTTCTGGAGGGTCAGATGATTCTCAGTTTAGACTATGTAGATCAGGAACATAGGTTCAGAGTATATAAAAATTGCCGCAGTTACGAGCCGTCTTGAAGAAAATTTGCCAATCAGTTCCATAGTATGTGAGTTTTGTATGATATCCATCTGAATATCTGGAGCACCAGGGAGCATCACCTTTATGCTGTTAACTCAGAGGGCATAAAAATGAGCTGAGAGCCACAGAAATATCTGTCAGCTAGACAATGGGCTCTGATGAACCAAATGGGAAAGAAACACCACAGGCTCTTGAGTGCAATTGCCAGAAAATTTAGGCCAACTGGGGATGTATTTCTCATATAAGGTGTTCCCTGATTGGCAAAGGAACAAAATGGTTGTGATGAAGGTACCATTAAAGCAGGGTTCTTATGGCAATTGAGATGATTTCTGGAAGCTCAGAAGCACATTAGAATCAGAGATGAACGGGAATAAGACCAGGAGAATCTCAATGGGCTGTCCTTGGCTAAAAGTGCCAATTGCGGTTAATACTTACCTAATGTTTTTTATATTGGTAAAAAAGGCTACTGAAGACTCCATCAAATCCAGTCTTAGAAAGAGTCCTTATGACCCTGAGCTGGGCTGAAGAGAGGGCAAGGAAGGTAGACAACCATGTCACAATGGATATAATGGCATCAAGATGCTTTTCGGTGGCATCTATTTTGCGTTGTTCAGCACTGTGGGTGGTCAACTGAACAGTCGTCTTCTTCGCCAGTCTCATTATCACTGTAGTCTCGGGCAGCCTTATGGAGTGGATGCTACTTTTTTTATTGCTGGCACCAAAATTTCTTTTGCCAAGAAGTTTCCACCACTGGGCTTGGTAGGATATAGTCCTGGGCCTTCCGTCCTGTGACGGCAGCCAGATAAGGTTTACAGCTTCCTAATTCGAGTCTGTTATCAGCAGCCATGAGCAAAGTTTTATAGCGGTTTGTTAGGCAACTAATAAATCCAGAGCAACAGTCAAGTAGCAAAATCCATACATGAGCAAAGGTCAAGGTTTCTAGGAACACAAGCAAGGAATCCAAACATGAGCCATGTTGCTATCCCTGATAGAACTATTGTCAGTCACAGCTTCCTCCCATTCTGGTCCCTGTTTATATAGGCTGAGAACCTCTCATAGATAAGTCCTCACAATATAAATGCTCTGAGACTCCTGGGCTCTCCATTTTCCACCTACACTGGCTGCCGTAAGTATTGTCCCTCTCATATCTGTGTTGGGGCTGTTGCAAAGGGTTCTTTCTGGGTCCTGGAATGGGAGCATGATACCTTCAACCAATGGGGCCCTTTTGTCATGGATGCCTTGTCTCCAGGCCTTGAACTGACAGACAAAACGGTGATGTCAGCTACATTTAGGGGTCCTATTTGTACTTATCTCCACAGATCCCTACATTGTACCCCTTTCCTCAGCTCCCTCATATACTAAAGTATGCCAACCTCTCCCCCTGAAAGTTTATCTCCATTTTCTCCACCCTGCTCTTCCACCCCCCACCCCAGCATATGATTTCCATGGATGTTTGCCTTCTCCAACACCCCAATCCACCCTCACAAATGTCCAAAGGAAAGTAGGGTAACAAATATCAGCCCTGCTCTGCTTTGAAGGAAACCAAGAAGTTCATGTTAGCTCAGAACACAGTTGCTAGAGCGGTGCTAATCAAATTGATCATCCTGTGATTGATGCCCATCCATGGGCTATTGGCCGCAGTTAGTTCCAGGTTATAGTCAATGGGCAGATCTATGGTCCCAGTCCTTGGATTATGAGGAAGAATACTGTATTGGCTCCCCCATTCTGGATAGGATAAGAAGAATTGTTGTTGATGTTATGTGTTTTCAAGTCTACCCTTAGTTATCATGACCTTGTCCTAGGATTTTTCCTGGTCGTATTTATTCAGAGGAAGTTTGCCATTGTCTTCCTTTAAGGCTTGGAAGTGTGACTTGCCCAAGGTTGCCCAGTGGCCTTCCATGGCTGAGCAGATATTTGAACTCCTAGAGTCCTAATCCAAGACTCTAACTACTACACCGTGCTGGGTCTCAAGGACACTGTTCGAAAGGGTTAAAAAAGACCAGGGAGAAAGGATCACAATACACTACATCTCTTTGCAAACAACTTCACTGACTTGCCATTCACCTTCAGTTCAAGGTGCTTCTGCTTACCTTTCAAGTTCTACATGGCTTATACCCAGGCATCTCTCAGAACATTTTTTTCCAATATCAAACCAAATTCAACAAAGTCTACATCAGTAACTCTTCTCCAGGTGCTAGAGATGCAAAGAATACTCATGAATTTTCACATCTCTAATAAAAAAGTGGGGGGGTGGGGAGTAAAGAAGCCATTCTTTGTACTTCGAAACTTCATTTGGGAAAATCTGTTTGTGCAGAAATTGTTGTTGCTATGTGCCTTCAAGTTGATTCCAGCTTAGGGCAATTCTATCTTAGAGTTTTTGTTGCATGATTTATATAGAGGAGTTTTGCCATTCGCTTCCTGTTTGGCTGAGAGTGTGTGATTTGCTCAAGATCACCCCATTGGTGTCCATGGCTGAGTGGGGATTTGAATGCTGGTCTATAGGGTCATAGTGCGACACTCAAACCACTACACCACACTGATACCATTTTGTAATTTATTGAAACTACACAATCCATCAGACCACCACCACGTCTAGAATATGAAACTTCTTGACATGCTGTTTGAAGTATTCTAGTCACACAAAATTCTACCTTTTTTCCTGCACAGAAAACTTGTTCTCTATGCAAAGCAATATTTAGGACATCAAACAGTGTATTTTGTACAAAATAAACTGGATACCGTGTATATCACCAAACTGCAGATCCCAGGATTCCACAGAACAGAGCCATGACAGTTAAAGCGGTATCAAACTGCCTTAACAATGTAATACATATACACTCCTTGTCTCACTGAAATGATTCTGTGTCTGTTCCAAGGGGCTCATAGGCTCCTCTGTGATTATCTGTGTAAAAGAATGTCCATTAAAAAACAAATAACCTAGTATGTCCTAGAGAAGGGTTCTAGCCCATTCTTCTTCCTGGAATGCATGAAGTAGAAACAATCAACAGAGGGATCAGAGCTTCCCCATCACATGACAGAACTTGGTTCATCCACTGAACAGTGCATTTTATGCAAAATACACTGTTTCCTGTATAAGGTATTCCTTTCTGTCCATGTAGTTTTTCTGCATGTGTTTTCAGTGCAGGAAAAAAAAAAAGAAGCATGCATCTTTTATACAAAGAGAAGTCCTGAATTACAAAATTGGTTGAAAGCTACACAGCAGCCTCCATATTCTGACACAGCAGGGAGAAAACTACCAAAGTCATTCTTTCTTGTGTGTAGACATGTAGCAAAGATGCGCGAGAAACTGTTCCATTCTTAAGATGGAGCAAGTATTTGTCCCCTGACATGAGAAAGTGTCAGCACCTTCCAGAACAGGAAAAGAAGGGAAATTGAAGATTAGGAAAGATAACAGGTCTCTCATGGGGGGAATGAATTCAATCATACTTCAGCCCAGGACCCCTCCCCACAAAATTGGGACCATATTTTGTTCATCTTGAGACCCCAGCGGACAGGAGTAGTGATGAAGGACTACATTGATCAGTTGAGGGATGTGAGCTGGCTTTACCTTTGTGCTGGGTTTTGTTGCTGCATCCCACTGAATACCCACATGTGATCAATAAACCATTGTTTCAGTGCACCTGTGACTACATTTCATTTTGATAGATTCTTGTGTCTGAGTTGGCCTGTAAACTGGGTGGATTGGGACCCTGGAATTTTTGCATAGAGATTCATATCCCTTCATGATGCAACTTGTCTTGAGTGATAATTTCTTCCCCTGTGCACATTGTCTGTGTAATTTGGAAGCTTGTAATTTCTAAAGCAATCAGTTCCACTAAGAATAAACACTTCGCCAGTTCTGTAGGTTCACCCACGGCAGTTTCCACGGCCTGTTTTCTTGCAATATCTTGTTTAGAAAAAGCATTTAAAAGCTCTCGATACTTGGAGTCATTTCCGTTTAATTATTGTTTCTTTCCCCCACTCCTGTAGGGTATTCAGGTAGGGAACTGGAAGAAGATCACATTTCAATAGGTTGTAGAACATACTGTATCAAATCTGTGAGCAAGAAAAAGAAAATATAGGCTCCTTTGCTCCCACAAACAAATATGATTTGAATTGCGTATTCTAGCAAGTATGCTGAATGCAAGTATGTCATATATAAATACAAAGGTTATTCAGATGGGAAGAATAAGGAAGCAGTAGTGGGGCGGGAGAACTGAACCTGTATTATGACCAAGGCCATTCATATTTTCCAAGCCATGCATTGGCTGCTTAAACTCAAATGATGAATCATGCTACCTAATACAAATCTAGAGAACTAAATGCATCCTGTACTCTATAAGCATGAGAACATAAATGATATTTTGAATCTCCACATGGTTGACTCAATTATATGAAGGGATTTTTTTAAGTCCTGGAAACCAAGACCTATGAGGAGTGGTTTAAGAAGCTGGCTATGTTTAGGCTGAAGAAGAGAAGGTTAAGAGATGACATGGTAGCCATGTTTAAATATTTAAAAGAATGTCGTACAGAAGATGGGCAAGGTTGTTCTCTGCTCCTCCAGAGACTAGGACATGGAATAATGGCATCAAACTACAGGAAAAGAGAATCCAGCTAAACATTAGGAAGAACTTCCTGATGGTAAGAGCAGCTCATTAACATAAGATCTAGAAACCATGCCCTTGAAAGAATGGCTTAGGAAGCTGTGTATGTTTAGCCTGAAGAAGAGAAGGCTAAGAGGTGATATGATAAGCCATGTTTAAATATTTGAAAGGATGTCATATAGAAGATTGGAAAGTTTGTTCTATGCTCCGCTAGAGACTAGGGCCATTTCTGTACTACACTGTTATAGTGCTATTATTCCACTTTCAACATCCTATGGAATCCTGGGGTTTGTAGTTTAGGGAGGGGCATTTAGAATTCTCAGCCAGAGACTCTTTGACCTCAGTAAACTACAAACCCCAGAATTCATCAGGAAGTTGAAAGTGGAATAATAGCACTATAACAGTGTAGTGAGGAAATGGCCCAGGACACCGAGCAATTGCCTCAAACTATAGGAAAAGAGACTGCAGACAGGGAGGAATATTTCACATATCACCAGAACCTGAGGTCATCCAGTAAAGCTGAGTGATTGTAGATTTGGGACATCCTATTTCACACAGTACTTACAGTGATCATTGGCTTCCACAACAGTGGGGTACTGCCTCCACTCCCAATTTGACCTGAACTTTAAAGGAAATATCGGAGTGTTAAATTCTGAACCCAAAATCAATCGTACACTTTGGATAGCTCCTACAGTGTTTGGACTAAAATCTGGAGAAAATTTACCACTCCTGCACTAACATGGTAACCTCTGGCCACCACTACACAGTACTTCTTCACACAGTCCATTATCAAACTCGGGAGTTCACTGCTACAGTTGTAGTGATCCTCACTAACTTGGACACTCTGAAAGGGTGATGGAATGAATTCATGATGAATAAGGCTACTTTCCCATTTTGTCACTACCTTTCCATGGTGGTGGGATTGGGTGTTCCTGTGAGGCAAGTGGCTATGCAGATAGTAGCACTGCTACTTGTAGGGTCTCTCTTACAAGTCAGGCAGGGTTTTGCTAAGGAGACAAATTAAATGTGCCAAATAGCTACTGGGAAGCAACAGTAGTGGTGGATGACACTGGAGGAGGATCTCTCAGAGACAATGGAAACAGCACCAGAGGTAACTTTAAGGGATCTGGAAGCCTTTTACCTTGAGAACCCCACAATGAGACAATCCAAGAAGGTAGCAATGGTAAACCACTCCTGAAGCCTTTTGCCTTGAGAATCCCATTATGACACAACCCAAAATGAATACAGTTCTCCCTCCACATTCACAGGTTTGACCTTTGTGAAGTTGATTATTCGTGAGGCACGTGTTTGTCTCCTCCCTTCTTCCGCTCCCATTCCCTACCTTCTGCCTAGGTGTGTGTGTTTTCCTTCTACAGATCTGAGCAACAGGCAAACAAATGGCAGGAGGCTGCCCTGCATGTGTTCCTTCTCCGGTCATGTTGGTTCTCCCTCCCATTTGCTTGCCTATCACCAGGGTGCCTGAGAGGTAGCACGGCCAGATGAAACACAAGTGAAGAGGGGGGGAAGCATGACACGCAGCTACTGCCTCCTCCCATTCACTTGCTATCACCCGAGTACCTGAAAGGCAGCACATGTGGGCAAAATACAATTGAATGGGGGGGGGAATGCTTTAAGGGAATGGGAGGGGGACCACTTACTTGGGCACAGAGGAGTTATGAACTTTTTTTTAAACTTTCACAAGAGTTCTGTGCCCCAAACTCTTGCAGAAGTCAAGGGGCCACTGTAAGAGATTGTGCCACAAGATGAGACTTTCAGTTGGAAGGCACTCAACCAGCTATTGGGAAAAGCAGAGGAAAAGTAGGAACAGTGCTGTGTGTAATGACACAACTGAATCAAGCCCAATGTACATTCAGCTGATGATATGAGCCGAGGTGAAAGAGATGTCCAACACTGCATGTATGTAGTAGGAACATGGAATGAGAGAAGCATGAATCAGGAAAATCTAGAAAGCACAAAACAAGCTGGAGAAGAGTTCTATGAATACCATGGACAGCCAAAAGAAACAAATGAATGGACCTTGCAAGAAATGAAGCCTGATTGCTCCCAAGAAGGGAAGATGACTAAACTGAAGCTGTTGTACTTTGGAAATGTCATAAGATGATGTGACTCATTGGGAAAGATGATAATGCTTGGTAACACAGAAGGCAGTAGGGAATGAGGAAGACCACACTATAGGTGGATCGATTCAATCAAGGAAACCACAGCCTTGGTTTTGCAAGACCCGAGGCGGGTGGCTGATGACCAGGGCTCATAGAATTCTCTCATTCACAGGGTTACCATATGTTGAAGTTGACTTGATGGCAAATAACAACAATAATGATAGCCATATACTGCCTATTTCATTGGACAGGGGGTGCCTTTCAACAATAGCTCCCAGGAAACGTAGTCTGGAGGGCATTCTTGCACTTATATTCTTCTTATAAGTCTTCTATTGGAACATCCCACTGGCCACTATGAGAACAGAATGCTAGGTAGGACTTTGGACTGATGAAACATGGCTTTCTCTGTGTGTGTGCATGGGTGCACATTCATGTGTGCATTTGTGAGAAACAGAGAGTATGAGAAGAAAATTGTGTACACATATAGGCAAGAGAGAGGGACAAGCCTCCAAACCACTATTTACCACTACAGCCCTCAAGTTCCACAAGATTATCCTATTTTGTTTTACAAGACCATTAGCATAAGTTGATTTCCCTGGAACCTTCCATCCCTGATGTACCCTTCATATTCTGAAAGGAACCTCCCCACCCTCTCCCTATCTTTTATTATATACTGTGGTTGGGCGGGTTCCTTTCATAAGTGGAATGCAGCAGTAGTATTTCTGGCACGCATTAATAATGTCATCATACTTCCTTAGGACCAAGGGGTCCAGTTCAGTCCAGCTTATCATTCCAATTATCAAATGGACATCCAGGAAACTAACTCCTTTGTTCCATATTGGTCATACCTCCAATTAGAACTGTGAAAATTTGCTCTTGAAAAATGGATGACGTTGAATTGCCAAATTGGACCTCAACTTTTGGAGCATTAACTTCTTTCTCCAAGGGAAAAAGTGAAATTTTAAGAGTGAGAGACCAGAAAGAAAGGGCTACCAGCCTCTACAATCTGCTTTTCTTCAGCAGATTGCTTCAGGTTTCGCTATACATTTTCAAGAGGATGTAAGAATCTGACTATTTGTCAAAGTGGCCTGCTGATGTGTCAGACATACTTAACAAACTGCTTGTCAGACTAGACCATTATTCTCTAAGCCAGTGGCTCTCAGCTATAGGCACCAGATTGTTCTATTCAAAATGTAAAGTTGTACCAATTTCATCAAACTGTGCAGTTTTCAATAGCAGTTTGGGACTCACTCTGTCCAAAAGAAAAGCACATAGGACTTTTTGGTGCAAAACCCAGCATTTTTCTGAGCAGAAAACAAGTTTCCTGTGCAGAACACAACCTTTCTGTGCAAGGAAAAGTTTTCTTCCCAGAAAATTGTATTCTCCGCACAGAACACTCCATTTTATGCAGAGAGAATGCCATTTTCTGTGTCCCTCCCCACAAAAACCATGAAATTTTTACCAAGAGTAAGTCTTGAACTCAAGAAAGTCTCGCCCAACTAGAATTCTCACCATTACAATTTCCTGACACTGAGAAACCTATTTTGAATATTTTTTTCTGACCCTATGGCTGTTTTACCAACTCCCAGAAGCCCCCAGCCAACATATGCAAAGGTCACAGATTCTGGGAATTGAAGTCTTACAATATCTGAAGGCACCTTGGTTAAGAAGCACTACTATCATCTGCTTAATGGTGGTTGTCTGAGAGAATTCTTTCCAAACAAGACTAAGGCCCTTTCCGCACGAGGGCATTAAGATGGACCAATGCGTCCTGTCACGGAGGTCGTCTGCACCTTGGATCGGACTAGGTTCGGACTATTTACCTTAGTTCCGCACCTAAGTCCGATTCAATACTCCCCCAAGTGGTCCTCCACCGCACTATATGAAAACCGGAAAAAAGCGGTTTTTAAATTTTCCTAGGCGCACCAATTTGTTCCTGCTCAGTTGTGCAGATGCGCAGATTCACACCAATGCGAGCCTGCGATCAGCGGAGCTTGGGCTGTGGCCCTGGTCAGCTTCAGCGGTTGGTCTGGACCCACAAACAACAGGAAGCCACCATTTTGTCAGCCTCACCAGTGCGGATCTAAAGACCTCGCACTGCTCCGAATCACCCTGGAACAAACAGAGGAGCCCTGCAGAAGGGCTTAAGGGAAAGTCCACGTTGTTTTGAGCCCAGAAGAAGTGGTAAGTAACGGCACGGAGCGTTTCCTGGCCTCGTGCAGAAAGGGCCTTAGTTGGGGATATCAGAACCTTCTTCACTGGGGACATGAGGAACTCAATATGTGACCTTTCATATGAAAAGCAAGTGCTCTGCGTCTGAACTATAACTCATCCTGAAACATAAAACACATTCTGGTTCTTCTCTTGATTGACCAGTTCTTCAGAATCTACATCCTACCAAACACAGCTCTTTAGCTTCTAAGTTCCACTTCCTGATTCTGAATGTTTTAGAGACCAGGCTACCCTACTAGACCGTAATCATGCAAAGTGGACCCAAGACAGAAATTACTAACCCAAGGTTGGAGTCTAGAAGGATCTAGAGAGGTACAGATATGGCAGAATTCAGAGGAACACGAACAGAGTTGGATCAAACCAGGTGTATTATGGGTAGAATCTAGCAAGCTGTTGGAAGAGCTCTGAGTGTACTTTTTCTTTCTGCTCATGATACCAATGCTAACTGGGTGGATACTATTTTACTAGTAAAAGCAGCAAAATTATTGTGGGCAACTTTAACGATGGAGATTTTATCTGTATGCAGATGAAAGGAGGGAGAAACATCTATTCACATCATGAATGAAAAGATAGCTTCTGAGTGCCTCAGTATTGTCTCTTCAGTTGTGGCAGAGGTCTTTAGGCCAAGTAATAATGGGTAGGATGTTTGTGGGAAAGTCAGATGTATTATTTCCCCATTTGTTTGGAACAGGAAGATCAACAAATTACCTGCACAGGAGAACAATGGAGCTTTCTGTGCCCTTGCTCTGATAGTCTGCAATGCCTCTGGTGGGGCATTTCAAAAGCTTCCATCTCCTCCATTAAAGGTTATTGTGTCACTCTAATGCTTCTGAAATGTTCCCCTATTAAGTACAGCAGAACAGATGGGGTGAGCATATTATCTTATTATTCATAGAAGGTTCCATGCTCTGGAGGACTCTGTGGAGATACACATATATTTGCATTTAGGTGAGATTAATTAGGAAGGAAATGATGACTGACTACAAACTGAGATGAAGGCTAAACACATCTGAGGTGGCAAACCAACCCGTTGCTTAAGTGTGAGTAAATTTCACTGAAACCAAGGGGACTTACTTCTGAGTAGACTTATAGAGTATCACACTGTAATTCTCGCTAAAAGACTAGTATCAAGCATGATGTACGTGGAATTCTGTATGAATTTGGCTTTCAATAATCATCACTAATTTGGACATACAGTGGGCCTTCCGGATCTGTGAGGTTTCAATTCCAGGAGCCTTCACAGATGTCAAAAAATGTGAATGATTGTGTCTTGTATTATTAAATGGCGCCAATGTGCACGCAGATGCTTCGGCATGTCTGCATTCATGACACCACCATTTTATGTATAGGATGAGACAATTTGAGGTCAGTGGAAATTGCAGATCTGGAGGTCAAAGGGCCAGAAGGGCCACTGGATCATGAGAAGACATGAATCATTAGAAGAAACAGCAATATTTGGTAGGGAGGAGGCAGTAGGAAAAGGAGATTACTGCATTACAGCTGGATAGCCTCAATTAAGGAAGCCACGGCCCAGAGTCTGCAAGACCTGGACAGGGCTTTGGATAACAGGGTGACATGAAGGGCTCTCATTAATAGGGTTTTCATAAACTAAAGTTGACTTGATGGCAGTTACCAACAACAAAAGTCATCACAAAGCAGGAAAACTATCACTAAAACACAGGCTGTTTCTGGGGTTGAATGAGTCTCTCTGTTCTAGTTTCTAGAATGTCCTCATTATTATTTTTTTTCCAAATACAAGTCCATTCTGATGTGGATTTCTGTTCAGGAGACTAATTTTCTTTGCACCAATGTTGTTTTCTACACCAAAATTGTTGGTTCTTTGTGCAGAAAATGTTGTCTTCTGTGCAGAAAATGCCATTTTCTTCACAAGAAACTTGTTCAGCAAGAAAGAGGAATTTAATATACATTTATCTTGCCAAAAACATATGAAAAGGTGCACAGTGCCTATAGAGTTATTGTGATGTAACTCCTGCTGGCAGACCCAGTCCCAGTCCCAGTCCCAGTCCCAGTCCCAGTCCCAGTCCCAGGGGAGTATAATGTTTAACATCCAAAATTATTAAGCCAGAGGTTCACTGGATGGAAATGTAGACACCCAGGTATAAAACTGGAACCTCACTAGCACAGGTCAGACCAACGTGCTCCCAGTCACGTCTCCAAGGGGGAAACCTCAAAAGGCACGTACACATACACAATGGACCATCAACAACAATGGCACCTTGAGGGGATTCTGTGTTATCCTGATGAGATTAACGCTTGCAACAGTGCGAAATACAAAGACGAGGTCCATTTGCATGATTCGGCCATTGTCCTTTTCCAGCAAAGGGTCTGCCCCCAAGGCATGTTTTGCCCTATCATTGAGTCCTGTTTTGGGTCTCTCTTCAGAGAACTGCCATGCTTGATAGTGACCCGGCATTCTGCTAGTTGATAACTCCCCAGTGCATTCTTCCTACACTGAGCCACCTTCTCCTTGCTTCTTCCTGAGCTAAAGACTACAGGATCAGGTGCAGTATGAACTATGGTCTTTCCCTCTGCTTTTCCTGATCTTTATATCTTTCCAACTCATTAGTCTTTGTGCGCTTCTGTGAGTGACTGCTTTGTTGTTTGGATATTTTGCCAATTCTGCTAAATAACCTACTGGGAATTAGACATTTGGCCCGGCTCTCGTGTGGTCTGACGCTGTAGACATAGGGTCCAAGATCTTGCTCTGTTGCTCTGCCCTCTGCTTTGCTAAGCAGTGCTGGGCTAATTTCCCCAGGCTTTGTGTTTTTGGAGCAAATCTGGGTGTCCTTCTAGGGACCCACAGAAATCAAGGTAATAGTGAGAAGTTGGAGTTAATGAAGGCTTTATTGAGATGGTGCAGACATAGTGCTACATATCATAAATATGACCCCAAAAACCTTCTAAGCAAGTCATGCTGTTGGCAGTATAAAGAACAAATTGCAGGTCTTAAACACATCTTTTGGGCTTATCAGTTTTGATGATTAAGAAAAAAACCTGTGAACTTGAAAAGACTGTGGTACATTTGATGATTCTCAGTCACAGACATCTGGAGATCTGTTTAATTATACTTACCTAAATATGTCAGGAAATTCTGAGTAACTTGTAATTATTATGCCCCTTTTTTCTGCTGAAATTATAGGGTTTACCCTTTTATGTTTTCCTTTTTATTTATGAAAATAAAAGCAATTGTTAAATACAATAAAAAATGGCACCATGAAGCAGCAAAACTATCACATGAAAACAAGAGATGTCAGGGAACGTTGTGGAATAATGTGTTGAGCTGTGTCCAGTCGAGTCAGTGTGTCATTTATTGCCGAATCAAGTCCAAGTTGAGTCACTGAAATGGCCTAAGTCTGACTTGAGTCTGAGTCAGTCTACTTGAGTCTACATCACTGCCTCACGGGTTTGTGAGGTTAAAGTGGAGAAAGGAGAGAGCGATATAAGACACCTTGAACTCATTGAAAGAAAGGCAGAATATACATGTTATGAATGAACAAAATGAGGACATTTACCTCCATTCAAACCGGTTGAGGTCAAACGGTTCAAACAGATTGTTGCATATAGAAATAAAAATAATCATATGGAGGAAAAGGAAGAAGTTGCCGTCAGTATATTGTTTCATGTTTGTTGGCAAGGGCACGGAGAATTCAAACAAAATCCCCATTTCAGCAGAATCTACATCAGAAGAACTCAAAGAGAACCAAAAACAAAAGAAAAAGTACAGTGCATCCACTGAATTGGCTGTTTCTGTAAATTTGCTGCCATCTTACAAGATAAAATTAATTGCTTTTATCTCAGTTTCTCTTCCAGTGTTCCATCTATTCAGTTCCTCAGAAAAGATGTTTGCCTAAATAGAAATGGCTGTCTCTATACTACTCCCTGGGCATTAGGGATTACTTGAAACAATGTTTGCTGAATAATTTAAAAATGCTTCTATTGTGTAAAGCTCTTGTAGAATTAAATTACCTTCCCCCCTTCCTTTTTTAAAAAAAGAAAACAGGTCCGTTCTTGATATCCCTCTGGGGCTTCTGCATGTGCTCATTTCTTATGAGTTGCAGATCATAATTTTAGCAGTGGTAGAAGAAAATGCCACTCATCTAGCACTGCGCTTCATAGAAGAGCAGCTGTTGTGAGCTGTCATGCTTTTATATGGGGTTTTTCAACCAATGACCTGTCCATAATAGGTTGATTGGCCGGTTGTCAGGACACTAATAAACTGGAATAGCATCTGGCAGCTTGTAGGGAGAATTTGGCTGGTAGGAACCTATTAGGCACAGACAGTATGCTCTCCCACTGTTGTAATTTTCAATCCAGTCCTTCATTGCTTCTAGAATAAAAGGAAGCCCCTTAGCAACCACACATCTGTATCAACCTAGTTTACTCTCATGCCAGATTTTATTTACATTAGCAAAAGGCTTCAACATAGACCGCTTTTGGCCATGGGAAAAGTGAATTGCAACCTGACTGAATTTAAATCCTGCGTGCCACACTATCCAAACCTAAGAAAGTTGACTTTTTGGACTTCAACTCCCAGTATGGCTATTTATGGACATCTGAGAGGTCCCCTGGGCATGTAGGTAGCATCCACCTGTTTCTTGCTAGCCTTGGGTTGGCAATTATCCTACATGCATTCACCACCTTTTGTCACTTTTATGACGAAAGTTGGAGAAGGAGGAAGAATAGGCAAAATAAATACAGGATCTTGCTCAAAGAAATGTACAGTCTTGAGGCAATCGAAGAAGAGGACAGAAGCAAACATCATTGTTGTTGTTGTTGCTGTTGTGTACTTTCAAGTTGTTTCCAATGTATGGTGACCCTAGGGCAAAGTTATCACAGAGTTCATGGGGGCTGAGAATGTGTGATGCACCCAAAGTCACCCAGTGGGCTTCCATGGCTGAGCAAGGAATCGACCTCAGTCTCCAAGGTCACAAGCCATTTCCACACTATGTCACTATAATGCTATAGCAGCAGGTTGTTACCAGTCCAGGAGCCATGGTTCCGCATGATGCCTTCATGATCCAGGTGCTATCTTATCCCCAAGCATTGCCAAATCACCATATTCTATTTCCAGGAAAAATCCGTTAAGAGCCTCCCATCAGCCGTCATAGTGCAGTACTGTTATAGTGCTTGAGAGTGCTTCCTGTTATGGAGGAGCCCTGGTGGCGCAGTGGTTAAATGATGGTACTGCAACCACAAGGTTGTGAGTTCAATCCTGCCAGGATCCAGATTGACTCAGCCTTCCATCCTTCCACAGGTTGGTAAAATGAGTACCCAGCTTGTTGGGGGCAATTAGCTAACACATTGTAAATCGCTTAGAAAGCACTTAGCTGGTAAGCAGTATAGAAATATACATGCCATTGCTATTGCTATTATGGCAAATCCAGCAGTGGGCAGGCTGTGGGAGTGTCCAGCTCATCCCTCCCTTAATGACTCCCATAGCATAGTAACTGTCATGGGCTGCCAGGCAGCAGAACCTGCTCTGACCCCAGACATAGAGACTGCTACAACAGAACCTGCAGAGCAGACAGCACCACCACCTGCCCCCCAGGGACAGAAGTGTCAGCCCCAGCAAGGAGCCCTGCTTACTCTGACACAGAGAATGATCTAGCCATACCTACCTTTGCCCAGCGTAGACACTAAAAGGGTCTCCTGCGTTGCTCCCAGTTAATTTATGCTAAGCACCAATTAATCAGGCACCAGCTGCTCTGATCCTGGAGCCTATAAGGACTGAGCCTTTCCTCTCTAGCCTTTGTCAGCAATCAACTGACCATTTCTTCTGTTTGCTTCCCTTGCCTGTGTTTCTGCCTTGGACTTGTGTTTGTTTTTGCCAGCCTCTGATTTATGGACATTTTTTTGGACCCTTATTGATTCTCATTTGCAAAGCTGTTTCCTTTCGTCAGTAAACTGACCACTTAAGTTACTGCTGAGTTTCTGACATGTGTCTGTTAACAGCTTCTCCTGGCTGCCAGCCCAGACCAAGCTTAGACAGAAACTTTTTATCACCTCTCTCTGTTTGTTTTACATGTTTCCTTTGAGTCAAAACTTTTTATTTTTTTAAAGACATTTTTAAACAGTATAAAGCAAAAGTGCAATAGTGTACTGGATGTCTTGCTGTTACAACACTGTGGTGTTAGTACAGCTTCCAAAAAAACCCCAAAACCACCACCAATCAGGGTAAAGGTGGGGCACGGAAATGGCCAAGGATGTTGTAATGCAGAAGTAACACTGGTGGCAATACCGCTATCCATCCACTTAAGGGGAAAGGGTGCATCATTAACCCGATGGCGTCACGCATATAGCGATGCCACAATTATAACGGTATAATGTGCTAATGGCCTCTAGCGTGAAAACGACCATAGTCTAATGCTTAAACCACCATACCATGTGTCTCTCTAACCCTCTAACATTTCACAGAAGAAATCTGGGATACCTGTGGCTAAGCAACCTCAGAGTGTAGTGGAGATGTCAATAGTTGTTAATGAAGAAGAACACACAAACTAGGACAGGCTGAAGCAGTTTGTTTTTGTCTGAGCTGACTGGAAAGGGGAAGATTTTGCATCTTACTCTCTCCCTCCTGTGGAGTTTTTTGAGTACAAGCTACTTTTGCACTTTGAACTCTGTTTACAGCAACTGAAGTAAGCTGAGAACAGAGAAACGGAAGTGGGAAGAAGAGGAGAGAGAAATGGGGACATTTTAAAAGCAGCTGGGCAAGAGAGGATTAATCAGGACTCTCACTGCCAAACTGAGACAGTTTGAGGGTATAAGATAGTATTGTGAGGTTGAGGATTGGTTGCATGTATTGCATCAATGGAGAAATAAGTAGTTAAACCAATGATATGGGAGCAACTCAGTTCCAGCCCCCTGACTAAGTATTCTTATGTCTAAGAGCAAAGAAAGTCACAATGGGTTGAGTCAGCCCAAACTGTTCTCTGCTGACATCTTGCCGATGTAATAGGGTGACCTTCAGAGCTGCCAGAAGAAAATGTCACATTGCACATAAGGTAACAAGATGACACCGGCAGCAATTAGTTTGATAGCACAGCAAACTGAGTTTGCTGGGGATGACTTCAGATCACTTAAGGAGGTCAACAGCCAGACTGGCTATGGAAAGAGAAGACCAGGCCAAGTCGAGTTACATGCCAAAAACATGTGTAGATGAAACGACTGAGCTGCGAAGCCGGAGGAACCTATTTAAACTCTTACTGCTTTTATAAGAACTGGCAGCCTCTGTGAGAAGAGGCACCCCTTTGCTCAGGCTCTGGGCCAGCAGTAGTCATAAATTCACTTGATGGCCATTAGCACTTTACTCACTCATCATCAGCCCCTGCTCCATTAACAAGGTGCTGGTGCTAGTGGTCATAGCAACCAATTAGTCCTCCTCCTCTTCCCCCTTCTTCTTCTTCTTCTTCTAGCATTATTCCATATACAAAAGGTCTAAACACCCTGAAGGCACCAGATGGAAGTGAAGCAGGGTCAGTTAGTACTTGGATAGGAGATTGTAAGAAATACCAAGTACTATAGAATATATTTCAAAGTAAGGGAATGGCAAACTATCTCTGAATATTCCCTGCCTAAGAAAATCCAATAAAATTCATGAGGTCATCATAAATTGGTAGGCAACTTGAAGGCACACAACACACACACATTCCACATACGGAAGAGGTCAGCAAAGTGTAGACCACCAGCTGCATGTTACACTCCACAAAATTTATGTGGGTTATCCAAAGATCTCCACACCCTCAAGCTGGCTGAGATGTACTATTGGCTACTTTTTACTCCCGCATGGAGCCTTTTTTCAGAAAAGGAAGTGACTGGACATTCATTTCCTGTTTTGAAAAAATGCTGTAGGGGATTAGAAAGGTGAGGAAGCCTGCAAATGCTCACAGCTGTGGTGAAATAGCACCAAAGGCAATACCACGCCCTGGAGGAAAATCAGTCCCTTATTTTTCAGAAGTGAAGGAGTAAAATGAAAGCATGGCCTGCCAGAGTTCCATAGAAGTCAGTGCAGCCCCCATACTCCTGGTATACAGTATGCTCAAAATCAGAACAAGAATTGCATAATGCTTCAGTCCGTATTAACAAGGCATAACAATTTTGCAACAATTATGGCAGAAAAGCACAAACTCTGGGATGTTCTGCAAGCTGGTAAGTTTTCAAACATAGTCCAACTGGCAAACTACCTATTTGCTGTCTGAGGATCAGCCTAGCTTTGCACAAAAAGTTACATCAACAAAAGGCTAGCCACCAGGTGAAGAACTGACCACAGCAATCATGAATACAATGAAGGCATGGAAAAAATGCACTTTGTGTGGGTAGAAAGACTGCTACTCATATGGATGAAATCAGAGATCTTCAAGATATACAGGATATCAGTCTTGTGAAGTTGATTAGACTGAAAGTAGTGACCAGCTCATCTAATGAGTTACATGGGTGAGTAGAGTTTTGAATGTGGGTTGTCCAGTCCAAGTACAACACTCTAATTCAGGAGTGGTGATCATATGGCCCCGATGGCAACTCAAAGTATTCCTCATCATGGCTTATGCTGACAGGAACTACTTGGAGCTGCAGTCCAGCAATATCTGGGGGGCTGCATGATTCTCAAGCCTGCTCCAGCCATTATACAACAGTAGCCTTAATGTTTACCTGTTTTGCATGGACTCTGGGGAAAGATTGTAAAGCACGTAGGCCATTTCTGCACTACACTGTTATAGTGCTATTACTCCACTTTCAACATCCAATGGAATTCCGGGGTTTGCAGTTTAGGGAAGGGCCTTTAGAATTCTCACCCAGAAAGCTCTTTGGCCTCAGTAAATTACAAACCCCAGAATTCCACAGGGTGTTGAAAGTGGAATAATAGCATTATAACAGTGTAGGGTGGAAATGGCCTCAAATTAGTAGCATCGATTGGCTGTCTGGCTTTCAGATTTTTCTAGCCATTTCAGTGAGATGCATGACTTACTTAACTTCATCACTATCCTCCTTTGATTTCAGGCCTTGCAAGATCAATGTTTGCTGTATGTGAAAAAGAAACTGAAAGAGGCATAGCTTACTTAGCTCCAGGAATATGAGGCTAGTGAAATTTCCATGGTGAAGACCTGTAGCAATAGTGTAGAGACTTCCATGTCAATTGGGTGATGACTCTCCTCCAGGTTCTAACTTGAAGTTTAAAGTAGCTATCCCAGGGGTTGAACTGTATCCTCCAAATATCAATGGTTTCACCACCACACTGACATGAGAACTACCAGCCACCAGTTGTCTATACATTTGTAAAGTTTCTATAGTCCTACTCAGGCTTCTGACATCCTATTAAAGGATTCTATCATATGTGTTTAAATCTTTTTATTAAAATTCACTTTCAAATTTATCCGAATCCGTTTCACACATATTCCAAGCGAACAATTCAAAAGACAAGGAAATAAATTAAAGTGTAAAGTAAATTTAACACAAAAAGGACTTATTTACCATTTTACATCCCATAACAACAACTTTACTTTTATACTTAAACAACTTAAATTTCTCTCTTTTTCTTTCTTTTAATTGTCCTTTAATATATACACTTATTTATCTAAATCAATTCAATCTCCGATCTCTCCATTTTAATCATGGTATATATGTATTGGAAAAAAAAAAAAACCCTTCCCTTATTTTCTTTTCCCTATACTAGTTGGTTCTTCCATAGATTTTCCAGTCCAACAATAACTTAAACATACCCTCAAGTTACTCCACTTCCTTCTAACATTCTTCGAATTCACTAAATTTCCCTATTTCCTTCCTTAAGTCCTCCTAACCTCTATATTCCCATTTTCTCATACTGAATCCTTTTCCCCTTTTTCTGTTTTAAACTTATAGATCTAATCATTTCCTACATAAACCAAAGTTTTAACACACGCTTCACTATTCCCTTATTCCTTTAATAGCCATCGTCCCCCATTTAGTTTCCAATATGGGGATGATCAGATCCCATTCTTCATCTATCCTTTCTTTTGATTTTTGTGACAGTGCTGCCGTTAATTTTTCCATTTCCATTATTTCATATATTTTTAATAACCAATCCTCTACTTCGGGAGGTTCCTCTTTTTTCCATCTACTAGCATAGCACATTCTCACCGCAACTATCATATAAGTTAATATCTTTTGATGTGATTGCTTTTTTAATGGTCCTACACGCTCGTACATATTTAATAAATATATCTCTGGAAGTAACAGAAAATTCCTTTGAATAATATTCGTTATATTATTATGTATTGATATCCAAAATTTCTTCGCTTTTATACACGTCCACCAAAGGTGGAAAAGAGTTCCTTTCTGATCACACTTCCAGCGCTTGGTTTTATCAGTTTTACTCATTTTTGCGATTTGTACTGGCGTGTAGTACCACCTATAAAAAATCTTAAAATAATTTTCTTTTAAGGCTACACTCTTCAATGTTTTATTTATTAAAGACCAAGATCTTTCCCAACATTCCAGCTGTATCGGCCTTCCTATATTCTGAGCCCATCTTAACATATTCTCCTTTATTATCTCTTTTTCGAATTCTAAGTTTAACGGAATTACATATAACTTTGCTATAAGGTGATCCACTCCTGGTTTAAATAGTTTATCCAACTCATTTTCTTTACTTTCTAACCCAACTGTTTTTTGATCTAACTTAAATTTTTCCGCTATCTGTCTTTGCAATAACCAGTGGGTAGAGAGTCCACAATCCACCAATTCTTCTTTCGTTTTTAACAAAAGTTCACCCCCCTGTGACTTCACTATATCTTTATAAGAGATCCATCTATTTATTTGCGGCTTCTCTCTCCTATAAAAAGCCTCATGAGGAGACACCCACAATGGAAGTCTCCTAAAGGATTCTATTATATGGTTCACAAAACACACAAGGAGAAGAACACTGTAGTGAACTGGCCCTCTGCCACGAGGCAGATGGATTGTAGAGTCCCTGTTAGCATCATGGTCAAGCATTGACAGCTGTCCAATGGCATGAAAGGGTTCATTTGTTGTGTTGAACTTGTTGGATACTGCATTTGCTTTGCAGTTTGAGGCCGGGGAAAGACATGGAAGCTGAGCATGATCATGGGAGCTAACATTTTTCTGTTGCTAGCCAGCTTGTACAGTTCTCCTAGTTATTATTATTGCACACTGTGATTTGCTTTGTTTACTTCTTCACTATATAGCCCTTGAGAGTCCATCTTCCATTTGTCTCAACCTGAGAGGGAGTTCATCTTGATCCAGTTGCCCTGTTATGTCCAGCTACAGGGATTTGATTTGATTGTTGGTCAAAGGGATAAGACCAGGTAGAATTTGTGTGTAGATTCAGTTCTACCGTTGAGTATGAGTAGTCCTGGACCTCACTAGAATGTTTCTCTTCTGTGTACCATCTGCAACATCACTTACTAACAATAAAGCTTATGCTATAGCAACTATGTGTGACAGTATATGGCACTTGTAGAGCCCTTGGAGAGTCCTGGGACTTTACCCAGTTCCAGTTCAAGAGCAGTGTGGTAGCCCTATCTCTTTGGTTATAGCTTTGCTTTCATGAAAAGTGAGGACTTTGAAGTGGACAGCCTCTTGGAAGTAATAAGGCTCTCTACATGAGCAAGATGCCTGGAAAACCAGGATCCAGAATTGTGTGGAGAGGTTCTATAAGTAATGGAACTTTTTTACAGACTCTTTGCTTTTCAACTGCGCAAAGTGACAAGGGTGGGTCAAGTTAGCATGTCCCCCTTCTACATGGGTTTCATCAACCTTATAATAGATCTCATTAAGGTTTATTTTTTTTAGGGGAGGACAGATCAACTGTTTTCCAACCCAGATCAGTTTTGCATGGTTGCATTCATAAGTCTGTTCTGTCCTGTTTCCATAGTAGTCTGCAATGTAAATGTGTGATTCTTTCAAAACATACATTTCGACATCTATTTCTAAGTGTACTTTGGAACTTTTAGAAAATCCAATAATTTAGTGCTAAATTATCCATTTTAATACGCTTTTTTGGTGATCTTTCTTTCAAGCTCAGAACTGAAATGGAAAATTCAGAGAAGTCAGAAACCCAAAAGCCAATTGTGTTATCTGATCCACACTTTTGCCTGGAAAATGCAGGTGAGATTCCTTTGCTTCAGAATGGAAACCAAATAGGAATCTCAAACATCCACGGCTTTTCTTGTGCCATTGCTGTAAGATGTTTCTACCCAGGGACTGGTTCTATAAAATGCCATACTTTTACAGCTGTTAATAAGATTAGGCCATTTCTTTTCTTAACACAAGAGAACCATTTATATGTTGGCTAAAATAAAAAGTGTGACAAACCCTAGCATTCCCCAAAGGCAATATTTAATCTTGATTAGCTGCACATATGTTATATAGTTGCAATGATACTGCTTTGGTTTCTTGCACTGTGTACGAGAGGCAAAGAAACACCACACTAGCCAATGTTTTATCCAACCCATTAATATTATTTTCCCCTGCAGCAGAATATGATGTGCATCACAGATTGTTCCTTCATTTAGGATCCAAAAGTGTGTGCTTCCCGTCTTTCATCAGCAAAGCCAAGCCAGGGCTTTAACTTCTCCCATCAATTACATTTCGTCTCATTGGCAACACTATATATTGGCGAGGGGGATTGTCTCCTTTAGTTTTGCTGTTTATCTTTGATATTATCTGCAAATATTTCTTTTCTGCTTCCACAATGGCAATTTCCATGTCTGATGACTTCACTTCTGGCTCTAGTCCAGATTTTGTAGGAGCTATTCAAAGTGCTGAACCTATTTTACTGATAGGACCTTTTCAGCTATCCCATCTTGGACAACTCCTTTTCAGTTCAGACCCAAACCTGCTGTGGAAACACTACCCCACACTGATAGTGGACCCACCAGTCCAAAAGGGTACTGTGGAAAGAAGCATGCCTCAAATCTTGGTGTATATCAAGGTAGTGGCAGCTGTTGGTTTCCATGTTTGTGGGCTGTTGAATCTACTCTCGGGCCGTTTCCACACTACTATTATTCCACTTTCAACATCCTGTGGAATTCTGGGGTTTGTAGTTTACTGAGGCCAATGAGCAATCTGGCTGAGAACTCTAAAGGCCCCTCTCTAAACTACAAACCCCAGGATTCCGTAGGATGTTGAAGTGGAATAATAACACTATAACAGTCTAGTGTGGAAATGGCCTGGATTTTAGTTTGAACTCTGAATTTCAGTTTGAGCTGTCTGGCTGCTGATGTTTTGTGAATAGGGGCAGCAGGATGATTAACTCCTTTGAATTTCAAACTAAACCTTCAAGTGGATTCAGTGCCCCACTGACATGGGAAGTATCAACAGCCACAGATCTTCCAATCAAGGGATGCAATACCTCATTACAAGAGCATACATAGTGCAAAACTGTGGTAGAGTCTCATCTTTCTTTATAGTTAATCGATACGTAGCCATGGGCAATGGCTGCTGAATGAAACCACTAACATCTGATAAAAGTACACCAAACTGTGTGGGATTGGGGAATCATCTCTGATGGAATGAATGCTGGAACTTCCTACATAGTTATGAGCCTAGTCTGGATAAGTTACTATCTGGGGCGACAAATCCCAGAAGCCTCCATCCAACATAGCCATTGCGATGTAATTTACCTCTCCTCTTAAATTTAAGAGAATGAAATCTCTGGTGCTGTTTCAGATTCCTCCTCATCTCCATGTCAGGCTGCTGCATACACTGGTACTGTTCTTCTAGTTTCTCTTTACAAATGACCTGCATACATCTCCCAAACTTATCTTCCTGTCAAAGTGTATTAAAATTCAAAGTAGCTAGCAGCTGCTGGTTAATTTCCATGAACAGTGCAGTAACTTGACATTTGTTTTACCTTGTATGCGACAGAGACTTAAGGCTGCAAACCTACATCATCATGCATAAATTCCATTTGAAATCAGTCTTGTATAACCCCCAGAAAGTAGGGATAGCTGCAAGGTCACATTTCCTGGATTTCAGAGCCTGAATACAAGTCATGCTGCTGCTATCAATTCCTTTAACTTGGCATCCCATTCTCCACTGTAAAGAGACCTTTCGTAGACTGTGTTTGACCCTACTTCTTTCCCTGGAAATCTCTTCCCACTTTTTTTTTCCCTTCAAAGTTTACACACACTTTATAAGCACAGGCCCAGAACCCCACGGGACAGGAAATGTAATTGGAAGAGACATTTTAAGTCAGAAGTCATTCATTGGGAGACCAATTATCCCCCACCCATTATTGTGCTGTTGTAATAATTTTGGGAACCACGAATATGAAAGACTAAACATATGTATGGAATGATGTGATACGTGAGCTAGAACCTCTTGATGACTTACATGTAAGTTCTCTTAACAGAAACAGTTGGATATTTTTGTGTCTGATATGATACATCCTCATTCAGCTGAAGGTTATGGAAGCATGCAATGCCATTCAGCGTGAGTGCATGGATGCACATGCACAGTTATTTGTACATTTAGTTGCTGACTTGGCTGAGTCATGCAACACCATCATTCAACACAAGGACTGTGTAGCACAATTCCTGTGTATCTCTGCATGCAGAGACTTCCCAACCTCTTAGTTGGCCTTTTTTTCTCTGGTGCTGGTTATACTGTCCCATCCATATATTTTTTTCTTTCATGTCTAGAAGTGTGGTGACCAGGAGTGAGGCACATTATGCATCACCAGAAAAAATAAATACTCACCCTCCAAAAGTGATGAAGAACACGCCAATTTGCCATAAAATGTGCACATGTTAATCCATATTTTTTTTTCACATGCACATTTAGAGAAAAAAAATACTGGCTGGAATTCAGCATGGAGCTTACATCTTCCTAAGTGGACTTGCATGTACAGGAAAGAGAACTGAGTAGTTTTGCAATGTCTGTATTCACCTGGGGCTGTCATGACGAATACAATATATGGGCATCCATGGAGCAATGGTGACCAATGGAGTTACAGATGCACAATGTTCCCACTGTTCAATGGGCACAGGCAGTGACAGAGTGCCCAATGTGCATCAGAAGTGCCCAGTACACACCACAAGTACCCAACGAGTATGAAAAGTGTCTGAAGTGCAATGCACTTTGGAGCACTCTTGTTGGTACCTGGATGTACACCTGTGCAATTCACTAATAGGGGTTTGTTGCACTTGTATAATGTAGCTACCCATTCATAAAGCTACAAAATATAGACCATGATGTAGAGTCTCAGCCACTATAATTTAAGAAATATCCTGCATCTCATTGTAACTAGGAAGACTGTGATCAGGTGACCTATGTGCCTGTTCAACATGCTGTCCTTGTGCTAAGTTTTGATGAACAAGTTCAAGGTCCCTGCTCAAGCTTTTTATAGTTATTAACCATTAGATTGGACTTGGATTTGGCTGCCCTTCAAATAGAGGACATTGTGTAATGAAAAGGTATCCTCTGATAGCCCTTCAAATAAAGGACTGCCCTCCATAAAGTCGGACAAGACATGAGCTCCTACACTAAGGAGATGAGGTGTAAATTTAGACTTATCAGGTTACATGACAATTGTGCATTACTGAAATGCAATACCACTCAACTGAACATGCAAACAAATGCGAAGTACCCAGTTGCAACATCCAGTGTGCATCTGCCTCTGTAAACTGCAGTGCACAACACCAGTCTCCATGTGCCATGCACAACGGCCCCATAAGTGTAATGACAGCTCATATACAATCCTGCTTCCACAACCTTCAGTGAAAGATAGACTTCTGCATTAGACAGAAATGTCCAGCTTCTTCTGTAGTAGAATCTATGCACGTGTAATGCACTAATAGGATGTCAGCAAAAGTATGTATGCTTAAATAAACTGGTGGTCGTTGTGGAGGGTGTTAGGTTCCCCCTTTCCTTGGGAATGTTGCAGGAAGCTCCAAAACCTCAAGGTACCCGCCCCCCACACACATAAGGAAAACTCAAGGAAAGTCAAACAAAGTTCACCTATCTCTAGTCACCAAGAATTTAGCAGCTGGTATAAGACCACACAACATCAGTATCTTTTGGCAAGGGTACAGCCACTTGTTTTAGGCAGCATAATCATGGTACACCGCTTAATTTTAAGGTGATTTGGGGCCCTTTTGGTCTGAAATGCAACTTGAAAATACAAAACAATTAACACTGGAGATGGAAGGAATATTCATTTCTGTGCATTTCCCAACAGAGCAAAAGACTGAGAAATTCCATCAGGAGAAACAGATCATCGATGAGAGCTCTTCGAGGCACTGTTGATGATGACTCAGAAAATACAGCTCTTATTGGTGTCCCCTCAGGAAGCCTTCTTTGGTAGATGGACTGAAACAGACAAATGGTTGTGATATGAAGACATATTAGAGAAATCAACCTCAAATAATTTCAAGATCAAAACAAGAGAAAAATTGGAACTAGAAGGAACAACGTTAGGTTGGTTCCCATATAGACAGTTAACTGAAAGGTTCCAAATGGACTCAAAGACATATGGAATAGAATCAAAAGAGAAAACGGGGATTATTAAATGGCTGTTCGAAAACCCCCATCATTTATTATCTCACATATATCAAGAAATAATACAACAGGAAGGGCAAGAAGAAACAATTAAGTCAGCAATGATTTTATGGGCTCAAAACATTGGACATTCAATTCAATTAGAATTCTGAGAAGAAAGTTGGAAAAAGAAACAAAAATTTACAGTTGCTCAGAATTTGAAATAGAACTATTACAAACTGTTTCATAGATGGTACGTGACACCAGATAAATTAAAAAAGATTCACAATACAGGTACCGGTCTGTGTTGGAAGTGTCAGAAAGAGGTCGGTACGATATATCATATGTGGTGGTCATGTCCCAAAGCCAAGAAATATTGGACTGATGTTCATAATACAATTTGTGCTATAATGAAAGTTCAGTTTGCTAAGATACCGGAATTGTATTTGTTAAATATGACAAATGTATTCGATGGTACTGATGTAAAGAAATATTGGCGAATAATTCTTTGTATGATAACAACAGCCCGGATAGAATATGCAAAGCTTTGGAAAACTCAACAAATACCTACAATAGAACAATGGTGGGGAACATTTATGGAAAATAGAAATGCTGGTATAGTTTCACAGAAACTAAAGGGGAAAACAGACGATGAGATTAAAAAGGAATGGCAGATTGTAATGGGTAATTGCTGGGCACTGTTAAATGAAAATGAGTGATTCATGATTAAGATAACTAATGAGGGGGCTACTGATGTAAACCATGGAATTGTAATGTGGAGAATGAAATGCAAGAACGATCATGTAACATTATCAGTATAAAGCGGTACATTGATATAACTATGTTAAGAGATGTTGGAAATGAAATTTAGATCAGTGTGGAAGATCAAAAATATTTCATGTAAATTTACAGTAATAATGTTTGCTTTATATGTGAAATTTGAATAAAATGATTTTTAAAAAATATAGCTCTTATTAAATGCAGTAGCAAGACTGTTACATGGAATATCATATAGACAACATGTAACACTAATAGACAACATGTAACACTAATAGACAACATGTAACCCTAATCTTAACAGAGCAACACTGGCTGACAATTTGCTTCCACTCTGAATTGGTTTGAACTGTTGGTAATGACATCCAGATCCCTAAACCACTTTGGACCACAATACTTGAAGGCGCATCTCTCCCTATATACACCTGCCTGAGAATTGAGATCTGCTTTGGAGGTGTCCCCTTGTGTCTCATTAATAGGAACAATACATTGCATAAAGAAATGGGAGAGGGCTTTTTGTGCTGTGGCACTCTGTTTATGAAATGTCCTCTCCTTGGATGCCCAGTCGTCCCCAACATTGCTTTCTTCTAGATGCAAAATTAAAGCATGGCTTTTTATTAAAGCCTTTGGGGTCCAATCTCTCTTTCCTTTATATACAGGCAGCATGATGTAGTGCTTTGAACATTATATTATGAACTTGGAGACCAGGGTTTGATTCCCTGCCTAGCTATGGAAACCCACTGAGTGACCTTGGGGTGCCACGCACTCTGAGCCCCAGAAAACCCCATGGTGAGGATCTTGCAGGGAGGTTTGTAGAGGCTGTTCTGCAAAACATAATCGGCCTTCCTGGGTTTGCATGAATAAGGTTGCCAGGTTGAAAGCTGGAGAGGGCTCCTGTACCTTTAATGGTTGCTCAGAAGAGGGCATTTCAGCAGGTGTTTTTGACACTTAGTTTCAGGGCAAGCAACACCTACTGACTTCTTCTATGCAGTCATAAAAGGCACAGAAGCCCTCTCCAATTTTGAATTTGGCAACCCTATTCACCACCTTCTATACTCTTGTTTCCCTACCCTACACACCCATCCTGTGGGCTGTGCTTTTTCATATGGCTGGACAAGTCAAGCCAACATGAGACATGGTCAGGCCATAAATTCAAAGGGGATTAGTCAGAAAACCCCAGCATAAAAGGGGTTCAAACTAATCTCTTTATCAGTCTCAGATCTTTGTGTTTCCAAATGGGTCTGGATAAGACAATCACAGTCCATCCCTTTTGATCCCACCCCACGGAGACCTTTCCTACACCCCCTACTGTTCCATACTTCAAGAGATTATCATGATTCCCATAAATTTTGTCACTCTGGTGTTAAAGCAATCACTTATTCTGAAACCCTTTATCAGTCCCATGAAAAAGTTTTAAGGCTTTCCTAGAAGCACCTCTTCAGGATAGGAAAAAGGGTATATAAACCGTAACTTTGGCCCCAGCAACTTGTAGCATTTTGGACTTAATATGTAGCACCCAGACTGCTGCTCATCCGTGCTACCCTCAGATGCTATCTGAGCCTCTCCGCTTCATCCTTCTTCTCCAGGATTGGTAACTATCACCTCTTCCCCTAATTCCTCTCTCTATCCAACTTTTCATTCCTTACTTTCTGACATCCTTATATGGTTCTTAGAATGTGTGATTTCCTGTGTGTTTGTGGATTCCCAATACTTTGTTTACCTGTAACTGAAGTCCTCTCTACAATTAGTACTAGTATACATAGGTGAAAAGATCCTGCTGTTACCCTCCTCTCACAGGCCTTCTTTAAGTCATAATTTGCCTAAATTCTAATGAGACGCTACCATTGAGGGTGGACCCCAACATCCACCATCTTTCAGGGTAACACTCTGCCACTCGAGACAACTGCTTCACCAGGACCCATGATAGCACTCATCTGAGTTACTGCATTTATTCTTCTTTTGTGGCTCTGTACGATCATCTTCCTAGATTTCCTAGCTGAGTACAATGTCTTAATTCTATGCCAATAAAACATGATTTACAAATTCTCTGAAGAGCTAAACTATGCTCACAATGCGCACAATTAAGGGGGAAAGTCGTAAAATTTCTCTAATGCAGTCTTAATTTGCATACCTGATATATTTAGCATGATGTTTCTTGGCATGGGTTCCTTCTAGCATTAGAAATAGATCTGGATTCCTTTTAAGTTATGGAGATGAATAGTGGATGGTTCCCATTACTCACTTCGGTTCACATTGCTCAATTCTCCTGTGCATTTATATCTATATTAGCACATTACCAGATCTGGGTTAACAGCCACAGCGTTCATCCTTCCACACATTGAGTGTGGGAGAATGATTCCATTAACAATATATAAATCATGGAGGGAAAACATAATAATGATCATTTTTGGAGCATTGGATGACATTTTCAAATTTCTTTTGCTATGCTGTCCCAAGATACAGAGTCATCAGATACGATCACATCCATCCACAGCCAGGTAGCCAGATAACTTGACCTCTGAGATGGCCATGCGCATGGTATAGATTCTCTAGGACATGCTTTGACAATTCCCTGGGATTCCCACTTTCCGGAGGCATTCGCAAAAGCTGCCATTATGATGAACATGATGATCTGAATCCTCTTAATTTGTCCCAGCCACAGTAAGGCTATCAGAATAACTGTTGAGAGATAAATCAATACATAAGTAAATCTCATTGATTTAATGTTAATGGGCAGAAACACTGCCTGCCCCAGCAGCAGCACTATAAAAAAAACAAAGTCACAAAAGAGGAGACTTGGGTCTACCATCTTGAAAGTACTACTATTGGTGCTCCAATCTAGGATGGTTCTGCAACTGGTTGTATGGACAGATTGGCCTAAATCCAACCGTTAGTCCCAAACTTGAGTTGACTCTCTGAATCAGTGGGTTTTATGTAAGCAATTGATTCAATGAGTCTATTTTAGTTAGAAAAAAATAATTGGATGTTAGTTAAGGATAGGTATCACATTGTCTTGCAGATTTTGCTGAATGCCAGCATTCCTCATCCTATGCTGTCCTGGCAAGAACTGCTGGGAGATACAGTCCAACAACATATGGAAGGTCATGTGATTCCTACTCATGCTTTCAGCCATGCATTCTTTGATACTTGAAGTGTATTAGTTCTAGGGAGCAACTTTAAAATTTCTGAAACATAATGCCATTAAAGCTATGGTGAAATGTTCAGGAGAGGTGCCACAAAGAAACCACTGGAAAAAGTATTCTTGGTTTTGTTGCCTAGCTGACCAGGCAAGATAACCATGAATCTCACTTTATGCAGTGTGATGTTATGATAGTTGTGTCCCGTCCCATAAGGCAGCTGGCAGAAAAATCTTAATTGGGGAATTGGTAAAGTAAAATCCCGGTTTCCCCTGTATTATGGCCCCAATCCAAATTAATGTGCTTCATGTCTGCTTTCGTATACATGAAAAACCAAGTGAAATCCCATTCATAGATTATGTATGTCAGGACCAGTTTGGTCTGGAGTATTTCCATGAACAAATGGGGCTGGAAGAACAGTCAAAAAGGTTCCATCTAGGTGGAAGCAATCTCCATGAATGGTGCAAGTGGGAGCTTTCTGCATCTCTGATCTTGAATTGTAGGATCTCTTGGGTTTCACAACTGTGATGACAGCCTCCTGTATTTACTCAACTTACTTTCTCTTCTCTTTCAACCATAGGTGCCTTTCTGGGTCCACCAACTTTTTTCTTGGGTGGTATAAATCCCCTACTCTTTCAAAAAATTAAAGAACTGGTTCATTTTCTCTTAGTGATCTTTTTGACAGAGTGATGTGAAATTTCAGAAAGTCTAGGCGGCAAGACTAATAACTGGGATTGTTATTACAGTTACTACCTGAGAGAAAATGAAAGACCCACCTGTGCATCAAATGTAGCCAAGGGGAGTTTTAAATCTATATCACAAATGCAGTAATGGAAATGAGAAACTGATTTAAATGAGTCTCCTAGGAAACCAAGTATGGTCTCAGCTTAGGTGTATTCTACCATTGCATTCAAGAGTAAGAAAGGAGCAGAACCTCTGCACAGACCCCATTTGAGTAGAATTTACATTCACAATGTATGTCTAGGGTATCACAGGGCCCAGATGCAGGGATCAGGGGAAAGGTACTGGAGGTTTGTGAGCCTGCCAGACCCCAGCCTTGAAATGAGCAATGAACTGGTACAAATGGAATAATAAATATGAACCTCACTGGTACCCATGTATTTCTCTTTGACCAGAATCCTGCTGGGGCCTCACACATGCATAAGTTAACTTACAGAAGCAGTTGGACATTTTTATCCAGTGCAGAATGTCTGCAATCAGTTCAAGTTTGCCAAAGAGAGTTGTGTCTGAGTCCCCACTGCACACAGATGCATACTGTTCACATATGTGCATATGCATTATGGACAGACACCCATTGCACAGATATGTGAAAGCACATTTGGCTGCACATTTGGTGTCTTCATTCAGTTGGGCAATATTGCTGTTCAGCACAAGGGCTGCATAGAGTCACTAATGAATCACTTCAAATGCAGAGAGATTTGCCAACTTCAGACGCAGAGATTCACCAACTTCAGATGCAGAGATATTAACCTGATGCAGAATCTCAACTTTCACATTTATTCTGTAACAAGGAATTATTGAACCAGATGGGCCCTGTCAAGTTCATGTTTCTCCCCAAATGGTATTAATTTAATGCAGAATTCACCATAAATAGCTAGCAGCTCTAGCTCATCCCCCTGCTCACAGAAATTGCAGGTAACACATTTTGCTAACATTTCCCTTAAAAAAATCACTTTCTTTTCTGTTTTGGATGAACAGCTCTGTGTCCATTCAAAATGGCATTCTCTTAATAATATTCTACATCCCAGCTATGTCTCTGCTCCCTGCAAAAACACTCAATGTCAAGCTTAGGGCACCCCCTTGTGTCTCTATTTCATAAATGCATGATTGACTTCATTTTACTGTTTGCTGTGTTTAACAGCCAGTAATGTTTGAGTTATTTGAAAGGCATACTCGTACTTTACCAGCCTTCAAATAGGGACTGATTCTTAATGGGTGAGGAGAAAAGTTTAATCAAAATCACAAATGAGAATAGTGACAAATTCTATATCTCCAGACATTCCTCCTTTCACTTTTCCACATCCAATCTGGACCTGGTCCCATCATTATTGTTGTTAGCATTCACTATTGCAGATATGGATTTGTAACCTAGAATTACAGATCTCTAACTGGAGTGTGTGTTCAGTAAGACTTACTGTAAAATTCTGTCAATGCCACCCTAGTCCACCTTAAGAGCCAGCAGCCAGATCGGATAAAGGAGGTTCATTCAGTTTCCGATTGGGGCACAAGAAGGAGGGTATTTCCACTTCTTTCTAATAATCGGTGACCCTGAAACAACCAGAAATAGGACCACTGTCAAAAGTCCTTGACACAGCCTCACTCACTGATGGGATGTGGGTGAAAACATCGTTTTCCTTACACCCCAGTTAGAAACTGAATGGCCTTCTTCATCAGATCCACTGCTAGCTGTTAAAGTGTGCTGGGGATACTGGGTGAGGAGATGCCACTTAGTTATGTCTCTGTCAATAAGTATCTGCACATGTGCCTTCAAGTCAGCTGTCAACCTATGGTGTAGTGGATGTAATTGGAAGACCTTCACTCCTTTCTTATCCTCCTTTTTTTTTAAAAAAAATTGTGCATATTTATTTGCATTTTTTAAACTGTACACATTGCTTGCATGAATTTTTCTCAATAGATATAAGCCAGATATAGATATAATAGATATAAGCCAGGTATTGCACACATCTGAAAGGTGCACACTTCATTGTGTGCCCTTTTCAGACGGACTTATCCCCCCACCAGCAGCAGCAAGATGCCTATCATTGCAAGGATTCTGGAGTGCAAATTGTGCCCACTTTGTCAACAATCCAAGACATTTCGACTAAGACAAGTCCCTTGAACCTGAAAACTGACAATGGATTCATCTTAACTCAAGAACACATACGTGTATAGAGGCATGCATGAATCCTACAGAAAGGCAAGGGTTTAAATTCTGTTTGTCTTTTGATAAGAATATTCCAAAATTTGCTATTTTTTAAATAAATTCGATGGAAATAACGTGAATTTTAAAGGATTCGGCTGTGGAAGAAAGCAAGACTGACATTTGCTTATTCCATCAAAGGGCATTGAGTAGTAGATCCTTAAATGACTGAATTTGAAACCCTGTGTATTTTTTTTTCTGGATTGCCAAGTCTTTTGTATGGGGAATGAAGAGCTATGTGGCAGACAGGTCCAGCATGGTCCTCCCTGTTCTCAGAATAGATGTACTGATTAAATCTGATGAAGGAAGAAAGCTAACAATTTTGTTCTCTGCAGAACAGACATTCTCTTCTATTAATTTCAGCCCCATTTTCTAGTTTATCTTGGTCCTTTCGAATTCTGTTCCTATCTTCCAATGTTTTAGCTACTCCTCCCAGTTTTGTATCATCCACAAATTTAATAAGGATTCCCTCTACCCCATTATCTAAATCATTGATGAAAATATTGAAGAGTGTCAGTCCCAGGCTTCCATCCCAAAGATTCTATTATTCTCTCAAAAGTTTGATAGTAAGATTTATTCAGATGTTCTAGAGATTGTATAGCACATTGCTGGGATTGCTCTGTTTGCTCTGACCACAACTAAACTCAAGGAAGGGTTATACAGCCTAAATTCATAATGGATCCCCTTCAGTTCTAGGAGGAAAAGAAAAAAAACTGCAATTGGCAATATTATATGGAGAAGGGACAAGCTGTTTCTTTTCTCACCATAGCTGAGGTCACCTGGGACATGTGGTTGTACTTGATGCCACAGAAGTGAATGGCCTTCAGTCTGTTCCCTGGAAAACCACAAAAAAAGAAAAGAAGAATGTATCAATTTAAAGTAACACCACATTGCTGTAGTCTTGGTCAGGGAATAAGTTCACCACTTCCCTTTTCTAAGCTCCTAAAAGCACTTTTCAGATTGTTGATGGATGTCCCATAGAATCTAAAGAGCTTTTCCTGATCCTCTGGGTTGACACATATATTCTTCCTCTCTTCTTCCCCCACCAAAACCACTCTGGGCGTTTTGCCTAATTCTTACTTCTGCACTACTCAGTATCCTTCCCCAGGGAGAAAGAGATCCATCAACTCCTTATCGATCCCAATGCTGTCAGTATAATTTCCTCCTATCGATTTTCTCTTTGCACTCCTGCCCCACATTGCGGGATGGAAAACTCTGCAGGTCCCTTCAAGATAATGACAAAGCTTGAAAAGGCCAAGAGGTCAGCATGCAATTCACCCAGTACAGAGAAAAGGAGAAGAAGGAGGAGATTAACACCAATTGTATCACAGAAAGAAAAAAACAACAACTTTGCTTTGCAATGGCACTAAACACAAAGACAATGTAGACTTGCAGCTAGTTAATGATAAACTGTTATAATAGAAGTGTTGCATTCCTCTTCTACAATAGCCATGTAGAGATTGTCATTGAAGACAGAGAAAATATGCATCCAAGAAAACTGACCAGAAGAGAGCAAAGGAGAAATGAGATTGAGGCGTGGGACATTAGCTGCTTCCTCCCTTATCTTGTTAACCCCTTAGTCAGGGAAGCTGCAGTTGCAAAGAATCCTGCATTGTATGTAGGATTGACCCTTTTAGATGATTGATAGATAGACAGACAGACAGACAGACAGATCTCCTTTGAAGCCCAGCAATGTGTCCAGATATAGTCAGAGAACAGAACCAACAAACACAAGAAGAATTAAGTGACCCACTCCTGCTCCCATTTTCCATTATTCCAGAACTATAATGACCTCAGTATAAAGAGGCAAATTCTCAATTATTCTGTTCTCATATGCAAGGACAAATAATTGCTATAGGTTTCTGCTGAGTGTAAGACAAAACATATTCAGAAGTATGACAAAGGATTATCTTGCTCATGTAGTTTTGTTTCACACACACACACACACACACACACACGGGAAAGAGAGAGAGATTTTTTACTCTTTCCTGCCCTTGTTGGGGATGCTTATAGGCTAAGATCCTAGCTCCTACATGGTGAAGTGAGGCGTAAGAGTTACACATGCAGAACTCCACCTGCCTCCCCTTCCACTATCTCCATGACTTACCATTACTTTGTGATAGCTCTCCCAGCCATCTCGTTGCTGGTTGGTGGGATCGGAGAAGTATCTAGCTATGTCCCTGGGCCAGGTATGGACTGGGGATGTCTTTCACCAAGTTCCACTGGACACCTCTGGTTGTATCAGAGGATTATACCCATGGTCGGCATTTGGCTATAGCAACACAGCCTGACACTTCTTCAGTCCTCTTCCCTCTTCCCCAGCAACAGAATGGCCTTGGTGAGTCCTGACAGGGGCTTTGGCTGTTGAGGACAGGGTAAGAGAATAGCGGCTTCTGCAACTACTCAGAAAGAAAAGTAGAAATGCAAATGTAAAGTATATTTACACTTGTGTACATCACTAACAGGATACTGGTTGTTACCCCAAAAAGTGGGTGCCTCAGAGGTCTACCCACAATGCCAGTGCCTCTGTGGAAGCTGGGGAATTATTAGCTCAAAAAGGGAGCCTTACAGGATCTTTTCACCTTTGTATACCAGTACTAATGCAGAGATGCCAGTTGGAGATTAAAAGAATGTTTTATTGAGGGGAATTCACAAACACATGCAAGATTCAAGCAGTCTCACAGCCACACAAGGCTAACTGAAGGAAAGGAGGGAAAATTGGATAGAGAGGAGTTAGGATGAAGTGGGTGATTTTTACCAGTCCTAAAGAAGAAAATTATGGCAAAATGGCTTGAACATGGGAGTTTGAAGGTAGCACAGATTATAAGAATCGACGAGCAAATGGATGGAGAAACACACCTATGTGCATCCAAGGTACTACAAATTGTCGGACTTGGAGCCCAGGTTTAAATATCCTTTTTTTTTTTTTTTTTTGTCCTGGAGGGGAAGGTATTAATGGCTTTCTGGCAGAGCAAACAAAGGGGTCTGGAGCTGGCTAATGGTCTTAACATTAGGAGACAAAGCATTGATGGGAGTCATGATAGCTTCTTAATGTCTGGGCAGGTGGGGAAACAAAGGGGGAAGTTCAGCAGGAAGGAAACTACAGGACAGTGGTCATTGTTGTTTTGTCTGGGAGTTTTGGTGGCTATTGTTTTCCAGGCTTGGGCCATTGTGTGGATATCTTCTACAACTAATCCTCAGTGAACTTGTTGTTACCCCACTGGCATAACCTCTCCCGGGGACTATAAATTTGATATCAGATATGCCCACCATGCCAGAGAGGTGGCCCGGATGGGCATGTAGGCAAAGAGATTGAACAACTGAAAACAATTCAAGACCAGAAAAATCCCCAGTCACGTAGCCCAAGGAGACCTCAGGCAATACGCATCTACATAGACAAAGGATCCTCAGCTAAGAGTAGCCACCTTGAGGGGGTTAGCGTGTTTTCCACAGGTTGAGCAATTGTTATTCTGGAAAAATCCTACAAGGCGAGGTCCATCTACATAAACTTACACTGCAACCCTTTGCAACCACAACCCTGAACACTTGCAACCCAGCATAAACCAATCATGCAAACGACCAAGTTGCCATTGTTTGGCATTCCTTCCTTTGTTGTGACCATTGTTCTCCCCGGAAGAGAGCCTGACCTCAAAGTATGTTCTGCCCTATAAGTAGTCCTAGTTTTTGAGGGTCTCTTCAGAGAACTCCCCGCCACGCTAGCAGACCGGCACTCTGTTAGTTGAGTGATTCCCTCAGCCGTCTCTTCGCTGAGCTTCTCGCCACTTCCCGGACCAAAGACTTCAGGATAGGTGCAGTATTACTGCATCTACATTCCCTTTGCTATATCCCCTATCCATTTTTCACCTCTTTTCCTTCTCAATAGGCCTTATGTGTGTGTGAGTGAGTGAGGGTGTTGGTGTGTGAAAATATATCCATTTAATAAAATTCATCTATTTAACACATTTGTCTGGCTTTTTGGCTTGGCTTGACCTTGTAAAGTTGGGTAAAAGATCCTGCTGGGTTACCTTGCCCCTCGTTTTGCTATAACCAGTGCTCTGCTAATTTCCCCAACCTTTATAACTTGGAGCAAATCAAGGTGTCCCCAAAGGGACCCCCAGAAGTCAGGATAACATTATGACCTGGCCATGCCTTGAGGTCCCTTCTGACCTACTTTTGCACATGTACAGCCAGTGCTCTTTTTCAGCATGGCTTTTCAGTCATAAATGTATGATTTATATGTAGTGCCAATTAAATAATGTTCATTGCCAATTATACCATATCATGGAATGGAGGTGTACAGAATGGTAACAAAGTCATAGATTGCATTCCTGGAGATTGGGGGACATGCTGCTACTGTGCATTAAAAATGCACAAAAACACAGGTTTCCTGCTTGGCCTGGGTTATGAACAAAAGCATGGATGAAAGCAACGGAAAAGGAGATGCTTATAGACCCAGCATGATGTGGCTGTGCTGCAGTTGTTCGGGTGGCCTTGATCCTAAATGAGCTGCAAATGCCGACACTGCTCCCACCTGTCAGGAAGCCTGTTTTTCAACCAGGAAGTGACTAGGTGAGAATACTCTTTCTATCCGTAGGCCTTCAAAACAACAACAATGCGTGCCTTTAATTTACAGTGCCACATAATGAAATTTGTCCTTGCCATTAAATGACCTGCAGCTTTAGCCAATATACTCATTAGTTTGTAATCATTCTAATTATTTAGCAGTCAGACCAGAATCCACCTTTCTTATAAATGTAGCCAGTCTGTAGCAATTGGTATTTAATGAACTCTCCTTGAATCTACACCATTAAAAGGTAGCTATATTTGTTGGGATCAGGGCTGTGGAAAAATTCTGTCTTGCTTTTGTTGTGCTTCCATAAAGCCCAATTTCATTTTTGCCCCATTCTTCTCTTGTATCAGATGGTGAGGCTGTTTCTCTCCCCTAACATGTGTCAGGGAAATCAGTTTTTAGGAGAAAAGCAGGCACACCTTACCAAATGCCCAAACTAAGCCTGGGTCTTTTGCTTTCCCCGAGAAATGAATCCTGCAGGACTCTGATGAGACACAGAACAAAGTGAAGGAATGAGCAAAACCAAAGCTTTATTATGCAAATACAACACCCCTGCACAGAGTAAAGTCTACGCTAAGGGAGGAGCAAACTAAACAAAGAAATACATATCAGTTTTACACTTTTCTATTACATGTTCATCCGTTGTTGAGGTTACCCCATTCATGTTTCTCAAGATTCTTCCAGAAATTTCTAGCAAGTCTCACATTCCACTCTTAGTGAGGCATTCATGGCACTTGTTTATGCACATTCTGCAAAAGTCACATAAAAATAGATATGCCAGTCTGATTCCTCTGTTCCCTAACAGAGAACTTCTGCCCCATCTGTTGGTCATTCTTCATGTACCAAAACTCATTTGTGTAGGGACATGGGAGCGGGGGGGGGGTGCGATTCGCCCCAGGCGGCAATGTTTTTGGGGCATCCTGGCCTGTAGCCACGCCCCCATGCCCCCTGGCCACGCCCCGTGCACCGCAGCCATGCCCCTGGGCACAGTGGCCATGCCCCTCGTGTTGTAGTCCTGCACTCCCTCCACACACTTCAAGCTCTGCCACTGTCAAAACCACAAAAGCAGATTAATCCTGTGAATGCCATTCTTGCCCAATAGTCAAACTGCATATTCTCAGGTATATTTCTCCAAGCTCAGTAGGAAGCTTTACGTTTGTCTATAGATAGATGGTTACAAGGCCTAAGGTTTGCATCCATGAGCCAAACACCATTTCAGTTTTCTAGCCCAAGCCAGCTAAAGCATTAGCAAACATGGCTTTCTTTAAGCTATATGATGGCCCTAGGTCTTCTCATCATTGCATGCATTTTATAATGTCCCTTTTTAACACATTTGACCTAACCTCTATATTTTTGTATGTATTACCCCACTGTCTATAAAGTGTGAGTGTATTTTCCAAATGCACACACTTTTAGCCATTCATATTTTTAATGTATGGTTGTGTGCATGTTTTAGTCCTCTGACACACAGCACAAAGCACACAGACCTGCACATTTCCCAAGCTGTATGCACAAGTCTTGAAAGGTACAGAAACCTATTTTCCGCATGAATCTTGAGTCAAACTCTTTTCCATCCCAAGTTTGGTTTGGATTATCTCTCCATCAGCCTCACAGCGCATTTATGCTAACCTTCTGGATTTCTCCATTTTCTATTGCCAGTAATTCTCTACCAAAGAACAGCTTCCTTTTCCACTCCAAAAATAAATAAGTAAGTAAGTAAGTAAGTAAGTAAGTAAGTAAGTAAGTACATAAATAAAAATCCATGTTTAAAAACCATGAAGTCCCATTCTATACCTATCGATGCCTGGAATAGCTCCCCTAAAGATCAGTCTTGGCTCTGACTTAATTCATAGAGTTATAACATTGAAAATTGGGGTCTGGTTCATTTTATAAAAAAAGATCAGACAGAATGCTGCCTGTAGATGTCACCTCATCTCTCTGTTTCTGCAGAGGCTAAACATTTGCTTCTTTAAAATATGAAAGTGGGGAACCACCATCTGGTATGATTGGGATCTGGGTAAAACCCTGGTAGCAGGTCAATGTGACATTCCTACCTGAGTGTCCACTTATGGAATTGACTTCAGCGTTATCTCCAGACTGCATGTGCAGAGTAATGTTCTGAATGTGCAGTTCTGTGCCCTGGAGAGCAACCTTATTTTTCTGTCTCCAGATGGAGACCTGCATTCGGGATGGTTCATAGTCTTCACTGCTTAGATGTCCCTCACCATCCCTCTCTCCTTCCAGCCAGCTTATGGCCATAGCAGCCTCCTAGATATTGATGGGAGGATTTGGGTGGCAGGCAAGGTAATAATGCATAACCCCTCACACAATGTCAGCAACAAAACATACACACACATATGCAACCCCAAATTACACATGTGTATGTCACCAGTGGGATTCCAATCTGCATTCTAAATTCTGAACAAATGCATCACCTACCAACAGAACCACCAATTCACAAAGGATGACATTCAGTTTATTGGACCTTTTCTAGCCTGTTACTGATTCCAGGAAATCTTTGCAAATTCATATTGATCTGCACTTCTAAGTACTTCATCCATAGGCACACAAGGTAAAAATACAATTAGAGTAATAAAATTGTCATGTCCTGCTTCCAGAACATGGGCTCTGATTCAGAGTCTGAAAGAGGGGGCATGCTAGGACCTGCTGTACAGAAGGAGGTTACAGTGCAACAAACAGAACAGTGCCAGCTCCAGCAGAGAGATCTACCCCTTCAGAAACAGAAGATAACTTACCTGTCCTCACCTTTGCTGAGCGCAGACAGCAAAGAGAGAACCTGCACCAATCCCAGAGGACTTATAGCTGACAACAATTACTGAGGCAGCAGCTGCCTTAAGCTGCTGCCGTATATAGGTGCTGCCTTTCCCCTCCAGGAGTTGTCAGACCTTATCTGACCTTGCTGACTGCTGGATATCTTGCTGAACTCCATGCCTGACCTTGGATTACACTGACTGACTTTGGATTTGTTCTGTTGCCTTGGAATTCTGTTGGACTTTATTTATAACCTTGCTTACTGAATAAAAGTAAGCAACAAGCTGTTCCTGTTTGTTTGTTTGTTTGTTTGTTTGTTTGAGCTATCAGCCATGCTGCCCTGGGCATAAAAACTATTAAGACAGTAGCTGGCCTCCTATTAGTGGCATGTGCAAGTTTTGCTTACAGAGGAGAAAGGAATTCAACACTTCTCTCATTCAATGACCCTAATCCTGTAAAATTCTCTATTATTCTGCACCCAGTTTCATGACCCTTGGGTGGATAGTGGAAAGCTGGGGGCATTGGAGAAGCATCTGACTGTGTCCCTGTACCCAGACAGAAAACAATAAAGTCATTCTTCAGTACCTCCTGAGGATTTTTCAGAAACACCGGATGATGTCACTGTTTTGTATGACTGATTGTAGGCACATAGCCAGATGTTCCTGCAGTGACCCTTTTCACCATCAGCCACTAAAGATCCATGGAGAGATGGTCCTTACAGGAGGAAAGTGAATCCTGAAAGAGGAGGGGATGAGATATATTATAGATATAGATATATTATAGTTCTGCCTAGATAGAATGTTATATCTCTCAGTGCTGGATCTTAGCCAAGAAGAACTTCAACTATGTCATCAAGGTAAAGGAAGGGAAAACTACAAATATATAATATGAGTCAATAGAATTATCCACTAGCCTTTGGGTTCCCTGTGCTGTTGTGATGCAGTACTTGGCATTTTCAATGTATAAATACATGTAATTAAATACATATTTTAAGAGAAAATGCAGCTTTTCACCCACGATTTAAGGGTTTGTTTGTTTGTTTTAAAAAAAACAATTAATGTGCAAAGAGAATTTGAGTGATCATAATGGAAGTGACACGGGCCAGAAATAGATGGGTTTACCTGTTCCAAGCCAATGAAGCTGTGGCTATCCTATTAGTCAGGCAATAAATCCTCCAGGTTTTGGTCTGAATTTGAACAAAAATGTCCAAAACACTGAGCCTATTTGGGGAGCAGGATTCAGAACTTTGGCTGGCTCCTTTAAAATTGAAGTGGAATCTTTCCCCCATGGACCACAGATCTTGGATTGTAGCTCTCATTAAACCAGGTCAACATGGCAATTGTTAAGGGAGAGTCATAAGTTGACCAACCCTGGTGTAAACCATTGGCCGTCTCTGGTGCATCTTGCTGCATCATTGCCCCACTGAACTGATGTTGCATCAGAGAATGCAACAAAAGCTTCACTTTCATTGCATGTTGAAAGGGATGATAAACAGTGATTCGTAGACCATCTTTCAGAGAAGATTTTCCACCATTCCTAATCTCCACAGTGTGAAGTCTTGACAAAATGCTGAAGGAATTCCAGGATTCCTCAGAACAGTTTGCAAACATCTTCCCTAAAACGATATAGGTGCTGCAATCACAGTTCAGTCAGTTGCTGACTGAAACACTGCTTCTTTGATAAGTCCCATCTCCATTTGCATGCAATCTGTTTGTATTCTGCATGCTTCACAATATGGTATAGACATTAAGACTGATAAGAAGAAATTCCTATGGGCACTGATAAACATCTCCACATCCCCCCTCCAACTTTTCATTCACTTGCTACCTAATCAGGATTTGGCAGCTGGGCAAAAATCTCTGTGCAGTCAAACATAAATATGTAAAATAGAAGAGAAAACTCTTTGGTTAATTTTTGAGGAGGCATGGGACTTAGCGGATACCACTGTTACTGTGGCAACCAACCATGACAATGTTTCAGACAAGTTAATTTTAGGAAATCAACTGTTTCAGAAAGGTGTTAAATAAACAGATGGATTATGTCTCAAAATGGCTCTGGACAATTTTCTCTTTCCAATTAAAAAAAGATTTGTGTGGTTCGCACAGCACTTGCTCAAATGAGGACTTTGCTGGGAGGATAGGCGGTGTATTTTCAAGCTGAGACTAGTGGCAGCCAGTGGAGCAGGAATCTGAACTTTTTAATCTGAACTTTAATTGGACTATCCAAGATGCTGAATCCTATCCCCCACATAGCTTCAGTGTCTTGGAGAGATGCTTTAGAGTTCAGATTGAAATCCGGAACAAACTCACCATCCTCTTGACATGGAAACCATCAGCAGCCACTGGTTAAGCTATAGGGTTTGTCCTCACACTTATATTACATCATTTCATGAATTGTATCTCAAAGTTGAACTGAGACATGTCAAGGACACTCTAGTGGTTTCACTGCTGGGAGTGTGCTATGGAGATCAAATAAATGAAAAGCAAGGGTCCCAGACTTCAATGACTTTTCAAAAATCAGGAAAGGATAACAATCCATCCACCTCCTTTCTTCCCAAATATCACAAGATGTACTGAGAATGCACATCTATGCCGTTCACTCAGAATTATTTCACTTCTCCTGTATTAAAAATAATAATAGCATCTACTGTAGGTTAACAGCAGATAACAGTAGTAAAGTAAAGTCATCCTGAGGCCCAGCTTGGGAGAAAGGGTGGGATAGAAATAAGGAGGAGGAGCATCAGCATCAGCATCCTGTTGAGCATCTACAACTCCATAAAGTAGACTCACGCATTTGAAACTGCTTAGCACTCATGTTTATAATTGTGGCACTATTACCACAATCACAAGTGCCCCCCCAAATTTACCGTTACAGCCAGCAGCCACACTAAGTGTCAGAGCTCCGTTCTGCCAGTGATCCCAGAAGGATTATGTTTGCAGTATCCTCCCACCAGCAAGCTGTGGTGGGACAAGGAGTGGAGACATGGGTCCTTCTTCTAATTGTTGCACTGCAGCTCACTGACAGGAGAGGTCTGGAAATCTCAACCTGTAGCGCCCAGACCACCAGCAGAACAGGCCTTTGTTGCTTGGTATGGCTGCTGGTTATTAAGCAGTGATGTAGACAAGAGTCAATTGACTTGGACTCAAATCAGACTTCAGTTGCTTCAGTGACTCGACTCGGACTTGACTTGGCAATAAATGGTGCACTGACTTGACTCAACTTGAGACTTGTATATTTTTAGTGACTGACTTGCTCTCCTTGGTTCAGTAACATAACACATTCATCCAGAAATCTTACAACTTTGAACAATGCCTCCATCTTTTTTTGCCTACTGGTTACATGACAATCTGTTTAAAGCCCAAAGTGTGAGGGAAATAGCAAATGGGTTAAGCAATGGGCTTGAGGTCTGCTCAGCAGCCTGTCCCTGCTGCGTATCAGAGGAGCCTTCTAAAACTTTTCATAAGAGAAGAAGGCAAGACTCACCCCCAGAGTACAGGGTGTATTTCTCAGAGGGGAACAGAAAATGTGTTAGGCAATGGACTTGAGGAAGAAGGATCCTTCATTCTAAAGCTTTTGAAGCTTCAGGAATGAGGAGAAAGAAGGCTCCTATTCCCCACTTCCAAAGCTGCAGATGACAAAATGTGGAGGGCTGATGCTACTTAAATTATTAAAACTGTATTTATTTGACTCTGTCCAGAAATTCTGGAATATAGGTTGGGGTATAAAGTTGGCTCCCAGACTTGAGACTTGACGGTAGAGACTTGAGACTTAACTTGAGACTTGCAATAAAAGACTTAGATACATCACTGCTATTAAGGTAGGTTTTAGGAGTCAGCTCAGGAGATTATATGTAGTTAAATATTCTTAACAATAACATCATCATAGTAAATTATTGGCTGAGAGCTACACTGTGCTTGCTTAGCGGCAATCTGCACTCATGTAGGTGCACAGTAGATACACTACACCACCTTTCTGCTGAATAGCTATGTTGGGCAACTGATTTGTGTCTCTGCCAACATGCTTGTTTATTGTAAAAGGGGAAGGTACAGTGGCTGTCCCTGCCACCCCAGTGAATAAACTGCTACCTTGAAGGCAGTGACAAATAGTTATGCACTACCCAAGAATATGGAACTACATGGCTGGAATCCCATTGGCTGTTCGAAACTGGAGTCAGACTCATTGAATTAGTTGTTGAATGGTGAATCAACACACAGGTAAATCCATATGATTCAGTGTTTCTACTCTCGTCAGGACTAACAGTAGGGTTTAGGCCCATGTCAAATGGTTATACTCCACCCATACAACCACATGTAAGGGAACTTGCACATGTGTATGACACTGAAAGGATTTTGGCCTGTTATCTACCAGTATGGTATACTTCAGTTTATAGAAATGTGGCAAAATTCCACACCACCGATTGGCTGTACTTGCTCCTCAAACAACTTTAACACTCCCTGGTAGTAATAACAGAGATTCAGCAAAAGAACACTGTCTTGTTTTCTGCTGTCTTCAATTTCACTTTTGAGCTTTAAATCCGTAGCTTTTGCAAATCTCCTTAAAACACATTTTTAAAAAACTGACAAACATGAGTCCTTTCTATGCTTACAAAATGATGTGAATACCAGCAATACCACCACGGGAAAAAATGTTTATAGGTGTTCACGTTGTCTAAAAAAAAAAGTCTGGGGATTAAAACACCAGACCTTAGATTTCAAACTAGTCTCCAATATTTACTGGAACTGCTTGAGGCAATGTCTTAAAAGAGAAATATATTATGTTTGCTTCCCCTGGCTCTTGCTAAATTTAACACTGCTAAGAAGCGGGATGTATTCCCAAAACCATTACTTAGCCTGTGACATAATGCTGAACAAATTACCAAACAGAAGTTATGTTTGTCTCCTATAGTCCTGTATCACTTCAAAGACCAATGGCTGAGATTCTTTACCATCAGCATAACTGCAACAACAGAACTCCATCATTGTAGTTGCATCTGACAATCTCACCCCCCAATACCCTACTTTTGCAGATTCACAGTGCCCTAACTAAAGCATTTCCAAGGCACTGGAGATTTGGGATAAAGGCACAGTTTATACCCCCCTGCCATCCTATGGGATGACAAAATTGGTGAGAAACATCATTTAGGATTAGACAGAAACCCCTAACATTAATGAGTTTGGGATAATCCTCTCAATAACCCAACCTCCAAATGCAATAGAAGACAAGACTGCCCTGGTGAAGCAGTCAAGTTCTCCTGTTGTGTGCATATCCTACAGAGATCTTCCCTATTCATCCTACCAAAGCAAGACATTAAGAGGCTGTCAGGACTCCCATCAATATTTTGTCACCTAAGATTAAGACAATCAGCCCATTCAAGACCCCCTTTATTTGCTCTGCCAGAAATCAATTAACACCCCCCCCCCCTTCAGGGTGGGAAATAGAATATAAAAACCTCAGTTCCAGCCCAGGTAATTTGCTGACACTTTGGGCATGACATTGTACCCCAGGCTCCCATTCCTCCATGCTGCCCTCAAACTTTTGCTTGAGCCTCTCCTCTTCGATCTTCTGCTTCAGGATCAGTAAATATCATGCCCTTTCACCAAAACCTCTCTCTATCCAACTTTTCTCACCCTTTCCTTCACTAGCCTTGTACAGTTCGTGAGGTGATTTGATTTCTTTGTGTCTGTCTATTTCCAATAAAATACTCTTTTAACTTTTAACTGGAGTCCTCTCTACAGTTAGTAGTGGAATACACAGGTGAAAAGAACTTACTGTTACCTTCCTCTCACCGGCATCTAGAGTACATATGAAGTACTGGTCCATTCCCACTTGATATCAACTTCCGTTTGTTAAATGGGTCCACTCTAGTTGTTACTAACTACTGAAATTGCGTCTTTATCACTGATCAGCCTATCTCATAGTGGCTGCTGTTCATGTTTTTGGCATCACAAAAATGGGAAAGATGTTGTTGTTGTTGTTGTTGTTATTTTCTTACCTTCCTCTCCCGAAGGTTCAAGGTGGGGTACAACATAAATTAAAATGTAGTATATAACTAAAAGCACATAAAACCATTTAAACATATAAATCTAGATTAAAACACAATCACTACTTAAAAAAATATATTAGTTTAAAATTCATGGTTTAAAATCAACAGGTTAGGAAGAGATAGGTGTTTAATACTTTTTAAAATTCAGACGGCAGGCTTAGCAGTCAAATCTCTCCCAGCAGGTTAGTCCACAATCTACGGGTGGCTAATGAAAAGGTCTTCTGAGTGACCATTGCCAGTCCAGTCCCGGTCAGTTGAAGTAAATGGCCCCCAGAGGACATTCGTGTATGGGGCGGATTGTATGGGAGGAGGCGAATCTGCAGATAACTTGGACCCAAACCATGCAAGGCTTTAAAGTTAATAACCAACAGTTTGGTTTTTGCCTTGTGCACTAACGTGTACAAATTATTTTTGTACAAATTGGGGAAACTATAGCAAAACCACACATTATTTGATGTCTCAAGCATGGTTGAAGAATCTTCAGTTAGCTGTCTTACCATCCCCATACAGCCAATCTTAACTAGAACCTCAGCAATAACAGGATGTCTTCATTTCACTAACCTGGTTATTTCAGGTTTTGAGACAACGTCTTTATTTAAATAAGAGAGCTTTCACTTAGCTGGGCTGAGGATTGGGTTGCCTGGAGGGTAAAAAACATGAAGTTACAATCTCTAAGTGAGATCGCTAGTCATGCACTGTTAACTACGCTGCTCGATTTTTTTAACATCCTTATGTTAGATGCTACCACAGAAACCAATCTTTAATGTAATGATCCAGAAAGGAAGAATTGGAAGCAAGTAAAAGGTGTGCTGGTTGTTAGATGCTTTTGTAGGGAAGACAATCTTTTTAAAAACAACAGTAGAATGTGGCATTAAGAGCAAGAAATGTACTTCGAAAACTCCAGAAGGCATCATGCCAAGCCTCACCAGATCACAATTAAATGTTCATTAGAAGCAGGTAATCTCATCCCACTAGGATGGCATGAAGCTTTTAGGCTGTTTATTATTGATACTTTATGAAAAATTATTTAACCTACACGGTAGGGTGACTTCATAAGCCATGGTGAATGATCATCACATCAAGTCTTTGGTCTGCAGGAAATGCATCGGGGTAAATGTTCATTAACAGAAAGCATTTTCATCACAGGATATCAGCTTTCTTTACAGGAATGTTAATATCTCAGTGTATTACAGTTGGCCCTCCATATACCCAGGGTCTGCAACCACAGATTCAACCAACCACAGTTGGAAAATATTTGAAAAAAAAATCCAAGAAGCAACCTTTGATTTTGCCATGTGCCGAGCACTACACTGGTGTGTAGGCAAACCCTGTTGTGGCCTCCCCCCATTTCACAGATCCTCAAGCTGTCTCCAGCACTCACAGAATCATGGAGTTGAACGAGACTACAATGGCCATCAAGTCTAAGCCCCTGCCATGCAAAAACACACACTCAAAGCACTCCCAGCAAATGCCCATCCAGCCTCTGTTAAAAGCCTCCAAAGAAGGTGATTTCACCACTCTCCAAGGCAGCAAATTCCACTGTCATACAGCTCTTACTATAGGGAAATTCTTACTGATGAAATCTCTTTTCCTGTAGTTTGAATCCGTTGCTCTGGATTCCTGGTCTCTGGAGCAGCAGAAAACAAGCTTGCTCCATTCTTAACATGACATCCATTCAAATATTTAAACATAACTATCATGTCAACTCTCAACCTTCTTTTCATCAGGATGAAACATACCTAACTCCCTAAGCTGCTCCTTATAGAGCATGGTTCCTAGGCTCTTCACCATTTTGGTCGCCCTCCTCTGGACACATTCCAGCTTGTCAATCTCCTTCTTGAATTGTAGTGCCCTGAAATGGACACAGTATTCCAGGTGAGGTCTAACCAAAGCAGAATAGAATGATATTATTACTTGCCTTGATCGCAACACTATACTCTTATTGATGCAATCTAGAATGCAATTGGCTTTTTTTGCTGCTGCATCACACTGTTGTCTTGCTTGAAATGTTTGTCATTTTATGTAAGGGATTGTATTTTACTGTGTCACTGTATACAATGTATATAATTAGCATCCACCAATTTTGGTACCCACAAAAAGTTCTGAAACCAAACGCCATTGGATAATGAGTTTTCACTGTACTGCAAAATCAGTATGGTTCAGTGGAAAGGGTTTATCTAGTATCAGCTAGTGATATCCATGCCAGTGAGGTGTGAAGCCACTTTGGGCTATAAAAGGAACTATCCAATGTTCTGAACAAACATCAGGATAAGGTTCTGCACCTTAGATAGCTGCTTTTCAAGGAATCATAGAACCTTATAGTTAGAAGGGACCACAAGGGTCATCTAATCCAGCCATCTACCATGCAGGCATACATACGCCAGAGGACAGGATCAAAATTCAAAATGACCTGGACAGATTGGAGAGCTGGGCCAAGGTTAACAAAATGAAATTCAACAGAGAGAAGTGTAAGGTCCTACACTTAGGTAGAAAAAATGGAATGCAGAAATATAGAATGGGGGACACGTGGCTGGATGACAGTACGTGTGATAGGGATCTAGGAGTCTTAATAGACCACAAGCTGAACATGAGTCAGCAGTGTGATGCGGCAGCCAAGAAAGCCAATGCAATTCTCAGCTGCATCAATAGGAGTACGGTGTCTAGATCGAGGGAGGTACTGGTACCACTCTACTCTGCTTTGATTAGACCTCATCTTGAATCCTGTGTCCAGTTCTGGGCACTCCAATTCAAGAAGGACATGGTCAAGCTGGAGCGGGTCCAGAGGAGGGCGACCAAAATGGTGAAGGGCCTGGAAGCCATGCCCTATGAGGACAGACTTAGAGAGCTGGGCATGTTCAGTCTGCAGAAGAGAAGGTTAAGAGGGGACATGATAGCTATGTTTAAATATTTGAAGGGATGCCATGTAGAGGAGGGAGAGGGCTTGTTTTCTGCCTCTCCAGAGACCAGGACAAGGAGCAATGGATTCAAGCTGCAAGAAAGGAGATTCCACCTGAACCTTAGGAAGAACTTCCTGACGGTCAGGGCTGTCCGGCAGTGGAATCTGCTGCCTCGGAGTGTGGTGGAGTCTCCTTCCTTGGAGGTTTTTAAGCAGAGGCTGGATGGCCATCTGTCGGGAGTGCTTTGAGGGTATTCCCGCATGGCAGGGGGTTGGACTGGATGGCCCATGTGGTCTCTTCCAACTCTCCATTTCTATGATTCTATGATTCTATGACTAAAGCACTCTTGAAAGATGTTCATCTAACCTCTTATAAAAGCTATCAAAATATGGAGGTCCACCACCCTTCAAGGTACTTTATTCCATTATTGAATAGCTCTTACAACAAAGAAGTTTCTTCTAATATTTAGGAATCTCAAGTGCAAATTCACCACCTTGATGATATGAAAGCCACCAGCTGCTTATCAGTGTCTCTTATTGCTCCCATCATATTGGATGAGGGAGAAGGAGAAAAGTCTGCTTCATACCTCCATGTGGTCAAATAGCACCAAGAAACTGCATACTGGCTTCATTTTGCAGTCCTGCTATCAACATCTTCATTAGCTGGTATCAAACCAGATCCCATATCGTGATTTGTTTTCTTATGTGTAGGATCTCATTTCCCATATGTCAGTAGCACAGACTACACATCTGCATTTAAGATCTCAGTAACCAAGATAGTAACCATAGTGTTTCTACATGTGGAGGTACACACTGATTGTGTTGTGCAACCAGTGTTACCAGTTTTTTCATGATATGCAGGGTTTACAATCAAGAAGCAAGATTAATAAGTTGTGTTGTACCTAAATACCAAATGAATGTATTGATTTTGGTTAACTTAGTCATGCATTTTCTCGGTAAAATTAATCTACTGCCCACATTTATAAAGTACATGATGCACACATTTCTCTCTTTCTGAAGAGTCCATACTCCAAAATACAAGATTTTTTTTCAACATCTTGTTCAGTTTGTATAAAAGAAAACTCTTCCATCCCTCAAATAGAAGACATCCTTGCCAATTCTATAAGAGATGAGCTTTCCAACCATCAAACGAGAAACACTCCTTAAGAAAAGGAACATGTGGCAGCTCTGTATTCTGCCATTGTGTTGAAGAATCATCATCATCATCATCACCAATCTATTTATATAGTGCCATCACTGTACCTGGCACATTACAAGTAAAAGAACAACAAAACAGTTCCCTGCCCTCAAGCTTATAATCTAATGAAGGCATGACACAAAACCAAAAGGGGAGGGAAGTGTGGGAGAGGATCAACACCAGCAGACACTTAAAAAAAGGGATAATGAAAAGGACTGACGTTGAAGCAATATGAAAAATATTTGTGGAAAAGGCTTTAATAAAAGAGGGAAGTTCCTCACCTCCACAAGAAGAATTACAATTTTGGAAAGTGGAGTAAGCTGAAATATAATTGGTTCTGGGAATGGGCCCACCTTTAGGGTTAGAGTTTATGGTTGATAACCGGATCATATATAGTATTAGCAATAGGCTAAATATAGTTGAAAAGAATAGATTTAAGAATGAAATTATTATGGCAATAATGAGTATAAGAGAGTGAGATGTAGATATATGAAATAAAAATATATAATCAATACGATACATAATATGTTGAATAAGTATATGATGATAAACGATCTGGAGAGAAATAGTAATGCAAGCTATTTGTGTTGTAATTTTTCTCTTTTTCACATTCATGTTATTCACGTGGTGTTTTTGTTTTATTCTCTTATGTAGTGTTCTTTTTTCTTTATAGTAAAAAAAAAATAAAAATAAAAAAAAGACCAGCAGACACTGCCGCTACTTCTCAGCCTAGGTATGATGGATTTCTGCCTGTCTCTTCTTCCCTTCCTTCAAGTCCCAGCCAGTGGCACTTGGAATGGACGGAGAGCCTTTCATCTGCTTCTGGGTCCAGGCATGACGGGGTTGTGCCTGCCCCTTCTTCTCTCCCTCCGAGGCCAGACAGTGGTAGCTGGGATGGAGGGAGAGCCTTTATCTGCTTCTGGGTCCAGGCATGATGGAGTTTGTGCCTGCCCCTTCTTCTCTCCCTCCGAGGCCAGACAGTGGCAGCTGGGATGGAGGGAGAGCCTTTCATCTGCTTCTGGGTCCAGGCATGATGGAGTTGTGCCTGCCCCTTCTTCTCTCTCTCCGAGGTCAGGGCAGTGGCAAATGGGATGGCAGGATGATCATTATCTGCTTCTGGGCCTAGGCAAAATGGAGCTGTGCCTGCCTCTTCTTCTCTCCCTTGAGGTAGGGTAGTGGCAGTGCTAAACAACTGAATGTACAACCCAGTGTGCCACTGAAACCAAATGCACAACCCAATGTGCCACTGAAAGCACAACTGAATGCATAAGTGAGTGTGTAAAGAAATGGTTATCAACATATGCCAAATCACTGTGCGCAGAAATCCACTGGCACAACCTTGAATAAGGATATTCCATATTGCACAAAAATGACCTATAATTTCTATAGGGAAAATTAAAGACAGCAACAAGATTGTGTCCAGAGCTGAACCTCATTAATGGCATAAAATCACGGGACACAATGTACAGAGGTCACTCACAGACCTAGGAACGGGAACCAGCTGCAGCAGCTCCTTAACTCCAAGTGCCTAACAATTATCCTCAAGAAGTTTAGAGCACAAAAGCAAAAATAACTTTGCACACCTATAAATAGATTATATTTTCTTGCAGGAACATAAGATGCCATAATGGTAGTGAAGAACATGGAGCCCTGGAGGAATTCAAGGGGAGGGGGCAGAGGAGAAGGTGACACTAAGCCAATAATAACCCTTTGCAACGTAGGTTTTCATTTCTTAGAAGGGAGGATGAGACAATTCACCTTCCAAAAGAGGGATCTTTGTACTGAGACCCAAATATCATAACAAATCAGCATAGCACTATTTGTCCACCTTTTTATCCCCAAAGATAAAATATTACAAAAACAGAAATATGGCAAAACAGAAGTCTGCAAAGGAAGGTTGTGTATGGACATTCAGATTTCATTTGAACACTAATGTGACACTCCAGGGAATGGCCCACTTCTCTTCAGATTGATTGAGACCCAGTTTGCATTGACTGGGTTCCAAACCCAAGTCAAAATTAGGAAACGCAAAGTTGCACTGCCACTCATTGACTGCCATGGGATTTTCTTAAACTTCTGTAGTCAAGGATTGCATAGAGGAAATCTCATATCTGGAGGTACAGATTAATAGTGCTATGCAACCTTGTGTTGAATAGAAATGCTAGGAATTGATCTAAGACACCAAATATATGACTAAATGCAAATATGCATCCATACACAAATGGCAGCATGGTATAGTGGTTTGAGATTTAGATTATAACTCTGGAGACCAAGATTTGGATCCCTGCTCAGCCTGGAAACCCACCTTGGGCAAGTCACACTCTCTCAGTCTCAGAGGAAGGCAAAAGCAAACCCCTCTGAACAAATCTGGCAGAGTGAACCCCTGAAGAGGTTCCACCTGGGGTCACTATAAGTCAGAAACAAGTTGAAGGCACACAACAACAATTCATACACAATTACCCTTTCCATAGGACATAATCATCCTGCACTGGGGATGGGAGAAGGACGGGACCCAGACGATGCTTATGCATGATGTCCGTGGCCTGTCGTTCTCCCATCCCCAGGTGGCAGGATTGCACTGCAAATCATTGATGGATTTAACTTATCAATGACCAGTGGTCACACAGCCCTGAGCTGTGGAGGGTCAGGAATCATAGAATCAAAGAGTTGGAAGAGACCCCAGGGGCCACCCAGTCCAGCCCTCTGCTATGCAGGAACACCCATCAAAGCATTCCCAACAGATGGCCATCCAGCCTCTGCTTAAAGACCTCCAAAAAAGGAAGAGACTCCACCACACTCCATGGAGGCAGCAGCAGATTCCACTACCAGACAGCTCTGGCTGTCAGGAAGTTCTTTCTGAGGTTCAAGTGGAATCTCCTTTCCTGCAGCTTGAATCCATTGCTCCTTGTCCTAGTCTCTGGAGCGGAGGAAAACAAGCCCGCTCCCTCCTCAACATGACATCTCTTCAGATATTTAAACATGGCTGACATGTCCCCTCTTAACTTTCTCTTCTCAGACTAAACATATCCAGCTCCCTAAGGCGTTCTTCATAGGGCATGGCTTCCAGACCCTTCACCATTTTGGTCACCCTCCTCTGGACACACTCCAGTTTGTCAATATCCTTCTTGAATTGAGGTGCCCAGAACTGGACTCAGGATTCCAGATGAGGCCTGACAAAAGCAGAATACAGTGGTACCATTACTTCCCTCGAACTAGACACCATCCTCCAATAGCTGACTCATGTTCAGCTTGTTATCTACCAAGACTCCTAGATCCCTTTCACACCTACTGCTATCCAGCCATGCGTCCCCCATCCTATATTTGTTGGCTATGCTTCCTGCCCCAGCACAGCCTGGGACAGTGCCCAGCTGCACTGTGGAAGGAAGAGGCATGGCTATCATGCCTCCTCCATTCCCACAGGCAGCAGGTACAGAAGGGAGAGCTCTTGTCACCCTGGCCTCCTGGGAGAGGCATTTCTGAGATCCCTGCAGGACGCCACCAGGATCCAGTAAAGTGCAGAAAGGGCCAATGTGTTATACCTTTGCTCATCCATGCAGAATAATACTGCATGCACATCTGCACATAAGTTGCATGTGCATCCATGTACAATGGCACCACATAACTTTGCTTTTGAAACCATGAACTGAATAGGGCTGTTCTGTATCAGGTTAAAATATCTAACAGCTTCTGTAGGAGAACTTACACAAACATAAGATATCAAGATTCTGGCCTATATCTTTTGTTCTCTATCAGATTTTGATAAAAGTAACACACTTAATGGTCCCTTAAGAGAGAAGTATACCTGCTGAATTTCAGAACAGTAGGTACAGGTGTTTTTTTCCTCCAGTGTGCTATGCACCATTAAAATTACACTTTTTTGGAAAAGGAAACTACCAATAAGGCAGCTTCTACCAGGAAATTAATTGGCTCGTCATACACCACAAATAAACTGGCTCACAGAGCATGCAAAAAGTATATAGAATATTAAAATCCCCAACTCAAGTGCAGAGCAGATTAATTCAAAAAGGCACAGGGACTAGTTGCAACAACCTCTAATGAGTAAGGCTTGAAAGCAGAAAGTGTTGGCAGGTTTCTCTGAGGCCAGCGTGAATGAAAGTAGACTGGATTGCTAGATCCAAGAAGGGATAGGGATGGAGGCAGTGACACAGTGTGCCTTCCAAGTCAGTAAGGGGAGCAAAACTACTCCCATCTCAACATTAAGGAACTATAGCGGTCCTGAACCTTCTCCCCATCTTGGATAGCGCCTTTTAAGTTTGAAATAAAATATGAAATCTGGATGAAAGGCAATCAATTGAAATTCAACCCCACTGTGACTCCTTCGCACATAATCCCAGAATGAAATTCAGTACTAGGAACAGAAGCTTTTATGCCAGTGCGGTGATAAACCCATTCATGTCTTAGTCCAAATTTTAAGGGAGCAATCTATGGTGCATGAACCATGTTTGGTACAATCGTTTGAGTGTCGGACTTGGATTCAAGGAGATCAAGTTTTAATTCTCTGTTCAGCCATAAAGACCCACTTGGTGGCCTTGGGCAAGTCACACTTTCTCAGCCTTAAAGGAAAGCCATAGCTCTGAACAGATCTTGTCAAGAAAAAACTGTGATAAATTCACCTGAGGGTCACCATAAGTCAGAAATGACTGGAAGACACAAAACCATTACCATCCATGGTTCTGAACCTTATCAGCAAATAAGCTCTACACCTTGTAAAGCCCTGTTAAGGTTCAGACTAAAACCAGAGTGGATTCACCATTCCACTCATATGGGAGATATCAGCCATCTCTGGGTCAGGGGCTTGGGAGTTCTGATGCTTGAAAACCAGTTTAAAGCTGTGGAATAGTGAACTATGGTGACATCAGGAAGAAGGAAGCACAGAGAGCTATGCAGGGAAGAAAGCACTGGAGAAACCACTATAACATCTGCTACCAGCTCATCCTTTTACTTTTGCATGTGGCTACTCTGCTTCTCCCACCGAAGTAGAGCTGTAGCAGCTGGCCATAGGACAGCTTTCCCAACCCAATCCCCCGTCTGAGATGTGTTTGCACTACAGTTCCTATCATACTCAGCCAACATTTTGGAACTTTTTTTTTTTTTTTAGAGTGTCAAGTTGGGAAAAGCTAGAAAAATAAAGAAATGTAGTATATGAACACAGTAATTGCAGAAAAAGAACAACAATGTTTGGCACCCTATGAGTGACTGATGCCTGTGTATGTTTCCCTAACAGAAGTGGCCGGACATTTTTGCCCAATGTAGAAGTCTTATTCAGCTGAAAGCTGTGCAACCATAGTTGTTCCTTTGTCACTATATGACATGGTGTGTTGCAGGCATTTCACATTTGTTTGCACATTTAAATGACTCAGTCTATAACCATGAGGTTTACGAAGCAGTCCACAATCGTACCACTTTGTTGCACTTCCATGGGTTGTACATAAACTAGCTGGAGTTATCTGGTTTTGTTTTGTTTTACTATTACACAAATGGCTCAGTATTAGGGATGAAAAGAATGTTTGAAAATATTTTTTAAAACTGTCAAAACAACAACAACAAAAAACATGTTTCTCAAATGAAAGAAAACCCTAATGAGGAGAATCCCAGACTGGGGCCTGTGCAAAATTTGTACAAGTATTTCTTGTGCAGAAAGCATGCCTTTTGTACACCAGAAACAATCTTTTTCTGTGTTGAAAATGCTGTTTCCTGTGCAGAAAATGCTGTTTTATGCAGAATAATTCCCCAAATACACTATTTTTTAATTCGGAAAATAGGATTTTTCTGTCCTGCACAGAAAAAAGCCGTGCAAACTTCATACAATATAGGTCATAACCACGAACCATGAAAACTCTGTAGTTTTCAAAGAAAATTGCTAAAATTACCTGTTGCTTTCTTCAGGACCAAAATCAGCAAATAATTACATCCCTACTGAATATCAGATTGTCTTTCCCTAATCATTCCATGCAATATTCTATCTTCAGTAATGAAGTATCTCCACCTCATCTTCACTGGGAAATCACCCCTTGAACTAATTTGCCTAACCGTGGTGAAGGCAATCAAGAACGCTTTATTAGAAGTAGGGTCAGAATTAGAAAGCATTGTTACAAGGAGGTGAAAATAATAACAATTCAATAACCTCACTTTTTCCTTTCTCTTTTCCCACCAGTTTCTGTGAAGTGCTGTTTCCATGTGAACCAAAGACAATCAGACAGAAATCAACTATCAAAATGAACTGAGTGCAGCTTCTCACTTGATCCTTCATCACCCTAGACTTTTAAGCCAAGATCTTACATGACCCTGGCAGACTGTTAAGTTGAATACCTTTTGGTATTGATTAAAGCTGCTTCCTTGAATAAATTGTTGAATAGTGAATCAACAGCTCTAGAAATCCCATTGATTCAATAGTCTATGCTATTTGGGATGTCCCATCTTAAGTGTCTGCCAGAATAGCTACGGGAGACTGTGAAGGTCATGAAGGATGCCCTCAGTGTAAGGATGCTCCTTTCTCCCTTGGTGGTCAAAACAGAACAAGTCCAAGAACATCCCAGGAGGGGTTCATTGTCCAGAGGGATGAAGTTGTGGCCATTTCTGCACTACACTGTTATAGTGCTACTATTCCACTTTCAACATCCTGTGGAATCCTGGGTTTGCAGTTTAGGGAGGAGCATTTAGAATTCTTAGCCACAGAGCTCTTTGGTCTCAGTAAACTAAAAACCCCAGAATTCCATAGGGTTTTGAAAGTGGAATAATAACACTATAACAGCGTAGTGTGGAAATGGTCTGTGTCTGACAATGCCCAGCTGTTGTTGCACAATGGAATAGAGACCTGTGAGAACTAAGTACTCCAATACCTCTGCCTTGATGGGGAAATCTATTAGGTTCCCTTTCTCCTATGTTGATTTAAGAAATCTCTAGTTCTTCTCTGCCCCCACAAGGTTGGAAGATTCTTATCTATAAAAAAAGAACAGTCCAATGAAATTCTGACTCATCCGTTCACCCATCACACAAATTGCTGGAAGTGCAAAACAAAGATTCCACATTGCTGAGGTCCAAATTATCACTATGATAACAGAGATGATGATGGTATCCAGAACCTGCTGGGATGATATAGCAAATCTCTTTTAGATGTCAGACATCATTTAAAAACCTGCTCCCCACACTGTGAATCAGACACTTTTTAGACTTCTATTCTCCAAACTGTAATTAGATGCAGGTAAGCTGCATCTTTAATTCTGCCCAGCATCTAAGGGGTGGAAATGGGGATATGTTTGCAACATCCTTCTTCACATATCATTCATATATATATATATATATATATATATATATATATATATATATAGTTACAACCTCCTCTCTCCAAACACTGAGAAGTTCCAGAGATGTGGCATTTACCTGGATTGAGTGTTCTTTGGAAGAAGGTCACTGGAGGCTCACAGCATTTCTTTGCATTTGTGTTTGTTTACAAATATGCAGGTGAGCACAAGAGAAAATACACATAGCTTAGAAGTTCCGCAGCAAAATTCCGTGGCCTCAGATGAGAGAGAAAGAAAGAGAGACCCATTAAGGCATTTTCCAGAACTTGATTTCCCTTCCAGTGGTCCTACTTCTTTGCATTTATTTCCACTAATCTGTCCCAGCCTCAGAGTTCTAATTTCTGTTTACTAAGATCCTCCACCAGAGGCTACAATGCATAATTTTTATGATAAAGGAGCTACATCCACGGGCATCCTTCATGAGAGCTTTCGCTGTCTATTTCTGTGTGGCAGGGGGCTGGACTTGATGACCTTTGCATCCCCTTCCACCTCTAAGGCCCTTTCGACAGCACCCTCCCATCCTGCCACGGGGACGGGAAAAGGACAGGCCTGTGATAATGCTTCTACGTGATGTCATCATGGTCCCATCCTTCTCTCATGGGTTAAATCACTGATGGATTTTTCCCATCAACGACCCATGATTGCACAGCATCCCACACTTACCTGGCCTGCGGAAGCACCAAAAGCATGGTAGAGGTGCTTCCTGCCCCAGAGCAGCCTGGCACCACAGAAGGAAGAGGTATGGCCATCACGCTTCCATCAGCAGGGAGTCAGCTGGTGCAGAGGGCAACACTTCCTTCATGCTCCTTCCCTTGCAAAGCCGCTGCCAGGATCTCCACCAGACACTGCTGCAAGAAGGTTAGCCGCAGGAAGGGCCTAAGATTCTATGATTTGTGTGTTGTAGTTGTTTGGGTGTTAGATGAGAGCTCTGGAAGCCCAGGGTTCAATTCCCTGCTCAAACGAAGTAACCTGCTGGGGGACCTTGGGCAAAACACACTAGCTCAGCCTCCGAGGAAAGCAATGGCAAGCCCCCTCCAAACAAATATTGTCAAGAAAATTCCACCATAGGGTCATCTTAGGGGTCATTCTTTTATAATATTTTTTTAATTATTAAAATTTACAGAACAATGCATACCAATGCTTGACACACAACACAATACGTAATATATAATAAACATAAACGTACAAACTGCTTAACCCATAAATTCTTAAACTCAGTCTAATCCATAATTAAATCATAAGTGCTCCCCCTCACCAGGACCATTAAAGATATAACCACTTCCATTCGCTTCATATGGTTCCATTCCCCTTCCAGAATTGTAACAATTCTTCTGTTGGTTTACTTCCTTTCCCTTTTATTAATACATAATCAATAAATTCACCCCAAGTATCTATAAAAATATCTCTTTTTAATTCCCCCTTCTTTACTTTAATATTGCAAGTCAATTTGTCATTAATATATATATATATATATCCCATACTTCTTTATATCATTCATTTAAGTGGAAGTCTTGCTTTATTTTCCAATTCTTGGCTAGCCTTAACCTTGCTGCAGTTAATAAAATGGAAATTAGTTATTTTGTTGGCCACTTACTTTGTTCCTCATCAAATATTGATAAAAAGGCTAACTTAGAATCTAACTGTATGTTTTGATTAGTTATTTCCTTTCTTTCTATAAAAACTAACCTCCAGAATTTCAACACATTTTCACATTCCCACTTTGAGTCATCTTGGGGTTGTTGTAAGTTGGAAATGACTTGAAGAGGCCCAACAATGAACAATGGTTCTAGGGTGCCTCTACACTTCACTGTAGTGCCACTTTAACTGCCATGGTTCCATCCTATGGAATGCTGGGATATATAGTTTCATGAGATACTTCTCTATTGCATTCCTTTGAACTGAAGCATTAGAGCTCTGCTGCAGGGAATTAGAAGTACCTCACAAAAACTAAGAAGTCCAGGATTCCACAGAATGGTGCTATATCAGTCAAAGTGGTGTCAAATTGCTCTAATTGTGCAGTGTAGACACACCCTAAGATAGCTTATTATTTACAAGAAAGATCTGACAGGTTGACAGACCTGATCAGCATATATGCACAAACGTTTTAAAAAATGTTTGTCTACCCTGAGGTTGATTGTAAAACAGGAGCAGAGACAGGGAATATGGATAGGCTTTTTGTGTTTTGCTTTTGCGTGCTCTCAGGGATATAACACATAGCACCAGGGGCAGAAAGGGACAGAGAGGGTGGAGAAATGTTCTCAGAACTACATAATTGGTTGATGGCTAATCCCTTCTTCAAAACGAGAAAAGCAATCACTATTGCCTAGTGGTGTGTTTTGCTCTGTGGACTTCCTCCACAGGTGGTATTAAACTTGGAGCCAGTCTGGCTAAATGATAATATCCGCAAAATGAATTTCTCCAGACTTGCACTTAAATTAAATTTAACTGGAGGCCTGACATGATTAGCGAAATCTTCGGGGGGAGAGAATATCTAATTCTGTGTCAGAGGGGGAAAAAAATCCTCCCAACAACCATATACACACAGAGAGAGGAAAAGCAGGGCAACTGTGTGGCTTTGTTGGAAATTTGATGGGTGTTTTTGAACAACGTTAATAAATGTAGCTCAGACAGCTGAACTCTAAACACAGCTGCCCCACTAGGAAATGAAGTAACTGGCGGATATCCTACAATGGGGATGAATAGCCGAAATCTCTGTGTACGGAGTTACACATAAATTGCGCTATATTAACATTGTGTTGAACGGTGACACTGAACAACTGTACCAAGAGACTAAGTGTGCAACTGAATGCACAAGCAAATGTTGCTGTTGTTGTTGTGTGCCTTCAAGTCATTTCTGGCTTATAATGATCCTAAGGTGAATCTATTATGGGGTTTTCTGGGGTTGAGAGTGCGTGACACACCAAAGATGACCCAGCGGGTTTCCATGGCTGAGTGAGGAATTGAACTCTCATCTCCAGTGTTGTAGTCCAGTGCTCAAACCACTGTATCACACTGGCTTTCAATAATTTCCCTGCCTCAACACAATCACTATTAGTAGAAGCAGCAGAATGTTTATTTATATCCCACCTTTTTGGCTGTTTGGGACTCAGGGAGGCTTCCAGCTGGATGGCCATCTGTCAGGATTGCTTTGATTATGTTCCTACATGGTAGGGGGTTGGAATGGATGGCCCATTGTGATCCCTTCCAACTCACTGCTCCCACTGCTGGAAGAGTTTCAACCAGTGGTCATAAAGCATTATCCACAAGTGATGCCACATGGTGGGCGGGTGTGTGCGTGTGTGTGCCCTACAAGTGCTTCGACTGTGGGAAAAGCTTCAACTGGAGGTCGCATCTTGCAATACATGAGAGAACTCATGTGGGCAATAAAGCATTCAAAACAGATGTGCATCTGTGGAATGGTCTTCCTTCGGACCTCTGGCTGGAGGAGGATCTCACCCATTTCGTAAAGACCTTCCTCTTTGATTCACCGGATTAAGATGCTGAATTCCGCCTGATGTCACTGGGGTGGGTAGTGGCTGGTGGGATGTTTTATATACTGTACACCCCCTCTGTCAGTGTGACCAGTATATGAAATTTCACTTATCCATGCTGAAATGCAGTCTGGAAACATTTTGTTCCCATCTCCCTTTTTTTTTGACCACACATTGTTAATTTTTATCAGTTGTACCCTGGCTTTGGACACAAAGAATGGCAGCAAAGCCTTCTTTCTCATAGATTCTACATTTCTTTTCAGTTTCAGGCCTCCTCTCCAAGCTGCATACTAGTCTCAATATCTACGTTGTTCATCTTATTGAAAGAAACAGTGTTCACTATAATCTGCATTTTTCATTATCTACAGAGAATCTGGCAATGCATCCGCCATGGATATGGGGATGGGGGACATACAGTATATTTATAGTGTTATGCTTTATTGTCTTTGTCTCTGACTCTTCTGCCCTTTGGTGGAAAAGGTATTATAAAAGAAGAAGAAGAAGAAGAAGAAGAAGAAGAAGAAGAAGAAGAAGAAGAAGAAGAAGAAGAAGAGGAGGAGGAGGAGGAGGAGGAGGAAGTGGTAGTAGTAGTAGTAGTAGTAGTAGTAGTAGTATTTAAAATAAGGATGTACATACATGAGAGCCAGTGTGGTGTAAGGTTTTATTTCCCACTCTGCCATGGAAACCCACTGGATGACCTTGGGTGCATCACACAGTCTCACCCCAGAAAACCCCATGATAGGTTCACCTTAGGGTTCCCATAAGTTGGAAATAACATGAAGGCACAGGATAACAAACAATACACACACACACACACACACACACACACATCACGATGGTCAGAGTCAATCACGGACCTTGCGGTTCTCCAGCCTGGCTGTAAGTTGTACCATGTTCTCCCCATCTTTCAGAGAGAGGAAATGACTTTGACAGTAGGCTTGTCTAAGTCTACTGGAGAGCTACCTTCCTGGTTCAAGGAATTTTAAGCTTTAAGCTTTCCTCAGTTTTGAGGAGATGCTCATGGAGGACATTCCTAGCCAGAAACATTTGTCCACAATGATCTACATTTCCTTTGCTAACTTTATCTGCTGGCAAGAACTGGTATCAGCAAGGAGAAACACGAAAACTAAAATTAATGAGCACTATGAAGTCTATTTCTGAGTTCTCCAAATGCTTTAAAAAAAGAAAAAAGAAAGAAAGAAAAGACAGACTGAACTTACAAATCTTAAAAAGATGGGAGGGAGGTTGCCTGCAGAAAGATAAGGAAGATGAAACGATAAAGTTGAAGGCAAGCTGTTAAACTAATTTAGCAACAGAATGAATGAAAGGATCCAAACTCTTCGTTTTATCAGGGTGGATTTTTCTGCTTATAAGATTTGCCTGGAGCTTGGCTGACCTTTAAAATTACATTCTGCACCCAAATATTGTTCCGCATCGCTGTTTTGCAGCCTCTGTTTATCAAGCTGCTTTCTTTCTGTTTACTCTGGGCCTTTCAGAAGCAATTATACAAGAGATGAACAGGAGCACCAGATGAAATTGGCAAGGAGTCATAAAAACAAGGAGGGAGAGAAAGAGAGAAAGAGAACAACTGCTGGGCACTGAACAAGAGAGAGATTAGTTTTCTGTTTACATACAGACATGTTTGATGATGCCTATGCCCAAAGCTTAGAATGTTACTTTTTAAAGAGAATTAATTAGAATTCCCAAAAGATTTAGCTACAATTATAGTTACAATTTACTGTCTCTTTTCAGGGGCAATTAAGTTACTGATGATGGTGGTGGTATAATATTTAAACTTCTACCTTACCTTTTATCAAAGGATGTCGGAGCAGTGCACAATATCAGTAATTTAAAACATTTCCAGGTTAAAAACATTAATAATTTCAACAAAATAAAAACATATTGATCACAACAGCAATGAAAAACACTTTGAAAGCAACGGTTAAAACCACTTTAAAAGCTATAGCAATTTTAAACTATGTACTGTACATGTTCCTTTGAAATAAATTAGTCCCCAAAGGCTTCAATGAAAAGCCATGTTTTGACTTGGCATCAGAAAGAAATCAATGTTGTTGCACGTTGGGCCTCCAAGAGAAGGATATTTCATAATAGGGGTGCTGAGAAGGTCTTCTCTTCCAGGTCATAGAATCATAGAATCATAGAATCATAGAAATGCAGAGTTGGAAGAGACCACAAGGGCCATCCAGTCCAACCCCCTGCCATGCAGGAACACCCTCAAAGCACTCCCAACAGATGGACATCCAGCCTCTGCTTAAAAACCTCCAAAGAAGGAGACTCCACTACATGCCGAGGCAGCAGATTCCACTGCCGGACAGCCCTGACTGTCAGGAAGTTCTTCCTGAGGTTCAGGTGGAATCTCCTTTCCTGCAGCTTGAATCCATTGCTCCTTGTCCTGGTCTCTGGAGCAGCAGAAAACAAGCCCTCTCCCTCCTCTACATGGCATCCCTTCAAATATTTAAACATAGCTATCATGTCCCCTCTTAACCTTCTCTTCTGCAGACTAAACATACCCAGCTCTCTAAGTCTATCCTCATAGGGCATGTCTTCCAGGCCTCTCACCATTTTGGTTGACCTGCTCTGGACCTGCTCCAGCCTGACCATGTCCTTCTTGAATTGGGGTGCCCAGAACTGGACATAGTATTCAAGATGAGGTCTAACCAAAGCAGAGTAGAGTGGTACCAGTACCTCCCTCGATCTAGACACCATACTCCTATTGATGCAGCCGAGAATTGTGTTGGCTTTCTTGGCTGCCGCATCACACTGCTGACTCATGTTCAGCTTGTGGTCTATTAAGACTCCTAGATCCCTTTCACACATACTGCTATCCAGCCACGTGTCCCCCATCCTATATTTCTGTATTCCATTTTTTCTACCTAAGTGTAGGACCTTACACTTCTCTCTGTTGAATTTCATTTTGTTAGCTTTGGCCCAGCTCTCCAATCTAACCAGGTCATTTTGAATTTTGATCCTCTCACAGTTCATTGCTCTCAGAGGTGGGACAAACAGTAAGGCCCCTCCTACAGACCTCAGTCCTATACAGGCTCCTCCAAGTTCAGAGGATACTGTTATCCTGATTTCTGGGGTCTCGTGAGGGACACCTCAATGTGCTCAAAATACTGGGGAATGCGAATTAGCAAGAGCACAAGCTAAGCAATGCAAGAGGCAGGGCAACCTAGCAAGATCTTGAACCCAATGTCTATGAGGTCAGGCCGAGTCAATAATCAAACAGAAGTAAATAACAATTGTTTTCCTTTATTTTGAGATACAGTCAAAACGTATGTATGCAGACACTCACGCAGACCTAGTGAAAGAAAGGTAGGAGTTGGATAGAGGGTTTTGATAGGGATTTTTAAGGGGAAATACTACACCTGATCCTGAAGCTCGGTTTATCAGAAGAAAAGTCTGTTGTATCAGAGATTCTCAGCACGTGGGAGCTCAGGGGAAGGCTCGTTGGATGGAGTGACAGCAAGGCGGGGTGGAAGTCAGAGCAATCTGAAGAGACGCTCAAAATCAGGGGGTCTTCTAGGGGAAAACGTGCCTGTAGGTTAGTCTGTTCCTGGGGAAAACAATGGGTTTCGGGCTGGAGACAAAGCCTCCGAAAGGTCAGTACTTTAGATGATTGAATTATGACAGCATTGTCAATAGCGTAGACAGTATGCAAACGCAGAGTGCTTGACATTGGATATTCGGCTCGTCAAGCTGCCTGCTCAGGGCAGGGGATCCTTTGTAAACAGCGTGCATACATAATGTGATCTTAAGAGGGTACTTGCCTGGAGGTCTCCTGAAGCTGCAGTCCGGCAATTACTGGCCTGCCTGGATTTGTTTTGAATAGTTCAGCTATTTTCGGCCGTGCCCGTGTGCGCGCTTGTCCGGGGGCCTCGCAAGCACATGGAGAGGAATGGGTGGTGAAGGCCAAATTCTTGATATCAAATGATATCTAATATACCACAAGTCCGGACTAGAAACTACAGTAACAATACACTTAGAAGTTTCAAAAACTTTATTCAGAGCACCGAAGAAACAACAGCACACTTTGGCAATTGACAAGATTAAAGGACTGTTGGACTTGCACTAATACATAAGCCATTACATTTCAAAATTATTGTGCACTGCTATTCCATTTGTGAACAAAACAAAACAACCCTTTTCCTGGGCTTTACCTTCTCTCTCCCGTTTTCTCATCCAGCCTGCCACTAGAGTGATTTTGCAGCCATGTCTGTTCATTCTTATCACAAACCATTACCATAACATTCTGGGATATCTCAGCTTCCCATCCATCTCCTCCTCCCATCTTCCCCCTGCACAGCAAAGCATCTAAACCCTAAATTAAGACTATAAACATGGCAGGGAGAGCACAGCCAACCTGACACGCAAAGCAGGTGCGTTTAGGGACAGGTACTCCTTCAAGCAGTAATTTTTCCCTTTTCTCAAAAATAACCAGTAATTACCCTGTTGTTGTTGTTGCTGCTGCTGTGTGCCTTCAAGTTATTTCCAACTTACAGAAATTCTAAGGTAAATCTATTACAGGGTTGTCTGCGGCTGAGAATGTGTGATGCACCCAAGGTCACCTAGTAGGTTTCCATGGCTGAATAAGGGAATCAGACTCTGTTCTCCAGGGTTGTAGTTCAGTTCTCAAACCACTACGCCATGTGGGCTTTCAGTAATTACCCTGCCTCAATACAATTACTAGGAGGAGGAGGAGAAGGAGGAGGAAATTTATTTATATTCCACCTTTTTGCTAGTTTGGGACTCAAGGAGGCTTCCGACTGGATAGCCATCTGTCAGGAGTCCTTTGATTAAATAGTCCCACATGGCAGAATGGGGTTGGACTGGATGGCTGGATAGGAAAATCATTCTATAACTACAAGGGTAAGTGAAAAGTTATATTGACTCCACAAAAATCGTAAAGTTATCTTTTGCTTGGAGTTTTGAAAAGGCACTTTGTTTCACTTACAAGCATAACATGACTTAAGCCATTTCCACACTAGACTGTTATAGCGCTATGATTCCACTTTCAACATCCCATGGAATCCTGGGGTTTGCAATTTTGGGAGGGGCTCACCAGCCCCTCCCGAAATTGCAAACCCCAGGATTCCATGGGATGTTGAAAGTGGAATCATAGCGCTATAACAGTCTAGTGCAGAAACGGCCTTAGTGCTATCTTCTTTACTGGAAAGTAATTATAACTAGCTGTTTCTTGCTTCCAAACCGTGCCTATTCCTAATCCATCCTATATACAAGGTAGAGAATATCTCGCCCCTCATGGGCAGTGTGGTACTTCTTTCCCGCTCTGAATATTCCTATATTTTTGAAATGACATTTGAAATGTGGTGCTGTGGGAGAACAGTTGCCATGAACTGGCAAAAAGACAAATAAATGCATCCAAGAGCAAAGCAAGCTTAAACTCTCAGTAGAAGTTAAGATGGGCAAACTGAGGCTCTCATACTTTGGACATATGGGATGACATGACTCAGTAGAAAAAGTGATAATGACGGGAAACATGGAAGGCAGTAAGGAAAGAGGGTGACCACACTACAGGTGGATTGTTTCAATCGCAAGACCCACGGCCCCGAGTTTGCAAAACCTGAACAGAGTGTCTTAGAGGTTTCTTGTTCATAGGATCCACTTATATCAAAAGTGGCAAATCAAATTGCAGCAGTAATGTGAAAAGCAAACACCTGTATCACCTGAAGGCCCAATATAACATATGTTGAATTTTATCTCTGAATGGACATCCAAAGACTCTGGAAGCAGAATAAATGACCCAGGAAAACAGACAAGGAAGGGTTACCTTCAGTCTCTACCCACCACTCATTGAGGCAGAACAAGGAAAGGTATTTATATACAGAAATGCCCAACTTGGCTTTAGATGAGGCACCTGGGGTAAATTGTCAGTGCCCAAATGCCACAGGATTAGTTGCTGAGCTGAGCATCCAGCTCCCCTTGAGAGAAGGGGATACAGAATTATAGAATCCTATGGTGGGAAGAGACACAAAGGCCATTTACGCCAACCCTTGCCAAGCAGGAATGCTTGATGATACATAAATGACCACCCAATTTTTCAAAAAGTCCAAATCCCTTTTCAGAAGTGTTTCCTCAGTCATAAAGTGGGAGAGGGGGTTCACTGGAGGAGTTCTTGTCTTTGAATCTAATCCTGAAGGAGAAGAAGCTTGTGTATGTTAGATTCGTTCACACAAATAGAGGTACATAGGGTGAGAGAAGAACAAGCTCTTAGGTTTAGAGTCCATGGTGCAGGAACATTAAACCACAATCCAATATGGCTGTAAATGTAGCCAACATTTCTATCACACTTAACTATGCAGTACATTTGGGGGTTACAGTTGCTTCTTCTCCTTCCCCGGGTGCACAAGAGTAGCCAGATGCTCTCAGGTGCAGCTTCATACCTACCCACTGACTAGCTGCAGGGATGCAACCAGATGTCATCCAGCTGCCCATGGACACCCAGAGAAACAGCAGTGGTACCTGTCATTCCTAAGATGAGGCCAGTAGCTGCTTTTATATTCCCAAGTGTACAAAAAGAGCTGGACAGCTCCTACAGCCAACCTCAGAGCTGCTGGCTGCCCTTCTAAACCTGGCTCAAAGACACTGCACAAGGAGGTACGGGATACTTCCTTCTATAATAACTTCTAAAATGCTTATATGGGGAGTTCAGCTTGCATAAGCTGCCTTTTGGATCCTGGCCAGTGTCTCAGATAGACTATGTAGAAGGTTGCTGTTGCTATCCCAGACTTATACGTGGAAATAGAACATTGGCCCTTGCTCACAGCAGGCATATCTTTTTATCTCTCTTTGCCATGAACAAAATAACCAGCATCTAATGTCAGCACCATAGTTTCCTTCTCACCTGCTGGTCTGCACTGAACATCAGAAATACACAGGTAGCCATATGGCCTAGAGTTAATGCCATTCCTACTAATTAATAAGACAGCATTAAATGTTTTTTAAAAAAGAGAATGAAAGATTGGAAAGCAGCCACATTTGATGAAAACACATGTTTGTCAAAAGCAGATGGCTCCTTTTTCTTCTAATGATAACTAGCTCCATATGATGTTGCAGATATGCATGGACACACACATTGCCTAGCAATGCAATAAACAGATACAGTTGCCACTGAGGTCAGTCTTTGAAAGGCTTGTAAAATGGCTTCTATTGATACCTCAGAGTGACTGTGATTTGGAACCACCAGTTGCTTATCTATTCATGGAAGAACTTAACTATTAATACAGAATAGCTTAATTATTGGTACAGAACCCAGGCATGCTGGCTAAAGAGATATATTGTTTTTATACCAACACCAGTTCAGAGGAAGTCAATGTTTGTGGAATGTAATGAGTGGTGAATGAATGTTATGCATTGACTCTTTGTGTTTTTAACTTATTTATTTATTTATTTATTTGCGTTGTGTAGTGGTTCAAGTGTTGGACTACAATTCTGGAGACCAGGGTTTGAATCTCACCCAACCATGGAAATCCACCAGGTGACTATGGACAAATCACTTTCTCAGCCTCAGAAGAAGGCAGAAGCAAAGCCCCTCTGAACAAATCTTGCCAAGAAAACCTCATAAGAAGTTTGCTTTAGGGTTGCCATAAGTTAGAAACAACCTGAAGGCTGTCATGTCCTGGAGAACCTGCATTCCACAAGCTTCACTCAGAGGTGATCAGCAGTTTGTAGCAGTTTGTATTTGTAACATGGCAATCAAACAACACAGAACATTTAGTCAGAACTTGCTGATACTACAGTATACATGGTGGTTACAAGTTTTATACCCTTCAGATACAAATTTAGCCACGCAGAGCTGTGATTGGAGAGGATCATAGATCCAATATTATCCCATCATTCCAGATGTTTCCCAGACTCATAGTTCTCTACCTATCTTTCATCCTTGAGGCTGGAACATGTTTCCTGCCTCCTTATCCCTGGACATTTCCACTTCTCACACAACACTTTTTGGTACTTTTGTTTTCCCCCTCTGATCTTCTTTTCCACTAGCAGATATATTGTAGCAGCTCATAATAAAGCAGCTAACCATTTGATTCATTGGAATACACAAACATGCTTCAATTAGATACATAGTCAGAATCAACAATTAGCATTCAATATTTTGCAATGCCTAAGCTGGCCACCCTAGCCATTCCAATACACATCTGGCAAAACCTTATGACAGAAACTATGCATCTTGACGGGCACACAACAATGACAACAACAACAGAAGAGTACATATAGTTTGTCTATTCACTTTCCCTTTCCACAATACTTTCTGCTTACTTAATAAATCATAAGACGTGCAATGATGTGTCCTTAATAAATCTGTTGAATATTGATTCCCCAGCCCCATGCCAATAGTATGGTATTTTAATGCTTCTCTTTTTGTTAAATCTTGCATTCCTTGTTCCTTTAAGTGTTCTGCAACCAGCTCATTACTGATCTCATTAAATGATGAGATCCTACATCAAGAATGCAGAGTGTAACTTTACATTCACAGAGACAGTTGCACATTAGTGGACTGTAATACTATGTGACTGAATTTCAAACACATGTAGAATCACAATTATAATGCTCAGTGCATATCTGCATGTGAAATGCATCACAGGCACAATGGCACCACATGTTCAGCTCTGTTTCCACAGGCTTCAACTGAACGTAGACATTATACCATGGCCCCAAAAGTATAAACATATATGTAAAGCAACTTACGCATGTGTGAGTCACTAACAGGATGCCAATCAATATCTCCAAATTGGGACCAGGGGTCTGTAGGAATCAGAGACAGTAATAGACTTTCTCCAAGCAAAAAGAAAATTCCTCATTGTTTCCTTTGAGAAGAAAATTAGTGAAGAATTGAATTCATATTCCATTCCTTTCCTTGATTCAATAGACCCAAAATTCTGGAGGATGATAAGGGGCACTAAGAACAAAATATATGAGGAGAAGCCAAAGAAGTTGGGCACATACAGCTTGGTGAAGAGAAGATTCATGTCAGAAGTGACATGATCACAGTCTCTAACTATCTAAAAGGCCGTCACAGAGGCCATTTCCACACTACACTGTTATAGTGTCAATGTCCTGTGGAATTCTGGGGTTTGTAGTTTATTAAGGCCAATGAGCTCTCTGGCTGAGAATTCTAAATGTCCCTCCCTAAACTGCAAACCTCAGGATTCCATAGAATATTGACAGTGTAGCTTGGAAACAGCTAGAGAGGAGGTCTTAGCTTTATTCTCTGCTACCCCAAAGGGTAAGACTATGCTTTAAGTTAGAGGATGGTAGATTTTGATTGAATAGTAGAAGGAGCTTCTTGATGGAAAGAAGGATGGGCAAGGGAACAGATTACTAGAGAGATGGTGGGATTTCTTTCTCTGAATATCTTCAGAAAAAAAGCTAATTGCTGGGGATGCTCTGGATGGAGATCCTGCATTGAGCATAGGGTTGGACCTGATGGCCTATAGGGTCCCTTCCAACTCTATGAGTCTGTGGGTCTGTGACTGGCAGGTCTCTTTCTAGTCCTCTCTCCTCATTCCTTGCTTTTTGGTGTGCCTGTATCTTGTACATGTACAAACCCCTTGAAACCAGTAAGTCCTTAGATCAACTGATCACAGTTGAAGATATGTGTCCAGGCCACTATGTACACAAACACACACACAAAATTCCAAATTTCATTCCTCCAGCATCACTCAATCAAACATTTACCTTCCCACTATGGCAGGGATGCACAGTAATTCCTTGAAACTTCAGACAACACCTTAAGACTTAAGCAACCCTGTTTGTGCTGTGATTCAACAATGCTGGGAGTACTGCCTCTGGATATTCTACTTCCTGAATATCACAGTTCAAATAGCAATATGTTTAGTTATTACAATGAACTGTCTCTCTCTCTCTCTCTCTCTCTTTTTCATATGCACACATTTTATCCTCACACCTGCAAAACATAAATAAAAAAGCCTAGATCCTGCATTATCAGATTTAGCTACAATGACAAAGCTCCTCTTTAGTTACATTAGTTAATTCCACCCTACCCACCCACCCTAAAAACATACCTTTTCAGCTTGGAAGCACCTGAACTGAAGGCTTTCTGATGTGGTGCGGGTTGGTGTGCTGGGAGACGATGTCTCCAGTGCTCCTCTGGTCATGAAGCATGTCAAAGACAGGCATCTGGAGAGGACCTTTGGGGTCCTCCTGCAGCTGTTTCTCTCAAACAGAACAACTAATCAGAACTGGAAGTGTTGAAAAGTCTACTTCCGGCTTCATTTTTTAGGTCAGGAAGACAGGAGTCTGAGCCCATTCTAAGGCAAAGCCACTATTCCGGTAAAGCTCTAGAAGTAGAAAAACAGACAACTGGAGTTCAATTTTTTTTTCTGAGTTGAATGCTATTGAGAGATCCAGGGAGTTCACGGAGCATAAAAACAGTCTTGATGGGCTGTGTGCATCTTGGTACCTTGCCCACTTGTGACCTAAACAACCATTTTGAGTACATCTGAAGTGAAATCTTATACAATATTCAAAGACAGCAGCCAACATTCTGAATCGGGAGACATATCACACATGTATAATTAAGAAACATTCCCCGTCCAAATCCCCTTACCCTTGAAATATCCATGTTATTGCTGCTTCACACCACACAGATATTGACATTGCCTGGCCAGTGCAGAGTGGAAGGAGCAGCAAAGAAGTGTCTAGCTATTCTAAAGCTGGATACACAACAGTAGCATCATCCACAGGGACTTCTAAACAATGACATAGAATCAAAGAATCATGGGATTAAGGAATTTGAATGTGCTTCATAGGCCATTAAATCTAATTCCCCTGCCCAATGTAGGACCTCAGCTACAGCATTCCCGGAAGGTAGTTGCCCAGCCCCCTTTTGAAGGTGTTTAGAGAAAGAGACCAATGGCCAACCACTCTTACCACCAAGAAGTTTCTTCAAATGTTCAGTCAAAATCTACCCTCCTTTATCTTAAACCCATTAGGCTTGGTCCTATGCTCTGGGATAGCAGAGAACAAACTGGGACACTCTTCTCTGTGACAGCCCTCTAGATGTTTGAAGAGTATTGAGAGCCAGCATGGGCATGACCAGACTATGACCCTGGAGACCAGGGTTTGATTCTCCACTTGGTCATGGAAACCCACTATGTGACCTTGCATCACAGACATTCAGCCTCAGAAAACCCTGTGATAGGTTCACCAGAGGGTCACCATAAGTCAAAAATGACTTGAAGGCACATAACAACAAGTCATATCACCCCTCAGTCTTCTTTTCATCAGGCTGAATATGCCCAATTCCCTCATTCATTTCTTATATGTTTTGTTCTCTCTATGTCTCATCATCTTTTTTTTTACCTTTTCTGAACCAGGTTATCATCATCCATCATTCACAGGGACTTCCAAAAGACCCTTGGGTGGTCCAGGAGGATACTTATCACTGTGTGGGCAGCTATAGAAAAACAGCTGTGTGCTTCTCCATCTCTCATGCTAACCAGGAAACAACCACATTGGGCTGTAGCAGAGAAAGTGTGTGTTTGGGAAAGCGATCAGTACAGAATTTCGTGCTCAGCAACAAACAAAAAGTGACTTACAATGGCTCAAGCTAGGCTTACAGCATCATGACACACTGTGTGGATGTGTGGAACCTGTCATAAGTATTTCCTTAGTATATGTAAAAGAATAGATCTACTAGTCTAGATATTCCTATAGTTTGCTAAAGCACTACCAAGTATCAGTTGCCAATTGGTGATTGCAAGCATGTATCTGTTGAAATTTGCTAAGGCACTCCAGGGCACCAAATGGTTAATTGCTTTATTGTTGGTTGCTATAATTTACCTGGGCAAGGAAAAAAGATCAGAGAGGGACTAGGAAAGTATTTGGAAAGATGTTATGGGAACTGGAAATGCTCAAGATAAGGAGATAAAAACTTGTTCCAGCTTCAAGGATAAAAGAAATATAAATAACAGAGGGTCTGGGAAAAATGTCTAACTGGTAGAATGATGTGAGATTTATGACTTTCACCAATCACTGCTATGCCTCCTAAATTTGTACGACAAGGTAAAAAATCTGTATATGCCCCAAATATGATAGTCTTAGCAATTTCTCAGGAAAGCTGCTGTGTAGCTTGCTTTGCTCCTAATAAATACTTCTTTTCTAACTCTGAGTGAAGTTTGTGAGCTCAAGCTACCTGGGACATGACATTTACTAACAAAATGATATGAATTTAATAACTGTCCCAGCAAAACCTGCTATCCATGTTTTTACCCTCAGCCATGAAGCTTTCCAACCCACAGAATAATTTTGTTCCCTTTAAATTAACTGCACTAATATCCCACAACATTATGTGTCAGTTTATGATATATCAGTGCAACAACCAGAGAGTTTTGAAATGTACCAAGGATCAAGAAAGTTAACTGCTGAATTGTATCCCCTGTGAGAGTTTTATGCAGAACAATCATTTACATACAACGTTAATGAGATATGCCTAACCATTTTCTCTGTTTGTCTCTCTCTGTTTCTGTCTCTCTCACTCTTACACATACACACACACAAACACACACAGATATGTACTGGTGCCTCATTAATATGGCTCTAATATCTTACCCTGTGGGAAAAGCTGAATTAATGACAAGGGCTTCTGACTCAAGATTATAACAGAAATAAAATTAAATGGTTTATTGATACACAACACTCAGTGCAGAAGCATAAAAAAAAACAATAATGTGAAGCTAAATGACTGAACAAGGACATAAAGAAAAATCCATCAAGGCTGTACGATATATTTATGGTGTTGACTTAAGCTCCAATACTATACACACTGACCTGGAAGGAAATCCTATTGAATCCTATGGAGATTACTTCAGAGAACACCCTATAGGCTTCTGCTGTAAATGAAGAGAAAGAGGTTTGTAGCATAAGTTTTTGTAGACTTGGGCCATTTCTGACTAGAATGTTAGAGTGCTATTATTCCACTTTCAACATCCTATGGAATCCTGGGGTTTGCAATTTAGGGAAGGACCTCAAACTGTTCCAGACTAACACAATGGGCCTTTCTGCCCTACACTGTTTTAGTGCTATTATTCCACTTTCAACCTCCTGTGGAATTCTCAGCTCTCTGGCTGAGAATTCTATATACCCCTCCCTAAACTGCAAACCCCAGGATTCCAGAGGATGTTGAAAGGGGAATAATAGTGCTATAATAGTATAGGGCAGAAATGGTCCATGTCTTTGAATTCTAGGCAGGTGTACCTATGCTGCCTGGACCATCCTATTGCACAAGTCATACTACTTTCACCACATTAATGAACGCTCTTGATGTGCAATGGTCAGTTAGACCACCCAGTCGAAACACACTAGGGAACACATTAATGCAATGCCTTTAAAAGTATAATACTTTGTGGAATAGTTATGCAGAACAGCAAATGGTGAAACTATAGCCAGCATAGTATAGTGGTTTGAGCATTGGACTATGAAACTGGGGACCAGGGTTTGATTCTCTGCTTAGCCATGGAAATCCACTGGGCGATCTTGGGCACATCACACGCTCTCAGTTCACCTTAGGGTCACCATAAGTCAGAAATAACTTGAAGGTGCACACAACAACAACAACACTACGAACAAATGAAGCAAGCACAAATTTCTGGTAAGAAAAGGTGGACACATGATCTACAATTACGAATTCAAATAAACAAGCAAGAGAAAAGAAGGGGGAATGGAGGGAAAGCAAACTCATTTTTTTTCCCTTCAAAGGCAAATATCCTTCTAGGGTGATCTGGAGCATTTCAAGTTAACCAAAACAGTGAAGAAGCCTATATTGGGAAGTGGGCTTGCAGTATATCATGAAGATTGTGCGCTCTCCAGGGAGGCATAAATCAAACCCTCTCTTTGGTATGTGGACAGAACCTGCTCTAAACTGAGAACAGAAGAGAAGCAGCCACCTAATTCTAAGCAGTTCAGGTGCTTAGAGATTATACACACTTTTAGTGTAATTTAAATATACACAATTATAACTCGTTCAGTTGCACAGTGGAAGAGCCAGCATAGTGTAACGGCTTGAGCTTTGGATTATGATACCAGAAAACCAGGATTCAGATCCCCATCCACCTATGGAAACCCACTGAGTGACCTTAGGCAAAACACACTCTCTCACTCTCAGGAAAAAGCAATGGTAAACATCTTAATATATCCTGCCAAGAAACCCTGCAATAGGGTCACTGTAAGTCAGCTTGAAGGTACATAATAACCAAAGATATACCCAGTCCTCCTGGTTACTCACACTAACATGGCATCACAAACACTTTTGAAGATATTGCAAAAGAAGATATCTATACCTCCTTGCTACGACTTCTTTCCTCAGTTGTGTACTGGCAACTGGAAGATACCCAGGTGCAGCTCTGTCTCCTTGGCCACTTATTTACTATAGGGATGTGGCTCAGTCCTGTCTACTTTGCATTAAGCATAAAGTTCCCCTCGGTGATAGAAGAAGGCAGTTCTCCTGCTGCAGTCCCTGGCCAATCAGTGGTCCTTTGGCTCATGGAGGGTGAGAAGCTGCATGCTGGTGCCACCCAGCAGCCATTACACAACCAGGGAGAAATCATTGAACAAGGTGGTACTTCCCTTACAGAAGCAGCTGAACATTTTGACTGATGCCAAATTATGGACTACTTCAAGTCCTCTCCTATACCAAAAAAGACCAGGGAAAGAGGTAAAACAGGACATAATTGCCTCCAACTGTCCTGGGGAATTTGGGGACCAAGAAAAGGATCTGGATTTTTTTTTAAAAAAAAAAAAATTAGGGGATCTGGGGGTCACAAAAATGACCTTCTCCACCCCTACCCTAGCCTCACTATGGCTGACGTCCTGTTGGTTAGTTCCAAGTACAGAAGCCTCATTCAATCAATTGCTGAATGGTGATTCAGTGTGTAGATAAATCTAATGTATTCAGTGTCTCTAATCTAGTCAAGACTAAGGCTCTTACTGCACCATGGCCTGATATCGCGTCATCTTGGCAGGATCCCAGCAATGGCAATGCCCATGACACGCAGTCAGCTGCTGGTGGATGGGTAGCATTTTCTTCCTTCCACAGTACAGTGTGAATGGTGGGTCCCATTCCCTGCCTCTTCCTTCACTGTACTGCAGGAGGAAGAGCTATCAAGTGTTTCCAACCTTATCGCACACCCGCAGCCAACAGGATCGTGGTGGGAAAGGGGGGCATTACCAGGTTTTCTGGTAATAAGATAAAAAATTATCACAATGGATGGGGATGTGACAGCACCTGGTAAGCAATGATGTTGTGCAATGGCACACATCTCATACTAGGAGCAACACCTACCGTGCTGGGATGGCAATGTCATGAGGTAAGGACCCAGAACAGAATTTAGGACAGTATGTTGTCTTTCTGACCAATAAGCCTAGAAACTGAACAGGAGGCAATGTTAAGCATGAATTGAAGCTCCAGACCCTTACCATTATATCAAAATGTGGTTGCTGTACTTTTTTTTTTTTAACTAAGACAAATACTCAATTAATCTTAAACAGCCAACTAATTTAGGATTTAAAGGCTGACATCTCTTGGGCACTACAGGGGGCAGAAAGCTATGTAAGCAGATCCCATTGTGTTCCAAAAGACTAATTATCGTAACCCTGTTTTCCTACAAATAGGTTTTCACATCAAATGCTCTTTACACTGTGGAAGTAGCATATGGAAATATAACCAGCTATTCACCTGCCAAAAATCTCATTAGCACAAAAAGAAAAGAAGCTGAAACAAGGTGTACTGAACGTAATGAATTTATGCACTTTCTCCAAACATATTTAGAAGCTTCTGTTTACAGTAGCAAATAATTAACAGGCACAGCTTCCTTGCTTCACTTTAGGATTACAAACTTCTTAAAGTAGAACTTGAGATGTATTTTAGATATCAATGGGGCTTAGTGTATCCAACCTTCCAGGTGCTAGGAAAACTGAAAATACAGAACAGATGTTTAAAAGAAGAAAAAGAAGCATCAACTGTTACTTTTTCTTTCCAAACATATCTTCTCTCTGAACCTTGCATTTCTGGATTCATTGTTATCTTAACCCAACCAAGTACTTCAATACTGTTAACAAAACTAGAAAGTAAAATTTAAAAGTAAATAGCTACATTTAAAAGTTCAAATCCCCCAAAAGCCATCAATTACCACTGAAGATGCTATTGGAAAAGTTAACTCTTTGCTTTCCCACCTCTCAAAAATAACTGAAATAGATATTTATCATAGAAGCATAGAGCTGGAAGAGACCACAAGGGCCATTGAGTCCAGTCTCCCGCCATGCAGGAATATAAAATTGAAGCATTCCTGAGAGATAGCCACCCAGTCTCTGCTTAGAAACCTCCAAAGAAGGAGACTCCACCAAAATAAGAGATAGCGTATTCAACTGTCAAACTACTCCTACCATCAGGAAGTTCTTCCTAATGTTTAGGTGGAACTTTTGTTTCCTGAAGTTTGAAGCCATTGCTCTGTGTCCTAGTCTTTGAAGCAGCAGAAAACAGGCTTGCTCCATCCTCCATATGATATCCCTTCAAATATCCACTCCACCCTATTCCATGGTACAGTGTAATTGGCAAGAAATATTGTTTAATTGGCGCAAAATATATAAATTGTATACTTACGGCTGAAAGCCAAGTGGAAAAGGACTCTGGCTGGGAGCTTCATGCTAAGGCAGATGACCTCAGCACGATCAGGTCATAAGTTCATGAGGATTAGCTGGAGAACCCAACTTAACGGCTTTGAGATTATCCTCTCAATTGCCCAAACTAGAAGATAATAGCTAATGAAACTGCAGGAGGAAGCAACCAAAAGATCAATGTCTTGTAACCTCTTTCCATGGAATCTCCTCTTTGTTTCCTCATCTGTTCAGACATTAAGAGACTATCATAGCCTCCATAAATGCTTTGTCACATGAAGTTAAGACCATTAGCCCATTCCAGACCCTTTTGCTTGCTCTTCCAGAGAGCAAACATACCACTTCATGGTGGGAAACAAGGTACTTAAACCCCGGCTCCAGCCCAGGTAATTTGGTAGTACCTTAGATGAATGTTGGTGTGTTGTGCTATATGATGGCCCCCATATTCCTGGTTATTGTATTTCCCTCAAACCCCCAGTGTGAGCCACACTTTGCCCCAATCTCCTATTGTATGAATGGTAATGATCACCCACTTCATCACCAAATCTCCTGGATAGCCAACCCTTCTCCCCTTTCCCTTCGATAGCCTTGTATGACTTGTGAGACTGCTTGCTTTCTTGTGTGTATTTGTGAAGTCCACAATATAACATTCTTTTAAACTTCCAACTGTTGTCTCGCAGCTGGTATCGGTTTACATAGGTGAAAAGATCCCATAGCTACCCCTTCTCTCACAGGCCTCCTTTCTGAGCTATAATTTTCACAGAGGCATCAGCTTTGCTGGTGCACCTCTGAGTCACCCAACTTCTAGGGTTGGGCCATGTTATCCAACTTCCTACTACTGCAGGTAGGCTTCAGGTAGGCTTCCAAGCTGCTTAAAAACTTCCAATCAAGTTCAAAAGGTAAGGTTTCCAGGTTCTGCTCTTGAGTCCCAACTCTTGGTTTCCTCCTTGACCTTTTTTCTTGGTTTGTTCCTGGCTGTTCTGGCTTACCTTCTGGCTTGTCCTATAGTTACTGGTTTCTAGGTCCCCTCCTGATTCATATCAAGACTTTGCCCACAATGCAGCCCTATCAGACACAGAACTTGTCCTGGAAAAAAAACCTTTCGTGACTCACCTTCATCCAACTCCAAATCTTTCCCATAGAGAGCCTCCAAGAAGCTAAAGTATAGTTCTTAAAGACCTTGACTCTCTTTTACACAAAGGTGCTACGAAAGGGCAAGCCAGATGATTGCTACAGCCATACTACAACTCTGAAATATTCATGTTCTAATGGTACTGCAAGCATGCATTTGGGAGCTCCTGTAACAGCAATTGCTGCGCATCAGTACACAGATGCATGAGCGTGCTGGCCAAGGTGCACAGCATGATTTCATTCTCTCAAACAAAGGTTAGCACTGCTAAACACCCTTAGTTCACAAACTAGATTTAGAAATGAGAAGAAAGAGTGCAGTCTCTCGCAGTTTTGAGCCTGGGCTCACTGAGTCTTTAGCTGACCTCCTTCTCTGTTGCTTTAAAAATGTAGGCACTGACAGCTCTTTTTAAAAATTTTCATCCAGTCTTTAGAACTGTAGAAAACTTTCATCCAAGACAAATCCTTGAGGCACATATTTCTGGAGACCTGGACAGTGAAAATAACAAGCAGTAATTGAAATTTGATATTGGACTTTCATAGCATAAATCTCCACATGTGGAATTATGTATCACTTCTGATATGCAACCATTGTGTCAAATGGCCACAGTGCGCATATGAACCAAGGCATGAAATGTGCAAATGAATGCATCATCAATCTACACAAATATCCATGTGCAATGGAAGTGCATGCAGAACTCTTTTTCTGCAGACTTTCACAGAATATGCATGCTCCATATTGGACAAAATGTCCAGCTGCTTCTGTAAGGGAATATATTCACGCGTAAGATACCAATAAGATTCTGGAAAGCAATTAGAAACTGAAGGCTCCAAGGCTGGCATCCAGTTAGTAAAATGTGATGTCAAAAGTCTGCTCTGCAACATCACAGCTCACTTTTTTGCTCATTGCTTGGATCAGAATTCTGTTTCAACCATGCTACAGCCAAAAGCCCCCCTGCAAAGAAAATCAATGTAAAAAAAACACAAAACCTCTTCCCAACTTGGCCATTTCTAGGTTGTTGGAGAGTGAGGGGATGAGCAGTAACGCTTGTGTGTATTTCATCTTGAGTTTCTTTTGCAGAAAATTGTATTTTCTGTGCAAGGATGCCATGGCTGAGATCTGAGATTACATAGCAGAAATTTCTCAACATGAAGTTAAGTATGAATTGTGCTGTGTAACCCTTGTACGCCACTGTTGCACAACTGAACCAAGACTCCCAACTAAACATTAAAATGCTTTATGCAATGCACATCCTTGTACATCCCTATGCAGTGCACAATGGGTGCAATGTACATCTGTGTGTAATGATACCACAAGTTTGAACTGCATGTAGACATTCTGCATTGGACAAAAACATCCAACTGTTCCTCTAGGGAAGCTTACGTGTGCATAAAACACCAGCTAGACTGCATCCACTATCATTTGGAAAAATCAAGAACTGCAAGTAGTCTTTGAAAAGTATGTTGTTTCCTCATTTTCTCTGTCAGGGAGAAAATTGTAAAAACTGTGCATTCTTGTCCACAAAAACGAAACAAGTGAAGATTTACTTCTAAGCCACAGCTCTTCTTTTTTGATCCCTAAACTGGATATTTTCTGCTGCTCATGGAAGGTCTACTTAGCTAGCACTGTAAAGAATTACTAGACCTGCCCTCCCTAAATTGCTCTTATCCCTTTAAAATGCCAAAAGCTATCAAGGACATTGTTCAGAATTTCCTTATAAGAACATCGAATTTATTGCCACGATCATGGCAACAGTTCATTAAACTGTGATTGACAGCAATAAAAGAATTTTAATTCCACCCAAGCTTGAACACTAATTGAATATGCTACAAACTTAAATGACTCCTGTCCTTGCCATCGCTCTCTCTCAGAAACTGGTGATACCATCTGCTTGGGCTCTGAAGTACGGTCAGTGTTAACTGCTTGTCAGCCAATCACGGTGTGCACAGAACAGTCAAGGGTCCTGGTGATTCATAACAAAACTGCTGTCATCCTCAGCTAATGATGCCTCATTGCTCAATTAAACTAGGGATGGGCAACTAGAAGCTGCAGGGCACAATCTGGTGATTTCCTTTCTAGCTCTCAAAAAGTGTTCTCCACCTCAGATCTTCTTTCATGAAACAGCCCAACCACTATGCTAAGTCTCATCCAAATTATGAAATGTGTATTGTATGTCTTCCCGCAAGTAGTTAAAAGTTTATTTCAACAGGGCTTGGAAGACTGATTACTCAAGGTGAATGGGACCAGCATAATCTGCTGGATTTTATATTTGGTCTTTTATTTTTAATGGCTTATGCCGTTAACAGGTTTCAATTTTTTATAGTTTAACTGTGTTTTTAATTTTAGTGTGCATGTTCATTTTTCTGCTGTGAACTGTTGCAAATCCGAAACTGCAAAAGAGGCAGAGTATAAACACAAATTTTAATAAGACTAATAACAGCAACTATTACTATTACTGTTCTCATGGTCATAACCAGCTTCATTTTTTACCAAGTGTTACCAACTGGAGTTTTGAATCATCAGTAATTCTATCCAAGAAGCTAGGAATCAGTGAGATATCATCGGAGCGTATTATCTTCATACATGGCTATATTTTGTTCCAGTTTTGCAAAAAATTGTGACAAGAGGTCCTGCTTCTGATTGTTGCAGCCCTACTTGGAGGGGGTGCTCTGGAAGCGTTATCCTCCTTGTGTCCCAATTGTCAGCTGAACAGATCTCTTTCGCCCAATGCATTTGCTGGCTGTTAAGGTGGCTGTGGTGGGGAAGAGTCAGGCCAAGAGATATTATGTAGTTAAGCATATGTAACTAAGTAGCTGTTATCCCAAAAGGTGGGGGACCTTGAGGTCCTCCAGCAGTGCCAGCATCTCCTTATGATTTGGAGAATTATAGCTCAAACAAAGCCAGTGAAAGGAGGGTAATGACAGGATCTTTTCACTATGTATACCAATTCTAACTTTAGAGAGGACTCTAGTTAAAAGAGTATTTTATTGGAAATCAATAGACACACATAAGGAATCAAGCAATCTCATGAACTACACAAAGCTGTTGAAGGAAAAGGCAACAAAGGTTGGATAGAGAGAGATTTTGGGTGGAAGGGGTGATATTTAGCAGTCCAGAAGCCAAAACCTGAAGTGGAGTGGCTCAAACAAGAGTTTTAGGGCAACAAGAGAAATGGGAGTCTGGGGTACAGTGTGATGCCCAAAATGCTAGTGTTTTACAAATTACCTGGGTTGGAGTCAGAGTTTTTATATTCTATTTCCTACCCTGTAGAGGTATGTGTTAATGGTTTTCTTGCAGAGCAAACAAAGAGGTCCAGAATGGGCTGGTTGTCTTAACTGTAGGTAAGAAAACATTGAAGGGAATCCTGACAATCTCTTAATGTCTTACTTGGGTAAAGTGAATGGGGAAGGTCTCTGTAGGAAACGTGCACAGCAGGGGTGCTTGCCTGCCATACCTGGGCAGTTTCATCTTCTATTGTATTTGAGGGTGGATTGTTGAGAGGATTATCACAAACCCATTAACATCAAGAATTTCCTTTTGAATGTGTGACAGGGCTAGGCTGAGGTCATCCTGTCAAAACACACACTTACAGTCAGTGTCCTGCTGCTGCATGTTTTCCAGCCATAAGTGTCCAGTTTTGTAGCAAAATGATATTTCTTGACAATTTTGGTATCCTGCAAGACAGGGTGTCTAAGGTATGGTAACATAGCTGAAGTAGAATATCAGCAAAGCTGTTTATGACATTCCGCCTGCTCTGTTGCACAGTCTGCTGTTTTCAGGTACAGTAGACGTCACACAGAACCACTGGTGAAATAAGATTCAGTACGGAATAGGACTGGAGAGACCATTTTGTTTTTCACCTCAAGCAACAAAATGTCTCCAGCCCACCCAGATGGATATTGCTGATGCTGCTGACTCCTCCAGCATTTGCCCAGTATAAAATTCAACATTGTAAGGTGAGAAGCTGGGAAGGCTTGGCTAGAGCCAGCCAAGAACAGCATGTGGAATGCTATGACAGGGGCCTATGAGGGAAAAGATATCACTTAGAGGCTGGTCTATTAAAAAGTAAGAGGAGGGAAAGATGAAACAGAATTACCAAGTCAGAAATAGAGTATGAGGGCTAGTTAGGAGGAGGGGATTGGAGAATATCTGGACTGGATTTTGGGGAGCTGAGAATGTGGAGAAAGTTCAGGGAGAAGCATTAACTTGGTTTGAAACACAAGGGTTACAATGTATTGTTTGTGTGGAATAGGTATATATTCTTTTTATTTGTTAAATTATAAATCTTTACTATTTTATTTTGTACAAATGCATCTGACTGTTGTTACCCTGATTTCTGGGGTCCCGTGAGGGCTGCCTTAATGTGCTCCACGTGATAGGGAATGGAAGCTAGCCAGAGCACGAGCAATAGCGATGTGAGAGGCAGGGTAACCAGTTTTTACAGGGTCAGGCCAAGCCAAAAACCAAACAAAGATGTCCAATAAATGATTTTATTAAATGAAAGTCTCATGCACCAATGCAATCACTCACACACTCACTCAAGACCTATTAAGAAGCAAAAGAGAGGAAACTGGATAGGGGAAATATTGAAGGGATTGTAGCTGGGGTAATACTGCACCTTTTCCTGAGGTCCTTGGTCTGGGAAAAACTGTGAAGAAGTAGACCTCAGCATGGAGAGTGCTGAGGGGATTACTCAACGGAAGGAGAAATGGTCAGTTGGCATGACCGGGAGTTATCCAAAGAAACGCTCAAAAACTGGGACTATTTGTAGGGGGAAAAGTACCTTGAGGGAAAATCCACTCCTGGGGAGAACAAAGGGTGTTGCAACGGAAAAGAAGCTCCACAATGGCAACTCCTTTTGCATGATGAGATTACGAGGTTTTGCCAAAGTTTCAGGATCTTCAGTTGCATTGGGTTGTGGTGTGAATTTATGTAGATGGTCCTTGCCTGATAGGATTTTATTGCTATTAGTGCTCAACTTGGGGGAAAACACACGAATCCCCTCAAGTCGGCTTCTCAGAGGCTGAGGGCCCTTTGTCTACTGTGGGTTTGCACAGCTTGAGGTCTCCTAGGGCTATGTGATGGGGGATTTTACTGGCCTGACCTGATTTTCGATTGTTTGACCGTTGCTGCCTATGTGCTCAGCTGGGTGACCTTTCAGGCACATTGAATTATATTTTAATATCAAAAATTGTAGACCTCGGGACAGGGTTTACCAGTGAGGTAACACTGTTTTCATTTGAGAAGTGAAGAGGAGAACTGGACATACTTGACAAACTGAACCGACTGTTCAACACAGCCACTTGGCCAGAATAGCGGTCACTTTGAGGAGCAAGTATCAGATCCAGGCAGGTATTTTGTGAGTAAAAGGGGAAAGCAAGTGATAGGAACCCAAGGGTTGGAATGACAGTGCTAATCTGGAAAGGGGTTCTGTAACGCATGTAAACCTTTTCCAGGAAATTGGTGAGAAAAGACCAGTGTCAGGGGGACAATGATGGCAGGTCCAAGGCCAATTTTCTGTGCCGGGACCTATTACAGATAGCAAATTTAGCATGCCTACACTTAGTAGTTGCTAATTTGCAAGTCGTTCTAGGAGTTTAGGTATAGCACGTATTCATGACACATTTTCTATTTGTTGGTCTTAGCCACACCTCCCACTTTCAATATCAGTTAGTCTACAGATAGTCTAAAATTGTTCATCTTCTATTTTGGAACCTGCAGCTCTTTCTGTCTCTTCCATGTTTGATGAGCATATGTTACAGAACTTCTCACTGTGAGATGTTATGAAAGCTTTAGTATTCCTATGTAAACTTGCTTTATATGTTTTTATAAAGAAGACTAAGCTTGCCTTATTTCTCTGCCTGTAGAGGTGGGGGTGGGGCTGGATGTTGCTCACCTTCTAATTGTGAATACATGCTATTTACTTGTGGGAGACAAAAATAACAATCTCTCAAATGCCTCAGCAGGACCCTCTTGGGGCTTCACACTTTGCCAAAAATGAAAAAAGGAATTCCTGCCCCTATAGGCTTTTGGCAGAGGAAATTAGACTTTTCGGACAGTAAAAAAAGGGGGGAGCAGTCTAGGAAATCTGAAGGGATCAAAGATGCAAAAAACAATCTGGGGAGCTTTGCCCATATCTACATTTGACTCTACCCTCACAGCTGGACATTCACAAATGCTCTGTCTGCAACTTCTCATCCATAAAGATTTGAGTCCTACATTGCTGACTGTGTCTCTCTTTGTAGAGAGGACTGAGCTATTTTTTTAAAAAATATGTCTAGAATTAGCTGACTTTTCATAGATTTTCTCTGACGATTCATTGCCAGCTTTTCTATCTGCCCCCAGCTTTGGATATTAGTTCTACTTAGTGGCAATGATGACCGGGAGCCATGAAGTTTCATGAAAGAGTAGGCTGCCTATCTTCTTCCCTGTTGGGAGATATAAATATATTTCTGGGCTGTAAAGAAGCCAGAAAAGGGGAAGTAAAATGAAATCTCAACTTCTTAAGGTTCAAAACGTGGAACAAAGAGTTCCCCTGAGAAGAGTAACTCTTGGTTAAACATCTATATAAGTATCGCAAGTTACCGTTAAGGCTTGTTCATGTGCACTCCTAGTAACCTCCAAGGGTTAATTAATAATGCCAAGATCCTTATGCAATTATCTCTGAGAAATATTTCACAGGCAAAATACAGTTTCTGCTAAGAAAGAGCTTAAAGAGGCACAGCTGAAAAAAGCAATAAGCAACTAAAGGCAGCATACAACTGATGCCCAGAGAATATAGTTTTTTTTTCCTACAACTTCAGAATCCAGAATTATAGGCATTGTAATGTAAAAAGAGTAACTTTTCCAAGTGTTGTCAATGGTCTATTTTGGATGACATACCATCCAAGACCAACTTCCTAGGGTTGTCAGACTGAAAACTGGAGGGGGCTCTCATACTTTCAATGGCTGTGTAGAAAAAGGAATTTCTCCAGGTGTTGATTAGCATGTAATCAAGTAGCAAGCAGAAACTGCTGAAATTCTCTGGGGGAACAAAAATGGCTGTCGTGGGTCACATACAGACCAGAGACTCCAGTTAGAGTCATGGAATCATAGAGCTGGAAGAGACCACCAGCTGGAAGGGCCACCCAGTCCAACCCTCTGCCATGCAGGAATATATTATCAAAGCATTCCTGGCAGATGGACATGTCTGAAGAAGGAGACTCCACCACACCCCGAGGCAGCATATTCCACTGTCAAACTGTTCTTACTGTCAGGTAGTTCTTCCTAATGTTTGGGTGGAATCTCTTTTGCTGAAGCTTTCCATCCCTGCTCTACACAAACATTTTATTGGGAATGAAAAACAAGAAATGGGCCCTCTAGCTTATTTTAAGTCCATGAAGAAATAGATCTGTCCTGTTATTTCTTAAAGCATATTAAAAAGAAATCTAGCTTGTTCTTCCCCATTTGTCTACTTTTCCAAAAAATTTATGCCACATTATTCTTTTCAAATTAGAATGACTTAGTGAATTAGGGTTCTGCCCCATTACTCTCTTGTTGCTGTAATATATTCATTTTGAAAACACACAATTACTACAAAAGGGAGGGAGAGTACTACTGTGAAAGCAAAGGATATTAGTACCATGGCTATAAACTAGGGATGCGACGAATCCAAAATTTTCTGGATCTGGATCCGAATCCGTGGAAGGTTCTGTGAATCCAAGAATCTTGAATCTTTTGAATCCTTTTTTTAAAAAGCAAGGGAAAGAAAGCACTTACTGAAAAGTGTTTTTGAAGCAGAATTTGACAAGTCTCAAGTCCTGCAACAAGGAAGGCACTTAAATAAAACAAAAAACAAAACACCAGTCTCCAGTCTCAATTCTGCACCCTGCAGTCTAAAGCCAAGTCTCAAGTCCTGCAACAAGGAAGGCACTTTAAAAAACAAAAACAAAAACATAAGCCTCTAGTCCATTCAATTCTCTACCCTCCAGTCCAGTCTCAAGTCCTGCAAAAGACATTCAGGTCAAGTCTCTAGTCCAGTTTCAGTAATTCTCAATCCCTACCCTCCAGTCTCAAGTCAAAAGAATAGAGATTATTATTACTTTGCAGAGGGAGGCAGCCATAGGGATAGGCAGCATGAGGGAGCACAGGCAGCCCAGCGGGCACAGGCAGCACGAAGGAGAACAGGCAGTATGAGAGAGAATAGGCAGTCTCTGGCATGTGCACACAGCTTTATGCCATGATTTTCGCACTTCCAGGAGCCCGCCAGCCAATCAGGCCTTTGGTGGGCCCGGGAGGTGCAAATTCTTCCTCCACATTCCAGTTTGAACACGATCATGCCCAGGGTGGGTGGGGCAAGATGGGGGGAGAGTGATTTCATGCTCACTGCTCTCCTCCTGGTCTGCTGCTTGCACAGTCACGGGAGCTCAGGCCCTGAGGCATGCAGGGACATGGCGATCACTGGCCCTACATGCCCCTGCGGGCCTGATTGGCAGTAGATTTGAAAGATTCCACTTGCCTATTTTGGTGGCCAGATTCCATGTCAGTGAACTGTTAAGTCCTCTTTGAGTTTTAGCCGAAACTTTAGAAGGGCTATCAAAGGTCAAGCACATATTTTGAAGGTAGGTTTCCACACCTTGGATAACTCCTTTAATACGTGGGTTAAAACATGAGTTAAACTTAGCCAACATGCTGTAGTCATTTGAGTGTTGGACTAAGACTCTTGCAGACCAAGGTTCGATCCTCTCCATGTCTTGCTCCAAATGGCACAATAGACCCAAGGGCCTGCGTGCCTTATCTCTCTCTCTCCAGTCTGCTCCTCTTGTTCCTGGACTTTGTTGCACCACCACTGCACAACAGAAATTTTCACACTGTGATACAAAAATGTGTGGCCTGATGGGCATGGGCAGAGAGGGTACCTAGGCTTTAAAGCCAATTCACTTTTTTAAAAAAAATCAAATGTTTTCCTCTTCTAGTACTGCCTGCTCTCAGATTTGTCTGGCTATCTGGAGATCCAAAGAAACACCAGAGAGACTCCTGAGACTCTGGCTCATGCCCTGAGAACTAGCGACCTTAGCTTTTGCCCTGGAGCAGCTAGCTTGAGACCACATTCATTTTAAATCCACTGTAATGCCCTGGAGGGATACAGTAGAGGATGTGGGAACATTTGGAATGGGTAAGTAGTGCTGTTGAAATGGATACACAGCTCAGTCCTAACTACTGCAGTCCATTGTGGCAAATAAATTCATGAAGGAAGGGCTGCTGACATTGGGGACTGCCTGTGTTGTAAAGTCCTACCAGGTAGTATTTGCTGAGGATTGTTCCAATCCACTCTAAATTTACAGTTCTACAACCAATAAAATAAAATAAATAAAGATATTAACAAAAAACTTTAAGCAGCTATAAGTGTTGTAGCCAAAAGAGGCAACAGACCTGGACTTCCACATTCTGTACGGTTGGGGTACAGGAACCCCACAAAAGTGCAAAAATTGCAAATATCAAAATGTGTGTCTGTGGGAAGGGGGCCAAGGCATGGTGTAGGGAGAAAGGATAGCATCTAAATTTCAAGTCATGGAAAAGAGAGGGAAAAGGGCTGGCATGGTAGTCCTATATTTCCTCTCTTTCATCCATCTCCTTCCTTGGGTGTGGGGAGGTACTGAGAGAAGGTCTGTGGTTCTGAGAAACTGTGCGATGACCCATCCTTAGTTGGCCAAGCAGAGGCTGGTGGAGGAAGAGGAGGACCAGAAGAGGATTTTTAAAGAGCTTGCATGGCCTGATCAGAGCAGCGAAGAGGCAATGTTGTCCTGCAAAAGAAGCACTTGCGGTGTGGGAGGGGCAGGAGTTGGAGAAATTCACAAATAATCAAATCTGGAAAAGTTAAACCTGCAAATGTGGGGGGCCAACTGTAATTCTTGCAAATGGAAAGAATTTTTTTTTTTAAAAAAAAAATAGTTGGCGAACATATTTATCTAGTGTTGGGAAACCTTCAAAAGGAGAATCCTCAGTACTTGAGGGAGCATTTCTCCCTGTAAGAGGCTGTTGAGGGATTTAGATCAGTTGGAGGTGTCCTCCCTTTTGTCCTACCCACTGCATGAGATGTGGGAGGGGGCTTTGTTAGCCAAAGCACCCCAACTGCAGAATGAAAGCCCAACTGGCACCAACACTGGTGTCATTTTGACTCCAAGGCCATTTCTCTCCTGCACTGTTATAGTGCTGTTATTCCACTTTCAACATCCTGTGGAATCCTGAGATTTGCAGTTTAAGGAGGGCATTTAGAATTTGCAGCCAGAGAGCAATTTGGCCTCAATCAACTACAAACCCCAGAATGCCACTGGATGTGGAAAATGGAATCATAGCACTATAACAGTGTAGTGCGGAAATAGCCCAAGTCAAATCATAGTGCAATTTTAAAGCCTTTGGGACCTCACTGATTTTATCCAATTTGCACATGTTTTATGGTCAGCACTATTTGAAATCATCTTAACTGGTTTTTAGTTGTCTAGTTTTAAATGAGGAACAATTTAATATATTTTTAGTCTGTTAGATGATAATTATTGTTACAGTTTATTTCAGACTGATTATCTTGTACACCATTCTGAGATCTTCGGATGATAGCATGGGATATAAATATTGAAATCAATCAATCAATCCGGACTGATGAGAATTTTTGAAGTTTGGGACCTCTCCTGCACAAAGTGAACCTGTGGATTTTTTTTAAAAAAGAAAATGCTGTTTTTTGTGCAAGAATGCCATGTGTGAATTTTGCACAGAAGAAGTCTTGAAATGTGAATAGTCTTTGAAAGCTGCAGTATTCAAAGACAGACTTGCAGTGGGGAGAAAATTGCTAAAATATTCACAAAGGAAATTAGCAAAGAATTACATCCCTAGCAACTCCATATCAAACTGACAAGCCATAGCATCACATCAAAATGACTGTAAAGCTAACAGATGGCCATTTGCTTGTACCCACCACCTTTTTCTCCTTCCAATATGAAAAAGAAAATAACCAGTGTGGAATAGCAGCCAGGAATTTAAAGCCAACACAGCCATCACTGTGCCGTTGTGTGAGCAAACTCTGATCAATGGCCCAGTGTAATAGATTGAACCCATAGAGGTGGCACTAGTTGCCTTCATATGTCTTTCATTTCTTGCCTTTCTTTACAGCTCCATTAAATTGCTCACTCATAACTAAGGCTCATGTTGAATTCTGTGCCCAATAGTATTGCTTTAAAGAACTTTAGGGTAGTAAAGTTTGGGCTTGCCCCGCCCTGTACCAAATGATGGGCCAGATGCTTGTAAATTTTAAACTGCTAATTAAACTCAATTTGTCTGAGCAGCTTTATTTATCTTTCTTTCAGAGGATAAACACAGTATACCATTATCAAAAGCCAAAGCAAATACAGGGCTTCTAATGTTTTGTTTTGTTTTTTAATAGGTGACTCCATCTGCATTTCAAATGTCTGTCACCCACATTGAAATCTCTGACTTCAACATCCTCGCTTAACCCCTCACTGCAGAACGTGACACATTCAAGGCCTTGCTTGTACCGCTATAATGTTCCACGGTTATTAAAGTCACTCGGGTACAACTGCCAAAGTAGTTGCTGCCAGATTACTCTAATCGAAAATTGCATGACTCAAAATTGAACTGCTCTTTAAGAGCTGGGGAAAAGGAGTAATTGGAAATAAGTCAAAATCTTCCTTCTCCACACACACAAACTTCAAACCTCCTATTTATATTTAGGAATGGCTGCTTATCTTTCAAGCTGTAGGAAAATCCACAGATTCTGGAATTTCTGGAGGACTATATATTAGATTGAACTCTGGACAAATTCCCTCCTTCAGACCATCCAAAGTTTTCCCCCCATGATCTCTCTTAAAATGGTGACAGGAAGTGATGTCATACCACTTTCTGCTGCCATTTTGAGATAGACTCCAGAGAAAAAATGAGTTATCTGAAGTAGGACAGGGTTGAGGGTGCTTGGGAGGTTGTCCTGAGGGTATGTTTTCATGTGGTTGAGGGCTTTCTGCATTGGCTGAGGGCAACAATTACCCCCAAAATTGCATCAAATTCTTTTATAAACAATGTTGGAGGTTGGAGACCTTGGGGGACCAGTGGGGAACTTCACAAAATGTGGGCCAAGGGCTGCATGTGCCCCATGGGTCACACTATACCTACCCCTGCTCTAGAACTATAGAAGAAAAAAGAAAGAGTTAAAGTACAGGTACAAAAAAATAGCCTCCACCCAGTACACTTTGAAAAACCTCAACTTTTTTTCATATATGGAATTACATCTTTTTCTAAAGGCTTTAGGCAGACTTGGGGAATCTTCTCTATATGAAGACCAGGGTGTTATCTAACTGGAAAAACCCTATTCTGGGGTCTACAGTTTTGATATTAAAATATGATTCAATGTGCCTGAGAGGTCACCCGGAAGGGCACGTAGGCAGCAATGGTTGAGTGACCGAAAACCAGGTCAGGCCAGCAAAATACCCAGTCACGTAGCCCCAGGAGACCTCGAGATGTGTAAACCCACAATAAACAAAGGGTCCTCAGCCCCAAGACGCTGACTTGACAGGATTAGAGTGTCTGCCCCAAGTTGAGCAAATGTTCCATCAGGCGAGGACCATTTACATGAAGTCACACCACAAACTAACACAGCCAAAGATCCTGAGACTTTGGCAACACCTTACAATCCCGTCACAAAAAAGAAATTGCCATGGTGGAGCTTTGTTATCGCTCCAACACCCATTGTTCTCCCTGGTAAAGGATTAGTCCTCCAGGTACTTTTTCCCCTACAAATAGCCCCAGTTTTTGAGTGGTTCTTTGGATCACTCTTGGTCACCCCAGCAGACTGTTGCTCTGTCCGTTGAGTGATCCCCTCAGCCCTCTCCATGCCGAGCCCCATTTCTCCACTGCCTTCCCAGACCCAGGACTTCAGGAAAAGGTGCAATATTATCCCAACTGTACCCCGCCAATACTCCCCTATCCAATTTCCTCTCTTTTTTGTTTCTTAATAGCTTTTGAGTGAGCGTGTGCGTGATTGTGTTGGTGCGTGAGACTTGCATTCAATAAAATCATTTATTGGACATTCTTGTTTGGTTTTTGACTTGGCCTGACCCCGTAGACATTGGATAAAAGGACCCCGCTAGGTTACCCTGCCTCTCGCATTGCTATTGCTTGTGCTCTGGCTAGCTTCCATTCCCCATCATGTGGAGCACATTTAGCTGTCCCCCAAGGGACCCCAGAAATCAGGGTACAAGGGGACATATGGAAATAGTTGCTCAGTGGCTACTGTACAGTAACCAGAAATGATTACATTGTGGAATTTTGCTTAAGCAACTATGAACTGAATAAGTCCCCTGCACAATGGCCGACCCACCCACCTCATAACTGTATATGTAAAAAAACCTAGGGATTTATACAGTACCAACAGGACACCAGACACAGACTTTTATCATGTCCCCTATTTACTGTCCTGTGGGAAGCACACACATGTACAACTTGCATGCAAATAACACTGCAGATGATGCATGATTTGCACATAGAGGTTGGGGCAAAGCTAGCAGGAATGACCTCAACTAAAACTTAGGTATGTTGAAGATAGATGGGTGGGTTGGCCATTGTCCAGGGGACGTATTCAGTTCATAGTTGCTTAAGCAACTATTGGGACCCTTGCACAATACACAATCATAGCGCTATATATTGTACTTTAACTGCTTTGGCAATATCCCATGGAGCCCCAGAGGTTGTAGTTTGATAATGCACTAGAGCTCTCTGGGAGACAAATCTAAGTACTTCCCTTAAACTGCAAAGCCTAGGATTCTATAGAATGCTCTCTGTCAATTAAAGTAGAATATAAAGCTATAATTGTGTAGCATGAAGGCCCCAGGACTGACCTGGAATACATAAAGGCTGATGTTCGCCTGTGTTTAGACATTTCTTGTCTTTAAAACATATTAATGGTAGCTGGTACCCCTTTAAATATTTTAGTAATCTCATTTATTTATTTATTACAAGTGTGTGAGCACACACACACACCATTTTCAGCTGTCTAGTTCCCAAAGCGGCTTACAGTAATGAAGTGATCATATTAAAATGCAACAGAAGTTCAATTAAAATGACATTCAAAATCCATCAGTCAAAATAATAAAGAACAACAGAGTGACAGATCCATAGCTAACAAGACCAAAGTGGAGCAATCCCAGCTGAGTATTAATAAATCCTTCAGTGCTGGAAGGAAAGTCTACAGTATCTTTTCTGAAAACCTAGAATGAGAAGGCCAGACTAACAGAGCACAGAAGAGGTATGGTAAAGAGGGTGCCAGTAGGACAAAGACCCTTAATGTGGTAGCCACTAATTCAGGATCTGAGCTTGGGCAAGCTGTATCAGTTAGTCACCCAATTCTGGGTTTCAAAGAAGCAATAAGAGCAGTGACTCACAATATGGAGTGTTGATATTGACTTGGCCTGTCTAGTTTAACCATCTTTGTCAGATGAGTGCTCCAGAGACCAGAAGCTGATGGAGGTAAATCCAGACAGAATCTAGAATTGTCTGACAAGTGGCAAGGTCAGTCCTGCAATCTAAGAGATGGGGCAGGGAACCATACCTGTTTCAGAAGGGAAACAGTATTCCAGAAGCTAGGGGAAAACAAAGTATTGGCTGTTGTTATTGTTATTAGCTGCTCCTGCTGCTGCTGTTGTGTGCCTTCAAGCCATTTCCAACTTACAGCAACACTAGGGTGAACCTATCATAAAGTTTTCTTGGCAAAACTTGTTCAAAGGAGGTTTGCCTTTGCCTTCGTCTGAGGCTAAGAGAGTGTGGTTTGTCCAATTTCATCCAGTGAGTTTCCATGGCTGAGTAGGGGTTTGAACGCTGGTCTCCAGAGTCACAGTCCAATGCTCAAACCACAATACCACATTGGTTCACCAAGTACTGGTGCAAGAGTACAAGAACCCACCAGTGGGCAGAAAAGAACAATAAAAAAAGCCATGGCCTTAAACTGTCTCTACACTAAATGTTCAGAGTATAGGAAATAAACAAGAAGAGCCTGAACTTTTAGCACAGGAAGGCACAGAAGGCACAGAAAGTGATTTGCACCCAGTTAGTCCAGTGTGGGGAGATGAGAGGAGGGGCAGAATCTTGCCCTTCTCAGTAGCACAGGCAACCACAAATTGCTGCAGCCTCTCCTAGCTTGTGTGATCTTCCTCATTAATAACTTCTGCCACCTTTAGCACACTTTGATGCTGCCTGACCACTTGCATCCTGGTTGGCATCTGTGAAATGTTGGAGGATATACAGCCACTAGTGTTAGGTGGGTATCCATTGTATCCATTGCTAGTTCTATGCTATCTATATCCCAGTACAAGCCCAACTTTGTCCAGTCTACTCCTCCTTATTTAAACTGGACCTAAAAGAACAGAGGCCACTGATGATTTTCCTGGACCTGATACTTTTCTATCTCTTTCCCATACTTCCAACGTCCCTGGCTGACTTGTGCTTCCTTTTTCTTCTACTTTTCCTCTGTTTTTAAGACACAACTGGAAGACTGCACTAAAAAAAAGAAGACAGGAAAAATTGTCAAAGCATGCCTGATTTGAACCTGAGCCAGAAAGCTTTTGGCCCAACAGGTCTTCATAAGATAGACACAAATGTTGGCTTCTCAACGTTTTCATTTATATAATACACTAGGATATATACTCTGCATTGCCCGGGATTTTATTTTCTCATAGGTAACACTTGTTAGAACGATTCGAGATCCCGTGTCTCTAATTCCCCAAATTGTCTTGTCCAGTACCTGTAACTTTTCCCTATATTCCCCAATCCAACCTGTATTCGGAGTTATTAACATGCAGAGTTTGGGTTCCTGAAGGAAGACAATGCCCTTCTCCTTGCTGCTAGGCCTCATCTCCATAGCAATTGGCCTTTTCTCTGGCTGACAATTCTAAAGGCCCCTCCCTAAACTGCAAACCCCAAGATTCCATAGAATCTTCTCAGGCAGCCAATCATACGAGGTCTTTGGCTGACATAGCCGAAGCCTTCTCCTGACACAGACAAACAGAGAAACTTTGACTTTTATATATTATACTCTGTGCTGTCTCATTCTTTCCCCACATTGCCTTTGGAACCACAAGAGCGCAGCACTTTAACAGCTTGGGAAAGTACCAGTCCCATCCAAATCTCTTTTCCTGGGGTCCTTCAACCTAGCTCTTAATCCAGTTGTAACAATTAGCTTGTAAATATGCCATGATTCATTCATTCTTCTGATGTACATGAGGCCACAAACACATCTTCTAGGGTAAACTGACTTCCTCATAAGCCTTGCCAATACACATCCTCATTTAGATACTTGTCATTAGCATGATAGATTGTCCCCTAATTATTTTTGTTATGCTGTGTTCTGACAATGATTCTCAATGTCACACAATTTAATTAACTTAATGGTCCCATGAAGTTGGAAGAAATGGTGCCCTGCATTGCTTTTAACAGGATGAAGAAGAGACAAAAGAAAGAGTGTTTCCCATGCCGAAATGAAGTTGTTGGTTTTTTTGGCTGGGTTGAGCAAGTGAGAAAAACTTTTAAAAGTAGCATACCTTCGAACAGAGAGCCAGTATGGTGTAGTAGTTAGAGTGCTGGAGTATTTGAGTGTTTGACTAAGACTTTGGGAGACCAGGATTCGGATCCCTGCTTGGCCATGGAAACAAACTGGATGACCTTGGGCAAGTCACACTATCTCAGCCTCAAAGGAAGGCAACGACAAACCTCCTCTGAACCTATCTTGCCAAGAAAACTTTGTGATAGGTTCTCCCTAGGGTCACCATAAGTCAGAAATTACTTGAAAGCACACGGCAACAATATTTAACCGATGAAAACTGGGATATGTGGCCAAGTCAGCAAAAGTTATTAACGAAAAAGAATACAAAATCTGGTACGGACTGAATTATCTTGCTTTTCCTGAGCCTACTGAAAAGAATAAGATTCCACCAGCTCCTCTCCTCACTACTGAGTTGAGTGAAAAAAAACTTTTCATTTTGAATTCAGTTTGCAGAAACTGAGGTAAGCTAGGGAACAAAGAGGGAAAGTGGGAGAAGGAGAAAGAAACTGGGACATTTCAAAAGCAGTTTAAAAGCAGGATGATAGAGGATTAATTGGGACAGTCCCAGCCAAATCAGACTAAATCAGAGAGTATAAAATAGAAAGGTTTTTTTTTTTTTAACAAAGATCTTTGAAATAAAGGACCTAAGAGTCTTTGAAAAGGATATGGGAGTCTTCGTAGACCCCAAGGTGAATGTGAGTCAGCAGTGTGATGCAACAGCTAAAAAAGCCAATGCAATTTTGGGCTGCATCAATAGGAGTATAGTGTCTAGGTTAAGAGAAGTGACAATGTTCTACTTTGATCAGACCCCACCTGGAATCTTGTGTCCAGTTCTGAGCACCACAGTTCAGGAAAGATATTGACAAGCTGGACCATGTCCAGAGGGGAGGGACCAAAATGGTAGAAGGCCTGGAAACCATGAAGCCCTAAGGGGAACAGCTTAGGGGGCTGTGTATGTTTAGCCTGGAGAAGAGAAGGTTAAGAGGTGACATGATAACTATGTTTAAATATTTCAAGAGACGTCACGTGGAGGATGGTGCAAGCTTGTTTTCTGCTGCTTCAGAGACTAGACTACAGAGCAATGGCTTCAAACTGCAGCAAAAGAGATTCCATCTAAACATTAGGAGGAACTTCCTGACAGTAGAAGCAGTTTGACAGTGGAATGTACTGCCTTGGAGTGTGGTGAAGTCTCTTTCTTTGGAGGTTTTTAAACAGAGGTTGGATGGCCATCTGTCAAGAATGCTTTGATGATGCATTCCTGCATGGCAGGGGATTGGACTCAGTGGCTCTTGTGGTGTCTTCCATCTCTACAACTCTATGATTCTAATGTCGGGAGATGATTTACAGCACCAGCACAAAATTATCCCTGGAACGGTTGTGCTCTGGACACAGTGTCTCAGAGGCAAGCATAAACATAGCAGAGTTTCAAACAGCAAAAAGCATGTGCAGCAGAGTATAGCTACAGCAACAGGTACATTATTGCTCTGACCCCTCTACTCACTGGTCAGTAACTCACAGACACAGAGTTTGTCATCCAAAAATACCTGGAGGCTTTAATCTTCACAGTTGCAATATGTACATCTATACACAGGATACGCAGATCCACAGGCAGAGGTTCGTGCAGACAGAGATTCGGGATCAGAGATTCAGAGTCAGAGAGAGAGCAAGCATTCCTGCTCCTCTTTTGTACACACCTGCTCGCTGGTCATCAGTCAGGGCCACTAGCTGATGCAACCCCTTGCCATGATTTCAGCATCATGACTCAGCCCTTACTACAGGTCCCCTAGGGAATGTGTCATAACTTGCCAAGTCATTCCCCAGGTGTTCCACATGCTTATCAAATGTATTTTTACTGGGACAAATGTCACCACATTTTTATCCAACATCTAAAACAATTTGCTCTTGACCAAAGTGCTGCTGAAAAGCAAACCTGAACCAAGAAAATGGCTGAAGTCCTAAGCCCCCTTACAAAAGAGTAATGCCATTGAGCTAAGTGGGGACACCTTTTGAATACACATGAATATAGTTGTTGGTGCTACTGCTAATATGTTTTGTACATTTTTTAAATCAGTTCTTCATCAAATTGAGCAATGTTTTACAAAAAAACAATAACATCAGTTTCATATTACCATTATAAACGAGAACAAATAAAACCACAGACACAATGCAGAAGCTTTATATACATTTAAAACGCCTGGACAAATAAAAAATGTCTTAGTGTGCAGGCCAAAAGCTTGTCAACAAGGCTTCAGGCATGCCTCCTTAGAGATGATGTTCCAAAGATCACATGCTTGTACTGAACAACAGCAAAAGCAAGATATTACAAAAGTTGTTTTGGATGACCTAAATCCAATTGCTAGTCCTGACTGGCAGGGCTGGATTGTTAACCGTGTAATTGGTGCAATTGCTGCGAGCCCATCCCTAGTTAGGGTCACAGTGCCGAAGGGAAAATGTGTTGCTTGCTTGCTCATCCTTCTCAGTCATTTCCTGAAAGTTTTGCTCTTTCTGTGATCATCAATATTTTGTTTGATTTGCAGGATTGCTATTCCAGGATCTGAGATTTTAGGGCACTCCCTATTGCTTAATTAAGCACCATATTTTCAGCATCAACCACAGTTACTCAGAACATGTAATGTTAGTAATACCAAATCTTGCAGATAAGAAAAGATTTATCTGGTTGGAAGAAAGTTTTCCAAATATTGCATTGAACCAATACCACTATAACTGTCACGACTTCATCATATGGAATCTGTTACCCCCAAACGTAGGTGCCACAAGGATGACTCCGTGATGCCAGCTACCTCCTTGCAAAAGTAGGGAATGAATTAGCTCAAAGAGAAGGCTTGCAAGAGGGGGGCAACTTAGTGAGACCTTTTCTACCAATGTTTACGGGCGCACGCAAGAAAAGAACCAGCCAAAGATTCAAAGGTAAGCTAAAAATATGTTTTATTGCGGTGAATTGACTCATGCATGCACACAAAATACAAACAGTCAAACAGTCACACAAGAGCTAACTGAAGGAGAAAGGGAGAAAAAATTACGGATAGAGAGGCTGAGGGGTTTGGGGGGATTTATACTCACCAGTCCAGACGGGTAGTGAAGAAATTGAAATGTGACTTAGATTTCTGTCTAAGAGCAGACAGATCAGGATTCAGAGCGACACAGTGGGGTCCAGCGTTTCATCTGACTGCAACTGACTTCTCAAAACCGAGGGTTTGTATACTGTATTTCACTCCCTGAAGGGGTGTGAGTTAATTGCTCTCCAAGCCCAGTGGACAATGGGAGTTGCAACACAGACAATGGGGTCTGGAGTGGACTGATTGATTTCAGTGTCTTAGTTGAGAGGGCCAGGCAGCAGTAGGAAATGGAAACAGCAGGTGTCCTGGTCTCTGTATTGCACCTTATTGTTTTCTGATGTTGGCAATTATTAGGATTAGATCAGAGCCATTAACTCAGGCTTTCTCAGCTAATTTCAGTGAAATTTTGACCTGGCCATGCTGACGTCACCTCTGACCTACTCCAAGCCAGTGTCCCTTTCTTCCACAAGGCCTTGCCAGCTATAAGTATAATTTACATTTTATGCCAATTAATATATTTTGCCAATTAGACCATATCAAAATGTGGGGGTGTACCGCCTGATAACAAATCCTGGGATTTTTAGTTTAGCAAGGGATGTCAGGCCAGCTGTGGTCTCCCTGTGATATTTATAGTCACATTCGAGTGCGTAGGTGTTTTGCTGGCTAGGAGAAATGATGAGATAAAGTGATTGTGACAAAGTTCTGTGGGCATGGCTGTCTGAAGTGCCAGAGCAGCCTGGAATCAGGTTGTCAGGCAACCAGAATAGCACCTCTGAAGAAAAACTCAGCCCAGTAGTGTGTGGAAGGGGTTATGACTGAGAGAAAAAGAGCCAAGTACCTGTGAGTATTTTGATTCATTCAGTGAGAGCCAGACCGTGTGGCTCTTTTGGGAGGTTTAGTTCTCAGTGGAAGCCTAGTGAGAGGCAGAAGAGTAATTGAACCCCAGCAGGGATGAAGGAATAGAGGGCATGCTCATCAAATTTGCAGATGACACCAAATTGGGAGGGGTTGCTAATACGCCAGAGGACAGGATCAAAATTCAAAATGACCTGGACAGATTGGAGAGCTGGGCCAAGGCTAACAAAATGAAATTCAACAGAGAGAAGTGTAAAGTCCTACACTTAGGTAGAAAAAAATGGAATGCAGAACTATAGGATGGGGGACACGTGGCTGGATGGCAGTACGTGTGAAAGGGATCTAGGAGTCTTAATAGACCACAAGCTGAACATGAGTCAGCAATGTGATGCGGCAGCCAAGAAAGCCAACGCAATTCTCAGCTGCATCAATAGGAGCATGGTGTCTAGATCGAGGGAGGTACTGGTACCACTCTACTCTGCTTTGATTAGACCTCATCTAGAATACTGTGTTCAGTTCTGGGCACCCCAATACAAGAAGGACATGGTCAAGCTGGAGCAGGTCCAGAGGAGGGTGACCAAAATGGTGAGAGGCCTGGAAGACATGCCCTATGAGGATAGACTTAGAGAGCTGGGTATGTTTAGTCTGCAGAAGAGAAGGTTAAGAGGGGACATGATAGCCATGTTTAAATATTTGAAGGATGCCATGTAGAGGAGGGAGAGGGCTTGTTTTCTGCCGCTCCAGAGACCAGGACAAGGAGCAATGGATTCAAGCTGCAAGAAAGGAGATTCCACCTGAACCTCAGGAAGAACTTCCTGACATTCAGGGCTGTCTGGCAGTGGAATCTGCTGCCTCGGAGTGTGGTGGAGTCTCCTTCCTTGGAGGTTTCTAAGCAGAGGCTGGATGGCCATCTGTTGGGAGTGCTTTGAGGGTATTCCTGCATGGTAGGGGGTTGGACTGGATGGCCCGTGTGGTCTCTTCCAACTCTACATTTCTATGATTCTATGATTCTATGATTAAGTGGTTCTAACTAAATGTTGAAAACCCTCACTCTTTCACACAAAGGTGGTGTCACAGGCACCAGCTGTTCATCACCCAGCATGGAGTGCTGGGCTAGCAGGAGGTTATTCACAGTCAATAACTCTTGCCTCTTCAGTTGGAGCAGAAACATAGTCAAGAATCAGTCCAGGAATCCAGCAGACAACAAAGTCAGATAGTCTGGGGTCAGAATATCCAAGCAGGCAACGAGCAGGGAATCTAGAGTACACAAGGCAAGGGCTAGCAAACACATTAGTTGTTTCTGACATTGAGCCACCACTCTCTGCATTCCTTAAGAAGGCTGGAGCCAACTGGTTCTTATCCTAGCCTGATTAGCTCCTGATGTCCGTGTGTCTGCTTCCTTCGAGGCCAAGTCCTGGCACCTGACAAGTGGTGTTATAAGGAGACGCAGAGCCCTGTGGAAAAGACTGGGAACCTACACGCCAATCTCGGAGAAGTAGGAGCTTTCACAGTGATGGCCAGGAAGCTGGGAAACTTGGAAAGTTTGGGTAAAGACCTGTGATAAGAATGAGCAGAAGCCTCTGCAACATCACACTGTTGGTAGGCTGAGCAAGAACATGGGAGGAGTGGACTGTGAACACAGGAAAAGTGTCGTTTTGATTTGTTATTAAATGGGATAGCAGAGAGCACTAATTTTGAAATGTAATGGCTTATATAGCACTAAAAATTCAATGTTCCATTAGTCTTGGAATTTGCTATTGTTTCTTTGATGTTCTTAATAAAGCTTTTGAAACTTCTAAGCCTATTCTCTGAACTCAGAACTAGCCTGTAGATCAGAAGGGATTTTAAACTGTCTAGTGCAGTCTGCTGATCTGCAACATTAAAGTTCTCTGATAGTGCCTTGTGAAACTACAAATCCCATGATTCCATAAGATAGAGCTATACTTGTGAAGCATGGATCTTCCTCATGGGATATTCCACCAAGATGATGCTAGGAGTAATGTGCATTGCTTGGGAAAGTTTCCAGATGGTAATACATGTTAGCGTTCTTATACATTACAGGCTAACATGTTGTCATCTTGGCCACCAAAAACCCTAATGTGGATGCCCATTGGAACATTGGAAGGTCCACTGTTTGGAAAAATAGTACTAAGATTCCCCATATATCCTAGCCATCAAAAACCAGTGATCATGTTGGCTGGAGTATACCTGGAGATGTATCTAAGCAAAACCTTTCTATTAGAGCTGCAGAACTGTGGTTAAATTAAGATTGTGAAAGTATATGATCAAAACCTCCTCTGGGCATTATGTAAGCTGCTCTGAGTTGCTTGGGTATACAACAGGGTATAAACACAATCAGCCAGTCAATCTGTCATGATTTAAAACTCTTTATCTTCATGTGAATAGAACTGAATGCATTATTTCATATATACACATACCCCAATAATCTCCCTTCTGCTCCAGAGTCTTAGGAAGGAGCTATAAATTCACACAAATAAATAAAATCCATCATATATATAAATGAAAGATCGCAAAAGATAGTGGGCAGTCTTCATTTGTTGATGATTGTTTTGTACCTTCCTCCTTCTCTTTAGCTTTCCCCTGTTTCTTCTTCTGCATTAAATTGTAAAGTGAAGAAATCTTTTCATATGAACCTTGCTCAGTATAAATGATTTATAAAGCATTTTTGTCCGCTCTGCTAGTGGTACAGGAGTCAAGGTAAATGTCAAATTATCTTCACTAATTCCTCCAGGTAGCAGAGGGTGATACTTCCCCAAGCAATCATGCAGTTGATCTCCAATAGTATCTGTGTTTCTGGCATGCTTTTGTTTTGATGAATTAGTAGCAAGAAGCCCTGCTTTCAAATGCACAGCATCTCATCATTCAACCAGTGAGGTCCCAGGTTTGTGTGTATGAAGGCACAGCTGAGTAATTTTTCACATACTAAAGACTGTAAAATGTAATGACTGATTAGTACAAAACAGTATGTGGAATCAAACTGTGGAATCAGTGGAATCTGGAGGAGAAAAATCAGACCCTGAATGTTAGAGGCCTTAGATGATGTCTTTCTCTCCAAATCTGAGTAGTTAGTGGTAGCTGTGGCTGATAAGGAACTTACAGAAAATGGACCTCCACGTTGGCCATAATTGTGGGACAGCTCCATCCTTTGCAGCATATCAGCACTGCTCCAGGAATAATAGTGGTATCTGTTACCCCAAAAGTTGGTCCTCCACAGTGCCAGTGTCACCTTAGAAAGGTGATGAATTATAGCTCAAAGGAGGCCTGTGAGAGTGGGGTAACCACAAGACCTTTTCACCTGTCCATACCTGTTCTAACTTTAGGATGCCAGCTGAGAATCAAAAGAATGTTTTTGTTGGGGAAATTCACACACATGCAAGCAACCAAGCAGTATTACAAACCACACAAGGCTAGCGAAGGTAAAGGAGAGAAAAGTTGAATAGATAGAGATTATGGGGTGAAGTGGGCAATAGCATTACTAGGCTGTATAGCCCAACACTTTCATATGGTTTACTTGGGAGATATGATTTTAATTGGCACAAATATAAATTATATTCTGCTATGGCTGCATTGCTGTGATGGCTAAGAGGAAAAGTAGGCTGCACAAGTGCATTGCAAAATCAGGTCAGGAAAGACCTTGAGGCATAGTCAGGAAATTGCCAGGAAATTCTGACAAAAATGAACTTACAGTTAGCCTTCAATGACTCAACCTTTAAGAGACAACAGTGTCTGAGATGTTCCCACAGGATGGGTGATTGTCTTAGCCCCTCTTTCTCTGACAGGCAACTTCTTTTTTGTCCCCCCATCTGTCCAACAATTAATGGGCTACCAGGACTACCATTAGCCCTTTGTCACCTAACGCTAAGACCATTAGCTCATTCCAGACCCCATTGCCTACTCATTGGATTCCATTGTTTACTCTTCCAGAAAGCCATCAGCACGTTCAACCTCCAAGCAGAAAACCCAATTTTTGGATAGTCAACTTGCAGTACACTGGTTGCTGGTCATCACTCTGTTGCTCCAATTTCTATTTGTGTACTGTCCTCAGGCTCTGTGTCTAAGCCACATCACTTCTTCGCTTCTCTGCTGGATTGGTAAAGATCACCCATTTTGCCATAAAAATCTTTCTATAAAAACTTTCCTCTCTTTACATTCAGTTAGCCTTGTGTGAGTGTGAGACTGCTTGGATCTTGTGTGTGTGATTGCAATCCCCCTAATAAAACATATAAGCTTACTTTTGGATCTCTGGTTGGTTCTTCCCTGCGTTAGTACCAGTAGACAAAGGTGTAAAAGATATTGTAAGATTACTCCCCTCTTGCAGGCCTCCTCATTGAACTAATATTCCCTACCATCTCATGGAGGCATTAGCATTGTGGGTGGACTCCTGAGTCACCCACGTTTTAGGATAACACTAGCATTTGCCCCTTAAGGCAGTTGCCCTACTCTGCCTAATGGTAGGGCTGCCTCTGCTTTTTGACAGATGTGAGAAGAAATCCCTGCTTAAGACCTTGGCAAGCAAATTAGATATTCTCAGCTAAAGGGACAAATTATCTGACCTCAGTCTGAGGCAGCCTCACATGTTAAACCCAAAACCCCAAAGGCTTGTTTGTTTAGAAAGTATTTCTCACCTGCTGATGCCAGGAACAGTTTACGACCATCTGTCTAAATTCTGGACAGCCCTGCTATACACTATGATATAGCAGTGATTTGTCAAGTAGCAAAATCACCTGAGATTTAGCATCAAGTTGATACTCATGGCTTACCGGTTAGACAAAGGTTAGTCATTTGACTTTCCTAAAGTAAGTGAAAAAATGCATCATGCTTACATAAGTGTAAATCGACATTAACAAACCTACACAGTGACTGTGCTACCCTATTATCCTGATTTAAGACCAACATTGTACAAGTACTTGCATAACTGCCAACGTGCCCTGGATTGCTTCTTTGAAGTTCATATTAAAATTGAGAGTAGATTCACTGTCCAATGACATGAAAACCACCAGTCACCACTAATTTCTCTGATTCCTTGCCCAGGTAGCAAGGGCTTTTTGCATTTGTGAAAACAAACCGTATAAACTGCTAAGCTAGGAGACCTGCTGCCTTATGGTATGGACTTTTAAAAATTAAAAGAATTAGAAGCGTTACTTCCATCTTTTAATCAATTTGCCATCCTTCTGGGCCAGCAGAATGTCTATCTCTGTGTGAGCTTTACTTCACAATGGGGAAATATGCTAGTTTTGAACAGAGACATTGTTATACGTGAACTGCAGAAACCTCAACAGTGGAGAAAAAATCCCTCACCTTGTTCTCACAGATCTCACAGGAGTTAAGAAACTGTCAGCCTGTCTAACCATGAATGAGTAAATTAGTTAGATTTTTTCAGAGCTTTAGCAGCAAGTAAGGGTTGCTGTGGTTGTGTAGGTTAAGGCACGGAAGCTCCTTTCACAAATAAAGCTTGGCCAGAAGTATGGCATGGCTGGGCCAGAAGCATGGCATCAGGAAGGAAGATAACAGTGGTTTCGAATACTTGTGTGCAATGGTGCTGTCAACATAGGACTTTGGGATAAAAGTCCAGGGGCCCCTCAACAGAACCATCAGGAGGATCTTCAAACCCACCAGGGCTGGCTGACCATTTATGGAAGTGAGTGAAGTAATACACATGCCCATCTAAATGTGTACATATATGCCTTCAGGTCTCCGGTTGACTTGTAATGAGCCATGAATCTCACAGCATTTTTGTAGGCAAGGAATACTCAGAGGTGTTTTTGCCAGTTCCTTCCTCTGGAATGTAGCCTACAGCAACTGTTATTCCTTGGTGGTTTCCCATCCAAGTACTAACCAGGACTGTCTCTGCTTAGCATCTAGATCAGACAGGATCTGGTACCTTTAGGGTTTTTAGGCCTTGACCATCTAGAGACCTCACTCAACAGGAATGTTACATTCAGAATCTAAAGCCAAGATCCTGGATCAGGAGAGGCATTATGTGGTTCTGTACAGGCTGAACTATAACACATCTCTCCCTAACACACTCTTAGCCACCTTTTGATTTAGGGCCCTCCACACACCATTTTCTGGCCAGTGGAGAGTGGCAGGGGGGAGTTCAGCAGCATCTAGCTATGTTTCTGTAGCTGCATGGACATCACTAACATCCTCTGGGACCACCAAAGGCCCCTGGGAAATCACAGACAATGCCCTGTCACTGTGCTTCCTGCTATAGGAACATAGCTGGACACTTCTTCTTCATTCCTCTCCTATCTGCTGGTCATTTACCGACTTGGGGTGGGCTTGGGGTGGGTTGCAGCAGGTAAATTTTGAGTGAAAAATGATGGAGGAGATGTAATTAAGTTCCACCTGGCTTACCTCCCTCTACACTACACCTCTCTGATCCTGGGTCCATATGCTCCAACATTTCACAGATGAAAACAGGACACATGTGGGCAGGTAATGTCAGAGTGTGGTCAAGACAGCAAAGGTTACAAATCAGGAAGAACATGTAAACTAGGAGAGGCTGCAGAAGTTTTCTTTTTCTGAGCCAACTGCGAAGGGCAAGATTCTGCCCCCCCCCCCGAGTAATTGTAGGTCAAAGGAGGCCTGTGAGAACAGGGTAACAGCAGGATCTTTTCACCTGTGTATACCAGAACTCACTGTAGAGATGACTCTGGTTAAAAGTTAAACTGAGTATTTTAGTGGGAATTAACAAGCATACAAGAAGTCAGACACTCTTATGAAGCAAACAAGTCTATCAGAAGGTGAGGCAAGAAAAGATAGAGAGAGATTGGGTGAAAAAGGTGATAGTTATGAGTCGTGAAGCAGAAAGTCGAAGCGGAGTGGCTCAAACAGCCATCTGAGGGTAGCAAGAACAAACAGAGGTCTGGGCACCATGTATTACATCCAAATATGACAATTTGCTGAGGCTGGAGCTAGGTTTTTATACCTTATTTCTTGCCCTGTGTGTGGACAAAATGGTAATGGCTTTCTCAGGGTGGGGGGTGACAAAGGATTCAGGAGTAGGTTGATAGTCTCAACTCTAGGTGACAAAACATTGATGGGAGTCTGGACAATCTCTTAATGTTTCAATCAGGTTGTGTGAATAGGGCAGACCTTTGTAGGATATGCTCACAGTAGGGTCCCTGATTGCTTCACCTGGGCAGCTTTGCCTATTATTTTCAGGAGTGCTCACAACTTACAGTGTTTGAAACGATTACCCCAAGCCCATTAGCACTGGGCTTTCTTGCCTAATTCTCTCTGAACTTATGACCTGATTATGTCTGAGATCTGAGGTCATCCTGATGTGATATATGCTTACAGTCAGCACATTTTCAAACATGTGTTCAAGCCATATAATATGTCCAATTATGAAAATAATACATCCTGAAGAGTGGGGGTATATGGTGTGGTAACATAGACTATGGTGTCACTGCTAATGTGTCCAGATTTAGGAATGTAGCTGGATGCTGCTCTACCATCTGTCTGCCTGTTTTCCACAAATTAGTAAATGGACATATTGAGGTGGGATGGCTACCACAGCTTAAAAGATGGCTTTGATGGGAGATTTTGTCATTGCGAGGTTGGTAGAGAATTTCAACCTCCACAAAAATCAAAGAAGTGAGTTAAACAGGCCAGGATGGTCTCATTCTTGCTTTCCTTCCAATAATAGGTTCAGATATTTTCATGCCATCAAGGTTTTATAAGTTGATTGGGTCTGGGCTCTTGATGCTGTGAGAGCATGTTTTAAGTTGGTATCATTTTTTAATGTATTTTAATAATGTAATTATTGTTGTTAACATGTAATCCTTTAATGTTATAAATGGTTAAATAGTTTTTAAAATGCTATTCCTCCTGGATACTTAAATTTGTACTGTTTTAGCTGCCTTGAGTCCTTCGACTGGGAGAAGGGTGGGAAATAAATAAATAAATAAAGCCTTCATAAGTCATTAAAAGGACTTCTTGTCGTTAACTTTCAAGTCGTTTCCAACTTATAGCAACCCTAAAGTGAAACTATTACAGGCTTTTCTTGGAAAGATTTGTCTGTCTTTGCCCCCATCAGAGGCTGAGAGAGTGTGACTTGCCTAATGTCACACAGTGGGTTTCCATGACTGAGCAGGGACCAGAAACCTCATCTCCAGAGACAAGTACAGTCCTCAAAACCCTATATCATGCTGCCTCCCTGTTAACAGGATTCCAGCCTAAAACTACCCACTTACACGGCTGCTTGAGTGAAATCTAGCAAAAGGCAAAGTCAACAGTCAACTGTTCTTCATGCAACACTAGGAATGAGGGAGCCAAGATTTTCTTCCCTGTGCATTTTCTTGCATTTAAAAAAATGCCTCGCATGCTCTGCAGTTCTCTGTTCTTGCCACAAATGCATTCATCCTTTTTAATCCAATCAGTTAGAATGGCTGATGTGAAGATATGATGCTAATGTCTCTGACGCGAGGCACCACTGATGCTCATAAATCAAGTCACATCGGTAATAGAGCTTTTGTAGATGAAAGACCGGTGCAAGCAAAAGGCGTTAAGGACGGGAAAGCAAACCAGAAGCCACGTCCACTGTCAAGAAGAACGAAGGGTGCCAAAGTGTCATCAAAGCAGGGCACATTTTCTATCGAGGTGAGGATGCTCGTTTTGGCTGCTTGGAATGTGCTACTTTGAAAGTAAATCTTGAAATGCAAGCCAACTGGGTGCAGCCCTGCTGAGCCTCTTGCTTTGGCACAGGAAGTGTATTAAATGTCACTCCGATAACACCGCTTGACTGAACCATCAGGGAAGCAAGCTATTTGTTTCAAGCTGAAATCTGCTCCCACAAAGATAACACGCACTCCCAATCAGTGAAGTTGCAACCTGGTCTCTCAAAGGATGGCGAGGGAGGAAGCCTCCACCAATGTTTAAGCCTGTGAGCCACTGTGGCGCAGATGTTCTTTTATGCACTGACCTCCTTCTATATATCCAGATAAGCAAAGGGAAGGGGAGGGGGCTGGAAGCCACAAGAGAGTTGGTCAGTGAGCAAGTACAAGACCACTTAAAAGAACACATCGCTGAATGGCTGGGCTTCTTATGGATTAGGCAGGCTTCTCATTTCTCAGTGAAACTCAGGGGCCTCTTTATAAAGCTTGTGTCTGATCCAGGACTCTTTGATTCCCCCCTCCCCCCCTCTTAAGCTCTCTTGAGGCACCCCAGCTCTCATCTTCAGCTCTTAGGCAATGTGAGGATTCTGCTGGAATTGGCTGGCACCTGCAAAGCAGGTAAATCATGTTTGGCATCTCTGAGCCTTTTTTTTTTAATTGTTTTTTTTTTAAAAAAGGCTGAAAACAGGAGTGTAGCTACAGGGAGGGCAAAGTGAAAGCATTGCCTCTCTCAAAATGATTTCTGCCCCCTCTCATAAAATTTTCCTTCATTCTCCCCATTTCTAGCATTGCAGAGAGCAAGTTCATATCTCGAATGCTTCTATTTGCTGTATTTCCACTGCCTTGGTCACTTTCTTTGGAGGCCTGAGCTGTATTACTAAAGCTTTGAGTGAAGTTTTAGGAGACAGAGTCACCAGGAATTCATCTGGTTGCAGAGATTCGCTTAGGGTAGTTTCACTAATGTGGTCCCAATAGGAGGCCCACAGACAACTGACTGGCCATGGTGTGAACAATTAGTCTTTCAAGCTGGTTCTTCTTATGTTCTTATGTTAATTGTCTCCTAAGAACCGGATACAGTCTCCTGATTTTGTTCTTCCTCTAAACCTCAGATTCCTTAGCTTTTATCCTTTCTTCCAATCAAGCCTTTGAAGAAAGAGCCTTAACTGTGGCAGCCTGCCTTGTCTATGGCCATTTCCATACTACACTGTTATAGTGCTATTAACCCACTTCCAACATCCTATGGAATCCTTGAGTTTGTAGTTTAGGGAGGGGCCTTTAGAATTCTCAGCCAGAGAGCTCTTTGGCCTCAGTAAACTACAAATCCCAGAATTCCATGAGATGTTGAAAGTGGAATGATAGCACTATAACAATGTAGTGCAGAAATGGCCTATGTCACAATGCTATTGTTGTGACTTAGTGAAATGGTCTGGGAGCAACTTGTACTGTTGGTGTTAAAGGGATGCAAATACAGTATGCACCAATATGGAAATGGAGACCATGGAAAAGGACTCCAATTAAGTCATCTTGAACATACCCCATTGGGAAGCAGGGTGCATTACATTTGATAACATTACAGGCTGATGTGAATACTTTCCAGTATAAAGGTGCCAACCAGCTAATTCCACCACATTCTCTTGGGTCTGCGGGTAGGTAGACCATGACACTTTTTTGGTGAGTTGACTACCAATGGATTGAGAAGTGTATCTGGTCCATGTTTCTTTGAAATAAAATTGCAAAGCCTTAAGTACTTTCCATGCCAAATCCAACAAAATTTGTGTATTTGGGAAAAATTGTTCAAAAACTACCTCCCTCCCACTTGCACCATCCAAGTTCAGTGGGTACAGATATTCTCAACATGAAAAGGATCATGTAGTTTTGCCGTATGGGTGTTAAAAGATTGTTACTCTTTTAGGAAAAAGAGGTCACAACTCTAGTTCAGAACCACAGAGATGACTGAATGCATTGGAATTCAAAATAAAGACCTTCAGAAATAAAGCACTGAAATGCCTGGATCCATTTTTCTGACCATTTTCATTTCTACTATCTTAGATTTTTTTATAGGCTAGAATCCTGTTGGCATCACACTCACATGTAAGTTCCTTTGCACGTGAACTTCTGTTGTTGTTGTACAAGATATATTCCACTCATGGTTGTATAAGCAGAATACCGCAAGCATAGACATTTCACTCAATTTTATTGTTAATCACAACCAGGATAAAGCTATTGAATCAACTGGATTTATCTTTATGTCATTCAAAAATTGATTCAGTTGATCTATGTTAGCTCAGACTAACCAATCGGATTCCAGCCATCCATTTGCACATTCCAAAATTGTGCATGACTATTCCTCAGTGCTTGAACGGTACTTGATTCACGGGGATTGCAGAAACAGTCATAATGTGTTTCCCATTCACAATGAGACAATAAGCAAGCACACTGGCAAATACATCTGTTACCCTGATTTCTGGGGTCCCTTGGGGGACACCTAAATGTGCTTCATGTGACGGGGAATAGAAACTAGCCAGAGCACGAACAATAGCAATGCAAGAGGCAGGGTAACCTAGCGGGGTCTTTTTACCCAGTTTTTACAGGGTCTCCTTGCAATGCAACTCCTGTGCATCAGATTCCTTGAATTCCAGAAAGTGAGTGGTGATACCACACATCCCATTTCCTAACTCTATTCCAGATCTGGCCCTCATTAGACAAGCAGTCCTGCCATCTGATGCCTGTGGTTGCACCTAGAAGCAGCGCAGCTGTGCCTCAGGATAAGCAATGGCATACAGAAGAGTTAGATTGCACCTGCTTCATACTTTAATGATCAAATCATTGTGTTGTTTTGCTGTGTCTGGCTCAGCTCTAACAAGGTGTGGGAAATCCACAGGCATATGTCAATGGAAAGACATGACCTGCAGCTGGGGAGATTGATTTTTGCAGAGACAAGGGACTTTCCCAAGGAAAGAGAGCTGTTGTGGTATTAATTCCATTTTAGCTCCCCAGCAATCTGGGCGTGCAAGTTACGGCCTCACTAATTTACCATCACTGCCAGCACTTATTGATCTTGCTTTTATCTCTACAAGGCCTTCAGGCTACATTTACACCACCTCAAAATGGAACTCATATATCTGAGGAAGTCAAATAAACACCTGTCTGAGTTTTGCAAGTGCTGGGGGTATCATAGACGGAAGGGATGCTGTCTATTGCAGAAACCACAAAAAGCAATATTACCAGAGAATATGGATAGAAGATTTTTATGACACAAGGATTCACACAGGGAAAAAATAAAATCTGATGTTGCCTATCATGCTACAGGGAAACAGCACCGAAAGAAGATAAATGCCAAGAATATTGTTATGTTGCTATCTTCATAAATAATATCTCTGTCTGGAAAATTAAATTGCCATTAGTTTTCACCAACCGGATGTAAAAGGGACAAATCGGCATGGAATGTATTGCGGAAGGGTGGTACCTTTTTTATTGGCTGTAGTGCACATTTTTTATAAAATGAAGTTCCTTTTCTTGCAACAACTTCATGACGGGGAGAAAACAAACTATTTCAGTTGCAACTGCTGCAAAAATGCCACTAGTGCATTATTTCCCCTGATTTCATACAATCCTCTGCCTCTCTAAATATAAATTAACCGCCTGTTCAATGGATAGCTACTAGCTAATGCATGATTGAACTTTTTTTTAATTAAAAATATTTAAATTCTTTAAGTTAAATTAAATTGTACCCACCAAATGTGACTGAGAAGGCAGTAAGATTGAGAGAAGAAATTCCCTAAAGATCTAAGAGCTTGGGTGAGCTCATATCAGGAGATGCAGTCCTCCAGATATCATGGATCCAAGCTGTATAGGGCTTCATAGGTCATAGCTAGCACTTGAAATTTTAGTTCCCATCTTTCTGCTAATATTCATATTTTTCCTCTTCCTGTTTGCAGTTTAACACACACCACACACACACTTTTCAATTTTCCCACCAATGAGTCATTGCAGACCTGACTGATGTTGTTATTGTGTCACTGAATAACTTAGCATGCCTGGAAATTTGCTAGAAAAGCCAAGACCCTCAAGCAAAATGGATATTATTGCTGAAGGCAATTATTTGTTTTTTAAAAGATAAGAGATTTTGCAAGAAATTGATAGTGACTTACAATCTGCAGGGCACCAGACCAATAAATCAGAAGGGATGGGGGTGGGCTTCAGGTTCACTCAGTTCACTGGTGTGTAGTTTATAGAAAGCAAAGGATTTTCTTTTTGCATTAGAGTAATCTATGGTTTCACTGCCAATGCAGTTAGTACACTAAAATGTTGCTGAGTACATACAACACACTCACCCTTCAAATATCCCCTTCCAGGAGGAACAGTCCTAATTAATCCACTGTCATCCCACTTTTTTCAGCTGTTTGTAAGATATCCCAGTTTCTTTCTCATTCTCCCACTTCCCCCTTTGCCCTGGCTTACTTCCACTGGTGAGGACGGAGCAAGCTTGTTTTCTGCTGCTCTAGAAACTAGGACATGGAGCAATGGATTCAAACTAATGGAAAAGAGATTTCATCTAAATATCAGGAAGAACTTCCTGACAGTCAGAGCTGTTTGACAGTGGAATATGCTGCCTTGGAGTGTGGTGGAGTCTCCTGTTACCCTGTGTACTGGGGGTCCCGGGAGGGACACCAAAATGTGCTCAACTAAAGGTGGGGAAAATTAGCTCAGAGCACTGCTTAGCGTTATGAGAGGCAGGATAACGTAGCGAGATCTTGAACCCTATGTCTACGGGGTCAGGCCGAGTCAAGAAGCACACGGAAGTTGAAGCAATAAATGAGCACAAGCAAAACAGTGTATGCGACACATTCACACAAGATAACTAAGGAAAATAAAGGTTGGAGTAGTATAGAGGGATTTTTAGAGGAGTTGCTGGTTTGGGTGATACTTCACCTGTCCTGAAGGCCAGAAAAATAGAGAGCGAGGCTTGGGTGCGATGTAATTCAGCACGTGGAGCTGAGGGGAGGCTCGCCAAGCAAAGTGGCAGCAAGGCGGGATGAAACTCGGGAGCGATCTGAGGAAGGTCTCGGAATCAAGGGTTTTTATAAGGAGAATTGTGACTGCGGGCTATGCCGTACTTGGGGGAAAACAGTAGATTTGGAGTTGGAGACAAAGCCTCCTAAAGGTCAGAATCAGAATGATTGGGTTATTGCAGAGGTTCTCAATTGAGTAGCCAGTATGCAAACGCGGAATACTTGAGCGTTGTATAGCTCGATCATCAAGCTGCCAGCGCGAGGCAGAGGATCTTTTGTAGGTTGCGTGCATACCTAATTAGAGTACTTGCCTGGAGGTCTCCTAAAGTGGCGAGTCAGCTATTTTCTGGCCTGCCTGTATAGTCTTAGGAATATTACGGCGATTAACGGCCGAGCTTGGTGGCGTGCTTGTCCGGTGGCCTCGCAAGCACATGGAGGGGAATAAAGAAGTGAAGCCGAATTGTGATATCAAAAGGATATCTTTTAATATTTCCCAAAGCTCGGACTAGCCAGGGCAGTAACACTCCTTCTTTGGAGGTTTTTAAGCAGAGGCTGGATGGCCATTTGCTGGGGGTGCATTGAGTGTTTGTTTTTGCATGACAGGAAATTGGACTCGATGGCCATTGTGGTGTCTTCCAATTCTATGTTTCTATGATTCTATGAAACCAAATTCAAAGTGCAAAAGTAATTTACACACAATTAACTCAGCAGGGAAGAGAAGAGCAGAGAAGGCAGAATATTGAGCTTCCCAGTAGGCTCAGGCACAAGAAAACTGCAGTTGCCTCTCCTAGCTTATCTGCTCTTAATAACTTTTACCATCTTAACCATGTTCAGATGTATCTTGGCCATATACGTCTTGGTTTTCATCTGTGTTTTAAGATGTGCAAACTCTCTAGTTAAAGCTCCACAGGGAAAGTGCTGACATCCAAACAAGAGCTAAATGCTACAAAAGTACAGCCTCCACTACTCCCAGTATAATGCATTATACTGAAAACTATGCCATTGAGAGAGGGCAGGAAAGCCCAACAACAGGCAATACTAGTCATAACTCCACCATTCTTTACAATAACAAATTCAAGTCCTGAATGCCGTAAGCACTAGAACCAAAACAGCTCTCAAGAACAAAAAGGGGAGATAACACAATATTCAGTGAAAGCCTACAGTTTGCAGGAGTAAGAGAGTTCTTTAAAAATAAAACCTTTAGGAGGTCAAGAAGCCCTCAAACTTCCAATGAGAACTGCGGTTGTTCAATAGCCAGGAAACATTGAATATCACTTTGAAAACATTGAATAAGGGCAAATGGAACATTTTGCTTGATCTACTTGTAACTCTAGGAGGATGGAAGAAACTTTCTGTGTATGCATAGAGTAAACTTACATTTATGTAGTTACATGGTGGTAGTGCTACACTACCCTTCAATAACCACCTGAATTGGGGTGCCCAGAACTGGACACAGTATTCCAGGTGAGGTCTAGGAAGACACAAATTCATAACCCCAGGCAGATGTAAAAATTTCAGTTGAGTCATCAACCTACCTTGCAAAGTTGTAAATGAGAGTCTGTGTATGCTGCACTTTGCACTTTGAAGGAGGGGTGGAACTTCTTTAGGAAAATGCAGATCTTATAGGTGTAGATGTTACTCAGCCTTGTCTTAGCCTTGTCCAGAGGAATACTGATGGTATTTGTGCCAATGTATTTGCTATTTGCTAAATGTCACACTGTACGATACAGAGGATACCATGACTGTTTCTGTAATCTGTAATCCCAGTGAATCAAATGGTACATTGAAAACACTGTCAAATAGTTGTGTACCATTCAAGAATAGCAACATGCTGCTGTGCATTGCAATCATGCATTTCACCTCTGTTAACACAGCTGGTTGCACAGAGTTGCAATTAATTAATGCACTGTCATCATATAACTCTGTGACTGTAAAATTACTCTCTGGCCATTTCTGCACTAGACTGTTATAGTGCTAATATTCTACTTTCAACATCCTATGGAATCCTGGGGTTTGCAGATTAAGGAGGGGTCTCAAAGGAGCTTATAACAGTCTAGTGCAGACATGGCTTCTGTCTACGCGTTAGAGAGCTGAGCCCAACAGGATCCCCGAAAAGCTCTATGTTACTGTACTGGCTAGTCCGAGCTTTGGGGATATTAAAAGATATCCTTTGATATCACAATTCAGCTTCACTTCTCTATTCCCCTTCCACTTGCTTGCGAGGCCACCGGACAAGCACGCAAACAAGCTCAAACAACAATACAGGCAGGCCAGAAATAGCTGACTCGCTGCTTTAGGAGACCTCCAGGCAAGTACTCTGTCGGAGGCTTTGTCTCCAACTCCAGATCTATTGTTTCCCCCAAGTACGGCATAGCCTGCAGTCACAATTCTCCTTATAAAAACCCTTGATTCCGAGACCTTCCTCAGATCGCTCCCGAGTTTCATCCCGCCTTGCTGCCGCTTTGCTTGGCGAGCCTCCCCTCAGCTCCACGTGCTGAATTACATCGCACCCAAGCCTCGCTCTCTATTTTTCTGGCCTTCAGGACAGGTGAAGTATCACCCAAACCAGCAACTCCTCTAAAAATCCCTTTATTCTATTCCAACCTTTATTTTCCTTAGTTATCTTGTGTGAATGTGTCGCATACACTGTTTTGCTTGTGCTCATTTATTGTTTCAACTTCTGTGTGCTCCTTGACCCAACCCAACCCCGTAGACATAGGGTTCAAGATCTCGCTACGTTACCCTGCCTCTCGTAATGCTAAGCAGTGCTCTGAGCTAATTTTCCCCACCTTTAGTTGAGCACGTTTTGGTGTCCCCTCCGGGACCCCCAGTACACAGGGTAACATCTACTCCTATGTAGTGAGGATGGGTAACAGCACATAAAATTGCCAGCCCTAGTCATAAATACATACATCTAGCTGCAGATATATATTCTCTTGAGCATTAAAAACAACAAAGATGTGGAAAAGAAGCCCTTTCCATTCACTTGGCTGAGACAAACATACCTTTGTCGCCTCTCTTTCCAGAGTTCAATAATTTCATTCTTAGTATGAATATGTGTAGGATTTAAAGGTGGCAAGTATAGCAAGTCAGAATGCATAATATTCAGAACAATAAATCTTTGCTCACTTCATTCTCATATGAAGAATTAATAATTTCAAAAGTGTTCTGTGTCTTAAAAAAAGTTGACAAGCATATTGGCACACTTTTGATGATGTTTTGCATTTGAGGATTTTTTTGGGGTGAAAAATGTATTTGAACTAAAGTAGTAGTTGCCATTCTTTTCATAGTTACGAGATCATAAGCTGGACTTCGAAACACTTAACTGCTGGGGATTCACATTTATGCTTATTAACAACCCAATATGACCCCCAGGACCTGCATTTTCTGCATGGCAATGCCCCCTCTGCATGATTTCTGAAGCATTGCAGATCAGGCTCCTAACAAATGACACATACTGTCCACTCCTGGTCACGGAGTGCATTCAGAGAAGCAGTTGTGGTAGGACCCTAAGGGGTCTCTTCAGCTCCCTGTTCTCAATGCACCAGGCAACCAAGAGAGTGCTACAGACGTCAGTTTCCAGTTCCCCAATCTGCAGTGACTCAGAAGTCATTTGGTGGGGCTACTGCCAGGATGAAAATGTAAGGGCTTTTTTTTTTTTTTTTTTGGCAGGGGTGGGGGTAAGTTTATGCTTTTTATCAGACACTAACATATTTACCTGGCATTGCCCAGGATTTTATTTTCTCATGGGTAACACTTGTTAGATATACCTTAGGAATTACCTTACCTTACCTTAGGAGTTAGATGTGGCTGAAACACACAGATTTCAGATCCTGTGTCTCTAATTCCCCAACCTGTCCTGTCCATACACATTCCCACATTCCCCAATCCAAACTGTATTCAGAGTTATTAACATGAAGAGGTTGGTTTCCTGAGGGAATATACTGCCTTCCTCCTTCTTGCTGGTAGGCCTTGTCTCCCTAGCAACCAGCCTGAACTCACTGGCTGAGAATTCTAAAGGTCCCTCCCTGGACTGCCAACCCCAAGATTCCATAGAATCTTCACAGCCAGCCAATCATATGAGGTCTTCTCACCTCACACAGCCAATCGTGTGAAGTCTTCGCCTCCCTGATGCAGACAAACAGACAAACTCACAGACAAACTTTGACTTTTATGTAGTAGATAACTATGATGATGGAGCTTCATTATCATGGTTATCTCTGATGATGCAAGGTCTTGCCTAATATTTTTGTGCAAAAGCAATGCATTTTGCACGATATGCTATGTACAAAAAAGTGTAGTTTTTTAACATAGTTTTAACACAAAAGTCCTTGAATCTGGAAAATCTTACAGTGGTTGACCATTTTTGTGATGAGGTATCTAGGAATGCCAATAAGCCCTTTCTCATCAAAGATAAGAAAATGTATGAGCATTCTTCACATCCCTGCATTATGACCTGTAACTGTGTAGATCCTCCAGATATGGGTATGTCCCAGGGTTGTGGTTGTTGTGTGCCTTCAAATCATTTCTGGCTTATGGCAACTCTAAGGTGGGGTTTTCTTGGCAAGATTTGTTCAGAGGGGGTTTGCTGTTGTCTTCCTCTGAGGCTGAGAGTGTGACTTGCCCAAGGTCACCCAGTGGGTTTCCATGGCCAAGCAGAGATTCAAAGCCAGATCTCCAGAGCCCAAACTATCATGCCACAGTGATGATCCCTGGGTCAGTATCTCCGGATCCTGATCATGGGATGTCAGTTCATCCTACCTCCTAAATGTGAAGAAATTTGCAATGAAGTTCACAGCTAAACATGTTGGGGAAGGGGAAAATATTTCACAGAGGAGAGAAACAGAGATTGAGAACCCTCAGAGTCATTAACGGTGCTTCTGATTATGTTCCTATGTTTGTGGGCTATTTGTACCTCCTCACATCTTCTAAGCCCCGTCGGGCCTTATTTCCAAATATGAAGTGGTTGAGTGGTCACTTCCTGTTTGGGAATAAAAGCCCTAGATGGTCCTAACAAAGGTATTGAATACCTTGAGTTGCCCCCTCCCCGGGGAGAAATAGTCAATAGCACCCCTTGAAAGACTTTGGCCCTTTCTGCAGCACCCTCCCATCCTGCAGTGGGGACAGGAGAATGACAGGATCACAACAATGTTTCTGTACCATGTCGTCACAGTCCCACCCTTGTCTCATCCCCAGAAAGCACAATCATGGATTAAATCATTGATGGGTTTTCACCTCCAATGACATGTCATCATGCCACTATCCTGCATTTATTTGTCCTGCAGAAGCCGCAGAAGCATGATGGCTTCATTTCCTGCCCCAGTGCAGCCTGGGAAAGTACCTGACTGGGCTTCAGAAGGAAGAGGTGTGGCCATCACACTCCCTTCCAGAGAGAGCCAGCCGGTGCAGAGGAGAGACTTCCCGTCGGACTCTCCTCCTGGTAGAGACAACTTCGTGAAAAGGTAGGGTGCGGAAAGGGCCTTTGTTGTGGCATTGGCCGCTTTGGAGACTCAGATATCCAATAGGGGAAGCTGGGTGCTGGAGCACACAGGGTAGTTAAAAATAAACTTGGGAATTTATACTTTCCCCATTCTTGCCCTAACAGGCATCAATTTGTTACAAGGCTGTGAAAATGACAAGCGATGGAATTTTGGAAGAAACAGAGAATTATAGGTGGTCAAAGTGATCAGCAAGTTCACATTGTCTGAACATCAAAGCAGATGCTTGATTGTAGGTATTTTCCACATTAGAAATGACAAGAAATAGAAATAGTTCAGAGCAGCTGTGTAGAACTGGATGTCAGAGCCACTTTTTCAAGAATCTTGAACAAACGTTCCATTGACCCATCTTTATAACTTCAGACTCAACCAGTGATTAAAGGAATTGTAGGTTATGTGATTCCCATGGAGCATGTATAAGTGTTATTCAGTTCTGTCAAAAGACATTGTTAACAAGTCCCACTGTGAACTGACGCTGCATTTTTTTTTAATATCTGCCAAAAAAAAAATCTATCTTTCCTAATTAGAAGAAATGAGTGAAACCTGGATTCCTTTGGTTGAGGAATAGATTTCATATGCAGGAGACATGGCAGGAATGGACAGTTTTAACATGCCACTAATAACCTGAGAAGTTTAACTCTCTTTCTATTATGACTCTTCCTTAGAAGTAATAAAAACTTTCACGCTGTATTGTCCCTTTATTTTATTTTGAGTCTGAATGGTATGCCATTGGAAAATATTTTCATCCCATTGAACTGAAACATCCCATTGAACTGCTTTTCAGCTGGGACTTTCTAGCCACTTTATGTTGTGTACTAACATAGAATTGGGAATTTTGGAACCTTTAAAGTTTAAAACACGGATATCTCTCCCCCTTCCTGAGAAAGTGAGCAAAGGAATGCTCCTGCTCCACCATCTCTTCTCCTTATTCTCCACCTACCTGTCCAAGTGCAAAGGAACACACACATGCACCTTCCCTTGTCCTGCTCCCCTGCCTGCCTGCACGAGTGAGTATGTGAAGGAAGCAGAGGCGGCAGCAAATAATCTATGAATATTCAAATTTGCAAACTTGCCAAAGCAGAGGAACAACTGCACTAAGTTCTTCAAGAAAAGTGTATTTGTCTGTGAATGATCTAACAAGGTCAGTTCAACATGCAAAAGAACTATAATTAACTTCAAGTTTGAAGAAGTGGAGTTGTGTGCATGGTCCCTTTGTGCATGGTTGGACATTGCACATAGTTAAGCATGCACATTGCACATGGATGCACAAAGTACTTGGCTATGCATTGTGCTTGCAGATGCATACACATATATACTTGTATAATTGACTTTTTGTACATGTACAACTGCCATGTCACTCTATGAGCATAAAGTTATGCTCCATCTCCTTAATGTCAGATCTTGACCTTAGACAAAGAACAAGTCAGTGCCCAAAGCCAGAGACTGGCAGTTGAATCTTTTTCCAACATTAGTGATTGGATAGCTCTTCCCCGCCATCTGATAACTTCTAGTTAGCTGGAGTGAGTTAGAATCATAGAGTTGGAAGAGACTGCAGAGGCCATCAAGTCCAACCTCCTGCTATGCAGGAACACCCACCAAAGCATTTCCAACAGATGGCCATCCAACCTCTGCTTAAAAACCTCCAAAGAAGGAGGCTCTACCACACTCTGAGGCAGCATATTCCACTGCCGGACAGCTCTGACCATTAGGAAGTTCTTCCTGAGGTTCAAGCGGAATCTCCTTTCCTGCAGCTTGAATCTGTTGCTCCTTGTCCTAGTCTCTGGAGTGGAAGAGAACAAGCCTGCTCCCTCCTCAACATAACATCCCTTCAGGAGTTCAGGACACGTACAACCGTCTCTACTCCATGTCCTTCAGCATCTGCCATATGAGGTGACAGCTTCACATTGCCTGATGTTAGGGCTGGTTCTGAGGTCTAAGTGCTCCCTGAGAGTCTCATGAATGTGTACTCTGTTCAATGGTCCCCTGAAAATACTTCAAGTCCCAAAAGGTTGACGGGTCCACTATTAGGATGGTGGCTACATGTCCCACTTCACAGATGAGAGTCTTCTCTTTGAAGATGAAGATATCCATGCCTAGTTTAAGGATAAAAATTTGTAAGAAAGGAGAGGTGGCAGGGACCCTGAAGCAGCCTATCAACAGGAATCTATCAACTGGAAAGCAAACAGAGCAGGACTATAGGACATCCCCTAGGGGTCTTGGTAGATTACAAGCTAAGTATGAATCAACAGTGTGATGCGGCAGCCTAAAAAGCCTGTGTAATTCTAGACTGCATCAATAGGAGCATAATCAAGCAAAGTGGTAGTTCAACTCTATTCCACTTTGGCCAAGCTCCCTTGGAATCCTGTATCCAGTTCTGGGCACCACAGATTAAGGATATTGACAAGCTGGAGCAAGTCCAGAGAAGGATGGGAAAGATTATCAAAGCTGTGGAAACCAAGCCTTACGAGGAAAGACTTAGGCAGTTGGGTATGTTTAGTTTGGAACCCACTTATTATAACCAGAGCAAATCGGCAGAGAATAGTATTCTTTGAGTACCTGTTTGGAGGCTTTCAGGTCCTGGTATTGGAAAAAGCCCTCCATTGGGGATACTTTTACATCAGTAGGATGGAGAATCCACCTTGGGGTTTTAGGCTACCCTTTAAAGGAGGTCTCCAAGGTGCTGAATCCATCAACTTCAGCACTTTGGGCAAATCTTTTAAAGTTTGGAGGAAAACCTGAAATGGATTCACTAGCCCACTGACATAGAAGCTATCTGTTACCACTGGATAGGAGTTTCATGGAGGAACAGATCCTTGAGTAGAGACTAATAATCAGAGTAACACAATAATTTAACTTTCTGAAATCTCCTTTAAAATGGAACTGAGCACATAAACTTCTAATGACAGCATATCGGTATTTCTTAAAAAATGAATATATCCATCTCCAACCACTGCAGTTCAACTGGGAGGGCAATGCTTTTGTATTCATAGTCACAAATCTCTTCTTTTGATGTAAAATCCTAGCCCATTCGGAGATCTGACAACTCTGGAATGCAGTGGATGCAATGTTGAATTTGCTGTGCCACTCCAACCCCAAAAGAATCCATACCTTTTGAAAATTTTATGTCCTTCTCTTTGCTTGCACTGTTTCAAGTTTAGGGCCATCAGCACAATGCAGGATATGTTGTCTGTTCAGCAGAACCACTCTTGGAAAGAGGAAAAGGTCAACACTCGGGAGATTGAAATGTGGGAGCTTCTTGCATCTCCAAGGAGGAAGAGAGGTTTCTCATCCTGGGTACAATGAAATATCTCTCTGCCAGAGCTTGGGCTGCAGCTTCTGTGAACTATTTTCCCCAATCAGCATGTTTTGCAAAAACAAACAAACAAAAACCCATAAGCATCCTAAACATTTGCAGGACCATTTTGATCTGTACCCAATTTTGTCTGAAGGTGGCATTACTTTCGAACACTGCACATTGGATGCAACCAAACAGATTACAGGGAAAATTAAAGGTTCATCTCAGTGAATAGGCTTTAAGTCGTCCAGGACTGGTATGCATTATTAAAGTTATAGATTTGTAACTGAGGGCCTTTCTGCACTACACTAGTTTACTGAGGCCAAAGAACTCTCTGGCAGAGAATTCTAAAGCCCCCCCCCCCAAACTGCAAACCCCAGGATTCCACAGGACGTTGAAAGTGGAATAATAGCACTATAACAGTGTAGTGTGGAAAGGCCCTTAAAATGATGGAGCTGTGACTGCTCTTGGAACCTGAGCAGGGCCACCTCTGGTTAATACTTGGATGGGAGATGGCGAAAGAATACTAGGTGTTGCAGGCAATATTTCAGATGAAAGAACCACCCAATCCACTTGCAAGTATTCCTTGCCTAAGAAAATCCTATGAAATTACTGAAGTTGCCTTGTCAGGTGAGTTAGAATCATAGAATCATAGAAATGTAGAGTTGGAAGACACCACACTGTCCATCCAGTCCAATACCCTGCCATGCAGGAACACCTTCAAAGCACTCCCGACAGATGGACATCCAGCCTCTGCTTAAAAACCTTCAAAGAAGGAGACTCCACCACACTCCATTGAGGCAGCAGATTCCACTGCCGGACAGCCCTGACTGTCAGGAAGTTCTTTCTGAGGTTCAGGTGGAATCTCCTTTCCTGCAGCTTGAATCCATTGCTCCTTGTTCTGGTCTCTGGAGCAGCAGAAAACAAGCCCTCTCCTTCCTCTACATGGCATCCCTTCAAATATTCAAACATGGCTATCATGTCCCCTCTTACCCTGCTCTTCTGCAGACTAAACATACCCACCTCTCTGAGTCTATCCTCATAGGGCTTGGCTTCCAGGCCCCTCACCATTTTGGTCGCCCTCCTCTGGACCTGCTCCAGCCTGACCATGTCCTTCTTGAATTGGGGTGCTCAGAACTGGACACAGGATTCAAGATGAGGTCATTTTTTCTACCTAAGTGTAGGATCTTACACTTTTCTCTGTTGAATTTCATTTTGTTAGCTTTGGCCCAGCTCTCCAATCTATCCAGGTCATTTTGAATTTTGATCCTGTCCTCTGGCGTATTAGCAACCCGTCGCAATTTGGTGTCATCTGCAAATTTGATGAGCATGCCCTCTATTCCTTCATCCGAGTCGTTGATGAAGAGATTGAACAGCACTGGCCCAGGACAGAACCCTGTGGCACCCCGCTAGTCACTTCTCTCCAGGATGAAAAGCAGCCATTCGTGATCATCCTTTGGGTCCAGTCGGTCAACCAATTACAAATCCAACTAACAGTAGCCCTGTCCAGCCCGCATTTTACTAGCTTCTTTGAGAGAATGTCATGTGGAACTTTGTCAAAGACCTTCCTGAAATCGAGAAATGCTACATCCACAGCTTTCCCTTCATCTATCAAGCTAGTACTCTATCATAAAAAGAGATAAGGTTAGTCTGGCATGACTTATTTTTGAGAAATCCATGTTGACTTCTCGTGATTACCGCTTTGCTTTCTAAGTGATTAGAAACCGACTGCTTAATAACCTGCTCCAGAATCTTTCCGGGTACTGATGTCAGGCTGACTGGGCGATAATTATTTGGGTCCTCCTTTTTTCCCTTCTTGAAGATGGGGACAACATTTGCCCTCTTCCAGTCTGCTGGAACTTCTCCTGTCCTCCAAGATTTCTCAAAGATTATTGAAGTTGAAGGTGCACACCTGTGTGTGTGCACGCACGCACGCACACACACACAAGCAGAGAGATCTGTCTTCAGTAAGACTGTGTAGTCTTTTTGTAAACCTATATAAAGACCACCTCAGCCAACCTTAACAGCCAGCAGTCAGTTCAGGCAAAGGAAGTCTGTTCAGTTTCTGATTGGAGCAAAGGGGGATAACATTTTCACACCCTCCCATCAGCAAGTGAGATTGCAACAATTAGAAGCAGGACAGCCTTGCTCACTGGATTTCTTCCAACTCTATAATTCTATAAGCTCCTGGATAGAATACAGTAATGCACTCTGCGTGGGTCTGCCATTGAAGATTATTCAGAAGCTGCAAAATTAAGTAGCTAGACTGCTCACTGGAACAGTGTAAGAAAACTATATAACGCCAGTTTTAAAAGGATCTCACTGGCCACCAATACGCTTCAAGTATGAATTCAAGACTTAAAGAACTAAATGATTTAAGACATCAACAGCTGAAGGAGTCCTTCTCCCTCTATCTCCCTGCACCAGGCTTAAGATCAGATGGAGGACCCCTTCACTGTGCTCCACCAGTGGGAGTAGCACATTGTTTAAGACATGAGAGAAGACCTGCTCTTCATGGTTGCCCAGTTGGGAATAGGCATGATTGATGCCAACATCTGCTTTACTCCTGTGCCAAACGAAATAATAGATTTTTGGAAAACTCATCGGGGCCTAATAATTTCATGCAGTTTCCATAAATAAGTTGTTTTTATATTGTTTTAAGTTTAGCTTTTTAAATTCTTCAATTGTTTAATGTTTTTAGAATGTTTAAGTTCCTTTTATTGCTTTAAATTTTTATTGTCTTGCAGCCATGTCCCTCCATTGTGCTTGATAGTGTAAATCTTATGTGTACTTAAGTGACAGTTCCACTACACTACACCCTACTGAAAACCAACACTGTGCAACCAATTGAGTATATGCCAATGGGCTTTCCATTTCTACAATCCCAGTGAATCAGGAGGGATATTGAAGACACTGAGAGCAACCCAGACTGCCAAACAGCATCGGCAACAATTTGCAGAACTCCATTTCAGAAACGGTGAATGAAACATCAATGCTATACCATGGCTGAAAATGTACAACCATGGACAGAAGAGAACTGATTTAATTGTTTATTTAAATCTTCTTTATTATCAGGTTTTTAGCTGCACTTTATTTTAATCAAAGTTGCAAGCCTGCAGTTTAGGGAGGGGTCTTTAGAATTCTCAGCCAGAGAGCTCTATGGCCTCAGTAAACTGCAAGCCCCAGAATTCCACAGGGTGTTGAAAGTGGAATAATAGCACTATCACAGTGCAGTGTAGAAACGGCCCTACTTTCTAAATAAGACAGGAGGCATAAAGGAATGGCAGTGAGAGAGGGGATTAAGTTCAGCAGATACTGCCAGTTCTTCTCTCCCTCTGAAGCCAGAGCAGTGGCAGTTGAGATGGAGGGAAGGCCTTCCATCTGCTTGTGGGTGTAGGCATGATGGAGTTGTGCCTGCCTCTTCTTTTGTCCCTCTGAGGCCAGGGCAGTGGCAGTTGGGATGGATAAAGGCCCTTTCACCTGTTTTTGGGCTCAGGCACAATGAAGCCTCTTCTTCCTTCCCTCCGAGGCCAGGGCAATGGCAGTTGGGATGGAGCGAGGGACTTTCATCAGCTGCTGGGGTTGAGACATGATGGGGCCATACCTGCCTCTTCTTCTTTCCCTCTGAGGCCAGGATATTGACAGTTGGGATGGTGGGAAGGCCTTCCATCTGCTTCTGGGTCTTGGCATGATGGAACTGTGCCTGCCTCTTCTTCTCTCCCTCTAGCAGCCATAGCAGTGGCAGTTGGGATGGAGGGAGTGCTATCTTGAAGGGTATCCCTTATACTTGTAACCACTAGTTGGAGAGAGAAGATTTTCTTCCTCCCCTTTCCCCATTTAAAAAAGACAGAATCTGCAAAGCCTCCCACACTGCCAGTGAATATTCAAAAAAAAGTTCCAGCTGACCCCATTTCACTCCCTTTTCTCTAGAACCTGGGCAGACACAGGATTGCATTTCAACTTCCAGAATTAATACGGTATTGATTTATGTAGCTAAAGATAGAAAAAAAATACTATTTTTTGACCAATGAATTGTGACAATGAAGGGAAAATATCTCCCTGGAACAATCAGCTATTTCCTATGGGGAAAAGTTCAGTTCTACGAGGCATAAACTCAAACTTATACGGTGTCACTTTAGTTATGATTAGGAAATTAAGGGCGGGTTGACAGCATGCATTAATAAGCAAGTAATTTGTCTCCTTCACACGCCTATTTTAAAATAGCTTCACATTCATTCCACAAAAGGGTGACGTTGATTGAAAACTGCCAAAGGGGCTGTATAAACATGGGATATGCATGAAGAATAGTGCATTGAACAATGTTTTCAAGAGCCAAGCTAGTAATTAGAGCTGATTGAAAAATGTCAAAACCATTTTCATTTACAAATGTTTGAAGCAGCCTTTTTGAGGAGTCAGACCACTAGTCCATATAAAACAGTGCTGTCAACACTGGGAGATTCTCTAGGGTTTCAGACAGCAGCCCTTGGAGAAGATAATGGTGGTAGTGGTGGTGATGATGATTATCACCACCAAAACAACTATATCACCTTGATTAATTTATATCCCACTTTCTTTCAACATGGGATCCAAGGCAAAGATGACAGTGGTTGAACTAGAGAACTTCTTATTTGAGCTGCTGCCCTTCTCCAAAGAAGTGGCCAGATGGCTTCAAAACTGACTCTGAATTGATAGTATATGCAGACTTATGCCAATCCAGGGTCTATTCATGAATTATTGCAATGGAGTGGCAATCACCAATGATGGCTGGTGTATCTGCTCCACTTTTCAGTCTGCACTTTAGAGAAGCACCCTACTGAGATGAGAGCATCAACTATCCCCAGTAACAGACACTGGACAATCATATCAGATGCTGAGGGTCTTTGGAACTCCATACTACACTGATTATATTTTCAGATGGCAACCCAGTGGGATTGCCTCTCAATATTTCTTGTGGAACAAAATGAGAGGTAAAGTGCTGTTGTCCTCTCATTCCTTGCTTCCATGGTCCCCATAGGCAGCTGCTTGACCATAGTGCCAGTGAGGTTTTTGGTCTAATCCATCATAGCTTTTTCTTATGTACTTAAATAACATAAGCTTGTACAAACAGCACAGTAGCCCTGAAAGAGTTATGCTCTGGGATAGGCAGGAAACATGCAGCCTGGATGTTCTACTAGGTTACTATTTGAATTCATTCCCATTTCTAGGAAGGGTTATAGCTCAGTAATAGAGTTTAAGTCCTTGCATGCAGAAGCTCCAAAGTTCACTCTCTCAAGTCTCTAGGTAGGCCTGGCAAGGACACTTATATGAAACCCTTGGGGTCCATTGCTGATAGTTAGAGGCAGAGAGCTGAGCATAACAAAGGTTTGTTTGTTCCTAACCCTGTGGAGGAGAGCTCTGGCATCAGCCACACCACTGAAACAGACTGAATGCAGTAGCCTCTCCACATTCACAAGGGTTACGGGCACACAACCCTCATGAAAGTGGAAAAATCATGAATAACTTCCACCCCCATGATTCCCCTCCAGAGCTCCCCTCTCCCATTCCTTTGCCTCTGGCCCCAGTGTTGGGGGTCAGGGGAGAAAAAAGACATAGTAAAGGGCTTTCCCCTAAAAAGAAGAAAAGCACAACTCTTCCCTTCTGGTGGCCATCTTGAAAAGGGACGGGTAGAAGAAAAGAGAGCACCTGACCAATCAGCAGCCATTACACAGCAGAAAATGCAGTCATGTGGGAGAGAGGACACACCTCCAGCAGTGGGATAGGGACTTTGCTTGTCCAAAAAGAAAAAAAAACCCATCTATTTTAAATACAAGCCTTGCAAGCCCAGGGTGAGGAATGCATGTGTCTTGTGAATAATTAAATTTGTAAAGGTCAAACCCATGAATGTAGAGGGAGGACTTTATATTTCCTTACGAATTTGCCTGCAGTAGCAGGTATATCACATCCATGAAGGAAGATGGACCTTCTGAGCTTTAGTTTCTTCTTTATCAGTTGTCATAATTTGTTGGTCCTTTGTGAAAGCAGCTGGCTTCTCCAAAGTGGAGAAGCTGTCTTGCAGGTCAAATGGACCACAAACAGGGAGCGTGGTCCCACAGTCAGGGGTCATGTTTCAAGTCAGCAGTTTTTACAGGGGAAACAAGCAAGTGCTCAATCAAGACTGGGCCAGGTTTTAGCATCAAAGTAGCAAACACAGAGAAGAAGCAGGTACCCAGCCAGTATCTTCACCAAAAACAGCCAGTGGATTGGTTGACATGGGAGAAAATGAATCCATTAACAGTTTTATGGTCACTCCAACCATAGCTTCTCCTAGTTGTAGAGAAGCTACCCAGGTGCTGCAAAATTTAAGGACAGCAGATATAGATTCTGTGCTTCAATAATCTGACGCTGAATTGTGCCTGAAACCAAACTACTAGTTGAATCTGAAGTTTTCTGCTCTGGTGAAATGCCTGGTGAGTTAAAAACTTCACAGCCACAACTATTGCTATTAGTAGTAGTAGTAGTAGTAGTATAATTTGCATGAGCTAAAATAATATAGTTGTACCCTTAGTAGCCGATATTAAATATGACCCCAACAGCAGAAAGCTATGTTATTAGTTCTTAGGCCAAAAAATTGGCTTAGAGGGGAACAAGCTGAAGTGTGCACATCAGAACACAGAACTGCATGTTGAATGGGCTATTTTAATGGTAAAATGAAAAATAGTAAAACCGCAAACAATTTTTCATTGAGTTCTTAAATTTATCCTGCTTTTCAATAAGTCAGTAAAAGCAGAATTCCTTAAGAATATAGATATATTTCCAAATACATTTAAATGGATTAAAAAAGAAATAGCCATTTGTCATTCATGTTCATAAATTTGACTTCAGCATATGGACCCCCTATGAATCCAGGATCCCTGGTTGTCAACTGTTCTACTCAGGTCTTACCAGCTCAACACTGTGGCTTCCTTGGTTGAATCAATCCACTTGTATTACACTCTTCTTCTTTTCCTACCACCTTCCAATTTGCCTTTAAAAATGGTAGCAGTTAAAATATAAAAAAGTCAACAAATGTTAAGAGTGTGATGCTATGGATATTTACTGAGAATTATTTTCCATTTATTTCAGTCAGGTTTATTCCTAGGGGAACTAAGTGACAATCCTTTAAGTGCTTTGCTGTTGTATGCCTTCAAGTTGATTCCAACTTATGAGGACCCCAAGGAGAACCTATCTCAGGGTTTTCTTGGCAAGACTCAGTGGGACTTATTTTTGTGAATAAACATGGATGGGAATATGCTTTCAAAATTGTAAAACTTATGGCTCATCTATGTAGCAAGAATCAAGCTATGGCTAAGCTCCTACATCATGCTTGTAAATCTACCATCACATAGTCACACAGTGGCTGCGTTACAAACGCTTGTGGTAACTACCAACATAGAGCAGCTGAAGGTATATCTCCCCAAGTGTTGTGCATTGTCCCATTTTGCAATGAGGAATGCACAGTTGCTGTTTCTGAAATCCCAATGAATCAAGTGGTACATCAAAGGCTCTGGTGAACAGTTAAACAACATCCAAGAATGTTAAACCTGTGTGGTTGGGATCTCATTAGTCCCACCTAGACTTACTTGAATCAATTGTTGAATAGTGAAGCAACTACAGATGGAAGTAATATTTGACAACATGGAATAAGAGTTGGAAATCATGGTTATCAAGTGTTGAGAAACCCTGACCCTAGAATCCTGGATTGATGAGAATCTTCACAGTCAGGATTCATCCTGCCCAAAATTCACACATCGTTGTTATGCACAGAAAACAGCATTTTCTACACAGGAAAAGAATATTTCCTGAAAATTAATTCCTGTTTCCCTGCACAAGAAAACTGTGTTTTCTGCGAAAAACAACCACGTGCGAATTTTACACAGAACAACCTGCATCATGAACAGCCTTTGAAAACTATGTGGTTTTCAAAGACTTTCTTGCAGTGGGAAGAAAATTGGTAAAATCATTCGTTACTTTCTCTAAGAATAAACTTAGTGAAGAAATATATCCTAAGAAGCAACACATACACACATCTAATTTATTCAACAGCTCTACTCTAGTTGAGAGTAACAGGATTTAGGTCCATACGGAAAGAAATATACTTACTTACATAAACATGAAGCAAATAGATCTGTTCCACAATGACCAAAAGAGAAAACGCATGCGCGCACACACACACACACACACATACATATTATTTATTCTATTTATATGCCACCTTTCACCCAGAGTGAGACCCAAGGGAGCTTCCAAAAAAGTTAAAAATGTTAATAAAACATGTGTGTGTGTGTGTGTGTGTGTGTGTAAGTGTGTAAAATATAAAACCTACAAAAATTTAAAAACATCCTGATAAATTGACTTTTACAATTAATGTCAGCGTAATTTTAAGCAGAACAAGGGGTTGACAACAGGAACAACCTCTAAAGTTGATTGGAATTAAGCAAATACGAAGAGACACTGGCCATTTCCACACTAGACTGTTATAGTGCTTTTATTCCACTTTCAACATCCTGTGGAATCCTGGGGTTTGCTGTTTAGGGAGGGGCCTCGAAGTAGACAATACTTTCTGTGAATTTAACTGTCCAGGTGGCTAAACCTCTAGCAGCCCTGCAGAGTAGATCAGGGAAAAGCTGGGAAGCACTGTTTATTTTGTCGGTACTCTTTACTGCTTGTAATTTCTGCCCAAATTTCCAAACAGGAAAATATGTTCCCTCTGTTTGTGCTTGAATGATAAGCTGTGGACAACTGCAGAGGGTACTTCATACCTAATGCTTTGCATGGCATCACCAGAAGCCGTTGTGACTCAGTCTCAGGTTTCTACCTGGAAACTTCAGGGCCTGGGACAATCTTGAACAGGAGATCCTAATGTGGAAGGAGCAAAGGACGGTCTGTTCTTGGTGCAGGAAGAAGAGCAGCAGGTGGAGTGGGTACTAACTGGGCTCTAACCACTGCAAAGGTGGAAGCTCTTTTTTTAAAAAAATACTTTTTATTATAAATAGAACAAAATAAAATACAGGTTTAATAAAGAATTGCAGGTTCCTAGCACTCTCCGTAACAATATTTCTTCACTGTTGAGCAAATACATGTGTGATTCAAGGTTCATTGTTAATTGTTAACCAGAAGTTACTTTAATATCAACCATGTATCAGAATTTTAATTCTGGGAAGCAAATACTCTTGCACATATGGTGTACGCTTTATGAGACTATTGTAATACCAAATCTATAAAAAAACCTCCTTTTAATAATAAAGAGTTCTTCTCTTTGCTCACATAAAAAAAAATTCTGAAAAATTAAAAGCCCACCTGCTTAAATAAGAATATTTTTGCCTGCAGGTTAAAAAAGAACAAGGAGAGGGCCAGCCTAGTTTCCTGAGGAAGGGAGTTTCAGAAAGTAGGAGCAGCCAGTGGGAAGGTTCCCTCTCATGTCTTTACCATGCAAGCCTAGGACAGTAGTGAGACCAGGAGAAAGTCTTTCCCTGCAGATCTTAATGTTTTCACAGATTCATATAGGGAGAATGTGTACAACACCAACAGGATTCTTGTCAATTTTTCTCCCAGCCATTAGCAGATGGGAGGAGCTGAAGTCTAGGAGATCTCCAATAGGAGGGAATCCATCTTGACACCACTACTCAGAAGCCCATCCAGTAAAGGTGACACAATTGTGTGGACTTTTTCCTACCCCATACTGTTTTTGAATTGCTAATATCAAACAGAAATGGAGTGGGTGAAATGAGTAATTCAGTTGTTCACTACAACATATCAGCTAGCACTAACTAGGTCCTTCTCCTAATCATCTTTAAGAAGCAATAGCCTCTCTAAGTGTTCTAAGAGAGTCATGATGCAGCAGTGACTATGAACCATGGGAGACTATAGACCAGCCGCACATGGTACACAAGTTCTCCTTCAAAGACTTGGCATCTTTTATTTAGTCAGAACCAAGAGAAAAGGAATTGCAGCCAAACAACAACAATAGGTTTATTTGTAATACAGTTGCCACTATACTCTTAGTCTATATGCTCAGTTAAAACTGTGTAGGTTAGAAACTTGAAAAATCAAAAGGTATTTTTCCCCCAAATCCAGTGCTTCTTTGCAGACTCTTTGAAATTCAGTGTGCATCTAGATGAGTGGACTGAAAAAAAAGATAGAGAGAAGGTTATAAATATTGCTTCCCTTTGAATTCCAAAAGTACACCTCATGATAAATATTCAGACCTAGTGGAGAGACATCAAGGTCTACTGAAGAGCGCAGTGGAGTTTCAAGATACATCAAGTGCAAGGGAGCATAAGTAAGCTCAAATTGGTTTTCTTATGAAAGCTCTACTCACTGTTCCATTTCCTGCCCTGTGCTTGTAAGGTATTTTCTTTCAGATCAGAGTATCTGTGATGGGGAAAAGATGGACAAATCTTCTCTAGGTGCTCAAGCCCCATGCTTGAAAAGGTGGTTTAGACAGGAGAGCGACAAATAATTTTATTTCCACCTCAGTGACATTAACCACATCAGGGGTTTGTTTGTTTGTGGAGAAACCCATGTTTTTCAACTTCATAAGCAGCATCAAAAAGGAGGAGAGAGACAGAGATCTCAGGGAAGATGTAAACACACAACAAAAGGAAGGCTTAGTTGTGACCTACTGCCTGTGACAGACAACCAAGGCAGACATTTTCTCCCTATATAAATCATTTGTTTCCTCTGTTTGTGGCCATTTCCACATGGGATTTTTCAAATGGTGCACAGTATCCTCCAGGGAGGACGTCTGCACCTTGGAGCAGACTGGGTCGGACCTACTTAACGTAGATCCACACCCCAGCCCGCTCCGGAACAACCCCAAGTGGTCATCCAGTGTGCTTTTGAAAGACCGCTAAAAACAGGTCTTTCAAAAGTACAGAGCTCGCCACCGCGAGCCTGCTCCCTTATGCAGATTCGCAGGCTCGCATTGGTGCGAGCCTGCGATCTGCAGGGGGCGGGCTTTAGGCTGGCAAGCTTCAGCAGTTGGTTGAGAGCCTCGACCAACCAGAAGCCACCATTTTTGTCCCCGGAGCAGTGCGGAGCGGCGGCCACGCACTGCTCCGGAGCAGCGTGGACCAGACCGGGGAGCCCAAAAGTCTGGTGAGTAGCGTCACGGGGCGATTCCCTCGCCCCATGCGGAAATGGCCTCTCTTTCCTTCACTTGCCTACATTGTTCCAATGTGATAACATTAAAAGAAGAGCTTATTCATCAAGCAATTCCAGCTTCACAATATTACCAGGGTTGTCTCTCTTCCCCCATCTTCCCCTTTAAGCTGAGACATTGACAATATGATCCAGTTTATCCTGGATTATTGGTTATCAGAGGCTAAGGCTATTTCCGCACTACACTGTTATAGTGCTATTATTCCACTTTCAGCATTCTGAGGTTTGTAGTTTACTGAGGCCAAAGAGATATCTGGCTAAGAGTTCTAAATGCCCCTCCCTAAACTGCAAACACCAGGATTCCAAAGGAATAATAGCACTATAGCATTGTAGTGTGGAAATGGCTTAAAAAGCCCTAACTGGAAACTGTTAGTAGACATCCTGTTGGTATTTTTTGCACACATAAGTTCCCTTACATTATGCAGTTGAACTTCTTTTGACCATAGTGTATTCACTTCATAGTTCCATAAGTAGAATTCCAGAAATTTAAGTGTTGCACCATGGTTGTGCATTTTTGGATGGTGCATAAATATCCATGACTTCTGTCCTGACCAGCCACCGTTCACTGTCCTCCAATAGAGTCTATAGTAGCGGCCACAGACAAGGTTTACAAAAGCCTATCAGTCAGTTGTTGTTTTTTGATTCAGCAATCCAAGTCAGTAATGAATTCAGAGTGTCAGTTCAAGGGAGTATCCAGCACTGTAGTTAGCAACGAAAGCAAGGGTCAAGGTTTTCCTGAAATACAAGGTAGGATCCAAATGAAGAATGTGTTGCTTCCATCAGTAATATCAGTTGACTGCAACAGATTTCTCCCCACTTTGTCCCTTGCACTTATTAGCCAACAATCTCCCCCAGCTTTTTGCCTAATTAACACATCTTCTCTATATAAATTATCTGAGGCTTGTGGGCTCTCCCTTTCTCATCTATACTGGGCTGCAGTAAGTATTGTCTTGTTCATGTCTCTGTATTGTGGTTGTTGGGAAGGATCCTGTCTGTGTTTCTACCTGAGTCCTGAGGCTAGGCGTGACAAATGCCTTCAACATCCCCCTTGATTCACTAAGATTGCAGAAACAGTAAGTGCATTCACAGACACACAACTGGTTATGCAGTGGCACCATTCAGCAGAAGGGTGATGCAGTGCAACTACGTGAGTGTAGATTTACAATACACAATGTAATCCTGTTTGGATTCTGATGTTTATTGTTGCTATGGGGTGGTTCATTGTTAATCTCTTCAAGTTTTCTTCATCACTGATCTGGATATTTTAATAGCTGTTAAGCTAGCTTTAGAGCACTCCTGAGTCAACCTGCTGTCCTTTTATGCTTGTTCTACATGCAAGTGCTTAGCTTTACAGCAGGAAAAGGCACTCAATTGTACAAACAAACACTTTGTGCAAAATGAAGTAAGCACAATAAAGAAAAATATTTAATTCAAGATCCTGCATCAAAGTCACATAGGCTAAATCTGTCATGTGGAGTTCTGTATCGATTGTGTTATGCAGCCCTTCTCTTGAATGGCAGTGTTGCACAACTGAATATACTCAAATGTCCTATCCTTCCACACTAGACTGTTATTTTGCTGTTATTCCACTTTCAACATCCTATGGAATCCTGGGGTTTGCAGTTTAGGGAGGGGCATTTAAAATTCTCAGTCAGAGAGCTCTTTGGTCTCAGTAAACTACAAACTCCAGCATTCCACAGGATGTTGAAAGTGGAATAATCACACTATAACAGTGTAATGTGGAAAGGCCTCAAATGAAGAACTGAATGTGCATGTGTAGATGCATGCACAATGGCACCATATGCTCAGTTCCCTTTCCTCAAACATGTACTGAATGTAGATGTTTTGTATCAAACAAAACTATCCAACCACTTCTGTAGGAGAACCTAGACATGTGTTAGACAAAGAAAATATTCTTGTCTTTGTATCTTGGTCTTTGGCTGGAGCTGGAGAGTCTTTGACAGGCTGTATCACCACGCCAAGATAGCCTGTCTTCACAAATATCTAAGCAATAATAGGATTTTTTTCACATCTCTAAATTAGTACAGGTTGAACACTATGTTACCGTGATTTCTGGGAGTCCCGGGAGGGACACCTAAATGTGCTCAAACAATGGGGAGGGAATTAGCACAGAGCACAAGTTTGCAATGCAAGAGGCAGGGTAACGTAGCGAGATCTTGAACCCTATGTCTACGGGGTCAGGCCGAGTCAATGATAAGGCAGAAGTTGAAAATAATAATTGTTTTATTGAAATACAATCAAACACGTGTATGCAACACACTCACACAGAGAACTATAGAAATAAAGGTAGGAGTGGATAGTGGGATTTTTAGAGGAGGTTTGGTATGGGAAATACTGTACCTGTCCTGAAGCCTGGTTAGAAGCAAAGAAGCTGGGGAGCGTGGATTCTCAGCATGTGGGGCTGAGGGGAAGGCTTGCTGGACAAAGCGACAGCAAGGCAGGATGGAAGCCAAGAGCAATCTGAGGAAGCGCTGAAAGTCAGGGGTTCTTATAGGGAAAATTGTGGCTGCAGGCTAGTCCGTACTTGGGGAAAACAATGAGTTTCGGACTGGAGACAAAGCCTCCGAAAGGTCAGTGCTTTAGATGATTGAGTTATAGCCAGATTGTCAATAGAGTAGCCAGGATGCAAACGCGGAGTGCTTGAGAGTTGTATAGTCCGTTCATGAAGCTGCCTGCGCGGGACAGGGGATCTTTTGTGAGTTGCGTGCATACATAAGGTGGTACTTGCCTTGAGGTCTCCTGAAGCTGCATTCAGCAATGACTGGCCTGCCTAGATCGGGATTTGAATGGTTCTGCTATTGTCGGCCGTGCCTGTGTGCATGCTTGTCCGGGGGCCTCACAAGCACGTGGAGAGGAATGGGTAGAGAAGGCTGAATTCTTGATATCAAAATGATATCTTAATATCCCACAAGCTCGGGCTAGAAACAGTGGTAACAACTATCCCACTGGCTGAGCTATCTGCTAAGAATCTCTTGAGCCTTTCTGCTCTGGGCTTCACAGCTCAAGCAGTATACATTGACTATACATTGATCTGTGGGTGGGTGACCAAGATGGTCAGAGATCTGGAAACTAAGACCTATGAAGAATAGTTTGGTGAGCTGGTAGGTTTAGCACAGAGAAGAGAAGTTTGAGAAGTGACATTATCCCCATCTTGAAAAATCTTAAGGGATGTCAAGTAGAAGAAAGAACAAGCTTGTTTTTTATTGCTGCCAACACTAAGATCTGAACTGGTGGTACCAAGCTGCAACAAAAGAAATGCTACCTAAGCATTGGGAAGGACTTCAAGATGATAAGAGCTGCTTGACAGTTGGATGCACTTCCTTTGAGTGGGATGGACACACTTTCATTAAAAAGAGGATGGATGTCCATCCCTCAGGCATACTTCAGGAATGTATGGCAGGGGGTTGAAATAAATGGTCTTTAAGATCCTGTAAGGTTTTGGGTCCCTGACTGAGGCCTTGCAGGATTCTGCCCACAAGGGCTCAGTTTTGACTATAGTTCTTGCAGAATCCTGCCCAGCACCCCAAACTCAGCTGGCTGCTCTGATGCAGGGCAGCTGGAGTGGTTAGGAGCCAACTATATAAGGGCTGGGCCATCTCTGAAGTCTTTGCCACAATAACATGGTCTCCAGTGTTGCCTGTAGCCTCTCCTAACTCTCTAGTGTTGCTGACAGCTGGACCTCAGTCTGTCTTCTGCACCTGCCTCTTGCCTCTGTCTCTGTGGACTCTTTTTACTGGTAGGCTTCTACTGCCTTGAACCCTTGTTGTGCCTTGACCTTCTGCCTGTTTCTTGGACCTGCCTTTTGCCTCTGGCCCTGTGTACATCTGTTGCCTGGAAGGCTCCTGTTGCTTTGAACTCTCATTGTGCTCTGACCTCCTGCCTGTCTCCTGGACCTGCTTTTGGCATCTGGCTTTGTGGACTCTTGCTAACCTAGAGGACTGTTGCCTTGGACTCTTGTAGTGCCCTGAGCCTTGGCTTCCTGCTTTAGCGACTGTCCTTTGACCCAGCCCTGGTGCCTGCCCTGGATGGCCCTTGCTGCCCATACCTCAGACAGGTCCTTCTAATTCTATGGTTATTAGGACTGATAACTGTTGGACATTATCCAGCCCTGTAGCCACTGTATCATCTGAATTTGATAAAATGGATGGACAAAACAGAGTTTCATCCACATATCGATGGTGCTTTGGTCCATCCTTAGAGGTAATCTCTCTCTGAAGTTTCATATTGCTCATGGGGGTGATGATAATGATAAAGGCAAGCTTGGGGCCACATATGGCCCACAGAGTTTCTTTTGTAGTCCTCAAAGCCTTCCCAAACTATTTTTTTTTTTTTGAGGGGAAACAAACAGAGAAGGTGTTTGTTTCTCCTGGAAAGTTCCAGAAACAGTAATTTGAAATAGGCTGCCGAGGAACCTTGCATTGTTCAATTTAACAAAAAAAAAATTAAAGACAGACCTCCTTTGTAAAAGAAATGCTTTTTAAATGGTCTTTCTCCTGGAGAAAAACAGAAGAGGAATGAGGTGATGTGATAAGACTCAGCCGAAGACACTCTTTGTTGTTGTTGTGTGCCTTCATATGGTTGGATAACAGTACATGTGAAAGGGATCGAGGAGTCTTGGTGGACCACAAGCTGAACATGAGTCAGCAGTGTGATGCGGCAGCCAAGGAAGCCAACACAATTCTTGGTTGCATCAATAGGAGTATGGTGTCTAGATGGAGGGAGGTAATGGTACCACTCTATTCTGCTTTGGTTAGACCTCATTTGGAATACTGTGTCCAGTTCTGGGCACCTCAATTCAAGAAGGATGTCGACAAGCTGGAGCGTGTCCAGAGGAGGACGACCAAAATGGTGAAGGGTCTGGAAGCCATGAAGCCTTATGAGGAGCGGCTTAGGGAGCTAGGGATGTTTAGTCCATGGAAGAGAAGGTTAAGAGGGGACCTGATAGCCATGTTTAAATATTTGAAGGGATGTCATGTTGAAGAGGGAGCGGGCTTGTTTCTGCTGCTCTAGAGACTAGGACAAGGAGCAATGGATTCAAGTTGCAGGAAGGGAGATTCCATCTGAATCTCAGGAAGAACTTCCTGACAGTCAAAGCTGTCCAGCAGTGGAATATGTTACCTTGGAGTGTGGTGATGTCTCCTTCTTTGGAGGTTTTGAAATAGAGGCTGGATGGCCATCGGTTGGGAGTGCTTTGATGTGGGTTCATGCATGGTAGGGGGTTGGACTCGATGGCCCCTGTGGTCTCTCTCAACTCTGTGATTCTATGATTCAAGTGGTTTCCAACTTATGACAATGGTAAAATGAACCTGTCACAGGTTTTCCTGGGGCAGGGAGAGTATGACAAACCCGAAGTCACCCAAAGTTTTTCTATGGCCCAGCAGGGAATAGAACCCTGGTTTCCAGGGTTGCAGTCCAACACTCGAACCACTACATTACCTTGGCTCTCAAAGATGCTATTAACCTGCTATAATTACGATTTACTTGCCTCATATGTTAAAGCCCTACATCATTTCTGGGTTTCATGTCAGCTGATGAGTGGGTTGTTGGATGTCACTATTGTTCTGTTCTGTTTTGGTTTGCTTTGCGAGGGATTTGGGGTAGAGAGCTGTTTGAGGGGTGGTACAAAAATCACTTGTGAAAAAAAAAATTAAATGGGCTGATTCTGGAGTATTTTGAGGGGTCTAGAGGTTGCAGGCAACCAAGCTGGCTGCACTCTGCACAGCCTTGTGATAAGGGAAAGGTAAGACATCCCACCCCAGCTTGCATCTACTGCATTCTTTAATAATAGTAATAATAATAATGACAATTTTTCCAAAATAGATTAAAATTACCAAAAGTTACAGAGTTACAGAAAAGTAAATATGAAAAAGAAAGAAAAAAGAGAGGAGGGGGAAAAAAAAGAAAAATAGAAAGAAAGAAGTAACTTCTAATTTTCCTTTTGATGGTTATAGATGCATATAGTTATTCATATTTCTCCCTCTAAAATCACAACAGATTCCCTTCTTTCAATAGTCTATCTACTCTTGCTTATAATCAAAAACATAACTTGCAAGTTCATTTTTAAAAATTAATTTATTTATTATGCAAAAAGTCAATAAGGGGTTTCTGGTCTTTGACAAATGTTGCTAATGGCCTTTTCCTGATCAGACTTGTCAATTTGTCCGTTTCTGCTAAATCTGTCAGTTTCAACAACCATTCTGCTGCATTCTGAGCACAGCAGGGATGTCCCTTCTCCAAGCTGCCCATGCCTGCCCTACATGCCAGGAATAGAATCTCATGATTTCTCACTGAATTACTGCAATGCAAATCAGGGCTTGCAAAAGCTACTGCTAAAACCAATCCATAGGATGAGGCTGTTCACACACCAAGGCACCATCTCTGTCAGTAAGGCTGGAGGGAGAACCAGCAGTGATGCAGCACTCTTGTAAAATGATGTGTCGGTGTCTTATTATGGTGTGGCAGAGTCGCTCACTGTGTCCCAGCTGCTGGAAAAATTGCATTTCCTGACCTTCCAATTGGTAGTTGGAGAATCTTTTGCTGTGATTCTGCTTATTAACACACCGGGCGTAAAAGCGACTTCCTTTGTAATTATCGTCCTGACAATGGAGCTTGTACAGGAGTGTTCTCCCTCTAGGCAAGCCGACAAGCCTCAGGACACAATCTGTGCATGCATGCGTGTAGTACTGCCTTTCAGTTTCAGCACAAACCAAAGAAAATGCCTCTGTAGTAGGGACATTTAGAAAGGAGAAACAAGAAAGACAGGCACCTTTTACTTTCTGGCTGGCAGCCTGTTTGTGGCATGCACATGTGTAAGTTAACCCTATACCTCCACATGTCTACTTTGGACTGCTGTGGAGATTTGTATTCTCTTCCTGCCTCCCTAGCAACCAAAGTCACCCACCCACCCAGACGTATCATAGTTACCCTGCAGGCCTCCATCTACAGCTATCGATGCCTGGAGAAGAGAAAGGGTGATCACAGAAGCATCTGGCTCTATCGCTGTAGTCAGATGTGAAATAATCTCAGGGTGCCTATGGACCTCAGTGGCTGATATCACCTTGGCTAGAGGATGGCAGCCAGTGCTCTGCAATCCCCCACCTTTGCTTTGTTCTAGACATGAATGGATATAGGGAATACCCTTAAGCAGCAGTACAATAGGTCCGAGGGGTGGCAAAGAGCTCGGTGTAGTGTACTTCCTCATGTGGACCTGCTGCATTACACTGAGCCATGCAGGACTTCAGCCTTTCTCTGCCAGCTCTTTTCCTACTCCAAATTATTCCCTTTGAGCAGAGGTAGCTGGTGGCTTTCAACTCTGAACTTTGAAGAGTCAGATCCCATCCTCTGAACAAGGTCAGGACTCTGGATAGCTTCATTAAAGTTCAAACTAATGCTTGCCTGGACTCAAGCAGTGAACAGTATTGCAGGGGAGAGTAATAATTGGAGCACCTCCATGAAAGAGGCTGCGGTATTCTGTGACGGGTACTTGACCTCAGGACACTGCACATGACAGTGATGGGGTTGTAAGCTATTGCCCCATCATGTGACCGCATTCATCGCCACAGCATTACCTCTCCTCCTGTCCTCAGTGCAGTGTGAGATGTATGTGGTCACTTCAGGGCTGTGTAGGAGCCCCCCCCCCATAGTTGTTTTCTTTTCCTGCCCCATATTGTATCTGTGGGACTTGGACAACTGGCTTTGAGTGGTATGAATAAATAGGCCATCATCTGGTAGGTAGAAGGGGAGAATATAAGATTTCAGTGTACACTTTTAGCATCCTTTTGGTGTAAGGTAGGACTTTTGGACTCCTTCTTTAGGGCCTCAAGTCCCAGAGGATGGGGAAAGAGGCTACCCTTCAGGCTAATCTAGGATTTGGGCTCTAATTTAAAGGTCTCCAAAGCTTGGATCGGTGTTACCAGGTTACCTTCCAACTGTGGTCTGCTGGGGAGCAACTGAACTATTTGGATTTTTTTCCAAGGGAAGGCTGAGGAGGTTGTCAAAGAGTTATGCCAAGCTTCAGCTGGACCACATCAGGTTGTTCCTCCCCACTTGCTCCATTTCCTGGCCCCCAGAACTTAAATAGGGCAGGTCAAATGAAATGGTCCTTATTGAACCCAATTTTCTGTGTGTGATTTTGTTATTTCATGGTTGGTCCCCAAAAGCCAGTGCAGACTTACCACTTCAGCAACATGAGAGCCACCAGTCACCAATTTCCCCCCTTCTCTGTGAGTGTCATAATACACACTAACCTCACAGAGGCTGTCATCCTATTCACATTTTATGCAGACATAAGTCCACTTACATATGCAGTTGTAGGTTTTTTGTTTGCCATGGTATCATGTCCATGTTCAGTTCACCAAAGTGTAAGCAGAGTTCTGCAGGTGTAACTGTGGCATATACAGTTGAGAATTCTTAAATAGTGCGATAGATGATGATGCCGTGATTGAGGAGCAACTGATTGTGCAGGGGGCTGAGCCAGTGAGTAAGCAAGTCAACCTGCAAACATCCCCTGCACTCGAAGGTCAAACAGAGGCGGAGTTGCCCCAGCCAACTCAGGATGGAGAGGGAACCAGCAGTGATGCAGAGGAGTTGCAGCCAGCTGTGCCCATCAGCCCTTAATCACGCAGAAGGCTGAAACAGGTTGCTCAGAGGGAGGCTGCTTGGACTAGGCTGAGGAAACAATAACGAGCAGCACCCGCTCACAGGGGCTATTTAAGTCTACCGGCGTGGCTGCTTCTTGCTTGCAGCAAATTATTAGCAAGCCCTCACAACCTTTGTGTCTCCTGCTCCCTGAACCCTCCAGACGGATCTCTGCCTCCTGAACCTTTGGACTGGATCTTGACCTGGCTTGGCTTGTGTTTTCCTGGTGTTTGGTATATTCAGACTCCCAAGTGTTCCTGATCTCTGTCCTCCCTTGCTGGCTGCAGCCCGACAGGGAAAGATTCCTGACAGATAATGAGTAACTACTCATCAGTGCTTTCAGTGTGCCATTTGATTCACTAGTATTGTGGAATAGTGGTTGTGCATCCACACTGTGCAACAGGACAATACTCAGGCATGTTCACAGATATGCTCTAGTAGCAAAATGTCAGTATTCAGGAGCAACCACCACTTAACTGCATGAGTGTAGCTTTATATTAAGCAAGCATGATGTAGCAGATGAAAGGCCCTCCCTCTATCGCAACTGCCACTGCTCTGGCCTTAGAGAGAGAGAAGAACAGGGAGTACATCATGCCCAGACCCAGAAGCAGAGGAAAGGCCCCCACTTCATCCTAGCTGTTACTGCTGTGTGTCATAACTTATTCCTTGGAGGAGTCAGATGATGATGAAACAGATTGCCAGCAGTAGATGACCCTGTTCCCCAGCAGAACATGGCAGAGATTACAGGTGCTGAAGATGACATGCCTTCATCCTTCATAAAGAGACAGAGAAAAAACACTGAGCCCAGCATTAAGTAACAAATGCTGACCTCAATACACTGAGATGGCTTTGGTCTTGAAGGAGCTGGTCATAAATATTGTGGCAGTTCTTCCCCAGCCTTAGTGCTGGCAACTGTCTTATCTGGTTGCCTAGCAGTACTCTCTCGTGTTCCTGTTTTGCCCTTGGACTGACTACATTTTGGACTATTCTGCTTACTCCTTGCTGGCTCATGTACTTGGACCTCTGCCTTGCTGATACAACTCTCAGACTGGTTAAAGACCACCTTCGTGCTTCTCCCTGCATCTTGCTCAGATAACCCATGACTGATTCAGACTGATCTGACTACTTTACCACTTCTACACCCCAGTCTGCTGCTTTAGGCATTTGCTTATGTGTTGAGGACACTGTGGCCTTGGAGGGATTGGGGAAGAGGCAGTATCTGCTGGACTTAATCCCCTCCCAGACTGACATTCCCTTTTCGTTTTGTGTCCTGTCTTAATTAGGTTGTAAGTCTGAAGGCAGGGAACTGCATTGTTGTTCTTTTACTTGAAGGGCCATGTACAGTGATAGTGCTAAATAAAGTGGTGGTGGTGGTGGTGATGATGATGATGATGATGATGATGATGATGATGGAGGCTTTCAGACTGTGATATGTTTTGAATCTGTCTGTGGGTCGACACATGTTGTGGAAGTGAGGGATTCTAGGTGATGAAAGGGTTAAAAACCCGCTCTGAATTTCCCTCTGGCAACTGCTCAGGTACTGTTAGCAACACATGTCATCTTGTAACATTTTCTTTGCCACACTTGATGCATTATCCATTACCGCTGGTCTTGTTTCCTTTTCACTAGCTTGGGCAACGCACATTGGTCATGTTTGTGGATGTTGCAATCATTTAACAGCTCTGAGACCTGGGGACCTGCTTAGCCTTCTGGGCAACAATGCTCAGAAAGTGCATACTCCATTCTGCAGACACATGTAGGCACAACTGTTGCTAATGATTAGAGACTAATTAATTGGCATTGTCTCTATAGTGCAAGTAGAAGTTCAGGCACATATTCTCCAAACAATGAAAGAAAGTGTGAGGGGATAATGAGAACACATATGCTAGACTTGCCGTTAGCTGGATAATCTACCAAGCAGGAGTGTATCTTTGGGTGGGTGGGGTGTGAAGACGGCATTCCCCATAAGACTTCTGCTTCCCCAAACGAAATTTTCCTTCAGTCCTCAAATTTCTAACACTGCAGTACCTTGAAACTTTGGTGGAGCATTTAGAAATACAGTTTTGACATCTAGAGGAAAGGGGCAGACAAAGGGACCAAGGGAATGTGAACAAAGCAAACTAAGAGTTTTGGGTGGGTAGGACTTTCAGTGTCTCACACTCTGTAATGCTAAAGACGTTCTGCAGTGCTGATCCACTCCCCTGTAGCTACAGTGCTGCTACTAGGTTGTGAAGGGAGGAACTGGGCAAGTCCGCTGGTGCCAGCCAATCACAGCTCAAGGAAAGCTGTGAAGGGGATCTTACAGCCCCCCATCCTATGGTATGTTTTATTTTCATAGTTGAACATATTTATAGCTGGAAAACATGATTGAAGGCACACTGACCAGAAGAGAGGGTTGCCAGGTCAAGCTGATCTGAGACATGGTCAGGTCATAAATTCAGAGAGGATTTGGTGGGAAACCCAGACACTAATGGGTCCTTGCTAACCCTTTTAACACCTCAGGCTCTGTGCACACCTGAATAAAATGGAAGGCAAAACTGCCCAAGAGAAGCAGTCAGGGACCTTGCCCTGATCTTACCCTATGGAAATCTTTCCTACACTTCCTGCTCAACCAGACATTAAGAGATTGTCATGATTCCCATCAATATTTTGTCACTGAGAGTTAAGACAATCAGTCCAATCTCTACTATCTTGTCAAACTCATGAGAAAGGCTTTATTACTTTGTCTATGCAATGCCTTCAGGGTATGAAATAGGGTATAGAAACCCTAGCTTCAATCCCAGCCACTGCAATATATTGAACGTAATATGTTGTGTGTGGTGCCCCAGACTGCTGCTTCTCTGTGCTACTCTCAGATGCTGTCTGAGCCACTCTGCTATGACCCTTTCTTCAGGACTGATAACTATCACTTTTTCCATCCAATTTCTCTCTACCCAGCTGTTCATGCTTCTCTTTCTGATAGCCTTATATGGTTCTTGAGAGTGTTTGATTTCTTATGTGATTGTCGATTCCAATAAAATACTTTGGTTAGCTTTAAACTGGAGTGCTCTCTACAGTTAGTACTGGTATACATAGGTGAAAAGATCCTGCCATTACCCTCCTCTTGAAGGCCTCCTTTGAGCTATAATTTTCCCCAAACTCTAAAGAGATGCTGGCATTGTGAGTAGACCTCAAAGTCCCCCACCTTTTAGGGTAACAAGCCAATTCAGAGGGAAAGGATACAAAATTAAAAGTTGTCTCTGACAGAAGGCAAATATGGGAAAGATGGCTTAGAGATAGGGAAAAGCTGTAATAGAGATAGGACAGTCAACCAAGGGCAAGAGCTTCATAGGGTTTGGGGAGGCTGTGTAGGATTAAATAGTTTGGGGTTAATGTGTGATCTAATTGTGTATTAATAAACTTCTACTTCATTTCAAGAAAAATATTAACAAGCTGGAATGTGTGAATGGTGAAGGGTCTGGAAGCCATGCCCTATGAGGAGCCTCTTAGGGAGCTGGGGATGTTTAGTCTGCAGAAGAGAAGGTTAAGAAGTGACATGATAGCCATGTTTAAATATTTGAAAGGATGTCATGTGGAGGAGAGAGCGGGCTTGTTTTCTACTGCTCCATAGACTAAGACAAGGAGCAATGGATTCAAGCTGCAGGAAAGGAGATTGCACCTGAACCTCAGGAAGAATTTCCTGATGGTCAGAGCTGTCTGGCAGTGTAATATGCTGCTTGGGAGTGTGGTGGAGTCTCCTTCTTTAGAGGTTTTTAAACAAAGGTTGGATGGCCATCTGTTGGGAGTGCTTTGATGTGTGTTCCTGCATGGAACTCTATAACTTTATAATTCTATGATTCTCTCTCTCTCTCTCTGTATTCCTGTTTTGATAGAGAGTCTGGTCATGCTTACCACAGTGAACCCACTGAACAACACAACCACTGGTCCGCACAAGATTCACCTTGAGACCCAAGTTCCTGATCCAGGTAGAGATCTTATGGGAGGAAAGGGGCAAGATGAGTAACAGGAGCTGTGGGGCCAGCATGGGGGGATCCATCACACCCGTGTCCATACAACTCTGCCATCTGGCATGTGTATGAAGGGCTCATGCTCTTCGAAATGGATCATTCCCTCCTGAGCATCAAGGATAGGGGCCCCGTAACAGGGCCAAAGGAGAGGCCTTTCTGCTGTGTGACTTCTAGGTTCTAGAATGCACTGATGGGTACACACTGTCCAAGAAAACATTACTTCATTTGCAACACATACATTTACAGAACTCTGCTTAAGCAACTTGTTATGCTCTGGACAAAAAAAGTGCTTGTAAGAAAACTTACATGCATGTAAAATATCAAGAGGCATGCCAGCCCATGCCTTTAACAGTAAGTAAATTTCAAATAACATCTTCAAAGAAGCTCATAGCAACAGTCTGAGGGTGCCTCTAGCTCTTTGATCTTCACAACAGCTCTTTGTCATAGATCAGGCCCAGAAACACTGGTTAGTTAAAGGCAACCCAGTGAGATTCATGGCTATCTGGGCATATGAACCCAGATCTCCCTTGCCACAGGCCAACATTAGAACTAGCTGTCAGTCAATCAACTTTGGTATAACCATAGATTGGTCATAAAAAGGACAAATGCACAAGATAGAGAAAATAAAGGTAAAAAAAAACAGCTCCCAGGTGTAAGACTTCCAGTATATATAAGTGGCAGTTTGATGACTCTGTTACCCTGTTGTCTGGGGGTCCCAGGAGGGACATCAAAATGTGCTCATCTAAAGGTGGGGAAAATCAGCTCAGAGCACTGCTTAGCGTTACGAGAGGCAGGGTAACTTAGCAAAATCTTGAACCCTATGTCTATGGGATCAGGCTGAGTCAAGGAGCACACAGAAGTTGAAGCAATAAATAAAGTTTTATTAAAACACAAGCAAAACTGTGTATGCGGTACACTCACACAAGATAACTAAGGAAATAAAGGTTTGAGTGGTATAGAGGGATTTTTAGAGGGGTTGCTGGTTTGGGTGATACTTCACCTGTCCTGAAGCCCGGAAAAATAGAGAGCGAGGCTGGGGTGTGATGTAGCTCGGCACGTGGAGCTGAGGTGAGGCTCGCCAAGCAAAGCGGCAGCAAGGCGGGATGAAACTCGGGAGTGATCCAAGGAAGCGCTCAAAGTCAAGGGTCTTTACAAGGAGAATTGTGACTGCAGGCTAGGTCAGACTTGGGGAAAACAATAGATTTGGAGTTGGAGACAAAGACTCCGAAAGGTCAGAATTTGAACGATTGAGTTAAAGCCGAATTTACCAATAGAGCAGCCGGTATGCAAACGTGGAGCACTTGAGCCTTGTATCAAGCTGCCAGCGCTGGGCAGAGGATCTTTTGAGAGTTGCTTGCATACCTAATGGAGGTACTTGCCTGGAGGTCTCCTAAATACTGTGTCCAGTTCTGGGCACCCCAATTCAAGAAGGACATGGTCAGGCTGTTTTCTGGCCTGCCTGTATTGTCTAGGAATATTACGGCAATTATCGGCCGAGCCTGTATGTGTGCTTGTCCGGGGGCCTCGCAAGCACGTGGAAGGGATATGTGAAGCCGAATTATGATATCAAATGATATCTTTTATATCCCCAAAGCTCGGGCTAGTCAGGGCAGTAACAACCAGCATCTAAATCAATAAGAAAGAGCATTCATTAGGATTAGAGTAAGCCATGATGGGACATGACCAACAGCCTCCTAGTGGAATATGCTAATATACAGAATTTTACAACCTTCAAAATAGATTCTTTATAGAGCAAATTTGAAATAAAAAGGGAGATTATTTGAGCATTAGACTATGACTTTGGATACTAGGGTTCAATTCCCTGCTCAGCCATGGAAACTCACTGGGTAACCTTGGGTATGTCACATACTCTCAGTCCCAGAAAACTCCTGGATAGGATCGCCTTAGGGTCATCATAAGTCAGAAATGACTTGAAGGCACACAAAAACAACAACTAATACAAGTTATCAGATTTTCCTGTGAATTTTGCTGGAATCAGATCTATAAACTGGGAATGACATGTCCTTATAATCCAGGTGACATTATGCAGACCATGATAAGGAAATATATCTAGCTGTTACACCACCACCTATTCAAAAGCTAAGCATATGAAAAGCTGAGGCTATTTCTGTTATATGCCACCTGGGAACAAAATAAAATCCTCAAAGAGTTTAAATACTCTGTCTGCACTCCACCCTGGCTGCTGTGAAGAAGTCTTTGATGGAGTTTGAGGTTTCATTGGGAAGCTTCAGTTCATTTCAGTAAGTAGTGGTTGGTGGTCTCTATGTCAGTGGTGTCTGCTCTGTATTTTGGTCTTTAAAGGAGCTGTCTGAGGAATTTAATCCCACCTCCAATGGGTTTAGCACCCTAAAGATCTTTTATAAAGACTTATTGAATTATTGACATGGAAACCACCAGTCACTATGCATGGGAGTGGAGCATTTGAACTGGACAGTTTCCAGATATCTTCTGTCCATTGTCTCATGAAATACTAGCTGAACACTGGTATTTAGAGAAACATAGTAGCCAGAAATATCTTGGTGACATTCACGTGCAAAACTCTGGGTTACTTATTGGAAAAGCAAGAGGCATGGCAAACCTTGCTCAAACCAGCCAATCGCAGCCCATGGAATTTTGGGAGTAGGGCCTGTGGAGAAACAGACATAACCTAGAGGTTTGTCTGTTAAATGAACAGATATGACCAGGTGAAAAATGAGGTAGGGCCAGTTAGAAACAGAGTTAGGGCCAGGTAGGAATAGCGATAAGGATATGACCGGTTAGGAAGAAGGGAATGAAGGAGGTATGAATAGGCTTTAGGGGAGATAATAATGTGGAAAGAGTTTACATTTCTGAAACTAAGATATTACTGTGTACTGTTTGTGTGGAAGCAGCATAAGGCCATGTGTTTATTTTTTGTTATACAATAAATGCTTACTATTTTTATTATCTATATCTCTGTCCGTATGTTTTAATTTAATAAGTAACAAGGAGGACTGGCCATGCTTGACGACACTGAACCCACTGATCAGCACAACCACTTATTCAACATGGTGGTCACCCTGAGACTCTGCTACCAGACCCAGGGAGGGATCAAGAGGGTATAAGGACAAGGTGAAAGGTAGGAACCAAGAGGTCGGAAGTGTGGAGCCAGCCTGGATGGAAGTTCCTTCACATATTGGTATATGCTTTCTTTTGGATGGGGCACATGGGGATATTTTCCGGCCCCCTGTACCCCATCTAAAACCTCCCTCAGACATCTGACAACCCCACAAGGATGCTGCTCCTGTTCTTTCCCAGCACGGGGGAAAGGCAGAGGGAAGGCAACTCAAGGGATGAAGAAGCAGCCAATCTCAGCTGGAAGGGGATGGAAATGTGGGCTGTTTTCCAGCTGGGACATCACTCTCATTTCACAGTCCCTCTCAGCCAAGACCAGCTCCTTCCTCCTCCTCTGAGTTCTTTCCCCCACTGTTCCCCCCTGCCAAGTAGACAGCTGCAGAAGTGGTCCCTGGGGCTTGACAGCCAGCAGGGAGAGGGCACAGAAATGCATGGGTGGAGTATTATGACCCATATACTTGACCCAGGATCTCAGCCAGCATAGTGTATCTTACTCTAAGATGTAATCATTCTTTAGAGTACAGTGAGGGTTTGGGAGGTTTTATTTAACATGCTGCAAAGAGAGATAGAGCTCCTCACCCTGCTTTTGTGAAGAGTGACATCTGTTCTCTTCTCCTGTCTACAAAACTGCAGATGGATCTTGACATGGTACCCCATGCCCTCCCTTGCCATTAGATGCTTCAGAACTGGAAAACTGCCTTGCACGAGCAGTGAGGCATTCCATGAAGTGGTAATGACTACCTCCTTTTGCAACCACTCCCCCGTTTAGATATACCCATGTAATGTCAGGATTGCATCTGATATTCCCAAACCATGATTAAATAGGAGAATGGAACCTAAAATTACTATTTACCCTCTTTTGGAGATCTTTACTTACCCACAACATGATAAGGTAGCGAAAAGCCTCCACAATTGCTGGCATTTTCAGTTCTCTGTTGCTTGAGAGATGTTTATTTTCAGAAGAGACATGATAAGTTTGTGTATAGCACTTTATGCAAATACTATTCACAAGCAGGTTCTTAAAACCTCATTTTAGACTCAAAACAGAGTCGGGGCATGTTCTGAAATTTCGGTCCCTTTTTGCCTGTCTTTGAAATGCATGAAATAAAGAATGCCTGTATGGATTTTTGCTCTCTCTCTCTCTCTCACACACACACACTGCGGTTGTCAGGAAGCTGTATTGAAAATACAATGTGGCTTCATCTCATTTTTTTTGCAGTTTGGCTGCTTCTGTTACAAGGATAGCAAAGGCAATGCGGGTTCCTGTGCGGAATAGATTTTCTGCCACAGCCATTGTCCCTGCTTCCCTTGGTAGCAAAACTGGGCACCGGCAGTCTCCTCTCATTATCTCAGTAATGAATTTAGCGTAAGTGAATTCTCCACAGCACAGAAGGGACACAAAGCTCTCACCACACTTCTCTGCAGCTTGGCACATATGATTCTTGACAGCATAATGGATTCCAGAGGTGAAATTACTGGCCCTTTAGGGCAAGAGATGCATTTATAGATGTGTCAGGAAGAACCTCTTGCCAACTTTCATCATCAGCTGTAAGCTTCGCCAACAAAGGGTGCAGGAGAGCGCCTGTGATGAAAGCCCCAGACACAGAATGAGTTGACAGGTTTTCTCCTTACTAAAATAGCCCTGCTCTACATAATTACCATTTCTTTGCTACAAGAATGGTTTTGGTGCCTTTCATTTTACTTATATTCCATTGTTTCGGGCAAGCTTAGCTCCCAAAGTGGCTTGGCATTGCAGTCCTGATGCAAGGAACCCTATACTTACGGCAGAAGCTAGAAAACTTGCTTTGTTGAACTGTAACTCCCAGAGGAACAAATTAACAAGGAAAAGCAAACAGAGGATTAAGGTAGCCCATTCTGAAGACAAAAGGCTGGGGTGTTAAAAGTGAAAGATTCAGAGATCAAACCCAAATTACAACGAAGAACTTCTCAAACCCTCACGACTACTCTTTCAAAAGTCTATTACTAGCAGCTAAACCTAGCAAATGAACAAAGAGATAATGGAGATAATTGTCTGTATAACTTCAGTGACACTATAATCCACCCCATCTACACTATGACTGGGGAGCTGAGGTGAGAATCTTGCTCCAGACTCCGTGTTTGAATTGTCTATAATAAAAGGCTAGCCTTTCTGCTTCTTACAGGAGACCCTAAAGCTGAATTCCATGGATACAACACTGAGCAGGAAACCCTCATGAAGATTCAATATGTCACCTGTCTGTGGCCCTTTTCGCACGTTACCTTTTTGCACTGCTGGGTTGGGGTCCTCGTGCAAGAAGGCTTGGAAGGAATGCTGCTGCTTCCCTGCCGTGTCCCTGCTGCTTCGGTTCTGCAGCTCCTTCCTCATTGCGCGAGCGCCCTGCCTCTTCCGTTCGCAGTGCAGCCTGGGACCTCACAGGCTGCACTGAGGAGAGGACACGTGACCGGCCCAGCTCCCCAGGCATCGCATGCCAGGTAAGTGCGTGAGGGTCCCGGGAGCATCGCGTGACAGCGCACCATTTTTGGCTTTAAGCCGAAAATGAAAAGATGTATGCCCGCTCTGCATCCGGCCCTTGAGCCGTAAATGTGAGTGCGTCATGCAGACCGCTCCTCACATTTAAGCGACACTCAAGGGACCCTCTCACTTCCAAAACGCTGTGTGAAAAGGGCCTTTCTCTTGCTTGGAGAAGAGAAAGCAGGAAGCAATCTCGAGAAGAGAAGAGAAGAGAAGAGAAGAGAAGAGAAGAGAAGAGAAGAGAAGAGAAGAGAAGAGAAGAGAAGAGAAGAGAAGAGAAGAGAAGAGGAGGAAGCACCCATCTGACTATAGATCCTGTTGCCTTCATACTTTGCTACAGCATTGGTTCTTTGATATGTGTTGCTCTTATGCTCTGCGAAGGGCCACGCACAGTGATGTTGTACCAAGAGAAATAGATCATATACTTGTGAAATTATCATGTTATTTTTAAAACATTTTCACGTGAAACCACCTCACTGGTAATTTCATTGTCACTTCCAAGTATATCATCTTTCACACCAAGGCTCAGTAAGCTTTCTAAATATATGCCAGCACTATATTTCCATGCAAAATCAATCTAATATGCATGTTCAGTGATTCAACATTTCTGCTTCCTCAAACACAGCTCCAGAGGTTAGCTAGGGATACGAAAATCTCTGTCTCAATTTTGTTGACTTTCTCCCAACCTCACCTGCTCTTTTCTTCCACTCTTGTTTTACATCAAGCTGAGAAACTTTTTGCCTTCTTCCTGTGCCGAAATTTGTGTAGCACAATGTGCACTTTAGTTCACAGAAAACAATCTGTAAGCCCTGCACATCTTCAAGGCAATGTGTGTTTTTCCTCACAACAAGGCTTGAAGGTGAGAAAAAGCTCTCAATAATATTTCTGTCCCTAGGGTTAGGCCGATGGTAACTGTCTAGCAGCTTTGCAGAGTAACATGCCTGGAAAGTGGTAAATAAAGGTAGACTGGAAGTGATACAGGACTAGCAGTCTCTGGGGTCCGAGTTCCCAATGCAATCCCAGCAGACGACTGGAAAGAGGGACTTTTTGGCATGCAGCTCCCAGAATCCTTCAGACAGTATGGCCACTGCTCAATGTGACTGGGTCATTCTTGGACTTTTAGGCCGCCACCACCCCCACTAAAAGTAAATTTTCCAGGCTGTGTTGCAGCATCTACATAAGCCAAAGCTGCAACAAGAGTGAAAGTCAGAAGGGAAAGAGAAATAGAAAGAGCAAAAGGAAAGAGAAAAGCTAAATGAAAATGAAAGACTCAGGGAAGGTGAAAGAATTTGGAAACCTGTTGGCATCCTGTTGGTGGCATATAGAGTCACAGTATACCTGTGTATGTCTTTTTGTGATTTTTGTGGATAGAGGTATCCAGCACCTCCTTCTGCATGGGCCTGCTCCACCTATCTATCTGCTTCTGGGGGGCTCTCTGTAGCCATTTAGTGGCCAGAGGAGGACAGGAGGTGATTAGGCAGCATCTGCCTTTATTTCAGCAGCCACCTGTAGGAAGAAAAAGGCATTCTGCTGAATATCCCTGGATTCTTCCAGATATCCAGGAGGAGGATGTTATCTTCCTGCATCAGGCTGCTGAAATATAGGCAGCTACTGCCTGGCCATCTCCCATCCTCCCCCAGCCAATAGATGGCCACTGGGAGGCAGCCCAGCAGCTGCTAGATAGGTTGAGCACACAGAGGCCCTTTCCGTACCTCACCTTATTGCATTATCCTCTGATTGCAATGCCAGCAGGGCCTCTGCTGGGAAGGGGGCATAACAGGAACGCTCCCCTCTGCACCACACTGGCTCCCTGTAGAAGGGAACACGATGGACATGCCTCTTCCTTCCACAGTGTAGTCAGGCACTTTCCCATGTCGCACTGGGGCACAAAGCACCTCCATTGTGCTTCTGAGCCTTCCGCAGGGCAGGTAAATGCAGGAATGTCAAGTGATTGGGAGACACTGACAGGGAAAATCTGTCAATGATTTACTTTATGATTATACCAGTTGGTGATGGGAGAAGGATAGGACCGTGATGACATCATGCAGAAGCCCTGTTGCAGCCGTGTAGGGATGGGGGAGCAATGGAGGCGATTCATCCCCAACGGCAATTTTTGGGGGGCATCCAGGCTCATAACCACAGCCCTCCCGTTGTGGCGACATGCCCACATGCCATAGCCCTGCCCCCCACGCGGTAGCCCCACCACACCCACCCCCCTCTACACATTCCAAGCTCTGCCACTGCCTTTTGGGGTCCCTCTCCTCTTGCGTCCCCAAACTGGGAGGACACCAGCGTGTGGAAAGGGCCAGAGAGCAGTGAAGCAGCAGAGCCACATCTGGAGGAGCATGCAGTCCAAGATCTTGGCCAATGAGCAAAAGGAGAGCGGAAGAATTCTCTCCCGACCTGAAATTTCCACTTGATCAGTTTCAGTTTTCTCTCAGATTTGAATGTCTTAATCTCACGTTCTTTCTATTCCATGTTATGGAAGGAGTTCATGCTGCTGAAGAAGAGTTTACTCCTAATAAGGAGGCAAAGTTAAGAATCACAACTACTCCCTGCAATAACAGGAAGTGGTGGCAACTGATATGGCAGGATCAATGGCAGGAGGTAGGAATAGTCTATTTGGGCAAAGCCAAACTGTCTATGCAAGAGAATAAGAAAGGACAGAAGATTCTAGTAGGCCAAGTTCACACTCAAGTCCATCACGACAAAGGAGAAAAGCTGTGTCATCTGCAAGTGAAGGTCATGAGCTCAAGAATCCATCAGTTAATTAATTCCCTGTTGTCCCACTTTTCAGTGGCTTTTAAAATGTCCCACTGTTTTTCTGCTCTTCCCACTCCCCTTCCCCCGTTCTCTGCTTATTTCAACTGCTGCAAACAGTTCAAAGTGCAAAAGTAGTTTGCACTCAATTAATTCGGTGGTGGGGAGGGTGGAGAGGAGGGTAGAATCTTGCCCTTCCCAGTCAGATCAGGCAAAACCAAACTGCTGCAGACTCTCCCAGGTTGCATGTTCTTCCTCATTCATAGCTTTTGTCATCTTGATCACACTCTGGTGTTGCTTTGTTCAGGGTTTCATCTGTGGAACTTTGGAGCTTATGCATGGTGATTTATGCTTTCTAGGGCTCTTTGCTGGGAAATGCAGCTCTTCAACCCTTGGCAGTTGACCATTCCTGCCATGAGTATTTGAAAGCATCCACATTGGTATTCTGGATCTAGCTTTTCTCCGATGACTTTGACTCCATGCTAAAGGCCAGTATACAGAAGATGCTAATTATTGACATCTGATAAACAAGATACGTTTATGGATCTCTTTCAGTCTTAGGACATGACCGATTGTTCCCACATGAACATATATGCCAACAGAAACTGCAGAAGGTAAAGTTAAACTATCCCTGTTCTTTAGCCATCAGCCATCTCCCCTATGCATGTTGACACAAAATACACACACACACACACACACACACACACACACGCAAAACCAGTACCCTGTCTTGAAAAAATGTTAGTAAAAGATATTTTGAATCAAGATTCTTGGTTGTGAATTTTATTCATGCTATAGAGTCAAATAATATCTACCTCCTTCCTTCCTAGTTATACATTTTTCTTGACAACCTGGGTCCACCAGATTTGTTTGCTTGTTGCAGAATGTGAAATGTGTTATTCCTATGAATTGTAAACCATTCTTAGTAAGGCAATGTAGAAAGATGGTAGAAAAATAAGAAATGAAATGGAAACAAACTGGAAATCCAGAAGATGGATCACTGAACTGAAGATATTGGACATGCAGTTTCACTGCAAGCAACATTTTAAAGTATTCTGGAAAGAAATTACCAGGGGAAACAACTGTCTTCTCATCAGCTTTTAGATGCTGTTAGAAGCACAAGGGTGGCAATAGCCCCTCTTATCAGTGTAAATTTGGAGGATGGAACAGAAGAAAACAGCTCTTTGAATATTATGTGTGGAAATTAATCTGTTAAAATTGATCCATTAGCAATAAAACATTTATGGTTGCCATTAACATTATTAAACAAAATTGTTTAATGCATTATATCGGTTTACAGAACAAGCTGTGGAATTGACAGGAAATCTTTATCACCCACTGAAGAGGGGGTGGGTGAAAAGTAGAAGGAAAGGGTTTTTTTAATGTATATTTTTATTGAACACACACAAAACTTTTACATATAAAAAAACAATACACATAGGAGAGTACAAAAACAATTCACACCCACAACAAAAGGAAGACAAACAACAGCACCTATCTAAACCTAGAACTAAACTCAGTAACTATATCCACATACTGCTACATGGAGATCAATAACGATGACTTCCAGTCTCTCAGTTGGCGGCTCTAAGATGTATTATTAGTATACTTTCTCAAAGTTACTAAGATTTACTAAATAAAAAAATATAGTAGAGATAAAAGGTAATAACATTTTAACAATATGCTTCTGGAAAATCAATCACTTTCCTTAATTAAACCCTGAGATTTTTTAAAAAAACTTAATAAAAAAATAACATGATCCTATCTCAAGGATCATGTTCCCACTCAATCTTTTTAATATATATATATATATATATACACACACACACACACACACACACAAGTCTATCTTTCAGCAGTACAGTTAATTTGTTCATTTCAACCAAATCAAGAAGTTTCATCATCCAGTCTTCTTTTGTAGGGATATCTTTCTTTTTTCCTCTCTTGTGCAAGAAGCAATTTGGCTTTCATAATTTTACAAAGTAGGATGCATCTATGAGTTCTTTTATACATACTCCTTCATCAGAAGTAGATATTAAAAAATCTATATCTACACTCCGTCAAATAGGTTCCTGCTTTCAACTTTATCTTAATTTTTAAAATGTCTTCTATCAATTGATGCATCATAGTTCAAAATTTCTTCACTTTTCACACATTCACCATATGTGGAAAAAAAAGTCCCTACTTGTTTCTTACATTTCCAACAAATACTTGAAGAGCTGTTTTGCATTTTTGACAAGTTTTCTGTTGTTAGATACCATCTATGCATCATTTTATAAAAGTCTCTCACAAATTATAACTCAGAGTAAATTTTTAATCTCTTGTTCTGGGCACCTCCAGTTCTGGGCACCTCAATTCAAGAAGGATATCGGCAAGTTAAAGCATGTCCAGAGGAGGGTGACCAAAATGGTGAAGGGTCTGGAAGCCATGAAGCCCTATGAGGAGTGGCTTAGGGAGCTGGGGATGTTTAGTCTGCAGAAGAAAAAGTTAAGAGGGGACATGATAACCATGTTTAAATATTTGAAGAGATGTTATGTCAAGGAGGGAGCGGGTTTGTTTTCCACTGCTCCAGAGACTAGGACACAGAGCAATGGATTCAAGCTGCAGGAAAGGAGATTCCACCTGAACCTCAGGAAGAACTTCCCGACAGTCAGAGCTGTCTGGCAGTGGAATATGCTGCTTGGGAATGTGGTGGAATCTCCTTCTTTGGAGGTTTTTAAGCAGAGGCTGGATGGCCATCTGTCGGGAGTGCTTTGAGGGTATTCCCGCATGGCAGGGGGTTGGACTGGATGGCCCCTGTGGTCTCTTCCAACTCTATGATTCTATGACTGTCCACGTTCCTTCCCATTGTTCTAACAGAAATTTAATGACCGATATTTTGCACCCATTTAATCATAGAGTCTTTCACTTTGTTCATCCTCTGAACCTTACTTATTTTCTGACAAGAGTTATAATATCCCCTAGAAGATTTCTCTGTCTGACCACCTAAGAATCCAAATGATATAGTATCATGATAGATCCTCCGCTGCTCCAGAGACCAGGACAAGGAGCAATGGATTCAAGCTGCAGGAAAGGAGATTCCACCTGAACCTCAGGAAGAACTTCCTGATGGTCAGGGCTGTCCGGCAGTGGAATATACTGCCTCGGAGTGTGGTGGAATCTCCTTCTTTGGAGGTTTTTAAGCAGAGGCTGGATGGCCATCTGTCGGGAGTGCTTTGAGGGTGTTCCTGCATGGTAGTGGGTTGGACTGGATGGCCTCTGTGGTCTCTTCCAACTCTACATTTCTATGATTCTATGATTCTATCAATTTAACAAGAAAGATATTTTCTCTCAATTTCCAAAAAGTTAGCCAGAACTTCAGAGACTTCCACCTTGAATTCATCTTATTCTAAGATATCTCTCTTTCCCTAAGTTTAAACAGAGCCACCACATTTACATTCTTTCCCTGGTCCACACTCAACTTTTCAATCACATCTTCCAGTTTCTGTGTTCTGTCTTCCAGGGCATCCATCATAATTAAGCTCTTTGGCCTCTCTTCTTATTTGATTTAAAGATCTTCTTATATCTTTCCACATCTGATTCATGTCATCTCTTAGTTCTTTCATATCTTCTTTCATACTTTTCAGCTCATCAAGAATCATTGGTAAGATATCTCCTTCTCTAGGGAGCCTTTCTAGGGAAATTGCTCAACTGAAGCTCTTTTCTGAAAATTTGAGGCTTGCATCTGTCCTGTAACTCTTGCTGAAGTCATTTTTAACTTGACTGTTCACTCAGCAGTTCACTCATCTGTTCACTTCAAATCACGTGTGATTCTCCCACTCTGTCACTAGAGGTTGCTAGAGCACTCTGTTGCTATCTAGGCAAGCTTCTCTATATCACCAGTCTCAAGTAGCAACAAAGCAGTCAAAATTCAGACAAAGCTCATTTCCTTTTATGTCTCAAATGGTTAAGGTGACCTTGATCCTTTGTCACCAAGAAAGATAAACAAACTCCAATTCACACAGGATAGTATCCTCGTTAGTCCACTTCAGCTTTAAAAATTAGAATTTGTTCTTAAGTAAATTGAACTATGATAGACATTTTGAATTGAGCTAGAGCAATTTCTAAAAGCCTGCTAGAATAAAAGCTTGCACGAAAAAAAATTAAAGGTATTTTTCATGAGCCAGGCTGTCCAGTGTTTAAAACATTGGCACCACTTATTCAAAACAGTTCATAGAATTGTCAGTACACAAAGAAGTATCACTTGCAAAGTTTAAATGTTGTTACCATCAGCTGAGAGGCTTCCTTAAGTTTTGATACTTGTTTCAGAAGCGTTAAATATAGTTGACTTTTGTTACTCCTACCGAGAAACAGCTGCTGGAGTGAGGTGGGGTATGATGGCTTCCCCGATCCTCCACACCTCTGGATTCTGGCCTTCAGTAAGGATTCTGGACTAATGGGGTACTCCTCCAACTCTTTCTTGCCTGGGAGACATTTCAGCTAGTGTCTAAAATTCCAGACCAGCTCCTTGTCTCACTCAGCACTCTGTCCTTCAGCAGCACTTGCTAAAAGCAAAACCACATGGCAGAATGCCAGCCAGAAGTTAAGCAGGAAGAAATGTCTAGGAACTGGAGAAAGAGAGAGGGCGAAACAAAGAGGAAAGATATAAGGGAAGTGTAAGAAAAGCATAAATGTACCTGATACTATATGAACAATGAACCTGTTAAGGGTGATTTATTGAAGCTCACTCCAAATGATACTACTCAAAACCTGGGGGGGGGGAGGAGTCAAGAAAGAGTAGAGGAGGAAGACTATTGAATAGAGTCACACTGCTCTCCCTGCCATCCAGAAAAACATCAATGCAGCCTAATAAAGATGGAGGTGCAAAATAACAAAAAACAAAGGCCATTTCCGCACTGCAGTCTTATAGCGCGATGATTCCACTTTCAACCTCCTATGGAATTCTGAGGTTTGCAGCTTCGGAAGGGGCCTCCCGGCCCCTCCCAAAACTACAAACCCCAGGATTCCATAGGAGGTTGAAAGTGGAATCATCGCGCTATTAGACTGTAGTGCGGAAATGGCCAAAAAACCACCTGTATTAACCTCTAAACTGCTGGTCATTCTGAAAGTTCCCTGGATGCCTGGCAGTCTCTTGCCAAGCTTCCCATCTTCCTCCTCCCACCCATGCCATTCCTCTGTTCCAGGCAGAAGCTCACCATCTCCCTACTTTTCCATTCTCTTGCTTCTAAAATCTGTGAGGCAGCAGTCAGGTTAGAACAACAAGTTGACTGACAGAGCCCCAGGTAACATGTTTCCTCTGTATTTATTATTTTTCTTCTCACCCCTCCAGTTTCAGGCAGATATAGACCTCTTACTTGCTTTCTCCTACTCCTACAAATCTAACAACTTAAAGTAACTAACTTTCTGTAATGTAGGGATAACTGGAGCCCAAATCAGGGAATCTATAGACTTCATCTGCCTGGAGACAGATGTAATGAACTGACAAATTACTTTAGTGACTCCTTACTCCCACCCCAAAAGCTGTTAGTAGCTACTTCTCCCATGATTGAGGGCTTATGCTGTACTGTCTATTTGCATTTTAAGAATAAACTCTTGAAAACACTTACAGAATCTTCACTATCTGTTCATTGTTGTACCGGTCTCATCACAGTGGTGAGGAAAGAGAAAGTGAAGGGACTGAAGAGAGCTATAATAGTTCCCAATGCACTCGATACTTTTTCAGCATTATGATTAGAAAGAAAAGTAGAGGAAAGGAAAGAGTGAATCTAACATCACCTTTAAGATGCACTGATTTATTTTCACATGAGCTTTTCTGGATTTCAATCTACTTCTTCAGTTCACTTAAATAAATCAGTCTTAAGGGTACTGCTACGTTCCTCACGCCTCACGTGAATTTTTCCTTTTGTGCTGAAACAGACTGACAGAGCTATTTCTTGGTAGAATACTGTGATTTTGAAGGACAGAGGATCATTAAATAGGATTAAGTGGGAAAGAAGGCCACACAAAGCATCCTGGACCTTGAAAATATAGAGGCAAGATTAATTTCAGAATGCTCTTCACCACCAAAAAACAAGGAAGCTGTTCCATCAGTTTTCCCACATGGGGAGGTGACTTCTAACAGAAAAAGCAATAGGATGGAACAAGTAGCAAAGTGACTTGAGGTAGATTATAATGTAGATGATCAACTCCAAGCAGTATAAGTTGGAAAACATGTTGATATAAAAAGTTAGTTCCTGGAGTCTCAGAATATCTCAGGTGACATGATACCTCATAGGGTTATTAGTAACAGTATACTCCTGAGATTTGCATTCTTCTCTTACATGATTTGATCATTTAAGAAGCCTCACACAGTGGAGTGGTCTCTGTGGCACCAGAGAGAAGTGAGATCACAAGCAAATACTTCTTTCAGATACTTCTCGCAGAAGATGGCATTGATGCCTAGTGACCAAGTGTCTCCATTTGTTATCTTTCACTGGATCATTATAGGTATTTTGGGCATTGTTTCCTTTTTAGGGAATGGATTTATCACCATGGTGAATGTGCTGCAAGGGATCCAGAACAGGAAGATGTCCACTTGTGATTTCCTCTTGACTTGTTTGAGCACCTCCAGATTACTAACACAGCTGATTTCAGTGGTGCACTATTTTGCATATTTGTTCTCTTCCAGTAGTACAATGGAAATGGCACTTTTTCTCTGGATCTATCTCAACATGGCCAGCCTCTGGTCTGCCTCATGGCTCAACATTTTCTACTGTGTGAAGGTCACCAACTTTGCCAACTCTTTCTTCCTTTGGATTAAGTCAAGGAACAACCTGCTTCTACCCAGACTGCTTGGAATATCAATGCTCATTTTCATGGTTTCCTCTCTTCCGTCAGTCTTCAGTTATTTCAGAAACAAGGAGCCATGTAATCTGACTATAATACCCCCGAACACCACTTGCCAAGGTAAGACGGGCAACAACCTGTCAATGACTTTTCGTCCCCTGCAATTAATTTTTACTTGCATTAATTTCTTCATGAACCTAGCTGCATCTCTTCTTTTGCTCACCTCTCTGTGGAGGCATGTGAGAAACCTCAGAAAGAATGGCACTAGTGTTCAAGACCTCAGCACCCAAGTCCACCTCAAAGTCATGAAGGTTTTGTTGACCTCTCTCTTCTTCTACCTTTTATTTATTGCTGGTATGATAATAACTGCAGGTGACTTTTACCAGTTTAAAAAAGGCACATCATTGGTTGCTGAGATCATGATGTCTATATTTCCTTCTGTACATCCTATAATATTAATATGGACCAACTCAAGACTAAAAGAAGTGGCTACTCACTTTCTAAACATCAGAGAAAGAGTTGCATAAAAAAGGAGAAAGTGGCAACAGACATCTATCCCAGTGTCTGAACAGAGACCACTTCTGTCTTTCTGCAGAGTAAACATCAAGATGGAAACAGATTCTAAATATGGAGACTGCTTGCCATCACAAGGGAAACTATCTTTTTACATGGTTGGATACAAGAAATACCTGTGTGTATCCTGGACCCCATGTTGCCTCTTCAACATTCTTAGATTTTTCTTTCTTCTCTAACAGTGCCCTGAGACACATCCAGATTTCTGCAATGATTTATGCAGACACTTCCATACGTCAATCACTGGAATGATCAATAAGTCAGTTGAAGTGTTGCTACACAAAATAGGGTGGAAGCTCACTGGCTTGTTCAAAAAATTCAACTTTTATAAAAGCATAGAGTTGGAAGAGACCATTTAGTCCAACCCCCTGACATTTAAGGACACACAATCAAAGCATTCCCAACAGATGGCAATCCTGTAAGGCCCCACTTTGGGGGTCCCCAATATCAGTATAGTTTGGATGGGCACCATACCTAATTGGCAACACATTTTATTGGCTCTGATATCAAATTCAAGCCTGAGAGGTGACGGAGAGGTCAAACTGAACGAGGGAAAGAATTTGACTGTAAATGTGAGAAGGACAGATCAACTCAAAACTTCCACCAGGTAAGACTGAGTCATTTGTCAGGCAAATACAGACCATTCCTGTGGATAATAGGGTTAAACAGAAGCTGGAATTTTCCAGGGAATCCAACTGTGAGGAGCCCACCAGGACACTGATTGACAGATATCCATCCCTTGTACACATGGATTCCTTCATCTGTCCTCTCAGCACCCACAATCGACAGCTATTACAACACCCATCATGTTTTTGTCAATCAAAGCACTAAGCCCATCAACAGGCAAAAGACTCATTGTCCACAACAGGTTCCCTTTGTCTTGCACCTGGAACCTTCACTGCCACAGGCTATTTTCAAGGTACAAATACCCCTGATTTCAGGATGCCCAGTGCAGTCTCTTGAAGGTCTGCCTGTCATTCTGTCCATCTAGCTCCTGAATGAGAACTGTCCTTAGGTCCTACTTAAGCCAAAATACATTTCTGCTCTTCACTACTCTTCTGGACTGTTAATTATTAATCCGCCTCAACCTCTCTACAATTTTTCTTCCTTTTCTCTTTCAGTTAGGTCTTGTGTAAATGTATGATTGTGTGTATCTTGTGTGTATGCATGAGTGAATTCCCCTCAATAAAACACATTTTTAGCTTACTTTTGAATCTCTGGCTGGTTCTTTTCCTGCGTGTGCTCGTAAACACTGGTAGAAAAGATCTCACTAAGTTGCCGCCCTCTCGCAGCCTCTTGATTTTGAGCTAATTAATTCCCCACTTTTTCAAGGAGGTATCTGGCATTGCAGGGTGGCCCTTGCGGCACCTACGTTTTGGGGTAACAATCCACTCTCTGTTTGAAAACCTTCAAAGAGGGAGAATCCACCAGACTACAAGGCAGTGTATTCTACTTTCAAACTGCACTTACTATCAAGAAATTCTTCCAAATGTTTAGGTAGAATCTCTTGTCTGGAAGTTTGAAGTCGCTGCTACCTGGCCTAGTTTCTGGTGGAGCAGAAAACAGACTTGCTCCATTCTCCATATGACATCCCTTCAAATATTTAAACATGATTATCATGCCACCTCTTAATTGTCTCTTCTTCAGGCTAAACATACTCAGCTCCTCCTAAGACTTCATGGTTTACAGGCCTTTCACCGTTTTGATTGCGCTCCTCTGTACATGTTCCAGCTTGTCAATATCTTTCCTGAAATGTGGTGCCCAGAACTGGACATAGTATTCCAGATGGGATCTGGACAAAGCAGAATAGAGTGGTACTATTACTTCCCTTGATCTAGACACCATACTCCTATTGAAGCAGTCTAGAATTGCATTGGCTTTTTAGCTGCCTCATCACACTGCTGACTCATATTCAACTTGTGGTCTACTAACATTTCTTCCTCTTGAAATTCATTTTGTTAATTTTGACCCAGCTTTCTAATATGTCATGGTCATTTTGAATTCTGATCCTGTCCTCTCCTCCTCCCAATTTGGTGTCATCTGCAGATTTGATAAGAACACCTCCTATTCCCTCATCCAAATCATTGATAAAGATGTCAAACAGCACTGGGCCCAGGACAGAACCCTGTGGCACCCCATTAGTCACTTCTTAAGCACTGGTGAGCACCCTTTGGATTCAGTTGGTGAACTAGTTTACAAATCTACCTAACAGTAGCATTGTCTAGCCCCAGTTTTACTATCTTGTATTCAAGAATATCATGGAGGACCTTGTCAAAGGCCTTACTCAAGTCAAGATATGCTACGGCATTCCCTTCACCTACCAAGCTAGTAACTCTATCAAAAGAGAGAGAGAGAAAGAGAGAGAGAAGATTAGTTTGGCCATGACTTGTTTTACAGAAACCCAAGTCGACTTTCAGTGATGATGGCATTCCTTTCTACATGCTTACAGACTGTCAGTTTAATGTGATGCTGTATGCAAAGTCTTGGTCCTTCAATCCTTGGGAATAAAGTCTTAAACATATTGTTACATGATGTTTCATGCCAGATACAGATAAGTTTTGTAGCATTCTAGATGCTGCAGCAGGACCAGCTAAAGATGGATTGTCATCCTGTTGGTGTTTTAAATTCCCTTATGCAGTTGGTTGTACTTTTCTGGCCATTGCTTTAGATCTCCATTCAGATCACAATTATGTAAGTGGAGTTTCTGAAGTGTAACTGCTGCACATACAGTTGTGATTTTTCAATAACCACTCATCAGAGGCCTCAGTGTTACCACTTGTTTCACTGGGATTGAGAAATAGTGTTCACATTTGCAGAAACACAGTTGTTATGCAATGATTGTTATTTAACAGAGGGGTGTGTGGTGCAACAACTGCTCAACTACACGAGTGCATACTTACACTATACAAGCATGAGGGAGGAACTTGGCTACCTTATGCTGCTTGAGGCACAGAGCAAAGGATAAATGTACACAGTACTCAAGACTGGGTCACACTATTTTGGATCTGTATGAAACAATCACACAAAGAGAAACATTTGCCAGAATATGTAAAGGCTTTTCTAATGTGTGTTGGAAATGTGAGTAACAAGTAGAGACATTTTATATTATGTGGTGGACTTGTGAGAAGGCTGAAGAATTTTAAAAGCAAATACATAGCCTGATTCAGAAGATTTTGAAGGCGAATATTCAATTGAACCATGAACTGTGTTTATTAGGACTATTGGATGATAAAGGAGGAAGAGTTACCATACATAACCATGGCAGCAAGTTTAACGTATGCACAGAAATGGAAAAATACAATAATTCCAACAAATGAGGACTGCTAGTTGAAATTGACTGAACTAGCTGAAATGGACAGAGAATCAACACTGATTAGAGAAAAAACATTGGTAACTTTTTTGAAAGATTGGAAACCTTTGATTGTTTTTTGACAAAAAATTGAAAATAACATGTTAACTGTAGGTTTTCATAATTACTAAGTTTGATCAAGGTTATGAAGTGCATCCTGGAATCCTGGGGTTTGCAGTTTAGAGAAAGCCCTTTAGAATTCTCAGCTAGAGAGCTCTTTGGCTTCAGTAAACTATAAATCTCAGCATTCCACAGGATGTTGAAAGTGGAATAATAGCACTAGAACAGTGTAATGCGGAAATGACCTTTGTCTTTTTTTGTTTTGTTTTTCCTTTCTTTGTTTTCCTTTATATTTGTATTGAAAATTTGCTAATTGTGTGTGTGTGTGCATGTGTGTGTGTGAGAGAGAGAGAGAGTGAGTGAATGAGTGTGTGTGTGAAAGAAACAATAATGCAAACATTTCTCCCTACCCTGGTGGTGATGTAAAATCATGCTTGCCTTGGATCCGATCCCAGGAGAAAGCCAGAGTATAAATCCAATAAAAAAACCAAACAAACAAACAAATATAATTCCCACTTATTACACTTTCATGAGCCCCCAGTCAGAAGTCCAGTTTTGCCTAAAGGCAGGGCTGACCACATATTTTCACATTTTATTAGAAACCATTTTATGGTTTACAATACATACCTATAAGAAATGCTAAAAATAGATTCCTTTCCAGAAAATTTGTCTGCTGGGGAGAGAATCAGGAGAGGACAGACTACTTGCCTTCACTAATAGCCTGCCTCAGAAGGTTTGGAGTTTAACACTCTATAAACAGTTGTCAAGCCCCAGGGGTGTTTCCACAACTGTTTATTGGTCACAGGGAGGGAGCTGAGAAAAGAGAGGAACAAGTAGTGCCCAGCAGGCATTCTGCAGCCAGAGGAACAGAAATGAGGTTGCTGTCTTAGATTTTCAATTACTCGCCTTCCCAGCTTTCTCTCCCCTTGCTGGTAAACAGTCGTCAGAGTACCCCAGGGCTTGAGAGTTGGCAGGACTATGAAGTAGAAGTGGAAAGAAAATATTCAAAAAATTGTTGGAAAACCTGTTTTTTGGTTGTGAAACCCTGAAAAAAAGAACTCTGGTCCGACAAGAATTTTCTTAGTTGGGGATTTCCTCTCCGTACAAGTCATGTATTGTTGTTTTGCACAGGAAATAACATTTCTATGCAGAAATATTATATTCTGTGCAGGAAATGCTGTTTTTTTGTTCAAAACAACCACTTACGAATTTTGTGCAGAAGACGTGGCGAGGTGCAGAAAGGCTTCAAAAAGCATGTGTGTCTTCACAATTGCAAAAATTACTATTTGTATCCTTTGGGGGTGGGGGCAGAAACTTAGTGAAGATTACATCCCTAGCATGGAGCTTGCCTGAGGATCTTGTGAATAGCATCTTACTCGATGTCCAATGCAAGACATACACATGTAATCCCATGTAACCATGAAACTGAGCACAGCTATTTTTTCACAGCCAAAAAAGGACAACCAAATGTTTAGGAGCACTTACATAGGCATCAAACACCAACAGGGCACCAGCTCTTGTCTTGTTATTCTTGATTATCTTATGTCACTCAAACATTCATTTGGGCTAAGGTGCAGAGTTTTTAAAAAATAGTCAAATAAGTACCTTTTTAATATCATTCTCAGGCTCAGTTAGGGCTACTAAGTTTGAGTTAGTGACTTGAAATTTCAGGGGGGAGGTTCTAGTAAAAGGATGAACATCTCCAGGTGAGGGTGAGACAGATTGGTGGAGAAGGCAGTTTTCTGCATGGAATCAGTGGTTTTCTTATTTCATAACATATTTCATTAAGCTTTTCATCCTGTCAGTCCATGGGCCATCTTCTGCAGACTCGGCACCACTAGCCTCAACCCCAGTCACAGCAGCCTTCCCTCTGATGAAGAGGTTAAATTGTAGAGGTTCCTTGCTTTAGTAGAAAAATAGAGAAAAATAAGTCAGACAGCTGCGCTTCCTGTCTTATCAAGGGTTTAGGTATGTGACTTGGCAATGCTTGGAATACAGGGAGTTTGGGAGCCAATGCGACCAAGGGCGAATACTCCCTGTACTAAGATGCTTCATTTGAAACTGTAATACATCTTTTCAAACCTTGAACTATTGTAACTTGTACACTTTTCTTATATGGTAATCATTTCCTGTACTTGTTGTTTAGAAAGTATAAAAGGTATGCTGGAACCTAAAACAGGGCTCTCAGTCTTTTTGGAAGTTGATTCCACTGAGATCCCTGCGCAGTAAAATAAATTCTTGTTTTCTGAACTGCTGGTCTCGATTCTCTGGCTCACCACAACACCTCTTCCTCGTCTGCTGGGCATCATCTTTTGGCTTCTTGGCTCCATTCTTGTATTTGAACCTCAGAAGACAGAGTAATTTTATTTCGTCCCTTTTGTACTGCAGCACTTTGTGCGAGGTTGTGACATAGTGCATGCAAATACCAGAGCAGGTATACATTTATCATAGGTATCCAGGATAAGCAAATGCAGAACAAAATCTGCAAATGTTGTAAGAGAATCTCTCCAGACTTTGCATTTCCATTGCTTTGAACCTGTAGGAAAACAATCCTTCTCCATTTTTTTTTAAAATCACCATTTGGGACATTATAATTTTTCTTCCTGGAGCCCCAACAAAACAGTATGTGAGACTAGGCTCTCTTGTCTCTCATGCTACAAGTAAAGAAAGAGTAAAGGCATACTATCATGTCAGCTTTGGTGAGAAATGATATCTGATTGCAGGGCTGATTTCCACTGGTGTCGCTGCAGGTTTCACATGGGTTTGCTATAGTGTTAGGGATGCCAGATTTCAGGGCCTAACCCTTAACTTCAATTTTTGAGGTCATATCCAGGCAGGAGACAAGGTGCAAATTTTCAGTTTTGGTGGGTTCTCTTCCAGGAATAAGAAAGGGGCTCTGTGCAAACTTCCAACTCAGTAAGGAGTATGGAAGCTTGCCACAATGTCCAAGGTTTAATTGTTTGGTTGCTGCAACTTGCAAAGACTCTCCATTGGATTAATGTACTTACTTAGTCAGCATCTTCCTTCCTTCTCTCTCAAACATTTGTGGAGCCAGGGCTCACCCTCCACTCTGCTCTGCATCAACCTTCTGGCTAGAATTAAAAGGGCTAGATTAAATATTCCTTATCCCATATGCCTAAGTAAGTGAGAAGGAATATTCCCTTCATTTTACCTTTTATTTTTTATTAGTATATTATTTATTATTTGTATTATTATTTTATTTCTCATGACAGTGGGACTCAAAGCAGCTAACAATATTAAAACCGTACAAATTAAAACATTAAGGCATAGCAGGGGGTTGGACTCAATGGCGCCTGTGGTCTCTTCCAACTCTATGATTCTATCTGTGATAATGTAAATATAAAATTAAAAAAAACAATTAAAACATTTCTGAAATTAAAAATATTACGTATGAAAAGTATGAAAAACTTTAAAATACATTTTAAAAACTATACCAACCTTAAAACAGACTCACACAGCTTTAAGAGCCCAAGCACACTACATTTAAAAAATTCTGATCACACAAAAATGTCTCAACTTGCCATCAGAAGGAGAGCAAGGACAGGATCATCCTAGCCTCTACATGGATGTACTTCCAAAGTCTGTGAGCAGCTACCAAGAAGGCCTTCCCCTTGTTCCCACCAAGCAAACCTGAAAGGGTGGTGGGACAAAGAGAAGGACCTCTCTGGATGATCTTACAGCTCTACTGTGCTCAAAAAGAGAGATATAGTCCTTTAAATACATGGACCCAAGCCATATAAGGCTTTATAGGTCAAAACTAAATGGTCGAGCAAGCAGTGGAGCTGTTGCAACGAGGGAGTTGTATGTTCCCAGTAGCCAGCCCCAGTTAATCATCCCGCTGTAGCTCTTCGGACAACTATAGTTTCTGAGCACTTTTCAAAGGCAGCTCTACACAGAGTGCATTACAGGAAACCAAACGGGATGTAACCAAGGCATGCACCACGATGGCCAGATCCAAACTGGCCATGAAAAGGCACAGTTGGTGCATAAGCTTTAACTGTGCAAAGGCATTCCTGGTCACTGCTGAAACCCAGATCTCCAGGATCACAGCTGAATCCAAGTGTACCCCCAAAACTGCAAACCTATGCTTTCAGGGGAAGTGTTGTTACCACCATTACATACCCCATCCTGAGAGATAGCAAAATTGGCATGAAATATTATATAAAAATTGGACACTTGCAGCTGGGAAACATGTGGTAAGCAGGACTCTTGCTGTACACCTGGGATAGATCAGCATTCTCTCAGCATGACCAGGTCATAAGCACAAGAAGAATTAAAAGTGAAAGCCCAGAGTGAATAGATTTCCAGTAATCCTGTCAACAAACCAACTTCTCAATATATTAATGAATGAAACTGCCCAGATGCAGCAAGCAAGCACCTCTGCTATGTGCATTTCCTACCAAAACCTTCCCCATTCACATTACCAACCAACACATTAAAAGGCTGTCAGGACTCCCACCAATGTTTTCTCACCCCAATATAAGAGTCAGTTCCAGACCCCTTTTGTGTACTCTAACAGACAGTAATTAACACTCCCCACACACTTCAGGGAGGGGAAAAGGGTATAAAAACACCAGCTCCAGGCAGGTAATTTTGGAACATCGCAACATGCTGGCACTTTGCATGTCATGCTGCACCCCTGACTCTCATTCCTACAACTGCCTTCAAACTCTCATGTTTCAGCCACCTCTCTTCAATCCTCTGCTCCAGGTGTTATCGTGATTTCTGGGGTCCCTTGGGGGACACCTCAATGTGCTCCATGTGATGGGGAATAGAAACTAGCCAGAGCATGAGCAATAGCAATGCGAGAGGGAGGGTAACCTAGAGGGGTCTTTTTACCCAGTTTTTACGGGGTCAGGCCAAGCCAAAAACCAAACGAAGATGTCCAATTAAATGATTTTATTGAATGAAAGTCTCACGCACCAACTCAATCACTCACACACTCACTCAAGACCTATTAAGAAGTAAAAGAGAGGAAACTGGATAGGGGAATATTGAAGGGGTTGTAGCTGGGGTAATATTGCACCTTTTCCTGAAGTCCTTGGTCCAGGAAAAACAGTGAAGAAGTGAAGCTCAGCACGGAGAGGGGCGAGGGGATTACTCAACGGACAGAGAAACAGTCAACTGGGATGACTGGGAGTGATCCAAAGAACCGCTCAAAAACTGGGACTATTTCTAGGGGAAAAAGTACCTGGAGGGCTAATTCTTTCCCGGGGAGAACAATGAGTGTTGCAACAAGAAAGAAGCTCCACAATGGTAACTTCCTTTGTTTGATGAGAGTACAAGGTGTTGTCAAAGTCTCAGGATCTTCGGCAGCATTAGGTTGTGGTGTGATTCCATGTAAATGGTCCTTGCCTGATAGGATTTTGCTCAAGTTGGGGCAAAAACGCTAATCCCCTCAAGTCAGCTTCTCAGGGGCTGAGGACCCTTTGTCTACTGTGGATTTGCACAGGTTGAGGTCTCCTGGGGCTACGTGACTGGGGATTTTACTGGCCTGACCTGGTTTTCGATCGTTCAACTGTTGCTGCCTAAATGCCCATTCGGGTGACCTCTCAGGAACATGGAATCATATTTTAATATCAAAATTGTAGACCCCGGGACAGGTTTTTCCAGTGGGGTAACACAGGACTAGCAAATATCACCATATGAACCTAAAATTTCTTTCTGTCCTACCTTTCTCTCCTTTCCCTTCACTAGTATTGTATGGTTCATGAGATTGCTTGATTATTTCTGTGTGTCTGGAATCCCCCAATAAAACATTCTTTTGACTTTCTACTGGTATCTAGCACTTAGTATGCATATACACAGGTGAAAAGATCCCGTAGTCACACACACCCTCTTGTAGGCCTCCTTTTGATTTCAAATTCCTCACCTTTTTAAGGAGACACTGGAACTGTTTGTGGTCATCAAAGTCCTACATCTTTTAGGGTAGCAGTGTAATCACATCAAATGCAAACTGAAACCCTATTCCCAGATCCATCTTTCAACTGACCAGAAGCACCTGTATCTCATCTCAATTAAGCTTCAGTGTTAAACAGCATAGGGGACAAGACTGAATACTGAGGGACTCCACAATTCAAAAGCCAAGGAGCTGAGCAGGAATCCCCCAGCTCCACCCTCTCAGAATGCCCCTCTAAGAAAGAATGCAGCCACTGTCGAACAGTACCTCCAAGCCCATCTCAGCAAGGAGATTCAGAAGGATACCATGGTCGATGGTGTCAAAAGCCATTGAAAGGTCCAGCAGAACCAACAAGGACATACTTCCACTGAGCAGTTTCCTTTGTAGGTCAGCCACTAAGGCAACCCAAGTGATCTCTGTCCCATTACCAAGTCTGAAACCAGACTGAAAGGGATTGAGAAAATCTGCCTCTTCCAGGAATCCCTGGAGCTGAGAAGCCACCACACACACTAGGACCTTACCCCAGGATTGAAGACCGCAAGACTGCCCTTTAGTTATCTAGTATTCCACAGTCCAGGGAAGTTTGTTTCAGAAGAGGTCTTAACGCAGCCTCCTTCAGGCATGTTGGGACCCAGCCTTGTTATAAAGAGGCATTAATCCCTTCCCTTGCCCACTCTGCTTGTCCCCCTCTGGGCTATTTAATCAACCAGGAAAAGAAAGAATCTAGTACATGTGTCATGGCTCTCACTTCTCGAAGGATCCTGTCCACATACTCAGGCTTGATCAAAGAGCCACCTCTTTAGTTAATCTTTTTGGCCAAACAGGAAAATATGTTCTCTGTCTCTCAGTTTCTGTGTGCTTGAATTGGTCTGGTAGAATCCTGAACAGGTGACCCTTTAGCAAATGCGTTAACAGTGCAGCAGCTCAGAGATGCCAGAGAGCTGTAGCTAGTTGCAGTTTTCCAGCTATTATGCGCTATGTGTCTTGTCTTCTTTAGGTACTATACATGTTCACTTCACCAAATACCAGCATAAAATATGGTAAACAACAATGTCATTTCAAATGATAATTGTTTCTCTGAATCATGGAGTTCTTAAAAGAATTGTTCATAAAGCACAGCTGAATCATGAAGGGAAAACAGTCAAGCAATGGGCCATCATAGATTCATAGAGCTGGAAGAGACCACAAGGTCTCTACTATGAAGAAATATACTATCAAAGCATTCTCAACAGATGGCCCCTAGCCTCTGTTTAAAAACTTTCGAAGAAGGATAATAATAATAATAATAATAATAATAATAATAATAATAATAATAATAATAATAAACAACAACAACCACAACAACATTCCTGCCATACCCACCTGCTCACGCTCATTTCGCTCAATACTTTTTGAGCACTATGATTTAAGGGAAAAGTAAAGGAATGGAAGAAGGGAATCTAGCAGCACCGTTAAGTCTATCTGATTTATTTCAGCATGAGCTTTTGTGGATTTCCATCCACTTTTTCAGTGCCCCGAAATAAATGAGTTTGAAAGGTGCTGTAACATTCTTCATGCCCCCTACCACCTTTTTCCTTTTATGCTGAAATAGGCTGGCACTGCTAACTCTTGGAAAAATACTGTGATTTTGAAGGAGAGAAGGACATTAAATGGGATCCATTGGGAAGAGAGTTACGTGAACCATCCTGCACTTTGAAAATATCAAGCAATATTAATTTGTAGCTGCTACTATGTCACTAGAAAGGAATAAAGTTATTCCAACAGTTTTTCTACGTGGCAGGGGAAGCCTAACAGCAAAAGCAATAGGATGGAACAAGCAGTAAAGTGATTTGAGACAGGTCATAATGTATCTGACCCACTCCAAACACTAAAATTTGGAAAACAAAGAGGCATGGAGAGTTAGTTCCTGGAGTCTCAGAATATCTCAGGTGACATGATACCTAGTGGGGTCATTAGTAACAGAATCTTTCTGAGATTTGCATTCCTCTCCCACATGACTTGATGATTAAAAAAGCTTCAGGCAGCCAAGTGGTCTCTGTTAGGCATCAGAGCAAAGTGAGGAGAATCACGCACAAATAGCTATTTCAGATATTTCTTGCAGAGATGGCATCTAAGACTAGTGACTATATCTTCTTCTGGATCATTATAATTTTTTTGTGGATTGTTTCCCTTTTAGGAAATGGATTTATCACCATGGTAAAGGTGCTGCAAGGGCTCCAGAACAGGAAGATGTCCACTTATGATTTCCTCTTGACTTGTTTGAGCACCTCCAGACTCGTAACACACTTGATTTCTCTGGTGAACTATTTTCTATACTTTTTCTCTTCTGGAAGTACATTGGAAAATTTTTCTTTTTTCTGGATCTATGTCAACATGGCCAGCCTCTGGTCTGTCTCATGGCTCAACATTCTCTACTGTGTGAAGGTCGCCAACTTTGCCAACCCTTTCTTCCTTTGGCTAAAATCAAGGAACAACCTGCTTCTACCCAGACTGCTTGGAATATCAATGCTCATTTTCATAGTCTCCTCTCTCTCTCCAGCCTTCAGTTATTTCAGATACGAAGAACTATATAATCTGACCATTACAACATCAAACAACACTTATCAAGGTGAGGTTGAAAACAACAGTTTAATGACTTTTCGTTCCTTGCAATTAACTTTTACTTGCATTAATTTCTGCATGAACCTTGCTGCATCCCTTCTTTTGCTCACCTCTCTGTGGAGGCACATGAGAAACCTCAGGAAGAATGGTGTTGGTGTTCAGGATCTCAGCACTCAGGTCCACCTCAAAGTCATGAAGGTTTTGTTGCTCTCTCTCTTCTTCTATCTTTTATGTATCACTGGTATGATAATATCTACAAGTGGCTTTTTCCAGTTTAAAGCAACTGAATTCGTGGTTGCCGAGATCATGATGTCTGTATTTCCTTCAGCACATTCTATGATACTAATATGGTCGAACCCAAGACTAAAAGCAGTGGCTGGTCACTTTCTAAACATCAGAGAAAGAGTTTCATAAGAAAGGAGAAAGTGGCAACAGATATCCATCCCAGTGTCTGAACAAAGACTGCTTCTGTCTGTGGGTGCAGTAAATATCAATTCCAGAAATACACATATGGAAATACACATGCTATGGAGACTGCTCACCGTTACAAAGGAATGTTGATAATCTGTCTTTCTACATGATTGGATACAAGAGATACCTGTGTGTATTCTGGGCCTCATGTTGCCCTTCAATATTTCTGCAATGTTCTGACTTGTCTCATGCTGCCCTCACACACATCCAGATTTCTGCAATGATCTATTCAGACTCTTCCATATGTCAATCACTGCAATGATCAACAACTCAGGAAAGCATTTCCTACAGCCAAGGATAGCGTGGGAGCTCACTGGCTCGTTCAAAGAATTCAACTTTCGTAGGAGCACAGAGCTGGAAGAGACCATTCAGTCCAACCCCTTGACATTCAGGAAGGCACAATTAAAGCATTCCTGACAGATGGCAATCCAGCTTCTCCAGTTTAAAAAACTTCAAAAAGGAGAATCTACCAGACTCCAAGGCAGTGTATTCCACTGTTGAATTGCTCTTACTATCAGGAAATTCTTCCAAATGTTTAAGTGGAAAGTCTTGAAGTCATGGGTCCATGTCCTGGTCTCTGGAGCAGCAGAAAACAGGCTAGCTCCCTCCTCCATATGACGTCCCTTCAAAAATTTAAACATGGTTATCATGCCACATCTTAATTATCTCTTCTTCAGGCTAAACATACTCAGCTCCATAAGCCATTCCACATAGGGCATGGTTTCCAGGCCTTTTGTCATTTTGGTCACCTTTTCTAGACACATTCAAGCTTGTCAATATTTTTTTTGAAGTGTGGTTTCCAAAACTGGACACAATACTTCAGGTGGGGTCTAACCAAAGCAAAACAGAGTGGTACCTTTACTTCCCTTGGCCTAGATACTATGTTCCTATTGATGAAGCCTAGAATTGCATGGGCTTTTTTTTTTTTCTGCCGCATCAGACTGCTAACTCGTATTTAGCTTGTGGTCTACTGAGAGTCCAAGATCCTTTTCATATGTACTGTGGTCAAGCCAGGCACTACCCTTTGCATTTCATTTTTTCTGCCCAAATTTGGTACCTTCCATTTCTCCCTCTTAAAATTCATTTTGTTTGGTTTGGCCCAGCTCTCTAAACTGTCAAAGAGAGTTTGAATTCTTATCCTCTCCCCTGGGGTGTTAGCTATCCCTTTCTAATTTCGAGTCTTCTCCAAATTTGAGAAGAATCACATCTGTTCTGTCCTCCAAATAATTGACAAATATGTTGAAGAATCTTGTGGGACCCTCACTAATCACTTCTCTTCAGGATGAAAAAAAGCCATCAGTGATCAACCTTTGCATTTGGTCGGTTACCTAATTAGAAATCCCTGTAACAGTAGTATTGTCTAGTCCAAATTTTATTATCTTGTTTATAAGAATATCATGAGACACCTTATCAAATGACTTACTCGATTCAAGATATGCTAAAGCATTCCCTTTATCTACCAAGCTAGTGACTTTGTAAAAAAAAAGCAGAGGGATAAGATTAATCTTGCTTGACTTTTTAAAAGAAATCTATGTTGATTTTTAGTGATCATGGCATTCCTTTCTAAGGTCTTACAGACAATCTGTTTCATGTGATGCAATGACATATATTCTCCAGTCTTGGTCTTTCAACCCTTGGGAACAAAGCCTTAAACATATAGTTACATCATGTCAGATTTCAGGTCCAGATGGCTTTGTAGAGACATAGATGCTGCATCAGGACTAGCTAAAGATGGGTTGTCCTCCTGTTGGTGTTTTAAGTTCCCTTTTGCAGGTGGCTGTTCTTTTCTGGCCATTACTTAAGATCTACATTCATATCACAATTATGGAAGTGGAGTATCTCAAGTGTAACTGCTGCACATGTGTAGGGGCATAATAATTAGGAAACAATTAATCAATAGCTTAATAGCAAGCACATCGAATTAGCAAAAAGAGCAACGGGGCCAGGGAAAGCAAGAAGAATGCTTATGCTTGCAGCTGAGTGCAGATAACAGGAAAATCAGCTTGCAGAACAACAGGAAGCCAAGCAGAGCAACAGTAGATAGTAAAAGAGATAACTAACTGAGTAGGTTCAACAGGTGTGAAAGAGAGGTAGTCTTTGTGGGTTGCAGCCTCTGGAGTAGGCCAAACTAGGCCAAAGGGAGGGGGAGTGACCGATGAACTTTGGTGACCAAGAGCCTCATAAAGCTTCATTTTAATATTAAAAATCACACTTCTAGGGTGGAATCTTGTATTATAATTTGGGACCACCCACATGCACATGTGTAGTGCTTATATGCTGACATAACAATGTATTCATTACATAGTTCCTATACGCATGTATTTGGTTGTGTTTTTTTTAAAAATATTTTTATTGAAAAATTTGCCTTGAAAATAAAAAAAAAACCCTTCCCACTCCCAAGCTTACATTTCCAGTTGAATCTGCTTGTTTTCATTGTTTATATATGTTACCCTGATTTCTGGGGTCCCGAGAGGGACACCTTAATGTGCTCAAATAATGGGGAATGGGAATTAGCTAGAGCACTAGATAGCAATGTGAGAGGCAGGGCAACGTAGCGAGATCTTGAACCCAATGTCTACGAGGTCAGGCTGAGTCAATAATCAAACAGAAAATAATAATAATAGTTGTTCTTTATTTATAAAATCACAGCAAACGTACGCACTCACTCATTAGAAATTAAGAAATACTGCACAACTGCGCAGCCACGTACACAGTCCTACAGAAATAAAGAGAGGAAAATAGATAGGGGATTTTCGGAGGAGGTTTTTGGGGAAATACTGGTCCTGTAGCCCAGTAAAAGAAAAGAAGCTGGGGACCGTAGGTTCTCAGCATGTGGAGGCTGAGGGTAGGCTCGTCAAACAGAGAGGCAGCAAGTCGGGAGGAAAGTCACGAGAGATTCAACGAGATGCTCAAAGTCAGGGGTTCTTATAGGGGAAAATGTGCCCGCAGGCTAGTCCGTTTTGGGGCATAACAATGAGTTTCAGGCTGGAGACAAAGCCTCCGAAAGGTCAGTACTTTAGATGATTGATTTATGACAGCATTGTCAGTACCGCAGACAGTATGCAAACGTGGAGTGCTTGAGAGTTGGATAGTCCGCTCATCAAGCTGCCTGCGCGGGGCAGGGGATCTTTTGTAAACAGCGTGCATACATAATGTGATCTTAAGAAGGTACTTGCCTTGAGGTCTCCTAAAGCTGCATTCGGCAATTACTGGCCTGCCTGGATTGTGATTTGAATTATTCAGCTATTTTCGGCTGCACCTGTGTGCGTGCTTGTCTGGGGGCCTCGCAAGTACATGGAGAGGAATGGGTAGTGAAGGCCAAATTCTTGATATCAAATGATATCTAATATCCCTCAAGTTCGGACTAGAAAACCGCAGTAACACATACATACATGTATAATTTCTGTTTAACAGGAGAAAGCGATTACATTATTTCTTTTTCATTATTACATTGTTACATTACATTGTTTTCTTTTTCCCTTATACCTTTATAACTTTATCCAATCCATGACTCCTCTCCACTCCCTTTCAAAGTTCTGGATAGGTTTGTTTTTCAATGAAATGCTATTTTTTCTGTCTCTACCATATCCAGAACTTTTACCTTCCATTCTTCTATATCAATATATTTCTTTTCTTCCCAATGTTGCATATACATATGCATGTATTTGGATTAACCAATAATTAGCTTTTCTTGCTTCTGTAACGGATGCTTAGCAGGGTATAAAGCTACCTGTGTGTACCCATTTTCTTTGGAGTAGTATATTTTTAGTGCCTGATGTACAACTGCTCCCCTCTTGTACAAGGGAAAATCATTTAATAAATTCTTTACTTTTTTTTTGCTGCTAAAAACCCTGGTGTGATTTTTAATTAATGCGATAACACATGCAGTTGTGCATTCTTTGATCACCACACACCTGTGACCTCAGTGTTACCATTTGATTCACTAGGATTGCAGAAACATCACTCACATTTGCAGGGACACAATTTGTTATGCAGTCATTGGAATTTAGTGGGACAGAGATGTGGCGCAACAACTCTTAACTACAGGAGGGGAGACTTACACTACAGGTTAGGTTCTTCTGGCATCTGAATGAAACAATCACACACACAGAAACACTGGCCAGAATGCATAAAGGGGCCGCTCATGGATTTTGAAAAGGTAAGCAACAAGTATAGACGTCCTATGTGATGTGGTGTACTCAATGAGAGGCTGAAGAGATTTGGAGGCAAACACATAGCCTGATTCAGAAGAATTTGAAAGTGAACATTCAATTGAATCCTGAACTGTATTTACTGGGACTATTGGATGATCAAGTGGAGAAAAGTTATCAAAGATTGTTACCATACATGACTACATCAGCAAGATTAGTGTACTCACAGAAATGGGAAAATGCTGTAATTCCAATTCCTACAAATGAAGACTGGTTGACTCACCTAGTTGAAATGGGCAAACTAGCCTTTGTGGGTTTGTTTTTTGATTTTTTGATGAAAAGGTGAACATAACGTGCTAAGTGTAGGTTTTAATAATTACTAGGCTTGATTAAGTTGAAGAAGTGCATGAATAGTACATAGCCGGAGAAGTTATTGTCCAGAAGTAAAATCTGTAACCATTGTTAAGAAAGTGGGAAATCAATGTTAACCTTTTTCTTTTTCCTTCTTTATTCTTTTCTTCTTCTTCTTCTTCTTCTTCTTCTTCTGTTTGTATTGAAAATTTGCTAGCAGTGTTTGGAAGTGTGCACGTGCATGTGTCTTTAAAAGAAACAATAACACAAACATTTCTCTCTAACCTGGCTGTAATATCATTCTTGCCTTGGATCCCATCCCAGGATAAAGCCAGAGTATAAATCCAATAAATAAATAAATTTTAAAAATATAATTCATACTTATCACACTTTCATGAGACCCCAATCAGAAGCTCAGTTTTGCCTAATGATGAGGTTGACCTCATATCTTTACATTTTATTAGAAACCATTCTATGATTGGCAATAGATATCTATAAGAATGACTAAAAATGGGTACATTTGCAGAAAATGTATCTATTGGGAAGAGATTCACAACAGGACAGAGTACTTACCTTCACTTATAGGCTGTCTCGGAGGATGTGGAGTGGAATATTCTATACACAATTGTCAAGCCCCTAGAATGTTGCCATAACTCTTTACCGGTCACAGGGAGGGAACAGAGAAAAGAGAAGAAAAAGCAATGCCCAGCAGCCATTCTACAGCTAGGGGAAGATAAATGAGGTTGCTTCTTGAATTTTCAATGGCTTCACAGCTTCCCTTCCCCTTGCTGATAAATGATCATTAGAGCACCCTGGGGCTTGAGAGCTCACAGAACTATGGAGTAGAGGTGGAAAGATAATATTCAAAAATATTCCAAAAAATTGTTGGAAAACTTTGTGTGTGTGTGTGTGTGTGTGTGTGTGTGTGTGAACCCCTGCTGAAAAGAAACCAGGTCTGATAGGAGTTTTCTTAGTTGGGGACCTCCTCTCCCTATAAACAAGCATGGTTGTTTTGCACAGAAAACAACACTTTTTTTTTTTTGGTGCAGGAAATAACATTTCTATGCAGAAATATTTTCTATGCAAAAAATGCTGTTTTCTGTGCAAAACAACCACTTATGAATTTTGTGCAGAAGAAGTGGTAACGTGCAAAAAGGCTACAAAAATTGTGTTTTTTTTCCCCTTGATTGCTGAAATTACTTATTGTTTTCTTTTTTAGGAAAAAAAAACTAAGTGAAGATTTGCATCCCTAGCATAGAGCTTGCCTGAGAATCTTTTGAATAGCATCTTATTCCATATCCAAACCAAGACATACACATGTAACCCATGTAACCTGAGTATATCTATTTTTTTTTATGGCCAAAAAAGACAACCAAATGTGTCAGGGTACTTATGTAGGCCTGAAACACAAACAGAACAGCAGCCCTTATCTTGTTTTTGTTGATTATCTTATGCTACTCCAGGATTCATTTTTGCTAAGAAGCTGGATTAAAAATAATAATAATAATAATAAAAAAAAAAACGCGGGGGAGGGATAAAAAAAATCTTCTTAAAATCATTATCAGGTTTGGATAAGACTATCATGTGTGGGATTGTGACTTGTTTTGTTTTTCCCAGTAGAAGGATTAAAATCCCTAGGTGAAGGTGAGAGAGATTGGTGGAGAGGGCTCTGCTCTGCATGGTTTCAGTGGTCTTCTTATTTCATAACCTATTTCATCAAGCTGTTCATTCTGTCAGTCCATGGGCCATCTTTTGCAGACTAGGTACCACTAGCCTCAACCCCACTCACAGCTGCCTTCACTCTCCTAGGTCTGCTGGGCATAATCTTTTAGCTCCTAGGCTTCATTCTTGTATTTCAACTCCATGAGACAGAGTAACCTTATTTAGGCCCTGTTGTACCACAACTCTTTGAGCAAGGGTCACGTACAGGACATGCAAATACCATAGCAGGTCTAAATTTGCAAATACAAAACAAAAACTGCAAATATTGTAACAGAATATCTCCAGACTTTGCATTTCCATTGCTTTGTATCTGCAGGAAAACAATCTGTTTCCATTAAAAAAAAAAAAGATTTGGGGCATTATAATTTTTCTCCCTGGAGCCCCAACAAAACAGTAAGTGAGGCGCTAGGGTATCCTGTCTCTCATGATGTGAGTAAATCATGTCTGCAGTGGGTGAAGGAATCCACAAGACAGTGGCCAAAGTCTTGAGCAGGAATCCCTCAGCACACTCTCAGAATGTCCCTCCAAAAGAGAACAGAGGAGCCACTTAGAACAGTACCTCCAAGCCCCATCCCAATGAGGCAGCAAAAGCTAGCATGGTCAATAGAACTGAAAGCTGCTGAAAGGTCCACCAGAACCAACAGGGACATACTGCCACTACTCAGTTTCCTACTTGGTCATCCACCAAGGCAGCCAAAGCTCTCTCTGTCTCCTATAACCAGGTCTGAAAACAGACTGAAAGGGGTTGAGATAATCTGCCTCATCCAGGAATCCCTGGAGTTGAGAAGCCACCACATGCTCCGGTACCTTGCCCCCAAACTGAAGGTTAGAGACTGCCCTTGTCACCTCAAAATGTGGGTGACTCAGGGGTCCACCCTCAATGCCAGTACCTCCACATGACAATGGAGAATATATTAATTAGCTCAGAATTGGGAGGCCTGCAAGAGGGTGGTAACCTAACGAGATCTTCCACCAGTATTTACGGGGTCCTTGAAGGAAAGAACCAGCCAGAGATTCCAAAATGGGAACTAAAATGGATTTTATTGAAAGATTCACTCACACACGCAAGAGATCCAGGCACTCACACACTCATGAATGAGCTAACTGAAGGAAAGGGAGGAAAGCTGTGGACAGAGGAGTTTTCAGGTTTTGGGTGATAATTGCTGATCCGAAGAGCAGCAAAGAAAGCAGCAAGAAAAGTACTGCACTGGGCTGCTCAAAACAGATGGCTTATGTACCCAAAATGTGGCTGCGAGGTGTAGGTATGAACGACTCTCCCAGCCGAGTAGAAAATCAGAGTTGCATCATGGACAAAAGGGGTCCGGACACAGTTAATGGTCCTATTGTTGGGTGGCAAGGAGTTAATGGCTGTTGTAACGGCCCTGTAATGTGTGGACAGGCATGAGGACAATGGGGGAAACACCCAGGAATTGGGGTGAAGGTTTGAAACAACCAATGTTTTAGTGAGAACTTTCCTTGATGATTGTATGCCCAGCAATGGTTCAGCTTCTGAACAAGCCTATTATCTCAGAGGTTGCCTGTTAATCTGCCTGACTATGACTATGGCTGCACATACAAGGAGTGTTGGCTGAGCTTCCTTGCCAATTGAATATATTTTGCCAATCAAACCATATCAATATTGTGTGGGTGGTTGTGGGTCCGTAACAACCTCTAGTTAACTGGCATTCTAGAGTTGAGGGAAGTTTTTTACAGAAGAAATCTTACCGCAGCCACATTCAGGAATGTTGGAACCCAGCTTTGTTATAAAGACGCATCAGTCCTTTTCATTACCCACTCTGCCAGTCCCGCACCAGCCTGTTTTATCGGCCAGGAAGGGTAAGGGTGTAACACACACGTGGCAGTTCTCACTTTTCCAAGGATCCTGTCCACATTCTCGAGCTTCATCTGGAAACCACCCTTATAGTTAATTTTTTTTTTCCAAACAGGAAAATATATTCATTCCCTGTTAGGTCCTATTTGCTTGAATTGCTCTGGTACAATCCTGGACCGGCAACCCCATAGCAAATATATTAACTCCGTGGCAGCTCAGAGGTATCAGAGAGATGCAGCCAGTTCTAGTTTTCTGGCTATCATCCACCATGGGTCTGTGATTGTTTATAGATCTCTGTCTTCTTTATATAACTTACAACATGTTCACGGCACAAAATACCAGCATAAAACATGGTAAACAACAATATCATTTTGCATGAAAAGTGTTTGTCAGAATCATAGAATTCTCAAAACAATTTTTCACAAAACACAATTGAATCATTAAGGAAAACTGTCAAGCACTGGAAAAGACCACATGGGCTATTGAGTCCAACCCAGTATCATGCAGCAACACCCTATGAAAGGATTCCCGACAGATGGCCCTCCAGGCTGTATGTAAAAACCTCCAAAGAAGGAGGCTCCACCACACTCCCAGGCAACATATTCCAGTTATCCAATGCACTGAAATGAATCGATCTTAAAAGGTGCTACGACGCTCCACCCACCCCCATGTCCTCACTGAAGGGGCTGAAGGGAGATATAATAGTTCTCATTTCACTCCATACTACTTGAGCACTATGATTTGAGAGAATAGTAGAAGAAAGGAGAAAGGGAACCTAGCAGCACCTTTAAAACCAACTGATTTATTTCAGCATGAGCTTTACTGTATTTCAATCCACTTCTTCAGTGCACTGAAATAAATCAGTCTTGGAGGTGATGCTACATTCTCCCCCCACCCACCGCCATACCTTCTTCCTTTTTTGCTGAAACAGACTGAAACAGCTAATTAGTGGGAAAATTCTGTGATTTGGAAGAAGACAGGGTCATTAAATGGGATGAAGTGGGAAAAAGGTTACATGGAGCATCCTGCACATTGAAAATATCGAGGCAATATTAATTTCTAGTTTTCGCTTCACCACTAAAAAGCAATCAAGTCATTCCATCAATTTTTCCATGTTGGGAGGGTTGACTTCTAGCAGAAAAAGCAATGGCATGGAACAAGTAGCAAAGTGACTTGAGGCAGATCCTAATATATCTCATCAACACCAAGCACTATAAGTTGGAAAACAAAGGGTAAAAAAAGAGTTAGCTCCTGGAGTCTCAGAATATCCCAGGTGACAGGATACCTGGGTGGGTCATTAGTAACACAATCCTGCTGAAATTTGTATTCCTCTGTCACGTGATTTCATCATTTGAAAAGCCTGCAGCAGTGGAGTGTTCTCTGTTAAGCATCAGACAGAAGTGAGGAGAATCACATACGAAGACTTATTTTAAATATTTCTTGCAGAAAACAGTATTTATGGCTCATGACCAAGTGTCTCCATTTTTTATTTTCTCCCTGATCATTTTGAGTTTTTTGTACATTGTTTCCCTTTTAGGAAATGGATTTATCACTACGGTCAATGTGCTGCATGGTCTTCAGAACAGGAAGATGTCCACTTGTGATTTCCTCTTGATTTGTTTGAGCACCTCCAGATTATTCACACAGCTGATTTCTCTGGTGAACTATTTTCTATATTTCTTTTCTTCTAGCAGTAGATCTGAAATTTTATATATTTTCTGGATCTATGTCAACATGGCCAGCCTCTGGTCTGTCTCATGGCTCAACGTTTTCTACTGTGTGAAGATCGCCAACTTTGCCAACCCTTTCTGCCTTTGGATTAAGTCAAGGAACAACCTGCTTCTACCAAGACTGCTTGGAATATCAATGCTCATTTTTGTGGTCTCCTCTTTTCCTGTAGCCCTGAGTTATTTCAGATACAGAGAACCATATAACCTCACTTTAACACTTCTAAACAACACTCAACAAAGTGAAGATGACAACACCCTGTCAAAGGCTTTTCGTCCCCTGCAATTAATTTTTACTTGCCTAAATTTCTGCATGAACATGGCTGCATCCCTGCTTTTGCTCACCTCTCTGTGGAGGCATGTGAGAAACCTCAGAAGGTATGGCGTTGGTGTTCAGGACCTCAGCACCCAGGTCCACCTCAAAGTCATGATGGTTTTGTTGATCTCCCTCTTCTTCTATTTTTTATTTTTTGCTGGTCTGATAACAGCTACAGGTGGCTTTTTCATGACAGGAACAAAAGAATCCCTTGTTCTCAGTATCACGATATCTATATTTCCTTCAGCACATTCCATAATATTAATATGCACCAATCCAAAACTAAAAGCAGTGGCTGGTCGCATTTTAAACATCAGACCAAGAGTTTCCTAAAAAAGGAGAACAGATGGCAACAGATATCCATCCCTGTCTCTGCACAAAGACTGCTTCTGGCTGTGGGTGCAGTAAACGTCATTCTAAATATTGAGACTGCTCACTGTTACAAGCGGATGTTGATAATCTGTCCTTCTACATGGTTGGATACAAGAAATACCTGTGTGTATTCTGGGAGCCACGTTGCCCCTTCAATATTCCTACAGTTTTCTTTCTTCACTCACACTACCCTGAGACAGATTCAGATTGCTGCAATGATTGATTCAGACTCCCCAATAGGTGGACCATTCCGGCCTCAGTTTTAAAAACCTTCAAAGGAGGAGAATCTACCAGACTCCAAGGCAGCCTATTCCACCATCAAAATTCTCTGATTCTCAGGAAAGTCTTCCTAATGTTAAGGTGGAATCTCTTGTCTGGATTTTCGTCACCTGTCAACAATGAAGCGATTGTTCCATTTCCTAGTCTCTGAACCAGTATCAAACAGGCTTGCTCCATCCTCCACAGGACATCCCTTCAAAAATTTAAACATGGCTATCGGCCCACTTCTAACCTTCTCTCCTCCAAGCTAAACATACTCAAGCTTCCTAAGCCATTCCTTATGGGAATGGTTTCCAGGCCTTTTATCATTTTTGTCACCGTCTTCTGGACATGTTCCAACTTGCCAATGTCCTTCTTGAACTGTGGTGCCCAGAACTGGACACAATATTCCAGGTGAGGTCTGACCAAAGCAGAACAGAGTGGTATTATCACTTCCCTTAACCTAGACGCTGTATTCCTATTGATGCAGCCTAGAATTGCATTGGCTGTTTTAGCTGCCTCATCACACTGCTGACTCATGTTCAGCTTATACTCTACTAAGATTCCAAGATCCCTTTCACATGTACTGTGGTCAAGCCAAGTGGGACCCATCTTATATCTGTACATTTCATTGTTATTGTTTACGTGTAGTACCTTATATTTCTCCCTGTTGAAATTCATTTAATTTGGTTTGGCCCACTTCTTTGATAAGTCCAAGTAATTTTGAACTCTGATCCTCCCCTCTGGGGTGCTAACTATCCTTCCTAATTTGATGTCATCTGCAAATTTGAAAAGCACGTGCTTTATTTCCTCTTCCAAATCTTTGATAAATCCCACTGGCCCAGAACAGAACCCTGTGTCACCCCACTGAAGAGTTCTCTTCAGGATGAAGAGAAGCCATGGGTGATCACCTTTTGAATTTGATCAATCAATTAATTACAAATCTACATAACAGTAGCATTGTCTTACACCAATTTTACTAGCTTGTTTGCAAAAATATCAAGGGGACCTTTTCAAAGACCTTACTCAAGTCAAAATATGGAATAACATTCCCATCATCTGCCAAGTTAGTAACTCCGTCAAAATGGGCTGGGGGTGGGTGGGAATAAGATTATGGCATGACTTTTTTTCTAGAGAAATCTGTGTTGACTTGTAATGACTAGGGCATTCTTTCCTATGATGTCGTATGCAATGACATATGTTTTATTGTCTTGGTCTTTCAATCCTCAGGGATAAAGTCTTAAACATACTGTTATTTGGTGTCAGGTGTGAGGTACAGGTGGCTCTGTAGAGATGTAGATGCTTCTCATGTAAGTAGGAAATGTGAGCAACATGTAGGGAGATTTGATGTCATGTGGTGGACTTGTGAGAAGGCAGAGGAATTTTGGAGACAAATGCACAGCCTGATTCAAAAGATTTTGAAGCTGAATCTTCAACTGAACCCTGAACTGTATTTATTGAGATTATTGGGTGATCAAATAGAGAAGAGAAATCAGAGGTTGTTACCATGCATGACCACAGCAGCAAGATTAACATATACACAGAAGTGGAAAAATACTGTAAGTCCAACGAATGAAGACTGGTTGTTGAAACTGACTGACCTGGCTGAAAGAGACTAAAAATTAACACTGATTAGAGAAAAACCGTTGAGGTATTTTTTCAGAGATTGGGAACATTCAATTGTTTTTTGTTTGTTTGTTTTGGCAGAAACATGAGAATAACATGTGAACTGTAGGTTTTGATTATTAATAGGTTTGGTTAAGTTGAAGTTCATGAATAGTATGTAGGCACAGAAGTTATCTTGTAGAAATAAAATGTGTAACCAGCGTTAAAAAAGTTAGAAATCAGTGTTAATGTTATTTTTTCCTCTGTTTGCTGTTTGCTTCTTTGTCCCCCCCCCGTTTTTCTTTTGTTTTTCTATTTGTATGCATTAAAAAGTTGCTAAACACACACAAGCACACACATATAGACAAATCAATTGCACAAAGATTTCTCCCTGCCCTTGCACTAATAGCACAATTCCCACTGGATCCCATCTCAGGAGAAAGGCAAGGTATAAATCCCGGAAATAAATAGATAAATGAATAAATATAACTCTCACTTGTTGCAGCTTCATGACACTCTAATCAGAAGCTCTGTTTTATTGAAACACAGGGCTGACCCCAAAATATATCTTTTATTTGGACATCTTTAAGAGCTCAGTTCCCCAACTTACCTCCCCCTGCTGGGAAATGGTCATGCAAGCCCCGCAGGGTGAGAAAGCTGCCAGGGTTATGGAGTAGGGTTGGAAAGAATATTCAAAAGTATTCCAAAAAGGGGAAAAAAAGTGAGGAAACTTTTTTTTATTTTGTTGTTTATTGTTTTTGTTTAGTGAAAAGAATATCCTCAGTCGGGGACTTTCTCTCTGTACAAGATTTGCATAGTTGTTTTGCACAGAAAACAACAGTTTCTGTGAAGGAAATAAGATTTCCATGCAGAAGTATTATTTTTTGTGAGAAAATACTGATTTTGTGCAAAACAACTATTTATGAAATTTTGACAGAGTGCATGGTGCAGATAGGCTTCAAAAATCTATGGTTTTTGAAAGACTTTCTCACAGTGGTAGAAAATCGCTAAAATTACTTATTGTTTCTTTAAAAAAAAAACTTAGGGAAAACCAGAGATTGGCCAGTGGAATCCTTGAATCATGGGGAAGCATTCAAGATTTGGGGATCCAAATCCCCCTGCCCAAACAGGTGAACCGAATCTTTTGAATCCTGCCAGTGGCGGGCGGGAGAAGGTAGAAGGGAGCATGATCTTGCTCTCCCTGCCCTTTTCCCCGCCTGCCCTCAGCCTGATCCTGCCTTGGGCGGGTGGCAGAAGCTTGCAGGGAGCACACTCCAGCACTCCTCACCCTTTTCCTGCCCACTCCCAATCTGATCCTGCCCTTATCACCAGAAGCTTGCAGGGAGCGTGATCCTATGCTTCCCATTCTTCTCCCACCAGGGCCAAGGCAATCCAGAGGTCCTGAAAGTTTTCCTGAAAGTGATAACTATTAATTTTTTTTCATTGAACAAAGATGTCAAATTCTGCTTCAAAACCACTTTTCAATAGAGGGGCTGTCTTTCCCTTGCTTTTAAAATGCTTTTTTAAAAAAGGATTCAGAAGATTTGAGATTTGTGAGATTTGTGGATTCCCAGAACCTTCCAAGGATTCAGATTCAGATTTGGATTCGGAAAATTCGTCCTATCCCTAGTGAAAACTAGTGTGGAACTTGCCTGAAGATGCTGTGAACAGCATCTTGCTCAGTGTCCAAGACCCTTTCCACAACTCACCTTTTCTCGGCACTGGGGTGTGGTGCTCGCGCGAGCAACCTCTTGTGAGAGACCCTCGCGTCCGGGTTTCTTCAACTCCGCACTAGCTTCCTGCTTATGCGAGAGCCCCACCTCTTCCTTTCGCAGTGCAGCCTGGAATCTTCCCAGGCTGCACTGAGACAGGAAGCGCGACCGGCCCGCTCCTGAGGCTCCGCACACAAGGTAAGTAGGCGCAGGGCCCTGGAGTGATGCACAAGTGCACACCATTTTCGGCTTAAAGCCGAAAATGAAAAAGTGTGTCTGCCTGCCAGGCCCTGGAGCATCGCACAGATGTGAGTGCATCGTGTGGACCACTCCTCACATTTGCGGGAAGCTCGAGGGGCCCTTTCCCATGGAAAATGCCATGCGAAAAGGGCCCAAAACAAGACATAGACATGTATAAACCCAAGTTAGGTCTCCATGTGTCGCCAACAGGATTCCAGCCCTTGACCCAAGATCCTACAACCTGCTTGTGTAGTATAAATTCACAGTAATGTGGTCAAGTGGTGATTATACTACGCCACCCATCTGCTGTGGATACCAGCAATTTGCAACCATTTCTATGGCTGTGAATGGGCTTGGTGTTCCTCCAATCCCAGGGAATTAGGTGATAGATTGAAGTCATTGATGAGTAGCTACACACCTTCCAGTGATGAGCAACTACTTGTGTAACAGTTTCACTTGCATAATTCTGGTTGCACAACCATGACCTAAGTACAGCTATTTCTTTATGGCCAAAATGGTGCAATCAAAATGCGCAAGGGAACTTAAGTAGGCAGGACACCAGGTCTTGTTTTGTTTTTACTGATTCTGTTATTCCACTCCAAGATTCATATTGACTAAGATGCAGGGATTTTTTAAAAAATATTTTTTATCATTATCAGACCTCAGTTAGGGCTACCAAGTTTTCAAATTAAACTTGAAAATCTTGGTATATTGCTTCCAACACAAGCATAAAAATCTCTAGGTGATGGTGAGACAGATTGGTGGAGAAGGCTGTTTTCTGTATAGTTTCAGTGGTTTTCTTATTTTAAGACATATTTAATCAAGATTTTTATCAGTCCATGGGCCATCTTTTCCAGACTAGGCACCACTAGACTCAACCCCAGTCACTGCAGCCTTCAGTCTTCCTGGTCTGCTGGGCATCATCTTTTGGGTCCTAGGCTCCATTCTTGTATTTGAACCTTGGGAGACAGAGGGCCTTTCTGCACTACATTTTTATAGTTATATTATTCCACTTTCAGCATCCTGTGAAATCCTGGTGATTGCAGTTTAAGGAGGGGCATTTAGAATTCTCAGCCAGAGCACAGCTTGGCCTCAGTAAACTACAAACCCTAGAATTCCACTGGATGTTGAAAGTGGAATAATAGCACTAGAACAATGTGGTGTGGAAAGGCCCACAGAACTTTATTTAGTCCCTGTTGTACTGCAACACTTTGAGCAAAGGTGTGATAGAGTGTATGCAAATACCAGAGCAGGTCTACATTTATCACAGGTATCCAGAATTAGCAAATGCAAAACAAATACTGCAAATGTTGTCACAGAATCTCTTCAGACTTAAATTTCCACTGCTTTGAACCTGTAGGAAAACATTCTCTCTATATTAAAAAAAAAAAAATCAGCATTTGGGATATTACAATTTTTCTCCCTGGAGCCCCAACAAAACAGTATCTGAGACTAGGCTCTCCTGTGTCTAATGATGCCAGCAAAGCAAGAGTAAAGGAGGAGGAATATCATGACAGCATTAGGTAAACAGTGATATCTGATTGCAGGGCTGATTTTCAGTGCTGTTGCTGCAGTTTTCACAGGGATTTGCTATAGCGTTAGAGATGCCAGATTTCAGGGACTGGTCCTGAACCTCCCATTTTTGGGTTCATCTCCAGACAAGAGACAAGGGTGCAATCTTCCAGTTTTGGTGGGCTTTGCACTAGACAAGAGAAAAGGCATATGTGCAAATCTCTAGTTCAGCTGGTAGTTTGCAACAATTTGCAAGGCTTAATTGACTGGTTGATGCAACTTGCAAAGATTTTCCAAGAGGTCTGTGTTTAGTCAGCATTTGCTTCCTTCCCAGAAATTTGTGGAGTCAGGGGTAATCCCTGGCTCTGCACTGCATCCACCTTCTGGCTAGAAGCAAAAAAGCTAGATTAAATGTTCCTTATCCCATGTCCCTAAGCAAGTGAGAAGGAATAATCCCTTCATTATTATATTATTATTATTATTATTATTATTATTATTATTATTATTATATACTTATATTCCACCTTTCTCCGAACAATGGGACTCAAGATGGCTAACAACATTAAAATAGTACAAATTAAAATATCCATGACAGTATAAATATAAAATCAAAAAATAAAACATTTATAAAGTTAAAAAACTCTACCAAACAGATTCACACAGCATCAAGAGCCCAAACCCAGTCAACATATGAAACTTTGATGGCACAAAAATGTCTTAACTTGCCATCAGAAGGAGAACAAGCACGGGGTCATCCCAGCTTCTCCAGGGATGGAGTTCCAAAAGTCTGGGAGCAGCCACTGAGAAGGCCCTCTTCCTTCCTCCTACCAAACGCACCTGAAAGAGTGGTGGGATAGAGAGGAGGACCTCTCCAGATTTTCCAGATGTTCTACTGGGCTCATAAAGGGAGATATGGTCCTTGAAAAATCTGGACCAAAGCCATGTAGGTCAAAACCAGAATTTTGAATTGGACCTGGAAATGGACTGGCAGATAGTGGAGCCTTTGCAACAGGGGAGTTGTTCCTTCCTTGTAGCCTGCCCCAGTTAATAACCTAGCTGCAGCTCTTGGGACCAACTGTACTTTCTGAGCACTTTTCAAAGGTGGACCCCCATAGAGCACATTACAGTACTCCAGACAGGTTGTAATCAAGGCACAAACCACCTGTGGCCAGATCTGACTTCTCCAGAAACAGGCACCGTCAGTGCATAAGCTTTAACTGTGCAAAAGCATTCCTAGTCACTGCTGAAACACAGATCTCCAGGCTCAGATCTGAATTCAGATGTACCCCCAAACTGCAAACCTATTCTTTCAAGGGGGCTGTAACCCCATTCAAAGCAGGCTGAATCCCTATTCACAGATCTGTCTTTTGACCAGGTGCACTTCTATCTCATTTGGGTTAGGCTTCACTTTATTTCCTGTTATCTAGTCCATTACAACTGCCAGACACCAGTTTAGCACAGGAACAGCTTCCTTGGAATTAGGTGGAAAGGAGTAATACAGCTGGAGGTCATCAGCGTATTGGTGACACCTGTCCCCAAAACTCCAGACAACCTCTCCCAGTGCTTTTCTGTAGATACAGTCAGCCCTCCACATTTGTGGGTTTGACATTCACGGATTTGATTGTTTGCGAGTTTCTCCAAACCCTGCCCTCCCACCTCAGGTGCTTTTTTGGGGGGGAGGAGAACCTTCCCTCTTGGCTTCAATCAGGCCACATAGCCCTTTAAAAACCCACCTCTGGCCCTCCTCTTCCTTTACCACTCTCTGCCTGGCCAGCTAACGATGACTCTCTGCCCAAATTCTCAGCACCACAAACGCTGTACCCATGCCTCACACACACACACAAGGAAGGAGATGAGCAAGAGAGAGGAAGTACAGGAGCACCATGCCAACCATCTCCTTTCCCTGACCCGGTTTAGACCCTGAATGCCCACTTTCCCCACCTGTGCCTCAGCCCCCTTCCCACAGACACACAAATTTTGTTGTTTGCAATTTTTTTCACTTTTGCGAGGGTCCTGTGTCCCTAACCCTAGCAAATGTGGAGGGCCAGGTGTATTAAACAGCATAGGGGACAAGATTGAATCCTGAGGGACTCCACAAGCCAATGGTCAAGGAGTTGAGCAGGAATCACCCAGCACCACCCTCTCAGAAGAACCCTCCAAGAAAAAATGGGGCCATTGTAGAACAGTACCTCAAAGCCCAACCCAGTGAGACCGCTCAGAAAGATACCATAGTTGATAATATTGAAAGCCTGTGAAAGGTCCAGCAGAACCAACAGGGACATACTCCCACTCTACTGTTCCCTGTGTAGGTCATCCACCAAAACAACCAAAGCTGTCTCGGTCCCACAACCAGGTCTGAAATCAGACTGAAAGGGATTGAGATAATCTGTCAGATCCAGGAATCCATGGAGTTGAGAAGCCACCATGCGCTCTATTACCTTGCCCCAGAATTGAAGGTTGCAGACCACCCTCCGGTTATCTGCTATTCTATGATCCAGGGAACATTTTTTTCAGAAGAGGTTTCACCACAGCCTTCTTCATGTGTGTTGGGACCCTCCCTTGGTTTAAATCCCTTCCCATTACCCACTCTGTCACTCCCCCTCTGGCTTGTTTAGTTACCCAGGAAGTGAAAGGGTCTAGTAAACATTTGGGGTCTCTCACTTCTCCAAGGACCTTGTCCACATCCTCAAGCTTCATTGGAGAGCCACACCTTTAGTTAATATTTTTGTCCAAATAGGAAAATATGTTCTCATTTTCTCAGTTTCCATGTCCTTGAACTGGCCTGGTACAATCCTTAACGGGCAACCGTATTAGCAAATGCATTAATTATGCAGCAGCTCAGAGGTGCCAGAGAGCTATAGCCAGTTGCAGTTTTTCAGCCAGTTGCAGTTTGGGTCTGTGATTGTTTACAGATCTGTGTCTTCTTTTTATACTTTACATGTTCACTGCGCCAACCACCAGCATAAGACATGGTAAACAGCAACATCATTTCATGTGAGAGGTGGATCTCAGAATCATGGAGTTCTGAAAACAATTGCTCAAAAAACACAAATTGAATCAGGAGGGGAACACTGTCAAGCACTAGGCCATCATAGAAACTTAAGAGTTGGAAGAGATCACACCATCAAAGAATTCCTAACAGATGGCCCTCCAGCCATTGTTTAGATCCTCCAAAGAAGGAGACTCGACCACACTTCCAGGCAGCATATTTAATATCTTCTGAAATGAATCAGTCTTAAAGGTGCTGCTACCTTTCTCCCATCCCTGTGTGTTTTTCATTTTATGCTGAAAGAGAGTGACACAGTTAACTCTTGGAATTATATTGTGATTTTGAAGGAGAGAGGGCCATTAAACAGGATTGGGGTGGGGTTGGGGGAAGAAGGTTACATGATGCATGATGCACCTTGAAAATATCAAAGCAATATTAATTTCTAGTTACTGCTTTACCACTAAAAATCACTGAAGTTATTCCACCAGTTTTTCCAAACTGGGGAAGGGTGACGTCTAACAGGAAAAGCAGTAGCGAAAAGTAGCAAAGTGAGTTGAGGCAGACCATTATGTAGCTGATCAACTCCAAGCACTAATAGTTTGAAAACAAAGGGGTATAAAGAGTTAGTTCTGGACTTCTCAGGATATCCCAGGTGACATAATACCTGGTGGTATCATTAGTAACAGAATCCTCCAGAAATCTCACATGACTTGGTCATTTAAAAAGCCTCAGGCATTGCAGTGTTCTCCCTCAGGCATCAGAGAGAAGTGAGGAGAATCAAAAGCAAATAACCATTTCAGATATTTCTTGCAGTAGATGGCATTTACAGTTAGTGAGAAACGGTCTCCATTTCTTATCTTCTCCTAGATCATTGTAAGCATTTTCTTCATGGTTTTGCTTTCACGAAACAGATTTATCACCATGGTGAGTGTGCTGCAAGGGCTCCAGCAGAGGAAGATGTTCCTTTACGATTTCCTCTTGACTTGTTTGAGCACCTCCAGATTACTAACACAGCTGATTTTTCTGGTGTCCTATTTTGCATATTTGTTCTCTTTTAGCAGTACATTAGATGTGTTAACTTTTCTCTGGATCTATCTCAACATGGCCAGCCTCTGGCCTGCCTTGGGGCTCAACATTTTCTACTGTGTGAAGATCACCAACTTTGCCAAACCTTTCTTTCTTTGGATAAAGTCAAGGAACAGTCTGCTTCTACTCAGACTTCTTGGAATAGCAATGCTCATTTTCATGGTTTCCTCTCTTCCTTCAACCTTGATTTTAGATACAAAGAGCCATGTAATCTGACTGTAACAGCCCCAAACAACACTTACCAAGGTGAGACTGGCAACATCCTTTCGATGATTTTTCATCCCCTGCTATTAACTTTTACTTGTCTAAATTTCTGCATGAACCTTGTTGCATCCCTTCTTTTGCTTACCTCTCTGTGGAGGCAAGTGAGAAACCTCAGGAAGAATGGCTCAAGTGTTCAGGACCTCAGCATTCAGGTCCACCTCAAAGTCATGAAGGTTATGTTGATCTCTCTCTCCTTGTACCTTTTATTTATTGCTGGTACAATAATAACTGCAGGAGGTTTTTTCCAGTTTCAAATCAACAAATCATGGGTTGCCGAGATCATGATGTCTATATTTCCTCCAACATATTCCATAATATTAATATGGATCAATCCAAAACTGAAAGAAGTGGCTGGCTAAACAGCAGACCGAGAGATCCATAAAAAAGGAGAAGGTGGCAACAGATATCCATCCCGGTGTCTGAACAAAGATTGCTTCTGTCTGTGGGTGCAGTAAACATCAAAATGGGAAGAGATTCTAAAAATGTAGACTGCTCACTATTGCAAGGGAATGTTGATAATCTGTCCTTTAACATGTTGGATACAGGAGATACTGGTGTGAATTCTGAGCCCCATGTTGCCCTTTCAATATTCCTGAATATTGAATATTCCATACTCTAATATTTCTGACTTCTTTCTCACTGCCCTGAGACAGATTCAGATTTCTGCAATGATTTATTCAGATTCTTCCATATGTCAATCACTGCAATGATCAACAAATCAGTAAAAGATTTGCTACAGGCAAGGATAGGGTGGAAGCTCATGGGCTTCTTCAAAGAATTCAACTTTTGTAGAAGCACAGAGGTAGAAGAGGCCATTCAGTTCAACCCCCGGCCATTCAGTTCAACCCCCAGCCATTCAGGAAGACACGATCAAAGCATTCTGGACAGATGGCAGTCCAGTCTCAGTTTAAAAAAACTTCAAAGAAGGAGATTCCACCAGAATACAAGGCAGCGTATTCCACAGTCAAAATGCTCTTACCTTCAGCAAATTCTTCCTAATGTTTATGTGGAGCTCTTGTCCAGGACTTTGAAGCCATTGCTCCATGTCCTAGTTTCTGGAGCAGTAGAAAACAGGCTTGCTCCATCCTCCACAGGACATCCCTTCAAATATTTAAACATGGCTATTGGACCAACTCTAACCTTCTCTCTTCCAAGCTAAATGTACCCAGCTCCCTAAGGCATTCTTCCTAGGGCATAGTTTCCAGACCTTCTACCATTTGGGATGCCCTCCTCTGGACATGTTCCAGCTTGTCCATATCCTTCTTCAATTGTGGTGTCCAGAAATGGACACACTATTCCAGGAGTGGTCTGACCAAAGCAGAATAGAGTGGCACCCTTACTTCCCTTACCTAGACATTATATTCCTATTGATGCAGTGTAGAATAGCACTGGCTTTTTTAGCTGCCATGTTCACTGCTGACTCATGTTCAGCTTGTGGTCTACTAAGACTCCAAGATCCCTTTCACATGTACTGTGGTCAGCCAGGTGTTACCCATCTTATATCTGTGTATTTCATTTTTTCTACCTAAAGTGTAGTAGCTTACATGTGTCCCTTCTGAAATTCATTTTGTTTGATTTGACCCAGCTCTCTGATCTGTCAAAGTCGTTTTGAATTCTCATCATGTCCTCTGGGGTGCTAACTATCCCTCCTAACCTGGGCCCTCTTTGCACAGCATTTGCCATGCGAAAGGGCTCCTGGAGTGTAGCGCAAATGTCAGGAGCGGTCCACACGATACACTCACAATCACCTGATGCTCCAGGGTCTGGCAGGCACCAACCGTGCACTTTTTCATTTTTGGCTGTGAGCCAAAAATGATGCGCAATCGCACATTGCTCCGGGGCCCCGCTCGCACTTGCAGTGTGTGCGGAGCTCTGGTGCTCGCGCTTCCTGCCCCAGCGCAGCTTGGGAAACTCCCAGGCTGCACTGCGGAAGGAAGAGGCGGGGCTCTCCCGTGAGCAGGCAGCAGCTGCGGAGCTGAAGGAACCGGGACATGAGAGCCTCTCGCTAGAGGCTACTCATGCGATCCCTGCACACCAGCTCCATGAAAAGGTGTGTTGCGGAAAGGGCCTTGTTGTCATCTGAAAATATGAAAAGAATGTCCTCTGTTTCCTCCACCAAATTTTTGATTAATATGTTGAATCCCACTGGCCCAGGACAGAACTCTCTGGCACCCCAATAATCACTTCTCTTCAGGATGATGAGAAGCCATTGGTGATCACCTTTTGAGTTTGATCAATCAATTAATTACAAATCTACATAACAGTAGCATTATCTAGTACCAATTTTACTAGCCTGTTTGCAAAAAATTCATGGGGAAACCTTTTCAATGACATTACTCAATTCAAAATATACTACAACATTCACTTCATCTATCAAGTTAGTAACTCTATCAAAATGGTGGGGGAAATAAGATTCTGGCATGGCATTTTTTAAAAGGGAAATCCATCTTGACTTTTAGTGCTCATGGCATTCCTTCCTAAGTTCTTACAGTCTCTGTACTGTGACGTTGTTTGCCATGACATATATTTTATAGTCTTGGTCATTCATTCTTTGGAATAAAGTCATGATCATATTGTTATATGATGCCAGAAGTCAGCTACAGATGGCTCTGTAGAGATGTAGATGCGTCTCATGTAGGCTGGAAATGTGAGCAATGAGTAAGGAGATTTTATGTCATCTGGTGGACTTGTGAGAGGGCCGAAGAATTTTGGAGACAAATGCATAGCCTAATTCAGAAGATCTTCAGGCTAAATATTTAACTGAATCCTGAATTGTACTTACTGGGACTACTGGATTATCAAATGAGGAAGCATTATCAAATGATCTTACAATATAGGATATTGGTAGCAAGTTTAACATACTGTAATTCCAACAAATGAAGACTGGCTGTTGAAATTGACTGAACTAGATGAGATGGACAGACTATTAACACTGATTAGAGAAAAACCATTGGCATCAGTTTCTTAAAGACTGGGAACCTTTGATGGCTTTTTTGTTTTTGTTTTTTGCAAAAACGGGAGAATAACATGTTAAATGTAGGTTTTAACAATTATTAGGTTTGGTTAATCTGAAGAAGTATGTAAATAATATATAGCCAAGAAATTATCTTATATAGTAAAATGTCTAACCTTTGTTAGGAAAGTCGGAAGTGTTGATTAACTTTTTTTCTATCTCTTTGGCCCTTTCCTCACGTGGTTGTTAAGGCGGGCCAATGCATCTTGCCATGGAGGTCTTCTGCACCTTGGACTAGGTTCAGTGTATTTACCTTCGTTCCACACGTAATTCCAGCTAAATGTGCCCCCATGTGGTGGTAAAGCATGCTATTTGAAAACCAGAAGAAATCGATTTTCCAGTTTTCCAGATTGATCCGATTCGTACTTTCACAGTGGTGCGGACATGTACATTTGTGCTAATGCGAATTGGTGGTCAGGGGAGGGCTCATGGGAGGGGCCGGGGTAGTATGGACTTACACACATACGCACGTATGCAATGACATACTAAATCATGCAAAAAAAAAAAGGAAGGGACAATCACAGCTGACGGGGTGGGGTGAGGGGAGTAGCGGGAGTGGCCACGGTGGAGGCAGTGTGGATTCATGAACTTGCACTCCTCCGAATCAGATCGGAACATACGCAGTAGCTCTGCAGAAGGAAATGAGGGAAAGTCCACCTTGTTTTGAGCCCAGAAAATCCGGTAAGAAACGGCCCAAACCGATTCACCAGCCTTGTGTGGAAAAGGCCTTTATCAGTTTTTTCTTTCCTTTCTGTTTTTCCTCTCTTTGTTTTCTTTTAAATTTATATTGAAAATTTGCTAAGAGTCTGTGTGTGTGTGTGTGTGTGTGTGTAAGAGAGAGAGAGAGAGAGGGAGAGAGAGAGAGTGTAAAAAAAGACACAATTACACAAACATTTCTCCCTACTCTGGCTGTAATATCATACTTGCCTTGGATGCCATGCCAGGAGATATCCAGGATGTAAATCCAAGAAATGGAAAAAACAAATGCAAAACGAGAACTGCAAATGTTGTAAGAGAATCTCTCCAGACTTTGCATTTCCATTGCTTTGAATCTGCAGGAAAACAATCTGTCTCCTTTTAAAAAAAAAAAAAAGATTTGATTCATTATAATTTTTCTCCCTGGAGCCCCAAAAAACATTATGTGGGACTAGTTTCTTCTGGCTCTCATGATGCAAGTAAAGCAACAGTAAAGGAGGAATATGTTAGATGAGCAATGAGACGTGATTGCAGAGTTGATTGCTACTGGTGTGGCTGCAGGTTTCCCAGGGATGTGCTACACATTAGAGATATCAACCTGTCTGAGCAGTTTCATGTGGATGTTAAACAGCATAGGGGACAAGATTGAATCCTGAAGGAATCCACAAGCCAAAAGCCAAGGAGTTGAGCAGGAATCTCCCAGTACCACCCTCTCAGACTGCCCCTCCAAAAAAGAACAGAGGAGACACTGTAGAACAATACCTCCAAGTCCCATCCCAATGAGGCAGCAAAGGCTATAGAATCATAGAATCATAGAATCATAGAATGGGAAGAGACCACAGGGGCCATCCAGTCCAAGCCCCTGCCATGCAGGAACACCCATCAAAGCATTCCCAACAGATGGCTATCCAGCCTCCGCTTAAAAACCTCCAAAGAAGGAGACTCTACCACACTCTGAGGCAACATATTCCACTGCCGGACAGCTCTGACCGTCAAGAAGTTCTTCCTGAGGTTCAAGTGGAATCTCCTTTCATGCAGCTTGAATCCATTGCTCCTTGTCCTAGTCTCTGGAGTGGCAGAGAACAAGTCCACTCCCTCCTCAACATGACATCCCTTCAAATATTTAAATATGGCTATCATTTCCCCTCTTAACCTTCTCTTCTGCAGACTAAACATACCCAGCTCCCTAAGCCGTTCCTCATAGGGCATGACTTCCAGACCCTTCATCATTTTGGTCGCCCTCCTCTGGACACATTCCAGCTTGTCGATATCCTTCTTGAATTGAGGTGCCCAGAACTTTACACAGTATTCCAAATGAAGTCTAACCAATGTAGAATAGACTGGTACCAATACCTCCCTCCATCTGGACACCATACTCCTATTGATGCAACCAAGAATCATGTTGGCTTTCTTGGCTGCTGCATCACACTGCTGAGTCATGTTCAGCTTGTGATCTATCAAGACTCCTAGATCCCTTTCACATGTACTGCTATCCAGCCATGTGTCCCCCATCCTGTATTTGTGCATTCCATTTTTTCTGCCTAAGTGTAGGACTTTACATTTCTCTCTGTTGAAATTCATTTTGTTAGCTTTAGCCCAGCTCTTCAATCTGTCAAGGTCATATTGAAATTTGATCTTGTCCTCTGATGTATCAGCAACCCCTCCCAGTTTGGTATCATCTGCAAATTTGATGAGTATGCCCTCCAGTCCTTCATCCAAGTCATTGATGAGGATGTTGAATAGCCCTGGGCCCAGGACAGAACTCGGTGGCACCCCACTAGTCACTTCTCTCCAGGATGAAAAGCAGCCATTGGTGAGCACCCTTTGGGTTCGGTTGGTCAACCAATTACAAATCCAACTAACAGTAGCCCTGTCCAGCCCACATTTTACTAGCTTCTTTGCAAGAATGTCATGGGGAACTTTGTCAAAGGCCTTACTGAGGTCAAGATATGCTCCATCTACAGCATTCCCTTCATCTATCAAGCTTGTAACCCTATCATAAAAAGAGATAAGATTAGTTTGGCGTGACTTATTTCTCAGAAATCCATGCTGGCTTCTAGTGATTACAGCATTGCTTTCTAAGTAATCACAAGCTGTCTATTTAATGATCTGCTCTAGGATCTTTCCTGGAATTGATGTCAGGCTGACCGGGCAATAATTATTAGGGTCCTCTTTTTTTCCCTTCTTGAAGATGGGGATGACATTTGCCCTCCTCCAGTCTGCTGGGACTTCTCCTGTTGTTCAAGAGTTCTGAAAGATTATTGCAAGTGGTTCAGAAATGACTTCTGCCAGTTCTTTTAATATCCTTGGATGTAATTCATCTGGCCCTGGGGACTTGAATTCTTCTAGTATAGCCAGATATTCCTGTACTACTTCTCTGCTTATTCTGTGCTGCCTTTCCCTCGCTTCCTCACCTGCTCCCCACGCCCCAGGTTGGGTACTTCTATCCTTCTGGGAGAAAACTGAGGCAAAGAAGATATTGAGTAGTTCTGCCTTCTCACTTCCCCCCATTATTAATTGGTCACCTTCTCCACTCATTTCCTTGTTTTTCCTTTTGCTGCAGACATATCTAAAAAAAAGCCCTTTTTATTGTTTTTGATGTCTCTGGCAAACCTGAGTTCATTCTGCGCTTTAGCTTTTCTGACCTTCTCCCTACATCTCCTGGCTATTTGCTTGAATTCCTCTTTGGTGCTTTCACCATTTTTCCATTTCCTGTACATGTTTCTTTTAACACTTAGCTCAGCTGAGAGTTCTTTCGTCAACCATTCCGGTTTCTTTAGAGACTTGCCATTTTTCCTCCTTATTGGCACAGTTTTCAATTGTGCCTTCAGTATCTCACTTTTAAGAAACTCCCATCTTTCATGAACTCCTTTCTTTTTTAGTATTCTTGACCATGGGATTTCAGCAAGTAACTCCCTAAGTTTAGAGAAATCAGCTTTCTTAAACTTTAGGATGTATGTCTGGCTACCCTTGGCTTCTCCTTCCCACTGAATGACAAACTCCAAAAGAGCATGGTCACTCCCTCCTAAGGATCCCACCACCTCCACCTCATCAACTAGGTCATCCCTATTGATCAGGATCAGATCTAAAATAGCCAATTCCCTTGTCACCTCTTCCACCTTCTGGACCATGAAATCGTCTGCAAGCAAGTGAGGAACCCGTTGGACCTTACGGTCTTTGCAGAATTTGACTGCAAACAAATATCAGGATAATTGAAATCTCCCATTAACATGGCATCTCTCCTTTTTGAATGTGTGGTCCTCTGCTCCAGGAAGCCCTCATCCATGTCCACAGGCTGGCCCAGAGGCCTGTAGCAAACCCCCATATAATCACATCCCTCTTGTTTCTCGCTCCCTTAATTCTCACCCAGATGCTCTCGACTTGGCTTCCCTGATTTAAGTCCTGGATCTCTTCACAAGTGAAAACATCTTTGACATATAAGGTTACTCCTCCTCCTTTCTTGTTTGGTCTGTTTCCCTGAATCGATTATACCCCCCTATTTCTACATTCCAATCATGAGATTCATCCCACCAGGTTTCAGTGATGCCTATAAAATCATATTCATTTTGTTGTACTATGAGTTGGAGTTCTCCTTGCTTATTCCCCATGCTCTGTGCATTAGTGTAGAGACACTTGAGACGATGTGCCCTTTGTGGAATTTCTGTACTAAAGTTATTTTCCCTCTCCCTGTTGGTGTCTAGTTCTACTTGGCCTGCTCTATCTATATCATGTGGGCAATTTTGCACAGTACTCACTGAATCCTTGCTCAGAATAATATTGTCCCCCTCCCCTGTCAAACTCAGTTTAAAGACCTCTTGATCGGTTTTGTGAGACTGTTAGCAAAAATGTTCCAGCCGACAGTTGTGAGGTGCAGGCCATCCCTTGCCAGAAGACCATCTTCATGGAAACGGAGGCCATGATTCCAAAAATCCAAACCGCTCCTGGCGGCACCATCTTTGAAGCCAATTGTTGATCTCCACTATTCTTTCCCTTCGTGGGCCATGTCCGTCCACCTATCGTGGTCGATAGAACGAAAGCTGCTGAAGGGTCCAACAGAACCAACAGGGACATACTCCCACTACCCAGTTTCCTGCTTAGGTCATCCACCAATGCAGCCAAAGCTCTCTCAGTCTCCTATAACCAGGTCTGAAACCAGACTGAAAGGGATTGAGATAATCTGCCTCATCCAGGTATCCCTCGAGTTGAGAAGCCAGTACATGTTCTACTACCTTGCCCCCCAACTGAAGGTTAGAGACTGCCCTTCTTACCCCAAAATGTGGGTAACTGAGGGGTCCACCCCCAATGCCAGTACCTCCACTTGACAATGGAAATATATTAATTACCTCAAAATTAGCAAGCCTACGAGAGGGTGGTAACCTAATGAGATCTTCCACCAGTGTTTACGGGGTCCTTGCAGGAAAGAACCAGCCAGAGATTCCAAAGTGGGAACTCAAATGTGTTTCATTGAAAGATTCACTCACACACGCAAAAGATTCTGACACTCACATACTCATGGAAGAGCTAACTGAAGGAAAGAGGAGAAAGTTGTGGACAGAGGAGTTTTCAGGGTTCCAGTGATAATTGCTGATCTGGAGACAATCAGAGTTGCATCACGGATAAAATGGGTCCGGACAAAATTAATGGTCCTATTGTTGGGTGGCAAGGAGTTAATGGCTGTTGTAATGGCCCTGTAATGTGTGGACAGCTATGAGGACAATGGGGGAAACACCCAAGAGTTGGGAGTGAAGGTTTGAAACAACCAATGTTTTAGTGAGAACTTCCCTTGACAATTGTATGCCCAGAGAAGGTCCGGCTTCTGCATAGGCCTTTCATCTCAGAGGTTGCCTGTTAATCTGCATGACAATGACTTTGGCTACACCTAGAGGAGGTATTGGCTGAGCTTTCTTGCCAATTGAATAATATTTTTCCAATCAAAACACATCAATATTGGGGGGGGGGGCGTAACAACATCTAGTTATCTGGCATTCTAGGAACAAGATATTCAGGCATGTTGGAACCTAGCTTTGTTATAAAGAGGAATCAATCCCTTCTATTACCCATTGTGCTAGTCCCACTCCAACCTGTTTCATCAGCCAGGAAAGGCAAGGTTGTAACACATATGTGGTAGCTGTCACTTCTCCAAGGATCCTGTCCACATTCTCGAGTTTCATCTGGGAACCACCTCTTCAGTTAATATTTTTGTCCAAACAGGAAAATAAGTTCCTTCCCTCTCAGTTCCTGTCTGCTTGAATTGATCTAGTACAATCCTGAACTGGCAACCCCATAGCAAATGTATCAACTCTGCAGCAACTCAGAGGTGTCAGAGAGATGCAGCCAGTTCTAGTTTTCTGGCTATCATCCACCATGGGTCTGTGATTGTCTTCTTTATATACTTTACATGTTCATGGCACCAGATACCAGCATAAAACATGGTAAACAACAACATCATTTCACATGAGAAGTGTTTCTCAGAATCAAGGAGTTCTGAAAACAATTGTTTGTAAAACACAATTGACTCATGAAGCGAAAACTGTCAAGCACTGGAAGACACCACATGGGCCATTGAGTCCAACCCAGTATCATGCAGCAACACACCATGAAAGCATTCTTGACAGATAGCCCTCCAGCCTCTGTATAAAAACCTCCAAAGAAGGGGAATCCACCACAGTCCCAGGCAACATATTCCACTTCTTCAATCCACAGAAATGAATCAGCCTTAAAGGTAGGTGCTACATTCCTCCCACCCCATGCCCTCACTGAAGGGGCTGAAGACAGTTATAATAGTTCCCATTTTACTCCATACTTTTTGAGCACATTTGAGAGAAAAGTAAAAGGAAAGAGAAAAGGAATCTAACAGCACCTTTCAGACCAACTGATTTATTTCAGCATGAGCTTTTCTGTATTTCAATCCACTTCTTCAGTGCACTGAAATAAATCAGTCTTAAAGGTGCTGCTACATTCTTCCCCTAACCACATACCTTCGTCCTTTTTTTGTTGAAACAGACTGAAACAACTAATTAGTGGGGAAATTCTGTGATTTGGAAGAAAACAGAGTCATCAAATGGGACGAAGTGGGGAAAGGGTTACATGGAACATCCTGCACATTGAAAATATCGAGGCAATATTAATTTCTAGCTTCTCCACTAAAAAGCAACCAAGTCATTCGATCAATTTTTCCATGTTGGGAAGGTTGACTTCTAGCAGGAAAAGCAATGGCATGGAACAAGTGGCAAAGTGACTTGAGGCAGATTGTAATATGTCTGATCAACTCCAAGCACAATAAGTTGGAAAACAAAGGGGGGAAAAGAGTTAGCTCCTGGAGTCTCAGAATATTCCAGGTGACATGATATTGGTTGACTCATTAGTTACAAAATCCTCCTGAGATTTGCATTCCTCTGTCACATGATTTCATCATTTGAAAAGTCTGCAGCAGTGGAGTGTTCTTTGTTACGCATCAGACAGAAGTGAGGAGAATCACATATGAATGCTTCTTTCAGATATTTCTTACAGAAAACAGCATTTATGGCTCATGACCAAGTGTCTCAATTTCTTATCTTTTCCAGGATCATTATAAGTTTTTTGTACATTGTTTCCCTTTTAGGAAATGGATTTATCACCACGGTGAACGTGCTGCGTGGTCTTCAGAACAGGAAGATGTCCACTTGTGATTTCCTCTTGACTTGTTTGAGCACCTCCAGATTATTCACACAGCTGATTTCTCTGGTGAACTATTTTCTATACTTGTTCTCTTCTGTAAGTACATTGGAAAAGTTTTCTCTTTTCTGGATCTATGTCAACATGGCCAGCCTCTGGTCTGTCTCATGGCTCAACGTTTTCTACTGTGTGAAGGTCACCAACTTTGCCAACCCTTTCTGCCTTTGGATTAAGTCAAGGAACAACCTGCTTCTGCCAAGACTGCTTGGAATATCAATGCTCATTTTTGTAGTCTCCTCTTTTCCTGTAGCCCTGAGTTATTTCAGATACAAAGAACCATATAACCTCACTTTAACACTTCTAAACAACACTCAACAAAGTGAAGATGACAACACCCTGTCAAAGGCTTTTCGTCCCCTGCAATTAATTTTTACTTGCCTAAATTTCTGCATGAACATGGCTGCATCCCTGCTTTTGCTCACCTCTCTGTGGAAGCATGTGAGAAACCTCAGAAGGAATGGCATTGGTGTTCAGGACCTCAGCACCCAGGTCCACCTCAAAGTCATGAAGGTTTTGTTGATCTCCCTGTTCTTCTACTTTTTATTCTTTGCTGGTCTGATAATAGCAGCAGGTGGCTTTTTCATGCTAGAAACAAAAGAATCCCTTGTTGCCAATATCATGATATCTATATTTCCTTCAGCACATTCCATAATATTAATATGGATCAATCCAAAACTAAAAGAAGTGGCTGGTCACATTCTAAACATCAGACCAAGAGTTTCCTAAAAAAGGAGTACAGATGGCAACAGATATCCATCCATGTCTCTTTCTGCACAATCTTTCTGCACAAAGATTGCTTCTGGCTGTGGGTGCAGTAAACATCAAAATGGGAAGAGATTCTAAATATGGAGACTGTTCCATATCACAAGGGAATGTTGATAATCTATCTTTTTACATAGTTGGATACAAGAGATAACTGTGTGTATTCTGGGCCCCATGTTGCCTCTTCAATATTCCTGAACTTTTCTGACTTCTCTAATGCTGCTCTGAGACAGATCCAGATTTCTGTTACGATTTATTCAAACTCCTCAATATGTTAATCAGTGGAATAATCAAGAAATCAGTAAAATATTTGCTACAGGCAAGGATAGGGTGGGAGCTCACTGGCTTGTTCAAAGAATTCAACTTTCACAGAAGCATAGAGCTGGAAGACACCATTCAGCCCAAGCCCCTGATGTTCAGGAAGACACAATCAATGCATTCCTGACAGATGGCATTCCAGCTTCTGTTAAAAAATCCTAAAAGAAAGAGTATCTACCAGACTACAAGGCAGTATATTCCACCATCAAAATGCTCTTATCCTCAGGAAATTCTTCCTAATGTTTAGATGGAATCTCTTGTCCAGACATTTGAAGCCATGATTCCATGTCCTAGTTTCTGGAGCAGGAGAAAGCAGGCTTGTTCCATCGTCCAGATGACATACCTTCCAACATTTAAACATGGCTATCTGACCACCTCTTAATGTTCTCTTCTTGAGCTAAACATACCCAGCTCCCTAAGCCATTCCTTATGGGGCATGGTTTCTAGGCTTTAATCATTTTAGTTGCCCTCCTGTGCTCATGTTCCAGCTTGTCAATACCCTTCTTGAATTGTAGTGTCCAGAACTGGACACAGTATCCCATGTGGGGTCTGATCAAAGCAGAATACAGTTGTACCATTACTTCTCTTGACCTAAGCACTATATTCCTATTAATGCAGCCCAGAATTGTATTGGCTTTTTTAGCTGCCTCATCACACTGCTGACTCATGTTCAACTTGTGGTCTACTGAGACTCCAAGATCTCTTTCACGTGTACTGTGGCCAAACCAGGTGTCACCCACCTTATATCTGTGAATTGAATTTTTCTGCCCAACTTTAGTAGCTTGCATGTCTCCCTTTTGAAATTCATTTTGTTTGGTTTGACCCAGCTCTCTAATCTGAATTTTGAATTCTGATCCTGTCCTCTGGGGTGTTAGCTATCCCTCCTAATTTGGTGTCATCTGCCAAATTGAAAATAATGTGCTCTATTTCCTCCTCCGAATTATTGATAAATGTGTTGAATTACTTTGGCCCAGGATAGAACCCTGTGGCTCCCCATTAATCACTTCTTTACAGGATGAAGAGAAGCCATTGATGAGCACCCTTTGGATTCAGTTGGTCAACAAATTACAAATCTATCTAACAGTAGCACTGTCTAGCCCAAATTTTATGAGTTTGTTTTCAAGAATATCACGGGGAATCTTTTTAAAGACTTTACTCAGGTCAAGATATACTATAGCATTCTCTTCATCTACTAAGCTAGTAACTCTTTCAAAAAGGTGGAGAGGGGCATGAGATTCTGGCATGACTATTTTTAGCAAGAACCATGTTGACTTTCAGTGATCATGGCATTCCTAAATTCTTACCAACTATCTGTTTAATGTGATGCTGTATGTGATGACATATATTTTATAGTCTTGGTCTTTCAATCCTTGGGGATAAAGCCTTAAATACATTGCTACATGATGTTGGATGTCAAGTCCAGATGGCTTTGTAGAGACATGCTGTACCAGGACCAGCTAAAGATGGACTGTCATCCGGTGATGTTTTAAGTTCCCTTACGGTTGTTCTTTACCATAAGTTACCAGCTGTTACTCAGGATCTACATTCAGATCAGAATTACGGAAGTGGAGTTTCTCAAGTGTAAGTGCTGCACATGCAGTTGTGCATTATAATGATGATAGCCACTCCTCAGTGACCTCAGGGTTACGACTTGATTCACTAGGATTTCAGAAAGAGCACTTGCATTTGCAGGACACAGTCTGTTATGCAATGATTGGTATTTAGCGGTAGGGTAGTGTAGTGCAACAACCCCTTAGGATTCCAGCCCTTGACCCAAGATCCTACAACCTGCTTGTGTAGTATAAATTCACAGTAATGTGGTCAAGTGGTGATTATACTATGCCACCCATCTGCTGTGGATACCAGCAATTTGCAACCATTTCTATGGCTGTGAATGGGCTTGATGTTCCTCCAATCCCAGGGAATTAGGTGATAGATTGAAGTCATTGATGAGTAGCTACACACCTTCCAGTGATGAGCAACTACTTGTGTAACAGTTTCACTTGGATAATTCTGGTTGCACAACCGTGACCTAAGTACAGCTACTTCTTTATGGCCAAAATGGTGCAATCAAAATGCGCAAGGGAACTTAAGTAGGCAGGACACCAGGTCTTGTTTTGTTTTTACTGATTCTGTTATTCCACTCCAAGATTCATATTGACTAAGATGCAGGGATTTTTTAAAATATTTTTTATCATTATCAGACCTCAGTTAGAGCTACCAAGTTTTCGAGTTTAACCTGAAAATCGTGAGTTATTGCTTCCAAAATAAGAATTAAAATCTCTAGGGGAGGATGAGACAGATTGGTGGAGAAGGCTGTTTTCTGTGTGGTTTCAGTGGTTTTCTTATTTCATCAAGATTTGTATCCTGTCAGTCCATGGGCCATTTTCTGCAGACAAGGCACCACTAGCCTCAACTCCAGTCACAGCCACCTTCAGTCTTCCTTGTCTGTTGGGCACAATCTTTTGGGTCCTAGGCTCCATTCTTGTATTTGGACCTAAGGAGACAGAGTAACTTTATTTAGTCCCTGTTGTACTGCAACACTTTGAGCAAAGGTCAGCCACAGGACATGCAAATACCTGAGCAGGTCTACATTTATCATAGGTATCCAGAATTAGCAAATGCAAAACAAAAACTGCAAATGTTGTAACAAAATCTCTCCAGACCTTGAATTTCCACAGCTTTGAACCTGTAAGTAAACATTCTCCTTCCATTAAAGTAAGTAAGTAAATAAATAAATAAATAAATAAATAACAACATTAGGGACATTATAATTTTGTCCCTGAAGTCCCAGCAGTAAAGGCATACTATCATGTCAGCATTAGGTGAGCAATGAGATATGATTGCAGGGCTGATTCCGCTGGAGTTACTGCAGGTTTCACAGAGATTTGCTATAGCATTAGAGATGCCAGATTTCAGGGCCTAACCCTGAACTTACCTTTTTTGGGGTCATTTCCAGGCAGAAGGCAATGTATATATTTCTTGTTTTGGTGGGTTCTGTTCTGGGCAAGAGAAAAGTGCCGTGTTCAAATCTCCAGCTCAGCTAGATCAGTGTTTCTCAACCTTTTTCCAACTGTGGCCCCCATCCAACCTTGTTTCCTTCCTATGGCCCTACCGATAGAAAGGTAGCTATTTGAATGTTTGATGCTCAACTGAAGCCCTTTCTGCACCAGGCAATTAGAATGGGGCCGTGCGTCCTCTCATGGAGGTTGTCTGCACCTTGGAGCAGACTAGGAGTGGATTACTTACTGGAGATCCGCACCTCAGTCCACTCCAAAACGACCCCAAGTGGTCCTCCAGTGTATTTTCTAAAGACCACAAAAAACAGGTCTTTATTTTCCTGGAACGCGCCATTGCGTTCCTGCTCCCTTGTGCAGATTTGCAGGTTCACACCAATGCCAGCCTGCGATCTGCAGAGGGCGGGCTTTAGGCGTGGCGAGCTTCAGCGGTTAGTCAGGATCCACGACCAACCGGAAGCCACCATTGTGGAAGCCAGAACTGCCATTTTGGAAGCCGGAGCAGTGCGGATCTACAGACCTCGCGCTGCTCCGATTCGCCCTGGACCAAGGAGGAGCCCTGCAGAAGGGCTTCAGGGACAGTCCGCGTTGCTTTGGATCCCAGAAGAAGCGGTCGGTAACGGCACGGAGCGATTCCCTCGCCTCGTGCGCAAAGGGCCTGAGTATTGTCAACATCTCAACATTTCTTTTTTGTGGAGGCAGACATGGAGTATGTATTTTGTTCACTTCTTTGTTTTCTTTTTTTTTTCTCTTCTGTTTTGTTTTCTTGGTCACTTCTCTGTTTTCTTAATTTCTCATTTCCCCTATGGCCCTCTAGTGTCATGCTGTGGCCCCCCATTTACTTGATTCTCACCTGTGGCCCCCTTGGAATATCCTGGGGCCATATGGCCCCCAGTTGAGAAACACTGAGCTACATATATGACAATTTGCAACAATTTGCAAGGCTTAATTGATTGGTTGATGCAGCTTGCAGAGACTCTCCAAGGGGTTATGTAGTTACTTAGTTAGCATTTTCCTTTCTTCCCAGACCTTTGTGAAACCAGGGCTCATCATCCACTCTGCTCTGCATCAACCACCTGACTAGAAGAAAAAGGACTAGATTAAACATTCCTTATTCCATATTCCTAAGAACGATCCCTTCATTTCACATCATCATCATCATCATCATCATCATCATCCCCCCACCTTTCTCCTGACAGTGCGACTCAAGGCAGCTAACAACATTAAAATAGTACAAATTAAAACAGCCATGATAATATAAATATAAAATCAAAAAACAATTAAAACATTTATAAAGTTAAAAATATTACATATAGAAAGTATAAAATACTTTAAAATATACTTTAAAAAAATATACCAACCTTAAGAAAGACTCATACAGTGTCAAACGGCTACCAGCATGAAAATGTCTTAACTTGACATCAGAAGGAGACCAAGGACGGGGTCATACCGGCCTCTCTAGGGAAGGCCTCCCAAAATCTGGGAGCAACCACCAAGAAGACCCTCTGCCCTGTTCCCACCAAAAATAAACAAACAAACAAACAAACAAACAAACAAACAAACAAACTTGAAAAGGTGATAGGACAGGGAGAAGGGCCTGTCCAAATAATCTGAAAGCTCTACTGGGCTCATAAAGGCAAAGGCAGTCTTTCAAATACCTGGGCCCAAGCTGTATACGGCTTTATTGGTCAAAACCAGCACTTTGAATTCTGCCTGGAAATGGTCTTTCAAGCAGTTGAGCTGTACATCAAGGGAGTTGTATGTTCCCGGTAGCCAGCCCCAGTTAATCACTGGGCTTCAGCTTTTTAGACCAACTATAATTTCTGAGCACTTTTCAAAGCCAGCCACACAAAGAGTGCCTTACAGTAATTCAAATGGGATATAACCATTACATGGAACACCATGGCCAGATCCAATTTCTCCAGTAATGGGTACAGTTGGCGAATAAGCTTTAACTGTGTAAAAGCTTCCCTGATCACTGCTGAAGCCCACATCTAGAGGATCAAAACCTTCCACAGTCACCTTACCCAACCAAGACATTAAGAGGATGTCAGGACTCCTGCCAATCTTTAGTCACCCAAATATAAGATAAACAGTCAGTTCCAGACCCCTTTTGTTTACTCTGCCTGACAGCAATTAACATTCCCCCCTTCAGAGTGGGAAAAGGATATAAAAACTCAAGCTCCAGGCAGGTAATTTGGCAATGTGCTAAATGCTAGCACTTGGGTGTCACGCTGCACGCCAGACTCTCATTCCTCCGTGCTGCCCTCAAACTCTTATGTTTCAGCCACCTTTCTTCAATCCTCTGCTCCTGGTAAATATCACCTATACACCCCAAATCTCTCTCTATCCAACCTTTCTCTCCTTTCCCTTCACTAGCTTTGCATCGTTCATGAAACTGCCTGATTACTTGTGTGTGTCTGTGAATCCCCCAATAAAATATTCTTTTGACTCTCAACTCGTGTCTTGCATATACAGCTGAAAAGATCCTGTAGCTACCCCCTCTTGTACGCCTCCTTTTGAGCAATAATTCTCCACCTTTATAGGGAGATGCTGGCACTGCTTATGGACCTCAAGGTCCCCCACCTTTGGGGTAACACTGTAATCCCATTTAAGGCAGGTTGTATCCCAGCTCCCAGATCTGTCTTACAACTGACCAGAAGCACCTATGTCTCATATGGACTAAGCTTTAATCTGTTTGCCCTCACCCAGTCCATTACAGCTACCAGACACCAGTTTAGAACAGGAACAGCTTCCTTCAACTTAGGTGGAAAAGAGGAATACAGCTAGGTATCATCAGTGTACTGGTGACACCTGTCCCCAGAACTCCAGACAACCTCTCCCAGCGGTTTCATGGAGATGTTAAACAGCATAGGGGACAAGATTGAATCCTGAGGGATTCCATAAATCGACAGCCATGGAGTTGAACAGGAACCCCCCGCACCACCGTCTGAGCACCTCTCTAACAAAGAATGGAGCCACTGTAGAATTTTACCTCCAAGCCCATCTCAGAGGGGTGGATACCATGGTCAATGGTATCGAAAACCACAGAAAAGTCCAGCAGAACCAACAGGGACATACCCCCACTGAACAGTTCCCTACGTAGGTCAGCCACCAAGGCAACCCAAGTTGTCTCTGTTCCATAACCACCTCTGAACCCCAACTGAAAGGGATGGAGACCATCTGCCACATCCAGGAATCCCGGGAGTTGAGAAGACATCACACGCTCTAGGAGCTTGCCCCAGAATTGAAGTCTAGAGACTGCCCTCTAGTTATCTATTATTCTAGGATCCAGCGAAGGTTTTTTCAGAAGAGGTCTTCATACAGACTCTTTCAGATTTGTTGGGACCTTGCCTTGTTTTAAAGAGCAATTCATCCCTTCCATTACCCACTGCGCCAGTCCCCTCTGGGCTGTCTAATTAGCCAGGAAGGGAAAGAGTTTAACAAACATGTGGGGTGTCTCACTTCTCCAAGGACCCTGTCCTCCTCAGGCTTCATTGAAGAGCCATGTCTTTAACTGATATTTTTTTCCAAACAGGAATATATTTTCGTTCTCTCAGCTTCCATGTGCTTGAATTGGTCTGGTACGATCCTGAATGGGCATTAACTGTGTGGCAGCTCAGAGATGCCAGAGAGAGGCGCCAGAGAGCTGTAGACAGTTGTAGTTTTCTGGCAATCATCCACCCTGGGTCTGTGATTGTTTACAGATCTGTATCTTCTTTTTATACTTTACATGTTTACTTCACCAAATACCAGCATAGAACATGGCAAACAACGACATCAGTTCACATGAGAAGTGTTTCTCAGAATCAAGGAGTTCTGAAAACAATTGCTCATAAAACACAAATTGAATCACGAAGGGAAAACTGTCAAGCACTGGGTCATCATAGATTCATAGAGCTGGAAAAGACCACAACGGCCATCGGTTCCAACCCCTTACCATGCAGGAATACACTATGAAAGCACTCTTGACAAATGGCCCTCCAGACAATGTTTAAAAACCTCCAAAGAATGAGAATCCACCACACTTCCAGGCAACATATTCCACTTATTCAATGCACTGAAATAAATCAGTCTTAAAGGTGCTGTATATTCCTCCCATGCCCATGTCCTCACTGAAGGACCTGAACAGAGTTATAATAGTTCCCATTTCACTCAATATTTTTTGAGCACCATGATTCAAGGGAGAAGTAGAGGAAAGGAAAAAGGGGATCTAGCAGCACCTTTAAGACCAACTGATTTATTTCAGCATGAGCTTTTGTGGATGTCAATCCACTTCTTCAGTGCACTGAAATAAATCAGTCTTAAAGGTGGTGCTACATTCGTTCTTCTTTGCATACATTCGTTATTATTTTTTTGTGCTGAAACAGACACACACCGCTAATTCTTAGAAAAATACTGTGATTCTAAAGGAAAGGGAGTCATTAAATAGTGGGGAAGAGGGATACATGAAACATCCCTACACCTTGAAAATATTGAGGCAATATTAATTTCTAGCTGCTACTTCACCAATAAACAGCAATAAAATTATTGCATTAGTTTTTCCATGTGGGGGGATGACTTATAACAGAAAAAGCAATAGCATGGAACAAGGAGTGAAGTGACTTGGGATAGATCACAATGTAGTCAATCAGCTCCAAACACTATAAGTAGGAAACAAAGTTGAGTTCATTTCTGAAGTCTCAGAATATCCCAGGTAACAGAATATTTCGTTGGGTCATTAGTAACGCAATCCTCCTGAGATTTGCATTCCTCTCTCACATGACTTGATCATTTAAAAAGCCTCCGGCAGTGGAGTGCTTGCTCTTAGGCATAAGAGAAAAGTGAAGAGAATCGCAAGCGAATAAGTTTTTCAGATATTTCTTGCAGAAGATGACATCTATGGCTAGTGACCTTATCTTGTCCTGGATCATTTTAAGTTTTTTATGCATTGTTTCCCTTTTAGGAAACGGGTTTATCACCACGGTGAACATGCTGCAAGGCCTCCAGAACAGAAAGATGTCCACTTGTGATTTCCTCTTGACTTGTTTGAGCACCTCCAGATTATTAACACAGCTGATTTCTCTGGTGCAGTATTTTGTATATTTTTTCCCTTCCAGCAGTACAGCAGAAATGTTATCCTTCCTCTGGATCTATGCCAACATGGCCAGCCTCTTGTCTGTCTCATGGCTCAACGTTTTCTACTGTGTGAAGGTCACCAACTTTATCAACCCTTTCTTCCTTTGGCTAAAGTCAAGGAACAACCTGCTTCTACCCAGACTGCTTGGAATATCAATGGTCATGTTTGTGGTTTCCTCTCTTCCTTTGGTCTTCAGTTACTCCAGATACAAAGAGCCATATAATCTGACTGTAATACTCCCAAACAACACTTATCAAGGTGAGGCTGGCAACAGTCTGTCAAAGACTTTTCATTTCCTGCAATTAATTTTTACTTTCATAAATTTCAGTATGAACCTAGCTGCCTCCCTTCTTTTGCTCACTTCCCTGTGGAAGCATGTGAGAAACCTCAGAAAGAATGGCATTGGTGTCCAGGATGTCAGTACCAAAGTCCACCTCAAAGTCATGAAGACTTTGTTGGTCTCTCTCTTCTGCTACCTTTTATTTTTTGTTGGTATGATGATAAATATGAGAGACTCTTTCCAGTTAAAAACGAACAAATCGGCATTTGCAGTGATATTGACATCTGTATTTCCTTCAGCACATTCCATGATATTAATATGGACCAATCCAAAACTAAAAGAAGTGGCTGGCCACATTCTAAACATAAGACACAGAGTTTCATTAAAAAAATAAGAAGATTGCAACATATTTTTCCCAGTCTCTGAACAGAGACTGTTTCTTTCTCTGGGTGCAGTAAATACCTAAATGGGAAGAGATTCTACATAAGGAGATTGCTCACCATCACAAGGGAATGTCGATCATGTGTTGTTTTATGTGGTTGGATACATGAGATATCTGTGTATATGCTGGGCCCCATGTTGCCCCTTCAATATTCCTGCAGTTTTCTGACTTCGCTAACCCTACCCAGAGACAGATCCAGATTTCTGCAATGATTTATTCAGATGTTTCCACATGTCAATAACTACAAGGACCAACAAATTAGTAAAACAGTCAAGAGTAGAGTGGGAGCTTACTGGTTTGTTCAGAGAGTTCAACTTTCTATGTGCTGATATAAATCATTGTCTTCATCTTTCAGTCCTTGGGAATAAAGTCTTAAACATATCCCTGTATGATATCTGATGTCATGTACAGATGCCTTTGTAGAGACATAGATGCTGCATCAGGACCACCTACAGATGGGTTGTCATCCTGTTGATGTTTTCAGTTCCCTTTTGCAGATGGCTGTACTATGCTGGCTATTGCTTAAGATCGACAGTTAGATCACAATTGTGTAAGAGGAGTTTCTCAGGTGAAACTGCTGCACATGCAATAAAGCATTCTTGGAAACTTTGACTGTACATTCCTGCATGGCTGGGGCTTGGATTGGATGAATTGGATAACCACTCATTAGTGACCTTTATGTTACCACTTGATGATTCACTGCAATTGCAGAAACGCTAATCACTTTAGCAGATACACAGTTTGTTATGCAAAGTTTGGTGAGATCGAGCCAAGATCGTGGTAGGGAAGTAACCGCCGTTTGATACACTGTTTGTTCGATCCATTTTTTTATATATGTCTTATTCCTTCTCGCCAGCCTGCTTTTTATTGTTTTTACTTTTTCATCCTTGGGCCATTCCGTAGTCTCATCTTAACTCCGTACTTGCTCTACCTGTTGATTTATTGTTGTTTTAGCAATGGTATTTTAATTAGTGTTGATAGTGAAGCAAGACAGAGGGAGTTAATTCTCTTCTACTGCATGTGGATAACTCTGTGGAACTCCTAACTGTAAGAAACCCTTGGTTATCTTTTCCTGGCTCTGAACATGATATTTACAAGACAAACCTGCAGGAAAATGGGAATCTCCTCCCCTCCCATGTTTGATTTACCACAGAGGAAGGAGCAGACAAAAATTCCTGCCTTTTTTCCTTCTAAGGGTGAACCCAACGAAACTCAGATCATGGCTTGTCATAACCCTCTTGACTGGTGGATAGAATCTCCCTGGAGAAGGCCTTTTTAAACAAATTTTGTGGCTCCTGTGCCAGTAACAGATTTGGCAACTGGCAAAGTTGGTATTTAGCAGAAGTGTAGTGCAACAACCCCTTAACTTCAGGAGTCTTGGCTTACCCTACACAAGCATGATGAAGGAACTTGCCAACCTTACGCTGCTTGAGGATAAGCTGAAAGGGGCAAAAGTGCACCGTAAGCAAGGATGGATCACATTATTTTTTGCCTCTGAATAAAACAGAAAAATTGGCCAGGATGCTTAAAGGGGTTTTTAATGTACATTGGAAATGTCAGCAACAAGTAGGAACATTTTATGTTATGTGGTGGGCTTGTGGGAAGGCTAAAGAATTTTAGAGGCAAATGCATATGCTGATTCAGAAGAATTTGAAGGTCCATATTCAACTGAAACCTGAACTGCATTTATTGCGACAATTGGATGATCATATGGAGAAGACATAGGGAAAATTGTTACCATACATGAGCACAGTAGCAAGATTAACATACAGACAGAAATGGAAAAATAGTGTAATTCCAACAAAAGAAGACTGGCTCCTGAAGTTGACTGATGTAGATGAAATGGGCAAACTATCAGCACTGTTAGAGATAAAAACCATTCTTTAAAAAACTGGGAATCTTTTCTTTTTCTTTTTTTCTTTCTTTCTTTCTTTTTTTTGGGGGGGGCAGAAAGGGGAGAATAACATGTTAACTGTAGGTTTTGATAATTATTAGGTTTGGAATAATATGTAGCTGGAGAAGTTATCTTATGTAGTAAAATGTACAACCGTTTTTAGGAGAGTCAGAAATCGATGTTAACTTCCTTCTTTCCTTCCTAGCACCAGCTCTTGTCTCGTTTTGGTTGATTATGTTGTGCCACTCCCAGATTCATTTTGGCTAAAGTGCAGGATTGTTTTTGTAAAAAAATTGACAAATAAATGTCTTTTTAAAATCATTGTTAGGCCTCAGTTACGGCTACCACATTTGGGAACTTGCCTTGAAATGGTTGTGGGTTTTTTTCCCAGTAGAAGGATTAAAATCCCTAGGTGAGGGTGACACAGATTGGTGGAGAACGCTGTGTTCTGCATGGTTTCGGTGGTTCTCTTACTTCATGACATATTTCCTCAAGCTTTTTATCCTGTCAGTTCCTGTGCCATCCTCTGCGGTATAGGCACCACTAGCCTCAACCCCACTCACAGCTGCCTTCACTCTTCCTGGTCCACTTGGAATAATCTTTTGGCTCCTTGGCTCCATTCTTGTATTTGAATCTCAGAAGACAAGAGTCACCTTATTTAATCCCTGTTGTACTGCAACACTTTGATCAAGGTTCAGATACAGGACATGCAAATACCATAGCAGGTCTATATTCATCATAGGTATCCTGACTTTGGAAATGCAAAACAAAAACTGCAAATGTTGTAACAGAATCTCTTCAGACTTTGAATTTTCAACTTGTAGGAAAACATTGTCCCTCCATTAAAAAAAAAAATCAGTATTTGAGACATTATAATTTTTGTCCCTGGACCCCCAAGAAATAGACTAGGCTCTCCTTGTCTCTCATGATTCCAGCAAAGTAACAGTAAAGGAAGAATATCATGTCAGCATTAGGTGAGCAATGATTTATGATTGCAGGGCTGACTTTCACTGGCATTGCTGTGGGTTTCACAGGGGTTTGTTATAGCATTAGTGATGCCAGATATCAGGGCCTGACCTGGGCTCATCACCAGGCAAGAGAAAAGGGTGCAAATTTGCAGTTTTGGTGAGTTCTGCCTCAGGCATGAAAAAAAGGCTGGGTACGAATCTCCAGCTCAGTTAGGAGTACAACAGCTTGCCACAATGAGCAAGGCTTAAATGATTGGTTGCTCCAACTTGCAAAGATTCTTTGTGGGTCAATTTACTCACTTAGACAGCATCTTATTTCCTTTCCTCCCAAAGGAGAAAACATTTGTGGAGCCAAGGCTCACCTTCCACTCTGTTCTGCATCAACCTTCTGGCTAGAAGCAAAAAGCCTAGGTAAAATATTCCTTACCACATATCCCCAAGTAAGGCCCTTTCCACACCCTATTTTGTCCCATCATCCTCTGGTGGCAATCCTGGCAGCTCCTCTGCTGGGAAGGGAGAGTGATGAGAATGCTCTCCTCCAGACCAGATGGGCTCCCTGTAGAAGAGAACATGAGGGACATAACTTTTCCTTCTGCCACACAGCCAGGCTCTTTCCTGTGCTGTGCTGAGGCAGGAAGCACCTCCGTCATGCTTCTAGGCCTTCAGCAGGGCAAGTAGGTACAGGAGGGTTGAGCGATTGCAAGTCATTGACAGAGAAATCCCATCAATGACTTGCTCCGCAATCATACCAGCTGGTGATGAGAGAAGGACAGGACCATAACGATGTCTTCCAGAAGCACTGTCACGGTCCCACTCTTCCCTCGTCCCCATGCCGGGGTGCAGGCTTCCTGCAGAAAGAGCCTATGTGAGAAGGTATAATCCTTTCATTTCACCTTTTATTTTTTAAATATTATTATTATTATTTTATTTATTTGTATCCCACCTTTCTCCAGACAGTGGGACTAAAGGCAGCTGCCAATATTAAAATATTACAATATTACATTAATTAACCCAAACCCAGCCAACATACAAAATTCTGATGGCTCCAAAAATGTCTTAACTTGCCTTGAAAAGGAAGATAAGAACGGTATCATCCTGACTTCTCTAGGGAGGGACTTCCACAGTCTGGGAGCAGCCACCAAGAAGGCCCTTTCCCTCCTTTCCACCAAACAAACCTGAAAGGGTAGTGGTACAAAAGAAAGGGCCTCTCTGGATGGCCTTAAATCTCCGCTCAGCTCACAAAGGCAGATACGGTCCTTCAAATATCTGAACCCAAGCCATGTACAGCTTTATACGTCAAAACCAGCACTTTGAATTGTGCCTGGAAATGATCCAGCAAGCAGTGGAGTTGTTTCAACAAGGGAGTTATGTGATCCTGGTAGCCAATCCCAGTTCTTTGGACCAACTATAGTTTCTGAGCACTTTTCAAAGGCAGCCCTACAAAGAGTGCATAACAGTAATTCAAATGGGATGTAACCAAGACATGAAACACCACAGCCAGATCCAACTTCTCCATGAATGAGGACAGTTGGAACATAAGCTTTAACTGTGCAAAAGCATTCCTGGTCACTGCTGAAACCCAGATCTGCAGGATCAGAGATTAATCTGGTGTACCCCCAAACAGCAAAACTATGCTTTCAGGAGGAGTATTGATATCACCCATTACATACCCCATCCTGAGAGATAGCAAAATTGGCATGAAATATTATACAAAAATTTGAGACTTACAGCCGGAAAAGAGCCGGTAAGCAGGTTGTTGGCTGTATACCTGTGCCAGAACAGTAGGCCTCAGCATGGCCAGGTCATAAGCTCAAGGAGAGTTCAATGGCAAGCCTGAAGTGAGTAGACTTCCAGTAACCCTGCCAACCACTCTACATCTGAATATAATAGTCGAAAAAACTGCCAAGGTGTAGCAGACAAGCACTCATGTTCTCTGCATTTCCTACCAAAATCTTCCTCATTCACCTTACACAACCAAGACATTAAGAGGCTATCAGGACTTCTGTCAATCTTTTGTCATCCAAATATAAGATAAACAGTCAGTTCCACACCCCTTTTGTTTCCATCGCCTGAGAGCAATTAACACTCCTCCCTTCAGGGTGGAAAAAGGGTATAAAAACTCAAGCTCCAGGCAGGTAATTTGGCAATGTACTAAAACACCACTTTGGGTGTCACACTGCACCCCAGAATCTCATTCCTCCATGCTGCCCTCAAACTCATGTTTCAGCCACCTCGCCTCAATGCTCTGTTCCAGGACTGATAGATATCACTGTATTTATCAAAAATCTCTCTCTATCCAACCTTTCTCTCCTTTCCCTTCACCAGCTTTGTATCATTAATGAGACTGCTTGATTGTTTGCTTGTGTCTCTGAATCCCCTAATAAAATATTCTTTTGACTCTCAACTTGTGTCTCGCATAGATAGCTGAAAAGATCCTGTAGCTACCCCCTCTTGTAGGCCTCCTCTTGAGCAATATTTCCCCGTCTTTATAGGGAGACACTGGCATGGCTGAGGGACCTCAAGGTCCCCCACTTTTGGAGTATGACTGTAATACCATCTAATCCCAACACCCAGATCTCTTTTTCAACTGACTAGAAGCACCTGTGTTTCTTCTGGATTAAGCTTCAATTTGTTTGCTCTCATTCAGTCCATTACAGATGCCTGACACCTGTTTAGCACAGGAACAGCTTCCTTCAAGTTAGGTGGAAAGGAGGAATACAGGTGGGTATCATCAGGATACTGGTGGCACCTGTCCCCAAAACTCCAGACAACCTCTCCCAGCGGTTTCATGGAGATGTTACACAGCATAGGGAACAAGATTGAATCCTGAGGGATTTGTTACCCTGCTTGCTGGGGGTCCCTTAGGGGGATTCCCAACACTTGTCAAAATTATCACTTGTGGGGAAAATTAGCTATGAACACTGCTGTAGCAATGCAAAGAGGGCAGGGTAACTAAGGACCTTGAGCCCAGCGTTTACAGAGTTGGATCACAGAGAATCAGGCTAACGGTTCAAATTTAAGTATTTTTATTGAAATAGATGTTAAAATGCATACAATCACTCAGCTGCATTCACTCCCACAAGCATGCAAGGCTACAGAAATTTAGAAAGAGGTGAAAATTAAGATAGAGAGAGAAATAAGGGTTTTGGGGTAATACTTTACCAATCCAGAAGTCTTTGGCTTGGAAAAGACAAGCGAAAAGGCCAACTCAGCCTCCAGGGGTGGGGCTGAAGGGAGCTTTCCACTGGCAGAGGCAATGTTTGCGAGTCTGGAAGAACTCCAAAATGGAGGAGAAAAAGGGGCTCTAATGATAGTGTTGAATCCGTCCTGGGGACCAGATGGCTGCATTTTTATGAAAATGGATCTCAGCTTTGTAGTTCAAAGAAATTACAGCCAAGCATCCTTGTAGTTCCCTGCAAGATGAGTATCTCATCCAGGGATGCATATCTCCAAGGTATCACATTCCTGGCTGTTTGAAATATTAATTTGATCCCAGAGACCTCTTGTCTCCTGTTGGTGCTATTATTGCTAAAAATCCATTCAAATGGTCTGTGAGAACCATTTCGAGATTCACCTAGGATGTGTGACAGGAAACAGGGCTACCCTTTGATATGTATCCATAACTCTACTGCCTACGTGTCCTTCCAGTAGATTTCTATGGCTCACTATGTTTGATATAAAATAATTATGATCCTCAGAACATAGTATATAGGTGGGGTAACAGATACCACAAATCAGCAGCAATCGAGTTGAGCAGGAATACCCCAGCATCATCTTCTGAGCATTTGTCTGAGAAAGAATCGAACCACCATAGAATTTTACCTCCAAGCCCATCTCAAAAAGGGGATTCAGAAGGATACCATAGCTAAAGGTATCGAAAACCACTGAAAAGTCCAGCAAAACCAACAGGGACCTACTTCCACTGACCAGTTCCCTACGTAGGTCAGCCACCAAGACAACCCAGGTTATCTCTGTCCCATAACCACCTCTGAACCCTGACTGAAAAGGATGGAAATAATCTGCCACATCCAGGAATCCTGGGAGTTGAGAAGCCATCACACGTTCTAGGACCTAGCCCCAGCATTAGACTGCTCTCTAGTCATCTAGCATTCTAGAATCCAGGCAATTTTTTTTTCAGAAGAGGTCTTCCTACAGACTCCTTCCAGTGTGTTGGGACTCATCCTTGTTATAAAGAGGAACTAATCTTTTCCAGTACTCACTGTGCCAGTCCCCTCTGGGCTCTTTAATTAGCCAGGAAGGGCGAGAGTCTAGTAAACATGTGAGGTCTCTCAATTCTCCATGGATCCTGTCCACATCCTCAGGCTTCATTGGAAAGCCATCCTTTAGAAAATATTTTTGCCCAAACAGGAAAATATGTTCTCATTCTCCCAGTTTCCAAGTGCTTGAATTGGTCTAGTACGATTCTGAATAGGCAACCCTATAGGAAATGCATTACCTGTTTGGCAGCTCAGAGATGCCAAAGATATAGCCAGTTGCAGTTTTTTGGCTGTCATCCACTCTGGGTCTGTGATTGTTTACAGATCTGTATCTTCTTTTTACTCTTTACATGTTTACTTTACCAAATACCAGCATAAAACATGGCAAACAACAATATCAGTTCGCATGAGAAGTTTTTCTCAGAATCAAGGAGTTCTGAAAACAATTGCTCATAAAACACAAATTGAATCACGAAGGGAAAACTGTCAAGCACTGGGCCATCATAGATTCATAGAGCTGGAAGAGACCACAAGGGCCACCAATTCCAACTGCCTACCACCCAGGAATACTCTATCAAAGCATTCTTACAAATGGCCCTCCAGGCTCTGTTTAAAAACCTCTAAAGAAGGAGAATCCACTGCACTCTCCGGCAACATATTCCACTTATTCAATGCACTGAAACAAATTGATCTTAAAGGTACTGCTACACTCCACCCACCCCGATGTCCTCACTGAAGGAGCTGAAGAGAGTTATAATAATTCCAGTTTCACTCAATATGTTTTGAGCACTATGATTAGAGGGAGAAGTAGAGGAAAGGAAAAAGGGAATCTAGCAGCACTTTTAAGACCAACTGATTTATTTCAGCATGAGCTTTTGTCAATGTCAATCCATTCCTTCAGTGCACTGAAATAAATCAGTCTGAAAGATGCTGTTACATTCCTTCCTGCTTCCATACAGTTTTTTATTAATGCTGAAAAAGACTGGCATCACTAACTCTTGGAAAAATACTGTGAATTTGAAGGACAGAGGGTCATTATATAGGATCATGTGGGGAAGAGGGTTATTTGAAGCATAATGCACCTTGAGTATATTGAGGTGTGATTAACTTCTAGTTGCTATTTTGCCACTAAAATGCAACAAAGTTATTCCATTAGTTTTTCCATGTTGGTGTGGTGACTTCTAACAGAAATAGCAATAACATGGGACAAGGAGCAAAGTGACTTGAGACAGATGATAAACTAGCTGATCTACCCAAGCCCTATAAACTGGAAAACAAAATGGTATAAAGCGTTAGTTCCTGGAGTCTCAATATCCCAGGTGATAGGATACCTCGTTGGGTCATTAGTAACACAATCCTTCTCAGGTTTGCATCTCTCCCTCACATTATTTGATCATTTAAAAAGCCTTAGGCATTGAGGTGTTCTCTGTTAGGCATAAGAGAAAAGTGAAGAGAAGCATAAGCGCATAACTATTTCAGACATTTCTTGCAAAAGATGGCATTTATGTCAAGTGATTTTATCTTCTCCTGTATCATTATAAGCTTTTTGTGCATTGTTTCCCTTTCAGGAAATGGATTTATCACCACAGTGAATGTGCCACAAAGGCTGCAGAATAGAAAGATGTCCACTTGTGATTTCCTCTTGACTTGTTTGAGCACCTCCAGATTATTAACACAGCTGTTTTCTCTGGGGCACTATTTTGCATATTTCTTCCCTTCCGGCAGTGCATCCAAAATGTTGTATTTTTTCTGGATCTATGCCAACATGGCCAGCCTCTGGTCTGTCTCGTGGCTCAACATTTTCTACTGTGTGAAGGTCACCAACTTTGCCAACCCTTTATTCCTTTGGTTAAAGTCAAAGAACAACCTGCTTCTACCCAGACTGCTTGGAATATCAATGCTCATTTTCCTAGTTTCCTCTCTTCCTTCAGTCTTCAGTTATTTCAGAACCAAAGAACCATATAATCTGACTGTAACAGCCCCAAACAAAACTTACCAAGGCAAGGCTCACAACAGCCTGTCAATGACTGTTATTCCCCTGCAATTAACTTTTACTTTCATAAATTTCAATATGAACCTAGCTGCATCCCTTCTTTTGCTCACCTCTCTATGGAGACATGTGAGAAACCTCAGAAAGAATGGCATTGGTGTTCAAGACCTCAGCACCCAGGTCCACCTCAAAGTCATGAAGGTTTTGTTGATCTCTCTCTTCTTCTACTTCTTATCCATTGCTGGTATTACCATATAAGTAGCTTTTTCCATTTTAAAACAAAGAAAGCACTGTTTGCAGTGATGTTGCTATCTACATTTCCTGCAGCACATTCTGTAATATTAATATGGACCAATCCAAAACTAAGAGAAGTGGCTGGTCACATTCTTGATATCAGACACAGAGTTTCGTAAAAAGAGAAGGAAAGAAGGAAAAGAAGCTAGAAGCTTGCAAGAGATATTTTTCCCTGTGTCTGAACCAAGACTGCTTCTGTGTATGGGTGCAGTTAATACCAAAATGGCGAGAGACTGCTCACCACAACAAGAGAATGTTAATAATCTGTCTTTTTACATGGTTAGATACAAGACATACCTGTGTATGCTGGGCCCCTTCCATATTCCTACTGTTTTCTTTCTTCTCTCACACTGCTCAGAGACAAATCCAGATTTATGCAATGATTTATTCAGAGGCTTCCATATGTCAATAACTACAATGACCAACAAATTAGTAAAATAGTTGTTACAGTCAAGGAGAGGGTGCAAGCTTACTGGCTTGTTCAGAGAATTCAACTTTGTATGTGCTGATATAAATTATAGTGCTCATCTTTCAATTGTTGGAAATGAAGTCTTAAACATATTGCTGTACGTTGTCCGATGACATGTATGGATGGTTTTGTGGAGACATCCTCTTGGTGTTTTCAGTTCCCTTATACAGATGGTTGTACTCTTCTGGCTATTGCTTAAGATCTACATTTAGATCACAATTGTGTAAGCAGAGTTGTACTGCACAAGCAGTAAAGCATTCTTGCTTGATTGTATATTCCTGCAAGGCAGGGGCTTGGATTGGATGGCCCCTGTGGTCTCTTCCAACATTACGATTCTATAGATAACCACTCATTAGTGACCTCAATGTTACCACTTGATGCCTCGCTGCAGTTGCAGAAATGGTAATCACACTAGCAGATGCAGTTTGTTATGCAAACTTTGGTATTTCACAGAAGGAAAGTGTAGTGCAACAACCCCTTAACTACAGGAGTGTTGGTTTACCCTACACAAGCATGATGGAAGAACTTGCTTACCTTACGCTGCATGAGGCAGAGCTGCAAGGGACAAAAGTGCGCAGTAACCAAGGCAGGGTCCATTATTTTTGCTTCTGAATGAAACAGAGAAATTGGCCAGGATGCTTAAAGGGGCTTTTAATGTATGTTGGAAATGTCAGCAACAAGTAGGAACATTTTATGCTGTGTGGTGGGCTTGTGGGAAAGCTAAAGAATTTTAGAGGCAAATCCATATGCTGATTCAGAAGAATTTGAAGGTCCATATTCAATTGAAACCTAAACTGTATTTATTGAGACAGTTGGACAATCATATGGAGAAGACACATGGAAAATTGTTACCATACACAGCCACAGTAGCAAGATTAACATACAGACAGAAATGGAAAAATACTGTAATTCCAACAAACGAAGATTGGCTCCTGACATTTTTTATATATATATATATATATATATATATATATATATATAATAAATTACATATAAATAGAAAAGGAAAAAGAAAGTACATTGGTAATAGTATGTTATATATACAAAATCCAAATAATGACAGGATCTACTACCTAAGAAGAAAACATTATAAAGTTATTCAAACAGACATATGTCAGACATATACTTTACATAGTGATATGAGTTATTCAAATGGATAAACCAAGAATATAAGAAAACAGTAAATAATATCTGAGTTGTGAAATTATTAAACTATACATTATTAATGCTACTACTTATTCTGACATATGTGTAAATATCAGAACATAAGAGAGAATAGGGAAGGTCTGGGGGAAGAGGAGGCTTCCCCAAAGAGATCCCAGGCAAAACAATACAGAGTGTCATAACAACCTTCCTTAAGCAATAAAAAAAAAATAGTATGGGGGAAAAAAACAAAATAACGATAAGAAATTAATATGTTCCCAAAATAATACTAGTCTTAATAGTCTCTATTACATTCCTTTTTTCCCCCAAATCATCCTCACGGTGAAATTTTTAACTTACTGGCTCCTGAAATTGACTGATATAGATGAAATAGGCAAACTATCAGCACTGGTTAGAACATTTTTTTAAAAACTGGGAATTTTTTCTCTCCTCTCCTCTCCTCTCCTCTCCTCTCCTCTCCTCTCCTCTCCTCTCCTCTCCTTTCTTCTTTGGCAGAAAAGTGAGAATAACATGTTAACAGTAGGTTCTGACAATTATTAGGTTTGGTTAAGTTGAAGAAGTGCATGAATAGTATGTAGCTGGAGAAGTTATGTCATGTAGTAAAATGTATAACCATTGTTAGGAGAGTCAGAAGTCAATGTTAACTGCCTTCCCTTCTCTTCCCTTCCCTCCTGGCACCAGCTCTTGTCTTGTTTTGGTTGATTATGTTGTGCCACTCCAGGATTCATTTTAGCTAAAGTGCAGGGTTTTTTAAAAAAACAAAATTGACAAATAAATACCTTTTTAAAATCATCATTGGGCCTCAGTTACGGCTACCACATTTGGGAATGTGACTTGAATTGGCTGTGTTGCATTTTTTTTTCCCCAGTAGGAGAATTAAAATCCCTAGGTGAGAGTGAGACAAATTGGTGAAGAGGGCTGTGTTCTGTGTGGTTTCAGTGTTTTTCTTACTTCATGACATATTTCCTCAAGCTGTTCATCCCGTCAGTCCATGGGCCATCTTCTGCAGACAAGGCACCGCTAGCCTCAACCCCAGTCACAGCTGCCTTCACTCCTTCTGGTCTGCTGGACATCATCTTTTGGCTCCTCAGCGCCATTCTTGCATTTAAACCTCAGGAGACAGAATCCCATTAGTTAGTCCCTGTTGTACTGCAACACTTTGAGCAAGGGTCAGATGCAGGACATGCAAATCTCTGAGCAGGTCTTCATTCATCAAAGGTATCATGACTTAGCAAATGCAAAACAGAAAATGTTGTGACAGAATCTCTTCAGTGTTTGAATTTCCATTGTTTTCAACTGGAAGGAAAACATTCCCCCTCCATTTAAAAAACAAAACAAAAACCAGTATTTGGGACATTATAACTTTTGTCCCTGGAACCCAATAAAATAGTACAAGAAACTAGGCTCTCCTGTGTCTCATGTTGTCAGCAAAGCAACAGTAAAGCAGTAAAGGAGTAATATCATGTCAGCATTAAGTGGGAGATGGTATCTCATGGCAGGGCTGATTTCTACTAGCATTCCTGCAAGTTTCAAAGGAATTTGCTATGGCATTGGGGATGCCAGATTTCAGGGCCTAGTCCTTAACTTCTCATTTTTGGTGTCATCTTCAAGCAGTAGACAAGGGTGCAAATTTCTAATTTTGGTGAGTTCTGCTTCAGGTGTGAGAAAAGGGCTGTGTGCAAATCCCCAGCTCAGCTAGGAGTGCAGCAGCTTGCCGCAATGAGCAAGGCTTGCTTGTTTGGTTGGTGCAACTTGCAAAGACTCTCCAGTCAATCTATGTACTTACTTATTACTTAGTTGCTTAGTATCTTCCTTCCTTCCCTTCCAAACATTTTATCCCAATTAAACATATCAGCCAATTAATATACTTTACCAGTTAAACTATATCAAAGCATGGAGGTGAACATCTGAGAACAACCTCTGTTTAACAACCTCCAAAGAAGGAAAATCCACCACACTCCCAGGCAACATATTCCATTTCTTCAGTGCACTGAAATGAATCGATCTTAAAGGTACTGCTACATTCCTGCTATGCCAATGTGTGCACTGAAGGGGTTGAAGAGAGTTATAATAGTTCCCATTTCACTCAACCCTTTTTAAGCAATACAAGAGAGGAAAAAGGGAGTCTAGCAGCACCTTTAAGACCAACATCCTTACCCCACTATACACCAATAGTGCACTGTCCTGGCAGGATCCCAGCATTACCATTGGCAGGATGGGATTGGGGCCTGAACACACCCTGCTGCATCTTGTTGGCTGCCACTGATCGGTAGCATCAGGCACATTTTTCTTCTTTTTGCAGTACACTATCAATGGTTAGTCCCTCTCGCCACCTTTTCCCTGCCCCACGAACTAAGATTAGTCAGTTCGTGCACTGTACTGTGGAAGAAAGTTTGACCAAGCACTTTGGTCCTAACCACACTGACTTGTTCAAACAACTCATCTTTCATAGAAGCATAGAGGTGGAAGAGACCACCCAGTCCAACCCTTAGCCATTCAGGAAGATGCAATCAAAGTATTCTGGACAGATGATAATCCAGTCGCTGTTTAGAAAACCTTCAAAGAAAGAGAATCCATCTGACTACAAGGTGTCATATTCCATAATCAAAGTGCTCTTACTCTCAGGAAATTCTTCCTAATGTTTATGTGGAAGTTCTTGTCTGAGGGGTTGAAGCCATGGTTCCATGTCCTAGTCTCTGGAACAGCAGAAAATAGGCATGGTCCATCTTCCATATGACATCCCTTCAAATATTTAAACATGGTTATCAGACCACCTCTTAACCTTCTCGTCCTCAGACTAAACATAGCCAAGGGTGTTAATGGCTCCCTGGCAGAGCAAACAATGGAGTTCTCATAGTTGACAATGGCATCTGGAATTGGCTAATGGTCTTAGTGTTAGGTGACAGAGACCTAATGGCCGTCCTGATAGCTTGGTAATTGCAGGACAGGTGTGGGGACAAAAGGGAAAACTTACTTGGTCAGAGGGAGAGGAGTTAAGACAAGTAGTCATCTTGTGGCAATCTTCCAGACACTATAGTCTCTGAGAGACTATCCGACCATAACTGCAAGCCCATTATTGCTGGAGTCTCATTGTGATTTCCTGACTATGACCTGGTTTTGCCTAGAGGTCTCTTCTGACCTAATTCACAACACACATGTTCAGCCAGCCTTTTCCTCTTATCCAGCATGCCCCTTCAGCCATAGCAGGGTATTTTTATATTATCTTTAATATTTACACCAATTAATATATTTTGCCAACTAAATCATATTTTGCCAATTAAACTATACCAAAGCGTGGGGGTGTACAGCCTGGTAACACAAGAAGGGACATTTTATGTTATGTAGTGAACTTGTGAGAAGGCTGAAGAATTTTGGAGACACATGCATAGCATGATTCAGAAGATTTTGAAGGTGAATCTTCAATTGAACCCTGATCTGTATGTATTGGATGCTGAAATGGAGAAGAGAAATGGAAGGTTGTTATCATACATGACCACATCAGCAGGATTAACATGTGCACAGAAATAGGAAAATACAGTAATTCCAACAAACGAAGACTCGTTGTTGACATTGACTGATATAGCTGAACATGACAGACTGTTAACAGTGACTTGGGAAAAATCACTGGCACATTTTTTGAGAGCTTGGGAATCTTTATTTTGTTTTATTTTTGGCAGAAGAGTAAGAATAATATGTTAACTGTAGGTTTTGATAATAGTAGTTTGGTTAAGTTGAAGAAATGCATGAATAGTATATAGGCAGAGATGTCATCTTCTTGAAGTAAAATGTTTAACCATCATTAGCAAAGTCAGAAGTCAGTATTATGTGTGTGTTTTTCTCTTTGTTGTTTGTTTTCTTGTTATTTTCCTGTTTTACTTTTCTTTGTTTATTTATATGCATAAATACACATTAAAAAGTTGCTACACACACACTAATCAATTATAAAAATAATTCTCCCTGCCCTTGCACAAAAAAAACAATTTCCGTTGGATCCAATCTCAGGAGAAAGGCAGAGTATAAATCCAATAAATTAATAGATAAATGAATAAATAAAAAACCTCCACTTGTTGCAGTATCATGTCATCCCAATCAGGATCCCAGTTTTCTCTCATAGTAGGGCTGGCTCCAGAACATACGTTTTTATTCCAACATCTTCAATGACTCAACTCCCCAACTTACCTTCCCCTGCTCGTAAATGGTCATGATAGCACCCCAGGATTTGAGAGCTGCCAGGGCTGTCGAGTAGGGTTGGAAAGAATATTCAAAAATGCTCCCAAAAAATTTGTGAGAAAAAAATTGTGTGTGAGAGAGAGAAACTCTGATGAAAAGAACCCTGGGCTGACAAGAATCTTCTCAGTTGGGGACTTTTCTGTGCAAGTCGTGCATGGTTGTTTCACACAGAAAAGAACAGTTCCTGTGCAGGAAATAACACTTCTATGCAGAAATATTATTTTCTGTGAAAAAAATACTGTTTTCTGTGCAAAACAATCATTTATGAATTTTGCGCAGAAGAAGTTGCATGGTGTGAATAGGCTTTAAGAAGTGTGTGATTTTTCACAGACTTCTCAACAGTGATAGAAAATTGTTAAAATCACTCATTGTTTCCTTCAAAAAAAAAAAAAAAGTTTAGTGATCATTTCCATCACTAGCATGGAGCTTGCCAGAAGACCTTGTGAACAGCATCTTCTTCAGTGTTCAAAACAATAGGCACCACTAGCTTCAACCCCAACTCATGGCTTCCTTCCTGGTCTGCTAGGCTCCTTGGCTTCATTCTTGTATTTGAACCTCAGGAGACAGAACCTTATTTAGTTCCTGTTGTACTGCAACACTTTGAGCAAGAGTCAGCTACAGGACATGCAAATACCTGAGCAGGTCTACATTTATCATAGGTATCCAGAATTAGCTAAATGCAAAACAAAAACTGCAAATGTTGTAATAGAATCTCTCCAGACTTTGAATTTCCACTGCTTTGAACCTGTAAGAAAACATTCTCCCTCCATTAAAAATAAAAGGAAAGGAAAGGAAATCAGCATTTGGGACTTCATAATTTTTGTCCCTGGCTCCCCTAGGAAACAGTATGTGAGACTAGACTCTCTTGTCTCTTATCATGCCTGTAAAGCCACAGTAAAGGGGCATTATTATCGCAGCATTAGGTGAGCAGTGATATCTGATTCCAGGACTGATTTCCACTAGCATTCCTGCAGGTTTCAAAGGGATTTGCTATAGCATTAGGGATACCAGATTTCTGGGCCTGACCCTGAATTTGTCATTTTGGGACTTATCTCCAGGCAGGAGACAGGGATGAAATTTCCAGTTTGGGTGGGTTCTGCCCTTGGCATGAGAAAGGGCTGTGTGCAAATCTTCAACTCAGCTAGGAGTACAGCAGCTTGCCACAATGTGCAAGGGTTAATTGTTTGGTTGCTGCAACTTGCAAAGACTCTACAGTGGATCAATGTACTTACTTAGTTAGCATCTCCCTTCCTTCCTTCTCAAACATACGTGGAGCCAGGGCTCACCATCCACTCTTCCCTGCATCCATCTTCTGGCTAGAAGCAAATACACTAGATTAAATGTTCCTTATCCCATATCCCTAAGAAAGTGAGAAGAAATAATCCATTCATTTCACCATTATTATTATTATTATTATTATTATTATTATTATTATTATTATTAATATCCCACCTTTTTTCTGACAGTGGTACTCAAGGAAGCTAACAAATTAAAATATTGCAAATTAATACATCCATGATAGTATGAATATAAAATCAAAAACCAATTAAAACACATATACAGTTAAAAACATCTATATTAATAGCTTAAAATACATTTAAAATCTATACCAACCCTAAAAGAGGCTCACAAACATCAAGAGCCCCAACCCAATCGATTTATAAAAGCCTGATGGCACTAAATGTCTTAACTTGCCTTCAGAAGGGGAGCAAGGACAGTTCCATCCTGGTCTTTCTAGAAAGGGAGTTTGAAAGTCTAGGAGCAGCCACCGAGAAGGCCCTCTCTCTTGTTCCTACTAAAGAAACCTGAAAGGGTGGTGGGACAGAGACGAGGGCCTCTCCAGATGATCTCAAAGCTCTACTGGGCTCATAAAGGGAGATACGGTCCTTCAAATTCCTAGACCCATGCCATATTCAACTTCATAGGTCAAAATCAGCACTTCGAATTGTTCCTGGAAATGGACTGGCAGGTAATGAAACCTTTGCAACAAGAGAGTTGCCTGTTCCCAGTAGCCATCACCAGTTACTCACCTGGCTGCAGCTCTTTGGACCAACTATAGTTACTGAGCGCTTTTCAAAGGCAGCCCCACATAGAGTACATTATAGTTATCCAAACAGGATGTAAACAAGGAACGTACCACAATAGCCAGATCCAACTTCTCCAGAAATGGGAACAGTTGGCACATAAGCTTTAACTGTGCAAAAGCATTCTTGGTCACTGCTGAAACACAGATCTGCAGGATCAGAGATGAATCCAGGTGTACTCACAACTGCGAATTGATGATTTCAGGGGGAGTGTTGTTACCACCCATTACATAGCCCATCCTCAGACATAGCAAATTGGCATTGAATATTATAGAAAAATTTGACAGTTATGGCTCAGAAACATGTGGTAAGCAGGACTCTGGCTGTACACCTGGGCTAGGTCAGCATTTCCTCAGCATGGCCAGCTCATAAGGTCAAGAGTTAAGCCAGAAAGCCTAGAGTGAATAGACTTCCAGTAATACTGTCAACGACCCAACATCTGAGTACAATAGTCAACAAAACAGCCCAGGTGCAGCAGACAAGCACCACTGCTATGTGCATTTCCTGCAGAAATCTTCCCCATTTACTGTACCCAACCAAGACATTAAGAGGATGTCAGGACTCCCATCAATCTTTTGTCACCCAATGTAACATAATCAGTCAGTTCCAGACCCCTTTTGTTTACTCTGCAAGAGAGAAATTAACATTCAAGGATGAGGAAAAGGGTATAAAAATCCCAGCTCCAGGCAGGTAATTTTGCAATATGGCAACACAATAGCACTTTGGGCATCATGTTGCACCCCAGACCCTTGTTCCTTCATGCTGCCCTCAAACTCTCATGTTTCAGCCACTTCTCTTCCATCCTCTGCTCCAAGACTGATAAATATTATCCTATACCCCCAAAAATCTCTCTCTATCCAACCTTTTTCTCCTTTCCATTCACTAGCCTTGTATGGTTCATAAGGCTCTTAATTACTCTTTTGATTCTCATAGAATCATAGAATCATAGAATCATAGAAATGTAGAGTTGGAAGAGACCACACAGGCCATCCAGTCCAACCCCCTGCCATGCAGGAATACCCTCAAAGCACTCCCGACAGATGGCCATCCAGCCTCTGCTTAAAAACCTCCAAGGAAGGAGACTCAACTGGCATCTAACAGTTTGTACAGGTATACACAGGTAAAAAGATCCCATAGTTACCCCCCTCTCATAGGCTTCCTTTTGAGCTGTAATTCACCATCTTTTCAAGGAGACACTGCCACTGCTGGTGGACCTCCAGGTCCCCCACCTTTTGGGGTAACACTCCAATTCCATCTAAGGTAGACTGAATCCCTATTCCCAGATCTGTCTTTTGACTATCAAGAATCATTTGTGTCTCATCTGGATTAAGCTTCAATTTGTTTGCCCTCACCCAGTCTATTACAGCTGCCAGACACCTGTTTAGCACAGGAACAGCTTCCTTGTAATTAGTGGAAGGAAGTAATACAGCTGAGTATCATAAGTGTACTGGAGACACCTGACCCCAAAATTCCAGAAAACCTCTCCAGGCAGTTTCAAGATTGAATCCTAAGAGATTCCACAAGCCAATGGCAAAGGATTTGAGCAGGAATCTACCAGTACCACCTTTTCAGAATGCCCCTCCATGAAAGAACAGGGCCACTGTAGAACAATACCTCTATGCCCATCTCAACAAGGCAACTAGAAGGATACCATGGTTGATGGTACTGAAAGCTGCCAAAAGGTCCAGCAGCACCAATAGGGACACACTCGCACTGCCCAGTTCCCTGTGTGGGTCAATCCACCAAGGCAACCAAAGCTGTCTCTGTCCCATAACCACCTCTGAAATCAGACTGAAAGGGGTCAAGATAATCTGCCTCATCCAGGAATTCCTGGAGTTGAGAAGCCACCATAAGCTCTTGTACTTTGACCCAGAATTGAAGGCTGGAGGCTGCCCTCTAGTTATCTATTATTCTACAATCCAGGGAAGGTTGTTTCAGAAGTGTAATGTCCACTGCTGAAAAGACAAACTCACAAGCCACTAAAGGTCCAGAACAGATGAGATAAGGTTTATTTCCTTCAAAGGTCTGGAACAGATGAGATAAGGTTTATTTCCTTCAAAGGCTCCAACCAAAGATTATATACAAGTCTAACAAACACAGAAGCATCAGCCCATTAAATACCATACAGCTGGAGTAAGAACACAGTTAATTTAAAGACACATTACACCACAAGACAAGGTGCTAACACAGCCTCCTTCAGGCATGTTGGGACCTAGCCTTGTTATAAAGAGGCATTAATGCATTCCATTACCAAAGCCAGTCTTCTCTGGGCTGTTTAATTAGCCAGAGAGGGAAACGGTCTCATACATATGTGGGAGCTCTCATTTCTCCAGTGATCCTGTCCACAACTCCAGGCTTCATCCAAACAAGACTTCCTTTGTGTTCAAATTGGTCAGGTATCATCATGAAGGGGTAACCTCACAGCAAATACATTAATTGTGTGGCAGCTCAGAGGGGCCCGAGAACTGTAGCCAGTTCCTGTTTTCCAGCTGTTATCTACCATGTGTCTGTGTTTGTTTACAGATCTGTGTGTTCTTTGCATACTTTACAAATTCACTTCACTAACTACTAGCATAAAATATGGTAAACAACAACATCATTTCACATGAGAAATGTTTCTCAGAACCATGGAGTTCTGAAAACAATTGTTTGTAAAACACAACCGAATCATGAAGGAGAAACTCTCAAGCACTGGGCCATCATAGCATCACAGAGCTGGAAAAGACCACAAGGCCCATCCAGTCTATTCCATTGCTCTTCAGGGACACACAATCAAAGCACTCCCCACAGATGGCCATCCAGCCTTTGCTTAAAATCTTCCAAAGAAAGAGACCCCACCACATTCAGAGCTGGAAGAGACCACATGGGTCATCAAGGCCAAGCCCCTACCATGCAGGAATACACTATCAAAGCATTATTGACAGATGGCTTCCAGCCACTGTTTAAAAACTTCCAAAGACAGAGAATATACTACACTTCCAGGCAACATATTCAATTTCTTCAGTGTAGTGAAATGAATCAGTCTTAAAGGTCCAGCTACATTCTTCCCATCCCCATGTCCTCACCGAAGGGGCTGCACAGAGTTATAACAGTTCCCATTTCACTCAATACTTTTTGGGACTATGATTAGAGGGAAAAGTAGAGGAAATGAAAAAGGGAATCTACCACACCATTAAGACCAACTGATTTATTTCAGCATTGAGCTTTTATTGGTGTCGATCCACTTCTTCAGTGCACTGAAATACATCAGTCTTAAAGGTAATGCTACATTCCTTCCCCTTCCATGCATTTTTTTTGTTATGCTGAAAAAGACTGGCATCACTAACTCTTGGAAAAATACTGTGAATCTGAAGGAGAGAATGTCATTAAATACGATCATGTGGGGAACAGGGTTACATGAAATGGAGTGCACCTTGAAAATATCAAGAAAATGTTAATTTCTAGTTTCTGCTTCACCAGTAAACAGCAATACAGTTATTCTATTAGTTTTTCCATGTTGGCCAGGGGTGACGTCTAATAGAAAAAGCTATAGCATGGAACAAGGAGCAAAGTAACTTCAGGCAGGTCAGCTGTAGCTGACCAACTCCAAACACTATAAGTTGGGGGGAAAAAGTGGTATAAATAGTTAGTTTCTGGAATCTCTGGATATCCCAGGTGATAGGATATCTGGTTGGGTCATTAGTAACACAACCCTACTGAGATTTGCATTCTTCTCTCACATGACTTGTTCATTTAAAAAGCCTAAGGCATTTGAGTGTTTTCTTTTCAGCATCAGAGAGAAGTGAGCAGACTCATAAGCGAATAACTCTTTCAGATATCTCTTGCAGAAAATGGCATTTATGCTAAGTGATCGTATCTTCTCCTGGGTCATTGTATGTTCTTTGTGTATTGTTTCCATTTTAGGAAATGGATTTATCACCATGGTGAAGGTGCTGCAAGGCCTCCAGAACAGGAAGATGTCCACCTGTGATTTCCTCTTGACTTGTTTGAGCACCTCCAGATTATTAACACAGCTAATTTCTCTAGTTCACTATTCTGTATATTTCTTCCCTTCCAGCAGTACAGCAGAAATGTTATCCTTCCTCTGGATCTATTTCAACATGGCCAGCCTCTTGTCTGTCTCATGGCTCAACATTTTCTACTGTGTGAAGGTCACCAACTTTATCAACCCTTTCTTCCTTTGGCTAAAGTCAAGGAACAACCCGCTTCTACCCAGACTGCTCGGAATATCAATGCTCATTTTCATGGGTTCCTCTCTTCCTTCAGTCTTCAGTTATTTCAGAACGAAAGGACGATATAATCTTACTGTATCACCCCCAAACAACACTGACCAAGGTGAGGCTTGCAACAGCCTGTCAATGACTGTTATTCCCCTGCAATTAACTTTTACTTTCATAAATTTCAATATGAACCTAGCTGCGTCCCTTCTTTTGCTCACTTCTCTGTGGAGGCACGTGAGGAACCTCAGAAAGAATGGCACTGGTGCACAAGACCTCAGCACCCAAGTCCACCTCAATGTCATGAAGGCTTTGTTAGTTTCTCTCTTCTTCTACCTTTTATCTATTGCTGGTATGATAATAAGTATAGGTCACTTTTTCCAGTTTCAAACAAACAAATCACTGTTTGCAGTGATATTGCTTTCTATATTTCCTTCAGCACATTCCATAATATTAATACGGACCAATCCAAATTTAAGAGAAGTGGCTGGTCACATTCTAAACATCAGACACAGAGTTTCATAAAAAAAGGAAGAAGAAGAAGAAGGTGGCAACAGATATTATTCCTGGTATCTGAACAGAGATTGCTTCTGTCTGTGAGTGCAGTAAATATCAAAACGGGTAGAGATGTTAAATATGGAGACTGCTCGCCATCACAAGGGAATGTCGATCATGTGTTGTTTTATGTAGTTGGATACATGAGATATCTGTGTGTATGCTGGGCCCCATGTTGCCCCTTCAATATTCCTGCAGTTTTCTGACTTCGCTAACCCTGCCCAGAGACAGATCCAGATTTCTGCAATGATTTATTCAGACATTTCCACATGTCAATAACTACAATGACTAACAAATTTGTAAAACAGCCAAGAGTAGAGTGGGAGCTTACTGGCTTGTTCAGAGAATTCAACTTTGTATGTGCTGATACAAGTCAATGTCTTCATCTTTCAATTGTCGTCCTGTTGATGTTTTCAGTTCCCTTTTGCAGATGGCTGTACTATGCTGGCTATTGCTTAAGATCGACAGTTAGATCACAATTGTGTAAGCGGAGTTTCTCAGGTGAAACTGCTGCACGTGCAATAAAGCATTCTTGGAAGCTTTAACTGTATATACCTGCATGGTAGGGCCTTGGATTGGATGGCCCCTGTGGTCTCTTCCTACTCTATGAGTCTATGGATAACCATTCATTAGTGACCTCTATGTTACCACTTGATGATTCACTACAACTGCAGAAACAGTAATCACTTTAGCAGATACACAGTTTGTTATGCAAAGTTTGGTGAGATCGAGCCAAGATGGCAGTAGGGAAGTAACCTCCGTTTGATACTATGTTTGATACTTTGTTTTATCCATTGTTTTGCCTCTTTTTATATGTCTTATTCCTTCTCGCCAGCTTGCTTTTTATTTTTTTATTTTTTCATCCTTGGGCCATTCCCTAGTCTCGTCTTAACTCTGTACTTGCGAGGGACTTCCGGTGGCTGTGGCGAGGAGGGTGGCTGCCACTCTGCACAACTGCGGGGGTGATGGCTGCCCCATGAGGTCGAGAACCCATTAGCTTCAGCAATAATAATGGGACAATATCCCTTTGGAAAAGAGGATTCGGAGGAGCTCAGTGGGGACTGAAATTCCAGCGTGAGTGCCCGGGAGAAACATCAGAAAGCTGAGACACGGTAGTGCCGAAGAGGTCGTATGAGCTGCCATTACCTCGTGGAGGCTTCCAAGGAAACAAATCCTCGCTGCCACTTTTTAAAGAAAAGAAGACTTCTTAAGAAGACAAGCTGTACTGGAACTTCACTATTTAGTGGTCGGTAAGAGACAACCAACACATTAAATACTCTACAGCTATTCTAAGCAGACATTGACGGAGATCCGTAAAATGATCCCTGAAACACAGACTGTCTCAAGTTTAAAACTATTCAGAGTAAGATCTTGTGGCAGAGGGGGAGCAGCGAGAGGGATCAGGAGAAGGAGACGGGACTGAGTTACAATCTTAACTAAACACTGTTCCCTGCTAACCCCCACTACAAATGTAATGAATAAGAAAGTAAAAAGTGGTTGAAGAAAATAAAAAGAGAGACTGATTTCTAGAATCTTGATTTAACAATTTGTTTAATGAAAAAGAAAAGAAAGGAAAAGAAAGAGAAAAGACAAATAAACCGGATGAAGGGGAAAATAATACTGAAGGAACAGAGTGGGGGAGAAAATAAATAAATTGAAGACTGAGATATTAGATTATTGAATTCCTGTTAGAAGTCAAATACTTTACAAATAAAAAATAAATAAGTGGGGAAACAAGTAGGATAAGGCTGAACAAACTGGACTGAGACTGAGAGACAGTGAAGATAATATTAGCAGGAGAAAGGCAAAAAGAAGGATAGAGGGAATTTTTAAAAAAATAAAAAGAAGCGACACTGAAAAATACCATTTCGGAAAACGTGGGTAGAAGAAGGACTTTGACTGGTACATGTAAAGATGGGTGTTAACTGAGATAGACAGATATTTAGAACGGATTTGGACTGGTGCTGATTCTGATTGACTTAGGAAGTTTTCTAAAAGACATTAAACTGCAGCCAGCTTGAACCCAGCAACAGAAATGGAGGAATCAACTCAAGGACATAATAACAGTGCCACAGAAGAAGAGAAATAAACATCACAAGGTCAACGAAGTGACAAAGAATGTATTAACTCCTTCTGTATTGTATTCTGGATATTGCAAATAATTTTGGCGTTACTTAACATAATCTAAGAGCTCCATCTACTGGGCATTTAAATCCTGATTGTAAGGGTGTTATTACCATATAAAGAATAATGAAATAAGAAATAGGAATAGATAAATATATTTATCTCCAAACTTAATAATTATGAGGTGTTGAACTATTAACTTTTACAGAATTGATATATTATCTACAAGAGGGGGATTTTGATGAACTAATTGTGGTAATTTATAAAATTCATTTCTCATAAGGTAGAAATTATATAAGTGATAATTGTATAGTAAGAAGTAAGTGTTCATGAATTAAACTGAGTAATTACATTGATACCAAGAACAAGAATAATATTAACTGAGTAAGAGATTATTGGATATGTAGAAATATTTAAGAGGTTTAAGAGAAAATAATGAATTGTGAATTGTAAATTTATGTAATATATAGAAGCAGTTCTAAGAAAAAGAAATAGAATAGAAGAAGTTTAAGTCTATTTAAATATCAGTTGATTTTGATACCTATCCATTAATAATTATAAGTGATAATTAATTGTAAAAAGGTAGAAACTACTGTGTTGAAGTTTGTGTGGAAGGAGTAAGCCATAAACTAAGATAATCAAGGTGGTTTAATTAATTAACTGATCAATTGATTATAGATGCATTTCTATTATTTAATTACTGTTAAAATATAAAAAGAAGGAAAAGAAGAAAGAAAAATTTGATAAAATGGCATCTGGGACAAGGAAAGCAGTGTCAGTAAAGCAACAATTACAGACAAGACCAGCACTGGACGAACAACCAAAACCAAGTGAGTTTACACCAACAATCATCAAAGAAATAAGGAAATTGAGAGATGATTTTAAAAAAGATATAAAGGGAGTAGCGAGTGACATCAAAGAAATCAAGCATGAAATGGGACAATGGTTGGAAAAGATAACCATGGAAATGAAGAATATGAACAAGAAATTAGATGAACTACAAGACAGAACTACAAAATTAGAAAAAGAAACACTGGTACTGGAAAAGAGACTTGAGAATGTGGAAATGCAAAATAGAAGCGTGGACGTAAAATTCAGAGAGAAATGTATAAACATAAGAGGCCTAGGAGAGATCCAAGGAGAAGAATTATATAATCGAGTGATACCACCGTTGGCAGAGTATATTGGATGGAACGCGGAACAATTAGATTTAGAGATAGATAAGATGTTCAGAATTAATTCGTTTATCGCTAAAAAAAGAAATGTGCCGTGTGACATTGTAATATGTTTTCTAAGAGAAAGAGTGAAGGACTTGGTGATCCAACAAAGCTACGTCAGTAAACTGATAATAGAAGATAAAGAATTACAGATATTTAAAGACATTCCCTCACAAATTCTGAAAAAAAGGAAAGATTATTATTTTTTGGCACAAATATTAAAAAGAAGAGGAGTAACATATCGCTGGTGTAAAATTGAAGGAGTTACTTTTACATTCAAACAGAAAAGATTTACTTTGAACACGATCCCAAAAGCACAAGACTTCTTAAAAAGGTATAAAGATGAATTGAAGAAAAATTGACAAGAAGAACAAGAAGACCAAACAACGAGAGAAGCAGAAAGACTGAAAGAACAAGAAACAACACGAACGGAGTTGGAAGAAACTCAAACAAACCATCAAAGAAGACTAAGTAGAGAAATAGAGAAAGAAATGAGAGAAATACAAAAAGGAAAAGAAGGGAATTTAGACCGAGGAGGAGGAGGAGGAGGAGGAGGAGGAGGAGGAGGAGGAGGAGGAGGAGGAGAAGAACTAGAATAAAAGGGGGGGAAGGGGGAAAAAACCATGAAAATTGTTTCCTGGAATGTTAGAGGAATGAATGCAGCCACAAAGAGGAAAAGAATCTTCCACCACTTAGAAAAATTAAAACCGGATGTAACTTGTCTACAAGAAACACATATAAGAGATAAAGACTTGAAATACCTGCAAAATCAGAAGTTAGGGCAAGATTTCTCATCATCAATAAATAAGGGAAAAAAAAGGAGTTACAATTTATGTAAACAAAAAATACGAAGCTAAAGAAACATTTAAAGATGGTAAAGGGACACTAATTGGAGTTGAAGTTGAAACAATCTATAACAAGATTTTATTAATAAGAGTTTATGGCCCATTGGAGAATAAAGCCTCCTATTATGAAAAATTAACAAAAAAGATATTAGAATAAGATTACCAAGAAGTAATAGTAATGGGAGACTGGAATGGGGTGATAAATCCTGACTTAGGTCGGACATTGAGGGAAAAAGGGAAAACACCACAAAGAAAACTACCCAAATCATTTTATGATCTTATGGACATGATATCATTAACAGATGTGTGGCAACACCTATATGGAAATGCAAAAGAATATACATATTTTTCAGAAGTCCACAAGACCTGGTCAAGGATCGACATGATTTTGACATCTAAAACTTTGTGCAGAAGAATTAAGAAAATGGAGATACTACCAAGGCTATTGTCGGACCACAATCCCACTACCATGATACTGCAAGAGGGGAAAAACGAATATCATTGGACTGTAAAAGATGATCTTATAAGGGACGAAAATATAATTGAAAAGGTGAAGCAAGAATTAACTTATTTTTTCAAAGAAAATGCAGGAAAAGGAACACCAGGTAAAATAGTCTGGGACGCAGAGAAGGCAGTGATAAGAGGTCTTCTACTACAACAGGAAGCATATAAGAAGAAAATAAACAGAAATATCAGAAAATTGTGGAGGAACTTAAAAAGAAAGGAAGATTCGAAAAAAGATCCCAAAAATATGAAATTGATAAGAGAGATTAAGATACTACAGAAACAAATATCCATAGAAGATACAATAGAAATAGAAAAGGAAAATACATACGCCAAAGATTTTTTGAACATGCCAATAAAGTGGGAAAATGGCTAGCATTTAGACTAAAAAAAGAAGAAGAGAAAAGACTGATCTTGGAAATTAAAGAAGGAGACAAAATACATCGACATCTAAAGAGAGTAAAGACAATATTCCACAATTATTATAAGAAACTATTTGAAGATCGAGATGTCACAGAAGAACATATAAAGGATATCAGAAAATACCTAGAAGATGTTAAGTTAACATAAATCCAGGAAGAACCGAGGTTAAATCTAAATAAACCTATTACAAAGGCTGAAATTTTAAATGCAATAAAGAAGTTAAAGATTGGAAAAGCCCCGGGCCCAGACTGGTTCACGGCAAGATATTATAAAACATTTCAAGATCAACTAGTTGAACCCCTGCAAAAAATATTTAATGGATTGGAAATTAATAATAGACCAGATTCCTGGGGAGAAGCGACAATCACTCTGATACCTAAAGAAGGTAAACAAGAGGTAAAGAACTACAGACCAATATCCCTCTTAAATATAGATTATAAAATAATTAGTAGCTACACATCATCCAATGATGAGCAACTACTTGTGCAACAGTTCCATGGCAGAACTCTGCACAACTGTGACCTGAGTACATACATTTCTTTGTGGCCAAAAAGGTACAACCAAATATGTAAGGGAGCTTATGTAGGCATAAAACGCCAACAGGACACCAGCTCTTCTCTTGTTTTGATTATGTTATGCCACTCCAAGATTCATTTTGACTAAGATGCAGGATATTAAAAAACAAAAGATAAATAATTCTTTTTCATTATCATGCCTCTTTTAGGGCTACCAAGTTTTGGAACTTGACCTGAAATTTCTGGGTTTCTGTTTCCAACAGAAGGATTAAAATCCCTAGTTGAGGGTGAGACAGATTAGCGGAAAGACTATTTTCTGCATGGTTTCAGTGGCTTTCTTATTTCATGAGATACTTCATCAAGCTTGTTATCCTGTCAATTCATGGGCCATCTTTTGCAGACTAGGTACCCTTAGACTCAACCCCTGTCTTAGCATCCTTCCTGGGCATAACCTTTGGGATCCTAGGCTCCTATACCTTATCCTCAGAAAACTAAGAATCCTTATTTAGTCCCTTTTGCACTGCAACAGTGTGAGCAAGGATCTGATACAGTGCATGCAAATACCGTAGCAGGTCTACATTCATCATAGGTATCCACAATTAGCAAATGCAAAACAAAAACAGGAAATGTTGTAACAGAATCTCCCCAGACTTTACATTTCCATTGCTTTGAACCTGTAGGAAAACATTCTCCCTGCATTTAAAAAAAATCTGAATTGGGAACGTGTTATTTTTTGTCCCTGGAGCTCCAACAAAATAGTGTGTGAGACCAGTGGCATAGCTTGGCATGAGCGGGGTAGGGCTGGGGGTGGGGTTGGGGGGGCCAGAGTCATGTAGGCAAGGTGATGGTATGCGCGGGTGGGGTAACAGCACACAGGGGGCAGGCAAGGAGTGGTGACATTCCCAAAAAAGTGCCACCCAGGGCACACTGCCCCCGTCATCTCCATCCCTATGCCACCGTGTGATACTAGGCTCTCTTGTCTTTCATGCTGCCAGCAAAGCAACAGTAAAGGAGTGACGGATTCAAGCTGCAGGAAAGGAGATTCCATCCGAACCTCAGGAAGAACTTAGTGGTGGTCAGAGCTGTCTGGCAGTGGAATATGCTGCTTCAGAGTGTGGTGGAGTCTCCTTTGGAGGTTTTTAAGCAGAGGCTGGATGGCGATCTGTTGGGAATGCTTTGATGGGTGTTCCTGCATGGCAAGGAGGTGGACTGGATGGCCCCTGTGGTCTCTTCCAACTCTAGGATTCTGTGATCCTATATCATGTCAGCATTATGTGAGCGAAAGTATCTAATTGCAGGACTGATTTCCACTGGAGTTACTGCAGAGTTCACAGCGATTTGCTATAGCAGTATGGATGCCAGATTTCAGGGCCAGACTCTGAAGTTTTGATTAGTGCAGGCGTCTCCCAGCAGGAGACAAGGTGCAAATTTTCAGTTTTGGTGGGTTCTGTTCCAGGCATGAGAAAAGGGCTGTGTGCAAAACTCCAGTTCAGTTAGGAGTGTGGTAGTTTGCAACAATTTAGAAGGCTTAATAGATGGGTTGCTGCAACTTGCAAAGACTTTCCAACAGGTTTGTGTAATTATTAGCATCTTCCTTCCTTCTTAGTCATTTGTGAAGTAAGGGCTCACCCTCCATTCTGCTCTGCATCAACCTTCTAGCTAGAAGCTAGAAAGTGTTTGCTTTTCCAGGATTGCTGAAATTACTCATTATTTCCTTTAGTGGAAAAAGCTTAGTAAGATTTACATCTGTAGCATAGAACTTACCTGAGGATCTTGCTCAATGTCCAAAACAAAACATACACATGCAACCTGAGTACTGCTATTTCTTCATGGCCAAAAAAAGACAACCAAGTGTGTAAGGGTACTTAGGTAGGCCTAAAACATCAATGGGACACCATGCCTTGCCTTGCTTTTGTTGATTATCTCATGCTACTCCAGGATTCATTTTGGCCAAGATGCAGGATTTTTTTCCCCCTTGTAAATAGACAAACAAATACCTTTTTAAAATCATTGTCAGGCTCAGTTAGGGCTACCATGTTTTGGAATACTGACTTGAAATTACCTTTTTTTCCTAGTAATGGAAGGGTTAAAACTTTAGAACTGCAGTTGCTTAAGTAGAAAAATAGAGAAAAATAAGGTGAGCAGATACATCCTTTATCTTATCAGAAGGCTTAGGTATGAGCTTAGCTATGCAGGGAACTTGGGGAGTTTTTAGGTCAGCGCAACCCAGTGAGAGTACTCCCCTGGTACTGAAATACATCATTTTGAAAGCTGTAACCTGGGCCTCTGTAACCTGTAAACTGTTCATATATGGTCGTATTTTAATCATTTCCTGTACCTGTTTACTAGAGTGTATAAAGGGTAAGCTGACACCTGACTCTGGGCTCTCTCGGTCTTTTTGGAAGACTGAGATCCCTGCGCAATAAAATAAACTCCTGTTTTCTGAAACCACTGGTCTCAGTTCTCTGGCTGCCCACAACATTTTCTGGTGCGTTGGCCGGGAAACTGAGGGGTTTTTGCCCACTTTGGCGGACGCCAGGGCGTCGGGACCATCGCCCCTTTCCTGATACAACCCGGGGCGCCCTCGACTTTCTTTTGTCGAAAGAATTGGTTTGGAGTGGGGCGGTGGCTCTGGCGACGGCGTTCCAGCCAAGGGACCAGAGGTCAGAGCAGAAAACAGGATCCTCCCACGCCTGTTGGTGAGTGACCTCCCCGCAAACTCGGGGGGAAGAGGGGCCTGATCAACCCCTTTCAGCTTTGCCCTAGTACCCCACTGTTGTTGTGGGTGAAGCCGCAGAGCTTTTCGGTGTGGAGTTGAAGATGGGAGGTTGTGTGTTGGTGTGAATGTGTGAAAGGAAGGTTGTGTGATGCCGCAGTTTCCAAAGTCATGCCGTTGAGTTTCCGGGTGCTTGGATCGGCATGAATCGAGTGCTGTCTCTCCCCCTTTGTGTGGATCCGTGGGACCCCTTACCCATGGGTCAAATCCCTTTTTCCTTGTGTGTGTTGTCTGCTTTGGGAGGAAATGGGAGGGGGGCAGCAGCCAACAGACGCTGCTTCAATCAGACTCTGCTTCAATGTATGCTGGAAAACTCCAAGAAAGGGTTAACTAGAGATGCACTTTTCAGCAGTTTCTCGCCTGGTTTGAGGTAACAGACAAACACTGCTTTAATGCTTCAATGTACGTAGGAAAAAAAAAAATTCCAAGGTTTGTGTGTAAGCAAAGCGGCATTTTGCCTGGTTTCTCTCTGCTTTCTTTTTTTCTGTTCCTCTCCTGTGCTCAGAGCCACCTTATCCCCCCCCCCCCGCAGCCTCTCCTCCTCCTCAGGCTCTAAGATTCGGATTTAACCCTTGAAGGACCAACTCCCTAGCATTCAGTTCAATATTCAATAGGGGATGATGTTGGAAAAAAATGGAGACAGTTCTACCCAGAGAAAAAAGTAAAGATGAAAATTGCTGTTTTTAATGGACTAGCAAGCCCATTTAAGCCACGAGGCTTGGCTATAACAGGAATTAAGTCAGTATGTTAATGAGAAAATAAACCTTTAGACCAGAGAAAGAAAAAAAGAAGAAGAAGAAAAAGGCTTGATCTTGAATAATAGGAGGCATGCCTAAGGAACTGGAAAAGTTATACTGGATGTCTGGATGGTGCAAGAAGCAACCCTTCAAAGAGTGCTAAGGTATTGAAAAGGCACATCAGAGGCAGCATTAAATTAAAGAAAAAAAGAGCAGGAAATGCAAGATTAGGATCTTCCTACCTGGACACACGCATGTCTCCTCAAAAGCAAGTTTGATTTATTTGGCACATGTGCCTCCAAGTAAACCCCTCCCTGCTGGAGGGAGAAATAGAAAAAAAAGAAAGAATCTTGAAAGCCCCTTTAGACAAACAATGCTGTTTCCCCCCCTCTTCCTTGCTTGAGAGGGAGGGAGGGAGAAGCCTACCTTTGGTAATTTAACACTTAACTCTCCAACTTGGATGATTGCAGTAAATTACACCTGGGACAAGCTAATCAACTAGAAAGTACCACCCAGTTCAATGCTGAAGGCTCCTTTAAAAATCAAGTAACACCTGAAAAATTCATTTTAGCATAAAGGGAGCAACTCATTTCAGCCTTCCTTGGCTGTCTTGCTGCCCCTAAGAGTAAGGGGGATCACGGCTTCTGGCAGCCCTCTCCTGCCTCCCTGTTCTGCCTGCCTCCACCCATTTCTCTGCTTGGGAGTTTGCATTTTATAAGAAGAGCATGGATAACCCAAAGAAACAGCCCTTAAAGGATTCTGGTCAGATCATACTGAGTAGAGAAGAGAAGGTGCCTCTGGCCCCCCTTATGTGTAAAGAGACATAATACAACCACAAAAGGATATTGTGTAACATCTGGAAAAAGGGTGAATCAGAGATACCCCATTCTGAGAAGCAGCCAGCAACAGGAGCAGTGGAGACTACCAGAGACAGCGGTAGGAGAGCAGCTGACGAGATGGGGCTATAGATGGGTGAGGCAAAGCGGGGACAGACAGCAGGGTTCACCCCCCTTGATGACAGCAAGCCGCTCGAAACCCCGCAAAGCCACAGGCCCCAGCATGAGGGAGCTGCTAACCAAGACGGCAGAGACAAGTGTGGCAGAGAAGAAGCAAGAAGGAGGCTGCAAGTGGATGCATAGGAAAGAAGAGTTGTTAGCAGCTGCATTAAGCATACAGAATAAAGTACAGCAGCTGGGGAAAGAATCCATGACCCCATAGTCCAGAAGCTTCAGTGACAGCGGGCAAAGTTGTCCCCTGTTGCCAGAAGAGAAACAGGCAAGTGGGAGATACTGGAAGAGAAAGTCTAAGCAGCAGCTCCAGCGGAAACTACAGGCTGAGCAAGTGAAGGAGAAGCGAGCCAGGGTGACTGGCCACAGAAAAGGCTGGCAAGGCAGTGCTGGAGATCCAGCTGCAAAGACCCCACCAATGAACCCCGTGTGGAGGTCTCTGGTCTCCAAGCCAGAGTCCAGGAGCTGGTAAGGGAAAGAGGGAGCTAGAGGAATTCCGCTCGAAGAATAACTCTAGCAGCGAAGAGCTGAGAGACCTGCAAAAGACTGTTAGCAAGCTGAAAAGGGAACTGGCTTCTGTGAAGGCACTGAAGGAGAGAGAAGCAGAGCTGAGAGGATTGGTTCAGCCGTGACTTCACTGCAAACCAGTTTGGTTGGGAAACCTGACTGTATTGGCTCTGCAAACCAAGGTGCCTGTGGCTGGCTGTCAGGTGAAGACTGAGGAGAAGGTTTTGTCCATCTTCCCACAGACAGAGACAGGCAGGGGCTTGGAGCTGTGACATCCTGGAAGGAGAAGTTGGCAGCAGGAGCCTGGAGAACACAAGGAAAGGCAGAGTCCTAGGTGCAAGGCAGTCCAGATTGCGAGGGGCCTACCAGTTCCCGATAGAACAGCAACTGATAAGAGTCTCTGGCCCAGCTACAGGAGAAGCTGGCCCAGCCCCAGCAGGTCAAGGAGGGGGTGATAGAGCACCTCTGAGCTGGGAGGGGGAGGTGATAGAGTGCCTCTCCAGACTGGATCTGGAAGTGGAACTGCGGCTGAAGGACTCTCTGATTGAGAAGGCGAAGAAAAAGGAGCGGCTGAGCTGAAGGCCGTGGGACAGCCAGGAGAAGCAGCCCCAAAAGCCCACACCATATAGGTTCAGACAACAGACCTGCATTTGTTCACAAGATTATCAAAGATTGAACCACTGCTCTAGGAATCACCTGGAAGCTACATTGTGCATATAGACCCCAAAGTTCTGGGAAGGTGGAGAGAATGAATAGAACATTGAAGACTCAGCTTGCGAAGTTGTGGCAGGAAACGAAACTCAAGTGGTTAGATGTGCTCCCAATAGCACTCCTGAGAATAAGATGCACCCCTCATTGGACAACTGGACTGACTCCATTTGAGATGCTATATGGAAGACCCCTGGCCATTCTAAAAGGGTTAAGAGGGGACATTCAAGAATTGGGAAGTCTGGCCCTCCACGAAGAGGTGCAGGCACTAGGAAAGGCTCTAGAGAAGGTTAAAGCCCATGCCTTAGAGGTTAGACGAGTTCCGTTCCTCACCGAAGTACATTCCTTTCAGCCTGGGGATGAAGTGTGGGTTAAAGATTGGAAAGGAGAGCCTCTATCACCAGGATGGAGAGGACCATACCAAGTGTTGTCAGTTACCCCCACAGCAGTAAAGGTAGCAGGGCTGAAACCCTGGATACATTACACTAGGGTAAAAAGAGCATTTACTGATTGGGCTCTGATCTCATCACAAGCAAACCCTCTGAAATTGAAATTGTCCCTGTAGAGAAAAGGGAAAAAAGATTCGGACTAGACTCTGCTGTGGTCATACCAGGGAATTGACCACTCTACGCACAGTCAGATCCGCAACAGGTGGATGAAAATCTAGGCCAGACCCTACTGCTGCCACACCTTTGGAGGCTGGTAGCTCCACGTACGGTCAGACCTAGCAACTGCGGAGGAAGGAAACTGGGACTAGGCCTTGTTATAGTCACTCCGGAGGCTGACTATTCTACGCACGGCCAGATCCCCTACAGAGGATGATGAGCAATGAGTATTAGTGAAATAGTAACAATAGTATTGTATGCTCAAATTGCTATGGAATTTGGTATAAAGGGGGAAATGAAAGGGTTAAAACTTTAGAACTGCAGTTGCTTAAGTAGAAAAATAGAGAAAAATAAGGTGAGCAGACGCATCCTTTATCTTATCAGAAGGCTTAGGTATGAGCTTAGCTATGCAGGGAACTTGGGGAGTTTTTAGGTCAGCGCAACCCAGTGAGAGTACTCCCCTGGTACCGAAATACATCATTTTGAAAGCTGTAACCTGGGCCTCTGTAACCTGTAAACTGTTCATATATGGTCATATTTTAATCATTTCCTGTACCTGTTTACTAGAGTGTATAAAGGGTAAGCTGATACCTGATTCTGGGCTCTCTCGGTCTTTTTGGAAGACTGAGATCCCTGCGCAGTAAAACAAACTCCTGCTTTCTGAAACCGCTGGTCTCAATTCTCTGGCTGCCCACAACAGTAGAACAATTAAAATGCCTAGGTGTGAGTGAGACAAACTGGAGGAAAAGATTGTTTTCTGTGTGGTTTCAGCTGCTTTCTTATTTCAGGATATATTTCATCAGACTTCTTATTCTGTATAACCTTGGGCCATCTTCTGCAGACTAGGCACCACTAGCCTCAACCCCAGTCACAGCTGCCTTTACTCTTCCTGGTCTGCTGGGCATAATCTTTTGGGTCCGTGGTTCTTGTATCTGAACCTCACAACACCAAGGCCATCTCTGCTCTTCACTGTTATAGTGCTATTATTCAACTTTCAACTTCCTGTGAAATTCTGGGGTTTGTAGTTTAGGGAGGCCAAAGAACCCTCTGTCTGAAAATTCGGAATGCTCCTCTTCAAACTGCAAACCCCAGGAGACCATAGGATGTTGAAAGTGGAATAATAGCACTATAACTGTGTAGTGGGAAAATGGTCTAAGCAACCTTATTTAGTCCCTGTTGTACTTCAACAGTGTGAGCAATGTTCTGTTGCAGTGCATGCAAATACCATAGCAGGTCTACATTCATCATAGGTATCCTGACTCAGCAAATGCAAAACAAAAATTGCAAATGTTGTAACACAATCTCCCCAGACTTTGCATTTCCACTGCTTTAAACCTGTAGGAAAACATTCTGTCTCCGTTAAAAAAAAAAAAAAATCAATCAGCATTTGGGACATTACAATTTTTCTCCCTGTAGGCCCAATAAAGCAGTATGCGAGACTAGACTCTCTTGTTTCTCATGATGCAAGTAAAGCAACAGTAAAAGAATAATGTCATGTCAACATTGGGTGGGCAATGATATCTAGTTGAAGGATTGATTTCCATTAGTGTTATTGCAGGTTTTACAGGGATTTACTATAGCATTACGGATGCCAGATATCAGGCATCCCTGAATTTCCCATTTTTAAGGTCAACTCCCAGCGGGAGATAAGGGTGCAAATTTCCAGTTTTGGTGGGTTCTGCTCCAGGCATGAGAAAAAGGCTGTATGCAAAGTTCAAGTTCAGTTAGGAGTGTGGTAGTTTGCAACAATTTGCAAGGCTTAATAGATTGGTTGCTGTAACTTGCAAAGACTTTCCAAGGGGTCTACATAGTTACCTAGTTAGCATGTTCCTTCCTCCCTAGTCATTTGTCAAACCAGGGTTGACTCTTCATGTAAAGTGCATTGCAGTACTCCAAACTGGATGTAACCAAGACATGTATCACCACCAACAGTTCTGACTTCTCCAGGAACTGGTGCAGCTGATGCAGAAGCTTTAGCTGTGCAAAACTTTCCTGGTCACTGCTGAAACCTGGACCTCCAGGCTCAGAGCTGAATCCAGATATACCCCAAACTGTGAACCTATGCTATCGGGGGGAGTGTAACCCCATTCAATGCAGGCTGAATCCCTATTGACTTTTGACTGACCAGGAGCACCTCTGTCTCATCTAGATTAAGCTTCATTTTATTTCCTCTCATTCAGTCCATTACAGCTGCCAGACACCAGTTTACCACAGGAACAGCTTCCTTAGAATTAGATGAAAAGGAATAATACAACTGGGTGTCATCAGCTTACAGGTGACACCTGTCCACAATACTCCCAACAAACTCTCCCGTCAAATTCAAGATTGAACCCTGAGAGACTTCACAAGCCAAGTAGAGCAGGAATCCCCCAGCACTACCTTCTGAGTATCTTTCTGAGAAAGAATAGAGCCACAGTAGAACAGTACCTCCAAGCCCATCTCAGCAAGGTGACTCAGAAGAATGCCATGGTCAATAGTATTGAAAGCTGCTGAAATGTCCAGCAGAACCAACAGGGACATACTTTCACTGTCCAGTTCTCTGTGTAGGTCATCCACCAATGCAAGCAAAGCTGTCTCTGTCCTGTTACCAGGTTGAAAACCAGACTGAATGTTTTACCTCAAAACATGGGTGGCTCAGGGGTCCACTCATGATGCCAGCACCTCCACATGACAATAGGTAATTAATTAGCTCAATTAGGAGATCTGAGAGAGGGAGGTAACCTAACAATATCTTTCTACCTATGTTTATGGGGTCTTGCAGGAAAGAACCAGCCAGAGATTCCAAAATGTAAACTAAAATGTGTTTTACTTAGAGTTCACTAATGCATGCAAAAGATCCAAGCACTCACATACTTGGACAAGAGCTAACCAAAGGGTAAAGGGAGGAACGTTGTTGATAGAGGAGTTTCAGGGAATGGGCAATAATTACCAATCTGGAGACCAGAAAAAAATGCAATGATATGGCTTAGAGTGGCACCTAAGGACAGTATTCGTTCAGGTATTGGAATGACAGTGTGGCATTTAGCAAACAAAGTACTCAAAACAGAGGGTTCTTATACTCAAAGTCTACCCTGAGGACGTAGGTGTGAACAGCTGTCTGGCCAAGCAGACAGTGGGTGTTACCGCATAGACAATGGGATCTGGACAGAGTTAATGGTCTTGGTGTCAGGTGACAAAGGGGTAATGGTTGTTGTAATACCTCTGTAATTGTGGAGAGCTTCAGGGACAATGCAGGGAAACATCCAGCTGGGAGGAAACAGGGCTGAAACAATCAGTGTTTTTAGCAATCCATTGTATTGTTTCCTGCAGAGATGCCTCTTGAGTCTGGGTGGTGTTCATTGGCATATTTTTGAGTCTTGATTTTAGTGTTTTTCAGTACTGGTAGCCAGCTTTTGTTTACTTTCTGAGTTTCTTCTTTCCTGTTAAAATTGTGCAGGTGTTTATGGATTTCAATGGCCTCTCTGTGTAGTCTGACATAGTAGTTGTCCGAATGGTCAAGAATTTTTGTGCTTTCAAATAGCATTCTGTGTTCAGGTTGGTTTATAACATGTTCTGCTACTGCCGATTTTTCTGGCTGGATCAATCTGCGGTGTCTTTCATGTTCTTTGATTCGTGTTTGGACACTGTGTTTTGTAGTCAGGAGCAAATACTGCTAGAACACGACCTTATAGCCTGAAAAACCCACAGCAACCCACTTGTGCATTTTTCTATAACCACTCGTCTGTGACCTCAGTGTTACCGTTTGATTCAATGGGATTCAGAAAGAGCAATCAGATTTGCAGGAACACAGTTTGTTATGCAGTGATTGGTATTTAGAAGAAGGGTGGTGCACTGCAACAACCCCTTAACTACATGAGTGCAGACCTACCATACACAAGTGCAGTGGAGGAACAGGTTACATTATTTTCACGTCTGAATGAAACAATCAGACAAATAGAAACATTGGCCAGAATGCGTAAAGTGGCTTCTAATGTACATTGGAAATGTAACAACAAGTAGGGACATTTTATCGTATGTGGTGGACTTGTGAGAAGGCTGAAGAATTTTGGAGTCAAATGCGTAGCCTGATTCAGAAATTTTGGAAGGTGAATCTTCAGTTGAACTCTCAACTGTATTTATTGAGACTACTGGAAAATCAAATCGAGAAGAGATATGGAAGATTTTTAACCAGACATGAGCATATCAACAAGATTAACATATGTAGAGAAATGGAAAAATACTATAATTGCAGCAAAGGAAGACTGGTTGTTGGAAATGAGTGATCTAACTGAAGGGGACAAATTATCAACACTGATAAGAGAAAAATTATTGCTGTCTTTTTTGAAAGATTAGAAGCCATCCATTGTTTTTTAGCAGAAAAGAGAGAACAATGTTTCAAGTGTAGGTTTGGAAAGTTAATAGATTTGGTTAAGCTGAAGAAATGCATGAATAGTATATATTAAGAGAAATTAACATATAGAAGTAAGATGTATAACCATTATTAGGAAAGTCAGAAGTCAATGTTATTTGCTTTTTCTGTTTGCTGTGTGTTTCTTTCTTTATTCCTGTTTTTTTTTTCTTTGTTTTTCTATTCGTATGCATGGAGAAGTTGCTGAAAACACACACACAAAAAAACAATTGCACGAGGATTTCTGCCTGCCCTTGCAATAAAATCATAATTCATGTTGGATCCCATCTCAAGAGAAAGGCGGGGTATAAATCCAATAGATAAATTGATAAATGAATAAATGTAACTCCCACTTGTGGCAGCTTCATGACATCCCAATCAGAAGCCCAGTTTTGCCTAATGGGAGGGCTGAGCCCATACCATATTTTTTATTCAAACATCTTCAGTGCCTCAGCTCCCAAGCTTACTCCCCACACACGCACTGGTAAATGGTCATGCCAACACCCCAAGCTTGAGAGCTGCCGGGGCTGTGGAGTAGGGTTAGAAAGAATATTCAAAAATATTCCAAAAAACATATGTTACACACACACACACACACACACACACACACGTGTGTGTGTGTGTGTGTGTGTGGTGAAACCCTGTTGAAAAGAACCCTGGACTCTCAGGGACTTCCTCTCTGCACAAGTTGTGCATGGTTGTTTTGCACAAAAAACAACATTTTTTTTCTGTAGGAAATAAGATTTCTATGCAGAAATATTACTTCCTATGAGAAAATACTGCTTTCTGTGCAAAATGACCATTTATGAATTTTGTGCAGAAGAAGTTGCATGGTGTGAATAGGCTTTAAAAAAGTATGTGGTTTTTCAAAGACTTTCCCATAGTGGTAGAAAATTGCTAAAATTGCTCATTGTTTCCTCATTTTTTCCTTAAAAAAAAAAAAAGAGAGAGAGAGAGCTTAGTGAAGGTGGAGCTTTCCTGAAGATCTTGTGAACAGCATCTTGCTCAATTCCAAAACAAGACATGCACACATATAAACCCATGTTAGGTACTATGTGTCACCAACAAGATTCTAGCCCTTGACCCAAGATCATACAACCTGCTTCTTTAGTGTAAATTCACAATCATGTGATTAAGTGGTGGTTATGCTATGCCACCCACCTGCTGTGAATATCAACAATGTGCAATTATTTTTCTGGCTGTGAGTGTGGTTGGTGTCCCTGCAATCCCAGTGAATTAAGTTGAAGGTGCTGATGAGTAGCTACACATCATCCAATGATGATCAACTATTTGTGCAACAGTTCCATGGCAGAACTCTGGTTGTACAACTGTGATCTGAGTACATGCATTTCTTTGTGGCCAAAAATGTACAAGCAAATATGTAAGGGAACTTATGTAGGCATAAATGCCAACAGGACACCAACTCTAGTCTTGTTTTTATTGATTATGTTAAGCCACTCCAAGATTTATTTTGGCTAAGATACAGGCTTTAAAAAGCAAAAGATAATAATTTTTTTTTAAAAAAATAAAATCATTGTTGTGCCTCAGGGCTACCAAGTTTTGAAATATGACCTGAAATTTCTGAGTTTGTGTTTCAACAGAAAGATTAAAATCTCTATTTGAGGTTGAGACAGATTAGTGGAGAAGGCTATTTACAGCATGGTTTATGTGGCTTCCTTATTGCATGGCATGTTTCATCAAGCTTTTCATCCTGTTAGTCCATCCACCATTTTCTGTAAACTAGGCACCACTAGACTCAACTCCAGTCACAGCAGTTTTCCCTCTTTGTGGTCAGCTGGACATCATCTTTTGGTTCCTAGGCTTGATTCTTGTTTTTGGACCTCAGAGGACTGAGTCAGCTCATTCAGTCCCTGTTGTACTGCAATGCTTTGAGCAAGGGTGTGACACAGTGCATGCAAACACCAGAGCAGGTGTACGTTTATCATAGGTATCCAGAATTAGCAAATGCAAAACAAAAACTGCAAATGTTGTAACAGAATATCTCCCAATTTTGAATACCCATTGCTTTGAATCTGTAGGAAAACACTCTCCCTCTATTATTTTTTAAAGATCAGCATTTGGGATGTTGTATTTTTTTGTCCATGAGTCTCCAACAACAGTATGTGAAACTAGGCTTTCTTGTCTCTCATAATGTGAGTAAAGCAACAGTAAAGGAGGGACACCAGGTGAGCAAAGATACCTGATTGCACAGCTGATATCTACTGGTGTTCCTGTAGGTTTCATAGGGATGTGCTATAACATTATGGACACCAGCCTGTCCCAGCAGTTTCATGTATTTGTTAAACACCATAGGGGACAAGATTGAATCCTGAGGAAATCCACAAACCAATGGACAAAGAGTTGAACAGGAATCCTCCAGCACCACACTCTCAGAATGCTCCTCAAAGAAAGAAAAGAGGAGCCACTGTAGAACCATACCTTCAAGCCCCATCCAAGCAAGGCAACTATGGAAATCATGGTTGATACTATTGAAACCCTGTGAAATGTCCAGCAGACTCAACAGGGACATACTCACATCTTCCAGGTCTCTGTGTAGGTCATCTAACAAGTCAACCAAACTGCCTCTGTCCATTAACCAGGTCTGAAACCAGACTAAAAGGGATTGAGATGATCTGCCTCATCCAGGAATCTCTGAAGTCGGATTGATGGAAAGTTAGAGACTGGCATATAGTTACATAGTATTCTTGGATCCAGGGAAGGTTTTTTCAGAAGAGGTCTTAACATATCCTCCTTCGGATGCATTGAGACCCTGCCTTGTTGTAAAGAGGCATGAATCACTTCCCTACCTTACTTTGCCAGTCCCCATCCGGTCTGTTTAATTAGCAAGGAAGGGCAAAGGTCTAGTGAACTCTCTCACTTCTGGCTCTCACTTCTTCAAAGATCCTATCCACATCTGTTACCCCAGAATGTGAGTGACTCAGGGGTCCACCCATGATGCCAGTACCTCCATTCAAAGTAGGGAATTATTAGCTCAAATTAGGAGGCCTGCGAGAGGGGGGTAATCTAACAAGATCTTCCACCAGTGTTTATGAGGTCATTGCAGGAAAGAACCAGCCAGAGATTCCAAAATAAGCTAAAACGTGTTTTATCGAAGGAACTTCAGTCACACACACACATGATCAATTACACACTCACATGATGCTAATTGAAGGAAAAAGGAGGAAAGTTTATGACAGCAAAATTTCAGCATAAAATGGGCAATATGTACCACTCCTGAAGAGTAGTGAAGAAGTAGCTATGTGCCTTAGATTTGTGTCTAAGGGCAGTACACAAATTGGGAATCAGACCAACAGAGTGGATACCAGCAATTGATGTACTATGTCTGACTAGTCAAAACTGAGGATTTTTATACTCTATTTCAGTCCCTGAAGGGGTGTGAGCTAATTGTTTTCTGGAGAGTAAACAAAAGTGTCTGGAACTAAATTCACACGCACAAATAGAACAGTGCATAAATACTATTTATTAGGAGCGTGATACTTCATGCAGGACTTCAGTGAGTGAACTGGAGGCAATTAGCAAAATACAAAACATAAAAGACAAAGGCCATTTCCGCATGGGGCGAGGGAATCGCCCCGCGCCACTACTACTGGATCTTCTGGCTCCCCGGTCCAGTCCAGGCTGCTCCGGAGCAGTGCATGGTCGTTGAACCTCTCTGGTCCAGCATCCAAAATGGCGGCTTCCGGTTGGTCATGGGTCTTGACCAACTGCTGAAACTCGCCCTTGGCAGATTGCGGGCTCGCATTGGTGTGAGCCTGCGAATCTGCACAAGGGAGCAGGTTCGCAGTGCTGTACTCTGTGCTTTTGAAAGACAGGAAAAATCAGGTCTTTCAAAAGCATGCTGGAGGACCACTTGGGGTCGTTCTGGAGGGACTGAAGTGTGGATCTAAGTAAGTAGTCTGGACCCAGTCTGCTCCAAGGTGCAGACGTCCTCCTTGGAGGACACACTGCACCGTTTTTATTACCCTGTGTGGAAATGGCCAAAGAGTTAATCTTCCTGCTGGCAAGAGACCTTGAAGTTCTGGCACAACCTGGCTGTGCTTATCAGTACATTCCTAGCTTTTTGTTTATCTAACAGTCCCTGGTTCCCATACCTTGTTACAAACATGCTACTACTTAACTCCTACTACATATCCCATTACTAAAATATTGAGGGCTACATGACATCCTGCCTGTCCCAAAAAAAAATCTGAATCAGCTTTTAGCAAATCGAATCAGTACAGAAGGGATTAATAGGGAAAGAGGGGAAGCTTGGGTAATGCGGAAAAGAAAGGGAAAAGAAAAAGAGGGGGGACAAAAACTGAAATGCAGTCATGAAAAGCATTAACTAAGTAGGGAGATGTGAAACTGGTGATGAAGGAACCGTGTTGCACGTAGTCGGATCAGTCTCTGAAGAAGAATTCAAAGGAACTGGTCTCAGTAAGCTGGAATGAAAAACAGGGTGAACAAGTTTGTCAGTGTCAGGTAAAGAAAGTTCAAAGGTAACATCATTAATGGCCCGTTTGACTGGGAAAGGACCAAGGTATTTGGGGGTGAGTTTTTTGTCTAATGGCAGGGCTGAAAGAATAACATTATTCCACATTCCCTCCACATTCGCTAGGGTTAGCACCACAGAACCCCTGTGAAAATGAAAAAATCATGAATAACTCTAGGCCCTCCCAAACTATATTTAACACACAAACACACTGTAGATTCTTTTGAGGCATTAGGATTCCTTCACAAGGCAGAAGTGGGTGGGTGGTGGGGCTTACTGTCACCTCCACTGCTGCTCCACACCATTTTTAATAGGGACTTACAAGCCTCATTCACAGTTTCTCAAGTCTCATGAGGCATAGGGAGGCAGCAGAGGTGACAGCAAATAATCTATGAATAATCAAATCTGTAAAAGTGAAACCTGCAAATATCTAGGGCTGACTATATTTATTCAAATATCTTCCAGGACTCAGAGTTGCAACTTACCTTCCCCTGCTGGTAAATGGTTATGACAGCGCCCTACAGCTTGGCAGCTGCCAGGGCTATGGGGTAGGGTTGGAAAGAATATTCAAAAATATTCTAATTGCAGGTTTATTTACAGCAAGTTACTACAAAAATATGGATCATGAGATCTCAATACCGTTGCAAAGCACTTTAAATGAAATAATAAAGGACGGAATTCCAGATACATGGAAGGAGGCTAATATAGTGCTGATTCCGAAAGAAGGAAGAGACTTGAAAGAGGTCAAGAATTACAGGCCAATTTCACTTTTGAATATTGACTATAAGATTTTTGCTTCAATTCTAGCAGCAAGATTTAAAAAAGTGCTGTCTGAGGTGATAGATGAGGACCAGAACGGCTTTTTACCTAAAAGGTCTTTGAGAAATAACATCAGAACGGTCTTAAATGTAATAGAATATTATGAAAAGCATAATGAGAGGAAAATGGCCATGATATTCGTGGATGCAGAGAAAGCTTTTGACATGATCAGTTGGCCATTTTTGAAGACTGTTGTGAAGCAGATGCAAGCAGGGGATAAATTCGCTGCGTGGATTGAAGCTATATATAGCCAACAACAAGGAAGACTGGTCATTAATGGGGAAAGAACACAAAAGATAGAACTACATAGAGGAACGAGACAAGGATGTCCACTCTCCCCATTGCTGTTTATTATGACACTGGAAATACTTAACAATGCCATAAGAAAAGATAAAGAAATAAGAGGAGTACAGATAAAAAAATATCAATATAAGCTAAAAGCCTTCGCTGATGATTTGGTCTTCTTGTTGGAAGATCCAGGGAAATGTATTGAGAAATTGATGGCTATAGTGCAAGAATATGGAGATTTCTCAGGCTTCAAAGTTAACAAGGAAAAAACAGTTTTCTTAACTAAAAATATGAATGAAAGAGAAGAAAGGGAACTGGTGCAAAAAACAGGATTTAATAAAGGAAAAAAGATTAAATATTTGGGTATTTGGATAGCAAAAAGAAATAATGAATTATTTACAAATAATTATGAAAAAAAATGGTTAGAAATAAAAAAAGATTTGGAAACTTGGACTTCGATGTGACTGTCAATGTTGGGGAGGATAGCTGTAATAAAGATGAATGTTTTGCCAAAAATGATGTTTCTGTTCCAAAATCTTCCTATAATATTGAATATGAAGCCTTTCATACAATGGAAGAGAGAATTAACCAAGTTTATATGGCAAGGGAAAAAACCCAGGATAAAATGGAACAACATGACTGACTTAAAAAATAGAGGAGGAATGGGACTACCAGACTTTCAAATATATTACCAGGCTGCTGCATTTACGTGGATAAAAGACTGGGTAGGCCTACAAGATAAGAGAACGCTGGCATTGGAGGGAGCAGACCTGAGAATGGGTTGGCATGCCTAAATGTTTTATGATAAAGCAAAAATAGATAAAGACTTTTCACATCACTATATCAGGAAAGCGCTTTTAAAAATTTGGGAAGATTATGAAACTAAAAACATACGGTAGCTCCCCACTTGGGTTTCACCTCAAGAGGTTTTTTTTGGACGATGGACAGATTCAGATAAATGGCTGCGATACGAAGACATAACGGAGAGATCAGCATCTAATAATTTAAAGGTAAAAACAAGAGAAAAATTAGAACGAGAGGGAATAGCGTTGAATTGGTTCCGCTACAGACAATTAGTTGAAAGGTTCCAGATGGACACTAAAACATATGGAATAGAACACAAGGAGAAAACTGGAGTAATTAAACGGCTGTTTGAAAACCCTCCTCACTTACTAGCTCAAGTGTATCAAGAAATATTACAACAGGAGAGGCAGGAAGAAACAGTGAAGACAACAATGATTTTATGGGCTCAGAATATTGGACATACAATTCAATTAGAGTCTTGGGAAAGGAGCTGGCAAAAAACACAGAAATTTACAACAGCCCAAAATTTGAAAGAGAACTATTATAAGCTTTTTTATAGATGGTACATGACACCAGATAAATTGAAAAAGATTTACAAAACAGGTAATGGACATTGTTGGAAGTGTCAGAAAGAAGTTGGTAGGATCTACCACATGTGGTGGACGTGCCCAAAAGCTAAGAAGTATTGGAATATAATACATAATAAAAATTGTGCATTATTGAAAATTCAACTTGTTAAGACACCAGAACTGTATCTGTTAAATATGACTGATATAATAGAAGATGGTGATGTAAAGAAACAATGGAGAATATTGCTTCATATGATAACAACTGTTCGGATTGAATATGCTAAGTTGTGGAAAACTCAGCAAATACCTACAGTGGAACAATGGTGGGGTACACTTATAGAAAATAAAAATGCTGATATGGTCTCTCAGAGACTAAAAGGGAAATCAGACAAAGAGATACAAAGAGAATGGCAAATGGTAAATGGAAGTGGGTAATTGCTGGGTATACAGATGGAGATTGGTTATTCATGATGTAAGATAAGATATGAGTGGGCGGCAGGGTATATATCATGATGCGGGAATATGGGAGGGAAAGGCAAGAATCAATGAGTAAAAAATAGCTGTAAAATGTAGTACAGTATCATATATCTGAAAAATAGTATGGAAAACTAGATCTCTGTGGAAGATCAGAAATATGTCAAGTAAACTGTCAGTTACTGTGTATGTTTTTTGTAATGTGAAATTGAATAAAATGATTAAAAAAAAAATATTCTAAAGGAGAAAAAAAATGTGATTGTGTTCAGATCCTCTGAAGATGCCAGCCACAGATGCAGGCGAATCCTCAGGAGCAAATACTAATAGAACATGGCCTCAAAGCCCGGAAAACCCACAACAACCTTTGGATTCCGGCCGTGAAAGCCTTTGACTTTACATCAAAAGGGTGTTTTGTTTTATACTGCTGTGAAACCCTGATCTCACAAGAATCTTCTCAGTTGCGGACTTTCTCACTGTACACGTTTTGATGGTTGTTTTGCACAGAAAACTACATTTGTTTTGCACAGTTGTTTTGCACAACAAACTACATCTTCTGTGTGGGAAATAACAGTTCTATCCAGAAAAATTCAGAAATATTATTTTCTATGAAAAGGTATACTGCTTTTAGCGCAAAACAACTATTTATGAATTTTGTGTAGGAGAAGTTGTGTGGTGCAAATAGGCTTCAAAAACTGTGTAGTTTTCAAAGACTTTCTCACAGGAGTAGAAAATTGCTAAAATTACTCCCTGTTTCCTTTAAAAAAAACTTAGTGAAGATTTTCATCACTAGCATGGAGCTTCGCCGAAGATCTTGTGAACAGCTTCCAAAACAAGACATAGACACATATAAACCCAAGTTAGGTCCCCATGTATCACCAACAGCCCTTGACCCAAGATCCTATAACCTGCTGCTATGCTATGTAAAGTCATGTGGTTAAACGGTGGTTATGCTGTGCCACCATCTGCTGCGAATATTAACAATGTACCACTGTTTCTGTGGTTGTGAATGTGCTTCCTGTTCTTGCAATTCCAGTGAATTAAGTGCTATGTTGAAGGTGCTGATGAATAGCTACACATCATCTAATGATGAGCAACTACTTGTGCAACAGTCCCAGTGGCAGATCTCTGGTTGTACAGCTGTGACCTGAGTACATCCATTTCTTCATGGCCTAAAAGGGACAATCAAAACGTGTAAGGGAACTTATGTAGTCGTAAAACACTAATAGGACACCAGCCCTTGTCTTGTCTTTTTATTGATTATGTTATGGCACTTCAAGATTAATTTTGGCTAAGATGCAAGACTTTTTTTTAAAGATAAATAATTTTTATCATTATCATGCCTCAGTTAGGGCTATCAAGTTCTGGAATTTGATCAGTAATTCCTGGGGTTTTGTTTCCAACAGAAAAATTAAAATCCCAAGGTGAGGGTGAGACAAATTGGTCGAGAAGGCTGTTTTCTGCATGATATCAGTGGTTTTCTTCTTTCATGACATATTTCATCAAGTTTCTCATCCTGTCAATCCATGGGCCATCTTCTGCAGACTAGGCACTACTAGCCTCAACCCCACTCACAGCAGCCTGCACTCTTGCTCATCTGCTAGGGATAATCTTTGCAGTCACATTGGGGGGGCATTGGGGGTGGTTCGTCCCAGGCAGCAATTCTTTTTGTAGCCCTACCCCCTCGCACTGTGGTCACTCCCCAACACACCATTTCCACACCTATATGAACCATAGCCCCGCCCCCTACGCTGTAGCACTGCCTCCCGCCCACCTCCCTCTATGCACTCCAAGCTCCACCACCAAATCTTTGGCTTCTTGGCTCTTGTGTTTGAACCTCAGGAGACAGAGTAACTTTATTTAGTCCCTGTTGTACTGCAACACTTTGAGCAAAGGGCAGATACAGGACATGCAAATATTGTAGAAGGTCTACATTTATCACAGGTATCCAGAATTAGCAAATGCAAAACAAAAACTCCAAATGTTGTAAGAGAATCTCTCTAGAATTTGAATTTTCATTGCTTCATTGCTTCATTGCTGTAGGAAAACAATGATTCCATTTTAAAAAAAAATCAGCATTTGGGACATTACAACTTTTATCTGTGGGGCCACAACAAAACAGTATGTGACACTAGACTCTCTTGTCTCTTGTGATGCTAGCAAAGCAACAATAAAGGAGTAATATGTCAGGTGAGCAATGAGATCTGATTGCAGGACCGAGTTCCAGTGGTGTTACTGTAGGTTTCAAAGGGATTTGCTGTAGCATTAGGGATGCCAGATTTCAGGCCTTGGCTCTGAACCTCCCATTTTTGGGGTCATCTCCAGGCAAAAGACAAGGGTGGCTTCTGCTTCAGGTGAGACAAAAAGGTTACATGCAAATCTCCAGCTCTTCTAGGAGTGCAGCAGTTTGCAACAATTTGTAAGGCTCAATTGACTGGTTGCTGCAACTTGCAAAAACTTTCCGAGTGATCTACATAGTTACTTAGTTGGCATTTCCTTCCTTCTTAGACATTCATGGAACCAGGGCTCACCCTTGGCTCTGCTCTTCAGTAACCTTCTCGACAAAAGCAAAAATGCTAGCTTAACCATTCCTTATCCCATATCCCTAAGTAAGTGAGAAGGAAGAATCCCTTCATTTCATCTTTTACTTTTCTATATTATTTATTTATTTATATCCCACCTTTCTCCCAACAGTGGGACTGAAGATGGCTAATATCATTTAAATAGTATGAATTAAAACATCCATGACCGTATAAATACAAAATCAAAAAGCAATTAAGACACTTATAAAGTTGAAAACTTACAAAGTAAATGTTTAAAATATATTTAAATACATCTAAAAAATTATACCAACCTTAAGACAGACAGCATCAAGAGCCCAAACCCAGTCAATGTATAAAAGCCTGCCAGCACAAATATCTTAACTTGCTGTCAGAAGGAGAGAAAGTTGGGGGTCTTCCTGTCCTCTCCAGAGAGGGAGTTCCAAAGTCTGGGAGCAGTTACCGAGAAGGGCCTCTCCCTTGTTCCCACCAAATACACCTGAAAGAGTTGTGAGACAGAGAGGAGGACCTCTCCAGATGATCTTAAAGCTCTACTGGGCTCATAAAATGAGATACAGTCCTTCATGTAACCTGTGCCAAGCTGCATAGGGCTTCATAGATCAAAATTAACACTTCGAACTGTGCCTGGAAAGGGAACAGCAGGCAGTGCAGCTCTTGCAACAAAGGAGTTATGTGTTCCCTGTAGACAGCCCCAGTTAATCACCAAACTACTGACAGTAGTTTCTGAGCACTTTTCAAAGGCAGCCCAATTATAGTGGTACAACTGGGATGTAACCAAAGCATGTACTACCATGGCCAGATCTGACTTCTCCAGGAATAGGCATGGTTGGTGCATGAACTTTAACTCTGCAAAAGCATTTCTGGTCACCACTGAAACCTAGAAGGCCAGGCTCAGACCTGAATCCAGGTATACCCTCAAACTGTGAACCTAAATTTTCAGGGGGAGTGTAACCCCATCTAACACAGGCTGACCTGCTTTTCAATTGGATTAAGCTTCGATTTGTTTGCCCTCATCCAGTCCATTACAGCTGCCAGATACCAGTTTAGCACAGGAATAGCTTCCTTGGAAATAGGTGGAAAGGTATAATACAGCTGGGTATCATCAGTTTAATGAAAACACCTCCCCAAAACTCCAGATCAACTCTCCCAGCAGTTTCAAGATTGAATCCTGAGGGACTCCACAAGCCAATGGCCAAGGAGTTGAGCAGGCATCCCCCAGTACCACTGTCTCAGAATGCCCCTTCAAGAAGGAACAGGGCCTCTGTACACCAGTTCGCCCAAACCCATCCCAGCAAAGCAACTCAGAAGAATACCATGGTCGAGTGTATCGAAAGCTGCTGAAAGGTCCTGCAGAACCAACAGAGGCCATTTCCGCACCGGGCTAGTAAAACGGTGCAGAGCGACCTCCCATGGAGGTCTTCTGCACCGTAGAGTGAACTGGGGCAGACTACATTCTGTAGTTCCATACCTCAGTCCACTCCGGAGTGACCGGAACTGGTAGAGCAGCGTGTTTTTTAAAAACCTCTTTTCAGAGGTTTTTAAAAATCACGGAGTGCGCAACCCCATGCCACTCTGTCGCCTGGCTCTGGAGCAGATTTGCAGGTGCGCGCAAGTGCATGCCTGCAGATCTGCCAGGGGCGGGCTTCCGGCTGGCGAGCTTCTCCGGTTGGTGGAGAGCCTCCACCAACTGGAAGCCGCCATTTGGGACGCAGAGGACTTCAGAGCAGCGAACTCGCGCTGCTCCTCGTGGCGACAGACTCTGCCGGCCGGAAAAGAAAGCCGGTAAGGTCTGTTTTCTGCCATCCCCCCCCCCCACATGCGGAAATGGCCAGAGACACACTCTCACTGTCCAGTTCCCTGCACAGGTCATTCACCAAGGCAACCAAAGCTGTGTTTCTTGCATAACCACCTCTGAAACCAGATAAGAAAAGAGATCAAGATAATCCGTCTCATCCCGGAATCCCTGGAGTTGGGAAGCCACCAAACACTCTAGGACCTTGCCCCAGAATTGAAGGTTAGAGACTGGCCTTCAGTTATCTAGTGTAGTACGATCCAGGGAAGTTTTTTTCAAAAGAGATCTTAGCACAGCCTCTTTCAGGTGTGTTGGAACCTAACTTTGTTGTAAAGAGGCACTGATCCCTTCCCTTACCCATTATGACAGTCCCCTTCTGGTCAGGAAGGGCAAGGGTGTAACACACATGTGGTGGCTTTCACTTCTCCAAGGATCCTGTCCGCATTTTCACCCCTTTAGATAATATTTTTGTCTAAACAGGAAAACATGTTGTCTTTACTCAGTTTCGGAGTGCTTGAATTGGTCTGGTACGATCCTGAATTGGCAACCCTTTAGCACGTGCATTAAGTGTGCGACAGCTCAGAGGTACCAGAGAATTGTAGCCAGTTGCAGTTTTCTGGCTATCATCCATCATGTGAATCTCTGTCTTCTCTATCTTCTTTTTATCCTTTACGTGTTCACTGCACCACATACCAGCATGAAATATGGCAAACAACAACGTCATTTCACATGAGAAGTATTTTTCAGAATCATGGAGTTCTGAAAACAAGTGCTTGTAAAACACAATAAAATAACAAGGGGGAAATGTCAAGCACTGGGCCCTCACAGAATCATAGAACTGGAAGTGACCACAAAGGCCATCCTGTGCTACCTCCTGCTAGGCAGGAATATACAATCAAAGCATTACTGACAGACGACCATCCAGCCTCTCTTTAAAAACCTCCAAAGGAGGAGACTCCACCACACTGCAAAGCAACATATTACACTTCTTCTGAAATGAATCAATCTTAAAGTTGTTGCTACATTCCTCCCACCCCCACATGCACGTTTTTCCTTTTATATTGAAACAGACTGATACAGATAACTCTTGGAAAAATATTATGATCTTGAAGGAAAGAGGGTCATTAAATAGCATCAAGTGGGGATCAGAGTTAAATGGAGCATCCTGCACCCTGAAAATATTGAGGCAATATTAATTTCTAATTGCCACTTTGCCACTAAAAAAGCAATAAAGTTGGTCCATCAGTTTTTCTACATGGTGGGGAGTGACCTCTGGCAGGAAAAGCAATAGCATGGAACAAGAAAGAAAAGTGATTTGAGGCAGATCATAATGTAGCTGACCAACCCCAAGCACTGTAAGTTGGAAAATAAAGGGGTATATGGACTTGTTGCTGGATTCTCAGAATATCCCAGGTGACAGGATACCTGGTTGGGTCATTAGTAACAGAATCCTTCTGAGATTTGCATTTTTCTCTCACATGATCTGGTAGTTTAAAAAGCCACAGGCACTGGAGTGTTCTCTGTTAGGCATCAGAGAGAAGTGAAGAGAATCACAAGCATATACTACACTGAGATATTTCTTGCAGAAGACAGCATTTATGGCTAGTGACCAAGTTTCTCCTTCTTCTTTTTCTGGATCATTAATAATTTTTTTGAGCATTGTTTCCCTTTTAGGAAATGGATTTATCACCATCGTGAATGTGCTGCAAGGGATCCAGAACAGGAAGATGTCCCTGTGTGATTTCCTCTTGACTTGTTTGAGCACCTGCAGATTAGTAAAACAACTGATTGCTCTGGTGCACTATTTTGTACATTTCTTCAATTCTACAAGTATATCAGAAATTTTAAATATTTTCTGGATTTACTTCGACATGACCAGCCTCTGGTCTGGCTCGTGGCTCAACATTTTCTACTGTGTGAAGGTCATCAACTTTGCCAACTCTTTCTTCCTTTGGATAAAGTCAAGGAACAACCTGCTTCTATCCAGACTGCTTGGAATATCAATGGCCATTTTCATAGTTTCCTCTCTTCCTTTAGTCTTCAGTAACTTTGTGTACAAAGAGCCATGTAATCTGACTGTTAGACCTCCAAACACTTGCCAAGGTGAGGCTGGTAGCAGCACGACAATGACTTTTCGTCCTCTGCAATTAACTTTTACGTGTATAAATTTCAGCATGAATCTTGCTGCATCCCTTCTTTTGCTCACCTCTTTGTGGAGGCATGTGAGAAACCTGAGAAAGAATGGCTTTAGTGTCCAGGACCTCAGCACCCAGGTCCACCTTAAAGTCATGAAGGTTTTGTTGATCTCTCTCTTCTTTTACCTTTTATTTTTTGCTGGTATGATAATGACTACAGGTGCCTTTTTCGAGTTTCAAATAAACGAATGACTGTTTGCTGAGATCATCATATCTATATTTCCTTCAGCACATCCCATAATATTAATATGGACCAATCCAAAATTAAAAGAAGTGGCTGGCCGCATTCTAATAATCAGATCAAGAGTTTTGTAGAAAAGGAGAAAGTGGCAGGAGATATCCATCCCTGTGTCTGAACAAAAGCTGCTTCTGTCTCTGGGTGCAGTAAACATCAAAATGGGAAGAGATTCTAGATATGGAGACTGCTCACTATCAGAAGGGCATATTGATAATCTGTCTTTTTACAGGGTTGGATACAAGTGATACCTGTGTGTATTCTGGCCCCCGTGTTTCTCAGTCAATATTCCTGAAACTTTCTGACTTTTCCAAAGCTTCCCTGAGACAGAGACAGATTTCTGTCATGATTTTTTCAGACTCCTCAATATGTGGACCACTGGAATGATCGACAAATCAGTAAAACATTTGCTACAGCCAAGGACAGGGTGGGAGCTTACTGGCTTGTTCAAAGAATTGAACTTACATAGAATCATAGAATCTAAGAGCTGGAAGAGCCACAAATCCAATCTAACTCCTTGCCATTCAGACAAAGCATTACCAACAGATGACAATCCAGTTGCTGTTTAAAAACTGCCAAAGAAGAAGACTCCACCATGCTACAAGGCAGCCTATGACATTGTCTAAGTGCTCTTGCTGTCAGGAAGTTCTTCTCAATATTTAGATGGCATCTCTTTTCCAGAAGTTTGAAGCCATTGCTTTATGTCCTCGTGTCTGGAGCAGCAGAAAACAGGCTTGCTCCAAAACTTCAAATATTTAAGCATGGTTATCACGTCATTTCCTAACCTTGTCTTCTCCAGGCTAAACATTCCCAGCTCCAGTAGCTGCTTCTGCTAGGGCTTCATGATTTCCAGGCATTTTATCATTTTGGTGATCCTTCTCTGGATGCGTTCGAGCTTGCCAATATCCTTCCTGAATTGTGATGCCAAGAACTGGACACAGTATTCCAGGTGGGGTTTGGCCAAAGCAGAATAAAGTGGTATTAATACCTCCCTTGCAGACACTATACTGCTATTGATGCAGCACAGAATCACACCGGCTTTTTTAGCTGCCACCTCACACTTCTGAGTCATGCTCAACTTGTGGTCTACTGAGACTCCTAGATCCCTTTCACATGTACTGTGATCAAGCCAGGTGTCACCCATCCTATACCTGTGCATTTCAATTTTTTTTCTGCAAAGTGTATCACCTTGTATTTCTCCCTATTGAACTTCATTTTGTTACCTTTGGCCCAACTGTCTAATTTGTCAAGGTCATTCTGAATTCCAATCCTGCTCTCTGGGGCATTAGCTACACCTCCTAATTTTGTGTCATCTGTCTGTCTATTCTCTATTCCAAATCATTGTTAAATTTGTTGAACAGCACTGGCCCAGGACAGAATCTGGTGGTACCCCACTAGCCACTTATCTCCAGGATGAAGACGAGCCATTGGTTGAGCATTCTTTGAGTATAGTCAGTCAACCAATTACAGGTCTACCTAACAGTACCATTGCCTAACCCAGGTTTTACCAGCTTGTTTGGAAGAACATCTTGGAGGACCTTGTCAAAGGCCTTACTGAAGTCAGGATATGCTACAGCATCCCCTTCAGCTGCCAAGCTAGTGACTCCATTTTTTAAAAAAACACGTGATTATTCTGGCATGACATTTTTTTGGAGAAACCCATCTTGTGATCACAACCTTCCTTTCAAAGTTTTTACTGATTGTCTGTTTAATGTGATGTTGTATGCAATGACATACATTTTATAGTCTTGGTCTTTCAACCCTTGGAACAGAGCCTTAAACACATTGCTATATGATGTCAGAAGTCAGGTACAGATGGCTTTGTAGACTCTTGCTTCAAGATCATCTAAAGATGCATTGTCATCCTGGTGATTTTTTAAGTTCACTTATGCAGGTGGTTATTATTTTCTGGCATTTGCTTATGATCTATATTCAGACCGCAATTGTGTAAGTAGAGTTTCTTAAGTGTAACCGCTGCACATGTAGTTGTGCTTTTTTCGATAACCACCCATCAGTGATTTCAGTTTTACCACTTCATTCACTAGGATTGCAGAAACAGCAATCACATTTATAGGTACAGAATTTGTTACGCAATGATTGGTGTTTAGCAGAAAGGTGGTGTAGTGAAATAACTCTTAAGACAAAGCAGCAAAGGACAAAAGTGCACAGTACCCAAGATTGGGCATATGATTTTGTCTGCTGAATGAAACAATTGCACAAACAGAAAAATCGGCTAGATTGCCTGAAGGGCCTTCCTTTATAAGTTGGAAATGTGAGACATAAATAGGGACATTTTATGTTATGTGGTGGGCTTGTGAGAAGGCTGAAGAATTCTGGAGACAAATGCTGATTCAGAAGGTGAATCTTCAATTGAAACCAGAACTGTATTTATTGGATGATCAAACGAGGAAAAGTTGTCAAAGATTGTTACCATACATAACCATGGCAGCAAGATTACCGTAGACCCAGAAAGGGAAAAGTGCTATTATTCTAACAACTGAAGCCTGGTTGTTGAAATTGTCTGAATTATCTGAAAGGGACCGAGCATCAGCATTGATTAAAGAAAAAACATTGGCATGATTTTTTAAAAGATAGAGAACCTTTGATTGATTTTGGCCAAAAAGTGAGAATAACATGCTAGCTGTAGGTTTTGATAATTAATAGGTTTTGTTCAATTGAAGAAGTGCATGAATAGTATGTAGCCAGAGAAGTTATCTTATACAGTAAATTGTATAACCATTGTTATGCAAGTCAGAAATCAATATTAACCTTTTTTCCATTTCTTTGTCTATTTTTTTTCTATTCTTTCCGTTTTTCCCTTTCCTTGTTTTCTTTTATGTTTGTATTGACAATTTGCTAATTGTCTGTATTTGTGTGTGTGTGTGTCCACCTGTGTGTGTGTGTGTGTAAAAAAGAAACAATCTCACAACCATTTTTCCCAATCCTTGCAATAAAATCATATTTGCCTTGGATCCCATCCCAGGAGAAAGGTGGGGTAGAAATCCAGTAAATGAACAAACAAGTAAACAAAGAGACAAATAAATATAATTGCCACTTATAACACTTTCATGAGACCTCAATCGGAAGCCCAGTTTTTGCCTAAGGGTAGGACTGGCCCCATGCCATACATTTTATTAGAAACCAATCTATGGTTGACAATACCTGTAACAACTACGAAAAATGGTTATGTTTTCCAGAAAATTTGACCACTGGGGAGAGATTCAGAACAGGACAGGGTACTTGCCTTGACTAATAACCTTCTTCAGACCATGTGGCATCTAACATTCTATGCACAGTGGTGTATAGCCTGGGGATGTTGCCAGAACTGCTTGTTGGTCACAGGGAGTAAATAAAGGAAAGAGGAGTACAGGCAGTGCCCAGCATCCATTCGGCAACCAGGGGAAGACCAATGAGGTTGCTGTCTCGAATTTTTAATGGCCCATCTTCCCAGCTTCCATTTCTCTTGCTGGTAAATGGTCACGACAGCACTCAAGAGCTTCACAGTTGCCAGAGCTGTGGAGTAGGGATGGAAAGATAATATTCAAACGTATTCAAAAAATTGTTGAAAAACACATATTTGTGTGTGTGTGTGTTGTGAAACCGTGATGAAAAAAAACCTGGTCTGACAAGAATTGCCTCAGTTGGGGACTTCCTCTCCATATTCATGCATGGTTGTTTTGCACAGAAAACAACTTTTTTTTGTTTTGCAAGAAAAAACATTTCCACGCAGAAAAATTGTTTTCTATGCAGAAAATCTGCTTTCTGTGCAAAACAATCACTGATGAATTTTGTGCAGAAGAAGTGGCAAGCTGCAAATGTTTTTTCTTGATTGCTGAAATTACTCAGTATTTCCTTTGGGGGGGGGCTTAGTGGAGATTTGCATTCCTAGCATAAAGCTTGCCTGAGGATCTTTTGAATAGCATCTTGTTCCATATTCAAAAGATATATACATGTAGTCCATGTAACCTGAGTACACCTATTTGTTTTGCATGGTCAAAAAGGACAACCAAATGTGTCAGTGCACTTAAATAGGCTTAAAACACAACCAGAACACCAACCCTTTTTCTTCTTTTGGTTGATTATCTTATGCCACTCCAGAATTCATTTTTGCTATGAATCTGGACTCTTTTTTTTAAAAAAAAAAGGGGGGGGAGATAAACAAATACCTTTTTAAATTCATTATCAGGCTCAGATACAGCCACCATGTTGAAACTTGAAACTACTGGTGTTTTTTAATTTTTTTTTTTCCCTAGAAGGATTAAAATTCCTAGGTGATGGTGAGACAGATTGGTGTAGAAAGCTGTTTTGTGCTTGGTTTCAGTAGTTTTCTTATTTCTTTTTTTTTTAAATAAACTTTATTTTCTTAAAATTACGACTACAAAATAAAACCTTAATTACAAATACAAAAATTAAATCAAAAAGAAAAAATAAAAAATAAAAAAATAAATGACAAACACTTAACAAAAAACGTCATGACTTATACAAAGACAAAACTATCACATTCATATCCTTATATATACAATGCTTTCCCTTGCTATTTCTTTATTATTTTTCCATCATACTTTTGACTTCGGCATTAGAGACTGATTTATTTTATAGCTAACAATCTTGGTCTTACCAGTTCTACTGTATCTGTTTATCCTAATTCTTTTCAGAATTCTGTCTCAACCATGTCACTGTCATACCATGAATTCCTAAAATATTGTAATGTTTTTTCCAATTGTTTTATATACTTTTCTTTACTTTCCCCATTCAAAATACATGTTAGTTTGTCCATTTGGATTACATTGAATAATTTCATTTCCCATTCTTCTATTGAGGGCATTCTGTTTCCTTTCCATCTATGTCCTAAGACCATTCTTGCTGCAGCTGTCATATAAAATAGTTGTCTACCCACTTTTTTTTCTAAATCTTTTTCCAGCATTGATAACATATATACTTCCGGGGTCATACTGAATCTTACATCTAATATCTTTTCAATTCGATTATGAATCCTTTTCCAAAACCCTTTCACTATTTTACATGTCCACCACAAATGATAAAAAGAGCCTATCTCTTCCTCACACTTCCAACATTTGTTAGAACATCCGTTTGTCATCTTCGCCAATTTTTGAGGAGTAAGATACCACCAAAAATACATTTTGTAAAGATTTTCTCTAATATCCTGACATGCTGTAAATTTTATAGTTTTCAACCAAAATTTTTCCCATTGTTCCATCAAGATAGAATGGGAGAAATTCTGGGCCCATTTCAGCATTGGTGTTTTAACAGTTTCATCCTCTGTATGCCATTTTAATAGGATCTTATAAATAGAGGAAATAACTTTGGGTTTATCCAAACATAATATCATATTCAATTCCTCTTCTTTCTTTTGATAATCATTGAACTTGATATCATTCTTTAATTTTTCTCTTATCTGCCTATATAAGAGCCAGTGACATTTTATCCCCTTTTCCTCCATTTCTACTTGTGTCTTGATTTTAATTTGTTCTCGTTATGTTTCCACCATATCCTCGTATCTAATCCATTTATCAAACAAAATATTTTCCTTTTTATAGAAGGCCTTATGAGGGGATACCCATTTCGGGGTTTTAATACAAGCTCTTTTGCTGTACTTTCTCCAGATTTTCGTTAAGATCTTAAATAGTGTCAGTTAAAGTCTCTATTGTTTTTCCCTTTATTGAACCATAAGTAGTAATGCCAACCTGATCCTAATCCATCCCCTTCTATATTCAATAATTGCATATTGTCTAATTTGATCCATTTCTGAATCCAATGCAATCCACAAGCATGGTAATATAAAATTAAGTTTGGTAGAGTTAGACCACCTCTTTCTTTAGCATCCCCCAACAATTTCATTCTGACCCTCGGTCCCCCCCCCCATATAAATTTAACAATCTCTTTTTGCCAAACCTTGATAACCTTCTCATTTTGAATAATGGGGATAGTCTGAAATAAATATAACATCTTTGGGAGTACGCCCATCTTAATTGTTGCAATCCTACCCAACCAGGATAAATTTAAATTATTCCAATTTTTTAAATCTTTTGAGATAGATTTCCATATATTCAAATAGTTCTTTTTAAATAGATCAGAAATCTTATTTGTAAGTGTAATTCCGAGATATTTGACCTTTGATACCAACGTAAAACCTGTAGTTTGTGCTACTATGTTTCTTTCTGATTCCGTCACATTTTTCGTCAAAATTGTAGTTTTTTCTTTGCTGATTTTCAAACCCGAATTTTTACCGAAATTATTAAGGATACTTTTCAAAACATTTATGTCTCCCTCTGGATATTCTAGTGTTATCGCTAAATCATCTGCGAATGCTTTTATCTTATGTTCCTTATCTCGTACCTTGATTCCTTTAATTCTCTCATGGCTTTTTATCTTCATTATCAAGACTTCAATAACTAATAGAAATAATAGTGGAGACAATGGGCAACCCTGACGTGTCCCTCTTTGAATTTTGAATTTTCCAGCTTTTTGGCCATTGATAATCACTTGTGCATATTGCATTGAATAGATAGATTTTATCCAATTTATAAAGTTTAATCCCAAGCACATCTTTTGACACACCTTAATTAAAAATTTCCAATTCACCGTGTCAAAAGCTTTTTCTATATCTAGGAATAAGGCAATCAATTTTTTCTGGGAATGGTTTTCGCATAGTTCTAAAATATTGATTATGTTACGCATATTATCTTTCATTTGTCTACCAGGAAGGAATCCCGCTTGATCCTCACAAATTATTTCCCTTAATACATCTTTTAATCTATTTGCTAATATAGCTGCAAATAGTTTGTAATCAGAATTCAAAAGTGAAATTGGATGATAATTTTTGATGTCCAGCGGGTCTTTCCCTTCTTTATGTATTAAGGTTATCTTAACCTCTCTCCATGTGTCGGGAATCTTTCCTTTTAATGCCTCGTTCATAATTGTTTGGAGAATAGGAGCAAGTTCATTTTGGAAAGTTTTATAAAATTGACTTGCAAATCCATCTGGTCCTGGTGACTTCCCTTTTTTTGCTTTTTGGATTGCTCCTGTTACTTCTATTAATGAAATTGGTTTATTTAATTTCTCCCGCTGTTCCTCTGTTAATCTTGCTAGATCTTGTTATCTAGATATGCTTCTATCATCTCCTCTTGAAGTTCTTGACCTTTATATAGCATCCTATAAAAATTTGTCACTATTTTCTTTATTTGTTGGGAATCTGTATAAATTGTCTCTCCGCTTTTAAGTTTAGTAATCAGTGTCTTCTCCTTCCTTTTTTTAAATCTATACGATAACCATTTTCCTGCTTTATTTGCCCATTCAAAGTAGTACTGCCTAGTGTAAATCATTTTCTCATTGATCTCCATTTCTATTTGTGTCTCTATTTGCTTCCATAGTATTTTAATTTCTCTCTGCGTTCTCTTGTTATCAGGGTCGTTGTTAAGGCTTTCTTCTTTCTTTTTTAGGTCATCATTCAGCTTTTGAAAATTCTCTCTTTTCTTCTTATTTATTATTGCGTTGTGTTGTATAATATACCCCCTAATCACCACTTTGGCCGCATCCCATACCGTCATTAAATTTACTCCTTTGTTAAGATTCTCGTCAAAATAAGTTTTAATCTGATTCTTAATTTTCTGTAAAAATTCTTCTTCTAACAGTAGTTTCTCTTTTAGTTTCCAATTAAATGATTCCTCCAGTCTGTGTCCTAGTGTCAATAAGATTGGGTTATGATCTGAAAGGTTTCGGGGTAGTGTCTCTTGTTTAGTAATCATTTGGGCTAAGGAATTTAATATCAAAAACATGTCGATTCTTGATAATGAAGCGTGAGGTTCCGAATAGAATGTAAAATCTTTGATTGCGCCATATTTATATCTCGACGTATCTATTAAGTCTAAATTGACCATCATATTCTCAAATGATCCAGGAAGTTTCCCTTGTTTTTCTTTTATTTTCTTCTTTGATTTCCTATCCAATTTTGGGTTAATCACCCCATTCCAATCACCTAGAAATATAAAATGATTATAATCCAGGACTATAATTTTCCTATTCAGTTCTTTATAAAAATTTTCTTGTTTCCTATGCGGACCATATATTCCAATTATTAAAATTCTTTGATTTTGCCAATTAATTTCAACCGCCACATAACGCCCAGCTTCATCTTTTAACATTTCTTTAGAGTAAAGTCTTGAGTTTACATATAACACTACCCCTCTCTTTTTTTGTACTCGAGGTAGACACATATTCACTTCCCAACTTCTTATTACGGACCAGCTGAATTTTCTCAGGTTGTATACGAATTTCTTGAAAACAAATTATATCTAATTTTTTCCTTTCAATAAAATGAAATATTTTCCTTCTTTTGTGGGGGTTGCAATGCCTTTTATATTCCAAGAGAGAATTTTCAAATTCATACTTTAAATATTTATAGTTCAGTTGCTCTTAATTAGTCTCTTCTACTGACTCCAAACTCTCCTCTTCCTCTGACTCATTCCCTGTGGCTTCCTCTTCTTCAGCCCCTTTTCGCTCTTGGATATCTTTCTTTTTATTTTCTGGTTGAAGCTCTCCTCTTTCTTCTTCATGTTGTGATTTCTGTCTCCATTGTTCTTTTCCGTATCTCTTCATGAATATTTTGGCTTCCTGTACCATTTCAATCTTAAATTGCTTCCCCCGATACCTAAAGTTAAAGCCTTCTAATTTCCCCCACCGGTACATTATGTTTTGATGTTTCAAAAAAGTTGTGACAAATCTGTACTCGTTTCTTTTTCTGAGAATTTGCGGCGGTATATCTTTATAAATCGATACTCTGGCTTTATCAATTATCAAGTCTGTCTCCAAACTTTTCTTAATTATTTCTTCTCTCATTTTCTTACACAGTAGTTGTACCATTACGTCCCGTGGGAGTTTTCTCTCTTTTGCTATCATGGACTCTATCCTATATATTTTATCGATCTCCCATTCCATCTTTTCCACCAAGATATTCAAATATTCTGCTAGTGGAGGAATCAACCTCTCATACAGGTTTTCATCTCTCCGCTCTATCAATCCTCTTATTTTTATAAAATTTTCTCTTGCTTTTAGATCCATCAACGCTTTTTCATCTAGCAGTCGCTCTTGTTGTCTTCTCAAGTTCTCCATTGTCTCTTCTGCCTCCTTTGTTTTCAATTCCAATACTTCAACCTGATTTTGTGTAGACTTTAAGTCTTCTTGCAGACCTCCTAGTGCCATCTTTATTCCTTTCAATTCATTTTTGAAGTCTTGTTTTATCTCACCTCTCAACTCTTTCATTTCTTGCCTTATATCTAGTTTAATATTTCTTATCTCCTCCAATAATGTCATTTGGTATTGCTCTGCTTTATTCTGCTCAGGCTTCAGTACTGGTTCCAGTGATAGCTTCCATTGTCCTATAGAAGTCATCATCTTGGGTGCCTTGGATGTCTTCCTAGTATTCATTAAGCTTTCCCACGTCGGTAAAACCGTTATTAGTAGTTTGATGGGGTTTAACAATTCTTTAATCATAAATTGTTAGCTACACGCTACGTTAAAAAGGTCAGCTATTTTCACTTCGAACTCTTAACTCACTCAATATATATTAGTATACCCTTCTTATCAATAATCTTATCTATATTTGTAATTATTTATCAATTTCCCAAATTGCAATAATATCAAGATGCAAGTGTTATCGATTCAACCAAGATATACCCTCCCCTAGAAGCCGATTATAGGCAAAAATATCAATTTATATTTCAGTATTGAATTAATTGATTTCAATTAAATTCTTATATCCTTGTTAGATCAAGCATTAATTCATCGATATTAATTTCTTTCCAAACAATACATTCTTATCAGTATTAAAGGCTCTATTAAACAATCTATACCGTCATGTATTAAATATCAATTCATCAATATCAGGTTGAATAACAATTCTTCAGATCTCTTAGATAGACATCAATTCATCAGATCACTTAAAAAGTCTATACCTATCAAGTCGTTAGAATGAAATGTAAGCCTTATAAGCAGTTATCTATATTTACTCTACATATAATCTATTGTGCCTTATAATATTAAGTCTTAGTTATTACACTGTTTGCTTTGCTCCAGTCTTAGCATGTTGTTAATGGCGATCTTCACCTCTCTCTCTCCTTGCCAGTTTCTTCCCCGTCTCTCTCTAACGGCTCACTCTTGTGCTGTACTGTGCCGTCTTTTCTTTCACGTCCTCAAACCTTGGTTTTTAGTCCACCTTTATATTCAACATTCTGTGCTAACCTTTTCCTTTTTTCTCTCCTTATTCTTGCCTTCTATCAGTCCTAAATAGATGAATCACCTCAGTTTTAGAGTTTAAATTTGTAATCCACCGGCTTCAGTTTATTCAGAGTCACGTTTCCACTGCCGCCATTAAAGTTTCTGTAGCCCGTCTTTGCTTCTTAGACACCTGCCGTCTCAATCTCTCTCTAACTACTGTTAAATTCTTATTACGGAGGTTCTGATCTTTCAAATATCAGTTTAATAACCACCTGGGAAACTGATAGTCCAGCACGAAGATCTTCACTTTTAAATCTTAATTTTAGGTGGGATATTTTAAAAGTCCAAGATTTTACTTGCTGGCTGACTCTCTAGTAATAACTCCCCACGCACATGGTTCCCTGGACACATGTTCTCTCCGTCAGTGTTTATTAAATCCAACCCACCTATCGATATCCCAACATTTTATCTGCTGTTAGAGTACTCCTCCGAATTCCTTACTCACGAAAGCATCTGACGGTTTTAAATCTCTCTCAGGCTGAAATTGAAGGACCTTAAAGCTCTCTCCTCTGCCGAGTCTTAAAAACAGTTTGCAGGCGTCGCTTGTGTGCCCAAGCACTGGCAGATGACTGTGGCTGCTCTAATCTTCTCCGTCCTGTCCGCTGCCGTCTTGCACGATCGTGCTAGATGGAAGCTAGGAGACGCGTTCCGATCTCCGGAGCCCCTTTTCGATCTCTTTATTCCAAGGGAGATCTTTTGGCTGGTTTGTTGGAATCACCAGCTGTCTTCTGCCATCTGCCAAAGGATCCCCTCACATGGAGCTTTACGGGAAGCCTTTCCGCGATGCCATAACCAAACCGGAAGACAAAGATTCAGAACAGGACAGGGTACTTGCCTTGACTAATAACCTTCCTCAGACCATGTGGCGTCTAACATTCTATACACAGTGGTGTATAGCCTGGGGATGTTGCCAGAACTGCTTGTTGGTCACAGGGAGTAAATAAAGGAAAGAGGAGTACAGGCAGTGCCCAGCATCCATTCGGCAACCAGGGGAAGACCAATGAGGTTGCTGTCTCGAATTTTTAATGGCCCACCTTCCCAGCTTCCATTTCTCTTGCTGGTAAATGGTCACGACAGCACTCAAGAGCTTCACAGTTGCCAGGGCTGTGGAGTAGGGATGGAAAGATAATATTCAAACGTATTCAAAAAATTGTTGAAAAACACATATTTTTGTGTGTGTGTTGTGAAACCGTGATGAAAAAAAACCTGGTCTGATAAGAATTTTCTCAGTTGGGGACTTCCTCTCCATATTCATGCATGGTTGTTTTGCACAGAAAACAACTTTTCTTTTTGTTTTGCGAAAAAAACATTTCCATGCAGAAATATTGTTTTCTATGCAGAAAATCTGCTTTTGTGCAAAACAATCACCGATGAATTTTGTGCAGAAGAAGTGGCAAGCTGCAAATAGGCTTCCAAAAATGTGTGTTTTTTCTTGATTGCTGAAATTACTCAGTATTTCCTTTGGGGGGGGGTTTAGTGGAGATTTGCATTCCTAGCATAAAGCTTGCCTGAGGATCTTTTGAATAGCATCTTGTTCCATATTCAAAAGATATATACATGTAGCCCATGTAACCTGAGTACACTTATTTGTTTTGCATGGTCAAAAAGGACAACCAAATGTGTCAGTGCACTTAAATAGGCTTAAAACACAACCAGAACACCAACCCTTTTTCTTCTTTTGGTTGATTATCTTATGCCACTCCAGAATTCATTTTTGCTATGAATCTGGACTCTTTTTTTAAAAAAAAAAAGGGGGGGGAGATAAACAAATACCTTTTTAAATTCATTATCAGGCTCAGATACAGCCACCATGTTGAAACTTGAAACTACTGGTGTTTTTTAATTTTTTTTTTCCTAGAAGGATTAAAATTCCTAGGTGATGGTGAGACAGATTGGTGTAGAAAGCTGTTTTGTGCTTGGTTCCAGTAGTTTTCTTATTTCATGACATATTTCATCAAGCTTTTTATCCCATCAATCCATGGGACATCTTCTGCAGATCAGGAACCACTGGACTCGATCCTATTCACAGTTGCCTTCACTCTTCCAGGTCTGCTGGGCATAATCATTTGGCTCCATTCTTGTATTTGAACCTCAGGAGACTGAGTAACCTTATTTAGTCCCTGTTGTACTGCAATGCTTTGAGCAAGATACATGCAAATATCATAGGAGGTCTACATTTATCACTGGTTTCCAACATTAGCAAATGCAAAACAAAAACTGCAAATGTTGTAACAGAATCACCCCAGAATTTGAATTTCTATTGCTTTGAACCTGGAGGAAAACATTCTACCTACATTTTTTTAAAAAAAATCAGCATTTGGGACATATTAACTTTTCTCCCTGGAGCCTCGACAAAATAGTATGTGAGACTAGGCTCTCTTGTCTCTCAGGATGCCAATAAAGCAAGAGTAAAGAAGGAATATCATGTCAGCATTAGGTGAGCAGTCATATCTGATTTCAGGGCTGGTTTCCATATCCCTAAGTAAGAGAAAAGGAATAATCCCTTCATTTCAACTTTTTTTTTATTGTTATTTTATTTATTTATATCCCAACTTTCTCATGTCAGTGAGATTCAAGGTGGCTAACATCATTAATAGTGCAAATTAAAACATCATATATTCATATAAATATATAAAACATTATATATTCATATAAATATAAATAAAAAATTAAACATTTACAAAGTTAAATGCTTACATATTAAAAGTTTAAAATACATTAAAATACATTTTAAAAGCTATACCAACTTTAAAACAGACTCACATAACATCAAGAGCCTAATTCCAGTCAATTCATGGCAGTCAGATGGCACAAAAATGTTTTAACTTGCTATCAGAAGGAAAGCAGGGACTTGGACCCTCCTGGCCTTTCTAGGGAGGAAATTCCAGAGTCTTGGAGCAGCCACTGAGAAGGCTTGTTACCCCCAAATATAGGTGCCACAAGGGCCACCCCACGATGCCAAATACCTCTTTGCAAAAGTGAGGAATGAATTAGCTCAAAGAGGAGCCTTGCAAGAGGAGGATAACTTAATGAGACCTTTTCTACCAATGTCTACTGGCTCATGCAGGAAAAGAACCAGCCAGAGATTCAAAAGTAAGCTAAAAATGTGTTTTTAGTGAAGTGAAGGAGAATTCTCTCCTAACTGAAGGAGAAAGGGAGGGGAAAAATTATGGATAGAGAGGCTAAGGGTTTTTTTTGGGGGGGGGTATAATTACCAGTCCAGAAGAATAATAAAAAGCTCAAATGTGGGTTGGCTTAGGTAGGACCTAAGGACAGTTTTCGCTCAGGAGCCAGACAGACAGAGTGAAGAGTACACCTTCAAGAGACTGCACTGGGCATCCTGAAATCAGGGGTATTTGTACCCCAAAAATAGCCTGTGGCAGTGGAAGGTATGTGCAGTTCCAGGTGTGGAACAATTGGAGTTGTAGCACAGACAATGGACTATCAACCCACTAATGTTCACAGTGTTTGGATGACAAAGACATAATGTGTGTTGTAATAGCTGTCTATTGTGGGTGCTACAAGGCAAGAGGGAGAAGTCCAGGTGCATACGGAATGGATATCTGTCAATCAGTATCCTGGTGAATTTCTCACAATTGCATTTCTTGGGGAAACTCCAGGTCCTACTTAAGCCTGTACTCCACAGGGATGGCATTTATTTGACTGACAAATGACTTAGTCTTACCTGGAGGGTGTTTAGGTTGACCTGCCTCTCTTGTTTATAGTCGGGTTTCTTCCCTCGCTTGATTTGACCTCTCAGTCACCTCTTAGGCTTGATTTTGATATCACAACCAATTAATACAGTTGTCAATCCAATATGGTGCCAATTAGGTATAATGCCCATTTAAACCATACTGATATTGGGGACCCCCAAAGCAGGGCCTTATAGGCTTTCTCTTTTCTTCTCACCAAACACACCTGAAAGGGTGCTGAGACAAAGAGAAGAGCCTCTCTGGATGATCTCAAAGCTGTACTGGGCTCATAAAGGGAGATACAGTCTTTCAAAAACCTGGGCCCAAGCCATGTAGGGCTTTGCAGGTCAAAACTAGCACTTTGAATTGTGCCCAGAAATGGACTCGCAAGTAGTGGAGCTGTTGCAACAAAGCACCGCCCTCTCAGAATGCCCTTGCAAAAAAGAATGCAGCCAGTCTAGAATGGGACCTCCAAGCCCCATCCCAGTGAGGCAACTCAGGATATCATGGTAAATAGTACTGAAAGCCTGTGAAAGGTCCAGCAGAATAAATAGGGACACAGTCCCACCATCCAGGTCACTGTGCAGATCAAGGCAATCCAAGCTATCTTTGTCCCATAAGCAGCTCTGAAAGCAGACTGAAAGGGATCAAGATAATCTGCCTCATTCAAGAATCCCCAGAGTTGAGAAGCCACTACATGCTCTAGGACCTTGAACCAGAATAAAGGTTAGAGACTGGCTTAGGGTTACCTAGTATGCTAGGATCCAGGGAAGCTTCTTTCAGAAGCAGTCTTAACACAGCCTTCTTCAAGAACAGCCTTGTTGTAAAGAGGCTTCACTTCCCTTCCTCACTGTGCCAGTCCCCTCTGGTCTGTTTAATTAGCCAGGAAAAGAATGCCTCTAGTATTCATGTGGTGGCTCTCACTTCTCCAAGGATCCTGTCCACATCCTCAGGCTTCATCTGGGAAACACCCCACCTTTAATTAATATTTTTGTCCAAACAGGAAAATATTTTTCCCTTTCTCTTAGCTTCTGTGTGCTCGAATTGAACTGGTACTGTCCTGAACCGGCAACCCCATTGCAAATACATTAACTGTGTGGCAGTTCAGAGGTGCCAGAGAGCTGTACTAAGTTGCAGTTTTCTGGTGAACATCTACCATGTGTCTGTGATTGTTTACAGATCTTTCTCTTTTTTTTATCCTTTACATGATCACTGAGCCAAATACCAGCATAAGACATGATAAATAACAACATCATTTCACATGAGAAATGATTCTCAGAATCATGGAGTTCTGAAAACTATTGCTCATAAAACACAAATTGAATCCTGAAGGGAAAACTGTTAAGCATTGGGTCATCATAGAGTCATAGACTCATAGTGTTGGAAGAGACCACAAGGACCCTCATGTGTAACTCTTTACAATGCAGGAAGACACCATCAAAGCATTCCCAACAGATTGCCCTCCAACGTCTGTTTAAAAACCTCCAAAGATATACCGTTTCAGATCTTAAAGAAGAGACAAGAATATAAGCCATTGGCGAATCTCCTGGTAAAGTATCAGATTAATTATCGATGGGAGAAAATCGAGGACATCTCTTTCATGTATAAACAACAGAGATATAGAATTAATTCAATGCATAAGGCGAAGGAAATGATGGAAAGATTGAAGAAAGACTTCCAGAAGACAAGTTCAGAGGAAGGGAAAGAAGAGGAACAACCTCTAGGAGAAGAAGAGGAGAAATCACAAGAAGAAGACGATGAGGATGAAGTACAACAAGAAGAAGAAATTCAGCAGGAAGAAGGTGAATTAACAGGAGACCAAATAAAAGATTGAGCCGATATTAAAACTATAACATTATTAACAAAAGGGACAAAATGGACAAATGGGATTTTAGGATACATTCTTGGAATATTAAAGGATTTAACTCTGAATATAAAAGAAGACAAACATTTCACTATCTAGAAAAATAAAATTTGGATGTAATTTGCTTACAAGAAGCTCGAATCAGGACTCAAGACTTGAGATACCCTCGTAACCCGAAATTAGGTAGCTGTTACGCAGCAACGATTGACAAAAAGAAGCGGGGAGTGATAATATATGTGAATGCAAGGTATGGAGCTCATCAGGTTTTCCAGGACAGCAATGGTCGATACCTAGGCGTAGAAGTTACAACTAAACAAGATAAGATATTGATAGTCGGAATCTACACACCCAACAGGGCGAAGGGTGAATTTTTTCCTAAAGTACATGAGGAGATACAGAAATATATGAGTGACACTGGCAATTTGAACATTGCTGTACTGGGGGACTTTAATGGAGTTGTCAATCCAAAATTAGATAGATCGGTGCAGAAATTGATCCCCCGAAACAATGGAAAATTACCTAAGAGCTTCTTTAATATGATGGACGATTTGAACCTCTTCGATGTATGGAGGTATAAAAATGGACAATTGGAAGGATCCTTTTTTTTTCAGACAGATACAAATCAATGTCCAGAATTGATACGATGCTGGTATCTAAAGCATTATTGTTGAAGGCTACAGACATAGACATTTTTCCGAATTTATGTTCAGATCACAACCCACTGCTTCTTAGGATGAAGATTAAGGAAAGGGAAAGGACATGGAGATTAAATGATGAGATCTTTAATAAAGAGAAATACATAAATGAAGCGAAGAAGGAGTTGATTAACTATTTCAGTGAAAATATGACACCGGATTTGACGATGAGGACTATTTGGGATGCAAGTAAAGCAGTGATGCGAGGCAACTGTATCAGATGGTCTTGCAGAAATTGGGAAAGAAAGGAGAAATGCTGAGCAGCAAATATTGGACAAAATGAAAGAAGTTGAGAAACGGATAAGGAAATATCCTTTTGATGAGAAAATCAGACTACAGATGAAAGTTTGCCAAGCTGAACTGAATCAACTTAACTTGAAAGAAATAGAACAACAAGTACGGAGAACAAGACACAATTATTTTGAACAAGCAAATAAACCCTCAAAGCTTCTCTCCAATCTGTTGTGGAGAAGATGGACTAAGAATATTATATCAGAGATAAAGACTAGAGAAGAGAGAATTACTAAACATGAAGGAATAAAGCAGGCATTTTATAAGTATTATGAGAAACTGATGAGCAAGATTTCGAAAGTGAAAAAACAACAGGAACTGGAAGAATATTTGGATAGAACAAATAAATTAAGATTTACTGAAGATCACAGATTGATCCTGAATAAATCGGTTCTATGATGGAAGTAATGGAAGCTATTAAGAACCTTAAGAATGATAAAGCTCCGGGTCCAGATGGCTTTACAGCAAGATATTACAAGACTCTACAACATGAGATTTCAATTCCATTGCAAAGTACTATAAATGAGATTATAAAAGAAGGAGTACCGGACACCTGGAGAGAGGCAAATGTGGTGCTAATTCCTAAAGAAGGGAGAGACTTAACAGATGTCAAAAATTATAGACCAATCTCACTTTTGAATATAGATTATAAGATTTTTGCTTCAATCCTTGCAACGAGACTTAAAAAGATTTTGGCTGAGCTTATTCATGAAGATCAGAATGGTTTTATACCAAAAAGATATTTAAGAAATAATACAAGAACAGTATTGAATAAAATTGAATATTATGAAAAACATAATGAGAAGAAAATAGCCATGATATTTGTTGATGCAGAGAAGGCTTTTGATATGATCAGTTGGCCTTTTTTGAAAACAATAATGAAGCAAATGCAAGCTGGAGATGGATTTCTTTTATGGATTGAAGCAATATATAACCAACAAAGAGCTCGACTGGTCATTAACGGAGATAGAACTAAGCAGATTGAATTGAACAGAGGAAAAAGACAGGGATGTCCTCTGTCCCCTTTGTTATTCATATTGACAATGGAGATATTAAATAACAACATAAGAGAAGATAATGCTATAAGAGGAGTCCAAATCAAGAATTATCAATACAAACTTAAAGCATTTGCTGATGATTTGGTTCTGTTTCTTGAAGATCCTAAGAGAAGCATACAAAATCTTACCGGAATAATACAAGAATACGGAGAATTTTCAGGATTCAAGGTAAATAAAGAAAAAACAGCTTTGTTAATGAAAAACATGACAGACAAGGAGGAGAACGAATTAGCACTTGCAACTGGATTTAATAAAGTACAAAAAGCAAAATATCTAGGTGTCTGGATAGCAAAAAGGAATAATGAGCTGTTTCAAAATAACTATGAGAAAAAATGGAAAGAGATAATTAAAGACTTGAAAAGGTGGACTTCCATGAAATTGTCTATGTTGGGGAGAATAGCGACTATCAAAATGAATGTTCTTCCAAAGATGAATTTTTTGTTTCAGAATCTCCCCATAATGACAAACAGTAAACCTTTCATACAGTGGAAAAAAGACCTGACCAAATTTATATGGCAAAGGAAAAAACCAAGAATTAAATGGAATATTATGACAGATCAAATACTACGGGGAGGAATGGGAGTACCGGATTTTCAATTATATTACACAGCTGCGGCATTCATATAGTTAAAAGACTGGATTGATTTACAAGATACAAGAATGCTTGCACTGGAGGGAGCAGACCTGAGGATGGGATGGCATGCCTATATGTTTTATGATAAAGCAGAAATTGACAAAGATTTTTCGCATCACTATATCAGAAAATCACTTCTGAAGATATGGAATAAATATAAGAGTAAAAACATAAGGCAGCTACCCATGTGGGTATCCCCTCAAGAAGCTTTCTTTGGAAGATGGAAGGGAACAGAGAAATGGCTGAGATATGAGGATATATTAGAGAAAACAATGACAAACGCTTATAAGATCAAATCAAGAGAAAAATTGGAACAGGAAGGATTGCCATTAAGTTGGTTTCTGTACAGGCAGCTAAATGAGAGATTCCAGATGGACTTGAAAACTTATGGAATAGAATCCAAAGAAAGGACAGGAGTGATTAAATGGATCTTTGACAATCCACCGCATCTGTTAGCCCATATATATCAAGAAATATTAACACAGGAGAAACAGGAGGAGACTGTGAAATCTGCAATGATTTTGTGGGCACAGAATATTGGGCATTCAATTCAATTAGATGAATGGGAACAGAGCTGGAAAAGGACACAAACATTTACAATGGCTCAGGATCTTAAAGAAAACTATTTTAAAATGTTTCATAGATGGTACATGACACCAGAAAAGTTAAAAAAGATTTATAATACAGGTACGGGAATGTGTTGGAAATGTCAGAAAGAGGTGGGAACAATATTTCATATGTGGTGGTCATGTCCCAAGGCAAAGAAATATTGGAGTGAAATACATAAAAAGATGTGTGAAATACTGAAGGTTCAATTTGTAAAAAAACCTGAATTTTATTTGTTAAACACGACAAATGTTCTTGAGAATACTAACATTAAGAGGCACTGGAGATTAATATTGTACATGATAACGACAGCTCGAACTGAATATGCCAAATTGTGGAAGTCTCAGCAAATACCCACAATCGAACAATGGTGGGGGACATTTATTGAGAATAGAAATGCGGATATTGTCTCACAAAGATTAAAGGGGAAATCAGACGATCAGATAAAAGCAGAATGGCAAATTGTAATGGGTAATTGCTGGGAACTGCCAAGTGAAAATGTCTGAATTATGGTTGAAATTAAAGAGGAATAACTGTAACATAACAGGAGTTGATGAGAGAAATGCAAGATCAAGCACATAAGATGAACATGGAATTGTGAGGCATAATTTTTTATATGTGAGTAGATATCTAGAAAATGAAAACTAGATCAGAGTGGAAGAACAAAAACATTACATGTAAAAGTACAATTTGAGATGATGTTTTTTTATTTGTGAAACTTAATAAAATTATTAAAAAAAAAACAACCTCCAAAGAAGAAGACTCTACCACACTCCCCAGCAGCATATTCTACTTCTTCTGAAATGAATCAGTCTTAAAAGTGCTGCTACATTCCTCCCACCTCTCGTGCACGTTTTTCCTTTTATGCTGAAAGAGTGACACAGCTCACTCTTGGAGAAATACTGAGATTTTGAATGAGAAATGGTCATTAAATAGGATCAAGTGGGGAAGAGAGTTATGTGAAGCATACTGCATGATGAAAATATGGAGGCAATATTAACCTCTAGTTAACTTCAACATTAAGAGCAATAAAGTTATTCCATCAGTTTTTCCAAGTTGGGGAGGAGGTGACTTCTAGCAGGAAAAGCAATAGCATGGAAAGAATAGCAAAGTGACTTGAGGCAGATCATAATGTAGCTGATCAATTCCAAGTACTATAAGTTGGAAAACAAAGTGGGATAAAGAGTTACTTCCTGGAGTCTCAGAATATCCCAGGTGACATGATACCTGAATGGGTCATTAGTAACACAATGCCCCTGAGATTTGCATTCTTCTCTCATTTGGTTTGATCATTTAAAAACACTCAGGCACTGGATTGCTTTCTGTTAGGAATCAGAGAGAAAGGAGAAGAATCACAGACAAATAACTATTGCAGATACTTATTGCAGAAGATGGCATTTATGGCTAGTGACCAAGTGTCTCCAATTGTTATCTTCTCCTGGATCATTATAATTTTTTTGTGCATAGTTTCCATTTTAGGAAATGGATTTATCACCATCGTGAATGTGCTTCAGGGGCTCCAGAACAAAAAGATATCCCCTTGTGATTTCCTCTTGACTTGTTTGAGCACTACCAGATTATTAGCACAGCTGATTTCTCTGGTGTAATATTTTGTATATTTCTTCGTTTCTAGCAGTACATTAGAAATGTTTTCTCTTTTCTGGATATACCTCAACATGGCTGGTCTCTGGTCTCTCTCATGGCTCAACATTTTCTACTGTGTGAGGGTCACCAACTTTGCCAACCCTTTCTTCCTTCAGATAAAGTCAAGGAACAACCTGCTTCTACTCAGGCTGCTTGGCATATCAATGCTCATTTTCGTGGTTTCCTCTTTTCCTTCAGTCTTCAGTTATTTCAGAACCAAAGTACCATATAATCTGACTGTATCACCCGCAAACAACACTTACCAAGGTGAAGTTCGCAACAACCTGTCAATGAGTTTTCGTCCCCTGCTAGTAACTTTTACGTGCATAAATTTCAGCATGAACCTAGCTGCATACATTCTTTTGCTCACCTCTCTGTGGAGACATGTGAGAAACCTCAGAAAGAATGGCATTGGTGTTCAGGACCTCAGCACCCAGGTCCACCTCAAAGTCATGAAGGTTTTGTTGATCTCTCTCTTCTTCTACCTTTTATTTATTGCTGGTTCGATAATGACTTCAGGTGGCTTTTTCGAGTTTCAAATAAATAAATCACGGGTTGCCGAGATCATGATGTCAATATTTTCTCCAGCACATTCCATAATATTAATATGGGCCAATCCAAAACTAAAAGAAATGGCTGGTCGCGTTCTAAACATCAGACCAAGAGGTTCATAATAAAGGAGAAGGTGGCAAGAGATATCCATCCCTGTGTCTGAACAAAGACTGCTTCTGTCTGTGAGTGCAGTAAACATCAAAAGTGGGAAAGATTCTTAATATAGAGACTGCACGCTCTCATGAGGGAATGTTGACAATCTGTCTTTTTAGATGGTGGGATATAAGAGATATCTGTTTGTATGCTGGGCCCCATATTAGCTCCTTCACTATTCCTGCAGTGTTCTGACTTCTCTCACGCTGCCCTGAGACACCTCGACATTTCTGCAATGATTGATTCGGACTCTTCTCCATGTCAATCACTGCAATGATCAACAAATCAGTAAACATTTGCTTCAGCCAAGGATATGGTGGGAGCTTACTGGCTTGTTCAAAACATTCAACTTTAATAAAAGCATAGAGCTGGAGAAGACCACTCAGTCCAACCCCCATTCATTCAGGAAAACACAATCAAAGCATTCCCAACAGATGACGATCCAGCTTCTCCAATTTAGAAACCTTCAAAGGGGAAGAATTCACCAGACTACAAGGCAGCATATTCCATTGTCAAAACGCCCTTGCATTCAGGAAATTATTCTTAATGTTTTGGTGGAATCTCTTGTCCCAAAGTTTAAAGATATGGCTGCATGTCCTAGTCTCCGGAGGAGAAGAAAACAGGCTTGCTCCATCCTCCATATGACTTCCCTTCAAATATTTAAACATGGCTATTGGAGCACCTTTTACCTTTCTTTTCTTGAAGCTAAACATACCCAGGTCCCTAAGCTATTCCTCATAGGGCACACATACTTTCTAAGCCTTTTATCATTTTGGTCACCTTCCTCTGGACACGTTCCAGCTTGTCAATATCCTTCTAGAACTGTGGTGTCTAGAACTTGATGCAGTATTTGAGATGAAGTCTGACCAAAGCAAAATAGAATGATATTATTACTTCCCTTCACCTAGACACTATATTCCTGTTGATGCAGCTTGGAATTGCACTGGTTTTTTTAGCATGCTGTCCACACGCTCAAGATTCATCTGACAGCCACATGTTAAGATAATATTTTTATCCAAACAGGAAGATATTTTCTCTTTCTCTCAGTTTCTGTGTGCTTGAATTAGCCTGGTCCAATCCTAAACTGGCAACACTATAGTACATGCATTAACTGTGCAGCAGCTCAGAGCTGCCAGAGAGCTGTACCAAATTGCAGTTTTCTGGCAATCCTCCACCATGTGTCTGTGATTGTTTACTGCTTTCTGTCTTCTTTTTATCCTTTACCTGTTCATTCCACCAAATGCCAGCCTAAGACATGGTAAACAATATCATTTCACATGAGAAGTGGTTTTCAGAATCATGGAGTTCTGAAAAAAAAATGCTGATAAAACATGGACTGAATCATGAAGAGAAAAATGTCAAGCACTAGGCCATCATAGAATCATAGATTCTGAGAACTGGAAGAGACCACAGGGGACATCCAGTCCAACTCCTTGCCATGCAGGAATACACCATCAAAGCATTCCCTTTGATAAATGACCACCCAGCCTTTGTTTAAAAACCTCCAAAGAAAGAGACTCCAGCACACTCTGAAGCAGCATATTCCACTGTTGAACTGCTTTTACCATCAGGTAGTTCTTCCTGTGTTTAGATGCAATCTCTTTTCCTGAATTTTGATGTCATTTCTTCATGTCCTAGTCTCTGGAACAGCAAAAAAACAGGTTTGTTCCATCTTCCATATGACAACTCTTCAAATATTTAAACATAGCTATCATGTCACCTCTTAACATTCTCTTCTCCAGGCTAAAAATACCCAGCTCCCTATGCCACTCCTCATCGGACATGGTTTTCTCATCCTTCACTGATAAAGATGCTGGATGTTTTTGGGCCCAGGGCAGAATCCCTAAAGCTCTGCTCCAATGAATACAGTGACAAAGGAGTAGGAGGAGGCAGATGCAAGGGGCAAGTGAGCAGTGATGTAGACTCGAGTCAACAGATTCACACTCAAGTTGGACTTAAGTCACTTCAGTGACTCGATTCGGACTTGACTCCGCAACAAATGATGCACTAACTTGATTTGACTCAACTCGTGACTTGAATATTTTTAATGACTGACTTGCTGCCCTCAGTTCAGTAATAGAACACATTCATCCAGAAACCTTATGACTTTGAACAACACCTCCATCTCTTTTTGCCTACTGGTCTCTAGCCCAAAGTGTGGGCTCATTTCTCAGAGGGGAACAGCAAATGGGCTAGGCAATGGCCTTGAGGCAGGCTTGAGGTCTCCTCAGCAGTCTGTCCTTGCTGTATGTTCAAGGAGCCTTCTAAAACTTGTCTTCTGCTCTTAGGAAAAGTTTTAGAAGGCTTCTCAAATATGCAGCAAAGACAGGCTGCTGAGCAGATCTCAAGCCTGCCTGAGCCTGCCCAGAGTACAGGGTGCATTTCTCAGAAGGGAACAGCAAATGTGTTAGTCAACGAGCTTAAGGAGGAAGGATCCTTCCTTCTAAAGCTTTTGAAGCTTCAGTGATGGGGAGTAAGAAGGATCCTATTCTCCACTTCTGAAAAGTCATCCAGCTTCAGAAATGGAAAGTAAGAAGGATCCTGTTCTCCACTTCTGAAGCTGCAGATGGCAAAATTGCAAATGTGGAGAGCTGACTCTGCTTAAATTGTTAAAACTGAATTTATTTGGCTCTGTCCAATAATTCTGGAATTTTGGTTGGGGTATAAAGTTAACTTCCAGACTTGAGACTTGACTTGAAAGTATCTTCAAGGACTTGAGACTTGACTTGACACTTGATGACTTGAGACTTGGAGTGAAAGACTTAAATACATCACTGCAAGTAAGTATTTGTTGCCTCCTTTCCTTGTGGCACAACAGAAAGGATTTGGATCAGGGGGAAGAACCCCACCATTGTACTGTCTGGAGGGGGAACTGAGATGAGCAACTGAGAGGCTGTAAGTGGCTACTCCTTCCCTGATGGAGGGCTTATGCTGAACTGTCTATTTGCATTTTAAGAATAAACTCTTGAAAACACTTTCAGATTCTCCACTATCCATTGATTGTTGTACAGGTCTCCCCAAAGTGCTGAGGTAAGAGAAAGTGAAAAGGCTGAAGAGAGTTCCTATTTCACTCAATACTTTTTCAGCTCTGTGATTAGAAGGAGAAGTAGAGTAAAGGAAAGAGGGAAGCTGACAGCACCTTTAAGGTCAGTAGATTTCGTTCAGCATGAGCTTTTGTGGATTTCAATCCACCCCTTCAGTGCACTGAAATAAATTGTTCTTAAAGATGTTTCAACATTCCTTCCCTCCATAAAATTTTCCTTTATTCTGAAACAGAATGACACTCGTGGAAATATACTGTGATTTTTTTTTTATAAACAGCTTTTATTTAATTAAATAGAACAGAGTTGTACATCAAAAAGACTAAGAATAAGAGAGAAAAAAAGATACAGAATATTGTTATATCACAGAACAAGATATCCGAATACTTAACAAATAAAGCAATTGACAATTTGTTCAACAGGTTTTCGTTTCATATATGTCTTATATATAAAGTAGTCTAATCTTTATCCATGAATAGATATCTTCCTTTGGTCCCATATAAGCTCAAATAGATCAAAACACTTAAACATTTACTCGAATCTCTTAAAGGATGTGTCTATACAATGTCTCTAATTTAAGTCCAATTCTAATCTATAAAACTCTCTACCACTAGGTTTCCCCATCTGTTTCTTAAATAATGTATTAATGGGTCCCATGTTTTTATAAATGATCCCATCAATGTTCCTCTTACTAAAGCAGTTAATTTGTCAGTTACAGCCATATCTAACAGTTTAATTAGCCAATCTACAGAGAAAATTCTGGGTATAAAATTACAAATGGAACCAGAATGATATCTGTTGGGTATGATAGATGAGAAAATTGGAAAAAAAATACAGGAAACTGTTATTTTACATAACCACTGAGGCTGGAATTATATATGCTAAGAATTGGAAACAACCTGATATACCTAATGAAATATACTGTGATTTTGAAGGAGAAAGGGTCATTAAATAGCATCGTGAGGAAGATGTTAAGCATCTTGCACCTTGAAAATATCAAGGCAATATTAATTTCAGGATGCTCTTCACCACTAAAAAGCAAGAAATTACTCCATCAGTTTTTCCACATGGGGGGTGACTTCTAACAGAAAAAGCAACAGTATGGAACGAGTAGCAAAGTGCCTTGAGGCAGATCATAATGTAGCTGATCAATTCCAAGCATTATAAGTTGGAAAACAAAGTGGTAAAAATAGTTAGTTCCTGGAGTCTCAGAATATCGCAGATGACATGATATCTAATTGGGTCATTAGTAAGAGAATCCTCCTGAGATTTGCATTCCTCTCCCACATGACTTGATTATTACAAAAAGCCTCAGTGGAGTGGAGTGGTCTTTGTTAAGCATCAGAGAGAAGTGAGGAGAATCACAAGCGAATACTTCTTTGAGATATTTCTTGGAGAAGATGGCATTTATCGCTAGTGCCCAAGTGTCTCCATTTGTTATCATCTCCTGGATCATTTTATGTATTCTGTGCATTGTTTCCTTTTTAGGAAATGGATTTATCACCACGGTGAATGTGCTACAAGTCCTCAAGAACAGGAAGATGTCCCCTTGTGATTTCCTCTTGACTTGTTTGAGCACCTCCAGATTGCTAACACAGTTGATTTCTCTGGTGACCTATTTTATGTTTTCCTTCTCTTTGCTCAACAGCTTAGGAACAAAAATTTTTTTTACCTGGCTCTTTCTCAACATGGCCAGTCTCTGGTCTGTGTCATGGCTCAACATTTTCTACTGCGTGAAGGTCACCAACTTTGCCAACCCTTTCTTCCTTTGGATAAAGTCAAGGATTAGTCTGCTTGCACCCAGACTGCTTGGACTATCAATGCTCATTTTTGAGCTCTCCTGTCTTCCTCCATTCTTCAGTTATTTCAGATACAAAGAGCCATGTAATTGGACTGTAACACTGTCAAGCAACATGAACCAGGGTGAGTGTAACTACATCTTTGTCAGAACTTTTGTTGCCCTGGAATTAACTTTTATTTGCCTAAATTTCTGCATGAACGTAGCTGCATCCCTCCTTTTGCTCACCTCTCTGTGGAGGCATGTGAGAAACCTCAGAAAGAATGGCATTGGTGTTCAGGACCTCAGCACCCAGGTCCACCTCAAAGTCATGAAGGCTTTGTTGATCTCTCTCTTCTTTTACATTTTATCTATTGCTGCTACGATAATCCTTGAAGGTAGCTTTTCCCAGTTTGAAACAAACAAATCACTGTTTTCAATTATACTGATAGTTATATTTCCTTCAGCACATTCCATAATATTGATATGGACCAGTCCAAAACTAAATGAAAAAGCTGGACGCATTCTAAACATCAGACAAAGAATTTCATGAAAAAGGAGATGGTGGCAATGGATATCCATCCCTGTGTCTGAACATAGACTGCTTCTGCCTGTAGGTGCAGTAAATATCAAAATGGGAAGAGATGCTAAATATGGAGACTGCTCACTGTCGCAAGGGAATGTTGATAATCTGTCTTTTTACAGGGTTTGATACAAGGGATACCTGTGTGTATGCTGGGCCCTGTGTTGCCCCTTCAATATCCCTGCAGTGTTTGGACTTCTCTCATATTGCCGTGAGATACATCCAGATTTCTGCAATGATTTATTCACTCTTCAATGTGTAGATCACTATAATAACCAACAAATTAGTAAAACATTCGCTACAGAGCATGATAGCGTGAGAGCTTACTGACTTGTTCAAAGAACTCAACTTTGTATGTGACAATATGAATTATAATCTCCGTCTTTCAATCCATGGGAATAAAGTCTTAAACATATTGCTATATGATGTCTGATGTCAGGTACAGATGGTGTTGTAGGGATGTAGATACTGCATCATGACCGCCTATAGAAGAGTTGTCATCTTGTTGGTGTCTTAAGTTCCTTTATGGATGTGGTTGTACTTTTCTGGCTATTGCTTAAGATCTATATTTAGATCACAATTGTGTAAGTACAGTTTCTCAAATGAAACTGCTGCACATGCAGTTGTGCATTCTTGCATGCTTTGACTGTACAGTCCTGCATGGTAGGGGCTTGGATTGGATGGTCCTTTGTAGTCTCTGATTTTCTCATGTCCTCTTTCCTTCTTGTTGCTGCATTGGCTAGGAAATCCTGGATGTTATGCTGTTTTATCAGTTGTTGTGAGAACATTTGGTGCTACTTTCAGGCATTAAACAAAACTTAATATGACTTTAACCACAGACTCTTGCAGCCAAATTAAAAATAGATTAAATCACCCTGAGGAAATACCAACTTATTTTTTTACATTTTGGGGGCAGAATTTAGGCAATTCACATCATCTATATTATTAAAATCTGTTAATCTTGCAGCGAAATTATCCTCAGTGAGATTAGATGATGGGGATGCTAATAAAGAACAATAACAACAAAAACCTAGGCCATTTCCGCACTACATTGTTATAGTGCTATTATTCCACTTTCAACATCTGTAACAGTGTAGTGTGGAAATGGCCCTAGTACCCTGACAGTTCACCCAGAGGAAGGAAATTGAAATGAAGTGCATGGCATCAATCTCTGATTTTGGTACAACACAAATGCAAGAAGATTTCAGCTTTGCCAAGATGTCACAGGAAATGCTTATATTGGACCTGGAACATTTCAGTGATAGAAGAAAGAATATCCCATCATCCTTAAATGGGATACTCTTGCAAGTTCAAGGTTTGGCTGGAGGAAGATGACATTTGAGGAAATTTTTGACAACTCTACTTTGGAGCTCTTTCTCAGGAAAGAAGGACGAGAACAAGTCAAGGATAGACTTATTACTGGACCGATATTTTGTTGTGAATGGGCTTATTTACTGGGTGATTTTACAAATATGGATCTGTAATTATAAGAATCCAAGACACTGTTTAATGTTGGTTTGGTTAAAGAGTGATTTTCTAAGATTGTCTAAACAGGATCTTGCTACTGTAAAAAGAAGTCAGAAAGGATAAGGATATTAAGACATGGTTTCTCTGATAAAATGATTGTTGATTTCTGGCTCAGGTATATATTCTGAAACTTAAAGGAAATGTTTTAATGATTGGGAAAATATGACGCCCTTTAACCTACGACTTATGATGGTATTTATGTTGAAGGAAGATCTTATATGGTTTACCAGACAAAATGGTTCTTGATTTCTGGCATGGGTATACATTTTGAAATTTAAAGGTAATGTTTTAATAATTGTGAAAATGGGTTTTTTAGTTTGTTTGTTGTTTTTTTTGGACTATGACCTATGAAGGCATTTATGTTGAAGGAAGATTTAAAGATGAGATAATGATATCCAAGGTTAATTTCTTTTTTTTATTTTCTTAATATTGTTTCTACTTTTGTAAAAGGAGTAAGTACTAATATTAGCTTAGGTTTCATTGACTATTGGCTATTATTTAGTTTTATAAAGGTATAGTACTGAGAATTATGATTTTTGTAATTAATTAGATAAGTAACTATTATACATATTTTAATGAATAATTATAATTTTTAATAGCTATGTAAGAAATGTTAAGCAGTTTTTAGGTACTATTAATTACCTATTACTTTGGTAAATTTTAGATCAAATAGCTAATTTTAGATGATAAATCATATTTGTATAGAATGACTACTAGATTACTACACACTGCTTGCACCAGGCATAGGAACTAATTTTTAGTTAGGTGTGTCTATTGTAGCTATTAGTTTCTGCTTGTTTTAAGATTGTGTATTTAGAATGTGTTACTGTTCTAGGGTAGTTTTTTTCTTTCCTCTTTGTGTATCATGTTTCAGTTAGTGTTTATTAAGTGTTTTTATTATTTTAATAAAAGGAAAAAAAGAAGAAGAAGAAGAAATTGGCCAGAATGCTTAAAGGGTTTTTTAATGTGTGTTGGCAATGTGAACAACAAGCAGGGACATTTTATGTTATGCGATGGACTTGTGGGAAGGCTAAAGAATTTTAGGTCATTTCTGCCCTACACTGTTATACTGCTATTATTGCACTTTCAACATCCTATGGAATCCCAAGGTTTGCAGTTTAGGGAAGGGCATTTGGAATTCTCAGCCAGGGAGCTGTTTGGCCTCAGGAAACTACAAGTCCCAAATTCCACAGGATGTTGAAAGAGGAATAATAGTACTATAACAGTGTAGTGCGGAAATGGACTCAGAGCCAAATACATAAGCTGATTCAGGAGAATTTGAAGATGCATATTCAACTGAAACCTGAAACCTGAACTGTATTTATTGGGAGCAACCTTAGCAAAGGCGCAAAGGAGATTCTGTGCCAGATACTAGGTTGTCCTCTTCAAAAATCATAACTGCTACAATCAGGACCAATGGTCTGATGGCCTTTCTCATGGTACCACCCAAGTTAGGAAAGTTGATGAGAAAGTGCCTCTACTCTACCTAACGTCAGACTAAAAGTTTTTTTGGTTATGTTTGTGTTAGAATTTTCACTGATCCTCCTATCGTGCATGTGTTTTCCTTGTTGCTGTCCTTCTCCAGGGTCTTGTGCCCTTTTCCTCTTGCCCCTTTCTCTCCTTTCTTCTTAGGTTCTTACTCACTTCTCCATGTCCTTCTATCCAGCCCCCCTCCTTTGTCTTTTCCCTCATTGGTATGCCACAGCTGTTTCTGCTCTTCCTTCTGCAATTTCTTTGCGCATTTCTGCTTCTCCACTCCCCTTTATCTCATCACATCTCATCCATTATACCTCCATCCCGCCCCCACCCTGTGCCCAGTGTCTGCCCAGGCTTTCCCACATGTTCCTCTGCACCAGAAGGTAGAGCGCTGCTGGCTTCCTCTTCTTGATCCTCCCTTCTGTTCTATGCTGCCCATCCTGCTTGTTCTTCACTCCAGTCACATCTGCCATCTGCTGTGGAGTGAAAAACTCCAGCAGGTATGAACAAGGAAGTAGTGAGGGCAAGAACATAACAAATGGAAACATGACTCTCCATATAAATTCCCTGAAAAAAAAAGGCCCTCAAAATTACACTGAATGGCATTGGAATAAAAAGTACTGATGTCCAGACTTTTTTCCCCTTGAAAAAAAAAATGTCATTGATCCTAATTAATTAACATTACCTGAGTTTCTGATCACCGGAAATGGAGTCTTCCAATGTACAGCTAGCTCCAGCTAGCTGAAGCTTTATGATGCCCTTTCTTTCTTTCCTTCCTTCTTTCCCTGTTGCTCAGATCCTTGCAGTGATGTATTGAAGTCTTTTACTCCAAGTCTCAAGTCAAGTCTCTACCTTAAAGTCTCAAGTCAAGTCTCAAGTCCTTGCAAGATAGTTTCGAGTCAAGTCTCAAGTCCGGGACCGAACTTTATATCCCAACCTGTATTCCAAAATTTCTGGACAGAGTTGAATGAAGTCAGTTTTAACAATTTAAGTAGAGTCAGCCCTCTACTTTTGTGATTTTGCCATCTGTAGCTTTGGAAGTGGGAAATATGATCCTTCTTACTTCCTATTTGCAAAGCTGGAGGCTTTTTGAGAAGTGAGGAATAAGATCTTTCTTATTCTCCATTACTGAAGCTTCAAGAGCTTTAGAGGGAAGGATCCTTCCTACTCAAGCCGATTGCCTAACATGTTTGCTGTTCCCCCTGAGATATGCACCCTGCACTCTAGGCACAAGTCTTGCCTTCTGCTCTTAGGAAAAGTTTTAGAAAACTTCTCCTATATGTAAAGGGGACAGGCTGCTGAGCAGACCTCAACCTCATCTCAAGCCCATTGCCTAAACCATTTGCTGTTTCTTCTGAAAATGTGTCCACACTTTGGGGCTTGCCATGTAAGCAGTAAGTAGTAAGGTTTCTGGAGGAATGTGTTATGTTACTGAACCAAGAGCAGCAGGTCAGTCACTAAAAATATGCAAGTCTCAAGTCAAATCGAGTCAACGTGAAATTTTTGCCAAGTCAAGTCTGAGTTGAATCACTGGAGTGACTTAAGTCTGACTTGAGTCCGAGTCAATCGACTCGAGTCTACATCACTGGATCCTTGCAGTTTTACTCTGTTTTGAAAAAGCTTTTGACTATCCCCATGCCACACAGAAAATAAAATCACAGATTTCCTTCATCACATAGCTTACTTCCTTCCCAACCCTTATTTCTATTTGAGTATAGTACACTAATCCTTTTAGTCTTCTTGGTCTCATTCATCTCTGGAATAATTTCCATTCGCTCAGATTTTCGTTCTCCTGTGCTCTGTTGTATTTCTTTGGTAAAGGTTCCGTTGCTTCATAACCCTTCATTTCTTTTAACCAGCAAAACAACAAGAGAAAAAAATGTGCAGAGAAAAGAAAGCAAGAGCTTTCTGAGGAAAGTGCATTTTTGAAAGTTTTTGCAGATGTGTTCACCTTCCTTGCCCCTAAAAACATACCACAAAGGGTAAGAACATAATGCATATATTTAGACAGAATAACTGGTTCGAATGTAGCTAAGTCTGATATTATTAGTTACATTCCAATTGCAACACTCAGGTATTTTCAGAATCTCTCTTTCTTAATCTCTATCAATTAATACTAATTATATTTAATTAATATAAATTAATATTAATTATGTTGATGTTTAGTCTGCAGAAGAGAAGGTTAAGAGGGGACATGATAGCCATGTTTAAATATTTGAAGGGATATCATACCGAGGAGAGAGTGGGTTTGTTTTCTGCTGCTCCAGAGACTAGGACGAGGAGTAATGGATGCATGCTGCAGGAAAGGAGAGTCCACCTGAACTTCAGGAATAACTTCCTGATGGTCAGAGCTGACCGGCAGTAGAATATGCTGCCTTAATGGAGTGTGGTGGGGTCTCCTTCTTTGGAGGTTTTTAAGTAGATGCTGGATGACCATCTGTTAGGAGTACTTTGACGTGTGTTCCTGCATGGCAGGGGGTTGGATTCAATGGCCCCTGTGATCTCTTCCAACTCTATGATTCTATGTTAAATGACATTTTTCAGGGGGAAAAAGACAGAGCGTACTTTTCACCTCTTCATAAGTTAGCATAATTTTCAGGATAGATAAATAGGGGCCATTTCTGTCTAACACAGGCCCTTTCCACATCCTACCTTTTTGCAAAGTCGTCCACTAGGAATCCCGGCAGTGGCTTTGCCAGGAATGACATGTGGTGGGAGCACTCCCTTCTGCACCAGCTGGCACCTGGTGGAAGGGAGCGCAATGGCCATGCCTCTTCTTCCTGTAGTACAACTGGGTACTTTCCCACAACCTTTGTGCTTCCCAGGCTTCCGCAGGACAGGTAAGTGCAGAATGGTGGAGCAATCACATGTTATTCATGGGTAAAACCCACCAATGATTTAAACTGTGAGCGTACTGCCCAGGGACGGGAGAAGGACGGGACGACGATGACAGCATGCAGAAGCGTTGTCACAGTCCAGTCCTTCTCCTGTCCCCATGATGGGAGAGAAGGGTGCTGCAGAAAGGGCCACAGATGCACTGACTAATGTAAGTCCTACGGATTTTCAGTGGTTCTATTTTAAGGCTTGTGTAGTGATTTGAGCATTGGACTATAATTCTGGAGACCAAGGTTCAAATCTCCACTTTTAACAGGATGCAGAACAGCAGAAATGAAGACTGTTTCCCATGCCTAAATGAAGTGTTCTCTTTTGTGGGGTGGAGCAGGTGAGAAAAACCTTTTTAAAAGTAGCATACCTTCCAACAGAAAGCCAGTGTGATATAGTGGTTTGAGTGTCAGACTAATACTCTGGGAGACCAGGGTTTGAATCCCTGCTGAGCCATGGAAACCCATTGGATGACCATGGGGAAGTCACACTCCCTCAGCCTCAGAGGAAGGCACTGGCAAAACCCTTCTGAAAAAATCTTTCCAAGAAACCCTGTGATAGATTGACCTTAAGATCTCCATAACTTAGAGATGACTTGAAGGCACATGATAATAAATCCTATTAGTAACATATGCAGGCATAAGCTCTACTATACATGAACAGTATTTTTTTTTTTTGACATTCCATAATGATTATATGCAACTGATGGGTTGCAAGTGGAATTGAACATGTGGGGCCATACATATACAGCAGCACATTAAAGCACCCAAACTATGGTGTTGAAATACATTTCCTCTATGCATTACCTTTGCACATTAAGCATTACAATTATACAATGGGTTGTGACCTATTCACATTGATTATTGATCCACAAACATTGCACTACTTTGGAATTCAGTATAGGAACTGAGTAACACAACTCTGCAGCAGGTATTTATGCCACACTAAAACAATGCAAGATCTCAGTCAGTGCATGTCTAAGTTTAGATCTAACCCATTAGACTTAAATTGCATGTGGAGTGAAGAAAAGTTGGACACAGAAGGAAAAGCCGGTGTTCTTCAACAAAATCTAGGAAAACAGATATCCATAAAAACACAATTTAGGTATGATATAAAATGAATGGTACAGTTATTGAGAATCTGCCAACATTACAATCAATACATCTCTCTCACCTCCTGCCCCAGCAACTGAACAGCACTATTTAAAGGTAGCCCCTGGATCCTAGAAGAATACCATTAAACTGAAACAAATTTAATAAAATTGTTGGAAACTAGAGTGTATGCATGTGGTTTCAACATGGCTGTGCTGGAAACCCTGTCATCCAACCATGCTTGGAAAAAAGATAAAGGTATAACTTCTGGATCTACAGTCTCAATACTTTTACACCCTGGGGTCCTAATTTAGAGTTACAATATCACTGCTGCCTCCAACACCATCCTTTGAAATCCATGCTTAGATCCTGATGCCATCAAGAAAGGTGGAGACCAAAACATTTGATGCTTTATTCATAGAAATTCCTGCAGCCAATCATTTTATTAAACCTATTTCAACTGCTGGGATTAAGGTTCTACCTGAAAATAGTGCTGTTCAGCTACTTCTACTTAATTCAACTGTTTCACAAACACACACACCAAACAGAGTTGAGGATGTCCTTTTGGAGTATCTTCTGACAAAAATTATCAAAAATGCATCTGGGTGTGATCCATTAGTCACCACATATTACACTGACTTGCATCTTCATTCTTTGTAGGTTTGGATGCATCCCCCACATTTTCAGGGAAATGGAATGATGACCTTTGCTTTTAAGTACCAGCTGAGATCCTACATCACACTTGCATTGTGTAAATCTACTCTCACATAATTAAGTGGTGTCTGTGCTACATCATTCTCCTGCTGCATACCAGCACTGTACAACCAATGTGTATATGTCCATGTACCTGCCTAGTGTCCCCTTCTGTACCAGGGATGCCCAGTGGCTGGTTATGCAATCCCAGTGAATCAGCTAGTGCACTGAAGGCACCCACGAGTGGTTATGCACCATCAAAGAATGTGAAACTGCATGTGTAACAGTTACATTTGTGGAACTCCACTTGTGGAACAGTGAACCGAATAGGAATATTACACCATGGCCAAAAATTGCAACTATATGGATAAGAGAACTTACATCACTAGAATCCCAGCCACCATCTCCATATGCAAAGAATTTTGTTATTTCCAATTGTAATAGAGCCATTCAATCAACTGCTGAATGGGTCATTCAGCTTGTAAGTAAATCTAGTTCATTCACTGGTTCTATTCTGGTTCACCATCGGCAAAAAAAAAAAAGACTACTAGGCTTTAGGTTGTCTTCTCAAACACTAGGAGACAGACAAGAAAGAAATCCTATCTCTTATTTGACACTTGCTTAGTGACTATTTTATAGTTTTTGCTGTTCTTAATTCTAAGTTGCTCAGAAGAATCTAGATAATTTTTCTTTTACTATTCTCTTGACCTGCCTGGGAGTAAGAATAGGATGAGGGATGGTGACTGGGCAATGGCTGTCGAGATCGCTTTACGGCTGAGCAGGAATTTGAGCCTACAGCCCCATGGCCCCGTGGCCCCAGCCCACCACTTAAGTCATTGTACTACATTAGCTGTTGGAAGATTAAAACTTTGGTCTGGTCCTTCCTGAAGACCGAATGCGTGGGGGAGCTGCCCGATCAGGAAGTCAGCACACTGGGCCAAGAAACGGATGTTTGGAGGAATGTCACACGGAGGAGTAGGAGGACCAGGAAGGAAACAGAGACTCTCAACCTACACAATCGCTTCAATGTTCTTGGCCTTATGAACGACGAGGAGCACCAGGAGGAGGGAACAGAATGTCAACAAGAAGGAATCCAACATCAGCAACAGGAACTAGATCAACATTCCCAGCCTCAACAGAGTGTCCAGCCAGTCCTAGAAGAACCTGCTCGTCGAGGAGCCCCGGACAAGCCTCAGAGGAGGCGAGTTCTGGTTGTTGGGGACTCCTTGCTCAGAGGAACTGAACCGGCAATTTGCAAACCCGACAAGTTCAATCGAGAAGTCTGCTGTCTTCCTGGGGCCAAGATCAACCACATAACAGAGAGGCTAACCAGGCTGGTCAAGCCCACTGACCATAAGCCCCTCATTGTGGTTCATGTCGGAACCAATGACACTGCGAGGCGCAGCTTTTACCACATCGCAAAGGACTACGAGCTTATGGGGACAAAGCTTAAGGACCTTGGTGCGCAGGTGGTCATTTCATCTCTCCTCCCTGTTCAAGGATATGGTGCACAAAGGGAAAGGGCAATAGCAGAGGTAAACAACTGGCTCCGCACATGGTGCCGCCGGCAACGGTTTGGGTTTTTGGAACACGGCCTGAATTTCCATGAACGTGGGCTTCTGGCAAGGGATGGGCTGCACCTCACGAAACTTGGCAAGAATGTTTTTGCAAACAGTCTTGCACGGAGGATTAAGAGGTCTTTAAACTAAGTTCTGCTGGGGAGGGAGACAACATTATTCAGGGCAAAGACACGGCGAGTGCAGGGGGGAAAGGCCCAAATTATATTGACCAAGTAGTACAAGCGTCCAGTGGTGGGAGGAGTAGAAACTATAGTACAGGACTTGCAGGAAGGGCCCGGGGATTTAAGTGTCTCTACACTAACGCGCAGAGTATGGGAAACAAGCAAGATGAACTTGAACTGCTAGTACAACAAAATAAATACGATTTGATAGGCATCACTGAGACCTGGTGGGATGAGTCTCAGGACTGGAATGTAGGAATAGAGGGGTATAACCTATTTTGTAGAAATAGACCAAACAAGAAAGGAGGAGGAGTAGCCTTGTATGTCAAGGATGTTTTCACCTGTGAAGAGATCCATGACTTGAACCCAGAAAGCCAGGTCGAGAGCATCTGGGTAAGAATTAAGGGAGCGAGAAACAATAGGGATATTCTGGTGGGGGTTTACTACAGACCTCCAGCCCAGACTGAGGACCTTGATGACGCCTTCCTCAACCAAATGACCGCGCATTCAAAAAGGAGAGATACAGTAATAATAGGAGATTTCAATTACCCGGATATATGTTGGCAGTCAAACTCTGCCAAGACAGCAAGGTCCAGCAAGTTTCTTGCTTGTCTTGCAGACAATTTCATGGTCCAGAAGGTGGAAGAGGCCACAAGGGGATCAAATATTCTAGATCTGATCCTGACCAATAGGGATGACCTTGTTAATGAGGTAGAAGTGGTTGGATCTTTAGGGGGGAGTGACCATGCCCTATTGGAATTTGGCATTCAGTGGGAAGGAGAAGATAAGTGTAGCCAGACACTCGTCTTAGATTTTAAAAAAGCGGACTTCTGTAAACTTAAGGAGCTGCTGGCTGAAATTCCGTGGTCAGGAATAGTGAAAGAGAAAAGAGTTCAGGAGGCATGGGAGTTCCTTAAAAGGGAGATACTGAAGGCACAGTCTAAAACTGTGCCAATAAGGAGGAAAAATGGAAGGCATCTGAAGAAACCAGAATGGTTGACTAAAGAACTCTCAGCTGAGCTGAGCGTTAAGAGAAACGTGTACAGGAAATGGAAGAGGGGGGAAACCACCAAAGAAGAATTTAAGCAAGTAGCCAGGAAATGTAGGGAGGAAGTCAGAAAGGCTAAAGCACAGAACGAACTTAGGCTGGCCAGAGACATTAAACACAATAAAAAGGGCTTTTTTAAATATGTCCGCAGCAAAAGGAAAAAGAAAGAGGCGATAGGGTTGCTGCGCAGAGAAGATGGCGAATTACTAAGAGGGGGAAGAGAAAAGGCAGAACTACTTAACACCTTCTTTGCCTCAGTTTTTTCCCAGAAGGATACAAGCACTCAACCTGGTGGTTGGGGAGCAGGTGAGGAAGCAGGGGAAATGCGGCACATAATAGGTAGAGAGGTGGTACAAGAACACCTGGCCACACTGGATGAATTCAAGTCTCCGGGGCCAGATGAATTGCATCCTAGGATATTAAAAGAACTGGCAGAGGTCATTTCGGAACCGCTTGCTATAATCTTTGAGAAATCTTGGAGGACAGGAGAAGTTCCAGCGGACTGGAAGAGGGCAAATGTTGTCCCCATCTTCAAGAAGGGAAAAAAAGAGGATCCAAATAATTATCGCCCAGTCAGCCTGACGTCTGTACCCGGAAAGATCCTGGAGCAGATCATTAAGCAGTCAGTTTCTAATCACTTAGAAAGCAACGCGGTAATCACGAGAAGTCAACATGGATTTCTCAAAAATAAGTCCTGCCAGACTAATCTTATCTCTTTTTATGATAGAGTTACTAGCTTGATAGATGAAGGGAATGCTGTGGATGTAGCATATCTTGATTTCAGTAAGGCCTTTGACAAAGTTCCACATGACATTCTTGCAAAGAAGCTAGTAAAATGTGGGCTGGACAGAGCTACTGTCAGGTGGATCTGTAACTGGTTGACTGACCGTTCCCAGAGGGTGCTCACCAATGGCTGCTTTTCATCCTGGAGAGAGGTGACTAGCGGGGTGCCACAGGGTTCTGTCCTGGGCCCAGTGCTGTTCAATATTTTCATCAATGACTTGGATGAAGGAATAGAGGGCATGCTCATCAAATTTGCAGATGACACCAAATTGGGAGGGGTTGCTAATACGCCAGAGGACAGGATCAAAATTCAAAATGACCTGGACAGATTGGAGAGCTGGACCAAGGCTAACAAAATGAAATTCAACAGAGAGAAGTGTAAGGTCCTACACTTAGGTAGAAAAAATGGAATGCAGAAATATAGGATGGGGGACACGTGGCTGGATGGCAGTACGTGTGAAAGGGATCTAGGAGTCTTAATAGACCACAAGCTGAACATGAGTCAGCAATGTGATGCGGCAGCCAAGAAAGCCAATGCAATTCTTGGCTGCATCAATAGGAGTATGGTGTCTAGATCGAGGGAGGTACTGGTACCACTCTACTCTGCTTTGGTTAGACCTCATCTTGAATCCTGTGTCCAGTTCTGGGCACCCCAATTCAAGAAGGACATGGTCAAGCTGGAGCAGGTCCAGAGGAGGGTGACCAAAATGGTGAAGGGCCTGGAAGCCAAGCCCTATGAGGATAGACTTAGAGAGCTGGGTATGTTCAGTCTGCAGAAGAGAAGGTTAAGAGGGGACATGATAGCTCTGTTTAAATATTTGAAGGGATGCCATGTAGAGGAGGGAGAGGGCTTGTTTTCTGCCGCTCCAGAGACCAGGACAAGGAGCAATGGATTCAAGCTGCAGGAAAGGAGATTCCACCTGAACCTCAGGAAGAACTTCCTGACAGTCAGGGCTGTCCGGCAGTGGAATATGCTGCCTCGGAGTGTGGTGGAGTCTCCTTCTTTGGAGGTTTTTAAGCAGAGGCTGGATGGCCATCTGTCGGGAGTGCTTTGAGAGTGTTCCTGCATGGCAGGGGGTTGGACTGGATGGCCCGTGTGGTCTCTTCCAACTCTACATTTCTATGATTCTATGATTCTATGATTCTATGATTCCTACAAGACATTCTAATGTACTTAGATCTTCAAAGTGCATTGGATAAAATAGAAGTGTGTGCTAAGTAGGGGTGCAAATAGTTGACTATTTCATCCTTGCATATGAGGAGAAATAATGGTGGTTGTCCTCGCTGCCATGGAGGAGAACAAATACCCTTTTGTAGTATTCTCCCTGTAGTTGAATGTCCTGAAATGTAACAGAAGAATTTCTGTATTTGCCAGGTATAAGATGCACCCACGTAAAAAAACAACATCCTAGTTTTAAAAAAATAGCATGGCTTCTCCTGCCCCTCTTCCCCTCCATTTTGCAAGGGAAGGGAAAAAAGGGAGCTCCAGAGATGGAGAAAGAAAGTTCCTCGGATCTTTCTCTCTGCCCCCTTTCCCCTCTGGTTTGCAGGGGAAACGAAAGGAGGACGCTCCAGAGGGGCAAGAATCATAGAATCATAGAATCATAGAAATGTAGAGTTGGAAGAGACCACACGGGCCATCCAGTCCAACCCCCTGCCATGCAGGAACACCCTCAAAGCACTCCCGACAGATGGCCATCCAGCCTCTGCTTAAAAACCTCTAAAGAAGGAGACTCCACCACACTCCGAGGCAGCATATTCCACTGCCGGACAGCCCTGACCGTCAGGAAGTTCTTCCTAGGTTCAGGTGGAATCTCCTTTCCTGCAGCTTCAATCCATTGCTCCTTGTCCTGGTCTCTGGAGCAGCAGAAAACAAGCCCTCTCCCTCCTCTACATGGCATCCCTTCAAATATTTAAACATGGCTATCATGTCCCCTCTTAACCTTCTCTTCTGCAGACTGAACATACCCAGCTCTCTAAGTCTATCCTCATAGGGCATGGCTTCCAGGCCTCTCACCATTTTGGTTGCTCTCCTCTGGACCTGCTCCAGCTTGACCATGTCCTTCTTGAATTGGGGTGCCCAGAACTGGACACAGGATTCAAGATGAGGCCTAACCAACGCAGAGTAGAGTGGTACCAGTACCTCCCTCGATCTAGACACCATACTCCTATTGATGCAGCCGAGAATTGCATTGGCTTTCTTGGCTGCCGCATCACACTGCTGACTCATGTTCAGCTTGTGGTCTATTAGGACTCCTAGATCCCTTTCACACGTACTGCCATCCAGCCACGTGTCCCCCATCCTATATTTCTGCATTAAGAAGAAAGCTGCATGAACATTCTTCCCCCCCCTCCAGAGCTACCTCTTTTCCCTTCCCCTGTAAAATGGAAGAGAAAGGGGGGGAGCCTTGCATGAGGGTTCCTTTCCCTCTCCAGAGCTTCCCCTCTCTTTCCAGCACATTTTGCCTCTGTGCTGAGAACTTGCATGGTGGCAAAATGCATAGGAAAAGGCTTGGTTTTTGCCTGCATATAAGACCCACCAGCATACAAGACACACGCTATTTTTAAATCTTATTTTTCAGGAAAAAAGTGCATCTTATACACTGGCAAATACAGTATTCTGTGAATAAAAACAGGACCATCTTTACACAAGAGGATTAAGACACAAATCTGACATTAGAAATGGTAATACCCAAAAACCAGTTGCAGAACATTTCAACCTTCCTGGACACACAGTAAGGGATTTACAGGTTGCAGTCCTTGAACAAGGAAATTACAAATGAAGACTAGAAAGAGAAGCTGCTGAACTTGAATTACATTAACAAATTTCAGTCCATCAGTGGAGGTATGAACACAGACAACGGCTTCATGACACACTACATATATTAACACAAAACCCCTGCACTCCTAACAAAAGGAATCTTCTCAGACAGTTTTGAACTCTGGGAAACTGATTTTTGGTAAGCAGATATGCTTACCTGGACCCTTGCGGCTACAGTGCTGAGAGGGAGGGTAGTATTTGGTGCCCTCCCCAGAAGAGACCATGATGCTTTGTGTCTGGCATTGCATGCTGGGATGTGTCACATGACACGAGGCTTTTTAAGGCCAGCTCACCCTCCATGTAGCTTCAGTTGGTGCAGCACTGTGTGGCTCACACTCAGTGCAGTATATGTGTTATCTGGTTGCTCTGGAGCCAAATAGGAATTTTTCTCACTCTGTTCATCAGGGCTTTTTTTGCCTAGCCCATGCTGTGCTGAAAGGAATTGGGCAATTGGCTTTGGGTGGTGTTAATAGACAGATTGTCACCTGGTGGGTAGTGGCTCAGGAGATAAGTCTCCAATGTATATCTTTGGCACCCCCTTTGGGTGTAGGGCAGGGCTTTCCAAACAGTGTGCTGTGACACATTAGTGTGTCGCCTGAAGTGTGTAGGTGTGTCACCTACAATCTTGTATGTATGTTATTATTTATAAATCATATACTTTTAAAACTATATGAAAGGTTTTCATGAGATATATTGTGTCCCCATACATTTATTACAATTTATGTATGTGTCTTTATCTCTTATAAGGGTTAGTTTAATCGCCGGTTTGCTAGTAAAACTGAATTACTTTGTCGCGAAATGATGCATCTCTAAAAGGAATGTCACCAACATGAAAAGTTTGGAAAGCTCTAGTGTAAGGTAACCCTCTATAGCACCCTTTTTAAGATTCTAAGACTCAGGAGGTGGGGACAGAAGTTACCCTTGAGGCTAAGCAAGAACATACACTCTCACATGTAGCATCCTGGGGCTTCAGTCGAAGCCTACTGAGTTGACCTTCCAACTAAGGGCGGCCAGGGAGCAACCCAGAATGAATGGGTTGCTCTTGAGGCTCAGGTATTTTGCCCAACAGTAGGCTGAAGAGATGGTCACTGGGGTGACATCTGACCTCAACTGGCCCCAGATCAGGTTGCTCCCCTCTTCTTGCTCCATACCCAGGCCAGTGCAATGTAAATAATTAGGTCAAATAAAGTGGCCTTTATTACCCCAATGTTGTGTGTCTGGTTTTGTTATTCAAGGCTTAGGCAGCAATACTGCTTTCAGACATCAACACTAACTAACTATTGTATAAACCTGAAAGTCTGATATCACCATAACACAGCCCTTTGAAAAAGGATCTTTCTGGATCCTTTTACATTCTACTTAATTCCCACCACTGTATAAATATACTTTTATACCTGAGGCCTTGATATCATTTAGAACTGCACCTGAAGAAGTAGATTTATATCCATGAAAGCACATGCAAAAATGAAAACCAGTCAGTCTTTAATGTGCTGCAACATTTTTTTTTCTTCCCCCTCCCTTCCTCCTTTTCATGCTGCAAGGAACTAACCAGGCTCCTTCTTTGAAAATTATCATCAAACTACAAATCACCTGATTTCATCAGAAAGAGTCACAACATTTAAAGTAGTATCAGATTGCTGTGACTATGGCCACTTCCGCCCTACACTGTTATAGTGCTATTATTCCACTCTCAGCATCCTGTGGAATTCTGGGGTTTGTAGTTTCCTGAGGCCAAAGAGCTCTCTGGATGAGAATTCTAAAGGTCCCTCTCTAAACTGCAACTCCCAGGATTCCCTAGGATGTTGAAAGTGGAATAATAGCACTATAAGAGTGCAGTGTGAAAATGGCATCAGTGATGCAAATATACTCTCTCACACAATCAGAAGGAACCCTTCTGTCAAATAAGTCTGGATCCAGCCCAGAGTTGAAAAGGTTCTTAAAGATGTTTGGGAAGATGATACAAATGCTTCTAATGAATTTGATTTCTGGCAACATTTCTTAAAAGAGAAATTATATTAATAAAAAAAAAATGGTGGTTATGTTTGAAATGAGTGCTTGGTGTACGTTGGTTAATTGGTTAATGTAATGCTGCTTTCTAGTTGAAAAAAAAAACTTCAAATAGAGTGAGATGTTTAAAAGAGGAAAATTAATGGATCAGTCATCTAAATTTAAGCAAGACAGTCCTTATGTTCTTAAATCTTTAGATGTTTTTCCCTACATTGAATGTAATGAAAGCGTCATGGATTCCCCACAGATTGGCTGCAATGTGATCCAATATGTCTTTTTCTCTCTAGAGAAATAGTTTCCTGTTTAAAATAAGGATAGAACTTCAATTGGAGGAAAAAAATTAAAGGGGGTAGATAGGGTCTGCAGCTCAGAATTGAAAATGTTGCTATGTTTCACTTGAGTAAACACAGCGCTGGGTAAAATCCATGCCAGGCGATCAAGTGTTTGAAGCCAAGCGGTTGATATCTCCTTTACTTTGGAGTACACAAGATCAGACACTCACAAAAAAATTCCCTGGGAAGTACAGACACCCTTTTCTTGCATAAAACAGTCATTTCTCCTTCTGCCTGGTGACGTCAAAATGTAGGAATCTAAATTGTTTGCAAGTTGCCCTTGAAGACGTTTCAGAGAAGAGATGCCAGCCAGTTCTTTCTGATGATGGAGCATTGCAAGGAATATTGTACACAGTGTTACCACCCATTCATAATTGTTATGGATTGTTCATATCTGGGGAGCTTTCTCCTTATTAAGTCCATATTTTGTTGCCATGAGTTATTTACCAGAGGCAAGAAGTTCCCAGGGGATAATGGTAAATATTGCATGAATGTTGAATCACAGATGAATTATTTGGCATTTGGATAGACTGAGAGAACCGATATTTCCTCTGTCTGTACAGCGCAGCCTCCATTGCTGATCACCTCCTTTACTCAAGAACACAGTGTTGCCCAATAGCCAGGAAAAAAAATGTATCCTTCGTAATATCTGGGCAGCATGAACAGATGCCCATGATTATAATGTGGTTGACAGTAATTAGTCCCTGAATACTCTGTCCCCCACCACCACCCTTGACATGGTACGACTGTCTGTAATTTGTTCATTTAAAAGGTGGCCACCTTTCTGCTGCATTGTTTTCTGGAGCTTCCTATTGCGAGACATAGGGGACCATTCATGGACTGTAGGGTGGGAAACTATTGAACTGAATTACTAGAGTCTTCCCTTAAAAGCTTTCCTGGTTTCTAGAATCATTACATGAGTTGGAAGGCAAACTCTAAGAGAACAAATACAAATGTGGCATATATTAAATCTGTTGTCTTTGTTATTTGCTGTGAAGTCAGCTTTGACTTATGGAAACCCCATGAATGAGAGACTTGAAACAGCCCTGCTTATCAACTGCCTTGGTCAGATCTTGCAATCTCCAGGCCATGGCTTCCTTCATGGAATCAATCCACCTGTAGCATAGGGTCTTTCTGCACTACACTCTTATAGCGCTACTACTCCACTTTCAACATCCAGTGGAATCCTGGGGTTTGCAGTTTAAGGAGGAGCATTTAGAATTCTCAGCCAGAGAGCTCTTTGGCCTCAGTAAACCATAAACCCCAGAATTCCACAAGATGTTGAAAGTGGAATAATAGCACTATAACAGGATAGTGCAGAAAGGCCATAGTCTTCCTCCTTCATTCGTCCTTCCACTTGACTCGGTATTATTGTATTTTCCAGGATATGTCCGAAGTATGACAGCCTCAGTTAAGTCACTTTCTCTTTAGTCAGAGTTTAGCCCTGGTTTACTCTCCAACCTATTTATTTATTTCCCATTTTGGTGATCTGTGGTACCTGTAGAATTCTCGTCCAGCACCACATTTCAAATGAGTTGATTTTCTTTTTAAAATCATACAATCATAGAGTTGGAAGAGACCACAAGGAATATCCAGTCCAACCCCATTCTGCCACACAGGAAGACACAATCAAAGCACTCCAAACAGATGGCCATCCAGTTTATGTTTAAAAATCTACAAAAAAGGAGACTCCACAACACTCCAAGGTGGTATATTCCACTGTCAAACAGCTCTTACTATCAGGACGTTCTTTCTAATGTTGAGATGGACTCTCTTTTCCTGCAGTTTGAATCCATATCTCTGTATCCTGGTCTCTGGAGCAGCAGAAAACAAGCTTGCTCCATCCTCAATACGACATTCTTTCAAATATTCAAAGGATGTTTAAAAATCTTGTCAACTTTCTTCACTGTCTAACTTTCACAACCATACACAGAAACTAGAAATATTATGTTATGGATCATTCTGACTTTGGTATTTAATGATGTATTGTTACATTTGCAATTTTTATCTAGTTCTTTCATAGCTGCCCTTCCCAGTTTTAGTCTTCTTTCTGATTTCTTGAACTACAGTCTCCGTTTTGATTAATGACTGAGCCAAGGGATAGAAATTCTTCAACTATTCAAGTGTTCCCATCATCTACTTTAAATGTACGTAGATCGTCTGTGGTCATTATTTTTGTTTTCTTTATATTCAATTGTAACCCTACTTTTTTCACTTTCTTCTTTAACTTTTACCAACAGTGATTGGAAGTCTTCCAAACTTTTTACATGTCACTTCCTATGGTATCAACTGCATACTTCAAATTGTTGATGTTCCTGCCCCCAATTTTCAAATCACCTCCCCCTGAGTGTAATGCTGATTTCTGTATATATTCTGCACATAAATGTAAGTATGAAGGATAAATGGACTTTCAAAAATAGGGGTGGGAATTGTGTGGCCCTCCAGATACTACAACTCCCAGCATTTCTCACTGCTTGCTATGCTGTCTATGTGCTTTTGGGAGTTGCAATTCAACAACATTTGGAAAGCCTTCAACTTTATATCACACATTTGGAAAGCTTCAAAAAAACCCCACTGTTGTTCTGGATATTTATTCACTGCTCCGTCTTCTACCTGGCATCCGGTTAGCAGCTGCACACCCACATGATTTGATGTGGTTTAATTGGCATAGATATAAAATATACCCTGATATGACCGCATGGCCTGCCAACTAAGAAGACAACGCTGGCTGGACACATATGATGTTAAATCTAGATCAGAAGAGCTCTCCAAGGCTTAGCCAGATCATAGTCAAGAAATCTCCAGGAAATTCCAAGTGTTAATGAGTTTTCAGTTAGCCTAGTGACTCATCTACAAAAACAATTGGTCTGCAACATTCTCACAAAATGGTTGATTGTTTCATCCTCTCATTCTCGAACCTTCCAAATATTCCCCATTGTGACCCACCTGCTCAGTGATTAGAGAGCTATCAAAATGTCCATTAATTCTTTGTCACCCAATGTTAAGACCATTAGTCCATCCGGACCCCATTGTAACTGTTTCTGAAGAGTCATTAACACTTTCACTCTCCAGGCAGAAATAGAATATTTAAATCCCAGATTTTCATTAATCAACTCACAGTACCTTAGTTTCTGAACATCACTCTGTCACTCTGATTCCAGATTGCACTGTCCTTTGATGCGAGTCTAATCCACATCTCTGCTTCTTCACTGATCTTCTGGATCAGTAAATACCGACCACTCCCTGAAGCCTCTTGTCCTATCTCAGTCCTGGCACAGCTGATAAATCAAACAAAACAAACTGAATATCTCCCAGCTTGTTACTTACTTCCAGGTAGTAAGCAAGGAATCATAAATAAAGTCCAACATAAAGTCCAGCACAGTTTCACAGCAAGGGAGTGTCCAAGGTCAATCCAAGCATTTGTCAAGGCATCCAGCAAGGCAGCAGGTCAGATAAGCTCTGACAACTCTTGCAGGAGAAGGACACCAGCTAAACAGGTCCCAAGCCTAGCGCAGCTGAGACTTGATTGATTGTTGCCAGTTGTAAATCCTGAGAGAGCAACACTGGCTCTCTCTTTGCTGCCTGTGTTATGCGAAGCAGGGTCAAGGGAAGTGTTCCTTTATATCTGAAGAGGCAAGACTCTCTGTTGGAGCTGGCACTGTCCCCTGTCCTGTTTCCAGCACTGTAACCTCTCTCTGTACAGCAGGCCCTGGCATGCCCCCTGTTTCAGCCTCTGGAGTGTCCTCTGTTTTAGACTCTGAGTCAGACTCCATGCTCTGGAAGCAGGGCACGACACCTGTCTATCAACCTTTCCTCCTTTTACCTTCAGTTAGCCTTATGTGAATGTGTGACTGTTTGGATCTTGTGTGGGGGTAATTGAATTTATCTCAATAAAACACGTTTTAGTTTAATTTTTGCATTTGTGGCTGGTTCTTCTCTGTAGAAAACCCCATAAACATTGGTGTCGAAGATCTTGTTTGGCTACCCCACCTCTCACAGGCCTTGTAATTTGAGCTAATAATTCCTCACTGTTTCATGGAGGTACTGGTATCATAGGTGCACCCCTGAATGACCCATGTTTTGGGGTAACAATCCCTTCAAATATTTAAAGATGGCTATCATGTGATCTCTCTCTTTTCGAAGCTAAACATACCCAAGTCCTTCAGTTCTTCTTCATAAGGCTTGGTTTCCAGACCTTTGACCATCTTGATCACTCTTCTCGGGACACATTCGAGCTTGTCAATATCCTCCTTGAACTGTGGTGCCCAGAATTGAATACAATATTCCAGGTGAGGTTTGACCAAAGTAAAATCTGGTGGCACTAATATTTCCCTCCAGCTGGACACTATACTCCTGTTGATGGCACAGTTTTATCAATAGGGTCTGATCTGTGATGGCTGATGCAGGCCAGAAACATCTCTTTTCATCCTGAAAGATTGTTAAAGTAAAATAATCACCACTGCCACGTTGACTATACAATGCCAGTAATTAGGGTTTTTTTTTTCTCTTCCTCCATCCCTACCTCTTGGCTGAGAATGTTATTATTTGATTGCTTGATACATGCAGTTTCAATCCACCCCCACATCTCCCCTCTAATCCCCCCAACATTCAGATGAATGGCACTATGATTGCATTTGCCTAATCTTCCCTTTTTCTTTTTTTTTCACTACCTTTGAAATCCAGCACTGTGTTTGCAGGCCACATATTGTCAACTGCTTCAAATGGCATTTCAGAGAGAGGGAGGGAGATGATTGCAAGGACAAATCCCTATTCTCTTCCAAACAGGCATCAGAATTGGATGTGGGTAGCACAATACGTCTGCAATGGACGTCAAACCCTCTAGAGCACACAGAACCATTCTGCTAATCTGCATGGGCTGAACCTGATAGAAAAGATGCACATCATATTTTCCACTGAGTCTGCTACACTACAAGCTTTTAACCAGCACTCAGAATTCACACTACAGCTGTCACCCGGCCATGAACCTGGTGTTGCTGGTGGTGGTGATGGATATAAACAAGGAATGTCATCCCGTTGGTGAGTTTAAGTCCACTTTATACCATTGGTAAGTTGATTATTTAGTCATTGCAGACATCAGAATTCTGTCCCAACCATGGAACAACCAAAGTCCTCTCCAAAACCCCATGCTACCACTCTCCAACACACACATGGCCATTTCCTGGCCAGTGGAAGCAAAGGAAGTAGCAGTGATGTGTCTAGCTATGCTCCTATAGCTGGATGCACAGCAGTGACATCATCTCCAAGAACCTCTGAAGGACCTCCAAAAGGTTCTGGAGGATGTCTGCCGTTATACACCCAGCCAGAGAAAGAAAAGAAGAAGCAGGGATGTGATCATGGGCTTTCCCATTAGCTAGGCAACACAGCTGAAGGGTATAGGCTGTCCTCCAGGTAAACAAAGTGTTGCTGATGTGATGGCTTAATTTGCATTTATTAGGGTTCATAGAGAGTGCATGTCTGCAGCGGATCATCTATACTGATTAAGGAGCAAAGACGCCCATGGCTAAAGTAAAAAGGCTTTATTATAGGAACTCTATTCTAAGATAGGAAAGTTACTGGGTGCTATCTAGTCTATCTGCATTCTAGGGAAGGAGTGCTGGGAAGAAAAGGAGAGTCTTGAGAAAGAGGCAAAGAAACATCCCTAAGAGTATCAGTTTACATCACAGAGGGATCAGGATAGGGAGAACCAAAAAAGAAGGGAGGACACTTCAGGTCACTCAAAGTAACTAGCTCTATTTATTACTACCCACTGGGAGGCATTTTGGATTCTTCAGTGCTAAGCATTGTTGCACTTCTAACAAGGGTCAGCATCATGGAGGAGCAACAGAGGTGACATGAGACATTTGCCCAATGGGGATGACCCATTTGTGTGCAGTATGAAAGCTTCAATATACTACTTAGATGAGAGGTTATAAAACATGGTGTCATAAGGTGTGAGACTATTGAGACTTAGGATACTGGAGAAACTTTGCTGGAGGAGAGTTCTGTGGATAGCCCCAGACTGCCAAAAGGACAAATAAAAGGTTCCAAGAGCAAGTCAAGTGTGAACTCTCCCTCGAAGCCAGGATGGCTAAACTGAGACCATCAGTCTTCAGACATATCATGAGAAGACATGACTCATTAGAAAAGACCACAATGTTTGGTAAGGTGGAAGGCAGTAGGAAAAAAGGAAGAGAGCATTACAGGAGGATAGAATCAATAGAAGGAAGCCACAACCCTGAGTTTGCAAGATCTGAGCAGAGCAACTGGTGACTGGCGATCATGGAGATTCCTCATTTATAGGGTCACCATAAGTCAAGATCAACTTGATGGCAATTAACAAAATTGTTATGAATGGGTTGTTCATTATTATTTAATCAATTTGCTGTTGTTGCTGTTGTGTACCTACAGGTTGTTTCTGACTATCACAGGATTTTCTTGGTAAGATTTGTTCAGAGGGGTTTTGCAATTGCATTCCTCTGTGGCTGAGAAAGTGTGACTTGCCCAAGATCATCCAGTGCATTTCCAGGTCCCCTAGATTCCTAATCCAACATTCGAGCCACTACATCACATTGGCTTTCTTAATTGATGATAGTGCAATGATAATACAAAAAATGTGTTGGCTGTATGGAGTTGGAATTAGGCACAAATCTTTTCTGCTGACAGTAGTCTTTTCTGGTAGCCAATCTCAAAGATTTGCTGGCAAAGAGAACTGTGCTGTTACCTAAGATTCATAAATGGAAAAGTCAAAAACAGAGTGTAGAACAGATGGCATGAGGGAAGAGTCAGGTTATGTCAGATTCAAGCCTCCTCCAGCCAGATCCATGATAACAGCACAAAGTGGCATCAGAATATGAGTAATCCTGATTTATCCCTAAGAATTTGTATTCAGCACACCTTTAGCTGGTGTCATATTGGTTCAGCTGGCCCTTGGAAATCTTGGCAAATTAAAACAGTACTCTAACAGTGCAATCCAGACTTCAGACTTCTGCATGGAGTTGGTATTATGCACAAGCTTGCATAATACCAACTCCATCTTTTGCTTGTGAAGAGGGAGCTAAGTTATACCAGTTCAAACTATTCTCTACCCTAAGGAAACACTCGTAATATCAGAACAAAATTAGGCCAGGATGAGAGTATTCCTAAGTATTTTCTGGCATCCCTAGGCAGGGATGAGTTTGGGTTCCACATAGTTTCAGCCCGCCTAGCATTTGCTCAGCTGGTCCTTGGCCATCTGGGCCAATTAGGATGTGCTCTAAGATGGAAAAGTACTGTTCATCTTATTCATTTCCCCTACTATGCTCTGCATAACATTGTGGGTGGGGAGGCACCTTTTCTGGCCTCCATGGAAAAAGAACCCAGGTAAATGTGCCACAGTGCATTGCACCATGTTTAAATATTTGAAGGGATGTCATGCTGAAGATGGAGCAAGCTTGTTTTCTGCTGCTCCAGAAACTAGGACACAGAGCAATGGAATTAAACTACAAGGAAAAAAGATTTCACCTTAACATCAGGAAGAACTTCCTGACCGCAGAGCTGTTTGACAGTGGAATATGCTGTCTAGGAATGTGGTAGAGTCACCTTCTTTGGAGGTTTTTAAGCAGAGGCTGAATGGCCATCTGCCAAGGGTTCTTTGAGTGTTTGTTCCTGCATGACAGAATGGGCTTAGGCTTGATGGCCATTGTAGTCTCTTCCAACTCTATGTTTCTATTATTCTGTGAGAGAGCATGGAGATAGAGTCAGAGGAGTTATAAAGTCCTGCTGGCCTCTCCTCTCCCTCTTTGCCCAGTTTTGTCAGCCCACTCTCCCATCCCTGATATTGTATAAGCCTTACTGGTTACTCCATGGCCAGGTAGGAATGTTATCTTTTTTCCATGTTTTTTTTCCTACCCTACATTTTTGACTGAGGACTGTGACTGTAGGCTTTGGGTGGTGTCTTAAATAGGCAGTCACTTGGCAGGTACTGGGGAAAAACAAGGAAGAGCTGGGTGAGCACCTATAGCTCCTTTTTGGTGAATGGGAGCACTCTGGAACCACCTCCTTAGGACATGCAACTGGAGAGATGGGGAAGAAGATTTTTCCATGGGCCTAACCTGAGAGCTAGATCCTCACCTTAAGTCATGTGACTTAGGAGAGGGACTCTTGATTTGGTCTTCTAGTTGTGGACCAGCTGTGGATCAACCCAGCTTTTGGATTCTTTTCAGGGCTCAGTTGTTTAATTCAAGTCGGAAAGCTGGGGAGGAGATTTGAGTGAGGCTGCCTCCCTCAGTTGCTCCCACATTAGGTTGCTAATTGCTTTTGCAGCTTTCATGTCTTAAAGGATGAGTGGGTTTAGAACTGGGTAAAGTGGTCCATTTTTCAGCCCATTTTCTGCATCTAGTCTCTTTATTTCCCTGGTTGGTAAGCAAATAGCTTCAGAAACCATTGCCCATCTGCTTCTCCTTGTACAAATAAAGCAGCAAGGTACAAGTCAAAGACTAACAAGCAAATCAGATCTGGCTGCATGATTATGCGACTGGTAATACAAGAGACTGAGGGAAGGAGAGAGAAATGTAAATGAATCAGGGAAAAATCATGCAATGCATCTGAAAAGAGAGCATTTCATTCTACACTGTTGACAATGGTGAGTATTCTATATCAGCTGCTTGGTTAAGGCTACCTGTAATTGTTCTGCATTAAAGGTTACTACTTAGTCACGATTGCATCATTATCACCATGATTGCAACTCCCCTCCCCAACATACTTTACCAGGCATCAGCTGCATGCAGAGAAAAAGATCCATTTTGCCTGCCATTGAAGCATGCTCATGCGAAATGTACCATCAGCTCAATACAGCCCTAAAAAACATGCAAATATGGGCAGACTCGCTAGCCTAAATCCAGTTGCTAGTCTCCATCACAATCACACTGAATCAGTTGTTGAATGATAAATCAACATGTACCCAAATCCCACTGATTCAATGGATCTATTCTAATTGAGAATCACAGTTAAATTTCTGTCCCTGTACTGTTCATTTTTATGCAAGCAAACCTTTCATATTTCTGAACAAAGGCAGATACTCAGGATTAAAATAGATCTTTGAAAAAAAATCATTGTGTGTGCTTCCATGTTTTGTAACTTCTTTAGACTTCTATGTAGCGAAAGCAAGAGCAAGATACGTACATGTGCACGTGCACACCTTTCAAATAAAATGAACACTTCAGACAACTGGTTACTTTCATACAGCTGAAATATGTCATTCAGGATAGCTGAGAAATTTTGTGTTAACTGACAAGTGCACAAAGAAGCTATAACTATGGAGACCAAAGCTGTGAGTCAAAAATGGCATTCCTTTTTCTCTCACCCCACTGAGATGAAAGACCATCACTTCTAAGTGAAATCTATAGGAAGCTACGCTGGTGGAAATTATTTCCTCCTAGTGGCATTCTTCAGAAACTGTCACTAGGAGATAAAATGTGAATCTTCCAAAGGGAAGCTAGACCCTGCACCAAAACAGATTTTTTTTTTAAAAAAAAAGGTCACTTTCCCCCCTCTACAATAATGTGGACCATCACCTTTGGTATCACTGGTTAGTTGGCATCTGCCACCTGTCTGCAGGTTCCCAGCAATGCCTTTATAACTTCATTTTGAGGAATTTATCACCTCCCACCGTTATACCATAATTACACTGTGGCCATTTCTGCACTTCATTGTTATAGTGCAATTATACTGTTACCCTGTTTTCCGGGGGGTCCCGAGAGGGACACCAAATTGCTCTCAAAATTGTACCAGTTGGGGAAATTAGTCAAAGAGCACAATTTAGCACTGCAAGAGGCAGGGTAACGTGGCAAGATCTTGAACCCAATGTCTACGGGGTCAGGCCGAGTCAAGGAGCACACCGGAGTGAAATAACAAATGTGAATTTTATTAAAAAATACAATCAGTGTATGCAACACAAACACAGAGAGAAACTATAGAAATACAGGTTGGAGTGGGATAGAGGGGTTTTTAGAGGAGTTGTTGGTTTGGGTAATACTACACCTGTCCTGAAGCCCGGTCGGAAACGGAGAAGCTGGGGAGCGTGGATCTCAGTATGTGGAGCTGAGGGGAAGGCTCGCTGGACAAAGCGACAGCAAGGTGGGATGGAAGCCGAGGGCGATCCGAAGAAGCGCTCAAAATCAGGGGTTTTTATAAGGGGAATTGTGACCGCAGGCTAGTTCAGACTTGGGGAAAACAATGGATTTGGGGCTGGAGACAAAGCCTCTGAAAGGTCAGAATTAGAATGATTGAATTATAGCCAAATTGTCAATACGATAGCCAGTATGCAAACGCGGAGTACTTGAGCGCTGTATAGTCAGATCATCAAGCTGCCGGCGCGGGGCAGAGAATCTTTTGAAAGTTGCATGCATACCTAATGGAGGTACTTGCCTTGAGGTCTCCTAAAGCTGCGAGTCAGCTATTTCTGGCCTGCCTGTATTGTGTTGGAATATTACGGCGATTATCGGTTGAGCCTGTGTGCGTGCTTGTCCGGGGGCCGTGGAAGCACGTGGAGAGGAATGGATATGTGAAGCGGAATTATTGATATCAAGAGATATCTTTTTAACATCCCCCAAGCTTGGGCTAGCCAGGGTAGTAACAATCCCACTTTCAACATCCTATGGAATCCTGGGGTTTGCAGTTTAGGGAGGGGCATTTAGAATTCTCAGCCAGAGAGCTCTTTGACATCAGTGAACTACAAACCCCAGAATTTCACAGGATGTTGAAAGTGGAATAAGAGCGTTATAACAATGTAGGGCAGAAATGGTCTAAGTTAACCATGTCTCTGTTGTTGTTGTGTGCCTTCAAGTCATTTTTGACTTATGAAAACCCTAAGCTGAACCTATCATGGGGTTTTCTGGGGGTGAGAGTGTTTAATGCACCCAAGGCCACCCAATGAGTTTTGTTGGGCAAGTTGGGAATTGCACCCTGGTCTCCAGAGTTGTAATCCAACACTCAGACCATTACCCCACGCTGGCTCTCTAGCCCTGTCTTTGCCTGGAGCTTATTTCATGATGTCATTGCTCTCCCTATGGTGTTCCGTGATATACTACTCTTGAGTTGTTTGGAAATCAATTCTCATCCTGCTTGAAATAATCTGTTAATGACCCCAAATGGTTACTAAATGTCTCATTTCACTTTGTGATCATATCAGGAACATACTGAGTGCTGTCTGGATGTGGTTTCATTGCTCTTCACTTGGAAATTTCCCAGGGATCTCCAACAGAGGAATTCCACACTATGTCCAGTGGCTGGGCTGGAAAAACACTGGGATTCCCAAGAGTTCCCCAAAAAACTGTTGTGCATTTATTCTCTGCCATGGTTGGTTGTTGTTTCTTTTTTACATTTTTTTTTAAATAAGCGGAGTTGCACAATAGCACAATTTTCACAGAGTCATAGATCTGGAAGAGACCACAAGGACCATCCAGTCCAACCTCCTGCCACACCAAAATACACCATAAAGCACTCTGGAAAGACAGCCATCCAGCCTCTGTCTACAAACCTCCAAAGAAGGAGACTCCACCACCATCCCAGGTAGCATATTCCACTGTCAAACAGTTCTTATGATCAGGAAGTTCTCATAATGTTTAGGTGGAATCTATTTTACTTTCTATTGCTCCATGTCCTAGTCTCTGGAGCAGCAGAAAACAAGCTTGCTCCATATGACATTCTTTCAAATGTTTAAACATGGCTACCTTCTCTTGTCCAGGCTAAACAAACCCAGCTCAGAAAGTCACTCCTCACTGGGCATGGTTTTCAGGCCTTCCACCATTTTGGTTGCCCTCCTCTGGACATGTTCCAGCTTGTCAGTTCTGATATATCCTATTAAGGCTTCATGCCCCAAGAAACCATGGGATTCAGGAACAGTTTAAAGAGTAAAAGAGAGAATATATACACAAAAGCTTAAAGAGTAAAAAAACCAAATGCAAAATAAGCAAGTGTTTGATCACAGGGGAAAAAGCATAGAAAAAAAATTGTGGAAATGGCATGCTGTGTGTTCAGCTTCCCACTATGGGTAAAGAGTATGGAGGAGTTCCACAATAGCATCATTATGTAATTGTGCAATTGCATAACTGCACAATTACAACCTCTCTGTTGTTTTTTTTAATACATGGAATATGAGGCAGAACAAACAGGGTAGTGTAAATGATGTTGTATTTTGTGATAAGGTATGGGTCCCTACTTCTATTATTAGTATGTACACTCTCCTGACATTGCTTAGACATTTTGTGTGTATGTGTGTATGTGTGTGTGCGTGCACACACACACACACACACACACACACGATTTGCATATTTTGTTTATGAATGGTATCTGTATTTGGTATTTTGTGGTTATAAGTTGGCTATGTCATTACATTTTGTAAATAATTTTGTTTTGTCGAACTTCTTGCCCTTAGCTAAATAATTAATACATAATAACAACAACAATAAATAACTAAGGCCATTTCCGCACGGGGCGAGGGAATCGCCCCGTACCGGTACTTACCGGACTTCTTGGCTCCCCGGTCCGGTCTGCAGTGCTCCAGAGCAGTGCATGCTTGTCGCTCCGCACTGCTCCGGGGATGAAAATGGCAGCTTCCAGTTGGTCGAGGGTCTCGACCAACTGCTGAAGCTCGCCAGCCTAAAGCCTGCCCCCGGCAGATCACAGGCTCACACTGGTGCAAGCCTGCGAATATGCACCAGAGCGCGGGAACGGAGTGGCGCTCACTGTGCTTTTGAAAGATCTGTTTGAAGTGACCTATTTGAAGCTGGACGACCACTTCGGGCCATTTGGGAGCGGGCTGAGGTGCGGAACTACAGTAAGTAGGTCTGACCCAGTCCGCTTCCAGGTGCAGACGTCCTCCCTGGAGGACGCTCTGCACCGTTTCTTTAAGCCCGTGTGGAAATGGCCTAAGTTTGTATGTGTATTGTATTTTAAGTGTGAAAAAAAAAAAAAAGCAAACATGGGAACTAATGCCACGGAAGTGCAAATGCAGTGAGGGTGCAAATTGCAATTCCATTACTTTTCCAAGTACAGGGGAAGCAGTTTTCAAGTAGAAAACCCTGAAACAACAGACTAGTGTGATAAGCACCTTAACCAATCTTGTCCAACTTTCTCACCTAAAACTAAGGCTATAGAGGGTGATGCATGCTCTCCATCTAACTGCAACTGGAACACAAGCATCCACTACCCTTAGACAGAGAGTGGCAACCACTCAGGAGGCAGATGCTCAGTGGCCAAAATGCTAGTCTTTTGATTGTTCCTTCTGACTCCCTGGTAATTCCCCCTGTTGGAGGACGACCAAGATGGCCAAAGATCTGGAAACCAAATTTTATGAGGAATAGTTTAGGGAGCTGGGTATGTTTAGCTTGGAGAAGAGAAGACTGAGAGATAACATGAAAATCATCTTTAAATATCTGAGGGGATACCTTGTAGAAGACGGAGCAAGCCTGATTTCTGCTCTTCAAAAGGTGAGAATGTGAACTAGTGGATTCAAACAACACAAGAAGAGATTCCGTTTAACATAAGAAAGAACTTCATGGTAAGAAAGGTTCAAAATTGGAATAGACTGCCTCTGAGGGCAGTGGACATGCCTTTTTTTGGAGGTATTTAAAAAGAGGTTGGAAGGGCATCTTTCAGAAAAGCTTTAGGTGTCCTAATCATCAAGGGGTTGGACTAGATGGCCCTTTTTGTCCCTTCTTTCTAAAATTCTATGACTCTAGGACAGGGCTATGTGTCTCAGATTGCTCTGCTCTCAATTTGCCTGCTGGCCTCAGATTTACTAGAGTAGAAGAAGGTTAAGAGGGCACATGATAGCCATGTTTAAATATTTGAAGGGATGCCACATCAAAGAGGAAGCAGGCTTGTTTTCTGTTGCTCCAGAGACTAGGACAAAGAACAATGGATTCAAGCTGCAGGAAAGGAGATTCCCCCTGAACCTCAGGAGGAACTTCCTGATGGTCAGACCTGTTCGGCAGCGGAATATGTTGCCTTAATGAAGTGTGGTGGAATCTTCTTCTTTGGAGATTTTTAAGCAGAGACTGGATGGCCATCTGTTGGGAATGCTTTGATGGGTGTTCCTGTATAGCAGGAGGTTGGACTCAATGGCCCCTGGGGTCTCTTCCAACTCTTATCCTATGAATAGACCTATTGTATCAAGTGTTGAATGGTGAGCCAACACATAGAAACATCCAATTGATTCGAAGGTTCTGCTCTAACAATAGGATTTAGGTCAACATTTTCAAGCTTTGACTATTTAATCCAGAAGCATCTATGTCTGTCTCAATCAATCTGCTTAAAAAGCAACGCTGGAGATTTCTTGAAAAATTCATCCCACTGGAAGAGGCATTTTTTAAGATGAACATCAGAGAAATACAGCACAGTAAAGCAAATCAGGTGATTTCATAAAGAAAGGAGAGTGTTTCTTTCTTCCACTTTCCTACTTCAAAACATGGTGTGCTTTATGGGGTACAAAATACCTACTTTAATGAATGTGATTTCTATAAGGTTGGAATAGATTGCTGTAACATATGTGGGTGTTTTCCTTAGTTGAGGTGCAGATACAGTAAACATAACCAGGGCTTTAGAAATTACACTGAAAAGCTACTTGTGCAACATGAGGATTTTCAAGCAATCTGCTCATCATATCCTAATGGAGGTGTGCCTTCAATGTTGGACTCTTGCAGTGATGTAGACTCAAGTCAATTGACTTGGACTCAGGTCATTTCAATGACTCAACTTGGACTTGACTTGGCAATAGATGACTCACTGACTGCTCAGCAACCTGTCCCCACTGCATATCAGAGGAGCCTTCTAAAACTTTTCCTGAGATCAGAACACAAGGCTTGCCCCCGGAGCACAGGGCACATTTCTCAGAGGGGAACAGTAAATGTGTTAGGCAATGGGCTTGAGGAGGAAGGATCCTTCCTTTTAAAGTTTTTGAAGCTTCAGTGATGGGGAGTAAGAAGGATCCTATTTCCCACTTCAGAAGCTGCAAACTCTTTTGTGCCCATTGACACAAAAGTCTCCAGCTGGGGAAATGGAAAGTAAGAAGGATCTTATCCCCCACTTCTGAAACTGCATACCCTTGTATGCCCATTGACACCCCCCCCACACACACACACACATTCACCATGAACACCTCCTTTTTTCCTGTTAATGTTAGCTCCCAGACTTAGAGTTGACTTGAGACTTGGAAGTATGTTGTAAGGACTTGGGACTCAATTGGAGACCTGAAGGTAGAGACTTGAGACTTGGCTTGAGACTTAGAATAAAAGGCTTAAGTACATCAGTAAATCTTGCAATGTGTAAAACATGTCTACATATCTTTGCATGCCCTTTTTTTACTCTTCTGTGTCACACACAAATAGTAGACTAACACCATTTCCCATCATGACAATGCGTGAGTTCCCAACGAAGCATCTCTCATATCTCACAGGGCAGATGATGTATGAATTGCCTCTTTGCACATTAAACCAGAAACATGAAAAGGAAAGAAATGAGTAACTCTACAAGGGCCTTATGTTCCAGTCAGCAAGTGTTCCAAGAAGCAGGTGGTTGAAATGCTTAACCATAAGGTTAAGAGGCGACATGATAACCATGTTTAAATACATGAAGGGATGCCATGTAGAGGAGGGAGTGGGCTTGTTTTCTGCTTCTCCAAAGACCAGGACAAGGAGCAATGGATTCACGCTGCAGGAACAGAGATTCCACCTGAACCTCAGGAAGAACTTCCCAATGGTCAGAGCTGTCCAGCAGAGGAATCTGCTGCTTCCATGGAGTGTGGTGGAGTCTCCTTCTTTGGAGGGTTTTCAGCAGAGGCTGGATGGCCATCTGTCGGGAGTGCTTTGAGGGTGTTCCTGCATGGAAGGGGGTTGGACTGGATGGCCCCTGGGGTCTCTTCCAACTCTACATTTCTATGATTCTATGATTCTATAACTGTGAGGCAACTAAGCCAGTCCAGGGCAGTCACAGGTTATCTAGCAGGAAAAAGAGAGAAGCAAGAGCATGGTCATCAGCCAGTCCAGAAGTTGCACAGCAACCTAAGAGTCCAAATAAACAAAACCAGCAAGCAGTAAAACAGAGTTGTAAATAGTAGCCAGTCCAAGGTTCAGGGAACACCAAAGAGAACTGCCAGACACCATGATAGAATGGAATAGAAACAGATTAGTTAAGTACCTGGTGTCTTGAAACACCTGGCTATTAATCTCTGCAGGAGATTAATAGCCAGGTGTTTCAAGGCACCAGGTACTTAACTAATCTGTTTCTATTCCATTCTAATTAACCTACTTAAGAGCCATTGGGAATTTCACAACTTCCCTTTCTCTCTCCATTGTTCAGTAAAGGGCTGGACCTCATCTTCAGACTCCTTGTGGGAGGTAGACACCCCCTCTGTCTCAACCGCTGGCACTTCTGCCTCAGAGAGACCACTGATATCCAGAGTTGTAAATTCCTGGCATTCCAGGCATTCCCAACTCTGTGCTTGAATCTTCTGAATCCAGGGGGTGAGTTATGACAAGTCATATTTTCAGCTGTTTTTATAGAGCTGTCTTCAGTTTGTCCAAGAACGAGGTCTTGACATCAGTTCAGAGCATCCTCCTCATATTAACCATTCCAAGAAATTCGGGGGGGGGGGATTGGCAAATATCTCAGAGGTGAAATCCATACATCCCTGCACTGGGGGTACATTATTTAAAAATATCCTAGTGAATGTATACTGCCATGTCCTCTCTCCATTCAGGCAACTGTGTGCAGGAGACAGGAGGCCTGTCTTGCAATGTGAATCACTAAAAGTCTAAATCACTAAAAGTCTAAAACGAGTAGGCAATCATGTAATTATTGCTCTCATCACATCAATAAAGTTGATCAGAACCACTTTGATAGTTTATTCCCATCTGTGACTTCAAATGTGGAAATAGGCTTAGAATGCAGTATTTTTCTGAAATCTCTCTGCGTGTTGGTATGTGTGTATGGGGAGAGGGAGAGGGAAGGAGAGAGAGAGAGAGAGATTGAAAGAACGGGCAAGGGAGAGACTGATGCCTATTCCCTGCCTGAAGCCCATTTGTACACTATATTTTGGTCCAGAGATCAACTGAAAAATTGTTGTTGAAATTCTGCTGAAGCCATTTGAACCACTGCGAGGAGCAATAACTCACAGCATGACAGGGAAAGGGATATGACGGACCATGAAGCCCAGATGCAGCAATGGCCGGCAGGAAGAAGACCAAAAGCTAAACTCCAACCTGGAACACCATCCAAATTGTTCCCCAGTGGCTTCTGTGATGTAGGCTTAGCCTTCTGATCTGCTTGAAAAAATTTTGCTGCTGCTGCCTTTCTGACCTTCTTATGTTGTTTTAAAAAAATAAAAACACTTCATCTCTCACAAATGTTATCTTTCTTTTCCCCTGTTCAGACAGAACTCCCATTTTAAATAAGCGTGATAGAGAAGAGAAGAAGAACCTTTCTCTCAAATTGCACAGCCTCCTTCAATTGATGGTCCTTCAGATTGATCGGACTACAGCTCCTAACATCCCAGCCTTTGTGGTTCTTGGCAGAGCTTATTGGGGATGATTGGAGCTGTAGTCCAACACATTTGAAAGGTGCTGACTTTCAGAGAAGGGTAACTTTGAGAATGGTTTCACCTTCCTTATGGGTTTGAACTTCCATTGCAAGTAAGTAGCTTTCAAAGAAGCTATGTTAGCTCCTTGAAGCATAAAAAGGAGGAAGGAAGGGGGAGAAATTAAAAAAAGAAAAAGAAATGTGATAGCGCCTTTAAGAATAACTGTTTTTTATTTTTGGATGAGCTTTCATGGATACAAACTCACTTCAGATGCAGTACAGGGTGATAATAAATGCTCAGTTATAAAGCATGTTTACATAGTTGTGGGAGTGGGGTGGAATGTGGTAGGATCCAGAAAGGTGCAAATGATAAACCTTGCCCTAAATTTGGGCAGTATAACATGATACAAGTCAAGAAAATTACAAAGGAAGACTGAAAAGAGAAACTGCTGAACTGAATTATGATCACAAATTCCAATTCATTAGCAGAGGTATGAACAAAGACAATAGCTTCATGGCATACTACATATATTAATACAAGAGTCCTCACTACTGCACATATAACAAAAGGAATCTTCTCAGAGAGAGTTTTGAACCCAGAGAAACTGACTTTTTGGTAATCCGATTTATTGCTTTCACACATCTACATTAACTGACCAGACTAGAGCTTGGAAAGACCAGTACCACATTAAGCAAGTAAGCGAGTAAAAAATTGAGCAGGAGCATGGTCCAATCTTTTTATTAGAATCCATCACAAATTTGGCAGAGGTATGGAAACTGCTGTCTCTCTATGCTATGCAGGCATCTGGCTACTGAGTTCCTAGAAGAATATAGTGTGAACACAGACCACAGTGTCAATGACCTATATCGGATGGTGCTAACCATCTAGCACCAGTGTAATTGCTTGCACTTTGGTGAGGTAGCAGCCCCATATTTCCATCACCACTTCACAACACCATCTTCCAAGCGTGTTGCTCACTCCTTCTCTTGATCCCAATTCTTTGGCTGAGATCTTACATCATGCAACAGCTAGAAGATATCTCCACCATTGTGCTTTCAGGAGATGGTAGAGGCTACTTCCTCCATCTGACTGCTTGTCTTACATGCAACAACAGACAAGGAGTGTTGGATACAGATTTATCACCCTGGCTAGCGATTGGTTGCGGGAATGCTTCTTGCTGTCCTAGAGCACAAAGATAAAAAGGTACATTCCCTACTCCCAGCATAAGGTAGTACCTTCATTCCTTGGTGCTCAAGAGCAACTGGAATGAGCCTAGGTGCATCTCTGTAACCAATCATACACCTCCACTCAGCAGCCTTCTTGCTGTTGTGTGCAGAGATAGGGATCCTGCAGAAGTAGGTTCCAGACAGGTCCTTTCACAAAGACAAAAAAAGTGCAGACCGTATGTATTACAACTGCATATGTCACCATCATGATTCCATTCTAAAACAGCTACTGCTAGACTTCCATCAAACTACTTTAAATCCCCTTCACTCCATACCCCTGTGTCCCTCTGCTAAAAGAGATCAGCTCAATAATTTTGCAAATTCAGTGTTCTCAGACCTTTATCCATAGATCCCTGTCTGCTAGTCACCGCCTCCTGAATATCACCTTGATGCCATCAGTCACCAAAGGGGAGAAACATTTCCAATTGTCGATCCCTTCTGAATCTCAGAAGTACAGAGCCAATACATTTTGTGAAATTCACCCTGTGATATCAATTCACCATTACTTTTTGACATAGTTCCTTTGCATAAGAAGCAGTTCGATGCTTTAAGCCAAGCAGCCATGCAAAGAGGAATGAAGTCACACTCATTGACTGGAAAGAAAGCAGTTTAATCTTAACACAGGGTGTATTCACTTCCCATTATATATTATGCTGCCCCAGTTTCTGGGAAGTTAAAAAGATTGCTTTTTTTTTTTTTGTATTGCAGGGCTCCCTTGCTGGGAAGATATGAGTCAGAATTATGCTTTTTCTACCTAGTCCACAAGCTTGGATTAATGAAAGAGGTAAAAATTAGTTTATGAAATTCATGGCTGGTCAGAGCCATGTAGTGGTGGACAGTCACTTAATTGCTTAAAAAGGAGATTATGGGAATGAAAGGAGGAAGATCACTCTTAATAGGTAGTTGGAAATTCTAGTTGCAGAAACACCTTTACCACACTGGACAAAAGTTGCTGGGAAGCAAGAGAAGTAGAGGACTACTGCCTTTTGTCTCAATTCGTGAGCTTGGTAATGCTCTCTGGTTGTTTTGGTGGATGGTGGCTTTCACATTGATGTGATGGTGACTCTTCTCTAGCTCTTAGTCCAAATCTTCAAGGTGATGTTCAAAGTGCTAGCCTTTTAGGGAAAAAATTAATTGCCTTGGGTAGCTCCTTTGATGTCTGAGCTAAAATCTGGGGCAGTGTGATGTATAGGATAGCTTCATATCCAGAAATTAGCCTTAGTAGTTTCAAAAGCTTTATTCAGGAACACTGAAAAAAACAGTTGCACACCTTGCCAATTGTCAAGACTAAAGAACTACTGGATTTACAGAGCTATATAAGGCATTACATTTCAAAATTAGCACACAATGCTGTCCATTTCCTGATAACTTAAAACATTACTTTTCTCCAGCTCACCATCCCCTCTTCCCATGTTCTCTCAGAGTCTGCCAACACCACGACCTTGAAGTTGAGTCTGTTCGCTCCTATCACAGCTTGTTAACCAAACATTCCTAGATTCCCAGCTTCCTATCCATCACCTCATCCTATTCTTCTTCCTTACACAGCAAAGCACCCAATCATTACCTTATGGTTGTAAACATGGCAAGAAGAGCACAGCCAAACTGACAGGCAGATTTACCAGACTATCCAAATGGAAGCAACCAGCTGTCAAAGTCCAGCTGACTAATGTGAAGCAGGATATAAATCTACCTTAGTGGCATGCCATTCTGAAATTGGACAAAACTATCCTTTTTAACTTTCCCTAAAGTGACTGGAACAGCAGCTTCCGTTTGGTGTAAACTGTTGTCTCAGGTACATCCTGCAGTTGGGCAGACAGATAATGCAGCCTGGCAGGACAAATATCAGCCTCTTGCCTGTCCACTCTTCACCTTTCCAGTAAGCATCAAAACAAATTGTCCTCTTTCTTGGGCATCACCTGAATCTCCATTCATTAGCTGAGGATATGTCTGTTGACAGGGATGCTTCAAAAGAAGCCCTCTGTGACCAATACTGGCAGGTGGCTCCCATGTGAATGAGGCAGTGAATTTGTTCCAGCTTTCAGTCTGAAATTTTAAAAAGCTATCCATATTTTAAAAAGCTACCCAATTTAAAAAAGGTATCCAAATAGCTGGGGCTATTTGAGGGGTAGAGTTCAGCTCCCTGGAAAGTTCTGTTAAAATTCAGCCTAAGCCATGAAAGCCACCAAACCCCACTGCCTTTGATTTACCACATTATGATCCTTAAGATGCTACATGACACCTTGTCAGCTTCATTGCAACCAACACTGCTTCCCCCTTGTAAATCGGGATGACTTGTACGTGCAGGAAAGGGTAGGATAAACCTATGTGATACATTAATTTTCAAATGTGTGGGGCAGGAGTATGAGGTTTTGATGGTGCTAGCTGTCTTCTATAATAATAAATCTGCCTTATCAGGTCTATTACAGACCTCTTTGCATTATCTGTGTCTCAGCTTAGGGACTGAAATGACAAAAATAATGCATGCCTAAAAATCCACAGTTTTATCTCCACCATTTTCCAGATATGTTGGTTTCCTTACAGAAAGCCACTGCTTTAGACAACCATCCATTAAACATTGCAGCCATATGCCGCCTCTTTTCATCAGGTGTCAGGCATGATGGAGGTACAAACAGGATTGTATGAAAAGGTCCCCATTTGAAATAATGAGGTACAATATTTCAGCCTGACTTGAAACCTTCTCATTTCTCTTTAGCTTTCATAAAATACATCCTAGTGTGCTAATAGCCACAATGACCTTCGATCTCAGCATCTGTTTTTCCAAAGCTGCTTTATCAAAAGGCCTGCAAAATAATCCTGCTAAGAGTTTTCGTTATTTGCTTGCTCTTTACATTCTGATTCCTTCTGACCTTTCTATGCTGCTAATTATCAAAATGCATTTTTGTTTTGAGCTGCTGGGATGCCATTCCATACTCTTTTCAGCTTTACTCGACAATGGCAGCTTATTGCTCAAAACAGTATTAAGACATTTTCCTTGAATTTATGACCTCCGGTTGAATGATTTCATCCCCTTGCTACTTTCTTGGCTTCTCTTAAATCAGGAGAAAAGCTGGTGGCTTCCATATCACTGGGAAAGTGAATCCATTCCGTGTTTTAGTCCAAGCTTTCAAGGATGCTGAATCTATTTTGGATATATGATTCAGCACCTTGGATACCTCCTTTCAATTCTGAGCTAAAACCTGAAGAAGATTAATCACGTTACTGACATGGAAGGCATCAAAAACCTATCTGGTTTACAGTGTCTATCTGGCTACTGTCATAAGACACTGTTCAGCACCTGTGAAAGCTCTTTTAAATTTTGAATTGAAACCCAGAGAGGATTCACCAGTCCACTGTCATAGAAGCCACCAGCTGTCACTGTAGAAACTTCTACCATCCCATGGAGTTTCCCCAGTTGGCCAATGGAGGCTCCTCAACGAAGCACCACTTCCTGAAAGTTAGCAAGGAAAGATATTTCTGTTAGCTCTGATCAATGACTGGAGATAATGGTAGGCATTCCAGTGAAAGCTATTTGCAATATGAACAGTTGGGAGGGAAATACTATTCTAAAACATTCAATACATGGTCAAAAGGCAAGGATTACTCAAATATTGGGAAGCCCTGATGAGAAGAATCCTGGAGTGATGAGAATCTTTGCTGTTCAGGACTTACTGACACACACCACCGGGACAGAGTTCACACTGGCTTCAATTCACAGGAGGCCAGCAAATGCACATCCCTCCAGTGACGTAGCTCAGGAGGAGGGGGAGTGAATTCTCTTTTTACCACTCTCTCTTTGAGCACTTTTGGAAATTCTTTTACTTCATTCATAAGTATGCTTTGCACTTCCTCTGTGGAAATATCTAAGGATTACCCTTCTCCTCTCAATCTTTTTTCCCCTCATTTTGACCCATTATTGGAATAATGATTCAGCTTACCATCTGTATGTTTCGATTCTATTGAGTCCTTATATTCAGTTACACTCTTTTACCATTAAAAAAAATTGTAAGTGAAGGAATTCCAGAAAACAATCACTGCAAGAGAAACCAATCAGTTATATGGCAGAGTTCCACTAACTAGGAAAACACTGATTCAACAAGCACCCTATAATTATTCCTTAACATTGGTGAACTGTCATAGGAGAGTTTGAGCCCCTCCATTCACTGAGTCCATGTGGTATGGGCATTACTGTCAAAGTGTCAAGGAAATGGTGATTTCTCTAGTGTTGAGGAGAAGACGAAGCTTTCTGAGAAAGCCTATTTCTCTCATCACTGAAGGGTTTGACTTCAGAGAGGCCCAGCTTTCTACCGCTATGAACTTTTTAGGGGGTCATGATTAAAATCAGGCACCTTCATCTTTGATTCTTCATTTTTCAAAAATTAGCTACAATGACCTATATAAAACCTAACTACGGAGCTGGTCTAAGAGAAATTCCATGCCAGCCAGCAAATCTGTGCCCACTGTGTTGCAGATTCATCATGCATAGAAGGAATCACATTAGCAAAAACATTTTTAGCAAAATGGTTCTTATTATTCACTGACCCAGCAAAACTGCTGCCCTTGGCCTATCGGTGGTAGCAAACTACCTAACTGTAATTTGATCCAACAAAATTACCTCTCTGCAAAGGAAGTGAGGACATAAAAGCACATTTTAAACATTGCTGGAGCCAAGATCCTAAATCAAGGAGACTTTATGCGCATGGTAGTTATGCAACACTAGTGATGTCCAACATTGCAAATCAGAATGCAGAAGTGAACCCTCACATGCAGCTACATGTAGAATGTGCAACATCCAGCCATGTACAATGAACATGTGCTTCTATGCAAAACTCTGTGCAATGCACATCCATTCATAAATGGCACTGCATACACAACATTGCTTCTAGAACTTTGAAGTGAAAATAATTATTCCATTTTACAGGGTTACTAGCATATATACCCAGCATTGCCCGGGATTTTATTTTCTCAGAGGTAATACTTGTTAGAAAGATTTGAGATCCTGTGTCTCTAATTCCCCAAACTGTCTTGTCCAGTATCTGTAACTTTCCCCCATATTTCCCAATCCAATTTGTATGCAGAGTTATTAACATACAGGAGTTGGGCTCCTGAGGGAATACTCTGCCCTCCTCCTTGCTGCTAGGTCTCATTTCCATAGCAACCGGCCAGGCCCAAGAGCTCTCTGGCTGAGAATTCTAAAGGCTCCTTCGTAAACTGCAAACTGCAGGATTCCATAGAATCTTCTCAGGCAGCCAATCATATGAGGTCTTCGCCTTACACAGCCAATCATATCATTCACCTGACACAGCCAATCATATGAAGTCAGGTCTTTGCCAGACAAACTCACAAACTTTGACTTTTATATATTAGATAGGCTGTTTCTGCCCTACACTGTTATAGTGCTCTTATTCCACTTTCAACAACCTGTGGAATCCTGGGGTTTGCAGATTAGGGAGGGGCACTTAGAATTCTCAGCCATGGAGCTCTTTGGTCTCAGTAATCTTCAAAGTCCCATGCAGGCAAAGTGCTGGGCACTCCTCTTTTCCCATATGTGTGCTCCAGGACTCAAAAATCATCTAATGCCATTCTGCTTCAAGTGCCACCTTTTTGAGAGCTGGGACATGTGTGCTGTGATTCCAGAACTGCGCAATGTCTACTTGTGTCACCCCCAACTGTGATGCCAGTACCTCCGTGCAATGGTGGGGAATATTAACTCAAATTAGGAGGTTTGCAAGAGGGGTATAACTTGGCAAGATCCTTCCACTAATGTTTATGGGGTCTTTGCAGGGAAGAACCAGCTAGAGATTCTAGAGATTCAAAAGGAAGTTCACATGCATTTTACTGGGAGAACTGATTACACATACACAAGATCCAAACATTCACACACTCACACAAGGCTAACTGAAGGAAAGAAGGAGGAAAGATTTTGATGAGCAAGAGTCAGGGCACAGTGGGTAATATTTACCAGTCTCCAAGAGCAGCGAAGAGGCAGCGGCGTGATGTAGACTTGCTTCTAAGGACAGCACACAACTGGAAATTGGAGTGGCAGAGTGGTGACCAGCAATGGGTGAACTGCATCTTAACTGGCCAAAACCTGGGATTTATATAACCAATTTATGCCTGAAGGGCATGGATGTCAATGGCTTTCTGGCCAGGTAAACAATGGAGTTCACTGAGTGGACAATGAGGCCCAGAATGGGTTCATGGTCTTAACTTCAGATGACAAAGGGCTAATGTACATTGTGATAACTCTGCAATGCTTGGACAGGTATGAGGACAATGGAGAGATTTACAGGTCAGTGGGAAAAGAAGTAGAAACAATCTGGATGGGAATTTCCCAGACTCTATTGTCCAAAGAGCAGAGTTGTTTAAGCCTATTATCTCTGCAGTTGCCTCGTGATTTCCTGACTATGACCTGGCTACGCCTAGTGGGGGTTTCTGACCCAATCCGTAGTGTACATGGTTGGCCAGTTTCTCCTCTCGCCCAACATGTCCATTTAGTCACATCAGGGTACGCTTTATATTAAAGCCAATTAATACATTTGCCAATTAAATCATGTCAAAGGGTGGGGATGTATAGCCTGGTAACACCTACACGAGGACTGTTTATTCCCTTCTAGAAGACCTGTAAAGTATTCTTATTCCACTTTCCTTATTCAAATTCACTGGAAGTCTGTTGCTTTCATTTTAAGGATTGCTTCACACTGTAGACCCTTCCAATTATTTCACTATCACTGAATCACCTTGGCAACCTTTTTGTTGTTGTTGTTGTTGTTAGAAGACTGTGTAAATGCTGGGAATGAGCAGGTAAAAACAGTGTGGGATTATATATTGCATATATGAATGTCCTTTACAACACGTTTCGCATACACTGCCATTGTATGTGTTTAGTGCAATGTGTAAAATGAATAGGCAGACACACTCTCACACACTATACAAATGTGTCTATGAAGAGCCAATTCCACTAACTGCCCCAGAGCTTAAAATTCTCTTTATCTCCAAAGGCTTTTGCAAATATTCTGGGAATAAGCATATTACATATGTATTTGCTTAGGGCTTATAGTGAAAGCAGATACAAATGCATGCCACATGGTAGGAACCAGCAGAATTTTTTATGAATCTGACAGGGACATCAGAACGATGTGACACCAAATGGCATGCAGAGAGGGAGAGAGAAGCATTCTGTTGGGGAAAAAAATAATGCAAAAATGAAGATTTCCATGCACTCTATTTCTGTGCCTCTCACTTCAAAAGCCAGTTGCTTAATCTCCCTTGAATGAGGAGCAAAGATCTTTGAGCTTCTCACCACAGTCTAGCAGGTTTTCCCCATGTGATTTATACATGCCATTCTTAGAAAAGAATTGACCTGATGAAAATATGGATAACACCATTCTGAATCCTTCAAAGCTTGCTTATTACAATGACACCAAATGTAAGCTTTTTATTAAAAAAAAAAAAAATGAAGCGGTGCGTCTTTTCTCAATAGTCGCCATTTAAATGGGAAAAATGTACTATCTTCAATCTTAATGTTCCCAACAATATTTGCAGTTAGCAAGGAACTGATTGAACAAGCAGACTCTGTGTCATGCAGTTATTTTTCAATGAATGGGGTGTGATTTTAATCATACCTTTGTACACGTTCCTAGAAACGGTGATGCCTGAATTCTTCTGGCAGTCTCAAGAAGACGAGACCCATTTTAATCATTCTGAATGGGGAAAAAAACAATTCCAGTGCAGGGTGGGGATGATATGGCCAGTGTTCTTCACCATTGACTGTGCTGGGCCAATCTTGCTGAAGTATGTTGTTAAAGTTCAACAACCTCTGAAGGGCTACATGATTCTTTTAGATATTCATTCCCTGCATTCTGTCCTGCAAGGAAGATGCCATGGTACTCCAGTATCAAATAGACTTTGTATACCTACTGGAATTGAAGTGTAAGATCTGACCCACCATTTACAGCAGGGGTGGGCAGACTTTATATGGACCCTGGATAATACTTTTGTAGCCCAAGAACCCCCCACTCCACTCCCGTCAGTAATCTAAAGGCTCCAACTCCCCTACAGATTTTTTAAAAGGCACAATTTTGGGGCAATTTTTGCTTTTCCACCAGGCACAAGTCCCCCAAATGCATAAAAACATACAGAAATATCCCCATCTTACCCCACAAGCATCAAGGAACCCTGCACTACTCTCAAATACCTCCCTTTTGCTCAGCAATCCCTCTCAAAATGGTGACAGGAAGTGATGGGACATTATTTCCTGTCACCATTTTGAGAGGGATTGTAGAGGAAAACTGAGTTAACTGGGGCTATTGGGGCGAGTGACATCCCAAACAGCTCCCGCACCACATTTCAAAATGAAATGATTTTCTTTGTGTCAGTCTTCTTCACTTTCCGGCTTTCACTAGAGATTTAAACTACACAAGCCCGGTTTAGGATCTTGGTCATCATTTTTTTTCCTGATTTTATTCTTTTTAGCTGATTTACTTGCAATGTAAACAGTTTACAGGTTTTCTTTTTAATAAATAGTTTAAAGGAATAGTATTGTAAAAAATATTTCGAAAGAAGATAAATCACTCTCCCTTTCCTATAGGAATTCTTTCTCTTGCTCCACCTCCAATTTAGGCTTTACCCAAGAAGAAGGGTGAGGTTTTCAGATCAGTGCAGCCTTGAACCACTGCATTAACCTAGACTTGTGTTGATTTCAGAAACACACTGGGAAGAATCTTCCGGAGTTGCATTTGCTTCTCAGTTACCCAGAGGCATTCCTCTTTTGCTGCACACAAATGAGAGACCCTTGCCAACAGCTGCTCAGCTTTTCAGCATTTGAGAAACAAAGGCCCAAGGCAGTGTCAAGAAGTGAGACTTCTCAAAGATTTACTTTTCACTCATTGTTAATAAATGATTTCTTTTCGGCCTCTTTTCAAGGCTGCTACCAACACTGGGTATGACAAAATCCCCCGGAGATCTTGCGATGTCTGCATACACAAAACAGTGTTAAATTTAGCTACCACTGTATTTTGAGTCCCGGAAAAGAGGAGGCAGGATATTTGCTTAAGTTAATGAGGATTGTGATCGGCTCTAATAGAGAAGACTCTGGTCTTATACATATACGCAAATGAAAGTAATTAGCATTTGTAAATGAGGAAAAGTTTCCAGGGAACGTCTGCTGTTTGCTTTTCTGGTGGATGTATGCATGTCAAGTGATCAAAAGAAGAATAGCAACTTTCTAGTCGTAATGATGGAAAGGATATCTATTTGATAATTATGTTACTTAACTGCACTTTAGTAATACATACGTATATAGTCATAAGGAATACAATATATAGTTTAAACTTAAAAATCTTTCTGGATGCTGTTACCTTTAGGAAGGGGGCAAAATCCTTTTTCTAACTATTGTCTGTTATCTCAGTTGAGGAGGATAATGCAAAAAGAGAAAAGAATAAGTTGTTTAATGAGTTGATACTTTATTTTTGATGTTTGTTAACAAGGGCTGAAACATCATGTTAGAAGTCTGTTTTAAAAATTGCTGAATGTTTAGATGTTAAATGTTTTGGATTGCAGGAGGAAGAGGAAGGGCAAATTGTCCCTTATTTTGCTTTCTTTATAAATAACAATCGATCTTGATATTCCTTTGTTCATTTCAGATAAGGGAGGATTTATTGAAGGAGTCACCGGTTTCCATGAGATGTTTTTGAACAGTGTTCCCTGGTCTGGTGCCTTGCAGATGTTATGGACTACAGCTTAGTCAGGGAATTTTGAGAATCAACCCACACAACTGGAGACCTCCGGTCCAGAGAAGTATGTTCCAGAGTAAAGATCACAACTTAGACAACTTACTTTTTGGGACTCTGTTACTCCACTGGAAAAATCCTATCCCGGGGTCTACAATTTTGATATTAAAATATGATTCCATGTACCTGAGAGGTCACCCGGATGGGCACATAGGCAGCAATGGTCAAACGATTGAAAACCAGGTCAGACCAGTAAAATCCCCATCACGTAGCCCCAGGAGACCTCAAGCTGGGCAAACCCACGGTAGACAAATGGTCCTCACCCCCTGAGAAGCTGACTTGAGGGGATTAGCGTGTTTGCCCCAAGTTGAACAAATATTCTATCAGGCGAGGACTATTTACATGAAGTCACACCACAACCAAATGCAGCTGAAGATCCTGAGACTTTGGCAACACCTTGTAATCTCATCACGCAAAGGAAGTTACCTTTGTGGAGCTTCTTTCTCATTGCAACACCCATTGTTCTCCCCGGGAAAGGATTAGCCCTCCAGGTACCTTTTCCCCTACAAATAGTCCCAGTTTTTGAGCAGTTCTTTGGATCACTCCCGGTCATCCCAGTTGACCGTTTCTCTGTCTGTTGAGTAATCCCCTCAGCTCTCTCTGTGCTGAGCCCCACTCCTCCGCTGTTTTTCCCGGACCAAGTACTTCAGGAAAAGGTGCAGTATTGCAACCTCTTCAATGTTCCCCTTTCCAGTTTCCTCTCTTTTACTTCTTAATAGGTCTTGAGTGAGTGTGTGAGTGATTGTGTTGCTGCGTGAGACTTTCATTCAATAAAATCATTTATTGGACATTCTTGTTTGGTTTTTGGCTTGGCCTGACCCCGTAAAAACTGGGTAAAAAGACCCTGCTAGGCTACCCTGCTCTTCGCATTGCTATTGCTCATGCTCTGGCTAGTTTCCATTCCCCATCATGTGGAGCACATTGAGGTGTCCCCCAAGAGACCCCAGAAATCAGGGTAACAACTCTTAATTCCTCTCAGCCATTGGCCATGATGCCTAGATGAGAAGGTGACAGGTTAGTTATGGCTGGACAAGAATTACGTGTCAGATCAGCAACAGTCAATAGCTAAGATGCTACATCACATTTGAATAGTGTAAATCCACATTCAAATATCTATGTGGCAATTGTGCTACTCTGCCCTTCTGCTTGAATATCAGTACTGTAGAACCAATGGTACATCTGTGAATGTGCTTGTTTTTTCTGCAGTTCCAGTGAATCAAGGATATGCTGCAGGCACCGGAGAGAGATGCACCAACTGATAACTGATCCACCAACCAACAATATGAAAGTACATGTGCAACAGTTAGACATATGGAACTCTACTTACACAACTGTGAAATGAATCTGAATGTTAACAGTGTGGCTCGAAAATTAGAACCACATGTGTAAGGGAACTTACATATGTGTAAAGTACTAACAGTGCCCTGTTTCAAGGTGGAAAGTGCCCACTTTTCATTTTAGAATCAAACAAGGAAGAACCAGGTTAGTCCAGGGTTATGCACAGAGAAGCTGGAAAAGCAGAAAAGTGCTCTAAGCACAAGGCAATCCTAACAGGGTCAAGTGCCAGTCAGAGAGTAAATGAAGAGAAGAATCCAAATAGATATAGATATAGATGGATATATCCTAAACAGCAGTTGTTGTTTGTCACCAAACAGCAACAAAATGTCCCAGTTTCTCTTTCTTCCTACGACTTTCCTTCTTTGTGCTCAGCTTACTTCAACTACTGTAAACTTGGGTTTAAGTGCAAAAATAGTTTGCACTTAGTTAACTCAGCAGAGTGAGAAGAGAGGAAGGAAAATTGCCCTGGAAGTTCAAGCAAAAGCAAACTGCTACAAACTCTCCTGGCCTGAGTGTTCTTTCTCATTAATAACTTTTGCCACCTTGACCACACTCTGAAGTTGCTTAGCCATGGCCATCCTGGTTTTCACCTGCGAAATGTTAGAGAGTTCAAAATGTTCACTTCCCAATTTCCTATTGATTTAGTGGGTACACTCTAGCAGGGATTTAGAACTGGATTATATCCCAGGTCTCCTTTGCCCAGAGAGCACTGACATGGTATAATGGTTTGAGTGTTGAACTAGGACTCCAGAAGAGCACAGAGTCCAAATCCCTTCTCAGCCATGGAATCCCACTGGGTGACCCTTGGGCAAGTCACACACTCTCAGCTTAAGAAGAAGGCAATGGCAAGCCTCCTAGAAAACCCTAGGACTAAATCACCCTGAGCCAGAATCAACATGAAGATGTGCAACAACAAATTCCTTTGCCTGAGTCTAACAACTGGCTCTCAGATGGACCTACATGGACTTAATGAGATGGATTATTTTCACAAGTAAAGACAGTGTAGCATGTTCAAAATTATTCAAAGTCCTTTGGAGAGATGTGCCTGAGATAGAGTGACAGCTGGAGCTTCTATGACCTGGGATGCTCTCCTCCTAAAACAGCTGGGCTGCTTAAATATCTTTCTTTTCTCTCTTCCTGGACCTGCATTGGGAGGGAGGTGAAGGAGAGAAAGACATACTTCAAAGAATGAGCCCCTTTGCCCAAAGCATTAAGATCTGAGAGCCTACTGCTGAACATGGTTACAATTCCCAAGCTAGACCAAGATCAAAAACCAGAGCTTCCCTAGCTCTCCCTGACAATAAAGCTAATCACATTAGCCACTTCACAAGTAATAAATCTTTCATTTCCATTCCACTTTGATTCTTACCGTTCCAGTTTCAGCTGCAATGGGAAGTGGTTTGCACACAATCCGTTTCAGGCAAACTGCTACAGAACACACATTTGGGAGCGCTTCGCTCCGAATATAATAGCAACATTAGCTACGTAGCCATTAGAAACGGCCACAAAACCACTGTGAGATTCTGTGGGACTTTTTGGTCCTCCTGCACAGTATTCAGAGATGAGGTTTGCTGTGCCTTTGCACTCTGGGCATAGATGCAGGATTGTCCATTCACCCACACCCTTCTTCACTCTGCAATTGAAAGAACGCTTTTATATTTACAGCAGCTATTACTGTACAAATGCTTTCTCCAGTTATTTCGTATCAAGCCTAAATACATTCCACAGATCTGAGTCTTTTGCTATGAAATGTCACACCCTCTAGCATTTCACAGATGAAAACTAGGACTCATGGGACCAGGCAACATCAGCGTGGTCAAGATGGGGAAAGTTATTTGGAACATAGTGTCTAGGTCAAGGGAAGTGTTAATACCACTCTATTCTACGTTGGTCAGACCCTACCTGGAATACTGTGTCCAGTTCTGGCACCACAGTTCAGGAAGGAGATTGACAAGAGGAGGACAACCAAATTGATAGAAGACCTGGAAACAATGAAGTCCTATGAGGACTGGCTTAAGGAGCTGCGTATGTTTAGCTGGAGAAGAGAAGGTTAAGAGGCAACATAGTAGCCATGTTTAAATATTTGATTGCATATCATATGGAAGACGGAGCAAGCTTGTTTTCTGCTGCTCCAGAGACACAGACCAATGGCTTCGAACTTCAGAAAAAGAGATTCCATCTACACATTCGGAAGAATATCCTGACATCCTGGTACGAAGGAAATGTTTCCCTGAGTAGATGTGAACTGGTTTTAAGATTTTTCTTTTAAAAAAATTAAAAAATGGGAGATCCAGACCCAATGAATTTGTCCCAATGAGGAACAGAGGGAAAGTTTATAGATCCGGTCAGCTGCACACAGAGGCATAGCAATGGCGGGGGGAGGGGGGAATGGGTAGAGTGCCCCTTAAAAATAAGATCTCTCCCCTCATGAAATATTTTTTCAGTTTCCAAATTTCTGGCATTGCAAAGAATGAGATCCAGGAAATCATTCACACCTAGAACTCTCTCATTTGCTGCATTTGCATTCCTTTAGTAATTTTTTTCTCTTGCTCCCTTTCTTAAGGTACCTAAACTCTATTTCTAATTGCTAAACTGAAGTTTTAAGCTACTGCAAGACTAGAACTTTGAGGACTGATGGAATTGTCATGGGAGGCAGAATTGTTATTTTAGGGGGCAATGCTTTCAGCCTTCCCACCCACATAAGCTCTACCCCTGGCCACACACCCGCTGAAGGTGGCAAGACAACCGAAGTCTGCCTCTCACTCCATTGCACGGTAACCTTTTGGAGATAGTTTTGGTTTTCTGTTCCCAAGGGAACCGATTCTTTCCAGCAGCACTGGGCACTGTGCTGTGTTCCTCAGTGTCTCCCTCCTCCTCCTCTTTCAAAATGGCATTCTCACTTTGAATTAAGAACGCTCAAAATCTTCTGGCTGAACAGTGCCATGTAAGTGGCATCCAGTGATAAAATTCATGCATCCACACGGAGGGGCAGCAGTATTTGCATTTAATTAATTATGCTTTTTAGCATAAACGGGGGGCGAGGGGGGAGTGAAACCCTTCCTTGTGCATTAATCGTGGCTAGCATTTATGTTTCCATCGGTTGCCCTTTTGGCAGATCTCTAAGAGGCTGCATAGAAACGACCGAGATGCTTTTCTTTAAGCTATAATTGCTGTGCCTACTGCAGCAAGGGAAATGAAGGTGAGGAACACACTTGGAATGAAAAGAAGGGTTTTCTTTGACATTTTGGTAATGCTGGGGGAATTTCAAAATGGGGCGCCAGAGGTTCAGTCCTGCACAATGACACTGATTACAAAGCTTTCCACGGATCCCACTAATAGAGCACAGATTGAAATTTGAAACTGGACTACTGTGTTCCAGATATTATCTGGTTCTCTGCTGATTGCTCAAGACAGGCCACATTATTTAGGCTGTTCTTATCACCTCATGAATGCTACTAGATTAACAGCACAGTCTATCCATATTTATTTCTAAATTATTTCACTGGAGTTTACTTCCCAATAATTGTGTTTCAGATTGCACTGGAAAAATATGATAGGTAGGTGTTCAGTGGCCTAGATGAATTACCATTCTCTCAGACTTATGCCCTTTCCGCACCCTATCTTTTTGTGAAGTTGTCTGATGGGGATCCCGGCAGTGACTCTGCCAGGAGAGGGGCATGATGGGAGCGCTCTCCTCTGCTCTGGCTGGCTCCCTGTGGAAGGGAGCGCAATGGCCACACCTTTTCCTTCCGCAGCACAGCTGGGTACTTTTCCAGGCTGTTCTGTGGCAGCAAACGCAGCCATCACACTTCCAGGGCTTTCGCTTGACAGGTAAGTGCGGGATAGTGGCACAATTGTGGGTCATTGACAGGGAAAACCCCTCAGTGATATAATCCACACGGATGGGAGTAAGACTGCAATGGCATCATGCAGAAGCATTGTCACAGTCCTGTCCTTCTCCTGTCCCTATGGCGAGACGGGAGGGTGCTGCAGAAAGGGCCTTGGTATCTTAGCCCTACATCAGCCAATATAGTTATTTGTTGTTCACTGATATGAATCTTCAAGTCCTTTCCAATTTATGGTGATCCTATGTATTGATCGATTGATTTGATCGATTCTCCTGAACTGGGACCCAAAGCAGGTTACAAAAATATAAAACAATGTTACGTTTAAAATCCTATTCTACAAAAGTTAAAAAGAATGAAATGCCAATGTTATTAAACCCATGATTAAAACAGTTAAAACATAAGGCACCTAACGTGAACCTATAATGAGGTTTTCTTGGCAAGATTTGTTCAGAGGGGTTTGCCATTGTCCTCGTCTGTGGGAAAATGGGACTTGCCCAAGGTCACCCACTTGGTTTCCATGGTCAAGCAGGAATTTGAACCTGGATCTCCCAGAGTCCATATCCAACACTCAAACCATTAAACCATTCAATATGGGCATGACAATTCTGAATTACTTCACAACTTGCTGAACAGATTCCAGAAGCAGTATGCATGTAAGAGGTTAGTGGTGCTCTCCAGGGTAAAGCTTGATGGTATAACCTGGAAGCCCTTTGTCCCACTGAGAAGGAACCACTGAGGCCAGCCATGCTGGAAAAATCAGGAAGCAACTCAATTGGCAGTCAACTCCTGAATCACAAATAGCACTTTTTTTGTGGTGGAAAAGGTCTCTCTATTACACAGAAAGTTCTTCATTCTTCTAGTCTTGAGTGATTGTTTCAGTCCAATCATTTATCCTGAGAGCCATTCTTAGCTGCAGTTTTCTACTGCAAGTTACCCAACAGTTCTTAAACTGAGGTGAGAGGAGCAAGGGTGACATCTGACTCACTTTCGGGTGGTCTTTGAGTTCACAATGAAAATAATGGAGTGGGGATTGGGGGTAATGATATTTGGCCCTTTCCACTGCAAGGGGCTCTTGTGAGTAAAGTTTCAGCCAACAAAACTGCCTGTAAATCACTAGTGTAGATGGATGAAGAAACTAGACCTTGGAAGCAGTCAAAAACTTTTGTCAAAGTTTTGACAAAGAGAGCTAGTGTAATTCTGGGCTGCATCAACAGGGGTATAATATCCAGATTAAGGGAAGTACTAGTGTGACTCTATTCTGCTTCATTCAGACCTCACTCAGAACACTGGACACAGTTCTGGACATCACAGATGAAAAAGAATATCATCAAGCTGGAATGTGTCCAGAAAATGGTGATCAAGATCATCAAAGGTCTTGAAACCATGCCTTATGAGGAATGAGGGAGCTGAGTAAGTTTAGATAGGAGAAGAGAAAACTTGGAGGTGATATGACAGCTATATTTAAATATATGAAGGGATGTCATGTGGAAGTTGGAACAAGTTTGTTTTCTGTTGCTCAAGAGACTTGATCAGGAGTCAATGGATTCAAATTACAAGAGAAGAAATTATACGTATTCTACTGGCCCTGTGTTATTCAATTCTACTGGCCCTGTGTTATTCAATATCTTTATTAATGACTTGGATGAAGGAATAGAGAGCACGCTGATCAAATTTGCAGATGATACCAAATTGGGAGGGGTTGCTTATATGCCAGACGATAGGATCAAAATTCAAAATGACTTTGATAGATTAGAGAACTGGACCAAAGCTAACAAAATGAGTTTCAACAAAGAGAAATGTAAAGTCTTACACCTAAGCAGAAAAAATGGAATGCACAAATATAGGATGACGGACACATGGCTTGATAATAGTACATGTGAAAGGGATCTAGGAGTCTTGGTAGATCACAAGCTGAACATGAGTCAGCAGTGTGATGTGGCAACCAAGAAAACCAATGCTATTCTTGGTAGCATCAATAGGAGTATGGTGTCTAGATCGATGGAGGTAATGGTACCACTCTATTCTGCTTTACTTAGACCTCATCTGGAATACTGTGTCCAGTTCTGGACACCTCATTTCAAGAAGGATATCAACAAACTGGAGCGTGTCCAGAGGAAGGGTCTGGAAGCCATGCCCTATGAAGAGTGCCTTAGGGAGCTAGGGATGTTTAGTCTACAGAAGAGAAGATTAATAGGGGACATGATAGCCATGCTTAAATATTTGAAAGAATGTCATGTCAAGGAGGGAGCGGGCTTGTTTTCCACTGCTCCAGAGACTAGGACAAGGAGCAATGGATTCAAGCTGCAGGAAAGGAGATTCCACCTGAACCTCAGGAAGAAATTTCTGATGGTCAGAGCTGTCCAGCAGTGGAATATGCTACCTTGGAGCGTGGTGGAGTCTCTTTCTTTGGTGGTTTTTAAGCAGAGGCTGAATGGCCGTCTGTTGGGAGTGCTTTGATGTGGGTTCCTGCATAGGGGGTTGGACTGGATGGTCCCTGTGGTCTCTTCCAACTCTATGATTCTATGATTCTACTAACATTGCCAATACTTAACTAAGTAACCTCTCTTGGCCTGCTCTGCCCCCGACAAAATTTCACAGAAACATCATTCACTCATGCTCTGCTGACAAAATGAGTGTGTGTGACACACCTAAGATCACCCTGGGGATTTCCATGGCCAAGCAGAGAATCAAATCCTGGTTGCCAGGATTGTAATCCAATATTCAAACTGCTACGCCATGCTTGCTCTTTCACTCATCCCTAACCATTCTGTATTTGCAATCACTAGTCACAACTGTGAAACTATTGCCACAATTGTAACTCCACACACCACCTACTTCAGTGAATGTCAGCAGCATGGGGAAAAAGAAGTCCATTCTGCTGGTGATTGGGGCATGGTTGCATGACATTTCTGTCATTTTGGAGGTAAATGGGCCAAGAAAGTTTACTCATCCCAGATATCTTGATCAAGTGTAAAAGTTGGGTGTAAAAGTTTTTCCAGGCATTTAGTGTTTTGTTTCTAATTTCCTAAGCAATTCTAACAAGCTATTCTGTGTTCTTGCAAGAGCTGTGTCAAAAATCAATAACTGACCAGGAACATGTGTTTGTTTCCAGAAAAATGTTAGAATGATCTATTTTCTGTTCCCTTTGTTTATGATTATATGCATTTTCCCTCCCTTCAGAAGCTCTTTAAAAATCCTGGTGTTTATATAAAGCTTTGTTCATCTGATATGACTACTGTTGCAGCCAAGTTGACAGCAGAGGCTGATAAGATGTTCCTTCTTGGCCAAGAGTGATGGTGTGTGTGAAGTGTGTGTTGGGTGTGTGACTTCTTCCCAACCTGATTGAGGGCCCGATTTCATCTCTGTGTTTACGTACATGGGATACAAGGCTGAACTTTCAGTCACTCTCAACAGGCTTATATACTTCTTTTACAGAGTCAGACCCGCTGCAGAAAAGAACTGCATTCAGATTTATCACCTTTATTTCCCCCAAGTACCTTTAGTCCTGCATAGCTTAGAGTCTGTCTTAATCCAACCCTCCTTGCAGCACCAATGTAGTGATCTGTTTAGACTTTCATTGATTGATTAAAAATACTTATATACTGTCCTTTACCAAAAAAACAAATTACCTCAACAAACCATAAAGGAGCCCACAAACAGCAGCTTTTAGATATATTGGACATAAAAGGCCTGAGTGAATAAAACATGCTTTCACCTAGCATCAAAAAGATGATAACTTTGGTGCTGGGTAAATCCTTCCGGGAAGGATAATTCATCACTGGGACACCGCAACAAAAAATGAGCAGGTGTCCTCCAATCAATGTCCATTTTAACCTCTGAAGAACGAGTCATTCAAAGAAAGGCACAGCAGCTACTCTTAACAAGTGAGGTGGTTGGTATGGAAGTTAGGATAAGGCCATTTATGCATCACCAAGGAAGAGCAAATGCAAAGCCAAACATGAAGCAAACTTTCCATAACATTTGCATATGCTTGCAGATAAATCATTTGTTGTGGTTATTTGCCATCAAGTAAGCTTTGACTTATGAGAGATCTTCAAGAGCCTTGGGCATCAATGGCCCTTTTTAGGTGTTGCAAACTCACACTTCCTTGATTGAGTCTATCCACCTGCAATGAGGACTAATTACCTTTTTTCCAACTGCTTGCTACGCACTTTGTTGTTGTTACTTGCCATCAAGTCAGTGTCAACTTAGGGCAATCTGATGAATGAGAAACCTCTCAGAGCCCCAGTCATTAACAGCCCAGCTCAGCTTTTGCAGGGCTGTGGCTTCCTTGACTGAGGACATTACCGCACTAGACTATTACAGTGCTATTATTCCACTGTCAACATCCTGTGGAATCCTGGGCTTTGCAGTTTAGGGAGGGGCCTTTAGAATTCTCAGCCAGAGAGCTCTTTGGCCTCAGTAAACTACAGACCCCAGAATTCCACAGGATGCTGAAAGTGGAATAATAGCACTATAACAGTGTAGTGCAGAAATGGCCTGAGTTAACCCACCTATAGTATGGTTTTCTACTGGCATCCACTCAACCAAGCATTATCATCTTTTCCAGTGAGTCATGTCATCTCATGAAATGCCCAAAGTATAATCTCACTTCACTCCCTTTGACTCTAGAGAGAGCTCTGACTTGATCTGCTTTCAGGCCCATTGATCTGGGGTAATGTTTTGTGAGGGCGGTGCCCTTGGTATCCATAGAACTCTCCTTCAACACTACATTTCAGTTAGTTACTTTGGTTCAAACAAGAATAAAATGTATCTTAATGTGGTGGAAAGACTATGACTAGGTAAGTGACTAGCTAAGTGATTAAGGTTTCAACCTTTTTTTGTCCTTTATCTTTAAACTGGCCTTTGAGTAAGGAATCCTTCAAACAGAGGACACCGTCAAAGCCAGGACTCTGCTCTGACACACCTTCAAATAATTGGGAACTGTCTCTGCAAATTATGACATAGGACTGTCCTGATGGAAGGAGCAAGGCTCTCTATTCTCTTCTTAAGTGAAAAAGACAACCATCCTAAAGGAAGAGTAATAATAGGGGCCAAACCCAGAGACGGAGTTTGGGAATTGGGTCTTGCTTGGAAAGGAAACTGAGCGTCATGCCCTGCCTTGGAGATCCTGACAGTAAGGAGGAGAACCTGAGGCAGAAGTTTCCCCAGAAGTTTGCTCGGTGGAGAATAACAACCAACAGCAGGGGCCTGAGCAGGAGGAACAAATATCAGAAGATGAAACAGCACAGAGTCTTACCTGGTGGGAGAGATGGCACCAAAAAAAGGTCTCAGGCATTCAGCTTGTTTAAGTAGCAACTGGGCTTTAATGAGGGAACACTTGTGGCAACATCATTAGAGTATAAAAGGCAAGCAGCTGGCCCACCTCTTCCAGGTGTTGACAATTGATCCTCCAGGTTGAAGTTTTGTGTTTTCTGTGAAGCCTGACTCTTGGATCTCTGCCTGTTTGATGCTGATTTGGATTTGCCTTTGTGGATTTGTGTGCCTTAGAACTTGCATTCTTGACCCGAACTGTTTTGACTACTCCCACTCTCACCTCTGTGAGCACACTCTGCCCTACTGGTATGTTAATTGGTTGCCTGGGATGTGACACTGACTCTTTGACCCTGTATGAGTCACTGGCCATTTCCATACCAGGCTTTTGAAATGGTGCAGAGTGACCTCTGATGGAGGTCTTCTACACCCTAGAGTGGACTGGCGTGGACTACTTTTTGTAGTTCCACACCAGAATCCACTAAGGAGTGGCCGGAACTAGCCGTGCTGCGTGTTTTTTAAAAACCTCTTTTTCGAGGTTTTTAAAAAGCATGGAGCGCGCAGCCCCACGCCGCTCCGTCGCTCAGCTCCAAAGTGGATTTGCAGGACCGTGCAAGTGCGTGCCTGCAGATCTGCCGGGGGTGGGCTTCCAGTTGGCAAGCTTCTCTGGTGGGTGGAGAGCCTCCACCAACTGGAAGCCGCCATTTGGGATGCCGGAGGACTGCAGAGCAGCGAGCTAGCGCTGCTCCAAGTGGCGACGGACTTACCCGGTTTCAGGTAAGCTCCATTTTTGGGCATTTTTACCCATTCCCCCCCCCCACATGTGAAAAGGGTCATAGTCAATCAGCCTTCAATACCTTTCACAAGCCCTGGGTTTTTTCTGGGACAATTTGCACCCTATACAGTTTGCCTCACCTGTGACAATCACTGATGTCTCGTTCTCCGGTCCATGGGCAAATTTGATCAGATTGGGAGACACGAAGAAAATCAATCCACCTGTAGTGCAGTCTCCTTCTTTTCCTACTACATTCTACTTTATAAAGTATTATCTTCTTCAGCCAGTCACATCTTCTCATGATATGTCCAAAATACAACAGCTTTACCTTACCTGTCTTAACTTCTTATGAGAGGTCAGGTTCTAAGAACCATTCATTTATCTTTTTAACAGTTCATGGCACTCACAGAGTTCTTGTCCAGGACCCCATTTCCAATAATTTGATTTTCTTCCTGTTTTCTTTCTTCACTGTTCTGCTTTCACACTCATACATAAAATGAGTTTTATACTTGTTTTCTATTTTATGGTGATAGATCTATATTTTAATGATGTTACATGAACAGCCTTGAAAGATGCCCATGACCCTTAAAGAGAGCATAACAAACACTTAAAATAAAATGCAGGGTACTTTAGAGAATAATATGGGATGACTACATGCAAGCTACTTGAAGAAAGAAGAGGACACAAATGCAACACACAAGAAAAATACCTTGGCTGGAATCTGGATGGTTCATCTGAGCTAGAATAAATCCATTAAATCAGCTGTTGTGTGATGAATCAACATGTTAAGTAAATCAATTTGTTTCAAGTTCATTCAATGGGTCTATTCTAGTTGGGATTACCAATATGATTTCTGTCCTTGTGGTGTGGCTTAATGTAAGTTTTATTGATTTTAGGCTTTGGGGGAATCAGAATTAGAGACAGAACAAAAAATCTGTCAGTTAACCTTCTCCCATATTTACATTCTTTAAACCTCAAATATGTGAGCTGGTATACTGCTAGTCTCCTATTTACACATAAGTTCCCATACACATATGGTAGCACTTTTTTTAGCCAGGGCATAATGTTTAAATTCAGTTCACAGGTGCATAAGCAACATTCCACAAGTGTTAACTCTTGCACAGGTGGCTATGAATTCTTGGATGGCACATAATTATTTCTCTGTGCCTTCAATGTACTATTTGTTTCAGCGGGACTGTTGAAACAGCCCCCATGCATTCCCCATTGTACGACACAGCAATAAACAAGAACATTGGTAGATAAACCATTGGTTGCACAATGTTGTTGTTCTTGCCTGCCTTCACATCATTTCTGACTTATGGTGACCCAAAGGTGAATGTATCACAGAGTTTTCTGGGGATGAGATTGTGTTATGCACCCAAGATCACCCAGTGGGTTTCCACAGCTGAGCAGGGAATTGAAACCTGGTCCAAACAAACCACTACACATACTAGCTCTTGCACAGTGTTAATCCTTAGCAAATGGGTGGTGTAGCACAGCCACCACTTAAATGAATGGATGTATATTTACACCGCACCAGCCCAATTTAGGATATCAACTGTGACCACTAAAGTTTGCTAAGTTCTCCTCTAATTGCATTGGCTGATATTAATTGGTACAGCTAATACCATGTTGTAGCACCTCAAACATGCTAAAAATGTTAGACATGGAATCTCTTAGTAAAAAGAAGTGGAAGTTATCATTTGGCATGAATGTGGTTTAGTACACAGGGATTCAAAGGCAGATTTTTAAGAGTTAAGCATTCAAAGTTCTGGGCCTGGATAGACATATCTATCACTTTTTCTTATTTCCACATTGGAATTTTTAAAATTTCCAATTCATATTATCCAAAATATGAAGGCATCAGGAAATGTAAAAGCAAAAAAGAACTGGAAGAAAATTCTTGTCCATTCTCACCATGGTACCATCTTGCTTCAGACCAAAGGCAAAGAGACAGCTACCACTTCATTTCCCAGGTTGTTTTGTTCCCTGCTGAGTTCCTGTTTTCTCTACGGTACTCAACTCGCTTCTTTTCTTTATTGAGCTGGCTGATTATCTATTGAGCTGATTTTCTTTCATTCTCAAGTTTGGTGACTTCCAGCTGGGCAGCTGTTCCAGCAAGCAATTTGCAGAACATTAGTGCAAACACAGTGGAGGAGCAAGGACAGTGTGGGAGAAAAATCAGCCCTTGTTCATTAATGGCAAAAGGGTGGGGGCGGGGGAAATACCTTGGGATTCCTAATGATGTGCTGATCTGTAGGGAGCTGCATGGAGTGGGTTGGATGAAAAATGTATGAGGATCCACTGCACTGATACACTGCTCTGGCAACGCTCAGCATGTTCCTGACAGTGTGTGCAGAATACTAGGGAGGGAGGTATTGCGTGGACTATATGGCATTCCAAGTCCAAACGGGTGAAAGATTGCTAAAGGCATGTACAAATGGAGGTGCACCTCTGTTGCAAGATGATGCCTTCTTTCTTCACATGCATCTCCTCTACCTGCATGTTTATGGCACTGACCTGAGAAATTCCTTTTGGGAATGTTGTCCATGTAGAAATCTGCATCGAGCATTCAGACATGACCAGAGATGAGTGAAAACCTGAGTGCATGCAAGTCTGTCTCACAGAATCATAGAGATGGAAGTGACCACAAGGACCATCTAATTGAACTTTCTGTCACTTAAGGAATCCACAACAAAGCCATCCCTTTGGTGTGGCTATCCAATCACAACTTGAAAGCTTCCAATGAATGAGAGGTCACTAACTTCAGATGGCATCCATTCCCCTGTCAAAACCACTCCTGCCTTCAAAAACATTCTTCCTAATGTTTAGCAAAACCTTCTTGTAATTTGAATCCATTGTTTCATGTCATTTTGCCGACAGCAGCAGATAACAAGTCCATCCCATTCTTACAGCTGATATCACTTTGGATGTTACCAAACCATCTCTCAATTTTCTCAATTTTTCACCCAGCTCCCTCAACCATTCCTCACAGAGCTGGGCTTCTGGACATTTTATCATTTTGGTCACTCTCCCCTGGACACGTCCCACCTTTTTAGTATCCTTCCTAAACTATGGTGCCCAGAACTGAACATAGTATTCCAGGTGTGATCTGAACCAAGTGAAATTAAGTGGGAGTATTACTTCCCTTGATCTAGATATTATATTCCATTTTATGCAGCCTAAAATAGACTTGGCTTTTTTTTTTTTTTGTGCCACACTGCATGTTGACTTCTGTCTACATTGAGGTCTGCTAAGACCCCTAGATCTTTTTCATACATACTGATTTCAAGCCAGGTATCACCCATTCTATATATGCAAATCTAATTTTTTCCTTCCTATTATGTAGTAGCTTAGTACTTTTTAAGTGCCCACAGATCAACTGTCCAGTGATCTGTACTAGAACCTCTCCTAACACGGATGTCAAGATGACCAGTCAGTAGCTACCCAAGTCCTCTTCTTCTCCCTTTGAAGATGGAAATATTAGCTCACCCACAGTATTCACTCGTTCTTCATGAATTCTCAAAGTTATAAAGAAAGGCTCTGAGAATACATCTGGAGATTCCCTTAATATCTTTGGCTGCAGTTTATCTGGCCCAAATTCATTCAAGTTTCCAAGTGTTAAGGATCTACTTCTTTACCTATTTTGGGCAGCAGCCCCCTCCCTGTGTTGCTTATTCTACTTTCACCAGGTTGTACATGGTTTTTCTTTGGGGAGAAAAGAAGGAAAAAGTAGGTGTTGAACTGTTCTACTTTCTCCCTGCCATCCATTAGCATTTCATCATCTTCTCCACACAGCAAGCCTACTGATTTTTTTTTTTTACATCTTGTTCCAAATTTAGCAAAAAAGGAAGGCTCTTTTTGTTGTTATTTTCAATCTTTCTTGCAACCCTGAGCTCATGCAGAGCTTTAACCCTCCTGCCCTTCTTCCCACAAATATCAGCTATTTGTTTGTACTCTTCCTTGCTGATTTGCCCCTTCTTCCATTTCTTACGCATGCTTCCTTCAAATTATAGCTCAATTGAAAGCCCTTTGAGCACCCATCCTGGGCTTTTTTAGACATTTCCCACTTTTTCTTCACCTTGAAACCATTTGCAATTTTGCCCTCAATAACTCACTTTTAAGAAACTCTGATCCACTTTGAACTCTTTGAGTATTTCTGAAAATAGGAACTCAAGAAGTATTTCCACTGCTTTGGACCCTGTAACTCAATTTAGATGGAGAAGACCCTTTGGGCAATAAAACAGGCTAGATGGCAGCTAGAGTTCAGCTGATGTTGGTCACAGATTAAATACAATAAAAAAAAAATAAGTGTAGATTCTTTGTTATCCCTATTACACAGCAGTGAAATTAGCAAAAAGAGCTCTATGTTGCCCGTACTGTATCATCTTTAACATGTCACCAAACATAGTTATTCCATATGCTGGGGAGTCTGTTAGGATCAAGCACAAGGAAACAATAGAACCAATGCTAACCTTCTGTGACAAATTAGCTAGGCACAAGCTAGAGATGCTTGTATTCACTCAGAATGTGATGCCATGGTTATCACAGAAACTGGGGAAGTATACAGTGTGCTGTATGATCAAATTTGTTGGGATAATTTACACTTGTGTACTGATGATGTGGACAACAGTTCATTTCAGTGCATATAAGATTGAGAAGGATATTGACAATCTGGAACATATCCAGAGGAGGACAACCAAAATGGTGAAGGGTCTAGAAGCCATGAAGCCCTAAGAGGAGCAGTTTAAGGAGGTAGTTTTGCCTGATGAAAAAAAGTATAAGAAGTGACATGATAGCCGTGTTTAAATATTTGAAGGGATGTCATATTGAAGATTGAACAAACTTGTTTTCTGATCCTCCAGAGACTAGGACATGGAGCAATGGATTCAACTGTTGCTTGGCTGCATGTTTTAAACTGTGAAATGTTGGAAGATAAGAGCCTACAGAGAAGGGCAAAATTAGACCCCTTCTTTCCTCCTCCCACCCCTGCTTAGTTAATTGAGTACAAACTATTTTTGCACTTTGAATTTAGTCTGCAGGAATTGAAGTAAGCTGAAGACAAAGTAGGAAAGTGGGAGGAGGAGATGGAAACTGGGGCATTTTAAAAGCAGCTGAAAAAGTGGGAAGAGAGAAAATTAATCCAGACGGTCTCTGCCAGATCAGGACAGTTGGTTGAAAAAGTCAGAGTGAGGGGTAACTTGCCCAAAACTGCTAATGGAAAGAAAAATGGCTGGAGTCTGAAAGTTTTTACCTCAGTAGGCCCTAATGCTCCAAACATCATGGTCTGACTTGGCCTAAATTATCCTTGTTTTCAGATGTTAATTTGGAGGATTAAAAAAAAAAACATTTTAACATTTTTATTAAATTGTGTTTAACTTTCATGAACACTCTATTTAAAATCTTAAATTATTTTAAACAGGAAGTTAAATGTAAGATACAGGTGGCTTGAACTTTCTTGAAATATAATTTTGCCTGGATCTAGTCAGTTAATGAAAAACACTCATATGTAATAGAATTGAACATGAATAGAGAGAGAAGAAAAGAACCCGGTAGCTTCACTGCTTGGAGTGAGTCAGCTGCCTCAGGAAGCAAATTTTGGGTGGTCATGAAAAACTAGAAAATTATTCATTGTTTCGTTTGATTTTTTTATTCACACACACACACACACACACACACACACATGAAAAATGATGTCTTATGGGAAGAGGGCATTTTCTGCCTTATCTGTTAAAAATAACTTTGCTGGCTTCACTTCCTATGTACCATGACTTGGGTGGGTGGCTAAGTGAGTTGGTGTCACCATTTGCTGCTCTGCCTCAGACCACAAAATTCCTTTGCCCAAACCTGGCTGGTAGAACGCAAAAGCTGAAAATACCAGGAGAGAAAATGAATGAGATATCAACAGCCCCAGCAACAAGACATGGCTTGGCTCCTAATGAAACTTTGGGGACTTGGATGCTACATGGAGTGAAATGCCAAATTATCAGAAAGCAGAGGATGTGCTTGGTACTGCACAAGTAAATGGTGGCTGCCGAAAAGAAATGGTCGGATTTAATTTCCTTTCCCTATCATACAGTATTGCTTCTTCTGAAGCCTGAGCTTCCCACAGGAAGAGGGACAGCAAAAAAAGGTGAGCTGATAACAGGCCGAGGCTTGAAAGGCAGGTAATTAGGCCTCCTTCGGAGCTACAGGATGATAAATGCTACACCAGAGCCTATGGTTAAGATCAGTAGAATACAGGACTTAATCTAGGATTGCCAGCTCCTCATAAAAGAATATCCTAGTCCCTTTCTGAGCATTCAGTGGTAGCTTGAACTAAAAGAAATAGCGGCTGATGAAGGCTGATATCCTTCATCATGCTTGTGCGGAGAAAATCTACACTCATACAGTTATATACCAACATTATGCAACCAACGGTATGTCTGCCAGTATGACTCCTTATCATTTCAGTTGTGCAAAGTGGAATGCACACCAGCTGTTTCTGCAGTTCCAGTGAATGGTACACTGAATGGACAAACAAGTAACTATGCACCATCCAAGAACATTGCAACTGCATGGCTAGAATCCTGCTGGTTAGTCCCAACAAGAGCAGACCCACTGAGTCAATGGTTGAATGGAGAGCCAGCACAAGCCAGTTGAGTCAGTTACTCTACAATCGTTGGGTTTAAAGGGCAGCATTCAGCCCCATATGAAAGGTTTGTACTTGTGGAACTCCACTTATGGAGCCATAAACTGAATATATCCATTGCACGAAAGCCAAAACAGTACAACTCTATTTGTCAGGGATCTTACAAATGTGTGTATGACCCCCAGGATTCCAGCACTTGTCTCCAACAAGAGCAAGGTTCTTAGACACAGCTGTGTTCCCAGAGATTTGAAGTGTGGAAGGACTTCTGAAAGCACCTCCTTCATGTGTGCCTTATTACTAAGTGTGTGGAACTCAGGAGATATACTAACCAATTTGGCATGTATTACATTGGCCATTTCCACAAGGGGTAAGTAAAACAGTGCAGTGCATCCTCCATGGAGGACGTCTGCACTGTGGAGCGGACTGGGTCCGGACTACTAATCCTAGATCCGCACCTCAGTCCACTCCGGAACAACCCCAAGTGGTCCTCCATCGTGTTTTTGGCGAGCGCCATTGCATGCCTGGTCTCCGATGCAGATTGGCAGGCTCGCACCAATGCAAGCCTGCAATCTGCGGAGGGCGGGCTTCAGGCTGGCGAGCTTCAGCGGTCAGTCGAGACCCACGACCAACCAGAAGCTGCCATTTTGGACGCCGGAGCAGTGCGGATCTATGACCATGCACTGCTCCTCCTCACACTGGACCGGACCGGACTGGACCAGCAGAAGATCCGGTGAGTAGTGGCAGGGAGCAATTCCTTCACCGCATGTGGAAATGGCCATTGTTGCTGCTCCTTTTGTTGCTTAAAAGATGATAAACATTGCCAAGTTCTAATTGTGTCTGCAATATTCACTTAAAACACTAGTTCCATAAACCCCAGTAGAACAGTACACTCACATCCACGGTTCAGAATAGGAGAGGAAGTAAACACCCCAGAGGAAATATTAGAATTCAGAAAGATCTTAAAGGGTTGGACAGCTGGGCCAAAACTAACAAAGTATTTTCAAAAGGGATGAATGTAAGATGCTACATTTATGTAGGAAAAATGAAATGCACACATCTAGGATGGGTGACACCCAGTTTGACAACAGTACAGTGAAAAATATCTAGGAGTCTTAACGGACCATGAGTCAACAGTGTGATGTGAGAAACAAAATAGCCAATGCAATTCAGGGCTGCATCAACAAGAATATAGTGTCCAGACTGAGGGAAGCAATAGTACCACTCCATTTTGCTGTGGTCGGACCTCACCTGGAATAGTGTGTCCAGTTCTGGGCAATACAATATCGATAAATTAGAATGTGTCCAGAGAAAGGTCACCAAGATGGTAAAAGTTCTGGAAACCAAGCCCTATGTGGACTGACCTGGACAAATTTACCTTAGAAAAGAGAAACTTGAGAGGTTATACGGGCCCTTTCCACTCCACCATCCCAGCCCATCATAGGGATAGGAGAAGGGACAGGACCGTGGTGACAGTTCTTCATGACATTGTCACGGTCCCGTCCTTCTCCTGTCACCAGGTGGTGCAATCATGGAATAAATCATTGACAGGTTTTCCTCATCAATGACCCATAATTGTGCCACCATCCCCCACTTTCTTAGTGTGTGGAGAGTTCAGAAGTGCAAGAGCTGTGCTTCCTGCCCCAGTGCAATCTGGGACAGTACCTGGCCAGGCTGCAGCTGGAAGAGGCGGAGCCATCGTCTTTCCTGGATCCCGGCCGGCGCAGAAGGGAGTGCTCCCATCATACTCCCCTCTTGACAGAGCCGCTGCCAGGATCCCCACAGATCACTGCCCAGAACAAGTAAGGTGTGAAAAGGACCATGGAAGCCATCTTTAAAACTCTGATGATGGAGCAATCTTGTTTTCTTCTGCTCCAAAGGTTAGAATATGGACCAATGGATTCACATTACAAGAAAAGAGATTCCACCTAAACCTTAGGAAGAAATTCTTTACTGTACAAGCTATTCAAGAATGAAATAGATTCTTTCTTTTGAGGACTTTAAAGAGAAGTTGGATAGATGTTGTTGAGCATCCTTAGGAATTATGAACGAGATTCTTCCTTTTGAGGTATGTAAAGAGAAGTTGGATAGGTGTTGTCGAGCATCCTTAGGAATTATGAGTGAGAAGTGTAAGAAAGAGATCACTATAATGATTTCTCATTGTCCTGTAAAAGTATAGCTGCAGGCAGTAAAAACTGATAACAACCTGCCTGCCAATGTTAAGCCCTCCCTAACCACCACAGAGACAGCTCTAGGGTCTCTGGATTCAGTCTTATAAGGCCATACATAAGCACCAGGCAACATTGTTGTTATTTTCTTTTTCTTCCCTTCCCAAAGCATGTAGATGTGAAAGTTTCAAGGATCTCCCCTTCCATACCAGCATCTACAGTGTATGTGATTCATCATTTGGCTAATTTGATGAACAAATATATTGATGCAAAGAGAGCACTCATTCTCTTCTACAAAGTTCTCAGCCATGCCAGGCATTTTGTAAGTTAAGAAAACTGTGATTAAATCCTGTTAAGATTCAATAAGCACTGCAGAGATTAATTAAATCTTTATAGATTTATTCCTCATTCAATGCTTCTTCTGTAACAGTGATCATTGCCAACTTGGTGATGGGGGAAATTGAAAACTCTGAGCTGCAATCAGTCTTTTTCTAAATTACCATGGCAGTATAGCATAGAGTTAAAACTGGAGGAAAGAAGAAAGTGAGAGACAACTCTAGAATGACATGGGATACTTTCTCCCTCTCTTGAAAACGAAGTCCAAGACTTGCAGTGAAAGAGTGAAATCAAGGTCATATCTGGCAATCCCTGTCCCTATTTGCTCAGCTAAACATGTTGGCATACTTGGAATGTCTCCACACAATTTGTAATCCTTCAAAAGTCCGTTTCTAGAGTAGTAGCATGGTTCGAGAGCACCAGTGTGGTATAGTGATTTGAGTGCTGGACTACAATCCTAGAGATCAGGGTCAATTCCTCATTCAGTCATGGAAACCCACTGGCTGACCTTGGGTGTGTCACACACTCCCAGCCTCAGAAAACCCCATGATACATTCACCTTACGCTTGCTATAAGTTGGAAACAACTTGAAGGGGCACAACAACAACAAGCCTTACTAGTCTGTTGCTGCAAAACCAAGGATGTGTTACATTTTAAAGAATAACTGCTACTACTACTTCTTCTTCTTCTTCTTCTTCTTCTTCTTCTTCTTCTTCTTCTTAGAATCATAGAAATGTAGAGTTGGAAGAGACCACACGGGCCATCCAGTCCAACCCCCTACCATGCAGGAATACCCTCAAAGCACTCCCGACAGATGGCCATCCAGCCTCTGCTTAAAAACCTCCAACGACGGAGACTCCACTACACTCCGAGGCAGCATATTCCACTGCCGGACAGCCCTGACTGTCAGCAAGTTCTTCCTGAGGTTCAGGTGGAATCTCCTTTCCTGCAGCTTGAATCCATTGCTCCTTGTCCTGGTCTCTGGAGCGGCAGAAAACAAGCCCTCTCCTTCCTCTACATGGCATCCCTTCAAATATTTAAACATGGCTATCACGTCCCCTCTTAACCTTCTCTTCTGCAGACTGAACATACCCAGCTCTCTAAGTCTATCTTCATAGGGCATGGTTTCCAGGCCCGCCACCATTTTGGTCGCCCTCCTCTGGACCTGCTCCAGCTTGACCATGTCCTTCTTGAATTGGGGTGCCCAGAACTGGACACAGGATTCAAGATGAGGTCTAACCAAAGCAGAGTAGAGTGGTACCAGTACCTCCCTCGTTCTAGACGCCATACTCCTATTGATGCAGCCAAGAATTGCATTGGCTTTCTTGGCTGCCGCATCACACTGCTGACTCATGTTCAGCTTGTGGTCTATTAAGACTCCTAGATCCCTTTCACACGTACTGCCATCCAGCCATGTTTCCCCCATCCTATATTTCTGTATTCCATTTTTTCTACCTAAGTGTAGGACCTTACACTTCTCTCTGTTGAATTTCATTTTGTTAGCCTTGGCCCAGCTCTCCAATTTGACCAGGTCATTTTGAATTTTGATCCTGTCCTCTGGCGTATTAGCAACCCCTCCCAATTTGGTGTCATCTGCAAATTTGATCAGCATGCCCTCTATTCCTTCATCCAAGTCATTGATGAAAATATTGAACAGCACTGGGCCCAGGACAGAACCCTGTGGCACTCCGCTAGTCACTTCTCTCCAGGATGAAAAGCAGCCATTGGTGAGCACCCTTTGGGAACGGTCAGTCAGCCAGTTACAGATCCACCTAACAGTAGCTCTGTCCAGCCCACATTTTACTAGCTTCTTTGCAAGAATGTCATGTGGAACTTTGTCAAAGGCCTTACTGAAATCGAGATATGCTACATCCACAGCATTCCCTTCATCTATCAAGCTAGTAACTCTATCATAGAAAGAGATAAGATTAGTCTGGCATGACTTATTTTTGAGAAATCCATGTTGACTTCTCGTGATTACTGCATTGCTTTCTAAGTGATTAGAAACTGACTGCTTAATGATCTGCTCCAGGATCTTTCCGGGTACTGTCGTCAGGCTGACTGGGCGATAATTATTTGGGTCCTCTTTTTTTCCCTTCTTGAAGATGGGGACAACATTTGCCCTCTTCCTGTCTGCTGGAACTTCTCCTGTCCTCCAAGATTTCTCAAAGATGATAGCAAGTGGTTCCGAAATGACCTCTGCCAGTTCTTTTAATATCCTAGTTCTTTTAATATTCTTCTTCTTCTTCTTCTTCTTCTTCTTCTTCTTCTTCTTCTTCTTCTTCTTCTTCTTCTTCTTCTTCTTCGCTTGGAATTCATCAAAAGGTTCTGGCTTATCTCTGCGGTGGGCAGTTTTGGTTATCTCAATATTCCATACTGTAAGTTTCATAATCCCTTACCATTGGCTATGTTGTCTAAGGCCAATGGGTGTTGTTTGCCCCAAAGCAATTGCAAGACCATGGTTTCCAATTCATGGAATGAATTGGAAAGGGGCAAAAATGTTTTCATCACATTACTGATGCTAATCAGATCATAACTAGAAGGACATCTGTGGTATCACTCAACTATATATAATCATGGTCTTTCCCTTGTGAGAACTTGAGACTTGGGGATCCCAACACACTCATTTTGTTCAATTTAGGGCTGTCTTGGCTGCTGCTGGTCATGAGTGACATTGGGAGTATCTCAATATGTTTACTGTGTTCCAGGACCAGCAGTAGAATGGAAAAATGCCACTATTTACAACCATGAAGAAAACTTAAGTCATGAGGAGGATCAGAAACTATGGAAAAAAACAGCCAGGGATGTATATTATTCCTTCAACCCATATCCAGATACAAATACAGATATCACATTAATGTAGCCAAGGTAGATTTTCAACAGGATACTTACTACTAAGAAAAAGTAAGTTTCTTTCCCACTGTGTGGTGTGTATGTTTTAGGGGTATAAAGAATACTCAAGATCCTCTATCACAGGCACAGAGCATAATTTTCTACACCTGCAGCTCTGTTGGAAAATATGAGAGACAGTAGTGGATCTGTAAGACAGAATAATCAGATTGGCAAGTCAGCTAGTGAACAACAACCAGCCCCATGCCCACACACATACACACAGGGTCTAACAGAGAAAAAGACGAAAGGAAAAAGCTTAGTCTCCTCTGTGAAATGTGTAAAAGTAGCTTTGCTTTCACCTGTTGTTGTGTGCCTTCCCATACTACCATTATGCAATGTCAAAAATCACTCCTCATGCATAGTAGAACTTATGCCTGTACATATTACTAACAGAATTTGTTGTTGTGTGCCTTCAAGCTGTTTGCAACTTGCAGTGACTCTAATGTGAACCTATCATAGATTTTCTTGGCAAGATTTGTTCAGAAGGGGTTTGGCTTTGCTTTCCTCTGAGGCTGAGAGAGTATGACTTGCCCAAGGTCACTGGGTGGGTTTCCATGGCCAAGTGGGAATTTGAAGCCTGGTCACCAGAGTTGTTATCCAGTGCTCAAACTACTACATCATGCTAGCTCTGGCTTTCAGTATTTATTCGTAATCAAACACATGGCCATTTCCACACTAGATTGCTATAGTGTTATGATTCCACTTTCAACATTCTATGGAATCCTGGAGTTTGCAGATTGAGGTCCCTCCCTAAGCTGCAAACCCCAGGATTCCATAGGATGTTGAAAGTGGAATCACAGCACTATAACAGTCTAGTGTGGAAGTGGCCATGGTGTAATGAAGGAGAGAGGGAAAGAAAATTGGCTGCAGGCTAGTGTGATGCAGGAAGAGAGTGGTGTGGCAAAAACTCTAACAAACAAGAGGAGGAGTCTTGCAAAATGTTGGGGGGAAATCTTTGAAAAATGTGCAAATTATATGAGCTCAGAAATGGAAGCAAAACACACTCCCAATGATAAGTGATTTGGGTGATAAAATTGATATGATGGTGATGGATAAAGTAACATGCCTAATTAAAGAGAAGACTGTAGATAACATTTGAGAAAGACCAGGACATGGTAATATCTTATTTAGAGAATGAATGGCATGAATTGGTGACAGCAAATTTAAAAAAATGAAGATAAATATGAGATATAAATATTATGGAAGAAAAAGGACTACAATGTTATTAAACTAGCCTATCTATAAATATATGTAACATTAAAATGGAATTTGTATATAAGATAAGAAACATTTCAACATATATGGGATAAGGTCAGTACTTTAAACATGGAAAAATAGATATGAAATTCATAGATTGTTTTTATACCAAGACCAGTTAAGAGGAAGCTGATATATGCGGAATGTGATGAGTTGTGAACGAATGAAATGTACTGACTTTTTGTGTTTTTTAACAATATGTTTAAAAAAGAAAATTGTGCAAATTCTCTCTCACCCCTAGCATGGAGAAAATATAAATATAATTTATTATTGTTATTATTATTCTAAAAGGGGAAAGATTTATATGATCTGAAGAGAAACCAGAGTATATATTATTATTATTCTCACCTAGAATGTGTGTGTGTGTGTGTGTGTGTTAATGTTCAATATATCAGCATTTCCTTCTGGAAACATGCATGGCTTGCTGAACAATGTTGCCGCTTATTAGAACTTATCAGAGCTTCTTCCGTCAATGCTGGAAAGAGGCCAGCTTTGGAAATGCTGCCCGTAGATGCACAGCTTTCCACTTCAGACAGCCGTTGATCATGGAAATGTTTGTGTTCTTTTAGCTCTCTTTGTTTCACTCACTTTTGTATTCATGACAATTCAAATGATTTGACATTGTGCACTTCCACATTAAATTGCTTTATTTCCTTGGAGACACTAGAGGCATGCTGTTTTCTTCACAACCGGTTGTATAATGCCAGAGATAGTTTTCTCTGCATGAGCACAATGTGCGTATCCATTTCCCATACCTAAAAAACAAAACAAAAACACCTATCCAAGGTAAGTACCTAAATTTAACATGAGGTTTCTTGACATCTCTGGCCATTTCTGCAATAGGCTATTATAGTGCGATAACCTCAAAGGCCCCTCCCTAAACTGCAAACCCCAGGACTCCATAGGATGTCGAAAGGGGAATAATAGTACTACATCAGCCTCTTGTGGAAATGGCCTCTGTCAGTGGTGCTCTCGCTTCTGAAAACATCCCAGCGAAATCCAAACAGCCCGAACAAACAAAAGTAAGCCCGAGCTTGCAAAAAATTGGGATTATGATGTGAAGGAACAACAAGAGTGAGAGACATTTCTTGCAATAGTGCATTGTGGGACATCTGCATGGTGATCAGAATAAAGAAGAATGCTTAGCCAAAGAAAAGCAGGCTCCACACAGCTATGGAAATAACAGTAAAGGGAAAGCCGTGGAAGATCTCACATAGGGAGGGGAGCCATATTGTCCCAGAGGTATGGGACCTCTTTTGTCCACCCACAGAAAGAACTCACATTGTTTCCATCAAGTTTTTGCATATAAAAAGGACTGCCAAGCTCCTGAACTCAGGTTGTTGCTTCTCTTTTTATTTAGATTTAAAAAAAAAAATGAAAAGGTCAATGCTCAAGCAATTAAACTGGCATGACTAAAGGGAGCGCAACACAACACATGCTGCATAGCAATACACACCTGTATCTGAAAATCGGTTGTGACATAACCTGATTTCTGCACAGTGCTGCGCAGCTTGAACTGAGAGCCCGGGTAAAGCAAAGTTCCCTGCTCTTAGCACCACCTTTTGGTTGGAGGAGGGAACTGCAGGCAATTAAAAAGAGGACTCCAGGTGCACAGCCCAGAAGCCGTTTGCTGATAGTGATTCAGATGATCCCATGAGCCAGTCATGTGTCATGGGCTGCTTGCAAGTTCTACTCTTTTAATGGGGATACACACTGCTGAGGACCTCCTGATGCAGTTATTTGTATCTACCATCTAATCATTTGCTTCATATATTTGTCTTCCATCAGACTGAAGTTATTTGCAATGTGATAGCAAAGAAAGCAAGGAAAGGGAAGAACATAGGTAGTAAGGTAAATATTTTTAAATGGGTCTCGTTGGGGTTAAAGGCAAGCACTGGATCTAAATAGACCAAAAACTACAACAGTGTTTATTGTTCATCTAATGGGTCACTACCCATTGGTTAAAGCCCGACCTGAGATGCATTGCAGCAACATGCCCTCCAACTTTCCCAGTCTGGCAGGGACAGTACTGATTAATCTTCTATCATCCTACTTTTCAGTTTTTAAATCTCCCAATGTTTCTCACCTCCTCCCATTTTGTTCCTTTTGCCCTCCACTTACATCAGAGGCCATTTCTGCACTACACTGTTATAGTGCTATTATTCCACTTTCAACATCCTACAGAATCCTGGGATTTGCAGGTTCGGGAGGAGCATTTAGAATTCTCAACCAGAGAGCTCTTTGGCCTCAGAAACTATAAACTCCAGAATTCCACAGGAGGTTGAAAGTGGAATAATAGCACCAGAACAGTGTAGTCCAGAAATGGCCAAAGAGTCACAGAATCACAGAGCTGAATGGGGCCTCATAAGCCGTTGAGTCCAACCCCCTGTTAAGTGCAGGATCTCCCTCTAGAGCATTTCCAGCAGGTAGCAGGCCAGCCACTTTTTGAAGACTTTGACAGAGAAAAACCCCATCACCTCTTCAGGCAATTGGTTCCCTTCCCTAACAGCAATTATTGTCACAAAGTTTCTTCTGATGTTCAGTTGAAATCTACCCTCCTGTAATTTAAAATCATTTCACCTGGTTCTGCTCTCTGGGGCAGTAGAAAATAAGCTTGCACCCTCCTCTCTGTGACAGCCCTTGAGGTATTTAACAAGGGCAATCATGTCAACCCTCAATTTTCTCTTCACCAGGCTGAACACGTCCAGTTCCCTCAACTTTCCTCATAAACCTTTCTCTCCATAAATTATGTCATCCTTGTTTGCCTTCTCTGAATCTGTTCCAACTTGTTTATATCCTTCTTTAAATGAGGTACTCAGAACTGAACACAGTACTTCAGATGAGGTCTGACTTCAGATTCTGCAAATTTAATTCAAAAGGCAAATGTAGTTTGCCCTCAGTTAATTCAGCAGGGGGAAGATGACAGCAGCAGAAAGAATCTTGCCCTTCCCACTGGGCTCAGGCACGAGTAAACTGCTGCAGTCTCTCCCAGCTTGTATGTTCTTCCTAATGGCTTTTGCAGTCATGACCATACTCTAATATTGCTCAGCCACATGTATCCTGGTTTTTATTTGTGAGATATTGGAGGGTATGCAATGCCAGCATCTGTCACCAAAGAATTTTATGGTTAAAGAAAAATAATAAGAAGGTTGGATCTCCACTGAAGGCAAAAGACAAATGTAGATCCTAGATCTGAAAAGACTGAAGACTACCTCTTTATCCAGTCTCAAAACATAGTCTTCACTTGTTCAGCCAAGCTTTGACTCCACAAGCAATAAATCCTTTGCCAGCCAACAAACATGTCAAGACAGATGCTCTCTTAGGCAACCAAACCCTTGCTTGCATAGAGAACCGCAACATCACAGTCAAGACCTTCTCCAGGCAAGCCATCCACCCCTCACATCCTTGCAAGTGTTCCCCCAAATTCTGCCTGCTGTCCAGGGTGTGGCTAGTGAGCTAAAGTGGGAAGCATTGCCCCTCCAAATAAGAATTATGCCCCCCAATAAATTTTCCTTCAGATCCTCCAAATTTCCAGAATTGCAGTAACTTAAAAGTTCAGCTGAGGATTTAGAAAGACAGGTTAGTCATCCAGAGAAAAGTGTCAGACAGTTACCAGGGCAATGCAAACACAGCAAGTTAAAAAGTTCTAGGTGTGAATGGTTTTCAAAGTTTTGCTCTCAGCTAGGAATTTGACGATTAAAAGAAAATTTTGTTCAGCAGCATAATTCTTATTGGGGGAACAATGCCTGCGTTTTGACCTCCTCCCAGCTACACCCCTACTTCACCAGTTCATCTCACGACCCGGCCAATCCAAGCCGATTATCAAGAGCTGCCTCATATAGTCACTACCAAACAGATTGCACTACTGAGATACAGAACTGCTAGCAAAATTTACACTTTCATCCACCCATGGTATTATCCCACTGTTTTCTTCCTTTTATTTTTTTTCTTCTTCTTAACCAAGTTGAGAGGTTCTTCTCTAGCAACATCCTCTCCAAGAACACTGGAAATTGGCAGGAGTACTGCATAATCAAAAGGGCATGCCTTTTATATTGTTACAGTCCTTGTCTTGTTTTAAGAGCCATTCCCTTTCTCGTTCTCTCTCTGCCTTTTGGATCTGACCAGTGAGCAATTTTAAAATTCCGGAGTGGAAGCCAAATTGACCTTCCTGTAGCATCCAACAAATCATGTATTCGTGTCAGATGGACTTCAACCAGCAAAACCTGGAAGCTTGCCCGTACACTCAACTCAACCCAGAGCCATAAAAAAGAAAATGGATAAAATTTGACCTACATAAATAATCAATAAAACTCCACAAGCTTCACCGAGCTTTGGCAGAGCATAGGATGTGTGGGGGCCTCCGTGTGTGTGCTTTTTACTTCCTTGACTTGCAAGACTTCCTAGCTCACTTAGAAAATTCAGTTTGTTTCCAAAATTGTCCACTTAAGTTTTGACAACACAGTCTTGTAAGACATGAATGCCATGGTGTAGTGCTTAGAATCAGAGTCTGAAATTATTACCTTGTTTTTTTTTGACCACCAGTCCCCAAATCTTCATCCAGCATGACTGCTGGCCAGGAGTCTTGGAAGTATAATCCACAGAAGTAAGTTTTCCTATCTAAGTTTTGCTTAAAAGTTGGCACTAGTCTCTTACTCAGCTATGACATACAGGCTAGCTTTCAGTTCTGAGAATCAGCTTAGAGTTTGCAAAAGCTTTATTCAGAACATTACAGCAACATCACTACATTGTGGCAATTGCCAAGACTAAAGAACTATTGCATTTGCAATGCTGTATATGGCATTACTTTTCAAAATTAGCATGCATTATTATCCCATTTGTTAACACATCAAAACATCCCCTTTTCCCAGGTTTTGCCTTCCTCTCCCATTTTCTCATTCTGCCTCCCAACAGAGTGACCTCACAATTGTGTCCATCCATGCTTATCATCCACTGGTAACATTCCTGGGTTGCCAGTTCATCTATCCCATCACTCCTGCTCCCACCTAACAAGTGAAGCATCTAAAGTAAAATCTATTGCTAAAATATGGGAAGGAGAATGCAGCCAACTTGACACTTGCTGAGACAGAGGTCAGCTATTCCTCAGTCTAACGGACTACTCAGGGTTGTCCCAGAGATTTAGAAACGGAGGAAGCATGCGTCACTCTCTGAACTCTTCCCAGAACCAATGCCGTTAGAACAAGTATATAAGGAAATATTTACCATACCTGATCCTTACAGATTTACACTCACAGTGAGCCAAAGAGCAGAAGAGCTTGTACAGGAAAATTATTATTAAACTACATAGAATCTAGCCCTGTGTTAGCTTGCCTAATTAATTTTGGACGATCTCAATGGATTCTATGTCTGTTCAGCAGGAAGTTGTAAGACCTAAATTCTGTGTTTTGGAAATGGACTTATGTAGCCACCTAGGCTATTAAGGTGCAGTAACATGTTTGGGGCCCCTACATGTAAGGGAGAATTTTGAGCCTCTAACTTTCATGTAACCTGGGCCAAAATTGACCTAGGCATTCTATTATTGTCCAACCTGCACTTGGGTGGGGTCCTTTATAATGTTAGTTTTCTCTTCACTACATAAAATAAATAAATAAATAGTGTCCAGCCAGCAACTTGATGCACACTCCAAAGTTAAAGCCGTTTCAGCCATTTGAACTTCAGCAGCAAATGGGCAAAATAATTGTTATTTCCATTAAACAAACTGAATGGGCGAATAATGAGGATGACATAAAGGAAAAATTAGATGCAGATGCCCTCTAAGAGTTATTGGTAGTGACTCAGAAAACATAAAAGAAGAATCTTTTTTTTTCTTCAGATGCCTTAGGAGAAAACATGCATTCAGCAAATTGGCTATTAATGGGTCATGAATATGTGCCAGTGGCAGATGAGTGCTCAGTTCTCTAAAGTTATGTCTCTGTTTACAGCAGCCAATTTTGAGTTATTTGTGCCAGAAAATAGTATAAATGACAAGTACTGTCCATTTTACTTCCAGATCTGATTCTTATTGAAATTTTTCTTCTCAGTTTCTCAGGGCTATTTCAGATTTGTTGGATAAAGAAAGCAGCAGTGGGTAGAAACACAGCACGTTAGTGCTTCTTGTTCTTCTGGACCTTCTCATTCAAAGAAAATCTTGTCCTAGTGGGAAGATGCTCAAAATGTTCCCAGTTTGCTAGAACTTGTAGCTTTCTCCACCAAACGAGATACACAAAGTAGATTTCATATGAGACAGAGCAATGTGGGAAGCAGGAACTGGAAGACAACTGTGTGACCTGCTCATATTTAAATGTTGTTGTCATCAACATTGTCATCATATGTCATCAAGTTGGCTTGAATTGTGAATCCAGTGAAAATCATATTCAGAGTGGCATTGAATCTCAGACCCACTGATTTGTTTTTGGGGTATTTTTTGGCAGTCCATGGTTTCCACAGAATTCTTCTCCATCATCACCTTTCAGATGAGCTGATTTTCTTCCTGTTGCTTTCTTCACTGTCCAATTTTTGTAACCATACATAAAAATCAGAAATACTATGATATCAGTTATTCTGACTTCGATATTTAATGTTATATCTTTAGACCTGAGGATCTTACCTAGTTCATTCCTAGCTGCTGTTCCTAATCTTATGTTTCTTCTCATTTCTAGACTACAGTATCTATTTTGATTTATGACTGAATCCAGACATAAAATATCTTTAACTATTTCATTGTCTATAGACAACCCATGACAAGAGAAACAGTCGTGAGTGGATCAAGCCAATTTGAGTTATACACAAGTGCAGTTGGCCCTCCACATTTGCTGGTTTCACTTTCACAGATTTGATTATTTGTAAGTTTCTCCAACCCCTGCCCCTACACCTCGGGTGCTTCCTTTCCAGGGGGAATCTTCCCTCTCGGTGGCTCTGATCAGGCAGTGCAGTCCTTTAAAAACCTGATTTTGGTCCTCCTTCTCCTCCACCAGCCACTGGCTGGCCAGCTAAGGACAGATCAAAGCCTAATTTTTCAGCACTACATACCGTCTCCCAGTGCCCCACATAAACCAAAGAAAGAAAATGGGCAAAAGAGAGGCCTCCAAGCCAGTCCACACCCTTTCCCTCTCCTTTTTTTGACCTGGTTTGGGCCCAGGGTGCCTGCTTTCCTCACCATGCCTTGTTCCCCTTCCCGCGCACACACACACACACACACACACACACTTTGATATTTGTGGGGGGGGTTTTGTTTTTGTTTTTTTCACTTTTGCTGTAGTCCTCTGCCCCTAATCCTAGTGAATGTGGAGGGCCAATTGCAGTCAAAGGAGTTTGCCAAGACCGAAAGGAAGTGCTGTAGCAAGATGTCAGCCATCCCCAAATCCAACAGTCACAATAACCAATGCCACAATGGAATGTCTAAGAGACTTTCTGCACTAGACTGTTATAGTGCTATTATTCCACTTACAACATCCTGTGGAATTCTGGGGTTTGTAGTTTACTGAGGCCAAAGATCTCTTTGGCTGAGAATTCTAAAGGCCCCTCCCTGGACTGCAAACCCCAGGATTCCACAGGATGTTGAAAGTGGAATAATAGCACTGTAACAGTGTAGTGCAGAAAGGTCCTAAGTCAGCAGAGGTCAAGAATCCATATAGATCAATGAGTGAAAAGAGCACAAATGTCAGGAAGAATGACCAGTTATGAACAACAAAAACTGCTAGCAGTAGCTATGGAATACCTTGAAGTGCTAGATATTTGATTGCTCTGCAGTTCTTTAAGAGATGTCAGCTCCTCCAACATTGTTCCTTGTTATGACAATGGTTTACAAATGATGAGGGTGACTCCTCAGTGTCCCTCAGTTCCAGCTGAGGTAGGAGCCCACTTTACTGATGTTCTTCATCAGCTGCATCAGCCACTACTTGCTCAGTTTCAGGGGGTGAGGGTCCTTCATCTGGACCCAGAAGTCTTTCTGTATGTGACTTCAATGTGTCATATTTCTTGGAAACCACAGGACGAGTTAGGACATCATTCAACCGTCCTTACCAATATAGACTCTTTTCCCAGTTTCAAGGGAAAGACCTTGCACAGGCTTGACTGTGCACCTCGGGCTTCTCTTTTCATTGTGTACAGAGCCTAGAATGTTATTTTTCAAAAGTAATTTATTTTTTTAATTAAGACATCCCCCATAAACTCATAAACATTTACACAAATATTTGTTATATAGGAGCTTGTTACCTTGCTCCTTCACATGAGCAGGGAAAAAAAAAACTTAATAAAATCTACCCAACAAAAATGGCACAAAAAAAAAATCACTAAAATTGGGAGGAAGGAACACTCAAAGTACCCCCAAAGCATTTTTACATCCCAACAGAAATGAGGAAAACTGAATACTTTTTGTTACATGAAAATGTAACTCTTATCAGTTTTCTTGAAGAACATCCCTATTCCTTTATTAATCCAAATAGCTATTTGTTGTGGGCAACATCATTAATCATACCATGTTCCCTCCACACTCTGGTTTTGCATCTGTGTGTTTTCAAAGCCCAGCAAAATTGTTAATATCTCGGAGGGTATGCAGTCATCTTTGAGCATGCTCAGTTATTTATTTATTTTGAAAGAACAACCCTGTGTCTCAAGAGGAAGAGCAGTGTATGTATTGGACATTGATGAATAGCAGCCCACAGGCCGTGAACAGCTATGGACATACCACAAAGCTCCAGCCATGAAGAAGCTCAGCAGAGAGGTTTGGGGTCACCCATTCCCTTACAGCCTGGTTCTGTGGTGCTGACAGCTACTGCAGTGTTAGCAGCCTGTGAAAGCAAATTCTGGCAGAGACATCCATCTTCTTCATGGGGGAGGGAACAATACTGGGAAACATGGGTTCAGAACAGAGAGTCTATTACTAAGGAGGGAAGAGAATGAAAGCTAAAGCCTAAATCCTACTGTTAGTCCTAAAGTAAAGCCACTGAATCCATTGGATATTTCTGCATGTTGGATCCCCACTCAACAAGTGATTCAATGGCTCTAGGCTATTTAATTAATTAATTAATACCCCACCTTTCTCCTAGGAGGGACTCCAAGTGGTTTATAATAATTTTAAACCAAACTTATTTGTTATTTATTGAATTTTTATCCCACTTTTTTTCCCAAACAGTAGCTAAAATTGTTTCTTGAAACAATTAAACAACCATACTTTTTTAAAAGCACATAGTTAAAAGCAACTCACGAACTAGACTGAGTCTACGAAAGCTCATACTGCAAACGTCTTTCTCTCATATAATATGAAAGACGGTACACGATCTCTTGGTATAGCAATGCAGGCTAACATGGCTCCTTCTTTGACTATGGTTAAAAATGGTTTAAAACACATTTGAAATGTAATTGAAAAAATAAAAGCACCGCACACCACTTTCAAACACCCTTCTGTCACATGAGTTAAGAGGCAAAGGCCTGTCACAAGAAAAAGGTCTTTGCCAGTCAGCGGAAAGAGAGCAGTGAAGGGGTCAGCTGGACCTCCTGTGGAAAGGAGTTCCACAGCCTGGGAGCAGTCACTGAAAGCTCTTCTAGTTGACAACGGTCAACATGATACAAAATAAATATAATGATAACGAATGACAAAGAGTAATTCTAGCCTAGGATTTCAAGTAAGGACCCCTTTGGCACTGGTGTCACTGGCTGGACTCATGGAAAGGTATGTTTCAATGTAGATGTTACTCCAAGAAGTGAGGAACCTTGAGGTCCTCCAGCAGTGCCAGCATCTCCTTAGAAAGTTGAGGAATTAGACCTCAAAGGAGGCCTGTGAGAGAGGGGTAACCATGGGATCTTTCATCTGTTTATACCAGTCCTAACTGACAGGCACCAGCTGAAAGTCAAAAAAAATTGTTTTATGGGGGGGGGGGAATCATAAACACACACAAGAAATCAAGCAGTCTCACAAACCAAACAAGGCTAACAAAGGGAAAGGAGAAAGAGGTTGTGAGAGCAGGAGATTTTGGGATGAAGTGGGTGAAAATTGCCATTCCTGAAGCAGAAGATCAAGGGGAGATGGCTCAAACATGAGAGTCTGAGGGCAGCATGAAAGAACAAGAGTCTGGGGTGATATGTGATGCCCAAAATGCTAGCAAAACGCTGAGGTTGGAGCTAGGGTTTGAGTACCCTTTTTCCTACCTTGGAGGGACAAGTGTTAATTGCTTCCTGGTAGAGTAAACAGAACAGTCTGGAACAGGCTAATGGTCTTAACTTCAGGTGACAAAACATTAATGGAGGTCACAACAGTCCCTTAACGTCTGGGCAAGTGAGGAAACAAAAGAGGAAATTCTCTGGGAAGAGGTTACTGGATGTTAATTGCTAGTTGTTTCACCTTGCGATTTTGTTAGTGTTCTCTGGATCTGGATGGTTGAAAGGATCCCCTTAAATCCATTAAGTCAAGCTCTCCAGCTAATTCTCATCAATTTATGACCTGGCCATGTTGAGGTGATCCATCTTAGCATGACGCTCCCAGACAGAGTCCTTTTTCCACAAGGTGCTCAACTATGTGTGAGATGTATATTTGTACTATGCCAATTAAACACTATTTATTGCCAGTTATACTGTATCGTGGATCAGGGTGTATGGCATAGTAACACAGGGGACTCTACTACTGAAGACTTCCTGGCCCATTTTGTTGCTCTTACATGCTGCTCTGAATTGCTTCTTTGCCTTCCTCTTTCTCCAATCCCAGTATCCATGAGGAAGATACATGATAAGTGAGACGGAGGAGAGTAGCTGTGATCTCCAGCTTGCTTGACTACATTGCCTCCAGCTCTTTCCTTGGTTACGCACAGGTATAACTAAAGTGGAGGAGCAAAAACAACAGCCACACCTGGTTGCCTAGATAGCACGATTGCCTCTCTCCCACTCTATTGAAAATCTAAAGTTCACCCTGGAGCCATTCCTCGCTTTTGTTTTCCCAAACTATTTCTTTCTGGAGAAAATGTGTTTCTAGTCATCGTTAGAGACTTTGTGAAGGAATTATGGGTTTCCCTTGGAGAAGGTCTAGTGTGTGCTGTCATAATGCCACAAATTAAAGCAGAATTAATTCAAGAAAAAACATCTGCAACTAGTTTTTTTTTCTTATTTTGCATTTAAGGAAACAGGCATTCTCACGCCAAACAGAGCAGCCAGTTCAAATTATGTGATGTGCTTTGTATGAAAATGTTGCTTTCTCCTGGAACTAATTAAAGGTACTTGTTCATATGGTAGATGCTGGTGTTGAAAACCAGCAGAACAGCAAAACAGAAATTAGCAATACTAGTCACGCAGTACATGTGTTGTGGTGGTTAAGCGCCAACAAGATAGCTTCAAATTATGGTGGCCCTACAATCAAGAGGCCTGGAAGAGCCTGGGTCATCAACAGCCCTGCTCAAGTCTTGCAAATTCAAGTCTGTAACTTGCTTTAGTGAATCAGTCTGTCTGTAATACAGTCTTCCCCTTTTCCTACTGTCTTCAGCTTTTCCCAGCACTGTTGCCTTTTCCAATGATGCAAATGGTAAATTTGAAAGGATACTGCCTAATATCAATAGTATGTAAAATGCAAGGAGGCTCCCTTTATTGTGAGGGCTGGAAAATTGAAACATCAGGCCAATTTACCCTGCTATACAGTACTGAAAAGATTCCTCTAGTGATTGAGCACACACATTGCTTCCTTTTTGCACTGAATGGAAAACTGACAATATGAAAGTAGCATTGTGGTTGGTTCAGGATAGAAATTGGTCAAAGATCATTACTGATCTCATAGACTTGATACTTTATTGAGGGTGTGATTTCCCAGAAGATTTGCTATTTTTAGGTAATTGGTTTGCCACTGATAGTGCTGCATAGGGTTTTTTTTTTTTTTTGAAAGGTAGAGAATCTCAGTTTTCTGTTTCATTTTTAACAAAGATAGGATTCTAGGGGTCACACATATGAGATAGCTCTGTAAATTATTAAAAAAAAATTGATTGAGTAGAATGCTTAAAGGACTATCTAGATTTCCAAATCCTCTTGACTGCTTTATATACAATCTAGTGGTGTCATTAAAAATAATGAACAACCAATTCCCATCCCTGATTCTCCCCTGTGCCTCAGAGGATCCAATCCTTCCCTCCCTCTGACTGTCTTGCCTCTCCATCCTCCTCATCTGCTCCCATCTCTGTCTCTTCCTCCCTTTTGATGCTCCTGACTCCCCTTTTAACCTCTCCAGCCTTCTGTGATAATGGGGCTTCCCACTATCTAGACTTGGTTGAAGGGGGATGCTTCCCTCTTCAGGTAAACCAAGGGTTAATGAGGTGTTGGCATTAGGTTACACTTTTTACTGTGGGTCAGCCTTACCGGTCACGGGGGAAGAATGGCCCAATCAAGGAAAGAGAGGTGAGCATCTTCCAGATGCTTCGAGATGCTTTGAAGGAGAAGTTATAAAAATCCTTGAGAGGCCGTGTGGAAAAGGACAACAAAAGAACCTCCTGGAGATGGGATCTGTGCCAGTCGTAGGCTGCAGGCCTGGGCCTCGCCTCCCAGTCTCATTCCTCTCCTAGACCATCTAAGCCTGTGAACCCAAATGTGAGTAACTAGAATAAGGTAGTTAGTCGCGTTAGGGCTTTTTATTATTTTAGAGGTTGGCTGATCTTAAGAATGTATCTGTTGTTATAACTACTTGTAACTTAAGCATACCTGGGAGGGGGGAGCCTCTCATGTGTATTATTGTCTTGTCTACTTGCATGCCTTACAATAAATGCTTTGCTGTAAAACCTCTGTTTCCTCTCCATTCCCACGCCATTCTTCGGCACATGCTTAGATAGGACTTCTCTCACTCAGAAGGAGGAGGGAAAGGAAAGGTCCTTAAGCATAGAGATTGTCAATCCACGGACAGGGTCCCATTGTCCTGTTCAGTTACAAGTATATTCAGAATTCAGTGGGTGGTGGCAGCGTGCGAAATTAGTGAACGCTGGAGAATTCCCTGCTCCTTTTCAAGGGTAGAAGTGAGGCTTGGGGGGGGGGGGGGCTGGAAGTAAACTCAGTATGACACCTTCACATCTTTTAACAATGTTAACAACTGGTTCCAACAGATAGGTGCAACCTATCTGCATGACAGTACTGGTTCAGTCTTATGCATGTCTATTGGAAGCAATAAACACTTTCAGGATAGCAGCTTCAGTTGGTAGAACTCCAGTACCAGTTCATTTCATGAAAACATCAGACCATGGTTTAGTGCAGTGTGAAAAAAACCAAAATAAGCGTAAGATTCACATGCTACCGCATTCCCCATCCCCTTCTGACTGGAAGCTATAATCCTTCCCCTTGCTTCCTCAAAGCAAACCATTGTTCGGTGTTACATTTGAATCAGCAAAATATGGTTTGCCTTGAAAACCAAGACTGAAAACTGGAATCAACCACTGTTTTAGAGTTCAGATTTGCAAAGCAAGTCCAAAGTCACTTGCCAAGTCAAAATGCCTGCCAGTGTGGGCCTATGTTGTGCAGCGGTTAGAGCAATGGTGGAGAGTTGGATTGCCTCCAAATCCTGGATTGCCTCTTAATACACTTCCCATGGGCTACGTGACACAAGAGAGAGGCCCATTCCCTCCTGCGACCTTCTCCTTCCCCAGAGTTAAGCCTCCTTGGGCCTTTCTACACTGTACTGTTGTAGTGCTATTATTCCACTTTCAACATCCTGAGGAATTCTAGAGTTTGCAGTTTACTGAGGCCAAAGAGCTCTTTGGCTGAGAATTCTAAAGGCTCCTCCCCAAACTGCAAACCCCAGGATTCCATAGGAGGTTGAAAGTGGAATAATAGCACTAGAAGAGTGTAGGGTGGAAAGGGCCCTTGTGTTACCTGGTCTTCTTTTCTTTCTTCAGTGGGGAAAGGATTAATGAATGATTGGATGTAGTGAGAACAGTTCTATTTAAAGCACTGAAGTTGAGTAAACAGGCACATTTAGCAGCAAGCCAGAAAGCATTGTTGTAAATTCACAGAGAACCTCTTTTGCGCTTCAGAGTAAACAACAGAAACATCTGCCAACTCAAGGGAGGGCGGCAATCATCTAATCATAAGGGACACATTCCAGACGAGGAGCTGAGTTAAACCACAGCAACAGAAAGGCAAAAGAAACTCTGCCACCTTAGAGACAATCGGCTTGTGCGTGGTCACTGAGTGGAATCTCCTTTTGTTGCCTCTCAGATAAATGTATGCAGTCTCTTCACTGCAATAGATTTCTGGCTCAAGGTGATATCAGGCAGTATGAAAGCTCAGGTGTTTCCTCTGTTAAATATATAACAAATCCAGCCAAGTGGGAGAGTCTTACTATTGTCTTTGTGGGCCTCACAGATGTATCTGGTAGGCTCCTGTGAGTATAGAATGCTGGACTCGAGATACCATTAAATCCAAAGCTTCAGCTGATTATTTCAAACCATTAGGTAAACTTTACCTTCCCCCCTTTGCAAATCCTCTCTGCAATGGCTTCCCCAGTGTGTTCATTATTTCTCACCCATGTTCATTCTCCTCTCTTTCTCCTTCCTCTGGCCATTTCCGCACTAGCCTGTTATAGTGCTCTGATTCCATTTTCAACATTCTATGGAATCCTGGGGTTTGCGGTTTTGGGAGGGGCCAGCCAGCCCCTCCCGAAACTGCAAACCCCAGGATTCCATAGGATGTTGAAAGTGGAATCAGAGTGCTATAACAGGCTAGTGCGGAAATGGCTGACTTGTTCTCACACTTATTTCTCTAGAGGAGGGGTAGGCAAAGTGCCACCTGTGGGTAGCATGCAGACCCCAGGGCTCCCTGGAAGTAAAAACTAATTCAAATCTTTTTTCAAAACATTTTTTTTTAATCCATAGTGTCTGAAAATTACATCTAGAGACTGTGTAGTGCATTTCTACCATGTTTGGGGGGATTTTATTTTTTAATTTTTTTTTTATAAATTTTTTTATTGTGGGAAAAAAACAACCAAAAAAAAATAACATGACAAACACAAAAGTGAAGGGAAAGGGAGAAAAAGCTTACGTTTCTATTTCTCTCAAAATTTCTTATACATAGTGTTACTTATAGAATGTATTATAAATCATACTAGTTATATATTTTTATTATATATGTATATCTAAATCTCATTCTCATTATACCAGTTGTTATTAATTATACCCATAATTAACATTTTCAAAATATACTATTAATAACTTCTATCCTTTTCAAAATATAAAATATAAATTCACATGAAGAGATTTTAAATAGCAAAGTTTTCTACTTTTTTTTTAACCCCAAAATGCCTTCCAGAGGTACAGAGAGACATTGCCACCATGTTTGGGAGTCCCTAGGGCCAGTTTATGTCCAGGAGATGGCTCTTTCGAAACAGGATGTAAACAGGAAGTGACTCCTGCTCCTTCCTGTTGTTAAAAACAAGGCCTCTCCAAGAAGGCTCCAAAGCATGGTGCAGATCAATCAATCCTGTGTCCCCTAGAGGGGATTTGGTGGGGATTTTTTTTTTTTTTTTTTGGAATGTTTAGAATGTCGAGAGAGGAAGAAAAACAAATTATTTCCAGTTTTAAAATTTATCAGCAATTTAACATTAAATTATCAGCAATTTAACATCATCATCATCTGCTTCTTCTTCTTCTTCTTCTTCTTCTTATTATTATTATTATTAAATTATTTATTGGCTTGGGGAAAAAAAGTAAAATTGGAGTCTGCGGACACCAGGGCTATGGACTTCTGCTCCCACTTTCCTACCCCTGGTAGGCTCAAGACTCTATCAAGACTCTAGAGCAGGGTAGGGCAACTGTGGAAGACTACTTGTCAGGAACTGAATTCACACACACAAATATAACAGTGCAAATACACTATTTATTAGGACTGTGATACATGGTACAGGACTTCAGTGAGTGAACTGGAGGCAATTAGCAAAATTCAAAACATTAAAGGCAGAGAGTTTCTCGTCCCGTCTGCAAGAGACCTCGGAGTTCTGGTTTAGCCTGGCAGCGCTTATCACTACATTCCTAGCTTTGTTTATCTAATGGTCTCTGGTTCTCATACCTTATTACAAGCAAGCAGCTACTTAACTCCTACTACATGTCCCATAACTAAAATATGGAGGGCTACCCGATACCACTGGGCTGTGTTAACCCCCCTAGAGACCTTGAAGAGCGTGCGCGCACACACACACACACGTAGCCACTACTGAAATAGTTCTGAACACCTTGGATAGGTTATTTAAAGTTTGGACAACAATGTAGAATGGATTTACCATCCACACTAACCTTAGAGCTACCAGGCTTGACTGAGATTGCTCCAATAAGTGCTGTACAAGATGTAAAAAATTGTTTTAGGCTAGTGTTTGAGACAAGTCAGGCCAGGACAGTTGTAACATCTATTCAGGACAGGCTGTTAAAAAAAAAAAAGTGGAGTTAGAAGTTGGCTATTCTTCTAGGCATTTCCTTTTAAGCAGATGGAAGAAAAATGCATCGTCCGTGCCAAGGATGTTACAAAAAGACAAGGAGCTCTGCCAGGTTATGAAATCCATGTGCCTGTTCCATCTCTGATTATTGACCTGCAGCAAATCCAGCAACAGCCTGCTTGGATCCCAAGCCTTTTGCAAATCCCCAACTAGAGGACTGCACTTTAGGAGGCTATAGCATGGAATTTTCCATTTTGCCATCTGCAAAAAGAAAGCTGAGAAATCCTAGGAACAGAATACAGGCATTAGCTCAAATTAGGTTACCAACCTCCACTTTGGAGCCTTGGTAAATCAATGGACAGTTTTGGTTGGGCATGAACCAAACACTTGTGGGCCATCCCTGGTTATAGGAAAGTTCTCCTGAACTTGCCTTGCATTAACTCAGAAGTATGACATGATTCCTTCTCCCACCAACTGGAAGAAATTGTACCACATTTCTGAGCTACACTGATAGCTCAGGAAAATACCATATCCCTGCCAGCTAACCCTCTCCTTCCAAAAACTATGTTTCTTCACCAGTCCTTTTTCTTTTATTTTGAGCTCAGGAAGAATTCAATTTAAAATGTTGAGGCTTTTTTTTTAAAAACAACCCCCCTCATCCTTTCTACAGTCAAAGCTTGGAGAAGTTTGCTGGCATCTATAATGACCTCTTAGTCCAATATCCTGAGGTTACAGTCAAATGAACATCCCTTATCCCTTCCCATGTCTATGTAAAGTTTACATAGTATTCCTTTAGCAAAAGTGCTTTATTTCACTTTATATATTCAATGGTAGCTGGATGGCTTCACTGTCAGTGGGATGGTGAATCTATTGTGGGTTTCAGTCCCAATTTTAGGCAGTGGGGGAGCTTGGAGTGTGTAGGGGGTGGGTGGGAGGGGGCGGGGCTACGGCTCCAGGGGTGTGGCCACTGTGCATGGAGGCATAGCCATGGTGCACGGGGGCGTGGCCAGGGCACGCAGGAGCATGGGTATGGCTTGGGATGCCCCCAAAACATTGCTGCCCTGGGCCAATCACCCCCCTGCCCCTGCACAACTGCCTGTAGGCTGTGTGCAAACCTTGGGCCCCTCTTTGCTAGTCCCTAAAGCTTCGCACCAGTCTTCATAAGCCAGCAGACAAAGACTTTTTTATCTAGGCAGGTCTTTGATTATAAATCTCTACAGCAGAAGAGTCTTGTCATGGGTTATGATACGCTTTTGTCTTTTTAATTATGATGTTTCAAATGTCTTCTAAATTGTTCTCATGTTGTACTTTTAATAAAACTGTTTAATTGTTTCTAATTTTTGTATTAATAAGATTATTAGCTGTATATTATTTTAATTTAATGTAAGCCTCCTTGAATGACATGCATGGAGAAAGGATGTAATATTAAATAAGTAGGATCCAGATTTAGGCACATTACTGAGGTATTGGAAGTAGAATTCTTCGGTCACTCTCCCCATCTTGAGTATCCTTCCCTTCCACATCCCTGAAAGGCCTGGAAACCATGCCCTATGAGCAGCAGCTTGGGGGGGTGGAGGTGGGAATGTTTAGCTTGAAGAACAGAAGGTGATGAAGTGACATGATAGTTGTGTTTAAATATTTGAAGGGACATCATATGGAAGATGGAGCAAGCCTGTTTTCTGCTGCTCCAGAGACTAGGACCATTTCTGCAAGATGGGACTCTTGTGGGCCATCCTGTTGCAGTCCTGATAAGGAAAGGAGCTTGACAGGAATGCTTCCTTCCACATGGGATCAACTCCCTGTACAAGGGAACGTGATGGCAATGCCTCTTCCTTCCACAGTGCAGCTGGGCACTTTCCCATGCTGCACTGGGGAAGGAAGCATCACCATCTCACTTCATGCCCTTCCGCATGACAGATAGATATGGGAGCATCGTGTGATCATGGGTGCTAAATGGATTTTATCTGTTTAGCAAATACCCCATGAGTGCAATGCATGGGGACAGGATGGCAGCGGGCCAGTGATGACGTCGTACAGAAGCACAATCGATTAACTGCTGCTGTGCTGTTCCGATAGCAGGACAGCCCCGCCATGTGGGAACGGCCTAGTATTCCATCTAAACATTATGAAGAACCTCCTAATGGTAAGAGCAGCTCAAGAGTGGAATGTGCTGCTACCTGGGAGTGTGGTGGAGTCTCCTTCTTTCTTTGGAGGTTCTTAAAGAGAGGTTGGATGGCCATCTGTCAGGAATGCTTTGATGATGCATTCTTGCATGGCAAAATGGGGTTGGACTGGATGGCCCTTGAGGTCTCTTCCAACTCTGATTCTATGATTCTAAGTGTTATACAAAGACCTAGACATGGCATAACCTTCTACTCACAGAATTATGCAACAGTTGTTCACTGATACTTCATTAGCAAATTGTAGCAATGAACACCCAATGCTATTATAATGCTATTTCTCTGTAAAAAAAAGTTACTTTCTGTGCAGACAATTCTGCTTTCTGCACAAAACCACCATACCCAAATTTTAATGTAGAATAAGTTCCAAAATCAGAATAGTGCAGTTTTTAAGGGTTTTTTTTCCCCCCATTGGGAAGAAAATGGCTTAGATTACTCATCACTGCCTTTGAAAAGCAAATTAGTGAAAAATTGCATCCCTGTTTCATACTGTATTTAAGTCAAACAAACAGAAGTTATTTTGTTTAAAGAACTGGCAAGGCTTTTCCACACTTCTCAAGGACTTTTCTTTTGGAAGATCCTTTAGTTCTTCATTTCACATTCTTGCCTTTTATCTCTCTTCTTGTTTTGTTGCCATACAGTGTAGGAACTCCTCTGTGTTCCAAAACTATGGAGATTTATTCTCTCATTTCTCATGCCATGTATCGAGTTACCTCTTCCAATGTTGGTCCTAGATTAAGCTTCCGTCACCTTTGAGCCTGCTTTCCTTAGCTCCATGCCTTCTGTCTTCACATGCTAAGTTGTTTCCCAATTCTAAAGTAGACCCTTGTACATTTCCAAAAAAGAACTGTGTCAGCTAAAAAGAGGAGAAGAGGAGGGCTCAGGTTTGCATAAAATGTGTGTGTGCTAATTGATATGTATGTAGATTTAAAAATAATTATTACCATCTAAATAGAAAGTAGCCTTTTTATACCTCCCATGACTTTTGGCAAGAAAAAGTGCACCTCACTTTGAACATTTGCAAGACTGAAAAGGTATTGCCAAGAAATAAAGTACATGCAGAACAATGGGCATATTGCAAAATGTGAATTGTGAAAATCCACGTAATTGAAAAAGAAGTTGCCATTGAAAATGCAAAGTCACAGTTTAGTCAATGTGGGAAAAATTGTGTAAACTGACAGAGTCGTTTTGCAAACATTGGCTAATTTTGGGGAGAGGAAAATATATCTGTCTGTCTATCTATCTATCTATCTATCTATCTATCTATCTATCTATCTATCTACCTATCTATCTATCTACCTATCTATCTATCTACCTATCTACCTATCTACCTATCTACCTATCTACCTATCTACCTATCTATCTATCTATCTATCTGTATGCTCTTCAATGCAGGATCTTAGCCCTTATGTTTCACCACAGTAGAAAAGATTATGGCCAGGTAACCCATGCGCTCATTGAGTCATTTGGGGTCTAGCTCTGGATAGGCAACTTAAGTCCCAGTCCCTGTTCTTCCTTGGCCATTTCCACACTGGACTGTTATAGCGCTATTATTCCACTTGCAACATCCTATGGAATCCTGGGGTTTGCAGTTTCGAGAGGGGCTGGCCGACCCCTCCCGAAACTGCAAACCCCAGGATTCCATAGGATGTTGCAAGTGGAATGATAGCGCTATAACAGTCCAGTGTGGAATTGGTCCTTCTTATGGTCCTCAGTCTATAAAACAGATTTACATGATCTGAAGAAAAGACAGAGTACAGTTCTTGATCTTTAACCCAAGCTTGGGTGGGACAATCTTTCAAAACACAGAATGCCTTCAGAGGAGAACCAACATAGTATAGTGGCTAGAGCATTGGGCTATGAACCTGGACACCAGGGTTCCATTCCCTGCTAAGCCATTGAAAACCACTGGGTGACTTTGGGTGTGTTAGAAATCATAGAGTTGAAAGAGACCACAAAGGTCATATGATGCCACAAAGGTCATATGACATCCCTTCAAATTGTCATGCCCTGCTTTGGAGACCCTGACAGTGAGGAGGAGGTTTCTGAATCTGAGGCAGAAGTTTGCTCAGTGGGAAAATAACAACCAACAGCAGGAGCCTGAGCAAGGGGGACAAATATCAGCAGATGAAACAGCACAGACTCTTACCTGGTAGGAGAGATGATGCCAGAAAGAAGGCCCCAGCTATTTAGCTCATTTAGGTAGCAAATGGCTTTATTGAGGGAACACCTGTGGCAACACCATTAGCTATAAAAGCCAAACAGCTGGCCCATCTCCTCCCAGGGTTGATAATTGATCTTTCCAGTGGTTGAAGCTCTGTGCTTTGTTCTCCTGACTCTTTTGGATCTCTGCTTGCCTGACCCTAATTTAGATTGACCTTATAGATTTGTTTGCTTAGGAACTTTTGCTTCTTGACTTGAACTTTGTTTGGACCGTTCTTGCTCTTGTTGCTGTGAGTGAGCTCTTCCCTGCTGGTTGCTAGTGGTCTGCCTGGGACATGACACAAATATTTAAACATAGCTATCATGTTGCCTTTCAATCTTCTCTTCTCCAAGCTAAACATACCCATAAGGCATGGTTTCCAGGCCTTCTACCATTTTGGTCACCCTCCTCTGGATACCTTCCAGCTTATCAATATCCTTCCTGAACTGTGGTGCCCAGAACTGGACACAGTATTCCAGGTGAGGTCTAACCAGAGCAGAATCGAATGGTATCATCATGTCTCTTGACCTAGATGACTTGAAGGAACATAACAACACCTCCAAACAGAAAATGTTCCTCTGGCAGCCTTTTGCTTGGGGACTGTCTTCAATCGATCAGGACACACGGTCACTGTAAGCACAACACACTGCCAAAATGGCAAAAATTGCAATGCCCAGAACTGTGCCTGTATCCATAATGCTTACTGTGGAACATATTTTACCCCAGCAGACTTACATTTCTATGATCCAGTAATCTTCTTTGTGGAGTTCCTGGGGGAAGTAGGCTCTGTTTTTCCTAGAACAGCCACTGTTAGAGGCAGCATTGAAGGCTACTGTTTGAATTCAGCACAAGAGCTAGCATGAGACATTTAACTATAATGAATCAATGTGGTAACTGTTGGGACTGCCCTGATGTTTCAGAATAAAAGCCCAGGAAATGAGGAAAAAAATTAGTTTCATCTACAATATTGTTCCCATTTCTACAAAACTAATATTATCAGCAGCTATAATAATTCTTCACAGGTTTTATCAGATACTAGAGATTAAGATTACTTTGGTATTTGATCCACAGTTGAGTATATCTGACTACACCATTTCCCGCCTTTATATCACATAAAAACATACTCCTAAATGCCATGTATCATTAAAGCAAAAAGATCTGCATTTATAAACTTATTTTTAACATTTCTAAATTATGTTCCTCCCCAAAAAAATGTATGTCTAAACACAGTCTGTGGTCAATTTTTGAGCTCCTAATTGCATCACAGCATATGGAGAAGTGTGACGCCTATTTGTTCTTGGTGTTCATCACTGTCCCAAAATGCCCGTGTCATCCATTTTCATGATAGACTCCAAGTGTTATGATGTGCAGTAACATTTATTGGCTGCCACATTATCTCCTTGTGCTTACCTTTTTAGACATGCTAAGATCTTACATTGGTGTTGCACAGCATAAATGTCAGTGCCCAGCAATAACCACTAACAACTGTTCTGTTGAATGGCAACACTGTACAACTGATCAAAGATACCAAATGTGCAGCTGAATGTACATGCAAGTGTGCAAGCATGGGCTTACATAATGCACAATTTCCATCCATGCAGATATGCATTCACAGGTAATGCACATGCACACTCAGGTGCAATATGTGCCCATGATCAGAATTCCACTCAAACATTCCATTTCAGACAGAAATGTCCAGCTGCTGCTGTAGGGGAACTTGCATCTGTATAAGACATCAACAAGATTCTGGGGACAGTTTAGTCAGCATTCCTTGCAGAGATATTCCCAGAAGTGTAGCTGTGGAGGAGGGAACAAAATAAAGGTAATTTCTAGCATTGCAGCAAGTGAGAAAACTGTTCATACCTAGAACTATTGGTTGTGTTCATATTGTCTTGATAACTTTGCCTGCCCCTTTTCTGTGGATGTCTAAACTCTATTTCTAAATGTTCAACTGAAGTTTTAAGTGAATGCAATGCAATGCTAAAAATTTAGGAACTGAAGGAAAATTTCATTCGGAGGTCAAAATTCTTATTTGGCAAAGCAATGCCTTCATTTTGCCTCCCCATAGCTACACTCCTTCTTCAGCTGTCACAAGTATTTTTGCTTCTCTTTACAGGTTTAACTGCTTCCTAGACCTCTTGTTTGTTGGTCCCCACTCATGTTTCTCCCTGTTTAGGTCACCTTTCCATCAACCCCTGGATTCTGACCATCAATAATTATCCCCATGTCTATCTCACAAGTTCAAACCTATATACAGAGCAGATGCCTCAAAGCCCTGCATGGCAGCCCCTTGCATGAGCATGATAGAAGGCTACAAGATGTTGTTCCTTACACTGGAGGAATGGTGGCTTCCCAGTCTCTCACCCCTTCCTTCAAGGTGGGGTAGCCCATGCCCAGACCTCTGGCTGCCACCAGACAACAACCACACAGCCCTCTTGACTAACTCTGCTCCATCCTGCTTCCTACTTCCCAATCTGTCCTTTTCCTCCTCATCTCTCACATCCTCAGTGTCCTCTTCTTCCTTCAGGTTACTTTGACTGTCCTCTTGTTTCTCTGGTTTCATTCTCCCACAGGTTCTCTCCTCCTCCTCTTAAAATCTGCTATTCTCTTTCTCTTCTACCTGATTTCTCCCTCCTATCATGTTTATCATACCTCAGACAGCATTGCAGATGCATGGCATCTTTCAGTGATGTCATTCCTAAGCACTGTTATCTCCCAAGATGACTGACTGACTTTTTTTTCAGGGAGGTGAACCCTGGGACTTGGTGGCATCCCACCCACTTCCTTCTTCTTCTTAAGGGAGGTGAGCCCTGAGCCTTGGTGGACACCCCAACCCCACCTCCATCTTGCCACACTGGTAGACACTGATTTTCTGATCTGTACATTAGTGTAAGAGGGATTAATCAAGTAAATTCGTATTGGAATTCAAAAATATTAAACATCTCAAGGATTTGTCATTCCAAAATAGCAAAATACAAATCTGGTCCTCTTTCCCCATGAAACTGCATGCCAATACGTAAGAATATAGAAAGCTATCTTATACTAAGTCAGACCATTGGTGTATCTAGCCAGTATTGTCAGTTCTGACTGACAACCATGGTTTTCTGGGGTTTCAGGCAGGATTCTTCTCAGGGACAGGCAGGTTTCTAGTAGTCCTAGTTGCTCTTAGATCCAGATATTAACAAGTTCTGGCTCTGCTCAGCTTATAAAAGCAGATGAGGTTGGTTGCATTATGATGCTATTCAAGACAGTATGGTAGTAGAAGAAAAGATTACTGCAGAAGTTGTCTGAGAAAGGAAAGAAAAGGAACTTCTCCATGCCCTAGAGAAATCAGGGGGTTCTGCTTTGGATCCCTATATTCACAAGCCTACTTGTATTCAATTAAGAAAGTGCAGATATATCTTGCAGTTGTGATTTAGCTACAGGCTTTCTCTCACTTCACATCATCCCACAAGATTATTAAGTGTCCCATAGCTGCACAGAGAGCAGCGGTCCATTCCTAACTCTGTTTGGCCTCATTCAACAAAAGTAATCACTTCCAGCTTTTCCTGCACCATGCAAGAATTCCTCAACCATTCATTACAGAAAATCAATTCTTCTTTGCTTCTTGGGTGCATTTAATTGCCTTTGTAAACTAATTACATGTTATTTAAACAAGGATGGGTTGAAAAGCAGGCTTAGAGCAGGATTGCCAAACACAGCGGGAATTCTGCCACATTGAGCAGAGCATCCAAAGAGAATCAGAGGGGTGGGCTAATCCAAATCAGGATACAGACATGTAGTGTTAGATATGACGCATTGATGAATAGACGTTCAATGAGTATGCCCTGTAAATCAAGAAATAAAAGAAAGGGATATATACCTTCTGGACTGACTGAGAAGTTCCCTCTGTTTCTTACAGAAAAAGATTCAGATTATCAGGTTAGTTTGAAAAGTAATGAATGAGTTAATAAAATAATTAGATATCCCATGTTTCATCCAGTATGAGACCCAAGGCAGCTCACAATATAAGTTAAGACAAAATATTCTTATACCACAACAGTTAAAAAATAATTAAACAATCATATTAAGAACAATAATTTGAAAAAGACAATTAAAATGTAGTAATAACAATTTTAAAATATAGCAGTGGCGTATCTAAGGTCAACAGAGCCTAGGACAAGTGTGGAAGTTGTGCCCCTAGGTGCTGCTTCCCACACTATCTCTGCATCAGGCCAGGAATTACCCCAGGGGGCAGTGGGGAGGTGGTGGGCCAGGCCCAGGTGGGAGGGTGAGGGGGTTGGTTTTTTTGCAGTCCCCTGGCATTGGTGCCCAGGGCATGCATCTCAGTTGCCCCATCCTAGATACGCCTCTGAAATACAGCATATTTTCTTGTTGTTCTTCTTCTCTCTCAGAGGTCAGGACAATCACAGTTGGAACATGGAGGAAGGGCCTTTTACTAGTTGCTGAGGTCAACACAAGATGGAGCTCTACCTGGCTGTTCTTCTCTCCTTCAGAGGCCAGATCAATCACTGTTTCAACATGGAGAAAGGACCTCTTACCAGCTGCTGAGGCGAAGACAAGATGGAGCTCTGCCTGGCTGTTCTTCTCTCCCTCAGATGCCAGAGAAATCACAGTGTCGTGTCCAGGGCAGAGCAGACAATTAATCAACAAGCGGCACAGCAGGGATTACTCACAAGGCAAGAGTGGGGAAATATCCAAACAGAGTTCAGGTTTCCAAGCAAACTAATCCAAAGGGCAAATCCAAGTCGTCATCAAACAGGCAAATGTTCAAGGTAATCTGGATGCAAGAGAACATAGCCAGAGCTTCAACTACTGGAAAGATCAGTTGCTGACCCTGAAAGGGAAGGGTCAGTGGGCAGCCTTTTATCTTACTCATGCTATTGCCACAGGTGTTCCTTCATTGGGGCTCGCTTGTTACTTAAATGTGCTAAATGGTGCAGCCCCTCCTTCTGGTGTCGTCTCTCTTGCACGGTAAGAGTTTGTATTGCCTCATCCTCTAATATTTGTTCCCCCTGCTCAGGCTCCTGCTATTGCTTGTTATCTTCTCCTGAGCAAGCTTCTGGGGAAACTCCTGCCTCTAGAGAAGGCTCTGCCTGGGATTCTGAATCCTCCTCCTCACTGCCAGGGTCACAGAGTTGGAACATGGAGGGAGGGCCTCTCACTAGTTGCTGGCACCGAGGCACATTAGAGCTGTGTCTGGCTGTGTCTCCCATAGACTGCTGCCAGTTGCAATTAGAAAAATTTCCACCTGCCTTCGTTATGCCTATCCATCAATCCAGGTAGCCCATATCAATTAAAATTATAATCCCAAAGGTGGGAGAGTATCATAAATAGAATATATAAAATGACAGCATGACAGATTTTTTTAAAAAAATAGTATTTAGATCAAGATACTGTCTACGTAGCAAGACAGAAGCTTCCGCAATGAAACACTAATTTGAATATGGATAGTGGCTCACAGAATGTTTTCAGCTAAGAGCTACTTATTTTTTGAAATAAAATCTCTTGGAACAATGAGCAACATTTGACTAAAGAAAGTTCAGCCTTGCTGCATAGGTTCAGGATTGTCTTGATCTCTGAAGAGGGAACAGGGGCTTTAAGAGCTTCTACTAGTACCCAGCTCAAATTAAAAAAAAATTCTCTTCACAAAGGAAGGATAGCATGGCCTGCTACCATTGAGGCCTTTTGAACTGGTTCACAAAAAGATGCTGTCTAGCAAGGCTTTTAACAGACAACACAAAATAGCAACAGAGAGAGATGCAGACAAGCCTTATAAGGTGAGGTCTTCCACAAGTTCTGTGTGGAGATGAAAAGTTCCATCCTTTCCTAGTCAGCATCAGAGTAGGTGCTTCGACTTCGTGATAGTGGGATTGGTGTTCATACTGGTTGATAGGGTTATGAACCTTAGTATAAACCCTCATTTCAAGTGTGTCGCTATGTTTAATTCCTAATAATTGGATCATATGAAATTATTTGTTTCCTTGGAGCAAGTGTGTTCACTGAAGCCTCAGAGAGTTGTGGGCTTTTCTGCTTTGGAGGATATTTTGGAGGCCATGTTTCAGGAGAATTTTAATTGTGTATTCCTGCGTGGCAGAAGGGGATTGGACTCAGTGGCCTTTGTAGTCCCTTCCAACTCTTAAGATTCTATGATTCTACACTAAGAGCTTTTGCAATGTACAGTTCTCTCCTCTACATTCATGGGTTTCACTTTTGTAGATTTGATTATTCACGGTGCCCACTTGCCTCCCCCCCATCCTCCCCTTCCCATTCCCTGGCCTTTTGCCCAGGCACAGGGAAGGGGAAAGATGATCCCTTCCCTTCCCTCCCTTGCTCCTTACCTGCGAGGACACACTGGCAGCAGCTGGAAGGAATGTGCAGAGTGGGCAATTGACCATTCCTTAGATGCTGTCTGCTGCCCCCTGAATGGGTGTGCTGGTGGGGGTGGTGGGCAGGAGGTGAAGGGAGGGCACCAGCCAGGGGACTTATTTGTGGGTTTTTGACATTGTGAGGGTTCTGTATCCCTATCCCTTGCGAATGTGGAGGGCCTACTGTAGTCTCTGAAAGCATGAGCAGGTGTAAATGTCAATTCGGCCATTCAAAATTCAAACACATTTGCTGTCATTAGGCAAATCTCTATCTCTAAACAAGCAAACACACTAAGTGGCAACAGGCATGCTACAGCCACCGTGGAATCATAGAGTTACAGAACTGGAAATAATCCCAATGGTCATCTAGTCTAATCTCCTGCCATGGAGGAGTCCAACGACTACCCAGTCTTTGTTTAAAAATCTCCAATGAATGAGAATCCAGAAGTGAGGTAGTCTATTCCACTGTCGAACAGCTCTTATCATCACAAAGCTCTCCAGAATGTTTAAGTGGAATTTCTTTTCTTGTAATTGGAATCTACTGGTTTTGGTCCTACCCTCTGGAGCAGCAGAAAACAATCTTACCACTGACTTCTACATAGCATCACTTCAGATGTTCTGGATGGCTATTCTACCACTTTTCAATCTTCTCCTCTCCACATTAAACATATTCAGATTTCTCAAACTGTTCTTCACAGGATATAGCTTCCAGACCTTCTACCATCTTGGTGGCAGTTACTATTCACTGCTACTGCCCTGCTAAGAGGCTTGGAATCATTCAGCTTCTCAATTATTGTCAGAAACTAGTTCTTCACCACCACCTCCAGCCTCTGAAGGGAAAGTCCATGAAAGCTTTCCCTCAAGCACCTTAGTAGCAGAAGCCTTCCCAAAGGACTCTTTGAGTCTGCAGCTAACCCTAATGACTACCCCAAATAATACTAACCTAGCTGTATCCAGCTTTATAGTAATGATGTAGACTCAAGTGAATTGACTTGGACTCAAGTTGGACTGGAAAAGGCTTCCTTCTCTTCTTTCCTACTGGTCATGTGACACTATGTCTCAAGCCCAAAACTCAGGCCATTTCTCAGAGGGGAACAGCAAACATTTTAGGCAACAGGCTTGACATGAGGTTGCGATCTGTTTGGCAGCCTGTCCTCATTGCATATTGGAGGAGCCTTCTAAAACTTTTCCTTATGGCAGAAGACAAGACTCTCCCCCAGAGCATAGGGGAGAATCCTTCCTTCTAAAGCTTTTGAAACTTCATTAATGGGGAGTAAGAAGGATCCTATTCCCCACTTAGAAACTGACTCCTAGACTTGAGACTTGACTTGAGACTTGGAGTAAAAGACTTTGTAGCCCTAGTACTTCACTGTGTCACAGCTTCAGATGGCACTGAGGAGAGTGTATGGTCCTGTCTTTTTGTATCTTTTGGAACATTTCCTTTAAGTAACAAAAGAGCAGATGATGACATCAGCTGAAGAAAGCTCCATGGGAAAGAGAAAAAAATACATTATAGCTGTGATCTTGATTCTGTCTGCCTAGAAAGACTAAGCTGCAGGTGCAATTTTACCACTACTATTCCAGGGAATTCCTTGTTTCATCCAGACAAAAATGTTTGCCATGGTCAGTAAATTGGGTAATCAGATTGTCTACATTAGTTTAACGTGATCATACGGTTAGCTGACTCCTTTCCTTTTCCAACAGAATAACTCAACAAAGGTCTTCTTGTCCTTCCCCACATATGTTTGGCTGCTTTTGGGAGGAAGGGAGGGAAACAAATAGCAGTACGATCCAATTAAACTGATTGAAACCAACCTTATAATATACCAAAACTATAATCATCTAAATAAAACGTAGTATCACAATTACGACTTCTGCTTGTGTTTCCCTCTCATGTATAATACAGCCTCAGAAACCACTTTGCTGTTCCATACCTCTGTGGAAGGTTCAGAAAGAATCCAGTTATTTTTATCTTTAATTTTAGTTTTAATGCTTCCCAAAATACAGGCCTCAAGGAAACCTGCAAAGGCTCAGCATATCTTCAACCACTGGCCCCCATTAAAGCATGGACAATGTCATCTTCATGGGATGTTTTCTGAGACCTGGGATGTCCAAGACATGCATAAGGGACTTCTGAAGCAACCTCAACCCCCACCACACATCTGCCTAGGCTTCATCTTCCTGGCCGTATGGGAAAATATCCCAAATTTCACCCATATACTAGCCAAAATGGTGAGAGAAAGTCTGATGCCAATTTGGCTGGTATACAGCAAACAAGCAGGGTTTTGTTTTTGTTTTTTCCACAGGTGAGGATCCAGGATGAGGTTAGGGCCTCATAAGTTGTTTTCACATGTTTGGATGGATTCAAGCAGGAAAAAAAAGCCATCATTTTTAAAATGGAGATTTTCTGGTGACTGGTGAGGGGCTTGGAGTCTCAAAAATGGGGTCCAAGGACCACACTTTCACAACTCTGTTGCAGACAAAATCTCTCAACAGACCAATACACATGTACCTCTTTATTATTGGGGTAGATAGTCTTCTAACTAAGATCATTGCTATGGGTTCTGTCACACTACACAATTGTAGCACTATGTTCCATGGTAACTGCCATGGAGGCATCCTGTGGGGCTTGTAGTCTGGTAAGACCCTAGAGCCTTCTTGCAGAGAATTCTAAACACCAAATCCCAGGATTCCATAGGAAGGAACTATGACAGTTAAAGTGGAATCATAGGACTCCAATTGTATGGTGTGAAAGGCCAGTTGTCTTTTACCTCTTTTGCCTTATTAGCTCTCTGCAAGCTACCTGTCTACCCACTGATTAAGCTATTTGTATTCTGTGTCCTATTACTAGCCTGGTTGGGTTTCACACACGACCAAAGCATGGAAAAACTGCTTTCTTGAACAGTAGCTCCCAGAATGTGTTAGCCAGAATGCCACTGGTTATGCTGGCTGGGGGAACTCTGGTAGTCCAAAAATAGCATTTTCAAACTCTGCACATGACTCCCTTGCACCTATCACCATTCTTTCTCCTCATTAGGTATCTTCCTCTTCTCTTTCACCTTTCAAAAATGCCAGCCCATTTCCCCGTCTTAATTCATCCCTACTTCCCCCTATATAATTAATATATACCTGTTGTTCCTGAGTTCTCATTTTTCATATTTCTGCAGCAAATCCTATCAAATACATTCTGCAATCATGATTCTGCTACGGACACTATATTTAACTTCTCTCTGATTGCCTACTGTTTATTTCCTAACTGGATGCTACCACTACCTGCCACAATCCCTCATGCATTTTGATGAAACAACTTTGACATGTGGTTGCTCAGATCAACAGACTTTTTTAGACATGTAGACAAAGACATGATATGACCAACAACTGGAGAAGCAGGGGCTTTTCTCATTAACTGCAACCTAATTTGCTTCATTGGGACTGACAAGGATTTTACCCTCAGAAATTTCAGCATGCAAAAGCCATGGACTATCCCCAGTCAGACTAGTTTATAACCAGCTTAAGACTGTTTTTTGGGGGACGGAGTTTTCTAATAGATGAAGTTACTACCTTTGTGTAATAAGCACAGGTGAATGTTTAGAAAAGGAAGAATGGAGGGCTGATAATTAATTGGGCAAATGAGACATTTGGAGCAAATTTGGTAGTTGCAGCTGAGGCTTCCGAAATGTTTGTTACGAGAGTGTAATCGCATCATGAAAATCATCTGCTTTGCATTCTGATCATCAGGCACTGATGATATAATTGTGTTATAATGAAAAGTGTTCTGTTGATTATTCCACAGAGAGCTTCTTTACAGATAATATTCAAATTTACTTTAATTTGGCCTCGTTTCAAAGAAAATGCAAATACAATGAGAGCAGCTGGGCTCTGATAGTCAAGATGTCTAAAGTAAGTTCCTTATTTTCAGCCATTATCTCTGCAGAGTCCTCTCTTTGTTAAGTTTATACACAGAACACAAACCCCAGCTTATTTGTGTGCACATCTTAAATGACAGCTTATTATGCAATTTGAAATTTATGGCCAAGATAGAAAGCAGAAGCTTCACTTGTTTTTTTCTTGTTCTAGTTTTGCAGCTCCTTTTGATACAACTAAACTCTGACAATGATTGGAAATATAAAAACCTGGTCAAAATTCTTGACCAAATGCCATACTCTGCTGGCACTTGGTCAAGAATATATCTATCAGTTCCGCAAAACAGAAGTACATTTGTGTTAACAATGCACTTAAAACTACTAGATGCTGAGTGAATGGGAGGAAAAATTTAATATATTCCATGGTGCAAAGTATTTGCCACTTCAGATTACTACCAAGCTGTATGCCCCTAATCTGTGATACAGTATGATTGGCTGTAAATACTGTTTAATTGGCATAAAATAAATATAAATCTAGCACTTATGGCTGAAAGCCAATGTAGACAGGAAAGGATTCTGGACGGAAGTTTTGAAGCTAGGACAAAAGACCTCAGCATGCCCAGGTCATAATTTCAGGAGGATCAGTTGGAGAGCCCAACATCATGGATTTTAGATGGTCCTCTAAAGTACCCAAAGCTAGGGAACAATAGCAAATGAAGCTGCTAGAAGGAGCATCCAAAAGGCTGACATCCTGTTACCTCTTCCAATGGAAACTGTCCTTTTGTTCCCTCACTTTTCCAATCATTAAGAGGCAATTATGGTTTTCCTCAATGTTTTGTTACCTGCCGCAAAGACAATCAGAGCCTTCCAGACCCCTTTTGTCAGATCTGCTAACGATCAATTGACACATTCCTCTTTAGTGTAGAAAAAGGATATTTAAACCCTAGCGCCAAGCCTGGTTTTTTGCTAGTACTTTGGACGCATGTTGGTGTGTTACTCTGCTTGAGGGCCACCAGACTCCTGTTCATTGTACTGCCCTCATAACCCCCAGGCTGAGACACCTCACCTCGATCCTCTTCTGCTTTAGGAATGATAACTACGGCCCTCTTCATCCCAACATTTCCTCGCTATCCAACCGTTCTCTCCTTTCCCTCTGACAGCCTTGTGTGGTTCATGAGACTGCGTGATTGCTTATATGTATATGTGAATTCCCCCCAATAAAGACATTCTTTTGACTCTCAGCTGGTGTCCTACAGTTAGTACTGGTATACACAGGTGAAAAATTCCTGTGGTTACTTTCCTTTGAGCTATAATTCCCCATCTTCCTAAGGAGATGCTGGCACTACTGGAGAACCTCAAGGTCCCTCACCTTTTGGGGATAACAAGATGATGTTAGAATGCCTGTACCAGAAGCCCCTATATAGCATAGCCTACAGTGAGGGATGCTAAGAGTTACAATCCAGCATTTTTTTTGTAATCCAACTATCTCATAATTTCCACCCCTGATATAGAACATGCTCTTAGGCTTGGAATATGTATTTAAAGGCATGAACCAACAGAAATAAAGGAGAGAGGATGAGAATTGATCAGAGACAGCCAGGATGGGCCAATGAAAATATCTTTTTCTTTGGGTGGGCACTTGGCCCTGGTAGGAGGATGAATGAACCTCACACATATTCCTTTTGCTAAATTGCAGTGTCTTAGCTGCCATTAGGCTTGTTGTGGTGCAACACAGTGGTGTAAAGGAGGCCAGACAGAAAGCAAGTTTACCATTTTTAATTCTAATAGAAGAACTTTAGGAGCATATCTTCACTATACAACTGTAGCAGTTATCACACCACTTTGTCACACCGCCATCCTACAGAATCCTGTGATTTGTAGTCAGATGCCTTTAAATGTGCTCCAGACGGACAGCAGGCATGTAAAGGAGGTCACCCAGAAAGTGATATTTCTATAGCTACTGGTAACAACTGAACTATGTAAGTACATCCAAGCTAAAGAGTTGTAGCAATTTGATAACACTTTAGTTGTTACAGCTCCATCCTGCAGAATCCCAGGATTTGTAGTTTGGTGAGGAAGTTGTTTATTTAATTTATATTTTGCCTTTCTCATGAAACAGGACCCACGGTTAGCATTTTGAGAGAATCCAAGTGCTGGAGTTTAAATTAGAGCACTAAAATTCTCTAGGAAACAGTTCTAAATACCTCCCTACAAATGCCAGGATTCTGCAGAGAGAAGCCATGATGTTTAAAGTGGCATCAACATTCTGCAAGGTAGACATATTCTAAAGCAGAGGTAGGCACCTTGTCACACTGGAGATGTTACTGAACTGCAGCCAAGAATTGCATTGGATTTTGTTTTTTGGTTTTTTAAAATTATTTGTTTTTTTTTTAATTGCTGCATCACACTGTTCATTCCTACTCAGCTCGTGGTCTACCAAGACTCTAAGATTCTTTTCAACTCTACTGCTGTCAAACCAAGTGTTGCAACATACGAGAAAACTACAAGTATACTATACTTTTCCACACTCATGTATCCTGCATCTGACACACAACTCCACAGCCTTAGTGGGTTGATAAAGGGAAGAATTTCACATGAATCTGCCTTTTACATGACTAAGAAACACCTGGTATATTTGTCATTTCTACAAATTAACAACATTTCCATCAATGCATATGTACTTTCTATCTTGAAGCTGCTATTTATACCTTACTTTCCAATTTAATATAGAGTTTTCCACAAGCATCGACAATATGTTGCATCTATATCCAGTCACAGCCAAATGGCATGGGCAGACACGCTATTTACATCATACGCATAGCAAGCATACAATTCCAGGTAGCCTTCATGCTATGAGAAATGTATTATTTTTCTACAGGACAAGTAGGGTGAAATCCTATGTTTCAATTCTATCAGGGATGGCAGTGACAGTTGGCAGCAAAGAGGCAGGGAATCTGTTCCAAGTTTTATTCTGAACTTTAAAGGTACTTTATCGGAGCTGTCCCTATGTCTCTGGGCACATTCCATTGTATGTGTGTAAATCCTTGTCCATTTGTTTGGAAAGCAAGTTGATTCAATAGAGAAGGGATTGCACTAGCTCATGATTTTTGGTGGCTGCAAAGGCAGTCAATTTGGTTGAGATTTCAGTACAATCCGTACATGAACTATCCAAGGTGATGAATTTATTTAGGGAATATGGTTTAGCAGTTTGGTTAGCACCTTTAAAATTCAGACTAAAGTCAGAGTGAATTCATCACCCTGCTCACTTGGGAGCCACCAGTGACACCAACCTGACCACTCTTCCAGTTCTGTTGTTCCTTTCATGTAAATAGCGATGAGCCTGCAACATCTCCTGCACATAGAGGTTCTCTACATGAGTGGAGGCCCAATCAGGGCTGGGGCTAGTGCATTCTCCATGTGTTGATTCAACATGTTTTCCAAATGAATAAACAGGACTCAGCTATACAAATGTACAGACCAGCAATATACATACACTACATTCAATATATGATGAAAGGTCTGGAAACCAAGTGTAGAGACAACAGAGAAGACCTTGCCTTTTCTTTTCTCAGACTCGAATGGCAGCTTGCCCCTTCTCTCAGTCTGCCAGAGTGCCTTGCCACATTAGGCACAGCTCTGCCTTTCCCTAAAAAACCACCTTTGTGTATCCAGGGTAAAGCCTTTTAGTTATTAATTAAATCCTCTTTAAAGATTTATGGTAGCGTAGTTCTGGATGGTTATAAGAGAGCCCTGGTGGTGCAGTGGTTAAATGCTGGTACTGCAGCCACAGTGTTGTGACTTCAGTCCTGCAGGGCTCCAGGTTTACTCAGCCTTCCATCCTTCTGTAGGTTGGTAAAATGAATACCCAGCTTGTTGGGGGCAATTAGCTAAACGCATTGTAAAAGGCTTAGGGAGTGCTTAGCACTAATAAGCGGTATAGAAATATAACTGCTATTGCTATTACCACTGAGAATCACTCATTTGAGACCAACTTTATAAGAAAATATAATATTTATTCAAAAAAGCAAACAGAATAACTTATTGGTTTTATATGTATGTCAAAGTTCAAAAATCTTCAGAGTGTGCTTAAACAGTTTCTTAACTCTTTACAACAGCATAAAAGCACAGGTAACACACACAGAGAGAGAAAAAGACACAGAGAGAGAAAGACAGACAGACATCCCTCTTTGCCAAAGGCTACGGTTCCCAAATCTATGCCACCCTCTGGCCAGATTTAACAGTGGTTTGATGTCTCTTCTTTTCTAGGCTTTCCCTGAGAAAACACTCTTCTCATTCAACTCCCCTTGACTGAATGAGAACTCCTCTGGCTGACAGATTTACCCTTTGCCTGGATCCCTGAAAGTTTGACTCTTCTGGACAAAACTCATTCTTCCAAACCAGTGTTCCTGCTATAAATATATTCCCACTCAGGCCTTCACCTCTTACTCCTAAAGGGCTGGGTTTTCCTTTGGAGTGGCCATTCTGTTTGCCTGGCAATCTGTTGCTGGGTGGCTTTTCTATCACCCAGAATACCACTTTCCCTATATTCCGTCACCCCAAGCCTCATGAAGAACAACTTAGGGAGGTGATAATGCTTACCTTGGAGAAGAGAAGACTGAGAGGTGACATGATAGCCATCTTTAGATATTTGAAGGGAGGTCATGTAGAGTATGGAGTGAGTTTGTTTTCTTCTGTTCCAGAGACTAGAAATAGATCTATGGATTCAAATTACAAGAAAAGAAATTCTTCCCAATTATGGGGAAGAACGTCTTTACTGGAAGAACTGTTCAACAGTAGAATAGTCTTTCTCTGAGAATAGTGGACTCTCTGATGTCCCTAAACAAGGGTTGGATAGGCCTTTTTCAAGAGTGCTTTGGTGATGCATTCCTGCATGGCAGGGGGTTGAACTATACAATCCTTCTGGCCCTTTCCAAATCTAAGATTCTGTGAATATGACACATAAATAACCATACTAGTATATAGGTTTACTATCTGTGTACACAATTACACTGATTGTTCCTATGTTGAACATAACATATGAATATCCCTTGTATCTCTTCTATCTTGTCTTGCTCTTGAAATTTTCAGTGATTTAAGTGTATGTATGTATGTATGTGTGTGTGTGTGTGTATGTATATGTGTGTGTGTGTATATATATGTGTGTATGTGTGTATGTATGTACGTATGTATACATACATACATATATATATATGTGTGTGTGTGTGTGTGTGATATGGGTACATAAACATGTGTGATTCAGCTCTGTGTGTGTGATTCAGCTACTGCCTTCATTTTCAGTTGGTGGTAGGTTCCTTTAATCATCAGCAAGGCTATGGGCTTTAATTTTTTTAAAAAAGCTAAATTAACAAACTGTCTTTGGGGCATTGCCTGAAATTGTTTGCCTTGTAACATTTCTGTTCTTTCCATTTCCTAGCAGCCTGCTGCTATCTATTTATTCATATATGGTTTTTGCTAAGATCCATAAATTACAAGATAAATTAATGTGAAATGCTATAATAAAACATACATTTCATTAAAATACCCCACCCAACCATTATGTAACAGGCCTTATGGATTTGTTGTTCTGCAATCTTTTGTGAGCTAGAACCCACTGACAGATTTTATTGCTTTTAATTGTAAATTTTAATGTTACATTTTAAGATATATTCATAAATAGTCATGTAGTTTTTGACTCTATTCCTCAGTCTTTGAGGTGGTAAAGCAAATAACCAAAGCGAAAATCATATTGAGGGCTAAGCTGTAGAGAACAGCCAATCAGATTTTTTATCAGGTTTTGTCAAGTGTTTGATATTTTGTGCCTTTGCAAGATCCTTCACCTCTCTTGTTAAAATGGACACTGCTTAATATTCTATACCTTTTACTCTGCCTTCCCGTTTGTCATAAACGTACCCTTTCAATGTAAGGAATCCAGGCTCTATCTCTCCCCCCCCCCTCCCGGAAACAATTGTATTTATCAGTGTACAAACTTGCCTAGCAACAACTCTTTGTGGGCAAAAATGTCAATCAAACATTATTCTAATCCAAGATGATGTCTCATATGAGTTAAAATTCAAGAGAGCTAGGAGAATTTTAACCTTGCCATTGTCATTTTACATATTGATAGATATCCATAAACATTTGATTCGTTTCTGTTCAGATGCCATTGTGATGCAATCAATCACTCTTGCTAAACCATTTCTCTGAATATTTGTCTTGGTGCTGTTTTGCAGAGTGGGGTGGAGTAATCTAGGTGTATTGAAATAAACAGAAAAAGCACCCTACCATGCTTTACAGTACCCATGTGAGAAGTGTTGAAACATTGTGACTCAGGCCATCTCTGCACTACATTGTTATAGTATTATCAAGCTTTGGGGAGAGGCAGGTAACAAATAATAACAACAACAACAACTATTATTAGTATTATCATCATCATCATAATGCAGCGGCAAAGCTTGGAGTGTGTGGAGGAGGGGCACGAGGGGACATGGCCAAGGTGCATGGGGTGTGGCCACAGTGCATGTGGGCATGACCGTGGTACATGGCAGCATGGCTGCGGTGCATGGGGCCGTGGTCATAGAATGCAGGGGCATGGCCATGAGCTGGGATGCCTCAAAAACATTACCGTCAGTGGCAAACCGCCCCCATCGCCCCCCCCCATTGCTATGCAACTGTTATAATGCTATTATTCTACTTTCAACATCCTGTGGAATTCTAGAGTTTGTAGTTTCTGAGGCCAAGGAGCTCTCTGGCTGAGAATTCTAAAGGCCTCTCCCTAAACTGCAAACTCCAAGATTCCATGGAATGTTGAAAGTGGAATGATAGCACTATAACGGCATAGTGCAAAAATGGCCATAGTAGTTTATGTGCTGGATGACCAAGGTCTTCATTTCTTCTTAGCCATGGAAACCCACTGAGCAGGGCTGCTAGACAGAAAAATGGAGACAGCCTCTGTATCTTTTTGTATAGAAGAGGGAATTTCAGCAGGTACTGCTTGTCAAGCAACCAGAGAACAAGAAAATACCTACTGGAATTCCGTCTTCCATACAACCATTAAAGGCACAAGAGTCCTCTCCAATTTTGAGTCTGGCAAGCTGACCACCTTGGGAAAATCACATTCTTCCACTCCAGAGAAAGGCAAGGGCAAACCTCCTCTGAATGAAACTTGCCCCCAAAAACCCTGTGACATGGTTGTCGTTAAGTTGGAGTTGATTTGAAGGCATATGGCAACAACAAAAAAATGGGAGCTATGTTTTAACATTCAGAAATTAATTGATTGCTTAAGCATTTGCGTCTAGGGATGGAAAATAATTTTGGTGGTTTTGAGTTATCCATGTTGTACTGCCTAGACTTACCTTGAGTTTTACCCAGACTGCACCTTGCCTTAGATGTTCTGCCATTTGCAAGGTATTATGTTTGGGGAAAATAACATTTAAAACTATGTACAATTAAAGTATTTTTTTAACACACACAAACAGGGCCCATTTTTGCACTAGGCTATTATAGTGCTATTATATTATATAGCACCTCTCCCTAAACTGAAAACCCCAGGATTCCATAGGATGTTGAAAGTAGAATAATAGCACTATAACAGCCTAGTGGGGAAATGGCCAGGATTTCATCAGTGGAGGAATTCTGTGCCTAAATACATGCATCTAGATATGTGTATGAATAAATGGATACAATCAGAAATGTGCACCTTATAGCATAAATCAGTACATTACAGAAATGCATAGTTGGACAAAATGTACATGGAAAAATAAGCACACATGTCTCTGTAAGAAATAAATAAAGCCTCACTACCTGATAGGTATGGAAGTTCAGAAAAGGATTTGTGGATTCTTCTTACCAGGTGGTGCTTGATGGATTGGTGTATCTCTTCTGCAGTGTTTCTGTTCGCCACCCCTTACAGTTCGAACTTTGTAGGGTCCAGTGTCAAATGACAGTGGCTGCAAGAGGCTGTCAGTTCATGGAGATGAGCAATGGGACAGAATCCTTGGCCTTAGTAAGCCCTTACAGAGCTGTGATCTTTCAAGAGAACAGCCAGTCTTATGAGAGAAAAGTCAAACGGAACAAAAGCATGATCTCCACTGAAGACTTGACTTTAACGCCATTTTTGGTGGCATTAACCTTGGTGGGTATTACCTTATTTGTTGCTGCATTGGTGCTCTACAAGACAAAAAGCAGGACAACAAAGCTATAATACTGTTGGAGGAAAGGTGAAAAATAAAGTGACAAAATTCAGTGTAGAAAATAAAAAAAATTAAAAAATAAAGAAAATTCAGAGAACTGCAGTGTAAGAGTGAAAAATTTCTCACAACCCTATTGATGGCCTTCTCGAGGTTCTTGCACTGAAACTCCCATCAGCCTCAGTCATCATGAACAATAGGGGAATTATGAGAGTTGCAGTTCAAAAGCCAGAGGTTACTACCCCTGTTTTTAGCAGTCACTGCTAATATTGAGTTATTGGTCACAATTTTTCCACCAGGGACAAGCAATGAAATACAGGAATTCTTTCCTCCTTGAGCACTACATTAATGCAAGAAACACTCAGTCTGAATCCACAGTACAGCCAATTCTTCCTTGGAATTCTAAAAACTGAGAGCTTTAGTCCCTATAGATTGAAGGCTCATACAAGATTTTGATTCATATTTTGGTGCATTAACACACACCCTTGTCAAGATGTCTCAGTACATTCTAGAGTCTGTTGAACCTAATTGGAAAAGATGCCACACCTCATTTATATTCAGAAGCACACCAGGTGCTTGACACTCAGCTAGCCCTTGGAATATTCCATACCCTTCAAGAAGATAAAGTTATGTTGTTTGCCTAATTGAAATCCAAATGGTGACATGTGTTTCTGCTTCTGAAGACACTGGGCCCCATCCAGCCGAAATCAGACACACCATAAATCTCTCTGGGTTGGTTTATAGCAGGAGGGCCTCTAGGAATAGGGTTGCCTTTTGACAGGTTGATAGCAGGCAGGAAATGTCAAATCAAGCTTGGCCATCCGTAGCTGGCCTTTTCTTTCTCAAAGCCTGCCTGGGGTCTGTGAATGGATCTATAATGGCAGAGCAGCTTTAATGACAGGGTGAGGTTGGTGAAAGCTGCTGTGACTTGCTGGGCTACTACGACTTTGAAGAAAGTTGTGCTTTTTCATACTGCTGTAATGTACATGGGTCACACTTTGATGGCAACATTGATGCAATTCCTTTCTTTCTTTCTTTTTTAAAGAGCCAAACAGACCACAATCTCTGTGCTTTTATTCTGCACTTGTTAAAAAGCTCTTGTGTTTGATCGACAAGGAAAGAGGCTTGGTGGATAAATGGATACATAGACAGATGGTAGACAGTTCCGTTCCTTATCCCAACTCCAGTCACCTTTGTTTCCCTCCCCCACTGCCCTGCCCAAGGCAGGACAGGAGCAGAGACACCACAGGGTTCCTTTATAGCAGGGGATCAGATTATCTGAAAAACTGTGGCCATTTCCACACTATATGCCATCAGCACGTTATAGCGTTACAATCCTGGCATTGCCATTTGTGTGATGCTGTCAGGTTAGGAACGCTCTTTTCCTCACCCTTCCTCCTTAAGCAGATGAGTAGTGGTATTGCCACTGATGTTCCTTCCGCACTACAGTGTCCTTGGCCACTCCCTTGCCCTGACTTCATTCCGCCCCACTTCCCCAGATCGGTGTTTTTGGTTTTTTTGGAAACTGTACTAGTGCAGCAATGTTGCAACGGCATGACATGCCAGTACATTATTCCACTTTTGTGCGATAATGCTTAAAAATGTATTAAAGAAATAAAAAGTTTTAACTCAAAGGAGAAATTTAAAATAAACACAGACAGGTGATAGATTTCCAAGTTACCATGCCATGGCAGTCACAGAGGGAGGGACAACCTGGGCTCGCCCACACCCTACCCATTGCTGGATACATGATAACAGGAAGCACTATCAAGTGCTATTATGGTACGGCACTAAGACAGCTGACAGGATTGAAGTGCTAAAGGAGGCTTTTATTGGATTTTTTTCTAGAAATAGAATAAGGCGATTTGGCAATGCTTGGGGATGGGATAACAGCTGAATAGTGATGACATCATGTAGTAGCAAAGCTCCTGGACTGGAAACAACCCACTGCTGTTGCGCTATAGCAACATTGTCCAGAAATGGCCTGTATCTCCCTATTTGAGCCTGCCCGAGCTTTATGATCTGTATGGGAAGGCTTTCTCTCATTTCCACCACTGTCACAGGTGCATTTGATAAGGTCATAGAAGGAAGCCTTCTTGGTGGCTGCTACCAAATTGTGGAACTCCGATCCCCAGGAGGGACTGGTTGGCCCCCTCCCTGCTGTTCTTCCACCAACAAGCATAGACTTTTTTATTTAGGCAGGCATCTAGTTTTCAATTTGTTGCAGCAAATGTAGATTTCAGTTGATGGTTTCATGTTTCTATTTTGCTTACCTGGACCTGAGTCATGAACAATGCTGCAGGGGAAGGTAATTATTTGATGGTCTCCACGATCAAGACCAGTGTCTCGATTGAGACCACTTGGTGCCAAACCACAGCATATCACAGGGGCTGGGCAAGAGGCTATTTAAACCTGATTGCCACTTTGATTGCCCATTTTGATCTCCATAGTGTGACCTACACTCCTCTCTTCTGTGCATTATAAGTTTCCTCTGGTTTCTTCAGGGCAAGATAGGAATTTTTTCCCCTGGAAAAGAAATTTTTTACCTGTTTTTCTTCTGTCCCACACTGTATCCTCTGGGACTTGGATAATTAGCTTTGAGTGGTGTCTTTACATAGGACTTCTGTTACCCCCCAAAAGTGGTGGACTTTGAGGTCTGCCAGCAGTGTCAGCAGAGGAATTACAGCTCAAAGGAGGCTTGTGAGAGGGGTAACTGCATGATCCTTTCACCTGTGTATTCCAGTACTAATTGTAGGACTCCAGTTAAAGGTTTAAACATTATTGGAAATCAACAAACACACACACAAGAAGTCAAACAGTCTCATGAACCATACAAGGCTAGTGAAGAGAGAAGTGAGAAAGGTTGGACAGAGAGAGATTTTGGGTGTAGAGAGTGATAGTTACCGGTCTTGGAGCAGACGATCGAAGAGGAGTGGCTCAAACAAGAGTTTGAGAGCAACACAGAAGAAGAGGAATCTGGGGTGCAGAGTGACACTCAAAGTGCTAGCATGTTGTCATGTCATATGTTGCAAAATGACCTGGGTTGGAGCTGAGGTTTTTATATCCTTTTTCTTATCCTGAAAGAAGGAGTGTTAATGTCTCTCTGGCAGAGTAAACAAAGGGGGTCTGGAATGGACTAATTATCTTATTTTGTATAACAAAACATTGATGGAAGTCCTGACAGCCTTTTAATGTCTTGGTTGGGTAAGATGAATGTGGAAGGTTTTGATAGGAAATGCACACAGCAGAGGTGCTTGCCTGCCACACCTGGGCAGTTTCATTGACTATTGTCTTCAGATGTCAGGTCATTGGCAGGATTACTGGAAGTCTTAACCATATGACCTGGCTATGCTGACATAGCCCAGGTGTACAATCAGCATCCTACTAGCCGCATTTCCAAGCCGTAAGTGTCCAATGTTTATATAATATTTCATGGCAATTTTGCTATCCTGAAAGATGGGGTAAGTAAGGGGTGGTAATACTTCCTCTGGCAGAAAGCAGGGGGAGAATATGAGACTTTGGTGATCACCTATCAGCCTTTCTTGGTTTAGGGTATGCCTCTGTAACTCCCTTCTTAGGGTCCTGCATCTCAGAGGGTGGGGAAGGAAGTGATCCTTGAGGCTAACCTGGGATTTGGGCTCTTACTTATAAGGCCCTGAGAACTGATTAGGAGTTCCCTGGGTTACCTTCCACCTATGCTGGGCTGAGGAGCAACCAAAGTATTTTGGATTGCCCTTGGGGCTGAGATGTTTTACCCATGGGAAGGCTGAGGAGATAGTCACGGGGTGACACCTGGCCTCAGCAGGACCTGCTTTAGGTTATATCCCTCTCTTTTTGTCTAGGCCAATGCAACTTAAATAGGTCAGGTCAAATAAAATGGCTCTCATATAACCCACTTTTCTGTGTCTGGTCTCATTGTTTCATAGTTAACCGTCAATGTAATATTTTAAATGTGTTTTTGAAGCTGTTTTTAAATTAGATGTTTTAAATAGCACTATAGTTTAATTCTCTTTTAACTTTTGTATTAATGGTTTTTAAATTTAATGTGTGTTCTTGCATGGCAGGAAGTTGGACTGGATGGTCCTTGTGGTCTCTTCCAGCTCTACGTTTCTATGATTCTAAATTGTATTTTGCTTTAAGTGGTTGTGAGCCATCTTGAATCCTGGGTTAGGAGGAAAGGTTGGATATAAATTAAATAAATAGATAAAAATATTGGGGGAAAGTGCAGTAGCACTGATGCAAATGTCAGTCAGAAGCAATGTGGAGCTTTGAGATTCCAAAGAATTTGCAGTCATCACTGAAGTACTGCCTGCTTCCAAATACATATCTATTTCAACTCAGGCTATTTCACTCTCGGGAAAATTGTGGGATATAAATAATGTAACTGATTGATTTCAAGGATTAAAACTATAAATGTCTGTTGGAACAGATGGATTGGGAAAAAATCAAGAAAGTGAGTTATTATTTATCACCTGTATCCAATACAGGTACAGTCTGTATTCAAGGTATGATTTAGATTCAGGTGATTCCCAAATGGAATATGGCTGATTCAAACAAATTCAGGACATGTGCAAATCAAAGTGAGGTTCTTCAGAAACAGACCGAATCTGCATCTTTACACTTCTGTAGATTCTGAGGTAATTTGGATCAAGAAGGACATAAAGTCAGAGTGATGTGTCACCAGCAAATGAACCATTTCTCTTCAAGTTCTCCATATAAAGAAAACACAAGCTTGAGGAAAGAAGGAAGGGAGGGAAAGAAACAGGTATAATTATATAGTTCTATAACTGACAACTCCACTTTTTATTTAACTGAATGGTTTTACCAGGGCTCTCTACTCCTAATGTGTTGTGGAAGGTGTGTTGATGAATTATATTGTAGTACTGTTGGACTATTCAATGCCGTTTCATATTTCTCTTACAGTAGTCCTTATTGTTTTATTCCTTCAAGCTGATTCTGACTTATGGCAACCCAATTGTAGGGCTTTGCTGGCAAGATTTATTCAAAGGAACTTTGCCATCGCTTTCTCTAAGATCGAGAGAAGAGTGTGACTTGCCTAAAATCATCCAGTGAGTTTCTGTGGCTGAACAGGGATTTGAACCCTAGTGTTCTGGAGACCTATTCCAACATTCAAACCATCACTTTTGAAAGCCCATGGCATTACTAAATGGCTGTTACTTCAGATCTCACAGTTTCCAAAATATTAAGCTGTACAGAGATGTAGGCAGAATACATAGAAACTGGACTTCAAATTCCCCCAAAGGAAACCAAGAAGTTACTGCAAACACAGAAGACAAGGACAATCTCGTTATGAGAACAATTAGTGTGAAATTACAAAGGCTTTGTTCATCTTGCTATAATTAAAGACCTTTCAGCGCTTTCAATTTAAGCACCTCCATTGAATTAGCTGCAAAAGTTCACTCTGGGCTAAAATGTGTAATACAAGGTTTCAATCCAGAAACCATTACAACTCAGCATCCTCCCCTTTTCCCAATTTAACTTACGAGCGTGATTTCCTAATTAAAATTTACTGCATGTTTAAACGGAAGTGAGGTGGAAAGTTATTCCATTATATAAAATAATTGCTTGGTTAGTTCTCTCCTTGTTTAAAGTGCCAAATTGTACAGCCTGCTCTCAGTAGCAATTGCTCATAAGGAGTTATAATTACATGGGCATTATGACAATATTGTGAACTACTTAGAATTTATACTCCTAAAGCAGCGTAGGGAATATTTAGCCCTCCAGAGAGCTGGACTACAACTCTCATGAGTCTTACCCAGCATAGCCACTGGGAAGGAATGATGACAGCCAACAACACCTGAAAGGCCACTAGTGGCACACTCCTGTTCCAAAGCAGTGGTTTTTAATCTTTCCTTTGCTGGGGACCCCTTGTCAATATAATTTGTTGCCAGAGACCCCAAAGATTTAGCTCAAGATTTAAATATTCAAATATCTTTTTATTTATTAAATGCTTCTGGAGACTAGGGCCATTTCCACCCTACACTGTTATAGCGTTATTATTCCACTTTCAACATCCTAAGGAATCCTGGGGTTTGCAGTTTAGAGAGGGGCCTTCAGAATTCTCAGCCAGAGAGCTCTTGGGTCTCAGGAAACTATAAACCCTAGAATTCCATGGGATGTTGAAAGTGGAATAATAGCACTATAACAGTGTAGTGCAGAAATGGCCTGGGATTCAAATCCCCGCTGAGACACTGGGTGATCTTGGGCAAGTCACATCCTCTCAGTGTCAGAGGAAGGCAAAGGCAACTCTCCCTCCGAACAAATGTTGCCAAAAACAAAAACAAAACCACAAAACCCTGTGGTAGGTTCACCTTAGGGTTGCCGTAAATCAGAGATGACTTGAAGGCACATAACAACAAAGTGCCACTGACAGGGGGAGGTTCTTCCTAACCATCATGTCTCTCACCTTTGAAAGCTGACTTAGGGTATGCCATGAAAGTATAAATCCCAAGATTCTATAGGGTGGAACTTTGGAACCTAATGTGGCATTAAAATGCTATAATCATACAGTTTGGCTACACCCCATACTTCTTACTTTTTGGCTGCTGTATAATGTTCATTTCCTTTCCCTTTCGGTGAAGTCTCAAAAGCATCTCTCTAGAAACTGTTAGAAGAAGGATGTTGGTCCCTTTATCTGACATGGCTTTTTTTTTAAAATGTCTTTGGGCTAAATCCAATGTTAATTTCCAACTAGAAATCTTTCAGATCAATGGAACTTAACATAAGTGGTGAATAACAGGTCTTGATCTTTTCCATGGGTCTACTGTGCATTTGGGTCTGGGTCCTCCCTTACCATATCTCTTCTCTACCCCTTTTGGAGGCTTCTACTGGCAAAAATCTCAACTGGCAGAGACTTCTGCTTGCAGATTGCTTCACAAATGGATTGCTGAGATCAGCTAGCAGAACAGCATCTCTATTGCCCAAAAGCCTTCTGTCTAAGCCCCACTCCCTATGTTTACAGACTTTGTAAACGCTCATCCAATCCTAGGGATATAAAGCTCCACTGATTTTATTCTCATGTGCAAGAAAACATTTCTCATTGCTCAGTGAGATTAAGAGGATTTTCTGCATCTTTCAATGGTTTTCTGCATTTTGAGACTTCTTTTCAAAAGTTTAGTGAAAGGATTTTTGACCAAAAATCACCACATTTTGTGAAAAATACAGTGGTTTTCTCTTTTGTAATAAAATAGTCTTTGGGTACATAAAGAACTGTTCATGAAATTGGCACAAAAATCCCTCAAATGCAAAGAAAAAAAAGGCCCTCTTACGGCTTTTTTCCCCCTAGTGGGTTTCTCAACACCCTTTTCTCCTCAAGGATAAGAAACATTTGTGAATATTCTTTGTAATCTCATCCCACCCAAAGTTCAGAGTGTGAAAAGGTTTCAATCCCACATTCTGCAGAAACTTTGGGTTCAGATAATATACAAAGTAGAGCATGTCAGTGCAATATGTTTTATGATCTGGATGCTGATTTCAAGGATGTACTGAAAATGTATTCAGTCTGTCCAAACAAGCCTTTGAGAAAGGGGCTCTTTTTAGGTATGCACATAATATTTAAGCAGAGATCCTATACTATCCTTCCCCACAATGTAAACACTTACATAGTTCAGTAGTGGAGGTCACGCTACATCACCTTTGTGATGAATACACACATTATGCCACCATTAACATATCCATGAATGTGTTTGCTGTTTCCACAGTGAATCACTAGGTACATCAAAGACACTGGTGAACAGTTACATAGTATCCAAGAATACACAACTTCATGTGTAAGAGTTACACAGCTGTGAACTGAATGTTGACATTCTGCCATGGTCAAAAAAAAAGTACAACCACATGCATAAGGGGTCATAACTCACTCTCTGAAGCTGGAAGATTAAGACATAGAGTTGAAGATTAGGAATTTACTCCTTCTGATGTCAGAAGTCTCTCTGAGTCAGTGGTTCTGGAGACTGGGGAAGGGACAATTACTACCTAGCAGGAGGTTGAAGATGGGGTGCAGCATTTGCCAAGTATAGGAGGGATAAGGAGAAGTTGTGATGGCCCCAGAAGCCCTTAAATAAGAGAAACTGACTAAGAAGCTAGTCCCTTGAGACACCTGGCTAAAAATCTCCCAGCAGTTCACTGACAGCTTTGTTGCTTACAACCGTCTGGTTTGGTGACTGACTGTACTTTTTGGCATTTTGTGTTCTCTGGACCTTGGACTGGCTATTATTTATGATTAGTTTACTCCTTTCTGGCTTTGTTTTATTTGGACTACTGACTTGTGAGACTTCTGAACCAGCTGACAACACCCTCTTGCTTGTGTCTTCATCCTACTGGATAACCTGTGACTCACCTGGATTGGCTTAACTACAACAAAGGGAACTTATGTCCATGTAAAACACAATCAGGATGCCGACCATAATTTCACTGGACACTTTTGGTTAGAGAGAAGGTGGCAAATGACAGAGATCATACACAAGCAATGTTTTTATCAGGACAGCAGAAGTAGGGAGGAGCTTGAGAATATACTCTACCCATAAAATCAAAGCCAGGTTTCGAAAGATACTTTTTGATGTAACCTTCAGTTGCTATGAGATTCTGTAAGGCAGAGTCCAAAAATTAACTTTGCCAAGCTGTTCTCTAAAGTATCTCCTCCATAAAAGAAGATACTGTTCATTTTGCTTCAGTTTTTCTATCCACCATCACCTAATAATCACTTTGGGATGAAGGAGATGCCAAAGCTTCCCTTTGTGGCAAATTCACAACACCATGAAAAACTCATCAGTAAACCTCTTTTCATTTCTCCCTAATCTGACACAAATTACTTGTGAGAGCCAAGCTAAAAGCACTTATCATCAATCCTGGATCATATTGTGGTACTGCTTGTACTTATCTTAGGGAAAGCATCACTTTCAAGAGCACAAAGATTGGAAAGACCTATTACATTAAACATTAGATCACCTGCAAGTCTAGGAATGTAATTTTTGTATACATAGACTGCAATGCCTTGGAAACCACATGAAGAAAGCTGGGGAAAAGACAGACTTTTCCTCCATTTCAGAAATCACACATCAGCAATCACAACAACAACTCATCAGTGGTGAGACTTTTGCCATTTCGGTTAACGCTGTCCTTTAAAAGCTTGGAAATGTTTCTTATAGCAAAACCATTCCATTTTTGGAGCTTCCACACAAGGAAAAACTTTCAGATACATACCCTGGAATCTTGTTGGTTAGTCCCAACTAGAATAAATCCATTGAATTAATTGTTGAAGGATCAGTCAACCCATAGGTAAATCCAGTTGATTCAGTGACTTTACTCTAATTGGGACTAGCAGTAGGATTTAGGCCATAGATTGTTCTAATGCTCTATGGCCTCACCTTGGAGGAAAATGGATGAATTACCTGTGGCTTTGATACTCTTCAACAAAACTGACCACAACCCGAACTTCAGCAGCTCTCCTTCTGACAACACTATAGATAGTTTTCTTCTGTATCTGGAGTTCTTTTCTCTCAGGGAGAAAAAGGCTGCAGAAGATGTTCAAACAAGCTAGCAGAACATCACAACCAATGGGAATGATTTTTATCTGGAGCCATTGAAGCCAAAATACCATATTGGAAACATTTGCTGATTGCTTAACTCTAACTCTCTTGTGTTCTCCTACCAGAATGGGAAAGAGCACTGAGTGTAAACATTGGCCAAGAAGAACAGTGTGTTAGAGATTACTGCCTCTTTAAAGGATTCATCTGTCTCTATTAGCCAGTTCCAACCACAGTTTAAGCCATTAGCAAGAATGCATCAGACAAAATTTGCTCATGGTTTCAGTCCAGAACTCAGAGATAGGCTGTACAAGCTGTGGACAGAAATAATCTTCTTTTCTAGGGTTGTGGAAAGAGCATCAAGTTCTCCTCCAGTTAATTCTATGCAAGTACACTGATATCAAGGAAAGTAATCTTTATGTAGTTTGTAGGAGGAGGAGGGAAATGGTGGCACCTTCACCTGGCATCAGAGTTCCATTTTATATCTGAATGTTAGAGTGCCAATGCTCTGGGGTTCCTGCTCCATGATCCTACTCATCTACCATCCCAGTGTCAGCAGCCTGAGGGTCAAACAACATGCCATTAAATGTATATTTGCATTTTAGATACATATTATCTTTTTTTTAAAAAAAATGCAAATAGAAGCCATGAGGAGAGTGTGATGTCATGAACTCGTGTTAAGAAATATTGGCCATTTCCACACTAGACTGTTATAGCGCTATGATTCCACTTTCAACATCCTATGGAATCCTGGGGTTTGCAATTTCAGGAGGCCTGGCCTCTCCCAAAACTGCAAACCCCAGGATTCCATAGGATGTTGAAAGTGGAATCATAGCGCTATAACAGTCTAGTGCCGAAATGGCTATTGACTTGAATTCTCTTTTAGTCCAGACCAGAATAGACCCATAAATTCATTAGATTTATCTGGGTGGTGACACACCATAGAACAAAGGACTGAATGGGTCTACTCTAGTTGGGACAAACCAACAGGATACTAACCATTGTTCAATTTATTGTTTGTATAATAGAGGCCATTTCTGCAATATACTGTTATAGTGCTGTTATTCCACTTTCAACAGCCTATGGAATCCTGGGTTTGCAGTTTAGAGAGGGGCATTTTGAATTCTCAGCCAGAGAGCTCTTTGGCCTCAGGAAACTACAAAACTCAGAATTCCACAGGATGTTGAAAGGGGAATAATAGCACTATAACAATATGGCGCAGAAATGGCCAGAGTGTAAGATTAAGGAGCTGTTGCAAGTAGGGAAAGAATGGAATGTTGCAGTGAATGCTGATTGGTGGAATGTTTGAGGAAATTTGCATAAAGCTGGTGAATGACAGTTGATGAATGGCAGTTGGACAGTTGTTTTGGGGGAGTTTAGACAAACAGTTGGGAATTAGTGTGGTGTATGGATGGTTTGTGTGAGAGGGTATGGAGGATTTACGACTAGGAATCAATCAGGTTTAGGAACAAATGAATGGTGTTTAAGGGTCTGTGTTAGGTAAAGAAGAGCATAAAAGTGTGTGTGTCTAATGCTTTAAATATAATAATTATTCTGCCTTTTAATGTTTAACTTCTGTAAATAAAGAATTGTTTTAATACATGTTCGGTCTTCAGGAACATTCACTAAACGAAAGGCTGGATTCAGACAAAGTGTCTGTGGTGGCTGCAGTGAATACAGGGGTGTAGCATCCACTGGGAACAGAAGTTGCATAAATCCTCTTAGGAACCTTGAGTGCATTTAGACCATCTTCACAGTTGGTGTCACACAAGAGGGACAGGACTCAGTCCTTACCTTGTGGCGGAGATGGGGATCAAGGAAAGCCCTCACTCTTGGTAATTGCAGTAAGCACCACAGATATCTTCATGTTTGGAGGGGTAAGGAGTAGAAACCTCACATTTGGCTACAGTGGTGGAATTTCCTAAGAGGTACTCCCACAGTTGGTAGCAAGGAAGACACTTCTGGAAAAGAAACCCTCAGATTTGGTGGGATAAGGGTTTGAAAACCCCACAAAGAGAGAGAGTTAATAATCATCAGGATCACAACCATCAATGAGGTGAGTTTTCTCCCCAGCTTTGGTCCTGTCAACCCCAACCCCCCCTTCAGAACTGCTCTTTGCCTTAGAAGGAAATCTCCTATGGATGAAAAGTGCAAAGATGCATCAAGAGTTCCTCAGAGTTGTTGATGTTTTATAGTTCAATCTATGATTGTACATTTAGAATTAAGCCCGTCTGCATATAATAGTGTTTGTCCCATAGATTGTCCCTTGGCTGGTTAATGCTTGGATGGGAAGCCACCTGGAAATGCCAAGGATGCTTAGTTAGGGCCAGGACAAAATCCTCCCTCAAACCCTGGAGATCACTGCCAATCAGATTTGAGAATCATATGATAAACAGACCAATGGTGGGATTTGGCGTAAGGGACCTTCCTGTGTCCCCCTATGCTTCTAAGTGTGTTTATGACTCTAGCCCCATTCTAGTTATATCTTAACTTAGGCTTTCAACCCAAATACTGCAGCAGGGGGAATCTGAACAATAAAAAGCTAATAAGTGAAGCTACTACAAAAAGTATGAAAGAGACATTAAAAAATTAAAGGGAAACAATATAAAGTAACATTAACAGAACAATGAATTATCTGAAATATGAACTTACTTAGATATGTGCCTATATTTCTGAAGTAATCCAACAACTTGAAATTATATATATGTACTCATACATTGTTAGTACTTCCAACTTTCTTTTGTGGGTTTAATTCATAAGATATATAAAATAATGTCACCTCTATTTCCGCATTAATACATTTTTTAATGATTATCAAATCATATAAACAACTCTAATCTGCCGATCTATAACCAGTATCCTTCCAAATACTATTCTATCCGACCATACAATCCCAACTGACGTCGGTCTAGTTCCCTTTCTGTTTTATTTTATTTTATACAGTCAACAGATGATAACTTGATTTGTATGTCTTTAAAACTCATAATAAAAATATATTTTAAAAAAATTAAAGGGAAAAATCAGAGGTGGGGAGCATTAGAAGCTTGATTCAACAAGAAGTCTTCTTCGCCTTTGTGAAAATCAAAACAGCAATAGCAATAGCAGTTATATTTCTAAATTGCTTATCAGTGAAAAGCACTCCCTAAGTGGTTTACAATGTGCTTTTAGCTAATTGCCCCCAACAAGCTGGGTACTCATTTTACCAACCTACAGAAGGATGAAAGGCTGAGTAAACCTGGAGCCCTGCAGGATCGAAGTCACAGTGTTGTGGCTGCAGTACTGGCATTTAACCACTGCACCACCAGGGCTCGCTTATAACCATCCAGAACCACGCTACCATAAATCTTTAAAGAGGATTTAATTAATAACTGAAAGACTTTACCCTGGATACACAAAGGTAGTTTTTTAGGGAAAGGCAGAGCTGTGCATAACATGGCAAGGCACTCTGCCAGACTGAGAGAAGGGGAAAGCTACCATTCCAATCTGAGAAAAGAAAAGGCGAGGTCTTCCTTGTTGTCTCTACACTTGGTTTCCAGACCTTTCATCATATATTGAATGTAGTGTATGTATATTGCTGATCTGTACATTTGTATAGCTGAGTCCTGTTTATTCATTTGGAAAACATGTTGAATCAACACATGGAGAATGCACTAGCCCCAGCCCTGATTGGGCCCCCACTCATGTAGAGAACCTCTATGTGCAGGAGGTGTTGCAGACTCATCGCTATTTACATGAAAGGAACAACAGAACTGGAAGAGAGGTCAGGTTGGTGTCACTGGTGGCTCCCAAGTGAGCAGGGTGATGAATTCACTCTGACTTTAGTCTGAATTTTGAAGGTGTTAGCCAAACTGCTAAACCATATTCCCTAAATAAATTCATCACCTTGGATAGTTCATGTACAGATTGTACTGAAATCTCAACCAAATTGACTGCCTTTGGGAGCCACCAACAATCATGAGCTAGTACAATCCCTGAGGGATTGAGTCAACCTGGAGCCTTGCACGATCGAACTCACAACATTGTGGCTGCAGTACCAGGATTTAACTACTGTGCCACCGGGGCTCCAACGTAAGACTAGGCAGGCTTGCAAGGAAGGGAACTCCATTAAGTACCTCTATTAAGATGTTTATATCTCTGTTAAGGACAGCCAGTGTGATGTAGTGGTTTGAGCTTTGGACTAGGACTCTGGATACCAGGATTTGGATCTCCTTGGGCCATGGAAACCCACTGTGTGACCTTGGGCACGTTATACTTTCTCAGCCTCCAGAGAACGCAAAGGCAAATTTCTTCTGAATAACTCTTTCCTTAGGATCACCATAACTCAGAAACAACTTGAATGCACACAAGAACAAGCTCTATTAAGATGTTTGCTACTGTGATGGGTGATATGCCAGGGCTGTGAGATAAATCTCATCGACAGAAGTGTGCCAAGTCTAGAATAGCCTGGATATTTTGTATGGTTTAAGAAACTGGAGTTCCACTCAACCAAGGTGAGAGAAACCTTATTCAGAGCTTCCTAGTTTACTTCTTCCCTCCCTCCCTTTCACTGTCCTCAGGAGCAAATACATTCAACAAAAACAGAAATTCGTTTCAGCATAGAATTAGATGAAGCTTAGTTATCTAGTGACCATTCTACTTGAGGAGCTGTAGTGAAAAAAAAAAAAAGTAAGCTGTGACAAAGCTAAGAAAATGAGTTTCAACAGAGAGAAATGTAAGGTCCTACATCTAGGCAGAAAAAATGGAATGCATAAATATAGGATGAAGGACACATGGCTGGATAACAGTACATGTGAAAGGGATCTAGGAGTCTTGGTGGACCACAAGCTGAATATGAGTCAACAGTGTGATGCAGCAGTCAAGAAAGCCAACATGATTTTTGGTTGCATCAATAGGAGTATAGTGTCTAGATCAAGAGGTTGGACTGGATCACCCCTGTGGTCTCTTCCAATTCTATGATTGCGACAGCTGTATGACTTACATAAGCAAAGATTGTAGCCAGGATTCAAAGAATTTTCACAATTTTTCATCAACTTGTTTTTTTAAAAAGTCCTATCATGTTGTGAGGGGTTTTGCACTGTTTTCCATGATTTCTCACACTTTGGTACTTTGGGCAAAAATGTTGTTTTTTGCAGTAATCCCATCATATTTTCTTCAGAGTGCAGCATTTTTCTACAATATATTCTATTTGTGCACAATTCACTTTTTTTCACAACATTTTGCTTTTTTGGAGGGGAGGAGAAAATACCAAATGTTGTGCAAATGAATTTTTTCAGAAAAAAGTCAAAAATTACAAAATTATTGAAGAACGTGGAGACAATATGTCTAACAGGAAGAAAATATTTCTAATTTTTAATGCTCATTTCAGAAAGCAAACTGAATTAATATTTCCATCCTTACACAGCAGCCTTGTCACCAGCCAGAGCTCTCTGTGAATCAGCTTTAGAGCTGTAGCTGTCAGGTTAACTCAGACATTTTTCTGTCACAAGCACATTTGTCATTGAGAGATCCCTGACAGAGCAAACATGGAGGAATGATGGCAGCTGAACCATCTGCCTCTCTAACTCATGTTGGTAGATGTAGGCTGAGAAGAAACCTGACGTCAAGGTGAATGGGAAGTGGAGAGAAGAGGAAAGAACTGAATGGTGAATCTTCTTCTGCCTTCCCTTATTCTTCCAACCACATTCTCCATAATGTGTACTGCATTTTCATAATCCTGCCACATGTTCAACAGCATCCAAAGTGAGGTCTAGACATGCTGCCTTGCTTGTGTGATAAAGACAATATGAGTTTCAAAAATACCTTTCACTTTTCAATTTAGGATCTAAGAGTGTATTTGCATTGTACAATAATAGCAGTCTGATATTACTTTAAGTATCATGGCTCCATCCTGCTGAGTACTGGGATTTGAAATTTGGTAAGGTACTTGGAATTCTCTTAGAGATGCTCTAGTCCAGTGGTTTTCAATCTGTGGTTCTCCAGATGTTTTGGATTCCAGAAGTGTCATAGAATCATAGAGTTGGAAGACACCACAGGGACCATCCAGTCCAACCCCCTGCTATGCAGGAACACACATCAAAGCATTCCCAACAGATAGGCATCCAGCCTCTGCTTAAAAACCTCCAAAGAAGGAGACTCCACCATACTCCGAGGCAGCATATTCCACTGCCAGACAGCTCTGGCCATCAGGAAGTTCTTCCTGAGGTTCAAGTGGAATCGTCCTTCCTGCAGCTTGAATCCATTGCTCCTTGTCCTAGTCTCTGGAGCAGCAGAAAACAAGCCCACTCCCTCCTCAACATGACATCCCTTCAAATATTTAAATATGGCTATCATGTCCCCCCTTAATCTTCTCTTCTGTAGACTAAACATCCCCAGCTCCCTAAGCTGTTCCTCATAGGGAATGGTTTTCAGACCCTTCACAATTTTGGTCGCCCTCCTCTGGACACATTCCAGCTTGTTGATATCCTTCTTAAATTGAGGTGTCCAGAACTGGACACAATATTCCAAATGAGGTCTAACCAATGCAGAATAGAGTGGTAGCAATACCTCCCTCCATCTGGACACCATACTCTTATTGATGCAACCAAGAATCTCGTTGGCTTTCTTGGCTGCTGCATCACACTGCTGACTCAGGTTCAACTTGTGATCTACCAAGACTCCTAGATCCCTTTCACGTGTAGTGCTATCCAGCCATGAGTCCCCCATTCTATATTTGTGCATTTCATTTTTTCTGCCTAAGTGTAGGACCTTACTTTTCTCTCTGTCGAAATTCATTTTGTTAGCTTTGGCCCAGCTCTCCCATCTCTCAAGGTCATTTTGAAATTTGATCCTGTTCTCTGGGGTATTAGCAACCCCTCCCAATTTAGTGTCATCTGCAAATTTGATCAGCATGCCCTCTACTCCTTCATCCAAGTCATTGATGAAGATGTTGAATAGCGCGGGGCCCAGGACAGAACCCTGTGGCACCCCACTAGTCACTTCTCTCCAGGATGAAAAACAGCCATGGGTGAACACCCTTTGGGTTCGGTCGGTCAACCAATTACAAATCTACCTAACAGTAGCCCTGCCCAGCCCACATTTTATAAACTTCTTTGCAAGAATGTCATGGGGAACTTTGTCAAAGGCCTTACTGAAGTCAAGATACGCTATGTCTACAGCATTCCCTTCATCTATCAAGCTTGTAACCCTATTGTAAAAAGAGATAAGATTAGTCTGGCATGACTTATTTCTGAAAAATCCATGTTGACTTTTCATGATTACAGCATTGCTTTCGAAGTAATTACAAATTGACTGTTTAATGATCTGCTCTAGGATTTTTCCTGGTATTGATGTCAGGCTGACTGGGTAATAACTATTTGGGTCCTCTTTTTTCCCTTCTTGAAGATGGCGACTATATTTGCCCTCCTCCAGTCTGCTGGGACTTCTCCTGTACTCCAAGAATAAGCATAGGAATGGAGAATCATTTTGAGAGCCAATGTAAAAAAACAACTGAAGGACCAGAAGCTGGGAACAATTCCCCTGAACTACAGGACTAGAGCTCTTAAGCAAAGGATTTGATGTTCCTCACCAAACTACAAATCTCAGGTGTAAGAAGTGCTTTTTTTCCCACTCAACTGGTTTTGTAGTAACATCCTAATAAGGTGCCCTGACACTAACACTTAGCCCTAACTCTACCTTTTAACCAAAATCTTTGTGTAAAAGGGCTAAGGTCTCAAGTGTTCCCTTACAACCAAATAAGTTATTTTTGATAGCATATTCTTTTTTGTTACCAGCTATTTTTGATAATGCAAACCAACTCAGTAGTTATAAAACTACTTTATTGTAGTAACATTAGAATTAAAGTACCTTTCAAGGTTCATGTAAAATGCAATGATATTACATTCAATAGTTCAAACTTCCGACAGTCTATGCCAATAACTCCCAGCCTTAGACAGCATTTCTCTGTGTCTTTTCCTCTGCTACTTAAACACAACCCAGCTACATTCTCTGGCTAAGATCTCACTGAAGGTTCTCTTTACAAATGGACTCTCTGCCTTATATATAATGAAGACCACTGTGCTGGGTTTCACTCTTAAAAGTTCTACTCCTGTTTCTTAGTAACCATGCCATCAAGTTACATTTGTATTCCAAATAACTAACCCCCAAGGCAACTTCATCACACCAGGTTTCTGTAGGGTTGAGGCATGGCAGTTAAAAGGGTATTGAGCTACTATAATAGGGCAATAGAAAGCCACACACAGTCTCAGCTAAATGCAAACAGAGATGAAATCTGGTACGACTAGTCTTGATTTGGATCTGAAAAATGTGTCAAGTCTATATTATGTATGCGTTTTCCACCTTTTTACTAGCCCGGGGAAATAGCTATGCAGATGTAAGAGTATTATAAATGCAGCCAATTATTTTTTTCCCTATTTAGTTACTGAAGAACCAGGCCAGAAACTTAACCATGTCTACCTTTTTCCTGTCTATATTCTATCACTTCCTTGGATTCCAGCTGATAACATCATTCTTATTTAGCTTTCTGTAGGTGTCAGCTGCTAAATTATGCTTATTTTTAGGTTGTTTATAGGGAGAAATGGCTCAGCAAGAACACTTTATATAAAAACTGGTGAGGCGTAAGACTGCATTTTACTTTAGGGCTCTTTTCCGATCCTTTTTTGATTAGTACATAATTTTATAGAAGCCATATTTACAGTGGTTGACTCCTTTTTTTAAAAAAAATTGTTTCTGCTTGCGCCATATGATGCCTCTCTCCACCCATGTTTTTTTTTTATTGTTTTATCGTCTTTCTACTTATTAGGCAGTACCCTTGTGCTCTCTGCCATACATCTCTCTTCTCACTAGAGTTTAGTCTTTCCGTGTCAGTGGGGCAGTGAATCCACTCTGGTGCTTTGTCCAAATTTTCAAGAAGCTATCCACGGTGCTGAAACTACTTTGGGGATATCGTGAAATATGTTGGAAAGATGCTTTAAAGTTCACAAATCCAGAGCACAGTGACCACCATAATAACATGGAAATTACTAGCTGCCAGGGTACTTCATTTTCTGAGAGAGGAGCAACATCTTTATTTTTTATATTATTGTATTTTTACCATGTTGTGAATGTGTTCAGAATACCTGCATCTTGCATTACAATAGCTTGGGCGAGCTATCTTTGGACTAATGCAAAATGTGCGCGTGCCTTCAAATTGCCTGTCGACTTATGAAACCCCTTGAATTTCATAGGAGTTTCTTAGGCAAAGCTGCTCAGAGGTGGTTTTGTCAGTTCCTTCTTCTGCAATATAGCCTACAGCACCTCATTTTCTTTGGTGATCTCCCCTCTAGAACCGACCCTGCTTAGTGTCCAAGATCAGGTGGGAACAACTGCCTTTAGAACAGAATACCTGACATAAAATGTATAATGAATGCGAATCTAGAGCGGAATCTGTCTTGAGTCTTGAATGGATCTTGACTGGAATCTAGAGTTGCCAGGTTCAGTTCAGGATACAGCACCTTTTTCTTAAACCCTGGGCAGATTATGGAGCAGGACAAGGTACTGTAAAGCTCTGTCTAGCAGGATGAAGATATCTGCCCTCATTTTCCTAAACACCAACTTTCAGCCACAGCTGTCCCTTCCCAACACAGCTATTACCTCCCCAGTGGAGAGTGGAAGGAGGGGGCATAGATGTGCTGGTGACAGAAACAAACCTGGGCCCTCCGCCACAGCCCTTGGCTCCCTCTACCAGCATGGTTGTAGCCATATTGGGAAGGGACAGCTGAAGCTCAAATGTAGAGTTTGGAAAGTGATAGAAGACAAATATCTTTATCTACCTTGACAGAGCTTTATGGTACACCATCCTGCTCTTCAATCCATTCAAGATTAAATTGACAGGAAGCCTGTCTCATATCTAACCTGGCAACTTCATTGGAATCCTGTCGGTTGCTCCCAACGAGAGCAGACCCACCGAATAAATTAATGAACAATGAACCAACACATAGGTAAAGCCAACCCCTCCTTTGGTGCTACCTTAGCTCAGACTAGCATTACAATTTAGTCCCTTTTGCTTGTAACCATTAACATTTAATACTTTGAGAAGGGAGATGGTTGATGTAATGCTTACTTTCAAGCTGTATTTCAGGAGTGGATTTTCAACAACTCCTTCTGCCTTATTTGTGAGCCAGTTCTCTTATTCTCTACCATTATCATCATTTACTCTAGCGATCATGTTTGTCTCATTAAACCAATGTGCTTTCTCTTGCAGAGATAAGCTACTCTTAATGGCTGTGTTACATAATACCCAGACAGAAAGAAATAGCTTAGCTCCTCATCTTCTTCAAAGGCAATTCAGTGACATTTGCCTTGATTTTGCAAGCGTATTGTATTTAGCGTCCTAGAGTATAATCCTAATATGGTCACTATGAAAAATGTTCCACAGTCTTCAGTGAGACTCCCTCCTTCCCTGGTTAAGTGCGTTTAGGCCTCCTACCTAAAACTGTAACCCTGTGTGGATTTACCCATGAAAACAATGGCACTGAACACAAAATATACATTACCTTCACTGACGAAGAGATGTTAAGAACTCAAAAGCTTATCTTTTTTTCTGCCAGCTTAGTTGTGCGACACTGCCCAATTCTGATTTTTTGATGTTTGGTTTTGTTGCAGAAACCATGTGGGCTGTTTTCCCCCAAAAAATTTCAAAATCAGACTCAGGAGACGGATAAACACAACAACCCACTGCCATGCAGTAATTGGAGCAGAGGTGGGGGGAGTGCAGTCTCTGGGCCACATTGTGGCCCCTGGACTGACTTGTACAGCCCTTGAAGCCTCCCACCAGTCACCAAAGTGCCCCCCTGCTTTTATGAAAAAGATTTTTTTTTTTTATTTTCACCAGAAAACCAGAGAAAGGCCCCAAACATGCAACAACATTCCCACTCACCCTCTACAATCTACCCCCAAATACCACTGTTTTCATTTAATTCCCTCTCAAAATGGTGAGAGGAAGTGATGTAATGTCACATTCACTCAACATTTTGAGAGAGGTGCTGAAGAAAAATGGAAGTATTTTGGCAAGCTTGGGGGTAAGCCTGAAGAGAGGGCCAGGCTGGGGAATTGCCCACTGTGTAGTGCCCACCCCAGATGACAATGACAGGCCATTTCCGCATGACACTGTTACAATGCTGTTATTCCACTTTCAACATCCTGTGGAATTCTGGAGTTTGTAGTTTACTGAGGCCAAAGAGCTCTCTGGCTCAGAATTCTAAATGCCCCTCCTTAAACTGCAAACTCCAGGGTTCCATAGGATATCGAAAGCAGAATAAGAGCACTATCACAGTGTAGTGTGGAAATGGCATCAATCTAAGTTGGGAGATACTCAAGTTCAAATCATCACCTATCCATGCAGCTCACTGACTAATCCTGGATCAGATATTCTGTTTCCTCAACATAAGCTACCTCACAGGGCTGTTATGAAGGTACAATGAAGTAGGAGAACAAACAATGTGACATTTGCCCTCAGAACGATTCCATGACATTTCCTCAAGCAAAATTCCTTCTCCCGGCAGCTGCCCATAGGCCCATTGGAAGGAAATGGAATTAGGGACAGATCTGTCCCCACTTCAGCATGATAACAGCATCTTTGGCCATTTCCGCATTACACTATTATAGTATTATTATTCCACTTTCATCATCCTATGGAATTCTGGGGTTTGTCATTTAGGAAGGGGCACTTAGAATTCTCAGCCAGGGAGCTCTTTGGCCTCAGGAAACTACAAACTCCAGAATTCCACAGGATGTTGAAAGGGGAATAAAAGCACTATAACAGTGTAGTATGGAAATGGTCTTTGATTTAAACTGGGATGGAAGTCTTTATTGTGTAAACACCCCCCTACCAGTCTCAATTGCTATTTTCCAGAGTTTTTTTTTTAATTGTATTTTGAAGATAGGTGATCCAGGCCCTTTTCCTATCAGGTGCCTTTCCCTCAATTCTGAATGAACGTATTCAGGATCAAACTGTACCTCCCATTTATAAGATGCCAACTCTGAATTGAATTATCATTCTGGTCACTCCTGAAATCTCATTATAATTTGTAATGATACAGATTTCAGAGGGAGACTGGAGATAAAAAGAGTGGAGAAATTAGACTTCCTTTCTTTTTTGTTGTTGTTTTTCAAAGGTTCTCTGCTGCTAGTGAAATCCTTTTTTTAAAAAGAAAAGAAAAGAAAAGAAAACTGCTGAAGTAATTTTCTGCTATCCTGGGAAATGCTGAGGGTCATCTGGTCTCAATCCTGATTCCCAGTGAAATGCGACTTGCAACCAAATGAATTCAAATACACTAAGTATGAATTTATTAGCAATTAGCATACAAAATGCTTTCAATCCTCCTTTCATTAATCTTAACAAGGAAACCTGGGAGGTTAAACTTTACAGAGAGTTTGTGTGTGGAAGACAGCTTTAAAGGGAATTTACTCGAGGTCATCAATAAAAATTATGGTTTAGGAGAGGTAAGAATCATACCCATACGTCATGCCTGGAGACCAGCTGTGCTCTCAGCCATGCTAGGCTCCTATATCTTCCTTAGCATGAAGATTTCAACAATGGTATACTGGAGACAGGGCTTTCTGTCACAGCTGAAACACCAGCGCTATCTGATTATCAGGAACAAATCATCCTGAACAATCATACCTTGACAAACACTCTCAGCGTCTCTGTTGCTTAGAGGAGCTTAGCTACGATCCCTGCAGTAGCTAGTGGAAGGGTGAGTTCTTCATCCAAACAAGAGTACATAGTTGCGAGCTAACTCTGTTACAGTACAAAGTATTTTACAATGGTTTTCTCTCAAATAGATAATTCAGAGCTATTGGTTTTACAAAAGATCTGGCCCAGTGGAGAAAAAAAAGCCTTGCTAGAACTCATTTGTTGATATGGCTCAACAGAGTGCGCAAGACTTGGATTATCAATTGTGCAATTGGAAGAAAGGCTCCAGGGCCCTCAGCGGCAGGGGGGCCTGATGCTGCTGGTGCCACACATACATTGAAGTGTCTTGCGCTGCGATGCTGGGGAATCTTAAAAAGTGAGAGAGGAAAGCAAGATAAGAACTTCTTCTTGGTATTCTTCTTAGGAGGAAAAATTGGGTTGCTTTGCCACACCACCATTACTCTCCCTAATGGCTGGATGATGTGACTTCTCCATACGGAGCAGGGGCTAGGAACATCTGGTCCCCCAAAGCTGTTAGATTACAGTTCCCGTTGCTCCTGATGACTGGCTATGCTGTTTGGGGCTGACGGTTATTAGATCCTAGCAACAACTAGTTGGGCATAGGTTCCCAATCTAGTCATTAGGGTGGCCAGTGATATTTAACTGGAATATGAGGAAGTAGTGCCCATGTATTTTCATAAGGAAGAAAATCAATTCATTTGAAATGTGGTGGTGGAGAAGAGTTCTACAGATACCCTAAACTGCTAAAAAGATTAATAGGTCTTAGAGCAAATGAAGTCTGATCTCTTACCAGAAGCCGAGATGACTAAACCGAGGCCGTTGCATTGTGGACATATCTTAAGATGACGGTGTTTGACAGGTGGATTCTTTCAATCAAGCATGCCACGGCCTTGAGTTTGTAAGACCTGAGCAGAGAAGTTAATGACCAGAGCTCTTGGAAATCTCTCATACATTGGGACATTGTAAGTTTGGGACATTGTAAGTTGAAGTTGACTTCATGGCAAGTAACAGTAACAAAGGAATTGAGAAGGTGTTATTGCCTAGTAGTAAAGCTCCATCTTTGCACACAGAAGGTCCATGCTCAATCCCTGGGATCTCTAGTTAAAAGGCTCAGGTAGCAAAGGATGACAACGATTTCTGCTAGAAGGTCTGAAGTGTTACACAGTGGATGAAACTGGGCAAGATCAGCTGTGGGTGGTGGCTTCCATGTCAGTGAGGTGAAGAATCTGTCTCGGATTTTACACAAAATTTTGAAAGAGCTATCCAAGGGACTGAACGTATTTTGTGGATAAGCCTCAGCACCCTCAATGGCCTCTCTAGACTAAATCCTACAGTTGAGTCACTGCCCCACTGACATGAAAGCCAACAGCCACAGTTTGGAAAAAACGACCAGACTAAATTTAAGGCTTCTTTTGTTTTTATGAATCGCGTTTATGTTAAAGAATGTAGCGTGCTATGATAGGGCCAAATGTATTCCAGAGACTGGAAATCTTACTTTTTTTTGGACCACAACTTCTAAAACCTTAGTCATCCTAAACAGCTGCCATGCTGGCTGGGGCATTCCAGGGAGAAGTGACCCAAAGAAGAGAGATTTCCAAACTGTAGCATGTTCCCCACAAGGCTGATGACCTGTAGCTGTTTAACAGTTATATATAAAAGTATTTTCATGGTTAGTGTACTTCCACTTGTTGTGGAATTCTGACATGTGCAAGGCTTCAAACAAGAGCTCTCTTGCTTACCCTGAGGTGGCACAGTCCCATGAGAAGACATTGCCACAGAACCACCTGGACTCTTGAGGCCGTTCCCAGAGAAAAGGAGATGCCAGAACTAATTGACTTGATCTGCATTCCTTGGGACTCGAGAGAACGGATAATGCCACAAAGCCAGCTGAGACACTTCTCAAGGCCATGGGAGAGACAGAGAGACCTAAGAACAGATGAGACATCTTAGTGCCCACTGGTATGAGAGAAAGCAAACAAAGCTAATCTCAGTTTCAGAGACTACCAGGTGCTATTGCTTGGAGCTTTGGACCATCAACAATCCAGATTCTATCCAAGAATCTACAAATCAGTGAATCTACAAATCAGGCATAATCAGATAATATGGCATGCTCCAAGTAGCTTAATTTTCTGTTAATTGTTCTGTTGTGATCCTATCTGTGGTGATAGATTATTCAGATGTTTCACTGTTGTTGTTGTTCTTGCTGCTGCTACTGTTTTAGTCATTTATATCCTGCTCTCTTCCCTATATTGGGATTCAAATTGTCTTACAAAATATGAAGATCAATGCAGATTAAAATACATACAGCACTTCAATAAAATATGTATAGAACTAATCTTAAAATGCAATTAAGCATTCTATAGAATTAAAACCATTAAAAATCCAGTAAAAACAGTAAAGAAAAATCAAGAGGACAGCACACAATTAAAAGCCCATTCCTGTCAATTAGTAAAGGTATGCCAGAATAGAAAAAATTTCACTTCCTGATGGAAAGACACCAAGGAAGAATCCCTACCAGCCTCCTTTGTGAGAGAGTTCCAAAGTCTGGGAGCAGCTACTGAAAAGACTCTCTCCCTTTTTCCCACCAAATGAGCCTGGGAAGTTAGGAGGGCTGAGAGAAGGGCCTCCTCACAGATCTTAGAGCTAAGAAAGCCTACCATTCAAAAACTATGTACAGGGGATCATGGTGCTTGATTATGCACACATGTGGGAAAGTAGCTGCCTGCTTGATTGTTCACAGGAATATGCCCATGAATGCCATTCTGTGTCTACCTAAAGAACTGAGAAGATGCCTCATGCTAAAATAGACCAAGGACAATGTTATCCTCTACAGCCCAGTCTAACTGGCAGATGCTTTTTAGGGTCATGAAAAAGTATCCTTCTGTCTTGTTACCTGAGCTCCTCTGATGTGAGGATTCCAAGGACTGACACTGGGATATATTACATGACATCTGAGGTTCTGTTAATGAGTTATCATCATTTCTCATTTATAACCAGAAGAAGCCACAATATGCTTATTCGGACTCATTCTGAAATCAGTAAGCATCAGGTGGGGCTGCAATGCTGTGATTGTCAGCATACTGCTTGAAAGTAATTTCTGTTGGACTCAGCAGGATATATAAATAGTTCTCATGAGTCTTCAAGTCATTTCCAACTTACAGTGACCCTATCATGGAGGGTTCTTAGCAAAGTTTGGTTGGGTGGGCGGTGGCCTTTGCTTTCTTCTGATGCTGACTTGCCCAAAGTCACCAAGTTGGTTTCCATTGTTACCCTGTGTACTGGGGGTCCCGGGAGGGACACCAAAATGTGCTCAACTAAAGGTGGGGAAAATTAGCTCAGAGCACTGCTTAGCGTTACGAGAGGCAGGGTAACGTGGCAAGATCTTGAACCCTATGTCTACGGGGTTGGGTCAAGTAGCACACAAAAGTTGAAATAATAAATGATGTTTATTAAATACAAGCAAAACAGTGTATGCGACACACTCACGCAAGATAACTAAAGAAAATAAAGGTTGGAGTGGTATAGAGGGATTTTTAGAGGGATTGCTGGTTTGGGTGATACTTCACCTGTCCTGAAGCCCGGAAAAAAAGAGAGCGAAGCTGGGGTGCGATGTAGCTCAGCACGTGGAGCTGAGGGGAGGCTCGCCAAGCAAAGCGGCAGCAAGGCGGGACGAAACTCGGGAGCGTTCCGGGGAAGGTCTCCGAATTGAGGGTTTTTGTAAGGAGAATTGTGACTGCAGGCTATGCCGTATTTGGGGAAAAACAATGGATTTGGAGTTGGAGACAAAGCCTCCGAAAGGTCAGAATCTGAACGATTGAGTTATCGTAGCGGTTCTCAATGGAGTAGCCAGTATGCAGACGCAGAGTACTTGGGTATTGTATAGTTATCCATCAAGCTGCCAGCGCGGGGCAGAGGCTCTTTTGTAAGTTGCGTGCATACCTAATTAGAGTACTTGCCTGGAGGTCTCCTAAAGCAGCGAGTCAGCTATTTCTGGCCTGCCTGTATTGTAGTTTGAATATTACGGCTATTAACGGCCGAGCTTGTTTACGTGCTTGTCCAGTGGCCTCGCAAGCACGTGGAGAGGAATACAGAAGTGAAGCCAAATTATGACATCAAGAGGATATCTTTAATATCCCCAAAGCTCGGACTAGCCAGGGCGGTAACACCATGGTTGAGCAGGGATTCAAACTCTGTCTCCAGCATCATAACCCAGTGTTCAAATCACTATACCACGCTGGCTGATATGTCAAATACCAGGTTATTACTCCTTTTCCCAAACTAGGCCAAGAAGCACTCCCAATTGCCACCAAATATTTTTCTTCTAAAAGCAGGATGTGTTGTAAACAGAGCTTGTCCTTTGAATATATTCCAGGTTTTCTAAACCCATTTCCTAATAACAAACAAAGGGTGGGTCTTTTATGTGCTGTACATGTCTGACAACTGCATGAAGGACCACACACTAAAGGGGGAAACAAAGCAAACCTCAGTGAAAGAAGGACAACATGATTCCTGCAGCTCTGGAAGAAAACCATCTATAAAATTCTTTCCTCCAGAAGTTTGTACACGTGGGCCAAAGATACACCATAACAGAACTCTGCTTTTATAGAAAGCTTTGTAGAAGAGAAACAGATGCTATCCACATGTGTAGTTCAACTTCCTCATGTTCACTTGGCAGAAGGTCCTGTGTTCAACTGGGCTTGCTTCGTGGTAAACATATATAGAACTGTAGCCTCATTAATTCAGAACCCAGCTTTCTAGAAAGCAGGGGTGCAGAGAGATTTTGCCCCATCATACCTGAAACCTAAATGAAGCTAGAGAGCTCTCCTGAACTTTATTGGCCACTTGCCTTCTAGCTAATGCATGTACAAGCAAAAATAAGGTCTTGGCTGCTTTGACTGACAGGTTGTTTTGAGCCAAATGACGAGGAACAGAATGATGCCATGTGTGGGGCAGGAACAAAAATGTTAGACTTCAGCTTGTTGGTGATTTCACATACACAGCTTGTTTTAAACAGCTTGCGAAATTTGATAGCTTTACTGTCACATGCTAGGCTCCTAACGCTATTATTTGCCAGTTTGAGGCCTTTCAACAGGAGTGTAGCTGTAAATGAAATGAGAAAAGACTTGATTAGGTATCCCACTTCAGACATCTGCCTCTCATTGAGATGGCAAGCCTATGCACAGGTTGTGTTATTTCAGATTGCTCATGTGAACAGACACTCTTCCAGGCAAAGATACGTATCACTTCTAATAAGCAGAAGTGCATTTTGTGTATGACTGGATTTTAACACGTTTTCTTTTTCTTATTTTCTTTTCTTTTGCATAGAGGAGTCTAGTGTCAGTTTTTCACTGACGGAAAGATGGCTGCACCTTTCAAAGATGGGATGTATTGCCTATTGATTGTCAACATAATGCTGTGGAACCACAGTAGCATTATGGTGTACAAAAGTGTGTTCAGACCAGTGTACTTTAAGCTGGTGCTTCCCAAGCTATCTTCCAACGTGCCAGGGACTGGTACCATATGTGTGGCCATTGCTTACAACTTTCTTTCTTTCCTTTTTTCTTTTCTTTTCTTTCTGTCTGTCTTTCCTTTCTTTCTGTCTGTATTTCTTTCCTGGAAGCTCTCCAGGGACTAGTGGCTCATGGTTTGTGGACTATCACCAGCCCCTAACTGTCACTTTGAGTAGCACTGCCATAAGCAATTTTACAAAGCAAAGGTGATGTCTTTTCTTACAAATTGGACAAAGAGGAAATATACCTTCAGGAAATATAGATCAACATCTCAGTTACTGTCATTTCTATGTTCACAAATGAGAACAACAAAGTGCTCTTTTCTGCTGTTTTGTCTCCTATTCTTTATTCAACAGTACAAACTGGAATGACAAAGAATAAAATAAAAGCAAACAAGGTTGGTTTCTACGCAAGAATATGTATGCAAAAGTGGCACTACAAGGTTGCAACTTCCAGAAACTAGTGGGAGAATATTTTTGTCTCTTAGGATACTCTGCTGCTGACCTCAAAGTCACACACGTTACAACACAAACTCAAAATAGGGCTCTAGCATGAACCTGCTGAATCAGAATTTATTAGCAAATGTGTTTCAACAAAATTCTGACTCAGTTAACGCTGCAATTATTGACCTCACTTGGGAAAATATTTGTCCCTCTTAATGTGTTCATTTTAGTATTGCAAAAAGAACAGTATTGTTACCATGCTACTCTGAATGGATCTGTGCTTATTTTGTATATATTTGGATCCTGTGAAAGTCCTTATGCTATCTTTTAATAACTTCTTAGGTCCATAGTTGGCAAATCTTTTCCTCCCACTCCTCCATGCACTGTATGCTACAACAAATCTTTTATGTCTTTAAAGCTGTGCTCCTAGCAATAGCATGTGTATTTCTATACCACTTATCACCTAAGTACTCTCTAAGTGGTTTACATGTATTTTAGCTAATTGCCTCCAACAAGCTGGGTACTCATTTTGCCGACCTGCGGAAGAATGGAAGGCTGAGTCAACCTGGAGCCTGGCAGGATTGAACTCACAGCCTTGTGGCTGCAGTACCAGCATTTAACCACTACGCCACCAGGACTCCTATGCACTTTCTTGGGAGCAAATTCCACTGAAGTTAATACAGGATAATTCTAAATAGAAATGCATAAGATTGAACTGAAAAGATAACTGCAAAGGTCTAAAGATACCAAACACAAAATATGAGAGTCAACAGAGTGCAACAGCACACAGTATAACCAGAGAAGGATATCAGTTTTCTTCTTTACTATGCAAACATGGAATTTGGTATCAGATACAGAATTCTGCACACTAAGAATATCAGTTTTTTTCCTCATCTGTTAGATTACAGAATTTGGAAGCATTTACATTGATGCTTGAATGCTATACTTTTGCCAGAGATCAAGTCCCACTAAGATCACTGAAACATACTTCCAACTAAACATTCTTCAGATTGCGCTGAAAGCTGAATTTTCAATAGTCAGGGCATCAGGAGGCATTGTCTGTCTGTACAGAACCTTGTTGTTGTTAACAGAAACAGAACTGTTTATGCAAATAAGTAAATATATGCACATTCAATTTGTTTGCACAATGAGGTAGCATGAATGGGGGGTTTCTGCATCTCCTTATGAGCAGCCTCTCAAGTTAAAAACAGCTGCCCAGTAGCAGCAATGGAAAATAATACAACTGTGTCATCATGATCTGTGGGAGCCAGAAAAGACTACCCTCTGGCTTATCAAATTTAATAAATGTTGCTTTTTCAACCATTCCAAAACAGAGATGCTGTGAGCCGAGGGACACAGCTTCCATTTTCTGTAACGAAGTGAAGGAAGAAATTTGTTTCAACTTCCATGCAGCTGTAAATATTAATCAAAGGACACCAAGGTTTGTTATCATTAGGTATGTTATCATGCCAGAGAGAAACATAATTCTGAACTGCTTCCCCCACCCTCTCAGGCCCATAACTGTCTGGGGAGTGTGGGGATAGACAAGAAAATAGTATTTCAGCTTTAGAACTGCTTATGGAATTCAATTGTACAGATTAGGCTGGGATTCCTGAAATCCCTCTGATGTCATGCCTCCAGAAAGGGGAAAAATAATCTGCCACAAATGTTGAAGGAGAATGACAAGACGCATTATATATGTATATAAGCATAATCCATAAATGTTACCTGTAGCTGAACATTTAATGCATTTTCAGGAAAAGAAAAAGATAAAGTGATCTTCCCTCTGGCAATTTAATTTGCTGGTCATGTTTCTGTTATTTTTAAGTTGCAACTGTTTTAACACTTGTATTTTTAATAAATTTTTTATTATGACATTTCTGCCAAATCTACTGTTTTAGAGAAGCAAAATGAGTATAGTATAAGTGCACCACTCCTTTTGCAGTCCTTTATCAATGATGAACAACGTTATATTATTTCATAAATGTAAGAATTCAAATAGAACTGTGCTGGATTGGATCAACGTCCTATTTATTCCAGCATTCTGTTCCCACAGTGGCCAACCTAGTGTCTGTGGGAAGCCTGCAAGTGAGACATCAATGGAAAGTTATTTTTCTCTTGATAATGGAGCTAATATATCGCCATAATGGGTAGTAGCTACAGACAGCTTTCTCCTTTACGAAACACATCATTTTGTAGACATTTATACATGATCTCAAACAGTCTTTGCCAAGAATTTTGTCCTTGTTCATATCACCACCCCATGACTCACACACTTTCTGTGCAAACGTCACAGAAATATTTTTCATGGTTCACCTTCTCTTGCCACAGTTTGATACCCAGTTTTTATTTTATTGCATTTATGTCCTAGAAACAGAATGGTGTAGTGCTCTGTGTGTTGGACTTAGACTCCAGGAGACCAGAGTCTGAATCCTTATTCATCCATGGAAACCCACCAGTTGATGTTGAACAAGTTATACTTTCTCAGCCTTAGAGAAAGGCAATAGCAAACCTCCTCTGAACAAATCTTGCCAAGAAAACCCTATGATAGGATTGACATAAGCTTGAGTTGAGCTGGAGGCACACAACAATAGTAACAACCTTTATATCTTCCTTTTCCTCTAAGGACTTTAGGGTAGCAGGCATGGCATTAACCTGAGAGACACTGACCAGTCCAAGGACTCCTAAGAAACTATGGATAAACACCCCGCTTATCCACATCCAGGACTTCAGACATTGCCACACTACATGCAGCACATATTTAAGAAATAAGGACTGAACACAAAAGAACCTTTCTGATCCCCCATCAACTTACCACATACACTCCAGGTAGCTCTGGAAGGCACATTTCCAATTTGAAATAAGTGAATTTGGGAGAAAGTTAAATGGGGGAGCAAAATTCTCGCTTTCTTTCACCTTCCAGTAGAAAAAGAATACAAAGTTCAGGGAGCAAAATTCACTCCACCACAGAAAACCTCTTTTGTTTCTCACTGCATAACTCCAGTAAACAAAAAAAAAAAAAAACAAAAAAAAAAACAACAAGCAACATTCATTATTTTGAATGAAATGATTAAGAATGTAGCAAATGTGTGTTTAAACCAACCTTGGTGTGACTGTGAATGCCGGCATCTGTCTTTACCCATTTCCTATGCACTAGACTGACTTGTTAAGGCCGGAGGCAAGTGATGTCAGAAATTATGAAGTAAAAGGCGTGTGAGAAAGTGTATTTGTGACCTCGCAAATCCTTGACAGAAACATGACCCCAAAATCCACCTCTCAGCGCTACAGAGTAGTGGTGGCTGGTGCCATCACAGTCTGGTAGTGATGAATCAAGATTTTTTTTTAAAAAAGAAAGGAACTCTCCAAGGTGCTGAACCTATTCTGGGCCTCACCTTCAGCACCTTAGAATTATAAAGTTAAAAGGGACCTTCACTCCTTCAGTAGCAGTGGGAACAGCTGTCTCCTACGGCAGCAGAGCAGTGCATCTCCTCTGGCTTTTAGTTTGAGCCATTAATGGGGCTCATCTGGAGTACGGCATTCAGTTTTGGGTACCTCATTTTAAGAAGGGTATAGATAAGCTGAAGCAGGTTAAGAGAAGGACAAGGATGGTAAGTGGGATAGAGAACAGAACATTTCAGGAAAGGTAGAAGGAGACGGAGAGCCAGTGTTGTGTAGTGGTTGGAGTGTTGGACTACGACCCTGGAGGCCAGAGTTCAAGTCTCTGTTTGGCTATGAAACCCACGGAGTGACCTTGGGCGCTTCACGTGCTCCCAGCCCCAGAAAACCTCATGCTAGGTTTGCCTGAGGGTCGCCATAAGACAAAAGAACTCGAAGGCACATAGCAACAACAACAACAACAACAACAACAACAGGAGCTGGACACGTTCAGCCCGGTGAACAGAAGACTGAGAGCTGACATGACTGCATTCTTTAAATACCTCAATGGCTGTCACCAAAAGGACGGGACAAGCCTACTTTCTATGGTCTCCGAGCATAGGACTAGGTCTAATGGTTTGAACTTTCAGGACAGTAGATTTCATTCGAACATTGGAAGAAACCTCTTGACAGCAGGAGCGGTTTTGCAATGAACCAACTGCCTAAAGAGGTGTGTGTGGGACTGTGTGTGTGCGTCTCCATCTCTGGATGTCTTCACAATAAGGCTGAACCCCCCGTGGTTGCTTTTGCTGGCGGTCCTCCATTGTGCAAGAGGTTGGACTCCGTAGTCCAACCCTTCCAAACCTGCTGAAATCCTTTCTCCTAAACAGCTGTTAAGGTACGGGAGCCCTCTTGACCCAGGTTGTTGAGCTGCAAGGTTCTCGGGGGGAGGTCTCTCACTGATAGGATCCCCTAGGCTGAAGTGGTCCCCTGCCACCACAGGACAGCCGCTTTGTTTTTTTGGGGTGTTGGGAGGCACGTGGAGTCTGCGCAGGGAGGACAGCAGTGACTGCCCACGCTTCCAAGGCCATTTCCGCAGGACCCTGTCATGGGCCATTTCCGCATGAGACTGTTCTAGCGCTTTGATTCCACTTTCGACATCCTACAGAATCCTGGGGTTTGCGGTTTCGGGAGGGGCCGGCCGGCCCCTCCCGAAACCGCAAACCCCAGGATTCCGTAGGATGTCGAAAGTGGAATCAAAGCACTAGAACAGTCTCATGCGGAAATGGCCATAGTGCTATTATCCCACTTTCAACATTGTGTGGAACTCTGAGGTTTGTAGTTTCCTGAGGGAAAAGCGCATTCCAAATGCCCCTCCCTAACCTGCAAAGCCCAGGACTCCATAGGAGATTGAAAGTGGAACCATAGCGCTATAACAGTGAAGGGCGGAAACGGCCAAAGCAGCGTAGTGTGGCGATGAGCCAAACCCCCGGCAGGGCTCCGCTGAGGTCGCCACACACCTACGCGACGGCCTCGTGCAATAACGGTGCCGTGTGGACGGCGCCGAGACACCCCACCCCTTTTCGCCGGCACCCCTCATTCCGACGACTCCCCGTCCTCCGTCGGGGCCATTTTCCCGCCCAAACTCCACAGGCGACCGACTCCCTCCCCTCCTCCGGTTGGTCGCCGCCGCCGCCGCCGCCGCGCTCCTCCCCCCCCTCCCAGGCCTTTTGTGACGGCCGTCGCGTGGCCGCCGTCGCCCAGCAACGCGGTTGCCATCCCCACTCTTACCCGCAAAGGCACCTGCGCACTGGGCGCCGGCTGGACCCCCCCCCGCCCCCCAACACACACACACCAACAGAGAGAGGGGAAGGCACGCATGCGCGCCCTCTTTCTCCGTGTCCCTCGTCGCGCCCCTCTCCATCCCCGCAGGTAGCTCTCGGTGAGCACGAGAAAGAGAGAGAGAGGGGCCTGCCCCTCCTTTTGACCCGGCGCCGCCGCCTCCTCCTCCTCCTCAACGGACACCTGCCCTCTCCTCCTCCCTCCCCCCCCCCAACGGCTTCCCCGCCCCAGGGCGCAGGCGCGCTCCCTCTCGCGGCGCCGGCAAGAGGGGCGCTCTCCCTCCGCGCGAGAAGAGGGGGCGGAGCCTGGGAAGAAAGAGGCGGAGGACGGAGGGAGGCGTCGTCGTCGGCTTGGCTGCGCGTGTGTGAGGGGAGCCGCGCCGGGCAGCCCAGCCCATTCGGTCCCTCGGTGCCTCAGAGGAGGGAGAGGCGGTGGCAACGGCGGCTGTGGCGGCAGCGGCGTCTGCGTCGGCTCTCCCACCCAGCGAGCTGAGGTGAGGCCGGGGCAGCGCATCCTTCCCCTCCCGGCTCCCCTTCATCCTTCTCCCCCACCCCTCCGTCCGTCGGCGCATCCCTTCCCCCGTCCCTCTTCCTCCCCGTCCCTCCCTCCCGCCCTCCCTCCCACCTGCCTCTCCTTCCACCCCCGCAGAACCCCCCCGTCGCCCCTTTCCTCCCTTTATCCTTCCGCCACCCCTTTATTTCCCCGCTGCCCTCTCGCCTGTCCCCGCGTTCCACGCCTCTCTTCCTTCTCTCACCCCCGTCCCTCCGTCGTCACCTTTCTTTCTTGCCTGTCTTCCACCCATCCCTCCTCTCTGTTCTCTTCCTGCCTTTGTGCTCAGGGGCTTCCTCGCCTCTCCCTTCCTGGGGATGCTACAGTCGCGCTTCCTCTACCACCGTCCTTCTATTACTTGCAGATCTGTTGACGTGCAAAATGTACGGCTGTCGCTACAGAATATGTATTTCCGTACGAAATGTGTGGCTGTCTATACAGGATATGTGTTTCCATACGTAAGATGTGGTCTTTCCTCCCCCCCCCCACATCCATGCAAAGCATGTGGGTTCCCCCCCCTCTTCTTCTTGCTCTCTTTTCTTTTTTCTGTTGCATAGGGAAGAAATCAGAGGGATAATAGGATAATTCGACCACCCTTCCCCTCCCCAAAGGCTAGACTAAGTGGTCATTTTTCTGCAGTGTGTATATCTATCAGTTATTGTGCGAAGGGAAGAAAGGGGCTAAAAATGCAAAGGGCTTTGCTGTGTCCTCCCAATTTGTATGGAAGAGATGCTTGGTCCTTTTTTTTTTTTTTTAGGAAAAAAGGTCTTTTATTCAGTGAAGAGATGCGTTCAGGCATCAGTTTGCCTGTCCATTTAAAACTCCTTTGGCTGCCTTTAAATGACAGTTGCTTCCTGCTTCTGGTTATGTCAGTGAGAAGCCACCAGGAAAAGGGGATGGTGAGAATGTGGTCGAAGGAAAGCCTGACAAAACCAGCTTTTTAATGCCTGTTCCGTTTTAGCTTTCTTCCAATTTCCAAGCCACTTCAAACACCTGCTTCGTATTTGATTTGGGATCCAGCCTCGAACACCTCTGGTCTCACTTTCTGGTGAGGGTGAAACTTACTTAGCAATTCATATAGTGTAGGCTTCTTTATCCCAAATGTTTAGGGGATACCTCCTCCCTCCAGATACTCTAATAATTGAAGAATAAGGAGGTTTTGTGATGGGATGAGATTGACAGTGTACAGTGTTTTAATAGTGTCCTTGAACAAAGTTGGAGATCCGTTAAGTATTCTCTAAACACGTGTAGACTTTGAATGTCAAGATGTGTGTTGATTTTCCACGAAGTGACTGTAGAGCACTGTGTGGAAAGAGGTTTTTTTTTTTATAAAAAATGTTCTAAAGGTTTGAATGTACTCGCACTTCTGATGTATTGCTGGATTCTCACAGCTGGAGAAGGGTGCTGAGCGGATATTGGATTCACAGATCATTTTTTAGGTGACGGTTGCATGTTTCCTAATATATTTTATGAAGGTTGATGCTTTCTCCTTTCCTAGAATGGATTTGTTGTTAGTATTACTGTGACATTTTCAGCTGTCTCGACAGAAAATATATTCCAAGTAATTTTCCTTTTTGTGCATTTGCCCATTGAACTAAGAAGTTTATTTTGTACTTTGTCAGCCTGAGCTTGTGCTCTGGGACTTTGACATTTACAAAATACTATTATCAGCAATGGAAGGGCTGGTGTATTACTGTCGGTTCATATTTCCTTAGAGATGTTAGGTTCTGTTAATTTATCAGAATTATTGACAGTATTGTCATTTGTATATTCTGAAGAGGTTATGTACAAAGAAATGCAATTGTATCTGCTCGTTAAAAATGTAGCATTTCTAAAACTACTTAAACATTCACTTTCTTAACTAGAAGGACACAGGAATGACATTTTATCATTGGGGAAAAAATAATAATGACCCATAGACAATATATTAAGTAAGACAAGCAAGTTCACGTAATTATTGCTCCACAAAGTAGGCAATTTTGAGTGGTTTCTCTAGGGTTGTACTAGCCATAAAATATATAGAAAATCAAGAACTGCAGGTTAATTATCAAACAGATTAATTTTTGGAAGCATGATTGGGAAATATTAGTAATAATATCCTAATTAGTAACATTTAAGCTGTAACTCTGATGTTAAACTTACTGATGCTCACTTCAGTACGTAACTTGTACTGTATTTTGAACTAGGGATTCCCATCTACCTTTGTTAGGTTATGTTGATGAGCCAGTGAGCCAAATTTCCTTCTCTTTTCAGAGTCAGCACACTACAGCAGAATTTTGCCCTCCCCCTCCCCCCCTTTTTTTTTTTGGTATCTTTAGACATAATGAGAATGTTAAATGTCATATATGATGTCAGTTCTGTGTCAGAGGCCCACTGAATGGCCGAGTTGCTTCAGATATTTGTTACAGATGCTGACATACATGCGTACATACATATTGTACATGGAGGCTTGGAGAATATAAGATGAGCCCTGCTGGATTATAGCAAAGACCTCTCTAGCCCAGCATTCTGTTCTTATAGTGATCAGATACTTATGGGAAACCCACAAGGAAACCATGAATGGAATAGCACCCTTCTACTTGTGTTTCCTAGTGACTGGCAGTGAGAGACGTACTGCGAATTGCTGCTGTAGGTAACATATATAGCCATCATGACTAATAGACATGGATAGTTTTATCCTCCATTAGTTTATCTAATCCCTTTTGAAAACAGGAGCTTTATTGTATCATACGATAGTGAGTGGCATAGTTTAGCTATGTACCATGTGAAGGAATACATCCATTTATCTGCCCTCAATCACTTACCATTTATCTGCCCTGGGTCACTTACCTTTGGAAGACCCTTGTTTCTAGTATTATGAAAGAGGAGCAAAAAAGATTCGCTGTTCGTTTTCTCCATATCTTGCATGATTTTACACACTTCTTATGTTTCCCCTTTAATTTTGTCTAAAGTAAAGAACACAAAAGGTGAAATGTTTCTTCACAGGGATGTTGCCCCATCCTCTTGACAATTTAACTAAGCTTTTCTGAATTTTTACTACCTCTTCTTTTTCTGATGTATGCTGATGTGTTTATGTTACAGATTAGTATGAATGATATATGATATTGGTAATGTTATTATAGACCCTGTTCCAAACTATCCCTTATATTGAATTCATGTTTTTAGAGCAGCTGCACACTGGGCTGACATTTTCATTTAGTTGCTATTAATCATGAGTGTAAGTTTTTTTTCCCCTGAGCCCGTTAATGCCAGCTCAGACCCCATCAGGTTATATTTTTGACCCAGCAGACATCATTTTGCACTTATTTACAGTGAACCATTCATGCTGTTTTCTTGTAGAGTTCTTTAAAGTTTTGTTGTAAAGTAATAAATAATTGTATGTCATCAGCAGATTTGGTTGCCTTAGAATTTATGTGTTAGCTGTAAGCTAAACAGTTCCAGTCCCAGTGTAGGTTGTTGAGGAACCCAGGTGTTTAAATCTCTGCATGGCGAGAAATGCCCATTTACCACTGCTCTTTGCTTCCTGTTTTTAAATCGGTTACTAATCTATTAAAGGACTTTTCTTATCCCATGACTGCTTTATTTGTTCAGAGGTCTTTTGATGAGAGATTTCCGCAAAAGTCTTTTTGAAGTCCAAACAAACAACATCTACTGGATTTTCACTTACTGAAATTCTAGAAGACCTAAACAGTTAATCTGAGAGGCTTTAAACTTTGAGGAGCTAAGCTAATTCTTCTCTAGTAAGACTTGTTCTTCTACATGCATCTGTATTGGTCTGTAATGATCTGTAACTGCTTCTTTCAATCCCTTTGACAAAATTAGTGTTACATTGGCTACTTATATTTTTTTAGGTAGAAGGCATAGGATAGGTAGAAGATCATAGGATAATTTTGCATATTTAGTTAGAAGATCAATTAAATCACATTTGAGTTGTTGAAAAACTCTTGGGTATATACATATGGACTGGTGATTTATTAATTTTTATTTGGTTGTTAAGATCTAGAACTTCATTGCTTGCATCTGCTGTGAGATAAAAGCAAATAATTAATCCAGTGTGTTTGTAATTTTATTAGATCTTTAACTTCATCATTCCTTGATCTAGTTGCCTCCCAAACCACCTTCTTGCTTTTCTTGTACTTGCTACTTTATTGTTGGTTTTAATGTTGCTGTTTTTCTCGAAGTCCGTTTTGTGTGTGTGTGTGTGTGTGTTTTAAGTTTAATTCAGTTAGCTGCAGTGTGTACATAGTCATCTCCCATTTGGGTTAGGTTAAGGTGACAGAATGACTGGCTTAAGGTCACTTAGTGAGTTTTATGGGACTGTAGCTTGGATCTTCCAAGTCCCAGCCAATCACTCTAACTATGGCACCACACTTGCTCTTATCATGCAAAAGTTATTGCTTGTTTGCATATCTTTTGCCAAAGTTTGTGTGTGTTTTTGTTTTCCTCTGTTGGTCAGGATTTCTCTTTTTTGAAGGAAGCATTCTGTTATCTCAGTAGATTTCTTGAGTCTGCTCATTAAATGTGACAACATCCTCTTGGACTTGCGATTACCTTGATTCCCCCCTCCCCCATCTCTCTCTCTCTCTATGTATATGTTCCCAGTTGTTTTAAAGATGGATGATCTTCTTGACTTTAATTTTCAATGAGTTCCCTTATTCGTCAGAAATTTCAGTTCTAATGTTCCTCTGTTGGACTTGCTTGGCAATTATCTACTGAATTAGGGGATTATTTTCTGTTTTAAATCTGTATGAAATGCTTCCTCCCAGGAGACTCAGACATCTCTTTAAAGCAGGATAAAAATATTACTTGTAAAATATGTTCTTGAAGTACAAAACATCCATTTGGAAGAGTTTGACATATATAATACATGCAACTTAGTTAATGTGAATCTCCCTATTTAAAAATGACAACAACAGCAAAAAGGAATGCAAATAGCCTGTTAGAGAAACTATGGCTATGACTACCAAAATTTTTAAAATAATTAAATGACAAAGAAATCATTGAAGTCTACTTACACTGAAATCAAGTATCAGTCATGTTTAATTTGTTTTACTGTTCGTGATGCACTGTAAACACCAGGGAAGTGATGCTTGTTATGCTGTGGCAGAGAAGGCAGCTTCCTAGGTTTCTGTACCCACTTTCTGAGACTAGTAGTCATGTTCTACTTATCCTCAAAAAGCCTTTGTCCAGAGTAGTTGGTTTAGCTCAGAGCACCACAGTGAAAGGATGAAAGAATGCAGAGGAAAAAAATGATGATAGAAACCAATCTAGAAAGTAAACTTGGAACAAAACCGTTAAGGAACTGATTATATTTGGTCTAAGGAGACAGTGACAAGGAAAGATGTATAGAAATGTCAGCTTTCAAGGGATATCAGAAAGAAAAGAGGTGAAAGCCTGTTCTTACAATAAAGTATCATCCAAAAAGTTCAGGAACAGCTGTGGAGAAATGCTGTGGGATTTCATTCCTTGGAACCTTTCCTTATCCAAAGGGGTGTAATGTCAGAATGCATGTTTTAAGTAGAAGTGTCTTTTTCCATGGTATCTTTCTACACAATCTAATGTAGCAGTAGGTTCAGTATAACTAGTTCTCTAGAGAGCATCTTGGGAAGTCTTGTCTTATGGTATACCAAAGAATACTGTGAGCCCTTTACTTTTGTGAGTTCAGCACTCGTGGATGTCATTATATGCAAGCTGTTTTATTTATTTAATTTATTTATTAAAAAAAAATCTTACTTTATTTGCCATACCACAGAAAAAGTATGTTCTCTCTAGGAATTTCTATGTCTGTCAGTGCAGTTTTGTAGTCCAGTTCTTCTGGAAGTGGACTTTTGCGTCATGCTGGAAGACCTAGAGATTTCTAGAGAGAAAATGTTTTTTTAGACATTGCTAGGTCCTCCAGCATGACCCTGTGGCCCGCATCTGCTGGAAGTTGACTATAAAATTGTGCAGGAGGACTTAGAGATTCCTGGAGAAGTGTTCTCAGTTTTTTTTTTAAAAAAAGCGGTCATGATTTTTATTTTTATTTCTGTTTTTTTCACTATTGCAAGGATCTTCACCTCTAGTCACTGCAAAAAGTGGAGGGCTTGCTATAGTAGGTAGCATAGGCTATATTTCAGAGGAGGGCAACAACAAACCACCTCTGAGTACTCCTTGTCTGAGAACATCCTGTGAAGTTCATGGAGTTGTCAAAGTTGACGGGTGACTTGAAGGCACGTGTGTATATAGACGCATGCTATATGTTAACACTCTTTCAGTGTGTCACCTGTCCATTGCAGTGACTTTGTGGATGTTTTGCTCATAATGTTGAGAACAAATGCGTTGTAATAGGTCAAACATTTTGATGATGACTTTTGCCTTTTTCTGAGCTTGGTGTGTGTATGATACAGAGTCAAAAGTACAGTTTTTTTAGTAGAGCTGTTCCATGGCCCTGCGTAGTTACCATACAGTTGTGATTTTTAAGGTAGCAACTTTTTACTTCACTCTCACTTAACTTTAGAACAGAGCACATGGCACAATGTGAGCCAGCATTTGAGTCATGTGATATTTCTGCTTTACCATTTTGTGAAGGCGCAGTCCTGTCGTTATAAAAGTATCTTCGGTGTTGCCTGTTCATCTGGAGTGAGAAACAACGAAGAGAGCTGTAGCAGTTGATAGTTCATATTAGTAGAGAAGCAACAATCCAGTATTATCCAGTCTGGTTAAAGTTTGTGGGGACAAGAACAAATCTGGGTGAAGCAGAAGAGTATCGGTGGAGTAGCAGACAAAGAACAGGCGGTTGGTGAATTTTCTCAGAATTATTGACAGCAACAGTATACTGAAGATCAGTTTAGAAATTCTGTGATTAATGGTGTGTAGTAGGTTGAATGGTCACCTGTGTCTAGATTGGTATTGACAGTTTCTACAGTCACAGGAAGATTGTTGATAGTATTCTTTAGGACTGAAGCCCCGTTATCTGTAGGAGCTTGACTCCTTCCCTGAGACAACACTTGGTAGAAGCACTTTTGGCAGCAATCAGAACTACAGGTCTTCTTAGTTAAGTCTCTGTCAGCTTTGCATTTGTGGAACCTAAATTTTTTCCGGTTCTTCTTGACAAAATTGCCCTAGTCATGTCATTATTTTTAAATCTTACTCATAAAGTCCTCTGTTTTCCAACACTTTTGGAGTTTTAGTTTAATATTATTTTATAATCTTATGTGTTTGATTATATTTATTTGTCAATTTGCTTTCTATAATACTGCATTGCTTTTTGTGTTTCTGTTTGGATAATTTGTTTTACAGTTGTTTTGCATTAGTTTTATATTTGTATTAATTCTTTCTTCCCCTATGTGCATTTTAGACTGTATGCTTTCAGCAGAGCTGCCTGTTTTGTGTTGCTGTTTTATTTTCTAAAGTGTCATGAACACTTTGTTGCTATATGAAACAATGTTGCTATATGTAACAGTAACATCAACAACTAAGTTGAATGAGGATTGTTGATAAACAGCAACTTTCAGGTATTGCCACAGATTTCTCAATGGGACTGAGATATAGGCTTTGAGTAGGTTGTTAAGATGTTCAGGTTCTTATTTTTAAACAACTGCGGAGTTACTTTGGCTGTGTGTTTAGGGTTGCTCCCTGTTGGAAGTGGAACCTCTGTCCAAGCCCTGGATCCTCTGAATAATTAAACGGGCTTTCCTCCTAAATTTCCTTGTGTTTGGTTCCATCCCTGACCAATCGCTGCTGAGCGAAGAAAACCTGGCAGTTTCATGATTCCATCACCATACTTCATCCTGGGCATTTTAAGCCATGTTGACATTGAGCGGCATGTAGAGTTTAGTGGCAAAACCAGGAAGTTCAGTTTTGATTTCATAAGACCAGAGCACCTTTCCCCCACATGTTTCCTGTGTCTCCCACATGGTTTTTTTTGTCTTTGCAAACTCCAGATGGGCTTTGATATCAGTTTGCCTCAGAAATGGCTTTCTTCTTGCTGCTGTTCTGCATCCAAGTGATGGTTTTCACGTGGATGTTTTCTCCCATCCCAACTCTTCTGTTCCTTCAGAATTACCATTGGCCTGTGGGTTGCTTCTCTGACTAATGTCCTCCTTATTGGTCACTGAGTTTGGTGGATGATTGCTCAGTGTCATAGTTGAGCTGTATTCTTTCCATTTGTCACTGAAAGAGTTGATGATGTTTTGGGAGTTGTTCATAGTTTGGATTTTTTTTTTTAAAAAAATAACCATGGCTACTTCTTCTCTCACTTTATTTTTATATGTTTATATGTGCCTCTTTATTTACTTAATTTTCTTTCCTTTATTTTTATATATTTGTAGTTTTGAATCTTTGTTTGCTTTTGTCTTCTTTTCATAAGTATTTTATATTGTATTTCACAAGTGTATGTTACTGTGTGTTAATTTGTAACTAATAAAGATTCTTTTTTTAAAAAATAACCTGATCCTGATTGGTACTTCTGCATATCTTCATCCTGGATTTGTTTAGTTAGTTCCTTGGTCTTCATGATACTGTTTGTTTTGATATACTCGTCAATAAACTCAGGCCTCCTAGAAACAGGTATATTTATGCTTAGATCACATGGCACTGGAATTGCAAAAAGGTGGATTCTTTTCCTCTATCAGTGTGACTTCTGGAGGCAGTGAGTTGCACCAGAGTTTATTTCAGCATGTTACAACAAAGCACGTGAATGCTTATGCAATCAGAAAGTGCAAATTTGTTTTTGTGGGCTTAATATTTATGTCATAACGTTTTGTATTTTGTTCACTATCTTGCAGACATAAATCTTTTTCAATTCCAAACAAAATGAAATGTGGAAAACCCAAGGGCAATGGGGTTTGGATACTCTGCAAGGCATTTTATCTCCTGTTCCTGAGACCCGCTCATGCACAAGACCTCCGTATTGGCCCCTATCCAGCTCACCACTGCATCCAGGCAGTTATGCCCTCCCAGGTTCTTTGTGCACCCTTAGCCAGTACTGAATGAGCAGGAGACAATTGTTATTGTCTATTGGATTTTAACACTCAGGTGTTTGTACCTAAGGTTGGGCATGTAGGACAGACTGGGGATTATATTAGTGTGCTGCCCAGTGTGGTGTAGCTGTCTGAGTGTTAGACAATGACTGTGGACATCAGTGTTCAAATCACCACTCAGCCGTGGAAACCCTTTGGATAGTCTTAGGCAAGTTGTACTCTCTCAGCTTCAGAAGGAAGGTGAACTCTCTCTGAACAGATCTTGCTAAGAAAACTCCTTAAGGTCACTATAAGTTGGAAACAAAATGACAGTGCAGCTGCCCACACTCTCACATAACAAGCCTTCTTTCTGAGGTAGCAGAGGAAGTCTTGGGTCATAAATCATGGAGTTGGAGTTCTGCAGGATAGATGGTATTCAGTTTAACCCCTTTTAATGAAGTGGCATCTATCATCGTCTGAGATAATCGGTTCCACTCTCATGCCATTACAAGGTTTTTCTCAATGTGTAGTTGGAATGCACTTTTATATAATTTGAGCCTGTTGGTTTGAATCCTATCTTCTGGGGCATTTCTATGTGGTAGTCCTTCAAGTGTGGTTATCTTGTTGGTTCTTAATAGTCCCATCCCCAGGCTAAACACAACCAGCTCTTTTAACTTTCCCACACGGAACTTGGTCTGTAAGCTGTTCTCCATCTTTGTCCTTCTCTTCTGGACACATTCTAATTTGTTAACATCAATTTTAAACTGTGTTGTCTTGAACTGGATATGGTTTTGCTGGTACAGAGAAAATTCTGACTCTTTGGGGACTTCGGTAGTTGTGCTATTTATGAAGGTCATAGGTATATGATGTGTGTAATCTCAGCTGAGTGCAAACTGTGGTACAACCATTATGATGGTTTTGAATTACCAGTAAACGAGAGGGTCAAAGAGGAGAGCACTGAGTTGGCTGAAGATGAAGCTCCACCTTTCTGTGAACATTTCTTTCTGCAGACCTGATGCGGGTATGTGGATCTGTTGCCTCGTAAGAGTGTCTGTATGCCTGTGAGTCATGGGGGAACAACTGTAGAAAGCTAGGGGGCTGCATTAGCCACCCAGAAGACCTTGGAGGGCTGCATGCCTCCCCGTTTGCACAAAGAAAATCAAAATGCTTTCTCCCCAGATGTCCTCTGGGGGACACGGGGGCATTCTCACCATGACTTTGGACCTCCCAGATTCCTTAGAGTGCATTTTGGATCTTTTTGAGGAAAAAAATGTTAAATTGAAAAAAATGTTTTGATTTTAGGGAGTACTGGGGACTCCAAACACTGTGGAATTCCCCCGCTAAAAAAAAACAACCCATGGAAGTAGTTTGGGTGCAATTTGAAGAAAAAAGAATTGTGGCAAGCAGGCTGCACTTTGCTCACACTCAATTTTAATTAATACTCCATTTGTGAATCTGAATAAAGTGCACGTTATATAGCTATTGTAAGTATTCAGTACACTTTCATCCAAAGGTAAATTAAGCTGTAATTCTTTATACATATATTTGTGAATAAATCCCATTTAAGTCAGTCATATTTCTTCTGAGCAGGCTTGCACTGGAGTGAGATATTTAATAAAGCAAACAAGCACACAAAACAAAACAGAAGTAATCATGTGGGCTATGAGGGAAAACAAAAAAGTGAGTAGGTTTTGTGACTTGAAAATTTCACAAAAGTGGCAAAGAATTTCCATAATTTTAATAGCTGTAGTGCTGGTCCTCAAGCAATAGGAATTTTTTTTGCTGAACCTTCCCTTGGATGTGGGGAATATTTAACATTATTCCAGCATTCATTACAGTTAGCCAGTTGTTAACCCCTCCATGTAATCTGCCATGACAGAAGTCCGTTTGAATCCCTAGAGGTACCTAATTTTCCAGACAGACTAATTTAAATATATTGGACATTACTGGCTTTACTTCTGCTTTAGACCCTTTTCCCAGTATTTAGTAGGCAGTTGAATGTATTGAACTCATCTAGAAATAGCTCTTATATTAGCAAGTGGCAAATAGGGAGGGAAGGTTTTCCAAGAAACAAATACTGGCTGTGGTACAGTAGGTGAGAGCTGTGTTGTTTCCAGAGGAATCATGCTGCTGGATACAGATATAATAATGACTGAAAATAACTTACAGTTTTTTCCCTCCTCTCTGAGTAATTTGAAGTAAAGAAGATTAGTCTGATGCTTGATTGACTCTGGGAGCAGTTTTATTTGCTTTTGGAATGTGTTATCTTCTAATGTGATATTGGACTCCACTTTTTAAGTCAACAAAGATAGGCAATCAATACTTTTATTAAATATTTTGACAAACAAGTGACATTTTCCCTTTTCCTGTAATAAACTTTTGAGGTAGCTTTTTTAAGACTAGGAAAAATTCACATTGAGATAAAGGATTGTTTAAATGTAATCCTTTGCTTTTATTAGCAGGCACTGCACACTTGGCTCCTATCCTTCCTCCAAGGAGCCAGAATGGCACTTTAGTTTTACAGCTCCTATGGTGGTTGCTGTTGTTTTTCTGTCAGATTGGCTTTGAGTTATGGCAGCTCAATGAATGAAAAACCTCAGTGAACTCTTGTCATCAATAGCCTGGCTGAGATCTTCCAAACTGAGGACTGTGAGTGACCTTCCTCTTTTTCTGCTCCTTCCCACTTTACCCTTGCTCACACTCAATTTTAATTAATGCTCCATTTGTGAATCTTTTCCAGTGAGTCAGGTCATCTCATGATATGTCTGAAGTATGTCAGCCTTATTTTAGTCATTTTGCCTGATTGTGGGAGTTCAGACTTATTTGCTCTGGAGCCCTATTTATGAGTGTTTTTGGTGGTCTGTGTCATGTGCAGAACTCTCCTCCAGCACCGCATTTCTTCCTGTAAGCTTTCTACTTTGTTCAACTTTCACAACCATACATAGAAATTGGAAATATTAAATTACCAAAGAAAGAGAGTTGGATAAAGCAAATATAGTTGAAAAGGGATTTAAATCTGGGTAATTAATCCCTCAGGAATTTTACCCTAGACTTTACTGACCATTTGTTTCTGTACCATGTTGGAATACTCAATGGTACCAGTCTCAATCAGTTCATGGCCACAGGTACTTTTATTAGTTACCTTTATTATGTACAGATCTAATACTCTGATCACTTTATTGTATTTTCCCAGTAATGAAGGTTTGTCAGAGAAGTGGAAAAGATACCTGGTCATAGTTATCCCAATTAAACAAATATCAGTTCAGAAGCTCAATCTTTGATTTCCATTAGTAACATTATTTCCTTTCTTGTACATTATTTTCTTATCAGTGAGGTGATTAAATCAGTAGGACTCTTGGTTGTAGTGGGGCACTTGTGTGCATGTGCCAGTAAGGAACCCTTCTGGGTTCAAGTGGAATGTTCAGCTTGCTTTGAAAATGCAGGAGGTTCAAGAACTGCTGCCACTCTGATTGTATGTACCACATCTGTCATCTATTTCTAGTCCTGTTGCTGTTCCTGATACTGGTGCCTGGGTGACCATGATGGTGATGGTAATTTGTTGTTGGTTTTAAACATTTTCCATTCGTCCATTTGTCCCTTGCAGGTTTCTTGCCCGCAGTTATTGCTGTGACATAAGCCGTAGACATACATACTGTTCCCTCTCCTCCAGAAAAACAAAAAAACAGAAACAAAAACAAAAACAAAAAAACCTGAAGAAGGGTAAAGGGAAACAGTCTTTCTCCCCAATTTGACAGTCCTGTTCCCCCAAAGCACTGATCTTTCTGACCTGTTGTAGATTTCTTAAATTCAGCCATCTGTGAGATGCTTGCCATTTTCATAAAAACTGACCACAAATGTAAAAAAAAAAAAAAAATTAAAAAAAGGTGAATAAGTTTGCCCTTTTTTGGAAAATAGTACCTCCCTCCCAGAAAAACCTGTAAGAACTGTTCTTCCTTGGCTTCACATCTTCATTAATAACTGGACAGGAATTTTTCCCCTTGGAAAAGGGAAATTCTCCTTTAGATTTGATCTAATTCCAGTGAAGAATTCTAAAAGCCACTTTCCTTTTCTTCAAAAGATTCAAAATTTAAAGACGTATAGCAGAAAACTCACGGTATTTCTCCAGTTCTGACAACAGGGTGGAAAAAAACAGGTTTTTTTTTTTAAAAAATTTATAAGTAATTTTTATTAAAATTTTAAATGAAAAGGAATAAAAAAGCCCCCCTCCCCGCTTCCAGACATCAGTTTTCCCAGTTGAATCTGATTTTAACATTCCATTCCATATAAACATTCCATTCCATATATTATCCCTGTTTTACAACAATCATAAACTATTACTTTTAACTTGTATTTAACTATTACATTTTATCTTTTACCACCTCATTTTGTCTTCCTCCTTTCCCACAGCCTTTCTTTCTTTTCCCGTATTTCATTCTTTTATCCAATTCAATACCTCTCACCATTCTCTTTCAAAGCCCTGGATTGGCTTATTTTTAAGTGAAAAAGTTAACTTTTCTGTCGCTACCGTATCCAGGACTTTGAATTTCCATTCTCTTATATCAATATATTTTCTTTCTTTCCAATGTTGAGCACAAGTCAGTCTTGCTGCAATTATTGTATATAACAATGTCTTTTGATGAGATCTTATTTCTCTTTGTTGCCCTAACATATTCAACAAATAGAGTTCTGGCTTCATTTCAAAGTTAAAACCATACAATCTTTGAATTTCATCATGTATTTCTTTCCAAAACTTTTTTGCTATTTTACAGGTCCACCACATATGGAAAAAAGATCCCTCTTTCTCATCACATTTCCAACATTTTTCCATTCCCATTTCTTGTTATTTTTTTCAGTTTTACAGGTGTCATGTACCATCTATATAACATTTTATAAAAATTTTCTCTTAAATTCAAACTTGGTATAAATTTTACATCTGTCTTCCATGCCCTCACCCATGTATCCAACTCAATTGGATATCCTATATTTTGAGCCCATCTAACCATGTTATTTTTAACAATTTCTGATTCCATCTCTCTTTGTAGCAATATTTTATAAAATCTGGAAATTCTCTTTTTCTGGTCCCCTTTCATCAATACATCCAGTTCATTTTCATTTCTTTCAAACCCATATAATTTTTGATCCATTTTAAATCTCTCCTTTAATTGTCCTAATGGGAACCAGTTAAACTCATGGCCTTGCTCTTTTAATTCCTCTTCTGTACTCATTCTTAACTTTGTACCGTCCTTTTTCAGCAACTCTTGATACGTCAATAATTTTCCCTGTTTTTGCTGGGGCAATATTAAATGCTTCTTGGGGTGAGGTCCACAGGGGAAGTCTTCTATAAAATTTGTGTTTTATTTGTATGCACACTTTCAACAAGGACTTTTGGATACAGTGATTGTTAAAGTCTTTATTCACCTTTACTTTGTCATAGCATAAGTATCCATGCCATCCAAATCTATTTTCTATTCCTTTAGCTTCTTTTATTGTTGTGTTCTCCACTTGAATCCAGTCTTTAATTGTTTCTAAGCAGCATGCTTGATAATAGATTTTCAGTGATGGCACATCAAAACCTCCTCTCTCCTTTGCGTCTTGTAGTGTTTTAAATCTTATTCTTGCTTTCTTGCCTTGCCAAATAAACTTTCGTAGCCTTTTTTCCCATTCTTTGAAAATCTTTTCTTCTCCTATTATTGGCAAATTTTGAAAAAGAAACATTAGCTTAGGCAATAGAGACATTTTAAAGGCATTTATTTATACATTATATATAGATTATACACTACACACACACACACACACACACACACACGTATTATATCTAAAAGAGATAATTTCGTATTTGTCCATTTTTCCATTTTGCTTTGATTCTCCTTCCATGTCTTCATGTAATTGTTGTCAAATAATTCTTGATTTTTATTTGTTATATTTATTCCTAAATATTTTATTTTCCTTACTATTTGGTATCCTGATCTTTTTTCCAAATCTTCTTGTTCCTATTTTGATATATTTAATGTCATCATCTTCGTCTTTTCTTTATTTATCTTATATCCTGCTATTTGTCCATATTTTTGCAAGATTTCCTTCAACCTCTGTACTGAGTCTTGTGGTTCCTCAAGAAATATTATTACATCATCTGCAAAGGCTTTGTACTTTATTTCCTTCCTTTTTGTTTTTAATCCTTTTATTTGTGGATCTTCATTTATTGCTAGCAGTAATGCCTCTAATACTGCTATAAATAATAGCGGTGATAATGGGCATCCCTGCTGTACCCCCTTCTTTATTTCAAAGCTTTGTGTTTTATCTCCATTTATTATTAACTTCGCTGATTGATCCCAGTATATCTTCTCCAGCCAATTACAAAATACTTCTCCCAGACCATATTCTTTTAAAATGTAATGCATAAAATTCCATGTTTTTTTTTAATTTGCATTGCTAGTCAGTACCCCTCCACCCCCCAAAAGTCCAAATTGTTGTTTGGATTTGGGCCTGAGTTGAATTGTATAGTCTCCATATCAGTTCAAACTGAATCACACTTTTTATCTGAATCCCTGGATTGAGACCAAAGTGATTGATATCCACATCTTTTACTTGTAGCATTTTTTTAAAAATTAAAGGTTGACTTAAAGAAGTAGATTGTGCGCAACTAGAATACTTCTGTAATATATGGAATGTTGGACATGATAGTTCAGTTCCTGAAATAGCTGTGTATTCTTTAGAAGGAATGAAGGCATCCTTTTGAGAAAAAGAAGTTGTGTATGTTGCTGAGAACTGGATAGATAACCTCAACTGTACTATGCCCATTTGTCTGTGTGCTTGTGACTTCAAGTCACTTGTTGACTACGGCAGCCCCATGAATTTCATAGGATTTACTTGGCCCCTTCTAGGAATTCTCAGAGGCAGTTTGCCAGTTCCTTCCTCTGAAATATAGCTTACAACACCTGGTATTTGTTGGTGGTCCGCAATCCAAGTACTAATCAGAGCTGATCTGGCTTAGCTTCCACGATCAGATGGGATCCGATGCCTTTAGGGTATTTAGGTCACTGGTATAATAGTATGAGTGTTGGACGACAACTCTGGAGACCAGGGTTTGATTCCCCATTCAGCCATGGAAACCATTGGGTGACCTTGGATGCACCACATACTCTCAGTCATAAAAAACCCTGTGATAGGTTCACTTTAGAGTCTGTGTAAGTTGGAAGTGACTTGAAGGCACACAGCAAGGCCAGTTTACTCACTAAATATTTCTGAACAGGGTCTCCCTGCTGGCCTTTGCTATTCATTGTTCGTGGCAATCTACTGGTTCTGCATGTAAACTGAAAGAGGTAATTTAGCACAATAAAGTTCCTTATTAAGTTCTGATAGCCCAATAATGAAAGTAGTTATCAGTGTACTTAAATTCATCAAGTGGAAGAAAGCCTGTCTGATCTTGTATTTGTTGTGTTATGCCTGTAGATTTTCATTTTTTCCTGGAAATGAAAATCTGGCTTTAATGCAAGAATGTTAACCTCATCTGACAATGAGTATAGACTATACTAGACTAGAATTGAATAGAATAAAATGGTGGACTTATACATGTAGGTGTATGGATGGCAGAGGTGTCATGTTTCCAGGTTCTTAGGTTTTAGAAACCATGCGGCTTCATTTTCACGCTATAAGTAGTAGCGTGATTCTAGTATGTTACTGGGCCGGTTCTAGCTTGAAGCTTCCAGACCCCAAATCTGCATGCCTGGATACAGTCTACCTTTATCCTAATTACTCTCCTGAGCCCCCCAAATCATAAGATGACATTGAAATGTAGTGGCAGTGGAAGCATGCCCAGGTATTCTCCTGACAGCTTAAATGCACAAAGCTTGTTCTTTGGTTGGCTGACAGTCAGTCAACTAGGCAAGAAATTGTTAAAGGATTACACATCCCAGAGAGAAAAAAAAAAGGCCCTCACAGATCTTCTAAAGTATTCAGTTGGCAGCAGGCTGTGATACAAACCATTTGGGCTGGGGTTTTTTTCCCTCAGGTTTTCTAACCATAAACTCTGCATAATTAAGGATAATGGCTAGAAATCATGATCACAGTTATGAATGTGTAATCTAGAGTTACACATTGGTAACTGATTCGTATTCACAATCTTTACATATTCAGTAGCGTCAGAGATATGCAGAGATCATAAAAGCCCCCATACCTTGACATACTGGGCATCAGCCACTGCAAGTGTGAGAGTCTGTTGTTCGAGATGCAGTAGATGTACGTTTCCACCCCTATCTCTTGAGCTGTCTCTAGTGCTAGGATCCTGCTTCTCTTGCCCCAAAGATTGCTCAAAGTGGCCATTTCTGCACTCGCCTATTATAGTGCTATTATTCCACTTTCAATATCCTATGGAATCCTAGGGTTTGCAGTTTAGGGAGGGGCCTCAAAGGCCCCTTCCTAAGCTGCAAACCCTAGGATTCCATAGGATATTGAAAGTGGAATAATAGCGCTACAACAGGCGAGTGCGGAAATGGCCAGTGTGTCTGTGTAAATGTCAGTCTGCTTGTTAAAACTTGTTGAACTTGTTAAAATCAGCTTTCCTGAAATCCAAGGTCTGTGTTTTACTATACCCTTCTTTGCCCTATTCTGCAGTTGTGAAATCTAGCATTATATGGTCACTTTGCCCTAAAGTACTGACTCCTGTGATGTCAGGGACCAGCTTCTCCCAGTTGGTTAGGATCAAGTCCAGGATTCCTGATCTCCTTGTTTCTTCTTCTGCCTTTTGAAATAGGAAGTTACCTGCAAAGGACATCAAGAATTTGTTGGACAGACTTATGCTTAGCAAAGTTAGTCTCCCAGCAGATATCGGGGTAATTAGAGTCCCCCATAACTACTAATTCTTGCATCTTTGAGATTTTTGAGATTGGTTTCTGAAAAGCATTATTCACCACCTCTTCTTGGTGTGGTGGCCTGTGGGAAACTTCTGCCACAGTGTTGCATTTATTTATTTCTCTGTTTATTTTACCTAGACGCTCTCAGCTAGTCCAATATGATCACCGCCATGGATTTCTGCACAAGTAAATTTGACTCCTCCTCCTTTTCTGCCAGATATTTTCTTTTTGAATGGGTTATATCCTTCAGTTGTAGTATTCTAATCGTGCAAATCATTCCACCACGTCTTCATTATGCCTATAAAGTCATATTTATCTTCCTGCATCAGGACTTTAAAGTTCATTTTGTTTGTTTCCAAACTCTGTGTGTTGATGTATAGACATTTGAAGCTTTGTTCTCATCCATTCACTTAGTGGGTCAGTTTTTGCTTTGGTGTGTTGGCCTTGGTGAGAGTGATGTTCTTTATGCTCAGAAGTTTTGTTTTTGTTCCAGAGTTGTCCTATTTTACAATTATTAGCCAGTGGATGTTTGTGTGAATTTGTTTTGCTTAAAGTTTAAAGTTCCATGGCATCTTTTCATCATATTTTATTATGCCAGCTTTTGTACTAGCAGGTCAGTTTCACTGATGGGCCATGGAAGACAAGTTAGCCTTCATTTAGCCATTCATACTGGGTTAGGGGACAGGTGTTTATGCTATCTTGGTATGGGTAGGATACTGCAGCCACTGAATGTGGTGAATGCTGAGCACTCCTTCTGTGGGCATGATAGTAGGTCTCTGGCATGAGATCATAGGCTTTTCCAAAACTGTGCAGAGCTGAACAAAATATTACTGGTTATTCTGCAGTAGCCCATGGGTAAATATGGTCTGAGAGAAGAACTATGTACGCAACAAAGAAATGTGACTGGTTTAAGTCTGGACATACTGACTGCTACCACAACTGTGGGCCTTGCTGCCCTATACTGTTATAGTGCTATTATTCCACTTTCAACATCCTATAGAATCCTGAGGTCTGCACTTTAGAGAGGGGTGTTTAGAATTCTCAGCCAGAGAGCTCTTTGGCCTCAGGAAACTACAAACCACAGAATTCCACAGGATGTTGGAAGTGATATAGTAACATTACAACAGTGTAGTGCGGAAAGGCCCTGTGTTTCTCTGCCTTCTCAGGAAAAAAGCAAACCGGTTTTTGAGTTTAGAATGATATTTTTAAAGAGTTGCTTTCTATTTGAACCTGTTTGTAGGAAATAAGAAAGCTAGACTCCTGCTCATACAATGCAGTGGTTTAACTACACTGGGCTAGGTGGTGGCAGCCTGTGGAGGAAAATGGCTGTGAGTTCAGGGGCATGATTGTTGTATAAAGCAGGGCCATTTCCATGCTATACCTCTTTCTGTTGTCGTCCTGCTGCGGCCTTGGCAGCTGCTTTGCTGGGAAGGGAGCATGATGGGAATGCTCTCCCATGCACCTGGCTTGCTCCCTGCCAAATGGAGCACGAGCAACACATGCCTTCTGTAGCGCAGCTGGCCTCTTTCCTGTGCTGCATTGGGGAAGGAAGCCCATCCATTGTGCTTCTGCCCTTTCTGCATGGCTGGTGGTGATAGGAGTGTCGTGTGATCGTGGGCGCTTAATCGATTTATTCCTTAAGTGAATATCCCGTGATTGTGATGTGTGGGGATGGGATTGCAGTGGGACCGCGACAACATTGTGCAAAGGCATGACTCACAGACCACTGCCATCCCATCCCCGTTGTGGGACAGTGATGCCATGCAGAAATGTTCACAGCTGACAGATTCTGTTTACCTTCTTTTGTCAACACTGTGTGACCATGGAAAAAAGTAGCAGTATTACCATAAGGAACTAAGAGGATTCTGACTGAAATGTCCAAGCTTTCAAATAAAGTAAATAAAAATATAATACATTGACTGGTGCTGTAATATTTTGCTTAGTTTCATAAAGGAGAATACCTTCTTAGTTAGGATATTTAAGAAATTTCAGGACATTGCAACATAACTCTCTTGTTTCTTCACAGATGGGAAGGAAAATGATCTCTAATTCACAGCCCATTTAGGTTGAATGTTCTTGATTTCATCCTCATTGACATAAGTGGAATTTCTTTAAAAGTCTAGTAAATTATGCATACTGAATTGTAGAGCTTGTCTGATTATTGGTAGATGATTTCCCTAAAGTTTTTTTTTCCATTGCATTATCCTCCCTGTAAAAACTATATGTGTGGCTGCTGGTTTGGCAAGTGAGTCCTGGCTTGTGACAATGCTGCCCTATATGTTTATGCCCTTCCTTATTTGTTGAATGTCTGTGCATTTCTAAATCTAACCCATCAGTTGTCTACTCTAGGCCATTGTGCATTAGTGTAAGAGACTCACACAGATGTCCTGGTCTGCTTTTCCCCTTGGGCATGCCTATTACCTTCATATATTCTAAGACTGTTCATTTTAAACTGAGAGTTTAATTAGGAGGGCAACAATCATGGTTGTGCTCATAGTTCAGAATAAATTATTTTAGTATGCTTTGAATGCTAAGGGAAAGAGCCTACTAATTATAGTTGGAGTCAGCACAAAGAGATGAAAAGGCAAAAAATGACTTTGAAATGTGGTGGGGAAGCTGTCTGACATGAGCAAGTTTTTCTGTTCCTTGTGACTATTTTCTTTGAAGGAATTGTAATTGGCTGCCACATTTGGTGCTGGAGAAGAATTGCTCTGAAGGAAAGGTGCTAGGAACCTTATTTGTTTTGTTTTAATTTTTTTTTCGTAGCATACCACAAGATCCACTTGTTTGAGATATTGAGATCATGTTATGACTTTATTCTTACTAAATTACTCTTGCATGGTTGTTTGTCATGCCACGAATAGCAAGCATGCATGCTACACACTGTGAGGGACAACAGTTTTATCATGCATTCAGTTCATGGGGCTGTGAAGGCAGGCTGTTTAGATTAACAAGGATGCCTGTGATCTGTGATGCTGCATTGCATGAACATCAAAATTCTTCCAAACCTTGTGTACTGTTATTGTTGTTGCAGCTGCATCACCTGGGTTTCATGATTCTTTTCCCCAACACTAGGATTCAGGATCTGATTAACAGGATTCAAAGAAACATGGATGAATATCAGACAAGTATAATGAAGGTGCTTTCAGCCTTGATGCTAAGTTGGTCCAGCTTCTGTAAGAGCATGAGAAGAGTTACATTGGCTCAGATGAAAGGCCTGTGTGGTCGAACCTCTTTTCACACAATAGCTAAGTTGTTGCCTGTTTGAAGCTTACCAGCAGGAAGTGACTGCAGCTGTGCAATGTGCACAGTATTATCTTACCCAGTAAGTTGGGAGGGAGACTGTTTTTTTTGCTAATCCCTCTCCATTTTCAGTTCTTCCATAACCAGGTTTATTTTAAAGGGGGACACTACTTGCAGACATAGGTGGGAGGGTCAGGGAGCTTTAGAAGGAAGTAGGCAGCTAGAAAGCCCAGTTCTATTGTACCATTTGCACAAATAAAGTTAAAATTCAGACCTGTTTTACTGTACCAAGTGTTTATTGGTGTATATCATTTAATGATTTCTTTTTTATTTCATCTGTCTGTGTGATCCAATTTATACGCTACTGTATCCCATGGGCTCAGCATAACCATGGTGATTTCAAACTACTGTACACTAATGTGGTATATGGAGAAATTAATTATTAATTAATTAAACAAATTAATCCTCTGCTTCAAGTGAAACTTACTATGTGGGAAGAATTGCTTTTAGGACTGTAGAGCAATTGAAAACCTTACACATTATGTTCTTAATAATTAAAACAACTGTAATTATTAAAGTACAATGGTGCTTTAAAAACAGTATCAGATACAAGTAATATGTATTATTTGATGTGCTGTAATACTGTTTTAATTGTGAAAAAGAGAAGACCTGCTGGTTTGTGGAATAAAATGTCAGAGCTGTTGCCCATATATTCTAATATGATATTGCTTGAATTGCATAAAGAGCAAGATACATTAATTAAGATCATGCTAAAATGTCACCTTTAAAGATACAGTGAAAATTTCCCCCATCACTTCCTCAATATTTGTTCAAGAATGTTAGTAAGTGTGGTATTTTAAGCTCCATGAATGGAAGAAAAATGAAGAGCAACCCAAAAGATAACTTTATTGTCAAGAACCTTCAAGATATTTCTATATAACAGTGCATGGGCTTTGTTAACCGTACCCTACACCCCACTCAGCAGGATTTGCTATTTTCATAATTCGTAACATTTATATAAGACTGGAAGATGTGGTCAGAGGCATGCTGACTGGAAGAGGGCCATGTCAGGCTGACCTTAGAAATGGTCAGGTCGTAAGTTCAGAGAGGATTAGATGGAAAAACCTATGCTAATGGATTTGTGATAATCCTTTGAAGACCTTAGGCTGTGTGTATACCCAAATGCAATAGAAGGTGAAACTGCCCAGGTGAAGCAATCAGGGACCATACTGTGATCCTGCCCTATGGAGATCCTCTCTAGGCCTCCTGCCTGACCAGACATTTAGAGATTGTCATGACTCCCATCAATGTTTTGTCACTTGGGTTAAGACAGTCAGCCCATTGTGGACTCCTCTGTCAACCTCGTGAGAAAGTAGTTACTGCTTTGTCCATGCACCCTCCTTCAGGGAAGGAAATACGATACATAAACCCCAACAAATTATTAGTATTGGATGTAATATGTGATGCCAAACCTCTATTCATTCCTGCTACCCTCAGATGCTGTCTGAGCCACTCTGCTTCAACCTTTTTCAGGACTGGTAACTATCACCCTTTTAACTCAGTCTCTCTCTATCCCTATCCTGCTTTTCTTGCCTTACTTTCCAGTGTGGCCTTGTATGGTTCTTGAGGCTTTCTGATTTCTTGTATACTTGTTAATTCCCAGTAAAATATGCTGTTTAACTTTTAACTTGAGTCCTCTCTACAGTTAGTACTGGTATACACAGGTGAAATGATCCTGTGATTACCCTCCTCTTACAGGCTTCCTTTGAGCTATAATTCTCCAAATTTTAAGGAGATGCTGGTATTGCGGGTGGGCCTCAAAGTTTCATACCTCTTAGGGTAACAGCTTCTAGGTAACTTCCCAACCAAATAAATGTCTTTAGAGTGAGTCCTCAAATTACCAGCCAATTTGGAGTGCCTCCAAATTATTAATTCCCAGTAAAATACTCTGTTTAACTTTTAACTTGAGTCCTCTCTACAGTTAGTACTGGTATACATGGGTGAAGTGATCCTGCTGTTACCCTCCTTTTGCAGGCTCCTCTTGCAGGCTTTGGAGTGCCTCCAAATTATTGCTGCTGCGATTGGGCTGGATGTGTGTGATATTATTTCTTCAGGAGGCTCCGAGTATCAAATACAATCAGACCTCCACGTCTGCTAGGGTTAGGGGCTCAGGACCCTTGCAAAAGTGGAAAAGTGGCAAATATCAAAAAGTTTGTGTGTGGGTGTGTTTGTGGGAAGGTGTCCGAGTCATGGTGGGGAGAGCAGGTAGTCAGGTCCAAATCAGGTCAGGGAAAGAAGAGGGAAAGGGGATGGTTGGCATAGTGACCCTATATTTCAGCTCTGTTGCTCATTTCTCAGGAGAGAGTTTGTGGTGCTGAGAAATAAGGGTGTGAGCCATCCTTAACTGGCCAGGCAGTGGCAGGTGGTGGAGGAGGAGAACCAGAGATGAAGGGCTGGGTGGGCTGATCAGGGCTGCGGAATGATTCCCCCGGAAAAGAAGTGCTTTGAGGTGAGGGGAGCAGGGGCTGGAGAATCTCATAAATCTGTGAAAGTCAAATCTGCGAATATGGAGGGCCAACTGTACCTGGATTTTAAAACTGTACAGACTGGAAGTAACATATGTGTTTGCTCTTCCTTGCAAATGCATTGTGGACAAGAATGGAAATATGTAATAACTTCCATATCAGAGCTCTGACATTTAGATTTTAATAAAGCCTAAGGAAAGAAGCCAAATTAACTCTACTAGAATAAATTGTTTAAACTTACTCTAAAATGGCAGTTTCGCTCAATAGTGCAGTTCTAGAGTGAAGCCTAAATAGTATTGGCAGCTGGATGTAATGGAGGCACGTTGCTTTCACTCTTGGGTGCAGCAGCAGTGATTGACGAAGCTGTTTTGTTTCTCTCCGCTTCTTTTGTGGGATTTTCAGCTGTGGTATGTCCGCACATTTTTATTTGTTTGTTTGCAGTTTTTGCTCTTTTCTTTTTGATCAAATATATCATAGACTTTAGAACTAGATTTTCTTGAGTATGGACAGTTCCTTACCTTCATACCTCTTCTGCTCTGCAAAAACAATTTGTTCCTTTGTTTATTTATTAAGACATATAGGTATACCCCATCTTTCCTCAAAGGAATTCAAAGCAACATACAGGATTCTTTCCCCTTTGTCCTAACAGTCCTATGAGGTACGGGTGAGAGATGCTGCCAGATTCAAGGATATCCTTTGATTTTATTCTTAACTCTGTGTTCGTGAGTCTTCGTTTTCCACAAATAATCTGAGTATTAGCTGGTCCTTGCATTACTGGTTATTTGTGAGAAGTAAAATATCTTTGTTAGTGAAGAAGATAACTGTGTATGAGAACATTAATAAATGTTGGACACCTTTTCATGCAGAAGAGTTTGGTGTTGGACTGTGATGGATTGGGGCCCCTAAAATTGTTTTCACTGATGAACATCATGCATATTTCTGACCAAGTGAGACTTGGACAGAGGCATTGCAGGAGAGGGTGAAGCTGGAGAAGGAGCATGGTTAACAGAAAACAGTATTTAGGAGGAATGAGAAGGAAGTGTGGAGGACACAGAATAAAGCATAGATGTTATAGAATCTGGCTGGGGCAGAAAGGAGAATTTAAGGATATATAGTGGGAATGGAAGAAGGGGAACTGGGGACAGAAGGAGAGAACAAGTGAGGAAGATAGCCAGAGAGAGTGAGGGAAACTTCAGCCTTGTATTGGATTATGCTCCAGTAGGGTACGCCAAGATCTGAATAGTCAACAATAGTATTTGCTGAAAGCGCTGCAACGGTAATGCCTAACTACTCAGTTGCTTGCGTACCACAGCGAGGTAATCTGTTGTGGTCCTGTAAGCTATCATTACTTCTTGCTGGTATCCTAATGGGTTAGGATACTAGCAATGGGGAGCTTGAGAAGTTTGAGAATGAGAGGGTTCAGATGGACTCAGGACTCTCAGTTAGTGTCACCTACCAGAGGGATGCTTCTTGTTGAGAACCTGACTCTAATCCCAACTGTAATAACAAGGCATACTAGTGGGAGAGCTGACATTATTGTGTTGAATTGTCAAGTTAACCATAAAGATGAAGTGCAAAGTTTTCAGTGGTGTATTCCTGGAGAAGGATACAGGGAGTTGCTGGGGACAAAGGGATATCTTATGACAGAGGTAGTGTTACTTTATTACTGAAGTAAAGGGAAAAAAATTGCCTTTAACACTGGTTAGTAACTATGCTTATGAAGATGAAACAATCAAACACACAGTTTTTGTTTTTGTTTGTAACACATAGGATATTTACTAATCAAATGAAAATGAACACAAGACACATTATTTATGGATCACATTGATATATGAATCTTTTTAAAACACATACATCATTAGACTGAGTTTAACTATCTGAAGGTATTTCATGTAGAAGACGGAGCAAGCTAGTTTTCTTCTTCATGGTCTCTGTGACTCACACAATTGGATTTTGCACCTGCGCAGAACGGCATTCAGAACCTTCTAGAAATCCAAAAGTAGGCGTTTTGACTGTTGAACCCGTCCCCCATCCTCCGGGGTATAAGAGCCCCCTCCTGCCCCAACAGTCACTTCCTTTCTTTCCACTGCGTTAGCAGCGTCTAAGGAGCCTTTCACTAGTGTTTGTCTTGACTAAACAGTTTCCTTTGACTTTGGTATGGTACATATTCCTTTGAGTTGCCAGTCGATTTATGGCAACTCCATGAATTTCATAGGGTTTTCTTAGGCAAAGAGTACTCAGAGGTGGTTTTGTCAGTTCCTGCCTCCGAAATATAGCCTTCAGCACCTGGTATTAGTTGGTCGTCTCCCATCCGTGTACTGACTAGGACTGACCCTACTTAACTTCCGAGACCGGATAGGTTCTGATGCCTTTAGGGTATTTAGGCAAACTCAGATAGACATTAGGAAGAACTTTTTAAACAGTGGAACAGACTAGACTCTGCATCTTTGGATGGATGGGCATCTTTCAGGAGTGGTTTAGTTGTGTCCTCCTGCATGGCAAGGGGTGGCCCTTGTGGTCCCTTCCATGCCTGTATTATTGTCTGACATAAGCAGAAAAGATGTAAAGGTACTCCAAAAAATGTGGTTGTTGCTTTGAGGTTAGATGTGTAAATTGGGCTAATGTGAGAAAAATCCTCAAAGATATCACTTCAAATTTGATATCTTATTGTGGGATCATGCTTTTTTCCTTGTAGACGTTGGTGAAAGACCATCTCCTTTGCAAGCAAGCAAGATGTGACACCTTAAAACTAGTAAATTTTATTAAGATATAAGCTTGAGGATCAGCTCTTAAAATTCCTGTGGGGTTGAACAGATATATAATCTTTTATCACATTACAAACATCATTCCATACTAGAATGTCACCACCACAGTGTAATGGCCACTGAAGATGTCGGCTTCAACTATTTGTACTTTTTATATAGCAGTCAAATCTGCCCCCTGCATATACAGTAGGCTGCCAACTGAGAGAACAAGTGTTTGGATTTGGTAAAAGGGACAGTGATTGAACATGTATGCCATAATAAAGAGGTTTAGTCTTTAGGGTATTCCAAGTTTCGTTGGTGTGTTTTTTCACTTTATTTTTTTAATTGTTTTTCTGTAACAGATTAAAACTGGCTGCCTCTATGCAATCTGTGCAGCATGTATCCTTATGCACATTGGCAAATATGAACTGGAGGGGTTTGAACTTCCTTTAGGATAAAGGTGAGCAGAAATTGGGTGAAGGTATCCTAGTAAATCTCTGACGGATTTGCAGTAGAACACTATATATTTCTTTGTTTCCTCTTCTTCTTTTTTATTCCCTGTTCTAACTGTAGTGACAACAAAATTACAGTTGGTCCTCCACATCTGCAGGTCTCACTTTTGCAGTGTTGATTATTTACAGATTATTTGCCATCGCCTCTGCTGTCAACTGCGAATGCAAGATGAGGCTTGTAAGTCCCTATTTAAAAATGGCATAGGGCAGTAGTGGAGGTAGTGGTGAGCCCTGCCAGCTGCCTGCTTCTATCTTGCGAAGGGACCTCACTGCCTCGAAGGCAGAACTGGGTGGTTGCTGTGCGCCTCACTGAAGATTCAAATGCATCCTACTTTTTATGTGTAATTTTATTTTGTGTGTTATATATAATTTATGGTTTTTATATGGTTACTTGCAATTTTTTGACTTTTGCAAGGTCCTGTACCCCTAACCATCATGAATGTGGAGGAATGACAGTATTTTAAACTGCTAAATTAGACTTCTGAAGTAACGAAAAGCAAGGATTTCTGTGCAGTTTTGTTCTATTCCAAACCAAATTTCTAGGCAAAGAATGTTCTCTGAGTTACCGTTTCTTTTATTGTAGGTATTTCTTGCACTTTGCTATGGTTAGTAGATCCAGGAGTTCTAGGAAGAAAGCAAAACAAACACAGCTCAGTGGCCCCTCCACTTTTGTGATGGTTCAGGGTGCAGAACCCTTGCGAAAGTCAAAAAACCTTGAATAATCCCACCCCCCATGAGTGAGTTCTGCTCCTCCCATTCCCAGGCCCGTGTTCCTTCCTCCTCCACATCGAGGCAAAAGGCAAGTGAATGGGAGGGGGCAGATCTGCATGTGGAGAAGGCATGTGTGTGCCTCTCCCTTCCTGCCTCTAAAAATCAACTTTCCCTTAAATAACTTTGTAAAGCAAATACAAACCAACATTTATGGCTGTAGATTCAAATTCTTTTCCATATGTCCCAGATACTGTGTGAGAGACGTGCTGCAGGTAGTCACGCTGCTCTTATAGCATAGCATGCTGCTGTGCTCCAGATTTCTAGGACAGTGTGAAAAGCCAGAGGCAGTGCGGTATAATAGTCCATGTTCTTCTTCGTGGTCTCTGTGCCTCACACACTAGGAGCTTTCGCGCATGCGCGGTACCGTTCGGAAATTTCTAGAGCTTAGTAGCTTGGCGGGAACCCCTCCCCCTCTGCCTGCACTGAGCATGCTCAGCCCGCCGAGCAACGGTCTCTCCTCAGTTCTTTCTCGTCCGCCGTCTCGTACGGAGGTTCTGAGTTTGGTTCTTGCTTGGCTTTTCTCTTCGCGTATTTGTTTGACTGGCTTTGACCTCGGAATTGGATTTTGGACTACCCCTCGGATTTTGGACTTGGTTTTTGGTGATTTCGGCTCCCGTTTACGGGATTTTCACCCCTCTTTTTCCCCCTTTTCGTCTTCGTCTCCTTCGTCGTTTCTCTTCGTCGCCGCCATCTTGTCTTCTCCACGCTCCTTCCCCGACGTCTTCTCCCTTCTTCTATGTCGGCGCTGTTTAAGCCGTGCAGAGTGTGTGGTCGTAAGGTCGCCTTAACCGACGGTCACAGCGAGTGCCTTTTCTGTTTGGGTGAGGCCCATAACACCAGGGCCTGCCCAATCTGTAGAGACTTCACCTCCCAGACTTTGAGAAATCGTCTGGCTCGCCTGAAATCGCTGGGAGCAGTCTCTGCAGGCTCAGGAAGGACCTTCGCGACCGTCAGTGGCTACGATGTCCAAACCATCGGCATCGGGGCGTTCTTCGACCACGCCCGTGTCGGTGTCGGCGGCTGCTGACCCGACCTCGTCGGCGGTACCGGGCTCGGTACCGCCACCACGGACTCCGATCGCTGCTCTGCCGAGGATACCGAAGATTTCTGCTTCGACCTCGGGGGAGTCTTCGGTGCCGGCTTCAAAACCTACGAGGCCGCTGACCTTGGCCCAGCGAAAGAGGCCTGCTCTTCCGGAGAAGGGGAAGGACAAGGACAAGGACAAGAAAAAGAGAAAGAAGGAGAAGGGAAAGCGTGCCTCTCCATCAAAGAGACCTGCTCCTCCCACACCTCCTCCGACCCAGCAGGCACCCGAGGAGGATTCGGAACACCAGGAGATCCTGGAGGTCTCCGACGTGGAGGAGTCCGCTGCCTTTGAGGCGCCCCCCGACCCGCCTCTCTTGACTGCAGCGGTGTCTCCGCCCGGACGCCCTGAAATGGCGGCCCGCCCGGAGCATGCTCTCGCCTCACCTCAGACCTCACCTCGTCCGCGTGGATCCTCCGGACGGAGTCGATCCCGGACACCGGAGCGGCGCATCCGACAGCGCTCTCCGCACCGGAGGGAGGCCCACCCCGGCTGGTCTAGACCGCCGATGGACTCTCCGTACTCTTCGGCCTCTTACATGGCCAGATACGGCAGAGAGCATACCTGGAGGGAGTACCCGGGGTCCTATCGATCCTACTCCCCGGCGTACCGCGACAGGTACCATCCTGACGCACGACGCTGGTCGCCGTATCGTCGGTCCCGCTCTCCATCACGCGGAGACTACCGCTCTCGGTACCACGACTCGCCGCGTTCCACCTCCAGGTCACCTGCTCCTCGACGCTCGCGCGACCGCTCGCCTCGTTACCGTGCGGTCTCACCTCCGCCACGGGTTACCTCCACAGCGACCCGCCCGTCGTCGGAGGCCACTCAGGCGCCGCCGCCCCCGGCTTCGGTGACTGTGACTCAGACTGCTGAGCGTCCGAGACCTGCGCTACCTCCGGCCGCCCGGGTTCCTCAGGCACCGGTCACAGCTGCTTCTCCTCCAGTGAGGCCTCCCACCGTCGCCGCTCCGACTGTGACCCTCGCCGTGTCCTCGCGTCAACCGTCACGGGAGGGGTCGCCCGACAAGCCGCCCTCCGACTCCTCTCAGTCCTACGAGTCGGACTCAGACTCCAGCGAGTCAACACCAGCGTCCCACGAATCCCCCCCCTTGGCGTTTGGAGACCCTGCCCCGGAATCGGCCCCGGAGGACGTTCGGAGTTTCTCGGCGATCCTCCTTCGTATGTCTGCAGCCTTGGGCCTGAAGATTGCGCAACCGGCCCCGGCTGTTCAGGATCCGGTGTTCCAATACGTCGACACCCGCGCTCCATCAACGGCTCCCCTACCATTCTTGCCGGCCTTGATGGAAGCCCTGAAGCAGCCGTGGGCCCAACCGGCCTCTGCTCAGCCTATTCCGCACAGGCTTGAGCACCTCTACCGGACCCAGAGGGAGGACGCCGAGTTCCTCTTCAGCCATCCTCAGCCGAACTCCGTGGTGGTCGAGTCTGCCCAGACCAAGGGGGCCACGAGGGCGCATACCACGCCGCCGGATAGAGAGGGTCGGAGGCTCGACACGTTTGGCCGGCGTTTCTACTCCGCCTCCTCACTGATAGCACGGGTCTCGAACACTCAGGCCTGCCTCGCGGCTTACCTGAGGAACCTGCTGGACAGGTTCCACCCGGTTCTGGCGAGCCTCCCGGAGGAAAACCGAGCGGGCGCTACCGACTTCTTCAACGAGGCGGTAGCGCTCGCGAACCAGCAGATCATTTCCTCTAGGCACTCCGTCGAGGTGGCTGCACGAGTGCTAGTGGGATCGGTTTCGCTGCGGAGGTACGCGTGGCTTCGATCATCCGGGTTGCAGGAGGACACCAGAAGGCGCATCGAGGACCTTCCATTCGATGGCACCGGACTGTTTAGTGCTACTACTGACGAGGCGATGGACCACATCGTCAAGGCACGCCTAACTGCCAAGAAGATGGGGATCCATCAGCCTTCGCAGTCACGCCGCGCCTTTGGCTCCCGACCTTCATGGCGCAGGTCCTCCTCCTCCACGCTCCCATCGCGCTCCCCGCGCTCGGGACTGTCGCGGCCGACGGCTTCGTCTTCTTCCAGGAGGCCTCCTCGGAGACGCCAGCCCTCTTCGAGGAAGTCGTCCTCGGGGACGAAGTCCCGTTTTTGATGGGACTTGCAGGTCGCGTCAACAGCCTCTCTTCCACCTGCCCGCATCCCTAGAAGATCATCCCGGACTGGCCAGACACTTCGCCGACTGGTGCTACATCACTTCGGACTCTTGGGTTCTCTCCATCGTCCGTCTTGGTTACGCCATCGAGTTTGCAAGTATTCCACCGCGAGGCGTCTACTATTCCACCCCCGCCAGTCCGGTCTTGCTGGAAGAGATCCAGTCTCTCTTGCAGAAGGGAGCGATCGAAAGGTTACCGCCCTCGGCCACTACCACCGGCTTCTTCTCCCGGTACTTCACGGTACCGAAGTCGGACGGTACCCTGCGACCGATCTTGGACCTCAGAGGGGTGAACGAGTACATCCGCCCCAGACGGTTCAAGATGGTCACTCTACCTTCGATGCTGCCTCTCCTTCGTCGAGGGGACTGGTTCGCTTCCATCGATCTTCGGGATGCGTACTTCCACATCGCCATTCGTCCGCAGCACAGACGGTACCTTCGGTTCGCGATCGACGGCACCTGTTACCAATACAGGGTGCTGCCTTTCGGACTGTCTACCGCCCCGAGGGTCTTCACCAAATGCATGGCCCCGGTGGTATCCTACCTGCGGACGAAGGGCGTTTCCATTTACCCTTACCTCGACGATTGGCTGTTGGTCGCGTCCTGCAAAGACAAACTGTACAGGGACATCCACAGAACACTGTCCCTTTTGACTCGCCTTGGTCTCCGGGTCAACCCGAAGAAGTCACACCTCGAGCCGGCGAGGGTGCTCGATTTCATCGGCGCGACCCTGGACTCGGTGTCTGCCAGGGCCTACTTACCGCTGGAGCGCGCACGTACCCTTCGCCGGGCGGCAGCCACCACCTTCGACGCGCCTACGGTGTCGGCGAGGAGGATCCAGCAGCTCCTCGGGTACATGGCCTCCACCACAGCGGTTACCTACCTCTCCCGGCTGCACGCGCGCCCGCTCCAACACTGGTTCGTCCGGGTCTTCAATCCGCTCCGGGACGACCAGAGGTGTCATCTACGACCTCCTCTGCACGTGCGCCGCTCCCTGCGTTGGTGGCTGTCTTACCGTCACCTGCTCTCCGGGATGCCGTTCCGAGAGCCGACTCCTCGACTGACGGTAACGACCGACGCCTCCCTGTTCGGCTGGGGAGCGCACTGCCGTGGACTCAGGGTACGAGGACATTGGGCCGACGACGATACCGGTCTCCACATCAACGCTCTCGAGCTTCTAGCTATCTGGAAAGCTCTGAGAGCGTTTCGCAACTTGGTCGCTGGGCACACGGTCCTGGTTCTGACGGACAACACGACGGCAGTCTGTTACGTCAACAGACAAGGGGGGACCCACTCGACCACGCTCCTGACCATCGCGCTCCAACTGTGGGACTGGTGCGTGTCGCTCCGGGTCCACCCGATAGCCGTACACCTGGCAGGCCAGGACAACACCACAGCGGACGCCCTCAGCAGGGACACTTCCTGCCACCACGAGTGGTCCCTGTCGAGGGAAGCGTTCCGGCTGATTCGGGACCGATGGGGCGAGCCCACGATCGACCTCTTTGCCACCGAGGAGAACGCGAAGTGCCGTCGGTACTGCTCGAGAGCCGGTCGGGGCCCGGGCTCTCTCGGCGACGCCTTCCAGTTCCGATGGAGCGACGGCCTTCTATATGCGTTCCCTCCATTTCCCCTCCTCGGTCGGGTGGTCGCCAAGATCCTGGCGGACCGAGCGGACGTGGTTCTCGTGGCTCCGTACTGGCCGAGGCAACATTGGTTCGGCCCCCTGTTCGAGGCGGCTCGGGGTCGGCTCCTCCGGTTCCGCTCGACTCCGGACCTTCTGTCACACTCGGGCGGTGTCGTTCTCCATCCCGACCTGCCCCTCCTGGCCCTCCACGCATGGCGGATAACGCCTTAGACGACCCGGTCATCCGGAACGTCCTGACTGCGGCCAGGAAGGAGTCGACGCGCCGTAACTACGCCTACAAATGGCAAAAATTTGTGGCTTTTGCTGAGACACGGGGGGAGCCGGTATCGCCTGTCGGCCAAGGTACCGTCCTCCATTTCTTACTCCATCTTCGACAGCAGGGACTGGCATTCTCCTCCTTAAAGGTCTACCTTGCCGCCATCGTGGCGTATCAACCTCGCGGCTCTCCGTCGGCGGCGCTCTTTCGTGACGCCACCATGAAGCAGTTCATGAAGGGCCTACAGCATCTATACCCGCCGGTATCGCCACCGTTACCGCCCTGGTCGCTCTCTCTGGTGCTGTCGCAGCTGACTCGACCACCGTTCGAGCCCATGGCCACGGCGGATGACAGGCTCTTGACTATTAAGACTGCCTTTTTGGTGGCTGTCACCTCAGCCAGGCGAGCCAGCGAGCTGACTGCGTTGCGAGCCGACGAGCCCTTCCTTGTTTTCCACAGGGACAAGGTAGTTCTCAGACCTGACATCTCCTTCCTGCCCAAGGTGGTGTCACACTTCCACCTTAATCAGGACATTATTCTGCCGACGTTCCATCCGAATCCGACGACGCCCTTGGAACGGTCCCTGCACTCCCTCGATGTTCGCCGCGCCCTGGCGTTCTACACCAGCCGGACTGCGTCTTTCAGGCAGACCCCACACCTGTTCGTGTGCTACGGTCGGCGCCGCAGAGGCCACAAGGTTTCCACCCAGCGTTTTTCTAAGTGGGTGGCCCAGACTATACTACTGGCCTACGAGCTGGCAAAACAGCCCCCGCCAGACTTGCTCCGGGCTCATTCCACCAGAGCCGTGGCATCCTCGGCAGCTCTCCTGCGAGGTGTGGACCTCCAAGAACTATGTCGGGTGGCGACCTGGTCCAGGCCATCAACCTTCGTGTGCCACTACCGACTGGACTGCCGGTCCCGGAGGGATGCCCGGTTTGGACGAGCGGTGCTGGCCTCCGTACTCTAGGACCTGACCCACCGTCCTTCTGGTAAGCTACAAAATCTCCTAGTGTGTGAGGCACAGAGACCACGAAGAAGAAGAACAGGTTGCTTACCTGTAACTGTGGTTCTTCGAGTGGTCATCTGTGCCCTCACACACACCCGCCCAACCGTCCCCTCTTTCTCAGGTCCCTTTTTTCGGCGGACTTTAGAACTGAGGAGAGACCGTTGCTCGGCGGGCTGAGCATGCTCAGTGCAGGCAGAGGGGGAGGGGTTCCCGCCAAGCTACTAAGCTCTAGAAATTTCCGAACGGTACCGCGCATGCGCGAAAGCTCCTAGTGTGTGAGGGCACAGATGACCACTCGAAGAACCACAGTTACAGGTAAGCAACCTGTTCTTATCGCTTCTTTCCTCCACCCTCAAGCCACTGACAACCATAAGGAAACCAGTGTAAATCTGGTGTAAGGGAAGTGGCAGAGTGGCGCTTCTGTGTGGTTCTAGGCTTCTGGAGTTACCAAAAAATATGAAAAAGTGAAGCACTGTTGTGCCTTCCAAGCAGTAAGTATAATCTTACAGCCCAGCTGTAAAGATGCCGTTTAATGCTTTAGGAAGAAATGGCTCAGGAAGTATAGTGTAGTATTGCAGTAGCATTACAAGAACTGATCTTTGAGTATTTAAACATCCCTAAAGGATGGACAGGTGATGGAGGATGTGTGACTGTATTATTGCTGCTGTGTGCCTTCAAGTTGTTTCCAACCTAAGCTGACCCCACGATGACCCGATCATGGGGTTTTCTTGGCAAGACTTGTTCAGTTCAGAGGGGGTTTGGCTTTGCCTGTCATGTAGATTGAGAGAGTGTGACTTGCCCGAGGATGCCCAGTGGGTTTCCATGGGTGAGTGGGGATTCAAACCTTGATCTCCAGAGTTCTAGTCTAACATTCGAACCAGTCCACCACACTGGCTCTTTATTTGAGAAAAAGCCAATATAGTGCCCTTCAAAGTTTTATTAAATAGCTCTCATCTATAAAGCCTGACTCACTCTGCAGTTGCCTCTCTGATTCTTCCCAGTCTCCCATGCAGGGTAGAAACTTAAAAGCTTCAAGCTTGCTGTTTAATCTTGTCAAGTCCCTAAAGTATTTTCAGGTTGGAAAGAACTTGAATGATACCGTATCACTTCTAATGTTAGAACAGGTTTTCCCTAAATGTCCCTAAATTTAGAACGGTATATTTTTTAAAAGTGACACTGCTCCTATCACTGATGTGTAATGAAACTGGTTTCTGGCAGTGGCATTTGAATGTGATTTTCCAGTTTGCCTTCTCCCTGCAATAATGTTAACTTCTCTTCATTAGCTGCATTGCAAGTTCATATAGCCCCCTATGGAGTGATATTTTACAGATGGCAAAAGAAGTTTTTAAAACTCCAAAATAAAACCAGCAACCAGTTCCTTTTGCCAGTTCCCATAATTACGTGCAAAGTTGCCTGAATCACACTGTATTCCATCTCCCTGTCCCAGAAGGAATGCCTTGAAGCAATGTGCTAAAATAGAACAAAATCCTGTCTATTCAGATACACTTCCCAATGCATGTCAAAAAAAGAGCTTCCTTAAAGTTCTTGTCCTCACGTATTTTCCTCAGGGGGCAGTTTTTCTTTGAGAACATCTTGTGTAAACCAGAAATCTGGGGCACTAGTGCAGAATAAAGTTTGACCTCATGGCTGCTGTCCAACCTTCCTTTCCTTTCCCCAAGAAATTACTAACCAGAAAGCATCAGGCAACTAAAGAAGAAACAGAGCCAGCATTGGTATCTGGGCTGGCAGAGGCATTCCAGTGGCTGTTGAGGCTGATGATGTTCACCACATTATCCTTTATCCCCCTCCGTCACTGAGATGGAGCAATTTGAATGGCAGGGCATGTACACGTAATCATAGAGCTGGAAGAAACCACAAGGGCCATTGAGTCCAACCCCCTGCCATGCAGGAATATGCCATCAAAGCACTCCTGACAGATGGCCATCCAGCCTCTCTTTAAAAACCTCCAAAGAAGGAGACTCCATCACACTCCCAGGGAGCACATTCCACTGTCAAACTGCTCTTACCATCAGGAAGTTCTTACTCATGTATAGGCAGAATCTCTTTTCCTGAAGTTTGAAGCCATTGCTTTGTCTCCTAGTCTGTGGAGCAGCAGAAAACAAGTTTGTTCCATCTTCTACATGACATACCTTCAAATATTTAAACATAGCTGTTATGGTTATACATAAAGTTATTTTATTATTTGCTTTTAAATCATAGAATCATAGAAATGTAGAGTTGGAAGAGACCACACGGACCATCCAGTCCAACCCCCTGCCATGCAGGAATTCCCTCAAAGCACTCCTGACAGAGGGCCATCCAGCCTCTGCTTAAAAACCTCCAAGGAAGGAGACTCCACTACACTCCGAGGCAGCATATTCCACTGCCAGACAGCCCTGACTGTCAGGAAGTTCTTCCTGAGGTTAAGGTGGAATCTCCTTTCCTGCAGCTTGAATCCATATATATGAGAGAGAGATATATATATATATATATATATATATATATATATATATATATATAAAAATAAATAAATATAAAAAACAATCATATATATTATGTATGATTGTTTTTGCATTAAAATGCTGCTTCTGTCCAGATAAATGTGTTTAGCCTCAACAGAAGCACACTCCATTTCATACTGAAATCCATGTAGTGCTGTGGTGTAAGTGGCTTTGAAATGCAGAACAGCATATGCAGAGTATTTATTTCTTGTATCTCTAAAATCAGTTGTATATCTGTCTGACTTTAAGTCACCTGTCGACTTATGACAACCCAGTGAATTTCATAGGATTTCTTAGGAAAAGAATGTTCTTAGGTGGTTTTGCCGTTGCCTACATCTGCAATGTAGCCCACTGCATTTTGTATTCCTTGGTGTTTTCTCATCCAAGTACTAGTCAGCACTGACTCTGCTTAGTTTCCAAGATCAGATGGGATCTGGTGCCTTCTAACGAACAGTTGCAGGTTTTGTTGCTGTTGTTTGGTTTTCACTTTGATGTCACATATCAGGAACTTTGAAGCTTAGAATGATGGTGAAGGATGGTGGTGCAAACAGACATGTCAGTTCTGTGGTACACGTCTGAATACGTGTATCTGTCTAAAAGTTGAGGTTCTAAAACTGCCTTGCTACCCCAGGGCTCTGGGAAAGTGCCTTTGTGAATAAGAGAGTGTATAACTGCTGCCCTAAAGGAAGACATCTCGTCGACATGCATTGGGCAGTGTATCTGAAATAAAGAGTTGTTCTTCAGGCACTCTTTTGAGAGCTACCTTTTTTTTCTTGCTTTTCTGATCTGGAAAAATAAACATATAAAAACTATCATAAAGAGGCTTTGGGACAGACCCTTCCTCTGTGTTTTTTGTTGTGCTTTTTGCTACTTTTAAATCTGTTGGGATAGAATGTATACAGATATTTTCATATCTTACTTTACTTTACTATGTATGAGAGCCTTTTCACTCAGTTGTCCTACGCTCACTCAGTAGTTTGATACTTATTTGACTGCACTGCCACTGTCTGAGGCAGATATTCACTTGCTGGCCAGTATACACATAATGCTAGATGTGTTGTGTCAGGCGTGAACTCTGTTGCAACTACCAGTTCATCTTTGTGATCTCTGTGACTCACACATATCCTCAAAACTTTATAGAACTAAACAGCATTTTAGTGGAAGCTGGGTCTTCTCTGCTATGCATAGATACCCTTACTGTTCCCTCCCTCACTTCCTTTCTCTGCAAGAACTTGCTCCTCAGCATGTTAAGAGATTGCATTTTTAGATTTTGTTTTATTCTACATTCTTTCCTTTCTACCATTAGAAATGTATTGTTTGAGTTCCTTCAGCCTGTGATCATCGATACTTTTCCACTTGATCTCTCTGACATGCCAGTGTGAGGCCTTTGTGCCTAGTTCAAAAATTTCCTAGTTCAAAAAGTGTTCTTGGTGAGGGAAAAAGATCCCCTTATCTTCTTCATTTTGGGTACAAACGTCATGTCTTCTGTGTCTTGAAGACAGATTTCATATCTTGGCTGCATCGCCAGATTATTTTGCCTTAGGCTCGAAGGGACTGAATCATGCATTTGAACGTCATTCAGTGGGAAAAAGTGATAAAGACGTGGAATTTCCAACCCAAAATAGGTCCTTCTACACAGCATTGACAGGTATATGTTCACAAACCCTACGTATAATAGAACAATTCTATTTGAAACTGACTGTCTTAACCTCTATGATTCATAAATCATTTTGTCTCCATCTTTATCTCATCCTTCAACTGTTACTAATTTTGCTACCATACCGAGAGTGATTCCATCAACTGACCCCTGAATACGGAAAGCAGCTTCTCTGGGACTGTATACATCCAAAAAAGCAAGCTTGGTAATAATCTGTTTCTGAAAGACCTTTGTCAGAGAGCACCTTATTCTGCTGGGTCACTAACTAAAAGGCTTTTGGAGATAGAAATTTCCCCTGCACTGTGGAGGTTGATTGCACATCATCTTACTGAGAAAGCCAAAGAAAGGAGAAGGGCAAAGAAAATGTTCCCCTTTTGGAAAAGCCCAAACCTGCTTTAATTTTAGTACCACCATTGAACACCACAGAAATTTTGGTTCCTGTTTCCCCACCTGTTTGAACTCAGTAGTTTATTGAACTGTTCACTGCCTTCATTGATGCTTTTACTGTGCCATTCTCCAATACTTATCCAAGAGAGAACACAGTGCGACAGTCTCCAGAAGAGATTCAATATGTAGGAACCCCCTTAGAAGGTGAAATCATTGAGAAATAACCTACATATTCATGACACTCCCAGTCAAGAGAATTGGTCGCTTGGTCCCAGGTTTCATCTTATTATACATTGTTTGCAGTCTCTGCTACTCTAATACTTACAAGTTCTTTAGAGAACTTGTACCTCTTCTAAGTATAGCAGACCATGAATTCTGTGAGTTACATAGAAGAGAATTTCTTTACTGTCTGTACCACCCACACCATTTTGGGAGGCATCACACTGGAGGAACAGACATCATGAATATGCAGTCAGACAGGATACTTACCCTTGTCATTATTGGGCTTGAGAAATGATTGAAATGAATTTTTCTCCATGTTGATACTGTGAACAGTCTTCATTGTGGTCTATATTTTACAAGCAGTCAACATATCTAGTTTCAAGACCAACCGTCATGTCTCAACTGGCCATTCAAATAAAATCCTTGCTGTCTCATTGTATGTACTGCATCAGACTCAACTATCAGTACCCTCTTTCCCCACTCAGGATACAACCATATTCTTGTTGATTTCAAGTTGACTTTACAAGTATCTCACCAGGCGTCAGTGATCTAAGCCATTAGCTAACAAACTTTGGATGCAATAGCATATATTGCTCAGTTTCTCTTCCTGATATCAGATTTGTTTTCTGTTGTTATGACTGAACTTGTGTGAGAACTATGTACCAGCTGAGACTGCAGACAAATAGTCTTTGGAATCTACAGTTGGGAAAATGATACTAACTTGTCCGGCTAGCAGCCCCTCCAGCTTGCCCTCAGAATGCAGAAGTAGGGAACAGAATTGATTATCCCGTATGAGTGATGGAGGGTATGCAGATGAAGTGGCGAGGATGGCCTACACACTCCACTTGAAATTGAAACTTCTAGAGCCGTTAGGTATAGACTCAGTTTACAAACCCACAATATGACCCTTTCTCTGTGTTGCAAGATAGTCCTGTCAAGCGTGATCATCACTTCTAGCTGCGTCATACAAAACTGAGAATTTGCACAGGGCCTAAGAAAAGAATTGTGTGGTATTTTTTTTAAGCATTCACAACCCAATTCTGTCATTGCTGAAACTTGAAATGGGACAACTTTTCAAAGCCACGTTACGGTTGTGTATGATAAAGAAGGAGCAAAATTAGATGCACTGGCATGAGCACATGCTTCACTATGGCCCTCTCATTCTGAATTGCTGATTATTAACTATGTATGGGTGCATATAAACAATTTCTGTTTAAAAAAATGACAGTATTTTGCAATCAAGTTCAAGAAGAAAATAGCATAGGTTTTACAGGTGGAAACACATAGGTTAGCAATCCAAAAGACAAATACAGTAAGACACATGATTGGTTGCAGTAGAAAGGTGACAATAGGAGCTGTTGCTTTATGCAGACATTTGTAGTTACATTCGGCTAGCCTCCCTCCTGATGCTAGTTCCACAACTGATGACCTTCCTTTTGATGACAAGAACATTTTGATGACAAGAGCATTCTCAGAGACATGGTACTCTAACACAATGAAAGAAAGAAGCAAACTGTATTAGCCCCCCCCCCCCCCTTGCAAATAGCAGGCATGTACATGTTTGGCAAACATCTAAGCTGACATCTTCCTCCTAGCAAAGCTCATCCAGTAAGTAGTTCTTTGGTTCTCTAACCCATCACTAGTATAAGACATTGTGAAGCTCATCTTCAAAGAAGTTCTGTTCTACTAAAAAGTCCTTTTCCAGAAAGTATTAAACTGAAACTTTAACAAGATTTGACCTTGATTTTGCCCCTGAAAGTGTCAAAACTTCTGTGAAAGCTGGAGGTGAAGTGTTCATTTTGTTGGAACAAGGCTCAGGAGGTACAAAAAATCCTACTTTCATTTGTACTGGTGACTGTAATGAAATTTCTTTCTATTTCTAGCTGTCAATATAGTTTTCAATATTTTTATAGATATTAGACATGATCTGGGCAGAATATACAATTTCAAGTACCATTAACATGAATGGAGTTGAAATTGGATTGGAACATGTCTTTTATAAGTGCTAAATTATACTTGGACATAGATTAACAATAATACACCATTGTTAGTGTGAAACAGGTACTTTCCATTGTGAAAAAACATGGTTCAAACCTTATTCTTACTGTATAGATGTAGAAAATGTGAGATATCAGTAACAATACACTTGGGCATGCCTCCTTATTTCTAATCAATAATATTTTTATTGCTTTCAGACTTTCCAGTGTGTGTCTGTGTAAGGGTGCAGTGGTTCAGAGTCAAGTGTTTTTTTTGACTAGTTGGACTCCCACATTTACTTTCCAGTCAGTACAGAGCTCTGATAAAAATCATGTTTTTTTTCAAGTTCTAAAATTGAATAACAGGTATGGATGTGTATGCAGGGCTGCCCCCAAACATCCGCACACAGCATCCTCTTCAGATATCTTGTCTGGGAAGGTTGTAAGTACATTCTGCTGTGACATGTATAACTCTTCTTAATTAAATTCATTACAATGACAGTTAAAATACAGTACAAAAATTCTTAGTAAAACCAAAAAATGTCAGCAAGCTAGACATTGTAACCAGCAAATCAGTGCTATGTGTTGCACAGATGTGCAAGAAAAGGCGAAGTTGGAATTATTTTCAAATCCAGTAACTCAGTAAAGAGACTAAATATATTCTATTGTTATTTTCTTTGTTGGCTTTTCTCCTTTCTTTCCAGTTGCATTGACAAAAACACTCAATAATTCTGTATTAAAAAAAGAAAAAGAACAGTCTGTCTCTTGCGCTGATATTGGAGGCCAGTTTCCTGCCTGAAGGAAATTTTTTACAACTCTGCTTCAGACTTCTGAGTTCTGTAGCAGAAGTGCTGACATGTTATCATTGCAGCAACACTAATGTTTCCTCACAGTGTCTGCAGGGTAGGGATCAATTATGAGTGGCCAAAAGTGTAAAAGTGAGGATCAAATGAAATTGACCCTTTGGTTTTCTAACAGTGTGATTCAGGCAATGCGGCATATAATCATTTCTTTCGACAGGGAGTACTTGGTAGTGATTGCAGGAGAACATTGGTTGCCTTTCTGGGATCTATTGACCTGGGTATAATAAGTTGAATTACAGTAGATATAATATATCACAAGCAAAAAATATGACTGTTTCATATGGTATTTCTGTAAGGAACAGAAAGTAGGCCTAAACAAATGTACAGTTGCACATCTAAAACTAGAGAAATTAGTTCTCTGAATGTGCTTCTTCCATTACCTTGCAGCTCCTAATCCTTATCTTTTCAGATCTCAGTTTTTGCTAGTGGTCCTTCTCATCTCTCAGCATTGTTGTCATGCTTACATTATTTCCTTTACACTTTACCTTACTTCCTTGATTTTTTCTCTCTATCTAGTGTTCTATTCTGGTGTGCTCTTTTCCCCAAGGAACAGCCTCCTCATCAAACCAGCTTCCTCTTCTTCCTCTGAAGTTTAGGACCTGAAACTGTCCTTGTCACTATTATTTAATTCTTCTCCACTGCCTACATATCTTTCCCATCTGCTACCATTTTAAGTATGCGTTTTCTTTCTCCAACTTTGTCTGGCTTGTATCTGTAGATTTAAAAGCTCTTGAGGAAGGATTGTAGCAGCTTCTGTGCAATATCTAGCACACTTAAGTAAATTATTATGTAGATGCTGTAACTCATAAGAACTTAGCTATACGACAGTAAAAGAGACAGATACACTTAGGGAAGAAGAACCAGATGAAAAGTTCCAGATTCCAATCTAGTGTACTTGTTCAGTGGTATGACTGAGAAGGGCTAGCTTTGTAATAGATTAACTGGAATCTATTAAAGTTTGATTCTGACCACTTTCCATACCTCTCTGTCTGTAATTGTCACATAGCTGATTGGGTACATTGGGAGAGGATGAATGTGATGGATCACATAATTACTTTCTTATTCATTTTGTCTTTTTTCTTCTTTTGACATACAGTTCTTTCTTCCAGGCTGATGATGAAGACGATGAAGAAGAGGAGAGGGCTAGTTTGGTTGTCTGTCTCACTTGAGTTTTACAAATAGGGTTCAAGGTGAGATCCTCACCTGCTGCCACCCACTCTTAAATGAACCATCACTTTTGTCTCAGCAAGTTGCAGCTAGTGGATTGGGCTATCTTTCTGAAGTTGCAACCATGCTTCTATCTAAATCAAACAGAAATTACTTCATGGAAGGCTGTATGATAGGAAGGTGCTGACATGCTCTTTTTAGGACTGTAATGATATGAGCTGCTTATGAATTGACATCAAAATGTTGTAACAGGCATGTGGGTTTCCTAGGCTGCAGTTCCTAGACACATAGGTACATAATTATTAAAAATTATATCCACAGTTAGCCCTTCACATTCACAGGTTTAACTGTTACAGATTTGAATATTTGCAAGTTTCCCCAACCGCTACCCCTCACCTGAATTGTTTCTTTTCCGGGGGAACCTTCCCTCCCAGGGATCAGGCCGCATAGCCCTTTAAAAACCTGCCTCTGGTTCTCCTCCTCCTCCACCAGCCACTGCCTGGCCAGCTAAAGACAGCTCATACCCCGATTTCTCAGCATCACAAACTCTCTCCTGATGGCCCCCAACAACTAAGGAAGGAAATGGGTGAGAGAGAAGAACTATAGTGTCACTCTGCAGACCCACCCCTTTTCCTTCTCCTTCCCCTGATATGGTTTGGACCCTGGGTGCCCACCCTGTCTACCATGCCTCAGCCCCCTTCCCACAGACAAACACACATTTTGATATTTGTGGTTTTTCCACCTTTGTGGAGGTTCTGTGCCCCTACCCTCAATGAATGTGGAAGGCCAACTGTATTCCAAATGGTTGTGTATAAGGATGCAATAATCTGCTTTGATTTCTATAGCTTTCAAATGTTTTGGAATGTGAAATTATTCTATTCCATTTATGCATAAGTTTGCATTTTTGGTACATTTTCAGCATGCAAATTCATATCATTTTATGTGTGCATTCCTCTCAGTATCATGTTGGTGTATTCATTTCATTTTTAGCAAGAGAATTACATCACAGAATCTGAGAAATACAAAAATAGAAGGACAATTTCATTCTGATTTGCATTCTGTTCATTTTAAAATGCAGACCACTAATTTCTCTCACAATCTTATTTCTGCCCTCAACGAAATGTGTGGCAATTCACAGTATAAGAAAATGTATAGACTGTCATAAAACAGCAATATATGATGTGAAAAGATGGAGGGGATGCAAGAAGCAGGGTCTCAGAATTTGGCATGAGCACATAGGCATATTTCTTTGGGAACAGAAAGTCCTTCAGCTACCTGTGTGCCCTAACTCTTAAATTGTACCTGAAGTTGGCAGCCAAGGCCCAAATTCACTGGAGTTCTTATATATGTAGATCAATGTGTAATGATAATCAATCTGGATGCCAAATTGTTCATCAACAACAGTTTCCAAACAGGCTTCAAAGCAGTCTCTCTCAAAGTATAATTGTCCAATAAGGGGGATACCATGACATGTGTGTGAGAAATAATGACTGTTTCCCACTAGTAGATAAGTATAGAATACTAATGAAAGCAAGTGTGAAGCTTGACAAAGGCCAACTTCATATATACTCTTATTCCAAGATTGTCTCCTCCATCTGTCTCTTCCCCCTGACCAGCCTGGATTAAGTATTAACATGTTTTGTCCTCACCTAGGTTATTGCTCTGCCAAGGTACTGATGCAGGACTGAAAATGCATCATCTTAATAAAGTGAAAAGGAAAAGCAGATCTGGAATGCCAAAGCAGCACTGTGAGAAAATGAGATTTTCATGCTCTGATCTCCAGATCTTTAAAAGACTGTGACAGATTAACCAACATTTTGTAGATGTGTAGTCAGCATGATGAACCAGTGAATTCTTACTGCTCAAATACACAACATTGCTCTGACTCAAATAAGAGCCCAGGAAAAACACATGTATTTACAGACTAATTTACAGAGTAATGATATTAATTGTTTAACTTAAATAACTCTATTTTGTCAAATGAAATTTACATCAAAAGAGTTGTCCATAGGGCTGCCACCCACCCTGATTCACCTTATCACACTCCGATCTTCCTAAAACAACTGCCTGTCCATGCTTAGAGCATTCGTGCTGACAGCCACTGAACAATTAAATTGTTCATTAGCTTTCTAGGACATTGCAAGAATTCAGCCGATGATTTTCTCTGGTCATAGTCATTATTTCAGGAAACTGAGGACAGTGCGATGTCTAATGACTTTTTTGTTACCACAGCAGACTCACTTAAAGAGTTTGGAAACTGTCAGCCCACATTCACATAAGCCTTGTTCTTGTTTTCATTTCCTGCTGCTAAAGCCTGGGAAACCTGGTGGAACAACTATTCTGCAGCTAATCTATATACTGTTTGCTTTGGGTAGTTATTCATACTGTTCTGAACAGGGCAGATTAATTTTAAAAAAATTGAATACCATTTTTGTTTAGTTTAAACAAAAATGAGGCAATTCATATGGAACAGGGTGAAATAAAAAGAAGACAACACAGCGCTTCACATCCTGACACTGGAGATAAGAAACGGTTTCCTAAAACAGGTAGTTCTTCATAATCTGCAAAACATGTTGAGTGCTTGGAGTATATAAATTATCCTGAGCAGGGATTTCTAGAAAATATTTGCTGTAACAGAAAGCTCTGTTACATATCCCTTGTAGATGTCACTGGAGAAAAGCCAGAGCAGATAGAGCTGAGCCACTATTTTTGTGACTTTGAGGCACTGGTGGGAATTGTGAGATTTTGGATTCCAACTTCCATTAGTCCCTCACCACTGACTATGGTGGCCGGGGCTGCTGGGAATTGTAGTCTGGTAACATCTGGAGAGCAACACAGTTCCCATCCCGTCTTTAAAGAATGTGCAGAATTATATGGGATGGATAGTTTGTAAAGGCGGTACTGTAAAATATGATCCATGGCAGCTAGAATCCTTTTGGGTTCTATGTGGGCATAAAAATAGCTACACAAGGAGTTGCTGTTTTTCAGAGGCTGAATAATTGTGGTCCCTAGTGCTACTGAAAGCATTTGAAATCGTACTCATAGCCTCTCTAAGTTTGGATGGTGAGCTAATCACCCTTTGCATGTGAGCTCAATACTGTGCTGCGTGCTACTCAATCAGTGGCACAGCTGTAGAGTTCAGCATAATTACGCTATGGTATGTTTATGCTATGCTAAAACTGTGTAGAATTTGGGCTGAAAACGGATGTTTGTGATGGGATGAACCTAGATGTTGTGGAGTGTTCTGTTGTTGCTAAGTGTTCATGGTTTGTTATCCTTGCAGACTTCTTTTATGAAGCAGTGAATCTTGTCCATGCTAGATAAAGATAATCCTTAGTTTTACCTGCAGCCAAGATGTCATATTAGTCTGAAAGGGGCAAGTAATATTTAATGACGTGCCTTGAATTTTACAGTGTATGCTGTGAGATGAATGTTACAGTTTTTGAATGAAATCATTGTCTATCCAGGAGCTATGATTTTACGCTTGAATGCTGAAGGAACCACATTTTGCTTAGTGCTTTGCTTTCTGAGCAGGCCCAGAGGCTCTTAAGACCAGGTTATCTTGCAGATATAAAATGTGTGGTTTGGTGTGGGCTTTCTGTGTTTTTGCAAGGAGCATATTCAGTCAGTGTAAACTCTGAATGTGCCTAATGGGAGAGCTAACTGAAGTATTGAAAGAGTGATGATGCATTTAGGTTGTCTGCATGTAACGGTTGCCCTCAGGTCAGGCAAATCATCAAAACTCTCACTAGTACATGCTTTTTATCAAGTGTATTTACATCTGACATTTCCTTCCTTTTCCTTTAGCTTGCCATGCCCCTTAAATATTATCATTTATTGTCTGGAAATTATTTTAAAGCAGAAAGGGGCAGCTGGATGTTTAGATTTGCGAACTGGTATACTTCATTTAGGTCTTCAGTACTTTTGGTTTATACCATGGTTGTTTCTGGTAGATCAGTGCCCAAATACCATTTCTCTATGCCCGTGTAAATTTGAACATGCCCTCCTTCTTATTTTGTCATGTACATTATGAGGCCCTAAATCCTATCACCTGCATGTGCTCTCATGGCACCAGAAAACCAGTTTGCCTGAATTTAATGGGTCAGTTTTGCAGTTAGTTTTGAGCTAGTTTGGACTAGAGATGTGAATATCATTTGAAATGTTGCCTTCACGGGTAGCTTAAAGGAGTTGGGGCTAAAGTGGAATTGGTTGTGTTTGGGAAGGGGTGGCAGTTAATTTTTAATTCAGTCACTTCTTTATATTTTATGTTAAGATGCCTTCTGTTCAAGGTAGTTTAATTCTTACCTGATGGAATAGAACAATTGCTGAGTGGAGCAACATAATGCAATGGAAAATAAAAGCAAAATGCAATTATACTGTTAAAGAAATTATATATTAGGTGGGAGAATGACACTTATTTCTTCAGCCTGAATAAATATACATATTAAGTATCCATTTTTCTAAAGTTTTCTGCACTGTGGAGCAACTCAGGCAGCAAGAAAATATTGTCTGCGTGATAATTTTTCTTGTCCTTAATATTCTTGTGCAAATGGTATGGCATTGAATATCAGGGTTGCTGGAGGAGGATTTTTGTTGACTGTGATTACTAAAAATCCATTTCTGTGCACATAGTGCTTTGGAAATTGATGTGTTGTGACATGTGTCACCATTTTATCACCAGCTAAACTCTTATTTTTGTTAAGAAAATACTTTGAACAAAGTTTTCCAATCCAAGAAGAAAGTTGAAATTAAATGTACCGAATAATAGAATTACCTGTCTGTCTGTTGAAGCACACTATCACAGTTTGTTTCATTGCTGAATAGAAATGCTACAGCAGTACTGTTGACTTCATTTAACATGAAGGACAAGTATCTTCAGGGAATGGTGAGTCTTGAACAATTGCTGCAGTCAAACAAGTTGTCTATTATAACTAATATTTCTCAAGTCAAGCGATCAAACATGAAAAAGAATACATGCATGCATTTGTAATTTTACTTTGTGCTTTAGAAATCTTCTTTAGGGGGTGAAATTGTTCTAATTGTGTGCCGTGCACAATCAACTTTACATTTGTATTTCTGTCATTTTATACCATGTACTGGGTGCTCAGATTGCTGTACTTTGTACATATTGTGAGAAGACAGACACATTAGAAAAGACAAAGATAATGCTTGGGGAGGCTAAAAGGCAATAGGAAAAGAGGAGGACCATATTACAGGTGCATAGATTCAATCAAGGAAACCATGGCCCTGAGCTTCTAAGACCTGATGAGCGCTCTTGGTAACAAGGTGCCTTGGAGAGCTCTCATTCATAAGGTTACAATTAAGATTGTAAAGAACCAATGAAATGTGATCTTATAAATATTGTAAAATATAGAAATAATGTCTAGATAGTTCTGTTTACCCCCCCCCCCCCACATCTCTAGCCAGGCTGTTCCCAAACATACGTGGATTATAAGGGCACACACACATTAGATTAGAGTACTCCTGTGGACACAAAACCAATTCATTCATTGATTTTTATCGTTGTTAAGTTTGGGGATATCAATTGCATTGATAGTTGGGCCATCAATAGTAGATCCTGGAGCACCGGATGCCGTGCAGATTGTGTGATCTGTGAGTTAGACTGTAAATAAACAGATGACTTCCACAAGATTTAAACAGTGCAAGCTATCGTGAGCTTTTCTCTGGATCTCTTAATATGATTGATCCCTAAAATTATTTAGTACATCTCTTTTGCTTGGTGATTGTATTGGTCTCCTGCTTTCTGTTATTGGGCTAAAATCTTTCTCTTTCTGTTTCTGTTACTGGACTAAAATGTCTTCTCTTCCTAAGCAGGGTCAATCCTGGTTAGTACTTCTGTGAAAGACTGCTAATGAATACCTGGTGCTGTAGGTGTTATTTTGGAGGCAAGAACTGGTGAAACCACTTCTAAGTATCCCTTGCCTAAGAAGACCCTATGAAATTCATGGGGTCACCATAAGCAGACAGGGGACTTAAAGGCACAAATACGTATACTGTACAAATATGGAAACTTTTAAACTCTAGCTAACTGCAGACCTCTTTAAATTAGCTGGGACTATTTTAATTAATGTTGTTTAACTTTGAATCATAGAATTAAGAATTAGAAGGTACCCCAAGGGTAATTTAGTCCAACCTTCGCTAATACTGAAGTATTCCTGACAAATGGCTGTCCAGTGGCTGGCCAGCCAATGTACAAAAAGCCTCCAACAAAGGTGAGCTCATGGCTCCAAGAAAGTTGGTTCTTAATGGTTAGTCTTCTTTCGTTTTCTCATTCTTTTTGTCATTTGAATCATTGATTCAGGTCTTACCCTTTGGAGCGGGGGAAAACAACTATGTTATGTCATCTATGTGACAGTCCTAATATTTGAACATGGTTGTAAAATAATCTCTTAGTCTTTTCTTCTTCAAGCTAAATATACACAACTTACTCAGTTGTTCCTCCTAGAGCTTGGTTTGCAGACCTGTGTATAATCTTTGTTGCCGTTCTTGGACACATTCCAATTTGTAGATATCTTTCTTAAACTGCTGTGCCCAGTACAGTTTGGAGATTCATAATGTTTGTGAAACCTCCAGATGCTTTCTAAATTATCCCTGTATGTTTACAGTTTTTCTTGCATTCATTATTTGTTGTTGACTGCTTTGAATGTCTGCGTTAAAACTGACATTAATAATGCCAGAAAAATAAACTTATATTCGTGTCTGTTCTGATAAGATTCAACTTTACTGTCCAACCTTTTGTTTTGGAGTCCTGGCATTTGTCATACTCATGGATATGCTAATATGTCTATATAGCATAGTACAATCTCAGAGTGTTTACTGGTATTCCTGTTAAAAAGAAGTCACAATTAAGAGAATGGTCACAGTTCAGATTCTCAAATTCCTGAACACTTGGAACCTTCCTAGCCATTCAATGGATGGCATCAGATTTGTCCTCAAAGAAATTAATTTGGGTGGGTGGATGAAATGAGGTGTTAAAACAGTAACTGTTACAGACCTTTTATTGCATGAACCAAGGCCTCAGCATAGGCCTTTCCATTGCGAAACTTGAGATAATTACACTGTCATAGGTCTGTTTCAGATACTCAGATGGATGTGAGTGTGTCTTTATGTGTATGGGTGGGATCACGCTGTTCACTGTGGCACTACCTTTCCATGGTGATGGATTTGCATGCTCTTGTGAGGCAAGAGGTTGTGCTGATGCGGCCAGCAGTGCTGCCGGTAGGGTCTCCCATGTCACAGCTTTTTGCTGGGGAGCCAGACAAAATGTGCTAAAGAGCTACGGGGCAGCAGTAGTAGTGGGGTTGATACTGGCAGAGAATCTCTCAGAAAGAATGGCAGTGGCACCATGGCTAACGCTTGTTAGTACTGCACAGAAGGAGGCCTGGTAAACCCCTTTTGAATGTCCTTTACCATGAAAACTCTATGATGAGACAGTCCAAAATGAAACAAAAGAGAGTGCCAGAAGATAAGATTCCCAAGCTGAAGTCACTTGGTGACCTACTAAGCTAGAAGAGAGGACAATGAGTAGTAGCACTGTGGCTAATTACACAGCTGGGCTCAATAGGAAAGGACATTTAGCTATTGACGTGCTTTATGTATCATATGCAAAGCAGGATTAGACTCAGAGGAAGAAAGCGTGAAAACTGGAGGAAGGAACAGCAACAATTTAAGATATACAAGTGACATCATACTACTAGCAGAAAATAGCAAAGATTTGGAATGACTAATGAAGAAAGTCAAGGAAGAAAGTGCAATGGCAGGTTTGCATTTGAACATTAAGAAAACAAAAATAATGACTACACTTGGTTTACAGAACTTTGAAGTAGATAATGAAGACACTGGGAAAGATTTTCCATACCATGGCTCAGTCATTAATCATAATGGGGATAACAGTCAATAAATTAGACTAGGACTTGGAAGGGTAACTGTGAAGGAACAAGACAAGCCCTAAAGTATAAAGATGTATAATTGAATTCTAAAGTTAGGATTGTTCATACCATCATATTTCCAGTTTGTGTGTGGTTTTGAAAACTGGACAGTACTCTCAGGAATCCCTGACAGTTAATTGTTAGAGAAAAACAAGATATGCTGGGCATAACTTTTGCTGTGTCAGCTTGTTTTTCTGGAGGGAAAGTCCTTGAAACTAAGGCACACAGTTCTAAAGGAATGCACACATTTTTAAAGGTAGCCCAAATGAAGCCATGTTAATTTCCCTTCCCTTCAGCTGGGGAGATGAGAGACCTAAGAGCAGAAGTAGAAATGTGAAAAGAATCCCTACTTAGAGGCCGATGCTGGCAGGCGGAGCCCGCAAAATGAGACACCAAGAGAAATTCAGTCACACTGTCAGGCTGTAGTCAGGGATGATGGAAATTATAGTGAAAAACTGTTCAGGAGCATCTGATTGTTTACTTGGGTAATGGATGTTAACGATTATTTCCTAAGAAACCATCAAAAAGACATACACTTTGTTTTGTTGTATTCTGAGTGGTATTGTAATTTCATGAAGATAGGTTTGCTTTGATTTTTGAGAGAAAATACTGGATTTCAGATCTTTGTAATACACATAATCTTAAAAATATCTTTGTGTACACGTTTTTATAAATGGAGTAGTTTGTTACCACCAAACACTAGCACAACCAGTGGAAGTACTTTCCTTCATGAGCTCTGTAGAAATGAGCGGGAGCTTGTTTGTGACTGAAAAACTGAATTAACTGTATGAAAGGAGCTGAGGATATATGAATGGTAAATCTTTTGGTATCTGTTTTTGTGTCTGTGATTCACTACACTGAAAATATTGGTCCATTGTTTTGTTTCTGATCTCTGCAATAAAGATGTGACAGCACACAGTGTTTCAGACTATTCTTTCTTTTTTGTTGTGTTTTTGTAATGATGTTCACAGAAATAGTCTATGTCATTCTGGAAGCCAGTCATTCTGCTGAACATCAGATGGAATTTCTGCATTCAGTTTTACTAATTTGAAGTTTAATCCACTCTGTCCATATCCAGCATTGTATAGTGGTTTGAGCATTGAACTGTGACTCTGGAGACTAGAGTTTGATTTGCCACTTGGCCATACAAGCCCACTGAGTGACCTTGGGTGCGTTACACACACACAGCCTCAGAAAACCCTGTGTCAGGTTTTCCCTATCTTAGTTAAGCTGGAAACAACTTGGAAGGCACATAACAACAACAGTCCTTATGAGAGCCAGTGTGATACAGTGATTTGAATGTTGGACTTGGACTCTGTGTGAGATCAGAGTACAAATGCACACTCAGCCATGAAAAACCACTGGGTGACCTTGGGCAATCACACTTTCAGCCCAAGGGGAAGGCAATGGAAAACTTCCTATGAATAAATCTTGCCAAGAAAACCCCAAGGTAGGGTGTCTGTAAGTCTGAGTTGACTTGACACTTAATAGCAACTGCAATCCTTGTGATAGCAATGATTGAGATAACATTGCATTGCATATTAAAATTTGTCAAATGATGTAACTGCCATTTACCACTTTATTCAAGAACTTACCAGTTCTAGCTGGCAGTTGAAATGGAAACTGAATTCTGGTTAGCTAGAGGTGTACATCCAGCATTATAGGTAGGTATTTGCATATTGGCAGAAAACTTTGGCAAAGTCCCTGGTGGTAATGCTTTCCCCAAACTAACATTTGTTGACAAGTCTGAAACAAAATTTCTACCTGAGTACAAATACTGCTTCCTGGGGATTTATGTGTCATTGAGGAATAGCAGACTCACCATGCATGGGAATGTAGTTGACGAACATCTGCTTTCTGTGGTATGCCAATACCTTGCCCATATCCTCTTAAAAGAGGATATTCAATGTATCTGGTAAAGATGGAATACAACTGAGAAAAACTCATGTAACTTTCTGTGAACTACTTTTATGTCTTATCATATTTGTATGTATTGTTAGAGATGGAAGCAATTCATGAGTGCAGGTATGTTCTTAAAACATGACACTATTTAATTGCCTTTCTGTACTTTTCTAAGGAGATATTATCTAAGGATGCTTTTATTTATTCGTCATGATCCAAACCTGATGGATAGATGAACTGATCTTCCATGATATCCCTTGTCACATGTGGGAGGAAGAAACAGTTTGAAACATGGCTTTGTACTAGTCATACTGGAAATGTTGGACACTTCATTTAATATTTGGAATCAGCAATGTTCCTGCCAACAAAAGTAATACTTGTCTGTCTACCTAATTCCTGTGCCAAAGTCCCACTAGGCAAGGCCTTGAACATTCTGGCTAGTTAACAAAGGTACTTTGTTTCTAAAACAGTTGGGACCAATTCAGACTACAATGCTGGCACTGCAGTTTGAATCCTGGCACCATTACAGATTTGAAAAGGATACCACCAGCATTTTTTTAAAAATCTTGGCTTCTTTGTCATTGTCTCTCATTCAGTTTTTGCTCAAATGTCCTTACAGAGTTACTTCCACCAAATCTGAAAGTGCTTAATATATGGTGAGACTGCACACATCCCAGTCAATATGGTTATGAAGTGTTTACTTTAAAGGGTTGAAGCACACAGAGTACCATTAACTTGGTCCCATGCAAGAATAAGTTCTGCACATATTTTTCAGTGTGATCAGAGTGTTTATGCTTGCTTCTCTATTAAAGTGGTAAATGGAGGAATGTATTTCCGAAACTAGGGCTGTCATCTTTGGCTTATCAGCAACATAAACCTTTGGCAGCCTGGTCTCATTAAAATGATCAAAGCTATGCCTTGCTGGGCTGTCTGCTTTTTGGAACTCCTACTGAGGTCCTTAGTATGACAACAAACTGAGTCATCCCAACCCTGTATCTATGGACATGATATCAGTAAACAGGGTATTTTAACTAGTTTAGCATTGCTAGGAACATTCTCTTGATTATAGCGTGTTGGTTGTCAAAGATCTACAGTGCTGCTGAGCTGATACTTTGAATCCCTGTAGGTTTCTGTTACTACCTGATTTTCTGAATGTTGTTAACTTTTCCAGTCTGACAGCTTCTGTGCATTTTAAAAAAAAAAGTATGCCATCTTTCTTTCTACCAAAATGGCTTATCAAAGGAAGAGCATAATCAAACATAATAAAAAGGCAAAACAGCCCCAGGATAGCACCTATTTTAAGTCCAAAATGTACAGCCATCAAAGTTGAGACAAACAGGACAGGCATTGGAACACCTGAATGATAATACGGAAGAGAAGAGACAGATGTCCTTTGGGAGGGCATTCTGTGGTCAGGATGCACTACAGAAAGGTCTGTCTTCATAGTAGCTCCATGCCTCAGCTCCACAACTTGGGCACACCAAGAGACAGATCTCTGAAGTCTTTTGGCTGCAAGGCAGGTTTAAAGTAGATTTTCAGTGGCTGTGATATGTTCTGGGCACACAGAACTTTAAATAGAAATTCAGGTATGATGAATCTGTGAACAGGCGTTGCTCCACTACTAGTCTTTTTAATAAAGACACATGAGGTCCAAAGCAACATTCATGATATATTAAGGTTTGTGAACACTGATACCTGTTTATTCCATATTTTTTCCTCTTCTGAATAGTGTGTGCATCATGAAGACCATTCTTAATACAAACACCAAGGCAAGCTTCCTACTGTCAATATGTACGACAGTTTCAGTGACTTCTAATTTTAAGGTTAGCCTCTAGGCTCACTGTGCTAGTGATAGGATTTGGAAATGAGCATTCTCATTGCTGCTTATTGCTTTGGACTTCAACACATGGTGAACACATGTTCAGATGTATGTGTGCTATTTTTAGCTAATTTCTCTCTTTGTGTGTTTGTGTGTATGCATGTGTGTGTATGTGTAGATCTTTATCATTACATTGTATTTATTGGGTCTCATACTGGGAGATAGGTGGGATATCAGATAAGTAATAGTTCTCTTATTTTATATATGGATGTGTTTAGCTGTGTTACAAATTCATTACTTGAGATGCTAATTGTTGTTATATGCCTTCAAGTTGTCTCTGACTCAAAGCGAACCTATCATAACGTTTTCTGGACTAGAGTTCTTCAGAGGCAGTTTTCCCTTGCCTCCATCTAAGGCTGAAAAAGTGTGACTTCCTAACGGTTACCCAGTGAGTTTCCACCTTTGAGCAGGGATGAGAAACCTGGGCTCCTGCGTCCTTAGCTCAACATTCAGAGCACTGCAACATATTGGTGAGAGGTTGAGAATTTCATAGTTTAGTTAATAGAATTTCAGTTACTCTGTGTTGGTCTATCATTATGTGTTTACTTCTCAGTACCTTTTAATGTGGAATGAATTATTGCAGAACATGGTGAACTCTGTTTTGGAGCGCTTTAAACAGAAGTTGAATGGACATTCTTCAGGAGTGCTGTAGTTGTGTATTCTTGCTTGGCACGGGATTGGACTAATTGACCCATGCACCCTCTTCTAACTTTTAAGGTTCTATGATCTATCATTCTATGCCCATCATATGCCATTTCTGTGTTATCATATGGCTGTGCATGTGCACAAAAAAAAAAAGAGTACAGAACATTGTTATTGTTTCGTAAGGTGTATCTATATATAGGTAAATACAAGAAGTAATTGTAACAGTAGTAATTATAAAATAATTAACTATAATGAGTATAATAATAACCACAAGTTAACACTTTTCTGTGTTGCCATAAGAACAAAAGAATCAAGCTGCAAGTTAGAAAATGAAACTAATTACTCCTTCACTAAGAACTTAGGCTTGACATGTGATATGCATATCTGCAGTTAAATCAGCCAGTTGTAATTAGATCATCTTTCAGAGCATTATCGTGAACTGGAATAGTGCCTGTTTCCCTAATTATCAAGAAATGAAGCTTGCAGAGGTATATGCGTACATAGTAGCATAAAGTTACCATTTCACTTTGCCTGTGTGTGTGTGTGTGTGTGTGTGTGTGTGGATTTGTGGAGTGCAGGAACTGAGACAATCCAACATGAATAAGTCACTGTGTTTTTGCTATAAATTGATTTTAGCAATTGAGAATTGATATAAAGGAAAATACCATATCATGATTTGAAAGGTAAATTGGAAGAATAAGTACAGCATTACTTAATTGTGATAATTGGCCTTTTGGAATTTTGGACATAAAAAGATGTGGATTGCGCAAAATGGCAGGGTGGTATAGAAAGTTGGTCAAGCCTTGTAAAGCTTGACCTAACAGCAGAAGATCTTCTATGAAGGCTGCCTAAAAGGGTCTTCCCTTCTAGAGCCCTCAGTGAATGAAGAGGGGGTTCTGGTTGGGTCCCTGTGTCCATCTCCATCTGTGCAGGTGTAACATAGCAGCTTCCATAAGAAATAACCCTGGCTAGCTTAAACCGCTTTAGATGTTTTAAATTCATAAAAAAAATTATTGGCTTTTCTTTCTTTCCTTCGTTTCATTCTTCCTCCCCCCCCCCCATGCCCATGCATTCTACATCTTCTCCTTTTTGTCCTGTGCTGCCAAATATTTCGTTTCCTTTAGGTTTTGTATAAAAAATAAATGAAGATAGGAGTGCTTTGAGATGCTGTCTGATGCAAAATACCAGACTTTCGTGCTAATCTGTGGGGGAGAAAATTCTTGTAATAATAGTAAGAATGATGTTGTGGAAAAGCAGATGCTCTTCAGAACCGGCACTCATGAAACTCGCCAGGTAGCATTAGTTATAGGCTTCATTTAATGACATTGTTTGAATAAAACATCCTTCGGAAGTTTGGAAGGTTTTAGACTTTCTGTTTCTCTCTTTTAATAATTAATACCATTCTTGCAAATGTATGAGAGAAGGGCCTGTACTATATTTAACAGAAAAAGAATGAGAGCCTCTGTCGCTGCTTCTGAATGAATACAGTCAGTTGTGAAATGATTTTTATTGGGGTGGGATGGGATTTAAAGCTGAAAATGTCTAGAAATACTGCCTTCTCCATTTCCATTTATAGAAAACGAACTGTCTAGAGGAGTCTGTCACTGTATACATTAGGCACTGGAATTTTTTTTTTTTAAAAAAACTGTTTTCATTTGTGTATATATGCTAGTCATTGTTTTGATGTGGAAGTCTAGAGATGATGTAACTATCTATGGAATAGTTCTAAATGGAAGCAATGTTTAACATTTTTTTTGGTCTTTCTTCCTAAATATTTCAGAACTGTGGGTGCCTCATTATCAACACTGATACCATGATAGGGGTATAAATTATAGGGGTATAAATGCCTTCAGTTAGGTACAAAAACAGTTATCTTTTAATTGACTCACTTTTGTATTTCTGTGTGCAGAATCTTACGTTGCAGGTGCTCTGAACTGAAAGGCACTGAACATCTTTATAATCCTGGAGAGGGTTCTCACACCTGAATAGCTGTTTTTTTTTTTTTTTTTTTTGAGTTGAGTTTTTTGAGTTGGTGTGTATTCCTGGATTCTAACAATTGAGCAATTTGTTTCCAGTCTGAGGTGTCAGTTCTTTCTTCCTCCTACTTCATGTTCTATATAATTCAACACATCCATGCTTTTTCTGGGCTTGTCTATCTTGCAAGTTCTATATTATAGGTTCTGTAAAGACAAACATTCACAAATACTAGGTGGTTATTTTTTGGTAACGCAACTCTACATACATGGTTTTGTAGTAGTGTAGTATCTTGATCTTCATCCTTATTCAGTACTAGCACTCCATTAGTTTTCCTTTCAGCTATTTTATCAAGCATGTGAGTTCTAAAACATTCACCTGAGAATAGCATTCCATTTGGTTTCAGGCGACAGGTTTATGATACTGCTTCATATGTGACTTATTTTAGGTTGCCTGAAACAAAATGTTAGATTTCAGAGATTTGGTTGCTCTAATTTTATTTAGTTAATAATAGGGTGTGTGTACTTCTTATAACTTGGATATTTTAGATAAATAAGTTGCCATTACCTAATTTGTTAAATGCTTGCAATAAAAAAGGAGAGATACAGTAGTAATAGGAGAGGAAAAATGGAAGGCATCTGAAGAAACCAGAATGGTTGACTAAAGAACTCTCAGCTGAGCTAAGCGTTAAGAGAAACGTGTACAGGAAATGGAAGAAGGGGAAAACCACCAAAGAAGAATTTAAGCAAGTAGCCAGGAGATGTAGGGAGGAGGTCAGAAAGGCAAAAGCACAGAACGAACTTAGGCTGGCCAGAGACATTAAAAACAATAAAAAGAGCTTTTTTAAATATGTCTGCAGTAAAAGGAAAAAGAAAGAGGCGATAGGGTCACTGCACAGAGAAGATGGCGAATTACTAAGAGGGGGAAGAGAAAAGGCAGAACTACTTAACACCTTCTTTGCCTCAGTTTTTTCCCAGAAGGATACAAGCACTCAACCTGGCGGCTGGGGAGCAGGTGAGGAAGCAGGGGAAATGCGGCACATAATAGGTATAGAGGTGGTACAAGAATACCTGGCCACACTGGATGAATTCAAGTCTCCAGGGCCAGACGAATTGCATCCTAGGATGTTAAAAGAACTGGCAGAGGTCATTTCGGAACCGCTTGCTATAATCTTTGAGAAATCTTGGAGGATAGGAGAAGTTCCAGCAGAGTGGAAGAGGGCAAATGTTGTCCCCATCTTCAAGAAGGGAAAAAAAGAGGACACGTTTAATTATCGCCCAGTCAGCCTGATGTCAGTACCTGGAAAGATCCTGGAGCAGATCATTAAGCAGTCAATTTCTAATCACGAGAAGTCAACATGGATTTCTCAAAAATGAGTCATGCCAGACTAATCTTATCTCTTTTTATGACAGAGTTACTAGCTTGATAGATGAAGGGAATGCTGTGGATGTAGCATATCTCGATTTCAGTAAGGCCCTTGACAAAGTTGCCCATGACATTCTTGCAAAGAAGCTGGTAAAATGTGGGCTGGACAGAGCTACTGTCAGGTGGATCTGTAACTGGTTGACTGACCATTCCCAAAGGGTGCTCACCAAGGGCTGCTTTTCATCCCGGAGAGAAGCGACTAGCGGGGTGCCACAGGGTTCTGTCCTGGGCCCAGTGCTGTTCAATATTTTCATCGATGACTTGGATGAAGGAATAGAGGGCATGCTGATCAAATTTGCAGATGACACCAAATTGGAAGGGGTTGCTAATACGCCAGAGGACAGGATCAAAATTCAAAATGACCTGGACAGATTGGAGAGCTGGGCCAAGGCTAACAAAATGAAATTCAAGAGAGAGAAGTGTAAGGTCCTACACTTAGGTAGAAAAAATGGAATACAGAAATATAGGATGGGGGACACGTGGCTGGATAGCAGTACATGTGAAAGGGATCTAGGAGTCTTAATAGACCACAAGCTGAACATGAGTCAGCAGTGTGATGTGGCAGCCAAGAAAGCCAATGCAATTCTCGGCTGCATCAATAGGAGTATGGTGTCTAGATCGAGGGAGGTACTGGTACCACTCTACTCTGCTTTGGTTAGACCTCATCTTGAATCCTGTGTCCAGTTCTGGGCACCCCAATTCAAGAAGGACATGGTCAAGCTGGAACAAGTCCAGAGGAGGGCGACCAAAATGGTGACGGGCCTGGAAGCCAAGCCCTATGAGGATAGACTTAGAGAGCTGGGTATGTTCAGTCTGCAGAAGAGAAGGTTAAGAGGGGACATGATAGCCATGTTTAAATATTTGAAGGGGTGCCATGTAGAGGAGGGAGAGGGCTTGTTTTCTGCCACTCCAGAGACCAGGACAAGGAGCAATGGATTCAAGCTGCAGGAAAGGAGATTCCACCTGAACCTGAGGAAGAACTTCCTGACAGTCAGGGCTGTCCGGCAGTGGAATATGCTGCCTCGGGGTGTGGTGGAGTCTCCTTCTTTGGAGGTTTTTAAGCAGCGGCTGGATGGCCATCTGTCGGGAGTGCTTTGAGGGTATTCCTGCATGATAAGGGGTTGGTCTGGATGGCCCGTGTGGTCTCTTCCAACTCTACGTTTCTATGATTCTATGATTTTCAGTTTAATCCTGTTTGACAAAAGAAATGGTTGTTGATGCATATTGGAATTCTGTGTGACTGTTAACTGAGCAGTAGTGTTGAAAGGTTAGCTTGCTTGGCTGAACTGAAGGTCTGTGCCAGTATGTGAACAAACACTACACAGCCAGAAGCAAATTTTACTAAAGTTGCAGCATAGCGTGAAATTGATACTTTAACAAATGGCCACAATTCTTGGCTAAAACAGGCCCGGGCAAAAGAAATGTGTATTGCCTACATGCTTTCAGTAGGCAACACAGAAGATAAATTGATGTAAATGCTGGAGCCTTCAAAGTACCTAAGGATATTTGTGGCCACAAACTTGAGCTTGGAGTATCCTTTGCAGAAGAAAAGTCAGATGAACTGATAAAAGACTGAAAGTAATTTGGGTTTGAAAGTAAATATAGTACAAGCATACCTCAGTTAACAAAGCCTGTGATGAAGGAGCTCCTTTTTACAAGGTCTTTTTATGGGAGCTCAACCCAGCCTCCCCTTTTCTTGTCTTCCGCTTGGTGGATGTTTGTTTGTTTGTTTTCAGCATTAGTATTGGGAGGATGCTGAAGAAGGGCTGTGGAAAGACAGGCTTTCAGTGTTGGGTTGCAGCAACACATCTAAAGTAAACAATGCAATAAAGCTTTACTTGGGAAAGAATTCTTGACTGAGGATTCTTCTCTGAGTAAGCCTACTGTGTGTGCTTACATATAACAGGCAAGGTAAACAGCTGCCTAGTGAACTTATGTAAAGAGTAAAACAGAAAGAAAAAGGAAAAAGAAATTGGTCTGTCTTGCCAGCTACCATGCCATGTTGAAAAGCATAGATTTGTAGTCACCACCAAAATGGAAATCACAAGAAAAGTGGAGGCTACTGAAGGGGGAAAAAATGACCCAAGAATGCAGTTTGGAAGAAGCTTTCAGTGGGTATCTAGAAGATTAAAAATGTTTTTGTTTACTTATGCAAAGCTCATCTGACCTCTACATGTTAGTTGTGAATAAAAAATTTGTTGAAAGATGTCGAACTGCTGTTCTTATTTTGTGGTGTAGGAATCTGTCTCAGTCTTTTACATATTTACTTCTCATTCTGTTAGCAAAGTTTCTGTTAGAAAAGTGTTGCCCAGGAACACATCTGCTTCGTTAACTGAAGAGGTTATTGTAAGATGTATACAGGTATGGATTACAGCGGCGACACACGTCAGTCTGGGACCACAGGATTTTTAGCCAAAATTTAGCCAAATTTTATCTGGAGGAATTCCTCCTCTCAAATATTATAGTTGTAGTGCTTCAGAAGATAATCTTCTGGTGGATCCCTAGTGCAGCTACCAAATAGGATGGTGAAATTTTGTGCTATTTATTTATTTCATGTATATGCTGCCACCCAAGGGGGCTTGCAAAGGCTAAAAGCAAGATAAACTAAAAGCATGATAATAAAAAAGTTAAAAGTCAAATAATGATCTCATTAAAATAATGTTAAAAATTTAAAAGTATAATATCATAAAAAGCCTTCACCTACTTTATAAAAGTCAATGTTTGTCTGCACCTTTGTCTGTGTCAGCATATGATTGGCTGTGTGAGGCGAGAAGACCTCACATGATTGGCTGGCTGTGAAGATTTCATGGAATCCTGGGGTCGGCAATTTAGGGAGGGGCCTTTAGAATTCTCAACCAGAGAGGTCTTGGGCCTCAGGCCGGTTGCTGTGGAGATGAGACCTACCATCAATAAGGATGCCAGAAAACTTTTGGAAGGCATATGTGGGAAAAATTAAAGTGACGTACACAATATAACCCATTTCTACACTACACAGTCATAGTGCTATTATTCCACTTTCAACATCGTATGGAATCCTGGGATTTACTGTACTTTAAGGAGGGGCATTTAAAAATTTGCAGCCAGAGAACTCTTTGGCTCAGTAAACCATAGACTCCAGTATTCCACAGGATGTTGAAAGGGGAATGATAGCACTGTAACAGTGTAATGCAGAAATGGCCATAGTTACAAGGTCTTCTTGCCTCGCACAGTAGATTGTGTGGGTTCCGTATGTGAGGAATCTTTAAGTTGAAATTCAAAACAAAAAATGCTTCCAGAAAACTGTAAAGTCATCACGCAAATTCAACATAAAGAAAAAAAAAAGCTAGTACATCAACATCACCAGAGAACACAAATTGGATTGGGGACTATGGGGAAAAGTTACAGGTACTGGAATAGGCTGGTTGCTATGGTGTCGATGCCTAGAAGCAAGGAGGAGGACAGTGTATTCCTGCAGGAACCCAACCTCTGTTTGTTAACAATTATGAATACAGATTGGATTGGGGAATGTGGGAAAAATGTACAGGTACAAAAATAGGCTGGTTGCTATGGACATGAGGCCTAGCAGCAAGGAGGAAGACAGTGTACTCCCTTAGGAACCCAAACTGTGTGTGTAGATAACTCTGAATACAGATTGCATTGGGAGATATGAAGCAAAGTTACAGGAAATGAAAAAGGCAGTTTGGTGAGTTCTTAAGAGGAAAATAAAAACCCTGAGCGATGCCAGGTAAATACGCTGGTAACTAATAAAGTAAAAAAAAAAACAGAGCACACACACCCAATAAAAGTGTTTTTCCTTCTGTTTTTGTCCTGACTTTTATTTGCAATATTTAATTCATTGAGGTGCCTTTACCAGGGGATGGAGAAAATATTGAAGTCTGGGGGGGGGGGGAATGAGAAAGAGACTTCTTGAGTGTCAAGTAACACTAGTGGGTGTGTTAATTCCCACCACTTTGGTCTTCAAATAGACTTGGAAGACTATGGCTACTCCTCCCAAAGCAGACTCATATTCTTACTCTCCAACTCTGCCATTTATTGGCCAGTGGGAGGGTGGCGAGGGCAGCCAAGTGAGGAGGATGGTTGCTGACTGTTCCAGAAGCAAGCACAGGTTGATGACAGCATACTCTCAGATTTTCAGAGGGCTCTGGAAAGTCCTGGAGGATGCCACATTATGCACTGGCTATCAGAAGGTAGCTACCGTGCTCTTACTCATCTGGCAGTCCCACTTTCTCCTGCCAGCCACTACATGATTGTGTCATGTGACTGAGTGCTGCTGAACAATAAATGTGCCAGGGAGGGAGAGGGGGCAGCAGCACAAGGAGGATTTCAGCTGCTGCCTGAATCAGAAGAACTGAGGCAATGGTGGTAGTCCTCTTCACTTGGCTATCTCCTCCCTCCAGTTGCTGCAATGGCCATGCAGGAGGGTGGAGGGGATTGCTACCATAGAAGCAGAAACTTTCCTTACTCTGGGTTGTTGTGGGTTTTTCAGGCTATGAGGCTGTGTTCTAGTAGTATTTGCTCCTGATGTTTTGCCTGCATCTGTGGCTGGCATCTTCAGAAGATCTGAAGACATGGGAGGTAGAATGGAGTATTTATCCTTGTGTGCCCCGGGTGGGAGGGATTTGTATTTGTGATGCATTAGTGATGGCTGCCTCACAGGCCAGCTGCATCACTAATGCATCACAAACACAAATCCTTCCCACCCGGTGTGATAACTGAAGCCCCTGTCAGAGCTGCTGCTGATGAGCAGCAGCTGTTGGTCCCTGTGGCTCTGGCTGGTGATGAGTCCTGCAACTCAAGAGCTCCCCCTGCTGCCATGGACCAAGCAGGCTCAGACATTCCTCTGTCTGCTCCTTTAGGGCAACAGGGATCCGATTCTAAAGATGCTTTGGAGCCTGTGTCAATCAGCCCACAAACAAGGCGGAGACTCAAGAGAGCTGAGCAAAGGGAGGCTTCCTTGATTAAGTTCAAGAAGCGGTGACTGGACGCAGCTGTGTCTGGGCTATATAACTGCCTGCCTGGAAGCTTTCCTTTGCTTGTGGCAAACTTTCTACAAGCTCTCTCCTTGTCTGTTCCTTGCTTCCAGCACCTGGCTCTTGATGCCTTGGATTGATCTCTTGGCTCCTGACCCCTGGATTTTGGACTCTGACTATGGCTTTTGCTTGTCACTCAGGCTTAGGTAAATGGACTACCTATGAGTAATTGCTTGCTTTGACTCCTTCTGGTGGGATCTGCTATCTCTCCCGTTCCCTTCTCCAGGCTGGCTTGCCACCTGGGTCTCTGACCTTGACACCCGGGGACACACAAGTATATATACTCCATTCCACCTCTGTGTCTCCAGATCCTCTGAAGATGCCAGCTACAGATGAAATGTCAGGAGCAAATACTACTAGAACACAGCCTCATAGCTTGAAAAACCCACAACAACCCATGGATTCTGGCTATGAAAGACTTTGACCTTCTTTACTCTGCAAGGAAGTCTCCCCCATTTAGAGAAGGCCTTTTATAAGTCAGTGGCTGGCACATGTTGGTTAGTCCCAGCTACAGTAGAACCATTCAGTCAGTGGTTCAGTGGTGAGCTGACATGTAGATATATCTGATGGAGTTTATGAAATGGCCAGTTAGGGCTAAAATAGGAATTAGGGCGCTTTGTATCAAAGAGCTTTGTGTTAAACTCTTAAAAGCTGACCTCTGGCTCCAGTGATTTTAAGAATATATGTGGGAGAGAAGAGGGTGTTTTAATTATTGCCTCTGTTATGTTTTTTTAAAGTATAGATAGCCAGAATCTTATGTCAGCTAATATTTAAGTATTTGGCTAAATAACTTCTCTTGGCCTGACACCCCAAAACCTGAAGGAAACATTATTCATCTGTGCTCTGATCATTGACAGAATGCTGCTTCTTCTCTCCATGCAGTTGATGCCTGCTAAAGTAGGTTGGGAGTGCGTTATGATGATGGCATTAGCGTCAAAATCACAACTAAATAGTACTTGTTAATATGTAACAGTTATGCTTAGAACACTGTCATACTCCTGATCACTACATTGTCATGATTTTAATACTATTACTGTGATCATAGTTTGCTTCCCAACCTACTTTACTGGGCATTAGCTGCATGGAAAGAAGGAAGGCTTTTCTGGCAGCTATCAGAGTGCAATTGAATGATGCTTCCTTCAGGTTTTGGTCGGGGGTCGGGCCAGGAGAAGTTATGTAGTTAAGTATAAGTTGATACAGGATTCTGGACATTTTTAATTTTGTAGGCAGCTGTAGTAGTTGTGTATGAGCTGAGCGTTGCAGGACAAAAATGAATTACAAACACATTAAAGTATGAGGAGGTCTTGTGTGTATGTGCTTTCATATTGTCTATCAACTTAGGGCAACCTCATAAATTTCGTAGGACTTTCTTAGGCGAGGAATACTCAAAGGGGACTTTCCACTGCCTTTCTCTGAAAGATAGCCTATGGCTCATGTTTCATGATATGAAATTTTTGGGACAAAGAATTCCAGATAGAGTGGCTAGGAAATGCAAATAGTAGGAATGTTTTGGGGTACTGGCTTTCAAAGTAGTTTCCTAGCAACCTTGCTAGAACTTTAGTAATTACAGATATGTTTTCCTGAAAAGTAGTTTGGTCACTGTCAACCCTTGCTACTTTGTCTTAAAATGCACTTTGTGTTGTTTCAGGGGTGCTCCCAATTTTTGTTAAACTTTCACAGAGCCTAATGGCATGGTCTGTCCCTTGTTAAAATGTTTTCTCCAGAAGACATCTGAAAATGTTCTGCAGTACAAAGTGAATCTTTTGAGAGATCGCCAGAGGTTTCTTGGCCAACATCTGTGTGTAGAGGCAGGAACTGAAGTTGCTTTGAGAATAGGAAGTTTGAAAAACACCTGGTTAGACACATTTGAATGGGCTGGCCAACAGAAATGTGAATGGAAAAGTAGAGAAAGTAGTCAATATTATTTTGTACATAATGCATGACCTTAATTATTAATTTTAAAAACACTGTTCTGTGGGGTTTTTTTTTTTAAAAGAAACTCAGTGGCTTGCAACAATAAAATTTTGGTGGCCCATGAACCTCTTGCAAAGTGTTTTGGGATCAGATGATAAATTATGTTGAGAATGTTAAAAAAATGAATGAATATATTTATTTGAATATTTCTTATTCTTTGGCTGAATACATTTCTCTTGCATTTTACTCTTCACCTCATGTCTGGCAGAGACAAAAGAGAAGGCAGGTAATCGCATCCACCCTCAACTAATGTCTTTTGTTGTGAAAAATACATAGGGGCTTGTGTGTATGCATGGCGTAGAGATCAAAACAACATGAGAAATTGTCTTACATGAGTTCAGAACATTGGTTCATCTAGCCAAGTATTTTTGACTCTGACCAGCATCACCTCTCCAGAGTTTCAAGCAAATTCATTCTTAGTCCTACCTGAAGATCCCAGGCATTCTCTGATAGTTCCTCATCCATCAGAGACTGGTTTTGCGTAACTTCTAAAATCAGACAGGATTGGATGTGTTCACGATGCTTTTGCCAGGTAGGAGAAGAAAAAAAAACTAGTTGTTCAACAGATTTCATAGTTTAGTTTGAGCCTCTATTAACTTCATAATGTGAACTACTTAGCCTGTCAGGAACTTCAGAATCATATTGCCAGCACTGTGTGCTCAAGATATGGAGAAATTTAATGCTGCCAGTAGTTCTCTCCATTAAAATGTTTATTTCTGGTGTGTGGATGTCAGATAAGTTAGAGCTGAACTACTTAGCTTGTGGTATTTTTTTTCCCCTGCTGTTAAGATCAGTGATGCCTTTATAGAATGTTGCAAGCATTTAAAAAGTGATAGTTTAAAACAGCCGGTTCTTAGCAATTGTTGAGATATGGTGATGGGTTTCTTTAACAGATACCAGTAATTGTGAGAAGATAGTAATTTATATTTTGGCATATGTACGATAACCTTTCTGTGTCAGTGGAATGTACTTCTTGAACTGTGGTGCTGTTTACTGATTTGCACAGATGGCAGTGAATTATTGGACCCATTTGGTGCTATTGTAAGAGAATAAGGTCACAGACTATTTAAACTGTGCCATTTTTTATCCTGATGGCTTTTAATCTGGTATTAAAGTACCATGAAAATTGACTTAGAGTATTTGGAATGGCAGTTTATTCAGTCATTGCTGACAACCCACAAACATAGCTGTAACCTAAGTTATATATTAATAGTGCTCTCCCCTTTAAATATATCTTTACCTGTAGTTCTAGGCCTGTGGTTATTTTGTCCAGATCACTTTAACTGTTAGTTTAAGAGGTTTATCCTAGTGTATTCTTCTCTAACACCATCTCATTCCAGAGGGAGCATGCACAATTCCTGAAAGTTAGGAACTACTGGTTAAAAAAAAAATCGTATGGCTGTAACTGTTTCTCCAATCAGTTCTTTCTTGAAAGATGTGGTATAATGCTGTGTATGAAGTATTTCTTCCTTCTCCTATCCATCATGCTAGAGGAAATTCTGCTTTAAAGTCACTGGATGTTCACCACATGTGGGTGTTCTTCAAAATGCTTACCTTCAGGGAAATTTTTTTATAGCTTATGAACATGAGAAGACTCCTGCTGGATCATACCAAAAGTATAACTGCCAGAACATCCTGTTTTCAGCAGTAGCCAACCAAACGCCTCTGGGAAGCTACAAGCAAGATATGAAGACAATGGCCTTCTTCTGCTGTTCCCTAGGAGCTAGTATTTCGACATGTGATGACTCTAGTCCTGGAATAACATATAGATATCATGATAGTCTTTTTTTCTATGTATTTTGTCAGATCTCCCAAGGAATCCATTCCTGCATCACTTTAATTAGTGCATAAAGATTCTGGAACAATTCTAAGATGTGCATTTGGGGTGTTACCCCCTGGGCTACAGCCCAGACCTTGCTGCAGCTGTGTCTCCTGGATCAGTGTCTATAGAGTACTGGGGAGGTATAGCCTCTCTCACTTAAGACTTCTAAGGGTCTCCAAAATACACTGTTTTGAAAACTGTTCCTTTCACTCCTGAATTGACTTCTGTTCCAGATATTTTTTTTCGTGTCTGCAGCATGCCTTTCTGTACATCCCATCTGCTTCCAGCATGCATTTTGCTGATCAGTTTGTCTGCCTGTATTAATTTGGCTTTGACAGCAGGATTAGCCTCACAGTAGTGAAATCTGCTGCTGTTGTCCTGCAAATTCTGCCAACTGGACCCTCATTATACTAAACTTGTCCTTCGTTTCTTGTGGTCAGCACATTTTGCATCGTGCTTGAAGCTGAGAGCTTAACACCTTTTTTTTGTGAATTTCAAAGAACATTGTTACAGTCTAGACTGTATCATTAGAATGAAGTAATGCTGCTGTGCTTATACCACATGAGTGAAAAGGCAGAAAATAAAATCTGACAAAACCATTCCAAATTAGAGTACATGCATTTAGTTCAGTTTGCATGCAAGAGAATGATGCTAGCTTCTAATTGCTGCTGACAGTATATTATATTCCTCATATAAATTTTAGAGGAATTGTTGACACAGGTGGGTAACAATTAAGAGAACAAAATGCTACGATATGCTGTGAAAAAGAAAACACCATGCAGTAGGGTATTGTTTTTTTTGGCAAATATATCGCATGTCAGATAAAAAATGTTAAGACAGCATTACTGATGTACCTGTTTAAAGACTTTCTCATATACACATTCTGCCTTGATATGGGTCTAGTTAGCCAGGATGCAGGAAGAAGTGCAAACTTGTACTAGTCATGGCTGGATCCAGTGGTCTTCCTGGTTTTATTCTGGAATTCTGCAATTTCGTTTTGCCGGTACTTACAGCATGTGTCATCGGATACACAGAAAAGGAGAAAGTGTTAGGTGAAATTGGTTGTTTTTCTGACAGAAGTTCACGTTGAGGACTTAACACTGAGCCTGAATTTAATGACAGAATTTTCTTCCATATTCTGTAATAGCCGTGTTTTTTTTCCTCCTGCACTTGCGTTCTATTTCAAAAACGTTGTTGAGAGAATTCTGATTTTCACTTTCCCCATCCTATCTAGCCATGAGGTTGGAGCGGGTATTTTAAGCCAGTTCTCCAGATAATATGTCATATCCAAATAAAATCCTGTTTTACTTCAAGGGTCATAGTCTTTTAGGCCTTTTCAAAGGTAAAAAAATGATTTATACTTCACAGAATGGAAAGCAGTGTTCTGGAGGTTAAAAGAATGGACTGAAGAGCACAGTAGTAATATATATGGACTATTGAAGTGGTACTCTGCTTTAATTGTTGCTATGGTAATGGTTGTTGCCGTGCTTTTATGGTTCACACAAAGAACTGTAGAGACAGATGAAAGAAGAAAGGACATTCATGTATCAGATATATAGGATATAAACTCCAGCAATCTCTCAGGGGAGGAATATATACATTTGTTGACTGTTATTAGACTGGTTTGGGGAAAAACCTCGAGTTAATTTGTTTGACCCATTTTATGCATAAATAGACCATAGCAGACCACTGCTCCACCTTATTATGTGTAGTAAAAACAATTTAGCAAAGAAAACTTCTTTACCCAGCTTGTATGTAATGGGTGGTAACATGGAGGACGTTATGTGGAGTCTTCAGATGTTTAGTATTGTGGGCATCTAAAATATGTCACTGAAGTTGAGGAAATGGTTGGCCCCCCACCCCCCACGGCTTAAGAAATATTTGAGAATGGGAGCTACATTCCAACTTGTATTAAACCTTGAACTTCATAAGCTGGGGAAAGGATTAATGGAAAAGTGAGAAGCTGAGAAATCAGTATTGATCAGATAGCCAAGCGATGGTTACCCATAAGAATTTAGACACATAATTAAAGAAAGACTGTGGTCTCAAGAAAGTTGAATTCTATAAGATAGAGAGAAGCCAGCAGAAGGCAAACATACCCAGGATAATCCTTAAGTGGCTGTAAACTTAACTATGAACACAAAAAAGAAGCACTTTATTCTTCTAGCAACTTATGCTTGTTTGTACAATTAAAAATATAAAATTTCCATCCCTTTCTCTTGTAACTATATACAGTCCTCTCTCCATATTCACAGGTTTGATCTTTGCAAATTTGGTTATTCGTGAGGCACATGCTTGCCTCCCCACACCATTTACTTCCTCCCATCCGTTGCATTCCTCACCCCAGGCTTGTGAGACTTGTGTTTGAAATGGGTGTATTTTCCTTTTCGGCGAGCAAAATCTCCCCTCCCACTGCTGAAGGTGTGACCTCTCTGCCATGTGGTTGCACATTCTGTTATGTATTGGCTGCTGATTGCTGGTTAGTCAGGTACTCTCTTCGTGCCTACTCCTCTCTTCTTAAGATGGACACCGGAAGTAATTAGAACTCCAAAACTCTTCCCTTCTCTGTCTGAAGGGAAAAGTACTGGTAGCCTTTTAGGCTGTCTTTTTTTCAACCCCCACCCCTACCCCATGCAGAGGCCAGAGGCAAAGGAATGGGAGGGGAATCATGGGAGGGAAATTATTCACGGTTTTTCCACTTTCATGAGGGTTCTGTGCCCGAAACCCTTGTGAATGTGGAGGGGCTACTGTACATCCAAGATTTTTTTTTTTTTTAACCAAGATGGAAGTGCAGAGAATCTCCTGGTTCACAACCTGGAATTATGGGTGAGTCATGAGATGGCCATGTTTGTGGACAGCACTGAATAATTACGGTATCAAGAATCAAAGAGAAATGAGAATAGTTCTAAAAGGATCTCTCCAGACTAGGGTGGGGAAATGAGCATTAAAAGAGGAAACGATATTCAGTATTAACATATGCAGAATTATATATATGGGGATGAAAGATACCAACTTCTGATATACATGGCAGAATCTGAGCTATAAGCACCTGATCAAGAAAGGGATCTTGAGATAATGCTAGAAAGCATGATGAAAATGTGAACCTGGTTTGCAGGTGATATTTTTTTAAAAAGCTAATTCCATTCTGGGCATTATTAGAAAAAAATCAGAAATAAACTTGCCAAAGTCATGCTGCCCTTAAACAGATCCATCATGTAGCCACATCTGAAATATTATATATCTTTCTAGTCACTGTGCAATTTTTGCATAAAGAAACACTTGTACCAGAAACACAGTTATTGAGCAGAACTGTTGGGTTTTGTATAAAAACAACTGGGTTCACTCCTGGAAATGGACTTTTTTTGTGCTAAAATTATAGTTTTGTGTGAACAATATGTATATTGTGTATGTATAATGTATATTTTGTGAACAGTATACAAAATGCAAAATATGCTGCTTCCAATAAAGGATGTAGTTTTTATGCAAAATTGGTGGTTTTTACACTAATGTGCACAAATTTTACACAAATTTGGAAACAGCTTTTCCCCCCACAAAAACATGTTACTTTCTACAAAATTTTGATTTTACACACAGAAAGATAAAATATTTTCATGCAAAACCACCATATTTTCAGAAATACCTGTGGGAATTCTGTCTGTGTGTGTGTGTGTGTGTGTGTGTGTGTGTGTGTTTGACATGGAAAACTATTTTTGCACAATAAAAGTGTATTTTTAGACCAAATTTTTGTTTGTTTGTGTGCAAAACCCTATAGTTTTCATGCAAAAAAAGCACTGTTTCTGGACATCTGTGTGACTTTTGTGCAAAGTTGCTGCTTTTGGCCCAGAGCCTGTCATTTTAATGCAAACAAAAATGTGTTTCTGGAAACAGTGTTTTTTGTTTAAAAATATCTTTCTTTTTTTGGGACACATGATTTTTGTTCTGAACCCCATGTGTATTTCCCTGAAGGCTAATTTCCTAAAGCACTCTGGGATGCAGAAATGCTAGGCAAAAATTGCACAGAGATATTCATTTCTTTCTCCTGTTGGGAGGAAACTGGAGATTATTAATCTTCATTTGTATGTCAAATAGGCAAATACTGAAGCAATCATTTCTATATGGAAAACTCACTAACAGAATGCCAGCAATACTGTGAGTGATTAAAAATGGCATCTTGAATTGTATTTAGAAGCAAATTGGTTACCAGTACAATGCATAATATGCCATATTCTGAAACACCTGAAGTCTCTGGACGTTTCCAAAGCCAGCTGCATGCACAACGTGTTACAGTAGTCTAGTCTTGATGTGATAAAGCAGTGTGGCATTATTCAAAGGTCATATCTTGGTGGCACTGGACCCCATATTTCTGAATAACTCAGCTGTTGTCCCAGTCTCTGAACAGCAGGGGAAAATGAACTTTCGTGGGAAACATATACTCTAGTTTTTCTGTCTTTTCATTGTCTTTTGTCCACATAATACCTGTCTGCAACAAGGAGACTGTGGTGATTTTTAAAATTTCTGATTTGTAGTTGTGTCTGGAACTTGAAGGAGGCATCGACTTTTAAAAACATTTTATGTTGTAAGTGAGTGGTCATCTTTGTATATTGTTCCTGTCTTTAACAGAAATGGCCATGGCTGGCAAGGTTTGCAGCTAAGTGGGTATGTGAGCTCAGGAAACCGAGGTACAAATCTGTACTTAGCCTTTAATACAATCAGCTTGATAACTGTAGTTCATTTGCTTCTTCGCATCCTTCTCCTTAGAGAAGTGCCCACCACTTGGAGTTTATGGAGGAAGAGTGAAGTCTAAATGCAATAAATAAAACATATACAGTAGGCCTATAAGGAGAGAGAGGTGGCAATTGAATAAACTATATGATTATAAAAACATGATCTTGGCTTCCTGTGTAATACGGTCATCTCAGCTCAAATTCTTCTTTGATGCATTGCAATGAATTTTGCTGTTGCTTGTGCTCTAGTCCACTTTCTGTACTGATTTTATTTAAAAAATGATGATTCAGCACTGTGATTATATAAGAGTACATTTCATGGGTTTGGGGAACAGTATGGCTGTTAGCTCTCTCCTTATTTCCCCCAAAGCCATCAGCCACTGTTGTTGTGGTCAGTCTTCTAGAAGCATTATAATACAACCTGAAATGCAAGAGTGGCATTTATTTTAACTTTTAAATGTCTGTGACAGTTCTAAAATACCTCCAGAGTTTTGAGGATATACAAAAAAAAAAAAAAATGTTCATTACAGGAAGTCAAAGTGGGAGTTTATACACTTGAGCCCTTGTTAAATTTGGGAAACGTTTGCTTAAGCAACCTGAGTTTATACTATTAACATTGTTGAAGTCACACAAATTTAGTTTCTGCCAGTTTCAACATGAAAACACTTTGTCCTCCAAATTGACTACCACATGTTGCTCTTTACTAGTCTTGCAGTGGGTTAGAAGAGTTGGGAAGAGTGTAAAGATCACCTTCATTTTTTAAAACAAATGCAAGAGGCCTATGTAGAGTCAGCAATCAGTGACAATAAATTAAAACTCCAGCTTTGGTTTATTGAGGCCAGTTTTTGGTGAGTCTGTTTCCTGGATATTCTACAACCATGACTAGAAATCTTGGCAAAGTGCCTCTTCTTTCACTTTGCATCCTTTTCCTATATTGGCACAGAGGGAGTTGGTAAATGCTGTGACAGTGACCCAACACCAACACCTCTCGTCCACCGTCTGTTACTGCCAAAGCTCTGATTCTTAGAGTGCTTTTCTGGCAAAGATCCTAGTAGCAAAAATGTGGCCTTGGGCCAATAGACCTCATTATGGACTGGGCTTTAAATTAGGTTATAGGTAATGATTACACGGTAAAATTAAGCCCTCCGTTTGCTCCACAAACCAGGAAAAATAGAAAGACAAAAACATATTACTACATCCTCTTATGCCAGTTTTCTCTATCAAGCTTATTAGACCAACTGTGCTATAACTGTGATTACCTCCCTACACTATATTAAAACCATTAAGTGGACAGCTCCAGATTTTTGGTTTAATGCTAAGCCTCAATTTTTCAACATTTGACATCTGCTTCTTATGCTTAATATTCTCATTTCTAGCTGCAGCAGTTCCACCGTGTTAGTGGCAGTGCTTTCTATGTCTTTTTTTGCCTTCCCCCAAATTGTGGATTGCAAGTTATCTCCACAATTTGGGGCCACAGTTAGGGGTGTAAGCTTGAGTCTGTACTTAGTTTTGCAAATGAAATTATAGCACGTTCAAATGATACTGTTGTGACGATAAACACAAAGCATCATTTAAAACACACACACAATATATTAACGGTATAACGGTAACAGCTCTGCTCTGACATCTTCAAAACTGTGAGTGCTTCCAGATGTAGCTTTTATTGTACAATTAAGAACATAAGGGGAATCATACTGGATCAGACTGAAGGCTTCTGTTTCTGCATTCTGAACGTGTTCCCACATTCTTTTCACATGATGGTCTGCCAGTTTACTTTGTGGAGTTCATATGTTATTGCTCATATTTCTTGGTATTTACACACAGATTGCTCTGCTACTTGAGATAACATCACAGTTGGTAGCCATTGATAGCCTGTTCCTCCAGGGAGTTGACATCCATTGCTACATCTTGTGATAAGCAAATTCCATAGTTTGTGCCCTGAGTGAAGGTATACTTCTTATTTTCTGTGCATTTCCTTCAGTATTAAGCTTCAGTACATGGCCCCGGGTATTACAACAGATAGAAAATAATTCTCCCTATTCCCTTTTTTTACAAGATGCATAATTTTGTTGAGTTCTGTTATGTCTACTAAGGAAGCAAGAAGCTTTAACTTTTCCTTATGTGGGAGTATGATGAATCCTTTGTCCAGGCTGTCCTGCTGTTCTAAACCCTTAGGCTCCTGTTGCTCAAAGTGATCTCTATGTGGACCAGTGACTGTGTTGTTCAGTGGGTTCACTGTGGTAAGCATGACCAGAATGTCTATCAAAACCCAACAGGAACAGCCAGATACAGTTGTAAAAAAGAATAAACAAATAGAAGTTTATTAATTCACACTTAACATTAACTCATGAACTGTTTAATCATTCACAGCTCCCAAAAACTGTATGTAGTTCTTTCCACAGCTGACTGTCCTATCTCTGTTACAGCGTTTTCCTGTCTCTAGGACATCTTTCTTTCTTCTGCCTACCTTCTGTCAGAGACAAGCCTCAGTTTTGTATCCTTTCTTGCTCATTGGCCCCTCCTTCAAAGCATCCCCTCAGCTTTGATTGGCTGGCACCAACCAGGTTTGCTTAGATTCTCTCTGCACGGGGGGTTGTGCCAACACTTAGTCGTTTTGACTGGATTGCTCTTTTCCTATATGTTTTCAGGTTCCATAGTTTACAGGGGGCAACCAGAACCAGGTGCTTTGGGTCCCATTTGGGAGAGAAGTGGGACATAAGCAGACAAACAAGTAAACAAACATAATTCCATAAATAGTCATAGCAGAGAGGAAATCCATAAACACATGGACAATTTCACCAGGAAAGAAGAAACTCGGAAAATAAAATTTGGCTACCAGTACTAAGGAACACTAAAATCAAGACCCAAAATATGCCAATGAACACCACCCAGACTCTGGACGTCCCTCTATAAGAAACAGTACAATAGATGGCTTGTACTTAACGCACTGTTATGCATATCCCCTAACTAACAAAACACCTTGGAGGATATCCCATTTAACAATAGGCCATCACACAGGCCAACTTAACATAGGCAAATTGCTTCCTCCCACCGGGGACTACGCAAGTATATATGCTCTGTCTCACTTCCATGCCACCAGATCCTCTGAAGATGCCAGCTACAGATGCAGGCGAAACGTCAGGAGAAAATACTAATAGAACACGGCCTCAAAGCCCGGAAAACCCACAACAACCTATGGATTCCGGCCATGAAAGCCTTCGACTTTACATTCACAGCATAGATTTATAAAAGGAAAGTAAGATATTCACAGTTTTATATTTGGTTTCTTTTCTAAATATATCCAACATCGAGTTTCCCTTTTCTGCATCAGACTCACAGTGGCTTGATATTAGTATTGAGTTGTCTTCCAAGACTTTTTCTTAGGCATTCCCTGCCATTCAAATCCCACTGGTGTATGTGTGGATTGTGGGCAAGTTTTTCCCCAGTATGAAACTTTTGCACTTGTTTACCCTGTATTTTATTTGGCAGTTTAGTACTTGTTTTTCCAGATTGAAGAGATCTTTCTAGGGGTCCTCACATTCCATGAACAAACCTGATTATCTCATTACTTCCTCCTACATCCAGATTATCTATGAACTAGATAAAAAGCACTGTCCCAATACAGATCCCTGGGGGATTGCAGTATAGCTTCTTGGTGTACCCAACTGTTTACATCACTCCATTGCAAGAAATGTTCATTTATTTCTTTTCTTTCCTTCCTGTTCTTTATCCAGTTACTGATCATATGATCGCTTTTATTCTGTGACTGATAAAATTGATCAGGAATTTTTTAGGGGGACTTTGTCAAAACCCTTTTGGAAGTTCAGGTAAACAGTGCCTACTGGACCACTCCTGTCAATGTGCTTATTGGCATTCCCAAAGTACTCTGTAAGATTAGGGAGGCAGGTGTTACCTTTGCAGAAGCTGTCTTGATTTTTCGTCAGGCTCATCTTTCTATATGCTTGGCTGTGTTTTTGTCTAGTAACTCTTTCCACCAATTTACTTGGAATAGACATTAAACCAACTGGCCTGTAATTTGTTGGATATTCTGTTTTACCAGGTAAGCAGAGTACTCTTATGTGTTCAGATCTGATTACAAGCAGACCCTGCAATCAGGCACTGAAAGCAGTAGGTTCAGATGCTTTATTCTTAGCAAATAATTTGGTGGGAAGGAGTTCTGTCTGATACTTTAACATGGCATCCAAGCCTCAGGATCAAAGACCAAGATAGATCCCTTAAACTGCTATTTCTACTAGCAAATGTAGTGGGCAGTGCTTTTGATGTGCATTCAGAAATTTTAACAAAAGCTACAGACAGGTACTAGTAATTAGTAGTTCTAACGAGATGGCGTGCTGTACTCCCTATTAAGAGAAGCCTTAGTCAGGGCCTGCATTACACTGGAGGAGGTGCTTATTGTCCTGGCTTTTCTGGGGCATGTCTGTGTGCAAAACTGATGTAACTTTTATTTCAGGGTTATAGCCAAGAGGAAGCATCCTAACATATTTTTCATAAATGTAGTCCCTGCCTTTAATAAATTAGTTTGCTTTTGGCCTGGGTTATTGATCCCATAGCTTACACCATCGTAAGAAGTGGTTGTTCTCTCAAGAATATCACCCCCTTCTCCAATTATTTCCTGTTGCTCCTGGCAATTTTTAAATTTCTAGTCTTTTGCTACCTGGTTATTATTGTCTTCTAATAAGAGCAGATGTTCTTGGTTAAGTATATGGGGATTAGCTGTCTGAATTAGGAATCGCTGGCCTAAATCACACTTCATGCTAGCATCTGGTTGCTAACACAACAAGACTTTTTTCTTTTCCCCTCCCTATCAGAGTGTTCTGTGTGGCTTGAGGACTTTCGTCAGAGGGCTCCCCAGTCCTCGGGAGTAGGATTTAACAGTGAATGACAAGCTCTAGATTGAGAGATGATCACCCCTTTCGAGATGCACCTGTGGAAACCATTCTACCAACAGAGTAACCTTGTTGAATTCTGCCCTGTAGTAAAACTTGTGTTTTGTTGTTCCAGCATGATAGGGAAGAGGTTAACTAAGTATGACTAAATTAGAATTTTCAAGATTTGTCTGTCTCAGAAAATTTATAAAGAGTAGGGTTTTTTTTAAATAATTAGTCCATCAATTACTTCATCATTTGTAATTAGTCCATTAGAGCCAAAATCTAGTGGTTAGAGTGTTGGACTAGGAACTCCAGGAGACGTGGGCCATTTCCGCATGAGACTGTTATAGTGCTATTATTTCACTCTCAACATCCTATGGAATCCTGGGGTCTGCAGTTTCGTGAGGGGCCAATTGGCCCCTCCCAAAACTGCAAACCCCAGGATTGCATAGGATGTTGAGAGTGAAATAATAGCGCTATAACAGTCGCGTGCGGAAATTGCTTAGAATTTGTATCCATAGTTATGGAAACTTACTTGATCTTGGGCAAGTCACACTCTCTTATTTTTAGAGGAAGGCAATGGCAAACCCCTTCTGAACAGATCTCACTGGAAACAGCCTGTGATAGGTAGCCTTAGGGTTGCCATAAGTTAGAAGTAACTTTAAGGCACAAAGCAACAACAGTTAATTCTGTAGAAAGAGATTATGGAGGATACATTCTGCAACAAGATTGTTCTTGTATCAAGTTACATTTATAGCTTTCTTTTACTCTAGCAAGTGTAAGGAATCAGATATTCAACTATTTTATTTAACTTCCTCAAAGACTTCCTGACAGTGAATGACTGAGCAAAAGTTACCTAGTAAACATATGGGGACTTGTTTGTAGGGTTTTCGCAGCATAAGTCTATCAGTTTATCTGCTATATTGTGGTGGCTTAAAGAAAACAAGATAAACTGCTGGCCTAAGACCCTGAAGGCCAAGGTTCGATTCCCCTCTGGGCCATGGAAACCCACTGGCTGACCTTGGGTGCATCACACACTCTCAGACCCAGAAAACCCCATAATAAGGTCACCTTAGGGGCGCCATCAGGTGGAAACAACTTGAAACAACAACACCCAACAAAAATTCAACTGATTTGGGTCCTATTGTTTTCTGTTCTTCTCTTATCAGTAATACTTGAATGTCTATGCAGTGAAGTTTTTGTTTAATAGTAGGTACTTGTTTACTGATACATTTGGTGAAATTCTAATGATTTCAACTTCGTTTTGTAAGGAAGTAAGGGGATTAATTGCAGTCTGAACTGGAAAGTTAACTGTACTCAAAGGAATTTTTTTCCCTTACAGTTTAATGCAAGGTCAGTCAACTGCAAACAGGGCAGAGGCATTTTTAATTCCTGTTCCCGCCCAGCACACCACAGCTGCAGGTTTAAGTGTGCCTAAAGTGACATAATTTCACTTCTGGATACCCTTTTGACCATTTTTTATACTCTTTCTTTCTTTCTTTCTTTCTTTCTTTCTTTCTTTCTTTCGTTTTGGGGAAGTTAGGGGACCCAGTTAGAGGAGCAAACCTTTGCCTTTTTGGATGGATTTGAGGTGGTTTGGGGGCAAAAATCACCCCAAAATCAGCCTGAACAACAACATTAATTGGGGGTGATATAGGGGCTTTGAGAGGCTTCTAGGGGCACCGATGGGCATCGTTTAAGGGTCCAAAAGGCTACATGTGGCCCGCACTTTGCCCACCTGTGGTTTAGTGATGATGACAGTCCAGAATTGTTTGTAATAGCTGACAGAGATTGGTAGCCTGTCTGATACATTTTAAACCCCTATGCTTTAAACTTTAAAGGCCTCTGAAGAAAATCTGATCCTTTCACACGATTATTATGCATTAATAATATCCTGAATAAGCAAAATTTAATTAGTATTGTAGATGTGTCATATGGTGATATAGCAATGGATGGTTTGAAAACTGTGCCATGTTTATTGCTAAAAACTCATGTTGATGTTCAGTTAAGCCTGACTGACTTACCTCTCCTATAGCTTGTGAAGAGCAGCAACATCGATAATTGTTGTAGCTTGGCTGCTTAGATTTTACTGTGGAAGGTGATTGCTCGCTTTGCAGTCAGTTGCCACAGCTCATCATATCAGAATGGCAACACATGGGGTTTGAAAGCGTGGGAATGGGGAAAGCTATTGCCTATATTATTTCTAATATCCATACAGGCTGCTAGGCCGTCCTTTTATCTGACAAAATAAAAGATGTAGACCTCAGTATTTGTTACTGAGCATGACCAAGATACAAAACATTTTTCATTTTTTTTAAAACCAGAAATTGATGTTTATGTGTCTTAGAGTAAAGTAGTCCTGGAGAAAGAATTATTTCAGGTTAAGAAGGATTTCTTGGACTAGCAGTACTTAGATGTTGGGTACCAATCTCTGCAAATTTAATGGTTGCAGAACAGTTCAAGATGAAGTACAAGGTAGTTCTTTTGAAGCAGAACATAGATGAAAAATCACCTTGCATCTGATTTGATTCCTTGTCATACATTGTAGATTCTCTTCTAACATTCTGCTGTGTCACCATTAATATCTGAAGACAATTATATAACTGAAACTGACTTTTTCTTTTTTTCCCAAGACTTTGCTCAGATGCTTAGGGCCTTTTTAATTTTAGCAGCCATTGAAGGCAAGCCATAGATTAAGATACACTACATAATCTTAAAAATGGATAGATGAGTTTCAGTGTAATGCCAAGGAAATAATTCAGCATTTCCTTTTGATATCATAAGGCATGAATGAATGCTGAAGTGGTGTTGCAATCAAATAACTTTTCCATGAATTTCAGCTTTTTTTATTTTTAATCCTATGAGTTTCAATTCTTTCCTGAAACCATTTATGCATTTCTAAAAGAATACCCCTTTTGTAAATTGAGCTGTTAGGCACTGGGCTGTAAAAACGTGTTTTTCTTTCGCACACCCACCCAACTGATGGTGGTATTTAAGATATTGCTGCTTTTCTTGCTTTTGAAGAGAACGTTTCCAGCTCAAATGTTCCCAAAATAAACTTTCATTTAAAGGGAAGTGCTGGCAATTTCTTGCTCTATATTTGTAAGCTGGCGGAATTGCATTCCAACTTTAAGCAAAAAATGGAAGGTCTTTTCTAGGGACATATCTCCCTAATTTAAAACAGGAATGATAAAATAGTGGTATATATAGTATGCCCCTCTTAACTGGGAGAAAAGTGGCATTAATTGGTCATACTAATATCATTCCCTGTTGCATCACCTTCTGATGTTGAGTGCTGACCCAAAAAGTAGCCAGTGTAGAAGCACTGAGAAACATAAGTTAGTGATGCACTCAGGAAGAACCTGAGGTTTATAGAAGCATAAAACAACAGTGTAAACTTGGAAGGCACAGCCCAACCCCCAAAACAACTCAGTGAAGATTGCCAGCTCAAAAGCTACAGAAAGTTCTCTGTCAGTAGAAAGCTAGGGAAGTACATGGAATATATCTTGCTAGGTAGCTGGCTGTGATCTTGGAAAAAGGACTTCGGTTTGTGGGTGTACTTTATATAAGAGTTCAACCCCAAAGCCTTTCTCCTTTATAAATTATTTACACAATAAAGCGGGGGGTGACAACTCAACAGAAGGCAGTTCCACTAGATATTGCCTGTATCTACCTCTGGCAGGCTGAAGATTTCCTTCCCCTTTATGGTATTTTACACTGAATTATAATACACAGTGAATAAAAACAATTCCTATAAACTCTATCTCCATCTTGTCTTCTCTTGGGCGTGTCCTTTGATCTTCCAGTGCTTGGCTTACAATCTGCAGCTCATTGCTTACCTTGAAACAGTCTGTTGGAAGAGCTCGGAAGCATTGTAAAGGAAATTATGGCTTCCCTGCTGAAGCCATGCCAAGGTTATGACCCCTTCACTCATTCAGTCGGTGGCTTAGTGGATCACCGAGAAAAGGCTTCATGGAAAGGCTGGCTCCCCTGTCAGGTAACGTTTGTAATGAGATTGTGCATTTCAGGCTCAGCTGAAATACTATCCCAGCAGTGAAATTAGATTAACTGCCTTCTTCCTAAGGTGATAACCTAAGATCTCAGTTATGGTGCCAAATGGCATTGTAATACCTGGGAAGCCCACCTAGCCTTGGCTGTTTTAGGAAGATAGTAACATTATTCTGTTTCAGTAAACTTTGTTTTGATTTTTATCTCTAGTCTGCTTTATATTGCTGTGGTTGGCTCTTATACTCAAGCGGATGGTTCAGCTGATGGATTTCATTCTATCAGTAGAATCAGGAAGAGAGCTGTTCTCCCTAATGAGGCCCCTGCATGACACTTAATCTTGGTCTGCTAGTCTGGAGGCTATGGGACTCCTTTGGAGGCAGTTTTTGACAGATAGAAAGAGCTTCTGAAGAAAGGGGAGGGGAAGAAATTTCTGTTGCAGTGATGGTAGTGTTAGAGCAATCTTGGTTTTAGCCCCCTGCCCGCAGTAACTAATAAGATAGACATCTTTGAATATTATGGAAAGATGTTTCCATGTCTACTTTTTTTTTTAACCTATGCTGAATAAAGTGTATTCAACATGGCAATTCTAGAGAGACCTGAGTGTTCCAAAGTGAATAGATGATGACATGATCCAGTGAAGTCTTTGGTTGCATCAAGAACACTGTCAACAGTACTACTCTGTTCTGCCTTTGTGAAACTTTACCTGAAATACTGTGTCCAGTTCTGGACACCACAGTTTGAAAAGGACTTCGACAAGGTGGAACATACCAAGAAAGAGGCACCCAAGATGATAAAGGGTCTGGAAACTGATCCCTATGAGGAATGATTGAATGACTTAGTTGTGTTTAGCCTAGGAAAGAGTAGCTGGGGAGGGGTGCTATCATGCAGAGTAAGATATATGGTTCCCCCCAACCCAGCATGCCAGGGACTGGTGCCTGTATGTCCATTGACTACAGCTGTGGTATTTTTTTCTTTTTCTTTTGGTTTGTTCCGGAAACTCTTTGTGGATTGGCAGGATTGCCTCAGTGACTACCACTACTTCAGGGAGCACCACTTTGAGTAGTACAACATGGAGTGAGCTTGTTTTCTTCTTCTCTAAAGGACAAGACCTGAAGCAGTTGATTCAGACTAGAAGGAGATTTTCAGTTAATGCTAGGAAGACCGTCCTGATGGCAAAGCTGTTTGATGGTGGCTGCCTCATAAAGTGGCAGACTTTTGTATTGGAAGTTGTTAAGCTGTGTTTAGATGCTCAGAAGACGAAATTCTTCTGACTGTTTAGCTGGGATCTCTTTTCCTGTAGCTTGAAGCCATTGCTCCATGTCCTGTTCCCCGGAGCGGCAGAAACAAGCTCACTCCATTTTCCATAAGACTTCCTTTCAAATACATAGCTATCATTTCACCTCTTAACCTTCTCTTTTCGAGCTTAACATACCCAGATCTCTAAGCTGTTCCCTATAGGGTATGGTTTCAAGACCTTTTACCATTTTGGCCATCCTCCTCTGGACACATTGAAGCTTGTCTCGAATTGTGGTGCCCAGAATTGGACTCAGTATTCCAGTACTGAAATTAGTTGAAATGCAGTTGTTTGATTTTGTCAAGTTCCTCATTTTCATGAGGAAAACAGAGTGAAGAATTGAACCACAGGATGGCATTTTGGTTTCTTCAGAGTTGTTGTTACTTAGAATTCTCTTGGGCCATCACAAAAGTACTCATCTTATGTTCAGCTTTTCTCTGTGTGTTCCATTGAAACTAAAACTGCATTCTGAATAGGGGAAGGTTGAAGATTTGAAGTGTGTGTGTGTGTGTGTGTGTGTGTGTGTGTGTTGCAGGGATATCATTCCATACATTGTACTAATGAAATTGGGTTATTGCTTAATGCTTAAACTAGGGCACTCTTTGGAAGGAACACACATAGGAGATGTTTCTGTTGTATATGGTAAATTGTAGGATCAATTGAAGAGCACTTTCATTAGTGCAGATACTGTGTTTTAGCAAACACATGTGCCTACTTGTCCATTCACTTGATTTCTGTCAATTTTTGTTCCATTTTCTGAGAGGCATGTTTGCTTTTTGCTTAGTTCTTGTGCTGCTAAAAATAGCTGTTTATAACATCAGAGCTATTAACTCTTACATTACATTGGAAACAGTTGTCACAAAGGAACTGGAAACTTATTTTAAACAACATATATTTAAGTATTAGGTTTAGATTTGGCCTCTGTCAAGAATTGTGGTTCTCCTGACAAAACTATCAAGCAGGACAGGTCTGTCTGCAAGATGAAAAGTATGTTCTTGTAACACAAATACAACTTATACAAGTTTCAACTTGTCCAGGTTTTAGTCTAAGCTAGCATTTTCCCCTGGGAGAGTATTCCCAGGAAAGATGGCACTCAAACATCCTTGCTATCATTTGGAAGTCTCCATCACTCTCCTCCAGTTTTGTACATTTGTTTTGGTATACATATATCATCATCCCTGCCTGTTAGTCGTGCTGGCTTGTGCAATTGGCATCCAAAACATCTGCAGGGCACAACTTCTGAAAGGATGCGTCTATATAGTTGCTGAAATAGCAAGCTGAATGTAGAACAGCTGGGTGTCTTTTCCTCATCTAACTCATCTGAAGTTAGCATCCACCATGGAGCTACAGTGTTTATTGAATGCAAGCTTGCAGTCAGGCCTGTTGGGACTATTCCATAGCATCCACTAACACTGGCCATTCGTTGCATTATTCATTCTTCTATAGGAAGAGATTGATGAGGGTGAAATATCTGTCTTTCAAGAAGTCTGAAGTATTTCTGTTCTACAAAGTTATAGCAGTTTGATACTGCTTCAGCTGTTGTGGCTTCATGCTGCAGAATCCTAGGATTCCATGGTTTCTTTTGCAGTTTGATAAAGCATTTCAGAATTCTCTGCTATAGATCTGGTGCATTCCCCTGAACTACAGTGTTCTGCCAGCCAACTTCAAAGCTCATCACCAGATGAAAAATTGTAGGGTTCCTTTGGATGAACCATGACAGTTACAGTTGTATCAGACTGCAGTAACCTTGCAGCATGTATAAACTCATGGTTTCTTATTACTGATCTTTTCACTGTATAACCCTTAGGAGATTTCCTGGAACACACTTTGGAAAGCACTAGGTTAAACCTGTCTGGGTTTGATTCTAAATACTAGTATTTATCAACCTTTGTCTTATCCGTGAACTTTTGTCCCATATAATATTAACATAACCATGGGGAACATGTTACCCTCCAAGCCATCTTTCTATTTTAATTTGAAGGCTTGCTGCTTCCCATTATACATTTTCTGGTATTCATTTGGGAAGAAAAAAAGTGTTACCACAAATCAGATTATCTCTGTCCCTTAGATATTTTAAGGTCCCTCAGGGAAGTATATCTTAATTTTTTTTTTCAAGGAGGGGAAGGCCCTTTAAAGTAGTTGGACTTCCTGAAAATGGTATTTAATCCACACTGTTGATTCTTTTGATCTAGTAAGGATTCTGATCATAATCTCACAAATGAAATAATTAACTTCTACCTGGAGTGCATATTTTATCTTATAGGCCAACAGTTAGAAGCACACCACCTTCAGTTGTGCCTTATTTTTGCACTCTACCTATTCTTAAAATGCAAAATAATTTGCTCATTTTGGACAACATTATGCTATTTTGTTATAGTTGCTATCAAAGACAGTACATTCTGCAGTGATAAATGTCTGATATTGTTTCTTTTACTGTTTTAATGCTTTTATTGTTTCCTTCAACTTCTAAGCTTAGCTATTCTTCTTTTGAAGCCTTTAGGGCAATTAATCACCGTGGTTTTCTCATTAGGTACTGTAGATCATCCTAGTTTTATGCCCTGTAAATCATTGGGGTCAAGAGTGTTTGCTTCAAGGACAAATGAGGAACCTTCTTGTGATTTCCCTTCTCTGCAGTTATCAGAAATGGCATTTTGTGTTGCATAAAATAAGATGAAAAGCTGAAATGCTCCTCAGCTAAATGCTACGATGTGGATATAAATTCTTCACAGTGATTGTGACTGTATTTGTACTGGGACAGAATCCAACAAGGGAAGGTGGATCTTCACCACTTTTAACATTTGAATGAAGAGTAGATGCCTTTCTGAAAGAGTTGCAATAGCCAAAAGCAAGTTAATGGGGCTTGATATAGTAATTACTGGAGGAAATTCAATCTGTTATTGGAATCCATTCTGCTAGCTACGCGTGAACTGCAGAGCCAATATTACTCGTGATACGCATTTTCTTCACTCTCGGGGATTACGGAGAACACATTTGAGGAAGTGTAATAGAGCCCTTCTATGTCAAATGGATTGTACAAAGAACTTCACAGGTGATTTCTTCAAAAGCATTTGAACATTTTTCTGACACCAGCAGGGAGAAAGCTTTAGCCATTTATTGCAAAGCGCTGTCCTCTCCATTGTGATGCAATTGAGTTAGTTGAACAGAATTATGAAAATCTTTAATAAAAAAGAGAACATGTGTGTCTATCTCTGCCATAGTTCCATGGAGACAAAACCTAGATACCTGAAACATGGCATGCATACTAAGGGGATCCTGACCGCTTTCATTTCCCCTATTTTTTTTTTAAAAAATGATTAATTAATTTTAATGAGGTAAAAGCTGTAGCCAGTATGGTCTAGCAGTTGACTAGGGGACGAGGGTGTGTATTCCCACTCAGACTTGGAAACCCATTGGGTGACCTTGGACAGATCATACTCTTTCAGGCTCAGAAAGAAGTCAATGGGCCTCTCCCAGTGAACAATAAATCTTGCCAAGAAAACCTTAGGAGAGAGGGTCACCCAGAGTTGCAGTTGACTTGCAGTAGCATGTTGAATCACTAGGACTCTGTACTAATTCGCTTTGTAGTAGTAGGTCTTTTCAAGAGGCAGAATTCTAGAGGATTGCTCCAAATGCTTGCAGCTTGTTTTTGGTGGGGCTGGGGAGGACCATGCTACAAGAATATTCACTGCTGGTCTTGTGGCTGCTGGAATGACACAGTTGTTGTCAGTGTGTAGACTAGGTGGCTGATGAGCTTTGCCTTTCTTTTTCCTAACCATCTGCACATACTTATTCAAGCATACTCCATTAACAAAGCCTCTGACTCCTTTAGACAAAAGGCTTGTTATGCCTACCCAACACCCCCTTCCTATGTGTAGTTGAAATCTTTTTTAGCAGTGTAAGCATTGCTGAAAGAGGACCTGAGAAATCTAGATTTTTTGGTACCAGTTTGCAGCAGTGTGTCTGTGGTAGGCAAGGCAATAACATTTGAGCGGGAAAAGAATGGGATTTTACTCTAGCCAATACTATGGTGGCAGTGTATGCCTGCTTACAACAGGCAAGCCAAATAGCAGCTGTCCCCACAGTCCCTTACTAAGTGGGTGTGAACAGCGAAACAGAGTAAAATGTGGAGGGCAGATAAGCCTGCTTCAGTTATTACCTCCAGCATGTTAAAGAAAAGCTTAGATGCATACATTTGGCCACCAAAAAGGGAAGTCATAAGCAAAATGGAGAATGGAAAAAGGAAAAGTCATCACTTTCGAAGAAGCTTTGACGTCGTCTCATGATGGTTCAAAATGTTATAGTTTAATTGTGTAGGGCTGACTTGAGCTGGTTGTTTCATTTCACATGTGCATAATTGTTAGCTTTGAATAAGGAGTTCAGCTGAAACATGTTAAATACTCTTCTTATTTGTGTAGAAAGCAATCCATACCCTTTCCATTTTAATTTCAGCCAAATTGTATGTAAAAGTAGTAATGCCTAGGAACATATCTAGTTCATTAACTGAGCTATGCCTGTGTGTACAGGAGAGGGAGAAGAAGAGAGAAAGACAGAATCAATGTGAATGAGTTAGACACTAAAAATGCAGGCATAAAGAATTCTCTTCCTTGATTGGGTGGCACTTGTTTTTGCTTTTTGCTTGCATTGGGAAGGAGAGGTTAATTCTGCTGATCTCCATGCAGTTATCCTAATTCCAGCTAAAAAGGCTGCCGCTTTGTTTGTTTGTTTGTTTGTTTTGTCATATACTAGCATATTTACCCGATGTTGCCTTGGGTTTTTATTTTCCACTTAAGAACTCACCAAACTGCCTTCTTCATTTCCTGTAACTTTGTTCCATATTTCCCAATGCAATCTGTATTCAGAGTTATTTACGTACACAGTTTGGGTTCTGAGGGAGTACACTGTCCTCCTCCTTGCTGCTAGGCATCATCACCATAGCAACTGGCCTATTCCAGTACTTGTAACTTTTCCCCATAGTCCCCAATCCAATCTGTGTTCTCTGGTGATGTAGATGTACTGCCTTTTTTTTTGCTTTTTGTTGAATTTGTGCAGTGACTTTATGTTTTTCTGGAAGCATTTTTTTGTTTTGAATTTCAACTTTATGATTCCTCACATGTGGAACCCGTACAATCTACTGTGTGAGGTGAGAAGACCTTGTAACTATGTTGTGGATGTCACTTTAATTTTTCTCACATATGCCTCCCAAAAGTTTTCTGGCATCCTTATTGATGCTAGGCCTCATCTCCATAGCAACCGGCCAGAGACCCAAGAGCTCTGGGCTGAGAATTCTAAAGGCCCCTCCCTGAACTGCCAACCCCAGGATTCCATAGAATCGTCACAGCCAACCAATCATATAAGGTCTTCTCACCTCACACAGCCAATCGTATGAGGTCTTCACCTGCTTGATGCAGACAAACGTGCAGATGAACATTGACTTTTATATAGTAGATATGTATTAGTTAGAGCATAGTGTGAATTATTGGTAGATTATTGGGTCATACTGTGTGTTTATTACAGTGAGATACTTAGCCTGTTGTATGATTACTTAAATCCTGAGTTATAATTGTTATTGATTTATCTGGAAATGCTGTTTTTTTTATTATACACGCAAAGAATCTAAGAAGACTGAACTCTTTTTCTATGAGGCAACTTTGAAAGGATGGTTTCTAAGTGGAAAATTAATCGTATCTATATATCTGCTGGTCAAAGATGCACTACTGCTGATCAGATGCTTTTGAGTTTCATGCAATGAGAAAAGCAGGGTATAAATTTAATAAATATAAATAAACCTCATTACCCACCACATGACTTGCCTAATGGACAAATAATTTGCTTAACATGCAAATACGAGTTTTAGCAACCCTTCCTAGTGTTATATGACCCACAGGCAAGGCAAGGATTGAAAAGGGTGTGTGGGAAATAGCATAAGCAGCTGTTGAAAGGATTTGAAGTATATGTGGGTACTTTGTGAAGTGACTGGATATTATGGTTTGTGTTTTCCTTGATATGATGGCACAGAAGTGCCAAGTCCTCCTGCATAAAAATAGTGCTATTTTTGTAAACCCTAGGTTCCTCCCATACTTTTGAGGCCCTACCATCCATCCATTCATTTATTTATAATTTATTTTCTATGTCTGAGCAGTTCTTATACATATTGTGAGTCTGTGTGGCTCAAAATGGATCCTGAGGCTGAAAAGCCACTGACATTGCCCGCCCTTGATACCTGGCACATACACACACTCCTGGGCCCCTGTCTGTCTAAAGAGGAAGTAAATATCCCTCCATGCACAAGGTAAATCTTTGCTTATTTTGTTTTCACATGAGTTTCATTAAGTCGTGTTAGAAAGAAACAAGCAAGCAATTGAAATAGGATATTTATGGATCCCTACTCCAGTGTAGTAGTTTGAATGTTGGACTAAGAGCCATTCTGCACTGGACTGTTATAGCGCTATTATTCCACTTGCAACATCCTATGGAATCCTGGGGTTTGCAGTTTTGGGAGGGGCCAACCCCAGGATTCCATAGGATGTTGCAAGTGGAATAATAGCGCTATAACAGTCCAGTGCGGAAATGGCCTAAGACTCTGGAGTCCAGGGTTTAAATTCCTGCTTGGCCATGGAAACTCACTGGATGACCTAGCACAAGTCATAGACTCTCAGCCTCAGAGGAAGGCAAGGGCAAACCTCCTCGGAACAAATCTTGCCAAGAAAACCTTGTGATACGTTTCACCTAGGGTCCCCATGAGTTGGAAACAACTTGAAGGGACACAGCAACAATTATTTCTCACTCTGAACTCCTTTAGATAGAGCTTCTTGAGTTTGTCCACTTTTAGATGTTTTTTTTTTGGTATCGACGGGATTTTTTGGGGGGAAGAAATAGATTTGAGGAAAACACTATCGCTTGCACAAAGACTTTTTTTTTTAACAGAAAGCATATTTTTCCTAGATACTGTTTTTGCTACAAGGTGCTTTTTGTGAAAAAAACATTTTTTCTTTCCAAAACCCACCAAAACTGAAACAGGCAATGAAAGAAGTGCTGACTTTTCAGCTATCTTTGAAGGTCAGTTTTGTTCTTGCTATTGTAGCTGACAATTTTTTGGATGAGACGTCTCATTGTGTTAAAGCACCCTTTTCTTGGCAAAGATTTGAAACTCTCTATACCCCTAGCATGCGGACGTATTTATAAAGAACACAGCGGTCTCTCGGTTTCTTTGTGTGCGTGTGCCAAGGTAAGGGAGATGGTCAAAGCTGTTTTACTTCTTCTATAAATTTTATAGAAATGATGTAAAATGTAAGGGAAAAAACCCTAAATATACACAATAAAGCGTGGCAAAAACATGGAGTTCAGTGGAACAAAAGATCTCTTGGAACCATCTTGCTCACTTGTCTCGATTTCCATCTGTGGCTTGAAAGATTGTTCAGGCCTCCTCTTGTCATCGTGTGTTATATTAGCAAGATCTCCTGGGGGCTGAGCTGCCTGTCAGTGGATAATGACAGGTGCTTCTAACCAGAGGGTGTTTTCTTGATATTGCGCTTGATGTTTCTGCCTCCCTTTTCTCCAAACCTCTCCTTCCTTTCTATTGCTGTTGCTGTTTTTAACCTTTAGTTCTCTCCCTTAGCTTCCCTTATGTCTTCATATTTCTTTGTGCCCTCATCCTTCATTTTTTTTATTCCTCTTTCCTATTTTTTCCCCTCTCATTGAAACTGAGTGCTCATTGTAGCTCTCCATGCACCAGTATATGATATCAGAATGTCAAAAGGCATTATCAACTTGTCAAAAGATGCGTCTTTATTTCTTTGTTAGCCTCATGCTTAGCCTGTCAGCCCTTAGAGAAGTGATGGTCAGTATCCTTTTTATGAGCTGAATGCAGCACCCTGAGACTACCGCTATGCTGTGCTATGCCATGCTATACTATACTTCTGAAAGTTGATGGTGGTATTGCTGCAAGCAAAACCCTTCAAATCTCTACCTTCAGTGCCCAAACTCCACCATTTTTAGCCTTTCTCTTCTTTTCCTTCTGGAAAGGAAGGAGACTAGTGAGAACTTACAGACTTGTGGGGCTCTATCTGGCTCAGTCATTGATCACACTGTAGACTGCAGTCAAGAAATCAGACAAACACTAGGACTTGGAAGACCAGCTATGAAGGCTTGACTAGACAAGATCCTGAAGTGTCAAGACAGATAATTCAGTACTAAAGTTAGGATTGTACATACCATCCTATTTCCAATTTCTATATATGGTTGTGAAAGCTGGACAGTGAAGAAAGTTGATAAGAAGAAAATCAACTTATTCAAAATATGATGCTAGAGAAGAGTTTTACAGATACCTCGGACTGCTAAAAAGACAAACGAATGGGTCCTAGAGCAAATCAAGCCGGAACTCTCCCTAGAAGCCTACATGATTAAACTGAGGCTGTTGTACTTCAGGCATATTATGAGAAGACATGACTCACTAGAAAGGACAACAATGCTTGGTAAGGTAGAAAGCAGTTGAAAAGAGGAAGGTGGCATTACAAGTGGATAGACTCAATCAAGGAAGACACATCCCTGAATCTGCAAGACCTGAACAAGGAAGTTGAGGATAGGGTGACTTGAAAGTGTCTTATCCATAGGGTTGCCGTAAGCTGAAGTTGACAGTGGCAGTTAAACAACAGCAAAGCCTCATAGAGAAAGGCCAAATTTTATGCTGCATTTTTGTAGTAGCTATGTTGATAGCAAGAACTCTTCAATCAATGTTCAACCATAATATAACATGACTGCAAAAGCAGCCAGTTTGGGTAGCAGTGTTGTCAGCCATGTTTCACCTATCCTGAGACTTCTGCTAGTTGCCTCTTCACTTCTGGGCAGAATTCAAAGTGTTGGTAGTTAGAGCCCTAATTGGCTTGAGTTGGCATACTCCAGGGACCTCTCCCTCCCAATGGTCTGCTCAATAAGATCTAGAGAGATAGCCCTTCTTTTTGTTCTGTTTAGGTTGGAGATATACACTGCATCCATACTTCATGAGTACAGCAATTTGAGAACAGTTCAGTTGCCATGGCTCCATCTTGAGATCTGTAATTCAGTGAGGGACTTAGACTACTCTAGTCTACCTTCCTGAACTACATTGTCAGAGTTCTTTTGCAAGGAATTTGACTTACCTTGTAAAACTACAGATCCTAGTATTCCATAGGATACAACCATGGCAGTTAAAGTAATACCACACTGTGATTATTGTGTATTATGGATACACCCCTAGCTGATGGTGGAAAGAAATAGCACTTCATCTGTGACTGCATAGTCTTTAAGACTGTAGAATTTATCTTATCCTGAGAAGGTTGGGCGACTGTTTTCCCTGGCTGTCTTTCACTGGTTGGAGAAAACATTTTTATTTCAGGTGGTTTTTGCATTGGAAATTACTCAATGTTTTATTTAAAGGCTGAGTTTCCTCTGCAGTCTCTGCCTTTGCTGTAGTTTTATTAAAATTTTTATTAGATGGATTACATATATTATGATTTTATGTTGCATGCTGCTCTAGTAGCACATAGGCACAAGAATTGCTGGTCAGAAGTTTCTATATAGATCAAAACATGAAAATGAATATAAATAAATCTTATTATTCTGGGCTGTTCAGCTTTTCTTTCTATGTGTTGCTTGTTTTGTATGAAATCAAAGCAGAACCTTATGATTATGGTGCTATTCCGAAAACTAGAGTATGTTATTAAAGCTGAATGTTACATCATTTGTCTTAGATTGGTTAAATGTAATTAGCAAGAGGCATGCGGAACAGTATGATAGATCAGTACAAACTGGGGAGGTAAGAGGATGTGTGTTTGTTTAAGCTATGGGGGTGGGATTAATGAGATTTAATATGGATTGTCAGCAATTATTTACCTCCTTCCTCTTAAGCCATTTCCACTGTTGGAGTGGTGGATTATTAAAAACATTAAGTACAGCTCCAGTTTTTGGTAAGGTCCTGGGTTGCTGATTTCCTCTAAATCCTGCCGTCATTTCTTCATCCATATCTCCTTCCAAGACTTTGTCTTTTTTTCCTTCATGGAAATTTGTTGTGTCTTGTGCATACACTTGTAGTTATGTACAATTTGGTTCTGCAGTCTTCCTGTTATATAGATTCATGTACATACTTACTTCAGTTCACATTTTTAAAAACACACGCAGGATTTTGTGTGTATTTTATTTCTTTAAAACATGTCAGAAATATCTGAGGTAAGGTTTGCTTTTTCTCACAGAAGATCTAACAATTTTGGCTAGAATTTTAATTTTTTTCTCCAAGAACCTCAAAAATTCCTTTTGATCTCTAGTTTCTGGTGGAAAATTTAAGTCATTGTTAAGTTAATTTTAGATCCAGAAAACAGTTGAGAATGTAGTATGATTTCTACCATATTTGTGTCATATTTATTGTATGTCTGTAGCATATATGATAAAAGCTAAAATTTGTTTGGATTAGGAACACCACAGATTGATACCATGTAATATTCTAACAAATCTTCGGCAATTTTCCTCTGATATTTTACTAAGTCAACCAGTTAAACTCTACACTATATGTCAGAGATACAAATATGGTTATTTGTCAGCTACCATGCAAATTAAGAATTGCATGTTTTTTTCCTAGCTCTCAGTGTTTAATACTTGAGATATTACATGTTTTGTATTTTCACTTAAAAAAAATTAAAAAGTAGATGCAGCAAGTGTATGTTTGCAAATGAATATATCATATCAGCAGGTACATGGAATCAGTTACAGGATTTGTCATGCCCAGAATATAGCAGAGATTGCTCCCACAGCTTTGGAAGCGTGCCCAGCAGCAGAGAATATCTTTAGCAGCAATGCACTGTAGCCAGGAAAAACTCACCCACACCAATTGTTTTCTTCCATCAAGGAGGCAATTTATTCTTGAGTTACAATGTGTACATATTTACAAGAATCTCCAGAAGGCATTCCAGCATCCTTCTGCTTGCTCTCTCTGACAGAGCCTCCGGCAAACACGTCAGGCACTGTGTGCAACTTGTTGGCTAGCTCTCAGCTACATTTGTACTCACACTAGCTAATGCAATCCTGCCAACCTTTGCATTCTCCCCACACCTGATGCAACCTTCTCCCCTGGTTGCTCATCAGCATGATTCAGCATGACTCAGCTGAAGTTACATGGCTCTCCACAGGTGCACTTAATGACCCACATCACAAAGTATTTTCTACAGGTTTGGTCCAACCTTTACTGACAGGATTTTGTCTAATATGTAATTGCTCAGAAATTTCACAGATTTCAGTGTGTTTTATGTATTTAACTAAGTACAGTTGGCCATCTATATCCATGGATTCTGCATCCACAAATTCAACCAACCATGGCTTGAATATATTATTCCCCACCTGCACCACCAAAAAAGAAGGAAGGAACACAATTTTACTACACCATTGAACATAATGGGAATTGAGCATCCACAATTTTGGCAACCAGGGGTGGGGATGGTTCCTGGAACCAAACCCTAGGAGATACCAAGGGTCTACTGTAACCATTTTGTTGTTAACATAGTTGGTCACTTGCCTTCAGATGATCAGCGGATCAAGTTGAGAGCCTCTAATTCTTCTCTGAATTGTTCTTCTTACTGCAAGATTACCGTATCTTAAGTTTGGGACCTAGACCAAGCAAACTTAATCCTTATCTGAGCTGAATTTAGTGATTGATGTTTTTCATAAACAAACACTTCACAAGAGTATTGTGTCTGAGGAATTGGCCAAGAAGAGAGAAACAGCAGGAGTGAATGTGGCCTTGGAAATAAGAGGCAGGGAAAGGATTAAGCAAGCCTTCCCAGTTCTTTGGCTTACATTTGGCCCCTCAAGTAGCTGCTTATTACATTTTTTTAAAAAATGACTGGGGCTTCATTACACACATTCAGATGACATTTAATATTTTATTTTAGAAATGTGTAGGAGATTCGCTACTGCCTCAAACGCATGTCCATTTAAACAAAGTGGATTTGGTTTTTCTGATCTTAGTTTATATCACTCAAGCCTGTTTGTTAATTTGCACTAATGGGTGGGATTTTTCTTCCCTACTCCTATCCCTTTTTCCAAGTGGATAGCCATAGGAATAGCATTTATCCCTCTCTTGAGTTCTTGTCATCAGAAAATGTTGACAAATGATGCCCTGGCAATTTAAATGTGATCAGATTTCCTATGCAAAGTAACCTCATGGAGCAATTCAGATCTGAAAATTGGAAAGAAGGCATCTTGTTAAAAAAAGAAGAAGAAGAAAGTCTGAATGGGTAGGGCAGTTTACACTTTGGACCAGTTCCTTAGTCATGATGTTCTTCTCATTTTCTAGAGTGAGGGCTCAGTATGATTTTCCAGCTTCTGCTCAATGGCCATGTTTACTGTTGAAGTGTTTGCTGTTACTTAAATATGGTCCTGTAGCCTTGAGTCCCATAGCATTTCCTTTGCTTTTGGAAATGCTTACTGAATCTGCAGAGGAAAAGAAACTCAAAATATTCTGTATGAATATTTGTTATTAGTTAATAAATATGTTGTGCCATGTTTCAGGAATGAATGGAATAAGGGATTGAGACACCATATGCTGCCTGATCAATGGACTGTGGACTTAACTTCCATATCTTCTATATCTATGGGTCTTAAATTTCAATGCATTCAACAAAATGTACCCCTTGCTGCAAACAACTGCACTTGTATTTTCTCTGTTTTTTAGTTTTTTCCTTTCTTTATATAATTCTTACATAATATATATAAAAAAATCACTTGTTATATGAATTCACCCCTTTAGAGTGAGAAATTGAATCTCTGATTTTTTTTTTCTTGGTTAAGTTTAGATTGCAGCACTGCCTGACTTGTAAGAAACTGGAATGTGTCATAATACTAAGTCCCATGGTAGTCTCTGTATTGGGTAGAAAGCTAATAAGCTGAAGAGGTCATGAAGTGTCAAAACATCTGTTGACAAATTAGATTCCCCTTTTGAGATAGTTCTGTTTTATGCTGAGATAGTTCGAGTAGAGTTTCATAGGATCCTTGTGTAATATTTCTATGCAATTGTCTGCACATCCGTGTCTCAGTGGAGCATCATTTTAAAAACTGTATCCGAGTTGGGATCATCCATATTTTGCTAGGCCAGTTGATTTGTTTTAGATCAGTCATTCTTGAAATGTGAGGTGGACTCCTTTAAGGAGGCATAAGCAGGTCAACTTGACTGGTTTCTTTCTTAGCATTATTAATGTGATTTTTTTTTTCTGTGAAAATAAATCTACCTATAAATGTTGGGCAGACAGTCCTTGACTTCAGTTTCTACCCCAAATATTGAATGTTAATGTCCTCTTGCAGTCGGCCAGAATAAATTGAACTGTTCTTAATCTGTCACCTGCATGGTTCATAACATGTCCATAGAAACCATGCAACAAAATATTTGTAATGCTTTTCATGGTGCTCACATTGAATCTGACTTGATTGGATAGCAGCTTACAGTGTTTTTTGGGGGGTGGGGGAGTATAGAAATTAGTTCCTGAAGACTTTTTTTTTTGCGGGGGGAGCAAAATCCACCATTTATAACCCATGGAAATAAATATATGGCACAAAGTCTCCTTTTGTGCATTTTGTCTGCTATTCAGCATTCTAGCTTACATCAATTCAAAGTTGTGGTTTCCGTAACACTAATGAAAGTGCTTCTTTTGTACCCGTTCTCAAGATATGGCTCTGTTTAAATGTGAGTAGGTATCCCTCAGAACCATAAATAACTGATTATCTTTGTTTTAGGGAGCATGACTTCTGCAACTTCACCGATCATTTTAAAATGGGATCCCAAAAGTTTGGAAATCAGAACTCTTACCGTGGAGAGATTATTGGAGCCACTAGTTACACAGGTACCTTTTCTAATTGTTTCACTATGTCTTATCATACCATATGTAATTATCATTATCAGTTATAGTGCTGCTGTAGTACTGGAAACTCATGGATGTATGACAGATCTAAAAAAGTTGATCAGATAACAACAAGCTTTATTTAATGTTTTGTTTCTGAAGAATGGTGAGCCAAATCAAGCCAAATAGAAAAATGCAGTCAATTACTATGTGTACGGTTGATGGCCATGAATTGTCAAGTTTTAATTATCTCAATCATATACTAACATGGGGATGACAGTTCAGTGTTGAAAATAAAGGAAAAATTTTTTATAGGGCTGCTTTAAACATTAATAATGACAGCTTTACACAGCGTAGTTCCATATGACATGTATTTGCTGTGTTCTGTACTTTGTAAATAAGTGTACTGTTACCCTGACTTCTGGGGGTTCCGTGGGGGACACCTTGATTCGGTCCAAGTTATAAAGGTTGGGGAAATTAGCGGAACACTGGCATTAGTAAAATGAGGGGCAGGGTAACCCAACAGGATCTTCTACCCAACTTTACGGGGTCAGGCCAAGCCAAAAAGCCAGACAAACATATTAAATAAATGAATTTTATTGAATGAAAATGTTCTTGCGCACCGACGCACTCACTCATGCACACAAGGCCTATTGAGAAGGAAAAGAGGTGAAAAATGGATAATGGATATAGTAAAAGGGAACGTAGAGGCAGTGATACTGCACCTATCCTGAAGTCTTTGGTCTGGGAAGCGGCAAGAAGAACGGAGCTCAGTGAAGAGACTGCTGAGGGGATCGCTCAACTAACAGAGAGCCAGTCTGCTAGTGTGGTGAGGAGTTCTCCGAAAAGACCCTCAAAAACTGGGACTACTTATAGGGCAGAATGTACCTCGAGGGCAGGCCCTCTCCCGGGAAGAACAATGGCCAAAATAAAGGAAAAATGCACAATAGCAGCTTGATAGTTTGCATGATTGGATCAGGTAAAAGTATCTCATCTTGTAGAATTTTGCCAAGTCTGAGTGGCTCAACCTGGGGAAAACCCAATAATCCACTCAGGTTTGCTGGCAACCTTTTGTCTGTGCGAACGTGTTTAGCCTGAAGTCTCCTTGGGCTACGTGACTGGGGATTTTCCTGACCTGACCTAGTTTCAGTCGTTTGACCGTTTAGCCTACGTGCCCACCCAGGCAACCTCTCTGGCATGGCGGGCATGTTAAATGTATAGTCCCTGGGATAGGGTATACCTGTGGGGTAACAGTACCTCTGCGTCTAAGAGAATGAATCTCTTCCCCCCCTCCTTTGAGTGTTTATCAGAATGTAAACCTTATGCTCACTAGGAAAGAGACCAGTTGTCTTATGTATGCTATTCTATGAAGTACACTATAGCTTTGTATATATTTTTTACTATATTTCTTGTTTTGGGGGATTTGGACTTATTAACAATATTGCAGGATTTTTAAAGGATATCTTGCTGATATTACTAGAATAAATTAAGTTTATTTATTTATTTAAATATGTATGTCTGGCCCTTTCTCCAAAGATCTCATGGCAACCTAGATTAAGCCATTCAAGCAAAATTTAAGATGGTATACATATTTAAAATTATTTTAAAAGCCTAAAAATATATTAAACAACTAACAAATTAAAAAGAAGCATTAAAAGTGTTAAAATAGTGTGAAATAGTTTAAAATGTATTGAAAGCATGTGTATGGAGGGTTTTGTAGAATCATTTAGCCCCCAAAAGCTTTCCTAAGTAGCCGTATTTTTACTTGATGTCTAAACAGAAATAGTGTTGGTGCCACTCCAGCCCTTATGGGAGGGTGTTCCATAACTGGGGTGCCACAACAAAGAAGTCCCTCTCCCATGTCCTCCCACAGCATATTGCTTTGACTGATGAAACACAAAAGAGGGCCCCTCCAAGAAATTTGTCACTTTTTTTCATGATTGAAACGGACTCTTCTTACCTGCAGTCTCTAGATATGTGAATCTGAGCAAACGTGTTGTGTCCTATAACCTAAAATGGTGGCAATATTCACTTGGACACACTGAAGTGTTTGGAGGTTCCTGGGACAGATATGGAGGATCCACTATCTTGAAATAAACATTTCTTTTTCTTTTCATAGTGAGCCTTTTGGATACAGCTGCAGAAGCTTTAACCTTGTAATGTTGGATTGCTGTAGTGCTCTACTAACTTTTGCTCTTGTTTAAATGCAAATTTCTCCAGCATTGGCGCATTGTAGACCCTCCTGTCATCTGTTGTTCTGTTGTTGCTGATGCCGTTGTTGCTGTTGTTGTTGTGTGCCTTCATGTCATTTCTGACCCTGTAGCAACCCTAAGATGAACCTGTCATGGGATCTTCTTGGCAAGGGGTTTGCCTTTGCCTTCCTCTGAGGCTGAAAGAGTGTGGCTTGCCCAAGTTCACCTAGCTGGTTTCCATGGCTCAGCAGGGATTCATACCCTGATATCCAGAGTCATAATGCAATGCTCAAACCACTACACCAGGCCTGTTCTCTTCCTGTCATGTGTACAACGCAGAATGACATATCATAGGAATTGGAAGCACAAAGTATTTGCTGTGGAAAAAGAGCATAAGGCATGCTCATAATATGGAAGGATAAAAGAAGGGCAAATGCTCCTTTTGTATTATAACACATTTCAAATATTAATCAGTAACGGTTCAGAAACATTGTTCATTCCATTTATATGTTTGTTGCAGTAAAATTCAAATATTCATAAACCAGGTGATGATTAAGAGGAAGAATGCTGGGGACAACACTGATAAGACATGAATTATAGTTCATTTTTCACCAGATAAGACTTGGAAATGGCAAGCAGTTTGAAATCTTGTACATTAAGAGCACAAAACAAGATGTATAGAGGGAGAAAAAAAAATCTATTGGATAAGAGGATTTACTGTATTTAATGGAACTAAATTTATATTTCCTTCCAAATATTGTGATGGGAGCAGGTCAGATTGCAGAATGGATTAGAATTGTAATATCCCTTTGAAATGAAGGAATTGTTATTCTTCACTTCAATTATTTAATTTTGTCTAATAGTTATGAATGTTTACTCACTGGCATTGCCTTTCTGCAGCACTTAAATTAGATTTATAGTCATCTTAAGAAAGCTATTAGGAAAGTATAACAAAATAGGATTGGTGGATGTTCATTAAGAAGATGAAAATACAAAATCTCTCTTTGCCCTTGGCAGGGTAGGAAATGAAATTTTCTGACTAAATAAATACTATTGGCAGCTCATTTTGCTTACTTGTTGGCAGCCAAGTCAAGGACAGGAACAGTCTTCCACCTCTCAGGCATGCCTCATCTCTCTTACCTGGATATCAGTAGTTTAACTTATTAAAACCATTATTGATATAAAGAACAGAGCTCACGTGTTTCCACTGGTTAGAGCATTGGTTTTGAATGCAGGAAACCTATTTGGCTCACTCCTTGTATGCAGAGGTTGATGATGAGTACAGTGGATTCTTCTGTCCTTTTATTTTCTCTCTTAAGAATCAGGCTGATGGTTTTGCAGTACTTCCGGAGGCACAGGTGGCACGTATAGCCAACAACCCCTTTAATTAGCTTTGCTTCACACTCCCTCTAGTTTTTGTGAAAAATTGCTAAACTGAGCACCGTTTTTCATACTCTGTTAATTTTGTGTCCCATCACCACATGTGTCTGAAAGACTGGAAGTTTCATCTGTTAACAGAATTTGGTTGTCCATTTGTCATTGCTTGCAGAAGCCTCAGAAGCTCCTAGTTGTTTTTTGAATGAAATGTTTAGTATTGGCCACTTTGAATCCAAACAATTAATTCTTCTGCTCTCCCTGCTAAAAGTTTTTAATAGCCTGTAGCTACCAAGTAGTAATACTTACCACTTACCTGTGCTGCATCAGAGTACTATGCATACTGTATTCTTGGAATCTAAGACTGACCATAGGAAAGTGTGAAAGAGATTTGTGTTCCTAAGACTACCTAGTAATTTGTGTGGAACAGTCTGTGGATTTCCTAACTCAGAGATCATCAGTCATGATGCCCCATGAGGCTTAGCTCTCACAATCTTAATCACCAGAGGTTGGGTTGCTGTCCACAGAGAATAGTGAATTCTTTCAGGTTCTACTCTCCTCATAAAGAGGTCTTTTTTTCATGAGGTCATTGTAGCTGAACCTGTGAGTCCTGATTTTAGGATAAGAGGTGGTGGTTGTGGTAGGTAAATAAAGATTATCATCTTTCTCCCTTCCTCCTCCTCTTCCTCCAAAATTGTTTCTCGTCCAGACAGCCTTTGGGTTGGTGGTTAAGCCTTAATGGAAGATTACAGTACCTTTCTTTCCTTTACTGTTTATTCATTTAAAACATTTTTACCTCCTGTTCTGCAGGAAAGGTTATCAGAGTGCTTTCCAGGTTAATGAAAACAAGGCTGGCCCTGCTGTCAGAGTTGTAATATAAAAGGTATGGTAAAAAGAGGAGAGAAGAGGAAAACCAGCAATGTCAGACATCCTTGCTTAACATTGGAGTGTTCCTCTGTTCCTCTGAAAACGCTTCATGCCAGACTAGAAATGTTCAAAAGAGGTGCCGCCTCCATAGAATCTCTGTGTCTCTGTGGGTAAAAGGCTGGATTCCCAGAGTAATTTAGTACTGGATATATGTTCACAGAATCACAGAATCACGGAAATGTAGAGTTGGAAGAGACCACACGGGCCATCCAGTCCAACCCCCTGCCATGCAGGAACACCCTTATCCCAAAGAAGAAAATGCCCAAAATTCAAATATCTAACTATTTGGGAAGAAATAAGGTGAATAATTGGTTTTCTTCCCAGTTCAGGATTTCTTGAGATTCTATAAATATTGCTACCAGGACTGGCTCTCTTTAAAAAGAAAGTTGAAACTTCCATAGTTTCATTTAAATCTATCAGAGTAAATTACAGGATAAGAATTTGAGAGGGTAAGAGCAATCTGTCTACCCATTTGAACTTATTACAGGTTCAGTAAAATTCTGTTCATAATATGTTAATCACTTGCAATTAAAATGCAAATTTCGTATGGCACATGATGTACTTCCAACCTGGCCTTTGGTGCTGAACAAATTGCCCATCCCTCATTTAGCACAGGAGACTTCATCTGCACTCCTGTGATTTACCAAGATTCATTTTCAAAGAAGTAGCCATGTTAGTCTCTTGTAGCATAAAAAGGAGGAGGGAAAGAGGAGGAAAAAAAAGATTAACATATTTTTTAAGCGACATGTGTGCCTTGAAGCCATTGTCTTGTTCATACCTCTGCTAATGGATTGGAATTTATGAATATAATTATATAATACCTGTTTGTCCAATTTAAAGCCTAAAAGGGCATTGCTGGTGTAGGATGGCATATATCACATTGGAGGAAGAGCGAGTAAATGTACTTTGAATGTTGTGAGTGATGTTATTGGCCCATGTAATATTACTCTCAGAGTAGATATGGGGACAGAGCTGGCAGCTGAGTTTGTGGAAGAGCCTTGTATTACCATCCACATTATGTATCCTGTCGTAAGTGAACAGTTATTTAAGATTAGGAGGCTGTGTGTGGGCCAGTAAAGGTCTGCTTCACAAAGCTTGTGAGAGGGCTGTGTTACTCATTCATGATGCATTTGTGTGGACTCAGATGGGGACAACCACACTGGTCACATGTATCAAGCAAAAGAGAGGATACTGTCGAAACTCTTACTCCCTAGGTCTAGAAGATTCTGAACGATGCACTGTGCAGGCACTGATAATCTATTTGTGTGAATTACAGAGACTGCAGAGAAGAATCACAAATTCCAATCCATTTGCAGAGGTATGAACAAAGACAGTGGCTTCAAGGCATACTACGTATATTAGTACACACATCTTTGCTACTGCACACATAACAAAACAAATCTTCTTAGACATTGTTTTGAACCCTGGGAAACTGACTTTTGGTAAGCAGATTGATTACTTTCACACATCAACACTAACTGACCACTGTAAAGATCTAAAGGAACTGCATCACCTTATGCAACCCTTTGAAAATTTAGGACAGACTTCATGATTGGCGTCTTTCTATATCACTACCACAACTGTGTAAACATGCTTTGTACCTGAGCGTTTATTATCAATTTGTACCACATATGAAGAAGTGAATTTATATCCACAAAAACTCATGCAAAAATAAAAACCTGTTAGTCTTAAAGATGCTGTCACATTTCTTTTTCTTTTTTTCTCTCTTGCTTTCTTCCTTCTTTTTACACCAGGATTCATGGCATAATAGGATTCAGCTCTGGAAAGGAAATTAATTGGTATCATTCAGAGCCTGACACCTTAATGAGAGGTTCTGAGTCAAGGGGAATATGCCGCAACAGATGAAATGTAGGGGTAGATACAGTATTTGACAGGGCAATTCTGTAATCAATAGGAACATAGTGAGGTTTAACAGGAAGTGAGCTGGCTATATATCTATTTCCTTCGGTGTGCAAGGCAGGGATAGAATTGCAATCTAGATAGGAGTGGCCCCCCTCTGATAAATGTCTATTCAGAGTAAGGTACATTTTTTCCTTTGATGTTTTTTGTCTAATATATGCTTTTTTCCCAATGGATTTTAAAGTTCTTCAAAATCATGTAATATCAAGCATACTGATGTTTGTGTTCTGGGTTATTTTATTTCTCTAGATGTTTTTATTTTCTTTTTATTCTAGATTATTTTATTTCTCTAGAATGCAGAAGGTTCAGAAAATTCAGAAAATTCAGTCAGTTTTTCTTTGTATTTTCTTTCCTGTCACTGCCTTGCAACACACACAATTACAAGGGAAGAGTAGAGGGAGACTCTCTCCTTCTATTTCTCAGTTCAGGCTTTCCTTAGATTTTGGGAACCAAATTTGATTTCCCCTACTGATTAAGCATATTTATATTTCTTCCACAATCCACAGATTGGTACATTTACAGCACAGTTTTATGTGTGTTGACTCAAAATTATGTTCTGCTATACTCACTGTGGTTTCGTTCAAAGCTCAAATGATGGGTATAAGATTGCAAGCTTAGATTCAAAATAAATTTGTGAGATAAGTTAGTCAGATAGATGATAACATGCCTAAAACTGTTCTAGGATAAGGTCAGATATATATTGGGTTCTCATAATTCCTGGAACCAAACCCAAACCCAGTTTGCAGTCAGAAAACCATATATGTATACATTTTGCACAAAACAAAATGAAAGAAGTGTATGAAAATCCAAACTTATTGGAAGAAGATGGAGAAATACCTTTCATCATTAACTTTTTAGGAGTAATTATATGTGTTTCAATAATGTATGCAAAAACGTATATAGTAGGTCTCTCATATCCATTTGACCAATATCCACACTTTCACTTATCCACACGGAAATGCATTCTAAAAACATTTTGTTCCCGTCACTTTTTGGACCCACACATTGTTGTTAATTTTTATGTTTTTATCAGTTGAGCACTGGCTTTGGACTGCAAATAATGGCTTCAAAGCTTTCTTTCTTTTAGTTTCTAAAGTTCTGTCAAGTTTCTGGGCCACCTCTACAAGCTGCTGACTTGTCTTGATACCTGAGTCACCCATCTCATTGAAAAAAAAGCATTTCATTATTCATGTTTTTGTTATCCACGGTAAACCTGAGAGTATATCCCGTATGGTTTTGGGGGATCTTCTGTACAAATTTCTGTGCAGAAAACAATCTCAATCTGATTTTGGGTCAAATTGGAATGAGGTGGAAATGGGAGAACTGTGATGTGCCCAAGGTGTACAGATAAACCCAAGGTATACAGATTATCACATCTGTAGGCCATGCAGCTCAGTGAAAATCTTCCAACATACATTTCCCATATCAAAGCATGGCACTGCAGACAGAAAGCTGTCCTGGTTCTTTCCTTCTGTGTTTGTCTTTTTTATTTTCTGTGCACGTGGGTTGACTAACTGCCATGTTTAACTATATCATTAAAAGATTATATTCTTATACTGTTGCCTAGAAAATTGTTTTATAGTGATAATAAAATCTGTTCAGTTACTTCTTGAGACTTTCAAGTATGCTACTCTCTAGAGGTGAAATTGTAAGATAATAGTAGTTAAATAATAATTTCAGTAGAAACGATAGAATTCATCTGCGCTTCTTTGTATGCTCCATGCTGACTTGATTATTTCTTTTTAAAAGGTAAAAATCATTTAATACAAATTTGGTTAGGTGAAATCTCTTACCATTTTATAACTGTGTAACATTGCCAAATGTTGTTAAATGCATAGGCAAAGGGTTTTTTTGTATACATAAAACATGTTTTTAAGTTAGAATATATAATTGTCCCTCAACTTCTGCAGGGACTGAGGTGCAGGAACCGCCCCCCAGTGAGAGTGAAAAAAGCATAAATATCTTTGTGCTTCCCAAGCCATATTTAATAAATACGAAAAAGGAAGACTTGCTGATTCAACCTACTGCAGATTCAAATGTCCAGTACGCAGTGTACATTCGACTCTACAGTGGGGAGCACACCAGCCTCCCAGTCCTTTTTTCGAGGTGGCGGGGTTCCTTTGCAAGGCAGAAGCTGATGGTTGACAGGGCTTGCCACAGCCTCCATTCTTGCCCTACATCATTTTTAACAGGGGCTTGTAAACCTAACTTCATGTTTGCAGTTTCTCTGCAAGCCAAAACAGAGAGAGGGAGAAGCGTCCCTGGCGTGGTGTGTTTGGGATGTTCTCCTGAGGGAGAGTGGCTTCAGGAGGAGATGAGATGAGTCCTTGCGAGACAAGGGACATATGTGGCTAGCTGCAGATGGAAGGAACTGACCATGAAGCTGAGAAGAGGCTTTGCAAACTTTCAAAAGAAAGAAAGTGTGCCAGCAGAAGGAAGAAATTTGCTGCCTTTGCCGTGGATTCAAAGTGTGTGTGTGTGTGTGTGTGTGTGTGTGGTTCACAGCAGTGGTGGGAAAACTGAAAGGAAAGGACTGAGAAGGGAGCCACATGAGGTTCTTGTGGCAATGCTCTCATAGAAATGCATGGCAGAGAGAAAGTGTTGCAAGGGGGAGACATGGAGAGGAGGAGGAAATTGCTCTTTCTTGGAAAGCTCTAAGTGCTCCTCCAAACTGGGTCAGTGCCTGCAAATCGCCCTCTCTGTGTGTCAGAAAGATACTGAAAAAGAGGGAAGGAACTCTCTTGCCTCTGTTAGGCTCCCACCAAGGGAGAAGTTAGGAAGGGAGCTCAGTCTCTTCAAATTAGAAGTTCGCTCAGTTTCCCAGCAAGCTTTGCAAGCCTTGAGAGTTGCCACTACCCTGCTGAGTCTACTTACCTGCTTACCCCACTCCCTCTCTCCATCCCTCAGCCAGGTTCAGACCTGTCACTTCCAAATAAGGACGAAAGGAAGAGGCAGCGGCAGAGGAAGCGCTACCACCACACCTCCCCTTCAAGAGATAGAGTGAGATGGAGAGAAAGGCAGCCAATGCCTCAGCCACAGCCAAATTTGATGACTTGCTCCAACACTGTTGCTGCGACTGCTCCCAAAGGCTGACAAGGAATGAAATCCAGGCTGCAGCAGAAGTGGGAGCACTGGGATCCTGCTTGGCCTTGGCCTGGCCATGGTTCCAGGGCCGCAGATTCTCCTGTATGGGACAGTGCTGCTGAAAACACAGGATAAGGCTTGCAGATCCCTATTAAAAATGGTGTTGGGCAGCAGCGAAGGCAGTGGCAAATAATCTGCATACAATTGGATCCACAGAAGTTCAGTTTGAGGACTGACTGTGGATCTTTTTAAAAGAATGATGGTTGTAGAGTCAGAAGGGATCCTAAGGGTCATGCATTGCAATACCTCCCTAATGCAGGAATCCAGAGCTACAGTATTCCTATAGAAGTGTTGAAGCAGTTGGTACAGTTTAAAGGGGGGCTAGTAATTTGATAGAATATTGGTTATTTTTTTTAAGAGTTCTAGCAAAGTGTTGGTTAGGTTATGGATTATATTGAAAGCTCTTTCAAGAAATAATTAACCATAGATTTATAACAACAGATATATGATTACATGTTCGTGCATCTTCTCTCTCTCTCTCTCTCTCTCTCTCTCTCTCTCTCTCTCTCTGGAATGAATTTTGATATATGGATTGTTGCAGAATGTAATTCCACAGTAATATTAGGTCCAGCATAGCTTCAGATGGCTGAAATAATTGCATTCTACTTACTAAGCTTCTTGAAGAATAAACAAGAAGTAAAGATACTCTTAAAGCTGAAAACCTGTGCATGCTTACCTGGGAAAAAGCAGAAATTAATTTTGAGTGAACTCACATATGATTGTGCTGTAAGAGACTTATTATAAAAAAATGTTCCATTCAGAAGTGAACTTTTTGATGGACTTCTTGCATCAAGTGCCTTTGTTTTGTTATTATTTTGTGCAGGGGTGGAAAAGTGTGGCTCATGGGTTGTTGCCCAAGATCCCTTTTTGTACCTCCTGAAGACACCAGCTCCCACCCAATGCCTACAAACCACCCACACTGTGATAGGCATAGCAGTTTGAATCTGCTTGCCCTTAATAATCCCCACACACCCCACACTTTGGAAGCAAAGCCATTCCTAGCTTGAATTCATAACTGGATGTGTTGCGGTGTCACTTCCCATTCTGTCAAGAATAATGGTGTGGACAGTTGGGGTGCATGAGAGGGCGAAAATGGCTCCAACTCCCTACACAGCTGCCCACCCCTGCTTTTCTGCTACACAGAATTTGGAAGGATAAGACTTTCAAAAAAAAATTCTGTTCGATTTCTTGGAAAGAAGGAAGATGGCAAAATTTTACTGAAGTAGAGAAATAGAAAAGCTTACATCAATGATACCTTGAATTTCCCCTGTTGTTTACTCTACTGATATGGAATTAAGAGTTCCTGTCAACGGAATATTCTAGTTCCAAAGAATCTTCGTCCAGTTTCTTGGTTGAGGCTCCTTCACAAGTTATTTCCTTGCTGAAATAACTTATTTTATTATTATTATTCACTGAGTTAATTTGAGTGATGATTTTAAATGTTTAGCATTAGAGATAGTAAAACTACCTGGTCATTTTTGTTATTAAAAGGATGACCCAGTCACTAGCTCTTGCTTCCTACTTTAGCTGTATGAATAGGCTTATGGTTGGTCATTTGGAAAGGAACATATTTCTTTTTTCTACTGAAAAGTCTCAGATTACAAGATATGTCCCAAATATTCCAAAATGAGCTTCAGTTGCAACACCATGAATTGGTGTTCAGCATTTGATAGGATGATAGGCACCATGGCTATCACTCTATATTATATTTTGCCAATAAAAGCACAAGTTAAGTTTGGGGAAAAACATACCACCCAGTGGTATCTTGCAGATAAAAAAGGCTCCACTGCTTGGCTGCTTGTCTCTTCCATTATTTCCCTGGCTCTGTCCTCTCCTTTCATTTACCTGCTGTTTCCTGTATCTGTTTTTGTTGGAAAATGCTTCCTTACTGAACAGCTGGACAAGAGTCATGGGAGACTACTTCGGTATATGACCATATGAGCAAGACTGTTGTATCCACAATGATGGAAGAACTCAGTATTACCTACTAGGGAGAAATGGTTGCTGGAATTGACTGATGCAGTAGAAATGGACAAATTATCTGGTTTGATTACAGAAAAATCATTGGAGACGTTTCTAAAAGATTGGAAACCTCTCATGGATATTTTGTGGAAAAAAGAAAATGATACGGTATCTTTTGGTTTTGACAATTACTATATACTCCTAAGGCTAGAAATTTTAGTAAAAAAAAATCAGCCAAAAGACCCTGAGTTGACTTATCCATGGGTAAGTACTGCAATTTAACTCTTAAAAAAAAAAATCCTCTTCTCTGAGTTGAGTGACGAAAAGTGAGAGCTCAGTCCCAGGAGAACCTACAAGACGCGCCTCCTTCCTCTACTCTGTTGCTGTGCTGCTTCTGACCTCTTTGAATGCCTGGGTGGGAAAACAGTAGCGACTGTCTGGCACTTCCCCTCAGAGGAGCACCAAGAGAGTATAGAGGGTTGGTAATTCTTTTAGTTTCTCTCAGAACAGACCTCTCCTTTTGCCACTCTACGTGCAGAAGGGGTGGTTCCTTTTTTGTTAAGAGTTAATACCGTACCTTAACTTTTAGCCAAAAAGGAACCGTGCCTTTCTCTGAGTAGAGTAGCAAAAGGCCTTGATGAATGCCTGGTTGGGAAAATGGTGTGGGGCAGCCAGAGATGGCTGGTGATCTGAGACAGCACTGATGTTTTCCCCTGTCCCTTGACTTATCTACAAGTCATATCAAAATCCAAAATTTGGGCCCCCAAACCTGCCTTCCACTTATACAATAGGTTGACTTGTACACAAATATTTATGGTAGTAAGATTTGGTTATTGGAAGAAGTGGACAGTATAGTTTTAGAGAGAGAGGTATTATGTTTTATATATATGTATAACCATTGAAAAGAAAGTTGGGAGACTCTTTTCTTTTTGTCTGGATTTCTTTTCTTATCGTACTTTTCTTAATTTTTTTTTTTGGTCTCTATTTTATTTTATTTTTTTCAAAATATCTACAATTTTTTTGTATTTTGAATAATTCTTAATAAAAACTATATATAAAAAAGAAAATGCTTCTCACTCAAGCATTCTCTTTAAGCCCCATTTGCTGTTAGAACAATGGCACTTTATAAAGTAAGGGATTCCTGCATGCCTCTAGCCTATAGGTGCTGTCTTTAAAACTTTCTCCATTGACCCATTTGGGTGGATCTGTCTAAGCAACCAGAGAGCTAGTGTCGTGTAGTGGTCTGAGTGTTGTACTACAACCCTGGAGACTGCATGGCCATGGAAAGAGTGTGTGCATCATACACTCTCAGCTCCAGAAAACCCCATGATAGGCTTGCCTTAGGTTTGCCATAAATCAGAAATGACTTGAAGGTACACAACATGAGCTAAGCAACCACATCATGTAACTAGAAAACGTTCCAGATATATTTGAAAACACATTAAAAAAATCTCCTCCTTCTCTTTTTCTGTATCTTTTCCTCTTCCTTAAGATGGTACGTGCAGGCTCTGCTGAGCTGCTCCTCTTCTTCAAACTTTCCTGTAGTTATCCAGGATTTAGGCGCTGCATGTAAGCATGTCTAAATGTACCTTTAAATGTAATCAGTGAAGTTCTTAGCTGTGAAGTGTGCATACTGCCTATTTGCTTTACTTTGCTAAAACAAGTCTCAGAGAGGCACAAGAGTTTCAGTGCTTCCGCTTGTGAACTCTGCTAAAGGAATTGGATTCTTAATTGAACCAATCATCATCCTATCCAGAAAAGGGGCTAACAGCCCAGGAATCTACATACAACCCAAGAGTTTTTATATGGAAGTAGTTTTTGAGTTTGAAAGTTTTTTGCATGAGTTTGCTAGCATTGCCAGTCATTCTTTTCTTGGTACCAGGTGCTCTTTGAAGGGATAATAGTTTTTAGATTTGAAAGGCAAAGCTCTGTGACCTATCCTGGAAGCACCAGATTTCAGAGATAGTTGTACAGCGTCTTGAGATGGCTATTATGTTGTTGTTTTATGTGCCTTCAAGTCTATTCCAACTTATGGTGACCTGGGCAAAAGGTTTTCTTTCTAAGATTTGTTCAAATTTGCCATTTCCGTCCTCTGAACTCGATATATTGTGATTTGTCCGGTCATCTAGTGGGTTTTCATGACTGAAAGGGGATTCCAGTCCTTTCTTCCTAGAACCTAGTCAGCACTCAAACCATTATGCCATACTGGCTCCAGGGAGCCCACTAGTACCTGTGATAAATCGTGCTTTAAAAGTGTGATGAACTTGGAAGGATGTGTATAATTATAACTGTAATTATATTATGTTGAACTCTTGATCTTCTGCCAGTAAAGCTGTGTCCCCTTTGTTCAGTGTTGGCCAGGAAAATCTGATTCACAGCCATGTATTTGCTGAAAAAGTGATTTATTTAAGAGTTGACATTGGGATGAACAGTGTGATGAAGTATTGCGTGTTACCTGCACTAAACTTTTAAATTTGAGGATAATGGTCTAATTTTATACACCAGAGGTGCCTTGCTCACCCACACCATGCTGAATATGGCCCATCTTTAGTGATGTTGGGAGCCAGAAACTGAGCTTCAGGCACAAGCAGCAGAGTCTCGCAGTTCCTCAAACATATTTGATTGCTATAAGTGTTCCTAGACTCTGTTTCACTTTATTTGCTTGAAAATACTGCATCAGCTGATCAGAATTAGTCTACTCATCTCTAACCAGTGTCATAGGCAGTTGTTTCCCATCTTATTTTTGAACTGTGCAAAGTGTGAACTCATATATTTTTGCAGCATTTTTATTGCCTTGCATCTAAGAGCGCATATTTCTGTAAGTGAATATAGAAACAAAATACTTGCAGAAATTAATGTTTTGGACTTTTAAATTTAATAACCAAACTCTGCATGTTATCTTCTTTTGCTAAAAGCAGTAACTTTTATTTCAGATTTGTTCATGCAGAAGCATAATCAATCCAGCATCCTGAACTGCTGCTGCATATTGAGCTATTTCTAGAGGACATACATTCTGCTATTGAAGTTTTCGCAGCAAATTAAGCATATTTGCACGTTGAAGAACAGAGTGATTTAACTTTAATTTGTGGCTAGAAATGCTTTAATTAACCATTGTTATGAAAGGTTACCCTGATCAAAGTGCAAAATAGTGAAATTTAAGTCATGCAGTTTGGTTTCTTAGGCTTGGAAAGGAGAAGGTGCTATAAACCAGAAGCTAATATTGCTTTTGCAATAATTTGTCCTCTTGGTGGCTCTCAAGATTTGTGTAACTTTGAATCTCTTTTCCGTGTTGAACATCTCATCAGGAGCTGAGAGTTGCATTAATGTTCACTTATAACATTACTAGGATTGTAGTCTGCCGTTTTCTTCTCATTCTGTTCATGGCTATGTAATAATCCTTTGGAACAACTATGGAAAATATTGAAACTAGTTCTTCTTCTTCTTCTTCTTCTTTTTAGATTGAAGGTTTATGTTCTAGACAAAATCATTAACCCCGTGTTTAAATATCTTTTGGTGCACGTTGCATAATAAAACATAATGTGTTAATAAAATATTTAAATGAAAAAGAGTGATAGACCAATGTTAAAGTTTTCTGCAATATAATGAACTTCAGATTCTAATGGACAAGATTACATCATAGCATTTCGAATACATTAAGGTAGCAAAAGTTCCAGTCATTTGCTCACCTGAGTAGTTGAGGCATCAACCTTCAACAGTGTAGTGAAAGGAGATGAAGAAGACATTGGCACTAAAAATTGTTTTGGGCCTAATGCCAAACTGCAATGAACCTGTGGCTTGTATGTTCTGATGATCCACAGGACTGTGAGCAGGAATTCAGAAATATCTATTTATCAATTACAGTATTTCTGTTGGATTCTGTATAAAAGGTTCTCAGGGTGGTGTACAAGTGAAATCATTGTAAGCATATTAAAACAATTCAAACAATAACTAGAGTAAAAGCATATTAAATACATTGCATTTAAAATAGGATTAAAAGATTAAAATCATCTGAAAACCCTCTGCATTGGCATTTTGAGGTAAATCAAGTGAGGCCTAATGGTTTTAATAGGTAGCTGTGTTTTTAATTGGTACTTAAGTGAAATCAGCGTTGTTGCAAATCAGGTGTTTAGGAAAAGGCTTTCCACAAATGGTGTGCTGTAGCTGGGAAGGACCTCCCCACTTCGGCATATAGAAGTTATGAAGGAGGACCCCCTTCCAACAGACCTCAGAACTTGAATTTGGGGCTGAGAGTATGTGACATGCTCAAGATCACTCAGTGGGTTTCCGTGGCTGAGTGGGGAATCAAACCCTGGTCTCCAGGGTTGTAGTCCAATGCTCAAACCACTATACCACTCTGGCTTTCCAGGTCTTTCTTTACCACTTGGGATAACCAAGCAGTATGAAATATTCAAAGTGACTAAGTAGTTAAAGTTTTATAACAACATCGCTCAGAATAATTTCTCCTTCCAGTTACTAACTGTGTGCATTACAGCACTGGTGTGCAATGTGAGTCTTTGGGCTGGATGCCCTCAACCATTACTGTAGCTTAAGTTGAGTGGAAACAGTACTTTTCTTTTGTACTGTTTCTTTTGTGCTGAAAACAAGCTTGCTGTGGAGTATACATCTCGATTTAAAGGAAAATCACATTCCCAGAAACCTTCAGAAAGTGTAGTTTCCATTTAAAGCAAAGCCTGTGCTTCCCTTAAGACTTGTTTTGAACCTCAAAAAATAAATAAAATGACCTGTGATCTAAAAGTCTTCTTGTTTTAAATTCCTCTGCTAAATTTTGGAAGTCCATGGCACTGAATGAATGGGAAAGGGGACAATTTGGCGTTTGCCAGCTTTTAGAAGAGGGGTGAATTGATCCTTGAACCCTCTGAAGTTTCTCTCTCCTGCATTACAGTCATATTTAAATAAAATATTTCACCTGTATCTCTATTTGATTTCATTTTTTTAAACCTTGGAATGACTCAAGAGGCTTTTTACAAATAAGAAATTCTCACAGACTTCTCTAATTTATATTAAGGTGGAACCCAACTAACTTCTTGGGGAAGATTGACAAATACACAAGCCTGTTGACTTTATATACCACTGTGCCTCTGTTTCTGTATGAGTGGTTATTCTTCTGTTCTGTTTGAGAGTCATGAATGAATCAGACTCTTTAAGTGCACTGCTAGTATATGCCCTTAATGAGTAGGTACACGTGTTTTGGTATTTGTATTGATCACTAGTGATTAGAAATTGCTAGAAGTCTATATTGTGAGTTTGTATTGATGGCCTTTGCACCACAGACAGCAATCAGGAGTTCTAATAGTTATTTAAAAACACTGGCGTGTGGACCAGCATTTTGCCTTGTAGCTACAGTATGGAACAGAGGTGAAGACATGCCTAGAAGTATATGAGGAATCATTCATTGGGAATGCTGACTAAAACAAGCTTTAAAAACTATCCTAGGGGTGAATCTGTATGTGAGAAAGGTATTGTCTCAATTACATTAGCCCCTGTAATAGCATCTGGTTGTCACCAATTAGCAAAAGTTATGTTTCCCCATTCTGTTCAGCATTCCTCCTTCTTTCTGTGTAGACAAGAACTTCAGCAGAACGGTGCATTTAAAAACCATATATTTCAAAGACATGCTAAGACATTTGTTTTTCTTGTTTCATTTCCAGTTCTGTTGCTTAATTTCGTTTACTCACTTAGTTTTGACTTTGTGTTTTGTTATTCTGTCCTGTTGAATGTGTTTTAAAAAGTAACCGTGCTTTTGCCAGCCACTTTGAATCACTCCTCTTTTTTGCTCCCATCGGCAGTGTCAATAACAATAATGAAACAAATAAGTAGTTAATTGACTGAACTGTGCAACACTATTTTACCATTTTTTTAGAAGTCATGGCATAACCTTGAAGATGTGAGCCTCTATGATTTTTGGATTACCTACTTTAACTATGGCATGTTACAAATAGAAGAACTTGTTCTTAGGCTTCCATTTGGAGGTGTCTGTCAAGATAGAGATATCAAACATTTTATACCCTTTTTATACCTCTTCACTGTTTGACATACAAGTTAAAAAAATCTTTAAACAAAAACTAAAAATTGATTCCATTTTCTCAACGTTTTTCTTGTCTGGTGAAAAAAGTTGCAAAACGTCAGTACTGGCATGAATCAAATCGTAGGCAGGCGAGTTCCCCCACATAACGGAAAAATCAATTACATTATAACAGACTCCCTCTTTGCAGTTCTGACAGTTAGAGAAAGTAATATTCAGGAAAATAGACTGTTGTCCAGATGTTCCTTCTGCCTGTTCTATTTTCATTCTAACCGCCAAGTTTGTTGTTGTTATGCTAAATGTTAGCTTGGCCAAGGGAGATGGCAAACTATCTGAATGAAGTCTGACAAAGATGGAAAAGATTGCTTAGTGATGAACAGTGGCTTCCATATCAGCGGGGTGGTGAATCTGCTCAGAGCTTTCCTCTGAACTTGAAAGGGTCTGTCCAAGGTCCTGAACTTTTTGGAGGGATCAGGTTTACTATCTTGGATAGCTCCTTTTAACCATCAGGCTAAAATGTGGAGTACTAACATGGAAGCCACCAGCCACCACAGGGAATGCTGGATACAAAATCCAGATTAAGACAGGAGTCCTGGATCCAGAATTCAAAGACCTAATTGATTGATTATGGGGATGTTATTGTTTCAGTGAAAAACAATGGGTTTGCACTGGTGTGTATATGTGCCTTCAGGTCACCTACCAACCTCTGTTAATCCCGCAAATTTCATAAGATTTCTTAGACAAGGAATACTCAGCTGGTTTTGCCAGTTCTTTACTCTGAAATAGGGCCTACTGCACCTATTATCTGAGCATATGTGAAAACCAGCATCATGTCTTGTGGTAATATTCTACTAGGAAAAGAATGGGATGCATAGCAGGATGAAAACAAGTTTTAACTCTGGGACTTGATTTGATTGATTTATATCCTACTTTTCTTCTAATATGGGAGAAAATAAGCAGAAGCCAAATTACTGTAGGGATATAACTGACTCAGTTGCTCTGCTGGAGACAGTTGTACATTTAAAGCAGAGGCTGGAATTGATATTGAGATCGATATTGATGTCTCATCACTCAGTGACATGCTGTTGCAAGTGTGAAGGGAAGGCTCTGCTGAAAACAGTTGTATTTGTGGTAATACAAGAGTTAGCCACTGTGGTGGAAAGGCTTGCATCACTCACCAGTAGCCAACAGACAGTCACAAGGAGCACACTGAGTAGTGGGTAGGGACCTTTAAGTGAATACTGACCTGTTGCAATACCTTCGAAATCAGTTGAGGAAGGTTCCAGACTATCATGTTGGAGAAACTCAGTACTGCGTGACTAGGTTTACAGTGGTGCAGATGTTGCAAAATGGGTGTATTATGTCAGCATTAGATTTTTTTTTTAAACCTGTGTGTTTGTCACTTGTGCACTGCTAATAAAAGAGAAACTACATTACCAAAAGAGACGGCATAGATCTGTGAGCCCCGCTGTAGGCCTGCTGTCCAGGTGCTAACAGTTGAAGGACGTCTTCCCTTCTTATGGTTCCTGATCTTTAAACCAGACTATGACTGGATAGCCCTTTAAACAGAGGATGCTTTTGAATCAGAAGTGACTGTCTCAGAACCCTTCAAATAAAAAAGTTTCCTGTTTAAAAGAAAATGGCTGGTCACCCTAAATAACTTGTAGATAGTCTGTGGTATCAGATCCATGTTGAAGTGTGTATATGTGGAGAGGGGCTGAGAGAGCAGGAAGACTGTCTTCTTAACCCTGTAAGTAAATTCTAAAGCAGGCAGCTCAGTGCTTTTATCAATTAGCAGTGATTAACAGTAGTAAATGATTAAATAAGTGAAATATTAGTAGTAGTATCACTCCATCATTCTTCTCTTCTGAGTTGGTATAATTACAGATGTTTGAAGATTCTAACTTAAAATAAAAGAAGAAATAGAAAAGAGGCAAGACAAAGGAAGACAAAAGGCATCTTTTTCATATTTTACAGCATCCTCTGGTTATCTCTAGGGAGTCTTTGAAATCAGAGTGCTGTGCTACGGACAGCAGATAGACTATGCCGAGGGATTACAAAAACAAAACACATTTAAGTGCCATAACGGTTTAAGGAAGTCTTATTGCTTGAAGAATGTATTATAATGGCTTTTAAATTATGATACGTGTTCAGTCAAACAGATGTTCTCTTCTTAAAGATTCTCTTTCTCTTGGTGGGATAAAAGAAGAATGCTCCAACTACATGATTAAATGTAAAGCTCAGATATGTGTAGTTTTATCAGCATATTCTGCTGTAAAAATAGTACATGCGTGTGTGTGCTTTTGCCACTGCATTCTCAATGCTAAAACATTATCGCTAAATGCCTTACATTATTCATGCAGTTACCCTGGTGAATCTTGGGCAGCCTCAGTAAGAAAAGTCCATAATAGATGTAGGCAGGCTTGTGACAGTTTGACAGCATCTCAGTAGATCTGAATGACCCAGCTGGCTTGCATCCTATAATAACAGTTTCTGGAAGGAAATCAGATATATTTGTAATTAGGAAGACATCTGCAAGACGGCATATTTACTGAGCACATATACGTGTGTCTGTGCGTAAGCTAAACACACAGAGTTTGTGTGGGTCTGTGTGTCACATATATTCCTGTAGCTGTTGCTATTTTTAGCTTTCAGACTATATCAGTTGCAAATTTTTGCTATAAAATATATCAGGTAGCACTGTAGCTTCTGCTTCTTCATGAGAGGATGTTGGCTTTGTGTTTCTGGGTGGGAAGTGTAGTAAACATATACTTTGTAAGTCTTTCTGCCAGTCTGCGAAAGCTAGGTGGTATAATCTCTAGATTTTATTCTAAGTATAGTTCATCGAAATGTGATAGTTGTGACATTAACCCACATGGTCCTTCATGACAGTGTAACATGGGGAAGAAGGAAGATCCTTTCCCCAAAGTGCTTACCACCAACAATTTCAAAAGAGGAAAGATACTAACAGAATGTTAAGTTGCCAAATTTTACAATTAGTTAAGAAAGATGAGATGAAGTACTATAGGATTCTCAGTTGCATCAATAGGAGTATGGTGTGTAGATCAAGGTACTGGTACCACTCTACTCTGCTTTGGTTAGACCTCATCTTGAATACTGTATCCAGTTCTGGGCACCCCAGTTCAAGAAGGACATGGCCAAGCTGGAGCACGTCCAGAGGAGGGCGACCAAAATGGTGAGGGGCCTGGAAGCCATGCCCTATGAGGATAGACTTAGAGAGCTGGGTATGTTCAGTCTGCAGAAGAGAAGGTTAAGAGGGGACATGATAGTTATGTTTAAATATTTAAAGGGATGCCATGTAGAGGAGGGAGTGGGCTTGTTTTCTGCTGCTTCAGAGACCAGGACAAGGAGCAATGGATTCAAGCTGCAGGAAAGGAGATTCCAGCTGAACCTCAGGAAGAACTTCCTGACAGTCAGGGCTGTCCGGCAGTGGAATCTACTGTCTCGGAGTGTAGTGGAGTCTCCTTCTTTGGAGGTTTTTAAGCAGAGGCTGGATGGCCATCTGTCGGGAGTGCTTTGAAGGTGTTCCTGCATGACAGGGGGTTGGCCTGGATGGCCCCTGTGGTCTCTTCCAGCTCTACATTTCTATGATTCTGTGATTCAAGGATGGGGGAGACCTGTCTTGACAGCAGTACAGTTGAAAAGATCTGAGGGGTTTAGGAGACCAGAAGCTGAAAGTTTAACTGTACTGTAGTGCGATGCAGTGGCTTAGAAGGTTAATGCAGTTCTGGGTTTCATCAACAGGTAAAGTGTTCAGATCAGGAGAAATAATTATACCACTTTGTTTTGCTTTGACGTTATCTTGAATTGTATCCGATTCTAGGTATTGTAGTTTAAGAAAGATATCAACAAACTGGAAAGTTACCCAAGGAAAATACTGAAGGGCCTGAAGAACAAACCCTGTGAAGGAACTGATTGCTTAACCTGCAGAAAATGACTAAGAGATTACGTGATTCTTCTTCCTGTGTGCCTTCATTTCCAGTTTATGGTGATCCTAAGGCAAACCTATCACAGAATTTTCTTGACAAAATTTTTTCAGAAAGGGTTTGCCTTTGCCTTCCTGTGACTTGGAGTGTGATTTGCCCAAGGTCATCTAGTGGATTTCCATGGCTGAGTGGGGATTTGCACCCTAGTCTAAAGACTTGAGGTCAGTCACTGCATCATACTGGCTATTTTGATGATGTGATAGATATTTGAAGGCTTGTCTCCTAGAGATGAAAATTTCTCTGGATTTAATGACTTGAAAGAGCAGGACTCTCTTGTCCAGAGAATGAGAGACCATTGGAGGTTGCATTGTCTGTACCCCAGGAAGAACAGGATAAAGGACAGTCCAACCTGGCCAGATTTGTCATTGAGAGAGGAAGCAGTTGAAGGAACTTGCTTCCTTCCTCCCTGCAAGAAAGAAAAATTACAAGATATTTTAAATTAAGAACTAGTTTGCTCTTTGCTCTCCCCTGCCCAATCCCTTTTTCTTTCGTGTTGCACATTTTAGATTGTAAGCCTGAGGGCAAGGTTTGCCTTGCTAGCAGTCTTTATAAGTTGCTCTGGGAGCTGTTTTAGCAGAAAAGTGGGATAAAATATTTTGTACAAAATGATAAAACAAATTTCATTGGTTCACAAGTTAGGACCTGAACTAACTAGTTCAAATTACACATAAGACTAAATGTTACAATAAGTAAACTAAATAAATACATTCCTGACAGTGTGAGCCCTTTGACAGTAGAACAGATTGCCTCTAAATATGATGGACTTTACGTTTTCATAGGTGATCCTCCAGTCACTATGTAAGAACCTACTTGGGTTGGACACCTTGACATTTGATGGGCCCTCCCTCCAACTTTATTACTCCACAGGGATGTGGGAGGGAGAATTAGACTAATGCATGTACTCCCCACCTGTTTCAGCTGAGAAGATTTATTTCATGCTTTGCATGCCTTTTTTTCATGGAATAAATTGTTACAGGTTGTTGTGATGGTCACTGGTATAAATGACTTATGTAAAGAACTAGTCCTTTTTTTAAATCATGCATGTCAGATCAATATGCTATTAATGTGAGCCTGCTCAGATCCTGAGATCCTTGAGAGAATCCTTTCTTTCATTTCCACCACCTTCACCAGTATAGCTCGTGGGAACATGAGCCTTCTCAGTGTCTGCCCCCAGATTCAGGCAGTCCCTCCCTAGGGAGATTAGAATGTACCCCTTCTGCTCTCTTACTATTGGAAGGCAAAGCCATGTATTTTTTATTTTTATTTTTTAAATTCAGGCTTTCACAACTGAAGGCTTTGAAAGACTTCTAAGAAGTTGCTGTTTTGTTTTAAACTGTACTGTTTTAACTGTTTCTAAGTGTATGTGTTGAATTGTTTCACAACTGTTAATAATTTAATTCTCTTTCAGTGTTGACTTTGTATTTGTGAACTGTGGCTGGGTATGTTTAGCCTGGAGAAACAGGGTGTGTTTAGCCTGGAGAAGAAAAGGTTAGGAGGATCTATGATAGCCATGTTTAAATATTTGAAGGAATGTCATATTGCTGGGGCAAGCTTGTTTTCAGCTGCTCCAGAGGCTAGATCATGGAGCAGTGGCTTCAAACTACAGGAAAAAGATTCCACCTACAACATGAGGAAGAACTTCCTGACTGTACAGCAGTTTAGTAGCAGAGTAAACTACCTTGAAGTGTGGTGGTCTCCTTCCTTGCAGGTTTTTAAACAGAGGCTGGATGGCCATCTGTCAGGAATGCTTTGATGGTGCATTCCGGCATGGCAGGGGATTGGACTCAGTGACCCTTGTGGTCTCTTCCAACTATATGATTTTATGATGTTTTTAATCTGTAAGCTGCTTAGAGTCCCAATGTTAGGGAAAAGATGTGGTATAAATAAAGATGCTGCTGCTGCTGATACTCTGCATTTCTATATATTTGTGAATGCATGCATATTTTTAGCACAAAGTTATTTTTTGCTATAGTGTTGTAACCCTTCTGGAAAAACTTACTAGCCTTGACACTTTTACTTGCAATATTTCATCTGTTGAAGAACATCCAAAACTGCTGTGAATTTCTCTGCAAGTGCAAACTGCTGAAAATCTAGCATTGCTTGCCACTACACATTTTTGTATTTAGTTCCTGTCTTTCAGCACATTCTTTCCAATAAACCTCAAATTCATTTTGAATGTTCCTGGCAGGAGGGGAGGAGCTTTCGGTAACAACATTAGATGAGATGCAGTAGTAGCCAGTAGCTGTTGTTTGTTAGCCATTAGTTGTAATTTCTTTTGCCAGTCTGGAAATGCAGCAGCCTGTGTTAAAAAGCAGTAGCTCCCTGTGGATGGATTTTCAAAATGTATGTTGAGCCAATTTCTGCAAGTGCCAGAGCATATAAACAAACTACGGGATAATTAAAAATACATGGGAGGTACTAAGAATTAATTTCATGGATATCTTTGGTTTTCTGAAGATTTTAGTAGGTTAAAAGGAATGTGTTAGGAGTCATGACTGTGTTCCTGGGGAGTGATAAAAATGTAGAGAAGAAATCTAATTTACACCAGTGCAGCAAACAACTTGATGTTTTCTACCCCCCTCTAGAAGAACTTTTTCTTACAAGTGTGACTAGCTATTTCAGCATGCATACTTTCATAATTAAAATTATTTGACCTGTAGAGTGATTTTTGTCGTGTAATTTGTGCTATCGTTGCCTAAATAACTTGCTGTGCAGATATTTCCTCTGTATTATTCTCTGCCCGCTATTCATAAACCTTGCCAGCCATGTTCACCATCTGTTAACACTAATGGATTTTTGTTAATAGGTTTTCTCAGCTCAGTTATCAAAGTAGTAAATGCATTTTACCCATTCCTTAATAATACAAGGGAATTTTCAGATCAATATATTGTATTGGTATCTTTAATTGTATTCATCAACTTCTTGGGGAGTGAGAGTGATAAGGTGTTAAAAAAAAAAGAGTGGCTGACATCCAGTTGGGTGCCTACACAAGGTATAAAAAAAATGCTGGAATGGAATTGCTTAACTATGTCAATGGACGCAAAGGTGGCAGTGTCAGAATATGAACAGCTACGGTCACACTGGAAAGAAGGGAAGGACAGCAAAGTTAGCAGTATCAGTAAAGGAGGTAACAGCTGCTGCTTTCTGGCAAACCATTTCCAAATTTGTGGTATCCGTGTGTAGGCTGTTATCGCTAAAGGCACTATAGGGAGAATGGCGTGGAAGTCACATGTGCTGCACAACAGGCAGTGTTTACTTAAGGTCTTCATCACAGTGTTGTTAGATCTAAGAACTACTGTCCCTTACCCCAGCCCTGAAGCCAGGGATTTGGAAATAGGCTTCTTAGAGGAGCATCCACTGCCTCTTTTGGCCACTGCTTCAGCCAGTTCTGCTTCCTCCACATGCAAGCGGGAAGAAAGTGCAACTGCTGGTATGATGCATTCATTATGCAAGTGCATTACATCCATGAGCAGCATTCCATTCCATATATACTGTTTTGGTATATTTATTTTTGTATTCCTGTAGCTGGGAACAGAAAAAATAAAACATTAAAATATGCTTGGGAAATAGATTTTAAAAAAGGAAGAAAAGCAGAGTGGTGGTGGTTGGATGGATGTCTTAGAAAGTTACCTGCGCTGGACTTTCTTCCAAGCAAAGTTGGTTTGGAAAAGGGTGGATGGGGGGTTGGGTGGCAAAGATCAAGATTAACTTCATTCATTCATTCTCTCAACAAACGCCCAGTGGTGTTCAGGGATCGGGAAAGCTATCAAAGCTTTCATTATGTTTTGATTTTTCTACATTTTTGTTGGATCCCTTCCTGTCCAAGGTTCAGTTCCCCTGTTCCTCTCCTGCCTCCTGGGAGAGCTCCTCAGGATTTCCCTTACGTGGACTCTGCCTTGGAAAGCATGTGGTATCTGGATACCATTGAAAGTGCAACTGAAACAGAGTACAGTACAAAAGCATTTTACACCAGTGCAAAGCAAAATCAATGGAGATGGAGCTTCTGTTCTTCAGGGAAGGAGTGTATTGCTGCTGATTGTTGTAGTGCCGACTTGGAATCTTTAAGTGACATAGCTGATACACACAATATTTGCATAATGATGGGATTCTGCTCCAGATCTTTCACCAAAGCACTGTATTGCTTTTTTATTGTTAAAATGGCCAAAACCTAAGTACTACTTCCGCCTAGATTAGACACACTGAATCAACATTTAGGTAAGTTCCATTGATTCATCGGGTTTACTGTGTTTGCGACTAACAGATATATTTAGGCTAATGCATTCTGAGTTAGCAAATACATGCACACATACATGAACTACTCTATAGTACCGTTGGGTGGGCACAATATTTCATCAACTGAAGAAAGGACCATAGCTTAGGAACTTGCCAAATGACACACTGTGCCTATAGGGGACCAAAGTTCAGGCTTCAGCATCTCAAGGTGCCACTGTGAAATCCCGAATCTGCAGCTCTGGAGACCTGTTACCAAACATACAGATCAGAGGTGTGATCAGTGGATCAGTGAATAAGCAGCTTCTTATTTTTTACCCATCTGCAATTTTACGTGAATTTATTCTTTTTGGATTTTGTCATTCTTTTTCCTCCCACTCCCATTTCTCATATACCCTAAAAATTTGTTCTAAAGGTCTGGAAAGCCTTCTAGACCAATACTTCTCAGGCTATCTGATGAAGGAGATAGGCAGCCCCCCCCACCCCCCCGAATGTGCAAGGAACTAGTATCATTTTTGTGCTCTTCGGCTCCAACCTTCTCATCCTTTTCTGGAAACTCTGTGGACTGGCAGCTATTAGCTCACAGACCAACACCAGTCTGCCACTTTGAGTCGTGATGCTCTAGAGTAAGGATATAAATCTTTGTAAAATTTTGTTCTCGTAGCTAACAAGACAGTTTAGCACAGTTTTGCACTTACTCTGGATGAAAAAAAATGCATGTGTGTTTATCTCTCTCTCTCTCTCTGTTTGTTTGTTGCACAAAAAAACTGACACTTCTACGCAGAAAGCAGCATTTTCTACATGGATAACAGCATTTTCTGTGCATAAAACAAGTGTCCTGCCTAGAAAAACACATTTTCTGCAGAGAAATGATTTCTGCAAGTCAGGTGTCTTTTTCTGCAGAAAAAAAAGTCACTTTCATTTTTCATGCAGAATTGAATCCCAAAACTGCAAATATTCATTGCTGTCTTGGATTCTCTTCATCAGAGTGTTTTGACATTTGAGAAAATGGTTTTATGATTTTTTTTTTTTACTATGTTCTTCTTTTCTGCTCTAGAGCACGTTTTTAGGGTTCAGGGAGGAGGGGAAGTCTTGTGCAAATGGTGGGATTCAGCTTAATATTCTTGTGCAAATGGTGGGATTCAGCTTAAGGAACCTGCTGCTTCTTCATGTCTTTTTCTACAGGACTTTCCAACTGTCAAGTGACTTATTATATAAGTCATCATAGCCAAAGTGAAAACATTTGCTGTCTTTTGTCAAAATGGGTTCATCATAAAAATAGTAAAGATGCTTTTAGCGTGTAATGATTATAATCTTGTACAATACCAGAGCTACAGAAATAATTATATGTACCAAATCTTGTGCTTGACAGAAACAACCTGTGAAAGATCTTTTGATGCAAAGAAATTGTTACTTCTCTTTTTGGAGAAGTTGGCATACTGAATTGTCCCTGTCTTGATATTGATATAAAGTCTGGATGACTCTCTGCAGATTTAGAATAACACTCATGGGAATTTCATGAATTAGCTTTTCAGATAGATCTGGGTGCTGGCTTAGATTCTGGTTTTGGATTCTCACTTGACAATTAATTAAATTCTTTATTATTTTAATTACTAAAAGGTGTCTTCATTGTTGGAACAAGATCCCTAGTTAATAACACTTAACCTCAAATTTTAGATGTGATAGTCTGAGTCTGAGTTTAAATTTTAGATTTTATTTTTTAAAATGAGATATGTTTGTTGCCTGCTTTGTTGGAATGATTCACTTGATTGCTGAAAAGATGGCTTGACACACTCTGAAATGCTATTTTATGAGGAAACAAGCTCAAACAGAAGCGGAAAGTCAGTTTGACATTGAGGGGTCCAGACCATTGCTTTTGCTCAGACTGGAACTAAACATGTAAGCCCAGATACTAATAGTTAAAATCAACATTACAACATTACTCTGTATTTATCAATTCTATAGTTACCCAATCAACATATGTGAGCAATCTGCTGTTCATCTATGTGTTTGGCTGCCTGTCTAAAATTACATCTTCCTTATTGAAGTGTGCGAAACTATTTTCAGATAAAGCGAAATAAACTTTTCATTGAGGGTCACAGTTACTAAGGCCAGACTGTAGTTTTACCCACATTGTGGCATGTTGTAATTTTGACAGGCAAAATGTCACACATCATAAAGGCTAACTTATGGTATAGCAACACAAGGCCCCAGGCCAAATGTAACCTTTAAGAAAGACTGACCCTGAACCGAAAATAAGGATTGGAGATTTATGGCTTTTCAGATGTCTTTGGATTCCTCATCACCAGTGATCTGGGATTATGGGAGCTGTAGTTGCAAAGGTGTTATGAAAAATAATTATAGTGACAACCAAACCTTTTAGCTGAACTCTTTATGAAGTGTCCTGTGAGACAGCAGCACGTTGCCTGTTACTCATTTTTAAGTGGCTCTCTGGGAAACCTGAGAGGTTAGGAGAACATCAAGTACTTATACTTACTATGAATTATGAGTTTCATACCTGCTGAACAACGACATCTCATTACACAGGATATATTAGAAGTATTCTGCAAAACAAGTTAGGAATAATGAAATCAAGACAGTTGTATCACTGAAGAACTGTGAAGTTAGGTTACTTCTGATTTTTTAGACATGCATAAAGATAGTATTCCATGTTAGTATAAAAAGAGGCAAGAACAGTGGAAGAAAGCAGGCGATGGATGATGTCTGCAGGACTGAGACTAACTGAGGGTGATAGAGGGCTCTTCACCCTAGCAGTTAGCAGGAACTTTGCAGCTATTCCATCTTTTTCTCCTTCACAATTCTCCACAGTGAAGAAAAAAGAAAGCAGCAGCAGTGGAAAATCAAGGAAGGGTTAGGAGTGGAGGATGACCTTATCTCAAGTGCCTGTAAAATTCAGTGAATGAGGCAGGGTGACAGTGTGGTCTATAACATACACACATACCCCTTGACTGGAACAGCTCTAAAAATGTACAGTTTCATCTAGAACTCTGCACACTGTAGGCAGGCATCCTAAAGAAGACAAAAGAACAGAGAATATCTGGGCAGGCAGGGAGCTAATAGGCAGGTTGGATTGTCTGCTGATGAGTGGGACGAAAGAAATTTAAATGTCGCAGGATAAGTGCCTAAAACACCAGCTTTGAGAAGGCTTAATAATAGGAAAGACAGACTGAGAATAGAGGATTGTGCTGTAAGTAGATCAGAGCTGAATCCCAAAGCAGAGCACTTTTCTCTGAACAGCTGGAAGGAGAGAGGCTGACCAGTCAGAGTGCAGCTTGCATTTAGTGATGACTTGCTGTGCAGGAGCAAATCCATTGTGAGCTGCATTAGTGGAAGATAGTCCACAGTCTTCTCCAGGGCAGTCAGGGCAGATACTCTATAAAGTGTCTGGCTATCTCCAGCAATCTCCATGGAAAGGGTTGCTTTGTTCAAAATGTGGTTTATACCAGAAGCATGGAGTATCAAACTTCCTTTCGTTTTGATTTTGGTGTTTGCACCACTCTGCTGTGCTCCTCTCTTGACTGTACTCACCTGCCTTCTTTGCTTATCTACAAACTGTGCTATCTTCTGCAAAAGCTGATACTGCATTACTAAGGTACAAGACCACAGTACCCTTCATACCTCTGTTATTTTTAGCACGGTGTCTTGTGTTCTGCACATAGAAAGTCCCAGGTGCAATTCCTGATATCTAAAGCCAGAAAACAATTTTGTCCAATTTTTTTTTTTGGGGGGGGGAGATAATGGGAGGATGCTGGCCCTTTTTTGCACAACAAGTATCTTTGAAAATCATGGAAATCGTCTCTGACTTCAGAAGATGTATATTTTGTTCAGAGCTATACTGAAAGCTGGTATACTGAAAGCGGTTAACTTTCCTGCTTCCTTCAGCCTTTTTCTAGTTGCTTTCCCTTCTAGTTGCTTTCCCCATCTAGTGCAGTTAGATAGTTGTAGACTTTGAACTTAATCTTCTTACAATCACTGTCATTGATGGTAAGGGTGTATTACTTCATTTACCTCCTTTCATTTCATTTATCTTCCTGAGTGCTGAATTTCAGATGACCAGCTCACTTCTGAACTGTTAGTCCCAGTGAATTGATTCCTTGGCTATGGGCAGATCTTCCTGCATTTCACCTTTACTGGATCATGATAGACTATGTTTTTGGCAGTGTCTGTGGTTCAGTTTTATTGTCTTCATTTGGCACATGACAAGGGGAGGCTTAGAGAGTAGTTATTGCCTGGAGTGAGTTAATGGCAAAGATGGTTCAATCAGTAAGTGGGTACATTACAACTTTATTGTAGTCTTTAGAAAGCAATGTGTAGTGTAGTGGTTTGGATGTTGGACAACAACTCTGGAAAGCAGGTTTCGAATCTCTGCTCAGCCATGGAAACTCTCTGGGTGACTTAGGAAAAGTCACACTCTGTCTTAGCCTCAGCGGAAGGCAAACCCTCTCAAAACAAATCTGAATAAATCTTGATAAGGTTTTGAAATCGTGATCAATTTGTCTTCAGGTTGCTGTAAGTCAGAAACAACATGAAGGCATACAAACATGAGCAAACTAGCTTTAAAACTGTGAATGCAATACAGAATTAAGCTATTCATGCCAAAGAATCTATCACCTTTTACTGTCAATCTGTATAGGAAATTAGATCTTTGCTTATATCATTTTTACACATGCAAATGAAAAGTTTCCATTTTTGCTCTCTACTGAGTGAAATTTCAGATTTTTTTTCAGTGATTTTTCCATTTTGGAATATGTTTTTACCAAAAAATTGCAGGATTTTTTTTTCACAATAATGTTTCATTTTTTTTAATGTAGTTATTGTTAAGCAAACATTGGCAAAGCAAACCAATGAAGTTGTAATCTTATTGTTCTCAAATAGCAGCAAAACCCACGTAGCACCTGATTTTTTTAAAATGGTGGTGAGAAAACGTACAAATATTCATTACATCCTTATTCATGACATTGAAACCTGTGTTAGGCTACGAAGGCTTCTTTTTCTTCCTCTAAACTTGTAAAGTGGAAAAGAAATGGTTAAATTGCTAGACCTTTGAAAGGTTATTATTTCAAAGAGGTTGGTTAAAACAGAAGAAATGCAAACACTGATTTTTCTTCTAAATTGTATTTAAGATAGGAGTGTTGAACAGATTTCTTAAACTGGTCAGTAAAGTAATCATTTTTGTTAATAACCTGACTTGACATAGAGCAAAAGGCAAACAGAAAAAATAAAAAGCTGCATATTGCTTAATTAACTCAGCTAAGCACCTGTCAAATTATTTCCAGTTTGGCAGAAACCAGATTTGCTAAAATTATACACAAGTTATTAAAAGGGAACAACTTAAACTAGAAATTTTGTAACCTGAGGCACAAATGTTCATAGCTCTGCATTCTTTCTCTTGAAAGTAAAATGAAGGTGCACATGTTAGTACTACTGCTTGTGTGAGTATCTTCCTACATTATGGGGATCCAAATGATGCAAAAGCATCACACAAATCTTCATTGTTCATGTCAAACATCATTGAAAATCTTAACCAGATTGGTAAATACAGAGCAATTTCTATTATGATTTTGTGCCCCCCAGCCCTCCCTCCCCATTTTTAAAAGAAGTGTGGGAACAATGAGGAAAATTTTGTCGTACTTTGCCCAGAGAAGGCCTTTTTTTTTTTTTCTGGAATAAATTAACCTGGAAAAGATGTTCCAGTTGCCTGCTATTGAAAAAAACGGCCTCTTTTTGGGCTAAAATGACCTGAAGGGAGAAAACATGACAGATTATCCTCACTTGTGGGATCATTTAAGTTTAAAAATGTTTTTGGTAATTTTATTCTTGGAAATGGAGGGATGGCAGGGGGCAGCCTCCCAAGGTCTCGGGGGCTGGCATTACAGCCCTCTAATCTCTGATGAATGCCCAGGCTAGTTTGCTTCACAAGACTTCTTCACTGGATGTGGCTTGAACCTTACAACTAGTATTCATTAATGATCACAAAGCCAGAAATGAGCTTAGTTTTCTTGCTCAGACTTAAGTTAGTACTGTGTAGTCTGGACAGACTTAGTCTATATGAAAGCTAGGCAGGCAGGTTTGGGTTGGCCAGATTGAAGGTAAACCTTGAAGTTAATGGTGGAGAAATGATAAAGAAAGTGTTGGAAAGAAAAAGAAGAGAAAGGGATGGACAACTGTGGCAGGTGTGGGGACGATTTTTATACCCTGGGGACTTCTAGGGGAGGTGTACACTACACTACACAAAACAAAACCAAAGTGGTGAGAAATCCACCTCTGGCTACCAGGTTTTTTAAATAAAATATTAAACAGTACAGTGAGTCCTTGTAACCTATTTTGAAGTTAAATTGTTGTACTTTGGGGCTTCTAAGACAGACCTTCATCCTCCTTGGGGAGCATAAAAAAGTTGAAGTGAGGATTCTGGAGGTATTCAGAGCCACAAACACATCCTGGGGGGCACATGTAGTCCCAGGTCTGGACTTTGCCGACCTGTATTATGCCTGTAATAGTCTCATCAGTGTTGGTCAAGCTTGGTTTAGTCATGAATCATAGAGCTGGAAGATGCCACAAGGACCACCCAGTCCAACTCCATTCTACCATGCAAGAATACATGAGCAAAGCACTCCCAGCAGATAGCCACCCAGCCTCTGTTTTAAAACCTCCAAAGAAGGAGATTCTACCACACTCCAAGACACCGTATTCCACTGTTCAACTAACTGCTCTTACCATCAGGAAGTTCTTCCTAATATTTAAGTGGAATCTCTTTTCCTGTAGTTTGAAGCTATTGCTCCTTGTGCTAGTCTCAAGATCAGGAGAAAACAAGCTTGTTCCATCTTCCTTATGGAATTGTATTTGTTTTAACGGTTATCTTCTAAATGTAACTAAGTCTTTCACCAAATTAGTAATAGTTTTTAAGTGTTCTTTTTATGTTTTGAAATATTTTTCTCTCTGTTAATAAACCATAAACCCTTTGAAGAAAGCAGTAAGAAGTCCTTAAAAATGCTTTTGTGCTTTTCCATGCTTTTCCATCTCTTCTCCCACCCTCCCCTGGTGAAGAACAGTTTGGAAAGCTATGCTTTAGGCAGATGTTATTAGTATAATCAGTCAGCCATCTAGATTGTGCATTCAAGTAGAAGGCTGGTATTATATTGAGAAGCGATAAAGGCCTTCTGTAAAATGTCAGGGCCGACTTTTATTCAGGTCATTGACTGTTTCCGGAAACTCAGTGATATGTCAGAATGCTACAAAAATGGACAATAATATACCAATGTTTATATTTTCTTGTAAATGACATTTATGTGAAAAAGAGATCTGTTTGTACTAATAGAGCAGGCCTGAATGTCACTGGTCTATGATACAGATTACATGTGGAAAATACATTTCTGTATAAATTTGAATCAAACCAACCATGCTCCTTTTCTTAGATTCTTTTTTTAATAAAATTATTTTTCATTTTGCTTGCTGTAGCCATTTTTTCAAAATATTTTAGTTAGCTGATTGCGTTGTGTGTTTTTCAGTGATACCTTGTGTCATGACATAATGGGAAAAGTCACAGAATACATCAAGTCAGGGATCCTGGCTTGTTGCAAATGAGCAACTATGAACTGTGTGCTTGTTCACACTGGTGAATCATTCCTGCATTTGGTGAGAGTGGTTGAAGAAACCACTGAATTTTGCAGTATGGCTTATTTATTGTGTCATCGAGCAGCTTCCTTTTTCAGTTTGTTCCCTCCCTGCAAAACAGAGAAAGACCCCAAGGTTTTTTGTTTTTTCCCCCTTGATCTCTTTGTCTTGCGTGTTGGGATGGAACAAACCAGAAAAACAGAAGTTGCTGCCTGCCAGGTAAAATGGCAAACCAGTTGTGGAGTAAAGCAAGGTGACTGGTTTAGCTGTTCTCACTGGCCTGGGAATGGTAGAGCAACATTCATCAGCACACTGGGGTGAAGGATGGGTGATGTTACTTTCTGGTTGCATCTCCGTGTTGAATTCTAGTGAAGAAGATCCTGTCACCTTCAGCATCAGCTTTTCAGTTTGCGCAAGGATCTGTTTTAGGAATGCTCTACAGAAAAGCTTCTATGCACACACCATGTTTCATGTGTGGCCGTTTGATCCTGTCCTTTGAAAGGAGAAAGAACAGTGCCATGAAAGAACAAGTTGCTACATGTCACTTTTATGATCTCATTTTCTCATACCATGTTATATATCAGAAATTGCTTTTGAAAGTCACCTCAGGTTCAAAAGAGGTTTGCATTTTAGAATTGCTTAAAACTGCCTTAGGTTTTTTCTTTCCTTTTTTTTTTTTTTTTGGTCTGGGTTAATATTAGTAGTTTGATGGTTGAATATAAAACATCTTGAATGTCATGAATTTTTAACAACAGAATGTCAAAGCTCATTAGTTGTTGAAGAAAATGTAATTAAAATAACAGTTTGATTTTTAAAGGTCAAACTCAAATAGCATGGTCAGGTATTCAAAGTAGAAATTTGTATTGTCAGTTCATGTGAAATAGCAGGCATGTAATACCTCTTTATCAGAAATAATTTTTGAGATTTGTGAAGAATGTGCAGAGGAGGAGTCTTTTCAGGACTGTTGATGAGATTTTAGAGGCTTGTTTGAAACCTTTCTTTCTGTTTGGTTTGGATGATACAATAGTTGAATATGTCTTATAAGTCTGATGTGCTACCATAAATGAGTAGAGAATCAAGAGATGCCTGAGGGCATAGATGGTAGCGGGAGAGTCTAATTTTTAATCTGAACAGCCTGCAGAGGTTAGCTGAAATCCTTCTGTGTTTCTCTGGTGTGCTTGACTTGTCCTCTGAGTGATCAGCTGTACCTAGGTGGTAAAGCACATACCTTGCATGCATACATTCCCTTTTTCAAACCTCAGCATCTCCAATTGCAATGATCGTAGCAGCTGTCCCTTGTGACCCATGGATTGGTCTATTCTGAGTATTCTGCTATGACAAGCAGTCCTTGCAATATGAAGAGTTTATTATCTTTATATGTAGCATGGCTCATCTTCCATTTGTGGCAAACAGGATACATCTCCGTGATTTGCCTTCAAATAGGTGGAGAACCCATCTGTAGGACATGACAGTTAAAGGGAAGCTGTTTTGTAAACCGAGACTATTGAGAGATAATAGATGCAACTGGCAACTTTTATCGTATCTGCCCACCATTTATTGAATATCTATACTTCTTCTGTTGGGGGGAGGGATCCAGGACAAAGCTGGAAGAGGTGCTAATGGTTTGATTTGTAATCTCCTGCACGCACACACACACACACACACACACACACACACACACACACACAATATAGATGTTATAGTCACATTCAACACTCTGAAATGATGTTCTATTTCAGATTTGGAAACTAGTTTCTTTGTTGGGTTTTCTGGTTTTACCATATACTTGGTGTTGATGTTGATACCTTTTTGAAATTTCACTATTTTTCTTCTTCGTAATTTTTTTTTTTTATATTTAAATCTGATGATCACAGTAGCCAGTAGACTGAGGCACTTAGGTTAGTTTCATTCACCACGTTGCAGATGGGAGGTGATAATAGCAGGTTATTAAGTAAAGGATGTTTCAGAAAGAGAGATCTGTGTGCCATGGTTAGAATAAAATTATTTTGTGCTGTCTCCCTGCCTTACAATTTTAATATAAAAGCATATGGTAGAGTTAAGCTGTGGGTTCTTTGCAAGCACTCCTCAATGTTTCCTAAAAATTGTCATTTTGGATTACATGAAGCTGGTCAAAATTTCATACTGCAAAATATATTTGAAAAATCGTTCAGTCTTTTTTCCTTTCTTTTCTGCTCCTTACTTAAGGCTACACTTACACTGCTGGTCCTTCGAGAGAATACCCCTTCTGGTTAACTCCACTTTTGTGGTGTTCACAAAGAAAACAACGTGTATTTATGTTAAGGTTTTGAGCAACCTTTTCTCTATTGCAACCACTAATTCATATTTTGCCTGATAGACACACAAGTAAAGAAGGTTGCTGGGCCTTTTGGAGTTATGGCAGAGTCACAGAGGTAAGGAAAAGATTTGCTGAGGGCTCAGCAAAGTAGTTGAGGAAATCAATTGGTTCCCTTAAAAGAAACAAACGAAAAGGCTTTGGAATAGCCAGATAGTCCTTCCTGGAAAGTAGTCTCCTCAGCAGAACTTAACTGAGCTATTGACAATTTCTTGTACTCACCTGTCTCTGCTTTCAGTGGTGTTGTCCTTCATGCTCTACAGGCCAGTCCAGATTCCCCTGGGTATACTGGGATTGTTATTCAAAATGCAGATCTTAGCAGCAGAGCTGTTCCAACCTAAAGTTGCTTATATAGGTCTTCTGCTGTTGTCAATCTATTTTTAAAATTAGCATGCATGAAACAAGCACAATTATGCCTTCGGCTGATTATCCTGTTAATGTTAATATCCTTGTTCATCCAAAACTAGAACTTCTTGCATTATCCATTCATCATAGAGCTTTAAATGATATCCATTGCTCAAGGTGATGTGTCAAGAAATAGAGTAATTAAGATTAAAAATTACCTGAAGTATTTTCCCCTGTTTTTCTTGGGGTGTATTCTTAACTTCTTGCAGGGGTTTAGCACAAGTTAAGGAAAATCAGTCCAATTCAGAAAGACTGCCCGTGACATTCAGAGTACTTCCAAATCACTGTTTCTTTTAAGCTCCTCCTCATGTGTTTAAAATTAGATTAAGTAGAAAATACACTCACAAAAAGTAGAAAATACACTCACTACTCTTACTTCTTGTCTTTTCCGATATGAAGTTGTAGTTACAAAGACCCCTGGAATAACGCTGAGTGATAGCCAGAGAGTCCTAAACGAGGGTTTGCGCATCTCTAGTACAAGACCTCTAGTGCTAAACAAGTCTGAAATGCCCTGTGGATTTTTGAAACTACATGAAAAATTGTTTTTAATTCTGGAATATATATATTTTTTTACAACTCAGAGCATCATATTCTGGTGTCTTTGAGAAGTTCTTTGAATTCCAACATTCTGAATTTTTTTCAATAAGCAGGTCTTTAAGCTTTGTTAGCTCTTCTTATCTTTTTTCTTAAAATAACTGTCTTGGAAAAGAGTCTATATAGCAAGGATCTATCTCTCTTTAATGTTATTATATGTGTGTAGAGACTTTGGGCTGTTTCACATGCTTTACATTAATAAAAGGATGAATAATCCCTGCAGAATGAAATCTTCCTTTTTTTAAATATACTTTTTATTGAAATCGGAAGAAATATGAAGGTAATCATTGAAACATAAAGAGAAAAGAAAAAAGAAAAAAAAGCCAAATATGATATCTAAATGTTTCCAATCATGTAATGATACGCCAAATTGTACAAATGTAATTGTATTCTCTGAGATTATAAACTATGACAATAATAAATAATAATAAAAAAAGTCACCCTTTGTATATCCTGTCTATTTTAAAGAAAGTTCTTCAGTCCTTTCTTAGATACTACTTAGGTACTACTTAGGTAGATAGTCCTAGATAGTATATTCTAATACCATTTATTCATGCACTTCTATATAACTGTGTATCATTACATTATTTTTATTCCTCTTGAAGCGATATTAGATATCTCTTTGTCTGAATGAATGTTTCTCAGATTAGTCCACACAGATTTTTGAGTAAGTATGTGTGTGTGTGTGTGCACATCTATACATACCTATAAATAAACATATATACACATAAGTGTGTTTAAATTAGTAAACGCTTAGAGATCTTGTGATCTATCTGTACAATTACTGTTCCATGTCAGTTTGGATATTTAACTATTTATTTAAGTTAGTATGTCCATTCCTTTATTACTCTGACCCTAAGAGCCTCTCTGTGACTGGGGCCCACTCCTCTTTAACTTTTTCCTCATCTTTCCCTTTAATTATGTGGGTTAGTATAATAACCCCTGCAGAATGAAATCTCCCTTAGATCTGTGTGTACACAAGTTGTTGCTTGTCTGACCTTGGATTGCTATGTTGTGGCTATTTATTTATTTATTTTTAATAACACAGAATTGTTTTTCTCTGGGAATTATGAGCTCAGTTCCACGGGTCTCAGTAGCAACTCTCATATTTCCATACTTTCTCACGGCCATCCAGAATCTTATTGGAGCATGTAGATATCATACGCAGGCTTCCAGTGAAACTTCTCGCCTCTCGTTGTTGTGCACCTTTAAGTTGTTACCAACTTATGATGACACTAAGGTGAACCTATCACGGCATTTTCTGGGGCTGAGAGTGTGTAACACACTGAGGGTCATCCAGTGGGTTTTCATGGCCAAGTAGGGAATCAAATCCCGACGTCTAGGGTCGTAGCTCGGTCTCTCCTGTAGGTAAGTCAGATCCAAGATTTTTTTAAAAAAAAATCTTTCCCAAATGGTACACGGATCTGCCTGTACATATAGTTTCAACTATTTGAAAGTTTGCAGGTCACTAAGCTATTGACTAGAAAACTAGAATGTGGATGTGTTCAGCTTAATGTTCTGACTTTGACTTTTGTGTAGCTATCCTTGTTACCGGTTTCCTTTGTGAAAGTTTAGAGAAAGGAAATGCTTGGGAGCCTCTAACTGCGATGATAAAATATACTTCTACTAATTTGCCATTGCATTGTACATTGCTTTTATTTGTGCTGCCTCTCATGTTCCCCCAAGGAAGTTTACAGCTGGAGCACAGGCTCTACATGGACACAAACTATGTGGTAAAGTGCAAGAAAATTTTGAGTCTCCTGCAGACACTGGAGCATGGTGGGACAAAGTGCAGCTCCTGCTTTTGCAGCCTCCAGTCCTTCCAGATACCCCAGACTTCCCCCTTTCTCATAACAACAACAACAAACAACAACAAAACAAATTGCCTGTCCTGGAAGTTTCAAGTGACAACCATTAATCTTTTAAATAAGTTACAATTTCTTTCTGTTCCCATTCAGTGGAATTACGAGTGTGGGTTTTTGGGAGTTCTCCCTGCCCTCAAAGAATCTTGAAGACCCCCAGACTTACTTCACTTACCCACCCTTGAATAGGGACTTGTGTGAGTTATATGTTTACCCAGCTCTGTTTTAGATTGGATGTAAGGTGATTGTATATGTTCTCAAATGGGATGCTCGTCATGTGTCGTGGTCAAGTGTCCTTGCATGAACAATGCCCAGAATCCTCTGTGGATTAATGTAGCATTGTTGTACACTAAGTGTGTATTTTCTAAATTGGTTGGCAACACCCAAAGAACAAATTGAAGTTACTTGTCATGAAACGTCTTGGTTGAAACATTAATTACATGAGGAGTGGTTTGGAGATGAACTGAGTGTAATCAAAAGAGAGTGAGGAATTCATTGTCTTTTGAGATTTGTATTTGGTTTATACAATCTCTGCTGTGATTTCTGTAAAAGATCCCAGGTTTTCTGTGCACTTGTGCCCCTGTGCAAATGCAGTGTCTATCTTTCCCAGCCTGTACAATTAATTGGAATTAAATCTGTTTGTACCTTAGGCTACGCTTGTTTCCTTTTTGTTCTCAATTTAGCCTGTTAGGCAAATGTCAGTTCATTGTATGAAAGTTATCATCAACTACTTTTCTTTGTTTCAGATGTTGCTGGGTTTTGCTAAATGTACGGCCCATTATATAAAACTACTGACATGTGTGAGTGATTCAGTATCTATTATTGGTGAGATCATACCTTCAGAACTCTCCAGTGCCTGTTCTTAGGTACCCTTTAGCTTTAACTCTGTGTACCAGTTAACTTTTGCTTTCACTGCTTGTGCTTGTGCTTGTTGTCACTTTGCAAATACTTTTTTGCTATATGCCAAATAGCCAGGAGAATTGCTGTAATTTTATTCTGTATAGTGATGGAGTGAGCAAATAAGAAACTAGTATTTCAGAACAGAAGCAGAGACTTTTTGAATTGTTCAGAGGCAATATTGCAGAATTACATTGACAGTGCAGTGACTGGGATAATATTTCAGTCTAGAGGATTCCACTTTTCTGTTCTTAAGACTCCTTTGGATAAAAAACACAGTAGAAAACACTTTGCCAAGCATTACCTAATTTGTAGCACTCGTCTTGTTGCCTGTGGTGCTGAAAAACTGTTGGCAGGTAATCGGCCGGGTAATCGGCAGGGAATCTGATTGGATTTTCTGAAAACATTGTGTTGACACAAATTGACAACATAAGTTTGTGTTAATGGGACAGGGGTACCTGTGATCAAACAGGCTAGTAAGCATCTGTGTGGCTTAGTGATTTCTTTGGACTTACATACAGTGTGCCCACCCTATATGCATGGGTTCTGTTCCAGGAATTCCATGTAAAACAAAAAAATGCAAGTGCCATTTCCCATTGTAGTCAATGGACACAAAATGTATGCCCCGCAGCAGCGCATGCACATGCCCATAATGTCCATTAACTCTAATGGGACACGATGCTTCATGGGACTTGGTATTCCTGCTTTCCAAGGTCATGCCAGAAGAGGGTGCACTGTACAAGGCTGCATAGAACGCATAGCCATCTGTTACTAAGTCCGACCTGGTTTCTTCCCAGTGACTGCCAAGGCAAGAACACAGCTTGCCTACAAGCCAGTGAAGGCCATTTGGGTCGGCAGCAAGAACGTGGAGGTGTGCCTTGGTTTCACTAAAGCATCACTATGACTGGGGCCAAATAATACATCGCTGAACTGCTTGAAAACTGTGCAGGGTAGCTTTCCCATTGTCTGAGTACCAGGATTCCCATGAGGAAACCTGGCTGTCCAGCAAGTTGACAGGACAAATGTAGTTTGTTAGGTTGGATTTAAAGTAAGAGTGGGAAATTAAAATGAGATAAAGGACTGAATTCCCCTACCTGAAGCTGTCAGTGGTCTGAATGATGTCAAGGTACATGGCTGCCTCTCCAGGTATTCAATGACTTCACTACATTAATGGAAACCCAGGCATGACACAAATTCTAGCCCACCCAAATGCTGGCTGCAGGATCCTGATCCCTAACATTTAAGTCTTTGTAATTCAAAACAAGCACCTTGAATTCTGCACAGGAACAAACAAACTAGAAGCCACTGAAATTAATCCAAGAGTAGAGTACTATGTTCTTCTCACAAAAACCACACTTCTCACAAAAGTCTTGCTGCTGCATTTTACACAAGCTGTTGTTTGTGATGGCTGTTCAAGAGCTACTTGTAGAGAAGTGCGCTGTACAGTGGACCCTCATTCATGGGTTTAACTTTCATAGATTTAATTTTTTGCTAGTTTATACAACCCCTGTTTAAGATTCCCTCTCAGTATTTCCTATCAGGTTGCATAGCCTTGAAAAATCCACCTCTGGTTCTTCTCCTCCTCCACCCTCTGCTGCCTGGATAGCTTAAGGTGGCTCATGCCTCAGTTTCTAAGCCCTTAGATGAGTACATTGAGGGGGACCAAAAATGGACAACTCTTGACCCCCTTCACAAGCAGAAAGAAACCAGAGTGTACTCCTTTCCTCTCATAGAAGTCATCAGTGCTGCTTAGTTTCCTTGGGAGTAAGACCCAATTTCCAATGACACACGCCATGGCATCCTCTTGTGCGGCCAGTGTGAGGTCACTTTACTTGCAAGGAAACCTGGCCTTGAGCCCCCCATCCTCACTGCCAGGTTCAGTGCACGCCTGCTGTTGGAGCTGCGTAGCCTCAATCCTTGGGGAAGCTGTTCTTCTCAACTTCAGTTGGACATTTACTCATGAGGAAGCCCAGGCTCAGAGCCTTGTGGATGTGTGTTCTGGTTACCAGACTTCTCTAGAGTAACAGGGAGAGAGGATCAGTTTTAGGATCTTGACCGAGACTGCACAGGGCTCTCAATACCAGCTGGTGGGTTTACTCCAGAGTAAAACCCACCGTCCCTCTAGGTAGAGAGATTTGTGTTTTTTTCCACTTTTGCAGGGGTCTTGTGCCCCCAACTCCTGTGAATGTAGAAGGCCAACTGTAGTAATTAAAGTAAGAGGTGATGTGGGAATGAATCATGGTGGCCAGATCTTTCTGCCCTGAGAAAGGGAGCATGCAGTGAAAGAGACAAAAGTCAGCAAAGATGCACTTGGCCACTCTGCCAGATCTTCAAGGAGTGATGCCAGTACCAAGAGCATTGCTTAGGTATGCACCTTTTGAATATAACTGTCAAATACTTTTGTTAGTTGAAGTGTAAGTAACACACTCAACCGTCATTATGATTTATTAGAAATCATTGTATACAGTAGCATATTCTGATTGTGCAAACTTTCTGCTCTATATAGAAATCCTCTTTTCATATGTACACCAATTTCAAGTCCACTACTGTGTTTTTGCTTATGTAAGTCATTTGCACTTTCACAACCCCCCTGAAGTCTTTACATTAGGTGTTGCTAATGTTAGCTTCAATAGTGCTTGTGTGGTTATTGCAGAAGATGCAGGTTCTGGTGGAACAATGCCATCTCTTGTACTATTTCTGTTAGTGTTAGATTTGATATAACACTATATTACATTACATTTACCTTTTCATTTCTATTCCAGAAATGCATAAAATAAATGTTACCTTAATTTAAATCTCACAATTTAAAAATTTAGTTTCACGTGTTGCAAAATGGACCTGAATACCCTGAAGGTACCAGATCCCTTCTGATCTCTGAAGTGAAGCAGGGTCAGCCCTGGTTAGTACTTGGATGGAGACCTCCAATGTATATCAGGTGCTGTAGGTTATATTTCAGAAGAAGGAACCAGAAAAACTGTCTCTGTGTATGCCCAGCCTAAGAAAACCCAAGGAAATTCATGGTGTCAACTGCAAGTTGACAGGAAACTTGAAATGACATGCATACACAATGAGGTTCCAAATTACCTTTGGCTGATCTTTGCTTATCCAAGGGACTTTTAATGTTGTTCATTCCCCTTGCTGTATTTACTTGCATAAATGTAGGAAAGGCAGTACCAGAAATGAAAGTAACAGCCATGCCTCCAGTTTATTCTATTCATATAGTAAGCATTGTATGTGTGCATGTGTGTGTTGAACTGGGGGAAGTAGGCCTGTGTCTATTGCCTTTGCTCCTTGGCCATCCTCTTGGAGTTGATAGTCCAAAGGCGGGAGCCTGGTTTTATATTCACAGCCTACCCATGTGGATTAGAATAATTACTGTGTAGAGTTCTGAGTTCCACAGGAGGCCTACATATAAAGAGAAGACTTCCTCCTTTGCTTCTTTTAGCCCTGTGAATGGTAGTGGGTAAGGCTGACAAGAAATGACAACTGGGGTAGGACCACTGAATTCAGACCCACTCTTCCTCTTGTGTTACTGTAATGAGACAAAAGTTGGATGAGAATAATCAAATTATCAAAGGGTGTTATCTATTCACGTATCCTCAGGCAAAGGGAATGCTTTCTGTGTTACTCACCACACTGGTGTCTTACACTGCATGAAAAAAAATGAGGTGCTTGAATGGGTAACACAATTCACCTCAAACATCCCCATTTTGCCACATGTTCTCCATCACCCTTTTGATTTCCTCTGAAGCTAAGACTGAATGTGCGATAGAATTTATCATTCTGGCATGTTGTGCAGTTTTGCAGAGGTTTTGTCGTATTCATTTTCATTTGGTTAAATGAGCTATGATGTCATACAATAACATTGTTGAAGTTTAATGCCTGAGGGGAACAGAGAAGAGAGAGCAAATGAGCTTGCTAAGTGGCAGAGTATCTCAGAGTGTTTCACTTAATGGCCTTTTTGGCTCTTGGTCATGACCAGGGAGAAGGTTAACGCGATACTCTAGTTGTCACTGTGTCATGATTATAGATGGACATAACTTTTTTTCTTGGTTATTTCCCTCATGAGTGTACACTGAAGACATCATGATACATTTTTTGTATAAGGCAACATACATTTCTCTTAATAGGAAAGTATAAGATTTTGAAGAATGAAAGATGTTAAGAGCTCACATTTATCAGCTTCAAATTAAGTATATGTGTTAAGCTAAATGAGCAGGAATAAATCATGATTTAGAAGCAATTGCAACAGGTGGGTCAAAGAGTGTCAGTTCTAGGTTGTGTTCATCACGTGAACTTGAGATGCTCTTCAGAGGTAAATTTACAAAATCTCTAAATCAAGGCTGAGCTCACATGACTATTTAGTTAAAATTGTCTCCAGGTTAACCTTCAAAAGCAAACCTTGATTTATTCACATCCTGAAAGAAAATAATTAGATACCCTTTTTTTTTCTGAGCCCAATTCATAGTGATTCTCACTTACTTTTAAAGTGCTCAAGAGCCTGGGATTGAAGTACCTGAAGGAGCGTGTGTTTCCATACCAACCTGTTTGTACATTAAGCTTTTTTTTTTTCTGAGTTTCTTCTAAAGATGCTCCTTTTATTGGAAGTACATTATTCAGCCATAGGAGAAAGGAGTTTGTTTTAAAGGAAGCACTGAGTCATTTATTTTATGATTCTGTAGAACAACTGTCAGTAAACCCAATTAAAGCTGTACTTCTAAGGCATCATCTTATTTCTGTTTTAAAGGTGACGACCCTTGTAAACACAAGCAACAAAGGGCCATCTGGGAAAAAGAAAGGTCGATCTAAGAAAGCTCATGTGCTGGCTGCCTCGGTAGAACAAGCGACTCAAAATTTTCTGGAAAAAGGAGAGCAGATTGCAAAGGAGAGCCAGGATCTCAAAGATGAGCTGGTGGCAGCTGTCGATGATGTGCGCAAACAAGGTGTGTATTAATGCCAGAAGTTGTAAAACAACGTGATTACAGATGTCTTCTGAATATTAACAAGCTGGTTAACACAGTTTATGATGAATGCTAACTGTACAATGTACACATTGTGCAAGTGCATGGAATTTTCACACAAGTGTTTAGTGATAATTAAATTCAGAATTGCTTTAGACTGCTCCCACCTTTTTGCTGGATTTTCACAACCGAGTTGACAAGTGTGCAGTCTGAGATGCTTTTCCTAAATTAACCGCTTGAGATTGTTATTGTAGACAATTATTTCATCTGATTCCTCTTCAGATATACTACTTTTTCAAGGAAAAGAAAAAAAAAAATAAGAAATTGCTGATTACACTGATTTTTTCGTTAAATAGTCAGTCACACCTGTCTGCTCTGAAGAAAGTGAAACAATATTTTGTATGGCGTGATTAAGACTTTTGACCAAAAGGTTTAATTATAGACCAAGTAACATGTTAAATACTGTCAGTTAATTTGATAGCCATTTCTAAAATTATATGGGTATTTTGTTGCATAGATTCTGGTTCTGGGGGAAGAAAAACCCTCTATTTTTTAGTACTTTTTGTTTAGGCTGTTACAATATATGTTAAATAAATGATATGTTGTATAAAAATATTTAGTGTATTAATTTTTGTAAAATTGGGGGAAGAAATGGGATATAAATAGGAAGTTTCATATGAAAACTCTGCATTATAACCTGCATCTCCTTTCAGTAAATTTATGGAAGTGGATTGGACAGTGTTTGCCCATTCAGTGTGAACAGAAGGCTTCCTGTCTTCATTCCTAGTAGGCTTCATGATGGCATCACATAGTCAAATCCAGTTCATTGTCTTGAAATCAGTGTTTGCAGGAAGGGTAGGACACTATGCCATCTTCCCTTTTCTTTCACTTTATAATGTGTTTTCCATATTTTAATAGGTACAGAAAACAGAGGTACATCTCTGAGTGATCCAGTGTAGTCCACTGGTCCAGTAGTCCAAGTAGTCTTTTAAAGATGCATGGATTTGAGCCACGTGTAATGCCTCAACACATTGTACAAAAACTATAGTTCAACCATAATCTTTCTCACTAGACTTTTCTTGAGCGAGAACATTTATATTCTTACTTTTCTGAGCATTAGTGGAGGCTATACCTGATCACTATGCCTAAGAAGGCCCCAACGGATACTGCCCCCCGGTCCATATTGTGTTCTGGCTGAAGAGAGTGGGCATTCTTGATTGTAATTGCTTAACCTGGTGCTCTTCCTCCATGTCACCGTTCCTTATTAAGCAGGATGTCTCCTCCCTCTTTCAATCTACGGGAGCTTTGTTGAATAAAGTAATAAAGCATTTTACTCTAGGCCCTTCTTCTGTATCAGGAGAGATGGATTCTGACTTGCATCCCCAATTGACTTGTTCTGTTCCTGACACATTCAGTGTTCTTGTTATCAATACATTGGGTTTTGCTGTCCAGTTCCTTCCTGGGGTTGATCCCCATTAACTCTTATGGATTACTATAACACATACTCTGTGGGTCAAACTCTGGAAACTGTTTGGAAAGTTCAGTGGGTCCAAAATGCTGTGAGCAGAGTGCTGATTTGTAGCTAATCACAGGAACCATACAACTTTGTTGTTGAAACAGCTTTATTGGCTACTGTTTTGTGTCCATGTGCAAGTCAAAGTGGCAGTTATGACTCATATGAAGTCCTCAGTGCTTAGGCCCAGAGTATCTGAAAGACCACGTCTCCTTTTATTTTATTTTTCAAAATTGTTTTTATTGTGTATAAATCAAAGATAGACGGCAACAGCAACAATGTAAAAACAAAAGAATAGACTTTACTTAACAACAAATAACAACAATGCATTTCTCTCATTAAACTTATAAAGCCCAAACAATTAAAAGTCTTGCCACATGTTATGGGACCAGCTTATTATTGTCCAGTAACATACCTTTCTTTAAAAGAAAAAAGATCAATATTATTCTCCATTTTTCATTTCTTTTTATATGATCCTTTCTACCATATGAGAAAAGAAAAATAAGAATAAGAGGCTTATTATTCCTAGATTTTTAACATATCAAAATGGTCTACATTTTTAAAATATCAGAGTTATCTACAAGTATGTACCCGCTTCAGTTAAGATCCTTTGGGGGGACTTTGTCTCAGTCCCACCACTGTAACAGGCCCAGTTAGTGAGGAAATGGGCAAGAGCCTTCTTCGTGGCTGCTCCCAGGCTGTGGAATTTCCTTTCACAGGACACTAGGGTGCCCTCAGCTCTGCCTTTGCTGGCAAGCAAAGACTTCCCTATTCAAACAGATACTTGATGGTTCATTATTGTTATGTTTATAAATGATTTCATACCTTTGAAAAATAATTGCATTTGAATATGGTGTTTTCTTCAATTATGTTTTAATTTCTTGTCATCAGATATTGAAGTTTCTCTTTGTTAGCCATGTGTACAAATGGCCTCGGATGCTCTGCCAGGAGAGAGGGGAGATGTCAATAAATTAAAGAGATAAATAAACCCTTATTTCATTGACGTTAACATTAATAATTTGTTAACCGTTCATTAACATTCTCAATATCTCTTGAGCTCTAGGTCGTCTGGCAATGGATCATTGTCCAGTGACTGATGGGGTGGCTACCTACTCACATTACAAATGCCACCCCAACAGATTAGAATGTGAAAGGTTTAACTTATCTGTTTAGTATTATTCATATTTACAACTTAAATAGAATTGTGTCTGTTTGAGTATTCCCATGGAGGTCATGTGACTTCTCTTTCTTATAATATTTCCTTTAAGATACTGTATAGCAGGGCTTAAATACCCTAAAGGCACCAGATTCAGTCTGATCTTCGAAGCTTATTGAGATCAGCCTTGGTCAGTACTTGGCAGTGATATATTTAAATCTTTTACTCTAAGTCTCAAGTCTCAAGTCCTTGAAGATATTTTCAAGTCAAGTCCCAAGTCAAGTCTCAAGTCTGGAAGTCAACTCTATACCCCGACCAAAATTCCAGAATTATTGGACAGAGCCAACTAAATTCAGTTTTAACAATTTAAACAGAATCGGGCCTCCACATTTGTGATTTTGCCATCTGCAGCTTTGAAAGTGGGGAATAGGATCCTTCTTACTCCCCATTACTGAACCTTCAAAAGCTTTAGAAGGAAGGATCCTTCCTCCTCAAGCCTGCTGCCTAACATATTTGCTGTTCACCTCTGAGAAATGCACCCTGCACTCTGGGGGTGAGTCTTGTCTTCTGCTCTTAGGTAAAGTTTTAGAAGCCTCCTCCAATATACAACAGGGACAGAATGCTGAGCAGACCTCAAGCCTGCCTCAAGCCCATTGCCTGACCTGTTTGCTGTTCCTCTCTGAGAAATACATCCACACTTTGGGCTTGAGAGAGATTGTCATGTGACTAGTAGGCAAAAAAAGATGGAGGCATAGTTCAAAGTCATAAGGTTTCTTGATTAATGTGTTGTTAGTGAACCAAGGGCAGCAAATCAGTCATTAAAAATATACAAGTCTCGAGTCGAGTCGAATCAATGCATCATTTATTGCCGAGTCGAGTCCAAGTCGAGTCACTGAAGTGTCTTAAGTCGGACTTGATTCCGAGTCTGTTGACTCGAGTCTACATCATTGGTACTTGGATGGGAAAGCACCAATGAATACCAGGCACTATAGGCTACATTTCAATGGAAGGAACTGGCAAAACCACCTCTGAGTGTTTGTTGCCTAAGAAAACCCTATGAAATTCATGGGGTCTCCATAAACCAAGAGGCAGCTTGAAGTTACAAAAGCTAGGCATTGCTTGAAACATAAGAGTGAATTTCTTAGCTCTTCAATAAGGTGGGCACGGCAGGTCGCTAGTGACTTTCCATGAGAAGCATCTCACATATATTGACTTTGATTATAGGTATCCTCTCTAGTGGTAGCATCATTATGCGCTTGTCAGTTCCCACTGTTGTGAAACCCGTTACAGCAAGATACCATCTGCCAGGAGGGATGGCAGACATGCTGTTGTGATTTAACCCCCTCCCCCTTTTTTTTCCTTTCCCCCCAGTAATTCTCACTGCAGGATGATGTTATGCCCTCGATATTCCTGGATATTACAGGGGAGAAGAGAAGAGCCAGACATAGGCTTCTGTCATTTATTCACATGGAAGCTTAGTTATCACTACTGTGACCACAACTACCACCACAAACACCAGCTTTACCTGTAAAATAGTTTGGAGTGTTCAAGGTGTTTTCACATGTACTGACTGCTTTTGAGTTCTTCAGTAAGGATTCTGATAATGTGACATTATTTTTGGAAGGATCATTGACTATTTTAGATAAATCGGTGGAAATTGTTATTAAAGAGAACTATTGAGAGTACAGACCATGACTTCTTGAGCACATACCAGCATGTCTTGGGCGTTGGGAGGTTCTGCCTCACCAAACTTAAAGTTCTTTGAGAATGTCAGCAAGCATGACATCTGACAGGCATATTTACTAGAACTTGCAATTTTTTTGCGAGTTCCTCATCAACAGCTTCTGAATAAACTTATCATTCATGGAATAAGAGGCCAAGTTTTAAAGTTCTTATGCAAAGAACTGAGTAGATGCCTAAAGAATGTGCAGTGTGCCTCCATGGAATATTTTCTAATGATCTGAGAATGAAAAAGGCTTCCATAGGAGATGGAAGAAAGGACATACAACCAATTTTACTACAACAGATTAGTGTGGGCGTATAATACTGTTGACAGAAAGGTTAAAGCCCAGAATGATATAAACCTTGTGAAGGATGATGATCTTGGAAGAAGGGAGACTGTAGGTAGGGGAACTGCACAATTCCTAGTTTGGTGCAGTGCAAATTATTCTGGATGATTTCCACAGTACAAACTATTCTGGACTGAGGAAGAGTAGAGCAAATCCTGCGAGGAGTGGCTGATTGCAAATAACTTTAAAAGAACCCCTCTTAAAGAGTATGGATCAATTTAAGCGATGGTAAGTGAAGTACTTTGAGGTGAAATATCTGCCTTGGTTCACTGATTGGTTCAGTGCTTGGCAACAACTAACCGGGGACTGGTTATTGGGATCACAATGTATATAGTGCATTGAAAACATCCACTCTGTGCATACTCCTTGAGAAAAACAAGCACAAAATTCCATGCTGGAAATTAACAAGAAGAGTTCTGGGAGTAAAACTTCCATTACTGTGATGCCTTTGCCGTGTGATCATATCTTAAATAATACATACCACCGGGTCTGTTGTATTGATTCCTGGCTTACTTACTTTTGGTCTGGTCAGTCTGAATTATGATCAAGCTCAGTATCAGTGTACAGACCTTATTAAATGTAGCTGTGTGATAATTGGAGCTAGTGCTCATGTATCCATAGTAATTCATCATATTTTATCAAGGGAAATATTCATAACCTGTTCTAAGTATTTACTTTCAGTTCCAATTGTTATTCAGGTTTGCCAGCGCTTCTTCTGTGAAATATTGTGTGGTAAATGTCACTTTATGCAAATATCCAATTGTTAGTCCTCCACGGCCCTCTCAAAATCCATTAATTATCTTTCTTCTCTCAGAAAGTAGAGATTGTGAACGGCATTTAATTCCCTGTTCCAGGATGATATGAAGCACTTATGATGGACGAGCAGACACTGTAGGGAATCTTAGAGGTGAAGGGATGGAGGTTTACCTTTCCCAAGATCATAAAACTGTAATATAAGCAACAAATTGGTTTTAAAAGTTTTTTTCTTTTTAAAATGAAGAATTGAAAGAAGCCATTGTTTCATCTGTATATTTCTCATCTACGTTTTAAAATTAATATGATCCACCTGTTCCAGTGTAAATTTTTTTTATATTAATTGAATTTCCCTTTGAGCCTCTCGTGTAGTGATTTTGTTCCTTGTACTTTTCACCTTTGCTGTTATCTTTCTAGAAGGCTTTTGGTCATCCTATTTCTTTTGGTCATGAGCAGTTGCCATAGTGGATAAATCACTGACAAATTTCGAAGCCATGCTTTAAGAATGCTTGTTAAGCTTCAATTACAGTTTTGAATATTACAATTGAGATTTATTTAGAACTTCATAGATTTTCAGTTATTAAATATTTACTACATGCATTAGCCCTGAATTTTTTCTGATTGTCTACATATGTGAGAAACAATGTGTACATTTCTAGAAGGGAACTCGGGGGATATTTTACCAATTGCTCATTGATATTATTGTAAATGTGTACCCTGCCAGAAATTCCTGACCTTTAATAAGAAAGGATAACAAGTATTTTCAGCTCCTAGATGCAGTGGCATTGTACCACTGTTTATGTACATAGCTTAGTTCTTAACCATTCATGGAACCTGTGATGATTTTACCAACAGTACTCTAAGGCTTTCTCCATAAGCATTTTGGCACATATTAAGAGTATTTTGAATGATAGGAAAATGAGTTGCTTTGTGATGATTTAAATTCTGACTAGATAATAGAAAACGGCAAGAGTGTTGGGATGAACAATGTAATGTCTGTATACTATGACAAGGCCAACAGAGTTTCTTAGGCCACTTTTCATATTGATATCAATGGAACATACAGTGCACAGTCCTAAGCACCTGTATTTGGAAGAAAAGCTGTATTCCTGCTCTTTTGAGTTCAAAGGGATTAAACCAGTTCTTCCTGTGGATAGCATCTTACAGTATTCTGGTTCTTCCTTTTTAAACTTAAGACAGGTGAGTCTAAATTTACACTACCTCTATTTACAACATTTAAAATTTACAGTGTTTCTGCAGAAATAAATTCTCACCCACAGTACATAGCTGATGTGCTTCTTCTTTCATATCTTTAAAATTGGTGATAATTTCAGTAAAATTGCTGACTCAGGTCTGTCAGAGCACATACTCCTAACCTCCAATAATTTCCAGATTCGCTGTGGAACTGGCTCCCACTCATTACATCAGTTTCAGTTTGCATCACAAGTCCAGGAACACAACCACTGACATGAACTGAGATCCACTGTATACTTTTCTGTTCCTGTCCCATATGGTTACAAGGAGGAAAGAGAGAATTAGTTTCTCCAGTGGTCTAGTTTCTGTGCTGTTCCTTCCTTTGTGCCTCTGGATCATCGTAGTTTGTGTTATTGGTGACGTTGATTTAGTGATTGTTTGTTGGTCTTTCCTTCCAGAAATGGTAGCCTGTATAAAAGTGTTCTACTCAACCTAGCTCTCTTAGGGCACGTTGTTTTCATTGATATTCTTTAAGGAAATACCATGGATTGTTTCCTTCCTTCCTCCCTTCCCAGGGAAGATGTGCTATCTTCCTTCTGATTTTCAGATTCGCTGCTTCCTTTTTTGCCCCCCCCCCATCTTCTTTAAAGCTTTGAGACACAGCACAAATAGGACCCCTTACCTGGTTTTATGAGGTGATGCCATTTTTATGCCTGTTGTTTTGGCATGCTGACAGACTTCCGACTACCATACAGAATTTTGTAGATGTAGATGAGTCTGAGCTAGGTTTTAAAAAAAATTATTGCAAAGGATGATTTTCTACTTGTGTGTTCTGGGAGTTATTCCATATTGTATTTTAGGTTTTCCATTGTGTCCTCAGAAATGGACAAACAGCTTTAGCTATGTTCTTTTGCGCCTCAATTTCAGTTCACTTCTTTTCTCCAACCTCTGGCTTCAAAACCTTATTATTGCTTAAATCTAAACATAAGATAATATTTTGGATATAATGTCCAGCCAGTTTTGGATATAATGTCTCACTTGAACACAAGTGAGTATGTGTGTGTGTGCGTGCACATGTGAAGGGGAGGAGAAGGAGAGACAACGTCTGCTGTGATCACAGCAGACATCAGTGCCCTTCACATGGACACAGTGAGTGACGAACCAGTACTGCTAGTTAGATGAGGCACTGGGTCCAAGTCTTACCACTGAACCAGAGTCCAAGAGTAAGAGCAGCACTGGGCCCAAGACTGCTAAGTCTTGCACCCTCAGGAACTGGATCTCCCAAGCCAGGGTCCATCAAAGGGACTTCATCTTAATTCCAAAGTTCTTCCTAGTCCTGCAAGTCAGATTGTCAGAACAGGCAATGTGCCGAGTGTGTGGTCCAGGAGAGGTGACTGGGTGATAGGCCCTTAAGCCAGAAGGCTGTTCCTTTAAAGCTCTCTGCTCTACAGTAGGAGAGAGGAGTCTGAATTCCTGCCAGACTATCTTACTCTTTGTGGTTTCTCTAGGTTGCTGAAAGATTTACTTTTGCCTTTGGGAGTCTTGCTGTTTGTTTCCAGGTGTTCCTCTCTTTAGATTTTTCCGGAATGTCTGGAAGATCTATAGCTCATGAGCTCTGCTTAACCCTCCCTAGATGTTTGAGTAGGTATGTGGTAAGGGGCAGCTTGACTGGTAGATCCTTATTCTGTACTTGGCCTCTAAAGATCAGGGAAATGGTACATAGTAACTCTTTTTAGAAACTAACAATGATGGCTGTTAGTATGGGGGGCACTCATGAAGAAGTAAAAAAAAGTAAAAGAAGAAAAGTGCAAAGATGTTTTATCTTCCTTTGAGCTCCTTTAAGGAGTGATGGCATATGTAAAAATAATAATTTGACTGTACACTGTTCTGTTATCTGTTTTCCGCTTGATTTTGATAGCGTTCTGTTCTTTAAACATTAATACATTATGCATCGCTTGATAAGAGAAGGTTATCTATATTGCATTAATATAAGCTGCCGCAGAATTGTGACTTTTATCGTTGGCAAAATGTCAGGTATTAAAATTTTACCAGAAATCAAGAATAGGTCAGTGCTTGTTACAGTCCGTTACACTTGGCTGTGTTTTACTTTTAATCTTAATACCACCTACTTTTGTATGGATAGGGTGAAGAATGCATGTAAGCTTTCATTTAAGCTGTCATTTGGAGGATTCAGTGTGTTCCAAGGCTATGTGCTACAGTTTTTTTAAGCAAATTATTTCTGTATAGTAGATCTCCAGTAGTAGTTCTTGTAAATACATCGACATGGACCTTGACTTTGCTATTCAACATGGACCTTGACTTTGTCATGCTCTGTATCTCTTTCTATTGTAATAGCAGCATTTGTTCTCTTTCTCCTTTGATATCTCTCATTTTTAAAAAGAATCATACAAGTACTTCACATTATCCGGTGCCATACCAACTATGCTGTCTTCTACATTGTATAAGAGAAGGGCTCATGAATATCTAACATTCTTAACATTGTTTACATTCTATACTAGTTTTCAAAGGAGCAGCCATGGTAGTCCCTTGCAGTATAGAAAGGAGGAAGAGAGAAGGAGGAAAAGAAGAAGAAATGGAGCAGTACCTGTAAAACTGGTTTTTTTTAATTTTAGCCTGAGCTTTTGTTGAAATAAATCCACTTCTTTGGATGCTCAGTACTGCAGTTAGATCTTATTTGCAATGTATTATTAATACATCTCTCAGGGAAGGAAGTTTTCCATTTTGTTTAAAAGAAGCTATGGTATGACCTCTTCTGAAAATGTCCTCCCTGGGCTCTCTGGACTTTGACAACTATAGATCAGTGTTGAATCTTCCTTTTTTGGGCGAGATGATTATGAAGGCAAGTTGTCTTCCAATTCCAGGCAGTCTTGGATGATACAGGTTTTCTAGACTTCAGAGCAGCATATGGAGTTGAGACCTGAGTGGATAATCTTCACCTGAGCATCAACAGGGGGAAGAATGTGTCCATGTTGGAACTTTTGGACCTCTCAGTGATTCTAATACCATTGACTGTGGTATCTTTGTGGAACACCTGAGACATTTGGGAATTGGAGGCACTTTGCTTCAGTGGTTCTGGTCCTATCTGTCAGGCAGGTTCCAGATCCCAGATGCTTGGGGATAGCCGCTCCTGAAAAAAGGTGCTGTTATATGGCATACTACAAGGTGCCATTCCATCTCCAATGCTGTTTAACATCTGTGTGAAACTGCTGGGATAGATCATCTGCAGGCATGGGGCAGGGTATGTCAGTATGCTGATGACAATGAAATACATTTCTCCCTGCCTTCAGAAATAGCATCAGCTAAGGATAGTGTATCTCCTCTTAATGAATGTCTGGAGGAAGTAATGAGCTGGATGAGGAAAAAGAAATTGAAACTGAATCTAGATAAGATGGAGGTGCTTACAGTTATGGGTCATAACGTGGGGTTGGAGATGTTTCAACCAGTCCTGGATGGAGTTACACAGCATGGGGATGTTTCTGGATCTGTTTCTCCAAGTGACAGACCAGATAGATATAATGTCCAGGAGTACTTACTGTCAGTTTTGGCTGTTTGACCAGCTGCTCCCATTCCTAGGGCTGGAGAGCCTAAAGATGGTAGTGCTCATAGTGGTATTCTTAGGGTTGGACTTCTGAACTGTGCTGTACGCTGGGCTTTGTCTGTACCAAGTTCAGAAACTTCAATTAGTTCAAAACATGGCAGCCAGACGTGGTTAGTGTTCCATCCAGGGGAGATGATTTGACACCTTTATTAAAATCACTCCACTGGCTACCAGTTAGTTTCTGTGCAAGATACAAATGTTAGTTGCTAGCCTTACAGGTCTGCATTGTTTGGGTCTAGATTACCTCCAGGATTGACTTCTCCCGTATAACCTTCACTCTTAAACTGGGGAACATTTACTTTAGTCAGCCAGAGCTAGGCTGGCAACTGTTAACCAGAGGGCTTTTTCATCAGCTGCCCCCAAATTGTAGAATGACCTGCTGGAAGAGCTCCAACAGCTGCCTACTCTGTCTACATTTAAAACAACAGTTGTCAATTGATTACTTTTAATATACATTCTCTTAGTTCCAAACTGACAAGATTGCTTAGGACATTGACTCTCTACTCCCATGGAAACATTGCACTTTACTGAATGCTCATGGAGAGAAACACATAAGGATTGAGGTATTCTTTGCACACTAATAAAATCCATGGTTCTTGCTTGACGGGGTCTGTGAGGTGTACTAATCGGTGTATGTTCCTAAACTTCTGAAATTGTTTAACCAAAGAGTGTGTGCAGGGGGGAGGGAGAACTCATTTTTTTATAATACCAGATTGGTTCAACATGATGCAATTAGATTGCTTCCCAAAGACCTGCCCTTCTCCCATAGATACTTCCAGCTCATGTGAATTGACAAATATTTTTTGCTAGCTTTTCCTCTGTTCTTTTAACAGGAGCCTGTCATGCAGTAGAGGAGTGATGTTTTTATGGCCATGGAGATAAACTAATGGGAAAAACATCATCTAATGAATTTATGTGAGTCAAATTGATATTAGACTCAGGATTATGGCTTGGGGAAGGGAGGGTATTGTCAGACACATGAATAGGGTCAGCTCTTTTTTAGATGGCTGGTTCCATTCAACTCCATTTGTCTCTAGTTCATGACAGGTACAGTAAGCTCTGATGGAAATGTTCTCTATCTGCTTCCGCTGTTTTGCTGAGCTATTTGTTCTTTCTCCTTCCAAGTATAGATTTCATTTGCTACCTACAGTCCTCCCAGCAAAGGGTTTTACTCCTTTACTCACTAGCTCTTACTGTACTCTAGTTCATGCATGATTAAATAATCCACTGTCTTAGCTCAATAGTGTGCTAATGGCAATTCAGCATTTCAGAGGGGAAACAAATTAATTTGAATGACCTCAGATCTTATGCAGAGCATTCTTAATGAAGTTATAATTGTCAGGACTGCAGACTTTAAAGAAACTTCTGTAGTTTTCAAGTTCAAAACTTGGTTTTCACCAGAGTGTGAACTATACACCCCTGCAGATGTTGTTGAACTACAGTCCCAGCAGCAATGTCCAGCATGGCAAGTGATGAGGAATACCAGTGGCTGCAGTTCAACAACATCTTGAGGGTTAAACAGTGTTCACCCTGTCCTAGACACCATTCTTCTATTAGTGGGATTGGGCTGATAAAGGTTGTTAAAGTGGGTTGATCCAATGATACGTTCCTTACCATTTTTTCAATAGAATAAGAGAATGAGAGGAGGAAGAGGAGAGGGGAGTAGAAAAAGTGGGAAAGAGAAGGTGAAAAAAAAAAGGACAAACTTTATGGTAAAAATAAAGTTGGCACAGTGTTTCAGTATATGGCTAAAGGAAAAGTGATTCTACATATAAACGTTGGGAAGAACTTCCTGATGGTAAGAGCAGTTTGACGGTGGAATACACTGCCTCAGAGTGTGGCAGGAGACTCCATTCTTCGGAGGTTTTTAGATAGAGGCTGGATGGCCATCTGTTGGAGGTGCTTTAATTTTGTATTTCTGCATGGCAAGGGATTGGACTCAGTGGCCCTTGTGGCCTCTTCCAGAAACTCTGATTCTGAGAAGTCAGTTGATGCCTAAAGGTGATTTTTCAGTGGGCAAACTCAAATAAGCTGAAACATAGTTCGGGCAAGATGGAGGTAAATAGACTGTTCTAGGTGAAAATTTGCTGCTGGGCTGAATTGGGTATACTCTTCTTGGATGGCCAAGTATGTAGTTTGGGAGTTTTCCTGGGCTTGGCACTCACTGGGCAAACTCAGTAGTGGCCAGAAAAACTTTTTAATCAACTTAGATTTGTATGTATGTCAGCTGTTTTGCAGACAATAGCCCTTGGTTCAGGTATCCATGCCCTTCTGCTTAGATATTGTTAGCTGTTAAATGGAAGGACCATGTGACACTTATCTCCTGCTAACTATATTCATTGCCAATGCATTTCAGGCCCAATTTAAAGTGTTAGTATAATCTTTAAGTACTAAATGATTTGTGTCTGCACTGCTTAAAGGCCTACAGTCATCTCTACCAAACTGCCCTTGCTCAGAGATTAACTTTGCAGACCTTGGCTATATGACTGTCAATCAAAGCAGTTAGAGTAGAGGGCACAAGGGATAAGACCTTGCCAGTAGTGGCCTCCCATGTAGAAACCTCTTCTAACATCTTCTAAGCTCCATTTTTACAGCCTTCCAAGGAAACCCTGTAGACCTTGAAGCAAGTTATACTGTTGGTGTGTGTATGTGCCTTCAAGTTGCCTGTTTAGTTATGGTGACCTCATGAATTTCTTAGAGTTTTCTTAGGCAAGGAATACTCAGAGGTGCTTTTGCCAGTTCCTTCCTCTGCAGTGTAGCCTGCAGCATTAGCAAACTCCCATCCAAATACTAACCAGGGCTGACCTTGCTTAGCTTCCAAGATCAGGCAGGATCTATTGCCTACTTTGGCCTATTACTCTATCAGGACTTAATTGGGTACAGTGGTGTATGAGTTCTATTTAAGTAGTTAATTTGATGTTGTGATTTTTAATATAATTATATTATTGTGTTTTGGGAATTTAAATTTTGTTGTACTCTGTTTGGAGAGGATTTTTCCTTAGAAACAGCGTAACATCTTTAAAAGAGATAAAAATGACTAATCCAACCTATAATAACTATTTATTTTCCCATACATGTTTCTTTTTTTTTAATAAAAGGACTTACGTAATGATTGTATGAACATAAAGCTTGAACCTTCCTTATTCAAAATGCTTGGGACCAGAAATGTTCTGTATTTGGGATTTTACTTATATATTTTGATTTTGGAATACAGTGCCTTTCTGAAATAGCTTCATGCCTCATTTATATTCTACTTGTGTTGTGTATGAGATGTGAGCCTAGAGAGATACAGAGGATGTGTGAAATGATAGAAATCCAAACATAGTGCTTGGTGTGAATACATGCCTCCTGCCATTTCACAAATATTCAGTCTCTCTCTTTTTTTGCCATCAGCTGCCTACTGCCTACTTTCTGTGGCAGCTGCAGCATTTATCACTCAGATCCTGACTCTCTCCTTTTGCTGCCAGCTGCCGGCTTCTGCCTTTGAGGTGTCTTGACTCCTCATATCTGAGAGATGAATGAGCAGGAACACTGCAGCTGGAGCCTTGAAGGTGGAAGCAGGTGGCTGGTGGCAAAAAGTTTTGGGTTTTGGAGATTTTCAGATTTCTGGGTAGGGGTGACTTAATCTGTACTGGCTTTGATGCAGAGGCATGAAGACTTACGAAAAGACTAAGACTTGTGAAAAAAGTGCGCTCTTGCTGCAAGGTGACATTTTCTTGGAGCTAGTTTTGTGGTCTGAGAGATCAGGTCTTGCACTCTTCAGTTTCCTGAGGGACAGTTACGATAATTAAAATCCATACATTTAATGGCCTGTGCATTATGTGAGGCTGTGGGTGATGGGATATAAAAATGTTAAATAGCTTTAGGGAAATCCTATCTGCTGTATAATCTTTAACTGACATTGATGTTGTTTTTGTGGTCCTGAAGCTACTGAGTCATTAGTTGCTTTTCACTGCATGATCGTAGGTATAGTGATCACTTTGAAAAGGGAAGATGCGATAAATCTCTTGCCTTCTATGTTAGATACGCCACTAAAGAGTCACATGGGACAAACAGAGGGAAACTATTTAGAGAAAGTTAATGATGCAGCTTAGAATTTAGAAAACTAGAGTGAAAATACAATTTACTGTCAAAAGAACTTATAATCATCGTAGTTTAAAATGGTGGTGTCATATAAATATAAAGAATTAGCATATATACCCGGCGTTTCCCGGGATTTTATTTTCTCAGGTAATACTTGTTAGAAAGATTTGAGATCCTGTGTCTCTAATTCCCCAAACTGTCTTGTCCAGTACCTCTAACTGTATTCCCCAATCCAATCTGTATTCAGAGTTATTAACATACAGAAGTTGGATTCCTGAGGGAATACACTGCCCTCTTCCTTGCTGTCAGGTCTTGTCTCCATAGCAACCAGCCAGACCGAAGAGCTCTCTGGTTGAGAATTCTAAAGGCCTATCCCTAAAAAGCAAACCCAGGATTCCATAGAATCTTCACAGGCAGCCAGTCATATGAGGTCTTGGCCTCACACAGCCAATCATAAGAGGTCTTCTCGCCTGACACAGAGAAACAAACTTTGACTTTTATGTATTAGTAGATTGGCAATGTTGGGAATTATTAGACTTAGCAATTATTGGTGACTGTATCTCCCCCCCCCCGCCCCTTTCCATCCTTGTTTGAACGAAGTGGCATTTTAGTTCACTCACATCTTATTTGTGGTTTCTTCCAGCATTTTGGGTACAGATATCTCTGTCTGCAGCAAGACAAGGAGCATAGGGGTGGGACAAAGGTGGTTAACAAGTGAATTAAGATGAGTCTACAGGAACAATATGATACTATTTGACTGCTGCTTTCATGAGGATAGATTGGAAAACAAAACATTTGTAGAGGATTCATGCTGCTTTCATGCTCGACATTAGTGTCTAACATGAAGTATGCAGTCTCCTAATTGCACTGCTTAAAATGGGTTTATCTGTCATCTGTTTCATCTGTCAGCCAGCATGCACATCTGGTAGAGTGTATTATGGAGTGGCCATGTTTTGAGAATGGAAGACAGGGATGTTCAGATCACAGTAGGTGGGATGGAGTGAGAGAGAAAACAAGGGGACCCCCTCCCCCATTCCTGTATTTAATCTATAATTTAGAAAGATCTCCTGGGCCCTTTGGGGCTTTCTTTCACCAGCTCTGTTTTTAATGAGTTAGTTGATTGCATGGAACTGGTGCACTGAATGTTGAGTGGTCCAAAGCTGTAGACTCACCAGGCATTCCACTATGTTTTAACGTTTATTATTTGTTTAAAGCATATATGTGTTATTTTGTGACCTATTGGGGGCCCTGAGGTGATGCTTCACAGATAAAAATATGAAGAATATTTAAAACAAAAAGTAAAAACTTTTTAAAATTTTTTTAAAAACACTCCTTAAAAACAATTTTAAACCACACAGATAAAACAGCAGAGAAAAGTCAAGGACCAAAGGCCATATGGAAGAGCACCGTTTTAGCTGCCCATTGGAAGCTTAGAAGAGATGGAGCGCAGGCTAACTGTCATTGGCAGGGAGTTCCACAGTCAGGGTGCTGCTACAGAGAAAGCCGTGCCAGCTGTACACACCCAACCTAGCCTCATGCACTGTTGGGATATAGAACAGGACTTCGATTAAAGATCTCAAATTTCGTACGGGGGAAGGCCCCATATTGTTTGGGGCTTTAGATGTCAAAACCAGCACCTTGAACTGAGTTTGGAAACAGATTGAAAGCCAGTGCAGTTCTTGTAAGACCAATGTTATGTGGTCTGTAGTATGCACCCTTGATAATTGTCTGGCTGGCGCATTGTGCACCACCTGCAACTTCTGAATGCCTTTCAAGGAAAGCCCTGTGTACTTGTCCCACATGATCTTCACACATTTGTCTTCACTCTTTGGAGAAAAAAAATTCCGTTAAATAGCATGTAAGAATCACAACCACCTTGCTGGTATGTCATAGAATCGTAGAGTTGAAAGAGACCATAAGAGCCATGAAGTCCAACCCCTTGCCATGCAGAAGTACACCATCAAAGCATTCCTGACTGATGGTCATCCAGCCTCTGTTTAAAAACTTCCAAAGAAGGAGCATCTACCACATTCTGAGGCATTATATTCCACTGTAGAATAGCTCTTACTGTCAGGAAGTTCTTCCTAATGTTTAGATGGAATCTCTTTTCCTGAAGTTTGAAGCCGTTGCTCTGTGCCCTAGTCTCTGGAGCAGCAGGAAACAGGCTTGTTCCGTCCTCCATATGACATCCCTTCAAATATTTAAACATGGCTATCATATCACCTCTTAACCTTCACTTCTCCAGGCTAAACATACACAGCTCCCTAAGCCGTTCCTCATGGCTTATGGTTTCCAGGCCAATTTTGGTTGCCCTCCTTGGAACACATTCCAGCTTATCAATATCCTTCTTGAACCGTGGTGCCCAGAACTGGACACAGTATTCCAGGTGGGTTTTGACCACAGCAGAATAGAGTGGTACTATCACTTCCCTTGGTCTACACACTGTACTCCTGTTGAGGGAACCCAGAATCGCATTGGCTTTTGTAGGTGCTGCATCAAATTGCTGACTCATAACTTAAGTAAACTTATATTCATATAAGAAAACACAGTGTTAATGTGAAAGAAAAGTTCTTCTGTTACAGAAAAGTTGCAAAGAGTTCATGGAAATAATTTGTGTCTTTTACTGGAGGCATCAGACAAAACTTTGTGGAAAAACCAATAACGACGACCCTGAATTAAGCAGAAGTTCTAGTGATTTTGTTGCCAAAATATTCTCTTTTAAGCTGTTTGCTTTTATCTACTCATAGCTGGTTGTTCTGGTAATTCCAGAATTAGGCAATATTCTTGGAAGCAATTTGTTTATACAGTTTAGGCTTGTGTAACTTTAATGGTGGGAAAACTATGGTAAATGTGCCAGCTTCATGTCTTGTACCCAGATTTTCTTGGGTCTGTTGGTAACAAAAGAAGAAAGTGTGTGTGTGTGTGTGAGAGAGAGAGAGAGAGAGGGAGAAGGAGAGGGAGAGAGATTTGTGGCATTCTTCTTTGTTTTTACTCCCATTTGTTTCATCTTATGCAAAATGGCATTCCTCTGTAACTGTGTTGACGTCGTGAAACCAGTTTTTGAATGGGTCTTCCTTACATCATTCATTATTACAACTGTACTAGCATCTCTTTTAAAAAACAAAAACAAAAAAAACCCCTGTGTGACTGAAAGTCCTTTAATACTGCCACTGTTTGTCATGACTTTACTGTTTTTGTTTATAGAGTTGGCCCTCCACATTTGTAGGTTTGACTTTCACAGATTTGATTATTTGTGAGTTTCTGAACCCTACCCCTACTTCAGGTGTTTCTTTTCTGGGAGAACTTTCCCTCTCAATGGCTCCAAATCAGGCCATTAAGCCATTTAAAAACCCACCTCTGCTACTCCTCCTCCTCCTTCATCAGCTGCTGCCTGACCAGCTAAGGATGACTCACTGCCAGTTTCTCAGCACCACAAATTCTCTCTCAGTGTACCCCCACACCCAAGGAAGGAGATGGGCAAGAGAGAGGAAGTATAGGGCCACCATGTCAATAACCTCTCCTTCCCCTGGTCTGGTTTGGACCCTGGGTGCCTTGGCTCCCATTCCACAGATGTATTTTGATATTTGCACTTTTTCCACTTTCGTGGCGGTCCTGTGCCCCTAACCCCAGAGAATGTGGAGGGCTGACAATATTTGAAAAGGAAACATCACGTAACTGATCAGTATAAGATAGTGAGGCCTCTCTTATTTCAGTAGGCAAATGCAACTCACTGAGCTAAAGAGACATATAGGGAACTATTCTTGAATACTCTGTTCCTCCTCTCTGTTGTTCCTAAATGTCTCTGTATCTTGGCCGCTCTCCTAATTTTGCAACACTTATCTAGGACTAAATTCCATGCTTGTTCTCTCTCAGTACTGTCGCCCCCTCCATATCTCCTACACCTTCCTTCTTAGGCCTCTTGAGATGATAAGCTGGTGTGAGATCATACTGATAGCTTGCCACATCTCAAATATTCATCTCAGGAGGGTCTTGGAGATAGAATTCATTCCAAACTGAACCCCAAGATAGATGAGGAAAGACTTGCAGCCATACTGATCTAGCAAATAGGTTTGGTGATGTATTTGAATAAATGATTTCAAATCTCATTGCTGCAGTTACCACGTCCTGTGAGGAGGTTACTGTGTGGCTTTCACCAACTGATTATCATTCATATATTTTCATATATATGTGCATTCAAAAGCTTAATTTTAAATCTAGAACAACACTGAAGTGTTCTGCTAGATGCTTACAAAAGGAACCACAATAAAACACTCTAGACACAATAAAACTTCAGCAGAAATGAAATAAAGCCAGATACTGGCAAAATATTGTTCTGTTAGCAAAGCAATAAAATATTGATCTTCAGATGAATTTTGCAGACGTTGTGTAGGTACATATGGAGTGAGCTTTTTTCCTCTGCAAGAAAGCAATGTATCTTTCTCCCACCCAGTCTTTCTTCAACCTCTTCTGCAACCTTAGATGTTTTCTAATATAGTGATCTACCAGTGTGTCAAGAGAAGATATAGAAAGATGACCGAGGGCAGCAATTTTCTCTTTCAGAGCTATATATCCTGCACCTGTGCTTAGCCTTGCCCTATTTTTATCATGTAGGCTTATATATGTTTATCCCCAAACAAAGAGTTGCTGAGGTGTGAAATATACACCTTTTATTCATGCTTTTTTCTTGAGTTTTTCAAAATGTTTTTGGACTGCTTGATGCACATTTTGCCTTCTCTAACAAAACTGACACACCTCCACTTTTATAATCTGCAATAAATTTAGTTGGCTCTTTTGTTCTCCCTTTATTTTGAGCGTATGTCATTTTACATTAAGTGTCTTAGGAACTTAGCTGGGTGTTCAGTTCAAACTTAAGGGTCCTACATAGCAGAAGATGGACAGGTGTATGCACCAGATTCTAGCACAGACTGTTGAGGTGAAAGTGGAATAATATACTTTTTAATACATTTGTTTAGACCTAGCTGAGGACCAGAACCAGCAAATGTTGCTGGATAAATCCAGGCCAGTGGGTGTTACTATTTGATGAAATGGCGATGAAGCAGATCAGCTTGTGTACAGACAAGGCCATTGTGGACACATTTGTCATGGCAGCTATGGGTTGAAGAACATCATGGAATGGTGGCCAAACACAATAGATATTGTGCCCATTGTTTTACCTTGAAGGACAGACACAGGGGAAGCTCAAAGAGTTAACATTTGGGAAACATGAAATACAGTACTTCCTTGAGAAAATTTTATCATTCCCCACTCCCACCCACTACTTAGACAGATGCAGAGATAAATTTTAGGATAGCTCATTCTAATCTGGATCATGTGCTTTGATCACTTTAATGCCATCAATGTTTGTGTTAAGAGCCAAGGGATAACAATTGTGTATGCTTACATAAATATTGTCATTCCTCTCTGCTTAATTACAAATTATCAATATTTTATAGAGTTATCATATTTAGTAACAATTTTACATATCCTTCTCCAAAATATTTGGATATAAAACCAATGAATAAGTAAATCAAGTTTTGTTGCATGTTTGAATATCCAGTGCTATTGTGCACCCTAAGAGCAATTTATATTTCCTTCCTGGAACTGTTTTTCTTAAATGCAATTTTAAATGTGTGTGGAATCAACATGAATAAGATTGCACTGCCAAAACAACAACAATAACAACTTTTCTACTAGGTTGCAGAGCACTGATGGGAAGGTACTACATATCAGCTACAACCTCTTTGTACAGTTATTGGAAGGCAGGATATAAATCAATAAAATAAAATAATTTTAAAAACATTATAACCGTCTGCTTCTAATTTCACTAAAAAAAGTATAGTATCAGCAAATTAAGGTATAGACATTTAATTATTTTAGTTTTTTTTTTTCTGCCTATATGGCTTTTCTAAGTTGCTTTTAAAATGTGTTTGTTATTACCTGTCTTCTAGGTGAAACCATGCGAATTGCTTCATCAGAGTTTGCTGATGATCCCTGTTCTTCTGTCAAACGTGGGACTATGGTACGGGCAGCTCGAGCTCTGCTTTCCGCTGTCACCCGCCTGCTAATCCTGGCTGACATGGCAGATGTCATGAGGCTCTTGTCTCACCTGAAAATTGTAAGACTTCTTAAATAAGTTATGCTCGTGTATGGAATGCAGTATTTTCTGCTAATTAAAAAAAAAAGGGCACTTGAAGCTAGCATCCTATTAGCTCACTAGAACTAGAACCCATTATACTGGCAGTTGTGCTTGTGCCAGGTCATACAGTGACAATGTGGAAAGACAGGCAAAGTTGTCAGCACTATGCCATCAGGAGGGAAAGGCTGCTGGCTTCAACACCCTATGTCCACAGGGCTTGGCTTTTGGCATGTCCTGAGGTGTTCTAAGAAGGCAGGCTTGGAAAACTGCCTACCTCATGGCACTTTTTAATGAAAATCTTCTTGCCCTCTAAGCCACGCCCCTTGTGCTATTCATTTCTCAGGGGTGAGGTGTTAATTATTTCATCCAAGGGGAACAAAGTGTTCTGGTGCTCCTCTATCAATAACTTAGGACTGGGGTTGGGGCTGTAAGTTGATCCAAAATCTGGATATGAATTTATTTGAATACAGAAGTACTTCACAGCAAACAACCCAAAAGTTATCAAAGAGTGTGGGGGCTAAGGTTTGGGGTTAAATGTGAATTCATTCAGATTTGTTCATTCCTTCTACTTAACACAACTAACTGCTACTCCAGATTTCCGGGTATTGCCTAAGAATCTACTGCTTCTGCTCTTAAAAATGATTATTAATGTTCAAATGTTAACATGGATTTTTCTGTATGCATATTCCATGCTTATACTACTTTGTGTATGCAGTATGTTTAGGAAGATTATCATTGGTCATATAGTGGAACAACAGATCACATTACTGGAAAAGGCAGCTGGAGATGCCTTCTGATGTCACTCTGTAATTGTGGTGACTTACATGAACTGATCATGTGGCCTTTGTCATGGTGAAATTATATGGACTTGGCATATTTATTTGGCTTCATATGCAAAGTCAATGTTAGATAAATATACATAAATCAGACAAATACTAGATAAATTTGAGGAATACCACAAAAGGAGTAGATTGCTATTCTCATGTTCTGCTGGTAGGCCTCCAGGAGTTCTAGTGGTCCACTGTGAGAACAGAATTTTACACTACATGCGTCTTTGGTGTATATTTGCAAGGCTCTTCTTAGACATAGCAGGTGCGCATAAAAATAAATGCTGTTGTGCCAGAGCTACTTTGCAGACAATTCATGGCATGTGGAAGCTGTAGACTATCCCCCCCTTGTGGTAGAACGAAAGTATGGAGATTTGCTTGCTCTGTGAGCCAGGATATGAAATTGAGTACATCTAAATGTCGGAACTTTGGTTGGAACTGGAAATAGCGAGTGCTTAATGAATTATCAAAGATGGAGCAGGGGGGAACTATGAAAGCCACAGAGGAATGATAGAGCAGCAGATGATTTACTATGAGTTTGTATTTGGTTTGCCGCTGTCTGCCTTCCTGCCTACAGAGGCACATAACAAAATGCTTTGTAATTGGAGCTAGCCAGTGTAATGATTGAGTTTCCATTCCTCTTTTCGGAGCTTGCTGTTTGCTACTCAAAGTCGGGGGAGGAAGAAGGGTCTGTTTTGTCAATGGGACTGAGAATAATATTTTTAAAAGCTAGTTTATCTTTTTGAGCAGACCACCCACCTGCCATTTCACTCTTTCCTCTAAATTACTTGCATAGTATTGTTCCTATGGGAATGATGTCCAGTATTTTGAATTCTGCAGGATTGGGATTTATAACAGAAAATGTCAATTCCTTCTCTGCTGGGAAAGCAGCAATCTCTGCTTTAGGGAACTCATGTGTTCCTTCTCAGAAGTCAGCACATCACTCTCCACCCAATAGGAAATGACGTGTCCCTTGAATAGGCAGCCATGTTTTTCACTGCACAGTGAAAGGCAGTCTAGTGTTGATGATCTCTTGACACAGTAGACTTTCAACTGTCCTCATCCCTCCCTCCTGGTGTGTTTAAGGCATAGGAGAAATGTTGCGGGAGGAGTGGCAGTACCATGCACTCAAGCTAGTTATAGTTCCTCCAGGAGCAGAGTGAATATGCTTCCTGGCCTGGTCTTCTCCTGTTGTTGTTGTTGTTGTTGTTGTGAGCCTTCAAGTTGTTTCCAACTTATGGCAACCCTAAGGCCAACCTATCATACTGAGATTGTGTGACATGCCCAAGGTCACCCTGTAGATTTCCATGGTCAAGTGCAGAATCAAGCCCTGGTCCCCAGCATCATAGTCCAATGCTTGACACCACACTGGGTTTCTAATCTTCTGTTACATGAGTTCAGTTGGAAGAATGTCTCTTCTGCTCTCTCTCTCTCTCTCTGTCTGTCTCACTCTCTCTCAACACACACACACGCGCGCACACACACTCTTTAACTCTGGTACAAACAACTCCTTCTCATGAGTGAGCACGTGTTTCATTCTTTCCTGCTCTGTATTTCAGTATTCACATTTGAATAACAGGAATTGCAGTTCACAAATTTTACAAGGCATTGTAGCAATAATGTCGTGGGGATAGAACACACACACACGTACATGTGTAACTTTCAACACCATCTCATTAGCTGTGATATTAGACATAATTTTGGGTTCTGTCATGACAGAATTCTTTTCTGCATTCCTCCCATAACTGGCATCCCCATCCCCCACCCTCCACCCCACAACCCTGGCGAGGCCTTGAGCTTTGCTGGAAGGAGAGCCTATGTGCAGATGCATACTAGCACAAAACAGCAATTCAATACTGAGGCTCCCAGGGTAGAATTCCCCTAACAACAATCTGCTTCAACAGCAAATAGCTGGTTTCATTATTTCACAATATTTATTTATGCCTTCTAATATAGTTAGCAAATTGGTTGCTCTCTGAAGGCTGCATGTGTAGTGGCAAACAGAATACTTCGGGGATTTTTTCTAAATTGACTCGCAAGGTGGATTAGAGGCTTTTCCCCTTTCCTTACAGCTTGGATTGTGTATTGTTCCTGTTGATCATGCTGCTATCCATTTATGACAGTGGTTCCCAAATTTTGGTCTGCCAGATATTTTGGATTTCAGCTCCCAGAATTTCTGATCGTTGGCCAAGTTGGCTAGGGCTTTTGGGAGTTGAACTCCAAATACCTGGAGGGCCAAAGTTTGGGAACCACTGATTTTGGGTGTTAAAACGGAGAAGTGCCAACATGAATAAGCAAGAAAGAGTATATCACAAGCTGAGTTCACGATTCTGTGACATTCAGGTGTCAGATATGCTGGGCATTTGTATTCTTCTGTCCTTTCTGTAAACTTCCTACTGGTTCATCCTACAAGTAAAAAGTGCTAGCTAGCTTCAAAGATCTCAGCAGTTCAGAAACTCAGAAAGCACTCTTCCTTATGTTATAAAGGGACAATTGTCATGTTCCCAGACTTTATGTAGTGGTGTGTATGGAGAAAATGAACTGATACAGCTCAGGAGCTTTGTCCATCCAGATCACTGCTGTTTTTAGCAGGTAGTTATATCACATACACCATCTCTCCCTTGGAGATGATCAGTAGAGGGCAGTGCAACTGTTAATAGGAAACATCTAGAAAAAAAACTACATAAAAAAAATGAATAGTATAGAATAGATACTTCAAGTTGTCTCCCAAAGCATATTCAGTTCAAATTCATAAAACAGTATGACAAAAAGCACTGCTTTTCAACTTTTGTCCTCAAAATGTTTTGGATGTCAAATCCTAGATGTCTGAGTCAGCATGGCCGATGGTTAGGGATTCTGGAAGTCTAAAACACCTGGAGGACCAAAGGTTGAAAACCACTGATCCAAAGAGTAGAACAGATAATTTCTGTTGCCCACGTTCAGAACATCTTGGATAGCACATTCTACCAAAAGAACCAAGAACAGCTTGTCACCCATTCACACTATCTGTTTCTTTTTCCTCCCTGTCAAACCTTGAATTTTTAGCTAAATGTTAGTGCTGTAGAAATGTCATCACTACCACTCATGTTTCTCCTTCTCCTGTTCTGGTAAATGGCTAGAGAGGCTGGTGGGCCCAGTTGGGAAAAAACTACTCTAGAAAGCCCATGATGTATTTCTCTGTAGGTGTTGTATTCTCACAGCACCTTCTGGAGCAAAAGAATGCCATGTAATGGTGTTCACTTTTGGAATTCAGGCTACTTCAGAGAAATCTTTTAATCCATTATGTAGTAGTGTTGTTTAGTAGCAGACTGGCTGAATTTACAAAGACATTGACCCTGAAAATCATTCACTCATTCTTCTGACGTGCCTGTCCACATTCCGCATTAGACATTCTGGTGAAATATTTAAATCTGCACAATCCATGTTCTGTGACAGAAATGACACATTATCCCTTTAGTGATGTTTCCCAGGATGAATATGAATTTGCAGCATTTCACAGCAAAGCAGAGTTTTTGTCTGTACTTCCACGTTTGTTTCCCTGAAAATTTTCACAAATCTTGTATGAGGTCATTGTCTCGAAGCCATTACTTAATTCAAATGACATTTTCATAAATACTCCTAATATTAGACTACTAGGACTACTCCTAGTAGTCTAATATGCTCCACACTGTTGTTCCATTGGCTCTAGCAGAAGGCACTAGCATCACTTGAAAAAGGAGGAAAGCTAGCATATAGTATCAGTTGTCTGCAACTTCATTTGCATGAGAATGGAATTGATAGGAGTCTATGCTAAGGTTGTAGCAATTTCCATGTCACAAAATAGTATTTTCATGGTTCCAAAGAAGCAGTAGCAACAAATTACAGGATGATTAGATTTTGGTGCTCATTGGAATCTTTTTTTTTTTTTTTTTAAGTACTGTCATGGCAATCAGTAAGGTTTGTATTTTCACTTGGTTTAACAAGAAAGGAGTGGGCTGATGCTATGATTGGGCAATTATCACCATAGTATATGAAAAAGAAGCTTTTACCTTTGGAGCATATTGAACATTATCTAGAGACTTTGCTTTAGTTATGTATGTCTGAAAGTGGGATTTGATATATAAAGTGCAAGTGCACACTAAACAGCTTTAAAAAAAGATGAGACAGAGAAACCTTGAATTCATGCTGAATTTAGAAGAGAGCTGCTTTTATGTGATGCAGATGGAATTAAGCAACATTGAGAAATTCAGGACTGTACATGTTTTCAAAGTACAGGGAATTCTAAATAGGTGAGTGGGTGTACCGGTAGACAAGGACAGAACGCTCCATGCTCCCCATATACTTAACACAGAAATTATGTTGTTGGTTGGCTGAAGTTGATGTTGACTTGTGAGAACTTATAAATGAGAGGCCTCCAATTCACTCTGTTATCAACAGCCCTGCTGAGGTCTTGCAAACTCAGGGCTGTGGCTTTCTTGATTGACTCTGTCCAGTTATAATTTCCTCTTTTCCTACTGCCTTCTACTTTGCCAGGCATTATTGTCTTTTCCAATGAGTCATGTCTTCTCGTGAGTATGTCCAAAGTATGATAGTCTCAGGCCATTTCCACACTAGACTGGGGGTTGCAGTTTAGGGAGGGGCCTCAATGGCCCTTCCCTAAACTGCAAACCTCGGGATTCCAAAGGATGTTGAAAGTGGAATAATAGCAGTATAATAGTCTAGTGCAGAAATGGCCCCCGTGTAGCCACCGTGGCTTCTAGGGAGAATTCAGGCTTCAAACAGAGGGAAGCTCTCTTCTCCGTGTCTAGGATAAAAATCTGAGAGGTTGATGCAGGAGAGAGAGAGCTTATTAAGTCTCATTTGTGAGGCCTCAATAAGAGGAATGACGGGAGGAAGGAGATTTGTAGGCTGGTAGCTTTTCTGAAAATCATAACATAGAGTTGGCTAGTAACTTCTTACATTTGTTGTTACCAGAAAGTGGTGACGGCCACCAGTTTTAGACATCTTTGAAAAAAGATTTATCTTGTTAGCAGAGATGTAGGGTGGAAAAATTTCCGAAAAATGTCGCAGTGCTATATTTTTCTATGGGAAATTTTTCAGCCCCCTGTGTTTATCTATGGTTATCTAAATTGTTGTACTGCAATTAATCATGTTAGATTCACATGACTCCATTCCGAGTTGGCATAGTCTGAAACTGGAAGGTTGTAAAAGTCTTGTTCAAGGTGAAGGTTAAATCATGTAAATAATCTCTTCCTGGATTCCTGTAATTATGCAAAATACTTGTTGGCTCATTATATGTCAGCCTCTTTTAACCTTAAATTGTTTCCTGATAGGATCCTAATTCATTGTTCTTTTTTTTTTGTTTTGCATGCTAACATCTCACAGACACAACTGATTCTTCGTTATTTCTCCAATTATTTTCTAAGACATTTGTTTACTGTTTCAAGAAACATCTATTTGTCAATGGTTCATCTTTCGTGGGCTGTAATTTAACCAGTATAGGAGTAATGTTCCATGCATATAAGCAAACTTTTTGTTTCAAACTTCTTCTGAGCTTGAGACTATGGTAACCTTAGAAAATACTTTTGAATTATGTTGTGCTAAAATCAATCATCCACTTCCTTGTTCTGCTCAATAAGTAGTGCATGGAATAATTTTCCCATCTAATGTATTCTAAGTTGGAGAAAACTAAATTGCTCCCCCCGCAGCATTTTAACAAAAACTATTGCTACTTGAATTGATTAAATCACTTCCGGTGCTGTTGCTAACAGGTGGCCAATCCAAGAACCTCTTTTGCTAAATTGGATCCCAAAATATTTACAGTTCGTAACTTCCTCAATATCAAACCCCATTAAACTTCTGGATTTACCTCAAACGTTACAGTTTTCCCTTTACTATAACTTAACACCAACTTTTCTTATTTGACTTCTTAAAAATTTGCCAGATTTCTGAGGAATAAGCACTTGTTTCTTTCTGTTACAAACACTGGGGTTTACTGATGCAAACAAAGACAAAGCCTAAAAATCTTCTGTGGAAGTGCTGAAAATATTTGTGATCTTCCACAATCTTCACATGAAAAATGAATGAGAGACAAAAGGCTGTCTGTCCTCTGGAAATATTATTTGAGAAATCCACTCTAAATTGCTTATGTTTCTATTAAAAGATCTTCTTCAAAATTGATGCTTATATTTGTTGGTATTTAGATATTTAAATTACATTCAGTTGAAGACAATTGCTAAGTAATTGTAAAAAAAAATCCTACTACATATAGCTGTCTTGTTCTTTGAACTAGAACAATCTAGAACAAAAAGTTGATCGATGGTACTTTTCCATGTACTTGTTCTGTGATAGTAAGTTACCTTTCTGCCCAAAGATCCAGCTTGGTTGCTTGCTAACTATATTCAATTAACTAAACACCCTTTGGTTTAATGTACTTTTTTTAGAGCTTTCTGGGTTTATAAGTTTCATAATGGTAATAAATTACATCTCTTAAGGTGATACTCTTCACAAATGTGCTGTTTAGATACTATCTGTATGGTATGGTGTAGTGCAGGGGTGTCAAACTCAATTTCCTTTTGGGCCACATCAGCACTATGATTGCCCTCAAAGGGTTGATTTTATCTGTAAGACTATATAAATGTATCTACTCTTTTATCATATTAAATAATTGCCTCTGCATTGGATTATTACTGGTTTTAGTAATAACTAACACTGAAGCTAGAAGTCAAGGAAAAATAATGGCAAGCAGATATTCAAGTGTACAATTATTGTACAATTTATTGAAAAATGAGTTTTGAAAACAAAGTTTTTTTTAATCATCAGACAAATATTACCAATTATTACAAATATTATTACAATTACCAATTTTTACAAATATTTCATTAACTTTGTTTAACTTTTTGGTCCCAGTTGAGACTCTCTCTGTGCCTTTTTCTGCACTCAGACCCTCTCTGTGCCTCTTTCTGCCCCCCCCCTTGTGCCTGGTGACCCTGATCCCCACATTGCGGGCCCCCAGCTGCCAGTATTCCAAAGAGGGGCCCAGCAGCCAACACTCACAATCTACTTCTACTTCTGACTGCTTCTCTGTCCAACTCTCACGAGCTGTCCGGAGTGTTGCCATGGTAACCCGTGGCAACACTCTGATGGCAAGACTTGGACAGAGGAGCAGTTAGAACTAGAAGTAGATTGCAAGTGCTAGCTGCTAGGCCCCTCTTCAGAATACCAGCAGCCGGGGGCTCACAATATGGGAATCGGACTCGCCAGGCAGGGGGAGTGCCGTAGCTACAGGAGAGGTGTGAGGGCCATATGAAATGGCCTGGCAGGCTAGATTTCATCCACGGGCCTTGTGTTTGACACATATAGTGTAGTGGTTTGAGTGTTGGGACTACAGTCCTGGAGACCAGGGTTCAATTCCCTGGTCAGCCATGGAAAACCACTCATCCCACATTTTCAACCCCAGAAAACCTCATGATAGGGTTGCCTTAGGGTCACCATAAGTGTTTTATGGTCAGTTCCAGTTTCACCGTTACCATGGAGTAGCCTGTTCAATAGTGTCAGAATGTCCCTCATCTCTGTGACTGAAGCTACATTCCACATTACAAATATTGAACTGGTAACCAATACCATTCACATAGAATGATAGAGCTGGAATATCACACAAAATCTATATAGTTTAAATGAATAGTTTGCTAAAAGCATGTCTCTTAAGAGTTGCATTTTCGAGCATGAGTGAACATGGAAAGCTCTTAACACGATATGTTAAAGTGAAAGCTTTCCACTTAATTGAAATTGATTATTTTCTGAGAAGGCAATGTGCATTTGAGCGTTTGCAGGGGGAATGTTATGTGTCTCTAGGCTTTAAGAACTAGACTGCCAGAGCCAGGCAGAGGCACAGGGCATTTTTGAAGAACCCATTTCCACTGAGGAAGTGATCTCAAAAAGGCTCTTCTCGCACATAAGGAGCCTTTTTAAAACACACATCTGTTCCAAGAAAGAAAGATGTGTGTATTTTCAGGCAAAATGGTAATTATTCTCTCAAGAAACTTGAAAAATGACCAGAAGCCTAAAATAATTGTTATCACAAAATCACACTGGTATAAGCTCTGGTAAAACCCATTAAGGATATCTTAAGTACTGACCTATCTTCTGAGGCCTGTAAATTTAGCAGCTCAACTGGCGTCCTCTGATTAGTATTGAGAGCAGGGGATACTTAACTCCTGTGCTGCAGTCTGTTGACTTACTTCTTGAGTTCTTTGAGTGCAAAGAAAATATCAGCATGAAATAATGAGTTCTGGGACTTATAGTTCTTAATGGATCATATCGGATCAGGAGGCACACCACTCTCTGTGACTCAAATAAGAGGTCTTCTGGTTTCGGTAAAGAAATATTGGTCCATGTAAAATCTCAGAGGACTGGTATGGTGCTGGACAAGGACTCTGGGAGACCAGGATTCTCCCACTGGGTGACCTTGGGCAAATCACACTCTCTCAGATTAAGAGGAAGGTGATGGCAAGCTTCTTCCAAAAAACTCTTCCCAAGAAAAGCCTAGGGTTGGAGTCAACCTGAAGGCATACAACAACAACACAATATCATCCTAGAAAGTGGCTGTATCAAGGGAAAACTGGGAAGGCCAATTTTCAGAATATTGTAGACTTCTACCTTACACTCTATTTTAAAATGTTAACTTTTTAATTTTTCAGTAGTTAAAAGTGAAATCAAACTACTGCATCATGCATGAATCAAACCTCTGGGCCTTGACGTTATTTGCACAACAGTCTGAACCACATGTTCACACATGTTCAATCTTCAGTACTCCCTTGAGAGAGCTGAAAAAGGCAAGAGACATTCCAGACACAATATTGTAGTTCAGGGCAGAATCTGTCACAAAGGCCGTTTCCGCACGAGGCGAGGGAATCGCCCCATGCCGCTACTTACTGGGTCTTATGGCTCCCCGGTCTGGTCCAGGCTGCTCCGGAGCAGTGCGTGCTGGTTGCTCCACACTGCTCTGGCATCGAAAATGGCGGCTTCCAGTTGGTCGAGGGTCTCGACCAACCGCTGAAGCTTGCCAGCCTAAAACCCGCCCCCGACAGATCGCAGGCTCGCATTGGTGCGAGCCTGCAAATCTGCACAAGGGAGCAGGCTCACACTGGTGCACTCTGTGCTTTTGAAAGAATGAAAGAAACAGGTTTTTCAAAAGCACGCTGGACAACCACTTGGGGTCTTTCCGGAGCGGGCTGAGGTGCGGATCTATGTTAAATAGTCCGGACCCAGTCCACTCCCAGGTGCAGACATCCTCCCTGGAGGACGGACTGCACCATTTCAAATACCCCATGCGGAAATGGCCAAAGTGTAGGCATTATTAGCTGTCAGTTGCATATAATTTTATGTTGATATCCACCCCCTTTTGCTATATTCTTTGCCACAGTGATTTCCTTGTAGCAGTGAGCTCCATAATTCAGCTTTCGTCAAGTTTAGTGCAAACAAATCTCTTCCAGGCTCTTCCAATTCTATGTTTCTGTTATTCTAGGAGCAGAAGTTGCATGACTGAGCAGAATTTGGTGGTTTAGAAGTTCAGTCTAAGATGGATAGGCAATGAGTCGCTGTCCGGATACTAACAGACTTCAGCCATCACCATCTGTCATGATTGCATGTGTTGGCTATGACCTATGACAGTTTCAGTAACAGTATCTTGCTGGCTACATGCTCCCCATCCCTGGTCTAAGTGAAGAACTTCTAATTTCATGATTTCCCCATGCCTTCATGTACTTCTTCTTTATTCCCTGTTATCTCTTCTACCCTTCTCACTTACAACTTTAACGTGTAATCTACTCCTGTACATGGCCAATTTCTTCTATCCTGGAATCACTTGGGAGGGCTGCAACATTGAGGTAGACCTAAAAGTGGGCCTAGATCTGTTGATTGTTCCCAGCTCAGAGTTTTAAAAATACAGTTGCAAACCAAGATACCTACAAGATGAAGCCAGTCATCTCTCTACCAAGAACTCTGCAGCTGAAGTGGAGAAAGAATATTCATGGGCGCATTTTCTATTTACAGTATTTTATCCCTTTGGGTGAAAAGAAAATCAAGCACAACACATCTCATCTGTGAAATACAGACTGATACAAGGTAGAGGCCCTGAGTAAGGACATTTTGTCTTCATTACTCACTCTCCAGTGATATTGTCTTGTTTCTATCAATTTCTTTTCAATGCTGGACGAGGAGACTTCCTTTTGCCCCCTCACTCAGACTTTTTAGGACATTTGGTGTGTGGGTTGGGGGAGGTATTTGGCTTTTTGAAAAATTCTTTTATAGCTGTCTTTTGCTTTATCATTACTGTTAATATTCCTGCAGTCAGTACTAGTTACTACTTTAGTGATGCTCTTAGGAACAGTAAGGTGCTCCAGTATCTGCATAGGAAGACAGACAGCAAGCCTTCAGAAGAAGAGTATTTGGATATGACCCGGTCATGCTTAAACCATTGTTTCAGGGGTTTCCAAGTCAGGAATGTATATGAGGCTTATGGAAACTGGAAATAATTTCACTCCTTCAGAAAACTGTGTGTTTTGACGTTTGCTTCCTATATCCTAACACAGCTCCTACTCATTATCTCAAGATTTTGGATAGAGAAAGCTAGAAAATTCAGATAACCTGGTTCATATGAAACAGAGAAGCAGAGACAAGGGAGACCGCAAATAGATGGTGGAGAAAAATATCATAGGAATGTTTTGGTCTAGAGGAATAAAGTGGGAGATAAGGATTTTGTTGTTATTGTTATTATTATTATTGTTGTTGTTATTTGGGATAATTTTTTGGGACAAAAGTTATTCTTTTGCAAGAATAAGTCACACTTGATCACCACGTAGCCGATTTGTGATGATTCAATACAAGTGAGCATCAGTGGGTAGCATTGTCTCTGGCAAACCGTTATTCCCTCTCCTGGAAGCCCATACATTTTTCATGGGGTCTAGCAAAGAGCAGGACAGCCAACCTATCAAAAACAATTCGATTAGCAGGAGAGGGTGGGCTGTCTAGGCAAACCAGAGAAATTATTCCAGTCTGTTCTGGGAAGCTCCAAGGAGTACCAGTAGGCAATCAGCTCCAAGGTTCTTCCCACACTTCCTCCCACGGTTCTGAACTTCAGTGTGGTAGAATTTCAGGGGATATGCTCTTCAGCTCATCTCTGATTTTGATTTTTTCATGTCTTTGGTAGTTTTGGCATGGACATGGATCCAGTTACAGGGGAACAGCGCTTGTGTGCCCATCTGACTTAGTGTAGGGGTCCCTTTAAGGGATGTTGGGATTACAGGCCACAAGGGGTATGGCCAACTCACCCCCAGGTGATGGGGAACCATGCAATGACTTCGGTCCAGGTGGAATTGCAAGTTTCTCATCCTAGGGCTTCCCAGTAAGCAGGCGGGGTGGGAGGGATTGGTTTTCATTAGCTGACTAGCAACTTGACCAGTGTCTGGTTCCAGACCCCACACTAGTTCAACCCTCTTGAAATATAATCAATAATGTGATTTTTTTTCCTCATTCTAATATGACATCTATGTGCATTCTATGCCAAACAGTGCCTCATTCTCACTACTTGCCTGCGAACCTAAATAGACAAAGCTGTGTTATTTACACAAGTCCTATTAATTAAATCAGCAGTAAGAGGAACTGTGGAAAAGGTCTCACCATCTGAAAATTGATTGAGCTGCAGATAATGGACAGTTTTGACCCCCGCTAAATCTTCTGTTTCACTCTTATTACAGGGAAAATGGAGACATAGTCCCCTAATTTTGCATATAAATGTTGATTTCCTAGCCTAATGTTCATTAGATTTGGAGGCTGACTTGTTAATAGGTTACAGAGAAGGAATGCTGTTGGGACACATTCTCAGACCTATTAGCTGGCAACTTTAATGGCAGACGATAAACATGTCATCGAGGTATATATGAAAATTTAGACATTGTAGCAGAGGATATAAATAACTAATCATCAAGCACTTTCAGTGTTATCATATTAATGCCACAAGCCACTTATTTCTTCAAACCATACATAAACAGTAGATGAAATTATCTTGTACCAGAGGAAGTAATCCACTGAGAAATTTTACTTTTATGTCTCTGCAAAGAGTTCAGTGTCAACCACATGTAATTATATGGTTGATTATATATTGCAAGTAATCAAGTGGTTGCTAACTCGATGCACTCTCCTCACCATAGTTTCACAATTTCATAATTGAAAATAAGCAAAAGAACAGTCACTTCCCAATTATATTTCCTAGTTGTAAATGGGGTCCTATAAAGAGCAAAACTAATCATATTATACAACAGCATAAGTGTATCAAACAGCATACCCTTTTAAACAAGTGCAGCCCCAATAGACCAAGCAACTCAAAGGTGAAATTCTTCAGAATTATATAGGCATCACTAAATAATACAATTCAGAATTATATCAGCATCACTGAAGAACTTAATTCAGACCAAACTTCTGTATCTGGCTAAATGTCTAAATGAAACAAAGATTGATACAGACTACAGGACAGCCTGGAAAAATGTGGGACCTGAGAGCAGAGGCATTCCTTGAAAAAAAAAATTAAAAAAAGGTCTACATTATTTCATAAATCTCTCCAAATTACCAATGTGTGTGTGTATGTGTGTGTGTGTTTGTGTGTGTGTGTGTATGTCTGTCTGTCTGTCTGTCTGTCTGTCTATCTATCTATCTTATAAATAAAATCAGTGGTGCAGTTCCTATCTTCAAACTTTTGGGGAAACTCCGCATGCTAAGTTTCTGGATTGTATTTGGCTCTTGGATAAACCAAGTCTGAGACATGTTTGACATTCCTTGTAAGGGCAGAGAGCCTAATATTCTAACCTGGTGCAAAAATGCCCTTGGTGCACTTTTTCTTGCATAAGGGAAAGGGAGTTCAAACTTGTAACACTATTTTACAGCCATCTCAAAGTGGAATATGTGACCCCAAAGAGCACTTTGAACCAAGGCTAGATTTATATGGTGTTTTTCCGCTCCTACAAGTGGGACTTCCATTTTTTTAAAATTTATTGCCTTGCCAAATTTGATTGCTCCCTTTTTACTTATGAGAGAGAACATTTTACCATCAGACTGCATGATATTTTCATGTACTTTTCCATTATCATTATGATCGTTAGCATTTGTGATCCATCCTGTGCTGGTACACTATAATGACAGTATATTATTATATTTTGTGACACTAATATGATGTGGAACTGTGATTTTGTCGGTTCAGCAGACTTGAACAGCAACGAGTGGGTGTTCTTCCTGCTTGCCCTTGTTACTGATTAAAAAAAAAACCTCGTTGTGTAAATTATTGTTCAGGACACATGATAAAAAGGGTTTAAAATAATCATTATTTTGCTGTTGCTGTTTTTGATGCTGAACTGGCCTCTGTTGTAGTTGTGTTCGTTTGTAGCTGCAAGTTACATAGCATATAACATTAATATATTACATTTCTTTCTTGTAGCACTTGTTTCCCAACTGCATTGTATTTGCAGTGTATATGCGGTGAAACATACACAAGATATTCGCTTAGTGCATTACAAAGTATGATCAGGTGCAATCTAATCTCAAGAATGATTTAAATTTTTATTTCTCACCTAAAAACCAATATCTATGTTTTCAGTGATATATGGTGTAGTGGTCTGAGCATTAGACTATTTCTCTGGACACCAGGTTCAAATCTCTGCTCAGCCATGGAAACCCACTGGGTGACTTTGAACAAGTCACACTCTCTCACTCTTGGAGAAAGGCAAAGGCAAACTCCTTCCAAACAAATCTTGCCAGGAAAACCCCATGATAGATTAACCTTAGGGTCAGCATAAATCAGAAGTGACTTGAAGGCACACAACAACTGTAATGAAAGCTGAGCACAGGTTTTACATTTTTAACTGAGGGAGAATGTGTATTACTAATAAATTTATTAGAAGCTGTCTTTTTAAAGGAGAACTGGGGCAATGCACCCCTTAATGCCTGTTATGTGGTCCTTGAAGCCTTCAGATTTCCCTGACCCTTCAACTGATAATTCTTTCAGCTAAAATCTTTGAGGGAAAAACTCACCAAAATACTGCAAAACTTTATTGTTTGGATCCGCTTGGCCCCCTGCTAGGAATATTTGTTATTCTATATCAAGTAGAGTGCAGCTTAGCCAGTATCATATGAACTTTTGGTAGTAAACAGGATAAAAATACCCAAGATGCTGTTATAAGGTAAAAAAAGAAAGAGTAAAAACTTACATTTATTGTTTCAGGAAATCTGTCTTGGACAGGGAAAGAGATAGACAAAAAGATTATCTAAACTTCAGTAGAAGAGCCCCTAAAAGCTGGCTCTCATGAGTGAATGTAAGGCACTCTGAGGCAAGACCTTCATGGATGCTTCCTTCCAGACAAAGGGAGACAAAGGATTAACTAACGTTTGGAAGAAGGGGGAAGTGAGCACTACAGGCAAGAAGGAAGCCAAAAGGCTTGAGAAAAAGACAGAGGGGTGAAACAAAAGGGCAGACATGCTCTCTACAGCTCCCTTTCACTAATCACTCTATAAAAGTATTGATGTCTCTTTGCTTCCAACACTGCTACCACCCTGAAAACCCAAAGCCCAAAGGAAAAATGGTTGTTTTCTAGCCAAATGAAAAATCTCTGGGAATTTAAACCGTATGTACTTAACTCCCCACACTGAGGGGAGTCAACTTTACACATGTTACAGTTGAGGATCAAGATGTAAATGGTTATTTTTTTTTTTCTGGATTTGGGCATTCCCCGTGGAGTTTTAAAATTTGTAATGACTTTTGAAACTCCCATCAGTTTGAAAAGATACTATATAGCAAAGGAAACTAATTAACAACTCTAAAGGTCGTTTTTGGATATCGATTCTGTGGTTCTTTGGATCTAGGCCATATAGTGTGTAATACAGGAGGTAGAATATTCTTGCATATTTTTCTTGCTCCTGGGAAGTGGACATAGGATAGACTGCAGCTTGAAAGAATGTGATTCTAAAAGATGACCTTTACTTCCACCATCATCCTCAACCACCCACCAGTCCACAAAAAGACTTCTTTCCCAATGGAGGCAAAACACAAGAAGTTGCCAATTCAGCCAAGAGAAGGAGGACAAGAAGCATATGCTGGGTAGGAGAAATTCTTACTCTCCTCCTCCTCTGACTCACACACCCTTCACAGATACATGCTTATCTATGCATACATACTTGGAGTAAAAAAAAAAAAGACAGTACTCATCAGGCATCTTGATTATTCACCAGCTGGTCTTCAGTTCTTCCAACAATGTCACATCTGCTTACTGGGTTTCTATAGCTTGGTCTTTCGTAGTCCTGCTGAAAGCCAATGACAGGCATTTGGGTCAAACCTAAGGCTTCCTGCTCGTGAGAGAGTCTGCTACTTCTGATGAGCTTTCTTACTAATGAAGAGCCTCACATGTGCCATGTAGACACCTAGTGACTGAGTGTGGTACTGTAGGCTCCAGCAGTACACTGGTATCCTAGTAAATATCCCAGGGACTTCTGCCATATTTGTGCCCATTGGCTACAGTGTTTTTGTTCTTTCCTGGAAGCTCGCCAGAGACTAGCATCTTACGGACCAACACCGGTCTCTTGATTGTGACTTTGAGTAGCACTGGACTACAGATGTTTTTTTAATGAATTTAACTTACTAAGTTTTTTAAAACAAGGCAACTGCAGGGTGCCCTCAGCATCCCCATAATATGCATGTCAGAATTAGGGCATCTAATATTCATGATCTTGGAGCAATGGTGCACATGTGTGCACAAAGAGATAGAAGGAGAATGAGAGAGAGAGAGAGAGACTGAGATTTTTATTAGTGGGGATAACATCTGAACCTGACAGTAGTTTTCCCTTTTCCCTGACAAGACAAAGAAATAACCCTAGACGTAGGACAAACCATACTGGCTCGTCCCCAAGAAGCTGGAATTAAGCAGAATTTTTGTCGTGCTGGGATATGTGTACCCAGGCTTTGAGAAAGCCACAAAAATAATATAGGAGGCTTCAAGTTAGCTGGGAATCTTCACAGTGTGCTTGGTGAACATTCAGTGAAGTGCATGTCTGTTTGCTTTTATGCTAGAGAGATGCCAGATCTTTAGTATGTGAAAGAGTTCTCAAGCTCCCTTGTGTTCTAAATGGAAAATTTTCAAGTTGTCTGGCATACGCTTCAGTCTCTTTCTTGTTATATCTCTGCTTTACAGGTAGAAGAAGCCTTAGAAGCTGTGAAAAATGCCACAAATGAACAAGACCTTGCAAATCGCTTCAAAGAGTTTGGAAAAGAGATGGTGAAGCTTAACTATGTAGCTGCTAGAAGGCAACAGGTGTGTAAAATACAGGGATGGGCAAAGTTTGACCCACAGGCATCAGGCAAGCCCCACAGCCATTCTCTGCCTCCCCAGTTTTTTCCCCCCAATTTTATTTATTTATTTTTAAATGGCCTCCCTTGCTTCTAAGGGGCACATGAGGATTTTCACCATGCTGTTACCCTCTTAGGTGGTTTTAGGCCCAGAAGAGCCTACAGAAGACACATGCTGACTTTGGTCTCATCACATCCCCTTTAGAAAATGAAGGCATTTGAGCTTAAGTTTTCTTCCCCCAAAGTTAACTAACTATGGGATGGGGATTTTACAGGACTATGAGACCCTCTTAAGCCTTCAGGGGCCACTCTGGCCCCACTCCCTTGGCAGTTGCCTACCCTGGTGTAGTATGGTTAGTAACTGAATGGGGAGGAGAGTACTCTTTGAATGTACAGTGCAAAGTAATCCAGGATTTTAACCTTTTTCAGATTTCAGTTCAGGATGAAGCGGGAATCCAAAGAGGCTTAAGCAGAAGGTCTCTGTCCCACTGCAGCCTTTTGGGTCCTTTAAGAAACAATTCCAAAATAAACCTTCCAGAACGTTTTCTGGTGTACCGTGAGGAGTTGCAGTCCAAAAACAAAACAAAACAAACAAAAAAACCCACCCCATATATAGTGATGGCTAATCCGCTTGTTTTTATCCCAAATCAGGCTCAGAAATCTTAGAATTAATTTACAGTACTACAGTGGTCCCTCCTTACCTGTGAGTTCTGTATGTGCAGCTTCCAGTTCAAGCAGAGTATCATGTCCCTCCACTGAAAACCGAAGTGTCCACACACATGGTGCCACCATGAATAAAATGGGGTGTGAGCATTCACAAATTTCAGTATTCATAGGGCTTCCTGGAATGAGAGCCTTGCATAAATGGAAGGCCCATTTTGTTCCGATAATTTTCCAATAAAATTGGAAGGGAGATTTTTCTTTTTTAAATTCAAGACTCCGCAGTTCTACTTGTCCATTCCAGTTTTCTTAACTTGGAACATCGGGCACAAGAAGACACAGAATTCTTCTGGCCATAATGTTTTCAAGAGAATTATTGCACTCACAGTATTTGCCTTGAATTGAAAATGATTGTTATAGCCTCTTGGACTACATATTCTGATCTTAAAAGCAGGAACTTTAGCAGCGTTGCTAGAGTCATCCAGTGCCAGGAATGGAGGATGTGCGGTCCTACAGATTTTCTTGGGTTGGATTTCCTACCAATATTCACTACTGGCTATGCTGTGTAACTCTCTAGGGATGTAAATCTTTACTTATTTCATTCTCACATGGAAGAATGAAGAATTTCTAAAATTTTCTCTCCACTGGGATTGGTTAAGAGAGTTCTTGCACATTTTTCAGTGACTTTGGGATCCTTTGGTGAAAAAAAAAATGTTTGCATAGAAGTGTTTTGAAACATTTTATTTCCTGCAGAAAATACTGGTTACATTTCTAAGTGTTTACACTGGCTGAAAGTTTACACTTAACATGGATTCCCATTCATTTTCTTGGTCTAAAGGGTGCTCTCTGAAGAACACACACACAAACATGGCCAATGCACACTTTATTTAAAGGAACAATGAAGCATTTTAAATGACCTCCTTTTGAGAACCTTAATCATTTAAGGACTTCCTTCTAACGCAGCAATATAGAGTCTGAAAGGAATAGAATAGACAGAGAAGGACTTGCTATGAAAATTAGGCCACATAACCGACTATAATAGCCTAACCTATTTTTTTTAAGGCTCAGGTACAGAAAAACTGTCCCCCTCCTCCTCCCCCCAGTTCACCTAAATCCACCCAAAATGGAAGGCAATAAAGCGGTTAAGGCTCTTTCCATTTAGAATGGCTAATGTACCAATTTTTTTCTCAGTCATTCTGTTTGATTAATGGTGAAGGGGGAAAAAAGAGAAGATGATTAAAATGTCATCATAAAATAGAATTTGAGGCTATGTTGCCGTTGTTCTCAGAGACCCAGTGGAAAGCTGAAATAGGCAAAGTGTTATTTCCAACCATTTTCTGTTGGTGAATGTTACCTAAGATTTTTTAATGAGCACTGAATTAATTCATGATTCTTGCTTCAGTGGCCCCAGTGTTTGCCTTTTTCATTCCACGAAGAGTTCAAGATAAGGATTCAAAGAATATTCTCGCATTTTATTCTTGCCAGTGGAAAAGGATTCAAAAAATTGTCAGCCACCACAACATTTCAGTAAGACGAGGGGGAAAGCTTTTTATGCAAAAACAGTTTTGGGGGAAAACATTCTGTTTTGTACAAATAATGTATTACGCAAAATAAAATGTTTTACATGAAAACATATTTGGGTAAAGTACCATTTTTTTGGTACAAAGAAGCCCTTTGCAGTATTTATCAGAAATTTCCATAAATGGGGGGGAATGCAGGGGGAGAGTCATCTAAATCTCTGGTAGTTAAGTGAAGGTTTTTGAAATCTAAAGAGAAGAGAGAAAACTGGAGAGCACCCAATGAAATCCAAAGAGAAAATAGGAGATATGTCTTCTAGTACTCAGGGCATTGAAATATAATCATTGGGCTCATTCTATTTTTTTTCCCCAAAAAAATCTACTGAGGACTTGGAAGTGTATCTCTCCCTTTTCCCCATGGATTTTCAAATCAGTGAGCCCAGCAGTCCCACAAGCTTCTTTGAGTGATGACAGTGTCACGTATGGACATATGGCTCATGAATTTGTCTTCTGGGTTTTTTAATCTCTTTACTTCTTCCTGGAATTTTTTCTGTAAAGATGGCCGTTCTCCTTATTCACAACTAGTGGGTTCTTATCTGTATTCAGCCGTTAGATGTTCGTGGGTGAATCACCACCTTTCACTGTAAGCTACCTCAACAACAGTTGCAGGGATAATGTGAGATAATAACTATGTAAAGTTTGTTAGAGAAATTGGAGGATACAAATCAGAGTGTGTAAATTCCACCACTACACAAGTAGATTTCTGTTCATGCAACAGGAGTTTTCCTTCCCCTCCCTAGATAGCTGCTGTCTGCTCTGTACTGGAGTGTGAGCTGTGGAGGGTCCTATGAATCTTCACAGTACGTTGTGAGGTTGATGGGTGGGAGTGCAGGATGAAAGCATTTTGATTTGCCATTGTTGATTATTCCAAGGGTGGAGAAAAAATTATTGGATACAACCCACAGGAGAGAAGGAAGGAAAGAAAGGGATATGTATAGAGATGCATACATATTTTATGTTTTGATTTTATAAATATCTCATCCTGATTTTTAAATGTATGTGTGAGTTTCTGTATTTTTCTGTATTTTGAAACAGGAACTAAAGGATCCCCACTGCAGGGATGAAATGGCTGCTGCCCGTGGTGCCCTGAAGAAGAATGCCACTATGCTCTATACAGCTTCTCAAGCCTTCCTCCGCCATCCTGATGTAGCAGCAACCAGAGCTAACAGGGACTATGTCTTCAAACAAGTCCAAGAAGCAATTGCTGGCATCTCAAATGCTGCCCAGGCCACCTCCCCAACTGACGAAAACAAGGGGCATACTGGTATTGGAGAATTGGCTGCAGCACTGAATGAATTTGATGTAAGTAGGCTTTTTTAGAAGTGTGGCTGAAGAAAAGTTGAGAGGATGTTTTCTGAACTTCCTCTTTTTAAAAGAATACCCAAGATCTGTGTTCCTTTATTTTGTTGCTTGTTTGTCATTAGAATAATCAGTTGAGGCTCCACATCCCAGTTTCTCAGAGTGATGTGCAATAATATCAGTTTAGGCAGTTTAAACAATTTTAAAAAGGAAGAGTAATTTAAAATGGCTAAAATTGTACAGAGTAATCTGACAGGTTGAAACAGCTTTACACCATTTTAAACAGTTTAAGACAATTTAAACCCACTCACATGTGTAGACGTGGATTAAATCAGCTGGATCCCAGGGGTTCCAACAAAAAGCCAAGTTTTTACTTGGCACTGGAGTGACACCAGTGTTGCAACCAGTTAGGTCTCTAAGGGGACTGTATTCTGCGACAAAGACACCATTTTCTGACAGTGCAGGTGGCACACATGGGAGAGCCCCCATCAGACTTCAGTCCTCAGACACATGTATAAAGGGAGATGCACTCCTTCAAGTATCAAGGTTCAAAGCCATTTAGGGCTTTAAATGTAATCACTAGGACCATACATTTAGATGAGGTGCATATTAGCAGCCAGCTGTATGATGAGGAGACAGTAGTCTAGCTCCTGTATTTTTCATTAGCTGCAATATCCAAATTATCTTGAAGAGCAGCTCCACACAGAGTGTCTTGCTGTAATCTAATCAGAAAATTGCCAGTGCACAGACTACCATGAGTAAATTATCCCATATTATATCGACTGATTCCAAACGATTTCGGTTTGTTTTATGTATTCTCTTTGCCCACTGCCTTCTACCTTGCCGAGCATTATTGTCTTTTCTAGTGAGTGAGGTCTTTTCATGATACTTCCACAGTACAATGGTACCTAACCTCAAGCAAAGGGGTGTTTATTAGCTTGGAAACTTGTGAGAGATTAATCTTTGAAGAAGGTCAGTAAACAAGCAGGTTCAAAGGAGTCTTTGCTGTTTTCTAGTTAATGCTTCCAGTTGCCAGGGCTCAGCTGTGGGGTACAACCACTGCCACATCTTAGTTGAGCACCTTCTTAAGAATCCATACAACTGAAACACTCAAGATTTTTTGGCAGAAAAAAATTGGAACTTTTTTTGGAGATAAGAGGGGAATATATTATTTCCTGCTGGGATTGTGACTTCATCTGGCATTTAACTGTACCTGTTTCCATTTGCTTTTCGCACATAAAGTAGGTAGAAAATGATGCTGCTGTTCTGAACCAAAAAGCATGGGGTGGTGTCATTTTTAAAGAAAGCCAATGTTTCCTTCTTTTGTGCATATTTTCTGGAATGTTTTTGAGCTTTCTTTCATTGTAGTGTTAGGCAGGACTTCAAAGGACCTTGGTTTCAGCATGACAGATACTGCCTGACTTGTCTTCTGAGGAGATGTAGGGAGCTTCAGTAGGCTGTAGCGTACCCTTTATGTATACTCCCTACCTTATTTCCTGTTTCTTTTCTTCTTTTTGTTAAGGTTTGAAATTTCATTTCTAGGTAGGCTTGGCCTTACCTAACAAGATTTTCACCTAACTAAGTTGCCTGCTTCCAGGCCTCAATTAGACAAGAGCCCATGGAAGCAGATTAGCTGACACATCTAGCCTCTTATCTTGTTGGTAAAAGTCTCTTTCACAAGCACAAGACTCTCTAGGTATGATGGAGCCTGATTGAAAGCTTGCTTGTGAGTCCAGCTTCCCCACAGTGAGCCCCAAATCCCACTGCCAATTCTTCACATTCTCTTTCACATTTTTTTTAATGCTTGGAACTATTTCTGGCTCTTTTAGTTCATTATTTCTCACTCTTCTGGTGGCTTTTTAACTCCAGGCACCAGCAGGTCAAATAAAATTCCCATAAGAGGCATTGCCATTGAAGTTTTCCGCAGTAAATAGTGGTGAACTTAATTTGTGTTGCTGATTGGTTTTCTTAAACAACTTAAAATGCCAGCACCTGTGCAGGTACAAACTGTAACAAAGGATGTTCAGAGGTCTTCCTATTTCAAGTGCCTACACACATTTTACTAAATTCTTTCCTTCTCAATGAATGATAGTTTAGTTCAATCAGATTGTGGACATAATGATGCCTCCCTTCCCCAGTTCGTCCATATAGTGATAAGCAGCACACATTTTTAGCTCAGTAGAATCACCTGATGCTTGACAGTTTCAAGCTGATGCTAACTTGTGCTATCCAGAAAGGACTGTACTGAACTCTGTCCCAGACATTGTATTGTGTGATGATAAACACAATGACAAATCAGACTATGCAGAGCTTCCAGCAGACACTCTTCACTGCTATATTATACATTCAGCCTTCTAATTACAGGTAATTTTTTTTGCAAACTGTGGGCAGGCTTGGAGAAATGTCAGTGTTGCATACTCTATGAATGTATGTATAGTATAGTTTTTGAAGTGGCATTGTAATATTTTTAAAAACTAAAGAAAATGATTGTGTGTTTAAATGAGCTAATGAAGAAGATTGCAACTGAACACACCCGTTTTAACAGAAGTGTAGCTTCTTTGATAATGCTTTTCTTTCTGTTCCTAAGTAATTTGTTGTAGATATTCTTCTGATTCTTCTTCATAATAAGACTTGAGCTTCTTTTCTTCTTGAAGTTTTAAGATTCATCTAGCCTAATGTTTCCGAGGTCATTCAGGATCATGTCTTGTGTTTATGTGCTAAGTAATTAACTAGAGCAACATAACATGAAGTTTACCTTGCAGGAATTTCAGATAAAGGAAGGAAAATCTTCTGGAGTAAAGTATCGAGGGCAATATTCTTTGTTAACAAAATATGGATTTGAACATCTCCTGTTGATAGGCAAAACATTAGAAAGAAGTAGGGTGTTTCAGAAGGTTGATACTTAAAGAGCAGACTCTTCAATTGTACTTCACAAAACAATTAGTACAGCGTGGAGTTTGCTGTAGGATTGCTTGCATATTGGAAACGTGACTTTTTGACTTTCTCTGAATAATTCTGCAGAGTAAATTTTTTAAGTTTAGCCTGAAATATAATTAACTGGTTTTAAATAACAAGAACCAAAATTCCCATTGTGTGAAACTTAGTACTTTTGCAATCTGTAGCTTACAGACTTTTCTTTCTTAGTTTCACTCATAATATTATGCATTCGTGTGTTTAATGTATCATTTCTTAACTATGTAACTAAAGGGCTGGCATGCAGTGACAGCAATTACCTTTTCTGTAGTAATATAGATAGTGGAAGAGTCACAGTATTACCAGTGCATGCTAAGAATCTGGAATATTTGCTATGATTGTTTCCTTTAATGAGCAAATGTCTTTTACCTTGATTTGGAACTGGCTCGATGATTGGAAGCTTCCTCAGTGAGAAGTAACTAGCCGGGAGAGAATCTCATCTGTCGTCCAGAAATTGCATGCTTCTTATTTTATTCCTTTGGTGAATTGTAGTTCTAGGCACCAGTTCTGGTTGGTGATGAACCACATGAAATTTAATCTCATCACCATTGCCCTGATGATGATGATGATGATGATGATGATAAATTTTATTTTGTTACCTGCCTCTCCTCAAAGCTTGAGGCAGGGTACAACAAAGATTAAAATACAATTAAAACCAGCATACCAATTAAAAACACATTATAATTAAAATACACTAAAACATAAAACTATTCAATAAAAATGTGCCATAATTAAAATCATAATTAAAATACATATTAATTAAAAATAGACTGGGTAGGCCTGGTTTGATGAAAGGGTTTTAGATCTGGAAGTGAAACAATAAGAAATACTCATTGCAAGAAATATTCAATAATGTTTTACAAATGCTCTCGCTAAGATACTCACTAAAAAAGGGCTACTTGGCCAGGTGGTACAATCGTGTCGTTTTCAGCAGTCAACGAGAGTTTAGGAAGATAAAGGTCTTTAACACTGAATACACATTGAGACTCTCTTTTCTGTTAATCTGAAATCTAAAAACCTCCAAAACCCAAAACTTTTTCTTGCCAGCTACCCACTTTGGTCTTCAAGGCAGCAGCTGCCATGCTCCAGCTCATTTGTCTCTCAGATCTGAAGAGCACCACATCTGCTGCCTCAAAGGTGGATGTGGGCAGCTGGCAGCAGAAAGAGAGGGACTGAAGATCAGTGAAGTGGTGGGAGGTGTGGTTTCGCACTGAGCGTTACACTTGCATTCCTGCCATTGCACACATATCGTCATATGCATCACAGGTAGTGAATGAATGAGATGCAAGGCTGTTCCAAAAAGGTGCAATATTTAAAAAAAAAATACAAAGTAAGGAAGAGTTCTTGTTCCAAGCATTTTGTATAAGGGAGGCTCAACCTGTAACTCTGGCCTAATGAAAGTTGACAATTAATGAGTCTTTATTCTGAACTGGAGAAGAGTGTCAGAGGGAGATGGCACTAAATGGGTAATATCCCCATACATTACAAGACACACCCTTCCTGTATTCTGATTCATGTAATGGTGGACTTTGACATCATCACTAGCATCAATTCTTGGATGGCGTAACTTATTCTTCGTAAATCTGTGCTGTTGAGAGTACAGAATTCTCAATTTTTGTTGCTGTAGTGACCACTTGAAGAAGTAGAACTACTTCCTAAGTAGTGAAGTAAATTATATATTGTCAGTAGACAATGGACTGAAAATTTTAGCCAACTGAAAAAGAAATCTTGTCCCCCATGTTACCCAGACACCTGTACACTGTGAAGTGCCTTTGCCAAGATAACTGTGCTTCAGTACTGGATGATTCCCATCTTTCATGCTGTGTCCTCCTTAAATATATTGATGCCAATTAAGAATTAATCAATTTGTAAAAAATATTTTCCTTCATTTCCAGAAATGTTTTCCTTGGTTTTCAGTACTGCCTTTTTATTGCCCTGAAAGTATTATTTTGATAGTAAAGGAGATAACTGTTCTAGTCTGTTGTTGATAAAACAAGAAAGAATCTATGGCACTTTAGAAACAAGCCTGTAGCCCCTCTCACCGTATGCATGTAAATGCATTCGTCTGATGCGGGTTACCCATTGAGGAAGGTTTCTGCTAAATGAAACTTGTAATTAAAAACAAGGTGCACTTAGATTCCTGTGTGCCACTTTTGTACCTATGCCATCAGCACTCATCATAATAAGGAAATGAAGCCAAGCATTTGTTTTGGCACATGGCCAGTAGTTGATTAATTTCAGACCCTTTTCTGGTCTCAGTGGAACGGTCGTGATTGTTGAAATTGATTGAGAAGTTTTTAAACCCAAATGGGAATACTGTAGTTCTGGAGCTGGGAGAATTAAAGGGCAGGACCTCTTCACCATGCACAAGTAACCTTTATGTCATGTAGAAGTGTCTTTCTTGTTTCAGAAACTAGAATCTAAGTGGTGCTGCAAGAACACAGGAAGACATGATAGTAGAGGCATGCATGAAAACAAACTCTTGCATGAAAACAAACCCTGAAAATAAATCTAGTTGACCACTTTTGGTCATCTGACAACAGAACTCATAATTACTGGCCCAGTTGAAATTTGAGCCACAGTAGGTTTGTTCATAAGATGTAAACTGCAGAACCATCTTCTCTTTAGAATCCTGTAAATTTTACCTTTGATTTTTTGTCGTGTTGCCAAAACTACTGCTACAGTTGCATGTTTAAACCGTATCAAATGATAGAAGAAAAATACAATTGTGACATATTAGACCAAAAGTCCTGTCTAGTCTAGCACTCTGTTCGAACTGTGGTCGACCAAGTATATGATGAGATGGCCACAAGTAGGATATGAATGAAACAACATCTTATTTGCTATGTACCTAGGAACTGGAATATTGGGATGTTGCTTGATATATCTTGGCTAGTAGTTGATTACTTTAATCTCCATGTCTTTGTCTAATCCCCTTTTAAAGCCAGCCAAGTCAGTAGCCACCACTGCACCCTGCGAAACTGAATTCCATAGCTTATGTGAAGAAGAAGTATGTCTATTTATCTACCCTGATTTCTTCCACTCAATCATTCCAGTATTCTGGTATTATGCAAAATGCAGAAAAATAAATCCCACAAATTTTCTCTGCAGCATGCATAAATTTTACAAACAGCTTTGATGCCCCCTTAGCCACCCGTTTTTCTTAGGGATGCGACCCTTTTGACTTTCTTCCCAAAGAAGAGGTAAACAAGAAGTAATTTTAGCATTTTTTCTTGCAAGAAGTCTTTACAAACTGTGTAGTTTTCTATGACTTTGCAGCTTGTGACTTTGTACAAAATTTGCACCCAGTTGTTTTGGGCAGAAAACAGCATTTTCAACCATGCACAAATTTTGTGTGTAACAGTTTTGTGCGAAACAGTTTTGTGCCAAACAACAGAGCTCTAAGTCCAAAATAAAAAGATTTTCTGTGCAGGTAACAGTATATTCTGTTTAAAAAAAAAAGTAATTCTGTGTAGAAAATACTGCTTTCTGCAGAAAATAACTGCAAAAAAATTTGTCATGGAATAAGTCCCAAACAGTGAGATTTCTCATCAATCCAGGATTCTTCTCTTCCTGATATTTGAAAAAAATGTAGTTTTGATCATTTTTATTATTTTTGAATGTTCTTCCCATTCATATTCTTGGGTTAAAATCCCCCAAAGGTTTATTCAGTCAGGTTAGCCATTACTAGAAGCAATTCTTTGGATTTGGTGCACCCTTGCTTTTACCAAACCTGTGTTGTACTATACTGTTCTTTCCAGTCTGGAGTGTTCTTTTGTACTTCCTTCTTCCTTATTTTTTCAAACGTTATACAGTTTCAAACTCTGAACAGTTGCAGGTGTGTTTCCATCTTGGAAGCTAGTATGAAGTAGCTGTGTACAACTGGCTACACTCCCTAGGGTGTTCTGCCACAGCTTAGTAGGATTTACAAAACATTGCTTGGGACAGCTAATTTGTTGGACTTTTTCTTCAGAAATATATAAAAGCAGACACTGTAAAACGCTGAGTTTTAAATTCTTTTTACTTCCGTTAGTGGGTCTGTTTTACCCTATTGCATGCTTTCTTTTGGTAATGTTGACTTTTGTGCTCCACGGGACCTTTGGTATTGTCCTAAATGCCAAGTGACTACTGGCATAACTGATAAACAAATTTAGTTTGCTCTAATGGGCCCAAAACAAGACACAACTACATCAATTGGTAAACAAAGGGAAAAGTCTAGTCAGGAAACAAAACTGAAAGTTTTGCTTTCTGTGCTTCCAGAATGAGCCAGTAGGAGAGGAACTGACATACTAAAAGCTGTGACACAGTGCTGTGTCAACAGTGCCAAAGGCAAGGAAACAAATACGGAAACAAGCAGGAGGTGTGAAGTTGAAGGCAAAGCTGTGGTGATGCAGAAACACAGCTTGTCCTTGTTGCTGTTATGTCATTTTAGAACATAGAGCACTACCATAAGAGTGTGACACAATTTCAGTGTGAAAACAAACTTAGGAGTGTAGTTCCTGTCATCACAGCAGCAGATGGAAAATGGGTTAATCACCACCTTTTGCACAGAGCTTAGAAAATGCTGCCATTTTTGGGTTACAGTTCTCAGACTCCTCCAACCAGTGCTGGGCAAACTGGGGGATTGTGAGAACTGTGGTTATGAAAGGGACTTATCCAGACTCTTTTGCTGGGAAATTAAATGGAATTTTTTTAAAAAATCCTCAAAAACTTAGGCATCTCTGTGATGTCTATAGTCTTTCTCTTGTTTTGTTTTTCAGTGGATGAAAAGATGTGTGTGTGTGTGTGTGTGTGTGTGTGTGTGTGTGTGTATGGGGAGGTAATAGTTTTCATCTTGAGTCTCTTGTGTATAGTTCTGTTTTGAGGAACAGAAAAGACTGGTACTCTGAAAGTAAATCAAAGTGAAGGAAATTAGACGTAACAGCCAGTAAAAATTCTTAATGATTTGCTTTGTTAGTCTAGATTTCTCCCTCTCAGTGTCTTGCAGAGATGGAAAAGCAAGGGTGGAGTTGGTATTTTGAGTGAGAAGATATGCATAAAGGATGGCATTCAGGTGTTCTTGCTCCTTTGTTACTGTATTGAAGCTCCCAGTCTCAGAGTCTTTTTTCATTATCCACAAGAAAATATGATGTTGAGTTTACCACTTTTTAAAACTTCTTGCCTTAAACTTCTTGAGAAGTTGGGGGATGTAGAAACCTAGAGCTCCTACTGTATTCATCTCTTGTGCTGTAGTGACATCTAGTGGACACTTTGTAGAATAGCTTGTTTTTCAAATAGGCAGATGTATTAAATTCATGAGCTCACTGAGCCTTTTAATTCTCTGGCGATTATTGTCTGTTACAGCTGACACTTTCACGTATAGTTCATGATCTGGGTGCTAAGTGCGAGGAAAGTCAGCACATTCCTGGAAGGGGTCTCTAAAGATGCTGTAGGCAGTTTTCTGCATCCTATGAAACAGTACAGCTTGGATAAGACAGTTCTTATCCAGTGAAGGAGAATGGAACAGTGACATTGAATTGAACCCTGAAATAGAAAAGGATGTTTGGTAATACTTAACCCTATAACAAACCTTGGTATGGTGACAAAGAAAAGCAGAAGAGGAGAAGGAAAAATAAACAGTAAGAAAGGTGAGGAGGGAAAGAAAAGGATGCAGAATCATAGAAATATAGAGTTGGATGGGGCTCCACAAGCCATCAAGTCCAACCCACCTCTCTGCTCAGTACTAGATCATCCCCCGCATGTTGTTGTCTGCCTTCCTCTCTGTGACGGCCCTTGGTCATAGTCAAAGCAATGGCACAAACTGACTATGTTTGAAAGAATACATTTTTTCTTGAAGTTGGTGTCTATAAAATACACAGTACTGTGTAGTTCCTGTATAATATACATGGCAGTCTGTACTCCAGAGAATCAATGGACACAAATTAGACATGAGAAATGGGAATTACTCCAAAGCCTGTTGCAGAACACTTCAGTGTCTGCGGACACTCTGTCTTGGATCTCTGGGCAGCACTCCTTGAATTAAGAAAAAAAGAAAGAAAGAAAAGAATCACAGGTAAATTGGGAGGAGAAGCAGCTGAACTAGGATCTGTGTGCAAACTCCAATCCACTGACAGTGTTTTGAAGTGAGACTATTGTTTCTTGCCAAAGCCATACATATTTAAAACACTATTTGACATCCCAGCTTCTAAGTGGTCTTTTCATGCCTGCTTTATTGCAACATGTTAGTGGTCCAATATCAGTGCACTAGACCAAGATCTTTTTCTTCTTTTTATATGTTTTCCTGCTCATCTTTCCTGCTTATATATCCAAAATCTTCTGCTACTTTTATAACTTCAGTATCTTTATGAGCATCAACCATCGTTGAGACTGAACTTGTCATCCCATCACCATATCTGGATTTTTTGCATTTCTATTCTAGTTCATTCTCCCCCTCCCCTTGCTATATTTGCTATCGACAGAGGCTTCACTCCATGCATATGATGAGTGGCCTGGACTCCTTGAAAACTAGAAATTTCTTATTGTCAATTAATGTCAATGGTGTTACAGGATTTCTTTCTGTCTCTTAATTATAAAATGCACATTCATGCATAGCTAAAGCAGTAAGATCTTCTGGCCATTGAAAGATAGATGATAAATCCTTATCTCTCCAACATCAGAGTATAATCTTGTTCCAGTAGTAAAAACATACAGATTCCAATGATGATGACTTTCAGTCAGATTCCTTGTCACAGCAATATAATGTAAAAGAGCACGTGCATCTACAAATGCCAAAGATTTTTCTAATGCAAAATGAAGAGACTTGGCTGTTCTAGAGAGCCTTGTCCGGGCTAGATCTACAAGTTGCCCTACTTGCAGCTGTGGCATTCTTGGGCCTTCTACATTCACGAATATTACAGGAGAAAGGTAAAGATGACCCCAGGAATCCTGTATCTTGAACAGAGGACACTGTGGTATCCAAGTCAATCTCACTATCTGCCTCATTCCAAAAAGAGGAGCTCCATGACATCAGATCACTGATCTGTGATTGTAGTAAATTTGACCCACATCAGGTCATTTATGAATTCTCCCCTGGCTACAGTTAAACTGGAGATACAGAAATACAGAAAAGGAAGGTAAAATTGTCCAGCAGCTTGTGTGATCAGTAGAGTATCTTCTGAAATCACTGTCCATAACAGTTAATTTTCTCCAATTCTATTTCTTCTCAACAGCTAGGGAAACAACCAGAAAGGAGGGGAGATGAAAAGCTGCTGGAGAGAGAATGCAAGTGCATCATTTCTAGTACAGGTCTTGGATCTTACTACTAAAAAGTTGTCTTATGTACTACCTCTGCTAAACCATGTACTTTGTTTGCAAAAAATCCTGGATGGAGTATGCCTACATTTTTAGTTGGGCTGGAGGTGACGTGGGGGAAACCTTGGACAATTGTTGCCAGACAGTGTAGATAACACAGTAGTTAGAATCAATTATTCAATCTTATATAAGGCAGTCTCCTGTTTTCCCGTAAAAGTAATATATAATTTCTAAGGCTGTAAGATTTATGACATAGGGAGATTTGTCAAGATTACTGCAGCAAGGACTTCAGTCATACTTCCTGGTAGCACAATGCAACACAAAATTTAGATTAATTTTGGGGAAGGCTGCCTTTTTTTGGTTCTCCTTTGCCATGTAAAAGGATACCAGGTATGCCAAAGAGATTTAAATTACATATGAAAGGCAGATAATGTAGTTCGCATAGTATCCTTCAGATTGAGGCTTTAGAGAGGCTTCTTTCAGTCTGGATTCCTGGAACTTTTCTACTGCTTCTCTCTTTGAGAATTGAATCTTACAATTTCCTTCCCTATTGGTAATGCTTATAAATATGAACATGCACAGTTATGTTGAATATAAATGTCTTACAACTGGTTTCTGAAGTTTTTTGCTTACAATTGCCGACTTGCAGTTTCTGCAACAAGAACATTGCTACCAACAAGGTTCCTTTTATCAATTTCCAACAGATTCCTAACACAAATTAATTATTTGTGACAGCTGAATTAAAACACCTGTTGCTGTTTTTGGATCCCCATAGTGAGAATCTTAGCACTTGTCATTATCAAGGCAAAATTGTTATGTGCAGAAATACAATGGTTGATGAAAATTTATATAAACTAGAATATTATGTGCAAATCTCCCAGTGTTACAAGAAAGTGGATATCCTACATGTTCTATATAGTATGTTGACATTATACATCTTCAGAAACATCAGTTGACCATCACAACAAAAAGAAAACTTGAACAATCTTGCCAGAGCTGCCTCACTAATCTCAAAATTCTGTATTTTTGTCAGAGTTCTCAGAACACTGCCTCCTTTACAATTAGGCTGCTTCAGTGGACTAATCAAGGCTAGAGGTAGAAAAGGAATATTCTTGAGCTAGACAATCTTGGTGAAGGTAGCATTTTCTTTTATCACCTCACGAAACTTGTTGCTGAAAAAGGGGCACCTTGCTTTGGTCGTTCATACACATGCGAGGCTTACAAGGAATTGCCAAGAAATAGAGAACACGTGAAATAATGCATATATTTTTGAAACAGAAGTAACCAACATTCACATAGTTGAAACACACCCACACAGAAATACAAACACACATACAAATACACTTTGCTTAGTAAGGAAAAGTTGCAGAAATTTACTTATGTGGGGCAGGATGTTTGACTAGATAGCCACCAGATGCCTTCCAACTCTTATTATTCTAAGAAATTAGGAAAGTGCCCATGAAATAAAATAAAATAAAATAAAATAAAATAATAATAATAATAATAATAATAATAATAATAATGTTGTTACCCACCTATCCCCGAGGCTGAAATGCATGGATTTCAGTAAGAGACCCAGATGTATTACAACCGGCTGAAAAAGAATGATGGAAAAAATGCAGATAGGATCAGAAGAAACTCAACAGAATCAAGACTGAGGAATGTTTTACATTAATAATCAAGGCATTGGTGTTTAACTAAACTTAATATAATTTAAGGGCCGTCTCTCTTCTTCCTTGGCTTATTTACTTCAAGATGACTGTGGTTGGCTGCTTCCTCCCATCAAATACTGTGTCACCTTGTGGTCCATGGTCTGTTGAATCACTGCAAAGACATGCCTTCCATGTTCCATGTGTATACATTGCACAGTGGGATACCATATCCTTGGCACTAGTTCACTTTGCTCCATTGCACCTGTTCACATAATGGTTGTGCATTCATTGAACTTATGTTCAGTCAGTTGTAGTCTCTTCAGTGTATGTAACATGATCTGTGATAGTGCATATTTAGATGTAAGTACAAGAGCCATAGAGATAGGTAAACACAGATAGGTTGGTATAAAAAGACATGAAGGAATCCAAAAGTTCCCTTGAAACTAACTGGAAAGAAGAAATTTCTGGCATAAGTTTTTCTGGACTCAGTACACTTCATCAGATGCATCTACAGAAGCAGACATAGTACAACAAAGCTTATACCAGAAATTTCTTCTTCCCGGTTAATCTCAAAGGTACCACTAGATCTCTTTGTGTCTTTGTTATGTGAAAGCAGACAAACCCAACAATCTTTATGAGACAGGTTAATGATGGATTTCTGAAGTCCCCTACACATGTTCATGGCAGGTGTGGCTGTCATTGCCAACTCCTGCTTCAGGATGCAAAGAGGAAGTAAAGAATGCAACAAGCATTTCAGTTCTTCGAGTTATAATTTGTCATGTGAGATTTACTCTTCGTCTCTTATGTGAGATTACTCTTCGTCTTTCATCCCTGAATGAATTGTTTGACAGAGGGAAAGTCACTGAAGCTGGTAGCTAAAGCTTGGGAGATGCACCATTAGCAATTCTCTTTCGCCAGAACCTCTGATGCATGGCTAGTCTTAACTCCATTGTGACAACTGTCTCTTAACTCCATTGTGACAACTGTCTTCCTGACAAGTACACTTAAAACCAAACAAACAGTGTGATAGCAGATAATGGAAGTGACCCGTATATAAATGAGATAATAAGATTCTGACTGAAAACAATGACTGGAATTGTGTGTTTTTTTACCCCTTGCTCTGTGTGCCTCACTGTGAAACTTGCTCCTGAGAGCTGTGGCTCAGGTTTATGCATCTGGTAAACCACTTCTGAATATTCTGTGCCTGAGAAACCCCTGTGGAATTCATTGGGTTGCCATAATTTGACAGGTGATATGAAGGCATGTGCATGCACCTGGTCACACACATGTGCGCACCCCCCACACACAAACACAGAGGCATTTTTGTTCCCCTCGTTTTTAGAATCATAGAATCATAGAAATGTAGAGTTGGAAGAGACCACAGGGGCCATCCAGTCCAACCCCCTGCCATGCAGGAACACCCTCAAAGCACTCCCGACACATGATCATCCAGCCTCTGCTTAAAAACCTCCAAAGAAGGAGAGTCCACCACACTCCGAGGCAGCATATTCCACTGCCGGACAGCCCTGACTGTCAGGAAGTTCTTCCTGAGGTTCAGGTGGAATCTCCTTTCCTGCAACTTGAATCCATTGCTCCTTGTCCTGGTCTCTGGAGCAGAATATGAGGCTACCCTGTTCTGTGGTATGTTAATGTTGCGTTTTCTATCTGTCTGGTTTATTGGAATTTATCTCAATATTCTTTTTCTTTGTGTAAGTTGTCTTGGGGAGCTCTCTTCAGGCTAGGGTACCAGAAATTAAAATAGAGAAGTTTGTGGATTCAGCTTCTGGCAGGCCAGCCAGGCAGATGCTCTCGCTGTACCTTTGCACCAAGGAGAGCTTTTATGATGAAGGTGCCTGCTGGGGGGATAAAGTTGATTCCCCCCCGTTTATTTTGTTTTTGTTTTCCTGGAAAGTATGAATTGGGGAAGGGAAAAAGAAATGTTGGATATCTTTACGAGCCTTGAATCAACTGCTATAATCTGTTTAAAGGGGGATGGAAGTCAATTCTTTTTCTTTCTCTCTTTTTATTCTCTACTTTTTGTTTCTAATTCATATGTTTCATATTTATTTATTTATTTATGTACTTGTAAAGTTTTAGTGTTTGTGGAAATTAAAAGATAATGGTAAATCCAAAGTAGTAGTAGTAGTAGTAGTAGTAGTAGAAGTAGTAGTAGAAGTAGTTTGTGTTAATCTGCCAGCAGAATTGCCCAAAGCATGCACAGTCTACAGAGACTGTCTTGCCACAGGTTGTAGATTGTCTGACAGAGTTTGGAGCATGGCTAAAGCTGATATTGTCTAACCTGGAAAAGCAGTCCTGTTGTGAGAGTGAGCCGAAGGGAGAGTCCGGAAAATACCAAGGTCATGCATTGTGTGAGTGGTAGGAATATGATTCTTCACTAAGTTCTTGAAGGAAGCAATGAACAATTTTAGCAGTTTTCTTACCATTGCGAGAAAGTACTTGAAAACTGTGCAGTTTTTCAAGACCATTCGCAGTTCAGAACTTTTTCTGCACAAAATCCAGACCTTTTGTTTCAACAAAACTGTCTTTGCCTGCCTGTGAAAGGAAAGCAAGGAGGGGACTAACCTAGCCTCCCAAGGAAGAAAATTTCAGAGAGGGGGAACAGCCACTGAGAAAGTTCTGTCCTAAAGAAAACTTTCCCCTGCAGATGTTAAACCTTTGGAATACTCAGATACCATCTTTCAGATCACCTGGACTTAAGCTGTATAGGACTTTATAGATCATGACCAGTACTTTACTTATGCCTGGAAAGAAACTGGTAGCCAGTGAAACAGTTTTAATGAGGGAATTGTATGTTCCCTTTAACTGCCCCCAGTCAGAATTCTTGCTGTAGTGGTCTGAATTTGCTGAAGTTTCCACAGTTTCCAAAGGCAGCTCCATATACAATGTGTTACCGTAGTCCAGCCAAGATGTAATCAAAGCATGTGTCACTGTAGCCAGATCTAATTTCTCAAGGAGTGGGTGCAGCTGGTGCACAAGTTTTAGTTGTGCAAAAACACTCCTGGCCACTGCTGAAAACTGGGCAACCAGTCTCAGAGACTATTCAGAATGGTGGGGTCCAGTGAAGCCTTTTTTAGTAATGGCTCCACCACAGCCTCTTTTAGGCAAGATGGAAACTTTCCTTGCTGCAGTAAGGCATTCTCCACTCCCCTTAGGCCCTTGGCCAGTTCCCCTCTGGCTGCTTTCATAAATCAGGATGGGCAAAGATCCAATACATGTGTGGTGTCCTTCACTTGTCCAAAGATCCTGTCCCATCCTCATTTATAAATAAGAAATGTTCCTGACAAGTCTGAATCACCTAGTTTTGATCAGAAGATCAGGTCAGAAAAATGGGATTGAGAAATCTGGCTCTCAGTCCAGTGGTAATGGATAGGGTAAGACTGATCAATTGCTATAATTGATGCCTGGCATAGGCCTTTGAATAATGTCAGTCTCTGCTAATGGATGATCTGATAATTGCACTTGGAGAGGAATGGAGCTGCTTAGTTTTCTGATACATCTCCAATAGTGGAAATCAGAGTCATGTTGGACATTCTAGCACAGGAACATTTTCTGTTACCTTGTCTTTGACACTTATGAATCTCAGGACAATTAATCATAATCTGAATTACATTGTCAGGCTTTGATTTATGACTTCAATAGTTTTGATTAATTACAAATGTAAATGAGCTGGAACACTTTACATTAGTCATTCACTAACTGGCTGTCAATAGCGCTGGGAAACTTAAGGGTACTGTTTAAACACATTGGTGAACGTACAGGTGAGATTTTGTCTGATTCATCTTCATTTTTTAATGACTTATCTCATGTCTTTGCTAATGCATAAGATATTTCTTCAAAGAAAAAGTGCAGAAAACATATTCCACACAGTGGAGTGGGTGGGAACAGGACTCAGTTGAAATGGATTTAGTTCTATCTTACTATCAAAAGAGAGGAGAATCTTTGTAGGAAACAAAGGAAAGCACACTCTCCTCTCTCTCTCTTTGTATGTGTACGTGTAAAAGAGAGAAGAGAGAGAGATGAAGAAAGGCATGGCATAGGGACAGGATGGTGTGTGGCAGACTGCACTCCTGCCCCCACATACTAAATTTACTACTGTCATCAGGAAGGGTTTTCTTCCCATTTTTTTCTTTCTTTAATAACAAACATGTATTGAGTTGGGCCTTTACTGTTGGGTTTTGGAATCCTTCTTAGCATCATGGCCTGACATTAACAGCTGCCCAGCAGCATGAAAGAATTACTTTGTTCCATACTTTTTGCATGAGCTTTGCAGTATGAGGCCGCAAAAAAGATATGAAGGCTGGGAACAAACTGGAGAAGTAAATTTTGTACCCTTGCTAACCTGTTTGCATAGTTCTTACAGCTACAACAGGAACAGGGAGATATGGTCACAGTTGCATTGTTTGTTTGCTTCTCTACTATATAAACTTTTGGTGCCCATTTTCTAACAGTATCTTGGGGGGCGTGCAACACTGGACTACGGGATAGAAAAATATGAATAGCTATTCATTCCCAGGTTGAAAAAGAAAAGTAAGTAATTTTACCTCCTAACTAAACAATGTTCATGGAAGGAGGCAATCACGTATATATTTGATTTATATATTGCTTCTCAGCCTGCAAGGGCTCCAGAGGTGATGCACAGCAAATGGAAACATTTAGAATAGTGCAGAGATTTAAAAAAAAAAAATGAAAAAGCCTTTAGAAACACTTTAAAATACTATTTAAAAACCTTTAGAAATAGTCTTTAAAAATCCTCAGTCCTTAAATATAATTTTAAAATAAAAAGGTGGTGTACTTGTGCTTCCCTTAATTGCTTTACAAGTTCTGAAGATGCATTTTTCTTCTTCTTCTTCTTCTTACATCGCTTGGCAAATTCTGTATAGGCAATGGTGATGAAGGTTGTGCCTCTAACCTTGATATGAATGTGGGGGCTGTTTACAGGCTGCTCTCCTATTGAGCCATGTTTTTGTAGAACAATTTTTCTTCCCAAATCAACATTACAGTCTTGATTTTTTTAGTCCTTCTATTTCCTTTTCTTTTTTCCCACTGTCTGAAGTACCTTCTATTTAATGTCTATGTTGAAGCCATAGAGACAGCTTAGCTTACTGCTTCAGCACGCAGATTTTTGTTAGGACGGTTCTTCTGGTCACAGCTTGTGTTATTGGGCAGCAGGTGGTATGTTTAAAGCACCCCAAGGCAAAGCACAAAATGACACCCCTCTTTTAAAAGCAGGTTCCTTAAGCAATACAAAGATTGCCATGAATGAGGAAATAGCCCAGAGATGATACACAGCATCTTATTATTGAGACAAAGGATTCTGCAAAAGAGGAAATGCGTCATTTCAGATTGTATGTTTCTGTCTGCACTGCAAATCCAGTTAGAGATGTCTTCAGGAAGCATTGCTGTGAAAATGAAATGTCCTTAATGTAGTAAAGTCAGAAAGTCAAGGAAATTGTTCTGTCTGAAACTAGTATTTGAACAGTGTACAGTGCTATACTTCTAGTGCTTCTTAGGCTATGAATGGATCACTCTGTGGCTTTAGATGCCAAAAGTTGAAGAACAAGTGTGATTAGGAGCTTCCACCTCAGGATCTAATCTATTTCTTAGAGCTCTTCAGTGCAGTAATTGGATTTAGACAGCATTTCTTTCCTACTCAAAATATATCAAGAAAATCTAATTGCTGGCATGTTTCCTTTGTAGCTGACCTCTCTACTTTACTGTATAGTACTGTCCGGGGGAAAAAAAGCTTTCAATATATTCCTTGTAATAGAGATCAAGGTGTGTGGGTTGTTTCTTCCTTCAGTCTCTGTACCTTTGAAGATCTTTGTGGAAGGGGTAAAGGTCCTAGGTAGGGCTACCATGTGAAAGATTATCTGTGACAAGGTCAGCCTTCATTGCCTTATGCCTAAGGAGGAAAAAGATAGTGTGAGAATTAAGGTTGTGGAACTTATGTACGGATTTGTTGAGAGTTACCACACTTTTTGAACAATGCAAAATGTAAATGAATTTCACTTTGAAGTTTTAAGATATAAGTTGAACTCCAGAGATGGGAAGGCTGCAGTAGACATATGATCCATGAGAAAAGGCAGATTTTTAGTGTTGGTGCCATAAAAAGTGATATGATGTATGTCTTTAACAATAAAGGCATCGTAGTCAATAGAATTCAAGGGGACAAAAATAATGGCCACAGATGATTATATAACTTTACACTGGGTAACAAAGACATTAAAAGTTTTCCTGTATCTTGGCTCAGTCATTAACTAATATGAAGACTGTGTCAAGAAATCAGAAGGAAGGGTAAGACTCAGAAGGGCAGGCATGGAGGAATTAGGTAATATTTCAAGTATAAAGATGCATCATACAATTGAATAGCAAAGTTAGAATAATCCATACCGTGGTGTTTCTGATTTCTATGTATGCTTGCAAAAGCTGAACAGCGAAAAAGACTGACAGGAAGAAAATCAACTGATTTGAAATGTGGTGCAAGAGAAAACTTCTGCTGCTGCTAGTACTGTTACTATTAGAAAGACAAATGAATGAATGTTAGAACAAATCAAATCTGAATTCTCACTAGAAGTGAAGATGACTAAGCGGAGGCTGTTTCATTTTGAAGATATCGTGAGATGACATGACTCATTGGGAAGGATGTTAATGCTTAATGATACCTAATCATTTTTAACAGTAAGAGGAACAAAATGAACTGGTAATTGTTTGTGTGTTTGTGTGTGTGTGTGTGTGTGTGTTTTGTGGAAGATTTACACAAAATGAATGTAGTCTGACTTTATTCTTGCATCAGAGGACCTTGGGAGTGGTCCTATGTTCAAGGTTGGTAAGATGAATCACATTCTGCTGTTACCACTACAGCTGCAGGTGCACTTATGTTCTGCCTCTTATACCCAGGAAGTGTCTTAATAGAGTGGTGTGGAACTAAATGATATATTGGAGTGTTAGCTTAAGGATGATCTGTGCCAATTTGGAGGTAGAACTTGTGTGAAATCCTTTACAGTAGGTCCTCCATATCTAGGGGGGATATGTTCCTAAACTTTAACATGGAAGGCAAAAACATGGATGATACCAAACACTATATTTTGACTGGTGGGGACAGTGAGAGAGGGAGGCAGCTCCACTGCCTGACTCCTCCTTCCTTCCTTCCTTCTTTCCTGGCAGGGCTTGGTGAGTACCCCCTTCCCTGGGAGCCAAATCTGGTGAGAGGCCTGGCCGCTCGGAGCTGTGTGCCTCTCTTGGCCAAGGACAGAGTGCCCATCTCCTTCCTTGGCTGAGAGAGGCATGTGGCTTTGCAGAGGTGGGCTTCCTGTGCCTCTCTTGGATGAGGAAGGAGTGCTGTCTCCTTCCTTGGCCCAGAGAGGCACAGGGGGAGCTGCACACTGCTTTCAGCCGGGGAGGGACACTCCTTCCTCAGCCAAGAGAGGCATGGGAAGCCCAGGTGCACCTCACTGTGCACCTCTCTTGGCTGGGAAGGGAGGGAGACTCCTTCCTTGGCAAAATGAGGTTCACAGGGCCTGGCTGCACGGAGCACGGACTTCACTTGACAGCTGCAGCAGCAGCCATGGTCCTGGAGTGGATTGTAGGTCAGTGAAAACTTAGATACTCTTCTACCAGGTACAGGGGACCTCTTGCATTTGTAGGAGATTGCATTTTGACAAGTGAACTCTGTCAGTTGGATAGTGTAATGTCTTCCTTTCTACAGCACCATTAAGGTTCTTCTTTCAGGTCAATGAGAAGGTAAGGTGCATGGAGGGGCAACATTGCAAGGACTACATTCCTGCTTGGGGCTATAATCCCTGCCAGAACTCAGAGGGCCATATTCCCACTTGGCCTTGACACCCTCTTTTTTAAAAGAAACTCACTAAGGCCTCTAGGGGATATGTGTCAGGAATCTCTCCCTGCCAAGCCATAGCCAGCAAGGGAGGAGGGAGGTCAGAAATACTTTCAGGGAGAGTGCAAATATACCAAACACTAGGAAAACGCAAGCTGAGCTAGGTTAAGGTCCAGTCCAAAGGTTCAGGAGGCAGACATCCGTCCAGAGGGTTTCAGGGAGCAGGAGACGTGAAGGTCATGAGGGCTTGCTAATAATTTGCTGCAAGCAAAGAGCAGCCATGCCAGCAGACTTAAATAGCCACTGTGAGCAGGTGCTGCTTGTTATTGTTTCCTCAACCTAGTCCATTCAGCCTCCCTCTGAGCAGCCCGTTTCAGCCTTCTTTGTGATTGAGGGCTGATGGGCACAGGAGGCTGCAACTCCTCTGCATCACTGCTGGTTCCCTCTCTGTCATGAGCTGGCCGGGGCAACTCTGTCTCTGTTTGACCTTCCAGTGTGAGGGATGTTAGCAGGTTGACTTGCTAACTCACTGGCCCAGTCCTTGGCCCAGTCAGTTGCTCCTCGATCTCAGAGGCATCATCTGTCCCACTCACTGGCTCAGTCCCAGGCACAATCAGTTGCTCCTCAACCACAGCAGCAGCATCTATCACAATATGGGGAATTTAATTGTGTTCACCTCAAGCTGTTTTAGGACCAGAAAGGAGGTCCACCTCCCCGCAAAGCCAGAAATGACAGAAAGTCAGTTTGAGGCTGTATGTGAGCTGTGGGCCATTTTTCCCTCCACATCTGTTTAGTATAGGCTTTTCCCTAATTGGTAGTACAATATCTTTGTAGATTTTTAAAAAAATTAATATTGTTTTAATTTGTTTTAGCTCGTTAAATTGAATATTAGTTTGTTCAAATTATCTTTTCCATTTTTTTCAATTTTCAGGTGCTTTAAATAGCTCAAATTGTTTTTGTTGTATATCACTCTGAGATACTAAGATACAGGCTTGGATAGAAATATTATTAAGTAAGTAATTAAGGAAATCTGTTTTATGCTTCTTTTCACTTCTCCCATTGGGTTTCTAGTTTAGAATTTGTAACATGGACCTGTAGCTTTATTTATTCTTTTGCTTCAGTTGCACAAACTGTGTGTGTGTGTGTGTGTGTGTGTATTCTGTAGCTTTGGTCCACAAGTTTGCCAATGACAGCTGCACAGCTTCAACATAGTGAAGCAGTGGATACCATATCAGATCTGTAAATAACATAATAGCCCTTAATAGCTGCAGTTTCCTGAGATTTTGGAGCTTACATGTGTTAGGACGGAAATGACTTTTGTTAATTAAATATACTTCCTAAGGCTTTATATGTTCTCATAAGAGGTACAGTTAGCCAATGATATAAAACAAAACACATCTCAACAACTAACCCTCTCATGGTCAAATTTGTATGATTTGTAGTACTTGTATTTGCTTGTAGTAATTGCATTCATTTATAGTATTTGTGTTCTTTTAACACCTGTTGAAGTAGTTTATATCCAAGTCTGCGTGCATTTTCAAACCTAGATATTTTAAGACTTGTCATTTCAGCATTCCCTCGATGTTCCAGTAATTTGTACAATTGATCACTTACCCAGTCTAGAAGTCATTTCAAAGACAACTGATTTTATTAAACTTGATTGTTATCTATGACCTCTAGAGAAAATCCTTCAGCGCCTAACTGTGCTCATAACAATATTAGAAACACAAGTGTGCTCTTACTTGTCTGCATTTTAATTTTTTAGAACAAGATTATTTTAGACCCCATGACATTCAGTGAAGCCCGATTTCGGCCATCTCTTGAAGAGAGATTGGAGAGCATTATCAGTGGCGCGGCACTCATGGCAGACTCATCGTGCACTCGTGATGACCGGCGGGAGAGAATTGTAGCTGAATGCAATGCTGTACGACAGGCCCTCCAAGACTTGCTTAGTGAATACATGAATAATGTAAGTGTGAAACTTTGCTTTCATTTTCTTCTTCTTCTACATTTTTGACTATGTATTGTTAAAGGTGTATACACTTGACCAGACTCTTACAGTTCAAACTCCTTTTCCGAAGGATGTCAATTTAAATAATGTAGAGATGATGGTGTTTTGAGTCCTTTTGGAACAGTACTCCAGGGAATGGCGTGAAGGCACGTTAGGCTCATCTTAGGGGCCTTGGCTCCGAGTAAAGAGTGAAAATGGCTGCTGGCAGTGGTGGTGGTGTTTGTTACTTGGAAATCAGGTGCAGTTCCTTGAAAGAAGAACAGAATATAAATACAGCAATTTGGTTTATCATAGTGATGCTTCTTTTAGAGTCTTCAGAAGTGATTGGGCACACATAATGTGTATAAGCCATCTCATCAACACCGTTTTAGATAAAATGCATTCTGCTAAACTGTATCAGAAGCTTTGGGGGTTTTTCTTCTGAAGTGTCTGAATGCATTGGACCATCGTATATATTTTGAAAAAGTTCAGATAGTGTTGTGAGAATAGGTAAAATTTCTATTAGAATTTCGGAAAGTCATGTGAGACCATACATTATGACATTCTGTTCTTCTTTTTTCTTTCTTTAAGTTTGAAATGTAATTTCCTTTGTCGTTAATTGGTGTGACTTATGTGGGAACTCTTGATTTTCTATGTGGGAGAGAATAGTGAAACCATAAAGGAAGGATAGCTGTTTGCTAACTGTCTAATTGGAGATATTAAGCAAGTGAAGCGTCAGGGTTCCCTGGAGCTTCCAAATGATCTGTGTCATGATGACAGTGTGCACAATGAAATATTTGAAATACCTGAAGTACAGTGGTTAGAATTTCAAAGAAAACGAACAATAGTATTTGCTAGCAGAAGTGCACATTATGTTATCCAGGGTCTAGGCATTTCAGTGTTAGAGATAATAATTATCACAACCCTCTCCAGATTTGAACCTTGAATGTTGTTTTGGCAAAAATACCAATAATTGTTCTGTGCTACTATTTCCTGTCTTGAAATGCATGACATAAAGGGCACAGCCATTCAGTTAGCATTCAGTGTATTGTAGAGAAATTTCTTCACTTCTTGTCATGTGTTTGTTTGAACATTAACAACATTTTCTACTTCAGCTTAATCATGGCCAATGCTATAGAATTCCTGTCCAGAGACCAGCATAGGTCTCTTTTGATATTTCAAAGATTTATTTTATTGAGAACTGCAGGTGGAGATATTATGCCATTTCATGTTCTGAATAAGAGAAAGCGGGGAAAAGGGAGAGGAGCCCTTCTGCTTTTCTGTTCTAAGTATGTTTACCAAAATCAGTTGTATAGTCTAGTGATACTGTGCATCATGAATTGATTTTTCTCAACACTTCTTCCCCACCCCGCCACAATCCAGATATTCATAATCTTCATTTGGTTATAAAAATACGTCGACGTGATGTGTTGTTTATTATACCTTCCTTGTGATTACTTGCATGGAGTGTTAAAAAAAAACTAGTGGAAGTGTCTTCCCCTTCTTTTATTTTTGTGTGTGAAACCAACTCTAATTTTAGTGCATTGGATCACCTTTATCATTCAGTCAAATGGAACTGGCTTCAAGGAATCTCTGCTCAGGTACAGACTTAAGAGACAGAAATGGCTGGCTGTCTTTTATCAACTGACAGCTGAGCTATTTGAGTGTGAATGACAATAAAAGCTGGATGTGGGTTTATCTTGAGGTGAGAGCTATAAAGAGACCGAGTTAAATAACAGGTGAAGATGATGATGTGAGATATGCCAGTTTGGCAGTGCAGGTTATACAGTCTTATCTTATGGAAATATTGCTTTGGTAGAAGCTTTAAAAGATAGTTCATGGGCTGATTGATTGTTGTCATCTGTTACTTGCGGCATCTGTTGTTACGTGCAAACCTTTGCAATAGTGGAAGGCATTTACTCTTCCGTGTAAGATTTTGCTCATTTTATTGATACTTCCAGAGAAATCTGTACTGTTTAAATGCCTGGCACACAAATGCATATGCATATTTTCTAACTGCAGAGAACATGTGTTTGTGTGCACACGCGCACATGCGCATGTGTGTGGCCTCAAGTCACCTGTTGACTTATGGCAACCCCATGAATTTTATAGAGTTTTCTTAGGCAAGGAATCCTCAGCGGTGGTTTTGCAAGTTCCTTCCTTTGAAATGTAGCCCACAGCATAATTATGCATTTCACCCGTTCTTAGACTTCAAAGCAGCTGTGTAACAATAGAATTAGGATACAAAAAATAGTTTATGATTGACGTGATAACTTGAATTCCCAAACGGTTTATTTCAAGACTTTCTAGTTTCTCTCTTTTACATATAGGTAAAATATTTCTGATTCTGATTGCTTGTGATCAGCAATGTTGTATTGGTTGCTGAGGTGAGAAGCTGCAGTTTCGGTAGATTTTAGTTTTTGTCAAAACACATAAAGTAAATAAGAAAGTGTTGAATTCTGCTAACACAGTTCATACTGAATCTATCTCACTCATAGAATAAGTTCCAGTTATGTTTTAGTTTGCATGTTGTAAACACCTGTTTGTAATTTGTCTTACAGCTGTTTACTATGAAATTTACAACAATAGGGTAATAAATATACATTAAAACAGATGAAGGTAATAAACAAATGACGCAAATTAGTGCTATGCACAATTAAAATACCATTCAAGACATGAAGGTCCAATGATTGAAAATATTTTTATCATCAGTAAAAAAAAACAGAGGGCAAAGACACATTGTACTAAAGTGGACACGAGGAGAGTCTTCTTGGAAAGGATGATCCTGCTTCCATCTTGAGTAAAATACTGCAGATGAGAATGACTCTCCTTTGATGCCTTTCATTTCATCTCTGACAGATGGCACAAAAGTTGATAGGAGAAAATAATCCCTTAAGATAACTATATCACTGCAAAGAGTCTTAAAGGCCAAGAAGAAGAACTTCAGTAGCTCTCTGAAATGAACTGGGAGCCAGCTTCGGTCTCTCAGAGTTGGCGAGCGGTTCCCAGGGAGCTACCCTAGACAAAATTTGTTGTACCATGAACTAATTTCAGTTCCCAATTAGTCGTCAAGGTCTCACTGCCATGCAGCTCACTACATGAGTGAAAATAGAGGTATTACTAGATGTGAACCACTTTTGCCATATTGTCTTTGTGCGTGAGAGGTCATAATTTTTGCATCAACCTATGCTTTTTGAATAGATTTGTGTAGAGAGGAGATCTGCATCTCTGACCAGTACTTCCAAGTTCCATACCTGACCTTTCAGAAAGAGGACATTCATGTCACGAACTGGTTGCAGGGAGCCATATAACCGCAAGTGCTTATGTGTTGTCACGTCTGAGACTATTCCCAAGCTCAGAGTCCAGGAGGTAATTACAAATTGGGCCTTTCATGGCTGCTTAAAAACTTGTACAGATAGAAGTCCCCCAGCCATCTATACATCTCTTTGTCTTTGGGATCTGCTTACTCTTTGGCTGTTCTCTAGGCGTGTCTTCATTTTTCAGGTCCAACATAACTAGTTTCCAGTCTTCTAATAAGCACAGTTTAAAATAGCTTAACAGCGTGGAACCCCTAGAATTACCGATGAGGCATCTAAACAATTTGTTCAAATTTTTTTGCTTCGATGGACTCATTCCCTCTAGCATACTGTTGAAATGTTCAGCTTGGTCTTGCATTCATGGAGGATAGACTGATGTGTTTGTTAGTTTATTACTTGAACAGGCTGCACGTTTTGTTCAGGAGAAAGCATTACATTCATTTCTTTCGTTCTTTCTTTCGTTCTTTCTTTCTTTCTTTCTTTCTTTCTTTCTTTCTTTCTTTCCTGGCTCAGCAGTTTTTCTTCTACAGTTTTTCCACCTTACAGGTGCCCATTTGAGAAATATTTTAATTTTCTTACTTGTCTCATGTTCCAAACTGTATGAGAAGCGATAATACCAGGAGTATGAAAAAATAAAAATAAAATTAATAACTCATAAGAATAAATTGAAACAAGGCTATGATACTGGCATAACTGGACATAACGTCAGCGACATTTATTTGAGAAAGAAATCACAGCTGGTTAATTGACTAGTTGTGTGTGTTTGTATACGCGAAATAAGAAAACTATTATAATTACTGAATAAAAAGCTGCTAAAAGACAAGAGTCTGTGCTGTTGGGTTACTCAGTAATGGGTCTTGTGCTTGATAAAGAAAACATGTTTTAATTATCTGTTTGTTTGTTTTTCTTGGATACTATTTGTCAGGCTATCCACTTCTGAGGTACAGTTTGCATTTACGTAGTTTAGATACATTCCCTTATATCCATTCCCTTTAACTTCTATAAAAGAAAGCAAAATGTAGGTATTTTAAATAAGTAATACAAATTTCAGCATTCGTATTTTGCCTGTGTGCATGCACCGGCACCATCTACAATGTCCCAGTGCAAACTAGAAATATTACAGGTGGTGTCTTTGTATACACACACACACGAGCTACTTATATATAGTACTACCTGCACCCTGCTGAAAAAGAGGGTGTTTTTCTGTATGTGATTGCGTAGAAACCCCTTAGAATGCTTGTGCACAGTACAGTGCTGTCAGAGCTGCCAAAAGCATGTTCTGAGTGGGTTTTTTGTTGGTGCTGTTGTTATGTACACGGTAGGTCATTTCTGACTTGTTTACTTGGCGAGATTTCTTCAGAAGAGGCTTGCAAATTTCTTCCTCTGAAGCTGAGAGAATATGACTTGCCAAGGTCACCTGTTAGGTTTCCATGACCGAGTGCAGATTTGAACCCAAGTCTCCAAGAGTCCCACTACATCACACTGGCTTTGTCTGAATGGATGCCATATTGAAGTAAGACGGATGAAGGCAATGCATGCATTTGTTATATCGGTCTTTCTGTTGCAAATGGAAAATATAAGAAAATTTGTGGCTTCCAGTTTCAGATCCATTCACTAGGGGGCAATACATTCAGTACTCTGCAACATGTAATATGACTGGAAGTCTGTGCCATCACCATGAATAAGGAACACTGTGACATTTTGAATGCCTTATGTGACTTTGAGTTTTGCTCCTCTCTCTTTCCTTAGGGAACATGGGAGGATAAGTCTTCCTAGTAATTGTGAATTGGTAAGAGAACAGGAAGTAGAGCATAGGAGTGAATTGACATTTCTCATCGTGGGAGAGAAATAAGACAGTGAGGTCATCTCAGGATCTGTTGAAATAACCAAACTTGTGAAAGCTCCCCCCACCATAGCAGAAATATTAATAGACTGAAAAATTCTCAAAGAACCTGGCAGACCCAGTGAACGGGAAGGAAATTGGTACAAGGGAATCCAAACAGCTAAGGTGAAGCTTTTTGACAATAATCAATAATACAACTTCATGTGCACACTTATAGCATCAGGAGGAAAATAATCAGATTACAATAAATAACTCACAGTTGAACCATCAACTCTGTGTTAGGGATTATTAGGAAGACAACTGAAAATAAAGCTGCCAGAATGACAGCATATTTACATACAACACAAATGACTATGGTAAGAGTTTATAGCATAAAAAATGAAACAGATTGCAGCCAATTACATATCCTCCTCCTGTCAGCACATGGAGCATAGGGAGGTACCTTGTACTGAGAACATTGAACCATCTATTTGTACTGCAGGAACTCTCTGAGGTTTTAGGCAAGGTAGCCATGGAGGTACCAAGGACTGAACACAGAACCTTCAGCATGTGAATCAGGTACCCTACCCTTGAGCGAGGAGCAGGGTTCAGACAGCCAGGCAAGCAGGCCCTTTGAAATACATCTAAGCATTCAGGGATTCTTCTCTCTTAATTTTCAGGTGGGACTCAACATTGCTTGACTTCTGGAGTTCACTGAGTGTGCCTGACCAGGTTGGAGTTTGGTCTTCTTTTGAGACACAGTATAGTCATTCATTCAAGCTTGCTGATACCTTCCTTTTGTTTTTCAGCTCAGTCGAATTGGCACTGAACCACCTGATAGCTGCTAAGGGAATAAAAGGAACTGGTAACAAAAATTTGCTGTGTATTCCTCTCACCAAGGAGAAATACTCCTCTTTGTGGCCTCAGGCAACCTTCAGCAGAAGAGAACATAGTGTCATTAGACCAATGTCCTAACTGGTTCAACATCCTACTTTCCACACTGGTTGCAAATGCTGCCCTGATTCAGAACATAAGGGAACAACCCTTTCTTTCTGTATATTTTCCAGCAGCATATTCAGAATCTTTCCATCTCTGATGCCAGGGATGCTATATAGTCACATTCTGAGTCATAGGCATTCGCTGTCAATTTATGTGATGAATGTTGAAGTCATTGGCAACATTACGTTCTGTGAAAAAGAATTCATCAGTTAACTATATGCAGCATGAAGTTCTTCTTTTTGTCTGGCTTGGGTTTTTACCACTCAGCTCCATTGGATGAGTCTGGGCTCTAGTATTATTTGAGTGGAAGAAAAACCCTTACTTTGCAAGAGGGCCAATTGTATTCACTTTTTTCATTTCTCCCCATTTCTTCCCGGCCCCTCACAAATTAAATAGCTCCAAAAGTTCCAGTCTTTCCTTGTACAAGAGTTTCTCCAAGCTCCTAATGATTTTTTTTTTGGCACCTTTTTTCAGCTCTGCAATAACATTTTTGAAGAGTAACGACCACAGCTGTACACAATATTGCAAGACTGACCACACAAAAGTTTTGTATGAAGGCATTATATTACTGACAGTATCCTTGTTCAGTGGGAGTTACGTTTTGACATCTGCTGCACACTAAATATAGGAAACATAGATATTAATATTATTTTGCTTTTTGAATAATGGGCTTCTTGACATTCAAGAAGCTTCTGCGAGAAAAGGAGATATTTGACAAAGATTCTTATAAATTTGTTAAGTCTTTCAGATAAGTACTTGGTGCAAAAATAGATGTGTTTTTTCTACACAATACTCAGGTGTGTGTGTGTGTGTGTGTGTGTGTTTTGGCAGAAAAATATTTCCTATGTGACTGAGATCCTACTGTTACTGTTAGAGTTCTACACTTGGAACTCTGCTATGGCTGCCTACTCACAACCCCCAGGACTCATAGTATTGTTGTAATAGCCTCTCAGAGTGGCCATTTCATGGTTGGGTAGAAGGGGTGTGTGGGAAAAGTGCCTGGCCATATCCCATAGCCAGATGCAGATCAATGACATCATCTTCTGAGATTGCTCTGGTTTTGACAGATGATGTCATTGCTCTGCCTTTAGCTGTGGGGCACAGCCAGGCACTTCAGTGGTCCCCTTGCTCTATACCAGCTATAGTGTGGCCATTAAGGGAGCTATCCCAGCAAAACCTTAGTTCCTAGGGAGAGAGCTTTTGTCGTTGTGGAAAGGGGAAGAGAATACCAACCTCTGCAATGCATATATAGAAAAAGATGGGCATAAACTAGATGTGTATGTTACTAACAGTATGCCAGTCATTGGTTTTTTCTATAGCAGATGCTCTGTTGGATAGTTCAGTAACAACATGAGACAGAATGCAACAGGGATGTAATTTTTCATTGTTCATTCTGATATCCAAGGATGAACAATTCCCGTAGCATTCTCCTGGCTGTGGAACAATACGGAGATTTCTGCACAATATTCTGCCAATACTTGCACTTCAAAAAGTCTTTCAGGGAATTATTCTGCACATAAATAAGTGCAATTTTTTTGTGAAGATTGTACAGAGAAGCAATTAAGGTTGGATATATTTACAAATGTCAATCTGTCAGCAGAGGTATGAACAAAGATAATGGTTTCTTGGCACACCACATATATTAAGACCTATATCCTTACTCTACACATGTAACAAGGGAATTCTCTCCAAATAAGTTACTGACTTCAAGGGAACTGACTCTGGGTGAGCAAATTTATTGCTTTCACACTTCAAAATTAGTACCAGTTTGACAGACCTACATCATCCCACACAGTCTTTGAAGGTTTATGTTTAGGGTTGCAATCTTCATTTTTCTGTATCCTATTACAATCTGGCCCCACCCTCACGGTGCAGGACAGTATATTTTGCACAGAAAATGCTGCTTCTTTTGTGAAAATACCCCCGAACAGCCCTACTGCATGTTTGATCATGTTATCATCAAACTGCTCATCAAAATCCCAAGACTCCTTCCCTAGTGGATCATCACTAGTTGTGACCCCATCCGTATATTTCTGAAATTTAGACAGCAAACTAAGCTGCTGTTGAATATGAGGGTTATCATCACCATCTTGAGCACCCCACCCCATGATATGTAGTCCTAGAGGGCTGCCTGTCCCTCTTCCCAAATTCCCCCAAAGTATTTTAAATGTATATATGCAGATAGTACAAATCCAAGTGGAAAATCTCCTGGTTGTAGAAGTCATGGCAAGTGTTTTAAACTTAATAGTATGTTAATAGTAAACATGTAATCCAACAACATCTCTCCAGATGTTAATTCAGCAAAGTTCTTAATATTACATTAGAATTCAGTACATACTTATCCTCTCTGCTGACTTCAGACCAGTGTAAATCAGTCTTTACTTTCTGCCTCTTGACAGTTGACACTGCTCAGGAGGAAACCTGTAAAAATACATTATAGCATACTCTAGTGCCTGGTTATCATATGTTGTGTATTTAGAGTTGGCATCTGTAGCAATGAATTCTGATTGTTTCAAAGGCATCCATATTAACAGGGAAATTTCCCCAGTCCTTTCTGAATTTGCAGTATTAGGTGGTTGAGTGAGGAGAGTTCCTTTTATATTAGTGATTGAGCAGATTTTGTTCATTATTTGGTATAAAGTAAGGATGTACTAGTGAATAATTTGAGTCCAGAAAATGATGGTGTAAGAGCATCCCTTAGACTAGTAGCTCCCAAACCTTGGTCCTCCAGATGTTTGGTGGTTTAGTTCCCAGTATTTCTTACTGTTAGCCAAGTTGGCTGCCTCTTCCTGGAGCTGATGCCCGAAATACCTGGAGGACCAAAGTTGGAGAACTGCTGCCTTAGACTGTTGCTTCTGTGCTCTCTGTCTTCTTGTCATAGTAGCTGAAGTAGAGGGTCCATTTTTGATCATATTTAGCAGCAGCCTGTTTCTGAAGGAGGTCCATCTGGCTCAGTTATCTACTCTAGTTCCGTGGAAGACCCACCTCTTCATTAAAAAAAAAAAAGAAAAAAAAAGAAAAAAAGGATTATGCAGCCTTCTTTAGTTTTGCCCCAGGACATTGACAGCCTTGGAACTCATCTCTCCCTTCTTGGGAAATGATCTATTCTTCTTTCTTCTGAGCATCTCCCAATTCTGTTTGCCAAGTTCCTGACCCAGCACCTCTTACCATGAACCTTTGTGGATTCATCCTAGTACAACATCTGATGAAGGGATTAGAAGGAAGCCTGCCATGTGCTCCAAGGAAATATTTATGTCCCCACATTCATCTTTAATGGAAACCCAAGGCAACTGGTTTCCTGGATGATAATTCCTCCCCTACTCATTTCAGCTAATATCTGTGAATGTGAATATCATTGTCACTCTGCTAAATCTCCATATAATGAAATGAGGTTTGATTTGCGGTTTTAGGGGAGATAAGTTCTGTAGTGTTGTGACACAAAAATATACCTAACAATATGTGAAAATGTAAGTCTTTGCACATGGAGTATGCCATAAGGCTCTAAGTTTTAAACCTATCCAAGAAAATATTATTGAACAGAGGCTATTGTTAGCTGGTATGCCTTCAGAACACATGAATGCAGTCATACATGTTCTGAGTACATGTGCCTATCATGGATCTTGTGACCTTGGCCAATAGTGTACCTTCAGCAAATTGGAATCAAAACCCAACATTTACATGGGAGTCTTTTTAAAGAGGAATTAAGTTGAGCACACAGTAGTCAAGGTTTATATAATAATTGCTATGGTAATAGCAAATAATGTTTTGTGTGTGTATGTGCATGTATGTGCCTTTATGTTGCCTGTGGTAGAGCTTCATATATGGCAAACAGTAAATGGAAAATATAATTAAGTACTGAATAGAGCAGTTGCTTTAGGATGGGGAAGTACTAACCCAGTGAGCAAACTTGCAAGGCTGTAAGAGTTTTGACTTAAAGCAATGTGAAACTTTAGGAGTTTCTAAATACAAGAGAATGAGAGAGAAAGAAAGAAGTTGAAAAATAAGAAAATAATACTTTTCCTAATCCATACACCCTCCTCCCACCAAAAGAGTGAAACTTTTGGGAGATCTGTAATGTGCAAGGAAAGTACTTCCCAAAGGATTGTTTTTAGACATAAGAAAAGTTACCTCCCATTAATCCTGTTGGACCTTGCTTGGAGAGAATGGGTGTTTTGGCAGTACCGACTAGAATACTATAAAGAAAACAGGGGCAAGATAACCAGAGTCCTCAAGGCTAACCAAGCCAGACCCAGTACTTTGCGAAAGAAAATGAGATAATGAGATTTTCCGCCCCAAATACCAGATTTTTTGGGGGGGGGGTGTAGGAGGCATTCTGAAATAGTGATTTCAGATTAAAAAGAGCAAAGTGTTGGCTAAGCAACAATTTCAGCAAGAGGCTCCTAGCTCAGAATTCTTGGTTGATGCTTTAAGTAGACTCCAACCCCAGAACTACCTACCTCTGAATTTGGAATCATTTTGAAGAATTTCAGACAGGGGAATAACTATGACAACAGGAAGTTCTCTAAAACAAAGGAGGTGTTACCCAGTACTTGGTTTAACAAAAAGGTGGTTATGTCTCAGACAAGTACCTAAGACATCACAGAAGTTTTAAGCTAGTCACCCTTGTCTCAAAGGCCACACTTTCTGTCAATAGCATTTCCTGTCTATGTGGTGGGAGAGATAGGACATTGTATGGTAGGTATTAGATATTTCAGTAGTTCAATCAATTTTCTACTAAATGTGAATGTGGAAGGTAGTGGAGTTCAGTATGGGTGGTAGTTATAGGATCAGACCAGAGGCCTTTTCAGCCAACTCTTGTTGTCTTAAGCCAGATAACCAAAGAGATTCCATTTTAGAATGTGCATATGTACATCATCTCAAGAATGTTGTACAAATCTGGCTGTTTCCTAACAGTATTACTTGAATCAAGGAATATAGGTAGTATAAAATATACATAATTGCTAAATATGTGGCTTTGATACAGCATTTTCCTAGATAGCCAGAAGAGGGCAGACTTGCATGCTACAATGCTTTTCTGCATAATTTAAATATATGTATTCTGCAGCTGTACAGCTGTAATAAAAATGAAATTTAATAATAATAATAAACAAAATGCAGAGCTTATTTTTACGAGCTACAGGAGCTTTAACAAGACACAGTACTTTGAATGTTTGTCTAGAATACATTAAAGATGGTAAGCAGTTCTACAAAATGTTTGATTCAGCCACACCTTATGTTTTAACAAGAAGGTGTGAAAAGAATGTGGGAACACAGGAATGTGACATGGCACTATATTTGCACTGGAGAAGAGGCATAGTGGCACGAAAACTCAAGTTAACAAGATCGTGAAAACTACTGTGAAAATAGAACATACCTCAGTTGCTGAACACTAAAGATTGGATGCAGTCCCTAACCGGGTTCTACATTTTAAGTGGGGAAAGCCTACCGTTGCCTTAATTTTGAGACTTTAAATTTTAATCACATTTTAAAGTGAATGCTGGTTCTGTGGTTTTAGCTTTCGCTTGGTAATTTGGACTCCAAAGAACATCTTCATGGTACTCACATTTGGAAGCCCAGTATTTCAAATGTTTTGAATATCCTTAAATTAGAGATTTAGGGAGAACCCTTCAAAACCCAGCTCAAAATGTTTACTTGAACACTGTTCTGCATGTATATCAGATGTGGTTATTCCCCCCCCCTTTTAAAAAATATAATTTGAACGAGCAGACATCACAGGAGAGAGACAGATTAACTCACACTGTGTACATATCACCATCAACATTAGAGGTGGCTTGTCATAATAATTCTACTATTATCAGTAAATCATCAGATAAGCGGACAGGTCAGTCCGTAAGCACTAACTTGAATACTTTAGGATGATTGGTACCTCCCCCTTCTGCCATACTGTTTTCTGGGGATGGCTGGGTCAGCAGCTAAACTGTGTTTCTAATGAAGAAGAGAGAATGGAGGAAAAAGAGATCTTAACAAAAGGAACCCTGACGCGTCCTGTTAGATGAACCGTTCTTAAGTTGGACTCCAAGTCCAAGTCAGCAGTTTTGCCCAGATGTTCTTATGCTTTGCCTCCTTTGAAAAATCTAGATGTATGCATTCTGCAAGCTTTTCTGAACCATCAGATCTGAAATCTTTAATGAAATTCATCAGCATCCACCAAAAGAGAGAGCAAAAAAGATCAGTGCCCTCTTCCTCTCTACATTCTAGTCTGTTAACACTATTAAGTGTACACTGTGTAAATACGTACACACTAATTCATGAGCACAGTGTGTTGTGTTTGTTCAGATGTTCCGCCATATCTTTGCTCGTATCGTAGATTAATACAGATGCGTACAATAGCCAGCTGAAATGAGCACAAGTAGATAATGACTACTGGGAGAGGTCATTCAGAGATGTGGACTAAATTATCATCAGCATGTAGATGACACCCAGTTCTACCATTCTTTTTCATCTAATTCAGATGAGATGCTGAATATTCTGAATCACTACCTAGTCACAGTGAGGGTTTTAAATGAAGGATGATAAATTGAGATACAAACCAGGCAAGAGAAAGATGCTGTTTCTGGGTAGTTTATCTACCTACCCGAGTGGTTTTCTACCTGTTGGGAGAGAGAGAGTTATTCTGTTACTGTACAATCAGGCCTGCAGTTTAGGGGCGCTCTTAGATCCATTGTTGTCCCTAGAGGTACTTGTGGCTAAGTGGTACATAAAATAGCTTTTATCGGCTTAAGCTGCTATATACCAACTGTGATTGTATCTGGATGGAGAGCGCTTTGATACAGTTATCTGTTTTCTAGCAGCCTCCCATTTGGATTGCTGCAATGCATTATGCATTGGACAGTCTTTGAGAAAAGGTCTTGGGAAATCAGATGGCCTGAAACGGGACTGTGTGATTTTTAACAGGGCCAAATTCAAAGGGCTAATCTTAACCTTTAAAGTCCTAAGTAGTGTGAAACCAGATTACCTAAATGCTCATTTCCTCACATACTTACTTACATGGAGGTCCATCTCAGGATATAAGTGAGATATGGCAAGTGGTTCTCAGAGAAATAATATTTTTGTCTAGTGCCTTTCCCAGAGAGCCCTGCTTTACTGTGTGTGTGTGTCTCTCTGTGTGTGTGTCTCTGTGTGTGTGTGTGTCTCTCTCTGTGTGTGTTTTCAGTGTCAGATGCTTTCAATGCCAGATGCTTTTAAAAGAATCCCACGTTTTATGATTGTCAGTGGAAAGTTTCTCTGTTGCAAGTACTTATTGAGATAGTTTGGCCAGAATCTTGTTGATCACTACACTAACAGTTGTACTTTCTATCCAAAGTTGCAAAGCAGTGGGGAGGGAAAGCAGACAAAATCTACCAGCTTTGAGCAGCCAATTTCTTTAGTGCCTTACTTCTTTCATGGCTGCTGAGTGTGTGGCCTTCTTTCTCCTGCTGCTAGTGCTGACACCAAACAAGCTATGCCAGCACAGTGCATCAACAGAATTCTGGCCGTCATCTTGTGTGTTTATTCTTCATTCCTTATTTTATTATTTTTAAATCTGTTTAATGCCGACAGGACGTTGTTAACTGGATGACACACAAAAGACGTAAGTAAATTCAAACAAGCAGATAATGGTGAGTGTCTAGTGAATTCTGCATTTGTGGGCTGCCAGTAAAAATGCAATTCCAAATCCTGTTATAAAGAAGGACTTCCTTGAATGTTGGCTGTAAAGAATGGCAGAAGACTTGACAAAGGTTTCTCAGGTATGTTGAACCCATTTTGTTGGTCCTCATCCCAGAGAATTATAATTCCGTACTGGGCGAAAATGGTTCTGCACAGAGGAAATAATGACCTGATTGTGAAAGAACAAAAACTGTGCTTTTGCACATTAATATATAATGACATTTCAATCTGCTTACCTGCCCTGGAACATTCCTGGGTTTCACATTGGTCGTATTTTTACATTTGTAGTAATTGCACCCAGAGCTCTGAGAAGTGGTTGGAAGAGGGTAGCAGTCATGAGCTTTTGTCGAACAAGTTGATCCTTTGACTGAACATTTCAAAGAGACAATATGGCATAAGTTTGGAACAAATGAATTTTTGGTTCTCATATAACAAATAATACAATATAGTTATATGTGGGATATAAACTTTTTAATATAACATATAGAAACCATTTAAGAGTAGAAGCTTTGAAGGAGATCCATGGCTTAGTTGTAAGATGGCTCCACAAACAAGTTGTTGAAATTTCGTATATGCAGAGAATCCAAATATAGCTGTAATGTAAAGAGCTGAGAAATTTATCTTTTAATAACCCTTTTTTGTTACTGTGATAAGGTAATTATTCTGCAACATGAAATCAAAGAGTTTCAGTTAGAAATTGGTCTTTTGAAATGGACAGTGATTTGAGTTTTTAGCACTATCAAGGATACCTTAGGGCACAATGAATAGTAATACCACTCCTGGCAAGACTGTCAGATTCATTGTCAAATAGCATTCTGAATTCAGGGATCAGATAAATTAGATTATAATTGAGTTTTAAAACTAAGCAGAATAAGTAGATAAAGTAGTATTAGCCAGAGACATTAATGCAATGAAGCTCTTGCTTCTTTTGGTCTATTGTATTAAAGACCATTGCATATGTTGCTGATAGGAGAGTCTATGCTAGAGTTGAACGAGATTGGCCATGATAGGTAAAACAGACAGTGAATGTAATGAAATCGTGGTGTGTTGAACACTGGAAATCACAGGAAATGGCCAAGCCTGTGTTAGTTATTGTATGGCATTTCAAAGGCAAAACAAAATTGAATTTTGCAAAGCTGGTAGGAGATCAGTCAAGCAGAGAATTAGTTTTTTAAAAAGCCTAAAAGAAAGGGAAAAACAAATTACTGCTTACTCTGAGATGATAGTGACATTAACCTATTTATTTCACTTAATAACAAGCTTATGATGTTCTTTCTTAAACAGTGCAGATTTTAATTTTCATGGTAGACATGGCCTTTCCCCCAATAACTTCATTTTGTCTTTAATTTAGCTTTTACATAGGCACGTCAGAGTGACTGAAATTTAAATAAGTCTGTGAAGCTGAAAGCAACAAATTCACTATTATTTTACTTAAGCTGAAAGTATATGTGTTAAATAGTACAGCTCAACAGTGCCTTGCATGCAAAAGAGATAGTGCTGACCAACATTTATATCCATAACTTACTGCTTCAAATGGGTTTCTGAGGCAAACTCTGTGTCTATGCAGTAAACATTTTCTGTCTGCACTGTTTTATTTAGAAGAAGTTGCTTGATTTAGACTTCTAGATCCAGTTTTTTTTAAACAAGATTAATAAACAACAAAAGGAAAATAAGACAATGCTGGAACAGTGCACCTACTGGCAGTAGTAGAGACCTGATGTCCAAATACAAAGATTGTGAACCCTGCTAGGAATAGTGAAAAAGTTCTGATATATCTAGAGATTCAGTCCTTAGTGCTGCCTTACATTAAAATTTAGTGTTAACAAAGGTTGCTTGGTAGAGTGTTGTGCTAGTGGATACAGAATCTTCTAGATAAAACAGAGGAAGGCCATGTATCTGAGCATTTCTTTCAGCCCCCTTGGTGACCTGTAATTTGTGGTTTAATTTCTCTCTTACAATAATTAACCAGACCCTGTTTAACCAAGAGCTAACAAAGACCTTTTTAAGGTTTTCCATTTGAGCATCATCTACACATGGACGATGGCCAATTATGGGGAAATGAAATGTTATGCAGTAGAGTTTGATTGTTTCCAAGAGGCAGGCAGTAAAAAAACAAACCCAAAAATGAAACAGGTAACAATAACAACAGTAATTGAGCTTCACATTCTGTTATTTGCTGGTGTGTCATTTGTTTGAGCATTCTACGTGACTGACCTGAGATGCTAGATACCATGGGGCATTCCCGACTACATTTGGCACAATAATTCCCTATCATTGCAAGCTGTCCAGCACAAAGGTAACAGTTGGCTGTTGGTCTAAATCAGTCTCTCAGGGCAGTTGGACCATCAGAGAAGCACTCTTGAGGGTTTTTGTTTTTTCCTTCCTTCACTAGGCTGGGAAATAGACTTAAAGTGCAGAGAAGACCAAACTCAGAGTAATTGGACAGCTAAAAGCTTTGCCTGCAAATCTATCTCCAACACTTTTTTTAATTGAGCCAACCGTATGACCCTAGAACCTCTCTGTGAGAAGATTATGTAAGTGTGGGAAAATATAAACAGTCAAAATGTAAGTGTCTAGGGCCATTTCCGCACCTTACCCTTTTCTGACATCATCCCTGTGTCATCCTGGCAGCGCCTTTCCTGGGATAGGAGTGTGTCCCCAACGCTCCCCGAGGCACCCAGCTGGCTGCCCGTAGATGGGAGCGTGGGCGGCATGAACCTTCTTGCCACTCTGCAGCTGGCCTCTTTCCCATGCTGCACTGGGGAACGAAACACCTAGATCACACCTCTGCCCATTCGGCATGGCCGCCAGTGATGGGAATGTCACATGATCACGGGCCATTAACAGATTTTTTTCCATATGGATGGGCATGCATTGGCAGTGGGACCACGCCAACGTCATGTGAAAGGATGACTTGCAAACTGCCAGCAATGTGTCCCCATCACAGGACAGCAATGTTGTGCAGAAATGGCCTAGATGTCCAGCTTTTATTTTGATTTGGATAGCTTTCAAGTTTCCAGGAATAAGAAATCCTCCTCCTTGACATGGGAGGGCAGTCCTTTTTATTATGGGGCGGGGAGAGGACTGCATGGGAACTGCAAAATAGCATTGAAGAGGCTTCACTTTGCTCACCTACCTCTGCTACCCCACCCCAGTGCATGCTGATAGTATCTTTTGTTTCTCATTGAGCACATTGTGGTTTCATTTCGGTCTGGATTAAACACTTAAAAATAGAGTGATATTTGCAGGTAGTAAAACTCCTTTTTTTTTCAGAAGATGAGAATATTAGAAGATACCAAGTATTTCATCTTGAAAGTAAATAATGTACTTCATTATATTTCACACTTCCACACTCTCTCAGCCCTACAGTAGAGCCTTCATAAGTCAAAGTTCCCTTAAAGGCACACAATAGTAGCAAACCCCCCCCCCAATAGATCTCACAGTGTTAGGTATAAATACTGTCAACCAGTAGGGTAATGTTTTCTCACTTTTCATTATGAATCTGGATGCTTTATGTAATCGTTTTTTGAAAATATCAGTGATTGAGTTTCTGCAGCTAATTCAGGAACGATGCCAAACATCCTTGGTGCGGCCTGAAAAGCAAATTCTGTTCCAAGAAAAAAACTTGAGATAACTTCCTGCTTGTAAACCCTGAGCACATATTTCTGCTATAGTTATTGATTATAGGAGATAAGTCTAATGTATTACCAGAGCCCAAAGTGGATGGTTAAAACTGTGTTAAATGTTTGTTGTCACTATTTTGTGCCCTCAAATCAACTGGGACTTATGGCAACCATCTAGAGCTTTCTTGGCAGGAATTCTTCAGAGGAGATTTGCCACTTGCCTTCCTCTTTAGGGCGGGGAGACTTGCCTGACGTCACCCAGTGGGTATTCGTGGCTGAGTAGGAATTGGAACCCTGGTCTCCTGGAGTCATACTCTAACCCTTCGAACTACGATACCATGCTGTTAAGTGGGTGCAATTGAAAATATTAATTAACTACTATATTTAATAATTACTCTGTAAAATCTATCTTGAGCCCCTCCTCCTTCCTGGCCCAGGAAGAGTATGTGACAATTGACTTTATCGGAGTGATCTGCACGCATCCATTTTAGACAATAAAACTTGAAGGCTCATTAACTTGGAATGACCCAGCTGTGTTCTGTGCACAGGGGTCATTTCTTTACTAATGAGCCACTAAACCAGATGGCTAACCCTACAGTAGTCTAACTGCATTAGTGTGATTTAGATCTTTAAGCAAATTACTTCTTGGGGATCAGAAGAGAGAGACAGTGGCAGTGATGTGTGGGACTCTGTTTATAGGTGAAGAAAACAGAAATACTCCATCTTTGGAAGATTCATACCCAGAAAACCGGGGTGGCTGGTCTGTCTTTTATACAAACCATCCCCTTACTATTGTAGAAAATCATGGCAGCATAAAGGTAAGGATCCATGGATAGGTTACTTCTTCATTAACAACATTCTAGAAGTTTTCTGATTCACAGATAAGACTGAAAACTAGTCCATATAATATGCTTATTATAGGGCATACATTACTATTACTAATGGCTTGCATAGGGATTAGTGGTAGTGGTCCTCATGTGCTAATGTTGGTCCACCAGAGTCTTTTTCAGATTAATGTTGAGCAAGGTGTTGGCTAGGAAAGAAAGATTTGGATTAGTGATGTGGATTAGATATGGATTAGTGAGGTTTTCTTACTTTCCATTGAGGTTTTGCTAGTTTGCTTATTCATAAACAATCCTTGTGAGTGAATGGTGCCTAATCCATCATACTAAATCTGTTGCTTATTCCGATCAATTTTGTTTGCCATAGCTACTAAAAAAAAAAAAAAAAATCCTTATCTTCTGGTTGATGTTTTTCTTTTGGTTTGATTATAACATCACTAGTGTCAGAGTCAACCACTCCCTTCTTCAGAATTGTCTACATTCTGTTGGCTGGAAGGATTCTCAAGCGTGTTTCAGATGTGTAAAAGGTTGATGTCTTCTGGATATTGGAGAAATCCCTGGAATGCTTTAAAAAATATGGATCTGTAATAACCACCAATTAATATGTAAGCAGAAATTTGCCCAGAAACAGAAGATATAAATAGGGAAGTGGAATATTACCTGACATATGGCTCTCCATGCTTTCTGATATGGGTAGGAAGGAGAATTTAATTCCACTGTACTTTTTTTTTGTGTGGGGGGGGGAGATTCACCAACATTTTCAGATAGCTTGAAAATTTGTAAAATTAAGATGTGAGACTCCAAAATTCATCTGTGCCCAGGGGTTTGAGTGCTCAGAAATCTTGGTTTGAATCCCTATGTGTTCAACGCATATGAGTTTTGAATTGTTTGCCAGTTTTGTTTTTCTGAGAGGTGCATCATCTTTCATAGCAATATTGCAGGTAGGGAACTTGTAACAGATCACTGGAATTGCACTTAGGAGGATGAAATGGCTCTTAATGGCCTGTTCTAGGTGTCGTCTGTTCTTAATATTTCCCTTTCACCTTGACACATCTGTGGGCTCTGCATCAGCCCTGAGAAGTCATACCTTACTCTGCTTTGGTGGTACTCCCAACAGATAAGTCCTGATGGCCCAGATCACCATATATAGTGCTGGATCTGCATGTACATTTCTACATACTGGTTTTGATGGCATTGGTACCTGTGTGTGTTTGAGGCCTCCACAGTTGTGTTTCCTTTGTCAGTACAAACCTAATCAAACCCTGTCACCCTTTGTATGGACCTGTCAGAACAGACTGACCATAGCCTTTAGAGATGAGGACCATGGGTAAATGTTGTATTCTAAATGCAAGTGAGTTGCTTCCAAGATTTCATAGTTTGGCTTACCCAAAGAACAAATGCTGAATTTTACTTAATTTCAATAGTTATTACTCTACACAGTGTGATTTTTACAAACACATGTGTTAAATACAGACACAAAATATGTTGGTTGTACAAAATATATAAATCACATTCAGTGCAGGGAATTTGCAGAATCTTTGTAATGATAGCAAAATCTTGTGGACATGAGCCTACTGTGCTTATTGTAGCTTCTACATCCATTCAAGCACAACTGTAGTAAGCATTTTTCAAGTGCTTTGGAGTATAGTCAAAATTAAGTGGGCAAAATACTTAATGTCTTCCATTATTACAATATCCACAGTAACATCTATTTTATAAATGAGTATAGTGTTCAGAATTCTTTAAGAAACCAGAAAATAATTGACTTCAGCTGAAGAATGGCAGAACTGCTGAAGTTTGCATGAATTTTAATTTCTTCTTTTATATTACAGGAAAGCTAAAGTTAGTGATCTTATTGATCTCTGGAAAAAAATATTAACAATTCGGAAAGGTTCTCCACTGTTCTCACCTTGTTATCCATGCATTTCTTTGTGGGATCATTGTCATTTTTCTGACTTTTTTTGAGACTTCATGACATACAGTTGACAAAGTCTCCTTAAAACATAATGCATGAAGGGTTCAGTGAAATGGCAGCAGGAGCAAGATGACACTTGAATGTGAAATGCAACCTTTCCTTGTCAGTTTGCGATAAAAAGAGTACGAGTGACACTGCCCAATGTATACTGACTCAGGACGGCCCCCCTCCAAGAAAAGGTACAGGTTAAATAAAGTGAGAAGAGAACTTAAAGCTTTTCTAGATCTTTTGTTTCAACTCAGTTTGACCAACTTATTGCATTCTGTTTCCTTTTTACTTCAGTTAGGTCCGTGCTGGCTATATCTTCAAATTCCCTTTCAACTTCTTAAAAAGTTACACAGCTTTAATGATAATGATGATGATGGTGGTGATGATGATGATGATGTTACTTACCTCTCCCCAGACTTCAGACAGGGTACAACATAGTTACAATTACAAACAAATTATGACTAAAATACCCTAAAAACACAAAACATTTAAAATACAGATATATTTCAATTAAATTATGGCCATTTCCGCACTAGACTCTTATAGTGCTATTATTCCACTTTCAAAGGCTCCTCCCTAAACTGCAAACCCAAGGATTCCATATGATGTTGAAAGTGAAATCATAACACTGTAGCTGTCTAGTGCAGAAATACCCTCTAACATAATTAAAAAGTAGAATTAAAAGCACTAATACAATTAAAGTTACAATTAGAAGTATACTTAGAAATAGACTGTGTAGGCCTGCTGGAAGAGATAGATCTTTAGCACTTTTTGAATTTGGACAGGATATTTTGCTGTCAGATCTCTTCTGGCAGGTCATTCTACAGTCTAGGGGCGGCCGATGGGAAGGTCCTCTGGGTGACCTAGTTTTTAGATTATGAACCTTCATTCAAATCCCACCCTTCATTCAATCCTGATTCCTGTGTAAATGCTTTAATCTTTAAAGTGTGGAACAAATAAGAGCTTACAGAGTGAGTAACCAGGGAACACCTTTGTTTTACTTCTTTCCTCAGCTGTTTAAGCAACTTGTCCATTAGCCTCGCTTTCTCCATTTTTAATAAGACCATATTGCAGTAGGTCAAATCTAACCAAGCCATTGTTATAGGTTACTAAGTCAATATGTGTATTCTAGAGATGTAAATCCTGATTTGTCTCATTCACGCATGCAAAACTGAGAAACCATAAAAAATTGTGCTATTCCAGCAAAACAATGAGATATTTTCTGTTTATCTCAGTAAGAATGTCTGCATTTATAAGAATGGTTTGGGTTAAGCCACACAAAATGCATAGCCAAATTACACTAGCTTTGTCACATGGATTTTTTTTAAAAATAGGAGCATTGATGCATTGTTTCCCTCTTTTTGTTAAACAAGCAAGTCTTTGCATGCTTGCTGTAGGTGTAGTTTGGATCGCGAAGGGGAAAACAACAACAACATTGCTTTAGGTTTACATAAACTTGGTGTGATCTTGTTGGTATGCCTTCGAGTTGTTTCTGACTTAAGTTGTTTCAAGTTGTTTTTGACTTATAGTGACCCCAAGGCAACCCTATCACAAGGTTTTCTTGGCAAGAGTCATTCAGAGATGGTTTGCCATTGCCTCCCTCTGAGGCTGAAAGAGTGTGTTGCCCAGGGTTCACCCAGTGGGCTTCCACAATTCAAACCCTGCTCTCCTAGAGTTGTAGTCCAACGTTCAAACCAACCCACCATGCAAGCTCTTACATAAACTATAGAAACTTTTTTTAAAAAATGCTTTTTGTCTTGTTCTCAGGAAGTGTAAATTCTTACAGGGGTTAACAGATTCTCAATGGACTGTTTTCAGGCAGCCCCCCCCCCCTTTTTTAAAGTAATTTAGTGAGGTTTCTTCACATTCCTAGTGGCCACTTTAGTCTGTTTTTATAAATGGTCACTACCATATACAAGGATCAGCTCTTCAATATAGCTGAATCTGTTGAATGTTTTCCTGCACCCTTTAAACGTCATCTTTTCCTTTTCTTTAACCACTGCCCCCCTTTTTTTTGTAATGCTTTGCCGGTATTTCATAATGTTCAGTTTTTCACATGTAAGATAGGCTTCTGAGGTTTTCAAAAATCCTCTGAAATCTCCACCTTTCTAGTCTCTCACACTTTATGTTCTTAGGTAGCTGCTTTGCTTTCATGCTTTGCTGGACTTTACTGTGCTGTGATGATGGGATTGGCTGAGAAACAGTGTGCTGGGAATGGGGAAATGTTATTCTAACTAACCGTGGTAAGAATTCAGGTTCAGGCAGGCAGACTTGGCCACAAAGTTGAACCATTGTCAAGAGGAATGAGAAAATGGAGGCAGGGGAATGAAATAGCCTGAGAAAGGACTTGTTATGGTTGGCCATCAAATTAGATATTAGCACACGCTTAATTTGTAATGTTACAGCTGATAAGGTGCTGCAAATCCAATGCTTCTTTAGTCCTGGCAGTTGCCAAGGTGTGTAGTTGTTTTCTTCGATGTTCCTGAATAAAGCTTTTGAAACCTCTAAGCTTAATTACTCGAACTCAGGGCTATCTTGTACATCACAGTATGGTACAACTCAAGTTTTCATTATGGAAAATCACTATGTTTCTTTGGCATGCTTACAAGTTCTATGGTACTTTTCTTCTAAGAATCCTGAGGAAAAATTCTGGAGAACTCAAATGCTTGCTCTGAACCTATTTAGATATTTGTCTCGATCTTGTGAAATCATTATTTGGTTGTAGATTTTGGATTTCTCCCCCTCCTTCAACCGATCCAGTAATAGATTACTGGAAAATAAATCTTGTGGCTGGAGTGGAAGAAAACATGCACTGCAGCCAAACTTATGCATGTTTACAATGGAGTAAATTATTACAAGGAGCCAGCATGGTGTAGTGTTTTGAGGATCAGACTATGACCCTGGAGACCAGGGTTTGGTTCCCCGCTTGGCCATGGAAACCCACTGGTGACCTTGGACACATCACACACTCTCAGACCCAGAGAACCCTATGGCCTTAGGTTCACCATATGTCAGAAACAACTTTGAAGGCACACAACAAGAGCAACAACAAATAATTAATGCAACCCTGCTTTTGCTTTCTCTTCTGCTTGCCACTTGTATTTGAGATAGGATTAGCATTGACTGTCATCTAGTACTCACTGTCCCAGGGAATAAATCCCATTGAAAGACCAATATTTAGTTCTTAGTAGATATTTACAGGATTCTACTGCAAAGCTGCAAAACTTGGCACACCGAAGTTAAGTGCTACTGTTGGGTTCAGTGAGGCTCCCAAGTACCATAAGAATGCATCATGAAGCTTCATGAGAAGAAGAATCAGTCAGAAATGTTTCTCTTTTTTAAAGAAAGAAATGTCCAGCTTCAGGAGCTGCCCAGAACCAACTCACTAAGAAATGCATATATTTTTTAAATTGTAGTACTTTTAATTTCAAAGCTCTTGTCCTGTACTTCTTTTTACAGTGGCCCTCTTTGCTCCCTTTGCTTGGTTTTTGTTTGTATTTCCAAACATTTCTTTGAAGAGTGTTTTTTTTTTCTTTCTTTCTCATCACAAACCTGCCTCTAATCATGACATGTGCATGGGAGGTAGAACTACCATTTTTTTTGGCCAGGTTCTGGTCTTAATTAAACTTTCCTTCTCTACATTGCCCATCTGTGAAAGAAAAAAGGGACCACACAATAAGAGGAGATGAAGTCATCTTGAGAAAGAGATATTCATTAGTTTATTTAAACTGCCTCCACTTTTAAAAATTCCTCCTTTATGTTGGGAGTGAGATGACATTCAAATATTATCTCCAGGACCCAGAGCTCATGAAACAACAGGGCAGTCTCCAATACGGTTTATGGTACTTTTTTTTTTTTAGTGTGTGATCACAAGGGAAGGATGGTAAGGATAGAAAAGTGATTAATATTCCTTCAGAAAGAGTAATTATAACAGCACTTTATCTCCATGATATTCATTAGCAAGAGGAAGTGTTAGTGAGATAATGAATTATGCATCCTTTTTTATATTGTAAAAAACTGTAGAGATTTATCACAACAGAAGTTAAAACAGTCTTTCACAAGAGGTTCTGGATGGGTGCAGGAGAGTCAAAATATAATTTATCCTCACTGTATGGAAAGGAGATGATGACCCATAATCTGGTTGTCAAACAGATTCAGCAAAAGCATAGTGATATTTCTGCTGTCCCTTTCTAAAACTAATGGATCTTAATTAATCACTGAATCTTCCAATCTTCTTCCAGGGCTTGTAGAACAGCATCATAGCAGGTATCATCTTTTGACAAACCAATGACTGGAAGAAGATGCTTGAAAGATGCTCTTCAGGGCCAAGGCCACATGAAAACAAAGCATTCTTCTGTTCTAGGGTGAGAACAGCAGTTTTGACCAGCATATGGTTAATGAAATCTGAATTCAGTCATGTGTCTGTTCTCAGGGAGGGTGCAAGACAGTTGGGGATTGAATCTGTGACATTGTAGGAGATATCCCAAAAGTAGACATGTTAAGATGCTCAAGCTAGTCATTGCTATACAAGAAAAAAACAAAAGAAAAAGAGCTGAAGTTTTATTTGTAGCTTGATTCAGGGATCCAGTAGTAATTCCCATTCAGGGATCCCATAGTAACTTCTCAAATGATTAAGAAGCACTTTCAACCCACAACATCCTAAGACACATGATCAAATTATTTCCTGTTTTCTTCCTAGTAATGAGGCTGGCATTTCAGTCACTGCTGAGAAACCATTTTGCATGGGGGGAAGCCCATGTGGCCGTGGGTTAGACATCTTATGCGAATTGAAAGCATAGCTGAAAGCAATAGGGAAATTTTGGTCAGGGAGTGGGTATACCCAAGGCAGCTCTCCCCATCTCATTCATTATGATGACAGCTCTTTATACCGAAGTTCTGCTGTTCACTTGGACTCATTTCAACAGCTGCAAAAACTTAAGCTAAAAAATGTTTGTGGTTCTTTTCTCCCTCCAAGAGCAAAATCAAAGCACAAGCTGTCTGTATACTTTTTTAATGGTCTTATCCAGCAAGGTCTTATCCAACCTTCACAGCTTTTCCTTCTAAAACATTAAAACAGCAAATACGAGAAGTCAGAAGTCTGGAATGTTCTTGCATGGGAGTTAGAGTCCTAGACACTAGTTTGAGATTTCCTCAAATGCAAGTCATAAGACTTCTTACATCTTTTTATATGTCCTGTACAAATCAATCCAGACTCTAATAAACCATCTGCTATTTGAGAGTCAAATTAAAAGTTTGATCTGAGTTGATCAACAATATTATTTAACCATTTCAGTGTCAGACTATCAAAAATCACCACATTTGTGCCTGGGTTTACCCACTCAGACAACTTTCACACGAAGAAGGAAAAAAAGGGGAGATTTATGATCAAGTGGGTATTTTAACCTGGATCTCTGGATCTCTCCTGTTGTGATCCAACATTTTGTGTGTCTTATGCAGACCCTAGCTGAGTTTCACATTGGATTTAAATAGTGTAACAAGGAGTTGGATCTCTTAATGTAAGACATAAACGTGCATGGTTTTTCAGTTCTCAACAGATGGATCTTTTCTTCTTTCTACAGTATGCTGTGTGGATATTTTCCAAGCCATCTCCTAAAGATGTTAGCTGTTTTGTACTGGGCTATAACTTGGTAGTCAAATTCTGAGAACGATACGCCTCATTTATCTGCCAAACATGGAGAAATTCAGAGTGATGCTTCTACCGTTTAACACTGTCAAAAATGATGTATTTTCTTACATCTTCGGTATCGCAAAATAGCTCAAGTTGCAACTGTTGTGCTCGGCAGAATTGTAGGAATGAGTGCCACGAGGCATACAAATATGAGAGGCAGGTATGGTAGACCTCAGGGCTCAAAGAGAGGGAGATACTTGTTCTCGTATAACATGGGATTGGAGGCAAAATGTTGTGACGGAATGACAAGAACTGTTCTTCCTGCTTCCTAGCACCACTGCTCTGAAGCGTGCGATGAAGGGGAGAAGTACAGACATTTGAAATCACTACTTAGCAATGAATCTAGAAGTAAACAAACCGCAGTCCCTCCCCACCTCATAATTAGGTAGAGGTGAGGTTCCCTGAAACCTTTGTTCTTCCTCCCAAAACAGGTGTGTACGGGGAAGGATGAAGGATGAAGGAGAAAGGAGATAGGAATGAAAGCATAGTGCAAAGCTTCCCTCATTCTTTTGCCATTGCCTATCCAAGAGCTTGGGAAAAAAAATACTATTTTCTGATTTAAAATATTACTTTTGGCCCTGATCATGCTATATGGGTGATTCTGGTATTTGTAGTCTAAAAATAATATTTCCAAGCTCTGGTTTTTCTCTCTTGCATGTGCCTCTGATGAACTAACAAAACATTCTGTTCTGGGAAGTATAATGAGGCACCGTACATCATCTCACCAGCATCAAACCATCCTGTCTTTACAATGGTAAAAAGTATACTTCTGCTTCTACAGTGTTCCCAGTGGTATAACAGCCAAGGCCAGCAACACGAGGATTCCATGGCAGCTGACTAATCAGTTGCCACTTTCAGTGTTGCTGGACTAATAGTTTCCTCCCTTTGTTGCTATTGTGAGTAGTAACTTTTCCCAACATCCTCTCTCAATAATATTATTTTTCCAGACACAGTTTGGTATTTCCAACGTAAATATTTTGGAAGAATCCAAGACTGAATAGGAGATGGAGATTAATTATATAATTCTCTTAGGGAATGGACAAATTTGGTTTTACTCAATTTTTAATGTTTGTAACCTTAAGTTCATTTTGACTCTTCTGTTTTTTACTTTTTAAGTTAGTGCAAAAAATGCATGCACATTTTCATGCACATATCCCATAATTAATGCAGTTTTGTATGCAATTGTACCTAATATCCACATTTCTTGTGGGAGTTATTTCTAGGATTGTAAGCCAGTATGCATCCCATTGTGGGAGAAAGATGGGATATTAATCAATTAATAAAACAAATAAATAAATGATTTTTCCTAGCATATCACAACTGTTTGCCTTGTTTTCCTCAGTATATGCTTTTTGTATACATTTTTGGTTAAAGAATAGTATCCCATTTTTAAAAAAGTCTAATTACTGAGGCATAATCCTAAACTTATCGATATGTCTTGGTTCAGAGTTTGTGACACAGATAAATTTGCATTAAAATCAAAACTAAATGAATTCCCCCATACCCAAATCCGCCTCTCAGGGAACACAGTTCACTCAAATGTATGGAGGAAGATACTTTTAAAGAAGTAAGACAGTCTCAAAATTACAAAGAGACCTGTGGATGTTGAATTTCCCACGTAACTGGTATATTGGCATAACTAATGTTTTACTGCTATGGGAATGCAATTTTCGCCTTCACAGTTCAGGTATCACTGCCACTGAATTGGTTACTGCGACATTCACCTTCTCATTATCTTGATTGTTATAAGTGACAACATACAACCTATTCAGAAATTCAGTGTTAGTACTATGCCTCATATCTTTGTCCTGAAATCCCATGTGTTGATTGGTTAGGCTGTCTCATGAGACCACGTTTTGTCTTACAATTTGCACATTGAATTGCTTATATAAGTACACCCTTGGAATATTTGTGCTGGGAATTGTTATGCATACACTTTGTCCCTGTTTGACATCTTAAATCTTTATGTGGGGTACAAAGTGAACATGCTGGTGAGCATCTCTCTGTGTGATATCAAGTTCTGGGGCCAGTTTTTGTTCTCAGTGAAGTTACTTCAGGTTACTGTCATGAAAATGTTCAATATGCTATCATCTCTTTTGCTTCTCTGTTGCTTGGATGAATTCTGAGCCCTGAAACTTGGATCCAACCAGTCTCACCTTACCTTCAGCGGTGGCAAAACACCGCCCACATCCTAACACTTCTCTTTCTCTTGGTATTTAACTTTCTCTTCTGCCATCTGGGCTTTTCAGTTGGTACTTGAAGTGCACCATTTGGAATCAGATTTAGTTGAGAACTAGGAAATGCTTTGTTTGATTTTATGCTGTATCTGTAGGGAAAAGGCTTCCTTAGCTGTGTCTGGTGTGTGCATTTTTTAGTGTATAATACCATTTCGTTATTAATTTTTGTGGTTTGCTTTAGTAAAGAGATACACTATTATCACTTTGATGTGGTATACTAATTCAGAAAGAGTAATTTTAGAGCTAGTATGGACATAAGGTTGATTGGCTTCTTATGCATATTTAAGATTCCAGACTTCTAGATTATGCATCTTTCTGCCATTGCTGTACTTCTGTGGGAGCTGTTTTATTTCTGTATTTGATTTGAATCACCAATCTTTCCTTTTTTCCTTAGAAGAGTGTGCCTTTTCCTCCCCTCCATCCTATAACTTCTGTGGTAACTAAGCCCAATTTAGGCTGCCCTTGAGCTTTCATTGTCCACTGATGCTTCCTTTCTACAGTCTGAACCTAGGGGCTAAGAGAAGTTTTAGTTTATGCCTGAAACTCCGCATGTAGCATAGACGTAGATTTGTTTCAATGCAGGAAGACAGCTTTTTGCTTTGCTTCCACTTCCCTGTGTGAGTTCCAGGGAAGATGGTTGCAAGTGCTCTCCTCTGCACCCTTGGCAATTATTATCAACCAGGCCCAGTGAAGCAAGATTAAGAAGAATTCCTTCAGTAGCTCAGTTAAGGTTATGCTCTCCTTTACGCTACGTCTTCAGGTGCTGTTGGACGAACACTCTGGATGCTAAATGCCACCATCTGAGTAGTGTGGTAGAAACAAAATATTCTGTTAGTTATATTTGAAAGTCACATACTTGATAGTTGCTTGCAGAGACCTGAATAATTACGTTTGGAAACCTTGACACTAGACACAATGTAGTGATTGGTCTCTAAACTGGAAGAAATTTTGACCCATCAATCTAAATCAGCCCTTCTTCCTTTTCAGTGTGCTCATAGGCTCAACAGATAAGAACTTGGAAATTTATCATTTTGAATTATGTTTCTTCTTCCCTCACCCTCAATAAGTTTGTCTTGGGAAACTGCAGGAATATCAATATGGCCAGTGTGCTTCATTTTACATACCCATCTTTCTGAATCATTTATCAGAGGAAAGACGTGTGGATACCTCATATATCTATTGTAGGGTGTCATTTTGGCAAAAAGCTTTTATTGTGGAGAGTAATGGCTACTTCTTATTTTACAGGTTTGGAGTTAATATACTGCTCTGTTAGAAATTAGAAGACCTATGCTTGGCCCAGTGGTTTAAATGTTGACATTGGCCACATCAAGTATGGATAATGGTGTATGTGTATAGGATGGTATGTGTGCAACAGAAATGAGTGTGCGTCTGTGTGTAAGAGAGAGAAAGAGAGGGAGAGAGGTCTCTCATTTGAATAAATGCACTTCAGCCAATGGACGTTATTTACCGAAATTAACACTTTGTTAGATGCACACTAACAACAGGTTGTTGTAATTCAGGGGTGTATGGTACATGGCCTACCGGGCCACATGCAACTCCTGATCCTTTCCCCTAGAAATTTGTATGTGAGAAAGGCGAATAACATTCTTGGAATCCTCTGAGAAGCACAGTTCTCTCTTAAAACAGAACATGTTTCTCCAAAGTGCCTTGTTTTCAAGTTCATGAAACCAGTTTAACTTCCAGTGATTTCTTCTTTCACTGTGAAGGAATGCTGTAGTCTGTGGGGGGCCCACGAGGGTACTAAATGGTCCCCAGACTTGCTGAGGTTGCCCAGCCCTTAAGTAGCTGATAGCATTTATTTGATTGTGTAAGTTATGTTAGGATTGGGGAAGAGGAGGGTGGCACCTTCAGAGATTGAGATTGTAGGAACGTAGTAGAAGTGAGATTATCAGTTACATGTGCTTGACTCTGCTTGCTGGTAATATATATTTTATCTTGCTTTCCTGATATTTGTTCTAGTGGGGCTTTGGTGTGCTATATGAATTTCTAGGGTATTTTACTGTAGTACATCTGTGGATCTATTCTTGATCAGGTTACATTTTGATATTTTCTTCTTGTAATGCATGGACCATGTGCTTGGAGGAAAGAGGAGGTGAGAGGAGGGTTTGGGATGGCCTTATTTTAATAGTTGGAGAGCCAGTGTGGTACAGTACTTCGAGCGTTGGACTCCAACTCTGGAAGTAAGGGTTTGTATCCCTGCTCAGCCATGGAAACAGTGGGTGGCCTTGGGCAAGTCACACTCTCTCAGCCTCAGAGGAGAGCAAAGGCAAACCCTTTTGGAACAAGTCTTGCCAAGAATATCCTGTGATAGGTTTGTCTTAGGGTCACCATAGGTCAGAAATGACTTGAAGGCACACAACAACAACAAACAACAATGTTGGCAGGCAAAAGGCATGATGTAATTAGTTTTGTGAAATCTGAAGAAGCAGCAAGCTTTGTGGAATAGCCTCTTCTGGATTGATTGTAGTTGTTTGGGGACCAAACTAACTGACTAACTTGTTCTTCTCTCGAGTGGTTTTACTGTTGAATTCTATGTCAGTTCATAGTAATACATCTATGCTTTTGTTATAAAAGAAGGAGATAACCTGGTATGCATTCTGAGACATAGGATGTAGGAGGGGTGGACGAGATGAGCTGGCCAGATCTTACTCAGCAGTTTCCCAGTTATTTAGTGCAACCCCAGTGTAGACGGGAGGGCTGAGTGAGGAGTCTGTGTGTGCTTTTGAAAATGCTGGTTGTGGCTTACAAAGCCATAAATGGCTCAAGTCTAGGTTGTCTGAAGGACTATCTCCCCTTATGAGCCTGCCTGTGTTTTGAGAACCTTCAGAGAATTCTTTCTCTGCCCCCTGCCACCGTCCCAGGTACGTGAGAGAGGACCTGCTTGGTGATTGCTCCCAGGCTTTAAAGCTGTCTTCTTAATGAGATGAGACTGTTGCTACCTTGCTACCATCTTTGTCAGGCAAAGACGTTTTTGCTTTGGCAGGCTGACTGTTTAGAGGGAAAGGACCTTTCACATATTGTGTTGTTTATATTTGTTATTCTTTTTAATTGTTTGTTTTTAATTGCTTTCAGACGTATTGATAGTTTCGTTACATTTTTAACTTTTATGTGATGAAATACGTTAGCTGCTTCTTTTGTAACTTTTGTAAGCCGTGTTAAGTCCTAGACTGGGGAGAAGTTGGGACATCAGTCAGTCATCGTCGTCATCCTCATCCTAATCTTCATCCTCATCCTCGTCCATAGGGGTTAAATCTTCCTTTCCAAGCTAGTGGTTTGCATAGAAAGTTGATCTAAAGGCTTGTATCTTGCTTTTCCTTCAGACCAAAAAAATGTTCCCCATCCTGGTCTAGATAGTGGAATGTCTCCATAAGGTTTCAAAAAACAAAACAGCACAAAACAAGAAAATAAACCACAATTGTAGGACTTAACCCTGCCCCCCCCCCCAAAAAAGAGTGTTTTATTAAGAGAAATAAAAAAAGAAAGCAGTCATTATAAACTCTTTTGTGATTTAGGGAACTGTATCAAAGAGGAGATGGAATGGATTTTAGGAAAGGAGAAGTTGAAATTGAAAATACAGTCAGCCCTCCATATTTGCTAGGATTAGGGGCGCAGGAATGGGAAAATCACAAATATCAAAATGTGTGGCAGGGGGAACAGAGAATAGACAGCTAGGATCCAAACCAGGTCAAGGAAAGGAAAAGGAAAGGGTGTGGGTTGCATGGTGGCCCTACACTTCCTCTCTTTCGCCCTTCTCCTTCCTTGGGTGTGTGTGGGGGCATTGAGGAAAGAGTTTGTGATGCTGAGAAATCAGTCTGTGGACCATCTTTAGTGGGCCAAGCAGTTGCTGGAGGAGGACAACCATAGGTAGGTTTTTACAGGGCTGCACAGCCCAATTGGAGCAGCTGAGAGGGATGGTTCCTTGGAAAAGAAGCATCTACGGGGGGGGGGGGGGGTTGGAGAAAGTCACACGTAATCAAATTTATGAAAGTCAAACCCACAGATGTGGAGGACCAGCTGTAGACTACAGAAAAGAAGTGAGGTGGCCAAGGAGAGCTCATTGTCTATCATAGCATGCACAGATGGAGAGAAAGGAGGAAGGATCCTCATCAGTAGCTCAGTTTACAGTAAGAAAGTTGAACAGCCCCAAATATAGGAAAATTTTTGTTCAATTGGTGTTTGGAGTACAGCTTCAAGAGCCCTTCAGCTGGTATAGCCACTGGATCCAATCAAGAAAGATTTACTTTCTGAAAAAGAGATAATAATCAATTGTTGGGTATGTTTGGGCTAGCCAAATCAGATCACGCTTCTATTTTTTTTTTTGCCAGAGGCCCTTGCAAAGAGTCAAGCATGGCTAAATAAAAAAGTGATGTAACAAATCACATTTGTAAATAAAGTTACTAAAATACAATATTCATCAGATGCAGTAAACACTGATTAGAAGATTGTAAAACATACGTAAGGTTCTTAATATTGTCAATTAAAAATAAAAATGTGTAACTTTTATTGGTCTGGTTGTATTGGTGCATAGAGAATTGAGTTAGCATATCCAGAAGTTCCATAGGGGACTGGACACTGTCTCACTCTTTTTTTGTTGAAAGATAGAAGCCATTCCTGATAGTTAAGCTCTGACATCATTAGATGCTGCCCATTTTCAGCTTGCTAATAAGTAACAGATGCAATAGAGGCATCAGGACAAAGAATCTGAAATTACAACAACAGTTGCTTTCTTACCTCATCAGTAATTGGTACAGAGATCCGTGTGAATACTACAGAGCAGTTTATTTTTCTGTAGAGTAGCAATAAAGTTTCAATTAAAAGAAATGCTTAGTTTTCAAGACTGCGCCTTAGAATGTTTTACAGATATACTCAAAACTGATCTGCAATATTATTCATCATCTTTACTGTAACTAAAATAACAATAATAAAATAAAGTGTATTTTATTAGCATTCGCTCTATCTCATTTCTGTAGCTTCACCTCAGCATCCACTTTTAATAAGAGTTCTAAATTAACAAGGTCTTCTGCTTACTTGACAACAAATGTGGGTTTGCTTACAGGGTGAGTGATTTTAAACCACAAATCCAGTGGCTAGGCTTGCCTGTGATGAGTACACCTTCTGTGATGCCCTGTGAGTTTGCGTAACTGTGCAGAAAACATGGGAAAAAGGAGCAGGCTTGCTTTTTCTTTTCCTCTCCATGGTATTCAGCCTCCTTCTGAACCCTACTACCCTGTGTAGATTTATGAATTGAGAAATAAAATTGTCAGTGTCTTTATCTAGTATTGCGAGCCTGTATGGTGTAGTATTTTGAGTGCTGGACTAAGACGCTGGAGACCAGGGTTCGAATTCCTGCTCTGCTATGGAAAGCAAAGTCACTGGGTGACTTTGGGTGCATCATACTCTCTCAGCTCCAGAAAACCCCATTGCAAATTCCAGTACATTCAGGAGGCAGAATGAACTAACCATGAGGAGGATAGGGGGATACTGACCCTGGGATCACCATTATGTTGTTGTGGTGGTTTGGGCGTTGTTCTGTGGTTCTGGAAACCAGGCTTTGAATCCTGCTTGGCCAGGGAATCCCACTGGGTGACAACCACAACAATAGCAACAACAACAACAGCTATGTCTTTATTTCTTATCCACCTCTTCTCGAGGCATGCTACAACATAAATTAAAATACAATTAAAAACACATTGTAGATTAAAATGCATTAATAACACATTAGGACCATTTAAAATACAAACATACCATAATTAAAATACATAATAGTTAAAAATAGAGTGGATAGGTCTGCCAAAAGAGATAGACAGCACTTTTTTGAATTTTTTTTTTTTTTACTTTTTTGCTGTTGAATCCCTTCCAGGGGTGGCCTGGGCAAGTCACACACTGTCAGCCTCAGAGGAAGGAAAAAGCAACCACGCGAACTAATATTGGGAAAAAACCGTGATCGAGTCAGCATAAATCAGAAATGACTTGAAGGCACACAACAGCAACCTATCTAGTAAGAAGGATATTGACAAGCTGGAGCGTGTCCAGAGGAGGGCGACCAAAATGGTGAAGGGTCTGGAAGCCATACCCTGTGAAGAACGGCTTAGGGAGCTGAGGATGTTTAGTCTGCAGAAGAGACGATTAAGAGGGGACATGATAGCCCTGTTTAAATATTTGAAGGGATGTCATGTTGAGAAGGGAGCAGGCTTGTTTTCTGCTGCTGTAGAGACTAGGACAAGGAGCAATGGATTCAAGCTGCAGGAAAGGAGATTCCACCTGAACCTCAGGAAGAACTTCCTGACGGTCAGGGCTGTCCGGCAGTGGAATATGCTGCTTCAGAGTGTGGTGGAGTCTCCTTCTTTGGAGGTTTTTAAGCAGAGGCTGGATGGCCGTCTGTTGGGAATGCTTTGATGTGGGTTCCTGCATGGCAGGGGGTTGGACTGGATGGCCTCTGTGGTCTCTTCCAGCTCTATGATTCTGTGATTCTAAGTATGGCTGGTGGGAACACAAGACAGGGCCTTCTCATTGTCTGCCCCTAGCCTCTGGTGCTTCTTTCTCAGGGCTTTCAGAATGTCCCCTTCCTTCGTATCCTTCCACTGACAGGTGAGGACTTTTTTTATTATTATTATTCTGACTGCCTTTTAGAACTTTAATATTATTTATTATTTTGTTTTACTCTAATGTTGATCTTCTGTATGCTTTATATTATAGTCATTTCAATTTGTCAGGTGCCTTGAGTTCCAGTTTTGAAGGGAAAAGGTGGGTTACAAAAATGATAGAAAGCCAGCATAGTTCCCTGCTCAGCCGTGGAAGATCACTGGCATCACATACTCTCAGCCCCAGAAGGTCCCATGATAGGTTCACCTTAGGGTCACCATAAGCTGGAAATAAGCTGGACGTGTAGACATACAACAACAGCACCTACACTAAAAATGATGATGGTGATGATGACAAAGGCAAAGATGATTATTCCAGATACTACCCAAGATTCTTCCAGCTGGATAATGGTAATGTTTATATTATCAATTAGTTTTAAAAGAAGGGTTTTTTTTCCTTTTTTTTAAAAGATGACCTAAAATGGAATGCGTATTGATAGAACTCTAAATTTGCCACACAAATCTATTTGCCAGACTGGAATCATTGCCTGTATAGATGAGTTTTCCATGAATTATAGGCAACCTGGCTCAGTTGCCTTTTATAGTGGCTTGTCAGAACAAAGCAACATGCTTGTCTTCTGTAAAAAACCCAGTAAAGACAGAGCAAAAACAGTCACTCTGTGCCTTCCCCACCATTTCTTCTAGTGAAATAAGTACTCCTAGTAGTGAAATAAGTACTCCTAGCTGAGTACTTAAAGCACAGATGGCAACCACAGGGAGTGGCTGATTAGTCAGCCAAGCCAAACTTCGTGGATCGTGATTAAAGCAAATGCAAATACAAACTTTCTGCTACAAACTTTGACAGCTCTGATTATATGTGGATGTTTTACTTTAAATGAATGTCATGGCTAAATCTTTCTTGTTTCTTTTGTTCTATAAATGGTTTTGTATTCAGTCTCCATGACGCTGACAGGTATTGATGTACTTTGTCAAGTAAGAAATATCTTCTGCAACTAGGACTAAAAATTCAATGATTTTCAGCAGACTTTCTGAAGATAATAAAGTAATTTGTCTTCGCATTGGGATTACAGTCAAACCTTGAAGGTAAAAAAAAGAGAGACAGAGGGAAAGAAAATAGTTTCAAATTAAAGAGAACAATTTTAAAAGAATAGCATTTGTAATAATTTACAGTAATATTACTTCCCTGGACTTCTTTCCACTCACAATATTTGTTTAATATACTGGCCTCTTAATTGTATTTATTCTTTTATTTAAGTATTCTAACCGTACTGTATCAGTGGATCTAGGAATGAGATACAATTAAGAACAGTTTGTAAGTCTGTGGCCCTTTCCACATGTGGTGGTGGAGGGAACGGGCGAAAACGCCCAAAAACGGAGCTTACCTGAAGCCGGGTAAGTCTGTCGCCACGCGGAGCAGCGTGAGCTCGCTGCTCCGCAGTCCTCCGGCGTCCAAATGGTGGCTTCCGGTTGGTGGAGGCTCTCCACGAACCAAAGAAGCTCGCCAGCTGGAAGCCCGCCCCCGGCCGATCTGCAGGCACACATTTGCGCGCGCCTGCAAATCCGCATCGGAGCCGGGTGACGGAGCGGCACGGGGCTGCGTGCTCCGTGCTTTTTAAAAACCTCTCGAAAGAGGTTTTTAAAAAACACGCTGCGCGGCTAGTTCCGGCCACTCCTGAGTGGATTCTGGTGTGGAACTACAAAAAGTAGTCCATGCCAGTCCACTCTACGGTGCAGAAGACCTCCGTGAGAGGTCGCTCTGCACCATTTCAGAAGCCCATTGTGGAAGTGGCCTAAATTTATAATAAATGTTACATTTCTGAGTTAGGATTTGGCCATTTCAGAATGCTGAATATCTATTTGCCCACCCTGTATGACTGCTGTCTCTCAGGTGTAAGTGTCATAATATATATATGGATTCCATTTGCTTGCCCAGAGGCTGTTACAACTCCTCTCATCATGGTGCTGGAGATTTGTTGCACATATATTGAATTGTGCAATATGGCTGAAGTTCAGCTTCTGTTCAGTGTTGCAGATGAGCAAGGTTGGCTTGGAGATGGGTTGCACTTAAACAAGGGTGGTCTTTTGTGGTTTGCATTCTTTTTTGTTTGCATTGACAATTTTTGGATATGACATCCCCCCTCAAAACATTAATATCTGAAAAGCAATCTGCTCTACAATCTTTCTTTCCTTCTGTTCTGCTATGTGCTGGTTCCATTTGTTTTTTAATCAGCCAGAGAAATCTTTAATGATTAATGGAAATGTAGTTTTTGGGTGGACCTTTTTTTCCCATTCTTTCCACTAGCTAGGCAATTTGAATCATTTGGAGCAAAGGAAAGCTGAAGAAAAGAACCTCTCTGGTCAATGTATTCTTCCCTAAGACATGAGGTAGCATCACTATACTTAGGCTTTGTTGACCTGCACAAAAGTGAGATGAAGGTATGAAAAGTCCTCTCCCAAAGTTCCATTAAGAAATCCTTCTTTTTGGTGATTATTATTGTATTATATTTTATTATATTATTCTGAGGACCTAACTTTTATCATTTTTTTTCTACTGAACAGATTTATTTTTTTATGTCTTGTGTTTGCTTTGTTGCTAATTGTTGATAATCCAAGGAATGTGAGGACTAGCTCATATTTTGCTCTGGTTTTGGAGGAGGAAGGACAAGATCCCAACCAGGATGTTGGGCAGAGAGTAGTTCCTAAGTATATTGTACTTTGATACAGTGATTGAGAGACTTGTGTAAAAGTAATTATCATTTTGTTTTTTTGTTTTTTTATTATCTGCATGTATTCTTACTCATTGTAATCAATAAAGTTTGTGTCTTTTCATTTAATGGCTTTGTTTCTTCCTGGTTGTCGTCAAATCTGGTCTTATGAGGCCTTTCATGGGTCAGATCTCACAGGATTATTTGGAATTTGTCATTATTGTGGCTCAGAAGATCTAGATCTGCTTAATTTTATACAGCTTGGACAAGCGGTGTGAATGTTTCTGTCCTCTAGAGCAATTATATTGTCTACCATTTTGATTCTCGAGTAGAAAGCTCTACATGTAGATAGAGGAAAATCTCAAAATACAAAATAGGTAGAGTATCACCTCAAAATACAGAAAATCTAACCTTCTAAAACTAATTCTACTTAAATGGCATATAAACAAGTACTATTTATGCCTCTCCACATTTAGTATGTCCTTTGGGGAAGATGGGCCTCTGTGAATCTGGAGGAAGCTGATGAACGTACACTGGAATAGAAGATCAGAGGAGGGGGGCTAAGACCATTTCTGCAGTAGTCTGTTATAGTGCTTTTATTCCACTTTCAGCATCCTGTGGAATCCTGGGTTTGCAGTTTAGGGAGGGGTCTTTGAGGCCCCTCCCTAAACTGCAAACCCCAGGATTCCTTAGGATGTTGAAAGTAGAATAATAGCACTATAACAGTCTAGTGTGGAAATGGCCTAACAGTCAAGGGCTAGTAGAATGGACAAATAGAATCAGTAAGCAAGTGTGGTAAGAGAAAAGTCCATTATAAATCAAGAAATAATCATTTGTTCCTGTTACCTGCACATTTCTAGCTACCGTTCCCACCCTGTAATTGGCGATTGGGAAAGAGTGCCCGTGGTCAGGAGCTGGGCATCTCCTCTCCCCTTATGTCCCCAGGCATGCTGCCTATTATGGTAAACAAGCTTGTTGGCAAGATTCTGGATCCTTGATTGGACTGTCTTGGTGGGAGGAGTTATTAAAGATTTCTCAGATTCAGGAGGCTGCTGTTTACTGGACCCTTGCTCACTGGCAGAGGTTGGAACCATCTTTTTAGCTGACAGTGCTGTTGCCCTTCCTGACACTGCTCCTCCTGCTTCCCCAGTAAGTGTCCAGGTAACCGAAGTCCTGGTCATGAGAATATGTATGGTATGAGGTTGTGAAAACATGTACCGCTTACCACACCATGCCTCAATAGCACGTTGTTCCATTTCAATCCCAGCATTGCCATTTCCGTGATAGTATCGGTTTGTGAATGCTCTCTACCGTGTTCGTTGCTCAGCTCTCTCTACCGATTTAAGCAGATAAGTAGTGCTGTTGCCACCAGCGTTCCCACCGCATTACGGCATCATTGGCAAGTCCTTCCCCTCCCCCTTTTCCCCACCCCACAGCTTGTGATTGGTTGGGGTTTTTTTAGAAGCCATACTAGCGCAGCAACTTTGTAACGTAATGACATGTTGGTACGCTGTGGCATTTTTGTACTGTACCGCTAAAAATGTATTTAAACAATTTTTAAAAAATTAACTCAAAGTAGACATTTAAAATAAACATGGAGAGGTGATAGATTTCAAACTTACCATGCTATGGGAGTAGCTGAAGGAGGGACAACTTGGGAACACCCACAGCAGGAAGCGTTATCAAGTGCTATTGAGAAACCCACTCACCCAACTCTCAGGGTTGTGGCGGGAAAGGAGGCCATTACCAGATTCTTTTTCTGACAATGAAAAAGGACAGATTTGCAATGCATGGGAACAATAAAACAGCTGGTTAGTAATGGCGTTGTGTGATAGCGCGGGTCCTGGACCAGGAACAACAGATTGCTATGGCACGATGACCACTTTGTGCATTAAGGGTCTTAATTCTGTGATCCCTAATCCTTTTCTTTAAGGTCATGGAGGCCTTGGTGATGGCAAATCGTTTCTTACTTGGCCATATACAGTATCATCCCATACTACCATACTGTAGATGTAATGGTAATAGTCTTTTTTAAGGTTGTAACAATTAATGTTAAGATTTTTTTCCTGCTGTGGAAAAGTCTTCCAAAACTGCAGTTGTCAAAGACTTGAGACCCATTATTGGAGAAACAATGGGATATAGCAAATGGTAATAAAGTAATATCCACACTTCTGTACTTCAACTATGTAAAATTCACGAGTGGTATTTGTGCATAGAAAACTGCTATGTAGTCAGAAAACACTTTTTTTCTACAGAGTGGATAATAATAAATATCATTGTAAAAATTATGTGTGGAATAAGACTCAAATTACTGAGTTTTTTGTCAGATTATTCCCATCAGGGTTTCTTGACATTCAAGAAATACATTTCTCAGACCATTCCTAGTGCCATACACTTATTTGTTTTTTTTAAAAAATCTAAATAACATAAATTGACATTTAAAAAACAACACTTCTATAGATGGTTTTCAAAGTAACAAGAGGGAACTTAAAGGAGGGAAGAATAATTTTTTTCTGCCTTGTTCTCAGCCCTCTATAAGGTCATCCATAAACCAAAGGTTACAAACTCTGATTGAATGTATGATTTTTTGGGTAGGTCTTTGAGAATGCTGGACCCAATACAAACAAACAAACTGACATGCATTTCCCCCGCACACATACTGTGACATATCCTGCTGCTTAATATTAGTTCAGTGTTACCAGTGTTCTCCTTGATAGGCATTTGGGAGTATCTGTGGCTTTCTCCTGTAGAGAGACATTTTCTGCTACTTGGAAATGGAAGGGCAAATGCTAGCAGTTTCCCCAGATGTGATATATGCTTCTCTGGATAGCAGATTTACATTCGGGACAACCTTGGCTTCATGACTTGGTGTTCCTTTGCCAATTTGTTAGGCAGTGCAGAAATTAGATGTTTTCAGTACATAATTTGATTAGAGTGGAGGTATTCATTAGCTAATCTATTAATTATTTAGTGCAACCTTTTCTTATTTATCTATGACATTATTCCATAACAAGGCTGGGAGTAGTCTTCAAAATGCTCTGTAGAACACACAGCTAGAAACCTTTTAATGTTGGTGTGATGTTAGTCTGAACAGAATACATGAAAAAGTAGCATTTGATTGAGACCGTGTCTTTTGATGAGAATAGGCCCTTGGTCCCATAGTCCTTCATCATACAAAACAGTCAAGGTTATATTCTAATACGCCAGAGGGAGAACTTGCTCTGCACATTAATCCATCACTGCACATTAATCTACCATGCAGCCAGTGGTTCTTTATCAAATTTTCAACAGGAAAGAACTCATTTGATTCATTTTATCTACTGTACAGACCTAAGATAAGGATAATGTAAGGAGAACATGACTCCAGCTGAGGTGACAGTATTTCACCAGAGTTTTGCATTTTAACCTGTAGAACTCCAAGAACATAAAATAACCAGTAAAATAACAGGTTGACTTTGTGCCTCTGCTGAAATGTAGAAGGAATGGTATTTTATGAAACTTGTCACTAGTAAAAACACAACCTGACTTATTTGAGCAAGCCTACAACGTGAAGTGAAAATTACCCATTCAGAAAAGGAGGAAATAGTCCTTTAAGTTTCCTACTGATATCCAGTAAATTCACCACTGATGTGGTGCATGATTTTCAGATACTGTTTTGGTGGAAGTGGGGGGATCATTGGAGCTGCAGATCAGGGAAACAAATGACATACCCTCCAACATTTCACAGATGCAACTGGGACACATGTAGCCAAGCAACATCCGAGTGTGGTCAAGATGGGTAAAGTTATTAAAGAACATACAAGTTGGGAAGGATTACTGCAGTTTGCTTTTGTCTGAACCTACTGGGAAGGACACAAATTTCTCCTTCTCCCCCAACCTCACTGAGTTGAGCGCAAACTGCTTTTGCACTTTGCAGTTTGCATCAGTTGAAGTAAGCCAAAGACAAAAGGGGAAAGTGGCAGGAGGAAGACAGAAAAAAATGGAACATTTTTAAAATAGCTGAAAAAGTGGGACAATGGAGGATTAGCTGAGACATGAAATGGTTGCAAACAGGTATCAAATAGCACATTAAACAAGGTGAGCAATGAGGTTGTGCAAACAATCTTGAGTCCTTCCCCATTTTTGTTGGAAACATTTGTTTGAGTCGTTGCCCACTGCTCTACTGATTGCATGAAGGAGGCTCTGTGGAATGCCACTCCCTCTGCATTGTTGTTTGCGCGAAAGAGACTCTCAGTATAAACTCTGTTGGAAGGGTAGTATTCTTCTGTAACAAATTTAAAAGAACATGTTCACAAGGCTTATTTCGGCACTCAGAAGGTCAGATAGGATGCATTCCTATCAGTCCGAGTTTTTATTTTTATGTTCTCCTGCTACTTCTGAATTCAAACAGCTGAAGCTAATGCTAGATCATAGGGCTGTTTATATTTATGCATTCTGCTGTGTCTTTAAGGAAGAATATTCATAATATGAAAGTGAATGTTGGATGTTAAGGAAAGCTGACTGACAGACAGGCTAATGACAGAGGATGGAATAGGGAATGTACGTATTCATCTTGTCATGACCTACCAAATGTGAAATCCCTTACCTTCTGCTTAGTTGGGAAATGTTGATAGTTATATCATACAGATTTTAAATAACAAATGAACCCTATTAATCTAAAGTAGTGGTTTCTAATTTTGGATGTTTCACTGTTTTGGCCTATAAATCCCTCAGTCCATTATGATTTAGGGGATTGAAGTCCCAGATGTCCGGAGGGCCAGAGGTTGAGGCCATTGGTCTAGAATAACATTGAATGCCTTGAATTCAATTCAGTTGAATTCAGTTCAGTTCATTGAATTCAGAAATGTAGGTATGATGCCTGTGACAGTATACGAGAAGAAAGCAAACATTCATTACAGTAAGATTAGGCACATTCTAGAGACTCATATGAACCTTGAACAGTTTGTAAGTGATTCGTATGGTTCAACATCTGTTTGAGAGCTCTCTGGAAATGAATCCATAGTTAACTACTTGTGAAAACCCCAAGTGAATAGATCCAAAAATGCCTCATAAAGTTTATCTCTAAAATGGAGCAAGTCAGGACGTATTCGGTACCTGATGGAGAAAGACGTTTAAAGGCCTTTTGTTCCTGAACTGGAGATAAACACCTGATACCTGTGCCAACTGCTGCACTTTGCTTACAGTTTGATGACACGTGAATGGATGCATTATTGGAAATACAACCTTGCCATGTGTGATAGGCTCCGGCCTATCTCCTGCTCTTGACTAGGAGAGGGGACTTCCAAATTCTACCTAGCCGCCACCACCTCATGTGACTCAGTAACTTAGTGGGAAATTACTGAGTTGTTTAACTTGCCCCCCTCCCCACTTCTGACTCTGCAGAGACTTTGCCTCCCCATCCCATGGCATATGAGAATGCTATACACGTAAATGTGCTCATACCGAGCAAAGGCAGGTGAAGTACTTGGAAAAGAGAAGATCCTTGAGGGAAAGCTTTTATTCTAAACAAGCAATCTTAAATTAACAAAGGGATGCCTTGTACTTCAGGCATTACTTGGGAGTAGTTACAAAACAGTCTAAGTCACACACAGCAGAGTTTAGAAAGAAACACAAACTCTAATGCAACTAGCTGAACATTCCTATTCATGGTTCAGAGGATGTTCTGGGTCTTTGGGTGTTCTTCGGAAGCTGAGAGTCTGGATCTCTTTGTCCATACTGTGGCCAAGCTTATTTATAGGCAGTGAGTCAGGCAGCACCTCCAGTAACTCTCCATTAGTCCAGACTCTCATGTCTCTCTCTTGTGCCTTGTGGCACTCTGCTTTTATAGTCTCTCATCTTGGAAGCATCTCACGGCTTCTACACTTCTCACAAACTGGTCATCCTCATTCATCAGTTGTCTCTCCTGATCTCTGTTGCTTGTAAGTGACCCCCTCCCCCAGTAAATGTAACTTAAACCAACACGTTGTTACCCCTTTGTTTACCTGGAGGAGACAGTATATCTCTCAACTGTATTGCCCAGATGATGGGAGAGAACGTTATCACACCATCACTAATCTTCATTTTTTGCATTCAGTTGTGTTCTTTTATATTGACATGCCAGAATTTAGTATATTACAGTGGGCAAGAACTAGACATTCTCAGAACAGAGCCAATGAAATAAATGGGACACACTGATGGTAACTAACAAGTTCTGTCAATTTCAGTGTCTGTGTTCTTAAGTCTGGAACCAACGCGATGCATTTTCTTTACTGAAAATTCCTGGATTAAAAGGCATGATTCTTTTGCTGACTTCATCTTGCAGTCAAGTCTTTCTTCACTGAACAAATCGTGATGAGTAGGGAGGGAATCAAGTATAAAATGAGCAAGAGTTAGCCTCTCGCTGTGGTAATGACAATGAAAACCTAGGGAGCAAAGTATTCTGCTTAAAGCAAGAGTAGGCAGGTCCTTTTGTGAGGACTGAACCTTTAGTGCAATGTTGTGCTTACAGCTGCAAAAAGAGTGCTTGCTGTTCTTTTGTCTGATTACATCATTCGCCACATTAAGCTCATAAGGAATGTTAACTAGTGAATAAAAGGGCCCAGGAAATGAACCATTTAAAATAATAATAATAATGATGATGAATGGTGTCAAGGCATTTATTGAACAGGGATGAATAATGAGTAAAACCATAAATTAAGGGTGTGTGTGTGTGTGTGTGTGTGTTCCTGATGACCTATTATGTGTGATTTTGAGTGTTTCCATTCAAGTACATGAAGGTTTTAAGAAGAATCATAGTGCAAGAGGAACAGAATTCAGAATCACTTAAAGTCTTAGTATTTTTCATCTTGCGTTGTTCAATTTCTGTGCACTTCTAAAATTTTCTACAGCATATCTTTGGATAAGGGGATGAAGCTTACCCTTTACAAAGCTGCCTTGTATATGGGAATTATTGTTTTCAGCCGCTTCAAATTTTGGTATTCACCTACTGCAGATAAGATTTAAGTGCTTCAGGAGGAATGATATTAGGCTGATTCTTGAATGCCTAATTTTAACTGATTCTTAAATTAGTCATGTGTGGCTAATAGCTCTAGGGGAAACGATTTCGATTGTGGCTGTAGTGGGGGGTGAACCTCAACTGCTCAGCCCTATATCACACCCCAATCCAAATAGTCCTTTTTTCTGCAGCTGATTTAAGAAATACTCACCAACAATCCAGTCATGAATCTTCCACACAGGTTTGATTTCAGCCTTATACCCAGTCTATATATCTTTTGCTAACATAAATTTTGGTAATTGAGTATTCACATTTATTTTTCATTCAGTTTATTAACATCCCGTAATTCATTTTGACATGAACACTGAGCTGCAAGTTAACGGTTCTGCTTTTATGATCTGATATCACAGCTTTGCCTCACCTCTCCCATTACATGTCTAATTACCAGTGTGTCTAGTTAGGAAGCCCGTGGATAGAATCAGGTAGTTTTAAAAAAACATCCACACATCCACACACAGAAACAGTAAAGTGCATCTTTTTTCCAGCAAAACAAGGCTGAGTTCTTGCTACCCTGTTCTAGATGGTGTCCTTCCCCAACACTTTTTTTCATGACAGAGTGTGTCTCTGTTTCCATGAAACACTCTACAAAATAGGTTTACCATATTCACAACTTCATGTCATAGTGCTTTTATTGTACATTTTTAAAAAATGAAAATAATAATTTAAAGGCACAGTACTCTCCATAACATAAGGATGGACAACTTTCAAGCTCTGGACCAATTTCAGACTCTATATGGTGTGACATGGACCACTTGCACATGACCAGAAGGTAGCAGTAACCAGTAATAGGACTTTTCCTATTTTTCAAATTTTCCAAAATGTGGATTTCTGAGCTAAAATAAAGAGTGTGTGAAGCACATACCTTTTTTCAGTCCAGAAATTTGGGAGGCGTGGGTTCTCTCCTGCCACTAATTTTGGGAACAGAGGCTCATGGAACTTGCCATGCTCTATTAAAATCGGTGATATCCTTGCTGTGTCTCCTGAAGAGGAGGATGACAGTCAAGCAAATAATATGCAAAATGTGGCTAAAATATGAAGAGTTATTTTACAAACCAAGAATGATGGGGCCATGCTTGTTTCTAGAGGAAGGAATTTTATAATTGTGAGTCCACCATCAAAAAAGCCCTACCATTAGGACCATTCAAGCTGGGGTGTTGCAGTGAGCTGGTATCTGCTTATTGTTTGTGACTAGCAGTCATTGCAAAACATACATAATAAGGATGCAATAGCGCAAATAGGATAGAAATCTATGTAAGATACTTGCATAGTGGAAAAGTTTATACGATGTTGTCATGCGCAGCCCTAAAAACACCAGATTCCTGAAGACATTTGAACAACCCAGAGGATTGCAGATAATGAGAGCAATACAGCAAGATGAAGTTTAAAATGAACAGTGATTTTTCACTGACAGATCAGATAGCAGGGATTCTGAAGTTAATCTTAAAGCTTGGAAGGCTTCAAGTCAAAGCAGTCCCTCAGATATCCTAATCCCAAACAATTTCAGGCCTTAAAAGTCAAAATTGGGATTTTAATTTAGGTATGGTTTAGAAAGAAACAAAGGCTAAAGTCATCAGATCCCATCTAAGCAGGGTCAGCTTTGGTTTAGTACTTTAGTTTTGTACTTGGATGGGAGACCACCAACAAATACCGTGTGTTGTTGGCTGTATTTCAGAGAAGGAACTGGCAAAACCACCTTTGAGTATTCTTTGCCTAAGAAAACACTCTGAAATTATTGGGATTGCATACACAAATTATAAAGAAACAGGTGCTTGTGTAATACATACACAATTGGGGTAATACATTCAGAGTGTTTGCCCCCACAAACATTCTTGTGGCTGTATTGTGGCTGCTGTTGGAGTGTCCAAACTATCCTTGTTTAATGTGTTTAGAAATTTATGTCCCAGTGTCCTGCTACTTGTGTACACTCAAGTGTGCTAACAGCAATTTAGAATCACAGTAGAATACAAAACAGTACATTCAGTTAAAAGAATTAAAAAAATAAAAATAAAATGAAGAAACAGACACCAAAGATAGAAAAGTCTTAACCCTCTTCATAGATAAAACATCTACAGGGAAGGTAACACAATGTTTAAAATTACATCACAGTCACCTGAACAATTGTCCATAATGTTCTGAAGTTTCTGCTGTAGTCTGGATGAGTGGGTAGGGAATTTGAATACAGTTCCATGTCACTATTGCTTCATAGTGGGGTACTTGGGTGGGAGATGCATGAAGGTTGCAACTCAGAATATTTATTATTTTAGTCTTTCATATTCTCCAGTCTGGAAGTACAATAAAATTTAAAAAAAGTGGTACTTCAGAGGAAGCCCTGAAGCAGGTGTTTCAGGGTGATTCTCAGAGCAATTCCTACTCCTCTGAAGATGAAGACACCATGTTTTCAGCTGAAAGCTACTTAAAACCTGAAGAGAATGGTCCTTGAGTACAAGTACCTCCAGTACATGAGGTAGAGATGGCTCCTGTGATCACCCAATGGATAGTGACACAGAGGTGGGAAGTCAGCAAGTACATTTTCATCTGATCTGCCCAGAAAACAGGACAGGATCAAGGGAGATATTGATGGAAGAACTTGGTGCAAACATCAACAGAAATTTCACCATAGAGTAGCCAGAGGCAAATTCATAGCCATGTTTTGGTGAGGACTTCATTGACCAGAGGACTCGTGTGTTCATCTCTTAGGTCCCGGGTTTGTTTGTTTGTTTGTTTGTTTTAAGTATAATATCTGAGCAGGATGTGCCCTGGGGATATCTGGATATCTTCAAAAAGAGGCTTGACAGCTAGCTGCAGAGGATGCTTTAGCTAGATTACCTGCATCGAACAGGGTGTTGGACTCAATGGTGTATGAGGCTCCTTCCAACATATAGAATCATGGAAGAAACCACAGGGGCCATCCGGTCCAACCCCCTGCTATGCAGGAACATACATCAAAGCACTCCCAACAGACAGCCCTCCAGCCTCTGCTTAAAAACCTCCAAAGGAGGAGACTCTACACACTCCGAGGCAGCATATTCCACTGCCGAACAACCCTGACCGTCAGGAAGTCCTTCTTGAGGTTTAAGTGGAATCTCTTTTCCAGCAGCTTGAATCCGTTGTTCCTTGTCCTAGTCTTTGGAGCAGCAGAAAACAAGCCCTCTCTCTCCTTGACATGACATCCCTTCAGATATTTAAACAGGGCTATCATATCCCCTCTTCACATTCTCTTCTGCAGACTAAACATCCCAAGCTTCCTAAGCTGCTCCTCATAAGGCATGGCTTCCAGACCCTTCACCATTTTGGTTGCCTTCCTCTGGACACACTCCAGCTTCTCAATATCCTTCTTGAAATGAGGTGCCCAGAACTGGACACAGTATTCCAGATAAAGTCTAACCAAAGCAGAATAGAGTGGTACCATTACCTCCCTCGATCTAGACACCATACCCCTATTGATGCAACCAAGAATCGTGTTTGCTTTCTTGGCTGCTGCATCACACTACTGACTCATGTTCAGCTTGTGGTCTATTAAGACTCCTAGATCCCTTTCACATGTACTGTTTTCCAGCCACGTGTCCCCCATCGTACATCCCCCCATCCTATGCCCAACTCTATGCTTCTAGGTTGTAGAGAAGAATAGTGTGCTTGGAAACAGTATTCATGGCAAGTATGAGGACGTGAAACAGTACAGAACAGTTATGACATGGAGTAGTACCTGTTTATTATAAGAAGTGACCCCTTAGATTGTATGCAGCTGCAATTAGTGCCAGTTTTGTTAAGCTACATGGATGCTAACCAATTGATTGGTATATGTATAAAAACATGGCCAAGTCTGACTGTATCTCTTCCCAGATGCAGTTGCCCACTTTTATTTTCTGCCTTTCTACTTCTTATCTACCTTTTTACCTCAGTATCCTCTTTCTTTTCCCTTCATTGTTTGCTTAGATTTAACCCATCCCTATGGGCTTGTGGCATTATGCTTCCTGCGGCTGATAGACAGGCATGTTATCAACCAGCATTATGGATGGAGGTTAGTTCAATGCTTGCTGATGTCAAAGAGCTCCTGATTCCAAGCAGGAAAGATGCTTGTTATTCTCCTGTGTGTTTTCCAGAGGAAATGAATGTGTGTGGGATTTCTTCTAACTGAAAGAGTGAATGTGGCAACCTAGTTCTCCTCTCCTCTTCTCAGTGAAAGACAGTACCAGGAACACTTTGAAGGCTTAATATCCTACATAAATGATATGTTATTCTTTATCATTCCCTTCTTAGAGACTGTGCAATCTAGTGAAGTTTCCCTGAGTAATTGGTGAAATGAAAAGCTAGGCATGTCGTAACAGCTCAGTTACTTTATCCTCAGTGGTAGCTGAAAATCTGTAGAGGTCAACCTTTAATCATTCTGAAGCATCCTGCCACACTGGTTGCCCTTCTGGAGAAAAAAAGAGGAGAGTGCTGAAGTGGAACCCCTGCCTCTCTCTGTTCCCAATGGCTTGTCGTAGCTTAAGAAGCTTGATCCAGCCACAACCAGGAGTTTGATTTTTGGCTGTTCCATAGAAAGAAAAAAGGTAAATTGAAAGGTAGAATTATTTAAATATAAGGAAACGCGCAACAAAGAGAGGCAAAGAAATAAGATGCTTAATATTGGAACATTTGCAAGTTTATAAATGCACAGTTTTACTCTGGCAAATGCTAATTTAATCTGCATTTAGACGCTATTTTATGGACACCTGCAAATTCATAGCTTTGCTTTGGTGAGGACATCATTGACCAGAGGACTGGTGTCAGACTGGTCTCAGGTCCTAGGTGTTTTTATTTTGTTTTTTAAAATATAATATCTGAGCAGGACATGGCCTGGGGACTCACTGTGATGTTTTTACTGAGATTTGAGGGTGCTCTCAAGTAATGAGACTACTTGCTTTGGATGTAGTTTTGTTACCCTGACTTCTGGGGGTCCCTTGGGGGGCACCTTGATTCGCACCAAAAATTAAAACATTGGGGAAATTAGCAGAACACTAGCCTGGCAAAACTAGGGGCAGGGTAACCCAGCGAGACCTACAACCCAACTTTTATGGGGTCAGGCCAAGCAAAAAGCCAGACTGTCATGCTAATGAATGAATTTTATTAACAAATGTGTTCTCACGCACCAGTGCAGTCACTCACTCATGCACACAAGGCCTATCAAGAAGGGAAAGAGGTGCAAACTTATAGCGAATATAGTGGAGAGGGTGTAAAGGCAGTAATACTGCACCTGTCCAGAAGTCTTAAGTCCGAGAAGTGGCGAGAAGGAAGGAGCTCAGCAAAGAGAGGTGGTGAAGGGGAGCACTCAACTGACAGAGTGCTGGTCTGCTAGCATGATGGGGAGTTCTCTGAAGAGACTCTTGAAAATGGGGACTACTTATAGGGCAGAACGTACCTCGAGGGCAGGCCTTCTCCTAGGAAGAACAATGGCCAAAGTAGAAGGAAAAATGCTGCACAATGGTAACTTGAAGGTTTGCATGATTGGTTCATGTAAATGGACCTCGCTCTTGTAGGATTCACTGAAGTCAGAGTTACTCAACATGAGGAGAACCCGGTAGTCCCTTCAAGTTGGCTATTCTTGGCTGAGGGCCCTTTGTTTGTGCAGATGTGCCTAGCCTGAGGTCTCCCTGGGAAACGTGACTGGGGATTTTCCTGGCCTTGACCTAGGTTTGGTCGTTTGACCTATTTGTCTACACACCCGCCCGGTCAACCTCTCTGGCATGGAAGGCATATTTGATATTAAGCTTATATCCCCCTGGGATGGGGTCTGCCAAGGGGGTAATAGTTTGAGCTACAAATTTCTTTTGCCCCGTGCCCTGGATTCCTTGATGACTTTTTGCGCTGCTCCAGAATGTCTCTAAAGTCTGTGACCATCTTATCCTTCAAGGTGGGGCAGGTGCCACAAATCCACCTGTTGTGGACTTCCCGGTTTAGAGAAGTGTAGTATTCTGTAGATTCAGAGGAGGATCCTACAGCTTTGCATGGGAAATTTAGAAGCAGCACAAGTTTTTTAAAAAAGTTTTGAAACAATCAAGGTGGAATCTTTATTCTAAATTGTTTATTGTTGTTCAGACGGGATTCAAGTTGTGTGTATTACTTAGGTTTTATCAAACTAATTTTCCTCCCTGCTCAGTCTGTTTCTGCATTTTTTTCCAACAGTTGATTTACCACAACATAAACAGAATTTTTTATTGTTTGATTTTTTTTTAAAAAAAATCAACTGTGTTTTAAACTTGAATTTTTCTGTGTATGTGTGTGTTCCTTCTATTTCTGAGCTGCCGTGGGCCCTGTTTTTGAGAGAAAGGCCATTTCCACACTACACTCTTATAGCGTGATCATTCCACTTTAAACATCCTATGGAATCCTGGGGTTTGCAGTTTAGGGAGGGGCCGAATGGCTATAAGAGTGTAGTGCGGAAATAGCAAAAGATGGGATCTAAATCCAGGAAATGAATCTTGACAATCAAAATTTGGCATACATTTTTGGTGGTTGTTCGAGTTCCAAGTTAAAAAAGTGGAAATTTTGAAGGGGAGCTTCTTTAAAGCAAAAAAGGGAGACTGTCACAATTCACTGAGTGTTTATTGATATTATTTTTAACAGAAGAGACCATTCTGTGACTGTTGCTAGGATTCTTATGACAAGAGGAAAGATATGATGGGGAATAAAACACTGCTGCCTTGGATTTCCAGGTCTGTTTTTCTAAGTAGGGGAATGGAAGAAGGCTGTCTGTGCTTCTGCTAATAAGGTTCCTGAAGTATAAAAGGATAAGGGACAGGAGGCTCCGTGAGAACTTTGAGGTATTAGATATAAACCCTGGGCAGTACTGGGTTTTAATTCAGGTAGAGAACGGAACAGGGCTCCCTGAGCTGTGGCTGCTAAGATTCTCAAAGTCAGGATGTGTGGAAAATGAGGATGAAGAGAGCATAGTTGAGTTGCTACTGAACTTGAAAAAAAGACTGCAAAAATGGTAGAGTGCTCTCTGAGGTACTGCTGTCAAGATGCTAAGATGTGGAAATAAATAAAGCAGGATGGAATTGGGGGGCCTAAAGACCCTTTAGGCAGTATTAGGAACAGACTGCACAGTGCTGGGTGTACTTTAGCTAGCGAATAAATACCAATGGCAGATTACACCACTTATTTATTAAAGCAGCATAATGCGTCCACTTGGATGTTTAAGATAAAGAGGTTGTTTTCTGTGTATACCAGATCCCAAGGAATAAGTGGAAGAACATGCAGTTGCACTTGAGATTTAAAGAAAAGTGACACAGTTTTTGTCTTTAATGAGAAAGAGTACCTTGGCATATGGAGATACTCCATAAAAAACAGAATAAAATAAAATGAAATCACAGTTGCCACTTTTTGCATCTTTTGGGTCTTTTTATGAAAAAAAAAAAGAAGTTTTCAGGAAGAACCTTTTTCTTGTGCAAGAAAGGATATAATTTTGTTCTGCATTACGTGTTGGGATTTCTGTGTTTGGTACTTGTCATCCTGGGGATGGGGTGTGAGGTATATTAAGAGTGTGAGACATAAATTCACTACAGGGGTGCCAGTCTGAATATAAAATCCAAACCAAGTCACAAATGTACAAAAGCCATAATGACAAAGCTTCTCCATAGCAGTCAGTCAGCCTACCTTGGGAATAAGATGCTTTGTCAAATGAACTCTCACTCACTCCAAGCAGAACTCATCTTCCTACGTTGTTTGAATACTCATTCAAGCATTTTTCCCCCTTTTGTTGCCAGTTATAATTGGAACAAACTCTGACTTTTTGTCCTGGTTTCAGAGTTGGTCTCTTCCTCTATCTCTGTCTCTGTCTCTGTCTCTCTCTCTCTGTGCTAGAAGATAGAGCCGAATGAAGTTTGATTATTTTCGGTCAATGCAAAGGCTGCCATTTTGCAGGTAGCTAAACTTGGATAAGTCACAATGATTTTACTTGAAATGTACTGGTGCTTATCTATCACTGGATGTCGCCAAAAGCTGCAAATGGGCAGTTACAAGAATGCTAAGAGCCAAGTTTTAAATGACTTCCCGTTAGGAAACAAGTCAATGGTATTTTGTGGCAGCGTAATTGGCCTATTTAGAATAAACATCATCTGTTTCCACTTTTCCCCCAATTGTTACTTTTCCACTCTTGGACTTTTCAGAACCATTGAACGGACAAAAAAAAGAAAACTATTACAAAATCAAAGCTACAAAACAAAGAGGTGCATTGCATTCAGATTAACTGGTTTACGCTTTCCGCATATATTGGACAATCAGTGGGAACAATAATAGCTCTCTTTGTCCATACACCTGTTTTAACCATATTAGTTACTCAATGTCTTAATGTGGTTGTGTGAGCATATTTTCTTGTCCTTCTTGTCACCTGCTGATATCTCACATCCACTATTGCAATGGGACATTTGAAGAGATTAATGTAGAGACAGCTTCAGAATACTTCTGAATAACGCATTTCATTTCATTTCTCTTTGGACCGTGTCCTTTCTGTTTTCTTCACTATCCCTATTAAACAGAGCTTTTCTACCTCCTCCTTGCCTATCTGGGTGCCAGAATATTTCACCCTGTTTTAACCAATACTGCTTGGCATAGAGTGCCACCGCCACCACCCAAACTCTTTGAAAGGGCTTACTCTGCTGTTTCTTCTACCACCTTGACCAGAGCAGGTTTAATCCTGCTGGTAGCAAAATTTGCTTATTCGTTTGTGATTCTTATGATGTTTTAACATGTATTGTATTTGTGTAATGAAATTGTTGAACACTATTCATGTGTAGGTTGTGTTGTGACTATGCAGTGAATGGGTTTGTTTTGAACTGGTTTGGAAATATTGTGTATCGGAAAGCGATGCATGGATGAAATTACTATGACTATAGACAAGAAACTATGCAAACTTACTTGAGGGAAGAGCAAACATAGAACTATGGACTGGTACAAGGAGAGAATGGAACTGCCCAAGCTAGTGATAACACAAGCACATTTGTCTGGGAGTGTTCTTGTGCACCTGCAGGAAAATCACTGTTGTCTTCTTGAGTGGATGTGGGCAGCAGCAGAGGTGTGCTTGGACAATGGACTGCCAGGTACGTTAGACTGTTGTGCTTCCAAGTGAACTAAGAGAACCACATGTGTAAGAAGGTATTGGATACATTTTTAAAGAAGTTTGGAAATAGTTCACCAGTTAGCACAGCTCCTGGTTGCATTAGTGTAAAGCCCAAGTAGCACCGTGTCTTATGCAAATAAACTAAAGAGTTTGGAATGTTCTGTTTTGAATGTGACTTGGGAAGAAAATGGCTGCCCCTTCCATATATGTACTGTTAAAGGTACATGAGTGTGTTTCAAATGTGTACAGTGTATGTCTCAAGATGACAAAGCACATTTGTGCCAGCCTCTTGAGAAAATATCGTTTGCCCTGATAGGAAAACAAAATTTATTATAAATCTAGAATTTTACAAGAAAAGTGCCCAGAGTAACAGTGTCTGAGTATGTGTGTGTCTGCGTTTGTGCATGTATGCACATGTGGTGGTGGGAATTTCAGTGCTATGCAGATTGGGTTTGCTATCTCATTAACCCCCCCTCCTTGCGGACAGAACAGCAATAGGAAGCCAAACAAGAAAATGAGGAAGCAAGTGAATGGACTGGGGACAAAGACGCAGGAAAAACGGAAGTTACACATGCAGCTTCTTGCAACGGCGTGTCTTCCTTCTGCCATCTCGTTGATCCTCCGCCCCCCAAAAGAGCAGTGGCTGCTTATGCGGGGATGGTGAATGGGAGAAGACAAGGCATACAATGAGTCAGCTAAGGCCCTTTCCGCACCTTACTGTGATCCCGCATTATCCCTTTGCGATCCCGGCAGTGCCACTGCTGGGATGGTAAAGGGATCTGAACGCTCCCCTCCGCACCCAGCCAGCTGCCTGTGAATGGGTAGCATTCAGGACGTGCTTCTTTCTTCTGCAGTGTGGCCAGCCTCTTCCTAGGCTGCACTGAGGAAGGAAGTGCTTGATCACACTTCTGCCCTTCCCGCATGGCCGCCAGCGATGCAATCATTGTGCGACGGTAGGCCATTACTGGATTTTTTTCTGATAATGGTTTTCTGCGTGATCGTGACAGCTGAGGACGCAAGAGCAGCAGGGCTGTAATGACGCTGTGCGATGGCACGCACGGTGGACCAGCAGCAACGTGTTCCCATGCCAGGATGGTGTCGTTGTGAGGAAAGGTCTTAGGTCAGAAGTAGCAGCACTCATGTGCATTGGCATTGGTGTAGAAGGAAAAGAGGAAGGCCACAACCAGGTAGATCAGCTCAGTCAAGGAAGCCATGGGCCAGAGTTTGAAAGACCTGTGCAGGGCTGTTAATAACAGGGTCTCTTAGAGGTGTCTCATTCATACAGTCACCACAACTGAAAGCCAGCGTGATGACAATTCACCACCAGAACAAAGTAGGAATGAAAAGAAAACAGTAAGGATTTAAAAACAAAGCAAAGCAAGTTATGTGTTCTTTCTTTTGATTGAAGCATGTTCAACTATTTTCCAAAATCATAAAAGCTTTTGCTGGTTTTTTCATTTGCATATAAGCAACCACGTAACAATTAATTCCGCTATTGCAAATGCCATTTAATCACATTCAATTTTGCTGTTTTTTTTCCCTTTAAATGGTGTAATGACATTTACTGAAAGCTGTCCAGTTAAACAAAAATGTTAAGGCACTCTCTTATCACTTCCAATTCTGCACCACCACTTACTTTTTTTTTGCTTGGCTTATTCAATATGCTTTGGTAGAGACCCTGTATTGTACTCCCCTCCCCAGTTTTATGATGTTTTAGGAATGCCCATTTTATTTACAGACGTAGTTGTCAAGAGAGCAGAGATCACTGGGCTTAGTCAAGGCATCAAGAGCCTCTTGTGAAAATCTCTCATGTCTGTTTTTTGCTAAATTGAACCAGTTCTAAACCAGTCTGTATGTTTCTGTGATTCTGAACTTGTTTTAAATTAAATGTGAACTCATATTACACTGTTACTGTACAGCAAATTGTGTCATCAAATTGTAGAGCAAATCAGGTCAACAAGCTGTGGAGTCAGTTTCAATCTAGCAAATTCTTTTTGCTGGTGTATCCTCTAGTCAGAGCTAGTATAGACCATGGCATTGTTAATTTTAGATAAACGATTTAGACTAAGTGGGCCAGAGGAAACATTGTGTTGCTGTTATTTTTTTCCTATCATATGAACTCACTCCTCCCTTGCTGCACTGCTGTTAATTATAGAGAGTTTGCAATAATCTAGGTATCACTTCCTAAGCTGCCCTTTTAAGTTGGCTTTGCAAAAGTGGAGTGAGGTACCCAAGCAGGTACCACTGAAGATTATACCTCCCAAAATGTCTTTGTGATTCAGCAAAAAACACATTCATTAAGCCCATAAACTCCATCCAGGACCTTGCAGTCAGCTTTACTACTTTTCATTGCACTTTTGCTGTATCTAATGCTTTGTTTTTGATCTCTTTAATTTTTTATTTGAAATATAGAAAGAAGTGCTTGTTCTGAAATTGCTGTCCTGCAGTCTATAATCAAGACCTTGTCTGTCATTCTTGCTCACTATGAAGTTTTATTAACCCTGGAATGAATTTAGTGTTCAGCTCCAACTGTGGGCTACCTGACATGCTATATATAACAGAAATGAAAACCACTTGATATATGGTTAGAGGGTAATAGACTTCTTTCACCCAGACTGATAAGTCATTACCAGCCCTTGCATTCAATAAATCAGAATTTGGTCTTAGACTGTACTCTTTGGTGAGTGATCGAAGGAGAGTTCATCTTGTTTCTTTTAACACTTGTCATTCTTGCATTATCATATGTGTGAGAGAGAAAAAAATGAACCCAAACACTATAGAGTTTGGTAGAAAAGTCAAGAATGGAGCCAGAAATGTTGACTTTTCAGGCTTGTTGCAATGTCTGTATTCTCACATTTCCTTCTCATAGTTACGCTCATATATTGTTTATTAGGATTAACGTTGAAGATGTTCTTTTTCATTAAACAAGATTGCCGAAGAGGAGTGAGGAGAGCTTCTGAAAGTAAGGAAAAACATGTCTTTTGTTGCTGAATGTGACTTGTTCTTAGACTTTTTTGCCCTTGTTAGCGAACTACGGTGCCTCTATATGAAGGTAATTTTGTAGTAAGTTGTCAGAATAGGACTGTAGTTGGCATGCAGTACAGATGTGTCGACCTCTTCTTTATATTCATGGAGGAGGCTAGCTTTCTGAGGTAGCTTTCTGAAGTTTTACATCTTTTACGATTTTGCAGCCACAGGTGGAGCTTGGACAGTCACTGGACCTTCTCAGATGTGCCAAACTTAGTTAAGTCCTAATAACCTGTCCGAAAACCCAGTGTCTGTTCTATCTGGATCAGGGTTGCCAAGCTGAAAACTAGAGATTTTCTGTGATTCTCCTGTAGAGATGGCTCCTATATCATTAATTGCTGTGTCAAAGGGGGAATTTCTGCAGATGTTGCTTGTTACCCAGTTACATGACAAGTAACAGGTGGTTGCAATTACTTCTTGTGCACAACTATTAACGGTATAGTAGTATGCCAACTGGCCTCTCCAGTCCATGAACCCTATGGGCAACGGGCATTTTTCATAACACTAGAGGCCACGAAAGTCACAGCTACCCTTTATAATAATCTTCTGTATCGTTAGTGATTGACTTGCTGCACGTGGCTCTGTAACATAACACATGCATCCAGAAACCTTACAACTTTGAGCAACACCTCTATCTCTTTTTGCCTACTGGCCACATGGGAATCTGTCTCAAGCCCAAAGTGTGGGCACATTTCTCAGAGGGAAAAGGCAAACAGGTTAGGCAGTGGGCTTGAGGCAGACTTGAGGTCTGCTCGGCAGCCTGTCCCCACTGCAGATTGGAGGAGTCTTCTAAAACTTTTTCTAAGAACAAGGCAAGAATCGCCCTCAGAGTGCAGGGTGTGTTTCTCAGAGGGGAACAGCAAATGTATTAGGCAATGTCCTTGAGGAGGAAGGATCCTTCCTTCTAAAACTTTTGAAGCTTCAGTAATGGGGAGTAAGAAGGATCCTATTCTCCATTTCTGAAAAATCCTCCGGCTTCGGAAATGGGAAGTAAGAAAGATCGTATTCCCCACTTCTGAAGCTGCAGATGGCAAAATCACAAATGTGGAGGGCCAACTCTGCTTGGATTTTTAAAATTGACTTTATTCGGCTCTGTCCAGAAATTCTGGATTATAGGTTGGGGTATAAAGTTGGCTTTCAGACTTGAGACTTGACCTGAGACTTGACCGGAAAGTATCTTCAAGGACTTGAAAATTGAAGGTAGAGACTTGAGACTTGACTTGAGACTTGGAGTAAAAGACTTAAATGCATCACTGTTATGTAATTATTCTCATTGACTGTCAGCCAGCTTGTTGGCCCATCGTTAAGTAAAAACAAGTGATGCAGATATGTTTTACAAATAAAAATGGCTATGGCCCTTTTACTATGTGGACGTACATTTAATACATGACCAGAGAAGAATTATAGAACTTTCAAACCTCACAAAGCTATGTGTGTGTATAAAATTGCCGTATCAGTATTCTATAGCCTTATTATTCTAAATCAGACAGAGATAATTGCTCTGTTATCTTTGCAGAATGTAGAAGAGCAAGGTCAACACCAGATCTGTACAAACTTGGTGCTTGGCCAGTTGTTGCTGACAAGTTTTGCTCAAATTGACTCCACTGTGCCTGATAAAACAGTGTTCTACAAATAGCTAAGCAACGAGACAGAGAGAGCAGTATTTACGTATTCAGCTAGGTTAACTGCAACAGTAGACGTATTATATGACAAGTTAATGCTGATTCTACAGAGTGTTATCTATAGGTGACCTTTCTATGACAGTTAGCTACAGTTGAATGGTATTGACAAATTGAGGTGAATAAACTTAATTTGTTTTGAGTGCATTTCACTAATTGTTCTTCAAATGAGATTTTAAGAGAGTTGAGTTATAAGCACTTTCAAAACCACATCAGGGAAACTTGCTGTTGTAAGTCAATGCAGAAATTCAACAAGAAATAGGAAAGTTATTGAAAAAGTGCAACTACATTTATGCTAAACAGCTGTTTAATAAAAGAAAGTTAATTACATTCATCTTGAAAAGGCAGTGTTCATTACATTGCAGTTGATCCTAATTTGGCATTTAGTTTCACATTATGTTACAACACCAAAATCCTTACTAGAATGATGGTGAAAAATCCCATTAATGGTTTTTGCTCTACTCTCTGACCTTGTTTTGAGCCTGGGAGAGAAGGAAGCATCTGTATCCATTCTGAAAACAAAACAAAACAAAACAAAACAAAACAAAACAAAACAAAACATTTCTTAGTCACCTATTGAATGGGAATGGATGAGCTTAAAAAATGCAGATGTACTCAGGAAAAGGATGAAGGTAAGAAAAAAATTCTTCTCTACAAACTAAAATCCAGATGTACTGTCTCTCACCTTTGTTGCATGACAGTTCCTAAACTGTTGAAAATTAATTTTACTACCTGCAATTTGACCCTTGATTCCATGATTCCTGTTAGTTTTGGTTAGGGAGACCACCTTCAAACTCCCCCTCTCCATTTCCCCTTGGCTGTTTAGCATCTCTTGTTACTTTACCTTACCCTCTCATCTTGCTGCTTTGAAGGTATTCTTCTCCCCTTTGTACTGCAGTGCTCATATTGTCTTGGTTGTCAACCTCCAGTATTCTGTATTTTCTATATTTTCTATTCTCTATCTTCTGTTTGCTGGTGTTGTGAGTTACTGACACCTTCTGTTCCCTGAATCTATACGTTCTGTCCTTCTTACCCAGTTTCTTCTTGTATCTTTATCTTTTCTTCCACTTCTCCATCCAGTTTGATACAGTTCACCCGCCCATCCACTCTTTGCTCCTGGTTGTAGTTAGTGCTGTTTTCCATTGCCGGTACCTGCCAGATGATGATGATGATGGTGTTATAAAAACCCCAGCAAGGGTAGCAGGGAAGGTGGCAAAAAAGGGTCAATGAGGCAAACAAAAAAGCTGTTCCCTCTTCATTCTTAAAGTTATGTGAAATTTTTGTTGGGAAAAATGGTATTTCATAGTCTAATTCAAAATTTTGTTTTGTGTTGTTTGGTTTTTGTCGCCAAAGTGGCCTAATCTCTTGAGTTGAGTCATAACACAGAGTCTCCAACAGTCAGGACAAAAAGAGGCTTTTAATTGGTTGCAATACCGATGAGTGCATTTCAGTATGGACTGAATGCGCACAGTAAGACACACGGAATCTGTTTGTGAGAAAGTATTGAAAGTTAAGGTAGAGGGCTTTTTTAATTTGGCTTTTTTTAAAATATAGATATAAAATAAGTTTGAATAACACTTTGTATACAATATGTAAAACTTTAAATTGTGACCTGTTAGCCTCCTCAAAACAAACATCTGGTAGAGCAAGATTGTATGCATGAACCCTACTGCATTATCCCCACAAGTATAGGGGGAATTTCAGATAGAATTTCCTGTTGCATTGACACTTCTAAACATATTCTGCTGACTATACCTAGGACACTTTCATACAACACTGTTACAGCACTATAATTCCAGTTTGTCTTCCATGGCCGCATTCCATGAAATCCTGTGTTTTATAGTTTTATCAGAGGCAGTTAAGCTTTTTTGCTGAGAATTTTAAATACTCCTCCTTGAACTCCAAATTTGATGGGATGGGATAGGATGGAACTGTGGCAGTTGAAGTGGAATCACAACACTACAAATAGGTGGTGTGAAAATGCCCTTAAAAAGCTTCTTCACACTGAGGCATTGAGCGTGTGAAGGGTGAAATGCAACTCCTTCCTTCCATGGAGATGGGGACACTGGGAGGCAAAGCTTGTACGTGGAGCTTCTGCTGCCTTCATCACACCATGAAACCGAGGCCATTTCCGCACTAGATCCCTCCCGAAACTGCAAACCCCAGGATTCCATAGGACGTTGAAAGTGGAATAATAGCACTATAACAGTCTAGTGTGGAAATGGCCTGAATGTCTGATGAAGGTTGCAAGTGAGTTGGTGGTACTTGTTGATTCATTTTTAAAACCCAACTTGTGAAGTAATCTGAACACTGCTGTTGAGTGAAAAATCTTGCCAGTTTCAGTTTCTCCAACATTTTTTAAATGTTCACTTCATGAAGAAATATGTGAATGTTGAAATTTCGTATCAGAAAGGAATGAGACAGAATTCTCATAAGAATTTCCAGTAGACAGTTAAACTTGTGCATTGACCCATCATCCATGTACCTTATCTTTCAAATCTTATATCTTAGAAATCTCTTCTTGTTAAGTTCCCTCTGCCTTGACATTTCCCAACCACAGATACCAACAATCACTTTCAGCCCTAGATGGCTGCTTTTTGCACCTGTGGTTTTTCATATTGCTGGCTGGAACTGACTCCCAGAAATCTGCACTATCGTAGTGTTTCTCTTTCCTCCCCGGATTGCTTAAATTCCCCAAAGAAAACAATACTTATTGTTACCCCCAAAATGTGAGTGCCAGAAGGGCCACCGCGTGATGCTAGTACCTCTTGTCTAAGCGGGGAATGAATTAGCTCAAAGAGGAGGCTTGCAAGAGGAGGGTAACTTAGCGAGACCATGCTACCAGTGTTTAGGGGCACACACAGGAAAAGAACCAGCCAAAGAGTAAAAAGTAAGCTAAAAAAAGTTTAAAAAGTAAGCTAAAGTCTTTATTGGGGGGAATTCACTCATGCATGCACATACACACAGACACACACAGTCAAACATTCTCACAAGAGCTAACTGAAGAATAAAAGAGAGAAAAAAAATTTATAGAGAGGCTGAGAATTTTGAGGGATTTATAATTACCAGTCCAGAAGAGTAGTGAAGAGCAGAAATATATTTTGGGTTAGATAGAACTTAAGGACCATTTTTATTCAGGAGCCAGGTGAGCAGAGTGACGGGTAGACCTTTGAGAGACTGCCCTGGTCATCGTGAAATCAGAGGTATTTGTACTCAAAAAATAGCCTGTGCAGTGGAAGGTATGTGTAGTTTCAGGTGTGGAACAATGGGAGTTGCAATACAGACAATGGGGTCTGGAATGCACTGGTTGGTTTCAATGTCTTGGTTGAGAGGGGGTTTCTGGACTAGCTGCAGTAGGATATGCACACAGTAAGGGTCTTGACCTCTGCATCTGGGCACCTTATTGTTTTCTGAGGTTGACAGTTGACAGGATTAGCTCAGAGCCATTATGTCAGGCTTTCTTGGCTAATTTCAGTAAACTTTAGACCTGGCCACACTGGGGTTACCTTTTGGCCTGTTTTTCATCAAGGGTGCCTTCTTCCACATGGCTCCCAGTCAGTGTATATAATTTATATTTTATGCCAACACATCTGCCAATTAATATATTTTGACAGTTAGACCATATCAAAATGTGGGGGTGTACAGCCTGGTAACATTATAACTGCATTTGATAACAGTTTTCTTTATTGTCCTTCTTCCTCCTCCTCCTTCTCTTTCTGTCCCTTGACACCCTTGTCTGTTCACATTCTCAATCTTGCTCTTTTCTTGTTGCTTTCTCGTCTATCTCTTTCCTTTTCCTTTCCTCTCTTTTGTTTATTTTGCTTATGCTTTTGCTTAATGAGCTGTGCATGCTAATGGTGCTGTAAGAATGAGTGACTGAATGAAACTATCAATTGGGCAGATAGGAACCAATCTGGCATTGATTGCTTCACATGCACACACCCAAATTAGGAAAGATTAGCTCTGCATTCAGTTCTTTAAGCGTCAAAGATATTTTTTGACAATGAAGTAAATTAAGGGGGAAAAAAAACCCTGTCCAAATGTATCGTCCAAAAGCAACCACAAACTTACTGCAAGAAGCTTAAATGAACATTCTGACAGGTTTGACAATGTGTCTGAAAGAAGCAGGATGCCTTGGGAAGATGTGGTAGTGACACAGTGAAATGGAAAGACAAGAATAAGAAATAGTTGGGGCAAAATGACACATGTTTATGGAAGTTGAATTTAAATTTAAGGATAGTTACTTAGTCTTCTAACAACAGTGTAAAATACCATTAAGAGAGAACCAATTTTTGTTTATGCGTTATATAGCTGACTGCTCCTCTCTCTCCATGTCTACATGTATTTGTTGTCAGGTTGATCCAAGATGCAACAGCAACTCTGTGAAGGATTGGCTGCAGTGTGCATGTAACATTTATGCTAAGAGAGCTGCAAAGACTGCAAGTTGAATTTTGCATCCAATTTAACATGACAATATACAGTCAGCCTATGAAATCCTAAATTACAAGGGACTGAGGTACTCATTATGGATGTAACTCTTCATTAATTTTCTTTGTGAAGGAATGCTTGAATAATCGTAACAAGGTTAATCTCACTCTTCAAAAACTGCCGTTTTTGAAGAATACTTAATTAGGGGCTTATTCTGTGCAAAAGTCAAACATGGTATTTTTGTGCCGAAAACAGCACTTTATTTGTTCTGCAGAACATGCTGTTTTCTATGCAAAACTTAGTATGTGCAAGTTTTGTACGGAACAAGTCCCTAATTACAGGATTCTCTGTTTAGGAAAAACCATTTCCCATGCAGCAAATCATATTTTATCTGCAGAAATGGTTCTATTCTGGACAAAATGGCCACATGCATTTTTTTTTTTTTTTGGTAGAATAAATTCTGAACTTTAAAGATTCTCATCAGTCCCAGACTCTTTTCTTTGTTTTTTCTTGACACTCAAGAAGCTCTTCCCCCACCCCGCCCATGCTCCGAGCGGCTCAGGGGGGAGGTGACTTTGCTGTCCCCCCTTCAAGGAGGGACCACATCATCAGCGTGACCATTCTGCCAGCAAGTGAAGGGGGGCATTAAGGCATCTGTGTATACCTTTGGCACAAGGTATATAGAGTACGCCTCTGGAGCTCACTCTCCTTGTCATCAGGCAGGGGGTGAGGGGCAAAAAAGGAGGGCATCGTTGAGGAGGGCCCACATATTTTATGTCCTCACTTCTGGGCTCTGTGGCAGTTGGTGGGCTTTCATGGGGCATGCCTTCCAGAGGGGGGCTCTCCGAGGTGGCAATTCAGGATCAGGGGTTTGCTCTTGGGACCAGGTACTTTGATATCATGCAGCCCTGTGAGGTCAAATTCAAGTTCAGTGTCATACCAATGTCAAATTCAAGTTCATGTCTCAATAAGCAATAATTAATAAAATTGCCCATAGTTCATCCCAAGTCCTGGTCTCTTCATTCCGAGGGGTGGGCAGCAAACATTTTTTTGACCATTTTTCAAAGCTTTTGACCATTCTTCACATTCCTACTATTCATTGGATCTACTTCATCCCATTCTTTCCTCCATAAGATTCTGAGATTGTCAGAACATGCACTAGTTCCCTGCTATTTAGAGACAAGTGTGAAAACAAGAACAGAGTACATTCATTCCTCCACTTTTGCTTAGGGGCACAGGACCCCCATGAAAGTGGAAAAACCATGAGTAACTCTAGGCCCTCCCAAACCATATTTAACACAAAAAAAGTATAATCACCATATTCAACCCCCTATGGATTCCTTAGAGGCATCAGGGTTCCTTCATGAGGCAGAAGTGGTTGGTTGGTAGGGCCTACCGCCACCTTCTCTGATGCCCCACAGCATTTTTAATAGGGGCTTAAAAGCCTTAAAAGCCTTAAAAGCAGTTTCTCAGTCTCATGAGGCTTGTAGTCTCTATTAAAAATGGCACAGAGAGGCAGCAGAGGTGACAGCAAATAATCCATGAATAATCAAATCCGCAAAAGTGAAACCTGCAAATGTGGAGGGCTGATTGTATTTTTCTAGAGTAAAAGTGGGTGAAATGTGGTCTGAGGACAACATGCAGCCCACAATTCAAGCTCCAAATCCCCTAGCTTCTGTTTTCCCCGAATTCCCATTCTTTTTCTTTAGGTTTATGACTTGCGCCCACCCCTGAATCTTCTGTATCCACCCCTTAAATGCTCTAGCATTTAAACACAATTTGCCATTGAAACAGTTTCTTGAGTGCTCTGCCTGGAAAGCCTGACCAACTACACTATTAGAAGTTTTCTTAAATTAGTCAATATCCTCTTTATTCCAAAGGTTTGGAATAAAGAGGATTGGTTTCCAAAGGCTTGGTTTCTATTTCTGTGTCTTCTTCAAATTCTGCTTTTTGCTGAATCTAATGTTATGTTGCTTCTGGAAACTATTTTAATTTGTGCTAGATGTTTTGCTATTGCAGTTGTAAATGGACACAGACGTCTGTGATTGACTTTTTGTGGCGGTTTATAATCCTTAAGTGAAAATGCAATGCGTACAGAAGCAATGGGGTGAGAAAACTATCAGCTGATTCCATTCTACAAAGGACTAAAGATATTATTAAATGACTTCATTTTTTAAAAATGCATGGCTTTGTTAGCTGTGACCTCTTTGAATTCCATTGGTTGGCAGGAGATTACAAGTGTCTTGCACGCTGAAGGTATCTGATTTAGTTCATTCCCTCACCCCAATGCCCAAAAGTGAGCTGTTTTCAGTAGTGGTGCTGGGAAAGAGCTCTGCCTAAAGATATTTGAAAACCATGAACAGACTGTATAAGCCATTCTGGACCAGAATGGAGAGTGTATGATTCAGTAAAAGAGAACTCTCGGAGGTTGTCACTTGGCAGTCAAGAGTGTCTGGTCTTTTTCTGTTAGCAAATTTCAATATGGCTTAATTGTCCCCCCATTGATGCAGTTCAATGGCATGAGATATTGTGACATGCCTCTCTCTTTTTTAAAATTGAATAGAAAAGCCGTTTGGATTTGTTTTTGCCTGTTTGGCTGGTGTCTAGATGTTTTTGCCAAAGATCTTGAATACTGGTGTGTGTGTGTGTGTGTGTGTGTGTGTGTGTGTGTTTTGACCCTTTGGAGCATCAGATATACTTGCTGCAATAAGCCCAGAGTTAATTCCACTGGCATCAGAAATGTGGAAATGAAATCCCCATGACCAGATATCACTGCTAGCCAGTTATGTTAATGAAAATTCACAGCCAATCCTTTTTTTAATAAAGCAAAATCATTAGCCATTGTCAGCAAATTTGTGGAGCATTCTGTGCGTGGAGTTGCCACTTGGCTTCTTTTATGTTTGCCCTCCTCCTACATTGTTATTTAAAGTTTAAAGTTTAAATCCTACTCATTGGACTGTTTTATTGGGGTTTATAGGTAAATTAAAAAATAGATGAAACTTTCCTCTGCCCAGTCGATTGGATACTTTTGAGATTGTATTGTGGTTTGGTCTTTCTTTAAGGTATTTATTCGGTTGTTTAGACTTTTACTTTTGTAATACTTCTGTTCATATATCCTATTGGTGATTATAACTTTAGTATAGTCATAGACCAGTATCCAAAGTTAGAAAATAAACAAGTATAAAATGAACAGGTACAAATTGCAGAATTGGGAAAAGTTCAACTTATGTACTTTGTGTGGCAAAAATGTGAGGGTCTAAAACAGGGCTTTCGACGACACATTAGTGTGTCGCCTGTAGTGTGTAGGCATGTCGCCTACAATCTTGGAAATGTGTGTTATTATTTATAAATCATATATTTTTAAAAATATATGAAAGGCTTTCATGAGATATGTTATGTCTCCATACATTTTGTTATTACAATTTATGTGTGTGTCCATATCTCTTATAAGTAGGGATGGGCCAACTGAATCCTTGAATCCTTGGCAAGGATTCGAGATTTGCGAATCCGAATCCCTGCACCAAAATAGGCAAACCAAATCCTTCGAATCCACGAACCAAATAGTATGTTAGAAACTGGGAGACCAGACACAAAAGGGGAGATGGCAAGTAGGTGAGTTTTTCTCTTGGAGTAATAATGGCCTTTGCTAACAATTTCAGAAATTACATCTGGGCTTGTATTCTAAGATATTTAAATTGAACATTTAATATTTCAGTTCAGCACTTGACTGGAAGGTACAATTTTCTTGAGATTTCAAGGACAGCTGAAAGATTCCTTTGCATGGCTCCCTTACAAACCTTTTTCATACACAATTCTGGGGTTTGTAGTTCAACAAGGTGTCACAGCCTTCTCTGACAAAGTGTACTGGTACATCATCAGACTACAAACTCCAGGATGCCATAAGGAGCTATGCAAAGAAAATCCAGTTTTGACCTGGATCATCTCTGTACTGTAGTATGCGGCCCTGTTTACACAGGCAGGAAAATGTGGGATTAATCCACATTTTCCTGCCTGTGTAGAAAGGGCCTTCATGTCATTTTCAGTCTGGGGAGATCCTGAGGCAAAACTATGACAACTGTCCTGGCCAGATTTCTTCAGAGGGAGGTTTCCCTTTGCCTAGGCTTTTGCTAAGGCTGAGAGAGTGCGTATTGCCCAAGATTATCTTTCTTTCCTTTTCTTTTTAAACTCTTTTTAAAAAAAGAATTCGAAAGATTCGAGATTTGTGAGACTCGTGGATTCCCAGAACCTTCCAGGGATTCGGGAAATTCTGGATTTGTCCCATCTCTACTTATAAGGGATTAGTTTAACCTCTGGTTTCCTAGTAAAACTGAATTAATGTTTCACGAAATGATGCATGTCTAAAAAGTGTGTCACCAACATGAAAAGTTTGGAAAGTTCTTGTCTAAAATAAGGAACTGAACAGGCCTTCGGATAACATTTCTAGGAGGGTTTAACCAGCAGGTTCCCAGTAGAAGAAGCTAGAACAATAGAGCTAGAAGAAACATGTTAAGACTAATTTCATTAAAATATATCACATTATCTTTATGAACAATGAGGAGGCTTTATAGTACTTTATATGCACAAATTGGTCTATCTTGTTTTGCCACACCTGTGTTAACAACCTCTAAAATCACGTTAAGATGAAATCTTAACTGCAGACAAGTGTCACAGTTCCAGAGTATGTGAGCCTTTGTTGGTCAGAAACCAGGAGTCGTGTGCTGTGACTCCTCCACTGGTAAGTGCAGTTCATCTTCCAGTGAAGATGAACTATCAGCAGGGAGCATGAAAGATACTAATTTTTCACTTTCGTGGTTTCATTAATGAGATAATTTTAGGTCCCGGAGATTCTGAAGTCCATCTGGCCAAGTCATCTGCATCTAGTTTTGTGTACTAAGGATGTGTAGTGTCCTTTTCTGGAAATTGAAAGCCAAACTTCAGAAAACTGTCGGAACCGAACTTCAGCCCAACTCTCCAGAGGATCATATTCTGGATTATCTCATTTGCTCAGGTCTTTCTGTGTTTCTGAATGTAGCTGTAGATAGTAGGATAGGTCTATTCTTCTGAAGAACTAAGCTGACAAATGGTTCATGAAACCTCTAATCCTTTCACACCTTGTTAGTAATGCTGTCCTTTAATAGGCGGTACTCAGTGCATTTTTTCACCTAGCACACCATTGTATTTGTTCTGACGGTGGAAAAGCTGAGAAATGTCCACAGTTAGTATGCAAAAGAAGATCCCTCCTTTCCTTTCCTTGTCTTTGATTTGATTTGATTTTTTTTTTTAGCAGTCAAATTTTACTCCACTGTGTAAATGAACACTGGACAGCTACAGGAGAATGATAGGGGGAAATATCTAATCTAATCTGAAGGCAAATGCAATGTTGAAAGTAGCTTCAAAGATGTGATTTTAGATGTTTAGATGTTTTTTTTTAGTTAAACAATTAGTTTCAAAGGATTCTGAGTTTTAGCAATGTTTGAAGAATACAGCCCTTAATGAAGTAAAATAAATTGCATTCCACATCTATTCAGCAAATGAGCACTTTTCTTCCTCTAACTATCATTTATCTTCAGCTCCATTCACTGTAACTTCTTAGCATTTCTTTAAATATAGGTATTCACCACCAAGCATACTTTTCATCTTCACTTCCCACACAGCAATACAATGGAACTGATTATACCACTTTCATTAGGTTATCCTACAGGAAAAAAGGAAATTCTTTGTCCCTTAATTAGATTTTAATCAAGAAAAGTGGAGAAAAAATGGTGAAGATTCTGAAGCGTTACTACCATTCTATTTTTTTAAAGGAAAGGAACAAAAATACATCTGACCATTTATACTGTTGTATGTATGTATGTTGTATGTATTTATGTAATTTCTTGTATGCATAAAATATATGTACAAAGGAGGGAAAATGTAAAACACAAAACATGCAATTTTGCAGGGAAAAAAAAACCCTCTTGAAGCTGAAATAGTTACACAATATTATATATAAATACTCTAGGACAGATGTAAGGAATTTAGAGCGAGCACATTATATATGTGACCCCATTATGGGTTGCAGCCTATCAAAGCTCTGGTCCTAGAAGAGCAGTGTTCATTTCTTGAAAGCCTGATACCACTGTAGGAAGATGAGAAAAGTCCAGTCTCAGTTTCAGTCATCAGCAGCCCAGCTCAAGTCCCGTAAACTCAGGGTTGTGGCTTCCATCTGTGGTGTGATTTTCCTTCCCCCCCACCCCTGCTTTCCATTTTACATTATAGTAGTTTTCCACAATGAATTATGTTCTCTCATGCTGTGTCCAAAGTATGGTAGCCTCAGTTTAGTCATATTGTTTTCTGGTGAGATGTCAGGCTTTATGTGCTTCTGGACCCATTTACATGTCTTTCTTTCAGTCCATGGCATCCCTAGAACTTTCTTATACTCACATTTCTGAGAAGTGGATTCTCTTCTCTTCCACATTATACTGTGCCATGGATGAGTCTGACCTTGGTATTTGATGATGTATTTCTACACTTAAAAAATGTAAATGTAGGTTGTTCCTTCAAGGCTACCCTTCAAAATCCTAGTTTTCTTGTGATTTCTTGACTACAGACTCCAGTTTGATGCCTTTCAGGTATAATTTTTGCTGTGCCTCCCACAGATGTTTTGACCCATCTAGGCTTTTTACAAAACCAGAGGTAACCAAATAGTAAATTCCAGTTTTAAAATCATATCACTTAGCTCTAAAACAGCTTGGGGGTCATGCTGCAATTGCTCCCCACACCTCCTAGAGTGCAGAAGGACCTTTTTTGAGTTAAACAAGAGTGTGTTGGGACAGTGTGAGGTGCAACCCCTTGAGGTCTGTTGGACAGTGTTTCTGGTCCCCACACTCCTCTGGAGCTAGCTTTGCTTTATCGTGTGAAATCATTCTGCAATAACATGATTAAAGTTGCTTATAAAACATACTACAACCTGTGTAGAAAGAACGGCAGGGAGCTGCAAACAAGGATATTAGTAGATCAGTCATTCTCTCTTTCTGTTGATGGTTGTACATATCTATGAATTGGATGGTAATGATAATAGTTTTTTAAAAAATACAAAAAAGATATACAGAAATTGCTGTTCTGACATCAACAGACTTATTAGAAACTCCTGAATGCTGACATTTTTCTTAAGTGGTAGAACTTCAAATTAATCATAACTAAAGCCCAGGAAAGCCCAGAAGTTCAACACTGGTCCAACACTGTCACGGCCATTTCCTGTTAAAGGGAAAACCGTCTTTGTTGTTTTTGTTACGTTTCTGGAAAAGAAAATGCCAGAGTGTGACATTAACGTATTATTAATGAGAATAGCATTTAAAGTCCGTCTCAATTAAGTGATATTGATTAGCAAAACACTGGATATTAAGAATTAATTAAATTACGAAACCCTGGTGGTGGTGGTGGTCATCTCCCCCCCCCTCCTCCTTTTCCTTCTATGGCTATGTTCATAACCTGTACAGTTGACAACCCTGTTAGAAATCATGCAAGTAAAGAAAAGTAGCCAATGCATATCGAGGGAAGGCCAGAGAAGTATTTCATGAGAGATTTGGAGCCATCCTTGTGTGATTGGATATGCAGAGGGATCTGGAAATAGACCGACAAGATTTAGATTACAACTAAACAATGCACTGTTATAAATAAAATATAGTGGAGTGTGAGTATCATTCTGTACTGATAAGCATCCCATGTGTGCTGATTTTGTAGATGTGAAGTTGGAAAGCTAAGGAGATAAAACACTGATGTTCTATCTACCCCCCCCCCCCGAGAGCCTGATGCAATTATGTAAACATCTGACATCCTGTTCTGGGTTTGTTGTATGGTTTTGATCTGTTTAGTAACCAAATGAATTTATAAATTAGAAATGTAAAACCAGCCTTGAAAGAAATGCACAACCATGCATATCCTTTAGAATGTATATTAGAGTTGTCGTTGTGGCCTGAAAGATGGCAAGTTTTTTGGGGGGCGAGGAGAGGGGAAAGACTTTTCTGCCTGGTCAGCTGTTGATTTCCTCTTAGCCTCAAGTACGCAGTCAAGTAGCTCTATAGAGGCCTGATTAAGTATTCTCTATATGTGATAATTTTTTTGTGTGTATGTGTGTGTGCATATTAAAAATGCACTCTGCTTTTGCACTTCTGAACAAAGCACTGGAACAGACTACCTTGCAGGTTTGAGGGACAGTAGACTTTTTCTTTGGCAATTGTTTAAGCAGAGATTAGAATATCACCTGTCTGGGATTCTTCCTCCAGACCCTTGCCCCCTTTCCTCTTTCACTTAAGGAGGCTTGGAAAATACATCTCCATAAGCGGACGCAAAATGATGTCATCAGTGTTGAGACCCACAGAGGACTCTGGTGGATCTTGGTGCTGATGTAATAATTCAGCATCTGGCTATGGAAATGTAGCAAGGTGTTTCTGTGATTGGCCACGTGGGTGCTTTTCAATATGTGGGGGGCCGTTGGGCATTACAGAGAGAGGAAGGGAATACCAATGGCACCCACACATTTAAGAGAAGCCTTTGCATGTGGATGTCCCCAACAGGGTGCCGGCCTGCGTGTTTGATATTTGTACGTACGTCAAAGCATTTCCCAGTTCTCCCTGCAATAACGTAAAAGTGTAGGTTCTAAAATGTCCCTAACTGTGCCAATCCTGCCAAGTAAGCATATGGAAAGTATGGCGTTAGAAGCACCATTCTGACCAAGGAAAAGGCATATCCATGTCATGTTCATTTTTACTAAGACCAGATTCATTCATAAAGTAAAGTAGATACCAATATACTTGTGAGTTTTGGTTTATTCAAGTATATCCAGCTTCTTGGAAGAGTTAACTCGATACTGTAATCTGAACTGGTTGAAACATTTTGGATTGAAAAAAATCAGTCAAACTCAGTTTCTTTTTCAAAATGAAAGCCCTTTGAAATTCCAGATTAGCTGACTGTCCCTTTTCTTATTAGAGAGAAGTTCATATGTATGGATGTCCAAGGTAAATGCAGAAGGCATTGAAAACTGTGGGTTCTTAGAAACTTCTCGCCAGTGCCTTCTTGGGGGTTTCCTCTTTAATAGGGTTCCTTCATGCCTATGTTCTGAAGTCACAGAAGCCATTTTTAGCACATGCAAATGCCTTTCTTTGTATCCTTAAGGTTCTGGACACTGAACCACTTATTTTGTATGAGCCCCCATGTATTGGGTTCGGAAGAATGTTTCCAGTTTGGGTTCTAGGCCATATTTTTCCCCCTATTCACTGGCTGCAAACGGGAATTTTGTTTGAGCTTCATGTTAATTTACTCAGGCAAGACCTCTTCTGGGAATCAGAGAAGTCTAAATTGGCCAAAAGGCTTTCATGGCTATCCTGATTAGTTGGAGATACTAAAAAGGCATGCCAATTATGTCTTTAATTAAATAATCACTATGGTTAATTAAAACTTCTGGCTCTAGTGGTGCTTTTTAATATTATCAGATATTGCAGTAGTAACTAGGGCTGATACTTCAGCATAAGAGGTTTGGGTCTTAAGGCTCTACTGCTTTTTATATAGCTTCATTGTATGTTAACCCTGTTATGTAATTTGAAGTGTTTTACTATACAAATCTACATGTTAGATCACAGAGTCACCAAACTTGGTGTGTTGTCTAGGTGATTCTAAAATGGAGAGTGTTGTAAGGTACTGGATCTGGTTGATCAAATACTCCTAAAAACTTTCACCTGCATGCTTCAGAAATATACTGCTTTGCTCTAGAATGTACTTTTATTGACACTATGCAAATTTAGGTTTACACCATGCAAGTTCAGAACTGATATCCATTTTTAGTACAATTTTCATGAAATGGGCTCTGAACCAAATTTTAAGGACTGTAGGTGCTAATATTCAGTTTTTTGTTTGTTTGAAATCATAAGTGAAATCATCAACATCAGCAAAGGCAGTCCCCCTGGGTACCTTTGGGGCGGTGAAGGAGACTAATAGATAAGTGTAGTACAAAGGACAATAATTAGAAATTATGCTTTGTCCTGTCATCTTTCCAGGGTAGCATGTATCACATTTCCCGCATATGAACCATCCTGTTGGGAAGTTGTAGTTCAGGAAAGCTGTATAAATCTCATGATCATCTTGCTTATTTTTTCTTAGTAGAAAACAAAGGCTCTTCGTACTCCTGTTTCTATAGCTGTGTCCAATTTTCTATGTATGTGTAATGTCTCCATTATTTGCCTTAGCTGTAAGCCAAACAGGCCTAATGTTATCAACAATCTAGTCTCTTGAATATATTGAATGTTCTTTACTTCATCTTTTCTAACTCTATAATATCCTTTTTCAAGCATGGTAAATATATAAGCAAAAGGAAGCCGTGCTGGTGGAGACAGTAATGACAAGACTAAATTCAATGGTTGTTGAAGCGCTGTGTGCCCAGTCCAGACATACATATACCCCAATCTGAAGTGAACATTCAGAGCCATCAGCCATTCACTTTAGTGGAAATAGAAGATTCTCTGCTGATTCACCCCCCGGCATTTAAGTGAATGGTAAAGCCCATTCTCAACAGAATTTTCTGTGTACATGGGAGCACAAATGAAGCTTTGGATAGGACAGTCCCCTCCCTTCTTCTTCCTTCTTCTCCTATCTGAATTTGGAATTTGTAAGCTGCCATTTATTTGTGAGAAACATTTATACCTGACATGGTTCATTTGCCTTGTATGCTAAGTTCTTGTAAGTTGCATCTTACCTAGGGAAATGTAATTTGCATAACTTTGTACATTGCATAAGGCAGTTTGTTGCTATAATAATATTCATAATGACAAAAACATTGAAAAATGAAACTAGTAGTGATAATTTTGAGAGACAATGTGACTTGTTTATCACTAGGAACTATTGCATTTCAAAATGAGTTCTATATGCAGTGGTGGTGGTGGGAGACGCTTGGAGCCAATTTTTAAACAAATTTCCTCATTAATTTTCAATTTGTAATGTACATTGTGAAGAAGCATTTTAAATCATCTGAGAACGGTTCATAATAGATTTATCTCTAGTGCCTTAATATTCCTTCTGTTCAAATAAAATGAATAGGCAAATAAGAAAAAAATGCACACATAAACAAGTAGCTAATTATATGCCTTTTTAAGTTAATGACTTTAAATATTTTAAAAGAGATAATGTATTATAGATAATATGTAAAATCTGATAGGAAGTAGCCAAAGCTGTGGAGTGGGGCAGGAGTAGTGTGTCTGTCATACTTTTTGTTAAAGATATGGTTTTGAATCCTGCTGTTAGTCCAAACTAGAGTATATTTATTAAATTAAAGCATGGGTAAGTGTTGACTTACTTGATTCAGTGGGTGTATTCTATTTGGGATGAACAATTGGATGGAACTAACAATTGGATGTAGGCTCTTGTAAGTTTTCTAGTGGTATTTCTCATGAAATGCATTTATGCACACCTGTTATCAGCCTGATTTTCATTTTAAGAGGTATTTACATGGGCAGTGCTAATTGTAGGATGATAGAAGCATAGAGTTGGACCACAGCAGCCATCAAGTCCAACCTCCTACCCAACAGCTGGCCATCCAGCCTCTGTTTAAAAACTTCCAAAGAAGGAGACTCCACCATACTCCGAAGTAGTATATTCCACTGTCAAACAGTTCTAACCATCAGGAAGTTCTTCCTAATGTTTAGGTGGAATCTCTTTTCCTGTAGTTTGAAGCCATTGCTCTGTGTCCTAGTCTCTGGAACATCAGAAGACAAGTTTGTTCTGTCCTCCATATGGCATCTCTTCAAATATTTAAATATGGCTATCATGTTGCTTCTTAAACGTCTCTTCTGCATGCTAAACATATCCAGCTCCCTAAGCCACCTCTCATAGAGCATGGTTTCCAGGCCTTTTACCATTTTGCTTGTCTTCCTCTGGACATGTCCTAGCTTGTTAATACCCTTCTTGAATTGTGGTGCCCAAAACTGTACACATTCTTCCAGTCAAGATCTGACCAAAGCAAAAAGAAAGCAATGGTCAGGGAGTAAATCCGCTAATGTAGGCTAAACCCAGTATTAGGCGTACCTAGAGCAATTTAAGTGAAATCAGTGGGACTTAGACTAGTAATGGATGAAGAGTCCCATTTGTATTGACGAGTCTACTCTAACGCCCTTTTCGCATGGCATTTTTAAAGCGTATTAGGCATGCTCCCTCCCCCTTTCACGAGCCGCTGTACCACATGACATTCTGGCGAACCAGGTGCTATCACGGCCACGGATAGTGCTGATAGCACGTTTTCTTATTTTCGCCTGAAAGGCAAAAATAACCTCCCTTTCACGCATCGGTTGCGCAACCAGAGGGCCTGTGGAGCCGTCGTCTGGTGTGCTTCCGGGAAGGACCCGGGAGTGGGCGGGGTGTGGGCAGTCCCTGCTGCCTGTCCCTCATGCAGCAACTCCCAGGGGACGCTCCGCCCAGCAGCAGGCCAGCCGCTGCCCCCATCGCAGCAGGGAACACTGCACGACACATCGCTGCGAGAAGCCACCCCGGGGCTGCGTCACCACTCACACTCGAGACGATAGCAGCCCCTGGGATCCAGGTGACTGTGTGTTTTTTTTTTTTTGTAAAGCGGGCGCTATCATTAGCACGTTAGCACATTAGCACGTTACCAACGTAGTACGAAACAGCCTGCTGGCAGGATCTATCATGCTAACGTTAGCACGATAGTCGACGAAACAATTAAAAAAAAAAGAAAAACCACCAACCTATCAGGGGCGGTGGGCTGGGGACAGGGCAGGACCTGGGCGTGGCCCAGGACACCGACAGGCGGACAAGGCACCGGGCGGGGACTGGTGCTCTCTCGTGAATGCCCTACCGTGTGCAGACTGCAAGGGGCTCTCTACTGGGCCTCTTGCGATATTGGCAATATCGTGAGGGCTCTAGTTCGTCGCGCTATCAGGGTAAGGTGTGAAAAGGGCCTAAGTTTGCCTAACAATCACTTAAGGCACATATAATTCTTCAATGACTTTCTATACACAACAACACATGCCAGGATGTTTTCTGATGTGATACTTGGTTCCACCTAAACAGGTTAAAGACAGCCTATTCATGGTTCACTTGGGAGTCTATTGGATAAGAGTCAACTGCTGTGTAGTTCATATTCATCATGGAGTCTTTAGTTAAGCAGTTAAGTTAAAGTTTAAGTTGTTCCTACAGGAGATTTAGGTACATCTTGTCAAGAGTTCTGAACAAAGAATTTTTTATCCCTAATCTTTTTGTGCAGGTTTATATATTTGTAAGTGTGCAGAGATACAAATAGACAAGGATAGAAATTTGTAGCTACAGTTCAGATTGCCTGACTCGTGAGGTGGGTAAAAAAAATAAAAAATAACATCAATTGAAAAATTCATATGAATCCCAGCCAATTTAGTCCTGACCATGGAATGCTTTTTGACAATTTATGGGTTAGGTTGTTGAAATATTCATTAGATAGATTGATACATAGACAGCCATGTGGACCTTCTTTGAGTCTCTCACTTTGTGGTCTTTTTATATTATGTTGTTGTTATTGTATTACTTCAAGTTGTTTCCAATTTATGGCAGAGGGATTTCATTTCAACTTACAATCAGTGTAATGGTGTAATGATTTTGGTGGTTCATTTGGTCTAACACTGATAGCTAATGTGAAAAAGACAGCCAGGATGGTGTAGTGGTTTGAACATTGGATTACAGCTTTGAAAGCCATGGTTCAAATCCTTTGGTAGCCATGGAAACCCACTGGTTGACCTTGGGCAAGTCACACTCTCTCAACCTCAGAAGCAAGCAAAAGCCTCTCTGAAAATATTTTGTCAAAAAATCCCCATGAGGAGCTTAAGATCACCATAAGTCAGAAATGACTTGAAGGTACCACAACAAAAACAATCCCTATTATAAAGACAGTTTTTGGGGAGGAAGGATTTCATTTGTGTACGTTTTATAAACACTTAGCATGTCTTCTTAAATGGAATTATGGTTTTCTTCATATTGTTCAGTAACTGAAAACAAAGTCAGTTTTGCTGTCTCCACCTCCCCAGCTCACTTTACCCTTGCAATAGTCTATGTTCCCCTTCTTTCTGATATTTGCTTTGGGGATGGGTCAACAAAAAAAGAGAGAGAGAGAGAGAGAGAGAAGAAAAAAACCCAGCATCAATATACATGTTCTGTGAACATCAAGTGTAGAACTTCTTGTGAAGTATGTGTCACAGCAGCATATGCAATCTTTTCCTCCAATGCCATTAGTGTGACTTTAAGCAATTTATCAGTTCCTCTTGGAAAAGAAAAAAGGAGTTGTAATTCTCTAACAGAAAGCAACATTTTTATTTTAATTGTTCTGAGATGGCCTTGCTTGTCATGGCTCTTCATCATCTTTGAATGCAAATTGCTCAAAAGTGTGGAAATTCTTTGCAAACAATGGAGCGTGAATGATACAAAGTAGTAATAATTGTGACAGCACAGTTAGGTCAAATTACATGTGCCTAAGTCCGTTGACTTCACTGGGCTGCATGCACATAATTTGGTGCAGAATTACTACTAAATTTCTCATATTGTTGGGAAGATGGGAAATTTGCCAGTATAGCAATTCTTAATTACATCTTCCATGGACCATAGGAACCAGTGAGTTTTAACGTTTGACCACTTAGACAGAACAAGGCGAAAATGACAAAAAGGCATACCATATTTTAAAGTACTATATCAAGAAGTGTTGTCGGGTAGCCCTCCATATTTCAGTTATGGGACATGTAGTAGGAGTTAATTAGCTGCTTGCTTGTAACAAAGTATGGGAACCAGAGACCGTTAGATAAACAAAGCTAGGAATGTAGTGATCAGCGCTGCTAGGCTGAAACCTGAGCTCCAAGGTCTCCTGCAGGTGGGACGGGAAACTATTTGCTTTTAATGTTTGGATTTTGCTAATTGCCTTCAATTCGCTCACTGAAGTCCTGTACTATGTATCACACTCCTAATAAATAGGGTATTAGCACTGTTACATTTGTGTGTGTGAATTCGGTTCTTGACAAGTATAAAGCCTTGAGCAGTGCGTAAAATACCATTCCGTTTGTCCTGGACTTAGTGTCCATTAGCATAGAATGTTTTATTTAATCATGGAGCAAGAGCTAAATGTGGGTCCTCGTAATTGCTTGCAGCAGATATTTCATGAAGTTGTAACTGTTTGTAATTCTACAGCCGCGTCTTCCTTTAGCAAAGAGACAAAGTTTCTTCTTGCTTTCAAATAGTTTGTATAATCTGCTCCATTATTATCACTTCATTTATTTAATTGGCTGCTAAATATACTCATTAGGTTTTGTGAGCAGTGCCTGGTGTGTGCGATGCAGTTAAAAAAAAAATCAGAGTTTGTCTTTGCTTCCTTAAACATTTGCAAATAATTAGCAATATAGTGTGTTGACTTTTATAACCCTTGCTCCTGTATTAAGTTCAGCTAACACAACCAGCGCTCAAGATTTTGCTGACACAAAATGGACTGTATTTAGCTGCTGCTGAAGGATCTTCATACAGTGGCGTCATCTCTTCCTCTCTTGCTCAACGGATGGGTAGATTCCTAATGCATAGAAATCATGTGCAGAATACTGTATGATATGGAGCAACATCCTGATCAACCATATCAAAGCATTAGATATATAGGGAGTGTAGGGAACTCAGGAAGAGTAAATCTGTATTAAAAAAGGCACATTCAGCTATAGGAATGTCACAGCATTCCAATATGATTCTATTGTCTTTCAGATAAATATGTATATTTTCAGACCCCATTCTTGTTGTGTGTCAGTTTGGTGAAGACAGGAAAATTGGGTATGGCCAACCCATTTTTACAATCTTCATAAGGGATTTTGGGCTGTTTTGACTTCCTCTGTTTGTGGGGTGGCTTATGCACATTGTCCTGGAAAGTTGATTAATGGTTTAATAGCATTCAGAATGACCAGCAATTACTGAGCTCTATCCAAATTAAATAACCAGGATCATATGCAAAGACTCTGGGACCTGCAGCCAGTGTTTTCAGTGGTACAGCTTTACCTGCCCCATTCATTTGCTGATTGGAGAGGAGATAGGGTGCGTGAAAGACAACAAAGAAGAATCTCCATTGTTACTCTGAATGATCAGTGCTTGGAGATAACTGGAGATTTGCTTGTATGCCACTGGTCCTCTCAATTAGCTAGTCAGGCTGTGCAAGGAAGAATCACACCATTATCTCTGGTCAGATATGGGACTCCAAGCGAGGAAGGGCAGTGGTGGGCAAGAGAACTTCCTTGCACCAAGGCGTGGCTTTGGATAGTGGAAGGGACTTTCCCAGAATCCTCTGCAGCTCTCATGGGGATTCTCTGTTGACTAGAGTATGCTTTCCACTGAGCTATATCATGACTTCCTTAACGAATAGAGTTTAGTTGTTTAACCACGAGCTTAGACAGTTGTCAAAATGGATAGATATGCACGGGAAAGTATTAAATAACTCAGTATCAGTCTTCAGGATCTGGCAGAAGTGGGGGCAACAGACCTATGATATTGCATCTCACTCTTGCCCCAAGGATACAATGTGAATGTTTTCAGAGAGAGCATTTAAAAAGATGCATGATGATTCATCTACGTGTAATCACACGTTTGGCTTTTTGAAAAATCGGCAATTCTCCTTGAATGCTGAAGTTATTTTTAAGAAGGCTCAGTTCATAATTGGCGGCTTATCTTAATGGTGGATGTCAAGGATCATAAACAAGAGGCCAGGTCCATATTGTTTGCTGCTACCAGAAACTATGAATACAATTGCAGAACTGTCTGTCTTAATGACACTTTGCCTTGTTAGGGCCGCTGGAGAATGTGAGAAAGCAGCAACTTTGTACATTTCCTGTGGAAAACCCAGGGATTTGTGACAGAAGGAAAACACATAATTGCAGGTGTGAGCCAAAAGAAATTGAACTGCCTGCTGTAGTGCCGGCAAAGATGATGGGTTCAGGCCTGTTCTTGGTTTCTGAACAGATGAATAAATGAATGATCCTTTTTCATATCCTTCACTTTTGCATACTGCAGAGAGCACCCATTAGTTGAAGTGAACTAAGTAACATAGGCTCTCTTTTCGTTAAAATCATAGACACTTGAGAAGGTCACGGTCAGTCTTAGGTATACATGCATACATCTTGACAGCATAATTGTAAGCATCTGATTGGTCTGAAGAAGGGATGGCTACTCCAAGACCTTTAAAAAAAAATACAGATAAAGAGCACCAACTATTATCCCCAGCCATACATTCTTCTTCACTCTCATCAGGAACCGTATGTGGATAACTGCAGTTGTGATTGACTCTAGACGATATTATTTAACCACAAATACAGGCTTGTAGGGAGCCAGTGTGGTATAGTAGTTTGAGCACTGGACTATGATCCAGGAGACCAGTGGTTTCGAGGTTGCCCAGGTTAGATAACTGTGCTATGAGATCTACTCTTTCTCTCTCTTTTTTTTAATCCACCCTTTGGTAAGAAAACTGTTCTCACTGCTTCTGGCACTGCTTGCCGTGGAAGCAGCTGTGGCTTGGTGCCCATGCCTGTCTGCCTGCCGTCCTTGCTCAGATTGCTTTCTTCCTTTTCTTCTCACCCCTATTTCTTTCTGACAGCAAGAAGTGTAAAAAAGAGGTGAAGGGGTGGCAACACTGAGTGGAAAGGAAGGGCTGCTACTCCTGTTCCTGTCTACATTGGGCTCTGATAGCTGTGGATATTGTTGCTGTTCTCCACTCTATCTATCTGATGATGATGATGATGATGATGATGATGATGGTGATGATGTGTGTGTTATCCTCCTAATTGGAAGGCTCATTTTCATAATCCACAGTAGAGGGGAGGCGATACTGGGGCTGGAGCAGCTCTTCCTGCATATGGCTGGGCTGCAAACTTCAGATGGAAATTTACTGGAAAAATTGCCTGTGTATCCTCCCAGCCTCTGCTCCAGTCTTCTGGCTGACTCCAGGCCCGGGGCACTCCATTCCAGGGCCCAGGATGGCTTCCCAGCTATTGTATTTTAGTAAGACAAAAGTGTTCTGACAGCGAAAAGAGACATTCACAGGCATGTCCATCCCCCATTCACTGACACCCCGTAAAAATCAAGGCATTCCAAGCCAGGCTTCCATGGAGGAGGGAGGATGGCCACCAGCGTTTTTATGGCCACTGTTATTTTTTCTGCCCAGTTCCACTTTGTTCCCACCTCCATCCATGTGCACTGCGGAAACATATATTATCCCAAGAACTTCAATATTATGCACTGCATGCATCTGAAGAAGTGGATTGCATTTTGTCGAGTATGCCACCATCTGTCCCTTGGAACAGAATTGGCCCTGACTCAGGAGCCAAATGATTCCAAATGCCAGTTTTGAAGCAGAGTTAAAAAGGGCACCTGCCCCAGGAGGTGCGAAAACCGAGCAAAAATAACCCTGGGTAGCCATGGATCTGATTAGCGTGTAGTCTGGAAACTTGTTGACAACCTCGAAAATACACCTTTGCGTTCAGATATATTTTTGCTCACCTCTGGCATGTTAAATGCTGTTTTCCCTTTTTTATGACCGGGTCTAAAAATTCCTCTGTCCGTTGTTCGCTGTGTAAGAATATGAGAAAATGGGATGCTGGTACAGGACAGGCTTAGTCGCTTGCCAACTTTACAACCTAGGAACAAACTTATGAAATACAGAGTGTAACCTGGTGTAACCTATCAAGTATAGCATATAGGGTAAAAAGTATAATGTGGAAAGCTAGATGCATTAAAATGTGTATGCTTGTATTATTGAGAACCTGATGGCAGCTTCAGTCTGGGCAACACGCCTCCTCAAATGTAAATTAGGGAAGGGAAGAGAACACCAGCACTCATAACGGCACTGTGAGATGCGAGCAGAGGTGATTATAATAACCTCCTAGCAGGTATAGTGGCTGATGAAATTTGGATGGCAAGCAGTTGAGGAGTTTGCTCTGGCCAGAGAATTTTTCTTATGGATTAGAACACTGGAGTTGTGGGTTTGTTTTATTTCTTGACAAACACCCAGCCCAAATTATACCCTCTTGAAAGAGAAGAGCCATGAGGGGGACTGAGGACAGTGGGCAGGCAGAGCCTTTTAGTTCCCCATAGGCCCCATTTGTCGCAGACTTCCAACCCTACTCACACACTCGATAAGGCAATTCCAAGTGCAGCATGGTTGTATAGCAAAAGAGGACGAGGTAGCGTAGCATATAAAAAGGATGCATGTGCACATACTGAACTGAAGACATTCCTTCCTAAGTTATTAATTTGGGGGATGAGTCTATGCCATTTATATTGCTAGTTGGACAAAAGATTTCTGACACAAATGATGAGTGCCGGTATGTGTGGTGCGCAAGAGGGGCTTGTACATACTGTGGGCACTGGTCCAAAAAAAAAAAAGTAAAAAGGATTTTTTTGGTAGTAGCAGTGCTTTCTCTTGGAGATGTTTTTCAGTAGAGCTCTACCCCCAGGTTGAATGGATTGTGCCTTGGAGGACCTGGCTGCATAGGCACTTAATAGGTAAGATTTTGCCTGTTTCGTCGTGAGCTGCATTGTAGAGTGCTGGAATAAAAGAATTCTGCATAAACTTCTGGCACCTGTACAGTATATTTAATTTCCTTGCCTTACTCAATGGATAATGCTACTTGGATATTCAGAGAACTTCTCATCCTTTCCCCAACCTCTCTCCCCTTTCCAAATAGACTTCATTTTGGCTTACAGTTTTGATTATTCATGATTTTGCTGCAAATGGCAGTGAGGGTGAGGTGAGGTAGGGTGGGGAGATAAGGCAGGAACAACTGGAGGAGGAAAAGCAGGAGAAAGGCCAGGACATACCAGATGGTGTTCCCCTGGGTTATCTTACCGACCTCTTTCCTGTGACTCTGGGCAGGTCAGGGAATAGCTGCTGGTTTGAAAAACATATGACGGAGTAAAAATCTTGATGTGCTTAGGCTTGCATTCTTTCATTTTGCCCAGTGAGTCTTCTCTCTTCCTCTCTTCCTCTCCTTCCCTCCACCAAAGGAAAGTTACCATCTGCTCTCCTTTAAGTCTCATGATGAGGCATCCTAGCCTTTCATGTTTATGATGGCTGCTGCCTCTCACTTTCCCACTGCTGTGCCGTTCACATAGAATGCTCTTGATGTTTCAGTCCTGCAAACGTTTTTGCAGCTAGCCAATTAAACACTGACTTGGAAAATAATTATGTGGGATGGTTGGAGCCAAGTGATAAAATGGGATTTCAAACTCACATTAACAAATGCTTTTTTTCCCCCTTCGTTACCACTGTCAGCTTCTTATTGAGTGTTGTTTGCAGCTTTGGCTCCTCTACCTATCTTCCTAATTAAAACCAGAAGCATAAAAATGGAGATGCAAAATTGAAATGTAAGCGTACATTCAGAGCATTCGTAACAGTTTCTTACTGTAATTTTCATTGTGTTGAAAGTGTCCCGGTTGTAACAAAGGAGCTTTGGTTGATCTGAAGAGAGAGGAATTTTCCAGATACAGAAACTGTAAATTCTTTTGCTATATGCACATATGTAATTGTGGTAGTGGAGTTTGGGGTTCATATAAGTCTGGCAGGTTTGGACTTTTCTTGAACTAGTAGTATATACATAAAACATATGTGTTGTGTATCATTTACTGATAAATCCCATGATAAGATCTCAATTCATTATGCAGAACATATAAGGGAATTATTACTAGTGAAGTCATCAAAATACTATTTTTTTTTTTATTATTGAAAACGCTAGATAGAACGATACCCCCTCATAAAAAGCAACCAGTATACGTGCAAGATGAAATTAGATATGTGAAATTGGATTTTTCGGTACCCTTCCACACACTTGACTCAGCCTCAGATTGGGTACAGGGATAGTTTTGTCACTTGCTGTCAGCTTTTCCAGTTCAACCTTCTGTGTGTTTTGATATTTGGCTGAGTTTCTATATTATATTATATTATATTATATTATATTATATTATATTATATTAATTATATTATATTATATTTAATATAATATAATATATATATTATATTATATTATATTATATTATATTATATGTTACTGAGGGGCGAGGTTGGCAGTACTTCAGGAGTCTTTATCTCACGTGTGGTGTTTTTAATGTCTGCTTTGTAGGTAAGGATTTATAGATACTATCTGATCTTACCCGCTACTTTAAATTCATACTTGCTCTGGCTGACATAGAGTGATGTGCACCTACAGCATGCTAAGAGAGTTGCACAGATACATTCATCCCACCTTTAGATCTAAAACATCTCCACCTTGCTGCTTTGGCAATAGTATAGAAAATTAGGACGCATGTATGAAGAAAAAAAATCCTATAAAATTCTTTGCTTCCTTTTTAACAAGCTACAGAGAGAAGAAGCAATGCCCTTTATTTGAAGCAAGCTTTTAAGGCAGGCATTTGAGCGGGGATTTTCAACTATGCAAGTTCAGGATTGATGGGGGAAAGACAGCGGCAAGCCAGCCTTCTCCCACAGTTCCGCTTGCAATTCCAGCCATTTCCTAATTGGTCCTGCGTCCCTTCTCCTCAGTGTTTTTGAATGTAGCTGTCACTCAAGAGGAAGGAGGGTAGCAGGTGGTGGAGGAATGTCATCTGCACCCTTTCATTGTTTAGCTGAATGCTGTGAGAGCCCCCTGAAGGCACTTCAGGCATTCAACTTTAGTGCTCAAAATGTGGAAATGTTATTTAGGGTGAGTGCAAGGGTGCTGCATGTAAACCAACGCATATTGCAATGCCAGTACACTGTCACACACTACAGCAAGAAAACTCTGTGGCCATAAGAAAGCATATAAAGGAACTGGGGTTCTCAATAGCTTCTTGTGTGAGGAGGAGCCCCACTGTTTTGGGGCACTACAGTTTTGGGTTAGATTGGTGGTTGGCATTACTCTTCCCCCTCCTGGGTGACCTGGTTTTTCAAGGCAGCAGTTGCAGCAAAAGGACCATTGAGAGGACTTGATGCATTATAGCTGAGATCCTGCGTTGCACGTGCATTGTTTTATTGCTCTACCCATGCAGCTTTATGCCTCCTCCTGGCGGATTCCAGGCCCCATTGGACTGCTGGTGTAACTCTTAAACAATTGGAATGGGGAAGGAAAGGAAGGGTCTGAGAAATAAGAGTCGACTCTTGACTCTTGACCCCCGCTCCCAAAAATCAGTAGAGAAAGGCTGGGAGGTGGTTGAGAAGCTAGGGCTGCGTCTTGTCGCTGCTGCACTTTACTGGAAACAGGACCTCGGAGTTGACTTGTCATCCAGGATTGCCTGCTGTCCTTTCTTCAGGTCAGTAGAGAGGGAAGAAGAAGAGGAACAATCTCATTCCTCTTCCTTTCTCTCTTTAGCAGATTGGTACTGCAGGGCACAAGAGGCAGACGTGGCTGCTAAGCTGTCTCCCTGAGTACTCCTTCACCATGAACAGTGGCCCCATGGGCAGAAAGGTTTTGGATGGAGCATGAGGGCTAGAGAAATAACCTCTTGCAGTCTATCCAGAACCAGAGATAATTGTTGTTGTTGTTGTTATTATGTACCTTCAAATCGTTTCTGACTTATGACAACCCTAAGGCGAACCTATCGTGGTTTTTTTGGGGGCTGAATGTATGTGGCACACCCAAGGTCATCCAGGGGGTTTCCATGGCCACATGGAGAATTGACCCCTGGTCTCCAGAATCTTAGGCCCTTTCTGCACCTTATTTTTTTTCGGCACTGGGGTGTGGGGATCGTGTGAGCAGCCTCCAGCGAGAAGCTCTCGCGTCCCTGCTGCTTCAGCTCCACATGAGCTGCCTGCTCCCAAGCAGGTAGCGCGAGAGCCCCGCCTCTTCCTTCCGCAGTTTCCCAGGCTGCTCTGGGGCAGGAAGCATGACCGCAGCAGCTCCGGAGGCTCCGCACGCACGGCAAGTGCGTGTGGGACCCTGGAGCAATGCATGATCATGCACCATTTTCAGCAGAAAGCCGAAAGTGAAAAGTGCGCGAGTGGCGCCTGCCAGACCCTGGAGCATTGCACGATTGTGAGTGCGTCATCCAGATCACTCCTCACAATCACACGATGCTCCAGGCACTCTTTCGCATGGCCAATGCCGTATGAAGAGGGCCATAGGCCAATGCTCAAACCACTACATCATACCGGCTCTCTATTGCAACCTATTCAGAATCAGATATGCACACACACAGAAAAATGTATATATGGCAAGAAGAGGATTCTGGTCTATGTCCTGAACCACCAGCAGCTCTGAGAACAAACCACTGTTTCTGAAACAGCTGGAGTTCCCTGCAGTTTCTGCCCAGTGCAACACCAGTATTCAGTGGGTGGTCTCTTTGAGGAAGACAGCAAACAATAAACTGTTGTGAAAGATTCAGGAGGTAAGATGCTTTTGATGTTCATTTTCTTTACTGTGAAAACTATGTTGACAGGCTGTATATAAATATTGATAATAAACTGGTATCTTCAGAGTTTGAAAACTGGCTGAGCTTGGCATCACCTATTTCATTTCTACTGCTGTCAATGTACTGAATTTCACAAGAAAAATGATTTTGCTTCCTTCTTCCATTTTTTCCCCCATTTTCACTCATTGTTCCTTCCTGTCCATTTTCATCTTTGTTGTAAATAAGGTAGCTAATGCTGTGATTAAAAACTTTCCAGAATTTTTAAGAGACTGTGTTCCTGAATCTACCCTGCCAAAATGTTCTGTCAAATTAATTAGCAGTGCAAATGAATAGATGAAATACTAGTTAAAGTAGGCAGTTTTGAAGTCATAATTAACTTTTCTCAAGTGACATAAATAACTTTTCTCAAAGGACTGTAATTAACTTTTTTAGGTAGCAATTTCTAGGAAAAGCCTATATATCTGGCATGTAGCTGTACCCTCAATTTATATGTTAAAAGTTTTCAGACAAGGAAAATGCTGATTAAATGCTAATTAAAGATTTTCTATACCTTGTCTCAACCATAAAGCAAAATGGAGACTGTAGGCAAGAAATCAGAAAAGAGACTAGGATTTGGGAAGGCCAATATGAAAAGCTAGATAATATCCTCAAGTGTAAAGATATATAATTGAATACCAAAGTCAGGATTTACCATTCCATAATATTCCTGACTTCTGTGCATAGTTGTGAAAACTGGACAGCGAAGAAAGCTGATAAGATGAGAAACCACTGATTTGAAAGGCAGTGCTGGAGAAAAGTTCTATCGATACCATGAAATGAATGCTTAGGTCTTAGAGTTAAGCCTGAACTTTCCCTAGAAGTCAAAATGACTAAACTGAGGCTACCATACTTTGGACATACCATGAGAAGATCCGAATAATTAGAAAAGACACGAATGATTGATAAGGTAGAAGGCAGTAGGAAAATAGGAAGGCTGTATTACAGGAGTAGTGAAGTCATGGCAGTGACAATGCCCTTTGTTCCATAAGTGTGTTTTCTGATGTCTTAAAATTGGTTCCACTCAGCCCATACAGAGATTGCCAGTACAAGAGATTATTGATACCTTCAAAGCATCTGTCACAACCTCCTGTCATGAAGGGACTACCTCAACCTGTTTCTGGGAATGCCCTTCAGATCCTGCAGTCCCCAGTGTGACTAGTACAGATATCTCCTTTCTGGGATGGGGAGATCATTGTGAAGTTCTGCAGATTTAGGACCACTGGTCCTCAGAGGAGGAGATTGTGCATATCACTGTCCTTGACCTCTTGCAAATTCAGGGACAATGGGGCACTTGAGAAACAGACACTGACACTAGGAACTGCAGACAACACAACCATAGTATTTTACATTAAAAAAACAAAACAGGGAGGTCAACACTTGGAGTCTGTATTGGAATTAACTCAGCAAGCTATGAGAGTAGTCTGTTCACAAATCCATTTACTACATTACAGTACACGAAGTGGGAATGGACAACGTTGTCGGTGTCTCAGTGGGCCAGTCTTGCATGATGACTTGTGAATGGACTTCTTGAGGCCTTTCAAAATCTCTGCTGCCGTTGGGTGTCATCTCACTTAGAGTTGTTCACTGCAGAGAGGAACAGATATTATCTTCTATACTTCTGCACAAAAGGAATACGTTTGCATTCCCTCATTTTCATTCCTTCAAGGAAAAACATTTTTCAACGCTATTCATGCTGTTTTCTGTGTATTTTTCTGCTGTATCCCCTGCTAGTGAAACTCCAGCAGGACAACTCAGAGAGTGTGGTGGTGGCAACATAGTGGCCTCTTGAACTTTGGTTCTTTCCTCCCCTCTGTCTCTCTCAAGGGAAGCACTTATGACTCTGTCAAGCACCAGATTTAGCAATGTACTCTGAGGGCAGAGTTCATCATCCAGACCTACATTTACTTCACTTGTCCATATGGACAAGTGTCCATATTTGTCCACTTGTCCATATGGGGAATTCACCCAGCTTCAATGCCCACTTGATAGAGGTTCTGGAGGTACCTTGCAGGTCTTCTGCCCAGAAATCCTGTGCTAATTTTCAATGAATTTCCAGGAAGATGTCAGTCCAGTCCACAGTGGTATGGTATATCCTCTTGCTATGTTAACAAGTTTTTGTTTGTTTGTTAAATCAGCCTCTTTTTTTTTAAATACAAGCCACTGTGTTTACCAATGAGTAAATTGTTCTCAAATTAAATTAAAATTAATCAAATTAAACCATTAATAGGTTTCCAAAAGGACAAGATCATCTGTGCTCTGTCCAGGTGGGTGGTAGAAGTTGTCACATTGGCTCAGGGCATCTGGGCCCATTCAACAAGGATGCTTTGGTGTTTCGAGGGGTTCTGAAAGCATCTGAAAAACTTTTACATGGTTGTAGTCAGCAATGACTTTTAGATAGCACAGGCTGGACAGAAGAATATCTGCTGTTTCAACTTTTGGGAGGGCACTATTATCTTATACTTCTCACTGACTGAACCCTCTGCTGGTAGGTAGGCTAACTAGTAACACATTTGTGTATTGTAGGGCTCCCACTAAAGCAGTTCTATTCTAGAAGATTCTGAAGGATTCTCTGCAAGAGACAAGACCCACGTCTGTGAGTTACACAATTAATCACTCAAAGAACCACAATTATAGTAAAGAACCTGCTCTGCAAAAGTTTGATAAGACTTTCTTTTTGACTAGACAACTTCTCTTCAGTATCTTAATAGTATTCTGTTTGGTGAAACTTTCACCCAAGCAGTGGCATATATTTTAGAATCCTACCCGGGCCTATGTTAGCTGGAAAAAAAAATAGAAATACTGCACTTTACTTATTATATTAAGTGTCATTAATATTATGTCACAAAATCTTTTTTGTAAACAGAATGTAAATCCTGATTAGTATCATATCATTAGCATTTTTGATTAAATCCTTGCTTCACTTCTGGTTTTCCTGAGTTAATAAAACAGGGTTGCAGTTTTATTAAAGCTGTCACAAAGGCATTCATCTTCAGATATTTTCCCTGACCTGTTTTTGCATGTGATAGCTTTAAAACCAAATAAGAAAAATGCAACTGGGGCAAAGCATTCGCCCACTCCAATATTTCTATACTACCTCTAGAATAAGCAACACTGAGCTGAAATATAAGGTGACTTCTTCTCCCCTCCTTTCTCTGTAACCTGTTCTACCTATAGTAAATGAAATGGATGGAACTATCACATTCTGCCAGCAGCACTTGCTTTTTGACACTGTTCTCCTGAGTCTCCAGCTCCATTCTGTGTGTTCACTGTTTTGGCCCTTGGAGAGACGTTAGGTTTTATTACAACTGATCAGATGCACTAAAGCTGGGAGTATTTCAGGGCTCCAGGGGGCAACAGTGTGGAAGGGGGTCAGGGCTCCAGGGACATATGCCTTGTCCTCTTTGCATCAGAAATAGTTTTAGAATCTCTCTCTTGGTGCTGTACTCATTTATTTTCAGATTCCTATAATGTATACTTCCTGTAAGAAAACAAATATTGTTGAACTATGGTTCCCACGCTGGTGTAGTGATTTGAGTGCTGGACTATGTCCCTGGAGACTAGGGTTTGATTCACTTCTTGGCCGTGGAAACCTCCTGGGTGACCTTGGATGCGTCACGCATTCTCAGCCCCAGAAAATCCCATGTTAGGTTCTCCTTAGGGTCTCCGTAAGTCGGAAATGATTGGAAAGCATACACAGTAATACCTCCCAGTAGCCCTCGCCTGGCATAACCAATAGTCAGGAATTTTGAGATGTGTATTCCTACAGTGCCAGAGGGTCTACGTGATTTTCCCCCACTGTTTTTTTCTGTAGAATTTCTGTGGCCCTAAGGACAATAACTGTTTTTTTATCTAGCTTTCCAAAGGAACTTCCTTGGCTTAAATTTTTGGGGCTGTGGGCAATTAATTTCCTTCATCTGCCTAGATGGTCTACCCTTGGGCCCTGGATTGACTTGAACTGAAAAGGCTCTTTGTTTGATCCTCCCAGACAGGACAGGATGACTCCATGCCAGTTAACTTTTGCTCATGCATCACAGTAGTCCCAGATTCTGGATGTGTTCCTGTTTCCTTTGGTTGTTTTTCAGTCCTGACGTTTGACTTGATCTTCAATTATTCTTCTATCTCCTACTTTGCTCCTTGAACGTAGGGTGCTAATAAGTTTTAACTTCTGACTTCTTACTTGATTTTCATTCCTTGGTTTGTCTGCAGACGTAGTCTCATTTCCAACTTGGCTGTGTTCCATTGCTTTTGGTTCCTTGCTCCCTTCACTTAGAATACTACTACCCATAGCCGAGCCTTTACCAGGTCAGACTGGTCAGTCTTATTGTTATTCCATAATTTTTGGATCAATTCCACCTTTCTCTTGACTTTTTCTTATTTTATTTTAAATCTAATTTGTGCAGTTTTATTTCACATTACAAGTCAGAGTTCCAGCAAGATGTTAGTAATTAGCAACAGCATGTGTTTTTCTGTACCGCTTATCAGCTAAGTGCTCTCTAAGCGGTTTACAATATATTTTAGCTAATTGCTCCCAACGAGCTGGGTACTCATTTTACCAATCTATGGAAGAATGGAAGGCTGAGTCAACCTGGAGCCTGGCAGGGTCGAACTCACAACCTTGTGGCTGCAGTACAGGCATTTAACCACTGCGCTACCAGGGTACACGAGGAGTACATGCACACATTGATTTCAAGGGGTGGGGTGGGGTGGTAGAGACTCCCACCCCATTGCCATCACAAGATATTTGTCTGTGCAGATGGAGACTGGCAGTGACCATTTGTGTCTTTGTGTAAAAACATCAGGGAGTTTCATGCAGCCCACAGGCTACATGTTGTACATGAAGGAGAAAAGTGACTGAGGAAGAGAGAGAATTTTATTTCTCCCAGAAGTTAGGTGGAAAAATTAGGTGGAAGTAGGAGGAGATTTTAGAGGACAGAACTGGCGCTATATCTGTTAAGTAAAAACAGAGGTTCATGTGGCCCCTCTCTGCTCTATTTCTACCAGCAGTCAAAGACCTCTTGGAATTTAGGCAAACCTTCACTGAGTTATCTTTTAATGGAATGATTTTCCCTTTTTGTTGTTCTTGTGTGCCATCAGGTCATTTCCAACTTAAAGTGACCCTGACACAACTCTATCATGGGTTTTTCTGGGACTGAGTATATATAAGACACACTCAAGATCACTCAGTGGGTTTCCATGGCCAAGCAGGAAACTGAACTCTGGTCTCCCGGGTCATAGTCCAGTGCTCAGATCACAACACCACACTGGCTCTTTTTACCGTTTTTTTGTTAGTATGTATCAAGTGTATTTCAAACTGTTTCAGTTTTGTGTTTTAATGAAATTGCTTGCTCAGTTAATTAATTTACCTTTTGTATTAATAATTTTTAAGCTGTACTTTGTTTCAGTTTGTTGTAAGTCACCTTGGTCCTGTGCTGGAAGGAAGGTGGGATATAAATTTAATTAATAAACAAACAATTTCTAATGTAGCTGAAGTCTAATCAGCAAAATATAATTTCCTGTTTTTGAAATGTACTTAATGTGACGTAAGGCATAACATAACCCAATTGAGCATTTGTTGAGGTAGAACAATCAGTGAAATATGTAACATTTAACTCAATTTCTAAGCAAGTTAAAACACACAAACACAACTTGCTACAAGCCACTTCTGCACTAGAGTGTTATAGCGCTATGATTCCACTTTCAACATCCTGTGGAATCCTGGGGTTTGCAGTTTCGGGAGGGGCCAGACAGCCCCTCCCGAAACTGCAAACCCCAGGATTCCACAGGATGTTGAAAGTGGAATCATAGCACTATAACTGTCTAGTGCAGAAATGGCCACAGTCTTAAAACATGGCTTGAAAAAAGTTGCTGTTGTTTGCCCTCAAGTCGTTTCCAACCTAGGGCGACCCTAAGGCAAACCTGTCAGTGGGTTTTCTGGAGTGTGTGACATAGCCAAGGTCACCCCATAGGTTTGTGTGGCTGAGCAGGGGATTAAACTCTGGTTTCCAGGGTCATAGTTGAATGCTTGAACCACTACACCACACGTAATTCCTTCAGATCTGTCCTGATGCTTTGCTTCTTGGGTTTTGCTGATGAGAAGGCAGGACCAGATTGTTGCATTCTGCATGGCTTGCCAGTAGCAGTGTCACTGGGACCTCACCCAGATGCTACATGACAGGATCAGAACAGTCTCCCTATTCTACAATATTAAAAGGAACTTCTTCTTTTTCTTTCTTTTTTCTTTTTTTTTTGATATGAGCAATGGGGGATCTTCCATCTTTTGCCAGTTAGATAATGGGAAACATATGTTCTTGTTCTGGAAAGTCTAGGCTCTGATGTTGTTAATAATTGATCTAATTGTTTTCATTAGACCTGGGAGAACTGGCACAATGAATAGCTTTCTAATATCAGAAGCAGTCTTCCTTCCTTCCTTCCTTCCTTCCTTCCTTCCTTCCTTCCTTCCTTCCTTCCTTCCTTCCTTCCTTCCTTCCTTCCCTCCACCATATTATTTTGACATTGCAAATACTTTAATAATTTTTACTACTTTCTTTAACACACACACACACACACACACACACACACACACACACAGGTTTCCAGGGTGGCTAGCTTGAGATCAAAGAAGTACACTTTTAAACAAGTGTGGTTTGCAAGTTTTTGTATGCATGCACATATACACACGTAGAGTGTTTCTTTTATTTCTACCCAAGGGAGTTAACAACCTGGCTCAAAACTTAATAATAAAACACAACTGTCCAAAACAGAAAAAATACCCTCTGTTAAAATGTAATGGTAAAGTTTATGGGACATGACTGGAGTCCTGGGCCTAGTTCCCCAGGAGCATGTGTCATTAAAGGCAATGATGCTTTCTTCTGGCTGGGCTGATTCAATTTGCAAAACACATCCTGCTTCAATAAATGATAGCCAGCCAGCTGATGGACTGTCTTTAGCTCCCAATTAGAGCTGCAAATAACTTTGCAAATAAGTGTTACCATTTAGCATCAAGTAAGAGCTCTACCAATGTAAAGGAATAGAATAATCCAACTTTTGCTTATTTTACTCATCCTCTGCCTACAAAAAAACCCAATCGTATACCCTAAAAGCCTTGTTACTACCTCATTTATCAGGCAGAGCAAGGATTGCTCATAAAGTATCTTGGTGATCCAGCAGGTGATACCTTTCTATCTTATATTAACAGTGTCTTCGAGCTGTGTTGCGTTCCCTCTCAGCCACACTACTGGAGCTGGTCTCTCTGCAGAACTGATAGAGCAGCTCTGTTTTCGATCTGACTCCTGTCTTCAGCTAAATGGAATGTCTCAAATAGACGGACACACTAATAGAGCCCTGAAAGTTATGAATCCTTTGCAACTTTTATAGGCCATCCTGTGTTGTGTGTGTGTGCACTCTCTCCCTCACACATGCACATATTCTCCTATGCAACCTGGATGATTAAATGGTGTGTTTTGCTGTCAGTTAAGAGAAAATTACCATTGACAGTGAAGCAGCAGAATCGGTTAGTCCACTATGAGTCATACCATGTACGATAAAGTTCTTTTGGAAATCCTACAAAATCTTTGATGCAAAAATCACTAATCCCACATTGATCACTGTCCCCAAATGGCCACATCCTGATCTGTCCAGTTGTTATTGTAATTAAATGCAATCTGAATGTGTGTGAGTGGAGAAGGAGTTCTATGGACACGCATTTACACATGAACATTTGAATGTATTTTGACCGAGGTGGTTGTCTCTGTCAACTAGTATCCATATGATGTTCATCTATAACATGTTTGGTATGCAGTAGGAAAGAAAATGCAATTTATACTTCAGCAAATTGTTCTTGGCAGAGATTTTGAAAACTTTTAGAGTAGATGTAAAGAGAGGAGGCTTTTTTTCTTTTTCTTTTTTTTTCTTTATGGAGTCCACTTAGTTCTTCTGTCTACATTAAATATCTAACAGTTACACTGAGCAGAGATGACATTTCTAAATAAGAGTAAGTGCTGCTTAACTTTATAATGTTACAAACATCTTCTTGTTTCGTCATTCTGCACTTTAAAAAATGATTGTTGATTGATTTGCTTTTCTGTTTATTTCTTCCAAAGTTTTGGAAGAAAGTTGTTATTTTGACAAATCTGGCCCTACATCTTTCACTTGGCTTGCTTCTTATTTCTTATGGACAAAGTTAGGATGTTTTTTTAAGAGCAAAGATGGTGGCAGAGACTACTGAAATTCAAATCCAACATTTCATCATATGAATGTCACAATTTTTGTTGCTGTCTTGGTGAGGGGCCTCTCACAGTTGAATCTGACACCTCTGAACAGCCCAGTTGATGAACAAGATACCCAGCTGAACATCAAGATCTTTTAAGGAGCTGTTGGTGTTAAACTGAGGCGTTCTAAGAGGACCCATTCCGTTCATTCACCCAACCTCCACTAAATGAGCTAGCCCACCTTAGTCCAAAAAGGAGGGGAGGTCTTAGTTTGGTGACCAGGATGGAGTAGCGGGCAATGACACTTCCAGCATCATGATTGCTCCTCCTTCTACTGCATGCATCTTTTGAAATAAAAAAAGAAATGGCTTGGAAATACATCATCTCCTTTTGTCTCCCCTGAACTCTGGATTTAGCTATCTTTGGTTGAAATGTTCCAGTTGTTTAGGAAGATGAGAGATGTGGTTCATCTTTCTCGATCCTAGATTGGAAAGAAAGTCTTCTGGACTATCAAAACATTGCAATAATCTCCTTCAGTTTGGAGACCAGCACACGAGGTAAAATGAGAGAAGCCCAGGTTGAGGTTTTGGGACAGGTTTTTCTTTTTTCTTTTTGGCAAACGTCCTCTAGTGTGAAAAATAATTGCAAAATGTGATCTTGCTTCCCAGGAAGTCTACAAGAGTTCCTTCCTTGCTGTCCTTTTGCCAGCAGGTAAAGACCTTCCTATTGCAGCCGGTGTTTGGGAACTCGTGGTTTCATATGTAAAGGGCTTTCTATTAGTGTATAGTAGTACATTTATTAAAATTTTTAAATGTTTTTAATGGGTTGAATTTCACTGTCTGTTAATACTATTTAATGTTTCTTTCTTTCTTTTTTTTTAAGCTACATGCATTTTTACTTGTATTTCTGTTTATCTGTAAGAGACCCTCGATCCCAGTCTTGGTCAGGAAAGAGGGGAGGTATAAAGAACCAATGTGGTGAAGTGGGCCCTTTTCGCATGGCATTTTCCATGCAAAAGGGTCCCTCGAGCGTCGTTGAAATGTGGGGAGTGGTCCACACGACGCACTCACATTTGCACGATGCTCCAGGGCCTGGCAGGCACCGCTCGCGCACTTTTTCATTTTTGGCTTTAAGCCGAAAATGGTGTGCGGTTGCGCATTGCTCCCAGGCCCCGCGTGCACTTACCTTGCGTGTGGAGCCTCGGGAGCCAGGCCGGTCTCACTTCCTGTCTCAGTGTAGCCTGGGAAGGTCCCAGGCTGCACTGCGAAAGGAAGAGGTGGGGCTCTTCTGTGAGCAGGAAGCTCGTGCGGAGCTGAAGAAACCTGGACATGAGCGCCCCTCACAAGAGGCTGCTCACGCGAGCACTGCACCCCAGCGCCGAGAAGCGGTGGGATGCGGAAAGGGCCGTGATCTGAGCTTTGAACTATGACCCTGGAGACCAGGTTCGATTCCCTGCTCAGCCATGGCAACCCATCTCTCTCTCTCTCTCTCTCTCACACGCACACACGCACGCATGCACACACACACACAGAAAACCCCATGATAAGTTCACCTTAGGGTTGCTATAATTCTGAAACAACTTGAAGGCACACACCAAAAATAAATACAATGCTTAATTAATTGATTGAGCATGAAACTAGTGAACATTTACACTCCTAGTACGTGCACACACTGCGTTGCTAAGTCTAATTAACCCGGGGGTTGTTGGAATTAGACAAGGAAAGGGCCAAGATGTTCCAAAGGATAATCAAACAGAAACTTTTTAAAATCTTCTACTGCACTGCGATGAATGAAGTAGCACAGTACTGAATAATAATTTATATCATTTGTTTTCTGTTTTGCTTTTCACCATTTCTCATAAACTCTACATGGTATTCTTTTGGGTAGCAGAAGATGAAAAGACACTCTTTTTGCATGTATCCCTTGAGAGGTTAACAGGCTAATCCATTAAACCAATGAGAATAATCAGACATCTCAGTGCCCTCAGGGAAGCCTCGATGTCTTATGGAAAATAGTCCTCCTGCTGCCTCTAGAGGGAGGAGAAGCTCTTATAGAGAGGCCATAAAAACATAAAATGAATTCACCATTGAATAAATTGGCAGATATGTTTTAATATGCTTGCATATTCTTGAGGTGAAATTGGTGAGAGAGACAACATCTTTTCCTTGTCGTTTAGAATCCTCTTGTATCAAGGACGGTCATGTCTAAATACACAGCTTTCTGCAAATGTTACACAGTGGAATTGTGAAAGATATTCAAGATATTGAGATCAGTTCAGCAGTGTTTTCCAGAGAGAATGAGGCTGATTCAGGGCATAAAGTTCATTCTCTTGTTCAGTATCTGTGGTGGAAATTTTCTAATAAGTAGCCCCCCCCCCCAAGAAAAAGGTTGTTCAGTCTTGATTTGCACTTTCTCAAATATTGCATGTAATATATGGCATCACTCTCTCTAGCATTTTCCAGGAAGTTTCATTTACTTAGATAAAAGGATTGGGTAGTACAAATGTCTAATTTGAATATACTAAAATATTTTGGGGCTACCTGCCTATTTGTCATGATACATTACTGCAGTAGCATTACTAGAGCTGATGTCACCTAGTGTGTTAATTCGTGGTATCACTCCCCCAACCGAGCATGTGACGTGGGGTGAAGATAATACATTTCTGCTGAAAATTGCACACAAAAAGGGGGTGCCTCCAAGCACACCCACCAATCTTGCATCCCCTTTCCTCCTTTCCTCCCTCTCCTGTCTCAGTCCAGGCAGCCAGCCAAAGGCTTACAGCTGCACAGTTGATAGCAAAGAAACAACAGAAGTAAATTAGCAAGAAATGAAGCAGAGCATTTAAAGTCCAACGCTTGCTTCACTCAGTAAGCAAAAAGTTGTAGTCACAAACAGAGTTCACCAGTATCCAAGTCAGGGCAAATGAATTCAGAGTCAGTCAACACAATCCAAATTAAGACACAGAGTTCAGGAATGCAACTGGTAGCCAGAAAGGTCAGATTATTTCCAACAACTCCTGAAGGGAAGGGCTGTGTCTGTATAGGTCAGCAGCTAATGCAGCTGCTGCTTAACTAATTGCTGCTTCCTATAAATCCTCTTGGACCTCCTCAATCTCTGCCTGTGTTGTTTTTGCTTGGTAGAGATAGGTACAGGTGAGTTATCTTCTGTATCTGAAGGACAGGGCTCTCTGCTAATGCTGGCACTGCACTCTGGTTTGTATCTGAGGCTTGTGGCTCTGCAACATACTCTTGTTTGGCCACAGGTCCAGGCATGCCCCCTGCTTCAGTCTTTAAGTCACAAGTCCATTTGCAGGTTCTGGAAGCAGGGCATGACACTCCCTCCCTCCCTCCCACCACTCATGTTGTTGGTCCAGCCCACCAAGCAGGAGGACAGAAGGAAGACAGGAAGTAGCAGGAAGACAGGAAGCCTGACCCCTCCAAGAGCCTTGTGCGTGCTCTTGGGATCCTCATTGCCTCCATCTCTTCCTGGCTGGGCTTGCGAGCATGCTTAGAAGAAACCCAGTGTACACGTCTAATGGGGTGGGCATTCACATGTTTCTTCAGACCCAAAAGTGAAGGAGAGTCATTTTGGCATCATTCCCATCTGATGGTGTCACCTGTTGTGGTATGCACCCCCTGTACCCCCATAGACATACCACTACATTACTGACCTCAGAAAGCGGATGTTTTCTTCAGTGAGAGGTTTCTTTAAAATAAACTCAGGAATTGCTAATATTGAAGTATTTACTTTACATTGGGGTCTTTGTGTCAAGAATTGAGGAAATATATTTTAAAACAGAGATGGACTTCTTATTCTCCCCTACTGTGTTAAACAATTTATGTAGAATCATAGAATCATAGAAATGTAGAGTTGGAAGAGACCACATGGGCCATCCAGTCCAACCCCCTGCCATGCAGGAACACCCTCAAAGCACTCCCGACAGATGGCCATCCAGCCTCTGCTTAAAAACCTCCAAAGAAGGAGACTCCACCACACTCCGAGGCAGCAGATTCCACTGCCGGACAGCCCTGACTGTCAGGAAGTTCTTCCTGAGGTTCAGGTGGAATCTCCTTTCCTGTAGCTTGAATCCATTGCTCCTTGTTCTGGTCTCTGGAGCAGCAGAAAACAAACCCTCTCCTTCCTCTACATGGCATCCCTTCAACTATTTAAACATGGCTATCATGTCCCCTCTTAACCTTCTCTTCTGCAGACTAAACATACCCAGCTCTCTAAGTCTATCCTCATAGGGCATGTCTTCCAGACCTCTCACCATTTTGGTTGCCCTCCTCTGGACCTGCTCCAGCCTGACCATGTCCTTCTTGAATTGGGGTGCCCAGAACTGGACACAGGATTCAAGATGAGGTCTAACCAAAGCAGAGTAGAGTGGTACCAGTACCTCCCTTGATCTAGACACCATACTCCAATAATGCAGCCGAGAATTGCATTGGCTTTCTTGGCTGCCGCATCACACTGCCGACTCATGTTCAGCTTGTGGTCTATTAAGACTCCTAGATCCCTTTCACACGTACTGCTATCCAGCCATGTGTTCCCCATCCTATATTTCTGTATTCCATTTTTTCTACCTAAATGTAGGACCTTACACTTCTCTCTGTTGAATTTCATTTTGTTAGCTTTGGCCCAGCTCTCCAATCTATCCAGGTCATTTTGAATTTTGATCCTGTCCTCTGGCGTATTAGCAACCCCTCCCAATTTGGTGTCATCTGCAAATTTGATGAGCATGCCCTCTATTCCTTCGTCCAAGTCGTTGATGAAGATATTGAACAGCACTGGGCCCAGGACAGAACCCTGTGGCACCCCGCTAGTCACTTCTCTCCAGGATGAAAAGCAGCCATTGGTGAGCACCCTTTGGGAACGGTCAGTCAACCAGTTACAGATCCACCTGACAGTAGCCCTGTCCAGCCGGCATTTTACTAGCTTCTTTGCAAGAATGTCATGGGGAACTTTGTCAAGGGCCTTACTGAAATTGAGAAATGCTACATCCACAGCATTCCCTTCATCTATCAAGCTAGTAACTCTATCATAAAAAGAGATAAGATTAGTCTGGCATGACTTATTTTTGAGAAATCCATGTTGACTTCTCGTGATTACCGCGGATGTAAACATCCATTAGTCCATAGCATCTAAATAAGCCATCCTATCAACAAAACAGCATTTCTGTTTCTTTCCTTTGAGAAGTGCCTCTCACTGCACATGCTTTTAGGGTGGAAGCACTTCACATAACATCCCAGGTTCTTTTATATGATATGAGGACATTGCTTCAAAATAGGAAAGTTTAAAAAGTAGTTTCCAAAATAGATTCTACTGCTGAAAGTTTAACTTGTGAGGGCGAAAAGAATGGTGTAGTTGCCAGCACAACACAACAAGAATCCATAACAACAGAAGAGTAGGTGTGATAGAACAAATTAACAGTGACAATTACCTAGAAGAATGACTGACTTTTTTTTAACATTAATGCAAATACAATCTGTAATTCTAGGATCATAAAAATCAGTTTATTTTGCAAGTGCAAGAGAAATTTAAGAAGAAGTAACTTGTAGGTACTGGGTACAGCAATAGTTAAGAGGCAGGAAGAAAGTTGAATAGTGTGAATATCTGCTAAAAGAATGATAATTGCACCACCACAAGTTACAAGTTGCAAAAGTGTTATACTTTAGAGCTTTTTTCCCCTGTTCATTATATAGTTGGGAAGAAATGTTATGTATGTTCTGATCAACTACAAGTTATCAACGGTACCTTTTTTAAAATTCAGGTTTTGTATATTTGTTTGTAATAATAAGAGACAGCATATGTGGCCATCATTGCTCTGAAACTGTGAAACCTAGATACCTGAACATCTGCCGCCTTGAGATCCTTGGGTTTTGTTTTGGGATGGGGAAAAGAGAACAGAAGGAATTGAAAGCCCATCCGGGATGGGAAGTAACTGAGTTGAAGGTGGTAGAAAAAGAGAAAGACCAGAAAGGAAAAAAAAAAAGAGGGAAAAGATGAAGGGAAAATCGGGGGAGAAAAAAAGCAAAAAAAGCAACACCACTGGCATTGTGGCAGGATAAGTAAGCTCTGAAGCAAGGCAAAATGGGTACTTTACAAGTCTGCATGTTGGCTCAGACAGGTAATGGCAATGTTCGTCCATTTCCTGATATCTGTCCTTTTGTCCCCAAGAATGTTCCGCCAGAAGACATCTACTGCACTGTGTCTCATTGTGGTTACCCAAGTAAGTTACAAATGTTCCTATCCATCCATCCATCTACCTCCCACCCTCCCTATTTGGCTTGAGGACTTAATGAGTCTTCTAGGAAGTGAATATGGATACAAGTTGAATATCCCTTATCCAGAATTTTGAAATCCGAAATGCTGAAAAATCTGAAACTTTTGGAGCTACAGCATGTACATGACTTAAAACAACCCAGCAAGTGCCCAGAGCAGCAGATTGGTGTGTAGGAGCAGTTGAATAGTTGGTCCTGTTGAGTCCAGTTAATTATGGTTTATCTGTGGAAGCTGCAGGGAAAAGCACGAGGGTGGTCCTAGTAAATGAGCCAGCAAATTATAAACGGAATAGTTCAAATGTGGTCATTCCAAGGTCAAGGTGACAGGAATGTGAGAAAGTACTGTTAGTTGTCAGCACTAAAGCTGGCAAGGAACTGCCATGATATTTATGACCAGGTCCTTCAAAGGTGGCAGGTGTCTCATTACTGCTAATGAGGTCAGAGTTTGTTACTTAAACAGTGCTGGGCTTGTCCTTTCTCTCTCAGTCTCTCAACAAAGGACAGGGGTGTGTCATCTTCAGTGTCTGTAGCCTATGCCACATCCTGCTGGGAAACGGGATCCTCTACTGCAGTCAGCCACCATCTCCTCAGAGGGAGCTGCAGCTTTTTGACAATCTACCTCCTCCGTCTTATCGTCTGAGTCCTCCAAGGGGTGAGTTAGGACAGTATGTACCTGTACTGTAGTTGCAAGTCTGAGGAGAGTTGTGGCTGGAAAGAGGCCACGGTTCTGTGGATAGGTGGAATCCACGCATGCTATTTAATGCATCCTCATGGCTCCTTTCAGCAGAAGTGCTGCAGCCACTGCCCTGAAGGCTTTGAAAGTGGAAGTGGGCAGCTGGCAGTGCCCTCGCCACTGCTGACACTGTTGGAATTGGCTGTAATTACTAGGTTCCTATCCACAGAAGACTTGGGTAGGAAAGGCACAGTCTGGGAGCTGGGCTCCAGTGGTGGAAGCAGAAGCGGGAGAGGAGGGGGACTGTTTTTTTGGCAGGAAGGCTCTCCTTTGGCTAAAGCTGGAGATGATTGCCAGCAGCCACTGCTTCTGCATCTCAGTCTTGACCTCATTTTGGCTGGGTGGTGGAGGAGAAGGAACAGCAGCAGTAGCCATTATGTCTGCTGCTTGTGCAAAGTTTGGCTGTAAACTCAGCCACACCATCTCACTCCTTCCCACTTGTCTCCTCAGAAGTGAGGGATCCAGAAAAATGCACACCTAGTGTGCTGCATCCACTGCTGCCCTAAGCTATTTTATGTACAGGTACCTGTACTGTAGTTGAAAATCAAAAAATATCCAAAATTCGGCCACTTCTGCCCCCAAATATTTTGGATAAGGGATACTTGTTCTGTATTTACCCTCCCCCCAAGACGTTCCAATACGGTTGAGAGGTATATAGCTTATTAAATAGAAAAAAAAAGTTAAACCAGCAGTTTTTCTAATGGATGGTCATAGTCACTCTTGGCACAACACTTGACTGCTTTCTTCCTTGCTCTTTGCATGGTACTTGGTGTGAATGAAGTTGTGGTGCGGCACCAACAGACACAATGATTTTTTATATGAAACAAAAAATTCAGGCTGCAGTCAGTCTATTTTTGGATGAAATTTCCAGAGCAGCTAGACAGCGCTGTTGAATTTAATTAACAATAATGTGATTTTAGATGTCAGCAATTCTGCTATCTTTAAACTAAGTACAGACTCTATCAGTGTCCCCTTTTTCATTATAAATGGGCTACTCATCCTTTAAAAAAAACCATACATGGTCTTCCTCTTAATTTTTAAAACATTGTGGGATTGGGGGCTGCTGAGGAACTTTGGAAGAGGGCAACATTTCCTCCAAGTGACACTCCTCAGTCAAACTATTCAACTTAAGTGTCTTTCTTCTGTGAAATTATAGTCTCTCTAAAGTAGAGTGGCAATTGCATGGGCCCTTTGCTCCCCTCATAACCAAACATGGGATCTGGGAACTACAGAGTTACTTGTCTTCATAATTCTTTGCTTCATGTGTAGCTTTTGAAGCAACGTCCACAAACAAGCAGATGTGAGCCTTCCTGCAGTTGCTGACTTCATAAACCTCTCTGCTTTTTGCTGGCCAAATAACATTTGGATGTTACCTGGAACATCTGCTTCGTGTACTTGCAGAGAGCATTTAAGAGTTTAGTTGTGCTGCTTTTAGCCAGAGTACACCAAACCTCTGTTCAGCATCCATTTGAGATGTAAAGACTTTCTGATATGTTGCTGTTGTTATTGTGTGCCTGCCAGTCATTTCTGACTCACGGAAATCCTAATACAAACCTACCACAGGGTTTTCTTGGCAAGATTTGTTCAGAGGGGGTTCATCTTTGCCTTCCTCTGAAGCTGAGAGAGTGTGACTTGTCCAAAGTTACCCAGTGGGTTTCCATGGCTGAGCAGGGGATTCAAACTGGTTTCTAGAGTCATAGCTCAATGCTCAAGCCGCTACCCCACACTTGCTCAATTATACTTCAAAACCACCTCTTTTTTATATGGGATGGGAGAAATTCTGGAAACATGGTGTGTATATTTGTATGTGTGTCTGTGTATACGTGCCTTTAAGTTGCCTGTTGACTTATGGCAGCCCCATGAATTTCTGAGGGTTTTCTTAGGCAAGGAATTTTCAAAGATGGTTTTTCCCGTTCCTTCTTCTGAAATATAGCCTGCAGTGCCTGGTATTAGTTGATAGTCTCCCATCCACGTACTAAGCAGTGCTGATCCTGCTTATCTTCCATGATTAGACAGGATCTGATGTCTCCAAGGTGTTTAGGCCAATTGCAGCATGACTTACATTCCTTTTTCAAGTGTCCTTCTCTCCAAGGATTACAATCTGCACTGCCAGAATCACCTGCATTTTTGAAGTATAGTTCAGGAAATGTTTTGACACCAATTGTTAAATGTTTTCATCAAGGATGGGTGCCAGAGAAGCAAAAGAAAATTGTTCCACAGATGGTCACTCACCAAGGATTTTCCATGTCAATTCCGAGCTTGGATTTAATACATTACAAGTAATGACATTACTTGTAGTACAGTATGACATTTTTTTTGAGGGGATAGGAAGAGCATAATTAAATCCCTTTTCAAAGAATGTAACAACTAGTAATGTTGGTACCTTTTCATGTAATAAGTAACATTTACTTATTATTGGGGATGTAGATCTTTGTAAATTTTAACCCAACAGGCAAGAACGCTTATTTTTACAGTTCTATTTCTGATTGCAGGGAAGTTGACAGAAACATGCAGATTTTTTTTTAAATACATGTGTGGTTTTGCCCAGAAAGTTACATTTTCTGCACAGAGAACAAGTTTCTGCCCAGAAAATGCTAGACTCAATGCAGGAAATGTGTGTTTGCTGTCAGAATGTGTGTGTTTTTTTTGTTTTGTTTTTGTTTTTAGAAAATTGTGTTTTCTGCACAGGGACTTATTTTCTGCTAAGAAAACCCAATTTGTATGCAAAGTTGATTTGTTTTTCTTGCATTGTAAGTTTCGAACTGTGAAGATTCTCAGTCATCTAAGGATTCCCTTTGTCAGGGTTTCCTGATGCTAACAAAACCCATTTTCAACCATGATTTGAATACTTTCAAATATTATTTCCATCTCTTCTTCTTTCTGTAATAGCTTACAAAGCCAAATAAGTAGATTTGTTACTCTGACTTCTGGGGGTCCCATGGGGGAACACCTTGATTTGCTCCAAAATGCAAAGGTTGGGAAAATTAGCAGAGTACTGGCAATAGTAAAATGAGGGGCAGGGTAACCCAGCAGGATCTTCTACGCAATTTTTACAGGGTCAGACCAAGCAAAAAGCCAGACAATCATACTAATAAATGGAGTTTGTTGATAAAAATATTCTCAAACACCAACACACTCACTAACACACACAAGGCCTATCAAGAAGGGAAAGAAGTGAAAATAGATAAAGGATTTAGCGGAGAGGGTGTAAAGGCAGTGATACTGCACCTATCCTGAAGTCTTCGGTCCAGGAAATGGCAAGAAGGATGGAGCTCGGCGAGGAGAGGCAGCTGAGGGGATTACTCGACTAAAAGAGTGCCAGTCTGCTAGCATGGCAGGGAGTTGTCCAAAGAGACCCTCCAAAAGTGGGACTACTTATAGGGCAGAATGTACCACAAGGGCAGGACCCCTCCCGGGAAGAACAATGGCCAAAATAAAGGGAAAAATGCCACACAATAGCAACTTGATAGTTCGCATAATTGGTTCATGCAGATGGACCTCGCCTTGTAGGATTTTCCAAAGTCAGAGTTGCTCAACCAGGGGAAAACCCAATAATCCCTTCAAGTTGGCTGTTCTTCGCTGAGGACCCTTTGTTCGTGCGGATGTATTTAGCCTGAAGTCTGAGGTCTGTATTTAGCCTGAGGCCTCAGTTGTTTGACCTATTTGTCCATGCACCCACCTGGGCAACCTCTCTGGCATTGCGGGCATACTTGATATCAAATTTACATCCCCCCCAGAATGAGATTTACCCCAATGACAGACCCCAATTTACAGATTTATGCAGCAAATGCTTTATATCAGAGTCAGTCTTGGAGGGTGCTAGTCCCTGAGAAATATACCCTCAGAAGCTACCATGTCTTCAGACATGGTATGTTCTATGAGGATCAGGTAAAATCCATGGCAGCAGAGAAGATGTTTCTATAGGCTGATTGTATAGCTAGAGAAAGACAATACCTCCCACTTTTTGCAGCTTCAAGAACAGAGAAACAAAGCAAATATAACCAATTCCCTCATATATTCCGGGTGTTTCTGACAGCCAGGTTGAGAGGAGGAAGCTAAAGCCCACATGTTTATGGAAGAAAGTGTGTGATTTTATTCCCTTATTTCCTGGATTATTCAGATGTGGCCTCCTTGCTTTAACTTTTCAGCAAAGTATTCCTTTAAAACTTGTTCTGGATTGTGTTATAATGTTTAGTGGAAAAGTGTGGGTGCTGTCTTTTTCATAGAATGTTATAGCACAGCTGAGAACATGCTTTAAAAGGGTTGATAACTGGAAAGACAGTTATCAACCTCCAGGCTATTTTGGGGGAAAATATTTTAAATCTGTAATGTCAAAATGGTTATTCCCAGATATGGAAACCACTAATCCACATACATTTTTGGAGTTCATGCATACTAATACAACAAATGTAACAGAATCTTCAAGTTCATTATTGGTAAAATACTTGCATCTCTGTGTTGCATGTCTTCAAATAATTTCTGAGATAGTAACTCTAGAGTGAATGTAACACATGGCTTTCCTCACCAGATTTGTTCAGTGGTGATTTTCCATTGCCTTCCTCTAACACTGAAAAAAGTGTGACTTGCTCAAGTTCTCAGAGTAGATTTCCATGACCAAGTCAGAATTTGAACTCTGGTCTCCCAGAGTCCTAGTCCAACACTCTAACCAATTCTAGATCAAATGGTATCTGTTTGGAAGGTAAATCTATATCGCCAAACGCAGCATTGTATTGATGGTGGGTGTCCTTTGATGCAATTAAAATTCTGTAAAGGATAAACTTTTAAAGCTTCAAATGTAACGATTAAAAAGAGAGCTGCACAAATGTGCTGTGCTCAGGTATACCTTGATGTGGAGTTTGAAAGGAATTTCCCAGTTGCCCTAAATTAGTTGAACTCTATTTTAGTGTGTTTATTTTATTTATGTTTCAGAGAAGAGTGATATAATAAATAATACACAAATAACAGATACATTAAAAACAATTTAATTTTGCATGCATTTTTTAAATACATGCAAGGTATAACTGAAAAGTTTGTTGGGAGGAATCAATAAAGTGCACTTAGTGTGATTTAAATACTGTATTCCAGCAGATTCAAAGCATTATGTGGAAATTATCTTTTTATTGCAGTACTCCTAAATATTTTTAGACGGTGTCAAATTAATAGTATATACTTCCTGTCTATCTGTTTACTTTTAACAGCACAGTCTGATCCATGTTATTTACAATTCCAACTGAGATTAGTTTGGTTTAGTACAGACTATGTTTAGGTCTGCAGGCTAAAGCAGCTAAAGTTCTTCAAGGCAGTAGATAATGTTGTAGCGTCTCCAGTTTTACATTCCTGCTCCAAGCCCTACCCAGTCACCAGGGCATGAAGGGCAATGTCCTTTTGCTTGCACTGAGACTTCTGACCTTGTGAAGGGCTGGATGGAATGGTGTGATGCTGGGCAAAAAGGAAGAGGAAATGGATCTGTGCCTTCCGCAATACATTGTGGCCATTTCCGTACTACATCGTTTTAGTGCTATTATTCCACTTTCAAGATCCTACGGAATTCTGGGGTTTGTAGTTTACTAAGGCCAAAGACCTCTCTGGCTGAGAATTCTAAATACCCCTCCCTAAACTGCAAACCCCAGGATTCCATAGGATGTCATAGAATCATAGAATCAGAAGAGTTGAAAGATACCCCAGGGGCCATTGAGTCCAAACCCTGCCATGCAAGAACACACATCAAAGCATTCCCAACAGATAGCCATCCAGCCTCTGCTTAAAAACCTCCAAAGAAGGAGACTACACCACACTCTGAGGCAGCATATTCCACTGCTGGACAGCTCCTAAGGTTCAGGGGGAATTGCCTTTTCTGAAGCTTGAATCCATTGCTCCTTGTCCTAGTCTCTGGAGCAGCGGAAAACAAGCCCGCTCCATCCTTGACATGACATCCCTTCAAATATTTGAACATGGGTATCATGTGCCCTCCTAACCTTCTCTTCTGCAGACTAAACATCCCCAGCTCCCTAAGCCATTCCTCATAGGGCATGGCCTCCAGACCCTTCACCATTTTGGTCGCCGTCCTCTGGACATGCTCCAGGTTGTCGATATCCTTCTTGAGTTGAGGTACCCAGAACTGGACACAGTATTCCAAATGAGGTCTAACCAATGCAGAATAGAGTGGTACCGTTACCTCCCTCGATCTAGACACCATACTCCTATTGATGCAACCAAGAATTGCGTTGACTTTCTTGGCTGCCGTATCACACTGCTGACTCATGTTCAGTTTGTGATCTACCAAGACTCCTAGATCCCTTTCACACGTGCTGTTATCCAGCTGAAAGTGGGATAATTATGTCAAAAGTAGAATAATAGCACTATAACAGTGCAGTGTGGAAATGGCTTAAGAGGCAAATGGTGCTCTTTTTACCTGCACGCATGCAAAATCAAATGTGAAGCTAAATTAATATAAACTTAAAGAAATCGTTCTAGTTTTCTGGAGATTAATTTCTGATTTCATTTTGCCAAAAAGTTAAAGCATTCAATTTGCAGCAGAAGTGCTGAGTGGCAAGAAGAAAGAGAACTAGGTGTTCCTCTAAAAGAGGACAGGGAGGAGGAGATTGTGATGATACTGACTGGCAGGACAAATCATATTGCAAGTTCTAAAGACTTGCTTATACCTCTTGAACATCAATTAAAGAATAAAGCACCACCTGTGCTCATCTTGGAACCTATAAGAATGGAGCCTTTCCCTCTCTAGCTTTTGTTGGTAATTAACTGACTGCTTCTCCTGTGCTCCTGTTTGCTGCCCTTGCCTGTGTTTCTCCCTTGACTTGTGTTTGTTTTGCCTGCCTCTGATTTATGGACATGGTTGGGACCATTATTGCTTCTCATTTGCAAAGCTGTTTCTTTGCTTAAGTAAACTGACTACTTAAGTTACTGCTGAGTTTCTGACATATGTTTTTTATCAGCTTCTTCTGGCTGCCAGCCCAGGCCAAACTTGGACAGCTGCTGGTGGAGAGGATGTTAAGAGAAGGGTGTAGCAATATCCGTGGATGACATCATCCACTGAGATCTGCTGAGGTCCCCTGGAGTTCTCAGCGAATGATGACGTCAATCTGCAACTGGCTGTGGGAACATAGCTAGACACTTTTCCAATCTCCCCCACCCCACTCCAACTGGTAGTGGAATGGCCAGTGCATCTATCACACTGCAAGAATAATTCTTGAGGAGTGGGGCTACCAATCTCTTCAACAACAACAGCAACCAAAACAACTGCTTATGCAAGCATTAAGTGGATTTATGCCTATGAACATCTCTAACAGGATGCCAACCTCCAAGAGTGAAGGAAGAAGGAAGTATGAAGAGATTCAAGGATGTATCAAACCCAAAGGATATCTGCATTCTTCTAATCCACACTTTATAGTCAGCCTTCCATGTTAGGTTGGGCAGAAGCATTTATAAGTGGGACAACCAAACTCCCTCTCATTGGTGAACAGTATGTGAGGGCCAAGTCCAACAAAAGGAAAAGTGGTATTCTCTTTCCTCCTCCTCCTCTGTGCAGAGCAGGGTTTAACAGTCAATTACTATGGCCAATTAAAGATTTCAGCCCAGCTATGAAATCTTAGAATTCTTCCGATATAAACTGCAGCTTTGATCATGTCTCTGCAGAATGGGGGGAGGGGGGGATCCGAACTATTTCTCTCTCATAGGAAATGTTCTGCCTATGTAAATGTGCCATTTTATAAAATCATTTAATAACACAATGAACGAACACAAGTCAGTAGTGCTGAAGAAGAGGTACGACATCGCTCAGCTATAAAATCAAACTTGTGAGTAACTGAGGAGCATATTTTTTATGAGCATAGCTCTTCAAGTAAGATCAGTATGCCAAAAGTTTTCAGTGCCTTCACTTATAAACAAAACTAAAACACCTTAGGGAAAAATTTGAAGTTCCAAGAACGTATCAGACACAGCACTTTAATCTTGGGGTTCTTTTCCATCCTCAGCATTTTGGGGTTCTTGCTTTCACTGCAAAAGCAAAAAGAAGGCTGATTTTCAGCTGTTTGTCTCCCATACAGGGCTTGTTTTGTTTTGTTTCCTTTACCCAGAAGTCCTCCCCAAAGGCAGCAAAAGGAGCTCTGAGACTCAGATTCACCTAAATTTTGCTTGGGTCAGGGATGTAGTTAGGAGCGTAGGCACAGGAATGCATGCGCGCGCGCACACACACACACGCACACACACACACACACACACCAGTCAATAGGCAGTCCAAGCTTTGGTCCACTCAAGCCATGGCCACTGAAATTTTCATTATTAAGCACCTAAATCAGTGTAAGCAACCTTATGCTCCCAACAGCTTTTGAACTGCAGCTCCTTGACTGTTGTGCAGGCTGGCTGATGGTTATAAGAACTGGAGCCTAAAATACCTTGAGGTAACCAGGTTTCCAGTCCCAAGTATTTATATCTGAAATATCTAGCAGATTTGGAGCGATTTCCCATACTCATTCTTCTGCTTGAAATCTATCCACCCACACTTCATGATTCTGTGAGCCTCCTTGAACAGAAAGAAAACAAAACAAATAAATAAATACAGGACTAGAATATGAATGTGAGTGAGAATGTGTCTATATCAATATCTATCTGTCTGTTAAAGTATGCAAAATGTTAAGAAAGGAACCAGTGCAAATAAACATGGCTTCCTCATACTTTGTTCCTCTACCACTTTCTCTTCTGTTGACACATCTGATTTTTCTTTCTGCAGTTTGCTCACTGTCGTTGTTGAAATGTTAAAAGAGATATGTTCATCTGCTTCAGTTTTTGTGTGAGTCTTGTAGAACCTTTAAGGAACTAAGCTGCTGCTTCTGACTCACCCTGCATTTGAAACTGTTTGAAGAGTAAATTGAGCAGGAATGGTATGTTGCGTGAGAATCGTTTCTTTATTGCCTTCTAAAAATCCATCCAGTTCCTTATTCTTTTCAGATTGCTATTTCTTTTCTTTTTCTTCTTGATGTATTTCATTTCTGTGTCAATTTTTCTTATGGAGATAAATCACACCTAGCCACTTTGAAAGTTAAGCCTCAGGCTTAGTTTTTCATGCTTCTTTCCAGGAAGACAGGTGCAATGGTCTCTCCATGTTCATGAGGGTTTGGGGCTGCAGAATGCTCATGAAAGTGAAAAACCTGTGAATAGCTCCCCTCTGTAATTCTCTCCCATTCCCTTGCCTCTGACCCCAGCGCTCCTGGAGGACTGGGGGAGGAAAAAAGAAAAAGTAAAGCGCTTACCAGTACTTTCCCCTCAAACAGAGAGGAGTGGAGTTCTGGAGTTCTAGCTACTTCCAGACACCATCTTGAGAAAGGAGAAGGAGCAAAGAGAGCACCTGAACAATCAGCAGCCATTAGATAACGGAATGTGCAGCCACATGGCAGAGGATGTGCCTCAAGCAGTGAGAGGGAGCTTTGCTCACCCAAAACGGGGAAAAATCATCCATTTTAAACACTAGCCTCACAAGCCTGGGGTGAGAAATGCAAGGAAATGGGAGGAAGAGAATTGTGGAGGGAAAGCCGAGCATGTGCCTCACAAATAACCAAATTTGCGAAGGTCAGCCCCATGAATGTGGAGGAAGGACTGTATTTCTGACTAGTTATTACAAGCATTCCAACTCCTTCCAAACAGGTTGTGGACACTTATAACACCTTATTCTCTCTTTCCAAATTCCCAAATAACCTCAAGATCCATGGCCAGTTCCACATCGGATAGATACTTATATTCTTCTGGGTGAACCTCCATTTTTGGGGGAGCCATTTTTCCATTTGTTTGTTTGTTTATTTCAGCTGTATATCCCTTTGATGAGTCACATTCATACCCTGGTATAGCTCTGGTAGTTTGGATTGAAGCATAGTGTTCTGTAACGTTAAAGTATCAGCTCTGTTTCTTTTCGTCCACGAGCTCCTCCTGAACTCAATTGACAAAGTCATCTTTCTTTTCTGTAGAAAGCTGAATGTTTTCTATTTTGGTGCCGGAGTTTTCCTCTCAAATCTCTGCAGTCCCTAATTTATCCTGGAGGCTTTTTTTCTTGAGCATTATTCAGGCAGACATTTACTGGCCAGAAGGTAATGAAGAGAATTGTACTAGCAATGGGTTAGTGGATATAAGAATATTCTGGGCTGCCTTGAGTCTCTGGTGCACAGTGTTCAAACTAGTCAATTGTCATCTTAATTGTATCACTCTAATGACACCTTTTTGACAGACCAAGCAGGCCATTTTCTTTGTGGTCTTGCTGTTGGGCTTTTACTACTAGGACTAGGAAAGATACTGTTGACATAATTTAGTAAGAAATAATTTTGCTAAATTAGAAGCACTGAGACTTTTTAAAAAAAATGTTGGTAAAAACATTTTCAGCCTTGAGAGCCAACATGGTGTAGTGGTTTGAGTGTTGCACTGCGTCCTTGGGAGTTCAGGGTTCGAATCCCTACTTGAAGCCCATTGGGTGATTTTGGGCAGGTCATACTTTTTCAGCCTTAGAGGAAGGCAACTCAAATTCTGTCAAGAAAACCCTGTGCTAGATTTGCTTTAGGGTTGTCATAGGTCAGAAATTACTTGAAGGCACACAACAACAACAACATTTTCAGACATACTGTCATGTCCAGGGAATTTGCACACTTTTAAACATTTGTCTTTAAAATTATCAGTTATAAAGCATCTAGCACAAAGGTGGTAGTGTTAAAGGCAGTTTAATTCTTAGAAACTTCCATTTACTTCAGTGGGGTTTGAGCAAGAAAATATGCTGTTGGATTGTGCCCCAGTTGTTGACATCCCTGCATTGTGAAAACTGTTCACAATGCTTCCTGCTCTTTAATCACTTCTTGATTAAATCACTTCCTGAAACACTTGCTGCATGTATTGCTATCCTGTTGGAACAAAGATATCCTCTGTGTTGTGTCTTGTTGCATAAAAGTCAAGTTTTCTGCCATCTGTGCTCTAGTCATTGTGCTTCGCATTTTGGCTGCTTCAGGGTCTCTGTATATCAAGAAGCCTGTGCACTAAAGGTTGGAGAGCATGTTTGGGGGAGACCATGTCAATAGCCCTGGTTAGATTTTGATTCCATGTATAACCAGAGCTTCAACAGGATCATGGGTGACACCAGCCCTAAAACTCTCTAAGGCCTCCTGGAGTCTCAAGGGATCCATTAGCTTTTCAGGGCAGACCATTTTAATAGGACTTTACCCCTGCAAGGGCAGGTTGTAGCTGTGATGCTAGCCCTGACCAGAAAATGATCTGTCCATGACAGCTTGGAGGTATTAATCACCTCCACCCTCAGATCCATAAGTTCTGAGCTGAACATTGCACCAAGGGTGTGACCTTCTGAATGTCTAGGTCCTGAAACCAATTGGGATAGGCCCAGGTTTTCGTGGATACCAAACACCCGAGCTGCACCTGACAAACTGGCCTCTAGCAGTATGTTGAAGCCACCCAGATGCTTTTAATCTGTTGGATTCAATTTTATTATTTTAAATTTAACATTGTCTTACATTCCCTAAATTGATTTTACTTGTATGCTCTTCCAAGGTTACAAGTAAAATTACAAGCTATTTGTCATGCGGCTTCCTTGTGGTTTCCTGGGTCTCCCGTTGATTGCTTTTTTAAAAATGGTGTTGCAATGGCCATTTGTTGCTTCTCTGGTACAGAGGGAGGCCTTAGAGTCATGATAAATGTTTTAGTTAAAAGATCAACCATATTACTTCTGAAGTCTTTAAGAACTCTTGAATAGATAGATCTGGACCCAGTGATTTATTTATTTCTGATTTGCCAATGAAGTATTGAACTTCTTCTCTTGTCACGATTGATTACCTCACTCCTCACCCTCACCCTCACCTCTTTGGTTCAGGCATGGGTTTTTCCTTTATACCTTCAATAGTGAAGATGGATGAAAATAATTCGTCCAGCTTCTCTGCAGGGATCCTCAACTGCCTTCAGGACTCTTTCAGTTTCCCTTTAGTCAAACGTTTCAGCTGTCTTTTTGCAGGCTACTTGCCTCTGGTACAATTAACAAAGTAAAAAGTTTGCTGAGCATTACTTGAAAAGAAATTTTGGTACCAGAGATGGAATTAACATCTCAAACAAATTGGGGTAGATTCTGCTATCTGCAAAGAAAAACAGTTCAATATGTTTCAGCAAATCTTTTCTTCGGAACTAACAATATGAGCATGTGAAATGAAAGAATCAGCTTGGGTACACTTGTATAAGTAAACAAAAACATTTTGAACCTTCTAGAGACCACTTGAAGACTTTTTCCAAAAGCATTCAAGGATGACTTTTTCTTTCACCATCCTTCGTTTTTCTTATGAATTCCATTTAGGGCCAAATGTATAGACCCATGTGTGTCTGTGCTTCCCATGCTGAAGATCCATGGTGAGCCAGCCTTATCTGCTCTCTCCTTTTCTTTCTGTTTTGTTGTTTGTGCACTCTCTGTAAAGGATTCTGGCGGCAGCCGCTGTTTATCTTGCCTATTTTAGGCAAACACACAGGGCTGCAATGTGATAGTCTATAGAAGAATCCAGCTCTTTCCCATCTCAAGCTTTGTTTATTGCCCTGTTTACTGCAGTCATGCTATTATATCCCAGCACTAAAGAATTTGTTTCTCCAGTCCTCCTTCAGCATTCTCCCAATGCTGACAGTACTTTTTTAAAAAAGCCAGCTAGATAAAGGGTGAAGAAGAAAAACCATTGTAAAAAGGAATTTCTTGGCAGAGGCATTGTTAATTCAGGTATGCATGTACATTTAACATTTTGGAATTTATGTACATAACATTGACAATATGATACCTATAACAGCATTTAGATAATTTTGGATTGTTTTTATGTTAGGTTTTATTTAAATGATTCCAATTTAAGGAAAAAAAGGAAAGAATAATAGGTGCATTAAGTTGTGTCTGCCTTACTGAGCAAAGCACCCTTACCGTCTTGTCAGTGCTGCCAAAGGAGCAATTAAAGTGGTGGATGGAGGACATGACAGCAAAACCATATCAGTTTTCCATGGCAGACAAGTGTGACTGACAGTCTGCATCATATCAAACAGCATCTAAGCTGTTCAAGAAGGTCCGGGGGGTGGGGGGAGTTACAATTCCTTTTAAAGACTGCTTTCAGCAGCCACGCTAACCCAGTCATGAACTATTGCTGGGAATGGGAAAGATTTGAATTCTAAGCAAAATGGCATTCAGGAATACTTGGGTATTTGTCTTTATGTCCCTGTTAGTGTGAACCTGGCTTCTAGCCACCCATCCGTCCCCAAATTGATGAGATCAGATGTTCTTTCTAATCCAATAATGTGTATTTAGCATTTTCACTCTAAATGGCTTGTCGATATGAGATCACAGGTAACATTCAGCCCTCTCGCTTCTGTAATGGGTAGGACTTGTGATGTAACTGCTTGTAATGCCACTGTAAAAATATTGCATGTGATTCGATTGTAAGACTGATGTTTGTGAAATGTATGCTCTGTTAGTGTTAACCCTGTCCTGTTTTTCTAAGCATGCTTCCATTGCAGTGCGTACCTGTTTATTCTTTTGTTCTTAGCATGTATTATTTTTTCCTAAAAGATTTTTTTAAAAATGGGAGGAGACTTAGCTGGAAAACACAGGAGGGTTCCAAATGGAAGAAAACGCTATCTGGAGCCCTTGTAAAATGTTGTGTTTGAGGCAAAGTGATCACAGGACAAAAGGTTCATCTGGAAGCAAACCAGGATATCTTTTTCATTAATTCCAAGTCTTCCAGCCTGGCAGAAAATGTAGAGGCTAGAGTTTCAGAATGGGAGCAGAAAGATTCTGGTTCAAGTCCAAACTAAGCTAGAAAATTCACTGGGTGACCTTGAACTGGTCTTTCAGTCTAACCTACCTCCCAAGCTTGTTGCAATGACAAAGTAGGGAGGACAAGTTCCGTGTATGAAAATTGAGGTCACTGCAAAAAGAATGGAATTTAAGTGCAACTCATTAATGGAACAATGAATGCAATATTTTATTGACAGAATGTGTATTTTGCTATTTTGTAGTGTGCAACACACTGCAGTATTGTTAGGCTGAAGCAGGGATTTCAACTGGGGCTTTCCATTTTGAAAATGGTGCCCTCTATTAATATTGCTGGGGAGCTTCCATTGACTTTCCACCTGCCCACCTGTACTCACAGTAACTGCTTTCCTCACCCTTTTGTCATTTTAGTGGCACTTCGTCCAAAATGCGTTGCAGTTCTTTTTTTTAAATCTGTCTCTTCAACATATTCTTGGTCCCTTGAGTGGTAACAGTCCTGCAGCCACTGACGATTACACGCTACTGCTTCAGATAGCAACTCCGAAATCTCTAGGTGGATTTTAATGCCTCCTGCTGCTTAATACTGGCATTCATCGATTACCCCCACCTTCAGTCAATCTGCAAATTCACTAGCTGATTATTCTACTTAACAAACAGATTGAAGTCTGTCTTAATGTAGGTGCTTTATTTTGTTCTGTTTTGTTTTGTTTATAATGTCTTTGGGAATAAAATGAAATCAATCCGGTATGGCATTAATGTGTCACATGTTTGAGTTGAATTGATTAATTGTCCTTTTAATGAACAATTATAAACAGTACGTCCTACTGACAAGACCAGCAGCTGATTGGAAGAAGAATAGTCTACAATACGACATTGTGTAACCCTATTAACGTCTTTTCAGTTCCTGGGATGAAACGAGTTGAGACTGAGGCCATTTCCACACTACACTGTTATAGTGCTACTATTCCACTTTCAGCATTCTGTGGAATTTTGGGGTTTGTAGTTTCCTGGGGCCAAAGAGTTCTCTGGCTGAGAATTCTAAAGGCCCCTCCCTGAACTGCCAGCCCCAGGATTCCATAGGAGGTTGAAAGTGGATTAAAGCACTATAACAGTGTAGTGTGGAAATGGCCTGAGTGTGTTTTCTGGATATCAGGTCGCAAGAAGCAGCATTAGTCAGCACCATTACTGCACGAGGGCAAAGGTTTAATAAACCCTTACTGACAGCTTTCTTGGTAAGATTTCCCCATGGCGTTCCTCTGAGGCAGAAAGTCTGTGACTTCTCCGACGTCACACAGAGGGTTTCCGTAGCTGAAGAGACAAGTGAATCCTGGTATCCTGAGCCATAATCCAGCTTTCAAACCACCATGTAACACAGTGAAGTATCTTTATTTTTATCTTATTTGTGAATGTGATTGAGCATTAACACATTTATTTTATTTATTTATTAAGTACAAATATTGTTTGTTTATTAAATTATTAAATTATTTATTAAATACGTGTATATTGCCCTCTATCTGAGGTTTGTGCATACCCACTTTTTATTTGCAATCCACTTTTTTTTTTAAATGTCCTTTGGTATGGAACACCCTAAATCATGTTATTTTTAATGGCGCTAGTGGAAGGAACACTTCTTAGCGTTATATTGCCTGTAAATGTCATTCAGCATTTATGTTTGTTGTTGCTGGCGTTCATAGATCACTCTTCTTTAAAGATAAACTGTGTCACTTGTGTTGTTTATGATAATGCTTTGCTATTTCAGAAATACAGCTGTGGCCAGGCCAGGCCAACCAACCCCCCACACCTCCGAAGATCAGTTTTCTACCCGTTTTAGAATAAAATGAACCCATATATTCAGGATCAGTTCTAGATAATCCCAGACAGTCTTCAGCTGTTCAGTTGGATTGTCCAATTACACCAGGATGGATATGGGAGGTTGCAATTTTACCACCCATCCCAGTTGCATTTCTGCAAATAGGTTTATCTGCCTTGTTTCAGAAATCTGCAAATCATGCTTTATCAGAGAGAGTAGTGGTGCATGCCTTTTCACAAGCAAAGGCCTGATTTTTAAGAAAGAGCATGCCTTGTTTCCAGACCTATTCTCCAGATCCATTCCATAGAAGTACACTTAATCACAAAACCTGATAATTATACTGAAGGAGCAGCTTGTGGCCTCGGAAGACAGTTCACTTTCAAGATCAGCACACCCTGCTGGATGATCTGAGAGAATAGCCACAATAGTCTGGGGGCTGCAGAGTCAAACAGCATTACTGCCGAGTTGTCCGGAGAATGCAAAAAGTATTGCTTTCTGGACTGCCGCGGCTAATCTGCCTCACCACTTAAGGCTGCTTCTGTGAGTCAGAGTTAATGTATACGATTACTGGGCAGAGCGGAAACTCTAATCGACACTGGGTTTAAGTGCAACCCAGTCGCTGTCTTTTTTTTTCTTTCCAACAACACATCTACCCTGCAATGCCTTCTCTCTCTCTCTCTGTTAGCTGAGAAAAAGTTCTGTGCAGGTGATCCATGAATAGGAAGTAGCAATATTTCTGAAAGGATTGTTGCAGTTGTTTCATCTTCTTGTTCTTTTCGATTGCTCGGAAGTTTGCCAATAACGTTTCTCTGGAAGCTGTTATTGGGTCAGACGGCCGTCCTCTGTTCTGTCAAAGTCTCGTGTCAAAATGTTCTGACAGGTTTAGTTTATTTTCATATCAGCTGCCTAATTAAAAGATGCCTCTAGTGACTTTGGTGCCAAAGGTATTGCCCGGCATGGTTTGGTTGCAGACTTTGTTCTAGGCCTTGATGCCCTCACTGTTGCTTGGCCATTCAGAGAGCTTGACAGTTTTGGTTTCTGCCTAATATCCAATGTACTGTTGTAACCACCATGACTTCACTGTCACATTCATTTTGTTTTGTCCTTTGGGCATTGAATTTACATGGAAAGGAACAGGTTGGTAAAGGTGGGTGCAAGATAGATGAATCCAAGGGGGACAGTCTTTTGTTACCATGTTCCTCAGTTAGCAAAGCTTTTGACTATGAAATTCCTTTATATAAAAGCTTTTTATGCAAACTGGCCACCCATTTCCTTGTTGTCCTTTGTGTAGCTGCAGATGATGATGATGATGATGATGATGATGATTGATGATTACAGCATTGCAATTAGAAGGATGGTGAAAGAGGGCTGGAAGAATGCAGATGGCATTTCTGTGTCAAGAGTATGGATAAACAATGCAATAAACGGATCTTGACCTGGAAAAGAACTGGATTCTTCAGTAGACAGTCATGTTGTAGCCCTGTGTGCTTGCCTAAAACAGGCAAGATAAATAGCAGCTACCTCTGGAATCCTTTACTGAGTGTGCATGAACAGCAAAACAGGGGGAAATGGGGAAACCAGGTAAGCCTGCCTCATCAGCTACCCTTGTATGTTAAAAGAAGCTTAGATCTAGAAGTGTGGCATTCAAGTTAGAAATGATAAGCAAAGTAGAGAATGGTGAAAGAAAAAAATCATCCCTGGATGACTTTAAAAAAAAGGCTTCAAGTGGCCTCTAGAAAGTTCAAAATATTTTTGTTCACTTAGCAAGGCTTGGCTGACCTGATTGTTTGGCTTCACCCATACAATTTGTTAGTTTTCAACAAAAATGTTTGCTGAAACATGTTGAACTGCTCCTTTTGTTTATTATGTTTTGTGCTATAAAAACTATTCCTAATCTTTCCATGTTTTTTTCTACCACTGGTAGAAAATTTTCAGGTAAAAAAAAAATGCCTAGAACACATTGGTTTCGTTGTCTGAGGCATATCTGTACAAGCCACTGAAGAAATGTGACAGCCAAGCAAACGTTTGAATCTGGATGTCCGATATTCAGACCTCAGACATAAATTCTATTGTAGCACATTCTGGCTTCCTTAGGAAACCCACCTCCCAGAGTTCAAGATTCGGGAACCAGAAGATAAAAGAAGTCTACATTTTGATATTTTTGCCTGCATGATAGAAACTATTTTTTTCCATGCATTTAGGGGTTGTTAGAGCCAGCATGGTGCAGTGGTTTGAGCATGGAATTATGATACCAGAAACCAGATTTTGATATCCCACTTGACCATGGAAACCCACTGGGCAAGACTTATGGTGGAACAGTGATTATTATTGTTCCTTTCGTTTTATTGGTTGTATGGACTGTGGATGCAGCTTCTCTAAAAAAAAAAAAACCTATTGTTGAAAAAAGTCACTTTTACAAATAACTGCTGGCATTTCTGTGTTAATAGAGATAGCAGAAGCAGTGTTAGAAACAAGTTCTGTCATTCTAGGCAGTCTTTATATTACCTGTATAACGTGACTGAAGCATGAAAGCTAGGAATGGGCGGCCATTGGAAAAGTGTTATCAAAGAATCCTATTTTTAATATGCTTTGGACCTTGACCTTTTTAAAATCCCTCCAGGTCATCACCCACCCTTCCATTCTGGTTGCCTTTTTTGTGCTTTCTGAAATTGTCGTTGTGTCTTTGTGAGTTCATCTCATTAGCAAGACAGTATGATTTTAGAATCATTTATCTCTTACTTCTCTGGCCATAGGGGATTTTTACTGAACAATGTTATTTGACTTAAATAACTGCAAGCAACATTTATAATGAGCAGTCTTTGGAACAGGGTCATAGATCCTCTTTGCACAATATACATACACCAATACCTTCCATACTTAGACGTTCCATTCTTAGAAATTTTATAACAACCACTAGGATGCTGTTTATCACTCCCATTCGAGCAAGCATCTCTGAGGAAGCTGAAAGGTCAGATACTTTATTTGTAGAAATACCCATTCCCAAACTTTTCTTTTTAAGAAGTATTTCAATTTTACGGTATTCTTCTGGGATCTGGCTTCTGTCTGGAAACACTGTTGTTCAGTTGGTATATGTCTGTATTCATGTGTGTGTATTATCTTTTGATTGTGAATTGGAAAGAGAGAGTGAGTGAGATACAGTGATACCTTTTAAACTAAGCTGTGGAAATACACTGGTACGTCCCACAATGGATGACAGAATACCAATAGGCAACAGAATACCACTGGGCAAAGTTAACATAAGAAGAAGCCTGCTGCGTCAGACCAAGAATATACCAGGTACCCTCTGTTTTTAGATATACCCTCTTAGATGTACCTCGATGTAGCCCATAAAGCCAAACTCTCTCACCCATTTATTCTCCAGAAATTATATTGTTTCTGAGCATGCAGATTTCATATTGGCATATTTTATTTATTACATCTCTCCCCCTTTGTTTTGTTTGTTTTCATTTACAATTTGAGTTTCTCAAATAGTTCTGTGCCGTTTCCACACTAGACTGTTATAGCACGATTATTCCACTTTCAACATCCTACGGAATCCTGGGATTTGTAGTTGCGAGAGGGCCCTTTAGAATTCTCAGCCAGAGAGCGCGTTGGTCTCAGTGAACTGCAAACCTCAGAATTCCACAGGATGTTGAAAGTGGAATAGTAGTTCTGTAACAGTCTAGTGAGGGAATGGCCCTGGTCACTCCATCTTAGAAAAGGGATTGTAAAGCTGGCAAAAGTGAAGAAAATGGCAGCTCAGCTGTGTGTGTGTATGTGTGTGTTTATTTGTTAGCATCTTCCTAATTGAAAAACATGCTACCGTACCTTGAACTTTGCAGTATAGGGATAAAATCAGGACGTGTTTGTGAAGATAATTCTTCACTCATGCATTTTCTATTTCTGTAGCAGCAGCCTCACTTCCACTCTGTTCATCATGCAAGAAAAAAAAAAATTTTCAGCACCAGTTTTACTAGTTGCCTGAATGTAATGTCCCCCACCCTGCCTTCTTTTCCCTTTTATTGGCAAAAGGAACAGAAATGCCAGTGGAAGTTAATGTTGAGCAAATTTGCTGACTTGGCTTTTGGTGGACGGTGTGTGTGCGTGTGCACACTTGTAAGCAATTATATTCCAGATTCAGATCCAATATGTTTATTGTACTAGCCATGGCAAAGAAATTAAAAATACATGCAATACATAAGCCTTTAAGATAAAACAAAATGGGAGTGCAAAACTATAAAAAAAACCCATACATTGTGTGCCATGGCCAAAGTTATTGCCAATGTAGTATGAAAAGTTATATTCAGAAAAGAATTAATTGTGTTCAGTGTGAATCCGCAAAGCGACACCATTTTCCAGTGACCATCCCTGTCACGTCGTTTGGTCAGACTTCAGATATCTCTTTCAGGCATTCTCTTTGGGACGGCCTTTTAAATCTCATCACAATAGGATGAATAGCAACTTTAAAATTGCGTGACCATTCTGCCATATTCCTCCACAACATTCTACAGTGGTCATTTTCCAAACCGGAAGCCTCCGTCTCCATGAGAGTTAAGTGACAATGCCCTAATGCTGCTTCATAACTTACGGAAGTCTATTGTTAAGAGAACAAAGGCCCTTTCACACGATATAGTTATAGCACTATGATTCCATTTTAACTGTCCTCCGGACATTATATATTAATTTCAGAAGGTATGTTACTTTCTGACCGAGAATTCTCTATGTCCCTCCCTCACTAAACTGCAGATCCCAGGATTCGATAAGATGCTGCTGTGACAGTTAAAGTAGAATCATAGCACTAAATATGTAATGTAGAAAGGTCTTTGGATAATGTCATATATAACAGTCTAACAGTATTATTGGTTCATCCGAAGTAATTGTCAATTGCTGACATGAATGTTACCAAAATTAAAAGAGGTTAATTGAGAGGTGTTCTTATAAGTATTCATTTACAGCCATGTGCAGTGATGATAACTCACCGTATGAGTGACTCATATGTCACCTTAGATGCAACAGCTAGGATTGAACTAAAGCTTATTTGCTAAGTGTGGATCTAGCTCAAGTTTAACTCTTGTAAGTAAAAATGATAAGGGGTAGTTATGAGTATTTAGCTTTGTAGTTTACAGAGGCCAAAGAGCTCTCTGGCTGAGAATTCTAAAGGTCTCTCCCTAAATGGCAAACTTCAGGATTCTGTATGATGTTGAAAGTGGAATAATAGCATTGTACCAGTGTAGTGTGAAAATGGCATGAGACACCTAGACTAGAAATCAGAGTTTGGGAACTATTTAAGATAGCAGAGTGGGATACAGATGGTTCTTGGCCATGGGGTACAATCCTCTGGGATATTCTCCTGCTGAGCAGCACTATTGAGATTATGAAAGCTGTGCAAGAAAACTACTGTGCTCATTTCAATACAGTTGGAGAAGGAGAACTTCCTCTCCCAGTGAGTTGTGCCTGCGTTGTTGCTGGATTTTCTGCCCGAGGCGATGAGAAATGTCTTGGCTGAGTTTGATAACTGCAGTATTTCTAAAACATGCCGCTTAGATTTCTTCACTTTACACACACACACACACACGCACAAATCTGAAAATGGTACATTGTCTTCAGCACTTAATTAAAATATTTGAAAAAGCTCTCTCTAGATTTCCATAACTGTAAACTTCAGGGGAAAACACTGATAGTGAGAGTAGGACTCCCAAAATTATCTGGAGGCAAACACTGTGAGAAGTCTGCCTGAGGCTGCTAAAATGTAAGGGTTTTGTGATAATTTATGTCATAAAACAGAAGTGTAGCAATGGACGCCACCATGTGGAATTGAGTCTACACTGCAGGGTAAAACAACAACAGGGACCGAAATGAACATCCGGAGATGATGTACCTCTTCTTTCTGGCCGGTTACTTCCACTGATGGGGTGAAATGTTCCCTTCCATTTGCAGTCCGTCCCATAATATCTGTCTTGTTTGTAGCAGGAACAGATATTCTCAATCCCTGCTGAAAAGGGAAGAACACGTAACATCTTGCTGAAATATTTCCACAGAACGTGTTTTCTCTGAAGGCCTTCAGATTAACCTGCCACAGTATATGTGGAGTCTTGTTCTCTAACACAATTAATTCTTCAGTGCCAAGGATTCATTTGCATCGGGGTTGTGGGTGGGGTGGTAGAAGATGGGGCGAAAATACTGTTTAAACATTATCTTGTTGCAAGCATTTTAATTTGGCCTGACTGCAGCTACAAAGCTGTTTCTTAATTCAAAATGCATGAGGTGCCATCCACAGAGCCAAGGGTGGATAACAGCAATTTTATGTAGGAGAGGGTGAAAGTTTCATTCAGTTTTATTTAAAAAAACAAAACAAAATTTACCCAGATTTGCAAAATTGGAACATAGAATAAAGTGAAGCTTACTATTTTCTCCCTACTAATATTTGTATATTTGTAATATTTGTACTATTAGTATGTATATTCCTGAGCGGTTAGTATGAAAATCAGACAAAGCATCGCAGGAAGATTCCTTAGACTCCATCAGAACTTCGGTCCGTCTGTCCCGTAGTGTCTTTCCAAAGGATGAAAACCATCTGTTTCCTCTTATTGAAGCCCATGTTCTTTCAGGGGTCATTTGTTAGGTGCTTCCCACTTGCAACTGGTGGGCAGATCTGAAGCCAGTGGTGGTGGGGACAAAGTAGAGGGAGCCACCCCATTGTCCCCCCACCCCTTTTCCCCTCTTCAACCACACTTAGCAGGCTGCTGGTCAAGAACTCAGTCTTTCTAAAAGTCCAGACCATTTGCTTGCACATGGCTTTTGAAATTAGAGGATGAAGACTACCTGTCCTTCATCTGCACTGAGTAGTAGAAGTTTTCCAAGGTTTCAGATTCGCTCTGCCTTGGGATGCTGGCAGTTATACTTGGCATCCTCTGCTGGCAGTATGTGTGCTTTGTGTCCCATTGCCATCATAAGGAAACTGCTTCAGTTCAGTTCAATCCTTGGCCCATTTGTCTGAGCATCACCTGCACCGCCTGGAGCAGACTGCCAGTTTGTCAGATAAGATGGCAAAGATTTTCTGCATTCAAAGTGTTCACCTCTTCCACTGACCTACGTTTCATGATGTCACCAAGAGATACCCAAATGTGTTTCTTCTACTCCTGTATAATTCAGATTTTGGTATTGTCTGTCAATGAGTGGTGTGAATGCTTTGTCTTGTCTCCTGAGGGGCTTTTGGGATTTCAGACACCGTTAACACATTCTACCTGCAGCAACAGACCACACAAACCATTATTCTCAACAAAATTCAGTCAGAGGATCTCCATTCCTCAGTCATCGGAAAGGATGTGCATGTGTACAGCCATACGGGCCACATGTAGGTCAGATTTCAAGTGGTGTTGGAACACACCATTATAGTGTTGCATCCTCAACGAAGCTGGTCCATTGTATTTTGCTGCTCAAGGTAGAGCAGCACCGCACCTTTACACCCAGTCAAGGTAACCGTGAGAGATGGTCAAGAGATGTATCTTTTCACTAATGGCTCCCACCCTACAGAAATATCTGCTAATGGAGGAGAGACTGGATCTGTCTCGTTTGTCTTTCCATCACCAGGTGAAGAACTGTTGCTGCTGCTGGTGTAAGGTTGTTCTGTTTCTCAAGTAAATTTAATGGCTTGAGTGTTCGCCTGGTATTTTATTGTGGTGTTTTTAATTTATTGTAATTGTTTGGCTTTTCTGTTATGTTTGAATTCAGCTTTTTTTTAAATATTTGAGCATTGTTAATGAATTTTGCCTTTCTAGAAAGGCAAAGTATACATGCCCCTGCCAATAAAGAGGAAATTCTATCCCTTCCCTTTTCCATTCATGCCTTTCATTGCTCCCCTGACACACAACTCTGGCAAATTGTTGGGACTGAACTTAAATAAGCCAAGGGCCATGAATGTTTTCCTGCATGAATGCATGTCACCTGGACTTACCCCCTTCCTTTTAATACAGAGGCTGCAGTCTGACTGTCAAACCTTGTCCTAGCTCCTATGTTATGCCACGCATTGGAGTTAGACCTATTTAGTTGAGGGATTCTTAATGTGCCATTCATGGACTGCTGGGAATCAATGGATGGGCTCGAGGGACCTGTGTAATAGATAGGGGTTGCTATTTCTTCTTCTTTTTTTCTGTCACTTTGATTTTTAAATGTCATGGGCCCTTTTCGCATGGTATCTGCCATGTTAAAGAGGGCCTGGAGCCTCGTGCGATTGTGAGGAGCGATCTGCATGACGCCCTTGCAATTGCACAAGGCTCCAGGGGCTGGCAGGCAACGATCGTGCACCTTTGCATTTTCGACTTTCAGCCTAAAATGCTGTATGATCACGCATTGCTCCTGGGCCCCGCGTGCACTTACCTGGTATGTGGAGCTTCGGGAGCCGGGCTGGTTGCTCTTCCTGTCTCAGTGCAGCCTAGGAAGGTCCCAGGCTGCACTGCGAAAGGAAGAGGCGGGGCTCTCGCGCAAGCAGAAAGCTTGTGCGGAGCTGAAGAAGCAGGGAAGCGAAAGCCTCTCATAAGAGGCTGCTCACGCAATCACCGCACCCCAGCGCCGAGAAAAGGTAGGATGCGGAAAGGGCCATGGTGACTTTTATGGTAAAGAGTTACTTGCAAATGTTCCTTGCATTCCTTCCCCCCCAAATTCCACACAATTCTATGCGGTGAAAACCAATTTCCAATATCATAAAATGAATTCTATGCAAAATTGTGCACCTATATATTTAGGTGTATATTAACCCCCCTCCCCCCAGCATAGAGGGGTCCTTAGTTTTCATCAGATTCTGGTAGATGGAGGCAACCCCATAATGTTGATAACAACTGCTGTAGCTCCACATCCCAATATTCCATTGACCTCTCGTATCCAGCCCCCCGAATTCTTGAACTTCTGGCTTTCATCTATATAGCTGTAGGACATTCTCCACAGGAATAGCATCCCCGCATGTTTAGAATGCATGCTTTGAAAACATGCAGTGTTTGAAATGAATAGGTGGTGTATATTAGGAAAGAAAGGGTCAATAAATATCAAAACTCACAATTTCAGGGAAGAGAAACATTCGTTTTGCTCTGGGCTCATGTGGCACATCTGCACCATAACAGTAGTGTGAAATAAGCAGTCTCTTCCAAAGATGTTATGCTGTAGTACAGGATTTGGCATGCTGCTGGCTCTATTTCTTTGTCTTTGTGGAATGCTGTTGCTTATGTATCTTCTGCGACTATCCATATTGCTTCCGAAAACAGAACAGGCTGACCTCAGGAGCCACATGGTTTGTTGAAATCACTGAGTATGCATAGCTGAACCTTAAATGTTGCTGTGTCCTGACAGTCCCTGGAGGATTGTTTGGTCTATTCTTATTAAACTGTTTAACACAATTATAAAATCAAAACCAGCAAAAATACAGCAATGGGAAAGGAAACAGAACTTGCAAGAAGTCCACAGTTAAAACACTGATTTTGGAAACTGAAAATCTAGATAGAGCTTTAAAGGATATACTCAGCACTTTAGGTTGGGCCTCCAGATGAACTGGTAGTCAACTAACAGCTGTATTTTGTGCAAACAGCTTGGTTGCAATTTGTCATCAAGTCAACTTCAGCTTTGGACAACTCTATGAATGAGAGACCTTGCTGAGCCCTGGCCATCAACAGCCCTGCTCAGGTCTTGCGAACTTAGGATTGTGGTTTCCTTGATTGAATCAATCCACCCATAATGCACTCTTCCTCTTTTCCTTCTGACCTTCACGTTTCTCAGCATTATTACCTTTTCCAGTGAGTCGCGTCATTCATGATTTGTCCAAAGTGCAACAGTTTCAGTTTCATTATTTTGGCCTCTAGTGAGAGTTCAGCATAGCTGAGTTAATAGCTTTATTTGTGTTTTCTGGACCAACCACAGTTATCTAACCTGCATGCAGCTCCATGTAAAGGTAATTAGTAGCTGAAATAAAAGGTTTCCAGAATATGGGTAATACTGGTCCAGCCCATGAACTAAAAGACAAATAAGACGGGTTTCCATCTGCATGCTACAGAAACATCGTACTAAATCTCTGGATAATTCTTTTCTGAAGATGTCAAAATCTGGAGGTGAGAAGAGGGAATGGATTCTCTAAGGACATTTTCTCCAGCTTTTTCCCGCACTGGAGAAGAGATGGGAAACTGTGGAATGCATATTGTAAGAGGGGGAAAGAACTCCAATTAATTTCTTTCGGAATGAGTGAAATCTTTTAAAGACAAGATTTTATGCAGTCAAAATTGTCATGAGCAAAGGTTACTGTGTAATGCAGTGACCTAACTCCTACTGTTAGCCTCCATTAGAATAAAATCATTGACTCAGTTGCATTTACCTAGGTGTTGACTCGCCATTCAACAATTGATTTAACGGCTTAGCTCTACTTGGGACTAACCAACAAAAATCCAGTCAGCGTGGAATATTAGAAAATGTCAGTTGTTGTGTGTACTGTGTAGAGAGATACAACACTCAAATCCAGCATGTTCTTCTTTTTCTGGTGAGTGCTCCTGCCTTGATGAGGAGAACAAAGGAGCCTATGCCGTTAATCACCTGTCGAAGGGCTCAGTCTTTTCAGAGTTTAGTTGAGCTTTATATCCAAATATGCTTGAAGCTGTAAGTCTGTGATTGCATGAGACCCTTTCTACCAAAATAATGCAAGTTCATTTATTTATTACAAAATAAGTGATCTGTTTTTCATTCCTCCTCCACAGTTCCCAGGCGCCAAAACCCAAGGTGCACATCTGTAAGAAGCACATCAGTTTGTAGCCTTCTCTTTAGTACAGGGTGCCTTCATCATTTTGCTTGAACAAAACAAATGCTCTGTGCATGCGTGTGTGTGTGCACGTGTGTGTGTGTGCACGCCTGTATGAGATTTCATAAATATGCTGAAAGTGCAATTATGCACGCTAAGTAAGTTATGCTTACTGTTATGTTTATGTTGCTAAAGCCATATACGAAGTTTAGATTTCATATGAAAATAAATATGGCATATACTTCATACCCTCATTCCATTTCCCTTAGGGAAATATGACAATTTGGGGGGAAAAATCCTGTGAACCCCCTAATGGTTTCCATAGTTCTAGATTGTTTTATTGTTTAATTATTTGTTTTATTTTTCTCACTCTCTGCACGGTTTGCTACACATGTTGAACAGTGTGGGAGAAAAAAATAGAACCGCCTACTGTGCCAAAATATGTCTGCCAGCAGTAATGGGTGCAAAGCACCACTTTCTGCATACACCCATCTCAGGAAATGTAGAAGTACTGTCAGATGGTTGTTTCCATGCACACTCCTACAGCCTCCCTAGAACAGGGATAATGGATCATGTGACAAACTTCAAAACGTGTGAACAACCTTCAAGAACCGTGCAGCTTCAGAGGTCTGCTCCATGGGAGTCCAAATGCCAGTGCCTCTGAATTAAGCTTCCGGCGCCTAAAATTGGTCCAGTCATGGACATTGCAGCATTTGGTAGGCCACTGAATGTGGTAGAGTATCTCCTAGGCTGTGTTCTAGCAGTCACAGTCAGAAGGGGCTGGACATAAATAGCATGACTGTTAGAACATCTGGCATGAGAGGCCCATATTCCTCTATTTCTTGCTTTCTGAAGTGTTTGTGTGCTCAGCGGGACATGGGGGTTGCAGTGGGAGGAATCATACCTCAGTATATTCATGAAAACTGCATCCTCTTCTGTGCTATGAAGCTTGATCATCAGGCCGGTTGTGGGTCTTCCAGCAATCCTGATCTCTGTCTTTGAGTTTCTGAGTACAGCTGTTTGATGTACTTAACAACTGCTTTCATAAATCTTCTCTTAGAATAACAGGGGCAACAATCAGGGTCCTAAATTGTTTGGGAAGCCTCCTTGGGTCAGAAACAGTGGCTTGATTCGTCAGGAGCAGGAAGAATGATATGACCTTGTAGGCAAGGAAAAATGCATATTCCTACTGTCCTATCTAGTTGTGTTGTTCTTTCAGACAAGTAATGCCTGCATGGGGCTAATGGGAACCATAACTTGCCAGTGAGGTCAACATTTTATATTGTATTATTTCCAATTTGGGGAAGGAGAGCAAGTGTGAAACAAGAAAAAAAGTGAGAAGAATCACCTCCCATTTTCAAAATAAGCTTCATGAGATGTTTCGTCTCCACACATGCCATCTGGTGTTCCAGGACAGGTACAACACACACTGCATCCAGAGAGAGCAAAACGATTTGCCTTAGTGAAGATTACAATATGAAATATTCAACGTGCCTGGGTGGGACAGGGCAGGAAAATGAGGCTTTCAGGTTCTTTGGTTAGACATGCTGCCTGAAATGTCCTAATACTTTACCTTTCAGGCAAGGTACTCCTCTCTTGCTATACACATTAGGTGATCTAACATCTTGGAGCCCCAACGTTTGTTTGACCTTTCATAGGAAGCTTCCCCTCTCTGGTATTGATGTTGTCTCTAATATGCTCAGCCATGGAACAAACAGCGGTGCTGTACTTGAGCAAAAGGTGTGTGGGGGGCTATGGGCCATAAGATATTATTTAAAATGCGCCCCTTGTCTTTCCTGACCATTGACTCTTTGATCAAGAGCGTATGGGAGTTGGAACCCAAGTCTGGAAGCCCACAGGTTAACCACCTTTTCCTTGAGAGAAGGGACTCATAATTGTGTGGACTTCCAGCTGTTATTGAACTGCAGCCCTCCGCATTTGTTGTCCATTAGAGGGAAGGACAGTTTTCACACGTGCTTTAGAGTCAGGCTAAGCACACTGGTTACACACTGTGCTGAGACCTGGGCCACGGTCCTATCCAGGTGCTCCACTAGATGTGGCACTTGTGGTTCCCATCCGCAGGTTGGCTACCCATGTGAAATCCTCATCCATGATATGGATTCCACAGGTTCCTTTTCTCTCCCGTCTTTGGGTCCTTTTTTTCCCCCTGTGTGGGCCTTTCCACACTACACTGTTATAATGCTATTATTCCACTTTCAACATCCTGTGGAATTTTGGGGTTCGTAGTTTACTGAGGCCAAAGAGCTCTCTGGCTGAGAATCCAAAATGCCCCTCCCTAAACTGCGAACCCCAGGATTCCGTAGAATGTTGAAAACGGAATAATAGCGCTATAACAGTGTAGTGCAGAAAGGCTCATTCTTTCACATGGTCTGAACTAAACCGTCCTGAGCCCCAGGCAGGTGGAAAAAGCAGAAATGTGTGGGCCATCCATAAGAACAACGTCCTATAATAAAAGAGAGATTAGATTTTCAATTTCCCTTTTTTTTTTAAACATGCTTATCTGACATAACTTTTGAATCTCGAGTCCTTCCATTTGGGAGTTGTCTGTTGTTATACCCCTAATGATCAAAGATGAATTTAACCTATACTGTGAAACACTGATGCCTTTTTTACTCTTTCTTTATTCGAGTTCTGTTGCCAAGGGACATGAGGATTTAGCCCGCTGTGAATACTTATAAGACTAGCTGCAATAGTTGAGTGTTTTGTCTTGTACAACCAGATCTAAAAGCTTTGTTTTGAGAAGAATACTCTGGGGCGACAGAACTCAGGCAGCGTACAGTCTGATGCCTGAAGTTAAAATAAAATTAAAGACCTTGTTACTCTATGAAAGTCTTTCAAAAATTAATCTGGAACAACTCGCATGGCACCAAGGGCTTAAATACTTTATTGACCAAATGAACATTTGCCTTCTTTCTTGCTGGAGTTAGGTGGGCCCGGACAACCATTTATCTTCTCCCACACAATCCTCTCGCAGTCATAAATCTTTTGGCTGACTCTCTGAGCATTAAGAATAGGCTGACATCTCTGCCTTTACTTGTGTTCTGTACAAGCTAAATCAGGGTTTGCAGTGTTTTTGGGGAAAAAAATCATACACAGTTAGAAATGTGATCACTCAAGTGTATGCATATGGATACAATTGCTGAGCCCTGTGTTTAATAACCTGTGTGGGAAAATTGGATATTTCAGAATAAACGGGGAGCCAGCAATCACAGCATGATTGTTGGAAGTTAACCAGTTAAATATCAGTTCATTTCCACCTGCCTCGTGCTTTTTTTTTTTTTTCCAGCAGTGTGGATGTTTACAGTACACAATCCCACTAGATGGAGCTGGGCAGCAAATGTGGAACATGGAATGGTTCAAGACGGTCAGTTAACATGGTCTTAAATCGAGAGAGGCTGCTGGTGGGTGGGTGGGGATTGTCTGAAGGTCTGCAAAGTTTAGTGTGAGAGAGGTGTTTTTAGACGTTTGCCAGAGAAGAATAGATACTCTGACATGCTGGGATGTTGGGGCCATTTCTGCATTACACTGTTCTAGTGCTATTATTCCACTTTCAACATCCTGTAGAATTCTGGGGTTTGTAGTTTACTGAGGCGCAAGAGATCTCTGGCTGAGAATTCTAAATGCCCCTCCCTAAAATGCAAACTCCAGGATTCCACAGGATGTTGAAAATGGAATAATAGCACTAGAACAGTGTAGGGCAGAAATGGCCTGCAATGAGATGGAAAAAGCCTAGAGTGTTGGCTACTGAAACATGTACACAAGTTGAGTGAGGATATGAATTTCAGCATGCCTACGCTTGCATATTAGTAAGTGCTTACTACAGAAACGTATTGATAAATTAGAAGGAGGAGGAAGAAGAGGAGAAGGAAGTCTCAGTATACAGAGCTACATTCTAATTTTCTTATTGTTATGTGCCATTAAGTCTACTGTGACATATAGTGATCCTGTCTTAAGGTTTTCTTGGCAGAATTTCTTTAGAGGAAGTTTGCCATTGCCTTTGAAGCTGAGACAGTGTGACTTGCCCGGGGCCATCCAGTGTGTTTCCATGGCTGTGGGCAAGATATTCAAACCCTGGTCTCCCAGAATCCTAATCCAGCACTCAAAGCACTGTGTGTGTGTGTGTGTGTGTGTGTGTGTGTTTAATATGCATGACAGAAAAGAGAAGAAAGAATGGGAAGAGAAAGGAATAGGAAAATTGAAGAATTCACAAATGAATTTCTTATTCTCTCTAATCCCAGAGAAAGATGCTCTTTGTTTTTGCAAAGTTGGCAACTAGGGGAAGCTGCACATTAAGTGACAGAAGACACAAAATATTGTAAACATTACAAAGAATATCTTGGCATAGTGTATATTATTATTTGAAAGGAGTGATTTCAGTGATCAGAGTTTTATAGGGAAAGCTCCATACAAGCTCGTGTTTCCTTGTACTTCCCCTGTACTTAGTCATCCTTACATCCCTTTCTGTACTGACAAGATAGGTGGTCATCGGAAATTAAAACACTGGACTGTCTGTGGATGTGTTTACATTTTGCAATGATTGAATGAGTGACTGTGAAAGAACTGAAGAGTACTCCCCCTGCTTTTTCTGTCCCCTTCCATTGATTGATTCACTGATTGATTAGGTTCTTTTTTATGTGTTTTATGAATGTATATATAGTGGTTTGAATGTTGGACTGCGACCATGGATACCAGGAGTCAATTTCCTGCTTGGCCATGGAAGGCCACTGGGGGCCTTTGAGTGCCTCGCACATTCTTAGCCCCCAGAAAACCCCATAATAGGTTTGTTGTATGGTCGCCATATGTTGGAAATGACTTGAAGGCACACAACAGCAAAAATAAATATGCTACTTTCCCAGCGTGAATGTTCCCAAGGCGATTCATAGCATAATAATTAAATATCTATCTATCATCTATCTAAGGCCCTTTCCACATGTGGGGGGGGGAGGGGTGAAAACGCCCAAAAACGGAGCTTACCGGCAGCCGGGTAAGTCCGTCGCGACGCGGAGCAGCGCGAGCTCGCTGCTGCGCAATCCTCCGGCGTCCCAAATGGCAGCTTCCGGTTGGTGGAGGCTCTCCACCAACCGGAGAAGCTCGCCAGCTGGAAGCCCGCCCCCAGCAGATCTGCAGGCACGCATTTGCGCGCGCCTGCAAATCCGCGTCGGAGCCAGGCAACGGAGTGGCGCGGGGCTGCGCGCTCCATGCTTTTTAAAAACCTCTCGAAAGAGGTTTTTAACAAACACGCTGCACGGCTAGTTTCGGCCGCTCCTGAGTGGATTCTGGTGTGGAAGTACAAAAAGTAGTCCATGCCAGTCCACTCTACGGTGCAGAAGACCTCTGTGAGAGGTCGCTCTGCACCATTACAGAAGCCCGGTGTGGAAATGGCCTAAATCCCCCTAGCTGAGAAATGGTAAATAAAATCAGTAACAGTGTCCTAATGTAATAAGAGGCCTAGCAAAATAGGAAAATATTCACTTGACTATGACATCAGGGAAAAAACAGGCAGGCCTTAGTTTCAACCAGACCATCTCAAGGAAATAATATTTAATAACATTAGCCAGTTCCAAGGTGGGTTTTTTTTTCATCCTCCAGTCTAAATCATGGGCCTTTTCCACCACTGCAGATGTTTGGATGCCATTAGAAGTCATATATCATTTGAGTTCTATTTCCATATCTTTACAACTGTCTGGGCAATTATTTAGCTTAAAAACAGGAGATGTGCAAAACTAAATGAATCACATTGATTCTAATTAGATTTTATGTCAAACCAGACTTGAGTCAAAGTTATTACTTGATCTGCTAATATGTTAGCATAAATGATGAGGCACAGTCTAGATTTGGTGTATATGTGTAAAAAAAGGACATTTTGTGAGCATACTTGAAACAAAGCCCAGACTTTCTCTGCAATTCACAGTGTTCCAAAATAAATCAGATCTGTTTTATCCCCCTATTATTCTATTTCCTGAACATTCCCACAGGTACCAAGGTGCTGAGGGATAGAACTGTCTTCCACAAGTAGCTCTGGACATGGTTGCAACTGCTTGTAGCAGCATCCAGGGCTTGAAGACCAAAATCTGTTATGGAAGTGAAACCCTCCATGTTGCCCGGGTCAGTATGAAAATGAAAGGAAAGTAGAGTTCTTGGATAGGGGGACACAGCAGAGAGAGAACTGGTGTAATTTGTACCTGGTTTTAAACATTTCTTCAAATAAGATGAAATGGTGATCAATTCCCTTTCCCAGTACTTTCCCCTCAGATAGAGAAAAGCAGAGTTCTAGAGTTCAAGGTACTTCCAGTCGCCATCTTGAGAAAGGACGAGTAGGAGCAAAGAAAGCACCTGACCAATCAGCAGGCATTACGCAGCAGTATGTACAACCGCCTGACAGAGAGGATGCACCTCCACTCCCGCTCTGTTCCTGTATGTAGAGTTTGCCCATCACTGGTCATAAAATGGATGCTCCAGTATGTGAGTTTATGTACACTAGTAGATATTAGATAAGTAGGATTCTTTTTCTGTCTTGAAAACAGGTAGTATAATAAGCTATGCAACACTCAGAATGATTGATAATAAGAGGTCTGGAGGATGGTTTTGTTTCCCTGACTTCTGGGCGTCCCCTGAGGGACGCCTTGATTCACTCCAAAAATGCAAAGATGGGGGAAATTAGCAGAGCACTGGCCTTAGCAGAACGAGGGGCAGGGTAACCCAGTGAGACCTTCCACCCAATTTTTACGGGGTCAGACCAAGCAAAAGCCAGACAATGATTAAAAGGTAAGCTAAAAATGTGTGTTTATTGGGCGGAATTCTCGAATGCATACACACAAGATACACGCAGTCACACCTTCACACAAGAGCTAGCTGAAGGATAAAGGCAGGAAAAATTATATGGATAGAGAGGCTGAGTGTTTGGGATTTGTATAGTTACCATTCCAGAAGAGCACTGAAGAGCTTGAAATGTGGCTTAGACTTCTGTCTAAGGGCAGACAGATCGGGATTCAGAGCGACATAGTGGAGTCTTGCATTTCTTCTGACTGCAACTGACTTCTCAAAACCAAGGGTTTATATGCTCTGTTTCCCTCCCTGAAGGGGTGTGAATTGATTGCTCTCCCAGCGTAGTGGACAGTGGGGTTGCAACACAGACAATGGGGCCTGGAATGAACTGATTGGTTTCAATGTCTTAGTTGAGAAGGAGTTTCTGGGCTATCTGCAGTAGAATATGCACACCGCAGGGGTCCTGGGCACCTTATTGTTTTCTGATGTTGGCAGTTGATAGGATTAGTTCAGAGCCATTAAACCAGGCTTTCTTGGCTAATTTCAGAGAACTTTTGACCTGGCCATGCTGGAATCATCTCTGACCTATTCCCAGCCAGTGTTCCTTTCTTCCACATGGCCTTGCCAGCCATAAGTATAATTTATATTTTATGCCAATACATCTACCAATTAACATATTTTGCCAGTTAGACCCTATCAAAATGTGGGGGTGTACGGCCTGGTAACAGTTTGAGCATTTTGAAGCCTGGCCTAGACTGCTGATAGGAGAGTGTTGCAAAACCAGTGAAAGAAATGGGAAAGGTCAGATTTTAATGTGAAACATTCTCAGTATGCAAATTGTTTAACAATTGATGGAGGGGTATACATGGCAATGTGCCAAGTGATAGATGCTTCCTGCAGAGCAGAAAACAAATGTCACAATTTAGAATTAGCACATGCTGACTTCCAAAAAAGAGAGCTGGTCCTTTGTTGTGCTGAGGCGTACAGTGAAGCTGATTTAGGTATACAATGAAGAGAGTGTTCTACACAGAGGAAGCATCACTGGGCTCTTCCAGATGGGCAAAAGTGTTGGGAGATTCTAGTATTTGTTGTTATTGTCTCTGTCTCTGTCTCCATCCCCCCCCCCCGTCTTCTTATCCAAACTTTTCTGTGGCTCTAGATTATTTTCTGACAATTTCTGACACCAGCCGCAACATTCTATACCCACCCTTGAGGAGGCTTCTTGTTAATTCTGAGATGTATTGGAACAATATGTTCTCTTTTCTCATCCCCCTTTCTTCTCTTAATTATTATTTTTAGCGATAGGGCTATAATGCAAAATGGCACCCTTCTACTAGAATGGAATGAGTGGAAGCAGAGGTGACAGTAACTAGGCATACCCAACAAAACTCAAGGTGCTATTTGGGAGAGTGCACACTTCTTCAAACCAATCTGGAATACCCTCTTTTGGTTTCTGAAACCCTGTTCCATATTATATCTTTTTTAAAAAATCATTTTCAGTATTGATCAAATAAGCATTGGCAAAGTAGGTTGGAAGCTTTCAGTAGTGCTGTTGATCCTCACTCTGATTTCCTCTGAACCGACCATGACATGGAATAATGAGAAAGGTAAGTGTAGTTAGAGATTCAGTGTCATGCAGTTCATTTCGGTGTTGGATTAGGCATCTTGGAAGTGAAGGTTTGAATCCTCATTAAGCCAATGGAAATCCCCTGGGTGATGCTGGGCAAATCACATTTTCACAGCTTCAGAGAAAGGCAGCAGCAAACTTCCTCTGACTAAATCTTGCCAGGAAGACTCTATGATAGGATTGCTTTATGCCAGAGTCAACATGAAGGCCCATGCAAAAATCAAAATATAGGTCTCACTGGCTGCTGGCACTGGCTCCAAAGCATTGTTGGAATGTCCTCGAGTCAACTTGAAGCCACAGAATAACAACCAACAAACACATGCAGCAAGGACTAAGCAGAAAGGTTTGTCACTTAGTTGTTTTTCTCTCTTTTTCTCTTCTCCTCAAGCCACTTTCCACTCCTCCATGTTAATATTAAATGATACAGAAGTGCAGGATGCTGTCTTTCTTAAGTAGCCTAGATGGGAAGATTGCAAATGATCACTCAAACCTGATTGATGCCATTCTAGGGCAGCTCCAGCTAAGGCATCTCTTTTATTACTTGGTCATAAACAGATTTATCTCCTAATGTGCATGTTCTCTCTCCTGCGTATTGAGTTGCTTGAGTCCAGCTGAAATCTTCAGCATGATAAAAGAAGACCTTTTGCAGCCTTCTTTTTCTAAGGGATGGTTCCAGTCAGAGTCCTTGGTTTCATTGTACTTAAAATACATAAAAACAACATTGGCAGTCAACTTCTTTCCTCTGCCTTCACCTTTCCACTGTTTGAGCAGGTGAGCCGCAGATCATGAGAAAAGAAGCTGCCTGGAAACGCCTGACAAATAAATGGACAGCAGATGTATTGCAACTGTCCACTTCCCATCTGTGAAAGGTGGACAGATTACATTTTCCTCTGAAATCTGCACTGACCTAAAACCAACAGAAAATTAAAAAGTGAATGAAAGATTTTCCACATGACAGAGCATTGGAACATATACCTTGTATACTTGATATCCTGTCATTGTGAATGCATGAGCCGAGGAAATGGGTTTCGGCTTGGGAAGAAGCTCGGGCACCTGTCTCACTGTTCTTCTACCTCTCCCTCCCACTATCTTACTGAACCTCCTGGGCAGGTTTTAGTCTAAGTTAACTGCATTGCCAGCATTATTTGACTTTGTTCACTCAATTTACTTTATTGGCATTTTAATTAGATATCACTGTAAACAGTGTAGACATGCATGCATGCATGCATGCATGCATGCATACCAGAGCTAAGCCTTTGTCTCTGTGTGAGTTGGCCACTGAATTTATGTTGCCAGGGAGTCTAACATGTTTTCCCTCTGATAACTTCCAACCTTGACTACCTAACCTTTTCAAATATTCTGATGCTTGAACTGGGAAGCACAATGCATAATTCAAGTTTTCCTTTGTTTTCAATCATTGTTGGTTGTGCTGAATTGTGATAGTTCTTCCTGGACTTGGTGTGTGTGCAATCAAAAGCACACACATAACAAGAATAATCTGAATTTGGGATATTGTACATACTTTATCTTCTCCAAATGGGGGATGGTTTTATTCCAAAGTGGTGCATGGCTTACTTCAGTGGCTTACTAGCTCTACAAAGGCCAGGATACCCTTATGAAAGATTAAAGAAAGACTGGTGAAGAAAAAACCCTCTAACCTTAAGAACCATAGAGGCCATCACCAAATTTGCTAAACGTCCAGCTTACGAGATAGTGGAATAGACTGAAAGTATTTTTACTGGAATAGACTGAAAGTATTTTTATGCTTGGCAATCAAAACCATGTTGCAGGTTATCCTGCTTCTTTTATCCAACAGTCTTAACCTGAAGAGCAAAATCTACATGTAGAAATGGAGAGAAGTCAAGAGGAATGATGTATGTGTTTGTGTGCCTTCAGGTTGCCTATTGACTTATGGCAACCCCATGAATTTCATAGGGTTTTCTTAGGCAAGGAATACTCAGATGTGGTTTTGCCAGTTCTTTCCCCTGAAATATTGCCTACAGCACCTGGCATTCATTGGCAGTCTCCCATCCAAGTACTAACCAGGGCTGATCCTGCTTAGCTTCCTCGATCAGACAAGATCTGGTGCCTTTAGGATATTTAGGTCCTACTAGAAATATGGCATGTATATCTGAGGATGAAGAGCTGCCCAGAATGAAATCTCCCCACCTCCATTTGTGGTCAGATAAAAAAAAATGCATTAAACTACAGGGGCTGGCTTAAGTTCCCTGTTAGGGAAACAGATCACATATAAGCTTTTTAAAAACAAGTAAATAAGTAATAAATTTTGATTTCAAGCCCTTATGCACCAGTTCTCTAGTGGGTAATGATCCTGGTGGAGATGTGTGTTTTGCAGCCTCTTTTGGCTTGGTATTATAGTTGTAAATACCCTTAGCTGATGTCTGTGACTGGATTTTTAAAGCCTATTTTTAAGGTTGCATTTATTGATTTGGGTTCTGTTTGAAGGTCATTGGAGAGGTAGGTGTCGGGTTCACTGTAAGGTAGAATAGCTTGCTTACACAAAACAAATTTTGGTATTACAAAGGTGAAACGTTTTTGTCCGAGCTTTGAAAAACCCTGTTCCATTTTTTTCCCGTTTCCCCAGTCTTATATGAAATAATCTCATCATTATCATTATCATTATCATTATCATTATCACTGATGTCTCCCACAATCCTGTTTAAAGGCATTTTACCAGTAGTGTACAGAGAGAGAGAGAAAGAGAGAAAGAGAGAGAGAGAGAGAGAGACGTGTGTTTGTGTGGTGACAGCAGAAGATTATGGGCATTTCTCCATCTATGCCTCATTGGACTTTTAACTTCCCATGAACTGTTAGAAGTTGAAGGTCATGCCATCAGTCTTTCAAAAGGCATTCTTTGGTTTTCTTTGCTGTCCGATTTCAGATGCAGTATGAGATCAGTCTGTACTACCAGGTATTAGGTACCTCCCTTCAAGAAATCCGTGAGCTGAGACGATTTGTCTTTCTGATCTGTCTAAATCTGTGTTTCTTAGAAGCTAGGAGAGAAAACCCAAGACGAATGTTTTGGATTGCCAAAAAATAAGGGAAACCGGAAGGATAATACTACTGCGAGAGCTACTCTGTATCTATAATAGTTACTTAGATCTAAGAGCCTAAGGTTTAAGTTTTGTTTAGGTGTAGTCAGAGGCATGGACACTTTCGGCCTCAGTAACTATATTTTGTTCCTTCTCTGCTTCCTGTTGAAGATACTCAGATTTCTGAAGGATTACAAGGGAACAGGTTGCTGGATCCTTCAAGAAGCGTTGCTCAGCATGACACAGCAGCAGCTCGCCTAGTGCAGTGGGAGGATGATAGTGTACCATCGTGCTTAAAGCTTACATTGGGCCTCCTTTACCCCTACTATTTTCCACAGGAAAGAAGCAGAATTGTTGCCCCATAGTACACCATTCTCAAACTAAACATCAGTGTTGAGTTATAACTGTGCAACGGGAAACCAGTGGGCAGAGATAAGAGAATTGTGTCTGTATGTGAACACACACTTTCAGATCTCTTGCCAACTTATTGCAACCCCATGAATCATAGCTTACCTCTCAGTGGCAGACTATATAGCACCAATGTTCTGAAGAAGTACCTAGCTTGTCCTTTCATTTTAATGGTTATTACAAACCATTTGGGTTCTGTTTGACGGTCATTGGAGAGGTAGATGCCAGGCTATAGACAGGGTTAAGTCAGAGCATCACAAGGGAAACCAAGATTGGCCCTGACACCCATATGATTTCTATTAGCCGGTGGGAAGTGAGGAGGTACAAAAGCAAAGGTTTCTTGGTAGAAGAATAAAGAGAGAGGGGGACCATGTGGTAAAAGTTGCAGCTAACCACTCCATGTTAGAGCAAGGAAAGGAGTCCCAGGAAAGAGTTATAGGGATACCAGGGACTGTCTAGACAGATGCATTAGCTTTTCAATTCTTTTAAAAAAGAATTGAAGTTAGAGTTGGAGAATAATCTTTCTTTTCTTTATGCCTGTGCCTCTGGGTTGGGTCCTTCTTCTTGCAACCAGAGGGAAGGTACACAGTGAGCCAGTGTTTTCAGCTAGCTAAGTTGCTTGATCTGTCTCCTGATAATTTTTTTTGGGTTGTTTTTTTTTTGGACTTATAAAAAACCTGCTTTGTTCCTTGAGGGACAGTGGGAAGGTTCGGTCACATGTCTCCATGGTAAGGTCTACCAAGAAGTTGTCATTTTTTTTTATTACAGAAAACATAAGCGGTTGGGAGGGTGGTGAGCCCTTACATTCTCCAGAACCCAGTGAAGGAAAGGGAAATTGGATCTCCAAGAAAGGTCTTGGTAGCAGCAGTACTATTTCCGCTGCTCTAAAAAGAGGTGGGCAAGTCTAAGCAAGACCCAGTCAGGCACTGGCCTCCCTTTTCCCCGTGTGGCTGTATCCTACATCTTAAAGTATGCCATCCTGCATTTGCTGAACCCGCTCTTGATGCAGTTCTCTGTCAGTGCAATGGGGCATTTGGCCTTTTTATCCAAGAGATTGCAAACTCTGACTGAATCTCAGTACCTAGACCACTCAAAGTCCTGTTACTCACCCTCCTATTTTCGAAGTCTTGGGCTTTTCAAACTTTAATTTTCCTCAGAGAAGCAAGAAGGGGAGAGTATGTCATTTCTAAACAAGAGGGAGAAAGAGAAAGGGAGGTGGAAGAAAAAAAAGAAAGCTTCAAATGTGGCATATGCCTGCCTTTCTCCGAAATGAATTTTTTTCTCCATGTTGATTTAAGCTGCTTCAGAGAAGGTTCTACTCTTAAAAGAGAATGATAGATGACTCAGAAAAGTCTGATTTACTCTGATTTGAGCTTTCTTATGGGAAAAGGGTGGGAAAAGAAGAGAGGTAGTGCCTCAAGCGGCTGCTCAAATAGAGCGATTAATTATTACATCTAATAATAATATGGTGAGAGATGGAGTAAGCCTTTTTTTTTCCAAAAAAAATAATGGAAATAAATATGAGTTACCTAACTTATTTCAGGAACAATTTTCTTCAGAGGTAAAGGCTTTTGAGGTCTCTTAATATGGAACACCAGCCAGAGCAGTTCACTAAAAGAATAGTATTTCAAGAACAAAGACCTCTACTTCAGCCATCTATTTTAGCTCGTTTGTTGCTCTAAAATATATCAAAACTCTTTGCCTCCCAGGGCTGATTACAAATAGATGAAGCTGCATTCTGAACAGTGAAACAAGTGCTCTGTCTCTACTGATGCTGTCTGCACTGGGAGTTGTCAAAATTCTCTGGAAGAGGTCTCTCCTGGGGCCTTTCTGCACTTCACTGTTCTAGTGCTATTATTCCACTTTCAGCATCCTGTGGAATTCTGGGGTTTGTAGTTTACTGAGGGCAAAGAGCTCTCTGGCTGAGAATTCAAAATGCCCCTCCCTAAACTGAGAACCCCAGGATTCCATAGGATGCCGAAAGTAGAATAAGTAGTGCTATAACAATTTAATGCAGAAAAGCGCCCAGTGATGGCAAAAGGGAAATAATTTCCGCTTGTAGATGCCAAGGAATGAATGAGAGACCTATCGCGTGGAAAAGATGGCAGAATTACCTTTAAAAATCATTCAAATATTGGGCAGAACAAAAATGTTACTACACCTTACCTAAAGAGCGCAAGAAAGAAGCCAGTCTCAGCACCCTAAGAAGGGAATTGTACAGAATGATGCCAGAGAGTAGATTCAGTCCTTTTTTACAGCCTGTCTTTAGGGCATGGCATCTAGCACGTCCTCCAAAACTGATCCTAAACCATGGGCAGGGTTGTTGAGGACACAGTTCTGTTTGCAGTGTAGTTATTCTCTGAGTAAGAAGTGTGGTTGCTTTTCATCAAAGGGCCCAGGACTACCTAAATCTTGCTGCTTTTTCTTAGGTTTACAGGGTTTTTTCTTGTTATTTAGAACTAATGCCTTAGATAAGAGAGAGAGAGAGAGAGAGAGAGAGAGAGAGGTGGACACACTTCTTACCATCTGCCCCCAGGCAGTGGAACTCTCTTCTCAGAGAAGTTATACTGGCATTCTCCCTACTTTTCCTTTGCCAGGCAAATAAAGACTTTTTCTGTTTCAACAGACATTTGATGATTGATTGTATAAGGCCTGCTTCACCTAAACAACGTGCTGGATTTTTCTATTTGTTGTGATGGTATATGTGTGTATGTGTGTGTGTGTGTGTGTGTGTTGTTATTTATGCATTAACTGTTTTTTTTAATCTTTTAAAACTTCTGTATTTTGTGGTTGTTTCAACTACATATTTTTTTAATCTGTTGTATGTTGCTTTGTGTCTTGAATTGGGAGAAGGGTGGGATAACAATAACATCTGTGTCCACACACACACACACACACACACACAGCATTATTTCATACTGGTAGGGAGTTATTATCAGTTACAGTCTTCTTGGAAGACTTAAAATCAATTAAATAAATGTTTTCCCCCCCATGAACTGCAAGGTTGTATTTATTCCTAAAGATAAGTGACCTGTATTGTGCTTGTTCCCAAAATGAATTGAGTCTTTTCTGCTTTCAGAGTAAACAGTCCAAAATCGTTGGGGGTATTGTCAAGGGTACAATGTACATCTTAAAATATTTTAATACCATATGTAAGAAAAAAAGAAAGCAAATCCTTATTGGGTGACATTCCAAGAGGCTTTGCGTAGTTTTGGATGAGTGTTCATATTTGGGAGGTTATTTATACAACATCATCATCGTCATCGTTGTCATTCTTCATGCAAAAAAGAATGTTTTGGAGATAAGGTACACTTTGATGGGGGGGGTGTTGTGTCAAAGACCCTTTCACAGAAGTTTCAAAGAAAAGAAATGTCAAAAAATTAAAGCAAAAACCCTCAGGATGGTAGACCTGTGGAGATAGAGACCCTTTCTTGTTGAGAATGTTGGAAGGGCTATGTTACTTTTGCTACCTGCATCCATAGGAGGACAGGACAGGTAGTCAAAGATGACTATTTGGAGAGCAGAAAGATCAGCTGTTGTCTCCTCCATCCTCTCTAACTCTATGGAAGGTGTCAGCCTAATGCCGATTTTGTTTTCTTCAGAGGACCATGCACATTGCACTATAGTTCCTTTGATCCCTTGTTGAAAACCTCATGGACTTCTGAGGCTCATTGCAGACATTTTAAACCAAGAATTTTCCAGGAATCAACTGACACCAAGGATCTTTTGGTAAAATTGCATTAAAAACAACAACAGAAGCAACAACACTAGATAATGAGTTTTAAGAAACCAAGGGCAAAAAGAACAACGCACCGGTAATACACAAATATCTTTTCCGAATGCAGACTTATAATGCTTCTAATTATGTGTCTATAAATTCTTTGGAAAAAGAGGAGAGAAATCCAGGTGCTGAGAAAGCAAACAGATTATTTCAAATTTAGCATATTTCAGGCCATGGACTATGAAAAGAATTTGGAGAGAGGGGGAAATTATCAGTAAGAGTCTCCATATCCTGCTATCATATTCTGCCCTAGAGGGAAGACCTTTGTGTGAAATATATCTCATTTGGAATAAATAGTTTTATTTTTTTCTTCTGCATCCAGTTTTCTCCTCTATAGTACTGTCCTGGTTTGTTGGTCTGATTTTTTTTTTTTAAATAAATTCTCCTAAGATTAATAGTAGAAAGGTGGTCATTTACAGCTCACATAGCCTTAAGTTAAATATATAATATGTGAATCAGCTGTCTCTTAACCAGAGTCCCATGGACAAAGCATATAAAGATGTTTGAACAATATTTTCAGAGCTGTGCAATGTGATTAAAAGATAATACCATTTTTTCCTGAATGAAAGGAGTGGGGATTATTAGCTATCAGTCCAAGAGGAGAGTAAATTCTGCCGCTATACGTTTGAGGCAGGTGATATGCAAGATCTTGATGTCCAGATAAAGGTAAAAGCTTATTAGAAGTATTAATTTGCAGAAGACATGACAGGGCTAACCATAAGTATTAGATTTATTTCATGCTGATGAATTGCAAACTTACTCAATATTGCTCTGTGACGAACTTTTCCACCCGTGAGATTAACATCATGAAAGTTTGAATAAAGCTGCTGCAGCTCTATAAGAAGCCTGGAACAGCTTTGATTTTATTGGAGTTTCCTTGACTGCTGCTTTCCAAGGTTCTGACCTTCCATGCCTAATTTCTTTTATACCTTTTTGGTGTTAATTCAGTGGCAGCACTGTCAATAGGCTGATACATATTTCCTTTTTAGGGTTTCTGAAATTGCATTTCCATCCTCAGGAGCTGCCTTGCATTTTATAGATGCTCTGCATTTGATGACCATCAAGGGTTGTTAAACAATATACAGTGGTAAAAAATAGGTCTCTTTGCTGACATTAGATGTTTTCTAAAACTGTCTCTATAAATCTGATGAGTGAAAGCTATCCAAGCCTTAAAGATTCATGCCTTTCAGACAGTATTGTCTATGCATGTCCCCAAACTCTGGACAAGAGAATATATAAGAATATAAGAGACCTGTTGGATTGGAACAACTGTCCCTCCAATTTGAATGAGCTGGATTTTTTCCCCCCTTCAGTGCCCAGGCAGCTATACCTTAGAAGCCTTCGGGACAGAAAACATGGGACTTTTGAATATAGAGTTGATACTACCCAATGTGTTAGGTTAAGATACACAGGTTTTGGAAAGGCTTCGGTTTCTCAAAAACGGTGCAAGAAAGAACACCATCACTCACTTTTTGCAAGGGTTTATAATTCATTGCATATTACCTATATAGAGAAAATGGCATAGCCTCTTGTGCTTTGGAGACTGGGATGCCTGAAAACCTGGGAGACCGGGACGCCTGAAAACCAGGGAGACCAGACATACAAGGGAAGAAAGTAAGTAGGTGAGTTTTTCCCTTGGAGTAATAATGGCCTTTGCTAACAATTTCAGAAATTACATCTGGGGTTGTATTCTAAGATATTTAAATTTAACATTTCATATTTAAGTTCAGCACTTGACTGGAAGCTACAGGCTTGAGATTTCAAGAACAGCTGAAACATTCCTTTGCATAGCTTCCTTGCAAAGCTCTTTCATACGTAATTCTGGAGTTTGTAGTTGCACAAGGTGTCACGTCCTTCTCTGCCAAAGTGTACTGGTGCATCATTAAACTACAGACCCCAAGATACCATAAGGAGCTATGCAAAGAAAAGCCAGTTTTGACCTGGATTATCTCTGTACTGTAGTATGTGGCCCTGTTTACACAGGCAGGAAGATGTGGGATTAATCCACATTTTCCTGCCTATGTAGAAAGGGCCTTCATGTCATTTTTAATCTGGGGAGATCCTGAGGCAAAACTATGACAATTGTCTTGGCCAGATTTCTTCAGAGGGAGGTTTCCCTTTGCCTAGGCTTTTGCTAAGGCTGAGAGAATGTGTCTTGCCCAAGAGTATCCTTCTTTCCCTTGCTTTTTAAACTCTTTTTTAAAAAAAGATTCAGAAGATCCAAGATTTGTGAGATTCGTGGATTCCTAGAACCTTCCAGAGATTCGGATCTGGATTCGTCCCATCCCTATAATAAATCCTGGAGAGAAGTGGGTGGTAGAATGCCTCAGTGTTCTGTCCTGAGCCTAGGATTGTTCAGCATCTTTATAAATGACTTAGACGGTAGAATAGAAAGCATGATTATCAAATTTGCTGATGACAGTAAAATGGGGAAGGGAGTAGTTAATACCCCAGAAGGCAGGATCAGATGTCAGAATCACTTTGTCAGCAACAGCAACACACTCTTTTTTGCACAAAGAATGATGATGATGATGACAATGATAATGATGACACCAAATGGTGTTGGTGTACAAGTAACCTGCCAAATATGAAAATTCATCCAACAGCAACAACAACTGCAATTTGTAATTGTAAGTGTAGGCCACCTTGGAGACTCTTGCTAGTGATGGTCAGTGGGCAATGTTTTTTAGGAAGAAAAAGATATAAATCATTAGTTGTACAAGCAAATGACTACCAAAATCAAGACATTTTTGCACATGTCTTAAGTGGGAAGCTGCATGCTGTTTCACAAGTGAAGTTGCCTTGGCATGGGGGAATCCATCTGTTGATCACAGAAGCCTCCCAGAATAGTAGCAGTGGGCCTCAGAGCTCTGGAAGGAGGTGGGGGGGTCGGGTACATGCCTGCCTGTGTACATGTTGGCAGGCGGTGGGAGTTTTCAATCATTTAAATAGGAATTTTATGTTCGGCTATTTTGATGACATAGTTCAAGGAGTCCAAGGAGAATGAGCATTTTTGGGGAGATGCTGAGCACTCTCAGTTTTTTTGGGTGGTGCCTGCAGGAGGGAGAGCGAGAGGAAACTGGAGAGAGAAAGCAAATTTTCTGGAGTCTGGGGAGAGGATACAACAGAGATACTAAAGTTTGGAGTAAGAATGTGCCGTGCCTGTGTGTGTGTAGAGGGGATTAATAATTGTAGGAAGAAAGGTCACCCAGAAGAACAATGGCTTGATTATGCAGCTAATCAAAGAAATCAGTAAGGCATTTATTTCTGGCAGCTTTATCTGCTATTGTTTCTTCCAAGCCCCCTCGGAAGAATGCAGCCTTGGCTCTTGAGAACTCGATAATTATGGGAAGGTGTGAATACTGTTCTCCCTTATCTTGAATTCTTCTGTATTTGTCAGGTTAAAGGACAGTTTGTTTTTACATGTCTACACCTCACTGAAAGGAAATCTGTGCATTCCAAGAGGGAACACATTGTGTTTTTTATTGGCATATATAAAAGGAGTAGAGGGTTATTAAGAGTCTCAAATGTAGCAAATCACATTTAGGTGAAGAAACTGTGGAGGCTTTTTTGTTGTAGAGTTTAATAAAGCCAAAGAGATTTGAATTGAGCAGAGTCAACTGAATATCTTAACAAAAGGCTCTAAACCTTGAAAGCAGTTTGATGGACAATATTGTGGTTGTTGTATGTCTTCAAGTTGTTTCTGACTTATGGCAACTCTAAGGTGAATCTATCGTGAAGTTTTCTCGGGTGTGATGCACCCAGGGTCAGCCAGGGAGCTTCCATGGCCATGCAAGGAATTGAATGCTGGTCTCCAAGGTCATAGTTCAACATTCAAATCACCAAACCACACTGGCTCTCAGTAGACAATATACTTTGCCAAACTGCTTACATTCTAAAAGCTTAATGCAAGAAATAGAGGGAAAGACTGGGGAAAAAAATGAAAATAAGTAAATAATTAAGTTCAAAGAGATACTAAAGTGAAATAGTTATCTGAGTGCTCAACCTCAACCAGGGAAATCTGAGGCCTATCTCACACACTACACAATTATTCTGCTATATTCCATTTTACCTGCTATGGCAATATCCTGTGTAATCTTGGGGTTTGTAGCTTAATGATGCACTAGAGTTTTCTAGCAGAGAATTCAGAATGCCCCTCCCTAAGGCTGCATATCACAGGATTGCATGGGATGCCTCCGTAACAGTTAAAATGGAGTATACAATTATAATTGCGTGGTGTGAATGGGGCTCAGGAGTCACAATCCCCTTCAGCCTGGAAACTGTCTGGAAATGCTGTCAATGTTGGCTTGAATTGAAATTACAGTGTTTTATCCCACTGCATTTGGTCATTAGCTGACAAGTGTCAGAATATTTATGTTCTCACCAGACCTACTTTTTTTGGCTGTCACTCTGTTTTACTTCTACATAGCTGCATTGGGTAGAAATAGAAACAGTGGAAAATAAGCTAGTTGTGACTCTATCTTTTCCCCACAATAGACTATTAAGGCTGCCCTGCTAGGTGTGTCAGGGCATTTCCAATATCTTTTATAATTCTTCGAGGAAGTGAGCATCTAAAAGCTACAGTCTGGTTGGCTGTGCCTCAGATTTATGTGATTAATTATATTTTAGTCTATTTGTTCCTGTTGGCATTTGGATGCCACATGTTCCTTACCCTTTTGACTTAGTAGGTGAAGACACTGTGGCTTCAGCCAGAGGCCATTTCTGTACTGGGCTGTTATAGTGCTATTATCCCACTTTCAACATCCTATGGAATCCTGGAGTTTGCATTTTATTGAGGGGTCTTTAGAATTTTCAGCCAGAGAGCTCTTTGGCCTCAGGAAACTACAAACCCCAGAATTCCACAGGATGTTGAAAGTGGAATAATAGCAGTATAACAGTGTTGTGTGGAAAAGGCCAGAGACAGTCCAGCTGCATGATAGAGTAGGATCCTATTGTTAATATTCGAAGTGCATACGGAACCATACATTTTCCCAAGGATACTTGAACACAGCATGGGTAGAATACAGTGTATGCATCTATCTCTGAATACAGTGTGGCCATTTCCGCGCTAGAGCGGAGGAGCGTTTCACTTCGTATCGTGAGCAGTGTTTTTTACTCCAACTTACTCCGATTCCTACCTGCACGCCCTCCAGTTTCTATTGAAGTAAAGCGGAGAACATCGTTTGTAGCTTCCGCATCGTCAATTCTCGTGGAACTCCTATTCCCCTCCCTCGCTCCACCCCGCTGCCGCTGATTGGTCAAGTAAAAAAAAAAAGTTGTAGAAACCGTTGCCGTGTTTTAGTGCAAGTGTGTGAATTGATGTAACACTTCTGCATGTAGGAAAAAAAACGCAACAGAAATAGTTTGGGTGATTTACATTGGAGTTTTTCCATTTTTACAATACATCGGGCTAGCATCGATGTTAACTGCGCTAAGACCTCAACTCGTGTGGAACCACAGAGGACAGAACGACATCAAACCGGTTTATAATATGCAGATGTAAAAGTGGCAATACAACACTACTGTGATGTATCAGCCTTGTGCAGAAAGAGCCTGTGTGTATGTCTCTGAAAGCTTCTCTATCCGTTGCCTCCCAGTCTGAAGGCCTCTCTGCATACTGCTTAGCTAGCGCTGTAATGTTATAATTCAGACACAACCTTATGGCATGGGTTTTACACTCATAAAATAGAATGTATGTCTTTTGGGAGGAGGTAAAAAGTGCTGTTTACACCCCTTTAGCAATGTTAATATTGTGATAAACACTGATGGATGTCTAGCTTGAGACTTGTCACAGGTTATTTTAGGAAAAAAGGGTTCGGTTAGTGGACAAACGTTTTCTAGCAGCCAGTGGAAGACGGACAGGCAAAGAGGATTCTTCTCAGACTAGAGTCACCGAGAGTTAATATCAAGGTTCTTTAAACTTTTTGTGTTGTTGTTATTGTTGTTGTTCTTATGTGCCTTCTAGTCAAAAGCAACTTATGGCTACAAAATCTGAGAAAGCAGAACCGATTCTACAACTACATATATGAGAGTGCAGCTCCCAAATAGGTTTCCAACCAAAAGATGGAATCCAACTTTTTAAAAGCCCCTTTAGTAGTTTGGTATGTAGTTTACTTGAAAATTTCAGTTAGATCTATCTTGTGACTACCTAGGCATCTATTTTGAGTGTTCGGAACTAGTACCTTGTATCATCCTTTTATAATTTATGTGTAGCATCTTGCTCGGAGGCAATTACAGGAGGGGACGTGAAGTTACTGTCTTGGGTGTTGGTTGGTGTTTTCAGGGGAAATTAGCGTAATCTATTTGAACGGCTTCATTAAAAAGATATTTTTTTCGCTGCTGTCAAGCACTACAAAATGTAAATTTCAACTACTCATCTATGTAACAGCTTATGACTGCTCGGAAGTAACAAAGGCTCTGTTAGGGTAATGCAACCTGGCAGTACGAAACGTACTTAAATGAAATCTAGATATTTATTCTGAGCATATAGTGTGTTCATGGGGAACATAAATTATGGTATGATTGTCCAAGCTCATTAGAACACTTCAGTTTCTACATCAGCAAATGTTTGCGAAATGAACAGTGCGTGCAGCCCACAATTAAAAAGAAAGTGAAGGAAGGATCAATGTTGTATGTGTTGTTTGTTTGGTTCTGGGATATTGACTTTAAAATTGAGTCAGGGGGCCAGTTTCAGCCCCTACTGATTGTGGTCCAAGTGACACTCCCTGTCACTTTCTCTACCCACCGCCAACATTTGGCTGTGTAGCAGGGCAGAGTGTTGTCAGTTGTGAGGGGAAGGCACTTGGAACGAAGATAAGGCATACAGGAATGGTGTTCCTAGGTATAGAGGAGAATCTTCTTTACTGGCACCCATTGGGAGCATGAATCTCCATTTAAAACAAGACATAGAATCCCTCTCTACCTTGTTTTAGTGAAAAAAAGAACAAACGAAAGAAAGAAAAGAAAGAAAGAAAGAAAGAAAGAAAGAAAGAAAGAAAGAAAGAAAGAAAGAAAGACTCCACTGTTTTGTGAATGATTCTTTGACCAGATTAAGTAAGATATTTTGGAATGAGAGTCAGATGTTAGAAATGTGGAAGGCAGTAGGAAAAGAAGAAGACGATGTTGCTGGTGGATTGACTCCATCAATAAGGCTACAACTTGGAATTTGCAAGATCTGAGACAGTCTAATAATGTTTTATGGAGATTACTCATTCATGGGGTTGCCATAAGTCAAAGCCAGCTTGAGAACAGCAACTATAACAACAACACAAATGAAGAATTAAGCAGTGACTTGATTTTAGCAAGTCTTGTTATACAGTCAAATATTATTGTAAAATGCTACGCTTAGGTTAAGGTTTTCTAACTTTTATGCTGTATTCTGTAATTTTTTCTTTCTTTCATGTTTCTAATTCTGGTCTGTTCACTATAGTAAAGAATTCACACAAATCTCTCTCTTTTTTTTTTAGATAATTCTATGAAAATCATTGTTCCTCTCAAGTTACAGACAATTGCAGTAGTAGCCATGGAAGTCTTTAATGTTGATTTTGCAGAGAATTAACTTTTGCCAATTGTGTCTGTTTCCTTTGAGGTATTTGTGTGAGTGTGTTGCATCTTCTGCTGCAGAAAGTAGAAATGTGTAATTGCTCTTTAAAGTGCTTGTAAACATTTTCATTAGAGTTTATATAACATTGCAGTTTTTGAAATAAGGGGAGAAAAAGAGAAATACACTCCACTCTTTTACCTTTGTCCAGTAACAACACAATGGAAGATTGGGGGGAGGGATTCAGAAAAATACAGGAACAGATATACCGCAGATTAAAGAAGTTTAATAAATGGAGTAAGGCATTAATCCAATAATCTAGCTGGTATGACAGATGAGAATTGAGTTTCATATTTTCATTATGTCTACACTGGAGTTATCATAAACTCTTTGATTGGAAAATATGAGCCTTTAAGAGACTATACAGAATTTGAAATTCCTGGTAATCAGAGAGCAGGATTATTATAGCTGTTCTAATAAATTTTGTAGCACAGAGCAAAGGGCAAAACTGATAACAAATGGAACAAAGATTTCAGTAAGAATGCACTGGATTGCTTGTAAAGTGAATGTGAGAATTCTCCAAGAAGCAGTGTGGTTTCATTTAAAGGCGATTTTTTATAAGAATCAATTGAGGAGATATTTAGCTCTCCACAGATTGAAGCTGCAATTCTGTACCCATAATTCTTGAGAAGCTTAGTGATGCTTACTTCCATAGGATTGCACTGTAAGGCTATAATCTTCTACTCCCCTATTTGCAAGTTAGTCGCATTAAGAAGTCATGTAGAGGATCACATGGGCCCTTTCCGCATGGACATGGTCTCCTGGCATTGGGATGGGAGAGGAGTGGGACCGCAATGATGCTTTCACAAAATGTTGTCACAGTCCCATCCTTCTCCCGTTGTCGTCTGGCACGATAGCGGGGTAAATCATTGATGAATTTTCTCCATCAGTGATCCTGATCATACAACAGTCCAGCACTTACCTGCCCGAAAAAGGCAATGGAGGTGCTTCCTGCCCCAGTGCAGCATGAGAAAGAGCCCAGCTGAGCTGCAGAAAGAAGAAGAATGTCCCTCACACTCCCTTCCATGGGGAGATGGTCTGGTGCAAAGGGGAGCATTCCTGTCATGCTCCCTTCCTACCAAAGGCACTGCTGGGATTGTGACCGGAGGATGACAAGATAACGTAAGGTGCGGAAAGGGACATGGATCTGTTCATGTTAGGGAGGTGTGCAGTGGTGGAGCTTGGAGTGCGTGGAGGGGGGTGAGAGAGGAGAGTGGTACGGCATGGGGGCGTGGCCGTGGTGCACAGGGGTTCGGCCACGATACGTGGAGGCATGGCTGCAGTGCACAGCGGTGTGGCTCCAAACTGGGACGCCCCTAAAACATTGTCGCCGGGCACAAACTGCCACCATCATCTCCCCATCCCTACGTGAGGTGTGTCCTTAAAATGACAGAATATTGAAAATGATTTTTTAGTATCCTGTTTCTCAGGTTTGTGAAATTTGTATAGAGTTATATTCAAACAAAAAAGAACAAACTAATTGAGGTTATTGCTTTAGAGGAAGGATGTGATGAAATATCACTAAATTCTTTTTGTTTCTTTAGGTAGCCTGTTGAGAGTTTGTTAAACCCAGATTTCTCATGTCTTGCTCAAAAATGAAACAACAGAAGCTTGTTTGTTGCTGAAATTTCCTGCACTTTGCACAAAATAGTCTCATTCACTACTAGTGTCTTTTCCTTTCATGACGCAAAGCACACCCACTCACACATACAGAGAGAGAGAGAGAGAGAGACAGCAAGCACAGAAAAGGAGCGATTGATTGAAGGGGAAAAAAATCGAGCAACCCATCTAATGCTTTTTGGTGCTTTTGTTTTTTTCAGACCATGCAGTAAGGCAATTGCTGACATAGTTTGACTGAATTAATGCAATTTGCAGAAGCATTGTTCTCACAAATGCAAAATGCTCTCTTGAGTCCCACAGAAAATATCTTGCCATCTCAGAGGTGAGGAGAAAAATACTGTAATTTTTTACTCTCACAAGAGACAAGAGAGGATTTAGCACATTGTATTCACAGGCTAGCAAAACCCCACTCTTCATTTTGTTTTGTCAGGGTTAGAAAAGCCCTCTAAGCAATCTGGTTGTCTGGACAGTGATATTTGAAGATGAAGGGATTTTATTTCCCATGTGAATGAATGAGTTCACTTTCTTCCAAAATCCGTGGAGTGAAGCCTAAGTGGCCATCACTGCCTCTCCTCAGCCCTGACTCTGGTTTCAAAAACAGTCTGGAGAAGGAACTCTGCATACCCACTCCACTTCTGTATCTGGGTTGACTTGTCCTATTTTTCACTAGTGGTAAGACTTGAGTCGTTATTTATGAGGCTCCCTATGCTTGTGCCATAATACTGACTTCATACCATGACCTTAGGAGAAAGGCACAGATTTCCCTTGTGTCTGCAAGCCCAAAAGGCTTGGGAACACAGAGATGGGTTGGCATACATCCTGGCCGATATGGAGACAAATTCACGCGTCTGTATTTGCATGTCCCCCACAGTGTAGTAGGAGGGGCTGCCAGCTACCTTTTTTCTTCATAACCCAAAGGCGGAATGTCATCACCCACAGTGTAAGTATCCTTGTTTGCTAGATACATGAACAAAGCAGTATTGTACACGTGGAGAGAGTGATAAACTCACTTTCCAAAAATTCCCCATAAATCTCTTAAAACCAGATTGGCGTGACCACACTCTAGCCTCAATTTAGGCTAGAGTCAAAAGATCTGCATCTCAATTTGACATTTTTCTTTTCTTTTCTTTTTTGAAATAACAGAATTTTTTTTAATGAACCAAGCATTGAGAAGTTTAGAAACAGTTGTTGTTTTTCAAATAAAAAAAGAGCAAGCAAGTCATTTGCTAATAAAACTGATCAGGATTTTAGGAATTATTTACGAAAGAAGCTTTTGGGGGAAGGGCCTCCTTGCTGTAGCTTGAACGAGGTCTTCTCTTCTCCCTAGCCATGGGATGGTGGAATCTGATTCACAGACACAGGTATTTCTCTGAGAATGAAGTGGCTCCCAGAAAGGAAAAATCAAATTAGCTACCCTAGGAGGATGCTGATGTGAATTCACTGTGGCTTTCAGAGGTATCTATTTAATAGTTTAATCTTGGAAGTGTAGGGAGAGTGGAGTTGGTTTTCTCTATTTGTCCTTGGTTGAAAGTTAATTTATGAAAATGAACAGGAAGTGTCAAGACTGGGTACGTTACAATCTGGAATTGTGAAAAGATCCAGGACTTCTATGTGCCTTCAATGCACGTGTCACATGTATTCATAAAAGAGAAAGAAACAGACTGCTTATATGTTGTAATGACACAACAACAACAACTCGCTAAAGCTGTTTCCCTTTAAATGCAGTAATGGCCTTAGCAGAAAGCCAAATCGAAACTTCCTAAGATATGGAGACTTCCTAAGTGACTTCCTAAGATAAGATATTGAAGGAGCCCTGGTGGCTCAGTGGTTAAATGCTGGTACTGCAGCCACAACGTTGTGAGTTCAATCCTGCAGGGCTCCAGGTTGACTCATCCTTCCATAGGTCAGTAAAATGAGTACCCAGCTTGTTGGGGGCAATTAGCTAAACACATTGTAAACTGCTCAGGGAGTGCTTGGGACTGATAAGCAGTATAGAGATGTAACCATTATTGCTATTTGGCCACAATTTCAATGTAGTAACTCCTAAACTAAACAGTAATGTCTTTCCTCTTGAAGATGATTTTGAGTGGTTGTCCTACATAAACAAATGATATGGAAATTTCACATATGAGTTGACTTAACTGTGCAGATAATATCCATATGGAAAGGGAGTGGGAGACATAATGTGGTTGTGCTGGTGGTGCTGAGATGGTTTAAAGATGATCATGTTACTATGATCATGGCTAAGTTAGGCCTCGAAGATTAAGAGAGATGAATGTCTATGTGTAAAGAATGCATGGAAAGCAGCCTAGAGAGGCAGGCTAGTAACTTTGATACTGAAGACTGTGCTGATACTGAAGACACCACATATTACTACCCCCTCCTTGAGCCAACATTTTGTTCCCCCCTGCTGTTACCCCCACTGATGGACCTTCTTGCTTCTGATGTTCCAACTCTTTGATAAAGAGAAATCATGCTCCTGGCTCGAACCCCTGCAGTACTCATTTCCTAGAGTTATTCTCCTTGTCATGGCTCTTCTCCAAGCTATGTTTAACTAACCCCCTGAGCAGTTCGTCCTGGCACAGTGTTCTTGGACTTCTCTTTCTGTGCTTTGAATTCCAAGGTTGGAATGACTTTAGAGAAGGAAGAAAAAAAAGAACATTGCAAGCAAAAGAAGGTCTTTTCTTCTATCAAGATATTCATTAAAGTTTCCGTATTGGTGTAATAAAGTGAATGAAAGAACTCCATTCCACAGTAGATCAAGATGGTTTTCTAAGCATTGTAAATTATATACTGCCTGGAGATATGCAGCACTATCTGTTGGCCTTTTAAGGCAGCCTAAATTTGAAGGACTGAAATAAAATTCACATAATGCTGGTTAATATTCTTATGGCAGAACATCTGATAAACTAAGCAATATCACACAGAACCTGTCCTTTTATAATCTTAGGTATGTCCATTTTCTACACCATAAAGTAGTGAGTTAATTAGCAAATCTCAATGTGTTCTCTATCAAAGAGATTCTCTCTCACTTTCTCTCTTTCCTTCTTTCTTTCCTTCTTTCCTTTTTTTTCTTCTTTTTTTATGAGAAGGAAGGGCATAAATTTGCATAACCCTTCATGGAATGGAAAGACTGCATTCTAGGGTTTGTGAGCACATTTGGGTGCTTTGCCATTAATGGCTGTACAATATCTTATGCTCACAGGTAGTTGACATACCAACCTACTGTGGATAGAACTCATAGTCAAAACTTGAAAATTTGTCAAAAAACAAATTGAGTGTCCTATGAGAATCTTTGTAATTTAGAATTTGCTCTGTGCAAAATGCACATGTGTGTGCGTGTCTGTCTGTGTGTGTGTGTGTGTGTATGTGTGTTTGGCTCAGGAAACAGCATTTTCTCTTTGCAAAATGTTTTTTTTTTCCCAGTGCAAAATCCCCACATCCTCATTTTGTGCACAGTAAGTCCTAAACCGTGCATAGTTTCTGAAAACTACATATTCTACAAAGGCTGTCTTGCAATGGGAACAAAACTACTAAAATTACTCATTGCTTGTTTCAAGAATGAAATTAGTGAAGCATTACATCCCTGTTACCTTCCCAGCAGTTTATTTACTTACTAATTTAATGTCTACCACATACATCTCAGAAATTTCTGGACAGTCTAGAAGGAAAGCCTTCAATCAAAACTTCATGCCAGTTCCATGAAAAAAATTTAGAAATTCTCTCAAGATAAACTGGAAGTCAGTGCATGTAGAAGAGCCAATCTATAGGACAGTAATAAATCTGCTCATCTTCACTGACAATGACTCACCTTCTGGTCTGTTACCCTGATCTCGGCGTCCCCTGGGGGACACCTTGATTCGCTCCAAAATTGCAAAGACTGGGAGAATAGCAAAGCACTGGCTATGGCAGAACGAGGGGCAGGTAACCCAGCGAGACCTTCAACCCAATTTTTATGGGGTCAGACCAGACAAAAGCCAACCAATCATGTAAGTAATGAAGTTTATTAACAAATATATTCCCATGCACAAACACAGTCACTCGTTCACGCACACAAGGACTATCGAGAAGGGAGGGAGGTGAAAGCTTATAGGGGATAAGGTGGTGTAAGGATGGTAATACTGCACTTGTCCAGAAGTCTTTGGTCTGGGAAGTGGTGAGAAAGAAGGAGCTCAGTGAAGAGAGGCAGCTGAGGGGAGCACTCGACTAACAGAGTGCCGGTCTGCTAGTGTGGCAGTGGAGTTCTCTAAAGAGGGTCTCGAAAAGGGGGACTACTTATAGGGCAGAATGTACCTCAGGAGCCGATTCTTTCCCAGGAAGAACAATAGTCAAAACGGAAGGAGAATACCGCACAATAACAACTTGATGGCTGGCATGATTGTTTTATGTAAATAGGACCTCACCCTTGTAGGATTTGCTGATGCAAGCGTTACTCAATAGAGGAAAACCTGGTAATCCCCTCAAATTGGTTTTGTGGCTGAGAGCCTTTTTGTTCATGCGGACATGCCTTGCCTGAGGTCTCCTTGGGAAACATGACTGGAGGTTTTCCTGGCCTTGACCTATGTCCAGTCATTTTGTTATCTCACTGGTAAACCCTGTCCCAGGGTCTACAATTTTGATATTAAAATATGATTCAATGTGCCTGAGCGGTCACCCGGATGAGCATGTAGGCAGCAATGGTTGAACGATCAAAAACCAGGTCAGGCCAGTAAAATCCCCAGTCACGTAGCCCAGGAGACCTCAAGCTGTGCAAACCCACAGTAAACAAAGGGTCCTCAGCCACTGAGGAGCAACTTGAGGGGATTAGCATCTTTTCCCCAAGTTGAGCACCGATAGCAATAAAATCCTATCAAGCAAGGACCATCTATATAAATTCACACCACAACCCAATGAACTGAAGATCTTGAAACTTTGGCAACACCTTGTGATCTCATCATGCAAAAGGAGTTGCCATTGTGGAGCTTCTTGTCTGTTGCAACACCCGTTGTTCTCCCCGGGAAAAGATTAGCCCTCCAGGTACCCTTTCCCCCTACAAATAGTCTCAGTTTTTGAGCAGTTCTTTGGTAATCCCAGCAGACCATTTTCCCGTCTGTTGAGTAATCCCCTCAGCCCACTCCATACTGAGCTCCACTTCTTCACTGTTTTTCCCAGACCAAGGACTTCAGGAAAAGGTGCAGTATTACCCCAGCTACAATCCCTTCAGTAGTTCCCCTATCCAGTTTCCTCTTTTTTGCTTCTTAATAGGTCTTGAGTGAGTGTGTGAGTGATTGCATTGGTGCATGAGACTGTCATTCAATAAAATCATTTTATTGGACATCTTTGTTTGCTTTGTGGCTTGGCCTGACCCCGTAAAAACTGGGTAAAAAGACCCTGCTAGGTTACCTTGCCTCTCACATTGCTATTGCTCATGCTCTGGCTAGTTTCCATTCCCTATCACGTGGGGCACATTAAGGTGTCCGCCAAGGGACTCCAGAAATCAGGGTAACAGATTGACCTATTTGTCTATGCACCCCTCTGGGCAACCTCTCTGGCATAGTTGATATGTATTTTTATATTAATTTTATATCCCTCTGAGAGAGGGTCTGCCAAGGGGGTAACAGGTCCTTCTGGAGATCCCTCTCGATCACTGTAGAACTGACTCTTTATGATATCCCTGTGTATTTAATATTTCCAATCATGTGGCAGGTTATATTCTTTTCTGTCTTAAAAGGATGACTTTTTAGCTCCATTTGCACATTCCAGCCTACACGTTCTCACAGCAGTGCACATTTCTGTTATTAGGAGTCTGCTTTTAAATCCATTGGGATGTCTTAACTGGGGCTGAATTTATTTATTTTTTAAAGGAGTTTGATTTTTGCATTAAAAGCTGTGATTTTAGTGGGACAGAATGAAGATTAGCATTACCTTTATGTATATTCATTCTGTGTGATTCTAGTCTATGAAGAAATGTGTGTATTTCTTGAAAAAAAAAAGTGGAAAGTTGTCACTTTGATGAGACAGAATGCTTTGTCAAACAAAAAGTAGGGAGGGAGAATAAGCTACTAATGTAAAACAGTTACCTTGACTCTTGGTGTGTTCAGCGTGGGGTTTGTCAGCACTTAAAGGGGAGCTAGGCTGCTCTGCTTTGGAACTGCACTGTCTCTAAATGATTCCTAAAGGAATACATATCATGGAAGCTAAGAGTTCTATAAGTGGCTTCAGCTCCGCTCCTCACTCCCATTGAAAGATCAAACTATAATTTCCAAATATAGAAGCTGCATGAAGTTAAAATGGAACAATAGTGGCTTTCTTGGCTTTGCAGTCGTATATGTTATAAAGAGTAAAAGATTTTAACCAAGAACTTTCCTAATCGTAACTAAGGGTTATGTGTAGATAAAAAAAAGAGGTTGCTTTGAAAATGCCCTTCCCATTTTTTTTCTTCTCTCGGGGATACAAGAGGAGACAAAAATGTTTGCAGGGCATCTTTCAGTGCTCTGCTCTTTGCATAGGGCAGTTCAGTCTGCTTTCATATTATTCCCCTCTTTAGTCCTGTGTCCTTAATTGACTGACTAATTTAGATGCCTCCTTTCTCTGAATACAGGACCCAATAACCCACAATGTGAGTAAATAACTGGACAGCAGAATCCATTTATGTACAGTCCTGACGGGGGAGCTCTACTTGTTCCGTCACTCCTACCACTTGTGAGAACCCTCTTCGGACTGTCTGAGATGCAACCACCACAGAGATTGTTGTGCCTGACCTTTTCAGTAACTTGGACCATTTCCGCACTAGACCGTTATAGTGCTCTGATTCCACTTTCAACACCCTATGGAATCCTGGGGTTTGCAGTTTCAGGAGGGGCCACTGGACCCCTCCCGAAACTGCAAACCCCAGGATTCCATAGGGTGTTGAAAGCGGAATCAGAGCGCTATAACAGTCTAGTCTTAGCACGGTGATCCCCTCTGGCACGTGTGTATATAACCAAAATACAGTTGGCCTTCCACATTTGTGGGTTTCACTTTCACAGATGTGATTATTTGTTAATTTCTTCACACCCTACCTTTCCACCTCAAGTAGTCTTTTTCTGGGAGAACCTTCCTTTTTGACGACTCTGATCAGGGCACATAGCTCTTTAAAAACCTGCCTCTGGTCCTTTTCCTCCTCCACCAGCCGATGCCTGTCCTCCTAAGGACATACCACAGCCTGGTCTCTCAGTGCCACGAACCCTCTCCTGGTGCTCCCCACACACCCAAGGAAGGAGATGGGCAAGGGAGAGAAAGTATAGGGCCATCATGCTGACTCACCCCTTTTCCTTCTCCTTTCCATGACTCGGTTTGGATCCTCAGTGCCCATTCTCCCCACCATATCTCAGTCTCCTTCCCACATTTGCAATTTTTCCAGTTTTGCAGGGGCCATGTGCCTAGTGATTGTGGAGGGCCAACTGTAATGTTTTCAACAGAAGGTAATGAAACTCTTTGCAATTAATTTGTTGATCAACTTCATCCGGTTATGTTACAGTGTTTTAGCTTAGTTCTTACTGTTACCTTTACACTTACATACTTAGGCTATTTCCACCCTACACGGTTCTAGTGCTATAATTCCACTTTCAATATCTTGTGGAATTCTGGGGTTTGTAGTTTACTGAGGCCAAAGAGCTCTCTGGATGAGAATTCTAAATGCCCCTCCCTAAGCTGCAAGTCCCAGGATTACATAAGGTGTTGAAAGTGAAATAATAGTGCTATAACAGTGTAGGAAAGGCCCTTATTCTAATAGAGCTTCCTCAAATATACCTAGCAGTTTCCACTCTCTACCCAAATCCATTCTGACTATTCTGACTGCTTCTGATTCTGACTATTCTGACTGCTGTCCCTATTCACTTTGTGTGAGTATTGTGACGAACTGGGGGGGGGGGCATAGTAACAGAGCCTCCTTAGTAAATGAGGGTATTTAAAAATGGTTGGCTGGAGCCAGTAGAACCCCAGATAGCCAAAGGGAGGGGCTAGATGGGCGAAAGGGATAACAGAAATTTGACTGAAAACAAAGAGTTGTGGTGAAGAACAGAGTTGGTGTGAGAACAGAGAGAGTGGATGGAGAATGCTCAGTGCTGAATTTGAGAGAGAGAGAAGTGGTGTGCTGGTTTATGAATCCTTAATTACAAAATACTGTTTACCTTGACAGTGTATTTAATAAATATTTGTTTATCTCTTTTTCTAAAAGCTGCTTCAAGAGAGTGTCTCTTTAAGCTGCACTGGGTTACACACGCTCTCATTATTACCATTAGTACCATTTGTTCCTTCAGTACCACATTCACTGATGAGATAAATCAGTCCTTGTCCTTATATCTGAAAAGGGGCAGATTTAGGGAAAGCAGGAGAAAGAGATAACCCTGGGAGGAGGAGCCAGCAGGGGAAGAGAGTGAGAAGGGTGCTGCATTCTCAGAAAGGGAGAATAGAAGCATACCCATTTGTCATAGCCCTGGCTTGGCCAGAAATCTCCCTGACTGTTCAGTCCTAGACGTAAAGAGGTGTCAGGCTGGGCAGGACTTGGGTGTTTTGCAAATATCTCCCTTCAAGTCACTTGTCGACCTATGGCGACCCCATGAATTTCATAGGGTTTTCTTAGGTAAGCAATATTCAGAGGTGGTTTTGCCAGTTTCTTCCTCTCAAATACAACCTACAGCACCTGGTTATGTGCTGGTGGTCTTCCATATAAATACTAACCAGAGTTGACCCAGCTGGGCTTCCAAGTTCAGGTGAGTCCTTGTGCCTTTGTCTAACCCTTCTCCAACCCGCTCTAACTAACTGGCTCTACTATTTTGTATCTCTGACTGAGTATCAGTTAATATACCATTCAGACACTCAACCAATGATATACCATTCAGACACTCAACCAGGCACTCCAACATTCCATGTTCTCACCCCCACATACCTTATTTCATATAACACAAAACTATACATAATAATACATTGCCTTATTCTCTACAGTATAGACACAACAACACACATAGAAATTCAGAATGTCACGTAGTCCGAGTCTGCAGTTACTTCAGCACCATTTTAATTTCCCAAGGTGGTCATTGGCCTCCTAGGAACAGTGACAGCCTTTTATCCAGGTCCAATTGGCGATGTGACAACTTCATTGTTTCCAAAAGGAAGAATGATTTTTTAAAAACAGAACTAGGAACAGGTACGGAAGTGAGAATTTACAGAATGGTGGGATGTGGAGAGGGAGGAAGCTTTCATACTGATAATGTGCACTAGTTGAGATTCAGAACAACACTAATGAAAACTACTTCTAAAATAAAAGTTTTACCTGCACTATTAATATTTTAGTTTTATAGAAACACGGTCACAGTTATTCTTTTGCACAAGTAGGGAAGGAAAGCATTATATTTTACGTACCATTCCAGTGTAGTGGAAATTAAAAATGTATTGCAAAGTTGGAAAGAAGTTTGAATATTTAATGTAAACTTTTATGAGAAATTTAAAGACTGTGTTTTGCATATGACTCAGCAGAAAACTTTATTGTGTATCTAAATTTTCAGCCCTCTTACGCAACGCTTTGTAGAACTAATGCCCTGATAGTGTTGTCTGTACTGCGTTTGTGACCATTATTAAGAAACTCCCCCATATATAAATATTTTATGTCTTTTTTTATCATTCTTCCTTTCACTCCTTCCCTCCTATGTCCATCCCTTCCCTTCCACTCTCTCACTCTCTCAATGATACTTCCCTGTAGAATTTAAGGAACAAATAAATGTGTTCATTAAATTGAATAAGCATGATGAATCACGGTGATAGTATAGGTGCAGCAGGACAGGATTGATGACAGTGGGGAATGAGAAGCAGGGATAATGGGCATTGACATACTGGGCACTGAGAAGGATTATGGTACCAGAAGAAGAACTACCTTGACAGAGGCAAGCAATTGAGAATGCATACTCTTTAGTTGTGTGAACTGATGTTGTCCAGAATGTTCATAGAACAGTTTTGACCAGTGGTCTCTGCTTCAGGCCGTTTCCATGCTAGACTATTATAGCGCTATAGTTCTCAAAAGCCCCTCCCTAAACTGCAAATCCCAGGATTCCATAGGATGTTGAAAGTGGAATAATAGCACTATAACAGTCTAGTGTGGAAATGGCCTCAGTCTGCAAGCGACTCGGGAGACAGATTAGTGTAGGCAAGAGCTGTTAGATAGTTAATCCAGTCAGGTCAGTCACAGGCTGTCCAGCAAGATGAAAGGAGAAACAAAAGGGAAGTTGTTAGTCAGTCCAGAAGTTGTTACAGCAAGTCAGTAAACCAGATAAACGAAGCTAGAAAGGGGTAAAATTCAGAGTCGTCAATCGTAACCACTCCAAGGCCCTCTGTGCACTTTGAGCATATACATTTTCATCCAAATGAAAGATTAGGACGTATATTAGAAATCACCACACATTCTAAATCTCCCAGTTTGGTACGGACAGTCCTGATTAATCCTTGGTCTTTCCAATTTTTCAGCTGCTTTTTAAAGTGTCCTGGGCCCTTTTTGCACCTTACCTGTTCCTGGCAGCATCCTGTGCGGCTCCTGACAGCAGCCCTGCCTGGAGGGGAGCACAACAAGAGCACTCCCCTCCAGGATCCAGGAGGCACAATGGCCCCGCTGCTTCCTTCCGCAGCACAGCTGGGTACTGTCCCAGGCTACGCTGGGGCAGGAAGCGCAGCCGTTGCACTTCTGGACCCTGTGCACACCAGGTAAGTGCGGGATGGTGGCACAATCATGGGTCATTGATGGGGAAAACCTGTCAATGATTTACTCTCTGATTGTGCTGCCGGGGGACGGTAGAAGGACAGAACCACGGTGATGCCATACGGAACCATCATCATGATCTTGTCCTTCTCCCATCCCTGTGAAAGGTTGGGAGGGTGGAGCAGAAAGAGCACCAGTTTCTCTCGCCTTCTCCCAATTTCCCCCTTTCTCCTCTGCTTACTTGATTCGCTGCAAACTGAGTTCAAAGTGCAAAAATGGTTTGCACTCAGTGAACCAATTGTGGGAGCAGAGAGCAAGGGGAAAAATCGTTCCCTTCCGAGTAGGCTCAGGCAAAAGCAAACAGCTACAGCCTCTCCTAGTTTGTGTGTTCTTCCTCGTTAGTAACTTTTGACCACACTCTGATCTTGCTTGGCCATACGTGTCCTAGTTTTCCTGTTTGATGTGTTAGCTGGTATGTTGTCATACGTTGACATTTGGTTGTGTTACTCATAAGCATTGCTTGGAAAGCGCAAGATCTTTCTCTCTCTTTCTCTCACTGTAATTTGGGGCTGAACCTACGTTTCCTGGATAAAATAATCCTTTACTGCATATAAATGACATCCTCTTTACCAGAATTATAAAATAAAGTAGGCTTTACAATACTGTTTTGTATGCTTTTTTTAAAAAAAGAATTGTATTTGTTTCTTCCATGCATTCCTATGTATGTAATCTGTAATAAATTGTTTCATATGGGCATATCAATAAGAATCTGATTTAGACGTAAAGGATGTCTTGTGTTAATACCCACAAGTGCTTTGGAGCGCATCAAATCCCTTGACAGATGTAAGCAACAATTTATTTTCTTCAGGCCTTAACTAAAATAGTGTCAATCTCATATTGCTATTTAAGGATACCGAAGGAGAAGGTTGTAGCAAAATGATTTTCGAATGATAATTACATTTCCTAGTTTATCTGTTTCAGTAAATGAGATCATCTGTTCTTGAGTCTCAGGCACAAACAGCAATGGGTTTGTATTTTTGTAGGTGACCAACAGAATCAAATTCCCTTTGTGTCTTCTAATATACTATATGAGGCTACAGGAAGGTCTGTGTTTGGAGTGAAGGCCAAAGCAGTCATTGTTCCCAAATCATGTTCCTAACCTGCATCACTTCAATCCGCATTGCGATAAATGCAGATTGTGTAAGATTAGGTTTTATAGTTTAATCATATAAAGGTCTGTGGGTTAGTTTTGTATTTCATATTGGAGAACGAGAGATGGAGCTGGTGCCATACTCTTCAGTGTCTGGCACTTATATTTCTTGGCCACTGAACATCATTACAGAATCCAGTTCTTTGGCCACTGAACAATTAAGAGAAACCAAAGCACTGGAGAGCTGCAGACAGGAGAATGTATATATCAGTTCCAATAATGTTTTCCATGCATACTCAAGACTCTGGCATGTGCTTAAATTTCTGGAAACCTGTGGATTCTGTAGCACTTGCTAAGGTGAAAAGACATGTCATGTAGAAGATGGAAACAGGCTTGTTTTCTGCTGTTCCAGAGACTAGGATGAAAATCTGTGGATTCAAATTAGAAAGAAAGAAAAGATAAAGCATTAGGAAGAACTTCCTGATGATAAGAGCTGTTTAATAATGGAATGGCCGTCTAGATGTTGATGGATTCCCTTTCTTTGGAAGTCTTTAAAGAGAAGTTGGCCATTTTTCAGAAGTGCTTTGGTTGTGTATTCCTGCATGGCAGAAGTTTGCCTTTGTAGTTCCTTCCATGTTTCTACTTTTTCAATTACATTTTAATGAGGTAGGGACCTCATAAGCTCTTTATTCATATAATGCTAACTGCACAATAAACATCCATAATTTAAAAGGCTTTTCTCCATCATAGATAAGCTTTATGGCTTGGAGACCTGCTCCATTTTTGTGGCATTTAACCTATGTTAATTTCCGTGCAACCTGATTCTATTATTGATTGCAGAGGTGAGGACAGCAAGGCCCAGCATGCAGGAGTTGATGATCAGGAACCAAGAGTTAAATTAATAGATCTTGTTTTTGTCCAGAAAGAATCCCTTGAATGCTTTGTAAAGCTGGCTGCTAAGCTCCTGCTCGTGAAATGTGACCTGTATAAACTGGAGGCCAATGGAATGAAGGGGGGAGAACAAAGGAGTGTGAGATGAACTAAAACAAACCATCAGTCAGGTGGAAGGGGAAAAAACAGTTTCAAAAGAAGAAGAAAAAGGTGATGATAGAAAGAGGCAGCAAAGGCAAGCAGAGGAAGAGGATTATAGAAAGAGACCTGGTTCAGAGTTTCAAAACTCAGTGTTCTCAATGGTCGTCAGATGGCCGCACAAGCAGCCTCAATGAATTGCCACAAAACTGGTTAGCTTGGAATCTGAAACTCTTCGTGGCGTCTGCTAGTGTAACTAAGGATAACATCATCATGAATACCTTCTAGATGTTGCAAAACGGATTATCCAATATCTCCTTGTGTAATGTCTAATGTATGTGCCAGGAGGGCTCTTTCACAGCTGCTGACCTTCCTTCTAGACCTTCTGCATTCTTTATTCTGGGATTGTCTTTTTATCTCCATTACTTTCCCTATCATTAGTCTCAGATGTGGTTGTGTTTCGGTTTCTCTGACTTCTTGGTCTCAAACTGGAATGTTCACTTTCTGTTCCTTCCAAGTTAAGCTGTAACTAGTTAGTGTGGGTAAGGTCACTTTAAAGCCTACAAGCATTTCACAGCCAAGGGGGAGCTTCACAGTGCACATAGTCAAACTATTCAATTCACTATTACAAAATATAGTGACAGCCACCAGCATAGATGATTTTAAAATGAGGTTAGACAAATTGGTGGAAGATGAGAATATTGTCAGACAAATTTGGACAAGCTCCCTCTGAACGAATCTCTCCAAGACATCCCCATGATAGGCTTGCCTTATGTCACCATAAGTCGGAACTGACATAAAGGCATGCAACAATTGACTCTTGACAGTGTTAAATTTTTAATTTCAGCAAACTAATGCTAATGTACTCACACTTCATAAATATTCTACTCATAGAATGTTAAATTTTAACCAAAACCGATGTAATGTCCATGCGTAACTTAAATGCATTTATATTCGTTGTTTGGCCGTGGCTTTAGTTTGACTACCTAAGCCAGCTGGCCAAATTGCACAGCTAATGAGTGTTTGATCGTCCCTACTAATGTAGAAACCCTGCCATTCAAGCTGTAAACATCTGCAAGCAGTCCGGTTCTTCCTGACCCAGGTTGCAACCCAACATGATGGATCCTAAGGGTGGTAATTATATTTCTCACCCTAGTGTGATCTTCCGCAGTCATGGCTAATTTCTGTTCTGTTGTGCTGGGCTGAATTGGAGTACCAGTCAATGTGAACTGCTCTATTTTTGCTGATATCTTAGAAAGAATCCTAAACTCGTAATACCTTGGTATTGGTTATACAGTTCATTTGGGAAATTCCTTTCAGCTGACCACTCTGACACCTTATATAATGTTAATATATGATTGTATGATATGGTATGATATGATATTACATTATATGCTGGGTAGATCCCAGATTTAGTTGTACATGGGGGAAAACTATGTGAAATCAATGGAACGTTGGTTAGTAGCATACATTTAGGTCCAGAAGCTAGTAAATATTCAGATATGCAAATGTCTATATACTCCCATGATCGGAGATCATTAACTTACCTAGGTTGTGATGAATTGTGTTTAAATGTAAAAGCATAGTGATATATATCTTATTTGCCCAAGTCTGTGTAACTGTCTCATTTTTTTTCAGTTGTAATGGGATCATAGATTGAGTTGCAGATGCATAAAATAGATAAATAAAGCTTCAGTTCTTTTTCCAAGCTCATGACAGGATCTAGCAGAGTTTATGTGCACAAATCATTTGTTCCAGCCATCAGATAGTTCTGCTGTAGGAGATCTAGCAGGCCTGCTATGAAGGTATGAGATTAGTGCATGTGCGTTATTTAGTTGTGGTATATTATTTGAAGGTAGGAGAGAAGACGTGTTTTCTATTTTGTTTCTGTTAACTCTCTGTAAGATTTCAGGAATGTCTAGATCAAAAGACAGATGATGTTTCTAACAGAGATGTATTCATGTACAAGAATTATCTGCAAAGTGTGGGCTGTTTTATGAGAGCTGTCTTCCATCTGACAATGCCAAGATGTTAAATGTTGCAAGTTTCCAGGGGAGAGCATTTTTCATTTTCCTTTTTTTGCTTGACTAAAATCATTCAATTATTATTTCATTTAATTAAAGTGGTTTTTACGATTTAATTCCAGTGAAGGGAAAATGGGCAGCCATTAATATTGTGGATTTTTTTAAAAAAATAGTTATTCAGGTAGAAACAAGAACCTACAGAACCTTTGAGATAAGCTTGCAGGGGAAAGGAAGTCATCCTTGTAGACTATAAAATGTGCTATCTGTAAAGGGAAAAAAGAGAGTTCATGATTATCATTTGTTAATGGATAATTACTTAGTATTTAGTTTGACAATTTATAGCAGCAATGACCTAAAATCAAGGGGTGGGCCATAATTTGGAATGGCTGTGGGCAAGGATGACATAGAGACCTCCACAATACGAGAAGGCAGCCAGCATAGTGTAGCAGTTTGAGTGTTGGGCTAGATCTCTGGGAGAGCAGGGTTTAAATTCCAACTCAGCCAGGCAAACCCACTGGATGGCCTTGGCCAACTCACTCTCTTTTCACCTCAGAGAAAGGCAGTGGCAAAACCACTCTGAGCAAATGAGAAAACCTCATGATATGTTCACCTTAGGATTACCCAAAGTTGGAAACAACTTGAAGGCACACAACAGTATACTATTACAAAGCCCAAAAGATCATAGAGGAAAATCCCATAGTAGACAAGCTTTTGTATTTCCTTAAAAGTATAATAAACTTTCCCCCATCTTGTAAGCTTGAATCCCCTCTTAAAGAAGAAAGCATACACATACACACACATCAGTGGAATTTACCAGTTTTGCACTCACTGAGGCTCTTTCTGCACCCTAGCTTTTTACAAGGATGTCCAAGGAGGTTCCCAGCATCGACTCTGCTGAAGTGGGAGCACAACAGGTGTGCTCCTCTCCACACCAGCTGGCTCCATGGTGAAGGAAGTACAATAGCCACGCTTCTTCCTTCCGCAGCGCAGCCGGGCACGGTCCCAGGCTGTACTGGGGAAGGAAGTGCAGCCGTTGCTCTTCCTGGGCTTCTGCAGGACAGGTAAGTCTAAGACGGTGGCGCAATTGCGGGTCATTAACGTGGAAGACCCGTCAATGATTTAATTCGTGATTGTACCGCCTGGAGACAGGAGATGTCATGCAGAACTATCGTTGTGATCCCATCCTTTTCCCATCCCCTTGGTGGGTTGGGGGGTGGTGCGGAAAGGGCATATGTTTCATTGGCAAAACAATCCTACAGTTCTGTGGGGGAGAACGGTTTAGATCTCCTGGCACTAAGAATTCCATTACCTTGTCTTTCCACTGTAGCCAGTGGGGTAGGGTGGGGTGGAATGGAAGGCTGATGTGGGTAAACAGCCATTTTTAAAAGGTATTTATTTAATTTAGATCTTGTCTCCCCCACCCCGCACCACCATAAGAGAAGATGGACATCCCTTCAGTTGGGAGGATCAATAAGCTCTGCCATATAAGGTCATGATCTACCTATAGAACTAGACCTGTGCAGTGGAGGATCTTTTCCAGCTGCTAAATACCCTGAGATAAGTAACTCTTTAACTGGTTATCCATGTCTCCTCCTTGACTATGGGTGGCCAGAGTACATTTCTTGTTTTGAGGATTCTTTTTAAAATCATGGCTAACAGAAGTTAGATTGCCGGTTCATTGGTTTGCACATGTGATTTGTTGCCTACATATTTTGGCTGTGATGCATTTAATTTTCTTGGGTTCTCCTCTTTGTATCTGGGGCCCTTTCACTCTATTCAATTATCATATTACGGTTCCACTTTAACTGCAATACAAACTTCTCCCCACTTATCTGACAGGTTAGGGACCAGAGCAGAAAACAGAATTGGTTGAAAAGTGGAACCCCTGTACTATACTGTAGGGAGCATGAAGGATTTACAGAGACTCACTTAGGACAGACCGCACACTTGCTGCTTGCAAAGTCTCTCAGCTAGCTTGATGCCTTCCTCCTGCAGCTTGCCTTTTGCAAGCAGCACATATATGCATGCGTGTGTGCGTGTCTGTGTGTGTATATATTCCACTCCTCCGGAAACTAGGACAAAGAGCAGTGGATTCAAATTACAGGGAAAGAGATTCCACCTGAACCTCAGGAAGAGCTTCCTGACTGTCAGAGCTGTTCGACAGTGGAATATGCTGCCTAGGAATGTGGTGGAGTCTCCTTCTTTGGAGGTTTTTAAACAGAGGCTGGATGGCCATCTGTTGAGAGTGCTTTGATGTGTGTTCCTGCATGGCATCCAGGACTGGATGGCCCCTGCGGTCTCTTCCAATTCTATTATTCTGTGACTCTATGACAAGCAGTTCCAGGTGAGCCTGCCTAGGTAAGAAGAACTGATGAAAAAGCAGAACGCCTAACAAGTTAATGGAACTTGTCCTTAATTTGGAAGCGTGAAAAGATGTCAGATAATGGGGTGTCAGAAGTGCGAGCTTCCTATAGCTATATCCTGTGGAATCCAAGGATTTGGCTGTTGAGGAGGGACGCTTAGAATTCCTGTGGATTCCACAGGATACGGCGGCGGTAAGCTACAAACCTCCAGATTCCATAGCATGCTGACCTGGTAGTTAAAGTAAAGTCGTAGTCTTGTGCCCACCCTCCATGCTAAACCACGTGGGGAGCAATTCATAAGCCTCTTCTTGTGACATCTGAACACACCCGCAAACTGGGAGATTCCACCTGAACATCAGGTGGGATGTTAACCTGATGTTTGTGAGTCCAACTCCTGACAACGGTTGTGCTATTGTGTGCTATTTTAGCTCATTTAAAGCTAATGCAGCAAACAGGCAGGTATAATTAGAGCCTGAGTTTACCAGAAACAGTAGGAAAGAGTACCTGAGTACTCTTTGGGAACTTCAGCCAGTCCAGAATGCAGCAGCTTCGCTCTTTGGAATGAGCTGTTTGTCATGTACTCCATTAGGCTTAGAAGAGCTCTGTTAGCCTTGAATGATCTGTAAGACTTAATTGGGATAAATCCAAGGTTCTGGCGTTAATATTTCAAGCCTTGTTGTGATCTGCACTAATAATTGTGAGAGGAGTTGAGTATAGCATTTATTGTCGATTAATGGGTGTTATTAAAGGAGGATGACACTTATTGTCGAATAGGGGGTGTTAGCTTACATGGCCTTAATGCCACCTTTGGGAGAACGAAACTGCCCCCTCCCTCTTTCGGATGCTGCCTGTGCGATGCATTCAACATCCTTGGTAGAATTAAATGTCTTGCTATTTCTACACTCCTCCTTGACCTCACCTTTAATTATGTCCTATAATTTCTTACTCATAACATAGCGTAATTTCTACCGATAATATCTTTCCCTCCAACATACACACACACACACACAATTTTTTCTTCCTAACTTGCTTTTGTCGGTATTTTTACTTAGATTCAGAGAGCTGCCACTAGAGGGAGAGTAGCTACATGTTTCGAAAGTATAAAATCTAACACAAGGCTTTTAGGCTTTTTTTTTTCCCCTTGACAAGAGCATCTCCTCCCCGCCCCCGAAAAAAAAAAATCCATAAACATTTTGCAATCAAATGATCACCCTTCAACTGTTGCTTTACTGTAATAGGATGACCAAAATAAAATATTAAAACTGGAAGAGTTATATTATTTACCGCATGATAATCAGTCTTGTTCCTTGTAAACGTTCTGTGTCTTTCATTTGCTAAGCACTGAACGGTGAGTGAGTCAGAAATCATCATAAGATTGCGCTGCAATCCAAGAAGCTAAGCTTGGTAACAGCTATGATGTTACTGGCGTTTTCTATTTTCTACTTTCATTATGCTGAAAATTAAAATAAAGCAAAAGGGATGGGTGTGGAGAGAGGGGACAGAAGCAAAAAAAGATGGGCAAGCTGACATATATTTCTGGGAAGGGAATAGGTTCCATTTTGTGCAGTCTTCTTCCAAGCACCATTGAATCCAAATGGCCTTAAGCTTTGTTGTTGTGCTGTTCTCATCATTTCCAACTTGGAATGACCCTGCGGAGAACCTATCATGGGCTTCAGGGAACAAGATTCGTTCAGGAACCCTGCCATTGCCTCCCTTTGGGACTGAAAGAATATGACTTGTACAAAGGCATCCAGTGGGTTTCTTTGGAAGAGCGGAGACTTGAATGTCAGTCTCCCAGTATCCTAGTTGACCACTCAAACTGCTACACCGTACTGGCTCACTGGTCCTAGATTATTTGTTTTCAGATGGCCTTTGAACATTGCATGGCTAATTTTTATAGTGCTTTGGTTGTCCAGCTTCATTTCATTCCATTGTTGGCTTCTGAGAATACTTACCCAGGTGGTTCCTTCAATAACTCCTAGGTGTCCTCTTCCCCTAACCAGAGTTAAACCGTCTCTGGCCAGTTTCAAGTAATTAAGTAGTACAGTGTCAATCCAGACAAATAGCCATTAGGTGACCGCGTCTGTCACTAAATTCATCTAAGAGCCCATCTGAAGGATTTCACCACAGAGAAGAGGTGCTCCTTATCTAACACAAGTTCAGTTATGAATTACTCAGTTAACTTCCCAAAGTGGAACCTATGGATTTGGAATCCCCTACTTTGTTTTTACTTCTGAGTTTGTTTGATTGCTCAACAGAACTCTGTACAAAAACAGTTTGGAGGAAACTTTAGATCCTTTAACTCATTTAACACCTTCCTTTTTTCCTTATTACAGGTGTACAAACCCACATTAATAAAACACAGCAAATGAAAATATTGTATTCATTGATTGTTTCTGCGTTTGTATAAAGATCTATTTTTTTGCACTGTGTTTTACCAATGTACAGGGAGAGCATGGGTGTACGTGAGTGAAATTCAGCACAAAAAAAAAAAAGAGAATCAAATCAATCAGGTGAGATCACATCAAGATTGTTTGTTGTATTGTTTTATTAATGTACCTGTACATCTCACTCATGAATATTAAGGAGAAAATACAGATCAATTGAGGTTGATGAAATCTGCAACAAAACTGTGCAGTGCTGTGGTACGGTAAACTTCGTAGTTAAGTGATGATTTGGAAGCAGTGGGGTGCAAACAGAGTGAAAGGAATGAAGCTGGGAAAAAAAAACATGCATATCTATGCAAAACTTCTCAGCACCATTCCTAAACTATCTGAATATTAGGCACAAAGATGATGGCAAAGGTTTGCAAAACCTTCTCTCGACTGATTCTATCAGATTAGTTTCAGTCCCCCAAGTCTGCCGACAAAATGTTTGGCACCATTTACCCTAGGAAATGACTGCTTAATCCCTTTCCATCTTGGCTGGTGAAGGCTTGTCAAAGGAGGCTGCTGAATCCAGTCCTAGTCATCATTAACATATCACTGCAAGAAGCAGAATGCCATCTGCTCTCCAGGAAGCTATAATAGGACCATTGCTAATGGAACTTTCCATCTTTTTACCCTCTTGCATTAGGTAACAGGAAATCTTCCATTTGGAATCTTCCACTTTTAGCTGGGAATGGGTGACTGTTAATTTTGGTTCATGATAAATAGGTAGACAGACAGATAGGCAGATGAAGGCACTAAAATTAGCAAATTTCTTTGTCTTCTGGATGAAAAGAGCATCAGAGAAACAGAGAGAGAATGTGAAGGAAACCGAAACAGACAGACTGATCCCTCCTCAGAGCTTTGAGTACTTTCAACTCAAATGTCTGTATTTGAATCCCTGGGTATTTAAAATTTAACAATTTTAGTTTGTTACTATGTGTCTTTAAGTCAAGTTCTTCAGGTCCAGACCATTCTGGCAACTACTATGTCAGACTACACAGAGAGGCCATTGAAATCCATAAACACATGGACAAATTCAACAGGAAAGAGGAAACTCGGAAAGTAAACAAGATTTGACTACCAGTGCTGAAGAACACTAAAATCAAGACTCAAAAATATGCCAATGAACACCACCCAGACTCTGCAGGTCCCTCTACAGGGAACAACACAATGGGTTGCTAGTGTACTTAACGCACTGTTATGCACATCCCCTGACTAACAGTACACCCTGGGGGATATCCCATTTAACAGTAGGCCATCACACAGGCCAACTGTAACACATGCAAATTGCTCCCTCCCACCTGGGGACTACACAGGTATATATACTCTGTCTCACTTCCATGCCACCGGATCCTCTGAAGATGCCAGCCACAGATGCAGGTGAAACGTCAGGAGAAAATACTAATAGAACACGGCCTCAAGGCCCAGAAAACCCACAACAATCTTCCTCATATGTTATCTTCTCCATACCTCTTATAATCCATTGTTACCCTTCTCTAAACCCATTCCAACTTGTCTATATCTTTCTTAAAATGAGGTGCCCAGAAGTGAATGCAGTACTCCAGATGAGGTCTGACTACTACAAAATAGTGTGAAACTATTACTTCCCTTGCCTTAGAAACTACAGTTCTGTTAATGCAGATTAAAATATTTTTTGCCGCCTTTGCAGCAGGATCGCACTGCTGGCTCACGTTCAGCTTACGATCATGGTTCCAAGGTCCATGCCACATCTGCTACTGCTAAGCCAAGTATCCCCCACAGATAGTGTGAGAGTGTGGGTTTCAGTGGTCAAGCAGAGATTTGAGTCGTGGTCTCTTGGAATCCTGGACCAACACTCAAGCCACCACCCCACCCAGGGACTCCTGTTAATTTTTTCAGCTCCTCCCCTTCTTTTCCTGAGAGATTTGTTCTTCTCTCTTAACTTCATATCTGGCAGCCAGGTATAATATGGGTCTCTTCATGCTGGGAATATTCAATATGGCCTGTGCAGATGGAGGAGAATTTTGTTTCAGTCTATTTTTGAAGAATTTAACCTAGCTTACCTTTTAGTATTACATTCTATGTATTATATTTTAGTTATTTATTAATATTTATAAATCCATATTTATACATTTATATCACATGCTACAAATGTAAGTCAAAAGAGTTTGAGCTATAACGTATCTGACTGTGGGAGGAAGTGGACTGGCTGATTTCCCCATTCCTATCTAGTCAGTGTGGCCAGGTCAGTAGTTTTATATCAATTTCAGGTGCTTTCAGTATAAATACATTATCGAGTTCCATTTTAGGCTAGCCTTCAGAATGGAGGGTAATGTATTTGCCCTCCTTGATAAGCTGCACTGGGAGCGACATGGGGTAATGGGTGTGATTTGTTTTATTTTTATGAATCTCTCAGCAACCCTGGATATCAATCACTTTCGGGCGGTTTCCTTTTGGATTGCTTTTGTTGGACTGAGAATAGGAAGTATTGCATTTCAATGGCTCTGTTCTGGTCTTCCAAGATGGTAACAGAATGTGATGCTGTAGGACTAGATTGTGTTTCCTTTTTTGTACGGGGGAGCGGGGGATATAAAGGGACAACAGGCTATTTTACTGTTTGAAAATCTTGCTTCCATCTTGCCTCCAGACTTTTCAGCATTTACATGAAACCACTAAAAGGAGTTATCTGTGGATTTAGAGCATCATGTCACCAGCATGCTAATGATTGCCAGCTTCATTTCTGGGTTTTTCTTTTCTTTTCTTCTGTATCTCCTGGTACCATTTTCCATGAAATTCTGTTCAAGATCGGTAGTGAGACTGCATAAGCCAAAACTCAACTCATACTAGACAGAGTTGCTGATATTGAATGGATTTCATGTACTGTATGTATGGTCACCCCGGGCAGCATCCCTTAGGAGCAGGGTAATTTAACACCTGGACTATGGTTTTTGCACCAGAACTACTTCAGAAAATCCAAGTAATACCTAGGGCTAGGACTGACTCTCGCTACACACACAATTCAGCTAGTATTTTGTTGTTGTCACACTTGAAGAGGATGGAGCTTGGAGCTATAGAAACTAGGGTTTTGGTCCTCCCCTTTCCCCTTGGGATATACATCAACATAGAGACCTAGTGTGATGTAGTGTTTTGAGCATTGGACTGTGACTCTGGAGAACAGGGTTCCAATCTCCACTCAGCCATGGAAACCCACTTGCTGACCTTGGACAAGTCATACTTTCTCAGCCTTGGAAAAAGGCGAAGGCAAACCCCCTCTGAATCTGGCCAAGAAAACCCAGTTCACCTTAGGTTTGCCATAAATCAGAAATGACTTGAAGGTACTTAGCAACAAGATGGGCTTACCTTTCCCACTTCTCAAGGTCTGTCTTAGGTCCCCGTCTGATGTCTTCTTTGAGTTCAGAAGGAGACTCCTTTTACAAATCAACTATTCTGTTATCATCACAGCTGTGGATACAGAACCAGCTTTTAGGCCCTCCAGAGTTGATTGTGCAGGTCTCCTCTTCAGAACACTGCAGCTCTGTCCCCTCCCATAGTGTCTCGTTGTTGATATGGCCATTTCCAATGTATTGCAGTCTTATTGCATCTTTTATTGTGTTTAGAGTTTACTTGGAGGAAGTTTCCTGAGTTACAGCCATTCCTCTTTCAGTCACTGCTATATTGGCACAGGCAGAAAAATGCCACCAAAGCTGGTATAATGATCGTTCTAGGATGCTTTTTTAAGATTCAGCTTTTAGTGTTATCTATTTATTGTATTTTCCTTTCCTTTTACTTTATTTTGCACTTTCCTTCTGTCCTCTGGGCAAATAAAACTAAACAAGATAACTGTAGAACTGTACTGAAATCCTAGTGGGGACCTGCAAAATTTTATCTAGTGTTCCACAATGTCATTCCACTAGCATCAGTGACATTATTTGCACCTGGTTGTGGTATGTGACATCTAGGTTTAGAGTATGCACAAGTGGGAATCCAATGTGTGGAATACAGTTGCACAATTGGGTGTTAAACTGGTTGCAAAAACAGTGAGACAGGCAATTGCACAAGTGGTACCATCGATAGGGCATCTCTGCCAGAATTCTGTTTCTCTCTGCTAAATTTATATTTGATTTTTGTCATAGTTTCTGGACGAAACCAGAATCTCTTTGCATAAGATTACCTTATACATTAATAGTAGGGAGGAAAAATTTAATCAGATAATCAGGACATTTCACACTTTGAAGGTTTAAATAATAGGGCTTTTCCTGCCTTAACATTTATGGAATAGTCTGATTTCCATCCCTTTTAAAAATCCATAACACATTTATCTGTAAACTACTCAGTTCTAATTATCACCTCATATTCTTGTATTCTTGCAGTTGTGATGAAATTTAATGGCCAATAATTATCCAAGTTATTGTTTTGATAAAATAAGTGTACTGAGAATCACCTTGAATGGCAGAAAAGTAATTTAGCTTGTGAAAAAAAGCAAGCAGTTCTACAGTTCAGTTCTTCTGGTTCAGAATTTGTAGGCTTATATGTTGTCTTGGAACTTGACACAGTATCATGTTTCCTCTGTTCTACATACCTGTATCTCTGAGAAGACTTACGAGTTGTTGTATGCCTTCAAGTCATTTCCAACTTATGACCACCCTAAGGCAAATCTATCACAGGGATTTCTGGAGCTGAGAGCATGTGACACACTCAGGGTCACCCAGTGGATTTCCATAGCTGATCTCCAGGGTTGTGGTTCAATACCCAAACCACTGCAACACGCTGGGTTTCAATGAACTGTACACTGTAGAAATAGAGTCAATACTGGTGCCAGGCTTATTCTTCACAATGAAGTACTTGGGAAGGATTTTAGCAAACCTGTAGTATAATACTGGGGAATAAATCCATCACACAATTAGGGCCCTTACCTTTGAGTGCCTGGTATCTCCCCCTATTGACAAAGAGAAGGGCTGAACCACCATGGTGGAAGGAAAGGTCCAGGATGCCTTAAGCTACCAAGTGTGGTCATGACTGAGTTGTAATTTTAACTAAAGACTTCCTGGGATTATTGCTTTATCAGGGGAACAGCTGAATTATTTTGGGGGTGAATAGACAAAGATGGGGTGGGGGGGTGGGGGGTAGAGGAATTTTGAATGGCATTCCAAGTGGGAGATGTTAGGGATGTTACATCACTGATGTACAAAATAAAATCAAGTGTTCATGTGAATCTTCCTATCGCTCACATTTTGTACATACGAAGAATTGAGAAATATTAGAATGTGAGTTGGGTAGCTAGAATTTTCCTTGGCCACAGCTTGCCAGTGGTGCCAGAATTTGACTTGTAGTCTCTGCAGACATGGATGTCTCTAGAGGCATTGTCAAAGTTCACCTAGTGTTTGAATTGTTGTCATTTAACATGTAATTAAACCATCAATAAAGTTAAAAATGATTAAAAGTAAAGGTATTAGAAAGAAAAGAACACATGGACAATACAACATATTATGCAAGGTCCGTTCCTCCTGAGCAGTCAGACTTAGAAGGGCTATTGAAACAAAGAAGTCTTCACTTGCCAGAGGAAAGATGGTAAGGAAGATGCCAGTCTAAACCTCTCTAGGAAGGGAATCCCAGAGCATCGGAGCAGTCACTGCGAAGGCCTTCTTCCATGTTCCCACCAGATATACCTGTGAAGGTGGTGGGACAGAGGGAGAACTCTATGCAGAGGATCTCAATGCATGGGCGACTCATATAGGAATCAGATAACCTGGACCTGAGCCATATGAACTCTTGACCTGCTACTCAGTCACTACGGATGTCTGATTTCTACCTCTTTTTTGGTTGGTTTGTTTTATTTTTGCTTGTGTGCATGTTGATTCTATGTTTGGATTGAGATGTAGGAGTCAACCAGTTTTTCACACTTTGTAATATTTGCTTTAGTGACTGTGCGCATTGAAATTTATGTCACAGCGTGAGCTAAATTCCTTCCAGGTACTTGTCTCTGCTGCATCAACAATACATAAATGCTGCTATGTATAATATTCCCCAGAAGATTCAATATAAAATTCTAATCCTGTCCAACATGATGGTAAAAATGAAAATATTGTTTAGCTAAATATAGCTTCTCATGTTCTTTGATTGTTTTAATACGGAAAGCAGATCTTCATGATTTTAATGTTTCTAATACTGTATCTATGCCGTTATTAGTGTACATCCCCCACGCCACCCCAGCATATTGCTTCTCCTAACAAAAGACTGGCATCCTATCAGGAAGTTACATCAACATAAACTAATTTATGGATATATAAAGCTGAATTCTGCCCTTGCCTCTCAGGAGGAGAGGGAAGATACTAGAGGACCATTACAGAAGCAGAGCCAGAAGCGTGGCTGTTGTGCAGTGTGTCCCAATGTCCAACATGTCCCATTACTCAATGTGTCCCAATTCGCATAACTCATTGTGCGTTGGAGTCCTCATTGCATAATGGGATATCATGTGCGGTGCCCCATTGTGTCTCATCGTAGTTCACTGGCATGGATACATACTGTGTCAGCAATATAAAGTTATGCATTGTAGCCTCTAAGACAGGATCTTGGCTGTTGTTTCTATTATTTACATCTCTTGAGTTTGCCAGAGTTTCGATTTCCCTTATTCGTTAATGATTAATTTGCCGTGTAGACTGAAACAAACTAAAAATGAGGGCTGCCTAATGGGTCTATCCTGAATAGACACACGACAGACCTCTTTGCTAATTATTGTGGTGTCTTCATGAGAAAAGTTGCTCATACTCAGTCATCTCCTCTTGCCAAGCTCTAAAGGGCACTCAACCAGAAATCATGATGTTCAGCATTCCCCCAGCCATAGTCCGTATCACAGGTCCCTGCTAGCAGTAGGAAGACAAGCACAGAGCATCATCATGTCAGTGCGTGGGAAAATTCTCTTAGGAGTCCGGTGGGATTTTCCATGTACTGAAACCGTAATGTTGGAGGCAGTAAAATAGTTAAATGGCTGCCATGTTTGGCAAAAGGCACGTGTTTGGCACAACTATTCCTTTGCTTCTGTTGCTCTAGTCTACCTGATTCGTTAGCTACACTTTCCTTTAGTTAATTGGATTATTTCTAGTTTTTAATTGGTCTGTTTTGGGCAAGGCTTTCAATATTTGAAGGGTTGAGAGTATCCTTTCTGTTGTTAACTTTTGATTTAAGGGCTAGAGTAATTAAAAAGAAAAATCCTCTCAGTTCCAATTTAAGACCTTGAGTGAAGGAAGCAGAGGCAGCTAGATCAGAACAAGCTGTAACATTTACGTGAAATTGGGACACACTTTCAGCACCTGGTACGTTCTTCAGCATGAAGGCACTTTGGCAGATGCCACAAATTTATCTTGGCTGTTGGAAAATTGTTTTGGGAAGTGATCTGGATCAGGAAGGTGAATTCTCTGTCAAGATACTTTAGTAGTGAGCTAAGTTATTTTATTATAATAATAAATAAAAAGAATATACTCAAGTGTAAAAACAGCCTTATTAACTTCCTTGAGTACCATCTCTCTTTGCAATCCAGGGTGACAGCTGAAGGGCAGGCATATTTAGACTTTTTCCTTCAAAGAGGACCGTTTAGCTCAACTTCTGCATTTGGAGCAGTTGACAAAAATAGCACAGGCTGAAATGATTTGTCTAATAACAACTTTACCTTTTTTGGTATTTGTTATTGAGGTTCAGAATTCAAATCTTTGCTTATTGGAGCTCCCAGCCAGTGATCCTGTGTAAATTAATTACAGTCAGCTCTCCATATCTGCGGGTTCTGTATCCACGGATTCAATCAACCACAGCTTGAAAATCACTCTCCCCCCCAAAAAGAAAGAATTCCAAAAAGCATACTTTGATTTTGGCATTTTATATAAGGGGTATTGTTTTACTACAGCATTGTACATAATGGAACTTGAGCATCCATGGATTTTAATATTTATTGGGAGGAGGGTCCTGGAACCAAACCCAGTGGATACTGAGACCCCGCTGTACACTTCATCCTAATTTGGCTGGCAAAGACTTAATTTTTAATCCCTACTCAAAAAATGAACGACACGTGATTTTAAGGACACTAAAAATCCCTGCTGAACCAGTTCAAAAATTCACCAAGTAAGAAATACCTCCTCACCTGCACCCCAAAGGCCTGGCAGATTCCCCTAGAAGTTCACAGGCAGGGCCAGAAGGTAGCAGATCACTCCTGTTGTTTCCCTCCATCTGGCTGAGCCACCCTCTCTCCCTGGTTTTCAGAGGTGTGCTGCTTCTGCACAACAACATTCCATTTATTTAACGTGATCAGCAACTGATGGGAGAATTCTTCTCTATGAACTTGTCTAACCTATCCCTAAATGAGTGACCATTATTTTACGACAACATTTTTTTTTTTTACATTTGGGTAAAAAAAGGGTATTCTGTTGTTGGCCCTGTTCTGCTTTCTTTGGATGATGCCAAGTGTGAGAATTATGTAAGGAGAAGAAAGAGGGAGATCTTTTAAGGAAGAGATCCTGTGCTTTGGTGATTTTCCAAGCCTCCTTTCTCATAATGCCATTTGCACTGATCAGAACCAGTCCCTCGTTTTGCACAGATAGGAGTCCTCTCCAACTGATTTTCATGGGTGAGACTTAAACCATTTCTTCACTACACTGTTGCAGTGCTATTGTTCTACTTTCAACCTTCTGTAGAATTCTGGGGTTTGTAGCTTACTGAGGCCAAAGAGCTCTCTGGCTGAGAATTCTAAATACCCCTCCCTAAACTGCAAACCCCAGGATTCCATACGATGCTGAAAGTGGAATAATAGCACTATAACAGTGCAGGGTGGAAATGGCCTTAAATTAGTATATCTAGTTCCTACCTAGTTGCTGCGACTTCATTTAGATTAATCTTCTAGTTCCCACCTGATTGTTGTCCAGTGTTTTCAGTCTGAAATTATTAGACAATATATTTGAGAAACTAATTTGGAAACTGAGGGTGGGGAGGAGACTATACAAATAGATTGGGTTTAGCATTGATTTTCCCTTCCCTAAATTCTTTTCAAATTACGTCTGGTCAAAGCTCTATACCTATTAAGCCTTCTTCGCCCCCTCTCCCCACCTTCGTTAGTGATCATTAGAACATAAGGAGAGTGCAATTGTTCCAGTGATGCCGATGTGATGAGCTTAATTGTATAAGCCCTTTTTGTACCTGTTTTATACACACTTGCATATTTTTTGTTGGAGACTTTATTGAGAAAACAATTTGAGGTCTTCTGCTGTTAAACTGTCAAGCTACACAGCTTGCCTGGTTTTTGCTTTGTTTTGTTTTTGTTATTGGGGAGAGGCAGAGAAAGAGCAAAACAGTACGTCTTGAAAATGAGCATGAAGGGCCAGAATATGCAAAAAAGGGAGACGGTGTGCTTAATCATTAATGCCATCAGTCAAGTATAATTTAATGCCATGCCATCTTCATTTTCGATGAAAGGTTGTGTACACCCATAGTCATGATTAACCTGTTGCAATTCAAAATGACTTTTGTTTGAGAATTTGGATATGTCATCATAAGGAAGATATTTCTCCCATTCCATTCTCGTTGTAGCAATGCCCATGGATCAGAAGGGTCAGCAAATCTTCCTGTGTAGGGTGTAATATGCATCCCCTGTAGGTGGTTCAGAGGGATTTGATTATCTGCCTTGTTTGAAACCACGGGGAACCCTGGAACAATCAAAAGTGTTAGCATTCCCCTGTCAGCCTCTCACAATAGATTGTCATTAGGAGGTTTTGAATTATTCCAATGAAGCTCAATTCCAGTTTTTGAATTGCCACCAGATGAGAATCCAGCTTCATATGGATTCAGAAGATCAGTTTCCTCCAAGAGGGCTCAGTGTGTCTACTGCCACATATTCAAGTCTATCTCAAACCAAGACATTACAGATGTGTCAGTAATTAAGGATGCCAACAAAGTTTGCTAGGCTTAGATCCAGAGACTTGCTATTGAGTCAGTAATTTTCAGCTGAGAGCCAAGCATTAAATGCCCCTCAAATTCTCCTCTGACTTAGATTTAAGTGAAAGCCAGAGAAGACATCAAATTATTGTGGCTAAAACAAATGTCCTGGTTTGGGATGTGTCACTGTCAGGATTCTCCTAGTTTGCATTTGATCAGACCTAATTCCTGAACGACTTGTGGAAGAGCAGTCAGTGACTCTACAGATCTTCCCCCTGGATGAACAAGAGAATATGAGTTTAGTTGGACAATGCTCATCTGAAAACTAGAATCTTCTGTCCACTTCATAGTGTGTAGGGCTATGGGACAGATACTCTTTCTTTTCATTGAGTAAGCATTGAGAAATATCAGCAGGTATTTCCTTGTTGAAGTGACAGTTCAAGTTTCATTGCCATTTTTATATGTTGTTGTGTGCCTTTGAGTCATGGCAAACCTAAGGTGAACCTATCACAGGATTTTCTTGGCAAGATTTGTTCGAGGTGTGTGTGTGCATTTGCCTTCCTCTGAAGCTGAGAGGGTGTGATGTGCCTGAGGTCACCGCTTGGGTTTCTCTCATGGATTGGGTATTTGAACTGTGGCCTCCAGAGTCCTTGTCCAGTGCTCAAACCACTATACCATACTGACTCTCCATTTTCTACATGTGGACATTAATATATACAGTAGTGCCTATGTACAAATATGAAAACCATAATTAAGGAATGGACATTGACAGCATAGTTGAAAGTGAGTAACCATTGAAATGAGTCTTCCCATAAAAATTTTCACAAACTTCTGTATAGTTCAAAATTATTCCAAGTAGGGTAACAGAGGGCATCCTCTCGTCCTTATGCCTGATATTGTGTGTTAATTTCAGGAGAGTGACATTTTCATAATCTGTGTTTCTACTGAAGAACACTTATGGATCCAAGAATAACCTATTTGCTCTGTGGTAGAGGGAGAACATAGAGAGAGAGGGAGGGAGGGAGAGAGAGAGAGAGACAAATAGGTATAAATAGGTGAATATGGATGGATAGAGAGGCAGGTACATAGAAAAGCAGATAGACAGATAGCTGATAGATAGGAGAGAAGTAACTAAACAGGAGGATCATATGTATAAGATATCTGCTGACAGAATAAATCATCTAAGATGGTGCCCTGCAGAATACATCCATATCCCTTATAGATAGCAGGTTTCCTTTTTCTTTAGAAATGTTATTTATTCATCTAAAAATTCATACAATCAGTGAACTGAAACTCATGTGTTTAATCAGTGAAGATTTGTGGCAGCCCTGCTTTTGGGTGGCAGGCCAGCATGCCTTGTGTCTCCTCATGGTGCAGAGCCAAAGAGAGCGAGAAGGGCTGAGCCACCATGATAGAAAGAAAAGTTTAGGATGCATTAGGCCACCAAGTGTGTTCCTGATTGAGATGTAATTTGAACTGAAGACTTCCTGGGTTTATCACTTTAACTGGGGGAGAGCTGAATTGTTCTGGAACTGAATAGATAAAGATGGAGAAGTACAAAATGCACCATGGAACAGAAAGTCTCTTATGACATCCTCCTTTCCATTTTCCCTCCTTCCACATGACTGCTTATGTATACCATATGTCTCCCGTTTGATCCTGCTCTTCCCCCCCTTTTTTTTTCAATTGCTCTTCCTGCATCATCCTAGCCAATCAGGGATCACCAAGTAGGTGTGCTATATTACACAGCTGTGCGGTCAATCATACTGGTGCTGCATTTTGAACGCCAGCAGTATAATGACAACAGTGCAGAGCATGAAGGTCTATTGAGAATTACAGTCATGTCGACCCTCTTTCTGTTTATTGCCCACTTATCTAAGGCAACAAAGCAGAAGCAGAGAGATAGAGATAGTACTGCCTTAGTTGCTTAGGTTTCCATCCTCTACATAATGATAAATGTTTGCTGATTCACATTTTCCTTCAGGCAACACTGAAGGTGCTGTGAGGGAATGGTGGTTATACTCTGCTGCTCTCACAAAAAGGGGTGTGAAGTGTCGGCTTGAATCTAGGCTTGATTGCTACAGGAGGCTAGCTTTCCCCATTCACCACTTTCCTAGTACTGATTTGAATTACACAGCATAAGACAGTTATGTCTAAACTAGTGTGCTGCATCTGATGAAGTGGACTTTAGTTTATGAAAGAGTATGCCAAATGAAACTTGTTGCTCTTTGAGGTCTCATTACGTGTTTACTTGCTCTATAAGCCTTGGGTTGTTGATGTTGTTGTTGTGTCATTTCTGACTGATGGTGGCCCGAAGGTGCGTTTATTATGGGGGTTTTCTTGGCGAGTTTTGTTCACAGGGACTTTGCCTTTGCCTTCCTCTGAGGCTGAGAGAGTGGGACCTGCCCAAAGTGACCTGGTGGATTTCCATGCCTGAACAGAGATTCAGACCTTCATCTCCCAAGTCATAGTACAGTGCTCAAACCTCTGTACTACATTGGCTATCAAGCCTTAAGCCCTAGGATATAAATAAAATGGGGTATAGTTGGTGATGGTGGTGGTACTGGTGACAATGCTAATGATGATACAACTACAACTCAATGCCCATGCGTTGAACAGATCCAACCTATTTAAGTACTTGTACTTCGCATGCCTTAAACAGGAAACAGAATTTAAGAACATACGTAACATCTACCCATTAAAATCAGTCAGTCTTACAGGTGGTGCCATTGACTGAAGTCTGTCTAGGGACTCTGTGTATATCTTCTGCGCCAGATCTGGATGGGCTCATTCTTACTCTATAGCTCATTTCTTTCTCTCCTTCTTTTTTTCTACGTTCATTAACTATCAAAGAAATTTTTAAAAGAAAGAGAAAAGAAGCAACCTGCCATTTCCCTCCCCCTCTTTTCCCTCCTCTTGAAGTTAGAGTGTTATGGATGATCAATACTAGAGAACAAGAACAAGAAGGAAAATTGGTCTAAGCGGCAAGGAAAAGGTGAAAGCATGTGTTCTTGAATACCAAAAATGGCACAATAGTCTTAATAAAAAACGGGGGGAGTTAAAACATAGATGCCTGTGACTTGGAGAGACTCTCCAGGTTATAAACAAGATGCAACCCCATTAAAAAAAAAAATCATAGAATTGTTCTGCGCTCAGCTGAGTTCCTCAAACCCCCCCCCACCCGATTACAAGAATTTTTTGACTTCCCAGAATACAGCATGGATGCATTATCTTTTCACGTGACTGCTCCTTTTCTAGATAGATTTTTTTTTCAAGGCTAGGTTGCATTTTCTCCTCCTCTTCCCACTACTAGCTTTCCAAGCTGCAGCTAGAGGAACGATGGGGGCAGCTTTGATGGAGAAATAAATGAATAAAAATTAGTTTCTTGGCATGGAACAAGTTGGTTTTCAAAACTGCAGTGACAGTAACAAAGAGAACAAGCAAGCAAGCAAATAAATAAATAAGAGAGGGAGGGAGGGAGGGAGGGAGGTCTGAGCAGGGGATGTGTATACAGAGCTCTCTTAGCCTGAAGGTTCAGCTTCTTAACATTAGACTAAGTAATGTGTATGGTCAAGACTGGACAAGAACATGTAATGAAGAATCTGGGGCCCTGCTAATCAATCATCTATGGGAATGCAAGAATAAAACCACTGTTTCTGTTCTATTCTTTCTATTCCTTTATCTCTTATTCTATCCTTCTGCCTCTCCCTTTTGTTACTCTGATGGCTTGAGAAAGCTGATCCAAAAAATGAATGACCTCAAGTCTGCTAATGCTAAAGGAGAGCTGTTGAGTGTCACTTTGGTCTGCAACTATGGCCATTTCCTTACTAGACTTTTATAGTGCTATTATTCCACTTTCAACATCCTATGGAATCCTGGGGTTTGCAGTTTAGAGAGGGGCCTTTGTGGGCCCACCCTAATCTGCAAACCCCAGGATTCCATAGGGTGTTGAAAACAGAATAATAGTGCTGTAACAGTCTAGTGTGGAAATAACCTATATCTAGCCATGTTCCTTCCTCCTTTCCACAGAAACAAGCAAGCAAGCAAACAAACAAACAAAAGGAACAAATCAAGAATGCTTTATACTTTAAAGACTGGAGGGAACAGAGATAGAGGTACAGAGCAGAAAACTAGGATAATTGTTTCATTTTCTGCCTGGCAGCAAAAACTCAATTTGATGCCACTTGCAATAACTGCAGGTGATACATTAATATCTTTTTATGTGTTCCTTTTTCTTCTCAGTTCTTCTGTTAGGTTCCACTAATTCGAAGTTGTCGTGTTTTGAAGGTTTTAGGGAAAGCAAACCTACTTGGGTGTCAGCAACGGGCTCTTAGGAGCTTCCTTAGGGATGGTGCAGGTGATATGGTTGAATATGCACTCCTGAGTTGTTCTGCTAGTACAAAGGAAGGAGAGAATATGATCTGCAGCTCTCAGCACCCCCCCCTTTTTTATTTTTTTGCAGTGATAATGGGACAGAAGAAGGGCTTTCCGGCTGCTGGAGCATTGCTAAAGGGCAAACTGGTTTACCTGCCCAGGTTTCATTTTTAGAAGCCCCAGAGCCTTGTAGCTGGTTGTGGTTCCCCAAGGTCTTCCACAGTGAAATCAGAATGTTGAGAGTTCCTTGGAGAGATCTGGAGCAGCTGTGTTGCATTCCCTAGCTACCTTGGAAGCTGCCTACTTGTTCTATGAAAGTTTCATGAAGTTTTTAATTAATACATTCAATAATATTAATACCAGCAATAAAATAGCTCTTGAGTTTTCCCCATCCTTGTTGCATCCTTATTCTGCTGCAAAATACCTTTTGTTTTTTGTTTTTAATTACATGGGCCTTTCCACCTCCCTTTACACTTTCTGTAAAACCTTGTCCCTCACTTGCCTAAGTATTTTACTCCTCCCTCCATCCCCTCCACCTCCCATGGTCCTTTAGGTTCAGCACCTCTGTACTCTTCCCTAAGCATTTCAACCCTTCTCTCTGTTGCTCCCTATGTGTGTCCGTGCTCACAGCCTCTAGCATCCGGCTTCCCTTGCTTCTTTCTCTCTCTGCTCTCTTCTCTAAGTAAGGTTGCTCCTAATGCTTATTGAAAAAGCCAGTTGATATAAGTGGGGCTTTGTTCAGCCTCCCTTTCCTAGCAGAGGAAGGCAGGCAAGGAGAGACACATGTTTAGTCTTCAGGCTGAAGAAAAAGCACGCTGTGCCTTCCTCAGCACCTTTTGCTTGCTTGCCATGAACTCACACTCTCTGGAATATATTTCCAAATTCTTCCTTTTCACTGGGATCTCCTCCTCAGCCTACTGTGGGGAAGATAGCTGTTGCTATGCACAGAGAACATAGTGTGATTTCCCCGTGCTTGGGCACTCATGCATTACTTTACAATAAAGGCAAAGGAGTGAAGCCATAGGCACTGGGATAAATTTCCTTGGCATTTTCCGTATACAGACCTATATAGAAGGCTGTACATCTGAGCCCTGTAAGGAGTAGTGGGAAGGACTGTTTGGGGCAAAAAGTGTGATTGAAGAATAGAGAGCTGATGCTTTGGAGCGGTTAAAAATCTGCGAGTCCAATGTGGGAACTGGAAAAGAATCGTGAGAAAGCAATTTCTCCTGTTGGGACTGCTATATGTATACTATAAATGCAGTGGCGTTCAATCAGATCACTGACATCTGCCTGGAAGAAAGGTGGGAATGACTGCAATCTTACTTATGCTGCAGGAAATTAATGTTGGCCTTTCTGGTCTGCTATTCTTCATTTATTTCTTACGTTAACTTTTACAATCTTGGAAGCAGCCTATGGAATCTTACAACCTTCCCTCCTCACCATTTTTTTTTCCCCTAACGACATATATTGAACTCTTACTGCCAGAAAGACTAGTTAGGTTGCAGACTATTTACAAGTCATATTGGCATTCATCCCATATAATGAATTTTTCTAGGGATCCTGTTTTGCATTTCATTTTCTTTTTCTATCAGTCATCTCCCACCACTTATGGAGAAGTGCCCAAAAATAACCGGTAATTGTTTTCTTTAAGTCAAATAACAAAAGTGCACACTCTGCAAAGCACTTCACCTTTTCAAACTGGAGTATTAATTCATTTTAGCTTGGCTGGGGCTGCCAGCTTGTTTTGCAAAATGCAGAGGAACGAATAGATTGCAAAACCTTCTTTTAAGAAGAAACCGCTTACAGTACCTGAATTTCAATGACTAAGAAATAAGGCTCTTTTACCCCTTTTTCCCCACACGCAGAAGTGCTATCACTCAGAAAGGTAACATTTCAACCTACTTTTCTGTCCGTGCTGTGCCTATGTGCATATTATTACAAATACCTCACTTTTTTTTCCAGAATCCCTCAGTCTTATGCAGGGAAGCTATGCAGTTCTCAGGAACCACCCCAGCAGTCAAATCAAATAACAACAGGAGTACCTGAGGGGTGATCTATCATTCTCGGAAGGGATTAGATAGATGATAAATAGGTAGGTAGGTAGGACGGTGGATAGATAGGCATTCCACTGTCTCAACGGGAATCTCTTTGCACGCATCTCAATATACGTATTTACTGAAGAAGGTATTCATGCTAGACCTGGGCATTAGATGCATACCATCTTGGGGAGTACTTGAATGAAAACTATGTTTTCAAGGACCTTACTGGGTGCTCTCCAAGGAAAGCTGTTTTTAACAGAATCTGCATGGTTTCCCCTTAACTTAGCACTGGGGTGGGCTGGGGGCATGTTAGCTGTTTCAGAAATAACAAGTGAGTGCTATCATGTCACCTCTGTTCCAGTAGGAGGCTGCCTCTAGCAATCTTACTGCCGAAACCTCTAGCCGAAGTGTAACAGGCACATTTTGTTTTGGGGTGGGGCTTTGCAGTGGAGAACCCATCCTTCCCTAGAGGAGGGAGACATATCTATCAGTAATAGTTCAATTTAGCTTGCGATGTGGCTGTGGAAGCAGCCGGACCCAATAACCATTCATCCTTCCAAAGTGAAGACCAGGGACTTTTTTTCTCTTTTGGCGGGGAGAAGGGGGGTTGTAAAATAAGCTCTCCTGATCAGCTTCCATTTTACGGGGCATTGCTTTGGGTTGGGGTAGAGGGTAGGGAAGGGAATCTGGTTTAGTTCTTGCCTCCTCTGTATTTTATATACCCCTCCCTCCTGCTCTTTCTCCCTCGCTCCTTGTTCGCTTCTTCAAGCAGGCATCACTTGTCAGTTTCATACATTTATTTGCTTCAAAGCAGTGACATTTGGAGTTAATTAAATATAAGGTAATCCCTTGGCATTTGCTTTTGTCACTCATGAAATGTAAGTGTGTGTGTGTGTGTGTGTGTGTCTTCTAACAAAATCGTGTGTGTATCCTTTTTTTAGTCAGGTAGTAAGCCTCCTGATGCTCGTGAGTATGAGAGTGTGTGCCTGTGTGTACGAGATAGAGGTTGAGGGAGAAGGGGACGGGGGCGAAAAAGGGAGTCACCTGTCTGATTTTGCATTTTCAAAAGAACACATAAGGTTCAGGCCCACAGGCTGTTATAAAAGAACACTTGATGGATTGGTCGTGTGCTTGGGAGGAGGGAGTAGTTCTAAATTTGGGGAGAGGAGGCAGCAAGATACATTCATTTTTAGATGAGTACAGGAACAGAACACCGATGTGGCTTTCTTAGCAAGTTTTACTCTGTGCATCGAATGAGATGCACACCCACAGTTAATGGAACAGGCTAAATGCATTATCTGGTCTCTCCATCCACCCCACATATTGACTAACAATTTCTGACCATCCAGGGTGCATTATTCCCTCTGTTCCCCAGTAACTTGCTATGGCTGCTAGTCGTATATTCTAACAACCACCCTGTGCCCAAAGGTTGCTTTCTGAGCTATATTGGAGACTGTGCTCCGGAGCTCCCCCACTCCAGCCAAGAGAGACGGAGAGCTGTGGGTGCCGTAAACGGCTCTATGTTCTCCCTCCCCAGAGCTCAGTAGGGCACGGAATGATAATTGCCCCTATGGTGGAGGGCTACTACAAAAAGCTATAAGTGGACGAGGGAATGACGTGGGAGCTGAAATAAACCCATGAGGAATGTAAGGCACCAGAAGGAGAACAAGAAGTAGAAATTAGGGAACACGTTTTCTGTTGTTTGGTTCATCCCTAACCCTGGAGCACCAGTTGAGATGCTGTGATGAGGACCATTTTGATGCAAGATGAGAGGGACCGCATCTGGGAGGAGGGGATTGTTTCTTACTGCAACTTAACAGGGGAGCTGTGCTTTCAAGCCATATATACAGATCTGACAAATGACACAGCTGCCATTGGACCTCATTCATTAGACTGAACCTCCCCATAGACTACATACAGATTTTACAGGTAGCATTAGAAGAAAAATACTTTTCAGTGCCACATGTTTAAAATTTGACAGTCAAGTGGTATACTAGCCAAAGAATGATCAAGCCAGCAAGCTAAATTCAAACACCTCTTTCTCTGTGGCTTATTTGGAAACAAGGTTTTGTAGCTTGGCTCTCTGGCAGTGAGAAGAATTAAAAGCATGCTTCCCACCCTATCCCTGTATAGCTTAACAATTCAGGTAATGTACACCAGGCTATAAAAACTGTAAATGCTATTTTGCTTTTATTTTAAACATATTTTTGTTTGTTTTTGTTTACAAAAAAAATCAATAATTGGTACTTTTCTTTACACTCTCAGATTTTTCTCTTTTCTGAATATTGACAGATCTTTAAAGAGAGCTGTTCTGTGAAATATCTCATCTCTTTTTTGAAAGTTGAATGTCTTGAAGGTATTAAGCCACAGTAAAGCTAAAAATATCAAGTCTTTTTTTTTTTTTTTTTGGACAACTCCTCTTTAATTTTTTTTAACAATTTCATCAAAGATGGGCATTGGTAAACAAAAGTCAACCCTTCGCCAACTGTCTCTCTCTCTCTCTCTCTCTCTCTCTTTTTTTTTTAATTTGCCCACTGCTATTTGGTTGCACACTCAGTTAAATTCCCCCATTGGAAAAGAGTTAAATCACACCTCACATTCCCTTGCTGGCTGCTGGTGGCAAGTACAGGATCCATACTCATTAATGATCACCAGAGCACCTTCAATGTGGTTGGGTTTGTAATCAACATAATATTCCTGGGCTGACATAGCAGCCATTTGATGCATGGTTTGTTTTTGTTTCTGCTTTCTACGCTGTGTCACAAAACACTGTCTCAGTTGCCTAAGACTGGCTGGGAAACACTTCCAGGAGACGTACAACACCAAAACCACTATGAGGAAAGAGAAGATGAGGGCCATGGTCCCTGTTACCACCTTGTGAATCTGCACCGCATTCTCTGCGTTCTCGTTGGGTATAGTTACCGTGACAGCATTTGTCGTTCTGTCCCCTTCAGTATCCTGCATGTCGTAGTTGACAGTGGCAGGGCTGTAGCTGAACATTTGGTCACTGTTGTTTGCTACAGCAGACAGGAGGTTGGCATCAGTTGTGGGGTCTGTTACATCTTCACATAAGTGAAAAGCATAAACTGCATCTAAGACATCCTCGCCCTGTGCATATTCAGGGGTGGCACACAGTAGGTTGCTGTCGTAGCGGCCTTTAAAGTTGCTTAGCCAAGAGGCCAAGGCACAAATGTTACGGCCACAATCCCAGACATTTGCAGAAAGGCTGATGCTAGTGAGGGACTTCCAGGAGTTGAGGATCCTTGGATGAATGTAAGTGAGTCGATTGGAATCCAGCTGCAGGGACTGGAGATGAGGTACACTTTCAAAAACATGAGGTTCGATGTATTCAATCTCGTTTCCCGAGAGGTCCATTTTCTCTAATTTCCATATCCAGTCCAAGGAGTTCACCACAATAGTGACCTTATTCCTCCGTAGGCAGAGGGAGTGCAAGGAGATGAGCCTTGGGAAATGGGCCAAGTTCACTTTGACCAGGTCATTGTGCTCAAGGTGTAACTCAGTGAGTTTGAACAAGCCTGCAAAGGAGTTTCGAGCCAGGCTTTTTAACTGATTGTATCCTATGTCAAGAAATTTGAGGCTGCGGCAGTCTTGGAAGATTCGAACGGGCACAAACTTGATGGCGTTGGACCGCATGTGCAAAGTGGTCAGCTTCCGCAAGCCATGAAACAGGTCCGGTTCCAAAGCTTGCAGATTGTTGTAGGATAAATCCACACTGCGCAGGTTCGGCATGGGCCGGAAGGTGGTGTTGGGCAGTTGTGTGATTTTGTTGGAACTCAGAGTGAGTTCTTTAACTCTCCGCAGCTTTTGAAAGGCATTTCCCTCCACTGAGCAAATGTGATTGTGATCCAGATAGAGCCACGTGAGTTGCATTAACCCTGTGAACTGTCCATCATGCAGCTCAGAGAGGCTGTTGTACCGCAACGACAAGCCCATCACACCTGACAGGTTGTGCGGCATCTCTGTGAGATTCAGCGACTCGCAGTACAAAAGCCTGCCCTCACACCGACAGAACTGCGGACACCCACTATTCACAGCTGGAAGCATTTTGAAAAAGATACCCAGTGTACACAGGATCAACCCTGGGGGCTTCCTCAGCAGCCAGTTTAAACAGACACCAATAAGAAGGAAATCCATTAGCAAGAATATCCCCAAATGTGCTTGAGAATGTCCATTGAATCGTTTGTTCGTCAGTTTCCTTTCCCGTACAAATTCTACATCATATTGTATGTAAAACGAGAGACGAGGGGACGGGGATGAGGCAAAAATAACAGAATCATTGGGCCGAGTACTTCACTTTGGGGATTTGTTAAAAAAAAAAAAAAAGGAAAAGCACATGCAGAAATCTGTACAGCATTAAAGTTCAGAGACATTCAAAAGGTACAAGGGACTCTGTCCATCTTAGATGTTGCAGCAAAGAAAAGAACAATTAAAAAAAATCTCTCTCTCTCTTCATGAAAGAATGAAATTAAAAAGTGTCTTACCCACCCTTTTCCAGAGAGTGACAACCTCCATTCAGCGGCTTCCTTTGTGTTTGGACTTAATTATATGCAGGGCTTAAAAAGAGCTCTTTGTTGCTACAAATTCTGTCTCTTTCAGCTTTCTGCAAGGCTGGCAGGCTCACAATGTCTCACTTTGCTCCGTCTCAAAGGGCGAGAGGCATGTCCAGCTAGCTCTTTTTGGAAAAAAAAAAAAGGAAAAAAATAGGTCCTCCCTTATTTTTAAGCTGACTCCCAGGACCTTCAAGTTTCAGAAGTATGGGCATAAGGGTTGGTCTTCATTCCTTCCTTTCTCCCTCTCCCCCTCCGTCCTTTTTTTCTCTGCAGTTAATACTGTGACGTGGGGAGGCGAGAGAGGAGGGGGCTAAAAAATGAAAGCAAGAAGCCCCTTCCAAAACTCTTTACTTAACGGCTCCCCAGGATTTGACAATCTCTTTAATGTCCATCATTGGAGGCAAGCGGCAACCACCTTTTTATTCCACTGAGACAGCTTACAGTTCTTTCACTGACCGGACCGGCTAAAGATGGCTTTATTTCCCATTCCTGGTTCGCTTTGCTTGTTAGAAGATGCTTAGAGCAGAGAGAGAAACAGAGAGAGAAAGACAGAGACAGCACGAATCCCTTCCTTCCAGCCGAGCAGTACGTAGCTACAGCATGCAGAGGCACCTAGCGCTCGCTGAGTGTCGTAAGCTGTTCTTGATTGTATGCCTGCGCCGTGCTTCGCAGACATGGGCAAATGGAAAAAGGGGTGGGCATAAAAACCAACATTTTAGTGAACCAGTAAAGGAATATATGTTCTCTGATGAAATGGAAAATACTTTAAGCCCCTCTTGCTGTTGCTCTCTCTCTCTCTCTCTCTCTCTCTCTCTCACACACACACACATGCACACACAAATCGACAGATACGGCAGCAAGACAATGCTAAGGAGGACGCTATGAAAAAATTTAATTTTCTTTTTCCCTCCTCTTTTCTCCCTTTTCAGTATGCAGGGTCTATAAGGCACCCAGGGATTCAGGCTAGATTGGGTCGACTTGTCCAGTTTTCTGACTTTTACAGGAGGGAGATCTACAAGGATGACCTTTGGATTATTCTCTCTTGTTTGAGATGGTGTCTTGACTTTTCAGTTCGTTTGGTAGAGAGAGGTGTGTGATAGATGCGCTCTGTTTGGCTCCTCATTTTGGCATGACTGGGAGATTGAAGCCTTTTCTCCCCCCCCCCCGCGGTTGTGCTTGTTTGTTTGTCCCCCTGCCTTGCACTGCCAAAAGTGACCGTGTTTGTGTGCTATTGAATACTATTTGGCTTTCTTAGCCTCCTGCATTAAAATGAAGCCTAATGCATTTAACGTATTTGTGAAAAAAGGAAAGAGATATATATATATATGTATGTATGTATGTATGTATGTATCTATGTATGTATGTATGTATAGACTGCTATGTGCTACAACATACAAAAGATTATTTGTGTGTTTAGAATGCTGCATTTATGAATCAATCTACCATGTAGTTTAATTTTGGTGCGTGTGTGTGTGCGTGTGTCTTGTCTGTCTGTCTGTGCACGCGCATGCCAGTGCTGGTGGGGAGAATTAGACCTTCAGCTTTCTAAGACAGTGCTGCTGTTTGGTTAAATGAACCAAGGAATGCCTGCCTGTTAATTTTCAGCCATCATTAGCTAGGAAAAGGCCATTGTTAACAATCATTTTTTTGCTTCCTTCACAGACTTAGGGAACAAGTGCTGTTCTGTTGCCAAGGAACTGCTTTTTTTTTTTTTTTGCCCATTTTTAGAAAACATGCCTGAAAGTCTGCCTGTGGCCAGTGGTTTTGGAGCAGGCAGTTTCTAGCCTAAATATCCTGAAATCTTTCATCTCGCATATTTGAATTATTCTGCAGAGGACAGGAGTGTCAGGGCTGTGCCACTGAGGACAACGGGATTGGGGTCGTCTTTTTTTTGACTCGGGTTACGGTATTTGACAGTATCTCAAGTTCTTGTGAAGATATGCTCTAATGCATGCATGCATTCGGTACCCAATGGAAAACAGGGAAGAAGGTTAAATGTGCGAGAATTTCCGTTCCAGGAAAATCCTCTCACAACATCTACTCATGGGAAATAGGACTGGCAATATGGAAAGAAGGGACTGGTTCTGGCAAACTGTGAAGTTCAAAACATGTTTTTTTTTTCTGCTGGTTCCCCAAGCTCAACCTGACCTTTTCAACAGTTCTTTCTCGTGTCCGTTACTATGTGTGTCTGGCTGTTTTAGCAGAATGTTGGATTCCAACTCGTATGCCTCTTTTTATTTGGAGGGGGGGCACTTGGTGGGAGGTAAGCTAGACTCCTCTTCCTCTTCCAGCATTTTTATTTCCTTCACAGGCATTGCTATGGCATGAGTTCTACCCAGAGGTAGCATGGTACACGAAAACCAGCAGGGGAGTTGGTAGGGGGAGAGACAAACAGGTGGAGCACTGCAAAATGCATTGCCAAAGGCTTTTTGGGTACACTGGGCTGTGATGAGTAAGAGTACAGACTGAATTTCAGCCACAGAGGTTTAGGAGACTTTGGTACTGCAGATCTTCTGAATTATCACCATGCCATTTCAAAGGATTTTGACTACTCCTTTGCTAATAATTATTCAAGAAATGTGCCTTCTCTCTTGGGGGGGGGGGGGAGAAGCCAAAAACAGAATTAGTAGTGATGTATCCATGCATGCAAGAGAGAGTGAGTATGCGAGTGAATGATACTTTGTGTTATCTCTGGGGTCTAGGTACAGGGGTGGAGGGGGCATTGCTCCCCCCCCATAAGAATTTGCTGCCTCTGGTGAATGTTTCCTTCATTCCTCAAAATTCTAAAATCACAGTAACTTAAAATTTAAGTTGGGCATTTGGAAAAGCACTTTAGGGACCCGAAGAAAAGGGGCAGGCTAAGTGACCAAGGGAACATGAACACAACAGGTTTAGGGGTTCTTAGTGTGATTGGTTTCTTATTTCTCACTCTCTGCAATGCTTGACATTTGGAGAGTGAAGGAAAATTGCATGGAGGAGCAGAATTCATTTGAGGGGAAAGGCCCTCACCCTCTTCCAAGCTAAATCCTTGCATACGAGCCTCTTTGTCCTTTACAGTTTCCATTTTAAATAAGAGTGACATGTTCAGATGGGTGAAAAAGTGGGGTATGGGGAGGACAGCTGGCCAATGCAAAAAATCAAAATATAAGAAGGTGTTGTTTTGGAAATCACTCTGCTGGTTCATGTAGGTCAGTAGTGCCTCTGTACTGATTAGCTTTGGCTCTCCATGCCTTCAGACAGAAGACTGCCTCAACCCTACCTGAAGATTTCAGAAATTCTGGTTGGAACCTTTTCTCTATCAAGTGTGCACTCTATCACTAAGTGACAACCCTTTACTTTCTCTTTGGGATAAACAGCATGATAAAAAAAAGGATTGCTGCACTTGCAGTTCACTGCCAGTTGCCAGTGGAGATTGCGTCCAGGTGCATGTGTGTAGAAGCACAGCTTTAGGCTGGACTCCTCTTGGTGACTTACACTACCAGAAAGTATAGATACATCTGTGTGTCAGCAGTTATCCACTTACTGTCCTTGACCAAGACTATCCTCAAGCTTTGCAAAGGCAGACAGATAGCACCCAGGCACAACTCCTCTTTGACCACAATGGCTATTACTTGGCCATGAGATCTCAGGAAAAGCTCCATCTGTGCTGTGTGCTAGCTGGCTGTCATCATCTTCCCAGACCTCCTGTATGCAAAGGGATCTTGGAGCACCCTTAAGACTAAGTGAGAGAAAGAAGTGGGTAGCATAAGGTTCTCTAGACTAAATCTACATCATCAGATACAACCAGTGAAGTAGTCTGAGACCTGTGAAAGCTTATGCTGCCAGCTGCTTCACTGTTAGTCTCAAAGATGCTTTGCCTATTGCAAAGCAAGATCCGTTTGCATGTTGATCCAGATTAACATGACTGTGGCCCTTTCTGCAGCACACTGTTGCCCTGCCATAGGGATGGGTGAAGAATGGGACTGCAACAATGATTATGCATGATATTGTAGCGGTCCTGTCCTTCTCCTGGTCCCAGGTAGCACAATCGTGGAGTAAATCATTGATGGGTTTTCCCTGTCAATGACCCGTGATTGCGTTGTCATCACGCACTTACTTGGTGTGTGGGGGGTCTGGAAGCAAAATGGCTATGCTTCCTGCCCCAGCACAGCCTGGGAAAGTATCTGGCTGCACTGTGGAAGGAAGAGGCAGGGCCATCACACCTCCTGGATCGTGAAGGCAGCTGGTGCAGAGGAGAGTGCTCCTGTTGCTCTCCCCTCCTGGCAGAGCCGCAGCCAGGATTCCCACAGGACGCCACCGGGATAAGGTAGGGTGTGGGAAAGGCCTGTGTCTTGGAATTCCAAGCCTCCAGTGTAGGCATGTTAGTGGAGCTTTATGGTCTGTCAGCATCAACAACATCTTGGCCTCGGTGTGTAGATCCCGGCAGACTGAAGAATTATCTTGGGTAGTTGCAAAATTGTCCCAATATGGACAACAGTAGAAAAGAATTAAATCTAGGAGCTTTTCTCCATATAAATAGGGACAGTTATGTTACGATACCGTCTGTTTGGATAAACATTCTCATATATGTTGGGTCATGTAAACAGAGGTGGAGGCTTGTTTATGTTTTATATAGACATGAGCATATTGTATACAGATAGAGTATTGGGTTTGATAAATTATAATTACGATAGAGCTCGGGGTTTGATCATGAGAAGCCTAGATTTTTGAAAACCTGTTCACCCATGAACACAGAGAGTGATTTTTTGAGAAAATCATTAGTCCTCAGTTTCATCGTCTTGTCTACCTGAGTATAAAGTGACCTGGTTTTTTCACATCATAGAGTTATTGATGAACAAAAGAAGAACTGCAAAGCACCTCGGACACAAAAGTGCTCTTTACAAAATGCAAATCGTCCTTGCTACCCATGGGCCATAAAGGATCTGACACCCAAAGGAAAAATCACATGAAGGAACTTACCAATGAGGACCAAACTTCATGTTACATGGAATTACATCTAACTTCTACCCAAAATTGTGGTTTGAATGGCAGGGGAGAGCAGTCACAGGAAGCTGAAATTGAGTAAAGTAAACAGTGCAAAGGTGGTTTGCAGCTTTCCCCTGCCTGACATCTACCCTATAACACACACATGCATGAATACATGGTTCCCCCCTACCGTTTTAGTGGAGAAGAAGTCATATGGAGCTATATCTTTTCTCCACAGAAGGTGGGAAGGAAGCAGCTGGAAGCAGTTTGAGAAGAAAAGAGTCCAGCAACAGAACAGTTAGTATACTCACCATCCTCTTCCATTCCTGGTTGAACCCTTCTGGAGTTGGTTTGTTTCATCAAAAGAACCACCCAAAATCATGACACGTACCTTGGCCAAAAAATGTACAGAATTCCATGGAACCTGTCCAGAATGTCCTTTTTCTGATATTACAAGCAGCTATATTTGTTTGTATTGGAGGAAGGCACTGTTATTATTTCTTGACCCAGAAGGCATTCTTAGGTTGCAGTATAATGTACCACTTCTTTGAACTCAGCAGGACTTAATTACCAGCAAAGATGGATCCATATCTATTTTATGCTAGGCAGAGATAACTACAAATGTAACAGATTTTGCCAAAAAGTATTGCATTATACTGGTTAGGTTTTCTTTCCAGCTGCTTCATGCAGGTGATGGTTGCCATGAAGTAAGAGCATGTCTCCTAATTGCTTAGACTAGTAAGCATGCCTGGCTTGGATGCTTTATAGGCATCATAGAGTATCACCCAGCCTTTCCGATCCAATTGGCCTATGTTCTTTCCTTTGGCCAGATCTAAGTGCACTATCTTGATTTTCCCATCTGTCTTCCTTCAGTCCACCATCTTGAGACCCACAGTGGGATTACGGCTGGCTGTAGGAGTCACACAGCTCAAAGGAACATAAAGATAACTTATGGAAATGTTCTTCTTTGACATTTTCATGCTGCTACTGCACATTAACCCCTTACAGATGAAACTGTTTCATCCTTTATTACAGCTTGCCATATTCCAGCACTGAATAGGGGTGTGTCATGTTGCAAATGGCTGCAGGCAAAGAATACGGTAGTCCAGATGGTTCACCCTGCTTTGTAAAGTCAGTGCTGAGAATGATCATCTATTCACTCTACCTCTGGGATCCTTAGCTAAAATGACTAATTGAAAAACAGTCTCTTTCATTGCAATAAAACACTCTTGTCATCTAATTATTCTTGAAGCAACCTCGTTCTTTTTCTCAGTTTGAGCTGCCATCATTGCTAATATTCTATGCTCTCATGTTCTTTCCAAAATTTTATAAACTACCCTGTGGCAACTTGTATAAATTAAAAAATTTCAATCAGATTTTATTAAAAGTTAGTGGTTGGGAGGTAAAGGTCTACGTCTTGAATCATGTTGGTTAGTACTAACCGAAGTAGACTCCTTGAATCAATTCTTCAGTGCTGAGTCAGCACATAGGTAAAACCTACTGACTGAGTGAATCTACTCTAATTGGAACTAACACTAGGATTTGGGCTGTATGTTTTTAAAGCAAAATTACAAAATTTGTGTTAATTACTAATAATTACTATTAGTCTTTAGTAGATAGTTACGGTCGCTTCAGCTCCTTTTTCTGTTCCATCCAGAAATATGCAGCGCATTCCTAATACTCCAATCACATTGGTAAAATTCCATTTTGTTGGTTTAAGACTGACAGCCTGTTAATATTCTCTGCCTTTAACACTGATAGGACCTACTAGGGATGGCAATATTTAATTTTTTCCTCCTCTGAAGTGAGGACAAATAATTGTAGTACAGTTGGCACTCCATATCTGCAGATTCTGTGTCCGCAGATTCAACAAACCATGGCTTGAAAGTATTTTTTTCTTTAAAAAAAAAAAGAAGCAAACTTTGATTTTGCCTTTTTATATAAGGGATGCCATTTTACTACCCCACTGTACATAATGGGACATGAGCATCCACAAATTTTGGTATCGAGGGGGGTCCTAGGACCAAACCGTAGCAGATACAAAGAACCCACTGTATTCCTCTGCCGGATTCTCCCCAAATTTGAAAGTCTCAAAATGTTGTTCAGGAATTATCCTGTGGACAAAAACATTTATTTTGTTCCACTAAAAAAAAAAAAAAGTGTTCTTTGTTCAGAAAACCCTCTCCTTTTTTTGTGCAAGAAACCTATTTTCTATGCCGAAAAAAAAGGGTTTTGCCTTTTTGATTTTTCTCTCTCTGCATAATAGCTTTTATTTTCCATAACTCTTTGGCATGTTGAACGTCAGGAGAAAATTGTACTGAATTCTCACTGGTCTTTTATTGTCCCTGATGCTGGTTCCCAACTGCCAGAAAAACCATTTTCCCACCTGGAAACAGATTGTTTTTTCCCATTCCTGGGACCTACCTACAGTTTGACACCCACTTCTTAACTCTTTGTTTTGCTGTATACATACCGTATACATACAACCAGCTGCAAAAGAGGACAAGAGTTCTCTGCCTTAGAAGGCTGCTCCAAAGTAGGAATTTTGAAGATGTGGTTTGTACCCAGGAAAGAACTGGTGTTTGTTAAGATCCAGTGTGTAGCATTCACTGTGTCGGATTAGTGCTGGGGATATCCAATTCCTCCCCAGCCACAAAGCTTAATGGGTGACCTTGAACCAGTTGCTGTCTCTCGGCTTAACCTACTGGGTTATTCTGCGGATTAAGGTAAACAACTGTGTACATTACCTGGAGCTCTGTAGGATGTATCTGTAAGTTAAATAACTAAATGAACAAATAAATCTGAGCTGAGCAACTTCCAGTAAGCCTTGAAAATATATCTTAAAGGAAGTGTGTGATTTTTTTTTTTTTGAAAAAGAAACTTTTCTTTCTTTTTTTTCCCCGCGGTCTTGCTTTTGTCTTTCTTTCTCTCTCTCCTCCTCCATATTTTATTTAACTTTTCCATTTCTCTTCCAAAGCAAAAAAGGACGACAACTGAATTCTAAACAAAGATACAAGTGGCTTGTGAAGACAGTGATGTGACTCAGCTTTCTTTAGGGCCTCATTCACTTGTGACCCTAACCAGCCAGCTGTTAAACAGTCATTATTGGGAAGTGCCTACTCTTTCTTCATCTTTTAAAAACCATATTTTCTTCATATGTCTCAGTTAGCCTTTTTACTAAGCAGTAACACTTTACATATCTGCCTTACATATACAAGATCCAGCCATAGCATCTCTGACCATTTCCACACTACACTGTTACAGTGTGATTATTCTACTTTCAACATCCTGGTGGAATTCTGGGGTTTGTAGTTTACTGAGGCCAAAGAGCTCTCTGGCTGAGAATCCTAAACGCTCCTCTCTAAACTGCAAACCCCAGGATTCCAAAGGATATTGAACGTGGAATAATAGCACAATAACAGTGTAGTGCAAAAAGACCCCTGGAAGCATCTTATATGCCAGCAAATCTTTCCTCTAAAGTTTTCATGGTACACCAAGTCCAATGGACTCAATTTGGCACTTTTGCAGTTAAAAAAAATTGTTACGCTTTATTTTATTAAAACTGGCACTGCAGTGTCCAGTAAGGATAACATATTACTATAAAATTGCATATAAACAAGTGGCAGAACAAGGCAATTGTAGAAAGAAAATGAGCATAAAACTTCATGAGCATATAACAACGTGATACTATAGAATATCAAATAGGGTTGCAAGGTCATTAGAATCCCATTCCTTCATACCTCATAGTCAAAACCAATAGGGGATGAATCCTAGTGATGTTCTAGTAGTGGACTAGTATGATATCATAGGGCCAGGGCTTTGTGGTATCATAGATTTGGGACAGGTAAGGTTTCGAAGGCAGCCTGGAACTGTTTCTGAGTCAACTGACTGTGGAAATTGACTGACTGTGGAGAATACCACGCTCGATAAAGATTCCAGAAAGGCATATTGTGGCATGCATTGGACTTACACTTTCGTATATCACTAAGAGGTGGTTGGCCATCATCTGCAGTAGTTCTCACCATTCCCACCAAGGTTTGCATGCCACGTGGCATTGTCTATGTCAATGGTTCTTAACCTGGGATCCAGGGACCCTTGGGAGTCTGTGAAGCCCTGCTGCTGGACACCAACAACAGTGGTAACATCAGGGATGTAGCAGCAGTATGTGTGAGTGTAAGGATGCTGAAACTGCTCCCTCGTTTACAAATGAGGGAGCATTTTGGGCACATGCGTATGCCTACCATTTTGTCCGTTTCATCAAAGATGTGGCAACAGTGGGTATAGGTGTCAAGGGACATTGCAGCAGGTGTGTGCACAGCCCAAGCTGCTCCCTCATTTGCAAAAGAGGGAGCACAGTTTCAGTGCCTGCACCCCCTATGCTGCCTCTCGCTAAGGAAAAGGACACAACATCAGGAGTGTATGCATGCCCAAAGTGTTTTCTTGTTTGCAAATGAGGGAGCAGTTTGGGCATGCGCAGGTGTCTGTTGCTGTGTCGCTCTGCACCTACACCCCCTGCTGCCATGTCCCCGATGAAAGGAATACAGTGGCAGGCATGTGTGTTCACCCAAACGGCTTCTGCATTTGCAAATGGGAGAGAAGTTTCAGCCCTCATATGCACCCGCTGCTGCATCCCTGAAAAAGGGACACAGTGGCAGGTGTGTCTGTGGTCATCATTTCAATCTTCCCACTCAACTATGGAAACCCATGGGGTAACCTTGGGCAAGTCACATTCCTTAGCCTCAGAGAAAGGCAAAGAAAACAAATCTTGCCAAGAAATACCGCATGATAGGATTGCTGTAAGTCAGCTTTCAGAGAGAAAAGTCATGGAAAGGACCCTGTGCTCCTACCATTCCCCACCTTGTTCCAAATGCACAGTGAGTTCCAGTATCTGCATATACCATATCTTTTTCTCTGTTCTTCTCCCATTATCTCTGGCCTTTTAGTACATCAGTATTTCACAAATGCAGCATATATAAAACACATTTGTGTTTAGAACCCTGGAACCAGTTTGGAATGGTAGTCCTGAATGCATAGACTTTAAAGCTATCTTACATAGAAAAATTAAGCTCCCTTCTCCTGTGCCAGATGCTCTGAGATAGTTCCCTCCACCTAGAAGCACAGCAGTTCCATGAGACCTCAACCAGTGCACTGAGATTTGCCAAATGTATCAAAGACTTTTGTGGCACCTTAAAGATAGCCATGTCGTATTTTTTTCCCATAAGCATTTCTGAATGTAACAAGCTTCACTAGGTGCAGTGCATTATCCTATACACAGCAAGTGTCTTATGCAAATTTTATTATAAATAATAAAAAGGGGAGGGTGCATCTTGAAACCACGCAAAACTAGTTGCTGCCAGTTGAGCCTCCATGTGGATGGCATCCATGTGCTGAATGCGAAAGCTGAGATGAACCAAAATGGAGGCCCGAACAGCCACTAAATCTCACTTCCAATGTGTATCACACTCATGCCCTTGGCAAGGTTTAGAACTTATTTCACTAAGCTATGCTAACGGAGAAGAAGACCTGTTTCGAGAACACTTATGTCTGTAGGGATATAGGTAAGGGTGAGTCAAAATGAAGATATCTCCTCCCCTATAAGAATTCTGAGACATTAAATTAAGTTTCCCTGCAGTCTTCAAATTTCTCACATTGCAGAGAGCGTGACATTGAAAATCTTGAAAATTCTTCTATGTACTGTTCACATTCCTCTAGCAATTGTACTCCTTCCCTCTGGATGCCTAAACTGTATTTCTAAGGGCTCAACTGAAGTTGTCAGTTACTACAGTGAGAGACATTTCAGAAATGAAGGAAACTTTAATTGGGGGGGGGGGGCAGACAGGGAACGGGGTCATTTTGCCCTCCTTCTTTAGCTGCACTTACCACAGTTTGGTGGAGTTGGAAGGAATATTTGAATCCATGCACTCAGCATTTCAGAGAAGAGTTTCCCAAGCATCAGGAAACCCCACCAAGGATCCGTTAAGAACCCCAACCACCCCATGTTGAGGATCATCGCTGTGGGGTGTTTCTGCACAACAAATCACATGAGGAAGGTTTGTGCAGAAAACTATGAGATCTTGTTTTCTGCATTTTATCTGCAGAAATCCTGTATTCTGCACAAAATAACATGCGGTGTGTGTGTGTGTGTGCAGAAATGTCCCAAACTAGAAATATTCTTCAAAAACTGCACAAATTGCGAGGACTTTCTTGCAACAGCAAGAAAATTGTTAAAATTACTTGTTATTTCCTTCAAGAATAAAAAATGGTAAAGTTTTACATCCCTTAACTTTTGAGGGCTAGGGCCTTTCCGCACTACACTGTTATAACACTGTTATAGCGCTATTATTCCACTTTCAGCATCCTGTGGAATTCTGGGGTTTGTAGTTTACTGAGGCCAAGGAGCTCTCTGACTGAGAATTCTAAATGCCCCTCCCTAAACTATAAATCCCAGGATTCCATAGGATGCTGGAAGTGGAATAATAGCACTAAAATAGAATAGTGTGGAAAGGCCCCTAGTCTTAATAAGAGGCCTTTCTGAGGTCTTTTTAGAACCAGTATCAGATTCTGGTAAATTATTCATCCAGCTCTTCTCCAGAGGCCCAAAACCATTTAATCTTTTCGTAAAAGATTTACACCGCACACATATTTCTATTCTGTACTAGGTCTATGTATAATTGAGCTGTGTTGGTGTTTTTTCATTTGTGGGGTAGAAAATATAATCAATTCAGGGTGTACTCCCTGCATTTTCTAGGATTTTGTCCAAACTGGTGAACCGAGTAGCTGTATTTCTTTCTCTTTTGAATGGGTCACCTACTGAGAAAGTCTTGGCTGGAAAGTATTAGCTGATTCACTGATCCTTGAGGTTGCCAGGGGAAAAAAGCCCTTTTTTCTGGACTTATTTTCCAATTTTCTTTTCTTGGAGCGGGGATTCTGGGACTTCATGAGGTCAACCTGACGGTCGGTTGCTTCCCTTCTGCTCAGCAGTTGGCTTTTGAGGTAGTTTGCTCCTGGAAGTGTGGCCAAGACCAACTTTTTAGGCTAGTCATTCTCAGAAGGGTTATTACATACAAGAATACATTTTGAAATTAATCTAGTTAATTTATTTAAATAACCCTGTATTCCTTCTTCTTCTTATGGATCAGCCTGTGTCAGACATTCAGAGCCTGCTGCTCAGATTATAAGAAACATCAACAGTCGGCTTCCTGATAGTCGTATTTTTTCTAAGCCATACTCATCAGCGTGCTATAAAAATGGAATTTGAGTGGTGATTTTAATTTCCCTTTGTGGCTGGCACTGGACAAACTCAAACTTTGATCTTTACTCTGTCGTCTTTAATTTTCGAGTGCAGTGAACCATGAAGCTTCTTGTAAAGGGAACATTTAAAGAAAGAAACTGGGGAGGAAAAAGAGACTTCAAGAGTAGTAAGTTAAACAAGTTATTTCTCTGCTATTTACGTCTAGTGTGCTGCTGACATTTGGAGCACGGCCCTTACTAAATGGGATTTTAAAGAGAATTTCAGTTGAATAAAGAGCCAGCGGGTTGGATTAGCATGGCATTTGACCTGCTCCCCCTTGTCTATGAAAAAGGGGGTGAGTTGCTATTTTTCACTCCAACAGAACTTCAAGGTGCTGTGGTAAGTATCATTAACTTTCAAGCTGTTGCTTCATTAGCACATTGAATGTGCTATCCTCTTCAGGCAGTGGTTCAACTCATTCAGATCACCCTATTTATTTTGAAAAAGTGCCAAATGCACATTCCTTCACATAGATGCACTTGTTATCACCAGCGGCTTCCCACATAGCAAGTACAAGTGGGTAACTAGAAAATCTGCGAAGACAGTGACCTACATAAACAGTGAGTGGTGGTAGTGGTGGTGGTGGTGGTGGTATTATTATTATTATTATTATTATTATTATTTCATTGGATTCACAGTTTCTGAGTTGTTACATACTGGGGTTTTAGATCAGCATTGGTTCAGATTCTGTCCAAAAATCTAGGAATCAATGAGGTGTTGTTGCCTAACATGGCACATCCCAAACAGTCTTGCTTTCTTCTAACTGTCCCGCTGCGATCCTGTCCACAGAGGTTTTGTCACTCCATTTGGAATTGCTCCTAGAGCATCTCCCGCAGGTGGAACCACACAGTTGTTTTCTTTTCCCAGAGGCACTGAATCTCAATTTGTAGGTCTCATAGAAGCATTGAGATGGAAAAGACTGTAAGGGCTATCGAGTCCAGCCCCCTGCCAAACAGGAATACCCAATCATAGCTCTCCCAACAAATGGTCATCCAACTTCTCTTTAAAAGCCTTCAAAGACAGAGACTCCACCACACTCTGTTATTTCATAATCTGTTCCCTCTCTAGCCCCATTTCCACACAACAACACTCTCCTGTGTCATCAAATTGCAATCCCAGCAACGCCTTTGCCAGCAAGGGAGAGTGACAGGGACGCTTCCCTCTACACCCAACTGGCTGTCTGCGGAAGGGAGTGTGAGGGACACACCCCTTCCTTCTGCACTGCAGCCGACTTCTTCCCATGCTACAGTGGGAAAGGAAGTGCTTGATTGCACTTCCTGCCCTTCTGCATGGCAGGTAAGTATGGGAGCATTGTGCAGTCATGGGCACTTAACGAATTTAATCCATTAAGTGAATATCCCACGATCGTGATGCATGGGGATGGGATGGCAGTGGGACCACAACAATGTCATGCAAAAGCATGACCTGCAGACTGGTGCCATCATAGCGGGACTGCGACGCCATGCGGGAATGGCCTTAGTCTTCTTTATTCTTCACTAGGACTGCCACACCCACAATCCAAGCCACAGCCATCACTACTATTACTACTACTACTACCTCCTTCTTCTCTACTTTTTCTTCCTCTTCTTCTTCTTCTTCTTCTTCTTTCTTCACTTCCTCTCAGGATTATATGTGTCACCACATATTATTCCCCAAAACTCAGATTAAATCTTTTACAATAACTTCCAGTGCCTGAGACTTTAAATGTCCTGTTCACAACGGCCAATCTGCATGCTTTATCTTCCCAAACCACTTTGCTGGAGTGGATGGATGACAGGATGTCAGAAAGCTGAGAGGGATGTGAGAGAGACAGATACTGTGTGGAGCATCCAGCACATGCTGAGAGGGAGCATCCTGCAATAGGTTTCTCCCACTGGGAATGTCGTGGGAAATATCACTGCTTTCTCTTGCTTTACTGAACTATTTTCAGCTCATATCTCAGAGCGAACTGCAGGCTTTAAAATTCTGGCAAGAAAGGGTCAAGGGTTAGTGCAGGCAGACATAGTTAATCAACACACAGCACAGGTGTTTCTCATGCATTGCCATGTTATATTAATTAAGGAATTAATATCCTGGCTTTCTACCAATACTGTACCTACAGCAGCTCCAAAAAAGATGGAAACAAAATACAGCTTTAAAAAAACTCACTATAACAAAAATAACTTTGAAAGTGTGAAATAAATATTAAAACAGCACTACAGTTTTCCCTCCAGATTGGCAGGTTTGACCTTCCCAAATTTGATTATTCGCAAGGTGCATACCCCCCCTCCGCCATTTTCCTCCTCCTATCTCTTGCATTCTTCACCCAGGCTTGCAAAGTTTGTGTTTAAAATGATTTTTCCCCCCCTTTTGGGTGAGCAAAGTTACCTCCCATTGCTGAAGGTGTGGCCTCTCTACCATGTGTTTGTGTATTTGCTGCTAGTTGCTGATTGGTCAGGTGCTGTCTTTGCTCTTACTCTTCCTTTCTCAAGATGGCTACCGGAAGTAACTAGAACTGCAGAACTCCCCTTTTCTCCATCTGAGGGGAAAGTACCAGTAAGCCTTTTACCTCGTCTTTACCAACCCACAGTGCTGGGACCAGAGGCAAAGGAATGGGAGGGGGGGAACTCCAGAGCGGAGTTAATTTACCTTTTTTTTTTTTTTTACTTTCCTGAGGTGTCTGTGCCCCACCCTTCACAAATGTGGAAGGGCAACTGTAATTTAAAATATTGAGGAGAGGAGCACAGCATCCCCCATATTCTGCAATAACTTGCTAATAGTCAAAAAGCTGCTTTAGAGGTTTTCACCTGCCAGTGGAAAGAGAACACTGAAGGTGTCACCCCAGCTTCCTGCAAAACAGGATTTTCACTACCTGAGAGCATCCACCGAAAATGCCATCTCCCATGGCCTCACCAAACTTGTCTGTGACAGTGTTTGAACTGAGAAAAGGCCATACCCTGAGGATCTTAACTAGGCAGGCTTCATACATGGAGAGAGAGTCTTTCAGATAGTCTAAGCACAGACTGTATAAGGCTTTATAGATCATAAAATATAGTGCAGAGTTTTTCGGAGTCTTCTTGTTTTGTTTTACTTAGGTAATCCTTTCTAATATTCAGATTCTCAACTTTTCTTTTCAAAAGGTTCCTGTTATAGTAAGAAACTAGAAACCTGTGCCTGTTCACCCACATAGAGGAAATAGATGGAGATTTTATAATGGTATACTCTAAGCATGTGGATTTCAGTCAGGCATTATTCTGCAGCTTTGTCCTTTAATGGGGAAAAAAATCCTGATGATAACCGTGCATGTTGGTTTCATATTTCTGTAAAATGACTTTACATGTGTAACATATTGTAACATGACTTTTATCCTTGGATTCCTTGAGTGCTTATCAATTTGAAATTGGCAAGCATTTCCCCTGTAGGTATGCACTGAAAAGCTTTCTATAACACCTGCAATACCAGTTGTGCCATTTCATATCATTCAAGCTCTTCTCCTGAGGATGCAAAAGTAAATTTTTAAAAATCCAGAAAAATTAGCCCTTTTTAGGCCAACTATTTAATCCCAGAAGGGGAATATTTTATCAGGAACATCTCTGGATGACAGTTATGATTTTATCTTGTACACATTGCTCCTGTGTTCTCATATTTGGATATAAGCTTGCAAGGTAGAGATTTGAGGGTATTATTTGAGAAGAAGTCTGTAGAACAAGGAAATAATGTATTTTCAGACAAACTCCTGAGATTCTACACGTTCACTTTATTCTAGATTTGGAAGCAATAAAAGGAGTACAAGGGAAGTCAAAAGAACATCAGAGGTTGCCTCCAAACTCCTTAGGCATAATCCCAAAACCCAGAAGCACAGATGTGTAGGACGGTTCACATGACCCACTTTTGACCTTGCTTTCATTTTATTAATTAATTTAATTTATTATTTGTCAGCCTCTCCCGATGGAGCACAAGTCCTGATTTACTGCAACAGTAGTACAGACTCTTCTGGAAGTTGGTTTATGGTGGTATGAGAATTGGCGAGATGTGCATATAGCAAACTGCTTTGCTGTGGGTGTGTTTGACTGCTGTTCTTATAAACCAGCCAAAAAAACCGTAGAAAAATCAGGCAATGCAGATTTTATATGTAAACCTCAAATATATGTGGATACGCATCTACACTCACATAGATAGCCTGTGTTCTAAACTCACTGAAATGTCGAATGTGTTCAGTAGTCTTGGCAGAGAGGTCATGGGTGTAATACCCTCGCCCTGTGAGTTGACCCTGAGTTTAAGGCTAATTTACTCATTGCCCATTGCACAATCCATTTCATTGCAAGCAAAGGAAGCAACGTTAATGCTTGCTCTTTTCACCCGGTTTAGATATAGAAACCATGTCCTGTTTTCCTGCCTCCCTGCTGCCTTGCCATGTGTAATGTACTGTTAAGAATTGAATTAAAGGCCTTTGTAATGTCTTTCTTTTTTTCTGTTAAAAAAAAATGGAAAAAGATTGCTGGGATAAAGAAGTGAATTAGACAATGCAGCATAGCAGTGTCATCCTGTGTGAATATTTTCATGAGTGAAATATTTAGCGAAATAATGCCTGAGAACCTGGTGGTCTTCCTTCCATCACTAGAATTCTAATGTCATTTACGTGGTTTTAGAAGGATGTGGTGATACTATGCTAAAAATACTTAAGCTTCTGTGCTAAGCATTACCGGCCCTTTCTCATAATCACATACTGCCCAAATTTGTCTGTCTGTATAATAGGATCCAGTGTGGTGTGGTGATTTGAGCATTGGACTATGACCCTAGAGACTGATGTTCAGTTCCCCGCTCAGCCCTGGAAACTCCCTCAGTGACTTTGGCTGTGTTGCACACTCGGCCTCAGGACACTGCGTGATAAGTTCACGTTAGGCTCAACATAAGTCAGAAACAATTTGAATGCACACAATGACAACAACAATAGTAGTTCTTTCCCTCAGTCATTCTGCCGAAGGGTAAGAAACACAGAACCTGTAAGTATTACCTAGGTCTGAAGGTCGAAACCTAGAGTCAAGGATGGGTAGACATTTTCAGTTTGTTTTTGATAAGAATTCATGTAAGAAAGTCAAATTAGTCATATCTGAGATAAAAAGAACTTGGGATATTGGCCCTTTCTGCACCACTCACCCAACCCACCATGGGGACGGGAGAAGGACAGGACTGCAACAACACTTCTGCATGATGTTGCCGTGGTCCCATTCTTCTCCCATCCCCAGGCAGTGCAGTCATGGATTAAATCATTGACAGGTTTTCCCCATCAGTGACCCACGATCGTGCCACCATCGTGGATTTACCTGTCCTGCAGAAGCCCAGCTGTGTTGCAGAAGGAAGAGGCACTGCCATTGCGATTCCTTCACTATGGAGCCTGCTGGTGTGGAGGGGAGTGCTCCCCTCACGGTCCCCTCCCGGTGGAGCTGATGCCGGGATCTCCACCAGAGGACTCCGCAAAAAAGTAGAGTGTAGAAAGGGCCACTGTAAAAAAGTTAAATGTGGGAGAATCTGACAAAAATATGTCTATCCATGACCAGAGCCTAGAGTGCTTGATTTTTACATGTTTGAATTTTGGTGTCTTCAACCGTGTTAATGTTGGATTAGGAATGCCACTGGAGAGAGTGGCGGAATGTCCCAGTGTGGTCTTTTTTTAATGCTGTGAGTACCTTTCCTTATTAAATTTGGCAAGTCCAAATGGGGAGAAATTCTGATTTGGCTCATTTTTAGCACTTTACAAAATTCAGAAATGAGCGTGGGGGAAAAAAAAAGAATGAGAGGACAGTGAAACTGACAGATTTGTCCATCCCTACATGGAAGAGTTCACTTCAAGCCTTTTCAGCAATAAATTGCATTCAGGTCAACACTGTAGGAACAGACAGAAGAGATGATACATCAGCAACATGAAAATGTATGTTTAACCAACAGGTTTTATTCTTGTGTTGTCTGTAACTTTGAAATAAATGCCCTGACAACCTGAATGCACAACTTGACCAGAGAAGTATATCCTCAGGCTAGTTCAGAGCTCAGAAGATTACTTAAATTCATTATTTAATTCGTTATTTAATTAGAAAGAATGAACACCCCATCGCATGAGAAAAAAAACCCACTTGTGGTTCTTAATGTTTTCCCGTTGTTATTTACTGACTTTTTTGTGCTAGTGGGAGGATTGTGCAGTAATTTCTCCACTATTTTTTAGTATCTTTTTTTGGGAAAAAAATCTATCTAAGAAAATAAGGAAAGGGGCTAAGGAATGTTCTGAGAAAGCACATAAATGGCTCTTCAACTGACAAGAAAAATTAAGAGTAAATGTTAGTTGTTCCACAGAGGAAAAGGAACAGTACTGCCTTTTATTATTCCTGAAAAACTGTATGTAAGGAATATCCTTAAAACAAGCAAGTCTTTGTTCCATTTCAGTCTGCGTTATCTAAATCCATAGAAGGGAACATGAGGCCTTCCAGATGTTGCTGAACTGCAACTCCCATTTCCCCAAGCAATCATAGGCAATGGTGAAGGATGGTGGAAGTTGCAATCTGACAACATCTGGAGAGCTACACATTCTCAACCACTGGTCTGAACTCCCTCACAGCAGCTCTCCATGGTTTTAAACAGGTATCTCTCTTCCTAAAGGTGCTAGAGACTGGACCTGAGGCTTTTGGCCGGTAGCATTGGTTCGTTCTCCTGTTACAGATGTTATAATTAATTGGTCTCTTTTATAGCAGGTGGTGCAAGGAGGAGACACATAGTGAACTTCAGTTTTGTTGATTTATATCCAGCTTTGCTATTAAAACCATCAAAATGTCCTACAATAAAAATATAAGTACATAATGCAGACTGAAACTAATTGAAAAAAAAAAAGCACATGCATTTTAATAAACAAGCAGATGCTAAAACCTGTAAAACAGACAATCTTTAAAAAAAGAAGACAAAACGTGGCCAGCTGAATTAAAATTACAAACAACAAATGCCATCCCTTAAAAGCAAGCTGGTTTTATACCAGCCATCTAAAACTGGGGGAAATGTAGTAGACATGATATGCCCAAGAGAGAGAAAGATTATTCTTGCAAAAGATAATGGATAATGAGATGAAGAGGATGCAGGTGTACTGTCAAAGAAATCACTGGGAGATAGTGACTGTTTCTCTGAAAAGGTTTGGTAAGCTTTGGCAGTGCATTAGGCATGCATCTTCCCACACTGGATTTTCAGAACATGTCAGTTGCCATTCTTTGCACATTCCAGCAGATGGCAACTCCAGTCTTCCTGACATTTAATGTCTAGAAACACCCCCCCTCCCATCTTTCATCTATATATACAGATAAGCCATAGATAGATACATGACTCAATTCTATTTTTACTGGAATCACCCAGTATTTTAGACCAACCAGAGAGAAATAGCTTGCAACTTCAAATTCGATAGACTTACTTGCAATATGAGCGATTGCATTAGAAGAACTAGTGATCAGATGTTCAGTAGATTTAAGCAAGGATGACGACTTGGCAAAACTAGTCTGTTCTGTACAACATTTGAGATCTGTTTCCTTTGTTGAATCAAATGGAGCGTCATCTCTTGTTTGTGCACAGTTTATGCTTATATGCTTAGGAATTCCTTTATCAGACTTATATGACGTGTATTGTTACCTGTTATTCAGAGGTGAATGAAATGCTGGCACCATGTGGATTTAGGAGAGCTAGGTGATTCCAGTGAAGTCAGCAGAACTCATTACAACAAAATCCAACCCCCCCAAAAGAGTAATACCGTAACCAGCCAACCAAAATGCACAAAATACACCATGCAAGCTTTCGAAGCTCCACTGGCTTCTTCACCAGGCAGAAGTTGTTTAAAAATCATATAGGAGAAGAAGAGTGATGATGGCAGATTCACAGGCCTACATATTGTTCCTGCTGTAGTTCAGTTGTTCTGGAGGAATCTTGATACATGCAAAGGCTCATAAAAAGGCAACAAAGCCAATCGAGGTATCACTCTTCTGGGGATTTTGCTGCACGGCCAACACAGCTACCTATGAATATTAACTCGTTACAGTGACTTAGGCAATTTCTGCACTACAGTATTATTGTGCTGTTATTCCACTTTCAACATCCTATGGAATCCTGGGGTTTGCAGTTTAGGGAGGGGCATTTATTATTCTCAGCCAGGGAGCTTTTTGGCCTCAGGAAACTACAAACTTCAGAATTCCACAGGATGTTGAAAGTGGAATAATAGCACTATAACTCTGTAGTGCGGAAATGGCCTTAACTGGAAGCAAGCTCAAATAATCAGATTCTCAGTTTCTGTTCTTTTTTAAGACAACAGGTACATACAACTTCTTTCTGTAAGTTTCCCTCAAAACTATTTTTCTCTGGCTGTTGTTGCCTTAGTCTTTCCATTTTGACACTCTCCTGCCTGCAAAACTCTCAAAACAGAAACAACTTTCAACAAACACTTGTTAAAAGTTGTAAAATAAACCTGAGATATAACAATTTCTGCACTACTCATTGAAGGGATAATGAATGCACTCACACGGAAGGTCTCTTCTCTGTCTGTTGAGACTGTAGTCTTAATTCTCTAGTGGTTTCCCCATCTGGGATAATTTTTGTTTTTGCTGACTCCAACTTATGGCCACTCTGTCACTGGGTTTTCTTAGTAAGAGTTCTTCAGAAAAAAATGTCATTTACTTCCTCTAAGGCTGAGACTGTGACTTAAGGTCACCTAATTGATTTTCATGGCTGAAGAGGGATTCGAACCTAGGTTTCCCAAAGTCCTAGAACAAAACTCCACCACATCATGCTGGCAAGAACTTCCTCTATTTCTTGATGATGGATGGGGTTGGCAAAATTTGACTCTCCAGATGTTGTTGGAATATAACTCCCCACCTCCATCCTCTTATAGCCAGTGCTAATTCACGGTGGGAGTTTCAATCCAATAACATGTAGAAAGCTAAACTTCACCCACCCTTATGTTGGAGGGAGAGATGTTACATTTTATCATCATTTGGGAAAATGTAGTAGTGCGTTCTATGGGATACACCAAGTTTTCTGTTTCATCAAATGGTCCACTGGTATCTAACTGGGCTGAATTTGCTGCTGGGAAAGTGAAAGTACACACAATGGTTGACAAATGGATACAGCCCTCTCAAATACCAGATTCAGTTAGGGAACATGCTTTACCCTGTGCGAAAGCAGTCACACAGGGACTCTTTTCCTCTTAAATCAAGAAGGACATGATAATAGAAAAGAACATTAGAACCCTGAGTTTTAACTTACCAAGGCAAAAGTGTAGGGAGCCGTTCTAACTTCCAGGCAGCCTCTTGGAAAGAGAAGCAACAATGTCTCTTGTCTGAAGAAGACAAGAGAAGCAGAAGAAGAAAGGGGGGTGACATCAGCAGTCCTAAGAATATCAGTCCAGGATTGGAAGAAACATCAGCAGAGGTCTGAGCAAGTAAAAAAAGAGTAAAGAAAACCTGAAATTCCCCTCTCTCTCTCCCCCCTCCATTAACCTTAAGACCATCTAGGGAATGTGTGCTTCCTTCCTTCCTAAGCATAAAATTTCCATCATTTCAAAGCAATCTCAATTACACTGTGAATAATAATACTGATTGTGGTGAATTTGATACCACCTGCAAAACTGGAAGAGCAGAGATGAGCATCCTAGAATCATAGAATCATAGAAATGTAGAGTTGGAAGAGACCACACGGGCCATCCAGTCCAACCCCCTGCCATGCAGGAATACCCTCAAAGCACTCCCGACAGATGGCCATCCAGCCTCTGCTTAAAAACCTCTAAAGGAGACTGCACTACACTCTGAGGCAGCATATTCCACTGCCGGACAGCCCTGACCATCAGGAAGTTCTTCCTGAGGTTCAGGTGGAATCTCCTTTCCTGCAGCTTGAATCCATTGCTCCTTGTCTTGGTCTCTAGAGCAGCAGAAAACAAGCCCACTCCCTCCTCTACATGGCATCCCTTCAACTATTTAAACATGGCTATCATGTCACCTCTTAACCTTCTCTTCTGCAGACTAAACATACCCAGCTCTCTAAGTCTATCCTCATAGGACATGGCTTCCAGGCCCTTCACCATTTTGGTTGCTCTCCTCTGGACTTGCTCCAGCTTGACCATGTCCTTCTTGAATTGGGGTGCCCAGAACTGGACACAGGATTCAAGATGAGATCTAACCAAAGCAGAGTAGGGTGGTACCAGTACCTCCTTCGATCTAGACGCCATACTCCTATTGATGCAACCAAAAATTGCATTGGCTTTCTTGGCTGCCGCATCACACTGCTAACTCATGTTCAGCTTGTGGCCTATTAAGACTCCTAGATCCCTTTCACACTTACTGCCATCCAGCCATGTGTCCCCCATCCTATATTTCTGTATTCCATTTTTTCTACCTAAGTGTAGGACCTTACACTTCTCTCTGTTGAATTTCATTTTGTTAGCCTTGGCCCAGCTCCCCAGTCTGTCCAGGTCATTTTGAATTTTGATCCTGTCCTCTGGCGTATTAGCAACCCCTCCCAATTTGGTGTCATCTGCAAATTTGATGAGCATGCCCTCCACTCCTTCATCCAAGTCGTTGATGAAGATATTGAACAGCACTGGGCCCAGGACAGAACCCTGTGGCACCCCGCTAGTCACTTCTCTCCAGGATGAAAAGCAGCCCTTGGTGACCACCCTTTGGGAACGGTCAGTCAACCAGTTACAGATCCACCTGACAGTAGCCCTGTCCAGCCCGCATTTTACCAGCTTCTTTGCAAGAATGTCATGTGGAACTTTGTCAAAGGCCTTACTGAAATCGAGAAATGCTACATCCACAGCATTCCCTTCATCTATCAAGCTAGTAACTCTATCATAAAAAGAGATAAGATTAGTCTGGCATGACTTATTTTTGAGAAATCCATGTTGACTTCTCATGATTACCGCATTGCTTTCTAAGTGATTAGAAACTGACTGCTTAATGATCTGCTCCAGGATCTTTCTGGGTACTGACATCAGGCTGACTGGGCAATAATTATTTGAGTCCTCTTTTTTTCCCTTCTTGAAGATGGGGACAACATTTGCCCTCCTCCAGTCTGCTGGAACTTCTCCTGTCCTCCAAGATTTCTCAAAGATTACAGCAAGCGGTTCAGAAATGACCTCTACCAGTTCTTTTAATATCCTAGGATGCCATTTCCTCTGGCCCTGGAGACTTGAGTTCATCCTGCCTTCATCAAACCCATCCCTAAACTGCAAACCCCAGGATTCCATAGGATGTTGGTAGTGGAAGAATAGCCTTGTAACAATCTAGTGCGGAAATGGCCCAAGACTCCAGGAGACAAGGTTTGAAATGACCAGTCAGTCATGGAAACCCAGTGAGTGACCTTGGGGAGTCGCACTGTCTCAGCTTCAGAAGAAGAAAACCTCCCCTGAATAAATTCTTCCAAAAAAATCTTGTGGCAGTGTCATCATAATTCAGAGTTGACTAGCAGGCACATGATAACAACATTACCATTATGTTAGAAAGACAGGATCATCTTTCCTCAACTTGGTACCTTCCAGATGTTTAGAGCTCTTAATTCCCAGCTGCATGCTATAAAATGTAGTCCAGACTATCTGGAAATCTTCACACTGGAGGATGTCCTAATCTCACACCCTGTAGTGCAGTAGTAGAGTAGAAGAGTTCCCTCCCTCCATAGGAGGTTAGGCTTGTAAAATAAAAATCTTACAATGAAATCCACTGTCAATCTCAAGTAAAGTAGACCTGTTAACGTCAGTGAGGCTTCTATGAGTAGTGACTAATAAGTCCCATTCATTTCAGTGAGTCTTGTCTGGTTGGGACCATCACTGATTCCAGCCCTTAGATAAGCCTAGGTCTAATTCTAGGTTTCATTTTGTTTTAAAAGCAACAGATTCTGCTGTGTTCCATTTTTTGATGAATGTACTCAGTTGGAAACTGGAGTTGATATTGTTCTTTTGCCCAGCCTGAAGATTGTCCTCACTTATGTACGGAGCTTCTTGGCAAACATGGCAACCTGTTTTAAGGAGTTTAGAGGAAATTCTGGCAAAGGGGATTATCCTTCTCCATAAGTGTATAAGCCTGGATTCTCACTCATCCAGGACATCCACTATGAATCATGTTAGTCATAACAGTCAACTTTGAAAGATACAACAAAATATGTCTTGTAGCTCATTCTCTCTCATAGGGAAAGGGGTGCAAGAATCCTATTTGCCGCAAGCAGAGAAGAGTCTTAAGTCTGGCCTTCTCTCATGTGTGATTTGGAAGTCATATCACACAGCATAGGAAGAATTTATAGTGATAAAAGGACCACAGAGGGCCATCTGGTAGTGTTACCAGGCAGCACACTCCCATGCTTTGATATGGTTTAAGTGACGAAATATGATTCAATTGGCAGAATATATATTAATTGGCATAAATATAAAATATACCCTGCTATAGGTGAATGACCATGCTGGATAAGAGGAAAGGCTGGCTAAACACGTGTGTTGCAAATTAGGTCGGAAGAGACCTCCAGGAAATCACCAGGAAACTCCAGCTGTAATGGCCTTGCAATTAGCCTCAATGACTCAACCTCTTAGAGACAATAGCATCTGGAAGATTCCCAAAAGATGGTTGATTGTCTTATTTTCTCTCTCTCTCTGACCAAGCAACCATCCGTTTTGTCCCCACAACTGTCCGACAAATACCGAGCTATCAGGAATACCATTAGCCCTCTGTCACCTAATGCTAAAGCCATTAGTTCATTCCAGACCCCATTGTCAACTCTCAGGACTCCACTGTTTATCTGCCAAAGAGCCATTAGCACCTTAGCCCTCCAGGCAGAAATAGAGTGTTTAATCCCCAATTTTTGGCCAGTCAACTCCCAGTACATTGATTGCTGATCACCACTCTATCACTCCAATTCCCAATTGTGTGTTGTCTTTAGACTTGTATCCAAGCCCTGTTGCTGCTTCTTCGCTGCTCTTCTGCATTGGTAAATATCATCCACTTTGCCCTGAAATCTCGCTTTCCAAAACTTTCCTCCCTTTTTCTTCAGTGAGCCTTGTGTGATTGTGTGACTGTTTGTATCTTGTGTGTGTGATTGCAATTCCCCCAATAAAACACATTAAGATTACTTTTGGATTTCCAACTGGTTCTTCCCTACACCAGTAGTGGTAAACATAGGTGTAAAAAATCTTGTTAGGCTATCCCCCTCTTGCATGCCTCCTCTTTGAGTTAATATTCCCCACCTTTTCACCAGGGCACCGACATCGCAGGTGGACCCCTGAGTCAGCCATGTTTTGGGATAACAGTGGCTAGATGGCTATTTCCATTCACTTAGAACACAGTGTTTCCTTTGTTCTATCAAAGGCTGGCTACGTCGTGGTTGCACATGGCTAACCATGATCTTGGTCAGCTTGGCTGAATTTTATGTAACAAATTAGTGAGGAAGGTAATTAAATCTCTTTTTCGATGTCAGCTTCATCTCTGGAAAAAATCCCCAAGAACCCAAGAAACTGACTTTTCAGGTTATATACAGGTCCTGTGTCTATTGCTGCTAAGTGGTTTGTTTCTCATTATCGCATTTAGTGCTACCGCAACGACTGCACCAGAGCCTTCATTAAAATTTGCTTAAGGCTAGCATTTTCCCCCGGGTCAATAATGAATTTAGCGGAATGGATGTTGAAGCTGGATCTCTTCTAGCTACTGGAGTGAATTATGTCTTGTTGGGACCCCCAGGCCAGCATTTCAAATTTGCCACAAGGCAGTTCATCAAAAATTCTATTTCTATGTTGAAAAGATTACATGAGTCTATTAGCAAATGGAGAACATATAGCAAGGTTTTCTGCATTGTTTTAACAGTAGTACAATCTAACTCTTTGTTACAATTAAGATGAATTACAGATTAATTCCAGGTTTCTACACATACTCATGTGGGATGCATTTCTCTAGCAAATTCCCTATAAGTTTCCAAGCACTTACAAGGTTCTGGAGCATTTTTAGAAAGTACAATCAGATACCATACAAGCCTTAGCAATCTTCTTTGGGATGTAAGTGATATGAGTTGTTGACAAGCAATCAACAGGGATGGGTAAATCTATTTCTAGTCCATGCAACTTTTTTATGATTTTGCCATTTGATGTGTTCTTCCCCCATTGTTGAAGTTGTTAAAAAAAAAAGCATGTCAGCTTAAATTTCCATAACTATCAAAATACATCTTCTGTCTCTTAAAGAGAGAAAGAGAGAGAGAGAGAAACCTAGTCACCCGTTAGCTGTTGTGTTTTCTGTGTATTTCGACACATTTCTACATGTATATACGCATGTCGAGAAATATCTCCAGATACATAGAAGAAATAAAAGCCAACCAGTGACTAGGTTCCAGTTTGTACATTAGCCCAGGAGCGAGCATCAGTTCAGTTTATATCAGATTTGTCAAGGATCACATTCTTTAAGGATTCTCATTGTTCCAGACAGGCATCTCCCACTTATTCAACAGACTAGGGACCAGTGCACTGTCAATATACTAATGATGATGATGTTGATGATGATGATGTCTGTTTATAATGCCCTTTACACCAAAGGGTGGAACATTGACATATACAATCAGGGACAAATACAATAAAACAGAACACCACAACAATAAATAAAATGAAATCCCCAACCCCCCTCTAGCCACTACCCATCTCAGTGCCTTAAACACAATTCAGTGACTTGAGATGGTGTGTCAAAGAGGAAGGTCTTCAACCATTTACAAAAAGGGGTGAGATCCTCCTCCAGCTGGAGGTTCGAAGGAAGACTGTTCCACAAATGTTCCAGATCTCGAAAGGCTCACAGCCTTGACAGAGCTGTACGCACTGGTGGAACAGATAATAATCCTTTGCCTGCAGATCTCAAATTTCTGGATGGAATGTACCACACAAGCTGAGCTGTGAGATACCGATGGAGGTTAGAATGCAAAGCGTTAAATGCCAGGAACAAAAGCTTGAAACAGGCCCTGAACCCGGTCAAAAAGAGGACATCATCAAAGACCAGGGGACAACTGTACAAGCACCACCTGCTTGAACCTCAGGCAGTGGTACCTCAGGTCTATGGGGCTTTCCCAACTGCAGCAAGATAAGATCACCCTCCCTACTGCTACCGTCCATGGTGTTAAGTTTCTCAAGGGAATGTGTATCTGGTGTTCCACCTATTGCTATGGCACCCTGAATACTCTTGGCCTGCCCAGTCCGGTGCTTCCCCTCTGAACTCAACTGATGTTCACGATACTGCCAGTGCTGCTTTCTCCAGCTCAGGTTTTTGCAGAATTGGTCCCTCCACCCACTAGAATGGAGTGCTGGGAGAATGAGCAACCAAGAGCTGGAGGAATTCTGGGATCTTTATTGTTGTCTGGGAAGTAGGTTCACTTGACCAGCGGCACAGTCTATACACAGACTGAACAAAAAGATGGTGCCCAGAGAAATAGCATCATGTGGTTGCTTGTCAACAATCTGCTCTTTTGACCCTTTTCAATTATAACTTGGACCCTCTATATTTGATATGTGGTCGAAAGAGTGGACCATATGTCTAATATGTTTGTTCTGGTTGTAGTTGAAAAGGGTTGAAAGAGGAGATTGTTGAAAAGCAGACTGCGAAAAGCAGGAGATGTCTGTATTTGAAAGTCAGTCGTTCTTTAAATGGAGCACTTGGGCAAAATCAATGAGACCGCTAATAATAAATATTGTGATAGTATTATTAATGTGTAGAAAAACCAGTAGTTACACTTCTTTGTGATCAATACTTATTATACAAACATTGAATTTGCATTTACTTGACATTTCTCCTCGTTCTTTCTGACAAAGCTATCTGATGAAAAAGAAAACAAGAGCAAAGGGGTGAATTTATTGCAGGCACGTGTATTGCTGATAGATACATGGGAAGATGGAGAGAGGGATTCCTTGAGGAAGTTGAACTGGAAAATGTGAAATCCAGTAGATATTTCATTTTGTAGCCTCTTTGCAGCTGATGACCTTGGTTAACCAAATGTTTCAGTGTTAAATAAGAATGAATAATTTTACCATATACTAAGGTGTAGATCCTCACTTGTCTATTTCTTGCATGTGAGAATGAGAAACTGCATTTTTTTTTTGCTCATCTGCATGTTAATAAGAACTTTTCTGTTAGTCTTAAGGGACTTTTTGCACTTGTGAGAGCAGTGTTTATTTAAATTGTACGGCTGCACAAATTGCGTAGCTAGAATACAATAGCTGCATGGATTTTTTTTAAAAAATAGAGACTATGGAATGGCATTTTTTATTTTAATCAATAAACAGGAATTTCTATACTGGAGTGTGTGCATGCATTTTGTTTTATAAAAGTTGGAAAAAAATCCTTAATATTGTACATTGACAATTTGTGCAAATTTTACATAAAAAGGCTACCTGTCTTGATCACAAGCTGGAGAAGAGAAATCTTGAAAAAAATATCTTGAAAAAAAAAGAGTCTTAATAGTCTGTCCTAGTGGACTAATATAGCTTTATTCTCAAGTACGTCAGTGAGATATCAGCACATTCCTACTTGTCTGATCATTTACAAACATGCACACAAGTGGCTGGTGGCTCTGTTAACTCAGGGCAGCAAAGCTGCACTGGGTTTTATAGGAGCTGCTGAGAGCCAGTGTGGTGGAGTGAGTGGTTTGAGTACTGAACGAGGACTCTGGGAGACCAGGGTTTGCATCGCCATTCATCCACAGAAGCCCACTGTGTGACCTTGAGCAAGTCACATTCTCTCAGCCTCAGAGAGTGAGACAGATTCTGAAAGAGGGAGTACGTGTGGGACATAACGTAGGGGAGAGAGAGAGAGAGAGAGGGAGAGAGGGATAGAGAGAGCAATTGTCAAAAGTCAGTTGGAAGAGCCCCTGCCAGTGATTAAGTGAGGCAAGGTAAGATGGTACTTTGGGAATTTCAGTGAAGCTTGTCTGCAGAAGGAATCGAAAGCAGAAGAAATCTCTTTTGAAATCTGTGCTGAGTTTCAGTGGCAGCCAGCCCACTGACTCCTGTTGTGTAGCTTTATCTGGTACAGTGGTTTGGGTGTTGAGCTGCAAACCCCAGGATTCCATAGGATGTTGAAAGTGGAATAATAGCACTCTAACAGTCTAGTGCAGAAATGGCCTAGGACTCCTGGAGGAAAGTTTCTGAGTCCCCACTTAGCCATGCAAGCCTACTGGGTGATGATGGACAAACCCACTCTCTCAGCTTCAGAGGAAGACCGTGGCAAATCTCTTGTGAATGAATCTGACCAAGAAAACCCTAAAATGGCATCTTCTAAGTTGGACTGAACTTGAAGACATATAACAACAGCAGTGGGATTAGTAAAGTATTTTAAGAGAGTGCTCCAAGAGGCTGAATCTATTTTGGGAAAAGTTTAGCACTCTGCATAGCTCCCTTAAATCACTTTGTTAAACACTGTGTGTGCGCGTGTGTGTGTACCTGTGAACTTATGGCAACCCCATGAATTTCGTAGCACTTTCTTAGGCAAGGAATATTCAAAGGTGGTTTTGCCAGTTTCTTCCTCTGAAATACAGCCTACAGCACTTGGTCTCCCCTGGCGGTCACCCTTGACATTGTATTACTGTTGGGTGTAATGAAATCTAACTTAATTTTGAATTAGTATTGTCTACTGAATGGGGGTGGGATTTGAAAACTTTTGTATTAAACCTTTTTCCTCAACATGCTGATCCTCAGATCATCACTATGTTCCGCTTTTCGGTCCTATCCCAAATGTCAGTGATGAATTCTCACATCACGTAACCATGTCTGCATCTTTCGGCTCTGGCTTTTTTACTGATACTTCTACCTGATAGGTTTGGAATTTTCAATGGGAAATAAAGAAGAAGAAGAAAGTCAGCTTATGCCAACCCTATGTAAGAAAGGCACACTCTTTTTAACAAGCCTGTCCAGGTCTTGCAATCTCAGAGCTGTGGCTTCTTTGATTGACTCCAGCTGGCTGTAATACATCCTTTTCCTGCTAAATTCCAGCTTTATCAAACATTATTCCATTTACAAATGAGTCATATCTTCTCATGATATGTCCGAAGTGCAATAGACTCAGTTTAGTCATTTTTGTCTCTAAGTGAGGGTGTGTGCTTGATTTTCTCTCAGGCCCATTTATTTGTCTGTTTGGCAGTCCGTGATATCTGCCAAACTCCATCCAGCACCGCATTTCAAAGCTCTGCATTTTTTTTTAATGTTTAAGCCAAGTCACCTGTAACACAGACCCACCATTTGCAGAAGGAGAATCGCATTATGCTGCAGAAGGATATAAAATAGTCATTTGTGTACGTGTACAGGCAAAGCTGATTATAGCGTCTAAGAAAATGATTGATATAGATGGCTATCTTTGGGCAGCAGGGCTGCAACAAAATGTTGCTGAAAGGTGTTTTTTGGAAATATATTTAGGCAATTTAGCAATGCAGAGTGTTTGAGATGACACAATAGAATGCTTCTTATAAAGCAGCACGCTAAAAATGGTAACTGGAATGCAACGCAGCAGGGAATTAACTCTGGATTGTGATGCACAAAGCAATGTGTCTGTGACACTTTCCTTGCCAACTGGACAAAACTACCATATATATGTATGTGTAAGTTGATTTCAGGAACATGTTGAGGGCAGGGTTTGGGACCATAATTAGTGGATTTTGATATGACCTGTGGATAAGTTGAGGGTCAGTTTGTCCACCTCTGGCCACCGCCACTGTCACCGTTTTCCTGCCCAGGCATTGAAAAAGGCCCTTTGCCACTGTACTTAGAGAGCGGGGTAGTTTTTTTTTAAATACGAGATAATGTACAATATTAACTCATGTCGAAAAAGGAACCATCTCCTTTTTTGAGTATAATGGTGATAGCCAAAAGCTTAGTCCATCCCAGGAAAACCAAACAGAAGCACTGACCGTCTCTAATCTCTCAGCACTCCTTTGAGGGGAAGCATCAAAGAGCTGCCACCACTATTTTCCCACCCAGGCATTCCAAAAGGTCAGAAGTGGCACCACAGTGAATACAATAGAGGAGCTTTGTACTTTTTTAAAGTCGTCCCAGGACAGACTAAGCTCTTGCCTTTTGCCGCTCTGCACAGAGAAGGGGATGCATCCTTTTCTGATAAAAGTTAAGGTACAGTACTTACATTAACCCATGGATAAAGTGACTCAGTTTTTTGGGGTCAATTTTTTTGACTGATATTTCTAGACTCCTATGAAGTAATGCACGGGGTAGTGAACAGAGCATAAATCAGCATTTTGCCAAAGTTGCTAGGTTGTCTAAGGTGCAGTGAAGCTGAAAATTTCAGATTTACTTAGGCCGCTTTCCATATTGCATGGGCCATTTCCACACTCCGCTGTTATAGCGCTATTATTCCACTTTCAGTGTCTTGTGGAATTGTAGTTTACTGAGGCCAAAGAGCTCTCTGGCTGAGAATTCTACATGCCCCTCCCTAAACTGCAAACCCCGGAATTCCACAGGGTATTGAAAGTAGAATAATAGCACTGTGACAGCGCAGTGCAGAAATGGCCATGTTTTTAAGGTGAGGACAGCCAGACGGCATCTGCAGATTTAGTATATTCCCTAATTGTTTGTGAGAATGCTGAGTGAGATTAAGTATTAGGATCTTTGGGACTGAATACTGATTTGTTGTCTTTTGATGAGATTAATGGGAACAAAGTGAGGGGAAAAAAACAGTACGAGTAGAATTATAGGAACTACAATTGGTTTTTTTACGTTAATACTTTCTATTTTCTTAATGTCAAGAGAAGTTTAAAAATCACTTCAATCTGTATGGAGCCTTTTCTCTAAGATGCACTGGATTTTAACCGGGGATGGACAAATTAGTCCATTTCCAGTCCTTGTTGCTGTGGCATGCATTCACCCATACGCCCTTTCCACCAGATTTTCTACAGTAGTAAGTTTCCTTAACAGTGCTGGTCATAGACCATAATAAAGTCTGATTTATTAATTGCTTTTCTTAAGTAAATCACACTCAACTTTTGAGTTTAAATGGGTACTTAAATTTGTATTTTTAGATATTCTTTTTTTTTTCAAAGTAACATTTTAAAGGGTATAGTGGTATACTATCTGAGCACTGTACTGCAGTGAAACATTTGGAAAGCATGGAAGGTGGCCTATGACTAAATTCTGACCCACACATTGGCCCACGTGTATCAGGTCAGGCAAGTCTGTCTTAGAATTAACAAAGGTCAAATTGTTCAAGCATCCCTTATTCTTGTCAGTCCTTGCTTGCTGGGTCGATTATTGGTGAATGGTGCTGACCCTGCATGTATGATACAAATGAAATACATTTTAGCTTATGAAAAGAGATAACGAAAAAAAAAGCTTGTTTTACTGGTTGTCCAATTCTCCTGTATTAATTTTGCACCATTGCCTCATGCTGACTTCCTGGCGTCCATGGGAAATCCATCCATGCAGAAATATCACTCTTTATCCCAAGATGTTGTTGTAGCCCGTGTAATTTGGGGCAGGGTTCTTCTCAAGAAAACGTACAGTCAGCCCTCCACATTTGCGGGCTTCACTTTTGCGGATTTGATTGTTCATGGATTATTTGCTGTCAGCTCTGTTGTCTCCCTGTGTCATTTTTAATAGGGACTGCAAGCCCTGTGAGACTGAGAAACTGCGAATAAGGCTTGTAAGTCCATATTAAAAAACGGTGTGAGGCAGCCATGGAGGTGGCAGTCAGCCCCACCAACCACCCACTTCTGCCTTGTGAAGGAACCCTGAGGCCTCAAAGGAATCCACAGTGAGTTGAGTTGTACTTTTTTGTCAAAAAGGTCCTGTGCCCCTAACCCTAGCAAATGTGGAGGGACGAATGTACTAGGACATGACATCTGTAAGCATGTCTTAACCAAAATATGGGCACCATTTCTCATAAAAGGCTTGAATAATATAATCTGTGAGGCAGTTTTCAGATTAAACAATATTGGTGCTTTATGTAGCACAACATGCCAAGCTAGATGCCAGCGAAAATTTTAGTTTTTTAAAAGTTTGGGTTTTGTTTTTGTTTTTTGGAAAACTCAATATGACTTCTAACTTAAGTTTTTTTCTCCCCACTGTACCCAACTGTTTGTTTCACGCTGATCGATTTCTCCTACATTTTGTGTTTTTATTTTTTTTTATTCTTATTCTTATCTTATTCTTAAATTTTTATTCTTTATATGGCTATTTGAGTACAAAAACAACCATTTTCTCCACTGTTGCTTTATGGCTCATAGCATAGCATGTACTCTTTGTCTGTGCAGGGCAGACCTCATCTCAGAATTTGGGAAAATCCACTCTCTAATATTCCATTTTTTAAAAAAGTCATTGCACCCAAAATTTGGACGCCGTATAACGTTAGTTAAATTTAACGTGATAGATAAGATTCATATGGTCCAAATGTATTGTCATGATACATGAAACCTTTAAAATTATTGCAGTACATTTCAGTGTATCCCTATTCAGACATTTAAAAGTGTGAGGAGTCAAAGCACAAGTATGGAGAGGTGGCGTGAGCACAGCCTGTCCTCATGCGTACAACCTACAGACTTTCAAACCCCTGAATAGGGCTTTATGGTGATGAAAAGTATAATTGGTGATCAAATGAGTCTAACCTCGACAGAGGCTCATAGAAAGCAATTTGCTTTTTAAAAAAATATTTATTTTCAATGCAAATGCTGATTTTTGTTCTCTGACCTCTCCCCAAGGCAATGTATATCTTATAAATCTGTGTGTACCTTCAAATCATCTGTTGACTTATGATGACCTCATGAATTTCATAGGGTTTCCTTAGGCAAGGAATACCCAGAGGTGGTTTTACCAGTTCTTTTCTCTGAAATAGAGCCTACAGGACCTGGTATTTGTTGGTGGTCTCTCATTCAAGCACTAACCAGAGCTGACCCTGCTTAGATTCCAAAATCAGACAGAATCTGGTACCTTCAGCGTATAAATTCAAATTGCTTCAGTTCTTTTTTTTTTTCCATCTTTGTTTAAACCATTGACCAGTTCTGTATGCTTTTCTGTGCCTAGTGAGGGTAAGTGAGAGGTATGCTGGGACATGGAGTATATGGGGGATAAGAAGAGAGAGAAGCAGTCGATTAAGGGTGTGGAAGAGCCCTCACCGTGAGTCACTACTGATTAAGTGAGGTAGGGTAAGATGGTTATTTTGGAATTTCAGTAAAACTTGGTTGTGCTGGAAATGGAAACCAAGAAGTAATGTCCTTGAAATATGAGCTGAAGTTTCAGTGGCAGCCAGCCCACTGGCTCCTATCCTCTCATTTTATTTAGTGATTACACCTTTCATGTGGTTTGAGTGTTGCACTAGGAGTCCACGAGATGGGAGTTTCAGTCCTCATTTGGCCATGGAAACCCTGGGATAGGGTCACCGTAAGTCAAAGTCAACTGGAATCACACACTACCAGCAACAACTTTCATGTTGTGAAATTATTTCAAGTTCCTTGTCATTGTAAGTGAAAACTGCCAATCTGGATTGTGTTGATTTTTTTTTCAAAGCCTTTGTGGAGAATTCTCCAGTGCTCAGAAAGACCCAGTCTGGAAGAATTGTTCCATTTTCCTCTGCACTCTTGTTTGTGCCAGTTTCTTTCCGCCCATCTTTGACAAGGCTGCAAGTTTCTTTTATCAACAATGGTGCTTTCTTCCCGGACACTCCGTCTTAGGGACTCGGTACACTTCCGGACAAGATTATTTTTACTGCATAATTGGCCGGCCTCAATCACAGAATTTGGAAGGCTATCTCAAGTTTGTAGTCCTCCTTTGTCTCCCCACCACTGCTTCTGTCTTTTCCCCCCTTATAATTAAAAAAAAATGATCACCTAAGGAAAGTCAGAAAAGCTCTTTTTGATTGACAGTGGTAAGAGACTTCTGTCTGGAAGCTCATTGAGCCCAACAAACTACCCAAGATTAGGGCCGTTTCCGCACGAGACTGGTATAGCACTTTGATTCCATGTTCAACATCCTGTGGAATCCTGGGGTTTCCAGTTTTGGGAGGGGCCGGCCAGCCCTTCCCAAAACTGCAAACCCCAGGATTCCACAGGATGATGAAAGTGGAATCATAGCGCTATAACAGTCTCGTGCGGAAGTGGTCCCTGTCATTGTGAGCATGGAGTGCTGTCACAGACAGGCGTACAAGTGCCCTCCCTCACTCCCTTTTTTGCTTACAAGATTAAAGGAAAGGGGTGTAATGTAATCTGAAGTAAGAACAAGAGAAACTTCTCTTTGTCAGGGTTTGCTTTCTCCAGAAGTAAAATAAACTAAGCTCTTAAAAGCACCTTATCACAAAATAGATCCCCTCCTGGAAGCAGCAATTGTTCCTGCCATTTGACAGGACCCAAGACTATATAAAATGATAAATAGCTCTCTGTGGCAGTTTCTTGCTTTTGCATGTCATTGCAATTTGTTTCTGATGTCAAAAGTGTACATTTTTTGAGAACAGAATGACATTCTGCGAACAGGACTTTGCTCTAGGAAGCTCTTTGTCACATCATCCTTCTCTGGGTCTCATCATTCACGGGGGATACCACACTTGTCAGTCATTTTGTCGTCCACATTTTTAGAACGGAAAAAGAGAGAGAGAGAGAGAGAGAGAGACTCATACACCCACCTGAAATTTGCATGTCTTAACTAAATCATGACATGAAAAGTGCTTAAAGTTCTCTTGATTTACTAGCTTAACTCTGAAAGTGTATTTTTTTTTTATCCTTGAATCCTTATGAAGGTACCATGGTTGAAAGTCATTGAGCTCCATTTCTCCTGGACATTTCAGAGAGAGAGAGACAAGGCATCAGTCTACGCTCATCTTAAAATAATAGTAACACTAATGTAAAATGTTGCTTCATTGCTGGGCCAGCCAGAAGGCATTCACATTTAATTTTCAATTCTAAAAAGGCTTCCTTCTTTGGCACTAAATATGCAATGTAATGAAGAAAGACTGTAGATCGTGAGTCCATGCTTTGCAAATGGAAAGATGCAGGTACAACCCACGGTCAGTTAAAGGCTCTTCAGCAGCAGGGCTGGAAAAGACCTGAAAAGAGTTGCCGGTTGTAAAAAAAAATGGACAGGACTTCTGTAGATGTAATGAATGTGCAGAAAAGGGAATTTCAGCAAGTGTTGTTTGTCATGCAAGCAATACCTGCTGAAATCTCTTCTTTTATACAACCATTTAATTACAGGAGCCCTGTCTCTTTTTTCACCTGGTAACCCTACTACCGAGCTATGGAGAACCACTATTCCTTGGAAGATAATACTAAAAAGTCTGTAGTCAGAGTTTGGAATCTTCACATTGTTTTCCCTATGCAGAGTCTGTTTGTATGTATGCGTTATCTTGGAGTTTGAGAGAGACTTGCGTATATGTATATGAGAGTAAGTAATGATAAAGACATTTCCACACTACAGTGTTAAACTGCTGCTATTGCCACTATCAACCTCCTATGGAATTCTGGGGTTTGTAGTTTAGGGAAGGGCACTTCGGATTCTCAGCCAAAGAGCTCTTTGGTCTCAGTGAACTACAAACCCCAGAATTCCACAGGGCTTTGAAAGTGGAATAGCAGCAGTTTAACACTGTAGTGCGGAAATGGGCTGTGTGTGTGTGTGTGTGTGTGTGTGTGCGCGCATATATCTTGGAATCTGAGACCCACAGTGACTTTTCTAGCATTCCTTTTCAAACTCGCATTTGATCCATTAGTTTGGGCTTGTATCAGGTTGTTTAAAAAAAATATACAAGAACTTTATAGTTGCTTTGAAAGCTTAAACTCCACACATCTGCTAAAGATAAATGAGAGGGAGTGCAGATAAACAGACCCTTTTCTTTAGTCCAGACTCTCTCTCCACTGCTCGTGGTCTGAAGAAAGCTTTTCAGGGAAGTATTACCCCTAATTACCTGACAGCTTTGGCAAGATGAAACCATAATATCTCTCCCCCCCCCCCACTCCCTATGATATCAGCACTACATTTATTTAGATTATGCCAGTGTTGCTTCATAGTTAGCTTTCAGTTCTAAAGGCACCTTTTGCTGTTCTCTGCTGGATGGGCTAACAAACACTTATTGCTGAGTTAATGTCTGAGAGATCGTCTTCTTTCATTACCACTGCACAAATTCTTTGCTGTCACTTTGATTTTTTTTAATTTGAGAAAATGGCCCTCTTTTATCTCTTAGGAATGAACATCCCATGTAACCACTGGGAAGAAATACAATTTGTGTTGGTCATTTACACAGATGAGAGAGGTCATAAAACTATCTGTGTTTTCAAAGTTGTGCCTTAGAGTAATGCTCTATTAGCGTAATCTTTGAAGGCCTCATTTTGAATAAATAAGTTTATAATATTTTAGGGTCATACAAATAATGTCAGAACTAGCTATAGTGGTTTAGCAATTCACTTTGCAACACTCATTGTAAATCATTAGAATTACTTTTTGTCTGGAGTTCTACTTTCCACAGATGACAGAAAGTGGGATTTAAAGGTTATAAAATCTGAAATACAGTTGCTTGTAGGTTTCTTACCCCAAAATGTGGGTGACTCAGGGTTTCACCCGTAATGCCGGTACCTCTGCTCAAAAGTGGGGAATTATTAGCTGAAATTAGGAAGCTTGCAAGAGGGGGTAACCCAACAGGATCTTTCCACCTATGTTTACAGGGTCACGTAGGAAAGAACCTGCCAGAGATTCCAAATGTAAACTAAAAATGTGGTTTATTGAGAGTTCACTGATGGACGTAAAAGATCCAAACACTTACACATGCACACAAGAGCTAGCCGAAGGATAAAGGGGAGAAAGTTATGGATAGATTTGTGGGGTTCAGGTGATAATTGCCAATCTAGAGAGCAGCAAGGAAAGTGGCAATGTGGCTTAGGTTCGCTCCTAAGGACTGTTCTCGTCAGGACTTGGAGCAACACTGTGGTGTTCAGAAAGGCAAGAGACTGCACTGAATCACTCAAAACTGAGGGGTTTTATACCAAAAATCTACCCTGCAGGTATGGGTGCGAATGGCTTAAACCAGCCAAGTGGACATTGAGAGTTGCAACACGGACAATGGGGTCCGGATCGAGTTAAAGGTCTCGGTGTTTAGGTAACAAAGAGTTAATGGCTGTCGTAATAGCTCTGTATTGTTGAGAGACATGGGGGACCAAGCAGGGAAATGTTCAAGTGTGAGGGAACAGGGTTGGAACAATCACAGTTGTGGTGGGAATGTCGTTTGCTCACTGTATGCTGAGAGATGCCCCAGCTTCAGCTTAAGCCTATTATCTCTGGAGTTGCTTTGTAATCTGCCGGACAGTGACTTTGGGAACACCTAGAGGGAGTGTTGGCTCACCTGCCGTGCCATCCCATATTTTCAGTCAGTAATTTTCCTCTGTCCAGCTGGGCCTTTCAGTCACACCAGGTTCCATTTTATATAGATACCAATTAACATAGTTGCCAATTAAATCATATTTTGCCAATTAAATCATATCAAACATCAGGGGTGTGTGCAGGGCCATAACAGGTTGTTGTGGTTGTTGTTGTTGTTGTTGTTCAGTGTTTGGTTCTTCAGTTTGGTCCACCTCTCAACAGTCTCAATGTTTAGAGGATGGGTGAGAAACTTCAAGAATATAAAAATAGCCATAAGTCTCTTTTTATCTGTGTTACTTGAATATGTTAATGGCTCTCCGCAGTGTCATCACTTTTTTTCCCAAAGCCATAATAATGAGTTCCCATTTCCTCTCCAGGCTAAACCCACCATCAATAGATAGGGTAAATTTAAATGTACAAACACTGAAAAAGGTTCATAAAATTTTTGCTTCAGTAAGTGCTATAATATCTATGCTCTGCAAAGTCTCCTAATATAAGATGATGTAAATTTCCTTGTGGTATGGTGAAATGGGAAATGGGGGGAGGTCTTCTTTACTGGAAGAAAAATGATGTTTTTACTCTATCAGTTGGGTTAATTATTCTCATGGGGAAAGGACTGAGATGCATTGGTCCCTTGGTATTGGCTGGAGTTTGATTCCAAGACCCTCTCCTCATGCATACCAAAATTTGTGGATGTTCAAGTCCCATTAGGTACAATGGTGTAGAAAAATGGTGTCCTTTATATAAAATGGTATAATCAACGTTTGCTTTTTGGATTTTTTTAACATATTTTTGAGTCGTTAGTTGGTTGAATCTGTGCATACAGAGTCCATGGATATGGAGGGCTGAATGCACATAGAAGCCATCCCATATGAGGTTCTAGTAGTAAAAATGAACCAGCAAAACACTAGTTTCAACTGCCAGTTGTTTAGCATATCTACCGCTGCTTAGGCAATTTGCTCCATCCAAGGAGAGGAAGGAGAGGAAGAGGATGAAAAACCTGGCATCCTAGGGAGGCACTAGTTTGTAACCAGCCGTTAGAATCAGGGTGTATTTTCCCACAGCCATTCCACATCTTGTACACCTGCAAAACATCTCCGCATGTCGTTTTCAGTGATGGTGATGTGCTCTTACTTGACAGTTACAGGAGGCAAAAGGATCAGAATGGGATATGGTGCATTAATTCTTTCAGGGTCTCTGGTGGAATGACGGAGTCCTGCCTGGTCATCAGAACAAATCAGTTGCACAGTTCTGCTGGAAGGCAGCAGAAAACAGATCCCAGAGAAAGCAAGCAAACCAGTCAGTTCAACACAGGACATCACAATGAAATATATATCTTGGCACATCCCTGCCAAGTTTTGTTACTATAATTGAAAATCAAGGTAGAACCCCAAATGCCTGCTATTCTGGGAAAAGGCGGAATAGAGATGGGGAAGCAAATGGCAATCAGCCTCAGGCGTAATAAACTATGCTCAGAATAACAGTAATAATAACATAAGAAGATACCTCTTCAGTTTGGTTGGAGTGATACAGGTTTGCAACAAGGCAGAATATTGTCATTTTGATAATCATCTTCAAGCTCTCCTGCAAACAAAAGAACCAGAAAGCAAGTTCTGAACACAAAAATACTGGGAGGAATTGAAGCCATAAAGTGATAGCAAGTGGTGAGATGGGGGACTCTTGGAAGATATGGATCGAATGCAGCAGGGGAAAGATTTAATTAACTTGTAGAACAAATGTTGCATCTACACTCTGTTGTATTCTAGTGTACAGCACCATACAGTACATGGAAACTTCAGAATATGATGTGACACAGATTTGAAAAAAGATGCCCATAGACAAATGAATGGAGGAGATTCAGGGCTACCTGCATTCTGTGCTGCGCTGGAGGCAATCAGAAATGTTGGATCAGACATGTTAAACTAAATAAATACTGGAGAGGTAACAATATAAGTATTGTAGAACATGAAAGAGTTCTTTCTTTCTCTCTAAGCTTTGCTCCAGCAGGCTTAAGGAGGCACATCTGGTTCTCCTTTCCTCTTACTCTTATCATCACAACAATTTCGTTGTGTTGGTTAGAGTGAAAAATGTTGGCTGTCCAATGTTGCCAGGGATTTTGAACCTGGGACTCACCAGCCCTAGTTTGACATGCTACTTTTTGATGGGAAGTCATCAGTTGCATGCTCGACATCTTTAAGAATTCTTGAGATCTGAGAGTTTACTTGTTATTTGTTTCTCTTTATTTTCACACTGTCTATGAAACCAAGATCATATTAATTTATTGTATTCATTTTATTTATGTCCCTTCCCCTACCCCCAGTGTGTCATTCAGGACTTATAAGCAGAAGTGGGAAACGTAGCCTTCCAGAGGTAGCTGGACTACATATGACATCTGCCTTCAGCATAGCTCATGGTGGGATGATAGGAACTGAACAGTATGTGTTCTGCATCCCTACCCCATTATTGGTCCCCATGTTTGCACACATTCCTCTTAAAAAAACAAAACAAAAATTTTCAGGCTTAGGTTAATGTCTTACATTTTTCCGCAGGGAAGAGAGCCACAAACAACTGATAAGGTTTCTCTGTGATCCTTTGATTATTCTTTGTATATCCTGAATACTCTTTCTCCTGCCCCAGTGACCCTAGTTATTTTCCTGGATCTGATCTATTTTTCAAAAGTGTTGGTCATGAAGTTATTAACTGGATGGTGTTCATAGTGGCACAATTTCCGGGCGAACATCCTTTTTGCTAATCCTGTCTCATTTGACAAGTTTGCTATTCCTGCTTCAGATTCTGCTATGTTAGGGTTACTTGTTTGTTTTCAATTACCCATAAATAAAATTTGTACGAATTGTATGAAATAACTATGGGTCTTTCCATTCTGCTAGGTTTCAGTTGTCTCCAGAATAGCCAGGTTCTCCTTTAATACCATTTTCTCAAAAGCTGCCACACTGGCTTGAGAACTTATGTTTTAGGGTATCTGTCCACTGTGCTGAAGCATCTCTGGCCAGGAGTGTATCCTTTACAGCTCTTCAAGGCTGATACTCATTTTTTTTAACCTCTTGTAGCTTTAAATGTGTGGAAACCTGAGGGAGGATCATGGGGACAGAATATTTTTTCCTCTGAATTGTGGCTCATTAATCCCCCCACCTCTTTCTCTCTCTTTGTGCCAAATGACAGCTAAGGAAATGCCAAAAATTTCCCTCCAAAATAAATATACGAGCTTTAATTAGTGCACCGATGAAAACAGTATGCATTATTAGTGGCACTTGCTATATTTTTCACCCTTGGGTAATGCTTTTAATTAAGATTTTTGATGGGCAATGTCATAAGTCAGTAGGCTTCTGCCGCTGTAATGTGTCCCGAATGGACCCTCTGCATGGGCTTTGCACTAATGCCCTGTAATTGTGTTGCACTTTCCCTAATTAAACTGACAAGCAACTTGAATTGATATCGCTTAGAACATTGATCTGAAGAGGTGGCAGGAATAGATTGTACTGTTTCTCTTGCTAATGTGCTGTGTGCTGCAGTTGTTACAGAGAGGCCTGGAATGGTGACGAACTGAGAACCGGTCACTCACTGCATGTTGTTCCTCCCAGATTCTCTTAATATAGAGGTATAAAATATATATTTTGTTTCAGACTCTGTCCGTCTTAGTGGCAGCGGCCTGGAGGGAAATTCTTAGACTGGAAAAGCAGAGCTAATGCTCAGTAGCTACATTATTTACACTAATGAGGATCTCATCGTCGTCTTAGTCAGCCGGCCATTAATTCAAAGTGATAGGTGGAAGTTACACTATGTGTGCAATTAATTGTCATGCTCCTTGTTTGTAGCGCAGGTGAGGCTTCCCTTGGAGGGCGGCCAAGTGAACAAGGCTAGCTGCCAGGAACACAAGTTGCTCTTTGCAACAAATTTGAAAAATGTATTAGGCGTTGTGTTGCATACCATTCCTCTTTGAATGTATGTGTCTTTAAAACTCACACACATTAAAGGCTCTCGAATGGATATCCGGACACCAAAGACTGACCAAGTTTCAGAATTAGGCAAGCAACTATCTGTAATGCCAGTAACAGAAAATGCCAGTTCCAGTATCCAGTCATAATTAAGGCATGGCATGAAAGTGTCCAGGAGCATAGAATTGGAAAAGAGCCCGGGGGCCAGCTTGTCCAACCCCCTGCTATGCAGGAACAGCTGTCAAAGCATTCCCAACAGATAACCATCCAGGCTCTGCTTAAAAGCCTCCAAAAAAGGAGACCCCACCACACTCCACTGAGGCACCATATTCCACTGCCGGACAGCAATGACCATCAGGAAGTCTTCTCATAAACTACTAGATCAAAAATCTTTGGAAACCAAGACCCATTGATCAGCATGAAGGCTGGTGTGGAGGAAGGGATGGAATTAACATCTCTCTAACTGCCTCATTTGTTCCTATTCTGTTCCTTTTTCCAAGAAATATGTATCATGCTATAGTATATTAGCATACTTATTTTATGTGGATATCCATTACACTCCATAAAGCTGACAGGACAAAGCCTTGAATAAAGAGATTTTCAAGAAATTGTTATGGATTATTTTAGATAATTAAATAGGTGGTTCACTTCCCTTTAAACTATCTTTATGCCTCAAAGCTAATCCCCTTTCATGAGAAGTCCATAAAAAGTTAACTACAGTTTAAAACCTGTTTTTTGCCACCACAGTAACCTAGAATTTCAGTTGATTCAGATCTTCTGTCTTTGAATATGAAAATGTCACTCTATAAATGGTATTTGCTTTTAGATATCAAACTGGATAGAGCAAGTAGTTATCTAATATGGTGGAGCAGGACAGTGGATTCTTAGTATGAACTAGATTGAAGAGATTCTAGTGGTAGGAGAAACGTAATGCTCCAATACTGGCCACAACTGACATGAGAATACTGGTGGGACAGTTTAGGGAGAAATGGTGGAATATGTCCATTTCTCAGATTTGCTGTAGCTGGCATGCTTCAAAAGACACATAAAGGAGCGGAGGGTATTCCAAATAACCTACTGTTGGCTTGATTGGTTTCCATTAATACTTAATACTGTGAATTCAAGTAAAAATATCGATTACTTTCCCCAAACTTCATGGGCTATCTAAGTGTTTGAGCCTTTGGTGTGGTATAGTGGTTTGAGTGTTGAAAGACAACTTCAGAAAACCAACACTGAACTCCTGCTCAGCCAAGGAAGCTCCCTGGATGACCTTGGGCATGCCACACTCTCTGAGCATAAGGGGAAGCAATGGCAAACCTCCTCTGAACAAATCTTGCCAAGAAAACTTCACCTTAGGTTTCCCTTAAGTCAGAAACACCACATGGCCACTAATCCAAAAAGGTACTATATTTGCTGGTGTATAAGACCCACTTTTTTCCTCAAAAAATACTGTTTAAAAATGGGGTGCGTCTTATACACTGGTGAGTCTTATATATCAGCAAATAATATTTGCCAGAGTATAAATGGGGTACGTCTTATACATGAGTGCATCTTGTACACTGGCAAATGTGGTAATTTTTTTGAACCTTTGATGAATTTATCTGCCCAGGTAAGCACAGATTCAGATCTTAACGGGTATTGAGAGTGAAAGAGCCTTTCCTCACTACACTGTTATAGTGCTGTGATTCCACTTTCAAACATCTGATAGAGTCCTGGGGTTTGCAGTTTAGGGAGAGGCCTTTAGAATTCTCAGCCAGAGAGCTCTTTGGCCACAGGAAACTACAAATCCCAGAATTCCACAGGATATTGAAAATGGAATAATACCACTATAACACTGCGGTGCGGAAAGTCCCAAAGAGAACAGAACAGATAGAAGTATCACCTTAAAATGACTGTGTAAGCACGATGTGACCTGTAGGCTACTCAATTGTACTGTGAAGGATATGAAGCGTAATTCTAAGAACATTTGTGTGAGGGTCTGTTTTTGTAATGGTTGATGTGAAATTCCTGTGTGAAAGAGATGCCTCAACAAAGTCCCCCAAATTTCCAAACTATGGCCATTTTTGCACTGGACTGTTATAGTGCTATTAGTCCACTTTAAACATCCTATGGAATCCTGAAGTTTGCAGTTTAGGGAGGGGCCTCAAAGACCCCTCTCTAAACCGTAAACCCCAGGATTTCATAGGAAGTTGAAAGTAGAAAAATAGCACTACAAGAGTCCAGGGTGGAAACGGCCTATGAATGGAAGCAATACATTTGAATTTTCTGAAAGTTCTAGTTTTGGCCAATAGGAGATTATGGATTGCTTAGCATGGTTGTGTGTTTACTTCTCATTACCTCTCTGTGGCCATAGTCCATGTGTGACCAGGAAGCTGAGTCCTGAAGTGAAAATTAAAGGCATACAGATTGCAGTCTGCAGCTGGCAAGCTGTGGGACCATAAATTAAGAGTTTGCTGTGGGTGCTCTGGTGGATGGCAATTAAGAAATTAGCTCTTTCAATGAAATGTTTGTTGCCATCTGAGTAAAAGCATCTACTTGCTTGCTTTTAAAGGCCAGTCAGTTTGGGCATTTTTTTGTTTTGTTTTTTTAGAAAATTTTAAATGGACAGTTTACTAAATAAGAACTGTTTGTTTTTCTTTTTCTCCTCCTCCTCCTCCCCCTGTTTTAACTAACTGGAAGTCTTTTGATGGTTTTTTAAAGGAAATCCGTAAGGTTGCTGGTAATCTAAAATTGTCAATTGATCAGACTTGACTTAGCTAAAAAAGTCGATGCGATTCTGGGTTGTATCAACAGGAGTATAGTGTTGAGATCTAAGGAAGTAATAATACCACTTTATTCGGCTTTGGTTAGACCTCACTTCGTGGAATACTGTGTCCAGTTCAGGAAGGGTATCAACAAGCTGGAACATGTCCAGAGGACGGCAACCAAAACGGTAAAGGGTCTGGAAGCCATGACCTATGAGGAGAGGCTTAGGGAGGGAGGTACCCTATTTGCTGGTGTATAAGACTCACTCCTTTTTCCTCTAAAATAATGTTTGAAAATGGGGTGCGTCTCGTACGCCGGTGTGTCCGTTACACTGGCAAATAGTATTTGCTAACGCATAAATGGGTGCATCTTATACACCAGTGTGTTTTATACGCCAGTTAAGGAAGGTTAAGAGGAGACATGATCGTGATATTTAAATATTTGAAGGGATGTCGTGTTGAAGATGGAGCAAGCTTGTTTTCTGCTGTTCCAGAAACTAGGACATGGAGCAATGGATTCAAACTACATAAAAAGAGATTCCACCTAAACATCAGGAAGAACTTTCTGACAGTCAGAGCCATTTGACAGTGGAATATGCTGCCTCAGAGTGTGGTGGAGTCAACGTTAGAGGTTGTTAAGCAGAGGCTGGATGGCCATTGGCTGGGTGTGCTTTGAGTGTTTGTTCCTGCATAGCGGGGGTTTGGGTTCAATGGCCATTTTGGTCTCTTCCAACTCTATTTTTATATGATTCTATGATTCTTTTTACGGTGATCTGGGTTGTGTGCCATTTTCTTAGCCGATATCTTGCTTCCTGCAGGATTTTCTTCCTACTTCAGATCAACATGTAAAACTGCACTGAGTGGTTTGAGCTTTGGACTAAGGCTATAAAGGACAAAAGTTCAAATCTCTGCCCAGTCGTAGAAGCCTGTTGTGTGCCTGGTAGCAAATCATAGTATCGTATCTCTCAGCATCAGAGGAAAACAATGACAAACCTCCTTGGAATAAATCTAGGGAAAAAAAATCTGGGATAGGTTTGGCATAAGTCAGAGGCAATGTGACAATATGTAGCAACAATAACAATAATAGAAATGTATTATTCTGAATCAAACTCATTTCCCATGTAGCTAAGTATGTTCTGAGTGACGGCTTTCCAAAGTGCCAGACCGAAATCTTTTGCAGCTCCAGTGGAGATCTTAGAGTTACCAGGGATGAAACCTGAAATATTTAACATGAAAAACTTCTGAGATGTCTGGTTTTATGCTGACGGAGTTCCTTACCATCATATATTTGATTATAATAAGGATATTTAATGTCATTGCTTTAGTACTTATTTTGTTCTATTAAATTCTACTGCCCACTTAGAATAAATCTCAGTCATTCATGCCACATATATAGAGAGAGAGCAATCAATCAGTAGAGAGCCAATGTGCTGTGGTAGTTTGAGCACTGAACCACAACTCTGGAGATCAGGTTTTAAATCCCCCATTTGGCCATGGAAACCTTCTGGGTGACTTTGAGCAAGTCACACTCTCTCAGACTCAGAGAAAGGCGAAAACAAATCTTGACAAGAAAACTCCGTGATAGAGTCATGTCAGGGTTGCTGTAAATCAGCAAGGACTTGAAGACACACATCATAACAAAATGATCAAAGTCAAAAAACAATAAAAGGAAGAAAAATTAAGAAACACACATACATACACACACAAAGAAAATGCAACTGAAATAAAAAAAAGGAGAAATAAAAATAAATTTAAGGAGGGGCATGGGATGAATTATATTTATATAATTCAGCCAATAAACTACATGGATAAAACTGTTTCAGTCATCTTTTCCAGTAATTTAGGCCATTTCCACACTAAATTGTTATAGTGCTATTATTCCACTTTCAACGTCCTATGGAATCCTGAGGTTTGCATTTTAGGAAGGGGCCTTTGATGATATTATTTAATAATAATAATAATAGTAGTAGTAGTAGTAGTAGTAGTAGTAGTAGTAGTAGTAAGCACCATCACCACAGTAGTAACACTTACTATTTGCTGCCTTGGTTGCTGTATTTTAGTGGAAAACTGGGACATAGATTCTGCACAGTAAATGAATATGCATAATATCTTTAAGCTACAGTCTTTGTCTAATACATCTTGGATGTCTGAGGAATATTGTCTGTGTGAATTCTGGTGCAAACTGAACGCTCAATTAATGTGTATATGGAAATGTAATTATCCTTTGGCTTTCATATTTATCCTACATGGATCAGTACCAAAATACATTTAAAGATGTGTTAAAGATGTGCACTTAGAGATGACTATATTTGTGTGGGGAAAAAATGTTTCTTTTTAAAATGAGCTGTTTACAGATGTTTTTAAATATATACATTTAATTTAGGAACAGGACAGAAATATTAATGAATATGACAAATTTACACACATCAGAAAGCGACTGAGATGTTCATTTTTCATTTAAGTCCTTTGGGGTATCACTGTGCTGCTGTCTGAGCTACTTCTAAGTGGTGATTCCAAGAAGTGAACCTGAAACCTTATACAGTTAACCCTCTATTTTTGTGGGAGTTAAAGGAGCAAAACCCCCATGAAAGTGGAAAATCTGCAAAAATAAAAATGGCAAATACTTTTTTTTTTAACCAGAGAAGACATCTATATGAGTCTCTACGTCCTCCAGCATGACTCTATCATCAAACCTCAGTGAAAGTTGACCACAGAATCACCCTGGAGGACCTAGAGATTCCTAGAGAGAACATATTAATCAAATTGTGGAATCATCAAGTCCACAAATGGGAAACCAGCAATTGTGGATGGCCAACTGTACCTCAAAGCAAATGTTCTTCCATTGGCCATGGAAACCCACTAGCTGATCTTGGATATGTCACACACTCGCAGTGTCAGAAAACCCCGTGATAGTTCACCTTGAGGTCATAAGTCAAAAACAACTTGAAGGCACAGAACAACAACAATCAACATTGCTGCATAAGGGCATCTTTCTTTGCTTTTTCTTCTTTTTATGTATCATTATCTTTTTTTCATTTCAAGCATGATCAGACATATGTGTATACAAACATACAGACATTATCGTTTAGCCTTCTGAATTGCAAGATGGAACACTGCGGGTTGGTTCCATATTTGTTCAGCTTCCCTGTCACAGAGGTGACTCCAGTTTGCCCCACCGAAATGCTACCCAGAGGCCGGAGACCCTACTGAATGGCGTAGGCTCTGGTGTGTAAAAAGGGATGAGCGCAGAGGCTTATGCAAGCCCAGTTGCGTAGGGACATGAGGGGGGCCATTTGCCCCGGGCGGCAATGTTTCTGGGGCGTCCTGGCCGGTAACCATGCCCTCACGCCCCGTAGCCACACCCCTGCACCCATTGGCCATGCCCCTTGTGCTGTAGCCACACCCCTCCCACCCCACCTCCACACACTCCAAGCTCCACCAATGTGCAAGCCCAGCTCCAGATACCTAAAACTGGATCCACCCCAATATCTTTAAAATACCCTAAAGATGATGCATAAGTTGCTTGGATTCCATGCTCCAGACCCTGTAGGACAGAGCTTTCCAAACTTGTCACGTTGGTGACACACTTCTTAGACATGCATCATTTCATGACATAGCAATTCAGTTTTACTAGCAAACGGGACATTAAACTTAACCTCTTATAAGAGATACGGACATATACGTAAATGGTAATAACGTAATGTATGGGGACACAACATATCTCATGAAAACTTTTCATTATTTTTAAAAATATATGATTTATAAATACTAACATATATTTCCAAGATTGTAGGCGACACACCTCCACACTTCAGGCGACGCACTAACGTGTCACAGCACACTGTTTGAAAAGTCCTGCTGTAGGCGATGAGGGCTCCATGCTCCCAAAATATGCAGTGCGGATTTGCTCAGTGCTTTGTGTATGTTAGCTTAGAACCCTACTTCTAAAGGGTGCTAGCACGTGGAACTTTTCGTGTGCAATGCATTGGGTATTCTTAAGTCATCCAGATGGTGCTGTGACGAAAAGATGGCAGTACAAGTATATAAACTGTAACTAAACTTGGTGGTACTTCTTATCACGTTCCTAAAACAGAAGTACATTTTCAGATGCCTCATCCATCAATCAGAAACCTGCATGTTTGTTCCAAATCTGTTCTCTTCTCGTGATGCCGTCATGGTTCAAAATTCTTTTTTAAGTATATCTGTACATGTGTGTTAACGTTAAAGCAATCAATGGGAGAATGAGTCTACTACCTTCCGATAAAAATCTTTTCCTTCCAACATAAAAAAGTATACTTAAATTAAATTAGAGGCACCTGTTTTCTTCAGCTGTAACAAAGTGGGTGTATTTTTCTTTCCTTTTAACCTTTAATGATGAATCATTTCCTTAACTAAAGTGATCACTTATAGCTTTTTAAAAATGTGAATCATTCTGAGAGTTTCATACAATTTTTAAACATAATTTTTGGCTGTAATTGAAAGCATAATTTCAATTTCTCTTATTTTCCCCTCAAACGTAACGATTGATCGGTGCTTAGCAAATTATTTGATATACTTTGTGAATCCACTCCAGTTTGATGAAATCCAAGGGTGTGCGTCTTTATGAAAGAGAACTGCTTCACTCATTCAAAGTTAAAGTGGGTAAAATATTGTTGGAAATGAATGGAATGCTGAAATGTGTCTCTTCTTTCCATTTTACTCTCCAAATATGAGCCAAGGTCCTTGTGCTTGTGTCATGTGAATCTACGCTGGCGAAGTTAAGTGGTGGTTGGGCTACGGCACCCTTACGTTGAATCCAGACATTGGAGACAGTATTGAAAAGCGACAAGCTCCATGTGGCAATAGATGGTCAACTGTTTGTTCCTTTAAAAAGCCCAACGCATTTTGGCCTGTATGAGAAAAGGCGTTCTCCAGGGGCCAGACGAGAACACAAATACTAATCTGTTACAAATATTTAAAAAAACAGGACAATAGTAAATTAACCATATTGTTAGGAAAACATAAGATTACATTATTTTGTCTTGTCAACACTCAACAGAAACTTTTAGAGTTGAAGACACACTCTCCGAAAGGCTAGACCAAGAACAGTCCATTTTTTAAAAAAATTAACTTTTTTTTTTGTTATTTATACATACTTCAGATAATCAATAAAAGGAGGAACCATGACAATGTTTGATATAAATGTATAACTATTATCAAGAGGATGTGATCAGATGAATAATATGACATATAATTTAGTACGGATTTATTGTAGGAGCTATCGTGAAATATTAGTATATATTAGTGTGGTACATTTAATTTTAACATGTTGATTGAATTGAAGAACATGAAATCTAGAGAGGAGAGGACGACTATCAGAAATATTTCAGTGAATTGTACAATTATATATATGTGTGTTTTATATAAATTATATATAAAAAAAATAAAAGGAAGAACCAATGATATCTGATGCATTTCAGCTGGGAAATGTAAAGCATGCCCTAGCACCATCTCTCATTTACTTATTTAATACTTAATTTAACTTAGCTGACAACATAATTCTGAAAGCAAGTTGGAATTTCACCATTAACTTGATTCTGAAATTCCAACTTAAATTGATTACTTCAGGTAATAAATAAATTTCACGATTTGTGTATGATTTGCCAAGGACCAATTTCTTTCAATAAAAAATTTTGGTAGGAAGGAAATAATCAGAATATTATGAGACACACACACACCCCGCACCACAGTTAATGTGTGCCTTAATAAAAGAGTGTTGTATTGAAATTCTGTATGAGATGTGAATGATAGTGTCATCTTCCTTGCAGATAATTTCAGGAAGGGCAGAAGTGGGAAATGAAATGTGCATTAAGGTGCTGCAGATATTCGATCAATAGATAATCTGTCCAGCTGTCCCCTGCTGGATAAATTACTGGTAAAGCGAACCAGAATGTTTTTTGTTTTTTTTGGAGGGGGACACAATGTGTAATGATACATTAGTAGATGAAGCTGCTAGAACGGTTTTAGCTCTTGCTTGTGTATCCACTGCAAAAGACTCTTGAAAGAAACTCTTCAGCATTAGGAAACAATAGACATACCTGACAATTTCTTGTTGAGCTGTTTCAAAAAGCAGAGACACTTCTCTATTATAAACTGAGCCATTGCATTAAGCTTTCTCTTTGTGGCTGGTGGGGTTTTTTGTATAAGAAGGTCATGTTTCTTTTAAACCCTTTTCATTCCATACCTTCCATAAACTTGGCCTTCTCACTGATGATTCAATGCCACTCTGTGCCATCACACTTTTAACCAATCACAATAGCAAATTCACATGAATTTTCCCCCCAGCATGTGTGACAGAGACTTACCTCACTTCCATTCTTAGTACAAAGTGTCCACTGTCATTGCCATCATTTTTCTGAGAAGAAAAGCTCAATTTCATGCAGTCTGCATTGCTGAACCTATCCAGAGCAGAGGTCCAGAGAAGGGCTTGTGTTAGGGAATACAGCAACTACAGGATCTGATTAAGTTTGTTTTAACTTTTGTAATATTTGTTCACTGTATGTGACTTTAATTTACATTGTGAGCCACCTTGGGCCATATTCTGGGAGAAAGATGGGATAGAAATTCAATTAAATGAACATATAAATAAATAAAATTCACTGATACCTGTGCAGAGTCTTCCCAGTTCAACTAAGGGGCAAATCCGAATCTCAGTTTAGATATCCAGGTCCTTCTGCCTCCAAAAGACTGTACGATTGAAAAAGCAACACATGTTAGGATGAAGAGTCAGATCAATGGGTACAAACTCATTTGTGATAGTCACCCCCCCCCCGCCTTTTAAAAAGAACTTCTCCTTTCCTTGGCAGACTTTTTTGTGGTGGGTGTCAAAGGGTTCCCCGCCAGGTTTCTTCAGAAACAAACACATATTCCATAGAAATGTCCTTAGGGAATGAAATGCTAAATCATAGAACAGTAAGTTCTGCACCATGGTTTGTGGTTTTGTCTTAGTTTTGCTCTGAAGTAAGTAGCTATAATTCAACACAAGTAGTTCAAGTTTTTGTGTGCTTATGCATATAAGAGCAGACTGTACAATTTACAGAGTTTCAAACATTGACTTGATTCCACATACACTTGTATACATGCATACACACAGAGTATAAGAGGACACCTTCTCCGGCTACATTCTTCTAAGCAGAGAGATTTGACCATCTTGCTGTTTGTTATGGAGCAAGAATCCTAGCTCATCACTGTGTTTTTATATCAAGCAATTGAGACATACCATGAGACAATAGAGCTCACTGGAACAGACAGCAGTGCTTGGTAAAGTGGAAGACAATAGTGAAAGAGGGAGACCACATTACGAGATGGAGATGGCCCCGAGTTTACAAGATCTGAACAGGACTGTTAGTGACCAGAGCTCCTGGAGGTCTCTCATTTCTAGGGCCACCAAAGTCAAAATCTTACGTTGCAGATAACAACAACAAAAGTGAGAGAGGAGGCAGCTGAGTTGGAAAGATCCCACCACCACTCTATGTGCAACTTCTGCTTTGCCTTTTATTGCACACCACAACTACTGTCTGATACCATTTTTAGCAGGAAGGTGTTGTCCTGCTCTGCTGACCACCAGAGAGGACAATCTCTGAAAGAGCTCGGCTTGGATTGTAAGGAGTTGACAGAGCTCTGCATAACTGCTTTGGAAATCAGTGGCAGCCATCCATGGAAAACCTCTGCCTGCAACCTATCGCTGCCAAATTACGGTGAGAGGAATAGGCCACAGGAAGGATGCTAGCAGGAGAAGCAAATAGGGGGCCAGAAAAGGAGCCAGAAATAAAAAGAGGGAAGGAGAGAGTATGAGGAAGAGAAAAAGAGAGATCAATTAACACGTGTGTTAATGGTAATTTCAAATCAATGCTGATCTCTTGTCTGAGATGTTCCTGACACTTGCTGCCACAGTGTAACCACTGGTTACTTTCCTGTAATCTTGGACGTTTAAACCCATGTATAGATGATGTGCCTTAACAGGAAATAACAGACTTTATAGGAGGCAGGAGGTCATGAATGCCAGTGGCACTCTGATGTCCTCACCCTGTCAATATTAAGCTCAAAAATCTACAGGGGGCTTCTGTGAATGCAAGTGGGGTCCTCTACACAAGAGAGGAGCCTGCATTATCATGTTTCCTCATCTCCAAAATGTTTCACTTTCAAGGAAATGTGCATAGATCACGTGTGTCAAACACAAAGCCTGCGGGCTGAATCTGACCCACCAGGCCATTTCATGTAGCCCTCGCACCTTTCCTGCAGCTGCGGCACTCCCTCCTCCTGGCGAGCCCAGTCCCCACATTGCGGGTCCCTGGCTGCTGGTATTCTGAACAGGGGCCCAGCAGCCAGCACTCGTGATCTACTTCTACTTCTGATTGTTCCTCTGTCCAAGTCTCACTGTCAGAGCGTTGCCATGAGTTATCATGGCAATGCTTTGTGCGGCTCACGAGAGTTGGACAGAGGAGCAGTCAGAAGTAGTTGATCGCGAGTGCTGGCTGCTGGGCCCCTCTTCAGAAAATACTGGCAGCCGGGTGGCCCTCAATGTGGGGGATGCGATCACCAGGTACAGAGAGGGGCAGGGGGCGCAGGAAGAGCCACATGGGAGGGGAGAGCAGAAATAGGCACAGAGAGGGTTTGGGGAGCAGAAAGTGGCACTGATTATTACTAAAACCAGTAATAACTGAATGCAGAAGCAATTATTTAATATGATAAAAGAGTAGATACATTTATATAGTCTTACAGATACAACTGGCCTTTTGAGAGCAACCATAATGCTGATGTGACCCAAGATGAAATTGAGTTTGACGCCCCTGGCCTAGATCCTCTCCTCCTGCAGCCTGTGCCGATCAATATAGGAAGGTCTGCCATAATAAAAGGATGGTCAGAGGAAGTGATCCCACTGTCTTCAACAGGATTTGTCTGTTTAGTAGAAAGCCCAAATTTGGCTCACTCTCTGGTTCCATCTCCAAGTGCTGTTCAGTGAATAGGTGGCATCCATAGCTCTGCATCCTTCACTGGCTGGTTTGTCCTCTCTGGGGTTCATTCTGAATATTCAGTGTTACGGGGAAAACCTGGTTTCTTTCCAATAATGGGCAGCACTGTGATTCAAGATTAAAAGCCCTGAGTGATTTATCAAAAACTCGATAAGGGAGAAACTAATCTTTGTAGAAACAACTTTCTTCCAGAAGGCAAGATAGTCCATGCCCTGGAGTCGCTCACAACTTTTTTTTAGCACCTTAGAAGCTTAGAGTTAGTCTTCCCTGTGTGTGTTATTTTAAAAAATTGTGCCATAAACTATAAAACACCTTTCCTTCAAACATCTCTTCTAAAAAAAACTGCATTGGGGATCTTTTGCTTTGAAAAGGAAAACGCTTTAAGTGGAAGTCTTTATCCTGCAACTAATGTCTGTCAATGTGAGCCTTGTTACTGTTGTAAGGAGCATTTTCCTTCTGTCCTCAAGCTGTTTTGGTGCTTATTATCATGTTTAACATCCCTGCTGCCTGGCAGGATGGAGATTAGAAGCTCTTAATATTCGCTTATAGTGAGAAGTATTGCCAGATTTATTTTTCTTCTCTTTTTTTTTTCTCTGAGAGCAAAGGCTACAGCACAGTGATATAATGCATTAGCACAAAACTTTGGTGTGATCTACTAAGTCACCTTAATCTTTCCCTCTTCATCCTTTTATGATTTGTTTTAAAGTAATCTGCTGGTCTCAGCAGTTATCCCCCTTAATAACAGAGTTGAAAAACTTACTATGGAAAAAAGACTCTGCATCTATGTTGAGAAGGAAACTAAGCCATTCAAAGGCAAGCAGTATTAGCTAACTCTCTTATTTATTTGTAGCATTTTGATCCCTTTCCTCAGCTACAAAGGCTTTCAGAGAGGCCTACATATACGATATTCTCTTCCAGAAGCAAATGGGAGCTATGCAAGTGAGTGTAGTGTGATGTTGTGTGCCGACACCAACACATGTTCCCCACCCCTGCACTAAATGCACAGTGAATGTTCAGGGAATGAGAACCATGGTATATTTTCCCCCTGTTCTCTTTATTATAAGCGAGGACACCATATGTATTGATGCACACCGTGTGCTCTGAATGAATGGCTTCTGCATTCACTTCAGTGAAGGGCATGATCTACTATCATAAACACGTAAGTGCTCAGCTCATTTGTTGATCTCAGTGAAGGAGCTCCGTCTATGCGCTGGAGTGCCTGGAGCTGTAACTGGAGCAACATTGTACATATTTGATTTCTGCACAGGCTGCCATTCTTAATTGTTTACATCTGTGTTATTTTTTTTTAAACAGACTGGAAGGAAAGAAAAAGGAGACCCACTGAATATAGCAATTGACAAGATGACCAAGAAAACAAGAGATCTACGAAGACAGGTATGAGATGCCTGGTATTTTTACAGGACCTTTTGGTGATACGTTGTTAGCTGCAGAGCTAGTCTTGAACCTGGAGAGGTATGTACTGTCTTGGCAAGAGTCTTCTTCTGCATTAGAAAGCACAGGCTACCAGAGTGGGGACTAAGGTATCTGACAGAAGTGATAGTTTCCAGATGTGACTTGTCTGTGATCTGGTAGATATATTGTATTACTTAAAATACTAATAGGCTCTTCTTCAGATTCAAAACTTTCACCATAGTTCGTTGGATCGTATCAGTGTCGAAGAGGAATAAAATTCCATTAGCGAAGATAGAATGAACATAACAGAGTGCTAGAAGAAGGCCAAGAAGGGATGTTGCAGTAGATTTTTAAGAAGACGACAACGTGTGAAAGAGGAGACAGAGAGCTTCCTCTCTTTTCTTTAATAGGGATGACTGATGATTGCCAAACATGGCCAGCCAAGCGGTGGTAGAGTCAGTAAAGAAACTGGCAAGTGGGGAAACGGATTAATGTATCCTTAGATTGCTAATGGGAAGAACATTGCATTGGACTACTGTAACGTACTCTACACGGGAACACGTAACTCCCTTGTTAAAACAGCTTCACTGGCTGCTGGTTTGTTTCCAGGCAAGATTCAAAGTCCTGGCCATAACCTATGAAACCCCATACAGTGTAGGTCTAGACGATATGTAAGACCGTATCTCCCTATACCAACCTGCCAGAGTTTCAAGATCTGTAGGGGAAGGCTTTCTCTTGGTTCTGCCACCATCACAGCTCGCTTGATGAGGACACAGGAGAGAGCCTTCTCAGTGACTCAGTTCCCACCCTGTGAAACTCTCTTCCATGGGAGGCTTGGCTGGCCCCCTCTTGACTTTCCTTTAACAGGCAGGCAAAGATACTTGAGTTTAAGTAGGCTTTTAAGCTGTAAGCAGGAGAGATTTTTATTTTTGTTGGAGAATTTTATTTTAAAAAAAATGTATGTTTTTGTAATGACTGTATACTGTTTTTATGTGGTTGATTTTAATTGTTTTTGTTGGCAGCTATACAGGGTGTTATCCCTTTGGGAAATTCTATGAAAGCTGAAGCTGTTGGGAATTTGCCCTTCTTTTAGCAGAGCTGCAGAAAAAGCATGTCCCGCTCTCTGTTTGGCTTCCCTGAAAGGAGACTGACTTGGAAAGCAAAATGAGGCAGGCAGTTTCAGGTTCCAAACTTAAAAGATTTACTAATAAACTTTACAATTACATATGCCTTGGAGAAACTAGATCCTAACTAACTAACAAAAGGATTAGGGAAAATAGTAGCTTCATTCTTAACTCACCAACTTCTTGGCAGAGAGGCTAGGATATCAGAGAGAAAGTGCTAGAAACAAGATTGCAAAGGGGAGAAAAAAAGAGAGAGAGAGGCATGGTCTTCTGTTTAAGGCCAGTGACTGACTCCTGGGTCATATGGTCTGGATACCATAGCCAATAATTTTAAATAAGACAGAGCAACAGTTGAGACTTTAGGTGGAAGGCCAGAGGGCTCTTACATGCAAAGGAAAATTAACTGTGTGCTAGCTAAGCACCGTTTGTCCTATAACAAGAGAGAGGGGGGAGAATCCCAGAATTTTCCAACAGTTTTTAAATTTTATTGTAAAAGTTTTTAACTGACTGTTCTGGAAGCTGCCCTGGGTCCCATTCTGGAACAATGGAGGCATATAAATGTAAGAAGCAAGAAAGAACATCCATGATGAAGTTGTTACAGGGGAAAGAGAGAAGTTTTGGTTTAATGGAAATTGAGTTAGTTCAAATTCAGACTAATTTAGAAATAAACCAAACCATTTCCAAGTTTTGTTTTGTTTAAACAAATAAATAGCTGTTTCTCCCCAAGCCAATATGGTATGATCTGGAAATGGGGCTTCATCCCTCTCAACTTCAGAGTAACAAAATATAGCGGATTTACTATATTGAAACAACTACAACTTGTAGGGATACTAGAACCAAGCTAGATGCACTATGAAGAGCTCTATTTATTTTTACTTTTTAAGATGTGTATTATGTTATTTAGGCCCAATGTGGGTGCCCAAATGTGTTATAACAAAAAATTAATTAAGCAAACATATAATATCACATTTTTTAAAAATTGCACAAATAATGCAATGCGGGGTACAGCCATTTGGTTTGAATCATCTGTTTAGAAATTGAAAGCTCCAAATATTGATCAGACTAAATTAAACAATGTGGAGTTTTTTTGAAGTTTTTATTAGACATATTTTTTTTAAAAAAAAATAGTTTTGCATAGCTTATTGGTAAGTAAATAAAAGTGTTTGTCTTGATTCTCATGCTGGTACTGAAAAGTTCTGTGGACTCACATGCTTGCTTTCACCCTGTCAGACATTGGCAGGACAAAATGATGGAGTTTTTCACTTATCCCATGTTTCTAAATGTGATAGTGGTTTCCTAAAATTAATTAATCAGTGACATATATGAGTCAAGCCCTCCTGACTGTTACTTAAGCTAATGCGTGCAATTCTGTTCTTGTAGAAAGTGTCATAGCTGGCCGGCAAGTCAGGATACTGAGCAACTTCAGCCTAAATAGAAGTTAGAATATGTGACAATTTCAACCTGGAGGCTTCCAGGCCATTTCTGCACTAGACTGCTATAGCACTATTACTCCACTTTCAACATCCTATGGAATCCTAGAGTTTGCAGTTTAGGGAGAGGTCTTTGGGCAGCCCATTATCAGGAGAAATCATCTAGATATCACTTTGTCAAAACTTCTCTCTTTCTACATGTGGTGCCTTGCAGAAGCGTTCACAGACCCTGCCCCCTGCTTTGTCTTTTATACTTTTGTTGTATTACAACCAGGAATTCAAACTGGTTTCATTGACGTTACTACCACCTAATGACCACAAGATTCTTAACACTGGGATAGAATCAGAGGGAGGTAGAGTACAAAATTAAAGAGAAGCTTTTTCCCCCCGTCTCATAACGTTAGAGCCTATAATATGGGAACTGGGGCCATTTCCTCCCCTTACCCTTTTCTGTCATCATCTGGCATCATCGCAGCAGTGTCTTTGCTGGGATGGGAGTGTGTCCCCAACACTCCCCTCAGCACCCAGCCAGCTGCCTGAAGTTGTCAGCACGAGCGAATGCACCTTCTTTCCTCAGTGCAGCCGGCCTCTTTCCCATGCGGCACTGGGGAAGGAAGCACCTAGATCATACTTCTGCCCATTCTGCATGGCCACGGGCAACAAGAGCATTGCATTATTGTGGTCCGTCACTGGTTTTTTTCCGGTAATGGAATATCCCACAATCACAACGGGTGGTGACGTGTTGGCAGCGAGACCACAATGATTTCATGCAAAAGCACAACTCATGGACTGGCAGCAATGCATCCCATTGTGGGACAGAAACATTGTGTGGAAATGGCCTGAGTGGTGAGAGATTCAGGTCAAATAAAAGAATGTGCTACCTTACACAACACATAGTCAAAATGTAAAATTGACTGGTACACGATGTAGTGACAGCTGCCATCACGGACAACTTTAAAAGCAGATTAGACAAAATAATTGTGGCGACTAGTCAGAATGGATATGCACACATATCTTGCCATACTAGAGGCAGTACGGCCCTATGTATCAGTTGCTGAGGCACACAAGTGTGAGGTGTTACACACATGTAGGCTTACCATCCACCCTCCTTTTCCTGGACATGTCCTCTTTGTTTGAGCTAAAATCTCTGTCCACATTTCTTTCAGCACTATTAAATGTAGCTAAATAGTCAGTTAAAATGGCTGTTTAAATACAGTGAAGGTAGTAATTGTCGAAGTTTATATAGCAAGGGTGTCTAAAGTGAGAGTCATCATAGCGATCAGTGGTTTGAAGTAGTTGGTTGGTAAATGTGTCTTTTTTTTTTCTTTTCAAAATATGGTAACCCTAGCTCATGTCTTGCTTGTAAGATTCCCACAGACATGTCTTTGGCCACTGCGTGAACAGAATGCTGGACTACACAGATCTTGATTTTGATCCTGCACAGTTTCTTCTTGTGTATCTATTTTCAGGATCTTGTAAGATCCTGATACTGAACAGTTTAGCTTCAGAAATCCCAGGTATTCTCTCAAAACCAGGAATGAGTTTTAAGCTACTTCCTGTTTTGTTTTCTTTCTAGGTATTTTTGGAAATGCATGTGCCCCCTGAAAGGTACCAGGGACAGAAAAATGGTCCCAGGGTCACCATAGTTATCCATCCTTCTTGAAAGTTCAGAAAGTTTGAAGTCACTGAGAAAACTCTACCCCAATCCATTTGAAAGTTCTTATTTCCTCCCCTCCGTCCAGTTTTTCAGGAGGAACCATTTTCAAGCATTCCTCGGGTGTGTTGAACATACACCTCCCCATGCATTCCTTCTGAACCTCAGTCAATGAGAGAAGTAAAGAATGAATCCAGACTGTGAACAAAGAGTTTAGGAGTAAGCAGGCATGTCAGAGCAGCCGCATATTGCGCTGGGTGTCCCTTCCTCCACTGCATGGAAAAGGCAGGGAGTTTGAAGTCTGAATGGAAGTTGTGACAACTGGCAGGATTCTTTGCTTTTCTCTTGCAGACAGGCTTGTCAAACAGAACAAAACAAAGGGTCTCTTTCATGGAAGGCTGTGGTTGCCATGAACATTCACAGCAGCAGGGTAGTACCTGCTGCCAGATATTTGGTTTTCATGTTTGTTTGTTTGTTTTATATCTGTTTTGGAAAAATAAAAGAAAATTACTTAGTGAGTGATTTCTAACTAGTACAACTTGTCCTATGGTAGCAGGGAGCCCATGACTTCTGAAAGATTGCGTCTATGGAGTGACATCAGGAGGTAGACAAGCGAGGGGGTAGACAGATGAGCATAGCTTTCTTCCATGAGTCTTCCAGGATCCACACAGGGACTCATTTACACTGCACAGTTATAGTGCTGCATTCCACTTTAATAGCCCTGGCAACAACTCTTGGAATTCTGGGATTTACAATGTAGGAATGGTTATTTAGAATTCTCAGCCAGAATGCTCTAGTATCTCACCAAACTACAAACTACAAACTACAAACCCCCAGATTCCATAGGATGGAACCATCACATTTAAATTGGAATAATAGCAGTGTAATTGTGTAATGTAGATAGGTCCCTGGTCTGAACATCATTTGGTGTTGATCGCATTGTATGCCAACTAGTTGTTTGTTTTCCCATCGCAGTGTTCTATGTTTTGCAGCTATTATACCCAGAATTGTTTCCTCAGTCTATTGTAGATGGTTTCTGAACCAACTGAAACTTTTGGATGAGTGTTCCCCTGATGGGTAAAATTAAAAGAGGTTCTGCATGTTTTTCAAGAGTTCTTCATGTTTAGAGGTTTCTTTTGTGACTTGATATGTGTGCGGTGTGTGAAGATTGTTGCAGAAAACAATAGTATTTGCAAAAAGCAATATTTGAAAAATTTTGCATTTGTAAAAAACAAAAATCTAATATAATTACAACTTACAGGAAAGCATACAGTGTTGGTCTTTTGATTTTCATACAGGGATGATACTTTTCATTTTAGCAGAGGCAGCTGACTTTTCTCGGAGTTTTTTAAAAAAATCAATCATTCCTATCAAGGGATGCGAAAATTTGTGCACGTGCTTTGCATCACTAAGACAAAGTGGATGCACATCTTCATTCAGAAAAGTTTTAAAAGTTTCCTCCGATTATGTTTTGTATTTCCAGAAGCAATGTATACGCTTCCCAACTAACAATGTTTCCCATCTACCTCATGGATGTGGTGTCTGTTTCCAGTGGGTTGAGACAGGTGAAGAAAGGAGATTTGTTTTGAATTCCTGAACTTAAAAGCTACCACTGAATTTCAAATAAAACAAAATTGGAGGTCCTTCCTTGGGCAATCAAATCTGTAATTTCCGGAAGGCATCAGCAAACCTTTTGATAGGAGCAGTGAAATTCCATAGGAAAATCCTCAAACTTCTGCCCCTCATGTTTTACCTTTTTGATGAAAGGAAGGAAGGGGGAAAAAGAGAGAGAGATTTGATAAAAAATAAGAGTTTCACCAAAAGCGGCATCATTTTATTTGAGAGAGTAAGTTGAACAACTCTAGCAACAGGTGTAGAAACAATTCCAGTGGCATTTCCCTTGAGGCTATCGGCTTTGAAAATGTAACTTTTAAAAAGCAAGTAGTTGTAATTATATTTCTGCCCATCTCCAGAAAAAGTTGGATAGTATTATAGTTTTATTGTTGTTGTTGTTAGAAAAATGCTACTTCTTCCTTTTTCCTTTCTTGACACTAACTAGATAGTTACTCTTGTTGCTTCCCAAGAAACCAATGTGGTACAAACTGCTGGCTTGTCGGACAAAAAGAACTTTCTTCCTATCTGCCTTGGCAATGCCACAAAACATACAACAGCAGGAGGTAGCTACCCTAGGCTTAGCAGGATAAACCATTCAATAGTTCTCTTCTGCTGCCTTCGTGAGGCCATGCCCTCGTAACCGTGAAAGAAATTAAATTTTTCAGTTGCTCTGCACGGCTTTTGGAAGCAATTTCTTGCTGAATCACAGGTTTAAATCTGGTATAATTTGGTGTTGCCTTAATCACTGCAAATAAGTAAATTAATTACAAATAAATGATTATTTCTTAGTGGCTACTTCTGCTATTTGTGCTTCTGACTTTGCAGTGCTGGAGGCTACTTTGCAGATTATTGTGACGTGGTGGCAGGAGAGGACACAAATGATATGAGATTATAGCAGGAGTGGGAAACATGTGGTTCTCCAGATGTTGATGGGCTGCAGCAGCCATAGCCAGTATAGGCAATGATAAGGAGTGCTGGGAACTGCCGCCCAACAACACCCCTGGACTAGAGGATCCACCATCTGTTGCATTTTCCCCTACCACTGTCACCAGCCTGGTTCCTTCAGGTCTTAACTATGGAAGCACCAAATATTTAGCCAAGAATCAAAAACTCTAGGTGGTGGGAGGAAAAGAAAATAATTGTCTTTGATTCTCAACATTTCATTGCATCTAAGCTTTGAGGATGGTATCTTGGTGTCTCCTCCAGCCACTATACTTCAGGAGAATCATGGCCACTGAATTTAATCTTTCCCCCCCCATTAGGAAAATATGCCGCTAACCTTGATATCTGGCTTTATGGAACCAGTAGCAACAATTTCCCCTCATCTGCCAATCTCCTCAATGACCTTTATGAAATGAATTATTTGTTATCTGGTTCCTAGCAAAGAGATATTATGAAACAAGCTGTGAATTGCCATCAGAAAGATGGAATCTGTGTTCTGTATAGCAGCTTCAGCGCTGAAGCTGAGGATCACAAGCAGAGGCAGTAATGAGCTCTTGGGGCTGTATTGTCCATATGTGTTTTGCTCATGTTTAATCAGAAGCACACGTAGCACTGAATGTTGTTTATTCCCGAGGACTCTTACCTAGAAAGAATGAGAGCTAGGACATAAATCCAAGTGTTGCTCCCAAAACTTGAGCCATTGGAATTAATGGTAACCTGGTAAGTTAACACTTCTGTAAGTGCTAGTGATTCAATGGGTCTAGTCTTCATGGAACTGAGAGTTGAATTTAGTCCAAAGGGTTTGCTCATACTGCTTGGGAAAACAACATATAGTAGTGCTGTGGCTTCAGCATTGAGAGTCAGTGTGGTGTAGTGGTTGCTACCATTGAGGCCCCTCCTTAAACTGCAAACCTCAGGATTCCATAGGATGTTGAAAGTGGAATAATAACTCTATTACAGTCTACTGCAGAAATGGCCTAAGAAGCATAGGATCCCATAAATTGAAGCCACAACTGTTAAAATGGAATCATAGTGCTATAACTGTGTTGTGTGAAGGAGCCCCAACAAACTGTAGCAATTGGTTCCTTGCTATGCAGGTTCCCTCCCCATACTGCCACCCATGTCCTAGCTTTCTAATCACACATAAGTGCTTGAGAACATCCAGCACTTGAGAAGAGGAAGAGAGCTCTAATAGTAGCATATAGTACTCCCCAGGCTAGCTGATGTGGGAGAATAGTAACTGTTATTATTTTTCCCAGTATATCCATTAGCTACAATTGTTACTTTCTCTCTTGAAGACTCACCAGGGACCTGCAACCAGTGGCTCAGGAAGCATCATTGGTCCAGCAACCACTGCTTTTGAGTAGCACTGGCTTACACCTTCCTTCTTTCTGTCTAGTAGTGGTTAAAGAGTCCCTTTGTTGGTGGAGGGTAAGCAGGTCATTGGTAGTTCAAAGCAAGGGGCAGAAGAGACCATCCAGATTTTTGCATTACTCATTAGCTGGTACTTGGCCAGCTGAGTTCTTGACAAAACTGTTCACGTCCCATTTTGTTAAATATTCTCTGATGGTGCAGGAGGAAAAATTTATCAAAAGGGACAATGTTGTGCACAAACCCTTTCTCTTTTCTTAAGATCCTGTTTCATTTTGTTCTGTTTCTGAAACCTTTTGCTCATGCTCTGTGGACCTTCACTAGGACTGAGAATCTTGTGGGCCTCCAGATGCTGCAAGTCCCAGCAATCTTAGTCACTTTGGCCCAAAATGAGGAATGGTGGAAGTTGCTGTCCAACCCTCACCTTAAGGTCCACGTGATTCTCACTGCTGCCCCAGACCAGGCAATATTCAGGGCCATAGTTTGCTGTTATTTGCTATCAAGATTGCTTCAATGTATGGTGACCCTATAAGTGAGAGAGCTCCAAAAACCCTTGCCATTAATTGCTCAGGACTTGAAAACTCAGGGCAACTGTGACTTCTTGATAAGAATCAATCCACCTGTAATATAGTCTTATGCTTTTTTCTATTGCCTTCCATTTTACAATATAATATTTTCCAGTGAGTCACATTGTCTCATGATGTGTCCAAAATGCTGGATAACAGTATGTGTGAAAGGGATCTAGGAGTCTTGGTAGACTACAAGCTGAACTTGAATCAGCAGTGTGATGCGGCAGCCAAGAAAGCCAATGTGATTCTTGGTTGCATCAATAGGAGTATGGAGTCTAGATCAAGGGAGGTAATGGTACCACTCTATTCTGCTTTGGTTAGACCTCATTTGGAATACTGTGTCCAGTTCTGGGCACCTTAATTCAAGAAGGATATAGACAAGCTGGAGCGTGTCCAGAGGAGGGTGACCAAAATGGTGAAAGGTCTCAAAGCCATGCCCTATGAAGAGCGGCTTAGGGAGCTGGGTACGTTTAGTCTACAGAAGAGAAATTTAAGAGGGGACATGATAGCCATGTTTAAATATTTGAAGGGATGTCATGTTGAGGAGGGAGTGGACTTGCTTTCCGCTGCTTCAGAGACTAGGACAAGGAGCAATGGATACAAGCTACAGGAAAAGAGATTCCATTTGGACCTCAGGAAGACCTTCCTGACAGTCAGAGCTGTTCGGCAGTAGAATATGCTGCCTCAGGCTGCGCTGGGGCAGGAAGCGTGAGTGCCGCAGCTCCAGAGCTCCGCACGCACGGCAAGTGTGAGCGGGGCCCTGGAGTGATGAGCAATCGCGCACCATTTTTGGCTCAAAGCCAAAAATGAAAAAGTGCATGAGTGGCACCTGCCAGAACCTGGAGCGTCACGCGATTGTGAGTGTGTCGTGTGGATCGCTCCTCACATTCGTTCAATGATTGAGGGGCCCTTTCGCATGGCAAATGCTGTGCAAAAAGGACCTATAGCTGTAAGTTTTCAGGGCTGGGCATGACAGTCTTGGAAGTTTCTCTTTCAGAGTCACCAGAAGTTGAAGCCAATTGGATAGAAATCAACAATAAAAATCCCATCACTGTTTATGAAGGTTATTCTCTATTAGGCATGTTTGGAATAGTGTTTATGCATTAGTAACCTCCGTGGCTGAAGTCTTCACTGGAAACCATCTTGAGACTGTGTGATGATGAGTCAGGGAAAAACAAGGAACGAACCAACAAATGAGTGGCACAATGTGAGGAGTATGGATGCAAAAACTAAGGCAATGTTGGCCTGCATCAGTTTTATGAATTCTTCAACTTAACATGAGAACAGAATGTTACACGAGATAAACCTGCAGAACAATGTTGAAGTAGAACAAGAGATGCTTAATCATCCCTCAGGAGGATTCTCCAAATTTGCCTTAAATTTCATTTTAGCTTGAGATGTATGTCACCTAAAACAATCTGTTGAGATTTCTTTGATTTCCCTGAAGAAGCCTACAATATGGCTTGGGTTCTCCAATTTCAGGCCAGAAATACCATGAATACGTTTCATCATTTTTCAGCATTGAAAGCTTAATGTACTGTTTGTACCCCCACACTCACACTGCACAATAGTACCTTTATTTTATGAGCGCAGCTCTTGGACCTTCCTCTCCTCCCTCCCGCTACCGACCATCGCACAGAGTATGACTTGAAGGTGCCATTTCTGTCTCCAGGTGTGATTAAGTTGCAGTTGAAAGGCTCGCTTCTGTTCTTGCCAATCAATATTTGATTGCACCCACACAATGGCAACAAGTAATAGGGCTGTCAATGGCTCTTGAGATTCCACAAGCTAAGCGAGGAAATGTTGAATGCAAAGCTATTTGCTGCAGTTGCCAAAAAAGCTGCCTTTTTTAAAAAAATGAGGTTCAGTAAACTTTGGTTACTGGTGAGCTCTGTTGTACACCAGATACTTGATAGAAGTTTAACAATCAGTGAGAGCTATCAGTCTCCTGCTGTGGCATTACCTTCTCATGTCAGCATTAGGCCATTTAATTTCTCTGATGGCTGTATGTAGCAAACTGGCATCTCTCTCTCTCTCTTTTCCCCTCCTTCTTCACAAATGTGTGCAGGGAAAAATAATTATGCAACAACGAAAAGTGTCATTCCAGAGAACAGTTTAATCTTTCTATAAGCAATTAGAGTTTGTGGCCAAGGAACAAAAAAAAGTACTCTTGACTGACAAAGAAAGACTTCTCCTAACCACCCATCTCTATGGTCCAAGGAGAATAAATATGCAAGAACTTGGCTTTTCTGCTATAGTGTATTTATTGTTGTCATCAAATATTTGGGTGGGTGGGAGATGGAAGACTGAATGGATAGAAAGACAAACAGACAGACATATAGATATATTAATTTATACAAGAATGTGCTAGCATCACTGGTAAACCATGACTACCTGCTTGGTCAGTTGGACCCCTAAAAAAATTAACTTTGATGCTAAAGTGTGTGTACCGCCCACCCTCTTTGTTACTTCTTCTCTTACAAGTCAGCTTTTCATTATTTCTTTTATTTAAAGGTTGTTGTTTTTGAGAATTGGAAAAAGAATTGGAGCGTACCAGATGTGAATCAATACGGCGTGTTATTTGCTCTTAATAATAGTGGTAGTAATAATTCCTAGCATTTATGTAAGAGATTTCAAGGGTTTACTTACATTTACTCCATAATCCTTTCAACAATTTTGTAAGGTAGATCAATATTATTATCCTCATGTGACAAAGCACGGAATGGGAACGAGTCTTACGCTTAGCAAACAGTGGCTTGCACACATCTGCCTCCTGAGACCGTGGCTGCTGTGAGATTTGAGTTAAAGGCATCCTGGCCCACATCTTCCATATTTAACCACCAAAAATACCATAGTATGCCAAATGCTTTCCTCTGGCATATTCTGATTCCTCACTGATCTGATCTAATTCCTCATTGACCTTGTGGGCGTGTGGAGTTTGGGTAGATACTGACCTACATCCAGTATTTGCATAAATAAATGGTCCATCGAGCATATTTATGGTTGATCTGATCATATAGGAAACAAAAGTGCCATGGGACATGCTTCTAAGTACAGTTGGCACTCCACAGTTGCTGGTTTCCATTTCATGTATTCAGTGATTCATAGATTTGATTAATATGTTGTCTCTAGGAATCTCTAGGTCCTCCAGTGCAATCTGTGGTCAACTTACACTGGAAATCGACCACAGAGTCATGCTGGAGGATCTAGAGGTTCCTAGAGAAATGTTCTGTCAGATTAAAAAAAATAGTGTTCACAGTTTTTTATTTATATCCACATTTTCCTTCCTTTCACAGGCGTCTTGCTCTCCTAACCCCCACAAAAGTGGAAGGTCTACTGTATTGCAGTGACCTGGTTTAATCATTGTTTGTGTATTGATTTCCTTTATTAGGTGTTAATCAGTTGGAATAAAACAATAATTGTTACTGTTAGTAACTTTTCCAGATAGTTCCTTCTGACCTCAGTCTCTCAAGTCCCCTCCTCCCGAACACGTGCCGTTGGTGAGACCTAAAATTCTAGACAACATTCCATGCATCTGATGAATGGGCTCTAGCTCATGGAAACTCGTGCTACCACTAATGTGTTGGACTTTTGTGACTTAGTACTTTTGTGAGGCTCTTTAGGAGAGTCTAGAGAAGGAACAGTTGCTTTGTGGGAAGGTGATATATATGCCTCCCATCCACACTAGTTTGAAATCAGGGTCTAGTCTAATATAGCTCTTGCCAAAATAAGTGTTAAGATGCCTGCAGTCTCCTTGTCCTTTTCTTCTTTTTAAAGATTGACACTGCTAATTTTAGGAAACCGTCATGAGTAGATCCTAGTCTCTGAGGGGAGGGGGAAGCATAGGATGAGCTTTCCAACAGTTATTTACATTGATGAATGGCCCTAATTGGATAAAATAGACTGGTTCTGCTGAGCTAATACCTTTGAATATCTTGTCTGCAACAATTAATATTCCCTTGTCATGCATCCATTCAAGCTATTAGAAGAACGCCTTATGTTCACACTCCTGTCACATTTAACAAATGATTTTGTCAAGCCATTCCTTATAGGCTATTGTTGATGGATTGCTAAATTTTTGGTATACCATTGCATATGTAAAAGCTGTTAAGTATACCTTTCAATGTGCGTGCAAGGGCATTCCAAAAAGTCAATTCAAAAAGAGATTACAATGCTCATTTGCTTGAAAGTTTTTTAAAAAAAACTCTTCTGATGAAGATAGGGTTAATCTTGCTAAGATAAGTGAAAGGAAAATGGACTTATAGGATTTGTAAAGAAAGGGTAGGAAGTAAAACTGAAGTATTCTACTGACATGCTGGAAACATGGCCAAAGTTCTACTAACTATTCTATCTATTAATATATTTCAGGGTTTCAATGTAATTAACTATGTGAATGTGTATGTATTTATTTGCACGGTCCAAAAAGCTAGCCTTCACACTCATGATGTAATTCCAGATGTATTTATCTCCTCTGTAACTCAAAATGTTGTATTGTGTACCTTTCGAGATTTTTCATTTGGAGTTCCCGGTCAATCAAAAGACAGATCAAGGAACAGCTCCATGTTCTGCATGGAGTTCCCCCTAAAATCTCAGGTTCACAACCTGGACGTAAAGTTAGACTCAAATGTGATCCTGGAGGCCTAGGTTTTGGCAATGGCTGAGAGTGTGTTTACGCTGTTCACACTAATGTGCCAGCTGTGCTAGTTCCTTAAGATCTAGCCACAGTAACACATGCTTTGCTTGCATCCCAGTTGGGTTTGTATAACCTACTCTACATGGGACTGCCTTTGGAAACTACTTGAAATTTTCAGTGGGTCAGAAATTCTGGGGTCAGGCTGCTGACTGGGGCTGGTTGCAGGGAATACATAACTTCCTTGCTGAAAGAGCTTCACTGGTGGCTAGTCCTTTTTCGGCTCAGTTCAGAGTGCTGGTTAGCGCTCTAAAGCCCTATGCTGCTTAGCTCCAAACTGTCTGAAAGATCAGGCAATCTCCTGTGTGCGATTGCCTGAGTTTTAAAATCAAGGGAAAGCTTGCTCTTCATCCAACCACTATCATAGTGACCTTAGATGAAGAAGAGAAGCTGCTCAGATGTTGTTCCCAGGTTGTGGAATTTCCTTCCACAAATGGTTCGGTTGGCCCTCTCTCTTTTCCCTTTCCACCAGCAGGCAAGACCTTCTTATTTAAGCAGATCTTTGGCTTATGATTCATGGGGCAGAACAGACTGTTAATAAGACAGTGCTTTTATCGTTTTTATTATATTTTTAAATGTGTTTTAAACTGTTTTAGCTTTGTGTTTAAGATTATAGTGTAATATTATGAAAATAATTATACAATATAAAGTTATAATTAATATATCGCAAGACATGAGATGAACAAGTCGCTTGCTTGTATCTGCTGTTTTTCGAGTGGTTATCTGTGAACTCATACATAACAGTTATTTGCAAATGTACTGTGTATCTCTGGAAAATTCTAAAACTAAGCAATCATTTTGGTAAAAATCATTGCCTACCTCCTTGTCTGCATGACCATCACTGTTTCTGTTCACTCCCTCAGTTCCAAGCCTGTTATAGACCTGCAGCCAGATTTTTAACTGGGGCAGGATAATGGGAGCACATAGCTTCCAAGAGCTCAGTGTACAGGGGCTGTTGAAATGTCTGTTCACCATTGAATTCAGGTTACAGTCAGAAATTCAAGAGTCAGAAAGCCAGTTTGGTGTAGTGGTTTGAGTGTTGGCACAGCAACTCCAGAAAACAAGGTTTGACACCCTGCTTAGCCATGGAAACCTGTTGGGTGACCTTAGAGAAGCCACACTCTCTCAGCCTTAGAGGAAGGCAAAGGCAAACCCTCTCAGAACAGATCTTGCCAAGAAACTCCCATGATAGGTTTGCCTCAGAGTTGTTATAAGTCAGAAACAACTTGAAGGTACATGACAACAGTTCAAGACTGAGTGCAAACTTTTGTTTGGTTCCTCTATCTATGCAATGACCTGGGCATTAATGTAAAGTCGAAGGCTTTAACGGCTGGAATCCATAGGTTGTTGTGGGTTTTCTGGGCTTTGAGACCGTGTTCTATTAGTATTTTCTCCTGACGTCTCACCTGCATCTGTGGCTGGCATCTTCAGAGGATCCTCTGAAGATGCCAGCCACAGATGCAGGCGAAACATCAGGAGAAAATACTAATAGAACACAGCCTCAAAGCCCGGAAAACCCACAATGACCTCGGTATTGCTTTGCAATTGCTGTTTATTGGAACCAATGCCTCCATTTCAGTGGTCTGTATAAAAGAAGTGTTGCCCCCTAGGTACATGTAGATAAGCTGTATGGATTCATTGATTCATGTAAAGAGCATATCTGTGCGAGGCAGCTTAGCTGTACCCTAGTGCAGAATAATTTCTGCTTAGCAACAAGGGAACAGTTACAGAATTAATGCATTTCTCAGTGTGCTTGCACTAACCAAGATCTGAGTGCCCAGAACTGTTCAAAAATTTAGGAACTCTAGTTAATGGGAAGCAAAATGTTTCTCAATCAGTGTCTTTCTAGTGCACCATACTGCAGTTTATTAAAAAAAAAATCATAATTTGAGAATTGAAAATATTGAGAAATGGAAACATTGTTAAGCTAGTTGGAGGCTATATGGTTTTAAAAAAATTGTGTTCTTTGTATGTGATCTCCTGATGAAATGAGAGTTACGCTGACACCAAATTGGAAGGGGTTGCTAATATGCCAGAGGACAGGATCAAAATTCAAAATCACCTTGACAGATTGGAGAGCTGGGCCAAAGCTAACAAAATGATTTTCAGCAGAGAGAAATGCAAGGTCCTATATTTAGTCAGAAAAAGTGGAATGTACAAATATAGGATGGGGGACATGTGGCTGGATAGCAGTATGTGTGAAAGGGATCTGGGAGTCTTGGTAGATCACAAAGTGAACATGAGTCAGCAGTGTGATGTGGCAGCCAAGAAAGCCAATGCGATTCTTGGTTGCATCAATAGGGGTATGGTGTCTAGATCGAAGGAGGCAATGGTACCACTGTATTCTGCCTTGGTTAGACCTCATTTGGAATACTGTGTCCAGTTCTGGACACCTCAATTCAAGAAGGATATTGACAAGCTGGAGCATGTCCAGAGGAGGGTGACCAAAATGGTGAAAGGTCTCGAAGCCATGCCCTGTGAAGAGCAGCTTAGGGAGCTGGGTATGCTTAGTCTACAGAAGAGAAATTTAAGAGGGGACATGATAGTCGTGTTTAAATATTTGAAGGGATGTCGTACCGAGGAGGGAGTGGACTTGCTTTCCGCTGCTTCAGAGACTAGGACAAGGAGCAATGGATACAAGCTACAGGAAAAGAGATTCTACCTGAACCTCAGGAAGAACTTCCTGACAGTCAGGGATGTCCGGCAGTGGAATATGCTGCCTTAATGGAGTGTGGTGGAGTCTCCTTCTTTGGAGGTTTTTAAGCAGAGGCTGGATGGCCATCTGTTGCGAGTGCTTTGATGTGTGTTCCTGCACAACAGGGGGTTGGCCTGGATGGCCCCTGGGGTCTCTTCCAACTCTAGGATTCTATGATTCTGTGATTTTCCAGGGTCCCAATGTCCCAAATGAACTCAGTGCCTGTGATGGCTGGGGTCATTAAAAGACTGTGTGTGTGATCACAGAAGCATAAATCCTGGATAGAATATACTTTAACAGATTAGAGTCATTGTTTTCTATCATGTTTGTTACATTTTATTTTAATCTAGATATTTTAAAGGAAAAACATAATGTACAAAAAAATGGAGGAGGGATGATGATTTATTATTCATTATTTCAATATTCTGTTTTTATCCCTCCCAACTACATTAGACAGAAACTGTCTGTATTTCTGTTAAGTGAAGGATTATATTCCAAGCAAAAATGGAAAGTCTGCAAAAAATGAACTATGAGGTTTAGAAGAAAGAAAGAAAGACAGCCAGCCAAAATATCACTTTCAAACAATAGCACCATCTTCTCCTCTGTCACTCTTGAAACCACACATTAGTGTCAAACTTTGCCTGGTTTTCTAAGGTAACCAGCGGGATGACTGGAACCATGAATTATTCAATGTTGGGATCGCCATAGTTTTCTGATCACGTAACAGTCATGGCTTCACATATTTCCTTAAGGTTTGGGGTTGTAATTGTTATTAAAAATGAAAAACAATGCACTCAGAGTCAGTGGGCTTGGAGCAATCTAGCCTGAGGGTGTAACAAGAAATTAATCTGGTTAAGTCATATGTCTTTTGGTCAGACTGGAGGTCAGTTAAGGTAATCCACCACAGAAAGCTTACAGAGCCAGAGTACACAGACTTCACTGACGCATGATTTGACTATGTTCCTTTAGAAGGAAAATCCCTAATGTACAAATGCAGACCTCTAGTTCTTAAACAGGAAGACTTTCTTCTGTTTCCTAATTTATCCTTTGTTCCCTTTCTCTTGCTCTGCACTTCATGCAGCTAATCTGCTTCTTTTGTTACTTTATCCTACTCTTATAGAGCAATAGCAATGGAAGATCACCTGATAGATCATCTACCTTCATTAAGTAGTGCTCGTTTGTTCTCATCCTTGTCTCTGCCTTACCTCTCCTCCCTTGAACTCTGCCTCTCACAGTAGAAATTTAGATGATAAGGTTTTTGTGGCTGAGACACATTTTCTATTTCAGTGTTAAGTATTGTTATCCTAAGAGGTGGGGGACTTTGGGGTCCACCCATAATGCCAGCATGTCCTTAGAATTTGGGGGAATTATAGTTCAAAGGAGACCTGTGAGAGGAAGGTAGAGCAGGATCTTTTCACCTATGTGTGCCAGTACTAACTGTAGAGAAGAGTCTGGTTAAAGTTAAACAAAGTATTTTGTTTGAATTGACAAACATACGAGAAATCAGACACTCTTAAGAACCATATAAGGCTATGAGAAAGTGAGGTGAGAAAGGCAGGATAGAAAGAGATTGGGAGTGGAAAGGGGGATAGTTACCAATCTTGAAGAAGGAAGTCACCACAGAGGGGCTCAGACAGCATCTGATGGTAGAATGAAAGAAAGGCAGTCTGAGCTACTTTCTGCGTGCTACAGTTGCATGGGGTCGAAGCTAGGGTTTTTATATCCTATATCATACCCTGAAGGGGTGCATTGAAAAACCGTAATGACTTTTCAACAGGACTGACAAAGGGGTCCAGAATGGGCTGATTGCTTTAACTCCAAAGTGGCAAAACACTGAGGGGACTCATGACAGCCTCTTAATGTTCAGTCAGGTGGAATGTATAGGGAAGATCTCTGTAGGGTAAGATCAAGAGATGGTCTCTGATTACTCACCAATCTGGGCAGTTCATCTTTCATTGTATTCAAAAATGCCAAGAGCCAGAAGCAGTGAAGGCGTTAGCACAAACTCCTCAGTATCAAGGTTTTCTGCATAATCTATCTGAACTTTCATGACCCCAAACACATCTCTGGCCAGCGTGACCCCGACCATGTTTTCTAGTCATTAATAAGTCCAATTTATGAAAATCACATCTCTTGTAGAAGGCGTGGTAATGTGTAGTAGTAGTATTGTATACACTAATGGTACTAGAAAAATCTGCAGTTATCAACTCAAGCCGTGTGTTGTCCAAGCAGACCAAGTATCTCATGCCAAATATTAATCTGTTTCCATCATATCTTTCTCCCAGAGTTAGAACTCAAGCTAGCTCACAGCAAGAATAAAACCAGTAGAGTACAGGGATGGATGTAAAAACATGCAAATAGATATGATAAAATACAATCAGACAAAACTGCTGCTGTAGGTTTTTTTAATAGGAATAATCCATTGAAATATCCTTGCTCAGCAGCTACTATATCAAAAGCTACTATGTCAAAAGCCCATTGAAATAAAAGGGTCTGCAGGTGACATCAGAAGAACAATGGGAAGGATAGCAACTTAGGCATGCTTTGAAAGGAAATTCCATGACCCACAAGCAACCACTGACAAGACCCCCTCTTATTCCCCACCAGATGCACCTGCAAGGGAGGTCGCACCAAGAAAAGATCTCCATGTTCAGGCAGGCTCGCATAGGAACATGGTGCTTCAGATAGCCCAGATCCAAGCCATACATCTAGTACCTGGTGTACCTAAATATCTTGAGCTGTGTTTGATAGCCAGATTAAAGTTTGCGTTAACAGAGATTGGTAATCTCTGTATTTCATCTATATATTTTATTTTATTTATATTTTATTTTATTTTAGTTCTCTTTTCCTAACTTCTCTGAGCATTTTTGGACTGGTCAGAAAGATTTGTATGAATTCAATGAATGCTTTATTAAAAGGATTTTTCAGAGTGAGGAAGTTTGTTTCTCAAGTTGATACAGACTATTCAGTCAGGGCCTTAGATTTTTTTTCTTTAAGTTGGTTCCTTACAGTCTTATGAAGAATATGAATGAAGGGTTTAAAAGCCATTTTTCCAATAGGTTGCTATGGTCTGGTGTATGTATTTATAATGACAAATGTTGTCAGCACCGTGGGTAGATAGATGATCAGTCACTTACTGCTCTCTGCTTTCTTTTATCACAGCTCCGGAAAGCAGTGATGGATCATATATCTGATTCCTTCCTTGAAACCAACGTTCCATTACTGGTTCTCATTGAAGCAGCCAAGAGTGGTAATGAGAAAGAAGTGAAGGAATATGCACAAGTGTTTCGCGAACATGCTAACAAATTAGTGGAGGTAAGTTATTTAGACTGCAGTCTTACACATGCTATGGATATACATCTGTGCTGATTTCATTCTTCTGGGGAAGCACAAAGAATTTTAAAAGCTGGGTGAGATTATGAGAGCTTAATATACATGTAACTTAATGGGGCCTTATCCTTAAGTAGTCATGTGTAGGATAACAGCTGCATTACATTAAGGGTTTTCAATATATGGGAAGCCGGTAGTAACATTAGGCATGTCATACAAGCACAGTAGTAGTAATAGTGCTGGCTGTAAAAAAAAAAAACTGTTTTTTTTTTTTTTTGTGAAACAACTATAGTTGTTGATCTGTGAGTCAGAACAACAAAAATGGAGAGATATGGAGAGAGGTAAATAATTTTACAACTTGGTATTCATGTGTTTGGAAGCTTGCTGCCATGCCTCCTTCACTATATTATCATTGTTGTTTGTTGTTGTTGTTGTTTCTTATTCACCTCTCCCCATGGATGAAGGCAGAAGACAAAAACAGATTAACATATAACATTTATTGGTTAAAAACTGAACATTGAAACAGTAGTTAGCATACCTATCAACATAAAAATACCTAAAATTAGACAATACATATTTAAAATTCATTGTTAATATTCACAATTTAAGATCATCAGGATAGGCCTGCTGGAAGAGGCTGATCTTTAATGCTGTTTTAAATTAGGACTGCATATTCAGCTGTTGAATTTCTTCTGGCACATGATTCCACAGTCGAGGGGCAGCTGAAGGAAAAGTTCTCTGGGTGACCATTGCCGGTCTAGTCCTGTCTGGTTGAAGAGAACATCTCCCAGGGGCCTTTGTATGAGGGATGGATTATATGGGAGGAGGCAAGCTCGTAGCTAACCTGGGTTTTTTTAAAGGTAGTAACCAATACTTTATACTTTTCTCTCCTGAACACCATGCTGAAAACTAGGGATTGGGACAGTTTCCTATACTTGACAGTCCCAGTTCATAAAAAGTAAAAAAAAAAAACTTTAAAAAGAAGTAAAAAGGAAATAGTATTTTTATATTAATGCAGTTTTATCCTTAGTCTGTTGGCCGTTGACTCAAATCATCCAATACCTTCTTTTCTAACTGGGGGTGGGTATCCAGGGTTTTAAGGGCACATCAATTCCAGGCTTTCTCATCAGTATCCCTGGTCAAACCCATCTGGTGTTACAGAGGTGGGACGGAGCTGCAGCAAGAAACTTTTGAAATTTGACGTGCCAAAGATAATGCCTGAAACATCCTGCATGCAAAGCAAATGCCCCATGCGTCATACATATACCTGTTTCTGATCTAGTTCTGATCTAGTTGGGTGGGCAATGTTATACTCTAGCTGTTTTCAACGAAAGCATGAAAGACAAAGTAGTAGGACAACAACACAATCCAGACAGTGCAGCACCATGAAAAGTGCCAGTTGTGCACTTGATCTCTGACAAGGCCTTTTGTTCCTCTGGGGCTAGGTTTAAAGATATAAGTCTGGGACTTGAAGCTTTTGCATTTCCAGGAGTTCTTCTTGGCCATGCTCTGAACACTGGCTTCTGGCTCTAAGGATCATGGGTTGTTGAAGGATGCTGTGCTATCCCACTGTTGGTGTTGACTCAAGGGACACCAATATTGGCCTGGACTGACCATTTCCAGGCTCACAACACTTGGATTTGAGGATGTCAGCTCTTTCAGGTCAGGGATCTCTGACTCTCCGGTGATGATTGGGCCTGGTCTCTCTTCTGGTGGTACCACATGTTCCCCAGTGTCTTCATTCTGCATCCAAGCTACGACAGGAATCTGATGTCATGACCAGCACCAGCTATTTAAAACCAAAAATTGACAACACTGGAAACTGACAGAAACAGTCACTTTAGGCCAGAGCTTGAAATGTTGGGTTTGAAAATTATTTTGAGAATGTTAACACTTGAGCAAACACTAAAAAAAAACTGTTATGGTTTAATTCAGCAGGTTAATGATCATTATGTTGCTGGTCAAGATGTTAAAGTGGTGGCCACACTGTAGGATTCACAGAAAATGGCATGGAGTTTGTCCCTGTTGACTTTAAGGAAGCAGATTTTGTTATTGCTTCTTCAAGGGGTTTCTTTTTATCCTTTTAAAGTTGCCTGCGTCCAACCTGGACTTTTTCTTGACATGGATTACAATGATTGTTGTATGGGAAAGGTGGGAACTGAATGTGTTTGGGAACTGTTGGATTGGGGAGACCTATCCCAAAGCATGAGATTTCATCTTATAACCTCTTCAATTCAGTTTGTCCCTCATCTCCATCTCTCATTTCTTTCTACCCCTACCAACGTGTACATTTCACTCTCTCTTCAAATGCCTTGTTTGTTAAAGATAAATCACTCCATATTAATTTGACGTAGAGGAGTGTATCTTATCTGGAAGACCACCAAGTATTATTTTCCAGTGTGCCAGGGACTGGCACAAAATTTGTGTCCATCAGATACGATTGTTTCTTTCTTTCCTGGAAACTTACCAGGGACTGGCACTATTCCAGAGACCACCCCTTTGAATAGCACTGTCTTAGAGCGTGTTGATACACTACAAGTACATCGATAAGTGGATAGCTACAGAGATCTTGATTTGGTGGATTCTTAATATGAAATTTGAGAGTTTCTGAGAATACGCAGAGCACTTTTTTGCCCAACTGAATCACTATATCTTTACTAGTTCCTCATATGCAATCAAGAAATGTGGTCTATAACAATCAGTGGCAGAGTGTATGCATTGCATACAGGAGCCAAGAATCACGAATACAGTGTGTAGCATCTGTGTTTTTTTGGTCAGATATTCAGTCAGCACAGTCCTCTGCATTGTAATTGTGTGATTAAAGGGACATAAAGAAGAAGTAGGAAGAAAAGGTGGAGTGGTTAAAAAAAAGAATGGGAAAAGTAGGGGCAAGAGAGAGAGGCAGAAGTGAAGATAAAAAAGTCATGAATTTTCAGCTTTGAAAATTTTTTGCTTTATTATCCAGGAGTACTGTATGAATACATTAAAGAATTGATAATGGGATTGTTGCAGCTCATCCCAAATAATGTATGCTAATTGTATATTGTACAATAATTTACAATACAAATCAGTCCAAAATAATCAATATCAGGAGAAAATTTCTTGAGGAGAGTCATAGTGTACCCACTTGCCCAGACAAACTCCAAACACATTCCTTTCAGACAGGCCCTGTTCTTCAGGCTAAAAGGCCATTCTGAAAGGGCCTAAATAATATTATATAATAATTTTATGTTATGCAATAATATACAGTAGAAACTAATCCAGGACATAATCAGTAGAGGAGGAGAAATTACTGAGGAGAGTCATACTGCACACCCATCTTTAGCTGGGGCAGGAACTCGGCTGCTTCAGGGCCTTGTTCTTCTAAAAAAGCAAATCACTCTTCACCTCCACTCCCATTGCATTCCAAGACTCCTTTTTCTTCTTCTTTTTCCATTCTCCTTTTTTCTTCCTTCACAAACTCAACTGTTTTTGTCCTCCACAAAACCAGCTACCTGAGCTGAGCGCCAGAAAAGTTCTTTGATGCTCATTCTCTTTCCCCTCCACCTTCCTCCTGCCTGTCCTCTATAGAAAATAGGACGATTTGTCTGCCTAACAAGGAGATGTGATGCATTTCTTCCAACCCAAGCCCTTATTCTCCTGAGGCACAAGGCCTTTTTGTTTTAATGAATGTGATACAGGAAGAGGCTCATTCCTTAGCAAATTCTAATGAACCAATTCACTAAAGCATATCTTAACTTCAGTTAAAATTCACTGGAAAGTCTAGAAATTTGTGTGAAATCACTAGAAAAATTTAATGAATTAGTAGCTCAATTGGTTAACCAATGAGTTTCTTTCAAGCTCTCCTTTTCACACTAGGATCCGTATAGACCATTATGATATTGCCTTCAAACTTCATATGTGCACAGTATTTTGACTTTTCAAGAGTAGCAATATCTCAGGCCAACTTTAATCTTGCTTAGTTAATATCTGTTTACTTGCCCAATTTAATCGTGTAAGTTCTTATATTGCTTGATAAGATCAAACTCCATCCAATCAACTGAGGTCTGTCGTATATTTCCTGTGTCTTGTCAATAATGTTTCCAGCATCCACAAGTAGGTTTCACTTAAAACTTTGCTAGCTGAGCAATACAGCAGGGTGTCTGTCTGTACCAGGCACAAAGCCAAATAGATGTTCCAGTGCACTGTAGCTGACACGAATGGATTAGAAAGCACATTGGGTAATTATTAAACTGTCTCTTCAAAATAGTTAATGCAGTATTAAAAAGAGAATGTGGGGAAAGAGAAGTGGCTTTCTGTTGGCATGAATTGTCCTTTTATGTCTAGGCTCCACTTAACAGTAAATAAAAATGTAATGGGCTTCTATTCAATCTAGAAATGATGTTGAAGAGAGAAATTAAGCACTTTCAGGATCTCACCCTAAAGATTTTTGCACACAGTATGTTTAGTAGAACCCATCTGCATACACTCCTAGGTTGATGTTTTGTCACTAGTGCTGATGTTACTTGCAAAGGCAGGTGCATTGTGGCATCAGATAATACTGGCACAGTCATCATACCTGAGATTATGTGGTTACCAGAGCAGATACCAACCCCACTACATGTTTTTCCCATATTTTTTCTGCAAGTTCTTCCAACTCTTGGTGAAGCAGTATATAATTCAGACAAAGGGTCTTGTGGATTTACAAAGAATTCACACATCTAGCTTCCACTTCTGGATGGATTTGTACATACAATCATGCTTTCCCTTAACTTCGTAAGGGCCTTTCCACACTACACTGTTATAGTGCTATTATTCTACTTTCAACATCCTGTGGAATTCTGAGATTTGTAGTTTACTTAGGCCAAAGAGCTAAGAATGCTGAATGCCCCTCCCCAAACTGCAAACCCCAGGATTCCATAGGAGGTTGAAAGTGGAATAATAGCACTATAACAGTGTAGTGCAGAAAAGCCCTAAGCAGCTGCAGTGTGGTTGAAAAGATATGTAACTCTAGCCTTACCTAGTCAGACATCTACCATACTCTGAATCGGAATTCCAGCAGCCACTCTGTTGTGAGTGTGTGTCTTTAATCTGACAAGTGTGTCTGTTGTCCACAGATGGTCAGTTAAATCTCATAATGAGTAGTTGACTTCATGTAACATCAGAGATTTTTCAGGCAGCAAAGTTGCCTCTGGTTGGCTCGGCTGATGTCACAGTGAGTAGACAGGCTGTAATATTTGACCTGAAAGTCAGTTAGTAAGCTTTATTCACTTAAAAGTATGTTATGTCATACCTAGGTGCTAGGGAGGTACCAAATTACACCTGTTGTTACAGATCTCTTAAGCCATTTCTTGGAACTATTCATGAGAGAAACCACTGGCCACAGATGGTCTGGCATTGTGTGTAAAGTGGAAAAATCTTGTGTCCATAATATTCTTAACAACACAGCTGGAAAATACAGAGGGCTAAAACTCTTTAGAAGTTTATTGTATATATAGTAGTTCTGTGAAAGTCTTGGAAAGTAGTAAATAAAAATGATGTACAGACTGTTGAGTTAAACAACAAAAAGAGTTTGAAAATAGCTAAAATATGTAGGAAACAAGTGGATAACAGAGTAATTTTGAAGTGCTTAAATGCCTGACCTTTATTCTGTGACAGAGCCCCACAGTAGTGTTTTTCATCCCTGCATCTATCAGAGCTAAGGACAGAAATATAGAGACAAAGACTATGCTCACCATAAATACAGTTGCTGGGCAACTATGGGAGCAAGTAATTCCATTTAGACCTCACTTCCATTTCTTGTGTTTTTTGTTTTACTGCCCGTTTGCTTTTGGCATTCTTCTCCCATTGCCCTAGTTGGTAGGATGGCTCAGGAACACATGGTCAAAAAATAGCATTTTTTTTTTGTACAGAACGGCCACATTTTCTACACAGAAAACAGCATTTGCTTCACCAAAAAGCACATGTGTCATGTTCTTTTCTGCACAGCAAATGCTATAGTCTGTCTTAGGACACTTAGTGTTTTCTGAGGAGAATTAAAAAAACAAAACAAAACAGAAAATGCTATATTCATGAAAACTACAGGCATGTTTTTCTCTCAGTATAAACTCTGAACTTCTAATATTCTGTGATAACTGCGTACTTTTTTGGAACAACTTTCTTGCATCAAAGTGGAAGATGGTAACGTATTTTCCTGCAAGAATGGGTTTTATGAAGAGTGACATCTCTACACTTGATAAACCAATGAAGTAACACAGGCTGAACAAAGGGGCTAAACCAAGTGGGTTCATTGCCCTTTTTCTGTGTTCCTTCTCTCAACAGCTCCTTCATTCTTTCTTGGGCTGCCAAGAAAAGTGTGGGAGTCTGATGGCTGGCTCCCACACACCCCTAAGTAATTTGGGATTGAATTCATGACATGGGTTCAGGCCCTCTGCGTCTTCTTTCTGTAGTTCCCTGAAGTGCTGGTGCTTTAGAGAGATTTAAAATAATACAGATACTTTGCAGAGGTTTGAAGATGACTTGAATGTGAGCTTGGATGCGAAGAGAAGAACAAGAAAGCAGAACAGTTAGCAAGGGAAAGTCAAAGTGAAGACATGTCTTTCAGCAGGGCGGTAGAAGAAGAGGAAAAGAGCCAGATATCAATTACAGTGGAACAAATAAAGGAAAAGGCAGCAAACAGAGGAAGGAAGCATTTTTTTTCCTTTTTTAGTCATGTCTTCAAACCTCTTACCAAAATAGAATTAAACATAAAAAGTGACACATTAAAATAGATGCACTCACAGTATTGACAAGGGATTCTTCAATGTATTAATCTTTAGGCAACTGAAAGAATGGTTCCCTAACTGCCTAATGGGACAGCTGAACCATGACTGAAATGTCACAAAATCCATTGCAATCCACACTACAGTTCAGATGTTTGCACTTAAATCATTTCCATCTGGTTTAGAGTCCATTGAAGGAGAAATCTTAATGGAGTTCCTTTAGCTGATCTTTTGAACCAAGTGAGTCCTTGAAAGGAGGTGATTTTAAATGTGGGTAAATTTGATCTGTGGCATATTTTTTGTCTAAAAGGGACGACTGACCTTTGCACACAATGCAACAGTGAATGTGAGCTGGAATGGGTTCAACCAAAAGAAAAAAATCAATAACCAGTAGAACCACATTTTTTTAAAAAATTCTTCTGCTGCTGCAGTAGAAAAGAGTAGGGTAGATGTCAACATCTCCTTCATAAACTGTAAATTATAAATTATGGTTGAAAACCTATGCTGAGCAGTTGAAGCATAACCATGTTCACAGAGTTACTGAGTGGTTGTGCAGCTCAGCCTAGTTAGTGAATTGCATTGTCATAGAACCAAACGTGGAAGCCATTGTGTGTGCACATCTGCATGTGTGAGGCATATAGATGCACAATGAGCATGCGCATCTATGTGCAGTGGACATTGCGGGCAATGCACCACATGCAAGTCTCCTTTCTTGCAGTCTTGAAATTGAATGCGTGCTGCTTTGGACAAAACTTTCCAACTGCTTCCTTATGGAAATTTACACATGTCAGTAGGATTTACAGCTCACTGTAGCAAAATGAATTTTCTATGGGGTTGAAAGACTAAGCTGTGAACCAGGAAATCCTCTGCCATTGTTCTCAGTAAGTTTGGCTAAGGCCTCCTAGCTCTAAACCTCACATACCATCTATGATATGAGGATACTGTTCACCTTCCTTGCAGAGTTATGGTAAGATTTACTAAGATACTTCATAGAATATTTCAGATTATCTTGAATAATAATATGAGTGATGAGGAAGTGTAATTATGTTAAGTCAACATTAGGGAACAATGGAGGATTTGTGGTCTTCTAGATGTTGTATACTTTAGTTGCTGTTGTACCTCACTGGAGACTAGGATGGCTAAAGCTGGCAAGTTACGATGCAACAGCTAGGGGCCACGTATTTCCCATCCTTGTTTTTAAAAAATAATTTGATTTATCTCAAGCAATTAGTAACATGCTATTTGGGAATTTCTACAGTAGGGATAGGAAAAATATTTGAAAATATTTTTTAAAAAATGTTCAAAACATATATTTCTTGAGTGTGAAAAAACCCACATGAGAAGAATTCTGGGCTGATGAGAATCTTCGCAGGTTGGGACATATTTTGCACACAATTTGCATATGATTGTTATGCATAGAAGAAAGTATTTTCTACAACAAAAATCCTATCTCTGCGTAAACAATATTCTCTGCTTAGAATATACTGGTTTGTGTGAAAAACAATTGCATGTGAATTTTGCGAAAAATATGCCACAAATTACAAATAGTCTTGAAAACTGCGCAGTTTTCTAAGACTTCTTTACAACAATAATAAAATTGTTAAAATTACTTGTTCCTTCCTTCAAGAAAGAAATTAGTAAGGAATTACACTCGTATTCCACAGTGGTTCACAACAGATCCAAAATACAGTTCAGATCAAACGCATTGTAGTAAATGCTGGCAGAGATTCCAAAGCCCGACCTAGAGCAGGGGTATCTTGGATGCCTACCAAATCCTAGACAGCAATAGAATCAGTCTCTTTTAGGTACTGCTATTTTGGGACTTCTTCCCATAGGCTGATTTCCAAAGACAATGTACCCGACCCCCTTTGTATGAATAAATTGATAGAAAAATGCCGTGAAGAATGTCTGTGTACTTGTCAGTTTCCCCTCTCACTGGTTCTTTGGGATATCCACAATAATCAGTTGTCTACAAGGAGTATTTGCTGGTGGCAGAGCTGAATAAGCCTACATTTTATGGTGATTAAAAATTGATATAGTGCAGGCAAATCAATAGGATCACAGGGCAGGTTAGTCATTTGCAGGAGATGGAACCAAAAAACACTGCACTTCCATTTCTGTGTTATAGTCTCTTTGTCTTTCTGGCCTGTAGGAGTTATTCATTAATATCCCCTTGACCATCCAGATGTCATTTAGGAAATGATTTGCTTTTGCAAAGTCAGGAAATGGGACTTTTCCTGAACATTCTCTCAAACACACAAGCACAAACTTCTCCTTGTGAAATTCTAGAACCTTGCTCCATATGAGTCTGCATTTGCTTTTCCTGTTTCTTAAATAGTGTGGAAATCAGCCTGGCCTATCAATGGGATCAGTTAGTTGTGAGAGGGGGAAACACGCTGGAGGTACGTGATCACTAAAACAGATCTTTTGAATCTAGGACTTGTTTCCTTTAGGTTCATGCCACGTCTAGCCTCCATGCCCTGCCAGATATCTCCCTTCCAAGTCAAAAGTTCCTTTCCTTTAGCAATGAGTGGTACCTAGTATTGAAGGCTTGTTAGAAATTGACGAGACTTCTCCTTTAATGAATAAAATGCTTCTGAACCAGCTAAGAGAAAAGTTCTCATGTTGCTGATCAGCCTTTCTGCCATGTGCAAACACACAGATAATCTGAATAGTCATATGCAGCTCTTTCAGCTTGGAGTCTACCGATATCATGGAGTCTATATCATATCAAACTGCAACATCAACTAAGGCTGGAATCCTGTTGGTTATTTATGTATTTGTATTTATTTACCGAATTTCTGTCCCGCCTTTCTCCCAAGATGGGATTCAAGGCAGCTCTATTTGTTAGTCACAAATAGGGTGAATTGTGGAAACGATTGTTGAATGGTGAGTCAACGTGTGGATAAACACAGTCCGTTTGTCAAGACTAACAATAGTATTTAGGCCCTTGTATGTGAAGAGTTCTCACGAAACTTCTTGTTGTTGATGAAAGAGGATATCTCAGCCTGCCAAACAGCTTCTCAAGAAGCCATTGACCTGTTTGAGAGTTCTCACCTGCAGCATTAAAAAGACACAAGGAACATTGTTCACGTTGAGGCTTCTTTCACATTGTGCAGACATTAGACACCGCTGCACAAAACTACAGTCTTTTCCTTTAGCTGAACAAAGTGCACTGATACAGCAAGGCCAGAAAGACTGGTTGATTGATCAAAAAGATATAAGCAATTTATCCAATGCTGCTAGTTTTTAAAAGTTCATGGCAAGAAGGCAGCAGCTATTGTAGTTTAGAACAATTAGTCTAATTCACTCAATTTGTTCTATTTATGCAGTTGATGTAAAATCTTTCTTGCTAATCCAAGACAATTGTTGATGCCGGGTAAAAATACCTTGCTGTCTAACACTGTCACTCACGAAGAGCAGGGGAACGAAGCAAGGTTTTTCATCCTTGAAATCAACCCATTTTGTTTCAGAGGGGGGTATTTGTCTAGCACAGTAAGTTGTTGTGCTCAGTTGTAAACATGAGGACAGTGCACAAAATGAGTCGTCACCATGGCCATCCAAATGAATTGTCACCATGGCCATCCAAAAATAATAGGAAAGAATGAGGAAAAATAAAAACACAGAAGTAAGAGAGAATGAGGAAAGTCATTCGGTTGAAGCTCTCTTTCCCACTTCAGCACTTTACTGATAAATATTTTTCACAAGATTTGTAGTTCAGCTTCCTGGGGAAGGGTTTTTTTCTCCCAGACAAATGCTGAATGTGTTTTACATGTTGTAGTTGCCCATGTTTACTCAGACACAAGCACAGTAAGTTCAGTGGGACGTCACCCCCAGGAGTGTATAGAATTGCTTCCTTAGACAGAAAAATCAATATACATCTTCTTCACCGGTTTCTTCACTTTCTCCCACATGTTGTACTTGACTTAAAAAAACAAAAGCAGTGTAAACATATTTAATGTTTGAACTTATATAAAAAAGTGTGTGTGAGAGAGAGAGAGAGATCGAGAGAGAGAGAATGTGTTTTGTTATAATCCTTATAAGGTAGCAATATGTTCTCTACATTAGGGATGTCAATCTTCAAGTGTTTTATTCTGGCTTGCAAGAGTGAAAGATTTCCAAATGTTTCCTCACCATTGGGAAGAAGGTATAAGAAGTGTGTGTGTCTGTTTCTGGACTTTTTGTGTCTGTGTGTGAAAATTTGCATGAAAAGAATTATGTGGGTGTTAAGTGGAAAAGAGAACATTTCTGAGAAAAAGACACATGTAGATCCCCTACTTAGTTATGCATTTATAACTAAGTAATGTCCCCTGGTTTCCTGTACCAACAGCTAGCCAGGGTTTACTGCTCTCTAATTAGAGTCTTCTATCATCAGCCATGAGCAAAGTTCATAACAATTTGTTAGTCAGTTACCAATCATTGTTCTGCAGTCTAAGTCCATAGTAAATTCAGAGTGACAGTCCAGTAATGAAGTCTGTACACAAAGCGAGGGTCAAGGTTTCCAGAAACTTTAGCAAGAGATCCGAATGTGAGGCATGCTGCTTCCACTGATAAGATCAGTTGTCTACAGTGGTTTCTTCCCATCTGTTTCCCTGTTTATATAGGCTAACAGCCTCCCTCAGCTATCTACCCAATTGATGCGTCCTTACCATATAAATACTTTGAGTCTTGTGGGCTCTTCCTTTTCCACCTACAATGGCCGCTGTAAGTCTTGTCCCTTTGATGTATCTGTGCTGCGGTTGTTGGGAATGGTCTTGTCTGGGTCCTGAGATGGGGGCATAACACGGGCCCAAACCCAGTGCAAACTCACTTAACAGCCAGCAGCCGTCTTGAGTGATGGAGGTCTATTTAGCAGGCAGTTGGGATGCAAGAGAATGACATTTCTAGCACCCTCTCACCAAGGAATGTGGCTGCAGCAAGGAATTATAACCAGGGTCCTGCTTCTGATTGTTGCAGCCTCACTCACTAGTAGAAGGAAACTGAAAACGCTGGCCATTTCCTCACCAGACTGTTATAGTGCTGTTATTCTACTCTCAACAACCTATGGAATCCTGGGATTTGCAGGGCCTTTCAGGCCCCTCCGTAAGCTGCAAACCAAGGATTCCATAGGATGTTGAAAGTGGAATGATAACACTATAACAATCTAGTATGGAAATGGCCATCATCTCTCCTACACCCTGTTCAGCAGCAGAACAGACCTCCATTGCTGAGTGCAGTTGCTTAAGGAAGGGTTGTGGGATGCATTTATAGTCAGGGTAATAGTAATACTGTTTTGAATACTTAATTCTATTGAATACAGAGCAGTTACGGATCAGTAACTCAAGATTATGAATACATCACTGCAATACAGAATATCAGCCAATATTTTCTTTTAAAAAACATTTTTTCCCTATATATAAGCACTTTGCAGGGAAAAAAGAAGACCGGAAATGCTAAAATTCTCCCAGTGGTTAACTGTTTTCTTTTCAGAAGATCTAAATACATTAGGACACCCTTTCACATGGAAAATGATAACATGTGCTTGTGTTCCTAAGACCTTTATTCCATCCTACAAAGAGTGGTCCAGTGGCAAAGAGAGACTGGGTTCTCTAGGGGTTCATGGCATCCCTGAGGGGTGACACGATTACACCTTTTAAATACCTCAAGGGCTGTCACAGAGCAGGGACAGACCTGTTCTGTGCTACCCCTGAGCATAGCATCAGGTCTAAAACTTTTAAGTTACAGGAGAGTAGATTTTGATTGAACATTAGAAGGAACTTTCTTGACAGAAGAGCGGTTTGACAATGGAACCAATTGCCTAGACAGGTGATGAGTGTTAAAACGTGGAGATCTGGGCCAAGCCAGGGCTATGACAGTCAGGTCTGCTTTGAATTCTCCCTTCCTAGAGAAGCAGCTCCCTTCTGTATTTTTGCCACCCCATGCCTCCCTCTCCACATTTATATCTCTCTACTGCTTTCCCTAAATCCACATCCTTGTAAATATAGGGCAAAGTCTGCTTAACTTATCCCAATGACTCTGTCACTGGTGGTAGTGTGTGTAACTGATTCAGATCAAAGAGGTACTTTAGAGACACTGCTCTGTACAAAAATGTAGTAAATTCTTTATTGAACAAACTGACAAGGGAAAAGGTAGTTGATGGATTAAAGGTTAGGATAGATTAAAGGTAAGAGCAAAACACTTGTAGTTCTAACCCAGCAAACATTTCTGCAACTCTTTCACTCTCTTTCACATAGTCCTTCCTCTTTTATCAAACTCTCAGATGGATCTCTCTAAACTCTCCCTTCAAGACCCCGTTTCAGTTATTTTTCTGTTAGGTTCCTTCCCGTCCCCTAACCTCTCTCTCTGGCTAGCCTAGGTTCCATAGTCAACAACCAATCAATTTAAATCCTCTTGTTTGCTAGGGTGGCTCTGTTGCTACATCCCCTGGGTTCATCACAGTGAAGTCTCGTTTTCTGAGGACTTTTTCCATCTCTCCTTCTCCATCTTCAAAAAGAAGCTGGGCAGCTACCTACTGGGGATGCTGTAGCTGAGCAGGGGGTAGCTCGATGGCTCATGAGTCCCCTTCCAACTTGATGATTCTGTGAAAGTTGAACTTGGAAACTTCATTATTGCCTGTTGGCTGTTACTCTATATCAGCAACACATCAGATGCTAGTAAGACACTCAGAATCAAACATCTCAGGTAATATATGAACCATTGACAGCAAATGTCTCTTTTCTTGTGCCTTTTCAGTGCACCAGCTTCAAGAGAGAGAACACTTGAGCAACAATTAGTGGAACTCTCTCCGAGAACTGGAAGTACTGTAGGAACAAAATCCTTCTATTCAACCTACCTCCCTGTGTAGCAAATGCCACTCAATTCATCAACCTTTGTTCTCTTCTAGCTCTTCCTGCTTCTCACTAACTGTGACTACCAGATATTGGGAAGGAGAAAAATAATGCTTAACTTTATTGTTTATTACTTTGTGCATAACAATGTCATTCCTACTTGTCCAATAAAAAAACAAAGTGATGAAAGCAGCTAAAGAACATCACCGAACCCAAATTAAACAATAAAGCCATTAAAGTAATCACAGTTCTAGGGCAAGGTAAATGTTGGTTGTTTGCTTTAGATGCAACACTAAACGGTGTCTCTGCTTGAACCGCAAAACCCCTGCTTGCCTATGGAGGCAACACTGGCTTGCACCAGCCCAAGACTTGAAATGAGACCTCAAGAGTTAGAAGTGTTAGCAAGGAGAAGATGCGGTTTCAGATCCTGGCTGCTGCCATGAGTAGTTCACACCGTGGATTAGATACTAGCACCATATTATATTAGACTCTTTGGTCAGCAGAAGGCATTCCAGTTAATTCCATCCAAGTCATTTTGATCACAACCAAAGTTCTTTTGACCTGGAAAATTGAGTGACACTTGAAGGGCTGTCTGGCCCTATAAGCTGCACTAAAGCTGCTAATACTGCTGCCTTTTCCCCATTGGGATAATGTATTACTGAGAAGGGATAGCTGTTTTTCCAAAGACAATCAGACTAGTCACCTTCAGTCTGCCAAACATGCTTGTCATCAGGCCCAAACTGCTGACATTTGGTGAGACATCTGTTAATCCAAAGCAAGTAATAATAATAGTAATCATTATGTAATCCCCAAATTTCCCTGAGATCTTTGTAAATGAAAATATAGTTGTTTTATGTTTTAGAATGTGTGCCTTATCTGCATACTAAGGCCATTTCCACACCGGGCTTCTGTACGGTGCAGAGCGACCTCTCACAGAGGTCTTCTACACCGTAGAGTGGACTGGCGTGGACTACTTTTTGTAGTTCCACACCAGAATCCACTCAGGAGCGGCCGGAACTAGCCGCGCTGCGTGTTTTTTAAAAACCTCTTTTTCAAGGTTTTTAAAAAGCACGGAGTGCGCAGCCCCACGCTGCTCCGTCGCCCAGCTCCAACGTGGATTTGCAGGCGCATGCAAATGCGTGCCTGCAGATCTGCCGGGGGCAGGCTTCCACCTGGTGAGCTCCGGTTGGTGGAGAGCCTCCACCAACCGGAAGCTGCCATTTGGGACACCGGAGGACTGCGGAGCAGCGAGCTCACGCTGCTCCGCAACGCGACGGACTTACCCGGCTGCCGGTAAGCTCCATTTTTGGGCGTTTTCACCCGTTTCCCCCCCACATATGTGGAAAGGGCCTAAGCAATACTTAGCAAATAACACATTCATGGATATTTGTGTAATGGCGATTAGATTAGATTATCTTTAATTTCTAAATCATATATCAAACTCTAGAATTGTCTGTCAAACTCTAGAATGATAAAGGTTGCAACTATGCACATGTATTTGGAAATGAGCTGCAGAAACACTGTATGACATCCATCCAAGTAAACATTTTTAGGACTGGGCTGTAAGAAATCAGACCACAACCACTTGTCATTTTCAACAAAATCTATGTGTCTGTATGAGTGTTTAGGAAACTCTTCTCTCTTGAGATGGTAGAGCAGGTCATGGTGGCCAAGTTGCTTGATACTATCATTCACTTGTCAACTTGCTTGTTGCTGTGTGCCTTCAAGTCATTTCCAATGTATGGCAATTTTAGGCAAACCTATCATGGGGTTCTCATTGCAAGATTTTTTCAGAGTGGGTTTGCCTTTGCCTTCCTCAGAGACTGAGAGTGTGTGACATGCATAAAGTCACCCAATGGGTTTCCGTGGCCAAGTGGGGATTTGTGTCCTGATCTCCAGAGTCATAGTCCAGCCCTCAAACTGTTATACCACACATTATTACTTTAATTTATTATATTGTAATCTTTATTATGTTGTAAATTGAAATTTGTGACTATTCCCTCAGTCAAGTGCAGGCTTAATTGATCTGATTTGAACTCAGTTATGCATACACTCTTTATTCTTGTTCTTATCATCCTTAACAATAGCCCATCCTTTACAGCTTAATCTTCCCTAAATGGGGGGAAATGGATGTCTGCAATGTCTTGGTGTGAAATCAGGTAGAAAGGGCAGGGAGGAATCCCGGTATATATGTGCCTGGATATTTAGTGGTCTTTTGGAGGATGGGCTTTCCCTCACAGTCAAGTTTCAGCTCCAACATACACTCCAGTTATGCCACTGTTGAACTGCCTATGGTAATCTACAGACAAGTCTGGAATTTAAAAGAAAAAAATGGTTTTGACTTTTTCTGAACTTTGTTGTTGTTATTAATTGCCATCAAGTCGGTTTCAACTTACAGCAGCCCTATAAGTTTGAGGCACCTCTAAGACACCCTATCATCAACAGTCCTGCTTTGGTCTAGCAAACTCAGACCTGTGGCTTTCATGATGGAGTCTATCTACCTGTAATGTAGTCTTCCTCTTTTCCTGTTGTCTCTCAGATTACCAAACATTATTCTCTTTTCTAATGAATCAAGGCATCTCATGATACAGCCAAAGTACAATAGCTTCATTTTGGTCATTTCGGCTTCTAAGGAAAGTTCAGGCTTGATTTGCTCCAGGACTCATTTATCTTTTTAGCAGTCCACGGTATCTGTAGAACTCTTCTCCAGCACCACTTTCCAAAAGAGTTGATTCTCTTCTTCTCAGCTTTTTTCACTGTCCAGCTTTCAAAGCATATTTAGAAACTGGGAATACAATGGCATGGATGATCCTAACATTGCAATTCGGTGATATGCTGAAATAGAAACCATACTACTAAAATTAGGATAGTAATCCAGCAACATATGCATCCGTCAGTCATTTTTTAAAATTTATTCTCCTGAATGGCCTTTCTTTCATAATCCTGAGGGCATATTGTTCTCTATGTAACAGTATTGTAGCTTTCTGCATGGTTTGAATTGAACAATGAAAGCAGGAGCCGAGTTTGTTACATGTGCATGATCCACATCCACTCACACCAAAAAATGTTGCTGAATATCCAAGCCAGGATGTCGTGGAAGAAAACTTAGCAACAGAAGTGAAGTCCAGGCCTCTCTATACTAGTAAGAGTGTCATCAAAGGCCCTATAAGAATGTGGTCTTTCCAAGACAGCAAGAATCTCTAAAAATCTGGTGTAGCTGGCTTCTGTAATATGAGAGTAGCATGCCTCTCTTGAAATGAAATGAATCCTGGCACACGAGATAAAAGCTTTGTGGACAGCTTTTTTTACTCTTAACTGATAGTTCTGAAATCCGATGCCAGAATACCCGATATGGTTCCACAGATCTTCATCCCCACTGTGTCCCTCTTTCAGTAAGGACTTCTGTGGGTCTGTGTGTTCTTCACTCCCATTTCCTCCCCCTTTCTACTGTGCTGGTGCTCAGATCTGCAATCCAGTCACAATTTTCCTTGTACTTTCCATCACTATGTGGCTTTGCAATTTAAAGGAATCCATAAGGACAAATGTGGGGAATGTTTGCTTCAAAATGATGAATGATCGGTGTTTCGCTAGACTTTTCCAGATTCACAATTAGCAGTCCTTCGACAGTGACATTATATCCTGTCCGGGGCAGACTTAGATTTTCTTGCTTGGTCATTTTTTTAGCTATCAGCGGCAGTAGCAACTGACATACTGAAAAGTTAGGGTTCCTGTTGTGACAGAAGTTTGAGCAATGCACTTCTGGGTTTATGCATGTGAGCCAAAAATATCTCTTGCCTTGAAACATTGCCTGTTCCAGTCTACAACATTGCTTTCATTTGTTATAGTCCACTGGCATCTCTAGGCATGTTGGTGCAAAATAACATCTTTGCCTAGACTTTTTGATGGACAGTTAAATCAGCAGATAACATTATCAAGTATTTGTATGGCTCCAGACCTTCCAGTTTAGTGCCAGGGTAGGGTGTAATGTTCAGCAATTATCGGGGAGGAAATAGAATTCCAAGGATAAAAAAAAATAAGTGAGGCATGCACAACAAAAAAGCACAGTTAAGTGCCTGCTCTGAAGCAGGTTGCTGTAGTACAGTTAAGGGTAGCAAAGTGGAAGACAGAGAAAACCATCCCTGGAGGGACAATTAACAAAAAGTTCTTCTGCAAAAGCCCAGATGAAATGAAATGGAACAATTGCATAGGGATGAATGGATCCAATCTGTTTCATTCCATGTTAGTTTCACAAGTGTTCCTTTAACACTGTATTCCATCCCACTCCTGTATCAATCTGTTTGTAAAATGTGAGAAAATGCATTTAATTATGAACTCAGTTGTTCCAAAAATAGCACTTTGTTCACACAGTGATCTAAAGTATTCGTTTTTGTATATATTTTGGTAACTTCTTCTCCCACCCTTTTATTTTAGCCCAAAACTATGTCCTGAAAATCAAGGAAGCACGAAAGCTGAAGGATGACTGTATTTCAATCTGTTTATTTGTCTAGGATCAGTTTGGTTCACTTTGAAAAACAGACCAAACAAAATCTGAGCATCTCCAGTTGTGTGACTCATTCATTCATTCATTCATTCAAGGCTTGTGCAAGGGAACTTCCCAGCAAATTTGGCCACTTCCATTGCCAAAGGTATCTTTCTTTGTGTGCGAGGGAAGGTTGATTTTTCCGAACCAGGCATCAATGTGACCTGAGCCATCCTTGGACAATAGACAGAGGTAGACAGAGGTGAACAGTGGTAAAAAATGTGTCCCATCTCCTTCCCTACCCCAGTGATAAAAAACAAATGGCAAAGGGAAAAAAAACCCTCCTTTTTGGTACACTGAGCATTATAGTGTGGAGGAGGAGAACGTCTCGGTTTCTTTATGTGAATAATTACTATTTTCCCAAGCTCAAACACCTTCAAGAAATGGTTGGATGGATTTTCTTCAAAGCCCCAGCAGGATTTCACCCACCAGCTCAAGAGCAAGCATGAGAAATTTTCAGCCTCCGGGCAACAGCTCAAGAAAGTTTTATATGAGGCTGAGAATAAGAGCTTAGCAGGAAAGTGCCGTCTCAACCTTAACAGCCATGTCACGGTGGATCGGCTGCAGCACTGTTAAGTCAAATTGTTTTTGTTTGGTTGGGTTTTCTTCCCACTCTAGTTCTGACTTCAAAAACTCCAAAAGTTTGGGAGCGGGAACAGGGATAGGGAAGAAAAGCTGAAAACTGTGCTGCTTTTACAACAGCTTATGGTCAGACAGATTGGAAAAGAAAAATCCTAGAACAGATCGTAGGAATCAGATATTTGGCGTGAGAAATCCTGTATCATATTTAAGTGCTTTGGAGAACATCTTAAGCACACCCTGATCTACTCAGTTATACCTTAAGCTGTTAGCAAGAAGAACCAAATGGCTTCCAAGCTCTATTTTATTTGCCTCCAAAGTAGAGATTTATATCTCCTGTTTCAAAGACTTAATTCTCTTTTGCACCCACTGATTTTCCACTCGTCTGGGGTCCAGTTTCCCCACTTTTGAGAGGCAGCATGGTGTAGTGGTTTGAGTGTTGGCCTAAGGCCATTTCTGCACTAGGTTGTTATTGTGCTATTATTCCATTATCAGCATCCTGTGGAATCTTGGGGTTTTGCAGGGAAGGAGGGAGGGAGGGAGGGGCCTTTGGAACACCAAGGTTCAAATCCCAGTCTAGCCACAGAAACTCACTGGGTAGCCTTTGGGGAAGTTGCTCTCTCTGCACCCTAAGAGCATAGCATTGGCAAACCTCAGAATGAATCTGTCCCACAGAAAACACTTTGACAGGGTTGCCATAAGCTGGAAGCACATAACAACAGGACGGTCTCCACTTTTGATTTTTGCTCACCTGATTCCACCCAACTGGGAGTTTCATACTGAGCATGATTATGTCATTGGGGTATGTAGCTACAAATCAATCCGACTTACTCATATGAGTGAGCCCACTGAGTGAGAGTAATGCTTCCTACGCATGTTGTGGGAGTTTCAGCATTGGGCTATGACCCTGAAGACCAGAGTTCAATTCTCTGCTCAGCCATGGAAACCCTACTGGGTGATCTTGGACAAGTCGCACACTCCCAAGTCCCAGAAAACCCTATGCTGGATTCGCCTCAGAGTCACCATAAATCAGTAACAGCAGTGCTTTCCCATGAGAGCGAGTATGGTGTAGTGGTTTAAGCATAGCACTACCACTCTGGAGACCAGAGTTTCCATTCCCACTCAGCCATGGAAATCCATTGAGCGACTTTCGACAAGTCACATTCTTTCAGCCTCAGAGGAGGGCAAAGTCAAATCCCATCTGAACAAATCTTGCCAAGAAAACCCCATGATAAGTTTGCCTTAGGATCACCATAAGTTGGAAATGACGTGAAGGCACACAACAGCAAAAATGTTTCCTATACAAAGCACAAGGTTTATTCTAGTTAGTTGGGGATCATTATTTAAATTAAGCTTTCCTGACCTTTTGACAGTCATACTCTTCGAGATAAGTAGAGGAAGCTGTCTTTCAATTCTTGTGAAACTTTTAGTGAGTCCCTCAGCACAAACACATGGACATTTTAGATCAGCTTTAATATCTGTCTGTCATCTGTGCACCTTCTCAAAATGCATTATGGAAGAAATCTGATAGAATGGAAACAAAGACTGTTAGGAGTAAAGAAATCATAGAACAGGGAAAGAGAAACAAGGAGATGTCCATATCATAGATATTCTACTGTATCAAAAGTCATTTATTTCCAATTGTATTGAAAGTAATTAAAACAAAATGTATTTGAAATCCAATATCCATTAGGCTTTTCAGTTTGTGGCTGAGCAGTCTACATGCTCTCTTAACTTTTCTTTTTTTTAATGATGGTAAGGGCTAGAGGTTTGAGCACCTCTGAAATGAAAACTAAGAGCCTTGGAAGGTCAAATTGGGGAAGACATGCGTGTAGCACACATGCGGCAGAGCATTAAATTTGTATTATTGGGGAATACACAACAACGAAAACACAAAGCTTCTTACCTCAAAGCTCTGTTCATCTCCAGGAACCTTATTGTCTGGTTCTTCTTTCCCTCTGCTTTTTGCAGATCAGATTCTCCTCCATTCCCTGCTACCCAAATGACCAACTTCATTTTTCTCTAAGGGTTGCCTGACTCCTTCCATGTCATCCCCAAGTGATTATCAAGCTCTGGTAATTTGTAATCCGTGATGAGAGCCCACATGGCGTAGAGACTTGAGTGTTGAATAATATAATAGCACTATAACCACGCAGTGCAGAAATGGCCACAGTTTCAGCCTCAGGGAAAGGCAGGGCAAATCCCTTCTGAGCAAATGTTACCAAGAAAACCCCCGATAGGCTCTTATTAGGATTGCCGTAAGTCAGAAATGACTCGATGGCACAAACAACAGCAATTGCAGGTGGTGCACATTTATCAACACCTTCTTCTCAGTGCCCTCTGCCCTCTATATGGACCCAGGCATAACTGCCAGAATACTTTGCCTCTTTCCATGTCATTAGAATTTTAGCTGCTGCTTAGTGCTGCTACATCACAATGCAGAATTTTACCTGTTGTTGGATTCCTTTCATTTTTTAAATGTCAATTATTGTTTTGATTTAATGCCTGTATTCTTTTTAACTGGGGCTTTTCTTTTGTTCTTAGACAGGGGGAAATATCAAGAAATGCTGCATTACAGTTGATCTGTAGGGTTTGTTTTTTTTCTTGCTTTTATGATTCAAGGCAGGCATTTGCTGTGTTTCTGTTGTGAACAAGGTAGAACTTGCCATGCATGCAAACAAATTCCATCAAATTGTACTTTCATCTGAAGAAGCTAAGCACCGTCTCTATGTGCAGGAAGAAAACAAAGCAGGCAGGTTCACAATGTGGGTTGTAATCATTTTAAGCCTCTGGAGATTGTAATTTGGAGTAGAAGAACTGCAGGAGAGAAGCGGGGAGTTTACTCGTTACTCCACCATACACACACACTTTAAGATCCAGGTTTCCAGTATTTGTTTATTTATTTGTTTACGTATATGAGGTATGCTCAAGCTCCTAGGAAGAGAGATTGGTCATACCTCTGACCTTTGATTTCTCTTGTCTCCTTCTGTATTACATAATTTTTTGCTCATCTTCCAGTGGCCAGCTCAGAGGCCCTATTATCCCGCAATGCATATCATTGCTCACGGAATAATTTGGGTAGAAATAATGGTTTAGGGACCCTGTTCCACCACTTTTTGTAAGGAGATGCTAGATCCGCTCTACTGCTTTATTTACGGTAGATCACCTACTGAATTATTTGCCACTAATAAGGCTTATCTCAAAACAGTGATGTGCATCAATTTTTGGTACCAAAATCAAGTCTTGGGGAGGTCTAACAGTTCCAGCTCAGAAGACCATTCAGTTGGATGGGAGGCCTGTCAAACTGATATGGTTCACAACAGGGGCATTTAATCTTTCATTCTCAAGCTGGAAGTCAACAAGAACATAATCAAAGTGCTGGTGCATTTTACCACCTTTTCAAACATTTTTTCTTAGTCGAAATGAGATTTCTTCAACAGACTGGTTTATCATATATGCCTTTATGAGCCACAGTAGAGTATTTGTTCTCATATCCTCCGTCCTGATTTAATTTCAGTGTTTAACTTGTTCTTTATGCCAATGAAAATGGGTTTGTCTTCTTTTTTGCCTAAGCCTCTCTCTTTGGAGGTGAAAGATTGGTATTTTGTGGAAGTAAGGCTCTTCAGTTCTCCCCTTTTCTCTTGAGTGAGGATTATAGAAAATCTGAATGCTGTTCTGTTGGACAGTCATCTTTTGGGCTCCAGGATTTCTGCTTTCATGATGGACCGTAGGACAAGAGATTCTATTAATTAGATGTTACTACTCCCAAGGGCATTTCTCACTGAAAGGGAATACAGTTCATTCCTTGCAGTTCTGCAGCTTCAGTAGCTTTTGGGACTTGCCTTTTTAATTGAATTTCCAGGTACAGCAGTGATCTGAAGACCTGTCTATGCATTCATTAGGCACCATTGCATCAATACATTTTCTATCACTGATGCACCTTTTGGTCAGTATGCCCTCCAAAATGCTGTGCCCAGCACAAGAGACAATGTAGTCTCAATGCTTGGGGTGAATTATTTTCTGTTTACATCCCCAAAGTATAAACAGCCTTATCCCAGAATCCCTGGAAAAAGGTACAACCACCATAGTCCATGACTCAGAATGTTCACCAGGTTCTGCGATTTGCATGCCAAGAAGGTAACTTTTCCAAACTCTAAATGAAATATTTGTAATGCATTTGTAGCAATTGTCCCTTGCCCTTTCCTTCCAAAAGCCTGTTTATAAAAGGGAAAATCACATGTGGCCGATATTTTAATTACAGCACTTTGTTGTTTGGCTGGTGGCATTGATTTGAGGACTATTTGTTCTTGTGTATAAAATAATGAAAATCTGTCTCTACCAGTGGAGAGTTGTTTGGAGTTTATCTCAGTTATTTATAGAGACCTCTCAGTTGCAAACGAAAGGAAAGAGGAACAAATATTCAATCAGAAATCTTACCATTCTGGTATCAGAAAATAATAATTAGTGATAAATGTGGACACACAATAGGACCTCTCTTGCTAATATCTCTGTGTACTGCTGAAATGTGATAGGTCTGGTGTACTTCACTATATAGTTTAATTTATTTTGGATGATAATGCTTTGGAGACCTATAAACTTAAATATAATTGCTAGTCCCAACTAACATAGAACCTTTCTAGCATCTGGATTTGCAGAACTATTGACTTACCATTCAGAGTTCATTTATTATGTTTAATCTGTCTTGGACTAACAATAGAATTGAGGTCATAGTGTCTTTGTAATACGAGCTGCGTTTTCAAATATATTGTACAGGCAGAATCAAATGCAATCCTGTAAGTAGACAGATTAACCTCTGCTTTTGCATTGTATTTCCTGAAAGCAGCCCTTTCTCTTTTCCTTCCACTCTTTGAGCACAAGTTTGGGTCCCATCCTTCACCTTTTAGTAACCCATTCAAGAGAGTATCTGCTTTAAAAAAAAAACAAAAAACGCCATTCTTTGTCTCACATTCCTTACCAGTCATCCAAAGCTTGCAAGACTATCTGTTCATAGTACCTTCAGACAGTTATACATGGAAATCTAGGCTGGATGCACTTGTCTATCAGAGTTTTAAAAAGAGCTTCTGAGGATTCTGGGAGTTGTAGTCCAAAGAAAGTAATACTACGGAGACCGTGAATGCTATAGATCTTGCTTCTGGGATGGCCTGCATAAGTTTTTCCTTGGACTCATTTCCACCCTACACTGTTATAGTGCTATTATTCCGTTTTCAACGTTCTATGGAATCCTGGGGTTTGCAGTTTAGGGAGGGGCATTTAGAATTCTCAGCCAGAGAGCTCTTGGGCCTCAGTAAACTACAAACCCCAGAATTCCACAGGAGGTTGAAAGTAGAATAATAGCACTATAACAGTGTAGTGCAGAAATGACCATAGACTCAAGGTGGATTTAAGCCCTGCCTAAACTGCTTTATTTGGAGGTGTCAGATCCATGCACTGGTGAGGAATGATCTTAGTACCTTATTGTTGTATGGATTTTGTAACTGATTATAGCATCAGTTTCAAGGAAATGAAATTTGAGGATTCTTACATGATCACCCCTCCAATTTCTAATAAAGACTCCTAAGTAAAAGAAGGCAAATTTCAGTGTTTTAAAGGCCTTCCTTCAAATATCCTTCAAATATGTATTTTTTTTCCATTTTTCACCCCCCCCGCCCCGCCCGAAAATGGATACTGATACTGGGCTGGTGTCTTATAGCTCTGCCCTGCATGGAAATTGCATGTGTGCGTGTGCGTGAGGGACAGAGAATCCTTATTTCAACATTTCAGTTTTAAAGAGAGATATCACATTACCATACGTTCTGCATGTGACTTCCTTCTGGGTTAAATTTGGAGGGGTGTGTGTGCTTGCGTCGGAAAACCCAGATCATCATAAGTGCACATGTAAAGTTTTAGTGTGATGTCTCAACACCCAAAGGGCCCTGTGTCTGTGTTGTGTGAAAGATGAGGACAGAGAGAGATTCTTCCTTGGCATCTTGCCAACAGGTCCAGGAACTGAATGGAAAATTGAACCTGTTTCATCCACACCCTCAGAGGTACAAGGATGGAGGAGAAAGTGAAGTATATCTCCATCTTCATCACCCATTCAAGCACATGCTACACTGAATGCTGTCTCCGTGTGTTTCATACAAACTGAAGAGTCTTCTGTGGCTGTGATTACTTTTGCTAAGTATCACTGAGCGGTTCAGAGATCCGTATTTCATGATAGCAGCAATGTGGGAAATTGGAGGATGCTTTAATGTGTCTGGAAATGCTAAAACTGTCAGGAAACGGATGATAATTGCATGATAAATTCACTCATATCTTGCAGGGAGAGACTGACATAAAAGTGAAAAAGAAAGTGGCAGGGCAGCACAAATGAATGTCAGTTAAACAAGAGATAGGTGGAAATTTTTGAAAAAAAGGGCTCTCTGTTCAAATGTTAGACACTTTGTTGAATTTTGGTGGCAACAGCAAGACACTAATCTAAATGCGAAGGGAATATTCTAGGGAGAAAAGAATGAAGTATATGGGAGACAGTTAAAAGCAACTGTGTAATTCCTATTGTGCAGTCAAAATATACTTGTTATGAACACTTGTTATGAAGTAAATGAGTAGGAGTTTGGCTCATGGTTCAAAGGACAATAAAGCTATTTCCGCATTGGACTGTTATAGTGCCATTATTCCACTTTCAACATCCTATGGAATCCTGGGGTTTGCAGTTTAGGGAGGGGCCTCAAAGGCCCCTCCCTAAACTGCAAACCCCAGGATTCCATAGGATATTAAAAGTGTAATAATAGCACTACAACAGCCTAGTGCAGAAATGGCTTAAGTTTCCGAAGAGACCCTCAGCTGCCATCCATCCCAGTTCTCTGACTTTCAGGAGGATTCCCACCTATACTTAAATACTTCATCATGAACATCTAAACCCCTTAAGTGGTGTGTCTTTCAGACATTTACATGAAAACAATAAATGCATTGATCATCAAGATGCTACAGATTGCAATCCAGCCAGGAAGATCATGAAGGCCAGATGGCTAACATTCCTGTTGATTAAGAGCAGTTACTGGGTTTTAGAATAGAACTAAGAGTCCTTTTAATATCGTATGCTAAAAATTGGATGTCCTTTTGGTAACCTCCCATCTGAGCAATCGGTTGAACTTTTTCTCGTGTCACAGGATGTCCACGAACATTCTCAGAGGCAAAAGAGAACACTGGCATGAACTTTGACAATCTGTGCAGCTACTGCGAGGGAAATGGAACGTTGATTTAATGGAAACAATCTGGAGGAGCTGAAGAGAACAAAATTAGTCATTCTCTTTCTCTCTTCCTCCCTCCTCAAACAATGGCCTGAACACAATGACTAGTCCCAACTAAAGTAGATTTCTTGAATCAATGGGATTTATGCAAGGCTTGCTTACCATTCATCAATTGCTTCAGTGGTTCAACTCTAGTTGAGACTAGCAACTGGGTGTAGATGACCTGTAATAACATCATTTATGCTCAGAAGAATAAATATAACACAGATAACAAATGGGCATACAATGGCATTGGTCTGTTTTATCACTCACAGGCAAAAATTAATGGGGAAGCATGATGAGAGATTTATCTCAAATATGATTACAAATCAATGGATGCTTGATTGCTGACTTCAGAAGCAGTTATACATCTGATTACCAGATTTGAGGACAAGTAGAAGACTGTATCTATCTAGCCTTGCTACTCATCCTTCCAAAGCTTCTGGCCGTCTATTTAATGGAGAGAAAATGGTGCTAGATGAATTCTTGGGCTCATCTAGTCATTTTTTTTTTCCTTAAAGAATGGTTCTTCACATGACACAAGGCAAGGGCTGTGTTGCTTTTTGTTGGACTGGTGAAAGAAACAGAAGGGGGATACAAAAGTAGAGGAGTTGTGTGTGAAAAAGTTGAGTATACAAATATGGGAAAGGTGGCCATCTCCTACTAACTGAGAACTGTTAGCCGTATATCTACAACAAAACAAAATAGAATAGATCCCCATCCAATTACACATCCAGATGTCAGAACAAAAAGAATACCATTTTCTCAATCATTCCTTCAAATAACCCTCAACTTTTATGTGAGGGATCTTGTATCACCTTTGACACTAACTAAGAGAGAGAAGTGGGAAGCATGAGGCTTTGTTGACTGAAGTCTCTTTGATCAATCTGATGAAGGAGACTTAAGTCTATCAAAGTTTATGCCACCAACATCTTCCTCTCTGTTAGTCTCAAAGGTGCTACAGGGTCCTTTTGCATACTGATCCAGACAAGCCTAGCTATATCTGTGACTGGAACCTTTATGGCTGATATATACCAATACATATGAGAATCAGAGGGTGACGGTATGCAGGAGAGACATTCCTCTTTCTTCTTTTGCTTTGAATTTGGGATATGACTAAAAGAGAGAAGGAAATAACAAAACCTTTTGACAATAGAGAGCCATCGACCGATAAGAATCACATGGGATTTCCTTGACGAATAGGGTATTTTATCTGTCTCGGAAGCAAATCAGTTCATTTTTAACATGCAGAAGCAAGATTATAAATGTCTGTGTTGGAAGGAAATTATTTGTAACCATTTACCTTCTGGCACTTGTCCGTTGTGACCTCGCTGCATCCAAGTAGGGACGTGAGAATCTCTGTTTTGTTTTTGCTGAATTTCTCCAAATCACACCTGCATTTTCTTTCCATCTGTGTTTTGTGTCACATTGTGAGACTTCATGTTTTCTTGCCATAGTGGGGAAAATTCACATGGTTTCCCCTAACTGGTGCATTTGTTTGCTTAATTTACTTATTTTATACAGTTCTTCCCCATTAGCTAAGGTGTGTTTCTGTGTATTGTTTTCAATTAAATTCATTTTAGCCATGCAAAAACATGTGCACTGACTTGATGCAATTCATTACACGAAAAGGGCTTGCATGTTTTGCATATGAGAAGGCTCATGGCAGAATCCACACTTTATCACAAAGGAGTGCAAAAATGCTATTTCCTTTGTTGTTGTTGTTGTTTTTAATATTTTTATTTAACCACATAAGTTAAAATCTGAAAGGAAAGAAAATAAACTATAATCAAGATTTTAACATGTTATAATACAATTCCAATCCAATACATTACATACAAAAAACATAATATACAATATAATTTCTAAGTCCCTAACTTAGTCATCTATCGACTCTTGTCTTCAGAAGTACTGGGAGCTTCCTGATTTCTTATTCAGCTTCTGCATTATGATTAGATCATATATAACTTATTTCTCTACTTTCAATCTTGGTAATTCCCTTGTTTTAATCTAAAAATGACCATATTAATGTATATAATCTAATAACTCTTGCATTTTTGAATAAAATTTTAGCATATTGGAAGTACCTAGATGTTGATCAAGAATTTCTTATGATATTAATTTTCGATAAAGACCGAGATGAAAATTAATCCTTCCAACGTATCCAATAAATTTAACAGTTTATCACTCCCACCATAGCTAGGTTTTCCCATTGTTTCTCCCACAGAGGAGCCTCTATCTTCCTACATCAGAATATTGATTATCTTTTTCATTTGACAACATCATTGACAGTCTGAAGCAATCCACCTGTCATGTGGTCTTCCTCTTTTCCTACTGCCTCCAGCTTTGCCAAGCCTTATTGTCATTTCTAGCTGGTCGTATCTTCTCATGATATGCCCAAGATATGACAGCCTCAGTTTAATCATCTGGGCTTCTAGTGAGAGTTCAGGCCTGACTTTCTCCATTCCTTTGTCTTTTGAGCAGTGTGTGCTATCCATAGAACACTCCTCCTGTGCCACACTTAAAATGAGTTTATCTTGTTCCTGTCAGCTTCTCATCTACTTACATCATTTCAGAATTGAATACGTTTCCATAGATTGTTGATGAAGTTGTTGATGATGGTGACTTTCGAGTGGGAATAATTCCTCGCGCAGAGAGCGTTCTCAGAACTTTTCCAAACATGTCTTCATTGTTTGCATCTTGTGCAGGAGTGGTATATGTGCTGTGCAATGTTATTGTCTGATCCTAGAGACTGCAGTAGGATACAGGACAGATGAGAGTTTCCTGCTGTGTAGAACAAAGCTCTTTATATCATAAAACCATGATCCTCAACAATCTACTAAGAAGAATGTAAGAGTGGCTATTGTTTCTGAAACTTAATTGTGGTTTGTTTCTGGCAACCCATCCCATTTCATGAATTTTGTATCACTCAAAAGCCTCTTCTTCACAGGTTGTTATAACTTCAAGAAGGGGTAGCACTGAACCTATTATTTTATTCTCTTTTAGAATGGGCTCAGACAACACATACTTCACATATAAAAGCTTCTAGCATAGCGATGTTCCTGTGTATCATAATCTCCTGACTTGGAATATGAAGCTCATAATTTAAAAATGAAGCAAGAATTATGACACCTAGTTTCTTCTCTGACTTGGGTTAAAATCCAAAGAAAAGAAGAACTCCCCACCATTTTTACCCAACTGCTCCTCTGATAATGGTGTGGATACTGCTGCTTTTTCCCTTTCTTTTCTTTTCTTTCTCCTGACACCGAAGCATTTGAAATGCCAGGAGATACTGTTTTTTCCTCACTGTCTCTGATAAGGCCAGGTGTCCTGGGAAAACTAATTTTCTAAGTATTGAAAGCTGTTGAAATACAAAAAAAGGATGAGATGTGAAGCGAGAGAGAGAAACCCCAACATTCCTCTGTTCAGATCATAGGGAAGAGGGAGAAAGTGAGTAAGGGAGAAGACAACCACATTCACCATGACAACAGCCATGAGGCAAGTGTTAAGAGTTAGCAACCTTAACATGTCTCTATTAACTAATGATTAGTTTGTATGTTAGTCCCCAGGAGTTTTGGCACACTGTATATATTTATGATAGCTTCTTGTTTCTTAGGGTTCTCCTCCCCACCAACCCTATTTCTTCTGGCAGGCATTTTTTCTTTTCTTTTTCTTTTCTCCATTAGACCATGCATTTGGGTTTGCAGAAGTTTTTGTACAGAAGGCTATATTATTTTATAAAGAATGCTAAAGTTTTTTTTTTCTTTTCTCTGCTAGACCACATGGGAGGTGGGTATGGGACTGGTTATTGTGCTGCTTCTGCCTAGACAATTTGAGTAATCTCTTTGAGAGATCCAGAACTATCTTTCCCAGCTCCCAACAGTAAGGAGTTTGGAGCACTACTGTGATAGGGGGCAATCTATAACTCTCTATACTCTAATAGCCTTCTCTTGTGTATCATCTTCCCAGTTCTACTCAGGAGTTCAGATATTAATATTCTTCAAGAAATCCCTCTCATGGCCATCTATTCATGTGTGAAACAAGCCTATGTTGTACAATGCAAAAGGAGGCTGGAATACCTTTTTTCTTGCATGCCTTCAAGTCATTTATGACTTATGGCAATCCTAAGATGAACCTATCATGGAGTTTTCTGGGGCCAAGAATGTGCCCAAGGTCAGCCAGTGGGTTTCCATGGCCAAGTGGGGAATCGAATCCCAGATCGTAGTCCAATGCTCAAAGCACTACACCACATTTTACTGTATGTATAATGTATCTTATGTCATATACACAACTATATATTATGTATAAGTAAATCAGATTTTTTTTAAAAAAAAGGTGAAAGAATGAGAGGGAGAGATTGAAATTAGATATTGAGGAATGTGAAATATTACATAAAAAGAGATAATTTTAAAGTATGGAGATGACAAGAGCATAATAGTATGATAATAATAGTAGAAAGAAAGAAAGAAAGAAAGAAAGAAAGAAAGAAAGAAAGAAAGAAAGAAAGAAAGAAGGAATCATAATGCCTGCTGCCATTATTACTTTTGGTATAATCATAGAATCATAGAGTCATAGAACCCTAGAGTTGGAAGAGACCGCAAAGGCCATCAAGTCCAATCCCTTGCCATGCAGGAAGAAACACTCAAAGCACCCCTCCAAACAAATAGCCATCCAACCTCTGCTTAAAAAACTCCAAAGGAGGTGACTCTACCACACTCCGAGGCAGCCTATTCCACTGTCTAACGGCTCATACTTTCAGGAGGTTCTTTCTGAAGTTAAGGTGAAATCTCTTTTTCTGTAGCTTGAATCCATTTGCTCAGTAAGCAATGTGTAATGCTTCCTTGTTAATTTTTCCAATTACTTCTTTTGAGCAAAATGCTTTTGTAGATTGTTTGAAGTTTTTATTTATTTACTTAATGTTTAGCAATAGGTGGATTTATCCACCCCAAAAGTAACCCATAACACAAGAAGTTGCTTTACTGGGGGAAAATCTTACAAATTTCTAACATAATTGATAACTTAAATTATTTCTATTCCTTTATTCTTATCCCTGTATCTAAGATTCAGATGTATAACTCCTCTGCTGTTCATTATTTTACTTTTAACTGCTTAAATCAAAACAGCCTAAGTGGCCTTTCTGCTAGCAAGTTAGATTTGGGGCTTTCTAACAAGTTATGCGATAAAGTACTAATCAAAAAGCAACTTTCCAAACACTGACTAAGGATCAACAACTCTTGGATACACCTACAGCTGCAAAACCACTTTATCATTTAAATTTGTAGTTTTTAAAATATGAAGATGGCACTTTTTCAGGGCAATCTTAGTGTCCATTGAAGTTTCTTTGTATAAACAGACGCAGAGGAACTTCCAAATTGTTTCAGACCTTTCTGTAGCCAAAAATATTCATGGCAGGTTTGGCGGGGCAGGACAGGGTAATTCAGCAGAACCCTGTGCGTTTGTGCTTTGGCTGTATTCCTATATTCTCTCAGTTACAAATCCTCTCCAGAGAACTAGCCAAAGAATATGTGACTTTGGGTCTATTTCAATGCACAATTCTTAATATGTAGTTCTATAATTTGTCATTCTCTCCTTCATTGTTGTCAGTAATTAATATTTTTGACATAAAGTACAAATCCCTGTACAGCAAGAAAGTGAAATAACATTGTTGAGTTAGCATATTCGTTAAAAAAAAAATTAGACCAGTTAATTATATGACATTCCCCTTGTTAGTGTGGGCTTGGGATGGTGCTCATTAAAGAATAAAATTGCTTGATAACGACAGACGTGATGCTGGTGCTTATTACAGAGAGATGATTATCTTAGTTAATTTGAAAATGGTCCTGATGCCAGCAGGTGAATGAGAAGGGAAGAAAAGACTATAGTCCTCACAAATCTTCACAAATTGTTCTCAGCTTTAATAGAATAATTATGATTTAGGCTGTATCAAAGTGCGATTTTAAAATTGACTTATATGTGGGTTGAGGTGTCATTGAATAAGCCCCTGTGACGTGGAACCAAAGTACTAAATGTTTAGTACTGCAATCTACCGACCCACTTGCTCTGCACGCTATTGCTACCTCCTTCTTCTGACAACCCCACAGTTTGGTCTAAACAAGAGTTCTTATTCAGAATTGGGAAGCTTGGCTGCTTACATTCCATCTTCCTGGTCTACTTCACTCCTGTCCAACTGCTCTTAGGCCATTTCTGCATGACTGAGCTATCCCACTATGGGGACAGGATGGCAGGGGCCAGCTGGTGATGCTTCCGCACGACATCGTCGCCAGCCTGCTACCATGCTACCCCCATGCATCGTGCTTGTGCGGTATTTGCTATATGGATAAAATCTGTTTAGCTCCCATGATCGCGTGATGTTCCCATTCCTTCCTTTCCTGCAGAATGGCAGGAAGCACAATGGTGATACTTCCTTTCCCAGTGCAGCCTGGGAAAGTGCTACGCTGTGCTGCTGAAGGAAGAGGCGTGGCCATCACACCCCCTTCTGCAGGGAGCTGGTTCTGTGCAGAAGTAAGCATTCTTGTTGCACTTCCTTCTCTGCCAGGACTGCAACAGGATGACTCACAAGAGCCTCGTTGTGCGGAAATGGCCTTAGTCATGCTGGAACGCCTGCTTCCTCCCCTGTCCTGGTGAATAGTAGCTTCATGGGAGTGAACTGGAACTGAAGTAGAGAAGCCAGTCTCTGTGAGAGGGCTGTAAGTGGACAAAAACAGAACTTCAGAATGCCCTCTCCTTTCTTTTTATTTATTATCCCAGCTTCTTACTCTTACAGCAACCCTGGGAGGTAGGTTAGGCTAAGAGATGAGGTGCTGGTTCTAGGTGTCTGAGCTGAGGTCTTCTGGCATTTTGGCCACTTCCTCCCTCCATTGTTATTGTGCTATTAATCCACTTTCAACCTCCTTTGGAATCCTGGGGTTTGCAGTTCAGGGAGGGGCATTTAGAATTCTCAGCCAGAGAGCTCTCTGGCCTCAGTGAACTACAAACCCCAGAATTCCACAGGAGGTTGAAAGTGGAATAATGACACTATAACAGCGTAGTGCTGAAATGGTCTATGTTGTTGTTGTTATTTGCTGTCAAGTTGGCTATGACTTACAGCAAACAGGAGCCCCAGTCATCTACAGCCTTGCTCAAGTCTTGCGGACTCAGGGCTATGGCATCCTTTATTGGATCAATCCATCCATAATGTGGCTTTGCATTTTTCCTACTGCCTTCCATTTCCCTGCTTTCCATCCCACATTCTACCCATTCTACCACACCGGCTCGCTAACCCCGCCTCAACAGGATTATGTTTGCTTCATCCGTGAGAGTTGGGAGGACTATAAGTGCTGGACTGTGAGCCAGAAGGTGATAGTCTGAGTATTCCACAAGGTCCAGAGACCACGGCTTTTCATTTTTCAGCAAGCCACCCATGGGGATACCTGTCTGTGGACGGAAGCACATCATGAGCGTAGTTCAGCCCCATGCTGTCAAATCAGTCCTACTGTTTGTACTCCTGCCATGTTAGCTGCCAGCTGGTTGTCATCCTGGTATCTTCCGTCAGGGATTGGACAACTTCTTTTTTTAAAAAAAAGTAATTATAAAGAAGGGAAAGTAAAAATAAACAAATGAGCTTTGCTCCTGACAGAAAACAAAACAACGACATGTCAGCCACCAGAAGGAAGCCGAACTTTCTCCTCTTGTTTGCTGGCTGCTTATTATTATTCAGGTATCATTCGAATGCAGTTTTCTCTCTGTTCAATATCACTTTATAAAACACGTTACATGTGCACTGACCCTTGATAACTAAATAAATCCCGGTTGTAGCTAGACAAATAAGCAACAGTGCAAATAATATATGAGGAGAGGTAGCAGGAATTAAAATCAATCAATTGTTAAATCCATATCTCTTAGAGGAAATGAGGAGGAGGAAAAACAGAATATGCTGAGAATTTGTTGGGCAGTGATTATCTTCTTTAGGCTCACAACAGCCTCTTGGTCTCCTTCCCAGCTTGCAGATGGGTAGCTGAACTGAACAACTTGGCCTTTTTCGCACGGCATTTTCCATGTGAAAGGGCGCCTAGAGCGTCACGCAATTGCGAGGAGCGATCTGCATGACGCACTCACAATCGCGTGATGCTCCAGGGACCGGCAGCCACTAATCATGCTCCTTTTCATTTTTGGCTGAAAGCCAAAAATGGAGCACGATTGCGCATTGCTCCCGGGCCCCGCGTGCACTTACCTGGCATGCGGAGCCTCCGGAGCCGCGCCAGTCACACTTCCTGCCCCAGCGCAGCCTGGGAAAGTCCCAGGCTGCACTGCGGAAGGAAGAGACGAGGCTCTCGCGCGAGCAGGCAGCTCATGTGGAGCTGAAGCAGCAGGGATGCGAGAGCCTCTCGCTGGAGGCTGCTCGCACAATGCCCACACCCCAGCACCGGAAAAAGGTAAGGTGCGGAAAGGGCCAAGGAAGGAGCAGGAAGAGAGATGTTCTCCATCTCTTACCATCTCTCCAGCTCTGGGTTTCTGGACTGGTTTGATACACCTTTGTGCATACCCCTTCAACATGGTGCTAAAGCTTAAGAATCTCAGCCATAGCGCTTACTGTGGGCCATATATTTAAGTAGAAGAACCTGTGTTGCATGTACAAGCTACCTGTTTAAATCTTTGACATCTCCTCCTGAAGGATTTCATCTAACAGAGTTGGAATGCTCTGGCTGTGAACCAACCTTCCAGGGTCTTGAGAAGTCTCTAAGACTGTGGAAGGTTGTTTTCAGCCCTCATAGTGAAATGCTATGGCAGAAGAGCCAGCAGGTTGACTTGGTAGAAGCCATTGTCATTTGTGGGATGCTGCAGTTGAACTATGAGACCTTCAAGTGACAATCTAACACCTGATCTCATGCTCTGCAGCTTGCCAGCAAAGCAAATTTCTCCTCATAAAATCTTCCTCTTTTTACAGCAGAATCTCACAAGAAAAAAAAAAAGAGTCAGCAAATAAGTAGTTTAATATATACTCAAGCCTGCCTCATGGATTTGTTAATTCATGTGCAGGAAAAACCTAGTAAAGGCCTAGGTAGAAAGGAGGGAATTGAAGGGTCAGACTGAAAATCTTTATACTTAGCAAATAATCCTTTACAGCAGGCTTTTAAACATGCAAATGCACATGGAAATGTAAGCGCAGAAAAGGATTGCTTGCCCCTCATCTGAGGAAGTCACATTATATACATTGATGTTCTAAGTTTCTCTGCATGCACTCTTTCTTTCTTTTCTAATATGGTACAATTTCCTATGATTGCTATAAATCATCTTTAAAGATGGTCCCAGAGGGTGCATAGTGCTTTGACTACCTTCACTGTATATTCCATCTGCTTCCAACATTACCAAGGTCTTGTGCTTATCAGCTGTACAATCAGCTTTCCTCATTTGTGGGTTTCGCCTGCATAAATTTGATTTTTTTAAAGTTTCTTTAGCCCTTGCCCCTCCAGCTTAGGCTCTCCTTTTCCAGGGAGTAGTGGCTCTGATCAGGCCACACAACCCTTTAAAATCCACCTCTGGTCCTCCTCCTCCTCCTCCTCCTCCTGCTGCTGTATGACCACCTAAGGATGGCTTGCAGCCCAATTTCTAAGGGCCACAAACTTTCTCCTGATGCCCAGGTGCACCCAAGGAAGGCGATGGGCAAAAGAGAGGAAGTATAGGACCACCATGCCAACCCACCCCTTTCCCTCTCCTTCCCTGGTCTGGTTTGGACTCTGAGTGCCCTTTCTTCCCACCATGCCTCAGCCCCCTTCCCATAGACAGACACACACATTTTGATATTTGCAATTTCTCCACTTTTGCAGGGCTCCTGCACCTCTAACCAATGGGGGGGAAGGGCTGACTATATTTAAAAAGGGAGAAAAAAGTGAACAGAGGCAAGCTCTCGAGTATCACACTTATGTGCTATGATTTGGGCTGCCAGCCTTTCAGTTCAAAACAGAAGGCCTTCTGTTTTAAGACAGAGAATGGAGCTTCACAGCAGTAGCAGAGCCAGTGCAGAAACCAACAAGCAATTGAGAGGTTGAGTCCAATGGGAGTTTGGAAGTGATCTGATCAGTCAGGGTTTGGTTGTTCAAGTTCAGCAATTTGCTCAACAGAAATGGAACAAAATAAATGGTAGAAGAGCTCTAGAGATGTAATCCCCTACTTCATTATTTTGTCCTCACGTAGAACAACAAATAATTATAGCTGGATTGTGTTCACTCTACTGTGAGAGAAAACAAATATTCCTCCACAGTATTTACCTCACAGTTTCTTGGGAATGGTGGGTTGTCCCCATTCTACTACCTTGGCTACCGCTCAGTATAGAAATTCACCCGTTTCCCAACTGAGGTTCAATTTGGAGTTTCTAACCCTTTGAGAAGTTTGTGTATGAGGAAAAATGGCACATCAAAAATTCCTGCAATAGCTGGGTAACATTTTCTTTCTTTATTTTTATTTGGCTTGTTCCCAGCACATCATAAAACTTCATGGTTTTTGCAAGTTGTGCAGGAGTTTGAGAAACTGCACAAGTTTGCTGTAAAAAAACCCCCTGCCTTTACAAGTTTTTCTGTACCACCTTTGCTGGCTTGAATGTTGCACAACTCAAATGTTGTTGTTGTTGTTGTTATTACTGTTGTGTGCTTTCAAGTAATTTCTGACTTATGGAGACCCTAAGTTGAACCTTGTGACAGAGTTGGGGAGGGGACGTTAGCCATCCTGAGTGCCAGAAGAGCCTAGAAACCAATTGCCAAACAACCAGAATAGCTCCTCAAAATAGAAACCAGGCCCAGTAGTGTGAGGGAGTGCTGGTGACTGAGAGGAAAAGAGATATAACGGCAAACCCCAATTGTCGTCTGAGTGAGAAACTTCAGTGAGAAGTTACTGCTGGAGAGAGTTTTGGAGAAAAGTCCCTCAGTCAGCCAGGGAGGTTGTCTGTGTGGGAGGGGTTTAATTTTCAGGAAAAGCCTAGAGAGAGGTGTTAAACCATGATAGAATCTGGCCAGAAAATGTGACTTAGATTGAAGTTTGAGCCTTTGGTGAAAGTGTAGCCAAAGGGCTGTTTATATTACTTGTGCTTATATGAGAGTTTAACGATATAAGGAAACTGACTAAAAGTACTCTGAAGACCTGTCTTAATTTTGACCTGCATGTTAGCTTCATAAATACTACAATTTATTTTTTATAAATACTGACTTGACTGAGTGGTATACAGTATTCAAAGACACAGTGAACACTTGCTACTGTAGAACTATAAATGGCTTCTAAATAATCTTTGAAAGCCTTACCCTTTACATAAAGGTGGTGTTATAAGGGGGAAGTCAGAGCTGTGTGGAAAGAGAGGTTGCCTTATCTGATTGAGGAGCTGGCATGACAGTCTGAGAGAGAAAGAAGTAAGCTCTGTCACAACCCTCTCATAGGGTTTTCTGGTGCTTTGTGATGCACCCAAAGTCACCCACTGGGTTTCTGTGGCTGAGGAGACAGGAAAAGAAACTCAGGCTGATCAAAACTGCAGCCATTGCCAGTGTGAATATTGTACAATTTCCTTTCCATGAGGAATTTTCTAGAAAACTATACCATTTTGTAGGGAAGCTATACAACTGTTGCAGAAAAGCTGTGTAGTTTCCCATCATTGTGAGGAAAAGAATTCTTGAGTGTCTTGAAGCTATGGGGTGCAAAACTGTTTCATTGTTCTTGACGTCTACCAGGAATTGGGGAAAAAAACAGATTTACCACCCCTACACCTCAGTCATCTCAGGATGCAAGCTGACACCTGCTTGGAATAACCCTTGATATCGCTATGCACGTGTGGTCTCTACATAATGTAAATAATGCAGTGTGCTGGGATTGTTATATTACAGTGTAATAATCTAATCCATGAGGTGGCAAGTGATCTGTTCATATCATGAAGGCTGTGGCCTTCTCATAGTACTTAAATTTAGTTAAATTATGTGGTGTATACCACAACTGAAGAAGTTCAGACCATACCAGTTCAGTGATCCAATCATACTCTCAAACATGTGTATACACATGCACCAGCATATTCAGCGAGCATCTAAAAAAATAATGATTTTTTTTTCAGGGAAGAGATTCAAATTTCCTCTGGCATTTAATGTGTAAGCTTTCCAAATTTATCAGTTACCACCAGCATAACAACTTACATTTGTTTAACCATTAACATTTTAAGGTTCAAATTACAGCTCTTTCTTGCTTTCCTCAACAGAAGGAAAATATCACCACTTATAGTCTTAATCATTCAGCACTACATTAACATAAGAACCATTGTGCCTAAAAATAGAGGCATTAACATTTTGCTTAAATATATGTTGCTCTTAGATATCATGCTACATTTTAACAGTTTCCAAAGAGCAAAAGTAAAGATAAAAGAGAAGACACAGCCTGCAAAACAAAAACAAAAAAAAATTAGAGAGATGAAAGAAGATTGTAGGCGACTTCATGCAGACAGGAGAGCAATGACAGGTTTCTGTGAACAGGAGACATCCCATGTGAAAATCAGTGACTTTGGTTGTCAAAGGTAGCAATGATGTGTTTAGAACTGCTGTTAAATGACTGAACCGAGGATGTCGTACTTTGGACATATCATGAGACGATGTGACTCCCTGGAAAAGGCAACAGTGTTGAAAAGAGAGAAATTGCACTATAGATGGATTGATTCAGTCAAGGAGGTCAAAGCCCTAAGTCTGGAAGACCCGAGCAAGGCAGTGGAAAACTCGATCTCTCTGAGGTCTCTCATTCAAAGTTGACTTAACAGCAAATAACCACAATAGGTCTTCTTTATCAGTTTTAAAATAACCTTCTCCTAAATGTCCTGGTGGGGAAGGACAGAGTTAAAGTGAGGAGTTCCTTTTCTCAGCAGCCAGCATAGAAACTTACACAACTGGCAGGAAAAATCTACCCCTTACCTGCCGGCAGCACTACACTGTTATAGTGCTATTATTCCACTTTCACCATACGGTGGAATCCTGGGGTTTGCATTGGGGGGGGGGGCATTTAGAATTCTCAGCCAGAGAATTCTTTGGCCTATAATCCCAGAAAACTACAAATTCCAGAATTCCACAGAATGTTGAAAGTGGAATAATAGCACTATAACAGTGTTGTGCGGAAATAGCCTCAGTTATCTGCATGGAATTCACTCATCTTGTCAGCACTGTTTACCAGTCAGGCAGATTATTAAATGTAGAGGGGGATTAGAATCAGCCATATCTTGAAGTAGAATTATGGACAATAGTCAATTTGCAATAGCAAATGAATCTCATAGCAGAACCTCCTTTCTTTTCTTTTAATCTCATCTGCAAATTTTCATAATTTTTGACTGACTCCCTTTCTCACACACACTAACACACAAATGCACACGCATGCATGCATATGACCAGTTAGTGTTTTCCTTCCCATTTTGTGCTGAATAGAGTTAGCTGCTGAAAATATTACTTTCACTTATTAGGAAATCGTTATGAAAATTGGATATTACTTCTCTGAAATATTTTGAGTTTTTAATTTGCTTGTTTAAGCACTGCAAGGAAGAAAAAAAACCATCTAATCAGAGGGGCTTTGAAATGGAAAGAAAGACTGCAAAATTATGTACAAACGGTCTTATGTATTTATGAGCTAATAATGCTCCTTTGAAAAAGGTAATCTGCTTTCATGAGTTAAACTGCAAATCTCTGAAGACCGGGATAATATGTGAGGCCTAATCAGTGATATTATCCTCATTTCAGCTCTTAATCAGATAGACCATATGGTTTGGTTTACTGCTCAGTTGAAAATTTGTACAGTTTAGTTAGCTCTGTAATAAAGATTAAACTGTAGTCTAAGAGAACAAAAAATGCAGACTTTAAATCAGAGAACTCTATAATTTAGCTGTATAAATTTAGTCTGTTCAGTGATTAATGCTGCAATAGCAAAAGTCCACACAAAATTATTGCATTTTTCTCCATAATGGATGTGTTCTTTTTCCTTTGCAAAATAAATAAATAAAGAGCTTATTGCTTAAGCATGAAAAGAATTAATCTGAAATTTTTATTTTAAGTTTCAGTTTTGCAACCTAAGCATTAGAAGAGTCTCTCAATACTGGTCTGCAGTAGTATAGCTACAAGGAGAGGACCAAAGGAGTGCATTGCACTCTCCAATAAGAATTCCACCTCAATAATTTTTCCTTTAGTCTCCCAATTTCTGGCATCTCAACAGTTTAAAATTTCGGTTGAGCATTCAAAAATACATTTCAGACATCCAACGAACAGGAGTAGGCAAAGTGACCGAGAGAATGTGAACACGGTCGATAGAAGTTTCAAAGTATGAACAATTTTCAGTGTTTCGCTCTCTGCAAAACTAGAAATTTGAGGGCTGAAAGAAAAGATTGTTTTGGGGACAGAGTTCTCTTTTTGGGGAGGCTAAGACCTCATTTCCTCCAATGGCTACACCTCTAGCCTTAGAAGCTGCAATTTGTAGGAGATGTGGTGCTTATGTGGGGCAGAAGGGAGTTCGATGAGATGTTTTGGTTGTGCGTTCCAAGCAACTCAAGTGAACTAGTTGAGTAGCTTGATGTGGAGAAATGTAGGTGATGGTGGTGAGGACACATGCACAATCACCACCTTTACTGACTCATAATCCCATAGCGGTTACAAGGGGTTCAGTCTGTCCATTGTTGAGACCCGGGATAGGTAACTTCATTAAGGCCAGGGAGCATGTTTTTCAGTGGTCTGAGTGTCAGGCTAGAACATTGGGAGACCAGAATCCTGGCTCAGCCATGAAAATCTAGTGGGTTGCTTTGGTCAAGTCACATTCTCTCAACTTCAGAGGAAGGCAAGGGGAAAACCCATTCTGAACAAATTCCACCAAGAAAACCCTGCAATAGGGTTGCCTTAGGATTTCCATAAGCCAGAAATGACTTGAAGGCACATAGTAACTATACCAGTCTCAGTAGTAGACACACCATCATCACTCCTCTGATGCCAAGAAGTGCCAAAAATCAAAACTGAAAGTTACAGTTTAAAAAGGGAGGGGGGCTGTGTGTCCAAAAAAGGGTTAGGGGATGTATACAGTAGCCCCATCCACATTCACAAGAGTTAGGGGCGGAGAACCCTTGTAAAGTGGAAAAATCGTGAATAATCCCCCCCTTCCACGATTCCTCCCCAGAGCTCCCCCATCTAATTCTTTTGCCTCTGGCCCCAGCATTGGGGTGAGGGGAGATAAAAGACACAGTATGCGGCTTGCTGGTACTTTCCCCTCGAAGAAAGAAGAGCAGAGTTCTTGGGTTCTAGTTACTTCCAGTGGCCATCTTGAAAAGGAAGGGGTAGGAGTAAGGAGAGCACCTGGCCAATCAGCAGCCGTTGCACGGCAGAAAGTGCAGCCACATGGCAGAGAAGACACACCTCCTGCAGTGGGAGGGGGGGCTTTGCTCACCCAAAAAGAAAGAACATCAATTTTAAACAAAAGCCCCCCAAGCCTGCGGTAAGGGATTGAGAGGAGGAAAATGGCAGGGGAAGGCAAGCACCTGCCTCTCAAATAATCAAATTCATTAAGGTCAAATCCATGAATATGGAGGGAGGACTGTATCTTGTTTTATGAGAGAGCCAATTCTCTTTGTCTTGTATTTTTAACAGCAACAATAAAAAGGGGCCATTTTGTAAGGGTTTTTTTGATATATATATATGTGTGTGTGTGTGTGTGTGTGTGTGTGTGTGTATGTATATGTATATGTATATGTATATGTATGTATGTATATGTATATGTATATGTATGTATATGTGTATATATATATATATGTATATATGTATGTATGTATATGTATATGTATATGTATATATGTATGTATATGTGAAGAACTCCAGGGCTACCAAAAATGTGGCCTGCATCTGGCCCATAGGCCATGGGCCAGATGCCACTGATCTAGATTTTCCTTCCCTACATGTCGTAGAGATACGTTGCATGCTTCTCCAAAGAACAGAGGCCACAAGGTTGAAGATTGCTGGTCAAATTCACAGTGGTTGACTTGGTACTATTTTCCACAACTCTGTCTGACACCTTGCAAGGATACCTCCCGAAATGACAAAGATTCCAAATTTGTGAATACTTACGTGAGAGTTGGGCCTATTATTTATTTATTTATTTAATACCCTGCCTTTCTCACAGCACAGGCTTTAAGGCAACATGCAATCTTTTAAAAACACAATACAACTAGAAGACTCTTAGTACTAAAATTAAACCATAGAATCATAGAATCATAGAGTTGGAAGAGACCCCAGGGGCCATCCAGTCCAACCCCCTGCCATGCAGGAACACACATCAAAGCATTCCCAACACATGGCCATCCAACCTCTGCTTAAAAACCTCCAAAGATGGAGACTCCACCACACTCTGAGGCAGCATATAAAAATACCAGTTAAAAACAAAAGCAGTTGTAAAACACATTTAAGACATGATAAAATAGAAGCATGGCACCCCTTCCTGCGTTAGATGCTCTATCTGCCACAACATGTTAAAAACAAAATGCCTCCCTAATTAAAAATAATTTAAAAGTCTTCACTTGCTGGTAGAAAGGCAACTGGGAGGGGGCCAACCGGAACTCGCAGGGAAAGGAGTTCCACAACTTGCAAACAGCCACCAAGAAGGCTCTCTTCTGTGTCCTCACCAAGCATTTAGTAGAGAGGGACTATTTTTTTTTTATTTGGCATTCAGCAGGGCAGAATTGATGCCTGATAGTTCCAAGGAAAACTGTTGAGCTGTTTCTACTGACCAAGAAGCAGGCTGTGGTGCAATGGTGAAGAAGCAGAGAGACCCATAACCCATAACCTCTTTAGTTCCACTCCACAAGAATCATAGCTCTTCTGTGCCTATCTTCATATCCAACATATTCTTGTCATCCCACACATTTTTTCTCCCATATACTATACGGTGTCCCACACTTTTTAATAATTAGAAATAATCAAATAATATTGATTGCACAGTGATTCTAATAACCTCCCACCTGATTAAAAATAAAAACCAAAAAAAGGCAGAAAATTTATTTGAAAAACTTGCCTCTTGTTTGGCAAGAGTGAATCCTCACTTTGTCATGTCACAGCACGAGTGGAAATAATTGGGCACAATTTTAAAGGAAAGAAGAGGTTCGTCAGCATCTCAGGAAGGAATTCCTGCACAGTTTCAAGTGCTGTGTTCTTTCTTTGTGTGAGAGTTTGGTTTCTCCCACCGCCCCATACCAAAAAAACTGGACCAGTTAAACCTCTTTTTTTCACTTCCGTGCACACTATTTTCAGCGTTTTTGTGTTTAATATGGTGTGGGTGAAGGAGATTCAATCTCAAGTCTCAGATTGAACATTGAAATCAAACCCACAGTTTTAGGGAAGAGAAGGGAAAAACAATGGATCTACTAATTGTTCTTTGACCTTGACATAGAAAAAATTCTGTTAGCCAGTTCCCCATTGTGCAGTGGGAGCCTCAGTTCCTGTACGTGGTTGCACATCATGTCAGCAATGTAACTTTGTCATAATAAAGTTATGCATCACGGCATGTGTTGCAGGAACAAAGCCAATTATTTCAAAGATGTTTTTGGCTTATTACTGAAGCATGCAAAAGCAAGGTAGGGATGGGTCACCTGCCTGTTATTTGTATACAAAACTGGAAACTCTGTTCTTCAGTATTGTTGAAAACGATGCAAGAAGCTCATAAGGAACGGCAGGCCAAGGTGTTTAATCTCTAAAATTTGAAACACGAATCTTACATCTGCTGGACGTCTGACCCAGAGAACTTTTTCTCCCCAAATGTCTATGAAATGGTTATGTTTGCTGGGTTGCCTACACAGAGCATAAAAACACAAGACACAGTTAAAGATCAGAAATGTAGTGCATCATATCTTTCATTCTGAATCAGTCTTCCTCTTGCTCATACAATTGTACATGAAAAAGATATTAGTCAGTTTGGCAGTTATTTATTTGGACCACATCTCCAGTGGCCAGATTGGTTGTTGCTGGGGGTGGGTGGGTGGGTAGATTCTGAGATTTGCACTTCAGAAGAATTAACTTTCCCAGACTTTGCCATACCCTAAAAAAAACTTGTCCTGCCCACATAAAGTCACTTACAACTTTGATTTAAAAAAATAAAATCAATTGCTATTATTGTGGTTCTTGAAAACATTTTGTGCTGTTCTACTTAGCAGTATTTTATCTTTTCCAAATAGGCAGTCATGTTAGCTTATCAAAGCAAAAAACAAAAGAAGGTGTGCTAGGGATGTATTTCTGCAGCCGGTTTGTTTTTTCGTTCAAGAATGAAAACCTTTGATTTTCTCCTCGAGGGGTGTAACTGTGAGAGTTTTGGTGTGTTCATGTGAATCATTTTTCACATTTTCAAGATATTTTTACAAAAATTGTATAAAGGTTTTTGTGAAGGTTTTATTATTTTAAGCAGAGTCCATTTTTCATTCCAAATATAATGTTTTCTTAGCCAGCATGGTGTAGTGGTCCGAGTGTTGAACTATGACCCTGAAACCAGGGAAACCTACTGAATGACCTTGGGTCGTCACATGCTCTCAGCCCCCAAATATCCTGGAATAGGTTTGCCGTAAGTCAGGAATACAACACCACCACAATAATGTCTTATACTAAATATAACATCTTTCTAGAAGATAAATCCTTGTAGAAGATATATTCTGTGAAAAAAAAATATTTTTGTGCAGAATGTTTTTTTCTTACTGAAGCTGCTGGATGAAAAAAGTTGTTTTTTTTTTTCATATTTGCACAAGGGTGAAAAAATGTGCAATGGTTGACATTGTTTTCTTCTGTATTAAAATCATGTATTTACAATTTATTTACCATCATTTCTAGATTGCTTACCATAAAACAACATCGAAGCAATGTGAAACAATAAAATATATAACATTTAAAAGTTATAAAATCCTGCTTCCACAAAGCTTCTAAAGCACATAACAGATGACACCTCCTCTATGGTAGCAGAATGGTTTGAATCCTAAAATAACCCCAGGAAGTTTGTAGAGGGGAAGTCCTTCTTTCTCCACAGTTATCTCACCCCTCTCCTTCATGATTAATGTCAAACGGGTGTGGAGGAACTGATCGAGAAGAAGAAACATTGAGCGCACTGCCAGAATCAGGGGTGATTTTTTGAACGAACCTCTTCTTCAAGAATATTTGTGAATATTCTTTACTTTTCAAATGAATGATATATACTATATATATATATGAAATTCTGGATACATTTTGGACATCTTGTGACTTGGGCCATTTCCACACTAGACAGTTATAGTGCTATTATTCCACTTTCAACATCCTCTGGAATCCTCGGGTTTGCAGTTACAAACCCCAGGATTCCATAGGAAGTTGGAAGTGGAATAACGGCATTATAACAAGTCTAGTGCGGAAATGGCCTTAGACTATACTGTTTCACTTTGTTATCTAAGGAGGGGAGGCTTCTCAAGAGATATTCTTAAATAAAGGAATTTTTGTTAAAAAAAAAAAACAGAGGAAAAACTTCCAAAACCAGCTCCATAATGATGAAATTGCATAGATTATTGCCCGAAACGACAGAGTCCTTGATGCCAGATGGGAGGAGAATGGAATGGAATTAACAGAAAAAGGAAGAGGGAGATAGAAGCTCATAGATCTAGAAACAATAATAATAAGCATATCTCTATAAAAATAAGCCATTAACCTTATTCATATTTAGAAGGTATTTTTAATATCCACAGTGAGATGCAGTAGCTGTCAATGAACAGTAATGGAGAAATAAAATATTTTAATTGATTTTGGAATGAGCATTATTTGTCCACCACATACATATTCCTGAAGACCCCCCAACTGGAGCAATGTTTAGGAATTCATCCCAAACTTTATGTGGCATCTCCTGTGGCCAGAAGGAGATATTTGAATTTTTAGGGAGCCCTATCAATTTTGCAAGTACAAAAGGTAAATGGAAAACTTCTAAAGGGGAGAGAATGATTGCAAAAGAGAAGCCATATTTAACAGAACTGCGTATGCATGTACTAAATCCCTGAGTCACCCAAATCCTTTTCTGTACACATCCATTAAAAAAGAAGGTTCACTCTGCACGCTTCAAAAAGCTACCATAATGTGGGAGGTGAGAATCAAAAGGAAGCTCAGAAAAAATGACAGATAAAGAGAAAGGGAGTATATGAATACAGTAAGGGCTAAGACAGAGGGGCTGGCTTACTGGCAGCTTATCCTGGAGGAAAGAGGACAGAGGAGAAAGTGGGAGAGGAAAGATGACAGTGGAAATCTGGTAAACAAATATGGGAGAAGCAAGTGAGCACACAAAGGAGGGAAGGGTAGAATCAGACACGAGCTTGGATGAGGTATCTGGAAGGTGGGCACAGCAAAGGCACAAAGGACAAGAGGTGAACAAGTCAACCAAAGAGGAAAGTGTGGGAAGAGTAGTGAGACGAAGAAAGGGCAGGAGCCAGAAAAGGAATGACAGCTGAGGAAGGGGAAGTGAGAGACAGAACTGAAGGGTTGCATGAGGCACTGACCCCTTTGCTAATCCGTGGACCCTTTCATCACAGGCCACACTTTTTTACAACTTTAGACCTCAGATCTGAAGCATTCTTCCTGGAATACTACCAGTATTCTCATAACTGGCTGCCCTTACCAATTATAGGGAGGCATGGTATATACATTGAAATATGAATACTAGTACTACTGCTACTAACATCCTCTATATTACTGTATATTATTAATCACCTTACCACAATCTATGCAAAAAATACTGTTTACTGTCTTTAAAGAACTGGCAGGAATGTAAGACTGAAAAAGCTGTCAAAAATGCTGAAATAAAAACTGTATTGGAATTCAAGCTGACAAAACAGAAGATAAAAAGGCAGGCATAAGTGTGGTTGGGTTATAGATGTGGAAATCCCTGGAGATAGCAGAAGTAAAGACAGAGGGTAGGAAAATATTTCTGAAATATTAAAAACCACGATTTGATTTTCGGTGCCTCTGATGAAAGAAAACAACTGTGGTTCCAGTGGTGATAAGTGCTTGGGAACAATTCCATATAGAGTTGCATAGCATCTAAATGAAGTCACCATAAATAAGATGGCAATAGCACAGTTGCAAAAAGTGACACTGCCTGGAATGAGCAACATTGTCCTTTTATAGCTCACCGGTTCCTAGTGTCTTTGAAAGAACACAAATATTTGATGGTCCAAAACTCAAGTCAGTAAGTGAGTGGTATAGCTCTGTGCAAATATGTTTGTAAACACTGAGAGAGCTGGGAGATCATGGTTCCTATAGCTTATCTTGTTTCAATGCCCATACCATGACTCCCAATGGATCACTGATACCGCTGTTCTTTTGTCTGCAGTGAGCAGGCACCAGAAAAATATCTTGAATTGGCCAAATCAACACCATAACCCTGAAGGACATGGGCTTTGGTGACAGAGGTCAGAAAGGCCTAGAGAGAGAGACTGTCTCCAAAGTTCCACAGAGGCACTGAGCCATGAGAAGTTGGTGTAGACAGTCCTCCATTCAGTACCGTAATGAAGGAGGCGTTGCTCACCAAAATCTTTTACATAGTAATGACCAAATTCAACTTAGTTCCAAGTGGAGTAGACATACTGAATCTGTAGTACTTACAGATAAGGTGGTCTCTAAATTTTGAATGCTTCCACTGGTAATCTTTTGTGACAAACATTTTATCTACCCAAGAATAACTGCCTGCAAAACAGCAAGGAGTTGTCTTTTTTTTTAAAAAAAAAAAACTGAATAAACAATCCATGGGGAGAAATTATGCGCACCCATTCTTATGCAGCTCTGCACAAACAACTGCTTCTTTCTATTTTAGAGCTTACTCTTACTCTAAAGTAGCTTTTGTGTAGACATAGATACACTCACAACTGATCTAAACATATTTGGCAACATGATCACAGTCATATGTTTAAGAAATGCATGGGCAGTGTGTCACCAAGAAACTTGATGCAGCAATATTGGCTTCTAAAATGGACCTGTGGACTAAACGCTGTGTCCAAACAGTGTTCTAAATTAATATTCACTGTGTGGTTCAAGCTGCTAATAGTGTACTTTATGTAGGGCTAATTCAACATCCTTCATTAGAAGGTCACAGAGATTAACTCTGTAACTGGACAGCTGACTCAGCTAGAAAAAACAAATCCATGGAACAATAGATATGTACGTTTTTAAACCACAGCCAACAATTGCTAATTCACAAAAGGATACAGAAGACAAAAGGTTCCTCAACACCTTTCAGATAAATTTCAGGTTTCTGGCATTGTGAAAACTCCAGCCTAATTCATTACATCCAAGAAAGGTGTTGAGAAATGGGAATCAGGAGCTAAATCAAATACTGAATTCACAGTGTCATAGGTTTCTGGTTGGGCTATTGTGTCTTCCTTTGGAACAGCATAGTGCAAATATGAGATAGGAACGATTTAGGAGGGGCAGCCTTCATTGGAACCATAACAGGAAACCGTTCCTGCTCCCCCAAGTATGGCAACCTCAACAGAAAATACCCAGCAGTAGCTATTGTCTATAAAAGGAACATCAGGATGTGGTGATTGATGCATGTAGATTCAGAGGTAGTGTGAACCTCAGGTCTGGGGTTCAGATGCTCCTTTGCTTCTCCTGTTTCTTGCTCCTACCATTTCTGACCTCTTAAAGGACAAACTGTTACAAACTCAGCCTGGAGATATTGCTGGACCAGAGCCTCATAGTCAGAATCCAGTGAGGAATTCATCTCATTACTTGTACTGCATACGCAAATCCAGGATACCACATTCTCCTGCTAATCTTTCTGGGGCAGATATAACGTTAACCACCTGCTTTCCAGATCTTTGTATTTCCATTGAAATGAAAACGTATGCTAGAGAGAAAAAGGGCAAAGAAATATGAAATCCCCTGAAGGACCTGGTCGGTGACCTTTCAGCATCATTGAAAATGTAGGATATCCCTGTCGAAAAAGAAAACATTAATGGGAAAAATCATCGAATCATAGAATTGTAGAGCAAGAAAGTATCCCAAAGGGTAATCTGGTCCAACCCCTACCAGTGAAGGAATCGTAGGCCGTTTTTGTACTAGACTGTTATAGTGCTATTATTCCACTTTCAACATCCTATGGAATCCTGGGGTTTGCAGTTTAGCGAGGGGCCTTTGAGTCTCCTCCCTAAACTGCAAACCCCAGGATTCCATAGGATGTTGAAAGTGGAATAATAGCACTATAACAGTCTAGTGTGGAAATGGTCATGGCTGAAGCATCCCTGACAGGTGGCCACACAGCCTGTGTTTAAAAACTTGCAGTGAAGGAAGGTTCTTCCACCTTCCAAGGTAGGTAATTCCATTATGAATAGTTCTTTCCACCAGGAAGTTCTTCATTTTTCATCACAATCTCCCTTTCCTAGACAAAAGTTCTTCCTACTATCTCCTATCACCTCTCAGTTTTCTTTTCTCTGAGCTAAACATATACCCTTTGCCATGTTGGTTGCCCTCTTCTAGAAAATTCCAGCTTTACATCCTTCTTCAATAGAGGATCAACCTATCTCTGCAGTAGGAGTGTAACTTATTTTGTCTGCCATGCATGGACAAATAATTTCTCTCTTACGGTAACAAAAAATGAATGTTTCTGCCCAGTTTTCATTTATTTTGTTGTGTGAGATTGCTCCTTTTGTAGAAAAAAAATAGCAATTTTGTACCCAAACAAAAACAAACACAAAAAAGCTTGCACAGAAGACAGCTATCTTGCAGAACAAACCCATGTGAATATTTTTTGTTTGTTTGGACGATTAGTGGGGCTTGTACATGATTTTTCTTGTACCTTCCTTCCTTCCTTCCTTCCTTCCTTCCCTTTCCTTTCCTTCCCTTTCCTTTCCTTCCCTTTCCTTTCCTTTCCTTTCCTTTCCTTTCCTTTCCTTTCTCTTTTTCTTTCTCTTTTTCTTTTTCTTTTTCTTTGCTTTTTGCTTTTTGGCATAGAGAACAGTAATGTTGCACAAAAAAGTGACTGTATGCGCACAGTGTTTCCTGTGCAAAAAGCCCAAAATTCACACATATACACTCACAGAGAGAGAGGGAGAGAGGGAACCCCTTCATGTGTATATCTACACATATAATTTCCCCAAACACTTCAAGATACAGGTATACTGGGCAAGAGCTGTGCAGAAATGTGCATTTTCTCCACAGCAGGGAGAAAACAGGACTTTATTTGTCCTCATTTGGGAGGACTAAATAGTCAAATATTAACTTCTCTAGTGAAAACCAGGAAAAAATTGTGCAAAATTCTCACCCTTATGCTATTCTCTTTGAGTGCTGAGAGATCCATTTTCCATCCAGGAAACAAAAAAAAGCAAATATTCTTTCTGTCCATACTCTGCAGTGCACTGACTTTCTGTGTACACCCTGAAACAAGAGAGTTGTATGTTCAATGTAATCTCCATGACCCTCTTCAAATGAACAAAACCTTTGTCATACATTTTATTGTGAACTTTTTTGATGCTTTGCAACTGCCTGTTTGCCAATTACAGAATGTGGCAGATTCCCTTTAAGATGTGGCAAACAGCCTACATGTGGGATTCTCCATCACTTCTCCCCTCGCTGAGGCAAGAACACCTTTGATACATTTTCATCTGCCTTCTCTTAAAGCTCTTTTCCCCTCCCCATACCTATATTAATATCTTTCTAAAAGAAAATTCTCCAGCCTAGATTGTTCAGCGTTAATGGCATGTTGCTTCATTTGGAACAGAGTGGAGAATGGAAGCAAGCTAAGACATGGGGCAGCACTTGAAGATTTATTTAATCCTAATTGGATTAAAGATGCAATTTTTTTCCTCATACAAAGAAAGCAGAGTCGGAGATCACCCACTGGTGATGAAAAAGAGAGCTTCACTTCTATTAGCCTGCTGCCAACTTGATGGTTCTATTGCCATTTCAAGGTACCTATTATGATGCCATTAAAATGGCTTTCAGATTATATCCAGTCTACCTGGGAGGAGGTAAGATATATAGTGCTTTTTGAGCCCTAGGACAGTTCTTTCATCTTGATGTTCATAAAAAGGGGGGAAAGGGAGCTTGAAAGATGGCTTATTTTGTAGTATGAGCAACCCTTTTTTCATCTGAACTTTAATGTTCCCCGCTAGTGTTCTGAGGCCTGTGATCCTAAACTCTTTGCTTGTGCTGAAGCATCTCTGAGTTTTACCCCTGCCTTTGCATCATAATTACTGTTTTGCTGTAGCTTTTGGTGCTCTTTTAATGAAGATTAGGGGCATCATTTGATGTATGCAGAACAGCAGCTGACTCGCAAACGTAGCAAATCAGCTGGAGGGTGTCATCTTAAAGGAGCATTTCTGACGCCGAGCGCTCAGAGGCTGTTAGTGAAAAGGGCAATTCATTTGTCTCCCCTTGAAATAAAAACAAGATCCCTCACATTTCAATCAAGAGCTAGACTGGGGTATGTCCTGAAGGCTTTTCTTGCTGCCTAGAGCAGTTGTTGCTTCCATTGGGTTTGACACAGTGATGCATGCAAACCACGTCCTTGGTAGCAGCGAATTGAAATTGGGAAGGGAGGGGAATGGAAGCCTAGTTGAACAGATGGATCAGGGCTTATACGGTGCTGTGCATTGGAAACAGGAACAGATTAATGCCACAAGGGGAGACCAAAGGAATGGCAGAGAGAAATGAGGGCATTTGAACTTATTCATGAATCATTTCCAACTGGTAGCTTTGCCTGTAGGCATAATAAAAAAAAATTATACTAAAACGGAATATTTATTAAATGCTTGTTTGTTTTAATAGAGAATTTGGAGTCAAGGAACTCTACTGAGATCCAAGCGAAACTTGGCTTTACTTAACTCTCACTCAACCCTGTTGTTTCTAATTTGTTTGTTAATAACTTTGGTATTAAAAAGTATTCAAGCCAAGTTTTTGTTTTTGATGTTGTTCTTGTTATTTGCCATCACATTGACAACACCTTGTGGTGACCCTATAAATGAAAGACCTTCATGAGCCTTGGCGTTCAACAATTCTGCTCTGGTCCTGCAAACCCAGAACTCTTTGAATCAATGAATCAGTAATGCCCCGCTCTCTTCCCACTGCCTTCCACTTTGCTGAGTATTAACTTTTCTTTCCAATGAGCCATGTTGTTTCATTATTATGTCGAAAGTATGATAGCCTCTGTTTAGATGTTTTGACTTTCAGTGAGAGTTCAAGCCAGGATTACCTCTCCTGAAACCACAATCATCAGAAAAGGTTAAGTGTTGCAAATATTTTGGGAGAGGGTACATCACCACCACCTTGTGGGGAGGTGAAGAAAGTAATCACAGTTGCTGTGTGTATGAATCTAGCATTTGTCCCTGAGATTAACAGTAAAGGAGACTTGTAAGATTTGAGCCAGGAATTCCTGGTTTATGGCTTCTTCTCTTGGGATTCCATTCTCAAAAAACCTTCTAAAAGATTACTACTACTACTACTACTACTACTACTACTACTACTACTCTCTTTGTCTTTTTCTACTTCTTAAAATTCCACCCAGAAAAAGACACATCCCAAAAGGAAATCTGGAGTGTTTCATGGCATTGCGTTTGCAGCTATTTGCCCTTGCTTCCTGTGATTTCCAGTTCCTGCTTCTCCGGTCATTCAAGTCCTAGCTGTAAGTTTGAAATGACTTGAAGGCACATAAGAACAGCCACTGTATTTGACTCACTCACTGGTTTGTGTGGCCTGCCATCTTCATTGCATAGATGCTTTCTGGGTCACTGTCTGGAAAAGCTAGAGCTAGCATGGAGTGCTTCTAAACTGAGGAAGTACTCCAAAAAATGAGGGCATATCTAAGCTAACAGGTTAATGCAACATCTTCAGACGCCACCGAGGGGACATCATGAGAGGTTACTGAGATCAGGTTTCCTTGATTCCATAACAGAATGGGGTTTAAATGATAAACATTTTGCCTAATGGCATGTTTGCTACTGTTCTGGTTAATAAATGGGAAGGGGGACAGTTGATAATGCTTTGATACACAGTCTTCTGAATTTTTTTAGCAGACGGAACAATTTACAAACTACAGAATAAGGCAGAGGCTGTGAATCAGCTTCAGAAATCTTAATACTGCGAGTAGCTGATGTTCAGTTAGCTGAAGAGAAGGTGATTCAGGGAGTTTTCTTCTTGACAGCACAAATGATGCTACTTAACTGTTTGTAACGTTCCAGGAACTCTCTGCTGCCAGTACGAAGTTCATATGCCAATAAGAGAGAAAAAAAACTTAACACTAGTTAGTAGAGGAAATTTGAGTACACCTGCAGAGACTGGGGTGTGGTATCAAAGGAAGGGCATATAATGTAGCACAGGACTTTTTTTCCCCCAGCATAGCAAATGTTCTCCTTGCCCATATTTCTTAACTTTGAGGTGAACTGACCTAAACCTGATATAATGTTTAGTTGTTGTCCAAGTTGCACTACCCACTTGAAAATTCTAAATGCCAAATGAGGATCTTCCTGATAACAACAGTGTGGGGAATGGGGCAGTCAAAGCTTACCAGAAATTTGTGGCAGACATCTCAAAAACTTTCAGAGTGTTCTTGGTTTACTTCCAAGCTTCAGTGGCTACTTTCAGACTGAAATTCCAGATTGAAACAAAGGGAATTGGGGGGGAGGTCTGTCTAGAAGCAAAAAAAGATGACCTGCCGTAACTCATCGTTTAGTATGGTTCTTTTGCATCATTCAGCAACCTGTTCCCCCAACCAAGAACAAAAAGAGACACCATAAAATAAACTCTCTGGCCTAAATGCAATCGTTAATCTCTACTAGAGCAGACCTATGGAATCAGTGGTATCTACATAAGTTTCTACTTGGGCCATTTCCACACTAGATTGTTATAGTGCTATTATTCCACTTTCAGCATCCTATGGAATCCTAGTTTGCAGTTTAGAGAGGGACCTTGAGGCCCAAGTAGTGTGGAGATGGCCTTAGTTACATTAATGAATTAGTGGCCTACTGTAGTTAGGACTCACTGTTAGCAAATCTAGGTATCTGTCATTTTTTGATGTTATTTACACTTTGGGAAGGTCCTTATATCAATTTATAAAGACTAACAAAAATCCAAAATTTTTAAGATACGGTTGTGGGTGTCTCCACCCCAACATGTTTCCATTAAAAAAAGACGTCTGTGTTTCCTGCAAACTAATCTTTTATTCTACTGATTTTAATTGCAGGTTGCCAATTTGGCCTGCTCCATTTCCAATAATGAAGAAGGTGTGAAATTAGTCCGTATGGCAGCAACCCAGATTGATAGTCTGTGCCCACAGGTAAGCTATATTTGTGCATGGAATGTGGGTGTGGGTGTATTTAGCTGAAAACCTTTTGCAGCATTTAGAAACATAAGGTGTTCAACCCAGAAAAACACATGGCACAAAGATTAGACTTTTTGTTCCTGCTATTCTACTGTGAATTGCCTTGTCCAAATACAGAAAAATGCATTTGTATATCGAGCTTTGCGTAATGGACAGAATGATCAGAGTGCACACCTGTGTTTTTAGCATAGTCTAATCACTTTGTACTTATCCTTTGAGGAAAGGTTTTGTTTGTTTTGTTGCTTACAACAACTGATTCTCCTTCTCAGGTGATAAACGCGGCACTCACATTGGCTGCCAGGCCCCAGAGCAAAGTGGCCCAAGACAACATGGACGTTTTCAAAGATCAGTGGGAGAAGCAGGTGCGGGTTCTCACAGAGGCAGTCGATGATATCACTTCCGTGGATGACTTCCTCTCGGTCTCAGGTACTTCAGTCTAAACAGTGACCATGAAATGAAGAATAGGTCGATTTAATCATAAGAATCCTAGAATTGGAAGCGACCACAGGGCTTATCCAGTCCAACCCCCTGCCATGCAGGAAGACACCATCAAAGCATTCCCAATAGATGGCCATCCAGCTTTTGTTTAAAATCCTCCAAAGAAAGAGGCTCCACCACACTCCCAGCCAGCAGCGTATTCCACTGTAGAACTGCTCTTACCATCAGGAAGTTGTTCCTTTAGGTGGAATCTCTTTTCCTATAGTCTCTGAAGCATCAGAAAATGAGCTTGTCCCATCTTCCATATGGCATCCCTTCAGATATTTAAACATGGCTCTCATGTCACCTCTTAACCTTCTTTTTTCCAGGCTAAACATACCCATCTCCCTAAGTTGCTCCACATATGGCATCATTTCCAGGCTTCTTACCATTTTGTTCACTCTTGTGGACATGTTCCAGCTTGTCAATATCCTTCTTGAAGGATATTGTAAGGTGAGCACCCTGTAGTGAACGTAGACCCAGTCATCAGGCAAATTGATTCAGGAATCTTTATGTCATGGCCAAATCTTCACAACTATCCCATGGCAATGAAAACCTCATTCTATGCTTACTAGGTCCTGCTGGATTATTTCACTGCATCCTGGCAGTTCTGAGGAAGTAAACATTTAGTAACTTGGACTCTTTCCACACATTACCTTATCGCGGAGGTGGGGGGTGCCGTTCGCAGAAGCAGGCTCTTGCGCGAGGCACTCTCTTCGCTGCTCCTTTGTCCCGCAGCTGGCTTCCTGGTCACGCGACCGTCGTGTGAGCGCCCCGCCCCTTCCTTCCGCAGTGCAGCCTGGGAGCTGTAGGCTGAGTTGGGGGAGGAAGCGCGACCGGCGCACCAGGGACGACGTACCGCAGGGCAGGTAAGCGCGCGCGGGCCCTGGAAGCCTTGCACGACCGCGCAGCATTTTCGGCTTGAAGCCGAAAATAAGAAAATGCATGCGCGATTCGCGTTAGGCTCGTGAGCGTCACGTAAATGGGAGTGCGTCATACGGACCACCGCTCCCATTTACGCGATGCTCAAGGGGCCCTCTCACAAAAGAAACTACGTGCGAAAAGGGCCCTGGTTAGATAGTACTCTAAGCCTTAGACTGGGAAGTGGATCACAAATCAGGAATGTAGCTACTGAGGGGGAGATAAAGGCCCTTTCTGCCCCTTACCTTTTTCCGGCGCTGGGGTGCGGGGATCGCACAAGCAGCCTCTGGCGACGGGCTCTCGTGTCCCTGCTGCTTCAGCTCCACACAAGCTGCCTGCTCACACGAGAGCCCCGCCTCTTCCGTCCACAGCGCAGCCTGGGAGTTTCCCAGGCTGTGCTGGGGCAGGAAGCGCGACCGCCGTGGCTCCAGAGGCTCCGCATGCCAGGTAAGTGCACGCACAGGGCCCGGGAACAATACGTGATCACGCATCATTTTCGGCTTCCAGCTGAAAATGAAAAGGTGCGTGATCGGCGCCTGCTGGCCCCTAACTGTGAGTGCATCATGCAGATTGCTCCTCACAATCATATGATGCTCCAGCCGCCCTTTTGCATGGCAAATGCCATGTGGAAGGGGCCCAGATGAGGGTGTTTTGCCTCATAAAATAAGAATTCTTATGTCCATGGAGAAGGTTAGAAGTTGCAGCTCAGGAAAGTTGCTTTTGTGACGGCCACCCCCAGAATCATCCTCCCAGCTGGTTGGAAGATTCAGGGAGCAGTAGTGCAAAAATAAAATAAAATAAATTAATAAATGCGTGGTGGAACAAAGCTTTCAGGGAAATGTTCTTATCAGTTGAAAAGGACTGTGGAATGTCTCTGTTGAAAGAGACAGCAAATCTAGTTCTCATTAACCACATAGCAACAGTAGGTACTGTCTGTCCTCTGGTAGATATGCGAACCCGGGCTAAAAGACAAATGATTGGGATTATCAGAGAAATCTCTTGATAACAGCACTGTATTTCATGATCTGTTCAATTGAAATCAGCTCTCTCATTGATGTATCCCAGGCCTATCCAGCTTTTTCTCTACTCAGTGTTCAGTCTGCAGAAAATCTCATGGGAAAGGTACTTTTGCATTGAAGCAGCAATTTCCAATCATTATTCACATGAAAAAGAGCCTTTCAGGGTTTTTTTTTTAAAACATAAACGGCTTCCTATTTTTCCTCCTTTTTTTGTTTTCTGTTGTTTTTCTTTCTTCTTATCTGGGTTGCCCTGGTCAATTGCAATGGAAAATGCAACGAATTTGAAGCCTGGGATAAGAGTTTTCAAAGGAAGATGTGTGCAATGTTGTAAATGATGAAACAAATGGTAAATGGTAAATTCTATGGGTAATCGAAGTCTATGGAAGTCATGGTAACTAGCACTCCCATAGTAACTAGCCACTCTTACCACAGTTCTCTTACTGCGAGTCTCTGGTATTAGACAGCTGCCTTATAGGGAGATTTACCAATTGAAACTCAGAGATTTACCTCAGGAAATAAAAATGTTGTGTTGAATAGCATGATCCTTTTGAGGTTTCTGTCAGCCTGCCTCACAAGTTTTGAGTGGCATGTTGGACTTTTGGAAACCTGGACTCAAATCCTCTTCAAGCAAGAAAGCATTAACTGAGTGGCAGTGAGCAGATCACTGGCTCTTGGCTTCAGCTACCATGCTCCTTCTTTAAACAATACCGGTGGTACAGAGTAGCCATGGAGACATGTTCTGCAATGCTTTATCACTTTAAAAGAACAATATCATTGAAGAACAATCGTGGTATTTTCTTTTCCCTGTGTAGAAAACCATATCTTGGAAGACGTCAATAAATGTGTGATTGCTCTGCAAGAGGGAGATGTTGACACGTTGGACAGAACTGCGGGGGCCATCCGAGGCCGTGCAGCCAGAGTCATCCATATAATTAACGCTGAAATGGAAAACTATGAAGCTGGGGTTTATACAGAGAAAGTGTTAGAAGCAACAAAATTGCTTTCTGAAACAGGTGAGTGTGGCTAGCAAACAGTACACAATATACCCAATCCTTCTCCCATTCCAGCTTGCATCAAGGTGTGTATTTCATTTATACCGTCTTCTTTAAAAAAAAGGGGGGATGATTGGGGCAAGAGTATTAAAACGCAGAATTAAGAACAAAGACTGGATCAAAAGATAAATTATGAGCCACCCTGCGTCCTCTACAGGAGCAGCAGTGGGATATTAAAGAAAGAAAGAAATGCGGATCAATTAAAAATGCAACTAAAAGCATGAAAACAATAGAGCAATCACCCAACAGTTACAACCCCCTTGAACAACAGAGCAGGTTACATTCTAGAGGCTTGCCATAACTGAAATGTCTTTATTTGCTGGGAGAAGGATGTCATAGAAGAGTAAGCCTAGGCTCCCATAACAGGGAGTTCCACAGTCAGGATATGGCTACCAAGAACACCTATCCCCACCATATATGCCCCCAGTGGTGGTAGCAAGTCCTAGGCTTTGCCCAAAGATCTTTAAGCCCAGGCGGGTTTGTCTTGTAGATTGCATCTTTTCAAATAGCCTGGTCCCAAGTTAGAGAGAGATATGGTCCATCCTGTAACCTGCGAAAGACTCTGCATTTGGTTGCTTCTCCAACAACTGCCACAGCTTCCCTTGGAGTAATCATCATACATCAAAAGCATGTTTTATGTTCTGCTTGAGTTTGACATCTTGCATATACACTGCCTCAGGTGTAATCTCTTACCCACTCTCATTCTGTTATTTGCCAATGATTCTCGGGTGGTTCTGGATTTGCAGCAATATCTGCCTCCACTTTCTCCTAACGGTACTTGAGATGAAGTACTGTTTGATTATTGCTGCCTTTGATTTGTGCATAAGAAAATACAGTATTAAATATCCTGGGGGTGGGGGGTGTTAATTAATTCTCCCTAGTGGGTGTTATTTATATTATAATAACCACTTTTCCATGAGAAGGAACGGGATCTTGTAGCACCTTTGAGACTAACAGAATTTTGTTATATAAGCTTTCATAGGCCATTTCCTCACTAGACTGTTATAGCGCTATTATTCCACTTTCAATATTCTATGGAATCCTGGAGTTTGCAGTTCAAACTGCAAACCCCAGGATTCCATAGGATGTTGAAAGTGGAATAATAGTACTATAACAGTCTAGTGCGGAAATGGCCATAGACTCAGCCTACTTCATCAGATGCCTTGTAAACTGAGCTTACAAAAGTTTATGCTGCAAACTTCTTTCTCGCAGTTAGTCTCAAAGATGCTACAAGATTCCTTTGTATACTCACATAGCAATGTCTCTGAATATGAGAAAGAGAGTCAACAGCGATCTGTGTCTGAAACAGACTAAGGAAACTGACGTTATAAGGGGATCTGGACTGCTACTGTATACCCATTGAAATTCTTCCTATGTTATTCTGTTTTTTCCCTGTGACCAGTGAGGACTTGCTATATGTGTTTGTGTGTAACTTGTAGTTCTTCCTGCAACCAAACAAAGCATGATAGGTTGGTTTTGTTGAAGAAAGAGTAAACTGTGCAGAAGGAACTGTTCGATGCTGCTTTTCCTGTCCTTTCAAATCTGTGAATTTTGATGATGTTCTTGCCATAATCAACACCAGAGTGACCTGACATTAGTATTTCTAGGTAGATGTCATACTGAGTTGAAGAAAATTCCAGTTGGGTGGTCAGATTATTAACACTTGAGTTCTCCTTCTCCACCTTTTAGTGCACGTGGGCCTCGATAAATGGGCCTCGATGGCAAAACCTGAAAACTCAAGAGTGATTATTTTATTTCTGATCATGTTCCAAAGTTTGACCGTATCACACTCCTGATGATATCATCAGCATGATAGGTACTTTCCTCCCAACCTCGCCCCTCCGCTATCAGTCCTTGATTTCTTCTTATTTATATTTATTTATTAGAGTATTCATATTTTACCATTTATCATGAGATCTCAGGTTGGCGTACAAATAAAATTTATCCAGAACTCGCCTACCAAGCTGCAAAGGTGGTGTTTTGTTATGATGATGGACCAGGCAACTTTTCTTTATGTCTTATATTTCCACAAATCTGAAACACCTGGGCCTTGGAAAACATAATTTGCCCAGTGCACCTGTTAAAGACGCAGAAGCTCTAGGAACTACATCTCCCAGGTTTCAAAGTGCAGCCCTGCATCAGCAGTATTATTGGAATCCCTGCTGAAAACCTTTAGCTAGTGTTAATTGCAGTCAGAATGGAGTTTACATGAAAAATTAAAGCAGGCAAGGAACATTAGAGATTGTACAGACTTATACTTCACTACAATGGAAGGAAGTGAGTTACAAAAATTCAAATTCCCTGTCTTGTCATTCTGAAATTCAATACAATGTCTACATGAAAAACTCTAGGTGGTGGTGATGATGGTGATGGTTATCTTGTAAATATCTTGCTTGTTTACTACTTTACTGAGCAGATTTAGCCTTCAGACCTGATTGTGTAGCTATGAGCAAGGAATGATACTATAATTAATTAAGATCAGAACACTAAAATTTGTGACCCCGTCCCAAGCAAACACTACACACCAGCCAAATATTCTGCCCTGACCAATGCTTGACAGCTGTCTTTCTCTTTTTACAGTCATAAAAAGATGAGGCTTCTTGAGATCCTTGTGAGCTCTGCAGTTTTTGCAGTCTTGATTTAACAGTACATTCCTCTCTGCCCTTGAAGTTCATAGCAGAGAATAGCTCGTCTCTCTCTCAGTCAACTTGACAACAATCCCACAAGGTTGAATGTTCTTTCCCCCATGTGAGTGGTGGGGAGTTGAAGGCCCTTTCCGCACCTTACCTTTTTCCGGCACTGAGGTGTAGGCATCGCACGAGCAGCCTCCGGCGAGAGGCTCTCGCGTCCGGGGTCCTTCAGCTGCGCACGAGCTGTCTGCTTGCGCGAGAGCCCCGCCTCTTCCGCAGCGCAGCGCAGCCTAGGAGTTTCCCAGGCTGCGCTGGGGCAGGAAGCGTGACCAACGCAGCTCTGGAGGCTCCGCATGCCAGGTAAGTGCACATGGGGCCCAGGAGCAATGTATGATTGTGCATCATTTTTGGCTTCCAGCCAAAAATGAAAAGGTGCGCGATCAGTGCCTGCTGGCCCCTGGAGCGTCACGTGATTGTGAGTGCATCATGCAGATTGTTCCTCACAATCGCGCGACGCTCCAGGCCCTCTTTCCCATGGAAAATGCTGTGTGAAATGGGCCGAAGTTGAGAGACAGTCATATGTCTAAAGCCAATAGGTACTGAGATGAACTGGGCTTGAGTTGCTGAAGATACTCACAAGCATCAGCAAAAGTTTTAAATGCCTTTCTCATAAAAAGATGGATTGGCATACTTATAAGGCCCTACATCCATTAACATGCATCTATAAATAAGATAGATTTCCTGTTTACTGAAAGATGTAAATTTTGATGTAGGTGTCTCTTAATAGTTCAGAAATCCAATGATATACCTTCATGTTCTCAGTCTAGATAACGAAAAAACTGGGAGGATGGTATATGTTTGTACAAAGATAAAGGAAGACTGATAGAACTGTAAATTCAAATGAGAGTTTATTTCAAGTCTTGGAACTTGTCTGAAGTTCTGGGCAATGGAAATCCATTTAGTCAAATTAAGATGGAGCAAGAAAGATCTCATAGCAGTTTTTGAAGGGCTAAATAGGGTTGAACTTTTAAGGGATGAACTTTCTGGGCTGCTGTTGCAGTGAACAAAGTTGAAAACACAAGAGCCCAGAACAATTTGGCAGACTTGGTCTTAAATGTCATCAGGATTAAATTACAGATTGTACAGTCAGCCCTCTACATTTGCAGGTTTCACTTTTGCAGATTTGATTATTCATGGATTATTCGCTGTCACCTCTGCTACCACCCTATGCCATTTTTAATAAGGATTGCAATCCTCGTGAGACTGAGAAACTGCGAACGAGGCTAGTAAGTCCCTCTTAAAAATGATGTGGGGCAGCAGTGGAGGTGGCAGTAAGCCCCTCCAGCCATCCACTTCTGCCTTGTGAAGGAACCCAGATGCCTCTAAGGAGTCTATGGTGGGTTGAATATGGTGATCATACTTTTTTGTTTGTTAAATATGGTTTGGGAGAAATGTTTGGAAACATTTCTGGGCCTAGAGTTCTTTGTGGTTTTTTCCACTTTCACAGGGGTCCTGTGCCCCTAACCTTAGAGAATGTGAAGGGATGACTGTGTTTAGATGCACAGGAAAGTAAATGACAGGTTTCATGGGTAAAGCTATGTGTGATCCATTACTAATCTGGTAGGCTTGCTCACACAGTCTTAAAGCTTTCTGTCCCTGAAGAATTCTTGTGCACTATAGGAGCGTGTCTCATAGGATCCACTTTTAAGGAATGTTTTGTTTGTGAATTGCTTCAGGGAGGCAGGTGAGGGCCAACGTAACGGTGTAGTCCCAGGGACTACACGTCATGTCAGTATTTTATGGTGCCCCTAGGATCCTCTTCTACACCACCGCAAAAGATCTAGGATGCAACTCTTGGACTGTGCAGGTCAACCACTCTGCCACCAAGGGCTCCACTACTTTTTCTTCAAATGAAGGACACAGTTCCCTGCACCCAGGGAGATTCCTTGTCCACTCCAGTGAAGACAGAATCCTACTTATGCAGAAAATCTACATGTAATTGTTGTTATTTGCCGCCAAATTGTCTTCTGTTGGCCCTATCAATGAGAAATCTCCGTGGGCTCCAATCATCAACTGACCTGCTCAGGTCTTGCCAACTCAGCAACTTGATTTCCTTAATTGAATCATATGGAACAGTCTAGGGCTATTTCCACACTACATTGTTATGGTGCTATCATTCCACTTTCAGTATCCTATGGAATCTTGGGGTTTGCAGTTTAGGGAAGGACATTTAGAATTCTCAGCCAGAGAACTCTTTGGCCTCAGTAAACAACACAGCCCAGAATTCCACAGGATGCTGAAAGTGGAATAATAGCACTATAGCAGTGTAATGTGGACATGGCCCCAATATCTTGATCAGGAGCTATTCTCAATAACTATCAATAGCTATTCTCAATATTCTCACTAAGTCCCAATAACAGCAGTTAACTTGGTAATGAAACCCTGTAAAGGTTTAAGATCTAAAGGTTTAGATCCGGTTTAAATGTCTTTTCCTTCTTTCTTGTTTCCACAAAGGCTGAAATATATAGAAGGTGTGGACTTAAAAGTTGCTCAACCCAACTTAATTTTTGGGATCAGCCAAAGATTTTGTCATTCATTGTTTAATAATAAAATAAGAGTTCAGGGCAGGCAAAGAATGGTAATTTTTAAGCAGTTGTTATTGCTAACATTTCTGGGCCAGCGTTATGAAAGATTTTGCCTATTTGCTTTTCATAGAACTAATTCACAATGATAAAAAACACAATGAACCAAATCTACAGCAGTGCCATGGCATATTTAATGTGCTCTTTCACAAAGCTTGAATTATAATAAAGTGCTAACAGCTCTATAGTGAATGTGTGCCTGGCCATGCCATTCTTTTTGGGGTTTTATGCCAAAAATGAAAATGTTGAAAAGACCCAATTGTTGCAGTGTACCGACAGAGACGTTCTAATTGCAGTTCCCTGCTTTTCAGTGATGAAGACTGTTAATGCAAGTCTTTTTTTTTTTTACAAGAATATATAAAAGGGTTCTTGCCAGTTATGCAACATGAGGAGTTCTATGCAAAGACTATTCATACTAGTTTTTTTCATGGTCTTGTTTGTATGATGGTTTGCCAGTGGAGAGAAGGAAGTATGGATATCAGGATAATATTTCACAAAAAGAAATATCGTGAAGCTATGACCTAAATCCATTTCTTGGTCCGAACTAAAGTTAGATCCATTAAATGAAACCCATTGAACTTACATAATGGTTGTTCTAAGAAGTTCCCATAGATTCAGTGGGTCTGAGGAGTGGTAACTCCTCTTGGGTGCTGGTACAGTGGAAAGTCCTGTTGCAATAATAAAAAGTAGCATTTTGCTGGCAGTGGTCACCACTGACAACAGTGAGACTGCCACTCACACAACAAGCCCTGGGATGCATCATTGCCAAGTAATGAGAATATCAAACCACTCATACTGAGATCTGTTGTGGGTTTTTTCCCCCCTCATATTGTCCAGACCTAACAATGGGCTTTACACCTATATATCCAACTGCAGCAATTGTTATGGTTGTTGTTGTAGTTGTGTTGTTGTTACTCCTAGGCCCTTTCCGCATGTGGGGGGGGGAACGGCCAAAAACAAAGCTTACCGGCTTTGTTTTCCGGCTGCCGAGTACGTCGCCACGAGGAGCAGCGCGAATTCGCTGCTCTGCAGTCCTCCGGCGTCCCAAATGGTGGCTTCTGGTTGGTGGAGGCTCTCCACCAACCGGAGAAGCTTGCCAGCTGGAAGCCCACCCCTGGCAGATCTGCAGGCACGCACTTGTGCGCGCCTGCAAATCTGCTCCGGAGCCGGGCGACGGAGCGGCACGGGGTTGCGCGCTCTGTGATTTTTAAAAACCTCTAAAAAGAGGTTTTTAAAAAGCACGCCAAGCGACCAGTTCCGGTCGCTCTGGAGTGGACTGAGGTATGGAACTACAGAAAGTAGTCCACCCCAGTCCACTCTACAATACAGAAGACCTCCGTTAGAGGTCGCTCTGCACCGTTTTACTAGCCCGGTGCAGAAATGGACCTAGTACCACTATGACATATGTTGGTTTCACAACCTACCAAGTGTTACCAACTGGGCTTTGGGATCACAGCGATTCAAATTGCATACAGGAATGTAGGAATCAATGAAGTATTGTTGGATAACGAGCCATGTTCCAATTAGTGCTCTTTTTTTTAATCACTCTGTTATGAACCCATCTGTGTATCTATGGTGATTTTATTCAGAGGTTTTGTCAGTCTATTTCCAGTTGCTCCCAGAATACCTATTATCACTGGAACCAGAGTTGTTTTCCTTTCCCAGAGGCACTGAATCTCAGTTTGTACATTTTCCTATTTCATGATCTTTTCCCTCTCTTTGTGTTCGATTCTGCTCTCCCTGAAGATTGCCACGTCTATAATGCAAACTTTCTTTTTCCCGACCATGATTTTGTCTGCAATATTATTTTCCTGTTGTTTGTCAGCTTAAATCTTTAAGTCCCTTGGAATTTTTTTGTGAATCACATTGTTGCATGGGTTCTGACGAATCATTACAGTCACTTTATAATGAAGTTTCTTATATTCAGTCTGCATAGTCTCACTACACAAATTAATGAGGTGCTCAATAGTTTCACCTTTTCTTAGCATAGGCAATATTTACTATCCATAGTTATTTTTTCAATATTAGTCTTGATGCTATTTGTGTTAAGCACCTGTTGCAGTAAAAAGTCTTTCAGGGTTTTTTTTCCCCCAGTTTCCTGTTCTTTTACTAGTACTACTACCAGTGTGTTGTTGTTGTTGTTGTTGTTGTCTTAGGGAACCCTCTAAGTGAATTGTGAAGATGCATACCACGGCACTGTCAAGAGTGTCCCAATGTACATTGGGCTCCCCTGATGCAACCAGTACTCCCTAACTGATGTCCTAATATGCAACCCCTTGTGCGTCAGACCCCCTATGCAACAGTCACTTTGCTGGCTCACCCATGTAGTAACCTATCAGCTGTCCCTTGCTAAATAAGGATGTTGCAAAAAAGCTCGGTTCTGTTGCCCACAGATGCAAGTCCACTTATGAAAGTACAGGTCCTCAAGGGAATTCCAGCCATCATTATCGCTACCACTATTGCTACTATTTGCTATCTATTTGTTCACATTTGTAACAGGGGGGAGTTGGCAGTTGATGCAAATGAATGAGCACACTCAAAGCAGTTGGAAACATTACAAATTTCAAGTCTAGAACTGTTTTTTTGTAACTCTTGTAAGAACTATTGAAGTGTTACTCCCCTTTCGCTGCCATGACCAGGAACATGTGAGCAAGAGAATAAGAATGAGCCCTGCCCTGCCCCTCACATATCCCTAAAGCTGTTCCTACAAACTGCCACATATTTAGACCTGAACCTCTGTAACAAGGAATAACTAGGGTTCTGATTCATACAGGAAACCTAGCCAAACAGACAGTACACCCTCCCAACACAAGGAACACTGTAGAAGCTATGGCAGCGACATGCAGAAGAAGAGGGCCTCTACTCTTTCCCAGGTGTGGTGCTAATGGCTGTGGGGCAGAACCCCTGGACAGATTCCTAATGAGACTGGAATTGAGGAAGACTATATACCTTTTCGCACCTTACCTTTTACCGGTGCTGGGCCGCTCAGCTCGCACACGAAGGCTTGGGAGGAATGCTGCGGCCTCCCTGCCGTGTCCCTGCTGCTTCGGGTCCGCAGCTGCTTCCTCGTTGCGTGAGCACGCCGCCTCTTCCATTTGCAGTGCAGCCTGGGACCTTGCAGGCTGCACTGAGGAGAGGACAAGCGACTGGCCTGGCTCCCGAGGCTTCGCAAGGCAGGTAAGTGCGCTCAGGGCGCCAGAGCAGGGCACGAGCGTGCGCCGTTTTTGGCTTTGAGCCGAAAATGAAAAAATCTGTGCGTGCTCCGCGTCAGGCCCTTAAGCGTCACGTAAATGTGAGTGCGTCATGCAGACCACTCCTCACATTTACGCGACGCTCAAGGGGCTCTTTCACTTCAAAACGGCCGTGCAAAAAGGGCTGTATAACATAAGTCAACTAAAGGACAAAAGAAAGAAAATGAAAATAATAGGAGAGATGTTCTCACCCCTAATTCAGACTTCGTACCAAACTATCTGAACTGTGCCCTAGTATCCTCATTTCAGCCCATTTTCTAACTTTTTTTTTCTGTGTGCCACACACTTCTGACCTTTACATTTATATCTGAGCCTCCCCTTTTCGTAATTTTGCATCTAGTTCTCGTCAGACTCCGTGTTTATTCTATTGAATGTTCTAGTTTTCACAAAGAGCAGCTTAGAGAGTCAACTTATTTCTTGATGTACCTTATTAAGGGGCAGATATGGGCTCATTTGAAGGACAGTGTTGGTTATTTTTATGTAGAAGCACTCAAATATGAGAGCCTTCATCTGCAGCCTCAAGTGGTACAGTCAGGAAGCAAATATAATACAATCATGAAGCAAATACAATGCAGCAAAATACAATAAAATCTAAGATTACAGTGATACCTTTATAAGGGCAACCAAAGGCCACAAAATACATGTTGTTGTTGTTATCTCCCCAACTTACCCGTATTTGCCAATGTATAAGATGCACCAGCGTATAAGGCGCACCCCTTTTATATGCCAGCAAATACTGTTTGCTAATGTATAAGATACACCAGCATGTAAGACACACCCCATTTTCAAACAGTATTTTTTGGGAGAAAAAAAGTGAGTCTTATATGCCAGCAAATACAATAATCACATTTCCAGATTTTTTCTCCCAGTATAATCTTTATAATCAAGACTAATTTTGCTATCAAAGTCATTTTCTGGGTTTCACAGGTGAGTTATGTTGGATTTGTTGGTTGGGTTTTAATTGTCAGCAAAACCAGCAACATTTGCTATACAAGAACATGGAAGTTGTTTCTGTTATATGAGGACAGCATCTCCATGTATTCGCAATGAATGCAAGTGAGACCATTCTGTGTTCCATGTATCCATCCCCCCTTTCCTCTTTAACTGAACATTTATTCATTTTTAAATGAGGAGCTTTTGAAGATCTAGAGGGGAACTAATTTGAATAATAATAGAAATGGGGGAAACTCAATGCAGCCTACTTTCTTAATTATTATTTACATTTTGAGAGATCTCGTCAGGGAAAGCATCTGGTTGTTGAGCTGTGAAAAACTGACACGTCAGGCTGAATTGCTGTTTTCGAACTATTTTCAAGGGGCTTGTGTATATTTTTTCCCCTCGTAGGTCTCATTTGAAGTACGCACAGTGAAAAAAGAGGAAAAGTCAGAGTCTGTCGTGAGGCACTGCAGCTTAAGTTCAAAGCTTGCAGAGTTAATGTATATACTCATGTATGTGTCTAGAAATTTTAGTCAAAAAATTAATTCCGGAAAACCTGGGTCAGCTTATCCATGGGTCAATGTATACTGTACCTTGACTCTTATAAGAAAAAGGAACTATCTCCTTCTCTGAGTAGAGTGGCAAAAGGCAAGAGCTTAGTCCCTCCTGGGAGAACTTAAAAGAAGCATCGACTGCCTCCCTCTCTTCTCTCTACCGTGGTGCAATTTCTAACCTTTTTTTGAATGCCGGGGAGGAAAAATGGCGGTGTTGGCTCTTTGGTGCTTCTCCTTAAAGGAGCACTGAGAGAGTAGAGGGGGTCAGTGCTCCTTTTAGGTTTTCTCAGGACAGAGAAAGCTCTCAGCTTTTGCCACCCTATACAGAAAAGAGGATGGTTCCTTTTTTGACAAGAGTCTATACTGTGCGTTAACAATTCAAGACGGTGCTCCTCCCACAAATAGACTGTGGTTTCCCTCAATCTTTGGCCAAAGAAAATGACACCTATTGCTTCAAGAGACCATTCCCCTTCCCTCTGTCTCTCAATCTCTCTCTCTCTCCCCCTCCCACTTCTCTCTCTTTGGCCATTTCCGCATTACAGTTACAGTGCTATTATTCCACTTTCAACATCCTATGGAATTCTGGAGTTTGTCGCTTACTGAGGCCAAAGACATCCCTCCCTAAACTGCAGTTCTCAGGATTCCATAGGATGTTGAAAGTGGAATAATAGCACTATAACTGTGTCATGCAGAAATGGCCTTTATCTCTCTCCATGTTGCCTTTCTGATTATTTCTGTCACCTTCTGGCTGGAATCCTGTTAGTGAGTGACTTGCGCATACATAAATGCAGCTCATTGTTTGTTGCTGTGTGTCTTCAAGTCATTTCCAACTTATGGTGACCCTAAGGCAAACCTAATATAGGGTTTTCTGGGGCTAAGAGTGTGTGACACGCTCAAGTCACCTAGTGGGTTTCTGTGGCCGAGCAGGGAATTGAACTATGGTCTCAAATGTTGTAGTCTGACACTCAAACCACTGCATCACTCTGACTGTCCTGGAATATAGTACCAGAGGTTTTTGCTTTCTGTTGCGCTGCATTATATGTTTTTGTAGTCTTCAAGCTATAGAAATTCTTGTACATTCTGAGGCCATTTCCGCACTACACTGTTATAGTGCTATTAGTCCACTTTCAACCTCCTATGGAATCCTAGGGTTTGCAGTTTAGGGAGGAGCATTCAGAATTCTCAGCCAGAGAGCTCTTGGGCCTCAGTAAACTACAAATCCCAGAATTCCACAGGAAGTTGAAAGTAAAATAATAGCACTATGACAGTGTAGGGCAGAAATGGCCTGGGCTACATATTTCAACCTGGATTGTGCATTCTGATGACAGCCCTTTTATAATAGTAGTAGTAACAACAAACAACACATTTTTACTTGTTACCCACCTGCTCCCCAAGGCTTCTCCCAACCACTCTGGCTTCTTACATGCACTCAAATCCCTTTTTGGATGGGGCACGGATTGCTATTCTCTTGCCTGTGCACTTTATCCAAAAACCTTTCCTCGCTGGCGTCTGTCAAGCTTTGGGAGAGGCTGCTCCTCCACCTTACTGGTAGAAAAGTGAGTCAGACAATGAAGGTCCCACTGCTCTGAGCTCTGGGAAGCAGGAAGGAAATGGCAAATACACTTTAATGCATATCAAAGCACAGTCTCATTTTTTCATCCCCTACCAAGATGAGGCCAGCTGGTTCTTATGATCTGAATCATCTCACCTCTCCCTCCCTTCCTCAAGGAGAACAAGAACAGCAGCACCCCCAGCTAGACAGTCATCAGGTAGCCAGAGGACACAGAACTGCACGCAGATATGAATCTCAGTTTCTAGGAAAGGTAAAAGGTAAATTTTTGAACCAGAAATCCTCCTGCATCTGTGAAGCTTCTCCACTTGATTCCAGGGTTCCTAATCATGTGGAGAACCACCATGGATAGCAAAGTCTCTACTCTTCAGACCATTGGCCCTAAACCAAAACTGGGGATCATATAGGCAGCTCTGTTGGATCAGTCTTGCTTGTTTAGATTGTGATCTGCACTCAGAGTTGGTATAATCTTTCTGCACACCACCCACACCAGTCGTTTTCACAAGGCAATCTGGACCCCATTTAGTCATCCGCTTGCACATTTTGAACAAAAGATGCAAATACATTTCTCCAACTGTGCCTGTGACATCTGTACAAGGGTTGCACATTTGAATAAAGATCAGTAGTTCTTCCCATTCATCATCCATTTGATCACAGTGCGAATAAGTAATTGTAACCTTAGGACTGCTTCTGGCACTTAGAACAGTGGAGAATAGACTTCACCACTTCTCAAACATAGCATGTGATCATACTAGCTTTATACCTCAGTGCACTAAAGAAATAATATGATGACAATGAATCTAAATCTAGGCACCGCAGTCAGTAAAAGCAAACGGATCCTTCCCCATAGGCTTATGAGATGAAAAGACAAATGAGAGGATAAAGGGAAAGGCAGCACAACAAAGAGAGGAGAGTTAAGGGGAGGAGTTATATTAAGACAGAATGCCTGAGTTTACACTTCCGTCCTTCTGAGTAAAGCAGGAAATAAAGGAAGAGAGAAGTGCCAATGAGTACTGTACTGAGTCTTCCCATTAACTGGAACAATTGAATACAGTCAGCCCTCCATATTTCATTATTGGTGAGTTTCTCCAACCCCTGCCCCTCTCACTTCAAGTTCTTTGTTTCCAGGAGAACCTTCCCTCTCAGTGGCTCCAACCCAGCCATGCAGCCTCTTAAAAACCCACCTCCGGTTGTCCTCCTCATCTTCCACCAGCCACTGTCTGGCCAGCTAAGGACAGCTTGCACCCTTTTTTCTCAGTGTTACCAGGCCGTACACACCTACATTTTGATATGGTCTAATTGGCAAAATATATTAATTGACAGATGTGTTGGCATAAAAGATAAATTATACTTATGGCTGGCAAGGCCATGTGGAAGAAAGGGACACTGGCTGGAAGTAGGTCAGGGATGACCTCAGCATGGCCAGGTCAAAAGTTCTCTGAAATTAGCCAAGAAAGCCTGACTTAATGGCTCTGAGCTAATCCTATCAACTGCCAACATCAGAAAACAAAAAGGTGCCCAGGACCCCTAGTGTGTGCATATCCTACTGCAGATAGCCCAGAAATGCCATCCCAACCAAGACATTGGAACCAATCTGTCCATTCCAGACCCATTGTCCGCAACAGGTTCCCTTTGTCTTGCATCTGGAACCTTCACTGCCACAGGCTATTTCCAGGGTACAAATACCCCTGATTTCAGGATGCCCAGTGTAGTCTCTTGAAGGTCTACCCATCACTCTGTTCATCTGGCTCCTGAATGAGAACTGTTCTTAGGTCATACCTAAGCCAAAACACATTTCTGCTCTTCACTACTTTTCTGGACTGGTAATTGTAAATCCTCCCAAAGTCCTCAGCCTCTCTATAATTTTTCCTCCCTTTCTCTTTCAGTTAGCTCTTGTGTGAATGCTTGATTGTGTGTATTGTGTGTGTATGCATGAGTGAATTCCCCCAATAAAAACACATTTTTAGCTTACCTTTTAATCATTGTCTGGCTTTTGCTTGACCTGACCCCTTAAAGTTGGGTAAAAGATCCTGCTGGGTTACCCTGCCTCTCATTTTCCTATAGCCAGCGCTCTGCTAATTTCCCGAATCTTAGCATTTTTGAAGCAAATCAAGGTGTCCCCCAAGGGAACCCCAAAAGTCAGGGTAACATCAGCACTACAAACCGTCTCCCAATGCCCCCCACCCAAGAAAGGAGATGGGCAAGAGATAGGAAATATAAGGATCACTACACTGACCCACACCCCCGTTCTTTCCAGCTTCCCTCATCTGGTTTGGACCCTGGGTGCTCATTCTCCCCACCATGCCTCAGCCCCCTTCCCACACACACACACGCACACACACACACACACATTCTGATATTTGTGAGTTTTCCATTTCTGCAGGAATCCTGTGCCCCTAACCCTAGCAAATGTGAAAGACTGACTGTAATAGGATAATGCTTGTGGAGTTTTTATATTAATGGCACCCTCTTAGTTTTACAGAGCTGGTAGGTTGAGGACTTGTCTTAAAGGCTGAGGATAGATAGAAAGAATATTAAACAAATGTTTGATCTAGGAATGATAAAGGAAACTTTGATGGGAAGAATTTCCCTACTATGAGAAACTTTGCAGTTTGGGATTTCTCTGAATGGTGGAAAAAAAAAATCTGTGTGGTTTTTTAGCATAGGAAGTAGCATTCTCCACACAGGAATGTCTTTTTCTGTAAGGAAAACAGTGTTCTTATGCAGAAAATTTTCTACTCACAAAAAAAAAAAAATCACTTTTTTGTGTGAAATAAGTCCTGAGGCACAAAGAATCCTCAAAAACTAGAAAGTTTTCAAGAAGCTTCTCATATCTGGCCAAAAAACAGAGAATTAAGTTCTCTTGCAGGCAGCTCTGAAATTTATGAAGATTTTCTTCTCTCCTGAAGAGAGATAACCTTGGTGATTTCAACTAAGCTGCCAGTGCTTGTACAGAAGGATCTTGGAAACTCTTTAGAATGAAGTTGTACTTCCAATTATTCCTCCTTCCTCTAGCTTCTTCCCAGTACTTGAAACATTAATGCCAAGCTATAAATGGTTTTGGCCTTATTGCAAATTAGAATTCAGGGAGAGAAGGTATAGCATAAATTGTTGTTGCCATGTGCCATCAAGTGGGCTTCAATCTATAGTGACCACATGAATGCATCCTTCAGCATTTCACAGATAGAAACCAAGATGCATGTGGCCAGGCAACATCAGAGTGTGGCCAAGATGACAAAGGTTATTAATGAGGAAGAACCTGCTGGCTAGGAGAGGCTGCAGCAGTTGGTTTTTGCCTGAGCCTACAGGGAAGGGCAACGTTCTGTCCCCACTCCTCTCCATTTTTTAATTTTAACTCAGTTTGCAGCAATTGAAGTAACCAAGGACAAAGAGATGAGGAGAGAGAAAATGGGGCATTTTAAAAGCAGCCTGAGAAACAGGATCACAGAGGATTAATCAGGAGTGGCCCTTCGAAATCAAGATAACCGTAGAGCATGTGAATGAGAAACCGCCAAGAGATCTTTTTATTAATCACTGTATTCTAGCCTTTCAAATTATGGCTGTGGTTTTCTCTATAGAGTAAATTCATCTGTAGTACATTCTTTTCCTACTACCTTCAAGTCATCATGGTATTGCTGTCTTCCACTGAGTTCTCATGATACGCCCAAAGTACAATAGCCTCAGTTTAATCATTTTGGCCACTAGTGAGAATTCAGGCTTGTTTTGCTCTGGGACCCATGTATTTGTCTTTATAGCATCCATAAAACTTTTCTTCAGCGCCCATTTGAAATTGGTTGCTGTATGAATGCTGGGAGAAAAGAACTACATAGAAAAGGAACTTGAGATGCAGACGGATAACTTAGTACACCTTTGTGTGTGTGTGTGAAGGAATAGAAAGGCGACACTGGAGAGAGATCCAGTAAGAATGTAGAAAGAAAACAGAGGTAAATAGGATCAAAAGAAGGTAAACATACAAATCTTTGAAATGCACATTCTTCTAACTTGCATAATTTGTAGGTTTTTTTCTGAGTATTTTTATATACTTTTGATCTTTACTTGAACGCTTGTGATGTCTTCCCCCCAGGTATAATGATGAAAGTCCCTTGTGTGGTCTTTGAATATCTTCGGCCTCATCAGATCCTATCTGTGATTCCTCGCATCTCTGACAACGGCATTAATAAATGTACAATTTCTGTGGATAAAACGCCTTTTAAGTGCTGTTGTTTCATTATAGCCCTCATTTTTATAAAAAGAAGAAGAGCATGCATGACACTTGATTACCACTTTATGCCAAACATGAAACCGCAAACAAGAGCAAACTCAAATATTTTGCATTTTGATGAGGCTAAATTGTGTCCTCCTTAATGAGACAGACCAGCATTCTTTGAGATTCTCTGATATCACTTCAATTTTTCTCCCTGTAATTATACCCAGTGCCAATTTTCCTCCAATTGCAGGCTAAATAATTTGAATTACAAGTTACATCTTAAGCAGACCTGTCTTTTTTGTTCTTGAATTTCTACATACTCAGATGTGTGCTGGCCATCATGGTTTTGAATGGTTCTGCCTGTCAGTTTTGGTCATGCTCTGTCAGATAATAAAGCAGCTAATTTGCTTCTGCACTTTTCCCAGAAAATCCACCCATCTCTATTTAGCATGTAATAAAATATAACATTAGTTCTTGTCATTTCTACAGTGCTAAAATAATATTCATATGCATATATCCCTAAAGTGTACTCCTCTTCTGGAACTAAAGACCCAATGTCTTCAGGCTAATATTCTGAGAGTATTAGTAAGAAGGGGAAAAGAAGGAAAGATGACTGACATAGGAGAAGACAGTCAAAGACAAAAAGCCTAGGCAGTGCATTGTTTTTCCCTGGGACTCTGGCCATTTCCAAACTGCACTATTATAGTGCTATAATTCCACTCTCAACCTCTTGGAATTCTGCGGTTTGTAGTTTACTGAGGCCAAAGAGCTCTCTGGCTGAGAATTCTAAATGCCCATCCCTAAACTGCAAACCCCAGAATTCCACAGGATGTTGAAAGTGGAATAATAGGACTGTGACAGTGTAGTGCAGAAATGGCCTCTGACTCACTTGTGAGCTACAGTCTCTTCCAGTGAGGATTAATGGCTTTTGAGTACTTCAGATTCCTCAGGATTGCTGTTTCCCTCAATTGGTGCTGCCAGCAGGGTCAAGATCTTATTCTAAACAAGCTAATTCTATTAATTCTATTATTAATTCTATTAAAGCTATTCTAATCAAGCTATTGTCCATGTGGATCAGTTCAATGCAGAGGGTGGGCAAGTGGACCAGTTTTCAGTTCCTGGAAGCCTCCAGGAGCCCCACAGATGGCCAAAAATGCTGATCTCCTGAATGAAAGAAACCCAAGTCCATTTCTAGTTTTGAAAAAGGAGTAATTTTGGTTGTTAAAAAATTCTAGAAGGCAAAAGATTTATACGATCTGAAAGAGAAACCTGGGAGACCAGGGTTTGAATCCCCACTTGGCAACTTTTAGCAAGTCGCACTCTCTCAGACTCGGAGGAAGGTAAAGGAAAACCCCCTCTGAACAAATCCTACCAAGAAAATCCCTGATAGGCTCACTTTAGGGTCACCATAAGTCAGAAATGACTTGAAGACACACAACAACAAGACACACACGGCCACAAATGATCAGATATGGTAGGGTTGGTCACTGGACAGGCAGATATGCAAATTAGGACTTGATACCTTTGTACTGATTTGTTTTGCCCTGCAATTTGCATCCAGCTTCTCCATTCCAGTTTTGCAATGCACTTGATACACGTCCTAGAATAACAATATAAGAAAAGCCATGTTAGATCAGACCAAGGTCCTGTTTAGTATAGCCCTCCAATTACAGTGGCTAATCAGATATCATTGAGAAGTTCACAAGTAGGGTATGAATGCAGCAGCACTTTCCAGAGTATATTCCCCCATAACTGATATACTAAGGGATACTCCCTTTGATTTTGGAGGAAATACATATCCATCATTCCCTTTTAAACCCATATACCTTGTTGTCCATTTCTTTGTCTTGTAGCAGTCAATTTCACAGTTTGAATGCTGTATAAGGAAGTACTTTTTTGGACCATAAAGGTATGCAACAATATGAGGACCAGGAGCAAATCCCCCTACTATCCACACCCCCACATAGCAAGCCCAGATATCTCCTTTCCCCCCTCTAATCCCTCTCAAAATGGACACATGAAGTCACCATTTTAAGAGGGACTGTGCTAAAAATGGAGGTATTTGAGGGGGAAGTGGGGGGTCTCTGATGTTCTCTGGGTGGTTGGCTCTGTTTTCATGTATTTGGGGAGCTTTCGGTGCAGCTTTTGGACAAAAAAATAATCTTGAGGGAAGCTAGGGGACTGGTGGAGGCCTTTAGGACACCACAGAAGTGGGGCTGGGGAACCACATGTGTCTCACAGGCCACACTTTCCCTCCCCTTGGAGATTCCTGGTAGATGATGGGTACCCTCTGGGCTTGCAATGTTATAAGAAAAGAAGTCAATGTTTCAATTGTAGGAGATGTGGAATCAGATCTCATAATGTCTTTTGTTGGTTAAAGACAAGGATGGGGAGCAGGGCTGGATTGTGGTTGTGGTGTTCTGGAAGGTTTCCCTTCATACTGTTTGCCTATGTTGAATCCTCCCCAAACCTGTGTGTAAAATATGCCCTACAGATGCTTTGAATAATATTTTGTAAAGATGGCAGATCAATCAGACATCTCGCCCATTTGGTTTGGCCTAGTACAGGCTTATAAATAAATCCATAGAAAAGGGGGGGAAATCACTAGCTCACAAAGATGTTTGACACATTGACAGGCCTCCAAGCAAACCCAAAACATACTCTGATTTTACAGGTGTTGTCACCTGAAGGATACCACTTCCTCCCTTGGATGAATATTTAATTAAACCCAAACTGAATGATGTAGAAATGAAAGAGTCCGTTAGGAAATCTGGAGACCACTTGGGCCAGGAACTGCAAAAATTTACCCCTCTTTCTGTATATGTATGATTCATCCTTATGACTGTTTGTTGTTGATTCATCCTTAGTTGTGGTGGTGGCCATTTTGAAGGGAACAGAACACCACAGGGAGGGCTTATTTGCTTAATAGGTGCGTTATTGGTTTGCTGAATTCCAACCCCAAAATCCACCCAGCCTAGCAACTAGCTGAGCTGCTTAATGCTTCATTCTGAAGAACGATTATACTAGTAGATGTGGTTCTTCAATAGGCGCCTAGCGCAGTCCAAAGAAACACAAAGCCAAGAGGCTTCGTTCAGTACAACATAGAATAGAACAAGAACAAAATCCCCTTTTCAAAATTGTGCCGAGTGTCTTAAGAGAGAGGGATAAATCAGCATGCATTTGGTAAGGTTAAATCATGCTTTTCTTAACAGCAAGGATCGCTGTAAAGAGAGTGTGCTTTGCAAAGCAAATAATAATGTAATGTCATACAGAAAGAGGATTGTGTGGGCATAACTGAATATATTTCAAGAAGTTTTCATGTAGTCCATCACAACTGGCTTATTTGGAACACCTCTGTTGAGAAGCAAATTTTTAAATATAAGAATACCTTGGAAAGATTAAAGCTGGTTAAAGTCATAAGAAATTCAATATAAATGTCCTATCTTCAAGTAGAAAATGGTTACTCAGACACCAGCTCTGAAGTTCGTAACAGTGGTAACACTGTCCACAATAATGAATTAACAAGCTGCTAGCAGGAAAGGTGAATTTCTCAATGGGTAGCTCATTCATGCCTGCCATTAAGAGAAATTATTTTCCAAAAGGCCTCAATGCAAGGTCAAAAGGCAGTAACCCAACTAGCCTATTTTATAGAATCATAGAGTTTGGAAGAGACCCCAGGGGTCATCCAATCCAACCCCGTGTCATGCAGGAACCCTCATCAAAGCAGTCCCAACAGATGACCTCCAACCTCTGTTTAAAGAGAATCTTTTCACCTATAGAAGAAACTGGAGACATATCTCAAAATACTCTAAAGATGGTCATTTTATTAGTTAAAAGCCTAACCTGCTTTGGCCTGTATATACTCCCAAGACCTTCCTCAAAGTTCAGAGATTTCCAGACCAGGAACTCTCAAACCACTTCTTGGACAAATGAAAAGTTAAGTTTGCACAAACAGGGCCAACCTAAAGACAGAGTGAGGATATCATGTCTGCATTAGTGTACCTTTCGTGTTTATGTGCTTTTAGGACTGCTCCAGTTTCCAGTGACCTTCTCCTAGGGTTTTATTAAAAAGATTTATTCTGAAGAGGTTTGCCATTGCCTTCGTTTGAGACTGAGCAAGTGTTTCTTGCTGAAGATTTCCAGGGCAGAGTGAACATACAAGCCTTGGTTGCCAAGCTTCCTAGTTCAACACTCAAACCAAATAATCATTCCCTGTGAATTCTGGCTTCTGAACATCCACTGAGCAAATACACATATCTTTGAAATTTTCTACCACAGAGCAAACAATGAGAAGCACATTTGTTTTTGTTTTTTTCCCAGGGAAAAAAAAACTTCCATGTTCCACTGAGAGTAAGGGAAAGTCTTCACAGAGTCCAATACATCCTGCATAATTGCTGATTTGCACAGATTTGTGCAGATTTTAGATGCTTTGTGTGGCCAGTATGGTCCTATTTGCATTAAAATTGGATTGGGTACAAAAAGTACACAGTAATAAATATTATTTTGTTTAACTTCTAGCCTTTTTCCCAACTTCAGACTCCAAAGAATTTTTTTTTTCATGACCATGTGAATTTGCATAGGATTTATTGTGTACTTCATGCAACTTGCGTTTTTGTGCCTGTTTTCTGTGATTAAAAAAAAAAAGAAACATAAAACCCTCAGATGCTTCCAGGAACTGGAGAAATCAATATTTACATCTCTACTGTATAGCTTAAGATAACAAGATAGGCCAAGAAATTACGGCATGAGTGACTGTGTTCTTTCTTTTCTATTATATTTTAAATTAACCATATGAAATTTCCATGCTTGGAATCATTCTAATTAACGAATTACTTTGGTAGTGGATGAGGTTGAGCTACATCCAACAAGGATGATTTGCATACATGGTGTTAAATGTGCATTGATTTTGTTTCTGTTTTTGTCTTATGTCTTGATCTCGTTAAAAGGGCTTTTTGTGGCTGAATATTTTGTGTTTGAAAAACGGATTGAGGGGAAAAAACTTTGCCCTTTCACATTGTTTGACTGTATAGTTCCGGTTCCGATGGGAGTTGTGGTCCAATGATATCTACAGGGCTGCACAATTTCCCCCTCTATTTTAGAACCTATTTCAATGAAGTATATGGTATTAATGTGGATAAAGATCCTCTTGACAATTTATCTCACTCATTTATTTTTATGGGCCTTTGTTATATGGGGGCTTTTATTGCGGAATATTCCTATATTTACCTCCTTGCTATCTTTCACAATGTGCCAATGCCCTGTCACATTTGTGTTTGTTTTCAACTTGGCTAGTTCAGACCTTTTACAGCTCCATCCGTCTGTACTGTTCTGATGTATGGATATCCTCTCCCTTTAAACTGAAGAACATGTACCATAAGATCAAGACTTGTGGTCAACAGACCCATCACATTAACACATAACTTGAACTTCCCCACCCCAGCACTTAATGCTAGTCACAGTCTGTTTTCTGGCTTCATATATACTTTTGCCTTCCGGCCATATGGCTCTCTCCTCCCTTTGCACTGAAGGAGTGAGATATAGCCCAAGGGCAGCAGACATGTCATGTTAATATGTGACATGAACCTCTCTCCCCCAGGACTTGGTGGTAGTAACAACCCAACTTCTTCATGCTAGGAAAAAAAAAAATTTCCTCTGGAAAAAAACACATTCCGATTTTTCCAACACATCGAAAAGTTTGGAATCAGATCAAGAAAGAATGGATTAGCAAAAACAGTGAAGTAACATCGCATGAAAACAACCATTGGCAACTGACAATGGGTCATATGTGTTGGATCTTAAACCTCAGTATATAAAGTCCCTAAATTTGAGGAGCTGTTTTTGCTATCAACATGGCCTCAGCTAGATGGGGCTCATGGAGCCAGTGCGATGACATTGTGGCACCATGCACTGACTCAGATCATGAGATATGATGACATTGCAAATCAAAGTGAGTGAAGCATCTTGCCCTGACTTTATATGGGATGTTTTCATCTCATTTTGAATGTTCCTTCCTCAGATAATCACTAGAATAGGGCGTGGCTTCACAACCCCACTCCAAGGTAGAATGGGCTAGGAGGCAGAAACAACCGTAGGTCTCCCTGTGATCTTCATGATAGGCTGAAATTTTCAGTCTGGACATCCTCCTTTCATATTTAACATGTGTGTGAACCTGAACAATAATTTCTAACATGTTTTGGTTTTAGCATATTTTTGAACAAGAGTGGGAACTGGGTGGCCTTCACTGTCCTGTTGGACTGCAAGTCACCTCAGTCCTACCTCACATAGTGAATGGTGGGGTTTGCTGGGAGTTATAGTTCAGCAACATTGGGAGGGCAGTACAGTTTGCGCCCATGATTTAGAAACCTGATTTAATGTGGAACTTGATATTTACAAAGATGGCCTTTTGAAATAATCTGGCAGGCAAATATCCTTGGAGAAAATACACGCAGCTCCTCTGGAGACATTCCCTTGAGCTAGACTGTTAAGGAGTAAAGCATTGTGGAGGGACTGGGAAGATTCTGTACAAGGAGAAATGATAAAAAAATTAGGCTCTTTATTTTGAAAAAGAACAAGGAGAAAACCCAGGAGAGGTGTATGGGGGACACAACAGGCATGAACATTTGCATATGCCTTTGTTATTGTTAAACTGTTCTTCAGATTCTCCCTGAAAATCCTGAAGGTCTAAACTCTCTCTTCAAAACAAGGGACAAAAAATGAGTTTATTGAATATTAAGCTTTAAGGATACAGTGAAGGTTGGCTACCCCACAAATATCTAAGAATCTCATTATCTCTCATTGTTGCTTTAAAAGAGATGTATGAAGTTTATTGTCCTGTACGTGTCTCCTCCCGTCCCCTCCCCACACATATATAGATACACTTTTTCTTTTAGAGCACTAATGTAAATCAGTCCTATCGCTGGAGGTAAAAGTCTGGCATGTCAGAATTCCATAGAAGAAGTCAATTGCTAGTTTTGGGGTTTCTAGCTGCCTTGCATCCTAGTTTTGAGGGAAAAAAGGTGGGGTGAAAAGAAACTGGAGTAGGAGGGGAAGCAGTGCCAAAGTACTTCCATGAGAATCCCATTGGCTGATTTGAAATGTTCTAGGTTGATTATATACTTTGATCTGGGAAAAGGCTGGAACCCACGTTAACCTGCAGGCTGCATGGGGCTCACAAGACTGGACATATTCTGGCATGCCTACACACACTGAGGCCCTTTCCACAACTCACCTTCTCTCGGCGCTGGGGAGAGGGGATCACGCAAGCAGCCTCTGCTGAGAGGCTCTTGCGTCCCCGCTGCTTCAGCTCCGCATGAGCTGCCTGCTCCCGAGCAGGCAGCACAAGAGCCCCACCTCTTCCTTCCGCGGCGCAGCCTGGGAGTTTCCCAGGCCGCGCTGGGGCAGGAAGTGCAACCACCGCGGCTCTGGAGGCTCCCCACGCACGACAAGTGCACGCGGGGCCCTGGAGCAATGCGCGATCGTGCACCATTTTCGGCTGGAAGCCAAAAATGAAAAAGTGCGTGAGCGACACCTACCTACCCTGGAGCGTCACGCGATTGTGACTGCGTTGTGCAGATCGCTCCTCACAGTTGCACGACACTCCACATGCCCTTTCGCATGGCAAATGCCGTGCGAAAAGGGCCTAAATGTCCAGTCATTTCTGCTCTTTCATTTTTTTAAAAACTGGTGATCAGCATAGACTCCATTGTTGCCCACCCCCAGAGCTTGTCAGACCCTGATCTAGGGGCTTTTTAAGTAGATAAGGGGGTGGGCAAAGTACAGACTTCTAGGGATCAAATGGACAAAAAAGCACCTCCAAATGCCCTCTAGTATATCAAGAGCATATTTGCAATATTTATGGCCCTCCTGTGCCATTTTAGGTCCAGGAGAGGCGTTTTTATAAACAGGAAATGAATAGAAATTGACTTCTCCTTACTTCCTGTTGTTAAAAGGCCTCTCTTAAAATGGCTTGGTGGGCCTCAAAACATGGTTAAAATGCTCTCCATACCAGCTAGAAGGAATTTGGAGGCATTCAAAAACAATTTTTTTAATTTCTTTTCCCCAGAGGGGATGTAGGGTATGTGTCAAAAATTCCAATAAAATGGCATAAACAAAACCAAAATATTCAGAAGTCCGCTTCTGGTTTCTGAAAATGAGAAATGTTTTCTGCTAAACAGTGGAGGGGTCTCCATGGCCTGTTTAAAAGGCAATTCAATGCTCTTAAAAGCTTTCGGGAGAGAGAATTGCTGTTTATCCAGAAAAAGATGTGTGCGGGTGGGTCCATTGTGTCTGGAGGCTGAAAAGCAACCTTGGGAGCTGCTTACCATCCCAAGGTTGCACTTTGCCTGTGCCTGATTTGGGTCTGGAATGTTTTTGTTGTTGTTACGGTTGCTTTATTAGTGTGCCTTCAAGTCATTTCTGACTTATGGCAACCCTAAGGTGAACCTATCATAGGGTTTTCTGGGGTTGTGTGTGTGATAGACCACAAGCTGAACATGAGTCAGCAGTGTGATGCGGCAGCCAAGAAAGCCAATGCAATTCTCAGCTGCATCAATAGGAGTATGGTGTCTAGATCGAGGGAGGTACTGGTACCACTCTACTCTGCTTTGGTTAGACCTCATCTTGAATACTGTGTCCAGTTCTGGGCACCCCAATTCAAGAAGGACATGGTCAAGCTGGAGCAGGTCCAGAGGAGGGCAACCAAAATGGTGAGAGGCCTGGAAGCCATGACCTATAAGGATAGACTTAGAGAGCTGGGTATGTTTAGTCTGCAGAAGAAAAGGTTAAGAGGGGACATGATAACCATGTTGAAATATTTGAAGGGATGCCATGTAGAGGAAGGAGAGGGCTTGTTTTCTGCTGCTCCAGAGACCAGAACAAGGAGCAATGGATTCAAGCTGTAGGAAAGGAGATTCACCTGAACCTCAGGAAGAACTTCCTGACGGTCAGGGCTGTCCGGCAGTGGAATCTGCTGCCTCGGAGTGTGGTGGAGTCTCCTTCTTTGGAGGTTTTTAAGCAGAGGCTAGATGGCCATCTGTGGGGAGTGCTTTGAGGGTGTTCCTGCATGGCAGGGGGTTGGACTGGATGGCCCGTGTGGTCTCTTCCAACTCTACATTTCTATGATTCTATGATTCTATACGCCCAAGGTCACCCAGTGGATTTCTGTAGGCAAGCGGGGAATCAAACCCTGGTTGCCAGGATCATAATCCAACACTCAAATCACTAAACCACACTCGCTCTCCTGGAATATTGTACCAGAGGTTTTTTCTTCTTTCTTTTCACTGCATTATATGCTTTGTAGTCTTAAAACTATATAAGTTCTTATACATTCTGAGCTACATATTTCAAGCTGGATTGTGCATTCTGGTGACCGCTCTTTGGCACGCTTATCCGATGTATGGACTATGCTCTAGATAAAGATGTCAGCTCTGCCTGCCACCTCTTGCCCTATCTGTACAAGGCAAGGTTCTGTGGTCCAAGCAGAGATTGCCTCATTCATTCATCCTACATGGACTGGTACTCCCCCATTAAGGCCATCCAGATCACAGTGCCTTGAGAGAATTACTAGGTAGGGTTGCCAGCTCAGGACTATCCCAGCTCCTGAAATTTCACTACCAAACCCTGAAATCTGAGCACAACCCCTGGTGATGTCATAGGAAGCCAGCCTGGCTGGTGTTATCCTCCGATGATACCGTTAAACAGCATACATTAAGTGCCACCCAGAACTGCATAGAGTATGCCACTTAAATTAAGAAAACCCCTGGGTGTAACGAATAATGAAAATATATGAATATGTACACTTCTCAAGGCAGTGCATTTGCCCTGAGATTCCTCCCCCTTCCCTTGAGAGGTGAAGAAGAATATCCCAGCCCTGTGACTCAGGTCCAACCCCTGAAATCTGGGAACCCTATTGCAAGGGCACGTGGTTTAACTGTCACTTCCAAGCCAATTCTTATATACAGTGGACCAGTTCCATGACCTCCCGTGAACAGCAAAATATGCAAATTATCATGTTGTATATTGTTAAATGGCAGTGACGTGTGTACAGATTCTTCAGCTCATCCATGTTCACGTCACTGCCATTTTATGTATAGGACATGACATTCCGTGATCATTTTAATTCGCAGATCTGGGGGTGGCATATTCAGAGGACCCACTATGTATCACGGCTTGCAAAATGTATGTGTCATAAGTCTCAATTTGAACAAACAGACCTGTGGTTTTAAATTGGCTGTCTCTTTCTTATATACATAAAAGATACATGTGCTTTTTTTTTCCAGACTAGACCTTTCTTTTTCAATTTCTTTTTGTTGAAGCAGTCCTAAAGTAGGAAATGGTATGTCTACAAACTTGCTTTGAACTGCCTTGGATAACTGATCCGTGTGATCTGATGTTGTCTCTTCTGCTAGGGAATGGCTCCTTGGAGTCCTAGGCCAGATTCTCCAAGCCTCTAGCCTCATGTAGCCTTTTAGCTACAGGTGCCAGGTTCAGTCCCTGGCACCTTCTGGATGCCATGCATGCTCACCCAGGAACTGCAACCTCTCTGAGCTTTCTTTCTCCCTGGAATCCTCTCCGGACTCAGGCAGGCTGGTTTTCTTTTCCTTTGGCCAAAACAGAAGCTGCTGCTACTGCCAGGCAAACACTAGGGCCATTTCTGGAAGTGGAATCATAGCGCTATAAAACTCTAGTGCAGAAATGGCTTAAGTCTTTCACTTACCTTAATTATAGCTTGGAAGCAGAGCCTGAAATAGAAATTCTTCTACTTCAGGAAGGAAGCTCTTGTTCTTTGTGCTCCTCTTTTCCTTTCCCTCATTCTGCCAGTGTTTAGACTGTATGCCCCTCAAGGCAGGGACTTATTTGTGGGGGGCTAGAGGAGTGTTAATTTCTCTGCAAAAAAGCAACTGTACAGATCAGCAATGCAAGTCCTTTATCTCTCTAGAAGTTGTATGCCTGCAGTTCCCAGCATTCCTCACCCTCAGCTGTGGAAAGGTGTTATTTATTTGTTGTTATTTGTTGTTATTTATTTGTTGTTGTTTATTCATTTAGAGTATTTATACCCCTCCTTTCAGCATAAAACAGCTCCTAGGGTACCTTACAAATTATTAATTTGAAAGTTCCTTGCCCTCAGGCTTGCAATCTAAGTAAGACCCCGTGCATAAGGAAGAGGGAAGAACAGTGAGGAAGGGGGCTGATTTCAGCAAATGCTGGCTGCTCTTCTTTCTCTTAGGGACCGGAGCAGTGACAGTTGTAATGAAAGAGGGCCACTGGGCAGTGAAGGGGGAGCGGAAGGGGAGTGGTTCCAACAGATGCTGGCTGCCACAGGCATACCTAGGGTGGGGCGAGTAGGACAGGTGCCCCAGGCACCAATGCCAGGGGGACACAAAAAACTGTGCATGTAGGAGTGGAGGTGGAGGAAGGAGTAAGAAGGTAGGGGTGGAACTTCCACACTTGCGCTAGGCACTGTTCATCTAGGTTAGATATGCCACTGCTGGCTGCTCTTCTCACCCTCAGAGACCAGAGCAGTGACAGTTGTAATGGAAGAGTGCCAATGGGCATTGAAGGAAGGGACTGGTTCCAACAGATGCTGGCTGTTCTTCTGTCCCTCAGAGGCCAGAGCACTGGCAGTTGTAATGGAAAAGGTGCACTCACCAGGAGCTGGGGCCAAGGCACAACAGACGTGAGCCTACCTGCTTTTCTCTTCCTCAGAGGTGGAGCAATCACATTTGGAATCCATGGGCGGGGCAGCTCACACCAGCCACTGGGACTAAGGCATGATGAAGTGGCCATATATTCATTTATATCCCAATAATGGGACTCAGGGTATTATTAAATTATTAAATTATTTATTTTATTATTATTAAATTATTAATAATAAATTATTAAATTAATTGTTTAATTTAATAATGGTTTATTAAATTAATAAATTATTAAATTATTGAAAATGGTGCAGATTTAAAACAATACAAAGGCACCAGTAAAAAAGATACATATAAAACTTGTTTTAAAACAATTAAACAATTTAAAATTCATTAAAAATCAATATAATAGATAAATGGCATAGCACACTGTGAAAAGCCCCTCACAGTCAGTTCCTGAAAGGCTGACAGACTAGGAATATTTTTGCTTGCCAGTGGAAGGAGAGCAAGGCTGGAACCATTCTAACCCCCCTTGGAAAAGAATTCCAAAATCTGGGAGCAGCCGCTCAGAAGGCCCTAACCGGAGATGATCAAGAGAGGCCCTTTTTTTAGTCCCACCACCATTGCAAGCGCAGTTGGTGGGGATGCAAAAGAGGGTCTTCTCAGTGGCTGCCCCTAGACTCTAGGATGCCCTTCCTAGGGAGACGAGAATGGCCACCTCCTTCTTACCTTTCTGGCGGTAGGCTAAAACTTTTTTATTCAGGCAGGCCTTTAAAACAAAAAGGTTTTAAAGAATGGGCTGGGGGGCAGTGCACTGTACAATTGTTGTTTTTAAGTGCCTTTTATCTTTTTAAATTCCATTTGTATTCTTCACTGAGGCCATTTCCGCACTAGACCATTATAGCGCTATCATTCCAGTTTCAATATCCTATGGAATCCTGGGGTTTGCAGTTCAGGGAGGGGCCAGCCGGCCCCTCCCTGAACTGCAAACCCCAGGATTCCATAGGATGTTGAAAGTGGAATGATAGCTCTATAACAGTCTAGTGCGGAAATGGCCTGAGATGTTATTCTTTGATACTGTAAATAGTTTAATTCTATTTTAGTATGCACTTTTTGTAGGTTTTTAATTGTATTTTTTTTTAAATCAGACCCACTTTGAATCCCTAGTTTTGGGGAAAAAAGCAGAATAAAGATAAATATAAATATTCCCACTAAATGGTGTTGAGAAAGATCAACTTCTCCTCCAAAGATCTAAGAGCATTAGCAGGTTATAAGACTAGTAGACCAATAAGAACTGGAGACTTTTCCACACCATGCTGTGGATTGCTAGAACTATGTAAATCAATGAAGGTGAGCTAGGTAAAACTGTATCACTCGTGTGAAGCTATACTGATCATAAAAAAATGACCACAAGGACGAGGAATTTGTAAGCTTCCTGATGTTGTTGGACAACTCTTCCCATAATCTTTGATTATTGTGTAAGGTGGCCGGGGCAGATGGGAGTTAGAGTAAAATGCATTTTCTATTTTGTGTTAACCCTCATTGTGACCCGTGTTGGGTCCCATGTTGGGAGGAAGAGAGGAAATAAATTAAATAAACAATATAGGAGAGATGTTAAGTACACAACAGTCTTTCCCAGTTGCCTCCCCTACACACCAATTGCTATTCAGTGGCTTTCTGATTCTGGACATGGAGTTGTTATTTCAGGGGTGGGGGACTACATGGGAGCTGTGTCTATCGATGGGAACATTGGAAACCCAAATGCCCCGGTTTTCCTCTTCACACCCTCTCAAAATGGTGTCACCAAAATATGATCACCATTTTGAGAAGGACTGCAGGGGAGTATCGAGCTTTTGTAGGTAGTATTGAGGTTCTTGGGTGCTTGTGGTATTTTTATGGGTTCTGATCTGTTTGGGTGGGTTCCTTTTAGTGTGGGGACAAAATGGCCTGAAAATCATGCTGATGTTTTAAAAAAATGGAGGAGGAGCTTCATGTGCCACAAAACTGGGGCCTGGAGACCATAGGTCACACATGGTGTTCACCTTATGTACCCCTGTTCTATATAGGCCCTTTTCGCATAGCATTTGCCATGTGAAAAGGCACCTGGAGTGTCACACGATTGTGAGGAGCGATCTGCACGACACTCACAATTGCACGATGCTCCAGGGTAGGGCAGGCGCTGCTCGTGCACTTTTTCATTTTCAGCTTTCAGCCAAAAATGGTGCGCAATTGCACATTGCTCCAGGGCCCTACACGCACTTGCCATGTGTGCGGAGCCTCCGGAGCCATGGCAATTGCACTTCCTACCCCAGCGAGCCTGGGAAACTCCCAGGCTGCGCTGCGGAAGGTACAAGCGGGGCTCTCGTGCTATCTGCTCGGGAGCAGGCAGCTCGTGTGGGGCTGAAGCAGCGGGGACACGAGGACCTCTCGCTGGAGGCTGCTCGTGTGATCCCCGCACCCCAGCGTTGAAAAAAGGTAAGCTGCGGAAAGGACCTTAGTCACCATTCTCCATAAATTTGCTTAATGCTCTTTAAATGCTACTTTTTACAGAAGCACTTGGTTTGTCCATTCAATTTAATTCTCTAAGTTAACTGTGCATCTTGTGAAGAAATGTTTTTGTTTCTTCTGAGCTGATTGACCGTAGAGTTCATTATGTCACAACACACCCATGTACCCATACCTATGAGTTATAATGTTGGGGGCCAAGAGAAAAAGACATGTTAACATATAACTAGTCTAAAATAGACAGTTTGTTGGAGGAGTCCCATGTTTTAATGTCTGGCAAAACACTGCTTCTTAAATCTAGCCGAGCATGAATATTCTCATTAAGTAATATTGACAGTGGTTTTCTTAAGAAAAAAAAAATCTTAGAAGAATTTGCTGATCAGACTCCTGTTAATTTCAAATTGACCAGCTTTTGAGTATTTGTGTATATATGTAACAGGCATGCTAGACTAATTGTCTATGTCAAATCATGTAATACCGTTATGGCAATACTGTGAAAAGCATAATTTCCTTTAATTGTGCCCATAACAGTTGGGTTCAGCATACTGGAAATTAGCTGCATAAAGCTTTTAATATCGGATTTAAGTGTGATAAAACTTTCATGAAATATTTAGAATCTTCTGACATGAAATTTACAGTTCTCATTGCATGAGGCTTTGACGAACGCTCCCAGCAAAATAAAATGTCATGTTCACTTCGTTCTTTCTCCCATTATAATTCAGAAATGAAGGCATCTATTTACTCTGCAGTCTTGATAACCATTTGCATATATTACTGTTTCAATTAATTACATTTCCATATGGCCAGTACTCTTTCCCCAGACAGAAAGTTTACATTCTGGAAAACACCAGTTGGAGCTTGGAGGTAGAAGAGTTTTTTTCAGAACTAGTACGAATCATTCTGTGTACAGTTTCCATAGAGCATAATGCCAACCATATTGGGTGTGGGTTCTTTTATTTACCAGTGAGTGCTGATGCCCTTTTTGATCATAACAACCTCTCTGTATTTTGCCGAAATATCAACCCTATTTTGAGGAAATGGTAATAATTCCTGTGTCTCTTATCCTCGTAATACCCTAAAATATGTATTAAATTGGTGTAGCCACCTTGGAAATTAATTTTTAATTTGAAAAATGGGATCCAGTTAAAAAAAAAATCCTGGGTACTATATTTGCTCAAATGAATATCAAGGTGTGTTGCCTGCAAAGGTTGCTGGATTTATTCCAAAGAATATTGAAAAATAATCTATATACCATAGTAATCAGACAGCTGTCTTTGAATTCTACAGAGCCAGAAAGTAACCCAAATGTTAGGTAGTTTGACCCCTTGCCATTGCATGAAAGCCACAGTTTTATTTATTTAATTATGTATGTATTTATATCCTGTATATTTACTTTGGCAAGAAAGTGAAATCAACATTAGTACCATTGGCCCAACTGTGGTACCACAACAGAGGCCCTTTTTGCACAGCATTTGCCATGCGAAAGGGCCTCTGGAGCATCGTGCGATTGCGAGGAGCGTTTCAGACAACGTCCTCACCATTGCGCAATGCTGCCGGGGCCAGCAGGTGCCAATCGTGCACTGTTTCATTTCCGGCTTGTAGCCGAAAATGGTGCACAATCGTGCATCACTCCGGGGCCCCACGTGCACTTACCTTGCATGCGGAGCTCCGGAGCTGCAGCCCTCGCGCTTCCTCCTCCAGCGCAGCCTGGGAAAATACCCGGCTGCGCTGTGGAAGGAAGAGGCGGAGCCCTCATGTTGCCCGCCGACTGGCAGCCAGCTTCTGCGGAGCCAAAGCAGCAGGGAAGTGAGAACCTCTTGCAAGAGGCTGCTCGCGTGATCCCCATGCCCAGGTGCCGGACAAAGGTAAGGTATGGAAAGGGCCAGAGAAGGTCTACTCCCTATCTCAGTGCACCATATATTGCTGCCACTGGTGGGACACAGTGAAGGGCCTTCTGGTACATCTGAGTGCTATCAGATCTCTGTGACCTCATTGCTCTAGCATTTGTAATGTCTTTTGAATAGTAGCACAGCTACACAGGTATTCCAGTACGACCAAAAACATATGATACTGAGAAGAGTTTCAAAAGAAATGTAGAAGAAGAGGTAAAAGTCCAATAAGAAGACCCCGGTCATGGCAGAAGTGGCTTTTTGGATCTCCTTTTAGAGTAGAGTTGTGCTGAAATAGGCTGGAATTCACAATCCAAGTTACAAATGTTTAACTGAGAGTTACACATCCATTACTGATTTGTATTCATGATCCCAACATATACTCATTCCTCCATATCTGTGAATTCTGTATCCACAAATTCAGCCAACCGTGGCTTGAAAATTAAAAAAAAATGTCCAAAAATCAATTCGCAATGTTATATAAGGGTATATAAGGAATGCTATTTTGTTACACCATTGTATGAGATTTGAGCATCCATGAATTTTATTATCTACAGGGGATCCTAAACTCAAACTTCAGTAGACACTGAGGGTCCAGTATATTCACAATTCTGGTAATAAGTTATGGAATCCCAAGAGACAGTAAAATTCCCTCGGTACTGCTGGAAGCAGCCACTGAGAGTGATGGAGGCCTGTTCTTCTGTCTGTCACAATATAGGAGAATGATGTTTCTGTTCCCCTTCTACAAGTGATCTCCGGTGCAAGAAGGAATTGTAACAGTGATCCTGCTTCTGATTGTCTCACCAGAGATCACTGGTAGGAAACGGTGGAAACAGTACTGTGCTGCCTCCTGATCGACAAGAGGACAATTCTCCATTCCTTGCAGTGGCTGCTGCCTGTAAAACGGGATTGGAAATGGTGTTGGGCCGGGAGATGCAACATAATTAAGTAGCTGATCTGGAATTTCAACCATAGTGGGATTTTTTCCCCTAAATGTTTTTGACTGTGCAAAAACACAAAAACAAACAAACAAAAAAACACAACTCTTCTTTGTGACACTTTGCCTTCTGATTTCATTTATCTGACCTCAGTTTCCTTCAGTGAAATCATCAAGTCATTAGATCTAATAGTCTATGGCCATTTCTGCACTATGCTATTATAGTGCTATTATTCCACTTTCCACATCCTATGGAATCCTGGGGTTTGCAGTTTAGGGAGGGGCCTTTAGAATTCTCAGCCAGAGAACTCTTTGGCCTCAGCAAACTACAAACCCGAGAATTCCACAGAAAGTTGAAAGTGGAATAATAGCGCTATAACAGTGTAATACAGAAATGGAAATGGCCTATGTGATTTGGCAACTTCCTCCTATTTGCTATGCAACCTCTGATTGAATGGGATGCCTCCTCTGGGAGGAATGACTCAGTTGAGGAAGATGCAAGAAGGAACAATGGTACTGAAGCAGCTATTGCCAGTGGGAACCAGTGTATTGAAAAGAACAACAGGAAGCGGATGTTTACAAAATCTCCGCACTTTTAGGGGGGTAGGCAGAGTCTGTCCTACCCAAAATGCTAGTTTGTAATGTAGATGGGAATTGAATTAAATTATTTCAAAACCTACCAATTCTATATCTGGTCTCCCAAGAACTTCTCATCGTAGATTGTTTGCAGTGGAGGCATCACCTACAACACAGAATAATTTCCTGTCTTTAATGTTCATGTGTATGTGTATACATTCATATTCTTAAGATGCCAGCAAAACTCTCTTTCTGCATCAAGTAAATAATCCCTTTAAAATATTCAGTACCTCAGCTTCTTATTGCTGTGCCTTGAGCTGCAATTTCTGTGACCCTCTCTGCATATGACCAAGCTAGAAGACCATAAAACACGTGGAATTTTTTTTCTTTTTTTCCGTTTCTGCTCAGGGCTTCCATCGCTATGCATCGCAGAGTGTAGATCAAAGCAGATGTTGGGCCAGGAGTGCCTGTTGCAGTAGGGGCTGTGTTTAGGTAGATGAATTTTAATGAAGAAGCAAAGGAAGAAGGAGAAATATTACCTGCTGTATCTCGAGGGGAAGAATTTCCCATCAATTAGATTTATTAGGCTGGAGAATAGTCTTCTTAAAGATGCAAGAGTGTAGAGGTGGTGTGAAAAATTCTTGATGAATTGAGTATATTTAGTCTAGAGCCTCTCAGTGGATGTCATGGCTCTGCCACTGAAGGGTGAAACATACCCATGGCAAAGTCTGTTTATTTTATTTATTTAATATATTTCTATGTCACCTCCTAGCCTGCAACAGTTTCTGAGGCAATGAACAAATAAAAGTAATTAAAACAGTACAGAGATAAAACATTTTTAAAACACATAAAAAACCAGTCAAAAAAATAATTAAAGCCCATAAGGAACAGCACTGTTTTGGCTGCCCACCGGAAGCTCAAAAGAGATAGAGCCAGTTTAACTTCCTTGGGTAGTGGTTTTCCCATCTGTGATGCTATTACGGAAAAATCTCGGTTGCTTGAACATACCACTCTAACTTCATGAGATGCTGGGACACACATAGGGTCTCTGAGTCAAATCCAGTGTAGAGTCATATGGGAGAAGGCGGTCTTTCAGATATCATGGCCCCAAACTGTTTAGGAGTTTGTAGGTCAAAACCACGTTGAATTGAGCTTGGAAGCAAATCTGAAGCCACTATAGTTCTTTTAAGAATGATGTTATGTGGTCTCTAAATGCACACCCAACATCAGTCTGTATGTTGCCCTAGCTCCCCAAAACTTAAGGACTTAGGGATGAAATTCTTTGCTAATTTGTTCTCAAATGAAGCAATGAGTAGTTTTAGCAATTTCATCTCATGATGAGAAAGTCTTAGAAAACTATTCATATTTTGGGACCTATTATGTGCAGTATTTATGGGTGATTTTTTGTGCAGAAAACAGAGTTTCTGTGCAGGAAACATTTTCTGCACAAGAAACAGAGTTTTTTAGTACCAAAAATAGTACTGCCACACAGAAATAATTTTTTTCTGCAAACCATATGCAAATTTTATGCAGAATTCATCCCAAAATGTGAAAATTCTCATCAGTCCAGGATTTTCCTTATCTAGGTTTTCTCACACATAAGAAGTACATTTTTCAAACATTTTTTTTCAAGTATTCTTTCCATCTCTACCAGAATTTCTAGATGTCATACTGGCACTTATTTGCAACGAGATCAGATGAGTTAATAGGAAGCAAAGGAGAGGTGACCCAACGGAGTTGTGTTGGCACAAAATGAAGAAGATATATTTTGATACATAGCTGGTTGGTAGAGCCAGTGTAGTATAGCAGTTTGAACACTGGACTACAACCCTGGAGACCAGGGTTTGATTCCCTTCTCAGCCGTGGAAACCCACTGAGTAAGCTTGGGTGTGTCACACACTGTCAGCCCCAGACACCCCCATAATAGGTTTGCCTTTGGGTTGCTATAACTTGGAAATGTCTTGAAGGCACACAACAGCAACAACAGTAAAAGAATAATTGTTTGAAATCTCCACTGAAAGTGCTACAAGAACTAAACATTATACCTTTCAAAATAGGGCAGAGAAACAATATTCCTATCTATGTCCCTTTGAGGTCCTATAAACAGTTTACCTGTGGAGAATTGCAGCCAGTTTAAAAAAACCAGATTCTTTATTTAAAAATATAAGAGAATCCTGTCATATCTTTGAGACTAACTGGAAAATTTCTAGCACAAGCTTTTGTGCATTCCAGTCCACTTCCATTGAAGCCTGTGAAATTTTATGCTAGAAATTCATATTTCTCAGCCTAAGGCACTACAGGACTCCTTTATATCTTTTTATGCTGAAACAGACTAATATGGCTATGTAGTTAAATGCTGATTTTCAACTGTCAGACTCCCACATAATGTTGATAATGTGTGAATCACACTGGTCTTCTAGACTATACTACTCCCATACTTTGATTGCAATCTGGTATTACAGCCAATCCCTTTTACTAACATTGGTACACACTTCCAGTTTGTGGCTGGGGTTAGAGCCACTGCCTGGTTTTTGTGAATGAGGAACTGTTCAACTAGATGAGAAGTTTGGCTTGATTTATAGTGAGCACAGCCAACCTAAAAAGATTTACCACTCAACTTTGCCCACATGCACCCTGCCAACCTATGCTCATACCTGCCCCACCTTACTATGCCTACTACTCCATTTCCCCACACGGGCATGCCCTTGAGCAATGGAAGCAGCACATAGAGGAGGAGTTGCATTGCATTCTGCAAGCATTAGATAAAAATTCCTGGTGAGGGGACACCAGGACTTTCTGTGTGTCAGATTATAAACTTAAAAGGGAGCAGTTGATCGTCAAGCCACTTTGATATTCACCCAATATTTAGGTGACTACACTGTCTGAAATGCAGCATGAAACTTGGACGAAGCAGAGATGAAAATGATGCTGGCGCCTTGCTAACTAGGTGCAAAGAGTTCAGTGGAGAATTACAAAGACAGCTCAATAGTCTTGACAGTCATCTGAAGAAACATTGAGAAAAGCCAGCTATTTTTACTTAAGATATGGAGTCAGTTTCCAAAGTTGTTGCAAAGATGTCACAAAGAAGAGGTGAAGCAATTGCTCAAACTGTGGAGAAGGATTAATAGCAGTGAAATACAGGAAGAAAGATTAGGTAAGATACTGGTGTGAATATTAAGGAGCCAGCATGGTGTAGTGGTTTGAGCCTTAGATTATGACCCTGGAGACCATGGTTTGGTTCCTCACTCGGTCACGGAAACCCACTGGGTGACCTTGGACATGTCACACACTCCCAGCTACAGAAAACCCTGTTATAGGTTTGCCTTAGGGTCACCATAAGTCGGAAACGACTTGAAAGCACACAACAAAACACAATATAGGTCTCTGGGAGACCAGGGTTCAAATCCATGCCCATGCCATGAAAACCCACTGAGTGATCTTGGGCAGGTTGCAGTCTCTCAGCCTTAGAGAAAGGCAAAGACAACCTCCTCTGGCAAAGGAAAACTTAGGTTGAAGTCACAAAAAGTTGGCATTGTCTCAAAGGCAGATAACAGTAGCAGAAAAGGCATTCATAGGTAAGCAGAAGAAAATCCCTGCAGAATGTATTATCTTGGAGAAGCAGGTAGACAGGTTTAAGCTAATCACTCCCATTTAATTCTGTGATTTTTATTTCTATGTCTCCTCCTGTTTCCTGACCTCAATAAGCAAGTAAGATTTTCCTATCAGAAATGTGTATATATGAACTGATACTTTGAAACACAGTACATTCATACATTGGGGAGATCATATTAAAAAATGCCTACTGAGTCCATTAGAGCTCTAAGATCTTCAGATAAAGCCCTCCCTATCTCACCATCATCTCAGGCTTGTTCAGTGGGAAGAAGGGAGAAGGTCTTCTTGGTGGTTGCTCCCAGGCTTTGGAACTTCTTCCCTGTTCTCTTGCCAGCAAGTCAAAACATGTTTATGCCGACAGGCTTTTAGAAACTAGGAGCAGCCACCAAGAAGGCCTTTTCCCATTTCCTCACCAGATGAGCCCGTAAGGGTGGTGGGACCAAGAGAAAGCCCTCCCTGGAATCTTGTAAGATTTGGGCAGGCTCATATGGGGAGATGGAAGTTTTCAAATGTTCTGGATCTAAGCTGCAGAAGCCTTCATACACATTCATCTCAGAGCATTCAAAATAATGGTTTAGAACTGTGCCTTTTGTGGACAAGCAAAGGGTTTCTTGTTTAGCTTTGTTTTGCCCTTTTCCAAAGTGTCAGGTGTTGATACGCTGTGCACATTGAATAAGAAGGGACCACTTTGAAGAATGCACCCACTGAGGCATTATAAAGGATGTCACTATGGGAAAGGTTGGCAGAATAATTTTATTTCAGATAGATTAATTCCTGTAACAGGCTTTACTCCAGTGAGTCACGCGCAAAGCATACCACTTAGTCTGAGAGTTTTTCCTGCCAAGATCTGAGCAAACAGAGGTTCTCAAATGGTGCACAAAGTTCAGAAATGTGAAAGGAAGGAGGTCAGAGGTGCTGTCACTTTGATCTTCCCAGCACAAAAGAAGCACTTTTGTGCTCTCTTGCATCTTGTTCTTTTAATCTAAAGAATATGTTTGTCATCATCCCCTCACAGTGATTATGCATCATCAGCCCTAACCGTGTTAACACAATAACCAGATTGCATTAAGATAATGTGTCTTTTGAAAAACGTTCATTAAAGGGCAGAGAAGGTGGGAGGAAAAGGTTAAGTACTTAGATTGCTCTCCTGCCAATTTGGACTAAGTCTCTCCACCAACGTAATGCTCACTGCTGTTGTGGGGATTTTTTTTCTTTTTAAATTGTGCTTCCTTAACATCCTGAGTGTCTTAAGTGTCCGGAGGCAGGGGAAGTGAAAGACACACATGGAAAGATGAGACAGCAGAGGAATGTTTGCGGTGCTGGATCCCTCTCAATCAGAACTACAGAGAAGCATCACAAATAATATTTGGCTGGGTGTAGGATTCCTTCACCGTATCTTTAACCGGTGTGTGTTATGTCAGAACCTTGTTCCCAGCACTCCTTTAAAAAAACGAACAAACTACAGTTGGATCTCCACGTTCACTAGAATTGGGGGCATAGGTTGCTCTCAAAAGTGGAAAAATTGCAAATATCAAAATATGTATGTGTCTGTGGGAAAGATGGGGAGGCATGTTGGGGAGAGCAGGCACCTAGTGTCCAAGCCAGGTCAGGGAAAGGACAGGGAAAGAAGGTGGGTTGGCATGGTGACCCTATACTTCCTCTGTCTCAACCATCTCCATCTTTGGGTGTGGGAGGCAACAGGAGAGGGTCTGTGTATCCTTAGCTTGACCAGACAGCTACTGGTGGAGGAAGAGGACCAGAGGTGTGTTTTTTGAAGGCAGCCTGATCAGTGCCGCTGAGAAGAAAGGCTCCCCAGGAAAAGAAGCACATCCGGTGGGAGGGAGGGAGGGGTTGAAGAAACTTGTGGATAATCCACTTTCTAGTTCCAATCAGAGTGGACCAGTTGAATTGGTCATATTTACATAAATGTTGACTTACCTAGTTCCCACTGATTCAGTGGGTTTCCTGCAATTGGGACTAGCAATTGGTTAATGCCACTAACTCCTGAATCTTCACAATGATCTTTCATGACAGATCAGCACCAACATCTCCATATTGCTGATGGGACAGAGAGATGGGACTTGCTTAAGGATACTTACTGAGTTTGTGGCATAGCAGCTACATCTTGGTTTACAAGTCCAATAAGGGATGTGGGGGAACAATCAACACTCCTGCAGAGATTATTTATGAATCTGGTCATCTCAAGATCACAAGGCTGCACTGTGAGAATTTGACAACTCCCTCAAAAGATCACCTCTCTGGTACAATACCAAATCAATCAATCAATCAATCAATCAATCAATCAATCAATCTATCTATCTATTTATCTATCTATCTATCTATCTTTCTGTAATTGTGATTAGCTGGAATCTTTGTTTCTGTGCAAAACTAGTTTCTTTTTCCCTTTGTGAAGATAAGCATACAGCAAACACAACAGGGCGTTTCATCATAAACACAAAAACAAGCCATCCAGTGCTGCTACTTTCATAGTACTAGTTCACACATGAAGGCAACAATTGTATTTTACAGTACTGCAGACATTATGATACTGCACAAAATGCATGTGCACAAATGTGGCAGTTTTCTCTGTGACTGAAACAAACTAAATAGCTGTAGTCTTGCACTATGCATGTGGCAAGGAAATTTTTTTTGATGTTTTCTTGTTTGCCACATAAATACAGAGGAAATCAGAATTTGCATCTTTAAGTTCAGTTCCTTAGCCTCAATGCTAAAAACTTAGCCGGTAACAAAATTAATAGTTGGCTTCTGCATTGGCTGTTTGCCTACACTATACAGATGCTGAAATTCAGCCTGGTATAGAATGAATTCCGTTTCAGCTGAATTTCATTGGAAAAGACTGTACAGTATGATTAGCACTTCTGTGCAACTCAGCAAAGTGGTCTTCTCAGATTTTTCTGCCTTTGCCAGCTACCAAAACCATAGCAAGGCCTATATATTGCAGAAGTAAAAATTGAATGTGCCCATTATACGTATCTTCATAAAGTATGCATGTATGCCCCAACCATTAATATTGGGAATTGCTCACATATAGCCATTAGCATCTTTCATGTTCTACACTCCACTGGAATTTAGAAACAGGTTGCTCTCATGTGTACGTTAAGGAACCTTGTGTGTCAGATTTTAGCACTGTAACCTACTTGTTCATAGCCAGCTGTATTAGAGTTTGTGAGCTAAAATGACAGAGTGAGTAAAAAGTTATGTGCGATGTTTTGTCCAATTTTAAGGCGACTGTGCTGTATGAATTCAAAGTTATCTACCAGGCATACTGTGGAGTAGTCAAGACAACCTACAGCTGAATTTCTAAACAAACTAGAGCTGTAGTCAAGGAGACAAGACAAAATTTGACCAGCTAGTGTTCAGTGACTGATTTACAAAATTAGAGTTATGGATCTGGGCGCCTACAAGCTTTCATCTGGAATTCCTTACCCTTGAAAAGTGATGGATGAACATGTCAGATTTACTTTCTCCCACATTTGAGTTTTGTTTGTTTTTTAAACTGATTGCTCTGTAGCTGTTAAAGATGGTTGAAAAGAAATTCAAAATTGTCCTACTGGTTAGCACTTTTTAGAGATGAAGATAGTTGTTGGTCACATGTAGAGAGGACTCACCGACTCAATGGCAGCTTGTTAAGTTCATACTTTTTACACATAGATTCAGTGGTCTACTATAGCTGAGATTAAGAATTAGATTTGGGCCACAATATATGCCTCTCTTGTAAGTAACTTTTTTACAGCTGAAAAATGTAATGGGCAGGGAAGGTAGGAGAACAGACAGCCCCATCACTATTGAAGACTGACTGAATAAAGTTTCATAGCTGAGCTAATATGTGAAATTCACCTATCCAGTGCAAAGTATTGTACAACTACACACACATATATACACATTGTTTCGAGGAGTGATAATGTGTTTTTTTACATTTAAAATTACTTCTTTATCTCGCCTTTCTACAAAGAACTCAACACTGCATTCATGGTTCCCTTGTGATGTAGATTAAGCTCAGGAGATAGTAAGAGGCCAAAGCTCACTGAATGACCTTTGTGACCAGATGGTAATTTGAATTTAGGCTTCTCAACTTCTAGTACAGTATTAATACTTCCATCACATTAGCTCTTTTGTAGTATTATGACTTAATTCTACTTCTGTACATATGTTATGCTCAGCCTCTACTATAGAGACTTGGAAAAGATCTCATGTATTCCAACTCTTGCGATTGCAGACGTATATGACTGAGAAGTGGCCATCTCATTCTGCCACTCTCCTCCAAGAAAAACCCTAAAGGAAGAATGTCCTCCCCTTTTCACCATAGCCTAATCCACTGTGAAGCAGTTCTTACTCTCAAGACGTTCTTCTTAATTTATGGTTGGAAATGTCCTTCTTGTAATTTCAATCCATTGGTTCAGACTGGGGTTTTTTTTGTTTTGTTTTGTTTTGTTTTTTAAAGATTTATTTACAAAACTCCAAAGGACAATACAAAGTAAAAAAGGTACAGAGGCAATGCAAAGTGAAAAAAGGCACAACAAAAATCACTCCGATGAAGTGCTCAACCAGAGTTCTGATCCGCATGGTGAGAGCCCCAGTATACGTATGATGTGTCATTCATAAAATCAACGAAAGGGTGCCATATTTTTTCAAAGTTATCCTGTATAGTACAACCTTTGTTACCCTTCTATTATGTGCCAACTTTTCCAACAGCCATGTATCCCAGATTCCTCCCCACCATCTGTTGATAGAGAAATTGCCTACTTTCCAATTGGAGGCAATTTCCAATCTAGCATTTATAAGAAAGAAATTAATTAGGTCCTTGTGGTTCAATTGTTTACATTGGGAGTCATATATTGAAAACAGCAGGAGGATAGGACAAGCAATTACTGTTTGCTTTGTTACCATACTAACAATTTTCAAAACCTCCGACCAAAAATGGGCTACAACAGGGCAAGATATCCACATGTGGAGGTAAGTACCCTTAGAACTACAGCCCCTCCAACAGTTAGATGATGTTGTTTTCATAATGTAACTCAGTTGAACAGGTGTAAGATACCACTTATGGACCAGTTTAAGAGTGCACTCTTTAAATTTGGTTGTGGAAGATTTATATGGGGGTGATGTCCAAATTTTCAACCAGTTTGCATCCAATATCTGAGTATCGAGTTCAGCTTCCCATCCTGATTTACTCAAAAGACTTCGACCATAGGTCTCGTCGATTAACCATTTATTAATTTTTGATGCCAACCCTTTCAAAGAGAGATCTTTTGACACACATATGTTCTCAAATAGGGACAAACTACGTGGAAGTTCCCCTGTGTGCGTCAGTCTGGTAATGAAACTAAGTATTTGATACAGGGGGAACCATGTAGGGGGATAAGGAGATAACATCTGTATCAGTTCATCTCTTGATTTTGGTTTGGAGTTGTGAAATAGATCGTGAATTGTAAACAACGTTTTGTCTTTCCAATCTCTGAATTGAAAAAATTTGTAATTGTAGTAGAAATTTGGGTGGAGAAGGAAAGGCCTGATTGGTGATGGATAAGGTGCAAGTATATGTTGCCATTTTTCCCATATCAGCAATGTGGTTTGTAAACATGGGTTTGAGACCTTTTTAACATCTCTATTAATAAACTTGGAGAATATAATTCTCAATCCTTCAGAAAGATCATGTTCTAACTCTAATGCTACCCATTTAGTAGACTGATCATTTCTAATTAGTTGAACAAGTTGACTAATCTGGAAAGCTTCAAAGTATAGCTGTACATTTGGAATGGCAAGACCACCGTTCTGAGATTGTGAGTATTTAACTCTCTGTGGAAACCGAGGCCTCTTGTTATCAAAAATAAAGTTATTAATCAAGTTTTGCCATTTTATGAAATATGAGGACAAAGGAGTTAATGGATGGTTTGGAAAAGAAAAAAAAGCTTTGGAACAAGGAACATTTTAGCTATAGCGATTTTGCACAGCAAGGAGAGGGTAAATGTTTTCCAATGGTTAATTTTGGCCTTAATCCATTTGGTTAATGGTTTATAATTTCTATACAACATTTGGGGTATTTGTTTTGTTAGTAAAACTCCTAGATACTGAAAACCAGATGGACATAACTGTAAATTCATCATTTTCTGCCATCTCCATTGAGTAGTTAAAGAAACGTTGAAACAAAGCATCTTAGATTTGTGAAAATTTATTTTGAAGCCCGAGAATTTGCCAAAAAGGCTGAGGAGGTTAGAAATAGCTGGAAGAGAAAGATCTGGTTCTACAAGAAAGAGGAGAATATCATCCGCATATAAGTTTATTTTATGTTCCTGATGCTGGATGATAGGGCCTCTAATCTTAGTATGGTGTCTAATTGCTTCAGCCAGTGGTTCTTTTGCAATAGCAAAGAGGATAGGTGATAGGGGACAACCTTGCTTTGTACCACGCCACAATGGTATAGGATTGGAATCTTTCTTATTAATGTTAATTACAGCTTCTGACTGTGCATATGTGCTTTCCGGAAATCAGTGAAGGTGTCCCAAAAATTCATTTCCTCTAATACCTTAAAAAGATATTGCCATTCCACTCTATGGAAAGCCTTTAAAGCATCTAATGAAAACATCGCCAAGGGAATATGAGATTCAGCAGAATGGTGTATGATGTTAACTGCTCTTCGAATAGCATCTGCAAGCTTACGGCCAGGCATGAATCCTGTCTGATCAGTATTTATGTATTCAGTGATAAAAGAGCTCAGTCGATTAGCCGTAATGGAAGACAACAACTTAACTTCTTGATTAATGAGGGCAATTGATCTAAATGCTTGAACTGATGGGTTCTCTTCAGATGTCTTAGGAATGGGTATGATACGAGAAGTTCTCCAACTCCCAGGTGGGGGGTTTTACCTAATACTTCATTAAATAAGTGTGTTATATGAGGGGTCAATTCTGTTATCAAAAGTTTGTAGAATTCCCCGAGAAACCATCCGGACCAGGTGATTTCCCGGAATTCAACTTTTGGATGGCTATTTTGACCTCAGATTCCTCAATTGGTCTGTTTAAAGCTGCTTTATGTTGTTCACTCCATTTCTTAAATTTGAATATTTGGGCAAGTCCATCTATATTGAGATCTGGTGGTAATTCAGATGAATATAAATTAGTGTAGAACTTTTCAAATTCTAAAGAAATAAATTTTGGTTGTGATGTAATGATATTATTCCCTGTAGTGACGCTTGCAATCTATCTTTTTTCTGCTTTCCTTTTCACTAATCTAGATAGTAACTTGGAATTTTTATTGTTATGTTCATAATAGTATGCATTAGTGTACATAAGCGATGTTTGGATTTTCCTCAAATCTAATTCTTCCAGTTCAGCTTTTTTCTTTAATAAGATCTTAAAAGTGGGCATGTCGAACGTAGATTTATGAGCATGGGTTAAGTGAGCTATCTCCGACGTAAGGACCCTTCTTTTATGTTCTCTGATTTTTTTCTGTTTTGCTCCTTCTTGTATGAGATGTCCTCTAGGTATTGCTTTCAAAGTATCCCACAGAAGGGCTTCAGATATATTTTTGGTCCTATTCTCTTGATAAAAAAAATTGATTACGCTATGAAGTTGAGATTTAAACTGATCATTTAGAAGAAGTGCTGAGTTAAATCTCCAAATTTTAGAGAGTGGAGATTCAGTGTTACTAATCCAATCTAAAATTAGGGGGGAATGATCAAATTATAGTATTGGTTCAATAGAAACATTTTGTATAAAGGGAAGAAATGATTTATAAATGAAAAAGTGATCAGTCCTTGAATAAGAATTGAGAACTGGAGAATAAAATGTGTAGTCTTTATCAGTCAGGTGGATAGTTCTCCAGGGGTCCAGTAGACCCTTATCTGTTATTATCTTGGTTAGCCTAGAAGACTGGGATAATTTATCCTTCTCAGAGAGAGCTGACCTATCTAGAGATGGATTGAGAACTGAATTTGAATCGCCCCCCAAAATGACTTCGCCCACTTGCATATCAACTAATATTTGAAGAAACGATGACATGAATGTATCGGGGTCAAGGTTAGGAGCATAGAAGGTGGCCAAGGTGACAGAGCAGCCAAGAAGAGAACCTTGTAAGATTATATATCGTCCTTCTGGGTCTTTTTTTTATAGTACTCAGAGAGAAGTCTAAACCCTTTCTGAATATTATGGCCACTCCTTTGCTCCTACCTGTACCTCCTGCTACATATTGCTCTCCTAGTTCAGCAACCGAGAGAGCAGGTTGAGATCCTCTGTTGTGGGTTTCCTGAAGAAAAAGGACATCTGGACATAAAGGTTTCAACTGTTTCCAAATTTTGGCTCTTTTAAGATGGAGACCCAACCCTTTTACATTATAAGAAGTTATACGAATAGAGGTTTTATTAGCTGGATAATTTCTTTTAGAGCTTCTCATCTGCAATGTATTAGAGGACAACCCAGTAGGTAGGGAGTTGCTTGGTTGTAAACTTCCAGAAAAGGGTAAGTCCAAAGCACGACCAGATCTAAGGTGTGGTCTACTACTGCTGGATGTTTCCTCAGTAGTTGTCTGTCAACTGTCGAATGTAATCAAGTCAATGGTGCCTCCAGCATCTGGTTGAACACATCCATTTACAGACGACTTTGTTTTAGATTCTGGGAAGTTACAGAAGTCTGATTCTTGAGGGGTTCAGACTGGTTGAGAACTTTGCAGACCACTGCTAGGAAGAAAACCACATTACTGATGGATAGGCTCAGTCAAGAAATACACGTCCCTGAATCTGCAAGACCTGAACAGGGTAGTTGATGACAGAGTGGCTTGGATACTCATCCATATGCTCACCATAGGTTGAGGTCAACTTGGCAGCAGTTAACAAGAAGTCATCCCTGGGTATTCTCCTCTTCAGTCTTCTAAATCTCCTTCAACCCTTCCTCATAGGGCTTAGTTTGGTACCTTTTACCATCTTGCTTGCCCTCCATGATCTTTGTTGTACCATAATACACTTTTAATCTCTGTAATGCTGGGATAGGGAACCTCTGCTAATTTCAGGCAGCCTACAGAGGGAGCAAGAAGATCAAGTGGCAGATAGTCAACAAAACATACAAAACTGCAGCATCCAACATTTGGCTCTGGCTCTGCCCACCATCACCTGAGGTCCACAACTGACATTTCCCTTGAGAAAAAAGATTCCCATCTCCTACCATAGGGTGCAGAGTGCTTTGTACCACTGCATCACCCTCAGTAGACCAGTAACCTGATTTCAGAAGAGGGGTGTAGCTATGTGGAGGCATCAGGGTCAGACTCATGCACAGATCAATAAAATTGCCTAACAGGTTTATTGAAAACGAGCAGAGCAGTGAAACACAAACGTCAAAGGAGAGAAGTGCCCAAAAATTCACACAGTCGGTAATATTAAGCAGCACAGCTTCACATGAGGAGATAAGGATTACATTCTTTCCCTGCCACAGGTCAAGATGACATAGCTGCTATCTCCTTCGCTAGAGAATGTTTTGAGAACCAGAGGCTATGGAATGTGCACCTGGTACATACTTGCTAGATGCCCATTAGAGAAAGGACTAATATTAATACTACCAAAAGTCACTCACTATACCATCATCCCCTACATGTGGAGGGCAAACCCTGACAGGAGGGGTAAGGGATGAGAGCATGTCCCACCCAAGTAAGAATTCTACCTCCCAATGAAATATTCTTTCAATCTCAAAATTTTCTAGAATTTGCACAGAGTTGAGACACTGAAAATCATTCATGCTCTTATATTTTCTGTTGCATTTCCCTTAATACATTTGTCTGCCCCTTTTTTTGGAAGGCCTAAAGTGTGTTTCTAAATGTTCAGCTGAAGTTTTTAAGTTACTGCAATGCTATGTGGGCACTGAGGAAAAATTTAATACAGGGAGGTAGAATCCCTATTTGTGGAGTCAAAGCCCTTATTCCACCCCCCCCAGAACTTCACACCTCTTTTAGAAGGTATTTAAGGTTGGCCCCGTTGAGCACTTAGATGGCGAATGCCAGGAACTGCCAAGGATCTCCCGGCAGGGCTGGCAAAGCATTCTGCCTAAAATCCTGGAAAGCCACTGGAAATCAGAGCAGGGATAATACTGTGCAAGGTCTGACTCAGTGCAACTTCCTCTATTTCTATAATACACTTTGTATGCCTTCTCACAATGAACCTTGCAACCATCCAGACTGGATGGTAGATAGGGAATGAAGGAAGTTGACAGAGCAAAGAAGGCAAATGATATTTTAGCCTCCATTAATAGAACTTCAGTTTCCAAGACAAGGGAAGTAATAGTCCCAATACATTCTGCCTTAGTCAGGCGTCATTTGGAGTACAGTGTTTCGGACACCTAATTTTAGAAAGGATATAGATAAATTGAGGGTTCAGAAAAGGACAACAAGGATCAGAAGAGATGGAGAATAAAACATAGGAGGAAAAGTAAGAGTAGCTGGACATATTCAGCCTGATGAAGAATGATAGCGGTCTTTAAATATTGCTTGGGCTTTCACAGAGAGGAGGGTGCACATTCCTTCTCTGATGCCCCAGAGGGTAGAACTAGGTCTAATGGTTTTCAGTTACAGGAGGGTAGGTTTTGATTGAACTTTGAAAAGAATTTCTTGGCAGTAGGAGCTGTTTGACAGTGGAACCAATTGCCTCTAGAGGTGGTGAGATCTTTTAGGGTGGGGCCTCAAAGGCCCCTCCCTAAACTGCAAACCCTAGGATTCCATAGGATGTTGAAAGTAGAATAATAGTCTAGTGGGGTCTTTTTCTCTCGGCTTCTTCAAAGAGGTTAGACAGCGACCTACTGGAAACGCTCTAGCTGGATTTCCTGAACTGAGCAATGGGTTGGACTCGATGGCCTATAGAACCTCTTCCAACTCTAGGATTCTAGGATTCAGTAAATGAAGAGATCTGAAGAGATGGAGGTTTAAAAGTTATGCTGCAGTTTGAATTATAATATTAAGGAAAAATAATGTTACTCTCTCAATCTGATGTTTCTTGGTGATGCCTGGAGCTGGGCTTAAGATGCAAAGTTACCCTTCCTGTGTAAATAAAAAAACCTTTGCTGTTTTGATACCTCCTACCTGGACATGTAGGTTTGGATCTCTACAGCCAGGTCATGGTCGTCTACTACCAATGAACCCACACTGTGACACCCTACCTTCCAATCCAATCATCTTGGGATATCTTTAGGCCTTGATTGGTACTGAAGTAAAGGTGGTAAAAATGCTAAGATGTGTGGAAAGTTACCCAAGAGTAGGATTCTGAGGGGTTTTGTCACAGTCTCTCCAATGCCAGATGGTGAGTTCATCATAGAGATGAATTTGGAGCCAGTGATTTTCTCACACATTTAGCTATTGCTAAACTGCATTTAACAATAACTGCTAAATTCTTCATCAGGTACTGTCTGAAGGGATAGATAAGTGTGAGGGGGTTCCTCCCCTCAGAGATTCACGCATTTTACCCTGCTGACATAAAGCTGTTTGTCAAAATTTTCGCTGCCCTGATGCTACAACAAGCAACGTGTGTTCCAGCCCTGCTGGAAAGTACTGATGCCCAAGGACAAGGGAGGAAAAGGGACATGAAAGGAGGCCTGCCTTCTCACTGCCTTTCATTTTGGTTTAATATAGTTATGCCACGTTTTGCCGAACAAGTCGAAGTCGCCATTGAAGCACTAAGCGCCAACGTCCCGCAGCCGTTTGAAGAAAACGAATTCATAGATGCCTCCCGCTTGGTTTATGATGGAGTTCGTGACATCAGGAAAGCTGTTCTGATGATAAGGGTAAGTCAAGTCACTCAGGGAAATGAAAACTTTTGGGCCTAGAATGGAGGTATCATGGAAGGCAAAAGGGACCCGAGAGCTATTTGGTATTTGCATTGTTTTGTCATGGACATCAAAAGAAATATGGAACAAACCCAGCAAGGGCAGATCACTTGCGTGTAAGATCTCTGTTTTTTTAATAGGTTTGTATCCTTCCCTCATGGCATTTTTGCCTCAGAATAACCCTGTGAGGTAAGATTAAAATGAGGAGAAAAAATAGGCATCAGACGAATGCTCGTATTATAAAATGTGAATGCCTAAAATACACATAATTGAACAAAATGGGGAGAAATGCACTTTAGTCAATGGGGAAAGTTGCGTAAATGAAGTAAATGGCACAGATAAATTCACAACTTAGGAAAATGCATAAAAAACCATTTGTGAGCATTTCAAGGAGGGAAGAAAATTCCTAATCTCCAATATGAAACACAGGCAAGAAGGAAATGCAATTGAGATTCAGAGAAACACGCTGAAATCGAGACAGAGATGTTTACATCCCTGTAAGGGACACCTGTTCTTTCTGCACTACATTGTTATAGTGCTGTTATTCCCCTTTCAACGTATTATGGAATCCTGGGGTTTGCAGTTTAGGGAGGGGTATTTAGAATGCTCAACCAGAGAATTTTTAGGCCTCAGTAAACTACAAACCCCAGAATTCCACAGGATGTTGAAAGTGGGATAATAACACTGTAACAGTGTAGTGCGGAAAGGCTCACAGTTTAGTTTCATAACATAAGCCCTGTTCCTTCTTGAAATGGAGTAAGAACCAAGTGGTTCTGGTTATAGAGGAGTTTCAAATACCAGTAGCTTTCAAAATAGAAAGAGATCAACGCTGGTCAATGCAATGGGCTAGGAGATTTTGGCTTAACTGATAAGGAATTGACTTCTGTTGCCTAAGTTTACCTTCAGTGAGACCTCACAGCAATCTCGCTAAAGACCTCACAGTGAGTAGCTTGCAAGTTTATAAAGAGGGAAGCTACTCCTTTCTTACAGTTTTGTGGCTTTTCTAGGGCACCATATCTGCTCCAGTTCTCCAAGCCTTTTGAGAACAGCTGACTGTTGGGGTTGTCAGACTGAAACTGGAGGGGGCTATTGTACCTTTAATGGTTGTGTGGAAAAGGGAATTTCAGCAGATGTTGCTTATTACTTGGTTCTACCTCTTGAAATGCTCTCTTTGACACAACCAAGTTACAGGAGATCTCTCCTGTTTTAACTCTGTGGGGACAATATATTGTATCTGACTGATTCTGAATTATTATAAATTATCTGCAGAAATACAATTTTAGTCGAAAACAAAGAGGAGAAATATTGCTAGAGGTTCTGGTATTTGTAGCTGTAGTTTTTGGTATTATTTATTTTTAACACCAAAATGATGTTTTTCATTTGCTGGCAGTACCCAGCAACAGTTACAGCTTTTTATTCCCACCTTTTGATTCTTTTCTCTTTTTTCCCCCTAAATTCCAAGACGTATTGGACCCCAAACTCCCATGTGCATGTGTGCATCTAGGGCAGGGTTCATGTTGTGAGGCGGGGTGACAACTTGCCCAGTGATGTGGATTGTGAGATTGGCTACACTGTTTACATGCTTTACAATTTCAAGATGGATCATAGGAAAAGCACAGGCAATTCCTTCACCCTCTTCTTCCTTTTTTTCCTCCTTTAAAAAATGCCATTTAGAACTGCAGCATGCACATTATTTAAATAGTGGAAGAGTTCTTTTTCATTGAAATGCTTTTCTGTTGTGTCACTGATGCACTGAAAGGCAGAGAAAAAAAACAAAAATGTTTAAACAAAGTTTTACAAAGGGAACACACCCCAATCTCAAACCCTTTCTCCTGTTTAAAAAACAAACAAACTTCTAGTGGGATTCCAAGAAACTTCTATGTCAAGCAACAAGCAACTCCCCAAAATTAGCAGAAAAGAGTCCACTGACTTGGAACAAGTGGACATGGAGGTGACAACAACAACAAAGGCCAAAAATGAACGGCCTGTATTACAAGTGCTCATGCTTCTTTAGACAGGTCTAGAACAGCCTTTTGTTTGTATAAATCTCCTGCACCTCTTGTTCTTGTTAATTGCCACCAAGTCAACTTGGACTTATAGCAATCTCACAAATAAGAGGACTTCAAGTCTCCCTGTTATGAGGAGCCCTGCCACAGTCTTGCAAGCTCAAGCCAGCCGTGGGTTCCTTGAATGAGTCAGTCTATCTGTAATGCAGTTTTCCTCTTTTCTGACTGCCTTCCACCTTACCAGCCAAGCATTATTGTCTTTCCTAATGAGTCCTGTCTTCTCCTGACACCTGGCCACTTCATAGTTTTAGTTGTGGGATGATATTTCCCCATGATACCTCACAGCAATAGCAAAATGGGTAAACTATTTGCTCATTTTCTTCCTCAAAGGTAAGCAAGGCAAGGATGGAAGGGTGGACTGAAGATAGGCGGTCAGCCGTTTAGTTCCAGTCGGCAGTTTAATGCTGATCCACTCTGAAAGTAATATGTATGCAGCCCCTTTCCTGTACACCCTCCCCTCTTTTACATAGAAATTAAACATTCCCCAAGGTATCTGGATATCTGCCTTTACCATAGTTCAATTGTGTAATGAAGATTGGAACCATTTGTGCCTATTAAATGTACATATGGAGCTCAGGGTACGAGATAGGTATGCGTAATATCTAAATGAATAAATAAATTAACTTGCTGCTTCACTGAATCTCCAAAGAGGTCGTTTTCAATGTTTATTCAGGTAGGGAAACTGTCATTTCAGCGTTGAGTAACCAGTTGATTTGATTTTATCAGCCATTCCTTTCTCCCCTTCCTTCCGCACTTAATAAACTACAGAGCATAATAATTGCGGGAATAGGCTCAAGGGTAGTTTTTCTACATTGCTTTCACCTGCTTCTTTAAGGTCCCAAACTTGTGTGATGCTCTTTTGAAGTCAAAGGAGTTGTGTCAGCTGATGGGTGACATGGTTGCATTGCCTTTTTGCATTACGCCACTGTCAGAGAAAACCGGGTTCGTGAGCTTGGCGTGTGCTACAGCTACTAAATTAGAGCTCAGATGTCTTTTCTAAAACATAATTTCTGAACTATTTGTTCAGGCACTGTAAGACTCATGTTTTGCTCTTTAAACCTTTTCTGAAAACCTGAACATTCAAATGACTTGTAATCACATTGGGCTGTCTGTCAGAGGTATTCATCACCCTAGAGTAATTGTTCAGGGTACAACTTCATGGAACAATGAAATCATCAGAGATGTTTGTCTTAACAGCACGTAGGAAATAATGCCTATTTTTTTCAGCTGCGTGAAGGGTTTTCCACCACCGCCACTCTTTTAATTTTACAAAAGCAAAGAATCCTCATCTCTGTTTTGTAGTCTTTTATCGACCATATGGAAGTGAAACAGAGGTGTAAGAAAATATTTATGATGTCTATGCTGAGACGACGCTGCTGGGCGAATTAAGGCTCCTCCCTAACATGTTTGGAAGTACAGGGCAAGAAGAGAGAAATACGTCCAATGTAATATATTTAGCCTCTTCATCTCAGCAGCTGAAATTGAACGTAATTGACAACACTGCCTTGTTCTTCCATCACTTTAGAAGCCCGCTGCTACATATTGTTGTGTCACAATTACTTATAGTGTTTCTCCTGGGCAAGTTATTGGAATGAAACCCAACTGGAAAAGCCCAAAATGACAGAGAATGTGGGTCGTTTTTTTCCCTTTGTCTTGTTTTTTCCCCTCCTCCTTCCTCAATAGGTGAACCACTGTGGGATGTCTCTCCTGCTTCTGCCAGCAATGTTTTTCTGTCTTTTCTTTCCAATCAGCTTCTGCTCAGAAAGTGCAGTCTAGAGTTGTCCCTCCACAATCACTAGGGTTAGGGCCACAGGACCCCCACAAAAGTGGGAAGACCACAAATATCGAAGTGTGTCTGTGGGGAGGGGGCCAAGATATAGTAGAGAGAGCAGGCACCCACAGTCTAAACCATTTCAGGGAAAGGAGAAGGAAAGGGCATGGGTGGCCATGGGGACCCTGTGCTTCCTCTTTCTCACCCATCTTCTTCCTTGAGTGTGTGGGAGGCATTGGGAGAGGTTTGTGGTGCTGAGAAATAGGGCTGTGAGCCATTGTTAGCTGGCCAGGCAGTGGCTGGTGGAGGAGGACCAGGGGCAGGTTTTTAAATGGCTGCACAGCCTGATGGAAGCTGCCAAAAGGAAAGGTTCCCCCAGAAAAGAAGCACTCGAGGTGAGGGGGGCAGGGATTGGAGAAACTCACAAACAGTCAAATCCATGAAAGTGAAACCTGTGGAGGGCCAGCTGTATTTGAATGGTAATGTGAAATCAGAATTTCATCATTAATTTAAACAATTAAAAAAAAAAAGAATACTGTGTCATTCTCCTCTTAAAGAGAGTCCAGTGTTTATTTGTTGTTGTTATGGTGACCATATTCTATGGTTTTCTTGGGAGGTTTTATATGGAGGAGGTTTGCCATTTCCTCCTTCAAAGCTGAGAGAAAGTGGCTTGTCCAAGGTACCCCAGTGGGTCTCCGTACCTGAGCAGGGATCTGAACTCTGGAGCTCCTGGATTGTTAATCTATCGCTTAAACCACTATAATCACAGTGGGTCTGGTCCATCTTTTATATCATGATCATAATAAACCATTGGAGTCCTACGTGTTTTAGGATCAGTTAACCCACTTCCAGCAGCTTTGTGTAGTTATTTCCCACTCTAATCCAATAATGCAAGACAAACTGTGCAGGGAAAGAGAGGATCTGGTGAAAATAACCATTCTAGCATCAACCCCTGAGGTATTGTGTGATGCTGTCATGAATCTGCTCCTGTGACTCTGCCTCTGCTGCATGTTTTCTTCATTTCTAAGCAACTGGAGTGCTTTTTTGAAGCATCTCTGGGACGAGTGGTTCACACAATGCATATTGACTCTTGAAAGCTGTGGCAATGGTGTGGAGAAACACTGGTAGCAGCAGCCTTGAGTTATGTTTTGTCTCAAAACAGCAGCGTCCAGTCATCCCCAAAATCTTAAGCAGGCCTAAAACTAGGCAACAAAAATGTGTTGACACGAGCAACTCTTAGCAACTTAGAGCAGGTAAAGCTTGTTTTTTGTCACATCTTGAGCCTAGGACCTTGGTAATGCCAGGGAAGGAACTTAAGAGAGAGGAAATGAATAGCTATCAGACCACAGCAGGTCAGTAACTTCCAGGTCAGGGTTTTCTCTTTGTTAGGATATCACTGTTGATAGTCAGATATTCAGTTGTTAGTTAATATTCTTCATCTCTCCTTTGTGAACTTTCATTCTGTGTTTGCATGTTAAAAACTTATACTTTAAAAAATTGACATTGAAGAGCAGAATCCAAACATTGGTGTTCAGTTCTCACTCCCTTAGCCGAGCACTAAAGACAATAGGCTATCAGTAGATCGCAGGGTGCTATAAGGTCTGCACAAGATGACTGGAAAACAGATTGTATCAAGTTAGTGAAGGAAATGAGCCATGCCAAATGTGCTGATAGTGGGCATCCAGGGTCACTTGCTAGTCTGACCTGGAGAAAATTCTGTTGTGGTTTACAGAAAATGAAATAGAGCTAAGCTGGATTTTCATGAGCAACCACTTGAGTTTAACAAAAGTGGGAAGGAAAGAAAAAAGACCCCCTCCCCTTTTCACCAGTAGCCACCATGATGCCAGAGGGTTTTGGGTTTTTTTAAAGCTGGACTTCCTTACAGGCTACGTGATTCAGCCAAACAGGATACTACAGACATTAGCCATTTCTGCATAGCGTTGCTGTCCCGTGATGGGGACAGGATGGCAGTGGTCTGTGAGTTGTGCTTTTGCATGACATCCATCCAATCACCACCCACCATGATTGCAGAATATTTGTTTGACAGAATAAACCCATTAAGTGCCTGCAATCAGGCAACACTCCTGTTACCTCTGGCCATGTGGAAGGGGTGGAAGCACAATGGAGGCACTTCCTTTCCCAGCACAGCACAGGAAAGAGGCCAGCTGTGCCGCAGAAGGAAGGCATGTGTCACTTGCACTCCCTTCTGCAGGGAGCCAGCTGGATGTAGAGGGGAGTGTTCACATCATGCTACCATCCCAGCAAAGGCACTGCTGGGATTGCAGTGGGACAACCTTGGGATCCGGTAAGGTGTGGAAATTTCCTTAATCAGCATGAATTGGAAGGCAATGTAGCAAAGCTTCACAAGAGTGAGGGTAAAGCTTTCTGTCCTCACTCTGAATGGGAAAACCTTTTACTGCTGTTTACAGGACTCCAAATCATCACTGAGACAGTGTACTTGTATTCCAGAAGAGTGCTAGATTATTTGCCAAAACATTACCCTTTCTTTAGCTCAGTTTTCAAAATGAAATTCTATGCAATAATTAAACTAAATTGTTACAAGATGTGGAGAATTACATATAACAACTATGGGCACTTATATAGACCATGTAGAGCATCCAGTGTGGTCCATATGCATTTTCTCATCATCCTTACAACAGCCCTATAAAGCAGGTCATTCTTATTAACCCCTTACTATAGGTTGAGATTGCCACTTGCCTTAAGCCTAAGAGGTTCATAGGAAAAGCAAGACAGACATGAGGACTTCCTGATATCTGAGCAAAACCACTACCTAGAGGAGAACCTTTAGTTTTCAAGACAGTTTGGCCTTTCATCTCCACTAATTGTTTACTATTAGCCATCTTGGACAGGGCTGATGGGAAGTGAGGTCCAAAACATCTGGAATAAGGCTGATGGGAAACCGCAGGATTCCATAGGATGTTGAAAGCGGAATAATAGCACTAAAACAGTCTAGTGTGGAAATGGTCAAACTCCAAAACATCTGGAGGGCCAAAGGTTCCACATCCCTATATAAAAGCTGGAATAAATGAGGTAGTCTTATGAATAGTCTGATAATCCATCATCTCATAGAGACTCTGTTAGACTTTTCCTTTGCTGCTGTTAATTTTAATTGTTTGTTTACAGCAGTAATATCAAATGGAGGTCTACACTCTCTTTGCTGCTTGTGCCTGCAGAAGATTGAGGAGAAGATAGGCAAGCATTGCACAGTGTCAGAGGCCCACAGCTGCTTTGAATCTTGCAGTCCTTTGGTCTTCAGTAGCCACTCAATGGGCCTTTAAAGCACATGGCACAGCTTGCCTCTTTAGAGGGAGGTGAACAATGAGCCGGCTTCAGATAAGAGAGCTATGCTCCCCCCACCAGCCGTTGTTAGAATAAGGTTACCTTGACTGTTTTCTTCTAATGTGTGCAGCAGAACTCCTGCTGATTTCATGTGGGAGTAAAAGGCAAAACAGCAAGAAGTGTAGAGCAAAGGCTTGCATTGGGGAAAAGGGATCTTTGTCCTCCAGTGGACGACGAAAACAACACAAAGCTATCTCACTAATCAAATCCCCCTTTCCCTTGGAAGAGAGCTTTCTGAGTTCTATTTTTACCTCTAATATCCTGTAACTCTACATCGTCTGACACAGGTGCAAACATGCACAAAGAGAGACACCACTAACAAATACCCTCTCCATATTACTATCTACTGTGCTACCTCTCTCCCTTTGAGACAGAGGTCATCTCCACCTCTGGGACCCAGAAAAAATCTTGGGCAATGCGGAGAAGGGAGACTGTGACAGGCGCACAAGCAGAAATCTGTGATATTGCAATCTTCTCTGCAGCCTCACACTGAAGAGCTTGTTCTAGCACCGAATGCTTTTGACCCACTTAGTAATAAATAAATAAGTTACACTTCAGAATGTGTCCAATTTAAATTTCAGTTGAAGGAGTGGGTGTTTTTTGGGGTTTTTTTGGCTCCCAGCTGAAGGTGCCTTTCCCTCAGTTACTTCCTTAATCTCTTGAAAGATTTTGCAGTCAGTTTGGCACCGTAACATTATTGGTCTTCCTTTTTCCAGAGAGCAAATACAATTATTTTGAAATATCACATTCCAGGGGGTAAAAACACGTCCCATGGGTGTTAGTTTGCAAAATGTACGTTCACCCCGTTAACAGAGTTAAGAGAAATCACAGCAAGGTGGTGATGAATGCCAGTTGTAAAAGAGCCAGGTTGGTACACCTTCATTTTTTTCCCCCGGACAATTCAATTTGGGATCCTGCCTGCCTTTGCAGGCAAGTTAATTTCAAATGAAGATGAAACTGAGTTCTCTAGGCAGGTTGTTGATGAAATAGGAACTTAGTTATTGGTGGGGTTTGTCTGTTCCATTTCTAAGTCTGCCTCTTTTTCTTTCCTTTCTCCTTTTAAAACCCAGACTCCTGAAGAGCTAGAAGATGATTCTGACTTTGAGCAGGAAGATTACGATGTTCGCAGCCGGACGAGTGTTCAGACTGAAGACGATCAGCTTATTGCTGGCCAGAGTGCAAGGGTGAGTTTAAAATCCATGCAAGGGATTAACACCGCTTCAGATTCTGTAACAGAAGGTGTGCTTTTGCAAGATGATCTGGAGCCTGAAAATCTGATGATGATAGCAGATAGAAGAGTTTCCATTTTGTTGTTGTTAACTGCTATCAAGTCGACTTTGACTTATCATGACTCTGTGAATGAGAAACTTCTAAGTCATCCTCTCATCAACAGCCCTCCTCACATCTTCCAAATTCAGGGCAGCCATGGCTTCCTTAATTAAGTCTATCCACCTGTAATGAAGTCTTTGTCTTTTTCTACTGCCTTCTACCTTCCCAACCATTATTGTTTATTTTTCTAGTGAGCCATGTCTTCTCATGAAGTGTCCAAAGTTTCCATTTAGGTTGCCTCATATTGGTCATTCTTTGTGACATCCACATTTGTTTGAGTTGGGAAATTTATTTCAAAGAGAAATGCTGCCTTCAGTATATGTGATGTTTTTTTTCCCTGCGAGCAAAATTTACCATCAGAAAGAAAGGAAACTGGCTTGTATAATCTCATATATATATGAGACCACTTTTTCAGCCCTGAAGACATCTGCGAGTCCCTACAGATCCCCCAAACTCCATATTTTTAACCAAAAAATGCCATTTGCAGTGCAATTTTGCCTGAAAGCTCCACCAAAAGGCCTCAGAATGCACAAAAGCATACTTTGCAACCCCATTAAATGGCATCGTAGCGCTTGTGTACAACATTTGGACAGGGTTCAGCCAAAACAGAAGGCATTTTCATAAGGTGTCATGTGGGGGCAGCCTGGGAGAGAGATTGGGGAGAAATTGGCCCCCAACCCCTGCATAGTTGTCCACCCCAAATGAAGTGTTTTCATTGTTTTCAGGAGAAGAACCACAAAAGCTCTACATAGATTGTGTGTCACTATCCAACCCTATTTCCTGCTATTGGAAAGCTGCAATTGTCCTAGGTCTTTTCATAGAACTTTTAAGATTAAATGGCTACTTCTTTGAAATGCTTTAGTGTATATATACACTTTGTATGCATAGAGTGATGCACATGTGTAGGACATCATCACTTGTGGATGCCAGGTTTTCCCTATCTAGAAGGGTTGGCTCTGTAAGAAAAGATTAATGACTGAAGTTGTCCAATTTCTATTGTTCATTGCATGAGCATCCCGCATAAGGAAGTTGTATTAGAATGTCATGCTTTTTTTGTTTTGTTTTGTTTTGTTTTTTTGTTGGAGTGTAATACAGCTGCAACCACTGAGTGTGCAGGAAACAAAAGCAAAACAAAACAAAAAAACCACCCAGACTGAAGGTGCATAGTGACTGCACAAAGTTGTCCATTTGTCATGCTTACCAGTGTGCTAATTTGTCTTGGTGAATGGTTTTAAGGTTCTTTTGGTAGTCTCTGCAGATCTAATTGCAACTGAAAGCACTTCTTACTGAATCAGGGCAATTTTAGTGGGATAATTGTTTCATGATAAACTGAAGATGCTGCAACGGGCAACCTTAACTTACTCAAGGAGACTGCTGATTAGGTTGACAAGTGACCCGTGTAGTCAGAAAACGCTTAAAGAGGGAAACTTGTTGAACCCTTAGGGTGTTTCCACCCTTGGATTAATGGTTTACCTTCTGCTAAATAGTCTGCCACAGCTGAGATAAGAAACCGATGGAATCCAAGGCCAAGATCCAGGGAAAAAAATAAAACAACACTCAAAAGCAATGCAATAACTTTTGTTTTACATGGTGAATAGTATTTTTTATTTCCGGAGGAGAAAATTAGAAATGAAAATGTTATCTCCTAACATGACTGATTAGATTCTGACTAAGGGCCTTTCTGCACTATACTGTTATAGTGCTATTATTTCACTTTCAACATCCTATGGAATCCTAGGGTTTGCAGTTTAGGGAAAGGCCTTTAGAATTCTCAGACAGAGAGCTCTTTGGCTTCAGGAAACTACAAACCTCATAATTTCATAGGATATTGAAAATGGAATTATAGCACTGTAACAGTGCAGAGCAGAAAGGCTCTTAGAAGTGTTGACACCAAGCAAGCTATTGTGTTGTTTTTGTTATGCTGCTATGGGAAACAGGGGATGAGAGACATTCTGCAGCATACTCAGTGGATCTTGCAGAGCTGCATGTCCCCTTTTTAAGAATTGTTAGGAACATTGTCTTTTTAAGAAAGAAGGTTCTACCACTTCTAATCTCTGACTCTTTTGACAGCTACTTCTTCTCTTTGGCCCTTTTCGCACGGCATTTTCCATGCGAAAGGGCACCTGGAGCATCGCATGATTGTGAGGAGCGATCTGCACGATGCATTCACAATCGCACGACGCTCCAGGATAGGGCAGGTGCCGATCGCACACCTTTTCATTTTTGGCTAGAAGCTGAAAATGGTGCACGATTACACATTGCTCCCGGGCCCCGTGTGCACCTACCTAGCATGCGGAGCTGAAGGACCCCAGACGCGAGAGCCTCTCACCAGAGGCTGCTCGCGCGATCCCCGCACCCCAGCGCCGGAAAAAGGTAAGGTGCGGAAAGGGCCTCTGAGAGGAGGTTGCTTCTAAGGCAGGTGGTCTTGATGTGTGTGTGTGGGATTTTATAGGGAGCATTCCTCAGTATACTTTGAGAGTGTCTTGAGGAGCTTTCCCTTCCTTTCTTTCTTCTTTGTTTAAAAAGGGAAAATCCAGGTTACCTGCAGTTGCTCTTCCGTTGCCAATCTATGGCTTTCAGTTCTGGATTCTCACCTCTGAGAGGAGATTGTTTCAACAGGGGCCTGATGCTTGGGGAAATTATTTCAAAAGAGGAATGATTTCGAAAGAGGCTTTGGTGCTGGGCAGGGGAACAGCCACAAAAGCGTATTACTGAAATGGGACAGCTTAGATTGCTCCTCAGGAGGTATGTTGGTCAACAGGCTGCACTTTCCCATCCCTGCTGTAGACATTCCTGTGTGTTTTGCACTCTCAGATCATCTAACAATTGCAAACGTAAAATGACTGTATCAAAGAAGCCTCGAATTGTTATCTGTAAGTGGAAACAGATCAGACAAAAATGCTGGTTGAAATGTACCTTCTCTTTGCCTTCTCCTTGCATTTCCATGCTGGACACCAGTATTCTGGGGAAAAAAATCCTAACATAACATACCATAACGTATAACTTATTTTTATCACTTTTTCCCCCAGCCCTAAATCTCTGATGAACAGCAAGATAGTTAAACTCATGGATGCTCATCATTGACCTGTTAAGTCACTATTAGTTCCATTTCACAGGTGAGGGCCTATATTGGGAAGCAGTAAGTTGCCTGTAGCTACATGGTAGTATCATGTTTGACCTGGGGCTTGAGTGCCAAATCCAATAAACCTTATTGACTCTAATATTATCCAACATATGATTGTAAACCTTTCATTACATAAGCTTCTTGCTTAAAAAAATTGGTAGAAGCGTCAGCTAGTGCGCAATGTAAATGCCCAAAGTTTCTGTAAAAATGTATAAAGAGCCATTCCATGGGGAGGGGCAGGATATTATGACATCCCTTTGCAAGCTGGCTCCTACTTCAAACAATACATCCTCCTGCCACCCAAGCATGTCAGAAAGGGCTCTGTCTACATACTGATACATGCATGTTGGTTTCCTACACATGAGAGACAGCCCTTATCCATTCAGTCTCCCAGATGGAGAGGTTCTAGGTCTGTCTAGCAATACATGCATAGAATTACTTACAGTATATTCCACATGTGTGGATGGCATAGGCCATTTTCGCACGTCATTTTCCATGCGAAAGGGTGCCTGGAACGTCGCGTGATTGTGAGAAGCGATCTGCATGATGCACTCACAATCGCGCGACGCTCCAGGGGCTGGCAGGTGCCGATCATGCACCTTTTCATTTTCGGCTAGAAGGCGAAAATGGTGTGCAATCGCACATTGCTCCAGGGCCCCACGTGCACTTACCTGGCATGCGGAGCCTCTGGAGCCGTGCCGGTCGCACTTCCTGCCCCAGCACAGCCTGGGAAAGTCCCAGGCTGTGCTGCGGAAGGAAGAGGCGGGGCTCTCGTGTGAGCAGGCAGTTTGTGTGGAGCTGAAGGACCCCAGATGCAAGAGCTTTTTGTTGGAGGCTGCTCACACGATCCCCACACCCCAGCACCGGAAGAAGGTAAGGTGCGGAAAGGGCCATAGTGGAGAAGACTATACTGTGACCTCTTGCACATAGTTTTCCACAAGTTATAAGGGTCACAATCATGGTTCAGCTTTAGAGATCATGGTCGGCCACCAGAAGCAGCTTACATTTGATTTCCCCCCACTTAAACTTAAGAGAAGTGGGATAAACCTTCTCTCAGACTTTCCACTATGTGCATAACTTCTTCATCCTAAGGTGGAAATGGCTGTTATTTGTAGGCATGAGAGCATTTAATTGTGGGTAACAGCTTCTGCAGCATTCCCATTTTTGAGTTGGTTCATAATGCTGCTTATATAGGCCATTGGCAAAATGACTTCATAGTCATTTCTGAAATAACATATCTCATCTCATGTTGACCGAATGAAGGCTGTTCCTGGATTTCCAACCAGGAACAGCTGGAATTCCACCAGGATTTCCAACATTCATCCAAGACTGTAGCCTTCAAATTCCTGTCCAGGCACTACAACCCAAATAGTACCAGATTCTGCACAATGAAAAGCTGGAGCTTGAGGCTTTTAGACATGAGGACAATTTGCATCTATTTCCACTCTTTTATATAATTAATTCTATTTTTGCTAGCCAACCGGAAAGGAGAAAAATACTCAAGGCTCTGTTGGTCAAGCTTATCTTCCCTCCCTTAAGTGCTAGAGACTTACTTATTTAGTGTCCTCTTTCCAAAATTTGAGACTCCCAAGATGGTAGATTCTTCACCTAAAATTAATGTCTGCAAGTTTTGCTCAGTGCTGTTATAGAATACATGTGAGTCTTGGCTTAATCTGGTCACAAAATATTCTCATCCTGGAGGGTATAAGCTGTTGTAACACCACTCCATAAGCGCTGTTATTATTTTAATGGCTCAGGGTTTATCCTTTATTGGAAATAAATAAAGTGATAATTTGAATGCTGCCTCTCTTGTAGAGATAGAGGATTCTTTAAAGAATGCATCTGCTATTAAAAAACGCACAGTAGTCAAACTCAGGATATTAACGGAGATAAAAATAGCACCATATATCAGGGATTAAAACATGGTTTTATGTGAGTATGTGTGTATGTGAAAGAATGTATGAATATATGCACATACACGCACAATTACATCTTGAAAATATGGAGGAGCATTGCATGCCTAAAACAGATGGAGCATTTTCTTTCAGACAGAGGGCTTACGTTCTTCGCTATTTTTTTTCTCTCTTTATTCTGTGCTTTTTTTGCACATTAACATTTCAGACTGCTGAGTTACATTGATAAGGCCTAATTAAAACACAGGCATTGAATTCTAATTTGATTAACTTGCACATTTTCACCATTTTTTTGCTCCCGATCTCCTGTTTCTAGATAACCTTTTTTAATTCTGGTTTCAGAAAAGGTCAATTATGAATTTTTTAAAAGCCAAGAGCATTTTAAGGATATGTGGAAGCAGGCTACAGCTGATTGGAAGTGACATAAACAAGAAAAAATGTAATAACACTTAAATATATGTCGCACCCCATTAAATGTGTCATGCAGCTTGGTAGAACCCCGGAGCCAAACAGTGTAGCAGCTTGGAAATCATTGTTGAAAGTACCCATTTGATCTTCAAAAGTAATTACTATAATTTTGCTGTTCCATGTTGCTACTTTGTTGTTGGTTTCTGAAAAAAAAAGTTGGGATAGACTAGAAACTGAGGTTAAGATTGGTGCCACCCCAAAGATAATGAAAGCCCAAGATTCATCATTTTACTTTCTATGGAAAAAATGACCCCATTTTGGCTTATTTTGAATTCTGTACAAGATACAGTTGCAGGGGTTCATGGAGGTCCTAAAGAAAAGTATAAAGAAGGAAGCTCCTAGCACAGAGATCACCAAACCTTGGCCTTCCTCATGTTTTGGACTTCAACTTCCAGTGTTCCTGGCCATTGGCACAGTGGTTGGCGTTTCTGGCAGCTGAATTCCAGAACATCTGGAGGGTCAAAAATTGGGAGCTACTGTCCTGGCATTTCAGCAGCATGTCACCATTTGGTCATGTTGCATGGTAGAATCAGGCCTGTTTGGTTTAGATGGTCAAAATGCAGTCCTGAGAACTAGCCACCACCTCTATTTCCATGCCTCCCCAAAGTTCCTTTGCTCTAATTGGTTCTTGTAATCCTTGGCAAACAGTCTATGCACAATTGAGAAGTGTTGAATTGTATTAGTCTGTCAGGAGGAAGAGGCCCCCTCCAATGAATAAGAGCGAGAAGAGGCCCCAGATAACAGACTCAGTTGGGGTCAGAGGTAAGTGGCATCCCTGCCTTGGAGGTAGAGGAAGTTGAAAGCCCTGCCCTGGGAGCAGACCCCAGATCATTGCAAGTAAGCCCTGAAAAACAGGAGTCAGAGCTGCAGCACTCTTCTGAATGAGAGAGACTAAAGTGACAGCAGCAAAAGATCTGGAAATGCTTTGGTGTGATTTTAAAAAGAAATGCTGAGATAATTAGGCTGCCTATGCCACTTTGCAGTTAGCAGCAGCTCTGCTAGATCTATTCAATATTATGTGATGATCTTTATTTTCTAATTTCTTGAACTTCAGGTTGCTCCTTGACCGGTACTTATCAGGCATTCCCTGTCTGTTTTCAGACATGATCATCTGCTTTGCATGCTCAGATAACATTGAAGCAGGATATAAGAACTTCTGCTCTTACAGATCCCCTGTATGTGCCCAGGACTGGCTTGGTTGCTCCAAAGCATAAGTGGACTCCCCTGAGCATTCCTGAAACAGGACATAGTCGCTGCAGCTCTAGGTTTTTGTGATTCTTGTTCCCTATGAATTTGAAAACTTTATTGTCATCAACATTATTTGTAGCGGTAGAAGTACTATTAAAACCCTCCATTCTTTTAACCTGGCTGAAGTAGTTTCTGTTCTGTCTTTCCAAAAAGTGCTGCTTTATCAGACACGTGCAACCTTTAGGCTTGAGAACGTGTTTAATAAAGATTCTTTAAAAACTGACTCTTGCTTTACAGGAATAAGTTGGGAACTGCTAATGTGCAAAAACCAGAATGTCGGCTAAACTTGCCCATTCTAAAGTGATGAAATTAAAGCCAAGAACTCTGAAGACTGCTGTTGTGATAGGCATCCTGATGTTTATGATGATGGCTTGCTTGAGACATTGGTCCCCATAGTAATGTCCTTCACTGGGTGAAAACTAAGGCCCTTTTCGCATGGCGTTTTTAAAGCGTATTAGGCACACTCCCTCCCCCCTTCACGAGCCGCTGTACCACATGACGTTCTGGCGAACCAGGTGCTATCACAGCCACAGATAGTGCTGATAGCGCGTTTTCTTATTTTTGCCAGAAAGGCAAAAATAACATCCCTTTCACGCATCGGTCGCGCAACCAGAGGGCCTGTGGAGCTGTCGTCCGGTGTGCTTTCGGGAAGGACCCGGGAGTGGGCGGGGTGTGGGCAGTCCCTGCTGCCTGTCCCTCACGCAGCAACTCCCAGGGGACGCTCTGCCCAGCAGCAGGCCAGCCGCTGCCCCCATCACAGCAGGGAACACTGCACGACACATCACTGCGAGAGGCCACCCCGGGGCTGCGTCGCCACTCACACTCGAGACGACAGCAGCCCCCGGGGTCTGGCCGACTGTGTTTTTTTTAAAAAAAACCCGGTGCTATCATTAGCACGTTAGCACGTTACTAACGTAGTACGAAACAGCCTGTTGGCAGGATCTATCGTGCTAACGTTAGCACGATAGCCGGCAAAAAAAGAAAAAGAAAAAGAAACACCACCGCCCAATCAGCGGTGGTGGGGCGTGGACAGGGCGGGACCTAGGCATGGCCCAGGATGCCGACATGCGGACAAGCCACTGGGCGGGGACTGGTGCTCTCTCGCCAATGCCCTGCTGTAGGCGGACTGCAAGGGGGTCTCTACTGAGCCTCTTGCGATATTAGCAATATAGTGAGGGCTCTGGTTCGTCGCACTATCAAGGTAAGGTGCGGAAAGGGCCTAAGAAAAGGCATCAGGAACAAGCTCACCAAGCCAGCAATATTCTTTTCTGTTCAGAAAATAATGTGTGTGTGTGTGTGTGCGCGCGCGCGCGCGCGTGCAGGCTCACATGCACATGCAGGAAATTTGCTTTATGAAGAAAAATGCCATCTTCGGTGCCAAAAAAAAACAAACCTGAACTACCAAAATATTCACCCATCTAGAATTCTTCTCATCAGGGCTTGCTGACACTTGAGAAATTCCTTTTTCAACCATTTTTGAACATTTTGAAATATTCATACCATCCTTAGAAGGGATGTCATGTAGCTTGTAAAACATAAACCATGCTTGTTTTCTGCTGCTCTAAAGACTAGGACATGAAGCAATGGATTCAAATTACAAGAAAAGATATTCTACCTAACCATTAGAAAGAACTTTTAGAAGTAGAGAGCTGTTAGATTGTTGGAGTAATCTGCCTTGGGAGATGGTAGATACTTATTCTTTGGAGGTCTTTAGGCAGAGGTTGGATGATCATCTCTCAGCAGTGGTTTCGGTTGAGTGTTGGACCAAATAGCCTTCTAGACCCAACTCTGATTGTATGAAAAAGGTTTTGTTAGTAAGGTTGCAACTGAACAAGCACAGATTTTTGTTTGTCTCAGGTGGGGTTACAAGATGGATTCCAGACAGAAGACTGTATAAAAGAGAAAGCAGGAAATAAATTCAGTTTCTTTCACTTTATGGGCATAGCCTATGTTAGAAGAGGTGTTGTTGTTATTGTGTTTCTTCAAGTCATTTCTAACTAATGGAGGCCGTAAGGCCAAACTATGATGGGATGTTTTTGGCCAGATTTCTTCAGAGGGGGTGTTCCAGTGCTTTCCTGTGAGGCTAAGAGAGTCTGGCCCTTTCCACACGGCATTTGCCTTGCGAAAGGGCACCTGGAACATCGCGAAATTTTGAGGAGCGATCTGCATGACACACTCACAATTACACGATGCTCCAGGGGCCGGCAGGCACCAGTCACGGACCTTTTCATTTTTGGCTGGAAGCCGAAAATGGTGCGCAATCGCGCATTGCTCCTGGGCCCCGTGTGCACTTACCTGGCATGCAGAGCCTCCAGAGCCATGCCGGTCGTGCTTCCTGCCCCAGCGCAGCCTGGGAAAGTCCCAGGCTGCACTGCGGAAAGAAGAGGCGGGAATCTCACGCGAGCAGGCAGCTCGTGCGGAGCTGAAGCAGCAGGGACGCAAGAGCCTCTCACCGGAGGCTGCTCGCGCAACCCCCGCACCCCAGCGCTGGAAAAAGGTAAGGTGCAGAAAGGGCCTCTGACTTGCCCAAGATGATCCATTGGGTTTCCATGGCTAAGCACAGATTTGAAATCTGGTCTCCTAGACCAGCACACAAACCACTGTATGACACTGGCTCTATAACAGGCATTGTTGTTGCTGTTGTCTGCCTTCAAGTTGTTTCTGACTTATGGCAAACCTAAGGCAAACTCATCATGGGGTTTTCTTGGCAAGATTTGTTCAGAGGGAGTTTGCCTTTGCCTTCCTTTGAGGATGAGAGAATGTGACTTGGGCCCTTTTCGAATGGCGTTTGGGAAGTAAGAGGGCCCCTTGAGCGTCATGTAAATGTGAGGAGCAGTCTGCATGATGCACTCACATTTACGCGACGCTCAAGGGCCGGACGCAGAGTGGGCACATGTCATGAGCCAGGCTGATCTTGCTCCTGATTCAGACTTGGACTCCGAGCCTGGGGAGGATCCCTTGGAGGGGCCCTCGGGAGGGGGGCCTCCTTCAGAGCCTAGAGAGGAGTCTGCCTGCGACTCCATAGCGGTCCCTGGTGCAGAGCCCGGGCCAGCACCTGCCGCAGACATTTGCGCTCCAGGGGCAGAGGCTGGTGTTTCTGACTCCAGTCCGGAGTTTGCAGCCGACCCTCCCCCTATGTTCCTCCAGAGGCGACTGGAGAAGGGGGCGGTCTGGAAGTCTCAGCGACTATGGAAAAAGCGATTGATGACTCGGCCCCAACGGCTTGAGGGGCACCAGCTGTGAGCTGGGCCAGTGGACAGGTGATCGGCTTCAGCTGGGCTACAATGGATTATTTAAGTCAGACACTGTGGGGGGTGGGCACGGGGCCACAACCATCTACCAACTGTGAATCCGTGCCCCGTATTGTGGGCTCTTGGTTCCAGTCGGACCTAGCTGCTTTGAATTTGCCATTCCGGGGACTTGCTGTTTGTTTACGCTGACATTTGGTGAAGTAACCTCTTTGAGTTATTACTAGTAAAGCTGTTAAATCCAGCTTCTGCCTCCGCGTCTGCTTCGCCATCGCCTTGACCTTGACAGCACGGATTTTTTCATTTTCAGCTAAAAGCCGAAAATAGTGCGTGCTCACGTGTCACTCCGGCGCCCCACACGCACTTACTTGGCATGCGGTGCGTCGGGAGCTGGGGAGGTCACGGTTCCTGGGCAGTGCAGGCTGGGAAAGGTCCCAGGCTGCACTGCAAAAGGAAGGGGTGGGGCACTCGCACGAGAGGAAGGAGCTGCGGACCCCAAACAGCAGGGAAGTGGGAGCATTCCTTCCAAGACTTCTTGCTCAAGGACCCCAACCCAGCAGCGCGAACAGGTAACGTGCAAAAAGGGCCTTGCTCAGGATCAACCAGTGGGTTTCCATGGCTGAGCAGGGATTTGAATCCTGGTCTCTAGGGTCATAAATCAATGCTCAGACCATTATACCATGCTGGCCCTATTAGGCTTAGGTCTGTTTAAAAGTTGAGCCTTTCTTTGATGAAGTCCTCCTTCTTATCTCCTCCACCACTGGTCTGTTTCTCCTAAGGGCATTTCTGCACAACACTGTTGTAGTGCTATTATTCCACTTTCAACCTCCTGGGAATTCTGGGGTTTATGGTTTACTGAGGCAAAAGAGCCCTCTGGCTGAGAATTCTAAATGTCCCCCCCTAAACTGCAAACCCCAGGATTCCATAGAATGTTGAAAGTGGAATAATAGTAGTGTAGCAGGCTAGTGTGGAAATGTCTTAAGCCACCTATGTTCCCCCCTTCTCTCCTTAGGCCTGAGCTTCCCACTGGAGGTTAAATGCAGCTGCTGTTATTCATCACACATCCTTCACAGAACAAGGCCTAGTCTTACAGTAGCAGTATCTCATCTACAAACCCAATTATTAAGAGATACCTTCAATAGAAATTACCTTGTTTCCTCCCCACAGGAGCCTACCAAATTTGCTAAAAGAATTCCCACCATGGTTATCTATAAGGCTCATCTTCCTCACAGTGGAGCTACATGTTGTGTGTGGGTTCATTATTCCATCTCATAAATCCAGCAAGAGGTGGCTTCAGCTGAGGAGAGGACACCACCAGGGCTTGGGAGATGTTTAGCTCTTCCATTGCCAGTTGGTTCCTCAGAACTGAAGCTCTCTCCAGAGACTTCTCTTTTCAAGTGATGAGACAGTGTTGCTTTCTTTTACCTATCTGTGAGAAAATTATTTGGAATGAATTATTATTGTGTGAGTGGAAGGCAAGGCAAGAGATAGGCAGCTCCTTCCAGCTGATCGTCTACTCTGCCTGAAGTCACCCACAGTGGCTTTTTATGGTCAAATGAGTGAGGAGTGAGGAAAGAGTTGTGGAACTACATGTAAAATGTGTTTGTGTACATCAGGAGTAAGAATCATGTAGACTTCCAGATGTTGGATTGCAGGTTCCAGCAGGCCTTACCAGAAAAACTGACTGTGATGAATGCTGAGAATTGCATGCTGAGATGCATTTGATTCTACCCCTGGGATGCGCATATATGGATGTATGTTTATGTTGCATACATGTGCCACCTGAACAGATCTAACTGATTTCATTACTCTCAGCATGACATTACACAGCTAGAAATTGGGAGAGGGGGCTAGCTGTATTGAAAATTCCTTGCTGGTGTTTTCAGAAATCTCGAAAATGAAATATACATCTTTGGTTCAGAAAGTGAAATCCACAAACTGTAGGGTGCCTGCAACCATTGATTTATCCTGGGAGTAATGTAAATTGCAGAAACAAACTGTTCTATCCAATCCTTCACAGCTAACAAGATTCTTCCCTACTGAACTGGTTTCTCCAGTTACACAGAACTGTTGGGAAGGTATTTTTACTGCATTTGTTCTTATGAAGAGTTCATTTGAACGAAAAATGAAATTGTGTGCTGTGTGTGTGTGTTTGAGTGCAGGCTATCATGGCTCAGCTTCCCCAAGAGGAGAAGGCTAAAATAGCAGAACAAGTAGAGATATTCCACCAAGAAAAGAGCAAACTGGATGCTGAAGTCGCCAAGTGGGATGACAGCGGCAATGACATTATCGTACTGGCCAAGCAGATGTGTATGATCATGATGGAGATGACAGACTTCACGAGGTACGTGTGGGTCGTCATCATCTTAATTGTGAAAGTTGTTGAGGAGGAAATAACTCATTCCTGAGACAAAAATAAGACAGAAAAGAAACTGTCCACATACATTACTATGGGGTAGAAGGATTCAGCCCAGATTTTTTCCCCCTTTTCTCTCTCTGTTCTGCCGTTTCAAAGAAATGTCTAAGACGAACAGGAGTAGGTTGTTAGAAGATTACTTGAAAAAGCCCAGTTCTGCTAAGCCTGGTCTTGTCCACAAGAAAAACTTCTATTTGAGAATAGAGCAGAACCCTCTTTTTTCCTCATGATTTATTCTGAAAAAGATTCCATGATACTCATATGGTGTTTTTTTTTTCAACGAAAAACCATGGGGTTTAACTACAACCTCCATGACTACTGTTTCATGGGATTGTTTTTATAATTAAAGGACAACTTCCACTGTAATATTGCTATGCTTGGAGGCCTGAGTTCTGATAAGTAAATAGGATCCTCAAATATATAAAAGATGCAGGCTCTATTGTTCTGCAGTTGCTTCCCTGTCCAAGATCACATCTCAATTGTATTAGTCTTCCAAGATACACAGTTTCTGCACCTGCTATAGAACATTCCAACCAACCTGGTCCAGATCAAGGAACAGATCTCCTGAAACATTACAAATTATAACAAGTCATGTATAGTTGGCCCTTCACATTCATGGATTTTATTATTTGTGGATTATTTGCTGCCGCCTTTGCTGCTGGCCTGTGCCATTTTTAATAGGAACTTATAAGTCTCACCTCATGTTTGCAGTCTTTCTGCAAGCCTCATTGAGACTGAGGCCCTTTTCGCACGGCATTTCTAAAGCAAAAGGGCCCCTTGAGTGTCGCGTAAATGTGAGGAGCGGTCCATATGACGCGCTCACATTTGCGTGAAGCTCAAGGGCCTGACGTGGACCATGCATGCATTTTTTCATTTTCGTCTCAAAGCCGAAAATGCTGCGCGGTCGCACATCGCTCCAGGGCCCTGTGTGCACTTACCTTGTGTGCAGAGCCTCGGGAGCTGGGCTGGTTGTGCGTCCTCTCCTCAGTGCAGCCTGGGAGGTCCCAACCTGTACTGTGAATGGAAGAGGCAGGGCACTTGCGCGACCAGGAAGCAGCTGCAGAGCCGAAACAGGAGGGATGCGAGAGCGTTCCTCCCAAGGCTTCCTGTGCGAGCCCTGCAGCCCAGCAGTGGTAAAAGATAAGATGCAAAAAGGGCCTGAGAGAGACTGCAAATGCAAGGCAAAGCTTGTAAATCCCTATAAAAATGGTGTAGGGAAGCAGCAGAAGTGGTGGCTGAGTCCTATACATCTTTTCAGAACTACCGCCAGAAAATGATATGAGCATTTTCTGCCAGGGAACATTGTGGTTCCACTTCCATGATCCCTAGGACAAAAAGATTCTGGCAGCATCACTTTACTGCTAATAGCAAAGGGATCTTGCAGCACATTTGAGACTGAGAGAAAGAAATGGTAGCATCACTTATCAATTCAAGGAACAGTAATTCAGTTTTTCTAGTGTTTGGGGAATTAATGGTGGAAAGAGGATATACATAAAAGTCTAGGGGTCCAAGAGTGCAAAAATAGCCTTGGACAGCCACACACAGACCACAGAAACACTTTGCTCACTCCTATTCTACCCTGGCCAGGTCTCTTAGGTAAGATTTCCTAGGTAGGAACTATTGCTTACATGCACAACACAGTCTAAAATCATGGCATGCTCAAGCCAAGCTATACTGGCTGGCCTTATATAATCCCCATGATCAACAGCATCAGAAACTACAGCCAGTGTGACTATGATATGGTGAAGGAGCATACCATGAAGCCACCTTGCTAAACTTTAGCAGGTCTGGGTTTGATCAATTTCTGGGTGAAAGACTACCGGCAAACCCTAATGTAAAATTCCTCAAGTCCATGACAGAACAAAGACAAGGGCCTTTTCCACTCTACCCTCCCAACCCGCCATAGGGATGGGGGAAGGACAGGACTGCAACAATGCTTATGCACGATGTCTTAGTGATCCCGTCCTTCTCCCATTCCCAGGTGGTGCAATTCGGCCACAAATCATTGACAGGTTTTGCCCATCAATGACCGACGATCATGCCACTATCCTGCCATGCACCCACACTTCCCTTGTCTGCCAAGGCCCTAGAAGCACAATGGCTGTGCTTCCTGCCCCAGTACAGCCTCGGACAGCACCCAGCTGTGCTGTGGCAGGAAGAGACATGGCCATCATGCTTCCTAGATCCTGGAGGCAGCTGGTGCCGAGGGGAGCACTCCTGTCGTGACCCATACCAGATATCTCCGGGACAAGGTAAGGTACCGAAAGGTCCTTGGTGTAAAGGCAATAAATATATCTGTTCAGTTTAGAAAAAAGGCATGTGAGAAGGAGGATAGGCTTGGTGGGACTCATGTCTATGAAGGAGTTGCCACACACTCATCCATCAAGGAAAGCTTTTCTGCTTGGTTAACAGAATGCAGTGATGGATGCGGGACTATAAGAGCAGATCTGAGACCACTGGGTTATCTGAAGTAAGCTGTCATATTTTCCCCAAATCCGCTCACAACATCTGTAAGCCTACATAGCCTAGAATTCTTTTACTTATCTTTATGGTTTCATGGGAGGGACACCCACCTTCTTCCCATCCTTCCTTCCTTCCTTCCCTCCTTCCTTCTTTCCTTCCGTCCTTCCGTCCTTCCTTCCGTCCTTCCTTCCGTCCTTCCGTCCGTCCGTCCGTCCGTCCTTCCTTCCTTCCTTCCTTCCTTCCTTCCTTCCTTCCTTCCTCTGTGTGATAGACTGTGAAGTTCAGAGTCCAGACACAGGCCAACTTCCTTAGGGTAGCAAGAACTAGGATTTACCTGCATGTACAAAGGGGGATGTCAGGTTGTTTCCAACAAATCTAACATAACATGTTTAATAAACCTCCCTGTACAAATCAGATCATGGCTTCTTGGGTGACATCACTGTTGCTGTTTCAGCTGTTATCCTCTTGATATTTTCTTACCATTTCTCCCTTCATTATGATAATTTTTGAGAGGACTAGCTGTTGGGCAGCCTGTCATGAAGTTCAGCTTCTGATACCTTCTTTGGCAGTAAGACAGCACTCTCCCAAGCCAAACATTTCCAGAAAGCAAGCAAATTTAGGTACCAAAAAGATCAAAAAGCATAAAATATGATCACGACAATATTCCACTGAAAATCAAGGTGGTTCATAGACAGGTCATAGTGGTGATTTTTCAGGATCCAGCAGCCTGAGGTACATAGTTACTGAGCATGATACCACGAAAATTAATCTCTCATGTGATTTCCTCTATTTTTCTTTATACTGGCCAGGTGAAATATTCCTACAGTTAAGATCATATCTATCTCTCTTTCCTATTGTGATAAGAGAATAGTCATTTGTCTATGATTTTCAGGAAATGTCTGATGTCTCCTAGGTTGTTAAGTGTGGGAGGGACAATGTCTTTCTCCAGTTTAGAAAATTCTTGGCATATTTCACAAGACATGTTGCACTTTAGCAATGGCCTTTCCATGCAGCCATTTAGGATGAATCATAAATCTAGGCCTGTACTGATTTATAGCATCACATAAAAGTAAGACCTCATTCTTACGGAGGTGGTCAACACAGAGCTAAATGCCTGTTTCTGTTTTTGTTTTGTTTTTTTAAAAAATAAACAAAAGCTTGGAAAAGTTACTTCGGGGATATACTGCTGCTATAATCTCCCAACCAGCATGGTCTTCCAGAAAAATGAAGCAAAACAAAATGAGAAACAACTCCAAACCCCTAAAATAATCCTTCTGCATAGAAAACTTGCTGTCAGGAGTATAGTATAGCTTTCTTCTGTAAATGCTATCTTTTTTCTTTCCGCTGTTCAAGGAATATATATATTTTTTTTCATATGGAGTTGCATTTATTCATGTGAGCCTCAAGCTATGGTCTGAAGTGATGAAGACACAGCATTCTCATCTTGCAGATAACTAGATTTGCAACAGAACAGACAAAGGACTCCCATCTCAGAGATAATTAGATAACTGAGGCATTTGTGATACAAATGAGAGGGCCAAACTTTACATCACATTTAGTGGTGTGTGTGTGTATGTATATATATATATGTATATTCCTTTAGCTGTTCTCTTTTTAAAACTGAGAGCAGGCTCTGAGTTTCAGTGGCAGGAGCGAGCAGCAGGGTGGGTGGGTGATGTCCTTTGTCCTTTTCTCTCCAGCTGCGTTTCTTCTCAAAAATTGCCCCTCTCCTAAGATTATCGTTGGCCTGCTGAGGAGTGCTACAGTATTTTCCACATATGCATGGACATGAACATAAAGCAAGTGGGGGGGGGCATTAAATGTGTGTAGGGGGAACAAGACTGAAAAGGAGAAGAGATTACTCAGCCCTCCCCACCCCATTCATTCCTCTGCTAAACTGGAACACTACTTTGCCTTAAAAAAGAAAATACTTTTAACATGAAAGAGGAGTTTTTCCTGTTTGGCAGGTATGCGATCTACAGAGCCTGAATTTTGTATCCATGTGATTATTCTCCAAAAGCGCTTATATTTCTGTACTCATTATTATAATGAACCCTTAAATGAGCCCCCAAGGGTTCTTATTCTCCCTGTGTCGATTCCATTACTCTGGTCATTATGTGATATGAAAAAAGCAACCCCCCCCCCCAGTGAGTCTGAATGTACAAACTGCTTTCTTTCTCACTGCTTAATGTCGAATTACATCCGCATGTCACTCAATTTTGCTGTGACACTCGGTATCTGCGCCCTCTTTTCCATGCCAAAATCCATTTGCCCCATTTCTGAATTTAGTTTGGCAGCTTTTGCATTAAGCAACGCTCAGGGAATAACTGAGAGTTCATGAGCAGGGAAGAGAGAAAAAAGTTTTGCATTCCACCAGAGACAAAGTCTTAATGAGTGCTTAAAAATGCATATACTATTAAATGTAGTTCATGAGCTTGGAGGCGAAATCAAAGCAAAGTGCTGGCAAAGCGTTTTGGAGTGTAGACAGAAGTCCAGTAGGCCTTCCCGTCCCGCCCTCTCCTAATCAAGCTATGTTATAATAAGGTGATGTCACACTAAATTGGGAAGCTAGTCAAACTAGCATGCTTGCAGAAAATGAAGGAATAAAAAAAGTCTTAGCCTGGCTACTCCATCCATTTATTTCCATAATTTAATTAAATTGCACTATAAATGCCTTGTATTTTCCAGGGGTAAGGGACCATTGAAGAATACATCTGATGTCATTAACGCAGCCAAGAAGATTGCGGAAGCAGGTTCACGAATGGACAAACTAGCCCGTGCCGTGGCTGATCAGGTAATTGCACCCGTGCTCTTGAAAGGAATACAAGCAGCAGTCCCAGTCTCCAAAGCTGTTTTCCCACACTTCCTGATACATTCTCAGAGTTCAGAGTTATCTCCTTCCAGAAATGAAAGCCTTTACTGGGGTCTTCCTTCAAGTCATTTTCAACTTATTGCAACTCTAATGTGAACCAATAAGAAGAGGTGATTTGCCATTGCCTTTCTTTGACGCTGAATGAGGGTGACTTGCTCAAGCTCACCCAGTGGGTTCCATGGATGAGCAGGAAATTCGAGTGGGTGTTGTATTGTTTCAAAGTGTCTTGTTTTAACTCAGTTTTTAAAAGTGTACATTTTAAATTGTTTTAATATGATCAATAGTTTAATTCTGTTTAATTAGTTTATTTTTCTATTTTTGTATATTATTAAATTACAGGCTTCCCCCATTTATCTGACAGGTTACGGACTGGAGCACTGTCAGAAGACAGTGTACTGTAGGGAACATGAATTACTTATGGAAGCTCACTTGGACCAGCCGTGCATGTGCTGCTTGCAAGTTCTCTCAGGCAGATTAACCTTTCCCCCTCTCTGAGTTCACTTTGCAAGCAGCATATGCATGGTCCCAAGTGAGCCTCCATAGGCAAGAACTCATAGAAGCTGGCTGTTTGGATGCTTGCAATACAATGCAGACAAGTCTGTTGGAAATGGAAGAAGGGGGAAACCACCAAAGAAGAATTTAAGCAAGTAGCTAGGAGATGTAGAGAGGAGGTCAGAAAGGCTAAAGCACAGAATGAACTTAGGCTGGCCAGAGACATCAAAAACAATAAAAAGGGCTTTTTTAAATATATCTGCAGCGAAAGGAAAAAGAAGGAGACGATAAGGTCGCTGTGCAGAGAAGATGGCGAATTACTAACAGGAGGAAGAGAAAAGGCAGAACTACTGAACACCTTCTTTGCCTCAGTTTTTTCCCAGAAGGATACAAGCACTCAGCCTGGCGGTTGGGGAGCAGGTGAGGAAGCAGGGGAAATGAGGCACATAATAGGTAGAGAGGTGGTACAGGAATACCTGGCCACACTGGATGACTTCAAGTCTCCAGGGCCAGATGAATTGCATCCTAGGATATTAAAAGAACTGGCAGAGATCATTTCAGAACCGCTTGCTATAATCTTTGAGAAATCTTGGAGGACAGGAGAAGTTCCAGTAGACTGGAAGAGGGCAAATGTTGTCCCCATCTTCAAGAAGGGAAAAAAAGAGGACCCAAATAATTATCGCCCAGTCAGCCTGACATCAGTACCCGGAAAGATTCTGGAGCAGATCATTAAACAGTCAGTTTCTAATCACATAGAAAGCAATGCGGTAATCACGAGAAGTCAACATGGATTTCTCAAAAATAAGTCATGCCAGACTAATCTTATCTCTTTTTATGATAGAGTTACTAGCTTGATAGATGAAGGGAATGCTGTGGATGTAGCATTTCTCGATTTCAGTAAGGCCTTTGACAAAGTTCCCCATGACATTCTTGCAAAGAAGCTAGTAAAATGCGGGCTGGACAGGGCTACTGTTGGATTTGTAATTGGTTGACCGACCGAACCCAAAGGGTGATCACGAATGGCTGCTTTTCATCCTGGAGAGAAGTGACTAGCAGAGTGCCACAGGGTTCTGTCCTGGGCCCAGTGCTGTTCAATATCTTCATCAACAACTTGGATGAAGGAATAGAGGGTATGCTCATCAAATTTGCAGATGACACCAAATTGGGAGGGTTGCTAATATGCCAGAGGACAGGATCAAAATTCAAAATGACCTGGATAGATTGGAGAGCTGGGCCAAAGCTAACAAAATGAAATTCAACAGAGAGAAGTGTAAGGTCCTACACTTAGGTAGAAAAAATGGAATGCAGAAATATAGGATGGGGGAAACATGGCTAGATAGCAGTACGTGTGAAAGGGTTCTAGGAGTCTTAATAGACCACAAGCTGAACATGAGTCAGCAGTGTGATGCAGCAGCCAAGAAAGCCAATGCAATTCTCGGCTGCATCAATAGGAGTATGGTGTCTAGATCGAGGGAGGTACTGGTACCACTCTACTCTGCTTTGATTAGACCTCATCTTGAATCCTGTGTTCAGTTCTGGGCACCCCAATACAAGAAGGACATGGTCAAGCTGGAGCAGGTCCAGAGGAGGGCAACCAAAATGGTGAGAGGCCTGGAAGCCATGCCCTATGAGGATAGACTTAGAGAGCTGGGTATGTTTAGTCTGCAGAAGAGAAGGTTAAGAGGTGACATGATAGCTCTGTTTAAATATTTGAAGGGATGCCATGTAGAGGAAGGAGAGGGCTTGTTTTCTGCTGCTCCAGAAACCAGGACAAGGAGCAATGGATTCAAGCTGCAGGAAAGGAGATTCCACCTGAACCTCAGGAAGAACTTCCCGACGGTAAGGGCTGTCCGGCAGTGAAATATGCTGCCTCAGAGTATGGTGGAGTCTCCTTCTTTGGAGGTTTTTAAGCAGAGGCTAGATGGCCATCTGTCGGGAGTGCTTTGAGGGTGTTCCTGCATGGCAGGGGGTTGGACTGGATGGCCCATGTGGTCTCTTCCAACTCTACATTTCTATGATTCTATGATTCTAAGTCCCCAAGGAATCCATTTTTTCTGTAGGCAAGAGTTGGGACTGTGACCCTTTTCGCACCTTACCTTTTCACGGTGCTGGGCTCGCGCGACCAGCCTCCAGAGAGAGGCTCTCGCTTCCTTGCTCCTTTGGCTCTGCACGAGCTTCCTGCTCACGTGAGAGCCCCACCTCTTGCTTTCACAGTGCAGCCTGGGACCTTCCCAGCCTGCACTGGACAGGAAGTATGACTGACCCGGCTCCCGAGGCTCCACACACAAGGTAAGTGCTCGCAGGGCCCCAGAGCAATGCGCGACCGTGCAACATTTTCAGCTTCAAGCGGAAAATGAAAAAATGCGTGTGCAGTCCACGTCAGGCCCTTGAGCGTCGCGCAAATGTAGGTGCGTCATGTGGACCGCTCCTCACATGTGCGCGATGCTCAAGGGGCCCTTTCTCATCAGAAATGCCATGCGTACGAGCAGTCCCAATTGTACTGTGTTATCCAATACATTGTATTACATTATTTTATTTGCTGTTGATGATGACCTGCACATGGAATGCCTCGGGCAAAGAAATCTTAGCATCTGCCTCTTTGTTGTTCTTTTTGCTACAAAGATAATCCTTCTGATTTCTTTGTTTTCACATAATTGACGATCTACCCCATTTATTCTCCAGTTGTTTTCACCAAAGGTGTGGCTCTTGCTTACTGTGTAACTTCTGCACTACTTAATATCATCAACCTTTTCTCTAGGAAAAGGGCCTTCTGTCATATATGGGTCCATCCAGAGAAAGTTTCTGTCAGTTCAAGAAAACAGCAACCTGTCAAGAGCAAAGCCCAAATTATGCCTAAAGTTTAGGTCTGGTTCATAAGGGGCTTGTAATGAGTTCACATAATGGAGCTTTAGCCTTCCCTATCATTCTTTCTATCCTTTCCCAAAAGTGTGGTGGGAAGAAATTGACCAAGTGGCAGAGAAGACTTATTACAGTATCATGCTTTTTGACCTGGGTGTTGGTATAGAGCCTTCCGAATATTGTTTGCTCAGAATGTCCACGGCATAAATCCAGTTGATAGTTTTCTCCACAGAAGACTCATTGACTGAGTTGCTAAGTCAAAATTTACATGTATCCCACTGATTCACTATGTCTACTCTAGTTAGGACTGGGGATTGGTTTTCAGCCTATGGCTTAAAATGGAAGCCAGCATGGTGTAGAGGTTTGAATGTTTGACTAGGAATCCACACGATCAGGGTTCAAATCCCTGCTTGACCATGGAAACTAATTAGGTGACCTTGTTCTCACATTCTCTCAGACAAAGAAGAAGCCAAGGGCAAACTTCCTCTCAATAAATCATGCGAAGAAAACCCGATGTTAGGGTCTCCCTAAGTCATAAATGACTCAAAGGCCCATAATGACCATAGCTTAGACATGAGACCTCTGCCTTTGATGCAAGCCCTCCAGGTAAACATATCTTGACGTTATTCGCTATCACAAAGGTAAGTTCTGGGCAAGTGATTGATCAGAGGGAAAACTTTGCAGATTGCTCCTCTGGGTTCTTCAGAATAAATGTCCAGAGAACTCAGAAGGAGAGTTTCCACAAGTTTTCTGAAAGAGCATAGCATAATTGAGCTAATTGCAAATCGAACTGTGAAAGGCTTAGTCATCATTACTTGTGAGTGATCTAGACAGAAATCAGAGCAGCTCTTGGGCAGAAATGGAGGTACAGATTAGGTCTATTTGAGGCATGATTATTTAAAAAAAAATCAGCAGGGGGGTTTACTCTCCTTTAAAGCCTCAAATATGAGGAAATTTTATGGAAGTTTTGAGGCCTCCGCGCAATGTAAAGTTTTTATGAACTGTTGCATTTTTAATTACTGTTCTAAAGAGAAAGAGAGAGTGTAAGTTTTAATTTGCTGCAAAGTACTTCTATTTAAACCCTTTGTCAGCTCTCTAGGGAGTTTGTTTTAAGGTTTCTTTCAGATGCAGGGCCTCCAGAGTAGAATAAATATAATGGTGGTAAATGGCTACTAAGTGGGGAAATGCTGCTTTGGGATCTGCACTTGAAAGATGTGGCAACTTCTTGGGGGAAAAAAGAGAGAGAGAGAGACAGACTGATTTCATGGCATGATCATATACCCAGAAGAAAGGATTAGTCTTAAACTGCCCTAGAGAATGTACACGGCACTGGCTTTATTGACTTAGGGAAGAAAATCATCTATTATAATTACTTTTAGTGTGCCTGGATTTCTGAGACTTTCCCCTTATTTTGAGTTCTGCCCTTTATACCAGGGATAGCTGAGCATTTCAACATAGAGTTGGAAGGGATCTCAAGGGCCATTTTGTCCCATCTGCCACCCCTGAGGAATCCACAAGTAAAGCACTCTTAAAAGGTTACCATCTAACCTCTAAACACTTCAAAAGAAGGAGATTTTGCCATCTTCCAAGGTAGTCAGTTCCATTGCCAACTTGTTTGTTTGGTTTGAGAAGAACTCTACAAAATTTATGAATGTCTTCATAAATTCCTTGGAATGGACTTTAGAATCACAACTAGGGATGGGACAAATCCAGAATTTTCTGAATCTAGATCCTTGGAAGGTTCTGGGAATCCACAAGTCTCATGAATCTTGAATCTTTCAAATCCTTTTTTAAAGAAGTGTTTAAAAACAAGGGAAAGAAGGATAATCTTGGGCAAGATACACTCTCTCAAGCTTAACAAACCTCCCTCTGAAGAAATCTGGGCAGAACAATTGTCCTAGTTTAGCCTCAGGATCTCCCCAGATTGAAAATGACATGAATCCCCTTCCTACACAGGGAGGAAAATGTGGATTAATCCCACATTTTCCTGTCTGTATAAACAGGGCCACATACTACAGTACAGAGATGATCCAGGTCAAAACTGGATTTTCTTTGCATAGCTCCTTATGGCATCTTGGGGTTTGTAGTTTGATCATGCACCAGCACACTTAGGCAGAGAAGGCTGTGACACCTGGTAAAACTACGAACCCCAGAATTGTGTATGAAAGAGTTTTACAAGGGAGCTATACAAAGGAATCTTTCAGCTGTCCTTGAAGTCTCCCAAATCTATACCTTCCAGTCAAGTGCTGAACTTAAATATTAATTGTTCAATTTAAATATCTTAGAATACAACCGCAGATGTAATTTCTGAAATTGTTAGCAAAGGCCATTATTACTCCAACAGAAAAAGTTACCTGCTTGCCATCTGCCCTTGTGTGTCTGGTTTGCCATGTTTTCAGGCATCCCAGTCTCCAACAAACTAGTTGGTTGGTGGATTCGAAAGATTCGGTTTGCCTATTTTGGTGCAGGGATTTGAATTTGCAAATCTCGAATCCTTGCCGAGGATTCGAGGATTTGAGGATTCAGTTGGCCTATCCCTAATCAAAACATTTGAATGTGAGAGAAGATAAAATAGACAAATTTGCCCATTCCGGGCGTTAGGTGCTCAAGTCTTAAAAGTCTGACTTGGAATTCCCATGTAGTCAGCCTTGTTGGTGGGCTGACATGGAGTTACCCTCCTTTTTAAAAAATCTGCAGCTATTGAATTTTACTAGTATAGAAGATGGAGAGCTTTATTTTTGAAAAGGTCTTTACAGACTGTCATGATTATCTTCATAAATTTTTTGAAAAGAACTTTAGATTAAAAAGAAAAATATAAATGTGGCGGAAAGTAAACATGAGAGATGTCCCTACCTTCTGCTTCTTTTTTTCAAGAGCTCAGCAGTTCTAGAGAACTTACTTTCCACGTAGAAGGTGCCAAGTACAATCCCACTATTTCTAAGTACAGCTTAGAAAGATTGCTGCCTGAAAGGATGGAGAATCAGTGCCAGTTAATTTGGACAATCTAGAACTAGATAGATTTATAGTACAAGACAGCTTCCTGTGTCTGAATTGTCAGAACCAATTATGGAGGACAAGCTAAAAATCTGCACCTTCTAAGAGCTGAACTGGAGACCAACCAGTTCTTACATCCATGGTGCACAAGGGATAGTATTGGAGCAGCAGTGGCAGTGTCCTTGAGATGGAAAAAATATTCAGAAATATTTGAAAAATTGTTGAAGAACATGTTTTTTGAGTGTTGAGAAACTCTAACAAGAAGAATCCTAGACTGATGAGAATCGTAAAAATTTGGGACTTGGGCCCTTTCTGCATCTTACTTGCATCCGTAGACATCCTGGTGTCATCCCGACAATGCCTTTACCGGGGTGGGAGTATGTCTTGAATGCTCCCCTCCATACCCAGCTGGTTGCTGGTGGATGGTAACACTCGAGACACATTCCTTCCTTTTGCAGTGCAGCCGGCCTCTTCCTGAGCTGCTCTGAGGAAAGAAGTGCCTTGATAGTGCTTCCGCCCTTTCTTCATGGCCCCAGTCGATGTGATCATTGTGCAAAAGGGGCCTATTATCAGATTTTTTCTGGTCATAGTATAATGCGCAATCGTGACAGCTGGGGACATGACAGGAACAGGACCATGATGACACCATGCAGTTGCACATATTGTGGACTGGCTTCAACGCATCCATGTGCCAGGATGAGGCCATAGTGTGGAAATTGCCCACGTCTGTACAAAATTCAGACCTATTAATTTTGTGAAGAAAACAGGAGTTTTCAATGCAAAAAATTGTATTTCTATATTAAATGTTGTTTCCTGCACAGAAAATGCTGTAATTGGAGACTTAGTCTGCATAACATTCACATGTGGGTTATTTCCAAAGAAAACAGCATATTCTACACAGAAATTAATATTTCTATGCAGAAAATGCTGTTTTCTACATAAAACAAATGCAAATGTTGCAAAAAATACATCCTCAGTTGTGAAAAGGCTTCAAAAACTATGTGATTTTCAAAGGTTTTCTTACAAAAGAAAGAATTTTCCTTTGAGAAGAAATTTAGTGAAGAATTATATTGACAGTAAGAGCAGTTTGACAATGGAATGAGCTGCCTTGGAGTGTGGTAGAGTCTCCTTTGGAGGTTTTTAAGCAGAGGTTGGATGGACATCTGTTGGGAATACTTTTATGGTGTATTCCCACGTGGCAGAATGGGATTGGACTTGATGGTCCTTGTGATCTCTTCCGGCTCTAGGATTCTATGATTCTAGATCTGTACAACATGTTAAGGTGAAGATGTGTGAGTGGCCATGGTCTTCTGCGCTTCTCCATGTGCTACCTGACTTGTTTGCTTCAGCTTGCCTAACAGGGAAGCCAGCTCTGAAAAATAAATTTATGAAGTAGATATTATCTTAGAATCATAGAATAATAGAGTTGGAAGAGACCACAGGGGCCACCCAGTCCAACTCTCTGCCATGCACGTCAAAGTAATTTGAATCCATTGCTCCTTGTCCTAGTTTCTGGAGCAGTGGAAAACAAGCCCATTCCCTTTCCAATATGACATCCTTTCAGATATTTAAACATGGCTATCATGTGTTGGGGGATGATAGGAGTTTCAGCCCCACAGAGATGCAGCGGAATAACCATAGGACAGCAAGCCAACAGCAGCAGCTTTGTTCCTCAGTAAGGATACTCACACACGGAGGAGTTTCTTCCAAACAGGAGGCACTTTATCTTGTAGCAACGTTCCGATATGTACACAACATGGAACAGACGGACAAAGGCTTGCGCCAGACACCGGTTTGGTCAACAGACAAATGCATACTGGGTTTTGCTTTCTTATATACAAATTTACAACCAATCAGGTAGAGGTTTGCACACCTCCCTCTACCTTCTGCACACGACCCCAGTTTCTGATGCAAGCTTGCAATCACCCACAGCTGGAGCATGATGCAGCATCTTGGCAGTGGGCTGATCATTTTCCCAGGGTTCCCTGCCTGGAATCCCTGACATCATGTCCCCTCTTAACCTTCTTTTCTGCAGACTAAACACACCCAGCTCTCATAGGGCATGTCTTCCAGACCTTTCACCATTTCAGTCGCCCTGCATAATGGTGAAGGGTCTGGAAGCCATGTCCTATCTTCTGCCTACCGCTGCAAACCTGGATTCAGTTTTGCCAGATTCACCAGTTACCACTCTTTCTTTTCCTGATACCTATATCCACCTGAGTCTGATATGGCTTCTTGCAGTCCTTGTCAGCATGATAAGGAATGCTGACAGTTGCTGTCCAATAACTTCTGGAAGGCCATTTGATTTCTATTCAAGCTCTAAACTCATGTTTTCCATTTTATCCTGTTGATCCTCAAGTTGTGGGTTAATACCCCTAGTCCAAAGTCTTCAACCCTGAAAGTATATGTCAATAAACGAGCACCATGCTTCATGTTATAGCTGAAGCATGGACCTTGGATACAGTTGGAACAGTGTTTTGCATCCTGACAGATGCTAGATCTGTCCAGCATACCAGTGAGGATTCTGTGCTCATATTGCCACCTGTTATCCAATTTGACTGGATATGATGTGGTTCACATTGGGGACAACAGCGTTTGAAACATATGTCCTTCGACACTGAAAAAGAACTTTGCAGGTTGGCAAGTTCTTATTGGAGAATCCTCCAACCATCTGCAAAAATCAGTTATTAGAAATGGGCCTTTCTAGCCAGACTTCATTGTACTGAATTGTAAGAAACAGTTAACCTAATAATGTTAATGGTGCAGATGGTTATTAATGTACTGTTGGCTGGAGAGGGTGCATTTTCCATTATTACAAAAATTGTCGGCAGCCTGCCCTTACCCTCTGAAAGTGTCACATAAATTGTCTCTGAGGTTGTTGTGGTAATTATAAAATCTTCCTAGCACTGACTTAGTTTGACCAAATTTAATTGTGCTTGTTCCTTTTTTGATTGGTGCGATACATCACAAGAGCACCATGGGTAATGTTTCCACTGGTGGAATAAAATTGTCCTTTGCTGGCTGCAACCTGACAAAATGGCTTCTTTCTATGCTTATTAATGGTTTACAGGCCTGGAAGCATCTCCTTTAAATGCGGTCCTTCCTGTAACATAAATAAAGTGTTTTGTGTATCAGCAGAGCCTTATGATTATTGCAGACTGAGCCCTGTCCTAAGGAAACAGTTACAGCAGACTACTGTGTCTGCTTCACAGCTCATCAGGTAACTGACAAACAATACTGGCGGTGATTTTTTTTAAAAGCCTTTGGGTGTCTTTGTACTTTAATTCACAATCTTGAGCTCTGAGAGATTGCTGCCCATTATTAAATACTGTTTAGCCAAAAGGTTCAGCCAGACAAATGCTTCTAATACAATGTTGGCAACCCTGCAAGTTCTTCCCTGTATGCTAAGCATATAAGCCAAAGGAAATCCAATGTCTCCTGTTTATCTCTCATTTTTATTTGCAGTGCCCTGATTCAGCCTGTAAGCAAGATCTGTTAGCGTACCTCCAGCGCATTGCCCTGTACTGTCACCAGCTCAATATCTGTAGCAAGGTGAAGGCAGAAGTCCAGAACTTGGGAGGTGAACTTATTGTATCTGGGGTAAGTTAGCTTCTTTGTTTTACTGTTTGCATGTCCTATTTGTTGTATTTTAGTTTATTTATTTTTTAAAAAAGGTGTTTTCCCCATTAGAGTAGCTTTATTTCCAAAGTGCCAATATATAACTAATCCTAAGCACGTGTTTTGTTCTTTAAAAGAGAGATCACCATTGTTAGACCAGAATTATAGCCCTGCTAACTTACTGATTATTAACAGTTATTAAATTACTATTAATTACTATTAGCTAACAGTTTGTTATTAACAGATTATTAACAGTAATTATTCAATTACTGTTTTGTGTTTACCAAAGGCTGAAGGGCCAAATGCTCCTTTCTCTTCCAAAAATCTTAAAGAGCTCAAAGTCCCTTAAGACACAGGAGGTTGGGAAAAGTTAGAGTTTGGACTATAACTTGCAGAATCCCCAGCTATCATGAGAAGGGGATTCAAGGAGGTATTGTTCAATAATTAAAGTAGCTAAGATATCTAAGATTGCAGAGGCAGAATCCCTATTCCCTTTTAAGCTAAGAAAGAAAATACAAATGTCTTGAAACATTTCCAAGCCAGCATGGACTTCAGCAAATTTTATATCGGTTTATGCACAAGAGCTGTTCACTCACTTTTGTACTGGAGCGAGCCACTGGGGTGCAGAACGAAAAGGGAGGCCCTGAGGAGGATGGCAAGGAGTAAGCACCCTGAGGGCCAGGATTTGTTTCCGAGTTGTCACTTGTACATCCTTCCTTTAAGGTTCCTCGCAGCTTTATTCCCACCCCACGAGCTCTTCTCTGTTTCTGCTTCACCTCGTAAAATATAGTCCTACTTTCAAAATCAATTTTTGTCATCCATTAGGGAGCCCCTGCAGAGCCATAAATATTATAATTCGTTGGAGCTGTTTTAATATGATGGCTCTTTGTAAATCCACCCTTGGCAATTTCCCTCCTGTGAGGTTAAAGCTATGCAACTCTATATGAAGAGCTCATTTCGCCTTGAGGCAGGGTGGGGTCATGCAATTCCCTTCGCTTCAAGTCTGATACCAACTCAGCTGAGCAAAAGTCAGAGAAACAAAATAGTCACAAAAACAAAACAACAGTACTAAAAAAAAAAAATAGGGCAGGAGGTGGAACAGGTTTAGAATGTCCACCAAAAATGCTCCTTTCAGAGGCCTGGTTCCTTCCATTAGTAGTTTGTTGCCAACACAGAATTTCCATTGCATCATATTTCTGGAGCAGATCCCAACACTCTCATTAAATGCCATGAGCATTTGATCCATTCAGATCTTTTCAGCATCAATCAGCTGTGTGGGAGCCATTTTTCTGTGAATGGAACCCATATGGATACAATAATATTTAAATAATTCAGCCACATGAGTAAGGATCAGTCATGTGCAATAAACTGTACATTATCGAGAGGCCAGCCTCCCCCCTTGCCATAAATGCCATTCCTGAACTTCTGCCACAGTTCACCATGGCCAAGAAATAAAACCTAAAATAGAGCTGTTTGAAATGAAATAAAGTTGATTATCTGTTCCTGCAAGGAGGTTTAGGCCCTCTCCCCAGTAGTGTATTGAGTTACATTCTTCCTTATGCCTGAATGGTTTCTATGGGGGTGGAATAAGCTACACACACAAACCAATGGCTGTGAGTGGCTTCCATGTTTGCTGGGTGGCAAATTTGCTTTGAGTTTTACCTCAGACTTGCAGGGAGCTATCCAAGGTGCAGAACCCTATCCTAAAATAGATTCAGCACCTTGGATGCCTTCTTCAGAATCCAGACTGTGACTTGGAATGGATTCATTTATCCCACTGACATGGAAGCATGCAGCCACTGCGCTGACTCAATAATAGCAAAGAAAGCAGGAGGAACTGGAAATATCCAATAAACCCAATGTCAATAAGATGCTGAGTCTCAGCATATACCAAAAAAAAAAAAAAAAAAAGACTTCATTCCACAAATTAGTCCAGTGCTTTTGGCCAAGATATATTTTACAGCCATCTTCAGATGGAAAAAAAGTAGTTTGAAAGTCAGCCTGCAGAGTCTCTTTTCCAGATCACATCTCCAAAGCTTGCACCTGGCAACCGTTCTGATGGGCTAATTTGTGGAACAAAACCTTTTTCTATATGCATCCTGAAACTCAATTATCTGCAAGGATAGCAATGCCAAAGATTGCAACACTTGCAATTTCACCTTGGCTCTATCTGGCCCATTGTCACTAACACAGATGCCATAGCAATATGATGTGTGTGTTCCCTCTTGCTTTATTTCTCTTGCTGTCTTTCTTCCTCTCCCATATGTGTCCCTAGATCCTTGCAGCATACCACCCTTACTCCATATATATAGAGAGAGACATACATGTACACACACAGAGAGAGAATCACAACGGCAGACATTTTGCAAAGGCAGGCCAGTAGAGTGGAATAATTTTGTTGACAGCATCATTGTGATCCTGCCTAAATGTTATGCTTTCCTTCCTTTTCCTCTGTCTCTCTTGACACACGTGTAGAGTGTTGTAATTTTAAAATCTTGATGTTCTTGCAGCTGTGGAGCCACCCCGCCTTTGTCTTTCTATCTCTCAAGTAACAGGCTTTAGGTCTTTCTCCTCTGACCTGCTGGCGTTCACAGGACCTGCTTCCCATCCTCATAAATTATGATCACTTCCACCTGCTTCCGACCAGTTTCTCCAATCAGCACATGCATCAGCTTGGCCGTTGTGCTTTTCTTTTTCATTTCTGTCTTTGCTCTCCTTATCGCCTGCAAGATGCTGGCGCTGAGCCGCTGCTGCAATAGCTTGCCTCAGTTGTCATTGGCATACCATCACATGCTGTGAAATCAAAGCAGCCAAACTGTTTGACTTTTCCATTCCCAGTTTGGTCGTCTTTAGCATCTGTTGCTTCCAGATTTTCATCACCACCGTCTTTATAATTTTTGTTCCTCATTTTAGCCATCATCCTAAGTGATGCTAGCACCATCCTTGTGAATAATGAATTGCCTTTGGCATGACCATTTACAATATGTGTTGGAAGCCAAAACTTAAATCCAGAGATCGGTGGTATCAGCTTTCCTTGATTCCCCCCCACCCCCAATACGAAATTTGTACTTATGTTCTTTTGGAGAATATCGCTCATACATTTTTAAAAACTAAGAAAAGCATGAGTTTAATACCTTTCTGGCAGTTGGTAATTTGCTGCATAGCTTCAAAGTGCTCGGTACTGTATGCTTCAGGACTATCCAGAGATCTGGATTCCCACTTCACTTCATCTGTAGCTTCCTTGCCTACTTCCTGCTTTCTGCTTCCATCTTGTTCTTCATTCTCTCTTGGATAGCCGATTGCAAATAAACTGTATTTTATTTGCATACAATGAGAAAATATCATTTCTCAGAAGCTTGCATACAGTACAGTGCTGGTTGCTTCTCATAAAAGACTGCCAGTCAGAATTTTATCTTTTCGTAATTGTGGCCCACCATCTGTTTATGGGCTAAGGTTGGATAACAACACCACACAGATATATATTCTCCAAAGAAGACTGATATGCATGCTTTGTTGTCTGGTGATGTTTGTGTTGAAATCGTCTCTGAGTTACTTGGAATTTCCAATGAACTTGAGGCTAGCAAACAAAGAAACCCGTATTGGTGTTTGGTACATAGCCGTATATTTGTCTGGCTTTCTTTTCTTAATTCTTTAGGATCTTCTTTGAGATTCCAGTACACGTGAGATGGGAATATCACCACTCCTGGAGTTTTTCATCTCATTAAGCAACAAATAACATAGAAAGAACTTGAACTGAAATGGCAACATTGTGGTGGTTCAACTCAATGAGCGACCAAATGAGCTTGGAGGAAAAGATTGTTTCAGTAGCCATGTTTATATTAGGAATGTAAATATTCCAATATTTGTTCCTTGCGGCTGAGAGAAAATAATCTCCTCAGTTTTCTGTAGTGAAAACAAATATTTCTGCTTAGTTCTCCTCTGGCAGTGCATATCCTGGAGTGTTTGGGAAGTCATGCTACACAGAAATATGGGGATATTTTTGCACAAAAACAATCAGTTTTGCACAAAAAAAATATATGGCTAACTTTGTGCAACCCTCCTCCCAGGTTTCAGGCAGAGAAATAATGTATATTTCTGAGTAGAATATTAGAATTTTTTCCTGAAACATTTCATGGGCAAATACTAGACAAAACCTGTGCAAAATTCTTGCTGCTATGTTATTCTTTCCAACTGGGCTTCCTGAGTGTCAAACCCCCACCTCTTTTTTGCCTAGGAAATGAATAACAGTCACTATTCTATGCATCCTTGATTTATACATTAATGACAGTACATTTGAACTGTATGGAAGTGGATGATTATGGTTAACACTAGATGTTCAAAGTGACCAGTCATATATATATATATATATATATATATATATATATATCCAAACATGAGCTGATGGCTGGGTGTGCAGCTGAGTATCATAGAATGTGAGCATAATCTTGATTTGCACATGCAAATTCTGCGTGTAAATATCAGGTGGACAGATGAAGGCTGCATGGAAATGGGCACAGGTTAAAAGCAGTAATAGAAGTGTTAACTCTATCCACCCTCTCGTGTGTCAGAGAGAAGGCCATAGATGAGCTTCTATGAGCTTTTAGTCTTACTGCCAAGTCCAGGAATTTAATTGTACTTGTTTTTATTGATTGGTTAATGGAAATTGCATGCCATTCCATATTACAGATGGAAGCATGACAGATTGATGAATAGATAATGCACACATGTATTACAGCAGACTCTGTCTCAGAAAAGATATTTCTTCCCTCGCTTCTTCTGAGAGAGGCCCCAACAACCATATTTCTTATAAGTTTTGGTTAAATGAGACCACAAGGCAAGAGAGAGAATAGTAAGGTTTGGGTGGCATCTACTGTTGATAAGATACTTCTGGGGGACATTGTGGATCTGTAAGTGTTAGTCATGCTCCAGTTAGGAAGAGGAGACAGGAGGTGTGGGAAGGTGAGAGGCAGTTGGCTTTTATTATGAAAAGTTGGGTGTTTAGCAAAAGGAGGAAAAGGCCATCTTCCAAGTCTACCTTCCACACACATCTATCTTGCATTGTTGGAAATAAAACCCTGAGCCACTGTGGTGTAGTGGTATGAGAGTTGGACTATAACTCTGGGAGACCAGGATTTGAATCCCTACTCAGCCATGGAAACTGACTGGGTGACCTTGGACAAGTCATGCTCTCTCAGCCTTAAGAGTAGGCAATGGCAAACCTCTGAAGAAATCTTACAAACAGAAACCTAGGAAAATGTTGCCATAAGTCAGAAATGATTTAAGGCATGTAATAGTAAAAAAAAAAAAAAAAAAAGGATTAATTTGGTTTCAGCAAGACACTCTTTAAACTTTTGGGCTATGTTACAGTGGTTTTGGAGTTTTATGGGTAAATTCTAATTATATCAAGTAGGAGTAAGCTGAATCTTCTCCAGTGAAATTTTTAGACAGTCGAATTGAGGCTTGTGATTATAAACTGTGTGTGAACAAAATTCCCTTCTATGTTCACTCAATATGGGAGGAAGGAATGGAGCTATACAGTCAGTCTTCCACATTTGCGTTTCACTTTTGCAGATTTGATTATTCACGGATTATTTGCTGCCACCTAAGCTGCCTCCCTATGTCATTTTTAATAGGGACTGAAAACCTCATGAGAGTGAGAAACTACAAACAGGGCTCGTAAGTCCCTCTTAAAAATGGTGTGGGGCAGCAGTGGAGGTGGCAGTCAGCCCCACCAGCTACCCACTTCTTCCTTGTGAAGGAACCCTGATGCCTCAAAGGAATCCACGGTGGGTTGAATATGGTGATCATACTTTTTTGTGTGTTAAATACGATTTGGGAGGGCCTAGAGTTATTCACAGTTTTTCCACTTTCATGGGGGTCCTGTGCCCCTAATCTTGGCGAATGCTACCACTACCTTTATGGTAGCCTGCTGTACAGTGTTAATGGACAAGGAACTTAAGTGTATATAGTTCTTTCTTGATAACGCATGGTGGCAGGAGAATATAGCCAACAGTCACATCTACATTTAGCGATTGATCATAGCCCATAGATAGGGTCTGACATGTCCCCGACATTTGTGGTGAATAGAGGGAGAGCTGGTGACATTTTGTACTTCCCTAGACCGAAGACTGAGTGGAAGAGGATAAACCGTTGTGAACATCATTTCTCTGTGAATGGCAATTGTCAGTTAACCCTAGGGATTCCCTCTGAGTTTTATTATCAAATTAAGGTAATAATATACAAAACACAGACATGAAATAGCTGAAAATGACTTTATTCAATACTCTTTAGGGATGATCACCAATAAAACAGTTGGGCTATTACACAGAGTTAGTAAAAAGCCTATGTCAGCTCTAGAAAACAGAATGGTGATTTTCTTTTAATAAAAAAAAGCCAGCACTGTTTTAATAAATGAAGTTGTCATGTTCTTCTAAACCCTGGCCATCTCTTTAAGAGTGACACTCGGTACATTTAAATGGCACTCTGCTTCTGTTTTTCATTCACTATTTAATAGTCGTGTAGCTTGTTTACTTAAATGAGATCCATTTATTAACAATCTACTTCTGGCTACGTTTGTCACTCTTTTTATATTGGAATAATATTTTTGACTTCACTGCAGTTCTTCAGGACATGGAGACTGTCGTCATCATCATCATCTATTTATTTGTGTAGCACCATCACTGTACATGGTGCTTTATACGTAAAAGGACAACAAAACAGTCTCCTGCCTTTGTTGATTACAATATGATTAAGATATGAGATAAAAGGAAAAAGAGGGAATGGCAATGTAGAAGAGGACTAAGTCCAGCAAATACTGCAGCTTCTTCTCTCCCTTTGAGGCTAGGGCTGTGGCAGTTGGGATGGAAGGTGGGCCATCTGCTTCTGGGCTTAGGCATGATGGAACATGTTTGACTGTTAAGTTCATCTTTAAAACAAAATAATCAAACATGCTTGTTGGTTGATGTTGTTGCTGGGACGTGTGTCGTTTTGCAAAAAACACTTTTAATACAATCTGAGAGCAGTCCCTTAGTGACACGTGGAGAGGCTACAAGTGGATTCCTTGCCGCTTTCTGACTTTGGGGCTGCAGAGAAGGGATGAGGCAGGGACAGGCAGTCAGTCAGTTCAAGCAACTTTTGAGCCTTTTTCAGGCTCTTGTGCAGCATTCTTATAAAAGGCATAACCCTCTTCAAGTTGAATTATGGGATGCTCATGACATCCCTAGTTCATTGGACTTCAAGGTTGTCTAGAGGGTACCAGAATGATATTACTTTGGCTTTGTGTTGTTGGAAGTGGCCACAAGAAAACAACAAAGGAAGTAAAAAGAGGTAGTGATCTGTCACACCAACATGTACTTTTACAGTGAGTTTACATAAGGGGTCTTGTTTCTGTGCGTAGGTCTGTCTGTGCAAGAGGAAACCAATTGTGGAAACTGGTAGAACCATTCATTTTGTAGCAATTTCTGTGGCTGGAACAAATCTCCCAAACAGCATTGCAATTGCAGAAGTTACCATAGAGTGAACAACACGTAGGAGATAAAAGAAAGGAAAGCTTCTGAGGTTTAAATAGTGTCAGGTGTTATCAGTTTATGGCAGATGTGAAAAGAATCTTGCTGAAATAAGCACAGAATGATTGTTGAAACGTGGAACTAAAAGCCACTGTGTGCACAATTGTGTTCAAGTGTGCTGTTTTGTCACTGGAAAAGACAGAAAATGCTAGGTGTGATTATTGCTCACCCAAATCCACATTAAATTTGGAAGATACAAGTATGACAGTTCCCAAGAATGAGCTGCTCTTCCAGAATCTGTGCATTAATGCTGACTTGTCCCTGAATGTTTTGCCTGGAATTTGATTAAGTCCAGGATCTGCTTATCTTCACAGTAAGAAAAAGAGAAATTTTAATATGACCCATCAAGAAAACCTCATCTTCTAGGTGGAAGTAAAATCTCTTATCAGAAGGAATACAATCTTTGTTTCATATTTCTTTACTTTTCCTCCTTAGAGTGTGGTGCTTTTTAGCTTTCTTTAACTGAAACTCCCTATCTCTTTTCTTTGTGAAGTCTAATAGTACAATGCCACAGCTACTCTTTTCTAAACGACAGTATACCCCATAACTTATATTCTTCAGAAAGAAAAATCTTGTTTAATTCTACACTTCTTGCATGCTGTAATCCACATAAACATTGATTTACCTTCTAATATTCACCCAAATCCTGCCTGCTCTTATAGTGCTCAAGCTAAAAGTTATTTGATTTGCAATGTGTAACTAAACAAAAGATTACATATCAGTCACATAGATTCAGATTACCAAAACATGAATGGATCTGGGTTACAACAATTTCTTATAAATTATAGTTCTTCATCCACTTGCCTGAAGAAATTTCTCCTTAAAATTGAGTGGCTATAGAAAGGGTATCTAATTCCTTCCTAGATCTAATTTCAATTTGATAAAACCTCCTCATCGCTTGAGTGAATTTGATTCTACAATGATATCTTTGTGTGTGTTGTTCTGGAATATACACCTTCCCAACATTTTATTTTATTATACATTTGGCTTACAATGCAACCTAATGCTCTGTCATTCCCTCTCACTCTTCCTCCGTCGCTCATTCATTAAATCCTACCCTCTAGCTTTGGTATTCTGCTTCAAGTCCATCTTATGTCTTAACAAATTGTGTCTCCGGCACCGAGAGACCCAAGCAGGCTGTCACTTGTGGCCTTATCATTGCTAACCAGTAGTGAAGTCTCTTCAGATCTCTTCCAATCAGTTTACGGCACTTCATCAAATTCTTCTTCGCTATCATCCAAGAAGGAGCCTGCTGCTAGCATTTATAAGTGTTGTTAGGTTGTTTTTTTTTAAAACCCACCAACAATATGCTAAGCATTAAAATACGAGATTGAGCAGACTCTAAATTGAACAGAATGGAAGGCTTAATAAAGAAATATAGGAGGAAAGAGGATAGCAAAATTAGTGATGCCCCTACCATCCATATTCCCTCAAAAATAAGAATCTTGGCAACTCAGAAGGCAAGGTGAGCATTAAATTAGTTCCAAGAGTTCTTCAGCTCAAAAATATTAAAACTATGTGCTTGAACAATGAATATGTTTAAACCTAAATCTCATGTTAGGTTAAGGGTTGGCCACCCATTGGTCTTCACACACATCTTCACAGATGGCCCAGAAGGGGAATTTTTAAAAGGCTGATGGATGCATACAACACTACGTGTGATGAGGGCAGATTTGCAGCTGTGTAGGATCGTAGCACACCTGATCAAGCTGTGGGAGCATTGCTTACCCAAGCAACCAACAGCCTCAGTAAAGGCTTTTGTGTTACAGACTCTGCTAGCTGTCCCACGAGCCTGTTTTTAATTATCCTTTTAGCATCTGTTAGTGGGACATTAAAGATCAGGGAGGTGTAATTTCAAATGCCTTGCTGTCCAGTGCAAATTACAATACTGAACATAGAAATGGCAGCACAGGGATTATAACACTGAAATAGAAAACCCAACTTACACTGAGAAGAATATTAGCATTTCACATCCATTCCATATAAGATTCTGCCATGATGCCCAGTGAACTCTCCCCCCGTCCCAACTCCTCTTTGGACAACACATAGATGAATCCGTCCTATACTAAAGCAGGAATCTGATCTTGCCATTTTCCCTCACCTGTCCAAGGTCTCAATCCAAGCACTCTGGAAAAAAATATAGAAATGGTACCTCCCCATTGATTTCACTGGGGTCTATATCAATGCGTTTTGCTGTTTAAAATCTGTGATTCTTTGGGTTAAGTGGGCTGGATTACTCTTAATGCCTGTACAATAAAAAATAGTAATAATAAATCTAGTTGAAATAAAGATAAAGAAATGATGCAATTATTTTTAGGGAAATATAAATGTATGAATAGTGACAGGACAGGTAAATTTATAATCACTTGAAGTCAGGTTACTTACAGGTTATAAACAATAAGGCTGAGCATTCACATATTCTGTCCTTTACTACCCTTCATAAAATCTGTTCAGTGAGGTTCCCAATACAGTTTGATATAATAAATTCTCCATAACATCTGCAGAAAAGCCAGGCCACCAGCAGTGTTAAAACATAGTTTAATTTATTCCATTAAAAGGCCAGAGTGAATGAAAAATGTGTCAGCCTGGCCCATTATATGATGGTAGCTCTATTGGGCACAATGTGTAGGATGTATCAAGATTAATATTATTTTGCCAATTAAATTAAATATTTGGTATGGCATAAATTAAATGATTTGATATACCAAAAAAACCTGTGAGGCTCCCAATGATGTAGCAAAATTGGCTGACAGGAAGTTGTGTTTTTTCAGAAATGATACATAATGCTGTTTTACAATAAGCATGCAAAATGTTAATTAACCATGAGTCAAAATATAATGAAATAATAATTTAATAAATATAAATTTATTGAATGGTTCACTTTTCATCCCAGCTTTCTCATAGTGCAGGAGTATAAGGCCATTTCCGCACGACGTTGCTGTCCCACGATGGGGACGCATTGGCAGCAGTCTGCAAGTCGTGCTTTTGCACAACGTCATTGCGGTCTCACTGCTAATGTGTCCCCACCCATCATGATTGTGGGATGTTCTGTTAACGGAAAAAATCCATTAATGGCCTGTGATCCCATGACACGTTCATCGCTGGCGGCCATGCAGAATGGGTGGAAGTGCGATCTAGGTGCTTCCTTCCCCAGTTCAGCCAGGAAAGAGGCCAGCTGCAGTGTGGAAGGAAGGCACATGTCACTCGTGCTCCCATCTGCAGGCAGCTGGCCGGGTGTGGAGGGAAGCGTTGGGGACACACTCTCATCTCTGCAAAGGCACCGCCGAGATGATGCCGGGACCACGATGTAAAAGGGTGAGGTGTGGAAATGGCCAAAGTCTGAAATTTTAATAAAAAAAAATCAACCCAAAAAAACCTGGGTTGACTTTTCCATGAGTCAGTGTAAGTGCTGTACCTTAACTCTTTGTTTTTGTTTTTAAAGAGAACCATCCCCTTCTCTGAGTAGAGCAGCAAAAGGCAAGAGCTGATTCTGTCCCAGGAGAACCTCAAAGAAGCACCGACCGTCGCCCACCGCCCACTGCTGCAGTGCCACTTTTGGCCTTTTTGAATGCCTGGGTGGGAAAATGGTGGCAGCAGCAGCTATTTGGCATTTCTACTCAAAGAAGTGCCAAGAGGGCAGAGGGGATTGGTGTTTCTTTTAGGTTCTCCTGGGACTAAGCTCTTCTCTTTCACCACTCTAATCAGAGTTTTTTTTTTAGTTTTTTTTTAAAATAAGAGTTAGCACTGCACCTTAACTTTTATGAAAAAAAAAAAAAGAACCATCCCCTTCTTTGTGTAGAATGCTTTTATGTAGAAAGCCTTTTAGAATGCTTGGGCAGAAAAATGGTGGTGGCAGCCACCAGGGGCAGGAGGCCTCTGTGGCACTGCTGGTGCTTCCCGTCTCTGCAGAATGACCCTCGACTTATCCACAGGTCATATCAAGATACAAAATTTTGCTGCCACCCCCCCCAACCTGCCTCTGACTTATACATGAGGCCAACTTATACAGGGATATATACAGTAATTAAAAAGCAAATAAACAGTTTGAAAAAAATTTAAAACATAAGAATAGGGGGAAAAAAATCTAACACCATTATTATTATGAGTGATATTATGAATTATGAATATTATGAATTATGATATTTAATATTATGAATATTAAAAATAAAATTGGTTCTGACTATAGGCTTACAATAGGAAGCCAGGATTATTACAGAGCAAAACAGGGAAATCTAGTAAAAGGGGAAGAGGTTATTTTGTAAAGAGCTCGGTTAAAGCGAGATGTCTTAATAGGGTACTTGAATGTGAAAGGAGAGGAAAGGAGTTGGGTGTCATATGGAATATCATCCCAGCAATAGGAGGATAGAGGGGAATCCATTTACCCTTCTCTGTCACAAGGGCTTCTTTGAACGAGTTTCTCCCTGTAACAAATGCTTTTCCTGAAACAAAATCAAGATTGTACCCAATTCCCTGTCAGGGTTCAGTGAAGAGCAAAGCTTTTGGATCATAGTGCTAAATCCTTCTTTCACCATCCCCCAGGTAATATCATCCCATAAGATACAATGCTTCTGCTATTCATTCTATTTCTGTTGAAGGAATTTTCTTTTTTAAAAAATGTTTTCTAGCTTCCCTTCTGTTTATCAGGAACTGTATATTTCTTGGGGGAAACATGTTTTCATCCTAGAAAAAAAATGTCACAGGACCTAACTTCTAGACTAAAATGAGTGATCACCTCTGTCTCATTTTGCTCACATCTCCTGGACATTTCAAGTGTGCTTTATAAATCAGTATATACCATTCGCTTACTCCCTCAGCACAGCATAGCAGTAGCCACACTTTAGCATTAGAGAGAGTTTTGGTTATCAGGCTTGGAACCCATAGAAGAAAATACCCCTTCTTGCAGTCAAAGTTTGAGTGTTATGGAAACCAAACAATATCACCACCACCACCTCATAAGCTTAGATCCCGTTCAACTCTGATCACATGCACACACATGAGACTCATCAAAATCAAACATTCCAGATTTTAAGCTAAGGATAGAAACCATGTCAATACAAGATTAGTAGACCTACATGCGTTCCTAAACAAGCTTGAGCCTGCCTCTCCAACTCGGCCTTGCTACATAAGGCATGATCAAAAGATATGAGGCATAACTAAACCCAAGGCATTGGTACTCTAGTATGAGCCAAAGTGATGCTATCTCTTGCTTTGGACAGACCTTATGGCCAAAGGATTGGCTACTGCTGTTGTACAATAATGTTCCCAACCCCTCCCTTTCCTTTTCACACAAAACCAGCTTTTCATTCAGCACCTGGTGGTTCCACAGTTCACTTTCAAGTTAGATCCATAACACACCTTCACCGGTGCTTTGCTTACCTGTGCTAAGGGAGCAAGAGAGAGGAGTAACAAAACAGGGTTACTCATCACCAGAGAGTCCCTGGATACTTTTCCGGAGCCTAGCTCTTTCAGCACACATGCCCCCTGCCCTCCCCTGGCCCCTCTCTCCTTCCCCTCTGCAATAGGGCACCATATTTCTCTTGCTCTCTCTCTCACTCTCTCTTTTCTGTATCTCTCGGAAATCAGACTGGAGTTCAGAGCACTTTCACTACCTTTTATGAGGTAGAGTGTGATGTCATAGATGGGGGCAGGGCTAGTCAACTTTCTACCCACCTACCCACCTGTGCTGAGGGAGCTACGCTTGCAAATGGAGGCGGTGACTCTTCCATGGTGAGTAACTTTGTTTCTAATCTACTTATGTTTCCAAACAAGCTTAAGTGTATTTGGGTTTGGGAGATCTTATCCTTAAAGTGGGAGTGATATTAGCTGTGTTTAAGACATTCAGAATGAAAGTATAAAGCAAAGGGAGCACATATTTCCTATGTCCTTTGTGGTTGCTGTCTTCTCCTGGAGAGTTACAGACTGAAAAAAAATTCTCTATGGAAAAATCAAGGTCCTTGGTAAGGTGGAGAGCCTCCGTATGTGTCAGAGGCTTTCCTGAACTGTTTCTGTTCCTGTTTGGAAAGGAACGCTGGAGGTGTACTGTCCTTCCTCACATGTTCCTTAGGAATACCTGAAAAGGTCATTAGATGTTTCATTTTCTATAATTAGCAAGAAGGAAGTGATACATCTGCCCACCACTGACCTCCACACCCAGTGGCCGTGCTCCAAAAACAAGGAACTGTGCCCAAACTCAGCTATGGAAGAGCAAAAATCCATGTGTGTCTTCTGAAAATCCTTATCTTTTTCTTTCTATAAGAGTGCTGGAATTCTATGCACTCATTTTTAAAAAAATCTAGCCAGTGGTTGAAATATTTCTTTATACCTGGCTGTTCACCCTAAGTAGAGCTTGGAAAATTATTTTTCAGAATAAAAGTCCCAGAATCCAAACACAAGTAACAGCCATGCTGGCTGGCTGAGTGAAGCTAGAAGTAGTAGTCCAAAACACTAATATTTCCAAGCTCCGATCTAACCAGAAGCATGCTGTACCAGTTTTGGGGATAAATAGAAAGGTGGATGTGTTTATATGTGGATTTGTGGATGGTAACTTCAAAATAGCTTTGCTGAAGCAGAGAGTGGTTCATTACAAGCTATCATAGATTTAAAATATATATCCTGAATGGGGAAAAAATGAGAATTTTGAAAAAAAAAGGCTTACCAAGACCTGGGAAATATCGTGGGTGAAACAGGGCCACTCATTTCCACCCTACTGGGAAGCTTCAGCTAAAGATTCAAACTCAGACAAAACTTCTGAAGACTTTTGTGGGAAACAAAACAAAGACATAATATTGCATTCAGTGGTTTAGACTGTGACAGCTTTGCCAGTTGTTCCTGTTTGTTTGGGCTGCTAGCAAGACAAACAGGAATTGTCACAGTCCCCAAATGGTTTGTGGGCGTCATGTGAATGGACTGAGAACATCTAATGCTGGCAACCCACTGTTACTGGTAACACTTTGTTGGATTGATGGTGGCAGCCCTCAGAGATGAATCACCTGCCCTCACCATTTGGGTGCCACACACTTGTTGAATTATGTAATTAACCATGATTTTCAAGTGTTTTCTTATGAATATATTTTTTTAATTTCCATAACAAAGATGATGATAATCAGAGATGTTTTTATCTTTCCAGGAGAGACAGTAGCCGCATTCACTCATTTTAAAGGAGGTTGAATCAATGTTAGGGTAGGAAGAGTATTAGAAAATATTCGAACGATGAAGAAAAAATGACACACTCTAAGAAATGGCATCAAGAAAGTCTGGCAAGAAGAAAGCTGGACTGATGATAATCTTTGCAATTCAGGATTTATTCTACACAAAAAGGTTATGCATTGCTGTTTTGCACAGAAAACAGCATTTTTCTGCACATAAAGTAATTTTTCTGTGCAGAAATATTAACAGTAAATGCTGCTTTCTGCATAAAATAATCATGAATGAATTTTCTCAGAATAAGTCTCTAATTGCAAATTTCAGTTTTTAAGGGCTTTCTTGCAGTGAGAAGAAAATTGACAAAATGGATTGTTTCTTTATTTGAGAAGAAGATTATTGAAGGATTACATCCTTAAATCAAAATGCAGTTTTCTGTTTCTTTCTACCTGTAGTTCCATCTTGCTCCTCCTGTGGAGAGCAACAATTCTGAAAAGGAGAGCTTGTCCAATGTATTTATTTTCCAAACACTGGTTTTCAAGGTTCCTGAGAGTATACACATGTAGAATAAGCTCCTCTACTCATGGAATCTCACCTTAGGAAAGTGACAGAACTGGAGGTGGAGGGGATTGGGAAAGACTGTTCCCATAATCATGAGTGTATTTCGACATGCTTTGTAAATGCCTGAGGATAGTGTCTGTACTATATGTAAACTCCAGCTCTAGAAATGTTGTGTGACCAGTTCACATGGAGCTTATCCACCTACTTTGTTTGCAAATGGTGAACCTTTTTGCCTCTGCTGTTTCCCAAGTGGTAGCAATCTCAGACCAACAAGGCAGCTCCTTCTGTACAAAACAGCATTCTTCCCAGATGATAGGATTGCACAAGCCTAATCAAAATGTGCTACTTAGAAGATATAGATGGCTTTTATTAGCAATCTCCCAACATTTATATACTTGTTTCAAGTATCTATTAACCTACATTTCAGGCAAATAATTTTCCTAGTGACTTGTATAATGTTATAATGCACACAGCTGTAGAGCCCTTAGTCCTCTGGCCAATGGCTGGCGCCAAAACCTCCTTCCTTTCATGTAACTAAAGTCAGAATGTGTGTGTATGTGCCTTCAAGTTGCCTGTCAATCTATGGTGAACCCATGAATTTCACAGGATTTTCTTAGGTAAGGAATACATAGAGGTGGTTTGCCGCTGCCTTTGTCTGAAAGATAATCTGAACAATCTGGTATTCCTTTGCAGTTCCCTATCCAGGTACTAACCAGGCATGACCCCCTGTTTAGCATCCAAGATCAGATGGAATCTGGTGCCTTCGTGATATTTAGAACAACTGTTCTTTTTATGGGAAGGGAGAGAGCTCCTGACACTCCTCTGTCACTGATCAAAGAGGATGGAACCAACTGGGTCATCTTCTTGATTTAGTGTTCTTGCTAGGATATAAGACATGAAACAGTGATTCTTGGCCCCCTGGCCAGTGGTAGACAGCAGAGAGTGCTTATTTCCAACTCTGCAATCCCAAGAAAAAAAATCTTGTTGCTTCTGGTTTTCTAGTTTTCTTCCCTCAGCTTCTTGTTTGTTTCCCCTACCCCTGTATGTCCATATACAGGAAGGGAGGAAATGAGCAGCCATGTCAGGAGACTCATCCATCACCAGATTTCCACTGACTAATGAGCCTTGGACATCTACTCTCCCCCAGCCCTCTCCACCCTCACCACCCTGTAATGGCTGGCAGGAGTGGGGCAGAAGCAGCAGCCAAGCAAGGAGGCTCATTCATTACCAACTACCTGGTGAAGGATGGCCATTGGTTGACTAGTCTTCCATTCTGCTCCTTGCCCACACAGTCATATACTGATCTTAAGGTCAGATGGGAACATCTGAGCAAGGAGGAGTGTCCTTTATAACTAATACAATCTGATACAGGCAAACTTTGGCACCTCAAGAGTTCCTCCAGGGTTCATCCAAAAAGATGGTGATCCTCTCCACTTATTTACCCTCACTCTTCTGCTAACCACTGCACAGCCATGCTAGCGGGGGGGGGGCAGGAAAACAATGAGTCTGATCTGAGGGGTGAGAGTCCTATTCAAAGAGTAGAAAAATTAGAAAAGGGGGTTGAAGGGGATTTTCTTCATCAGGGTTTCTGCACACTTAAGAAGGCCCTCTCTCATATAGTTTATCAAGTCTTTCAATATCCTTTTCATACATAGAGTGGTTTCTGCACTCATCTGTGGAAACTTACCTGATTATCTTGAGCAAGTCACACTCGTCTTTAGAGAAGGGCAATGGTGGATGTTTTCTAAATAAATCTTACTAAGAAAAACCTATGATAGGATTGCCAGATGTCAAGAGTTGACTTGAAGGCACATAACAACAGCAGCAGTACCTAGAAGACAATGATGACAGAAGGGATAGAGCTAAGTGCTGAGTGTTTTGAAGAAAGAAATGACACTTGAATATGGGTCTAGAAATATGCACATCTCCATCCATCTCTGTGGACCTTCCTTTACCTCCTCTAATTCCATTCCATGATGTTTCTATGTGGTCCATTGTTGGGTTTGTGCATGTGTGCAGATTTTTTAAGTGCATCTATTTCAAACTGTAAACCTGGGCCTCAGATTTATTGTTAGGCCTGTGGACAGTAGAATAATTACATCAGCTGGATTTTCCAGTGTATTGACAGATCATTCAACATTGATCGAATGGTCCTGCTTTGGACTAACCGACAGGGCTCCAGCTACTGCTTGCACAACATCCGCCCACTGACGGAAGTGTGTTTGTACTCCTTAAGTCAATGTATTTTCTGTGCATACTTTTCAGAGCTGCACATTTTATCAGACACATTTTTTCTCAGTCTGCAAATGCGCAGATTTCAAAGTGCAAAATCCAGTGGTTTGTAGATTTCCCTGATCCACAGTACAGATCAAGGAAATACACACACACACACACACACAAAACAGAGTGCATTGTTCTCATACATTTAATAATCATACATCTTGCCCCTGTTTCTTTGCTATACCTGATCTGCACACATTAAGAGCCATTTTGCACAGGGTTTAGTTTGAGTAGTTGGGCTCCATTTGGGGATATGGATATAGATGCCACTGCAGACAAAGTCCTGAAAGCATAAGTACAGGAAAGGGAGCTGGGCCATTGCATGTGAGCCTGAGCTCACTTCTCCTTATTCATCCTAAACTAATGTAACAGAGCTGAAGTTGCAGTCTTGTCCTGAAATGTAGTTGAATCTGAGCTGCTTCACATGTGCATATATTTCTTGTGATCATATGATAATTGGCAACAAATGAGTTTGTGAATAGGCATTTCACAGATGAAGCCTGGAATGTGTGTGGCTGAGCAACATTGGAGGATGGTCCAAAAGCTGTAGCAAGAGGGTGAACATTATTAATGAGAAGTCAACCCAGCACAATTCTTTTGAGCAGTGAAACTCTGGAGTTTATGCACTTAGGTTAGAAAAGACTGAGGAGGAAGCCCAAGTCAATAAGTACAATATTCTCTGCATGTGCATGCCTGAACAAGCATGATTAATAATAATTATTATGTTATATAATACATTATTTCCCAGTCATAATGAGGATAAAGGGGGAAAGTGGGGGGAGAAGAGGGAGACTGGGACATTTTAAAAATGGTTGAGAAACTGGAATAGCAGAGGATTAACTAGGGCCTTCTCTTCCATAGTGAGACTGTTAGAGGGTATGAATTGTTCATCAGTGCAGTGAAATTAATGTACTTTTTGTGGTCTTACATTGGTGGTGACCGATGACTGTTCATTCACTGCAACCATGAACTACCTGCATTTTTCCTGACAGTGTGATTCTAGCTTGCCCAAGCCTTTCAAATATATACTTAGAACAAGAAGCAATGCATTAAAAATATTTATGATTTTAATAATAGCAAGTTTGGCTCAAGGGTTTCAGATCTCGATTTTGCTCTGAGTGAAGGCCAAACTGTGGGGTGGAATGGTTGGAAAGCCATACATTTTTAAGCTTCTTTGCTATAAGATATATTCTTTAAGCTCTACCCTTATTTTGAATAACCTATCAAGCTTGTGGCTTTTCCTTCTGTGTCTTGGATCTGTCTATTACCATTTGATTTTTCCTTATACCCCTCAGCATTCAAATACAGACAAGGAGAACAGCATGGTATTTCTTCTTCTTCTCTTGTTCTGTCTCTTGGGTTCCTATTAATGTTGTCAAAATGTTAAACCTCTTGCACAGAAAAGCCAAGAGAAGTGTCATGTGAGAATGTTTTCTTCTAGGCTGATAAGGATTTTCTACTATTTGTTTCTTTAAATCTTGTTATTGGCTCTGGTTGGGATGCTGTCTTTATGTTCTGTTGTGGAGATGCTGAGAAGCAACTAGAAGCTCTGGGTGGCAAAGCAAAAAAAGAGACTAGTCATCACCATGAGCTTATCTTGATTGTGGTTATTGAAAAACTGATGATAACAAAACAAAATAAAATAAAACAAAGCGATAAAGAGCTACAGGGGCTGGCATTGCTGGGACCCTAGTTCTGGAGCTTCTGACGTCTCAGCCTTAAATTCCTCTTTCATTTTTGTGATTAATGGCCAGATGTCATTCCTGACTCACATGCCTCTCAATCCTTTATATCCATTACTACATACTTTCTCATCTGCAAGGAAACTATCTTCAACAGTGTTGTTTCCCTAGAGTTGTTAAAGTAAGCCTACTTAGGGAACACATGGATCTGCATTCTGAGGTGAACTCACTGGATCTGCAACTCATTGACTAATGTGCCATTGAAATGCAGATCTCCTTTTGAATGTTCCTCCTAATTTTGTACAAAGCATTCCAAGGGCTGGTTTCTATTTATATTTATCATATTTGTTCATTTTAATTGGTTACAGAAATTCATATATAGACGGGTGGGTGCATGGATGGACAGATGGGCAAACACATAGATAAGGGCCTGAAACCTGTTAATGACACACAAGTTTCACGTTCCTATATCTTCTTTTACAAAGGTCTATTCACGAGACCCTTGCAGAACATCCAGACCTTCTCCATGTTCCATCTGCTGTCAAATTCAGCAGGACACAGCCACCAACATTAAGTGATGTTGAGAAGGGTGGAGGGGATGTCATGCAAGCAAGTAACTGTGACTGCAACTGACATAAAGATATCTCTCCCATTTGGGAACATAAACCTTGTTTCTCTTCCCTTCTGACCTGGTTTCTCTTCCTCTCCTGGTCACTTAACTGCAATAGCCATGCCCCCCATCCACCTTGACAAATGAAAGGGAAGGAAATACGAGAGGAGCAGATGGCCATTTTCTGTGGTATCCAATTGATTATTGCATGTATAGTACAAAGCACCTTAGTAAAGCATGACATACAAAAGCAGCCCTTCTCAACCTTTTTATCCTGGAGAGATCCTTTAAATAATTTCCTGGTTATCAAGGAACCCCTACATAATCTACAGCTCAAGCATGATCTCTTTTGGAACCCCTGGGATCCTCTCACAGATCCCTAGGGTTTCAATGAATCCTGGGCCCTTTTCATATGTGGTGGGGGGGGAATGGGCGAAAACACGATAAAACGGAGCTTACCCGCAGCCGGGTAAGTCCGTCGCCACACGGAGCAGCGTGAGCTCGCTGCTCCACAGTCCTCCGGCGTCGCAGATGGCAGCTTCCGGTTGGTGGAGGCTCTCACCAACCGGAGAAGCTCGCCAGCCGGAAGCCCGCCCCCGGCAGATCTGCAGGAACGCACTTGCGCACGCCTGCAAATCCACTTCCTAGCCGGGTGATGGAGCGGCGCGGGGCTGCACACTCCGTGCTTTTTAAAAACCTCGAAAAAGAGGTTTTTAAAAAACACGCAGCCCGGCTAGTTCCGGCGGCTCCTGAGTGGATTCTGGTGTGGAACTACGAAAAGTAGTCCACGCCAGTCCACTCTACGGTGTAGAAGACCTCAGTGACAGGTCGCTCTGCACTGTTTCAGAAGCCCGGTATGGAAATGGCCCTGGTTGAGAAACCCTGTTCTAAGTATGCTCCCCTACATCTATCTCTCTTATATATAGAAATACATACATACACACAAAGTGGCTTTTAACTGTCAAATATATGGACTGGGTTTTGAACATATGTAGTAATGACACAACCCACCTTTAAACTGTCTGTATTGTTCAGCTAATGAGGAATATTGAGTGTTAACAGCGGTATATACTTAAACCACAGGATTTACTTCTGTATCATTAAATGTTGCCTACCCACTTGGAAAACATTAAAGAATTTCATGGCTGGTAAGGCTAATCAATGGCTACTATTCATTATGCATCTCCATTACCTTGTGTTTTGGAGACAGTATGTCCCCGAAGACCTTTTCTGGAAAACATGAACTCTTGAATTCATGTCCTCCCTCAAAGGTTTCCCAAAGTCATCTGGTTACCCACTATAATAACATGATGTTGAATTAGATAGGTCTTTTATCTGAACAAGCATGTTCTTCATAGGTGCTTCTGAACAGTGGGTTGTACACTTGCATTAGTAGCTACTGCATTAGTAGAATGAGTGATCATAGTCTGCATTTTGAAAGGATAACTGGTGTTTGCGTGAAGTGCAACATGACATGTGCAAGAAATCCTTGCAACCAAAATTCTGTTAAGTCAATAAAATGCTTATGTTTGCATAAGCAACATACTGAGTGATGTTTCAGTGTTTAAAGTTTAAAACACCCACACATTTAAAAGTGAAGTTGGAATACCTCCCCGGTCTACTTATTCTGTTGATCTTGTTTAGTGTATAATGCAAATACTGTGAATACATTGGGCTTAGCAATTGGTTCCAAAGAAGCATGCTTTGAACTACTTAATCCTTACCTCAACATATTTTTCTTTAATGGAAAATTACAGTACAGCATATTTTGATATTTAAGACAGATAGGTGCAGAGGTACATGCTTTAGAATGTCTTGTTTTGGGGAGAAGAGTTGTACTATGCATGTAATGACCAAATCATTTATCCAAGAAAATCCAGACATCTCTATGTGAACTAGAAATGGTCACAAACCTCCTATGCTACCTTAGCAGGCTTCTTGATTTTAATGCCTAAATCTGTGCACATTACCATGCCAATGTGATTATGTGGCTGTGATTAGAATTTTATTTTACCTTCTTTTTTCCATTTACTGACATTTGGAATGCCATTTACTGATATTTGGAATGAGAGTGTTTGACATACTTCATCTTCTATGCCTTTGTTAAGTGTGGCAGGTTTTTGATCAGGATAATTGTGACGTATAATAATAATAATAATACAATATACGAAGTTGTTGATGTTGTTGTTTTGTGCCTTTGGATCATTTCTGATTTATAGCGATCCTAAAGTGACCTCTCTCAGCGTTGAAGGATGGCAAAGGCAATACTCTACTGAACAAATCTTGCCGAGAAAACCCCATGATAGATTTGCCTTAGGGTCAGCATGAGTCAGAAATGACTTGGACCATTTCCGCACTACACTCTTATAGCGCAATTATTCCACTTTCAACATCCTATGGAATCCTGGGGTTTGCAGTTTCGAAACTGCAAACCCCGGGATTCCATAGGATGTTGAAAGTGGAATAATTGCGCTATAAGAGTGTAGTGCGGAAATGGCCTTGAAGACACACAGCAGCAGCAAAGGGAACTTGTCATGGGTTTTTCTTGGCCAGACATGCAGAGGGGGTTTGACATTGTTTTCCTCTGAGGCTGAGAAAGTGTGACTTGCCCAGTGTCACCCAGTGAGTTTTCATGGCTGAACAGGGTTTCAAACCCTGGTCTCCAAGAGTGTTAGTTCAACACTCAAACCACTACTCCACACTACTCTTGAATATAGCAGTAGGAAATAGATGTAAGTATAAATAGATATAAATATAAATATAGATATATGATATTAAAAAAGAAAAACAGCACTTCTCTCAAGTTTGCCCTAGATCCAAGAAGAATGCAGTTAATCACTGAAGGAACGTATATTTATTGAAGTGATTAACAAACAGAAAAATACCTATCAAAAAGCAAAACGTTTCAGCTTCTGCTTTCTTCAGTTGCCAGAGATGAAACTTCTCTGCCTACTAGGTGGCAGTTTGGAACATTACGTTATCAGCATTCTTAGCTTAGAAGATAATGCCAACATCCACTAGGAATGCTGATAACAGTGTTCTAAACTGCCATCTACTATGAAGCTAAGTTTCTTCTTTGGCAACTGAAGAAGGCAGAAGCTGAAGCGTTTTGCTTTTGATAGGTATTTTTAAGTTCTGTTTGTTAATTGTGCATATATTCCATAGAATCATAGAGTTGAAGAGACCCCAAGGGCCATCGAGTCCAACCCCCTCTGCCGTGCAGGAATACACTGTCAAAGCATTCCTGAGAGATGGCCATCCAACCTCTGTTTGCAAACCTCCAAAGAAGGAGACTCCACCGCACCCCAAGGCAGCATATTACACTGCCAAACTGCTCTTACTGTCAGGAAGTTCCTCCTAATATTTAGATGGAATCTCTAAAGTTGTTATATAGTAAATATATCCCCACAGCAGCAGGAGTATTTCCTTATATCCACCCAAAATATGATTTGTTGGGGTTCAGATCCACTGCTTCTGACCCGTCCTTTAGAGAACAGGGGTGAGCAATTGCAAAGGGACAAGGGGTCATGTTTTCCCCATGGCACCCTCGCATGGGCAGCACAGTCAGTCCTCCTGGCTCACTTGTATGTGATGTTGTATCATTTCTGATTCTAGGAATCAGCTAAACTATTGAGGTTTTTTGCTGTTTTGGGGATGGGGTGCAGGTACAAGGAGACCCAAGCTGCCTTGTCATTAGTTTGTTGTGGGTTTTCCGGGCTTTGAGGCTGTGTTCTACTAGTATTTTCTCCTGACGTTTCGCCTGCATCTGTGGCTGGGATCTTCAGAGGATCCGGTGGCATGGAAGTAAGACAGAGTATATATACTTGTGTAGTCCCCAGGTGGGAGGGGAGCAATTTGCATGCATTATAGTTGGCCTATGTGATGGCCTATTGTTAAATGGGATATCCCCCAGGGTGTATTATTAGTCAGGGGATGTGCATAACAGTGCGTTAAGTACACTAGCAACCCATTGTATTGTTCCCTGTAGAGGGACCTGCAGAGTCTGGGTGGTGTTCATTGGCATATTTTTGAGTCTTGATTTTAGTGTTCTTCAGTACCGGTAGCACAATCTTGTTTACTTTCTGAGTTTCTTCTTTCCTGTTGAAATTGTCCAGGTGTTTATGGATTTCAATGGCCTCTCTGTGTAGTCTGACATAGTAGTTGCCAGAATGGTCCAGAATTTCTGTGCTTTTAAAAAGCATTCTGTGTCCAGGTTGGTTTATATCATGTTCTGCTACTGCTATCTTGTCATTGTTGCCATTTGGATGTGTTTTCAGTTGCAAAAAAGAAAAAAGGATGTGGGTTTGTGTGGGCTTTGAGAGTCACCAGGGGGGCTTGGAAAGCATGAACAGGCTGATTCTTTGGCATTGCAGGGTAGGGGTTTGGAGATAATGGTACAAGTTGGGTATGAGTTTGATGGATGTTTTTGTGCCAAGTATATAAATTTTGGGGATGTCTTAAGGCTTGGGAGGTCTTAGGAGGTAGGAACAGGGATCACGGTCCACGTGTGGACTTCAGACCAAATTTTCCCTGCACGTGGTTTAGGCTGTCTTATAAACCTTCTTTGTTAGACAATGTATCATCACATTCATCTGTACAGTGACCGTGGCCATTTCCGCAGTACATTGTTATAGTGCTATTATTCCACTTTCAACATCCTGTGGAATTCTGGAGTTTGTAGTTTACTGAGGCCAAAGATGCCCCTCCTTAACCTGCAAACCCCAGGATTCTGTCAGATCTTGAAAATGGAATAATAGCACTATAACAGTGTAGTGTGGAAATGGCCCATGATAGTGTTGCTCTATTGTTTATTTACTGTCTTACCTTTTCCCTTGAAAGAACCCAAGATGACTCACATCAGGTTAAAAACAAAGTACACTAAAAACCTAATTGACACAAAAGGGTAACAAGATAAAACAGTACTATTTAAAAACAGTAAATCTCAGTGCTTAAAGACACATTAAACGATAGGAAAAAGTTAGAACATAATGTGGCCTTTTAAAAAGATCTTTCTGACACAGTAATATACAAGCTAAAGACCTGCCTGCATAAAAAGAGATCTTGCCTCCTGGCAGAAAGAGAGTAAACAGGGGCCATTTCCGCACTAGACTGTTATAGTGCTATTATTCCACTTGCAACATCCTATGGAATCCTGGGGTTTTTTCAGTTTCGGGAGGGGCCGGATGGCTGTGCCCAATGCGCAATGTTCCCTTTGCTGGCTCCCCTGCATAGTAGCATCACACCAGTGGTGGAGCTTGGAGTGTGTGGAGGGGCTACAGTGCATGGGGACATGGCCGCAGTACGTGGGGGTGGGGCTACAGTGCATGGGGCTTGGCCGTGGGGCATGGGGGCGTGGCCAGGGCATGCAGGGGCATGGGTACAAGCTAGGACACCCCCAAAATGTTGCCACCCAGGGTGAAGTGCCTCCTCCAGCTTCCCATTCCTACACAACTGCATCATGGCAGCCTCTTGCTGCATATGGACGCTGTAAAACATCTCAGTTCTATTTCCCGCAGATGTAAGTCCGCTTACATAGACATAAGCTCAGCACTTAATTCCAGCTGGCAGTTTTAAAGTTACGTTTCTCATGGAGTTACACTGGTAAAAATAATGCTGCCTTCCTCCCACCATAGTTGCTGACTTCGTGTTGATAGAATCTTGATGCCTTTTATTCTAGACAGCTGGCTCTCTTCTGGAATTTTTCCCATTGAAAAGAAGACAAAGGAACTTTTGTCAGAACCCATTCTCCTTTCCCTTCCACCTTGCAGACTTTGTGACAGATGCATAGAAGAAAAGAGAGAGCTTTATAATTTCTATCAGGCTGGCAAGTGGCCAGCCATAATAGGAAGAGTTGGACAACACTGCTGCGTCTTTGCTCAGATTGCACATTTCCATCTCAAAGTGCTGGAATGTTTGCTGTCATCCCAGTGGGTTCGGGGAATAAATGCTGACAACCTGGGACACTGGCCAGTTACATAACAACAACATTTGGATGTCGTTGGTTCCAGATTTCAGTCTGGAGTCAGATTGCCACTAATGGATTGCTTCTAATGCGCACGAATTTGATCTTTTGATCCCCCTAGTGGTGGCACATTCCATCTCTCTGCTATTTTGCATGATAAAAACATACAAGGCAGTACCTGCCAAAGGTATAAGGGATGGGACTCATCATCAGGCTGTTTTAATGCTGATGAAAATTGGCAAAGCTCAGTGGAAATCTATACGGTTGACGGGCCTGCTAAAATGCATCTTCTCCAAAGTTGGATGCTACAGGCAAGCTTGATCTGATTAAAGCTGTGTCAGAATGGATCTTGCAGTATCAGGCCTGAATCTGAAATTTAAAACTAAACAAAGCATGTAAGAGTGTATGTGAGAGACACTGGGGAGAGAAAGTCTGCATGCCGCTTAGAAACACAAGCAGCAACGTGCTGTTGTATTCATGGACTGACATCTCTTTAGTGATGTATGCAAGCATAAGGCCCTTTTTGCAGGACGTTGTTGTCCCACAATGGGGACGGGAGAAGGACAGGACTATGACAACGGTTATGCATGATGTCGTCGTAGTTTGGTCCTTCCCCCATCCCCAGATGGCATAATCACAGAGTAAATCATTGATGGGTTTTCGCCGCCATTGACCCATGGTCGTGCTGCCATCCTGCACTTACCTGCTCTGCAGAGGGTGCAGAAGTGCAACAGCTGTGCTTCCTGCCCCAGTGCAGCCTGGGAAAGTACCCAGCTGCGCTATGGAAGGAAGAGGCAGGGCCATTATGCTTCCTGGATTGTGGAAGCAGATGGTGTGGAGGGGAGTGCTCCTATCACACACTCCAGCAGAGCTGCTGCTGGGATCCCCATAAGATGCCACCTGGATAAGATAGGGTGCAGAAAGGGTTCTAAGTCTAACCTATGCTTGTATATGTATTTGGGGGGTCATTGCAGAGGCTGGTATTATCTTCTGTTCTCCACAGTGACCAAAAACTCCCCCTCAGCTCACTGTTGCTCTGTGATAGCCCCTCACGCACTGGCGTTCCTTTGCTGGTGGAAGACCAATGGTATCAGAGGAGTATCTGTTTATTTCCCCATAGCCAGATGGAGATGATGGAATTCATCTTCTGAGACCTTGGAAGGACCCCAGTGGAACTTGGTAAAGGATGTTTTCAGTCTCTGTGGACTAGAGAAATGCTCTCCACTAGCCACTGAATGGCCATGGTTGGGCTTTCACAGTGCAGTGGTGAGTCCTGGGGTTGCTGGCAGAGGAGCTGTAGCAGAATTCTGCCTGTGGAGTGTGTCTTGTCCAAGGTCAGCTGGTGAGTTTTCATGGCTGAGCAGGGGTACGAACCCTGGTCCCCCAGAGTATGGTCAAACACACAAAAAACTACACCATAGTGGCTCTCTTTAAAAAATTATTTGGAGGAAAGTTGTCATTGTCTTTCTGTGTGGCTGAGAGATCTATTCAGAGGAAGTTTTCTGATGCCTTCCTCTTACCCTGACAGAATGTAACTTGCCCACCCAGTGGGTTTCCCTGGCTGAGCAAGGATTTGAACCCTAGACTTCCAGAAACCAACACTTAAACCCCTACACCACAGTGCCAGTCTAAGGAGATTTGCCATTGTCTTCCCATAAGGTTCAGAGATTTATTCAGAGGACATTTGCTGTTGCCTCCATCTTTGGCTGAGAGAATGTGACTTGCCCTAGTAGGCTTCCTTGGCTGAGGAGGATTTCATACTCTGGTCCTATGAAATCCTTGTGCAACACTCAAATGACTACACACAAATGTCTGTTGTACCATATATCAAGATTTATTGGGATTTTTTTTGTGCTTTCTCTTACAAAAAAATCAGTACAGCCTATATATGACAGGTTCCTAGAATTTGGAGCCTGTGTCTACAACTGTTCAGATGACAATACTACAGAATGCCTGCTTTGTAGGTCCACTTCCTTATGGATTCTACGACAAATTGTGACTTGAGGAGGCAAAGTCGTCCCATCCTGTTTCATGAGAGTTAAGTAGTGAGGATTGAAGTTGAGTCTACATTTGGTGATCTTTATTTTCAGCACTGCAGCCATAGCTAATATATGCCATCAAACTCTTTTAAGTTTGCTTTGCCCCATTTCCCATTTCTGTATAGTTTGAAAAGAAAGGGTATTTCAGATATATTATGTGGAATGATTTGCACCACCGTGCTTTAAGTATACAGATTTATGTATCAACCATTCTGATTTAAAATGAATATAATTAGAACTACCTGTTAGGAGGAATTATTATGTATTGCAGACTTAGGTGGAACAATATCTATTACTTCTTTTCAAGGACTCTGTCTTCAGTTAGATAATTCACAGACTGAACTGAAATTTTAAGGCGTCTTTAATTATCTTTTATGATTGCATTTGTGCGTCGTTTGTTTCCACCAGTTATCATAAATTAAATATCTACTTATATTAAAAAGAGAGTTCCATGCATGCAAAATGAGATGTGATTTCATTTTTCAATTTTATTGTTTAAAAATTGCATTGGCTAAAGCAATTAAATCATTCCATAGAAGAAATATATCTGTCTGAATGCAAATAGGTGTATTGTCTGTGCTTGCTTAGGAACACCCTGTGTATTTTTTTTTTTTTTTTTTTGGACTGGTCTTGATGTTTTCCATTTATTTCCTTCTTTTGCACGGGGAAGCTAATAGCCAAGCAATTTTAAAACATTTATCTCTGGTTTCAGAGTAGCAAACATTTTTTGGTGCACAGCTGTCTGTAGCCCTTAGTATTTTGTTGCATGTTATCCAGAGAAAGGAACATTTGTAGGCCACATTGAAATTCAGAATTTGTTAAATATACAAGTAATTTTGTTTAGGAGTCCCAGTGGTTTTCTTACTAATAATTGAAAAAATGCAAATGAGTGCAACTAATCTGTGGTTTGGCCTGTATACTATCTAGCTATCTACCTTAATGAATTAAAAGTGCATCACGTCCAGATAAGTAAATTATTTTAAATGGGATAAAGTTTTAAAAGGGGAGGGGGGATAGATTCCCCCCCCCTTTCTCAGCTTAAAACCTTTACATGCCTTTGAGACATGGCTATATTCCAAAATGAGTAATTTTATTTTGCTTCATTACAATAAACTCATTATATGTCTCCCTTCCAGTACATAGCAGTAGCACAAGCTGGGTCTAAATATGCATGAGAAGGAAATAGGGGATGAGATGGTAGAGTTACAAAGTGTAATAACTGCCTCTACCATGACAGTTTGCAGAAGGTTGAAAGATGCCATTTTTGGATGCCTGCAATTCCCTGCAGGCAGCAAATTAGCACAGCAGGAAGAAGGAGGAATTTTATAACCCTTTGTTTTCTTACACAGAGATACCATTCAAACATGGTAAACCCCACTATGATGGCTTGATCCATTCTGTTATCTTAGAATTCTACCACTTTATTCAGTTGCATGGGTTATCTGGCTTGGGTGTCTTGACTCAGAGAGTTCCCGTTTGCATTGGATTCCTAACTCAGAAGGTGGCCTTAGGCAATTTGCTATTATAATAGACACAGTCATAAAACAAATTTCAATAATATAACAATGCTGGTCTACTACACAAAGCTGTTTTAAGGAGATGATATATATGAACCACATAAGAGTGTTCAAAGAGTGTCCATGCACTCTAAACTGCGATGCTCCACCCTGGCTTTGTTTGGGGCTGTGTCACTAATGTGAAAAAAAAGATAAGGGGAGAGATGATAGAGGTTATACATTTGTCCTAGTTATGAAGCAAGTAGGTAAAGACAAAGGTTTTCTCCCTTCGTTTTAATACTAGAAGTGGGGGTCATCTACTGAAGTTGAATGATAGGAGGTTAGCAGGGGAGATAAAAGGAAGCACTTCTCCACAAAGCATATAGCTAAACTGTCAAAATCAGTGCCACACATTGTAGTAATGGCTCCCAACTTGGATAGGATCATCAATGGGTATTAGGCTGTTTCTGCACTAGTCTGTTATAGTGCTATTCCACTTTCAACATCTTATGAAATCCTGGGGTTTGCAGTTTAGGGAAGGCCCTCAAAGGCCCCAAGATTCCATAGGATTTTGAAAGTGGAATAATAGCACTATAACAGTCTAGTGCAGAAATGGTCCCAGATTCCAGTTGGTGTCTTACACATGGTCAAGTTCCCCTCTGAAAGTGGTTGGGTATTTTTGTCCAATGTGGAATTGCCACAATCTGTTCTAGGTTTCAGAAGAGTTGTGCATGCAGTGCTATTGCGTGTGGTTGGGCATTGTGCATGAATGCACATGTACATTAAGCTCTGTTGTTCAGAGAGGGGCATATGGGTTGTGCATGAAGATGTGCGTGCACATTAGTGTATGGAAATATGTTTCAGTTTTGCAAAATTGCATGCACATGTTCGTAAACATTGGGTTATGCATTTAGTTGTGCAACATTGTGCAATCTTGATTTATTAGCAAATAGCAATCACCACATAACCCTGTGAATGTGAAGTTACACTTTGTCTCCTCAGTGTAGAATCTTGGCCTATTTTCTGAATAGCATGTTTAATGGCTACTTCCCCTACTATATGGGTAGCTTGATAGGAGATTTTTGCACAGTAGAGGACTTTGTCCTGGCCTTTGAATGTAGCTTATGAGAGGGTTAGGGAATAGACTGATATTCTAGGTGGACTTTTGTATCGTTTCCAGGTGAGACTAGTTCTTGCCAGTAATGATTTGAGCCCAAATACTGGATGCCTTTCCATAAGCATCACTTTGTAGGTTTCTTTCTGCTGTCTTAACAGCTTCAGCTCTTGAGTATAAAATCCAGAAAGCTAATAAACTAGAAATCTGTCTCTTCTAGGCACAAACACCTGATTTATGTGACTCAACTTTTAATTACAACTAAAGGCCAAAAAGGGGAAGGAAAGAAATACATGGTTTAGGTGAAAATGTGTTTAAAAATGTGTAACCCATTACTGGATTACTTGTATCTGTATTTTAATGCACCTAGGGTTTTCTGTTAGAGCTCTCAACTACTCAATCCCAGTCAGGAAGCCCAAATCAGGGATTAGGATGTTCAGGCCTCTCAAGAGTAGCCTGGAGGGTGGAGCAATCCCTGAAATGATCAAGCAAAATTGAACCACCAAGATCTGTATTTAGTTCAGTCTTCTCGGAAATTATCAATCAGAATTGTACTAAACGATCAAGCGCTAAAAATATTAAGACAGCTCATATGAAATGTTATTATGGAGAAGAGTTCTACATATACCCTGGATTGCTAAAAAGACAAATGAATGGATCCTAGAGCAAATCAAGCCTGAACTCTCCCTAGGAGCCCAGTTGTCTATACTAAGACTGTCATACTTTGGTCATGTCATGAGAGGACATGTCTCACTAGAAAAGACAATAATGCTTGGCAAGGTAGAAGGTAGTGGGAAAAGAGGAGGCCCACATTACGGATGGATAGACTCAATGAAGGAAGCCACGGCAGCCCTGAATCTACAAGACCTGAGCAGGGAGGCTGTTCGTGATTGGGTGACTTGGATGTTTTTCATTTATAGGATCACCATCAGCTGAAGTCAATTCGATGGCAGTTAACAGCAATTGTAGTTAAGCCCTCCCAGAAATAGCAGAGGTTGCATGCCATCAATTGCATATACACTTACTTGGAAATAAGCTACACTGAACACATGACGAAGATTTGCAAGTGTTAAAGTGTTCATAAGAATTATTTTTAATTTTTATTTACTCATTTTATAATTTTTCAAAAGTTCTGGGGTCTCTCACTCTGGCAGTCTGAAGTGAATATGACTGAGGCACATGTGTGCCATCCCAGCGAAGAACAACTTTAGGGAAAACATAGGGCAAGGTGGCTAGAAAGGAAGAGTTCCACATTGAAGAAGCTTTTTCAGTTGTCAAGGGAAATGAGATCCTTCCACCTCTCTCAGGAGGCTTTGTTCCATTCTGGGTCAGATAGTAACTATTGGTGTAAAGAAAATAGCCTCCTTTTCAAATGCAGAGCATTGTTTCCCTGCTATTACAGGTGTCACAACAGTGTAAGAAAACCTTTTATTTCTTTCTGTTCTGTGTTACTTTCCTCTCTTGCTTCGGAAATGTGCAGAGCCTCTTCCTTTGCTGCAGTCACCAGCCACGTTCATGCTCCTAGTAGTCAACTCCATCATTAAAATCAAACCCTAAGTTTAAAAGCTAATCTACATGAAAAACAAAATTCTGATTATGATGGTGGGGTGGTGGTAGTGATGATGGTGGAGAACATACTAGCAGTCAGTTCAGAACTTGAGAGACTTATGTAGTATAGATACCTAATATTTTTGCCAGCAACCTGTTAGTGACACACACACAACTGTGAATCCGCTTTACTGTTTTGTACATATTTCTTTGGTTGTTGCAGAGGTTGATATTTCCTTCCTCCGTCTGAAATAGACATCTCTAATGGCCATTCCATTGCTGGTCGAGAGTGGAGGGGATAAGAGAAGAGTCCGGTTACATTCCTATAGCCAAATACACACTGATAATGTCAGCTGATTTGATCTTCATAGGACCCCAATGCATCTTGGAAGAATATGGCTGTGGTCTGCATCTGGCTATGAAAACATAGTCCTCTGCTCTCCACCAACAGTGGAATGGCTGTGCCAGCAGGAGGGGCTATGACAGTGACACAGAGAGCTTTGGGGCTGGTATCAGGGGAGCCATAGCAGAGTTCTGCATGCAAAATTCTTATGCTAAATATAGCCATGTAGGATTCTTGGCTAGCAAGTGTTCTGAATACATCTGAAAATTGTCAGGTGTTTCTCCTCATTTTGAGTTCGGGATCTCTTGAGTTCTCTTTCAGAATTTCCCACCAGGTCAGATAGGTAGCTGCCTTGAATCCAAATTTTGGGAGAACGGTGGGATAAAGGCGGAGGAGGATGAAGTAGTAGTAGTAGTTGTTAGGCAACAGGGAAGGAAGGAAGTTATTACGATAATTCTTGAACCATTTACTGCCTCAGCGTTACCTCAACAGTGGCTCTTTCACTTGCCTGGGGCAATTTGATTGGGCCTCTGAAGAATGCTTAAAGGCACAGGTCTCCCTGCTCTCTCCGCACTCTGGCGTTTGGTGCTTGTTGCAAAGGAGCTGTTCAACAGCCTACAATGCTTGATGGCAGATCTCAGCGGTAATTTAAAATATCCTAATTTAATAGAGTACGATCGGCTGTTTGCCAACAAACACGCAAGTTGTGTCGTAAATCATACGGCAGAATGGTACAAGACCATTACGCTTGACGATATATCACAGCTCTTTGTTGAGCTGGCATGTTGTTGCCATTATAATGTTACTATCCATCTTAAAACTTGTTTTTCTTTCGAAAGGAAAAGATGGAAAATAAGCGCCTGTTTGTGTGGGAAGGTGGAAATGTTCTTGAATGTGGAGATTGAAAATTAATTACCAGCTTGAGAGACATGCAATGATGAATCATTTTAACCAATTACTTGATGTCCTCATAATTGTTAATACTCTATGTGCATGGGAACACTGCCTCAGTAAGCTGTTGAATCTGATGATCCATGGACCAAATTTGTGGCTGGATTGGAAGCCACTGGATGTTTGGTGTGAGCTCCTCTAAGCTTTCCAGGGAGGCAGATCTGTTTCCAGAGCTGAAAGGACCCTTGGTAGACAGTCCTCTAATAGGACTCTAATAGAACTAAAAACATTGGGGATTTGGTGGGCTAACCAGTTATCTTCAGCAGGAGCAGACTGCCAAAGAGCAACCATTTCAATTTACCAGAATGCTCCCTGGAGCAACAGTTGTATCCGGGGATGTTGTGAGAAGTTAAATTGACAGCACCTTGGTGTTTATTGGAGTGTTGGTCAGAACAGGTGTCAGTGGTTTTCAGCAGGGGGTTGGACTGGATGGCCCGTGTGGTCTCTTCCAACTCTACATTTCTATGATTCTAAGATTCTATGAAATGAAGGAAAACTATCTCTGCTGAACTGGACTGTTGGGCCATCTCCTGCAAAAACTATTGGCTCTGACTCTTGTTTTATAACATAGGTCATCCTATAGAATTTGATCAGCAGGATATTTGGTAGAGTCACAATGGCTTCTCAGCACAGCAACATAATTAACATGTATTAACTCGAAAGGTTATGATGGCCACTGCTTTATATAGGCTGAGATGCTGAATTGTCATTGCAGAGTATAAATCTTCACCAGGTGTACCTCTGCCTTCTCCCAGCTCCATGTACATACAACTTACTGTTCTGCTCTGGCACCTTGTAATGGCTATTAAGTAGCTGGAGGATGGAGGGGCAATCAGGCAATGTCCACCTGCATTTCTGCAGGCAGGTGCACAAAGAGAACGATGTCCTTCTGGTTCGGAGGTCCAGGAGGATGACGGGTTTTTTGTCCGTTCAGATGCAGAGAGGCAAACCAGGTACTTCCTGGCTGCTTCCACCTTTCCTTGCCACAGAGGCACACTGTAACAGAATATCAGATTGCATGCTCATGGAATCACTGTGCAAAGGAGATATTGGATTCCTGTTTACATAATGACCTTAAAAGGCATAACACCTTTGTATGTCACCAACAGGATTGCCGCCATTGCATTTCTAAAAAGCCAGATTCATGACAATAAAATAAAACCTTATGTTCAGAGATTGGATATTTCAATAACATGAGCTGGGGAGAAGAGGCAAGGTAGTTGTATTTATATGCTTGTGAGGAAGAGTTAGTTCAAAACTAGTGAAGAGCTGAATGAAGTTGATACTTCCAAGTCAGTCATTCTTATTAACATGGTACACTGGATGTGCAAGGTCTAATCCTCTGGTGATGGACTGCACTTCCCAACTTTCATGGTCTTTGGCTATACTGGCTAGGTCTGTTAGGGAGTTGCAGTCCAGCAACCTCTGGAAGGCCATATGGTTCCAACACTTGTCTCACACACATCTGTGCTCTTACTGCAATGTTGTATTGTGTTTTTTATTATTGTCATTGTAAGCCACTTGGATTATTATTTGTACAGAAGAATTGAATGCAAGTTATAAATAAAGGAAAAATAAAGGCAGCTTGCCCAACCAACTAATGAGAGGCAAGGGCTTGGTGTTCTTGCCCAGCTGAATCTGAGACAACATTCAGAATTTGTCTAAGCCATCCTCATTACCTTGCCAATGTGCAATATGTGCTTATCCGTTTGACCATTTACCGTTTGACTCAGTAGGAATTTCAGAATGTCTGAAAGTTTCCTATGGAGTCTTGAAAAATGCCAAGCTTTTGGATCTTTATAAGCTTAGTTTGTCCCACTGAGCCGACTGCCTATGGTCAGATCAGCACAGCGGGATGGGGAAATGTTAAACCATTCCCTTTAATTGCTTTGTTGTCAGAAGTTTAGTAGTGCATTGTGTATATGTTTTATTCACAGGTTGAATAGTGAAGTCTCAGGTAGTCAAAATGGCCAGTATTTGTTTTTGGTTCATAATATCCCACTTCTTTTTTCCTGGAGCTTAAACAATGGTTGTAACATAGGAACCTGATATGTATTCTATAAAATGTAACTTAAGAATGGCTGTGTGACTTCTTTTTCCTGTGTTCATATCAAGTGACAAGTAATGGCCCTAATAGCTATTCTTGCTTGTTTAGTCTCCTTATCCTTTAAAGCAGAGATGATATTGCCTTACTTCCTGTTGCCATTTTGAGAACGTCTCTAATGAAAGCAGAGATATTTGAGGATAGGAGGAGTACTGGTGACAGAGTTTTTTGTGTTTTTGTTTTAATTTGGGGGACTTGTAGGGATTGACAGAGGGCTTCAAGGGCCACAAAAGTGGACTCCAGGTGTTGTATATGGCCCATGGGCCACACTTTGCCCACTCTTAGCCACATAAATAGGCCGTAGTGCTGCGTGCTATCAAACACCCTCCTTGTATTTCTCATAATATTTGAAGATATCTTAAAGGTACATGTAGAAGGGAAGAAGATAGGGGGGAAGGAATGCCATAGCATCTTTAAGACTCTCTAGTTTTTATTTTAGCATGAGCTTTCATGGATATTTATATCTATGAAAGTTCATGCGAAAAGAAAATCCAGCTAATCTTAAAAGGTGCTGCTACATTCCTTTTCCCCTCCCTTCCTCTCTTTCATTCCTGTTATGCCACAAGAGACTAATGTGCCTGTTTCTTTGAAAACTAGTTAAGGTCCCCCTGTGTCCATGGGAGAAACATTCCTGGACTTATGGTAGATAACAAAAAAATGTGGATAATGAAACACTATTTCTCTTTCAATGAGATGAATGGCATAGGTATTGAGTATGCAGCTTGGACAGGCAGCCCTGAAATTTGACAGAAAGTTAGAATCTAAGAGGAAGAAGGTTTGGTAGCCAATATTTGCAGTCCAAAGCCAGTGCACAACTGATAAAAACATAAAAATTGACAACAACATGTGGTCCCAAAAGAGATGGGACTGCACTTCAGTGTGGATACGTGAAACTGTGGATACCCATCTCATGGATACAGGGGACCTACAGTACTCAACACTGATCCAGAGGCCAAGCAAATGTCTTGGGTTTGTTCTCATGAACGGAAATGAGAAAATACCAACCATATTCTTAGGCATGTTGCCAGTTGTATATGTCAGAACTGCATGTGATTGTTTACGTATTCCCAAAACTCACATGAGCTTTAAAGCAATGAATATTGTGGGGAAGGATCTTTAGAATGCCTCTTGAAAAGAGGGATGGGAATTTGCTTTGACTGCAGGGTGAGTTAGAACAGGTTTTGTGGGTTGTGAGCGCATGCGTAACCTCTATTTTTTCCTGATTAAATTATATAAAATAAACAAAAACATTTTATAACAAGTTTTTATTACAGTCCATAGACCCCATAAATTCATATTAATAACATGTAAAATAAATTAAAAGCTGAAGGAACAATTGGGTCAAATCATACAGGCAGAACTTAATTCACATGTTTTTTCCCAAATACAGACATTAAGTGTTCTCTAACCCTGCCCTCCTCAGACAAAATTTGGCAATAACAAAGGTGACACTGGGATTCTTATCTTCTAATATGAATTTGACATATAACTGGGCAGATCGTCCTAATAGCTTGACAGACGGTGGATTAATCATATGTTGTTGAACCTGCTTGTGGAATCCACAGGACAAAAGAATGGGTTTCATGGGTTCCGCTTTGTGGTTACTGCAGGCACATAACTTTGTGGTGTAAGGGACAGCAGCAAATCTTCCTTGGAGCATTTCAGAGGGGAAAACTTTAAGTCTAGCCTTTGTAAAAAGTCTATGATAATGAACAGCAGTCAAATTCTTTAAATAAGTATATCAAAATTATTGATTCATGCTAATGATTAATTGAGAATCCAGACAATGTCCTTTACTTCTGCTAAGTGGATGTACTCCTGTATGTAGTCTGGCTTTTATCAATCTGGGTGCCTTTTGTAGAGACTTTATTTATGCACAATACCTTCTCCAGCAAGATGCCCAGATCACATTCTTCCAAACCAGTCCTACAATAGTAACATTCCTCTTGCTTTCTTTTTCTTTATTTCTCTAGCTGGATAGTGCCACATCCCTCATCCAAGCAGCTAAAAACCTGATGAATGCTGTGGTCCTTACTGTAAAAGCTTCTTATGTGGCTTCGACCAAATATCAAAAGGTCTATGGCACAGCAGCTGTCAACTCGCCTGTTGTGTCATGGAAGATGAAGGCACCGGAAAAGAAACCGTTAGTCAAGAGAGAAAAGCCAGAGGAGTATCAAACAAGAGTGCGAAGAGGCTCTCAGAAGAAACACATTTCTCCAGTACAGGCTCTAAGTGAATTTAAAGCGATGGATTCCTTCTAATTCACTAGGCTTCACTGCAAGGGGTTTTCTATTTCCTTCCTTGTTTTTGTATGCGTACCTGCCGACTTGTATGTGTCTGGCATGGGGGAGCAAAGATAATGAAGCAGTGTCGATTTGCATGCAACCTGAGACTCTATTAAAGTCATTGAGCAATCTGCAATTTCCCTTCCCAAAAGACATCCATGGTGTTTCTTACGTTTAATGAAGGTCTACCACAATTGATCTCTTTTTCTACAATAGCAAAAAGAATTAGCACCCTCAACACAATGTTCTAAGACCGGGTGGGGGAAAGGGAGACAGTCAACTCCAAAGGATGGAAAGCAAATCCTTAATGCATGCAAGAAACATTAGGTTGCCAGGAATATTTATCAATGGGGAACCTGGAAATTGCAACGGTTTGACCATAACAGCTTGTATTGCTTTTGTTACAGTGCAATCATGTAACTAGCCAATATGCTTGAATGTGTGACCCAGATTGAGACGATTTAACTTTGAGTCATCTTCATCATGCTATGTGAATTTTTTTTAACAAAGATTATGATATAAAAAAAAATAACACTTCTTTTAACTCACATTTTCTTCTATTGTTTCTAGTAGTGTTATGACAATGCTTCTGTTTCCACAGTTCCCATTTGACATGAACAAAGGTTATTTTCTTCTCTCTCTTAAAATGGTTTTATCTTTTTTTTTTCTTTTTGCCAACTGAATTTCTCCTGGTGGCGTATGAAGCACAACATGGTGGTTGACATTGCCTTTTGTATTATTATAATTATATTATTAATATTATTAGAAATAGAAGAACCGGTGATGGAATGTGTAGAGACATGGGAACTGACACATGTGAGAATTTAGAGGCAAATATGTAGGTGTAGCTTTGGATTACAAGGTATCTGATATACCACCGTAACCACTAACTCTCAATAAACTTATTTAACCTTGGAATTTTCAGTATGGTTCATGATGTTTAACTGTTTTATATGCAGTCACACACACACAATGTCAGTCTTTGCTTGTCATGTTCCCACACATGAGAACAAATAATTTCATTGTTTTTCTCCTTGCTTTACAATAATACAATAGTTTATGCAAACATAAATTCTTAGAATCATAGACTCAGACAGCTGGAAAAGATCACAAGGACTGTTCAGTGCAACTCCTTTCTGCCATACAGAAAGACACCATCAAAGCACTCCTGACATCCAGTCTCTGTTTAAAAGCCTCCAAAGAAGAAGACTCCACCGTACTCTGAAGCAGCATATTAAACTGTTGAACAGCTCTTATCAGGAAGTTCTTCCTAATGATTAAATGGAATCTCACTTCCTGTAATTTGAATCCATTCATCTGTGTCCTAAGCCATTTCCTCACTAAACTGTTACAGCGGTATTATTCCACTTTCAACATCCTATGGAATCCTGGACTTTGCAGTTTAGAGAGGAGCCGCCCGGCCCCTCCCGAAACTGCAAACTCTAGGATTCCATAGGATTCCATAGGATGTTGAAAGTGGAATAATAGCTCTATAACAGTCTAGTGTGGAAATGGCCCCAGTCTCTGGAGCAGCAGAAAAGAAGCTTGCTCCATCTTCTATATGACATCCCTTCAAATATTTAAACATGGCTATCATGCCACCTCTTAAACTTCTCCAGGCTGGAGAAGAAAACGTTAAGCGATAACATGATAGCTATGTTCAATTTTTGAAGGGACAGCATACAAAAGATGGAACCGTTTATGTAAATCATGGCTGAGAGCCTGTATCATCTTTGTAATTACGATGATGGAGCACCATCATGATAGCAATGACTGATGATGTGCTCTTTACCTACCGTCACAGCCTGGCAACACCCCAATCAAAGCATTTCCAAAACTCTGGAAAATGACATATGCACTGCACTCCCAGTCATAGTATGCCTTGAGAGCAGGCAGTGAGAGACTCTCCTTGAGGCCCTACCTCAACTGCCTGTCTCAAGGCACCCTGCAGCTGGTAGTATGCCGCAGACATCATTTCCCAGCACCCTGATCTCTACCACCTAAGAAACATTTTGGTTGGGGCACTGCCAAGCTCCAAAGGTAGGTATTTGGGGTCCCATTAAACCATGTGTGATCAGAAACATGAATCCTCAGCAACTCTGATGTCACAAGCTTATGATAGTGTATCTGCCAAAGAAGAAGTGTTTATGTGTCCATGTGTTTATGCAAATTATGTTTTACTCCATTGGTGTAAATGCATGGCTTCCTGTGTAGAAAAAGGAACACATGTTTTCCTGTATCTGTTTTCTGCACGAAAAGAACAGGAAGAAGTTGTCATCCTGTTCAGTCCTTACAATGTCATGAGACTGACTTACAACATCATAATTGTGCCAGTTCATGTTTACTTTCATTGCATGATTATAATGACCGAAATGCCCACATAATCCTCCTTTCGAAGCCTTGCAGCCCACCACATACAGACGTATTTCCAAGGTGCTGAAGAGTAGGGTGGTGAGTGATGACATGTTTGGTCCTCTCTCAGTTGTGGAAGTATCTTAGATAAGCAGCTGCGGTTTCCCTAGCAGGGTTTTGTCAGGGTCTTGTAGCTGTCTCTCTCAGCGCCCCCACCAAGGTATAGAATCACAGAGTTGGAAGAGACCACAGGGACCATCCAGTCCAACCCCCTCCTATGCAGGAACACCCATCAAAGCATTCCCAACAGATAGCCATCCGGTCTCTGCTTAAAAGCTTCCAAAGAGGCAGACTCCACCACACTCCAAGGCAGCATATTCCACTGCCGGACCGCTCTGACCAGCAGGAAGTTCTTCCTGAGGTTCAGGTGGAATTTCCTTTCCTGCAGCTTGAATCCATTGCTCCTTGTCCTAGTCTCTAGAGCAATGGAAAACAAGCCTGCTCCCTCCTTGACATGACATCCCTTCAAATTTTTAAACATGGCTATCATGTCCCCTCTTAACCTTCTCTTTTGCAGACTAAACATCCCCAGCTACCTAAGCCGCTCCTCATAGGGTATGGCTTCCAGACCCTTCACCATTTTGGTTGCCCTCCTCTGGACACGCTCCAGCTTGTTGATATCCTTCTTGAATGGAGGCGCCCAGAACTGGACACAGTACTCTAGATGAGGTCTAACCAATGCAGAATAAAGTGGTACCCTTACCTCCCTTGATCTAGACACCATCCTTCTATTGATGCAACCAAGAATCACGTTGGCCTTCTTGGCTGCCACATCACACTGCTGACTCATGTTCAGCTTGTGATCTGCCAAGACTCCTAGATCCCTTTCACACATACTGTTATCCAGCACATAACAGGAGCCTTTGCACACTTGGTGCAAAAGTATTGTCCAAGAAGATACCAGATACCCCCTTGTGCCAACATAAAGCCCCCAAAAGATTCTGGTCTTTAGATAATGTACGTTGCACTGTGGTTCACTATCAGGCTATAGATTGATTTTGAGATTATTAGGCCTCTTAAGAGCAATTCCCTTCTTTTAAAAAAAAAACAAAAACAAGAAGGGGCTTGTTCTCAAACTGCAACACCCAATATTCTGGACGTCAATCTCTCACTCTGTGGCAGAGGGAATATATCACATCCTCTGGGTGCCGTACCTCCCAAAATGTTGTCCACCTAGAGAGAAGACTATGCTTATGCTACAGAAGGATACACGGACACTTAAGTCTACTCAGCCCTTTCCATTGCTTCACCACCACAATGCCTAGAAGATCCATTGCAGCTGTTTTCTACTTGCCTTTTTATTCTTCCTAACTCTCTATCATGTATGTCGAGCATATTGATATGAAAACATTTGCTGTCACTATAGTGAGAACTCAGTTCTGTGGAAATGTAATTGTGTGGCCCATGTGCAAATCTAAGTCCGGTAAGCATATTTTTCACTGCTAAGGAACCACTACAGGTGCAAAGGAAAATGCATTATTGGGGTAAGGTATCCAGAGATATCCTTTACGTGCATGGTGAAGGTATAAGGCCCAGTTCTAATGTTCAAGCTAAGTAGACCTGGCCTACCTAAGGCCATTTCCACACTCGACTGCTATAGCGCTATTATCCCACTTTCAACATCCTGTAACAGTCTAGTATGGAAATGGCCTAAGTAACACAGTGGCTAGGAGATGCTGAGCTCCACAGTGGCCTAGCAGGATATTAGCATAGCTATACAGCCTTGCAAAGTATATGCTTTTGAAATGTCATAGTGCATATTGCAATTATTGTGCACCTAAGACAATGTAAATATTTAAGAAACATGGGCGAAAAATGCTTCTGGTGTCCAGATTATTAAAGGTCTAAGAGGAGCACTGGAAAACTCTTACTGCTTAGGATGAAATCCATCTTCTGCTTCATAGATGGCCAGTTTAATATCTTATTTTAGTATTTCCTTTAAATTGTTCTTGAGTACCTGTAGAAAAGAAAGAGATACCAATTGCAAATACAAATATACTAAAGACAAAAATCACCATTAGATGTGATGGCTGCAGCAGGCCCACAGTGGTATTAAGTCACTCTCTGTTATGATCTTCATTTGGTATTTAAACACTTGTTTTTGTGTTTTGTGCTGGCTAAACATGATTGGATTTGGTTTCTTTTCTCTCTTTCTCTGATATGTCCATGGCTATGTTTTAATACAGCTGGGCTTGCTGTTCCAATTGCTTTCATGGTTGTATATTATCCTATTGTTTTCTTATTCAGTTTTGGATGCAGAGAATATGGCATATAAGTTTTAAATAAATGCCAAATAAACACTTCAGATGAAGCCTAAAACCAGATTACCTCCACCTCATGAGAGAATGAAATTAATGTGGTTATACTTGGTATATTGGGTTCCTTACGATAAAGTTTGTGGCTGGAGTAGACCAGAGCAAGAACAGAGCAATACTATTGTCCTCTCATACTGCAAAATTTGTGGCTTTCTCCCAGTCAGAAAGGTCAATGAGGTGTCCAACAGACTTGGGGAAATTAATGAGAAACAACATGTTAGTTGTTAATAAGCTACACATTTTAATTCAATTGCATTTACACAATTGAATTACATTTGACAATGACATTTTAATTTCAAAGTGGCACTTAAATTTACATTGCATTATTAGACTAACAGACTTACTCAAATAATAGTGACAAACGCCATCTATTATTTTAGTATCCTGCTGATTTCTCTCTCTGTTGCACTTTGGAGGCAAGGAAATAGCTGCACGAATTTTTGAAATCCCTGTTTCTCACCTACTTCACTCAAGTCCCTTCACTTGCTTGCCCTTTCTCCCTGCCTTATAGTCTCAACTCCTAACCTTCACCATCTTGCTTTAGTTTAACAATTCCTACATGGATCTCAGCAATAATCCCAGGGTTAAGAGTTTAAACATTCAGTTTCCATGGACAGATCAAGAGACTTCATGCTGTGTTCAGTGTACACCACAGGAGAAGAAGCATGTTGACTACTACCACCTCTTCCAAGCTTTGCATACTACTTGTGACCTAACCTTTCAATTCTCTGAGCCTAAGGGGCAAATTGGATTTGCAAAAAATCCAAGAGAGATTAGCTTTGGGTAAAGGACCAAATGGGTAACAAAATATGATGGTCCTTTACTGCTGTGGCTCATTTAACTGAGTAATAAGCACTGATAACGTAATTCTGTAGAAAACTGAGTGAAGAAATTCTCACAAAGCCAATCATTTTATTTGAAAATAATTTTAATTAAATGGCTCCTTTTCTTTGGCCAATTTCCAATTTAAACTTCTAACTTAATTGATTTTGAACCTTTACTTGTTATTGCTGATGTCAGCATTCTTCTGGTGGGTGTACAGTAAGTGACGACAAAATGGAGAAGACCATCCTCCACAAAGCAGTTAATGTAGCTGTGTTTTGTTTGTTTTGTTTTTAGAGTGACTTCCAATTTTAAGTGAATGTAAGCAGAACCCTGCTGGATCACGCCAAAGGCCAATATTAATCCTTAGTTAACCCTTAGTTAACTAAGGCCCTTTTCACACGGCATTTCCGATGTGAAAGGGCCCCTTGAGCGTCGCTCAAATGTGAGGAGCGGTCCACATGATGGACTCACATTTGCGTGACGCTCCAGGGCCTGACATGGACCGCACACCCATTTTTTCATTTTCGACTTGAAGCTGAAAATGCTGTGCGGTTGCGCATGCTCCAGGGCCCTGTGTGCACTTACCTTGCGTGCGGAGCCTTGGGAGCCTGGCCGGTCGTGCTTCCTGTCTCAGTGCAGCCTGGGAAGGTCCCAGGCTGCACTGTGAAAGGAAGAGGTAGGGCTCTCACGCGAGCAGGAAGCTCGTGCGGAGCCAAAGGACCCCAGACGTGAGAGCCTCTCTCTGGAGGCTGCTCTCACGAGCACCTCACCCCAGCGCTGAAAATGGGTGAGTTGCGGAAAGGGTCTAAGTAGTGTCTCTTGGTCTAACAACTGCCCCAACCTGGTGGAAACATCATTCCTCTGCAGTCTAGTCACCAACAGAATGGGTCTCCTTTTTCCCATGCTGCTGGTGCCCAGGGAGAGATTTTCCTCCAAGCAGCTGATGCCCAGTAAAATAGGTTGGGGGGAGTGTTACAATCATGACCAAGGAGCAATTGTGAATACAAAATGGTTGGATAAGTAAATACAGGTAACTGTTTTGCATTCACAATTGCTACTTAGATGTGATTGTGACACTATTGCCACGATCATAACTCTTTCCCCTGCCCTCAACTTACTTTACTGGGCATCAATCACACAGGAGAAGGAGGTCTGTTCTGCCAGCAATTGGAGTGCAGGTGAATGAGATTTCTATTGGTTTGGCGGGAGGCCAGGGAAGGCAAAGGCCAGGATAGGTGGTTTAATTAACTACACTTGACTAAGTAACTGCTACAGGATTCCAGCCCATCTTTTCAACAGCATTTAGTCAGAAGTCCACAAGCAGGAACATCAATGCAAAAGTCCTTCTCTTGCTATTTGCTCATCCCCACCTCGAAAACAGAGAGTCAAAGGTATACTACATCAGAACATGAACCTGGCATAGTGTATAGTTTTGGATAGACCTCCTCCTTGTGAACCCATCTAACTTTTTTAAACACACACACAAGCGTAATCTAATAGCTATCACCAACATCATGGGGCAACAGAAAGTCAAAGGTATACTACTTCAGAACATGAAGCTGGCGTGGTGTATAGTTTTGGATAGACCTCCTCCTTGTGAACCCATCTAACTTTTTTAAACACACACACGCACACACACACACATGTAATCTAATAGCTATCACCAACATCATGGGGCAAGGTGTTCATTTATTCACTGCATGAAGAAGTTAGTGATGGGTAATTTTCTACCTGCTTTGCAAGAAATATGGTTGTTGCTGCCCAGATGCTAAAACCAAATGCTTAAAAACAAAACTCAATCCCTCAGACAGCCATATCTAAATATCTGAAAGGATTTCATGCAGAAGAAGAAGTGAGCTTGTTTTCTTCTGCTCTGCAGACTAGGAAACAAACAAATGGATTAAGAACTTAGCAAGAACTTTGTGACTGTAAGAGCCGGTTGGCAGTGGAACAGACTCCCTTGGAGTGTGCTGTATTTGCTCCTTTTGTAAACGCAAGTTGAATAGTCGTCTTTCAGGTGTGGTTCATCTGTGTACAGTTGGCCCTCCACATTTGCTAGGGTTAGGGACATAGGACCCTCGCCAAAGTGGAAAAATCGCAACTCTCAAAATGTGTATGTGTGTGTTTGTGGGAAGGAGGCCAAGGCATAGTGGGGACAGTGGACACCTAGGGTTCAAAACGGGTCAGGGAAAAGAGAAGGAAAAGAGATGGGTCAGCATGTTGGCCCTATTCTTCCTCTCTTTTGTCCATCTCCTTCCTTGGGTGTGCGGGGGGCGGGGGGCATTGGGAGACGATTTGTGGTGCTGAGATACCGGGCTGCAAGCCATCCTCAGGTAACCAGGTAGTGGCTGGTAGAGCAGGAAGAGAACCAGAGGCATGTTTTTAAAGGGCTGCATAGCCTGATCAGAGCCACCAAGAGGAAATTTCCCCAGAAAAGTAGCACCTGAGGTGGGGAGCAGAGATTGTAGAAACTCACAAATAATCAAATCCGCGAACCCACAAATGTGGACGGCCAGCTGTATTTCTGCAAGGTAGAAGATTGAGCTAGATGGCTTTTGCAGCTCATTACAGTTCTATGATTCTATGAAATCAGCTCTGCACTCCAAAGATAAGCAGTTGAGCCATCCTGTATTCCCAGCACTAGGTGCTTCCAATCCAGCAAGGTCCCCAGAAGAAGGCTGCTGGGATAGCCATGAAAAGTCTACCATCTTCAAACACCCAATTGACTATCCTGGCTGTCGCATCCTGGGCTGAATAAATCCTGAAAGCTACACACACACACACACACACACACACAAAAAAAAAACACACAAAACACACAGGCAGTCACATTGACTAGGAATGCACTCCTAGAAGCCAAACTTTGCATATTCTTGGGGATTAGTAAAACCTGGGCTGTCTTTAGTCTTGGTCAACTTTCTCTTAGCAAATGACTGGCAAGAGGTTGTCACTTATACACGAAGATCTTAAAGAATTACTGGAAACCATATAAATGCTCTCATGATTGCAATTTCTGGCCAGGTTTTTATGCCAATTCCCATTACGATTTTATTATTGCAAGAAGACTGTAACATTTCTTCCAAGAGATTTCCCCCCTCCCTTGGCTATTGGTAAACAAAATCAGTATGTCTGAATAAACGATGGCTTGGGAAAGTAACAGTGAGTCGATAATCCAGCAAGTTTGAAAACTGAAGGTGATGAACAATCACACATGGTAAATTATTCAGTTCATCAAGAAAATGGTGTTTTCTGAGCAATGAGCTTGGCTTTAATGGCACATTCTCTGTTAAGAAAGGAGGGGGGATCTTTACAATACGTAGCAGGAAATCCAATTAATGTAATGCAGGAATATGCCTCATATAATTGTACAAAAGATAAATCTGATGTAATTAAATATATGGATTCCAAAGATACCAGCTGAGATCCTGGATCTGGGAGATGTAGAATACAATTCTATGGGGAAGACTTGTGCCACATCTCCTGTCCTCTCCTACCCAACCCAAAGCCCCTCTTTTATGTGTTGCAGTCTTCCCAATCAACACAGCAATTTTCTGGGCCATAGAGAGCAGGGGGTGGGGGAGAAGCATCCAGTTGAGTTCCTCTAGCTCAGAGATGGGCAAAGTGCAAGTCAACTGCCACATTTGGACCCTAGACCCCACTTTTGTGGTGCATGAAGCCCCCCACCAGTCCCACAAAGTTCCTCCAATTTGGGGGCAATCCACACCTCCACAACAACTCCACAGGCTCAGACTACTTCCCAAATACCTCCACTTTCCTCTGCAGATGCTCTCAAAATGGTGACAGAAAGTACCAATGCCTCCAATTTTCCTCTGTGAGCCCTTCCTGTCACCATTTTGAGAGGGCCCACTGAGGAAACTGGGGGTATTTAGGCTTGCTGTGAGGTGGTGGCGTGGCTCACTGCAGGCAAATTGGCCCCTGGTCCCCATGAAGTTACCCACTCTAGCTATAGCTAGATGCACATCAATTACCTCTGTTGGGGATGATAGGAGTTTCAGCCCCATGGAAATGCAGCTGAAAAAACAGAGTTCAGCGAGCCAACAGCAGCAGCCTTGTTCCCCAGTAAGGATACTCACACACGGAGGAGTTTCTTCCAAAACAGGAGGCACTTTATCTTGCAGCAAAGTTCCATTATATACAAAACACAGGACAGATGGACAAAAGCTTGTGCCAGGCACCAGGTTTGGTCAACAGACAAATACATACTGGCATTGCTTTGTTATATACATATCTACAACCAATCAGGTAGAGGTTTGCACACCTCCCTCTACCATCTGCACACGACCCCAGTTTCTTATGCAACCTTGCAATTACCCATAGCTGGGGCATGATGCAACATCTTTGCAGTGGGCTGATCATTTTCCCAGGGTTCCCTGCCTGGAATCCCTGACAACCTCCTCCTTCAGGACCTTCAGCGGACACTCAGGAGATCCTGGAGGATGCATGAACATTGTGCATCTAGTTATAGGAACAAAGATGAATGCTTCTCCACCACAATCCCACTCTCAGTCAATGGCTATGTTGGTGTGGCAATGCAGCTGTTAAAAGTTTTGGAGAGGAATGTAGTCATTGCACAAAGGTAGTAAAGATTTCCAGCCTCTGCAGAAACAACAGCAACAAAATTACACAGGTACAACTTGGATTTCTCTCTGCACAAGTCATTATGAGCCCTGGCAATGCACTGGTTAAATGCTGGTACTGCAGCCACAACATTGTGAGTTTGATCTTGCCGGGCTCCAGGTTGACTCAGCCTTTCATCCTTCCACAGGTCAGTAAAATGAGTACCCAGTTTGTTGGGGGCAATTAGCTAACACATTGTAAACCACTTAGATAGCACCTAGCTGATAATCAGTATAGAAATACCTTCATAGCAATAGCATGTGTATCAACCATTTTTTTATAGATTCTGCACTCCATTTTTTTAAAAAAATCCTCAAATGGTCATGAACACTGTAAATGAACTTGACTGTAGCTATTTTTGTGTGTTCTATATATTTCCATAATCCATTAGTTCTCAAAGCTGTGTTAAGCATTAATAAGGTGCACATAAAATCTTTTCCTACTTTCTACACAGCTACATCAAAAGTATACAGGTGATCTTCTCATTGTACAATGTACATCCTAATCATAAACTCTGAGCAAATATGAATTCTTTCTCAACTTCTTGGAGATTCTGCCACCCAAATCCTGCTGAATCTGGATATATTCACAAATTCCATTTAATTAGGAGAAGCACTGACTGTGGTAATGGTTTCACAGCATGCAAAAGTTGTAATCCAACATTATTTGCACTATGGCAAATAATTCACCCAACTTACATATGAGTATGTCACCAACAGGAACCCAACTTACATATATTTGTCTGCTGGTTCTCACCAGAGGTCTTCACGTAACCAAATGAATTCTCTCCAGAAAGTTCTCTTACTTCAACGGAACTAACATCAAGGTAAACAGAATGGACTTCTTTGTCACCTCAAGGCTAATGAGCCTGCTACTTGATAGATATACAACTTTTCAAAGGTTTATGGTCAGTGCCACAGCTGATATCTTTCTGCATCTCACTATGCTCAGATGTTATCTTCACAGCCCTGTAACTGTCCTTTCATATCTGTGGTTTCAATATTGTACTCCAGCCAATCATCCAAAGAAATGGATTGAAATCTTCAAAAAATCATGCTAAAATAAACCAGTTAAGTCTTTTCAGCTTTGTGCAATAACACTTTAACTGCTAAAGCTGCATCCCACAAAATCCTGGACTTTATAGTTAGCTGAGGCACTAGAACTTTTGACAAAGAATTCAGAATGTCAGCGGTGACATGATGGCCATGTTTGCATATTTGAAAGAATGTCATATGGAAGGTAGAGCAAGCTTGTTTTCTGCTGCTCCAGAGACTAGAACACAGAGCAAACTACAGGAAAAGAGATTCCACTTAAACAGAACTTCCTGATGGTAAGAGCAGTTCATCAGTGGAATATGCTGCCTCAAAGTGAGGTGGAGTCTCCTTTTTGGAGGTTTTTAAACAGAGGCTGGATGGTCATCTGTCAGGAGTGCTTTGATTGTATATTTCTGCATGGCAGAGGGTTGGACTGGATGGTTCCTGTGGTCTCTTCCAGCTCTATGATTTTGTGATAGCTCATTATCAAATTTTACAGAGGATATGCTCACCTTAAAAGGATATGCTCATCTTAAAACAGGTCCTGACAAGTTCTAGCCAGAAAGTTGTAGTAGTTTGAGTGCTGAACTAGGAATTTAGGAGATCAGCGTCCAAATTCCCGCTTGGTCATGGAAGCTTACTTGGTAACTTTGGGCAAGCCACAATCTCTCAGCCTCAGCTTTGATTGTTATCTTCCTGTATGGCAGAAATGGGTTGGGCTGGATGGCCCTTGTGGTCTCTTCGAACTCTAGGATTCTATGATTTTGTGAATTCAGAATAGCTCTCATAACTACAAACCTGAGAATTCCATAATATGGAGTCATGCTAGTTAAAGTAACATCAATGTGTAAAACTGTAGTGTGAAAGAGACCTTCATCTTAAAGGTGTCGTTAGGTTCCTTTCCTATCCTCTTCCCTGCTGTATTCACCTACCGACAATCTTATCATAATATGAATCAGAAGTGTAGCTGGGGGAAAGGGAAAATAAGTGCATTGCCCCTCCAAACAAGAAAAGAGACGGGGGAGAAGCTTCCTGTACTGAAATGTTCCATTCCCCCCTCCCTTGGATGGTATTGGAGATATTGTTCACACTGGGTTTTTCTTGGCAGGTGGAACTATTACAGTGCTTTGAGTGAAAGAGCAGCATTTCCTTCTGGCTGTCCTTAAATAAGATCCTGTTTTCAGCAGGCTTTAAAAGTCCTGGCAATGCAGTCTCCATGATGAGGTTGTTCTTTCCAGTGTCTTGGATGAGAACCAAGATGTCTCTCTCCTCCATAGCAGAGTCCTTATTGACAGCCTGCAAGGGTGGCTCATGCTCCACATCCATCAACGTCTCTTTCATCTGAATCTCCAGCTGGGCAAATTTATTGCCCGAGAGACAGCATTTAAACTTATAATCCCCAACCTGCTGTTGGGAGTGCTTGCACAATCTGATCTGTCAGCATAGATCACTTCCAGCCAAAAGTCCCCACCAGATGTGTTGCTTTTATAGGGTCAAAGCTATAACTTCTAATGGGACAACTTGTGTGGGTATAGGAATAGGCAAGCTTTCAAGGTTCAAAAAAAAAAAAATACAGGAATTGATTTCCTTTTCTTTTAAAAAAACCCTCTGGCTTTGATTTTTTGGGGACTGTTCTACTCTCTTTGCTCCATCTTCTACATGATATGAGCCCTGTGAAGACTGGTTCTTATCACAGCTGCATATGTAATAAAAGAATACATCACAAAAAGTTCTCTTGCTTCAACAGAACTCACTTGCAGGTAAGCAGAAGATATTGCTTTGACATTTCAAGACTTAAGAGACCACCTGCTTGGCAGACCTGGATCTGCTTGTTGTTGTTTTGTGCTTTCAAGCTGACTTTGACTTATGGTCATACTATCATAGAGTTTTCTTGGTAAGATTTCTTTAGAAAAGGTTCCAATTCCCTTCCTCCAAGGCTGAGAGAGTGTGACTTCCCCAAGATCACCCAGTGGGTTTCCGTGGCTGAGCAGAGATTTGAATCTTGGTCTCCCAGAGTCATAGCCCAAGACTCAAATCATTATACCATGCTGGCTTTCAAGAGGCCAGCTCCTTGTCAGATCTGGACTGCAACTCCTATCATTCCTCATCACTGTCAATGCTGGTAGAACTGATGGAACTTATAGTGCAACAATATCTGGGGCCCACAGTTGCCTATCTGTTTTACACCCAAGGTGAACAGCTTGATCTTGCCACCAGTGCCTCCTGAATCCTCAGGAATCAGAGGTATGCTATCAAGACTGACCTGGATAGGTACCTCATGTATTACTCCAAAAGCATGGGACTTCATGAGGTCCTCTGTCAGAACCCACAATTAAATTTAAAAATGGGGAAATAAACTCAAATTAAGAATATTGCAAGAGGAGGGATAACTGCAGGACCTTTTCACCTGTGTTTATGGGGTCACTGCTAAAGAGACCAGCCATTAGACTTATAGTTCAATTTAAATGTGTTTTATTGGGAGAAAATACACACACACACACACACACACACACACAAATCATCACACACGCAAGCAATCATACAAGGCTAACTGAAAAGAAAGAGAGGAAAATGGAAAGCAGAGATAGAAGGGATCGGATTATGATTATTATCCAGAGAGAAACAGAGAAGAGCAGAGTGGCTTGGTCTTGTGCCCAAGGACAGTACTGGTCTAAAAGCAGAGTGACAGAGTGGACCCCTGAAACGCAAGTATTGCCAAGAGGGACCCAAAATCATGGTCTCTTTACTCCCAAAAACCTGCCCTGAAGACATGAGGTTTTGATGACTGTCCGCCTGGGTAAACAATAATGTTTGCAGGGTGGACAAAAGGTGGCCAGAATGAGATGATGATTTTAATGTGTGAAGGAAACATTTTGATGATATCGAAATGTTAGTGGCAAAGGCTTTGATGACTGTCTGTGTTTGAGGACAGGATAAGGGGTGAAAATGTTTACTAAGGAAGAAAGACAGGATAGTTTCCATAGGAAATGCACACAACAGGGGTTTGGTTCTGCTTTGAGCTCAGTTATTGTTCTTGTTGGGAGGATTAACTGGTTAATTCTTCAGTGAACGTATGGCCTGGTCATGGCCATTTCCACACGAGGTTTTTAAAACAGTGCAGAGTGTCCTCCAGGGAGGACGTCTGCACCTGGGAGCAGACTGGGTCGGGCCTACTCAATGTAGATCCGCACCCCAGCTCACTCTGGAACAACCCCAAGTGGTCGTCCAGCATGCTTTTGAAAGACCGCTAAAAAGAGGTCTTTCAAAAGCATGGAGCGCGCCACTGCGAGCCTGCTCCCTTATGCAGATTCACAGGCTTGCATTGGTGTGAGCATGCAATCTGTCGGGGGCGGGCTTTAGGCTGGCAAGCTTCAGCAGTTGGTCGAGACCCTCGACCAACCAGAAGCTGTCATTTTTGTCCCCGGAGCAGTGCGGAGCGGTGGCCACACACTGCTCTGGAGCAGCGTGGACCAGATCAGGGAGCCTTAAAGTCTGGTGAATAGTGTCACGGGGCAATTCCCTCGCCCCGTGCGGAAATGGCCCATGTTAAGGATTTTTGGCCTGCTATCCAGCCAGTTTCCTTCTCTACATGGCCTTCTAGCCATAAGTGTATATAATTTATAATTTACGACAATTAAACTTATCTGCCAATTAATATATTTTGCCAGTTAAACCATATCAAATTGAGTCTGCACAGCCCAGTTACACATGGAGAAAAGAATCATTCCTAGATTTGAGCTGGTGTGAGTTAGAGCTGGAGAAGATGCAGAAATGCACCACAGCCAAGTAGACCTTTTGGCTCAAGCAAGATCAATGAAAACCCAGTGGCATCACGAGTAAGAACTAGGGTTGCCCAGTTGGATATGGGATGAGACTCCTGTTAGCTTTGATCCTGAACAGATTATGGAGCAGGACAAAGTATCAGAAAGTTCCATCAAGGTGGCCAAAGGTGCCAAAATCTCAACTTTCAACCACAGCTGTCCCTTCCCAACACAGCTATTGCTTTGCCAGTGGAGACAGGGGGCAGATGGTGCACAGACACAAGCAACAAGAACTGAGATGGGTGCCCCTTTAGGCCTCCCCCGCAAGTTCTCCACAATGAGGCAACAGCCATGTTGGCAAGGGATGGCTACAGCGGGAAACAGGCTTGGAAAGTAAAGGAAGAGAGGTACATTTGCTATGCTTGATGGAGCTTCATGGTACTTGACCCTGCTCCAAAGTTCTATTCAGGATTAAAGATACAGGAGCCCCATCCCAGATCCATCCTGTCAAGCCTAATGAGAACAGTCCACTGTCAAGAAGATATTTCAAACTATACTGACAGTAGTTTACAAAGTAAGACAACAAATCCAAGATTCTTAAGCAGCTCCTGGTACATCTTAAGCTCTTTCTGCTCAACATATCCAACTTACCACGTGGACAGGAAAAGGATGGGAATGGGATAATGCTAATGCATGACATCATCCTGGTCCCATCCTTCTTCCATCCCTAGGTGGGACGATCGCACCACACATCATTGATGGGTTTTCCCCACCAATGACCAGTGACTGTGCCATCTCCCTGCCACGTGCCCACACTGTCCTTCCCTGAAGATGCCCTGGAGACACAATGGCTGTGCTTCATGCCCCAGCACCGCCTGGGACAGTGCCTGGCTGCACTGGGGCAGGAAAAGGTGTGACCATCATGCTTCCTGGATTCTGGAGGCAGTCAGTGCCGAGAGGAGTGCTCCATCATGCTCCCCTCCTCGGAAAGCCACTGCCACCATGATCACTGGATGGTGACAGGACAAAGGTAGGGTGCAGAAAGGGTCTGAGAGAGATTTGTGTGTATAAGGGAAACAGCAAAAAAGAAGCAATTTATATACATGCTATCACAACACTCTGTGTTTCAGAGCAGGCATATTGCTCAGCACACCTCAAATTTTTTTTCATTGCCACCTTCTGTGACTTGTCAAAAGATTACAGGCATCTAAGGCTGAAAATTGTTCTTGAATACTTTGTTTAATTAGTGTCAATCTGCAACCAGGAGAAAGAGCAATGTTTGGAGCTGTGACACAATTCAAATGGCTGAGATTTAAGATCGTGAGCAATTAAAGAATGTTGTGGGAAATACAGTGGGCTACGCACTGAAAAAAAAATAGATTCATATTGTGCTCTTGACAGGTTGGTGAAGCCAGAAATGGTTCAAGTCAATCCAACTTGTTGGAAAGCTGATTCACTAACTCCCTCAGACCTTGGAGCTATTATGTGACTCTGGGGGCATTTGTAAAAATGAGGTTTTCCTAATCTTGTATTAGGAATTTTGGCATGTAGCAAGACTAGCCCCTGCTGCAAGCATCAGAATTATGGTTAAATATTAACAGCTGTCTATGGGCATGCAAGTGTTAATTTGTGTTGAGCAGTCCCTGTGAGATAGTTTCACTTTGGTTTGACAGTTCAAGACTGAGGATAGACTGGTAGGGGGGAAAACTAGCAGGGGGAGTAAATTGGCCTGTTAGACACTTGCATTTTTCTCATAGCTATTTAGGATGGGAGATGGATCATGCTTATGCAGTTCAGTTTCCTTTCTTTGGTTCTGCCCTACATAACCCTGGGGAAACCATTTTCTACCCCAGCGTATCTAGTATCTAGCCATGAGATTCAGGAATATCAGCTGTTACTGCCCTGGCTAGTCTGAGCTTTGGGGATATTAAAAGATATCCCTTGATATCACAATTTGGCTGCACTTCTCTATTTCTTTCCACGTGCTTGCGAGGCCACTGAACAAGCACGTAAACAAGCTCAGCTGTTAATAGCCACAATATTCAAACTATAATACAGGCAGGCCAGAAATAGCTGACTCATTGCTTTAGGAGACCTCCAGGCAAGTACTCTAATTAGGTATGCACGCCACTTACAAAAGAGCCTCTGTCCCGCAATGTCAGCTTGATGGGCAAACTATGCAATACCCAAGTACTCTGCGTTTGCATACTGGCTATTCTATTGAGAACCGCTACGATAACTCAGTCACTCAGATTCTGACCTTTCGGAGGCTTTGTCTCCAACTCCAAATCTATTGTTTTCCCCCAAGTACAGCATAGCCTGCAGTCACAATTCTCCTTATAAAAACCCTTGATTCCGAGACCCTTCCGCAGATCGCTCCCGAGTTTCATCCCGCCTTGTTGCCGCTTTCCTTGGCGAGCCTCCCCTCAGCTCCACGTGCTGAGCTACATCACACCCCAGCCTCGCTCTCTATTTTTCTGGGCTTCAGGACAGGTGAAGTATCACCCAAACCAGCAATCCCTCTAAAAATCGCTCTATACCACTCCAATCTTTATTTTCTTTAGTTATCTTGTATGAGTGTGTCGCATACACTGTTTTGCTTGTGTTTAATAAACATCATTTATTATTTCAACTTCTGTGTTCTCCTTGACTCGACCCGATCCTGTAGACATAGGGTTCAAGATCTCGCTATGTTACCCTGCCTCTCGTAACACTAAGCAGTGCTCTGAGCTAATTTTCCCCACCTTTAGTTGAGCACATTTTGGTGTCCCTCCCGGGACCCCCAGTTCACAGGGTAACACAGCCCTGGAATAATCTGGATAGAATTCGTGGTTTTGCAGTCTGATTCAACCCCTTTCTGTCAAGGTGTGCTGGATCCTGTTGGCTAAAAGATTGTGCTGTTTTTCTCTGCTGCAGACCCCCTGCTATTATGATTTACCACCAATGTCTTAAAGCAGTGTTGTGTGTCAGTTTTTACTGTCAAATGAACTCTTGGGGAGATTTGCAACTGTAGCCACTTCCAGCTCAGAAAATTTACCAAGCCATAAGATTGGATCATTGCTGTCAACTTCCAATTAAAGACCACTTTAAGACAAAATGGCTTTCAAAAATCACTGTCAGAGTTCAGCTGATGCTCTGAGGAGCCATACTCAATGTTATAATTCAAGCATGCATTCAGGGTTGGAGGTCAATGCCTGAAGCTGAACCAAACGCCTGAACTTTTGCAACCAATGGAGCACATTGTTCAGTCGGTGAGAAGGCAATAGAGTAGGTTCCTGATATTTTATACCAGGTCTGGCCAACTCAGAGGCCATGATCCTGGGTGGAAAGACAGACCACAGAGTTCGAGCCAGGGGAACTCCATCTGTCTTCTCTCTTCTGCAAGATTCACTTGTTCCTGAAAGACTCCACAACATGGACGCCTAGTGGCGAGTAGTGGAGAGGCATCCTCTGGTGGTTGTCTGGAGGTTCTTGAAGATGCTGTCATCATTGTGCATCTGACAAAAGTGACACAGCCAGGTGTTGGGTTTTTTTTGGCTACTGTTCACCCTCGATTGGCCAGTAGATGACTATCTCTTTCACCCCTAACCAGGAATCAAGTGTATTTCAAGGATGTTGGGTATTATTACATGATGTCAAGGTCAGAGACCCGGGTGGTGAGCCAGCTCAGAGAAGGGAGTGGGAGAGCTAGCAGAGTCCTGCTGGGAGGAGTCAAGCAAGCAACTGCTCAAAGGAAGTCCATTTACCTAAGCCAGAGCAACAAGTGAAAGCCATAGTCAAAGTTCCAAAAGCCAGGGATCTGGAGCCAAGAGATCAATCCAAGGTATCAGGAGCCGGGTGCTGGAAGCAAGGAGAAGGCTTGTAGAAAGTTTGCCACAAGCAAAGGAAAGCTTCCAGGCAGGCAATTATATAGCCCAAGGCACAGGTGTGGCTAGTCACCGCTTCTTGAACTTAATCAAGGAAGCCTCCCTTTGCTCAGCTCTCTTGAGTCTCCGCCTTGTTTGTGGGCTGATTGACGCAGGCTCCAAAGCATCTTCAGAATCGGATCCCTGTTGCTCTAAAGGAGCAGGCAGAGGAATGTCCGAGCCTACTTGGTCCATGGCAGCAGATGGCGCTCTTGAGCTGCAGGACTCATCTCCAGCCAGAGCCACAGGGACCAACAGCTGCTGCTCATCAGCAGCAGCTCTGACAGGGGCTTCAGTTATGACACATGAGGGCGGCAGTGAATTCCTCCTGCTGCAATGAAAATGAAGACATAGGCTCATAGTCTACATCACCTACTTTGTGATGTCTGTGTAACTAAACAGAAGTTCCTGTCCTGACCCCCTCTCAAACCTACTTTACCAGGCAGCAGCCACACTGAGAGATAGAGGTCTGTTCATCTGGCAATCAGGGAACGGGGGGGGGGGTGATGTTTCCACCATTCCCCAACAGTGAGCAAGGCGTCAACTAGGAACTGCAGTGGGGTGCTGCTTCTGATTGTCACAGACTTGCTTTCTGGTGGCAGGGGATGGTAAAGTCATCCCCTTGCACCCTGATCCCAGTTGAATAGATCTCCATCTTTTGGTACAGCTGCAGCTAATAAAGTAGATTTTAGAATGTGTTTATGGTACTATTGCCCCATATCTACTAACTCTATGTCCTTCTGAAAGTTTTGTCCTACAACTTTACTGGGAATGCTGGGAGTCACAGCAAGCAAACAAGCAAGCAAACAATTTGGGAAAGGCTGTTTTTGGAGATTCCTCTACTTTCCTAGGTGGTTATTCCATTATATGAATCTACTTTCTCTCCATCTTGAACCTCTCTTCTCCCAGGCCTAACTAGACTGATATCTTTGCCTCTTTCCCTCATGATTTGTTTTCTAGTCTTCAAGAGACTCTAAATCAATAGTTATCTCTGTTAATTCAGCAAGACCAGGCTTAGATTACCTTAAGGGTCTTCAAAAGAATCCTAAACCAAAGAGTCCTTTCCAGTTTTGTAAATGATATGGCATTCTTCACTCCCAGACCCTGACCCAATCTACTCTTACTTTCAAAGCCCAGATCTTGATATAATTGCTGCTCCTACGTTACTGTGTCTTCTTATGTAACTGGCATAAGTGGATGATGAAACTGAAATTGTTAAAGATTTTCTGTATCTTGGCTCAGTCATCAATCAAAATGGAGACAGCAGTCAAGAAATCAGAGGACAGCTAAGACCTGGAAGGATAGCTCTGGAGGAACTAGATAAGATCCTGAAGAGTAAAGATAAATCCTTAAATACCAAAGTTAAAATCATTCCTGTCATCTTATTTCTGATTTCTATGTATGGTTGTGAAAGATGGACAGTGAAGAAAGCTGTCAGGAGGAAAGTCAACGCATTTCAAGTGTGATGCTGGAGGAAAGCTCTACTGATACCATGAACCAGCAAAAACAGCCCCTACAGCAAATCAAGCCTGAACTGAGCCTAGGAACCAAATGACTGAACTGAGCCTATTGTATTTTGAGACATGCGACAGGATGACTCACTGGAAAAGATGGTAATGCTTGGTGAAGTGGAAGGTGCTAGGAAATGTCAATCCACTTTACTGGTGTATTGACTCAATCAAGGAAGCCATGGCCCTGAGTTTTCAAGATTTGTTCAGGATATTGAATAATAATAACAACAGTATCTTGTAGAGGTCTCTCACGGTTACCATGAATTGAAGCTGACTTGATGGCACATAACAGCAAATACTGGTTATAAGGCCAACCAAAAGCTGAGATCCTACATCATGCTTGCATAGTGTCAATATACACTCAGCTGACAAGTGGTGGTTACGCTACATCACCCTTCTGCTGAATACCAACCTTATGCAAGCCCTTGTATGTCTGCAAATGTGCTTCCTGTTTCCACAGTCCCATTGAATCAAGTGAGATACTGAAGGCACCAATGGGTTATTATGCACAGCTGCATGTGAAACAGTTACAAACGTAGAACTCTGCTCAGACAACTGTGAACTGAATATGGAGTTTATGCCATGGCTGATAGGTACAACTGTGCACCTAAGGGAATTACAGGTGTGTCAGGATGCCAGCCAAAATCAAGCAACTCCCTGTGTGTGTGTGTGTGTGTGTGCGCGCGCGCATCCAAATAATGCCAAATCATGAAAGTGAAAAAAATAAGAATTGGAATTCAGGATCATAGTAACAAATGTGTAACCTAGAGTTATAAATTTGTGACCAGTTTGTATTCATGATCCTTACATATTCAATAGTGTAGGAAATATGCAGGGATTGTAAAAGTCCCCCAGTCCTGACTTCCTGGGCAGCAGCCACTGTGAGCAAAGGGAGTCTGTTCTCTTGTCAGTCAGCATGCAGAAGATGGACATTTCCATTTTCTTTCCATGTTGCAATTCCAGAAGGAATTGCAACAGGGATCTGTTACCATGCTGCACACTCCCAATCTATGATATTGTTTAATTGGCATACATATCAATCATACATGTATGGCTGAAAAGTCATACTGGCAAAGACGATTGGTTGTACCCATGCAGAATTATGTTCAGGGGACCTCAAGGCATGGCGAGGTCAAAAGTTTACTGAGGATTAGTTGGAGAACTTTACTTGATGAGGTTAAGATGATCCTCTCAGTAGCTCAAACCTAGAAGACAACAGCCACTGAAACTCCCAGACAAAGCAGTAATGACCAACGTCCTATAACCTCCCTCCTGCTGGTTTCCTCACCTGCACAGACATTAAGAAGCTATCACGACTCCCATCAATGCTTTGTCACTTAATGCCCCTTCAGGACAGTAAAAAGGTATTTAAACCCTGACTCAGACCCTGACTTTTTTCTAGCACTTAGTCATCACTCTGCACCCTAGACCCAGACTTTCGTTCCTCCATGCTTCCCTCAAACTCTCATGTTTGAGCCATCTCACCTTGACTCTCTTCTCTTCAGGATTGGTAAATATCACCCACTTCACCCTAACTCTTCACTATCCAACTTTTCCCTCCTTTACCTCTGTCAGCCTTGTATGGTTGTGAGACTGCTTGTGTGTGTTTGTGATTTTCCCTCAATAAAACATTATTTTAATCTCCAACTGATGTCTCTCAGTTAGTACTGGTACACATGTGTGAAGATCTTGTGGTTATGCCCCTCCTGCAGGCCTCCTTTGAGCTATAATTTCCCATCTTTCTAAGGAGATGCTGGCATTGCGAGTGGACTCCTGAGTCAACCACCAGATCTTGCTTTTGACTGTTGCACATGAGGCCACTGATGGAAGAGGGATGGAAACATCTTCTGCATCTTGATCAATAGAAGAACAGACCACCTTGCTTACAGCAACTGTCACCTAGTAGGTCAAGATTGGAGAGGTGGACTCGAGCTGGGAGATGCTACTTAGCTTTGCAACTACCTTAGTAAATAGCTAGTTTAGAATCTCAGCCAAGATTCTGTAATCTGGCATTGCTGACCTTAGAAGCCACCAATAAAAAATAACAATTGTTAGAGGAGCCCACATCACAGCTCCATTGCCAAAATGATGAAATTAATGAGGTAAGCAGAACCCTTTGCTCTCTGCCACATCTTCCTTTCATTATCTCTCTCAGTGGTTGTCATTTTTCTCTGCAGATAGATCCATCTTATTCTTACCCTATTTTTTTTTTATTCTTATTCTCTTTTCCTTTACAGAATGCATCCTAACCTTTTACCTTTCAGATTCGGAACAACAGCATTGCAAATATAAATATAAACAACACTGAGAGGAAAGAATGGCTAGAGAAAGAAGAAGAGAGAGGTTCCATGGCACATATGTACCTCTCCTAACTCAACTGCTGATTGGTTTCTGGCTCCCCTACTCCCCAATAAATGGCAGGGGGAAGTGCAAGAGGCACATGACCAAGACTGATGCCCATTTGAACTGGGGGCATTGATGAAGGAGCATGGTTGCTGAAGAGATGTTTGTCACCCGCTCAACCTTCTGCTCATCTAAGATAGCAGTTTTCAGTCAGTGCAGCACTTCCCATTGTGGCACGCCTCCAGGCCTTTCACAGCACACAGATGTGCCACCGCACAGCAGTAAAAAACCACTGTTCCAGGATGCCACTCTCAATCTAAGTAGATATCTCTGAAGTAGATACTGGACAAACTGTGACTAGGTGTTATGAAGAATCCTATGTTCCATATGTCACCATGAAATCTCATTCACTGAGTTGGGGATGAGCATTGAAAAGTAATAGAAACATAGTCCTGGACACAGTGGTACAAAGGGAATGCTGCCTGAAATAGCCATGCCCAGCAATGGATGACAGGCAAACCACAGACATATGAGTCCTAGCAGGATCACAGCAGCCATCAAACTAGAGTAAGTCCCAGCTAGAGTAGGGTGAGAGGAGGCATTAAGGAGAAGTTGAGATAGAGCTGAAGTTGCAACTAGAATAGACTCACTGAAAAAATTCTTGAAAAGTGAGTCCACACATGTGTGGAATCATAGAGTTGGAAGAGACCAGAATGGCCATTGAGTCCATCCCCCTGCCATGCAGAAATACATAATCAAAGCATTCCTGGCAGAAGCTCATCCAACTTCTCTTTAAAAACCTCCAAAGAAGGAGACTCTGCTGCACTCTGAGGCAATGTATTCCAATGGCAAACTGCTCTTATCATCAGGAAGGTCTTCCTAATGTGTAGATGGAATCTTTTTTCTTGAAGTTCGAAGCTATTGCTCCATGCCGAAGTCTCTGGAGCAACAGAAGACAAGCTTGCTCCATCCTCCATATGACGGCCCTTCAAATATTTAAACATGACTATCATGTCACCTCTTAACCTTCTCTTCTCCAGGATAAACATACCCAGCTCCCTAAGCCACTCCTCATAGAGCATGGTTTCCAGGTCATCTACCATTTTGGTTGCCCTCCTTTGGACATGTTCCAGCATTCTGTGTTCACATTCTACTGGTTTTAACTTATACCTAAGTTTCCTTACAGAAGAATTTGGACATTTTGTCTGATGCAGAATATCCACATCCAGTCCAAAGCTGCAGAAATGGAGCTGTGCAAGGGGGGCTATTTCACTTGTAGATGTGAACTGTGGATGGAAAGCCATGCATATTCTACACAGACATGCCTTGGACATGGACATTTGGTGGTTTATTCAATGGCACATTTGATGTGTTGGTTCAGGTGCACAACATTGTCATTCAAAACAAAAGTTGCATAGCACAGTTAATGCTTGACTCTGCCTATGAGAATTTATACTATGCAACTCCAGTTATGGGATGTTGGCCATCCTTTACAATTTTGGTAGGGACTGTTAGCACTGCAGTTGGTCCCTTCTCCACTGCAAACTTTCAAGTTCTTGTGAAAAAAAAAATTAGAAAAACAAGGTCATTTAAGGAATGTTCATAAAAAAGCAGTTGAATTCTGAGAATTCTTTAGAGGTTTTCTGGTCCCTTGCCAGTGGAGTTAAGAAGATATTCTTGCCCCTTTTCCTCTCTATCCTAGCTCCTTGATGGGAGAGGGAAAGGATGTCTTTGTTTAGAAGACAAGCCTTCTATTAAATTTAATTACTTCCCCTGCGGATTAAGTGGTGAAGGTGTAATTTACAGATGAAAGGTGGTGTTGCCTTTAAAATGCCACAGCAAAAGGATGGCTACTAGCAGGGGAGACTCTAAAATAAAGTGTTTCTCCACATGGCTTCTACTAACTTCTGAAAGCAGAGAGAAAGAAGAAAAAGAACGGAGTGAAATACTAAGCATTGGAGGCCATGAAGGAAGACAACAGAATGCATTCCTTAAGACAATAAAAGATGAGTAACCTTTCTTCTCTGCTTTTTGGAAAAGGAAAATAATAAATGCACTGAACCGTCTTGTTCCTTGGCAAGTTCCTGTTATTACCGATGGATGCTTCAAATGGCTGGAAAGTTTGGTTGGGTGCTCGTGTCTGCTTCCACAGTTCAGCTAAGGTGTCTCTCATTCAGGTCTGTTTTTGCTGTCACACATTATTCATGTAGTTCAGAGTAAATTGGGTATGATGATAGTAATAAGTAAACTGGGTATGATGATAGTAATAAGGCTGCTTCAGGAAATAGGATCACTATCCCTGCTCCACATTGCTGGCTGTTTCCGATGGAGAAGGTGACTTGGTCTGAGATCCTATATACTGCTTCCATGGTGTAAATCTTACACTCACTTAGTTACACTATGCCACCTGTCTAGTGAATATGTACATTGTACAACTGAGTACTATTATTCTACTTTCAACATCCTGTACATTGTGCAACTGAGTGTTATTATTCCACTTTCAACATTCTATAGAATCCTGGCGTTTGCAGTTTATGGAGGGGCATTTAGAATTCTCAGCTAGAGAACTCTTTGGCCTCAGTAAACTACAACCCCCCAGAATTCAACAGGATGTTGAAAGTGGAATAACAGCAATATAACAGTGTAGCGTGGAAAGGCCCTGATTGTATATCTGCCAGTATGCCTGCTTATCATCCTGCAATGGGTAAGGCACAGTGTCTGTTTTTGTAATCTCAGTGAAGAAAACAGTCCATTGTAAGTATTAGCAGATAGTTATGCACCATTCAACAATGGCCAGCTGTATAGCTGGAATCTGACTGGTTAGTCCCAAACAGGGCAGCCCCATTCAATCGATTGTTGAATGCTACGTCAACAGAAAGGCAAATCCAGCTGATTCAATAGCCATACTCTAGTCAGGGCTAACAGTAGGATTCTGACCTATGTCAAACGGTTACACTTCATAGAATGATAGAATCATAGAATCGTAAGGTTGGAAGGGGCCTTAATGGCATAGATCTAACGACTTGCACAGAGCAGGATCTCCAGATACAGTATCCCCAGAAGGTAGCTGTCCAGCCTCTTTTTTCAAGACATACAGAAAAGTAGACCCCATCACCCATCTAGGTAATTGGTTCCATTGCCATACCATTTGTGGAGCTCAGCTTACACAAACATGGACTGAGTGCATCAATGGGCACAATTGCCCCAAAAGTACAACTGCTCATGTAGGGGAACTTACAAATATCTGTGATATATACTATATTCCAGCCTGGTGTCACATCATAGATTTGCTGAGTTGGAATCAAATCATAGACAGAGAGAAGAAGGAGAAGGCAACATGGACATTCCTTCTTCAGCCAAACTGCTATGATTTTTGTTCTTTCCGGGTCTGAAATGTTCCTGGGCACATTTTTGAGTTCTTATTTTCTTGCTTACATAAACTTCACGAAGATGAGAGGATAGAAATCCCACCAGAACTAGCACTAGGCCAAGATGAAAAGCCATACCAAAAGTCTTATGTAGGATGTAGGAAGCAAGCCTCCATCTCAACAGGGATAATGCCAGAAGTTGGAAAAAGTTCCTTTTTTTTTTTTTTTTTTTTGGACTACTGCTTCCATAATCTCCCAACCCTGTATCTCCTGAGCAGGAGTTTTAGTCCAAAAAGGAACTTTTCCAAGTTTTGTTTCATGAAAAGGTACTCCAGTTTGCAAGTAAGAATCTGAATAAGGGAGTTATTCTGAAGAAAGTAGACATGCAGGGCATAGTGGAGAAGAAAACGCAGAGGGAAATTGGCATGTGGAGTTGGCATCAGACTGGACAGTGGGAGCCAGACAAAATCTAAGAAGCCAAACACAAAAGATCAGAGTCCACTTTTAGCTCAGCCAATGACAGGTCTAATATGGAAACATCTGTAGACGGGTCAGGTCAAGAGCAACCAACAAGCTACTGGGGTGGGCACTGATAGATCCCATGATAGAAGTTGGAAAGATGATGTCACTCCTTCCTCCTCTGGTCTGCAGCCTTTGATAGCTACTCACAAGGGAATACAGCCTACAGAATGGTACAGCTCCTGGTCTGCATCCCAGCTGAGATAATGATGAAGCTTCTCTGCATAGTCGTTAAAGGCTTCTCTCAATTAAGTCCTGTTTCCTGGCCACACATTTCAAGAGGATAGCAGGTTTTCTGCTTGGAATTGCTATAAGGATTCTCTGTTGCTAATTACATTTGATTGGGCTTTTGTTCGAAAAACCATTCACGCATCATTTGATGTCCCTGCAACAGCCTTTACAATCAGTAGACCCTTGTCGGGCAAGCTGGTGCAAAACCCTGCTTATTCTGTATGCTTTGAATGGGACTGCTTTTTTAAAAATGCTCGCTCTTGGGCCTAAATGGCATATAATTATATTGTCATATTGGTCCTGGAGCCATAAATTAAATTAGACGATAATGTGCTGACATCATGTTTGTGCACATTTGTTCTCTTACTAAAAGTGAGTTTCACACAGCTTGGAAATTCCTGGGTGTGGCTAATGTTTTCTATGCTGTACCAAAGATCTACTTAGCAAGAGGGAGAACTTGTTAGCTTGCCTGACATTCCACTGTGTGGGTCACTTGATATTGGAAGCAATATAGATCTTGGTGAGAACAGTTAACATTTCCCACTTAGTTCAATGACAAATCCAGAGATTCTCTGCTGGTTCGGGCATGGGTTGCCACTTTTTCTCTTATTTTGGTCCAGATCTTCTGCCTTAAACAGCTGCTTGAGAAGTGAAAATATGACAGTGATATTTTAACATCATCATTCCTCTCCTTCCTAAGAAAAGCTTCATCTATCTTTAAACCAAGGGACTGGTGCTTTGGGCCTACATCACTAGTAATCCAGATTAAGAGAGTACCAAGTACCACTGTTCTCTCCATTCCACTGCTGTCATCTACCAGTATCTCCTATCTGATGCACCTGCTGCTCATGGCCTTAAAATAAGGCCATCTTCATGAATGCTCAAATGCAGGTCTGAATGCAGTTTCCTTAGGCTTTGCCTCCTTTGCCTCATATCATTGTAACAGTTGCTGTTACTTCGTATATAAAAATTGAAAGTTTTCCAAAGAAGCAACTGGTCCAGATAAAGAAATCTCATGATATTTAAAATGCATGCATTGAGGGGGAGAGACAGTGGTGGCTGGTGGCTTCCATGTTAGTGGGGCAGTGAATCTCCTCTATGATGATGATGAGTTGGGGTCTCCAACTTCCTAAACCATACAAAATGTCTAGACAGACTGTCCTAGACTTGATACACTTCTGTTGATGAGTTTTATCTCACAGGCCTGGCATATCACCCATAACAATAGCCAATATCTTAATAGAGCTTGTTATTGTGTGCCTTCAAGTCATTTCTGCCTTATGGCAACCTTAACCAAACCTACCACAGGCTTTTCTGGAGGGTGAGAGTGTGTGATGCATCCAAAGTGACCCAGTGGGTTTCCGTGGCTCAGCGGGGAATCAGACCCTGGTCTCCAAGATTGCAGTCCAGTGTTCAAACTACTATGCCATGCTGGCTCTCGGAGTTTGGGAACTATAGGCTGGAAATTCTGTTGGTGTCCTATGCACATGTAAGTTCAGTTATACAGGGTAATGTAGCACTGCCATGGCATAACTACATGAGTGTAGATTTACACTAGCCAGACAAAATGTAGGTTCTTGATTTGTAAATACACCTGCTTGTTAGGATGTGAATGTTAAAATCCGTGACAGACTGAGGTATTCTGCAGTAGCCAGCAGCAACCAGGATTCCTTTCATGCTACAGAACTGCAGCACATCCTGGGATATGCAGTTTAGAGATTTAGAATTCTCGGCCAGAAAGCTTTTGTGCCTCAACAAGCTGCAAACCCCAGGATTCCAAAGGATGCTGTTGCGGCAGTTAAACTGGATACAGTGCTATAATTGTGTACAGGTGCAGCTCAGTTAATGGAGTAGATGTCTTTACCAGACCTCACTTCTTTGAGAGACAATTTGCTAACATATGTAAAACATGGAAAGAATAGGGATAGGTCCCTGGCCTACAAAAGAAAGAGCAGTTCAAAATGTTTCAGCCAACATTAGGCTAACTAAATGGAACAATCTGGTCAAGTTAAGCCTTGCAGAACTAAACAAAAATGTTTTGAACCTTCTAGAGACCACTTGAAAACTTCTTTCAAAATTCATTGAGCAATTATATTTTCTTTCACCCACTTTCTTTCAAAATGCATCAAGTGATAACTTTTTCCCTTTAAGATTTCTGTTTTGGTGGCTTCTAGATCTATGTTTTGTTTTGTTTTTTAACATGCTGCGCATAAGATGCTTATCTGCTCTCCCCCTTTGTTCCTCTGTTTTGCTTTTCATGCATGTTCAGTAAGGGGTTCTGGAGGCAGTTGCCATTTACCTTGCCTATTATAGGTAGGGACACACAGCTACTATAGGATCATCTATAGGAGAACCTCATTCTTTCCAGCAAAATCTTTATTGCATTGTTTACTTCAGACACACTGCTGCAACCCAGTGCTGAAAGTCTTGGTTTCTCCAACCATCTTTCACCATTTGTCCAAAGCCAATGCTGTTTTAAAAAGTCAGCTAGACAGAGGAGAAAGAAAGGGGGCTGGGTAGACAGAAAAAGACTTTGGCAGAGGCTCACTTATCTGAGGCATACCTGTAGTGTGAAAGGATCCCAAATTACATTACTTTTAGCTAGAACACATCTGCTGATATTCTACTTTGCTTACTTAGGCCATTTCTGCACTACACTGTTATAGTGCTATTATTCCACTTTTAACCTCCTGTGGAATTCTGGGGTTTGTAGTTTACTGAGGCCAAAGAGCTCTCTGGCTGAGAATTCTAAATGTCCTTCCCTAAACTGTAAACCCCAGGATTCCATAGGATGTTGAAAGTGAAATAATAGCATGATAACAATCTAGTGCGGAAGTGGCCAGTTATGTATATGTAGCTAACATCTCCCGGTTCAAATCCCACCCACTCCCAGACTACCTTAAGAGCTAGCAGCCTGAATGGGTGAAAGAAGTCCATTCAGCTTCCTATCAGGATAGAGGGAGGACGACATTTCCCCTTCCTTCCACCAGTGAGTGAGGCTGTAGCAAGGACTTGTGACAGCAAGGGGTCCTGCTTCTGATTACAGCAGCCTTGCTCACTGGCAGGAGGGGGCAGTGGTGGCAACATCTTCCTTCTTGTTCACCAGTTGAAAGCTGAATGGCTCTCCTTTATCTAATCCAGCTGCTGGCTCTTAAGCTAGGAGAAGAGCAGAGTGAATGAAAACAAAAGTACCAAGAGATGTTTTGAGAACTTGGGGTGTCTAGAGATAAGAGGACTTCCTGCTCAAGGATGAAAAGAGGGTAAAGAACTGCAAGTCTGGGAAACATTAAAAGACGTGGAGTAATGTTACATTTATAATAAATTTATGATCCCTCTCCAGTCACAACTTTGCATGCCTAAATTTGTATGGAAAGGCATAAAACCTGTATATGCCACGTATGCTTTAGTCTCAGCAACATTGGAAGAAGTGTGCTGTGTTGCTTGCTGTGCTACAGATAAACACTATTGTCTACCTCGGAGTGGAGCTTATGGACTGCAAGTTATTGTTACTGCGGTAGATAATCCTATCCCGGGGTCTACAATTTAATATTAAAAATATCTCCACGTGCTTGAGAGGTCCCCCGAATGAGCACGTAGGCAGGCACGGTCGAACGGCCGAAAACAGGAAAAACCCGGTCAGGCCAGTAAATCCATAGTCATGTAGCCCCAGGATACCTCCAGACATGTAAAACTTAAAATACAAAAAGGGTCCTCAGCCCCGAGGAACCGGTTTGAAGGGATTGACGCATCTGACATACAGCCCATCAAGCGAGGACGATTTGTATACAGCCAAGGATTTGACAACCCCAGCAAAATCCAATCATGCAAAATGTTGACATTTTGGAGCTTTGTTCTAGCTCCTCCACCTATTGTTCTCCCCGGGAAAGAATTAGCCCTCCAGGTACCTTTTCCCCCATAAATAAACCCAGTTTTTGGACCGCTCTCGGATTGCTCCCGGCTTCCCAGCAGGCTGTCACTCTGTCCGTTGAGCTATCCCCTCAGCTCTCCATGTGCTGAGTCTCATTTCTTTCTCTGCTGCTGCCTTGGACCTCCGGACATCAGGACCAGGTGCAGTATTCCCCAGCTGTAATCCTCCAAAAGTCCCCTATCCAATTTTCTCTCTTTTATTTCTAAATAGCTCTTGAGTGAGTGAGTGCGTGAGTGCATACATGGGCAAGTCTTTATTTTCAATAAAATCATTTTATTAGATAATTTCACTTGGTTTTTGGCTGAGCTTGACCCCATAAAAATTGGGTTAAAGATCTCTCTAGGTTACCCTGCCTCTCGTATTGCTATTGCTTGTGCTCTGGCTAGTTTCTATTCTCCATCACGTGGAGCACATTGAGGTGTCCCCCAAGGGACCCCAGAAATCAGGGTAACATTATCCAGGGCATGACAATGGGATAGAAATAAATAAATAAATAAATAAATAAGAACAAGATACACCCTCCTTGTCATTCCATTCTGAAAAGCAGCTCACTGGAGATCTGGGAAGTTGGTGTCAGCTTTCTTTTCCCAGCTGCAAAACTGTGGTCAGAGGCTACCCAGGTAACCCTGCCCCGATCCCTCTGGACTAGAAAATGGCCAGGAGAGCATAATACAGCACTACAAAGCACCTTTCTGTGGTATTATACTGCACTACAAAGCATTATGTTCCACCTGGATTCCATCTAAGAACTTAGACATGTTAAAATAGAAGCTAAACTAGACATACTGAAGTTGTTGTTGTTGTTGTTGTTGTTATTATTATTGCTATTTGTATCCCCACTTTTTGTCCAACATTGGGCCTTGATATGGCTTACATGTTAAAACAATAAAATTTAAAAATATATAAATAGTATATTTTAAAACAGAATTAAACTATTAAAATATTAAAACAGCAAAAAGGGGAGTAAATGGAGCAATTAAAATAAAATAGCACAGCACCCCCTAGAACAGTTGAAAACTCCTCAGTAATGATCAGTGAAAGGCAAGTCTTGAAAGCTCCATCTTGTCCATATAAAACCCAGCCCTTGCAGGCAAAGAAGGTAAGATTCTAGCAGAGCAACCTCTGAGCAAAGGGAGATACTGCTGCTGAACAATTCTAGGTTTCCAAGGGCTTGAAACCTCTATGAACAATATTTACTGGATGGATCTTCCCTATGAGTCCAAAATAATAGAGTCTTTTTGAACAAAGCCCCTGGAAATGTGGAAGTAGGTGTTGTCTGGATAATTGAGAGCTCAAAGAGTTACGTGTGAGGGGAGAGACCTACCAGCCCCTGCCTGCCCTCTGTGCTGCTGTGAAGGTGGATGCTGCTATTGTTTGAGTGCGGCAAGTGATTTTTTCCCCCCTTTTCAAGAGGGTACCACTAGGAAAAGAAACCTGAGCCAGTCCTTTCAAGCTCTTGATTCATACAGACAAAAGCAAATGGCTGGCTGGCTGAAGCCAAGTACCCAGCCAGTCATCCTCAGGTCTGTAGGCAGACTATCAATTTGGTATAGTTTTTTTTCTCTACTCACTCATGGAGCTTGGCAAGTTTGCTCTGTTTTAAAAGGAGACTCCACCACACTCTGAAGCACCATATTCCACTGTTGAACACTCTTATCATGAAGTTCTGCATAATGTTTAGGTGTAAAATCTTTTCCTGGTCATCCATATTCACAACTACTAGTTAGTCATGATTATCACTCTCCTCCTGAACTACTTTACTGGGCATCCTCTGCATGAGGTCGTTCTGTTGGTGATTGGAAAGTGAGTGAATGGCATTTCTGCAAGTTTTTGAAGGATTGGGAAATGTTATTTAGTTAACTATACTTAGCTAAGTAGCTGATACAGGCTACCAGCCATTGTTTATTGTTACGACTAAGGCCATTTCTGCACTAGACTGTTATAGCTCTATTATTCCATTTTCCACATCCTATGGAATCTTGGAGTTTGCAGTTTAGGGAGGGGCCAGCTGGCTCCTCCCTAAACTGCAAACCCCAGGATTCCATTGGATGTTGAAAATGGAATAATACTGCTGTAACAGTGTAGTGAGGAAATGGCCTAAGAATAGGATAGATTTTTGCATCCTGACACGCAAAGATAAATAAGAACAAACATTTCTGTGCAGTGTCCTTTCTGTATTCAACAGTCCAGAATATTCCAGGGGGTTTTTCAACACAGAAAAGCAAGAGCGCTTAAGCATTCTGAGTAAAACTATGCAAAAATCTCACTGCTGTATTATTCCTCCTGATGAGGTTTCCCAACTTTTGGAAAGAGCATTTTTCACCCAGGGGAGGAATAATTGCCAATATTTTTCTATTCCCGCAGTTTAGCCTTTTGCTTTCCTTTTCTTGAAACTGTCCATAGGAAACAAAACAACACAAATGCCCTTGTTTTCCTTTCTTTATTGATATTCTTGGTGTGCGCTGCACAAAATAACTGTAATATAAAGGAGGTTAGCCACAGGGTTTGTGTGCGTGCCCGTGCTTAATCTGTTGGGACGCTGTTGTTTAACTGCCATTTAAGATGAATGACTTATAATCCCCTGCAGTCCTGCAACCCCTTTAAAGAGAGGCTAGAATATTGCTTAGCTCATGAATAGATCGACTGGAGACAAGCTGATAAGCGACGCACGTCAATAGTACTGACATGAATGGGAAAAAGGTTAAAAGCAACTTTGCAATTTAATACCTGATGGCTTCAATCGAAGTCCCCCCCACCTCCATATGATGTGTACATACAGGGACAGAGACTGATTTTCAGTGTGGGGCTCCTCAATCATTGTAAGGCGTGTCCCTCATACCTCCCATGAGCTGGCTTAGAGTCCTGAGGTCCATACATGCTACAAAATTATAGTGCTATTATTTCACTTTAACAATCATGGTTCCATCCTATGGGATCCTGAAATAGACAGTTTAGGGACGAGCTTTTAGAACTCTCAGCCAAAGTGCTTCAGGGCTTCAGCAAACTACAAACCTCAGGATTTCATAGGACAGTACTGCTGGAAAATTCTAGCATTCTCTCTCCCCATCTCTTGTTCTAGGACAAATGGAAATTAGCTAGTATAGGGTTGACTGTTGCTCTGTGTTACTTAAAATAATTGGCTATGGTATCCAAACTATGTGATCCAGGTTACATTCTGGTGTCAGTTACTGGTCATACTTAGAAGGCCATGCCTCTCACTCTCTCCCCGTTTAGCAGTCTTGCTTCCAGCTACTTCTCTCTATGCTAGCCTACTCACTGAGAAGCTGATGAGTTTAAAATGAAGACAACTTTCTTCCCAGATCTTTTTGTTAGTTAGGTAGGATCTAGTTTCTCTAATGGATATGTGATTATAAAGTTTATTAATGAATCCTTTAAATTTGGAACCTGAAGCTGCCTGCCTTGTTTTTGCTTTCAAGTCAGCCTCCAGTTCAGGGAAGACACGCAGAGATTGAGACATGCCTTTTCTGCTACTCTGCTAAAAGAAGGCTAATTCCTTACAGCTTTAACTTCTATAGAGTTCCCCAAAGGACTAACACCTTGGGAAACTCTAACCCCCAACAAGTACCATGGCAGTTAAAGTGGAATGATAACACTACAATTCTGTAGTATGAATGGGACCCTGCTCCTAGAAACATCACTTGACTTCTTTTGGTTACAGTAGAACCATTGTGTTAATAGTTGAATGTTGAGTAACTCCCATTGACACAACTGGTTTCCTCTAGATGGGACTTCCAGTAAGAAGCAGGCCATGTCTGCATTGAAAGCAAGGACTTTGATTGATGTTCCGTGGTTATCCTCATGACCGTAAGTGCTACCAAGCAGTGGGCATTCCTCGTTCTTTGGACTTGCTAAGGTGCAGAGATGGATTTTTCATAAGTTAAGAAGTTAAAAAAAAATGGTAGCACCAATGCAAATGAATTACTTTCAAATATGAATAAGGAAGTTTATTCAGTATTACATTGCCTAAGTATTATTCAACATTATCTTGCCTACAGAAATGGTTGGGCATTCTTGACAGATGCAGAAAAAGCTGGATTTTCAGGCCATTTCCGCCCTACACTGTTATAGTTCTATTATTCCACTTTCAACATCCTGTGGGTTTGTAGTTTAGGGAGGGGCATTTAGAATTCTCAGCCAGAGAGCTCTTTCGCCTCAGAAAACTACAAACCCCAGAATTCCACAGGATGTTGAAAGTGAAATAATAGCACTATGACAGTGAAGTGTGCATATTGTGCAGTGACATGCACTGTGCATGGGTGGGCACTGAGCATGCACATGCAGTTGTCCACAGTTTTACATTTAGTTTTAATTTCACATTCATTTGCCCAGTGTCATAATTCACAAATGACAAGATGGTGTTATGCAGCTCTAATGTAAACTCCATGAATACAAAGCTACACCCCAGCTCTTTGATATAGCATCTCAGCCTTATTCTATGTTTTTGGTATGACCAGTCTAAATTTACTGTACTGAAGGTTGGGGGGGATGTTAAATGGTTTGATGGCAGTAGGCAGCAGTCTGTCTGATCAACTGTAAACACTTGATGGCTTTGGCCTGGTTTTGCAGGCTGCATTCCCCTGCTGTGAAGAACTTTATAGGAGCTAGTAAGGTATAATTAATGAATAGTAATTGCAGGTTACTGTAGGTGTCTGATCCTCCTCATCTGCCACATATGATGAGATATGGAAATAGAAGGAGGAGGTAAATGCCCCAAGCTAGGCACCATGCTCTGAACTTTTGATCAGCTCTCCATTTGGATGATGAAACATGACACTGAGATGCTTCTAAATGCAGGTGCATTTTGCACTGGACTGCTCAGCATATGTTTCTAACACAACACAATCATGTCTGATTACACTCTTAAGCAATCATCTTCCATGACAGCTGACAAAACAAGAGGTGGTATCTTCCATTGGAGGATTTTTAGTGTCTCTCCAAAGATTTACAATTCAAAAGAGATGGTGGGGGGAGGGGAAGAAGAAGGAATTAAAATTCTGAAAGGGTATGGAAAAAGCCCCAATCCACAGGTATATAAATACCATGTTTGATAGGACATTTCCTATAACATCTTAGTTCTCTACCACTTTGATAAGGTCATAGAACCAGAATCTGACCTTGCTTGTATTTGTGTTCGGGGCTGAAATAATACTCATGCTTTCATGTTCTCAGCAACATATAAGATCCAGCCAAGCTCTCATAATTCCACCTAGCAAGGAGAAAAGTTTTGAAATTACTCATTCTTGCAGGTCAGAATGAGATAAGTCAAGGCTGAGATGCTGCATCAGGAGATATATTGGAAAGTTCTGCCTTGAGGGAACTATAAAATGTCTTGACTGACCCTCCTTCAGAACTCATCTTCCTTCTTTAGCCTCTTTCCACAATCATGTAGTGAGCAGTGGAGAGTGAAGAATGGCTGAGGAACATATGGCTAAGTGACTATAGTCAAAGGCACAATGATGAAGGCCTCTTCTAAGGACCCCCTGAGGTCCTCCAGAGGTTTTGGAAGATGATGTCATCATAGTACACCTGGCTATAATTACACAGCCAGACACTTCTGAGCCATATTCTGTTGCCACACTCAACACCCCCACTTTGAGAGGTGTGATATTTTTCATAAATTAGACATACTTATAGCTGAAAGTGTGTTTGGAGAAGCACTGGCTGTACACGTGTAGACAAGTCAGGATGACCTTTGCATGGCCAGGTCATAAGTTTAGAAAGGACTAGATGGGAAAGCCCAGCTCGGATGGGCTTGGGATGATACTTTCAAAAGGCTGTAAGTTACAAACATTCGAGGAAACAATAGAAGGTGAAACTGCTCAAATGAAGCAGTCAGGTACTCCAACTGTGAGGCTATCCAACAGAGACCTTTCTGATTCACCCTACACAGTCAGGACATTAAGAGATTGACCTACAGAGACCTTCCATGTTCAAATTACCTGACCAAAACATTAAATGATTGTCAGGACTCCCATCACCAAGAGTTAATCAATCAACCCATTCTGGACTCCTTTGTCAACATCATGAGAAAGTCATTGTGGCTTTGTCCACGCAGCCTCCTTCAGGGCAGAAAATAGGGTATAAAAACCATGCTCCAGCCCAGGCAATTTGTAGTACATTGGGTATCATGCTGTACATGATCCTTCAGATTCCCATTCCTCTGTACTGCCCTTAGGCTCTTGTTTGAGCCATTCCACTTCAAACTTCTGCTTCAGAATTAGTAAATATCACCCTTTCCACCCAAAATCTCTTGCTATCCAACCTTTCTCACCTTTCCATCCAATAGCCTTGTATGCTTCATGAGATTGCTTGATTTTCAGTAAAATACTCTGTTTAACTTTTAAATGGGGTTCTCTCTACAGTTAGTACCATATACATAGGCGAAAAGGTCCTGCTGTTACCCTTCTCCCTCCTCTTGCAGGCCTCTTTTGGGCTAATAATTCCCCAGATCCAAAGGAGACACTGTCACTGCCGGTAGACTTCAAGACCCCCCCCCCCCACTTTTTAGGATAACAACCCCATTCCCTACTTGTCACTACATGGTCATGGGCGGGGGGCAAAGGAATAAGGTAAATCCTGTAGGAGGATGAGTGTACAGATATCTCATAGTTCTGCCATAGTGGAACTTTACAATTCATCTCCTGATGCAGCATCATCGCTGGAGATTTACATTCCATGACCAGAATTCAGGTTGGGACATCCACAACTGTACATGTCCCTTGCACATGCAGATGTGCTTTTTTGGGGCACTATGAAGGTTGGCATTCCCATGCCCTCTGCACAGTGCCCAAAGTTCCCCTCCCTACTTACTTTGAAGCCACCCCATATAATCATGCCATGTTTCAACCTGAATAGGCAGGATCCAAAAAGCATTCAGCAATCCCCTCCCAGCAGGATGCAAAATGATTCCAGAAATGTTGGTACCTCCAGAGAACCCCCGCCGATGTGAGTATTGATGTCACCTTTGTGTATCGAGATATGGGATGATAGCCAGACTTTCTCAGATCTTTTCTGTATATGTTGCAGCATGAAACACCTCTGTGAGGCCACTTCAGGGTTCTAAAGTAAGTTGGCAGCTGGCAGATGAGTCAGCACAGTGTAAAGTTTGTGTGTTGATCCTGTGCTGAGGAGCTATTAATCTGAGGTGTGTGTGTGTTCATATTGGTTGTGTCACAACTGTACCTCATATTCACCAGTTTTGATTTGTTGGTCAAAAATTGTGTGTGTAAATGTGTGTTTTGATTTCATAATTCTTTATCACACTCATTCAGCACTGTTGTTTTCCCAGGCTCCTGCTCCTTTTGTGTGATTTCTCCCCTTAGCTACTGATTTTTCTTTCCCCTCCTAAGTAAGTCTCACCTGTGATTCCTTTCAAATCGAGGATCACAAAATATATGATGTCAAAATGTTGCAGAGCTGATTAGATTTGACTATGTGATGACTTCAATGGCAAGAAGTGAAGTAATGAGAAGGCAAATGATGGTAATGGAAGTAAATAGCTGTCCACTTTCACCTTGAGTGCCAAAGAATAATTGAAAAATAGAGATCCAGAGATTGCCACCAAATGCAAGCAATTGCAGCTTAGCCCATTATAATATTCATTAATTTTTTTAGTACGTAAAGCAAAGTTTCATCTAGGTTCTCCCGGATGCCTGCATTTGTTTCTGGTTGCTGTTTTGCTCTTTGTGGGAGCATTGATTGTGTTGTACAAGTGTCAATTTGCCAGCACTGGGGGAAAAATCGGGTGGACAGATGTACCAAGATCTTAATGCTCCAATTCACTCCACCAAGATGCTTTATTTCTAAGTTACGGGCGCACCAACCTATACATACTTAATAGACTTTAATGTATGACTGACATAATTCCCTTTTCTAGAGATAATCTTCCAGCTTTCCAGATGAAACAAGCAATTAGGTTTGCATGTTGTTCTTCCTTGGTGTAGTGGTTTGAGCATTGGACCATGATCCCAGAAACCAGGTTTAAAATGCCTGCTCAGCCATGGAAATCCACTGAATGATCTTGGGCAAGTCCTGCTCTTTCATCTTCAGAGGGAGGCAAAGGCAATTCCCCCATGGGACAAATTTTGCCAAGAAAGTCTCATGATAGGTTCTCCTAAGTGTTGCCATAAGTCAGAAATGACTTAAAGGTACACAACAATCACTTCAAAATCCACAGGATCCATCTACCATGAAGGTCATGGCCAAGATACAATACCAGAGTTGTGTAACATTAAATATCCAACTAAAAAGATATGCAATAACCGGGCTACATTACATTAATTGTGTTGAATGGCAGCATTGCACAACTGAACCAAGATACCAAAGGTCAATGAAATGCACAATAAAATGTGCATGAATGTGCACAGTTTAATGTGCATCCATGTGCCATGTGCAGTGCACCCAATGAACATTAATACGTCATGTAAAACTTCTGCAACCTTCAAGTGACTGCAATTGTCCAACCATTTTTGTGGGAGAACTTATATATGTCTCAGACACCAACAGAAATTTGGCCCATGTGTTGTTTTTTTTCCAGATTGTCTCTTCTGTCTTTCATTAGGCTAGGCAAGTCAGAAAGTAACGTATCTTTGAGAGAAATTTGGGTTCTAGTCATGTGTCAAATTCCTTACCAACCCCACTCCTTGCATTTGCTCTTCTCTTCAAATATTTCCCTCAAAGAAGAGCCAGCAAATTCATCTTTGAGTCTTGCTTCAGACAAATTTGTTAAGCACTGCAACCCAGGCCCTACTAACTACTCGATGGGAGTTTATTCCTTCATTCCCCCCACTCTCCACCATGCTCAAAAGGAATCTGCTGCTGGTGAGACCCAGACAGCACCCTCAGCACAGCCTGTGCATATTGTATATTTTTAATTCCTATGAGTCTGTGATATGGGTATTCAGAATCCCCTTAAGAAATTTCACTAGTTTATCAAAACTCTTTCCCACCCACCCATAAAATTCCTCTGATGTTTATCCCCAGTGGGACTCTTCCTATTTGCCTTGAAGTTTGCATTTAAGCAACATTCAGTAGCAGCCCTAGTTGTTTCACATCCTTATAATGGAGATGATACAGCTGCTGCATATGCCTACAGTAAGTTGACATTATCCTTAGGACTGGCTCACATCAACAACAGGCCAGAAATTCTGTACGCATGGTTGGGCAGCTATCCACATGCATGTTCTTAGCCCTGGCTTGATGTAGTGTGATGCAGAGAGGAAGGGCTGGTGAAGATTTCTGCTGATGCCCATGGCAGTGGGAAAGGGGAGCACTGCAACAGTCAAAGTAAAAATCAAATAGTGAAGCCAACATGACAAAAAGGCAAACATGTCCCTTCTCCAAATATTTGGCAGGCCTTGGGAACTGCTTCTACTTCCTCAGTGTCTGGAGCTCCTTTTTGCTCCTACCACCAAGTTTGTTTTAAGATGGAAAATTTTCATCTGGAAGTGCATTTTGAAGAACTTTCAGCTCACCACTATTTAAAACATTGCCGACAAACAGAAGTGGCTAATAGCTCCTTTGACAGTGAATCTGCTCTGGGTTTTAGTCCAGTCTTTAAGGAACTATCCAAGGTGCTGAACATAATTTGGAATCAACATCTGCTATCTTTGATAGCATCTTTAAAATTCATCCTAAAAGCCAAAGCATATTAGAATCATAGAACTGTAGAGCTGGAAGAGACCACAGGAGGTTTTGGAGACCAATCCCCGCCATGCAGGAATATACCATCAAAGCACTCCAAACAGATGGCCATCCAACCTCTGTTATTCACTACTCTACCAGCATGGAAATCACCAACTGCCACTGCTCAGAAATGAACTCCAGTGTTCAGGAATGCACACTGTAATGGCATTAGGTCATACTGAGTTTTATCACGTGCTCCAGTAGGTGATTGGGAAATTGATACAAGAGTGCTGTTATTGCTGGCACCCATATGTTCATCAGAACACACTAAGGCCAAGATGTTACATCAGGGATGTGTAATAGAAATCCCCACATGTTGAGTTAGCACATTGCTTGTGAAATTAATTCTGGTGCTTAATGGCAGTGTTGCACAATTAAATGCAAGCCAGCACTGCATGCAAGTGCACAAGCCCTGTGTTTCTGCAAACATGAACTGAGTACAGCTGTTGCACACTGGACAAAAATGTCCAACTGCTTCTGCAGGGGTGTCATCAGGTCAGTCTAAGCTTATAACCACATTCAGGGCTGCTATCTTATATCAATGGAAACCTGTGTAGTTATCATGCATCTGCTTGTGATTTATTACTCCAATTTGATTAGCGAGATTGTCGCATGTAATGAACAGCCCCTTAACTATCAGAAGGGAGGGGAAATTGGAGAAATGCATGGGGGATGTGGTGGACCCCTGCTATTACATTGCATTACTTCTGGATCAGTGCAGCAAAAGAAAATCAGAAGCTGAAGTGACTGGGGGGAAATCAAGCTATTTTGCATTACCAGATGGAATTAACTGGACACTGGACTCATGAAAAACAAGAGAAGGAAATCCTCCCGCCAGTGATTGACATCCCATAATAGTCATTAGTTTTATACATGGGGTGGAGGGACCGACCAAAAATGAAAGAGGAGATAAAATGAATGCAGAATGGAGCCTAGTGTTGAAGAAAATGAGACAGCAGTCAGGTTGTGAATGAGCTTACTTAATAATGGGAAATAGTAATACCAAAGTCTACAGGCTAAATTAGAAGTCAGTAGATGATACCTTCTGATATTTATGCACAGCCTTTTCTTGTAATAGATCCCCCAAGCACTCAACAGAGTATGCTAAGGGTGCAAAAAAGATCTTTCTTGCCAGCCATTAAAACAGACCAGTGCTATGGAACGTTTTGTCTCTCCCTAGTATTTTATAGACCTTCCATTACTTAGGTAGCAGGAAGCCTTGGAATGTTTTCTGAATTTATTGCATTGTTTAGAAACACATATTTCTCCCAGTGTTACACATGTTAAAAGCAGACAAAATGGGTTGTTACAGATCTCAGTTATGTAAGGATATTAAGTCCTGGTGACCAAAGTAACTGCATCTGTGTGGGTGATGGTGGCAGTACAGTGGTTGTAGGGTAAAATGGTTAGAGGTAAAGCAGTCATAGGTAGTGGCAGAGGAAGGCCTATTTTGCGATACAGTTGCCCTGCAGCTCCTGAACTGCTCAGGATGACAGTAGAGATGGTTTTCTCTGTTGTCCCCATACCCCTGCTATGCTCTGCTACAGAAGTACACTAAAATAGTGTAACAGATGCTATGGCATCAATCATCAGTAGGTATCTGGCTGCTGTTTTGCTCTGTTCATATGACATATCCATGCAAATAAATGAATAGGGAAAAGGAGTGGCACTCAACCTGATGACTTCAAACTTGACCATTAGATGAATGACTAAGAGCTGCAAATGAACCTGTTGGCTGAGATCTTGTACTGCATAAAGTAGTATAAAGGTCCCACATACAGACCTATGCTATGTCTTTCCTATCAACTCTATCCTGGACTTACTGTTAAGCTCCCCACACTCATTCAGTGGCTGGTGGAGAGCTGGGGCCATACATCCCTCCTCCATGATATGGTTTAATTAGCAAAAACATATGTTTAATTGGCATAAAATATAAATTATATCCTGTTATGACTGGGAGCTGGCTGGTAAAGAGGAAACTGGCTGCACATGCGTGTTGCGAACTTAGGTCAAGAGAAGACCTTAGGGCATGACTAGATCATAGCCGGGGAAGCTCCCAGACAATGGATTTACAGATGTCCCTCAATGACTCAATCTTTAGGACCAATTGCACCAAAATTGCTTTCAGGGAAGGACTGATTATCTTCAACCTTCTCCCTTTGTCCAGCAAAATCTCTCCTTTGTTCCCTCATCTGTCAAGCAATCAAGGAGCTATCATGATTCCCATCAGTTCCTTTGTCACCTAATGCTAAGGCCATTAGCTCATTCCAGACCTCAATCTCCACTCTCCAGATCCCATTGTTTACTTTGTCAGAGAGCCATTTACACATTCCCTCTCAGGGTGGAAAAAGAGGATTTAAACACTGGATTTTTGCTAGATAACTCATCATACATTTGGCATACTGACCATCACTCTGTTGCTCCAATTCCCAATTTGTATTACCCTTGGACTTCTAGTCTAAGCCACAACCACTTCTTCCCTTCTCTCTGGACTGATAAACATCACCCACTTGGTCCTAAACTCCTGCTATTCAACCTCTCCTCCTTTTTCCTTCAGTTAGCCTTGTGTGATTGTGAGACTGCTTGGATCTCATGTGTGTGAGATTGCAATTCCCTCAGTTAAAAAAAAAGTTAGTCTTGGATTGGTAGATGTAGATGTAAAAGATCTTGTAAGATTACCACCGTCACTCTCAGCCTCCTCTTTGAGTTAATATTCCCCACTGCTTCATAGAGGCATTGGCATCGCGGGTCACCCACATTTTTGAGGTAACAGGGATGGGTGTCAGAAAGCATGTGGCTATGTCCTCATAGCTAGACACAGACTATTTACATCATCTACCAAGATCTGCCATGGTCTCTGCATGTCCTCAAAGATGATGCAACGGTTTTCTATCTGGCTATGCCTCAACAGGCAGATGCTTCTCATTCTTTCAGATCTGTAGCAGCCACTGAATGGCTGTCTATGTACGGATTGTTGTAGTGGAATGGTGAGTGAAGCAAGTGTGTTGGCCGTGATGGAGAAAGAAGAGACTATCAAGTACCACATTAACAACAACAAAATACATATTCAGATGTAAGTTGGATTTATGCTTGCCTATGTCATTAACAGGATGCCAGGCACTGGGTGTTAACCTGCTCCCCCTTTCACATATTAATTTCCACAATAGACATGTTTTGTATATATTGCTGCAGACAACATGGTACATCAGTAGCATCATTAGTAATTCTTCTGTCTGAAAGGCTGTGTGGTTTTGGTGGTGAAAATTATTCTCCCTCCACTATCCCAATGATGGAAGAGTGAACAACAGCTTTAACTTTCTTTTTAAAATGCGGAAAATTTTTACAGGTGCCAATGGAAAACAAAGCATTCCCACACTAAAAACCAAAACAACCTTAAAGTCATCTGGCCGCAGTTGGGCCAGATTAATCCCCTGCCATCTCTCCAAATTCTGTGCAGATGCTTGAACAGAAATGATCAGGTGATAGCCTTTTGGGTTTTCTGGTAAGAATGGGAGGACTGGGAATCCAGATTCCTGAATCTCAGTTCAGATTTGGTGTCCAGACTGAAACCTACTGGGTCCATATCAATCTGATCCAAATCAGCCCCAGAAGCATATCTGGATCAGAGTCTAGACCAAATCAGAAAAGGTGTTCATGCTTAATGTGCATGAGTGTTATTTTTAAATATAAGACTCTGTAAAAATAAAGCCTGTTGGTAGTGTTCACTAGAGTAAGCTAACAGAACAAATGAGCTTTCTATAAGTATTGAGCATAAGAGTTCTCCTGAAGTTGACACTACAAATGGGATTCCGACCAATTTTCTTATATATTTAGGTCTTAATCCAGTTGCTAATTTCAACGGCAATGGACCAGCCCTGCATAAACTTTGAATCAGAAACTTCCGTTTAATTCATTGGGTCTACTTTAGGTGGGATGAACAGTTGGATTTATATGTTAAAGTGAGTGTATATGATATAACTTCTCCAATCAGCATCAAACATTTTCCATTTGATTTAAGAGGGAGGATTAATGTTCAGAATCCTCTTGGTGATTATGCATACCTACATTTGTCTACAGAAGTGGTTGGAAGTGGTTGTCTGATGCAAAACAATTCAAGGTTGTGGTAACACCCACAAAGTTTTTCATACAGTGGCATTCCTCATAGATGTGCCTGAGTGTGCACTGCCCATTGCACACAAGTTGTGCGTTCAGCTGCACATTTGGTGTCTTGATTCAGTTGGGCAACTTTGTTATTTAACTGCATGGCATGTTCACGTTCACAACTTTGATATGGGATGTCAGTCCCTGTGTGTACACTGTGCATCTGATTTAAAAAACTGGGACCAAAAAGGGCCTTTATGTGCAGATATAGCATGCTAGTCCATGATCGTAATTGAGATTCACAGCAACACTACTGTTGCATATACTGCTTATTCAGAGATTTATATTCACACTGGAATCCCACAGACCTTTGGATCATGCCTAAAAGAATCCTCTTAAATTCCAATCAGGTGCAGATAACTTTGAGAGGGGGAAAACATCTTTGAGAAAAAGAAACTGGTCTTGATTATGCACACCTAAATGGAACCAAAGGGCAAGGTTTTTGGTCTTTAACTTTAGCAGGTTTGTCAGCTAGAACAGAAACAGAGGTTTCAGAGTAGGCTTCACTGGGGATATAATTACAATTATTAGCTCATCTGGAGAATTACTAAAAGGACATGGAGGTCAGTGAAGAACACTCTTCAGCATGGAACTGTGTTAAGAATGAGAAATGAAGCAGACTCATCAAGGTGGGTGGAGGCTCAGTGTGTTCACCATCTTTGGCAGAGGTGGTGGTACTGTGTTCTGCTACAGGCTGGCATCCTGCTAGTGACATGCACATGCATAAATCATGCTACACATGGGGTAAATTATGCACTATGACTTAACAGGCATATTACGCTAACAGCTGAGGAAGCAGAGTTGCACATACAGCAATGTTGTGCATTGCAGCTGCACGTTAACAGTTGTGCATTGTGTTTCAGCCATTGTATGTAAATTGGGTCCTCTCTGACCAAGCCATGTCTCCTGTTTAAAGCCAGGAAGTGCCTGGGTGAGTGCCCATCTACACTTTATAAGAACCATCAAGAGAAAGCCAGAGAAATCCTAAGACTTATGTGGGATACAAACCAAAGTATTGTCCAGACAGTCCAAGGTTCAAAGGGAGAAAGCAGTTCTGAGCAGAGTCCAAATCTGAGAGCAGAGTTGTCAAAAAGATTAGTCCAGAGGTACATCTCAAAAGTCAGGAAACCAGAGATGTCAGAAGGGTTGTGTAGATCACTGGGAGCTATTCTATAACAGCAGAATGTTCTGGGCTAAACTAACTTGTAGTAAGAAGATAATCAGCCCAGCTGGCCTCATTAGCTCAGTGTCCTGTATTTAAAGAAGACCAGGGCATTTCTCGATCTTTTGCTCTTGCTGCTCTAATACCATAAGTGCTCTGCTGCCTCTTCCTGATCTGCAGCTGCTATCTGGGATGCACCAGGCTATGCTCCTGCCGGTGTCATGGCAAGACTGTTAGCCTCGTTGGTTCCAACTGAACTTGCCATTTTGGCTCTCCTCTTCCCCTTTTTCATCTGAGGCCTCTCTCATGGAAGACATGACACCATGTCCCTATAATCCCCCAACCCCCATAATGCCTCCTCCGTATCTGCAAAGTTGCTTCTACTGCAATCCCTAAAATTCACTGCCCAATGCACTATATTCCTTTTCTTTTTTTATATCCCCTATCTTTTATAAGGTTAAAGGAGTAAAGGTATGTGAATCTTTATGCATTTCATCCTTGCACATATGAATGAAAACATTCTGAATTTTCTCCCTGCTAGGTGAGATTACAATTTCTTTTTTTGTGCATTTTTCAATGATTTTCACATTTCAGGACGTATTCTGTAAAATTGTCATAAATTGACATTGGCCTAAATTCTACAAGTCCTAATTATACTAGAGCCACTGAATCAAGTGGTTTTCGCCTTGTGTTGACTCATCATTCAACCATTCATTTATTGAGTCTACTATGGTTAGGACTAATCAACAGGATTGCAGCCATTTTTGTACAAAAAGACCATAGTATTTTTGCATAAAATGTTACGTTTCTAACAACAACAAAAAAGGGGGGGTTGATGGGCAACCCCCCCTTTTTTTTTCTCTTGATGACAGTCATGATAAAGAAATGTGCTGATCTTCTACTCTTGCACAGTTATTAAGAATTTCACACTAGCTGATTTTTTTCAATGAGGACTGGAATCCTGTTGGTGTTTTATGCCCAGATAAGTTTACTTATGCATGCAGCCATACTTTTTTGGCCATGAACTAGCATCCAGTTCCCAGTTGCATAAATGGAGCTCTAGAAGCATAACTGTTGCACATGTAGTTGAGCTTTCTTAGACAGCATATAACTACTTATTGATACCTTCAGTGTTCCAGTGTTACCAGGCTGTAAAGCCCCACACTTTGATATGATTTAATTGGCAAAATATATTAATTGGCTTTGATGTACAACGCACCCTCCTATGACTGTATGGCTGAGCTAGGCAAGAGGAAAAGACTGGCTGAATACATGAGCCTGAGAATTAGGTCAGAAACCCCTTTAGGCATAGTCAGGTCATAGTCAGAAAATCACCAGGAAAGGCCAGAGATAATAGGCTTGCAGTTAGCCTTAATGACTCTACCTTTTGGACAATAGCGTCTGGGAAATTCCCATCAAACTTCTGAACTCCTTTTCCTCTGACCAAGCAAACTTCTCCTTTGTCCTCAAACCTGTCTGACAAGCACCAAGCTATCAGGATGACCATCAGCCCTTTGTCACCTAACACAAAAAACATTAGCCTATTCCAGACCTCATTGTTTACTTTGTGAACTCCATTGTTTACTCAGCTGGAGAAACATTAACATCCTTGCCTTCTAGGCAGAAATCGAGAGTATAAGCCTCTAGTTTTGGCCAGTCAGCTCTCAGGACACTCTCAGTATTTCTGGTTGTCACTCTGCTGCTCTGATTCCCAATTGTGCACTGTTCTTAGACACAAGTCTACTTCTTTGCTGCTCTTCTGGACTGGTAAATATTACCCACTAGGCCCTGAAATCGCACTATCCAAAGCTTTCCTTCTTTTTCCTTCAGTTAACCTTGTGAGATTTCATGACTGTCTGGACCATGTGTGCGTGATTCCTCCAATAAAACACAGTTAAGCTTACTTTTGAATCTCTGGGTGGTTTTCCCCTGCAGAAAGCAAAACGTGAGGTAGGGTCTTGGTTGACCTGTCTCGAAATTCGTCATCATCAAAGATGAGAAAAAAAACTTAGTGGCCAAGATCCTGAATCAAACATGATGCTACAATGCTGTGGCTATACTGCATTTCCCCAAGTGATCCCCAAAGTTCACCTTAAAATCCAGGCACCTGCTTGAAGAGATGAAATTCTGCAGTGTTGGTGAGTGTAGTGCTGAAGCATAATACATCCAGTCCCTCTCAACAGTGACTGGTGGTATGGCAAGGAGAAACAGGGACCCCTGCAAGTGGAAAAGTAGTTCAATAATCCTTTAGCACCCAATTCAGCACTCTAGCAGAACTTCATCTCACAGAATAGAGTGATGCAATTACCTCCCTTGATCTAGGAGCATGGTATCTAGATCAAGGGAGGTAATGGTACTACTCTATTCTGCTTCGGTTAGACCTCATCTGGAATACTGTGTCCAGTTCTGGGCACCCCATTGCAAGAAGGATATTGACAAGCTGGAGCATGTCCAAAAGAGGGCAACCAGAATGATGAAGGGTCTGGAAGCCATGCGCTATGAAGAGTGGCGTAGGGAGCTGGGTATGTTTAGTTTGCAGAAGAGAAAGTCAAGAGAGGACATGATAGCCATGCTTAAATACTGAAGGGATGTCATGCTGAGGAGGGAGGAGGCTTGCTCCAGAGACTAGGACAAGGAATAATGGATTCAAACTGCAGGAAAAGAAGTTCTACTTAAAGTTCAGGGAGAACTTCCTGACAGAGCTGTCTGGCAATGGAATATGCTGCCTCAGATTGTGGTGGAGTCTCTTTCTTTGGAGGTTTTTAAGCAGAGGTTAGATGGCCATCTGTCAGGAGTGCTTTGATGTGTGTTCCTGCATGGCAGGGGGTTTGACTGGATGGTCCCTGTGGTCTCTTCCAACCCTATGACTCTATGAGTACAGCTGCCTCGATTTTAAGGTGGTTTTGGAGAGCATTTGCAGTCTTGCCAATGTGAAATGTGAAAAAATGTGAATACCAAAAAATTCCAAGGTTATAAGCCTATTTTATGACATCATATCCTCCTAACAGGATGCCAGCTAATCTTAATATCTTCAAGGTAGGAATGACTGCTTCATCCCATGCCATGATCTCAACTGTTCAATTGTCGAATTTGTTCAATAATGATCTAACATTTAGTTTTGGGAAAATATTTTCTGATACATTCTACTCTAGGAAGGGAAGAAAAGAATGCAGTCTAGTATTAGTTCAACATTTCTTCAGACAATTGGCAAAGAATAATTTGATCATCTTCTGCAGGGGATTTCTGCTCTCCCATGGGAGGCATTAGATGTCATCACTCTAATTTGCTAGTTAAAATTTCTACATGCAGCTTGTGCAGGAGAATTGATTGGAATTCATTTAACTGTTACATGAGCTACACATCAGTAAATATATAGACTGTGCCGGTATTAGTGGAACCTCTGAGCCGCAAAATACATTTCCCTCCTCATTTTATTTGAGGGAGAATGGCACCATTATTTTGTGAATAATTAACTCCCAAATTTAGTCAGCATTGCATATCCTGTTATAATAATTAGAATCACACCCTGCTATTTAGATGATTCTTTTTTTAAAGGAACAGTATAATGTAGTTCCCTGGCGTAGAAACAATTTAATTAGTCAAACTATTAATGCTACCAAAACTTAAAACGAAGATGAAAATAGCTTAAAATCAGAGCATGGAAAAGTGAGGACTGTAATTCTTAAGGTCCTCCCACTGGCAGGAATACCAACCATTCTGGTTGGTGGATTATGGGAGGTGTAGTCCAAAAGCCTCTTTTTCAGGCTCTAAGCTTAAAAATCCAGTGTGGTGTAGGACCAACTAACCTAAGGGTGAGTGGGGGACTCATCTTTTCTGGTCTTGGGAGATGAGAGTTTGTAGGAAAAGACAGAATCTGCTTTCAATGTCTGTAAGATCTAGATAAGAACTGGCAGTATTACTCCAAAAGCTGAGTGACTCAGGGGTCCACTTGCAATGCCAGTGCTTCTATGGAATGATGGGAAATTACAACTCGAAGGAGGCCTGCGAGAGTGGGTTAGCCATGGGACTTTTTCTTCTGTGTATACTGGTACTAACTGAAAGACACCAGTTGGAGGTCAAAAGAATGTTTCATTGGGGGAAATGACAAACACACACAAGATTCAAGTGGTCTCACAACAATTCAAGGCTGACAGAGAGAAAGGTTAGATAGCGAGGAGATTTTGGGATGAAGTGGGCAGTACTTACTATTCCATAAGCAGAAGATTGAGGCAAAGCGTGGCTCAAACTGCAGGTCTGAGGGCAGTAAAATGACCAGGAATCTAGGGGCCCTCATGCAGTGTAACATGCTAACGTGCATCCAAAGTAGTAGCAAGCCACCTGGGCTGGATTTGGGGATGTGAGACCTTCTGCCCTGAAGGGATGAGTGTTAATGGCTCTCCAGCAAAGCAAAGGAGTGTGGAATGGGCTAATGCCCTTAACTTCAGGTGACAAAGAATTGATTGAGGTTGCAATAGTCCCTCAATGGCTGGACAGGTGAGGAAACAAAGGGGAATCTCAGTGGGAAGAGGGTACAGGGCACTGGTATTGCTTTCTCTTGCAGTTGTGCTGGCTATTGTTTCCTGAGTTTGGGCAGCTGAGGGGATTAGCTTGAATCCATTATATTGGAGACTTTCCAGCTAAACCTTGCAAATTTATGATCTGATCATGCTAATGTCATCTTCCTAAGCACGACGTTCTAAGTCAGAGTCTTTTTCCATTTCAGTGTTCAGCGATAAGCATATAATTTATATTTTGTAACAAATTAAATAATGTTCATTGCCAATATACCACACCATGGGGGATGTACAACATGGTAACAGCAGAGTATGACTTGGTCTGAACATGGGATAAATCTGAAGTTCCATTTCCAGGCTTATGCAGGCTGGCCTCTCTCACCCAAACTTGGCTATGGAATCCTAGCCTGTGAAGCAGTGATGTATCACTGGCCGCTCAGAGAGACTGAGGCCAGAATTCTGTTCTTGACTGATTGGAAGTACTTTTTTTAGATGTTGTGAAAGAAAGTATCTTGAACATCCCTTTGTCCTGTGTATTTAGGGGCAGGTAACAACAGACAATGGACTGTTGGTAACAACAAATGACGTCAAGGATTTCTGCTGAGTCAGAGATGGTTTCCTCTAAATGGACAGTAGAAAATGAGGTGATGTGGCCAGAGGTGCAGATGCAAGGTTAATATATCTGTGTGTTATGACTACAACTTGTGTACTGGGGAAGTCCACATGCCAGAAAGATGATTGGGTCACCCCACATGTTCAGGGTGACGGTTAGACCTTAAAAAGGCTAGGATCTGCCGGCATAATTCACCAGTCCACCAGTTCGTTATTTTCCTGGCTGGTCCTGTTATGCTGCTGTCTGTGTATACTATGTAAGGGGAGATTCTGGAGATTATCTCCAAAGTTATTCTTTGCTCCTGATGTTTTGCTTTCCTAATTGCCTTTTGGAATGCTTGCTAAAAAGCCTTATCTTGGTGTGCAGTAATAGATCTGCCCTAAGCTTAAAGAATGAGTCTCCAGCCTTTTTGTCTGCTTGACTGAAAACTCTGGCCGTGGCAAAGTCTTGCCTCACTGCCTGCACTGTGTGTGTGCTCAGAGGAGCCAGTCCCAGCCAAATCCTGACAGTGTAAACATGCTATCTTTTGGGACAGTGGAGAGCGGAACAGTGTGATATGGAGTTCATGCATGCCTTGGGGGATCCAATGTGTTTCTTGTCTCCTCCCTTCAGACTAACACTGATGCCTCCCCTGGATCCCTTAGAATTTAAAAAAAATATGTCTGCAAAATACTAACCTTACTTGGTTAATAGACGGTAAATCTATTAACTTCAGTTTTCTAATATGTCCATATCTGGATTGAAAGTACTGATTAAAAAATCTGAACTAGTCCTCAACTTTTCAACTGCCAATGAGAAGCAAGTCGGCTGGAGATGAAGAAGGAGCCCAGGAGAGCACAAGTCATGTTTTTAATGCTAAACATGATCCAAGATCCTGCCCCATTATTATGTAATGTAAATGTACACCCATGTAGTTAAGTGGTGGTTGTGCATTGTACAACTGAATGTGTATCTGCAAATGTGCTTGCTATGTCTGCAACCCTGGTGGGTTATTAGTACATTGCAGTCACTTATGAGGAGTTAATCCCTGGCTTAGAATAAATAGCTGTGCACCACCAACAGTTACACTTGTGGGTCTTCACTTACGCAATTGCAAACTGAATATGGATGTTGTGATTGTTCCTTTGCTGCTGCTGTTCCCACAAAGTGAGCAATAGATACATGAAGGTCTGTATATCCTGAGAATGAGACTCTTGAATAATTCAGCTGAGTTTGAAGCAATATCATTTTGCAGAATTAAAGATCCTGGTTCCTGGAAGATGTAGTGGCAACCTGACCCCATCCAGTTTAGCTAGCCCTTTGTCAAAAACATGACTCCATCTGGCGGTCAGCTCATTGTACCATGCAAAGCTGTGAGTGTATGTCTCCATAAGACAGGACATGGCTTAATGAGCTCCATCCATAAAAAGAATTTGATCTCTCCCTCAGACTTGTTGCAACACCGCAGAGGCTAAGCTGATTACTTGAACAGAACTACATAGATCAGGTGCTGGATAAATAAATTCACTATCAAACTCAATATTTCAAGTTGCGTAACGCTTGACATCCAGTGAAGCTCTCTGGGCTATATTGCATTATGGATTTGTAACCACCATTTTTTTGTTTGTGAGGTGTCTATGCATACTTAGCAGACAAATGGATGCATTCTTTCCCTGGAGAAGTTGTTTGCTATGCAGGTCGAGTGTACATTCATCAACAGAATCAATAACCACTCAATTCATTAACTATTTCACAAAGAATATGAGTTGAGGAACAAATTTCTAATACCAGCTAGACCTGGCTGTGTGTGCAGAGAGTCTATGCATAGCGGAAACCAAAACTTGAGAAAGTTAATTTTTGGCGCTATTCCCAGGAGCCCTCAGTTGCCAGCTGACTCCTGACTTACAGTACAGCAATAGTAAAATGAGTTACTTTGCCAAGCTCTGGTGGAACCATGGAGCCTGCTCCATTCTAGACACCCCTATGCTTTGATATGGTTTAATTGGCAAATTTGACTCAATTGGCATAATATTTAAAATTATACACTGCTATGGCTGCACAGCCATGCTGACTAAGAGGAAAACTGGCTGAACATGCGCATTGCAAAACTAGGTCAGCTAAAACCTCAAGGCATAGCCAGGTCATAGTTAGGAAATAATCAGGAAACTCCAGTGATAATGGACTTGCAAATGTCTGTTAGCTATTCAACATTTAGAGACAATAATGCCTACAGTGCTCCCACAGGATGGCTGATTGTCTTAGTTCTTCTTTCTCTGACCATCAGATTTCCCTTTTGTTCTCACACCTGCCCAGCAATCAAGGAGCTATCATGATTCCCATTAGTGTTTTGTCTCTTAACATTAGTCCATTCTGGACCCCATTCTTTGGTCTGCTGGAGAGCCATTAACACCTTTGCCCTCCAGGCTGAAAAAGGGTATTTAAACCTCAGTTTTGGGCTAGTCAACTCACAGTACACTGGTTGCTGGTCATCACCCTGGCACTCTGATTCCCGTTTGTGTACTGTCCTTTGACTCTGCATTTAAGCCATATCACTTCTTCACTGCCCTCCAGATCAGTCAATATCACCCACTTTGCCCTAAAAGTCTCTCTATCCAACCTTTCCTACCTTTTCCTTCAGTTAGCCTTGGGTGATTGCAAGACTATTTGGATTTTGTGTTCATGATTGTTGAATTCCCTCAAATAAAAATATTTAAAAACATTCTTAAATGTTTGATCTGGTATTCCTGCACTAGTACTGGTATACAAAGGTGTTAAAGATCTCATTAAGTTACCCTGCCTCAGAAGCCTCCTCTTTTGAGCTAATATTGGGCTAATATTGCCCACCATTTTGTGGAGGCACTGGCTTCGCAGGTGAATCCCCAAGTCACCCACATCTTGGGGAGACATAGCTGGTGTTTATGTGCTAGATGTACTGTTGGAAGAAGAGGTCTTATAAGTTGGCTTCTTTGCAGGACAGGGCCACAAGTGAGACAAGCACATTTTTGTTGGATATAGGCCTCAGTTTCATTCAGGCTTTTTCCAAATAAACTGAAGCTGCGTTAACTTAGCCTAATGAGATAATAGTTAAGATCAGATCAAATCAATTTTTATTTGCAATTATAAACTGAAGGTGTGCTAACTTAGCCTAATGAAACAAGGGCTGAGATCAGATCAGATCAAATCAATTTTATTGCAGTTATAACAAATGCAATACATAGGAGAAATAACCAATATAAAAGCTTATTAGTGCTAGTATATGTATTAAGAGCCAGTGTGCTATAGCAGTTTGAGCACTGTACCATATCTCTAGAGACCAGAGTTTGAATTTCTGCTCAGCCATGGAAACCCACTGGGTGACTTTGGACAAGTCACATTCTCTCAGCCTCAGAGGAAGGCAGAGGCACCCCCCCAACAACTGATGGATATTCATCCATTGATTTTTTTTTTTAAAATACGAATGGAAGCGAGGGAGAACTGACATAGTGGAAAAAAATGTCCATAGAAATAAGCTTGACAGGAGCACACATCTCTTGTGCGTGATGGGGTGATGTGTTAAGGTAAGAGGATGTAAGTGTGGCTCCTACTTTAACTCTTTTAGCAAGAGTCTTTTCCTTTGTTCTTAGGAAGTCAGCCTGGTTCTTAGCAGTCAATTCAGCCTGCCATATTGATGAGCCCTTTACTAGCAGCTTTAATATTCAGCAGAGACCAGCAGAGTTGACGACCTGAAATCATGGTGGTGCATAATTTGTCCTATTAATTTGGTGAGCTGTGCTGCTGTGCTCTCCTTTTCATTTTGCGAGTGGTGTTTAGCAGTTTGACATCGTTCTAATCCCTTCTTGATTATTTCCCATTATTTGGACACCTTCACAAATTACTTGTTAATTTATGACAGTGGTTTTACAACTTTTTCAGACATTAGGCACTGAGATAGCTATCTTTCCTTGAGAACACTGAGGTGGCAATTATGGCTATACCTAGGGTATCTTGTGGTTTGGTGATTAAATTGGATATTTAATAAGATGCAGCAGCCAGGGATCAATCCTAGAACCTGTGGCTGTCTGCCCAAACTCATCCTCAGAATCTGTGGTGATTACAGAGTTTTCCTTGGTAAGTACAGAGTGCATTTTTCCAAATTACTGAGTAATAATTGTGACTATTCTTACAGTTACAGCTTACAAAATTATAGCTTACAAAATATGGCATAAAAAAATAATTTTTTCTGTTCTTTCCATTGCAAGATATGAAGGAATTAACAATTTTTTATGAATTTATCAAGAAAGCAATTCAAATGAAATTTTTAACTATCTGCACGAGGCAAATTCAGAGGCCATGCATAGAAATAGAATGCCATGGATATTTCTGACTTCGCTATTTGGTTATATGACTTTTCACTTGAGGATCTTCCATAGTTTCTTCATGGCTGCCCTTCCAAGTTTTAGTTGTCTTCTGATTTCTTGACTACAGTTTCCAATCTGATTAATGGTGGAACCAAGGTATGGGAAATCTTTAGCTATTTCAATCTCTCCATTGTCAAAATTAAAGTTATGTAAATCATCAGTGATGATCATTTTTTGTTTTGTTAATATTTCAGTAGTAACTCTGCCTTTGCACTTTCTTTCCTGAATTTCTGCAATAGCCATTCCATAGTTTTGCTATTTTCTCCTAGTAGTATAGTGTCATCTGACTATCTTTAATTGTTAATGTTCCTTGTTCCAGTTTTCACACCTCCATCCTCTGAGGCCATTTCCTCATTACATTGTTATAGTGCTATTATTCCACTCTCAACATCCTATGGAATCCTGGCCTTTGCAGGTTACAGAGGGGCATTTAGAATTCTCAGCAAGAGAGCTCTTTGGCCTCAGTAAACTACAAACCCCAGAATTCCACAGGATGTTGAAAGTGGAATAATAGCACTATAACAGTGTAGTGTGGAAAAGCCCTGAGTCTAATCCAGGTAATATGTTTGGTGTATAAGGAAGGATTACCGTGACCTAAATTCAGTTGCTAGTCTCAAATAGAGTAGACCCATGGGACCAGTTGTTGGGTGCTTCTGCAGTCCCCATATTTTTCAGTGGATGTACTGTTATTGGACATAGCAATTCAATTCAGGTCTGTATCTTTCTATTATTTCTTTCTCATTTTTCTTCTTATTCCATGGATCAGGATAATCCAGCTAATTTCCCATGGGTATGTAATTGCTCAGTAATTCTCAGTTTACTCTGTTAATTTCACCCACCATGACACTAAATACTCATTTACCAGCTCATATGCTCAGATCAGCCTCACATGTTATACACATATTTTCCACCTTTTTACTCTTCGAAGAGAAGGAAAATAATTCTTACCAGTGCACAACCTCTCTGACCTTCTTGGAATTCAATTTAGATTAGTTACCCAAACTTAACTGCCTTTGATCTTTACAATCAGGACTGTGCAGGGTTGGATATAAATGTACACTGATGAGGATTCCAATCTGAAGTCTGGACCAAACTTACAGCAGAATTAAATGGCAGTGTCTTGAAGTAATGGAATGCACTAGAGTGCAAGTTGTGTCCTAATCTTAAGTGTTTTCTAGTTTGTTTTTAAACCAACACATCAGGGGAAACGTTGTGCTACAGTCCACTTTCTGCTAGCTCTTCCAGATTTGCTATTTTGAGGAGTGGTTTACATAAGGCTGTATTTTTTTAAAGACAGTTCCCCACCTGAAAACTAAACTAGTACATTATTTTCTACCAATTCACGACTCTACTACCTCATTTTTCTGCATGTGTAGGTTAGACCTGAGTTATTAGCTACTGAAGAAGTAGTACAGCAGGATAGCCAGAATCCTGCTGGCGTCTTTTTTTGTCGTTGTTAATTCCCATCAGGTTGATTTCAACTTATGGCGACACAGGTGTTAGCAGGCTGTACAACCCCAACATTTTATTATGAGCTAGTTGGCAAAATATATTAACTGACATAAAATATAAATTATATACACTGACTGGAAGCCATGTGTACCTTTGCTGAAAAACAGGCCAAAAGGTAACCCCAGTATGGCCAGGTCAAAAGTTCACTGAAATTAGTCAAGAAAGCCTGACTTAACAGCTGTGGGCTAATCCTATGAACTGCCAACATCAGGAAACAATAACATGCCCAGGTGCAGAGGCAAGGACCCTTGCTGTGTGCATATCCTACTCAAGCCTTGCCCAGAACCTCACCCAACCAAGACATTGAGGCAATCAGTCCATTCCAGACCCCTTTTGTTTACCCCGCCAGAAAGCAATTAACTCACACCCCTTCAGGGAGGGAAACAGAGTATATAAACCCTTGGTTTTGAGAAGTCAAATGCAGTCAGATGAAATGCTGGACCCCACTATGTCTCCCTGACTCCTGATCTGCCCTGCCCTTAGACACAAGTCTAAGTCACATTTCAACTTCTTCACTACTCTTCTGGGATGGTAATTATAACCCCAAACCCTCAGCCTCTCTATGCATAATTTTTCCTCCCTTCATCCTTTGGTTAGCTCTTGGGTGACTGTAAGTATCTTGGGTACATGTATGAGTGAATTCCCCTCAATAAAACACACTTTTAGTTTACTTTTATATCTTTGGCCGGTTCTTTTCCTGTGTTAGCCTGTAAACATTGGTAGAAAGATCTCGTTAAGTTGCCACCCCTCTCATTAGCCTCCTGATTTTGACCTAATTCATTCCCCACTTTTGCAGGGAGGCATTGACATTGTGGAGTGGCCCTTGTGGCATCTACATTTTAGAGTAACACAGGATCCACCCCAACAGCCACAGCACAAAGACATGGACAGGACAATACTTACTGCAGCCCAACATAGACAAGTAAAGGAGAGCCCATGAGACTCAGAGCACTTATATAGAGAAGATGGACTAATCAAGCAAACAGCCGGAGGCTGCTGGCCAATAAATACCAGAGATGGGGTGGGGAGACCTTTGGTGCAGACAACTGTTGTTTCTGGTGGAAGTAACACATTCTTCTTGTAATCCTTCAGTCATGTTCCTGAAAAACCTTGACCTCACCTTGTATGCTGGCTACACTGCTGGAAACTCACTTGAACTGATACTTTGAACTTATTGCTGACCTGGGCTGCTGAAAGAAGAAGAGTAATTGACTGATAAACTCCTGTAAATCTTCATTATGGCTGCTATTATAGACTCTGTTTAAGGACTGTGAATCATGGCTGGCTTTCTAAACAGGACAGGTATGATGTCAAGACTGTCAGGATCCAGGGCATGGCCAGCAATGATTATCAGATGCAGATGCCAGGGCTGGGGCTGGGGCTGGGACAGGGAAAAGGCACTGAGTTGGAAGGCTTGGGGTCAGAGTCCACAGCAACAGAGATCTACCTGGTATCAAAAGTCCAAGGGGCCAGAAGGAAATCCAGGAAGCAGGCCGGAGGTTAGAGGCCAGGGATCAGCAAAGCCAAGGCCACTGAAATGTCAAGAGAGATTGCAGGCAACACAAAAGAACATATCACAGTAGTGAAGACTTCAGAGAAAACCCAGGCTTTATACAGCAGGCTTCTGGCTGCTCCAGCTGCCTTGCATCTGAGCAGTTAGCTGGGTCTCAGCAGGAGTCTGTAAAGAGCCCAGATCCTTGTGGGCAGAATCCACCAAAGACTTAGTCAAGGACCCAAACCCTTACACAGACTTTGCAGCTAAGTAGATTTGGTTACATGCTGATGTTATGAAGGGAACACTGTCAATTAAGGTTGCAGGAGGCACCAGAGAAAAAGGATTCTCTGTACAAAGGGAAGCATTTCTAGATAAATCACACCTGCCTCACCAAAGCTCTATGACACAGCTACAGATGTTCAGCCACTCCCTCACCACAAACCTTCCACTCCAAGCTAGCTAATTTTATTTCTCTTAAAAATGAGAGAAGCTGTGGAAGAACAAGTCTAATGAGCCAAACTATTCTCTGAAGGCTCATACCTGTTCGCTGGAATGAGCCAAGGAAAAGAAGGAGAGGAGCTATTGATACTGGAAGTCAAGCATCAGGGTGAAGTTCTGAAGATCAGAGTGGTTTGGAAGGTGGGGAGGAGGACTATGTGAAGATAAATACATTGTAGTGTAAAGTTTAATTACTAGAGCCAACTTGGATTGATAGCTGGACGGTAACAAGGATGGGACTGTAAAATGAAACTTAATGAAGCAATGCAGCTTTCTTGGTATAAACCCCTTGATTCAAGTTTAATAGCAATAATAGCTGCTAGTGGGAAGTGGAATGATGATATTACAGCAATTTCTCTTAAAGGCCTTTAAAAACCTAGCTCGATCAGCAATCCATATAGCATGTCTGCATATTATTTTCAGTTCCTGTATTTTAAACCTGCACTGAAAGGACACTTTCTAGGAGAAAGTAAATGCTGACTCTACTAGATGGAAGAATTGTTAGAGGACTCATGTGGGGAAATTGCTTGGATCTTAAAAATGTTCTCAGGAATGGTCTTGTTGCGACTCTATGTATCTTCTAGAAAGGCAAAACAAACAAGCAAAAAAAAAAAAAAAAAACCAGAAGGAAATCTGTCAAATTCCAAGATGAACACAGAACTAGAATTACAGAGTCACAGATTCTTAAAAGTTGCAAAGGATCACAAAAGCCATCTATTCCAGCCCCATGCCATACAGGAATACACAACTATAACACTCCTGAAAGATGTCAGCTCTCAATCTTCTCTCCTCCAAGCTAAACAGACCCAGCTCTTTAAGTAGTTCCTTATAAAGTTTGATTTCCAGACCTTTAATCATCTTGGTCACTCTTTTCTGGGCACAACCAGCTTGTGATATCCTTCTTGAACTATGGTGCCCAAAAATGGGCATAGTATTCCAGGTAAACTCTGACCATACCCAGGAGGGTACTTCTGGTATGTGTGATCTAAGGGAATCTTGAGCAGTCAACAGAGAGCTTACATAAATCTTGATCTGTGAACCATTGTTGCTGCTAACTTTCTTTGCCCTGTGGACAATAGCATTCACCTTGGGCCAAGAGAATGGAGCAGTAGAGGTGTCAGTCGGTATTCACAAAATCTTACAAGGTATCTTTTTCTGACTGTGACTGGTACTGGGACTACGAGTCCCTGAACTTCTGGGAAAAATTAACACATGTTTGGCCCCATTCTGATGAAGTAAAAGCCCCCTGTGAAGGATTAAGATTACAACCCAGGGAACCTTGTACCTTTGTGGCCATGTTGCCTCTCTCTCTTGTGTCTTAGCTCTGAATATTGCATGAACCTGCTGGTTAAAATGGTTGAGACTTTGAGATGAAACCAAGATAGGGTTGCAGAACGGGGACATAAACAAAACCAGGAGTATAGCTACAGAATGAATGGGAGATGAGGAAATTGCCCTCTCCAATAAAAAAAGCTGCTCCTCCCAATTGAATTTCTTTCATTTCCAAATTTTCTAGCAATCCTGAGGATGAGGCACTGAAAATTAATAATACCTAGAACTCTCATATTTGCCATGATGACATTCCTTTGGTGACCTTGTCTCCTCATTTTCACTGGCTGCCTATACTGTTATTTCTAATTGCTTGACAGGAGTTTTAAATTACTGCAATGCTAGAAATTTGGGGAGGGAAAGAGAATTTCATGGGAGTAGTTATGATTTTGCTGGAGCAGTGTCCTCAGCTACACCCTTGTGGAGAACATTTGCAGATTTTGTTTTCTGTAACAGGACATAAAAGTATTTTGACGCACTGAGAAAATCAGCTGAAAGAACTGCCACCTTCCATGTGATTTTTCATTTCAAGCCAGAGTGAAAAGACCAGCCCCCCCTTTTTTTTTGGGGGGGCAGCATTTTATTTTGTGCCAAAACATTGGATTTTGTGCTTTGTGCAAAAACCCTCCATAAAATTTTGTCCAAAATATCGCACAATGTGAAAAATCACCAAAAGGGCACAAACTTTGATATTGTCACCCAGTGGGGAGAAATTCTTTATGTTCTGACATGCCTATGAGATGAGGGCCATTTCTGCACCCTACCTGATCCTGTCATCCTCCTCTTGCAAAACCGGCAGCACCTTTGCCAGGAAGGGAGCATGGCGAGAACATTCCCCTCCGCACCCGGCCAGCTCTGTTTGGAAGCGAGAACAAGAGACATGTGTCTGCCTTCTGCAGTGCAGCCAGGGTCCTTCCTATGTTGTGCTGGAGAAGGAAATGCCTCCATCATACTTCCTGCCCTTCCACATGGCAGGTAAGGACAGGAGCACTGAATGATTCTGTTAAACAAATACCCCATGATTGTGAAGGGTAAGGTAGGGGAGATGGCAAAGGGTGCATGACGACATTGTGCAGAAGCATGACACACAGACTGTTGCCATCCTGTCCCCATAGCGGAATTGTGATGCCATGCCGAAATGGATAAGGTCTTTTGGAGGGGCCGTCTCCCGTATCCCGCCAGTAGGGGAAATACCTTGTGGGAAGATATGGAGAGGAACTTGTCTGCAGTGCGGTACCCCAGTTGTGGAATACCATCCCTTTGGAAGTCTAATTGGTACTGACATTGCTATCATTTCAGCTCCAAGTAAAAAATTCGTTGTTTATTAAAGCTTTTGGGCTTAACTGATTTTATCCAGGTTGGACATGTGCGATAGTTGGCACTATTTTAAGCTGTTTTAACTAGTTTTAAATCATCTGAATTTTAACTGATAAATGATTTAATAAATATTTTAGTCTTATAAATTATTGTTGTTGTTTATCACTTCAAAATGATTTAATGTAAGCCACCCCAAGATTTTCAGATACAGGGCAGGATATAAATATTTTACAATATTAAATAATGAATAAATATGTGAGATTGAAATCTTGCATAGACTGCTTCTCTTACTGCACAAGGGATATCCTCCACCTCTTTACTGAAGAGAATGAGGCAGCAGCAAATATTATTATGGGCTGTAAAATCCTAACGTAGAAGCTTTGCACATGCATTGGGATATACTGAATGGGACTATGAATGTAGATTCTTACTAGAGATCAACAACTTTGCTCATTTTTCTCGCTCATGCATGAATGAATTGTTTCAGGCATTTGTTCCATGCCCTGTGAGAAGACAAGGACTTCTGTGCAGTTTTCAAGCAATACTCATGCTTTGGAATCTCATTGGGGAGAATTTAGGGTCTGGTACCCTGTTGATGTTCTATGCACATCATGTGACTGTATGTGTATATATGTGTGTGTGTGTGTGTGTGTGTGTGTGTACACTTGGTCTAGGCATGCCATTCATATTCAGTTCCCAGTTGTATCAGGAGAATTTGGCAAATATAACTATTGCACATGCAATTGTACATTCTTTGATGTGTAACTACTCATTGGTGATTGCAAAGTACCACTTGATTCATTGGGACTATAGAAACAACAAACGCATTCTAACATATGCATTTGGTTGCACAGTGTTGGTATTCAGCAGGAGGGTGGTATGGCATAAATACTACTTAACTAGATGTTTGTTATGGTTTGCCTGAGCAGAAACCTTATTTTCAAGGAGAAAATATGTACCTTGCGCAAAACATACTGACTGATACAAATTACATGAATGCATGATTGCTGCTCAGAAAAACCACACGTAGCTTTCTAGCGTGTGTTTTCTGTTCAGAACCCGATATTTTTCTGCAAGACTAGTATATTTTGCCTAAAATGCATGTTTCTTTGCCTAATATACATTTTCTCCACTGGAAAACCCTGGGTAGAATACTGTTGGGAATTTCCATCTTCTTCATGGACTTTTGTCTGTAGGACCTGAAACTAAGCAGTTCCGTAATATCCATAAATGTCCAGTAAAAGGCTGCTGTTACAGTACTACATTAGGGAGCCAGCAAAGTTACCAGTGCGCACTGAGACATGTGTGTTGGGACCAATGCACATCAATCCCATTGTGCTTTGATACACTGGCTAGGGAGTGCTGCTGCACATTGTTAAAGCCTGGTGTGCATTGGGATGCTTGTGCTAGTTTTATGCATCTTCACAATTCAGCAATAGGATTTTTTAGTGCCTGTGCTATGTAGCTTAAATATATGTAAAGTTACACAACATAGAATGTGATAGAGAATTCCAGCTTGTGTGCATTTTTGCAGAAACAAATGTTTTGCAATGAAGTCTCAAAGTAAGAAAAATCCTGCATCTGGCCTCTATTTCCTTCAGTGTTGAGATAGCCATCCTCTCTTTGCCATGGGTGAGAATATGAATGAGCATTCTTCACACCCTTAGTGATTATACCTGGAGAGACAGTAGACCTGTTAGAGAGTTATCTGGGCTACTAGACACATTGTTCTGCAGGGTTTTTTTTTAAGCATAGTGCTGTTTCAAAGAAAAGCCATGCATCTCAAGCTGACGCTTCAATTTTGTTCTGAGTCTCCATTGTTATATTGCATGACCCCCAAAGCTGCTGACTTGTGCTCTCCTGGGCTCCTGCTTCATCTCCAGCCGACTTGCTTCCCATTGGCAGTTGAAAAGTTGAGGACTAGTTCAGATTTTTTAATCAGTACTTTCAATCCAGATATGGACATATTAGAAAACTGAAGTTAATAGATTTACAGTCTACTCATTCCAACCTCTGTCATGAAAGGTGATATATTCTGCCCTGGGGGAAATTGAGGGTGGGCAATCAACGGAAATGTAGTTTGATCCAGAAAAAAATTGAACTTACTTTCCACTTTTCAGACTTTTGTTCCGAATGCGCTTGTGAAGTTTTTCAAGTTCTCATTGAGATGGTCCTGGAATTTTACAAATTAAAGGTTTAAAGAAAATTACGGTAAAGTCCATTTAAACCTTTTGATGAAACCATCTGGAAGGAAATTATTTATTAACAATGTTCATGAGGACAGAGAGCAACTGAGAACTCAGCCAAAATATTATGGTTAAAGTCATCTTGGCATGTAACTCTGGTGTGATTCCTGGTTTCACTGGTGGTTGTTATTGCGTAAGAAGGTGTTCAAGGAAGTGTTCAAGCCATTTCACTATTTGTCTGGAGTATGATGGTTCAAGACACGACCTTCTTCCCCTGTGACTAGAACGGCGATTGGAACATCCCTGAAATCGTTTCTGGAACAGCTGGGAAGCTGCCATCCATGCTACAGTCACCACACCACCACAATAACTGCTAGCATCTCTCTCCATAGATGTGTTATGATAGAATTTTATGATCCACTGGTGTTTCAGAAGACTTGGTCCACCAATTTGTGTCTCCTCCTGTCCCAGCCTGTTTGGATGCTAAGGTCATTCAGATGCTTCTACCTAACAAGTCAATGCAGATAGTGATAGAAAAGAGGGCCATTTCAGTGAAGGTACCTTCCCCAGAGATGCTCACCTGGCACTTATATAAAGGTATTTTTGGAAGGCAGGTGTAAACTATTTTATTCTGTCTGGAATCTTTAGAACTATTTAATGCTTGTTAGAACTTTCCATACTTATCTTGCTGCTGTTTTAATCTGGTTTCATATACTGTTATGGTTTTATTTTATTTTTCCTGTTGGTTTTTCCTCTTTTTTTCCCCTTAATCTGCTGGGTTTTTTCTATTTTTTAAAAAATTATGTTTGCATTTGATAGTTTAAATTTACCTTGTACACCTAGAGAATGCCTATTTGTGGTGAGTTTAAATCTGCAAAAAAAGTAAATGAATCAATAAATGGAGACCAGAATCTTGTTAGTATCATGTACTCTGTAAGTTCTCTTGTACATTTTTGGCCATTGTGCAATGAATATATTCATTCTATAGTTATATAACTGGAGTTCCACAAGTGAAATTCCATTGGCACTCTCAAAACATTTTTTCTGCATAGAAAACACTTTTTTTTTTCCACATAGAAAACTTTCGTTTTGCACAGGAGACAGTTTTCTGCACAGAAAAACCATTTTGTGATTTGTGTGTGTGTGTGTACAGAGGACAGATTTACTTATTTATTTATTTATTTATTTATACAAGAACAAAGCCTGGTGTCCTGTTTGGTAGCAATGGGATTATAAGACGGAATCATGATCTCAGAACTGCCAGGGATTCAGGTTTATGGTTGCTAATGGCTGGAAATGATCCCAAGCCCTTCCTTGTTGGCCTGGCAGCACCCTAACCAAAGGGTTTGCAAGGTGCTGCAGATCAGAATGCTGGGAAATGATATTTGCAAAACTCTCTTAATTACAGGGCTCTTCAAGACAAATAGTTGTGGCAGGACCCTCAAGAATCTCCCCAGCTGCTTGTTTTTGACATGTCCAAGAATCGGAGAGTGATGCAGACATCATTTGTCAGACTTCAGTGTAGACCATTGCACCGTATATATGGGTGATCACCCGTATATATGGGTGATCAAAATGTCAGTACAGTATAATTTATAGAGAAATGTAAAAGAACCTAGCATGCTGTCTCTTGACTTTATAATGCTATATCTTAATAAGTAAATATTGAGAAATTTTTCTTTCATGCTGCCTGGGTAACAACTGTGGCTCCACTTTGACTTGCTTATATATATTTTAATTATATTTTCATCTGTCTTTCTTTATCTCTCTTTCCTTCCTTCCTTGAGTTATTTTAATTATGATTCATTTCTGGTGTTGAAGCCTCTGAGATCAATTTGCAGAATAGGTGCGTCAGCACAGAATGTTCACAAACATTCCAGATGTTCATTGAAGAAGGGATATTTGCACTTTAGGTTCTTAGAGAGAAAGAAAAGTCCTGAGGGACAGAAGTAATTTTGCTGGGAGCTCAAGGGTCATCATTTTTAATCTCCATTTCCTCTCAGATTCATTTTCATTAATTTTAACATGTCAAACAACAGCAGCAAACAAACTTGAAGAAAAAAAAAAAGAAGTCCAGTGAGTCATTATTGCTAGGCATGAATCATCTCCAATTTTTAATGCTGAATTTGCTGACAGTCTGCTCTTGTTCTTTGTTTATTTTATTCTCTTTGTTTTTGCTGTTTCATTTACTTTCCTGTATTTTAAATAAAGCTCTGCCAATCGTTCTGGAACTCCTTTTGAATGCTGAAGAAGATGCAACTTTCACTTATCTCAAACAAACAAACAAACAGACTAGGTCTAGGCCCCTACAAGGCAAGCAGATCTCTGAAAATATTCATTGGGGAGGCATTTTGCCAGCTGGCTTTTGTCATTTCAGCACACTGTGCCTTGGATTCCAAAATGTGGGGCAGCAGAGGACAGAAATGTTGAACTTAATATATTAATTGAAAACAACTAGCCAAATTCTGTGGCTTGTCGTTTTATTGCAAACTTTTCTGAATGCATTACAATTATCACTAAAGCTGAGAAGTCAGATCTGGCTACAGTGACAAATGGCTTGACTGCATCCTGTGTGGCCTACTGTAATGCGCTCTATGTGGAGCTGCCTTTGGAAACTTCAACAGGCCCAAAATGCTGTGGCCAGGCTGTTGACTGGGCCTGGTTACAGAGATTATGTGACTCCTCTGTTGAAACAGCTTCATCGGCTGCCATTCTATTTCCAGGCAGAATTCAGAGTGCTGGTTTGGACCTTTAAAATCCTAGATGGCTTGGACCTAGACTACAGGGAGCCCTCATTTTTGGACATCCTATTATCTGACTTCTTGCTCTTTCAACATTTCCAAACTAAAGACAAGTTCCATTAATTCAATGTGGAGTCTGCTCTTTCATCTGTCTGCTTTTTCATCGCCTATGAAGTCTTGCTTGGGACCATTTGTATGCACGTGAGATCCCAAGCCCTGTCTATGGAAAGAACAGATCCCCTGGCCCAGTTAATGGAACTTGACGAGTATTGCAAGCATTAAAACAGTGGGCTTCCATCAGTTTCTCTTGCCTATGGAACCTCGTGTTACCCTGTTTACTGGGAGGGTCCTGTGAGGGACACCAAAATGTGCTCAATGATAGGTGGGGAAGATTAGCTCTGAGCACTGCTCTAGCGTTACGAGAGGCAGGGTAACTTAGCAGGATCTTGAGCCCTATGTCTAGGGGGTCAGGCTGAGTCAAGGAGCACACAGAAGTCGAAATAATAAATGTGGTTTTATTAAAAACACAATCAAACAGTGTATGCGGCACACTCACACAGATAACTAAGGAAATAAAGGTTGGAGTGGGATAGGGGGATTTTTAGAGGAGTTGTTGGTTTGGGTGATACTTCACCTGTCCTGAAGCCTGGTTGGAAGCGGAGAAGATGGGGAGCGTGGATCTCAGCACGTGGCACTGAGGGGAAGGCTTGCTGGACAAAGCGACAGCAAGGCGGGATGGAAGCCAAGAGAGATCCAAGGAAGTGCTTAAAGTCAGGGGTTTTTATAAGGAGAATTGTGACCGCAGGCTAGGTCGGACTTGGGGAAAACAATAGATTTGGGGCTGGAGACAAAGCCTCGGAAAGGTCAGAATTTGAATGATTGAGTTATAGCCAAATTGTCAATCGGATAGTCAGCATGCAAACGGGAGTACATGAGCGTTGTATAGTCAGATCATCAAGCTGCCAGCGCGGGGCAGAGGATCTTTTGAAAGCTGCGTGCATACCTAATGGAGGTACTTGCCTTGAGGTCTCCTAAAGCTGCGAGTTGGCTGTTTCTGGCCTGCCTGTATTGTTTCGGAATATTACGGTGATTATCGGCCAAGCCTGTATGCGTGCTTGTCCGGGGGCCTCGCAAGCACGTGGAAGGGAATGGGTATGTGAGGCCGAATTATTGATATCAATAGATACCTTTTTATATCCCCCAAAGCTCGGGCTAGCCAGGGCAGTAACACTCGTGTGGGACTACACATGCGCTGCTTGCAAAGTGAGCTCAGAGCGGGAGCAAAGGCACTAAGGCAGCTGAGAGACTTTACAAGCAGCGTGAAAACCAGCTTGCATATAACATCCCTTCAAATATTTTAACATAGCTACCATGTCACCTCCTACCCTCCCTAAGCTGCTTTTCATAGGGCATGGTTTCCAGGGCTCTTACCATTTTGCTCACCCTCCTCCGTTCCAGCTTATCTATGCCCTTCTCGAATTGTGGTGCCCAGAGCTGGACACAGGATTCTACTATGCAAGACAGGGGCAAGCTTGTTTTCTCCAGCTCCAGAAACCAGGACATGGAGCAGTGGCTTCATACAACAAGAAAAGAGATTCCACCTGAACGTTACAAAGAATTTCCTAATGGTCCAGATGGCAAATGTTATTAATAAGGAAGAATAGATGATGTAAGAGAAGCTGCAGCAGTTTTCCTTTGCCTGAGTCCACCGGGAAGGGCAAGGTTCCATCTTCTTTCCCCTCACTGAATTAACTGAGGCCATTTCTGCGCTACACTATTAGAGTGCTATTATTCCACTTTCAGCATTCTGTGGAATTCTGGGGTTTGTAGTTTACTGAGGCCCTCTAAATCCTCCTCCCTAAACTGCAAACCCCAGGATTCCATAGAATGTTGAAAGTGGAATAATAGCACTATAACAGTGTGGTGCGGAAATGGCCTGACTTCAGACTCCTTTTGCACTTTGCAGCAATTGAAATAACCTGATGATAAAGGGAGACAGTGAGAAGCAGGGAGACCAACTGGAACATCTCAAAGCAGCTGAAATATGAGAAACAGAGGACTAATGAGGACTATCCCCACCAAATCAGGGCAGTTGTAGGGGTTATATAGTCTCTTCCCATTGGCCAGGAAAATGTTGTACTTGCTTTCTAATGGACCATGAGAAAGTTCTCTCTCTTTTATTATCACCGTTCGGTTTATGTTTAGTTTTGCTTTGTAATTGCCTTTTCTTTTTATTTCACGCTTTTCAGCATACACCAAGAATAGTAAAGTCGACCCACTAAATCACAGGAGATGGGACTCTTGCAGAAATCAAAGATCTGGAGCAAAGGACAATACCACCTGAGAATGGAGAAGATGAAAGACACTTCTGATCCTGGCAGGATGGTGGAAGGATAATCAGAGAATCCTGCAGACAGTAACATATCTTTTCTTTTTTCATCCTTCCTCAGCAACCAAGGCAACAATAGCACAGGGAAATGCTTGGGAACTGAGGTCAGTGGCACTGACTCCATGAAACTAGTGGGGCTTTGGACATCTGTTTCTCAAACTGAAACCCCCTCTCCGTGTTGAGAAAAATGCTTTTCAGTTTCAAGAACATTTCCAAAGCAGTTTGTGATACAAAACAGTCCTCAGCTAGTCCAAGTAGGAAAGCATAAAAACTTCTGTTGTTGCTGACTTTTTTTCCATATCAAATAAGAAATTTTGAAGAGTTCTGCTGTATAGGATGAAGGGCTGTACAACAGGTATTAGCAAAGCGTGGTCCGTGGCTTATATGGGGTCCCTGGATCCTCTTTTTGGGGCCTGAAGCCATCATCAGTCCCTAAAAGCCCCTAAACACAATTCTATTTTTTAAAAAATGAACATAATTTTTGGGCAATTTTGGACTCAAAATCATGCAGAAAACCTCACAAATAATGAACACCTGGAAAAATAACCCTACTTCGTCTCACTCCACAAGCACCTCAGAACCTTGGACAACACCCCATACGTCTGTTTTCTTCAGTAGTCACTCTCAAAATTGTGTCAGGAAGTGACAAGATGTCATTTCCTGTTACCACTTTGAGAAGGACTATAGAGGGAAACAGTGATGTTTGGGCTTGCTGTGTGTGTGTGTGTTGAGGGAGTGCAGCCTTCATGGGCAAGTCTGGGGGAATGTTGACCCCTGGCCACCATACAGTTGCCCACACTTACTGTATGATTTTGTGTGTTCAACATGACCAGAGCTCAGAAATATCAAAGTAGTCACTTTTCTGAGCCCTGGCAACAACCAGCAAGATGATTCCAGAATGTCCACAGAGCATGAAGATCATATACCCCTCTTCCATTGTTTAAGCTGCCCCTCAGGGTCAGATATGCAAAGGTATATTGCTTTTAAATATGGGGGTTCTATTTCTGTATTGTGTAATTGTGCATCTACTTCAGATGAATTCATAATTTACATAACCACAGTCCTAACAAAATGCAATTGCATCTTGATTGATTTCCCCATTGTAGCCAGTGGGGAAACATTGGCTGGCATCCCCTTAGGAACATACAGAAATCTAAGTTTCAGATGCATATGTCCCTTCTAAAGTGCTGCAGAGGTTGGCGTTCCCCTCCTTCCCTGCAGTCCTGAAAGACCACCCTCTGAGGTTTACCGTAATGTCTCTGCCATCCCACAAGGCCATTTAGTGCCTTGTGGGGAGTGAATGGGATCAGAGAAGCATTTGGCTATACCCCCATAACTAGACATAAAGTGATTACTTCAATATTGATACTTCTGGAGGATCTCAGTGGATCTCAGTACTGTTGTAATCATTTCATGCCTGGCCATGGGGACATAGCCAGATGTTTTTCTGATCCTACTCCATGAAGCACGTAATGGCTGGAGGGGGAGCTTCAGAGGTTGTACAGTAAGTTCAAGTTGTGGTGGTCCTCTCAGTCCTACCACTATTGTAGAGGTGTTTGGAGAGGGTGAAAGACCTGGAACCCATGTCCTGTGAGGAGTGGCTTAGGATGCTGAGTTTGTGTAGCCTGGTGAAGAGGTCACAAGATAGCCATATTTAAATATTTGAAAGGATGTCATATGGAAGAGGGATCAAGCTTGTTTTCTGCTGGTCCAGAAACAAGGACACAGAGCAATGGATTCAAACTACAGGGAAAGAGATTCCGTCTGAACATTAAGAAAAATTTCCTGATGGTGAGAGCAATTCGACAGTGGAATATGCTGCCTTGGAGTGTGGTGGAGTCTCTTTCTTTGGAGGTTTTTAAACAGAGGCTGGATGGCCATCTGTTGGGACTGCTTTGATTGTATATTCCTGCATGGTAGCAGGTTGGACTGGATGGCCTTTGTGGTGTCTATCTAACTCTATGATTCTATGACACAGAATAGAGCCTTGTTGGTGGCTGCTGCCAGACTATAGATTTTCCTCCCATGGAAAGCTAGATTGGCCCCATCTCATCTCTATATAGGCCAGCAGCTGAAGGCTTATCATTTTATCTGGACCTTGGAATGTTAACTGCCTGTTGCAGAAGGTCTTTTAACTGAGGTATATTGTGTTGCTTGGTTATTATCATTATTATTATAACTTAATGGCTTTTTAAGACCTGTTTTAAATTAGCATTTTAAATATGATAATTTTGCTTGTGAAAGCTAGGTCTTGAAGAAAATTGACAGAAAGAGATCCATTTGAGGCTGGTGCTGGAGGAGATTTCTACAGATATGGACTGCTAAAAAAGACAAATAATGGGTCTTAGAAAAAAAAAATCAAACCTGAACTCTCATTAGAAGCTAAGGTGACTCACCTGTCCAAAACACTTTGAACAGTTGATAAGGTGACAGAACTTCTTGTAAAAGACTGTAATGCATGTACAATGGGAGGCAGTAGGAAAAGAGGAAGATGACATTCCAAGGGGATAGAAAACCACAGCCCTGAATTTACAAGATCTGAACAGGACTGTTGATGACAAGGTGACTTGGAGATCTCTCATTCATAAAGTCTCCATATGCTGAAGCCATCTCAATAGCAATTAGCAACAACATGTTAGTTGTTTAACTTTTTAGTTATCCACTAATTTAACTGTATTTTCTTTAAATTCACATTGTGAGTTGTCTTGAGTCCCACATTGGGAGAAAGGTGAGATATAAAGTCAAACCAAATAAAATAGCAACTTTTGGTGCTACTTCCTTAATGTGTCAGGTAAGCACATGGAACGCCACTTCTGGAACTGTCTCTTCCTGAAAGTCATAGTCCCCATACCAGCAGAGAACCACAAGCTCTCCGGAAACGATATAAAGCATGCATCCGAACTGAAGCTGATTGTTAACCCAATTGAATTCATCCATGTGTTGACTTACCATTCAAACAATTGATTCATTGGGTTTACTGCAGTTGGGACCAGCTGGATACTAGTCTAATATTATTTTTTTTCTTAAAAAAAGCCTGTTCCACTACATAGTCTAAGGTGATGTACAACATTAAAAAACAAACTACAAAACACTCAAGATCGGTAAAAATAATGAAAATACAAAGCAGCTGTAAGTCTGGATAACAGCAGATCACAACTTAATAAGCCTTTGAGAGCACATATATCTTTTTTGCCAATGGCAATGGAGATAAGGGCAGAGGATGTGATGAACCACGAGAGAGATTCTACTTGCAGAGACATCAGGGGTCCCAAGTTTAGTTTATGATATTTCCAGCTGGGGGGCCCTCCTTTTAACTATGGGGGCAAAATCGTTCGCTTTTACGTTGGATCCAGAGGAGTTACTGAAACAATAGCAGATTTTTATTTCAAATGACACAGAGATGTAAAATGCACAGTACATTTGTCAGCTTAATATATTTGGTTTATTTCAGAAATTTTGAACAGATTCATCAAGCACAATCCTGGGAAATCTGTCTCCCATTCCCAAAAGCAACACAAACGAAAAATTTCCTTAAAAAAAAAACAGTGAAAGCATGCAACTAAACAGAATATGGAAATGAAAAAGGAAAGTATCGACTTTGTATTAGATGCAGTGTTGTTCTTCACTTCACATTACTGTCTATTGGCAGCAGTAGTGAGTGGCTTCTAGGTCCATAGAGTGGTGAATCCACTCTGGGTTTTAGTCTGAATTTTAAAAGAGCTGCCCAAGATGCTTTGAACCCCTGCTCTTAAAAGCTCTATAAAGTCTTGCCCAATTTTGTAGCATGTGAACAAACTGGCAGACTCAGAGGAGATATTTTTGGCTTGACATTAATGAAACGGCAATGCAATCGCAAATCCTGATACAATTACGTAAAGATTTCTTTCCCCCCTCTCAGTTTAAGTTATAGGTACGTGTGCTTATGCAGGGCAGTAATAGGCATGAAAAAGATGTGGACTGAACACAGCAAATGTCGAAACTCCTCAAATTAAACTAGACCTAAAGGCAAGAAAGAGGAATCCCATGGAACAACAACAGAATGAAATGAGCGAAATCTATTCATCCTTTCTTCTTGTCAGGCTCTAGCAAATTATCAGCCTAGCACCCCTGTTCTCATTCAATTTGCTGTGCTCCTTGAAGTCACACTGGCTGGCCTTCTATTTGTTTTCCATCATTTTTTTGTGCGTGTCAGAAAGTCTAAATTGTTTCCTGCCAATCTGCAAGATCTCTCTCCCTTAATGATACAGAGAAAGATAAAGTGCTTATAATGCCGGTGGAGGTAAAGGTGCCAGAATAAGTAGTACTTCAGGCATTGGAGTGATATACTGTTACTGGGATTAAGCTCAACAAAGATTCATATACTACATTGCTGGTTAGTCTAGCAGCTCCCTGGGCCATTATCTCCTGGACCACAAATCTTTGAGTAAGCGTCAAGGTCAGTTTGAAGTGCATGAATCAGATAAAGGCACAATTGATTGGCAACCTTCTTAGTTCTTCCAACATATGTTAAACTTTGAAGAACTGCATTTTGGATTTTGCATGGTGACGGGTTGCTGTAGATAAAGCAGGTGTCAAGACCAGCATAATTCAGATACTCTTTGCACCTTGTGGCTAGGAGTTTGCTTCTGCTTGTTTGGAATTCTGCCCAGAGACTGGTGCAAACGTGGTTGCTGATGAAGCAGAGCAAGACTGTTGGAATATTCCTGTTTTGGACAAAAAGCATGCAAATTTCCCAGATAGCATGGCAAGTGATCATGCTAACTGGGGAATTCTGGGATTACATTTCCCAGCTCAGTTTTAGGGATGTAGTAAATATTTATCATTATGCTTTATCAGGGCAGAAATGGATTTCCTGACATCTGGGAAACCCTGTCGGTAAGATGAATGTACCAACAAGAATTTTGTCCAGTTTTCTTCTGGTGTTTGAACACCTTGACGTGCTGTGGAAGAGTTATTCTGCAGAGAAAAACACATGAGATTTAGCACAACAATCTGTTTTCTGTGTAGAAAACATGTGCTGATATTCTACATAAGATACTTAGTTATGAATATATAGCTAATACCTTCTGCCCTGCCCTGACTTCCCTAACACAATTCACCTTAACAACCAGTAATTGGATCAGGTGAATGAGGTCTGTTGAGCTGGTGATTGGGGCCATTTCTGCCCTACACTGTTATAGTGCTATTATTCCACTTTCAGCCTCCTATGGGATTCTGGGGTTTGTAGTTTCCTGAGGCCAAAGGGCTCTCTGACTGAGAATTCTAAATGCCCCTCCCTAAATTGAAAACCCCAGGATGTCATAGAATGTTGAAAGTGGAATAATAGCACTATAACAGTGTAATGCAGAAATGGCCTGGGGTGCAAAGAGGATGGTGTTTCCAGCCACCTCCCACCAGTGAGTGAAGCTGCAGGAAGGACTTCTGAAGGGATCCTACTTCTGATTGTCACAGCCTCCCTCACTGGTGGTAGAGGACTGGAAATGTCATTTTCCTTGTGTTCCTATTGGCAACTGAACAGAGTTCCTTTACCTGATCTGGCTATTGGTTATTAAACTGGAGTCTGTACATAGTTCTATAGGAAAACTATGTAGTCTCACTGAATACAGATTAGTTACGGATCTATAACTCTGGGTTACAAGCTCACAAGTGCAATACTGAATGCCAGACATTGTTTTCTGTACAGAAATGTGTGAGTGTATGTGAGAATAAATATCTTCGTCTTTTTCTCTATAGAATAATACCTTTGAAACACTTTGAGATGTTCACATATGGGGAGGGCACTAAGGTGGAATATTTGTTTTCTTACACAGTGGGGAGAAAGCCACTGCACTTCTTTGTCCTCGCATATAAGGACAAAACAGTCAAGCATTTACATCCCTACTCTGCTCTGTCATTTTAAAGAGCTGTTGTTTTAAAGACAGCAACAACAGATTGGTATGGGGCATCAGTGATAATTTCTTCTCCTTCCCCTTCCCCTTCCTCTTCCAAGGAAGCTGTGGACAGGTGGAAAAATATACCACTGGCTCTTGGGTAAATCATAGGGGCAGAAACCTCTATGCAACAGTTTGTATTTTGGGACAACTAAAATGAAATAGAAGATAACAGGTTTTCCACTGGGGACTGTGAATGCTCAGACTGCCCTTCTTCTGATCCAGCAGGTAATGTTTCAGAGGACAAAAAGAGCCCTTCTGGATTGGGGAACCATTCACGCTACATAGTGAAAATGTGATAACAGTAGAATTCTTGGACTGGCAGTTTAAGGAAGGGCATTTGCAATTCTCAGCCAGAGCACTCCAGTGCCTCAACAAACTCCAAACTCCAGAATACGTTGGACGTTGCCATGACAACTAAAATGGAATAATAATGCTATAATTCTGTAGTGTGAATGGGACCCAGATCAAAGCATACATTCAGTCCAGCATCCTAGATCCCACAATGTTGAAAGTGGTGACTGAGGGAAGTCCAGAAACGAGGCTTAAAGGCAGTGCATCTCTCACACTGTTGTGGTCCAGTAGCCAAGATCCTTAATCACACTGCCTCTGAATAAATAATTTATACTTAATTATCATGAGTGATGACCATGGACAGACTAGCCCTGTCCCTGAACTTGCCTGAGACTCCATATTGGTATTAAGGAATCACTTAATGTGAGATTCGATTATCCAAGTTGCACCTCTCAGAACTGAAGGTGGAACTGATTACAATTTGTGGTTGGAAATCTCTACTTTTGTCACAGTTTCCCACTGCAACTTGTATAACAAAACCAGAAAGAATTTGGGAAACACATCCAGCTCCTAAACTGCTCCTCACAGAACTTGATGCCAAGATCTGGGAAGTTGCTTTAAAGAAGAATGGCTTGGATGAAATCCTAAAGCTCTCCGTAATAGCACAGTGGTGGATTGATGATCTGCAACCAGGAACATCATCCTTCCACTGCTCGACTATGGGTGGCTTCTGCAGGGATGAAGTAGACAGTCACAAGAGGTGTGGGAAGCAAGAGGTGTGGGAGCCAAAACTATGACATTTTGCTACATTTTGGGTATGGTTTTGCATGATTTGAGCAGAAGGGCAGTCTTTTTTAAAAAAAAAAATTGGCAGGTCTAGGGACCTCCTGTCGGGCTTTGAAGTGTAAGAAAATGGGTTTGAGGGCTGCATGCAGCCTACAGATCACACTTTCCCCACCCTTGTCTTAGACTAGCTTTACTGCAAGGGGTAGTCTGCAGACTGGTGCTGATTTTCAAGCCATCAACCACACCCCCTCCTAGGCAAACACCGAGGTCATTGTCAGGCACATTGTGTGGCCATTCTAGAAACAATAGGCTTATGCTAAGGGCCAGACATCTCGGAGCAGAAGGGGGAAATCCCCACCAAATTGTGACTGTCTTAACCCTGATCCCTCACACCTGCATGTTTCCCTGCTTTGTCTTCCCAACCTCTCCACAATACAAGGCTATTACGACAACCATTACCCTTTTGTCACTCAAACACTAAGATCATTAAATCTGTCTGGACTTCGTTGCTTGTGTTGCAACTCCCATTTTCTGCTTGGCTGGGAGATCAATTCATACCCATACTCGCAGGTTAGTTTTCAGGTATAAGAACCCTCGATTGTGAGCAGTTCAGTGCAGTTTCTCACCTTGCCAAATGCTGTGCTATCTGTTTGATTCCCAAATGAGAACCATCCTTAGGTGCCCACCTAAGCCACATCGCTGTTTTCTTTGCTTCACTCTGGACTGGTAAATATTGCCTGAACTGTGAAAGTCCTCTATCCACACTTTTTTCCCTTTGCCTTTGTCTAGTCCTTGTGTGCATGTGTGTTTGGATCTTTTGTGTGCTTGTGTGAATCTTTCGATAAAAACACATTTTAGTTTACATTTTGGATTCTCTGAGTGGGTCTTTCCTGTAAGGACCCCGTAAACATTGGTGGGAGATTTCACTAAGTTATCCTCCTTCTTGCAGGTCCCCTAATTTTAAGCTAATTAATTCCCCATTGTCATGTGGAGGTACTGGCATTATGGATGGACCCCTGAGTCATCCATATTTTAGAGTCACACTGGCATCAATTGTAGTCTTCTTACTTACTGGACAACACCCCCTCTTATTGACCAGACTGTAATTCCAGCCCTGTTGGTCCCTGTGATGGCAGGAATGAGACAGAGTCCTCCTAACTCCAGTCAGGACTCTTTTTCAGAAGCTTGAGCAAATGGCATGTGTGTTTATTAAAAATATTCATGGCACTGAACTTTCCATCTTCTGCTAAGCCTTGATCAATGTCACCACAGGGACATCAAATTCAGCAGCACAATGTTAATCAAGGGCAGTGACTTTTTATTTGAAGTGAATAAGGGTCATGTCAGGGAAGATGTATCCCTTGGATTGTTTATGGTCACCTTTCCTTGACAGTGATTAAAGTTGTGGCTTATCTCTTAAAGGCGTTACAAGAAGAATGGACAGAGGCGGAGCTGTAACAGGTAATCTTCACTCTATTATCTGTATTTTTTAAAGGGTACTCCTCGAGTTGCCTAGAAGAAGCATCCTTTATGAGCAATTCAAACACCAGGGCAATGCTGTCAAAGATATATTGTCTCAAATATATTGGCCATAATCCTGTAGATGTCTTACATACATGTAAATTCTTGTAGGGAAATGGTTGGACATTTTTGTCTGATGTTAAAAAGCCATATTAAGATCAAGTTTACAGGAATGGTATTCTGCATGTTCTGTTCTGCATATGGTGCCTTTGCACACGGATATACCCTATGCACTGCACATGGGTGCAAGTTCACATTGTGCATGGATGCACACTCCACATAGCAGTGAAGGTGGACATATGCATTCAGTTGCATATTGAGCTGTGCAATGTTGCTATTCACTAACAAGGCTCCATGAGCATCAAATTGCATTCCTCAGTGCAGGATCTTGGCCGATATTACCGGATTGCCAATGTTACCTCAAATGCATGAGAACCTGTGAGGTCCTCTATCAGAAACCACAATTAAAAGTAAAATGGGGAATTAATGCACTCAAATTAAGAAGGCTGCAAGAGGAGGGGTAACTGGCAGGAACTTTCCACTGAAGTTTATGGGGTGACTGCAATAAAATCAGCCAAAGACTGATAAATTGCCTCCAGAATGTATTTTACTGGGGGAAAGTCAAACAAGCACATAAAGATTGACACTCACACACACACTAACACATGGCTAACTGAAACATAGGGAGGAAAGGTGGATAGAGAAGAATTCAGGATAGAATGGGCAATATTTACTGTTCTAGAGAGAGAGATGAAGAAAATCGCTGTGGCTCAGGCTTGTGCCCAAGGATAGTACAATATCGGGAAATAAGATGACAGAGTGGATACCTGAAATTTATGTACTGCAAGGAAGTGCCCAAAATTGGGGCCTTTTATACCCAAAGCCTACCGTCAGGGACTGAGTATGAATGTTTCCCTAGCCACTCAGACGAAGGAGTTTCGTAAACAGCCAACATAGTCTGGAACAAGCTTATTGATGGATGACAATGGTGCTAATGGCTATATGATAACCCAGTAATTGTAGATGGGACTGGAGAGAATGCTAAAAAGGGTGTAGGTGAGAGGATTAGGTGCTTAGTGCAACTATTGTTTTTAGTGGGAATCTTCCCATTTCATGACTCATGCCTTAACAGACTGGCAGTGATCTTTTGTTTCTTGTGTTTTGCTGCTTAATTTCCTGTTTACAAAGTTTATCTGTGCAATGGTGACTCTGGGAGTGCTGAGTGTTGGATTGGACACTGGGAGAGTCCCAATGTCCCCCACTTGGCAATGGAAATGCACTGGGTGGATTTCCTCTCTCAGCCTCAGAGGAAGGCAAAGGCAAACTCCCTCTGACAAATCTTGCCAAGAAAACACTGTGATGTTAGCCTTAGGGTGGCCATAAGTCAGAAATGACTTGAAGAACACAACAACAACAATGGTGATTCTGCAGTAGAGAGTGAAATGACAGCATCCTCATTGGAACAGAAAGCACCTTGTCTGGGACAGCTTGCATCTAAGAGGGAGGATCCTATGAAAGAAGCCAGATAGCCAACTTCCTAAATCTGTGTGCAGACAGAAAGCAGAGGTGAAACCACACTGCACAATTACAGCAGTTTGATTCCACTTTAACTGGCATGGATCCATCCTATGGATGCTTAGATTTGTAATGTCCGGTAAAGTACTTAGAATTATTTGCTAGACAACTCTAAGGATTTAGTTCAAGGACATGGACTAGAGCTGTCTCGCAAATAATTCTAAGTATGCCAACAAACTATGGTCTTAGCACACCGTTAATGACATATACAGCATAAGTTGTACTCTAGCCCTAAGTTTGCAAGACCTGAGTAGGGCACTTAATGTCTAGAGACCTTGGATATCTCTCATTCATAGGGTCATCATAAGTCGAAGTCAACTGAATGGCAAATTACAACACCAAGAAGTTGCCCTACATATGCAGAATGGTGGAGAATTAGCGATAGCCAGCTGATGGTGGTGTAAGCAAAGATGCACATGTTGTGCATTAAAGTACACAGAATGGCATGTGAATACTCATTGTCTGTGCACAGCAATTGCACATTGCACATTTTGTAGTGGGGTGTCAGCCATGCACGTTGACCACGGATCCACATGTATTGCCCTAGGTTGGTATTCAGAATAGAGACTGCATAACATAATTCTGTTAGTGGATATCTATGCTATGCAAAAGCAATGTAGGACCTTGGTCTATAAATCCCAGGATTATGTGGGATAGAGCCACAGCAGTTAAAATGGCATCAAACTGAGATAACTGTGCAGTGTGGATATACCCAAGGGCTATTAGTTGTAGAAAAGTGTCATGTCTTCTACCCCACCCACAATTCTTACACAGAGTAAGCACTTCAGTCTGTAACACTGTAGCTCTGAGCAAGAGAGATTGAGAGAGAGAGAGAGATGGGGTGATACAGAAAGTTAGGACAGAGACAGACAGAAAGAAAACATATGAGAAAGGTATAGTTTTTACCTATGTGTGGCTCAGATTCTACCTCTTCTCCAGTTTATCTTGGACCCATCTGGCTTTTCCCCTGGGCCAATGGGCCTTTATGAGTCCATTTCCACACTACACTGTTATAGTGCTCTTATTCCACTTTCAACATTTTATGGAATCCTGGGGTTTGCAGTCTAGGGAGGGATATTTAGAATTCTCAGCCAGAGAGCTCTTCGGCCTCTATAAACTACTAACCCCAGAATTCCACAAGATGTTGAAAGTGGAATAAGAGCACTATAACAGTGTAGGATGGAAATGGCCTAAGAGTTCCCTACCTCCTACACAGAACTCAATTCATCAAGATGTTGTCCTGCACAGATACTGCTCGAATGAATGAAAGCACCTCAAGAGGACAGTAAAACATCTCAATCATTTTTAATGGAGTGCATACAGGAGAACTTCCCAGTTTATTGTGACAATCAATGAGCATACACAAATAGAGACAAGGATTTGAGGTCCTACTAGCCTTATTGATTTATTAGGGGAGGGTGCTGAATTGAAACAGATTTTCTTTAAGGAACAGAAGAAAATGGTGATTAAGTGGCGGGGATAGATTTAGCTACAGATTTCTGTCCAGGATGATTGAACTCATTATTCCTGACAGGTATATGAGCTGCCTTATTGTATGAACTAGGTCGTCAGGTAATTCTGAGGCAAAATGGTGGCATTTTTTTGTGTACCATTTTGTGTTTTATTGCTTCCTTGACATGTGTACCCAGAAACTTCATCTCTATCTATGATATCTTGACATCTTAGTAATCGGGCCACATGACCAAAATTCCAAAATTCTGCTGCTAAATGTTTGGTGATTTTTTTTCAGGTTCATAATCATTCAGTACTCTGTACTTTTGGAGACAGGTGAATAGCTTGAGGTGGAGCATTTGTTTGATCCAATATGGCAGCATCTGTGAGCGTTTTGTTTTGTTTTCTTGATATGCTAGATGATACCATTTTAATTCTATGGAAGACAACACACACAAAGTGGCTTTCTCAGTGACTGTTTTCTGCTGCTGGAATTCCTTAGCCATTTCTGCCCTACACTGTTATGATACTATTATTCCACTTTCAACATCCTGTGGAATTCTGGGGTTTGTAGTTTACTGGGGCCAAAGAGTTCTCTGGCTGAAAATTCTAAAGGCCCCTCTCTAAGCTAGAAACCCCAGGATTCCGTAGGATGTTGAAAGTGGAATAATACCACTACAACTATATTGTTACAGCTCACCCCCCATCTTCCCTGCTGTCCATCTGCCAGTAGCCAAAGACCTTTCTAGTAGAACAAGCCCTTGGTATCTAAGCTGGATTCTTTCAGTAGTTGGAGGTGGTTTGAAACATTGAATGTTGTAGTTTCATTTTAGCAATGCATTTTAACTTGTTGTTTTCAATCAGTTTAAACATTTAGCCTGTTCTAATGGGATTTTCTAAAAAAGATCTGTTATCTGTATTTCCTTCTGCTTGAATGTGCCACTGCCAGCCACCTGGAGTGCCATTTGTGGGTAGAAAGGAAGGATATAAATTTAAGACAAAAAAGAACAAACTTGTAATGCATGTTGTCTTGGTGGAAAGAATCTTTTCTGCTTTGTACACTGAATATCAAAGATGGCAATTCAATAGTAGTTTAGAAGTACAGCAAAATTCCTTTCTCTTGTGTTGCCAAGGTCAGTATACAGGAGAGTTATTTTGATGCATATGTTTCAGGTATGGAAATTTGTATACACGTTTTAGAAAATTGCCAATTTTCTCTTGCTATCAAAGATAGCTTCCCTGCTTTTCGCCCCTACTGTGCAACAATTTGACTCCCTATCTCTTTTCCAATCTCATCTCACAGTCACTTGTTCCTTCAGCTCATAACTCACTCACAAGTAACGCAGGCATATCTCGCCTTGTTGCGTTTTTATTTATGTATTTTTAATGTTCCTATCATTACATTTTCTGAGGACAAACAATTTTTAAGGATGCCACCTAGGCCAGCCATTTGCTAGCGAGATTTTGCAATACATGGTCGGCACGTGGCTGAAGCTGATCAGAAGGAGGAAGAAAATTTCGTGCAGAGTCTGGAATCAATTCTGAACGTGGTTACAAAAATAATCAGTACAATACGTTTGAAGCTAAATAGGTTCCGTTCAATATGTATGTAACTAGAGGTTATTTTATGCCGAGATAAATCCTGTGTAGATATTTCTTGTTAGTGATGCTTCGAGGATTAAGTGTTTGTGAATTTTGATACAAACTGAACTGATTTGCACCCCATGGATAACCATATAGATCAGAAGCAAGTTGTACATAAGCTTTCTAACTGTCTGAGCATTCTTGCATTGTTCTTTTTTAAAAAACTTGAAGCAAAATGTATTCAAACTTTGTATTCTCTGATGAAAATATCTTCTGACATTGATAGTCTGAAAACAAGTGCACTGAGAATATCTGTATAGATATGGACTTTAATGCAAATTTTCATCGAGCTGTTCTAAACTTCCTTTTATTTCTAAAATTAATGTAGAAAATGGAAGCCTAAGCTGGTGGAGTCTAAGGTTCTATGTGGTGGTCTTCACACCTCATGGTCAATCTATGGTCGTTTGGGTTGGAGGACGGAACTTCCATTGTACAGTCTGGTGAAATGGTTGCACAAGGAGGTAGTGGATATCTCTTTGCATAATACCAGAAAAAAAGGAGACAGGTTAGCAGGATTGAATTCTGCTGGTGAGATCTTCCTCTGTGTCCCACTAGTCACAGGGATAGGATGGCTGGCATCCTGTTGACATTTTATATACGGGAAAGTTTCCTTCCGGATGTCGTTGTACTTTTTTGGTCATGGGATAGTGTACATATTTAGTTCACAGTTGAGGAAATGCCTCTTCTATGCTAGCACTTTGGTGGAGGAATGTCTTCCTCTTGAAGTCCTTATTAGTGCTGATGTTGGTTTTATTCCAGCACCGTTAGGCCATGGGTTTTTATTAAAGCCTTTAGGGATGACTACGTATCCAAATTTAGCTTTAAATTGAATAATAGAATCCTAGAACTGGAAAAGACTATCGTGGTCATCCAGTCCAGCCCCCTGCCATGCATGACGGTACAATCAAAGGACTCCCAACAGGGGGCCAACTAGCCTCTGTTTTTAAAGAAGGAGTCTCTACCACACTCCAAGGCAGCATATTCCACTGTCAACCTGCTCTTACCATCAGGAAGTTCTTCCTAATGTTTATAGACTTATGTGTGCCTCAAACTCAACTAAGTAGTTTTGCAGCATCCATATTCACCTAGGGGCTGCTGTGATCTTGTAACATGCAGGCATCCATTGCGGAATGATGGCCAGTGAAGTCATGGATAAGCCGTGGTTCGATGTGCACTGATGAATATACAGACACTAGCTAGGAAGGACAACAGGAATGCCCAATGCACATTTCCAGTATCCAGATGTGCGTTTTCACAGCTTACTAGCAGGGTTTTTTTGAATTTCTGCTACAGATTCATAAAGTTATAAAAGACAGACTGTGACATAGAATATCGGGCATATTTTCCCCCTGTTGTACAACCTAGTCTCCTAAACTAGACTGTTGGAGGATTCAAATACAACATTCTTTACATCAATTTTAGAATTAGGTCCATCAGAAAAATACATCTTCTCCCCACAAACTCTTACAATATCATGATAAGACCATTTCCAAGGACAATGACAATGTCACACAGCTTTTGAGCATGTCTCTAAGTTCTCAGTAATCCTTCATCAGGCTGAAGTTTACACAAAAATGATTCTTGTTGTTGATGTTGATACTTCATAAACATATATGACTGCCTGAACCATAATCTTATGATAAGGTTGCAGATATGGGGAAGATATTCTCACTATAAAATATCCCATTCTAGAAGCAGTCTGGGGATCCCTTCATCCTCATCACACCACAATACCAGCTGAGTTGATCTTAACGGAACATCCAGGAACTGAAATTATAACTGTACTCTAAGAACTTTCCAAATGTTAAACATCCCTTAATATCCATATTTGTAAATGTTCTTCTATCAATGAATCACAATGATGAATCAGCTATTCGTTATATTGTCAGCATGAAAACCCTGTAGATGCCAGATGCTGAAATCAAAGAGGCAGCTTCCCAACTCATATCTCTAAAGCAGGGGGCATGTTTCTGTTTCTGTCCTTAGAGGATAAGGCACACAACATAAAGGTCAATAGCCATCAGGAAGCTCAGCTCCTGCCATGGTATTAAAGGGAAAATCCCTTGTAGAAATAGATCACACAGCAGCAACAATGTGACTGTTCTAATGGCCACTTGTAACAATGTACAGTCAGGCCTCCACATTTGCAGGTTTCACTTTCATTATTTGGATGGATTTGGATTTCATTATTTGGATTTCATTATTCACAGATTATTTGCTGTCACCTTTGCTGTCTCCCTATGCCATTTTTTAATATGAACTGCAAGCCTCATGAGACTGAGAAACTGTGAAGGAGGATTGTAAGTCTCTATTAAAAATGGTGTGGGGCAGCAATGGAGGTAGCAGTAAGCCCCACCAGCCACCCACTTCTGCCTTTTGAAGGAACCCTGATTTCTCAAAGGAATCCATAGTGGGTTGGATATGGTGATCATACATTTTTGTGTGTTAAGCATGGTTTGGGAGGGTCTATTCATGGTTTTTCCACTTTCACAGGGGTCTTGTGCCCCTTACCCTAGCATATTTGGAGGGATGACTGTATTGCATATCAATTGGCTTTTAATAATGTATTGAAACCCAATTGCTGTATGTATCTGGGTGTGGGATCAAAGGCTTCAGGTGTCTGGAGAAGTCCCCAAGGAGAGGGAGAACATCAAGGGAATGGAATGTATGATCCCAGGGAGGTTCTGTGAGAAACACCAGGAGGGCCAGATCAGAGCAAGAGAAGTGTTTAGGCTCTCAAGATGAAAGGCATGTAAACAGCCTAAAGCGCTTCGGAAACTTGGGGAGTCTGAGGAGTAAAGCAGGAAATAGGGTATAGAACCCGCAACTTCAGCCACAGCAAGTTGTAGTACGTTGGGTGTATTATGCTACATGTGGTACCCCAGACTCCTGTTTCTTCTTGATACCCTCAGGTGATGTCTGAGCCACTCCACTTTGACCCTGTGCTTCAGGATTGGTAACTATCATCCTTTCCATCCAATCTCTCTCTATTCAAGCTTTCTTGCCTCACTTTCCCATAGCCTTGGATGATTCATAATAATGTACTTTACAATACAAAATCCTAATATTATCAGGTTAGTATTAAGTTGTTACCAAATAGATATGTTGTCAGGAGGACATCAAGTAAAAATATCTTGTATGTATCTTGGGTATTAAGGTTAAAAAGAAGGGTGAATTGTTACATATAAACTAAGTTATTTCTTTTTTATTTTACCTTTTTTGTAAATTATATGGTTTGTAGAGATGCTTGTCTGTATTTGTTCATTTGTTCATATCAACCTATATTTATAAAATTGTTTTTCTTTTCCATTGTTATCTATCTATCTTGTAAATTGATATGGTTTGTAGAGATACAATCATCCCTCCACATTTGCAGGTTTCACTTTTGCAGATTTGATTATTCACGGATTATTTGCTATCACCTCTGCTGCCTCCCTGTGCCATTTTCAATAGGGACTGCAAACCTCATGAAATGGAGAAACTGCAAATGAGGCTCGTAAGTCTCACTTAAAAATGGTGTGGGGCAGAAGGAGGTGGAATTAAGCCCCACCAGCCACCCACTTCTGCCCTGTGAAGGAATCCTGATGCCTCAAAGGAATCCACAGTGGGTAGAATAGGGTGATCATACCTTTTTGTGTCTTAAATATGGTTTGGGAGGGCCTAGAGTTATTCACAGTTTTTTCACTTTCACAGGGGTCCTGTGCCCCTAACCCTAACAAATGTGGAGTGATAACTGTATTTGTTCTTATCAACCTATATTAATAAATTTGTTTTCCTTTTCCATTGTTTCTGTCTATCTATCTATCTATCTATCTATCTATCTATCTATCTATCTATCAGTGTCTGATTTCTTGTGTGTTTGTTAATTCTAAATAACTTTTATGTTTTAGCTGGAGTCCTCTCTACAGTTAGTACAGGTATACACAGGTGAAAAGATCCTACCTTTACCCTCCTTTAGCAGACCACCTTTGAGCTACAGTTCTCCAAATTCTAAGGAGATGCTGGCATTGTGAGTGGACCTCAAAGTCCCTCACCTCTTAGGATAACACTACTAGTGGATTGATTCAATCAAAGAAAGCAGAGCTCTGAATTTGCAGGATCTGAGCAAGGTTGTTGATACACTTGGAGATCTCTCATTCATTGGGAAGCCATTAGGCAAAGGGACTTAACAGCAAAGAACGACCAGTTCTGAAGTGGGTCTTCTTACACCCTTTACTTGTCCCTCTTCCTGAAACAGGAAGAAACAACCACTGTAACTTGTGCCAAGGAATTGTACCACAGGGATACAAGTCCAGAGGGGTCCCCTCCTCCTCAGGAAATTTTTAGAAGAATTGTAGACTTCTAAAAAATATCCCTGAATGAAAACTTTTTTAAAAAATCACTTGTAGCTTGTAGTTTTTAATGTTAAACTTTGTATGTGTGTGTATGTTTGGACTGTACGTAGGGGGATCTATAACTTATTTAAAAGATGAATTACCGTCTCCTTGATTCTCTGTGGGAAAAATATTTGTTCCTTTTTATGGTCAGAGATCAAGGGCTGTTAAAAATAGTCCTGAAGGCCACATGTTGGCCACTCCTGACTCATTCACATTTAACAAGGTTCAGTGCCATCTAGTGAGTAGATTACAGTATAACACTATCCACCCTGAATTAAGGATGGAAGGAATAGTCAAAAACATTTAAAAAACTAGTATCAAAATGTGTGCTTAAGTGTCAGGAAATGCTGATGAGGACAAAAATCTTCTCAGTTTGGGACTTATTCTGCATTGAATGAATACTTTTTGGTGTTAAACAAATAGAAACAATGTGGATTCTACGCACACACACACATCAATGTGTAAATTTTGCACATAATAGCTCCTGAATTGTGAATTGTGCCTGAAAACTGGACAGTTTTCTAAGACTTTCTCACATTGAGAAGAACATCGCTGAAATTAGTATGCAAAGGAATCTTGGAGCACTTCTGAGATGGAGAGAAATAAGTTTTTCAGACTCAGCTTTCATAGGCTGAGTCTATGCCAACAGATGTGTGGAGTGAAGTCATGCATCTGATAAAATATACTCAGGTCATTTCCGCACTGGACTGTTATCGTGCTATTATTCCACTTTCAACATCCTGTGGAATCCTGGGGTTTGCAGTTTAGGGAGGGGCCATTTGGCTCCTCCCTAAACTGCAAACCCCAGGATTCCATAGGATGTTGAAAGTGGAACAATAGTGCTAAAACAGGCTAGTGCAGAAATAGCCATAGTCTATGAAAGCTTATGCTACAAGCATCTTTCAATTAGTCTCAAAAGTGCTACAATATCCCTTTCCATACTGACCCAGAGTAACACAACTAGGTCTTTGAATTGCTAAAATTAATCACTGCTTACTTCAAGAATGACAGTAGTATAGAAATACACCACCATCCTAGATGGACCAATGATCTGACTGAATGGAAGAGAACTTCCTATATTCCTTCTTTCCTATCCAGTTCTGCCTTTAGACACTGAGTGAACCAACTAGTTAGGAAGAAAAGCTGATGATGGGGACTATTTTATGTTAACTGCACTGTTTCCAAGACAGCACTGAGATCTCAGATGTTCATCTTGCTGTAAAAACCTAACTTTGGAGAAGGTAATGAGGGGGAAGCTGGAGAGGTTTGTGTAGTTATGCCATTCTATGTTTCTAAGATCTTTAATTTGATGCATTACAGTCAATGAGGAGAGGGGGAAAGCATTCACTGTAGACACCATTGAGCTCTCAGAGTTTTCAAACTGGAATCTCTGCTTTTTTTATTTAACCAATATGTTTAATTAGCGGTGAATAAAATTTCTGTCCAAAGTGCATACAGATTAAAGAAAGTGTAGCCTAATTGAATCACTCCAATTCAAACACGGTTTATTAAATGCCTCCTCTCCTCTGGCATTATTAGACAAGCATGAAAGGAGAGAGAGGGAGAGAGAGAAGAAAAAAAAGCAGATTACAAAGTGAAATTGTCCAGTAGCTTCACGCACTGGCTTAGACCAGAAAGCTCAGCAAAGCTCATTTAGCCCAGGTCTTAAAATCTATACACTTGTTAATGAGAAGCAGGCTACTTCCCAACATGAAAAATGGAGTTTATATTGCACACCTTGTGTTTGTAAACCGGTAATTTACATTGATCGACATCTAATTTGCGGGCTCCATTAAGTTCCATAAGGTAAGCATATGTTAAGAGGATCCAAACTTGGAAACAAGGATTCTTTTAAAAAATGCGTTTATTAAAGAGGAGGCAAGTATTTTAGTAGACTCCACAGACTGTGGTTTGTAAGAGGTGTTAGGATAAGAGATACTAAGCATGTGCACGCATGGATGGAAATATCTAGATTGCTCTTGCCTTAATAAGTGTATAAGTAAACCATTTGCAGTCCTCAAAAAAAAAAAGTCATTTATGTGACTTCAGAAATCTCTTGCTCTGGGTGGCTGCTTTGCTCATTGTCTAAAAGGTAGCTTTGGCTCTGATTTGTATTGGACTAGACTGCACTGGACCGTGGGGACACAACCAAATCAGATGCCTAAAGAAGCATCCTCTCTAGAGATGTAAATCCTTTATTCTTTTATCCTTGCATGCAGGAGTGAATTGGTAGTTTCTTCCCAGCCGCAGGGGAAAATGAACATTCCTGTGCAATATTTGAGTATCTCCAAGCGATGCAGAAGAACTGTTCTACAAAGAAATACATGTGTGCTGATATTTTACCTTGGCTACTTAGTTACATTTACATATTTACTTACATATAGACTCCTGATTCCCCTAGTCCACCTTAAGAGCCACCAGCCAGATTGGGTGAAGGAGGTGTGTTCAGCTGGCAATCGGGGTGTAAAGAAGATGATATTTGCAAGTGATGCCCAGCAGAGAACAAGGCGGTGACAATCAGAAGCATGACTCCGGTTGCAACTTTTTATTGCAGCCTCACTTGCAGATGGGAGAGGGTTTGAACCACCATCCTTCTTGTACCCCAATTGCTACATAGACTTCCTTCACTTGGTCCAGCCGCTGGCCTTTAAGGAGGATTGAGGGACACTTATGTAGTTTCACAATTAGACTACAATAATCTTACTGAATACAAACCTGTTATGGATCTGTAATTCTCGGTTAGGAATCCCTAATTGTAATGTTGAATGCTGGCTGTGGGTTTTTGTACACAAAACTGTTTTGGGTTGGAGTTTCCTTGTGTGTATGAACACTTTGTTTTGTGTAAAAACTTCATGGGGTGTGGGTAAACATTCTTGTGCAGATGTAGTGTGTTTTGTCCAAAATATAATGATTGGCATCTTGTTGATTAGTCTCAACAATTGTTCAATGGTGACCTCACATGTAGAAAAATCTAATGGATTCCATGGGCCTACTGTAGTCAGGAATTAAAGAATTTAGAATACTGTTTTCTGCACAGTAATGGTTTTCGCACAAAAAGAAGAAGGTTTTTTTTAAAAGAAAACGACCCAAGTTTTTGTACATTTTTGTTTTACAAAGATGTCTCAAAGTGTACACGTTGTTGAAAAATGCAGAAAAAATGCATAATATCACTCAGAGGAGCAAAAACATTTGGAATCATTTGTTCTCTCATGCCAGAGTGAAATGTGAAGTTTACGTCCTTAATTATGACAAATTAGTGTTGGACACAGCCCAGGGTGGTGAGGAGCAATGCAAAGTAACTCAGGGTGATTGATCAGGTACTCTGAGTTAGTTTACAGTGCTTATAATCTACAAAGTCCTATTGGAATTGGATCCAGCCTATCTGAAATATTTTATTCTTTTCAAAAAGACATTTCTTTCAATCCATTTACCTTCAGTATCATATCTGTGAGGAAGTGATGTACATGGGTTGCCAGGTCACTTGTTTTCACTCAGAGAGTCTTGTTTTTGTTGTCTTCCTCTAGCATCTCAGGTTGGTTGTTATTTCTAAGGAAAACATTTAGGATCTCATGTCTTCTGGAGTTGAGCAGGAAGTGAATGAGGCTGCTGAACACTGAGATGGCTGGTGTAGGCTTTAGTGGAAAGACTGAAGAATTTGAGATGGCTCTTTCTTTGCAGGGCATTGCAGGGCGAGGGAAGGAAGGAGCTACATTTAGGAGGAAGGCTGGTGTCAAGCAATCTCATACTCTTCTATGCAGGGATAAATCCTGCTGACTTCAGAGAAACTTACTTTCAGGTAATTCTGCAGGAGTAAAGTCTAGGAACTAAAGGAGTAACTTGTCCATTTTGGGATACGAAAACAGAGGCATTAGTGAAACAAAGGCAACAGTTTATTTAATGACACTGTTAGTAGACCATATACCCTCATGCATTGATATGGTTTGATTGGCAAAATATGATTTAATTGGCAAAATATATTAATTGGAATAAATATAAAATATATTCTGTTATGGCTGATGGCCAGGCTGACCAAGAGGGAAAAGCTGACCACATGTCTGCCTTGCAAAATAAGGTCAGGAAAGACCTCAAGGTATAGCCAGGTCATAGTCAAGAAATTACGAGGAAACTTCAGTAATAATGGACTTGTAGTTAGCCTCTAATGACTCAGCCTTCAAGAGACAATAGCATTTGAGATGTTCCCACAGGATGATTGATCATCTTAGCTCCTCTCCCTCAGACCAAACAAACTTCCCTTTTGGCCCCACACTTGTCTGACAATTAAAGGGTTATCAAGGCTACCATTAGCCCCATTGTCATCTAATGTAAGACCATTAGCTCATTCTAGACCCCACTTTCCATTCTCCAGACTCCACTGTTTACTCTGCCAGACAGCCATTAGCACCTTAGCCCTCCAGGCAGAAAAAAAGAGTATTTAAATTACAGTTTTTGGCCAGTGGTTGCTGGTCACCACTGCACTGCTCCAATTTCCAATTGTGTACTGTCCTTAGACTTGCGTCTAAGCCACATCTCCTCTTCACTTCTCTACTGGATTGATAAATATCACCCACTTTGTCTTGAATTCTCACTATCCAAAATTTTCCTCCCATTTCCTTCAGTTATCCTTGTGTGATTCCAAGACTGCTTGGATCTTGTGTGTGTGATTGCAGTTCCCCCAATAAAACAAATAAGCTTACTTTTGGATCTCCATCTGGTTCTTCCCTGAACTAGTACCAGTAGACATAGCTGTAAATGATCTTGTAAGATTACCCCTCTCGCAGTCTTCCTCTGGAGCTAATATTCCCCACCATTTCATGGAGGCATTGGCATTGCAGGTCGATCCTGAGTGTTTTCCTATGACCTGGCCTATGCCTCGAGGTTTCTTCTAACTGAATTTTGCAATGCACGTGTACGGCCAGCACTTCCTTCTAGTCAGCATGGCAAGCAACCATAGCCAGTTAAACCATACCAAAGCATGAGGTTGTATGGCCTACCAACAGCTATTCCCAACAGGTTCAGCATCTGGATCCCATAACATCTGGAAGACCTGCTTACAGCTTCATGGGCTCTGAAGCAGGCTGCTGATAAAGCCAAAAGTGGGGACACCACTCTGCAATACCAGAGCCACACATCACACCTGGATTGCAGTTTCTGAGCCTTAATTCCTGGTGAGTTTCTATTAGTAGATAGAGAAGCCCATATAATTCTTTCTCAGTGCTCACAGCTTCCTACAAAACTACTGTTTCCTGTAGGGTAATAAAAGCCAATTTCTATTGCCCAAATTCAGCCCTATGCACTAAATTGTTAGCAGCTGTAAAGCATGATTTAGTGGATAGAATGTTGGCTTTGCAAGAACATTGAAATTTGTACTCTGTCTCGAGCAGCTTTTCGTGCTTAGCAAAACCAATTTCACAGAGTGGTTCTTCTCTGTAGACTCTATCTCAGCTCTTTCCTTGCTCTGTACATGCATCCTGAGCCAAACATATTTAGACCTATCTGCCTTAAGAACAATGGTGGTGCTAGGTATTGGGTGGGACTTGCACCCCTTTGACTTCTGGGGCTCAATATGATATCTGTGTGCTTGGTGGGGATGGATAATTTTACAATAATTACATGCTGGAAAATGATAGAGATATTATGTCCTTATCTTTATATCTATCAATGTTTTAAAACCCATAAGTTAAATGTGTCTGTATTATTACTAGGCTTAGCGCTTAATAAGTGCTGTTAAAACTGTTACTTTCAGGGGTATCAGTCCATATTCCTGAGTATTCTTATCTAGCATCTCCCCAGTGCTGTGCTTCCCTGTTCCTACAGTGGCCTTGAGTTGACTGGGCTTGGGGCACTTAAACGTCTCTTGCTAAAAACCAATAGGCTAGATTGAATTGTCCTCAAGCAGGTTCTCCCAGTTGATGTGAAGGAAATGATCCACTCACTTCAGCTAGGTGACCTATTTGGAATATCTCCCTTTAGCTAAGAATTCTATCTAAATTTTCAGAGAAATATTTTCTTTGTTAGATTTTGTGTTTTTTTCTTTGAGTAACATGCCCTGAGCAACTATTGTTGTTGTGTGCCTTCACGTCTTTTTGACTTATGGCAACCCTAAGGTGAACCTATCACAGAGTTTTCTGGAGCTATGAGTGTGTGAAACCAGTGGGTTTCCATGGCCAAGTGGAGAATCAAACCCCATTCTCCAGGGTTGTAGTCTAATGCTCAAACCAGTGTTAGGCTTGAAATTTGGGACTCTGTAACTTGCTATAGAATTAATACTTGATCACAATTAACTGTGATATTATTTGGCATTTTAGACACTCAGAACTCATCAAACAACCTTGCTTTAGAATTGTTTATTCTGCTCTGCTCATGTTTATGATCAGTATGTACAAGTGAAGGACTCTTGAAATGTCAGCAGTATCTTTGAGAATGACCTAGGATGTAACAAGGTCATGTAGACTCAGGAAGTTAAGGGTCAGATAGAATGCAACACATGTACAAGCTTGTGACTCTGCTAACACTGATGCATGAATCTATAAACATAAAAATGGTATAAGAAGGGAAGCCTGAAAGAATAAATCATACTTGCTGGGATCCTTTGGCCAAAGTTATATGTGTGTGTGTTTCGGTCTTTCTTTCCTTCTCTTTTCTACCTTCCTACATTGTGTTTGGGGGTTTAAGCCAGCTCCGTGTTCCATCTGGGAATACAGTGGGGTGTGGTTTGTTTATCCACCCTAACACCAGTATACTACCCTGGCTCTCTCTGAGCAACAATTGTTAATATTAAATGAATCATGCATAACAATATCAGCAGGTCATCCCTTGTTACTACTAAGTCAAGGAAAATAATATTCCCATAGTAATCTGTGCTAATTTCCTGAATGTAAAAGTGGTTTGAATCTTTCTTTGTTGAAAGAGGAACCCAAAGTCTGTAATGAATGAACATTAGGGCAGAATTTTGTTAGAGAAATATCTGTGCTTTACATTCCTGTATGGCTTTTTGTGAAACAGGTATAACACACTGTTCTTTAGCCTAGTGTGTGTGTGTATGCGCCTTCAAGTTGTCTGTTGACTTACGCTGGCCCCATGAATTTCACAGGGTTTTCTTAATCAAGGTGTACTCAGAGATAGTTTTGCCATTTTCTTTATCTGAAAATCTAGCCTATAGCACTTGGTGTTCATTGGTGGTTTCCCATCCAAGTACTAACCGGGGGCAACCCTGCTTAGCTTCCTAGATCAGATGGAACCTGGTGCCTTGAGAGTACCCTATCCAAAATCACTCCCCAGGTAGCAGCCAAGGTCTGTGGAACTCCTTGTGAGGTAACATGGGGGCAATTAGGCAGCTGTACCAACTTTTTGTCCCCCTCCATTCTATGCAAGGGTGTGTGAGATAGAATCAGAGAATAAAAACATTGCCCTTATAGCACCTCTCTTTCTTTCTCACAAACTGAAGGGGGCAAATTCATAATTACAAAACTGGAGGTATAATATTGATATTTAGCAGAAGAGTAGGGTTGAACAAACATAATCTTGTGAGACTTGGATTTGCACTATGCAAAACTGATGTAGCATCTCAACCAAAATTTTAAGATGTCCAAAGGTGAAGGAAGCCTTCACTGGGTTTTCTTCTACTTTGGAACACTGGCTTGATCCCTACATTGTCCATCATATCTTGGAAATGATTAGGCAATGAACATCAAGCATGGGAGAGTCAAAGGATTACAAGTAACAAGAGGCACATTATCCATTCAAATAAGATTAACAGCACTTTTCCCAAGTCTGATGAATGTGCCAAAGAGACAGTTGTTTCTAGTTTCCGTGAGAGATAGTGTATTGCTTTGAGTTGGAAAATAATAGTAAGTATTAGATAGTGGTTTTCAAAATGTCTTTGAGCTCGAGTACATTTGGATCAAAAGCTTCAGTCATCAGATGTAGAGCTTTTCCCCCATAAAACAAGAACAGAGGCCTCTTAGCAATCAATAATCAGTTTTTCAGGAAACCAGAAGACCACAAAGTAAATGCTTATCTACAGCAGTGACAATAATTCACAATCTTCCTCACTTAGAAGATGGTATGACAGGGAGGTTTATGGCAATCACTGGGTATAGTTCCCTGATTCAAGGTGGCATTTTCTATGCATTAGCCCTCTCTCAAAGTCTTCATAATTCCTTAGTGCACTGCAGACAGAGAGCAGCCAAATCTCCTAAGAAAGTACAACCCTGCACTTTTTTGACGTAAGTCTGAAGAAAGTAGGTAGCCCCAGTATATTTCTTGTCACAGTGGGATACATGGAAGTTTACTGAACAGCAACTATTCACTCCATTTCTGGGTCACCTTTCTCCCAAAGTAGAACCTGAAGTGACTCACAAAAAGGACTAGCTAAAATCTGATAACAAAATTTATAACACAACTTGAATCATCATGTTAAAACCATAGCTTATAAGCAGTATAAAATAATTCAAGAGTGTATAAAAGTTAAAAATAAACCTCTCCATAAGAAGGTTTTTGGCAAGCAACTTCTCATTCAAAGCCTGCTGGAAATGTTATGCCTAAACATGGGTGACTCAGGGGTCCACCAACAATGCCAGCGCCTCCATAAAACAGTGGGGAATATAAGCTCAAAGGAGAGGCCTGAGAGAGGAGGGGTAACCTAGTAGGATCTTTTACAAATGTGTATACTGGTACTGACGTAGGGAAAAACCAGCCAGAGATTCAAAAGTAAGCTTGTTTGTTTTATTGGTGGAAATTAACAATTGCACACACACACAAGATCCAAGCAGTCTCCCAATCCCACAAGGCTAGCTGAAGGAAAAGGGAGGAAACATTTGGATAGGGAGAGTTTAGAGTGATATGGGTGATATTTACCTACCTGGAAGTGAAGAGATGAAGTGGTGTGGCTCAGCCCAAGGATCCAAGGGTAGTACCGAATGGGAATTGGAAAGACAGAGTGATAGCCAGTATACCAAAGTACTACAAACTATCTCTCTCAGACCCAGGGCTTAAATACTCTTTTTCTGCCCTGAGGGGGAAGATGTTTAATGGTTGTCTGGCAGAGTAGACAGTGGGGTCTGGAATGAGCTAATGACCTTAGCATTAGGTGACAAAGGATTGATGGGAATCACGATAGCTCCTTAATGGTGGGATAGGTGAGGAGACAAAAGGAGAGTTTCGGTGGACAAAGGGAAAGGGTTGAAGACAATCAGCTGTTCCATGAAAGCAGTTTTGGGTGCTATTGTTTCTAAAGGTAGACTCATTAAGGAGCATCTGCAAGTCCATTATCTCCAGAGTTTTCCTGACTATAGCCTAGCCATGTCCTGAGCTCCTGATCTGACATAGTTTTGTGATGCACATGTGCAACCAGTTCGTCTTTGCCAACAGGCTTCCCAGACATATCAGGATATTATTTGTATATCATGCCAATTAAACCATATCCTGGAGTAGGGGTCTATGGCCTGGTAATAGAACTAAAAGATCTTTTCCTGATGATAAAAGGAGAACAGGGAGAGTGCCAGAGGGTGGTAACAGCTACTGAGAAGGCTTTCTCCCGTGTCTTCATGAAACAAACCTCTTGCCCTCCTCTCAAGTTCAAACAAGATACAGGGTTCCTAAGGAAAAATGTTGTGGAAGCAAGAAGTGTCCAGTGTCAAAACAATCCAGGGTCAAGAAAGCTGTAAATCAGAGACAGGCTTCTGAGGAGGTGCAGTAGCCCCATCATTAAACAATAAAACACAAAAGTCATAAATTCCTTTGACATAGACACACAATCTGAGCTCTTGCGTGGAAGACTGGTGAATGTAACCTCCTCTTATAGAAGGCAAATTAGCCAATGCTCTAATCCCTAACAGTATTAGAGAGAGTGTTCCTTAGCTGTGCTCCTCTTGAAACCTTGATTTTAGCCTTTCACTCCATCTATGGAAAATGATCTGAGTCAGATACCTGAGCCTTTGTCTGGGACTTGGTATGTGTACGTGTGTGGGGGTCCTCCTCCAGCAACTTTTCCTGCTCTGGATCTGAGCTGGCCTGCTGAACCAAAGGATGAATTGGCTGGCTATTGTGTATCTGCTGTGCCTCCTCCAAAGGTAGATCTGGTTCTTCATTGGAAGACAAAATCGTAAGGGGGGGGGCATGGCACCCACGATATTGCAGGACAGAGAGGAAGCTCTCCACTGGGGATCTTAGGACTCTGGCTGATTAGGGTTAAAGTTTGCTAAATCTAAGTCCCAAAAACATAAATGATGGATTCATAAGACATAAAAAGTATATAAGATATAATGTAGAAATCTCTATGTATTGTACAATGTGTGTGTTGCCAAGAGCCTAGAATGAACAGAGTTTGAGGCTGAATGCCAGCACAAGTGTAAACAAGAGAATGTATAAAAAAAGATAAGAGAATGTCAGCAATTCTTCTACCAATAATAAACTCACAGTAGGTGCTGCAGTACAGAACAATGGCTGATGCAATTAGCAGAATGTGATATAATCTGATGAAAGGCAGCTGGAAGCCAAGCTGTAACTATGTCTGAAGGTATTTCACCTGGGGGAAGAAGGTGAATGTTTAGATAAATGAGTTACACTAAGTGGTTGCTATTTTGTTGGCCCAGATATGTCAGCTAATTAGTCTAGGAAAGAATAAAACAAACCAAGAAGAGATCAGTCTGATTTGCAACCTTCCTCATATGAAAAATCCTATTTGATAACAGCTGTGTTATGCTAGGCTTTACTAAAGAGATATATTTCCCATTCTCCTAGATGATTGTAATGGATGTGGCTGGATATAACAGTGCCAAAGGATATTAACTACTTGGATAAGTGTTTAGAGATCTATAGTTCCTCAACAGATGAGAAAGTATTCCTTAGTGGATAAATGTATAAGTTACATTGTGTAAGCTGGTAATGTTCCTCTATTTGCTATGCCTGGGTATGTAATGAATGTATGATCCATACCTGTCATATAATGAAAGTAATGTGCCCTGACATTAATATGTTTGTGTTTCTCCTTAAGGGGAGTATATATGCTTTTGTATCTATGATTACATATAAAAATAGCCTAATGTCTAGCAGAAAACTGAATGTTTCCATATAGACATTCTGAGATTCCAGTACTTAAGAATGCTTAAGTGGAGTGTTGATGTTAACTCTCTCTGCCTGGATTTCACCATGATCACAAGCTGGGTGTCCAGTGCACCAGAAGGTGATAACAGAAATACATAGATTACTGACAAATGGCAAAGGAGCCTCAATCCCTGAGTCTAAAGAGATAGTGATGATGAATCCCTTGGTAAAGCTCTAGGTGATTTGTAGTAGATGAACAAGGATTTTCTTTCCCATTGTTTAAAAACGCCATTCACAAAATGCTCCCCGCCATAAATTACACTGTTGAAAAGAAAATAGCTTAGCATACTCAAGAGTGATTTCTTTGTGTAGAAGGACAATGAGTGCCATTCAGTTATGGTGTTCAAAGCAAATGGCTAGGTTCAGAATTAATTGCAAGGGTATGTCTTTCATAGGAGTATCAACCTCTGCTTATTTTATTCTTGCATGTGAGAACAACAACAAACTTCAAAAGTTTCCTCCTGATAGACAAAATTATGAGAATTTTTGCATATTTTGGAACATGTGCCTATGAAAATGTCATGATGGGGAGGTGCAAATGTACTTTTTCTCTATTGCAGTTGCTGACAAAAAGTGCTGGTCTTACTTGCACTGGCTGACAATTTTTTGATAGGATATCTCCCAAATGTTCATTACAGCTTACGGTTGGTATTCTACATTAGCTACTTAGTTATGTATGTGTTACTAAGTAACATCTCCTGGCTTGGCCCTCCCACCCCACCTTAGGAGCTAGCAGTCTGATTGAGTGGAGAAGGTCCATTCAATTTCTGATAGGGCTTCAAGGAGGATGACATCACCAGTCCCCTCCTACCAGTAAGAGAGACTGCTACAAGGACTTACAACAATGATCCTGCTTCTGTTTGTTGCAGACTTGCTTATTGGTGGCGGTGGTGGCAACAACATCCTCCTTTACCCAGATTAGAAGCTGAATAGACTCTTTTCTCCCACTCCAGTTGCTATCTCTTGAGGTGGACTGGGGTGGCATTTACCTAATCTTACAGTAAGATTGCATAGAGCAAGACCATGTTGTCATACTGAATACAGAGCAGTTGCGAATCCATAACTGTAATGTAAATGCCAGTTGTAGTCTTTTTGCTAAATCTAGGTTCTGGTTGTTGGATTTCAGAGTTCTTAGAAAAAACAGATAATGTAATCCAGTTCTCTGCTCTTTAAATTATGATGCAAGAATTAAGTCCTGCTAGAAAGCAATATGTGTGATAAATGAATTCAAGCTCAAAAAACGTCCCCCAAAACACTTGAACTCAGTAGTACTTCCATGAAATATTCCACCACAAAGCATTACTGCTGAAAATGCAGTATTCATTTGAGTCCTTATAGGCCATTTCCACACCGGGCTTCTGTAATGGTGCAGAGTGACCTCTCACGGAGGTCTTCTACACCGTAGAGTGGACTGGCGTGGACTAGTTTTTGTAGTTCCACACCAGAATCCACTCAGGAGCGGCCGGAACTAGCTGCGCTGAGTGTTTTTTAAAAACCTCTTTTTTGAGGTTTTTAAAAAGCACGGAGGGCGTAGCCCCGTGCCGCTCCGTCGCCCGGCTCCAACATGGATTTGCAGGTGTGCACAAGTGCATGCCTGCAGATCTGCCGGGGGTGGGCTTCCAGCTGGTGAGCTTCTCCGGTTGGTGGAGAGCCTCCACCAACCGGAAGCCACCATTTGGGACACCGGAAGACTGCAGAGCAGCGAGCTCGTGCTGCTCCACATCACGACGGACTTACCCGGCTGCCGGTAAGCTCTGTTTTTGGGCGTTTTCACCCGTTACCCCCCACACATGTGGAAAGGGCCATAATCTCTAATCACCCTACAGTCTCCCCAGAGTACTTGAAAGGGACTGGCAGGAGATAACAATCCAGCTGTTCACTTGACAAGGCAACAGTAGTATGCTGTTTAAGCTGCTGCTGATAGTGGAAATGAGTTTGATTTGAACAATGTCATGGATGAATCCATGGATAATGGTGGATGGTGCAATATATCTCTTTTTTCTCCTGATTCATGTTGTACCAAGATAGTTTGAGTACCACTTTCAAGTGGCTGTTTCGTGCATCCATGTGGAATGTGGCCGGGAAGGGGAATCATATGATCCTGTGATTCTACCATATACGTGTTCTCAGAGAGGGGTAGGAAGATAGCATGACCATCTTGAAATGCTACAGTTCAATTGCTGGCTTTCAAATCAAGTTATATAGAGGGACCAAGAAACCATAATTGGTCCTATATGAATATTATTTTCCTCCAAAACTAGTCTATGGCTGGAATCCTGTTGGTGTCCATGGAACAGAACCTACTAGTAGCACTGCCTTGACCTTTGACTGTTCCCAGCACTCTGGCTGGGAAAGGAGAGGAGAACCAGCTGCTGACCTCAATGAAAGCCTCTTCAGGTGGCTGTAGCAACAAGGCCAATAAAAGAAGATTAGTGAATGCTGGCAGGAGGAAGGAAGAGAAAAGCTGCAGGCCAGAAGGGGAGCTGCAAGAGTCTCCTTTAGACCTGAGTACTAGAGATGTGAAGACTTTCTAGGAAAGGATTGAGCATCCAGTGGACTAAAGCTTCTCTTATCTGCCTTGGAGGAAGAATTGTGAGTCCAGGAAGAGGCTGGAAGGGGGCTGGGACAAGCCCTGCTACCCATGAGAAGGACATACCAAAGAGTTGGTGAATAGTGGACTCAGATTAGCTGAAATGAAGCACCCTTTGTGCAGAGACATTCCTGGTCCTGACTTGCTGATTATTCTGCTGCCTCCTTGAGACTCTAACAACACCTGACTATCCCAGCCTAAGCTTCTCAGCCTGCAACCACCTGGTAGGGTCCTGCCAGGGCTTGTATCCAGAAGATACTTACAGGGCCCTGTGTTGCAGTCCTTTTACTTGGAGGAGAATGTGTTGGACTGAAAAGTCCTTTATTCCTTCTTGAAATCTCTGGGTGTGTTTGCAAGGTCATGCAAGTGGGAATGTTTGGTGTAACTTTTCCCATGGAGGACACATACCTTATAACAGTGTCGTATATATGTGTAAACTCCCTTTCCCATTTAGGTGTACTTTTGGGGTTGTTGTGCAATGGATGTATTCAGTTCATGGTTGCATAAGCAGTGTTGCACAACTAATCATTTCACAGGGCTCTAAATCCTGTTAGCTAGTCCTGACCAGAGTTGAGCCATTGGGGCATTCTGGGACAGTGTAGGCCAGGAGATAAGCCTGCATTCTAGGGTATTCCCTGGAAGAAGATAATTACAGTAAGCTTGTTGCAGTTTAGCAGATCTGGTACTGGGTGGAAGACTACCTGGAAACTTTTTTTATGCTGTCTTCAGCTCTACAGAAAAAAAAAGACATGATGTAAATGTAATAAATAAACAAACTGATAGGTTGGGAACAGCGAGTGGGGTTTACGCTGTGTCCCTTAGCATCGATGACTCAGTCCTGTTAAATATTTTCAAGAGTCTACATCCAGTCACAGCAATTTATTGTTAGCTCTTGGCTATTGCAAACCAATTCCAGACATCATAAAATACGTTCACTGCACAATGTTAAAATATACACATGGAAAAAAATACAATAAAATCATAAAATTTAAAATATGCTACAGAATATTTTCAGGAGAGATCTGATCTTGTTTGCCAAGATAGCCAGTGCAAAAATTATTTTGTTATTTTTATGACCTAATAAAAATGCCAACTCACAAGCAAAGGAGCATGGAGGAGGAAAAAAAAATACAAATTGGAAAGTAGCAGTACTTCAACTCCTTTTTTTTCCTAAAAAAATAATAATCTGATGCTATAGGCAATTTAAGAGGAGATGTGGAAAAATAGGACAAATCTAGAATTATGAAGAGAAGAAATTACTATGTCTATGTAATCAATAAGAAGATTAGTGTGTGTGTGTTGTTTTAAAGTAAGGCAGCAAATGTGAATCTGAAGACTCACACAAACTTTGCACATGTCTTGATTATTTATCATAGAAAGGTGAGTATCTTTTAAACTGATTCAGTTAAAAATCACTTTGCCTTTAGTAATGAGAGAACATCACTGCTATAGCTATGGGGCAGGGCAAGATGAGGCCATTGTCCTCCTTAAGAATTCAATCCCCCAAATAAAATTTTCCTTTAGTCCCCAAATTTCTAGCACTGCAGAGAATGCGTTACTGAAAATCATTCACACCTAGAATTTACTGGGCTCATATTTCCCTGGTAACTTTGTCTGTGACTTTTCTTTGGATGCTTAAAATATATTTCTAAAGGTTCAACTGAGGTTTGAAGTTATTGCAATGCTAGACATTTAGGGACTGAATGAAAATTTCACTTGCGGGACAAGATTCTTATCTGGGGCGTTATTATCCTTTTGCCCTCTATAGCTGCATTTCTAGAGACAATATAGAAGCTTTCTCAGCATTGTTGGTTCTACCACAGTCCCTTCTCAAAGACAAGCCATAGTACTATGCCATATAATCCCATGCTCACCTTTTGCATCTCTCCTGAAAAAAACTCAGTCATTGCAACCATCCTTAGCTTCGGTTTCCCTTGGTTTCCCATAATATTACCCTTTAACACTCATTACCTATTGATCCATTTCTTCTCAAGTGAGCCCAACAATCAGACGTTATGTAGAGAATGTGATAACATCATATAGCTATGCGCTTGAGTGGCTGTAGCTCTATTTTGAAGGCAGACTAAAACAGAATGTCCCTTAGGATGAGATGGGCAGGAAAACTGAGCTCACAGTACAAAAGTACCTGGAAATCAAGTCAAATGTAGAAGACCTGCTAGGATCTGGATTTGCTCTGATCATCCTATGCCAGCCATCAAGTGCAACGTGAGCATGGAAGAAGCTAAAGCTGTTGGGGAAACCAACGTGTTGGGTTCTGCTGAAGAAAGAGAGGACAACAATGGGTACAGTGAAGAGAAACCAATCTGAAAAGTGTTTGTATTTTATTAATAAAGCCCAATACATTTCATAATGGAACTGCCATCCTCTATAGTACACTCATGCAGAATCCCTGAGTGAAACTTTCCTGTAAATAGGAAACTTGTTCCTATTTACAGGAAATAATTGTTCCATGTCTGGAACAGAGTCCTGGAGGCAGTGTACAAAAGTGGGCTGGAATAAGGCTAACACCAGAGCTTTTACACTAGTTCCATAGTACTGATTTTTTTTTTAAGAGAAGGAAAAACAAGAGATGAAAGCAAGAGGTTGCTGCAAAAGAAATCCTGACACCTGAGAAACAGAGTCAGAGATGAAGGTGTTACCCTGATTTCTGGGGTCCCTTGGGGGACACCTCAATGTGCTCCAAATAATGGGGAATGGGAATTAGCCTGAGCACAAGCTGTAGCACTACAAGAGGCAGGGTAACCTAGCGAGATCTTTAAACCCAATTTTTATGGGGTCTGGCCAAGCCAAAAACCAAGCAAAATTGTCTAATAAAGTGATTTTATTGAGGGGAATTCACTCATGCATGCACACAAGATGCACACAATCACACATTCACACAAGAGCTATCTGAACGAGAAAGGGAGGAAAAATTATACAGAGGCTGAGGGATTTGGGGGGATTTATAATTACCAGTCTGGAAGAGTAGTGAAGAGTAGAAATGTATTTTGGTTTAGGTAGGACCTAAGGGCAGTTCTCATTCAGGAGCTCATTCACGGATAGAGTGACGGGTAGAGCTTCAAGAGACTGCACTGGGCCTCCTCAAATCAGGGGTATTTGTACCCTGAAAATGGCTTGTGGCTGTGGAAGTTCCAGATGCAAGACAAAAGGGAACCTGTTGTGGACAATGAGTCTTTCACCTGTTGATGGGCTTAGTGCCTTGATTGACAAAGACATGATGGATGTTGCAATAGCTGTCTATTGTGGGTGCTGTGAGGACAGACGAAAGAATCCAGGTGTACAAGGGATGGATATCTGTCAATCAGTGTCCTGGTGGGCTCCTCACAGTTGGATTCCTTGGAAAAGTCCAGCTTCTATTTAAGCCTATTATCCACAGGAATGGTGTGTATTTGTCTGACAAATGACTCAGTCTTACCTGGAGGAATTTTGGAGTTGACCTATGCTTTGGAGTTGACCTATGCTTCTCACATTTACAGTCAAATTCTTTCCCTCTCTCAGTTTGACCTGTCCATCACTTTTCAGGCTTGAATTTGATATCAGAGCCAATAAAATGTGTTGCCAATTACATATGATGCCAATTAGATATGGTGCCCATCCAAACCATACTGATATTGGGGACCCCCGAAGCGGGGCCTTACAAAGGTTAAGGCTATTGTTACATTGAGACCAAACTTTGTATAAGATTTCATGGTATTACCCTAATTGCATTTCCAGCTTTCTCTGTGATAAGGGTCATTTCTGCACTACACTGTTATAGTGCTATTATTCCACTTTCAACATCCTGTGGAATTCTGGATTTTAGGGAGGTGCATTTAGAATTCTCAGCCAGAAAGCTCTTTGGCCTCAGTAAACTGCAAACCTCGGAATTCCACAGGATGTTGAAAGTGGAATAATAGCAATATAACAGTGTAGTTCAGAAATGACCAAGGTTGTACTTAGTGGTGCCCTTGGCTGCCCTGAAATTATCTTATGAGGACCTATAATCTCAAGGTTGCTTTAGGGGAGGATCCATACACTGGACATTTTGGGGCAAAAAAAGTTTTTATTCTTTTTTCAAAAATTTTATTAGGCCCCTGAGGGGCCCAGCAGCCTCCAAACATGGTGGACATGCCCTCTGCATCCCCTTGAGCACATTTGGGGGTATTCTGGAGCATTTATTTCACTGCTTCTTGACCTCTCAGGGGTTCTGGGGGCCACAAAACCAGCCCTGAAGATCACATACAAGCTGTGGGCTGCACTTTGCCCACTCCTGTTGTAATCCATGGGAACAGGTGCCTGATCCCTTGAAGCCACAGTCAAATAGCTGGTCAAATACTACCCCATATTCGCAACTCTTGTGGACACCATGTAGCCCACTAACAGGTTAGAGAAAATCTTATCTGCCTCTTTTGCTCTTGTTCTTGGGCTCTCCTCTCCCTTTTCTACTCTTCATAAAGGAATAGTTGGCATCTATATACTGCAGCAGGGCTAGTGCAATATGAGTTTCTGGCAGAAAGTGGAGTACTTACTCTGGTAAGGGGGGAAAATCCTTACATTTATTATCCCAGGAAATCCATCTTAGGACAAAAAAGGAAATACACAAAATGAGTTGACCTTTACTTGGTTACACAACCCCTTAAAAGCTGGCTGTCATGTGTGTAGGCATGCTAGTAGCCATTATTAGGGATGGAGTCCCATGGATGCTCTCTCTCTCTCCAGACAAAGGGAACAAAGAGACTAAGGCAATTTCCACACTAGGCTGTTATAGTGCTATTATTCCACTCTCTACATCCTGTGGAATTCTGGGGTTTGCAGTTTACTGAGGCCCAAGAGCTCTTTGGCTAAGAATTCTAAAGGCCCCTCCCTAAACTGCAAACCCCAGGATTCCATAGGATGTTGAAAGTGGAATAATAGCACAGTCTAGTGTGGAAATGGCCTAACTTCTTGAAGAAGGAGAAATGGACCTCAACAGGTAAGAATGAAGCAAAAGGTTTGAGAACATAGGCTAAAGAAAGATACAGAGAGGTGAAGCAAACAGCAAATGTTAACTAGATTCTCCTCTCTGATGAATCAGTTTTTACAAGCATTGATGCCTCTTTGCCTCCAACACCTCCATAGCATATTTGTAGTATCCCTCTGAAAGCAGGAGTGAGACCAGTGTATCCATCCTGATATTGTTGGACTATAACTCCCAGGACCCTTCACGATTGACTCTACTGTCTAGAGTTCACAAAGTCGTATAAAATCTAGAGAGTCAAACAATTACCACTCCCACTGTAAGATGAGTCCCAAAAGGAAAGTAGACATCTGACAGGTCATCATCATAACCATCACCACCACCAGTTTAAGAATTGTTATTTGGGCCTTCAAGTCAGTTCAGACTTATTGTGACCCTAACATGGAATTTTCTGGAGTTGAGAGAGTGTGATGTGCCCAGTGTCACCCAGTGGGCTTCCAAGGAATCAAACCCTGGTCTCCAGGGTCATAGGCCAATGCTCAGACCACTACCTCTTGCTAGCTCCACTGGCATATTATTTGGCCATTCCAATCTGGAAGCCAGGCTTCTTTTGTATCACAAAAAGAGCCAGGAAAACAACACAATTAGACTTCCTGGACCCAGCCTTTTGCCAGCAGAGTTGTGTAATATAAAAAACCAACTAATCCTTTGTGGATCAGTATAATGGTAACATTTCCAGCTTCATATTTTTCCCTGTTTTAAATAAAATCTGCTTCTATGTTTTATCTTCTCGATGAACCGTGAAGTAGCTGCAATCAGAATTAAACAGCCCCAAACTGTCTAGATTTCTGCCGACCTTTCCTTTAACACTGCCAACAAATCCCGCTTGGTTCTTGAAGCTTGTTAAATTTGGACTTGCTACAACTTGCTTAATAACTCAGTCTCATTGATCCCATAGTCAACTGGGACAGCCAAGGCACCAATGGTATGAACAGATTATGCCTTTTCTACAAGCTTTATATACTGTTCAGCACTAGGATTTCTCTTCAAGAAGGTCTACTAATAATCTCTTATTGTGGTTATATATTTCCTATCCAAGCCAGCTGTAATGCCGCACTAAAAACTGAATTGGCAATTGTACATCTGTTTGAACACCCTCCAATCATTTTATTTATTTACTTAGATATACATACAAAATGTCTCTCATCATTCAACCTGACTTTATTTTTATTTTTGTATCTCCAACAGATTGTTCTTAGCAAACTTTCCCATGATTTCCTACAAGCTAAATAGGGGAGGGTGGCGGCAGCTTATGTTCTGTTGGAATTCTACTGACTTACCTACTGCTTTTGACAGCATTAATAAATTGCTTTTTCTTGACTCTTTTCTGTTGCAAGTTTAAGAGGGTGTATTTTGTCTCTTTTCTGCCCAACCACCCATCCATCATTTTATTTATGTCTTTTCTTTTTCTCAGACTGGGACTCAAGGTGGTTTACAAAAGATAGAAATAATGATAAGAATGCATATACAGGTTGAATATCCCTTATCCAAAATACGTGGGACCAAAAGTGTTCCATATTTTGGATAGGTTTTTTGGGGGGGATTTTGGAATACAGTACCTTTTTGGAATAGCTTCACATCTCATTCATTTGCTACTTGTGTTGTATATGAGTTGCGAGGCTGGAGAGGGACTGAGGATATATGAAATGGCGAGAATTAAAGGTTAGGACTCAGTACAAAGCCATGCCTCCTGACATTTCACAGATCTTCTTCAGTCTCTCTCTTTTTCTGAACACATCCTCTGGTGTTCTTCCAAGCTCCTTCTTTCAGCCTTTTTCTTCCTGGGGTGTAGGTCTACAAGTCTGTGTCTGCAAGTAGGATCTTTCCTTCTCTTAAGGAGAAGCAGTTGCCCTTCAGGTCTGTTTGTCTGTATTTAACCTTTCCAAACTTAGGGGCTGTCACCTGAATTCAAGATAATGCCTCTTGGGAGGGGCTAACATGACCTTAATGTTATCATCTAGAGTAGGGCTTTCCAAATGGTGTGTCGTAACACTTTAGTGTGTCACCTGAAGCGTGTAGGTGTGTTACTCCCTGGACTGAGAATGAGCCCCCCTCACCTGAGCCTTGTAAATGTATGTTATATGTGATAAATAAATCATATATTTTTAAAAATATAAATGAAAGGTTTTCATGAGATACATTGTATCCCCACACATTTCGTTATTACAATTTATGTATGTGCCCGGATCTCTTGTAAGGGGTTAGTTTAATTTCTGGTTTGCTAGTGAAATGGAATTACTGTGTTGTGAAATGATGCATGTCTGAAAAGTGTGTCGCCAACATGAAAAGTTCGGAGAGCTCTGGTCTAGAGGTTCAAGAGTTTAGATTTTAATACGACCTCTGCTTACTACCCTCTGGGTATTGGTAATGACTCTTAAGTAGTCTGAGGAGATGCAAACAATAGATTCCTCACCCATACAGCAAAGCTAGTCCCAGAGAGCTAACTGATCTCTTTCAAATCTGCATGGGGATTTCCCGACATCTCTGAACAATGCACATTACCTTACAATGGGAATTATACCAGCCTAAACTAGTTTTGCAGGGCTTCCATTCAGTGTTTGTTTTTGCTGCCTCCTACCTGCTTCTACCTTAGAGGCAGTGGCTGCAGTGCTCTTCAGCTGATGCCTTGAAGGCAGAAGTGGGAGGCTGATGGCAAAAAGAGATCTGAGGATCTGAGAGGTGAATGGTGAGGAATGCTGCAGCTGCCTTGAAGTGGGGAGTGGGCGGCTCACAGCAAAAGGTTTTATTTTATGGAGGTTTTCAGATTTCTGGATAAAGGAGGCTCAACCTGTAGTTAAAAACATATAAAATCTGAGTACTAAACTAACAACAAAATGAAAGCCATTTAAGAATAGTGTTTTAAAACAAAGATTAGAAGTAGTGCAGCACCCATAGAAGATCCTTCTCTTGTTAAGATGAGTAGCAAATGCGTATCTCTTTCCCAGCAGTCTTTCTGAAGTTCCCTTCTGAAAAGAAGCTGGATTGGGTGAGGCAGCAAGCTTTTGATCCAACAGTTATATTCCAAAAAGTTAGGACAGACTAAAAGGGAGCATAACTGCAGGGTGGGAGGAGGAAGGACTTGCATTCATCTCCTGCAACACACGTGCAATGTTTGCCTTCTCTGACTACACTTGCAAGAGGTGCAAGCTGGTGGCTCTCTTGGAGGAAGAGGCTAGTGCATTTCACAACATGCTGAGACTCTTCAGTTAATCAGATGAGGACTTCCTGGAGAGAACAGGGGGAGAATTTATTTTACAAAATCAACAGGAAGAAAATGCCAAGGAAAATGAAGAGGACAGCATCACTGATTAAGCATGGAAGACAGTCACTGTCAGGAGCAGACCATACAAAAGGTATTCAGAACCACCTCAACTAAGCAATCACTTTCTATATCTTCCTGATGTAGAAGATGATGGTGGTCAAGAAGTCAAAACAGGAGACCAGAAACAAAGCTAACAAAATGAATCTCAGCAGAGAGAAATATAAAGTCCTACACTTAGGTAGAAAAAATGGAATGCACAAATATAGGATGGGGGACACGTGGCTGGATAACAGTATGTGTGAAAGGGATCTAGGAGTCTTGGTGGACCACAAGCTAAACATGAATCAGCAGTGTGATGCAGCAGCTAAGAAAGCAAACACAATTCTTGGTTGAATTAATAGGAGTATGGTGTCTAGATCGAGGGAGGTAATGGTACCACTCTATTTTGCTTCGGTTAGACCTCATCTGGAATACTGCTTCTAGTTTTGGGCACCTCAATTCAAGAAGGATATTGATAAACTGGAGTGTGTCCAAGGGAGAGCAACCAAGATGGTGAAGGGTCTGGAAAGCCATGCCCTATGAGGAGCGGCTTAGGGAGCTGGGTATGTTTAGTCTGCAGAAGTGAAGGTTAAGAGGAGACATGATAGCCATGCTTAAATATCTAAAGGGATGTCATGTCAAGGAGGGAGCGGGCTTGTTTTCCACTGCTTCAAAGACTAGGACAAGGAGCAATGGAATCAAGCTGCAGGAAAAGAGATTCCACTTAAACCTCAGGAAGAACTTCCTGGTGGTCAGAGCTGTTCGGCTGTGGAATATGCTTCTGCCTCAGTGGAGTGTGCTGGAGTCTCCTTCTTTGGAGGTTTTTAAGCAGAAGCTGGAAGGCCATCTGTCGAGAGTGCTTTGATGTGGGTTCCTGCATGGCAGAGGGTTGGCCTGGATGGCCCCTGTGGTCTCCTAGAACTCTATGATTCTATGATTCTGCATGCTGCAAGCTGAAGAAGGACTCTAATTGATAACCATAATGGCTTTCCCACAAGACTGACAAATGCATTCAGAATGAGCTGATTGCTTTAACTCCGGGGTGACAAAACATTGATGGGATTTATGACAATCTCTTAATGTTTGGTCAGGTAGGGTGTATAGGGAAGATCTCCATAGGGTTAGATTGAGGAATGGTCTCTGATTTTTTTATCCAGGCAATTTGTCTTCCATTGTGTTCAAAAACGCCAAGAGCCTGAAGATGTAAAGAGATTAGTACAAACCTATAAGAGTCAGGTTTTCTGCATAATCCTATCTGGACTTTTCCCACCATGACCCTAAACACATCTCTGGTCAACAAGATCCTGATCATGTTTTCCAGTCATTAATAAGTCCAATTTATGAAAATCTCAAATCTTATAGGAGAAGTTGTAGGATATGGTAGCACCTTCATTATAGATTCTGGAAGCTGAAGTCTAAAAAGCAATCTTTCCAGATTCTGAATCTTTGCTATCAACTTGCCATGTTGGCAAAGTTGCTGAGGGCAGTGGGAGCTTTTCCTGGCTCTCCTAGGCTTCCAAGCATATGATACACCTTTCCTTCATCTGAAAAAGTAGGACAAATGCAGTTTTTCTAGTTCTTCAAAAGGCATTTCCCTTGCCCCCCCCTTTTGAATTCTGATCTCAACACATTTTAAAGTCACCTGAATTAATCACTCCTGAAAGCAATTTTATTCTTATTATGCAATTATTTTATTTGATATTGACAGTTAAAAATATGTAATGCACTTCAATTATGGTTGGTAGGAAAGATCAAGTCAATGGCTGCTTGACTTAAATATTCATTTATGAATTAATCTGTCACTTGACATTTGGAGACCAAGCAATTTGTGCATCCCTAATAGCATTGTTATTTTGAGCCTCCTGCACATATTTGTCTTTGTCTGGGATTTTTCAATACTATAAATCTGGTCTCATTTATTTTCTCTAACTTGCCACTATCATACTTGATTAATATGAGGATTATATCCTAATCATCCTATTTTAAAAAAATACAATGGCTTTAGGAACATGAGATGTATGTTCATGTATGTACACATTATTTCATTTCTTAAAGAAAAGATTAAAGGGAACGGACCTTACAACAGGGAGGTCCAGAATCCTGTTATCACCTACTTAGTTATCTTTCCTGGCTGGACAACCCCTCCAAGTCTGATGGAAATATCATTCACCTGTGGTCCAATTTCTGGCAGAACGCACCTTCTTCTTCTCATGCAGCTGATGCTGGGGAATTATGATTGTGGTAATCTATTATTCTAAAAATGTTACTGTCACAACTAAGTAGCAATTATGAATAGAATCATAGAGTTGGATGAAACTACTAGGGTCACCTAGTGCAGGAATACACAACCAAAGCAGTCTCAATAGATGGCCATCCAGCCTCTTTTTAAAAACCTCCATACACACTGTTTACAGTATTTCTCCAAAGCAAAAATTTTTTCTACTAGTGGCTTCCACTCTTGAGTTTTCAGTACTTACTGTTGTGACGTGAGATCCAAATGGTTTTTTTCCTCATTTTTTCTCATTCCTATTTTCTGTTTTATAGGTGAGTGTGGTATATTATAAACATTTAAGCTGATTTAATATAAATTATCCAATATATCTTTCAAATTATTAATTGGTGGATGGTACCCCCCAGGAAATGTTGCAGTGGGAGGCTGATGAAGAAGAAGATCTGATGTCTATTGGTTCTATTGGCAGGGTAGGGATGTGAAGGAATACCATTAGTATTATGTTTTGTAGATTATGAGGATCTATCTGTCAATAACGGTATTGATAATATCATAATTAGGGGTTGATATAGAAGAGATTATGTTTAGTTGGATATATTCTATCTTAGATAATCAGATTAATCAGCCTTTTCCCTTCTCTTATAATGGGGAGGTATATTCTATTATATTCTTTGAGAATATAGCAATGCTGTCACCTCACTCAAGGGGGAAGTTCTCTCTCTCTTTGGTTTTCAAGTTATGCATATATTAATTAATTGGTATGTACATTTGTATATTTGTATATTTTATGTTAGATTTAGTTTGGATCAATGTAATTGTAGTGGTCTGTATCTTTTCTGTTTTAATAACAATATTAACCCCCCCCCCAAAAAAAAACCTCCACACACACACACAAACACAGAAAGAGAGAGAATGAGAAAACAAACAAACAAACAAACATATTTTCCTGTTTGAGAATTAAGAGAGAAATCTTAGCTTGCATTTGAATATGCGTTGACCCACCTTTCAGCTATTGACTCATTGGGTCTACTCTAGCTAAGACTGATCAGAAAGATTCCAGCAACTCAGACCCACATTCTTTGATGCTGCGTAACTATTCCTCAGTGCCCTAAATGTATCAGTTTTGTCCTTGGGACTATATCCCTTTCTACACAGTCTGATGATAAGCAGGCACATTGTAGGATATATCACTGATAGTACAATGGCTAGTGTGCTGTCTGTGGTGCATATAAGTCAGTCTTATGCCTGTGTACATCTACTTTTGGTTTGTATTTCCTTCTTCCCTCTGAACTGATCAAAACTCACCCAGGCCACTCAGAGACTCACTGTAGCCCTTCCCCATGGTCTTTCTGTGTCTGGTGAGAGTGGTGGTGCATCAGAGAAGCATCTGGCTATGTGCTTATAGCAAGAGATGAAATAATTATGTCATCCAGGAGACTTCTGGAGGACCTCAGAAGATCTCAGAGAGTAATGTAATCATTTCATGTCTGCCTACCAAAATAGCCAGATACTTTTCCAATTCTCCTCTATTCCCACTGGATATGGAATGATGATGATGATGATGATGATGATGATGATGATGATAATGTTTATTTATAATGCTCTTTTCATCAAAGGGTGGAACTTTGGCATATACAACCAGGGACAAAGATAATAAAACATAACACCACAACAATTCGTGGCATGAAATTCCCAACACTCCACCAGTCACTACCCATTTCAGCACCTTAAACAAAACTCAGCGGCTTAAGATGGTGAATCAAAGAGGAAGGTCTTCCACTATTAATGAAAATGGGTGAGATCCTCCTCCAGCCAGAGGTCCAAAGGAAGACTGTTTTGCAAATGTGGAGTGAGATCTTGAAAGGCTTGCAGTCTTGACAGAGCTGTTTGTGTTGGTGGAACTGCAAAGGGACTGGGTGGGCTGCAGCAACCCTTTGGTAGCTGCAGGGATCAGTAAATGGACATTAGAGTGTATGGACCCCACCGGATTGTGGCTAATGTCAATATTCAACAGAAAAGTGGTGTAGCAGAACCACCATATAACTATGTGAGTGGAGATTTGTAATACATGAGCACAAAGTAGGAGCTCAGCCAGGGTCTTTTATCTCTTGTTTTTGTTCACCTGTTAACCTCAGAAGACCCATCTCTTAATTTTTTACCTCCACTTCCCACTTACCCTTCTGAGATTCTGAACTTTCTTGAGGGAAAACTTTAGCCGCTGTGGCACAGTTCCTGCTAGCTAGACAGTAAGAGTGTGATCTCTCGACCACTTTGATCGACAGGCCTGAGGACGGTGCCGGAGCAGATCTGTCAGTGAAAATGAAGCCATGAGCACAGAGATGCTCTTCATGTGTAAAGGTGAGCTATATGCCCAGTGACATTTGAGCCTGAAGTACAACCAAAGAATGATAATTAGAATGTCTGCTTTGTTTCAAATAAGGGTTACCCGAGTGACATTTTGAATTAGAGGCTGACTCTTGGCATAAATGGTGGGGAAAAAGAAAATCCAAGAGTTGAAAAACCCCAAATAAAACTTGGGAGCTCAGGGAGAATTGAATTGCTTCATAGAGTTCCAAGGCTTTAATATGTCTTCAGTTCATCCCCCTGCAGAGCTGGGTACAGGGATACCTGAGTTAAGAGAGCAGATGATATTATGGATGGCCATCACTTCCTGAACAGAAAATTTGGTACTGGAGGCAGAAATACTAGAGAACGAATAGAGGTGTGTTCCTATACCATAAAACAGAAAAGCAACTCAATATGTTCCAGCAAACCTTTTGTTTAAAGCTAAAAATATACATGTGTGGAAAGAAATCAAGGTTATATAAGCCTTGCATAAGTAAGCAAAAATATTTTGAACCTTCCAGAAATCCTTGAAGGCTTTTTCTAGAATTCATCCAGGAACGATACTTTTCTGTCATCAGCCTCCACTTTTGTTACTGTCTGTTTTAGGGGTCAAACTTACAAATCTATGCTTTTTTTAAAACAACAACAACATGCGAACCATGGTGGGGATAGGTATTGGGGCAGGTTTATCTGCTCCTCCATTCTCTCTGTTTTTCTGCTTGCACATGCTCAGTGAGGGATTTTTAAAGGCAGCTTTTCTTTATTCCACTTTGGTCAAACACCACCTGGAATACTGTGTCAATACTGTGTCCAGTTCTGGGCACCACAGTTCAGGAAGGATATTGACAAGAATATCCATCAAGAAGGATATTGATAAGCTAGAGACTGAGGCACTTTCTGCAACTTACCTGGGTCCAGGGTCATCCCAGTGTCATCTTGGCAGCGCCTTTCCCGGGATGAGAGCACCGATGCTAACTCTACCCTCTGCACCAGCTCACTTGCTTGCTGCAGAAGGAAGCACAATGGCTCTGCCTCTTCCTGCTGCAATGCATCTGGGTATTTTCCCAGACTGTACTGGGGCAGCAAGTGCCTCCCATGTGCTTCCAGGGCCTTCACAGGTAAGTGTGGGCATGCAGCGGGATGTATACCCTGTGATTGCATCTCCTGGGAACAGGAGAGGGACCAAACAATAACAATGTCATGCAGAACTGTCATTGTGGTCCTTTCCTTCTCTCATCCCTATGGGAGGGTGGAGCAGAAATAGTCTGAAAAATAATGCTCATGGACCTCAATATTTTTCACATTTTGGGACTTCTTACAAGAATATTGGTTGCACAGAAAATCTTATTTCTGCACAGAAGACAGTGGCTTAAATACTATTGTCAGAACTGGATTGAGGAGAGCCACTGAATCAATTGGACGTACCTGTGTGATGACTCATTACTGAGATGTTGATTCAATGGATCTGCTCTAGTTGGGATTCATCAACAGGAGTCCAGCCTGTGTTTTCTGTACATCCAAAATGTACAGAGAAGATTCCTGAAATGTGAGAAAATAATCAAAATGGACAAAAATTCTCTTAATCTTGAATGGAGGAAAACACAAAAAGCAAAAACAATGCCCTTTGTTTTTGCATGCAAGAACAAAATCATCCATGGCGTAGTCCTTTCTATTTCTAGGTATAGGTGGACAGTGAAGAAAGCTGACAGGAAGAAAATCAACTCATTTGAAACTGGGTTTGGAGGAGAGTTATATGGATACCATAGATTGCTAAAAAGGCAAATGAATTGGTTTTAGAGCAAATCAAGCTTGAGGTCTCACTAGTACCCAAGATGACTAAACTGAGGCTGTTGTACTTTGGATGCAAGACAATGCAACCCATTGGGAAAGATGATAACCTTCGTAAAATGTAATGCAGTAGGAAAAGGAAGAGACTGCACTACAGGTCAATTAGGCCACATGCCTGAGTTTGCAAAACCTGAGCAGGGCAATTGATGACCGGGGCTCTTAGAGATGTCTCATTCTTAGGGCAGTCATGAGTTACAGCCAACTTCACTGCAAATAACAATAGCAGCAAACAAAATCACCAAAGATTTCCATGCCTATTTTCTATTCCTTTAACAATATATTATAAAACGAAATCACTAAAGACAAAGGAAGTAATAGTCCATTAATCAGGCATTATCTGGAGTACTGTGTTCAGTTCTGGACACCTCATTTTAAGGATACACACAAACTGGAGTGGTTTCAGAGATGGGCAACAAGGATGACAAGAGGTATGGAGAACAAAACATATGAGGAAAGGTTGGGGGAGCTGGGCCTGTTCAGCCTGGCGAAGAGAAGACTGAGGGCTAGTATGGCACTCCTTAAATATCTCAAGTTCTGTCAAAGAAAGATGGGGGCAGGTCTGCACCAAAGGGTAGGACTAGGTTTAATAGTTTGAAATTACTATTATAGGAGGGTAGATTTTGACTGAACATTAGAAGAAACTTCTTGACAGTGAGAGGGGTTCAACAATGGAACCATTTGCCTAGAGAGGTAGTGGGGTTCTCTTTCTTTGGATGTCTTCAAAAACAGGTTGGACAGCTACTTGCTGGGGATGCTCTAGCTGGAGTTCCTGCATTGAACAGGGTGGTTTGACTTGGTGACCCATGAAGCCTCTTCCAACTCTATGGCCATTTCTGCATTATACTGTTATAGTTACAGCCAATAGTGCTATTATTCCACTTTCAACATCCTGTGGAATTCAGGGGTTTGCAGTTTACTGAGGTACAAGAGCTCTCTGGTTGAGAATTCTAAATGCCCCTCCCTAAACTGCAACCCCAGGATTCCATAGGATGTTGAATGTGAAATAATAGTACTATAACAGTGTAGTGTAGAAATGGCCCATGATTTAACGACTCTGTGAAAACTTTCCTCTCTGAAACTTTTCAGTTGCATGTTTCATTCCTTCAAACTATATGAGATCAGCAACGTTCTTTTAAGTTCTAAATATAATTGTAATGTGAGTTCACCTTTAAACATCCCGCTTGAACAAAGATAAAAAGGGCTGCTTATTTCTTTATGGGGAAAAAAAAATCATAATCTTCAATTAAGACATTTTTTTTTTAGCACGTTTCACTGCACAGCCATCTGCAGTGACGGCTTTCAGCATCTGTACTTAAAAGAAGCCACCTGTTAACTATCTGGTGATCCTCATAGTCTATCTCTCTAGAGATTCTAAGCATTCATGATTTTTAATGCTGAGATTTTGCTCGCAACTGGATGTTGTGCAATAGATTCAGCAATGCCTTGGTGAAACATATAATTTGGATCTATTGATTTATTCAGTTGAAAGATCCATACCATGTTCTTCAAATGTATCCCAAAGGCCACCTTAAAATCATTGTCATTATCAATGTCATCATCATCATCACCATAATCATCATCTGATCTCCTCCTTCTCCCTCCTTTTTCCTAGTTAGGAAAAAAAAAAAGATAAAAAAAATTATAAAAAAGATATGACTAAGAATAAGGTTAACACCATACAGAAGTTAAAAGTATAATTAAATTAACAATACTTAAAAAAGTAGGGCCATTAAAAAGAAAAGAAGAAATAACAACACATTCTGAAATGTCCTATGATTCTCAGAAATTGCCCCTCAAAACCCTGCTGAAACAAAAAGCCCTCAGTCCAGTTCTGGGCACCTCCTTTGAAGAAGGATTTTGACAAGTTGAAACATGTCCAGAGGAGGGCAACCAAAATGGTGAAGGGTCTGTATTACAGGAAAAGAAATTCCACTTGAACCGCTAGAAGAACTTCCTAATGGTCAGAGCTGTCCGGCAGTGGAATATGTTGCCTTGGGGTGTGGTAGAGTCTCCTTCTTTAGAGGTTTTTAAATAGAGGTTGGATGGCCATCTGTTGGGAGTGCTTTGACATGGGTTCCTGCATTGTGGGGAGGGAGGTTGGACTGGATGGCCCCTGTGGTCTTTTCCAACTCTATTATTCTAAAAATCTCCAGAAGAATAGCTTGGAAGATACCAGTCTAGACTGTCTAAGAAACGAGTCCTACAGCCTGTGAGCAACTACTAAGAAGGCCCTCTTCCGTGTTCCCACCCAATGTACCTTTGAGTATGGTAGCCAGAGAGAGACCCAAAGTGGTTGAAAACACACTATGAAAAACCCAGATTACAAACATGTAAATTTCCAAATTACAGGTGCCTTTCAAGATTTTTTCTTTAAATACAGGAGAGGAAGGCCGGTCTAAATTTTGCAATGCTGCAAAAGAGATAAAGTTCCAGAGCGGACTCCCCAAACTAACCTTAACATCTCATTTTGCTGGAAAAATTAAGATCAGCACTGTACCACGAAATGGATCTTCAGGGCTTCTTTAAAAAGACACAAAGAAAGGGATGCATCAGACCGGTGATTCATTATTTTCAGACTATGTCTCATTTCTTCACATAAGTGGCATCTTGTGGGCCTTAATTCAAGCTTTTAATTAAGTTCAAAGTAAAAAGGTTTCTGAAGATGGTGTACATTGGCTATAAAGCACAAGAGTTAAGACACAGACTCAGTCACTTATTTAATTACTTCTTGCCTTCTACTGATAGGTCAGAAACTCTGCATGTCTATTTTTAATATTACCTGACGAAGGGTGGGAGGAGATGGAGAACAATCCAGTTCTACCACTCATCTAGTCATGGACAAAATTTTAATTTAACTTCAGCGATTACTATGGGCATGGGATATTTCAAAATAATATTAGTGGGTCGGATTGCCTTTGTCATTGACTTTCTGTCCTGCTACATCAAGGTTGAGCAAACCATAATTTTTAGGATGAATACAGTTTACCAGCACTATCCACAGTGTGACCCTGGTGCTACAGGGCCCCCCTCTGAATTTAGGGGGTATTAAGCTTCAGTGGGGGTTAAAAAAAATAGAATGAATGTGGCCTGTTGACATTCAGGAGAGCATGAAAATAATTTCTAGACCCACAGAATGTAGCCATCACTCTCCTGTGGCAAAATCCTTTCTCTGGATATATCCATACTATTTAATTATAGCAATCGGATACACTTTAAATGCCTTAGCTGATTCCCATGAGATTCGTAGTTTAACAACATACTTAGAATTCTCTAGTACACTCCCCTGAACTTCTACCTAACAGATCCAATTCTGCAGTATAGCTGCGTTTGGACCAGCACTTGACAATGAAGAGAAGAACATTGCTGATAACTAAGAACGCCCCTCTTCCTGTTTTGATCTCTATGTTCTACTGAGAATGCAAATAGTTCAAATACTAATCCAAACAAAAGACTGAAAACTGAATGAGGAGGAAAGTATATTAGGATAGGTAATGGTGGTAAGAGCCAATTTCTCCACCCCACCTGCATCTGCAGCTACAGATGTTTGGCCAAAAAAGTCACACCCAGAAGTGATGAGAAGTCTACTTCTGTTTTTCACTTTCCTTTTTAAAGCTCATTTTCAGAGTTTGGATATTTTGGAGATGGGTGGGTCTGAGAATTAAGTGTGTGCTTTGAGTAATAATGCCACTCCAGAGAGGTAAAATTGTTGGGAGAGTCCTGACGGCTATGGGGGGGCTTTGGATGACTGGAGGGAACACAAAATTAGACTAAGGGTATCATGTAGCCTATGGGTGATAATATCTTTGCCATGAATTAGAATGCTGATGAATTTAGCATGTTTAGATCTAGTTTAGAACTGGTGCTCCCTAAAGTAGTGGAAAATGTCTTTTTGTCATAGGATGTGATTTGCCCTCACTTATGTATCTTGTACTTTGTGGCCTTTTCTTTGCAACTCTGATTGCTGAGTCATGCATCTTTGAGGAATCCTTGTCATAGGCAGACTGACAGGTTTATTACAGGGAATAAGCATTGCCTTCAATGTATATTTTCACCCTGATTGACTCTGTCCAAGGCAGGGGCTGTAATGCATCTTCATGGGATCTGCTACCTTGCTTCAGTACCTGGATAATTTACCCTTTCATCCGCAAGTCCCATGGCCATTAGTTATGTTGGCTGGCAGAATTTCCAAACCGTAGCCCTAAAAAAAGAATCTTTCCAGCCTCTGCCTAACTCTTCTTCCTCAAATATACACATATTTCTTTGCATTAATCTCTTGCTACATTTGTCTGTTTCTGACTCCTCACCTCTGGGTAGATCTTAACAATTGCATTGCAAGATGTTTGAGGCAGGGGCCCAGCATGGCAAAAAGGCTGTACGTTTATGGTGCAATATAAAATGACAGGGTTAACAAAGTATTTTTCAGCCCTGATTATAGAAGACCCCCAGTGGGGTGACCCCAAGTAATTCTCTACCAACACCTAATGAAATTTTTTTCCAGTCTGTTCAAGAAAACATCACGTATGTCAGTTTGGGGTTTTGAAACACTCTGTGTGGCAAAGCCTTCCCATAATATTAGCATATATCATGTGGGTTTTGCTATTAACATATGTCGGGGAGCGATGTAATTAATTAGTTTATAGAGAGATCAGAGTAGCAGGTTTATACAGCTGCTGCCAACATATGCTCCAATTCTTTGACATTGATCATGAATTGACTGGGAATTTGACGTATCTCCAGTTAGGCCTAATGCAGAGTGACAAATGATTATTGTTTGACAAGGCATGGGCCACAGTATAGGGCAAGTCTTTGTTTAAATAACAGTAACCTTAAAAGGTTTAGTCTGAATGTTGCCAGCTTGGATACAGCAAACCAAATCCTCTTTGGAAAGTTCAGGGACATGCAAAGAAGAAAGTGAAAAAAATGAAGGTGGGATGAAGCTCTTTTTTAAATGCCATCTCTTCTTGGGAACTCAGGAAATAAATCATGATTTTTCTTAGCATGAATGAAGGTCAAAAGCAACATCTCTTGAGCATTACCATCTGTCTTCCAACTGAGGCAGGAGGATGTCCACAGAAGGTAGACAGAGAATTTGGCAGCTATTGGAGGAAAGTGTGTGTGTGTGTGTGTGTGTGTGCGCGCACGCGCGCGCACGCTCAGATAGATACAGGCAGATATGGATGTAGATATTTCTGGAAACCACCCCAAAGTGGTGGGGCAATTCAAGGAATTGATTAATCTTAGTCTGAAATCCTATACCACAATGGCAGTGCATGATACTCCACCATGTGTAGCTGTGTGTTTCCCCACCACCACATGCCTAGGTGAGTGCCTCCCTAGTTATTTAGCATCTGGGAGGGTGAAGAGGTGGTGAGGGAGGCAAGGCAGTATCTAGTTGTGTTTCAGGAGCTAGTGGCAAGAAGGTTCACATGTCCTCCTGGACCTTCATATCGGTCCACCAGAGGTTCAGGAGGATGACATCTTCCTACTGTCATCTCAGAAACACAGCCAACTGATGATTGATCATACCCCTGTCCTTTCTCCATCATCCTCTGGCCATTGAGTAGATATGGGATAGCAAGTCCAGCCAAAAAACAGGTGGGTTACATAAGGAGGGGCTCATAGTGGATGAAGATGATGTATTCTTCCATCTGCCATAACAAAAATGTGCATTGTGTAGGTCACTAATGGGATGTCAGTACTAGATTTTCTCACCCCAAGAAGACATCCACCTTGCGATAGTTAGTGCAGAATCTGAAGGCTGCAGTTTGTTTAAAGCAGAGGATATGGTTTGGCAGAACCTACATGTATGGTATCTTCGAGTGGGAAGGCATAGGAAAGAGGATCATGTGCATTCTATAGTTTTTCAGCAGGAGATAGCAGGACTTACTTGGAGTTGTCCAAAGTACTGTTTAACCTGTTTCTTCATAAGATGCTTCTTGCCTTTACTATGTCTTCTCTACCTTTTTGACCAGAGAGACATAATCCAGTTTGGTGCTGTATGCTGGAGACAGAGATACCTTTGCCAACTGGTTCTGGTGTGTGTAATTCTCATTATGAACTAGCAGCTGAGGCTATACATACACAGCCCATTTAGAAAGCCTGAAATTCTACCAGTCACCTCTACAGAAAGGGAAACTAAGAGCTAGATCCACTCTCTAGTGTTCCTCTGGTATAGATGGGTGAAAAAAAAGGTTGTGGTGTAGTGGTCTGAGCTTTGGTCTATGACGCTTTGGAGATCAGAGTTCAAATCACTGCTCAGCCATGGAATGCCAGTGGGTGACCCTGGGCAAATCACCGTCTCTCAACCTTTGAGGAAAGCAAAGGCAAACCACCTCTGAACAAATCTTGCTAAGAAAACTGTGATTCTAAAACTAAGGTTCACCTTAGGGTCACCATAAGTCAGAAATGACTTGAAGGCACACAAGAAGAAACAACAAACTTATTTTAGATTAGAATTGATTGAGTTTTGCAGATTTATTGTAGTTTGGGTAGAATGGACTCGACTTGTTTTAATTTTTAAACATCAAATATGGAAGACACTAAAACGGAGAGATTATCTCTCCTGGACCAGAGCTTTAATTTTTAAGAGTCTTTATTTGCATCCATTCAAACAAAGCTCATGCTGAATTGAGGCTGCTGCCTATTTTTGTTTCTAACAAAATGGTTCTGCCTCCTTAATATGTATAAGGTAGTTGCTGGAATTAGCGATCTGGAATTTTGGAGTCAGGTGCTATCCATATTCTCATTTATTTAAGACAATAAGCAAGGGCCTTAAATGTACAAATGAATTAATATAGACCTTTCCATGTCAGGAATATATGTAAAAATTTGACTCATAAAAATGGGGGAGAATGTTGTGGTTGAAGAACATACCAAATTTCACACATTTTTTCATATTCAGGAGAGAAGGCCTCTGATTTTTTTTTTCCCTAAAATAATGCTGGAGAAACCTGTTTGACCTCAGGGCCAAAGACAATGGGACAGCCACATTGTCCCTTGATCATGTGAGCATCCTTTTATGTGGGTAATGCATGATGGTGAGAATTCTGTTGGTGACATATACAGTTGTAAGTTGTGCTACACATGCAAAGGGACAATGTGGAACAGACATATCCAGCAGGTGGCCATATCCAACTGATGGTGGTGGGAGTGTAGTCCCTTAAGTAGAACTATTGCAGATGCACAAGGGAACATCTAGAGAGGTGTGGCATTGTGCACAGCCTCTGTTCATTGTGCATTGTGCAATGAGATGACAGTTATCCACATTCATATTTTTTTCATATATTGTACCATGGTGGTACATATATTCATAATAGGGACTGTGGAATACTACCATAGCATAACTCCACCAACAGATATTTACACTATGCTGAGAGCCAGAGTGGAGTAGAAGTTTGTGCATTGTACTACAACACTGGAAACCAGAGTTAATTCACCACACAGCCATGGGAACTACTGGGTGATCTTGCGCACTTCACAAGTTGTAAGTCAGAAACAACTTGAAGGCAAACAGCAACAACAAAGATGGTTTAGAACCTCAACCAATTACTGGGTACTGCCAGTACTGACCAAAAGCCCTCGAGGTCCTCTTAGTCCAGGAGTAGGCAACCATTGGTCGTAGGGCCACATGTGGTCTGTGGTCTGATCTCATGCAGTCTTGGGTTTCAATTTAAAAGTGGTCTAGACCTATGCAAGTACAATCTCTTCTTTCTCCAGGACTCTGCTAGTTGGAGGGAGTAACAACTAGAGAGAAAGGAGCGAGCTCAGCCAATTCTGCCTCTCGTCCCTTGCACTGTTGGCTTCAGCCCCATCCACTGTCAGTGTGAACCCAGCCCTATCCTATAACCTGTTTATGTTGATTTTACTTGATTTTAGTAAGACGCTGCCATCTCATGAGATAGGGTGGGATAGAAATGACAGTGGGAATCCTGCATCAGGGTTAACTTGAGAATAGCGGAGCTATGTTGCTGATATGATGCACAATCATGCCAGTGAAATGCAGGGATGCATAATGGAGCACCAGACAAGATGTCCTGTTGTTCAACAGGGGCTCCCATTGCACAATGGCACATGTCATGCATGGGGACATGTTGAACATCAGGACCACTGCGCAATGGCCACACTTCTGGTTCTGCTTGTGCACTGGTCCCAATAGCATAGCCATGGCTTCGCAATTCAGCTTTACATGATTATAAGTTGGTTTGTGATGAGGGAACTTTCCCAGCCAGCCTTTATAATAAACAATAAAAAAACTTTTTAAACAACTGCAATATTCTACACCTCTTCATGTTAAAAAACAGTTTCCTATGCCAAACCAGAAGTAGATTTCCAATCACATCTGTTTCTTTTTTTGTTCTTGTTCTTTTTTGTTCTTGTTCTGCATCTTCAGATGGTATTCACTCCTGCTGTGGAACTGCAACAGCCATCAGAAGCAACTGGTATGGACTCACACAGAGCTGGCCAATTCCAAAATGCTTAGTTATGGGATGCAGCCAGTTAGGCATTGTGAGTGGTTGGCATGATGCAGCCAATTCCTTTGGTCTTCAGAAAGCCTCGGGGCTGGGGAAAAATTGCTCTTTTGGATGACTGGGATCCTCTCCTTCCATCATGCCACAGTGGGTGTGCTAGTGGGTATTCTGGGAGTTGTAGACCAAAAGATTAGCTCTCCAAGCTCTGTCAAATACCAAGGAGAATTGGGTACATGGAGGCTAAATTGTAATCAATTTGTGCTATTGCAGAATATCTTCAGCGATCTCAGGCACATCTGTGAAGGCATCACCCTTAGCATCTAATTTCCTGGCTTTGTAGAGATTGAGCCAATATGAGATAGCCTTGGCTAATTTTTCCCCCCAAAGGAAAACAATTGAATTTAAAGACTATAAAACAATAATACCTCTTGGGGAAAAATATTTAAATTTTCCTGTTCTTAGAAAAAGCTATTCCTATTGTTTTATAAGGTAGGTAACTATTCTTTCTAGTCCTATTTATTTCTGGGTGGTTAAAACTGAAAGAAAAAGAAAAATGGAGACCAGAAAGTCCTGTCTTTCAAAGCACATTTGTTCATTACATTCATCAGATAATTTGAATTAAATAGCTTCATTTCTATGGGCTATTCAGCTCTGAAATGGCTGTTTCTCACATAACATGCCACATTAACTATATCAGAGTGGGATTTTTTTTTGGAAAATGTGCTGGAGAGGAAAAATGAAAGTCCTTTCCAATTTCATTAAGGAAAGAACCAAAAAAATTGAACTCAGTCACAAGGCCTAGTAGAAATTCCTTTTGGACTCTTAGAATCAGCAGTTCCATGAGATACTGGCTTGGCACAAGCCTACCATTGTCCTTACACTCTACCATGGGTATGGAAGGATGAAAGTTTTACTAAAGATCATTTTAAATAAAAATGTCCCCCCCCCCCAAAAAAAAACCCCCAGAAAGTTCTTCCTATTTGATATGGAAGGAAAGTGACACTCTTCTTAGCTGTGTATTTCTTTCATAGTTCAATCCAGTTTTAATATGTACTATTTATGTATTTTTAAGTTCTATTGTTTGAATATGTAAGCTGCTTTGAGGCCCAAATTAGGGCAAAAAGCAAAATATTGATGATGATGATGATGATGATGATGATGATGATGATGATACAAATATAGGTGATTCCTCCAGTACAGAGTGATATATTGTTAGAATGACATTCTCTGAATGACTCAAGTTGATGCTTAATGCATTACATTTAATGACAACATCAGACTGAATGTCGAATGTAGAATCCTATTCATGCAATACTAGAAACTGGGAGCCTGAAGGAAAATTTCATTTGGATAGGCAGAATTCTTATTTGGGAACAATGCCCTCATTTTGCCCTCTATAACTATACTGCTTCTGCCTCCACCCTCTTATTGCATCATTCTAACCTACAACCATCTTCTTCCTGTCTTTCTCTCCTCCATTAGGCCATGTATTTGATTATCCAAAAATTTTACTAAGTAAAGCTACATTTATATGTTTTACAAAGAAGACTATGCATCTCGGTTTGCTGACCAACCCATGAAATGATGAGACCACACAACAAGGCTTGAGTTAAACATGGGCAACTTTATTTAAATTACTGCCTACTTATGTTCAACTTCTGAGAAATGCAAGTGTGGGGAGACCTATTGCAGGAGTAGCTGAAGCAAGTCGTGTCCCCTGGACTGCTCTCTCAGCCATGGGCAAAACACCAAAGTCCCAAGGCGAGTCCATGAAACTGGATTGTGACCTCAGCTGACCATTTTCTGGAAGGCAGGCCTAAGGATATATCCCTCTTCATTGCAGGATTCAAAGTGAGGGCAGTATTTCCAGGCCTGCCTCAAGGGCAGTCTTTATCATCCCGCCATCTCTCAGGACATTTTGAGTGAGCTCCAGAGGCTTATCCTTCACCAAATGGGTGCCATTGATGTCCACTGAATTCCAAATTTCTACCCCCTCTTACCTGCCAGGGAGAACCTGTTTAAGATGTCACCCTGCAGCCAATTGCCCAGTCCCCTGCAGCAGTGTAGGGTATGTGAAAAACTTGTGGAAAGGGGGGAAAATTCCTGCCTGGCCCTGAAGCGACCAACAAGTTTGCACTGCATTAGAGGTGGGAGAGTAGGTCACACGAACTTGCCAAAGAGAGTAGAGGCAGGGGCAGCTCAGCCTTAAATGAGCTCCCATGCTCTGCCCTGGCTCCTTCGTCACAGCGCTATGTGTCTTGACATTCACATGGCTTCTCTTCATGTGAGACCAGCAAAGGTGCTTCCCCTCTGTGTCACTGGATGACACAATGGTGGGGGGGGAAGCAAATTCTCTGCTGGTGTAAATGTGGGTGGCTATGACACTAATTGTCTTTTAGCTTTTACCTTGTAAAATGATTACTCTGCTTAAGAGATTCACTGGGATCTCTTACAAAATTGTCAGCAAATTAAAATGGGAGAAGAAGGTGAAACTGGAGTGAATTTGTCCATCTTGAATAATGGCTAGCACATGGAGTTTGAAAAACATGTCCATGCATTTCCCAATGCAAAGAAATAAGATTACTGTCTGCAAGAACCAGCGTGGTATAGTGATTTGAGCATTGGCCTATGACTCTGGGGGCCAGCGTTTGAATTTCTGCTCAGCCATGGAAACTCTCTGGGTGACCTTGGACAACCTGCTGATAGGTTCATCTTAAGTTTACCATACCTTGGAAATGTCCTGAGGATATACAGCAACAACAAAGGGGGGTTGCTCAAATGAATTTGTTTTGCAGAAACACCCTGGAATGCAATCAATCAATCAATCAATCAATCAATCAATCATCTTGTTTCAGTTGGCCATTTTCTCAGTGAGGATCTCAGTCAGTCAAGAGATCCTTTCCCACTGAAGGTAAGAATATTTGTGTAAAGTCTTTACATCCTCTTAAACCATACATAAGTCTGAAAATGAGAGCCAATGGCTGTGTTAAAGCAAGCTTAAAATGCAAGCAGTGGTAGTGATGTTTACATCAGAAGTTGATTGGTAATTAAATTAGAAATCTTTGAAATCTCTAAACTGCAATTTTTAATCTCTTCATTTCATTAAATCATGATGAAGGAGCAAAATTGAAGTTCATTTAGTTTATTAGCAATTTGCTATTTCCTCTAAATTAGAACACCTGTGGCTATTTGCTTATTTTCCAATAACATAACACCCAAATATTTTTTTTTAAAGAAGGAAAACCTGTCAGAAATGCCAGCCAGAAACTAAGTAGCAGGAAAAATATTAGGCTTTGAACGTATAAACAGAAGGACTCAAATCCTATTGGTTAGCCCCAAATAGAGCAGACTCCTTAAGTCTATTGTTGAATGATAAGTCAACAGATAGGAAAATCTGTAGGTCCAGCCAGGGTGGGCATAGACCTGGGATGCACCTGGCCTTCAAGATCCATGAAACCAATCACAGAGAGAGACTCGATGAAAAAAAAGTTGGTTATGCTATTTTAATCATCCACTGCAGGCCAGTGAATGTAGATGGCATTGGCCCAATAAACCACAAAGATCTAGGTATGAAGGTCCACCCACTCCTGGATATAACAGATAAGCAGCTTGCACGTGCCAACAGAAAGAAATTACCACGTTCCTTCAAATCAGCAGCCCTATCCCAGGCTCTCCAAAACCTTTTTCCATAGCCTCCCACTCTGTTTTCTTCCTGTTCCTGCTTCCCCAACATGGGCCCTTTTTGCACACCAGTCCTGTTGCAAAATGAAAAGATGTGTGCCCACTCTGCGTCTGGCCCTTGAGCGTCGCGTAAATGTGAGTGTGTCATGCAGACCGCTCCTCACATTTATGCGACGTTCAAGTGGCCCTCTCGCTTCCAAAACGCCCTGTGAAAAGGGCCTATGTTAAAGGCACTCTTTCTCTGTCTCTCTGCTTTTGGCTAACTAAAGTTCTTCCATTTTGAATTCTAATCAACTTTGAAGGTTGTTCCTACTGTCAGCCCCTTGTCCTACTTAAAATTATGCTGACATTTATTGGCAAAGGTAATGCTTGGGTTCCCAGTGCTCTCTGTAACAATATTTCTTATGCTTCACTGCTGAGTGAACGTACGTGTGATTCAAGGTTCATTGTTGATTGTTAACCAGAAGTTACTTTATTATCAACCATCTACCAGAATTTTCGTCCTGGGAAAGCAAATATTCTTGCACATGCATTATATGCTTTATGAGATCATTGTCACCCCAAATCTGTAACAACCCTTCCTTTTAATAATAAAAGGTTTTTCTCTTTGCTCTTGTAAGAGGTGGTTATGACTACGTTCTTCCTGAGGGAGGAGAAGTCTCTTTGGCCAAAGTGAGGAATCTTTCCAGGTTGATTGAGAACTCATCTGCAATCTCATAGCTTACTTGGGACTGTTTGTGTGGACCTAATATTTTAGGTCTGGCCCGATGTGTTTTCTGAGGGTTTGGGGATAACCCTAAGACAAACAGGTCAGGGTTCTACAGTAAGAACTATATAGGTAAAGTAAGGATCTAGTTAAGCAAGGACTGAGAACTAAGCATTACAAAAGCTTAGGCAAGAACTAAGGACTAAGGGTCCCAGAATACACCAGCTTGTACAAACCACTTTGAATCTTCTGAGAGCTGTAGTCCAAAAAGCATTTCATCCTAAGCTCTAGATAACAGTCTAGCTGAACTTCCAGAAAATCCTCTAGTACACACTACAAGTACAGGCACTCTTCTCACAGTTACAATAATCTAAATATGAAGTGATTAAAACATGAATTACTCCAGTCAGTTCCACAAAACTGAATATCTCCTTTTTCCTGCTGTACCTCTCCCCAAGACTGTTCCCCAGTCTTTCTTTTGAAATTATTTTGGCTTTACTTGAAGTTCCTGAGATTCTCTGCCTCATTAGGAACCTCTTAATTCAACTCAAAATTTATCTTTATTTGAAATTCGTTGGTAACTAACTCAGCTGATTCAAGATGGTTGCTGTAGCCCTCAGTAATATATTGCTTAATGCAGCAATGGACACAGTCATTCAATCACTCAAGGTCAATAGGACATTTCTGAAGCAAGCAATGTTTGTGGCTGCAAGTGAGATTTGTCATATAGTTTTGAAAGCTTACATCGGAGAGTGCTCCTAAAAGCAGTGAATTATTGCTTTTAACACAGAGTTCTTATTTATTTTTTTTGCTTTTGCTTCTGTTAGTTTCCATAATGGTAACATTTCTTCATATTTTTTGACAGTAGTAGTCCCATCCTATAAGATTTAATATTTACCTAACCAAGATAAGAATTTATATCTCTCATTAGGAGTGTAGATACCACCAGTAATTTAAGGATAAACAATGAAATAAAAAGATTCAGAATAACATGATTTTCTTATTTAAACTGAGATGTATGGGAACAAAAGATCCACAAGCTGAAAGTGCATTATTTTAAAATTGATTTACTCAGTGATAGACTTTGGTCTTTAGTTTCTCTCCTCTCACTTTTATGGGCAAGATGCTGTTAGACATGTCTTGCTGAGAGAACTTTTGTCATGACCAAGCTATGGAAAAAAACAATCAGCCATTCAGCTGCTGCTGCTCCCCACCTGAAATCTTTAGGACCACTTGGCATCCCACCCACCCTTGCTTGTGTAACTGTAAGTGACAGGATGCTTTTTGAGTGACTGAGTAGACCTTTTGGGGTGGGATGTTCCTATCCTACAATTTAAGCAGCTTTTTTCCACCTTTTTCTTTCTGTTTTATCTCAGATGATTTGGTGCTGGTATCAGTTTGGCTATCTTCTATGCAGCAATTTCTCAGCTGTGACACCCCAGCTGTGAGATGCCTTCCCTTTGGAGGCCCAACAGGTGCCAACTCTGGTTTTGTATAGGCATCAACAAAAAGACACAGCTGTTTATTAAAGCCTTTGGACCTCACTGATTTAGCTCAAATGTTTGTTACTGCCCTGACGAGCCCGAGCTTTGGGGATATAAAAATATGTCATTTGAGATCTCAAATTCGGCTTCACATATCCCTTCCACGTGCTTGCGAGGCCCCCGGACAAGCACGCATACAGGTTCGGCCGATAATCACCGTAATATTCCTAGACAATACAGGCAGGCCAGAAAATAGCCGACTCGCCACTTTAGGAGACCTCAAGGCAAGTACTCCATTAGGTATGCACGCAACCTACAAAGGATTCTCTGCCCCGAGCTGGCAACTTGATGATCGAGCTATACAATGCTCAAGTATTCCACGTTTGCGTACCGGCTACTCTATTGATAAATTCGGCTCTAATTCAATCATTCAAATTCTGACCTTTCGGAGGCTTTGTCTCCAACTCCAAATCTGTTGTTTTCCTCTAAGTCGGACCTAGCCTGCAGTCACAATTCTCCTTATAAAAACCCTTGATTCCGAGACCTTCCTCAGATCGCTCCCGAATTCCAGACCACCTTGCTGCCACTTTGCTTGGTGAGCTTCCCCTCAGCTCCACGTGCTGAGATCCATCGAACCCCAGCTTCGCTCTCCATTTTCTCCCGGACTTCAGGACAGGTTTCGTATCACCCGAGCCAACTACCCCTCTGAAAATCCCGCTATCTTACTCACACCTTTATTTTCCTTAGTTATCTGTGTGTTTGTGTTGCATACATTGTGTGCCTGTATTTAATAAAGACTATTCATTATTTTCCAACCAGTTTGCTTCTTGACTTGGCCTGACCCCGTAGACACTGGGTTGCAAGATCCTGCGAAGTTACCCTGCCTCTCGTTTTGCCAACTAGTGCTCTGAACTAATTTCCCCAACTTATAGCAATTTGGTGTCCCTCCTGGGACCCCCAGAAAACAGGGTAACATGTTAATGTATAGGGTTTTAAAACCATTTCAGTCTTTTAAATCTGCTTTAATTTGTTGACCATATTTAGCAAATTTTTAGTCTATTTAAATCATTTTTATTGTATTAAATTGTTCTAACTTGTGTGCATTGATTTTAATTGTACAGCATCCTGAGATCTTTTGATACAGAGCAGGATAGAAATATATTGATTAATGATTATATATATATATATAAATAAGCAATTAGAACACAACTGGTAGGTAGTATGAGCTGAGATGGTATACTGTAGTGAGAACCCTGAGGTGCTAGAGCTTTTAGGGCTTGTTACTCAACCAACTTGTCATTACTAGCTACTCTTAGGAGACAAGGGATTTTTGACGAGTGTGGGTGGACCGGAGCAGTCAAGGGACTCCTTGGTTTATGATGAAAGGTGCAGATCAGCTTTCCTGATGTTTGGAATCTCAGTGGTATAGAGGGGTGTAGCTATGGGGGGGCAAAATGTGGGTATTGCCCCCTCCAATTAAGAATACTTCCCTCTCAGATGAAATTTTGCCATACCTCAAAACCTCAGTTCAGCATTTAGAAATACAGTTTGGGCGTCCAAAGGAAAACAGAGCAGGCAATGTTACTAACGTTACTTTTCTGCAAACAGAAAAGTTCTAGGTATGAATGATTTCTCTTTCTCTCTGCAGGTCTATACATTTGGGGACTGAAGGAAAATTTCAAGGGGGGCAGAATTCTTATTTGGGAGGATTATGGCCTCAGTTCTCCCCATAGGTGTACCTCATTTTATTTCAGCAGGAAGATGCAGTTCTCCCCATAGGTGTACTTCATCCATGTCTTTGAACAGACACTTGGCCTGTCAGTATTCTATTCAGGGCACATCCTAGTGAATAGAGCTGTAACTTGTAGTCTTGTGTTGTGTCTTCACTCCTATGTGCCTGGGGCAAGAACTCACTAGCCCCTCAAATAACACTGCAAAACTTTTGCATTTGAGTAAGAGCAATATCTTGTAAGTATCAATCATACTTCAGATGGAGGTATTCGGGCAAGTTTTTTGTGGCAAGGGACAGTCTGCTGAAGTGCTGAAGGTATCCACAAAGGGAAATGGAAGGGTATTGTATGATGATAATGCAGCTAATAGCAAATAGGATGTCCAGAATTCTGGTAGATAAAGTGGCTTTCTGTGTTGCCAGAGGCTTCTGTCACACTAGGTGGGCATAATGTTTGCTCAGAAGTTGAGTGCACAAAGTACTAGTAAAGCACAATTGGTTGACTACATGCCCCAGCTTGAACTGAGACCTGAGCCTGTGTTAATCAGGACTTTCAACAGCCAGATAGAGAGAAGGCAAGAATAGACTTTCAGATCCTGACATATGACCAGTCAGAACAGATTGATCCATGTGACAATGTCTTGAAGCAGATTCAGAAAACAGAACAAGTTCCCCTCCAGACATAGAAAATAGCTCGGTTTATTGTGAACCAAATTGTGAAACAAGTTGGACATTGTGATAGGCCAGCCCTATGATTGAGGCAGACTGCAACAACTACTTTGCTACCCTAAAAGGTGGTGGATGTTGGGGTCCACCCACAATGCCAGCATTACATTAGAAAGTGGGGAAATTACAGCTCAAAGAAGGCCTATGAGAGAAGGATAAGAGTAGAATCTTGATGTATACCAGTACTAACTGCAGAGAGGACTCCAGTTAAAGATAAAGTATTTTACTTGGAATCAACGAACAGACAGGAAGTAAGACACTCTAAGAACCATATGAGGCTGCCAGAAAATAAGGCTTAAAGGGTTGGACAGAGAGAGAAATTGGGGGAAGAGGATAGTTACCAAACCTGGATAAGAAAGCAGAGAGGCTCAGATAGCATCTGACAGTAGCAAGGACAAACAGCAGTCTGTGTGCCACATATCATGTCCAAAATGCTACAAATTGCTGAGGCCAAAGTTACGGTTTATATACCCTTTTTGCTATTCTGAAGGGGTGTTCAGGCAAAGCTTTCGAACTTTCTCAGGGCACTGACCAAGGGTTCTGGAATAAGTGATTGCTTTAACACCAGAGTGACAAAATTTATGGGAACTATGATAACCTCTTGAAGTCCGGACTTAGGGGGTGTAGGAAAGGTCTCCATAGGGTGAAGGTTTGGTTTCTGATTGTCTTATCAGCCCCATTTGAAAATGCAAAGACCTGAGATCGATGAAGAGATTAGCTTGAACCCCATTAATGCCAGAATTTTCCACCCAATCCCCTTTGAACTTATGGCCTGACCATGTCTCAGGTCAGCTTGATCTCTTCCGGTCAGCGTGCATTTGATGTATTTCCAACCGTATGAAAAGCCACATCTCACAGGATGGGGTACAGGATAGGGTAACATCCTTAAGTAGTAGATGCTCAGTGGCAGTAATGGCAGCCCCTTGGTTGTTCCTCTTGAGCCCCATAGTCTGTCTTCCACACAGTGAACTAATGTGTTATGCACAGCTCTGATGGAAGAGCTTATCATGTTACCAGTCTTGAAGTATGGTTTAGTTGCCAGTCTAACCAGCTTCTCTGCATGGAATTGAGAGGTGTGGCATATCATCTTGCTCTCTTGCCTGAGGCAGGAAAATGTCTTTGGGAGCCCTGCTCCCAATGACGGCAGCAAGAAGCTGATGATCTTAGATCATAGAATGACAGACTTATAGAACTGGAAGAAACTTCAAGGAATCTACAGCTACAGAACCCCTGAGGAACGAAAATCCAACTTCTGTTTAAAAATCTCCAATAAAGAAGAGTCCTCCATTTCCACCAGAGGGTGAGCTGGGTCTGTGAAGACATCCTTGACCAGGTGTTGTTTACAGGCTTGTGGGGCTGTGCTTGCTTGTTTGTCTGTTTGTTGCTTGTTTTTGTTAGGTCTCCTTGTGCTGGCCGTGTGCTCTCCCTGAGCACACGGTCTGACTAACGAGGGGGAGGAGCCAGCTAGGGGGGAGAAGTCTTATTAGGAGCCCTCTTCTTCAACTTTTCGAATTCATCCCTTGGCGATCAGCAGAGGAGACATACTTGATTCAGTTGAATTTTAGGAAGAAAGCCCTGTTATTCTTTCTAGACCTACTCCCTGTACTACTGTCTGTAGTATCAAGGATGGAAGGTGAGGGAGCTGCCGCGGTCACCTGTAGCACTTGTGGGATGTTCCTTTTCTTGCCACAAGATGTTGTCGGGTACACCTGCACCAAGTGCAAGCTGGTGACCTTCTTGGAGGAGAAGGTTCGCCAGCTGGAGGCACGAGTTTCTAATCTTCGTCTTATTAGGGAAGGTGAGGAGTTTTTGGATAGGGCAGAGAAGACCTTCCTGAAGACCGAATGCGATGGGGAGCTGCCCAATCAGGAAGTCAGCACACTGGGCCAAGAAACGGATGCTTGGAGGAATGTCACACGGAGGAGTAGGAGGACCAGGAAGGAAACAGAGACTCTCAACCTACACAATCGCTTCAAAGTTCTTGGCCTTATGAACGACGAGGAGCACCAGGAGGAAGGAACAGAATGTCAACAAGAAGGAATCCAACATCGGCAACAGGAACTAGATCATCACTCCCAGCCTCAACAGAGTGTCCAGCCAGTCCTAGAAGAACCTGCTCATAGAGGAGCCCCGGAGAAGCCTCAGAGGAGGCGAGTTCTGGTTGTTGGGGACTCCTTGCTCAGAGGAACTGAAACGGCAATTTGCAAACCTGACAAGTTCAATCGAGAAGTCTGCTGTCTTCCTGGGGCCAAGATCAACCACATAACAGAGAGGCTAACCAGGCTGGTCAAGCCCACTGACCATAAGCCCCTCATTGTGGTTCATGTCGGAACCAATGACACTGCGAGGTGCAGCTTTTACCATGTCGCAAAGGACTACGAGCTTATGGGGACAAAGCTTAAGGACCTTGGTGCGCAGGTGGTCATTTCATCTCTCCTCCCTGTTCAAGGATATGGTGCACAAAGGGAAAGGGCAATAGCAGAGGTAAACAACTGGCTCCGCACATGGTGCCGCCAGCAACGGTTTGGGTTTTTGTAACACAGCCTGAATTTCCATGAACGTGGGCTTCTGGCAAGGGATGGGCTGCACCTCACGAAACTTGGCAAGAATGTTTTTGCAAACAGTCTTGCACGGAGGATTAAGAGGTCTTTAAACTAAGTTCTGCTGGGGAGGGAGACAATATTATTCAGGGCAAAGACACAGCGAGTGCAGGGGGGAAAGGCCCAAATTATATTGACCAAGTAGTACAAGCGTCCAGTGGTGGGAGGAGTAGAAACTATAGTACAGGACTTGCAGGAAGGGCCCGGGGATTTAAGTGTCTCTACACTAACGCGCAGAGTATGGGAAACAAGCAAGATGAACTTGAACTCCTAGTACAACAAAATAAATACGATTTGATAGGCATCACTGAGACCTGGTGGGATGAGTCTCATGACTGGAATGTAGGAATAGAGGGGTATAGCCTATTTTGTAGAAATAGACCAAACAAGAAAGGAGGAGGAGTAGCCTTGTATGTCAAGGATGTTTTCACCTGTGAAGAGATCCATGACTTGAACCCAGAAAGCCAGGTCGAGAGCATCTGGGTAAGAATTAAGGGAGCGAGAAACAATAGGGATATTCTGATGGGGGTTTACTACAGACCTCCAGCCCAGACTGAGGACCTTGATGACGCCTTCCTCAACCAAATGACCGCGCATTCAAAAAGGAGAGATACAGTAATAATAGGAGATTTCAATTACCTCGATATATGTTGGCAGTCAAACTCTGCCAAGACAGCAAGGTCCAGCAAGTTTCTTGCTTGTCTTGCAGACAATTTCATGGTCCAGAAGGTGGAAGAGGCCAAAAGGGGATCAAATATTCTAGATCTGATCCTGACCAATAGGGATGACCTTGTTAATGAGGTAGAAGTGGTTGGATCTTTAGAGGGGAGTGACCATTCCCTATTGGAATTTGGCATTCAGTGGGAAGGAGAAGATAAGTGTAGCCAGACACTCATCTTAGATTTTAAAAAAGTGGACTTCTGTAAAGTTAAGGAGCTGCTGGCTGAAATTCCGTGGTCAGGAATAGTGAAAGAGAAAGGAGTTCAGGAGGCATGGGAGTTCCTTAAAAGGGAGACCCTGAAGGCACAGTCTAAAACTGTTCCAATAAGGAGGAAAAATGGAAGGCATCTGAAGAAACCAGAATGGTTGACTAAAGAACTCTCAGCTGAGCTAAACGTTAAGAGAAACCTGTACAGGAAATGGAAGAGGGGGGAAACCACCAAAGAAGAATTTAAGCAAGTAGCCAGGAAATGTAGGGAGGAAGTCAGAAAGGCTAAAGCACAGAACGAACTTAGGCTGGCCAGAGACATTAAACACAATAAAAAGGGCTTTTTTAAATATGTCCGCAGCAAAAGGAAAAAGAAAGAGGCGATAGGGTCGCTGCGCAGAGAAGATGGCGAATTACTAACAGGGGGAAGAGAAAAGCCAGAACTACTTAACACGTTCTTTGCCTCAGTTTTTTCCCAGAAGGATACAAGCACTTAACCTGGTGGTTGGGGAGCAGGTGAGGAAGCAGGGGAAATGCGGCACATAATAGGTAGAGAGGTGGTACAAGAACACCTGGCCACACTGGATGAATTCAAGTCTCCGGGGCCAGATGAATTGCATCCTAGGATATTAAAAGAACTGGCAGAGGTCATTTCGGAACCGCTTGCTATAATCTTTCAGAAATCTTGGAGGACAGGAGAAGTTCCAGCAGACTGGAAGAGGGCAAATGTTGTCCCCATCTTCAAGAAGGGAAAAAAAGAGGATCCAAATAATTATCGCCCAGTCAGCCTGACGTCTGTACCCGGAAAGATCCTGGAGCAGATCATTAAGCAGTCAGTTTCTAATCACTTAGAAAGCAACGCGGTAATCACGAGAAGTCAACATGGATTTCTCAAAAATAAGTCATGCCAGACTAATCTTATCTCTTTTTATGATAGAGTTACTAGCTTGATAGATGAAGGGAATGCTGTGGATGTAGCATATCTTGATTTCAGTAAGGCCTTTGACAAAGTTCCCCATGACATTCTTGCAAAGAAGCTAGTAAAATGTGGGCTGGACAGAGCTACTGTCAGGTGGATCTGTAACTGGTTGACTGACCGTTCCCAAAGGGTGCTCACCAACGGCTGCTTTTCATCCTGGAGAGAAGTGACTAGCGGGGTGCCACAGGGTTCTGTCCTGGGCCCAGTGCTGTTCAATGTTTTCATCAATGACTTGGATGAAGGAATAGAGGGCATGCTGATCAAATTTGCAGATGACACCAAATTGGGAGGGGTTGCTAATACGCCAGAGGACAGGATCAAAATTCAAAATGACCTGGACAGATTGGAGAGCTGGGCCAAGGCTAACAAAATGAAATTCAACAGAGAGAAGTGTAAGGTCCTACACTTCGGTAGAAAAAATGGAATACAGAAATATAGGATGGGGGACACGTGGCTGGATAGCAGTACGTGTGAAAGGGATCTAGGAGTCTTAAGAGACCACAAGCTGAACATGAGTCAGCAGTGTGATGCGGCAGCCAAGAAAGCCAGTGCAATTCACGGCTGCATCAATAGGAGTATGGTGTCTAGATCGAGGGAGGTACTGGTACCACTCTACTCTACTTTGGTTAGACCTCATCTTGAATCCTGTGTCCAGTTCTGGGCACCCCAATTCAAGAAGGACATGGTCAAGCTGGAGCAGGTCCAGAGGAGGGCGACCAAAATGGTGAAGGGCCTGGAAGCCATGCCCTATGAGGATAGACTTAGAGAGCTGGGTATGTTCAGTCTGCAGAAGAGAAGGTTAAGAGGGGACATGATAGCTCTGTTTAAATATTTGAAGGGATGCCATGTAGAGGAGGGAGAGGGCTTGTTTTCTGCCGCCCCAGAGACCAGGACAAGGAGCAATGGATTCAAGCTGCAGGAAAGGAGATTCCACCTGAACCTCAGAAAGAACTTCCTGACAGTCAGGGCTGTCCGGCAGTGGAATCTGCTGCCTCAGAGTGTGGTGGAGTCTCCTTCTTTGGAGGTTTTTAAGCAGAGGCTGGATGGCCATCTGTCGGGAGTGCTTTGAGGGTGTTCCTGCATGGCAGGGGGTTGGACTGGATGGCCCGTGTGGTCTCTTCCAACTCTACATTTCTATGATTCTATGATTCTATGATCTTCCAGGGCAATCTGTTCCACCGCTGAACAGCTCTTAGCGTCAGGAAATTCTTAATAATGCTTATGTAGAATCCCTTTTCTTGTAAATTGACTCTACTGTTTTTGTCCTAATTTCTGGAATGTCAGAAAATGAGGGAAAAGAGAGGACAAAACCAATTCCAGACTGAAACAAAAAGTAAATCTTAAGTAATGAATTTTAAGTGTATTGAAGAAAACTGTACAATTTATTTTAGAAAATTACTGCAATTTTCTGTTATTATATCTAATGCATTTTGAGTGTGGCAAAGATCCTCAGAAGGAATGAAAAACAAGTTCAAAACATTTAATTCATCCAGTGTATCCTGAGAATTATGATATCAAAATTATGCTAAAATACATCATGGAGTTTGAAAACATTTTGCACATATTCTTCTGAAGCAACACTAATTCTTCTGCGCTTCTTCCGGTCTGCCTTTTTGCTTTACTCTTTTTCAGTCCCACACCATCAGTGAAACGCCATGTTCCTTTCCGCCTCACCCCAAAACCTCTATCTTTCTCTTTTTAATTTTCAAGCATCTGTTTCTCCTTCTAGTCATCTGGTCAAATATGGATGCCAATAGTCACTGATACAGCTATATTTCTCGGGTCTAGACACCCTTGTGGCACCCAACTGTAAGTACCAGAAAGGGGAGGGAAGAATTCTAATTGCCACAGCTGCATTACAGTAAACGGGCGAGAGAATGAAGAATGGGGAGAAGCTGGCATCTTACAGTAGATGAATCAAAAGCAGAGAAGAGTTTAAATTATTTAATATTTGTTTCATATTTAACAAAAGATAAGTCACCATAGTTAATAGACCCAATGGCTTAGAGTTAATTTATCAAAATGATATCTATGCATCTATCCTTGTTGAACTTCTCTTGCATCAAAAAAAGAATCAAAATATTCAAATAATGGTGAAAAAAATGGGTTTTGTTGGTGTCAAGAAAGCTTGATGAAGACAATCCCAAGTTGATGAGAATTGTCACAGTTTGGGATTTATTCTGCTTTTTTGCCTGAAAGGTTTCCTGGTTCCCCTCCCCACCCCAGAAAACAGCATTTTCTACATTTTGTATAAGATAAGCCTGAATTGTGAACAGTGTTCAAAGACTGTAGTTTTCAGAGGCTTTCTGTTAGTGGAAATAACATTACCAAAGTTCCTTGTTGCTTTCTTCTTCATCTATTTGCAGCTATGTGCCTTCAAGTTCACTCTGACTTCTTGTATTGCTGTCCTAAGAGTTTCTTTCGAAGATTTATTCAGAAGAGATTTCCCATTGCATTCCTCTAAGGCTGAGACAGTGTGCTGAGGCTGATGTTGCCCCGATGACAGGCTCCATCCCGGGGAATATAAATTTGATATCAAAGATGCCCACCATGCTAGAGAGGTTGCCTGAGTGGGTAAGTAGACAAAGAGGTCAAATGACCGAAACTAAGTCAGGCCAGGAAAATCCCTAGTCACGTTTCCCCTAGGAGACCTTAGACTAAACACATCCGCACTGACAAAGGGTCCTCAGCCAAAAACAGCCAACTTGAGGGGATTATTGGGTTTTTCCCAGGTTGAGCAACTTCAACTTTAGAAAGCCTTACATGGCTAGGTCTATCTGCATAAACCAATCATGCAAACTACCAACTTGCTATTGTGCAGCATTTCTCCCTCTATTTTGGCCATTGTTCTTCCTGGGAGAGGGCCTGCTCTCTGCCCTATAAGTAGTCCCAGTTTTTGAGGGTCTCTTCGGAGAGCTCCCTGCCATGCTAGCAGACCGGCACTCTGTTAGTCGAGTGATCCCCTCAGCCACCTCTCTTCACTGGGCTCCGGTCTTCTCACTGTTTCCCGGACTGAAGACTTCAGGATAGGTGCAGTATTACCTCCTTGCCCTCTCTTCGCTGAATCCTCTATCAATTTTCACCTCTTTCCCTTCTCGATAGGTCTTGTGCGCATGAGTAAGTGAGTGCATTGGTGTGTGAGAACACGTTTGTTAATAAAATCCAGCTATTGGTATGATTGTCTGGCTTTTTGCTTGGTCTGACCCTGTAAAAATTGGGTACAAGATCCTGCTGGGTTACCCTGACCCTCGTTTTGCTATAGCCAGTGCTCCGCTAACTTCCCCAATCTCTGCATTTTTGGAGAGAATTAAGATGTCCCTCAAGGAATCCCCAGAAGTCAGGCTAACACTGAGATGACTTGCTAAAAGTCATCCAACGAGTTTCAGTGGCTGGGTGGGGATTTGAACTCTGACCTCCTGGAGCCCTACTTCCATCGTTCATGGTTTACTTTGCAAAAATACAGTAATCCCCACTACTAGGAGTTAATCACTCAATGATTTGGAATGAAAGAATCTACAGTTTCAGTTTCTTCTATGTTTATTCTTTCTACAACTCAAGATATTTTCACCTGGAATATGAATAATTTTTTGGGAGTGGGGGGATTGTGGATTCATATAAAAAATGAACTCATCCCCAAATTCTCGCCTATTGTTAGGTAATACATATGTTTACTTTTAAAACGGTACACTTGAGGCTAAGGTTGAGTGTATTAGTTTGCAGCTTTTTGAGATTACTGAGATGATATAGAGCTCTTCCATTCCAGATGTGCAAGTATAGATATAGCCCACAGCATTAAATCCAGAAATGTGAAAGGCACAGAAAAACCCTGTTATGCAGAGAGCATCATAAAAAAGCTTCAGCAAACAGACCATTCCTGCCATACAAATAATGGTGCGCTTGTATTCTTCCTTTCACAACCCTCCATTTTGAATGTGAATAATTTAGAAGAGGAAAGCATAACAGAATGCCAGGGTTGTGTGGGAAGGGTGATAAATTTAGGTCCATAATGAGGGACAGCACTGTTATGTGCCAGTCGTTAAAACACTTTCCCCGTTACTGAAAAAATGACGGATTTTAGTGAGCTACTCATAGTTCATTACTCTCTTTAAATAAACACACACGCACACACGCACACACACACATGCTTTCAGTAGAGAAGGGAGAGTTCCTTTTCAAAGCAAATATAAATATTACACAAATAGGAAATGCAGACATTTTTCACGGGTTCTTTGGACTATAGTTTAGCTATAATGAAATCCAGCTGTTTCCTTAGGACTGTAGTGGTCCTTTTTTCCTGTTAAGGGCCCTGTTGTCTTGGGAATAATCTGCAGGGGGTTACATAGCAAGTGGTAGACAGGAGCTGAAACCAGCAGCAGACAAGAACTGTGCCAAAACTGAATGGCATCCCCTCTTTCCTTAGTGTCTAGTCACTTCCATGTCAGTGAGCGTACTAAACCCATACAAGTATAGGTATAGATAAAGATATGGATATAGATATAGGTACAGAGAGAAAGAGAGAGAGAGAAAGAGAGAAAGAGAGATGATGTCCCATTTTTCTTGTAGGATGGAATCCAAGGTGGCTTACAAAATGTTTCTTCTTCTTCTTCTTCTTCTTCTTCTTCTTCTTCTTCTTCTTCTTCTTCTTCTTCTTCTTCTTCTTCTTCTTCTTCTTCTTCTTCTTCTATTTCCCACTTCTGTCTGGATAATGGGACTCAAGGCAGTAAACAGCATGTTTAAATCAATAAAAATTAAAAACAAATAAAAGTATAAAAGTATAAGATTTAAAAATAATTACTGAAGTTAAACATACTAAAATGCATTAGAAGACTTTAGACAAACCTTACAAAGGGAGCCATGCAGTTTTAAAAACCCATCTCTAGTCAGTTTGTAAAAGCCTGACAGCACAAATGTTTTGACCTGCTGGCAGAAGGAGAAGGAAAGCAAGGATGGAAGCATTCTGGCCTCTCTAGAGAAGGAGCTTCAAAGTCTGGGAACAGCCACTGACAAGGCCTTCTCCCTTATTCCCACCAACTGAACCTAAGAGGGACCTCTCCAAATGATCTTATAGCACTAATGGGCTCATAAAGGGAGATATAATCCTTCAAATAACCTAGATGCTCAAACTAAACCATTTCTGACTTATGACAGCCCTAAGGCAAACCTATCACAGAGTTTTCTTGCCAAGAATTGTTCAGAGCAGGTTTGCCTTTGCATTCTTCTCAGGCTGAGAGAATGTGACTTCCCCAAAGTCACCTGCTGGGTTCCCAGGGCTAAGAGGGGATTTGAACCCTGGCGTCCAGAATTGTAGTCCAATGTTCAAATCACTATACCATGCTGGCTTTATTCACACAAACTACTGCTCCATAATTTAAATCTCAAAGGCTTCCCTGAATAAAAAGGACTTTACTTGGCAATGGAAGGAGAGCAGGGAGGGTGCTGACCAACATTCCCACAGAAGGGTGTTCCACAGTCTGGGAACAGCAACTGAGAATACTGTCTCCTCTGTCCTCACTAAATGGACTGTGAATCATAGAATCATAGAATCATAGAAATGTAGAGTTGGAAGAGACCACACGGGCCATCCAGTCCAACCCCCTGCCACGCAGGAATACCCTCAAAGCACTCCCGACAGATGGCCATCCAGCCTCTGCTTAAAAACCTCCAAAGAAGGAGACTCCACCACACTCTGAGGCAGCATGTTCCACTGCTGGACAGCCCTGACTGTCAGGAAGTTCTTCCTGAGGTTCAGGTGGAATCTCCTTTCCTGCAGCTTGAATCCATTGCTCCTTGTCCTGGTCTCTGGAGCAGCAGAAAACAAGCCCTCTCTCTCCTCTACATGGCATCCCTTCATATATTTAAACATAGCCATCCTGTCCCCTCTTAACCTTCTCTTCTGCAGACTAAACATACCCAGCTCTCTAAGTCTATCCTCATAGGGCATGGCCTCCAGGCCCCTCACCATTTTGGTCACCCTCCTCTGGACCTGCTCCAGCTTGACCATGTCCTTCTTGAACTGGGGTGCCCAGAACTGGACGCAGGATTCAAGATGAGGTCTAACCAAAGCAGAGTAGAGTGGTACCAGTACCTCCCTCGATCTAGACACCATACTCCTATTGATGCAGGCAAGAATTGCACTGGCTTTCTTGGCTGCCGCATCACACTGCTGACTCATGTTCAGCTTGTGGTCTCTTAAGACTCCTAGATCCCTTTCACACTTACTGCTATCCAGCCATGTGTCCCCCATCCTATATTTCTGTATTCCATTTTTTCTACCTAAGTGTAGGACCTTACACTTCTCTCTGTTGAATTTCATTTTGTTAGCCTTGGCCCAGCTCCCCAGTCTGTCCAGGTCATTTTGAATTTTGATCCTGTCCTCTGGCATATTAGCAACCCCTCCCAATTTGGTGTCATCTGCAAATTTGATGAGCATGCCCTCTATTCCTTCATCCAAGTCATTGATGAAGATATTGAACAGCACTGGGCTCAGGACAGAACCCTGTGGCACCCCGCTAGTCACTTCTCTCCAGGGTGAAAAGCAGCCATTGGTGAGCACCCTTTGGGAACGGTCAGTCAACCAGTTACAGATCCACCTGACAGTAGCCCTGTCCAGCCCACATTTTACTAGCTTCTTTGCAAGAATGTCATGGGGAACTTTGTCAAAGGCCTTACTGAAATCGAGATATGCTACATCCACAGCATTCCCTTCATCTATCAAGCTAGTAACTCTATCATAAAAAGAGATAAGATTAGTCTGGCATGACTTATTTTTGAGAAATCCATATTGACTTCTCATGATTACCGCATTGCTTTCTAAGTGATTAGAAACTGACTGCTTAATGATCTGTACCAGGATCTTTCCAGGTACTGACATCAGGCTGACTGGGTGATAATTATTTGGATCCTCTTTTTTTCCCTTCTTGAAGATGGGGACAACATTTGCCCTCTTCCAGTCTGCTGGAGCTTCTCCTGTCCTCCAAGATTTCTCAAAGATTATAGCAAGCGGTTCTGAAACGACCTCTGCCAGTTCTTTTAATATCCTAGGATGCAATTCATCTGGCCCTGGAGACTTGAAGATGGTGAGATGAGGGAAAGGCGTCCCCTACAGATCTTAAAGCTTGAGATGGCTTATATAGGGAGATAAGGTTTCTCAGATAGTCTGGACCCAAGCTGTGTAGGGCTCTAAATGTTTAAAAAACAGCACTTTGAATTCTGCCAGGAAATGGGATAGACAAATCAGTGAAGTTGTTTAGTCTGAACAGTAAGGTTCAGATCATAATCTGGGAATATTCACCATCCCATTGGCATATGAATCACCAGTTGCCACAGCAATTTCTCTCTCTCTCTCTCTCTCTCTCTCTCTCTTTCTCTCTCTCTTTTTCCTCCCCTGCTTAGTGGGCTCTGGATTATTCTTACTAAAGCTCTTAATAGATTGTACTAATTGCCTAATGTACTAGCTGTCCTATCTGGAACTGATGGGACAAGGAAGATGCCTAAAACTGAGGGAAATGTGTGACCATTGCTATTAGCCATGATTGCTAAAGGATGCCTCCATGATCAGATGCTGCCCACGTCAAAGTACCCAATGCTGCTGGTATACAATGGCAAAAATGATTAATAATAACTGTCTAGTTTACTTGTTGGGTTCTTGGAGCTTAATTCAGCTGTCTCCTTTGGGAAAACATGTTAGCCTCAGATAGGGATAGTCCTGTGCAGAGGGTTAGAAGAATACTTTCAGGTCCTTCTGATTCCACATGGACTGCATTCCACCATGTTCTGAAGCTATAAGTGATCTTACAGTTACTTTCAGTTACTATTTTGATGTTTCAAGGCTCTTTGCGGCTGGGGAGCCCTAAAGAACAATTTAGCAAAACCAGGTAGCACCAGAAGTATTTTTGCCCACAAATACCACTGTTTGAAAATGACATTTTCTGTTTGTTTGTTTTAAACTGGTGGTATGGTTGGAACTATTACCCTAAGAGGTGAGGAACATTGTCTACCTGCAATGCCAGCATCCCCTTAGAATTTTAGGGGAATTATAGCTCAAAGAAGTCCTGTGACAAGAGGGTAATGGAAGAATCTTTTCACCTACGTATGCTAGCACTAACTGTAGAGAGGACACCAGTTTAAAGTTAAACAAAGTATAGTAATTTGGATTGACACACACACAAGAAATCAAACACTCTCAAGAACCATACAAGGCTATTAGAAAGTGAGGCATAAAAGGTTGGAAAGATAGAGAAAGGAGTGGAAAATGTGGTAGTTACCATTCCTGAAGACAGAATCACAATAGAGTGGCTCAGACAGTGCCTGAGGGTGGCACAGAACAGTAGTCTGGACACTACATCCAATGTACTACAATTTGCTGGGGCTGAAGTTAGGGTTTTTATTTCCTACCCAGAAGGGGGTATTCAGACAAAGCTGTAATGACTTTCTCACAAAACTGACAAAGGAGTCCAAATGGGCTGATGGCCTTAACTCTAGGTGACAAAACATTGATGGAAGTCATGACAATCTCTTAATGCCTTAGTCAGGTGGAAGGGGTGTACAGAAGATTACTGTAGGGCTAGATCAAGTGATGGTCCCTGATTGCTTCACCTGGGCATTTGCCTTCCATTGCTGTCAGGTATGCACAGCACCTAAGGTGTTGAAAAGATTAGCATAGTCACATTAGTGTCTGTGTTTCCCACCAAATCTTCTCTGAACTTATGATCTGGCCATGGCTAAGGTCAGCTTGTCATGGCAGCACACTTTCTAGCCAGCATGCCTTCAGTCATGTTTTCTAGCTATAGATATGTTCAATAATGAACATAGCACATCCCACAGGATGGAAGGGGTAGGGGGTATGGTAACAACTGGAAATGGACGTAATGGAACTGCCCAGTTCTAATTCCTACGGGTGTAAGTGTTACTCCGATAGAGAAACCCTATCCCGGGGTCTACGATTTGGTATTAAATATGATTCCATGTGTCTGAGAGGTCGCCCGGATACGCATGTAGGCAGCCACAGTCGAACGACCAAAAACCAGATCAGGCCAGTAAAATCCCCAGTCACATAGCCCCAGGAGACCTCAAGAGGTGTAAACCCAAAATAAACAAAGGGTCCTCAGTCCCGAGAACCCGACTTGAGGGGATTAGCATGTGTGCCCCAAGTTGAGCAAATATCCTATCAAGCAAGGATCATTTACATGAAGTCACACCGCAAACAAATGCAGCCAAAGATCCTGAGACTTTGGTAACACCTTGTAATCCCATCACGCAAAGGAAGTTACCATCATGGAGCTTCGTTCTCGCTGCAACATCCATTGTTCTCCCTGGGAGAGGATTAGTCTTTCAGGCACTTTTCCCCTACAAATAGTCCCAGTTTTTGAGCATTTCTTTGGATCGCTCCCAGTCATCCCAGCAGACCATTGCTCCATCCGTTGAGTAATCCCCTCAGCCATCTCTGTGCTGAGCCCCACTTCTCCGCTGTCTTCCCAGACCAAGGACTTCAGGAAAAGGTGCAGTATTACCCCAGCTGCAACCCCGTTAATACTCTCCTATCTAGTTTCCTCTCTTTTGCTTCTTATTAGGTCTTGAATGAGTGTGTCAGTGATTGTGTTGGTGTGTGAGACCTTCTTTCAATAAAATTATTTATTGGACATTTTCGTTTAGTTTTTGGCTTGGCCTGACCCTGTAAAAACTGGGTAAAAAGACCCCGCTAGGTTACCCTGCCTCTCGCATAACTATTGCTTGTGCTCTGGCTAGTTTCCATTCCCCATCACATGGAGCACATTGAGGTGTCCCCCAAGGGACCCCAGAAATCAGGGTGACATAGGTCCTTACATATACATTAATACCCAATAGGTCTGGCCTACAACGTTTGTCTAGAACCTAGACTCTTATTCTTATGGAACTATGCTGACTGTTGGTTTTGTGCTCGGTTATACTTCTGTCTCTTCCTTTCCATTTTCTCCTGAAAATTTTCCTCTTTTCCTATATTATCACAATCTATCATGTGCTTTATAATGTACAATGGGTTTTCATTCTCTCCTACATTAAGTGAACTTGATAGATCTCCACTGTTCAAAAGCCTTCCTTCTGAGCTATTGAAACACTATCGTTTAATTAGCTAGAGATTCACATTTGAAGTATTTTTGGTTCACTGGCAGTGTTGCTCTTTGTATTGTCTTCCTCTTTGAGTGTTCCTATTTAGACAGTTCACATTTCCTCTCCATCCTCAAATGTGTTTTGTCTCAATTCAGATTTTTCCTTTTTTTCAGTTTTTTTTTTCAGTTCATCAGAACATGGGAAAAGATGGATTTTACCAAAAGTATGAAGCAACCCTGCATTGCAGATAATGAGTTAACTCTCAGTTCATTCCATTCTTTGTATAAAACAAAGCATATAAACTAAGACCTAACCAAGTTACACCATAACTGTTAACGTAATGCAGGAGAACTCCACTCCATCTGTGATATGGTCTCTGCACCAATTTTAGCATTGTGATGTTTTCAAGATGTAGCTAAAGGCAACTGGTTGCTTTGAAATCACAAAATACTAAATATTTTTTAAAAAATTGTAACCATAATGGTAACTAAAAAGATTAGGGAACTAACAGAACAGTAACAGGAACTAATTATTGATTAAAAGTAATTTCCCAGCTGTTACAATTAATTACTTTTGGATACAGTCTATAGGAGATCAAATGTTTTATCCTTCTATATCCTTGTTAAAAAACTCAGATCTAGAACTCCCATGAAAGAAGGATACTCTCTTACAGGGGTATAAAGATACTAATTGTCCAGTGAGTATTCTTGGTACCTCCCAGACTTATGTAGGCCACAATGTATTACCTACAGCATTTTCCATGACTGGAAACAATACTTCAGGTCATTTTCAACCACTTCTTAAAGCAATTGTTCACTGTTTCAAGGTCAGAGGGGGGCAGATATTGTTCAGTAGTAAAAATTCATCCATGAAGGGCTCTCTCAAGTGCAATATTTTGGTGGAAAAATTGTTTGTGGAGGTTGATTGGGGCGCACAGGTCACAAAGGGCTTTAGGTGCCAGTTTCAGGATGGCAAGAGCCCAAATTAGTGCACCAATAATGCACCACACTTACATTAATACACCACGCCAGTCCATTGTCATAGACAGAGGGCCTATAAGAGCAGAAGAGTGTTCAAAGGAGTCTGGGGTCTAAGCATGAAAAGCAGTCCAAGCAAGGTCAAATGCCAGTTAGGGAGTGACTGGAGAGAGAAGTCCAAAGAACCAGCTGAAGTTCAGGAAACTAGACAGCAGAATATGTCCCAGTGCCAGAGGAAGCAGAGCAGTTGTTTTGCAGCACAGAAACACCTTTGTGGTTACTAATTATCAGCCAGTTGTAATTCACCAGAGTTGGCCTAATTATCCCAACATTTCACTTTTTAAGGCAAGCCATGCCTTTGCCTTTGCTTTTGTTTCTGTAGTTTCAGCCTATGATACTTTGAAAGATGAAATATTTAAACTCCTTTTCTTCAAGGTCTACATGTGATTTTCTGAGCTGTATTTCTAGCAGAAGGTTGACAGTATCTACTGGCTGTTTGCTACGATTTGCAAGGCTTAATGGATTTGTTGCTGCAGCTCAGAGAGATTCTCCGGGGGTGTGTATGTGTGGGTCTATTTATTTACATAGTTTCCTCCTCCCCTGTCAGTCATTGTGACACTCAGGCTCACCCCTCACTCTTCTCTGCATCCACTTTCGGTCTAGAAGCAAGTGGGCCATATTAAATGATTCTGATCTGGTCTCTCAAAGTAAGTGAGAAGGAATAATCCCCTTAACCTGGGCACGGCCCTTTTAGCTATGATTTCAATCTTAATTTATAAATAGGAAAATATGCACTCTCTTTATCACTCTGTTTAAAGAACAAACTGTGAGCATCTGTGATTTCTGCTTAATGCATAAGGCTTAACAACATGACTGGGACCATTCCTCGGTCTCAGGTTTTGCCCTGGAAATCTCAGGATCTTGGATAGTTCTAAACTGTCAATCCTAGACATGGGAGACTGTAGGAGATTTGAATTCAGATCCTTTCCTAGTCCTGAATTTTCTTTCAGTGTACAAAGTCAGCTTGTTTTACAGGAAGCTATAAACACAAGACATAAATAAATAAAAAATAAATGTAATAATAACAGTAACAATAATAAAAATGTTTATTTCTTACTCACCTTTCCCCAAGGCTTGGGGTAGGGCACAGCATAGATTAAAATCCAATATATAACTAAAAAGAAAAAAAATTAAACACACAAAACTAGCTTAAAAGAGAGCCACTACACATTAACATCCTTTCTTAGGAATATACCAATTAAAAATTCATAGCTTAAAATTGACTGGGTAGGTCTGCTGGAAAAGATAAGTCTTTAATACTTTTGAAAATTCAGACAGCATGTTTAGCTGTCGAATCTTTTGCTGTGTGTCTTCAAATTCTTTCCGACTGATGGCAACCCCAAGGTGAACTTATAGCAGTTTTCTGGGGTTAAGAGAGTGTGATGCGCTGAAGGTCACCCAGTTGGTTTCCATGGCCAAGTAGGGAATCAAACCTGGTCTCCAGGGTTGTAGTCCAATGCACAAACTGCTATATCATGCTTGATCGCCTCCATATTATTAAAATTCAAACAATGCTGATGGGAGAAACCTTGGCTCGCTTTGAAAAGAGAACTTATTTGATAGTCAAAAATAAGCAAGGCATGTTCCAATATTTGCAGATTTGGGTAAAAGCCTTTTGAATGACAAGGGCTTTTGATGCACATACCTTGCTAATGGATACTGGAACTTCATATTCAATGTTTTCTCTAAGCAACCAGTCATTGTCTGTTATTGATTTTGAGGACCCTGCAATTTCAAGAGAATTCAGGGAAATCATCTCACAGCAACCTGCTGTATTGGGTAGGTATTCATTACCAAATGAAACAGTGCTTGGAGGCACCATGGCCAATCATAGAATTTGAAGCTTTTCCCTGTGGTTCATGAGAAAGATGTCTAATCTCCTTAAGCTAAAAGCCACTGTTTTCTTAGGGACCATCTTCTTCTCTTGACAGTGATATTTCCACAGGAAATCAAGATCTATAATAAAACTGGAACCATCACTTACCAGCAAGGGCTTTTATATTTCTGAAAGTAAATCAAGTGTCTACTGGTAGTAGTTTTGTAGGTCATTTGTAGGACACCAAGAATAGTTTCTGAGTTCAGATAGCTAAATCGTGAGCAGAAGACATCAAATACTATCACATCATATCCACAGGACAACTACCACACTTGTGGGGATAGTGCATGCCATGGGCTTTATGAATCCTCCAGAACCCTACCAGGACCATTCCTCTCCAAATTTTGTAGAGTATATTACCCCCAATCCAAGTTAAGTAAATGCAACTCCCAGAGAACTCTGAGACTGGATCATTTCTTCAGAATACCCTTTCTCCCCACCAAAAAAGAAAAATCGTGAAAAATGAAATCAGATGCTGGTGTTTTTGATCTAGTTATTGCTGTGGTTGTTGTTGTGTGGCTTCAAGTCATTTCCAACTTATGGAGACCCTAAAGAGAACTTATAATAGGGTTTTTTGGCAAGATTTGTTCAGAGGGGGTTTGCCTTTGCCTTTCTCTGAGGCTGAGAGAATGTGACTTGCCTGAGATCACCCAATGGGTTTCTATGGTGTTTGGGATTCAAATCCTCATTTCCAGAATCATAGTCCTATGCCCAAATCTCTATACCACACTAATTCTGGTTACTGACCAAATTTTAAGGCGGTATGGCCCACCAAGGAGTTGAAACTTGTCCTCCCATTGTCACCTGTTATTCACTGCCTCTTTTGTGGAAATGAAAATGTTTTAGTTTGGCAGCATCTTTGGATCCCCAGTGGAAATAATTTTATGTGGATACCTAAGTACTCTGAAGGCATTAAGTCCCATCTGATCATGGAAGCTAAACAGAGGCCATTTCCGCATGATATTGCTATAACACTATAACAGCAGGTTGTTACCGGTCCAGGAGCCGTGCTTCCACATGACGTCATTGCTATCCAGTTGCTATCCCATCCCCAAGTGTTGCCAAATCACCATTTTGTATTTCCAGAAAAAATCTGTTAAGAGCCTCTTATGGGGCTTCAATCCTGTCAGCTGTTGTCGTGTGGTACCATTATAGTGCTTGATAACGCTTCCTGTTATGGCGGATTGTTACCCTGATTTCTGGGGTCCCGAGAGGGACACCTAAATACGCTCTCAATTATATATGTTGGGGAAATTAGCCAAGAGCACAGCCTAGCAACGCGAGAGGCAGGATAACGTAGCAAGATCTTGAACCCTATGTTTACGGGGTCAGGCCGAGTGAAGGAGTATGCAGAAGTTGAAATAATAAATATTGTTTTATTAAAAATACAATCAAGCAGTGTATGCAGCACACTCACACAGTAACTAAAGAAATAAAGGTTGGAGTGGGATAGAGGGATTTTTAGAGGAGTTGTTGGTTTGGGTAATACTTCACCTCCCTGAAGCCTGATTAGAAGCGGAGAAGCTGGGGAGCGTGGATCTTAGCACATGGGGCTGAGGGGAAGGCTCGCTGGACTAAGCGACAGCAAGGCGGGATGGAAGCCAAGAGCAATCCAAAGAAGCGCTCAAAGTCAGAGGTTTTTATAAGGAGAATTGTGACCACAAGCTAGTTTGGACTTGGGGAAAACAATGAGTTTGGGGCTGGAGACAAAGCCTCCGAAAGGTCAGAATTTGAATGATTGAATTATAGCCAAATTGTCAATAGGATAGTCAGTGTGCAAACGCGGAGTGCTTGAGCGTTGTATAGTTCGATCATCAAGCTGCCAGCGCAGGGCAGAGGATCTTTTGAAAGTTGCGTGCATACCTAATGGAGGTACTTGCCTTGAGGTCTCCTAAAGCTGCGAGTCAGCTATTTCTGGCCTGCCTGTATTGTGTTGGAATATTACAGCGATTATCGGCCAAGCCTGTATGCGTGCTTGTCCGGGGGCCTTGCAAGCACGTGGAGGGGACAGAAGGCCAAATGATTGATATCAAAAGATATCTTTTAACATCCCCCAAGCTCGGGCTAGCAATGGCAGTAACAGGATCCATGAGTGGGAAGGCTGTGGACATGACCAGCTCATCCTTCCCTCAGTGACTCCCATGGTGTGGTAACTTTCCGTCACCTCTCCCTGTTTATTTTATTTTAAATGTGTCCTTTGAGTTAAAACTTCTAATTTTTTAAATACATTTTAAACCATTTGAAGCTGCATTAGTACAGCTTCAAACAAAACAAAAGAAAATCACCACCCAACCAGGGGCAGTGGGGCAGGGTGAAGATGGGTCACAGGAGTGGCCAAGGATGCTGTAATGTGGAAGGAACGCTGGTGACAATACAGCTATCCGTCTGCTTAAGAGGGAAGGGTGTGGAAAAGAGCATCCCTAACTCGACAGCATCGTGCAAATGGTGATGCTGCCATTATAACTGTACAATGCGCTAATGGCCTCTAGTGAAGAAATGGCCAGAGTCATGTATGGTTAGTATTTAGAAAGGAGACTGCTAGGGAAGACCAGCTGCTGTAGGCTATATTAAGAGGATGAGAATGGTAAACCTCATCTGAATAAGTCTTACCAAGAAAACTCTATGATAGGAAGACCATAAGTTGAAGTCAAATTGAAGTCACATAACAACAGCAAACATTTTCATGCACCACTATCACGTTCTCTATCCCTTCCTCATCCAGTAAAGTTGAAGGCTTTCACGGCCGGAATCCATAGGTTGTTGTGGGTTTCTGGGCTTTGGGGCTGTGTTCTATTAGTATTTCCTCTGAAGATGCCAGCCAGAGATGCAGGTGAAACATCAGGAGAAAATACCAATAAAACAGGGCGTCAAAGCCCGGAAAACCCACAGCAACCTTCCTCATCCTGTTTCTAAATGGGAAAGCTTCAGTTTTTGCAATCTGTCCACCTAAGAGGATTGGTTCAGCCCTTTGATTGTTTTGAGTGCTCCTTTCTGCTAAGAAAGATACATTAAAATTTAACTCCATCATCCTATGCCATGTCTAGCATTGTAACACCCTTTCATTTTCGGTGTTCGGTATGTGTAAAACATGAGTAGGTTTTTGTGCAACCCTGCTAGCTGATTTGAGAGTTTTGTGTAAAAGTTCCCTATCTACATTGTCCTTGTTTTGTCTTTACTATCTAAAATTTTCCAAATTCTGTAGAAATTTTTTTTTTAAATAGATACTGTTTCTAAGCATGGAGTCTAATAGATGCAGAGGAGAAAAGATATGGAGAGGGTGCAGGGAAACAGATACATTTGAGGACTGTTCTGTTAAAGTAAATAAAAAAAATGAACACTTAAACTTACTTGTTTTCCTGTAGACAGGAATAAACTTAACCTCAAGACAGGAGCACAGAAAATAATTTTCTTATGTTGATAGGAACACAGGAAGACTTATTTTAGGTCACACCATTCACCCCCCTATTCCATTATTGGAGACTCTGACTAGAAGTGACTCTCTGGGGACTTCAGGCAGGATTGACCCCTAGTTATATCTGGAGACACTTGGTTGTCTCCCTTCCAAGTATTAATCATGGCTGACCCTGCTTAGTTTCCAAAATCAGACAAAAATCAGATCTGTTCTGGGGGTATTGTAATGTTTAAAGGCTTGGTGGAAAGACCGGTGTGAGAAACAGTATGGGGATATATGGAGCTAAATAGCCATTAGTCTCAGCTGAGGTAATGGAGTGAGCTTTCTTGCTTCATCCATCTCTATGCTGAACCTTGATAGAATGGCCAATATAACAGATGGCAGTTCTGGAGAGAAAGAGGCAATGGCAGTTGCTACCAGTTTAGCCAATCTGTACAACTCAGATGAAGAGGGGTACTTAGGTAAGCAGATGGTCATCCCAATGTATAGCTCATAAGATGGAGGATAATAGGTTCCACCTTCTGAACCATCATTTTGCATCTTGCTCTGCCTCCAGCCCCTAGTTTGCATCTAGCTTCATTATACTGAAAAATAAACTAGACTCCATCAGCCTGAAAAATGTAGACCTTTGCTCCTGAATGAAGTCAGGACATTTGAACATCCAGGCTAAGGTGAGGCGTATTAAAATGTATCATTTGTTGCTCCCACATGACTGTTAACAAGGAACCTCCTCTTATAAAGGACACGATAGGAAAATGTGTCACACGTGTCAAACGTGCAAGTTAGTCACATCTAGAGTAGAGCCATTAAATCAATTGTTGATCAGTAGGACAATACATAGGCAGATCTCATTGATTCAATGGGTCTGCTTTAATTGGGACTAACCATAGGATTTAGGCCAAAATGCTTTGGTTGTCCCAATTTGGTCTCTGAGCTACAAGTCAGCCACTACTGCCTTAAGCCATTCGTGCCCGATGCTAGCTTGATTCAATGCACATAACCCTTTTTGATTACTTATTCTTCTTTATCATATGTGGAAGAGTTCCCTTTGAACATAATTTTGTACACATTAATTTTCACAGGAAAAGTAAAGGGACCTGTGCTGGTCATTAAAAAACAAAAAAACCAGTCCCTTTAATTTGGCCAACCGAAAGGGCACAAAAAACTTTCCAGATGTCACCAGATATCAGATTTCTTCATCAAACAAAATTCGCTAAATTTAATAAACAAATAAATTAAATAAAAATTGCAGTGCTTATGGGAGGAAGTAAAAACATGTTTGCATCCATGATGCAGTTAACATGCCATTTTGGGGCTCCCTACCCAGACTGGGTATTGTCTAATATGACTTGCAGTGGACCTTTGGGTACCCAACAGGAGTTAATTCTTTCTCTAACTAGAGACCTTAGATCCATTTGAAGTGGAGATTCCAGGAATGGAACCTTGAGCTTTCTGTATGATATGATGTAGAACATCCTTCCCATATGCAAAGTGGGCATGATTCTCCATTGTGATTCAGGAAATGTGACCACAAGCGTATAGCCCTGGTTTGTGCAGAGAGCAGAGGGGCTCTACCAACCTCTCCTGTATCCCTAGCTGATTGTTCCGATTTCATCTACTGGGATGCTTCAGTTAACAAAGCCTCCCATAAAGAATCTCCTTTTTACAAAGTCTTTTTATGGAAGCTCAGACCACCACTCCCTTTTGCCTTCTGTCTAGTTGAGACCCCATCATTGGGATTGGGAGGATAGTGAAGGAGGGTTGTAAGAAGAAAGATTTCAATGTTGGTTGCAGCAGTGTGTTTGTAGTAAATATTGCAATAAAACTTGACCTGGAAAAGAATAGGATTCTGCTCCAGGTGATCCTACTGTAGCTTTGTGTGCTGCCTACAACAGGCAAGGAAAACAGCTATGTCCAGAATCACTTACTGAGTATGTGTGAAGAACAAAACAGAAAGAAAAGGAGAGAACGCACATTAGCATGCTTCAGTACCTACCCTGGTGTGTTGAAAAAGTATAGATACATCATTTTCTCCACCAAAATGGAGATCATAAGAAAAATGGAGGCTGTTGAAAGAAAAAAAATAATAATCCCAGAATGCATTTTGAATGGAGTTTTGAGATGGTCCATAGAACTCAAGGGAAGAGATAGTCCTGCTTTGGTCAGACCCCACCTGGAATATTGGGTCCAGTTCTGGACACACAGTTTAGGAAGGAGATTGACAAACTGGAACATGCCCAGAGGAGGGCAATCAAAATAGTAGAAGACTATTAATTAAGGTATATCTGTAGGCTTTTGTTTTTGTTTTTTCCAAACCCCAAAGTTTGCAATTTTAGCTGCAGCATGCACGAAGAGCTGGATTTGGCAGCGGCCAGTGTATTTATGCAGTGTGGGAGTACTTTGACAGTGTAGTTACTTGAAGAAATCAAATGTTCCCATTTTGTATTAGTTTGTGCTTTGTGACTAGATTATAGTCACCTGCTTATGAAATATCCTCATGATTAGAACTGAGGAAACTATTGCTTTGTGAAGATGTATCGCTCTGATTTATGACTTTATAGATCTTATACTGGAAGTTTATGAAGATTTCATAAGGATTGTGTTAGAAGATACTTAGCAGCGTGTGATAGATTGGGGGGAGGGAATGAAACAATCCACTTTCTAGCAAACCTTCTCCCAGTGTGCAACAGCTATGTATCACTAATAGCACAATCCTTCAGGTACAAAAGTCTCTTAGCACAGACTTCAACAGCAAGTTCAAAGAATGCACTGGTAACCCGTAGTTACGTAAGAGAAAACATTCCCACTCTTACAACAGTTTTGGACCGTTAGCTCACACTGTTACTTGCCTGCTGCTACAACACATTGATTGTTTGTCCTCGTGATGTGTGATTTTCATTTTTAAAAAAGAGAATCTAATTTTTTTTGTCCAGGAGAACTTCTCATTTAATTGGTAGTCTATGTTCAGTGTTGACCTTGGGTAGTATTTAAGTCCCTAGGACAGGGGAAAATTGGAAAGCCAAGGAAAAAAAATGTATGCTACTTTCCAGGGAAGGTTAGGAATTAGAGGTATGTTGGGCACCGTGGGCAACTGGAAATTCTGTTGTAAATGGACAGAGAATCTCCCCTTGTTTTTTATTTTAGTTGGATTTTTTCAAGTATGATTACAAAGAAAAGAAAAAGAAAACAGTAGAAAAGGTTAAAAAATGGGGAGAGAAGGGGTGGGATACGTAGAATATGAATGTGAGCTAGGAATATACATTAATATAAGCTGGCCATATTTCCAAAACCACATATAAAGTTTGTATCTACAAAACGCACATTAATGAGCAACTAAAGCGTGAAGATGATTGAAGAAATCCATCAACGTTTGATTTTAGAATTTAAAAGATTTAATAACTAGGAATGTCTGGAGCTGGGAGCCAACCACAGGCTCCAACAGTTTGCCCAAAAAGGAAGTATTGGAGAATGGTCAGTAGGTCTCCATGGTGGTATGCAGGGAGGGTTTTCACTAATGGGCTCAGCACAGACTCGTTTAGGTAACCTGAAAACCTGTGCTGCTGTGGTGAAGCGTTCAATACTCCCCTTACCCAATCTGCTAGTCCCCCTTGGGCTGCTTTCAACAGAAGGAACATGGCTCCAGTAGGCATGTGGTGGACCTCACTGCCCCAAGTATCCTGTCCACATCCTTAGGCTGCACAAATTGAAACATATCCAGTAAAACAGCACAAACAAAGTTGATTCGATGGCTCTGTGCTATTTGGGGCTAACACTAAGATTTAGACCATTATTTCTTAGAAACTGGTGGTGAGCCTTGCATGAATGTGCAAAGTGAAATGTGCATTTTCTTACAGCATGACTGAAGAGGTGTGAAAATGCTACTTTCATCACCACTCAGTTCAATATATATATATATATATTCATTCATTCCTCCCTAGCCCCTACCATGTTGCTGTTGTTATTTATATATACAGTAGCCTCTCCACATTTGCAAGGGCTTGGGGTACAGAACCCTTGTGAAAGTGGAAAAACCACAAATAACTCCCCCCAGTGATTCCCCTCCCATTCCCTTCTGGAGCTTCCCCCCTCCCATTCCTTTGCCTCCGGTCCTGGCATTGTTGGGGGTGGGAGAAAAAACAAACAAACTAAAAGGCTTATGGGTACTTTCTACTCCAACAGAGAAGAGGGAGTCTTGGAGTTCTAATTATTTCTAGCAGCCATCTAGAGAAAGGAGGAGCAAAGACAGCACCTGACCAATAGGCAGGCAATACACAATAGAATGTGCAACCACATGGCAGAAATGCCACACCTTCGGCAGTGGGAGAAGGCTTTGCTCACCTAAAAGGAGAAAACATCCATTTAAACAGAAGCCTAGCAAGCCTGGAGTGAGGGATGCAAGGGAATGGGAGGAGGAAAATGGCGGGGGGGGGGAGGAGAGGTAAGTACATACCTTGCGAAAAATCAAATTCACAAAGGTCAAACCTGTGAATGAATGTGGAGGGAGGACTACACACACACACCCCTACTTCTTGTATGTTTTCATGTTAGAGGAACTGAGAGGAAGACATTCCACTGTTCTCAAGGCCAACTAGTGAGTATAAGTCTGCACTGGAATTTGAACCTGTGAATCCAAGACAACCATTTAATCTGCTCTGTAGGATCCCAAAGAAATGCTTAACAATTTCTAGTTCAAAGCTCTTCATTAAGACAGAAGCCTGCATGGCTTTTATCACCAGGACTTTAGCTAGGAAACTGTGGGGATCAGAACAAAACATTTAGCATTTTTTTTTATTAGCACACATACTGCTTTCTGAAATTATTATGAGGGGCAGGAATAATTGTTATTAATCAATCCATTAAAGGTAATGGTGTGTGATGCCCATAACTTTAATAATGATCCTGAATCTGTCTATGCTGCCTTTTTTATATGTTAAATACTACATGGTCAGGAAATGAATTTTCTTTTTTTGTGTGAAGTTGAACTCTGTGTGCGATATGACTACATTAATCCCTGATTTATTTGAATAAATACAAGGAACAACTGTTCAGAATTAAGTGCTCCTTGTTGCTGTGACAAGAAGAATTAAATTACTGGGCCGAGATGGCCTTTATGGAGAATTCTAGTCCAGTTTTTATGTTACTTTTTGAAGTGATTTGGGACTATAATCTTATATGTTCAGTTTATGCAACTATTGATTAAATGGGAGTTACAGCATCTTAGAAACCTATGAAACAAACTGGCAGATGTATCTTATGCTTCGTCCCCCAAAATACACTGGGGCTAACTTTTTAGTAAGACTTGATTAATTAATGCAGTTAAACAGAGGTTTAAAACTTCAAAAACCAAGATGTAGTGTGATGTGAGAGGAAGATGCATTGAGCCATGAAATGACATGTATCATGAGACAGCAAGATACTGTTACCTCAAAATGTCAGTGATTCTGGGGTCCACCTGCGATGCCAGTGCCTCCATGAAACAATGGGTAATATTAGCTCAAAGAGGAGGCCTACAAGAGGGGAATAACCTTATGAGATCTTTTATACCTACGTTTACCAGTGGTACTGGAAGGAAGAACAAACCAGAGATCCAAAAGTGAGCTTAAATGTTTTATTGGGGGAATTGCAACCACACACACACCATCTAAGCAGTCAGACAATCACACAAGGCTAACTGAAGGAAATGGAAAGAAAGTTTTGGATGGTGAGAATTCAGGGTGAAGTGGGTGATAGTTAACAATCCAGTAGAGAAGTGAAGAGGTTATGTGGCTTAGACGCAAACCTAAGGACAGTACACAGTCAGAAATTGGAGCAGCACAGTGGCAACCAGCTACCAGTGTACTTTGAGTTGACTGGCCAAAAACTGTGGTTTAAATACTCTTTCTCTCCCTGGAGGGCTAAGGTACTAATAGCTTTCTAGCAGAGTAAACAATGGAGTCTGGAGAATGGATAATGGGGTCTGGAATGAGCTAATGGTCTTACATTAGATGACAATGGGGCTAATGGTAGCCTTGATAGCTCTGTAATTGTTGGACAGGTATGGGGACAAAAGGGAAGTTTGCTTGGCCAGAGAGAAAGGAGCTAAGACAATCAGCCGTCCTGTGGGAATGTCTCAGAAGCTACTGTCTCTTAAAATGTGAGTCATCAGAGGCTAACCGTAAGTCCATTATCACTGGAGTTTCTTGGTGATTTCTGCTTATGACCTGGCTATGCCTTGAGGTTCCTTCTGAGCTGATTTTGTAATACATGTGTGTGGTCAGCTTTTTAATCCTTAGACTTAACAAGTTTAAGGACAGTATACAATCAGAAATCAGAGTGGCAGAGTGGTGACCAGCAAGCTAGTTGGCAATATCACAGTGTGGGGTGTATGGCCTATTGACAATACTACAGGCCACTCTGTCACTTCTGTGATAATTGGCTCTTCCCAGTGTGGCTCAATGCGTATTTCCCTCACATTACACTTCATCCTTGTTTTTGAAGTCTTAAAATTGTATTTAACTGTGCTTTCTTTTAACCCTTATTGTGTCTTGCCATACTGTGGATCCCATATTGTGAAACAAACAAGACATACGTCGTTAGCTAAATCAATAAGCAAGCAATCAGATAGCTGTTCTTGCATAGCTGTTATTTCACTTGCCTCTGTGGCCCTTTTCGCATGGCATTTTCCATGCGAAAGAGGACCTGGAGAGTCAGGCGATTGTGAGGAGAGATCTGCATGACGCACTCACAATTGTGCGATGCTCCAGGGGCCGGGAGGCGCCAACTGCGCACCTTTTCATTTTCGGCTGGAAGCCAAAAATGATGTGTGGTCGCACATTGCTCCCAGGCCCCGCGCAGCGTGCGGAGCCTCTGGAGCCGCGCTGGTCGCACTTCCTGCCCCAGCACAGCCTGGGAAACTCCCAAGCTGCACTGCAGAAGGAAGAGGCGGAACTCTCACACAAGCAGGCAGCTTGTGCAGAGCTGAAGGACCCTGGATGCGAGAGCCTTTCACCGGAGGTTGCTCGGGTGATCTCCGCACCCCAGTGCCAGAAGAAGGTAAGGTGAGGAAAGGGCCTGTATCTCACAAAAGGCAGGAAATTTCAAATGTCAAGTTCGAACCTTTAATCTCCCCTCCCCAATCCAATTGCAAATAGTCCTAGAATATTCTTCAGGGTAATATATAATGGACTTGGCACAGTTTCACATCTTTCAGAAGAACATAAATACATAACAAGAGCCATGGTGGATCAGACTAATTGCCTATCTAGTCTAACATTCTGCTGTCACACTGGCCAATTAGATGTTCATGGAAGCCCACCGGCAGAGTGTGAGTACAATGCCACCCTCCATCTCACACTCTCCAGCAACTAACAGACACAGGCTGACTCCCTCCAATATCATGTTGACTAGTAGCCGCTGATGGCCCCATCCTCTTATTTCTCAGACCTACCCTTCTCATCAAGTGGGGCATGATGTTAGAGAAGTCTTGTGTCTCTAGGTTCCCAGTCATAGCCTCCTGGTTTCCAGCTTAGCTAATGATATTGAGGGCTCCATGGTCACATCATCCTTCTGTCTTATAGATAAGTTTGAAGAACAGGGAAATATGGCAGCAGCAAAACTTCCATAACCTAAATCGTAAAAGGATTGCACTTCATATGAGTTAATCTGTGCAGAAGCTGAATCAAACCCAAATGTAACTCTGACCATTGTGAATCATGCCAGTATGGGTCCCCATCATAAAGTTCTCTCAGAAGAGTGAGCATGATTGGTCAGAGAAGAGTTAAAATAATACAGCATTGAAGAAAAACAGTTGGAATGCAGTGATGAAAATGTCACAAGAAGGGAGACTTTTTCTGGTGAAAGGTCTGACAAATCTATGTAATAGAGAATGCATAACATGAGTCAATGTAATTATGATTTGAAAAGAAGTTCACCAATAGTCTGGTGGATTTTGTAATTGCTGCCAGAATTGTTTCATGGGTGATAGAGCAAGAAAAGGTGTTTTTTTTTTAATCCTTCATGGAAAACTTTAAACCCCTAGTGAAAGGTTCAAATCCACCACAGACTTAATTCTTTCCAGTTGGGGGAAGGTAAGTGGACTATTTCTATTTCTTTATAGGGTAAAAAGGAAGTTGGGCTTTTCTTGATTCTCAAAGTATGGTCAAGATGATGAAGGCAAGGACTCATAGGTCACATGAATCATTTACAGTTTATATTGAGATATAACAGCTGTGTTATTTTCTCTCCTCCTTTCTTACAGCACTGTGGGAGTACTTGGGTGAATGTTTGATTAGTGTGGGAAGCACCACACCTTCCATACAATATCTGACACTCGCTTGCTGTGAAGAATGTAACCAATGGTATTTGTGAAGATCACTGTGAAACAGAGGAGAATCTGTACATTAAATTAAAGTGTTTCTGTACGCATAGCCAACATCTCTTCATGTGTTGCATTCTGCCATCTGATAACTGCTAATTACAGCATGCATGTTTCTTTTTCGTAACATCATTTTGTTTCCACTTGCACCTCACACAAACAACATCTGTCCAAGTGTACATGTTAAAAACAAGAGTCCCGAGAAAAATGTATTTGTAAAAGAACACCTCCACCCATATGAGCCTAGCCAAAATTTGGGATCTTTTGTTGAGGTTCTGATGTGTTTCCCAGCAACTCATAAAGATAGGTTGGCATGTACACATGACAGCATTTTATCCACAGCAGCACTGTATCTGTGGAACTCCCTGCCAAAGGAAGTTAAGCTGGCTCTATCTTTTCTGAGCTTCTAGTAGACAACTAAATCAGTGCTGCTCAATGTAGCATTTGGTCCTTGGAATTTTTACTTACTGTTTTAACTGTTTGGACTTCATTATTTTTACAGAGTATTTTTAATTTTTTTGTAAAAAATTAAAATCTACATATTGTTTTAAATGTGTTTATCCATTGTGGATCACCTTGGCAGGCTGAGCAGAGACATGTAACTTCTTTAAACAACTAAAATAAAAACCTCAACTCTTTTTGCCCAAATCTGAAGAAAGTTCCACAATCCAGATGGCATGTAATTCTGGAACTTAACTGCTCATTACTAGCCTTCCATTTAATTTTGCAGACAGATTGAGGAAAATGTGTATCTTCTTTAAGTATTAAGACATTTTTCCTTCTGAGTATGAAATTCTATTGCCAATTAATTTAAATAGATGACCCTGAATTCTTCCATTTTGAGATTAGAGCAACCCTGCGCCCAGTTTCTACATCTCTTTTTGTAATAGGTGGTAGAGATTTTTTATTAACCTCTCTTATGTCTCCACTCTCCATTTAGACCTTTTCACACTAAAAACTCCCACAACTACTTTAGTGTTTCCTCACAGGAAAGGTGTAGTTTCACTTCTTAACTGTCTCTTAAACTCAGACAATGGCCTTCTCTCTCTTTTTCTTGTGATGCAGTTATTGCCAGCTGCACAATTTTGCTGTTAAATAAAAATCTCTGTGACTTCACAGAAACAACCTTCATAAACATGCCCTTGAGATTTCTGCTATGCATTTCCAATCAATAACTACAAACATTGCTAAAAAAAATGTTCCAAATTGTTCATTTGGTTCTCAGATGATTTGAAGTCCACCCCCACAAAAAAATTCCTCCAGTGAAAATTAAATGTGGTGATGACGGGAAAAAATGAAAATTAATATAGTGTGAGCATCCGCTGATGTCAAAATACCTCTACTTTAAATGGTCGAAGAGCAAAACTATATGCCTATTCAGAACAACTACAAAGATCACGGACCATATAATTTCAATATTCATATGAAGAATGACAAAACTGGATGCTCTCTTCATGCCAAAAACACTAGCAGGAAGGGGTCAGAGCAGGACAATTTAGTGCGACTTAGAATAAGTGTGCCCCCCCCCTTGTGGATAGTGTGAAATATTTTTACATATATTGCTTAGAAGTAGTTCGGGGGTTGTTTAGAAGGTATAGGGACTTCATAAAAAAATTGCAAAGGTACAATTTATTGCCATATTGATAGCAGGCTGTAGCTATAGGAGAGCAAAATGAGGGCATTGCTCCCCTCTTCCGCCCAGTAAGAAATCTGAGTTTTCCTACAAATTTCTAGCCTTGCAGAAAGACAGTGAAATTTGTTCATACCTAGAACTCTAATTGTTGCTCCAAAACATGGTTGAGTCAGGGGTCCACCCACAATGCCAGTACTTCCATGTAAAGGTGGGGGATTATTAGTTCAATAAAGGAGGTCTGTAAGATGGGGGGGGGGTGTTAACCTAATGAGATCTTTCCAGCAATGTTTACAGGGTATTGTGCAGGGAGGAAACAGCCAGAGATTCAGAAGTAAGCAATAGTGTGTTTTATTGGTGGAATTAATCATGCACCCGAGATCCAAGCAGTCATGCACCCACACAAGGCTAACTGAAGGAAAAAGGAGGAAAGAGTTTTAGACAGTGAAATTTCAGGGTGTAGTGGGTAATATTTACCAGTCCTGAGGAGCAGCAAAGAAGCAGTGATGTGGCTTAGACTTAAATCTAAGGACAGTACACAATTGGGAGTTAGAGTAGCAGGGTGGTGACCAGCAATGCGTGTATTGCTATTTGACTGGCCAGAACCAGAGGCTTTTATATCTGATTTCTGCCTGGAGGGCATGGGTGTGAATGGTTCTCCAGCTAAGTAAACAATGGAGGTTGCAGAGTGGACAATAGGGTCTGGAATAGGTTAATGGTCTCAGTGCTTTGTGACAAAGGGCTAATGGATGTTGTGATAGCTCTGTAATGGTTGGACAGGTGTGAGAATAATGGAATGATTTACAGGTCAGAGGGAAGAAGAGTTAAGACAATCATAGATTTCAAGGGAACTTCCTAGATGCTATTGTCTAAAAGGCAGCATCATTAAACCTATTATCTCTGGAGTTACTTGGTGATTTCGTGACTGTGACCTGGCTACCCCTAGAGGAGGTTTCTGACCTAATTCACAGCACATGTGTTTGGTCAGTCTTTTCCTCTTATCCAGCCTGGCCACACAGCCAAAGCAGGGCATGTTTTATATCAAAGCCAATTAATATATTTGCCAATGAAATAATATTTCACCAATTAAACCATATCAAAGCATGGGGGTTTATGGCCTGGTAACACTCATATCCGCTGTGTTCACATTCCTTTGGCTATCCCTTTTCTTTGGATGTCTCAACTGCATCTCTAAATGCTCAACTGAAGTGTTTATGTTACTAAAATGATAGAAGTTTGAGTGCTGAAGGGAAATTTAATTTGAGGGAAAGAATTCCCATTTGTGGGGGCAATGCCCTCATTTCGCCTTCCCCATTAGTGGCAACCTGGGTGTTAGTATCTATTTCGTTTTTGCTTTCTGATGCAGTAATGGTAGAGAAATTTGATCTTTGCATGTTTTGATACAGGCTAACCTGGTCCACACCTTCCAAATAAGTGGGTGCTTTGAAAGGTAGCTTTTGCACCTCCTTAATGTTCTGAAATGGCTCTTAGTCCCCAAACCATATTAAATTAAACTGAGGCTGCAAATTTGGACACACTTACCTGGGGATACAACTTACTCGACACATAGTGTGGCCTACACACATGATTGTCCTTTAAAAATGCATCGTTTGAGAGGAAATACATTTAGAACTTTGCTTTTCGAAGGGAAATATTTTTAGCAACGTGTAATTTCAATGTGCATTTTTGTGCAGATGTTTTAAAGTGGCATTTTAAACAGTCAACAGAACAGAACAGATTTGGGGTGAACTTATGCATGCAGTGACTCAGCCGTGGAATATACCGATTGTCCCATCCTGATTCTGTGCTCCTTTTAACTGTATGAAAACAGTAAGCATATCCTCCCTTAATCTTTTCTCCTTTACAGTAAACATATCCATATCCTTGTAAGATTTGTCTTGTAGATGCTTCACCATCTTGGCAGCTTCCCTCTGAATTCATTTCAACCTGTCAGCATCCTTTTTGAGCTGGGTCCCTAGAGTTCAGCCTCAGAGCTACAGATAAGGACTGTGTTTTTCGCCACTAGAATCACATCCAGTGAGTCGAGGTGGTAACCCCAGCAATGTAGTGGTGTGCTGTCAATCAAGCTTTGCATCCTGATTCCAGTGATGGTCCTATGCTACATGTGTGAATTCAAGTTATTTTAAAGCTGATTTTGAACTCCACTGGTCTAAACACTGCTTCAGACTACAGGGTCAAGCTGACCAATTGAAACTCTTTTGGATGTTTCTATTCTTTGGCTGGTGCATTTCATATCAGGCTGCCTTATCCTGAGTCAAACAATTGGTCCATCTGACTTGGGCCATTTCTGCCCTACACTGTTACAGTGCTATGATTCCACTTTCAACATCCTGTGGAAAATGATGCGCGATTGCTCATTGCTCCCTGGCCCCGTGCACACTTACCTGGTGTGCGGAGCCTCCGGAGCCACGCCAGTTGTGCTTCCTGCCCCAGCACAGCCTGGGAAACTCCCAGGCTGCACTGCGGAAGGAAGAGGTGGGGCTCTCGCGCAAGAAGGCACCTTGTGCAGAGCTGAAGCAGCAGGGACGCAAAAGTCTCTCGCTGGAGACTGCTTGTGGGATCCCCCCACACCCCAGCACCAGAAAAAGGTAAGGTGCGGAAAGGGCCCAGTTTTTCATGCATTGGAGGGGGTCCTTTCTGCATGTTTTTTTTTTGGGGGGGGGGAATAGCCCACAAATTTTGCTGAGATAAATCAAAACTTAGGTGGGTGGTGGACTTTGTGGGATTTCTGGGAAGCTTTAAGGCTCACAAAAGTGGGGTTCAGGGGCTGTATGTGGACCACAGAATGTGATTTACCCATTCCTGCATTAAAGCTAAGTGCATTTTCCTGTGCGAGTGCATTTAGTGCATTCCCTGCGCTAAAACCAAGTGCATTTTCCCCATTTTCTAGGCAAATCTTGGAAGCACTGTTGGGTTTTTCTTTTATTTTCTATCCTTCTTCTTCTGCACACCTTATTAGCAGACTTTGATTTCTACCTATGATCCTTTTTTTTTTCTTTCCTTCCTATTAACGACTTGATTACTTCTCTCTCTCTCTCTTTTTTTTCCCTTGTCTACTCAGGGTCACTTATGAAGTTGAAGTACTAGGATGCATAATTAGCAGCAGCCGAGCATTTAACACTGCGTTTGAAGCAAATCACCTATTTGGGCTATCATTACCGCTTTTTGCATTGCCGCACGAATACCAGGCAGCCAATTTATATTCCCAGAATGGGCGTGTTGCATCTGCAATGTGAAAATTATCCTTCTTTATTTTTAAGTCTATGCCCCAGCCTGTTTTGTAGGGCAGGTAACAACTTAATTATTAACCACCTGAGAGATTTCTTTTTTCAAAAGACCATATCTATAAACAGATATTGAAAATAGGCTGCAGAGATAAAGTATTAATTTACTGTTGACTGATCCTCAACTGGTTTATGCTTATTAAAACATGAGAAGTAAGCTTGTGGAAGATGCTACTGCCTAGGACAGGAATACTTTTCTGCTGATGTGGACCAGTTTCCAGCTTCTGGATTCCAAAATGGCACTCCCTTTCTCCTCAAATAGACTACCAGAATACCAGAAATGACTTCTGAAAAATAGGTATTTTTTGTCAGAGCTGAGGTCCTGAAATTTTTATTTTTTAAAGAAGAATTGGTGTTCCTGGATGCATCCAACAAGTGTAGCCACAGTGTATAATATGCAGTTTGATACCATCCCGTGGAACTCTGGGATATGGTGTTTTGTGAGGTATTGAGAAATCTCTGCTAGAGGGTGCTGGAACAACCTTTCTTGAACTATACGCTGATCTTTTTGGCAGATGAATCTGAGTGTTGTTGTTGTGTGCCATCATGTCTATCATAAAGTTTTCTTGCAAGGTTCATTCTTTGGAGGAAATTTGCCATTTCCTTCTTCTAAGGCTGAGAGAGTATGACTTCCCAAGATTGTCTCTCCGTGTGTTTGCGCCTTCAAGTTGCCTGTTGACTTATGGTGACCCCATGAATTTCATAGGTTTTGAGAGGCAAGGGATACTCAGAAGTGCTTTGTCAGTTCCTTCTTCGGAAATATAGCCTATAACATCTGGTATTCATTGGTGGTCTCCCATCCAACTACTGCATGGAACAGACCTGTATGCACAGAAGCCAGCCTTAGGAGTTTTTTTAAAACAAAGTTCTTTTGTCTTCTCCTCTTTAATAAATTTTCATTAATAATAAAGTGTGGATTTTTAGAAAATGTTATCACAAGTACCTATTCCACAGTCCTAAGTTCACAGCTCTTGCCCACATAAATATTTATACTGCATTCCATAAAGAAGCTCCTTTACAGCCATGCTCACTGAGATGGTTCTCAAACTTGATGTGTACCCTTAGCCCTGTGTGAGGCCCCAAGCCTGCGTTTGCCCCAGTGTTCACACTGATGAAGATCTCAGCACTGCTGGCTCCAATACCATTCTTCACTTAGGACTCCGGCCATGAAAGCCCAATGGGCAACCTTGGGCAGAGGTCTAAAGACCCTAAAGGCCAGAGATCCCATCTAATCTTGGAAGCTAAGCAGTGACAGAAGCTAAGTGACGGAATCACACTAGGGCCCTTTCCGCACAGCATTTGCCACGTGAAAGGGCATCTGGAGTGTCGCGCGATTGTGAGGAGTGATCTGCATGATGCACTCACAATCACGTGACACTCCAGGGGCCGGCAGGCGCCAATCATGTACCGTTCCATTTTTGGCTGGAAGCCGAAAATTGTGCGTGATCGCGCATTGCTCCCAGGCTCCGCGTGCACTTACCTGGTGTGCAGAGCCTCTGGAGCCAAACCGGTCATGCTTCCTGCCCCAGCGCAGCCTACACTGAAGCAGCAGGCATGCGAGAACCTCTTACTGGAGGCTGCTTGCGCGATCCCCGCACCCCAGTGCTGGAAAAAGATAAAGTGCGGCAAGGGCCGAGGTTTAGTGTTCTGCAGCACCCTCACTTCTGCACGTTGCACCATTTTTCTTGCTTCCTCTCTGATTTCCCATTACCTGTGGTCACCATGATTCCCTGTTACCTGTGGTCACCATGTTAGTGACAGATAGCACCCTTGTTCTTTGGATGTGGTAGCCATTTCACTTTATGGTGGAAACATTGTGTACTGATCTTAGTTAAAACTGTATAATCAGTCTGGAAAAATTATAAGGCCAGGGATAGACTTATTTCCCCCAAGTCACCTTTCATCAATAAACTCAAGTATGTAATATACAGGCTTTGAACCTACCAGCTGGAAGAGAGCTGTTCAATCTCCCTTTTTTGTTTGTTTGTTTGTTCAATTCTACTGTAAGAAGAACCATTGCTCATTATACTACCCTCTTCTCTGCTCTGTGCATCTTAACGTTACTTGATTTTAATCTTGGCCTCTCTAGTCCAGTATTTTGCATTTTGCAATATAGCATCTCTGCAAGACTTCAGGCTCTGTCTTAGAGCTTGGGAGAATTAGCACTCAGGTTGTTGGAGGGCTCTGAAGACATTTCCAAATTCTGTTCTGTCTCCCATACTACCTGAAATCATTGAACAGGAGATGTCAAATCCTGAACCTATGATATTATATGTGCAGTACATGTGTTCCACAAGTGAATTGTGGTACCTCCTTTTTTATAAACTTCCTGTTGGCCTTTTCTTGTTTCCTAGGAAGCACATACTTTTTGCACAAACAGCAGCTCAGCTTAGACAGCTTCCCCTTGAAAAATCAGTCTTTATTTTAAGGTTGAGCTGCAGTAAGGAATGAAAATCAGGAAACCAATGGAGCTTAAAGTTTGGATTTCAGCTGGTTTTTTCCCCTCCTATTGCCACCTGTGTGGAATCTATTGACAGATTATAGATTAACTCACACCTTTGTTTTGTTTTTCCCTCTTTTATGCTTACGCATAAAATATATATCCTGTACACACCAGGCATTTCACTGCATATCATTTTTCACTTTCACTTGTCTTAAAACATTGGTTGCCCAGAAGTGCTTGTCTCTTTTTGCTTCTTGAAAAGTGACATCTTGAGAAGAAAACAGATACATTTTTCTACAGAAGTAATCTTTTCAGTAAAGTTTGAGAGTATCTACACATTGACAAGAACAAAGAGCAAAGCTACAGACACATGCACACACAATTTTTAAGAAGGCAAGTGAGAAATCTAGTAGAGGAATTTCATTTTACAGTTCCATTTCTGGACCTAGGACAAAGGCTGCCCAATTATCTAGCTAATCAGTCCAAGTTTTGCACGATTCTAGTTGTGCTTCTCATTTTTGTTTCAAGTAAAGTCAAAAGATCTTACCCATAGTCTTCCTGGTTTTTAACCTTTCAGCACTGTGCCAGGAGCTGTGCTACTTTACCTTCTCTCATGGTCCATGACAGAACATATGGGCAGAAGAAGAACTATGCTAGATTGGATCAAAGGACATTTAAATCAAACATCTTGTATCCCATGGGGAAGACCATGATCAGGACATGAACAGAATAGTATCTTCACCTCTGGTGCTGAAAGTAATGTATACCTACTTTTAATAGCAGCCCATTTGTCATAGTGTCATAGGTGCAGACAAACCAAGCACCTGAATGGCACTGTGGAATATCAACTCTATCAGCCAGTGATGACGAGAGCTCAGGGCAGAAGAAATAACAGAGTGGGTTAACTTTCATTTCTCAGATGCTGCACAAGTGGAGGTTAGAAGAGAAAAGACAGGGAAAGCTCCAACTTTTTGTATGAGGATGCAGATACCAAGAAGAGAAAGGAATCTGTACCATACTAGAAGAAATCCTGACAATGATGCAGCAAGCTTCCTTCCCCCGGAGAAACTCCATGAATATAAACTTCTGGGCACTTAACAAGCCATAGGTTGGTCCTCTGTTCTTTAAAGTCTTCTAGAGACTCCAGTCAAATGTGGAGCAGGATATCAACAAGCTGTCAATGGTAGCAGTGTGAAAGGTGGTGGTGGTCTTTATTCCTTCTTGATGCAGTCATGGAGGAATCCAACGGGTTTTGAATTGGTCAAGGGAGGAAGACTCCAAGACTGATGGCCTAACTTGACCTCTGTAGATTCCCATTGCCTCTCCTCAAGGACCCTCTGCTCATAAGTGACCCCCCGTAAGACAGAAATCCAGGGTAGGAGCTGCAGATATCTATGACTAGGGAGCAGCTTCATTCCTTCAGTTATCTTCTCTAACTCTTGTAGTCTTGGCTGAGAGAAGATGTGAGTCCCCTATGGATTATTGCCTTGGTCCAGTGGGTAAGGAAATATAAAGAAGGGGCGAGACTTACTAATTCAGTTCAAAAAGAAATGGAGAGGAGGAGAGCTGCAATCACTAGGGATAAGGGTTAAGTGCTTTTCAACTTGAATAATATCATACGTTTTTCAGCTATGTGTTTAGGAACAGATAAAAGGGTAAATTCCTTATAGTGGATTCTCTGTGGTGCATTTGCTCCCATTTTGTGTTTTCTCTATTTAGGTCTTTAAGCAGTGGCATAGGAACGGGAGGGGAAGGCGCTTCTCCCTGGGTGGCAATGTTTTGGGGGTGTCCTGGCTCGTAGCCACATCCCTCATACCCTGGCCATGCCCCCCCCCACAGCAACCACACCCCCTCCTGCCCCCCCTCCACACACTTTAAGCTCCTCCACTGGCTTTAAGGTTTGCATCCAAGGTTGCAATATTACAGAGTGACATATGCAGAAAAGCCCTACAGTTAAGCTCCGTGCCAGCACCTCATTGGATGCATGGAACTTTGGGATGCTGGATATATGTTCAGTTTAGTATTTAGTGTTGCATTGTTGCTTTTAAAATTGGTGTAAATTGTGATTATGTTTGCAGTATGTCTTTATAATTGGCTCCAGAGAACCTGAGAAACAGGTACAGGTGCACAGCTAAATGTGTTCACGTAGCAAAGCTGGCACCCTTTCTAAAATGTTAGTTTGAAAAGCACTTTGATGAAGGGATCAATATAGAAGTATTGCTATGGGGACACTGTCGCCATAACAATTCTGTCCCCCCCGTGAAATTTTCTTTCAGTCCTCCCAGTTTCTAGCATTTCGATAACTTAAAACTTCAGCTGAGCATTAGACATCCAAAGGAAATGGAAGGGTGAAATTACTAGGAGAATGCAGACACAGCAACAGAAGAGGTCTAGAATCTTAGAATCATAGGGCTGGAAGAGACCACAAGGGACATGCAGTCCAACCCCTGCCAGGACTACACAATCAACACACTCCCTACAGATGACGAACTAACCAGCCTCTGTTTAAAACATCCAAAGAAGGAGACTCCACCACACTCTGAGGCAGCCTATTCCACTGTCAAACTGTTCTTACTCTCGTAATGTTTAGATAGGATCTCTTTTCCTGAAGTTTGAAAGCATTGCTCTGTGTCCTATTCTCGGAACAGCAGGGAAAAAAAAAGGCTTGCTCCATCCTCCATATGGCATCCTTTCAAATATTTAAACATGGCTATGATGTCATCTCTAAAGCTTCTCTTTCTCCAGGCTAAACGAACTCAGCTCTGTATTTCAGTCCTCATAAGGCCAAGTTTCCAGCTATATAGGAGCTGCCATTAAAACTGAGGGTGATTCCTCACTCTACAATAATGGAGGACTCCAAGCTTGTGTTTGCACCCATGTTGATGCTAATGATGATCTTAGCACTGCTGGCTCCAGTAACATTCTTCAGGCATCTGCTGAACTTTCAGATAAGTTACTTAAATAGCAGGTGTATAGTGAGATCTTCACATTGAAGAAATCAGCTAAGTAGTCTAGACAGCCTTCTTCAGTGGAGTTCTCCTTTTCTCTTCTTAAACTCAAAAGTTAAAGAATCAGGCCTTTTACCATCTTGGTCATCCTTCTCTCAGAGCCATTTGATCATTAACTGTAAATGCTGGAGAAAAACAGATGCCCAAGGTGGGTCCAAGAAGAAGAAACTTTAGATTGTGAATATCTTTCTTCAATTGTAGTGTCCAGAACAGGACACAGTATTCCAGGGGAAGTCTGAGTAAAGCAGAATAGCGTAGCATTATTACCTTCCTTGACCTAGACACTATACTCCTATTGATTCAGCCTAGGTATGCAGCCTAGGTATGAATTACTTTCAATCTCTATCTCTTTTTCTCACATGCTAGAAATTAGAGGAAATCATTTCATTGAGTTTGGTGGGAAGAACTCTTATGTCAGGATCAGTGTTTTCCTGGTCCCCCAGAGCTACACCAATAGATCAGTGCCATGGGGTGATGGCCATGTCCCTTGTTGTCACCCTGCCCGCTGAGGTGAGTGGGAGGGGATTCCAGGGATCTGCCTCCCAAACCAGTTCCGCTACCCTGGAATAGTTCTGAAAATTCAAGATCCTTGTTTACTGAGAGCTGAAAAGAAGCTCTTCCCATTGTCACAATGCAGTACAGGTATCTGATGAATAGAGGAGAGAGGATTCCAGGGACACATGCTGCCTTCTCTTGGGTTGATTGAGAATCCTATTGGAATGATGGATAGATAGATCCCTCCTCATTAGCATTCATACACTTCCCCTCCTGGCACAAGCAATCAGATTGAGTAATAACTTTGACAAAGTGCCCCGCAAGCCTTTGCATATCCAAATGTGGGCCCAGCTTGTTCTTTCTTCCTGGACCCACCTTGGGCATCTGTTTTTCTCCAGCATTTACAGTTAATGAACAAATGGCTCTGAGAATAACAGCATTACATGGGACTGCACATTTCATATTTTACTGCTTCATCCCTCTGGCTGCTTCTGCAATAAATAAAAAAAGCTTAAGAATGAGAAAAAGGAACATTGCTCAAATGAACATGGACCTGGCTCAGCCTCTTTCAATCAAATGGCGTTAGCGGCGGGCTCGTGTTACACAGCAAGAGGGATTCTTTACTTGGCAAGGTAACCAGAAGTGAGCTGTCAGACATTACCTATGGTTACTGCCAATATTTCCATTCCTGAAGGGGGAAACAGCACATTCGCTGTGCCAGACAGCTGTTCTGAGCACTCAGAGAGGCACAGGACTACATTGCTTTCAAGGAGACTACAGGTGCTGGCATTCGTATGGTTACTACACAGAGGGGTATCAGGTGCATATAATGTTAAGAAGTCTACTTTAAGGATGTTGTACATGAGGAACTGGGAGAAAGACAGGAAAATAAGTGCATAAGTCAGTAAACATGCAATTTTATTTAAAAAAAAACTTTTTGGGGGGATGTTGAAAGCGAATTGCTACCCCCTAAACAGTGCCCCCCCCAAATGGAAGGCTATGCATGTGAATCAAGGATCTACCTTTATTGAGAGAAATGCATTTCTGTCCCATACCCTAACAGAGAGAATCTGAACAGAATGGGGGCCATGAGCTCAGTGTCCATAAACTCTGAGCCCTTTCCGCATTACAGCAGCATTCCAACATGGGGATGTGAGAGAAGCAGGACTGTGACAATGCTTCCACGTGACATCATCACAGTCCTACCCTTCTCATGTCACCAGCTGGCATGATCACAGGGAGAAACTCTATCAATGACCCCTGATCACACAAGACTTCTGTCACAGCTGGCCATGTAGAAGGACATGAAGTGCAATCATGAGCTTCCTTCACCACTGTAGCATGGGAAGAAGGCTGGCTGCAGTGTGGAAGGAAGGTGTGTGTCCCTGACACTCCCTTCCACAGGCAGCTGGTCACATGCAGAGAGAAGCGTTGGGGACACGCTCCCATTCCGGCAGAGGGGCTGCTGGGATTGTGATGGGATGATGCGTGACTCTGCAGAAAGGTCCTAATATTTATGGTTAACTGCTGTCTAGTTGACTTAAATTTATGCTGACCCTATGGATGATAGATTTCCAAATGACTCTATCATCGATAACCCTGCTCAGATTCTGCAGACTTGGAAACATGTCTTCTTTGATTGAGTCTCTCCATCTGTAATGCACTCTTCCTCTCTTCCTTCTGCTTCCCACCTCTAACACAGTGTCCTTAAAAGTTGCCAAGCCCTTCATATGTTGTGCATGTGCCAGAGTAACTTTTCATCCAACTGCCATTTGCTGATCCGCCAGGGAAATAAAGAGACCAGGCACAAGCACTGGGTTGAATGTGGGCCACTTTATTTTTAAAATTAAACTGTTTACACTTTAACTCCCTAGGAGTGCTAAAGCGGGGAGCAACTTAGTGTGGGAGCAGCTGAGGTGGGTGGTCTCTCCCAGATATTCTTCCCAGCTTCCCCTGGGTGAAACACTTGAGCCCTGAGGAGAACTCAAAAGCTGGGTTGCTGTTCAGACAGCCCACTTGTGGAAGGCCAACCCAAGAATCCCACCCTGAAGTCACATGACTCAAAGGGAGGTCTCAACTCCGGGCCAGTTCCAAGGAAAGTTTCCTTCCCTACGCCACACTCAGGGTCTCATGACCTAAAGATCCAGATCAATAGGAATAGCATGTGTATTTCTATACTGCTTATCAGCTAAGTGCTCTCTAAGCAGTTTACAATGTGTTTAGCTAATTGCTTCCAACAAGCTCGGTAGTCATTTTAGTGACCTGCAGAAGGATGGAAGGCTGAGTCAACCTGGAGCCCAGCAGGATCGAACTCACAACCTTGTGGCTGCAGTATCAGCATTTAACCACTGTGCTATCAAGGCTCTATGAGATCAAGAGTCTTCTACTTCTTGAAATAGATGCCACAGATGTTCACTAAAATCCCACTTCTTCAATACTACCTGCCAGGTGACCTCCAGTTTAAGACACTGCCCCCCCAAAAATGCCTACGTGGCCCCAAAGCAACCAGCAAGCTTTCACTGTATCAGGGGCAGGAGGTTGGGCCTGTGACGTATGTGTGTGTGTGTGTGTGTGTGTTTGTGTAGGTTTGGGTGCTCAATTGACAATCCTTTTTTCATTTCTTCCACTTAGAAAGCAACCTATACAACTATGTCAGTATTTAACAAAGACTTTTTTCTGAATGCCCAAAATACATAAATGATGGTTAACTAGAGAAATGGACAATCAATCCTGAATGGATTAAATGGGGTCTTTACTAGCTCAGTGTGGTGTAGCTGCAGAAGAACTAAATGGCATAGATTGCTGGGTGGCTTTTTTTCCTCTTTCTTACAAAGCTAGAATCAATGACATCTGGTTCCACTCAGTTAGTTTGTGCATAATATGAAGGAAGAGAGTTAACATCCCTGGAAGGTTGCCTTACAGCAAGAAACAGCAAGAACTTCAATGACAGGAAATTCTTTGGTACTTCAGCAAAAGTTTGGTGAGAGAACAACAGCAGCAGCAACAGAAGCAACAACAACAACAGAACTTTTGTTTTACTGACATGGAAGCCAAGGCTTTGAGAAACGTTAGAAATTAAGAAATGTTGCTAAAGGTGTTGACTATAAAGTACATCCAAAGCAGACCATAGGAAAGCTACATTTTTGGATTAGAACTCAGCTGCAGAGTTAAACTATGTTTGCTAGGGAACAGCGGACGTTCTTATCAAATTTGTAGATGGATCCAAATTAGGAGAGGTAGTTGATACATCAGAGGACAGGATCAGAATTCAAAATGACCTTAACAGATTAAAGCGCTGGGCCAAAATTAACAAAATGAATTTCAACAGGGAGAAATGTAAGGTACTATTCTTGGACAGAAAAAAATGAAACACACAGGCCCTTTCCACATGTGGGGGGGGGGGAACGGGCGAAAACGCCCCAAAACGGAGCTTACCGGCAGCCGGGTAAGTCCGTCGCTACGCGGAGCAGCGCGAGCTCGCTGCTCTGCAGTCCTCTGGCGTCCCAAATGGTGGCTTCCAGTTGGTGGAGGCTCTCCACTAACCGGAGAAGCTCACCAGCTGGAAGCCCGCCCCCAGCAGATCTGCAGGCACGCACTTGTGCGCACCTGCAAATCCACTTCGGAGCCGGGCGACGGAGCGGTGCAGGGCTGCGTGCTCCGTGCTTTTTAAAAACCTTGAAAAAGAGGTTTTTAAAAAACACGCGGCGCGGCTAGTTCCGGCTGCTCCTGAGTGGATTCTGGTGTGGAACTACAAAAAGTAGTCCATGCCAGTCCACTCTACGGTGTAGAAGACCTCTGTGAGAGGTTGTTCTGCACCATCTCAGAAGCCCGGTATGGAAATGGCCACAGATGTAAGATGGGTTACACCTGGCTTGACTACAGCACTGTATATTTGAAAGGGACCTGGAATCTTAGCAGACCACATGCCGAACATGAATCAGCAGAGTGAAACAACAGCTAAAAACACCAACACAATTCTAGGCTGCATCAATAGGAGTATAGCGTCTAGGTCAAGTGAATTAATAGTTCCACTCTATTCTACTTTGGTCAGACCCCACTTGGAATTCCATGTCCAGTTCTGGACATCACAATTCAAGAAGGATATTGACAAGCTGGAACATGTCCAGAGGAGGGTAAGCTGAACAAGAGTCAGCAGAGTGATGTAGCAGCAGCTAAAAATGTCAGTCTATAGTGCATGTTGAGCCAGTTTCAATGACTTGCGACTGCCACTCATGAGCTTTGAGGGTCAGCAAGGAATCTTGTCTGAATCTTAAGTGTTGTAGAAACCCAAGATACAGTTTTGATATGTATTGTTTCATTGAGCTTTGACTAAAAACCTCAACCAGAGTCCCATTTTAGCTACTTATTTAAGTACACTTAAATAAGTATACTTAAACAAATAATCTTTCTGCACCTGATGCCCCTGTACATGATGGAAACATAATTCACCTGTACTCCAATTGCCAAAAGAAGCGATCTCTGTCTCTCGCTGCAGCTGATGCCCAATAAAGTTGGTTGGAGAGTGACTTATGATCATGGATACAACAGTGACTGAGGTCATTTCCGCACTAGCCTGTTATCACGCTATGATTCCGCTTTCAACATCCTATGGAATTCTGGGGTTTGCAGTTTTGGGAGGGGCTGGACGGCCCCTCCCGAAACTGCAAACCCCAGGATTCCATAGGATGTTGAAAGTGGAATCATAGCACGATAACAGGCTAGTGCGGAAATGACCTAAGTTGAGAGCCAGCATAGTGTAGTGATTTGAACATCAGACTATGACCACGGAGACCAGGGTTCAATTCCCTGCTCACCTATGGAAATGCACTGGTTGAACTTAGGTGTGTACCAGTCCTAGAAAATCACATGACAGGGTCACCTTAGGGTTGGCATAAGTTGGAAATGACTTGAAGGGACACAATAACAACAATGATGATGCGCATGAAACAGATAAATGTTTTGTATTTTGTACTACACTTTGGCAGAAAAAAAATGAAATGTACAGATATACAGGATGAGTGATGCCTGCTAAATTTATGATCCTCTCCAACCACAGCTTTGAGAGCCTAAAACTTGTACATGTCAGTATAAAACCTGTGAACTCCATGTATATTTTAGTATCAGCAACTTTGGAAAAGGTTCACTCAGTTGCTTGCTTTGCTACAAATAAACAATAATGTCTACCTCAGAATGCAGTTTGTGGATTGCAAGTTTTCCCGGACATGACAGGTGGTTTGCCATTGCCTTGCTCTGATTATGCCTTTCTCACCAGATATTTCTGGAGGTCTCCCTTCCAAGTACTGACCAGTGCAACACAGCTGTTAAAGGCCAGAGAAAAAGTGTCAGTTTCAATTTCAGTTCCTAGCAAAACGGTGACCACCCTGTGCTGGTGGAGACAAACTATCACTGTTTACTGCAAATTGCAAAGTACTGAATAATGGATATTGTACGCATTCATTATTTATCTGTGAAGGTTTTTCTTCCTCCACAGGCACACTAAGTGCAACAAGGTTTTTAGTATTTGTCTTTCCGTTTGTCTAACAGGCAGAGTTTAGACACGAGCAGAAAACTTTACCCAGGAAACAGCACAGAAACGCTAATCCACAAGGAAAGCTCAGCTGCAAGAACAAATCTTTACGGGGTACTGCACTGTATGATAAAAATGATACAATGTAAACAGAGATGAGACCATTCACAGCTCCTACCACTGGGACATCACCGATGCTTTCAGTATGAAAGTCAGTCTACATGATCAGTAGAAAACATTAAGCTTGCAATGGTGACTTCTCCTCTGCTAAGTTTGCCTTTCTTCTTCTTTGGCTTTACAGACCTGCAGCCAATTTTCCACGGGTGAAAACAGTGCAGTCTATAGACTGTATGTAGACTTTTGAGAGGGGTCCAGTACAGTCCTTGTGGCCTTCATTGATCCCCACAAAGGTCCTGATATGCTCCAAAAGTTTTGGCCACACTGAGAGAGAGAGAGAGAGAGAGAGAGAGAGAGAGAGAGTTGGAAACCTGCAAATGGCTCTACTGTTCTGTTTTGGAAGGCTCTGCAACTTGAAACAGCCAATCTCCTCCAAGAAAGGCCCAAAGATGACTGGAAAGTTATATGTTGATAATGTTGCTTGCCCAAAATGAGAGCTGTGAGGATGTGCTACAGCCTTCCAGAACTCTAGAAGAAATGAAAATGAGGTAGAATCATCTTGGGGTTTTGGAGTGTGCCCGTCTCTGCTCTATTCCTTCTTTCTAGATATAGGCCCTTTCCACATGACGTCGCTGTTGCATTTTTGCCACAGGATGGCAGCAGTCAGCAGGTTGTGCTTCTGCATGATGTCGTCAACGTCCCGCTGCCATCCTGTTGTGGACCATCTTGCTTGTGCAGTTTTTGCAAAATGGAAAAAATCCATTTCACGCCTGCGATCGCACGGTGCTCCCGTCACTTCTGGCCATGTGGAATATGCAGAAGCACATTGGCAATGCTTCCTTCCATAGCGCAGCAATGGAAAAAGCCCAGCTGCGGAAGGAAGGAAGGACCGAGCGGGTGCAGAGGGGGGTGTTGCTGATGTGCTCCCTTCTGGACCCGGGACTGCGGCGAGACAATGCAGAAGAGATTTGTTGTGCAGAAATGTCCTTAGAAAAGGTACACAAAGGCAGGGAACAAGGGGAAGCAGATGACCCTGGAGACCTACTTGTCTGAGGGCCTCAAATGTATTAGTTAGATGACTCATTAACCCTTTTCTAGGCAGATGTATTTTAGTCCTCCAGAGTCATCTTTTATTGCAGAATTTACACAGAACAAGACTAACAAGGTAGGCATTTTCTGAGACTCTGATTTGAAGAGTCATAGGCCCTTTCTGCACCTGGGGTGTGAATTGGGCAGAAATGGGCAGAAATGGGACTCACCGGATTTTTCCTGCAACCGGGTGAGTCTGTTGCGAAGAGCAGCAGTGCGAGTTCGCCGCTCCACAGTTCTCTGGCATCCAAAATGGTGGCTTCGGGTTGGTGGAGGCTCTCCACCAACCAGAGAAACTCGCCAGCTGAAAGCCCACCCCCAGAAGATCTGTAGGCACTCACTTGCCCGTGCCTGCAAATCTGCTCCAGAGTGTGGCGACAGAGCTAGACGAGGTTGCCCGCTCCGTGCTTTTTAAAAACCTCAAAGAAGAGGTTTTTAAAAAGCACACTGCACAACCAGTTACGGTTGCTCAGAACTGGACTGAGGTGTGGAACTACAAAAAGTAGTCCACACTAGTCCACTCTATGGTGCAGAAGACCTCCGTGGGAGGTCTCTCTGCACCATTTTAAATACCCGGTGCGGAAATGGCCACAAACAATGTAGGTAATTTCAGCCACCTGCCAAGTACTAGTTTTTCTTTAGGAACAAAAATAGTTGTATTTTTAAGACTCAGGGATTGTGTTGGTTGAGGCTGACAGCTACTGAAAAGCAAATGTTCCACATCATGTTAACAGTTTTTGTTTGGTTGTTTGTTTGGGTATTGTGGAGTACTCTTGCTTCTGCACTCACAAATAATCCTGTGGAGATGAGACATTTTAATACCTTGCAGTAGAATGGAACTGTCAATCAAGTCAGAAAATTCCCCTCGTGAACTCATTCAATTGACTTTTTTAAAAATATCCCAGAAGTCTCCAGAAGGAGCAAATTTCTGTTATTGGAAGGGAACTTTTTTTTTTTTTTTGGAGCCTGAAATAAGTTTTTCAGTTGTTGCCTCTGGTAGAAAAGGCTCAGTCTCAGTTGGTGTAGGACTACTGTATTCAGAGCCTCCATCATGTTGATTGTTGGCTTGTCATCTTCTGTTATCCATGCACTAGCAAGCCCACTGGTGGGTCTTGGTACCTTGTCATTCTCTCTGAGTTCCTATTTATCCCAGAGATTCTGTGAGAAGGAACGGGGGTGATGAGCAGGTTAATGGCAAACACTTCTATTCTCTCAGAATGTGGGGCAATCCCATCCATCTCTTTTTTCTTCTCTGAAGCCTCCAACCTCATTCTAGCAAACCACTTGCAGAGAGGTGATTAAAGAACCGTGAGAAGAACAGCAGGTTTGTTTAATTCTGCCTTCCCATGCTGATGCCCAAACAATGCAAAAACCGCCATCAACAAAATCTGTTTAGTGGAGAGAAATGATTAGCATAAAACTAGCTGAAAAGCTCCCCATTCATCAAGGAGGTCGATTTAGATGAATTTCTATTATGCCGCAGGGATCTTTCCCTGCTAAATTTGAAAAATGAGACAATAAAGGAACAGGTTATTGATGGAGATTATATCTCCCTGACTTTACTTGGTGAGAGCAGGTTTCATAGGTGACTCTAGAAGCTGAGAAGAAAGCTACATGCTATTTTTAATTTTTTTGAAAAAGAAAGTATTGCTTTGAATAACCACTGATGCTCCTCTTTCCAGTGGAAGATCTTGACTGCTTCAGGGCAAATTCTCAGAGAAACTCCAGTTCATCCATCCATAGCTAAGAACTTCTTAAAAGCAGAGATTAGCAAAGTTTTAAAAAGTTTCTTTTTAACCTTTTCATTGAGCTTTTTCTATTTTTTTTTTAAAGAAAGTTGATCCCAGAAGTCTAAATTGGTTACAACTTTGGAAAAAAAATAAGCTATGTCCATGATTAGCCCTACATCAATTAAAATGACTGGGATTTGTGAATCATGACTAAATAAAATTCCATTGATTAATAAGTCTACCCTAGGGCCATTTCTACACTACACTGTTATAGTGATATCATTCCATTTTCACCATCCTATGGAATTCTAGGCTTTGTAGTTTAGGGAGAGGCATTTAGAATTCTCAACCAGAGACCTCTTCGGCCTCAGTAAACTACAAACCCCAGAATTCCAGAGGATGCTGAAAGTGGAATAATAGTACAATAACAGTATAGTGTGGAAATGGCCCAGGTAGAACTAACATTAGCTGTAGTCCAGTAAGGTATTGGCTTAAATCCCAGTAGTAATCCTGATTTGAGTAAAGGCATTGGATCTGTTGGATTTACCTATGTCTTTACTCACTCATGATTCAACAACGGATTCAACTTTCTCTTCTGCAGGCTACACATACCTAGTTCCTTATGAGGAGCATCTTAGGGAGTTGAGTGTGAGAGAAAAGAAGGTTAAGAGATGGCATGATAGCCATGTCTAAATATTTAAGGGATATCATATGGTGAATGGAGCATGGTTGTTTTCTGCTGCTCCAGAGACTAGGGCCATTTCCTAGTTTCTCAGTAGATGCACTTGTACTTTTTGGACATTGTGCAATGAACATATTCAGTTCATGTTTGCATAGGCAGAGTATCACAAGTGCAAACACTTCACATGGTCCTAAGTCCTCTTTGTTTGTCCTCATTAGAGTAGAGCCATTGAATCTGTTGGATTTAACTATGCATTGACTCATCATTCAAGGATTAATTTGTTGAGGCATTCAGTGTGAGTGTGGTGTGACAGAAAATGTTTTTCTAAGTGGATGGCAGGAATGAGGTGATGTGACCTAGAGTGCAGCTGCAAGAATGTTTTGGCTAGCCAGCCTTGGAAGGTCTTACCTTGTTGACACGAGAAGGTTGCCTGCTGTAAATGTGATTGGATCGCCCCATAGGGTCTGGGGTGATGTTAAGCCCTTAAAAAGGCTTGGGTATGGCACTGTATTTTACCATTGGGGTCAATTCCTGGTGGTCATGCCGCTCTGCTGACCGATTTATGGAATATATCTAGACATGCTGCTGGTTTGTGTTTTTACCTGCTGATTTATTGTTCCTGCCTTACTTATTGCTTCTTGGCATACTGCCAGAAACCCTAACTTTAACCTCAGTGTGCTTAACTAAAAAAATAGCCCTGAGTTTATCTCTGTGAGTCTCCGGAACTTTTTTTGCCTGCCTGGAGCTGCTTGGTTGCAGTTGGACGTCACTGCCCTGTCAGCACTCTGCACGTGTTCTGAGGAGCTACCCTCATGCTATTCAATGGGTGTATTCTACTTGGGATTAAACAACAGGATTCCACACATGCAGTTGCATGTTCTTGGACTGTGCGTAAATATTTCTCAGTACTTGCAATATACTACTTGATTTACTGGGATTGCAGAAACAGCCGTTTTCCCCCATCACACAGTGTGATAATAAACACACACTCTGACAGATTAAGCATCAGTTGCATGATGTTGGTATTCAGCACAACAGTGGTGTCATGCAAACACTGTGTTATTACCAGAGTATAGATTTAGACTATGCAAATACGATGTAGGATCTCAGTTCTTGTCTCATATCCTTGCCTAAATTCAACTGCTTCTCTACACTGATCTCTTCTTGTCATTCATTTGCTTTCCGGGGAAAGCCTAGTTTAGGGATGAAGAACAAATTTGCTGCTGGACTTCAGTTCTCATAGTTTAATAACAACAACAACAACAACAACGAGAACAATAACAATAATACATTTTATTTATTACCTGCCTCTCCCTAAGGCTGAGGTGGGGTACAGAATAGATGAAGTTCAAAGTTGTAGTTAAAATACACACGGAACAATTGATACAAATATACTATAATTAAAATAGATTATAGTTAAAAGTACAACTAAAATACAGTTAAAAGTACGATTAAAAATACAATTAAAAGCACAATTAAATCTATACTGGTTAGGCCTGCCTTACAACCAGCTATGTTGAATAGAGCTATGGGAATCAGAATCACAGAATCGTAGAATCTTAAATGTTCAAAGACCCTCAATGGCCATCTAGTCCAATCCCCTGCCATGCAGGAATATACAGCTACAGCACTTCTGATGCCTATCCAGCCTCTGTTTGATGATGTTTAAGAATAAGTCCTGTTAAATAGTGAGCATAGGGCCACACATGTCTCTACCTTTAGTGTAGGCTTCTCTTACAGTGCTGCATCTTCCTCCAGAACTGCTAGCTTTCACCTTTCAGCGATTTCTATTCTCTCCTGTTTAATCAGATAAGATTCTCCATAGCATGGTAGTTGAGACTTGGGAGGAAGAAGGGACAAATGATTCCTAAAGCAAATCAAGCCTGAACTCTCCCTGGAAGCCAAGATGACTAAACTGAGGCTCTCATGCTTTGGTCATATCATGAGAATCTATAACTCACTAGAAAATATAGTAATGCTTGGGAAAGTGGTAGGTGGTAGGAAAAGAGGAAGACTGCATTATAGATGGATAGACTCAATAAGAGAAGGCATGTTGCTGAATCTGCAAGATGTGAACAGGGCAGTTGAGAATTTGGAAGTCTCTCATTTATAGGGTCACCTTAGGTTGAAGTCAAATTGTTGGCAGTTAATAACAACAAAGGGAAAATGGACATTCTGTCTAATGTATGGAGGATCCAAGAAATTCAGAGACAGTATGACAGAACTGCACAAACTACATCTTCCAGGTTAAAAAGGTTCACTGATTAATCCCTCCTCTTATTCTGAAGTTAGCTCCTCAAACACCCCTGTGCTGAAAATACTTTCTGTATCTGAGATTAGCCATGGCTCCAGTCCTTCCCATGCGAGCACAGTGTGTTTCTGAATATCGGTGTTTTGAGAACCATGGAAGCAGAGGCTCCTACCTGGATGTTCTGTTCATGGTTTTCCCAAGGGCACCTGGCATGTTGAATGTAAGAAACAGGTTGTTATACTAAAATTTCATCTCAATTTTTTTGTTTCCACAGAAGCAGCATAGCCTGGGTGGATTCCATGTCAGTGCAGTAGTGAATTCATTCCAGGTTTGCTAATGAACTTTAAAAGAGCTATCCAAAGTGATCTGAATTTTGTATTTTCGGTATAGTTTCAGCACTTTGGATAGCTCATTTAAAGATCACAGTGGATTCACTGTCCCACTGACATGGAAACTGGTAGCTTTCATTGCATGGGCAGCCACATTTGTTACCATGTCCAGAGTCTGGAAAATTATTTTTAGAAATAATTATGGTTTGCAGATGCCCCCACACTACTATGTAATTACTATTATAGCTATAATTTTAAAAATAATCACCTGTTTCTCAGCACTAATGGATACATTTACTTTTAATTACTTTTTAAAAGTCTGGTGGCTACAAGCTACTGCCCCATGATACAAAACACTCTTTTCTCTCACTCTGTTTTTTGTTACCTCAACACCCACAAGAAGTAGGAGGAGGAGGTCACATGCTGTAACTGTGAAAGTAGCTGTAAGTTACAGTTACAGTAACTTAGGAGAGAAGTTAAAGGAGAACAGAGAGGAGATGTTATCCCTCATCAGTTCATAATATAATGTAGTTTATTACAACGTGTAAGGTAGTGCAATTACCCTTTTGGTGTCATGGAAAATGAATGAATTGCAAATTATTTTTTGTTTCTCACCTGTTCCTTTCAAGGTCTTACCTTCTGAGGCCTTAACTTTTGGCCTTTGCATGTGATGACTGAATCAGTATGTGCCAACATGCCTTATTTTACTTGCATATTTGTATAACGAGAGTGTATGTAATTTGTTTGTCAAATGGGTTGTTATCAAGCCATTGATTGGATATGGGAATTCATTCCTTTTTGGAGGATTCTTCCAGTTGGATTATTTTCCTGTCTTCTAAAAAAAGAAAAAAAAATCTGAAATTTCTTGATTTCTGAACCGCGGGTGCTGATTGAGCCCTTATGTGCTTGTTTGCATGCAGAGTAGCATTAAATTTCCTTCCCCCTTCCCTTGTGCTTGTACCTGTTTTACACCTTGCTCACACAGCTATTGCAATGTCGGGCTGACTCTGACTACGTCTTTTCACATTTCTCTGTTGTGATTATGTAAAAACAACACACAACAACTTCCTTTTCCCATCTTATTTTCAAAGCCTTCTCAAAAGTGAAACCTTTATTTACTCACTGCAGCAGACAGCAGAAGGCTCTGTCGTCTTTATTTTTGAAACGGATCAGACACAGAAACCAGTGACTTGTCGGATTACATTTTAACACAAGTCATATTATTTGTTTAGAGGAACTTGCTGCCTAAAGAAAGACTATGTCAGCCCAAGCTACAGCTGTGGCTTCTGGAGAGAGGGCATGATGCAACGTCAGCTTTGCCTATGTCCAATGGATTTGTGGGAATATTTATTCTTAGTGTGGAACACAAACAAGCTTGTGAATGTTACCTAGGTCAGGCTAGGGAGAAAGTAGATTCTAATCCATCAGGGAAAATACTGGCCAGTTTCTGTTGCTCAGTCCAGGGGCTCCTGATTACTGGGATCTTAACACACAATTCTCATAATTCTTAATTTCTCATTAAATAATTCTGAATTTCTGAACTTTGTGCTTTGTTTTCTTCAGGAAGCAGATATACGATTGTGTTTTACTCACTTGTAACTTCTCCTACGGAAGTCGTGGGACTTTTTGTCCTGTGTGGAATGCCAACATTAAATTCAAGTTTATACAAGTGGAGTTGTAAAGGTGATGTTGTTTCACATGCAGTTGAACACTGGGTTGTACATTCAGTTGTGCAAAGTACTAATTCAGTGGTTGCTTAGAACAATCTATGTGTAATTGTGAAGATAGAGATTTAGGTCATGCAAGCCCAAAGCAGGATCTCAGCCAGATTCTTTTAAGCAAAAAAAAAAAAAAAAAAAAAGTGATATCCTAACATTTAGAGATCCACATAGCAATATGGTATGTTATATGGTGTGTTATAATATGCTATCTGAAGGACCTTAGCTCCTTTTGGGAACCCACTATAAATCCTTAAGAGCATTTGGAGAGGCTCTTTTCTCTGTACCACCACCTTCTCAGGCTTGTTTAGTCAGAACAAGAGCGAGGGCCTTCTCTGTGGCTGCTCCCAGACATTGGAACTCTCTTTTTACTGAAGCCAGGAAGGCTGTCCTTCTGCCAGCGAGTCCAAATATTTTCACTCCATTAGGCTTTTAGAAAGTGACTAGTGTTGGGGAATTGAGTGATTTTTGGTAATGAGACTCTCAATCAGCAGAGTATCTTAGTAATTGCACAAAAACGGAAGTTGAACAGATGACCAGTCCCACTTCTATCACTCCACCCCAAACACACTTAACCTAGCTCAAAACAAACACAACAAACAATTTGGTTAAAAATATAAAAGAATTTACTCACAAAATCTTGTGCATAGTCTACACAGGTTCAATTCTTGAAGAAGGTAGGAAGAAAATTAAGCACTCACATGCTTGCTGAAAATAATCCCTGTTAGGAGATCTCAGGGCATGCTTTCGGGACAAAAGGCGAAGACAAAAGGAAGGAGCAAATGGCAAGAGAACCTTTTTAAGACCAAAGAATGTGTACGTGCTGGAGGAAGAGGTGTTGACCAAAACAAACAGGAAGTTTTCTCTAGGCCATCTCTCTATGCCTACAATAAACATGCAAACAAACTAGCCAGTTAATTAAGCATGCAAAGGTTGCCACTCCCAACAACTAGGATGGGCTTTTAATAGTGTGCTATGCTGTTTAATCGTTTGCATATAGTCTTTTAATGAATTTTAATGTTTTTCTTTGTAAATCGTCTAGTTGTCTTTTAAATAACCTTTATATTTCTATTTTATTGGAGTTTTTGTATACAGATGTCCCCTGCTTTATCCACGGTTTCACTTCCATGGCTGCAGTTACCTGAGGTCAATCTCTTCTCTCATAGACTCACCTCTCTTTCTCTCCTAACCTTTGCCCTGGTCAGTCCCCTGGCATGGGGGCAATGGTACCCACATGGCCTGCTCTGGGCTCTGCCGCCTGCACCTTACCTGCCCTCCCATCAATACTATCCAGTGGTATGAGTCCTCTTTGTGGTCCCTGCAGACCTAGAGGGCTACTTCCAGTGTTGGCATAGGTTTTGGTACCATCTTCAGTTTCAGACACCCAAAGGGTGTCATGGAATGTATTCTCCATGGATAAGTAGGGGACGAGTTTAGTTTTTAATCTGTATTATATTTAATGTGTTGTAAGATGCCTTGAGGTCCATCACTGGGAAAAAGGCAGGACATAAATGATAATGATGATGCCTTCTTTATGTGTAATTTTTGATAGACTCCTTTGGTTTGGTAGACTCCTGTGGTTTAATTCTTCTAAAAATGTAACCATGCAGATCTGTTCATCTCTAAGTCTGGCCTTGGCATGAAGCAGAGTTACAGATAGCCTCAAGCAGCAAATGTGGAGGGGCAAAGCTAGCTCGTGTAGGAGGTAAGCTAGTTAAAATGCATACCATTAAACAAAACTGTGGACATTAAAATTATACAGACCCAGCAGCAAAACAAATCAGAGCCACAGCTACAGCCAATTAGCAAACGTGTCTTCATTGAAATGAAGATTAACAGCTTTTTTCCAGAAGCTGGCAAAATCTCTCACTTCACCCTTCAGTTCTCATCCCAATGGCTGCTTGATGCCATCCAAGAAGGCATGGGATGCACAGAACTGGGAAAGGGGGGCAAAACTGAAAAGCTTCTCCTTTACTTTCTGTGCAGTTTCAGGGTGCTGAATTAAATCAGTTTGATTTAATTTAGGTATTTAAATATCAAAGTTATTAGAGGCAGCATTGTTAGCATAGCTATACTGAATAGTTGCCAGTTGGTCATCTGTGAGAGTTTAGGCATAGCATGTATTCACATTGTTCCCTGTTTGTTGGTCTAAGCAACACCCTTCCCTTCCTTTACCACTTAGAGTGCTGTAGTCCAGGGCCCTTTCAGCACTACATTTTTGTAGTGCTATTATTCCACTTGCACCATCCTATGGAATTCTGAGGTTTGAAGCTTAAGGAGGGGCCTTCAGAATTCTCAGCCAGAGAGCTCTTTGGCCTCAGTAAACTACAAACCTCAGAATTCTACAGGATGTTGAAAGTGGAATAATAGTACTTTAACAGTGTAGTGCAGAAAGGCCCTAGGTTTTTGTTTATCCTCCATTTTGTAGTCTGGACTCTTCTCTCTCTTCCATGTTTGAAGAGCATGTATGACATGAGGTCTTAGGAAACCTTTAGGACTTGTATATAAATTTATTTCATACCCTCCCCCTCCCCAAAATTACTTTGTTTCTACCCTGGAGGTAATGCAACATCTCCCTCAATATAGTGTAAATATCTGTATGCTGACCTACGCTATACTGAGGCATATATGCTATGTCATCTCTCTCTGGACTTTTCCCTCCAGGTTGGAATTGTACCACTGTAAAACAACATCTGCAAGTCTCTTCCCAGCAGGACAGCTAGAAAGATACTATGGTTGATAGTATTAAAAGCTACCGAGAAGTCCAGCAGAACCAACAGGAACACAATCTCTCATTTCTGAAAAAATAATTCACCAAGGTGACTAAAGCCATTTCTGTCCCATAATGCAGCCTGAAGCCAGATTGAAATGGATCCAGATAATCCATTTCATCCAGAAACTGGATCAAGCTGGAAGGCCACGATATACTCTAGTACCCTGCCCAGAATTGGAATATTGGAGACTGGCCAGTAATTATCCAATAGAGATCTTTTTCAACAAGGTCCTTACAAACTCCTTCTTTAGGCAGGTTGAAACCCTGTCCTCTGGAGAGGAATTCCATTACTTACTCAGCTGGTCCCTCTCTGACCTTTTTAATAACCCAGGAAGAGCAAAGATCTAGCATACATGTGGTAGCTGTTCAAGGATCCTTATCCCCAGGCTATACAAACAGAAAAGTATCACTTAACATTAGACAAGCAGAAGCCAAAGGCATCTTTACTAGACCTCTGTAGCTCCAAATCAGAATGAGTCTGAGCTCTGTAATTTATTAAAGGGAAACTATGTCTGGCCATACTGGACTTCACTTACCAACAGACCTCCCTAAAGGTTCTACAGTACCAGACCTTCTCTTTCTCCCTGGCCACTTTATCTTCACACTGCAGGGGGAGAAACTAAGTGGTCAGGGAGGCTTTGAGCAGAAAACAGTGCAGTGTTATCACCCATTGCCATCCAAAAATCTAGGTCCTGTCATTTTCAATTCCATCTTGCCCAAGAAATTGAAAATCAGAATTGCCAGGCAGCTCAGGAGCATAAGACACATATTTCAGTGGTCTAGAGGAGCAAACCACAGTCCCACCCACGGGGAAATCTGTGCCCAGTCCATTACTTCTTCACCAATACTGTTTTATTTGTCATCTCGCATCTCTCAGGGTACTACTTTGCTTTTGAACTTTCGTGGAATATTCTACAATGAACTTGGCACAGTGTATACTCATAACTGAGCATGCTTGTTTCCCACACTTGGAATCTCTTTGGGCACCAAATTCTTGAGTTCTATGTCCTTGGCATTATTTTAATGGAAGCAGCTTAGGAAATGTACTACATAGAAAAGTATATAAGTACTGGAAAGGGCTTCCATGGTAAGGATGCAATGAATCCATTCTTGGTCTTAATCCAGACTTTAAAAGAGCTAGTGAATCTTATTTTGGAGATAGGATTGAGCAGGTAGACAGTTCTTTTAAAGTCTGCAATAAATCCTGGTGTAGATTCAGCATCCCCTGACATGGAAGCCAACAGTTCTCATTGGAGATAAACAGATGTGGTAATTCAGAGAACTGTACTCTGGTTCACCTCTCAGGAGGGTCTTACTGAAAAAAAAAAACCCTACTCAGCTGGTGACCCTGATAACAGCTACCTTCTAGAAAGTACCTGTGTGCCTATCATTACAAAGGCCAAGGAGCTGAGGCAAAAACGACAGTAACAAATGACTGTTAGTAGCCTTATTTATCGCAAAATAACAAGGCCACTGATTTAAATTATAGTGGGAGTAAGTGTGATTGATCAATGCATGTTGCTCTTTTGTTCAGGCAGAAGGGAATTTCAATAGCAAACTAGTTGCCCTTAGGACTAATACTTAATGATCACTCACACATCTTCCTGATCTTATGAGAGGCCTTTTTAGTATTTTTTTTTAAAATCAAAATATTAATAATCGAGGCTTTCTTGTGAATTGCTGTGATACAACCCTATCAACATCTACTTGAGCTCATTGCTTTACAAGAGTTAATTTTAGATGCAACTCCAGTGTTAGGAAACTTGCCTGAGTGGATTGATCATCTTGTTTTCAGGATTCCTTTCCCTCCTTTCATAAAATGATCTATATTTCCTTTCCTCCCCTGCTTGTGATTTAATGTTTGTAATTAGGCAATTGCACGGGAAATGAGGATGGTGAAGTTTTCAGCTGGATTGCAACCATCAGATTGGGCAGAATGTTCTTGTCATTTGCTGTTGCATTATATGCTTTTATAGATCCGTTGCTCTGTAAAACAAAATGATTTCTAATACATTTGAAAGTTTAATATTATGGAAATATGAAATAAGTAAGGTTAATATAATACTGTAACTATGAAACTCTTGTCTGATGTGGAAAAAATAGTTGGAAGTAGTTACTTTAGATTTGAATCAGTGTTTACTTCTGGCAATGCAGAGATCAAATCAGAGTTTTGGGCAGGCCAAGAAGTTCTCTAAATCTTCTTCTCCCAGATCACCTTGTTTGCTACCTGTTTATTTCCTGAGTGGCTGTGAAACAGGATTAAAAAAAAGAAAAGAAAAGAAAAAGAGGTCTTGTTTTTCCTAGGAAGAGATATTCCAACTGACCACAAACCACAGAATTCCACAGGATGTTGAAAGTGGAATAATAGCACTATAACAGTGTAGTGCAGAAAGGCTCTAAGTTGTGCTATGCCACCTAAATGAGATTTGTGACAATGAGAAACTAAATGCACATTGAGTATTTATACTGCACCACTTGCAAAAATGCACATTGATCAGCAAGACTCATCAATGTGCAATGCGTAGCTATGCACAATGGTACCACACGCAAAATTCTGCTTTGGCAACCTTGAACTCAATATAGTTGGCCCTCCACATTCGCTAGGGGTAGGAGTGCAAGACACTTATAAATGTGGAAAAATTGAAAAAAATGTTTGTGTGTGTGTGTCTGTGGGAAGAGGCTGAGGCATGGTGGAGAAAACAGGCACCCAGGGTCCAAACCAGGTCAGGGAAAGGAGAGGGAAAGGGAGTGGGTCAAGATGGTAGCCCTAGACTTCCTCTCTCACTTATCTTCTTCCTTGGGTGTGGAGGCATATTGAGAGATAGTTTGTGGTGCTGAGAAATTGGACTGTAAGCCATCCTTAGCTGACCAGACAATGGCTGCCGGAGGAAGAGGAGAACCAGAATTGGGGTTTTAAATGGCTGCACAGCTTAATTGGAGCCACATAGAGGGAAGGTTCCCCTGAAAAAGGGAGCACTTGAGTTGGAGAAACTTGCAGATAATCAAATCAAACCTGCAAATGTGGAGGGTTGACTGTACAGCTGTTATCTATCAGACAAAATCTTTCAGCTTCTATAGGAGAGCTTCTGTTTCTGCATGTTCCTAACAGGAATCCAGGCCAGGTGATTTTCTCACTCTAAAATATTGATTACTTTGACAAGCTGGTGTCAGAATAGGGACAATATTGTCTGCATTTCCCTTATGAAGGCTGAAATCAAGCAGTATTTAAAAACATCTTGTGACTTTAAAAGAGAAGGACTGAGGTTTCAGGACAATTTTGCTTATTGCATACCAACCTCCTCATCTTTTCTGTGGAGTGAGAGCTCAGTAGGGAGCCATGACAAATTCTTACTTCTGACGATTCTACTTAGGGATGCTTCAGAAATCTGACCTTTGCAAAACTCTGATATGCACTGATTGGCATCCACCAGAAGAATATGTAGATAGGAACATAGCTACTAGTTTATAGATAACCGTGTTATGCGATTGTAAGTTGTACCGCAATGCTCAGTTTAAATAATTATACAAATCTGCATTTTTAAATGCATATTTTGAAATAAAATGTTTAGGAAGCCATTTAGAGGTAAAAAAATGTTTAGAAATGCATATATTAAAAGAAAATACAGACTAAAATTGTAAAATATATGTTTAAATGCAGGTTTTCATCCAATTTAAACAACATTAGGTGATTAATATGGAAATGGGTTGGAATAGACCTACTGTACAAGTGAATGCATGCTGAACTGACACAGCCTAGAAACAGATGGATCCATCCATCCTTAATTATGCCTATCTGATACAATCACCCAGTGCTCACATTCAGATTGCATGACTGTCACTTTACCTGACAAGAGGCTTCTTCAAATCTGGAGTGGCCAGCTGTGGCTCTCCAGATGCCTTTGAATGGCAGTTCCCATGATCCCTTACCATTGGTTGTGCTGGCTAGGGGTGATGGGAGTTATAGACCTAAAGAAAAGGGAGGGGCACGGTTACCCATCCATGCATTGAATAACCCACATGGTCTGCCCCCCTCCCTTTCTACAGCTTTTAGGATGTCAGTTTCATTTTATCCTAAGTGGATACGTCCAGAATATGTGTCCCTCTATTTATCTGTTCCTTTCTTCCTGTGTTCTTCTTTAAAATTAGATTGTAAATGCTAAATAATGCTAAATCATCATCATTATCCATCATCATGATAGCTACTGGCATCCTGTTCAATAATTATGAAGTCATAAACATGACCTATGACATTGTAATTATTCCTTTTCATGTTTATAGTTATTGAACGATCACAACAACCAAAAGTGTTCCTCAAATTCTACCTTTGAAGCCTTTAAACCCTACCAGCACAACCATTTCTGAGGTTCTGGAGAACAAGGTGATGAGTAATGATATGTTCAGCTCTTCCCAGTCACAGGACATGCGAGACAGATAGCTGGGACAAACCCAACAAGATCCTACGGGGCTGTCTGCGGCTATCTGTCTCAGCACTCCCCATGACTCCCCATCCCACTCTCCAGCCTGTAAACCTGCATTTGGACTTTCTTCCTTGACGTAATTGTTCCAAGTCTTTGCTATTTTCTGCTAGCAGTATGATATCATTTGCATATCTTACACTGTTGAGGTTTCTTTCTCCAATTTTGAGCCTTCCTTCCTCCAAAGTCTAAACCTGCTTTATGTAAGATATGTTCCCAGCAGGGGTTACAAGGATTATAAAATATTGCCTTGCCTCACCCCCCTTGCCAACTGGAAACAATTTCATTTCTCAGTATTCCATCCAGGTCATAGCTTCTTGTCCTGAGTATGGCTTATGCCTCAGAACAATCAAATGTTGTGGCACACCCCTTGCTTTAAGAGTGATCCACAATCTATGCAATCCAAGGCTTTGCTATAATCAATGAAAAACGGAGTGATTCTCTTTTGAAATTTGTTAGTGTGCTCCATTATCTATCCTATGGTTGCAATATGATCCCTAGCGTTTCTTACTTTCCTGAACCCAGCTTGGACATCTGGCATTTCTAACTCCATATATAGTAAAAGTTCTTTACTTTAGAATTTTTAGCATTACTTTGCTTGCATAGGAAATTAATGCAATGGTCATGGTGTCCCCTTTATTGGGGATTGGAAAGTATGTTGAACATTTTCCGTCTGTGTGTCATTGCTTTTGTTTTCCATATTTGGTGATAGATTTTAGTTAGAACTAGAGTAGGTTCTTTCTCTATAGTTTGAAGCAGCCTGTTGGTATGCCATCTGTTCCTGATGGTTGATTCCTCCCAGGTGCTCTGAGTGTAGCTTCCGCATCACTTTCCAAAATTGTAGGTTCAGCTTCAAATGATTCCTCCCTGAATGAATCTGTCATCCTTTCATCTCTTTTATATAGTTCTTCATTGTATTGTTTCCATTGTCTTTTTATTCCTACTTTGTCAGATAATGTGTTACCCTCCTGGTCATAGAACATCCCTCCTCCTGGTTTAAATTTCCCTTTAATTTCTCAGATCCTTCAGAAGGGGTTTCTTGCTCTTCCTTTTTGTTGCCATGTTCTATTTATTTGCATTGATTATTACAGCAGTTCTCTTTGTCCCTGCACAGAAGTAGTTGAATGGTTGCATTCAGAGTTCTGATTCTATTTCTGTTACCTTTTACTTTTGCTTCCTGTTTGTCTTTAACTGCTTGAAGAGTTACATCTGTTATCCATTGAGGCTTCTCTCTTTTTTTTGGCTACAGATAGTATCTTTTTGTGTTCCATCCTAATAATGTCCCTGGCTTCAGTCCAGAGTTCTTCTGGCTCCCAGTCAATTAGGCTTAATAGTGCAAATCTATTTTTATGTTATCTTTATATTCTATGGGGATGTTCTTCAAGCTGTATTGTTCTTGGTAAGTTTCTGTTTTACCCTGTATTCTGGCTAAAGTGGTGACCAAATGTGACACCATGTTGTTTCTGATCACCATTTTAACTGAGAAAGGAGATATTTGAGGGCATCATTTTGCAATTGTTTAATCATCACCATGCAGTTGCCCTCCCCTTCCTTAAACTGTGAATGTTTGAATAAGGCTAATGTTAATTTCAACCCCACTTTCTCTGCTATTGCTAGCTCCCAATACAGTTTTCTAAATCATGCATAGCAATACATCAAGGTTATAATCCTGTTCCATGAAAACTCATGGGAGTTTTGACACTGATTTTCATGCCTACTGTTGGTACCCAAAGTGCAGATTTCCAGCACATTAACTTAGGTACAATTGTTCCCTATATGGAGCAATCAAATCTAGGCTGTTCAATTTGTTGTTATGGTGAGAGTTGCAACGCACAAGCAAGAACTCAGGTGAACAACTTTTACATCGAACTGCAAATTACTTGTACAATTTTCCAAATTAGAATCATAAATTGATTCATAAGACAACTTGCTGCCTTTAATACTGACAACAATGAACAGAGTTAACTTGGACGGTAACACAGCACAAGGTAACTCAGATGGTCTTGAGGCCTAGTTTCTGGGAAAATGTGAATATAAATAATAATGGTGATGGTGATGGTGATCCAATACATCTGGAACCTGCCAGTCCATTTAAATCGTCCAAGGCAATTAGCAAGAAATTAAGTCCATGAAAAATGGACTTAACACACAAAAGTCTGCACTCCAACATCTGCTCAGCATAGCACAAATACCCACACTTAGGCATATGTTGCACTAGCTTTACATTATCCCAATGAAGAATGCCATCATTGCGCATCATATGTGAATGACTGGGTGCAGCCACAATGTACAATGCTCAATGTTGCTTTATGTGTAGCTCTGCTTCTCCCGCTATCAGCAGAATACCTTTGTTGTATTATGGCAAACCATTTGTTCTGCATGCAGAGTGTGACTTATGCATACAAATCTCACTAACAGAAGACTAGCCAGTATAAAACAATCTAAAAATCTGTTACTACCCCTTACACGCGGCCATCCTGTAGGATGGCAAAATTGGCAAGAAATATTTTATATTTTAGATACACTTATGACATTTCCTACACAGACCTTCCCCATCCACTTTAGCCAGGGAACACATTCAGAGGCTGTCAGGACTCCCATCAATGTTTTGCCACCTTAAGTTAAAGCAATCAGCCTATTCTGGATTCCTTTGTCAAACCCTGTGAGAAAACTATTAACTCACATCCCTTCAGGGTGGGAAATAGCATATAAAAACCCTAGCTTCAGCCCAGGTAATTTGCTAGAACATTGGGTGTCAAGTTACACCCCAGATTCCCATTCCTCCTTGCTGCCCTCAAACTCCTGTTTGAGCCATTCCTCTTCAACCTTCTGTTTGAGGACCAGTAAATATTGCCCCTTCCATCCAAAATCTCTTTCTATCCAAACTTTGTTGCTTTTTCCTTCAATATCCTTGTATGATTCATGAGAATGCCTGATTTCCTGTGTGTGTCTATTAATTTCCAATAAAATATCTCTTTTGACTATTAATTAGAGCCCTCTCTACAGTTAGTACTGGTATATACAGGTGAAAAGATCCTGCCATTACCCTGCTCTCACTGGCCTCCTTGAGCTAATAATTCCCCAAACCATAAGGAGAGGCTGGTACTGCTGGTGGACTTCAGGGTCCTCCACCTTTTGGGGTAACAACTCAGATAAGAGCATGTGAAAATAGCTAGCTAAAGTTAATATTAAATTTTAAAACTCCAGTTCAGAAGTCAGTGCAGAAGCGAAATAAACCAAGGGTGGAATTCACTATCGAAGTTACAGATGCGTAACCTAGAGTTATGCATCTGTAATTGATTTATATGTGTATTGTCATTATTGTAAAAGTACCCCAATTCTGCCTTATTAGGCACCAGGCACTGTGAGTAACAGAAGTCTGTTCTCCTGGTAACTGGAATGCAGCAGATAGATGTTTCCAGCCATCTCTGGTGTAAGGAAGAATTGCCATAGGCATCCTACTTCCAATTATTAAACTGGAGATCATTGGAGGAAGGGCCGCCGTGGAATCCTATTCACATTTGTTTCCAGCCCTGTGTCACCACTGTACACACTGCCTGTGAGGTTCAATAAGTGCAATCTTTAGTGGTGGGTGGGGAGTGGGAAAGACTTCTGAGTAGTGGTAAAAGTACATGACTGTACCAGACGGTTGGTTTTACAATAGCCTAACCAATATTACCATGTAGCTACATGTTTAGCTTTATGCTAGCTATTCAGATCTTGGCATATAAGTGACAAGGGATGATAACATTTACAAAATACGGCCTGTGTCTCTGACCAATGCATGGATGATGTGAGTGACCATTGTTAGGCCATTTCCTCCCTACACTGTTCTAGTGCTATTATTCTACTTTCAACATCCTGTGGAATTCTGAGGGTTGTAGTTTACTGAGGCCAAAGAGCTCTCTGGCTGAGGATCCTAAAGGCCCCTCCCTAAACTGCAAACCCCAGGATTCCACAGGATGTTGAAAGTGGAATAATAGCACTAGAGTAGTGTAGTGCAGAAATAGGCTTAGAAACAAGTCTGAGTAGAAAAGCTACTCATTTCTAAATGAAAATTAATGAGAGTCAAATAGGATTTTTTGCCCCTTTAAGAAATTGCTACCTCTTTCTTTGTCCTTGTCCTCCACTAATTTCATCCATCTGCCCTCAGCTGATGGCATCACAAACAGGAATCTGATTAGCCATATATCATGATGCTATTACTTCCTTTCTAGGAATCTGATTGGCAGGAGGTTCTCATGTGACCAGCCCAAGAACAGTAAATAAAATAACTAAGGGGAAGTCAGTGGTGCCAGAATAGAAGCAGACGAGGGAAATATTGTCAGTAACATGACATTGGCTAGGATTTGGGGGAAGGGAAGGGCAAATGTTCACAAAAAATATTTTCTCAGGAAATATTTCTACCCTACTGAAGTCTGTCAAAGCAAGGTTAAACTTCAGAGGTGTTCTGCCCAATAGGTTGCAATTACTTGTTTTCTCATATCTGTGCCATTTTTACCCCCTTTGATGAACCAATCCTAAATTATTAGGTAAATTGAACAGAATTAATATGTAGTCAGACGAAACCTGAATTTAATCTGCTCCTGACATTCTCATTCCAGCCCATTCCAAAATCCAATTAACTTGTGGGGCTGATTAGCGTGACTAGTCTCCGATTTTACAGATGGCAAACTTCCTTAACCATGACAATCTCTTTAATTTCCTCAACTTTAATCCAAATATTGCCAAGAGAGTTGATGAAGTACTTCAGCGGGCTAGGCAGTTTATTCCCCAAGATTACATAGCCAACCATTGTTAAGTGCTGAGGAAAATTGGCTAAAGGAACATCTTTAAGGTTAATAAGAATCATTAGAGACAGAAGATGCCAAGCTGCAATAGGCCCATGAGAATCACACTTTGTGTGTGTGTGTGTGTTTGTATGTATGAGAGAGAACACTTCCATCTACTAGGTCCCACCTTGCTCATCTCTCTTCATCTTGACATCTATTTTCTCCATCTGGAATTGAATGAAGAATTTTCTGACTTTGCAGTCCATGCTGGATAATGGACCATGTCCACTGCCATACATGAGGTTCTTGAATCAAAAGGATAAAGAAAAGGCAAATTCCTTTCATTTTAATAATGGCACCATGGAAGAAGCAATGAGGGGTAGCAACTGTGTAAAGGCAGCCTAGGTGGAGCTGCCCTTGAAAAGATGTGGTGGGAATGGAAGACGAGCTGCTGTTATCTTCAGGCTGCTCCTGACTTAAGGCAATCCTACACCTGGATTTATTGGCCAGATTTATTCAAAAGAGGTTTGCCTTTCTCCTCCTCAAAGGCTGAAAGAATATCAATTGCCTAAGGTCACACTTGGGGTGGGGTGGTTGAATGGTGATTTGAATCCTGGTCTTCTGGAGTCCTTGTCGAACTCTCTGGCCATTAAATCAGTCTGGTTCCCAAGAAGATAAACAATGCCTCCCCAAAGATCTTTCTTCCATCATAGACTAAAGCAGGATGGCCAAAGAACTGGAGGAGTGAGTATTCAGTAGTATTCAATGACCTGCAGAATATATTATGGCTCCATGTATGGTATTCAGCGTCCTAGAGAAAATAGTGGTTCCATATAGGGTGTTCAGTGATGTAGAGCAGTGGTTCTCAAACTTTGGGACAGGGCCAATGGGGGCACATGATAGTTGCTCAAGGATGGCACAAAAGAATTCTGCCTGCAAGTATGGCAAATGTGAAAAAAAAAGCAAGCCTTTGTGTGTGCATATGTGCGCTGTTGAGGATTGACTGTTCTTGGTAAAAGTGTGATGCAAAGCATTTTCTGCTATGACTTCCTCCAACTCAGACACAGCACAAATCCCTTTTTCAAAGTGCTTTTCCCACTCAGCTTCTCCAAACATTCATTGTCACAGCAGATGCATGACCTTTAGCGACCATGAGGCAGTTTCTCAGGTTGGGGGGAAGTAAAGACAGGAGGCAGAGAAGATGAGAATTTAGCATCAACATAAAGGCGATGTGCGACATGAAGAGCCTGTGTCAGAGAGAAGGAGAGACAGGATGTGGAGGGTGCACATGCACTGGCGAGAGTGCAATGTCCTCATGTAGACGTAAAGGGGGACACAGAGGTAAAAAGTTCAACAACCACTGATTTAGAGAGTGTAGTAGTTTCATATGCAGTGGCTCTATCCAGAGTTAAGAATCTTCCACCTCCATTACTAAAACTAATGACCATTACTGCCTTTTGTGTCAACAAACACTGTATGCAACTTATGCACTACAATTTCTTTCAGGGCTGGTAGAGGTTACTGTTTGGGGACCAGAGCTCTTTTGGGCATCATGGTCACTAGCAATGTTGGCTTGGATACACTTATAGATGTAATCCGAAAAAGTAGTTTTCTCCAACATTCCTTCCTGAATCTCTTCCTCCTCTCTTCATTTCTCTCAACCCAAGAAACTGCCTCATAGTCGCTAAGGGTCTTGCACCTGCTGTGCCAATGAATGTTTGGAGAAGATGATTGGGAAAACAGTTTTAGAAAGGGAAGCTGATTATTTCTATGTCTGAGTTGGGGCAAAGTCATAGAAGAAGAAGCATCACACTTTTAGAAAGAACAGTCAATCTTCAACAGCACACGTACTCACACACAAAGGCTTGCCTTTCTATTTCACATTTGCTATACATGCAGGCTGACTTTTCTTGCACCTTCCTTGAGCAACTATCATGCCACCCAATGATTCTGTGCCAGAGTTTGAGAACCAGTGCTCTACATCACTGAGCACTCTATATCAGTGGTGTCCAACCTTTGGTCTCCCAGGTGCTTAGGGACTTCAACTCCCAGAAACCTAAGCTACTTGGTTAACAGTCAGGAATTCTGGGATCTGAAGTCCAAAACACCTGGAGGACCAAAGGTTGGATACCACTGCCCTACATGGAATCACTTTATTCTCTAGGTCACTGAATATTATACATAGAACCATCATATATTCTGCAAGTCAGTGAATACTACTGAATACTCACTCCTCCAGTTCTTTGGCCATTCTGCTTTAGTCTATGACGGAAGAAAGGTCTACAGCTCTATTGATGGGGGGGGGCACTATTTCTCTCTACCAGGTCCTTTGTAAAGCCTCCTGTCCATCTTTATTTTATTCCACATTAAAATGCTTCCAAGCATACAATTTATCAGTTTCCTTGTAGGAGCGTCCATCCATCAGTCACTCTGGCAGTCCTTTTTTAGATCCATAATACATGGAAATGTCTCTCCCCCTGCATCTCTGTTTCATTTTGTGGCGTACAAACTTTCCCAAAATGCAAATTTCTCCATATATTTGATGGATTATTTATTTATTCATTTATTTGATATCCCATCTTTCTTCCAGCACAGAACTGAAGGCAGCTCACAAGAAATTAAAGTGTGTGTGTGTGTGTGTGTGTGTCAGTAACCTACAACTTATTAGAAGAAAAGTTTTAAAACCAATAAACAACAATTCCATTTAAAAAAAATTCACAAAGATAAAAGCACAGCATGCCACGTGAAATGCTCTTTCTACCACATTGAATGGTGGGAGGGGGGAAGAAACTGACAGATGCATCCATTTTTAGAATGAAATTTGGTTACACAAGGTAATGGAGCATGTACTCCAGGACACGGGGGGGGGGGTATTCTGTTAGGAAAGCCTATCCTCCCTGTGGCATCATAGGATACAGTCACTCTTTCCCACTCTTTAGGATGTAGTTCTCATAGAAATTGAGGGTGCAAAGGGATCCTTCAAAGATGGATAAATTACCAGGTTTGATGGGGTTGTTCAGGTGGATTCCCATTGATTCCTGAGTAGGAATTCTGGAAATATGGACCAAATTCCTATTGTTAGTGCTGAATAGAGCAGACTCATGGAATAAACTGGATTTATCTGCATGGTCATCAGTCACTCATTGATTCCATGGGTTTACTGCAAATGGGACCAACCTACAGTGTTCCAGACCTGATGTTGCCCTTCCTAACTTGGCTGGCGGGAGTAGCAGTAGGAGATCTGCTGGTGGTGCTCCCAGCAGTACTGTGGTTGAGCCAGCTGCTGATGTCAGGACAGTGAATAAACAAACGGACTGCAAAGCCATTGTCAATGGCAGTGTCAATATTAATGGGTTGGTACCAGCACTGATAGAAAGCTGCATCTTCTGGCATAACTATTTTCAGGGTACTGTGTGCTGGCACCACATGGTCTGGGAATAAGAATCTCCCAATGTATGTCCTATTTGACGTTTGGACGTCTGGCATCTGGGTGTAGCTACTGGTCCAACCTCTTACACATGAATAATGCCGTAAGCTGGATACAGTCCATCATAGATGGTCAGGAGGAAAGTAGGTGAAAGACCCAATAAAAGCAAAGAAGTGCTGCTTAATGAAAACCTGTTTTTCCTATATAATGATAGGGGGGGCACTATTCTTTTAGTCCCTAGCTAAACCAGATTCAAGGATTGCTAAAATGAAATAAAACCAACGATGATACAAAATGATGATTTATTCATTGCATACATCATATACTCTTGTCCCACTTTTTCAGCTGCTTTTAATGAGTTCCAGTTTCTCTCTCCTCCTCAGCTTTCTTCAATTGCTGCAAACTGAGTTCAAAGTGTAAAAGTAGTTTGCACTCCACTCAACAGGGTAAGAGGACAAGATGGAGCAGAATCTTGTTTTTCCCAGTAGGGTCAGACACAAGCAAACTGCTGCAGCTTCCTCTAGCTTGTACATTCTTCCACTAATAATTTTTGCCATCTTGACCACGCCGAAGTTGGTCGTGTTTCATCTGTAAAATGTTGGATGCCGTGACACAGACAATATGTGGATACAATGAAATAAGTTCCAGAAAAAGCTCACATTCTTTTCTGCCTCTTGAGCTCTTCAGGATCAAGAGTATATTTGGATCCCCTGTACCAGATACTCTATGTAGGCCTTCAGGTCTGAGTTACCCATGTTGGTGGCTAGCTATATCCTCTCCTTAGCTGAAGGTGAAAGAAATCTTCTCATGGTGCAAGTTTATATAGACATTTTTTTATGTTCTAGAAGTTGCTTGAAGCCCATAGGTGTGATAGATGATGGCTCTGAGGCCGAGGAGCAACTGATTGTGCCAGGAACAGAGCCAGTGATTACCAAACCAACTTGCAAACATTCCCAGCAGTTGAAGGACAAGCGGAGGCAGAATTGCCCCAGCCAGCTCTAGAGGGAGAGGGAACCACCAGTGATTTGGAGGAATTATGTCACCTGTGCCCCTTAGCCTCCAATCACAAAGGAGTCTGAAATGGGCATCTCAGAGGGAAGCTACGTTGGCTAGATTAAGAAAGTAATGACAAGTAACACCCGTTCTCAGTGGCTATTTAAGTCTGTTAGTGTGGCTTGCCCTTTGCTTGTAGCAAATTACTATGCAAGCCTCTTGACTCTTGTGTTCCAGCTCCCTTGACCCCTCTGGATGGACCTCTGCTTTCTGGACCTTTGGACTGGACCTTGACCTACCTTGGCTCTGTGGTTCCCTAGTAGTTGTTTGTATCAGACATTCCTCCACTGCCTCCTCCTCCTCCTCACAGCAAGTATTCTTGCCTCCTTCCCCTTGCTGGCAGTGAGGCACAGGCAGGGAGTTGGACTCTGACAATAGGCTGGCAGATAGATTAATTTTTCTTGTGAAAACTGGGTCCAAGATGTCCGGCAAGGAAGGAGAAGTTTCCAGACAGAGAAAAGCGTTCTTATCTTGGAAATAATTGGTTGTCAAATATGTTTACAGACAAAGCTGTACCTGTTTGTTGCCAATTACTTATGCGAGAGGCCTACTTGGCTAATTTAAAGCTGCCCATGATACTAGTCAACGTGCCTCTATGCATTCAAACTGCAAACAGGACTCCTTGTTGTTCTTCTTGTAAAAAGAAAAACTTTTTGCTGTTCTTCTGCTCAGTTATAATATTCTCTTGACCACTGAGGCTATGAGGCTACTCATTCCCTGGACTGAACTTAAGCCTTTTCCGCAGGATGTTGTCATCCCACAATGGGGACAGGAGAAGGATGAGACCGCAACGATGGTTATGCATGAGGTCATCAAAGTTCAATCCTTCTTCCATTCCCAGGTGGTGCAATCATGGAGTAAACAATTGACAGGTTTTACCTGTCAATGACCTGCAGTTGCGCACTGACCTGGTGTGCAGAGAGCCCAAAAGCACAATGAATGTGCTTCCTGCCCTAGCGCAGCTTGGAAAAGTACTCCGCTGTGCTGCGCCGGGAAGGAGTGGGGCCATTGTGCTTCCTGGATCAGAGAGGCAGCTGGTGCAGAGGGAAGCACTCTGTCATACTCCCTTCCCAGCAGAGTCACTACCAGGATCCCCACCGGATGCCACCAGGAATAGATAAGATATGAAAAGGACAAGGAAGAGATGGAGGAAGATGTTTTCTATGTTTTCTATGTCCAAGTGCTCTTTAATCATACTTCTTTACAGGATCTTATCTCTTCAGTGCTGCATGGGAAGCTGGTATTGAAACTGAATAAGAACTTCTGAAGCTGTTTGTGACATCCCTCTGAAATGGCTGAAAATCCGTGAATCTGCCCAATACCAGGGCAAGTCTATGACATTTTGCTACCTGAGGTGGACAGAAAGATTGCTTTCACAGTCCAGGGGCAGTTGCTGAATGGACAGGCTGCTGAATTGTTCTTCAGTGCTGAAAACAGACATCATTCTCTAACATCCTTGAGGCAGAAGTCTAATTTCAGACAGGGTTCTGCCCTTCAACACAGGGAACTGCCTAGAGAGTTCAAGAGGAACATCTATGAGGCTAACATATCCACCTCCTGAAATCTTCTTCCTGAAGCAGCTGTTCCTCTCTGCCTGAGGTAGGGCTGGTGCTGACGAATCTGTAGGTGTGCCTGAAATCATTTCCCCAGTGATGAACAAATGTTTTGAGCAATACCTCGAAGAATCCGAGCAGCAACATTAAGTTCTACCATATGCCATTTCTACTTTCATGATCCTGTTCTTATTTTTATCGTTTAATGAATTGGTTTATATTTCCTAATAGATCATCCAGCTTGAAATCTGGAGCCAGTGCATCATAGACATATGCTCAATTCATTTGACTGATGGAGGTGACAAAGTGAAGCAAAGCATGAGAAACTTCAGCTGTCCGGTTCACTGAGCTACTCCTGGTTCTTTTGGCTTATGAATTTGGCCATTAGTAATAAAATGCATTGCTCTGGGATGCACAAATACATGCCTACTATTTTTAGCTATTTTTAATCCTTGGATTCTTAAAAAAAAGCTGCACTGGATTTTTATATGAATGTAGAATTAATTTATATATGCTAAAAGAGTTTTCTTAAGAACCAAAGCAGATAGGGAGTCTTTAACGAGAGAGAGAGAGAGAGAGAGAGAGAGAGGAAGGGATAGCATTATAAAAATAAGAATAAAATAAGAATGTATATTTTAAATGACAAGCCTTTCATTTAGTAACGTTCAGAACTGCACTCTTGAAAGAAACATGAAAAGGATTTTCTTTGCGACCTAAGTATTGTACAGATAGAAGCAGGCCAGCTTCTTTTGACAACACAAGAAAAGGTCAATTGCTTAAAATCTGTTTTGCCTATACAAAAATCTTTCTTAATAAAGAATTTTTTTTCAATGTTGTTTCCTTGAGGAGTTGTCAGGGTTTGCTGCAGACTGAGTTGTCTTCCATAAAACAAGATTCTACAACAAAAAGGGAAGAAACCACCAGACAAGTGAACCTAGTCCTGGGTGCTATCCAAGGCAGGTAGATCATAGGGAAGTAATTCTTTACTGAGACCATTTCTGCAGTATGCTGTTAATAGTCTGCAAAAGAGAAGGTTGAGAGGGGACATGATAGCCATGTTTAAATATTTGAAGGGATGCCATGTAGAGGAGGGAGTGGGCTTGTTTTCTGCTGCTCCAGAGACCAGGACAAGGAGCAATAGATTCAAGCTGCAGGAAAGGAGATTCCATCTGAACCTCAGGAAGAACTTCCTGACGGTCAGGGCTGCCCGGCAGTGGAATCTGCTGCCTCGGAGTGTGGTGGAGTCTCCTTCTTTGGAAGTTTTTAAGCAGAGGCTGGATGTCCATCTGTCAGGAGTGCTTTGAGGGTGTTCCTGCATGGCAGGGGGTTGGACTGGATGGCCTGTGTGGTCTCTTCCAACTCTACATTTCTATGATTCTATGAATAGTGCTATTATTCCACTTTCATCATCCTATGGAATCCTGGGGTTGGCAATTTAAGGAGGGGCCTTTAGAAATCTCAGCCAGAGAGCTCTTGGGCCTCAGGAAACTACAAACCCCAGAATTCCACAGGAAGTTGAAAGTGGAATAATAATTAAATATACTAATAGCACTGTTATAGTGCTATTATTCCACTTTCAACATCCTGTGGGATTCTGAGGTTTGTAGTTTACTGAGGCCAAAGAGCTCTCTGGCTGAGAATTCTCAAGGCTCCTCCCTAGACTGCAAATCCCAGGATCCCATAGGATATTGATAGTGGAATAATAGCACTATAACAGTGCAGTGTGGAAATGGCCTAAGTTTCTTCTTGAAGGAGGCAGCAGTGATTGGCTGATTGTTACATATTTGTTAACTCATCCCCTGAAAAGTAACACATAACAGGTAATGGCTGTTGATTTGTAATATGTTATTTCCAAAGTGTGCATTCGTTCCAGTGGGTTATGATATTGATATTGACAAGCTGGGACATGTCCAGAAGAGGGTGACCAAAATGGTAAAAGGTCTGGAGAGCATGGCCTCTGAGGAGCAGCTTAGGGAACTAGGTGTGTTTAGCCTGGAGAAGAGAAGGTTAAGAAGTAACACGGTAGCCATGCTTAAATATTGGAAACAATGTCATGTGGAAGATGCGGCAAGCTTGTTTTCTGCTGCTTAAGAGACTAGGACATGGAGCAGTGGCTTCAAACTACAGGAAAAGAGATTCCATCTAAATGTTAAGAAGAACTTCCTGAGAACTTCTTCCAAAAGCCATTTCTGCACTTCACTGTTACAGTGCTATTATTCCATTTTCAACATCGTGTGGAATCCTGGGGTTTGCAGTTTAGGGAAGGGCACTGAGAATTCACAGCCAGAGAGCTCTTTGGCCTCAGTAAACTACAAGACCCAGAATTCCACAGGATGTTGAAAGTGGAATGAAGGTACTATAACAGTACAGGGCGGAAATGGCCTAAGAAGAAGAAGAGCTGTTCAACAGTGGAATATGTGGAATATGTTGCTTTGGAGTGTAGTGGAGTCTCCTTTGGAGGTTTCAAACAAGAGCTGCATGGCCATCTGTCAGGAGTGCTTTGACTACGGCCCTTTCTGCTCCTTACCTTTTCGCAGCGCTGGGGCATAGGGATTGCATGAGCAGCCTCCTGTGAGAGGCTCTCGCGTCCCCACTGCTTCACCTCCGCAGCTGCTGCCTGCAGGCAAGCAGGCAGCGTGAGGGCTCCTCCTCTTCCTTCCGCAGCGATTTTCCCAGGCTGCACTGGGGCAGGAAGCACAAGCGCCACAGCTCCGGAGGCTCCACATTCACGGTAAGTGTGCGTGGGGCCCTGGAGTGATGCACGATTGTGCACCATTTTCGGCTAGAAGCCGAAAATGAAATAGTGCGCGATCGGCACCTGCCAACCCCGGCAGCATCGCACAATTGCAAGGACATGATGTGGACTGCTCCTTGCAATTGCGCGATGCTCCAGAGGCCCTTTTGCATGGTGAATGCCATGCAAAAAGGGAGTATGTATTCCTGCATAGCAGCGGTTGGACTGGATGGTCCTTGTGCTCTCTTCTAACTCTGTGAATCTATGATTCTATAATAATACCCACCCACATCTGATATTCGTCTTGAGGCTGGACTTATCCACTGCTTCTGAACCTCCTTTTACACTTACTGATGTCAAATATTTGAAGACTTGAGATAAGTTTGCTTCCCTTGTTATTGAAGCAGATTGAAACCATGTAAATGAACTGGGGCAGATGGCCCAGACATGAACTAAATATACAAGTCGAAGTCCCTTAAGCTGCCCTGAGTGATGATTACTCTCTATGTAAATATTTTCAGATCTTATAATATTTTGCAGGAATCTTCATGGACATGTTTTGCACAGATGGAAGCTAACCTAATCCCACATAAGAGCTTCCTTTGATAGTAATGCAAAATTTCACAGCTGCAGTAGTGAGCTTGTGACTTGTCTGAGCACGTTTTCTGTACAAATGTTTATTGTACAAACATGTCAGGTTGAGAAGGTCCAAGGCCAATGTCATCATGGACGCAGGTGAAAATACCTTGCTGGAGTTCCATGAGTACATTTTGAATAAAAGGTCCCCCAGCAAAAGTTTCATTTTGAAAATGCCTCCTCTTAACATGTCTTTAAGTGGACATCTGTGCCTCTTTCACAAACAAGAGCTGTGTTAATACAGGAAAGAGGACATGAGAGAAACAGGCACATAAAAATGCACACACACACATAGATGCCTTTTAAAAGTTATTTTAAAATCTAGGATAAAATCTAGGATCTAGAATACTCATTGAATTGCACACATAACATACTAATACCAATTTTCATCTGTGGTTATTAATTTATTTAAATTCCAAAACCAAAACTTGACAGATTTCTTCATTCGTCATGCTTTAGTTGCTCATTAATGTGTATTTATTTTGTAGATACAAACTTTACATTTGGTTTTGGAAATATGGCCAACTTCTATTAATGTATTTGCCTAGCCCACATTCATATTCTGTGTATTCCATCCCTTCTCTCCTGCTTTTTAATCTTTTCTATTTTTTTCTTTTTCATTTCTTTGTAATCATACTTGGGAAAAAAAATCCAATTAAAAAAAAACAAGGGCAAATTTTCTGTCCAGATGTAACAGAACCTCCAGTTGCCTACAGTGCCCAACATACCTCTCATTTCTAACCTATCCTGGAAAGTAGCATACATTTTTTTCCCTTGGCTTTCCAATTTTCCCCTGTCCTAGGGACTTAAATACTACCCAAGGTCAACACTGCACATAGACTGCCAATTAAATAAGAAGTCCTCCTGCACAAAAACAAATTAGATTCTCTTTTTAAAAGTGAAAATCACACATCGCAGGGACAAACAATCAATGTGTTGTAGCAGCAGGCAAGTAACAGTGTGAGCTAACGGTCCAAAACTGTTGCAAGAGTGGGAATGTTTTCTCTTATGTAACTACAGGTCACTGGTGCCATTCTTTGAACTCGCTGCTGAAGACTGTGCTAAGAGACTTTTGTACCTGGAGGACTGTGCTATTAGTGCTGCATAGCTGTTGCACATTGGGAGAAGGGTTGTTAGAAAGTTCTACCGGTCCTTGAAATTTATGTTGTTACACTTTTATAATACAATTGCTTTAGGTTTGAATTGATATCATTTTATATACATATATATATATGTATATAAAGTGTGTGTGTGTGTGTATATATAATATTATTAATATTATATATATATAATATTACATATACTAATTAAATATACTAATAGCACTGTTATAGTGCTATTATTCCACTTTCAACATCCTGTGGGATTCTGAGGTTTGTAGTTTACTGAGGCCAAAGAGCTCTCTGGCTGAGAATTCTCAAGGCTCCTCCCTAGACTGCAAATCCCAGGATCCCATAGGATGTTGATAGTGGAATAATAGCACTATAACAGTGCAGTGTGGAAATGGCCAGGGAGTCTCTCCTATTTGTGAAGTCTCTCACTCCAGTGTGGAACGATGATTGGGAATTCAGAAAGAAGTCCCATCTCTGTGTAGGGGTTGTTAGAGAAGGCAGGACTAGTTCGTTTCTTGCCCTGAATGTTTACGGTTTACCATTTCAGAATGTCCATAGAGGACTAGCTGTGCTCCTGCTGTTTTCATTTTGTTTAACAAGATCTAACAGGTGAACTGTGAAGAATGGTGCATAGCTTAATGAGAGAAAATTATCAATACAGCACCAACAGTATTAGCATTAATTGAATTATAAATGGCATTAGCAGGCAGTCTACTTAGCAGTCTCCGTGAGCTATTACTCCAGAACGAAATCCTATCAATGTGCCTCTCCATTTAAAGGCTTGGCAAGACTGCCTGCTGAGGCACCCTAGTCACTCCTGAACAATCAGATGATCTCTTTGGCATGCAGCAGATGCAACTGCCTGGGTTTGCCCAGGGGAAGGAATAATTGAGAAGGTGGAGGGAGCAAAGTCTGTTACCAGCGCTTAAGTTTGGAGCAACTTTAGTGTGCAATGATCAGTAAAAAGCAAAAACAAAAACCCTCCATATTTGTTATCCAAAACCCGCTAAAAAGTATTATTCAAATTATTATTCTGCTATTGTGGAGCTTCATAGAGTCATAGAGTTGTAGAATCCTAGAGTTGGAAGAGATCCAGTCCAACCCCGTTCTGCCATGCAGGAACTCACATCAAAGCACTCCCAACAGATGGCTATCTAGCCTCTGCTTAAAAACCTTGAAGGAAGGAGACTCCACCACACTCCCAGGCAGCATATTACACTGCTGAACAGTTCAGGAAGTTCTTCCTGAGGTTTAAATGGAATCTCTTTTCTTGCAGTTTGAATCCGTTGCTCCTTGTCCTAGTCTCTGGAGCAACAGAAAACAAACCTGCTCCCTCCTCAACATGACATCCCTTCAAATATTTAAACATGGCTATCATGCCCCCTCTTAACCTTCTTTTCTGCAGACTAAACATACCCAGCTCCATAAGCTGCTCCTCAAAGGGCATGGCTTCCAGACTCTTCACCATTTTAGTCGCCTCCTCTGGACACACTCCAGCTTGTTGATATCTTTGAACTGAGGTGCTCAGAACTGGACACAGTATTCCAGAAAAGGTCTGACCAAAGCAGAATAGAATGGTACCATTACATCCCTTGATATAGGCACCATACTTCTATTGATGCAACCAAGAATTGCATTGGCTTTCTGGGCTGCCGCATCACACTGCTGACTCATGTTCAGCTTGTGGTCTACCAAGACTCCTAGATCTCTTTCACATGTACTGCTATCCAGCCACATGTCCCCCACCCTATATTTGTGCATTCTATTTTTTCTACCTAAGTGTGAGCCCTTACATTTCTCTCTGTTTCTATTCATTTTGTTAGCTTTGGCTTTTAGCTTTGTGTACGTGTATATATGTTTCTGTGTGTATGTGTGCATATGAGAGCCTGCACGGTGTAAAGTTTTGAGCTTGGGCCTATGACTGTGAAGACCAGGGTGTGAATTCCCACTCAGCCATGGAAACCTACTGGATGACTTTGGGTGCACTACACACTCTCAGCCCAAGAAAACCCCATGATAGGTTTGCCTTAGGGTTGCTATAAGTTATAAATGACTTGAAAGTATCCAAAAACAATGTCAAAAGTATGTTTTCGTAACATATTTTCCAGACAGAACTGATCCATCGGTTTCACTCAAGCTACTTATTGAGGGACAGAACGGAATGGGGCCTTAAACCTTTGGTGCTTGTGATTGGCAGACGGTGCAAAGCTTCTAGGCTGGATAGGCCTGGGATAAATTGGGACATAGATGAAGGCTCACCAAAGTGAAGGCCCTCTTTGAAGGAAGTATACTACTGATAATGGGTGTTGTTTCAGTGCTGTTTCAGGACAGTGTTGATTGGCAGTGTGGGAGAATAAGAGCAAGGCAGGGTTGGTCTGTGGATTGGCTGCCACATGGACAGCAAAATCAGTTTTATCGTCATTTCTCCATCAGTCACCCCCCCATTGAGGAGGATTTCTTCTAGCGAATCTCTTTAGACAGGGGCCAGGGGCTGATTTTCCTCCAGACTGCCTCATAATGGCAATTTCCCCCTCGCAACAATCCCAAACACTTCTATTTTCCTCTGCAGTTCCTCTCAAAATGATGACAGGAAGTCACATTGCATTACTTCCTGTTGCCATTTTGAGAGGGACTGTAGAAGGAAGTGACTTGTATGTTGAACAATTGATTCAGTGGGTCTACTGTTACTTCCTGTTGCGATTTTGAGAGGGACTGCAGAAGGAAGTAACTTGTATGTTGATCAATTGATTCAGTGGGTCTACTGTAGTTGTCTCTAAGGGCCTTTCTGCACTACACTGTTATAGTATTATAGTTCTTTGGCCTCAGCAAAGTACAAACCCCAGAATTCCACCAAAGGTTGAAAATGAAATAATAGCACTATAACAGTGCAGTTCAGAAAGGCCCTAAGATATACATGTTGAACTAAGTGGTATTCCCCGCTTGGCTATGGAAACCCATTGGGTGACCTTGGGTCTTCACACACTCTCAGCCCCAAGACAACCCTATAATAGGTTTGTCTTAGGGTTACCATAAGTCCGAAATGACTTGAAGGTACACAGTAACACAGTATTTATGAGTCTTTAAAAGCACCAATGCCCACCGTTGCCATTCAGGTTAAAATTAAATTACCGCATCATTGTCTTTTGCAATATATGAACTACCACAGCCTTCAACAAACAGCCACAAGCAAGGAGTTTAGCAAGTTTTTATTGCAGATAGCCTAAACAGTCAACACTAATCAAATGATGTCAGAAGGCAATCTCCCATACGACTTCCCCAAAAGATTGGGGAATCATGTAAGCAGGCATCAGCTATCGCTCTGTTGCTGTTTCACGCACACATAATTTCCCTTACACTTGAAGTTGTACATTTTTTTGACCGTGGCATCATGTCTATATACCCAGTTCATGAGGCTGCACATGCAGCTGCACATTTGGGGATGGGTCATAACTGCTCATCAGTGCCTTCAGTGCATCACTTGATTCACTAAGGTTGAGAGAACAGCAAATGTATTCAGAAATATGCAGTCACTAGGACAATGTTGGTATTTCAGATGAAGGATGGAGTGACAGAATCACCACTTAATTACATGATTGACAATTTACACTACACAGGCATGATCTAGGATCTTGGCTTACATGGCAGGAAGTGGAAGAGTATGTTTTGACTGTGATGAAAGAGAAGTCTATTTCTGGTGCAGTAAACCACTTGTAGTTCAGGGAACACGTTGCCTTGACTCACAGAGATTTACTGAAATGGGTAGCGATTGCCTGATATCGGAAACATGTTTGCTGCTCACAAATTGACTCCAGCTATGGTATATCAGCACCAACAGTTCCTCCACTTTTAGTGTAACACTTTAAAGATTCAGGCCCATTTGTATTTCAAGAGGGATGTTTTCTTGAAAAAAGAAGCCCTTGTAATTCCATCAGTCCACAGGTAGTATTTCAGGACTCACGGGGGACACATTGACTCAGTGCTTACCAGCGATGTAGTCTATTTTCATTCACAGTCTCAGAGATTGACAAGGGAACAGAACATGTGAGGAAGCAAATGAATGCAGGAACTGAGCGCAGAGAAAATCTGGAGAGGCTACAAGTACAATCCTGCTCTCCTTGTGCAGACAGTGAGATGCTGAGGTTTCCAGAGATAGCCCAAGGCATTTTGCCACCTGAGGCAGTGCAGAAAATGGCATCCCTCATTTATTCAATTTGCACTGCCTAAGGATTTAACTCTTCCTTGATTTCAAGCAAGATACTCTGTTCATCACAGCTGGGCCAAAAGTAACAAAATGAGTTTCAATAGGGACAAATGTAAGGTACCATGCATCATGCCCTGCTTCCAGAACATGAACTCTGACTCAGAATTTGAAACAGAGGATATGCCAGGACCTACTATAGAGGAAGAGGTTACAGTGCCACAAACAGAACAGGGTACAGTACCAGCTCTAACACTGGCCTTTTCCGCACTTTGTTTTTAGAACGGTGCAGAGCGTCCTCCAGGGAGGACGTTTGCACTTGGGAGCGGACTGGGTCTGGACTACTTTGTGTAGTTCCAGACTTCAACCCGCTCCAGAATGACCCAAAGTGGTCGTTCTCTGTGCTTTTGAAAGACTGCTTAAAACAGGTCTTTCAAAACCACGGAGTGTGCCACTCCATGGCCTCGCTCTGGTGCAGATTTGCAAGCTCGCACCAGTGCAAGCCTGCAGATCTTCCGGGGGCGGGCTTTAGGTTGGCGAGCTTCACCAGTTGGTGGAGAGCCTCCACCAACTGGAAGCCGCCATTTTCATCCCCGGAGCAGTGCGGAGCGCTGCCACTCACTGCTCCAGACCAGCCTGGACCCGCCGATGGAGCACTCCGGTCTGGTGAGTACCAACATGGGGCGATTTCTTCGCCAAGTGCGAAAAAGGCCAGGGAGTCCTGCCACTTCAGAAATGGAAGGTAACTTACCTATCCCCACCTTTGCCAAGGGCGGACAGCAAAGAGAGAACCTGTAGTGATCTCATAAGATTTATAGCTGACAGCAATTACTCAGGCAACAGCTGTGTGAGGGTGCTGACCTATATAGGTGCTGCCCTTCTCCAGGAGTTGTCAGAGTTTATCTGATCTTCCTGACTGCTGGATATATTGTGGAAATCTGTGCCTGTGCCACAGTATTCCAGATGAGGTGTCACCAAAGCAGAATAGAGTGGTATTATTGCTTCCCTTGATCTTGACACTATACTCCTATTGAAGCAGCCCAGAATTGTATTGGCTTTTTTAGTTGCTGCTTTGCTTTGCTGACTCGTGTTCAGCTTGTGATCCTTTTTTGGAGGTATTTCAATAGATAGAAAATAGAATATTTTCAAAACCTGCTGAAATCTGCCATTGGAAATGACTTCCTCATTTTGCCTAAGAGTAGGGCCTGTACATTGTACATGTGTTCCATTATGTAGTAAGTGTAGCTGGAGGGTAAATCCTGGATCAAGCCACTTTTGTCTTTCCTCCTTTTCTTCCTGGCATCGAAGCTGGTCATCGAAGCTTACCAACACTACCATCCTTGCTGTGGTGGTTGGTCACCGTCAGCGCCAGGATAAACCCAGTGTTGGCTCTACTTAAATCAAACCTGGATAAATTCTCTAGCCTACATGATAAGAGATAAGTTGCTAGTGCTGCAACCAGAGTTGAAACAGGGTTGGAGGTATAAATGATGGTAAAGAGAGGAGGGTTATCAAATCTACCTAATGACTGTGTATGGCCTTTTTGATAATTGTGGAGGCTGGTATTCTCTTCTATTCCCTGCAATAGTCAAAGCCCCCGTAGGACTCATGCTTCTACTGCAGTCCTTGCATATTCTGTCATGAAAAGGCATCAAAATGTTACACTGAATTTGTTTTGTTTTTGTTTTTGTTTGTAGTTTTGCTGCCAGGGATGGGAAGGAGTTGTGGAAGTTTCTGCTTCTTATAGCAGAATAGCTTGCTTTGCTTGGGACTATACATTTTTTGTGCTTTTTTGTGATCATGCAGGCTTTGCTTTATGGCAGCCCTATGAATGAGGGATTTCCTCCATGGTTGCTGGCAGCTCTAGTCTGGTCATGCACACTCAGGGCTGTGGCTTCATTTATTGAGTCGACCTATCTGCAGTGTGGTCTTTTTCCATGCCTAGTAGGCAGTATGAGGGATGAGAGAAGCATCTGGCTATATCCTATAGTGAGACACAACCCATTTTCTCACTACATTGTCATAGTGCTACTATTCCAATTTTAGCATTCTATGGAGTCCCAGCGTTTGCAGTTTAGGGAGGGGCATTTAGAAATCTCAGTCAGAGAGCTCTTTGGCCTCAGTAAACTACAAATCCCAGAATTCCACAGGATGTTGAAAGTGGAATAATAACTCTATAACAGTGTAGTGCAAAAATGGCCACAGACTGATGGCATCAGTTCCCTTCTGCAACTGAGTAACAGTATGATGAAGAGTCACAATGGGACCCTGCAGTTGTCCTTTGTTCTGCACTTGGCACTGTTGGCTGCTGGCAGGAGGGAACTGGTCACATGCCCTGCTCACCAGTGCCACAGAACTCTGCCACTCCAGACAGCTGAATGGCTTTTAAGTTGGGTGTCAGAGGCATTTACACTTGTGACAATAGTCCCATGGTTGTAAATACAAGTAGGGAAATGGTTATATGGTCATAAGCATAGCTTACGACATCATAACTGACTAATGCCAGCCATTATTTTTTGCTCAAAAACTCAAGGCAGTTTTATGTAATTTTTTCCCCCAAACAAGTTCCTAAATGTAAAAATAAATGTAAATACAATTTTTAAAAAATCTTGTGAAGATTTTATTGGCACAGTATCTCAACGTATCAAAGTGTTGGAACTGATAAGACTCACAACTTTAGTCATTATGGGGTTAATTGGTCTGTTGGTGTTATAGAGGACCTTCAGCTGCTACTGTTATTGGCAGCAGTTGTAAAGGCTCTATAAGATTAGCATTCTCTTCATGAACACTCACTTCCTGATTTGCTCTGATCTGTTGTTGCTGCAGTTTGTATCCTATCCTGCTTCATTGTGGTGTTGTATGATATTCCGATGTATTTTATGTTTGTATTTTGATTTGTCAAACTTGCTCATGTTCTCTTTTAACCTTTTGAACACTAAGAACCCACATGCTATTTTTATCTTTTAACTAGAATATATAAAAGACTATTTCTCTTTCCCTATTTGGTCTTCTGAATTTCCTTTGTATTTACAACACAAAGCACCCCTTCTCACCTGTCATAATTCACCTTCTGGAGTTGGAAGATTCAGACACAGAGTCAGAGTATCCAGAATACCAGGAATTTACAACTCCTGATGTTGGTGGTTTCTATGGGTCAGAGGTGCTGGGGACTGAGGTGTGGGGGGGTGCCCCCTAGCAGGAGTTGAAGATGTGTTGCAGCCATCTGCCGTGTGTAGAAGGCATAAGGAGATGGTACATAAATTCCATAGGTTCTTAGGTAAGAGACGCTGACTAAGCAGGAACCTGGTGACTTGCGACAGCTAGCTATAAATGTTCCAGCAGTTCACTGTCAGTGTTGTTACTTACAATTACCTGTCTTGGTGACTGGCAGTACTCTTTGGTGTTTTCTATTCTCTGGACCTTGGACTGGCTACTGTTTACCACTCTGCTTTACTCCTTGCTAGCTTTGTTTATTTGGACTTTCAGCTTGCTGTGCAACTTCTGGACTGGCTGATGACCATTTACTTGCTTTCTCCTTCATCCTGCTGGATAACCTGTGACGGACATGAACTGGCTCAAATGTCCAACAGCTCTTGCATTCCATCTACCTACTTTCTGGAACACTTGCTGACTGGAGCATAAGTCATCAGTAAAGTTTGAGAAAATGTGTGAACATTCTTTCTATCTCCTCACACACACACCCCCACCCCATGGTTGTTTTCACATGCTGGAAACATGCCCGGATGAGTAAAAATTCAAGACTAACCTTGGGTGGCCCAATCGATCATGACTTCTGAGATGGCCGATTTGTGTCCTGGTCACATTTACACTGTAATTTTTTTCGTCCTCCCTTTATCTCACTGGTTGTGGATATTGTGACTAATTCCCAGAGGGAGGGAAATGTCAAGTGAATGTGGCTTTTATCACATGAGCTGGTTATCATTTGCAGAGAGACGTGCTTTCATCTGCATGAGATCATGCCTCTTAGCTTCTCTTGTGATGTTTCTGTTCCAATGAAGCATCCAAATACGTTCACTTTCTGTGATTTCAAGCTGCAGCTGTGGAAATGATTCAATTTGACATGCTGTTCCAATTCAATAGCAACCCACCTCAGTATGATTTCTGATAGAGTCACTGATCTACAGTGAAGAAAGAAGAGACGTGACACATTTTTTGGAGTGTAGGCCTGAAAGTGTACAAATGGTGAAATTATAGGATTTTGGGGTACACGTGACTGTGGGTATGCATGAAGGTCTTAGGCAGGGACTGTGAGGATACAGTGCCTGCTGCTGTTGTTTTCTTAGAAATGAGTAAGGCTTCTGATGATCCTCTCAAACTGACCTAGGATTTTTTTTTGAGTTTTTCAAAGAGAAAAAACGTATATATATACATGCACGCACGCACGCACGCACACACACACACACATACCAGAAAATCTGATTTTTTTTTTCCAAATTGCTAAAAGAGTTTACTCACCACTCATCATCCCTCTTGTCTCTTATCCTCCAAGCCTTCGTTGCCACCTGGGGGATGCTAGTAATTTTTAAGATTTAGGTCCTCATAATTAAAGTCCCTCGGACTGGTCCCCAAGCACAGTCCAAAAATGCAGGCAGTGTGTGGTCCCATATCAATAAACTACTTACACCATTTTTCATTTCTACCCTCAGTAGGTCTTTTTTAAGGTCTAATAAATCTCCATTCAAGACCATGCCTTTCCAACACACTTTAGATTGTGACAGGTATAACTCTTAAAGTGCATTAAAGTGCTGGAAGGAAAACCCATTCCACTGTCCTACCTGTTGTGAAGATGGTTCTTAAGCTCAGAGGTGATGGGGACACATTCCAGTTAGTCAAAAAAGTTCCAGCACATCAGCCCTGTGGACTACACTCTGCTAACACACTATCTGTCACATCAAGGATTTCCTAAACAAACTCTTAGCTTTCCTTCAGTTGGCACAGTGCAGAATTAGCAATAATGGAGACTAGGAAGGAGAGAGAGAAAATGGAGGCCTGTTCCCCATCCTTATATTCCTCCTACCTTCCCTCCTTTTGTCCATCAGTATGGTGGGTCTCACGTCTCTATAGTTGCTATGGTTCTTCCCAGTTTTGTAGGCTCAAGTCCATTGACTCAGACTCAAGTGAGACCTAAGTCACTTCAGTGACTTGACTTGGACTTGACTTACCATAAATGATGCACTGATTTGACTCAACTGGTGACTTGTATATTTTTAGCGACTGACTTGCTGCCTTTGGTTCAGTAACATAATACATTCATCCAGAAACCATACAACTTTCCCTGTCTGACATTTTCTGCTTTCTCTATCCTTGCCTAGAACAGAAGGATGAATCTTTTTGGACTATTATTCCCAAAACCTCCAAGCCACCATGGAGTATTTGGAAGGCTGAAGTCCAAAAGATATATTTGTTAAGCCCTGACTAAAATTAGAAAATTTCAGCTCGTTGGAGACAGAAATGTTTTTCGACTGTTCAGTCTTTCTGTGACGTAGTGAGAGCTGAGCTGATCATTGATGAGGTTTCATGATTACCCTTGTGTCACTGCAGCACATGATCTATTCATTCTGGAGCTTTCTTGGACTTTCTAAGGTTTAGTATTTTGTAACTGGTATTTTGCTTTAAAGTTTTTTAAAAGGAAAAAGTCTTAAAATAGAAAAAACGGGGTAAAATCAATGTAGACTTTTAAAGAAAAAACATGTTTTGAATGTGCTGGCTCCTAAAACATATGGCCCAGCTATAAGAGGAAAGCTAATAAGCTGCATAAAGTATGTTTTAATAACTCAGGAATTGACATAGATATTAAAAGCTAGCTTCCAGATTTGTCTAAAGGCAATCTGGAAAATACATTGGCTTCCAATGCAAGTGCCTCTCAAATGTTTCTTTGCATTATGAAAATGGGGTGCATACATACTAATATTATGGAAAACGAATATTACAAATTTGTACTTGAAACCTAATCCCTAGGTCAGCCTAGGCTCTAGGGTCTCTTAAAATGAAATGTAGTTAGCAGGTGTACTGAAACTAGGATTTATTGATTAATGAAGATATTGAGGGGGATGTAGCAATAAAAACCTAAAGAAAGGGAAAGTTAACTCAGGCCCTTTCCAGACGTGAGGGAGGAGAAGCACGAAAACGCTACTCACCAGACTTCTTCAGCGTCCGGGCGAGTCCGTCGGGATGAGGTGCAGTGTGAGCTTGTCGCTCCGCAGTGCTCCGGCATCCTAAATGGTGGCTTCCGGTTGGTGGAGGCTCTCCACCAACCAGAGAAGCTTGCCAGCTTAAAGCCTACCCCTGGCAGATCTGCAGGCATGCACTAGTGCGCGCCTACAAATCTGCACTGGAGCGCAGCGATGGAGCGACACAGAGTTGCTTGCTCCGTGCTTTTTAAAAACCTCTAAAAAGAGGTTTTTGAAAAGCACGCTGCGCGACCAGTTCCGGCCACTTCAGAGAGGACTGAGGTGTGGAACTACAATAAGTAGTCCGCCCCAGTCCACTCTATGGTGCAGAAGACCTCCGTCGGAGGTCGCTCTGCACCATTTCAATTGCTCCGTGTGGAAAGGGCCTTTGATCCCTTAGCTGATCAAAGCGGTCTTTCACCATAGCTGTTATACACTGGAGTCATCATGACACAGCCACCAACAGGCCAGTTTTCTGGGCTAGATTTCACATTCTCCCCCAAATGGAACCAATTGTCCTGATTCATTCAATTGAAAGTACTGGAAAAGGGATTCCACCTAAACGTTAGGAAAAACTTCCTGATGGTAAGAGTAGTTTGGCAATGAGATACATTATCTCAGGATGTGGTGGAGCCTCCCACTTTGGAGATTTTTAAAGAGAGTCTGGATGGTGGTAGAACATTTTTCCATATAAAGGGTGTGATCATGACCATTAGTTCTATCAGCTCTGGCAAGAAAATGACACCCTTTGCTTTTTGAGTGCCTGTAGTTTGAATGTAACCTTCCTACACTCTTCCTGTTGAAGTACTCAGTCTCATCCATTACATCAAAAGCCTGGTATCTCCATGTCTCCTTCCCCTCTGCAGCCCTACGTAGTGGAGAGTCATTAGAATCCCATCTTGAGAGAAAGGCAGGACATAAATTCAATAAAGAAATATAAAATAAAGAAAATGTCTGAAGCTGCAATCCCAAATGAATTTTCCTTCAAGTCAACCCCAATGAATTGAATGGGGCTTACTTTTGAGAAGAGCTGGAAAGACATTGCGTTGGACATAATATCTTGTTCACTTATTTACTACACTTGTTTACTAGCAAACAAGCTAGTAAAATATGGGCTAGACAATACTACTGTTAGGTAGATTTGTAACTGGTTGACTGACCAAACCCAAAGGATACTCATCAACCTCTGCTGCTGGAACTAGGTCATGGAGCAATAGCTTCAAACTTCAGGAAAAGAGATTCCATCTAGACATTAGGAAGAACTTCCTGATGGTGAGACCAATTTGACAGTGGAATATGGTGCTTTGGAGTGTGCTAGGAGTCTCCTTATTTGGAGGTTTTTAAACAGAGGCTGGATGGGCATTTGCTGGGAATGCTTTAAGGGGTATTTCCACATTCCAAGGAGTTGGACTTGATGGCCCTTGTGGTCTCTTCCAGCAGTATGATTCTATGTCTTGATGAAAGTAGCATGTCCAGGCATTCCAAGACTTGTTGCAAGAAAATGACCACTCTACCTTGAACATTTGGATATTTGCAAGACCTCTTGGGCATTTCTGAGGAAGAGGATGTGTGCAAAAATGTAAAATATAAACAGCTAAAATGTGCAAAACTGGAAAAAAATAAGCAGAAATGCATTTTTAGTCAATAGGAAAAAGCTATATAAAGTAGGCAAAGGGTGCAAATGCACATGCTGATTAGAAAAACTGGGTTTTTCAAAATTGAATGTTGATGCAGAAAGAAAACCCACTGGCTGGAATTCTGTTGGTTCACTATGCCAGACTGTAAGTGTAGCAGATGTGAAAGAAGCAAGGAATTTGAAAATGGCTACTTGGAACCAACTTATAGTTGTTCTTCTGTCTTTTTTTTTGTCCCTCCCCCTCCCCTTTTTTTTTTTACCACCTCTGCACTACCCTAGGAAAGGTAGATCTCCTGTACAATTGCCAGTTAGGACACAAATTCCAACCAGCATCTCAAAATATGATATGAAACAAAGGTAGGAAGAAAATGCAGATGCGATTGGGAGAAATGCATCAAAGGGATTTCTTGTTCTTTTGGCTTTTGTTTCACCTGCTGTAATAATCCTGCCTTCTGCTGTCAAGTAGGAGAGTGGATCCCTGAAGATCATCTAGCTGCCATCACTTATTGATTTAACCCCCACTGACTCAGTAACTCAGTGGGAAGTTCCTGGGGAATTCCATCCGAGGTGAGAAGAATATAAGCCCTAACATGACAAGCTAAATATTCCTACTCTACTCACAATAGCGATGGAATTCTGGGTCTTGGATGGTGTTGGGAAGCTGGGAGTCTGAATGCATTTGTCCACCATGAGGTCTAGCTCCCCCAGGTGAGGTAGACAATCTCCATCCCAAAATGTCAGTCTCTTTCTCTCTCTTTTTCTATCTCTGTACCTCATGGTACCCTGACGTTTTATAACCTCTACTCCCCAAACTGGTCTTCTTCACTGGGCAATTGTCGTTTGTGATCTTTGTTGCTCTTTCTTGATGCTGACACCAATAAATGTAACTTAAACAAAATATATAATTCACCCTACCTGGAAGGGAGACTATACTCTCTAGCTATGTTGCTCACATAATGGGAGAATCCATTATCATACTTGCATATTCCCAGGTTGGCATTTACACTCTTTCTTGAAATATCTCAGGCTTCCTCCACCTTATTTCCCTTGTGTTCTTCTTCCTCCCCCACCTGCCCATGTGTCACATCTCAGATTCATGCAACATTTCAGAAATTGATTCAGAACATTTCAGAAAGCCTTCTTTATTATTATTCAGGAGTTATAGCCAATATGCTGAAGTGTTTCAGTCATATCACACAAGTTAAACATTGGGAAAATTTTATTTTGGAGCAAACATTCTGCTTTCGCTCACTTGACCTCTGTTGAATCTGTGTCTTGGAAACAATAGCTGCATTTATTGGTGGTAACCATCTTTACTAATTCCTAGATAAAACAAAGAGATAGACAGATAGAAATACATTTCATGTGGGAAAATACTGGGTTAATTTAAACTAAGCTGGGAAGTAGGAATGAATAGTTCTCAGTAGTGCTAGGAGTTTCCAAAAAGTACTTTGGAATTAAGAAAACATCATGTAGATCTCCAAGACAAAATCAGGCTGTACAGAAATAAAACCTGGGACTTTAAGAGACCCTTTTCTCATTTGGAGGGGCTCAAAATCAAGGAGAGATTTTCACATCTCTGCTGTTGAGCACGTGTGTTAAGATTGCCCTTTGTTAAGCTTTGTGCAAATCTGTGTTGGTAAACTGGGTGTTAATATAAAGTTTATACTGCTCCCTCAAAACACAGTGTCTCAGATTCCTCTTTGCCCAACTGTTCAAATAGCTTTAGTGTCATTCAATATGTCACATTATGATAAGCAGTAATCACATCAGAAAACAAAAGTGATAGTACAATTGTCCCAACTTGAGATATCCCTAATGAAGAAGTTTTCTCATGCTGATCCTTGGAATTCCTTTCCCTCCATGGCACACCAGGCACCAACCCTGATGTTGTTTCATTGTCAATTATAAACTTACTTTTTTGGAGAAGCAGATTTTAATAATGGTCTTGTTACCCCAAAATATGGGTGACCCAGGGGTCCGCCCATAATGCCAGTGCCCCCATGAAACAGTGGGGAATATTAGCTCAAAGAGGAGGCCTATGAGAGGGGGATAACTTCACAAGATCTTTTACACCTGTGTATACTCTTACTAATGCAGGAATACCAGCTGGAGAACCAAAGAATATCTTTAAAATGTTTTATTGGGGAAATTAACAATAACACATTCACAAAAATCAAGCAGTCACGCAATCACACAAGGCTAACTGAAGGAAAAGGGAGGAAAAATTTGGATAGCGAGAGTTTAGGGTGAAGTAGGCAATATTTACCAGTCCAGCAGAGAAGAAACAAAGCAGTGATGTGGCTTAGACTAGAAGTCCAAGCGTAGTATAGATTGGGAATCAGAGCAGCAGAGTGACATCAAGTATGCCAGAGGTACTACAAGTTGACTAGCCCAGAGCCAGGGTTTAAAAACCCTATTTCTGCCTGGAGGGCAAAAGTGTTAATGGCTCTCTGGCAGCACAAACAATGGGGTCCAGAACAGACTAATGGTCTTAGTATTATGTGACATAGGACTGAGGGGAATCATGATCACTTCTTGATTGCTGGGCAGCAAAGGGAATAAAGGAAGACTTTGCCAGGGAGTGGGAAGAGGGTTGAAGATAATTAGTTTACTTTTGAGTTCCATTGTCTCTGGAGTTTGAATCGGTGATGGACATTTGCAAATCAATTGTTGCTGGAGTTCCCCAACAATGTCCCCCAACAATTCCTAACTATGACTTGGCCATGCCTAACCTAGTTCTTGCACGTGTTCAACCAGTCCTTCCTCTTAGCCAGCATGGCCATACAGCCATAGCAGTATATGATTTATATTTATACCAATTAATATTTGCCAATTAAACCATACCAAAGCAGGGGAGTGTACGGCCTGGTAACAATCTTGGTGGTTTCTATGGCAGTTCGATGGTGAGCTTGCTCTGCTATTTTGAGTTGAGCTCCAAAGGAGCTATCCAAGGTGCTGAACTTTGTCCTCAAATAGATAGAACACATGGATTGCTCTGCTAAAGTTTGGACTAAAACCTGGGCGCATTCACACCACATTGACATGGAAACACTAGTCACGAGTCTATTTTCATCTAGCTTTCTGAAGTGTTTTGATTTTACTGTGGCTTTTTGTACTCTATTTTAATAGTTGATGTAATGACTTTTTTACACTGACTTGACATTTTGATAGTAAAAGGTAGTGTATACATCTATGGTACTAGGACTAGAGGTAGTGGTAGTAGTTTATAAACACTTTGACTCTTTGATATCAGAGCAAATGTGTAAAGAATAAATTGGCTTGTCACTTATACACTTATCTGTTGCAAACTGTAGACTCTATGGTATAAAGCATACAGATTACTCTCACTGTTCCCAGTCCATGGTTGTTGTCAGTGTTGATCATGATTTACACATAGGGCTGGAACCATAAACCATCTTCCGAGGAAGAGATTGCCAGCAACTATGGGGAAAAAGTGTTATAAATCAACAGTTGGAGGAGCACCAGTTCCTAAAATTAGATTTTTAGTCTTCAAGACACATGTAATTTGTAAAGAAAAAGGAAACATATTTATTTTTCAGGTGTTTTGCATGCCTCTGATCAAAGGGGCTGAACTGCAAGATCTGAGCTTGAAATTTGTATTTTTAGAACACATTTGCATTGCAGGTGAGGTTGTCACGTTTTGATGATTAAGAAAGAAGCTTAATTGAATATGAAGGTTACATTGGGACAGGGATAGCTTTCTCTAGGCCGTTTCCTTAATTCTCGTCTATTCTCCCAACCATCATTGAGACCATTGCCTAATGTGATGCTTCTTAGACTATCTGAAGTACGGACAAGCATTTTTTCCTCCAATCTGCTGGGAACAGGCACTCTATGTATGCTCATTGGGTACTATTGCTTCTTTTTCTATTGGAAATTTTCCAGGGAGTGGCAGCTGATGCATGAGGGGCCACCACTGGTCCAGCAAACCACTTTGAGTAGACCAGGTCCAAAGAATGTCAAGGGTGTGAGCCTGATTTTTCCACTGTCTCCCCCCATCAGTCCCCCCATCATAAACACCATCCACATTATTTGTGCTCCTGATTTGTGACTACTGCAGTTTTAAAGTTCTGAAATTCTCCTCCTTTCAGAGACAATTCTGCAAGAATTTTGGGAAGTTAAGATTACTGTTGTTAAGGTATGAGATGTTTCTGTCTGCATTTACAAGGCAAAACAATGTTAACTCTATCTTCTGCGCTGCACTGACTCACAATGATCGGCATGCAGAGTGGATGATGATTTCTAAGAAGCACAAAAGTTTTCATGGAAATTGCCCTCTATTTTGGTTCAGGTGTTTTGCTCTCAAGAAATAATCAAAGTTACAGATATCCTCAGCCCTCTCATTCATTTCTTTAAAGGTACAGCAGGATGTCCCTAGAAACAGGGGCTTTGGTGTAGTGATAACTAGTTAAGGCTATGCTTTCCCTGGTTGGCAACTGCACTCTGGCCTTTTTAATGCTAAGCAGACAGGTTTTAAAACCTAACACTCCTCCCTTGTGATTTACAGAACTGTTATTTCTCAAGAATGAAGATCTGGGTCATTGCTGCAAACTACAAGCCTTATTTTATTGCTTCATCTCTGCTCCCAGTTTTATACTTTATATTGATTTTATGGTTTTAACTTTATCTGTAATCCATACTTTCATATAAGCCACATTGAACACTTTTCTTATTAGATGGCATATGCATAATATAAACTGGGGTGCACAACTGCAATGGAATGGGGGGGGCAAAATTGTGCCCCAGGACATTAAAAGGGGGAACGCATGATTTTTTAAAGATACCACCATCAAAAAAATGTATACATAAGTCTATTTCTGATTTTCTCCCAAGACTTGTTTCTTGGGAGCTCTTTTGAGAGTAATAGTGATTTGAGTGGCTTATATTATTGTAACTTTTGGCAGATCATACTACATTGCAATCAAGTTTGCACCTTTGTGGGAGCAACCCATATCCCCTTGGATTTTCATGTCATCATTTCTGACACTTTTTTCAGGTTTATGTTCCTACCAGTGCTGCTTTACAGATGGTAAATCTGTTGGGGATGATAGGAGTTTCAGCTCCAAGGAAACGCAGCGGAAAAACCAGAGTTCAGCGAGCCAACAGCAGCAGCCTTGTTCTCCAGTAAGGATACTCACACACAGAGGAGTTTCTTCCAAAACAGGAGGCACTTTATCTTGCAGCAAAGTTCCGTTATATACAAAACATAGGACGGACGGACAAAAGCTTGCGCCAGGCACCAGGTTTGGTCAACAGACAAATACATACTGGCGTTGCTTTGTTATATACATATCTACAACCAATCAGGTAGAGGTTTGCACACCTCCCTCTACCACCTGCACACGACCCCCGTTTCTTATGCAACCTTGCAATTACCCACAGCTGGGGCATGATGTAACCTCTTTGCAGTGGGCTGATCATTTTCCCAGGGTTCCCTGCCTGGAATCCCTGACAAAATCAAACATTTGCAGACAAATATGTTATGCAAATCATCGTCGTCGTCATCATCATCCCCCAAAATCAGGACTTGAGACACCTTAAAAATTTAAATAAATAGAATGCAGTTTTTTAAAAAAGTTAAAAAGACATTGAAATAGAATAAGAATAATAAAAAAACCCATACCATTTAAAATGTAGTTAAAAATGTTCATTGATATTCTACATCAGCCACTTGGTTACATACACAGACCTAGGTAATATCTCCTTGCCCAATCCCTCTCCACCCACCTTAAAAGCCAGCAGCCACATTGGGAGAAGGAGGTCTCCTCAACTTCCAATCCAGACACAAGGAGAATGACTTTTTCAGTGCTCTTCACCAGCAAGAGAGACTCCAATAAGGAATTGTGACTGGGATCCGGCTTCTGATTGTCACAAGCTCATTTGCTGGTGAGAGGGTCCTGGAAACACTGTCCTCCCCTGCCTTCCTTTATGTGATGTGGCTGCTGGCTGCTAAGATGAGTTGCGGGGGGGGGGGGTTTACATAGTCTTAGGCCATTTCTGCACAATGGGGCTGTCCTGTGATGGAGACACAATGGCAGTGGTCCATGGGTTGTGCTTTTGCATGATGTCGTCATGGTCCCACTGCCATCCCATCCCCACGTTGAGCAATTGCAGGTTATTCACTTAATGGAATAAATCTGTTAAGCGTCTATAATTGTGTGATGCTCCCATCCTTCCCAGCCACGTGGAAGCATGATGGAGGCACTTCCTTCCCAATGCAGCATGAGAAAAAGCCAGGCTGTGCTGAGGAAGGCAGGCGCGTGTTGTTCACTCTTCCTTCTACAGGGAGTCGGCCAGGTGCAGAGGAGAGTGTTCCCGTTGCACTCCTTTCTCAGCAAAGGTGCTGCTGGGATTGTGATAGGAGGACAGCAGTATCAGGTAGGGTGCAGAAATGGCCTGGTGGCACAGTAGTTAGAGCCCTGGTGGTGCAGTGGTTAAATGCTGGTACTGCAGTGACAAGGGTGTGAGTTCAATCCTGATGGGCTCCAGGTTGACTCAGCCTTCTATCCTTCCACAGGTCGGTAAAATGAGTACCCAGCTTGTTGGGGGAAATTAGCTAACACATTGTAAACCATTTAGAGAGCACTTAGCTGATAAGCGGTATAGAAATACACATGCTATTGCTATTACTATTAATGAGCACAGAGCAGTTACAGATCTGCAACCCTTGTTTACGAATCTGTAACAGGGATAAATAAAGATAACCATTAGAATTAAAACAATAAAGCACACTCTTAAAAGCCCTTCCTTTGAAACCTTAACTTTTCAAAATCCTTCCAGAGTAAAAAAGAGTCTTTGTCTACAGACGGAAGGATGCAAGGAAGGGGACATTCTAGTCTCCTTAGAAAGGGAGTTCCAGAGCCTCAGGGCAACCACAGCCTACCTCTGATGTAAATGAATGAATGAATAAATCACATCTTTCTTGGAATGTACAGTGGTTACAAGTTTCAGCTTATAATCTCCTCTTCACTCATCTGCCTCTCCCAAAATATCCTACACTTTTTAATCAGCTAATGCTGTTTTCCCAAAAGCATCCAGAAGATAAAGTGTCTCTTCATCTTTCGTCCTAGATCTAATCATCTCAGTTTCAAATCAATTCATTCCTGTGACCTACTTTTCAAATGCAGCCAGCTTGTTCCTTCCTCGTTGGGAGGTCTGCTGGTAATTCAAAGAACCAAGAGAGATTTGGGTAAAGTCCACTTGTTTGCTTTCCGTTTCATTTGTACTGGAAAAAAAATGTATCATATATGCACACATTTGGGAATGGAGTGTACAGATCTTTGAGGGAAAACTTTTAAAAATAAATCAACAGTGATAATCCAGGAATAGACAACCTGGGCAGCTCTTATAAGTCTTATACAGCATAGCCCATGGGGAGGAATGATGGGAATTATAGTTCAAATATGTTTGGAGGGACATAAATCCTATTCCCCTCTGTAAGGATTTAATAATTTCTGTCATGGATTAGCAGCCCTCTGCTCTTATTGTACAAGTGTTTGATGGTAAGAAGACAGATGGACTGATTGCATGGAATCATTCACTGCTGAGAAGTATGCTTTTTTTGTATGGTTACTTGCCAGTTTGACTGTCATGTCTCCATCTTGCAGAATCCTTAGATATTAGTTTGGTGATGCACTTAGATATCTCTATTGGAGAGTTCTGGTCCGCTCCAGGGGAACCGGGTGGCTCCCAAGTCTCTGGGGGGTGTAATATCTACTCTAGGTTTTCACCTGGACTTTAAAGGTGCTACCAAAGGTATTGAGCCCTATCCACACACTACGTTCAGCAGCAAAACCTGGTGTAGATTCATCAACCTGCTGATATGGGAGCCATCCTTCTCCCCTGGTCTATTCCAAGTTACTTTGAGTGCCTGTTTACGCTATGATTTAATCTTCAGCCACTTTCTTCTTGAAATACCTTTGTACCTTTGAAGCTTTTCAACAAACTACAAATCCATGATAACTTTGGGATGGAACAATGACAACTAGGGTGGTATCATAGTAACATAGAATTATAGAGTGAGAAAGGGGTTTTTTTTTCCACAAAGTGACTGAAAGAGTGAAAATACATCAAAAGTTGAGGAAAACCTCTTGTAATTTGATGCAAAGAGGAGAAACTTTTCACATTTATTTGTTCTTGCGTGCAGGGATGAAATAAGCAAAGATTTATATCCACCAATATGACATACCTGGGCCATTTCTGCACTAGATGCTATTATTCCACTTTCAACATCGTCTAGAATTCTGGGGTTTGTAGTTTACTGAGGCCAAAGACCCTCTGGCTGAGAATTCTAAACGCCCCTCCCTAAACTAGAAAACCGCAGGATTCCATAGGAGGTTGAAAGCTGAATAATAGCACTGTAACAGTGTAGTGCAGAAAATGCTTTAGTGTTGGTTATAGCCTATAAAGCCCTATAGGCCCAGCCTTAGTGAGAGCAACATATTTTCCCATGTGAGTCTGTCCAAGTTTTAAAATCCTCAGGGGAGCTTTTCTCTCAGTCTCAACTTCCCTGCAGGTACAGTTGATGAGGACATGGGATAGAAACGTCTTAGTGACTGCCTCCAGACTATAGAAGTCTCTTCCACACGAAACTAGGTTGGTCCACTCCCTGCTCTTCTTCCAGCATCAGAACTTTGACTTCTAACTGGCCATTGCAGAAGGTCTTGTACAGCCTTCCCCCATTTATTGGATAGGTTAGGGATCACTGCACTGTTAGAAAACAGAACTGGTTGAAAAGTGGAACGCATGTACTGTACTGTAGGGAACAGGAAGGACTAACAGAGGCTTACTTGGGACCACTTCTGCACATACTGCTTGCAATGTTTCTCAGCCAACTTACTGCCTTTCCCCTTCTCTCAGCTCACATTGCAAGTAGAACTGATGAAGAAGCAAACCCCAGCTGAATTAATGGAACTGGTCCTTAATTTGGAAGTGTCAATGAACAAGTTGTTGGATAATGGGGCATAAAATATAGGGGCTTCTTGTAATTAGGGTGGTTTGTGTTTTTTTATCATGGTTGTTATATTTAACTACATTTTAAATTGTTTTAATTTTTTTAAAAAAGAATATGGTTATTTATTTAAACACATTTTACATTTTTGTATTATCCATTTTTTAGAAATCATTGGCCCATTCTGCACTACACTGTTATGGCGCTATCATTCCACATTCAACATCCTGTGGAATTCTGGGGTTTGTAGTTTACTGAGGCCAGAGAGCTCACTGGCTGAGAATGCTAAATCCACCTCCCTAGACTGCAGACCCCAGGACGCCACAGGATGTTGAATGTGGAATAATAGCGCCATAACAATGTAGTGCGGAAAGGCCCATTGGCGAGCGCGCGCACACACACACACACACACACACCTGGGGAAAAGGAAGGGGTTGCAAAAGAAAGTTCCAGGTTGCAATAAATCAATCAATAAAATGTTACAGTGTTTAGCCTTTTTCTGGACAGGATGTTACAATGAATCATGGCATTCCTTACTGAGGAAGAAACTCTGGCCATGATCACATTAGGTCGCCTTGAACTACGGAGGCCTCCCATGCAATATGAGGATAATAATTCTGAGTGACTGTACAGGCTGAACTCATCCAACTCTAGCAACTTTCTGGACTAATTGGAATGAGATATCCATCTGATGTCCAAAGATGAACAAAAAAAATCCAGACTTGATAAAGCCTCTAGGAGACTAGGTTCATACAAGCCAAGTCAAGGATGCTGCTAGCCTAGTACTCTTCATTGCCAGTGGGTCTGCAGGGCCTCAGGCAGTCCAAGGGCTAAGCTAGGAACATCTGGATATAAAGCATGTGTTCTACCATTGACCTATAGTCCCTTCAGTGGCCCTTGGTGCACCATTACTGTGTGTTATAGCTTAACCACTTGTTTCCTCTTCAAATATTGAAATATGACTGTCATGTCACCTCTTAATCTTCTCTTCTCTGGGCTAAACATCCCCAGCTCCTTTAGCTGCTTCTCATAAGGAATGGTTTACAGGCCTTCTACCATTCTGGTTGCCCTCCTCTGGAGACTTTCCAGCTTGTCAATGTCCTTCCTGAACTATGGGGCCCAGAACTGGACACAGTATTCTAGGTGGGGCTTGACCAAAGCAAGATTGTTCGTTGCATCAATAGGAGTATGGTGTCTAGATCAAGGGAGGTAATGGTACCACTCTATTCTGCTTTGGTTAGACCTCATCTGGAATACTGTGACCAGCACCTCAATTCAAGGATATTGACAAGCTGGAGCGTATTCAGAGAAGGATGATCAAAATGGTGAAAGGTCTGGAAGCCATGCCCTATGAAGACCAGCTTGGGGAGCTAGGTATTTTTAGTCTGCGGAAAAGAAGGTTAAGAGGGGACATGATAGCCTGCCAGCCCTGGCAGTGTCGCGCAATTGTGAGGGTGTCATGTGGACGGCTCCTCGCAATTGCGTGACGCTCCAGAGGCCCTTTCACATGGTGAATGCCATGTGAAAAGGGCCTAGGACAAGGAGCAATGGATTCAAGCTTCAGGAAAGGAGATTCCACCTGAACCTCAGGAAGAACTTCCTGACGGTCAGAGCTGTCTGGCAGAGGAATACGCTGCTGCCTTGGAGTGGTGGTGGAGTCTCCTTCTTTGGAGGTTTTTAAGCAGAGACCGGATGGCTATCTGTTGGGAATGCTTTGATGTGTGTTCCTGCATAGCACGGGGTTGGACTGGATGGCCCTTGTGGTCTCTTCCAACTTTATGATGCTATGGCAACCCTCCTCTTGAAATTATAGCCTGATACTTTTATATCCCACTGTTATGCCAAAGGAGACTGGTTCTTTCGGGATACGGAAGGAATGAACACCTCAGTAGATTTGAAGTATTCAAGATTTTATTAGAAAGCAGGCAAAACACACGGTAAATACAGTAAAATCTCTATGTAAAGCAGTCTTCCCAGAACAACTCACATCTCCAATCAACTGTTGAGAACCCAGTGAAGCAATAGCAGAGATATTCCAAGCCAGAGACATGCAGCACCTTTTCAGCTTTCTGTTTTGTACCGAGTCTTTGCAGGGCAATTTGATGGGTTTTTATAGCCCTAAACCCATATGGATTATATGCAGCCTTGCACTCTCCACTGAAAACAACTGTCATCAGCTGGGCACACACTTCTGATTAGGGGCACCTAGGTCTAATGCATACGTCTAAGCAAATGAGCTAATGAAGCTTTTTATGGCAACCAATTATCTATATTAGCAGCTAATGGGTTAGGGATATGTCGTCACAGGGGGTTGGTATAAGTTCTTTCTTACATTCGAAAACCAGGCTGAGCATGTGATGATGATGTCAGATGCCAAGGTTTAACATCAGTGAAAGCCGACGGCTTCTGGGAGAAATAAGCTAGGAAAATTAGCAGACCAAGAAGGTTAGCTTATTGGGACAATTTGCACATGTCACCCTAATACACCCTGCACATTTTCCCCACTACAGCCCCCCACCCCAAATGGGCAGCAGCCCAAATTATTTGCCTGGCTTGATAGGGGGGAGGAATGTTCATTGATTGAGAGAAGGAATGTCCATTATGATAGCAATTTCTTCTCAGTGTTCTTTTCTACCACGCACCAAAAGGTGCCTGATGGGCCAGATGCTGCCCCTTTTGCAAATAAAAACTCAGGCTGCGGCTGCACCACAGCCAGAACACAGCTCTGGCCACTCTCTTTCCTCTGTCCTGTAACACTTATTTACTGGAGTGACATTGGTGGTGTGATGCTAGCATCGTTCCGGAAGAGACAATATAACAAAGTTGTTTGTAGGCCAAAAGCGAAGAAACAAAAAGAGTCAGGAAATAGATACAGAAACTGTGGGTTTTGGAAGCCTTCAAGTCATTTCTGACTTATTGCCACCCCGAGGGTGAACGTATCATGGGGTTTTCTTGGCAAGATTTGTTCAGAGGGGGGTTTGCCTCTGCCTCCCTCTGTGGCTAAGAGGGAGTGACCTGCCCAAGGTCACCAAGTGGATTTCCATGGACAAAGGAGGATTTGAACCCTCTCCAGAGTCATAGTCCAGTGCTCAAGCAGCTACACCATGCTGGCTCCATTAAATAGAATAAACGAACAAATATTAGAAGGTTACAATAAATTTACCAAACAATCAATAGTCCACATATAAAAAAAAATCATAATTGAAACAATTTAGCAGCAACAGATGGGAAGCTCTATAGGGCATGAATCATTAACTGGAGGAAGATTAGGGACCATTGTTATAAACAAAACATTCGATAAAACAGGGCCCAGAAGTGTTTTAACACTGTCATCTTCTACAGTGGCTAATATTAAAGTTCTTATAATCTTCTAATTCTTCCCACCAGACTACAACACTGTAGAATTTTTTGCAAAGTAAGAATGAACATGGCTTTTGTCTTCACTGTCCACAGCCTGTTTCCCCTGGCTTGTATTTATTTTCTGGAAGGACACTAGTGGTGTGATGCTGACATTATCCCACATGGCATGTATTAGCTGATGTTGCGCATGTGGTGGCATTGCCCAAGAATGTGCATTATCCAGGGGTGCATGTTGGACATGGATGTATATTGTACATTCGCACATAGATGTGCATGTGTAATGTGTATGGATGCGCATACCCATTTGACCATGCATTTGATTGCACTTTTCGGACTTTGGTTTACTTGCGCAACATTGCCGTTCAACAAATGGTGTTGAACGATATAGGATCTCAGCTATTACGTGGCCATCCAAAATAGCTGAGTCATTGTCCCTCTCCCACCTCAGTTCCCCAAAGCATTGCAACGGAGACTCATATCCCTAGCTGGGATTTGGATGGCATGTTGTTTTAATGGATGGCTGTTCCTCAGCGCCCTCATTTCAATACACGTTCATTGCCTGGAAGATAACTATCTCTAAGTGTATCACATCAGTATCCACCATATAATGTTGTTATATATTTGTCTCCATCCATGGCTGAGCAGAAATTTCATTTTGTTCTTCTGTATTTGGACATGATAGTCTGACCATGTTTCTGTTGCTTCCTGTGTCTGATAAATTTACCACTGGTGCTTCTTTGTTTTCGTGGCCTTTCTTCTCTCTTCTCCATATTGGGTTTGAAGATCTTTGTACATCAGGAAATCAATGCAAATCCGGGGCTTGCTTGTTTATTTATATTTTGTGGGGAACTTTCACAAACAGCCTGGATAAATGATAGTAAATAAATTTTGCGGACAGATATTGATCTGGCCGCATGATTATATGATATCTATCTCTGCTTTCTCTTGTGCGTCTCTATTAATCTGCTACCATTTTCATTTTGATTTTCCCTTCACTGGCACATGGATTTTATATCAGTGACAGTCTCTTTTGATCTTCTGTCTCTTCTGCCCCATTCACATGCATGGATTTTTAATGCCAAACTGCCAAGAATTCTACACTGAATTGATAGATAACCTTGGCAACACAGTTTCAACTCCATTTTGTCTTTTGTGGCATACTGGAATAGGTTTATTTGACTATATTCTTAGAACTGCCAATTTCTTTCTGTACTGAGGAGCTCAGCTATGATGACATTTACATGCAAACTTTTCTGGCATTTGTGGCCAAAGCATCCATTTTGTTCTGGAGGGAGCCACGGCCACAAACTTCAATAAAGTTCAAAATACTAACACTTGGTTTATTTACACTTGCTGATTTGCATGTCTTGTACTTTAAGTTAACATGAGGTGTCCTCATGTGAATAGTCAAGCAATGGGAAATCTACAGGCACGTGCAGTTCTCTTCCATGTAGTGAAGACACTAGGCAATCAGGCGACTGACAAGATATGCATTTTTACACAAAGGCTGGTATCCTGTTAGTGACATATGCAAACGTAAGTCATCTTAAATTTGCATATGACGTTGTTGTTGCTGCTGAGGTTGATATTCTCTTCCTCCTTCTGCAACATCCGATTCCGCCTGGCCCTCAATGTTTCATGGCAAACATATGAATGCTGTTCATCTCCACTGGCTGCCAATTAGTTTCCAGGCAAAATGCAAAGTGCTGGTTACTACCTTTAAATCCCTACATGGTTTGGATCCAAGTTACCTATAGGATCACCTCCTCCCGTACGATCTGCCCAATACACTCAGGTCCTCTGGGACCCATTTACCAGCCACGACTAGACTAGCAATGATCACTCAGAGGACCTTTTCATCAGCTGCCCCTAAACTGTGGAATGGCCTGCCAGAAGAGATTAAACAGCAAAACATGTAACAGCAAAGAAAGCACTAAAGACCTAGCTCTTCCAGCAGGCCTACCCAGTCAATATTTAACTATGAATTTTAAATTGGAATATTTTAAATGGTTTTATGTGTTTTTAGCTGTATTTTAATTTGTGATGCACCCCACCTTGAGATGTGGAGAGAGGCTGGTAAGAAATAAAATATTGTTGCCTTCATCATCATTGTCATCATCATCATGATCTTCACTTACTTATTTTATTTATCTAATCATTTTATACACTGTTTTTGTCCCTATGTAGAAGACAGCTGGTTTGTGAGTCGTACACATGCCATTCTATGCCCTTTATTTCCAATTTCTATGTACGTTGTGAAAGTTGGACAGTGGAGAAAATAGCTATCATTAGAAGACATGACTCACTAGAACAGACAATAATGCTTGGTAAGGTAGAAGGTATTAGAAAAAGAGGAAGACTACATTACAGATTATATATCTGTATATAGACTGAATCAAGGAAGCCACATTCCTGAGTTTGCAAGACTTCATCAGGTTTGTTGGTGATAGAGTGACTTGGAGATCCCTCATTCATGGTGTTGCCATAAGTTGAAGTCAACTTGAGGGCACTTAACAAGAAGAGATAAATTCCTGGCAGGATGGTTGCATGGTTTCAAATTATCAGCAAGACAGCATTTTAATTTGTTCCAATTGGTGTCTGCACAATACTGTTCTTAACATGGATTTGACTAATGATTTTTAGTTTCAATCTTTGCTCTAATTTGTTTTTAGATGAAGTTTACATTAGTGAGCTGTTTGCAAACCAGCATAACTAGTTCATGGAAATTTACAATAGGAACTGTAGAAATCAGTAGTGGGGCTCCAAATTAAATTGGTCATGCTATGATCCTAATCAAATTCTAAAGATAGCCACTGAGTTCAGATTGGACTATTGTATGACTCATGTTCATCAGTTAACTCTGTAACTGTCTGCTGTGAAGCCAATACCACTAATTTGGAAAGGCTTACTGCCATATAACATTTTGTTACAAGTAACACTTCAGTCCAAGTCTAGGTCCACCACACTATCTTTAATAATATGTCAGAGTTTCAATCTTTGACCTAAATCCAGTTGTTAACCTCTATTAAAGGCTCATGCTGTTAACCTCCATTAGAGTAACATTCATATGATTGTAAAAGTGTTGGTTTTAACATCCAGAATTTGATTCAGTGAATCTGTTTTAATTTGGACTAGCAATTGAATTTAGGTCTTCATCCTTTCACTATGTTCCTGAATTATTTTGATCAAGAAATATAGCCTAAGGTTAAATATTTTTTTCAACACGAGCAAGGAGCAAAAGGAGATGTCTCTCTCTTAATAAATAAATAAATAAATAAATAAATAAATAAGAATTTTATCCTTGCATGAGAATGAAGGGACGAGCTTTGTTTTATTATCAATGACAATAGCAAAGCAGTTTGGTTTTGTACAGCCTCCATGTTTTTTGCCCCAAATCCATTTTTTGCACAAAAATCATTTGCAATTTTCTTTTTGCAAAGTAGTCACAAAATACAAAAAAAAAAAAAAAAAGAATGATATGGAAAAGCTCCTGTAATCTTGTGTGGTAGGGAGCAAACTTTTCAAAATTGTTTTTGTGTGTGAGAAGAATGAGGAGAACCCACAACTGAGCCTCTTTGCATCTTGTGCAGAGAAAAAAACAGGGTATACATTAATTAGATAGATAAAATATGAAAAGATGACCACTCCTTGTGTGTCTGCATATTTCTCAGGATGATATCCAGACAATGGCCATACTGGCTGGAGGAGAAGGTCTAGAAACTGTAGTCCAAAATAGTAAAAGTAAAGTCTGTAAAGGAGGAAGAAACTCAGTTTGGGTCTGTGATGGAAGAAATTTTGACAGAGTTGATTGCCCTCCATGATATGTCTGTCATAGCCAAATAATTAATTTGAAGGGGCTGTCCCAGTGAACTTATGACAGTATCAATTATGAAAGCAACAATAAAAACATCAAGAAGGAACAAAGCTGGATCAACACGGGTGTAAGGAGGCTAACGCTTCTGAAAGCAGTGGGAACCTTTGGAGGCTCTGTTATCTGGTGTCAAGACAGAAAGGAAATGTAGATGGCAAAAGCATACAAGGACCTTCCTGAATTGTCTTTCAGTTCCTTCCATCACTCGTAGAGATACTTAGCCTCACATTTTCTCTATCCAAATTTAATGCTGCTGTTTCTTCCATGAGCCATTTAGTAGCTTCATGCATCATTTGCCATCCTATCCACAGTTTGCTTCTTCAGAATGACTGTCCTGTTTTCCCACTTTGCTTCTAAATGGACCCCCATTATTTATTCTTTGAGGGAAGTCCCAAGCATTTATAGGGCTCCCAGCAAGGTGCTTCCCTGCACTCCCTTGCCTGGGCCTATGATTAGATAGTTCTTTCATAAAATAATAGGCCCTTTTCTAAGGATATTGTCCTCCTAGAATGGGAACAGGAGAAGGGTGAGACCACATGACGCCATCGTGGGGCTGTCCTTCTCCCATTCCCAGGCAGCGCAATCACAGAGTAAATCATTGATAGGTTTTCTCCATCAGTGCCCCTCAATTGTGTCGCCATCCCACATTTACCTGATGTGTGGAGGGTCCAGAAGTGCAATGGCTGTGCTTCCTGCTATAGCAGGAAGAGGCGGGGCCATCACACATCCTGGATCATGGAGGCAGCTGGTGCAGAGGAGAGTGCTCCCGTCGCACTCCTCTCCCAGCAATGCCATTGCTGGGATCCCCGCAGGATGCCCCCAGGATAAAGTAGTATGCAGAAAGGCCATAGAATCATCATGCTGAGACCCTGAAGCAGATGAAAGGCACTCCCTTCTTCCCAACCACCACTGTTGTAGTCTCAGAGGGAGAGGAGAAGAAGCAAGCACAACTCGACCATGCCTAGGCCTAGGGGCAGATGAAAGGCCCTTCCTTCATCTCAACAGCCACAGCCCGAACCACAGAGGGAGAGAAGAAGAGTCAGGCACAGCTTGAGCATGCCTGGGTCCAAAAGCTGATGAAAGGTCCTCCATCCATCCCAACTGCCACTGCACTGCCCTCCGAGGGAGGCAAGAAGAGGCAGTTTCTGTGGGACTAAATCTCTATTCCCTTTTCCTTGTGTTTTGTGTTTGATTAGGATTGTAAGCCTAAAGGCAGGGAACTGTCAAATTAACAATTTGTAAGCTGCTCTGAGAGCCTTTGTGGCTGAAGAGCAGGGTTCAATAGTAAATAAATCATATGAAGTTAGAGTTGGAAGTGACCACGTGGGCCATCCAGTTCAAGCCCCTGCCACCCCCAACAGATTCAGAGACCAGCTGTAATCTGGCTGGTGTTATACCCATGTATAAGTTCACTTACATGTAGCTGCACTTTTCCGGTCATTGTGTGATGGATGTATGCAATTCATGGTCAGTAAGCTGAGTTCCACAAGTGTAACCATTTCACATAGGCTTACGTCATCTTGATGGTACTGATCTTCCTTGTTGCTTATCAGTCTGATTCTTAAAAAGAGTGCAATAGTTACTCATAGACGGGACTTATGCCCTTGAAAAAGGTCAATTATCATAGAATCATAGAATCATAGAAATGTAGAGTTGGAAGAGACTTGGAATTTATAAAAAGTCCAAAATGCATTGGGTTTTTCAAAGAATAAACTTGGACCACCCATAATCATGTGGAGCCTAGTCTCCTTTTTTCTTCTGGCTACAAAAAGAGCCATTTAATTAATGGGATTTACCTATGTGCTGACTCACCACTCAGCAATGACTTAAATGGGTTTATGTCAGTTGGGAGTAACCAACAGGATTCCAGCCATGCACTTGTACATTGTCAGATGATGGATTACTATTCTTCAGTGCCTTCAGTATACCACTTGATTCCCTGAGACTGTAGGATAGTAACTGTGCATTACCCATTGCAGCAGGCACATTGGCAGTCGGACCCCCAGTTGTCCAATGCTGATATTCAGTAGAAGGACAGTGCAATGCAATCACTGTGTTACTATGAGTAACCAAGATCCCCCACTGTTTAACAAAGGATAAGACTTTGGCAGGCAGAATTCCACTAGAATGCCCCACTTACCACCCCATGATTTTATTTCTTTCAATGGGAATCCTTTCATACATTGCATTAGTTATAGAAAAGGCATATTGTCAAGATTAACAAACTGCTACTAGGTTTTGAATCCAGAAAAGACTCTTTTCCAGTTATACCTATCTACAGCATTGTCAGCAAAGACTGAAGACAATTACAACATAAAGTGATGGCACCATGCGTCAGTCTGCAGCAGCTGATGTCAAATTATTTTAAGAGTAACACATCTTTGACACTGTTCTTTCACAACTAACGGTGTATATATGTTTTGACAATGAACTGTTTGCTTCCTAAAGGTATTTTTGACATCTAGAGTTGCTTGTTTTTTTTTTAAATGAGAATGGTTCTTTAATCTAAATATTTCTTCCCCTCCAAATCTGGCAGTCCTTTTATCTATAGAATGGTGCATTGTGTTTGGAAGAAGAATCTGTGGAAAGGGAGAGAGGAAAGAGTTTAGTATTGTTTTGTGTCGAGTGGTTTTCTTTAATTCTGTCAATTCTGCCGGGTTAAACTGTCAGACACTCAACACAGAGCTCAACACCAGCAGATCATGCATACAGATTAGTCAGTCTGGGGAGGAGCAAGCTTCTTCTTGCCAGCCAAACAGAAGCCACCTGCATTGCCCCATGTCCCCATGATAGAAGGAGAAAGTGGGGCAAACAAGGAACATGATGAGAGTGGCCAGACCCATAGCCAGGATTGGTGCATTTTTTTTTCCTTTAGTCTTCAAATTCCTAGCGCGGCAAAGAGTGAACCAATGAAAAACCACTCACACCCAGAACTTTTCTATATCAGCCAAGTTTCCATTCTCTGGGGGCTCTGTCTGCCCCTTTACTTTGGATATCTAAAATGTATTTCTAAATGCTCAACTGAAGTTTTAAGTTACTGCAATAATAGAAATTGAGGGAGTTTTGTTCATTCTGCTACCCTCCAGCGTGCTGTCTGAGCCATCCTGCTTTGACATGCTGCTTCAGGGCTGGTAACTATCACCTATTCCGCCCAATCTCTCTCTATCCAGCCTTTCTTGCCTCACTTTCCAATAGCCTTGTATGGTTCTTGAGAGTGTCTGATTTCTTGTGTGTTTGTTAATTCCCAATAAAACACTCTATTTAATTTTTTAATTAGAGTCCTCTCTACAGTTAATACTAGTATACACAGGTGAAATGATCCTGCTGCTATCTTCATCTTGCAGGCCTCCTTTGAGCTATAATTCCCCAAATTCAAGGAGCTATTGGCATTGTGGGTGGACCCCAAAGTCCCCCAACTTTTAAAGTAACAGTTGCTAAAATGAGTTCCATCAAAATAAAGAGTAGCTAATATTCATCTCTTGCTTACTACCTTTTCTAACAAGGAATATGTGTCCTCTCCTTGGAACAACTGATAGGTAGGTTAACAATCTAATCCCAATCTGGGAGTTCTATGCTTGATTCCATTGTTGAGGTCCATAATATTCCGCAGTATTGTATGAAGGTAGGTTTGCTGCTATTAGGGGAACAGGAACATATGGGAGCCTTTTACAATAGACTCTGGATAGTTCACACGCAGCAACTGGTAGCATTTTGGATTTCAGTTTTTTTTCCAGATGTTGGAATATCTGCATTTGAATATACATAAATAATAAAGTATCTTGAGCAGTGGTAGCTGTAAATTCCTTAACATTTCTTATACTTTAATTTTGCAATTACAGTTACAGAGATTCTCTGCAATTGGGCTGTACATCCTACAAACACTAGGAGTGCAAAGAATATTTCTAGATTTTCTCAAACTCAGTGAGAAAGGATAAAAAAAGCCAACTGTTGTGAGACTTTTTGTCCTGGAGTGAACAAAGGAGTGGTATTTCTTTTTGGTTTTGGTGATTTTGACCAAAAAGCAGAAAATGTTATGTTACACAAAATACAACAAAACTGTTGTATGTAGAGTAGAAAGTAATGGTTGTCGTGCAAAAAAATAAAAAAAATGCCTGAGGTCCTACATCAGGGCTTCGTAGCATATCTCCATAGGTAGAGCTAGACATTGATTGTGCTTTGTAACTCTTGAATAACAACGCTGAGTAACTGAATGTGCACCCAACTAGAGAACCAAATGTGCATGTGTATGTGCATCTGCGCACACATGCATCTGTGCATGCACAGTGGCATTGCATGTGTAACTCTAGTTTCTGTACCCTTGGACTGAATGCAGACATTTCACCCCAGACAAATATATCTAATAATTCACACTGCGGAACTTAACACAAGTTGTAACATGCCTTTACTTTTCCCAGATTGATGTGACAGCTCTCCAATCTGAGGCTGAGAGACAGTGTCTTACCCAAGATTATCCTTCTTTCCCTTGCTTTTCAAACCTTTTTTTTTTTTATTTAAGGATTCGAAAGATTCAAGATTTGTGAGACTCGTGGATTCCCAGAACCTTCCAGGGATTCCGATCCAGATTCGGATTTGAAAATTCTAGATTTGTCCCATCCCTAAAAAATAACATAGAAAATGCTGTTAGCTCCGCTTACTCTGAATCCTTTTTAAATACAGTTCTCTGAAAAGCAGTCTTTTCCCCAGCTCAGTTAGATATTCACTGCATCCTCTTGTGGATTATGCACAACTTTTCATACCCCATGAGCTCCACTGTATTTGAAATTCCTCTGTTAGCTTCTAGCATTTTGGGATGCTTCTCTAGGTAAGAAATGGGATTCTGCTGTCATGGAGATGTCCTGTCATGTCCCAGATAACTTGCTCTTAAAAAGTTCACTCACACTATTTCAAATAGAAGCATTTATTTAGAAAAGCAAGCAAGAGACTACCATATGTTGAATGGTTACAGGTTTTATACTTGCTCATACACGTTTAGGTGCCCATGGCAATGATTGTTGGAAATCATAAATGTCACGTTACCCCACCAGAACCAGCTTTCTCAGACCTTTCTGATGTTTACGTATCTTTCACCGTGGCAGTCAGGATGAGATCCTGCCTTCTTATATTTGTCCTGACTGTTCTCATGCCACCTCCCCAACAGGTTCACATTCCACCCTTCTGATTTCCCCACTGTCCTTGCTGGATGCCCATTAATATCAAACACTGCTGCTATTGCCCCTTTTGGTGCCTTGGTGCCTTTTGAACCCATAACTGAATAAATAGTTGCAAATGACAATTGATACATTGTTGCAATACAGCAATTAGTAATTGATACATTGTAGAGCTACGTATCTACCTCTTGTCTAACAGCCTACATGAAAGCAAATACAATTCTCTAATTAGCCTACTATGGCATGACTTGCCTCCTGACATGTCCTTAACCCAGACTTGGAGGACAGGAAAACTGAATTCAGCTTCTGTTTTATCTTTTGCCACTGAAGGCTCATTTGCATGTGCCCATGGTATGCATCATAGAATCAGAAGAGTTGAAAGAGACCCCACGGGCCATTGAGTCCAACCCCCTGCCATGCAGAAAAACACATCAAAGCATTCCCAACAGATGGCCACCCAGCCTCTGCTTAAAAACCTCCAAAAAGGAGACTTCACCACACTCCGAGGCAGCATATTCCACTGTCAGACAGCTCTGACCATCAGGAAATTCTTTTTGAGGCTCAGGTGGAATCTCCTTTCCTGCAGCTTGAATCCATTGCTCCTTGTCCTAGTCTCTGGAGCAGTGGAAAACAAGCCTGCTCCCTCCTCAACATGACATCCCTTCAGATATTTAAACATGGCTATCATGTCCCCTCTTACCCTTCTCTTCTGCAGACTAAACATACCCAGCTCCCTAAGCCGTTCTTCATAGGGCATGGCTTCCAGACCCTTCACCATTTTGGTCACCCTCCTCTGGACATGTTCCAGCTTGTCGATATTCTTCTTGAAATGAGGTGCCCAGAACTGGACACAATATTCCAGATGAGGTCTAACCAAAGCAGAATGGAGTGGTACCATTATCTTCCTTGATCTAGACACCATACTCCTATTGATGCAACCAAGAATTGCATTGGCTTTCTTGGCTGCCCCATCACACTGCTTACTCATGTTAAGCTTGTGGTCCACCAAGATTCCTAGATCCCAATTTAGGTTGTAGAATATGGCATACAGATATCAAAGAGGAAGATCACATTAAAGTTGGATAGACTCAATCAAAGAAGACCATGTCCCTGAATCTGCAAGACCTGTCTGTACAGGGCTGTAGAGAATAGAGTGGATTAGAAGTCTTTTATCCCTAGGGTTACTGTAAGTTGAGATCAACCTGACAGCAGTTAGCTACAACAATAGCTTAGTTCTATCAATTAATTCTAAGGTTGATTTTTTATAGATTTCAATTATGCTGTAATCCTTTTCATTTGTAAGACACCTTGAGTTCCAAGTTTGAGGAAAAAGATGGGATATAAATAAAGTTACAGAGGAGGAGGAAGTTGACTAAAGGAGCAAAGTGGCCAATGATGCAATAATTTCTGCCCATCAGAAGGTCCAAGGGCTTATACAGTCTGAACCCTGGTTCCAGCACACCCCTACTAGTGACAATATTAATTCATCATAATGTTTCCTGTCTCTGCCTACCCCTCCTTTTAGGAGAATAAAGGTGGTCCCTGCCTGTAGGCAGCCCTTCAGTTGATACCGCCCTAGGATCTAATGAATAATAATCTTCTTACCACTTCACCTTCTCTCAGAGAGCTACCACAGCCATTTTTAAATGGATTGGATGTGTTTAGTTCTTCATTTCTTTCTGATCTGTGGTAATACTTCTCACTGATTTTATATGCTAGTCGTCAGTGTTTATCTTTTATTGTTCTCAATATGTGACATATGTGTTACAGAACTGGAGGCTGAGGACTAAGGTCAAAATAATGGGTTTGCATGGGAGACAAAAGAAATGTTCCAGTTCATCATGAACTGCCAAATAGGCTTTTTGTTGTTGTTGTGATTTCTGCTGTAATACTTGCATAGTTCCAACAGCCCTGTTATTTGCAATGACAGGGGTGTGAAAGGAGTGCTTGATGAAAATGAGATTGTGTTAATTTGCATGGCTCAAGATGCCATGGTTTGGAGAACATCTCTTGCAAAATTCAAGCCTTTTGTATTGGTCATTTCACATTGCCTTTCAAATGAGCTCGCCTTTCTGAGAAAGCTTTCTCTCATTTAAAGTAAAGGAACAATTTTAATAACTGAGGAGAGAGAGCATCTAATTGCTTCCATATGTGAGTAAAATAAAAATAAATGAGATTCTATTCACCGTAGCCCGGTGGGGAGAAATTGCCATCCGTCCTGAGTTCTCTATATAGTCATGTATCAGGGCAATGGTGAAAGTATCTATGCATAAATCTTGAGCATCACCAGCTATTTCGCTAATTGATGGGGATATGAAAAATTGTTTCTACCATAACAATGACCCTTTCCTCATGGCAATGTTCTTCTGCGTTGTTGCATTGCAAATCCGCAAAGCTCCCCTCTGCACCTGCTCGATCCTTGTGGAAGGGAGCAGGATAGCGCCGCTTCTTCCTTCTGCAGCACATCTGGGCACTTGCCATTGCTCCACTGGGGCAGGAAGTGTCACATTTGCACTGCTGCAGCTTCTGCACAACAGTAAGTATGGGAGCACCATGTGATAAGAGGTGTAAAATGGATTTTTTCCACTTTTCAAATACCGTGCAAGTGCCATGCTTTGTTATGGGATGGTAGTGTGATGACAATGATGTCATGCAGAAGCATGACCTGCTGACCACTGCCATCCCATCACAGAAGCAGCTCAGCAATGACATGATGAAATGGCCAACGAGTCAGCTAAACTTTGTTACAACCCAACCCTCACTATGTGTCAGTCTAATTTTTAAAAAATGATTTTTGGGGGTAGGGATTGATAATTTGGTTTGTTCCACTTTCTACAAAATTCAAGGATTCTTTCCTCACAAGTCTCAAGCTATTTCAATCAGATTTATAAAGAAAATTTCTGAATTTTGGAAATTTGGGGTCAAAAATAGGGATGAGCAAGGCTATCTGGTTTTTTCCCTTTAATCAAATTTTGCCAGTTTTACAGATTTTAGTAAAGAGATGATTTGAAACAAAATCTTGATCTATCCCTGAGAAATAGGTAAATTTTTCCATCTCACTTCTTCAGTATTGCAAATTTGGTAAATCCAGCATTTGTGAATTTGATAACTTCTGATTTCAAATAAAAAAATAAAAATAAAAATAAAAATAAAAAAAGAGAGAGCTGAACTGAACTAAAATTTTGAGATAGGTCTACACAACTTATAGTCCATTAAATCCAATTCAACAAACCCACTAAGGGTCTATTGAAGTGTTTATGTCTTACCAGGATTGAACCCCCCCCCCCAAAAAAAACAGGACTAAAATCAAAAGAATATAATCATGGAGTTTGGAGGCTAGTCCAATGACTGGTGTGCTACTTTCAGCTTTGTTAGTTACCAGTTGCACAAGCAGGAGAGCCTTTTCTTGTCAATATCATGTTATCCCAAAAGTTGGGGGACCTTACTATAGTATTTGGAGCTTGAGCCATTGAGAGGATTATCCCAAACCCATCAACATCAGGGGTTTCCATCTAATCCTCTTGAATTTATAACCTGGTCATTCTGAGATCATCCTGACCTAGCACAGTCTTATAGTCAGTGTCCTACTACCACATGCTCTCACAGTCATAAGTGTCCAGTTTTATAAAATGATATTTCTTGACAATTTTGCCATCCTGCAGGATGGGGGAGGTATAAGGGGTGGTAACAGTAATGAATCTCTATTTCTACTCTTCATTACATCATTGCAACTCATTCTTTTGGTCATTGAATAGATTGGAATTCTGCTCTGACCATTCAACCCAAATCCCCCCAGCCCAATTTGTAAGCTGTGCAGACCCTTCCCCAACACATAAGACATTTCCAGGTTGTCAGAGACTGAAGAGATCCTTGTTGTCATGTCCAGCTGTTTTCCTTTGGCTGGATGCACTGCAACAGGAATCTCACACCATGTTCAGCTAAAGGAAAATGACTGGATGTGTTTCTGCTGATCCTCTCATTCTCTAAAAACCTAGGAATGCCCATGTTGGGAGTGCTACACAGCTTACAAGGTTGTTGGGGACTAGTTTCAGGAGATGTACCTATGGAGACATAGCTACGTGACAAATCCATATCTCAAAGCAGGATCTCAGTGAAAAGTTTGCCAGAAGAAGAGTAGATAGAGGACTTACTGTAGTATTCTACCTCTCTCTCTCTCTTTCTTTCTGTCATCTGTCTTCTTCCTCTCCCCTAACATGGTACCCAAGACAGCTCACAATATGAGTTAAAACAAAATAAAATTAAAACAATGGATAACAACAACTGTTTTTTAAAAAAATTAAGGAACCGTATTAAGAACCAGTTTAAGCAATATTAAAAGGCTGTTAAAAGCATAAAAAAATATATCACATTCAAGTTAAAAGACCTTCTGCATCAGACTGTTAAAGCTCGAAGGCTTGAGTCAATGGAAAGGTCTTTGCTTGCTGGTGAAAAGAGAGCAGAGAAAGCCCCAGCCTACATTCCCATGGCAGGGAATTCCTCATGTCCTCTCCAAATGTACCTGTGATGGTGGTGGGGCTAAGAGGAAGCCTTCCCAAAAAGATTGTAAAAGTCAGGCAGGCTCATATTGGGCTATATGAACTTTCCGATAGTCTGGGCTCAAACTGTATAGGGCTTTATCATCAAGGACTTTACCAGGAGGAAAGGTTAGATAATTTCTTATGGTTCCTGCTTAAAACATCACCATGTTCAGGACAAAACAACAGCAACAAAACCTTTTGGACGCCACCTGAAACAAGCAGGAGACAATCACAAAAGAAAACGTTGTAACTTGACAGTAAATCAAGCTGTTTCTTGTGTATTCCTTTCCACCATGCAATTACAATGAAGATTGAGGACCAGCTGTAGACCAATTAAATTCAAAAGTTCACAGGTGTTCACAGGAGTGATTATGGCATAAAAGAGCATTCCTGTTTAGTACCTTTCAACAATCCCACTCCCTAACAGTCTGTTTAAAATTGTGGTACATTAAAAAAAAGTGTATCTCAGCAAGTAAAGCAGAAAAAGGGGTGGATGAGTGGTTAAAATAAAGCTTAAAAGTAAAGCAAAAAGGTAATAAGCATACATCTATCAGTAGCTGATGGCTCCCATGTTAGTGGGGCAATGAATCTGCTCCCAATTTCAGTCTGCACTTTAAAGCAGCTGTGTGAGATGAGCCATGTTGTTTCATGATATGCTCAAAATACAATAGCCTCAGTTTGGTCCTCCAGGCTTCTAGGGAGAGTTCAGGCTTGATTGGCTCTAAGATCCATTTAGCTGTCCCGTTGGCAATTCATGGTATTCATAGAATGCTCCTTCAGTACTAGGTTTCAAATGACACAACTTCTTTAAAGATCAGCCAAGATGCTGAATCTGTTTTGAGGACAGGGTTCAGCAATTTAGACAGCAGCTTTGATGTTCAGACTGAAGTCTGGAGCAGAATGACCCCCTCCTCAGAAATGGGAGTCACTTACTACCACTACACACACTTCATCACAGACTGCTATCCTAATTTCATTGATCATAACAAGGAAAGGCACTCCTCTGTGGTGGAGCATATGGCCATTTCTGAACTATACTGATATAGTACTATTATTCCACTTTCCACGTCCTATGGAATCCTGGGGTTTGCAATTTAGGGAGAGGCCTTTAGAATTCTCAGCCAGAGAGCTCTTTGGCCTCAGTAAACTACAAACTCCAGAATTCCACAGCATGTTGAAAGTGGAATAAAAGCACTATAACAGTGGAGTGCGGAAATGGCCTATGTTTGGTATGCTGAAAGGTTCACTTCCTGGAACCTTGTAGAGTACTGTGGAATCTCTTTTATATGCAACCTCTGCATTTGCAATTTTGAGTGACCATGGGGCATCACATCCTAGATGTAAAACAACAGCAACATGAATGTGGATGCACTGGTGTCTGTGTGCATATCGCCACCATTTAATAATATAGGATGCATATTATAATAAGGGATGCATAAAATTCACATTTTTCACTTTTTGTGGATCGTGCTGCAACTAAATCCTTGCAGATGCAGAGAGTCCACTTGTACAGTGCCTTGAGGAAAATATTCACCACCCTGTTATTTTTCCATATTAAGTTGTGTTGCAATCTAGAAATGAAATGGGTTTAATTGGCATTGGGATTTGTACAGCCCTATTTCTGAAACTGTTCTGGCCTTAATTAAGCTTGGCCAAAACAGATTCAGCACTTTTGATAACTTATTTAAAATTCGGATTAAAACCTGGAACAGATTTTGCCACTCCACTGTTGTAAGTTGTTTGCATCTATACAAAACCCCTACCAAGGTACTTGTGTTTACATGTGTGTGTATGTTTACGTGGAACTACTTTTGACTGTCTGGCTAAGGATAGAGAATGATTAACCAGAAAGGTTTCAGAATGTAGTCTCATTATCAACCACCAGCATATTAAGATTTCTCATAAAATTATTGGAAAAGAATTCTCTCTCTCTGTGTGTGTGTGTTCTCCTTCAAGTCACCTGTCAACTTATAATGACCCTGATGAATTTTTCATAGGATTTTCTTAATCCGGGAATACTCAGATGTGGTTTTGCCAGTTTCTTCCTTTGAAATGTAGCCTACAGCACCTGGTATTCATTGGCAGTCTCCCATCTATGTCCTAACCAGGGCTGACCCTGCTTTGTTTCCAGGATTAGATAGCATCTGGTGCTTTTAGGACTAAATATCCCCCAGAAAAGTTTCTGTCTCTTCCAGTGTGACATCTTCAAGTTGGCAAACGACACACTATGGAGAGGAAAAGACAGGACAGGAAGGGTCACCTCTAGGGGTACAGGGTGATCTGCTAAATAATTTTCTCTCTTTGTTAGTCAGAAAACAAAGCAATAACCTATCTCAGGTGAGCTTTGTTCAGCAAAATGATGGGATAGCTTGACATAGTGCGAGAGTGTGAAATACACAAACTTGAAGCAACTTTCTATGCCTCAAAATCCCTCCAAAGACCCCAGATTCCAAATGTAGTTTATTCTTGGGGTGGGGGCCTACTTCAAGTATCAACAAAGAGGTCTGAGAAGATTGTATCTGCCTCTTCCATCTGGAGACTAAGATTAGGCCTTCCTCTTTTCAAGCTAAAATCATCTTTCAGTCCCTCTCAAACCCAGGATTTTAGCCAGAGAGTCTTGTTAGCTTGTGCTTTCTCTCTCTCTCTCTCCAAGTACTTGCTGGGGAAAAGAGGGCCTTGGTGAGCTTGTATTCCTTTTCTTTGTACTGTTCCAGCCAGAAATGCAAATGTTCCCTAGCTGACCCGCAGAAAAGTCCAACAGGACCTAGGAGCATTTGCCATGCCTAAAATTTATCTTTTTGGAAGTACTTTGTTGGTACAATGTACCCCATTGTGTATGCTCTCTCTCTATGTGTGTGTGTGTGTGTGTGTGTGTGTGTGGGGCAAAGTATTATACTGTCCTTATTCTCTCTCTCTCTGTCCTCCTCCTCCTCCTCCTCCTAGCAGCCTCCTAGCAACTCCGAATCCACTCAGGCTTGTGAGTTTGCTTATTTGAATCAGAATTTCCTCTACCTAAAACAACTAGATGCCCTATTAAATACTTTTTTGTATTTTGCACCTGCATGCAAAATACAAATAAGTAGAATGTATATAATGTGGGGGTCCATTATGGTCTGGGTGTTGAACTAGGACTCTGCAAGACCAAGTTCAAAATCCCTGCTCAGCCATGGAAACCCTCTGGATGATCTTGGGCAGGACACACATTCTCAGCTTCTGAAAAAGGCAACGGCAAACTCCACCTGAGCTAACCTTTCCAACAAAACATGTCTTAAGGTCACCCTGAGTTAGAAATGATTTGAGGTAGTAGCAGCAGCAGCAACAACAATGTACTGTTAGCCATTTATGTATTTGCTATTCCCAAATGTACCTGTTGAGTGCATCTTGATTCTTGTGTGGTCAATAAAGTCCCCTTTTTAGATCATTCTGTATGAATGTGACTTATTGGATCCAGTTTGTCTTAGGCCTTTTCCTCACTAGACTGTTGTAGTGCTATTATTCCACTTTCAACATCCTATGGAATCCTGGGATCTGCAGTTTAGGGAAGGGCCTCAAGGGCCCCTCCCTAAACTGCAGATCCCAGGATGCCATAGGATGTTGAAAGTGGAATAATAGCACTATAACAGTCTGGTGAGGAAATGGCCCAAAACACACCACTGCCAAGGTCGCAAGTTCCTTAACTAGTACGTATATTTAGAACATCTATGAATGTAGACCATGTTTAAATAATGATCACAGAGGATCATGTTCACCAGAAAAAGAGTGACTCGAGAATATCTTTGCCGTTGGAGAATTCTTAAGCAACAAAGTTGCTGTAATTGCTTGACCCATTGAGGTACAGAGCTAATTAACTGGTGTTTGGCAGAAACATGGGTTCTCAAGAGGGAAGAATGTTGTCTTAACAGCCAGATGGAGCTAAAGAGATTTCCCCTGAACCTCACCCTCTAACATATATAAAGGTCAGGTCTGTTGAGTGTTGCTGGTCTTTTGGTAAAGCCATGAAGTAAAGTTTCTTTTGCTAAGCCTTCACTTTTGTTGCCTCAGTTATTCAGCTTTAAATGTGAGCAGGACTCTTCAAAAGTTATCTATAAGTCTACTGTGGACAATTGAAAGGCAAAATAATCTCACATAACCATTGGTAAGTAAGTAGGTAATGGTTTAACTGAAAAGAATTGGTGAGAACATTCAACCGGGTGCTTTTTGTATGGCTAGCTGGCATACATATCATATCTATTTCCATCACTCTTACAAGTAGTCTGGCAACTCTGTTATGTATCCCAAAAGCTGTATTTACACAGTCCTTGGGATTGGTTATTGACCTTCACCTGTACTTGAGAGCTCTGTTTTCATCATGACACTGATCAAAGCATGTTTCAAGAAGAACTGATAGAAGCCAATGCACAAACTTTAAATATGCCGGGACCAAAACATTTCTCAGAAACTGTTTTTGAAATCCAACTTTGTAGAATTTTAAGATCTAGACTGATAAGAGCAGTCTTGGGTTTAACTGATTCTTGGATTGGTGGTTGAGATCTAAGAATGCACCAATTCTCCTGTTGAAATTAAGAGAACCATAATCATACTGCAGTCCTAAGAAAATTCACCAGATGAAAGTCCCGCTGAATTCATTAGTAAAGAACATGCTTGGAATGGTGATATACTGAGTGTACAGGAAAAAAAACCCCAACATTTGACTGAGAGATGTAACAAATCTAATTAAAGCTTTTTAAAAGCTTCTTTTAAAGTTCCTTAAAGGCTTGGCCCAAGCAGAGTTGTCCAAATTCATTGTGACTCTCACCTGGTATGGAGTGGTCCAGCAAATCTAGACAAGTTGGTCCTAAAAGAGAACACTACAGATAGAACTGGTTAGCCTTCCCTTTTTTGGCTTCATTAAAATGACTGTTCTTGTTTTCCAGCTGCTTTACACAATAAATAATCTTTTTCTTTGCACCAGATGTTTTCATGCATTTGAGTCTTTCTCCCGTCTTTCTTCAGAGGCTTCCTAGTTTCAAAGCTGTTTCCTTGTTTGCCTTAGTAGCTACTGGCAAGAATAGCAGGCATCCCTGAGCTTAGCTTGACAGAAAACAAAGTCTTTCTCACTGCCTTCTGTTTTGTTTTCTGTGTGCTTAACAGAGTATTGGACTCTAGTTTCCAGAATTCTACCCCCTAAGTGGTTCATTTATCACTGTATACATTCTCAGTGGTTACTGAGAGAGGAAAGTAAAAGAAACCGTAACCAAATTAAGAGATGCTTAGTAGATAGGGATGTGAAAATCTGTCTTATCTGAAAATCTGAAAAGCCAATGTGATTCTTGGTTGCATCAATAGGAGTATGGTGTCTAGATCGAGTGAGGTAATGATACAACTCTGTTCTGCTTTGGTTAGGCCTCATTTGGAATACTGTGTCCAGTTCTGGGCACCTCAATTCAACAAGGATGTTGACAAGCTGGAACATGTCCAGAGGAGGGTGACCAAAATAGTGAAGGGTCTGGAAACCATGCCCTATGAAGAACGGCTTAGGGAGCCGGGTATGTTTAGTCTGCAGAAGAGAAGGGTAAGAGGGGACATGATAGCCATGTTTAAATATTTGAAGGGATGTCATGTTGAGGAGGGAGCGGGCTTGTTCTCTGCCACTCCAGAGACTAGGACAAGGAGCAATGGATTCAAGCTGCAGGAAAGGAGATTCCACTTGAACCTCAGGAAGAACTTCCTGACGGTCAGAGCTGTCCGGCAGTGGAATATGCTGCCTTGGAGTGTGGTAGAGTCTCCTTCTTTGGAGGTTTTTAAGGAGAGGTTGGATGGCCATCTGTTGGGAATGCTTTGATGGGTGTTCCTGCATAGCAGGGGGTTGGACTCGATGGCCCCTGGGGTCTCTTCCAACTGTATGATTCTATGATTCTGTCTCTATTCTGTTTTGTTTCATTTCTCCAAATCCCACTTCTTCTGTCACTTCAACCTTAATTTGTACCAGGTTTCCAGACAGTGACCAGGATCACACATGTATATGTAGTGTAGAAAGCAGAGAGTGATTCAGTATGGTCGAACATTTATCCACATGTGTATTTTGTGGTGTATTCAGTTACATATTTGGAGTCTCACTGGTTAGGGGCGTCACTGCAATCTCACATTGGATAGATATTAATTGGAAGATATGTTTGATTGACATAAAATATAAGTCATACAAATGTAATATATAAATCATATGCACACTTCAATTGTGCAACATTGCTATTCAACACAAGGGTTGTGTTGCACAATTAATATATAACTTCACACGCAAAGATTTAAGTAAGACAACCGTGATGTAGGATTTTGTCTATTGCCTCTTGGGGTGGTATTGGCAACATCCATTACTAACATCTAATCATAATAAATAGAATTAAAATAAAATATAAAGTAACATAAAATAAATCCTCAGACGGGACCTGTAAGTTGTTTTTGGTCGTATGAGAATTTCTATATTTCTCTTGTAAGGAACACATCTGAATGTGTCCTCTGGTTGTTCTTTCTTTTTACTTCCTTTTGTTTTAAATGTCTGGGCTGCACATTTCTTAAGTTCTTATACCAAGGCAAAGGGAAACGGTTATTCTCCCTGTCCATTAACATCTGATGTAGCTCCAGGGAACAGCAGTTTTCACTCTGATCTGCACACATTAATGAAGTGAGGATTTTTGTCTCTCTCCCCTTTTTCTTAAGTTCTCCCGTAGATTCTTACTACAAAATGTGAGGAGAAGAAGCCTTGTTAATAGCTTTTCCTTTCTTGTAACAATAGCTTGACAAATAACTGTAGTTTAACACTAAACCTGTTCCTGTTTCAGTGAGTAATAACTGCAGACTCCTAATCCTTTGATTGGAGCACTTACTGGTTTAAAAAGGGAAGCATTAAATTCTTATTTAATTTCTAGAAGGAGTGGTCTGAAAACGAGGAGCAGAATCCTGAGAAGAAAAGGAGGAGAGGCATGACTCAAGATAGTCTAAATAATGGTCAAAAGACTTTCAGATAGTTTTTGGAACTACTTTTTCCTCACAAGTTGTACAGCATGTGTAGCATTTTCAGGTTTTTTTCTTTTTCTTTCTGACAGACCTAGATTTCTTCACAGGATACTGTCATGGCCTGAATGGAGGGACAAAACAGCCTTGACAGTCTCTGTCAAGGATGAGGACTCCACATAAGCTCATTGCTGTAGCTATAGAGTGTTCTTAACTATTGAAACCTTCATGTCAGAGCACCTGGCCTTACAAGGCACTCTAATTCAGTCTTCTCATGATCCCTCCTATCTGTGATAGCTATTCGTTCAGCTGCTGTGTTGTCACAGAAGGCCTGGCAAATTCCAGCTTTCCACTTTGGGTGGTAGGTCTCCATGGGTAGAGATGACTTCTTTTGGAAATTGTTCTTCATGTGAGACAAGCGGTAGTGGAAGGGTGTGGATCTACCATTCTCCCCATCCTTCACATATATTTCAAAATGTCTACACAGGTTTCATACTTACATATCTGTGGCCTAAATCCAATTGCTAGTCCCAACTAGAACAGATTCCCTGGAATGAATGGAACATAGAAAAACACTGACTTACCATGTTGCCGTTGATTCAGTAGCTGTTTTCTAGTTGAGGATAACTAATTGATTTAGGGCTATGATTCAATTTGATTTAGGCTCATGAAGAGAATGGATAGCTGTTTTCCTTATAGCGCCAACCTATTTTGCCTTCTGGTATCTCACTTTCCCCTTCCCCACTGCTTATTTGGGGACAAGAAACATCACAGTGGTTGGGATGTCAATGGATGGTGCATCCATGGTGGCTGTCAGTCTGAAATTAAAAGGACCTGTCTAAGGTGTGGACCTTCTTTACTGAATAGCTTCAGCACTTTGGATAGTCCCTTTAGAATTAAGACTAAGGTCATTTCCACACTACACTGTTATAGTGCTATTATTCCACTTTCAACATTCTATGGAGTCCTGGGATTTGCAGTTTAGAGAGGGGCATTTAGATTCCCAGCCAGAGAGCTCTTTGGCCTCAGTAAACTATAAACCCCAGAATTTCACAGGAGGTTGAATGTGGAGTAACAGTACTATAACAGTGCAGTATGGAAATGGCCTACAACCTGGAATGGCTTTATCATTCATTAATAATGGAGTGCCAAATGCCCTAAAGATACCAGAACCTGCTTGATTTGGAAGTTAAGCAGGGTCAGCCCTGGTTAGTACTTGGATGAGAGACTGCCAATGAATACCAGGTACTGTAGGTTATATTTCAGGGGAAGGAACTGGCAAAAACACCTCTGTATTATTCCATGTTTAAGAAAGCCCTGTGAAATTCATGGCGTCACCAGAAGTTGACCAGTAACTTGAAGGTACACATACGTACAGACTCCAGTAGATCATGGAGATATCTCTGGGATCCTCTGGGATTTCTCTAGCTATACAAAGAAATTCCTGCTAGTAGGCATGCTGTGATGCCCCTATCCCTTGAGAGCTCATCTTTATCAGAAAAAGAACCAGACTTACGGATGAAGAAATCACAGTCACAGGCCAGGCAAACCCTCCTTCCGTTCTGCAGGACAGGTTGGGCTCAGATCAGGAAGAGGAGCTGGAGGAACTCCTTTTTCTCAGTCCCAGAGAAAGGAAGAGGCTTAGGGGTCTGGCCCAGACCATTCCCTACAAATGAAACAAGAGGCTGCAATTAAGGCATGGGAAGAGTACAGCTGTGGAATGTTCACCTGAAATACTGCTAGGGATCTGAGCATTGGCTGAACATGACACCAATAAAAGGCAGTTATGAACACTAGCTACCTTATTGAGAACAACTTCAGTCTTCCCCTTTGACTGTTCAGCATGTGAAAGTGTTTCTTATAGATTTATGACCTCTGGTCTGACTGGTAACCTGGCTACCGATACTCCATGGAATCCTGCCTCTGATTTATGACTTTCTTGATCTTGGACTGTTTGACACCAGGTATTTCTTGCTCCTGACAATGGTTATTGATTTTCAGTTCCTGACTGGTCCCAGTTTATGGACTCTGGACTTCTGAACCTCATTTTCAGTTAGAGCAGGAAAGACGTTTTGGACGACGTGGAAAGGAACCCATTAAAGTCATCAAGTGACCAGAGGAGGAAATACTACTCTTTTCTGCTTTGTAACAACCACTTAATCATCATGAATAAGCAGATGAGTGTTTTCTTGCCCAAGCTAAGTATCAGCTATTGCTATGAATGAGAACTCTTTAAGAGCCCTGGTCATCTGTATGCTCTATTCAGGTCTTGCAAACACAACTGCTGTGAAAGGCAGAAGAGCAGAAGGTGACTAAAATAGTTGGCTGCTCTGAAGTTAATTGAAGGGGGCTAGGACTGCAGTCTACCAGGGAATGAAATGAAACATACAGTAGAGTCTCGATTATCCAACATTCGGTCATCTGACATTCTGGATTATCCGACGTCGCGGCTGCTTGGGGGCGTGGCTTTAGGCATTTCCGCGCCCCCAGACACGCCCCCAAACATGGCGGCCACGACGGGCAAGGAGAGAAGGGCGAGTGAAGCCTCGCCCCAAAACACGGCCCTGAGTGTGGCAGCGGCGGCAGCGAGCAGGGCGAGTACCTCCAGGCCCCAAAACAAGGGCCAAAGCATGGCAACAGGTGATTTCAAGGTGATTTCTTTGACCCTCCGGATTATCCGACATTTTCGACTATCCGACTATTAGCCTGCCCGTTTATGTCGGATAATCGAGACTCTACTGTAGCTCTTTGAGAGAAAATTATTGCAGCAGCTGAAAAAAAGAGCGAAGGGAGCCAAATCCATCAAGTGAAAATAAAATATATGTTCTGGAGATGGGAGCCAAAACAAATCCAACCAAAATCCCTTTTCCTCCCAAGAGAGCTTTTTTTCCCTTGTTTCTTTTTGCCCTGCTTTGTATTTCCTGTTTGTTGAAAAATGTAAATACACTAGTATAACATTAAACCATTTGGCAAATAGTGTTCCCTTTGCAATAGTTTGAAAAAATAAATGGCTATAAAACCAAATCAATGCCTGAGATGAAGTTAAGCTGTTAAGTTACATACTTGCAACTTTGGCACTTTCAGTGCAACAGTTAATGAACAGAGGCCCAAACTGATGCCTTTAGCCCCCATCCTCCCATCCCAACAACTTTTCAGCAGGGGGAAAAGAAAATCACTCACAGCCCATTGCAAATTCAATTCAATAAGCATGTTTCTCCTAAATGACTGCATTTATTTCAAGACCTATCTCATCGAAAACAGTCCTTAAGAATTGCAGAGTCCAAACATGATCAAAAGATGACAGAATCATTGAGTTGAAAGGGACCATGAGGTTCATCTAGTCTTGGGCCATTTCCACACTAGCCTGTTATAGCGCGATGATTCCACTTTCAACATCCTCTGGAATCCTGGGGTTTACAGTTTCGGGAGGGGCCGGCTGGCCTAAAACATTGTATTTTAGGCCTAAAACACTCTTGAGAGGTGGCTAGTGATCTACCAAGGAATCCAGGACTTTAATAAAAACACCTAGCTTTTCAGATTGCAACCCTCAGTTACCTGTGAGCATGCCACAAGGAACACAACACTCTTAGTCCTATTGGTTAGTCCCAAGGAGAAGAGACCCATTGAATCAATTCTTGAATGATGACCCAATACATAGGTAAATCCCATTGATTCAGTGGGCCTATTCTAGAAGGGGCTAACAATGGGATTAACCACTGAGTATAAAACTATAGAGTTGTACTATCTGAGGAGTCAAAGTGCATCACACACATTAATCTTGCTGAAATCCTTGCATCAGCACTATAAGGGCTTGAATATTACACAGCAGCCAAGCACAGCACCACCATGCCTTGATTCCAGTCGCTGAGGAATAGTAGAAAATATTTTAAAAATGGACAAAAAACACATTTGTTGAGCGGTAGGAAGCCTTGATACCAGATTCAATCTGTATAGAATTTGCACATATCTTTTTTTTTTCACAGAAAACATCATTTTCTGAAAATAGGAAATAATTTTTCTGTGCAAAAATATTATTTCCACTGCAGAACCTGCCATTTCCTATGCAGAATACATTGTTTTCTGCACAAGAAATGCTTTTCTGCTACTGTAGAGACTACAACACAAGCTGATGGGTTCAAATTACAAGAAAAGAGATTTCCTCAAAATGTCAGGAGGAACTTTGTGACTGTGAGAGCTGTTGGACAGTGACATAGGCTGGAATGCAGTGGACCCACATACTTTAGAGACCTTTGAAAAGAGTTTGGTTGGCCATCTATTGGGGAATGTTTAAGCTGCCTTGAATCCCATCTTAGGGGAAAGGCAGGAAATAAATTAAATCAGTCAATCAATCAATCAATCAATCAATCAATCAATCAATCAGTGTATTCCTGAATGGCAAGGGGGTGGGTTGAATGGCCTTTGTGGTCCCTTCCAATTCTTGATCCCATGATTCTTTCAAATATTTTATGTGCAGAAAATGCTGTCTTCTATGTACAACTGTGCAAATTCCAGAACAAGTCTCGTACAGTGATTATTCTTTGAAAAGTACACTTTCTTGCAGCTTAAAGAATCTGCTAAGACTATTCATTGCTTCCTTCAAGAATGAAATTAGTGAAAAATTGCATTTCAACAGCCAAATGCTTCATACTTAGGAAAAACGGCACTTTGGAACCAAGGGTACTACCATGCTCCCACTAGGCAATCACACTATAACACAACTCCATGGGCTTGTCAATGGACCTTGGCAAAACCCCATAGAATTAAGTACAAGCAATTGCTGCTAATAAATAGCAATTGTTTGTTCTGCTGATGGTAGGCTTAGTCCTTCTGGGGAAGTGATGAGCTTTCACTCTTCCTAGGATTGATTTATGTAGTCCAGTGTCTATTACAAGGGTGTCTGCATAGAAATTAATAGGGACATGTGTTGGAGTGATAATAAATGTCAGTCATTGCTAATAAAAGATTGGCTGTGAGTTTCATCATTAGCAGAACATTAGGCAATGGTGTTACCTACACCCTTTCTCAGTCTATGCCTTCATTGTGGCTTGAAATTATGGTGATCTGTGGGATATTTGAGCCATAGCTCATGGGATCAAAGCTCTGAGCCTTCTATGCTGTCTGAGACATCAGCTGAGATCATACATCAAGACTGTATAACATCAATCTTCACATGTAGAGTTGTGTTTTACCTGTGCTACACAACTTTTGTGTTGAATGGCAAAGTTGTGCAACTGAACCCAGACAACCTAGGTGCAACCAAATACACAGACATGAACAATGCACATCCAGGTGCAGTGAAAATCTGTGCACAACTAACATTGAGGAACAGTGGCATCACATGCCCAATCTTGCTTCTAAAAAATTGAATTTAATTGGACAAAAAAGGTCAGACTTTTCAGTTGGGGTAAGTACATATGCATAAGACACTAATAGGATCCTGGACATTGTAACTCCCTGCCGATCTGTCTGTTCTCTCTGAGGGTAGCTGCAAATAGGGGCCATTTCAACACTACATTGTTCTAGTGCTATTATTCCACTTTCAATGTCCTATAGAATCCTGGGTTTTGCAGTTTAGGGAGAGGCCTTTTGAATTCTCAGCCAGACAGCTCTTTGGCTTCAGTAAACTACAAACCCCAGAATTCTACAGGATGTTGAAAGTGGAATAATAGCATTATAACAGTGCAGTATGGAAATGGCCTAGGGTTGCCAACTGAAATAACGATCAGGGCTTCTGTCACTTTAAAAGTGGTATAGAAGAGAGAAGTCCAATGGGCATTGTTTGGTATGCTCACTCTTACACAACCATTAAAAGGAAAGGAGAGGAGCCTTGAACTTTATTTCACCTGGCAACCCTAGCTGCATACCACATGATAAAATGAGTGAAAATGGATTTTCCTAAAGATAATATTTTGTTGTAAGTTATTGGCTCCCTTTTTCCCCACTAAACATATGATAGGAGCAGTACTCCTACAGTGCAGCCCTACACACTTATCTTATAGTAAGAACCAGCATGGTGTGGTGGTTTGAATGTTGGATTACCACCCTGGAGAGCAGAGTTCATTTCCCTACTCAGCTGTGGAAACCTACTGGGTGATCTTGAGCATTTCACACACTCTCAGCTCCAGAAAACCCAATGATAAGTTCACCTTAGGGTTGTCATAAGTCAGAAATGACTCGAAGGCACACAACGACCATGACAATAGTTGTAATGCAAGGGCGGTTTGTTCTCAAATGAGCAATTGAGATACATTTGATTTACAAAAACCCTGCTGTTGGTGGAGTTGTGAACTTCTAGGGCAGCTTTAATGACATGAAGCAACAGATAACAGAATGTTTAGACCCCCCTTTGAGGCACGGCTGTGTGGATCGTCATAATGAATGCCTATCCTTCACAGTGTACCACTTCACCACTGTTACAAAAGAAAGACGTATCTCAAAAATCTATTTGATATTGCTAGAGTTCTCAAGCATCCTTTCTTTGAAAAATACAAGTGGCTGAATTAATCTACATCAAAGATAAACTGTGTCCTTCAGTCTGTAGCCCAAATTCAATTTAAGAAAAATTACTGGGCATGAATTCCAGTAGCAGGAGAGCTGCCTCCTCATCAAACTAGCTATAATATGGTCCTCCTCTTTTCTTGCCGCCTTCCACCTTAGCAAGTGTTTTTGTCTTTTCTAGTGAGTCATGACTTTTCATGATATGGCCAAGGAAAGAAAGCCTCAATTTAGTTATCTTGGCTTCTAGGGAGTGTTCAGGCTTGATCCAATCTAGTTCCCATTCATTTGTCTTTTTAGCGGTCCAAGGTACCCATAGAACTCTTCTCCACCACCACATTTCAAATGAGTTGATTTTCTATCAGCTTTCTTCACTATCCAGCTTTCACATCCATACATAGCAACTAGAAATATGATGGCATGGATGAATAGTGCAAAATACTTTCTGTAATCTAGCTAGACTAAGCATGTCCTGTAATTTCCTCTTGCTATGTTATGTCTTGTAGCCAGAGTCCATTAAAGTCTTTATCCTTTGTCATACAGCACAGTTCAATCTCAAAACTGTCTGGCTTCCTAATGCAACTGCAAAGCCAAATTGAAAACATCAGAAAAGAACATTTGTTAAAAATGTAACAGTTGGTTTTTCCTTTGGTAGCACTGAACCGACTTCAGATCAATAGTGAGGGAGGGGAAAAAAAACACTTTTTGGAAGGCAAACGTGATTCTAAAAAGCGGGGAAAGATTAATCCTTCAGCTCAACATGTCTCAGAATAGTGACAGCCACTGTAGAAGAACACCAGCTCCTGGGTATAGCTATGAAGCCCAGCTTAGCTGTCTTGCTCACATTGCATAGAAAAACAATAGATTCAGAAATGGTGGAGTAAGCCAGGGTAGTGTAGACTGTGTCTTACACAAGACTCCCTTTCTTTTTATTTTTCTGGGAGATTTTTGTGTGACTTGCTACCTGAAAATCATCCAGAATGCACCAGAACTGCACTTTTATTTTATTTTAATTCTGTTTTTCTCCTGGTCTGAGACCCGAAGTGGTTTCCAACAAACCAAGGTAGTGGTTTGAGCATGGGATTATGACCTGGAGACCAGGATCTGAATCCCTGCTTCTCCATGCAAACTCTTTGGGTGACCTTGGACAAGTCACACTCTCTCACCTGCAAGGAGATGGCAAAGGCAAAACCTCCTTGGAACAATCTTGCCAAGAAAACTGTGTGATGCATTTGCCCTAGGCTCACCATAAGTTGGAAACAACTTGAAGGCACACAACAACAATAACAACAACAGCAACAGACATACAGTTGGGCATTTTTGGGGGCGGTGCATAACTATTTTTCAGTGCCTTCACTGTACCACCTGGTTCACTGGAACTGTAGGAAAAACCACAGGTTGTTCCCCATTGCACAAGGGGACAATAAGCAGGAACATTGGAAGACACACCATTGAGTGCACAATGTTGGTATTCAGCAAAAGGATGCTGTAGCCCAACCACTGTGTCATTATGTGGGTGTAGATTTACACTAGGCAAGCATGAGGTACAATTTCAACCCATGAGTGCGCATGTAGGCAATGCACAAGCATATTGACAGTAACGCAGAGCAAAAGATAAACAGAAAGACATATGAAATCTTTAAAAGTAGATGCATAAATTGATGACCTTCATCTTTTTGTTTACAGTTCTCTCTCTTTCTGTTTATGGATCCATGCATATACAGACATATATTTGCAGAGCGAGATGAAACATGTTCCTGAGCAGTCTAAGAAACATGGCCATTGCAAATCAGACTTCCAAAAAAGTGCGGCAGTAAACACCCATCAAGAAAAAGACGATAGGAAAGAAAGTTCATTCCCTTCTCAAGCAAGATTATTCTATCAAGAATACCTGCAGAGAGACAACCTCATAAATCAGGAGACCTCAGACACCGATTTGCTGCAGTGCACATAACTCAGCTAGATACTCATTAGACACTTCGGGTTTCATTAAGAAAAATCCATCAGCCCATGTGTACTCTCTTCCACCCCAAATATATTTCTAGACCATTTCTAAAATAAGAAATGTGTTTGGAAAGCCATCATTTCAAACCAGTTTACCATTTCCTGTTTATCCAAGTGTAAAACTGTATGATAAAACAGGATGAACTTATAGAGAGAGAGGAGGAGAAGGGGAAAGGAGCAAGTAGAGTGAAACTCAGTAGTTGCTTTCGGCCTCCCTATGCTTCAGGGTCTGCATAGACTCTGTTCTAGACAGTTGTAACAAATCATGACATTTATTAAGGAGTTATTTTCCCTACATAAACCAGAGATGATCCAAGAAATTTTGTTGCCCATGTTAAAGAATGAAGTGGCATCTGTCCATTACATATAGAGAAACCAACTGGAGTGAAACTTACTGCAATAGGGTAATGGAATAGACTTCTCCACCATGCCTGCGGACAGCAACATGACTTGCAAGGGTCAGCACTCATTGTGCAGCACTAGAGCTCCCTCTTTCAACCTCTCACTGCTGCCTGATGACTTCTCTAACCTGAAATGGCTACCTCAGTCTGCCTAATTGTGGAACTGAAATCCTGTTGATGACATGTCTTTGTTATCCTGTGATTATGGAGTGTATGTGCTTTAAAGTTCATTATGCAAAGACAACAAAGTGCTTATTATGGCCATCTATTTCTGTTTCTATTTTACTATGTGTGCATTTTTTTTAAAAAAAAGTTCAACCTGCATTTTTAACTTGTTTTTTTCTATATAGAAATTTGGCACAGGTTTGTGTTTTAACTTCTATATTGAAGCTTTAATTGTATTGTGTTTTTAAAAGTAGTACATCACATTTGATTCCATGTTGGGAGAAACTCTAATGGCCAAGGGAGGGTCTGGCTGCGATTCTGCACCTGGGAGAAAAGAGCAGCCATTATACTCTCTGGAGATCTGGGAGGCCAAAGTCTAGTCTTTGCTTCTGACTATAGATTTGTAGCTGGACATTGCCTGGGCATTTTCTCCTCTTCCTTGGCCACCAAATGACCATGAAGGGGTGCACAGGCACTAAGAGCCTGCCTTGATTGGGGTGCTGATTAGAGAAGCCCTATGAAAGTGCACCCAAGAAGTGTAAGGCTTGCAGTCATGATGTACAGCTTAAGGAGGAAAATTGACAAGGTTCCTTAAACTTTTGGAGACGTAGGACACAAAAGTTGTAAATCAACTAGGAGCAATGGCTGGACGTGTCAAGGTAATTTAAATTCCACATATGTGATATATCAGAGAAATTAATCTTGATGTACTGATTCTTCCCCCAGTTGATTAGGGATCACATTTGATTCCTGATTGTTCAAAAGTAGCATCAGCTATCAAAATGCAAGCTGAAATCCTGCAATATGCTGTAAATGCACACGTGTATAATTAAGTTGTGATTGCACTGTACTACCTTTCTGTTGAATAACAATATTGGTTACACAATTTTGTTTCTTCAAATGTGTCTGCTTTTTCTGAAATCCCAGTGAATCAAGTGGCACAATGAAGGCACTGAGGAACAGTTATGAGGGATGAGGAGAATATATCCCCCAAAGTTGAAAAATGTTTGAAAAAACATGTTTCTCAAATTATGAGAAGCCCTGACTAGAAGTATCCTGGACTAATAAAGATCTTTTCAGATCAAGATTTACTCGAAAAATGCACACATACTTGCTTTGTGAAGAAAACAGACATTTTTTTTTTCGTGCATAGAAAATAGTATTTCTGAACGCAGTCTTTTTCTGTTTAGAAACAGTGGGGTTCTTTTTTTACTTTCTATTCTGCACGGAACATACAGTAAATTTCTGTAAAGAAAATGCTTTTTTTTTTTTTGGCACAAAACAATCACTTGGAATTTGATTTGGCACAAAGTCTCATACTGCAGAAAATCTTCACAAACCCCATTTTTGAGGATTTTCTCACATCAATGAGAAAATTGTGAAATTTACTCCTTGTTTCCATTGGGAAGAAAACTAACAAAGAATTACTAATTGTTATGTACCCATGGAGAATGAATGACTGAAAATCCATCAGTTACACTTATGGAACTCTGCTTGCACAGCTGAGAACTGAATACAAATGTTATGCCATAGCCAAAATGTTATGCCAAAAAAAAAGTACATCTGCATGTATAATGGCATTTTTGTGTGCATAAACTATCACCAGGATACCAGTTATAGAGTGAATTTCTTGAAAGGAGAAATGAACTATTCTCCTGAATCTTCACATTACTAGTTTTACTGCTTTGTCACTGGATCTTAGCCCCTTTACAGTGGTTGACTTTCAGGATGTGGCAAACCTATAATATCATCAGACTACATCTTATAACATGACCAAGCCTTGCAGCTTTCAGATGCTAGAGACCTTTTAGCAGATCTGTGAGCGTGCTGTTTCTGCATGGAAAGGATGTCATTCACAATACATGGCTGATGGCTTATGTTTATCTTGAAGAGACACTGGTTATGTGCATCGGCTGTCTTCTTGTTGCTGTGATGTGCCTTCAAGTAATTTCTGACTGATAGCAACCCTAAGGTGAATCTATGATGGAGTTTTCTTAAAAAGATTTCTTCAGAGGGTATTTGCCTTGGCCTTCCCCCAAGGCTGAGAGAGTGTCCTTTGCCCAAGGTCACCTCATGGATTTCCATGGCTGAGCGGAGATTCAAACCCTGGTCTCCAAAGTCATAATCAAACACTCAAACCACTATACCAATGCTGGCTCATTTTATCTCACTTTATCTCTTACAAGATATTTTTAAAAACTAGTCACAACAAGCATTCTTAAAATGTACTATTTGTCCATGTGTGCATTTATGCATACATGATTCAATTCTGGATCTATCCAGAAGAATGTTTTTGAACCTGGGTGGGAATTATTGGTGTCGTGTTGAAATTTCTGACACCCACGTTTCAAAGGGATGGGAAGCCTTGGTAATTGTTGCCTCCCTTGTGTATCCCTTTATCCTAATAAGCAGTCATTAGTGTCTCTGTCTCCCTGGCCGTCTTCCGGCTCTTATTACCTGTAAGGAGCTTCCCTGGGGTTAAACTTTAAAGCTTCCTGATTCCATAATTGCTTTAATAGTGAGACGCAAAGATGGGCATAATGATAATAATAACAAATGAACTTTCAACCTATTGTGAAAGGTCTGACTACTGAATCTTACACGTTTTCTGTTGTTCTTGTTACTCCTGGCCCTCTTCTTCTCCTCCTCCCCAAAGGGGGTGGTTTCGCCTACCTTACACTGTAGCAAGGGGCTGGGAAATTGGATTTGATGGTGGTGTCTTGAACAAGAGTTAAATAGGTCTCCCGGCAGGCAAAGGGGGGGGGCATTAAGGCATCAGTGTGTACCTTTGGCATAAGGTATGTAAGGTACACCTCTGGAGCTCACTGTCCCAGTCGTCAGGCCACCAGGTGAGGGGTGAAGAAGGAGGGCATCCTTGGGGCAGATTCACATATTTTATGCCCTCACTTCTGGGCTCTGTGGCAGGTGGTGGGCTTTCGTGGGACATGCCTTCCAAAGGGGGTCACCGAGGTGGCAACTCAGGATCAGGGGTTTGCCCTTGGGATTAGGCATTTTGCTATCATGCAGCCCCTGTGAGGTCAAGGTCAATGTCAAATTCAATGTCATGTCCAAGGCCGAGTTCAAGTTCACGTCTAAACAGGCAATAAATAATAAATTGCCCATAGTTTATCCCAAGTCCTGTCATGCAGTCTCTTCATTTCAGGAGGTGGGCGGCAATAATAACAAATGAACTTTCAACCTATTGTGAAAAGTGTGACTAGTGAATCTTACACAAGTTTTCTGTTATTCTTATTGTTACTTCTGGCCCTCTCCTTCTCCTCCTCTTCTTTCTCCTCCTCTTCCTCTCCATCCTCCTCTTCGCCCTCTGTCAAGGCAGCAGAACTAGGAACTATTTCTTCAATCAGAGGAGTTGAAACTTTGAATCCTAAACTGCATCCCTGTTATCTTTTCTGCTGCCATTCAAATTAAATAATTTCACACTTCCCTCATAAACACAACTCAGGGGTGAAACTTTGTGCAGAGCTAATTTAAACCAAATGAGGTAATTACTCTGAAAGACAATTCAGTGTCACAGGGCTGTGTCTGTTTGTTTTTTTAGAAAAAAAATCTTAACACGACTAATATAGAATGATGTGCTTCACTAGCAGTCTATGGCAAAGCCAAGGGTATGTGTAGCAAACTAAGGATACCTAGATTAGCATGAAGAATGAGAATTATTGAGAATTTTGTTTCAGTTCGTTTTTGACAAGAACGTCTCCATAGTTAGGAAGGAAAGAACTTGGGATTTGAAAACAGCGTTAGTAATGCCCAATGCAAGGGTTGTTGCGCTGACTAAATAGAAGCCGTAATCCAAAATACACACAGGTGATACCTTTATCAGGTCAGCCAGGAGGCATAAATTACAGTAGGGTGGCTTTTGAAGATTCTGTCCTGCATCTTCTGGTCACAGATGTAATAATGTCTGTTCATGTAGGCAGAAAGCTCAGTCCCCAGACCATAAGATGTAGACCCATAGGTTTGTGATCTCAACAACATAACTGTGATTTCACCTGATTGATTTTTTTCCTGCCATCTACTTGATGGTAGAAGTCAGAGACCTTCAAAAGCTAGTGCATATTTTTTGCAGGGATAGGACGAATCCAAAATTTTCCGTATCCGACTCTGGATCCCTGGAAGGTTCTGGGAGTCCATGAATCTCACAAATCTCTAATCTTTCAAATCCTTTTTTTAAAAAGGGTTTAAAAAAGCAAGGGAAAGAAGGGTAATCTTGTGCAAGACACACTCTTTCAGCCTTAGCGAAAGCCTAGGGAAAGATAAACCTCCCTCTGAAGTAATCTGACAAGGACAATTGTCATAGTTTTGCCTCAGGATCATCCTAGATTGAAAATTACATGAAGGCCCTTTCTACACAGGCAGGAAAATGTGGATTAATCCCACATTTTCCTGCCTGTGTAAACGGGACCACATACTACAGTACAGAGAAAATCCAGATCAAAACAGCCTTTTCTTTGCAGAGCTACTTATGGGATCCTGGGGTTTGTAGTTTGATGATGCACCAGTACACTTTGGCAGAGAGGGCTGTGACACCTTGTAAAATTACAAACCCCAGAATTATGTCTGAAAGAGCTTTGCATAGCAGCTATGCAAAGGAATCTTTCAGCTGTCCTTGAAATCTCAAGAAGACTGTACCTTCCAGCCAACCAGGCCTTTGGCAGGCCCCAGAGGCACCAATTTTGAAAAACAATTGTTCCTTTCTGCTACATGTGGTTTGTCATGTGGCTCCTAAGAAACCATGACAGACAATTGATTTCTCATCCCAATCTAGTCGGCCCCTCCCGAAACTGCAAACCCCATGATTCCATAGGATGTTGAAAGTGGAATCATAGAGCTACAACAGCCTAGTGCGGAAATGGCTTAGGTCTGATCTTGGTCAGTTTCCAAGATTAAACTGGTGCCTTCTGCATTTGTAGGCCTGGAGACCAGAGCTTGATTCCTCACTCAGCCATGGAAACCTACTAGTGACCCTGGATTCATTGCACATTCTCAGCCCCAGAAAACCTCATGATAGGTTTGCCTTGGGGTCACCATAAGTTGGAAATGACTTGAAGGCAGAGAACAACAACAACACAAAAACAATAACCACAAAAATAAGAAAAAGCAGCCTTTTGAGTCAGACAGAATTTGAATGAGAAGAGAGACAAAATATCAAAGTCCAAAAGCCTGGCTGAAGCCCTTTCTGCACGATGTCGCTATCTCCTTTCTGCCACAGGATGGCAGCGGTCGGCAGGTCATGCTTTCGCATGATGTCTTCGCCATCCCACTGCCATCCTGTCGCAGATCTTCGTGCTTGTGCAGTTTTCGCAAAACAGAAAAAAATCCGCTTCTCGTCCGCGATCGCACACCCCTCCCGCCACTTCTGGCCATGCAGAAGCTACGGAAGCGCATTGGCGATGCTTCCTTATGTAGCGCAGCAATGGAAAAAGCCCAGCTGCACTGCAGAAGGAAGACACAGCGCCACTGTGTTCTCTTCCACATGGACTGAGCAGGTGAAGAGGGGAGTGTTGCTGACGTGCTCCCTTCTGGACCCGGAACTGCAGTGAGATGACGCGGAAGAGCATCGTCATGTGGAAATAGCCTGAATGTTGAAGCCACTGGATCTTTAGGTAGGCTGAAGTCCCAATATAGAATCTGCCTGGAGTGATACTCAGAGCCCCGAGCCCAAATGTGTTTTTGGATTTTACTCATGGACTGCACAGCCCCCCCCCACTATACTTTTACGAGGGTCAGTGGGTTCTAAATAGAATTCTGCTTTAGATCAAATGCTCACATACTGCAACATTAATGATTCTCTGCTCCAGTCAGGTTTCTTGATAACACAACCCAATTTTCACTAAAACCAAGTTCTGTGACAAAGTGCAAAGATGTCGGCCAAGATCCTACATCAATGATGCAGAGTGTAACTTTACACTCACTGAGTTACATGACAGCTGTGCATTGGTGAATTTCAACACTGTACAACTGTATACATGAACAAATGTGAAAAGCAGAATTGCAATGCACAATGCACAGCTGTGTGTGCCGTGCACACTGGCACCACACGTATAGTGGCATTGCATGCACAACCGTGCTTTCTTAATTTTCAACAGAATACAGATTTCCACATGAGAAAAATGTCCAGCCATTTCTGCAAGGGATGTTGTGTGTATCTAAGTCATTTATAGAACACAAGGCATAATATTCATTAGAGCATAGCTACTGGAGAAAAACTCCTGTAAGTTTGGATACATGGACCATTTCCACACTACACTGTTATAGTGCTATTATTCCACTTTCAACACCCTGTGGAATTCTGAGGTTTGTATTTTTCTGAGGCCAAAGAGCTCTCGGGGTGAGAATTCTAAATGCCTCTCCCTAAACTGCAAACCCAGGATTCCATAGGAGGTTGAAAGTGGAATAATAGCACTATAACAGTGTAGTGTGGAAATGGCCATGGTTTGACTTGAGTTACCAGATAATAGTAAAATGCTACTTTTTTTTTCAAACAACACCTCAAGTTCTTTCTGAATAAGAAAAAACCCATGATATGTTTGACTTTGGGATGCCATAAGTCTGAAACAACTGGAAGGTACACAAGAAAAAACACCAGGAAACAAAAAGTGCCAGCTTTATTTCAGCACTACAAACATGGCTGGGCTCAAAGTGAAGACTTTTGAATTAAGAATTCTAAGCCCTTTGGGACAGATTGGACAGATGTGTCCAATTTGCTATCACCTTTATTTTTTATCTTAAAATCTCCACTTTGTTTCATCATATTTTAAGAAGAGATGTGCAAACACTGAAACATTTACATTTAAAAAAATGATCCAAATTACATTCTCCCTCCCTCTCCTATGTACAAACCTTGTGAAACAGGAAAATGGTTTCCATTCTTTTTTAAGTGTTATGCAAGTAGCTTGTTATGCATGCAGTCTGAGATATGAATGGGGCTATTACCAAGATGAGTCTGTGAAGCAATGAAATTCAATGTTATTCCACTATACACTTTCAAGGAAAAATGGGCATTTTGATGATCTCTCTCACGCTGCATAGTGTAAGGTCCCAATTATGGGAATACTTTCCCCATCCTTGACAGTTATGAGAGTTCTTATACGTTGAGAAAATAGTCATCCACCACAAGATTCTTTTTGTGAAAAATTCATCCACATGAAAAAAAAAGGGGGGGGGCTTTATACAAAAAAGCAAAACAAAACAAAACAAAAAACCCCACAACATTTTGCAGAAGAAAACATAGCATTTTGTGTTAAACACATTGGTTGAAATCCTACATTGTGCTTGCATAGTATAAATCTAACTCAAATAGATACTTGGTTGTGGCGTCACACTCTTTTCTTCTGAATACCAAGATTGTAATATCTGGAAATGTGTTTGTTTATCATCTTATTGTGTTACCCTGACTTCTGGGGGTCCCATGGGGGACCCCTTGATTCACTCCAAGTTATAAAGGTTGGGGAAATTAGAGGAGCACTGGCATTAGCAAAACAAGGGGCAGGGTAACCCAGCAGGATCTTTTCCCCAACTTTACAGGGTCAGGCCAAGTCAAAAAGCCAGACAAACATATCGAATAAATGGATTTTATTGAATGAAAATGTTCTCACACACCAACTCACACACTCACTCTCACACACAAGGCCTATTGAGAAGGAAAAGAGGTGAAAAATGGATAGGGGATATAGCAAAGAGATTGTAGAAATGGTGATACTGTGCCTATCCTGAAGTCTTCGGTCCAGGAAGCAGCAAGGCAAATGGAGCTCAGCAAAGAGATGGCTGAGAGGATCACTCAGCTAACAGACTGCCGGTCTGCTAGCATGGCGGGGAGTTCTCTGAAGAGACCCTTAAAAACTAGGACTACTTATAGGGCAGAACGTACCTCGAGAGTAGGCCCTCTCCTGAGAAGAAGAATGGGCTGGTCGTTTGCATGATTGGTTTATGCTGGGCTGTAAGTGTTCAGGGCTACGGTTGCAAAGGGTTGCAGTGTAAGTTTATGTAGATGGACCTCGCCTTGTAGGATTTTTCCAGAATCACAGTTGCTCAACCTGGGGAAAACACACTAATCCCCTCAAGTTGGCTATTCTTGGCTGAGGACCCTTTGTCTAGGTAGATGTGTATTGCCTGAGGTCTCCTTGGGCTAGGTGACTGTGGATTTTCCTGGTCTTGACCTAGGTTTGGGTGTTTGACCTCTTTGCCTACGTGCCCATCAGAGCAACCTCTCCGGCATGGTGGGGATATTTGATATCAAATTTATAGTCTCCGGAATAGGGTATGCCAGTGGGGTAACAATTGTACATCAGTGGAGGCACAATGGCTTTTCCCACAACTAGTGATTCAAGTAATGCAACAAAGGCACTGACAAATAGCTATGCACCATCTAAGGATGTACAACTCCCTGTCCAGTGGTTACGCTTGAGGAATTCCATCTGTGTAACTGTGACTTGAGTGCTGACATTATACAATGGGTAAAAATAGTATATTCTCATGCCTAAAGGAATACCAGAAGTATCCCAGCCTCTTTTCTTTAAATAAAAAATTATTAAACAAAAACAAACAGCTATTCTACAAGATTGCAATGCAATACAACCCCCCCAAATATATTAAAATACACTACAAATAAAGAAAACAAACAATACATAACAAAATTACAAATTTCAAACTAAACAACTAACTAAAAAGAACTACAAAAAACTAAAAATTAGTTCCAACCCTTGTTGTGGCCAGAACATATTAATTAAACAGTTACAACTAATTGTTAAATCCTCCAGCCTCTGTTTTTAATGCAAAAATATTTTGTGCAAAATATGATTTTTTTTGCACTAAGGAATTTTCCAGAAAACAACAATTCCAAAGTATGAAAGAAATATTGCTCTGTTTGTACTAGTCCTCTTGTATCTCTCTCTTTTTATTATTCAATAAAAATCATGAGAAAAAAAGTATGAAAGAAATATCGAAAATGTTGAAATGCTCTCATAATGTTATCCAGTAGGGTTAAACTTTTCAAAATTCCTTGCTCCTTCTTGCTTTCTGATGATGTGTTTGATGGTTCAGGACACTTACCTATAAAAGCAGACATGTGGGCTTACAATGTAATTGTGATGTAGCAGTGTGGACTGTATTCAAGTTTTTACTGGCATTTGAGATAACTGCTCATCTTATACTTGCCCAGCTCCCTGGAAATCACAAGCATCTCAACCTCACTCGTTCACAACCTTTGGTCCTCAAGAGGTTTGGACTTCAGATCCCAGAATCCATTGTCATTGGCCGTGCCAGTCAAAGCTTCTCAGAGTTGAAGGACAAAGCGGCTGGAGGATCAAAGGTTGGGAACCCCTGTTCTAAGCAGTACAATGCTGAGCAAAACCATTTCTGTGCATCCTTTGCATTTGTGTATGAACACCACATCACTCCACTCCCCTAGTCCTATCTCAGTCTTTCTTTCTTTCTTTCTTTCTTTCTTTCTTTCTTTCTTTCTTTCTTTCTTTCTCTCTCTCTCTCTCTTTCTTTTTCTTTTGGCTTATTTTGTAGATGTGCATTTTCAAATCTTTTCTCTGTTTTGGGTATCTATTGGCTGAGATACAAGTTTCAGTTGGGGCAAGAAAATTGCAGATGTTCTTACAGTTCATTAACAATATTGTAAAATAATAAATTAGGAGACTGGTTTTTCAGTGGAGATGTAATGTGGATAGAAGGAGATTGCAGATAATTGTAACTTTCATGCAGCCAAATTAGAAATTTCCATTTTCATTGCTAGGACATTTCTCTAGTGTGTGACCATCTCAACCTCTTGTTTGATGAAGACTTTAAACTTGGAGGAGGCAGCAAACACACAGGAAAACTGCAAAGTAATCCAAGGAAATCATTGCCAGTGAGTGCCACAAGCAAACGGAAGGAAACGTGAAGAAGCTAATGGATATGTATTTTAATCTTTGGGTGGGGGTGGAGCTGGGAAAGAAGGACTAGCATTTGGGAAAATGCAGCAGAATGAATTCCTTCGGTCCTGGTTTATACGTGGTTTGTTTCTTTGTTACTCTTGGAAATATCTAGTGTTGCATGTCCCTATGGGGATAGAGATTGTGTGGAATATTGTCCATTGTAAGCAGATGGCTGCATTGAGAAGGGAGCTTATAGAGACAGGAAATATGGGAAGACCTCAGTTAACATTTAGGACAATGTGGCAAATATGGCAAAAATGGGGAGAAAGTTGAAGATTAAAAATATTATTGGGACTCTAGAATATTTAGAATATTTGAATAAGGAAGGAGGAGTTGATAAAGGAATAGTATTAAGGAAACTGAGGAGTATTGGATATACAATAATAGGTGACTCATCTGATAATCTAGGTAAATGGATAGGATGAAAGAAATACTAGATTTAATAGGTAATCAATATTAGCATCAATTAAATGGTATATATAATAGTTTACAGGAAATAATATCTATAAAAGACAGCCAAAACCCATTAGAAGAAATATTGAAGAAAAGACAGGAAGGTAGAAAAGGAATAAGTGGTAAGATATATAGGATGTTATTAAATAATCAGTATAAACTTATAGAAGGTTTGTTAGGAGTTTGGGGTAAGGACATCCAGCTCAATAAGAAAGAAATGGAAAAATGGCTACAGGAAATCAAAATTATCAAAAATAATAAAGTTAGAGAACAACAGATGAAAGTCATAGCAAGATGGCATAGAACACCACAACAGTTATCATATATTATTAAAAATGTATCACCTGTCTGCTGGCATGGGTATGGGAGTAAAGGAACATATGTGCCTATGTGGTGGGAGTGTGCCAAGGTGCAAAGTTTTTGGAAGGAAATAGAACAAGAAATACATAAAATAATTGAGGGGGGGATTCAATTAAATAAAGAAATATGTATAATTTGTAATGTTAGGAATATAGGCTCAAAGAAGGAACAAAAATATTTAATTAAACAATTAATTATAGCAGCACAAGCAGTAATTGCATATGGATGGAAAGAAAAAGAAAGATGGAATTGTAATGAATGGGTGTAGCACATATTGGAATATATGGTGTTTGATTATATAATGGGAAAAAAAGGGTATAGGTTGGTCAAAGGAAAAAGGAGGTGTAGTTTAGTAATTGGAGATTAATGACTGAGTTGTTTAGGGAAGGGAAGGGCATGATAAAGTAAAGGAAACAGTTAAAATGATTTTCCACATGGGGAAAAAAAAAAGAAACTAATGAGCTACATCATTCCCTGGGTGGGTGGGGGCAAAAAGAAGGAAATATTTTATGTATATGGGTGGTTAGTTAAATGTTGAGTATACTATTATGATATGGTGTGCATAACTTTTCATTTTGTAAGACATTTTATACTAATAAACTCACATATTAAAAAAAAATCTCAGTTAACAAAGCCTCTGAAAGTGCAGCTTCTTTTTATACAGGACCTTTCCACACCCTCCCTTTCTCTGAAGTTGTCCAGTGGGAATCCCGGCATGGCTCTGCTGGTAGGGGAGTGTGAAGGGAGCCATCTATCAGGAGCAAGAAATTAGTCATTTGATACATTGGAATATACAAGTGTGTGTCAAACAGATACCTTGTTGCAATCATCAGTTAGCATCCAATACTCTGGAGCACTCTGACTATCCTAGCATTTTTATATATTGGCTTATTCTATACTTCTAATACACATTCAGCAGATACGCCATGATAGGGGCTACTTATGTGGACATGGAAGCAGAGTTGCACAAGTGCAATTATTTCACATGAGTTGAAATCCTATGGTTACTCCCAAGATAAGCAGAACCATTGAATCAACTACATTTACCTACCTGTTGAGTCACCATTCAACAATAGATTCAACAGGTTCACTCTCATTGGGACCAACAAACAGGATTCCAGCCATGTGTCTGCATACCTTGAATGGTACATAACTATTGATCAGTGCTTTCAATGTACCACTTGTGTCACTGGAAAGGCAGAAACAGTCGCTGTGAATTCCTCGTCGCCCACTGGGACAACTAGCAAGAATGTCAGCAGATACACAGGTTGTGCAATGTTCATATTCAGCAAGAGGGTAGTGAAGGTTGGAGATTTATCAAGCATGATGTAGGATCTTAGCTCATATTACCTCACAGCTGTATCTTCTTATATTTATTGTGGCTACACATTTCTTGCATCATGACTATGAGAATATTAATGCAATTCAAATGTCAAAGCCACCTGTGTCTTTGTGTGTGTGTGGTGTGTGTGTGTGTGTGTGCACGCACGCGTGTGCATGCCTAGCTACAAGAGAATCCTATGGATGGCTTCTCAGTGCTCCTAGGTTAAATCTTCAGATTCACCAGACTCTTGTTCGTGGGGCAGAAGGAAGATAGGAGCATGTTTGCTCCTGTTTTTGACTTCTTGTTTTGAAAATGGATTTTCCTTCCCATTGTGAGCAGTGCTACTGCTCTTCATGCACCTGAAAGGCAGCTGCTGCAGCAACTGACAAGCAAAATCTACCAGGAATTAAGCAGCCACTGCTAGAGAAGTATCTGTCCTGCGGAGAGCATAGCAGATGGATGAGGAATGATCTGATTGTGCCCTTTGTCTTCCAGAAACTAATTTTATACATGACAGACTTGAGGAAGAGCACTGGGATTTGCACCTGGGCATTCCTGAACAGACATTTGCTTTCTTTTTCTTTATTTTTTTTAATAGGTTGGCACTATGTCATAGGCAGGTAAAACTCAAGGAGGACAGGCGATAGTAGTCTATAAACTTATATTTGCTTTTATATTTCCCCCCAAAAGTCATGTATTTTAAAAAATATATTTTTATTAAGATTTTTTTTTAAAAAAATAGAGAATTACAGATTGAAAAAAGATAAAAGTTGGAATACATAAAATATTAAAAAGTGCAGAACCGAAATAAAGAAAGAAAAGAAGAAGAGAAGAAGAGAAAAAAAAAATGACCCCCAATCTTCCTTTCAGTGGTTATATACATATACAGTTATTCATAGCCCTCTCTCCAAAATTACAACATATTTCCTTTGTTCAATAGCCTATTTTTTCCAGTCATCAAAACCAAATCATCTTCTCTCCCCCCCCCCGCAAAAAGGTCTATAAGGGGTTTCCAGTCCTTAAGAAATGCCACTAATGATAAACACATATATTGTTCAAAGAATTTTTTCCAAGAAGATGTCATTTGAAAGTTCCTTTCAGCATGTTTCTTAAGCTCATGCCTACATCACCACTGCATCACAAAATGTTTGGAGAAGAACAAAAGTCAAATAATAGTTATCTCCCAATCTCCACATTTATTTGCTTGCTTGCTTACTTGCCTGTTTTTATTTAATTTCTACGAGCCTTTCTCCTGAGTGTATCCGTTGCACATTCTTAAAACATGTTGCATGAACTGAAAGTTGCAGTAATAAAGTTAAAACACAAATTGTGCTAAAAGGCAATTAAAACTTCAGTACTTTAAATCAATATAAATTAATCTAAAATGGTGAAAAGGTCATTAGCACAAGAGGTGTGGGGGTCAAATCAGTTTGCCCTGGAATTCCCAAAGAACAAATTAATAGAATCATAGAACCTTTGATCTGGAAAAGAACACAAGTCTAAAACTCTAGATGAGGCCATCGAGTCCAAAACTCTGCCACATTTACATTGTTCCCAAAAGATGCCCATTCAATGGCCATTTCTGCCCTACACTGTTATAGTGCTATTATTCCACTTTCAACCTCCTGTGGAATTCTAAGGTTTGCAGTTTACTGAGGCCAAAGAGCTCTCTGGCTGAGAATTCTAAGTGCCCCTCCCTAAACTGCAAACCCCAGGATTCCACAGGATGTTGAAAGTGGACTAATAGCACTATAAAAGTGTAGTGTGGAAATGGCCAACCTCTGGCCCTTTCTGCACGAGGTGAGGGAATTGCTCCGTGTCATTACTCACCACTTCTTCTGGGGTCCGAAGCAGAGTGGACTGTCCCTGAAGCCCTTCTGCAGGGCTCCTCCTCTTTGGTCCAGGGCGAATCGGAGCAGTGTGAGGTCTGTAGATCCGCACTGCTCCGGCTTCCAAAATGGCCGCTTCCAGCTTCCAAAATGGCGGCTAAGGCTTCCAGAATGGCAGCTTCTGGCTTCCAAAATGGTGGCTTCCAGCTTCCAAAATGGCGGCTTCTGGTTGGTCGTGGGTCCTGACCAACCACTGAAGCTCGCCACGCCTAAAGCCCGCCCTCCGCAGATGGCAGGCTCGCATTGGTGGGAGCCTGCAAATCTGCACAAGACAGCAGGAACGCAATGGCGCGTTCCAGGAAAATAAAGACCTGTTTTTTCCGGTCTTTCACAAACACACTGGAAGACCACTTGGAGTCGTCTTGGAGCAGACTGAGGTGTGGATCTCCGGTAAGTAGTCCGCTCCTAGTCCACTCCAAGGTGCAGACAACCTCCATGCAAGGATGCACTGCCCTGTTCTAATTGCTTGGTGCAGAAAGGGCCTCTGTTAAAAGATCTCCTGACCTGAAGAGTCCACTGTCCTCTGAGGCATGTTCATTCCATTGCTAAACAGTCCTTAGAACTTTATAATGTTTAGGTGGAATCTGTCTCTCTCTCTCTCTCTCTTTCGTGGGTAATTTGAATTCATTGGTCTGTGCTGTAGTTTCCACACCAGTAGAAGAATGGCTCCTTCCTCTATATGACTTCCCTTGACATAGTTAAGAAGTTGGAGAAGAGAAGACTGAGAATGTGATATTATAACTGCTTTGAGTTATCATATCACATTCTTAGTCTTCTCTTCTCCAAGCTAAATATGCCCAGCTCCCTAAGTCGTTCCTCATAAGGCTTGGTTTCCAGATCTTTAATCATTTTAGCTGCCCTTCTCTGGACTTCTTTCCTCAAACATCCTTAATCTCTAATTTCTTTAATCTCTAATCCTTAATGCCAGGGTGTTTAAATTATTTTCTATTTATTTAAATTATTTTTTTCTATCTCTACTAACTGGACTTTAGGAAAACATACCCCTTTTTAAAAAAATAAAACAAGCAAAGTTGTTTTAAAGATAAAACAAGCAAACTTCTCATAGGATGCATTTGAAATCTACAGAAGTCCAGGCAAATGTATAAAAGCCTTTCTGTATTATCACAGTTAATCTGAAAAATGCACCTTCTTTCTCTAAATTTTGCTCCATGTTTACAGCTATAGAAACCCCTTCCTTTTATAAACAAGTACACAACATGGTCTGTGAGCTTCTATCACATTAAAGCATTAGGCACTCTATGCTGAAAACAGGAGATCAGGGGAAGTTTTATTTTACATAGAAACATCCGGATTACTCATTCCAAACAACTTTATGTTTGCTTCCCCTGCCAATAAATCTGTTGAAGTCATTCACCCGATGTAGGCTATAAAAGACATTTGTCTTCTTGCAAGTCAAGAAAGCAAACTTAGAAACACTATGTGAAAACAGCAATGGTATGATATTGTGCTTTATTGACAAAGAATATATTCTAGGTTTTATTCACTGGAACATAAATTACTGCTTTCGAAAAAGAGGACCCCTGAGAAGATTTAAGAGGTCTAAGGAAGACATCTGTGCTTAAAAGGGGAGTGTTTCATCTTCCCCTGAGTCAGGTCAGATTTCTTTCAAAAACGGACCCAGGCATCTGGACAAAAAGTGCCTCAAGATTGCTTTCACACTATGCAATTATAGCACCTTGAGTGCAGTTTAACTGCCATGGCTGCATCCTGTGGAGTCCTGGGATATAGGCAGGACCTTTTTGCACCTTACCTGGTGCCGCTGGCATCCTGAGGTGATCACGCAAGAAGCCCAGGCTGCGCTGGGGGAGGAAGCATGTTGGCTGCGTGTCTGGAGCCTCCGCACGCAAGGTAAGTGCGTGTGGGGCACGAAAGGGACATGTGATCATGCATCATTTTCAGCAATGAACTGAAAATGATATAATTCATGATCGCTGCCCACTGGTCTCAGGCGTGTTGCATGATTGCAAGGATGTCATGTGAAATGGTCCTCTTAATTGCGCGAAACTCCTGAGGCCATTTTGCAATAGGACTGGTGTGCGAAAAGGGATATACAGTTTGAGGAGGCAGTACAGCAGCCTGGCAAAGAACTTTAAATACTAATGAAACTACAAATCCTATAGAATCATAGAATCATAGAAATGTAGAGTTGGAAGAGACCACACGGGCCATCCAGTCCAACCCCCTGCCATGCAGGAACACCCTCAAAGCACTCCCGACAGATGGCCAGCCAGCCTCTGCTTAAAAACTTCCAAAGAAGGAGACTCCACCACACTCCGAGGCAGCATATTCCACTGCCGGACAGCCCTGACTGTCAGGAAGTTCTTTCTGAGGTTCAGGTGGAATCTCCTTTCCTGCAGCTTGAATCCATTGCTCCTTGTCCTGGTCTCTGGAGCGGCAGAAAACAAGTCCTCTCCTTCCTCTACATGGCATCCCTTCAAATATTTAAACATGGCTATCATGTCCCCTCTTAACCTTCTCTTCTGAAGACTAAACATACCCAGCTCTCTAAGTCTTTCCTCATAGGGCATGGCTTCCAGGCCCCTCACCATTTTGGTTGCCCTCCTCTGGACTTGCTCCAGCTTGACCATGTCCTTCCTGAATTGGGGTGCCCAGAACTGGACACAGTATTCAAGATGAGGTCTAACCAAAGCAGAGTAGAGTGGTACCAGTACCTCCCTCGATCTAGACACCATACTTCTATTGATGCAGCTGAGAATTGCGTTGGCTTTCTTGGCTGCCGCATCACACTGCTGACTCATGTTCAGCTTGTGGTCTCTTAAGACTCCTAGATCCCTTTCACACGTACTGCTATCCAGCCACGTGTCCCCCATCCTATATTTCTGTATTCCATTTTTTCTACCAAGTGTAAGACCTTACACTTCTCTCTGTTGAATTTCATTTTGTTAGCTTTGGCCCAGCTCTCCAATTTATCCAGGTCATTTTGAATTTTGATCCTGTCCTCTGGCATATTAGCAACCCCTCCCAATTTGGTGTCATCTGCAAATTTGATAAGCATGCCCTCTATTCCTTCATCCAAGTCGTTGATGAAGATATTGAACAGCACTGGGCCCAGGACAGAACCCTGTGGCACCCCGCTAGTCACTTCTCCACTTCAACCATGGCATTTAAAGTAGTATATAAGTGCTATAATTGTGTAGTATTAAATGCCTCCTGGTAATAAAAACAATAAATGAAATATTTGGCAATTCCCTTCTCTATGGCCACTGGTAGTTTTCTATAATCTGATGACTCACACGGGCCACTTCAAAGCTTGCCTAATGATAGGGCTGGCCAATGCTAGAACCACCAGAAAGGAAGTGGATTAGTGCCCAAAAGGACAGAATCAACAGATGTGGCTCCCCAACATTGTGTCTTTAGACTGACCAATTGCCATTGGTCAGCTAAGCTATATCTGTTTGGAGATTCCTGTAGTTATGCTCCTTCACCTGGACTCCCAACTTTTGAACAACGGTGTAGTCCCAATAAGCAGATTTAGAGCCACACTCTAAGCACTCTTAAGTATTAGACTTTCAGGATATTTAACATGGGAGAATGAGCAGGCAGTTTATTATTCTTTTAGGCTATTTTATTAAAATAAACACACACACACACACACACACACATTCCTCAGTTAGGAGGATAGATTTCTTATTGTCTAAGTACCTAACTTTTATATTGACCTAATGTTTCAAGTAAAGCATCACACATCTTACGTCATCAGATTCTGGAGTGGCTCTGCCTACCTCTACTGCCTGCTTATAATTTCATGGCCAGTTGACTATTCTTTGGCAGTGACTTAGAACTTAACTTTTTTCTATCTTGGTGCCTGTTCTTCTGATCAACTTCACTCTAATATGGGAGATAGCACCTGTTAAGTGTTAGATATCTCCTGAAGACACATTTGTTTACTCAAGCTTTCCTTTTGTAAGTTTTATTCTTTTTATTTATTCTTAGTTCCAACTAGAGTAGACTCACTGAAGCAATGGTATTTACTTACAATGGTCAACAATTAATTCAACTAAGTCTTCTGTAGTTAGAACTAACCAGTAGAATTTAGGCCATTTTATACTCTTTCATTGTTCATAGGTTATTCCTATTATATTGTTCTATGTTTTTTAGATATTGTTTTGTTGTTTTATGATATGTGGCATAGTAACTAATAACCAGTTTTGCGATATGTGGCATAGTAACCAGAAACTGGCTTCCTCATGATCTGCAGGTCTACAGAAGCTTGGTCTGCCCACTTCAAATATCAAGTAGCCCAGCTATTCCAGGATTGCTTGTCTAGATTCTCTTCTTTGCTATATTCCAATAAAATGCATCAAATCTATCCTACATGTAAGTGACTGAGTGCAATCACACTGATTCAGCATTTCTTTGGCGGACAAGGATGAACCTGCAGTTGTAGGAGGAAGAAACATATATTGGCTAGCATCCTCTTTGGGACATATGCCCGTGGAAGTTTACCTATGCAGGCATATATCCTTTTTTGGGAGCTTCAGGGCTTGGTTATTTCCTTCCTCCCTCCACAGTGTCCATGGACTCCCACTTAACTTAGCAGGCTATGAACCACCCTGCCCCCAACCATTCCCTGCTTTGCAGGGAGTGGCCTGGATTATAGAATCATTTCTTCCATAACCAAGTACAAAATAATGGCATCAGCAATGAGATCTGCCAGGGTCCTGTAGAGGTTGCAGAACTGCTGTATTATTTCATGTCTGTTTATGGAGAAGTAGCCAGATGCTTCTGCAATCCTGCCTGTTCCTTCACAAAGTCCCCTACAAAATGGAGAGTGGCCATGGAGAGGAACTTCAGAGGCTATATGGTAAGCATGTGTGTGGTATGATATGGTTGCACCTAGTATAGGCCTGCATGTGGACCTACTGTGCTATACTCAGCCATGCAAGATAGTCCAGTGCTCCTTCTTCTGATGTGAGCTCTACACATATGAATGCAAGGCTGTATGAAGCATTGTGTCCTGTTATAGTCAATGGATGTGATGAGTGCGAGTCCACGCTGCTGCGGGCATGCACACATTGAGTCCATTGACCACAATGGGACATGACACTTATTTTTTGTTCGCTTGTTTGTTTTACATGAGGGTTCCTGGAACAGAACCCCTAACATATACAATGACTGCATCACATTGGAAAAATGAAACTTTTAGTATTAGAACAACTAAAGAAAAAAAAATGAAGTGTTGCAATTAACAAGCAATAGTCCAGAACCACACTTGCAGACTGAATGAGATGTACCTTTATTTCCGTTCGGAATTAAGCACCTTGGCCAGATAGGACTTGTAGTCACAAAAGTGAATGTAGTAGAAACAGGAGAACCGTTTTGACTGAAGATCTATGATGCTGACCCTGCATGGCATGAATGGTTTAATTCAGTCCTATGAGACATAAAGTTAAGAGGTTTCAGAACTGAGGTTTGTGTGTGTCTATACTGTTTGAGGTTGATTCACATTCACTTTGCATCTTCAGAGCTTCCAGGAGGGAAGCAAACTTTACCGAAGAGCATGAATTTTGGATGATGCTCTGTCCATCAAAGCTTTGCAGAACCACCATAACATGAAATTTTAAACTGGCCAGGGACTTTGAAAATGTGTTTAACAAACCTTGCTGAATGTTTTGGCATGCCTGGCCTGATTCCTGAAATTGTAGCAGTCCATGGAATCAGGCAGGTCTCATTATTTCTGTGCAACTCATCTAATGCAGAGCATGAACCAAAGGTGTATCTGCACCACTTAAGCCACAGAACAAGACTTTACCATGCTTAGTATCATAGAAGCATAGAATGAAATGATGTCCCTCAAAAAAGAAAAAAAGGAAGGGGTATCTGTAGCTGAAATGTAGGGAAAATGGTGGTGAGGATAGTAATAATGGATGAATGATCATCTTAATCATGTGGGAAAGACTCAGTTACATCTCAATAACAGGAATATTAAAGTCAAGTTTTACACAAAAAGCAAAAGTAGACCCATTGGTCAAAAGGAAAAAAAATATCCAAAATCTATATTATGGTAATAACTTTATCAGGGCATCCCAAATGCACCAAAATGTATACAGCCTTTTGAGATCCCAGCTCTCTTTGTTGAACAAAATGTTACAAGAAGTTGAATGACTTGATATTTAAGCCATGTTGCCTGCACAGTGCTTTGGCATGGGTTGGAAGGAGAAAAAAAAAGCTTTCAGATGTGATGATTTTAGATTCCACCTCCAGTAGCTAGGGTAGAATGCATGCATCTCAGAGGTCATATGAGGTCTTTGGAAGAGTCTCGTGCAATCCCTGGTTCCCTGGACCTATTCAGAGGTGCAGCTATGGGTTGTGACAGATGAGGGAACTGCCCCCAAATGAGAATTCTGCCCCTCCAATAAAATTGTTCTCCAGCCCCAACGTTTCTAGCACCGAAGAGGGTGAAACACTGAAAACTGTTCACACCTAGAACTGGTCTATTTGCTGCATTCACATTCCCTGGATAGCTTTTCCTGCCGCTTGACGTTGGATGCCTGGACTGTGTTTCTAAGTGCTCAGCTAAGGTTTTAAGATATTGTAAAGATGGAAGAGTGAGGATTGAAGGAAAATCTCATTGGGTGGGCAGAATTCTTATTTGAAGAGTCAATACTCTCATTTTGACCTCCTCCCGGAACTATACCCCTGGACCTAAGCAAATCAGAACTCCTAAACCCTCCAAAAATAATCTGTGCAGCTGAAAAAAAAACTTCCAAAGATACAATCTTTCAAGTAAATACTACTTTGTGGATGCATGTAGACCTATGCTACTCTGAGCCGTTTACCACTCGCTGGACCTACAGTAATACTGCTGAAGTAGTATTGCTGAAGAAACAGGAATCTGGGATGCAGTGTGAAACCCAACAAATTACCTGGGCTGCAGATGGTGTTTTTATACCTTATTTTCTATCCTAAAGGGATGTGTGTTAATTGCTTTCTTGCAGAGTGAACAAAAGAGATCTGGAATGGGCTGATTGTCTTAACTTTAGGTGACAAAGTACTGGTGGGAGTCACTACGGTCTCCTAATGTCTTGGTTGGATAAGGTGAATAGGAAAGTTCTCTGTAGGATATGTACACAGCAGGAACGCTTGGCTGCTTCACCTGGACAGTTTTGTCTTCTATTGTATTTGCAGGTTGGGTTGTTGAGAGGATTATCCCATTAACACCAGGGGTTTCTAACTAATCCTCTTGAACTTATGACCTGGCCATGCTGAAGTCATTCTGACCTAGCACATGCTTGCAGCCAGTGTTTTTCTACATCATGTTTCCCAGCCAAAAATGTCTAGTTTTATAAGAAAATGATATTTCTCACCAGTTTTTGCTATCCAGCTGGATGGCAGGGTTGTGTATAAGGTGTGGTAACACTGGTTAGAATGTGGGAGAAGGCCTTCTTGGTGGATGCTCCCAGGCTCTGGAAATCTCTCCTTTCAGAAGTTTGACTGGGTTCTCCCCTTTTGTCTTTCCAATGACAGGAGAAGGCTTCCAAAAAGAAAAAAAAATCAACAGAGCCTTTAGAAAATGACTGTTTATGAGGAAAGGGATTTGAATAAAGTGCTGTAATGGTTGCACATTTGTTGCTTCTTAGTGGACATATTCCAAAACTGCTTTTAATTCTACAGATAGTTTAATGGCATCTTAACTTTTACATGTCTTTAGTGAGGTGAGATTTTTGTTTGTGTACGTTTTAATTTTTTGAGCTGCCTTGAGTCCCAGGGTTGGGGAAGACTGAGAAATAATAAGTAAATAAGTACATCTAAAAAGAAAAACTAAGAACAAAAACACCCACAATTGTATCCAGTTTGGATTTAATCTTAAGTCCTGAATGCACACCCTCTTTTAAGAGAGAGGTTAAGCTATTCCCTATGTTCATCTTCCTTTTGATGGTCAAGTTTTCATTGTAGTATCTTTGCTTGCATTACTTTTTAATTGCTCCTTTTGACTTTTTCATCACTATTATTAATTTTACAGAACTTTTTGGCTCTTAAATAATTTCTGTGTTTCACCTTCCTGTCCAGGAAAAAATCATTTTAGCCTCAGGCAATGAAACTTAAAAAATATATCTAACACATTCAATACATTTGCAAAGTCTTCACTGTCTAACCTGAAGTTTTAAAAAAATCCATACAACTTCAAGCGATTGGAGAAATATGGCTATATTTCCCCTCTGCACCTTCACTCACATGACATTGAAAGTTGGGATCTTCCATGAACTCAGTTTGCACTGGGCTCAAAGGAGAAGTGCTTCTTCCCACAACAGCTAATAATGGATTCTACTGCTATGAGATACAATAATGATTTTGAATTCAAAGAGCGTAGACTTGTCTGTGAAAATTAGCCACAGTGTCAAGATGGTATTTCCATGATCAGACACATCTTGGAAAAATTACATTTGGACATTCCTCAGAATCCTCTAACTAGTTCAGAAAATTGTTCTGAGCTAACACTACATTGATGATCAATTCATGGGATTCAAACAAGTGAGGGCGAGATATTTCTTACATTGACCATTTCTGCATTACACTATTATAGTGCTATTATTCCACTTTCAACTTCCTATGGAATCCTGGGATTTGCACTTTAGAGACGGGCATTTAGAAGTCTCAGTCAGAGAGCTCTTTGGCCTCAGGAAACTAGAAACTCCAGAATTCCACAGGATGTTGAAAATAGAATAATAGCACTATAACAATGTAGTGTCGAAATGACCATTGACTAACACTGCTTTTCTTGGAGGTATCTTCCGGGCCAATGGTCATCATAGGATATTGAGCAGAGCTAGGGAATGTGTCTCATCATAGGGTGCTTTATAGATTACAGCAAAGCTTCTGTCTGTGTAGGTGACAAGTCATATTTGCTCTCCCTGCCGTGTTTTCAGGCAGCCGAATTGCTTTGATGACTTACTGTGCTTTATTGTGCTGTGAGGGGATGATGGGATCAGCTGGGGAAAAGTGTGTTGGGAGTGGGAAAATGTTATTGTAACAAAGTGTAATAAGAATACAGGTGCAAACAGACAGACATGGTATGATGTTGAACTGTTGGCAAACTGAATAAGAAAATGGAAGGGGGACAAAACTGCCTGGGAAAGGAGTTGTTAAAATTTGCTATCAAACAGAATGCTAGCGTGCTAAGTTGAAATGTTAAAGCTTATAACATGCTGAAAATCTAATACTTCTTTAGTCTTGGCAACATCAAGATGTGCTTTTTTTTTTCTTCGATGTTCCACAATAAAGCTTTTGAAATCTCTAAGCCTAATTATTTGAACTTAGAACTAGCTTGTACATCACAGTAGGTCAGGAGGACTTATGGTTTGCCCTCAAAGAAATAGATGTGCCACAACATCTGATTGCCCTGATGTATAACCTCTGCTGTGGACAAGAGGTCATAGTCAGGGCACAATATGGAGAAACAGAATGGTTTCCCCTTAGTAAGGAGGTCAGACAAAGCTGCACTTTGTGACCATAATTGTTTAATTTATATGCAGAATATATATTATGGAAAACATGATTTGACTCAGGAGAAAGGTGTGAAGATAGAGGGAAAGAATGCCAACAGTTTAAAATATGCAGATGACACCAAGTTACTTACAGAAAAAGGCAAAGACTTGGAACAACTATTGAAAAAAGTTAAGGAATAACGTGCCAAAGCAAGGTTACAGTTGAATTTTAAGAATACAAAATAATGACCACAGATGATTTATATAATTTTAAAGTGGGTAATGACACTAAAATATTTAAAGATTTCCCATATTTTGGAGACTGTAGTCAAGAAATCAGAAGATGGCTAAGACTTGGAAAGCCACCCAAAGAGGAATCAGATAAGATCTTCAATGTAAAGACATATCATATCATTGAATACCAAAGTCAGAATCATCCAGGCAACAGTATTTCCTATTTCTATATGTGGATGTGAAAGCTGGACAATGAAGAAAGCTAACAAGAAAAGAAGTGCCTGTGGACTGCTAAAAAGACAGCTTAATTTGTCTTAGAGCAAATCAAGCCTGGACTCTCTCTAGAAGTGAAGATGACTAAACTGAGGCTATCGTACTTTGAACATATTATGAGAGAATGTGTCCAATTGGAAAAGACAACAATACAGCTAAGGTGAAGAGCCGTGGGAAAAAAGAATGACCAAACTACAAGCAGATAGATTAAATCAAGGAAGTGACAGCCCAGAGTTTGCCAGATCTGAGGACAGTTGATGTCCAGAGATCTTGGAGGTGTCTCATTTGTTCATCTCCATAAGCTGAAGTCCACTTGGTGATGAATAGCAAGAACAATAAAGGGAGTGCATGATTCTGCAGATGTTGTTGGGTTTTCTCTCTCTCTCCTCAGCCTAGCCCACAACCAGGGATGATATAACTGACACTCTGGAGAGGTCTAGCTTCCATACTCCTGGCCCAATAGACTCTAATCTGATCCTGTAGGACTGTCGTATTCTCACAGCCATCTTGTTCTTTAAAACATATATTCCTGCTCCTATTTTTCAACATTAGCGCATGTGTATATGGAAAGGAGGTCATTATTTTAAGGAGAAATAGTCAAGCTTACTTCATTTCTCTTGGTCTGGTTGAGTAATGCTCTATGTGACCAGACTATTGTTCATCAAAATCATGAAATGAACCCAGGATTTTTCAGTGAGTAGACAGAATTTTTAAAAACCAACTTTGTTCAACATGAATATACTTCATCTTAGTACAGATTGGCAAAGTTATGTAATGTGGTGAAGACATTGGCCCTTTCCACACCAGGCAATTAGAACAGGGCAGTGCATCCTTGCACAGAGGTCGTCTGCACCTTGGAGTGGACTAGGAGTGGACTACTTACCAGAGATCCGCACCTCAGTCTGCTCCAAGGCGACCCCAAGTGGTCTTCCAGCGTGTTTGTGAAAGACCGGAAAAAACAGGTCTTTATTTTCCTGGAACGCGCCATTGCGTTCCTGCTGTCTTGTGCAGATTTGCAGACTCATACCAATGCGAGCCTGCCATCTGCGGAGGGCGGGCTTTAGGCGTGGCGAGCTTCAGCGGGTGGTCAGGACCCACGACCAACTGGAAGCTGCCATTTTGGAAGCCGGAAGCTGCCATTTTGGAAGCCGGAGCCACCATTTTGGAAACCGGAAGCGCCCATTTTGGAAGCCGGAGGAGTGCGGATCTACAGACCTCACACTGCTCCGATTCGCCCTGGACCAAGGAGGAGCCCTGCAGAAGGGCTTCAGGGATAGTCCACGTTGCTTCAGACCCCAGAAGAAGCGCTGAGTAACGGCACGGATCGATTCCCTCGCCTCGTGTGAAAAGGGCCATTGTCTCAAAATACCTTCTTGTATGTCCTGCCATGGTCTTTTTCCTGGTCTGTTAGTAAAAAAATCTGGAAAAAAACACACCTTGTCAAAAATAGCATTGTTTTTACTCTAAAGGAAGTGGACAAGGTCTCAATCCAGATTGGAACCAGTCTGCAAAGGAAGGATTAAATCTTTCTCCATCTGTTGTTATCTAAAAAGAAGATATCCCTACCCCCATGGTCTTTAAAAAGAAAACAACTCTTTTAGAGCTACTGGAGGTTTTTTTAAAAATAAAACTGTCATATGAGAGAATTTTTACATTAAAAAAAAACACACACAAGGGAAGCTTTAAGCTTTCCTAACTTCATTCACCAGCCTCCTCATCTGAGTTCAGCAGTAATGGCATAGGTAGGCTTGGTGGCGAGTCAAACTCACGTTGGCACGCTGTTCTCCTCTCTCACCCATCTCTTTCTTGGGTGCGTGGGAAGCATTGGGAGAGGATTGTGGTGCTGAGAAATCAGGCTGTTACCCTGACTTCTGGGGGTCCCCTGGGGGACTCCTTGATTTGCTCCAAGAATGCAAAGGCTGGGGGAATTAGCGGAGCACTGGCCTTGGCAGAACGAACGGCAGGATTAATCCAACGAGATCTTTAACCCAATTTTTATGGGGTCAGAACACACAAAAACCAGCCAAAGATTAAAAAGTAAGCTAAAAATGTGTTTTTATTGAGGGAATTCGCTCATGCATGGACACAAGATACATACAGTCAAGCATTCACACAAAAGCTAACTGAAGGAGAAAGGGAGGGAAAAAAATATGGATAGAGAGACTGAGGGTTTTTGGGGTTATATAGTTACCATTCCAGAAGAGTAGTGAAGAGCTTGAAATGTGACTTATACTTCTGTCTAAGGGCAGACAGATCAAGATTCAGAGTGACATAGTGGAGTCTTGCATTTCTTCTGACTGCAGCTGACTTCTCAAAACCAAGGGTTTATATACTCTGTTTCTCTCCCTGAAAGGACGTGAGTTGATTGGTCTCCCGGCCTAGTGGACAATAGGAGTTGCAACACAGACAATGGGGTCTGGAGTGGACTGAGTGGAGTCTTGGTTGAGAGGGGGTTTCTGGGCTAGCTGCAGTAGGATATGCACACACCAGGGATCCTGGACATCTTATTGTTTTCTGAGGTTGGCAGTTGATAGGATTAGCTCAGAGCCATTAAGTCAGGCTTTCTTGGCTAATGTCAGAGAACTTTTGACCTGGCCATGCTGGGGTCACCTGTGATCTACTCCATCCAGTGTCCCTTTTCACACGGCCTTGCCAGCCAAAAGTATAATTTATATTTTATACAACACATTTGCCAATTAGACCACATCAAAGTGTACGGCCTGGTAACAATGCAAAAAGCCACAATTTTATTGGTTACACTTAAATGTTCCTGAGCTTGGGTTGACATGTTACACCTCCAACCCCCTTTACATCTATATGAGGACATTGCCCCCCGCTCCACATTGCACCTTCTCTACCCTATCCTATGCCTATCTCTCTCTCTCTCTCTCTCTCTCTCCCAAGCCCCTTGTGCTACACATACTCTTCTTTCTTGCATTCCCCATCTCTTCTCTTCTGTTCCCTCCTCGCCACCTGAGAAAGTGCCTCATGGCTTCTAAGGAGCATGTGCCTGCTGTGTCAATGAATGTTCAGAGAGGCCGCGTGGGAAACGCACTTAAAAAGGGAAGCCAATTTTTACTATGTTTTGCTGTATTTTCCTATGTCTAAGACTGGAGGAAGGCATAACAGGGGAAGATGCTGTGTTTCGCTCTTTTGCAGAAACCACTCAATCCTCAATGGTGCACATATGTACACACATATTTGCCCCCCCTTTTTTTAACCTTTGTTGTACCTGCAGGCTGACTTTTCTTGTGCCCCCCCCCCCCGAGCAACTATTGCATCCCCCTTAGGATGCTGCTCCACAGTTCGAGAACCACTGTTGTAATTCATCCTTCTGGTTCAGCTGAAGGGTAAACATGGAATGAAAGAAGTGGGATTCCCCAAGAACAAAGGGCACTGCATAGCTCCCTTGGCACCTGCAGGTCCTGAGCCTCACACTCCCATCTGGGTGTGACCCCTGTCACTTATACCCCAGAATTTCTTGTGGGGACTCCCAGCTTGAGATACACACTGCTCCTGGATCAACATGCACAGTTTATTGTGCATTTGGTTCAGTTTCACAATGATGCCATTAAACCCAAGGGCAACATAATACAATTTATGTGTAACTCTACATATAAAGATTTATGCTACCCAGCTGTGATACAGGATCTCACCTCCAAAATGTGGCCAGATGTAACTATTGTGTTAGCATGTAGACAGGCTCTAATAGCAGACACTGCAGAATCAGTGGAGACAGAGACCATATCCACACTAGCTTGTTATAGCGCTAAGATTCCACTTTCAACATCCTATGGAATCCTGCAAACCCCAGAATTCCATAGGATGTTCAAAGTGGAATCATAGTGCTATAACAGGCTAGTGTGGAAATGGCCAGAGACATAAAGGTAGTGGTTTACATCTAGTGTTGTTTACTGGGATACATAGTTAACAGTTCAGGGATCTGTACTTTGCCTTCATCAAAGCACAGTGGCTCTGGAGTTAGCTTAGAACAGAGCTAATGAGTAGTGTAGCAGTCTACATCAGCTAAGCTTGCTCTATCTTCCAGGACTGCTGTGTGGACATCAAAGCAAGGTTTCTTTCCAATGTTGTGAAGGGTAGGACCTAAACCAATGAAAAGGTATTTCGACTAAACATTAGGAAGAACTTTCTGAAAAGCCCTTTGACGCATGCTTTCAGAAAGTCCCTTTGAGAGTGAATAAGGCTACCTTAGAAGGTGATGGAAGCTTCTCCATTTGAGGATCTTAAACAAACTCTGGATGGACATGTGTCAGAAATTTTTTTTTTCTTGGATTGGGTACCTTTCATCTCTCAGTTACCGGATCTTCTGGGCATGGACCAATGCAGACTGTCCCTTAAGCCCTTCCACAGGGCTCCTTGTCTTGTCCAGGGTGAATCGGAGCAGTGTGAGGTCTTAGATCCGCACTGCTCCAGCTTCCAAAATGGTGGCTTATGCTTGTTCATGGGTTCTGACCAACCACAAAGCTTGCCACGCCTAAAGCCCGCCCTTCGCAGATTGCAGGCTCGAACGGTTTTCTACTGTTCTTTAAAAAGTGTGCTGGAGGACCAGTTGGGGGCATTTTGGAGTGGACTTAGGTGCAGATCTGAGGTAAGTAGTCTGGACCTGGTCCACTCCAAGGTGCAGACAACCTCCGTGAGAGGACACACTGGACCGTTTTAATTCCCTCGTGCGGAAATGGTCTACGAAAGCTGGAGGTGAAATGTAGGTGGCATTTTAGGTAACAAAAAGTCAATTGAAGCCAACTTGTGAGAATAGAACAAGAACAGGCATCTGCTCTACCTACTCCATCTTTGGGTGGAAGGGCAGATGTTAACTCCATGAATTCTTCTTTGATGCATGTGCCTAGAAACTATTGCAGTGCACTAAAATTAATGGCAAACCTTACTTCCAAGAGCCAGTTAATGGGATGCAGCTAAGTTAATGGGATGCAGCTAAGAGAAACGCTGGTGTTAATCACAAACCAGCAGTGAGGTTCCTGTTAATATTTCTCAAAGAACTTACAGCTCTGTTGCTGGAAATATTTGCACCCATGGGGTTGAGTTTACAGCTGGGAGCATTGCAAAGGCTGGGAATATATTACCTAGTCTAACTTGAGTTTCTTTTCCATTCCTAATTGCTATGATTTGAGGTGAAGTATTTAGATGTCTAGGGAATCACATTAAGTCATGAAGAAGAGAGAGCAAGAGCTGCTTCAGATGGAAATTTTAGTGACAAAGAGGTTTCTTCTGCAGATATTTTTCAGGGGCATCTCAAAGTCATAGGGTGATCAGGTTTCAGGTTCTGACTGAAATCTCAGGGAACTGTTATGTTGCCTTGGGTCTCCAGGCAGAGAGGTAAATCTCAGGGTAAGTGGAAGTAAAGAAGGAGTAAGCGTGAGTTTGGCCAGTGGGGTCACTTTAAAGAATGGGTGAGTAAATGCAATGAGTCCAAGGGCCACTTTTCTGCTCCTGTGACCTTCCAGGGGACTAAAGGTACTGCCATAAATAGCAAATACACAAAAATCTATGAAAAGTGGATATAGGTCTACATCTATGTTAGCAAAACTGGCTGGAATTCTGTCAGTAAGTCCAACCAGAGCAGAAGCATTGACTCACTTTTTCAATGGTCAGTCAACACTCAGGTAAACCCAACAAATTCAGTGGTTTTGCTTTAGTCAGAACTAAAAGTAGAATATAGGCCTACATGGAATAGTTCCATTGTGTGGCTAAAAGTGTATCACTTCCTGTGTCAGAGAACTCACATATCTGTATAATGTTAATAGGTTTCTGGCTGTAGCTTCTCTTTTTCTTTAGTGTGACACTTGTATGAGAATTCTCTTTCATCTCCCATGCAGTTTCCATCACATATGTTCAATCTGAGTATTTTCTGTAGTATTTATTTAAGTCATAGAATCGTAGAGTTGGATGAGATGTCACTGAACTGCAGCTCTCAACATCTTTCTCCATGCTGGTTAGGGCTGGTTAGGGCTGAAGGGAGTTGCAATTCAACAGAATGTGCTAGACCTCTTGATTCCCATACCAGTTGACACCAATATTATCCTCAAGGATTTCAGTGCAATTGACATGGGGGAACAAGGTTCATATATCACAACGATCTTTCCTAGGTAATGCTTCATGCTAGGAATTCATTTCTATTATCGTTTTGTTTGTTTGCTGCTATTTACCATCAAGTTGGCTTGAACTTACGGTGATCTTTAGAGTGAGAGACCTCTGAGAGGCTCAGTCATCAAAAACCCTGCTCAGGGTCTTACAGATGCAGGGCAGCTGTGGCTTCCTTAATAGAATTAATCCACCTGTAATGCGATATTCTTCTTTTCCTGCTGTCTTCCACTTCCACTAAGCATTATCATCTTTTCCAACAAGACCCATTGTCTCGTGATGATGTGCCTAACATGAATGTCACTTTTGACTGTGAAGTGAGATGAACATAAAGAATGAAAGACAGAACTAAGAAAGAGAGGCTCATTGTTCAGGGCTCAGTCTTTGTACTCTCAACTTCTTCTTAGTCTCCCTTTTCTCTGACTTAGGAAATACCTTTCTTGGCTATTTTTAACCATCTCTCCACAGCAGGAGGCACTCTCCTCAGCTCCTCACTACCTGCACTTCCTAGAATTACTTACTAGCAATGCAGCTTTCCTTCTTGTTGTGTCATTTCTGGGCAACTGCAGGAAGTGCATCTCTTGGGAAGCTGTGAAGAGACCTTTGTGTCACTTCCGATTGACTACACTTCCCAGACTGCCCCAAGGACAATGTAATCCACAGGAATGTGCTGACATGCCCCAGGTATTCCAGGAAGTGTAAGGCAACTGAAAGGAAGCTGTGGTGTTACCAGGCCATACACCTCCACACTTTGATACGGTTTAATTGGCAACATATATATCTAATTAGCAAATATTAGTTGGCACAAAGATAAATTATACCCTGCCATGGCTGTATGGGCATGCTGACCAAGAGGAAAAAGCTGGCTGCACATGTGCATTGCAAAAATAAGGTCAGGAACGACCTCAAAGCATAGCCGGGTCATAGGCAAGAAATCACCAGTAAACTTCAACAATAATGGACCTTGCAATCAAGTTCTGCTCTGGCACCTTATTGGATGTTTGGAATTTTTGGAACAGTGGTTAAAATTCTGTATTGCTAACTTAGCTAAATAATCGCTTTAGTGATAACGTGCAGTAGCTAAGCAGTGACTCCCAGCCCAGTCCCTCCATCCTCACTTACCAGGCAGCAGCTGTTGTGAGCAACAAGGGTATGTTCCCCTGTCAACTGGGGAGCATCTGGCTGCTTCTTCCAGTCTCCTTTCCCATGAGTAATCTCCAGTGTGACAGAAAGAAGCAGGGTCCCTGTTACAATTCTCCCCCCTCCCGTCATTGGAGAAGAGTAAATACATCAGTCTGCTGCTTCCTGATTGACAGTGGAACAGATCTCTGCTACTCTCAGTGGCTTCTGCTCAGATAGTGTGGACTGGTGGACTTTCACAATCTGTATGTATCCCCTAAACTGGTGAATATGTATGAATGATGGATATGAATCACTCATGAATGAGAAACTCTAGGTTATGCATTTGTAAGCACTTTAGCCAATTCCAGCCAGTGAGTTTAATTTTAATACATAATTTGTTCAAATTTAATATGCAATGAGTTGTATTGTTAATATATCTATTGGAACTTAAATTGTGAGTGCATTTGCAATATTCAGTTGCAGTTGGTCTTGAAGAATCCAGAAATAGGTGCGTATATTTGTGTGCCTCAGGAGTGATGAAATGCACTAGGCCTGGGATCACTTTTATGCTCTGGGACTCCCCCCTCCAGAGTTTCATGGGATACTGAAAAAAAAAGTGGTCAGGAGTCTATTTCTGGTTCTCAAAAAAGGTGCATCTAGAATTTTCCAGGAACATCTTTTTTCTATTTATTTGTTTGCTTGTTTGGCCCAAAAAAAGATCAGTTGGGGATTCTGGAGATGTTGATAGCCAAAATAGCTTGTTTGGGTGGTTGTGTATGACTCCACTATTCTATATTCTTCTTAAATGTTTCATCTTTTAACTTTTCTTTTCCCATATCTTAGTCACCAGTGGTTTTAAGAGGAACTTGGAAGAGATAGTTTTTGGACTACAGTTCCCAGAATCTCCCTGTTGGCATGGCATCTACTCTAAAAAATAGCCTTTCGGTGTGCTTCTTATTTCTGTGGAATGGTCAAGTAAACAACTGATCTGAGAAGATGAAAAATTATACAGTTGGCTCAGGCTATAAACTCATTTGATTCTGCATTATTTTCCCATTAACCACCAGCCAGATGCTGTAGAGAGCAGACACACATGTGATGGCATCTCCCTGCTGTTTGTCACACACGTGTGATCCTCAGAGGTGTGCTGACATAGTACATGGAAGTTCCATTTAGTTATCATGGCTAATTGTTGTTGATAGATCCGTCTGTGCTTTTAAAAAAGTAAACATCCACCTTAATCCACCTCTTTCTGATGCACTACAGGAGACTCTCTGGAGATTTTCATGCCATCACCATGCCTGTGGCTTTTCACTCAGCTAGATGATATGATTGTATTTTTCCTGAGCTTTGGTCTGTGGGAGATTTGGCTTCCAGACTCAAGTTATAACAGTAAGAACTGTCATGGTAACCAAATGATGTGATCAGTGGGCTGTGTCAAAGAAAGAAATCAGAAGAAAGGTGGAGATCGTTGACACTGGCCAAGGTTGGGGATAAATGACGAGAAAGATTCTGCCTTGAAAAAGCTGAGACTTGCATGATTTCCCCCCCTTCTTGTCTCTGAAAAACTTCTCTGCAGTAATGTAAAATGTCAGAGAATCTTCTGGTGAAGCTAGAAAATGCAGAACAATGATACTATGGGTTGTCTTTTTAAGAAACTCAAAGCAAAGTGGGGACAACCCTTCCTCCACAGAGTGAATCCTACTCTTTGAGCATCAAACTTGCATACTGATGAAAGTGATTCAGCAGGTGTTTTCCCTTCATACCATCCAAAGCACTTTTTCCTGAAGAGTTCTCTTCTTCTCCATCTCAGAAAGAGTTGCAAGGGGAAGTGAGGGATAAACTGTGGGCAGTTACAGAAGGTAACATCACCACACCAAAGCTGGAGATAGTAATTACTAGTTTGCTGATTCTACATCCTGCATCAATATGGGCAGGATGTGGCCAAGGGAAAGGACAGCAACTCACTGGAAAAGCAGAAGGACCTGGGTTTGATCCCTGGCATCTCCAGGCAGAACAGAGAAAGATACTTGTATGAAGCCAGGATATCTGAAAGAATGAATCGCCTCCTATGAGCCTACCCAAGTTTCAAGATTTTTTCAGGAGGGCTTTCTCCCGGTCCCACCACCATCATGGGCATGTTTGGTTACCACCCATGAAAGGGCTTTCTTCTGGCTGCTCCTAGGCCATACAATTCCCTTGCTAGGCTGACCCTTTCTCTGTTCTCTTTTTCCTAGTTTTTTATTTAAACAGGACTTTGGCTATTAACTGGTCATGACTGAGGTTTCTTTGAGTGAGTATACTGTAGTTTTATCTCATTTGTTGTGTTTTAAATTTTTTTTTAAGTTCATGCTTATTTATCTGGTTTTTATTATTAGATTTTAAGCTGTACTTTTTTAAAAAAATCTGTGTTGTGGGCCACGGTATCCCCATACCCTCCAACTCTTACAATTTGGCGGGGACAGTCTTGATTAATCCTTGGTCATCCCACTTTTTCACCTGCTTTTAAAATCATTCAACTTGCTTCTTCTGCTACCGCTTCCCCTCTTTGTCCCCAGCTTACTTCAATTGCTGAAAACTGAATTCAAAATGCAAAGACAGTTATCTCATTATGTTGTCCCTTCCTACAGCCTCAGGCAAAACAAAACCGCTACAGCCTCTCCTATGTGTGCATGTACCTTCAGGTTGCCTGTCAACTTACAGTGACCCCATGAATTTATAGGGTTTTCTTAAACAAGAAATACTCAGAGGTGGTTTTGCCAGTTCCTTCTTCTGAAATAGAGTCTACAACTGCTTGAATTTTATTGGCAGTCTCCCACCCAAGTACTAACCAGAGCTTACCCTGCTTAGCTTCCAAGATCGGTTGGGACCTGGTGCCTTCTTGTCTTTACTTCTCATTAATAACTTTTGACACTCTGATATTGTTTGGCAACATGTGTTTTGGTTTTCATCTGTGAAATGTTGGAGGGTATGGGTCCCATGCTGCGAGAAAAGTGGGATATTAAATAATATTAATGATAATGGTGACGATGGTGATAATACAAAATAATTCTCTTGAGTGAACAGGACTGGTAAAAAAGAAGGGGTGATTTCTTTTGTCACCATAAAGGGTTGCACTAGCATATTTTAGTCCAAAAATTGGCTAAAAATGTGACCTGGAAATAGTTGTCTAAGTTCCATAAGTGTAAATATTTCACATGGGCCTACATTGCATTTTTAGGTCCAGCTACATCAATTAGATTAATCTATGTGTTGACTCACCATTCAACAATTGATTCAACGAGTCCACTCTGGTTGAAACTAATGGACAGAATTCTAGTTAGGCAATTGGGCATCCCTTCATGGTGCTTAACTATTTCCCAGAGCTTTCAGTGTACCACTTGATTCGTTTGGATTAGTAGAACAGCCACTGTGCATTCCCTTTTGCACAGTAGCACAATAATCAGGCACGTAATCAGCTGCAAAAAGTTGACACCCAGCAGAAGGGTGGTGCAGTGCAGCATTGTAGCTGCATGAGCTACATGTAGATTCATATACCAGGATGGTGTGGGATCTCAACCTCTTTCTCTGTTTGTGTGTGTGTGTGTGTGTGTGTGTGTGTGTGTGCGTGTGTGTAAGGCATTTTGAGGGGAAAAAATATTCAACACTGGGATAAAGGGTATGTGGCCTTGGATGCTCCCATTTTCTGAAGAGACATAAATATGGAGATAAGAACAAGGAAGTCAAGACGGGATGTTTGCAGTAATCCAGCAACACAGAAGGCCTGAGTCTAGCGATTAATAATGTTCCACTCACTCAACTTAACCTGCACAGACCTTCTGTGATTGCCAATGAATGAACCGCAGGGGAGAAGGACTACAACACAGATGAAATAGATTTATGGATGAGCGATACATTATTTTCTTTGATTTGCTGTTGCTAAACGTGTGGGTTTTTCCAGACCCTCTACTCTAACCGTTTAATGTCTTATGCATCGAGCTTCATAAGGCTCCTGATGGGCCTTTCCAATTACTAACACATCATAACAGCACCCCGAGGATTGGTATTTCTCAAGGAGGGATTAATGTTTGCTGCTATTTTTGAGTACACCATGCTGTACTATGGTGCCTTGTTTCCCATTCTTATGCTCAGAAATGGTCTGTAGTGGTGGACAGCATGATCCTGGAAAGATTGTACCATTTTGTACACCGGTTGGAAAATTACACATTTCAGTGGCCCACAGCCTGACAAATCTCAGTACTCCTTGAAAACTATCTTGGAAGAAAGTAGAACTGGAAGTATTTATCTAATTTCCTGCTTTCTATGTGCGTGCAGGTGTTAAAAAAAGATGCACTTTTAGCCCAAAGGCATTGGATGTGATGCATGAAATGCAAAAACTCCTTAGGGAGCCCTCACTGGGGGAAAGTGCATTTGAAAAGACATAAAAGAAAAAGAGACATCCCTTTCATGCATGAATTTGCCCATGAATGGATGCAATGTGTACGGCAACCCTTCTGTCTAAGCAAGAAACAGTAAATTGTGGTGTATGGGTCCACAAATTAAAATTATTAACATCATTTAAAAACAAAATCCTTCACATAATAAGTGTGTCATGATCTGAGACCTGGATCTCTTTCTCAGAGGAGGGTGCTGATGACATTAAGACTGAGAAACATTGAATTCAGGAACCACCTTGGAAACAGGCTCAGTCCCGGAAGCATCTACATTGCCATGGGTTGGAAGTCTCAAGTGCCTGTGTTGACTTCATTTGCTCTACTGAGAAGATAGCTGTGTCTACCTCCATTGGTTCCCAAAGCTTCCTCTTTAGACCTGTGGTTATTGAAGAAACTGCCACATCAAGGACCAGTGGAAGATTGTGTATTCTGCCAGAGATATTGACTAACAAACAAGTTATGACCTCTTTCAATTCTAACAGTTTTGTTGGAGATTGGCTCCAGATTTATTATTTGGAAAGAGACAGAAGAAAAGGAGATATTCCTTTCATGCATAAATTCGTTCATGAATGGCTGCAGTGTGGACTGAAACCCTTTCCACAATTACAACAGTTTCATACCTATAACTGTCTCAGATCATTCATACAGAATCTTAGGATCTGTGGTTTGGTTAAAGTTCTTTGATAGATAGTCCAGTCCACTCCTGTGGCAGGGGGAGGGGAATCTAGCTTTTAGCCTAAACTTTAAAGAAACTATCCAAAGTATTGAACTCTTATCTGCAACCTAGGTTGAGTATGCTTGGATTATTCGTTTTAAGTTGGAACTAAAACCTGGAGCTGAATCCACCACCACTCTGTGATATCAGAGCCACCCACTTTAAATGCTGTGGTTTGGGGAAGTGTGGTAGAGATCTGTAATAGAGAGTTCCTTTTCTCAAGATGAGGGTATCCCTCTATATTGTTGAGACATTATGCCAATGTAAATATGATAGCATAGATGGTGGTAGCCAAAAGACAAGGGCAGAAAATACAACAGCCATGAAGGAAGTAAGATGTTGGAAAAATAAGCTGCTCAGAGCCAAGATGTTGTCTGCCTTCCCTTGCCTTCCCTTTTCTATAACGACTGCTCCATCATTGTTGAAAATGTGCAATGAATAGCATAGTGTTAATAGGATTCCAGCCTCTGGCTTTACAACCAGCGCTGAAAAACCTAGAACTAAAGCTATGAAAATATATAGTTAATTGTATGAAGATTTTTTTTAACAAATACACAGACATAATGAGACTAATAAACTTATGTTTATACACAACAATAACCAGTGAATACAAATCCATTAGGACTATAAATATAATATATGCAGTATAACTTGTGATCAGGGGAAAATAGCAGAGGTATCTATAATAAAAGTCCTGCAAAACCTATGAGAGCACCAGTGTTCAATGTGTAGTCATGTCCCAGTGAACTGTATTCTTCAAATGTGATCCAAACAAAGTCCTAATGGTTGATAAAAGTTCCTGCACTTCTCTTATGGGGAACACTCCTCAGGTGTAGTTTTCGAATTGTGGAATAGGACAATTTCAAGTATTGTAGATAGTCCAATCATCATTAAAGTGTGGAAAACTTTCAATTGGAGCAATGAAGCAAAGTATATATCACAAGAAAATTGTAGTCAAATGCTTATCCAAGTATCAAGAAATTTCAATACGGAAGTAAATGTGGAAAAGTCTCTTGCGCTTCTCTTATGGAAAACAAACAGACAGCAAGGTCCATGGAACCTCTGCCATTCCACACAAGCTTCATCAGATATCTCTCTCTCTCTGGCAATTAACAACACAAGTTCTTTAAAAAAAAGAGATGGGTCACAGGGAGCTGGCCATGGTTCTGATCACCCGCAAACCCCTGCATACCTGACTGCTTAGATAAGCTAGTACTCCTTTGAGGTTTTAGAAAATATACCTGATATGGTTTCTCTTCACAGGGCTTGCCAAATGTTTTTCCAGCTTTGATGTTCAGTCTACCACCCACAGTCTGAAATGGGACAAGGACTGGCATGGGGCTTCCACTCTTTCATTTTAGCTGTGAAAGGATTTTTCCAGCCTTTCATATCTCAAATTGAGATTGGGAAAACCTGGGTTGAAATCTTCACACAAACCTCTTGCTCAAGACATTGGCCAGAATCCTGTTGGTGTCTTACACATGTGGAAGCTCCCCTACAGAAGCAATTCGACATTTTTTTGCCTGATGTAGAACATCCACATTCAATTCAAGTTAACGGAAGTGGAGTTGCATATGCAGTGGTATTGCACACAAAAGAGCACAGTGGATATATTGTAAATTACAAATTGATGTGCATATGCATCTGTTTATGCATTCAGCTGTAATTTTGATATCCTGATCCAGTCGCATGTTATTGCCATTCAGTGTAAGTGTACCTCATTTAATGCAAGCCTCTATGAGCAGAATAGACACTGTGCAATCCTGATAAAGGGTCTCAGTTGTCAACTCAGCCTTGAAGAGTTGTTGTGGAGGTAAAACATGAGAAAGGACCACATATGCCACTTAGAGCCTATAGTAAGAAAGGTGTCATGTGAAGGTTAAATACTGCTACTGCTACTACAAAGCAGCAGCAAAAAATAAAAACACATGTTTATCTGCTTCTTTTATCTGAAGTCTAGGTTAGACCAGTATTCTTTTTTTTTTACCTTATGCCTAATAGCATGCCAGATCATGATTTTGTTATCCCAGAACTGGGAGCAGAGCTTCTTTGTAATCTGCCTTATATTTTTTAAACTGAAGACACCAGATTAAATCACTTGCACATAAAGCAATGACCTCCACCGCTGATCTCTGGCTCCAGCCCGCATTGTCTGGAACAGTGGTTCTCAACCTTTTATTTACCATTGACCCCCAATAAGTATCTTTTGTTGCTATGGGACCACCAAGACTTAATTCAAGATTTAAAATGTGTTGGCAAGAAATGTCATCTGCTTTCTCTCAGTCACTCAGAATCATTCACTAGAATGTTTTCAGAACTTACAGAAGTAGCAAGTGCTGAGTGTTTTTTTTTTTTTTTTGCAATCAAATATTTATTTTCATGACTTTTGAATGGTTTGAGATATTAATAAAACTTTGTACAAATCGTATCTATCACTGGCGAGGGACTTAATGCTCTTCGGGATCAGTGAATGACTATCTGTCTGTTCCCCCCCTCCCCCTTCCCCCCCCCACCTCTCAACTGTAGAAGCTTATAATGTGTCAGGAAAGGCTGGACAAAACCTAAGTCCAAATAAAATATATATGATGTATATTGGGATTTGCACCTGGGGAAGACAGTGGATGATGCAATCCCATGTAATACCTGCATGAGTCATTGGGTTGTATAACCAGGGAAGAAGGTTGCATCATACATGGGATCTAGAAACGCTGGCTGGAATTGCATCAGAAATGTATGTATATAAGGGGGTGTGTTCTAGCCAACTGAACCCTCTTGTTGTCTGGAGAGCAGCTGGAGGCTATGTGCTGCATGCTGTTGAATGCTGAATACTCCGTTGGAGAATTGTATATATTGTGTGTATTGTAACTCAAGAGTGAAGCCTCCTGTTGGAAGATAACATTTGCTTTGGAGTATTTTTCCTGGCTTCAGGGCTTTGCTGCTAATGTTAAACACTCTGCTGGGACGCTTCAAGCTGCGTGAGTAAACTCTGCTGTATGGTGATTTTTAAACACTTGACTCTGGTGAACTGTCTTTTTGCCAGAGCTCAGTGCTGGAGGGAAGTGCTACCGGGGTTTTTGTGTAGCTCCCATCATCTACCATCCCTCTGACATAACATTTCTTCAAGCTTTTGTGGACCCCATGTGAAGACATGATGGCTCTTTATGGGTCCATGGACAACAAGTTCAGAGCTCCTGGTCTAAGAAACATCCTGTCATGCTTTGTGGAAGGTGATCATTGCTCAAACCTGACAACATGCTTTCTGAGAATATAGGGAACGTTTCCTTCCTTCTCGTACCTCACTATTTGTAGTATGGCTCATTGATGAAATGATACATCTGACAAAGTTGACTCTACTGCTAAGATGTAAGATTGGAATGGAGGAGAAGCCACTGCTGCTGGTGGAACTTGGAAATGTTCCCATTACCTCTTGACTCATTCCATTAAGTCAAGAGGTACATTGTACTCTATTTCCCAGACTTCCTGGCAGCACTTGGATGATACTCGAAAGAAACCTTCATTGATTAAGCCTTAAAGATAAAGCCTGGGCACTTTCACAACCTCTTTAGTGTCCAGATTATAGCGGAAATGGTAGAAGGCTGATAAATGAAATCCATAAACTGAAAACCCATCAAACTTCAATTCACCAAGTTTTAGAGAATTCTCTGGAATTGTCTAAAAATTGATAGGTAGAGAGTAGGAATGTAAATCATTGCTTATTTTATATATGCATGAAACAGTAAATAACTTAAAAAGTTTTCTTCCCACTAGGTGTGATTAAATGAGACATTTCATATTTTTTTTAGAAAAAAACCTGATTTTTCCTTGAAAAAGTCCAATGATGCCAAAAAGCTATACCTTTTTGCCTTAACTAGATTTTTTTTTTTTTTAAAAAAAAGCTATTTGTACAAATAAGCTTTTTTTTTTAAGGTAAAGAAACTCCAGCGTTTTGGATAGAAAGCAGTTGTTTGCACAAAATAATTGTGGGTTGTTTTTTTTTAGCAAAACAATTTCTATTTCCTCTTTTTTTTTCCTTGGTGCAGACTTGTAAGAAAAATGGTGTTTGAGTCTTTTCTCGGTGGCATTGCCTTGATGTATCAAGACATCTTTTTTTCCTCAAAGACAAGAAAATTTGCCAATATGTTTTTCATTCTGGCTAAGGAGGCTGTTTCAGAATTTCAGCACCTGGAAGCATTGGCTTTGGGGACCACAACTCCCGTTGGCTTTGCTGAATGGGTGAGTTTTGGAGCTGTAATAACAAATTTAACATTCCCAAGCTCTACAGAAGCTAAAGAGATCACCCTCACTTAACCCTCTTAAGTTTAAATATTACACTGTTACCAGCTGTGTTACCAGCTGGAGTCAGTATGGGAGAGGGAGAAATGAAATTGGCTTCCCTGAATTTTCCATAATCTTTTTCTGTTTGAGCAACTCTAGCTATTCCTCCCCAGCCATTAAGGGGCGACCACAAGCATATGGAAGCCGTTTGAGGTGATGAATGTGTCACCATACCGTACCACCTGTCCTATGAAATATGCAATTTTCATAAATTGGGCTTACTAATGACCACGGTCACACTGACTGGAGATGTGTTTGGGGTCATGATGGTGGAAGAGTTCAGAAAGCATTATGTGGAAAACTCTGACACTGATGCGTTTGTGATAATCCCTTCATCACTTCAGGCTCTTTGTGTTTTCAAACATAATGGGAGCTGAACTGCCCAGATAAAGCAGTCAGAGACCATCCTTTGATCTTACACTATAGAGATATTCCCTATACACCCTACCTGGCTGAACATTAAGAGGCTGACATTTTTCCTATCAATGTTTTGTCACTCTGGAGTTAAAGCAATCAGCCCATTCCAGACCCCTCTGTCAGTCCCGTTGGAAAGCCATTATGGCTTTGTTAACGCACCCCTTTAGGGTGTGAAATAGGGCATAAAAATCCTAGCTTTGACCTCAGCCAATTGTATATAGTTGGTAGGTAGTACATAGTATGCAGTATGAGGTATGTGGTACATAGTGCCCAGGCTGCCATTCCTCTGTGTTACTCTCAGACATTGTCTGAGCCCCTTCACTGTAACCTCTTTCTTCAAGACTGGCAACTATCACCCATTCCACCCCTAATCTCCTTTTATCCAACCTTTCCCACCTCACTTTCTCATAGATATGTATGTCTTAAGAGCAGCTGATTTCTCATATGTTTGTCAATTCAAATAAAATATTTTGTTTAACTTTAACTGGACTCCTCTCTACAGTTAGTGCTTATATACAAAGATGAAAATGTCTTACCATTACCTTCTTCTCACAGGTCTCCTTTGAGATATAATTCCCTCAAATTCTAATGAGACACTGGCATTGTGGATAGACTCCAACTTCCCCTACTTCTTAGGGTAACAAATGCTGTGTCAGAAGGTACTGAATGCTTGTGTGCAACATTGAGAAAAAGACACACACACAGAGGGTTTCATGTGTGTATATCATCAACAGGGTTCTGATTGTAAAATGCAAGGTTCATAAAATTTACTACACTTCAAATGCCAACCAGGTTTGTAGAAGAATTTTGTTTCCATTTCTTTCAGGACCAGAATTTACTAAATAGCCACTAAGTGGAAATGAGTGGCAGACCACAAAGTCAGGCTGACATAAAAAAGACTGAAGTATTTGCATTATGCACTCATTGCAGGATGTGAAGAATTTCCTGGATCAAGTTGGTGACTAACAGTGAAGTACTAAAGACAACGCATAAAGGCCAAGAAATCATAAAACACTTAAAATGCAGAAGGCTATGGCACTTCAATCATATCCAGGGAAATGAAAAATATAGATCAATATTGCTGATTGTTGCAGGTAATATTAGTAAGAAAGAAAACAAAGGAAGAAGAAGACCTTCTATAGAATAGTTTGGAGGCAATGACTGGAATCTTGTTGGTGTCGCACACATATTACTACACTTTACATTCCTCCCCTCCATCCTGCTGGATAGCAAAATTAGCAAGAAATATCCTCTTTTTTTTCCAAAACTGGACACTTAAGATTGTAAAACATGTGGTACAAGGACACTGGCTGGAAGCATGTGCTAGATCACGATGACCTCAGGATGGCCAGGTCATAAGTTCAAAAGGATTAGACAGAAACCCCTCACCTTAATGGGTTTGACCTGACATCCAAATATGATAGAAGATAAAACTGCCCGGGTACAGCAGGCACACACTCCTGCTGTCCGTGTATCCTACAGAGACCTTCTTTATTCACTTTACCTGACCAAGCCCTTAAGAGGCTGTTGGGACTCCCATCAATGTTTTGTTACCTATAGTCAAGACAATCAGCCCATTATAGACCACTTTTGTTTGCTCTGCAAGGAAGTCATTAACACACACCTCTTCAGCGTAGGAAATAGAATATAAAAAAACAGTTCCAACTCCCACAATTTGTAGTACATTCCCCAGAAAGATTTAATGTTGCAGATGATGGAGGAACTTAAGAACATTAGAGAGGACATAAGACAGACAGAGAAAGACATCAGACAGGATTTAAAGGAGACAAGAAAAGAGATGAGAACAGATATAAAGCATGAAATCGATAAACTGGGGAAGAAATTTGAAACCTTAACTAAGGATGTTACAAAGATAAAGACTGAGACCAAAGAGATAAAGGAACAAGTTACACAAGTACAGACAGCAATGATTGAAGTAAAGGGGAAGCAACAACAAGAGGAATTCCAGATAACGTTGCAAGAGTTACGATATCGAGAAAGATGTCTCAGATTTAGAGCCGTTCCTGAATCTAGCTGTGAAAATTTATATGAAAAAATCATTCCGGCTTTGGCAGAATATCTAGACATTGATGAAGATAAGATGAAAGCTTGTATTGACAGAATGTTCAGAGTATCCTCTAGAATGGCGAGAGAAAGAAAATTACCAAGAGATATTATAATAACCTTCACTCGGACAGTTATCAGAGACAAAATATTACAGAGGAGCTATGAAGGAACATTTAAGATTGAAGACAAAGATGTAAGAATTTTTAAAGACATACCATATCAAATACTCAAGAAGAGACAAGATTATAAACCTCTGGCCAATCTTTTGATGAAGTTACAGATCAATTGCAGATGGGAGAAGACTGAAGGCATTTCTTTCATGTATAAACAGCACAGATATAGGATTAACTCAGTTTTTAAAGCCAAAGAAATGATGGGAAGGTTGAAGAGAGATTTACAAAGACCGACAGCTGGAGAGAAAGATGAAGAACAGGAATCGTTGGAAGAAGAAAAAGGAAAAGAGGAAAAAGAACAGATACAAGAAGAAGAGGTGGAAGAAGAAACAGTACAAGAACAAGAATTGGGAGAGGAAGGAGAGTTGGTGGCAGAGAATATACAGGATTAATTGGAAAATTAGGATAAATAATTTAAATATAAAACTGATAAAATGGGGCTAAAAATATACTCTTGGAACATTAAAGGATTTAACTCTGAATATAAAAGAAGACAGATATTTCATCATTTGGAAAAACAAAAATTGGATATAATTTGTTTACAAGAGGTTTGAATAAGGACTCAAGATTTGAAATATGTCAGAAATCCGAAACTGGGTAGCTGCTTTGCAGCTATGATTGATCAGAAGAAAAGGGGGGTATTGATATATGTCAATTCAAGATATGGTGCACAACAAAAATTACAGGATAATAATGGGCAATATTTGGCGATAGAAGTAAATATGAAACAGGACAAGATATTAATAGTTGGAGTATATGCACCTAATGGAGCTAAAGGAGAATTCTTATCCAAAATACACAATGAGATACAGAAATATGTACAAGAAACAGGAAACACAAAAGTTATCATTCTGGGGGACTTTAATGGAGTTATTAATCCAAAAGTGGACAGAACAGTACAGAAGTTAGTCCCCTGAAACAACGGTAAACTGCGTAAGAGTTTTTTCCAAATGATGGATGATTTAGATCTTTATGATACGTGGAGATATAAAAATGGACAATTAGACGGATATACTTTTTTCTCAGACAGACATAAATCAATGTCTAGGATTGATATGATTTTGACATCTAAGGATTTGATGTTGAAAACGGTGGCTATAGACATTCTTCCAAATTTATGCTTGGATCATAATCCGTTGCAAATGAAATTTAAGATTATAGACAGAGAGAGGACATGGAGATTGAATGAAGAGATATTCAAGAGGGAGAAGTACATTAAACAAGCAAAAATAGAATTAAATAATTATTTTAAGGAGAACATGACATCGGAATTACCTATGAAAATAATTTGGGATGCAAGTAAAGCTGTGATGCGAGGAAACTTTATCAGATGGTCCGCGGAAATCAGGAAAGAGAGGAAATAGACTGAAGATTCGATTCTGGGGAAGATGAAAGAACTAGAGAAACAGATGAGGGAAAAACCTGTGGACAACAAGATAAGACAACAGATGAAGGTTTGTCAAGCTGAATTAAATCAACTAAATTTCCAGGAAATAGAACAACAGATGCGAAGAGTGAGATATACTTTCTTTGAACAGGCAAATAAACCTTCTAAACTTTTAGCCAGTTTACTTCGTAAAAGAAGGATTAGAAATATTATTATGGAGATTAGAGTCGGTGACGGGAAAACTACAAAACAGGAGGAGATAAAACAGGCTTTTTATAAATATTACATGAAGTTAATGAGTTTGATCTCCTCAACGAAAAAACAAAAATGGAAGAATATTTGGAAAAAATGAACAAAATGAGATTCACTGAGGAGCAGAAATTGATTCTGAACAAACCCATATCGATAATGGAGACAGTTGAAGCTATTAGGAATTTGAAGAATGACAAATCTCCTGGACCAGACGGTTTTACCGCAACATATTACAAAATAATGGAACATGAGGTTTCGATACCTTTGCAGAATACAATGAATGAGATAAGAAAGGAGGGAATACCCGACACCTGGAAGGAAGCTAATGTGGCTCTAATACCAAAAGAAGGAAGAGACTCAACAGATGTCAAGAATTATAGACCAATTTCATTACTAAACACAGACCATAAAATTTTTGCTGCAATTCTGGCTGAAAGACTTAAAAAGGTTCTTCAAGAAAATATACATGAGGACCAGAATGGCTTCTTAACAAACAGAATGATGCAAGACAATATTAGGACAGTGCTAAATATAATTGAGTATTATGAGAAACATAATGAAAGAAAATTGGCGGCGATATTTGTGGATGTAGAAAAGGCCTTTGATATGATTAATTGGTCATTCTTGAAGACGGTCATTAAACAGGCGCAAACCAGAGACAAATTTATCTCTTGGATTGAAGCAATATACAGTCAACAACAGGCACGATTGATTATTACTGGAGAGAGAACAAAACAGATTTAATTGCATAGGGGAACAAGACAAGGTTGTCCCCTATCTCCGCTGTTATTTATTATGACATTGGAAATACATAATAATACCATAAGGGAAGATAAAGCAATAAGAGGACTTCAGATAAAGAAATATCAGTACAAACTTAAAGCATTTGCAGATGATTTGATTTTGTTTCTGGATGATCCTCTTAGCAGTATTCAAAGGTTGATGGATATTGTTCAAGAATATGGAGAATTTTCTGGATTCAAGATAAACAAGGAAAAAACAGTGCTTATAACAAAAAACATGAGGGAGAAAGAAGAGAAGGAACTTGAGCATTTAACAGGTTTTAATAAAGGTCAAAAAGCAAAATATCTGGTTGTCTGGATTACAAAAAGAAATAATGAACTATTTCAGAATAATTATGAAAAAAAATGGAAAGAGATAATCAAGGATTTGGAGAAATGGACTAGAATGCGGCTATCTTTGATGGGAAGAGTGGCAGTCATAAAAATGAACATACTTCCAAAGATGAATCACCCATTTCCAAAATCTTCCTATTATTACAAATACTAAGCGTTTTATACAATGGAAGAGAGATTTAACTAAATTTATATGGCAAGGGAAAAAAACAAGAATAAAATGGAATATCATGACAGACTCAATAAGAAGAGGAGGGTTGGGTCTACCGGATTTACAGATATATTTCAAGGAAGCGGCATTTACATGGATAAAAGACTGGATGAATCTTCAAAATACGAGAATGCTGACATTAGAGGGAGCTGATTTAAGGATGGGTTGGCATGCCTATATGTTCTATGGGAAAGCTGCAGTTGACAAAGACTTTGTTCATCATTTTGTAAGAAAATCACTACTTAAAATATGGACTGACTACAAGAATAAGAACATTAGGCAACTACCTACATGGGTCTCCCCTCAAGAAGCCTTCTTTGGAAGATGGTCTGATTCAGATAAGTGGCTGTGTTATGATGGCATATTAGAAATGACAAATCTGAATCTTTTTAAGATGAAATCAAGAGAAAAATTGGAATCAGAAGGAATAAAGTTAAACTGGTTCCCTTACAGACAGTTAACTGAGAGATTCCAGACGGATGTGAAAACTTACGGAATAGAACAAAAAGAGCAAGGAAGAATGTTGAAGTTACTGTGGGAAAACCCGCCTCATTTACTATCACATGTATACCAGGAGATTTTAAATCAAGAAAGAAGATGAGACAGTCAAATCAGCAATGATATTGTGGGCTTAAAATCTCGGACATCCAATTCAATTAAAGCACTGGGAACAGAGCTGGCAACGGACACAAAAATTTACTGCAGCTCAGAACCTAAAAGAGAACTATTATAAGCTTTTTCATAGATGGTACATGACACCAGAAAAATTAAAGAAGATACATAATATGGGAACAGATCAGTGTTGGAAGTGTCAGGAGAATGTTGGAACACTATTTCATACGTGGTGGTCATGTCCTAAGGCTAAAAAATATTGGAATGATATACATAATATGATATGTAAAATATTCAGGGTTCAAATTGATAAGAAACCTGAACTGTACTTATTAAATATGACACATGTGTTAGATGGAACTGTTGCAAAGAAACATTGGCGAATAATGCTGTATATGATTACGACAGCCCGTATTGAATATGCAAGGCTATGGAAAATTGAGCAGATACCTACAATAGAGCGATGGTGGGCAACTTTTATTGAAAATCGGAATGCAGATATAGTCTCTCAGAGATTAAAAGGAAAATCAGATGATGACATTAACAAAGAATGGCAAATTGTTCTGGAAATGGGTAGGGTGTCGACAGGTAATAATTCTTAATTCATGGTAGCATGAGTAGTTAGAAGTAAAAATCAGTGGAATATCATGGAACATGTAAAGTAGGGTCGAAGAGCAGGATCTATCTTGTATGTTAACAAATGCAATGAGATGCATAATGTTGATATGTCAATGAAATAACACTATTGAAATCCAGAGAGGAGTGGGAGATAGCGGTAATAGTTCTGTAAAATGTACAATGAGAAATGTTGTTTTATACGAAGTAATCACAATAAAATTAATTAAATTTGTGGTACATTGAGTTTCATGCTGCATGTGGTCCCCTGGGTTCCCATTCCTCCATACTACCCTCAGACTCTTGTTTGAGCCACTCCTCTTTGATCCTCTGCTTCAGGACTGGTAAATATAAGCCCTTCTACCTCAAATCTCTCTCTATCCAACCTTTCTCACCTTTCCCTTCAATAGCCTTGTGTAAGGCTTTGGATCCGTGTCTAAGTCCTTGCAGGATTCTGCTTGCAAGGATCCTGGCCTTGACCTTGTTCTTTGCAGAATCTTGTCCAGTACCTAAGCTGGCTGCTCAGAGGCAGGACAGCTGGGGTAGCCAGCAGCCATCTATATAAGGGGTGGGGCTACTCTGTAGCCTTTGCCACAGTAACATTGTCTTCAGTGTTGCCTGTAGTGTCTCCTGACTTGCCCTGCTGACAGCTGACCTCTGAACTTGGGCCTTGGCCTGCTTTCTGGCCCTGCGGACTCTGGTTACTTGTAGGCTTCTACTGCTTTCAACCCTTGCTGTGCCCTGATCTTTTGCCTGTCTCTGGGATCTGCCTCTGGCCCAGTGTATACCTGTTGCTTGGAAGGATGCTGTTGCTTTGGACTCATGTGTGTTCTGACCTCCTGCCTGTCTTGTAGACCTGCTTCTTGCCTCTGGCCCTGTGGACTCTTGCTACCAGGAGGACTCCTGCCTTGGATTCTTGTTGTGTCCTGATCCTTGGTTTCCTGACCTAGTGCCTGTCCCTAGATCCAGCCTTGGCACCTGTACTGGATGGCCTTTGCAGCCCACACCTTAGACCCTGACACCTGATAGGGTTTGTGTGATTGCCTGATTTATTGTGTGTGTCTATTGATTTCCAGTAAAATACTCCTTTAACCTTTTAACTGGAGTCCTATCTACAGTTAGTACTGCTATATATGGGTGAAAAAATCTTACCATTACCCCTCCTCTCACAGGCTTCCTCTGAGCTAATAATTCTCCAAATCCTAAAGAGATGTTGGCACTGCTGGTGGATCTTGAGGTCCCCCACCTTTTAGGGTAACAAGCATGTATAAGTTGTATATTTTTGGCCCATTGCAGAGCATACATAGTTCATGGTTGCCTAAGCTGAGTTCCACAAGTGTAACTATTTTACATGGGCTTATATCCTATTGCTAGTCCTCATTGTAGCAGAGCCATTGAATCAACTGGGTGCACCTTTGTTTTGTGTTGACTTACCATAGGACAATGCACTGAATGGGTCTACTGAAGCTGGGACTAAATTCTGACCATGTATTTGCATAGTCTTGAATGGTGCATAACTGTCCAACAGTGTTTTCTACGTACTTCTTTGTTCACTGGAATTGCAAAAACAACCACTTTGTTTTCCCTGTTGCACAATTGGGAGAATTAAGCAGACACATTGGCAGATGTTCAGTCAGTGGCACAGTGTAAGTATTCAGCAGAAGAGTGGTATAGCAGACACAATTTATGTGGGTGCAAATTTACTTTTCACAAGTGAAGTATAGGATCTCAGCCATAATCTTTGTATACATTGAAAGATAATTTAGCCAGGATGCCTCTCAGCCTGGGCAAGAAAAGAACAAGAAAAGAGGAAACAGATAAGCTACAGATGAGAATCCACACATTTGTGGGTTTGCAATCATGTTTATATGTTTTCCTCTGACATTTTGACAAATGTGTGCATATTGGAAAAAAATCATTTAAAAAACCCACTAGCTCTTTCACTGGGCTTCTAATTAAAATATAAAGCAGCACATTGGGGAAAAAAATGTATACTCTTCAAAATGTGTACGAACAGGCATTGCTCGGGGATAGGTACATCCCAGAGCCTTAAGGGTCCTGTGCCACAATTCAACAGTCTCCAGGATCATGGAGCCCTCTTGCATCTACCATCTTGGTGGATATTTTTCTTCCACTTTGGCCACTGGAAGACAAATTAAGGCTGCTTTGGGATGCCTGGCCATCAGCCCACAATAATTCATTCTGTCTCAGATTAGTGTTTGTCCCAAAACAAAAATAACCCCAAAGAAATCAATCAAACAACAATGTGCAGTTTCTCTTCTGAAACAGTGTGACATTTGTATAGTTGCACCATGCACTATAAAGTATTCCTTCTGTGCTTATAACAGTAAGTATAACTGTAAACCTGTGACCTGCTGTTAGCAAGGCTAGACTCTGGACCCATTAAGTGCAGAATTAGCCTCTCCTACTATATTCTGAATAGTTCATTCAGCCAGCATGATCTCAGTTCATAATTATCAGAAAGGAAGACTCGACATCTGTGTCAATGCTTCAAAGCCCTCACAAGCTTGTTGACTGGGTTTCTAATTAAAACATAAAGCAGGTAACACATGTCCCGCTTCCTTTTTTTTTTTTTTTTGAAAGCTTGCATTGACAGGCAGAAATCTATTTCCGTTCTGTTCAGTGCAATAACTCTGTTGTTAAAATGCTGTCAGTTCCTAGTGCTGCTTTTCTCTACGTTGCATGACATCTTTTAAAAAACATGCTTTCTAGTCTCCTGCCATCAGATACATGAAGACTACCCTGGATCACTACAACAGAAAATATTGGTAGCACTAGGTTTCCCAAGATATGTGAGGAAGCACTGGGATTTCCCTGACCTAAGATTCCTAGAAAAGGAAGTTTTAGTTGATTAACTATCCAAGTTTCTCCTCTCAGCTGCAGAACTGCAGAGCACCTAGCTGCAGAAATGAAAAACTGCATCTTTATCCCATTTGTGTCATTGAAACACCCTTGGAAAATATTTTAGGCAGGGAATCATTTCATAATTAATGTAAGCTCAACAGCGACACCCAATCGGACATCTTACTGATGGCGTATGTGAACTGAATGCAGGTATACGCCAGACAGCAAAGCCTTGGACACTGAAGATCTTTTTTACAAAGTTTTCTTATGCTCACCTGTCTCTCCTTTTCTTTCTTGTCCTCTGTCTAGATAGCTCTATTTTGGCAGCATCTGCATTAGGAGAATGGGGAAAGACAGCTGGAGAATCACAGATTTTTCCATGTGAGGTTGCAGCAGGATACCTGTAGTAAACCATGCAATAAAGCATGAGCTGGGAAAGAGTGGGATTGTGTTCTAGCTAATTCTTCCCAGCTCCTGTTGTAGCTGGGCATGCCTACCTCCAACAGGCAAGATGAACAAGAGCTGCCTCCACAATCCTTTATTGAAAATGTGTGAAGAGCAAAAGAGAGAGAGAAGAGGAGGTCAGATAAATCTCCCTATTTCGACAAGTTTTTTAAAAAAGCATAGGTTTATAAGTTTGTCCAGCAAAATGGATTTAAGAAGAAAATAGAAGGCTGGTGGGGGAAAAAATGGTCATCCTTGTTTGAATTTTGGAAGATTTCATGTGGTCTCTAGAACATCAGAATATTTTTAATAAGGCTTTCCTGATCAGGTTGTTTCATTTCATATTTGCAGTTGTTAATCAAGAAAACAAAACATATCAAACTGCTCTTCTTTTTCCTGGTGAAGGAGCCTATTCCTCTTCTTTCCATGTTATTTTTACTTCTAGTACCAAATTTTCTGTTAATGAAGGAATGCCAAGGAGCACATCTATATGCAGCTCAGAATATGTCCTAGAATCCTCCAGTGACCAGTGATAAGCTTCTCCTCCAGTCAATCCTTTGTATGTCTAGGTAGGTCTTGGTAGAACCAAGAACTACTGCCAAAGTAGACAGGTTCTGAATTAGATGGTTTAACTTGAAATGGTGGTGCCATTAGGTACTAAGTGTGTGAGAAGATATCAATATCTGGTGAGTTTTTTAGCTTGTACAATATGAAAGAGAATAGAGTGTGGGGAAATCTGCAAAACAAATATCTTCAATAGGTGGTTTCCTAACTTCCATCTATGGTAAGGGATAACATAGTGCCTTTCTGCACTGCACTGTTATAGTGACATTATTCCACTTTCAACATCTTATGGGATCCTGGGGTTTGCAGTTTAGAGAGGCGCCTCAAATCCCTAAACTGCAAACCCTAAGATTCCATAGGATGTTGAAAGTGGGATAATAGCACTGTAATAGTCTAGTGCAGAAATGGTCATAGAGAAGGCCTTCTTAACCCTATTATGAAATGGTTCCTATAGAGAGAATTGGTTGCTTTGTTTTCATTGTTGTACCAGGCAAAGATCTTTTTTTTAAACACTTCACATCTTTTATCAGATTTTTTTACTATGTTATGTTAAGGTTTGTTTCCTAGCTAGTTAGGAAACTTCTTTACGCTAAGTCAGATGATTGGATAATTCACCTCAGCATTATACACACCAGCTGCAGGAACTACCATTCTTCACCACTGGCTTCACACTGGCTGTGCTACTTCGGACTACTGAAACTGAAACTACACTATTATAGTGCTATTATTCCGCTTTCAACACCCTTTGGAATTCTGGGGTTTACAGTTTGGAGAGGGGCATTTAGAATTCTCAGCAAGAGAGCTCTTTGGCCTCAGTAAACTACAAACTCCAGAATTCCACAGGATGTTGAAAGTGGAATAACAGCGCTGTAACAGTGTAGTGTGGCAAATCCCTTAGAGTCCAACAACATAATGCAGCATTAATTGATGTAACACATTCTTTGGACATCATTCAGGAATGTCAGTGGCTCTGGTTACAAAATATATAACTCCCCTGCTGAAAAGCCTCATTGGCTACTGGTCTATTTCTGGACAGAATTCAAGTTTAAAGACCTACATGGGTTGGATTCTAAAAGATCATATCTCCTTATACAAGCTGCCTTGAGTTCTAAGATCTTCAAGGGAGAGCTTTCTCCAGGTACCTCCACCTTCACAGGTAAGGTGGTTGGAGACATAGGAGAGGCCTTTGCAGTGGTTACTCCCAGACTGTGGAACTTCTTCTCACATGAGGTCTGGTTAGCCTTGTCTCTGCTCTCTTTCCATTAGCATTGAGACTGTCTGAGACAGCCCTTTGACTGATTTTATTCATATGGCAGAACAGCGCTCAAAGTGGAATGCTCTATCTTTATTTTGTAAGTTTTAAATTGTGTTTTAAATGTATTTTAAACTGTTTCTAACTATTAGCTTCCAATAGAACTGATTTTTTTTAAAAAAACTTTTGTAATACTACATTTTTAGCTCAACTTTTATTTGAAATTTGCAAGCTGCCTTGGATCCTGCGGTGAGAGAAAGGTGGGTTAGAAATTAATTGAGTAAAAATAAGTATTTAAGTCTGGAGGGCTGTGTAATTCTCCCCCCTGAACTAAACTGACAAGGAATAGTTCTCCACCTTTGCTGACATGCAGATTTCCCAAGGTCAATCGAGAAATGAGGGAACTGAACTGGAGCACTTTTGCATCCAAATCATGGCTCTGTGGCTGAGCTTTCTCACCAAGATTCCCCCAGATTTGTGTGGTAGTTATTGACGGTTTTACAGATAACTAATTTAGCTAAACATTTTTATTGCAAACCATATTGGAATTTTTATTACTAAAAGTCAAAATACATGGACAGTCAATCAATGAATCAGTCACACCTTTTATTTTAATGACAATAACAAAGAACACGGCAGATGGAGATCTCTTTCACAGAAGCCACACAGCTCTCTGAAAGCCTTCCTGTCCAGGATAGCTGGTAAGAGGGAAGTTGTAGCTTAAAAAAAACAAAAAAACTGTTAAATGCATAATAGTTTTCTGTGCAGAAAAATACACATGTGTTATTTCTGGGCAAGCAGACTGTCCCAAATGACATTCTGAAGTATGGAGAATCTCTCTTCTGTTCTCCATTCCATCTGTGGGATGTTCTACGTGTTGGGACACCCTGTATTCACTGAGAATAGGGAAAATAAAAAATATTATTCATGTCTTTGCTTTATACTCAGCTTCAAACCGTGAGGATCTTGGTTTAAGCGTTGGGGTCACTAACAGATTCTAACACCTTGCCCACCTGCATCCCATTCACACTATGTAATTACAGTGCTTTCATTCCACTTTAATTACCATGGTTCCATGCCTTAGAATCCTGGGAACTAGAGTTAAAGGAGGGATATTTATAATTCTCAGCCAGAAAGCTGTCGTGCAGCCATGGCAGTTAAAGTGGATTCACAATGTTATAATTGCCAGTAGGCCCTTCTAGTTTGCATCCCAATTCTTTCTATTTCTTTCTCTCTCTGAATTGAACACCATCTTTTAAACCAAAATCCTTCACACTGCGTTTAGAACCAAATAAAGCATTAATATGTTCATCTTTGTGAAATGTTCTTCTAACTATTACCTCAGGCATTCATTTAGCTGATTCTTCTAGTGAGAACACATTGACATTGTTAAGGTTAATGACCCAATGATTAACAATATGCATTCACAGACAAATTGTTTCTGAAAGCCTTGTTATTTGCCCCCAACAGAAGAGAATGTAGAACTTTTAGTAGTGTGCAGACTGCACAACATTTCACAGTGGGCATTATTATGTGTATGTGTATATGTGGTTGGATGGTACTCTCTAATTCCATCAATAGTTTTGTTCTTTCTTTTGCTGTTCTTGTCATCCAAGAAGTTTGGAGGAGATGAATCACCCACATTTACAGTTGCCACTCAGAATTTTACTTGCCCATCAAGAATGAAAAGCTTGAAAGCATTCCTGCTGAGCTGTTCTGGCATTTAAGATACAGGCAAGTGCTCAAGCCAAACAATTGTTCCAAATGATATTCCAAAAGTGCAAAGAATCCCACGGTTCCCTTAAGTGCTTGGACAACTGAATTTAACAATGAGATCTATGGATAGGTAACTTCAGACTTAGATAAGTGCAACTGCTTTATTCCTCAACTGTAAAGATAAATAATTCAATACCAAACTCAGGATTGTCCATGCCACCATATTTCAGACTTCTATGTATATGAAAGCTGGACAGTGAAGAAACCTCAAAGGCAGAAAATCAACTCATTTGAAATGTGCTGGGGAAGAGTTCAGTGGATACTGTGGACAGCTTAAAAAAATGAATGGGTATGAATGGATCTTAGAGAAAATCAAGTTTGAATGGTTAGTAGAAGCTGAGATGGCTAAACTGAGGTTGTCATATCAGGAAGTGACATGACTCATTGGAAAAGACAATAATGCTTGGCCAAGTGGAAGGTAGTAGGAAAAAAGGGAGACTGCACTACAGGTGTGTTGATACAATCAAGAAAATGACCACTGCCCTGAGTCTGCAAGACATGAGCAGAGAAGTTGACGATCAGGGCTCTTGGGAGTTTTCTGATTCATAGGGTCATCATAAATTGATATTGACTTGGAAAGCAAATAATAATAAATTGTTTTATACAGACCACCTTAGCGTTTGATCCAAAAGATACATCTGGTGCAGAATTTGGTATTCAGGATACTGACTGGAATGCCTACCTTCACATGTATTGCCCTAGTGTTGAAATAACTCCACTGGCTGCCTATTAGCTTCTGAGCCATGTTCAAGGTCTTGCTGCTGACCTATAAAGCCCTGAACTGCTTGGGCTGGGTTACCTGGTAGATTGACTTCCCTTAAATACATGGATATGATTGCTAAGATCACTGGAGCAGATCTTATTGGCTGAAACATGACTGGCAGATTGTTTTCTCATGGAACTTCAGAGACAGGTCATTGCTGTGGTTGTGCCCAAATTATAGAATGTACTTCCTTCTTGGGATTCAGGAGCAAACAACTATGGAGTGCTTCTGTTGAAGCACTGTTCATGCAGGCTTTCTTTTCCCAGTTATATCTTGAAGCTCAGGCCTTACATTTTCTTAGTTAATAAGGACTTATATATGTTAGCTGACATCCTGCATCATGGAAACTCAGTATAACTTTGCATTCACTGACTTATGTGATAATTGTGCTTTACTGATTTGCAGCTCTTTGCAACTGAATGTGTGAACAAATATGACATGCATAATTTCAAGTTTTGGTTTCTCGATTTCTTTTTAATTGTAAACACATACAAGCTATTTTGCCAGATGTGATAAGCTATTTACAAACCAGCTAAATGAAATGAATGAATAAATAAATATATAAAAACATCGGCAATCTCAGGTAACTATAGAAGGCAAATCATGTCCAAGGTTTGATCTGAATGTATGAGCCAGAATTTCATGTTTGCGATAGTGATCTCAGTGGATCCCATGACATGTCTGCATCACCCAGCCTTTGCTCTGAATCACACATAGTTCAGGGACAGTTCTATCAACAGGATATCGACAAGCTGTAGCACGTCCAGAGGAGGGTGACAAAAATGGTGAAGGGTCTGAAAGCCATGCCCTGTGAGTGGCTTAGGGATCTGGGTATGTTTAGCCTGCAGAAGAGAAGTTTAAGAGGGGACATGATAGCCATGATTTGAAGGGATGCCATGTCAAGGAGCGAGAGGGCTTGTTTTCCTCTGCTCCAGAGACTAGGACAAGGAGCACTAGATTCAAGCTGCAGGAAAGAAGATTCCACCTGAACCTCAAGAAGAACTGCCTGATGGTCACAGCTGTCCGGCAGTGGAATATACTGCCTTGGAGTGCGGTGGAGTCTCCTTCTTTGGAGGTTTTTAAGCAGAGGCTGGATAGCCATCTGTTGAGAGTGCTTTGATGTGTGTTCCTGCACAGCAGGGGGTTGGACTGGACGGCCCCTGGGGTCTCTTCCAACTCTATGATTCTCATCCAAGTTGCAGCTACTCTGTACAGCTACTTGATATACAAGGATGGGCAAAGAAATTTTCTTGAGACATCAACAAGTCACAGTGGAGAGTCACGGGCCAATTGTCAGCACAAGAGCATGTAAAAATTACTTCTTATACTGCAGTTCCCCATCATAGACTGGATTTTTGAAAACATTAGTACAAAAAAAGTAGTTTTTAAGTTTTCATCAGCACACTATAGGAAAATCTTCCTGTGTCTCTCATCCACACACATATATTGAACTATAACTCCTGATGGATTGGCGGTTCTGGAAGCAGTAGTCGAGTATATCCAGAGGGCAACAGGTTGAGCAAGACTGGTATGAGGCACTACCATCACTTCACTGTTGTTATTGCTCAGAAGGCTCAGTGCTTCAAAGATGGCTTGGAGATCGGAAACATCAACACAGGCCACTGTAGCAGCACAGTAGAACAATGACTGCTTAAGCCAAAAACACATTAAGAAGTTCTTCTTTGCAGCAAAAAAAAAAAAAAAAAAAAAAAAGTGGCACAAAGAGAATTGATGTGGTCCTTTTTCATTACAACAAAAAACTGAAAGGTGACTGGGATGCTTCAGAGGAACTGAACCCTAAAAAGGCATCCTAGCAAAGGAAAGCACATTAAAGGAGATGGGCTCATCTGAGCTCACTGGCGATAGATGGGGCTGTTGAGACAAAGAAAACAAAACAATCCACAGCTACAGAGAGAGGAGCTACAGAGAAGCACACACTTAATATCTCTTGATGACCTCTTTGCTTCCTATGGAAACATGTTTATCTGGTAACAGCTACTGTGGTCTTTCTTGCTTCTTTCAGAGAAATTGAAGTGGCATGTTCAGCACCTGAACTGCTCAAAAGGGTTGCCAAAACCTAAGCTACAGACTATGGTAAGATACAGTGGGGGCTGGTGGCCCAATTCCAAGTTTTTCTTTGGTAATTATATCTTTATGTAAGTTGTTCTTTACCCCTTGGAAGTGGTAAACAAAGAAACAGAAAGGACAATGAAACTCTTCTTGTATTTCAGCTACTTCCAGCCCCTGGAGGGTACCAATTCTCCCCAACTATTTTTAGCTGGTACCAAGGATTTGGGAGCTTTGGTGGGAGATTCGGGGAGAATACAAAGAGGCCTACTTGGGCCACATGCAGCCCATGTGGAACAGTTTGCCCAACCTTGACTGAATCCATGTTTACAAACTTGGAGCTTATCAAAATGGTTGCCCATTGAAAAGCTAATCTGTCTTACACCATGACAACAGAGGTCTGGTTGAATATGAACATAAGAACAGAACGGAAGCCGTTCTGGATCAGATCAAAAAACCCATATACTCCACAATTCCCTTCACAGAGTGGATGACCAGTTGCTGGTCTTGCGCAGATGTTAAAAACTACTTTCTTTGTCTCTTTTTTGACTGGTGATTGCACACAAGTCACAACTAAATGTGCTAAGTACAGGCAATCAATGAATCAGTTCTATTGCCTTGAGAACAAAATGATCACCTGGCATTGGGTAGTCCAACTTAACAGAGAACAGTGCAGTTAGAGCCCATTCCACATATGATGAAATGTGTTCTCTCTGCATTAAATTATACATGAAAAGAAGGATGTGATGTGAGGCAAGAAGCAATGCCAAGTAGCATTAAGAAAAATGTCCTGCTAGCTTTGGGCAAATTGCTTCATCTCATCCATGGGTGACCTGTAAGAAGTTGCACTTGGTTTTCCAGCTTAGTTATGCATTAGCTATTTAAAGTGGCTCATAGCTGCTCAGATTGAAAATGGCAAGCAAGGCAGATTGTCAGATTCTCTTCTTGCATTCTTAAAAGAGTGGAGATGTTTGCAGTCTCCAAATGAATTCATGTATGGCATGCGGGAAAGAGGCAGAATGAGGAGGGCAGGCTTCACCCTCACCTTGCCCAGATTGGATAGGATAGGCCTGGTGCAAGGGAAGGAACATTCTCCTGCCATGTGCAAGGCAGAGATCTGTCTTCATTGGTTGGGAAGAGGGATGGAGGTAATAAAACAAAGGCTACTTGGGAAAGACAGGAAGGTGGGGAGTTAGAAGCAACTAGAAGAAAGAGAGAGGGAGAGATTTTTAGACAGACAGACAGACAGACAGACAGACAGACAGACAGACAGACAGACAGATAGATATTTGTACCATAGAGTTGGAAGAGAGCCCAGGGGCCATCCAGTCCAACTCCCTGTCATGTAGGAACATACATTAAAGCATTCCCCACAGATGACAACTCAGCCTCTGCTTAAAAATCTCCTAAGAAGGAGACTCCACCACACTCCCAGGAAGCATCTTCCATTGACAAACAGCTCTGACCGTCAGGAAGTTATTCCTGAGGTTCAGGTGGAATCTCCTTTCCTGCAGCTTGAATCCACTGCTCCTTGTCCTAGTCTCTGGAGCAGTGGAAAACAAGCCCGCTCCCTCCTTGACATGACATCCCTTCAAATATTTAAACATGGCTGTTATGTTCCCTCTTAACCTTCTCTTCTGTAGACTAAACATCCCCAGCTCCCTAAGCAGCTCCTCATAGGGCATGGCTTCCAGACCTTTATGTGACTTCAAGTTGACTCCAACTCATGACAATTCTATGACAGAATTTTCTTGGCAAAATTTATTTGCCATTGCTTTCCTTTAAAGCTGAGAGTGTGTGCCTTATGTCAGGTCATCCAGTGGGTTTCCAAGGATTAGCAGAGGTTTGAACCCTGGTTTCTAGTCCAACACGGAAACCACTACACTATGCTCTCAAACACTTATGTGTATGTGCCTTCAAGTCACCTGTCCACTTATGTTTACCTCTTGGATTTCATAGAGTATTCTTAGGCAAGGAACACTTTAATACATTTTTCTTAATGTGTGTTCCCTTGTGCAATTGACTGAATACATGCAACTTTTCCTGATTGAATTGTGTCTACTGTTTTCCAATTAGCTGAGCTATTCATGTTTTAAAATGCAAACAACAATTTGTATAGACTTGATTTCCTGAGAATATTACCAAGGGCTACAGCTGGGCAACCTGTGTTCCTCCGGAATTAGAATTTTCTCCCTCCGCATCCCTTTACGCAACCCAACTTTTTCTGAAGAGTTTCTCCATATTTTCAAATAGATTTTTTTTTTGGACATCACAGAGTACTGGAGGACTCAGATGAAAACAACAACAACAGCAACCTGATCTGAGTTATAAAGAATATTTTGAAATTTTCTCATCCTCTTGAGAAAGTGTCTCAACGCAATGAGACACTCCATTGAGAAAAGGTCATCCACCACAAAATGGTAAGGGTGATGGTGATGATGATAATTAGCTTTGTAGGACATTTAATTGGTTTTTGCACAAAAAGTATTGGGTAGTTACACTAAAAATAATTTTGTTGCTGATAAAATTTGTGTGTTGCACATAACCCATGCTTTGTGCATAAAACAGTTATCTTAGCCAAGAAAATAAAAACTCCTGTGAAATTTTCACAGAAAAGTCCTGAAATATGAAAAATCATCAATTAAAATGAAAGAAACCTGTAATAATCCTAGCCACTGGGAAGAAAATGTTTATTTTTTTGAATGCATGCTTGCATGAAATACATGAAAAGGTACATCCCCAGTTCTGAGCTTGCTGAGTGAAGGAGGAGATCTAGTTAAAATATAGCAGTGGATCTTGATATACATGATATACTTGATATACTCTACAAGAGTACAAGAGAAAGAAAGCAAAGAGACAGAGACACAGAACAAGAAGGAAAGAGAGATTCAAATACAATTCAAATGTACTACAAATAAAAAGATTTATATTCTTCTGGAATGGTAATGGGAGAGTTCATCTTTATTTCCATGTGACAGACTACTGTTAATCACATAGAAGCAGATTTAATTTAAAACAGGGAGCTTTCTGGAAGTCTAGAAGATGAGAGCCATCTCTAGATTAAAATATTTGTTTTTGTGTTGTGTCTACAACTTTAATCAACACTTTTTAAAAAAATGTTGACTATTCTGATGGAGAGTTGCTGTGTAAAAAACCTGAAAGCTCAGTCCTTCATCTGCTGTGTTGTCCCTCCAGTCATGATATGCCTCAGCTCTATGATTCTATAATCTATGGGTGTAAGAGGACCATTCTACCTCTGGCTTTAATGCATAGCTTACAGCACCCGCTATGATGCTAGTTCTGGAACTTTTTTGAGCTGCCGCCTGTTCTACAGGCCACCAGTTTGGCTGCCATATTGGATATGACGCATTCAATCTTTGCAGATGTGATTTCCTTTGAGCAATTATTAGAATAGGCAGTCTCACAAGGGTACAAGGTAATGAAACCAAAGAGTCATTTCCATTTCAAGGAACTGTCGAAATCCTATTTACCAGTGAGACCAGAACAGCTCTGAAGCAGCTGTTATGTTCTTTTGGGTAAATAATCTGTGTTAAAAAATGTATAAACGTTTATACATGTTTTCCTCAGAGACCCAAGCTGCTGTGAAGCTGGCATGCCCATCCCCTCCTCCGCTCCCCATCCTTCTATCACATACATAATACATATTTTATTTGAAAAGGCTCCCTATGTCTATAAAGTGAGAAAGAGAAGGAAATGAGGGGAGGACTTAGGAGTACTCTTGCAGTTTGATCTCATCTTGTCAGGCAAAGAGAGAGGTAGTGGATCCTGGATACACGCTGTCATACAGCAATAGTTCTAAAACGTAAAAGCATTTTACAACCATGGCACTAATGGTCTGCACTGGATACCCTTGGTTCTGGTGATAGATATACTGTAGCCAATTTAAACCATGTAGCTCCTTTAAAGAATGAATAAATGAAGGCAGAGGTGGGGAAGTGGAAAGGAGAGAAGGAAATCCAGGGTGACATTGTGGTCTTCACAAACTATATAATCCTCTTGCAGGAAAGAGGCTGGGCATAACTGTCGGGTAATCTAGGGCTATATATACTTAGCAAGAGCAGGAAGGGGCTGAAAGAGACAGTGCAACATAGTGGTTTGAGAGTTGGACTAGGGCCCTTTCTGCAGGATGTTGCCATCCTGCACTGGGGATGGGAGAAGGATGGACCCAGATGATGGTTCTGTGTGACGTCATCCCGGTCTCATCCTTCTCCTGTCCCCAGGTGGAGCAATTGCACTGCAAATCATTGACGGGTTTTCCCTGTCAATGACCAGTAATCTTGCAGCCCTCCTGTCCACCACCCACACTCACCTGGTGTGCAGAGGTTTGAGAAGTGCCTGGCTGCACTCTACCTGGCTGCACTGTGGAAGGAAGAGGTGGTACCATCGTTCTTCCTTCATTTGTGGAGGCAGCCAATGTGGAGGCGAGCACTCCTTTCACGTTCCTCTCCCAGAAAAACCTCTACCAAGATCCCTGAGGGATTCTGTCATGTTGAGGGGAGAGAAGACAATTAATCAACAAACGGCAGAGCAGGGCTTACTCACAAGGCAAGAGTGGAGAATTATCCAGAGTTCAGGTCCCAGATCAAACAAATCCAAAAGGCAAATCCAAGATGTCATCAAACAGACAGAGGTTCAAGGTGATCCAGATGCAAGAGAACACTGCACAGGGCTTCAACTACTGGAAAGATCAGTTGCTGACCCTGAAAGGGAAGGGCCAGTGGGCAGCCTTTTATCTTACTCATGCTATTGCCACAGGTGTTCCTTCATTAGGGCTCACTTGTTACTTAAACATGCTGAGCAGCACAGCCCCTCTTTCTGGCATTGTCTCTCTTGCAGGGTAAGAGTTTGTATTGCCTCATCCTCTGACATTTGTTTCTCCTGCTCAGGCCCCTGCTATTGTTTGTGATCAAGCTGAGCAAGCTTCTGGGGAAAGGCTGCCTCTGGAGAAGGCTCTGCCTCAGATCCGAATCCTCCTCCTCACTTCCAGGGTCTCCAGGGCAGGGTAGGACAGATGCTGCAGGGATCAGGTAGGCTGTAGAAAGGACCTAGGACTCTGAGGGATCAGGGTTCAAATCTCTGCTCTGCCATGAAAACCCAGTGGAGGACCTTGGGCACAGTAACCCTCTTAGACTAGAAAGAATGCAATGAAAATCCCCTCTGAACAAACTTTGCCAAGAAAACCCCATGATAGGGTCATTTTAGACCAGTGTAAGTTGGAAATGACTTGAAAACAGGCAACAACAAATGGAGAAACTGTTATAACGGGGAGCTCTGGTGAGTCAGAGTTTTGTTCCAATCTTCCTCACACCTCTACCACAGGCAATCCATTCCTCTCCCCAATGCTAAGATGCATTGTATTTCATTAATATCCCACCTTTCTCCCAATATGGGATCCAAAGTGGCTTTTAAGTTCAAACAAAATATAGTTAAAGCGATATATAGTACAAAAGATAAAACATGCTCAAAGCACAGTTTAAAAAAAGCCAGAGTACAACCTATTAAAAATTCTTCTGCCCAAACCTATTAAAACTTATGGCCTGCTTAAATAAAATAGTCTTTGCTCACCAGTGAAAAAAGAATGGAGAGGAAGCCAACTGAGATTCCTTCAGGAGGGCACCCTATAGTCCAGGAACAGCCACTCAGAAGGTGCTTGCCTGTGTCTTCAGGTGAACCTACAAGGATGGTAGGACAAGAGAAAGTCTTCCCCAGAGAAATCAAAGATTTTGGCAGGCTTATAAGGGGCAAAATGGCCCTTCAGAAAGTCTCAGCCTAAGTCGTATAGGGCTCTTCAGATCATAACTAGTACCTCACCAGCCATATTCAACAGCTTGGTATTGGCTGATCAGTCAATCATGAAGGAAAGTGAACACCCCCAGCCCCCTGCTGTGACTTAAAAGAAGTGCCCAAGGGAAACACTGGCATTTATTTCCTTTGGTGCCCCTAACTTCAACACCTGAAAGGTGGGCCAGACATGTGCCATTCACCATCATAATGTTCTCATGTGCTTATACGTTGCCACCTAGCTCATAGCCAACTCCCTACACCTACCAGTGTGACTACTAAACTGTGTTATCCAAGCCAATTTCCCTAAGCTCCCTCTATGGATCAGAAAAGACAATGTCAACCCTCAGCCACTGGAAGCTTGACAATTTATTTGGTAGAAATCCCCATCTTGTTCTGAACTGACCACGTGGTGGGAGGAAGGTGTGAGCAGAGACACTAGGACACAGTTTCACCCTCATAGCAGTGCATCCTATCTCTTTGACATCATGTTATTTGCAGTGATGTAGGCTCAAGTCAATTGACTCGGACTTAAGTCAGACTTAAGTCACTTCAGTGACTTGACTTGGACTTAACTTAGCAAAAATTACACACTGACTCGACTTGAGACTTGCATATTTTTAGTGACTGACTTGCAGCACTTGGTTCAGTAACATAACACATTCATCCAGAAACCTCACCACTTGCTGGTCACATTACAAGTGTGGACACATTTCTCAGAGGGAACAGCAAATGGGTTGAGGTCTGCTCTGCAGCCTGTCCCTGCTTCATATAGGAGGAGCTTTCTAAAACTTTCCCTAAGAGCAGAAGGCAAGCTGTCCAACTGGGAAGTGAGAAGATCCTATTCCCCACTTCCAAAGCTGCAGATGGCAAAATCACAGAAGCGGAGTGCCAGCTCTACTTAAATTGTTAAAACTGACTTTATTCAATTCTGTCCAGAAATTCTGGAATACTAATTGGGGTATAAAGTTGGGTCCCAGACTTGAGACTTGACTTGAGACTTGGAGTAAGAGACATATATACATCACTGGCTATTTGTGCTGTAGCAACCTTACTTCCAGTGCCCCTAAAGGGGACATAATACATGGCCCCATGGCCGATTTTTGTAGGTAGAGTTCCAGAAGAAATATCAGTTTATTGGCTGTGTCTTGATCAAAGAAACTGAATGCTTTGACTTAAGTCACTGTATTTTCGTGTTCCTAGTTTCCCCTCCGCTTCCTCCTCCACCATCACCTCCTCATCTGCTTATGCAGTTGCCTTATAGCCATGTATTTTGGGTGCAATGAAATGGCTGCAAACTGATAGTCAATTTGTAGGCTATAATTATGCATTTCTTGCCAGGAGAGAGGTATCTGTAGGATTTTCTACATACCTGCTATGCCAAAATAACTTGGCTGGCTTTGGATGTTATGCACCTGACCTGAATGAATGGGTGCATGATTTGGCTGCTGAATGATTCTGCATCTTGGTTCAAAGCTTGACCTAGGCACAGAGCATGTACAAGTTACTTCTTGGGACTACAGCTCCCAGAATCCTTGACCATGGGAAATGAAAGCTTAAGTGCTCAATTAAGGATACAATCCTATTTCACATCAAGTTCACACTGAAGAGCAATGAGAATTTGGGAACTGAGGTTGATTTTGTTTCTAAATGTGAGCCAAGAAAATAACTTATGAGAAAGGGTGTGAACTGGAGAAAACAGTTCACCCCCGGGGTGACCAAAACAGCAATATTGCTGTGGGCTTGCATCTGCTTTGCAGTTTATGGAACATTTTCATTCTTCCCTTCTTGAGATCTAGTTCACAGTTACGGACTTATCCTCGCATCCTATGTGAGGTGTCTAATTGAATTTCTTGTTAATAATGAATAATGTCTTAATTATTCATTGTTTCATTATTGATAAAATCATCGTGAGAGGGCACAGCCCTGGCGATGTAGAGAGTGGAAACATAACTCTCTTGGAATATGGTGTCAGTGCCATTTAGGCTATTTCTGCATTGTTCTGAGAAGATGTGGGAGAGCATACTTCCCCTGCATTCATAATAGGGATGGAAAGAAGATTTGAAAAAATATTTGAAAACAAACAAACAAACAAGCAAACAAAAAACAATGGTGGAAAAACATATTTCATAAGTGTTGAGAAACCAAAATGAGACCAAACCTGGACTGACAAGAATCTTTGTCCTTTGGAACTTACTCTGTGCAAAGGTCACACTCGTTTGTGTGTGGGCAGAAAACATCATTCTGTGTGGGAGAGAAGTATTTTGTGCAGAAGACCACCTTTTCTGAACGGAATATTTCTGTGCAGAAAGACTGCTTCCTTTGCAAAAATATGACGTGTGAATTTTGCACAAGACAAATCCCAAACTGTGAATAGTTTTCAAAAAGTGCTTATTTCATGAAGACTTTCTCGCACCAGGAAGCAACTGTTCACACCACTCATTGCTTCCTTTGAAAACAAAATGAGCAAATAATTGCATTTCCAATTGGATAAAATGTGGAGTAGGGCACATTTTATGAATACGAGGGTGGACGTTCTTTGTTTCTGACACATGAAAGTGCAAATTCTAGCTCGAAATCCCATCTTCTGCTACTCTGTAATGCATAGCCACCAATATGTCAACTTTGCTAAACTATGTTGGCCTAAATCCAATTGTCAGTCCTATCCAGATTAGAGGAATTTTGTAAGTCCTCACTTGGGTCAATGGGTCTACCACAGGAGGGACTAACAACTGGATGCATACCTTTCTTTTATCCATTCCAGTCTTGAATGTGAAACTTTATTTCACAATTACACCCATTAGAACATCTTGAGAAATGTGGAAGGAACCAGGCATTAAAATTCATGAAACTGTTTTAGTGAAAGGCTTCCTATGAAATATTGTTAGAGCTACTAAGCACTAAACACTGATAGCTTCCAGATGCTTTGGACTTCGGCTCTTGCAACACCAGCCAGCATGTGCCCTGGCTATCGATTCTGGGAGTTGAAGTCAAAAGTATCTGGAGGATCAAATGATGAAAGCCAATGCGATGCACTATTGCATGCCGACCAGCCCCTGTGCCAACTTTTAGTGCCCAATGTCTAACAATAAAATTAAATGTCATGGGATGAAACATACAAATATAAAATATTCAGGTGACATAATTCAAGAACACTGAGAACAAATTCAGAGACTTCTAGTTCAACTCTACATTTCTATTTCAGCCCCTACATCCCTTCTGCTTCAGACTGTAACCTTATTGGACCAAAACACTATCTTTTATAAATAGGATTACAGTATTTGTATATTTTCCACCATTCTGGTAGGTACATGGCAATTAAAAAAAAGGAAAAGAAAAAGAAAAGAAAAAGCCAGTAGAGGAAATGACAGTGTCTGGGAAAACCATAAGAAAATGTATTGTTTGCTTAGGAAATTGTATGTTAAGGAAATTATACAGAGCACACCACATGAATGTGTAGCGAACAATATTTGTACACAAGGAGATTGTGGGTTGTTAAAATAGGAAAATAAAGCCCAGATGACTGGGAGAGAGGTGAAAGGAGTCTTTGAGATACAGCAGAGAAATATGAAGCGGGAGGAGACCATGGAAGTAATAAGTTAAAATAATTCATGTTACAGACTATAACACTTGGAACAAAGTGCATTATATCCAACAGGGATGTAATTCGTTACTGATTTTCTTCTTGAGGAAACAATGGCTAATTTGTTAATATTTTTCTCTCTGCAAGAAAGTGCTTGAAAACTGTCCAGTTTTTGAAGACTATTCCCCGTTTAGAAATTCATCTGCAGAAAATTCACATAATGATGGTTTTGTGCAAGAAACAGAAGTCAGTTTTGTGTGCAGCAAAAACTGTTTTCTGTTCAAAACAACCACGTGTGATTTCCTCAGAGGAAGTCTCAAACTGTGAAGATTCTTATCAATCCGAAATTCATCTTATCAGGGTGTCTTGACACTCAAGAAACATGTTCTTGACATTTTACAAATATTTTTGAATATTCTTTCCATCCCTAATATCCCTAACATCTATAGTCTGGCGTCCATTTCAACACATACATGCACACACACATGCTAGCTTATATATCTGGTGTTGCCTGGGACTTTATTTTCTCATAGGTAATACTTGTTAGAAAGATTTGAGATCCTGTGTCTCTAATTCCCCAAACTGTCTTGTCCAGTACCTGTAACTTTTCCCCAGATTCCCCAATCCAATCTGTATTCAGAGTTATTAACATACACAGGTTGGGTTCTTGAGGGAATACACTGCCCTTCTCCTTGCTGCTAGATCTCATCTCCATAGCAACCGGCCTATCCAAGACAGACACAGTTGACTGAGGCCCAAGAGCTCTCTGGCTGAAAATTCTAAAGGCCCCTCCCTAAATTGCAAACCATGGATTCCATAGAATCTTCTTAGCCAGCCAACCATTTGAGGTGTTCACCTGACACAGACAAACAAACTTTGACTTTTATATATTAGATATTTTTTTTGTCACTTGCTAGAGCCTCTGTAGATACAACATGGAAAGGAGTCCTTCTCTATGCTCAGTGGGTGTCCATCAACAGAAAGAGGAAATCTAGGCTGGGTAATGTGAGAGACAGTAGTATATCTGAAAAGCAAAATAATCAGTGTTTTCAGGCAGAAGATAAGCAGCAACCAATCCCATCCCTCAACAGAATCCAACAAAGACAGGTTCAATCTTCATTGCTAAAAACATATCAAGTAAATTTACTTACAAATTATTGTTGTATGCTTTCAAGCCATTTCCAACTTATGGTAACTCTAAGGGGATCTATCACAGGGTATTCTTGGCAAGATTTATTGAGAAGGAGTTTGACTTTGCCTTCCCCTGAGGTTGAGAGAGTGTGACTTGCTTAAGCTCCATGGCTGAGAGGGAAATTGAACCCCAGTCTCCAGAGTTGTAGCATAAAGCTCAAACCACGACTCCGTGCTGGCTCTCTTACTTACAAATACTAGACCACCTTATGGTGAGAATGTCAGCTTGTGGTGAGAAGTTCTGTAACACATACTCTACAAATATGAGGAAGAGAAAGATTGCTTGGTATCCCCAATCTTTGGAAGCCAACTGCAGGGGGCAACAGGGGGTTTCAAGACAGAAGGGGGGAGAAATGGACATGCAAAGTATTTCTTACCCTGATGCCACATTTCAAATAAAAAAAAATATTGGTCAGCCTGGAAATCTTTTTTCTGCTGCTAATCTACAACAACAAATCCAATCTTTAGTCATGTTTTGGTCTCTTTTCAGATGACAAGAAAACATAGCTTTCTCCCTGCAATTACTTCTATGCTAATCTCCCCCTCAACCTCTCTCTGTGACCTCTTGTTTTCCAATTTGTTCCCTTCTTCAATAACAATTTGCAAGGCATTTGTCTTTTTCCACCCTTTCAAGATTTTATGCTCCTCAATAAAATATCCCCACAGGGCTGTGTTCAGCAGAAACTCGGGAGTGCAGTCTAAGGTCAGTTTTCATGTACGTTACAAAGGAGAAGAAAAACCCCTTTCTCTACAGGGACATGACTCATCTAGGAAGATGACACGGAAACAGCATTCCAAGCAGATGAAGAACAACTGATTTTCCTGACATTTAGCTGAAGAGACTGAACAAGATGGAAAGCAAAATTGGAAGTGGGTAAAACAGAAGGACAAGGGAGCAAAAGATAAAAATGAGTCTACTTCACAGCAGGAATTTCCTGTGGCATTTGGTTTTTGTCTGGTTCTTTCTACTTCTATCTGTGGCTTCCTTCAAGTGCCTATGACTTCTGTGCTCCTGTATAGAATGCCTTGGCCAGCCGTTGTGTGCCATGTGAGGATCTGTGCCTGTGCTGGACTAAGATTTGGGAGATCACCAGAAACCACTAAACCTTGTGACAATTCCTCTTTCTCAGCATAACCTACCCTGCAAGTCAGAAGGAGGGGAGCCATGCATGCTGCCTTAGTCTCATTGGAGGATAGGATAAGATGCAAATATGGCCAGTTCCACACTACACTGTTATAGTGCTATTATTCCACATTAAACATCCTATGGAATCTGGGGTTTGCAGTTTAGGGAGGGGCATTTAGAATTCTCAGCCAGAGATCTCTTTGGCCTCCGTAAACTACAAACCCCAGAATTCCACAGGATGTCAAAAGTGGAATAATAGGACTATAACAGTGTAGTATGGAAAGACCCTTTCTGTTTGAGGTGGTGGAATAAGCAGGGTGGTGAACATCAAGATAGCCCACTGAAGAAACTGTCAACTATTGTGAGATCATTCACTACAGGACAAGAGCAAAAACTCTTTGAGAATTTTGTGTGTATGTGTACTTGTGTATATGTGCTTGTTCCATTATTTTTCAAAAAATAGGATATTTTATACAAAATCCAATGGTTTTTGCACAAATATTTTGCATTATGGACACAGCAGTTTTGCACACAAAACAAAATCTTCATGCTATCTTCACAAAAAATCTCTGAAAGTTTTTTTAATGATTTTTTTTTTTAAAAAAAACTTCTTCCTTATTCTTTCATAGCTAGAGGAAGAACTTTTGATTTTTAAAAAATAACACCAACATCTGAAAATGAAATAAGTCAAGATTTATTTCCCTGCTTTGGAGTAGTTTCTATGATCATTTCCCCCATAATGCTTCGTTTGGAGGAAGGACTGATCAGAGCAAGGCATTTGGGCCTAAGAAGCTCTATCCATATAGGCTCCCTTTTTTCTTTATTGCAGCAAAGACAAGTTTCTATGGAATTGGCCTCCTTGAACTTTTTCTCTGAGGAAGTCTTCAGAGAAAAGAGACAGAGAGAAAAGATGGATGGCATTAGAGTCTCCAGCAATTCTACTTACCTTATCCCTTTCAAGCGAAAGAAAAAGTGATTTGTCTCGTGAAACACTCTTAAACCTATTGGCCCTACACGCTTAAGAAATAGATCTTCCAAAACTAGGTTCAGCATGGGGTAAAATCGTGCAACCAATATTGTATTTACTGTGGGTGCCAATATCAAAAACCAGAACAAGCAAGCACAAAGTAAATGCTGGAGCTGAAAAAATAGCCAATCTCAAAGACATGAATAAATTCCAATTGTGAATGATTCCATTTTTGAAGCCTTGCAAGAGGAGATGTTATTATGTTTCCTAGCTTTCATCAACTTGGTTTTGGTGCAGAAAAGCTGGGGGGGGGGGGACAAAAGACAGAGGAACACTGACACATGAATTTTCATAGAAACAATGTCCACAATTGTTTCATCTCCATGCTTTTAATGGGACTCCAATTAAGCAGTGAATGAATTGCCTCAAGTGAGCAAATTTAAGACTGCAAAATGTAATTAACGGAAGGAGGTTCAATGGCACATCCCTCCACCCCACCCCTTAATGTGCATGAAATTAGGAATTGGATCATCTGGTTAGCTCATTTGATTCCTTTAAATTTTCCAATATTTTTCTTTCCCTTCTTTGGTCCCCTCTGAGACATTCTTTTTCTAAATGAAGAGCATGCTTTCTACCCGCATCAGGAAATGCTGCTGCCTAAGAGAAAGAGCAAGATGGCACCATTCCTGTGTCATTTACTGAACCTGACCAAGCTGTCTCTTATGCCAGCACTGGTAATAGGATAGACGCCTAAACGACATCTGAGGGTAACATGACAGTTTAGTGGGTGCAAAGCTCAGAGTTTTATCCTCCCAGAGAGGGGAAGGGTCATGGGGAATTTCACCCAGAGGCTGTTGCCTCTGTTTGTTTTGTGACAGAGCCAATCTTCTCCTTTTTATCATTCTTTATCTTCAGAGAATCTTTCACATGACGCAGTTGTAGAAGTATAAATCCATTTTAACTACTGTGGCAACAACCTATGGAATCCTGGGATTTGCAGTTTTAAGGAGGGTTATATGGAATTCTACAGAGAGCTCTAGTGTCAGACTTCAAATTCCACAATTCCATATGGTGCAGCCATGACAGTTACTGTGGAATCACATTTCTGTGATCATTCGCGCTATGCAACGAATGCCATATTACTCCGATACCCATTGTACAATGGGTCCCAGAGCACTCTGATTCCCATTGTACAATAGGATCTATGTCACAATGGCCATGCTGTTGGCTTCATTTACAATAGTGATTCCAAAAGCCTCGCCCTCCAGGTGTCTTGGACTTCAGCTCCTGGAAGTCCAAGCTGCCTTGGCCAATGATCAGGGATTCTGGGAGCTAAAGTCCAAAACAACTGGAAGACCAGATTTTTGGAAATGCTGATTTACCAGGGGTCTTGAAGACAGAGCTACATTAGTGCTCCCTTCCTGATGTAACATCATAATTTACCTTTCTGTGATCATAAGTCAGTTTATAATGACATGAACATAATTTTTTTTAAAAATGAAAATTTGTCTTTAACAGAATGGAGAGCAAAGAAGTATGTTGGCTTGGCTTTGGTCCTGTATTCCAAAATAATTTGTGAACCTTCACTTTATTTAAAACTGTTTCAATAGCCTGGACTTTATAATGAAGGACAACCTTCAAATTTTGGAAATGTACCAGTCTTCTAAAGAAAATCAAAGACTAACTGACATAAATATAAATACATCCCTCTGTCTCTGAGATTAGACTTGTGGTTCTCACCTTTTGATCCTCCAGATGTTTTAGATTCCAAATTCCAGAAGCCCTACTTAGTACAACCAGTGTTCAAGAACTGTGGGAGCTGAACTCCCAAACATCTGGAAGATCTAAGGTAGGGAACCACTGAATTAGACATTACTTTTTGACATTTCATTAGGATACATGGAAAGGATGGGAGAAACTGATGACAGAAAATAGTGTCTGGTCTGTTTTTGGTCTTCTCCCTCTTTCCTTTTCCTTCCTCGTGTCTTTTAGATTGTGAACCTCAAAGTAGGGTCTGTTTAACCACTGATATTTATAAGCTCATCTGGGAGCTTTTTAAGCAAAAGAGTAGGATGGAAACACTTTAAGAAAATTAATAAATTGGACGACAACAGCAGGATAAAGGAGAGAGAATGGGGTGCGTCATAATTTTAATATGTTTATTTTACAGCTGTCATGCTATGACTGTAAAACTGTTATGCTTTATAATGTAAATATCTTTTCCCAACAGAGATAACTTTGTGATACAAAAAGACTTGTGGGTGCAGAATGAACTCATGGATATAAATAATGTCAGGGCATTTCACTTTGCAGTTTTAGGTTGGTCCTTCTTAACAGAGCAAAGGATCTTCTCTTTATCATAGTCAACATCATCATAATCATTGTGTTCTTTCCAGTTCTGGGGCTCAATGGAGCTTACAAAAATTAAAACAGATAACAGACGAAATCTCTCTTTAATTAAAACAAACAAAAATTTAAAAGTAAAGCAAGGCATAATAATGCTACTGCACAGTTACTGAAAGCCCTTTCCCCATAAACAGTTCTCAAAACCTTAAGACAAAAAGATTGCAGCTATTTATGGAAAGATGCCATGCAGGGTACCAGCTTTGCCTTTCTTGTGAGGGCATTCCAGAGCTTGGGTGCAACCACTGAGAAGACCTTCTCTGCCATGTCCATCAGACATGCTTCTGAGGGTGGTGGGGTGGAGAAGAAGGCCTTCTGCATTCTGAAGGACTAAGGAAATATTTCCTGAGAGTTGGGAGGTATTGCAAGGGCCATGTAGTAAGCTCCCTGCTATGCAGGAATGCTCACAGGTCTGCCTTCCTTGATTCATAGAGTTGGAATGTAATACAAAGGTAATTTAGTCAACTCCTTACCATGCAGGAATAACCATGAGTAATCCTTCCTTCCTTTGTCCCTTCCTTTGACATTGAAACCACAGTAAGAGGTCATGAAATTGTTAACTTCTGTTATGAAGTTCTTAAAGGGGAAATGAGAAAGAAAAAAAAAAGGAGAGTGAAGATGATTTCATCTCAAAACCAGCCAAGGCAAAATAGATATCCACTGGAAAAAAGTTAGATGGTTTTCAGTCCATGTGAAAATATGTGGAATTTCATCCCAGTCCACATGATCCTCTTCATTATCATTGAGCATCATTAATGCATCTTTTATGAAAAATCAAGGTACAGGGATAGCAGTTGGTTCTTCTTCTAGGACCATCTTTTGGCATTGCTGTGAAATGAAACATCAATTGGTCCTCCATCTACTTTGTTTCAGGCCAAAACATGGACCTACTTCTTATGGCAACACTGAAAATATAATGTGTGGATACATGTAGGAAGGAGTGAGTGAGAAGACCCCAGGCTACACAATGTTACTGTCCTAAGCACATGCGTGTGTGTGCTGGGGAATCTTCAAAAAACAGGATTCCTGACAAATTCAACACAAGTACAGCACCAGATATCTAGGGACTATAAATACACAACCTAATGTAGTTTGGAATAGGGTCTATCATTGTGTTTCTTCTTCCCTCTGGTTATATATGTTAATTGTCTATGGTTTGTATATTTGAAGAAGGCTTATATCTCTGGTGATTACAAAATATAACCAGTAACCTACTTGATCTTAAAACATATCACACACATGCAATTTAATCTTCCATATATCCAAGAGCATGACTTCCAAGTCTTCCTGTGAGTTTTGCTTCCGATCTCTAAGGGGACTGCAAAACAAATGTGGACCATGAGGAAGACAACAGAGGAAGGGCAAGAGAAGGCAGTGAAGTTCAAAGTAAGTGAAGATCCAATGCTGGCAAATGCTAGTTCATGGACATGATGAATTCTGGGGGTATGGCTATTGGGAATGCCAGAGAATCCTGCCAGAGCAAACAGAATAGCTCTTCAGGAGAGAAACCCAGCCCAGCAGTGCATGGAAGGAGCTGGTGGCTGAGAGGAAAAGTTATGTAAAGCTGAGATTTCTAGCAAAAAAACCTCTGGAGTAGAGTCTCTCAGTCAGCCAGGGAGGGTGACTGTGTGGGAATGTTTAATTCTCAGTAGAAGCCTAGTGAGAGTTAGAAGAATAATTGACTCTTAATAGAATCTGGTCAGAGAGTGTGACCTAGATAGGAGATTAAGCCTTTGGTGGGAGTGTAGCCAAAGTACTGTTATATGATGCTTGCACTTTATATGAGAGTCTAAAGATACAAGTGAACTGTAAAAAGTGCACTGAAGAAATGTATTAACTTTGACCTAAATATGAACTTTAATACTTTTATTCTTATAGTTATCAAAATTAAAGTTACAGCTTGTTTATGTAAATACTGACTCAGCTGAGTTGTATAGAGTACTTAACACAATAAGCAAGCTAGCATAAAACTATTAAGGGGTTCTAAATAAGCATTGAAAATCCTCACCCTTTTATACAAAGGCGGTGTTATGATGGGGGAGGCAGAGCTGTGTGGTAAAGACAGGGTGCCTTATCAGATTGGGAACTGGTGGACCAATCTGGAAGAAGTAAGGGCCTATCACTATCACAGTGGCTTACATTTGTTTTATGTAAACAGCTGATTTCCCTGTCTATCTCAGGTTGGATGTCTATGTTTTTCTCAGTCCTGTGAATGGTTTGGTGAACAGGCTAGTCCGGAGACAATCTGAAACTTCGCTTTGATGATCTTGCTGAACTTCATTGGCCTGAATGTCAAACACAGGATAAGTCACCCACTGGTCATTTCCAGACTACACTGTTATAGTGCTATTATTCCACTTTCAACATCCTGTGGAATCTTGGGGTTTGCAGTTTAGGGAGGGGCATTTAGAATGCTCAGCCAGAAAGCTCTTGGGTCTCAGTAAACTACAAACCCCAGAGTTCCACAGGATGTTAAAACTAGAATAATGACACTATAACAGTATAGTCCAGAAATGGCCACTCTTACAAGTTCATGTGGATGTGGTAACCAACAGAAGGATAACGGGGGTGTCAAACTCTCTCTTACACATCCTGTGGCATTAGCAAGCTGAAAATTGGGCACAAAGAAGCCTGCTGGATCAGAAGGAGGCTACATATTGCAGCATTTCGAAAAGCAACATTTGGAGGCACTACTGCTCCCAGAGTCCTGGAAATGGTGAGGTAGCATCTCAAGCATCCTCTAACCCTTTCATTAGGTCTCTCTTCCAGCACAAGGCTGAGATACAACATAGACTCATAGTGTTGGAAGGAGTTCTATGGGCCATCACATCCAATCTCTTGTTCAGTGTTTGATTTCCAGCTAAAACTTCCTCAGTAGGTGGCTTCCAGCCTCTTTTTTAAGACATGCAAAGAAGGAGACTGCACAACTTTTCTAGGCAATTAGTTCCATTGCTCAACTCCTCTTACTGTCAAGAAGTTCCTTCTAAAGTTTAATCAAAATCCACCTTCCCATAAACTGAAACCACCAGACCCGGTCCTGCCCTCTGAGGCAGCAGAGAACAGGCCTGTTCCCTCCTCTTTGCGACAGCCCTTGAGGTAGCTAAAGAATGCAATCATGTCATACCTCAGGCTTTTCTTCACCAAGTTGAACATGCTGAGCTCCTTTATGGTCTTTCTTTCATGTTTTCTGCAATCTATTCAAAACGTCTTTTGAGTAAAACTGTTCTTACTGCAAACCATGATTATCTTTTCCTTTTGTGAAGCTAACCACATACGTACATATACATGCACAACATGGTGAGTTGAATCGTCCCAAAGATATAAACAGCCTTTTCAATCCTACTATTTTTACTGCAAGGCAATAGGCATTGCATTTGCCAGCACTACACATTATGTAGAAATACAAAATGAATTGCGAAAATGTGCACAATTTTCCTAAGATGAACAGCAAAGAGCTTGCCATCTCAGGATGGCTCATACCATTGAGATTTCCCCCTTTCCCTAGTTTACCGATTAACCAAACAAGGACAAAAGAAAACAGGATGTATTTGATGATGTATCTTATGAAAAGCTTCTTTTTTTTTTCCTGTCTCAAATCTATTGAAAATCAATTTTGTCAGCTGGCAGAATTCTAATTCTATAAAGAAAGGAAGAAAGAATTCTTTCAAACTCTTGCTTTTATTTTCCCAACTTGCTATTACTTGCTCTTAATTGCCTTATTTTCTGTATTACAAAGTACCAAAAACTTAATCTTACTCACCAGAAGCAACAGATAAATAGAAAGGAGTTTGAATGCCATTTCCTGACTTACCAGGGAGGGATCTTTGCAGCAGAGCAGCACCTCAGCCAAGTGCCATTTCCATTTGATTGGCCATCTTCTTCATAGGAGCCTCTGTGAGGTTTCCACAGACTCCAGATAAAGAAAGGGGAAAAGCAGCCAATCAGCAGCATCCTGGTGGCTAGAGGCTGGGATTGGGGGTAGCCCATGTAGGCTTCACTCAAGTCCACACCCAGGGTATTTAAGATTAAATGTTTGAAGGGATCTCTTGCTGAAAATGGAGCAAGCTTCTTTTCTTCTGCTCCAGAAACTAAGGCACAGAGCAATGGACTCAAACAACAGGAGATTTCACTTAAACATCAGGAAGAATGTCCTGATGATAAGAACGATTTGGCAGTGGAATATGCTGCTTTGGATTGTGGTGGATATGTCTTGTCATATCAGGTTGAGGGTACCCTCATGGGACCTTTGAGTGAGGGTATGTGGAGTCACACCCAGCTTGTGGTCAAGGGGCTCCTTTTGCTTCCAGAGGGATCATACAGGTGCTTCCGTCCGTGTGGCTATCCATGTTTGCAATGCCAGATATCCCCAGCAGGTCAATTGGGTGTTGGCTTTCATCAGCTGGCAGGCAGGTGGAACAGGTTGACTAAAGCCTGGCTTTGGACCCATGCTGGGCTGAGCCTCTACAGCTGTAACCAATAAAGTTGTGGCCTTTTTTTGTTCCGAGAGATTGGTGTCACTGTGGTTTTTGGTAAGGGAGGTCACTCACTTCTGATTCTGCAATGGTTTCCCATTAGCATTGAAGTCTGCAAGCAAGTTTAGAACCAAGTCCCAATTTTTCCTTGTGGAATGCAATTTGAGGGGGTCAGGTGCTGGTATGTTCTCATTTCAATCCTGTAATTAGCAAGGAGGAAGAAGAAATTAACACACTCCAGGGCTAATAGAGAGATAGCAAAGTTCTGCTGAGGCAGCCTCCGTAATTCACACGCTCCTTTGATGCATATAAAATGCTAACTTGCAACGCTTGTTAATTTTTTTTATTTTGCAAATGCTCTGTAAAAATTATACCTTCCTCAATATTTTATGCCTTTTATTTATGTTTTATGATAACAAATAAATGCTTGTAAAGTGGTACAGGGAAGCAGGTTTTATGAGTCTAGCAAAGGAACCCCTTGCTGCATGAAACACCTGTTAAGCAATGTGTCCTATAGGACTGAGACAGAAAGGTTCGGTGATTAGAGCCAGGCAAGAACACAGATTTTAGGAAGCCATCCCGTCTATACCTCTTCCAGTGCCAAACTTTTAAAATGACTAACACCATATTGTTCTTTCTCCCAGGAATGGTTCTATGCTTTCCCACCTCTAATTTTTAACCCCAATTTTCCCACTGATTAGCAGATATTACTTCTGAAAGGGAAGCAACAAGCTCTGTTGTTTCTTTGTTATTTTTTGATTGTAAATTTTAGATAAAACACTGATTGATTGATATTATATCTCATCTTTCTCCTTCGAAGGTTCTCTTATCAGGAATAAGAAAACTTGTCTTTTCAATTCTTCCCTAGTAGGAAATTTTGTGACATCTCAAGTATTTCCCATTCCAAGTATTCTAAATTTTTGTAAATTCTTCAGAAATGAGCTGAACTAATATTCCACCACATTGGCATTGGTCAAATTAAATAGGAACAGCAATTGTCAACATGGAAAGGGAAGGAAGAATCTCTCAGAAAGATGAGGTGGCAATCTTAGTTAAACTCTAAAATAGTTAAATACAGGCATATTCAAAATGGTGACTACTAAGGATTCAGCACTCTGAGCCCTGGTCCTAGATGAAGGAAGGTCTCCATTTTGCTTTCTTCCATGTTTGATATTGGCTGGCATCTTCTTCATGTTGTACACATATCGAAACTATCTTATGTAGATTTTAGGCCGTGGCGTAAAGTTTGCATTTCTGTGTAAGAAAAAGTCTGGAAGTGAAACTGTTGCACATGAAATCATACATTCTTGGAAGGTAACTACTCATTGTTTTCAATGTACCACTTCAATCACTGGGATTGTGAGAGTGACAAGCACATTTATACAAGCACATTGTTACTCCGATGGAGAAACCCTATCCCGGGGTCTACAATTTGATATTAAATATGATTCTGTGTGCCTGAGAGGTTGCCTGGATGAGCATGTAGGCAGGCACAGTCAAACAACCGAAAACCAGGTCAGGCCAGTAAAATCCCTAGTGACGTAGCCCCAGGAGACCTCAAGGTATGCAAACCCCCAATAAACAAGGTCCTCAGCCCCGAGACGCCAACTTGAGGGGATTAGAGTGTCTGCCCCAAGTTGAGCAAACATCCAACTCAGCGAGGACCGTTTACATGAAATCATACCACAAACAAACACAGCTGAAGATCCTGATACTTTGGCAACACCTTGCAATCCCATCATGCAAAGGAAATTACCATTATGGAGCTTTGTTATCACTCCAACACCCATTGTTCTCCCCGGGAAAGGATTAGTCCTCCATGTACAAATAGTCCCAGTTTTTGAGCGTTTCTTTGGATCGCTCCTGGACTTCCCAGCAGATCGTTGCTCCATCCACTGAGTAATCCCCTCAGCCCTTCTCGTGTTGAGTCTCATCTCTCTGCTGGCTTCGCGGACCACGGACTTCAGGACAAAGTGCAGTATTACCCCAGCTACACCCCTTCAATATTCCCCTGTCCAATTTCCTCACTTTTTGTTTCTTAATAGCTCTTGGGTGCATGTGCGTGTTGGTGCGTGAGGCTTGTATTCAATAAAATCATTTTCGTTTGGTTTTTGGCTTGGCCTGACCCCGTAAAAACTGGGTAAAAAGACCCTGCTAAGTTACCCTGCCTCTTGCATTGTGATTGCTTGTGCTCTGGCTAGTTTCCATTCCCCATCACGTGAAGCACATTGAGGGGTTCCCCAAGGGACCGCAGAAATCGGTGTAACAACATTTATACAAGTGGTAGCACGTCAGAAGGGTTGGGTAGCACAACCACTTCTTAAATTCATGAGCATAGATTTTCAGTATACAAGCACAATGCTGGATCTCACCTGCTGTTTTGAAACTCAATTCCTCTCCATCCTGAATACGTGTGTGTGTGTGTGTGTGTGTGTGTGTGTGTGAATTTTGGCAAACTCCTATTGAAATTTACTCAGACAAAATTCTCACCCACCCTTGTTCTTCATGTCGTTCTCTTTTACCTTAGCAATACATTTTAAATAAAGGGGACTCAAGAAGCCAGGCTTCTGTGACTCAACTCCTGCACTAAATGGAACAGATTAAGTTGTGTGAGTTTATATGTCTGCACTCCAGAGCAAGTGAGTGGAAACTGAGAGATAAAGATTAATCTGAAGTTGGAGAAATATGGCCATGGGAAATGGTGTTTTGGATCAAAAACCTTTAAGGAGATCGCAGTTTTCCTATGATTAACCCATTTTCCCCTTACAACTGGATTTCTAGAGGCACACTTGCCTCAGCAGGCATCCACACAATAGTTGTGTTTACTTTCCAAATACTAATCACAAAATAAAGCATATTAAATGTTGAAAGTGGAATAATAGCACTATAACAGTGTAGTGTCGAAATGGCCTCACATTTCCAGTCTTACATTTTTGGCACTTTTTCTGTCTCAGTTTCCCACTTTTTAAAACCTATAAAATACACTTGTACCTTTATACACATTTTACATACACATTTTTAAAGCAATTTTTCCTGAGCTATTCATTTTTGTAAGGAGCTTCCCTTCATATGGGGAAAGTGCAGCCTGTAAGCCATATGTAGCTCTGGGATTCTTCTGAAGCTTCTCAGAGGCCCTCAGCCATCTTCCAGAATAGAAACAGTGATGTGGCCTTGGTCCTAGTGGCTTGTTATTTAATGTTGGCAGGAAGCTAGCATGAGAGTTGACGAGGCACTTAGGCTATTTCCACATTACACTGCTACAGTGCTATTATTCCACTTTCAGCATCCTATGGAATCCTGGGGTTTGCCATTTGGGGAGGGGCCTTTGGAATTCTCAGCCAGAGTGCTCTTTGGCCTCAGGAAACTACAAACCCCCGATTTCCACAGGATGTTGAAAGAGGAATAATAGCACTAGAACAGTGTAGTGCAGAAATGGCCTTAGAGTAGTGCCTTCCTACTTTTTCCTCCTTCCTATTAATGAGGCTTTTCAGCCATTCCTCTTTTCTCTTTCTAATTTTTTCTATCCAAAAGAGAGTGACCAGAATGTCTGAAGACCTGGAAAACATGCTCTGTGGGGAGTGGCTTAGAGATCTGGGTATATTTATTCTGGAGAAGAGAAAGTTGAGGGACATGAGAGCAACGTTTGCATATTTGACAAATTGGAGCAAGCTTATTTTTCTGCTCTTCCAGATACTAAGACATGGAGCAATGGCTTCAAACTTCAGGAAAACAGATTCCACCAAAATATTAGGAAGTTCTTCCTGATGGCAAAAGCACTTTGACAGTGGAATATACTGCCTTCGTGTGTGATGAAGTCTCCTTCTTTGGAGGTTTTTAAACACAGGTTGGATGTCCATATGTCAGGAGTGCTGTGATTGTATATTCCTGCATGGCAACGGGCTCAACCCGATGGCCCTTGTGGTCCCTTCCAACTCTATGATTCTATTCTATGATACCCATTCATAGAGGTCTTCTTCTGAAAGTAAAGGCAAAAATACTGCTGAAGATACTTTCTTATTCTTTCCTGCTGCCTTTTCCTTTTCCTTCTGCAAGGCTCAGCTTCTTGCACCAGGGAAAACTGGAGCAGCTCAGCAAATCATTCATTTTTTCCTGCACGTGCCTACTTTGAGTTTCATTGAAGTTGATTCTTCGTGAAGAAAAAAGGAAAGGCTTTGCAACAGAACCAGCCGAAGGAGAGTTAATAGTTGTTTTCATCTTCATCTGACTTCATCTGTCCCACTGACATGGAGGGAAAGGACAGTCTTGATTTGTGAAATCTGAATTTTGGTTCATTCTTCTCAAAATGGGGACTGAGAAAAATTCTCCTTCACCTCTAGCCATGAGATACTGGTGGGAGTGTGGAGGCTTTGATTTATATAACCTGTACTTAGCTTACTCCATTTTACAGATGATGAACTGAGGCTTAGATGATAACAGGACCAAGATCATCCTGGGACCATGAAGATAGCCTGAAATCTGAATGAAGTTGATGAAGATAGCCTGAAATCTGAATGAAGTTGGCTGATACCCTAAACTGAAAAGATGGATCATGATTTTACACTCACACAATTGTGAGACAGTTGTGCAACACAACTTTGTTAGCGAATTGCAAAGCTGCACAAGCAATCTGAAACCCAGTGAGCACAGCTATCTGTCTGTGCAATGCACATCTATGCAAAACAGTATGCAGTGTACATGAGTTTCCGTGTGCAAGGCACCAAGTGCATAACTCCGCTTTGCAATCTTGAGCTGAATACAGCCGTTGCACATCTGACAAAAATGACTGGTTACTTCTATTGGGTGTTACTGCCCTGGCTAGCCAGAGCTTTGGGGATATATAAAAGATATCTTTGATATCACTAATTCGGCTTCACATATCCCTTCCACGTACTTGCGATGCCCCCGGACAAGCACGCATACAGGCTCGGCCGATAATCGCCGTAATATTTCTAGACAATACAGGCAGGCCAGAAAACAGCCGACTCGCCGCTTTAGGAGACCTCAAGGCAAGTACTTCCATTAGGTATGCAAGCAGCTCTCAAAAGATCCTCTGCCTTGCGCTGGCAGCTTGATGATCAAGATGCTCAAGAACTCCGCGTTCGCATACTGGCTACTCTATTGATAAATTCGGCTCTAAGTCAATCATTCAAATTCTGACCTTTCGGAGGCTTTGTCTCCAGCCCCAAATCTATTGTTTTCCCAAAGTCTGACCTAGCCTGCGGTCACAATTCTCCTTATAAAAACCCCTGACTTTGAGCGCTTCCTTGGATCGCTCCCAAGTTCCCAACTGCCTTGCTGCCGCTTTGCTTGGCAAGCTTCCCCTCAGCTCCACGTGCTGAGATACATCAAACCCCAGCTTCGCTCTCCATTTTCTCCCGGACTTCAGGACAGGTTTCGTATCACCTGAACCAACTATCCCTCTGAAAATCCCACTATCTTATTCACACCTTTATTTTCCTTAGTTATCTGTGTGCTTGTGTTGCTTACATTGTGTGCCTGTATTTAATAAAGACTACTCATTATTTTACAAATGGTTTGCTTCTTGACTCAGCCTGCAGATCATTAAGCAGTCAGTTTCTAATCACTTAGAAAGCAATGCGGTAATCACGAGAAGTCAACATGGATTTCTCAAAAATAAGTCATGCCAGACTAATCTTATCTCTTTCTATGATAGAGTTACTAGCTTGATAGATGAAGGGAATGCTGTGGATGTAGCATATCTCGATTTCAGTAAGGCCTTTGACAAAGTTCCCCATGACATTCTTGCAAAGAAGTTAGTAAAATGTGGGCTGGACAGAGCTACTGTCAGGTGGATCTGTAACTGGTTGACTGACCGTTCCCAAAGGGTGCTCACCAATGGCTGCTTTTCCTCCTGGAGAGAAGTGGCTAGCGGGGTGTCACAGGGTTCTGTCCTGGGCCCAGTGCTGTTCAATATTTTCATCGATGACTTGGATGAAGGAATAGAGGGCATGCTCATCAAATTTGCAGATGACACCAAATTGGGAGGGGTTGCTAATATGCCAGAGGACAGGATCAAAATTCAAGATGACCTGGTCAAATTGGAGAGCTGGGCCAAGGCTAACAAAATGAAATTCAACAGAGAGAAGTGTAAGGTCCTACACTTCGGTAGAAAAAATGGAATGCAGAAATATAGGATGGGGGACACGTGGCTGGATGGCAGTACGTGTGAAAAGGATCTAGGAGTCCTAATAGACCACAAGCTGAACATGAGTCAGCAGTGTGATGCGGCAGCCAAGAAAGCCAATGCAATTCTCGGCTGCATCAATAGGAGTATGGCGTCTAGATCGAGAGAGGTACTGGTACCACTCTACCCTGCTTTGGTTAGACCTCATCTTGAATCCTGTGTCCAGTTCTGGGCACCCCAATTCAAGAAGGACATGGTCAAGCTGGAGCAAGTCCAGAGGAGGGCGACCAAAATGGTGAGGGGCCTGGAAGCCATGCCCTATGAGGATAGACTTAGAGAGCTGGGTATGTTCAGTCTGCAGAAGAGAAGGTTAAGAGGGGACATGATAGCCATGTTTAAATATTTGAAGGGGTGCCATGTAGAGGAGGGAGAGGGCTTGTTTTCTGCCGCTCCAGAGACCAGGACAAGGAGCAATGGATTCAAGCTGCAGGAAAGGATATTCCACCTGAACCTCAGGAAGAACTTCCTGACAGTCAGGGCTGTCCGGCAGTGGAATCTGCTGCCTCGGAGTGTGGTGGAGTCTCCTTCTTTGGAGGTTTTTAAGTAGAGGCTGGATGGCCATCTGTCGGGAGTGCTTTGAGGGTGTTCCTGCTTGGCGGGGGGTTGGACTGGATGGCCCATGTGGTCTCTTCCAACTCTACATTTCTATGATTCTATGATTCTATGATTCTATGACCCCGTAGACACTGGGTTGCAAGATCCTGCTAAGTTACCCTGCCTCTCGTATTGCCAACATGTGCTCTGAACTAATTCCCCCAACTTATAGCAATTTGGTGTCCCTCCCGGGACTCCCAGAAAACAGGGTAACATGGGAAACTTATGCATGTGCAAAACACCAACAAGACGCCAGCCCTTGTTTCTTTGTAGCTGATTGAGATGGGGATGGTAGATGGGTTCTGAACTTTTAAAATTGCATTTAAAATAAAATAAAAGGAAGCAACCACTTCTTCCTGTGATCTTCTCCAAGAAACATTAGTCACATTCTGCTAAACATTCATTTGATTGACAGGCTGGAAAAGGGCAGCCCTTTTAAGTGCAAATGTGATCACAAGAGCACTTCAGGATGAATACATTATGGATAAAGTGAATTCAGGCCTTTCTTTTCACCTGCTTTTTGTGTTGTACACACAAAGCTCATCCATATTTAATATGTTTTTTTTTTCTGGCACAATGTCCAAATAGTTTGAAAAACATATGAGAAGACATAGCAGTGCCCATTCAATGCCAAAAGACAAGCCTCATATCTTCTCTTCCTGGAAATCAGTCAATGTGGCATTTGTGACATAAAAAATCATGGTAGTTGTACTATAGTCAGCACAAAAGCTTCCCCTTCCAGATCCAGGGTGAATTCATTTTTGCATGACCACATTGTGATGCTTATGGTGAAAGAAGATAGCTCATTTGGAAGACAAGCAGACCTAGACTAATTTACTTTTTTGGGCTCCAGTTCCCAGAATTCCCAGGCATTATGGCTACAGGGAATAAATCTAGACAGTGGCCAGAAACTTATTGTTCAACCACATGGACAGAAAATGCTGAGTAATATCATCTACAACTTTATTAACAGCAAGAATCTGCAATGCAGCAGCAGGATAGGACATGAAGCTGCTTCTTGTTGGGAGGCATAGAATGAAGTCCCTATGGTTTCTCATTCCCTGCTCCCCATGAAGGGAAGCAAAATGTCCTAGGCAAGTACTACTGGTTAGCACTCTTGAAGTAGGGGCTTATACCTGGGAGAAGGAACCACTGCATGTCTCCTCTTGAGCCAGCTGGTAATGAAGGGTGCACAGGCAAATTCCTTTAGCTTGTGGTACTCCAGGAAGCCCATAAGAGAAGCCTGTAACCTGACAGAATGTCCACACCCTACCAGTTGTGACAAAGTAATGCCAAATGGTCAACCTTAGGAACAAATATATCATGGTGTAGAAACAGAACAAAACAAAAAGACCATGTTCAAGGTCAATCAGGGTGTAAGAAGCTGGAGAGTAGAACTCACCAGAGTAGAACTTGCTGATGCACCAAGGCAAACTGGAGGGATAAGAACACTTTCTATGTCTGTCAGAAGGAACTGGGAGAGACAGCAATGCTGAAGAAGAAAGAAGGCAACTTGTCTGGCTATTTGCCCCAGGAGGGCAATGTGTAGCAGTTGGAAAAGAATGCAGCCACAGCAGGCTACCTTGGAAAGACTAGCCAGGAGGATGAGTTAAAACAGAAAGAGAAATAAGCAGCAGGGGGTGGGGGGAGAGAGAAGGAGCTAGCTTGGCTTTACAGGCAAACTGACCAGGCTGGGAGACTCCAGGCCCAGCAATTCTTCCAGGGATCACTGTGCTAGAAGTAGCTGCAGGAAGCTTGTCAGAGGAGTCCAGCCAACAGAGGAAACACAAGGATCATCACTGTACCCAGAGAACTCAGAGGTAGAAGGTTTGGTAAGCTATGAAGGGGAGCTGTGTCTAACAGACTGGGGACTTTGGAGCAGCAAGAGCGGGTTTACTGCAGGGATTCTTTACCTTAGAGCAGTGTTTCCCAAACTTTGGTCTTCCAACACCCAAATTCCTGACTGTTGGCCAATCTGACTGGGGTTTCTGGGAGCTGAAGTCCAAGACAACTAGAGAGGCAAAATTTGGGAAACACTACCTTACAGGCTAGAGGCTTGCACAAGGCTGTGATGTAATGGTGCCCTGAAAGAGCTGCTGTTTGATCATGACCAACTGTTGTAAGCCTGCAAGAAGAAATCCGTGACTGAAACAATCAATGAAACCTCTTGAACTATAGAATCTGGTATATGTTCATGGACTTCCAAGAACAAGAGGGTTAATGTTCCTCTGCTGGAGGAGAGCACCACACAAGACATGACCAAAAATATTTAGTACCGAACAGCACCTAACAAAGTTCATGCTCAAAAGGGAGGATGGGGCAGCACAGAATGAAAGAGGCAGGTGCCTAGGCCATACCACCTTATATAGGCGGGTGTGACTATGTCAGATGAAAGCATACATATGCCATAAAGATGCAGCTGTTGTTGTCCTCCAGCCAATAAATGGAAGAGAGCAAGACCATGCCTAGCTAACTGTGGGAATGTGATTGGTTCATGACCCATGTAAGTGCCCCAGAAAGAAACAGTTGGACATTGCTGTCTGATGTTTTGTCTGATGTGGAAAATCTGCATCCAGTTCCAAGTTGAGGAGACAGCATTGTGCATGTGGTGCCGCTTGTTCTCCCTCAACCCACCTCATCAACGGCTTCCTCGTACTTTACACATGCAGATGCACATGTGGATTTGGTTGTGCAGTCACTTGCAGATCCAAATGTGCATTCAGTTGTGCAATGCAGCCATTCAGCAACCAGAGTTTCCTAGCACAGAAAATATAAACCTCCATAGGAAGATATGTATACTATGCAACCATAATATATGATTTCAGCACATTGGGCAAGTTCTTTTCTCTTGCTTCTTCCCACCAGTTTACATCTGGAGTGTATTGAAAAGCAATGTGCAGCCCACCCAGCCAGCCTGGCCTTGGCACCTGTCACATGGCCACTCTGCTATCACTCAACTGCTCAAACTGCCTCCTCTCCATAGCAGAACAGCATGTAAAAGGAGCCAAGGTGCTAGCTGGCAGCCTGGCTGGGCCCATACATTGCATCTCAATCCACTCCAGCCACAAAATGGTGGGAAGAAGCAGGATAAAAGTCTCTCCACTCTGATTCCTTTGAAGTTGGAGCAAATTGAAGGGCAATGTGCAGGCCCAGCCAGCCAGCCAGCCAGCCAGCCAGCATTTGCCCTTCTATCTCTTTTTCCCTCCCTTATTTGGCCCCACTCCAAGAGGGATTCCTCAATGCAGCATGGCAGACAACTCTGTAAAAGATAGCAGTGAGGAGTGGAGCCAAATGAGAGAAAGGGGTGCTGCTGCAGCAGGTGTCACCCCCTGGCAAAACACTGGAAGTTGGAGTGAGGGATTGCAATTGGCAAAATAAGATGCCACTCAATTCAGACAAAAGTGCACACAGTTATGAATGGAAATTAGAATGCTTACTTAATGTCTTTTATAGAGAGGTTGCTTCAACCCCCCTTTTTTGCCTGTGATGCCTCCCCTTTTTCCCCTCCCTCCTTTGCCCATCTCATGCTCCTTTCCTCCCGGGGAAGAAGGCAAAAAAAAAAGAAAAAAAAGAGGAGGGGTTCAAATATTTCTGATAGTAGACTGGACTGCTATCCACTGGAAAGCAGAATAGGGGAGAGAGAGAGAGAGGGAGAAAGAAGAAGGGCAAATGCTGACTAGCTGCCTGGCCGTCAGCTCTGCTGTCACTCAGCTGCTCAGCCCACCTTCTCCCTGTAATGGAGTGGTCATGTCACAGGCAATGCACATGTCCAACCAGCCAGCCTGCCTGCTTGCCTCCCTTTGCCTTGGTTTGTGTCATGTCACCAGTCTGAGCATTTGAGCTTTTGACCTTTGAAATGTTTTTTTGTTTGTTTTTTGCAGATGCACTCTGAGGACATCTTGAAGCCCTGGGGATCCATGGCCCACAGGTTAAGAACTGCTGAAATAGTCCATTTGTGGTAAATAGGCACAGCTGGGGCAAGTGAGACATACATCTCAGAAAACTGCAGTACAGTGGATGAACCACTAGTGAGTGCACAGAGAAAAAACTGGCCATGCTCTTTCAACAGGTTCCCCCTTGAAACATTGTCCAAAATTTTTATAACCCACACACTTTCATATGGCCTGTTTCCTTTTTTAACTGGAATTCTGTTTATTCAATAGTTTTCCCACCGATTTCTTCCTCTGCCTGTTAACTTCCAGGTTTTCTATTTAAGTTGAAAGGCAATTTCTTATTCCCCCAATCCAGAGACCAGGCTTACCATTTTTACAATTTCAGAAAGTTGTGACAATGCCCTTTCCCCCCATTTATTAAGCAATGACATCACAAAGAAAAAAGACAACATTTGGCATCCTGCTGGTGTAATACGTACATACACATTCTCTTACACATTGGGATATGCTTTTTTGGCCATTGGGAAATGGATGAGTTTAACTCTTGGTTGCATAAGCAGAATACCACAAATATACTTGCTACTCCTGTCAAAAGCAGATCCACTGAATAAACTGGATTAATCCACATATTGACTTATCGTTCAACAATTGATCCAATGGGCTTGCTCTAAATGAAACGAACCAACAGGATTCCTGCCATGTGGCTGTGCAACCTTGTATGATGTGTAGCTTTTTGTCAATGACAAAATTCATCCGGATTGCAGAAACAGCCACAATATGTTCTTAACTCCACAAGGGGACAGTAAGCGGGCACATTGGAAGGTTCACAGTTTTGGTGTTCAGCAGAAGGGTGGTGTAGCACACTACATAACTGCAGATTTACATTCCAAGAGCATGACTTGAGATCTTGGCCATGCTGGGTTTTTTTTTTACTTGTAATACTTTCAAATTCATACTCACTGCTTCCTATAACACAAGTGAACTGATGAAGCTCATTGAGCTATTTCTTTCTATGCTGTCCTGGTGCCTTGTGGAACTTCAGACATGTGCAAGGATGTCTCTAACATAGATTAGGATTCTATTTGTGATTACATCACAAAGGTCCATATTTTTAGAGGCTGTGGTCCACCAGCATGTTGCTCACTCTTGTTCTAGAAGATAGGTCTGTAAAAAAAGAAACTGACTACTCAACTTCTTCTCTATTTTAAAAGTGATTTCCATTTTTTCCTGTTGTTTCTGTCATATTTATGCACTGCTACTTTTTCCCCAGCTCTTTCATATTTGCCTTGGTAGTTCAACTCCTCCCAGCACCTTAAACAGAAACAGACCAACACTTGACTTTTGCAAAAAGCTCTACAATAACAACAAAAGATTGTCACATTATCTTTTTAAAAGAAAGCCTTATGGAATACAGCACTTCTCTTGAAGAAATTCCTTGTTTCTTTCAGGTCCCATTTTCAATAAGAGTCTGATAAAAAAAAAGTGATGCATTTATCTTATCTCCTGGGAGGAAAGAAAAAGAAAAAGGAAGAGAATTATTATCTCTGCCTAGAGTGTAATGGCACAGCTGAAGCCTACCACAGTGGGCCCATCAAGTGAGAGGGGGGAAAAATAGTTGCTGCAGTTATTTTCAAACAGTGTTCTCTGAAAAACTACAGAAATTCCTCAATGAGTCTGGGAATCACCCTGGAAGACAGCTTCTTCTCCGTTACATCTCCTCTTCTGCTGCAGCCAGGGCTGCATGAAGGTTTCCGTACACCCTAGCCATTCTTGCATTTGATTCCCTGCCTTGCCTTGATGTACCACTAGGGACATCAAGATTTTTTTGTTAATCCTGTTTTCATAGATGCTTTTTCTTTTTCTTTTTTTTGTTAATCCTGTTTTCGTAGGCCCTAGGCACTGTTCCTAAAGTGCCTAATGGATAAGGTGAGTCTGGCTGCTGCTCTAAGAGTTATCCCAAAACTGACTCCAAAGGGTTTTCCAGCCCTCTTGAGCAATGCTTTTGATGTCTTTGAGCAGATACAACTGGATACAGAAATCATCTCTCTCCCCCTGCCCCTAAATCTTACCAGGTGACATCCAGTGTTGAATATAAGCTATAAGAACTTCCTATAGTCCAGCATCTTATGTCTCGTTGTAAGTACCTGGATAGATTAAGGAAGCCTATAAGGCACAAAGCCAACCAATGTCCTTTATTGATTTTGTCCAACAATAGCGTTAGGTGGCATACCATGTCTGAAACCAGAAAGCTCTTACAGGAATCCTTACTAATAGACCATTTAGACTAATATGGCTTTACCCTGGTGGTATCCTTCCTTAGCATCTATTCTAGAAAAGTTAAATTAGGTGAAACTCAGTGGCTGAAGCATCAATTTATGATGGAGGTAGTGATATGACTGGTAGTTTCTCAACCTTACAGGAGGCCATTCCAAGGACTTTCTGATAGCCTTTCTTCTGTAGGGTCAGAGATAAAGCTGTGCCAACATGCCATGGCATTGTGGGTGAATGGAGAAACAGCTTCCATAAGAAGGTATTGGATACTGTTTTTCACCAGTATCTAAACAGTACAATCAGCAGCCCAACCAGGCTGTAGACCAGCATATTGCCCCAAAGAGATTTCAAGCCAATGTATTTAGTCCATGACAGATGTGAGTAATGATTTAGTTATAAATTTCCAGCATCTTCAATGCTTTTCAGAGGGTAAGGGACCGTCGTTAGGGACAGAAACTCAATACTTTACATTGCTGCTTATAATACAGCAAGTTTTGATAATCACAAAGAATAATTGCATTGTGTCAACATAGATCCCAGAGATATTTTGACTCATCCTTATTCATCCTTGCTTGCTCAGCCAACCTTCAGCCAAAGAAATATATTGTAAAGCTGCATTGTACTGGAACCTTGCACAATGTAGTTGCTCCATTACATCACTCTGGAGACTTAATATGATTCCATTTCAGTTCATAAAAATACAACCCTTTTGACATCTAGAATACTTTGGTAAAAAGCTGATATTTTCAAGTACTCATATGATTTATTTCGCCTGAAATTGACTAAGCAGTATGATGACCTCTAACAGCAGTAAGAAGAGTCAGTCATTCCTTTAGAAGAATGGTAGCCTTTCTTAATGGCAACACAAAATATATTCATGAGTAGAAAGACCATTGCAAACCACCCTTAATTTCAGATAAGGTGTGCATACTGTTTTGTCCATGTGCTGATTGCCTTAGGGATTGTCAGTGTTTGTGTTTTAAATGCTGTTTGACTGAAGAGCATTTTGCTAAACGTATTCACATCAAAGTCTTTGGGCAGGTCTACTATTGGACAAATGAAATTATAGAGGTGGGAGGAAACCACAACATTATTAGCTATGATTTGTGCCAGGATCTCATACTCAAGAAATGTCCACAGTAAACATTATTATTGAACTACAAATTTATTTTTTTAATTTTAGAAAACTTAACATGAACTTAACGTGAAGAATCCTAGTCTGATCAGAATCCTTGCAGTTTGGGACTTATCCTGCACAATTTTGCATGTGGCTGTTTTGCACGGGGAGCAGCATTTTCTGGACAGAAAATAATATTGCTATGCAGAAATATTTTTCTTGCAGAAAATACTTTTTTCCTGTGCAGAAAAATGCAGCAATTGGAGCATTCCACACAAAATTCACATGTGATTGATTTGGACTGATAGCAATGAAAATGCTGTTTTTGTTAGGAAATTTCAGCATTCTGTCTCCCTCATTTCTCATTCTGTTAGATCAATTGGGGTTTAGATAGGAAAGAATTTCCTGCAAGTGAAACCCTTCTGTCTTTCTCACCTAAAACATTCCCATTTGCTCTTTCTTCCATTATAATGCTTGGTCATTAATACCTTTTGTGTATCCAGGTAACTAGACCATGTGACCTGGGAAATTCCTATATTCATCGGTCATACATACCCTCCTTCTTAGTCTCTGTGCTCCTCTCCATCTTTACCATCATCACCATTCCACTCTTCTTCCTCTCTTCACCCATGCTTCACTTCTCCATCAACAAGGTGGTTAGATAAGAATGGAACTATTGCCTTTATCTAATCTTTTCATTGCTTAGTTAGGATGCGGGCTGTCCATACATATGTAAATGTGAAAACCATATAAAAACTTTTTCTAAGTTTGTAACCCAAAGCTGCTGCTTTCTTCACATTTGAGTCAGTTTAAATTACAGGAAGCAACATGAAATTGAGGCATGCTTTATCTGCTACTCTGCTAAAAAAGGCTGATTTCTAACAGTTTTAGCTGTCATATTTTTCCCAAAAAGGGCTAACACCCTGGGAAACCCTAATTTCCAACAGTTTCCCACACAGGAAGTGCTGTTTTCTAGGCAAAGCAACCACATGAAAATTTTGTGCACAATAAGTCCTAAATTGCAAATAAGATTCAAAACTCTGTGGTTTTCAAAGTCTTGCTCACAGTGGGAAGAAAATTGCTAAAATTACTTATTGCTTTCCTAAGAAGAAAACAGGTGATCAAGCACATCCCTATTGTACTATCAAATAGGAGTTCTGCTAAATTCTCCCAGACTAGAATTTATGATAAACTTTGAAGTTCTGCCATTGAGAAACTGGAGTGTGAGGCCATGGTTCTTTCCACCAGGTCCATAGCAGTAGTTCCTCTAGCAAAACACTGCTGCATTTGAAAAGCCTACTTCTCATGTTGGTTTATATTGCCCATCCTTGGAACAGTGCTACAAAATACACAGTGAACAGTACAAAATCCATAAAGCAGTTTGGCTGTGAGTAAAATATGTAGGCATTAAAATTGTACTTTTGGCTGATACAGCAAGATATAGACCATGAAAACAACTATCCCTCCTATTTTTCAGTTTTACATAACCACAACATTTTTAGCTGCCCATGAAGAAAACAGACATAAAAATGACTTAATATACTTAATATAATTTAAGCAGTCACAAAGGGTAGACACATTTGATTCTAAGAAAGGAAATGAAAGAGGCAGAAACAATGAAAGGGAGAGAATGTTTCTAGGTCCAAAAGTGTTTCTAGGTAGCAGATATTACAAATATTAGGAAGGAGAGATAATTACAGAAGATAAGGATAAGAGATTCCATATAAACATTAGGACAAACTTCCTGATGGTAAGAGCAGTTGGATGGCAGAATGCACTGACTCAAAGTGTGGTGGAGTCTCCTTCTTTGGAGGTTTTTAACCAGATGCTGGATGGCCATCTATTGGGAATGCTTTGATGGTGTCTTCCTGCTTGGCATAGGGTTGGACTCAATGGCCCTTGTCGTCTCTTTCAACTTTATGATTCTATAAAGACAGAAGAAACACATCAGCAATCTAATTGGCTCTGTGAAGGAACTGAAGCTTCTTTGAAATGGGTGCTGTAACTGTATATTCTTGAAGTTTATGCACTTATTTTCCATTGATTAAAGAGTGTTGGCAACATTTGTCAAATAACCACATTATTGATTTTCTTTTTAAAATCTATACATTGTTGCACATATTGCCCTACTTATAAATGACTTCAGACTACAGATTGTTTTGAGGTCTGCATTCATTTCCAAGAGATGTAAACTGGATAGAGTCTAGTAAAAAACAAGCTGAAACTATGACTGAAATCTTGTTGGTTAGTCCCAACTAGAGCAGAACCATTAAATCTGTGGTTGAATGATAAGTCAACACACAGGTAAATCTAATGGACTGAATGACTCTGTTGTAGTCAGGACTAATAAAAGGCTATAGCCTGATATCTTCAAGCATGGTCTGCTTTTATACGAAACAACTATTACAGATCCTAGACACTCGTGTTCTTAAACCCAGAAATGCAAGTCTTGGTAACATCATGACTTGGTTACCCCAGTTCCTGAGTTTCAAAGTCATGTGGACCAGAACCAGGAAGCAGAAATTCTGATTAATATAGTTAGCCAGAGCTTGCACCCAAACATTGATTTGGTGGCATCAAGCTGAGTGGACAGAAGTTGCAGGTTGGTCTCATGCATTCTCCATTGTTGTTGTTGTGGTGGTGTGCTATTAAGTCATCACTGATTTACAGCAACAACGAGAGACACCCAAGAGTTCTAATCATCATCTAATCTTGCAAACTGAGGGCTGTGGCTTTTTTATCGAATCAATCCATTTGTAATGTGGTCTTTTCCCACTGTGTTCTACTTTACCAAACATTATAATCTTCTCCAAAGAGTCATGTCATCCCATAATATGTCCAAAGTAAAAATAGCCTCAGTTTAGCCATTTGACTTCTAGGAAGAGTTAGGCTTGATTTGCTCTCAGACCCATTTATTTATCTTTCAGCACTCCATGGTATCTATAGAATTTCTCCTTCAACATGACATTTCAAATGAGTTGATCTTCTTTTTGTTGGCTTTCCTCAATGTCCACCTTTCACAAGCGTGCAGAGAAATCAGAAATATTATGTTGTGGATGTTTATATCTTAGGTATTTAATGTCGTATTTTTACATTTGCATTGCCTGGCCACAAATTCTTTCTCTGTCATCTAACCACTGTGCAGTGAACATCTGCATCATCTGTAATTGACAAGACATGAAACATACCTAATTAACATTAATTAACATTAACAAAGATACTGTGATAAATGTTTTTCTTAAAAGAGATTGCAGATTTCCCTTTTGGTCTCAGAGTTCATGTAGACCTTATTATTGGTGGACTTCTCAATTAACAGACACAGTCTTGAGGAACTTAATCAGTTAAGGACTTAATCAATTAAGGACATGACATCTGACCAAAGCAATGGAGGTTTCAGCCTAGAGACTTGATTTTTCCATTAAGGCACCTTGCTCCAAATCATGAAGAAAGCAATATCCACATCACACATGGAGACATCATAAACTTTTCAAAGAATGATGGGCAATTGAAGAGAAAGGGAGAAGAAAAGTTGACACATTTTAAATTATAGCTGTCTTGGAGAGAATTTTATGGGGGGGAAGGGAAAAAGAATAAAGACACCTAGATAGTAACCATAGGAAGGTCTTCATTTTCCCTAAGAAACAAGCTAATGAGCATTTCTATGAGGGCTTCAGTTGACATGGTACTGCCATCAACATTTTAAACCCCTGCATGACCAAGCTCCCCTCTATTTTACACCCCTCATTTGTTTTCCTAGCGGACTCCAGATCTGCATTCTAGGAACTCTAGACTTCTAATTCATCCAAAGGTTTACTTTTCCTTGGCTGATCTTCATCCATTTTCACCTGCTGCTCCCTACTCCTGGAATTGCTCCCCTCAAAACATGTGTGGACTACTCCTTCCCTCGTTGTTTTTAAATCTCAGTTAAAACTTTTCTTGTTTTCCAAAGCTTTTGGAATTTTACTTTAATATAGCTTTATAATCTTATATATTTTGATTGTGTGTATTTGCCTGTTTGCTTTTTATTAAATTGCATTGGTTTTTTTATTCCTATCTGGATAATTGGTTTTGCAATTGTATTGCATTCCTTTTATATTTGTATTACTCCTTTCATACTCTCTCTCTCTCTATGTGTACTGGACTGTAACCTTGCCTAAATACCCTAAAGACACCAGATCCTGTTTGATCTTGGAAGCCGAGCAAAGTCATCCTTTCTCAGTTCTTGTATGGGAGACCACCAACAAATGCCAAGTGGTGTGGGCTATATTTCAGAGGAAGGGACTGACAAAACCACCTCTGAGTATTTCTTGCACAAGAAAACCCTATGAAATTAATTGAATTGCTGTAAGTGGACCATTGCACTTGAAGCTACACACACACACACACACACACACACACACACACACTTTAGCAATGCTAGCTGGTTTTTGTTGCTGTTGTACTTTGTAAATTGTCCTCCACACTCATGGTGCTATTAAAATAGTAAATAAATAAAGATACAGCTGTGGGGGGGGCAGAAAAAGAGCTTAAGTGGGTAAATTTTCCAACTTCTGCTCAATTGACAACAAATCTCCTCTCTGCAGATGCTTTTGAGTCATAGAGTTGGAAGGGACCTTACAGGTCAGCTAAGCCAACCTATGGCTTTGTGCAAGATCTGAAGTATAGGAGGCTACTGAAGCATCCCTAAGAGATGACTTTGCTCCAGTGAAGAAGACCTGACCCTTCCAGACAGTTACATAAGGACATGAGGGCGAGGAGGGGATTAGCCCACAATGGCAATGATTTTGGGGTGTCCTGGCCTGTAGCCACACCCCCACATGCCCTGGCTATGCCCACACATACCCTGGCCACACCCCGCACACAGTGGCCGTGCCTCTCAGGTCGTAGCCCCTCCCACCCCCCTCTACACAGTCCAAGTTCGGCCACTGCTTCCAGAGACAGCCTTACCCACTGTCAAACTGTTTCTAAATATTGGGACATTTCTCTCTACCAATGTGTAATTAAACCACTTGCTTATCAGTTTCTGACGTGTGGATCTAGTCTTGTTTTCTGGAGCTAGATGAGGCACCTCTGTTTTATTTTTTTCATGACAGACCGTTTGACAATGTTTTCCCCTTAATTTTCTCTTCTCCAAGATAAATATGCCTGGCTCCTTTAACCATTCCTCACTAGACTTTGTTTCCAGACCCTTCTTCACCATGGCCCAGGGAGAGGGCTTTGGACATTACAAGAACCTAGAAAGGATCATAGCATGTACTCATGGTCCAAATAACTTGGTTTCACATTTCTGCCTCAATGGTGAGGCATTTGAACATTAAAAATACAGTATAATACAGATGATCACGATGAATCTATTAAGGTATAAATAAAACATTTAAAAATAAAACACTTCTGCCACAATGGTGAGGCATTTAAAAACACTGGCACCAAACAAATACATCTTGAAAGTCGTCACTGAAAAGACTTTCTAACTGGCTATTACCAGCCTAATTTGAAGCTAAATCTGTGAGGTGTGGCCGCCGCATGTTTTGGAATCCGCTGGAGAATCTTGTGTATGTTGTCTTCACTTCCTGTAAAATGGTTGGTAGAAAACTTTGTTCTACCAGTTTCTGAGCAAGTTCAAGTGAAATAATTCTATAACTCTGCCCACATCCACTGAGAAACTCAGGATCTTTTCTTTCTGTTGTTCATTTATTCAGTTCAAATTCCTGGGAGAGGAAACTCTGGAAAAAAGAACAGCTTGAAGAATTGCTCTGTTTAACACTGTTTATGCTAACAGTTTATGCAGTGCATGCTTTCTTTACTTTTGAAACAGTTCCTCCTGGATACATTAGTCTTTTCCCTCCTTCCTCTTCCCCCTCTGTTTTACTCATACCCTCAAATCCCATTAAGCACAATCATCGCCTTCGTTCTTTTTCTTCTTCTCTACATCTAAAAGATCTTGGGACCATCAGTGGGATGTTTTAGATGGATTCTCAGCATTTCAGTGTTTTAAATCCCATCAAGCTCCATTAGTCCCACAGATCGCTGTATTTTACTGGGAGTGGACTTTGAGACCTCTTTGACACCAAGCCCTCACTTCTCCTAGAACCACAGGGGATAAAAGTGTGTTAGAAGGATTGTCAGCATTTTAACAGTTGCCAAGCCCCATTACATGCAATAAGGTTTGCTTCTGTGCGTCTATGTGTCCAGGAGAAGTAAAGTGGCAGAGAAAAAGGACTCCCTTCAGGCCCCTCATTTTCTTCAGAAACAAGCTTGGAAGCATTTCTACGAGGGCTTCAGTTGAAACGGTACTGCCATCAACATTTGAAAGTCCTGTATGACTTTTGCGTATGCATAGCATCGTAGGGAGATGAGTGAGGATGAATTGAGCCTTTTGAGAAGCCAACAATATTTAGCATTCATTTGAGCAACACTGTTTCTGCAATTTACCATGTAATATGCATAGTTTTCCCAATATTTACTCCTTGAAGTTTTCCACTTAGATTGTTCTTTTTTCTTTTTTTAAGAGTTTCTTCATGTTCATGGCTTTTGTAGGAAAATTGGAAGGGGGATTATTCTTTGGTGACCATGATGGTAAAAAGTTCTGGAAACCAAACCCTAAGAGAAACTGCTTAGGGAGCTGGGAATGGTTAGCTTGGAGAAGAGAAGACAGAGAGGTGATATGGCAGCCATATTTAAATATCTGAAAGGGTGGCATGTAAAAGATGAAGACAATTTGTTTTCTGCTGCTCAAGAGACTGGAACACAAACCAATGGACTCAGAAAAGAGATTCCACTAGATGTTAGGAAGCACTTCTTGACTGCAAGAACTGTTCCACCATGGAATAGATTGCCTTTGGGGATGGTAGACTCTCCTTCTAAGAAACTTTTTGAACAGAGATTGGATAGCCATCTCTTGGGAATGCTTTACCTGTGAATTCCTGCTTTGCAGAGGTTTGGACTAGATGGTCCTTGCAGTCATTTCTGACCTTCTGGGGATATGATTCTTCCTACAGAATATTCTCAAACTGTTGAGAAGAGAGTTCCACCATTAGTGGGACAGTTATGGATGCTTGTTACATCCCTAATTAATATATATTCTTTGCTGACTCAGCTGCAACCCATTTATATTTTGAAATGAGGAAAGGGGTATTTGCAGCTGAGGCTCAACACATCAAAACAAATTATGTTGGCTTAGTTAACCTTCCCCCATAAAAACAAAAATGCACATGCATGAAATATTCAAGGATAGTAATATTTGTTTACACAAGCAAAAACAAAGAGAGATGAAATGAAGGGAACAGCACCACATGTGGTAAGTCAAGAACGAATCAGTAAAAATGAAATGGCAGGATGATACTTTGCCATACTGACTTTTTGAGCCAAGTGCTACATCACAAAATGTGGAAAAATCAACCATCTGAAGGGTAACTGTATTGCGATCTGTGTCTCAGTCTGGGGTGTGCAGATTAGGTTGATCTGCTTCAAACTTCAGACTGGACAATTTTTTTCCGTTCCTTGATCATGATAGGTTGTCTCCCAAAGGGCCATCCATTGTAAATACCTCCCCAAAAGATAGCTGCAGTCAACCATTGAGACCTATTTTTAGAATCATTGTGTTTTGTTGCTTGCTGAGCACACGATGGATTGCTTTTTCAAGGCCATTTCCACATGAGCCTGTTATAGCGCGATGATTCCACTTTCAGTCTCCTATGGAATCCTGGGGTTTGCAGTTTCAGGAGGGGCCAGTGGGCCCCTCCTGAAACTGCAAACCCCAGGATTCCATAGGAGGTTGAAAGTGCAATCATCACACTATAACAGGCTCGTGCAGAAATGGCCCAAGACTGCACCTTATAGGGTCTCAGAATTCTCATTCTGTATATTAGCTATCAGTAAGGAGGAAAACTTTCTTCCAGTTATTCATGCAGCCCTTTTGACTATGCTTTCAAAGTGAACATTGCCGAGAAGCACTTAGCTCTGGTACAGCTATAATGACCAGGATTAACAACAATCCTGCAAGGTAAAACTCCCATCAGTCCTTATGTCTAACTTAGGCCATTTCTGCATTAGATGATATTAGCATGTTCTTCTGTTACAATCCTGGCATTGCCGCTCATGCAATGGTAGCAGATAAGGAACACTGTTTTCTGCTCCCTTCCGCCTTAAGCGGATGAGTAGTGGAACTGCCTGCACTACAGGGTCCTTGTCCATTCCCTTTCCCCACCCTCACCTCACCTCACCACAACTGATTGGTGGGGTTTTTTGTTTGTTTTTCTTTGGAAGCTGTACCAAGCACACCAGTACACTATTATGTTTTCATGCTATCATGCCTAAAAATGTATTTAAAAAATAAAAAGTTTTAACTCAAAGAGAACTTTAAAATAAACATGGAGAGGTGATTGATTTCAAAGTTACCAACTATGGGAGCCACTGAGGGAGGGACAAGCTGAGCACACCCACAACCCACCCACTGCTTGATCCGCAATAACAGGAAAAGCTATCAAGCACTATTACAGTTCTGTAGTAAACTGGCTGATGGGATTGAAGTGCTAAAGGAGGCACTTAATAGACTTTTTCTGGAAATAGTATAAGGCAGTTTTGCATCAGTTGGGGACAGGATAGCAGCTGGATAGCAATGATGTCATGCAGTAGCATGACTCCTGGACAGGTAACAACCTGTTGCTATGGTGGGATAGCAACGTCATGCAGAAATGGCCTTATTTGGAGTAAGCAGATACCCATACCTTATAGACTACCTCAGGGTTCATGGGCAACAAAAGATAAACTCTATACCCTCTGTTCCAAAGAATCCCAAGCCAAGATATTCAGTAACAAAAAACAAACAGTCAGCTGCTGTATTTTAGAACCAGGTTTTTGCTAATGATGCCTGTGTTACTGTAGTCTATAGTCTGAGCCCAGGGCTTACTAAATATAACCTGATATCAAAAGATTGGCCATTCATATTGTCTCCCTCCACGTGCTTGAGAGGCCCCCGGATAAGCATGCACATGGACACGGCCAAACGGCTGAAAAATGCAAGAAAAATCCTAAGTCAGACCAATAATTTTCCAGCACGCAGCTTCAGGAGACCTCCAGGCAAGTACACCTTGAATCTAAATTAAGTATGCACCAAGCATACAAAAGATTCTCAGCCCCAACCCGCCAGCTTGACAAGATTAGCGCTTCTGAATACCCAACGGTCAAGCTTTCCCCATTTGCATACTGTCTGCACTATAGACAACTACTCCCAAATCCAATCAGTGTAAGTGATGACCTTTCAGAATCTTTGTCTCCGATCCAAAACCCATTGTTCTCCCTGGGAACGGACTAGCCTACAGGCACATTTTCCCTTACAAGAACCCCTGATTCTGAGCACTTCATCGGATCGCTCACTGTTGTCATCCCACCTTGCTGCAGCTCCGTTTGCTGAGCCTTCCCCTCAGCTTCCACGTGCTGAGAATCTCCGCTCCAGATTTACTGAATTTCTCCTGGCTACCCAGGCTGCAGGATCAGGTGTAGTATTTCACCCTGAAAATCCTTCTTGAAATCCCCTATCGACTTTCCTCCCTGTATTTTCTTAGTTTGTGTGAGTGAAGTACGTAAACGTGCAGTGACGGTCTTTTAAATAAAGAAAACAATTCTAACCAATTTTGCTTGGTTTTTGACTCGGCCTAACCCCGTAAACATTGGGTTTAAGATCTCGCTAGGTTACCCTGCCTCTCGTAGTGCTACAGCTTGTGCTCTGGCTAATTCCCATTCCCCATTATTTGGAGCACATTGGGGTGTCCCCCATGGGACCCCAGAAATCAGGGTAACACCTGCACATGCAAACCAAAGACCTTTTCACATTACTCAGTTATAGCACTATGATTCCACTTTAACTGCCATAGTTCTATTCTTTGGAATCCTGGGATGTAATGCCTCTGGGGTTGTTAGTAGGAGGATGGGAGAGGAATGGGGTCATTGACCCTGCCCAGTAAGAACTCTATCCCTCCATGAAACTTTCCTTCAATCCTCACATTTCTAGAATTGCAGTAATTCAAAGTCTCAGTTGACCATTTAGAAATGCAGTTTAGATATCCAAAGAAAGTGAGACAGGCAAAGTCACCCAGAGAATGCAAACATAGCAAAGAGAAGAATTTTAACTGTGAACAATTTTCAGTGTCTCACTCTCTCCAATGCTAGAAACATGGGGACTAAGGAAAATCTTATGGGGGGGTAGAATTCTTATGGAGGCATAGCTATATCCTGGGTGTCTCATCAAACAGCAGGATTCCACAGGATGAATCTATGCTTGTTAAAGTGGAGTCAGAGTACTGCAGTTCTATAGCATGAAATGGTCCTAATTCACAGGGAGGTAAATTTATTTACAAGAATGCAGTGTAAGAGAGACTGAAAAAACAGAAAAAAATCAGAACAAGTAAAGAACCATTCAGGATTGCAATGAAACTCCTTGGACTTTCTTAGGAAGCAAGCCTTTTAGACTATTGTAAAATGACAGACAAGATGGAGGACAAAAGATCAAAGAAGCTGTTCTCAGTTGAAGCATCTGTTGAAGCATCTGGCCATAGTTCAGATGAACCCAACTAACCTAAATGCCTGATCCTTCTAGAATCCTGGCACCCAAATGGTCTCCTACCACAATTCAGATGAGATCATTCTCTCAGTAATGAGCAAGGTCTTTCAACATCCTTGACCAAGGCCCAAACAAGAGGCAACACAGGTGCTTTGAGTTTTACATTACACTGGGGCAGCTTCTCAAAGGTTAAATGCAAACAACAAATGGAAACAACAAGAAGACACAGGAATAAGCAGAGGTTTCTTAGCAGACATAAGCTGCCCTTAGTTTTGCTAAACTTCATTACATTTATTTATTTTGAAAACTATTATATTTGTTTTACATGGAGTTGTGCATATTTGTATGTGTATGTATGTTTCTTCAAGTTACCTGTCCACTTGCAGTGACCCCATGAATTTATAAAGGTGAGGAACTACTTCTGTCTTGGTTTTGCTCTGGTTCTCTCCATCCCTACTTCATTTTCATCCCATCCTTGTTCTGAAATGGGTTGTAAGACTTTGCCGGTTTTTATCTCCTTACATTGAAATTAATGTGTATGGTAGTACAAACTTTTTCTAATTTATACACTTTTCCTAATTTAGGTACATTTGCTCCAGTGACTGGATTGCATTGTTGCCCATTTTTCAAAAGATATGCATGCTGACTTGTATGCATTTATCTATGTATAATTCAAAAAGGAAAATGGAAAAACAAAGAAGGTTTCCTTCTAATTAGGAGAAACAGAATGGTGCATGCATGTGCTTTTGTTAATGTTCTCACAACCAGGCTAATTTGGTTTTCAAAATGATTAATGCAGTTATTTTTTTCCATCCTTAGGGATCTGTTATGAAGTGGCTCACTTTGCAACATCAGCAAATAGGGAGGAGGAAATGAAAACAATAGCAATAACAACAACAGTCCACCCACACCATTCCTACTGAGGAGTGTTTGCAACTGGTGATCAGCATTTTCTCCTGAACCAGCTTCTTGGATAAATGTCCCATTTGCCTATTGATGGGACCAGCCAACAATAATGATTTCTACAACATTGGCTTAAAGCGCAAATCTGTATCTACTGTGCAAACCATAATCAATACTATGTTGGATAAAAATGCGGTGACATTTGCCCCAGTAAAAAATACATTTGATGAGGATGTGGAACACCTGGGGAATGACTTGGCAAGTTATGACACATTCCCTAGGGGACCTGTAGTAAGGGCTGAGTCATGATGCTGAAATCATGGCAAGGGCTTGCATCAGCTAATGGCCCTGGCTGTTAACCAGCAAGCAGGTGTGTATAAAAGAGGAGCGGGAATACTTGCTCTCTCTCTGACTCTGAATCTCTGATTCTGAATCTCTGTCTGCACGAACCTCTGCCTGTGGATCTGTGTATCCTGTGTATAGATGTACATATTGCAACTGTTAATATTAAAGCCTCTAGATATTTTTGGATGACAAACTCTGTGTCTATGAGTTACTAACCAGTGGGTAGAGGAGTCAGAGCAATAATGTACCTGTTGCTGTAGTTATACCCTGCACAGCTTTTTGCTGTTTGAAACTCTGCTATGTTTATGCTTGCTTCTGAGACACTGTGTCCAGAGATCAGCGGTTCCAGGGATAATTTTGTGCTGGTGCTGTAAATCATCTCCCAACATACTAATTTACACAGTACTGCCCCTTTTGTGTACTAAGTGTACTCTAGGAGAGGTCATGTAGACATGAAATAGGATAGTGGATAAAAACATATGTTTACGCTTGAATACATTTCCCCTGTGAAACTTTCTATATATGTAGGTATACATGCATTATCCCACCTTTCCCCTAGTATGGGACTCAAGGCAGCTTACAACAAATAAAATACAAAGTATACCTAAAACTTATCTAATCTCAAAGTTGTTTTTTTTTTAAAAAAAATAGCTTTGGAAGTGTTTAAAAACACATTAGGCATTTTTAAGAAGAAAAAAGTGTGACACATCCCATTAAAAGACCCTTCTTCCACAGTAAGGCCATTTCCACACTGGACTGTTATTGTGCTATTACTCCACTTTCAACATCCTATGGAATCCTGGGGTTTGCAGTTTAGGAAGGGACCTCAAAGGCCTCTCCCAAAACTGCAAACCCCGGGATTCCATAGGATGTTGAAAGTGGAATAATAGCACTATAACTGTCTAATGAGGAAATGGCCTAAATTAAGAGCCAAAGGCCAGCTTAAATAAAAAGGTATTTGCCTGCCATCTTAAAAAAAAGCAAAAGCAAAAGCAAATGGGAGGGCCAACTGATCCTCACAACTTGGGGACAGCTACCAAGAAGGCTTCTGACAGTGGAGTCTGGAATAGGCTGATTGGCTTAACTCTGGAGTGACAAAATATTGATAGGAATCATGAAAATCTCTTAACATTTGGGCTGTTAGGGGGAGTATAGGGAAGATTTCCATAGGGGAGGATCAAAGGATGGTCCCTGGTTGCTTCATCCTCCATTGTATTCAAGAGTGCACAGAGCCAGAGGTGTTGAAAGGATTAACATAAAGCCATTAGCATCAGTTTTCCACCAAATTCTCTCTGAATTTATGACCTGAGCATGTTTAGGTCAGCTTGATCTGGCAATACGCTTTCTGGTCAGCATGCCCTCAGTCATATTTTTCAGCTTTAAATATGTCCAGCTATGAAAATAGAACATCCTGCAGGAAGGGGGTATAGGGTATGGTAACACACAAGTCCCCTCATTTTCTACTTGGAGACCCTCCATACAAAAATGAGCCTCTCCCCTTCAGACATGTCATTTTCCATGTGAGGAAAGCAAAGGAGGTGGTGGTGGTAGTGGTGGTGAGGGTTAGGCATTCCCCTACTCCTATATTCAGGAAAGACTGAATAGAAACTAGGGCCATTTCCCCACTACACTGTTATAGTGCTATTATTCCCCTTTCAACATCCTATGGACTCCTGGGGTTTGTAGTTGAGGGAAGGGTATTTAGAATTCTCAGCCAGAGAGCTCTTTGGCCTCAGTAAACTGCAAACCCCAGAATTCCACAAGATGTTGAAAGTGGAATAATAATACTATGACAGTGTAGTGTGGAAAAGGCCTAGATTGGTGAATACATGAGAGAGGACTTTCTCTGTAGTGGCATCTCAGCAGAGATACTCCCTCCCAAGGGAAGTTGGATTGGCTCCATCCCTTGAGTTTCTGACTAGCAGCCAAGACTATCCAGTTCTTTATGGCCTTTGATATTTAACACCCAAGTTGGTTTGGGGACTATTTGAATTACATGCATGTTTTTAAACTACTTTTCCAAATTATTTTGGTCTTTTTTCTTTTTTTTTAAATGTTTTTACCTATTGATGGTTTGCCTTGGGGGCCTTGGCTGGCTGAAAGCTGATAAATACTAAACAAACAAGGAAATACAATCTCTATCCTAAAAGAAAAGAACACACTATTCCATACTTCCTCTTAGCTGCTGCTGCTAAATATCTTCACCTGACTGGGAAATGTCTACGTCTATTGGAACACTATGCCATGCCTGTTTTGCAATATGTCTTTTGGGTTTCGCAGGTTATTTGCATGCTAATGTTTGTGCTCTTTCCTGATTCTTCTGTGGAGATGCTTCTGTTGTTGTTTTGTTTTGGGGATATACATAACCTGGCTTCTCAGATGTTCCACATGAAGAAACCCTCCTATGAACTCCTCACTGCTCTGCTACAAATTCACTTTGAGTTTTCCTTTGCATTAAAAAAATATCATCAAGCCTCTTTCGGAGATTATTCATAATAAACCTTTGCAATGCCATTATGTTGAAATAAGGTTGCTATCAATGTAGTTAATTTTTGGATAGCAGTTTCTAGAATTCCTCATTTCCAGTCTCTGGTTCCTTGTCCAAGATGACTTGAGAGTGCTTGATGGGGGGAAAAAAATAAGTTGGGTACCCACATCTGGTGAACTAGTATAGTATAGTGGTTTGAGGGTTGGAACTCTGGAAGACCAGAGTTCAAATCCCATTCAGCCAAGAAAATCTAATGCGTGACATTGAGGTAGTCCCACTCTCAGCCTCAAAGGAAGACAGTAACAAGATGTCTCTGAACAAATCTTGCCATGTAAACCCTGTCATAGGCCCCCTATAGAGTTGCCCTAAGTAAGCAACGATTGAAGAACAACAAACGCACATCTGATTTTCTTTCCACTGAGGTATAGCATCCTTCAGAATAGTCTTCCAAGCAATACAGGGTGTCAATTATACCAGCACTTTTCACATTTCTTTGAATGTTCCAAATTTTCCTGTCTTGAATGGCCATTTCTGCTTTTGATTTCTCCTTCCACAACAACAGGATTAGATATGTGTACAATGGTCCCTTGGTATTGATGGGGTGTTAGTTCCAAGACCCCTTGTGGATACCAAAACCCTTGGATCCTCAAGTATCATTAAATACAATGACGTAGTAAAATGGTGTCCCTTATAAAAAATGTTGAACAACTCAAATGAGTGCCAGAAAGAGCCTGGAAATCTGTGAAAAGATGGGAGGCTGCAGCAGAATGTCCCATTTATGGTATGCCTGTATGCAAGCCGCCTTTCTCCAGGCATGGGACCCAAGGCAGCTTCCAACAATAAATTAAATTATTAAAACATTTAAAACAATTAAAAACATTAAGAGTATACATTCCAACATAGTGCTTGGCATACAGCAAAATCATGATTCACTTTTTGCTTTTTAAAATATTTTCTAGTCCTGGTTGGTTCAATCCATGGATGCAGAACCTGTGTGTATGGAGGGCCAAATGTGTTTTCAGACAGACAGAGTAGCAGGTGTGGGTTCTCAGTTATCTCAAACGAGTTTCAGGAGTAGTTTGCAGTAGTGATAAAAAAAGGTCACCTATCTCTTTCTTTGATCTAAAGGACTACACAAATGATAATTATCAAAAAGTCTACTTTTGCTCTGAAGCATTCCAGAGGTGCTGCCTTAACGAAAAACCTTGGCTTACACTCTGCTAATGGCCTGAGTGAATATGTCAATCTTTTCTTAACTGGCTTAAAGGTACAAGGTACAAATGAAGGAATGGAAATGGAAGGAAGACCTATTGTTGTGTCAGGAATCAAAATATTTGTTTTCTAACAGAAGTAGTCAGTGAATCAAGTGCTCCAATGGATGTGAAAGGACCTGTTCATTATGAAATGTTTGGTGCTGATTCTTGAAAGTGTTTCCACAGAAACACACTCATATGAGCTCATGGACAGTATTATTTAGATGGACCTTCTATCATTAGAGCTGCTGACAAGAACTGGGTAAGAGTGAAGACATAGTAATTGAGTTGATTTCAGTGGTATTCCAAAATCTGCCACAATTTCAATGTATTCGCATGCGGGACACAGTTCCAACAAAAGGAATTCTGTATTGTCACAATATTTCACTTTCTTTTCTGCTAAAACATCTATGTTCCTATGAAAGTTGCTGTGTTTTCTTAGGGCCTTTCCACCCTACACTGTTACAGTGCTATTATTCCACTTTCAACATCCTGTGGAATTCTGGGGTTTGTAGTTTACCGAGGACAATGAGCTCTCTGACTGAGAATTCTAAATTCCCCTCTTGAAACTACAAACTCCAGGATTCCATAGGGTGTTGAAAGCAGAATAATAGCACTATAACAGTGTAGTGCAGAAAGGCCCCTAGTTATTTATATCCTATCCCTTCTTCTACACAAGCATAATATAAAACAAAATCCAAAGACCACAAAAGAGAAAAACCTTTATTGGCCAATGAAAATTAACAAACCACAACACACAAGCTTACTTTTGGATCTCCAACTCATTCTTCCCTGAAGTAGTACCAGTACATATGTGTGTAAAAAATCTCATAAGGGTACCCCTCTCTTGCGGGCCTCCTCTTTGAGCTAATATTCCCCACCATTTCACGGAGGCACTGGCATCGCAGGTGGACTCCTGAGTCACCCATATTTTGGAGTAACAAAATCTATAAGCTCAATTCCTTGATCTCAGAACTATCTTGTACATCACCTTGGCCAATAAAGGTATCTCTCTTTTGTGGAGTTGGGATTTTGTTTTATTTTACTGTATGGCGAACACCTCTACCCCTGAACCTGTCTCCTGGCTTTGAAGCACAATATAGTCTGTGGTATGATTTGCATTCCTTCGGCAACCTGCCTCCTCCCCCTACCTTAAAAAAGTCAAGACTCATAAAAAGGAGAAAGAATTTCTGAGCTTCAAGCCCAGAGCGCAAGTTCCACAAAGTGGCTGACTAACCACTCAGCCCCTGAAGCAGACAGCAATCCTACCATGACAAAAGTGCACCAATGAATAGCTATAATTATTTGGAGCTCTGAAGTGAAATTTGGGTTATGGGTAATATAGGAGAAATGAAAAGATAAATCACTACTGTGCCTTCAAATCTAAGTAGGAAGGGGGGTGTTCTGCAGCTACTACCCTCACGTGGGAGCAGGGAAATGAAATTTCATCTGAGGCATGTATATCTATTTTTCACAATATTATAAGATGTCTCCTTACATCCTTGTATGTTTTCTGTGTATCCCTCATTGTACTTTATGGTTCCCATAAAGTCATTTCTTTTCCAACCAGATCTGTCAAAATAGATATTAAAGTATATCATTGTGAAACCACATTTCTGCTTCTAGCAATAGGAAAAAAAAAATGATTCACGTGAAAATGGTCTTATTTCCTCAATCAACTGCTTACAAGAATAAACATATACATTCCCATGCAAACTCCAAGGGTATGCTTTGGCAGATTTTATTATGTCTGAGATCTGGTGAAGTTTGCAGTTCTGTATTTTTCATAACAGACTTGTGAAATCTGATGACTTAAAGAAAAACACTTATAAAATTAAATAGCCCATATCATTTCCTGAGGGTGTCACTCAGCATCTCATAATAATTGCTATATTATGCATCAATTCTCCCTTTTGTTTTAAACAATGCTTCATTACCAAAATATTTACCTGTGCCTTCACTATGGAATCTGTCATGATTCTTTGCTGATTGATTTCTAGAACAATACCTTTTTAATTTACATTGTCCCTTCCATCAGGTTGCATTATGGCTCATACCATTTAGAAAGCTTGCATAGCAACATTTGTTCAGTACAAACTCGGGAAATGGTGTACGAAGGTGTGCAGAATCATGAAATCTGTGCAACCATGCACAATTGCATTGCAATCACCTCCCTATTGGAAGGGCTTCTCAGATCCCTCCTGGCAATAAGGAGGGAACTGAGTTCCATTCAGAGATACAATCCCAATATTCCCGGCTCCAAGTAAGACAAAAATCAGCAATATCTCCAAAGATGACTGCCTGTTTACAGATCAATTTAAGTGAGGAACTCCCATCCATTTCATGGCATTTCATTGTCTGGGGCAAAGGGCAGGGTGGCATCCACTTCCTGTTCCATATACTGAATGGAACAAAGCTGACAAGGCTAGCAGTTTAACCTTAGCTCAATATTTCCGATAGCACTTCAGGCTTCTCTAGGGAAAGCAATAGTGTCAGGAGGTTGTGACATTTCTTGTTAAAGTTCTCAGGAACTTTCCTGAAATACCCAAGCAATGATTCAGCTGTCCCATACTATTTTCTGCCTATTTCCAGTACCAGCTGCAACATTTTATATCCACACTGAAGTAGATTTCTTTTTAATTCTGAGACATGTCAGAACAACACAGTCCATTCTCTTATACTCCTTTAAAAAAAAAATCTTAGAGTTATAGTTTGGTAGAAGAGCCAGTAGTGGTTTGAGCACTGGACTACAACCCTAGAGACCAGACCCTGCCTTGCCATGGAAGCCTATTGGGTGATCTCGGGTGCATCATACACTCTCAGCCTCCAGAAAACCCATAATAGGGTTGTCATAAGTCAGAAACAACTTGAAGGCACACAACAACAACAAATTCTGTAATACAAAAGTGAAATTGCACTTTTGCACTGTAACTCCAAAAAAAAAAAAAAAAAATGGAAAGGAGACATTTTGACATTCAGACGATAGGACTACCTTAGTAAGCTGTAGTCCTCCTCCTCCTCCTCTAAAAACCTTTGGAAGTGCCCTATTGCAGATCCAACTAATCACTATAAGCGGCTTCTAAAAAAGAAAGGAATACGTGAATGCAGCAGCTACCATAACCTGCAAAATATAGCAAAACACAAAGAGCCGTATTGTGAGAACTCACACTTCTTTAGACCAATCTGGAAGAATCCAGAGTTTTCCACAATACCTGGGGACAGGCAATTAGTATCAGGGCACGGTGCAGTCCAGATGATTAACAATTTCAATATAGGCTCCAACACTTAGGTGCTATTCCCTGCCTCAGCATTTGGCAATTGGCTCACTCTGTGTAATTATAGGGGCAGTCCAGGTTTGGAAAAATACAGATTTCCTTTCTCCAGTACACGTTACTTTCTGAAGCAGAGCTATGTTTGATATTGTACCATCATCAGAACCAGTCTGGGCTGGGAAGGGCTGTTCGCTGGGATATGCTGCAGAACAGGATAGGAAGCACAAAGAATGCTCAATCAGGCATCTCTATTAACAGTCAATAGTTACCATAAAATCCTCAGATTAGAATGCGCATTCTGTAAAAGGATAGCTAATACACAATAACACATCTAACTATTAAAACATCTGAAATATGTCAATTCTACATCAAATAAAGGTGAAATTCTTCTGTCATAAGTGATCTGGAAACAATTGACATTTTTTTAAAAAATAGTTACCTGTCGTTTCAATGAGAGCTAGCAAGGTGTGATGGTTTAAGCATTGCATTATGGTCCTAGAGACCAGAGTTCAATCCCCCTCTTGGCCATGGAAACCAAATGTGAGATCTTGGGCACATTACACTCTGTCAACTCTAGAAAACCATGTGATGGGTTTGCCTTAGGGTTGCTAGAATGACTTAAAAGCACAACGAGAAGAAGAAGAAGAAGAAGTGTAAATGACTCTTTGGGATCTTGATACAACATAATTAAAAGAGACCCAGGAGAAGAGACAATTCTAAGTACACTTCTTCTCGTGTGCTTTTAAGTCATTCTAGCAACCCTAAGGCAAATTCCATACCCCCAATCTCTGATACAGTATGATTGGCTATAAATATTGTTGTATTCATATGAAATAAATATAAATCTCACAGTTACGATTTAAAGGCCTGCACTCCAAGCCTGATGATTCATAGCACCTTGGATGCACCTAGGCATGTCACTTTATCTGTTTGTTCTCCAATTCTCATGTCCTGAGCAACTCTCAAACTCTCACGTTTGAGCCATCTTGCTTCAATCCTCTGCTTCTGGAATGGTAATTATCACTCATTTCACCCCAAAATTCTTGCTATCCAACCTTTCTGTCCTTTACCTTTTGCTAGCTTTGTGTGGTTTTGTGAGACTGCTTGATTGCTTGCATGTGTGTGTGTGAATTCTCAACTGGTGTCCTACAGTTAGTACTGGCATACACAGGTAAAAAGCTCCCATGGTTACTCCCCTCCCGCAGGCCTCCTTTGAACTATAATTTTGTATCCTTCTAAGGAGATGCTGGCACTGCTGGAGGACCTCAAGATCCCCTACCTTTTGGGGTAACAAGACGGAGTCCTGACAATTAAAGTAGTATTGAACCTCTGTAACTCTAGAGTATAGATACAGATGTGAATCACTTCCAACTGAAGGATGGCATAATTTGTATGTTTCTCCATCCACCAGTCCCCAAGCTGTTTTCACATTGAAGATCAACATAAAAGGGCAAAGATTGTCCAGAAAGGTGAGAAATGTTTACACGGAGGACCATTCAGTTGGCAGTTTGAAGTGGTAGACTGATTTACCTGACAAAATGTCCTGCTTAAGATATATGATCAGGCATATTATCACCAAGCATTTTTTGTGGCAAGGGAAGAAGGAAGGAGGGAGAATCATGCCCTCCGTTTTGACATTCATCTTCCAATTGCTGGTTCAGTGAATTCCCTGTCTTTTCCTAAGCATCTGCTTCTGGCAAAGAGCAGCTGCTGGAAAAGAAGGTAATGGCAAACTTGGAATGAATGGGGAGCTCTTGCTGTTTCTTTACCCAAAGGGCTTGGAGGAGAGTGTTCTCTTCTTCCAGCAGAGCCCAGCAGGCAAAATTAAGAAGGTCAGGAAAAATCAGAGTATCCATGACTACCAAGACCTCCACTGATGCATGTCTGTGTTGTAATAAATTCACAGAAGATTTGATCATGGAAAGAGATCCTAGGGGAAAGCTAGAATAGATATCAGCAACATGTGCAAATCTATGTACATGCATGTGTTTATATGGGAGAAAGTACAATCAGGCTTATGGACTGTCCCATCCAGTTCTGAGAACTTGAAGAGTTAGTGATATTTTAAAGAAGATGCTTTTCTTTCTTTTTTTGAGCTATTTTTAATACTGGTTTTCATTTTAAAGTATTGATATTAAAATATTAATAGGAATTAATAAGGTTTAGCTCCTATTAAAAATGGTAAAATATTGTGGCTGAGATCCTACATTGTCAATGTAACTGTAATGATGGTACTCCATCATCATGGTTCTGTCTGATGATTCCTCTTCCTTGATCCCCCCAAAAAGCCGACCTTTTTATCCTGGCGACACTCTGAGCCTTTCTGTCGTACATTGTTATAGTGCTATTATTCCACTTTCAACATCCTATGGGGTTTAGGAAGGGGCCTTTAGAATTCTCAGCGAGAGAGCTCTTTGGCCTCAGTAAACTGCAAACTCCAGAATTCCTCAGGATGTTGAAAGTGGAATAATAGCACTAGAACAGTGTTGCATGGAAATGCCCTCTGATTGAAGCGTACTGGAGAGCAGAGTGCTAGAAAGGACTTCTGCAGGGATCTCCTGGTTGTGGAGCACATTCAGAAGATGCCACTGGAGTGATCCCTTCAGATTCCACCACAACTTCTTTTCTCAAAATGTCCCACAACCACAAGAGCACTACAGACACAACTTCCCAGCGCTCTGATCTCTGATGCCTCAGAAATGCTTTGTCTGAGTCACTGTCAGACTACAAACATAAGTTTTGGGGGTCACATTTAGTCATCAGTAACCATTAACTTGAAACCCCAGTAATCACGAGATCATATGCCCAGTTAACAGGCTTCTAGCTCCTAAACAGGATGCCAGCCAGTAGTATTAAAAGCACAATGTATTACACAATAAAACAGCAATACAACAACAAAATATTGCCTTACAGTCCCCCAAATTGCTTGAGGCAACAAGACATGGTCTGCACCCAAATTAGTTACTGTCAGCTAGAGTAGACCTATCAAGTGCTGAATGAGGAGTCAATACATATGTAAATACCACTGATTCAATGGATCAACTTTAGTTTGTTACTCTTAAAGGTGGGGGGCCTTGAGGTTCACCAGTAGTGCCAGCATCTCCTTAGGATTTGGGGAATTATTAGCTCAAAGGAGGCCTGCAAGAGCAGGATAACAGAAGGATCTTTTCACCTGTGTATACCAGTCCTAACTGCAGAGAGGACTCCAGTTAAGAGTTAATCAAAGTATTTTATTAGAAATTAACAGACATGCACAAAAAATCAAGCAATGAATGAACCGTACTAGGCTACTGAAGGTAAAAAAGAGGGAAAGGCTGGATAGAGAGAGATTTTGGAAGGAAGGGGTGATATTTACTGGCCCTGAAAGAGAAGATTGAAACAGGGTGACTCAAACAAGAGTCTGAGGATAGCACAGAGGAACAGAAATCTGGGGGACCATGTGCAGCATGACACCCAAAGTACTACAAATTACGTGGGCTGGAGAAAGGGTTTTTATACCCTATTTTCTGCCCTGACGGAAGGAGCATGGACAAAGTGGTAATTGCTTTCCCACAACACTGACAAAGGCATCTGGAATGGGTTGATTGTCTTAACTCTAGGCAACAAAACATTGATGAGAGTCCTGACAATCTCTTAATGTCTTAGTTGGGTAAAGTAAATATGGAAGGTCTCTACAGTATAGGCTCACCACAGGGGTACCTGACTTTTTCACCTGGGCAGTTTCATCTTCTGTTGTTTCTGGGAATGCTTGTATCTTACAGCCTTTTGAAAGGATAATCCCAAGCCATCAGCCCTGGGCTTTCCCACCTAATCCTCTCTGAACTTGTGACCTGACCATGCTGAGGTCACCTTGACTTGGCTACGTGCTTACAGTCCACACTTCTCAAAACATGCTTTTGGCCATACATATTTCTAATTTATGAAAAAATAGCATACTCCTCAATGTGGGGGTGTTAGGTGTGATAATAAGTTAGAGGTAGCAATAGGATTCAAGTGTATCTAAGTCAGAAATCTACTAAGGCAGATATGTCTTCAGTTGATGCAGAAACATGCTGCATCTTTGGTAGAATTACCCATGTATTCAGATCTTATGGTGAGAAATATTAAAGAAAATTGGAATGATTATGAGTATAGGTGCCCTGCAAGAATTTTACTGTGTCTGTATGAAACACTGATTTTAAACTTGATCAGACACTGATAATTACATTATACTGTTTCACTGGTAGCAGGAAAAAAAAGTAATAGAAGAGTATCATAAATATTTAGCCGAGAAAATTAATACTGGGGTTTCATTAAATCTGTTATAACATGCTTGTGGAAAAATAGCAGAAAATAATCATAATAACAATAACAGTAACAGTAACAACAACAGCAAGAAGAAGAAGAACGACAACCAAAAAAACCTGGAAGAAAGACTTCAATCATTTTGAGGAAGACAACTCTTTTTGGACCAATTTCTGGAAAGAGAGCAAATATTATACTTGCATGCAATTACAAGATATTATGTAATACCGTATGCAAATCCACCCAGCCCTTAGCTTCACAAGGGTCGGGAGCCCCTGCTGTTGATTAGGAACATTTCTTGATGGAGCTATAAATATGGAACATTCCTCTGATTAATTTGTCAACCTGCTTTTGCAGAACGGTATTCAAGAGTGAATCGATACCCTTGTTTGACATTGCATGAGAAAGAAGGACTGGCATGACGCATACCTCAGGGGCTTCTGCTGAAGCAATGACCGTTAACAACCATGGAATTGCCCTCTTAGATCCAGGGTGGGACTCATTCAGACAGAAGGTCACATACAGCTTCCCAAGGCTGTTTTTCCCCCCTATTGCCTGGATCCCTTCTGGATCTTTCCCTCTCTCTCTCTCTCTCTTTTGGTTGCAGCTTCTTCATTTCCTTCACGTTCAGTTCTATGGCCCTAGACTTTGATTTTTCTCAACGACTGAGGGCATTTAGACCCTCTTAGACACTAAGAAATTTTCCTCCACTGTTATTCCTCGTGTCCCCATGACCCCTTGGTTTCCTAGTCCTCAGCCATATTGTTTGCAAAGTACCCATTCTGCATTGCTGGGCACGCATAATTTTCTGATTTCGAGGTCCTGTCTAAGGATTTCTTTCCAGACCAAACTGAGGTCATTTCCACACTCCACTGTTATAGTGCTATTATTCCACTTTCAACTTCCTATGGAATTCTGGGGTTTGCAGTTTAGGGAGGGGTATTTAGAATTCTCAGCCAGAGAGCTCTTTGGCTTCAGTAAACTGCAAACCCCAGAATTCCTCAGGATGTTGAAAGTGGAATAATAGCGCTATAACAGTGGAGTGCAGAAATGGCCTGAGTTTCTGCTAGCTATGTAGCAACCACAAAGATTTTTAACATGCCAGGATGGATTCTGCCTCCCCACCGTCAATCCTCCCTCTCTCCTTCCTTGGATCCTACGGTACTGTTCTCATATGTGTTCCATTAATCACTGGATCAAGAGGTTCAGCTCTCTCACCTGTGGTCTGAAAAGGAACAAGTGCTTCTTATCTCCCTACAGGGGTTAATCAGTTCATCTGTACAGGGATGTCTCTATGACCTCTCAAATTTTGTTTGCTATATGACTGCTATTTTGGCAATTGCCACTGCTGTTTGCAATTCTGTTCTCTCTGGCTGCTTTGATTATAGCCTGTGCCTACTAGATGTTAAATTCCACCTGTGTTATTTGCACTTAACAAAGCATATATATGTAGTTGTGTGTGTCTGTCTTTCTCTCTCTTGCTGTGTCCCACCTTATAACCAAAGATCAAGATACAAGATATGTCAGGTCAAGATACAATTAATTTTAGCAGTTTAAAACAAATTTAAAATAGTAGGAGTAATTTAAATAGACTAAAATATAAATACCCTAAAGGCACCAAACCCTGTCAGATCTTGGAAGCTGAGCAGAGTCAGACTTAGTTAGTATTTGGATGGGGGATCACCAAGGAATACCAAGTGTTGTGGAGTATATTTCAGAGCAAGGAACTTGCAGAACCACCTCTGAATACTCCTTGCCTAACTAAACCCTATGAAATTCATGGGTTTCCCAAAAGTTAACAGGTGACTTGAAGGCATATTTTTGTTGTTATGTGCCTTCAAGTTGTTTCCAACTTATGGCAGTCCTAAGGCAAATGTATCATGGGGTTTTCTGAGGCTGAGAGTGTGTGACACATCCAAGGTCTCCCAGTGAGTTTCCATGGCTGAGAGTGAGGAAGTGAAACCTGGTTTTGTAGTCCAGTGCTCAAACCACTACACTATGCTGGCTCTATTGTTCACTGCTGTCAGGTTGGCCTTGACTTACGGGGACCCCATGGATGAGAGAGCTCCAACCCATTCTATCATCAACTGCCTTGGTAAGGTCTTGCAGATTCAGGGACAATTGAGTCCTTTGATGTGTAATGTGGTCTTCCTCTGCTACTCCTGCTTTCTACCTAAGCAAACATAATTGTCTTTTCTAGTGAGTTTTTCTTCTCATGATATGGCAAAAATATGACAGGCTCAGTTTAGTCAACCTGGCTTCTAGGAAGAGTTCAGGTTTGATTTGCTGTAAGACTCCTTCATTTGCCTTTTTACCAATCCAAGGTATCTGTAGGACTCTTCTCCTGCACCACATTTCAAATGAGTTGATTTTCTTCCCATCAACTTTCTTCACTGTCCAGCTTTCACAACCATACAGATAAATTGGAAATATGATGGCATGGATAATCCTACCTTTACTATTAAATTATACATCTTTATACTTCAGGATCTTGTCTAGTTCCTTCATGGTTGCCTTTCCAAGTCCTAGCCTTCTTCTGACTTCTTGACTGAAGTCTGCATGCTGATTAATGACTATGCAAACACAAAACATATGTAAGTATCTGACAGGTTAAAAACAAAACAGTTTAAAATTACTTAAAACAATTAAAAACAATTGCTGAGTACATATATTAGAAGATGTCTGTTTCAGTAGGTATGCCACCCAATGCTACCCACAAACCACACCTTTTAAGTTATGTAGTATCCCCCCAATGTAGCAATCTTCATATCGTCGCAGAGCAGGGAGATCAGCAGACAGTTATTTTCCCATAGTGGGAGGTCCTGCAACAAACATCTACATGGACCTCCACGGAAACTCAGGAGGTTTGTCCAGATGATGTCCTTGCAGCGAAAGGAACATATCTGGATACATCTCTACTGATTCCTCCTGCTCTCTAGTGACAGATTGGGAAAGTGGGTTGCATTGCTTAAAAGGTGAGTTTTGGTTGGGTTTTGATTTTTGCATGATCAAAAAACAAATTCCATCTTCTACAATGGCCTCTAAAGTGGATTACTTTAGCAGCCATTGGACTTGTGCTATCATTTATTCCTTAATAGTTTATCAGCCAATTTAGTACCATGCACATGGCTTAAATTAGCTATCAAAAAGCCAAGTTTTTACTTGGCAACAGAATGACATCAATATTGGCACCACTTGGGCCTCTAAAGGGAAAATATTCCATAATGGCAGCAGTACAGTTGAGAAAGACCTCTGCCATTGTTACCCCAAAAGGTGGGTGACTCAGGGGTTTACTTGCAATGCCAGTGCCTCCATGGAAAGGTGGGGAATTATAGCTCAAAAGGCTATAAGAGGAGGGCCAACTACGGGACCTTTTCACCCTTGTATACTGGTACTAACTGCAAGACACCAGTTGGAAGTTAAAAGGAACGTTTTATGGAGGGGGAATTTCACACACACACAAGACATCAAGCAGTCTCACAAACCATACAAGGCTAGCAAGGGAAAGGAGAGAAAGGTTGGGTAGCGATGAGATTTTGGGATGAAGCGGGTGATAATTGCCATTCCTGAAGCAGAGGATCAAGACAAAGTGTGGCTCAGACTGGAATCTGAAGGCAGTACAATGAACAGGAATCTGGGGGCCTTCATGCCACCCAATATGCCAATGTGCATCCAAAGTAGTAGCAAATTACCTGGGCTGGAGCTGGGGTTTAAGTACCCTGTTTCCTGCCCTGAAATGGTATGTGTTAATTGCTTTCTGGCAGAACAGGCTAATGGTGTTAACTGTAGGTGAAAAAGCATTGATGGAGGTCACAATAGTCCCTTAATGTCTGGACAGGGGAGGAAACAAAGGGGAATTTCCATGGAAAGAGATTACAGGATGTTGATCTTCTGGTTGCCTCCTCTTACATTTTTGTTAGCTATTGTTCTCTGAGTTTGAGAGGATCATCTCAAACACATTAAGTCAGGCTCTCTGGCTAACCTTCCTGAACTTATGATCTGGCCATGCTTAGGTCATCTGCCTTCTCTCAAAGCTCCCAGCCAGAGTCCTTTTCCACATGGCTTTCAGCCATAAGTGTACAATTTATATATTTTGTGCCAATTAAAAACCGTTTCTTGCCAATTACACTGTTCCATGGAGTGAGGGCGTACAGCATAGTAAAGCATCTCCTTCTTTTGTGGATTGGCCCCACTACTGGAGCAAGAGAAGGGCTCTTCCAACAAACCTTTCACCTTGAGTAGTCCTGTATAGGGAAAGGCACTCCTTCAGTTAACATGGTCTCATGCCATTAGGGACTTTAAACCTTATCACCAGATTGTTTATTTCAGACAGAATTGTACTGGCAGCCTATGTAATTTTTATCACCACACATTTTCTAATGTACTTGTCTATTTTGGGATGACTTATCACTGTTAAATGACTACCATTAATATGTCAATATTAGTACCTTCTAAATTTCCATACCTTTTCAATATGTTCCCATCCTATCATATGTGTAAGTATTGCCAACAAACTAAAAACTCTGTGCATCTGAGAAAATAGGCTGGAGTCCCCAAAAGTGTATGCAAAATAAAACTAACTGGTTTTTAAGGTGCTGCAAAACTCTGTTGTTGCTTCTGCAACAGTCCTGTATGGAAGGTTACATTGAGACCATGTACTCAGATTCTGTCACCTTGTAAATCTTTGGAGTGATATTATTTGAAGACATTGGCCAACATCTGTAAGTCCAATATATACCTGCATCTCTCTCTCTCTCTCTCTCTCTCTGGTCATTGCGGGAATCAGAATTCTCTTCCTCCCTTGCACAATTGTCCAAACTCCTGAACAACCTACCTTCTTCCTGCTTCCTTCCATCCACAGCCATGAAGTGACTGATGGAGAGTGAAGGATGGCTGGAATGGATAATGAATATGTCTTCATAGACCGTCTGATGTTTCTCCAGAAGTGCTGGAAGATGATGATGTAATTGGGTGCCTAGCCAGACCCACATAGTCAAATGTTCCTCAGCCATCTCCTGCGCTCCACTGGACACTATAAATCCACGAGGGAGCAGGTAGAAGATTAGTACTGTGGGAAGGACAGACTTTTTGTAGGTCCACCATGATGGAACTTTACATTGTGTTCCCTGATGCAGATATTGACCATTATTTTGTTGAGGACATGATCTTAATCTGAATCTGTGTTTTCTTGAGGACAGCTTTCTAGTCCTTAATGTTACTCACCACACTTTTGTCAACTTGGGAGTAGGGGAATACCTAGTCTTGCCCCCTCTGTTGCCTCTTTCTTGGGAAGGTTTCTGTTTTCTTGTAGGCTGTTCATGCAAGCAGGAATTATTGAAAAGTAATGAAAGTGCTGGGTGAGGAAGAAGAGGAGGAGGAGGACAAAAAGGAGGCTGCTCTATTTGAAGAATGTGTTGCAAGTAATACCTGAAGAGGGCTTTTGTCTATTACAGCAAAAAAATAATAGATGAAATGTTTGTGACATTTCAAAATACCACAGTAGCATAGTTGGTGGCAGTAGAGGAGATCTTGCATATACATCCAGCTTTTTACTTATAAATAAATAGACGGCTTCAAGTCTTACAATGAATTTCATTTAACGTTGCAGTCTTGTAGGGTTCCTTTTTCCTTTTTCTTTTTTCCTTTTTTGGGGGGGATTAAATCTCCTTTCCCTGTGCAAGATGTTTAATATGAAACACCAGCCTTCCAGGGTAATTTTGCCAGCAGATAGATAAACCCATAGAAAGTCATTCATTGTCTGAGTTATACAAAAGCATTAGATACCTAATAACTCCAAATCAGCATTTCCCCCTTAGGTTAATGAATATATATCTTTAGTAGAATGGGTTGAATACAGCAGTCGAAGACTGCGTGGCTGGAATTTCTGCTGCTAAGTTGGCCGCTCCGAGCAATCTGATAAAAGAACCTGGCTCGACTATTCTCTTGCATCTGCTGTGGTTATTATATTATTGTGCAACAAGGGAGAGCTTCTGAAATGTTTTGTAATTGCTTCACGTTGGGCTTGGCTATATCGCAGCTCACCTTAGTAGAAATGTATATGGTGCTGCTTCATACAGTATGCTTGGGAGCTGTATATATATATCTGGCCTTCTGCATTATTCATTGGAGTTGAAATGAAAACCAGCCCCGTGTAGTACAACAGCCTGTTCCATTCTGGAGATGATTACATACACACACAATCACACTCACAGTATACACAAAGCTTAGTTCTCAAATTAGTGCTTGCTCATATCTGAAACTGGAAATTAGAAGCTCCTATGACATTGCAGTATACTAGGATCCAGAAGTTTCAAGTCCTAAGTGACAGAACCTGGAGGCTGGGGGCAGAATCCCCTTGGTGGCAGAATCCCCTTGGTGGCATACGCTTGCATAATTTGAGGTTATGTGAACTTCTCTGCTTTTAACTTTCATGCACAAGGAGGCATCTAGAACCTCCTGACACAATGCTCATACAAGACAGAGCTAGCTCCTTCAGTCCTCAATTTTCTAGCACTTCTGAGAGAGAGACAGAGAGAGACTGAAAACTGTTCACATCTGGACTTCGCCTATTTGTTGTTTTCGTGTTCTCTTGGTTTCTTTGTCTGCCTCTTTTCTTTCAATGCCTAAATTGTATTTTTAAATGCTTGACTGAAGTTTTAAATTACTGTAGTGCTAGAAATTTGGAGACTGAAGGAAAATTTCAAATTGGGCGGAATTCTTATTAGGGTGAATGCACACATTTTGCCTCACTCATACTAACACCATGACTGGTGTGCATCCCACAGCCATTTAGAATACTCATGGGAGATCTCTTTTTATTTTTCTTCTCAGGTGTCTAACTACCACTGGATGCTGTCTGGGTACTTTTTGCCCTGCTGGGGCCACTAAATGTCTACAGAGATGTTACTCGCATGTCTACAGAGATGTTACCCGCATTTTGATATGGTCTAATTGGCAAAATATATTAATTGGCAGATATTGTCATGCCCTGGTTCCAGAGCATGGACTCTGGCTCAGAGTCTGAAACAGAGGGAATGCCAGAGGCTGAAAGAGAAGGTATGCCAGGGCCTGCTGTACAGAGAGAGGTTACAGTGCTGGAAACAGAACAGGGGATGATGCCAGCTCCAACAGAGAGTCCTGCCTCTTCAGATACAGAAGAACACTTACCTTGACCCAGCTTCGCAGTGCACAGGCAGCAAAGAGAGTCAGCGTTGCTCTCTCAGGATTTATAACTGGCAACAATCAACCAAGTCTCAGCTGCGCTAGGCTCGGGACATATTTAGCTGGCATCCTTCCCCTCTAAGACTTGTCAGAGCTTATCTGACCTGTTACCTTGCTGGATGCCTTGTCAAATGCTTGGCTTGGCCTTGGACATTTCCTTGCTGTGAAACCCTGTTGGGTTTTGTTTATGTTGGACTTTATTTATAACTCCTTGCTTACTGCCTGGAAGTAAGTCACAAGCTGGGAGATGTTCAGTTTATCTATCTATCTATCTATCTATCTATCTATCTATCTATCTATCTATCATCAGCTGTGCCAGGACTGAGATAGGACAGATATGTTTAATTGGCATAACATATAAATTATGCTTATGACTGGCAAGGCCATGTGGAAGAAAGGGGCACTGGCCGGGGGTAGGTCAGAGGTGACCTAAGCATGGCCAGGTCAAAAGTTCACTGAAATTAGCCAAGAAAGCCTGACTTGATGGCTCTGAGCTAATCTATGAACTGCCAACCTCTGAAAATAAGGTGCCCAGGTGCAGAGGCAAGGACCCCTGTGGTGTGCATATCCTACTGCAATTTGGCCCAGAAACTCCCACTCAACCAAGACAAGCACGATCCAGCCCCATTGTCTGTGTTGCAACTCCCATTGTCCACTAGGCTGGAAGCGAAATAGAGTACATAAACCCTTGATTTTGAGAAGTCAGCTGCAGTCAGATGAAATGCTGGACCCCACTATGTCACCCTGAATCCTAATCTGGTCTGACCTTAGACACCAGCCTAAGTCACACCACTATATCTCTCCGCTTCTCTCCAGGATCTGGGAAATATCACCTGTAACACTTGCAGTCTCTATCCCAACCTTCCTCCCTTCCTTTTGGTTAGCTCTTGTGTGAATGTGTGACCATATATATCTTGTGTGCATGCATGTGTGAATTCCCCTCAATAAAACACATTTTTATCTTACTTTTGAATCTCTGGCTGGTTCTTTTCCTGTGTGAGCCTGTAAACATTAGTAAAAAAGTCTCGCTAAGTTGACCCCCTCTCGTTTGCCTCTTGATTTTGAGCTAATTAGTTCCCCACTTTTGCACAGAGGTACTGGCACCATGGGGTGGCCCTCGTGGCACCTACATTTTGCGGTAACAGAGGGATCCATAGAACCTACCTTGTCTCTGTGGAGGCTGGATGCTGAAGAATTTGGCAGATTTTCTTGGTAGGGATGGGAAAAAATTGAATGCATGAAGGAGGGAACTCCAAAAGGTACTTTTTGTTTTTTTGTTTTTGTTTTTTTATATATATTTTTATTAAAATTTTGTTGTTCGTTGTCTCTCTCTAATTTTGATGTCAGCTGAAAATTTTAAAAAGAATTAAAAAAAACCCCTCCTCACTTCCAAGCATCTTTTTTCCAGTTGAGTCTGAGTTTACATTCCATACATACATTGTTTCTGTTTAACAATTGTTACACTATTACTTTTAAACATTGTTACATTACTACTTATGCTTTTTCTATATCATCATTAGTTTACATTACCCATTATCACTAGTCTTCTTTACCCCTTCTTTTTCTTATTCTTTATCCAATTCAAAACTTCTTGCCATTCTCTTTCAAAGTTCTGGATTGACTTATTTTTAAGTGAAAAGATTAACTTTTCTATTTCTACCATGTCCAGAACTTTAAATTTCCATCCTTTTATGTCAATATAATTTCTTTCTTTCCAGTATTGTGCATATGTCAGTCTTGCAGCAGTTATTACATATAACAATGTCTTCTCATGAGATCTTATTCTCTTTGTTACCCTAACATATTTAACAGTTAGAATTCTGGCTTCATGTCAAAATTTAAGCTATACATTCTTTGAATTTCATCATGTATTTCTTTCCAATATTTTCTTGCTACCTTACAGGTCCACCACATAAGAAAAAAGGACCCCTCCTTTTCATCACATTTCCAACATTTTCCATTCCCACTTTTTGTTATTTTTTTCAAACTTACAGGTGTCATGTACCATCTATGTAACATTTTATAAAAATTTTCTCTTAAATTTAAGCTTGGTGTGAATTTTACATCTGTTTTCCATGCCCTAACCCATGTATCCAGCTCAATTGGATGTCCAATATTTTGAGCTCATCTGGCCATGTTGTCTTTAACAATCTCTGAATCCATTTCTCTTTGCAACAATATTTTATAAAGTTTACAGATTCTCTTTTTCAGGTTCCCTTTCATCATTATACCTAATTCATTTTCATTTTTTTTAAAACCCATATAGTTTCTGATCCATCTTGAATCTCTCTTTTAATTGTCTCCATGGAAACCAGTTAAATTCATGTTCTGACCCTTTTAATTCCTCTTCTGTACACATTCTTATCTTATCTCCATCCCATTTCAACAACTCTTGATACATCAATAAATTCCCTTGCTTTGTTGGAGCAATACTGAAAGCTTCTTGAGGTGAGGTCCATATTGGAAGTCTTCTATAAAATTTATGCTTTATTTGTAACCACACTTTCAATAAAGTCTTTCAGATACAATGATTATTAAAGTCATTATTTACAATTGCTTTGTCATAACATAAGTATCTGTGCCAACCAAATCTATTATTTATTCCTTCAACTTCTTTTATTGTTGTATTCTCCACTTGAATCCAATCTTTTATTATTTCTAAACAACATGCTTGATAATAGATTTTCAACGATGGCACCTCAAACCCTCCTCTCTCCTTTGCATCTTATAATGTTTTAAATCTTATTCTTGGTTTCTTTCCCTGCCAGATAAATTTCCGTAACTCTTTTTCCTGCTCTTTAAAGACCTTTCCCCTTCCTATTATTGGTAAATTTTGGAAAAGAAACATTAGCTTAGGTAATAACGACATTTTGAATGCATTTATCCTTCCTAGGAGAGACAAATTCATATACTTCCATTTTTCCATTTCGCTTTGGATCTCCTTCCATGTCTTCAAATAATTGTTGTCAAATAACTCTTGATTTTTATTTGTTATTGTTATTCCTAAATATTTTATTTTTTTTGTAATTTGATATCCGGATCTCTTTTACAAATCCGCTTGTTCTTTTTTTGTTGTATTTAAAGTCATCATCCTTGTCTTTTCTCTATTTATCTTATAACCTGCCATTTGTCCATAGTTTTGCAAAATTTCCATCAACCTCTGTATAGATTCTTGTGGTTTGTCCAAAAATATGGTTACATCATCAGCAAAAGCTTTATATTTTATTTCCTTCTTCTTTATTTTTAAGCCTTTTATCTGTGAGTCTTCATTTATTGCTATCAGTAATATCTCTAGTATTACTATGAATAGTAACAGTGATAGTGGGCACCCTTGTCATACCCCCTTCTTTATTTCAAAACTTTGCGTTTTATCTCCATTTATTATTAACTTCGCTGATTCATCCCGGTATATCATCTCCATCCATTTGCAGAATGTTTCTCCCAGGCCATATTCTTTTAAAGTGTAATGCATAAAGCCCCAGGAAACATTATCAAAAGCTTTTTTTACATCCAATGATATAATAGCTATCTTCTTTCCTGGATTTTTATCATAATATTCAATTGCATTCAATAAAGTTCTGAGATTATTCTTCATTTGTCTACCTGGGAGAAAACCTGTTTGTCCTTCCTGTATCAAAAGGTACTTTTTGAATGTCTGAAAACCATAACGAGGATAATCCTCCTCAAGACCCTTTCTCAGTCCCCAAATAGACTCACCTCCCCATGTTGCACAGCCGGTTGGCATGGAGAGACAGGAAATGATCCTAGAAGGCTACGGCCTCCAGGTTCTCAGATGCCTTCTCCCTCACCTTCCTGATGTCAGGCAGGGGTGAGCTAGGGGAGCATAATGGGTTGTTGGAGAAAATCTATAGCTACCTCCTCAATGTCAAATGAGGCAAGAGAGGGTGGAAGACATCCAAAGATCCAGGAAGGCTACAGCCTTCTTTCCATATCCTTGGCTGATGTCCCAGCCACCATCCCAATGTCTCATGGTGGTAGGTGAGTCGAAAATCAGTTGAAGATCCTAGAAGACTATGGCCTGCCAATGATTTCAGATCATAGGGTGCATTCCCTTCAGCCTCTCAGTGCCACATACAGGTGGGCAATGGGAAGAATAATATCAGAACAGTGAGAGGAAGGCTACAGATGCCATCCTGATATTACACCCCACCCTCCTTCTTTAGAGGTTTCTAAAGAGAGGCTGGATGGCCATTTGCTGGGTGTGTTTGAGTGTGTGTTCCTGCATGGCAAGGGGTTGGACTCAATGGCTATTGTGTTATCTTCCAACTCTATGATTCTATGATTCATTGCTGCCCATTAGGCACGTGTTTAGAGTTGTCAGGAGCTTAGCAATCCTTCAATTTTTATATCCTAAGTTGGTAGCAAATCTGAGAGATTAGGTAGACCATGGCTGCCTACCTTGCACACCTGGTTGGCAGAGTTTGGCTCAGTGGTCATTCACTGTGAGTACAATGCTTTCTTCTGCTCACTGGAGCTGAATTTTACCAACTTCTTTTAGCTGCCTCCACTCCCACACAAGGAAATGTCTCTTTAAAATCGCCCTGCTGTTTTCCTCATTTGTGGGAATATTATAGCTCACAAATTATAGGCACAGACAAAGATGGGACAAGTTTTCTCACTATTAATATTCTCCAGCAGACAAGATACAGGACAACAACATCCACATTTGTTCTTAATAACTCTGTGACCATAAATATCTCAATGTATGCAACTGAGAGTTCTATATTAGAGAGTTTCTACATCACGAAGCATGATTACTCTTATTTCAGTTTTTCTGCAAAAAAGGCAATATATATTTAGTTCTTTTGGCATCCTGCCATGATCCTGACTCAGTCCTGAGGGAAATGAACTATAATGGGTTTGAGTAGATCTCTTTTTTTACCCTGGAAAAAAAAAAGAGAAAGCAATATCTTGCCATTATGATTTATTATGAGTATTGCAAATTTGCATATCCATAGCTTTGGAACTGGTGATGAAACAATGAATAAAGAAAGAGCATTCAGCTGCAATGAGGAGACCATGGAATGGTATTTGGGAATATTAGAAAGGTTCAGTTTTCACAAGGTATCAGGTCCCAGGTCAGATTACTTGACAAAGTTGTGCCATTAAAGGGCTACCAACCTCACTTTTACCACTGGCCTGTATAAGTTGTGTCTGGAATCCTGTTGGTGACATGCAAATATTTTAAGTTCCATTACTCATCTTTTTCTTTTAAAAGGCTATTCACAATAGATGTATTTAGTTCTAGGCTGCAGAAGCAGCAACCATTTCACAGGGGCTTGAATCCTGTTACTGACAGCTAAAGTAAAGCCATTGGATCAATGATATGTGTTGATTCAGCAACTGATTTAATTGGGCCACTGTAGTTGGGACTAACAGACAGGATTCTAGCTATGCAACTTCACATTCATAGATGCTGTTTAACTATTTGTCAGTGTGTTCAGTATATCACTTTCTTCACCAGGATTGAAGAAAGGGCCACTGTGCTTTCCCTGTTGCTCAAGGAGACAGGCATGTTGGGCAATCAATGGTGCATCTGCCAATATTGGTTTTCAGCAGAAGTACGGTATAGTGCAACTACCATGTTATTACATGAGTAGGGATTTGTACCACCCAAAAACAATGTAGGATCTTGGACCCTATTTTCAGTCCTCTGTGAACTAGTTTTGAGGGGCATTTGTTCTGGCATGAGCAGAAAATGAACCTAATTTCATCCATTCAATTTAGCTTGCTTTCATCTGAGAAAGGATAAATGGGGATATGGCATGCCTCAGGAACTCAACACTGATTAGGACACGGATTTGGAAGGGAAGGAGCCATTGGCACCCATAGAAGAAACACTTGGCTCAAGGTTCATCTTTGAACATGAAGCTTCCGTGCCCAAGACAACTCTGACCTAGCTCTATCCCTAGCCCTAGAACAACACACTCTTCTCCAGTAGCTCCATCTTTGTGGGAGTTGGTGGATCACACCATCAGCATGCACACTAAGAGTTCCTGGAGAGAAGAGGTAGTGCCAAACTTCAGGCCAGGGCTCTGTCCCTTTGACCAAACATCTATAGCAGGCCACACTTGTAGTGGGCACCAATTGTTCATCACCCAACATGGAGTGCTGGGGTAGCAGGAGGCTGTTCACAGTCTATAATGCTTGCCTGTTCAGGGTGGAGCAGAAAGGTGGTCAAAAATCAGTCCAAAGGTCCAGAGGGCAACATGGTTAGACAGTCCGGGGTCAGAAAATCCAGACAGGAAGTGAGCAGGGAATCTAGAGTTACACTACACAAGGGTTGGCAAGTGAAAGAGTTTTTTCTGGCATCAAGCCACCACCCTCTGCCTTCCTCAAGAAGGTGGGAGCAAGCTGGCTCTCATCCCAATCTGATTAGCTCCTGGTGCACTTTGTGTCAGACACAAGGCTGCTGTTCACCTGGAGAAACTGAGTCATGGCCTGTGACAACACTGACCTGTCTCTAGTGAACATGAAGTGCTATCATGATACTTCCAGTTTTGTTTGCACCCTATTCTAGTCCCAAACACAGTAAATCAACTGACTCCATTGCTGAATGATGAGTCAACATGCATTCATCCAATTTATTCAGTGACTTTACTGTACTCAGGACTAACAAAAGGAATCCGGAGACAGTGGGGGCAACATTCAGCAAACTGCCACGTTGAGGAGTTAATTTGCTGTATTTGGGGCTAATTTAGGGCACAGTGGTCTCAACTCCATTTTCTGCCCTGAAGGATACAAATGGAAGTCCCATTTCCATCATGCGAATCAGTCTTCCCTTGCTACAAATACCTCTGTCTTTGTGCTTCTCTGGCTTAATTTTCTCATTTGCATTTAGCCAAATTCACAGTGATATACTAAAACTACCAATACTTTAAAAATGAAAACGAACATCCTTTGAAGTTTTTTTTTAAATCTCTGTGGCACATCTGTGGTGTAGTTGAAGTATTGCTGTTTCCCATCCCCTTTTAAGAAAGGTTTTTTAAAGTTGTGAAACTTTAGCCGCTTAAGAAGGTAATATCTTCCTATCAGCCCTCACTTCTGACTTAGCTCTTTTGTTGTCAGTTGGAATCCACTTATACATGCAAATACTTTTCATTTACGCTATTTTTTTTTATTTTATATGGCGCAGGAAAGAAATGGCACAAAGCTTTATAAAATCCAAACTTTTCAGTGAGGTAGCCAATTTAGAGGAATGAAAATGGGGATTTTTTAAAACTCTGTATCAAAGCAACAGAAATCCGTTGTAGAAATTGGGGAAAATCAACTGTAAATATTCAACTTTCACTGAACTTTGGACAGTATTTCCAATTCTGATACCTGAAGCAGTGGTGGAAAGCTTCACTCAGTTCAGTCTTGCATGCGGAGATGTATACGATGTCACACAACCTGCGTGTAGGATTCCAGCTAATGCATTTTTTTTTGAGGGAGGAATTACCATTTTCTTCTTAGAGAGATTCATATCCCCACAGAGCATAATTCCATCTGAGGGGTTTAAAAGAATCATCTTAAATATGAACATATATGTTCATGTAAGGCAGGCATCAACAAAGTGATCCCTGTGGGCTGCATGAGGTTCCTATTTCTATGGCCACTGAAGATCCCATCAGTTCCCCCAAACCTCACAGCCCCAATTTAAAAATTTAGTTTTTGAGCAAGTTTTTTCCCCAAAGCCACTCATGATAGCATGTAAAAATGCCTCACCAAGCACAAGAACCCCCCGTGAGTGATCCTTTTCAACACCTCAGAATGACACTACACATACTAATCCCAAATGTCTCCAATTTATTTTGCAGTCCTTCTCAAAATGGCAACAGGAAGAGACACAACATCACCTTTTTGAGAGAGCCTGTAGAAGAAACTTGAGGTATTTGTGCGTGCTACGTTGGATCAAGTTTAGTAGATTGACTCCAGGCTGCCATGTAGTTGCAATCCTCTAATCATAGGTAAATGGATACCTTCCAGATGGGTTTATTACAAGTCCTGTCACCCCAGCCATCATAGCTAGTGAAAGTTGCTGAGAAGAGTTGTGTTCAGAATCATCTGGAGGATACCAAGAGAAAGAGTGTTGTTGGTTTTTGTTTTCTTTTTTGCCCTGAAGCATCATTCCCAGGTTAGATTATTTTCTCTGTTTTCCGAGGGGGAAAGTACCATATACATGTCTCATTAATTTCTGGGATGTGTACAATTGGATTTAATCAAACTATTAAGGCATATATCTAATATTTATATAACCATATGGAGTTAATCTGAGAGTACGCTTTGAAAGAAAATTCAAACTGTTTCCAGAAAGTTTGTCAATGGAAAGCTGGTTCCATAAAAATAAAATATCACCACTAATAAGGCTTCAATTAGATTAAGGCCACTATCAACCTCACTTCTAAAAATACCACTCCAAAACAGACATCTCATTTCTGTGGGTCCAGTTGAAACCAGAGGCTGCAGACGGATCTGAATCAAAACCAGAAAGGGAAGTGCAGAAGGTGTCAAGTTGTGTGTAGGCAATCAGCTTAGGAGAGAAGATTGATAGGCCTCATCCATCTAAGAGCTTATAGGTTTAAAGAACTAGGAGCTTCATATTTCCCGTCAAATTTCTGGCAAAGATGCTATATCTCATACTCCTTTGTGCCAGAAGAAAGCATTAAGACCTGAGCATCCGGCCTTGGGTACCTAAACTGCCTAGCTAATCTTAACGGATCACAAGATTATTACTGAACATGATCACTGCACAAGCATGAATCGAGGTGTCAATTTTCAGAATGGACAGAGGTGCTGAGTTTGGGTAAGGATTCCAGAAAGACAATATGACTGCTCTTCACAGTGCAAGTTGTGGGACTGAAGAAACGTTGACCTTCTAGACTTTTGGACCACAAGTCCTTCCAGCCTCATCCATGACTAACACTACGAGACAGTGAAAACTGTCATCCAACAGATCATGAAAGACAGCCCTCACTACCTCTTGCTCCAGCTGATTGGCTTTCATATCGGTGATGTAATACATCTGTTCTGGATTTTATTCCAAACTTTAAATAAGCTATCTCATGTGCTGAAACCTATCCCCCAATAGGTCCAGCATCTTTAATGGACAGCTTCCTTACTAGTTAGACTAAAACCTGAAGCAGAAAACCTGGGAGAATCCACCCTACTGACATGGAAGCCACCAGCCACTGGAGTGTAATTCTTCACTAATTTAGTTCTCAAAAGTGTGTGTGTGCCTTTGCCTGTCAACTTATGGCAACTCCATGAATTTCATAGGGTTTTCTTAGGCAAGGAATACTCAGAGGTGGTTTTGCCAGTTTCTTACTCTGAAATATAGCTTACAGCACCTGTTATTCATTGGCAGTCTCCCATCCAAGAACTAACCAGGGCTACCCCTGCTTAGCTTCCAAGATCAGACAGGATCTGGTACCTTCAGGGTCTCAAAGCTAATGACAAGTAATTTTGGCAACTTTCTTCCTGCTATAAGAAAGTATTTGAAAAATGTGCAGTTTTTGAAGATTATTTGTGGTTCAGATCTTCTTCCATGCAAAATTTGTGGAATTTATTTTCTTTCTTTCTTTCTTTCTTTCTTTCTTTCTTTCTTTCTTTCTTTCTTTCTTTCTTTCTTTCTTTCTTTCTTCCTTCCTTCCTTCCTTCCTTCCTTCCTTCCTTCCTTCCTTCCTTCCTTCCTTCCTTCCTTCCTTCTCTCTTTCTCTCTTTCTCTCAACAGAAACAAGCATTTTCTGTCTAGGAAACAGTATATTCTGTGCAGAAAATGCTGTTTTCTGTGCAAGCAATCTTTTTGCAGGATAACCCTGAAGTGCTAAAATTCTCATCAGTCCAGAATTCTATTCATCAGGGTTTCCCAAAATATGAGAAACATGTTTTGTTTCTGACATTTTCAAATATTCCCTGCATCCCAACCAGCCACTACTACTTCACCACAGTGAAGATAGAAAAATGTTATCTTCCAGGAAAAAAAAGTCATTTAGGTTTGTAGGTCATCCTAACTGAAAGCTGATGATAATACAGCCGGATGGCAACACAGTGGATCCAGTCAATGGAGTAGGATTTTCCATGGGTTCTAGATTTTTTGAGCACTACTTGTAGGACACTAATGTGAAAACTACAGTGAACATATATTTTTAATTTGCCTTCTGCAATTGAATTTTTGGCAAAACAACTGCACATATTTCTTGTGTTCTTGTGCTCATGTGAAATAGATTTTGAACTCGAATACTTTTTTAGTGACCACATTTGGAGCTCTGCAAGAGCACAGCATGAGGAGGGGGAAATGAATATTTTCAAGGTACCCAAAGCTTAGACAGAACAAATGGTAGCTTTTGAGATTTCTTTCACATTTTTGCCTTTCAAGACTGGAGAGCAAAAATAACATGAAATAAAATAAAATAAAAATCCTATCTTCATCTGAGCATATAAATACAATAGAATGAAAGGCCATCCCGTTCTGTCATACCCCCATCCTGCTTTCAAAGGTCAATAGAAGCACTCTTAGCAGTGATCCTGACCAACCTCTTGATGTGTGAGGACTTCAATCTGCTAAGAAAGGCACAACCAATGGGATGAGAAGAAGGAGTGAGACATAAGAGAAAAACCTAATGGACCGATTCTCTCTTCTGCCCTACCTTGGTTGGATGAGACTATTGGAAAATGAGAGAGATTTGGTGGATCTCTCTACATAGGAGAGCAATTAGGAATGCAGAAAGAAGTTTGAACAGTTTATCAGCCCACCTTATTGCTCCTCAAAAACGTCACTCTAGCTGAGAAGTAAACACAAACTCAGTTTTGTTTAAAAGTAGTTTGCTTATAGATAACTCTGCATACACAAGTATACATACATAGGTTTGTGTTCTTGAAGAAAAAGGAGAAAAAGGTAAACAATTACATGGTTTCATTGGCGCTTCTGTCTTGCAGCGCTCCTGGCCACATGCTTGAAGGAAGGCAGGCAGAAGAAGAAGGGAGATGGAAACAGCCAAAGAACCCAAAACACAAAGGATGCTTGTGTGCCAGAGGAAGAGAGTGAGTGTGAACAAACAAACAGGAATTATCTTGGGGTTTGTCCCCAAACTTACACAGTGATCATACTACGTAACTATGTTGGGGATGATAGGAGTTTCAGCTCCACGGAAACGCAGCGGAAAAACCAGAGTTCAGCGAGCCAGCAGCAGCAGCCTTGTTCCCCAGTAAGGATACTCACACACGGAGGAGTTTCTTCCAAAACAGGAGGCACTTTATCTTGCAGCAAAGTTCCGTTATATACAAAACATAGGACAGACAGACAAAAGCTTGCACCAGGCACCAGGTTTGGTCAACACACAAATACATACTGGCATTGCTTTGTTATATGCATATCTACAACCAGTCAGGTAGAGGTTTGCACACCTCCCTCTACCATCTGCACACGACCCCGGTTTCTTATGCAACCTTGCAATTACCCACAGCTGGGGTATGATGCAACATCTTTGCAGTGGGCTGATCCTTTTCCCAGGGTTCCCTGCCTGGAATCCCTGACAAACTAGTAGTGAATTCAGAGTGTACGAAGATAGCTATTTCCAGCAGAAACCACCAGGACAAAGCAGGGAGTCACGCAGAAGCCAATGAGATACAGAAAGTGATGAGGGGGTGAAGCCAGAGAACCATGTTCCATATATAATTGTTGCTTTTGCTGCTAGTGGTACAGCAAAAGCAGGAAATGACAAGGAAGGAGGTTGGATGGATACAAAATCTACGGAAACCTAAACAGTTCCAGAGCAGGTGGTTTGTAATAATATTCTCCAGAGCAAAACTAGGGCAGTGTATGAGTCCTGGAGGCATTCTATAAAGCCCAAAGACTGCCCACATGAAATCACTACTGGCTGCCTGGCAAACAAGGTGTTTGCATCCAATGAATCCATTCTGACTTTAATTTCTTTTTAAATACAAGCTCTGCATCAGAAGTGCCCTTGTATTACTTTACGTATGCTTCACTCCCCTACCCCTGAAAAGTGAGACTCAGGGCAGTTTTTGCAATAACCAGGAACACAAAAAATATACAAAGCCCTATATTAAAATGGTATTATAACAGTCAATGGAATCAAAATCATTTAAAATATCTCTATTTAAAAGCGTAGTACAAAAACAATATAGCACACAAAAAGGCCCTTTTCTTTTTTTAAAAAAAATGGTTCTCAAAATCCTGCTGGAGCAAAAGTATTTTCAGTTGATCAGAAAAGGATAATGAGGGAGCCAGTGTAGTTCTCTAGAAGGGATTTCCTTTTTTTAAAAAAAAACTAAATTATTACTAGTTTTCAAAACATAAAAAGAAGAAAAGAAATGAAAAGAAAAAGCAGGAAAAAGGAAAAAAGAAGAAGGAAAAGCAACTATAGCAACAAAACAGAAGAAAGCATCTCTTCCAGCTTTCTTTTCGGCAGTCATACACACATATGACATAGGCCATTTCCACATGGGTTTTTTAAAATGGGGCAGAGCGTCCTCCAGGGAGGATGTCTGCACCTGGGAGCAGACTGGGTCGGACCTACTTTACGTATATCTGCACCCCAGACGCTCCGGAATGACCCCAAGTGGTTGTCCAGCGTGCTTTTGAAAGACCGCTTAAAACAGGTCTTTGAAAAGCATGGAGCGTGCCAGTGTGAGCCTGCTCCCTTGTGCAGATTTGCAGGCTCGCCATTTTTGATGCTGGAGCAGTGTGGAGCGGTGAGCACACACTGCTCTGGAGTGGCGTGGACTGGACCGGGGAGCCGAAAAGTCCGGTAAGTAGAGTCACGTGCGGAAAAGGCCAGAATCTAACCTCTCTATAAAACTACATAGTTTACTTCTACCACTAAAAGCATCTTACTAACTGCCAAAGCTAAAAGTTGCCAAATTGTGTTTTTTTCCCAGAAAAGTCTACATGGGGCTTCCAGTTTTTCAGAACTGTCTTTAAAGATTTCTCTCTAATCAGAGCAGATAATCTGTCTTTTTCTGCTGGCTCAGTAAATTTCAACAACCATTCCTGCCTCAATAATACCTTCCAGTGATGTTTTCCATCTTTGTGTGAACAACAGGCTTGCTGGCATAATCATATAGTGGAATAGTCTTCCATGGCTCTTTTCCAAGTGATCATCCAAAAGCCCCAAAGGGAAAAGTTCTAACTTTCATTAGGTATTAATTTTTAAAATCCTCTGCATCAAAGCATGTATTTGGGACCAGAACTCCACATGTACAGCACATATGGTAAAATGTCCCTTCTTACTGTTCACATTTCCAACATACATTCAGAACTGTACATTTTGGACAGTTCTCTGGTGTCATAGACCAATGATACATCACTTTATTAAAGTTCTCTTTCAGATCATACCGTAATGTAAATTTCAACCCCTTAGAAAATTATTTCCAAAGCCTGGGACCACCACTTATAAAGTCCTGGCTCCTGTTTTTATCAAACATGTCTGTCAGCAGTGGCAGGACCAAGAAGGACATTTCTCAAAGATTTCAGAGTTCAAAGAGACATCTATGGAAAGACAGATCCTTCTGATAGACTGGAGCTTCACTATACAGGGATTTATAATTAGCAGGCTGTATGTCCTCATGCTTTGCTATGGTTTAATTGGCAAAACATGACTTAATTGGCAGAATGTATTAATTGGCATAAATATAAAATATACCCTGCTATGGTTGCATGGCCATGCTGGCTAAGAAGAAAAGCTGGCTGCATATATGCATTGCAAAATAAGGTCAAGAAAGACCTCAGGGATAGCCAGGTCATAGTCAAGAAATCACCTGAAAACTCCAGTGATGATGAGGTTACAGTTAACCTTAATGACTCAGCCTTTAAGACACAATAGTGTCTGAGAGATTCCCACAGGATGGCTGATTGTCTTAACTCCTCTCCCTCTGACCAAGCAAGCTTTGCTTTTGTCCCCATACTTGTCTGACAATTTATACCTTTGTATTGTACCTAGAGAGCAATACGTATAGAGCTATGCTAACAAAGGAGTTGTGTGCTTCCCATAACCAATATCAGTTAGCCACCCGGTGCCCTGGCTCCCCACCAGAATTCTTCAGAGTGGACTGTTATGAGAATGATTCAGTCCCCGAAACCTATTCTTTCCTCAGCTTCCTATTTCTCCATCTTATTTTACTTGAACACAAAAGTCTTGATCACATAGCCAGGGCATCAATTCATTTCTTGCTTTGGAAGACCTCCTAGAAAGAAGCAGTAGACCAACCACTCTTGAAGAAACTCTTATTCTGTGAAGTCTTGGGACTTACAGGGGGCTGCTATGCCCCTCTGTGAGATGCAAGCATTAGACAAAACCATGGAGGAATTTTCTGTCAACAGCTGCAGACTACAGCACTTAAAAGAAATGTCCATGTTTAGCTGCAGTAGAATAAGGGTGTTTCCCTTCCCAGATAAGAATTCTGTCCCCCTCCTCCTGAAATTTTCCTTCAGTCCCCAAGTTTCCAACATTGAAGTACTTTAAAAATTCACTCAAGCCTTTAGAAATACAGTTTAGGAGTACAAACAGAAGAGGCAGGCAAACTTAGCAAGGGAATAAGAACACAGCTAATGTCACATTCTAGGTGAAAGTAATTTTCAGCATCTCACTCCTCTGCAATGCTTGAGATTTGAGGAATGAAGAAAAATTTCACGCTGGGGGCAATACCCTCATTTTGTCCACTGCCATGCCTGATAGTGGGCAAACAGGAAAAGATCATTGCTTTTGCTCCTTGAGCATTTTTCTCCAAAAGGCAACACGATAGAAATACAATACCGGACTAGAATGGACTATTGAGCTGACTGAGTAGGTTCATTCTTATAACATTATCACCACATCACTCATGTGAGATAAGAAATATTGGCCCATGAAGAGAATTTGGATGGAAGGACTCTTGTTTCTGTGCAGAAGAGTTCAATAACTTCACATCCCTCAGAACATTCCAGTTCAACAATGCTTTTCACACCAGTGTTTATACGGAGACGATTTTAGATAAGGTAGTAGATGCCAACTTCAAGAATCAAGAGTTCAAGTCTTGTTGTCTCTTGATCTTAATGGCAACATTCAAGAAGAGCCATTTACCACATGGTCATTTTGTGTGCAAGAGTGCAGTATGAGGAGGTTCCTTATGGCTTCCTTACTAAAGCATATTTCTGAGGGAGGGAAGTGGTTTGTTCCTAGCAAACTATGCCCTTTAAAACTGAAAATAATGCTGTGGCTACATACTGAGTGCCATTCATGCTGGGGAATTGACTCAAGCAAAGGCCTTCACCTCTGTCGGAAAATAATTATTCATGAATCTAAAGAATGTGCCTTCATAACAGAAGAGCCGGACCTACTGAAGGCCACAGTATCTTTCACAGAGACTATTTTAAAAAAACAAACACTTCTAGCATTCAAATATAGTGTCTCTAAACTTGGGAAGGATGAATTTGTCTTTCTCCCACGTTTGATTATTTTTTTAAACAAGATATCTCAAGTTCTCACCCTCATATTGATGAAGAAATGTGCAAATTTGGGTACATTATTATCAAAAATGAAAAAACACAAAAGTCTCAGCCATCTGTGCTGGTCAAATTCAATGGGTACAGCTGTTCTGAAAATGGAGAGGACGAGGTGATACAGGCTTGTCACATAGCTGTTAAAGATGAGGGCCTAACGTCTCTTCTGGCCTCAGTCAGAGGAGACCGAGTGAATCCATTGGAGTTATTATATGTGTTGACTCATCTTGCAACAATTGATTGAAAAGGTCTACTCAAGGAGCCTATCAGTAAGGCCATTTCCACACTATACTGTTATAGTACTATTATTCCACTTTCAACATCTTATGAAATCCTGGGAATTGCATTTTAGGGAGAGGCATCTTTGGTTTCAGTAACAAGAAACCCCAGAATTCCACAGGATGTTGAAAGTGGAATAATAGCATTATAAGAGTGTAGTGCGGAAATGGCCTAAAAAAGAGGTGGACAAGCTTTCCTACCTAATTCTGCTTGACCTTATGACCTGGCTATACTGAGGTCACCCTGACCTAGCCCAGGCTTACAGCCAGTGTCCTGCTTACTGCATGTTTCCCAGCTACAAGTGTCCAGTTTTGTTTTGTTTTTTTAATATGAAAATGGTATTTCTTGCCAATTTTGCTATCTACAGGGTGTGTGTGTGTGTTTAAGGTATGGTAACAGTTATAACAAGAACTTTGAATTCTGCCTGGAAATGGACCAGTAGCCAATGATGCTGTCTCAACAGGGGGTTCTCTGTAACCAACCTTGCCATAAGATTTTGGGTTTGCTGAATTTTCTTAATAGTTTCCATAGTTTCCCCCATGTAGAATGTGTTGTTGTTGTTGTTGCATGCCTTCAAGTTGTTTCTGACTTATGGTAACCCTTAGATGAACCTATCACAGGGTATTTTTTGGCAAGATTTGTTCAGAGGAAGTTTGCTATAGTCTTGCTCTGAAGTTGAGAAGGTGTAACTTGCCCAAAGTCATCTAGTGGGTTTCTGAGACCAAGCCAGGATTTGAACCATGGTCTCCAGACTTCTAGTCCAACGCTCAAACCACTATACCATGGCAACTCTTGTAGAGTGTATTTCAATAACTAAATGGGATATAATTAAGGTAGGCCCTTTTCACACAGCGTTTTCCATGCGAAAGAGGGCCTGGAGCGTCGCGTGATTGTGAGGAGTGATCCGCATGACACACTCACAATTGTGCAAGGATCCAGGGGCCGACAGGCACCGATCATGCATCTTTGCATTTTCAGCTAGAAGCCAAAAATGGTGCATGACTGCATATTGCTCCTGGGCCCCGTGCACACTTACCTGGCTTGCGGAGCCTCCAGAGCTGCGCCGGTCAAGCTTCCTGCCCCAGGGCGGCCTGGGAAACTCCCAGGCTGCGCTGCAGAAGGAAGAGGCGGGGCTCTCACGTGAGCAGGCAGCTTGTGCAGAGTCAAAGGACCCTGGACGCGAGAGCCTCTTGCTGGAGGTTGCTTTCGCGATCCCCGCACCCCATCTCTAGAAGACGGTAAGGTACGGAAACAGCTGTACATGACACCGTAGCCAGATCTGACATTTCCAGGAGCAGGCACAGCTGTAACACTAGTTTTAACTGTGCAGAAACACTCCTGGCTTCCACTGAAACTTTGGCATCTCATCCAGGCTCTGATCTGAGTCCAAAAGTCTGCCCAAGCTGTAAAGCTTTTTTTTGAGGTGAGGCAGCGTATAACCCCATTCAGCCTAAGAGAGCCTGATCCATTTTTACCCCACTCAAGGTAATGGATCAGCCTCTCTTAGATCCTAAGGTCCTTTCTGCAGCCTAACTTTTTCTGGTGACATCCGGTGAACATCCCAGCATTGTTACTGCCAGGAGGGGAGCATAACAGGAATGCTCCCCTCTTCGTTGTCTGCCTCCATGAATGGAGGGAGAGCAATGACACCACTTCTTTCTTCTGCAGCACAGGGTGCACTGGGACAGGAAGTCCATCCATTGTGCTTCGAGGACCTCTGCTCATAAGTGTGGGTTCATGGCAAGATGGTGGCACAATAACTGGTCATTGATGTGTTTACCTGTCAATGATTTACTGCACAATCGCACTGCCTCAGGATGGGAGAGTGATGGGATCCAGATGATGTCATGCAGAACTGTCATCCAGGTCCTGTCCTTCTCCCACCCCCAGTGCAGGATGTCATCATCCTGCGGAAAGGGGCTAGGTTCCTCCCATCTCCCTTCCAGTGCCAGCTTCACTGAATTTCACCACCTGGATAGTTAGCTCAATTTCAGGCTTCCAGACCCATAACCTTTGGCCAGTCTACTCTCCATGAATGCGCAGGATGAATTTGATAAAGATGTATTAGTATCAGATTGACCTAGAATGCTTTGTTCATATGATATCTCCTAGCAGCATCTTTTAAACAGCCCAGTAAAATTAACTTGCTAAACAAGGCTTTGTTAAGTGGTGGTAAGGAGCAAGAGGCAAATGAAGTACCTTTCTCATCATTAAAGAGCAAGCTGCATTGTTTATCACTAATTGTCTATGCTGTGTTTAGTCTGACTAGTGTTCTTTATCAGCAGGAAGTAACTCGGTATAATTGTATTTATTTTGCTAACCCCCTGTGGTTTAATCTATAACAATAAAAGGCCTTATGTGAAGGAACAAAAGAGATTGTCACTGACAAATTAATTAGTGTTCCATGGTGCCATGTATACTGATTTGCTGAATACTGTTTTTTACTCTTTCCAGAAATCAGTTTATTTTTTTTTATTTTTTTTAAAAAAAGTGTGTTCACAGGCTCAAATGTAACGTGTGTGTGTGCTTTTTTCCTGGCTCTCTCTCTCTCTCTCTCTCTCTCTCTCTCTCTCTCTCTGTGTGTGTGTGTGTGTGTGTGTGTTATGTCCTCTCTACTGGTTCTCCAGTTTTAGCAACTCCCTTTCTTTCCTCTAGAAGTCATTGGTTTTCCTTCTCTGATTTCCTAATCTTAATTCTCCCCACTGTTTTAACGCTCTTTAAAACCCCAAGATTTTCTCCCAGCAAATCTAATCAACTCTTAACTTGGGCTAAAACTGACTGGCATCAAAATGGGACAGAAGAATTTAAGCCTATTTTGCAAAACCTAAAAACCAATCAAAACGAGCCGAAACAAAGGACAAGACCGTTCTTTCATGGAACTATAGAGTATTATAGTGGCCAAGTGGTTAGGTTCCTATGTTAGGAATGGCTTTTGAAATACACATTGGACTTAATACACAATAGGAAGGTCCCATCTTGAGTCTTCACTACCATTCAGCTTAGCCATGGTAGTTGCAGTGGTGGTAGACCCTACTGGTGTATCAAGCTTGCATATTTCTCAGAAGATGCTGCACGGTGGTACCACACCTATAACATAGCTCTTAACAAACAAAGCTCAGAGGAGCTCCCCAGACTTAGAAAGAACTCTGAAGTTAGTCAAGTTCAAGAGCACAACTTTCTGATTTCTGACAACCGTTCACTACCTAGATGAAAGATCCATACCCTCCAACATTTCACAGGTAAAAACCAGGACATATGTGGTCAAGCAATATAAAAGTGTGGTCAAGATAACAAAGTTATTAATAGGGAAGGACAGGCAAGGTTGCAGCAGTTTGCTTTTGTTTGAGACTACTGGGAAGGACAAGATTCTGCCTCGCTCCTTTCCTCCCTCCTTGGGTTAACTGGGTGCAGATTATGTTTGCACTTTGAATTCAGTTTTCAATGGTTAAAAGAAGTTGAGGACAAAGGAAGAAAGTGGATGCGTGAGAGAGAAACTGGAACATTTTGAAAAAGTTGAAAAAGTGGGATGGCAGAGGACTAATTGGGACAGTCTTGACTGAATTTGGACAGTTGGAACCTTCAACGATCATGGAAAATGCCAGAAAGGGCTAGGAAAGGAAATGCTAGGGGGGAAAAAAACTGCTTGGAACTGCAAAGAGCTATTGCCACTAATAAGAATTAGTGACTCATACTAGGCTAATTGTCTATCTCAGGCCATTTCCACACTACACTGTTATAGTGTTATTATTCCACTTTGAATATCCCATGGAATCCTGGGGTTTGCAGTTTAGGGAGGGACATTCAGAATTCTAAGCCAGAGAGCTCTTTGGCCTCCAGTTAACTACAAACCCCAGAATTGCCAAGAAGTTAAAAGTAAAATAATAGCATTATAAGCATTATAAGGGAGTGGAAATGGTCTCAGCTTAAGGTAGATTCCTATGTTCTTAATCACACAAGGACTAGTATGGCTGAGTGTGAATGGGCATCATAAAAGAGCTCATTCTTCGTACAATGTTGACATTGTTGGGAGAAACTTGGGAACGATGGAATGTAGATTCATGCTGTAAAAGTAAGAAAATCACTATGTCTTAAAAGCTGTCCGCTACTTTGATGCTTTAAAGGATGGCTAGCTTGCTATGCTGTCTGAGGCTGAAGAGGCCCAAGCAATGGCCTTGAAGACAAATGGGGAATATTAGGAATGCAGCATGTAGATAACAGAGAAAGAGTTTAAAGTTTAGCAGCAAACAGCTCATTTAAATGGTAAAAATCATGCCAAAGTGGATAATTTAGTATGTTAATTGCCCCCACTGCTTATTATGGGTCGTTGGTTAGTGACTGGCTCAATATACATGCCCTGATACCTGATGCCCACCAGATTTATGTAGAAGGAATGTAATTGTAGATGCTTTTCTCATTAACATGTAGAAATGTATAAAGGATAGCGCCTTCTTTTTGTTTGTCTGCCCGATTTGTGGAAATCTAATTCCTCAGACAACTTTTATTTTGCTGCAGTAGAAAAAGTTACTTTATTTGTTTACCCCTGGTGTGTGTGTATGTGTGTATTCTTTTCTTTTTGGTTGGTCACATAGAATCATAGAATCATAGAAATGTAGAGTTGGAAGAGACCGCATGGGCCATCCAGTCCAACCCCCTGCCATGCAGGAACACCCTCAAAGCACTCCCGACAGATGGCCATCCAGCCTCTGCTTAAAAACCTCCAAGGAAGGAGACTCCACTACACTCCAAGGCAGCAGATTCCACTGCCGGACAGCCCTGACCGTCAGGAAGTTCTTCCTGAGGTTCAGGTGGAATCTTCTTTCCTGCAGCTTGAATCCATTGCTCCTTGTCCTGGTCTCTGAAGCGGCAGAAAACAAGCCTTCTCCCTCCTCTACATGGCATCCCTTCAAATATTTAAACATAGCTATCATGTCCCCTCTTAACCTTCTCGTCTGCAGACTGAACATACCCAGCTCTCTAAGTCTATCCTCATAGGGCATGGCTTCCAGGCCCTTCACCATTTTGGTCGCCCTCCTCTGGACCTGCTCCAGCTTGACCATGTCCTTCTTGAATTGGGGTGCCCAGAACTGGACACAGGATTCAAGATGAGGTCTAACCAAAGCAGAGTAGAGTGGTACCAGTACTTCCCTTGATCTAGACACCATACTCCTATTGATGCAGCCAAGAATTGCACTGGCTTTCTTGGCTGCCACATCACGCTGCTACTCATGTTCAGCTTGTGGTCTATTAAGACTCCTAGATCCCTTTCACATGTACTGCCATCCAGCCACGTGTCCCCCATCCTATATTTCTGCATTCCATTTTTTCTACCTAAGTGTAGGACCTTACACTTCTCTCTGTTGAATTTCATTTTGTTAGTCTTGGCCCAGCTCTCCAATCTGTCCAGGTCATTTTGAATTTTGATCCTGTCCTCTGGCGTATTAGCAACCCCTCCCAATTTGGTGTCATCTGCAAATTTGATCAGCATGCCCTCTATTCTTTCAACCAAGTCATTGATGAAAATATTGAACAGCACTGGACCCAGGACAGAACCCTGTGGCACCCCGCTAGCCACTTCTCCAGGAGGAAAAGCAGCCATTGGTGAGCACCCTTTGGGAACGGTCAGTCAACCAGCTACAGATTCACCTGACAGTAGCTCTGTCCAGCCCACATTTTACTAGCTTCTTTGCAAGAATGTCATGGGGAACTTTGTCAAAGCGCTTACTGAAATCGAGATATGCTACATCCACAGCATTCCCTTCATCTATCAAGCTAGTAACTCTATCATAGAAAGAGATAAGATTAGTCTGGCATGACTTATTTTTGAGAAATCCATGTTGACCTCGTGATTACCGCGTTGCTTTCTAAGTGATTAGAAACTGACTGCTTAATGATCTGCTCCAGGATCTTTCCGGGTACTGAGGTCAGGCTGACTGGGTGATAATTATTTGGGTCCTCTTTTTTTCCCTTCTTGAAGATGGGGACAACATTTGCCCTCTTCCAGTCTGCTGGAACTTCTCTTGTCCTCCAAGATTTCTCAAAGATTATAGCAAGCGGTTCCGAAATGACCTCTGCCAGTTACGAAATGACCTCTACCAGGAAAGAAACAGAACCCACTTTGTTAATATCAATGAACCCATTAACTCATTTTGAAATAAATGTGTATCACTACCACTTACAGGAGAAAGAACCATATTAAGAAGAGGGTAGAAGTCTCTGACCATTAACGCCCTACACTGTTATGGTACTATTATTCCACTTTCAACATCCTGTGGAATCCTGAGGTTTGTTGTTTAGGGAGGGGCATTTAGAATTCTCAACCAGAGAGCTCTTTGGCCTCAGTAAACTACAAACCCCAGAATTCCACAGGATGTTGAAAGTGGAATAATAGCACTATAACAGTGGAGTGCAGAAATGGCCTCTGACTAAAATATCAAAGGAACACATTGGTGAACCCAGAGTTTGGAAGGCTACTCTAAAAGAAAGCACATAATTGTATTTCCAAGGCCCTCCATACTATAGTTACTTGCTATTCTGTTATAGTGTTAAGAAAGCAATCTATTATTTCCCCATTTTTCACTGAGCAACTATTTCTCTCAGTCATTTTAAAGACATCTAAATACTACAGCCTGCTGGCCTGTGGTGCAAAATGTCCTGTTCCCTTCATTGTTATCTCAACATCCACAACAGTGCACAAGGCAGCAGCATGAGGCACAGTGCAAGCCAGCACGTGAACCATGAAGTATTCCTCCTCCACTATTTAGTGAGGCCACACCCTCATAATTATCAAAATAATTAAAAAAATTCAATGGAAAAAAGAGTGATGTTACCCCTTCTTAAGTTCCAGTCATAACGAAATGTTATAATTGCTATTCGGGAAGAGGACCTCATCAATTGTAACAAATTATTTCTAAGCTCTAGGTATGTTCTTCTGCCCTTCCCACTCTGACAACCTCCAGCTGTCAAGATCTGGCAGTGACAGTCCCAACTAAACCTCTGTCTTCCCAGCTGTTCAGCTGCTTTTAAAATATCCTAGTTTCTCTCTCGTCTTCCTGCTTTCCTCCTTTTATTTTCAGTATACTTCAATAGAGTTGGGGAGAGGATTGGAATCTTGCCTTTCCCCGTAGAATCTGGGAAAAGCAAACTGCCCCAACCTCTCCTAGCTTGTATATTCTTCCTCATTTAATAATGTTTGCCATCTTTCCTACACCTCAGTCCTGCTTACCCACTGTCAGAGGAAACACCAAGGCCATTTCCACACGAGACTGTTATAGTGCTATGATTCCACTTTCAACATCCCCTCCCTAAACTGCAAACCCCAGGATTCCATCGGATGTTGGAAGTGGAATCATAGCACTATAACAATCTCGTGCAGAAATGGCCCAAGTTAGGCTTCTCTTCCATGCTAGTTAGCCTACTTAGGCCATTTCCACACCGGGCTTCTGTAATGGTGCAGAGCGACCTCTCACGGAGGTCTTCTGCACCGTAGAGTGGACTGGCATGGACTACTTTTCATAGTTCCACACCAGAATCCACTCAGGAGCGGCCGGAACTAGCCGCGCTGCGTGTTTTTTAAAAACCTCTTTTTCGAGGTTTTTAAAAAGCACGGAGCGTGCAGCCCCATGCCGCTCCATCGCCCGGCTCCAAAGTGGATTTGCAGGCGTGCGCAAGTGCGTGCCTGCAGATCTGCGGGGGCGGGCTTCCGGCTGGGGAGTTTCTCCAGTTGGTGGAGAGCCTCCACCAACTGGAAGCCGCCATTTGGGATGCCGGAGGACTGCGGAGCAGCGAGCTCGCGCTGCTCCTCGTGGCGATGGACTTACCTGGCTTCAGGTAAGCTCCGTTTTAGGGTGTTTTCACCCGTCCCCCCCCCACATGTGGAAAGGGCCTTAGTTGCTCTGTTGCCATATTGCTTTGACTGTTTAGCTATTTGGGTTTTAAGAGGGATATGCAGGCCAGAGGCTGGGAACTAAGGTCATTTTAGAGAGTCAGTACAACTTGGTGTTGTGTGTGAGAGAAAGAATGTGAGCAGTAGACCTCTGGGAGGGGAAGTAGGGAGTTTTTAAAAATTAAACCTGTGATGCATCTTCAGTTCTGGCAAAAGAGATGTCTCTCTGCTGTGTCTGATCTTTAATAAAACCTTTCTGGATTCATCCATCAAACCTGCGTTTTGAGTCAGAACATTACAGCCACACATATCCTGGATTTCATCTGTGAAATGTTGGAGCTTATGCACCCTCCATTAACTAATCCTTCCTTTCCTTCCATCCAACAACCTCAACACCAGCAAGAAATCAGGTAGAGCAGAATTTGGAGGTCTAGGATACTAAGTTGAAGGACGGTGTATCTTAACTCACCACGATAGGCCTTGTGATACAGAGAAAAAACAGGAGTGGAAAGAAACACAAAGCTCCAAATATGTCTGTTCCTGTATCTAGTTCTGGCTTTTACAGAGAGAGGAAACCTTCATCTTTGCTGATGAACAGAAGCTATGGGGCTTCCTGTTTTGAATCTGTGTGTTTTTAAGCTCACACCTGTGATTGTCTGGGAGTAAATAAAACCATTCTTTCCTGAGCAGCATGGAAGTCACATTTCCCTTTCTGAGTGCTTTGTTGTTTCTGTTTCCAATTGCTGCTAACTAATGTCTAGCACTTAAATCTGTCTCAATTAAGAATGTTTCCATTGAAGTAGAGAATGCATTTCATCTGTGCAACCATTAATCACATCCTCATTAACTTAACTATTGTCAGGAGTTTCTTCTTTTCCCCTTCTTTTTTTACCCCCCAGGGAAGATAGAAGTGGAATTTCTATTCCACTGCTTGTGATCATACAATGGGGGAAAAGCAGAAGAAGAAATCTTTGTCAACAACTCCAGTGGAGCTTACTAGGGAAAGTCTATTATCTCTCTGCACATTATACAGAAGTATTTGATGAGGCCAGACACCCAGAAATGCTGCATTGTGGAATAAATTGAAATGCATTTCTTTCTGTCTCTCTCTCTCTCTCTCTCTCTCTCTCACTTTTTAAAAGAGATTTTCTTGGCATTCCCTCAATTCATGTACTTTAGTCTTTCAGCAGAAATAGCTTGGTCCAGTTTGAAGAGTCAAGAACTGCTAGGAGTAGGTACTTAAATAAAGCATTTCCATATGTACCAGAAATGGAGCTCACCTTCATGGTGTTTTATGAGCTGTGATTGGCTGGTCCTACCCAGGCTTGCCCAGCTCATCACTTCACAGCCAGCATCAACCCTTTTTTGGCTTCTTCCTGACACAGCCAGGTATGGTGTGAGCAGGCCGGGGAAAGCCAAGAAAGGATAATTAAGCTCAACAACTACAGCTATGTCCTGACATAACAGGTGGCAATGGATCCACGTAACGGGAGTGGAAACAGCATGGGGTGCGCTGAGTGAGGCTCATCATACAATAATGCAGTCACCCTCTGTAACCTCCTGGAGTCCTCCAGAGGTCTTGAATATGCATTGGCTATTGGAACATAGCTGGCAATTATTGTTGACTGCATCCCTCCACCACAGACCTCTATGTGGCCATATTCAGGAGAAGAAAAAAATGTGGCTTTTATTAAAGGAAGGGAATAAAGGGGGAGAAAAACAACTCTGATGCCATTGTGGCAGTCTACTATAGACCCCCAACCCAGAGTGAGGACTTGGATGATGTCTTCCTGGAACAGATGACAAAACATTCATAATGGTGAGATGTAGTAATAATGGGGGATTTCAGCTATCTTGATATTTATTGGAAGTCAAATGCTGTCTATAATATAAGGTCCAACAAATTCCTCACTTTCCTTTTCAGGCAATGTCATTGTCCAGAAGATGGAAGAGGTGACATGGGGAATGCTTATTCCAGATCTGATCCTAACCAACAATAATGATCTGGTTAATGAGGTGGAGGTGGCAGGATCCTCAGGTAGAAATGACCATGATCCCCTGAAGTACAGTGGAAATGGGAGGCCAAGCATAGTCAGAAATGCATTCTAGATTTTAAGAAAGCTGATTTCAGTAAACTTAGGGAAATACTGGGTATGATCCCATGGTCAGGAATACTAAAAGAAAAGGGAGTTTATGGTGAATGGGAGTTTCTTAAAAGTGAGATATTGAAGGCACAATTTCAAACAATTCCAATGAGAAGGGAAAGTGGGAGGTGTCTAAAGAATCCAGGATGGATGTCTAAAGAACTTTCAATGGAGCTAAGCTTGAAAAGAGACATGAAAAAAAAAATGGAAAAAAGGGGAAATCACCAAAGACGAATTCAGACAAATAGCAAGCAAGTGTAGGGAGAAAGTCTAAAAAAGGAAAACACAGAAAAAGCTCAGGCTTGCTAAAGAGGTTAAAAACAACAAGAAGAACTTTCTGGTTACATCCTTAGCAAAAGAAAGAACAATGAAATAGTAGGCTTTCTGTGGAGAAGATGGTGAAATGCTAACAGGACAAAGAACAGGCAGAACTTCTGAACACCTTCTTTATCTCTAGCCATTTCTGCACTACACTGTTACAATGCTATTATTCTACTTTAAAAACAAAACAAAACAATAACCCCACAATACAGTTCTAGGCTGCATGAATAGCAGTATAGTGTCTAAGTCAAGGGAAGTAATAGTACCACACTATTCTGCTTTGATCAGATCCCACCTGGAATACTGTGTCTAGTTCTGGGCACCACGGTTTAGGAATGATATCGACAAGCTGGAACGTGTCCAGAGGAGGGTGACCAGAATGGTAGAAAGCCTGGAAATGATGCCTTCTGAGGAGCAGCTTAGGGAGCTGGGTATGTTTAGTCTGGAGAAGAGAAATTCAAGAAGTGACATGATACCTATGTTTATATATTTGAAGGGATGACATATGGAAGATGGAGCAAGCCTGTATTCTGCTGCTCCATAGACTAGGACATAGAACAATGGTTTCAAACTTCAGGAAAAGGATTCCATCTAACCATTAGGAAGAACTTCATGATGATAAGAGTAGTTTGATAGTGGAACATGCTGACTCAGAGTGTGATGCCCTTTTTTGGAGGTTTTTAAAGAGAGGCTAGATGGCCATCTATTGGAATACTTAGATTGTGTATCTTTGCATGGCAGAGGTTTGGACTCCATGGTCCTTGTGGTGTCTTCCAGCTCTATGATTTTATTATTCTATGTGTCTGAACTGTGGTGCTAAGAATAGTCCAAAGATCTTTTTGAAGACCTGAAGGAGGATGAAAAATAGCTTTCAGGTGGGGTCTTCTCATAGGGATTTCTTGACACCTGGGAAGTCCCTCTCTCTTAGTCTTCAATCATATCCATCCCCATTGTTAATGTGTACTCAGATAATTACCTGGTAACTGTTTGTCACACTTCTTCTGAATACTGACACCGTGGAAGTGACAGTGTATCTGTCAGTGTGCCCACTTATTGTTCTTTTTTGCAATGAAGAATGCACAGTGACTGTTTCAGTAATCCCAGGAAATCAAGTTGTGCACCGAAGGCATCGATGAACAGTTGTGTACCATTTAGGAATGCATAGCTGCATGTGGTTGCACTTGTGGCACTCCCCTTATACAACCATGAAGTGAATGTGTCTGTTTCAGAATAGCATCCCCCACCTCAAATGTAATTGTATGCAGAAGGAACTTATACATGTGTGCGGCCTCAACAGGATTCTTGCCAAAAAAAAAAAAAAAGGAACCTATCTTCCTATCTTTGAAATATAAAAGGCAAGGGCAACAGCAAACACAACAAATGTCATGAAAAAACTGTGAACTTCAAAAATGAGTATTGACATAAATAGTTGCTTTAATATCAAAGTGGTAAATGAAATGACTGTCCTGTAACAAAGAGGTGGATAATGGCTTCTGTGTCAGTGGGGTGATGAACATCATGTGCAAGTTAGGTTGAAGTCTGGAGGAGGTGTCAAAGGTTCTGAAACTATCTTTTGATAGATTTCAGTATCTTGGATAGCTCTGTTACCCTGTGAACTGGGGGTCCCGGGAGGGACACCAAAATGTGCTCAACTAAAGTTCGGGAAAATTAGATCAGAGCGCTGCTTAGCGTTATGAGAGGCAGGGTAACTTAGCGAGATCTTGAACCCTATGTCTACGGGGTCGGGTCGAGTCAAGGAGCACACAGAAGTTGAAATAATAAATGATGTTTATTAAATACAAGCAAGACAGTGTATGCGACACACTCATACAAGATAACTAAAGAAAATAAAGATTGGAGTGGTATAGAGGGATTTTTAGAGGGATTGCTGGTTTGGGTGATACTTCACCTGTCCTGAAGCCCAGGAAAAATAGAGAGCAAAGCTGAGGTGCGATGTAGCTCAGCACGTGGAGCTGAGGGGAGGCTCGCCAAGCAAAGTGGCAGCAAGGTGGAATGAAACTCGGGAGCGTTCCGAGGAAGGTCTCGGAATCAAGGGTTTTTATAAGGAGAATTGTGACTGCAGGCTATGCCATACTTGAGGGAAAACAATAGATTTGGAGTTGGAGACAAAGCCTCCGAAAGGTCAGAATCTGAATGATTGAGTTATCGTAGCGGTTCTCAATAGAGTAGCCAGTATGCAGACGCAGAGTACTTGGGTATTGCATAGTTTACCCATCAAGCTGCCATCGCGGGGCAGAGGCTCTTTTGTAAGTGGCGTGCATACTTAATTCGAGTACTTGGCTGGAGGTCTCCTAAAGCAGTGAGTCAGCTATTTCTGGCCTGCCTGTATTGTAGTTTGAATCTTACGGCTATTAACGGCCGAGCTTGTTTACGTGCTTGTCCAGTGGTGTCGCAAGCATGTGGAGAGGAATAGAGAAGTGCAGCGAAATTGTGATATCAAGGGATATCTTTTAATATCCCCAAAGCTCGGACTAGCCAGGGCAGTAACAGCTCCTTAAAGTCCAGATTAAAATCTGGAGTGGATTCACTCCCCCATGCCACCAGAGCCACAAGCCAGCACTACCCTAACTTAAAATGTTAGCCACCACCTCCCCCTTCAAAGAAATGCACAGATTTTGTTAACTTTCTTGAGGAAAAAAACCCTTTCTTCAGTGACGTTTAGTGTAGTTCTGGGAAAATGGATCATTGTCTGAGAAATTACTTTTTGGGGCTCCTGCTCCCCAAATCCCTCAGCCAACATGGTTGTAGGCCATGCCATTTAGGGGTTTCTGGAAGTGATGATCCAGAAAACTGACTTTTCTAGAGACAAAATAAAATATTGTTTGGAACACAGAAGAAGCAAACCACATTTCTAAGTAGGAGGAAGCTTTGTTCCACATTCGTTTTCTGTAAACAAAATAATGGTATATTTCACTTTCATGTTTTTTTCTCCAAAAAACACACTTTCTCTGAAGTCTGACTGATTTTGATGGCAGTAATGTTCTAGTAAACATACTAAAGGTGGCAGTTTTATTTAAATTTCAAGTTTATGATTCATTTATAATTTCCAGGTGCTGAAAGAATCTTGTTTTTTATTCTGACTAATGCACAATGATAGAAAACCTATTTCATTTCACACATGGGTACAGTAATAATACATGTATGGGCGGGAAAACTGAGCTTTTTGTCTGCTGGGTCATTACTTCCCCTTGCTCACCCTTTAGCTCCTTAGCACCTCCTATGAATAAGAATCAAATGCACCCATGATCTTACATAATTGCCCCTTAAAAGCCGGAATCTTCTTGATGTGCTTTGTACACCTAAGTGTCCTTATTCAGGTGGCTGTACCTCTGATGCCATTGCACCTGGAGCATATTCAGTCCACAGCTGTGCAAGCACAGTTTAACAAGTGCAACTCTTGCATGTGCATCTGTGTAGTCTTGGGCGGGGCATAACTGTTCATCAGTATCTTCAATGTACTCCCTGATTCACCGGGATTGCAGAAAAGCCACTGTGCATCCTCCCTGGCACAATGAAACAAGAAGCAAGCAGATTAACAGGGACACATTTCATTGCACACTGTCAGTATTCAGCACAAGTGTTGGGTAGTGCAACTGTAACTTAACTACAGTAGTGCAGATTTGCACAAGCATACTGCAGCAGCCTGTCCGTGGTGTGCTATCTAACTGAGTTTGTTCATTGTTAATCTCAGAAAGCATTAAAAAAGAAACTATTGAAGACACTGCATTTCCCTCTAGGAGCCTGCTTGACTTTTAAAATCTTTGGGGGAGGGATTTTCTCTGTTCAACCATGATATGACTCATTTGAAAACACAATAATGGCTTAGGAAAGTGGAAGGCAGTAGGAAAAGAGAAAGACAACATTATCTATTAGGCTCAAAGAAGCCACAGTTTTGAGTCTGCCAGACTTGAGTAGAGCTATTCATGAGAGGATGTCATGGAGTCCTTCATTGACAGGATCACTATAGGTTGAGAGTGGCTTGACAATTTAACAAGAAAGGACCTTCCCAGTAGCCCAGACAGAATGCCAGTAGTAATCAAAGAGGAGGAGGGGGTAGAGGAGGAGACCAAGACCAAAACTAAGACCAAGACCACCCAAAGTAGCCAAATGTTGACTCCTGATTCATTATAGGATGTCAAACAGTGGGTGGAGGGGTAAGATATGCACTGGTTATATCCTGTTTGCATTCTTCGTCAGGTTCCCTTTGAAACCTCATTGAGTCCAAAGAGCTGCAGGAAGGTTATTAACTAGGACTGGCAACAGGGAACACACCACTTCCATGTTACAATAGCACTATTGTCTGCTGGCCTGTTTCCAGGCTTAATTCACAGTGCTGATGATGATACATGAAGCCTTATATGGCTATTCGAAGAACCATATCTCCATTTATGAGCCTATCAGAGCTCTGAGATCCTCAGAGAAGGCCCTTGTTACCCTGAAAATCTGGGGGTCCCAGAGAAAGTAAGCTCAGTGGAGCACAAGCAATAGCAAAAGCAATGCAAGAGGCAGGGTAACCTAGCGAGATCATTTACCCAGTTTTTATGGGGTCAGGCCCAGTCAGAAATCACACAAAAAGGTCCAATGAATGACTTTATTAAACAGCATTAGCACTCATCAACCAAACACTCACAGACACCTCCAAGGGCTAAAGAGAAATAAAGAGTGGAAATAAGATAGAGGGATTTTTGAAGGATTCGTAGTTTGGGTGATACTGCACCTTTTCCTGAAGTCCTTGGTATGGAAAGCAGCAAAAGAAAAGGAACTCAGAGAAGAGATGCTGAGGGGATCACGCAGATATCGGGAGGGGGGACTGGTCAGTTGGTATGACCGGGAGGCATCCAAAGAACTAGTCAAAAACGGGGACTATTTATAGAAAAAATTTACCTTGAGGGCAAATCCTCTCCCCGGGAGAACAAAGGGGACAGCAATGGAACACAACTTCACACCGGCACCTTCTTTGATATTGGAAATTAACAAGGTGTTATCCAAGTATCAGGATCTTCAGCCACTTTGGGTTGCAGAGTGAGTTTATGTAGATGGATTTTGCCTGATAAGATTTTATTGCTTCCAGTGCCCAACTTTGTGGGAAAACTCCTAATGCCTTCAAGTTGGCTCCTTAAAGGATGATGATCTTTTGTCCACCATGTGTTGGCACAGCTTGAGGACTCCTGTGGCTAGGTGACTGGGGAGTTTACTGGCCTGACCTGGTTCTTTTGATCGTATGACCATTGTTGCCTACGTGCACATCTGGGTAACCTCTCTGGTGGGCTAGATTAATTTTATATCAAAGTTGTAGACCCCGGGACAGGGTTTACCAAGGGGGCAACACCCTTCTCTCTGTCCTACCAGTTTCTTAGGCTTGTTTGGTAGGAACAAGGCAGTAAACTACAAACCCCAGAATGGCACAGGATGCTGAAAATGGAATAATAGTACTATAACAGCGTAGTGCAGAAATGGCCATAGTTTCACTCTGCTACAAGGGGAAGTAGACATTTGGTGGGAGAACATTATAGATCCAGGAGCACTCAGAAGGCCACCAAAATTTAACTGAAGTAGGAATCTTCCTTATAAAGTTTTGATTTAAGCAAGGATAAAATTATTCATATTGGAGCGACAAAATCCTGACTCTACGTACACACTGATGGAATCTGAGCTAGCTGTAACTAAGGCCCTTTTCACATGTGGGGGGTGGAGTGGGCGAAAACACGCTAAAACGGAGCTTACCCGCAGCCAGGTAAGTCCATTGCCACGTGGAGCAGCGTGAGCTCGCTGCTCCGCAGTCCTCCGGCATCCCAGATGGCGGCTTCCGGTTGGTGGAGGCTCTCCACCAACCGGAGAAGCTCGCCAGCTGGAAGCCCGCCCCCAGCAGATCTGCAGGCACGCACTTGCTCGCGCCTGCAAATCCACTTTGGAGCCGGGCGACGGAGCGGCACGGGGCTGCACGCTCCGTGCTTTTTAAAAACCTCGAAAAAGAGGTTTTTAAAAGACACGTAGCGTGGCTAGTTCCAACCGCTCCTGACTGGATTCTGGTGTGGAACTACAAAAAGTAGTCCACGCCAGTCCACTCTAGAGTGCAGAAGACTTCTGTGAGAGGTCGCTCTGCACCATTTCAGAAGCCCGGTATGGAAATGGCCTAAGAAGAGGATATTGGGGTTGTGATAGGTAGGTGAAAAGAAAATTGATGGTCAACCATGAAATAATGAGACCAGACAGAGAAAATTGGGTTAAATAAGGGCTACTATTTGACCTAGCCTATTTAAGTTGCACTGGCCTAGAAAGGAAGCAAGAGAGGGGAGCAACCTGATTCGGGTCCAGATAAGGGTCACCAGTGTCTTATATTCTCCCCCTGTCACCTGCCAGAGGGAAGGGCTATTTAAAGAGACCACTCCAAGCCAGTTGTGCAAGTCCCCATAAATACATTATGGGATGGGGGGGGGGAGTCCTATCTGGCCCCAGAGCAACCAGATAGATCTCACACTATACTGTTGATGGTAGGGTGGGTGAGTTGTGCTGTGAAATCGAGGAGGGCATGTGAAGGGGCAATCAGGCTTAAATAGCCTCTTGTCCTAGAATAATAGAATCACAGAATTGGAAGAGACCATAATACTCATCAAGTCCAACCCCCGCTATGCAGGAGTACATCATCAAAGCATCCCTGACATTTAACCTCCATCTGAGAGCCTCCAAACAGGACAATTCCACAAGAATACTCTCTTCTCTTGAAGTCTGAAGCCATTGCTCCAAGTATCCGTTTCTGGAGCAGTAGAAAACAAGCTTTCTCCATCCTCTGTATGATGTCTCTTCAAATGTTTAAGCATAGCCATCATGTCATCTCTTAACTTTCTCTTCTCCAGGCTAAATATACTCAGATCCCCAAGCCTCTTCTCATATGGCATGGTTTCCAGGCCTATTACCATTTTGGTCATCCTCCTCTGGACATATTCCAGCTTGTCAGTATCCTTCTTGAATTGTGAGCCCAGAACTCGATCCAGTATTCCAGGTAGAGTCTGACCAAAGCAGAATAGAGTGGCACTACCACTTCTCTGCCCCTGTTACATGCTGTCATCTAGTGCCAATTGCCATTCACACTGGTCTCTATCACAAAGACTGTCAAATAGCTATCTTCCTTTGCAGCTTTGTTCACTGCACAGGTCCAGATAAGCATATCAACCTGGTGTGCATTCACTATAAGAGAGGAGCTAGGGATTCAGTGTTGCCCATAACCAGAAAATAAAATGAAAATAAAACCATGCTTCTTATTTACAAACTTCTCTCTTCTTACATAGGAGGGTGTTGAAACAATAATATTAAGAAAAAAACCATATCTTCCTCATGGGAGGAGTTTTTTGTTTAGGTGTGATTTGTTTTTGAGGATGTGAGATGCTATATTTGATAAGATACGATGTGATAGGATGGGAAATGATGTGTTAAGAATGTAATATGATGTATGTATGGTGGTATGATATGATGATGTGGTATGATGTATGTACAGTTTTTTTTAACAAAAAAAAATTTAAAAAAAGGAAAGAAATTGAAAATAAAACTGTCAGTGTAATTTCATACTGCTGGTATAGCAATCTATCATGTAACCGTACTTGGAATACTGCATATATTATTACTCACTGTACCTGGGAAAGGCTATTTCAGAAAGGGAACAGGTACAAAAAAGGCCCCAAAGAAAAGATCAAGCAAATAGAACATCTCGCCACTGAAGAAATGCAGCAGTGTTTGTAATTGCTTAGCTTAGCAGAAGAAGGTAAGTAAAGGGATGCATATCATGAAGTAATGTCACTCACTGGAAAATATCAGCGTGTCTGGTAAAGTGGCAGGTAGTAAGAAGAGGGAAATTGCACTACCATTGATTCAACCAAGGATGCCATGGCCCTGAGTTTGTAAAACCAAAGAAGGGTGATCGATGCCCAGGGATCTGTGAAGTCTCTTCATCATCAGAAATTAAAGTCAATTAAATGTCAAATAACAACAACAATGAAAGGGGAGATATTGCTCAAATTAGAGTTGCAAGTAATACTTTCTAATTGTCTTCTCTTCGACGATAATGGATATCTTGGTAGATTTCGACTCTATCGAGAAAATGGTCAACTGTCATGCGATTTTTTTTGTGAGGGGGCACTTTGTGAAAAAAATCTGTTTAAAAACTTTATTTTTGCAAGAAACGTTAGCCAAGATCCTTTCTCATGTTTGCATGGTGTAAATCTACAATCATGTAGTTATGCAATAGTTATGCTGAATCATCCTTCTGCTGAATACCAATATTGGGCACCCCACTGGTATCTGAAAATGTGCATGCTGCTTCCATTGTCCCAGTATATCAGCTGGTACTGTGAAGGCACTGATGAGTAGTTATGCACCATCTAAGAATATACTAACCCATGTACAACAGTTACGATTATGGGACTTTACTTACACTACTGTGTAGAACACCAGCAGAGTTCCAGCCCTTTTTTTGCCCATTAAATTGATCCTCTCCCACAAAAGATATTGCTTTCTATGCAAAAGATTGTTTTTGGCACAGACCCTGATTGGCAGTTGGGCATATGATTTCTCCCCCACAAAAAGCACTAAAATATGGGGAAAAGAAACATAAAAAATATAAAATGAGGGGGAAAAGAACAAATAGAAATACAGAAAGAAAGAAAAAAACTCTTGCAATTTTGCCCCACTCCACATTGGTCCCCAGCAACCAGTCACATTCAATTAATATACTTTTAATTCAATATTTTTGTTTTGTTTTGCTTTGCAATGGATATTTAATATTTAATATTTAATATTTAATATTTAATATTTGCAATGGATGTGACTAGATTTATTTCTTCCATGGTGATAACAGTGATATTGATACTCATTTAATTCCATATCAAAGTTTTCAGCTACTTCTGTTGGACAGCAGTAATTCCTGTAAATGAAAAGAAGGAAGTGAAAATATGCCATACTTTTCTCCCAGCCACTTTGATGCCAATGTGAAGCACCACTTTAGGTAATTCAATAGACTGCCTGGTTGCCAATGTTGCATAGCTATAGAACTTGCCATAAAAACACATGTTTTTCTTTTAAATATACAATTACAAAAGCCTTTTATTGGCATTTTCCAAGCAGTTTGCCTCCTGTTGGCTGCTGCTGTCCTCTAAGCAGGACCCCTTAATAACATCTGCTACTGTGATCATGCTGCTTATAAGAGGCATTATGAGATACACTATTATGCTCACAATTAGAAGCTATTCTAAGCATGATGGTCCTTTCACTCCTCTATTGTGTAAAGACCCGGCATGAGAGATCCAGTGCATTTTGGCCTCATACAGAGAGGGCATTAACTGTGCGACTTCAGTCATCTGTGTCCTTTTTTTGAGCTGAATACACAGAAGGAGTTGTTAATAAGCACCAAATACCTTTCCCAGTTGGTGCATTCTGATCTACTTTAATCTCCTTTCAGAAACCACTGAAGTCTGGATACAAAATCAAGCTTGCCTGTTTATTCTGTCTGTGCTCAGATTCTTCTTCCCTCCTCTATGCACCCCCATTCTCTTGTTCTCAAGGGATTCAGAGGTCATCTGTATATCCTAAACAATAATGTACTATAGGTTAGTCCCACCATGGTGTACTGGTTTAAAAGTTAGGCTAGGACTCCAGGGGATCAGAATTTAAATCCCTCATCATGGCAACCCATTGGAAGATCTTGAGCAAGTCATGCTCTTTCAACCTAAGAGGAACACAATAGCGAGCTTCTCTGCATAAATCTTGCCAAGAAAACCCTGTGATTGGGTCATCATAATTTGGAGTTGACCTGATGTCACATAACAACAGCAGGCTTAGGTGAGGGAATATGTTGTTGTTGTAGTGGTGGGCAAAGCATATGTTCAAATGTTTCTGAATTTAGAAAACATCTGAAAAGAAGATTCCTGTAGTTAGGAAAACATCGGCACTTTCTCTGATGTGCTAATTTGCCTTTTTTTTTTTTTTTACAAAAACATGGTGGAACATTATCTCATCTGAAGTGTGAAATGTCACAGTCCTAACAGGTTTATGCCATATGATTATTCAAAAACTGTATAACAGCCTTAAGTTATTTGCAGTGTAGTCATCATTAATAAGTGTGGCACTGAGGATTTATGAACTGGCCTTCTGTAGCTTCCATGTGCATGAGAAACCTCCTCCTCCCCAGGATTTAGATTTCTTATTGGTTGTGGAAGGTGAGAAACGGTAACACTTAGGGCCTTTTTGCACTACACTGTTATAGTGTTATTATTCCACTTTCAACAGCCTGTGGAATACTGGGGTTTGCAGTTTAGGGCTTCTAGTAGAAATCAGATGGCTGATCTGGCTTATAGAATTACTGACTATGTCTACAAAACATTTATAAAAATGTAAGGATATTTGTAATGGTTATACTGGTTCCGTCTTACAGAATTCTGGAATTTGTACTTTGGAGAGGTATGTACTATGTGAGCATTGGACTACAGACCAGGGTTTGATTCCCCCTCGGCCATGGAAACCTACTTGGTGACCTTGGGCAAGTCATACAGTCTCAGCCCCAGAAAAGTCCATGATAGGTTTGCCTTAGTCAGAAATGACTTGAAGGCACTCAACAAATACAACAACAACAACACAACAACAACAACATACTATGCAGAATTGTGCATTAGAAGAATTTGGTGCACTTTTCTGAATGAGAGCACTAGATAGGAGGTGAGTGCTCTAAATCCTTCTAGGGAAGAATACTTAGGCCCTTTCCAGATGTGGGGAAGGAGCTGCGTGAAAACGGGACTCCCCGGACTTCTTCTCCATCCGGGCAAGTCCGTCGGGATGAGGAGCAGTGCGAGCTCATCGCTCCGCACTGCTCTGGCGTCCAAAATGGTGGCTTCTGGTTGGTGGAGGCTCTCCACCAAATGGAGAAGATAGCCAGCCTAAAGCCCACCCTCAGCAGATCTGCAGGCACACACTTGTGCACACCTGCAAATCTGCTCCGGAGCGCAGGGACGGAGTGGTACGGAAAAGAGGTTTTTAAAAAGCACGCCGAGCGACCAGTTCCGGTCACTCGGAACTGGATTGAGGTGCAGAAACACAAAAAGTAGTCCGCCCCAGTCCACTCCACAGTGCAGAAGACCTCCGTTGGAGGTCGCTCTGCACCATTTTACTAGCCCGGTGCGGAAATGGCCTTAGTCTCTCACCAAAGTGTTCATTCCAGGGTTTTGTAGGAGGTAACACGGACTATGAAAATAGTCATGGGGAAAAGATTAAAGATAGAGGGTTAAGCAAACTGTCACCATGTCTCTCTGTGTTATACTCTCCCTTTTCCTGATGTGTTTTTAAAATTGCTTCTCATCTGGTGGTTGTTTTGTGTTCTTTCAGGTCACCCTTTTGTTTATGGGGACTCCAAGAATTTGGCAGAATTTTCTTAGGTGAGGAACACTCAGAGATGTTGTTGCCTTCCTCTGAAATATATTTTTTAATACTCGTGCAAGCTAAGCTGACCCTGCTTGACTTCCAAGATTAGAGAGGATCTTGGGCCTTCAGAGTCTTTAGGCCTGGTTTAATGTCTGTTTTAATATTCTCTTCTTTTTGTTTGTGTTTTAATATTAACTTTTGACAGATGTTAACTTCCTGTCCGTGATACAGAAGTGCATTCTGGGTTTTGTTGTTGTTGTTGTTGTGTGCATTCAGGTTGCTTCTGACTTAGAGACTTCAAAGAGAGCCCAGCATGGAGTTTTCCTGGCAAGATTTGTTCAGGTGGAGCTTGCCATTGCCTTCCTGAGAGAGTGTGACTTACTCTGGGTCACCCACAGGGTTTCCATGACTGATTTGAATGCTGGTCTCCCAGAGACCTAGTGCAACATTCAAACCACTACACCGTTGTGGCTCTCATTCTGGGTTTTAGTCTAACCATTGATAGTGCTCTCCAAGGTGTTGCTGAATCCTATCCTCAAACTACATCCAGCATACTGAAGAGTTCCTTTAAAATTTGGACTAAAAACCAGAACAGGTTTACTGACCTAGAAGCCATGAGCCACTCCTGTTTATAACTTATTGAATCTTTAGTTGTGACCTACCTTGGTTCCTAGTTTTTGGAGAAAGGTGAAATAAGTTTTTAAAAAACAAACAAACAGTGTTTTCTTTGTACCCCATTTCTTCTAGACAAATGCAACTGCTCCAGACTGTTTCAGCTTTCTAAAATGTAAAGGAACAAATGACAGAACATTGAACAATGTATAGCTGGAGCCTCAGAATGCTCCTTTTCTGTGTAGAAAACCAAGCAAATAGGTATGTTGGTGACAAACCAGCACGAATAGCAAAGGGAGAAAATGCATTGCTGATTTTGTTATTGACTATTCACATCACAATTGTCAGCAAACTGAAGCCAAATGAATATTTGAACTGCTCACCAACAACCCATCATGTCAAATAGGAAAAGTGCATCTACATTTAATATGCAAGCACCAGGAGAGAAGGAATATATTTATTGTTAGTGGAATATAGACCTCAAGCTATATGTCTCTGTTTTTTCATTCTGACAAAAGATTTCCTTGGGGAGACAGCAACCAGCCTCTGAATGTTTTCGTAGAGTGCACGACAATTTTTTTAAAAGCCATTAACTCCCCAAAGGCCTGGAGCTTCAATTGACTTACAGCTCAGCCACCATTTATTTCTCTGCCATGTGAGAGCAAAGCTCTGCAGAGCTGACATCATGACACAGTTGCCCTTCCTTTCCTCTAGTGTAATTGGCTTAGTTTGGAAGTTGTGTTCATGTAATGGGAGAATGATTGTTCGTCATACTGTAGTCTTCATACACAGTCCTCCCCTTGTCCCACGCTGAAGCTGGAAAGTTTGAGCAAGAATGTAGCATGATGATTCAAGAGCTTTGAGCTCAGATAATTTGAACCCTTGTTCTTGGGAGGCACAGGCAATCTCAGAATGTGGCCAGAAAAGACTTCCTGAGAAGAAGCACCAAAAGTAGACAAGTGGAACTCTACAATCAGGTAATATAAATAGATCTCATAGCATTTTTGAGATGGAGACACTGTGCAGATGATTATAGTTGTCAGGATGTGTGACTCCTGTCATAAGGCATCTGTTGGATATGTATTAAAATAGATCAGGTAGCTAGCATAGGTGTTGCTAGAGTCAGCTAGAATGCTACAAAGTATTGAATGCCAATTGTCGATTGCAAACATTAATTAATTAATTAACTGATTGGGATCTTCCCTGCCAAATCAGGACAGTTGTAGTCAGCAAGTGGTCTAGTGGAAAGTATTCCAGTCCTTCAGGTGATGAGATTCAACATCCCCTTGCAACAAGTAGTAGAACTGGGCTCCTAAGCAACAAATTCTACCCAGACTATCCCAGGGCCAACTTCTCTGAAACCCTGGACAGGAAAAATGTACCTCTGGACTGGACTGTGCATACCACAGGGTGGGGGCCACAGGAAGGTGGATTCCTGGGTTTCTATAGGGAAAACCCAAATCAAGGAGATTGAATTGAGCAAACATAACCCATCTCCCATCTTATTAACTATGAGAACAGTCCAAACAGCTTGACAACCCAACAATTTACTCTACTGATGAGTTTTCATTCATCAGTCTGTTCCCAGACTTGAAAGGCCAGGCTAAAATGAAACCATCAAGAACACCCAACTAGACCCAAATTAATACTCTCTTATGCTTTTGGGAAGCTGTTGTTATTTGACTGCATTGTTAACGAGGATTCTAGAACCCATCAACCCTGCGGCAGAGGCAACAGACACTATGAGGATGATGGCAGACTATCTACTAGGTGAAAGTAAGAAAGCAGGAAGAGGGCTTAGTTGAGTTTGAAGGTGTAGGAAAAGAGAACGTTGTGGGGAAAGAGTGGATGTTAAACCAAAGCAAGAAAGGAGAGGAAAAGGGAAAGCTTTGAGTCATGATGGCAATCAGTATAACAAGGCATGCCCTTAACCATGCACATAGAACCAGTCACACAAATAACGTGCTAACCTCACTGAAATCTTTAGGGCCACAGCAAAAGAGAGAGGCTATACAGGCAGGAGGAGAAGTTCAGTGTGGCAATCTCAAGGACTTGATTTGGACGGATGGACTTCTGAAAGTCCCCACACATCCAAGATGCTTCTTCTATTCTCCCCAAGTTTCTTTGAAGTCCCTATCTTGATAGTACATCAGTTTTAGCTATGGTGTTCTGGTTCTTTGGACAGTGAGTTATACATCAGGGGATGGGAGTATTTATGTGGGTCCCACAGAGGCAGTAGGTTTTAGAAATGAGATCTTTTAGAGATCTAGGTTGGAATTTAAACCAAAATCCCACATCATGCTTACCTAATGCAAATCTGTATTCATGTAGTTAAGTGAGGATTGCATTTCACTGGCTGTCCACTGAATACAAACATTGTGCATGTTACCCCAAAATATGGGTGACTCAGGGGTCTACCCAAAATACCAGTACCTCCATGAAAAGGTGGGAGAATATTAGCTCAAAGAGGAGGCACGTGTGTGTGTGTGTGTGTGTGTGTGTGTGTGTGTAACATCATGAGATCTCTTACATCTATGTTTACCAGTACTAGTGTATGGGAGAACCAGCTGGAGATCCAAACTAAGGTTAATTGTTTTATTGGATGGAATTGCAATCACACACACAAGATCCAAGCAGTCATGCACTCACACAAGGCTAAATGAAGGAAAAGGGAGGAATGTTTTGGATATTGTGATTTTTAGGGTGAAGTGGGTGATATTTACAAATCCATAGAGCAGTGAAGAAGCAATGTGGCTTAAACATAGAATCCAAGGACAGTACACAGAGTGACAACCAGCAACCAGTGTACTGCTAGTTGACTAGCCCAAAACTAGGGTTTAAATATTCTTTTTCTGCCTGGAGGGCTTGGGTGTTAATGGCTCTCTGTCAGAGTAAACCACGGAGTCTGGAGGGTGAACAATGAGGTCAGGAATGAGCTAATAGTCTTAGTGTTAGGTGACAAAGGGATAATGATCTGTAATTATTGCACAGGTGTAGGGACAAAGGGGAAGCTTGCTTGGTCAGAGGAAGAGAAGTGGGAGTCTCCCAGATGCTATTGTCTCTTAAAGGTTGAGTCACCGGAGGCTAACTGCAAGTCCATTCCTGCTGGAGTTTGCTGGTGATTTCTTGATTGTGACCGGGTTACACCACAAGGTTTTTTCAGACTTTATTTTGCAATGCATGCATGTGGCCAGCTTCTTCCTCTTTGTCAGTATGGGCATGAAGCCATAGCACGGTATATTTTATATTTATGCCAGTTAATATTTGCCAATTAAACCCTATCAAAGCATGGGTGTTTATGACCTGCTAACATGCAACCAATAGGATATCTGCAAATTTGTCTGCAGTTCCTACAATCCCAGAGAGTTAAGTTGTCCATTCATATCACTGTTGAGTAATTATGCACCACTTATGAATGGTGAATTGCATGTGAAATGGTTACAACTGTGGAACTCTGCATGCACAAGAGTGAAGATTACACTGTGGCTAAAAAAGTATAACCATATGCAAAAGAAAACTTAGGTCTGTGTAAAACATCAGCAGGATACCAGTCATAATCTTGATCGTGTAGTGGTTAACTTTTTCTTCCTCCTGATCAAAGTCTCTCCCTTGGGGCTTCCTAGATATGCATTCATTCACTGGGGGCACACAAACACATATATCATTGCTCAGTTTCACAGACCTAAATCACTGTTTTGAAAGGTGGTATTGTTTTAGCCTTTGTTGATTCAGGCTATTTTCATGCTTTTCAAACAATATATTTCAGGCTGCCTTGCTTTCACTTAACCTTTTGACTTCATCTTTGCCCTGTGAAAAGCACAGAATGATATTTTATATACTGTTTAGCATTGTAGCCCAAAGAATAACACATACTACAAAGCCTACATTGGAAGATATTACACCTGTTAACATTGATTACATAACCAACGGTGTTTTTTTTTAATATTAAAAGTATGTCCTTTTATATTTCTGTATTTCTATCCTTTGGTTTTAAGGATAGTAATACAGAAATATAAAAGGACATCTGCTTCTAGGGGTAACTGTTATTCTGGGTAGAAATCATAAAACAAGGGCAGGAAGAAAATACAGAAAATACAAATATAGAGAAATTCAAAAAGACTGACGTGAGAGATTTTCAAGAATATTTAGAAGTAATGGTTAGTATCTTGTTAGGTAGTAACGATGTCCAAAGCTAGACCTATGACCTTGTAACTGTTTTGTATTACCAATTACAGTCATCTCAGCATTGCCACAATCACAAATGACCCTAAAATCCACCTTAAAAGCCAGGTAGCCACAGCAAGGCCATTTCTGCACTAGGCTGTTATAGTGCTATTATTCCACAATCAACATCCTATGGAATCCTGGGGTTTGCAGTTTAGAAAGGGTCCTCAATGGCCCCTCCCTCAATTGCAAACCCCAGGATTTCATAGGATGTTGAACGTGGAATAATAGCACTATAACAGCCTAGTGCAGAAATGGCCCAAGTGAAGGGCTTCTGTGATGTTGTTAAACAGGGTGCTGTGGGATGACACATCCAGTTCCCTCCCGCCAGCAAGCTGGAGGGTGACAGGGAGTTGCAATGGACCATGCAGCGATCCCTTCTTCTGGTCCTCACATCAGGGCTTACTAGTGAGAGGGGGCTGGACATGCATTTTTTAGCATCCTGCTCACCAACAAAACAGAAATCCTCCATTTGGTACAGCTACTGAGCTTTTAAGGTGGGGTTTTAGCAGATTAGATTGGGAGCTGGAACATAACTAAAACACAGTAGGGTCTCAGCCAACATTTATTAGCTTGCAAGAAATACTGTTTTCTGCACAGAAAATGCTGTATTTTATGCAAAAACCCATGTGCATGCAGTAAGTCCAGAACTGCAAAGATTCTCATCGGTACAGGGTTCTCCTTGTTAGGGTTACCCAACACTTGAGAAACAGATTTCACAAACATTTTAATATTTTAAAATATCCTTTCCATCCCTAGAATAAAATCAGTTGTTAGGGTGAATAAACAAATCACACCTTTTACTGTATCCCCAGGTGAAACACAGAGTTGACTTGAACCCCCAGATTCAAGGTAGGAAGGTAGAAAGAAAAGAAAAGGAACAGAGAAAGATACAAATGCACACACAAGTGTCTTTGGCCAAAAGGTCCCTCTAGCAATCAGCAAAAGTGATGATCCCAGAAGGACAACTTTATTCTTTCAGGCTTCCCTTCCTATAGCAATTTATGTTTATATTAAAGAATGCTCACAGGAAGAAAAGTTTCATGCATCAGTGTCAGCAAAGTTATAGCTCATACACATGGCATCTTTTATCTGACCCTAAACATTACTTCCAGTGTTTAAATGTCCCAGTCAATATCTGAGTTTATTTCCACCAGGTCGTCTCCAAAGACATCAGTGAAACAAAAACAGCATTCTTTTAGTGCACGTGTCAACTAAAAACAGGAGCCAAGCATAATAAGCAAGTGAAAGGCAAAGGTCATTTGATGAGCTACAATTGTCCAAACTATCAATCAATATTATATTAAATAATTAATAATTATGAATTCTCCAGTAAATTTCCAAGCGTTAGATTTCCAGCTTAACACAGTGAAGATTAACACCTCTCCTACGGGATAAAGTAGGTGGGAAGGACATTCCGTGTTTGGAAACAGAGCCATAGCAACTCCAGGACGAGTAGCTTTGAAATCAAGAGTGGATTTGCTATCCCTACAGAACAGATCCACCAGCTGCCCCATTCTAAAGGTAACAGAACACTTCCCTTAGCTTCATTCAAGCCTCAGATAAGACCTTTCCTCCCTACACTGTTATAGTACTATTATTCCACTTTCAACATCCTGTGGAATTCTGGGGTTTGCAGTTTACTGAGGCCAAAGAGCTCTCAGGCTGAGAATTCAAAATACCCCTCCATATACTTCAAACCCCAGGATTCTACAGGATGTTGAAAGTGGAGTAATAGCAATTAAAACCGTGTAGGGTGGAAAGACCCACAGTCAGATCTAAACTGACATTTTTGTAAACCCCATTTATTCACTCCAAGACCACATTTCTGTAGGAAAAAAAGTTTGAGAAGTTACTTTTTAAAAGTAACTCATTCCCACCACTCAACATAGACCTAAATCCTCTTGTTAGCCTTAGCTACAGTAGACTCTTTGACTCAGTGGGTTTTATCAGCCTGTTGATTCTCCATTCAACAATCGATTTATTAGAGCTCCTCTCATCAACAGGTTGCCAGGCACACTGTTTTAAAAGTAATTTGTTTTCATGCTGTTATTACTAATTGTAGTGCCAAGGAAAGCATTCATTACATTGCTTATTGTACTGTTTGACACCTCTTCATTTCTTTCTGCTCCTTTGTGGGAGGGGGCAGAAACCATGGGATTGACAAGTGAATGGTTTCAGGGCTTGTAACATTCCTGTCAAAGCATCTAAAAATGCCCTTAAAAAGTATGCTTGAAAAACAACTGGAAGATGTACATCATTGCACCAATAAAACAACCTTGTTCATACATATCCTGTTTCTTTTGAAATGAAACTGTGCTACTCTCTTGACTAATAGGAGACCTGCCAACCAGGAGGAAGGACAGTATGTGTAATGTAGTGGTTAGACTGTCAGAATGTGGAACTAAAAGGTTCATTCAGCTCCAAGGTGACTTATGGCCAGTCCTATGTTAATGTACCTCATGGGATGATGTCAGGATAGATTGAGTTGATGAGATGCCATGGCCAACATCCTACATTGAGGAGATGAAGTGCAACTTTACACTAATGCAATTACATCATGATTGTACAACACTGCTTTGTTAGTGAACAGTGATGTTATGCAAATGAATGTGCAATTTGGAATACTCTGTCCAGTTCTGGGCACCCCAATTCAAGAAGGATATCAACAAGCTGAAGCATGTCCAGAGGAGGGTGATCAAAATGGTGAAGGGTCTGGAAGCCATGCCCTATGAGGAGCAGCTTAGGGAGCTGGGTATGGTTAGTCTGCAGAAGAGAAGGTTAAGAGGGGACATGATAGCCATGTTTAAATATTTGAAGGGATGTTACGTCTAGGAGGAAGCAGGCTTGTTTTCCACTGCTGCAGAGACTAGGACAAGGAGCAATGGATTCAAGCTGCAGGAAAGGAGATTCCACCTGAACCTCAGGAAGAACTTCCTGATTGTCAGAGCTGTCTGGTAGTGGCATATGCTGCCTTGGAGTGTGGTGGAGTCTCCTTCTTTGGAGGTTTTTAAGCAGAGGCTGGATGGCCATCTGTTGGAAATGCTTTGATGGGTGTTCCTGCAAAGCAGGGGGTTGGACTCGATGGCTCCTGTGGTCTCTTCCAATTCTATGATTCTATGATTCTGTGTAAAGTGTGTGTATATCTGAATGTGCAATGCACAATGCACACATCCATGCACAATGTGCAACTGTGCTTTCTGCAGCCTCAAACTAAATACAGTCATTCTCTAATGGATAGAAATGCCAAACTAGTTTCATGGGGAACTTATGTATGCATTGAAACACCAAGAGGTTTCCAACCCATCTAAGCCGCTCTCACCTCTGTGAAGAAAGAGTGAGTTAAATTTATCAATAAATAATTAGTAGGTTTTTGTGGGTTTTCTGGGTTTTGAGGCTGTGTTCTATTAGTATTTTTTCCTGAATGTTTCGCCTGCATCTGTGGCTGGCATCTTCAGAGGATACTAATAGAACACGGCCTCAAAACCTGGAAAACCCACAACAACCTATGCATTCTGGATGTGAACACCTTCAACTTTGCATCAATAAATAATTGTTGATATTCTGCAAAGTCTTTGTCATTTACTTTAAGACTATATAAATAGTCTGTGGTCATTGTTTTTGTTTTCTTAATGTTCAACTGTAAATGTGTCTCTGCACTTTCTTCCTTGACTTTCTTCAGTAATTGTTCCAGTTGTTTCTGTTTTCTACTAGCAGTATAGCTACTTAGATATAACTGTGTAACTTAGGCCATTTCCACAGCTTACTGGTTCCTGTTGTTGTCCCATCATGATCCCAGCAGCCCCTTTGCTGGGATGGGAGCACAATGTGAACACTCTCTTCCACATCCAGCTGGTTCTCTGCAGAAAGGAGCATGAGAGACATGCACCTTCCTTCTGGAGAGCAGCCAGCCTCTTCCCTATCCTGCACTTTGGAAGGAAGCACCTACATCATGCTTCCTCCCATTCCACAAGGCTGGCAGTGATGGGAGTGTCATGCAATCATGGGCCGTTAACAGGTTCCTCCCCCCCATTATTAGAACATCCTACAATCACAATAGGTGGACACACATTGGCAGTGAGACCACAACATCATCATGCAAAAGCACGAGTAGCGAACTGCTGTCAATGCATCCCCATCATGGGATGGCAACACCATGTGGAAATGGCCTAAGTAACATCTCCCTGGCCCACTGACTCCATCTTAACAACCAGCTGCCACATTGAGCAAAGGAGATCTGTTCAGCTGCCAAGGGGGAACCAAGGAGCATGGCATTTCCAGCCCTTGCCCACCAGTGAGTGAGGCTGTGCCAACCATAAGCAGTACCCCTGTAGCATCATATCCCCACTTGCTGGTGGAAGGGGACTGGAAACACCATCTTTTTGGCACTCTAATCAACAGCTGAACAGACCTCTTTTGCTCAGTGTGGTTGCTGGGTACTAGCATGAGCTTGGGGTTGAGTTTATGGTCATGGTAATAGTGTCATGATCATTACTAGGTAGTCTTACTGAATATGGAGCAATTATGGATCTGTAGCTCTAGGCTGCAAATCCATAACTGCAATACAGAAAAGCCAGCCAATATTCACAGCTAACAAAATCAGGAGGGATCTTTCTGGAATCAGGCTGCAGCAATTTTCTTTGGTTCGAGCAAAAATGTATAGGAAATGCCTTTAAAAAAAAAGAAGAAGAAGGGGTGGGGTGAAAAGAAGAAGGTGGACAGTATCATTTTATGGCTTTGTGAATGGATGAATAAATAAAATGGCTACCCGAGAGTGGGTCTTAAATAGACTTTATGACAGTAGCAACGGCAGATGTGCCAAGTAAATAAATACACACTTTAGTATGAGGGATATTTAGCAGGAAAAAGAAGATTCAATAATCAGTTCTTTTTCCTTTTGCTCCATATCACTTTATGGCCACTCTAGAAGGAGCTATAAAATGCTTCTTTTTGGAGAAAAAAAAATTGGAACACATTACACTGATCAGTTTCAGAGTATTATTGGCTACTATGCAAATGAAAGTCCACAAGCGGCAAACCGACCTTGCAGAAAGGTGACAAATAACACATATTCCCCTTTGCTCATGTTGACCAGGGGAACAACTGTAAAAAATTAACGGGAGCTTTCTTCACGAATGCAAAAAATGGGCTCTTGAATATATTGCCATAAAAAGGATAACATGGACATCAAGTCATGAGAATTGTATGAAGATCTGTCACCTCAAAATAAAAAAAGGGTATGAACTAAGGAATGCCTTGATTGTAATGGAATGGAATAGAATACGATGTACTTTATAATATAATACTGTATGTACATACACACATTTACACACATTGCTGCTATTATCCAGTAGAAACAGGAAATATAGCAAATATATCACAAAAGCATAGCAAAGCTGAGATTTGAGCATCATGTTCACATCTGAAGGGAACTGAACTTTTCTAGTGCTAAGCTGAAATTTCTCCAAAGAGATTTTTCTGAAAGACTTTTTGATATTTTTCTGTTTCATGTGCCCCCAACCCCACCCTCTCTGAGAAATAAAAGTCCATATTTTTAAGTATTTTTGTTGGGGGGAACTGTCATTCCCTTCTCCTCAAAATGACTGAATGTGGGACATTGCCAAGAAGGCAAGATGGTGACCAGTTACTGTTGATGACACTAGAAGTGCAGGAAAAAAAGTATGTGCATGCATGCGTGTGCCTGCATATATATGCGCACACACACACACATGACCCTTACAACCGGTTCACCATAGAAAATGATAACTCATACCACAAAAACTGTTGCTGAATTTTCTTCTGTAGAAATTTGGTGGACTGGGTTTTTCAATGTCTTTATCCATAAACAGGGTGGAAAAGTGTGAAATGTCATGTGAGCCATTTTCCAAAGGATTCATTCTGAATCCAAACAATTTGATCATTATCTAAATCCAATGACTGTTTTCAACAAGTATGCAAACCGGCATTAATGTAAAATTCCGCTGTTTTACACAAACTTAACCAGCAATTGGATTTAGACCTAGAAGAAGTGATGTATGTAAGTCTTTAACTCCAAGTCTTTACTCCAAGTCTCAAGTCTAGTCTATCTTAAAGTCTTGAGTTGAGCCTTGCAAGATACTTTCAAGTCAAATCTCACATCAAGACCCAAATTGGGGAGCCAACTTTATACCTCAACTTATATCCCAGAATTTCTGGACAAAGTCAAATAAACTCAGCTTTCTACATTTGTGATTTTTGCCATCCACAGCTTCAGAAGTGGGGAATAGTATCCTTCTTACTCCCTATTCCCCAAGCTAGAGGCTTTTGTGTCAATGGTTATAAAAGAGTCTGCAGCTTCTGATCTCATCCTTCTTACTCCCCATTACTGAAGCTTTAAGAGCTTTAGAAGGAAGGATCCTTCTTCCTCAAGCCCATTGTCTAACATATTTACTGTTCCCCTCTGAGAAACATACCTTGCGCTCTAGGGTGAGTCTTGCCTTAGGAAAATACTGGAAGGCTCCTCTGATATGCAGCAGGGGCAGGCTACTGAGCAGACCTCAACCCCACCTCAACCCCATTGCCTAGACTGTTTGCTCTTCTCCTCTGAGAAATGTGCCTGCCCTTTGGGCTTGAGACAGATCATCATGCAACCAGTATCCAAAAAGAGATGGTAGCATTGTTCAAAGCTATAAGGTTTCTGGATGAATGTTTTTGTCAGGGTCAGAAACTCAGGCGGCAAGATAGCCCAGAGAAGGGAGTGGGAGAGCTAGCAGAGTCCTGCTGGGAGGAGTCAAGGAAGCACTTACTCAAGGGAAGTCCATTTACCTAAGCCAGAGCGACAAGCAAAAGCCATAGTCAGAGTTCCAAAAGCCAGGGATCTGGAGCCAAGAGATCAATCCAAGGTATCAGGAGCCGGGTGCTGGAAGCAAGGAACAGGCAAGGAGAGGGCTTGTAGAAAGCTTGCCACAAGCAAAGGAAAGCTTCCAGGCAGGCAGTTATATAGCCGAAGGCACAGGTGTGGCTGGTCACAGCTTCTTGAACTTAATCAAGGAAGCCTCCCTTTGCTCAGCTCTCTTAAGTCTCCGCCTTGTTTGTGGGCTGATTGACACAGGCTCCAAAGCATCTTCAGAATCAGATACCTGTTGCTCTAAAGGAGCAGGCAGAGGGACGTCCATGCCTGCTTGGCCCATGGCAGCAGGGGGAGCTCTTGAGCTGTAGGACTCATCTCCAGCCAGAGCCACAGGGACCAACAGCTGCTGCTCATCAGCAGCAGCTCTGACAGGGGCTTCAGTTATCACAGTTTTATGTTACTGAACCAAGGGCAGCAAGCAGTCACTAAAATATACAAGTCATGAGTCAAGTCGAGTCAGCGAATCATTTATCACTGAGTTAAGTCAAAGTTGAGCCATTAATACAACTTAAGTCTGACTTGAGTCTTAGGCCGTTTTCACATGTGGGGGGGGGGAACGGGCGAAAACGCCCAAAAACGGAGCTTACCTGAAACCAGGTAAGTCCGTTGCCACGTGGAGCATTGCAAGCTCGCTGCTCTGCAGTCCTCCGGCATCCCAAATGGCGGCTTCCGGTTGGTGGAGGCTCTCCACCAACCGGACAAGCTCGCCAGCTGGAAGCCCGCCCCTGGCAGATCTGCAGGCACGCACTTGCGCGCGCCTGCAAATCCGCTTCGGAGCTGGGCAACGGAGCGGCTCGGGGCTGCACGCTCCATGCTTTTTAAAAACCTCGAAAAAGAGGTTTTTAAAAAACACGCAGCGTGGCTAGTTCCGGTCGCTCCTGAGTGGATTCTGGTGTGGAACTACAAAAAGTAGTCCACGCCAGTCCACTCTATGGTGTAGAAGACCTCCGTGAGAGGTCACTCTGCACCATTTCAGAAGCCCGGTATGGAAATGGCCTTAGTCAATCGAGTTGAATCTACATCACTGCATAGAGACCTACTAAAGTCTAGCAATTTGTGGGTTTCAGCTGCCTCACCATACTTGGATTTGGCCCACCTCCTGAAAACAAAAGAAAACGCGAGCATTGTGAGGAGCGGATGAAATTAAGAATCCTGTATCTTCTCTGTTTGGAGAATCCACTAACATCTAGTCATCCAAAATATCTTGTCAAACCCATCTCCCACTTCAGTCTATTTCCTACAATTTAAATGAGAGGGGAAACTTGAAGTATATGATTTGTTTTTATGGGATGAGCCAATGAAGTGTAGTAGCTAGTTTGGGATGAGGTGTATGGGAGACCAAATTTCCACAAACCCTGATGGGGGAATTTAGCTACAAAAGGAATAAAAGAATAAGGGGTATCCACAATAAAAGCTCTAAGGAGACGGGGTGGTAAGATATGATGTTAAATGATTGGATGGAATAGAAAGAACAAACTATTGAAGTGGGTAGAAGGAGACAACATAAATAATATGGGTGTGGAGTTATAAGAAAATAATTATAAAGAAAAGGATAACATAAGATAATAAAAGACATATAATATAATGAAAGAGACCACTTGGGTAGAACATAAAATATGGTGAAATAGAATCAAGTAACTTATAAGCAGGTAGAGCTTCATTGAAAGAAATATATTGGATTAGTTATTGTTGGGAATTATTAACTAGAAAATAACCAACGTGTACAGGGAAAGAGAATAAGGGAAGAGTTTTTAAGAGGGTATAATTATGCAATTATGTATATGAATGTTGTGCAATCACCTATGAAAGAATAAGAGGAGTTAAGCACTTATAGGTGGGAAGAAGGAATTTTGTATAGGAAGGACATAGGAAATTTCTTAGCTAGATGTCTATTCTATGAACTTTTTAGGTTAAGTTAGGTCTTCTCGTTTTTCCTGTTTATGTTATGAATCTGTCTGTTACCCATAGTAGTGTATAGATAAATTTTGTTGTTATTGTTGTTATATTTTTCAATAAAAAAGATTTGAACACAAATTTCCACAAACCCTGGAAACCTACAGTCTTAGAGGAATGCAATTGCTTCTCTGAATCTCGCCAAGAAAACCCTGTGATTGGATCATTATAGGTTAGAGTCAACAGGAAGGCTCACAGCAACAACAGCAGCAGCAGCAACAACAACAACAATGACAAAACTATGATTACGATCAATTGATCGCAATAGATTCTTAGACTATGGTGTTTAGAGGGAGAAGCAGACACAGAAATCAAGATTTGGGTTGCACTCATGTGTTCTCCTACCCTCTAATCTTAGTTTCAGTCTTCTTGATAAAAGAAACATATATTTGGAATATGATGAAACTTTAGGCTAAGATTTATTCTTTTGCTTCTTTTTTTCTTTAAAGAGAGAGAATTGAATTGACCTGCTTTGGTAAATTCCTAATGTAGTGTGGAAATAGGTTTACTGCCCATAGACGGTGTCATCTGGTTACCTGCCAAGTAATGTTAAGACTCTCTGAAAATCCTATTCAGTGTCAATTTGGAAATCCCAGTGAAGCTAAATGGCTGTTAAATGAAAGGGTCAAAGGAGTGAGGATCATCAGCTGGATTTCAGCTATTTTCATTGCTATCTGTATGCACCATTCAGCCTGGCTTTGTCTGCTAATCCACACTGATTCTATTGCAACTCTTCTTATTAATCCAATGGGATGCTAGTAGAATGCAAAGTCTTCTCTCTTTGCTATGCACAGTTGCATTGGATCTGAGGACTGGTTGCTGGGTTTTGAGCGCTAGTTCATGATAAGATGACACTGCAGTCATGAAAAACCTTGCCTTAGTGGTACAGTAGCTGCCACCAACCACTGAGAGTCAGTTTGGTATAGCATGGCAATAAGCAATGGTAGCCTTCCAGATGTTTATGGCCTACAACTCATATCAGACCTAGTCAGCCAATGGTGAGATACGTGAGTTTCAGTCCAAAATCATCTGGAAGGTTATTCATCCATGGTATAGTAGCATTAATAGGCTATACACCTCTGTGCTTTGATATGGTTTAATTGGTAAAATATGTTAATTGGCACAAATACAAATTATACTTTGCTATGGCCTCATAGCCATGCTGGGTAAGAGGAAAAGGTGGCCAAACAGATGGATTGCAACATCATGTCAGGTAAGACCTCAAGGCATAGCCAGATCATAGTTAGGAAATCATCAGGAAACTCCAGCAACAATGGACTTGAAAATGTCCATCAATGACTGAACCTCCAGAGACAATAGGATGCAAAACTAAACTAATTATCTTTTTTTTTAATTGTCTTTAAAAACAGTAAAACAAGACAACATTAATATTTGTCCGAGCTTATCAAAAAATATATCACTCAATTATCTACATACATACCTGATATACATTCTATCATGTAGTCACATTCTTCAATTGTCCATGACTTCCCCCCAAATAAGAAATATTAATACAACCAAAGAAGAAGGTTCAATGTGTCTGTCTTTTACATTTTAAATATTTTGCTCCTGTGTAGTTACCATTCTTTAATTAAAAGTCAATGTTAACCATCTTTATATCTCCCCACAAGTTTCTGAAATATTTTATCACACATTCCCAATCTTTGGTAAATTTATCTCCTCTAAACTAATTATCTTTAATCTTCTTCCCACTTCCTGGCAAGGTCTTCTTTTATCCCCTTTCTTGCCCAGCAATCAAAGAGCTATCAAGACTACCATTAGTCCTTTGTCACCCACTGCTAAGACCATTAGCCCATTCCAGGGCCCACTGTGCACTCTCGGGACTTCATTGTTCACTCTGCCAGAAAACCATTAACATTTTCACCCCTGCAGGCAGAAAAGGACTATTTATACTCCAGTTTTGGGCTAGCCAATTCTTAGTACACTAGTTGCTGGTTTTCACTCTGTCACTTCAATTCTCATTTGTGTACTGTCCTTGGACTCCTAGTCTAAGCCACTTCACTCCTCTTTTCTCTACCGAATTGGCAAATATCACCCACTTTGCCCTGAATTCTCACTATCCAAACTTTTCATCCCTTTTTTCCTTCAGTTAGCCTTGTGTGATTGTGAGACTGCTTGGATTTTGTGTGTGTGTGATTGTTAATTCCCCCAATAAAATGAACAAACTTACTTTTGCATTATTGGCTGGTTCTTGCCTGCAACAGTACTGGTAGACACAGGTGTAAAAGATCTCATAAGATTACCCCCACTCTCTCAGGCCTCCTCTTGAGCTAATATTCCTCACCATTTCCTGAAGGTACTGGCATTGTGGGTGGACCCCTGAGTCACCCACGTTCCAGGGATAACAGTAGAATGGTAAAAGAGGACTGTAAAGAGCTATGTCAAAGTCCACACTCATTTGTGAAGCTCCCTGGATGAACCTGAGGATAAGCAACCTCAAAGGTTAGTTTGATTTTTGTTTGCAGAAAACATGATGAGGTAATGTGTGATCTCAGGAGGACTGTGAGGTTGGTTTGGCTTAGAAAATAAAACTGATATAGCTCCCTCCCTCCCTTTTAGAACTTGATTTATCTTTGGAGCTAACGTGACATAAGATAGGGTGTGGGTGTGAGAAGTGCGTATCCATCAATAGTTGTCAAGCACCTGGTAGGTAACCACACATAACAGATGGTCTAGATTCTACATGGAACATGACAGGTCCTGCAGGCCTGTAGGTGTAAGAGGGGAAGCACTGACAAGCACTCCCACCAAACTTTCTTTTAGAATATTTCCAAATGGCTAGAAGAAAATCCAAAGATTTTGAAGGCGCTTTCAAGGTGTATGTTATGTAACTTTACATATTGCTTTGCCACATAGCAGAGGAACTAAGAAACCCTGTTTGTGAATTGCAAAGACTCTAACAAGATACCAGCAAGAGTGATGCATTGTGCATTGGCACTCCCTAGCCAGTGCCCCAATGCACATTAGTCCTGCTGTGCATCAGTTCCAATGCTCATCAGTCTCCTTTGCTGGCTCCCCTACATAGTAATGGAGCAGCAGTAGCCCTTTACAGGAGACGGACATTATAGAACTACCCACTTCTAATTCCTACAGATGAAAGTCCACTTATGAAGATATAAGTCAGGCACAAGATTCCAGCCAGTGTCTCTTCCTTCAAGAAAAAAATAATAATCCAGAAATGGTATATAATTTTTATTACAGGTTTCGGCCTCTCTTATCCAGAAATCTGAAAACCTCCCAAACCTGAAACTTTTCTTTTTGCCACCAGTCACCTGCTTTTGCCTTCAAAGTGGTGGTTGCAGCACTCCTGTTCATTTGCTTTTCAGACCTGAGGAGCCTGCAGCTGTTGCCTCAAAAGTGGAAGTGGATGGCCAGCGGCAAAAAAAGAGAGGGACTGAGGACTTGTGCAATGGTGGGAAGTGTGGCTTCTTGCCAAGCAACTATGCTTGGACTCCTGTCATTTCACAGATCTCAGTCTCTCTCCGGCCTTGGGTTCCATACCCAACACAAATATGATTGAATGAGATGTGAGGCTATTCCAAAAAGATACTTTATTTCAAAATCTTCCCCCCTCTCCAAAAAAAGTCCAAACTACAGAACACTTCTGGTCTCAAGTATTTCAGATAAGGGAAGGGTGATCTGTGAGAAGGATGGAAAGAATATTTAAAACTAAATGGTTCCTAGGTCAAAAAATAGGTTTCACTGACAGTCAGGAAAAATAACAGACCAGTGATAATTTTGTACAATTTTAATGCTAGTATTTGAGGCCTCAAATTGTTGCTCAGAACTTACTCTATGGAGGAAAAAAATACTTTTCTAGGCAAATAAAATAGAATAAAATAATAAAACAATCCTGTGCAGTAAACAAAGGTTTTTTCACCAAATAACATTTTCCCCCTCTGCAGAGTAATTCCTGCAAAACCCTTTGGGGTGTTCAAGTATGGAGAGAATGCAATGGAGGAATATGAAGAATTTGCACCTCTAGTTGGCAGTGTTTCATCTGAACTTTCCCTTCCTATTCTACTATCCTTTCTGTGCCCTCCCATAACAGTAGCATCAATTCAGTAGGAAATCAGACCCCCTTGCATCTTCAGTAGCAATTTTGGCAACACTTCTCCATCTTTTGATTGCTGTGGATATGAAGAATACTCATAGAATTTCTTATTCTCAGGGAGAGAAGCTGTTGCCTGGAGAAGCGTCTGACAAGACAAGGAAAACCTTCGTAACGGTTCTCGTCTTGAGTACCAGAATGAAACAAGAAGTGCCTTGATCTGAGCTGTGGTTTCTTGCATACAACAATGTGTCTGTATGGTGGCTGTTTTTCCTTTATGAACTCAAACACACAAACACACTCAGAGAGCACAAGCCAGGGGTAGTTGGTTGATCTACTGCGAAAGGACGGCAAATCCACTCCTGATTTTACCGCTGTTGCTCCTGCAGCTGCTGTACACTGTACCACAGATCTGTTGGTAGTGGCCTCTCTGCCTAGTGGTACAGTGGTTAAATGCCGGTATTGCAGCCACAAGGTTGTGAGTTCAATCTTGCCGGGCTCCAGGTTGAGTCAGCCTTCCATCCTTCCGCAGGTCAGTAAAATGAGTACTCAGCTTGTTGGGGACAATTAGCTTAACACATTGTTAACCACTTAGAGACCACTTAGCTGATAAGTGGAATTGAAATGCACATGCTATTGCTATTGCCTTCAGAAAATCAACACCAGCAGAACTCATGTATGATTTGGAACACTACTGGGAAGAAAAGCAGTAAAATCAAGAGTGGAGTCACCCTGTTGCAGTAGATCTACTTCCGCAATCACAAACAGACCGGGTGATGGACCAAAAAGATGAAGACTGACCATTAAGTGCTTCTAACTTTGAAATACACTAGGGCAGTAGCTATTGGACAAGATCCTATTTGGCTGCTGATGGAATGTAAAGCTCCATTATCATTCTGAAACCTCTTGTTTCTTAGCTGTGCAATGGCAGCTGCACAGTTCCCTGGTGCACCCAGGTATTTTCTGGCTGCCAGTGACAGTTGCAGTGGGAAGGAGCACAGCTGGAAAAAAAGCCTTTTCCTGTGGGGAGTATGCCACGGAACCACCTAAATGCCAAATATTGCAAGGCTTGGGCACAGGAATAGCTTCTTGTGCAGTACTCCCCAATATATTGATATAACCATACTTCATCAACAGGATCCTGACTAATTTGTGCAACCATAACAATTTGCTCAAAAATCATTCTTATGAGTGGAATAACTCTTGAGACCAACAGAAAATGTATCACCTGGCCTGCAGGTGAGTGTTATATGTGTTTCCTTTACTTTAAATTGAAAGAACTGAGATTTACCTACTGTTCTTCACTTGATACTCCATCTGCTAGTGTGCCTGACAGGTAAGTCAATGGATTGACCTGTTTTGCTCCTCTTTCTTCCCCTTTTTTAAATTCTTTCTGTTTGTCCTCCTCTGTAGCAATGAGGTGCTGAGGCTTCTGACAAGCAGCTTCTTCTTCTAGCAACCCATTCCTCAGCTAAAAGGTTGTATCATTCAAAAGCCTCAGCTTGAGTGAGTCTTGATGGGTGAACATCCACCCATAAAGATAATTGACATGAAGGGTTCTAATTATTCAATAGGTCAGTGGACACATTCAAGACTGATGTAGTCAGTGGAACTGATTGGCTGTGACACTAAAATGGTGTCTGTCTTTTTTGAGGCACTTTTTTAAAAATAATTTTCCGTTCTTCCTCTGCTATAGTTTCCATTATGCAAGTTTCTCTGGCCCAAGTTATAAACTTATCCTTATACATTTGTCTTAATGCCAAGGAATGGTGAGACTACCTGTTCCAGATTTAAAGTGGTCATTGTCAATATTCTGCATCGGCTACTCAGTTAAGGATATTTTACTAAGTAACCTCTCCTGGTCTGATCCCCAACAAATCTGATGAAAATGTCATTCATCCATGCTGCTGTGACAGTGGACCTCTTTCTTCTCATACAACTGAATTGTTCCATAATCATGATAGCTAACCATGATTGTGACACTCTTGCCTTAATCATAACTATACCACCCCTCCCGCCACCCATATAATTGACTGAGCATCATCTGCATGGGGAGAAGGAGGTCCGTTCTGATAGCAGTTGGAGGGCCGAGGCTGGGTCAAGAGACCTTACTAGTATAGTCATCCCTCTAGATTCACTAGAGCTAGGAGCTCAGGACCCCTACAAAAGTAGAGAAACCACAAATATCAAAATAAGTGTATGTGAGAGAATAGGGATGAGGCATGGTGAGGAGAATGGACACCCAGGGACCAAACCAGGTTGGGGAAAGGTGAGGGAAGAAGAGTGGGTTGGCATGGCAGCTCTATACTTCTCTCTCTTCCATCTCTTTCCTTGGGTGTAGGGAGTCATCCGGAAAGGGTTTGTGGTGCTGAGAAATCAATCTGGGAGCCATTCTTAGGTGGTCAGGCAGTGGCTGGTGGAGAGGATCAATGGTGGGTTTTTAAAGGGCTATGCGGTTTGATCAGAGTGGCTGAGAAGTAAGATCCTCCCAGAAAAGAAGCCCCTGAGGTGGGGGGCAGGGGTTGGAGAAACTTGCAAATAATCAAATCTGTGAAAGTTAAATCCTCAAATATGGAGGCCCATCTGTATACTTAACTAAGTAGCTGATGTAGAATACTGGCCCATATCCTATAGTGAACAGTGCAGCTGATAGCTTCCTTTTGAGTGAGATGATAAATCCACTCTGGGACTTAGTCCAAAGTTTAAAGGTATTATCCCAAGTGCAAGGTGTATTTTAAGAACAGAATTGAGAAAGTTGGACAACTTTTTTAATGTCTGTAATAATACCCAGAATGGACTCACTGCTCAATGGACATGAGAACCACCCCAAAAGCCACTCATAGAAAATGCATTCACATCAAGTTATGTGGTTCGGGCTTTCCTGGAAGAACTGTTCTTCCACACTCCAGATAGATTCCCAGACGGAAGACACTCTCCTCAAGCACAGAGATACCTACTGCTTTATTCATCATGCAGCTATCCCCTCTTAGAAATTATAACTAAGAGTTCAGAAACCTCCTAGAGTTCCTCTGAGTTCATCTAAAAATATAAGCAAAATTCCTTGACAACTCATGTCCCAGATCTTATCACATTCAGCAATTGTGTAAAGAGGTTTTCATACCAGCTCTGTTTTTCCAAGAGAATTACCCAGTGCTGATGAACTCCTCCTGATGTCATCCACCATAAAACCTTTAATAGCAACTTAAGTTAATAGTTTGGTGAGCCCGAATGTATTTGAGTGCAAAAGAAACCTCTAAAAATGTTACTGGTTTACTTAAACCTCTTTTAGGATTCCATGATTTTCTTGGATACTCTTCTTAATTGGAACCATTTTCCCCAGAAGGTCATTTTGGGCATGTGGGATGCCACAGCTGCTAAGCTCATGGGAAGCTTCACAGCCCTGGAGGGCCTTATCGGAAATAAACATGGGCAGGCTTGGGGAGATGAAGATTGGAAAAGGTAGAAGACATGCTTTGAAGGTTCCAAGCTCAGGTAAAGTTGTGAAAGTGACCTCTCTCTTCATGACTGAAAATGTAGCATGAAAATATAGTTCTATTACTCCATTACTTGGAGTGGTTTCCTCAAGTTTAGGGAAGGTCCTGGTGGTCAGCTCCCTGGGGCATTCATAATTACATAATTATGCAAGATCTCAGCCACTGTGTAGCCCTGCATGTAGCAATATATGTTACACAATTCCCAGGGTTATGGGATCTTGGCAATGCACTCATGTATGCATAAAGCTTCTAGGACTTTGAACTTGTCATGTACATTGAAAGTCATGTGCATATATGTACGTACACATACACATAGTTGATAACCATATGGGGCAAAGGAGAGACATGATTACTTTTAATGTGGAGGTAAATATTTTTACTTATGAAGCATTTAAATATGGTTGTTGTTAATTGCCTTCAAGTCAGTTTTAACCTATGGAGACTCTATGAATAAGAAATCTCCAAGAATACTAATCATCAACAGCCCTGCTCAGGTCCTGAAAATTTAGGGCTGTTACTTCCTTGAATAAATCTATCCACCTGTAATGATCTTTTTCTACTGTTTTCTACCTTACATAGCATTATAGCTCTTTCTAATACCATGTCATTTCATGATATGGCCATAATATGATAGGCTCAAGTTGGTCATGTTGGCTCCCATTTTGGGAGAATGGCAGGATATAAATTCAATAAATAAATAAGATCAATTCTAGGCAGAGTCAGGCTTGATTTGCTCTAGGACCAATTTATTTGTCTTTATGGCACTCCACAGTCCACGCTATCTTAGAACTTTTTTCCAGCACCAGATTTCAAATTATTTTATTCTCTACTGTCAGCTTTCTTCATTGTCCAGCTTTCATGATTTTAATGGTGGCATGAATGATACTGACTTTGATATGTGATGATACTTCTTGACATTTGAGTATCTTATGTAGTTTTTTTCATAGTTGCCCTAAGTCCTAGTCCTCTGATTCCTTGACTACAGTCTCCATTTCAATTTATGAATGAGCTAAAGTGGAGGAAGTCTTTGACTATTTCAGTGTCTTCATCATCTGCTTTGAAGTTACATAAATCATTTGTGGTCATTATTTTCGTTTGTCTGCAACCCTCCTTTTGCATGTTCTTCACTGACTTTCTTCAGTAGTTGACTGCGACCTTTTCGAAACTCAGAGGCTCAGTTACTATGTAGTGATCCCACAACTTCCTAGTGTTTATTTTATAGCCTTGCTTAAGATTTTTCATATGGAAGAAACTAGACACATCAAATCAAGACTGCACTTTTTGTTGGATTTAGGAGCCTCTGTTGGAAAAGTGCCACTGACACTTTTCTCTCCGTGGTTAATGCAAGACAAGACTTAATTTGTATATACAAGTGGAAGGGGAATTTATCATGGTACTTTGCTCTATGCAAATGTGCATTTCATTAGCTGCATTTGGAATTTATTTCTTCAGAAAGCCCACTTTTTCACAGTTAACATTATTCTGAGATACACATTTACACTTTAAATAGTTCACAGGGATGAAAAAAGAGAAGGGATGGGATGTTGGAGATGATGACTCATGCTCTGGTTTCTTGATGGGAATTCACAGAAGTGATTTATGAAAACCTTTTTTGCAGGAAAAGCTTACACTGCTTCCCGAGAATTGAATAACCTCCTCTATGCAGTCAATTTAATTCCAAACTGGTAGCATATGGAACAGCTTTCCCCAGTTATTTTTAAGGAATGTCAGGAGTTATACCACTTCCTTAATTTGCTTTTTTAGTCGATTAAATGCTTCATCCAGAAACTCTACGGTCTGGAGTACGGGGCCTGGCCATGAAGCTAACCAAGATTTCTTGTGTGAGCCAACATGGTGTAGTGGTTTGAGCACTGGGTGACCTTGGGCACATCATACATTCTCAGCTCAGAAAATCCATTGATAAGTTAGTCTTATAGTCACCATAAGTCAGAAATGACTTGAAGGCATACAACAACAACAGCATGGCAGTGCTGGAATTCAAAGCTCTAGATGGCTTGGGATCTTGATTGCTGGAGTATCACCTCTTGCAATGTATATCAGAGGAATAAGGTCTCCCTAAATGTTATTGGTGGGTGTTACATCAGTGGGGGCATTACACTCTGGAAGGATATCGACATTCTCTGTTGTGGTGCCATGGTGGGGGAGTACCCTCTCCTAGAGTGACCATTTGATGTCCTTCTAGACTATCTTGAACCTGGCCAACCCTGATAAACATGCAGAATCCAAACTGTTTATTTGATTTTCCCTTCCAATAATATGAAAACAGAAGTTGTTAGAATTCCCATTCCATGGGAGAGGGAGGTGGGAATATCTAAGGAAATGTAAAGAGATCAAGGTTGAGTCATGATCTGAACTCAACTGCTGCTAGTCCACATGCAGTGTTCTGCTCTTCACCCCCATACAGACTATCAGCATTAGGCCTCAAAGCCCGGAAAACCCACAACAACCTATCAGCATTAGTTTGTACCATTTTAAGTTTAGAGGTTTTCCAGTTAATTGTCTTTGTCCCTAGAATTTTTGATGTAGCAATTTAGTTAAGGATGCTTAAAAATAATGCGTTCACTTAAAAAAAAAATTGGCAGAATATCAAAGGTCTTATTAGAAGATTTCCTATCAGTGTAATAAGTAATTATCACATTTAGATCAGTGGCATTAGTGGAATTAATTATGTGTATCAAGTAGGAAGTGACTGAACTAATACCAATTTTCTTGTCAAAGGGATGCCTTGATTCTACGAGGAAGCCCGCCAAATGAGAAATGTTTCTTGTTCTCAGGTACCCCATGCAAAATTGTATTTGGTCTTTTGGTAACATTTCTTACTTTGTACCTGCAGATAGAGAAATTTTACCCAGAAATCATATTTTAAAAGCTTCTGGATTTCTTGTATTCCAATAGTTAACAGCATGTCAATCTGAATTTGCCAGAGTCAGCTATTAGCTGTTGCATTTTCTATCCTAAAGACACCAGATCCTGTCTGATCTCTGAAGCTAAGCAAGGTAAGTCTTGGTTAATACTTGGATGGGAGATCACCAATGACTATCAGGTGCTGTAGGCTATATTTCAGAGGAAGGAATTGGCAAAAACACCTTTGAGTATCCCTTGCCTGAGAGAATCCTATGAAATTCTTGGGATTTCTGAAGACACATAGGTATGTACACACACTCCACATCACTTGTTGCCTCCATCCTGGTGAGAACTAGAGAAAGTGCAATGACATTATAGTTGCATGCTGAGCTTCTGTAAATGTAGTTGGGACAAAGAGATAATCTGGATATTTTTCAGTAGCCACTGTATGGCTGCCATAACATGGTTTGGGTGAGTATGTGGTACAATGCTTAAAATGTTAGCTTGGGACACGGTAGATTCAGCTTTTGATCCTCACTAAGCTTTGAAAGTCTCTTGAGCCAGTCACTCTCTCACAGGCCAGGATTAAACAGGTGTAACACAACACTCTCATGCAGTTTTCATAGAATCATAGAGCTGGAAGAGACCACAAGAGCCATCAAGTCTAATCTCCTGCCAAGTAGGAATTCACCATCAAAGTATTCCCAACAGATGGCCATCCAACCCTGTTTAAAAATCTCCAAAGAGGTAGGGTTTTGTTTTTTGGGTTTTTTTTTTAATCCTTTTCCCCACTCTCTTCCCCACCTTATTAACAGGAGAGGCCACTATGGCTGCACTTTACCAATAGGGAAGGGACGGGAAGGAAAGGAAAGGTAATCCAAAGAAAGAAAACACAGCTGGTCCGGGCTCATAAGGGAAAGGAAATTGGAGTATGGTCTCAGATGGAGTGTACCCTCCCTTACCTTCCTTTGGAATGAAAACATGTCACTTTTTCCTCATCTGAATTGCCTCACATCTGCCATTTCCTCACCGCTAGTAAGGAGTAGTAGCAACTACCCCTCCTAGAGGTGAAATCTGTAGAGGAGGAGAGCTTGAATGGGAAACAAAGGGCAATAGGATAAAGATATGAAATCCAGGCAACAGAAAAAAGCCATATCTATCTATCTATCTATCTATCTATCTATCTATCTATCTATCTATCTATCTATCTATCCATCCATCCATCCATCCATCCATCCATCCATCCATCCATCCAGATACACGCACACAAAATCCTATTTTTTTCTGGAAAGAAATGAAGGAAAAAATTTTTTTCATTTGGGGGAGATTTTTTGTCCCCACGTTTTCACATGTCTGCAAGAAAACACCCCCTGTGCCTCATCAAAAAAGGAAGCTACTCAGCCACACGTACATATGTGTAGCCTCTAACAGGACTCTGCTCTCAGTATGACAAAGGTTGTTGTGAGAATAAGGGAAGAGATAGTTGCGTGTGCTATTTGAGACAGCAGATGGACCGATAATGTGTTCTAGGCTTTTTATTATCATCGTGTTCCCAAATTAATCTGCTGATAGTCAATATCAGCATCAGAGGATCTTCTCCATGTACCATATTGAGAGGCAATCAGAGACACAATAGTGTTGTGGTGGAGATACTGTGGTGACATTGCAACTTTTGAATCTTCTCTCAAGACCTGTTCATCTAGCACCTACTCTGAAAAGTTCCACATGCCATGCCAAACCAAGACCTTCCTATTATTTACCACATATTTCTCTCACCTGGGTCCTTCCAGATGTTTTGGCCTACAAACTCCATTAGCCTTGACTAGCCATGTTGGCTGGGGCTGACAGGACTTGTAGTCCAAAGCTTCGGCGTGAAGAAAAGTTGTTTATTTTCTTATCTACCACTTGGCATTGTTTGCATGCTTTAGAGATTATGTCTTAATTATTATTAAATTGTATTTTTTCTTTTTTTAAAATCGCTGTAATCTGGTTGATCAAGTTTTCTTTTTCTTTTTTTTTTATGAATTGAATATGAAGTTTCTTTTCCAGGAAGGAAGGAAGGAGGGAAGGAAGAATAATAATAGGTCCGTCAAACACACATTGAACATCTTTTTTTCAAAATAGTTTTGCCACTTTTTCCCCAGGATCTGTCACATGTAAATTTCCTTCCTTCCTTCCTTCCTTCCTTCCTTCCTTCCTTCCTTCCTTCCTTCCTTCCTTCCTTCCTTCCTTCCCTCCTTCCCTCCTTCCCTCCCTCCCAATGATGTACAGTTGTTTTCTTCATGTAAATATGTACCACTCACACATGTGCTAAATTCCAGTTTTGCAGCTAATGTTTTTAAACTGGCGGACTAGAAAAACTGGCCACTGTCATGAGACTTCAGAATGTAACCAGTGCTATAACTCAACTGCTATGGGAACTGGAGAGTATGTGCTATACCCGGAATAAAATGTAAGTTTAAAGATGGTTTATCCTCAGGCTGTTAAAAAAGCATAGAAAACAGATTACGTACCTGTGTTAGTTCCAAGAGCCTGGAGAAATCTCATGACCAATTCATCATCTTGTCCCTCTAGCATTACTGTTTAAGAGAGCGATCTTCTCATTTCATGTTAGAACACTTGCTATTCCCCTGCCCTAGAGATAACATCCCTTGTTTTCTCTTAGCTGGAGTATCTGGTTGTTTTTTAAGCCAAACTTTTCAACATCATTTCAATGCTAAGATAATCCTTAAAATCTCTCTAGGGCTCAATAATCTTTAATACTGCTTGTTCTGCAAAAAATAGGCTCTGTGCTCCCCTTACTGTTCCATCAACAATATATATGTAATGGGTGCATGAGGAAGAGAGGAAAGTATTTGTATATTTGTTTCCATTTTTATTAAAATAAGCCTTGTTTAATTGTAGTGTTCTTTCAAGTCATTTCTGATTAATGGCCAACCTAAGGGGACCATATCACAGGGTTTTCTCTGCAAGATTTGTTCAAATGGGTTTGTTCAGTGGGTTTGTGTTTGCCTTTCTGAGGAATAGAGGGCATGACTTGCCAAAGGTCACCAAGCGAGTTTCCCTGGCTAACCCAGAATTTGATCCTTGGTCTCCTATAGTCCTAGCTCAATGGTCAAACTACTACACCACACAGGTGATGTACAGAGCTCTCTAAATATGTCTGCTCTCCCTTATGTAGACATGTTTGGTGAGGACACAGTAGAAAGCCTTCATAGGCCATTTCAGCACTACACTGTTATAGTGCTATGAGACTCCACTCTCAGCATCCTGTGGAATTCTGGGGTTTATAGTTTCCTGAAGCCAAAGAGCTCTCTGGCTGAGAATTCTAAATGTCCCTCCTTAAACTGCAAACCCCAGGATTCCAAAGGATGTGGAAAGTGGAATAATAGCATTATAACAGTGTAGTGCTGAAATGGCTTCAGTGGCTGCTCCCAACCTGTTGAAATTCTGACCAGGGGAAGTCTAATTGGTCCCCTCCGTGCTCTCTTTCTTTATGTGGACCTTTGGTTTTTAAAATTGAAGATTTTAAGGTAGAGTTTTGTGTCTGTATTTCATTATGTTTCAAAGGTGTTTTAAAGTTGTTTTTAACCCATGTTTTTAAAAACTGAATTCTGGTTTAATTTTTTGGAGCTGCTGCTGCTGCTGCTGCTGCTGCTGCTACTACTACTACTATTATTGTTGTTGTTGTTGTTGTTGTTGTTCCGCTTTGTTTTAAAAGGTTGAAAGCCACCTTTGATCTTCTTCTGGGAGAAAAGTGGGATATAAATAAAATAAAAAGCTAGCAGTTAGTAGTTACATTTCTACACCGCTTATCAATGCTAAGCACTCCCTAAGTAGTTTACAATGTGTTTTAGGTAATTGCCCCCAACAAGCTAGGTACTCTTTTTACCAACCTCTGGAAGGATGGAAAGCTGAGTCAAGTAAGATATCAGAATGGAATAAAATTGGTTTAAAAATTCAACTATTCAGCCAAAATGTTTTTGGTTTGTTTGTTTTATAAGAGGTATGTTGGTGGTTTTGTTCTAGGGAGCCAATGTTGCTTTCTGGGCCTTACAGAAAATGCTGTAATTGAGAATTTATTCTACATAAAATTTTCACATGGTTGATTTGCATAGAAGACAGCAATTTCTGAACAAGAAACAGATTCTTCTGTGCAGACTTCTGAGTGGAAATATTATTTTCCACATAGAAAATGCTGTTTTCTGTGCAAAAGAACCTTGTGCAAAATTTGTGCAGAATATTACAAATAGCCTTCAAACACTGTGGCTTTTGAATTTTTTCTCGCAGGAGCAAGAAAATTGCTGAAATTAATTGTTGTGACGTTTGAGAAGAAACTTAGTGAAGAGTTATATGCCCACTGAACATACAGCTGAATGCACAAACCAATCGTCATGCACATACATGCACAATGCTAAAGGTGCATTTAAGTATGTCAGTACTGCATGCGCACGTGCATCTCTGCCTCCACACTGCTTGAATTGATTGTAGACATTCCATACTGGGGGGAAAAAAAACTTTTATTCATGCATAAGATACAGGTAGGATTCTGGCTTACACCAGTTTGAAATTGCTTTAATTGCCATAGCTCTATCCTATGGATTCCTGGTATTTGTAATTTGGTAAGGTACTTAGAATTGTCTGCTAGAGAGCTATTGTCCTTTCTGTTGAGCTGTGGCGCTATATTTTTCTAGAGGAGGATTCTCACTAAGTTACAAATCCCAGTATTCCATAGAACTGAGCTGTCACGTTTAAAGTGGTAAGAAAATATAATTAATGTGTAGTGTGGATACACCTTTGTATTTTCCATTTGAGAAAGAGACAGATCACAGAAAACAGAGTCGAAGCTAGGGTTGTACTTCAAGAGTAAGCACGCTGCTCAATGCCTCATCACACACACAAAATATCACCAACAAATGTTCTTGTTGGCAGCATCTTTCTGAACATCAGTTGCTTAGAAACCAAGCAAAAGGGTACTAATATAATTATAGGAAGGCCACAAGAAAGACATTTTCAAGAAGACAGCTTGGAAAAGTTACTCTTTCAACTATAGCTTCCAGGATGCTATGGTCTAGGATGTGAATTGTTATACAAAAAAGAAGTTTTTCCAAGCTTTAGATTTGAAAAAAGAAAGCAGCACTAGACTGGATTCCTTGGATCTGGATTCCAGAAAAAAAACAAGTATTTGGTCTTGCGGACTTCTGAAGTTTTGTTTGCTTCTATTTCCATATTTTAAATACCACCTGAGTCCTGATTTTTGGTTTCACTGCTGTGTTTTCCACAGCTTAGTTGCCTCACAAACAAGACAATGAAGAATTGCTCTCCTCTTCCATCAATTAAAATTAACTTTAAAGCCGCCCTATTTAAAGCTGTCATTACATTACAAATTACCTCTGTAACTTAGATTAACGAGAACTCAAAGCACCTTTGAATTAAGATGAGGAATTTTATAATGCATCTGATTTTAAATATGGGAGCTGGTGTTTATAGTAGGGGTGTATTTACTGGGAATGTCAATTGGGAATCAGTGCAGGAATTGAAAGCTTGCCCCTGATTGTAAGTATTGAAATGTGGTGACTAAAGTCATTAAGATGCCATTAATAACAGCAGCAAGTGCTGTGTTTGGGTCAAATGAACTAATGACAGAAGTGGATTATATGTTTCTGGGATTTCCATACCATTCGATTGGTACCTTAAGGCCAGAATCTTGTTGATGGATTATGCATGTGCAAGGTGTGGAATGTCTGGGTGATCGCTGCAAATTATTGGTTTGTTCCAGTGGGTGGGGAAACCCTAAAAGAGGGGTTGTTCTTACTTAGTTGAGTTCAGAAGGACAGAGAGAGCTCGAGAGGAGCTGCAGTTGTCAAGTATGAAAGAATTATTGGGACCCATTGGGCCTCTAATGATACTAATTGCGAAGATCACTGGCTTCTGCCCTTGATCTCTTTTCCCCTACACCTCTTCTGAGAGGATGGAGCTTCCAGGAAGGGATGAAAAAGGCAAACAGACAACTTCAGGAGACCAGATTGAGGTTCCCTTCCTGCTTGGTCAGGATGAGCTTTCTTGGCCAGGATTTCCCCTTCCCTGATCTAGAATCCCCTTGGTGGCCATTCTCTAGATTCTCTGGACCTTCCTTCTTCAACAAATCAGCCCTCAAACAGTGGTATGTTATCTCTATTTACAAAAAAAAGTGTTCTTACTCTTTGTCATTGCCCTGAGCATCGTCTGCTGAAATTATGTCAGATGATCATGTGTTTTGGGTGAGTATGATTTTATTTTTATTTTTTATGGTGGTATTGTACAGTGCTTCAGGATTTGGGAAAATGTAACTGTAGAATTGCTTTGGTAATAGCATTAGTAGAAGGAGACATGGGAAATTCTTCTCCTCCTCACCCTCCTGAGATATGGGAAGAATTAGCTGCTGTTCTGTACCAATATTCAGTGATCCTTCCTTTATGAGCCTGGACCCACAGAGGAGAGAGAAAAACTTGTTTTAGAAGTCTGCTGCTTTCAAAAAGAAACAGAGGTTGTTTTTCTTATGTACCTTCACGTGCCTTCTCCCCCTGCTTTTCAAGCAAAAATGTTGTTGATAGTTGATACCCCCCCCCCCCCCGCAGGTGAATGGCAATGCAACTGATTCATCATCCAAAGAAAAGAAAAATATCTGCTCCAACTTGTTGGATGTTTTTGAAGATTGGCAATGGCTCTTGATAATCCCCATTCTTTACCTTGTGTCTACCTCCCAGGGCAACTATGCAGCATAGATGAGAGCATTCAAATACTAACTTTACAGATTGCCATGTGGACAGATTCCAGAAGGATGTGCATATATGTAAAAGAAAGATTTCCCATCTGGAATGATCAAACTAACCATCTGGCTCTAGTTAACAAATGCTGTGGATAAATACTCTGCTAGATGAAGTTTTGCATGTATTGAAGTACCATTCAAGTTATGATTGTGTAGCACAGATAGCACTGGTACTTGGGCTATTCCCTTCAACCATGTACATTAATGTAAGTAACCCGAGCCCTTTTCACAGCACTCAATTATACTGCTATATTCTATTTTACCTGCCATGGAAACATCCTATGTAATCCTGGAGCTTGCAGTTTGGTGAGTCCCTGGAGTTTTCTAGCTGACAATTCTAAATGTCCTTCCTTAAAGTGCTAATTTCAGGATTCCATAGGATATTACCATGGCAGTTTAAATGGAATCATAGTGCTATAATAGTGTCACATGATGAGCTATCTGGTGAGTTAGACTGTTGTCCACAAAAGCATACACTGACACATCTGTATTATACAACTGTAGTAGCATAATACCACTTTATCTGCCATGGCTCCATCTCACCAAATCTTGGGACTTGCAGCTTGGGGAGGTACTTGGTATTCTTATTGTAATGTTGTTACCGGGCCACACACTCCTATGACTTGATATGTTTTATTTCAAATCTTTTTATTCAAAATTCACAATTCAAACTTCAAAAATATTCAAAATTCAGAATTCAGAAATTTACCTTCTAATTCTCATCACAAATATCCTCCACCTCATTGTATACAACAGACACATTCATAACATAATCACAAACTCCCAAAAATATCACAAGTTTCCTAAAAGTTTTACATACAGTTCCTTATAAATATACATCCAAATCTGCAGTTATCCAACCCCTTATAATCTTTTCTGGATATCTCTTCATCGATAAACTTAATCACCCAAACTAGTTTAATCTTCTAACTTTTCTTTTCTTACCTTAAAATCTCTTCCCTTATTTTCTTTTTCTCTATACTAGTTGGTTATTCCTTAGTTGTAACTATCCAACAAACTAGAAACTATGGCCCTTTCCGCACGTGGGGTGTGAATCGGGCAGCAATGGGCAGAAATGGAACTCACCGGATTATTCCTGCGACCGGGCGAGTCCATCGCGAAGAGCAGCAGTGCGAGTTCTCCGCTCCGCAGTTCTCCAGCTTCCAAAATGGCGGCTTCGGGTTGGTGGAGGCTCTCCACCAATTGGAGAAGCTCACCAGCTGAAAACCCGCCCCCAGAAGGTCTGCAGGCACGCACTTGCACGCACCTGCAAATCTGCTCCAGAGCATGACGACGGAGCTAGACGGGGTCGCCTGGTCCGTGCTTTTTAAAAACCTCAAAAAAAGAGGTTTTTAAAAAGTACGCTGTGCGACCAGTTCCAGTCACGCAGAACTGGACTGAGGTGTGGAACTACAAAAAGTAGTCCACACCAGTCCACTCTATGGTGCAGAAAACCTCCATCGGAGGTCACTCTGCACCATTTTAAATACCTGGTGCGGAAATGGCCTATATTTCTTTTCAAATTACTCCACTTGCTTCCAATCTCATCGATTTTGCTTTATCATTCCTGTTTTGTCTTGATATGTTTAATTGGCAAAATACATTCATTGGCTTTGATATAAAATGTATTCTGCTATAGCTGTATAGCCAGACTAGCCAAGAGGAAAAAAATGGTTGAACATATGAAGTGCAAATTAGGCCAGAAAACACCTCCTAGGCATCGTAAGGTCATAGTCAGGAAATCACCAGGAAACTCCAGAGATAATGGGCTACTGCTAGCCTTAACGACTCTGGTTTCTTAGACAATAATGATTGGGAGAGTCCCAGCAGACCACTGATTGTCTCAAGTCCTCTTCCCTTCACCCTGTAATCTTTCCCATTAGCCTCAAACCTGTCCACATACATTGAGCTATTGGACAACCTTTAACCCCTTTTGTCACCTAATTCTAAAACCATCAATTCATTCTGGTTGCCACTCTGCCACTCTCATTCCTGATTGTATACTGTCCTTAGACTCAAGTCTAAGCCACATCACTGCTTCTTTGCTTGTCTTCTGGATTGGTAAATATCGCCCACTCCCTGAAATCTCTCTATCAATCTTTCCTCCTTTTACCTTCAGTTAGCCTTGTGTGAGTGCATGACTGGTTAGATCTCCAGTGTGAGTGATTGAATTTCCCTCAATAAAACACATTTTAGTTTACTTTTGAATCTCTGGCTGGTTCTTCCTTGCATAAGACCTTGTAAACATGAGTGTCAAAGATCTCATTAGGCTATCCCCCTCTCGCTGGGCCTCTTAATTTGAGCTAACAATTTTCTAACTTTGCATGGAGGTACTGGAATTAAGAGTGGACCCCTAAGTCATCCACATTTCAGCATATCAAGGCACCCCTCTATCAGGTACTAGAGCTTTCTAACTGTAGTTGTACCTTCTACAGCTTCAAAACACAAGATTCCAAAGGAAGGACAGTGGTATTAAACTGGTATAATGGGGTGGTATGGAAACATATCCCCTCTAAAGCTTGGTTAGGCTCCAAATGTCTGGCTCTGAGATAGTGGCACCAATAGGGACAAATGTAGTGATGGTTCTGCTCTCACCTGAGGCAGTAAGAGAGTTTGGTCTGCTACTGTGGTGTGTCTTCATAGGCTTCATAGGCTTTGTTGTGGTTTGCAGGATAGAACTGGTGCACCACCCCATCATTATGCTGAATGAACTCTCTGCTCCAGACTACTGAACTTGGGTACCATGAAGTTACACCAACTTATTGAGATATGCCTATGCACATAGAGTAAAAGTTCCACATGCAGAACTCCACTGTGGCTCCCCTTTTATCAGACTCAGGACTCACCATATTACTTTAATAGCCAAAGGCCACTTTGTAGATGGTGGAGAGTGGAAAGAAGCAAAGAAGCATCTGGCTATGTTTCTATAGCTATAGACCAAGGACATCTTCCACCAGGTTCCTCTGGGGTCCTCATACCTCTGGCATATGATGTCTACTACACCTGTAATGTCAATTCCTCACTAGCAATAGAATGTGAGTTTTTATGGTGGGGGGCTATTGGAGTGAGACAGTAAGTACTGGGGAGAGGACCTTGGTCACAGAACAAGGATGATGGGCATATGAATCTCTGCAGTGACAAAAAAAGGGAAATATGCAAGCATAAGGAGTAACTTGTGTATATCACTAGCAGGATGCTGAACATTACTTATTTGATTACTGTTGCTACATTTTAACTCTCAGGGTAAGATTACTCTTACTTGTAGGATTTTCTGCCTTAAGTTGTAAGATGTGGGAACCATACATCTTGATGTGGGAATACAGGTGGGGTAGGGACACCATTTTCTGTATTGATTCAGACATCGGCATGACCGATGCCTCCGCACTTAGAATGGGAATTGCAGAACATGAAATGGATATCTTCATTCATCATTATTTATAGAAACTAAATGCCTTTAGGTTCATGCATCAGAGAGATTAGGCTCCCCATTTCCATTGCACCTGCATTTTTGTTTGTGATCTGAGAATTGGTAGGCTAGGAGGAGATTAACAGAACATGAGCACAATGTGCTGTTTGAGAGCACTGTTTTTTGTGACAAGGGCAGAAATGGGTTCAATCAACTGTCACTTAAGTAGAAAACATTATTATACACTAGCAAGAAATGCACCAGATGGTGGGTGTACATATGGAATATGGCCATAAAAATGTTCCGTAGCTGAGTGGGTGGGAGAGCTGACACCTTCTTGCTCTTGAAAAAAAAAACGCTGTCTAACAAGTGAATATTAAGGATCTACATCTTTGTGGGGCTTTTCTTTCCTCGAAAATACTTCTCAGTCAAGGACTGTCTTAATGCTCCCTTCACCTGTTTGCTCTTAGAATCAAAGATGACATTACCCTGCCTGATCTTCAGAAGATCCAAAAGGAAACATTGCCTTTATGCTTCCAGTTGAAGAAACATAGCCATAGAGTGACTGGACATCCCTGCTGTTCCCTGGCCACTATACATCTGTGAGAGATCACTCAAGCAGCCAGCTGTTTGGCTCAGCACATGTACCAGGGTGGGGACAGGAAGGTATAGTATGATTGGTGAAACATCACACTCCAGGAAGGCAGTATATGTTTGTAGCCCACATATATTTCTACGTCGTCAAATACCTGATGAAATATGGGTAGTGTCTTAGAACTTAGCAGAGAACCTTGTGCATTGACAGAAAGGAGACAAATTATGAGGGGTCTTTATTTGTGTCTTTGAGGATGAAATTGGAAGTTGGTGAAGATTTATATCTCTGCCAAATGTGATACTAGGTGCAGAAATCAGTTTCTGCTATTTTTTAAAAAAATACTGCTAAATGAAGCATTGTCTTTATACCCGTTTCTCTTATTTGCTATCAGAGCAATGGGGTTTCAGTAAGAGCTGTGTGCATGCCTCTTCCTTTATACATGCTGTCCCTCCAGAACTTTCCCATTTGCTCAATCTCCAATTGTAATACATAGTTGAGTTGTAATTGTAATACATGCTGAGCAACTTCTATACTTAAAACTTTCCTCTAGTGAACCAGAGCTTAGACAAACTATGTAAATATGTTTTTAATGCACATTTCAAAGTAACTAGTAAAGTTGCTAGTTAATTCATTTGCATACTACCTATTTGCTCTATTTTGCTATAGCTAGCCTCAAAGAGATCCAGAGTTCAGTTGCATACTCTGCCTAGGGAGATTGATTCTTAATTGAACTAGTTTTCATCTTTCCTCAAAAGGGGCCTAACATCCTGGGAATCCACTCCTAATCCAACGCTCTTTTTTCACCCCTGAGCTCCTATGAATTCTTTTTGAAGAATCATGATGATTTTTCACATTTTGGAACATGTTAGGGATAAATTTGCTTACACGCACACACACATCTGCAGATACTGCATCTTGCACAAAATATGTTGCTGTTTTTCAAGCAAAGATGTTTTTTATACCAAAGACAAGCTTCTTCTGTAAAAATCATTTTGATGAACAATCCCATGGCCCCAAATATCAAGAAATGTGAAAAATCTTGCACAGGCTGATGGTTATCCCAAGGATTTCTCAGTGAGGATGAAAAGTTTAGCAGTACTCCTTCTATCCATAGTATGGATCTAGTAATGAGTAGATAGTTAGGTGATTGACACAAGGGCCAGCCAAGCAGCACTTTTTGCAGGATTGATCTCAGGAGACTTTGTAATTAGGACAAGCAGTGGCGCTTGCAGAACTTGGGGATGAGGTCCTTAACACAACAGAATGAGCAATAAGACTACCCAATGCAACTTGACCAAGGGCTGTGTACATACAGGAAGTCTATTTCTGATTATTTCCTCCTTTTCCTACTTCTGCATGTAATTCTTGCTGCTTTTGGGGTGGGGTAGGGTTGGTTGAAAAAAAAAAACACTTTTTTTGTGCATGAAAAGAAAAGATCCTGTCATTACCCTCCTCTCACAGACCTCCTTTGAGCTATAATTCCCCCAATTCTAAGGAGATGCTGGCAGTGCAGGTAGGCCTCAAGGTCCCCAACTTTTAGGGTAACAGTCCCAGCTAGATTAGATTCATTTAATCAGCGGATTTACCTACGTGTTAACTGATTGTTCAATAATTATTTCAGTGATTCTACTCTGGCTGGAACTAAGTGATAAGATTTAGACCAGCGAGCATGGCTGTATAGTGGGTCCGCCTTATGATGAATGACTTTGGGAGCTGGTTATGTTTAGCTTGAAGAAGAGAAGATTGAGAGGTGACACGATAACTATCTTTAGATATTTGAAGGGAAGAGAAGATGGAACAAGCTAGTTTTCTTCTGCTCCACTGGCTAGAACACAAACCAGTGGATTCAAATTGCAAGAAAAGGTAAGAATTTCTTTATCGTAAGAACAGTTCAGTGGTGGAATATGCCGCCTTAGTGTGTGTTGGAGTCTCCTTCTTTGGAGGTCTTTAAACAGAGGCTGGATGGCCACCTCTCAGGAGTGCTTTGGTTGTACATTTTTTCATGGCTGGAGTTCATCTAGATGGCCCTGGTGGTCCCTTTCAACTCAATAATGCTATGAGTTTATGATAAATATTATGTCAATCTGCAAGCAGTCATGACATATTAGGGCCACATTGCTCTGATAGAGAGAATATTGACTAATTTAACCTCTCTCAGCATGCCTACTATATGCAGAGGCGTTGCTGTTGGTGAGAGAGACAGATATCCTGTTGTATTTCGTAACTTCTATTCTTTGGCTTTATCTCTTTGAATAGGTACATACAAAGCAGTGCTTGTATAACAGGGATAAGCACTCTGGAATCTGTGCTTTGTAATTTGCTATTTATGAGTTTTTGGCACATGTGAAGCTGTCTAGCATAATAAACAATGGTCTATGTGTTTTATGGCAAAGGTTAATCCTCAAACAAAGCAGTTGAGAGACAGATTGTTGTCACAACAGGTAAACAAACTGCTTAATATTTTAGGAATTCTGGTGTGAGGCAGGGAAAATATGTGCATACGTATGTGAGGGAGTGTATGTAACAAAGAACAAGTGCACTTCCAGGTCAGAGAAAGAGAGAGAGAGAGAGAACAACCTGACTAGAAGGAGAAGAAAGGTAAACATGTCAAGTGATAGAGAAGAATAAATAAGCCCTTGATACCATTTTTCCTTGCTCCAGCTCTGAAACAGATGTCTCAAGCACCTCGAGGGAAGACATGCAGAACAGCAACTTTGGATTTGCATAAATGTCTGAACCCCATGGTCAGAGAAACCAGAACAGCTCATCGAGATTGCCAAATAACTAAGATATGGACATCAAAAGATCTGAGGAGAATAAAAAATGCACCTTGGATGACTGAAATGTTGAGAAGACCACACCTAAAGGTACCAGATCCTATCTGATCTTGGAAGTTAAATAGGGTCAAGCCCTGGTTAGTTCTTGGATGGGAGACCACCAATGAATGCCAAGTGCTGTAGGCTAGAGATCACCTTTTCAGTCATTTTTTTTTTTTTGGCCTAAAGTGTACCCTATGGTGACAAAAAAAAAAAAAATCCCTTCTGTTTTGACCAGCCCTTGTCTCTCACAAGCTTGTTTGTTTAATTAATGTCTCACCTTTCACCCAACATGGGACCCATACTCTCCAACATTTCACAGATGAACATCAGGGGCTTTTCCACATTACATTGTTATAGTGCTATTACTCCACTTTCAATATCCTTTAGAATTCTGTGATTTATAGTTTATGGAGTCCAAAGAGCTCTCTGGCTGAGAATTCTAAATGCCCTTCCCTAAACTGCAAAACCCAGGATTCCATAAGATGTTGAAAGTAGAATAATGGCACTATAACAATCTAGAGTGGAAATGGCCTTGGGTTCCATTCCCTGCTTGGCCATGGATACCCACTGGGTAACCTTGGGTGTGTCACATACTTTCAGCCCCAGAAAACCTTGTGATAGGTTCATCTTAGGATAAACATTTGTTAGAAGCCACTTGAAGGCACACAAGGAGAAAGGTTCGTTTTCAGAATATCCACATCTACAATTCAGAGAAAGCAGTTAAGAAGAAGCATTTGTTCAGAGAACCGTTTTTTCTTAAATAAGCAACAAATTTCTAAGTTCCTTTTTTGGGACTCCAGCTCACAGATTCTTCCAGCCAATTTGACCCATCTTGTTGCAGGTGGGGGGGGTTGGAATTCTGAAGGTTTGTGGTCCAAAAAAAAAAACAAAAAACACTTTTTCAAGCTCTGATAACACTTGATTCCCTCCTCTCAGTGATGTAACCTTCCACCCTATCTTTTCTACTTGGTACCTTTCCTTTATGAAATATTCATAAATTCATAGGTGTTATTTAAATATAGCCATAAAGTATAATTATCATCACCTGTTATGGTCTTCCCACTCAATGTGGCAACAGAATTTTGAAAAATGACACTTCCATCGAGGCCACCAACTTCAGAATGAATTGTGACACATCTCTTTGTGAAAGATGTCCCAGCAAGTTTAAGAACTCCAAATAATAGGGAAATGACTGCAGCTCAAGTCCATCCATTCCAATGATCAGAACTCTTATCTCTTACTTCTGGGTTGATTTCTCTTTGCTGCCACCTCAGCGTCCAAGTTAACTGGAGGCCAAAGAGCTCTCTGGCTGAGAATTCTCAATGCCCCTCCCTAAACTGCAGATCCCAGGATTCCACAGGAAATTGGAAGTGGAATAATAGCACTATAACAGTGTAATGTGGAAATGGCCTAAGTAAGGGCTATAGGGAGTCCCCAAGGGTGTTCTGGTCAGCCTCAGGCCCATAGTGAGTATGGTTTCTACCACTTGGCAGACAGGTTGTAGAGTCCTTGTCAGCATCATGACCAAATGTTAAGAGCCATACAATGGCATAAAAAAAGTTATTTTTATGTTTAATTAGGCCCAGTTAAAGAGTTTAATTTGTCCCTGGTAGTTCGAGATTGCATTGGGGAACTTGGGCAGTCACATACCTATTAGGGTGGGATACAGTTCTCTTTCATACACTTAAAGTTCCTTTGTTTCCTTCTGGCCTGTATAATCGCCAGTGTTCCATCTTCCATTTGCCTTGCCCTGGGGGGAAGAATGCACCCCAAATCAAGAAACCCATTAGTCAGCTGTGGGGATCTGGAGTATTGGTTCCTGGATAGTTCATCACTGTATATAAAATGGTGGGTTTTTTCTACTTCTTGAAGCCTCCAGGTGTGAAGCTTTAGGCACTGGGTGCAACTGCCTTTTCTCCCACAACCCCCATAAGTAAAAACAAAATCTTAACTATAGGATTTCACTGCCAATTCTGCCCTTCCTATCTTTTAGCATTTGCAGATCTCATTGATGCTGTGGCAGGTGCTTCAGGCAAAAATTTGTTACACAGCCACACCAGAATATACCTATATACCTGTTCCTGGTATATAGAGCAGTTAAATAGAACTTTCAAACCATGGTGTCTGGAAGCATCCATGTCTGTGGGATGGTGCATCTGCTCTGGGTTTTAGTTGGAACTTTGAAGGTACTAGCAACAGTTCTTCAACTATTTGAGGGATAGACTTCACATCCTTAGATAACTCCTTTAAATTCCTGACTAAAACTGGGAATGGATTGATTACTAACATGGGAATCACTGGACACCACTGTCTCCGAGTCCAGAGTCAGTTTACCTTTGATAATGAGCTTGGAAAAGTTGGTTGTTCGACTATACCTTCAAGAACGCTCTTGTCTTAGCTTTTCCCTCTGCCCTGAGCTCTTCTTGGGCAAAGATAGGAAGGCTAGCCCAACTAGGAGCTTCTGGATCCTGCAGCTACAGTTGTCCCTCCACATTTGCAAGTTTGACTTTTGTGGGTTTGATTATTTGAGAGTTCCTTCAACCCTTGTCCCTCCACCTCAGGTGATTCTTTTCCAGGAGAACCTTCCCTCTCTGTGGCTCTGATCAGACTGTGCACTCCTTTAAAAACCCACCTCTGTTCCTCCCCCTCTTATACCAGCTTTTGCCTGGCCAGGTAAGGATGGCTCACAGTCTGATTTCTCAGCTCCACAAACCTTCTTCTGGTATTCCCCACACACACCCGAGGAAAGAGATGGGCCTGACAGAGGAAGTATAGGACCACCATTCAGACCTACCTCTTTTCCCTCTCTTTTTTCCCTGACCTTCTTTGGACTCTGGGTGCCCATTCTCTCCCACCATGCCTCAGCCCCCTTCCCACAGACATACACACACATTTGTTTTACCCTTTTGTGATGGTCTTGCACCCCTAACCCTAGTGATTAACTGGATTCACGTGTCCCCAAACCTCTCTTCTCTCCAATTCCCAGGCAGAGACAAAACATGAGTAAACCTAAGTAAATTTATTTTTCCCAACCTTCTCACTGTGGAAGAATTCACCCTGTGTGCCGTGTAGTCCAGAAGCATTTTGAGGTTTCACAGAGGGAAAGAAATCTTTATTCTAAAGTAAGAAGGATTAAACCAGATATTTTAAGGTCTCACACAGCTTGAAGGATCTTTCTCCGGAAAATAGCTTTAGAAGTTACAAAGTTACCAGAAACAAGTTACAAATAATAACACATAGAAGTGACAACCAGTCAGTGGTGTATTTAGCATAAACAGTGCCTATGGCAAGCATTGACATTGACCCCTATCTTTTTACTGCTACCCCTACCCCCACCCCTACAGGCATGGCTTTTTTGTGCTCTCCGGCATTGGCACCCAGGACATGTGTCCTACTTGCCCCACCTTAGATATGCCTCTGCAACCAGGTAGAGGGAAGCATAGCAAAACTTCCTATTGCTCCCCAATGAAAAATGGTGTCTTGCCACTTATGCAGAAGTAGATTTCTATACCTAGGTTTTTCCATGAGAAGCGGGACTCTGATCCTTTTTATGATCAGTGTCTACCAAAACTTCCTCATGCTAAGAATCTGCATCCAAACAAGGAGACAACTAGAGAACAGAAGCAATAAAATGTTCTATAGCTCTGGTCCTTGAAGGTTCTAGATTTTTTTGTTCCTCTTTAACTCATGTGAAGTTTGACTGCAAAATGTATCTCCTCTGATCTTACTAACCCTTCACAGTCCTAAGGGGTAAATTAACTAGAAGTAGCTTGAATCACAGTCACTGGATAATGCATGAAGTGGCATTATTGTATCCTCTACCATGTAACAATTCCCCAACAACTTTTTTGAATGTGTGCTCCGAAAATCCAGTAACGGAGAGAAATAATGAGGGAAGGCCATTACCTACGTGTTTTGCCTGATCCCAAAAGCACGAAACTAGTCATTATAGTGAAAATTGCTGAACTGAATGGACCATTGATCTGATCCAGTGGGTTTATTCCTGCAGCCTGATGTTAACATCTTTAAAATCAAACTTTCTCATATAGCACATTAGAGTGGTATGCCTGAAAGCCAACTCTATGAAGCAAAACAAGCTCAGGGTAAGACTTGCTGAAATGTAGTTGCCACAGTTTCATTGACTTATGAATGAGAGCTGTCCCTTCCTGAAGGAACACATGTGCCTTTATTTCATCTTTAAACTGGCCAATACAATCCTTGTTTTCAAATGTGTACAAATTATTTTTCAATCTTTCAGGGATATTAACATTCCAAACAAAGAGCAATTTCAACCCCATAAAGCCAAGAACCTTCAGTAAGCAATCTCTTGCTGGTCGTTATATAAAATAGGAAGCTGTAATGCACAATTTGGTATATATATATATATATTTCTACACTTAAATTGTTGATGCTGCTGCCGTCCATTTACCATCTACTGTCTTGCTAATATGGGTGGGTGCAAATGAAATTTAAATACAACTAGGAATGATGACTTTGGGGAGTAGGGTGTTACCCTGATTTCTGGGGGTCCAGTGAGGGACACTTCAATGTGCTCAAAATAAAGGGGAATGGGAATTAGCTGGAGCACTAGTTAGCAATGTGAGAGGCAGGCAACGTAGCGAGATCTTTTACCCAATGTTTACAGGGTCAGGCTGAGTCAGGACCAAGACATGAGAAAGCTCAAATTATGTTCTTCTATTTATGAAGTCACAGCAAACTTACACACTCACTCACTCGAAATACTGCACAATTGCGCAGTCACACATGCAGTCCTAAGAAAATAAAGAGAGGAAAATAGATAGGGGATTTTCAGGAGGATTTTCGGGAAAATACTACACCTGATCCTGTAGCCTGGTAGATGGAAAGAAGCCTGGGAGCGTAGATTCTCAGCACGTGGAGGCTGAGGGGAGGCTCGTCAAATGGAGCAGCAGCAAGTCGGGGGGCAAGTCACTCCCGCTCAAAATCAGGGGTTCTTACAGGGAAAAATGTGCCTGTAGGCTAATCTGTTCCTGGGAAAAACAATGGGTTTCGGGCTGGAGACAAAGCCTCCGAAAGGTCAGTACTTTAGACGATAGAATTATGACAGTGTTGTCAATAGCGTAGACAGTATGCAAACACGGAGTGCTTGAGAGTTGGATAGTCCACTCGTCAAGCTGCCTGCTCGGGGCAGGGAATCTTTTGTAAACAGCGTGCATACATAATGTGATCTTAAAAGGTACTTGCCTGGAGGTCTCCTAAAGCTGCAGTCTGGCAATTACTGGCCTGCCTGGATTTTGTTTTGAATAGTTCATCTATTTTTGACTGTGCCTGTCTGCGTGCTTGTTCAGGGGCCTCGCAAGCACGTAGAGAGGAATGGATAGTGCAGGCCAAATTCTTGATATCAAATGATATCTAATATACCTCAAGTTCGGACTAGATACTACAGTAACAAGGGGGAGAAAACAACTGGAGAATGTTTACAATATTTAATACACATTTGCATGAAAGCTCCACTTTGGCCTCCCAGTTCATGTGTGAAAGTGTTAATACACATGTTATTCAAGTATGAAGGAGAAGGAACATGAGCTGAATTGCTGGGCAAAGTACCTTTGGTTTTATGCATAACTAGGGAGAAGATTAATAAGGAGTACTAAAGGGATGTTTCAACAGATGCCATTCCTCATTCCAGTGGTTTTTGAGCACAAAGGAGAAGCCATCCACGATTTCAGTTATCAAGGGCCCCAGGTTTGTTGACTATTAAAAGAGCTGTAACAGGAGCAATTGTCAACCAAAGGACCAGTGTGGCTCGTCCACATTCCCAGTAGGGATATGTATCCTTAGGGAAAAGTAATGGAGTGCGTCTTCATAAACTTGTCCTAGGTTGATTGTTTTACACTGGTTAAGCGTCCCAAGAGTAGCTGGGCTTTTCTGATTAATAAACAAAAGGCATGAAAAGCCCTCAGTCTTATTTCCATTGAGCAGTTCTCACAACCTTACTGACATTCTTCTCGTTCTTCAAGTTCATATAAGACTTTGGCTGGTACAATGTTGTACATTGTACCGGTGGACCTAAATACCCTAAAGGCACCAGATCTTGCTTAATTGTGGAAGTCAAGCCAGGTCAACCCTGGACAGGAGACCACCAATAACAACTAAGGGCCATAGGTATATTTCAGAGGAAGGAACTGATAAAACCATCTCTGAGTATTCCTTGTTTAAGAAAACCCTATGAAATTAATGGAGTCACCATAAAAAGGCACACCCCACACACATGCATATGCACAGAGTTGTTGGGCTTTTCCATGACACCCTTTTGCAGATCATTGACACAGTGCAACTAAGGCCCTTTCCGCAACTTACCTGTATCTGGCACGGTCGTGTGGGGATCATGCGAGCAGCCTCTTCCATGAGGCTCTTGCATGCCCGCTGCTTTGGCTCCACAGGAGCTGCCTGCTGGCCAGCAGACAACATGAGGACTCCGCCTCTTCCTTCCACAGCACAGCAGGGTACTTTCCCAGGCTGCGCTGGGGGAGGAAGCATGTGGGCTGCAGCTCCAGAGCTCTGCACGCAAGGTAAGTGCATGTGGGGCCCCAGAGCAATGCGCGATCACGCACCATTTTCGGCTAAAAGCCAAAAATGTTATAGTGCGTGATCAGCGCCTGCCGGCCCCAGCAGCATCATGCAATTGTGAAGACGTCGTCTGAAATGCTCCTCGCAATTGCACGATGCTCCAGAGGCCCTTTGGCGTGATGAATGCCATGTGAAAAGGACCTAAGTGTATTTCTTTAAGAGTGCCGGTTTATTGCCCCACTGTGCAGTAGGGTTGTTCCAGAAGTCTCAGTTAATTAAGTGGTACATTTAATGCACTGAAAAAAGAGTTACATACCACCATCAATAAATAAATAAAGCTGCATGTGCAATAGTTATATTCAAGGGCCCCTAATTTCTGTAACTGTGAACTGAATATGAACATTGAGCATTTGTTTTTGAAAAAACAAACAAACATATGTGTAAGGGAACTTACCAGTATGTAAAACACTAACAGGATACCAGCCTTTGTTTTTCATTCCAGGTAGAAATTTGTGCTTAACTTTATTCATCTCCCCACCATGTATGCAATTATTTGATATAGCTTTACTAACGCATGTATTTTAATGCTTTTCCCTCATTAAAATCCAATTGAAAACTTTCCTGTTTTCCAAAGCTTTTGGAGTTTTAGTTTAATATTGTTTTATCATCTCATGTATTTTGACGACATGCATTTGTCACCTTGCTTTAGTTATATTATGTTTTTTTTTTCCTATTACAACTGGATAATCTGTTTTATAATTGCATTATACGGTCTTATATTTGCATTACTCCATTTTTCCCCTGGGTGTGCATGTGTGTATATTTTAGACTTTATGTCTCTGGCAAAGCTGGCTGTTTTTCTACCATTTTAATTATAAACATCATGTACATTGATGGCACTAAATAAATAAATACACTGATAAATTGAATAAAGCATGATTTTGCATATATCTTTGTACAGTTACTGCTACTGTGTATGCAATTTTTTTATGCGTATCTCCCATTGACTAAAGTGTGCTTGAACACATTTTTAAAATATGCACGTTTGTGTACTTTTTTCAAGGTATGTGTGGTTTTCTGCACCTTGTTACTCCATTAGAACACTGTGCAAACCTAACTAATGTATACACTAATGTATACATTTCCAAGGAAAGATATGCTTTTCCCCTGTTGCCCAGCTTAGGAAAGGTAAGATCAATACTTTCATAAGGGACTGAGAACGTCATGCACATACTTTCTGTCACTTCTTCTTCCCTGCTGCTTCTTTCTCCTAACAGCGGAAGAGATCCTGCTTTGTGCCAGTTCAGCTGAGATTTGTGCTAGCTGCCACCACTCTCCAAGACTTTCTTGCATACTTTCTGGGTGGAAGACTAACGAGTCTACAAGTTTCCCAGCTACAAAACTTAAGGTTGGTGGTGTTCAGAAGTCTGCCACTCTCACTGGTCACAGATGGGCCACGGTGGTATACTCCGGTATCTTCAAATTGCTGTTGTACATAGGGTCACTTGTTGGACAAGGCAGTACTGTATACCTCCTTCCATTAAAAAAATGGCAAAAGTAGATACATTGGTGTAATGGGAGGTTACATCAGCATATGTCACCAACTGGATTCCACTCAATATCAATGTATGAACTTTTCCACTGTTCTTTATTTTAATCTGGATCCATGTTAGTCTGCCTTGAAGAAGCAACAGTTTTTAAGAGAGTAAAAGATGGCATATTGACTTGGGATTACACTGTTTATTTCCTCTGTCCCACTATCATGGCTGGATTTTTCAGAGACAGAGGATTATTGTAATGTGAGAGCATGGAGAGGGGAGTTGCGAGAGCCAGTGTGGTACAGTGGTTTGAGTATTGGATTTAGGACACTGAGAGACTATGGGCCAGCCATAGAAACCCCACTGGCTGACCTTGGGTGAGTCACACTTTCTCAGCCTCAGAGGAATGCAAGGGCATCAAATTCTGCTAAGAAAACTCTGTGATAGGTTTGTCTTAGGGTCACCATAAGTTAGAAATGACTTGAAGGCACACAACACTAATGGGGAGGCTGCACTGGGAGCCCTGAGGGGGCACTTGAAGTCCACAGGCTGCACTTTCTCCACTTCTTTATTACTAACTACACCTTTGATGGTGTGAAATAAAAATATGGATTTTGTGAGGGGAAATCTGTTAAGTTGTAGTTAGAACATGATAGATCATGCAATTAAATTGTCTTTTAAAACTCATGCTAAATCCAGCTTGATAGTCTTTGAAGGCCCTGTTTTCTGCTCTCATCTTGGGAAGTGGGCCTTGGAATGCAGGCACAGATAAAAGTTACATTGAACACAATGATTAAGTCTGTCTGCCACAGACAGATGTGAAAATCTTTGGACATTAGAGACAGTGTTCCTTTGTAGTCAACTAAAATAAGAAAATGTAAAAGTTATTTTAAAGAAATGGAATTGCAGGTGTCTTTGCAAGCAAGAAGCAGTTGAAACCAGATTGAGGGTAAGGGGTGCAGCTAACTATGAACTTTAGTTACCAACAGCTTAATTTTGCTTCATTAGAATATTAAGTTACTTACCCCCAAGGTGGGATCTGGTATTATAATTTGAGACCACCTATATGGACATGCACAATGTTTGAATGCTGACATAATAATATATTCATGACATAGTTGCTATATATATGTATTTGGAGTAGCCAATTAACTAGTATTTTCTGTTTCTGGAATCATGCTTAGCACGATGTATATTTGCCTGCATGCAGTCATTCCATTGGAGTGGTTTGTCTTGGGTGCATGGGCATAGCTACTCCCCACTTGCACAAATGAAAAAAAAGGAACCATTTTGTTATGATCCAGGTGTTATTGACTAATCACTAATTGGGAGTTTAGTACTATATTTTGAATGACAATGAAAAGGGCATTACCAGTGGATAGTTTGATCTAAGAGAAAACTTTTCTCACTTGCCAGATTATTTAGCCTGTAAAATGAGGCCACCACTGACATGATAAGTAAATATCAATGTAATACTTTCCAGACCACATAATTCAAGCACAAAATTTCAGTAAACATCTTAAGTGAGCGCTCCTTTTTATATCAATCATTTTCCGATTAAACGAGTGCAAATTATTCAGCAGGAAAGGTGACAGATTTAAACCCTTCCTTGATGGAGAGGTTACAGAATGCAGACTCTACAGTCCTTTTCTTAGAAGGTTTTCAGACGCAAGGATTTAGTAGTCTGCCCTCTGTGAGAAACACTACCTTGCATATCTAGGAAGGGTCATTATACTGGTGGCATTGAGTATTAAAGCAATTCCTGGACTCTACCACTTTGGCTATGAGGAGAGGTTTTACATGTTTTCAAACCACCTCATGAAATAAAGAATTCTCCCCTCACGTAAAAAGGGGAATACTAATCTTCCTTTGAGAAGGTTATGTTGAATTATTTTCAAGCCCAGCATTCATAGCGAAGATGCAGAGCAGCTTGACAATGGAATGTCCTACCTTGAAGTGTGGTGGAGTCTCCTTTATTGGAGTTTTTTAAACAGAGGCTGGGTGGTCATCATCTGAAATGCTATGATGGTGTATTTCTGCATGGGGGGGAGGTTGGACTCAAGGGCCCTTGTGGTCTCTTCCAGTTCTGTGATTCTATGGTTCTGTGGAATGAGAACATATCATTTTATACAGTTTAACAGATAAATTTTGTAATGAGCCCAAGGCTGGAGGGAGATAGTTTGGGGCCCAAAATAGAGCCCCCATGGTGTGGATACATGACCTACTGTGGGAGTGGCAGCAGAGAAATTAAAACCAAGATACACAAAGTAAAAAGTATGATAGATGACAGGACAACAGTCTTCATGGATGAACCTGTTTTCAGTCCTGCAATTTCCATGCCTGCCACAACACTAACTTTCCTGGGTGATAAGGACTGTGTGCTCCTGTGAGGCAAAAGGCTATAGAGATGGTAGAACTGCTGCTGGTAAAACTCGCATGACAGGCAGGCTTTTGCTAAGGAGCCAGACTTGTTACTCCAAAAGGTGGGTGACTCAGAGGTCCACACACTGTGCCAGTGCTCCATGGAATGTTCAAGAATTATTAGCTCAAAGGGAGGCTTGCAGGGAGAGGGTAACCTTACAGGATCTTTCTACCTATGTATACCAGTACTAATGCAGGGACACCAGTTGGAGATTAAAAGAATATTTCACTGAGAGAAAATCACAAACACTCACAAGATGCAAGCAGTCTCACAACTATACAAAGCTAGTTGAAGGAAAAGAAGGAAAAATGGGATAGCAAGAAGTGAGGGCAAAGTGGGTGATATTTACCTATCCTACAGAGAAGAGACAAAGCGATGTGGCTCAGATTAAGGGACTGAGGGTAGTACAAGAATGGGAATCAGAGCAACAAAGTGATTGCCTATGTTCAGAATACTATGAGTTGTCTGGTTTAGAGCCACGGTTTAAATACCCTGTTTCTGCCCTGAGGGGGAAGGTGTTAATAGCTCTCCAACAGAGCAAACAACGGGGTCCAGAATGGGTGAATGGCCTTAGCATTAGGTGACAAAGTGTTGATGGGAATTGTGATATCTCCTTAATGTCTGGGCAGGTGAAGAAACAAAGGAAAATTTCAGCAGGAAGAGGGAACAGGTTGATGACCATCAGTTGGAGACAATGTTGTGTGCTACTGTATTTGAAGGCTGAGTCATTCAGGAGATATTTGCAAACTCATTAGCACCAGACCTTCTCAACTGATAAGACCTGGCCATACCCTGAGGTCCCATCTGATCTACTTTAGCATGTCTTCAGCCTGTTCTCTTTGCCAGGATGACTTTTCATCCATAACAGTGTGTGATTTATATTATGCCAATTAAATAATGTCCATTGCCAATCATATCATGGAGTGGGAGTGTACGACATGATAACAGAGTAAATGTGCCAAACAGCTCCTGGGCAGCAGGAAGTCCACTTGATGGCATCTAACAACAACAAACTTCCATGAGTCTAACTGCCTGAAACTCATGCATTTTTATTCTATTATTCAAGATATAAAATAAAGAAATAAGTTGAAGCTGACTAAACTGAGGCTGTTTTATTGTGAACATATCATGGAAAGGCATGATTCACTCGATAAGACAATAATGCTTGGCAATGAGGAAGGTGGTAGGAAAAGAGGAAGACCACATTACAAAGGGATTGGTTCAATCAAAGGAGCCACAGCTATCCCAAATTTGCAAGACTTAAGTAAGACAGTCTGGAATACTCTGTCCAGTTCTGGGCACCTCAACTCAAGAAGCATATTGACAAGCTGGATTGTGTCCAGAGGAGGGCAACAAAAATGATGAAGGATCTGGAAGCCATGCTCTATGAGGAGTTGCTTAGGGAGCTGGGTATGTTTAGTCTGCAGAAGAGAATGTTAAGAGGGGACATGATAGCCATGTTTAAATATTTGAAGGGATGTCATGTCGAGGAGGGAGCAGGCTTGTTTTCTGCTGCTCCAGAGACCAGGACAAGGAGCAATGGATTCAAGCTGCAGGAAAGGAGATTCCACCTGAACCTCAGGAAGAACTTCCTGACTGTCAGAGCTGTCCAGCAGTGGAATATGCTGCCTTGGAGTGTGGTGAGGTCTCCTTCTTTGAAGGTTTTTAAGCAGAGGCTGGATGGCCATCTGTCGGGGGTGCTTTGATATTTGTTCCTGCATGGCAGAATGGGGTTGGACTGGATGGTCCCTGTGGTTTCTTCCAATTCTATGACTCTATGATTCTATGACTGCAGCTCTTGGAGGTTTTTCATTCATAAGGCCATGTTCAGTTGAAGTCGACATGATGGCAAATAATAAACAAACTAATAAATCCTCATGACCCCATTTAATTTTCCTACAGTAAAAGAGAGTGATGTCCAGTTGCTTAAGAATAGCCCAAGGCCCTTTTGACTCTGCAAGCAAAGTGTGTACGTCTATTCAATATATGCATCTAAGCCTGATCCATAACCATCTGTTTTAACTGCAGATGTGGCACAAAGAACCATTTCAACACTTGGCTAGAAATATTTTCCTCAATTAGTTTGGAGAGTATCCATAGTCTCAGGGGTCTACCAGGCCAATTTCTACAGAAATGTAGTTTCAAGTTAACTTTGTCAGTGTCAACTGGCAAGGAGATAGATGTCTACTTGCAATTTCTCTAGGCAACATGCAAAGGGAAGTGTCTACCTCTATTACTAGACTTTTGTGAAAATGGATGATGCTGATGAAGTTTTCTTAATAGTGTGGCCATATCTCCTACATTACACAGGGCAGTCCTCTATCTAAAATCACAAAAGCCTAGAAGCTGCCCTGCCTTCTCTTTAAACCTGAACTGCTAATTGGCTCTACAGTTATGTATTGATTTATTTATTTGTTACATTTATAACCCATCTTTTTACTGATGAGCTCAAGATGGTATACAAGCCTTTGCTCCTCCTTCCCCATTTTACAGTTAGGGTAAGAAAGAAAATGGTTGTCGCAAGGTCACCTAGTAAGTTTCATTATAGAATCATAGAAATGTAGAGTTGGAAGAGACCACACGGGCCATCCAGTCCAACCCCCTGCCATGCAGGAACATCCTGAAAGCACTCCCGACAGATGGCCATCCAGCCTCTGCTTAAAAACCTCCAAAGAAGGAGACCTCACCACACTCCGAGGCAGCAGATTCCACTGCCGGACAGCCCTGACCGTCAGGAAGTTCTTCCTGAGGTTCAGGTGGAATCTCCTTTCCTGCAGCTTGAATCCATTGCTCCTTGTCCTGGTCTCTGGAGCGGCAGAAAACAAGCCCTCTCTTTCCTCTACATGGCATCCCTTCAAATATTTAAACATGGCTATCATGTCCCCTCTTAACCTTCTCTTCTGCAGACTAAACATACCCAGCTCTCTAAGTCTATCCTCATAGGGCTTGGCTTCCAGGCCTCTCACCATTTTGGTCGCCCTCCTCTGGACCTGCTCCAGCCTGACCATGTCCTTCTTGAACTGGGGTGCCCAGAACTGGACACAGGATTCAAGATGAGGTCTAACCAAAGCAGAGTAGAGTGGTACCAGTACCTCCCTCGATCTAGACACCATACTCCTATTGATGCAGCCAAGAATTGCGTTGGCTTTCTTGGCTGCTGCATCACACTGCTGACTCATGTTCAGTTTGTGGTCTATTAAAACTCCTAGATCCCTTTCACACGTACTGCTATCCAGCCACGTGTCCCCCATCCTATATTTCTGTATTCCATTTTTTCTACCTAAGTGTAGGACCTTACACTTCTCTCTGTTGAATTTCATTTTGTTAGCCTTGGCCCAGCTCTCCAATCTATCCAGGTCATTTTGAATTTTGATCCTGTCCTCTGGCGTATTAGCAACCCCTCCCAATTTGGTGTCATCTGCAAATTTGATGAGCATGCCCTCTATTCCTTCATCCAAGTCGTTGATGAAGATATTGAACAGCACTGGGCCCAGGACAGAACCCTGTGGCACCCCGCTAGTCACTTCTCTCCAGGATGAAAAGCAGCCATTTGTGATCACCCTTTGGGTTCGGTCTGTCAACCAATTACAAATCCAACTAACAGTAGCCCTGTCCAGCCCGCATTTTACTAGCTTCTTTGCAAGAATGTCATGGGGAACTTTGTCAAAGGCCTTACTGAAATCGAGAAATGCTACATCCACAGCATTCCCTTCATCTATCAAACTAGTAACTCTATCATAAAAAGAGATAAGATTAGTCTGGCATGACTTATTTTTGAGAAATCCATGTTGACTTCTCGTGATTACCGCGTTGCTTTCTAAGTGATTAGAAACTGACTGCTTAATGATCTGCTCCAGAATATTTCTGGGTACTGAGGTCAGGCTGACTGGGTGATAATTAAACCTGTCCTCTTTTTTTCCCTTCTTGAAGATGGGGACAACGTTTGCCCTTTTCCAGTCTGCTGGAACTTCTCCTGTCCTCCAAGATTTCTCAGAGATTATAGCAAGTGGTTCCAAAATGACCTCTGCCAGTTCTTTTAATATCCTAGGATGCAATTCATCTGGCCCTGGAGACTTGAATTCATCCAGTGTGGCCAGGTATTCTTGTACCACCTCTCTATCTATTATGTGCCTCATTTCCCCTGCTTCCTCACTTGCTCCCCAACCGCCAGGTTGAGTGCTTGTATCCTTCTGGGAAAAAACTGAGGCAAAGAAGGTGTTAAGTAATTCTGCCTTTTCTCTTCCCCCTGTTAGTAATTCACCATCTTCTCTGCGCAGCGACCCTATCGTCTTCTTCTTTTTCCTTTTGCTGCGGACATATTTTAAAAAGCCCTTTTTATTGTTTTTGATGTCTCTGGCCAGCCTGTTCTGTGCTTTAGCCTTTCTGACCTCCTCCCTACATCTCCTAGCTACTTGTTTAAATTCTTCTTTGGTGGTTTCCCCCTTCTTCCATTTCCTGTACATGTTTCTCTTAACATTTAGCTCAACTGAGAGTTCTTTAGTCAACCATTCTGGTTTCTTCAGATGCCTTCCATTTTTCCTCCTTATTGGCACAGTTTTAGACTGTGCCTTCAGTATCTCCCTTTTAAGGAACTCCCATGCCTCCTGAACTCCTTTCCCTTTCACTATTCTTGACCACGGAATTCCAGCCAGCAGCTCCCTAAGTTTACAGAAGTCTGCTTTTTTAAAATCTGAGATGAGTGTCTGGCTACGCTTATCTTCTCCTTCCCACTGAATGCCAAATTCCAATAGGGCATGGTCACTCCCCCCTAAAGATCCAACTACTTCTACCTCATTAACAAGGTCATCCCTGTTGGTCAGGATCAGAACTAGAATATTTGATCCCCTTGTGGCCTCTTCCACCTTCTGGATCATGAAATTGTCTGCAAGACAAGCAAGAAACTTGCTGGACCTTGCTGTCTTGGCAGAGTTTGACTGCCAACATATATCGAGGTAATTGAAATCTCCTATTATTACTGTATCTCTCCTTTTTGAATGTGCAGTCATTTGGTTGAGGAAGGCATCATCAAAGTCCTCAGTCTGGGTTGGAGGTCTGTAGTAAACCCCCACCAGAATATCCCTATTGTTTCTCACTCCCTTAATTCTTACCTAGATGCTCTCAACCTGGTTTCTGGGTTTAAGTCACGGATCTCTTCACAGGTGAAAATGTCCTTGACAAACAAGGCTACTCCTCCTCCTTTCTTGTTTGGTCCATTTTTACAAAATAGGCTATACCCCTCTATTCCTACATTCCAATCATGAGACTCATCCCACCAGGTCTCAGTGATGCCTATCAAATCGTATTTATTTTGTTGTACTAGGAGTTCAAGTTCATCTTCATTGTGGAACAAGAACTTAAACCTGGGTCTCCTGTTCCCATACCTTACCATCTATCCTACAAGATATTTGATTTTTATAAATTGGACTTATCAATGACTGGAGAACACAATTGGGGTCAAGGTGGCCAGAGAATGTGTTCAGGGTTACACTGGCCGGAGAAATCTTCAGGAGCATGAAAGTTCAGATAGGAATATGCAGAAAACCCAACAGTGATGGGTTTGTGCCAGTCCCTTCATTGCTTCAGGTTCTGGGCATTTTTGAATATAATGAAAGACTAACTACCCTAGTTGGTGAGCAAGCAGAAACTATCCTTGAATTTACCCTACAGAGATCTTCCATATACACCCTACCTGACCAAACATTAAGAGATTGCCATGAGTCCCATCAATGCTGCATTACTCCTGAATTAAAGCAATCACATATTCCAGACCCCTTTGTCAATCTCATGAGAAAGCCATTACGGCTTTCTTAACACACCTCTTCAGGGTATTCCTCTGTAGCACCCTCAGATGCTGTCTGAGCCCCTCCACTGCCACCTCCTCCTTCAAGAATGATAAGTATCACCCTTTTCACTTCTAATCTCTCTCTATCCAACCAACTTTTCCCACCTCACTTTCTGACAGCCTTTTATAAATCTTAAGAGTATTTGATTTCTCGCATGTTTTCCAATTCAAATAAAATACCTTATTTAACTTTAACTGGAATCCTCTCTACAGTTAGTACCGGTATACATAGATGAAAAGATCCATCCATTACCCTCCTCTCACAGGCCTTCTTTGAGTTATTATTTCCCCAAACTCTAAGGAGACACAGGCATTGTGGGTGGACCCCAATGGCCCCATTTCTTAGGGTAAAACTCTAGAATCCCATTCCGACACCTCTGACTGCTGCACCACTTGCTTGTCACGACTGACAAAAGGCCGCTGTGTGATCACAGCAGTCGCATGGGTAGAACATTTAAAATGCAGTGGGCAGGTGAAGAACAGAACTCTGCTTGCTGCTCAACACTGCACTTCTTCTGATATCAAGGAAACATTTCATCTAATCAGAAGGCCCTCATCCTATTTGCTTTAATTAAGGGAATGTCAGCATGCTTCTCAGTGATTAATGCACTTGTTTCCCCCTCATGAACCTACAGGGCGTCATGCTGCTGACAAGTGTCTGACATTTGAACAAACAGGAACAACCAGAGATGAAGTGACAGGGAGTGATGGATTATGCACGACAAGAAGATGTCACAGGAGAAACTCTCTCCTTCCAGTTGCTTCCCTCAGGTCATGATCTACTTCCCTGCTAATTTGATGTCTACATTTAACACTCCTTCATAGACTGGCTATATTTATCACATGCAGGTAGGTGTCTGACTGTTCCACTGTGTCGCTCAGGGCAGTTTTAATGTGAAAAGTTTTCCAGGATTATCTTCACAAGTCAAAAGGTCAAACAGAATCCCGCGGCTGGTGGAACATTTCAGATGTGGAAATAATAATCACATATCCCTTGCATGGTGCAAGCAAACAACCAAATGTAAAACAACAAAGTACATCTTTATAGTACACAAGTATAATGGTTAGATATCCCTATAATTATCATAGCTTCATCTTAGGGGATCCTGACTTTAGTAGCTTGGCAAGATACTTAGAATTCTTTGTGTATTTCCACATGGTGTGATAAAAATATCTATCTCACTAGACTACAAGCTCTCAGATTCCATAGGATGGACCCATAACAGTTAAACTGGAATCAAACTTCTGTCATTATTTGATGCAGAAAACATTTAGTAAGATAGCCCTTTTAAATTGTTGATGTTATTGTATGCCTTCAAGATGTTTCTGACTTTTGTCAGTTCTAAGGTGACCCTCAGAAAGATGGGGCAAGCTTGTTTTGTGCTGCTCCAGAGACTAGGACACAGGACAATGGCTTCAAACCACAGGAAAAGAGGTTCTACCAAAACATTAGGAAAAACTTCCTGGTGGTCAGAGCTGTCTGGCACTGGAATATGTTGCCTCAGAGTATGGTGGAGTCTCCTTCTTTGGAGGTTTTTAAACAGAGGCTGAATGGCCATCTGTTGAGTATGCATTGATTGGTTCCTCCTGCATGGTAGAGGACTGGACTGGATGGCTTTTGTGGTCTCTTCCAATTTAATGATTCTATGACTCTTTCATAGGATTTTCTTGGCAAGATTTTTTTCAGTAGGGGTTTGCCATTGCATTGTCTAAGGCTGAAGGAGTGTGACTTGGCCAAGGTTAGTCCATGGGTTTCCATGGCTGAGCAAGGATTCAAACCATGATGTCTCAGAATCCTAGGCCATTTCCACCCTACACTGTTCTAGTGCTATCATTCCACTTTCAACATCTTGTGGAATTCTGGGGTTTGTAGTTTCCTGAGATCAAAGAGCTCTCTGGCTGAGAATTCTAAAGGCCCCTCCCCAAACTGCAAACCCCAGGATTCCATAGGAGGTTGAAAGTGGAATAATAGCGCTAGAACAGCGTAGCGTGGAAATGGCCCTAATCAGGTGCTCAAACCACTACATCATTCTAGCTGTCTGGCACTTTTAGAACTGACAGGTTTATAAGTCTATGAGCATTCACGAATTACAATACACAAACTCAGGTATGTATTACAATCTAGAAAAGTTCATACTATAGTAAAACTGGTAGTCTTAAAGACACCACACGAATCTTTGTCATTTTGCTATGGCACATTGACATGGTTACCTCTTGAAAGTAGCTAAAAGCAGATGTAATACTTTTATAAGATAATCAGCCTCTAATCTGAGGTGTGATAAATGAGCAGAATTAAGGAAGAAAAGATGTAAGCAGCTCTTCCCTCAAAGAATAAACATGGTAGGCTTATTTATTCACTAATTAGGAGGAATTCAGTTATGGATTAAGCTGGAAATTTGCCAATGAATAGTGACAATTTTTATTTTATTTATTTTTTTATATATATATATATATGTATGTATGTATGTATGTATGTATGTGTGTGTGTATATATATATATATATTAAAAAAATAAATAAAAACTGATTGACTTAAGCAGGGATTTCAGCCCTAACATTTCTTTAAAATGAAGCTGTTAATAAGTCAACAATTTTTTCATTACCCACTTGGTTCTTTACCTAAAGCCTAGTTCTCTTGGATTTTTGCAAAACTATTTCTTGCACTCTTTTGTAGGTTCCTAATCATTTCCCATCACTTTGAGGGCTCTGGTGAGTAGAAAGGTAATGAACAAATAATTTTGATAAACAATAAATTTGAGAGAGACCTACATACAGATTATTAATAACCTGAGGTCTCAAAATGAACTTTAGTCTGTTCATAAATCCATCAGTCAGGGCTCTGTTATTGACTTCAAAGCTAACTCCAGAATTCTCTGATTTTAGGAGAAAGCTGATGGGTATTCATTTAAAATCTCTGTAACAAAGGCAAATCTAAATATCCATATGGCATGAGTAATACCCAGAGTCCAATAATTCTTTGAAGGCAATGATAATGGGTCTAATGGGCACAATTAACAATGATGTTCCTGTAGGCTTAATGCTGTATATTTCAGTTTTCAGGACTTATAAATGTGTTTTAGAGATCTTTAGGGATATATGTGGATGCAGATTTAACAACAGGGATTACATGGGAGAGATAAGAGGATGTCTTTGCCCCACACTGCATTCCCTAAAACTACAGCACAAGCAGAGAACTCTAGAAGGGTTGAGAAGACATCTTCATTGGGTGGAATGGAGTGAGGAGAAGGCCACTGCATCAGAATTAAACCTATGGGACAATGTACATGCCATAATTACAGTACAGGCCATTTCCGCACTACACTGTTACAGTGCTATCATTCCACTTTCAACATCCTGTGGAATTCTGGGGTTTGTAGTCTACTGAGGCCAAAGATGTCAGGAACTGAATCCACACACACAAATAGTACAGTGCATAAACACTATTTATTTGGGGTGAGATACATTGTACAGGACTTCAGTGAGAGGACTAAAGGCAATTTCAAAAGCATAAAATGCCAAGATGTTTCCCTCCCACTTGCAAGAGAATTTGAAGCCATGAAAGCCTGGGAGCGCTTATCAGTACATTCCTAGCTTTTGTTTACCTAACGGTCTCTGGTTCCCATACCTTTGTTACAAGCAAGCAGCTACCTTAAAACCTACTACATATCCCATTACTATAATATGGAGGGCAACCCAACAAAAGAGCTCTCTGGCTGCTAGAATTCTAAATGCCCCTCCCTAACCTGCAAAGCCCAGGATTCCATAGGATGTTGAAAAGTGGAATAATAGCACTATAACAGTGTAGTGCGGAAATGGCCACAGACTCTAAGGTTCTGGCTGACAATTACTGCCAAATGCTTGTGAAATACTGAAAGGAAAGCAAGGGGGAATTAGGTGTGGGGTGGATGATGAGAAAATGGCAGATTCAAGTATAGGGGATGAAGGATATGTTAGGTAGTTCAATAAACTGAGCTAGGAACAGAAAGGTTCATGAATACTTTGAGGTTGAAGGAAGGAGGCAAGCTGTAGGGAAAGAGTGGAACCTTGACAAAGGCATTGAGAGAGTGGAGAGGTATTTGATTCTGGATCAGGATATTATAGAACGCAGCAAGGCAAGCTCTTAACCACGCATACATAGTTGCACATACAAAGCGCACTTAGCACACTCACATTTCATCAAATGAGGCTGGTTCTTTAAGATACCAAGTCAACAAACATACCAGGGGGTGAAAGGTATGACAGCTCTATTACTTTACAGGCAAAAGCGTTAAAGCAACATCTCTGCCTAAAGCAAGCTCCCAGAGCAACACCCATCTCTAGTCTGTGGGTGGAAGTCCAGAGAAGCAACAATGAAGATACCCTAGGATGAAGATGTATAGCATCTTGCTATTTGTTCTCATCTGCGTGAAGCCTTCTCAGGACAATTTCACTGGGCTTTAGATAGATGACAGACAGACAGGCAGGCAGATGAAGCCCTTCTGGAGCACATGCACTTTTGCATTCTCAATTAATCATACCTGTTATCTGCTGGGCATGTGCCTTTAATTTCTTACATTATACTTGTGTTGGTCTTATCAGTTACTTACAAAATCTCATATTTGGTCATTATAGCCTTCATAGAGGTAGGTGTCTTTTCCAGTCAGCTACGCCCTGTTTCCAAGGTCACAGTATAACAAGCAAAGCCAAGGTTCTACAGACCTATGATTAGATTAAGTTGCAGAGACTTCTGAGAGAAACAGACCAGGAAGTTTGGTATGTTGGGACCCATGTACACAAGTTAAAAGATCCCATGGTAACCCCCCCGTCACAGGCCTCCTTTTAGCTATAATTCCCCAAATTTCCATGGAGGCGTTGGCATTGTGGATGAATCTCTGAGTCACTCATCTTTTCAGGTAATAATGGTTATTCTACCTTGCTGGCTGCAATAGCAGATGTATGGTTCCTGAGGCACATGGAAAGGTTTGTTGTGATTTTGCCCAGAAATTGCCAATCACATCCTCTATGCCTGCATTCAATCACAGAAATAAGATTGTGGGACAGACAGGTGATGTGTTGTTTAATATTGTAGGTCCTGCCAGTCACTGAGCTCCTAAAAGTGACAGTCTGCTTAAGGTATCTACAGGTGATGCAATACTTTGGATCACCAGGGTGCAATCGTGGATTGCTGACTGGTCTTTTCAGGACAGCTTTTACTAGCGCAATCTCTATAGATTTGGTGACTGGCAGAAAGGAGTAACTGGAGGCTGGCTGATAGCTCTAGCAAGATGTTCTGAATTTGTTAAGAATGTGTAGCTTTCTCTAATTGCCATGTGGTAGCTGCTGCATGGAAATATGCCACAAATGGAATGTGTTACTGGCTGTCACTTGACTTGTGTCTTTCATGGCAAAGATTTTCTCTCAAAATGATGGCAGTTCTCCTAATGCCATAATTGATTATATGAGGATTTCCTCTCTGAGGTGGATATTTCTTGAGCTCACTGTCCCTTGTATAAACATTTTCTTTGGTGTTACAGATCATTCATACATATATATGAATGATACATATACAGTATTTATTTATTAATGATGGCTTCCACAGCCGTAAAAGCACCAGCCATCCAGGGGACTTTGGAGCAGCTCCCCAAATTTTTTCTAATACAAAGCAGTGTAGTGAAATAAACTAATTTGGAATATACAGCCTGAGTAATGGGTTTTCAAAGTTTTCTCACATCTTCCTTTGCAACAGCAAAGCAAAATACAAGTAATACCTCCAAGCAATATCTCCCTGGATCCTTGCAGTTATGGTGCTGAGGGGGAAGGGAGTATTTGGGGCTCTCCCTGGAAGAGACCAGGATGCCTTCCACCTGCATTATCGCTTGAGGTGAATCACGTGGGGGTCAAGCGAGTAGCTATATAAAGTAAGTGCACTCTTCATGTGGCCTCATTTGGTTCAGCACTGCACGGCCCACCCTCCCACCCACAATGCAGTATGGGAGTGATCTGGTTGCCCTGGGGCCAGGTAGGAATTTTTTCTCCCCCTATTAGAAAGGTCCCCCCCCCCACCTTGCACTGTGTTGAAGGAATTGGGGCAATTGACTCGGGTGGAGGTCAATAAATAGAATTTACCTGTTAGGTAGTGTAGGAGAAGATAAGTCTCTAGTGCATACCTTTGGTGCCCCATGCAGGTGTAGGATGATGCTCTGCAACCTCTCCTTTAAGGTCCTTGAAGTCAGGGTGTAGGGAAGCTACCCTTGAGGCTTGCCCAGAATGTGAGTTCTCACATGTAGGGTCCTGGGACTTCTGTCAGATCCTACTGGGTTGGCCTTCCAACTAAGGGCACCTGGGGAACAACCCACAATGAATAGATTGCCTTCAGGTGTGTCACCCAAGGGAAGGCTGAGGAGGTGTAATGAGGATGACATCTGGCCTCAGCTGGTCCTGAAGTAAGTTGCTCCCGTTATATCATTCATACCCAGGCCAATGCAATGTAAATAAATAGGTCAAATAAAGCGGTCCTTATTATCCCAACATCATATATCTCGTCTTGTTATTCTGGGCTTGGGCAGCAATAGCTGATGCCATTCTATGACCCTGTTGCTCACCCAGACTTTTGTGCCCTGTCTTGTTTTCTCTTGATTTGTCGTTATTTTCTCACGTTCTTCAGAACTGATCTATCAAGTCCCTGCTGGGGGCTTTTGTAATGGGAATCTCCAGCAAAACCAGTTTCTCAAAGCAGATATTAAAGATGCTCCCTTCCACCCTGGCCCCTTTCATCTCTGCTGTCACCGAATTTGGGCAAGAAATATATTTGCATAGCATGGCGTACTGCTTTGAAATTTAGAAACATTTGCTTGCTAGACACTCTCTCTCACTCATCTGCCAAAGAAATACATATTTAGAGGCCAGTAAAAGACAAACAGGACTCATGATATTCATTATCAGACAAAGTGTATTAACAACTCCAAATAGTTTGGTGCCAGCAGAAATCAATTTCACCTTCCTGAGCAGAATCTCAAAAGCTAAGGAAAATGAAATAAGAGATTTTCATGTATTTTTAAACAGATATTGGTTAGGTTTACATCAAGAAAAAAGCCATTGGAATAATAATAATAGTAGTAGTAGTAGTAGTAGTTATTGTTTATTATTGAGGGGAAATATGATCCTCATATTTCCTTTCACACATTATTTTCTTGCTCAATATATCTCTGGGCCTAGATAGCAGTGAGTAGTTGTGAATGTTGCTATGGTGACAGAAGAACTTGGGGGATTTGGCATTCTTCTTCCTCCCCTTCTCTTCTTGGCTAAAGTTTAATGAGTCTGAAATTATTGAAGAAACAAATGCAAAAGGTTGCCAAGGGAAGGGACATGACCGGGGAAAACAGGGAGAAGGAGGAAAGTGCCAAAAGTAATTGGCGTATTCAATGGCAGAGAGAGAAAGAAAGATGAGAGACAGATAATGAAATATTATACACCTGGCTGCTCATTTTCATTCCATAGCTATCGTTATTTGCTTAATGGATGGGGGAACATGTCACCTATAAACAAGGAGATTTGACACACGCAGAGATATAAATAGTGAAAGACTATTTGCTCATTAACTATGCCTCAGTCAGCTAAAGGCACCTGAAGACTACAGGAAGAATCTTCCTTGTCCTTCAAGAGGCAGACAGGAAAAGCCTGAGAAATTTGTGCAAAGTCTTGAAATCCTTTCAACTTTTCTTCAAAAATTATTCACCTAAGTAGTGAGCATCCAGAGAGGTGCAATGGAATTTCATGAATTTTTATCACCTAATAATTTTACATAGCCATGGTAGAGTAGGACAGGGATTCTGATTCAGTAATAGTTGAACATCTGCAGGATGTAGAAAAGTTACTATTTTAGACAGTAGCTGGCAGAATTCCTAGTGGCCATCCATAACATGGTATTTCCAGTTTCATAGTTGTGAAAGCTAGACAATGAAGAAAGCTAACAATAGGTAAATGAACATACCTGAAATGTGGTACTGGTGTGCCACAAAGATAAATAAATAAATGAGTTTGAAAGCAAACCAAGTCTCAACTCTCACTAGAATCCAATATTACTAAATGGAAACTGTCATACTTTGGACATACCATTAGACAATACTGGAGATGGAAGGCAGTAGGAAAAGAGGGAGGCCATATTATGGAAGGATTCTTAAATCAAGGAAACCATGGCAGCCCTGAGTTTACAAGACCTGAGCAGTTTTTGTGATAAATGGGGCTCATGGAGGTCACCATAAGTCTAAGCAAATTTGATGGTACTTAAAAAATGTGCTGATCAGGAAAGTCTGAGTTATGTAGTCCATAGCTGGGCCTCTTCCAACCTCTTTATGCAAGAGATCCCTGTTTCCGTCTTCCACACGGCCATTCAGATAGACCATGTAGGTGGTGATGTAAATTATATTTTCTCTGCATGGGACCCTGGAAATTTGTCATCCATCTGGATTAATCAATACTGAGTAAAGTGGATTAAATAGTCTGACTTAACATAAAGCAGATTCTTATACTCATAGAGAAATTCCTAGGTAGTACTTCAAAAGATGAACTGAGCATTCAAGGTAACTTTAACATGGAGCTGGACCAAATTAACTCAATGCGTTAACTCAGTGAACAGGAATCATTTTAAGGTACTCCATTTGGGCAGGAAATACCAAATGCACACATATAAGATGGGCAACACCTGGCTTGGCAGCAGTACATGTGAAAGCATCTAGTACTCTTGGTAGACCACAAATTTAACATGAATCAACAATGTGTAGCAGTGGCACACAAAAAAAAGTGCCAATGCAAAATATCCAGATCAATGAGAGAAACAGTACCACCCTAACCCATTTTCACCATATTTCACCTATAATAACATGGCCAGTTCTGGCACTACAATTTAAGAAAGATATCAGCAAGCTGGAATATATCCACATGATGGTACTAAGATGGTAAAGGTTTTGGAACCTGTCCTAGAAGAAATTATTAAGGAACCTGAGTATGTTTGGTCTAGAATGATAGCCTGAATCTGTCTACAAGTATACTATTATTTCAGAGTGAATGACTTTATATGACTGGTAAAGTTGACCAGAAAGCCCCGTCTTGTGTACTCATCAGCCTAGTTTCTTGGGATGGGGAAACGTAGAAATCCTCTCCTGAAGATTGCACATATTCTGGCCCCAAGCCAAAGTACTTTAGAATTAATATTATATTGTCTACAACAGGTAGGAATCCAATTCTTGTTTTTTCCTAAAGTAATATTTCCAGGCATTTGAAGATTATCAAGTCCTCAGTTCCCAGAACAAAAGAGGGTCTTTCAATAGCATCAGAACTTTCTCCTTGAACAAAAACCGTACAGACTTAGACTATCTTTTAACATAGATATTCTATTTAGCTAGTGTGCCCAGAAGATGCTCTCCATGAATTTGACTAATTTTTACACGCAAATATCTTCTTATACCCATATCACATTGAGAACCATTACAGGAGATTAGCAAAGTACAGAATCAGGATGCCTTGACAGTACTTTTTTTAAAAAAAGCATTTTCATATAACAAATTTAAGAAGTTTCAATAGATAAAATAACAATATAATTTGCTTTGAAATTATCTGGATGATGTCATTTTTTTCTTGATAGAAATCAAGCTAGCAATTTGGTACACAAAAAACGTTTTCTGAGACAAGCTAACGTGGTCTCCTGGAGCCATTCATTAATTAAATCAGAGGATTTGTTTACTCACTAATAATGCATTAAAACAAAGAGTTCTTTTGAGCTGCTCTTATTGAGAATGGCAGGGAAAATCTTGTCTGAGCCGATTCACAAGTGCCAGCCTTCCGATTTTTAAAGTATACCTCCCTGAGTTCAAGTCCTTCCTGAATAAATCTAATGGGAACATGATCTGAAGCTAAATTTAGCCAGCCTACAAACATGTATTTTGGATCCTAAACTGAATGACAATGAGTTTGAATTCATTATTTGAATTCCTTTTTGAGCTGACCTTCCAAGACATCTGCTGGGAGAGGAATTCCAATTTCAGAATGACTTACTGCAAGGAGCACACTTTCTCACTTTCTAAGAAGGTTACATCATGAAAAGTCAGTAATTAAGTAGGCAAGGGTGAGGATTTGTTACCTAAATGGGTCAGTGTTCTATCACCTATGATGTCATAGTAGAACAAGGCATAAAACATAAGCCATAAAAAGAAAAACGGAAAGTTAACTGCATTATGTGGGCTGCCACAGTGTTCTCCCAGATGTATGTTCTGTAATAAAAATAGAATTGTGGATAAATATGAACAACCAACATATAAACCACTTTCATGTTCAAAGCAAGAGGGAAAGAGGTAGATGCTTCTGGTGCACTCCATATGTCATTTAGAACAATCTGGCTAAGATCCCACATTGGGACTTCGTGGCATAGATTTCCTCATGTGGAGTCACGCACTGATTTTGGTATGGAACCCATGTGTTGAATGGCAGCATTGCACAACTCAATCAAGGCAGCTAATGTGTAATAAGATACTAAATGAAGCATGCATGTGCATTCATGAGCAGTTTGCAATGCACACCCATGCAGTATTTGCATAGAGCATTCACGTGCAACACATTTCCGTGTGCAATGACACTGCTAGCACAAGTCTATTTCCATGAACTAAATGCTGATGTTCCACATAAGACAAAACTGCTTCCACAGGACAACTTATACAAGCTTTAGCTTTGAACGGGATTCCCATTTATATATTTATATACCATTCCCAAGGCAACAAAGGGTGGTAACCCAGGAATTGTTAAACAATTTGTCTGAGGCCTTTTCTGGTTACGAGGAGGTATCCAAGAGAGCTGTATACCCAAGGAGACCTAGATGAAACTGGGAGATGAGTTACTCTACAAAAAGTGTATTCAGGGTAAAGAGAAGCCTAGGGGTGACTGATGTGAAGCATCCTTTCTTATCTTATGTGGATAGCTTATCTTCATTGATTTATTTGTGTTTTGCTTGCTCCCTGGGACTCTAACTCTCTCCGTCTATCAGTTTCTGGGCTTCTCATCCTGCAAATGCTTACCAGTGTCCTACCAACATCCTTATCCTGAGGCTACTTAACAGTGTACTACAGAAGCTCATTCTGAAGCTACTGTACTCTCAGTGGTGTATTGTCAGTTGCCTAGCTGAGGGTGCTCTAAGCTTAAAGACTCTACTCTCAATGTGAGTGGCTCTGGACTGAAGGAGAACGCTGGGGGATTTGACATATCCCTTTCCATGGAGACTACAATCTATGTGACAGCATTAAATCATGTCAGTGTCAAGGTCAGAGACCTGGGCAGCAAGCCAGCCCAGAGAAGAGAGTGGGACAGCCAGCAAAATCCAGCCGGGAGGAGACAAGCAAGCACTTACTCAAGGAAGTTCATTTACCAGAGCACCAAGTGAAGCCATAGTCAGAGTTCCAAAGCCAAGGGTCAAGAGTCCAGAGGTAAGTTCAAGGTATCAGGAACCGGGTGCTGGGAGCAAGGTACAGGCAAGAGGAGGGCTTGTAAGAAGTTTGCCACAAGCAAAGGGAAGCTTCCAAGGCAGGCAGTTATATAGCCCCAGGCACAGGTGTGTCTGGTCACTGCTTCTTGAACTTAGCCAAGGAAGCCTCCCTTTGCACAGCCCTCTTGAGTCTTTGCCTTGATTGGGGGCTTATTGACCCAGGCGCCAGAGCCTCTTCAGAATTTGATTCCTGTTGCTCTAAAGGAGCAGGCAGAGGGATGTCCGTGCCTACTTGGTCCATGGCAGCAGGGGGAGCTCTTGAGCTGCAGGACTCATCTCCAGCCAGAGCCACAGGGACCAACAGCTGCTGCTCATCATCAGCTCTCTGACAGGGGCTTCAGTTATCACAGTCAGCCTTGAATAGTATTGCCACCACTCCCTCCCTCCCTCCCTCCCCCCTCCCTCTGTCTCTCCTATTCCAAAAGGTTCCTTGGTCCTCTTTATGCTTGAAATCTTACATTTGGCATGTAAAGATGGGGGAGAATTTCATTTCAGTTTTGTTCTGAAGAATTATAGCAAGAACTTCAGGCGTCTTCATATTAAGGATGCAAAGAATGTTAGGTTCAACCATTCTGAATCTGAATATAAAGTGAAGTAGATGGATACATCCATCCCTAGTTCTACTTGCTAGAAATCTTGACTACCTCCACTGGAGTGATTAAAAATGAGGCCAGGTGAAATTTCCTAGGGTGAGATTTCCATAAATGAGGTGCTGCTGCTCCAATAAACAAAAATACAAATCCCTTGTTTTGCATTACTTTCCTTGGTATAGTTCCCTTGGTGGTAGACCACAAAGGAAAGCTTCTAGTGATGACCACAAGTGTCTGGCAGCTTCTCATGGGAGGCAATAGTCCTTCAAATTTTCTGTCTTTCATGAACAGATAAGATTTTCTAGGTAAGAGCCGTAACCTTGAATTGGTTCTGGAACCAAAGACAAAGCTAGTATAGACAAGACAGCATTAGTATAATATTATTCTTAGAGAGAAAGAGAAAAACTGTTTTGGTCACAGGATTTTTCACTAACGATGGCTTCTGGACACTCTTTTAGGTTAGTCTTTGAAAAAGGAATCACAGGAAACAAATCTCATTGAGCTATTTATAAAGGTGGCCAAAGCATTTCCCAGGCAGGACAGAACTGGAGCATCTGAACAAGGTAAGCAAGGGGAGACCTTAGCACAATTTACTGGTTGAAGATCTAAACACAATGCTAGTCCAGAAGTACTCCCAAGCTACAACCTCAGTCCTCCAAAAGGAGTGCTATGCCATTTGCTTTAAGTATCAAGGGAAATTATGGGTCAAATTTCATATGGCATTAAATGGGGTTCCCAGAAGCTAAAATAACTGCTTAATTTATTTGCCAATGGTCTTCAGATCTAGGATATTTGGTCCGTAACAGTTTTAAACACAGGTGGGTGAACATCCAAGAACAAGCACCCCAGACATCCTAATGTGTCCCTCACCCCACCCCACCCCTCTCTAATTCACTTTCTGTTTCTAAAGAAAAAAGGCCGCTTCAGGCCCAAATCACTAAGGCATTATGTTTTTTTTTCCTTTTGCTGAGGAGGTGGGTGGGGCAACATAGCATTTAAATGACAAATCACCCGTTTCTTTCACCATGAAGAAAGACAGAGAATGTGATTTGGAGTTGGCAGGGAGTAATGGCCTGCCAGTGTACTGATTCTTAGATCCCAAAGAGTTTCAAGAAGATGGTAGTGGCCAAATTAGCCTGCCCCCACACTGCCCCCACTAATCAGCATCCACTTGGAACTGGCAGGTGCCTGTGTGGACTTGCCTCTGGCACCATCAAGCAGCCATGGTACAGCCAAAGCAGAACCATTGTGCAATGAAGTATTATATACCTCCTTCTGCAATACTGGGGGGAAAAAGTCCTTATGTCATCAAGAAGATTCTAGCCACTGAGTATCACATAGTTGCTTTGACACATGGGTTGCCTCTTGTCCCCAGCCTGAAAGAAAGAGCCAACACATTTGGCTCATTCTATCCTAAAAGAAAAGATGTACATATCAGGCAAAATCCTGCTGGTGTCTTATACACATGTAAGATCCTCTAAGGAAAGACTTACTCAGACATATGCGGCCCCGCCACTGCATGGGAGAGGAGGATTCTGATGCCCTCCTCAGAAGAGGCCACCAATCTGTGACTGGCACAGCCTGCACTAGCACACACCATGTGATAGGGGCAGGGTGATGGCTTATTTAATCCCTGCCTGCCCCACACATGGCCTCTTGGAACTCTGTGGGGTGAACTCTGCAGAGCAGCAGATCGGACTTAACTTGATTGTTGTAGGGGCTCAGGCAGCTTGCCCAAGGGAAGGCTGACGGGGTGGACAACAGCATGTCACCTGATCTCAACTGGACCTGCATGAAGTTGTTCTCCCTTGCTGCTTCCTACAGGCCCATGAAAATAAAAATAACTAATAAATAATTTTAATAAAGGTGGCCCCTAGTTAACCCAATGTCATGTGTCTGGACTCATTATTCCAGGGTTGGGCATCAAGGGTTGGACATTCTTGTCTACTGTGCAGTGTCTGCATTGAATTCAAAGTTGTGGATATGACACTGTGCATGGATATACATGCACATTTGGTTCTGTGTTTATTGTCTTTGTTCATTTGTGCAATGTTGGCATTTAACATAAGAGTTGCCTAGCACAATGAATACATAAATTCTCATGTGGAGATTTATGCCACACAACCACAATGCCACAATATGTAGCACACTTGGCCTTTCCTTTCTTTGACAAGTACAAATAGACCCCCAACCATAAAATGTTTGTGGGGGATAGCTTTTGGCTATTTCAGCTTGGAAGAAATGTTTGTTTTGAAGTTGTCAGTGTACAAGCTGGGATGGTTTCCATCTGCCTTGGCAGGTATGAATATAAAGTTATAATTTCTACATTAGCATATGTTTTATTGCTCCGGCATTTGTTTATGGAAGAGAAATTATGGAAGGAAAATTAATGTAGCATGTACTTTCCACTTGATTTTTTTTAACACTGTTATTGACTGGCTTGTATAAAATATATTTTCTCCACTAAAATGCAGATGCTGATTTCATTAACAACATTAAGAAAAAAAAGTCCTCTGGTGTAAAATAGTCTAAGCTTTGGATTCATTCCATATATGTCAGAGTGAAGAGGGAGAATATGAGAAGCTAGTACAGTTGCCACTCCAATTTGGCCTAAAGAAACATTAAAAACAAATTTGAGTACTACTTCTGAACAGATGATGGAAAGTTACTGAATGAATGAATGAAATCCTACAGCTATGTGTCACTGAGAAGTGGTAGGATGGTGGTTTGGAACTAGAGCATCATCCTATCACTACTCATTTATGAATGCTTTTGAAGGGGATAGAGACATTAATACAACTTTGTGTGGGCTAACTACGGCCCTTTCCGCAGCCTACCTTTTTCCCGTGACATCCAGTTCGGGTCCCGGAGTTGTCTCTACCAGGAGAGGAACACGACAGGAGTGCTCCCTTCTGCACCAGCTGCCTCCGCCAATGGAGAAAGCTCAATGGCACCACCTTTTTCTTCTGCAGTGCAGCTGGGTACTGTCCCAGGCTGCACTGGAGCAGGAAGTGCAGCTGTTGAACTTCAGGACCTCTGCATACCAGATAAGTGTAGGTGGGTGGCGGGAGAGCTGTGTGATCACTGGTAATTGATGGGGAAAACTCATAAATGATTTGTGGCACAATTGCACAGCCTGGGGATGGGATTCAGAAGACCTTGTGCGTAAGCATAGTCCAGATCCCATTCTTCTTGTGGGATGACGACATCCTCAGGAAACGGCTTTAGAAAAACACCTGGGTTTCTTTTTAATTGTGTGCCTTCGTCTCAAGGATTTTCTTTCAGCAGGACAAGCTGACATACTAGAGTGACACCTAGCAGGTAAGAGTTAGAAGCATTCTGATTGTGAGGAATCTAGGAAGAGTCTGAGAAAGATTAATTTTGATGTCTAGCCTGGGATGTAATGAAAATGTTTGGTCAGGAATGTTAGTTGGATATGAAGTTACCCTGGTGCATGTGCAATGTAGTGTCACCTGGCTCTTCTAGTCAACTGACACTATGTTTGGTTGGAAAGAGCTTCTTGACAGTAAGTCCATTTCCACACTACATTGTGATGGTGCTATTATTCCACTTTCAAAGTCCTGTGGGATTCTGGGATTGTAGTTGATTGGAGCCAAAGAGATCTCTGGCTGAGAATTCTAAATGCCCCTCCCTAAACTGCAAACCCCAGGGTTCCAGAGGATGTCGAAAGTGGAATAACAGCACTGTAACAGTGTAGGGCAGAAGTGGCCTTAGAGTAGCTTGACAATGGAACCAAATGCCAAGAGAAGTGGTGGGGTCTGCTTCTCTGGAAGTGTTCAAAAAGAGGCTGGAAAGCTACCTATCGGAAATACTTTAACTGGAGATCCTGCACTGAGCAGGGAATTGGACATGATGACCCATGAGGCCCTTTCCAACTCTGTTCATTCCATGATTCTTTCAGCAACATTGGATCCTTGATTCACCAGACCTGGTCTTCTAAATTCTCCCATAGTTACTGGGGAAAGACAATCCCCTTCATTTTCAGTTTCAGTATGTTTTTGTATTCTTCTCTGTAGGCTCTGCTGCTGGAGTGGAACATCTGAAGGATTTCAAAAGCAGCCCAACAACAAAAGCAAGAACAAAAGAATTTTGATAAATTTATGGCTATTTCTCACAATGATTTCATATACCTAATGGGCTGGACTTTTCCTAGGCCATTTCTACCCTACGCTATTATAATGCTATTATTCCACTTTCAACATCCTATGGAATCCTGGGGTTTGCAGTTTAGGGAGGGGCATTTAGAATTCTCAGCAGAGATCTCATTGGCCTCAGTAAATTACAAACCCCAGAATTCCACAGGATGTTGAAAGTGGGATAATAGCACTATAACAGTGTATTGCAGAAGTGGTCTCAGCCAGTTCTTTCCATCTCTATTTCTTGTCTTTTTTATTGCTATCTTCAACCCTCTTGAAACTCTCCTTTCTCTATTAGTTGGAGTCACACCTGCTGTTTTCACCTTATAAAAATTCTAACACTAGGGAAAAGGAGTCAGTGCAGTTTTTTTTTAACCTCTGAACTTAAGTTTTCCAGGTAGAGCTATTCAACAAACATTTAAGGCATCTATTCGATAAGGCCACAGCTTCCTCAGCATGACTATTCTCCAGAGCAAGGAGATGAAGCCTTCTTGAGACCTTGGACAAAGTTATCTGTGCATTAGAGTTAATTTAGGACATGAGGTTGTGGCCTGTGCCATTTTGGGAGCTTCCCTCGTGCAGGGCTCCTTTCTCACATTCTCTGTTTTTAGGGACGTATGAGTCAGTCTCTTTCATGCCATTTTATATGAGGTCTTTCCAAGGTCTATTATGTCTTCTTTTTCCGCTTCCACATTCTAATGAAAACAAAGTGAAAACTACACAAATAGGAACACTAAAATTCATATTTAAATGCACATTTAACCGGTATTTCATGTTTCTTTTAATATTTTCTTCCTTGACTCTGATGAAAATGTTTTGGTTACTTCTAGCGTTGCTGAATTTTGTGCAGTTGCATATACTATTCAATAAGCTATCATCCTCCCTCACTTGGAAGTGTAATCTATCTTATTCATTGTCTTGTCCATTCATTTTAATTAATCTTGTTGTATGCTTTTTTTTTTAATTTTCAAGCACTGGCCATAGACTGTAATAAAGATTAATTGATTGACTGATAATATATCAAACATGTTCTCCCACATTAATTGACTTTAAATAGATTTTCTTTCAAAATATGAATTTTAATATATTTTTACGCACACACACAAACATATATTACACTGAACCCTATGAATACTTCCCTCTACAGCCAACACTTTGAACCAGTTGAACTTACCTGCATGTTGAATTACCATAATGTTATTGATTTAATTGTCTCCTTTAGTCTGGACTAATTAATAGAAGTCAGGCAATTTCAGAAGCTGAAACCTGTACCTATATATTTGGGAACCACAATAGATGGCAGACAACTAAATTCTGAAAAGGTCTAAAGATAAGCAAAATGCCAAAGGAATACCATTGTAAAAGCGGTCATGATTAGGGACCCCATTTTAAGTTATTTCTTATTTTCATGCCTTGATGAAGGACTTCCACATTTTTCTTCCCTTTCAGTGAGATTACAAGGAGATTTTTTTTGCACTTTTAAAAATTATTTTTAGTATTTTAAGACATTCTGAACATTTTGTTTGTGTGAAATCCATTACACTGTGCACAAAATATTGTTTTGGTGGGAAAAAACACATTGTTTTGTACAAAAACACTGCTAAAAAAAAAAAAACCTCCCAAAAAACCTTTTTTGTGCAACTCTTCCCCCTTATCATTGCATACAAAGCAATGTATTTATTTTCAAACATGTTTGGTGGTGAAATTCTAGGAAAATGTCATGAAAACTAAACAATTTCACCATGATTGACCATACAATACCCTTTTTTGTGGAGGATAAAGTATTCTGGCCCCTCCCTAAACTGCAAACCCCAGGATTCCATAGGATGTTGAAAGTGGAATCATAGCGCTATAACAGTCTCATGCGGAAATGGTCATAGAGCTGAAGGTAACCATGAGGGTCTTCTGGTGCAGTTTCTCACCCTACAGGTATACACAATTAAAGAACTGCCTTCATTCATCCCACCTCTGTTTAAAAGGTCAAAGACAACTCTGCCATCCTTCACAACAATTCATCCCACTGTCAAACTGCTCTTAAAGCCAAGAAATTCTTCCTATTGTATAGATGGAATATCTTGTGATTTGAATCCATTTGTTTATGTTCTGGTCTCCAGAACAGCAGAAAATGAGCTTGCTCCATCTTCTATATGGCTTTCCTTCAGATATTTAAAGATGACTTATCATTTCTTACTCTTCTGTTCTCTAGGCTAAACATAGGCCTTTTCTGCACTACACTGTTATCATGCTCCTATTCCATTTTCAACCACCACTGGAATCCTGAGGTTTGCAGTTTAGGGAGAGGCATTTGGAATTCTCAGCCAGAGAGCCCTTTGGCCTCAGTAAACTACAAACCCCAGAATTCCACAGGATGTTGAAAGTGGAATAATAGCACTATAACAGTATAAGGCAGTAATGGTCATACATAGCTCCTTAGGCCTTTCCTCAGAGAGCTTGTTTTCTAGATCTTTGATCATCTTGGTCACCTTCCTTTGGGCAAATTCCAGATTATCAATATCCTTCTTGAACTGTGGTGCCCAGAACTGGACACAATATTCCAAGTGAAGTCTGACCAAAGTACTTCCCTTGATCTGGACACTAGATTCCTATTGATGCAGCCTAGAATTGCATTGGTTCCCCTCCTCACTTCATCCAACTGTTGAGTGATTTTTAACTTGTAGTCAACTAAGCCCCCTAGATCTTTTTCACATGTACTGCTTTCAAGCCAAGTGTCACCCAGGTGTCTGTAATCAATTTAAGTCCAGCATTTTACATTGTCAGAGAAGACTCTAGCAGCCTTAATTTCATCTTAAATTTATCCATGAGATGAGGGTGCGAAAGTGTCATTTTGCTTACTTCTGAGGACTATACATAGCTAAGCTTTTGTTTTGTTTTAATGTTAAAACAGTATGTTCCCAAAAGCCTTTTGAAATTCAAAAGATCTGTACCTGCTAACAAAAAAGGACAGCAAAGCAGGAGCCAACCTAGCCTCTCCAGAAAGGGAATTCCAAAGTTTGGAAGCAGCCACAGACAGGTCTCTGGCCTGGCCAGTCTCTGAAAAAGGAGTTTCCAGGAGCACACCAGCACATCTCTCATCACTGCCACCTGCATGTCTCTACCTGTTGTGCCAATTAGCCTATTTACAAGCTGAACAATACCAAATACAGCTTAAGCCAGCTGCTGATTAACCTGTGGACAGCAGACCAAACAACAACAAAGAAAAAAAAAGAAAACATACATAGCACAAATGAGCCAAATACTCCAATCCAGCCTTCTAGGATGACCAGGTAATTGTGTGTAGAAGGTGGGGCACTAACCTATAGATAACATTGTTACCACAGTTTACATACCCCTTTGTCCTGCTGGATAGCAAAATTGGTGGGAAATATAATTTTTCCTAAAACTAGTCACTTATGGTTGGAAAATGTGCAGTAGAAGGATATTATCTCACAAGTATATGCTAGGTCAGGATAACCTTGGCCAGATCATAAATTCAAGAGGATTAGATGGAAACCCCTAATGTTAATGGGTTTGTGATAATCCTCTCAATGACCTGATCTCCAAATACAATAGAAGATGAAACTGACCAGGTGAAGCAGTCAAGCACCCCTGCTGTGCACATGTCCTACAGAGACCTTTCGTATTCACTTTACCTGACCAAAACATTAAGATACTATGATGACTCCCACCAATGCGTTGTCACCTAAAGTTAGGACTATCACCCCTTTCCAGACCCCTTTCTTTGCTCTGCCAGAAAGCAATTAAAACACACGCTTTCTATTATGTGTATATGTAGTGGGTAGGATGAGTATGGCGGAATGTGATAAGTTTTGTGTTTAGCTTTTTTCTTTGTAGTTGGTCTTTGTTGTATGTGTTATTTAATTTTTATTCTATTCTACACAGATTTTATTCAGTAAAATTGATTAAGTAGAAAAAGAAGGGGGGGCAAGAAAGGAGCCACTGAGGAGAAAGAGGCCTAAATGGGAGAAAGACCAGGCTTAAATAATTTTGGCACCTTTCCAGATGTGGTACCTGGCCAGCATGTGAAGCCCTGCCATATTTCCCTTTTTTCCTTCCCTTTCTGCAATGTCACTCCCAATTCAGAGTGCAGCTCTAGCCAAGGAACGGAGTTCCATATTTTTGATAATGTCTTCCCCTCTCCCACCTAAAGCAAGAGTAGCCCATAGCAGCCAATGTCCCTTACTCTGTTCTGTTGCTGTAAAATAGTTACTCTCTGTATTAGAAACCAAATATAACACACATTACATCAGTTCAGTCTGTTCAGTGTTATTAAACTCTGGTTTCTCTGTATATGGAGTATGGGCACTAAAGTCTGGTGTTTTCATAGGTGCTATTACCTTGTGGATTACCCTTTTTATGGGCAAGGCAAGAAAAGCAGAGAAGCTATCCAGGTGTTATAAATTGAACAAATTGGTGGCAATATTTTCTAATATTTAACACGGCGTGAAATGGAGGCACTTTATAGATTTAAATACAAAGAACGCAGGCAGCCACACCAAGACAATTTGTATTTATTTATAATCAGGGAGTTGAACTGAACATAAAGCTGAACTGAAAACCAGAACAAACTTTTTTTTTACCTTGAACTGGAACAGAACCTGAGGCACTACCTGAAAATCTCCACTGAACTGAATACCCTACCAACACATTCTACCAATTTAATTCCCATCATTCATTGGAAAATTAGGTAAAAAGACCTTATATGCAAAAATTCTTACCCATTCCCTGTTCAGAACTTTGCTTTAGCAAAATCTATAATGATTAATTAGGCTATCAGGAACAGTGCCTTCAGAAGCTCTGAAAACCAGTTTGATTTAATTTAACTGATTAATTAAAGCAATACACAACCATTTAAAAACATAATATAGGAAAATAAAAGTACAGCTCACACACAAGCCATTAAAAGATACTTTGACTACTGCCCCACATAGCAAAATCCCTGCATATTGGGAAGCTAGTATTACAGTGATAACAGTTGAGCTGCAGTCTGGTCTTGACAAGCTAGTTTTCCAAGATGCAGTCTGGATTTTTCTTTGTTTTGCTTTTGTTTCAGCTTTGACATGAAGTGCAATTCAGCACCTGCATTCAGACAGAGTGGATTCCTCAGAGATTCTCTGAAATGACTCCTACGTGTATTGTTTATTCTAAATAAGATTTTAGAGAATTCTTATCCAATTAATCATATGAGTTTCCTAGATAAATTAGTGGACTTCATGTACCTAAATCTGAATATAGAAAAAAGAAAGCAACAGTTTCAATCCAAGAGTCAGGCTTTCTTTGGCCTTTTCCGCAGTTTGTTTTTAGAACGGTTCAGAGCGTCCTCCAGGAAGGATGTTTGCACTTGGGAGCGGACTGGGTCCGGACTACTTTGTGTAGTTCTGGACTTCAGCCCACTTCGGAACGACCCAAAGTGGTCATTCTCCATGCTTTTGAAAGACCGCTTAAAACAGGTCTTTCAAAAGCACGGAGAGTGCCACTCCGTGGCCACACTCCGGTGCAGATTTGCAGGCTCGCAAATCCGGGGGTTTTAGGTTGGCGAGCTTCACCGGTTGGTGGAGAGCCTCCACCAACCAGAAGCCGCCATTTTCATCCCCGGAGCAGTGTGGAGCGCGGCCACGCACTGCTCCGGACCAGCCTGGACCCGCTGATGGAAAACTCTGGTCCGGTGAGTACCGGCACAGGGTGATTTCTTCTTCAAGTGCGAAAAAGGCCTTTGTTGAAAAGATGATTCTTGCTTCAGAATTCTAATGACAGATACCCATGTCACAGCAAGCAACACAAGTATGCATAATCATAGAACATGTGTTGGTTCTGTGTGTGAGACAAAATCATTTTAGATGATGCATACCTTCTTTTATGTCACTGTTTAGCTTGGATAAAGGCCACCAAAAGCTGAGCTGAGACACAGAAGTTCATATGAAAAAAACTGTCTGCTTGGAAGGGTCCAATGCTATCTGTGTCCCTTTCTACACCTTACCTTATTGCATTGTCCTGTGGTTGCAATCCCAGCAGTGCCTCTGCTGGGAAGGGAGCATGATGAGAACACACCTCTTTGCATGGGATTGGCTCCCTACAGAAGTGAGTGTGATGGACACACCTCTTCTGCAGCGCAGCATAGCTGGGCACTTTCCTAGGCTGTGCTGGGTCAGGAAGTGCCTCCCATCATGCTTCTGAGCCTTCCGCAGGGCAGGTGAGTGCAGGAGCATCAAGCGATTGGGCATCATTGATGGGGAAAACCCATCAATGATTTACTCCATGATCATGCTGGTTGGTGACGGGAGAAGAAAGGAACCACAATGACATCATGCAGAACTGTCATCACAGTCCTGATCCTCTTGCATCACCATCATAGGACAACACTTGTCTGCAGAAAAGGCATGTGAGTTTTCATGAAGGATGCAAAAAGGCAAGAAAATGTTTTATCACACCCTCACTCCTTTGCCACCATGCAAAGTGAATAATGTTTCCAGCCCTCACTCAGTATTGGCTTCTAGAAAATGACACATAGGCAAACTAACTTCAACATTTTGGCTATACATTCCTACATTGGCTGAAATCACACTTGACTGGAATCATGTAGTGTGCAAGAGTAACAATGATGGCCAAGAATCTAGATCACCTGCTTAGTTAAGTAGTGTGACAGTCAGAAGCAGGATCACTGTTGCAATTCCTCCTGGCACTTTCAATTGCTTGTGTGTATGTGTGTGTGTGATGGAAACATCAATCTGCTATGCCCCAATTGACAGGAGAACAAGCTCCTGTTGTTTGCAGCAGCTGATGCCTAGAAAGTCAGGTTTGGGAAACTTTTATGATCTGTATGTATTCCCTATACTATTGAATACACAGGGATCATAAATACAAATCAGTTATGCATTGATAACTGCAATAGTGAATTCCAGCCGAGATAATCTCTGATGCTATGTCCAAACAGCTGTGGATTTGCCAGTGGGTAGACTTTGAGCAGAGAAGTTGATGTAGGGGAAATTGTGGTTCCCATCACACCTCTATCTTTTTTGGATCAAAATATCTGGCTATCAGCATTCAGTTCTTGGAAAAGCTTGGTGCTGTAGGGGAAATGTGCCCCTTTTAGGGTTCAAGAATTGAAGCAATAGTAGATTGAAGACAGTAGTTTATTTAATACAGCAGCACTGGTCTAGATGTCAGTGTTCAAGCTGAGTAAGCTGACACAGGAGCAACTGTAAACTTAACAATTTACAGACGTTTTGAGAAGTTTCCCCAGCAACACCATACAACAACACATTAACCAGCCATTAAGAAGAAGTCATTAAAATGTAAAAGAATCCTTTTAAGCAAGCACCAAATGAAATGTATTCATGTGGAGCTTTTCCCTAAAATGTCAGATTATTGTTATTTGTAGGAACATAGAATCATGAAGCTGGAAGAGACCACAAGGGCCATTGATTCCAACCCCTGCCATGCAGGAACACATCATCAAAGCATTCCTGACAGATGGCCATCCAACCTCAAAAGAAGGAGACTCCACCACATTCCCAGGCAGCAGTACGTTTCACTCTTGAAGGGCTCTTACTGTCAGCAAGTTCTTTTTGGTGTTTAGCTGGAATCTTTTTTCCTGTAGTTTGAAGCTATTGATCTGTGTACTATACTCTGGAGCAGCAAAAAACAGGCTTACACCATCCTCCATAGGACATCCCTTCAAATATTTAAACATAGCCATCATGTCACTTCTTAACCTTCTCTTCTCCAGGCTAAACAAATCCAGCTCCCTAAGTCACTCCTCATAAGACGAGGTTTCTAGGCTTTCTACCATTTTGGTCATCCTCATCTGGCCACGTCCCAGCTTGTTAAAAGAACCAGTTAGTTGATAGCACAGTCAGAATGCTCCAGAAATGTTTCATCTGCTTTTCTTTAAGGTTCCTAAGAGCTCAATAATTCTGCAACTTCTAAAATTTTCCTTGGTTCAGAATATTTTTCTTTTACTATGGCTCGCCATACATCCTCTGATCTTTCAGTACATTACAATGAATGCACCTTCTTTGTCCTCACAGTTGTTACTTCAGTAACTGTTAAGTTCAAATGCCATCCTTCTTGGTGGTCATTTGAGTGTGACAGGATCCACAATGCATACACTCCTACTGTTCTTCTCACATCCATGCACAGGAAGTTGTATTAGTTTCAGCTGGCAAAGAAGAAAGAAGCTGGGACTTCCTTAGAGACAAAGAGAAACCCCATGAAGCAATATTTAATTTGGGAGGTCTGGCATTCTCCCCTAGAGTTCCTTCTTCAATATCCCATCAAAAATGATCATATGGCTCCTATTTAGGAGACAATTCCTTTGACAGAACATAAAAGAATTGATTCCTCCATGGGGGCCAGCTGTCTTCAAAGTACAGACTCTTAAACAGAAATCAAGTGATGTACTTACCCCCCAGAGTCCTATACAGTATCATTGCAAACAAAGCACATAATTATTCAGGCACTGAGATACTTTTAGAGGATTACCATTGCTGGAATTTTAAAATGCTATTTTCAGTGATTATATGCTCCCTTTTCCCCTTCTTGTTGTTAGAAGCCATTCCACCTCCTTCCCTCTCCCCATTTTAATGAGGGGAGGGTCAGAATCACTTTATGAAGAATACAGTTGCCTGGGACAGAGTCGTACTATTGACAGGAACATCCACAAGCAGTCCATATTGGAGCCAAGATCTAGTGGATGTTGCCTGAGGAAGGATGAAAGATCTAATGGATAAGCATTATGGGTCAATGACAAGAAAAGTGAAGTTGACTTAGCTGAGTTTCATTCCTCTCAACACAGGAAGTCTGACTGGCCCCCTCTCTGCTGTCTTTCTTCCAGCACACAGATCTTTTTATTTAAGACAGGCCTCTTGTCCTTAAATCATGTGGTATAAGGGTGTTTGAAAGCAGTGTGCTGTGCTTTTAGCTTTTCAGTTATGCTTTAAAAGCATTTTAGTCCCAGGCCCCTCCCTAAACTGCAAACCCCAGGATTCCATAGGATGTTAAAAGTGGAATAATAGCACTAGAACAGTCTAGTGTGGAAATGGCCACTGTTTACAACTGTGTTCTTTTTAAATGGAGGAGGAGGAGACCCGTCATATTACCAGTCTGGACTGCTTTAAAAAAGCGGTCAAGACTGATCTCTTCCGACAGGCCTTCCAAGACTGGCATTTTCATCGCCTCCCATCAATTGTCTTCTTGTTTTGTTAATAGTCAGCTGCTTGTTAGTTGCTGTGTGTTTTAAGGGGTTGGTTTAGGTGGGTTGGTCGATGGTGAGGATTGGGTGTGCTTTTAATCTCTTTTAATGTATTTAATGTATTTTATGTTGTTCTCCGCCTCGATCCTTGTGGAGAGGCGGGATAGAAATATTTTTTATTATTTTTATTATTATTATTATTATTATTATTATTATTATTATTATTATTAAATGGAATCGTGTGTTTCTTTTTAACTTCTTGAAAATAAGATTATAGCTGGATTTTATTTAAAAATATTGAAAGCCACTTTGGGTACCACACATGGAGAAAGATGGGGTATAAAATAAGTTTGCTTATGGGAACAATTGGTCATTGTCGTCCAGAAAGCAACATCTGCCTTCAACAGATTCTTGGGGTTGTACAAGTGGAGTTGCATACAAAGTGCCAAAAGCAGTCTTGAGTCCCAGCTTTGAGGAAAATAAAGGGTGCTAACAGAGTAATACAAAGTAATACAAAACAATATAAGGCAAACAAACAAAAACCATCACTCTTTCCTACCAGACATGGAACGAAAAATTGCAGGCTCATTCTGCACACCACCTCCAACCCACAATGGCCACAGGATCACCACAGGATTGCGATGACGGTTCTGCATGACATCATCACAATCCTGTAGTGATCCCATGGCAACCCATCACAATCATGGATTAAATCATTATCGGGTTTCTCCTGACAATGACAAACGATTGCGGAGTCCTCCCACTTCCCTAACGCACTTCCCTGTCATGCAGAAAGGCAGGAAACGCAATGGCTGCCCTTCCTCTCCCAGTGAAGCCTGGGAAACTGCTGGGCTGTGCTGCAGAAGGGAGGGACAGAGCCATTGTGCTTCCTCCAGTCCAGCAGGCAGCCTCTGTGGAGGGGAGCCAACAGAAGCTATTCCCTCCCAGAAGAGGTTTTTGCTGGATCTCCGTGTGATGGCTTCAGAACCAGGAATGTTGCAGAAAGGGCTGTAATTATTGATTGCCAGATCAAAAAAAAAAAAAAAAAAAAGGTTTCTTGACCACCAGGAAACACTGTTGGAAGTGATAATAGACGAACGAGAATTTTCTACAATTTTCTCCTGGGATTTAAGCATCTCAAAGTGTTGCAGAGTAATTATGCAAAGAAAAACATGCAGTTTTGGTGCACAAACCCACATTGTCTTCTGCACAGGAACCCGTTTTCTGCCCAGCAAATAGGATTTTGTGTACAGAAAAATCATGTGTTTTTCTCAGCAGACTATTTGTCCATAATACAATTGGTATGTTAGAATACAGGGAGAAAACTGTACAGAAAAATTGATTTTCTCCTGTAGTGAAAAGAAAGCTACTGGAATTGTTCATTCTCACATTCAGGGATGACATAGTTGAAGTTTTATGTCCCCTACTCAACAATATAGATATTGGGAGGAAGTGCAAGGTAAGAAATTACAATCCCTGTCGTGCTCTGCTTGTCAACTGGCAGAAAAACCTAATTGGTTCCAATTTGAGGGGCAAAAAGTGTATATTGGACCAGAGTATGGTGTAAAGAACACTCTTAATTATCTCATCCTCAGTGAGAAAGGGTGTCTCCATATTTCAGAAAATTCTCTTACAGACATTCTCAGCTGCTGGGAGATTTTTCACATTTCTGGACCTCTTTTTGTGAAAAATGTGTTTGCAAAGAAATGCAAAAGATATCAAAAATGCCCAAAATCTATTGCCATATTGCCTTCAGGGGAGACAACTTTTATAATGATTTTTGCTTGTGTGTGAAAAAAGAACAAAGATTTTACATCCCTAGACCAGATTGGCATTAGCATAATAATCCAACAAGGCTATCTTTGAGTTGCTATATTCCTTGCCACATTTAGTGGAATGGATGACAACTGTTTTGTTAAACATATTTTAAAATATTTGACAGCCATCAGTGTATTAAATTTGGCACTCTCTAATCCCCTTGACACAAGTGAAGCTCCTTGGGCATTTCATTAGTCGGTCAAAAGAAATTAAAGCAGAAGTTAAACTGAAATTCAGGAGGAGTTCTTGTGGGGCAAAAATCAGACCATTAAGTGACATATATTTCTGACAGATTTCAATGAGTTTGCTGCCTTTTGGCTTATGAAGTCTGACAAATTGGAAGACCACCCTCTACATCATTAGGAATATGAAGATGACAACAGACATAATACATCAGGAGACTGTGTTTAATAATGAAAGAAAGAAAGAAAAATCTCAGAGAAAGCAGAAATTAATTTCTGGTGCTCAAGATTCTTAAGGCATAGCCACTTCTCCCCTTTAGTAAAATCATAGAAGAATCTCAAATAGGGAGGGAAACACAATTTGCCATTGCTATGAAAAGAAAATAGTGAAACAAATACATTTAAAAGCAATACATGGCAGCTAAGATCCTTCATTATGCTCCCGTAATGTCAATCTCCACTTGTGGAGTTACATGATTGTTGTGCTACACAACTCTTCTGCAGAATACTGGTGCTGGGGAGTCTATGGCCTGTCTGCCCAAATGCTTGCTGGTCGTCTGGGGAGCCTGAAAATAAATACACACACACACACACACACACACACATATATATATAAAATTAGAGATTTGTCAGATTTGTCATTTTTTTTCTACTCTTTTTAATAAATCTATTCTTATTGTTGTTTTAAACCTGTCTCTGGAGCCCTTTCCACACCGTACCTCCTTACATCACAGTCTCGGCAGCACCTTTGCCAGGAACAGAGCACGGCGCAAACACTCCCCTCCGCACTTGGCCGGCTCCCTGCAAAGGGAGCACAAGTGATATGCTCCTTCCTTCCTTCTGCAACACAGCAAGCCTCTTTCCCATGCTGTGCTAGGGAAGGAAGCACCTACATCAGGGAGCCCTGTCAGCGCAGTGGTTAAATGCCAGTACTGCAATCACAAGGTTGTGAGTTCGATCCTGCTGGGCTCCACATTGACTCAGCTTTCCATCCTTCCACAGGTCAGTAAAATGAATACCCAGCTTGTTGGGGGCAATTAGCTAACACGTTGTAAACTGCTTAGAGAGCAATTAGCTGATAAGCAGTATAGAAATACACATACTATTGCTATTGCTATTGCTACATCATGCTTCCATTCCTTCCGCATGGCCAGCGGTGACGGGAGTGTCACACAATTGCAGGTGCTTAACAGATTTTTCTGTTAAGTGAATATCCTGTGATCACGGATCACTGCCACTGCGTCCCCGTCGTGCAGCAGCAATGCCATGCGGAAATGACCTGGCTTTCTAGCAAGCCTGAATTGGAGTCAGGCCACTTCTATAAAAACTAAAGAACCCACACAGCAACACAGCCACAAGTCCACATTTAAGGGGGTCACCATGAGTCTCAGCAACCTGATCTAGCAAAGGAATACTTGGGGAAACAAGGGCAGGATGAATGGCAGGATCCCTAGGGATTTGGGTTTTAGGGCTAGCTTGGGTAAGAGAATCTGTCAAATGGCCTCATTCTGTTCAGTGGTAGAGCTGGTCATTCTCTACTCCATTTCTGCTTATTTTCTTTCCACACAGTGAGTTGCAGCAAACGGGTAGTTAGGCTTCTCAGTTTAATGTATCATGATACTAGTAAGATATGTACAAAGACAGAAACAGACAGCATAGGATAGCACCACATCAAAAAGGCTGAGAGGAGGAAGGCATCATTTCTGTGGACACTCCTTCCTCCAAATACTCCCAGTCTGATGAAGAGGCTTTGCTTGAAAACTCATATAGATTTTTGAGATTCCAGCAGGAATCAAGCAAAGTCTTCTCTTCTCTTCTTTCCCCCCTCCCCTCTCCTCCCCTCCGTCCTCTCCCTCCCCTTCCCCCTCCCCCTCTTCCTCTATCTAAAAAGACCTCCAAAGTCGCTTACATAAAATATAGCTGAACCCATTTAAAACCATTAATAGCATCCCATTAAAACCGTCTGTCAGAAAGCAATAGATCATTGCAGGGTTAGGTAACCAATGGTAGTTGCATGCCCCCCAGCCTTTCACAGGGGGAAGAAAGAGATGGGCTTGTTAACATTCCAATTCTAAAACAAAGTACCACTCCCTATTCTTTGCTGAAGGCTTTCTTTGGTCATCTGCTGTGTTTGTCAAGGAAAGTCTGTCCCTCACTATTCTAAATGCCAAGAAGAAGTTTGTTCTCTTTGGCTAAAGATATAAAAGAATAACATCACTGTCTGTGACATGTTGTTTGCCCTTATTTTGCTCCCTGCACTGGCTACATCTCTACTTTTAGCACATAAAAAGGAAGGAAGGAAGGAAGGAAGGAAGGAAGGAAGGAAGGAAGGAAGGAAGGAAGGAAGGAGGGAAGGAAGGAGGGAAGGAGGGAGTGAGGGAAGGAAGGAGGGAAGGAAGAGTTTTCTAAGTACTAGTCAAACTGCCCCCTGTAAAATGTTTTAATGATACTTACACATGTTGGCCAGAATTCTGGTGCCCTACTATGTTGGAAGAGTCAGTAGGAAGAAAATGCTGTGGATGAGAACCGAAGCCTCAAAGGAAGTCAGGCACTGGAGAAGTAGCCTGCTTAAAGACAGAAGATTTGGGCCTAAATCTCATTGATAGTCCCATCTAGAGCAAACCCACTAATTCATGGGATTCAACTATCTCTTGACTCACCATTCATTTATGTAATGCACACTCTTCCTTTTTTCTGCTATGGGACCCAAGACAGCTTAAAGCATAGAGGAGAAAAAAGCATGCTTCAAAACTTGATTTCAAAAAAAAAAAAAAAAATTGAAAACACATGAGAAATATACAAGTTATTCTATTAAAGGATCACCAATTTAGGGCAGTATTTAAAATATAAGAACAAAAATAAACGCATTGTGGATGGAAGGAATATTTTAAAAAATACATAATAAAAATCAAAAAGATTTTTTTCAAGCAAAGAGAAGAATCCAGGCCTGGCAAAAAAAATTGCAGTTCAGGATGTATTTTGTGGAAAATTTGTAGATGCTTGTTTTGCACAGAAAATAAAATTCTCTGCAGAAAATAACATTTCTGCACAGAAATATTATGTTCTGCATAGAAAGTGTTTTGTGTGCAAACCAAAAATACACAATTTTTGCACAGAATAAATCCTGAATTATGAATAGATTTTGCAAACTATATAGTTTTTGAGTATTTTTCTCACAGTAGGAAGAAAATGGTTAAATCATTGGTTATTTTTCAAGAAGACTACGAAATAACTACATTCTTAAAGTATACATAAACTCCCTGAAACAACTCTTCTGCACAACCAGTTCATTGCCAGAAGCCTATATAGAGTTAATGGCATTTGCTTGTTGGGAAAAGGAAAACAGAGAAGAGGCTGGCGTAGTCTCTTGTGGAAGAGAATTCTGCAGTCTGGGAGCATTTAAGAACTGAATCAGTGGGCCGACTCTAGAAGCTACCAAGAAATAGGCCTCAGACTTCAGTCTGCTTTCCCTTACCCTCACTGGGTAACCCTAAAAGTATGACCATCATTGCAATGGCATCAACAGGATTTCACATGCAGGCACACTAGAAATAAAATCTGTTACCCTGACTTCTGGGGGTCCCTGGGGGACACCTGGATTTGCTCCAAAATACAAAGGTTGGGGAAATTAGTGGAGCAGTGCTTAGCAAAGCAGAGGGCAGGGCAACACTGTGAGATCTTTAACCCTATGTTTATGGAGTCAGACTGCACAAGACACAAGTCAAGCATTCAGTTAAAGTATTTTGTATATCAGAATTGGTAGAATTTCCACACACACGCACACAAAGCAGTCACTCACACAATCACACAAGGACTACTGAGTCTGAAAGACTTAAGAGCAGGAAAGGTGGAGGCAAAGAAAGCAGTTATACTGCACTTGATCTTGGAGACTACAGTTCAGGAAGAAGCAAGCAAAGAAAGGTCAGCGGAAAAAGAAAAAAAAACTGAGGGGAATCTCAAACTTGCAGCATGACAGATGCTAGTCAAAGGTGGGAGTTCTCCAAAGAGAGCCCCCAAAGAGGACTCAATTATAGTGCAAAGTTTTCCCCGGGGGGGGGCAGACCCTTTCACAGAAAAGGACAATAGCTGAATTATGCAGATAGACCTCATCTTTGTAGTTCCCGTGACTGCAATTGATAACCTCATCCGGGAGACATTTAGGCTCTCAAGGTGTCAAAGTTGTGGACGGTCCATTTGATGTGTGCATACATGCCTTTCAAGGTTTCCTCCTGGATATGTGACTGGAGGCATGTTGGCCTCACCTTGCAAAAAATGCTTCAGTTTATAGACACAGATGTCTACATTCCTGTCCGGTGAACCTCTGGCTTAATAACTTTTTGATATTAAAATTACACTTCCCGGGACTGGGTCTGCTTGCAGGGGTTAGAAATCCATTAATTCTTTGGTCTAAAATTAGACTGTGGGCTGGGAGCTGGATTCTGAGGAATGAAAGCTAGATTTAACAACTCACAAAAAATAATAGTTTGAATTAGATATCCCTCCCCGCCCACCCAGAAAATGCAGGGACAGAAATGACTAAAGGACAGAGATGAGAAAATAGATGTACCAAATGCACTCAGCTTTTGGGTTACATAGCCCTCCGCCTTTCGGCTCTTGACATAAGCTGTCACAGGACCAGCCATTTGAAGCAAATATTTCTATAATTGCTCCTGGCATCAGACAGAGACCTTGGGCAAAGTATGCCAGAGTCTAATGTAAATCAGAAGGGACCAAACTTTGCCCCTAAGCCCTCACAACACATTGCTTCCAATCCCTTTTCATCAGACGTCCTATTCTCAAAAGGAAACAGACGGACACACAAACACAAAAAATCATTATACCCAGGAACTCAGTGTCCATGATAAAAAGAGCCAAGAGATTGGATAAGAACATCAAGTCCCAGCTTGATCCAATCAATGTTTTCCAGTCTGCCTTATTCTCTAATAGGCATAGTGGACCGCAGACAGTCAGCTAGCAGTTATCGGAAGGTCAACGCTGAATCAGAACTATTCTGCAAGCTGTTTGAAAACATGTTTTAAAAGGCTTCAGCTGTGCCAGAAGGTGCTGGCTTGAGAACTTTGATATCTGCAGAGGAAAACAAATAATTAGATTGTGGAGGTTCAAATGTGAAACATAAACAAACAAGCAAGCGAACAAGCAAGCAAACAAAACCTCAGTTCAGTGCATGTTTTCAGGGGGCCGCATGACCGGTTACCTGTATAAAGCTGATGCTTTTTTTTTTCTTCACACAGGCAAAATTTTGTTTTGCAAAACAGACTAAAAGAGAAAGAAAGGACCTTACTTCAAAAGCTTGCATGTTTTCCTTTTATGTATCGCAGATCTGAAAAAAAGAAGAAGAAAGAAAGTAAAGGATGCAAACAAGATAGCACAGAAGGCAGAAGTGGAAAGAAAGGGAAGAGAAAATACAAAAGTTATGTTCCTCCAGATGGGATGAATGTGTCAAGAGGGTGCCACATTTGTTGCTGCTGTTCTTGACATTTTTAAAAAATATCCAAGTACAATTTTCTCTTCATTATTTTCTGGCAATTCCCAGCATCAGCTGCAACATTTGGTTCTCATCCCCTAAGAAAATGTATCCACACTCAACAATTGTAGCAGTTTGATAACACTTTAACAGCTAAGGCTTCATCCTAGGTAATCCTGGGATCTGTAATTTGGCGGTACTTAGATTTTTTAATCCATTCCCTTGAATTACCACTCCCTGGCATAGAACTGTAAGTACCTCATGAAACTACACATGCCAGGATTCCATAGGACCGATGCAGGGCAGTTAAAGTGGTATCAAGCTGCTACAATTGTGTAGTTTGGATTCACTCAAAGTTTCCTTTTAATTCTAAGACATAGCAGAGCACAAAAAACAAAAAAAATCACTCCTCTCTCTCTCTTGTAAACAGTATTTGTAAGGTTATAGTGCCATAAGTATATCAGTGCAATAGTACTATTTCACTTTGGCACCACAAGTCTTTAAAAAAAAATCAGAGAGGAAGAAAATCACCCTTTAAACCATTGGCCCACCTCAGCAAACCATGCCTCCATTTTTCTCGTTTATGTTTATTTTTTAAAAAAAAAAAACTGGAAGAGTCCTAGTGTAGATCCATGGAATTCCTAAAAACAGGTTCTCAAAAGAATGAAATGACATGGAGATGACAATAATTGGCAAAACCCAAGAAGCAATATAGTGAGAAGTCACACTTCATTAGACCAATCAGAAAGAGCCTGTTATTGCCCTAGGGGGAAGCATACGGTTATTGAGGAATTGGAGATAAGAGGCAGCAAAACCACCCTGCCACATGGTTCAGCAGTGAATTTGAGGAAAATGCTGTGGAAAGTTGTACAAAGCTAAATGTTAAGGTTCCCACACTCTCAAAATGAGTGACTGTGTGGAAGCCAAAGTGGCCATTTAAGCATCCCAAAGGACAAAAAAAGAACAACGATTTGCACAAAATCTGAATAGATATCCATTGGTAACACATTTTTCCATAATGCCTGAAATTTTAATAGAAAGACAAATAACAACGGAATTGTAAATATTGCACAGGAAAGACTCCTGACTCACTCTGCAGTCCAGTTACTGCTTAGTGACAAAGGGAAGCAACTTCAAGACCTCTACTCTACCATCCTATGGCTCTCTGTCTTTCAACTTAACATAGATTGGATCATCTATCAAACAGAAAAAGCTGTTAAATCAGGGATGGACAACCTATGAGGTCTGGGGACCATTTTTACCTTCCTTTCAACAATGGTGGGCTACAAACCCCTCTGAGTCCCAGACCCCAAATTACAAGAAATTTGGTACAAATGATGCCCCTGCATGGCCTTTCCAGGCCTATCTTGGGCCAGAAAAAGACAGCTTTAGAAACAAGAAGTGAACAGACCACTACTGGCTTCTAAGAAAGGTTATTTCATGCCTAATTTGAAATTGAGGGGGGCATAATAACCTTTGTACAACACTCTCCCTGTGCTTCTGGGGCTCTGTTTTCTATCTTTTTAAGTTAATGGCTCTTTGCACACTAGATTGTTATAGTGCTATTATTCCACTTTCAACATTCTATGAAATCCTGGGGTTTGCGGTTTAGGGAGGGCCCTTGAGAATAACTTAGTTTGAGATTTAGTTGATACCTGGATTTTATTTTGTGAAAGTGTTGCAGCTGTTGTTACTACGTGCCTTCAAGTCAATCCCAACTCATAGCAACCCTATCACAGGGTTTTCTTAGTACGATTTATTGAGACACTACTAAGCTCCTAAATTACTAAATTACAGGATTATTAAGAAAATTTTCATTGTGCGCCCACTCACAAACCAGATGAAAACATCATTCACCCATGCTTTGATCACTGGCAGAATGGACCTCCTTCTCCCCATGCATCTGATGCCCAACAAAATAGATGGAGTGAGTTGTGATTTTGTGATTGTGGTGATAGTGTCACAGTCGTAGCTGAGTAATGACTGTGAATTTGCAACAATTACCTAGACTTAGTCATCAGCAGCTCTTCTGTATGACTGCCATGCTGCAGTTCCAGGACTCAGGTGCAAACACAGACAGGCTCCTTTCCAATAGCCACAACACAGAGATATGAACAGGACAATACTTACTGCAGCCCAGCATAGATGAGAAAGGGAAAGCCCATGAGACTCAGGGCAAATAGAGGAGACATATTCATTAGGCAAACAGCTGGGGGAGGCTGCTGGCTAATAAATTCAAGAGATGGGGTGGGGAGAAGTCCATTGCAGATGACTGGGATGTCTTTTGGATCCTTGGCTCATGCTCCTGGAAAACTTTGACCTTCGCTTTGCATGCTGACTATGCTGATGGATGCTCCCTTGAACTGATACTCTGAATGTATTACTGACTTGGACTACTGAGACAAAAAGGGTAACTGACTGGTAAGTTTTTGTAAATCTTGTCTGTGGCTGCTACTACAGATTCTGTCGGAGGACTGTGAACTATGGCTGGCTTTCTGGACAAGACAGTGACACTATTACTATCCCTACTCCTACTTTACCAGACGTTAGTTGCATGGAAACATGATCTATTCTGTCAGCTATTGAAGCATGGATGGATGAGATTTCCACCAGATTTGGGGGAGGATGGGCCAAGAGAAGTTACTTAATTAACTAACTAAGTAGCTGATGCAGAAGACTGGCCATTGGCTACCAAGTGGGATGCATGGCCACTAGACATGCAACAAAAACTGGTAAGGTATGATGGGAACCAAAGTTTTGGCCTTAGCTTTTGTTTTCATTTTTACTCTAATTTCAATGGAAGGCACAGCCTGTTTTCTGCTGCCTGTAACTTGCCATTTCCTATTTATGCAACATTAAAAGCAGACATTGCACTACTCTAACTCAGCAAAGGACATGACATTTTTAAGACAGGTAAGACAAACATATCTCATTGTGGTGGCAATTAAAGATGGAGAATCCTATGAGATTCCATTTATTTTTAATGAATGACCCAACCTACTGTTCTCCTAATCTAACTACTTCGTGTCCAAACAGCATGACAGTTTGGGACATTCTGCTATTCCCCAAGGGCATTTGACACACTAGATTTGGCCAAGAATCTTTATTTTAGAGTCAATTAAACAAAAGGTAACATGAGGCAAAGCTAAAATTGAAGGCAAGCATTACACTTTTTTTTTTTTTAAAAAAAAAAAAGCACTTCATGCTCAACACAGAATGCTTTAAAGCAGGGTTGGACAATACACAGCTCAATGGCTGCCTACACCCTCATCATTCCTGCACCTCCCCATCCATCCCTTCCTGCCAAATATTGGTGTCATGGCATCACAAAAAAAGGATGTTCATGTTGTGTCGCTGAAACATGGGTTTCTTTTCTTACTGGAAAAATCCCAGCATTTCTGGAAAGCAGAAATGGATTTTTCTCTTCCATTCTGGTTGCACTCATACTTCTGAAATTGGGCAGTACACATACAGTTAAGCAAAAGGCCTAAATATCTTGATGGCAGCAGATCAAATCTGATCTTGGAAGCTAAGCAAGGTCAGTTTTGGTTAGCAGTAGGGTGAGGGAGCACCAAGAAACACCTGGTACTGTAGGCTACGTTCAGAAGAAGGTCAACCACTTCTGAGTATCTCTTGGCTAAGAACATTCTATGATGGGGTCTGTTACCCTGCTTTCTGGGGTCCTCTGGGGGACACCTCAATGTCCTGTGGGGGGCACCTCAAATAATGGGGAACGGGAATTAGCCAGAGCACAAGCTGTAGCACTACAAGAGGCAGGGTAACCTAGCGAGATCTTTAAACCCAATTTTTATGGGGTCAGGCCAAGCCAAAAACAAAGCAAAATTGTCTAATAAAATGATTTTATTGAGGGGAATTCACTCATGCATACACACAAGATGCACACAATCACACATTCACACAAGAGCCAACTGAAAGAGAAAGGGAGGAAAAATTATAGAGAGGCTGAGGGATTTGGGGGGATTTATAATTACCAGTCCAGAAGAGTAGTGAAGAGTAGAAAAGTATTGTGGCTTAGGTAGGACCTAAGGGCAGTTCTCATTCAGGAGCCAGACGGACAGAGTGATGGGTAGATCTTCAAGAGACTCCACTGGGCCTCCTCAAATCAGGGGTATTTGTACCCTGAAAATGGCTTGTGGTTGTGAAGGTTCCAGATGCAAGACAAAGGGAACCTGTTGTGGACAGTGGGTCTTTCGCCTGTTGATGGGCTTAGTGCTTTGACTGACAAAGACAAGATGAATGTTGTAATAGCTGTCTATTGTGGGTGCTGTGAGGACAGACGAAAGAATCCATGTGTACAAGGGATGGATATCTGTCAATCAGTGTCCTGGTGGGCTCCTCACAGTTGGATTCCCTGGAAAATTCCAGCTTCTATTTAAGCCTATTATCCACAGGAATGGTGTTTATTTGCCTGACAAATGACTCAGTCTTACCTGGAGGAATTTTGGAGCTGACCTATGCTTCTCACATTTACAGTCAAATTTTTTCCCTTGCTTCGTTTGACCTCTCTGTCACCTTTCAGGCTTGAATTTGATATCAGAGCCAATAAAATGTGTTGCCAATTACATAACCTCAGGAAGAACTTCCTGACAGTCAGGGCTGTCCGGCAGTGGAATCTGCTGCCTCGGAGTGTGGTGGAGTCTCCTTCTTTGGAGGTTTTTAAGCAGAGGCTGGATGGCCATCTGTCGGGAGTGCTTTGAGAGTGTTCCTGCATGGCAGGGGGTTGGACTGGATGGCTCGTGTGGTCTCTTCCAACTCTACATTTCTATGATTCTATGATTCTATGATATGATGCTAATTAGGTATGGTGCTCATCCAAACCATACTGATATTGGGAACCCCCAAAGCGGGGCCTTACAGGTCACTATAAGTTAACAGATGACTACACAAACACACACAGTCAAGCAAAGGAGTGTGGCCCATGGCATGATCCAAGGTAGATGAAACTGGTTCCAGGATACACCAACTTATAGAGATCCTAAGGCAAACCTAATAAGGGGTTTATATGGAAATATTTGTTCAGAGAGGGATTGCTTTTGCCCTCATCTGAGGTTGAGAGAGTATGTCTTTCCCATTGTGACCCACAGGGTTTCTATGGCTAAGTGGGATTTGAACCCTGTTCTCCAGAATCTGTTCTCCAGAATCTAAGTTCAAGTAGTGCTCAAACCACTACTTCACATTGTTTCTCCAAAAGCTGCTTACCTCTTTTTTTATGCTTCCTCCTGTGGGATGAAATTGTTAGGCACAAATCTAACATCCATTCCTTCTGATGCTTGGGCCATCCCATTACGCATCATCAATTTCCCCTCAATATTGTACAATGGCTCTTTGCCCAAGGGCTTCCAACCTGAATTTCAGTTTTAATGCCTGATTCTGTTCTGTTTGGTCTAGTTCTATTCCAGATATATCACATTCAGAGTGTATCTCCGTTGCACAGTCATAGATGCTTGATACCACTTGCATCATCATGGTGCTATCCTAGAGATTTCTGGAATTTATAGTTTGGTGAGAAATTTAGAATTGTTCTACTGCACTCTGCTGAACTACAACCCTACAGCTATCTAGCACAGTATTTGAACAAGTCCAGAGGAGGGCAACCAAAATGGTGAAGGGTCTGGAAGCCGTGCCCTATGAAGAACGGCTTAGGAAGTTGGGTACTTTTAGTCTGCAGAAGAGAAGGTTAAGAGGGAACATGATAGCCATGTTTAAATATTTGAAGGGATGTCATGTTGAGGAGGGAGCAGGCTTGTTCTCTACTGCTTCAGAGACTAGGACAAGGAGCAATGGATTCAAGCTGCAGGAAAGGAGATTCCACTTGAACCTGAGGAAGAACTTCCTGATGGTCAGAGCTGTCCGGCAGTGGAATATGCTGCCTTGGAGTGTGGTGGAATCTCCTTCTTTGGAGGTTTTTAAGGAGAGGCTGGATGGCCATCTGTTGGGAACGCTTTGATGTGTGTTCCTGCATAGGAGGGGGTTGGACTCGATGGCCCCTAGGGTCTCTTTAAACTCTATCATTTTATGATTTGAAGTATTTTACCAAGTTACATACCCCATAAATCCATAAGATGGAGCCATGACAGTTAAGATGGAACCAAACTCCTATACCTGTGTGGTGAAGACATACTTACACACAACTGGAAAAACCATATTTAAGCAATAGTTAATATTTCAAACCTATGAATTAGAACCAAAGTTCCAATAATATTCCCCATCAGAGGGCTACTAAACCCACATGAAATGTGTAATGTGAAAGTTGTAAGCTCAGTTGAGAGTTAAGAGTTCCTTTTTATGAAAAGGAAAAAATGCATTACAATGCTTTTATACTACTTGTCTTCTGATGGAGATAATGGAAAGATGGAGAGATGCACCAAGGAAAATGATAACTCTGCCATGCCTCTTTCAAGTCTCAGCACAACCTCTTATCTGTCTCTAGCTTGACGGGAGCTTTGCTGATGAGTCTTTCTCAATGGATAAAGGTCCCCCACCCCCTTGAATTTTAGTCTCCTGGGGTGTGCAGAGTGGGAAATACTTAAAATTGTACCAACTCCCATGTAACTTAGTTGCCATACTGATAATTCGACTACTACTGTTCCATTACTTTTTGAAGCATTTATCGTCAATGTTCAGAGACTGGCTGTAATAACTGGATTTTATTCCCTGTGTTCAGTTTGCCAGCCTGTTTTCTTGGCTCTAGAAGCTGTTTATAGGAAGTACGGACAAGCTATTCTTCCTCCATTCCTCCTCTTCCCTTCCTTGTCCTGGTACATCACTGTTAAAAAGTTAAAAATGTGAAAAAGTTAAAGCAGCAGAGAGACCAGGCTGACCTTTCATCTTAAATCCTGTTCAACAAGCACCAACCGTTATGGTTACCATTAGCCTTTGTCACCTAAAGGTAAGACCATCAGCTCATTTCAGACCTCATTGTCCACTCTGCAAACTCCATTGTTTGCTCTGCCAGAGAGCTGTTCACACCCTTGCCCTCCAGGCAGAAACAAGGTGTTTAAACCCCAGTTTTTGGCCAGTCAACTCACAGTACACCAATTGTTGGCAGCCACTTTGAGGCTCTGATTCCTGATTGTGTACTGTCCTTAGACAAAAGTCTAAGCCATATCGCCTTCTTTGCCGCTTTTCTGAATTGGTAAATATTACCCAATTCACCCTGAAATCTTGCTGTCCAAAACTTTCCTTCCTTTTCTTTCAATTAGCCTCGTGTGATTACATGACAGATTGGATTTTGTGCATATGATTAATTGCCCCAATAAAACACAATTAAGCTTACTTTTGGATCTCCAGATGATTCTTTACTGCAGAAGTTCTTCCCTGCCCCTCACAGGCCTCCTAATTTGAGCTAATACTTTCCCATCTTTGCATGAAGATACTGGCATCATGGGTGATCCCCTGCATCACCCACATTTTGGGGTAACAATACATGGAAGTAGGCCGAACAACCTCTGCTTTTCCTTCATAAGAAATGATTGGATTGGGGTAGATTCACAGGTGTTAGCTCCTTTCCGGGATAGATGAAGATTAGTTCAGTTAAAAATCAGTCTCCTTTGGCACAGTTTGCTAGTGAGAGCACTCTGAGACTAGCTTCAAAAAAGTAAGACAAACAGGCATTATGAAAGTTTTATAACTAAAAACTTTACTAGTTACTTTGAAATGTACATTCAAAAATGCATACTTAGATTGCCTAGGCCCTGACTAACTGAAGGAAAGTTTCAAGTAGAGAAGGAGCTCAGTAGAGCTGACATCTACCATACACACACACACATAGAAAGAGAGAGAGAGAGAATTGGTGATCAAGCAAACAAAGGAAGTTCTAGGGATACAGTATGCAACCTTTATACTGCTTAAAGCTCCATTGCCCTAATAGCAAATGGAAGAAGAGTGTTTAAGGAGAATGCTTGGCTGAGTAGTATTTTCCAACAGAAATGTGAGGGATATAAATTCAGGAGGGATATAAATCTTCACATGTTCGCCAATTATACCATACCATGGAATAGGGGCGTACAGCATGGTAACAGGCATGTCAGCTTGACTTTCAAGGAACCCTTGTATAAGGTGGTGCTGGATAGTTCCTTCTGGAATGGTTCCTTTTGGAAACAACACAAGCAGAAGTAACAGGAGTATGTCAACATATATTACTAACAGGATTCCAGTCATGATGTTATGCACAGAGAACAACGTGAGTTTTGTTAATGAGTGTGTGTGTGTGTGTGTGTGTGTGTAAAATACACTGTTCCTTGTGCTGGAAATGTGTTTTCTGTGCAGAAAAAAAAAAGATCCAACATCATGGTTGTAGAGGATAAGTTTGCACATATGTAGTGGTTGCACTGCTACACTCTTATTCTTAATTCCAAAGTTGTGCAACTAATTGTGTGCCTGCCAGTGCTTATTTCTCCATGCACAAGGAAGAACGAGCAATGGATCTCTCCCCCTTTGCAGAGAATCAAGTGATTCATTGAAGGCAATACCCAAAAGTTATGCAACATTCATGAATGCACAACTTCATGGAACACCATTTATGCAACTATGGACTGATTAAGACCTTTGTGCAATGCCCCCCAAAGTACAACCACGTGCATAAGAGAAATTATGTGTGTATATGATTTCTGCTTAATGTATTTTGGAACAAATATTTACCAAAGTGTGAAGAACCTCATGGCAGCCTTAAAACTATCTTTATTGTTCCCAACAGACTTTCCTGAGTATTGGGAAAACCCTTTTCTCAGTCAACAAACAGATAATAATGCTTGTCATTGCCCTCCCTAACATTCAGTGCTTTCTTTCATATATATGCCTTTCTTCTGTAGAACATATACCTTTAGTATGACCAAAGGTGCATCTTAAATCAAGTTGGTAAGAAACAAAACAAGCCTTATTTCAGAAGCAAGTCAGGTTTCCATTTTCCTTCCTGGTCTGAACTTCTAGACCTGTTTGGACAATCAGAAATATAGTTTGAAAAGGTTTTTATAAAAGCTGTTTTCTGTCTCCACCCCTTCTACAAACTCTTGTCTAAATCCTTTTGCCTGGAGGACTTCAGCACCCCAGGGTTAAACAAGTCAAGATAAAAACAGACTTGGGTTGGAAGAAAAGATTGTAAGAACTTGGTATGTTTACCCCAGAGGAAACAAGTTTAAAGGGATGGCTGTGCCATCACAGGCTTTGGGTAACTCCAAAGGCTGTTGATAGAGATGTAGGAGGACAGTTGTATGTTTTTGAATTGTACAAATAACAAAGCAAAAAAAAAAGAGAGAGAGAGAGAGAGAGAGAATTGTTCCCTCTGTACTTCCCTCTAGGGATGGGCAAACCTTGTTCTGCTCTGTTGTATTTCTGAGCTAAAACTTGGGGTTTTGTTGCAGTGTGAAAAAAATCCTCAAAAACATGTGTTGTGATAAGCATTTTAAAACTTTTTTTTCCTGAAATACCTGGGCAAAAATGCATTTTGATAAAGTTTGAGGGTGTGGAGGGCTGTGTTAGAATATCCAGGAAGCATGATATCCAAGGCATACCCACATGTCAATTCTGAATACTTACTTACTTACTTACTTACTTATTTCATTGAATTTATATCCCACCTTTCTCCTGAATGGAAGCCAAGGCAGTTAGAAAAGGAATGGGCAACTTTCATGGACTGGAGAATGCACCTATTCCCTTAGGACCCCCGAGATCTCAACCTACCCCACATCTATAACCTTTGCCCCATGGACTCCCCTAATGTGATTAAATATGGCCAAAAATCTCCAGGAGGCATAGTTGGCCATTTTGGTCCAAGTTTGCCCTTCCTGGGGATGCTTTAGATTGGAAAGATCTTTTTTCCAAACCAGGAAGGTCCTAGAACTTTGTTCAAGTGGTTAATAGCCTGAAATGGCCAATTGTGCCACCTAGAAGTTTCAGGCGCAAGGGATTGACTATTTTTTGGCCTACTATGTTGGAGTGAAAAAGAAGATGTGGGGAATCCCAGAGGTCCCAAGGCACTAAACACAGTCTCAGATAGTGCATTTTGCCCACCTCCAGCATACAAGGCATAGATCAGTTTCTATTGGAATTCTTAAAAAATTCATGCTCCCTCTCATATCCTGGGCCAAAGCCCCACCAAATTTTAAGTTCAGAATTTTTTTTATTTCTTTAAATAAATGAAATTATGCTCATCTGCAGTACAGTCCTTCAGCATCTGTGCCACCAATGGGAAGGAGGTAACTATTGTACTGTCTCCAGTCCATGGTTGAGTGAGACTTACTTTAGATCAAGGCAGAACTAACTAAAAAGTGGCTTCATTCTTTAGCAACAACCTCCACTATGTAATGTTTGTTGTAGAGGTAGATGTTCACATTACGGAAAGAAATCACCATATTTATGTATTTATTCAGTGATATTCCCCCCTTTCCCCAGAATCTACATCCAGTTCTAGCACTGAAGATTTGTCATGCTTTCTCGGGGCTGATGAGCTCTGCAGTTAGAAACATCTAGAGGACATTAGAAATTGGGGAAGACCAGTCTAGACAGTTCTGAGCTCAACAGAATGAATGGTTTGCCATTGTTTATGGTGCAATATGGAGCTCCCTTGACCAGTTATAGATTTGCTCAGAGGTGGAATCAAATACAGACATGGACTTTTGTCTGTTCCTCTTTTGATAGGATGACCCCAATCTCTGCCATCAAACCCTGATCTCCTCTGTGATTAATCACAACTTCAGAGTTGGAGGCAACATTATTTTATGTTAAACTGCACATAGGCATTAAACTAACAATTGTTAGGCCAATAGTAAAGTAACAAACAAAAAATGCATTCCACCCTGCTTTGAAGCCCCTGGATGAGTGGCCCATGTGCCCACTTCATTCCCTGGACTTCATAATGAAGCACTTCTAGTAAAATGCACCTTGGTAATGGTGTTGTTTTTATGTCATCTCCAATTTACGGCCACACTATCATAAGGTTCTCTTGGCAAATTTTCTTGAGGGGAGTTTTGCCATTAACTTCCTCTTAGACTAAGGGAATGTGACTTGACCAAGGACCTTTCCACAGCACCTTCCCAACCTGCCATAAGGACAGGAGAAGGATAGGACTGCAATGACAGTTCTGAATGAAGTTATCGCGGTCCCATCCTTCTGTCCCCAGACGGTGCAATCACGGATTAAATTATTGATGCATTTTCCTTATCAATGACCTGCAATTGCACCTTCATCCTGCACTTATCTGGTCTGTGGATGGTCCAGAAGTGCAATGGCTGCACTTCCTACCCCAGCGCAGCCTGAGGAAGTACCCAGCTGCACTGCGGAAGGAAGAGGTGGGGCCATCATGCTTCCTTCATCATGGATGCAACCAGCATGGATGGGAGCACTCCTGTCATGCTCCCTTCCCAGCACAGCCACTGCTGGGATCCCCACCAGAGGACATCGGAAGAAGTGCAGAAAGGGCCCAAGTTTACCCAGTGGGTTTCCATAGCTAAGTGGAGATTTGAATCACGGTCTCCCAGAATTAAGCTCTCAAACCACTGTCCCATATAGGTTGGGTCAACTGTGTATTCATCTAGAAAAACAGACTACTTGTGTGTGTATGCGTATGTGTGTGTGTGTGATGAATCAAGTCACTTTTCAGTCTCATTTCTTTAACCTGAACAGCATTTTGAAAACATCTGTTTTCATTGATATTTCTTGATTTTTTTGCAGTCTTTGTTTTATTGCTGCCTTTTTGAGAAGTGATTTCCTTCTTACATATGTGCAAAATGCAGGACCCCATGTGGATACCCTTGTGTTAAAAGGTACATGAACCCTGCTGAAGAGGAGGAAGCATTGGGCGACTTGAGTTCCTAAGCAAATTTGCAAGATAAAAAACCTGTGTGCCAAATGCTCATTAAAGCCCATTAAGGTATGCTCTTGAAATGTAAATCAGCTGGAAAATAAAATCACTTCCTGCACTGAAAGTAGTTTGTTTTAAAAGAAAGAGAAGAAATAAAAAATCTCAGACAGCTTATATTGGCAGGGATCCTACTACATCAAAGTAGTGCTGTGTCAATATCTGTACATGGAATTAGGCATTCATTATGCTGTTGCAACCCTTGGATTGAATAGCTGTCCTGAACAGCTGGGCCAACGCACTAAATGTGCAACTGAATTGTTAAGAAGTGTGCATGTGCACCCATGTGTAAGCCACATTCAAGGCCAATGTGCTTGTGCATCCATCTGCAATGGCAACACATGCACAACTTTATTTGCACAACCATGAACTGAATTCAGATGTTCTACATCAGACAAAAATGTCTAAGCACTTCTGTAGGAGAACTTATGAATCGGTAGGATTCCAGCCAAGAACTGCTGGCTTCAGCAAAAAGCCTGTGGATATTGGTGGAGAAAGGGAGTAAGGGTTTTTCCAAGACGTAGTCCTGGCATTACTTCTTAAGGGCACTTTCTGTGGTTTTCATGTTCAGTTTTCACAACTGACCTTTTCCTCTTTGAACTAGTGGTGATATTTTTCTTGTTTTGGTGTTCATTGGGTGTGCTTATTTATCTATCTAGAATCATATAATCATAGAGTTGGAAGAGACCACAAGGGCCATCCAGTCCAGCCCACTGCCATGCAGGAATACAAATCAAAACTCTCCTGAGAAACAGCCAACCAAACTTTCTTTAAAAACCTCCCAAGAAGGCGACTCTACCACGCTCTGAGGCACCATATTCCACTGTCAAACCGCTCTTACCATCAGGAAGTTCTTCCTAATGATTAGGTGGAATCTCTCCTGTAGTATGAAGCTACTTCTCTATATCCTAGTTTCTGGAGAAAAAAACAAGCTTGCCTCTGTTTCCATATGATATCCTTTCAAATATTTCAAAGTGGTTGTCATGCCATCTCTTAACCTTCTCTTCTCTAGGCTAAACATACTCAGCTCTGTTACCAGGCCATACACTCCCATTCCAGAGTATATTTAATTAGCATAAAATATAAGTTATATCTTGCTATGTCTGAGAAGCCTGCTGGCAAAGAACTGGCTGCACATGTGTGTCGCAAAACTAGGTCAGATCAGGACCTCAGGGCATGGCTAGGTCATAGTCAGGAAGCTTCCGTGATAATGGACTTCTGAATGTTCCCCAATGACTCAACCTTTAGAAACAATAGCACCTGAAACTGCCTCCACAGAATGACTGATTGTCTTCAACCCTCTTCCTCTATCCACTCCCCTTTTGCCCTCTCACCTGTCCTGCCATTACAGAGCTATCACAATTCCCATCTGTCCTTTGTCACCTAATGCTAAGGCCATTAGCTTTTGCTGGACTCTATTGTCTACCCTGCAAGAGACCCATTAACACTTTCCCCCTCAGGACAGAAAAAAGAGTATTTAAACCCTCTCTCTAAGCCAGGCAACTTATAGCATATAGTACAGTAGTACTCTGGACATAAGTTGTCACTCTGCTGCTCCATTCCCCATCCTTGTACTGCCCTCAGACTCTTAGCCTGGGCCACATTGCTTCATCTCTTCTCTCCAGATAGGTCAGTATCACCCATTTTTCCCTAACTTCTCATTATCCCATTTTTCCTCCCTTTCCTTCAGTTAGCCTTGCATGATTGTGAGACTGGTTGGATCTTGTGTGCATGTGATTGTTAATTCCCCCCATAAAACAAATATACTTTAAATCTCTGACTGGTGTTCCTGCATTAGTATCGGTATACACAGGTGCAAAAGATTCATAGAAGCATAGAATTATAGGGTTGGAAGAGACCACAGGGGTCATCCAGTCCAACCCCCTGCCATGAAGGAACACACATCAAAGCATTCCCAGTAGATGGCTATCCAGCCTCTGCTTAAAAACCTCCAAAGAAGGAGATGGCACCACACTCCTATTACCCCCCCTCCCGCTTTGAGCTAATATTCTCCACTGTTTCACAGAGGCACTGGCATTGCAGGTAGACCCTGAGTCACCCACGTTTTTGGGTAACAGCCATGCAACTATGTCAGTTATAATTTATACTATGCAGCCATGATGTAGGATCTTGGCCACAGTGTAGATATGAACAGGAGACTTGAAAATTTATTTAGGTGAGCTTCTAAAGAGAAAGAGACGAAGGCAAGGAGAGGCAGGGAAAGAATGCCTAAATGTCACTTAAAGAAGAGATGTTCCACATCAGCAGCAAGGATGCTCACATTTCAATAGTCTGCTTAATGCTTATGCATTTCTGAGGGTTATTTACTTCAATTTACAGCTCTTCCTCTGTTTCAATTACAGTGCCTGGTGTTTGCAGCCACTATATACACAGCAAATTCTCAGGCACTTTATTTAGAATGAAATTCAGATGAAACGTGCCTGGTGTTTTCACCTTTAACAAATCCAATCACATCCATCTCAGACAAATACCACATATACACAAATATATATACACACACACACACCATAAGACTGAACACATTGTGGTCGCCCATATGAGCATTCTAATGAAGCAAAGAGAAAATATAGAGTCCAGGTAATGCACTGTAATATAATTTCCAATTTCTAACAATTTTATTTATTCTACGGATGAGGATGGTGATAAAACACCAACATATGATATAGGTATAGAAACTAATTCCTGTACATTTTTTAAAAAAAGTTTTTTATACATTTTATTACATGAAGTGGCAAAATACAGTTCCGGTTTAGGATCACATAACCATTGTGGCATCCTGTGTTTTATCACATGCATGTTAGAGATGTGTGAGAAATCTACTCCACTGAGTATTTTTTTTTTTCTAAATGAATTTAGCCAATTCTACACCTTCCAGACAGAACATTGGACAGATTTCAGTTTGCATTCAGAAATACATACATTTTGGGACATACCAAACCTGCTGTGAATGAAACAACAATAAGCTCAACAACATGTGGGTGTTTGAAACACTTACAAAAACTTTCATATTTCTGAAATGCACACAAATACTTTTCAAATAGAAAAAGCCTTCATCCTTTAACACATGCATTTAAATAATGTGTCTGAAATTATGTAAAGCTTCCCCCCGCCACATCAATAACAAAAGATGTGCATGAAACCAGCACAGAATGGACTGTGAACTGGAAAAAGAAAGAAATCTGAAGAAAAAGAATTTTCTGATCTGCCTTATTTCTAATGCGCATGCATTATTTGATCTCCATGTACATGATCACTCAACTGGTAATCTGATTTGCGCATGAGTTATCACATCCTGAATACGACCAACATCCAGTTGCTGGACTCAACTAGAAAAGAGAAGAATCGATTGTCTAATCAATACTTACGTTGAACCATCGAATCAGTGGAACTATTCTAGATGATAGCAGTCGGGCTTGGTTCCAGGTGTTTTTATCAGGAATGTTGGAGTAATCCATTTGGGTCTCACATGAATGCACATTTGCCAGTCTTGCACTTTCGAATCTATATACAAATCAACATTTATTTAATTTGCTATTTTATTTTATTTTATTTTATTTTATTTTATTTTATTTTATTTTATTTTATCTTATTTTTACCCCACCTTTCTCCTGCCACCGGACAGAAGGCAGCTTATAATGAAATCAAACAAAGTTCAGCTAAAATCTTGCCAAGCTAAAATCTTATCAAAGTGCAGCTAAAATCTAATCAATATTTTAGGAATACTTACTTTTTTAAGCAACTTGCTTTTTTTAAAAAAAAAAAATGGTTCTGTTAAAAACATAACAATTTAAAAAGTTTAAAAGAGATTTCAAGCATAGTGAAAAAACAAACAAACAAAAGACAAAAACATTTAAACACCGTTATGCTACAACCAGTTAAGAGTCAAAGGTCTGAGCAGGTAAATATGTCTTTGGCTGCTGGTGGAAAGAAAGGAGTGAGAGGGCCAGCTGGACCTTTCCTGGGAGAGAGTTCCACAGTCTGAGAGCAGTCGCTGAGAAAGCTCTTCGCCATGTCCTCACCAAATATGGCCGGGATGGTGATGGGACTGAGGACCTTTCCACACTACATTGTCATAGTGATGTTATTCCGCTTTCAACATCGTATGGAATCCTAGGCTTTGCAGTCTAGGGAGGGGTATTTAGAATTCTCAGCCAGAGAGCTCTTTGGCCTCAGGAAACTACAAAACCCAGAATTCCACAGGAGGTTGAAAGTGGAATAATAGCAATGTAACAGTCTAGCGTGGAAAGGCCCTGAGAGAAAGCTCTCCCTGGAAGATCTTAAAACTCAAGCAGATTCACATAGGGAGATATAGCCTTTCAGGCCCAAGCTATGTAGGGCTTTTTAGGTCATAACAATCATTTTGAGGGAAAATATTCAAGTTAGCCTTCAAAAGTTAGCATTTTCTACATTTCACACTAGAATGTTCTAACCTGTGTCTATTAGTGGGAAAATGCACAAAAATTACTGCATTATATTACTGCAAATAATATTTTTAAAATACCTTACAATAGGGAAAATCCTTGCAAAATATTAGGGAAAACCGTTCACCGAAACACACATTTTAGGAGAAACATGGGCCATTTCTGCCCTAGACTGCTATAGTGCTATTATTCCACTTTCAACATCCTATAGAATCCTGGGGTTTGCGTTTTAGGGAGAGGCATTTAGCATTCTCAGCCAGAGAGCTCTTCGGCTTCAGTCCACTACAAACCTCAGAATTCCACAGGAGGTTGACAGTGCAGTAATACCACTTTAAGAGTCTAGGGCAGAAATGGCCTTACTCACAACTGTTATTGAATGTCATTTATTTTCGTGAAAACGTTCCTTTAAAAGGTCCTGTTGTTCAGAATAAGCCAAATGTTTGAGGAGAAAAAAATCAAATTTAAGGCAGAGTCAAAGTTTCAAATAAAGAATTTATGAAACCCACAGTGACAGATTTGTCCATCTCTTGTTTATTCTCCATCTGATCTCTGTAAAAAATATGCTGCACAGCTTCAAAGTGAGTCCTTTCCACTAACTCCACAGCCTTTGTTACCCCTCCATTCAAAGGAAGGGTTGGAAAATTCTCCCTGGGCCATCACTGATCCTGTCAGGCATCCAAAGCAGTAGCATTCAAACATCCAGAAATCCCGAATCTCTAGCCTGAGCTCAATTAAATGGTTGAAGTTGGGATTTTAGAAGCTTTATTAGAAGAGCTTCTGGTCTTTGCCCAGTAATCTTATTTGATCCCTGTGTTTTCATTCAGCATTTTGCATGGACTAAAACTTCATCTTTGGGTTCTAAAGGGCAGTCAGATGAGCAAAGCTTGTGTTTGATATACAGTTTCAATCAATTTCATTCTCTGTTATCCTGCTGTAACTTTTGACTGGTGGGGTGTTATTCTGGTCAAATTTATGACTCGGCACAGTGCCTGAAAGTTTCCCAAGCTTTCCTTTTCTTTGCAGAGACCGTAGGTGGAACAAAAAGAACCTAGCCCTTTCATTCTGTGTTTTTCACAATTTCCACCTCTTGTGTTGACCTGTCTTCTAAGACCCCAGTGTATCTGCCATGGAATATGAGAACCTTAGAGGCAATCCTGGGAGAATTTTCTAGCATGTTCTAGGGAAATATTCTAGAAGAGGAATGATATTGGCGGGTCTAGCTGTTTTTGGCATTTTGTAGGCCTAAATGAAGGAAAGTAGGAGGAATTTGGGTGGGGAGACTTCGTTTGCTTTAGAGGAGACAAAGTTCATTGGCTTTCTGTTTTAAACTTTTGAAAAGGAATTGCTGCTGGTGGGAACTGTACTACTGGCTGTGTTTCTTGGGCCAGAAAGGTCCCATGCGCATTCTGGCCCAGAAAACATGGGTGGTAAACTATAGAGAGGAGGTCTAAATATCCTGAAGGTTCCAGATCATATGTGATCTTGGAAGCTAAACAGGTTCAAGCCTGACTAGTACATAGATGGAGGGCTACCAAGGAATACCTGGAAATGTTGGATGCATTTTCATAATTTCCAATTGTCCTGATTTGTCAGGAATGGACCAGTTAATCCTATATCTTCCCACCATCTCAAATGCTTTTAAAACACCCCCAGTGTTGGAAGGTGTTACTCCGAGGGAGAAACCCTATCCCGAGGTCTACAATTTTGATATTAAAATATGATTCTGTGTGCCAGAGAGGTCTCCTGAAGGGGCACGTAGGCAGGCAATGGTCAAAGATCGAAAACCAGGTCAAGGCAGTAAAATCCCCAGTCACGTAGCCCCAGGAACCTCGAGATGTGTAAACCCACAATAAACAAAGGGTCCTCAGCCCCGAGACACTGAATTGAGGGGATTAGTGTGTCTGCCCCAAGTTCAGCAAATATTCCATCAGGCAAGGACCATTTACATGAAGTCACACCACAAACTAACACAGCCGAAGATCCTGAGACTTTGGCAACACCTTGCAATCCCATCCCACAAAGGAAATTACCATGGTGGAGCTTTGTTATCGCTCCAACATCCATTGTTTTCCCTGGGAAAGGATTAGTCCTCCAGGTACTTTTCCCCCTACAAATAGTCCCAGTTTTTGAGTGGTTCTTTGGATCACTCCCAGGTCACCCCAGCAGACCATTGCTCTGCCCATTGAGTGATCCCCTCAGCCTTCTCTGTGCTGAGCCCCACTTCTCCGCTACCTTCCCGGACCCAGGACTTCAGGAAAAGGTGCAGTATTACCCCAACTATACTCCTTCAATACCCCCCTGTCCAGTTTCCTCTCTTTTCCTTCTTAATAGGTCTTGAGTGAGTGTGTGAGTGATTGTGTTGCTGCATGAGACTTTCCTTCAATAAAATCATTTATTGGACATTTTTTTTGGTTTTTGGCTTGGCCTGACCCCGTAAACACTGGGTAAAAAGATCCCGCTAGGTTACCCTGCCTCTCGCATTGCTATTGCTTGTGATGTGGCTAGTTTCCATTCCCCATCATGTGAAGCACATTGAGGTGTCCCCCAAGGGACCCCAGAAATCAGGGTAACAAAGGTATGCAAGAATCTTACCAGCACTCCTTAATCACAGGGCCTTTCTGCACTACACTGTTATAATACTATTATTCCACTTTCAACATCCTGTGGAATTCTGGGGTTTGCAGTTTATGGAGGCCAAAGAGTGCTCTGGCTGAGACATCTAAATGCCGCTCCCTAAGCTGCAAACGCCAGGATTCCATGGGATGTTGAAAGTGGAATAATAGCACTATAACAGTGTGGTGCAGAAAGCCCCACAGTGTTTGAGAGGAGGGACAGTGTGTGGTCCTCAAACTGCATATATCAATTCTCTTGTGCATTTCTTTCTCTCTCTCACTCTTTCTCTATGTTTGCTAGATTAAACTGGTAGCAGCAGATGATAGCTTGTTTGTCTGTTCCCTCTGCCAACTGCTGCCATTGCTTGCCCGTTCAGTGTCCACCACACTGCCTCTCAGTGCTGCTTCTCTTTTGAGTTGTGCTCTTCATTCCATCTTTATTTGGATTCTGGAAGCTGTGGATATTCTCAGGGAGTCTAGTATACTGACTTCAGTGCTCAGGGAGCCATGCCCACCAAAAAGGGTATCTACCTTTTTATTTTTTTCCGCCTCCCTTTCTTCATTTTTTCCCCTTCTGATAATCCATGCTGAGTGTGTATCAGCAAGAAAGAAGGCAGGGGGAGGGAGAGAGAGAGACTGTTTCTTCCCTACTGGAAGCACATATACATCACAGACACCACAGTGCAGAAAGCAGCGTGAGCCAGCAGGCTTTAGAACTCAGGCGACTCCACATGCTTCTAAAAATATCACATTAAGTTTTTCCAAAAAGTGCCAATTTTAAGGTGGTTAGCAGGGGAAAAAATACCCTCTGGTCTGGAATCCTGTTAATAGCTTGCTCATTCAGCAATTCCTCTATAGAAGCAGAGGCACCTTTTTGTCCAATGTGGTACCTTTGCATTCAGTTCAAGGTAGCAGAAATGGAACTGCACAGAAGATGCCGCTGTGCATGAATGTGTGTTGAATCTAGATGCACATGTGGATGCATGAGTGTGCATGGGCATTGTGGATGGTTGTACCTTTGTGCATTTGCTTGCACATTTAGTGCTTTGGTTCAGTTGTGTCATATTGCCATTCAACATGAAGGGTATATAGCATAATCAGCGCATAACTCCATAGGCAGAAATTTTATGGTAGACTCTCCTGATGTACGTACTCAGCCCTCGATCTACCTGTTTGCACTTTGTCAAGGGCTATCCATTCTGAAGAGTCTACGGTGCCTCCAAATTTTATGTACATGGCACATTTAAGAAACATATTCTGAGACATTTTGGCTGCCAAGAACTGTGTTGCAACATTGAAAGAAGTGTGAAATTGGATGGATAGTTAAGTTATGATCTGCACATTAGCTGGAGGTACACAAGAAGTTGATCCACATTGGGATTTGCGAATGCCGAGTTCCTCTAGCATTAATAATGGAATCATAGCATATGCACAATCACATGGATTGTGAGTTTTGGCAGTGTTTCATCCGTATGTCGTAATAATGTGAGGAGAAGATATGTGCATACACACACATACACACATACTTGTGGCAAAACATAGGATTATAGAGTTGAAATGAGCCCCGTAGTCCACGGAGCCCAGTCCCATGCTCAGTTCAGGAACTTCAGGTAGAGCATTACCAGCAAGTAGATTACCAGTTTCTTTTTTAAGACATCCAAAGAAAGAGACACCGCCATCTCTCATGGAAACTGGTTCCATTGACAAACCACTCTTACTGTCAGGAAGTTCCCTCCAATGTTCAATCAAAATTTACTCTCTTGTAATTTAAATCCATTGAGACTTGGTTGTACCCTGTAGGGCAGCAAAGAGAAAAGCTGCTTCCTCCTCTCTGTGCCAGCCATTTAGACATTTAAAGAGCGAAGTCTCAGCATGCCAACAGGCTGAACATGCCCAACTGCTTCAACCTTACATGTCTTGTTCTCCAGACCTCTTGCCATCCTTGTTGTCCTTCTCTGAGCTCACTGCAACTTGTCTGTATACTTAAAATGAGGCTCCCAGCACTGAAATGACACAAGCTTGTAGCGTGTTTAGTTTAAAATTCAAAATCAAACAAAACAAAACAAAGGAAGAGTTCTAACATATCTGTTTCATTTCGTGAACAAGACCCAGGGCCCATTCACACTAGACAACTATAGCTCTCTGGTTCCAATTTAATGACCGTGGCAGCATCCTATGGAATCCTGGGATAGGCAGTTAGCCAGGGTATATAAAATTCTCAGACAGAGAGTTCTACTGTACTCTCCTGAAGTACAGCACTACATCTCTCTAGCACAAAATTTGAAGTACTTCACCAAACTATAAACCTCAATATCCCATAGGATGCAGGTATAGCAGTTAAAATGGACTCACGGTGTTGTAATGAGGTAGGGTAAATGGGCTGCAGGTAATCTAGAACTCTAAAATTGAGAGAGAAAATTGTGCAAAATTTTGGAAGTATGCATTGGACTGATTTAGGAAGTCACAGTACTAATTGGGAACGTAAGGGTGTTCATGAAGCAAACTGAGTACATTAGGCTGAGCCATACCTCTGCCGCACAAAAATGTGTTAATGAAATGGAGCATTTCATCTACTAGCTCCACTCACACAAGCCATCTCTCTCCCGCCCTCCGCTTCCTAATCAGGGACGATTAAAAAAAAATGAAGCGTAGTGTTTCCTCTTAGTGGCTATCTTGGACATAATGCTTTTGTATTATGTGATAATCAGTGCATCTTCCATTCCATTAGAATATATAGCAGAGGTTGGTTAGAGGTGCCACCTTCTATTATCAGGAATTTATGGCTTGGCAGAACCTACAGAGAGTAGCAACAACCCGGCCTCTGGTGCACTTTATGGGAATATATTGCATAGCAAGATGCAGGATGTGCTGACTCCTGAGAAAATAAGTGAAGTGGATTTTAAAGAAGCAAATGCCATCCCATAAAAGCAGCACTAAAATAACTCTCAGGCCTTTGGCTAGGAGACACTAAAGCCAAGAGCCTAAAAATAATCTCTTTAATGCAGGTGTCATCATTGCATTCGGAATATTCCAGAATTACCTCCAGCATTTATGTGAAGACTGGGGGACCTTTCTCCTGTCGAAGCCTGCATTGTCTTGGTGGAAATCTGTCTGGGTCTGGCTTCCAAAAGGAGATGGAGACAGAGCCAAAACTGGGTACAGCTAGAACCAGAAATCAAGACTGGCTCTACCGTTTGGCACAGTGAGGCAACTGCCACAAGTGATGGAATGCTGAGGTAGTCAGTGCCATCCTTCACAAGAAGGTCTCTCACTGCTGATTCAAACAGGCTGCCTGGCTACCCTTCAGCATTCTCCACAGACAGAAAGCTGCTAGTTGGGTTCTGGCAACAGCACCAGGGCCCCTTTGGGAAATCTCTACTGCTATTGTTTTTCTACCTCCAGAAAGCTTAACTGCTATCCTGCTGTAGCAAAAAGCCACAGCCAGGTATCAGCTGGACAGGCCCTCTGGAACCTGGTGGTATCCAAATTCCTTGCTCTGAGGGGGTCCTTGGAGAAAGGCATTATGAAGAAGATGACCAAGAAGATTGCCTGTACCACCATGACATAGGCCAGGGGTGAGTGAAGTGTGCGCCAAGGCTGTTTTTGCAGGCCCAGGTAACAAAACGTTTCCAAATGCCTCCAAACACTTTCTAGGGGATCTGGGGGCATTTTTGCCACATTTTTGGTCCTCTCAGATGTGAAATGTGGCAACAATGCTCTCTAGGCCTCTCAGAGGGCATTTTGAATGTCGGCTTATAAGACTCCGTTTTTTCCTGAAAAACACTGTTTGAAAATGGCATGTGTCTTATACACCAGCATGTCTTGTACACCAGCAAATAGTGTTTAAATGGGGTGTGTCTTGTACATAGGTGCATCTTATATGCCAGCAAATATGGAATTTTGACTGAAAATAAATGGGGTTTTTTTGTGGGTAAGAATGTGATGGGGAGGGGCTGTGGCTCTCCAAATTCTCCTGTGGGGCCTTATGGCTCCCTAGCCTCCAACAGCTGCCCACGCCTGACATGGTCAGTCTCCATGGCCACACACAGCACCATGCCCCACTCTGAGGAAGAACTACCTAGAATAGGGCATTAACAAGTAGGGTGGTCTAGGAGGAAAAGGTTATGGGAAGTGGCAGAAACAGGGGAAGGAGTTGTAGTGGTGGAGCAGCAACAGAGGCTGGGGTGGTAGTGGTTGCAAAATAGGCAAACTGGATTTGGAGAAACATGATGAAGTTGAGAATTCTCCATATCTGTATTGGAGAGAAAGAGACTGAGGAATGAAGGATGGAGCAAGCCTGTTTCCTGCTGCTCTAGATATCAAGACATAGAACAGTGGCTTCAAATTTCAGGAAAAGAGATTCCATCTAAAGATTAAGAAGATCTTCCTAAGGGTAAGAATAGTTTGACAGTGGAATACTGTACTGCCTGGGAGAGTGGTGGAGTCTCCTTCTCTGGAGGTTTTTTAAAGAAAGACTAGATGGCCATCTGTCAGGAATCCTTTGATGGTGTCTTCCCGCATGGTTGGACTCAGGGCCCCTTGGGGTCTCTTCCAACTTTATGATTCTATGAACGACTTATCTCAGTTTTATATGGGTGGAGAAGACTCTCAATATATTTCTCAGATTTCCCTGTGTGAATTCTAATCTATGTTTTTCCCATCTAGTTTGTTGCTGCTTTAAACAGAAAAGCAGTCAAGCATAATGAGGGGGAAAAAAAAACAGATTCATCCATCCCTAGCAACAATATCTGGGTCAGAAACTGAAGCCATCAAATTGCCACAGTATCCTTGCTTACGGTGATACAACGCAATGCAAAATGCTGTCCCAACCAGAGACTTGTCTACTTGCAGAATGAAGCAGCTATGGATACACCTATTGTATTAGACAGGAAGGAAGAAAGAAAGACAATTTTCACTTATTCCTAACCTTGCTTTTCACATTTAAAAGCTTGTATGTTCTCTTTGCCTCATTCAGAGGCATCTTTTGCTTAATAAAACCTCAAGTAATTTCAGTTTGTAATGTTAGAAAATGTCCCTCTCATTTCTTAAACCACAATTTTTTCCAGCAATAGCAATCTTATTTACAAGGGAAACAGGCATAAAGGATTTCTTTCGCTTACACCATTATTCTAGCAAAGAGAATTGAATATAATACCATTAGTCAAAGAATGATAGAGAAAGATATTTAGCTACCTTTGTGTTTTTCCCCATCTTCCTTTTTTAAAAGATGCAACACTACGGTATGATCATTTCTGCTTTGCAATTTATCAGATTTCTCTGCTTTTATTAAGATCTTGTCTGCTTTTGTTGTTTCTGCAGAACACTAATAGCAGCTATTTCCTAAGTTGATCCCTGTACCCCTGGCCCCTTTCTCCTACCATGTGCATCAATAATTGCAGTTTAGGAGACACTGCAAGTGTTGGGTGAGTTGTAGTTCATAAAAGCTTAAGCTGTAACACATTTCTTAAGGTATATCTCAACTACACAGTTATAACAGTCTGATATCACTATAGCTGCCATGCCTCCATCCTCTGGAATGCTGGGTTCTGCAGTCTGGAGAGGTGTTTAGAATTGTCTACTAAAGAACTCCAGCATGATAGTTCAGGGATTTGGAATAGAGTTATCTCACACAGAATTATAAGTATGTCACCAAACTACAAATCCTAGTGTTCCCAGTACAGTTAAAAGTGGTGTTACCCTGGGATCCATTCGTGCAACAAAGTTAGGCTGTTCTACACTACACTGTTATAGTGTGATTATTCCACTTTCAACCTCCTGTGGAATTCTGGAGTTTGTAGTTTACTGAGGCCAAAGAACTCTTTGACTAAGAATTCTAGATGTCCCTCCCTAAACTGCAAACCCCAGGATTCCATAGGATGCTGAAAGTGGAATAATAGCACTATGATAACGTAGTGCAGAAATGGCCTTAAGAGTACAATTATTCCATTTTAACTACCATGATTCCATCCTATGACATCCTTGGGTTGGCAGTTTATGGAGAGGTTTTTAGAAATTTTTAGAAGTTTAGAAGTTTAGAGTTTTTTAGAGCTCTCTAGTGGCTCCACAAACCACAAACCCCAAGATTCCATAGTATGGAACCATGACAGTTAAAATGGAATAACAGTGCTGTAACTATCTGGTGTGAATGGGTCCCTACTATACCTGTGTGCTGCTCTTGTCCTCTTTGCTGTAGGACAGTCCTGGCTTCAGTGGACTAACACAGCATGTGCTCTAAGGTTAGTCACTCTTAAGTCATTATCTTTCTTTTGTTATTTTGTCATTATGGTGATGACAGTGGTGAGAAGATGTTGATAATATCATGGGTTTCTTTTTTTTGAAATAGAAATTAGTTGAATAGCCAGAATGCTATTCTTCTGTTTTTCACTTCGTCCTAACAATCTGTTGCTGTTAAATCTGAAATTTGTGGGTGGATCAGCCAGTGGGGAATACAGCTTTATTCCAGTATAGAGGTGTAATTCTTCACTTATTTCATTCTCTCAGATAAGAGTGAACGATTTCAAAAGTTTTCTCAGTGCTGGCTGAGTTTATGAGAGGTGTTGTGCATTTTCTCATGATTTTTTCACATTGTAGAAAGCCAGGATGGTGTAGTGGCTTGAGCGTTACCATACAACCCTGGAGATGGAGTTCGATTCCCTGCCCAGCTGTGGAAATCCACTGGGTGACTTTGGGTGAGAATGTGAGAAGAGTCTTGGGGACTGCATTCCAAAAATAAGTGGGTCCACATGCATGAGGTAGAGCCAAAGCAATGTATGAAACTGTAAAATGTGACTCCAGACTATAGATGTAGTCTCATCAACGTAGACCAGATCTCACCCAAACTTCTTGCTTTCTTACTTCTCATTTGTGATTAGAGATAATGTGAACACAACTGTTTTATGCAGGAACTTAACTGTGCTTTGCAGGCCAGAAAATCATTGCATTGGGGCTTATTCCGGAGCACTGGTGTACAGATTTGAACCATACTTTGCAAGATTATTGGCAATGATTAAATAGCCCACTTTCTTTTGTCCTCACTCCATACCCTTAGCTCCAGTCTGTTCCGGAATATACCTCCTTGACCCTTCTTAAACAGAAATTCATCCCCTGACCCTAGAAAGGTGTCATACCCCTAGTGAATCTGGAACTGAGCTGGGTGGATTAATGGTCTGGATTTTGTAAGTATCTTAGTTTTCCGGTTCCAGCAAGTTTGGGAATATGAGTGAATTTGGAAATGTCTTAACACTACAAGCAGAAACTTCAGCACAATATGGAAGGTGGTCCTGTTCAGAGTTTCAACTAGCTGGACAATTTCAGAATACTCTATTCTGTTCTCTCTCCCCTTGGTTTACTGGCCTCTGCAAGACTTCAGTCAGCATTCCAAACCCCCAGACCATTCTCAGTCCTAACTAGGATGTTTTCCCCTGCCCCCTTGGTTTCTTGATACCTTTACAAATCTCAGGGCTTCCCAAATTGTCTAATGCATCCCTGTTGTGCGTAGATGGTGCTGTTCTGGCCAAAGCATGGGAACACTACTTTTTGGGACTCCAATGATCATGCTATCGGTGGAATTCTGGGAGCTGTAGTCTAAAATGTGAACATCTACCAGCTTTGACTTTGGCTGCATAAGAATCCACATTTAAGAATGGAAAATTCTTGTCAAGTTTTGGTTTCTTAATCCTTTGGATTTTCAAAAATGATTTCCATCTCCAATATGACAACAACTATGAATTTTGCTAGATTTGGTTAAAAATACAAGCTGAAACAAAAGCCAATGTGATTCTGGGCTGCATCAATAGGAGTGTAGCACCTAGGTCAAGAGAAGTGATAATACTATTCTATTCTTCTTTGGTCAGACCCCACCTGGAAGACTTTGTCCAGTTCTGGGCATCACAGTTCAAGAAGGATATTGACAAGCTGGAATGTGTCCAGAGGAGAGCAACCAATATGGTAGAAGGCCTGGAACCATGCCCTATTAGAAGCAGCACAGGGAGTTGGGTATGGAGAAGAGATGGTTGAGAGGCAGCATGATAGCTAGGTTTAAATATTTTAAAGGATGTCATAAGGGGGATGCTGCTCCAGAGACTACGACATGGAGCAATGGCTTCAAACTTCAGGAAAAACGATTCCGTGTAAACACTGAGAAGAACTTCCTGATGGTAAGAAAAGTTTAGCAGTGGAATACACTGCCTGGGAATCTGGTGGAAGTTTGGAAGTTTTTAAACAGAGGTTGGATGACCAACTGTCAGGAATGCTTTGATGGTGTATTCCTGCATGGCAGGATGTTGGACATGATGGCCATTGTGGTCTCTTCCAATTCTACAGTTCTATGATTCCATCTCTCCTCTGCATCAGCTAAATTTAACAGTAGCACTATTCCCCTCATAGAGAGAACTATATTTCAACTACTTGCCATATGAGCGTTAAAGGCAGTGGGCTGTTCAGTCATAAGGAGATAGCAAACCTAAGACAGTTAAATACATGAAGAGTCAATGCCAAACTTTCAGGAATTAAGCACTGGATAACTGATTCTGTCAATGTTAACTTCTCCCACATATGGATTTATAAAACCTTAGATTTTTTCAGTTCTGGATATGAAGAAATATGTAAATATTGCTAAATTTGTATTAAAACCAGAATTGTGACCAATGCTTCAGGCACACTTGCAGAGGAACCAAGATAGTAAAGGATCTGGAAACAAAACTCTATGGGGAACAGTTGAGGGAGCTGGGTACATTTTGCCTGGAGAAGGAAAAACTGAGAGGTGATATGCTTGCCATCTTTAAATATCTGGAGGGTTGTTGTGAAACACTGAGCTCCTTTTCTACCACTCCAGTGTACAAAAAGAGAGCCAATGGATTTTTTTTTAAGGAAATTGCAAATAAACACTAGGAAGCACTAATTGCATTAGGAACAGTTATTCAATAGTAGAATACCATAGCTTGAAAGGTTATGGACTGTACTTCACTGGAGATTTCTAAACAGGGGTTGAATGCTCATCTGTCAGGAATGTCATAGCAGTAGATTTTTGCAACTGCAGGGATAAACTAAATGATCTGGGGGACCCCTCCCAACCGTATATTTCTATCAATCACACACAGAGACCATTTCTACGCTACATTGTTATAGTGCTATTATTCCACTTTCAACATCCTATGGAATCTTGGGGTTTGCAGTTTAGGGAGGGGTACTGAGAATTCTCAGCCAGAGAGCTCTTTGGCCACAGTAAACTACAAATCCCAGAATTCCACCGGATGTTGAAAGTGGAATAAGAGCACTATATAACAGTGTAGGGCAGAAATGGCCAGAGAACGAGTTTACTGTTCAGAGCAAATAAAGAATACCAAACTGTTGCAGTCAAGAAGAGCAAGTGTGATGTAGAGCTTTGAGTTCTGTATTAGGAATCTGAGAGACCAGGGTTCAAATTCTCACTTGGGCATGGAAGCCCACTGAATGACCATGGAAAGTCATACTCCCAGCAGGAGATTAGAAAACAACAGAAGATATTATCATATTTGATCACACCAGCACGGCTGACATATGCACAACATTGGAAAGGTAAAACAGACATTCCATTAGATGAATGGAAAATAAAAATGTTAGATATGGTAGAGACTGAAAAATTAGCTAACTCCCTTAAGAGCAAAATGGTTCAAAATTTTGAAAGAGAATGGAAAAAGGTAATGCTTTGGCTAGATCTGTAAATGTCTGTGGTTAGACTGTATTAGTATTTGATAAGATATGTATAAAGGGAAGATAGATTCAACTGGAAATATTTGATATACAGAAGTGGGGGGGAATAGAAGAATCATAACAATGATATACATATTAGTGTCAATACATGCTTTTATGTACTTTGAAAATAATAAAAATTACAAAAAAAGAAAGTCATACTCCTGCAGTCTTAGAGGGAGGCAATATCAACCTCTTTCTGAACAAATTTTGCAGAGAAAACCCCGTGATAGATTCTCCTTGAAGTTGTCATAAATTGTAACCAACTTGAAAGCACACAACAAGAGCAACAAGAGCCTGTCTATCTGTCTGTCTGTGTGTAGAGAGGTGTTTTTGTGAGTGCACAACTTCAGCAAGAACAAGGTATTAAAAGAGTCTATGAGAGGATATCTGCTTTCATCTGCAGTATGTTGGATTATGTGCAGTAAGCATTCATGTCAGTCTTCTAGGTAATTGGGCAGTGGTTAATAGCCTTTGAGAACATACTTATTTTCATATGCATATGCTCTTTCAGACATGCAGCAATGATCAAAGTGTTCCAGAAGGCCCCTTTTTTCAGTGCTTAATGTACATTACTCTGGTAGACCTGTCTTCTTGCCGAAGAGAATATATCTCCCCAGCAATGTTTTCACCCTTTAATTGAAAGGCAATTAAATGCCCTGCCATTTGCAGCTGCCTTGGCCAAAATGAGTCATCTTCCTACATCACCTTTCTTCCTAGTCTGACTGTGGGCATCGCAAATTACAGTTTAAAACATATATTATTTTACCTTTCTTCTCCTTCTTTTTATGAAGCAGGCTCCCCCTCCCCAAAAAAATAAAGCTTTCTCACTTGGCGTGGGTTTTTTTGGCGGTGACTGCTTGTGATGAAAAATTCATCTGTGCACACCTCAATCTCGTACAGCTTTTCAGACACATCTCAAAACATTATCAAGAATGACCGTAAAGATTGCTTCCAGGTTTCTGTTTTTTGAAATTTTTCAAGGAAAGCAATAGGTGTATTTCAGGAGCAGTCCGCCTAAAAAACATTATTGTAGAAGGCAATCAAATAGAATTTTCCCATGCTAACATGGAAATCACTGGTGATTATTGGCTGGGTGTCATTTACTTCTATTTACAGACCCTACCTGTGTTGCCATGGAAAGTGCCACCAGCAATCCAGAGCTTTCCAATTGCATCAAAAGCTAAGTTTGCTGAGAAAAGAATTCCAGTTTCCAGTGGTTGGAATGAATAACTTTCTACCTCTCACTAAAAAACTCCTGCTGATATATCATGCCACTTCAGTGGCCAAGGTAATGGTCTGCCCAAGCTGAAATGTGGACTGGATCTGTTAGAATTATGACTATAGAACTGCTCCACCAATCAAAGTGTCCTGAGTAGGGATGGAAAATATATTTGAAGATTTTTTTATTTTTTTAAGCGTTACTCAGGCACTGGGAATTCCTAAAGGAGAATCCTGGACTGGTGAGAATCTTGCAGTTTGGAACATAGAATCGTCAAATCCTAGAATTGGAAGAGACCACAAGGGCCATCCAGTCCAACCCCTGCCATGCAGGAATACCCAATCAAAGCAGAGACCATCTAATCTCTGTTTAAAAACCACCCATGAAGAAGAATCCACCACACTCCAAGAAAGTGTATCCCACTGTCTAACAGTTCTTACCATCAAGAAATTCTTTCTAATGTTTAGGTAGAATATATTTTCTGTAATTTGAATCTGTTGCTCCTAGTCTTGGTCTCTGAAGCCACAGCAAGCAAGCTTGTTCCATCTTCACTGTGACACTCTTTCAAATATTTTAACATGCCACGTCTTAATCTTCTCTTGTCCAGGCTAAAGATACCTAACTCCCTAAGCCACTCCTAATAGACCATGGTTTCTGGATCTTGTACCATTTTGGTTGTCCTCTGCTGGACATGCTCTAGCTTGTTAATATCCTTCTTGAATTATTGTGCCCAGAACTGGGCACAGTATTTCAGGTGAGTCCTGATCAAAGCACAATAGAGTAGTATTATGGACAGCTGGATGTATAATGAGCTGAGCACCCAGAAAGATACATACCAGCACATGAAATAGGGTTGTCATCCAGAATGTGGCACTTTCCAGAAATTCCGAGCTACAATTCTCACAAGGCCCCAGCCATTTGCTTTCCAGGAAGGGTGAAGGAGAAACTCAAATACAAGTAGATTTAGGATGGATCCTGACAAAATTCCTTTTTAACCCAGTGTCTGCAAATTAGTAAAGAAAGTGAAAATGTCCCACTCTGGGCAGATGCCAGGGGTTACAAGCACTCCTGAAGCTGGTACCTTAGTCAGGAAGCTCACTTGACTGTACCTTGGAAGGACTGCTCACACATAGTGAAACCAGCTTTCTGATCAGATACTGGCTGAAGAAGATCTCCTGTAGCCAGTGTCTAGAGACCATTTCCTAAATTGAGTGAGAAGCAAGATTAGTGAAGCACATCCTTGCTGTTATCTCTAATCACTGATTGGAGATAACAGTAAGTACTATGCCTGGCTTGCACCTATCCAGTCATCAACCTTTTGGAATTCTCTCAGTGTTCTAGTACTAAGTCTGAAGATGGAAAAGCTCTAATGATCTGACAATTATGTACTTTTGCTCCCAAGAAGCTTTTGCCGACGTCCTGCACAAGAGACTCCCAAGTCAGTTAGAGGTATGAAGTAAGAGGCCTTGTCTTGCTTAGCATTTAAAGGTGGTTAATATCAAAGGGAAAAAAAGGTGATAGGAACAAAAAGTTCCAACAAGAGATAGGTAGAAGGTAGGGTCCTACCTCTTAAACAGGCCTAAATTCTATTGTTAGTCCTGACTAGAGAATGCCCATTGAATCATTAGAATTTGCCTACATGTTAACTCACCACTCAACAATTGACTCAGCGGGTCTAGGTAGGACTAATGAACAAGATTCCAGCCACTCTAGGTTTTTGGTAGAGGCTTCTTCCACTTATCTAACAGGTTAGAGACCAGAGCACTGTTGGGAAATGGTATTGGTTACAAGCAGAACCCATGTACTGTATTGGAGGGGTACATGAAGGATTTTCGGAGGCTCCCTTGGGACCAAAAACGTGCATAATGCTTATAAGTCCTCTTAGCTGGCTTAGTACATTTTCCACCCTCTCAGCACACTTTGCAAGCAGCACACATGTGAAAGCAGTTCCAGTTGAGCCTCTGTAGGTAAGAAGAACTGATGAAAGAACTGAACCCCATTGAAGTGATGGAACTTGTTCTTAATTTGGAAGCATCAAAAAAACGAGGCTTCCTGTACAAGGAAACTCCATGATAACAACCACTTCCGATTCCAACAGGGAAAGAAGAAGAAGAAGGAGGAGGAGGAGGAGGAGGCGGAGGACAAAACTGTACTTTGGGGGAGAGGGACAGGTTATTAGGCAACAGCGATCTGGAGAGTTACTTGCATATGTCATTAACTGCAACAGCACAGGGTTCTATTGACAGGGGTATTTAGAAGTCTCAACAGGGCAACCATTGACAGGAAGTGAGCTACAAACTGCCTTATATCTTGCCATGGTCATGGAGCTTGAAGCAGAAAATGTTGCACAGATCATGTTATTTTGCTGCTGAGGAAACTCTCTGCTAATGCCTGAGATGATTGTCATCTTCTCCAAAGTAAGCATTTGCTCTGCTTTTAGTAAAGGGGAGAGAAGGCTAGCAAGGGTAGTAGTTGAGGAGATGGATTGTCAACAGAGGTGTGGCAAGTCCTGGACCAGGGAGAGAACATTAAAGACCCCACAGCCATAAGACCCTCGGTGAAGAAATGAGTGGGTGATGCGGGAAGCAGAAAAGGGACTCTCCATTAGCACCTGAATCAGTTTGCCAGGGTCCACCCGGGCAAATGCTGCTTACTGTAGCACCCTTTCTTCTTATGTTTTAGAAGGGTGGTTCTCAGCCTTTGGTCCTGCAGATATTTTGGACCCTGGAAGTTGAAGTCTCAAACATTTGGAGCACCAAAAGGTTGAGAAGCACTATTTTAGAATGCTGTACAACCAGAGAGTTGTTAGAGAGGCGCATCCGTGACTGCAGATGCTCAGTCTATCTTTTTTTTATTTTATTTTACAGTCTATTATCCTTTTCTAGAACAAGTTAAGTACTTTGTCCCAAGAAAATATGTTTATCATCAGAATAGCAGAAGCAAACTCCATTTTATTCCTCTAGTCAGGAGAGGGCTACGGTTTAAGTGAGCTTAAAATGCAAAGCCACACATATCCAGAGTACTTTTTTTTAAATGAGCATTAGTTTAAAAAAAAGAGTTTTGCCACCCTGCTCTTTCGGTAAACATATAAAAAGTGCAGAAATCATTGTTGAGCATGGAATGGTGGATGATGAGCAGAGCAAAGTTATTAGCATGATTCTCAACTGAAGATAAATACGTGGCTGGCTAGATAGACTCTGTAATACCCTTAAATCCAGGCTCTATATTTGTCAGTCTGTGTTACTGGTTGCTAGCAATGTAAAGAAAACTTGCAAATGTTTTCATTATCATTCTCTGATTCTGGATAGGAAAAGATGTCAGAATACCTTGGTTTTAGGGCACTGTGCACCCCCCCCCCCGGCACAACTGGCATGGTTTAATTAGCAAATATTATTTAATTGACACTATTAATTGGCATTGATATAAATGATACCTGAGGTGATTGGGAGGTTATGCTGGAAGAGGCAGATTACTGACTGTAAACGTGAGATTGCAAGGCAGGTCAGCCACACCTATCTCTTGGGAAGGAACCAAATCTATTGTAAGCCTCCTTGAGTCTCAAATTGGAGAAAAGGCAGGATGATGACGACGACGATGATATGATAATGATGATTGCTAGCCATTTTGAGTTGGATTTCAGATCCATGATCAAGAGGCTGGTTCTCAAAAGAAAGTCAAATCATTCAATCAGATAACCACCTTTTTTGAATTCTCCCCTTTCCAAAATTACTTGGACATTTTCTGCCTTTCTCCAAAGAAGAAAGGGGATGTCACCTGCCCTGTCTGATGTGTAGATACACATGTTCTCACACAACTCGTGACAATCCTTAGCTGTTGAAGAAAAAAAACCCACAAAAAACCCTCCTTGCCACCTGTGAAGTAGATTTTTTTTCTTTTTGGACAAGGCTCACTTTTGCTTGCATGAGCTTTCTATATGAGCAGCACACATGAGGCACTCTGCCACTCGGCAAACCAAGATGTGTTTCTGCATGCAGAAGAGGACAAAGGTTGAGGGTGGTGATGAAAATAACTGCAGCCTGTTCCCTGAACAATAATACCTTGTGTTGCTCTCTAGCAAATTACTGCAATCCTGAATTACACTGTGTGTGTCTCTCTCTGTCTCGGTGCAGCACTCAGCAGGTTTCCAACCCTCCCTCAGCCTGAGATGGGCGATTCATTCCCCTTTTAATTCTCAGTGTGGTGCTCCTGCATTTATAGAATAATAGGGGCTCCCCCTGGTGACTAATTGAATGTCTGCAAATTCCCATTGCTCATCGCCAAGGCTGCTGGATAAAGCGCCTGTGTTCCACTCAGACAGAAGCTGTGTCATTCTTGCATCCGGCTTCTGCAACAGTTGTTCTAAGGATGTTCACAATTGAGCCTGAACGGCTACAAGAAGCAAGGTCAACTCCATTCAAAGACCTAGGCTGGCAAAATCCAAATATAAAAGAGGTCTGCAGGGAAGGGCAATGATAAAAGCAGAGTTCAAAGGACATTCAGGAATCCAAGAAGGTCTGCAAGAGCAAAGGGCAGAGAATCCAAGGAGAACACAAGCAGGAGCTAGAGTTGATATGTAGACATTGAATGTAATCCTGTTGTTTAGTATCAGCTAGGGTAGAACGACTGATTGCATGGCTGAATTGAAAGTCAACACATAGATAAATTAATTTAATTCAGTGGCTTTGCTCTAGGCGGGTCTGGAATTTAGAATAATTGAGTACAATGAACAGCTGGTTAAAAGTTAAAAGATGGTTAAAAGTGATGTTGAGAACAGCTCAACATCACTTTTAACCATCATAGCTCCATTCTACAGAAATCTGGGATTTGCAGTTTGGCGAGGTCTTTAGAATTGTCTCTTATAAAGCTCTGGTGCTATAGTTCAGGGAAGTGGATTGGTGTCTTCTAGCAGTGAATGCTGAAGACCTCACCAAACTGTAATTACCAGGATTCCATGGGATGGAGTCACAACAATTAAAATGGCACCAAATGAATTCATTTTTCTAGTAATCTATTCTGTCTGAGGGTGAGGTTTGTAAGCCCCAGAACTGCCAGAGCTCAGTTGCAAGAACTCAGGCATAGCCTCTGCTTGTAAGGAAGTCCTTGCTCTTGAGGATGCACTCCTTTGTATGTCTTGAGACAATTGTCTGACTACTACCCTAGAGGCTAGGGTTCGATTCCCTGCTTGGCCATGGAAACGCAATGGGTGATCCTGAGCATGTCACACATTCTCAGCCCCAGAAAACCCTGTGATAGGTTCTTGACTTGAAAGAACACAGCAACAAAATTGAAAATTGAAAAACCATCTGGAGTGGATCATGTGGGAAAGGGGCGATTTACTCTGGCCCATTTCCGCCCCACGCTGTTCTAGTGCTATTATACCACGTTCCCCATCCTGTGGAATTCTGGGGTTTGTAGTTTACTGAGTCCAAAAAGCTCTCTGGCTGAGAATTCTGAATGCCCCTCCTTAAACTGCAAACCTCAGGATTTCATAGGAGGTTGAAAGTAAAATAATAGCACTAAAACAGTGTAGTGCAGAAAGGCCCTGTGTTTCTGATGAGCTTCCCTCATAAATCGTTTCCATCCTTTCAAAAGAATCTTACTTACATGCCTGGTTGATAAACCATCCTTTGGGGATCTGGTCAGGATAGGCTTACAGGACTGCTTCCCAAAACTGGAATCAGAAAACTGTTTCTCTGAGCTTCTGAAACTCAAGCTTCAGCTGATGAGGACATTTCACCAATAAGCAGGGCAGACTCCTGAATGTGAAAGACGTGTTTATGACAGAGTGAGCCACACACAACGTGTTCCCAGCCAAGCTTTCTTTCTCTGTCTAGGGTCTCTCTCTCCCTCTCTTTCCTCCCTCCCCAGGATGGTCTACTCTTAATAGTTCTCCTACAAAAACTGTCACAGCAAAACAGCTGTTGGCATTTCTTCCTAGAGGAGCTATCCATCAGTCCCAAACAACATCTCACCCTGAGGGGCTTTTACCTCAGATCAAGGCACTGCGGAGGAGCCCACCCAGGGGACCCTGCATCAGTGGCAGCTCACATCTCCCAGATTAGCGGTGATAAGAACTGGCTCCAGGATTTAGTCTCAAAGGAGCTTCCCAAACTGCTGAAGCTGTTTGGCCAGAAGGTTTATCAGAATGGATACATCCTTGAAATTCTGGACCAAAACCCAGACTGGATTCTCTGTTCACTGACATGGAAGCATTTTTCTTATTGTTGTTCTGGTAGTAAAAAAAGATCACAAAGACAGTGGAGTGGGAAGGGGTGGTTCATTCTCTCACCACAGGTGGGAGAACATCTTGTGACAGTTCCTTGTCTGTACATTTTCCATTCTATTTTGGGAAGTGGCGTGGATGAAATTTGTAGATGTAGAGAGAGAGATGGATTTAGATCATTTGAAAGCCAGAATAGTATAGTGGTTTGGGTGTTCAATTACGTCTCTGGAGACCAGGGTTCAAATCCCTACTTGGCTATGTAAAACCACTGGATGGCCTTGGCCAAGTCACACTCTCTCAGCTTCAAAGGAAGGCAAAGAAAAAAAATCCTTCTGGACAAATCTTACCAAGAAAATCTTGTGATAAATTCTCTTTGGGGTTGGTATAAGTCAGGAACACCTTGAAAACACTTAACAATATATAATCTTACCCTGGAGATCTTTTCTTGTTTTCAAGTTCCTATTATGATCTTCACTTGAAAAATAGCATTATCAATCATTTATTTTTTAAAAAATGAGAAGAACCCAATTGTTTCCTTTCTAGGTGGCAAATGACTCTGAATAATATGTGCTAGTTTTTTTTACTGGGATTTTTTTTTAAAGAAAACTTTCAAGTAATACATCCTTTATGGAGAGCTGCTCACAAACATAGTTCTTGAGCAAGGTCTTTAACTCTGAATCCATCAGTGCACTGTGCACAAATGAATTTCAGCAAATTGGCCTTAGTGAAGGGCTTTTGTCTTAATAGACTTTGATACAGAAATTATGCTTTGTATCAATTGGATGGCCAGGGTCTTTCCCATGCCTTTTGCAAGTAATATGATGTGTGTGTCTGTGTGTGTCTCCCTGACTGATATGCTGGCATCTCTGAAATGATATACTAAAGCAGCAAGGAGCAAAGTGCTACCCACAGGCTTTATGCAGCCACTAGGGGTTTATAGGGATCACTTTTTTTTTTATTTTCCCAAACAACATCTGGGAAGGGGTTTTATTTTGACCATAATTCACCCCACTTGGCAATTTTAGGCCTAAGATAAAGTTAAAAAACAAACAAACAGGAAGTGACCTAAAAAGCTTGCAGTTAACTTCAGAAATAGCCATCACAGATATACTTCTCTAATTCCAATTTGGTCTGTTCTTCTCTGCTAGACACCACCTCAACTGAATGTGTTGTGCAGGGGAGATTCATAGGACATCATGAACTAGCATCACCCTATCTGCCAATGAAACTGCAGTGCCACACATTACATATTTAATGCAACTGGGATTCTTTACCACAACTGGTAACAGTGGCTTCTTCCTTCATTTGTAAAATAAAGTAATTCCAGGAATTCATGCAGAACGCGAAGAATTCATGGCTTACAAACCTAACTGTTACTGCCCTGGCTAGTCCGAGCTTTGGGGATATTAAAAGATATCCTTTTCATATCATAATTCGGCTTCACTTCTCTATTCCCCTCCACGTGCTTGCGAGGCCACCGGACAAGCACGTAAACAAGCTGAGCCATTAATAGCCGTAATATTCAAACAACAATACAGGCATGCCAGAAATAGCTGACTCACTGCTTTAGGAGACCTCCAGGTAAGTACTCGAATTAAGTATGCATGCCACTTACAAAAGAGCCTCTGCCCCGCGATGGCAGCTTGATGGGTAAACTATGCAATACCCAAGTACTCTGCGTCTGCATACTGGCTACTCTATTGAGAACCGCTACGATAACTCAATCATTCAGATTCTGACCTTTCAGAGGCTTTGTCTCCAACTCCAAATCTATTGTTTTCCCCCAAGTACGGCATAGCCTGCAGTCACAATTCTCCTTATAAAAACCCTCGATTCCGAGACCTTCCTCGGATTGCTCCCGAGTTTCATCCCGCCTTGCTGCCGCTTTGCTTGGCGAGCCTCCCCTCAGCTCCACGTGCTGAGCTACATTGCACCCCAGCCTCGCTCTCCATTTTTCCGGGCTGCAGGACAGGTGAAGTATCACCCAAACCAGCAATCCCTCTAAAAATCCCTCTATACCACTCCAACTTTATTTTCTTTAGTTATCTTGTATGAGTGTATCACATACACTATTTTGCTTGTGTTTAATAAACATCATTTATTGTTTCAACTTTTGTGTGCTACTTGACTCGACCCGACCCCATAGACATAGGGTTCAAGATCTCGCTACGTTACCCTGCCTCTCGTAACGCTAAGCCGTGCTCTGAGCTAAATTTCCTCACCTTGAGTTGAGCACGTTTTGCTGTCCCTCCCGGGACCCCCAGTACACAGGGTAACATAACAACTCAGCGTCCATATTTGGAGTTGCACACCTGGACTTCAGTTCATTTGTTCATCTCAGCTAGAGGCAGGCAGCTAGAGTGGGTCATTGAAACAACAGAACTTTTATAAGTGTTGACTTATAAGTGGGTCTACTCTAATTAGGTCCTGATTCCCAGATATTTGGCTTAAGCAACTGTAGGTGGCAGTTTCCATCTTCTGTTGCTTTTGGCTTTTTCTTGGTTATCACAACAGAAAGAGTACTGGATCCTCCATGGGTTGTTAATACATTTATTGTAGGTTTTGAGTTTAACATGCCCATCTCAATGTGTAATATGCCAATCTCAAAGTAGACTGTTACCTGTGTTAATATGCCCATCTCGAATCTCAATGTGTTAATATGCTCATCTCAAAGTAGACTGTTTACCTGGAAGATCTCATTGCATTTTAAAGAATCTAAAATGCTGTTACTGTTTCTTCTCCTTTTTCTTCTTCTCCTTCCCCCTCTGGAAGAATTTAATTCAGTGTGCCTTTTAGTAACAATTTCTAACAATTCACACAGTTCTTCATAAACACTACAGAAAGCATCCAAGATTTAAGAAACAAACCAAGATCTAAATTCTATCACTAGTACTGACCAGAGCAGAACCATTGAATCAGTTTGATTCACTTACATGTTGACTCTCCATTCAACAGCTGAGTGAACAGATCTGCTCTAGTTGGGATTATCCAACAGGATGTTAGCATAAATGTGTGGAAATGAAGAACTGATTCGTCCACCCAACCAGCAGGGTTTTGTCTAAGTCTGATGTTAAATCCCTCTCTATTCACCCCTATTTCTCGTGGTGAATTAGGATGATTGCCACTTGTTTCCTCCATAGAGGTTGTTACATGGCAGGTAGACATAAGATTATCTTTTTTCATGCTGGGAAGAGATCAATTATTGAATTTATTGAGTTTTTGAACTGAATTCTTAGATTTAAAGAATTGATTAGACCTTGGACATTTCTTGATGAAGGAGGGAATAATTAAAAGCAAGCAAACGAATAAACAAGGGAGATAGTGGAACATGACAGATTTGTCCGTCTCTAGCTTCATCTTCTTCTTTGATGGTCTAATTATACTATTCTGAAAGGCATAAAATTATTACTGGATATCACTACAGAAACCCTGTTTGATGACTTCTGCTACAGAAAACTGCCATATCAGGATGTAAATACACTTAGCATCTGGCATCCTCATAAAGGGGAAAAGTCACAAGAAGAAAAATGAGAGTCATTCCCTTTATGCACCGTACCTGAATATTGCTGCTAATAGAATAATTAGTTCCTTATGCATTGCTGATTAGGCTAAGAAGTTATAAATATTTATGTCCTCTCTTTGAATCATATTCTAAGCTAAGAAAGAGGGGAAATTAATAGTGAACTCCCTTTTATAAGTTCATCTGATTTACATGCTCCAGCTAGTAATGGGGAGGTTTTAAAATGTGGTTTCTATAGTAACAAGTCAACCTTAACTGATCAAATGCTATGACTGTATTATCATAATGGCACAATTATCATAGCCTTTGAGGGTTTTTTTTTTTAAAGAAATATTTATTTACTTTTTACTACAAGTTGGAGAGTTCTAAGCTGATTATGGGGCCTATCATCAAACTTGAATCTCCTCGTGGCTACAGATGTAGCTTGGAAGGACGTCTTACTCCAATGGTAATATCTGTTTTTGGAAAGGATCACCTACCTTTGACTTTCTCTAACTTAGTTCTTGTTGTACAGTTTATTCTTGTAGCACCAACATCATCTGACAGAAGAAAACTAAGGTGCCCCTTTCTTCTTTCTTTTCCTTTATCTTTTCATCCTCACCATATTGTTCTTTATTGAGTTATGATTTTTTTTCCCCTTTAGGATGTTCATATGGAATTGGCTGAAATCTTGCTTCTTAGTGTCAACTAGAGTAAGCTCATTGAATCAGTTGTTAAATAGTGAATCAACTTTCTATTGATTCAATAGTTAAGAGGAGTACTGATACTAACTCTGCCGGACGGGATTTTACCATGATCATTCCCAGGCAACTAGAAATTGATAAAAGGGAGCTCCAAACAGAGAGAGAGAGAGAGAGAAAAGGTTTAGCTAAAAGCAGTAAAGAATCCTCAATCCCAGATCTAAAGAGATGGGCTGGAGAACCATGCCAGTTTCAATCTTTCATGTGTATTTACATTATACACTGCCAAATCTAGAGATGGAAATAATGTTCAAAAATGTTTTAAAAATGTTTTTCTCAAATGTCAAGAAGCTGTGATGAAAGAATCTTGGATTGATGAGAATCTTCACAGTTTAAGACTTATTCTGTGAAGAATTTGTACAACATGTAATATTTAGGCACAGTAAATGCATATTTATCTTTGTGTAACAGTACTATGTGTAAATTTTACATAGAATAAGTCTCAGATTGGAGACAGTCTTTGAAAATTGGAAGAAAATTGCTAAAAATTACTCATTGTTTCTTTCAAGAAGAAAGTTACTACAGAATTTCATTCTGAGCCAAATGTTATGATAGAGTTCTCCTGGTAAAGCCTTTTGAACATCATCAGTTTATGCCTTATGACCACAGATGAGCCAATTGCAGTTCTCTAGATGCTGTTGGGCTGCAGTTCCCAGCAGTCCTCACTACTGACTATGCTAATGGAAGTTGCAATACCTGTTGAACTGTCTTTTGCCCACTCTTGGCTTATGACACATCTTCCATCTCTGATTAATGGAGATATCTTTCTTTTCAATGTTTTCTTCTTCCATCACTGTTCTTATTCCTTTTCCTTCCAGTTCTAGTCTTGATTCTTCAAACTTACTCCATCTGCTGATCAAAATAATTTTGGGAAAACTCATACTGAAAAAATGTTTTATGTGTATGTGAATGAAGCAATGGTAATGGCTAGACTACCATCCAGTAAACAAGATGTGAAACCTAGGAATGTCAAGACAATTTAGCAGTTTTTTTATTCTTTCATCAAATTTATCTTACTTCATTGAGCCATGTTAAGAAAACCACAACTGCAAGATTTATTGCCTTCTGTGCAAGAATGTTAAATCCTCCTCCTCCTCCTCCTCCTCCTCTTTCTTCTTCTCCTTCTCTATTTCTGCATAATTTTTGCAATTAACCTCTCAGTAAACCTAGTCTCTATCCCCTTTGTCGAGCAAAGCACACAGACAGAGCTAGCACATAAAGTATAGATTATTGACCCAGAAGATGCAAACAATACATCAAAGGCTTATGCATTGTAAAGGTCTTTGCAAGGAGGCAGAAGCTATTGTAGTTTATGTCAAAATTGTTCACACAATTTCCAGAAACTACAGACTTGCAAATGCAAATAACTTCTTTGAAAGTGCACAGAAATCTCTCATAACCTAGCACAGCAAGGAACAGCGGGGCGGGGGGGGGAGGGCGGAGTATTTTTCATTCTTGCATATAAGAATGAAATAAGCAAAGATTTGCATATGCAGTGAAAACCACTATCAATTTCCCTAATCCTGGCAAAACTCCCTGATCCGAATTCTATCATCCTTTCCAAGCGAAGTAGACTCATTCAATCTATGTGACTTACTTAGGTGTTGACTTTCCATTTAAGTATTGATCAGATCAATCTACTCTAGTTGGAATTCACCAATTAGAAATGTGAATGTGAAATTCCTTGGATATTTCACTCAGGTAGCACCCGACTGATATGGTTTAAAATGGTTGCTTTAGATGCAAGAATGGATATGAAATTCATTCAAATATTCTTCTTGATAAGAATTTTGCAAAAATCTGCAGATTTGTTCATGTTTAGAACACAGATGCTTGAAATTGTACATAGGAGTAATTCTCAGGAGAACAAACCTGAGATTGGATATGGGAGAAATTGCATATGACAGATTCATCCATTTTCTTTTTGCTTAGGGTTCTGAGTCCTTGATTTTTAAAAACTGAAAGCTAGGATTCTACGTCGGAAGCTATGAAGCATAATTTTATGATAGAGCAACGCTGCTGACATTTTACCCAATCATGCTGCTGAATTGCACCAATGTCCAAAAAGGCACTGCACAATTTGGTCCGTGGAACAACAGGGTCTCCCATTGCACAATCGGACACATTGTACATTGGGACTGTTGTGCAACTGCCACACTGATGGCTTTTCCTCTGCAATGGTCTTGCCGATGTAGCTACATTTCCACTCCCTTCTTGAGAACACGAATATTGCACAAAGGTGCAATACAACTTAATGTTATCGTAAATTAGTTTAGGATGGTGTAATTTCCCAACAGAATGCCAGCCAAGGTTTCTTATGTTTTCATCCATACAAGTACTGAAGTAAAAATGGTGGTGGTTCTCCTGCTTCTTCTCTGCAAGGTTCTTCATCTTGAACCCCTATAGGAAAGGTAGGTATAATATGGTCCTTTTCATGCAGGTAATTTACTTTTATCTCTGCAGCTGAGAAAGAGGTGTTGTTGTTGTTGTTGTTGTTATTTTAAAAAGACATTTACCAAAATCCACAGGTTTTTTTTAATCATATTTGTGATGGAAATAGGTTGAGTTGTAAGGGGAAAAAGGGGGGAAAACTTACTTTTATTTTTCAGGAAATCCATCTTGATCAGGAAAGGAGATAGAGAAATTATCTAAATTTCAGTAGAGGACCTCCTAAAAGCTGGCTCTTATGAATGAGTGTAAGAAATCCTGAAGCAGAAGCCTCATGGATGCTCCCTTCCCAGACAAAGTAAGACAAAGGACTACCTAACTTTTGGAAAAAGGTGGGGGAATGAACTCTGCAGTCAGGCAGGCAAGAAGCAAAGAGGTTTGAGAACATAGGTCAAAGAAAGAAACAAGAAGGTAGAACAAAAGGGCAGGCATGCTCTGTAGAGTTCCTTTCACTAATCATGCTATATAAGCACTGATGCCTCTTTGCTTCCAATGTACACTGGAGACAATGTGCATATAATTACGTAAAAATGTATGCAAATTTCCATGAGGGAAGGAAAAGCAGTGTCTTGCAACCTGATATAGACAATGAATGGAAGAGGAATGCAGGTGGACTTTGGACAAACTTGGCATGTGCAGAATTCTAACTACAACAGCTGAGGAGGGTCATGACATCTGAAAAAAAATAGCGTTTTTCCAATATTTGTCTTCTCAAACTCTAACAGCCTCAGCAGAGGTCTTCTTGCTTGTCCTATCACTCTGCAAGTGTAGGCTGTTGAGAAGATATGACAGGGCTGTCCCTGCAGCAGCATCTTAACTGTAGAAGTCTTTCTCAAGGGATGACTTTTCTGATGTTTCAGCATGGAACAAAGATCATGCTAACAATTTTGGCCTCTGCTTCTTAAAATTAAAGGTGGCTGCTCTGCCTGTTTTTAGTTGCTGTACTCTGGTTTTAATTGTCTGCAAGTTTAGAAGTATTATTAAAGAAGAGTTTTAATTTGGTTATTAGTCATGCATTTAATATCATAAATATTTTTGCCCATTGCACCTCAGGGGCCTTGGTGGTTGAGAGGTGATAAAACAAATGCCTTAAAATAAACTGAAATAAATAGCTTATTTTTGATGTGACAGGCAATCTTGACCCATTGAGACAGCCTGTCAAATAATCACTGACCTATAGAATATTTCTTGCATCCAGAGGGAGAACAAGGAAAGGGGCACTTTCTTTGTTAAGGCTCCTGAAATTTGTGCAAAATGTTTCTGGGTAAAATTAGCACAGCTGGAAGGGACAACAATGGCCATCCAGTCTAACCCCTTGCCATGCAGAAATACAAAACTAAAGCACTGCTGAAAAAGGGCCCATCCAACCTCTGTTTAAATGTGTCTAATGTTCACCATTCTCTGAGATAGTCCATTTTACTGTTGAACTGCTCTGACAGTAAAGAAGTCCTTCCCAATGTTTAGGTGGAATCATTTCTTGTAATTTGGATCCATTTACTTAACTCTCCAAAGCAGCAGAAGACAAACTCACTCCATCTTCTACATAACATTCCTTCACATATTTAAAGCTATTATGTCACCTCTCAGTCTTCTTTTCTCCATAGAAATGTTACCACCCACTACAACCCCCATCCTGCAGGATGGCAAAATTGGTGAGAAATATCATTTTATAAAACTGGACACTCGTGACTGTAAAAGCATGTGGTAGCAGGACTGTCGGGGTTACCCTCCATATGTAGGGGATGCTGGTATAGTGAGTGACTTTTGGTAGTATTAATATTAGTTCTTTCTCTAATGGGCATCTAGCAAGTATGTACCAAGTGCACATTCCATAGCCTCTGGTTCTCAAAACATTCTCTAGCGAAGGAGATAGCAGCTATGTCATCCTGACCTGTGGCAGGGAAAGAATGTAACCCTTATCTCCCCGTGTGAAGCTGTGCTGCTTAATATTACAGACTGTGTGAATTTTTGGGCACTTCTCTCCTTTGACGTTTGTGTTTCACTGCTCTGCTCATTTTCAATAAATCTGTTATGCAATTTTATTGATCTGTGCACGAGTCTGACAAGGACAGTGGCTGTAAGCATGGGCTAGGTCAAGATGACCTCAGTGTGGCCAGCTTATAAGTTCAAGAGGATTAGATGGAAACCCCTGATGTTAATGGGTTTGGGGTAATCCTCTCAACAATCTGATCTCTATTAATACAATAATAAATGAAACTGCCGGGTGAAGCAGGCAAGCACCCCTGCTGTGAACATTTCCTACAGAGACCTTCCCCATTCACTTAATCTGACCAAGACATTAAGAGGCTGTCAGGATTCCCATCAATGTTTTGTCACCTAAAGTTAAAACAGTCAGCCCATTCCAGACTCCTTTTGTTTGTTCTACAAGAAAGCCATTAACTCACTCCCTTCTGGGTTCGAAATAGTTTATAAACCCCCCAGTTCCAGCCCAGGCAACTTGCGAGCAACTTGGGCATCATGCTGCACCTCAGATCACCATTCCTCTGTGCTGCCCTCAAACTCTAGTGTTTGAGGCATCCTCTTCAATCTTCTGCTCCAGGACCAGTAAATATTACCCCTTCCACCTCAAATCTTTCTCTATCCAATCTTTCTCACCTTTTCCTTCAATAATCTTGTATGGTTCATGGCATTGCTTGATTTCTTGTGTGTTCTATTATTTTCCAATAAAATAACCTTTTAACTTTTAATTGGAGTCCTCTCTATGGACTCTTTGTATAAACAGGTGAAAAGATCCCACTATTCCCGTCCTCTCACAGGCCTCCTTTGAGCTAATAATCCCCCAAATTATAAGGAGATGCTGGCACTGTTGGTGGACCTTAAGGTCCCCCACCTTTTAGGGTAATAGTAAATGTATCCAGTTCCCCAAGGTGTTCCTCATAAGGCTTAGATTCCATACTTTGGTGTGACCCTCCTCTGGGCTCATTCCACTTCTCAATCTCCTTCTTGAACTGTGGTGCCTGCAGGATTCTGATGCACTCTGACCAAAGCAGAAAGGAATGGCACAATTTCCCTCTATCTGGACACTTTACTCCTCTTGATGCAGGACAGAATTGCACTGACTTTTTGGCTGCTGAATCACATTCTTAACTCATGCTTAGCTTGTGGTCTACTAAAATCCTTAGATTCTTTTCACATGCACTGCTTTCAAGCCAGGTGTCACTCTTCCTATATCTGTGCATTTTCTTTTGGGAAAGCAAAAGGCACTGACACCCCAACCATAAAAGGTCTAGTTGACTGATCAAAAACTCCCAAACAACCTACCTAATGTTTCTTAGTTTTAAAAGTCTGTCCCACAGGGTAGTAGCTACTATAGCTTCTGCAAAATATGAATAATGCCCCCAAATCATTTTCACAAATGTGAGAATGGTCAACAATACCAGCAGCAAATATCTCACAATTTCAAGGTGGGAGGAGGAATTAGCAGTATCTTGGGCCATTTCCACACTACACTGTTATAGTGCTATTATTCCACTTTGAACATCCTGTGGAATTCTGGAGGTTGCAGTTTACTAAGGCAATTAAATGCCCCTCCCTAAACTGCTAATCACAGGATTCCCTAGGATGTTGAAAGTGAAATAATAGCACTGTAACAGCGTAGTGCAGAAATGGCCTCATTCTCACACATAACAAAGAGAGACTTAAGGATTTATCTCCTTAAGAGAAAGACAGTGACATGGAGACAGAGTGCTTTTCACATCCCACCTCAAAAAAATCTGACAATTTCAGCCTCTCTCCTCTGACATAAACCCAAAGGCACCTCATACTGGGAGGAAAACTTTTCTACGTTTTGAGGCAAGGCTCTGGAACATTTTTTGTGAAGCCAGGAGAAATTTGTTATATACAATGAAACAGAAAAATTCTATCTCTGAGGGATGGAAGAAAAATGAATAAATGTTGAAAAGAAATCCAAATGCTTTAATACTTGTCAACAGCATTCAGCTCTTATGGGTCGGTTGATGGGGGGAGATATTTTATTGTGCTTATTATGTACACCAAAGCATCAAAAGGAACTTGTGTGTGATCACCATCACCAATCACCAATTTGTAAGCCATTTATTCTTTGCTACAGGACTTTTTTCTTTTGACAGTGTACATTGATCTTTTCTTAATAAAACGCAAAAGTATGTCCATGAGGCATGGTGCGACTTCTGTAGGAGTCTATTCTTTTTCTATTTCCCCTCCTTTGGTATTTGGTAAAAAAAAAATAACCGTCAACAATTTCCAAAGTAAAGAACTTCAGAGATAACAATGCCACCTGCACCTATTCCGAGGTAATGTGATTAAATTTGCTCTCATGTTGGAGACTAAGGATGGAGTTTTGTTTGTTTACCATGCCAGTATAGCTAGCTCAGATTTGGAGGTTGAGGCAGGAAGAAAATAGCCACTGGCGCTGTGGCCATGAAGGAAGTAAGGCACTGGTCAAATCTGATCTGCCTTTCCTCACCGTCATTGTGGAACTCCGGAAAAAGTGCAAAAGCTAATGTGGCATGCCAGGAAGATTCATTTTCAGAGATCCTCAGAATAAAGGTGTGCAAGGGTTCCTCTCCATTGGACTTTTTGAATGGGAATAGTTTGTTGCTGTGGATTCCCATCTTTATAGATAGCTACAGATTATACCTCAAGACCCAGTATCGTGTAGTGGTTTGACCATTGGACCACAACCCTGGAGACCAGGGTTTGATTCCCCGCTCAGTCTTGGAAACCTTCTGGGTGATCTTGGGTGCATCATACACTCTCAGCCCCAGAAAACCCCGTGATAGATTCACTTTAGGGTCACTGTAAGCCAGAAATTGAAGGTACACAATAACAGCAACACAACTATTGGGATTCAAATTTATGGTCACAGCATGCCACCATTGTGTACTGATCTGAGCATTGGACAATGACCTTGGAGATCAGAGTCTGATTCCTCACTCAGCCATGAAAACTCCCTGGGTGACCATGGGCATGTCACACATTCTCAGCCCCAGAAAGCTCATGATAGGTTCACCTTAGGGTTGCCGGAAGTTGGAAAATTAGAAATGACTTGAAGGTACACAACAACAGATGAACCCCAAAATGTATACATGAGAAAATTGATCATAGAAAAATATACACTTGACAAACAGATTTTAAAAATTGCATAAAAAGGATTCGCTCAACAGGGAAATGCATGCTAGCAACACATACTATGCTTTTTTTCTTTTTTAAAATGTACATATTTGGGAAAAATTCCCACCTGCAAAAGATAGATTGTATCCCTGTCATAGAGGGTGTAGCCTTCATGGGGAAGTGTACCTCAACACACACACACCCAGGTTGATCGTCCTTTCAATCAAAACTCAGGACCACATGCTTTGGAAGAGTATGTTTTACTTGATGTTTGGCAGAATAATGGGAAGGAAATTTGATGAGGAGCTCATATAAGTGGCTGTCAGATGCATCTCTGTAGGAGAGTTCTTAAGCAGTATTCTGAGGAAGATCTGGGTAGGAACCCAGTCAGTGGTTGCTGGATACCATTGTTGTGATCTGGTAAGTAATTGCAGGATATTCACCTGGATAGGTAGACTCCAAGCAGTTGCAGGATGGCTGACCTAGTGAGTTAAAAGTAAGACAGCAAAGAAGGAAAAACTGAGAAGTCATTTTTATCTTGAGAATTAGCATCCCAGGATGCAAGCAAGGACATAACCAAGAAAGAGAAAGTGACTTGAAGCAATGAAAATTAACATCATACCTCTCCTTGTAATTTCTTCCTGACCTAAGAGCTTGTCTTCTTATCCTTTAGTAGAGAAAACATTTCCTATAGGTAGAGACCTCTGCTTAAAGGTTGCCTGGATATATTCTCCTCACCTTGTCAGGTGAGGCTTCAGGCCGGATTATCCTCAAGTCCTGGCTGATAGCCTACCATATTTTTCTATCTCAAGAGTCCAGAAGAGAGGTTGGTACATGCTGCCTCACAATCACACCCCTTATTTTCTAGATCCAATCCTTCAGAGCCTGTCTGTGAACTGTTATTGGCCTGGTGGCTTCACCTGCCCTGCAGATGCTTCAACTGTGCCAACAGCTGGCGCTCATTCACTACTGAGGTTAGGGAACTGTGAGCAAGAAAGGTGAGTAGGATTGTAGTGACTTCCACCCTTCGCATCACCCCAGAGTAACAGAAGAGCAAAGAAGAAGACATCTATGGATGCAAAATTTCAAAGATGTGCAACTTCCTAACTGTGAAGATCTTTCTGCTTCTGATTCACACTCTCCCAGCTTAAACAAAAGGGCTGAACAAACTGTCTTTAGGAATGGGAAAGCCACTACAGTAACACTGTCACTACGGGTGTGCAGAAATCTCACTGTTTCCTGGATTCTGATCAGGACTGGCTATCCTTGTGCAGCAGAACAAGTTCTTGAGCATTGTTCAACTTCCTCCAGGCATCTTCTCTCCAATGCAAGACAAAAATGATAAGGAGTGTGTGTGTAGGGGGGGTTATCGGTATATTTTCAAATTACATGAAATATAGTTCCATCTCTGCATTAATCTACTGTCTTTTCCTTTTGTGAACATATACACCCAACCACCCACGCACTCCAAGTACAAAAGGGGAGGTTGGTTAATCACAGAATGAATAAACAGCCCATCCAGTATTGCTACTTTTACTAGTTTATGCTATAAGGCAACAATTAGTGCATATTCTAATACTGCATATTTTACAGAATTTCAGAAAAATGTGTGTGCACACATGCACACAAATATTCTCTGACTCCAAGAAAGGCAGAGAGAATCATAGAATCATAGAATCATAGAAATGTAGAGTTGGAAGAGACCGCATGGGCCATCCAGTCCAACCCCCTGCCATGCAGGAATACCCTCAAAGCACTCCCGACAGATGGCCATCCAGCCTCTGCTTAAAAACCTCCAAAGAAGGAGACTCCGCCACACTCCGAGGCAGCATATTCCACTGCCGGACAGCCCTGACTGTCAGGAAGTTCTTCCTGAGGTTCAGGTGGAATCTCCTTTCCTGCAGCTTCAATCCATTGCTCCTTGTCCTGGTCTCTGGAGCAGCAGAAAACAAGCCCTCTCCCTCCTCTACATGGCATCCCTTCAAATATTTAAACATAGCTATCATGTCCCCTCTTAACCTTCTCTTCTGCAGACTGAACATACCCAGCTCTCTAAGTCTATCCTCATAGGGCTTGGCTTCCAGGCCCTTCACCATTTTGGTCGCCCTCCTCTGGACCTGCTCCAGCTTGACCATGTCCTTCTTGAATTGGGGTGCCCAGAACTGGACACAGTATTCAAGATGAGGTCTAATCAAAGCAGGGTAGAGTGGTACCAGTACCTCCCTCGATCTAGACGCCATACTCCTATTGATGCAGCCGAGAATTGCATTGGCTTTCTTGGCTGCCGCATCACATTGCTGACTCATGTTCAGCTTGTGGTCTATTAAGACTCCTAGATCCCTTTCACACGTACTGCCATCCAGCCACGTGTCCCCCATCCTATATTTCTGCATTCCATTTTTTCTACCTAAGTGTAGGACCTTACACTTCTCTCTGTTGAATTTCATTTTGTTAGCTTTGGCCCAGCTCTCCAATCTGTCCAGGTCATTCTGAGTTTTGATCCTGTCCTCTGGCATATTAGCAACCCCTCCCAATTTGGTGTCATCTGCAAATTTGATGAGCATGCCCTCTATTCCTTCATCCAAGTCGCTGATGAAAATATTGAACAGCACTGGGCCCAGGACAGGACCCTGTGGCACCCCACTAGTCACTTATCTCCAGGATGAAAAGCAGCCCTTGGTGAGCCCCCTTTGGGAACGGTCAGTCAACCAGCTACAGATCCACCTGACAGTAGCCCTGTCCAGCCCGCATTTTACTAGCTTCTTTGCAAGAATGCCATGGGGAACTTCGTCAAAGGCCTTACTGAAATCGAGATATGCTACATCCACAGCATTCCCTTCATCAATCAAGCTAGTAACTCTATCATAAAAAGAAATAAGATTAGTCTGGCATGACTTGTTTTTGAGAAATCCATGTTGACTTCTCGTGATTACCGCGTTGCTTTCTAAGTGATTAGAAACTGACTGCTTATAGCCAACTTGTGGTGTCTCATAGCAAGGAGAACTTCCTTAGTTTTGAAATACGTATGTGTGTGTATTATTTTGTGTTTTATCTGTGTGTTTTTGTTCAGAACTGACTGTTATTACATACTAGCGTATTTATCTGACGGTGCCTGGGATTTCGTTTTCTCATAGGTAATACTGGCTAGAAATACCTTAGGAATTACCTTACCTTACTTTAGGAATTAGCTGTGGTTGAAATACACAGATTTGAGATCCTGTGTCTATAATTCCCCAAACTGCCTTGTCCAGTAGCTGTAACTTTTCCCCATAGTCCCTGGTCCAATCTGTATTCAGAGTTGTTAGCATACAGAAGTTGGCTTTCTGATGGAATGCACTGCCCTCCTTCTTGCTGCTAGGCCTCATCTCCATAGCAACTGGTCAGACCCAAGAGCTCTTTGGCTGATAACTCTAAAGGCTCTTCCCTAAACTGCCAACTCCAGGGTTCCATAGAATCTTCACACACAGCCAATCATATGAGGCCTTCTTGCCTCATGCAGCCAATCATATAAGGTCTTCACCTGCCTAACACAGACAAACTCACAAACTTTGACTTTTATATATTTGATCATTATATAGAGATTTATTTATTTTTTTGCAAAATGCTGTATGTCTTTGACTGTAATAAACTTTCACGTTATAGCAGATAACTTTTTTAAAAAAGTTTTCCATTTATCTGGCAAGGACAAATCAAGTTATCTGTCACTGTCCATATCAGAAATGCCAGAGACTCACCTCTTCACATGAGTTTAGCTGTAATCACTTTTGGAGGCTGACCATGTTTCCCTTTGAAATGTCTTCACCAACTGCTGTGATACTATTATGCCTGTGATGGGTGACAGAGTCATTTGTCTGATGGGATTACATGTTGTCCCAGACTGGCGGATAGTGTACCATCAGACAATAAGCAGCTACACTGGCAGATATACATCTGATTGCTAGGGATGCCAGATTTTGGGGAGCTTTAGTATGGGTCAACCCTCTGTGATGCTCATCCAGCTCAAGACTGGTCAGCATACCTGAGGCAGGCCTATATAAAGCCCACCTAAGGTCTTTTGAGAGGAAGACCTTTCCTGAGACAAGTGTTCCGAGTTCAATCTGGAATGAGTGCAACCAGCATCTTCTTTTAAGAAGATCAGATATCAGCTGTGCTCCCAGCAGACTTCCTTGGAGCATCTGGTATGCAGCACAATGGCCTCAGATAGAGCTCTGTCTGTTGTGAATACAGGTATAACAAAGCAGATGTAGTCCCAGGTTTCATTTCTTCAACAGAAACATTGGTACCAGAGTTGAAAATAACATGGAAAGAGTAGGGAGAGGTTCCTATACTTCAAAGGAGAAGAACAGCTCAAAATTTCGGCAAACTTTTCATTTGAAACTGAACAATATGAACACACAAAATGCAACAACCAAGTCAGGTAAGCTTTCCACAAGTAAACGAAAACATCTCGAACCTTCTAGAGACTACTTAAGAACTTATTTTAAAATGCAACCAAGGTTGTTGTTTTCTTTCTTTCACCTGCCTCTGCTTTTCTTATGATTTTCATTTCCAACATGCTAGGGGGAACTGGTGAGTCAGCCTAATCTGTTTTCCCTTTTTCTTTCTGTTTTGTTCTTTATGCATGCTCAGTATGTGTAGCTGCCGTTTACCTTTTTGTTGTAGGCAAATACACACAGCCACAGTAAGGTCACCTAGAGTAGAATGCCATTCTTTTCCAGTTCAAGATTTATTGCCTTGTTTGCTGCAGACCAATTGCTGCAACCCAGCACAAAAGGTCTATTTCTCTACCATCCTTCAACATCATCTCAATGCTGGAGCTGCTAAAGAAACTCTTCAGCTAGACAGAGGATGAGGAGGAAAATTGGGGCTGGCCTGAAAGGCACTTTTTTATCAGAGGTTTTGTTAAGTGAGGTATGCCTGTAGAGCTGGTGGGTGGTCTGTCTACTCTCAGCATTACAGGTGACTGAAAGTAGCACATAAGGCAAGATTTAGAGTGGCTCTGCATTGCCAGCTGGGAGGACAAAACAATGTGTCACCATGCCAGCCACAATCTCAGCAGCTGGCCCCCAGCATTTGGTACCCAAGGCCATTTTGCTGTGAATGTAATGCTCAGGGGTTAATCCATTGAGAGCATGCTAACATCTACCTTTAAAAGGTCAAAGAATAGGAGATTTGAAATGTCACTTTTAATGTTAGCATTGTTATTAACATCACAGAGTTGGAAGAGACTGCAAGGGGCATTGAGTTGAATCCCCTGCAATGTAGGAATACACAATCAGAGAACTCTTCACAGATGACCATCCAGCCTCTGCTTAAAAACATCAGAAGAAGGAAACTCTGCCACACTCCAAGGCAGCGTATTCCACTGCTGAACTGCTCTTACCATCAGGAAGTTCCTCCTAACGTTTAGAGGGAATCTCTTTTCCAGAATTTTGAGGCCATTGCTCTGTGTCCTAGTCTTGGGAGCAACCGAAAACAGGCTTGTTCCATCTTCCACATGGCATCCCTTCAGATATTTAAACATGGCTATCATGTCACCTCTTAACCTTCTCTTCTCCAGACTAACATAGCAACCTAAGTCATTTCTAGTAGGGCATGGTTTCCAGGCCTTTTACCATTTTGGTCAGTCTTCTTTGGACATCTTCCAGCTGCTGCTGCTATTGCCATCACGTCTGCCACCTCCTGCTCCTCTTCTTCTTCTCTTTCCCTTTCAATAGTGAGACTCAAGGTAGTTAAAACCTCACTGAAAAACAATGTCTATTAAAAGTATATTAAAACTTCAATAGAAGTATAATATGGTTTTTTTAAAAAAGCAATGGACTTTTTAAAAAATGTTGAAAGCAATAAAATTTATCAAAATACAACATACATATGGCCCCAATATGGGCCCATTTCTGCACTAACCTGTTCGAGTGCTATGATTCCACTTTCAACATCCTATGGAATCCTGGGGTTTGCAGCTTAGGGAGGGGCCAGCTGGCCCCTCCCGAAGCTGCAAACCCCAGGATTCCATAGGATGTTGAAAGTGGAATCATAGCGCTCGAACAGGCTAGTGCAGAAATGGGCTGGGACTGGACTTCAAGCCCTCAATTACAGGATGTCCCATCCAAAACAGGACCCTATAAATGGTTGCACAGAGCTGGGGATTGAGCAGAAGGGTGGTGCTGAGCAAGCACTATGGAACTAGGTGAGTGCAGATTTAACCATCTGGTTCTTGATGTGGGATCTCAATCCATATCTGAGATAACTAGGCTACCTAAGTGGTATTTCTATACTTGTAAGCATCTTAGCAGACGCTCACCAGTTGTTGTGAGCTTTCTGTGTGTTGACTGTGTCATAATTGGCTCACCAAGCTAAACTGTTTCACCATATGACCATCTTTAATTCTTACAAATGCCTCAGGTACATTTTCCTTCCTTAGCTATTGGCTTGTTAACCTGCTGCGTAGGTGTAAACACAAATGTGTCCAGCCAGAATTGTGTCTGCGCTTGCTGGAATGGCATTTTTGAAGGCACTCAAGCTGTGCAGCTATAGAAACCACACAGGCAACAGCTCTGGTAATTGTGTCCCACACTTATTGTTGGCCTTCAGATGCAGTTCTATCAAACTGAGGCCGGGAGCATTAGACTTGTGCAGTTCTGCCTTCTTTGAAATCACACAACTTTGTGTCTTCTTACTAAAACTCATTGTTGCTAAGTCGAACTCAGACTCAAAGCCTGAGAACAGAGATCCTGTGCAGTAGAACGTCAAAGAATGGAGAAAACAACCTCGCTTAGATCTTGTTTCATCAGATGTTGGCAGCTAATAACTCTTTCTCACTGCCTTTCCATCTGATCACTTTGATTTTCTGGCATTTGCCATAGTAACACTAGTGATAACAGCACAGTGTTATTTATAGTGTTTGTGATATCATGTACATGGTCCCTTACAGAATAATGTAAGTTAAAATGTTTAGTTTTAGCTCAGCCTCAAATTGCCTACAGTTTCAGTATCAGAGGGGGAAGAGATACTAAAAAGGGAGGGGAGTGAAGGGAGATGCAAAAATAATAAGCAACGCAGAAGTAAAAGAAGAAGTCATAAATACATAAGTTAAGCACAACATGATATTCAGTTTGGGACCCATGGATTCTTGGGGAAGGTAGTTGGGGAAGGGCAAAGATAGACATGGAATTCAACAAACATGTGCATTCTGACTTAAGTGTGCACACCCATACCCCCACACTCTTCTGTGGTACAAATGCATCCATGGACCTGCAGTTCTCACACTGAGCAGGCAATCTCTTGTATAGGCATGGAACTGATATTCAAATTTTTTTTAACAAAATTATGCTGTTTATGATACGTGAGACTTAATGAAAATGAAACACACTGTTACTGTACCTTCTAGTCTGAACTTGTGGGATATTAGATATCGTTTCATATCAAGAATTTGGCCTTCACTACCCATTCCTCTCCAAGTGCTTGCGAGGCCCCCGGACAAGCACACACATAGGCATGGCTGAAAATAGCTGAACCATTCAAAAACAAGCCCAGGCAGGCCAGTAATTGCCGATTGCAGCTTTAGGAGACCTCAAGGCAAGTACCTTTTAAGATTACATTATGTATGCATGCTGTTTACAAAAGATCCCCTGCCCCAAGCAGGCAGCTTGATGAGCGGACTATCCAACTCTCAAGCACTCCACGTTTGCATACTGTCTACGTTATTGACAATGCTGTCATAATTCAATCATCTAGAGTACTGACCTTTCGGAGGCTTTGTCTCCAGCCCAAAATCCCTGGGAACAGACTAGCCTACAGGCACATTTTCCCCTATGAGAACCCCTCATTTTGAGCGTCTCATCGGATCGCTCGTGACTTGTCTTCCGACTTACTGCCACTCCATTTGACGAGCCTCCCCTCAGCCTCCACGTGCTGAGAATCTACGCTCCCCAGCTTCTTTCCTTTTACCGGGCTACAGGACCAGGTGTAGTATTTCCCCAAAAATCCTCCTGAAAATCCTCTATCTATTTTCCTGTCTTTATTTCCTTAGGACTGTGTGCGTGACTGCGCAATTGTGCAGTATTTCTTAATTTTCTAAGTGGGTGAGTACGTACGTTTGCTGTGACTTTATAAATAAAGGAAAACACTTATTATTTACTTCTGTTTGATTATTGACTCGGCCTGACCCCATAGACACTGGGTAAAAGATCTCGCTACGTTGCCCTGCCTCTCGCATTGCTAACTAGTGCTCTAGCTAATTCCCATTCCCTATTATTTTGAGCACCTTGAGGTGTCCCTCCCGGGACCCCCAGAAATCAGGGTAATAACACATCTGCCTGCATTCTGTTTACTAGTGCAAACTAAAGTAAAGCCCATGAAATCAATTACTGAACAGTGAATATACACAAAGGTAAATCCAATTGATTCAATGGATCTACTCTACTTGGAACAAATTCCAGGATTTGGGTCACTTTCTGCTTTCTCTTCATCAGAAAGAAAATACAAACAGCAACAACAAAAGAACTGCAACCACAACAGCTCTGTTAAATATTTGAAGGGATGTTATATGGAAGATGGTGCAAGATTGTTTCCTGATGCTCCAGAGACTAGGACATGGAGCAGTGACTTCAAACTTCAAGAAAAGAGATTCCACCCTAATCCTTTGGAAGAACTTCCTTATGGTAAAAGCAGTTTGACAGGGAAATACTGTCATGAGCCAGGCTGACCTCACTCCCGATTCAGACTTGGACTCCGAGCTCGGGGTGAGTCCTGGGGAGGGGCCTCCTGGAGGGGGCTCTGCTTCAGAGTCTAGGGTGGAGCCTGCCTGTGACTCCCCAGCTGTCCCTGGCACGGAGCTTGGGCCAGCACCTGCAGCAGATGTTTGTGCTCCAGAGGCAGAGGCCGGGGGCTGTGACTCCAGCCCAGAGTTTGCAGCAGACATTTGCGCTCCAGAGGCAGAGGCCGGGGTTTCTGACTCCAGTCCAGAGGTTGCAGCAGACCCTCCCCCCATGTTCCTCCAGAGGCGACTGGAGAAGGGAGTGGTCCAGAGGTCTCAGCGACTGCGGGAAAAGCGCTTGATGAAGCGGCTCTGAACTCTTGAGAGGCTCCAGCTGTGAGCAGGGTGAACGGACAGTTGACCGGCCTCAGCTGGGCTGAAAACTGAGTACTTAAGTCAGACGCTGTTGGGGGTGGGCACGGGGCAACAACCGTCTACCAACCGCCAATCTGCGTCCCATGTTCTGAGCTCTCTACCCCAGTCGGACTTTGCTGCCTGAGTCTGCCACTCCTGGGACTTTGTCGCTTGTGTATACTTTCTTTTGGTGATGTAACCGCTTTGCTTTATTTACAACTAAAGCCATAAAACTCAGCTCCTGCCTCTGTGTCTGCTTAGCCGCCGGCTGGACACTGACAAATACATTGCCTTGGAGTGTGGTGAAGTCACCTTCTCTGGAGGCTTTTGAACAGATGCTGGATGGGTATTTGTCCAGAAACCTTTGATTGTATATTTCTGCATAGCAGATTGTTGGGCTAGATGGCCCTTGTGACCTCTTCGAGCTCTGTTGATTCCATGATTCTAGTCATAGCAATAATGGTAGAATCATAGAATCAGAATGGACCTATTCTAGACAAACTCTCTGCCACTGCAATAAGGTTACTTCTGAAATGCTCCTGAGAGGTGGCCATCTAACCTCTGTTCAAAAACTTCAAATGGAGGAAAGTCCATTATCTTCTGAGGTTGCCTATTCCTCCATCAAACAGCACCTAGCTTCATCCAGACATACCTCCAGACAACTTTGGGTCTAGATTTTATCCAAGATGAAATTGAAAGAGACCTTTGAAATCTGGCATTTAACATACACAAGACCCAATTTCAGTCTCTTTTTTCATCAAAAGAAGCTCCATGGGGGAAAAGAAAAACTGTATTTAAATTGCATAATATATTCAGTAGCAGAATGGGAGAAAATGAAAGCCCTTGGCTGTATTGGGCCAACTGCATATTTGTATTAGAGTTGACATATTCATTGAGAATTCTATGACACACTGAGGCTCCACCGGCTGCATATGGTTGCTGTTTGGATGTGTGGACACAATGAGGTTGTGATCTTCCTTCAGGACATCAAGCAAGATAAGGGGAGGGTGAAGGGAAAGTATAAGTGCCATGTCGTTGCTAGATTTGTAAGAAGAATAAGAAAGAAGTCCATTACAAGGATCATATAACCTCTTTGCTGAAACATCTGTACATTTTCTATTATACAATGAGAAAATAAGCAAGCATGTTAGCAGGTAGACAGTTGGTTGTGCCATGCTAATATTCAACAGAAGGGTAAAGTAATGCAGCCTTCATGTGGCTATGGTTGGAATCCTGCTGGTTAGCCCCAGCTAGAGTGAAATCACCAAATTTAATGTTGAACCAAAACATAGGTAAAATCTCACCAATTCAATAGGTCTACTCTAGCCAGCACTAATAATCGGCTCAAGTGAGTATAGATTTCTACCAGGCAAGCATGAAATATGATCTCAGATTCAATCTAATACTGATAACTTCATACTAATAGTTCAATTCATTCAGTGAATGTCAGTTCCAGGTTCATTCTTGGCTTCTTTGTTGTCACAGGTAAGTTTCTGAATGTCATTCCTTGAGTATCTTCTTCCACAAATTCTTCCATGTGGATAGAGGTCCACTTCCATTACAAGTTGTAGTAATGTAAGAAATAAATGGAAAGCCAATTTCAATTTTGATTGGAATACAATAAGGGATAATTTCATCCCTACTGTGGAACAAAAGTACCTTTTCAGTTACTTTATAGCTATAAGGTTGTGGTCCCATCAAAAGTGATGAAGAAGAAATATTACATGGATCAAGTGCATGCTCACACTCTGCCTCACATCGCTGACTTGTGTTCTTTTTTGGGTGTTATGAAGAGGAGAAAAGTGTGTTTTGTACTATGGGCCAATGGTTTAAAACATTAAGATTTGTTTTGAATAACTCAGTATATGATCCTAATTGGCTTAGATTGCCAAAGGCAAGTTGAGCTAACACTAGGTCAGCCAAAGCTATCGTGATTCCAAAATTCTCCCAGTCTAGAGACTCTGATAACTAATTAGGACTAGCATTTCATTCTGGGCTATTTTTTTAACTAGCATTTGGGCTGCACCCCCAGACTGCAGAAGGTTTGGATCAGCCATAGCTCTTTCTCCTGCATTCTGCTCTAGAATGATAGAATCTTTACTTCCTCCAGCACAAGGCTATAGTCTACTTCTGGCAGAAGTGGGCCATAGAGTCACAATGGAGGACCTAGCAATGCCTACAGAAGTGTTGTTTCTAAGATTCTTTAGGCGCTCCAGTGTGACTCTATGAACCACTTCCTGCAGAATCATGCTGGAGGACTTAGGAATTCCTAGAGAGAACATATTTTGTCCATGGCAAGGGCAAATAAAGTAAGATTCTTTTTAAATAAATAAATAAAATAAATAAAATAACCTGTGAATAATCAAATCCATGAGTGCTGAACCTGCAAAAGTGGATGGCCCCCTGTTGTGTGAAGTTAGAAGCCTCTAATTGTGTACCAATATTATATGTAGGATATTTTATACGACATCAGCAGCCAGTGGAGTTGTTTCAACAGTGGGGTGATATATTCCCTATAACCTGTTCCAGTCAGCAACCTGGCTGCAGCATTTTAGACCAACTGGTGTTTCCAAATAGCTTCCAAAGGCAGCCCCATGTTGAGTGTGTTGCAGTAATCCAAACAGGATGTATTCAAAGTAAGTTGTTTATACCCCAGTAATGAGTTATTTATAGCTGGTTGCTTGCAGTTCTATTCCCTCCTGTTCAGGAAAGCCATATTGTTCTCTCATGTACTCCCCGCAATTCATTTTCTTTCCATTTCTAACACTTAATTTCAACATATTTCATGTCTAATAGGCTGCGGTAGCCTTCCTTTTTTTAAAAAAAAAATGTAAAATGTGACCATTTTGGTTGCAGTGACAGGTAATGAATCCACTCACAAAGCAGCCATTGTCTGAATGGCACCCAAGTGGATGTGGACAAAGAAGAGAAATACAATAATAATAACAATAAAAAAGATGGAGAGGGAAGAAAATAACCTCCGGCTGTCTTCGTTAATGCACTAAATTCATACAGGTTTTCTGAGGTTTTCGAAATGACACCCAGGACCAGGAAAACAAGAAGTAACAAATGGTTCCTTTGGTCAGGCTCCAGCAAGGCATTCAATTAAAATGCAATTACGCAGAAGAAGAAGGCAGTATGAATCCAGCTGAAGGAAGAAACAGCCAGGGATGGAAAGGGGAGAATGGGCTAAAACATCCCCAGGCTAGCTTACTTTGCAAAAGGGTAACCTCCAGTATCCTCAACTGTAAGGAGGTTCTGGCTAAATTGTTTTAACAGGGTTCCCTGACCAGAAAGCTTATTCCATTACAAGCCCTCTTCTGCTTTTGATATTCCAGTCAAGTCTTATCAATGGAATGGAGAGATTTACTGGAAACTGACAAACTGATTTGCAAAACAAAAGAAGTACAGAGACTTCCAAGCAGAATCTTAGTAGAATAAGGTTTTTACTGGCACAAGACCATCAATTTCTTTTCCATTGGTGCACGTGACCAACTGCATTTTAATTCACCTCTTGGAATAAAATTTAATTGCCCTTCTGGATCCTGGCAACAGCCCACTAGACCAACAATCATTTAAAGGACATGCAAGACTTAATATTTTATTTGCACAGAAAATATGTATTCTGTACAAAAAATATGGCCTACATCCTTTTGTTAGTTCTATGTTGAGTAGAGTCATTGAATCAATGTGCTGGCTTGCCCATCAACTGCTGAGACTAACCAAGAAAATTCCAGTCTGTGATTTTTCCACATAAAACTATGTGCATTTCTCCAGGGAATACTTCTGTGCAGAATACTTCCTCCAAAGACTTTGCAGACCGCAAAAGGATCTTTGACACTGCTCTGCTCTTCTAGGCAAGCATTTCTCAAGCATTAGGAAAACCCATTATTCTATGAGGAAATGAATATTCTTTTCAGGGTTGAAGCAAGGGAGGTAAGATGAGGGTGTTCCCCCCATAAGAATTCTACTCCCCTAAATGACATTTTCCTCCACTTCCTGAATTTCTAGCATTGAAGAGAAAATGGGACAGTGAAAATCATTCACACCTAGAACTTTTATATTTGCTGTAATTGTGTTCCTGTGGTCATCTTGCCAGACCCTTTTCTGGACGTTTAAACCATACAAGGAAGCCTCTCCTGATATGACCTCTACATGCATGAATGTGAGGACGCATGGAGTTTCACAGTCCATTATAGTCATTGGACATGATGGACTACAATGGGATATGGTGTTTGCCTTTTTTGTTTTACACAGGGGTTCCTGGAATGGAACCTCTACATATATGGTGGGGGTGCTGTATTTCTAAATGCTCAATTGAAGCATGAAGTTACCGTAATTCTAGAAATTTGGAGATGGGATAAAAATTTTATTGGAAGGAGCAGAATTTTTTTTATTTTTTTTTTTATATTTTTTTTTTTTTTTTTTTGAGAGGGGGTAACATCGTCATTTGGCTTCTATTACTGCATCCTGGTTGAATTGTGTTTAAAACAACTCAGCATTTCCCTTTTAAGAATAGTGTCGGCAGCCAGGACTTTTGTACAGGCATCGTTCACATTTTGCAAAAATGACAGAACATCCCTCAGTTTAACCTCTTTGGCTTCTCATTCTCCCACCAAAGCCAACATCCTTTATAGTGGCTGATGGATCCTTGTTGTGCAGTCTGGGCATGGTGAAACAAAGAGATTTGAAAACAGCATCAGCTTTCACAGCTCTACTCTGTCAGTATTGAAATTTTGCAACTGGCACTGTCAGTGGGCCCATGATTGTGCCCTGGATTTTAGTCCAAATGAGTTATCCAGTGTGCTGAACTCTATGTCCAAAATAGCTTCAGTACTTTGGATGGTTCCTTCAAGATTCAAAGGAAATGCCAGAGAAAATTCACCACTCTACTGATGAAATAGCTACCAATCGCCACTGTCCGGAGGAAGGGATTTAATTCTTTGCTAATTTCATTCTCAAAGGAAGCAACGAGTAATTTTATACATGTTCTTCTGGTATAGTTTTCAAAAATTATTTGCAGATTGGGACTTAAGCTGTGGAAAAGTCACATGTGGTGTTTTTTATGGAAAAAAAAACACAGCATAATGTGTGTGTCTTCAAGTCGCCTGCCAACTTATGGTGACCCCCTGAATTTCATAGGGTTTTCTTAGACAAGGAATATTCATAGGTGCATAGGAAACAGTATTTTCTACAGATAATTTTTTTTTGTGCAGAAAATGGTGTAGTTGGAGATTTTTTGTGTGAAAAATGTACATAAAAATGCTGTTTTCTGCACACATACACCAAAAATGCATGTGCAGATTTTGTGCAGAGCAAACCCTGAACTGCAAAGACTCTTATAAGTCCAGATTGCTTCTCACCTGGTTTTCCCAACACTCAAGAAACACATTTTTCAAACATTTTTCCAAAATTCTCAAATATTATATCCACCCTTATCTGAAGGTATACTGCAGCATCTTGCATCCATAAGAAATATTAAGACTAGATACGCTGCGATCCCTGTGCCTCATTTGCCAACCCACCTGCTTCACCTGCAGTATGATGAGGATAAATCAGTCTAACCTACATTACAGGGCTGTTTGTAAGGATAATAGACAATGGTCATGAAATACCTTGAAACCTTGGAAACTCTATGTCTGTGACAAGTATTCTTTTCTCTCGAACATGCCAGCAACAAATTGGCTCACATTGATATTCAATGGACACACAGGGACATCTATTGAGATAGGAAAAAGAAGAGAAAGGATCCTCATCTCCCTAGTAATATGAGATTTCTTCTAGTGATATGCTTCAAATTGCTTTCACGCTGAGAGCTGGATGGATTACACTGCAATTTTATATATCTATCTTCTCTTCCCTTTTCTTCTTAAACTACCTCCTCTTCCTCTCCTTTTCACTAACCATCCTGCTGGCAGAAGCAAAAAAAAAATTATTTCTTCTCCTTGGTGTGTTTTCCTCCTCCCTCCCTCCACACGTGCCTAGAAGCATATTTATTTTCCTAGTTTGTGTGATTTCTGTCTGATGGATTTGCTGATATATTCTCCAAGATCAGGTGGCCCAGTTTTGTTACGTATGAGAGCAAACATGGTATAGTGGTTTGAGCATTGGGGTACAACCCTGACAGACTTCTTATCTTTATCACATACATAGAAGATACATACATACCCGTTTGTGCTGTAACTATTGAGTTTGACTTACACACACGGGGGAGAACTTTTGTTTCAGTTCATTTTTGAGCTTACTAGAATTAACAAATCTTTTAATGCTGAAGACAAAAAGAACTTGAGGTTAAGGAAATTCAGATGTGGGAAATGCAACAGATTTTGCTATCTCATGTAAGTGCTTGTGTGTTTATGTGTGCTTGTGTGAATGTCTTTGTTCTTGCCACATACAGTTCTATAGTTATTCTTAATTCCATGTTACACTGTTCCTCCATGTCTGATTTATCTGCATCTCTTTTTGTACAGCGATTATGCATATACAAACATAATGAATGCTTGAGTGTCATCACAACTGGTGACATTGCGTGGCTGGGAGAGCCTTTGTATGTGTTCAAGAAGCATCTTGGAGCTTCTCCGAGGCAACAATTATCAAGTGACCAGAACTGCAATGTCTTTGCTTCATCTGATGATAGACTGATGCAATGTATAACAGAATGTGACTGATGTTGACCTAAGGCAAATGCCTTGGAATACATAGCTGTATCAGTCAGAAATGGAATTGTTGCTGTTTTGCGGGTTGGTGTCCTTAAACATCACGGCTGAGATCCTATATCATGCCTGCAGAGTGTAAATCCACACTCACCTAGTGACATGGTGTTTACATTACATTACCCTTCTGCTGAATACTGTCATTGGCAAACAACTACATATCTGTCAATGTGCCTTTGTCTTGTTATGGAATGCACAATAGCTGTCTCCACAATCCCAATGAATCAAATGGCAGATTGAAGGCAATGATGAAGAGTTATGGGCCATCCAAGAATAAGCAACTGCACTTGAAATGTTCATGCTTACAAAACTCTGCTTCTGCAACATGGAAATGAATAGTATTATAGCCAAAAAGATAGCTAGCATCTATCTATCTATCTATCTATCTATCTATCTATCTATCTATCATCTGAAAGGTTGCAAGTATTCTGCAAAGCCTCCTGGAAGCACTAATGATGTAATTCCTCTTAGAATACTCTATAGAGCTATGGCCCAAGAGCACCTTAGAATTACAACCCTAGAGCACCCTAGTACCATAGCTCCACAGAAGACCCAAAGGGAATTTTTATTTTTTACGTAGTTAGTACTTCCAGCAGCTTCCTGGAGTGTTAATATCTACTGAGACAAGCTGTCTCAGTAGATACCCGTGTGGCTTGGATTTTGGTTAAAGAGAAGAAAGAAAAAAGATGTTTAAGAAAGATGAAAAGGAAGGACAGCTTTTTGTGTTTGCGTGTGTATGTCTCAAACTGGTGAACTCCCACTGTCCTTGTGCATGTGTGTGGGGGAGACTGTCTGAGGCCTGGTAACTCTAGGGAGGAAAATAATGTGCTCTTACTGTGCCTATGGCCCTTTCCACACCGGGGTATTAAAACGGTTCAGAGTGACCTCCCACAGAGGTCATCCACACCGTGGAGTGGATTGGGGTGGACTACTTTTTGTAGTTCCACACCTCAATCCGCTCCAAAATGACCGGAACTGGCGGCGCTGCGTGTTTTTTAAAAACTTCTTTTCAGAGGTTTTTAAGAAACACGAAGCACGCAGCCCCGTGCAATTCCGTCACCGTGCTCCGGTGCAGATTTGCAGGCGTGCACTAGTGCGTGCCTGCAGATCTGCCGGGGGCGGGCTTCTGGCTGGCGAGCTTCTCCGGTTGGTGGAGAGCCTCCGCCAGCCGGAAGCCACCATTTTGGACGCCGGAGGAGTGCGGAGCAGCGAGTTCGCGCTGCTCCGCATGGCGACGGACTTACCCGGCTGCCGGTAAGCTCCGTTTCGGCGCGTTTTCCCCCATTTCTCCCTCCACATGTGGAAAGGGCCTATAACACCACTAAGTGGTAACTCCATTAACTGTAACATGTTACAAGTTCTTGTCTTGTCCTTGATGGGCACAGGTTTTCTTATGCCTGTTTCCACTCAGCCAGTATCCTTCAGTTCATCTCAACACCAGTTTGAAAGGCTTAGCCTGAACTCTTTACAAATTGTATATCTGGGAAACCCAGTTGTACCCTAGTTCACCTTGAACCACCCCATTTCTTACACTTACTTCCTAGCAATCTCACCCCAAACTGCCACTACAATAAATTGAAAGTGGCATATGATAAGGTATGAATCACCGGATCAACCCGTTCTGCATGCTGCTTTTGTAATTTCCTTGTGGTTTGACAAGGAGACAATGGAACTAAACGAGGTCTAATTTTGCTTGCAATGCTTATGACTGGGTCCTCTAGATGTCTTACTTGTATGGTCTGGCTTCCATTGAAAACCACTTTCTTGTTGGATACAAGCTCTTCTTATAAATATGGTTGGTTTGAAGGTGAAAGGGTTGTTTTAAAATTAACCTTGAAACTAGTATTGGAAGCGTCTTTTTTATGAAAAGAAAAGATGCCCTGTTTACTAGCAGGGAACCATTTACTCAAATGTTCCAATACAGAAGTCAACTGTTTCTCTTGAGTAATCCTGGGACAAACTAAAATGCACTTTCATTAAAGGGAAGATCTTGTTACCTTTTATTTATGTCTCAGAGATTATCGTTCTGAATAAAAACAACAACATCATGTGGGGAAGGAGCAGGGAAGGCAAAGCTACAGCAAGAGTCCCAGTTTTTGTGTTAAGCATCAACCCCACAGGAAAAAAGAGAAGCAGCAGTGGCAAATATACATTAATAAACTAAATATTACCTCTCACTGATCTTTGGCTACCAGGCAGACACATTGCTTTCTTGATGGTCTCCTAAGAGAATCTTCAATAAAGTAAAATTCTGAGTTTGATGTGTTTTTCTTGCTGGCTGCCAGCAAAGTCTAAATTGAGTCCCTAGCTGTTTTTCAGATTAATCCATTGGAGAACTCAGAATCCGGCAAGAGTATTTTAGAAGTTTTTGAAAATTCATTGAGGCTTTTCTGGGTGTGTTTGAGTCCATGTGTGTGTGCAGACAGAGAGAAACTATATGCCTAATTAGAAATTGTTCTTGATTATCAGATATAAAGAAGTTTACTGTAACAAGTGTTATCTGTGTGTGTATGTGCCTTCAACTTGCCTGTCAGCTTATGGCGATTCCATGAATAACACAGGGTTTTCTTAGGCAAGTAATAGGCAGAGGTGGTTTTGCCAGTTCCTTCCTCTGAAATATAGGTTTCTTTCATTGGATGCCTCATCTGGAATACTGTGTTCAGTTCTGGGAACTTCATTTTAAGAAGACTATAGATAAGTAAGAGCAGGTTCAGAGAAGGGCAACAAGGGTGATGAGAGGTATGAAGAACAAAACATATGAGGACCGGTTGAGAGAGCTGGGCATGTTCAGCCAGTTGAAGAGAAGACTAGGGATGACATGATTTCACTCAAAAAGGCTGCCACAGAGAGAAGAGTATAGATTTGTTCACTGTTACCCCAGAGGGCAGGACTAGGTCTAATGGTTTGAAGTTACAGGAGGGTAGATTTCAATTAAATATTAGAAGGAAATGCTTGATAGTAAGAGTGGTTTGAAAATGGCACCAATTACCTAGAGAGGTGGTTGAGTCTCTTTCTCTGGATGTCTTCAGAAAAAGGCTAGTCAGTTACCTGCTAGGGATGCTCTAGCTGGATTTCCTGAACTGAGTCGGGGAGGGGGGCCTGGATTTCATGGCCTAAGGGCCCCCTTCCAACTCTATAGTACCATGATTCTATGTGCAGAGAGTTACTTTTAAAGTAATTAATTACAATTACGATCCAAGGAGCTCCAAAATGTTAGTAAGGTACAGTGTCTATTGCCTTAGGTTCAACACTTTAGCCTTTCTCAGGAGTAATAGCAACCTACAGTTACTCCAAGGATGATTTTGGACTTCACATCTCCTCAGCTCTTGGAAGCATAGCCAGTGGTGAGGAATGCTGGGCATTGCAGCCCACCAACATTTGGAGAAACACACAATCCCCACCCATGAGTTACTTTTTAAAAGACATTTGACAGCTGCATGCCACTGGCCTGTAGATCAAAACATACATCTCATTGTCCCTCTCATTGTTTCTGCAACACTCAGAAGACAGCACAAGGCAGAATCATAGAATCATAGAATTGGAAGAGACCACAGGGGCCAGCCAGTCCAACCCCTCGATATACAGGAACACCCATCAAAGCATTCCCAACAGATGGCCATCCAGCCTCTCCTTAAAAACCTCCAAAGAAGGAGACTCCACCACACTCCAAGGAAGCATCTTTCACTACCAAACAGCTCTGACCATCAGGAAGTTCTTCCTGAGGTTCATATGGAATCTTCTTTCCTGCAGCTTGAATCCATTGCTCCTTGTCCTAGTCTCTGGAGCAGCGGAAAACAAGCCCTCTCCCTCCTCAACATGACATCCCTTCAAATATTTAAACATGGCTATCACGTGCCCTCGTAACCTTCTCTTCTGCAGACTAAACATCCCCAGCTCCCTAAGACGCTTCTCATAGGGCATGGTTTCCAGACCCTTCACCATTTTGGTCGCCCTCCTCTGGACACATTCCGGCTTGTTGATAGAAGCACAAGACAGCATTTGAATTATGGATATTTCTCCTCTGACATTTAGTTAAGGCCTTACTCTATAACTATGAATGTAACTAAAAGTTACCATTATACCACTAAGGAAGTAACATTATCCCTCAGCACATTAGAATTGTACTTAGCCACACCTCAGTGATTTCAAAAAGGAAATGGTTACAAGTAAGTAGGCATTTCTTAATAATTGCTTCCAAGGTCTTTGAAAAACTTAAGAGCAAGCCGGGAAGGAGAAAGAAAGACACACAGAGAGATACAGATGCCCATGCCCCTGTTGTAGACTGCTGTTGTATTGTGGACGTTTGACCTCATCTTATAGCTACTTCTTAACTTGAGAGGTGCTAGCACTCAAGTCTATCTGGAAATTCGGTTTTGGAATCTTTTCTCTATTTAGGAGATGGTAGGCTTTAGAAACTGCAGAGATTAAAAAAAAAGAGTTGGAATAGCTCACACATGGCAATACACATAAGAGGAAGGGAAAATTCACCAAGTGATTACCGTTTGCTAATCCAAAGAGATCAAACTGTCTGCCAATCATAAGGACCACTGACAATTCCTGGTTTTGAAGGGTGAGGACTTACAGAAATGGCAGCCTCATTGAAATTCATGTAACTGGAAAAAGTCACGTACTTTCCAGCTGTACTGGTTTGGCAGGCACAGTCCCATCCATCCTTTGCAGTCCTATTATTTCAGGTATTCTTAAAATGTCCTGGTTCTCCTTTCCTCCTCCTCCTTTCCCCTTTCCACTCACCTTACTTCAATTACTGCAGACTGAATTGAAAAAGCAAAAGCAATTTATAGGGATGGGCTAACCGAATCCTCAAATCCTCAGCAAGGATTAGAGATTCGCAAATCCAAATCCCTGTGCAAAAATAGGCTAACTGAATCTTTCAAATCCACCAACCAAAAAATAGCTTTTTAAAAAGAAGTTCTGTTTAAAAAAAGGTTTAAAAAGTTTATTTTTTTAAAAAAAGTTGCTTTTTAAACCCTTTTTAAAAGCAAGGATTTGAAAGATTCGAGATTCATGACGTTTGTGGATTCCCAAAACCTTCCAGGGATTCGGATCTGGATCCAGAAAATTCTGGATTTGTCCCATCCCTAGTAATTTACCCTCAGTTAATTCAGCTGAGGAAGAGGAGAAGTAGTGTGGATTCTTGTCTTTCCCAGTAGATTCAGGCCACAGCAAACTGTTGTAGCCCCAGGATTCTCAGCTTCTGAGGAAGGCAAACAAACCTTGCCAAGAAACCTTAGTATCCCTATAAGCCAGAAAGGACTTGAAGGCATGCAACAACGATTGCTAAAGTATATTTGATACATAAGCTTAAAAAGAAATAAACAATGTTATTAAAAACAATAAATTAAAACGTATACAAGGCACATTAAAACATAGTGAAAAGGTTAAAAGGGTAACATCTTATTAATAGACCTGCTGTAATAAGTTTAAAAAAACCCTAAAGGCCTGTCTAGATAAAAAGGCCTTTGACTGCCAGTAGAAAAAGAGCAAACAGGGAGCCAAGTGAGCTTCCCATGGGAGGAAATTCCACAGCTTGGGAGCAATCATTGAGAAGGCTCTTGTCTATGTTTTCACCAAATGCACTGTTGTGTTCTGCTATTCTGTGTCACTCAAGAAAACACATGTATACTTTCCATAATGTTTATTGGAACACAAGAGGCTAGTTAACAACTGTTGCTGAAGTCAATAACCTGCATCACTCATCTGGTTATATAGTAAAACAATCGTTCATTGCTCTCCATGCACAATACCCACCGGTAGCTTCTCCAGGTTCACGTCCCCCACCCTGACTTGTAAGTTGTTTTCTTTCGTTGAAATAGCCCCTCTCTATTAGTTATTTTGATCCTTTTTAATTTCCCGCCATATCTTTTGATATTCTAACTACCTTCCCTACCCTAGTAACCCGCAGTCCAATCCTAGTAAATCACTTGTTGATTGCTATCCTTAAACACAAACAAATGTTTCTTAGGCTAGCTAAATGCTATTTACTGCCCCATTCAGTAAACAATGCAAACCATTTGGTAACACTTTGTGTCTCTAAGAACTTTCCCATTTATCCCTGTCATACTTGGCACACCATACATACATACAAGTTTCTCTCATCCTACACACAATCCCATGGCGTGGAGAGAGCACGACATGACATGTGCCAAGATAGCCCTCCTGCAAAGATCTTAAAAGTCAGACAGCATCACAGGGAAAATTATGGTCTTTCTGAGAGTCAAAGAGGGCACAAGATTTCCACTGGGGAAAATGCCATGGGAAAAGGTATTTATCCTTCTTCAAGGTCCCATTTAAAACACCTAAGGAGTTTTGGATCTCCAGTGTGTTTCTTTCTGTGTCACTCTAAAAATCAGATTGTTTCTAAAAGATGCATCTACAATGGACTTTGAGTGTATACTCAAAGTCTAACTTTGTTTCTGGGAATCTTGCCTCCATGTAAACTGTTTTCTGCTGTCAGCTGAGAGGACATCATACTTGTAAGAAAATGCCATAATGATCAGTAACACCAAAATCAATGCTGTACTCAAAATTAAATTGGAGGTCTTCAGGGACAGGTTCTATGGTTTTCATTACTCTAGAGCTCCAGAGCTCCAGTCTGCACTGTGTAAATTAATAAAAGAATTAATGGTAGCCATAAATCTATTTTGATTGTGTTTGAGGATACAAATAGAACACAACCACATATACAGAAAAAGCCCTACTATGTCTACCTGACAAGGCTGAACTATGGGTAGCGGTCAGAAACAAGCCAGGAACTGAGATATGAGGAGAACCAATGACACATCAGAACCAGAGGCTGAATTAGGAGACAGGTTCAAACAGAAGGCCAGAGTTACATCAAGGGCTTAGAGATTATTGCTCAAAGAAAGCACTATTCAGACAAGGAGTCCTCTTCCAATCCAACTTCCTGCCATGCAAGAACACACAATCAAAGCATTCCTGAAAGACGACCATCCAGCCTCTGTTTAAAAACCTCCAGAGAAGGAGACTCCACCACAGTCCCAGGCAATATATTCCACTGTTGAACTGCTCTTACCGTCAGGAAGTTCTTCCTAATATTAATGCAGAATCTCTTGTTCTGAAGAGACAATGGCCAGTTTGGGTGTGTAGAGCTGGCCCAGAGTCAAAAGCTTAGTCTGCAGTTCTGTATTTTGGATCATACCTGATTGTCAAACTTTCCATGAAAACTAGGAGTGACCAACTGTGTGTAGGCAGGGACCAATCCTCCCCAGACTGCCCCATGGACTGCACTGCCCCACATCAAGCCTCCAAACCTCTAGTTTCTTCTGAAGCCCCTCCCAAAATGGTGGCAGGAAATGATGTTTGGTCACTTCCTATTGCCCTTTTGAGAGGGCTTGCAGAGAAAAAATGGCCACATTGGTGGTATTATGGGGTTCTGGAATGCATGTTGGAGGGTATTCTGTGTAGTTGCACTTTTGAGAGGCTTTCTGAATGGTTGTTAGACAAAAAATACTCACATTTTGCTGAACATCTTTAATGAGGAGGGTTGGGGTGCTTTGGAGGACTCGTGGGGGCCTTCAGGAGGTAAAAAAAACCTGGGATATTGGGACTACATGCAGCGGACACCTCACTCTGATCTCAATCTACACCGGACAACCAGTCTATTATTCTCTCTTGGGCACCTGTTCAGGAAGCTGTGGATCTAAAATGATGGGGAGGAAGAAGCATGTCAGATATCCTATGTCTGCTTTGTGCCAATGTTAATAAATACGTAAAGAACATGAAACAGTTGTTGAAATGTGGGTTGCTGCTGTTTGGAATTCTATCAGCTCTGTTATACACATGTGACTATTACCCAGTTGTTTTGGATTCAGCATTTCATGCCAACTGAGCATACCCAGACATCATCAGACTGTTGTGTGGGTTGCGTCCAACCCCAATTAGTTTTCCCCTTAGAGATTTTTGTTGAGGGGAACTTTTGGCATGCCTTGAGGCTTTTCTCCAACTGCTAATACTACTCTCTTTTGATGAAATAATTAAAAAAAACCAAACATTCAGTGCACGTGCATTGGAAATAGAGAGAATGAGAAACCATTGCTGTATCTGAAGATAGTGTTTATTTCTAACAGTGATCAAATTGGGAAGTCCTTTGTTTTTCAAAGAAAAGAATGGCCAGTGGAAGAATATATGGCCAAAGTTCTACATGTTTTGTGAAGTGTGGACTGTGTGTGGTATAATGCAGCTCTTGTGCTGAATGGCAATATTGAATGACTGAAACAAGATATCAAATGTGCAACCAAACACATAACCAAATGTCTGTGCACATCCATGCACAGGGCACACCCATGTGCCATGCATAATGTGTATCCATGCACAATGCTACCACATGAATAATTCTGCTTCTGCAACATTGAACTAAATGCAGACGTCCTGTATCATACAGGAATGCTCCATCACTTCTTTAAGGGAACCTAGGCATGCATAATATGCTAACAAGATTCCAGCTCTAATCCCCCAGACTATAATCATATTACAACTCCCGACACTCTAATTAAAAACTATTTCCTTCATTGCTTGCACCCTAATTTTGTCCCCATCCCCTCATCCATCTGACCTTGCTCAAAAGTAGGCCTATCCATCACTCTAGAACTCATTGATGTGTGGTCTGACTAATGAGCATCTTGCTTAATAAATCATATTTACTCACAGTGACTCAAATCATCAGCCAGGTTTCATCGTGTCATCATGCTGACATCCATTTGGTTCCTTTGCCCCAAAACACTAAAATAGTTTTGACTGTTCCTTCCTTTCTGATTGAAGTTTTGTAGAATCTTCTCCCTTGCCCCCAGGGAATACAAAAAAAGGATCTGTTTTGGATTTAGGTAACAGTGCCTCTGTCACTCACAAAGAAGCATGAGCATGTATCCTAATGGAGAGTCTGCAATGAACCATGTAAAATATCCAAACCAGGTTAGCTAGGAATTTACATCTTTGTGAATTCTGATAAGAAATTAGCTTTTCACTCCTTACATCCAAATGTAACAAGTCAAAATTAGGGATGTATTATTAATCGTAACTTGATTCATTCTTCAGTAAATGAGAAAGCTTTAGAATGAGTTGCTATGACACAGGTTGTGGTGGGTGGTAGTTTTGCTGGTCTTGTGTTTATTGCACATTTCTGTAAAACATACCATACTGGAAAAATGCTATACAGTCCTCCCTCTACATTCGCAGGTTTGACCTTCATGAATTTGATTATTCATGAGATACATGCTTCCCCCCACCCCCCATTTTCCTTCTCCTATTACTTTGCATTCATCACCCCAGGCTTACCAGGTTCGTGTTTAAAATGGACATTTTTCTTTTTGAGTGAACAAAGCCCGCCTCCCACTGCTAGGGGCGTGCCCTTTCTCCCATGCACTCTGTGCTGCGTAATGGCTGCTGATTGTTCAGGTGCTGTCTTTGTTCCTACTCCTTCCTTTTCAAGATGGCCACCAAAAGTAACTGGAAGGGAAGAACTGTGCTTTTATCCCTTTCCGGGGAAAGTACCAGAAAGGTCTTTACTATGTCTTTTTTCTCCCCTGCCCCCTAAAGCTGGGGCCAGAGGCAAAGGAATGGGAGGTAAGATCTCTGGAGGGCAAACACAGGGGTTGGAGTTATTAACAATTTTTCCACTTTTGTGAGGGTTCTGTGCCCCTAACACTCATAAGTGTGGAAGGGCTACTGTAGTTGTGGCCTTTTTGCATGAACTGATAAAAATAGCAGCATACATATCTTTCTGATCTATCTACCTCTCCATCTTGTATATGTGTACATGCATAGCTTCACAAAGAACTAGACACTCACTTGCAGGAGGAGGAGTTTTGTGCAATGCATTTTTGTGCACAAATTGGGAAAACAATGATAAAAATAGCACCTTTGGTTTCATGCCTGGAGGTGAGATTCTTCAAGAGGGATGCTGAACAATCACAATGCAGTCTGGTCATGCTGAGATGCCTGGACTGATGTGAAATCTAGAGATTTCAATCTTTACTCATTTTGTTCTTGAAAGAACCAATGAGAATGTTTAGCAATTTTCTTCCTGCTCTGAGAAGGTCTTTGAAAACTGCTCAATTTGCAAAGACTACCTATATTGAGTGCTCATCCTGTGCAGAATTTACAGATTTTTTTTTTCAGAAATAGTGTTATTTTCTGCACAGAAAATGCTATTACCTGCATGGAAAATTAGGTTTTCAAAGCACACCCAACTGATGGCCATGTATCCTCTGTTTAATAACCTCCAAAGAAGGAGAGTCCACCACACCCCTAGGCAGCATATTCCATTCTCAAATTGTTCTTGCGATCAGGAAGTTCTTCCTAACATTTCGGTGGAATCTCTTTTCCTGTAGTTTGAATCCATTGTTCTGTGTCCTAGCCTGTGGAGCAGCAACAAACAACCTTGCTTCGTCTTCAATGTGACATCCCTTCAAATATTTAAACATGGCTACCATGGCACTTCTTAACCTTGTAAACTTTTCTTCTCCAGGCTAAACATATCCGGCTCCCAAAGCCACTCCTCATAAGGCATGGTTTCCAGCTGTAACATTACCAGACTGACATCACTGTTGGGCTTAATACTGGGATCAGAGGAATGATAGGGCTTTGGATCCAACAAGCATACATAGAAAAGTATCTGAAACATCTCATTTCAGGGCCTACCACCAGCAGAAATATCCTGTAACATTCAGTGGTGTTTAGTATCTCACCCAGTGGGCAGTTGTTGCTTGCACATCACTGAGGTGGTTAGCCTGCTCTGGCTTGTAGTCCAAATTTTAAAAGGTCTCTCCAGGAGTGTAGAATCCTAACCCCCTTCCCAATTCACCACATTCACCATTTCAGTGACATGGGGGCCATCGGTTGCCAGTGATGTTTGTTGTGACAGCTGTCAGGCAATATTCAAAGGCATTTCAGAGTATTTGAGATATGACAGGTAAGAGTTCTAGATCTTTGACCGGTAAAAGCCTGTGAAATTCACATCTGCCTACAACTTTAAAAAAAATACATAAAAAAATCCAGAGCCTAAAGCATTCTAAAGATAAGATTAAATTTTACCTTATAACATGCAGCTTGGAATTTATCTTCATCTGCTTCCATGAAAATTTTGATTGGAAAGACGTGAAATGTTGGAAACTATTGGGTATTTATGAGTGTTCATTTCAGTTTTAGATGCTGAAAAGTGGGCTTCAACCCTAGCTTGAATGAAATCAAGTTCTATAGATTTTTTTTAAATAAGCAAATAAATGGGTGTTTATCCTCTGCCCATTTTGTCACAGTGCATCAGTCGCAAAATTAATCTCTCATCTAGCACTGAGGGTTCCCTTGCCTTCTGATTTTCCTAACCGGATGAAGCCTGTGTTGCTTTGCTTCTCTAACTGCAGTGCTGTTCACTGAGCTAGAAAACCTGAGGTTGAGGAGAAGAAATCATGCAGGGACAAGCCGAAACACATTTGTTTTTCCCAAAAAGGCTCATGCCATTGGACGACGAAGCAGCACGCTGCAGCCAAGGCACTGCATGAAACTGGACATCATTCACCTCAGGGTAGCGATGAAACCCCATGGCTGGAGGTAGTTAACCTGACATTGAGCAATAAGAATATACTGCATACCACAGGGAAGAAAGAAAAATGCAGCAGAAGGGAGAAGGGCTGGATGACCCAGTGCCGTAGGCCTCTTTTATCTCTAATGACCATGATATTTCTCACGGCAGTGTCAAAAAGGCTCTCTGTTCAAATGTCTTTTGTGTGACTCCCCTCCTGTTCCTCTGATTAGTGCCAGTGTCTTCTGCCCAGGGCCAAAAACTCTTCAGGATTTCTGCTCGCAATCACTTCTAGCAGCGGGGACAAGGCGATTTCCCGCAGCATGGTGTGTGACTCTCTCTGTGCCACTCTCCACATTAACATCTTGATTTCGAGTTGGTGGAAATCCCTCACAGGTCAGTCAACTGAAACAAGTGGGAGGGTGATCTCCATGGTTGGTCAATTGCTATTGAAAGCCAGCTGACCCAAAGTCTTGCTTCGGGCTAGAAGAGCTGAAATCATGGTTTGACAGCTCTTCATTATAATAGATAAATAAATGAATAAATATTTTCTGAATGTATTAAGCTGGCATAACAATGAGGGGAAAAAATGATAAGATAAATCATAGAATCACAGAATCTTAGAGTTGGAAGGGACTGCGAGGGACATCTAATCCAACTCCTCACCAGGTAGTAATGTAAAGCATGAAATAAGCCAGGGATATCAGAAAGGAAGCTATGGATGAATATACTGAATTAAAATGTGTGGTTATCCAGACACAACTGGACTTCAACTACCATCGGCCCTGGCCAGCATAACACATGATAAGAGATGGTGGGATTTGTAATTTAACACCTGGAAGTTCACTTATTGCCGATGCCAGACCTTACAAATTCCCTTCTTGGGCCTTTCACACTATATCATTAAAGCATTTGATTCTACTTCATTTGCCATGGAAGCATCCTATGGAATGCTGGGATTTGAAGTTTGGGGAATGGTATTTAACATTTTCATGCAGAGAGCTTTTAGATCTTACTTGACTTCAGACCCTAGGATTCCATACTGTGCATCCATGGCAGGTAAAATGGAGCCATCATATATATGTGTAGGGTGAAAGGGCTCCATGTCATGTCTAGGCTGAGACAGTGCAGTAGGCACTGGAGATCAAAGCCATCCTCTAAGACCTTGCTGGGTCCTCCAGAGATCTCCAAAGGTGCCATAGTTATAGGGACATAGCCAGCTGCTTCTATTCTTCTCCAGAAGCCAATAAATGGTTGTATTATTGTAGGATTCTAGCATGAGACAAGTGTGCTTTTAGGAAGAGGAAAGGGAAGATGGAGCAAAATTCCACCTGGTTAGAATGTTTCAGTTTGACCCGTTATGTGAGAAATCAGTCCAAGTTTTATGAGGAACAGATGAAAGAACTGTTCTCTTGCCCTGGAGTAGAGAGGATTAAGGAAAGACAGGAAAGTAGTTTCCAGAGATCAGAAGCATTGTCATGCAGAAGGCGAAGTATACTTTTTCTCAATGGCTCAAGAGGGCAAGACTAGAGGGAAATTGAAGGAAATGTGTCATCGAGAAATTTCCTAATATGAAATTGCTTCATTGTGGAAATTGCTTCATTGCGAAATAGACTGCCTTGGGAAGTGGGAGACTCTCCTTTGCTAAAAGTATATCAGTCAAAGCTGGATGACCGTTTGTCAGGGATGCTCACATTGCATCCTGCATCATGGAGCCTATATTGAACCAAGGGTTGGACTTGATGACCTCCATGCTCATTTTGAATGCTGTGACCCTGTGAAGAAAACTACCAGAAAGTGCCATCACAAAACTGTGCTGTCCACTTCAGTGGCATCTGTGGTGAGAAGGTCCCACTCTTAATTCCTTTGGAAATGCTTGCTGGAATCCTGTTGTTTAGTCCCACCTAGAGTGGAGCAATTCAAAGAACTGTTGTATGGTAAGTCAACACATAAGTAAATCCCTTTGATTCATAGGTCTACTTTATGCAGGACTAGCAGCAGAATTCTGGTCATTAATAGATCCTTTCAGCCCTGTTGACAAAGGAAGTAAGGAAACCAGCCTTTTCATCTTTAAAAATAAGTTGCCTTGTCTCATAGGGTCTATAGACTCACAACATCCACACATGTAATCACCAGTTCTGTTGACATTAACTAATTAGGTAGCTTAGTTTTTTCTCATTTACCTCTGTTCCTCTTTGTTCCTTGGCCCCTGCCTATCATTAACTTCCAGCTGTCACTCTCTTTTTAATTGGCCTCCCTGTACTGAACTTAACTTGTGCATTGTGTCAACCATGTGAAACATTTTAACTAGGTGGTGTTGTTCTTTTAACTAATGGAGGCAAAATTGCATCAACTTGTGCTGGGCTAATCAATTGATGAAACAAAGGCAAATTACCTTTTTTTCATGACAAGCAAACTTTCACACCAATGAAGCTTTTGAATGCTGATGGTGTACTGCTTGAGACTGAAGATGCATTAAAAAAATCCACAAATAAGCTTAATACCTTTTAGCAGGGAAATAGTTGCAAAGTCTTCTTCAGGGACCGTTGTTGGATTGTGACTCCCATCAGCCCTGGACAACATGGTCAATGATGAGAGATTGTCATAGAGTCATAGAGCTGGAAGGGGCCCTATCAGGTCCAACCACCTGTTCAATGCAGAATGACCAGCTAAAGCATCTCCAGCAGGTAGCATCCCAGCATCTTTCTGAGGACATCCAGAGAAGAAGATGTCACCACTGTTCTAGGTAATTGGTTCCATTGACAAGCTGCTCTCACTGTCAAGAAGCTCGTTTCAATGTTTAATTGATATATACCTTCCTGTAATATAAAACAATTAGACCTAATTCTACCCTCTAGGGCAGCTTCTTTGTGGCAGCCCTTGAGGTGTTTAAGAAGGGCAATTGTGTCACCCCTTGATCTTCTCTTCATCAAGTTGAACACTCCCAGCTTCTTCAACTTTTCTTTATATGTTTTTCTCCATACCTCTTATCATCTTCATTGCCCTTCTCTGAACTCGTTCTGAGTTGTCTATATTCTTCCTAAAATGAGGCTCCCAGAACCGAATGTAGTACTCCAGATGAGACCTGGCCAGCACAGAATATAGTGGAGCTATTACTTCCTTTGACTTGGAAACTATGTTTTTGTTAGTGCTGGCTAAGACAGATTTTTCCTTCTTCGTTGCAGCATCGCAAAACTGGTTCATATTCACCTTATCATCAACAATAATCCCAAGGTTCTTCTCACATGTACTGAGACAAATATGTCGCCATCCTTTATCTGTGCATTTGGTTTTTGTGGCCTAGATGTAGAATTTTACATTTGTTTCTGTTGAATTTCATTAGTTTCAGCCCAGTTTTCTAGTTTACCAAGATTCTGTTCCTATCTTCCAATGTGTTAACTACCCCTTCCAGTTTTGTATCATCTGCAGATTTGATAGGGATTCCTTCAGCTCCATCATCTAAATAATTGATAAATATATTGAAGATTGTAGGCCCTAGGACAGAACCTGCAGCACTCAGTTTGAGACCTCCATGTAGTCTGAAGCACAGCTCTGATGGCAAGTCTTTGAGCACATTTTCCAACCAATTATGGATCAATCTGTTGGTGTATCCATCTCTTTTATATTTAATCAATTTGCTAATCAAAATATCATGGGGGAACCTTATTAAATACTTTGTTGAAATCTAGATAAATGACATCCAGAGCATTCCTACCATCTACTAAACCAGTGACCTTTTTTTTTTTAAAAAAAGACATAATATTAATTTGGCAGGATTCTTTTTTATCTATTTTGAAAAGAGGGACAATATTTGTCCAGCTTACTGCACCTTAACAATTCTTCAAGAGTTTAATTAATCAATGAAGTTTAAAATTTTCAAACAGATGAGTCATCTGAGTTAATTTTTTAATTGTAATGGACTGATTTAAGTTGGAATTTATTTGGGAAGAACCTAATTCCAGTATTAGTTGATAATTAAGTTATTACTTAATTAACAACTAATACTGGAATTAGGTTCTTCCCAAATAAATTATTAAGTTATTACTTAATTAAATGAGAAAACAATTTTTACTTTCTCCAGCTTCTTCTTTAATATATGCAAATAATGATATTAATCTTTGTTTATTTTAGTTCATGATGAGTGATAATGATATAGTTCATGATTAAGGGTTTAAATCAATAAAGATGAAAAACAGCTAGGAACAGGGTGGTCTTCTTTGTGTTCAGGTGGTCCTCTTGCCTTGTAAACTGAACAGCATTTATAGGCTTCTCAGCTGTCCCAAGTAACAGAATTTTGAAACTCTTAACACTGGGACTTTTGCCTTGATCCACATGGGGGTCAGTTAACTAAAGAAATGGGAAGGTTTGAGAGATAAGATTACAGCAGATGGAGAAATAGAAAAAATATTCTTGAATACTTTCCAGGGAACTAAAGAACTGCATGGTTGGAACACTGTGTCCTGCATTAAATTTGGCATTTTTATAAATGCCTGGTAGGTTATTGATTTCACCACAAAATTCTATAATTTCCATATTTCAGAACTTATGTGAGTTTCACATGCATCCATTACCCTCCCCCCTGCCAAAAAAGATGGAGAATTTTTGGACCAAGGCTGGAAGAATCTCAAGAGAGTGTGGACTCTATAGTTTCAATGCACTATATAACTAAGTACCCCAAATCAGTTCATGAATGAATGAATGAATGAAATTTTCAACACATCAGAATCATACTGCATCACAGAGTTTGTAGTATACAGAGTTTCTGTATCTAGACTTTGGCTGCAACTGTGAAGGGTCATCTTGTTTGGCATATTTTAATACCTTCAGCAATTTGGGGAAAGGAAGAACATATTAGAATATAAATGTTAGAAAGACAAAATGGAGAACCCTGAGCCTTCCATGTGGTTTTCTGCCGCAGGGAATCATTCAGTATTTCAAACACAAATAAATTGAGCAGAGAGGCAGAATCATTTAAGAAACTGCATTTTCTGAGAAATGTCTTCAGACTGAAACATCAGTGTCAAAGGTTTCAGTTAATGGTGGAGAGAATCTGCAATGAAGACAAATATCCAACGTACAAGAGAACCTATTGCACCTAGATGATCCAAAATTTAACACTGTGCATTGTTCTCACTGAGCGTAATAGCATTTTTCGTCAAGGGCGCTGCAGTGTTAAAGAACCAAAAATTGAAAAATAAATTTAAATGGAAATAAGCAGGTTGAGGAAAATCAAGACATAAAGGGCAAAGGACAAAAGATGCATTTCTCAGACAAGATTTGAAAATAGATGAGAATCCAATGAGCCAAAAAGAGAGGATGAAACTGATGGAGAATGAAGCTATATTAAGGAGGATATGGATCTGATCCTGATGTTACTTACATCTGCTTTGCTTTGGCCCATCACCTCTGTATGGAAATGACCTGCATCAGACCATTCATGGATAAAAGAGGAAGGCCATTTCTGCCCTACTCTGTTAAAGTGCTATTATTCCACTTTCAACATCCTATAGAATCCTGAGGTTTTTAGTCTAGGGAGGGGGATTTAGAATTCTCAGTCGGAGAGCTCTTTGGACTCAGTAAACTACAAATCCCAGAATTCTACCAGATGTTGAAAGTGGAATAATAGCACTGTTAACAGTGCAGGGCAGAAATGGCTGAAGTGATACCACTACTCTACTTGGAATCTATGTGGAATTGTTGTTTGTACAAAGCAGGACTGTGTATGTCTCAGAAGCCTGGTTATCATTTCTCCTCTGCAAAGCAACATTAAGGAAGGAATGATTTGACCATCCTGACTTCTCAGCTGGTGGAACTGCTGCTCCAACAGTAACTGACGGAATCCTGGGAAGCTGGTAGAACTGCTGGTGCAAACGTATTCACCACTACTAGTCTCATAGTTGCTCCGAGTTGAACAGGAGCTCCAATGGTGCTGGGCCTTATTTCATCACCGGTAGAGGTTCTATTCAACTCATAGCAACTCTGAGAGGAATGCCAATCAAATGCAGAGTGAATTGGCTGCCCCCAAAGAAGCAAATTCACTGACTGTTCCTGACCATACTTCCTGCCAAAGTTCCTCTGCCATCTGTTGGTCTTAATGGCCAGGATTCTAGAGCCATTGTTTTGGCTAGAATAGAGATTGGAAGGCAGGTGAAAAGTAGTAGGTAAATTTAGGTATCACCATTTGCGCGTGTATGATCCATAGATTGACTTGTTGTTATATGCCTTCAAGGACTTCAAGACTGTCTTGGCAATATTTTTGCGGAGGAAGTTACTTGGGCCTCACAATTGAATTTAGGCCAACAGTATGCACAATTACTCATGGCTAAGATCCTAGCCCAGGGTTGCACAGTATAAATTTCGATTTGAGAAGTGATGCATTAATTGTGCAATGCAACTCGTGTGTTCAATGACAATGTTGCACAACTAAATCAAGGAATGCACATTCATGTACAACACATAATGCACATCCCGGTGCATTCAAGTACAATGCATATGTGTTATCAGTCTCATTGTTCATCAGTGTGCAAGGCTGCAATGCAAGCAACAGTAATTCCACAACCTTAAACTGAACGCAGACATTCTATATCAGCCAAAAATGTCCAGTCACTTCCATAGGTAAGGTTAACAGATGCATAAGACCCCAACAGGGCTCCTGTCCATAGCCTTTAATATCTTTAAAGAAAGCAAGATTTGAATATTTCAATAAACAAATTCACTGGAATGCACCCCAAATTCAACCTGCATAGAAAAATAATATTTTTCAAGCACCTCTTTCATAAGTATGAAAGAGCACAATTAAGGAGAACAAGTGGGTAACTAATGTGTGCTAAACAGTCCAAACTATGTATTCATAGCCTTTTGAGAACAGGCCTTTCTACATGTGCTTAGCAGCTCCAGTGCAGGAGGAGGGGGAGAAATAAAATGTCCCAGCATCTTTGCCTATTGACAAAGGACAGATTTTCTTCAGGGTTAGAGTAGGGTTGCTGTCACGTCTCTGGAAATAAATGGCAACTATTTGAACTTATCAGTGCAAGTATCTCCAACCATTAATGGAGAGTATATAAAGTTGATGCATAACCTCTGTGCAGCCTTGTCACATGCAGAATTCACTTCCTGCAGTAGCAATGATTACTGTCTAGATCCCTTATCACTCATCGAAGAACACAGTCTCTTCCACTTCACAGATTTGGATTAAGGTGGAAAAGACAGTGAGAGCAGTCTTATACCTTACAGCTGTTCTCTAAGAAAATGTAGCCATACTGATTTAAAAAGGAACAAGATATTAAAATGACAAATCTTTCCAATTAGGACTATGTAATAAATGGTTCTTGCTTGATCAGACCAACTCTGGGCTCTCTCCAGAAAGCCTCAGATCATTTGGTTTGAAAAAAGAGCATGCTCATGGGGAAAATCTCCCAATTTCATGTATTATCTCTCAGCTTCTTAAAAGTGTGAAAACACACAAAAATACTCCTGCTTCATCCCCACAAGCATCCCAGGACATTGTACTACCTCCAAACACCTCCATTTTCTTTTATAGTCCCTCTCAAACTTGGCAACAGGAAGTGACACAACATCACTTCCTGCCACCAAGTTAAAAGTGACTTCAGGAGTATTTGGGCTTTCTGTGGGGCATGTGACCCACAGGGGGTGGTGTGAGGAGGAACTGTCCCTTGTCACCTTATACAGTTGTCCACCTCGTGTGTAGAGGGAAAGTCTGACAAACTGGTATGATTCAAAATGCCAAACTGCAGCCCAGCCTTCTGATTCGTGACCAGCTTCACCTATCAAAGCTTGCCACTGGCTCTTCCTGAGTAGAAGAGAATATAAGAGGATGTAACTTTGTTGTTACATGGATTCAGATTGACTTTATATATGACAATCCTGTCATGCCCTTCTTTCAGAGCATGGAAGTAGACTCTAACTAAGAGACTGCTGAACAGGACAAGGTTACAGTATCACAAATCCCAAAGACAGAACAGGGTGCATTGCCAGCTCCAGCAGAGAGTCCTGCCACTTCAAATACAGAAGCCAACTTACCTGTACCTACATTTGCCAAGCTTAGACAGCAAAGGGAGCACTTGTGTCAATCTCAAGGATTTATAGGAGACAGCAATTACTTAGGGAGCAGCTGCATTAAGCTGCTGACTTATATAGGTGTTGCCCTTCCCCTGTAGGAGTTGTCAAAGTTTATCTGATCTTTCTGGCTAGTTGTATTCCTTAACTCTGTACCTGACCTTGGGTTGTATTGCTTGACTTTGGACTTCTTTGTTTTGCCTTGGATTCTGTTGGACTCTATTTATGATCCTTGTGCTTACTGAATAAAAGTAAGTAATAATCTGTGAGCTATTCAGTTTGTTTGTTTGAGTTATCAGCTGTGCAGCCTGATCTAGATAGGACAAACCCTAACCTGGGGTTTTCTTGGCAAGATTTATTTAGAGGAAGTTTTCATTGCCTTCCTTTAAAAATGAGAGAATATGATATGCCCAAGACCATCCAGTGGGTTTCCATGGCTGTTTAGGGATTTGAGCTGTATTCTTTCAAGAGTCTAGCACTTAACCACTAAACTATGCTGGCTCATGGCCAATAGACACATGGCTAGCATTTACCTGTTGTCTGTCTGTCTTCCATGCTTTTGAGGCAATGTATTTATTCTTTTTTTAAAAAAAAATAAATAAACTATTTATATATTTCCTCACCAGGTCCACTAAGGTGCTGTACAATCAGAGCAATTTCAAAAATTAAGGCCCATGTGAAACAACCCCAGCTTAGCTGCCTGCCAGAGACCTGAAAGAGATGGAACTTCTGAGTAATATCACCAGGGCCTGCTCCCTGTAACGTCCCAAAGGTTCATCTGTAGGTGTCGTGTTTTGTCTCTAAAATCTCAGAGTTTGGGACAGTTCTGAACCAGCAACCTTACTAGGGAGTTACTTCTTAAAATTTGTTCAAGCATATAAGATATGAAGATTTAGTTCAAGCCTCCCTTTAAATCCTGATGCCTCATAATGTACACCATTGTTTCCTTCTGTCTCTATTTTTTGTTCCATCCCATTGAGAACCAGCCAACTGTGGAAGATGGGACTGAAAGCTACAGCTTGAATGTGGGCAATCTTGAACCCCAAACTTGTGGAAAACACAAAGTAGGTCAAAACAGATACAGAGAAACCAACACCAGAAATTCTTGCTGATGCTGCTTTGACCTACAAAACCCTGGCTTGGGTCCAGATTACTTGAACCTGGCTTGAAGAACTGCATCTCCCTTTCTGAGCCCTTTGGAGCTTTATGATCATATGAAGAGGCCCTTTTCTCTGTCCTAACAGCTTCTTGGACTTTTTTTGGTATGAACAATGGAAAGGTCCTTCTCAGTGGCTGCTCCCAGATTTGGAACTCCCTCCCTAGGGAGGCCAGAATGGCCACATTCTTGTTCTCTTTTCTTCTGCAAGTCAAATCATTTTCATGCTGCCAGGCTTTTAAAAATGGACTAGGGTGGGTTTTTAATGCTGTGAGGTGCTGTTTTTAAGGTTTTTTCTTGCTGTTGTGAACCTTCATGTCATTTCTGTCTTGTGCGACTCTATAGCAAATCTATCATGAGGTTTTCTTTGGCAGGATTTGTTCAGAGTGGTTTTTGCATTGCTTTCCTCTGAGGCTGAGAAAGTGTGATTTTGCCCACAGTCACCAACTGGGTTTACATGACTGAGTGGGGATTTGAATCCTGGTCTCCAGCATCAAAGTCCCAGAGTTCAAACCACTACACTACACTAGTCCTCAAGGTTTGTATACAGTCTCTTAATGAATTTTAATATTTTTAATGTTTAATTTTTAAAATGTTATGAATTGTTTAATCGTTTTTATAAAAATCATTTTAGATTTATTAAATAATCTGTATAGTTTTAAACTGCATTGTTTTTAAATATGTTGTTAGCCACCTTGCATCCCATTAGTGGGAGAAAAGCAGGATATAATGAGTAAAATAAATAATAAATAAATGCTTTTCCCCCTTTTAGATAGGGATGGGTCACAGTTCTTCCTTGGCTTCTTAGTTCCCTTTATATAGGGATATCTTGAGCAATACCCCTTATTTCATTGAAGCTCTTAAATTCCCTTGGATGTCTTGTTCAAGGAAGTACCCCTTAATTTCAAACTTTTCTTTAGAAGACATTTTGGCGACAATTCCACACAGCCTAGTTGGACACATCCCCACAAAGAATGACAACAGGTTTTCGTTTAAAAATAAATGACTGGGTGTAAGAGGAAAAACTAGGTGTATCAGAAAATCATAATTCCCTCTTCCTTCCAGATTTTTAAATTCACTGTGACTCTGAGCCTACCATTGATATGAATTGGCTCAACAGCTTCTTTGATAGAATCACAAAGTTTACAGTACAAGCTGATCAACAACCTTTGCTGGTGATACTTTATCCTAGGGATGTGAGAAGAGCCTCTGGGTAATGTTTGCATTCTTTTCCGGGGATTGTGCTGTGGACTAGTGACAGTTCTATTTATTGTCGTAGATCCCTTTGAGGGACAGGTTGTAACACTCTGCTTCCCAGCTCCAACCTTTCCAGAGTTTAGCCAGACTGTCTTTCAGTGCTCACCCCCTTGAATCCCAAAGTCAACATGGACACGACTTTGTTGACTGCAGGAAGCAGGTCCAAAGCTTGAGGCTGGTATTTTAAACCTGCCTGGCATAACTAGATCACAAGAAACTTCAGAAACAAATAGGATGTGGACAGCTATCTGAAAATAGGCAGAGTAGAGAAAAACAAAGCCAGTGGAAGACCACGCAATGAAAACATAACCAAAAACAAGGGTTATTTGGGCAGCACAAAATGGGGGCTTTTCTTAAAGAAAAAAAACTTCTGCCCCCAGTGTTACCCCAAAAGGTGGGGGAACTTGAGGTCTACCACCAGTGCCAGCATCTCCTTAGAAACTGGAGAAATTATAGCTCAAAAGGAGGCCTGCAAGAGCGGGTGTCGTTACAGGATGTTTTTGCCTGTGTACATTAGTACTAACTGCAAGACGCCAGCTGAGAGTCAAAATAATGTTTTATTGAGGGATTCACAGACACACTCAAGAAATTAAGCAGTCTCACAAAGCACACAAGGCTGGTGAAGGGAAAGGAAAGAAAAGTTAGATAGAGATTTCAGGTGTATAGGGTGATATTTAAATCGTCCTGGAGTGAAGGATTGAAGAGAGGTGGCTCAAACACAAGGTTTGAGGATGGCATACAGGAACAAGAGTCTGGGGTGCAGCATGACACCCAAAGTGCTAGCAAAGCACAGGGGTTTGAGCTAGGGTTTAAATAACTTCGTTTCTATCCTGAGGGAGTGAGTATTAATTGCTCTCTGGCAGACTGGACAAAAGGGATCTGGAACAGACTCATTGTCTTATTTTGGGTGACAAATCATTGACAGGAGTCCTGACAGCCTCTTCATATCTTAGTTGCGGAAGGTGATTGGGGAAGGTTTCGGCTGGAAATATGCACAGCTGATGCGCTTGCCTGCTGTACCTGAGTAGTTTCATTGACTACTGTATTCATATGTTGAATTGTTCACAGAATTGCTGGAAATCTATTTGCTACAGGTTTTCCTGCTTAACTCTTCTTGATCTGGCCATGCTGAGGCAATGCTGTAGGTGTACGGTCAGAGTCCTACTTGCTGCATGTTTCCCAGACATGTGTCCCATTTTTATATAATATGCCATGCCCATTAAATGATATTTCTTGCCATTCATGCTAGGGTTGTAAGGCATAATAACACTAAGGAAACTGTCTTTCAGTGCCTAAATTTCTAGCTTTGCAAAAATGAAACTTTGAAAATTGTATCTGATATTATTTCCTTTCCCTTGGTCACTTTGCCTGCCCCTTTTCTCTGGATGCTTCAACTATTTCTTAATGTTTCTAAAGTAATATCTAAATGATTGCAATGCAAGCTATTTGAATACTTGAAGAAAATTACATTTGGAAGGCTGAATTCTTAGTTGGGGGGCAGTGCTTTCATTTTGCACCCCTCTCTCCCATACCTACCTCCTTGGCCAACAAGCTGAAATCAGGAGCTGTTACACTGCTTGCCACACATCTCTCCCTGATTACAACAGGGCTGAGCAATTGTGGCACTTTCAGAAACCAGTTTTCTACCCCTGAGATTGTCCATGGCTCTGTGTACTGAGCAAGCAACTCAAGGTGGTGAGGAGAAGTTGACTGAAGCTTACTTATGACTTTGAGAAACAGGGTTTTTTATGATAAACCCTGCAGGGGAGGAATTCTGCAACCTATAATTTCTGCCCTTTTGCTGTCTTTCTGTTGGCAGGCAAAGGCTTCGATTCTGATAGGCTTTTGAAAACTGAAAGTTTGGAAAGGAAGGGCTTTTAAGAGTGTGCTGCATTCTTTTAATTCTACTCTCTGGAATTCTGTTGGGGACTTACACCTGCAAGAATTAGAATTGGGCAGTTCCATAGTATCCACATCCAGTAAAGGACTGCTCTTACTTTATCCAATAGAGAATTCAGAAAAGTGGCCAATGCTCGTTGGTTCCATTGTGTATCAATCCCATTGTTTATCAGGACACGGATTAGGGAGTGTCAAAGCACATCAAATCACTTTTGCCCATGTCCCATTATGCATTTTCACAATTCGCTAGTAGGGTTTCTTACCATCTCTGCTCTGTAGCTAAGTATATATGAAGTTATGTAACATAGACTATGATAGAAGAGTCTAGCCTCTGTTGTTAAATTGCACTTTAAAATTTAAATTGTATGCTTTAAATTGCTTTTGGTATTGTTAACAGTTTTCTTTCTGTTTTAATGCTGATCTTTTGTTTTTTAAACTATGTTGCATTTGCTTTAGTTTGCAAGCCACTTTGAGACCTGATTGCGGGGGAAAAGGTGGAATACAGATGATGACGATGATGATTTCGAAGGTGATTCTGAAGATGCAGTTCAGACATTTTTGACCAGTAAAAAGCCAGTCCAGGGAGTCTGAAGAGATCAAAGGCCACCAAAAAAGATCTATAGGTGGTCCAAGCTTGCCCATTCCTGTTTGAGAGAGCTGCTGGAGCATGTGCAGGGAGACTGAAGTTGTTGCAGTCTATGACCTGGGCAAGGCTGAGAACTGATTCTTGAATACAAAGACAGAGGGGAGAGAGAAAGAGAGACAGACAGAGAGGGGCGGAAAGAGTGCTCATGGTGATGAATGTAAGTGTAACAAGCAAGTTTTGATACATCAAACAGAAGATCCATCAAGTCCAAGAAATTTCATTCAGTCCAACATCCTGGTTTCCAGAAATGGCTTATCCCATGTTTCTGAAAGACACAAGTCATTGCTGAAGGCAATGGAGTTCTCTTGGGCTTCCTCCCAAACATCTACTATCAAGAAGCATATTAGCTGTGGTTATTATTTATTTTAATATCCCTCTTGTTTCAGGGAATCCACAAGTTGGAGCTGGAAGCAGTGGAGTTTTATACATTCCCCCAAAACTTCTGGTATTAAGAGATGTGTTATTTCTGAACCTGGAAACCACTTATATATTTATTTATTTTAACACTCTGCCTTTCTTCCAATACTGAACAATAATGTAGCTTATAATAGGAGTTTTTTTAAAAAAAAAGTACACACACAGCTGAAAATATTGTAAGTACTAAGACAATCAATTTATTATATTAATAAATAAAATTAAAAATAATTATTTTAGTACCTCAAGGGGAAGAATGACACCCACCATTAAATCCCCTTCTTCAGCAGCCAGTTGTTTACCAAAAGCCTGTCTAATTAAAAAGGTTTTTGTTTGCCCAAAGAAGACCGCCAAGGGGAGGCACGTGGGAAAGGATTCCACAGCTGGAGAGCAGCAACCGAGAAGGTCCACTTTCATGCCCTTATCAAACGCATCTGTGAGAGTGGTGAGACAAAGAAAGACATTCCCTGACACTATTAATACCTGGGGCAGCTCTAAGAGGGGTATATGATCTTTGGATCTTAAAACTCATGTGACAAACAGCTATTGGCAGACCTACCCTGAATTTGTCTAAGTCCCCATTTAACATCATATAAGACCATTAGCCTATTTCTTTGTTTATATTTAATTTAATTTTTATCTCATCTTCTCACACAGTTTAAAAAAAAAAGCACATCATTAAGAACAAATTACAAACAGGCAATAGAATTGTTAAAACAACCAGTAATTGACTTAGTTTCAAAGGCCATTTTGAAGAGTTGTCTCTTCAGACTCTTCTTCAAATGCAGCATGAATGGGAAACTGTTCCCAGCTCTGAAAAGGATGCATTCCCCAACCCGGAAGCAATTCAGGAGAATCTGCAGTTCACCTCTCTTGAAGAACCTAACTTCATGACAGGTTTATAATGAGCTTATTTTTAAAACCACCTAGGCTACTGGATGGACAGATTGATTACATTCTGCCCTCAACTCCTTTTAGAGATATTGGAACACTTCTCACTGCCATGGTTTCTTCAGAAGCCCAAGTTGTCTGGACTGATACCAACCCTCGTCAACATGTGACACACTGAACCAAAATCCAAATGTGAATGGCAATACACTGTGGCTGCAATGTTCCCCCTGGGCTGCACTGAGAATTCAGTGGGCTGCTATAAATGGCTTTTGGGTTGTTTCTGCCTTAGTGGATCGTATTTTGTCCAGGCCTGACCTTGCCTGAAGCAACTACTTTCTCAAGGGTATACAAGAGAGTACCTATAAAGAATGAGCCTTTATGTACAGCAGATCTATTCAGCCCAAGTCTGCAGTGTCTGAAAATCATTACCGACAGATGGCTGTTCAGTGGCCTGTGCGAAAAGTGCTCTTTTGGTCTCAGTCCAAGAGTTGGGGAACAGGTATCTGCATTGCACTTGGCACTTCCTAGCACTACAGTTGACAACCTCTGCGGAGAGGCCAAAGAACAAATGGCTTGCTGAGTTGAAATTGTCCTCTTCCTGCTCCAGGAAAGGGTTGAAGCTTCTTGGCAGGTTGAAATGAGAATATCTGTTGTGCTCCCGCCTCAGGTATGTGTTAATATGACCTCAGCAACCTGGCCCTAACCATTCATTGCATTAATAAATATACAGCTAGACTTAGTTCTTACAGAAGCAATAGACCACAGACTGTTTCTGTGATAACCATCAGCCTGTACAGGATTGGTGATCCAACCACAAGGCCATGTGAGTCAGTTGCCTCAGGGGTGAGATTTTGGATATCATGAAAGGGCAGCAAACTGCTAGTTATTTAATGTATTATAATTATGTTTCCTCCCACTTCTATGAAGGGTGAAAGGCACCTGAGATATTTTCTGGCACAAGTACCAATATAAATAGACTGTTCATGGGTACTCAGTGGAGGGAGGAAAGATGTACCATATGCTACTTTGCCTCACTGAAAAAACTATTTTGGACCATGGCTATCCATATTCAAAAGAAGTATACATATAGGAAGCTCATGTACTGAGTAGGAACTTTATCCTGTTGTTCTTCTAATACTGGAACTCAAGGCAGCTTACGAGATATTAAAAGAATACTTATCGAGATGTGGGTGGTGACTGATGCTGCAAGGAGAGGAATATTTTGATGACTTCCGTGAAGGAGATCAGAGTATAAGTTGTGATTGGAGCTTGGTGCCAGATCACAACATATTGCGGGGGCAGAGTAAAGGCTATTTAAGCTGGATCACCCCCTCTACATGCTCTTCTGGATTGTTGCTGTGAAGGAGAGCAGTTTGCCCCTTTGCTGTCTCAATCTAAGACTTTGTTGGCTGCATCTTTTGTCATGGTTTGGGGGCAGTAGTGTGTTGCTTGTATGTGTGTGGTTGTTTGGTGTGTGTTTGTGTGTGTGTGTGTCTGTTAGCGCCTGGTACTGGGAGAGATTTGTTGAAGTGAATGTCAATTGGATTGAGGGGAGACATCTGTACATGTGTCAGCATGCTTTGTGTGTTGTGGAGTGGCTGTGTGATAACCTGGTTACAGTACATGTTGTCAACACTATGTTTTCCAAATCATCCAGGATCATGTGTCTTGTGAGGGCATTCATATTGCATTGTCTGTGCTTCAGTATTATGGGTACAGTGCTCCATGTTGCTGATGTGGATAATGGGACTGTTGACACTCTTTCCTGCCAACAGATGGAACACTTTAGGCAGCTGGCCATAGAGGTGGACCACAAACCTGTTCCCCTGCTGTTAGATCTGTGGAACCTTGGAAGGGTGAGATTGTGCAAGCCATAGCATTGTCATTAAATCCAAGCACTAGGCATGGCTACAAGCAGGCATGTTAAGAATTCAAGTCTTTTAGGATGATTTGATGGACTTGGTACTACTTGGCCTCTCCCTGTGCAGCATGTGCTATCTTATTATGTATTCCTAAGGGGCAAGAGTCTGGCTTCTCAATCAGTTAGGTTCAAATTGTTCACTTTGGCCTTTGCAGCCAAGGCTCAATGCATGGTAGACACTACCTCTGATTCTAGGATTTGTAAAGGTCTGGAGTGCTGTTTGAGAAAATGTGGTCCGATCAGGGACACCTGAGTAGTGTTATCTCCCAATGTGCTTTGGGGACTGGGTAGTGTGTGGGTAGAGGTCTGTAATTCTAATTTTGAGGTAGTCCTTTCTTTAATGTTGCTTCTTTGACTGCCTTCTTTGGGGTTTTGCGTATTTGTCAGTTGGTGGTGGCATCAAAGAGTGAAAACACAGGGAGAGCATTGGCAATTACAGATTTGGATTTCAGCAGGGAGGTTGTTGTATTGTGCATTAGATGCTTGAAGACTGATCAGTCTGGGAGTTGGGATAAGCGGAGCTTTTGCTCTGATTCCTCACTCTGTCTGGCTTGTGCCTTGCAGAGTTATGTTGATCTCAGGGGGTCACAAGCCATGCTAACTTTTCATTCCTTACCAGGTTCCAATTTTGAGCAGTGACGTCAATGGCGCTGCAGCATTTGGGTCTTAGAGGGGGCTAACTTCTGCACCTATTTTAGGATTGGGGTGGCTTCCACAGCTTTGGTGAGGTGCCTGAGTTCCCAGGACATTCAGTGCATTGTGCACTGAAAATCTTGAGCGTCCAGAAGGTACATTCATCCACTGAAGTTTTGAGTGTCTCTCTTACTAACCTGTTTCATTTTCTCTGTTTTCTTGTAGACAACAGGTCCTGTGTGGCAAGATGGTGAGTCCTGATTTGTGGCCACAGCATGGTCTTCTGGCTGTTGTACCAGGCCTGAAATTGCCATTTTGGGGCTCAACTATGTCCGAACAAGGTATCCACTGTAGACTGGCTGGGCAAAAGAAGCCTGCAATTGAGTGGTCTATTGCCCTTGTTGTTTGAGGAGCACCGGAGGCCTCTGTCTGATATAGTAGTCATTCACCTTTTGGGGAATGACCTGGGCTTGTTGAAAGGCAAGGCCCTTGTATTACAAGTGCTGAACTATTTTCAAGTTATTAAAATCCACTGGCCTGGGGTATCTTTGTTTTTCTTTTCCTGCTTTAGTCCCATGCCAGGTGTGGCAGGGGGTGGGTGACCCATGACACTTCCATTGTGTGTGTAGGATGGTAAACAATGAGATTCGCAATACCCTGGTAAGGGTTTGGTCCACTCAATCTTCCATAGACTACTTTAAAGCTTCTTCCAAAATGCGTCCTTGAAGGATTCTTTTTCTTTCAGCTCCCTCTGTGCTTTTTATTATTTCCATTTTGGTGAGAAAATATAAAGATAAGAAGGTTTTTAAAGTAGGGGATTTCCTTAGCCAAAAGCTATAAGAGAAGAACAATTTTCACATGACCTAATCCTCTACCATCTCTTCCCCACAGTTTTAGTGGTTAGGGGAGAGGGCTATAAAATACTGAGCTGTCTTCCTGTCCCTAAATTCTTGCATTAGCAGTGTGAATCATAAAAATCTATTTGCTCCTACACTGGATGCCCATTGTTCAAGGCCTTCTAGTCTATTCAGCGGGTACTTTTGGATCCCTGTGCTTGGAGGACATTGGATTCGATGGCCCTTGGGATCCTGTTGAACTCTGTGATTCCAACGGACAGGCAAACAAGTTGTGCCCCATGCCATGTGCAAAGATAAACATCAGCTAAAGTGTGAATAACAGACAAGTTGCAAATGTTCTTTAAGTGAAGCTAACTGATATTCTAGAGCCAGCTGAACTAAATACTACTTTCCAAGTGACACATTGCATTTTCTGAAGGTAGGCTTTAGTACAATGTTTCTTTCACAAATGAACCATCCTCTCAAACAGCACTGAGGTCAGAGGTCAAGGTGGTCTCACTGAGGAAATACCATCCTCAATGCTTCCCTCCAGTCTTCTTTTTCTGGCACAAAGGATAGAAAATCAATGTATATGAGAATAGCCCTAAACCCAGTGTGCATTCATGCTGCAAACTAGTACCCCCCTGAGATTAAGAAAATAACATGGGGTAGGCGGAGGAAACAAGTTGCTATTTTTCATCACCATCTGAAGTGCTTGGAGGACTTGGAAAGGACTGGCTCCTGGCTTGTACAAAAGTGTCTATTGTTGGGGAAAGAGAGGGGAGATTGATTTTCTTTCTCAAAGTTAAATGGAGAAAAAAACAGTGCATAAAGCAAGTGACTCTAAGTGTCGTGCTGGATAATCTGAAAGCAACCAGGCATGTCTGTCATTGTTACACTATGATATCGATGGAGTGTATATTCTCCCTGTCCCTTGAGCATGTTAAAAAGAAGATGTTTAAAAGTCATCCAACGTTGTCAAGTGCATCTATAAATAATGTCTTAAGAGCAAGGGGCAGCTGAACATCGTTACCAGGGGACCAAGGCCATTTTGCACACTTTACAATAAAACCAAGATTCTTTCCCCTGGGAAATAGCCTATCCATTGGCTGATATTCTGTTATTATCATATGGAGGTATAACTGAAGGTTACACTGACGTATGTACCTCTTTGGTTGTTGCAGATGGATGAATTCAGAACTACCATTTGCTATGATTCCTTCCTCAAGCCACCAAACTGTGTTCTGGTTGAGCATTTCTCCTTATAGCCTTTCATTGGCCAGGGAAATATGGGAAAGGGATGAAGGACAGCGAGGAATCCAGCTGATTGTGTTCCTGCAGCCACCTGCAGGAAGAAAAAGGGTCCTCTGGAGATGCAGAAAAGTATGGCAACATCTTCTTGCACCTGGTTTCAGGAACACAATTGGCTGCCTATTTGACTATTGCTCCAGCCACTGAACAAAGTTGTGGGGAGATGGCCAGCCTGCAGACAAGCACACAACAACAACAATGCATGGAAATAAGGCAAACTTAGGGCCTTTCTGCACTACGCTATTATAGTGCTATTCTTTCACTTTCAACATCCTGTGGATTTCTGGGTTTTGTAGTTTCTTGAGGACAAAGAGCTCTCTGGCTGAGAATTCTAAATGCCCCTCCCTAAACTGCAAACCCCAAGATTCCATAGGACATTGAAAGTGGAATAATAGCACTAAAGGCAGTGTAATACAGAAAGGCACATATGTTCCAACTGAATGCTGGCTATGACGTGGCATCTGGTGATGTAATGTGTGGCCTCAGATATACCACTACAGCAACTGGAGGGAGGGCAGTGGCGGAAAAAAAAAACCCGTGGCTCTTCCATGGTTGTGCATCCTTGTTATAGATAGAGAAACTAAAATGGCAGAATCATTGTTCCTTTATATAAACCAGGAATAGTCAAACTGCAATCTTCTCAGTGTCATTGGACTGCAAAAGCCAGTATTTCTAATCATTGGCAAGGGCTGATGGGAGTTGGAGTTCAACAACACTGAGAGGTCTGTGCTTTGACCACTTCTACTGTACAGTGACATGGCAGCTACATTTGGAAAACAATGCTGGAAGCCCCAGCTCAGAAAGGATATTATAGAGCTAGATGAGGTATCAAAAAGAGCAATGAAAATGAATAAGAAGTTGGGGCACTTTTTCTGTAGGGAGAAAGACTGCCAAACTTGGCACATTTTAATTTAAACAATATTACCATGCCATACACCTCTGTTCCATGATATGATAGTCCTTACTTAATTTGTGTTGGAAATGCAATGTTGTTTAGCATTTCAAGAGTTAAATGTGTCTTAGTGATAGCAGCAGCGATGGGTTAAATCGGTTTCCATGCCCTCATCTCGTTGTGTGTTATCCACCTATCCTAACGTTCCTAAGATATAGACTGAGATCATTCCACTTCTTCTCCCTGCTTCCTCTTATTATCTCAACAAAACTGAAACTAGCTTTGTCCTTCTCCTTCTTCTCTGCTTAGCCTAGCTTAGCTTAGCTCCCTTAGAGAGCTTTCCTTTCTCTGACGGAGTTCCTATAATAAAAACTTTAGTTTGTCTTCTATAGTCATTGGTGTCATTGCTTTAATCATAACAGAAAGCCACTGGATAAAAGTGCTCTCTATCAATCTGTAATGACATCGATTCTGGCTTAGTGTGATTATTGCAAAGATTTGCACTGAACTCTGGGAGCCTCCTCCTGTTTGCTATCTACCTCCTTCCTACTTACCAATCCTGACACCTGCTGGAAATGTATGTGTGTGTGAGATGTGCGTGTATAACAACTGCATAAGATTGATTCCCAACATTCCATAGCAACAGATTCCATCAAAAGAACCTGCTAGGAGGAAAACTTTTCATGGACTGCTGAAGGAACCGCAAGATGCCAGCCCCGCAGTACTGAGGTCCAAGCTGGAATGATTCCTCAGCCCCCTTGGCTGCAGTTTAAGATGTCCCTTTGTTTACTTGGTATCACCATATCTTGTTGGAAACTCTGGTGTTTTGGAAAGAAGAGGTACAAGAAATTCTCAAGTTCCATTCTTCTTCGCATGGGAAGCTGATTTTCACTGAAGTGGCACCACTTAGAAGACTTTTGGGGGGAGAGGGGCTTTGAGATTAAACATTCTCAGATCTTCATGCTAGCTGCCAGATGGTGCCTGGGGCCCTGATTTCTTGTGAAAAAAATGCACATTTCACTAATGAAAGCCAACAGAAATCTTTCTAACATCTTCTTTTCCTCTTTATCCTCCACACCATTGCTTTCCTTATGACTTCAATTACAGCTTATGGATTTGACCATCTTTGGTCCTGAGCAGGGTCACTTCTACCATTAGGCAGTGATGTGGTCTTTTCAGGCAGCAGATGTTAGTTATCCTGAAAGGGCAGCAAAGTATTAGTTCCTGGTGTATTTTGATTCTGTGTGTTTGTGTGTTTGTGTGTGTGTGTGTGTGTGTATGTATGTGTGTATACACACACACACACACACACACACATATCTACTATATAAAAGTCAAAGTTTGTGAGTGAGTTTGTCTGTTTGTCTATGTCAGGCAGGTGAACACTTCATATGATTGGCTGTATGAGGCAAAGGCCTCATATGATTGGCTGGCTGTGAAGATTCTATGGAATCCTGGGGTTGGCAGTTCAGAGAGGGGTCTTTGGGATTCTAATCCAGAGAGCTAAGGCCGGCTGCTATGGAGATGAGGCCTAGCAGCAAGAAGGAGGAGGGCAGTCTATTCCCTCAAGAACCCAACTTCTGTATGTTAATAACTCTGAATATAGATTGGATTGGGGAATATGGGAAAAAGTTACATGTACTGGACAAGACAGATTGGGGAATCAAAGACACAGGATCTCAAATCTGTGTATTTTAACCGCATCTAATTCCTAAGGGAAGGGAAGGTAATTCCTAAGGTATTTCTAACAAGAATTACCTATGAGAAAATAAAATCCCAGGCAACGCTGGGTAAATACACTAGTAATATCTAAAAGTCAAAGTTTGTTTGTCTGTGTCAGGTGAAGACCTCATATGATTGGCTGCCTAAGAAGATTCTATGGAATTCTGGGGTTTGCAGTTTAGGGAGGGGGCTTTAGAATTCTCAGCCAGAGAGCTCTTGGGTCCCAGTCAACTGTGTCTGTCTTGAATAGTCCGGTTGCTATGGAGATGAGTCCTAGCAGCAAGGAGGAGGGCAGTGTATTCCCTCAGGAACCCAACCTCTGCATGTTATTAACTCTGAATACAGATTGGATTACGGAATATGGGGAATATGGGGACAAGACAGTTTGAGGAATTAGAGACACAGGATCTCAAATCTTTCTAACAAGCATAACCTATGACAAAATAAAATCTTGGACAACGCTGGGTATGTATGCTAGTATGTATGTATGTGTGTGTGTATGTATGTGTGTGTGTGAGTGTGTGCGTGTGTGTGTGTTTGTGTAAATTTCTTACTGCCAGCCACAGGAAGAGGCACTTGGAGTACTATGCTATGCAAAATCCTACTTGTAGTCCAAACTACAGTAAAAAAACTGAATTAATTCTTGAGTCAACACTTCTGTAAAATGGGTTTGCTCTAGTTCGATGAGTCTGATCTAGTCAATTCAATGGGCATAATCTAATCTGAGTATGATTCATACCTTTGATTCAGAGAGAAATATGCTGCTGTGTCTCAGGGAAGAAAATGTCTTGAGCTAGCCTTGACTCTGTGAGGCTGAATACATCACAGTTGCCCCCATCTTCTTCAGGAATGTCCAGCGGTACCATGAAACAAATTCAGGGTAGCTGTGTTGTCTGTGCAGCAGAATACAATAAAATCCAAAATCCACAAAAAAAAAAACTTTATTGATCAACTAGAATGCATAGAATTCAAGCATTGCTTGATGTATTTTGTGCATCTTGGTTGGCCAGTAAAGGTATTGCTCTTTTGTGGAGAGTGGTACCAATTCATTCAAGCACCTATGAAGCATGTAAATGAAGCTCTAACTGTGTCATGTTGAGAAAGATAGGAGAGTTGCTACTTTTTGAAAAGGGAATTCTAAAAAGAGAGAAATCACTGTGGGGGAATTGCTTACATTTGAGGTTGAGTGTTAATTGTCTAATGTGTCATTGATTTGGAGAACCAAATTAATTTCGGCAGAAAAAAATGGCTCTGGGGCATCATTTTTTTCCTACCCATTTGTCCTTCCTCTTGTATTTCCACAATTAGGCATTAGGAAGCCAAAAAACAACAACAACTTGTTGACAACTCTATGGATCTATTCAGCCTTAGAGAGTGGGTCACCTTACTAAAGGCTAAATGAGATATATCAAGGGAAGATTCAGTTGTTTATATCTGTCCTTTCCCTGCCATTCACATAGAAAACAGGAATGAAAGCCCAATAGAGCTCTAATTTTTAACAGAAAAAGCTGGGGGAAGGTGACTAGGGATGAACGCTTCCTGAAATAAAGGTATGCTGTGAAATGTTATGCAGGGATGGGGAAAATATTTGAAAAACAGTTAAAATATGTTTCTAGAGTGTTGAGAAACCCTAACAAGAAGACTCATGGGCTGACAAGAATCTTTGCAGTTTGAGATTTACAGCATGAAAAAAAAAATTGCATGTGGTTGTTTCCTGCAGAAAACCACACATTCTATGCAGAAAATAACATGTTCTGTGCAGAAGTATTATTGTCTGCATAAAAAAATGATAACTAGTTGCATTTATTTTAACTTTGGTTAAAATGCCTTGCCTTGGGCCTCAAGAGCTGGTATTCAGTATTGCAGTTACAGATTCGTAACCTAGAGTTATGGATCTGCAAGTATTCTGTATTTACTAATCCTATGTACTTTAACAGCCACCAGCCACCACCCCATATTAAGAGCCATTGGGGTGCAAGAAGGAGGATGCTTCCACCCAACTCCTGCCAGTAAACAATCCTGTGATGATCAGAACCAGGACTGCTGTCACAATTCCTTCATGAGGGTGGAGTTAAGCCAGGAGACATTACTTAGCTGTATCTCTGTGATATACAGATAGGCCTGTTACCCCAAAACATGAATGAATCAGGGGTCCGCCCACAATGCCAGTGCCTCCATGAAATGGTGGGGAATGTTAGCTCAACAAGGAGGCCTGCGAGAGAGGGGTGACCTTATAAGATCTTTTATACCTATGTCTCCTAGTTCTAGTGCAGGGAAGAACCAGCTGGAGATCCAAAAAGTAAGCTTAATTATTTTATTGGGGGAATTGCAATCACGCACACAAGATCCAAACAGTTGCACAATCACACCAGGCTAACTGTAGGAAAAGGAAGGAAAGTTTTGGATAATGAGATTTTCGGGGCAAAGTGGGTGATATTTATCAATCCAGAAGAACAGTGAAGAAGCAGCAATGTGGCTTAGACACAAGTCTAAGATCAGTACACAAATGAGAATTGGAGCGGCAGAATGGTGACCCACTACCAGTGTACTGAAAGTTGACTGGCCAAAAACTGGGGTTTAAATGCTCTTTATCTGCAAATGGGATTTAAATATGACTTCAAATTAAAAAAAAGAGAGAGAGAGAGAGAGAAAATCCCCTAGGTCTTTCAAAATAATGCAAGAGATGTTGGGGATTAAGGATTTGTTAGCATGAGTCTTCATCTGAATAACTGCTTGCTATAGTTTATGCAGCCACAAGAAAGAGAATCAAAAAGTTATTGTGACAATAAATGAGGGAAACCCATAACTATCACCTGTCACTTCTAGATAAGCACAAATAAGTCTCCATTGAACGTACTTAATTACTCATCACTGGCTGGAGGCTTCAAAACTTTCTGAGGGGTGGGAATACTGACATCACTTAAACAGGACAAGACATCTCTGCTTTTTAATTAAAATTTCCATTTAAAGCCTAGGGAGTGTAAACAAGGCTTGGACATTCCTTAGGCGATTCAAATCCCTCCCTTCCAATTTATTACATTTAGCTAACAAGATTGGGGGGAAATTAAAAAAAAAAATCTTCGTGCTGTCTTGTCACTTCTGATTACAAGTAACAAACATTTGTGTTCAAGTGCCAGATTCTTGACCTGCTATTAAAAGTGCCTCGTCGGACATTTTGAAATCAGGAGAAGCAAACCAAAGAAAAGTGGGGAATCCGTGGCACGCACATGTCCCTCCGTATTAGTTAGTCCATGTCACAAATGCTATTGCTATGCCCAGAACCATATTTTGCCTTTCCATCCATTATTGTTTGTTTATTGCATGTAAATCTTAGAGACATAAATTTATAGAGTTGGAAGGACCCAAAAGTCATCTTTGGAAGCACCCAAAAAGTATAACACTCTCACAGGCTGGAGGAAAATCACAGCAGAAGTATATTTGATGAATGGTTATCCAATCTTTATTTGGAAGCTTCCAACAAAGGAGGGCCTACCACTTCCCAAGGGAATTAATTCCACTGTGAAACAGTTTTATGTCAGGAAGTTATCCTAATGTTTAGTAAAAAAAATCTCTTTCTTTGTAGTTCATATCCATTATTTTGGGTCCAAAACTATAGATGAAAGCATGCTCCAACTTTCAACCCTTAAAATATTTGAAGCCAGCTGTCATATAATTGCTCTCTTTCTGTAATATTTTTATACCTATCATATAACTTCTCAATCTTCTCTTCTCCAAGCTAAACAGGACCAACTCCTTTAATAGTTCTTTGCTGGGTTTGGTGTCTACACTTTTTTGTCATTTTTGCCTCCTTCTTCTGGAGATGTTCTGGCTTGTTCATGTCCTTCTGGTTCCCAGAATGTAAATCATGCTCCAGATTAGATCTGACCAAAGCAAAACAGAGTGTCATTGTTACATCCCTTGATGTGAACAATATAGCTCTGTTGATCCAGCCTAGATTTAAAACTCCTCACTCTTCAGGAGCAAAAGCTTCCATAGTAGCTTACTGATTGATAAAACCAAGACAGCATTTGGCCTCAGATTTATAGCCTAAAAATAATGTTGCAAAGAGAAAAATGAGTTTTGTTTTTTTGTTTTTTTTGTGGGGGAGAAAACTAAGAAAACTTGGGCCTAATTCCAGGTGTTAGTTCCATCTAGAGCAAACCTATGAAATCAATGTGATTTACATAGGTGGCAAGTTAACAAATTCTTATTGAATGGTTGTACTCCAGTTGAGATTAACAATTGGATTTAAAACTCAGCCTCCAATGATTAATGTCATCTGGCTATTGTAAAAATCAGCTGTGGTAGATATATGAAATGTTGATAGCCCTCACACTGGTCTCTCCTGACCTCCTGGAAAAACTGGGAATTTTAATGATGGGCGGAGGAAGAAAACAGATACAAATAACATGCTATTTACTACTGATTCCTTTTGAAAATGATAGAGAATGACTAAAATGTATTTTCCTTGTACCCCGATGAAGGATTAACTCTGCTGGTGTTACTTTTATTTTGATAGTTACAGGGATATTGCCCCCCTAAATAGTAGATGAGGAATATAACAATTCATTGTCTTCATATCTGGAGAGCATCCACGTGACATCTGGATGGAGCAGGAGAGAGAAGCACACCCCGAATGCTAAGAACGTCAATAAATGGAGATGGCATAGGACTGGATGATTTGTTGTTGTTGTTGTTGTTGTTCTGGATGATTTATTAATATTATTATTGCTGTTGTTGAAATATTTGCTGGCATTCAATATTGCAGTTACAAATTTATAAGCTAGGCCTTTTCTGTAGGAAGATGCACTTGCACATCATCCCATTGCAATCTTGATAGTGCCTCCGCTGTGATGGGAGCATGTCCTCAGTGCTCCTCTCCATGCATGACCTCCTGCAGGAGGAAGCACAAGGGACACCCCGCTTCCTGCTGCGCTGCATCTGGCCTTCTTCCCATGCTGCAGTGGGGAAGGAAGAGCATCATCACACTTCCAGCCCTTCTGCATGGCTGGCTGCAATGGAAGGCTTGCATGATTGGGGGATATTGATGGAGTTTTTCCATCATATACCCTGCAATTGCTCTGGCTGGTGACACAAGAAGGGCAAGGACAGCAATGCCGTCATGCGGAAGCATCATTTCAGTCCAACTTCTCTTACGTCCCCGTGCCGGAAGGACACCATCCTACAGAAATGGCCTTAGTGTTATGGATCTATAAGTGCTCTGTATTCAGAAAGATTTACTGTAATACTATGTAAGCGCTACCCCAGCCCTCCTTAAGAGCCAGCACTCAAACCAACTGAGGGAGGTCCGTTCAACTGGTGATTGAAGTACAAGGTGGAGGATGTTTCCACACAGACCCTTGCCAGCAAGCAAGACCCTTGCCAGCAATCAGAAGGAGGACCTCTGTCACAAGTCTTTGTCATAGCCTCACTTGCTGGCAAGAGGGGAGTGGAATCCTCATCCTCCGTGTGTCCCAGGCCATTTTCGCACTGGACTGTTATAGTGGTATTATTCCACTTTCATCATCCTACGGGATCCTGGGGTTTGCAGTTTAGGGAGGGGCCTTCACCCAATGTGGCCGTTGGCTGTTAAGGTGGGCTGAGGGCATCAGACCAGGAGATATTGCATAGTTAACACAGATGTAAATAAGTAGCTGATATAGAATAGCAGTGATTTTTTTTAATTCTGGCCACCACTAGTTTGCTAGCAGGAGAGTCAGAACATAAATTTGAACGACTTATTTAGCAACAAATGAGAAAAGCACACAGACTCAGCAATAAGCTATTAGTACAGTACATAAATGGAAAAAGCAAACACACAATGTGTAGGAGGATGGAATGTAAATACTAAAACAATAGAAAATTAATATAATGGACAAGACAAGACAATTAGATATACAAATAGCAGCAACTTACTCTCAAATAACTACCTAAAAGAAATAGCCACAGAATTACCAATCAAACATGTATATCATCCTAAAACTACTAACTCGGGAAGTAAAAGTGCACTCTGCTTTCAGATGTATGCTGGTTTAATGTAAAGATTAAGGGAAATGGAGGCAGTAGAATGGAAAAATTAAATTATAGCTACTTATCGCAATCAGTACAGGCTCAGAACACTGATTTAGACTGATACAAGTGGAAATTGTGGGAAAGGTTTAAAAATAAAGGTGGTGTTTGAGTCTTGCAAGAAAAAAAATAAAAGTAAGAAAAGTTATGCATAAAAACAAGAACAACAGGTACTAAATCCATTCAGCATTGTTCATGAGCCAAGCTAGCCCTTGTTCCAAAAGGCCAGCTCGGGAAAGATAATGGCCAGGGGCAGATTCAGAAAGAAAAGGAAGGACATGCTCAAATAAGAAATCTCTTTAAAGGCTCAAAGAAAAACCAAAGAGACAAATGGCACACTCACACAAGATAACTAAAGAAATAAAGGTTGGAGTGAGATAGAAGGGTTTTTAGAGGAGCTGTTGGTTTGAGGGATACTTCACCTGTCCTGAAGCCCGGTTGGAAGCGGAAAAGCTGGGGAGCGTGGATCTCAGCACGTGGAGCTGAGGGGAAGGCTCGCTGGACAAAGTGACAGCAAGGCGGGATGGAAGCCGAGAGCGATCCGAGGAAGCGCTCAAAGTCAGGGGTTTTTATAAGGAGAATTGTGACCGCAGGCTAGTTCGGACTTGGGAAAAACAATGGATTTGGAGCTGGAGATAAAGCCTCGGAAAGGTCAGAATTTGAATGATTGAGTTATAGCCAAATTGTCAATAGGATAGCCGGTATGCAAACACAGAGTGCTTGAGCGTTGTATAGTCAGATCATCAAACTGCCAGCGCGGGGCAGAGAATCTTTTGAAAGCTGCGTGCATACTTAATGAAGGTACTTGCCTTGAGGTCTTCTGGAGCTGCGAGTCGGCTATTTCTGGCCTGCCTGTATTGTGTTGGAATATTACGGCGATTATCACCCGAGCCTGTGTGTGTGCTTGTCCGGGGGCCTCGCAAGCACATGGGAGGGAATGGGTATGGGAGACCGAATTGTTGATATCAAGAGATATCTTTTTATATCCCCCAAACCTCGGGCTAGCCAGGGCAGTAACAAGAAGCTCACAAAACAATTTGCCATTTTAAAAAAGGGGTTGGTGTTACCACCACCACCCTTGAAAAACTTACCAAAGTATGGGACAAGGATGGGCAACTGTGGTGGGACCAGCAGCCACATCTGGACCTTCTAGAACTGCCTGAGGCCTACAACTTTTTATTTTTTATTTTTAATAAAAAGACAGAGCATCAGGATCATCACTGCCAGCTTCTGGAGACTCTATGGCACAGACTTATATCCCTAATTTTACAATTTTACTTGTACAATGGGCCCTTGGTAGCCAGTAGGGCTTGGCTACAGGACCTCCCATGGATACCAAAATTCATGGATGCTCATGTCCCATTATGTGCAATAGTGTAGTAAAATGGTGTCCCTTATAAAAAATGGCAAAATCAAAGTTCGCTTTTGGGGATTTTCTTTCTTTCTTTCTTTCTTTCTTTCTTTCTTTCTTTCTTTCTTTCTTTCTTTCTTTCTTTCTTTTTTAATATAATCAAGCTGTGATTGGTTGAGTCTGTGCATACAGGATCTGTGGATATGGAGGGCTGACTGTATTCTTAATTTTACACTGGTGTTATGCCGCAGCGGGTTTCTGGCCACAATCTTCAGAGGCACGGAATAGACCTGGCGATATGAAAATAAAGAAGCATATATTGAGATGGATTTGACAGATCCAGCTATATCTGTCCAGACTCTTACCGAAATGGGCTTTCCACTTGGGTAATAAGAAGTCATGCATAATTACTCTTCCTCCATCCCTACTATGCCTACTTGGTAATATGCAATGCAGAACACATATTTTGACTTCCTCAGCCTTCAGCTCTGATGGATGGCTTGTTTGTATCATCCCTATAAGAAATCCACCTGACACCAAACACTACAGATATCTGTTCTGATCTTCTATTTGCCGGGGAAAGAATGATTCAACAAAAGCAGGAGTGACCCATTTCAAAGTAAACAGTCAGAAAGCACCTCCAGGAAGATGACCAAAATAAATAAATAAATAAACAAAAAATCATCAGATAAAATTATTGGCTGCAAATCATTCATTTGGCTTCAGTATTAAGAGAGGACTTTAAGGCATGTTTTGTTCCACAGATCACACAAAATGCTTGAAATTGACTTGAGAGGTGTCCTTTTTTTTTTTTGGCGAGAGAGATTGGTTTAATAGAATGATTGTCACGGAAGACACTTGTCACAGCTGAAAGTATTAAATTACATTTCTCTCCAATCACCTTTATTTGGTTTAGGTGTACACATAGATTTGTAATGTAATTTCATCTTCAAAAATGGAAACATAATGCATTTTATCTTCATTTCAGTTTTCCCCTTTTGCTTTTCTTACTTTCCTTCTTTTTTTGCTAATGATAATTGAGATTTTTTTTAAAAAAAAGTACAAAAAAGAACATTTTGATAAGGCTCTTAGTGATTTGAACTAAGAGAGTGTTAACAGGAGAATGCCTTTTTGCTAATGTCCCAGCACAAACAGAATGGAAGAACAGGATTGCTAGATCAGGAGACCGAGGCAGAAATAAGCAACCTGATGCCCTCTAGTTTTGCAATTCCCATGAGACTCTTTCCTCTGCAGGATACAGGTAGATGTTAGAGACAACCTTGGCCCTTTTCGCACGAGGCTAGTGAATTGCTTCATGCCATTTCTTACCAGTTCTTCTGGGCTCGAAACAAGGCGGACTTTCCCTTACGTCCTTCCGCAGGGCTACTCTGTATGTTCCACGCCGATTCGGAGCAGTGTGAGTTCATAGATCCGCACTATGAGGATGAGAAAATGGTGGCTTCCTGTCATTTGTTGGGTGGAATGAACTGCTGAAGCTGATCACACCCACAGCCCACCCTCTGCTGATCACAAGTTCGCAGTGGTGCAAATGTGCGCATCTGCACCACTGCGAAAATACGAATTGGCGCGATCCGGAAAATTGAAAAACCGGTTTCTTCCGTTTTTCAAATAGCGCGCTCAATGACCACTTGGGGGCACATTTAATCCAACTTAGTTGCAGAACAAAGGTAAATAATCCGAACCTAGTCCACTTCAAGGTACAGACGCTCTCTGTTACAAGACGCATTGGCCCATCATAATTTCCTCGTGTGGAAAGGGCCCTTGTCTAAGAAGAGTAAAAGACATCAGTTAAGTTCCAAATCAGGTCAAAGTAAGTTGACTTGCAGCTACCTAAGAACCTTCAACACCAACCTGAAATTTCTTGGTGCCTGACTAATTCCTGGATATTTAACTGGTTGGTGGACCAAACCCAGAGAGTGCTGACCAAGGTTTCTCTTTTTCATGGAAAGAACTGACTGGTGGGAGGCCTCATGGTTCTGTTCTGTTTGCAGTGTTGTTCAACATCTTTATAATTGACTTTGATGATGGAATATTCAGAAGGTATGCTTATCAATTGCAGGTGACATCAAATCAGGAGGGGTAGCTAATACCCTAGAGGACAGGAACAGAATTGAAAAATGACTTTGACAGATTGGAGAGCTGGGCCAAAAACTAACAGAATGAATTTCAACAGAGATATATATGAAGTACTCCATTTTAGGTAGAAAAAGATGAAATGTGCCAATCTAGGATGAGTGACACCTAGCTTGAAAGATGTATGTGTGAAAATGATCTAGAAGTCTTAGTAGACCACAGGCTAAATATGAGCCAACAGTGCAATGAAGCAGTCCAAAAAGCAAGTGCAATTCTGGACTGCTTCAATGGGAGTAAGTGTCCAGATCATGGTAGGTAGCAGTGCCACTCCACTCTGCTTTGGTCAGAATTCACCTTGAATGCTACGTCCAGTTCTGGGTACTACAGTTGAAGAAAGATATTGAGAAGCTAGTACATGTCCAAAGAAGAGTACCCAAGATGGTCAGAGGTCTGGAAACCAAACTTTGTGAGGGACACCTTGAGTAGCTGAGTACGTTTACTGTGGAGGAGAGAAAACTGAGAGATGCTATAGCAGACACCTTTAAATATTTGAAGGGATGTCATATAGAAGATGAAGTAAGCTTTTTTTTCCTGCTGCTTCACAAAATAGAACATGAGCCAATAGATTCAAATTACAAGAGATTCCACCTAAACATAAAGAACATGTTTACTGTAAGAGCTGTTAAGCCATGGAATAGATAGTCTCAAAGGATGGTGAATTCTCCTTCTTTGAGAGTTTTTAAAGAGAGGTTGGATGTCCCGCTTTCAGGAATGCTTTAGTTGTGTATGCCTGCATGGCAGCATGGCCTTGCAGTCCTTTCCAACTCTATCATTCTGTGATTCTAACAGAATAAGCCATCTCCATGTATCTGTCATACCCTAAGGTAGGGATGGAAAACTGTAAATTGAAGAGCAATTTTCCCTATTGAGCAACCAATGTGTCCCTCCTCAGACGAAATCAAAAGTGATGTGACATCATATCGATTTCTTTCAAGACATTTTAGCTGTTTTCAGTAGTAGTACAAGGATGGCAATGAGACATTGGGGAGGGTGAGGAACCTAATCACTGCTTTTTGTGGCAGTTATGACCTACCTTTTTGCAATTTTGAAGGAAATAAAAATTCTTAAACAAACAAACAAACACCAGGTGATCAGGGGCCTTGCCAACATATCCTGAAGGTCACCAAGTACCCTCCAAAGGGGGGAATCAACCCTACTTGAAACTCATGGGGAACATATTGCTACTACTGTCTGATACCCAAATCAAGGGGAGGACAAGATAGTTGGTGACCTATCTCCTAACTTCCCTTTCCTGTAGTCCATTATGCTAATGGTAGCTAGTGGGTCATCTGCATCTCAGTATTTGATGGCAGCTCAGCAAGCCAAGACTGCCAAGGATTCCAATCATTTCAAGGTTTCCCAGATATGCTATACATGTGCCATATTTTCTGGGGCCTAAACTAATTTCCATCTGCTGTTACTTCTTCAGGCTCTTTGTGAGGAATCCACTGTTAATATGATGTTCCCAATGAAGTCTTTGGCCTGTTTCATTGGAATGACAAGGACTTCTCATTCACCAGCACCAAGAACCTAGACCTCCAATAAGGATTGGGTGAGGAATTCAGATTAGCTCATTTGGGATAAGAATTTACCAAAGTTTACAAACTTACTTTGGTTCTATTTGCAAATCTTTGCAAATTTAGGAGGAAAAATGTACTTGAGATTTTTTAAAAAAATCACGTGTGGGAGAAACAGAAAGCCAAGGACTTAGAGTGCTTAATTCTTCAAAGTCTGAGTTTGAAAACCCATATATCCAATCATGTTAACGCTGAACTATGATTGCCACTTCTTCCTGGGAGGCTCCATTACCTTTAATAGCTAGATGGAAGGGAGTTTCCACTTGGTCCTTTCCATAGTCAGAATTCTTGTTGTTGTGTGCCTTCAAGTCATTTCCAACTTATGGTGACCATAAGGAGAAGCTACCACGGGGTTTTCTGGGGCTGAGAGTGTATCATGTTCCCAATGTCACCCAGTGGGTTTCCATGGCTGAGTGGAGAATCAAACCCTGGTCTCCAAGGTTGTAGTCCAATGCTCAAAGCCTTATACCACACTGAGTCTCAGAGTAGAGTAGCTGCAATGATTTGAATTCAGTCAGTGCTAACTACAGGGAGAATTTCTATTCATTTCATTTTTTTTATCAGAATTTGCTAAAATTTACACATTTCTTCATATGTGGTACAGGAAGAATGAGAAAAGTTCAAAATTCAGATGCAGGAGGTATATACGCACTGTTGTTGTGTGCCTTCATGTTCTTTCCAGTGAAAAGCAACCCTATCCCAGGGTTTTCTTGACAAAAATTGTTCAGAGGGATTTGCTATTGCCTTCCTCTGAGTCTGAAAGACAGTGTGACTTGCTAAGACCACCTAATGGGTTTCCATGGTGAAACAGAAGTTCAAACCCTTGTCTCCCAGGTCCTAATTCAACACTCAAAACAGAACATCACTATGGCTCTCTCTATGTGTGCATCCCTAGTCCCAGTTGACTTCCTAGCCATCCAGCTCCCTTTTGGAAAATTAATCTATTTCTTCTAGATTATGTCTGGATTAAATCTGTTTATAGAGAACCATCCATCTCTGTTCCTTCATATTTTTCCCCCCACTGGAATCCTTTAAAGAGACTAAGGCTTCAGTCGATAGTTTTATCAAAGTTGGAAGACAAGCGTTCACCTAGACAAGACACCTCTAGCATTCTTTGGAGTGTGGGTGTTATAGCCAGAAGAACCTCCTGCCATGGTCTCCTGATCCCACCCCATGCTGATATGATCTATCAGTCTACTCTTCTTCACATCTTTGGGACCAAGGAAGGGACAATTGTGTGTGTATGTAGCTTAAAAGTACATTTAGAACTCGTATTTTTTTAACTCTATGTACTTCTATGTGCTTTTCACATGGGATCCAAACTATTATGATATTTCTTCTGCACTTACACTGAGATACTGGGGGCTCCCTCTCCCTAGAGAAGACTATCTGGCTGCCGAAGGCACTCACAGGGGTCATCAGACCCCCTGGGCTGGTGTTGATATGGTCTGAAGAGACTGCTACTGAAAGCAGCAGTTGGCATAGCCCACATGGAGCTCTTGGATGCCAGCCATGATGATTATTCATGGCAAGCATACGGATAAGTTGGGTTATTAATTTATCCCCTGTAATTTTGTGCAGAGCTCTTGCTTCAGAGAGTCTCATCAGACCACCTCCCTGAAGGTGTTTATGCATCTGCTTTTTTTCCCCCTCGCCAGACCTATTTTTATTCCATTTTTCACTCATAATTTGTATATTAATCCACATGAAGTCTGAATATCAGATGACTCCTTGCTGGGAGCACTTTGCATAAAACAGTGTATCAAAAGACAAGAAGCCAGGAAAGAAAGAGAGACGTTGAAGCAGAAAAGATTGTAAAATTAAAATACCGCACTAAAAACCACACTCAAAGATGTCCCAAGTTCAGGTTAGCATTCTTTTAGTGTCATATGCAGTTATAGGTTAACCTTATATCTGCATGTGCCTTTCCCCCCCTTTTGGTCATTGTGAAAGTTGGTATTCTCTTTCTCTTTCCACAATGGCCAGAGCCCACCTGGGATTTACTGTAGAACTACTACATCATGACCCTCACAACCCTTTCCTGCCTGGTAGAGAGCAGGAGACATCAGAGAAACATCTGGCCTTGTCTTCATAGGGAGATGTGAGATGATTATATCATCCTCTGAGAACTCTGGAGGACCCTGGTAGATCTCTGTAAATGATGTCATTGATCTGTCTGGTTATATGGACATAGAAACCTACTTTTACATTTCCCCCCTCTTTTAAGGCATGGAGTGGCTGTGGGGGAGGAGCTGCAGTGGTTCTATGATAAGTCTGGAGGGGTGAAAGGCCAGCTATAGAATAGTTGTGGGCACAGAACTACCACATTACAATAAGTCATACAGGTGTCTGCCCTCTGATTCGAATGCACTGTACATACTTTCAATGTGAGGTAGGCAATGATATTATCAGCTACACTTGTAGTCTATTCTTTTTCTCTCAACTTAAGGTGGAATATATGGTTCTTTTGCGCTGTATATTAACTCCACAAAAATACTGTGTCATGCTCCCTCCTCTTGAAGGATTAGAGCCAGGGTGGCAAGCTCCAGCTAGAAGGGCCTACCTCAGAGGAAGAAGTCAAGGTCCTAAGTGAAAACCCACCTCTGGAATCAGCAGAAGTCAGGGAAGAGTCCAAAGACAACTTCGCTAAGATCTGCTGGAGACCTCTGTAGATGACATGATCAAATTTCTTCTGCCTTTGGAAACATAGCCAGATATATTTCCAGTCCACTCTGCTGCTCTCCAACACCAGAATGGCCAAGGAGAGGAACTATCATGGTGTAAAGGTGAGTTGGGGCAGGGGGCTTTGGTCACAATGGAGGGTGAAAGAGAATACAGACCTTCAGAATGACCCAAAAAATGTAAGGAGACCTATGTCTGCATATATTGCTAACAGAATGTCAGCCAGCACGCGTACTGAAAGAGAAAGGAAGATTTTTCAAAACTATCCTTGTTCTCTCTTTCCCTGGGAGTGGCTTGCTTTTGGTATTAGCCCTGCACAGTGATAGCAGGAGCTGGCATCCATTAGTGACAATGCGACATTACACCCATGTCTTGATTTTTTTTTGTTTCATTGTAGTGTGGAGAAGAATTCATTACCTCTCTGATGCAATGTCCCTATAGCCAGAAGCAGAATGACATTGGCATTTTTTGGAAGCTCCTGGGGTCTACAACATTACTGTTGAGCATCTGGTTATAGGCACACAGTTGTGCACTTCTCTGAGCCAACCTCATGTGCTTCACAGACCACTAAATGTTCACGGAATGGGGCCCCACAGAAGTAAGGCAAGCCCTGCAGGAGGGGAGAGGGGAGAAGTTTTGTAGTTCTGCTTATGCGGAATGACATCTTTCCATGCAGGAATACATCCAGAGAAGGGTGATCAAGATGCTTAAGCTCTTTGAGGAACAGCTTAGGGATCTAGATAAGTATAGTTTGGAGAAAAGAAGATGGAGAGTGACATGATAGTCAACTTCAAAGAGCTGAATGAATGCCATGTACAAGATGGGGTGTGTTTGTTTTATGCTGCTTTAGAGACTAGAACAGGAACCAATGGATTTGAATTACAAGAAAAGAGATTCCACCTAAACATTGGGAAGAACTTCTTTATTCCCTTGTTGAAACAGCTGGCTGGTTGCCAGTCCATTTCAGGGCAAAATTCAAAGTGCTGGTGATGACCTTTTAAAGCTCTATATGGCTCAGGTCCAGGTTATATTCTCTCTTAACCAGCCCAGGTATTGAAATCTCCTGGAGAGGCCCTTCTCTCCATTCCACCGCCTTCACAGGTGCATCTGGTGGGGAGGCAGGAGAGGCCCTTCTCAGTGACTGCTCTCAGGCTCTGGAACTCCCTTCCCAGGGAAGTCAGACTGGCACCTTCCCTACTTTCTTTCTGCAGTCAAGCAAAGACACTTTTATTCTGACAGGCATTCAATGTGTCATTATGGCCTGTCTGATAAGAGGTGCTGGATATTGTTACCCTGTTTTCTGGGGGTCCCGGGAGGGACACCTAAATAACCTTGCAGTTACACAAATTGGGGAAATTAGTCAAGAGCACTGGTTGGCAAAACGAGAGGCAGGGTAATGCAGCGGAATCTTGTAACCCAGTGTTTGCGGGGTCAGGCCAAGTCAAGAAGCAGACCCGTTTGAAAGTAATGAATGTTCTTTATTAAAGACAGGCACACAATGTAAGCAACACACGCACACAGATAACTAAGGAAAATAAAGGTGTGAGTAAGATAGCAGGATTTTCAGAGGGATAGTTGATTTGGTTGATACGAAAGCTGTCCTGAAGTCCAGAAGAAGATGGAGAGCGAAGCTGGGGTTCGATGTATCTCAGCACGTGGAGCTCAGGGGAAGCTCGCCAAGCGATATGGCAGCAAGGTGGTCTGGAACTCGGAAGTGATCCAAAGAAGCGCTCAAAGTCAGGGGTTTTTATAAGGAGAATTGTGACTGCAGGCTAGGTTGGACTTTGGGAAAACGATAGATTTGGAGCTGGAGACAAAGCCTCCGAAAGGTCAGAATTCGAATGATTGAGTTAGAGCCAAATTGTCAATAGTATACGCAAACGCGGAGTACTTGAGCGTTGTATAGTCAGATCATCAAGCTGCCAGCGCGGGGCAGAGGATCTTTTGAAAGTTGTGTGCATACCTAATGGAGGTACTTGCCTTGAGGTCTCCTAAAGCTGCGAGTCGGCTATTTCTGGCCTGCCTGTATTGTGTTGGAATATTACGGCGATTATCGGCCGAGCCTGTGTGCGTGCTTGTCTGGGGGCCTCGCAAGCACATGGAAGGGAATGGGTATGTGAGGCCAAATTATCGATATCAAGAGATATCTTTTTATATCCCCCAAAGCTCGGGCTAGCCAGGGCAGAAACAATATTGTTAATCATGCAAAAGTTGCTGGATTTATGGATGTGTGAGTTTTTTCTTTTAACTTTGGCCATTTCCGCACCAGGCTTCTGAAATGGTTCAGAGCGACCTCTCACGGAGGTCTTCTGCACCGTAGAGTGGACTGGCGTGGACTACTTTTTGTAGTTCCACACCAGAATCCACTCAGGAGTGGCCGGAACTAGCCGCGCAGCATGTTTTTTAAAAACTTCTTTCGAGAGGTTTTTAAAAAGCACGGGGCACGCAGCCCTGTGCTGCTCCGTTGCCCGGCTCCGACGCGGAATTGCAGGCACGCACAAGTGCGTGCCTGCAGATCTGCAGGGGATGGGTTTCCGGCTGGCAACCTTCTCTGGTTGGTGGACGGCCTCCACCAACCGGAAGCTGTCATTTGGGACACCGGAGGACTGCGGAGCAGCAAGCTTGCGCTGCTCCGCATGGTGACGGACTTACCCGGCTTCAGATAAGCTCCGTTTTCGGGTGTTTTCGCCCATCCCCCCCCCCCCACATGCAGAAAGGGCCTTCGTTTTAATTCTTTGTGTGTTTTACCTTTTGTATTCGGTGGTTTTTAACCATGTCTTTTTTAATTGTAATAAGCCGCTTAGAGTCACAACCTGGGGAAAAAAGTGAGGTATAAATAAAGATGATGATGTTCAGGAGTGGAACAGACTTCCTCAGGGAGAGGTATACTCTTTTCTGGTGGAGATCTTTAAACATAGCTTGAATGGTCATCTCTCAAGAGTGTTTTATTTCTGTTCTCCTGCATGATGGGGATTGGACAAGATGGCCCTTGGAGTCTTTTACAAGTGTCTGATTCTATCTTGGCCAGGGTTTTCAAGACACTTTCCCAAGTTGGATTATGGCCCTTGAGTCTCTAAAAACCTGACCCCCATTAACCTAAGTTATTCAATTTCCAAACTGTTTGGATCTCTGAAAGACAAAAACCCCAACTACTTAAATTAAGCTAAGAAGAAATAAGCAATCAATGAGATCTAACAAGACTGGCATGAATTTTTCCCATCACCTAACTCCAGGTAAGAGTCTGACAGCAGCATTTTGCACTGGCTGGCATTTCTTCTGTTGCTGCATTGAGTGAGAGAGAGATTTCTGTCTACTGTTTAGCATTTAGGCTACAGTTGGTTCCATCCTGCCAACAACAGGTGTGAGCCCCACCTCGCTCTGCAGTGTTTTCCAACAGCTTACTCTGCTGTTTCTTGCTCCTGATGCCACCTAGCCCTGAAGGATATTTCTGTATTGTCTTACCGGTAGTAAGATTGTGTTTTTGTGTTCTTTTTATTCCTATTGTTCCCTCATGATGTTCTTGTTTCCCATTCTCTTTTAGTGATATGTCTTTGTGTATGTGTGTCATTTTATTGTGATCTGCATTGTGCATGATATATACGTACTAGAGGTGTAAATCTTTGACTATTTTGTCCTCATGTTGCAAGGATGAATAATTTCCATTGTTTTCTTCCCACTGCTGGAGAACATGAATATTTCCATGGAGTTTTCATTTGCAATTCACACATCTCAAAGTGGTTTTGGGAAATTGCTCTGTACAAAGACGCATATGAGTTGTTTTCTTTTTTCTTTTTCCTTTCCCCCTCGAAAGTTCTTGTTCAGCTTTTGCAAACATACACAGAAATCAGAAATACTATGCCATGGGTGATCCCAACTTTGACATGCAGTGGTACATCTTTACACTAGAGGCTTTTATCTAGTTCTTTCATAGCTGCCCTTCCAAGTCCCAATCTTCTGACTTCTTGACTGCAGTCTCTATTTTGATTAATAACTGAGCCAAGATACAGAAAATCTTTAACTATATCTGTAATCTTTAACTTCCATTTAAAGCTTATGCAGATGTGTAAAATCTTGCCAAATCTTGCTCAAATTTATACTGGAGAGATGGCCTCTTGTGGCCCTTGGCCTTTTACCAATAACTTCAGATAGTGCTGTGCTATGTGTTTGCTCCTCTACTGAAATTAGACATGACCAATTGTAGAGAGGGGATAGAACCCTGAGGTCTCCTCATGTTGTTGGGCTGCAACACCCATAATCCCTCACCATTGACTGTACTGCTGAGTGCTGATGGGAACTGTAGTCCAACATTTAGAGGACACACCTCACCCATCCCCCAGCAAAGAACATGTGTTTTGCAGTGGTGACACCCATATTCCTCGAGTCCTTTCCCAGACACATTTGATCCTTTATTATCCATCTTTTACCAACAGGTAAGCGCAGTTTGATTCAACACAGCATTCCTCTCTTTGGGCAGCTGGGTTCTTTGGCACAGGGCCTTGAAAATACTGATGCTGCTTTGCTATTTTGCATACGGTGTATATATTTATACCTATGCTTGCAGGGATGATTTCAAATAGAACTGTAAGATATTTTGAATACTCCTGTAGATAAGGAATTCTAAAACAATGCATTAATAAACATAAAAATCCATCTCCTTGTACTTCATGATAGCTTCGACTATCTGCGGTGTGACTTAAGGTAATGGGAGGAATTAGGAGATATGGGAACAGGAGGGAGACAGCTGCCTTGCCAAAATGTAAATTAACCAAGGAAAGTGAAAATAAAGGGCTGCATGCTAAATACAGAGCTCAAAGGTACTCATTCCTAATGGCAGCTGGTGACTGCCATGCCAGTGGGACAGTGAGTTCACTCTGGGATTTAGTCTGAACTTTAAAAGAGCTGCCATTTTGCCTTAATTGAGGTGAATAAACCAACTGTGATGTTGAAAGGATTGGGACAGAGTGTTTTTGGAAATTTAGGGTATGATTGTTTTTGACAGAAGTATTTTTCTATTAGTTTTATTAACACAAACTAATTACATAAAACTAACAATATTAGTTTTACTGTAGGTTTGCTTACTATATTGTTACACTACTATATTTTTTAGTAATTATGGAAGACGTTTAGCCATATTTTAGCTTATAACTATTAAGTGAGAGATGGGAAGTCAGACTGTGGAATGTTGTGTAGTTTTAGCTGTTTAGTGTTTATTGTACAATCCTCCCTCCACATTTGCATGTTTGACCTTCACAAATTTCATTATTTGCAAGGTGTATGCATGTAATTCCTCCTTGTACTCAGGTAAATGAGAAAGGTATGAGAGAGAGGAGCACAGGAAGAGGAACTCATGTGAGTACCTTTCTTCTCCCTGCCCAGGCAAAAGGCAAGGGAATGTGGGGGAGCCCTGGGAAGGAATAGGAGGGTGACCATGGGGAGGGAAGGCACATGCATGTTATCCCAAAATGTAGGTGGCTTGGAGGTCCACCCACAATGCTAGTACCTGTGTATAGTGGTACTAATGAAGGAAGAAAACCCAGCTGGAGATCCAAAGGGAAACTTGTTTGTTTTATTGGGGAGGGAGTGAATTAACAATCACCCACAAGAGCCAAGCACTCTCACAATAACACAAGGCTAACTGAAGGAAAAGGAAGGAAAAGTTTGGGTAATAAGAATTTAAGGTGAAGTGGGTGATAGATACCAATCCAGTGGAGAAGAAACAAAGCAATGTGGCTTAGACTTGAAGTCCAAGGACAGTACACAGATGGGAATCAGAGTGGCAAAGTGACAATGAGCAATCAATGCACTCCAATTTGGATAGCCCAGAGTCAGGGTTTAAATACTCTATTTCTGCCTGGAGGGCAAAGGTGTTAATGGCTCTCTAGCAGAGAGTCCACAGACTCCACAATGGAGTCCATAGAGTGGACAATGGGGTCTAATGGCCTTTGCATTAGGTGACAAAGAACTGATGGGAATCTTGATAGCTCTTTGATTGCTGGGCAGGAAAGGGGATAAAGGAAGACTTTACTGGGGAGTGGGAAGAGGGTTGAAGCTCCTTGAGGTCCTGCCTGACCGAGGCCCTTTTTGCATGGCATTTGGTGTCACACGATTGCGAGGAGCATTTCAGACAATGTTCTTGCAATCGCGCGATGTTCCTGGGGTCAGTAGGCACTGATCGCACACTATTTCATTTTTGCCTTGTAGCCAAAAATAGTGCGTGATTGCGCATTGCTCCGGGGTCCTATGTGCACTTACTTTGCATGGGGAGCTCTGGAGCCATGGCCCTCGCACTTCCTCCCCCAGCACAGCCTGGGAAAATACCTGGCTGCTCTGCAGAGGGAAGAGGCGGAGCCCTTATGCTGCTTGCCAGCCGGCAGACGGCTCCTGTGGAGCCAAAGCAGCAGGGATGCAAGAGCCTCTCGCAAGAGGCTGCTCAAGTGATCCTCATGCCCCAGCACTGGACAAAGGTAACGTGCAGAAAGGGTCCTAGTTTTCACATGTGTTCAGTCAGTCTTTCCTCTTAGCCAGCATGGCCATGCAGCCATCATACTGTATAATTTATACCAATTAACATTTACCAGTTAAATGATATCAAAACATGGGGGTGTACAGCCTGGTAACACACATGCATTCCTTTGCTTGCTCATTTAGGGTGGGGTGGGGGAAGATTTGTGATTTTTCAAATTTTACAAGAGTCCTGCACCCTGAAGCCTCACAAAAGTGAAAGGCCTTCTGTAGTTGGTTTAGTTTAGTCTTATTTATGGGTAGCTTTGAATGTGTTTTTCTTCTTTTGTGTGTGTGTTTGTGTGTGGTTCTGTGTACCCTTGTTTGCTTTTTAGTATATTCAAATTTTGATGTGTTTAATAAAAAGGAGCTGTCTAAGGCCATTTCCATACCGGGCTTCTGAAACGGTGCAGAGCGACCTCTCACTGAGGTCTTCTACACCGTAGAGTAGACTGGCGTGGAATACTTTTTGTAGTTCCACACCAGAATCCACTCAGGAGCGGCCGGAACTAGCCGCACTGCGTGTTTTTTAAAAATCTCTTTTTCGAGGTTTTTAAAAAGCACGGAGCGCGCAGCCCCGCGCCGCTCTGTTGCCCGGCTCCAAAGTGGATTTGCAGGCGCTCGCAAGTGCGTGCCTGCAGATCTGCTGGGGGCGGGCTTCTGGCTGGGATGCCAGAGGACTGTGGAGCAGTGAGCTCACGCTGCTCCGCATGGCGACGGACTTACTCGGCTGCGGGTAAGCTCCGTTTTAGCGTGTTTTCGCCCGTTCCCCCGCCCCACATGTGGAAAGGGCCAAAGCTGATGATTCTATGTGGGGGTAGGGTTTAGTACCACGTATAGTTCCTTTAAAGATGATGAACAGTTCCTTTAAAACCCAAAAGAGATTTACCACCTCACTGAATTGGGACTCATTGTCTGCCTCTGCTTATTCTCTTAACATTGTAGGGCAGAATTCAGGCCAGAGTCCTCTTCACTGTTTGTAGGGACTGTTCTTTCCCCCATTCTATTTTCTGGGGCATTTAAGTGGACCTCACCTTGGAAATTTAATGATGCCTTTGCCACTGAATAAATACATGCCATCAATTGGAAGTCATCAAATGCTTCCTGTTGCTTTGCTATGAAGGCAATATAACGGCTGAGGGAAACATTTGAATGTAGATCACTGCCTTTTGCTTAGTATGCAGGACTTGCCAACAAAAGCCCAGGAGAGGGAAGTTTTCTCCTCTTCTTTAACAGAAAACTTGCTTATTACTTTCTAACAATGTTGTCTCCCGTTCTCTAACCAGACTTGCTCTAGGATGGCAGCCTGTCTCTGGGCAAGATAAGCAATTTAATTTTGGGGGGAGAAAATCAAGATTCATAATGAAAAGAGCCATCTCAGCCTGATTTCCTTCCAGCCCAGTTAATGCAATGCTCTTTCAAAAATCTTCTGTGCAATTGGTTTATTTTCTCCTCCATCCGAGAAATGAATAATATTTATATATTTTTTCTCACTTTATTACTACAATTCCCCTAACTATACTATTCTGGCACTGATGGGGATTGCTTGCAGTCATTCAGGTACTTGTTCAGTAGCTTAGATGAGTTTTTATTAGGGATGTGTGACAAATTTATTCCATTGAGTTTTTTTAATGGGTTTATCCAGTTCCACATCTCCCAAAGTGAACATGGAAATGGAAGCAATTTGCAGTCAGAAATCCATACGTTTCTTGGCTTGCGATGCTTTATGTGAAAGAAAGAACAGAAGTGCTTGACAGCATATACCCAGCATATATTTTTCAAATGCACATACACATATTTTAGCCAATGGGGTTATACATCCATCACTGTATCCTTTGACGAATGGGTCCAAAAATGTGTGTGTGTATCTTTGGGTGTGTGTATATATTCTCTATTTTTAAAAAAATAACCCTCCAAGCATATAAATAAATCATGTCTGTATAGATGTTCCATCAGTGGATGGAAATGGTACCACCTCCAGATGTTTGCGAACTCCATTTTCCATCTTTCCATATCATTGACTGGCTCAGTCATTAACCATTCAAGAAATCAAAAGAAGACTAGGACTTGGAAGGGCAGCTATGAAGGAACTAGATAAAATCCTCAAGTGTCAAGATACATAATTGGATATCAAAGTCAGAATCATCCAGGTACTGGAAAAGGCTGGTTGCTATGGAGACAAAGCCTAGCAGCAAGGAGGAGGACAGTGTATTCCCTCAGGAACCCAAACTGTGTATGTAAATAACTCTGAATACAGATTGCATTGGGAAATATGGGGAAAAGTTACAGGGACTGGATAAGACAGTTTTGTGAGTTGTTAAGAGGAAAATAAATTCTTGGGTAAGGCCATGTAAATATACTAGTTCACTATAAACCAAAGTTAAGTTGATGGCAATTTAACAGCAACACCATATCATTGACTAGGCTGGCTGAGTATGCTGGGAGCTGCAGTTCAACAACATCTGGAGGGCCACAGAGTCCCCTCCCCTGCACTAAGTATATTAAAAAAATATAGTCTTATAAATAAGCAGATACTGAACTGAGTTTGGAAGGCATAAATCTCTGCATACAGAGTGATGCATTCACTCTGCTGAGCAATCAATGGAATGATAATTCAGTGCAACTAGATGCATGACTGAATGGGCAACCAACGAGCATGTACATGTGTGTCAACTTATGAACAGGCATCCACATGAAAATCTGCACATGCTTGCTCATCTGCATGCTCAATGGCTTAAGATATGTACATCTGCTTTTTTAAACCATAAACTAAATATGGATGTTCTGCATCAGGCAGAAATGTCCAGCCACATCCACAGGGGAACTTATGCATGTATAAGACACCCCAGGATTCCAGCCATTGGCTGGCATCCTAACCATTTTTCCACTGAACTTCCTCTTCTGTCTCATCACAGCCCACACAGCCAGTCAGTTGGCAAGACCAGGGTGATACTGGGCACCATATGTCTGCAGTATTGCAGCTGGAAAAACTAGGAGCAACCAACCACACAGATAAACATAGGCTGATGTTTCCAAGGAGAGCAGAAAGGCAATGTGCCTTTCATTCTTGATACAAAACTGTAGCTGGATCACATCTGCAATCCCTTCTTCCATCACTGAGCACTGATTGGCCATGAAAATGCACCACAGCACCATCAGTTGGAGTTAGAAACATCCACAATGACCTTAAAAGCACATGTTAGCATAATGGAAAGTTATGCCAGCATAAGTCACCAACAGGATGCCAAAAGTTGTAAGAATAACAAGATCATAACAATATGTTATGTGTATTCATCAGAACATGACATAAGAAGATGCAAGGGAAATATGACTGTTTTCCAGTGGTCACCAGAATTTTTAGACCAAGGTTGGGAAAAGATGGACCTGTAGTATTTCCTTACCAAAAATTATTTTCTGTCCATTTTTTAATAAAATGCCTCAATAAATCTAACTGAGATGCATAAAATCATGCAGAATATATATTTTTCCTGCCTGATGCACTTGTCAATGTGAAGAGTAAGTCATTATTTTTACATACGTTCCTGTGAAATTTGTGAGTTTATTTTTTTATTATTATTATTTAGCTCACCCAAAGTTCTCTAACCCAAGCCAAGCTTTAATCAGCATCTGTCATAACACCAGCATGAAAGGTAGGATTAAGATGTGTTGCTTGTTAGTGTAGCACTTCACAGCATTGCTATGCTGTGAACCCTCCAGGCATGCTACCTTAGGCTGTGATTTCACAAGAGAAGTCAGATGGGCCTTGCTGAAGACTTTGATGAGAGAACTCAAAAGTGCAAACCCAAGTGACGAGGGAGGTTAAAGCATCTTGGGAAATCATAAAATGGTCTTTTGCTTCAGAGGCAATGCTTCGTATACTGTCCTGAAACACAGATGAGAAGTGAAGAAGAGGAAGAAGAAGAGGAGGAGGAGGAGGAGGAATGGGAAAACAGAATATGATTATTTCATGATGAAATATGGAACATAAGCTTTTGCTTCCTGCATGTCATTTTCGGGAAGTTAGGAAAAGTACTTGTTGGTTTTAATATGCCTTAGTACAGTGTGAAAAACAGGAAAACTAACTCTAGGTGGCTCTGGCCATAGAAGCAAGAAGTTATTTTTTTAAATAAATATATGAAAGATGTGTGCTAGCCATGTAACGGGGCAGAGGTCATCAACCCAATGAACGGTTCCTTCAAGGTAAAATTTGGGGGTAGATGTCCAGATCCCCAGCTTGGAGAATGAACAGAAGCTCACTCAAACAGAGGAGAGTTGTTGGCTTACCATATTTTGTAGGAAAAGATATAATGCAAATTAATGGGCTCCTGACCATGACAATGTGGGAGAGGGGTGTTGCAACAAGTGAGGAGCCCACATTCAGTTATCTGTTGCAGCACAATGGTCTCCCATGAAGCAATCCACCTGGAAATAGAAGATCTTGCACTGGAAAGGAATCTCAGCCTTCTTGAGATCTTAGGTGAAGCAAACTTTAGCTTAAAATCTCATGCAAGCTAGTGCAAGCAGATTTATTTGAGTTTGGCCACTTTGTGGTTTTAGCTGTTTCAAGGCAAGCAGAAAGCACAACAATCCTACCAGTGATAGCCAGTGGCTTCCAAGTCACAAAGTATGATGAACCTACTTTGGGTTTTATTTCCAGACTTTAAAGAAACTGTCAAAACTACTAGAACATTTCTCGAAAATAGATTCAACACCACTGATAAGTTCTTTGAAGTCTGGAAGCCAGCCACAAGTGGATTCACCACGTCCCTGACCCAGAAGATATTGGCCACCAATGGGCTCCCTTCACCCTCTGTGATGTAAGGACTTCCCTAAATTTCAACTGGTTGCCTTTTGAGAATCTGGAAAAGAATTTTTTTTCCCCCATTCGTGGTGGCCTAGAAAGACTTTCCCTCCTCCACCTTTCTAGGTGCTTGTCTTTTATCTGCTTTATGAAAAGGGTGGGGAAACCACAGCCTGTTGCCTGAATGTAGCCCTTCCGGGAATTTTTGGTGGGTTCTCAGGCCACCATGACACCTCCCCAAAGCGGGCCTTACATGCCAAATGCCAGAGGGACATCTGCTGAGATAATGGCTTGGATGGTGCCACTCTTCCGCCTCTTCACTTGGCCAGGCTGATGGTGGGCAGCAGCATAAATTTCTCACTTCATGATGGTTGCCTACTATCATGAGATTTACATGGATTTTTGGCTTCGCATGAGGTCTGAAATATTGTGGGAGCCCTGAGATCTTGCAAGAGGCTCTCTTCTCAGGAGACGTGAGGCATCCTTATATAGACCTGCCTCGCAAATCCTGTATTAACTTGCGAAAAACCTAACAACCCTAGATGGAAGTGACTTAAGGGTCATCTAGCCCAACTCCTGCAAGTTTAGGAATTCACACCTCAAACATCACTGACAGGTGGTCAGCCAACCACTGTTTCAGTGAAAGACAGCTACCCTACCATGTGAAGGAGACTATTCATTTGTCAAACATTTCTTAATAGCAGACAGTTTTTCCTACTATTTAGTAGTAACTCTTTTCTTATAATCTGAATCCACCAGTTTTGATGCTATCTTTTCAAGTACTGAAAAACAATCTCTCTTTGTCTTTTATACGTCAGCTTTTTGGATATTTCAAAATGGCCTCCATATCACTTCCCAGTCTTCTTTTTTCTAGGTTGAATATACTCAGTTTCCTTTATTCTGGGTTGGGCAAATTGCAGCCCATGGGTCAAAGGCGCCTCAAAGGACCATTTTTGTGCCCTATCAGATCCTCTTTTCTTTTCTTTTCTTTTCTTTTCTTTTCTTTTCTTTTCTTTTCTTTTCTTTTTTCTTTTCTTTTCTTTTCTTTTCTTTTCTTTCCCCCTTTCCCCCTTTTTCCCCTTTTCCCCCTTTTCCCCCTTTTTCCCCCTTTTTTCCTTTTTTCCTTTTTTCCTTTCCCTTTTCCCCCTTTCCCCCTTTCCCCCTTTCTTCCTTTCTTCCTTTCTTCCTTTTTTCCTTTTTCTTTTTTCGGTTTGTCCAAGGACTCCTAAACACCTTCAACATGGCATGGAGAGCATTTTGTCACTTTTTGGTCTTAAATGGTCTAAGGGAGGGTCTAAAACATGTCCAAAATTTCCCCAGGGGGCATTTGGGTGCCTTTGGGCCAAAAATGTGTGTGTGAAAATGTGTGTGTGTGTGTGTGTGTCTGTGTGTCTGGAAAAGAAGAATGCAGCACGGAGGTGATCCTCCAAAGTCTCCAGAGGGGCTGATGTAGCCCTCTGAGACTCTGATAGTTGCTCATCCATGCTTGCTGCTATTATGTATCTTCAGGTTGACTCCAATTTATGGCAGCTCTTTCACATGATTTGCATGAAAAGATTTATTCAGAGGAGATTTGCCATTGCCCTCCTCTGAAGCTGAGAGACTGTGAATTCACCAAGGACACCTGGTGAATTTTCATAACTGAGTGGGCATTTGAATCCTCATCTTCCAAGATCCCCAGTCTCACACTCAAACTACCCTACCTTAATTATTTAGAACTTGATTTGGTAGCCAGACCTTTTGTCACTTTCCTGGATAGGATCCAACTGGTGGAGTCTCCTTCTTTGGAGGTTTTTAAGCAGAAGCTGGATGGCCATCTGTCAGGAGTGCTTTAATGTGCATTTCTGCATGGCGGGGGTTGGACTAGATGGCCCCTGTGGTCTCTTCCAGCTCCATGATTCTATGATTATCAATAGCCTTCTTTAACTGTCATGCCCAGAACTGGATACAATACTCTAAGTGAGATCTGACTAAAGCAGAACAAAATGCTACTATTAAATTATCTATTACTAAGAAACCGCTTCTCATGAAACTGACAATGCCTTGTGAATCATCTGTGAATTTGGCCGATAATTTTCTCTTCCAATTTCTTCTTCCTCCTCCTCATCAAATCTCTCTTTATTTTATCCCTGGGAGGAAATTTTCATTGTGCATTGCTCTGAAGCACAAGACACTAACATCATTAGCTTTTCTATTTGTTCATGTTCGATCGCTTTAAGCATGGCTTTTGCAGGACTAATGTGAAGATGATGTGGGAAAGGATTATCAACCTGAAGAAGGACGAGTCAGTCAGTTAGCTTTGCCTCATTGAAACTTCCTGTGCTGGAACTGGCTGATCGGAGGTAGACAAGCCACATTTCCTTTAGATGACATGAGAAGGTTGCTGACAGGTATTTGAATGTTCTTTCCATTTTTCCTCTCCGCCCCCACCCCCAGCTCCAAGTTTGCACAGCATTCCCTCATTTGGTTTCCATGACACATTTTATTCCATCAGCTTTGGACAGTTTAATGTACTTCTCAGCATAATTTGTCTTTGCCTCGCACTCTTTCCAGATGAGCTGGCACCAGACCTGAACACTCAAGGGCCATTTCCGCCCTACACTATTATAATGCTATTATTCCACTTTCAACATCCTGTGGAATTCTGGGGTTTGTAGTTTACTGAGGCCAAAGAGCTCTCTGTCTGAGAATTCTGAACACCCCTCCCTAAACTGCAAACCCCAGGATTCCATAGGAGGTTGAAAGTGGGATAAGAGCACTATAACAGAATAGTGTGGAAATGGCCTAGGCCCGTGTGCTTGTGCCTCCTTGTGGCAAGACAACTGAGGCTGTAGATAAGAAGAATTCTTGTTGTTGTGTACCTTCAAGTCATTTCTGACTTATGTCAACCCTATAAGGCAAACCTATCATAGGGTTTTCTTATCAAGATTTCTTCATGGGGGGTTGCCTTTGCATTCTTCTGGGGCTGAAAAAGTGTGACTTATCCAAGGTCTCCCAGTGAGTTTCCTTGGCCAGGTGGGGATTTGAGCTCTGGTAGCCAGAGTTGTCACTCAGCATTCAAACCGCTATATCACAATGGCTCTCACGCAAAGAGAACAAGAAACCATATTATCTTTTTAGGTTTTAACAGACCAAAGCTAAAATTCATTTTGTTGTCTCCATGTAGAGCAGACCCAACTGACTCAATTGTTGAATCGTCAGCACATAGGGAAATCCCACTGATTTTACACAGCTATTCTAGTTGAGTCTAATGATAGGAGTTAGGCCCACAGCTTGGAACATTATGTTCCAAAGTAATTACTTCATTCAGTTAAGTGTTGAATGGAGAGTCAACACATAGCTAAATCCCACTGGTTTTATGGATCTACTTTAGATGGGACCTACAGTAGGATATAGGACACATAGCTTGGAACATTACTTTAAAAAAAAGAAAATAATTACTTCTGGTTAAGTGTGGCAGTGTGTTAAAAGAAATTTGCTGCTGTTACTTTCTATAGCATTAAGAAGATGAGTCAATAGTATTGCTTGTTGCATTGTTTATTATTTTTATCCCTCTTGGAAGGGGGAGGACCATACAATTGTTAAGAGAATGGCACAAAAACCTGAAAAATTCTTGTCCAGATGTCCTTAAAAATTCCCTGACAGGTAATTTTGGTAAGGTAATTTTGAAAAGTAAGGAGATACCATTACTCATGACACTGATAATTTTAATCCTACTCGTTGTAGGAGTCAGGATAGGGAGGTGGTTTTTTTAAAAAAAGTTTTTTTGTAAATTGTCCTTTCCAGAAAGCCAGCCATGGTTCATAGTCCTCGTATAGAGTTTATACTAGCAGCCACAGTCAGTTACCATTTGTGTTTCAGCAATCCAAGTCAGTAATAAATTCAGAGTGTCAGTTCAAGGGAGTGTCCAGCGGCATAGTCAGAGCACAAAGCAAGGGTCAAGGTTTCCAGGAACACGAGCCATGGATCCTCTTTTAACACTTTGGCTCACCCTGTAACATAATCACCTCTTCTCTTCTTTTCTCTTCCCCTCTCTCCCAACCAATCCTAGGAAACATGAGCATGCATAATGTTAGAATGCAGTGTGTACTATTTTCCTATCTTGAAGCCTTGCTACATAAAGTGGGAAAACTGTGATATTTTTCAAAGGTCCTCCAGGGAATGACTGGCTGCATGGATAAATTTTTTTATTATTATTTTGGAGTGATTAACACTGATTACAGATTAACACTGTTATACATACAAAAAAATTATTGCAGTGATTAATATCAAACGATCAGTGCTCCACCGACAACCAACAGATTAATTTTCCCAATAAATATAATACTGCTTTTACCATTCCCCACCCCCCCCAAGGGAACAAAGTCAATTCTTATTTAAAACCCTTTTGGTTTGATGTGGAGAATCACATTAATTATATCTTCTATAGCCTGGTACCCCTTCCTTTCCTTAATTGTTTCTATTAGTTTGTTCCACTTCCTTAGCCAATCACCTTTGGCTGCATGGATACATTTATGAGATTTGTTGGTCCTGATCCCACATCATCAGGAGTGTGTAGCATAAATTTCCACACATAGAATTATGAATTCATTGTTCTGTGCAATCCACATGTTGAATGGAAATATTGCCCAACTGAGCCAAGACAAGACTGCAAGCAAATAAATAACTCCAATGTGTGTGCACGTTCCTGTGTGCACATTGTGTGACAGCATTATTTCCGCACACTGTATCTGAATGTCCAATTCCTTCCATAGGGAAATATGTGTGAGAGAGGGATCAACAAGATTGAAACCAAAGTGCCAATTACATTCTTGGAGCCAGAGCATCTCTTTAATGAAAACTATATATTTAGCTGTGTAGTGCTCCACAGAGAAATTCTAGCCAAATGTGACTATTAGAGTTGCCAAGTTGAATACAGGACACTGTTCTTCTAGCTTTAATTGTTAACATATCCAGGATCAGGTAAAGGTACCATAAAATTCTATCAGGTGGGATTACGGTATATCTCCTCTCTCACCCCAGCCCATCTTTTAGCTGCTGCAGTTCTCCCCCTTTGTACACGCAGCTATTTACCGGTCAGTGGAAAGACCAAAGGAGTGCTGAGAAGCATTTTGCGCTACTCTGGGATGCACAACAATAACTGCACTTTCAATGTTGTGCATGGCCTCCGTGAACCTGGCAACCTTATATATAATCTGCAATTAGTTTCTGCCAGGCTCTGGGACGTACATATATTAGTAATCTTCCTGACCTGGCTTGTACAGAAAACCATTTAGGTGAGATTTAGGTCTCTTCATGGGCAAAACCAAACCCTACCCTTTCTCTAGGACTCGTATTGCTTGTATTGCTTCATCTTTCTCCAGAGGGTTTGTCTTTTTTTCCCCCTGACTATTGCTGTTTCAGTCTCTTCTCTCATGTGGCTAGATTCCATCTCCATTTGCTTTCCTATTTCACATTCCTCTTCAGATATGCTTGGCTCAGACCCCAGACAGCAATTGACTCTAGTGCATTGGCAGAGTTTATAATTTAACAACAAACCTTTAATATTAGAGAGATGTCAGTTTGGGTTGTCCTAAAGGCACCTGGGGGTGGTCACCAAAAGGCCTGTGCTTTGTCTTGCTGGAAAATCTTAAAGACTCTTTAGAATGAAGTTATTTGTAAGCTTCTCTATCATCCTCCAACCCACTTTTTGACCTTAAAACATTAAATGGGGTCACAAATTTAGAATAGTGAGTTTGTTGTTGTGTGACTTGAAACCATTTCTGAATTATGAAGACCTCGATGTGAACCTATCACCCTAGGAAAACCTATCATGAGGTTTTCTGGGGCTGAGAATGTGTGACATGCTCAAGATCACCGGGGGGGGGGTTATGACCAAGGAGGCAATCAAACACTGATCTCCAGGGTCATAGTCCAGTGTTCAAACCACTACACCACACTGGCTGTCATGCCTAAACTTACTCCTTGTTAAATTGCATGTTACCTTATGGGAGGTTAGGCATAGCCTTTCTTTACAGTGATTTCCTAGTTGTTTCTTTTACCACACTCTCTCTCTTCCTGTATCACTCTAACCTGCAGCCATTTTTCTCTCTCCCTTTCTTTTTTCCACTGGGCCAGATGTTCGATTATTGACAAATATTTGTAAACAGGTTTGCTACTATGTATGTAATGGTTTGGGCATAGGACTACGACCCCGGAGACTAGGGTTCAATTCCCCGTTCGGTCATGGAACCATACTGGGTGACCTTGGGTGCATCACATACTCTCAGCTTCAGACAACACCAAGGTGGTAGGTTTGCCTTAGGGTTGCCATAAGTCAGAAATTACTTCAAGGCACACAACAGCAATTTGTAAGCAAAGCTATGTGTATGTGTTACATAAACAAAACTAAAACAAAACTTTGTCTGCTAACCATTTATGTGCATGGGCTGCCATGAGACTGGTTGTTGTTTAGCTTCTGCCTTAATTCTCTCTCTGCTTGAGAGAATCAGTATTATCTTTCTCCAGTTTCTTAACACGCTTCCTACTCAATGTTACAGTTCTAGGCATTCTTTCCTGCACCACATCATTCTCTCTGACTCACTTACTTGAAAAGGCCACACCATACTTCATATTCAGAGCCTTCCAAAGAATTTATGTTACATGTAGTGACTTCCATGTCTTGTGCAAAAACTGCATTTCCCCTGATCCCACAAATAATTTAAATGTTTGCAGGGTCAGATGGCGGATCCGTTGCTGCGGGGGCAGTAAATCTACTCTTATGTTTAGGACTGGTCCTCCCAGAGCTGTAGACTCGAGTCAACAGACTTGGACTCAAGTTGGACTTAAACCTCCTCAGTGATTTGACTCGCGGACCCGTTGCTGTGGGGGCAGTAAATCTACTCTTATGTCTAGGGCTGGTCCTCCCAGAGCTGTAGACTCGAGTCAACAGACTTGGACTCAAGTTGGACTTAAGCCTCCTCAGTGATTTGACTTTACTCAGCAGCAAAGATACACTGACTCAACTTGACTCAAGCCTTGTTTATTTTTTAATGATTGACTTGCTGCCCTTGGTTCAGTAACGTAACACATTCATCCAGAAACCCGACTACTTTGAAAAACACTTCCATCTCTTTTTGGCTACTGATCACATGACCATCTGTCTCAAGCCCATAGTGTGGGCACAATTCTCAGAGGGGAACAGCAAATAAGTTAGGCAATGGGCTTGAGGTCTGCTCAGCAGCCTGTCCCTGCCGCGTATTGGAGGAACCTTCTAAAACTTTTCCTAAGAACAGAAGGCAAGACTTGTCCCCAAAGCATAGGAAATGTTTCTCAGAGAAAAGCAAGTGTGTTAGGCAGTGGGCTTGCGGAGGAAGGATCTTTCCTTCTAAAGCTTTTGAAGCTTCGGTAATGGGGAGTAAGAAGGATCCTATTCCCTACTTCTGAAAAATTCTCCAGCTTTGGAAATGGGAAGTAAGAAGGATCCTATCCTCTGTTTCCAAAGCTGCAGACTCTTTTATGCCCATTGGCACAAAAGCTTCCAGCTTCAGGAAAGGGGTGCAAGAAGGATCCTATACCTTACCTCTAAAGCTGCAAATGGCAAGATCGCAAATGTGGAGGGCCAACTCTGCTTAAATTGTTTAAACTGACTTTATTCAACTCTGTCCAGAAATTCTGGAATATAGGTTGGGGTATAAAGTTGGCTCCCAGACTTGAAACTTGACTTGAAAGTATCTTCAAGAACTTGAGACTTGAGTTGAGACCTGAAGGTAGAGACATGAGACTTGGAGTAAAAGACTTAAATGCATCACTGGATCCTCCACAGCTGTTTTGAGCTGCATCAGTTCTACCAGAGTAATGTCCTATGAGGAGAACCATAGGGAGTTGGATATGTTTAGCCTTGAGAAAAGAAGGTGAAGAGGTGACATGATAGCCACATTTAAATATTTGAAAAGATGTCATATGGAAGATTGGGCAAGCTTGTTTTCTGCTACTCCAGAGACTAGGACATGGAGCAATGGCTTCAAACTACAAAAACAAACAAACAAACAACTCCATCTAAACATTAGGAAGAACATCATGGTGGTAAGAGCAATTTGACAGTGAGTGTGATAGTCTCTCCTTCTTTGGAAGTTTTTAAACAGAGGCTGGATGGCCATCTGTTGGAAGTGCTTTGATTGCATGTTAAATAGGGTTGGGCTTGATGGGCCTTGTAGTCTCTTCCAGCTCTATGATTCCATGCTCCTATGACTCTATGATTCTACCAGTGCAGAATTTTTGCTAGGAGAGAATCCCACACCAGAAGAACCCCTTTCCAAGCCAAATCAGCTGTGGGAGGAGCAGCTGTAGAACCAAAACTGATTTCATCATCTCCATGGGAATGGATCCACCATGTGCTCTTGAATATTTGTATATATTCAGTGGCAACATTACAATTCAACCAATGGCAGAAACATAGGGCTCATATGCAAAAGGAAAGACACAACCAATCAATCTTAGCCCAAAAAATGGATGAATTTTTGAACCAGGAAAAAAATTGAGACTAAATTTATGAAGGAGGAATTATCACAGTCTTTGCTATTTGTATTCTGTGAAGAGATGGCTATAGTATTTGTTTACCACTCTTTTTCCTTCTGACCATGGCAGCTTAATGCATTCTTTCTACCGTGCTGGTTGGAGCCTGCATGTTTAGATTCTGGGAACGTAAACACCACCTCCTTGGAGACCGAGCAATGCTCTTCTTAGCTCCTCACTGAAGGACTTTGTTTCTAATGAAGTCGCTGGGGTAATAACACAGCTACTTCATTTTGCTGCTGATGGTAGAGGAGAACAAATTCAGAGAGAATAAAGTCATCCCAAACACAAATGTATATTTATGGTGACAGTCTCTTTAGAAGAAATAATATTGACCATGTTATGTTGTATGTATAATATAAGGTCTTTTAAAAAGGCAAACCACTTGTATGTTCTCTCTTGCTTTGAGCAGGAGTGGGCCACACTGATGGATCCGACTACTACACTCTACACTCTGACAAACCCTACTTATTTGTTACCCTAAGAGGTGAGGGACCTTGAGTTTCACCCACAATGCCAGCATCTCCTTAGAATTTTTGGGGAATTATAGCTCAAAGGAGGCCAGTGAGAGGTGGGGAATGGCCAGATCTTTTCATCTATGTACACCAGTACTACCTGTAGAGGGGACTCCAGTTCAAACAAAGTACGTTATTTGGATTAAGAAATATGCAACAAATCAGATACTCTTAAGAACCATACAAGGCTATTGGAAAGTGAGGTGGGAAGGGGTGGGTAGAGCGATTGACGTGAAATGGTTAACATTCTTGAAAGACAGAGGTTGAAACAGAGGGATTCAGATAGCATCTGAGACTAGCACAAAGGGATGGAAGTCTGGGGCACCACATTGCAGTGCAGTATGCCCAAGGTACTACAATTTGCTGGGGCCAAAATTAGGGTTTATATACCCAATTTCCTACGCTGAAGACAAAGCAGTAATGGCTTTCTGACAGGATTGACAAGGGAGTCCAGAATGGTCTGATTGCCTTAACTCTAGGTGACAAAACGTTGATGGGAGTCATGACAATCTTTTAATGGTTTGGACAGTCAGGAGATATAGGGAAGATTCCTGCAGGGCAAGATTAAGGGATGGTCCCTGATTGCTTCACCTGGGCAGTTTTGCCTCCCTTTGTTTTTGGGTATGCATGGAACATCAGGTGTTGAAAGAAGCAGCATAAGCCTATTAGCATCTAGGTTTCCCACTGAATCCTCTCTGAACTTATGACCTGACCATGTCTAAGGTCAGCTTGACCCGGCAACAAGCTTTCCAGTCAGTGTGCTTTCAAACATGTTTTTCAGCCATAAATATGTTCAATTATAAAAATAGCACATCCCAAAGAATGTAGGGGGTGTAGAGTATGAAAACATATTCCTGTCTGTGCACATACCCTCCAACATTTCCCAGATGAAAACCAGGATGCATGTGGCCTAAAAACATCCGATTAGGGTCAAGATGGCAAACATTATTAACGGGGAAGAACAGACAAGCTAGGAGAAAGTGCAGCAGTTTACTTTTACCTGAGCCTGTTGGGAAGGATAAGATTCTGAGCCCAGCAACTGAAGTAAACCAAAGATAAAGGGGGAAGTGGAAAAAATAGCGAAAAATTGAGACATTTCAGAAGCAACTGAAAAACTGGATTGACAGAGGATTAACTAGGACTGTCCTTGCCACATTGGGGCAGTTGGAGGGTATGCATGCATACAGCCTGAATATCTGTAGGGAGGGAGCCCTGGTGTGGACAGCTAGAGCTACAAAAATTTCTGTGAGACCCAGTACTCCTTCCAAAGGGCTCCAGTTTGCATAGGAGTCGTTTTACCTGAAACCTGTCCCATGTGAATCTTCTGGACATTCAGGTAATTTGTGTGGTGTGGTAAGTTTCTGTGTTAATTCCTGCGGACAAAAAACAGCCTGTGCCTGGGAAAAGGGTCCATCTTTGTTCTCTCAAGACAATGGGGCTGGGGGAAATCTAATTGGAGGTTCAGTGGTAGAATTGGGGAAGTCTTAAAGTCCTAATCTACTCCTAGGCCCTTTTTCCTTCTATTGGTTGGCCTGCCCACTCTCTCTCATGGTCAGTGCAAGCTGCCACTGGTTGATTCAGAGCTGGATAGAATTGTTTTCTCCCATGCTGCCCCTACAGAGTCCAGCTTTGGTCTTTTTTTTTTTTTCAAATTACCCTATACTGAAACATGGGAGGTATTATGGGAAGTTTGGTTTTGAATGATGCTGCTGTTAAATAGCTGGCCCTATAAATGGAATGAAGGTGGACTCCCAAGAACACCCATAGGAGCTCTGTAGGTGAAAAACAATTCTCCAGAGTTCAGGCCTAAAGAAGAGGAAGGATACCAACTGTTGGTCTGTTTTTAGACACATCTTCTCTTTTTGAGTATGAGGATTTTGGTGCAAGGAGAGAGGGGAGGTTCCTTGAGAAAGACCCTCTTGACAAATGAACCTTGACCTTTGCCAGCAATTATCATGGTGTGTAACTAAGACACAGTAATCTTACCATGTGGAGTAGGTCGTGATGGATTCCTGTACGGCCTTCAGTCTGCACATTGTAATCCCCTTGTAGATCTTGGGTAAATCCATCTAAAAAGGAAGCGTACATATCTATCTCCACTATAGCTCCAAGACAATGAAACCTAGACACTTGAAACTTGGCATTCATACTAAGAGACATGCCTGGTTGTGCATCTCATAATTGTTTTGTCTTAAAAAGAGCTTAATTGCTATTATTTAACTTGAAACTTTGTAATATTCAGTATCCCATTGAGTCACCTCACCAGGTGAGGTGAACCAGACACTGAACCACTACACTACTATGTGTTACATTCCAGGTCCTTAGGGGTAAAAGAGCTCCTTGGAAGTAACAGGTCTCCTTAAGAATAAGGGGTCTCCCTGAGATCAGTTTTAGTTCTAGCTATGCATCCAGGGCTGTATTTTTCCACCTGGGATAAAATACTGGAGAGGAGAAACTTCTAGCCTAGTATTTTCAGTGACATAAACATTATGAATTTCAGGCATCTCTGATCCTCAAGATTTTGCTTATGTGAGTCACCACCTGCAATCTGAAGTGATACAGAACAAATCCAAGTTTTCACTCGTTAGTGAGAATTCTATGGAAGTGTATATATTTACCCTAAATACCGGGGCTCAAGGAAATGTCATGTGAGGTTTGAAATATTGTGTGTGTGGCTATATATTTTGGGGATCCTTTTTCCCAAATGGTACCTCTCTGAAAAAAAATGGCAGTCAATGACTTTCAACATCACAATCCAACCAATAGAGAAATAAAGGCATCTCAAACTTCAGAGTCACTTAAACATGAGGGTAGCTTGAAATTTGATGGGGAGGAGGAACTTGTCAGTTCTAAAACTCCTTTGGTAATCAGGGATAACTTTGCTCCTTTTCCGGTACCATTGTATCTTTTCAGCTACTTTTGTAGTTCTGGGATGGTGGCTCACTAAATTATGGAGTGGGAACATCTCGTATTTCAAGTGCTGGTTGCACTACAGAGCTTGGGGAAATTCATTTTTCAAAAAATAGCTGTCTGAATGCCCCAGCAATAGGTCATGTTTGCTGGGTGGTGGTGGTGGTGGTCTGGAAGTTGTAGTCCAAAGAGGGAACTTTTCAGGGTCTGCAGTTCTAGCTACTGAGGCAATGAAAAGGAGAAATGAATGAGAATGCTTTGTATCACAAATAAGCAGTATTTCTCTCTATATGGTAGTCATGAAGGATATGGTGTTTTAAATCATTCCTTCTCACAGGGAAAAACAAACAATTTGATCCATTCTATCTCCCCAGTGAGACATTCTTGCACAGCAGGGGGTTGGATTGGATGGCCCCTGTGGTCTCTTCCAACTCTATGATTCTATGATTTCCACACATATATTTTTGTTGTTTCCTGGCTATGTAGTGGCTGGTTGCACTTACATGGAGAACGGATTGAGGATTGTGCAGGCTGTAGCCTCTACGATCTTCTCTTAGCTTTCCCTTTTCTCTTGCATGACCTCAAGGAGATAAGGAAGAGCCAAGCAAAGATCATGAAGGTTATAGACTTCCACAATCAGCTTGGATCAGGGTGGGCAGGGGCAACCAGGTGAGGCGGATTGTCTTTGCTGCTTGCGTTCTGACAGTTGGTTCACAACGATGCAGACATCATCATTGTGTGCTGGCTATTGGAACACAGTCTTCCCTGCTTGGGTGGACAGCAAATAGGTTATTTGGACCAGGAGGTATATAAATAATCCTTCAGTCTATTTGAGGACTAAGGGAAAATACAAGAAAGGACTTTGAGAAAGATTCTTCCTGTTGAGGTTTTTGGATGCTCAAGGATTCCATTTTTTTTCTTCAGTCTTCACTTATTATTTTTTCTTCCTAGCAACCACCGGTGTTTCTAAGATTAAGGAAATAATTCATGAATTATCTTGATAAACCATGTGAAGTTGCTGCTGTTGCCAATCAATCCATCCGTCCACAATATATTCTAAAGTACTGTGTTGGCCTTCTACACCCTTCATAAGTTGTTGTTCTAATGTCCCACACTTCTCAAACTTTAGTTGGTGATCATGAGCTGCATTAGTGTTCTCAGATTCCAAGTGCTATGTATTTTTTTCACTCTGTTTAGGCTTCTAAATGCTACTGACTGTGACACTAAGGATCAAAGAAGGTCTGCATGCACACACATGCACACAGAGAAGAAAATACAAAGGTATGTTATAGCCATGCACACTATAGCCTGACTTCTACTGGTAATCCCAACTAGAGTACACTAAGGCCCTTTTCACATGTGTGGGGGGGAAACAGGCGAAAACGCCCAAAAACGGAGCTTACCTGAAGCCAGGTAAGTCCGTCGCTACGTGGAGCAGCGGGCGCTCGCTGCTCCCCAGTCCTCCAGTGTCCCAAATGGTGGCTTCCGGTTGGTGGAGGCTCTCCACCAACCGGTGAAGCTCGCCAGCTGGAAGCCCGCCCCCGGCAGATCTGCAGGCACGCACTTGCACGCGCCTGCAAATCCGCTTCGGAGCCGGGCGACTGAGTGGCATGGGTCTGCGCACTCCTTGCTTTTTAAAAACCTCGAAAAAGAGGTTTTTAAAAAACACGCCGCGCGGCTAGTTCCGGCTGCTCCTGAGTGGATTCTGGTGTGGAACTACAAAAAGTAGTCCACGCCAGTCCACTCTACGGTGTAGAAGACCTCTGTGGGAGGTCGCTCTGCACCATTTCAGAAGCCCGGTATGGAAATGGCCTAATTCATTTAGTTGTTGAATCATGAGTTAACACATATCCAAAACCTTTGATTCAATACATCTCTCCTTTAAGTGAGACCTCCAATAGGATTTAGGTCTACCAGTGCAAATTATGATACTACAATTCCACCTTTTTTTCCTCCTCACTGGATTTTTTTTTTCTGTCCTTGCTACAATGGTACTGTCTATCAGTGTCTTGATACTTTGACCTAAAGGGCCCAGAAAAGCTGTATAATTCAGTATATGGAAATCTGCATGGAACATTGAGTTGAATGCAGTGGCATAGGGATGGGAGGGAGAAGGGGGCGGTGCACCCTGGGTGGCATTTCTTGGGGGCGCTGTCATTCCTTGCCTGCTCCCCCACATGCTGTCACCCCTCCTTTGTGCACTGTTGCTCTGCCCACATGTACTGTAGCCCTGCCCAAGCACCTCCACCCCTGCCCCTAGCCCGCTCACGCCAAGCTATGCCACTGGTTGAGTGGCCAGTTTCTAGCTTACCAGATGATGTTCAGCTATATCTCCCATCAACCTCCCTTAGCATGATCAATGGTCAGGAATGATGGGAGTTGTAGTACCTCTGAAGGGCTAGAGGTTTTCCATCCCTAACACAGAGGAAAATAATCAGTCAACAGTATATCATATTGTGAATACCTAGAGGATAAATTTTCCATGGCATAGGAAAGTTACTATTTGGATTATAACTCCCATAATCCCTCAGCCAACATGGGCAGTGGGATTTTGAGACTTGCAATCAAGTACATTTCCCAAGCTCAGCCAAATCCTCATCTTCTTTCTAAATAGAGCTGACTAGCTCTGCTAGAAATGAAGTCTGAAGTGTTTTGTAAACTTTGGGAAAAGCAAAACTCAGCAGCTTAAACTCAGCAAAAATTCAAAATCAAAAAGGAGTCTTTTGTACCATGCTAATACTCCTCTGGGAAGTTACACTCATGCAGTCAGGTGCTTGCTTCAGGTTCTTAATACAATTGCAAAAAGTTATTGGACTGGAAGATGTATTGGAAACTGCATTTATCACTTAAGTTTGTAAATGCTCAGATTTGTTTCTGGTCCATTTGATTTTCCCTCATCACACATGTATTTCAATCTAGTTTAACACTGTTAATAACTTCAGGCAAAAAAATACAATAGAATCTGTACAAAATGGCAAAGTCAGTAGAAGGAATGCAATTGGAGAATTCAAAGTTAGCAAGTACCAGTCATCAAATCTGGGCTGAGTTCCTACTTTATGTTTGTGTGCTTTAAATCTAATCTAACAGAATGACATGGTAGTTGTGCTACATCACCCTTCTACTGAATGCCAACATAGAGTTATTTGCATAGTATACCTACTGATTGGCCCATTGTGCACCAGGGAATGCACAGTGGTTGATTCTTGCAATCTCAGTGAATAAAGTGGCACATGGAAGACACTGACAAAGAGTAATATATTAACATCAGAGCTTCTCAACTGATCCCTTGACTATGACCTGGCCATGCCCAGAGGTCTCATCTGACCTACTTTCACATGTGTTCAGCTAGTCCTCTTTGCCAGTATGGTTTTTCAGCAACAGCAGTGTATAATTTGTATTTCATGCCAATTAAATTATGTCCATTGCCAGTCATATCATAGAGTGGGGGTGGATGATATGGCAACAGCTCCAGAGATCTGGCACGAATGTAATCCTTTTGGTTATGGATACAGTACAAATACATAAATTATAATATAGTTTATGGAACATCAGGTACTTCCTAATAGTTTCTCCTTGGCCTTCTGCTTTGGATATGCCTTGTTGTTCTGCTTCCCTTTCGTTTCTATTTTTTATTAGTTGTGAAGCTTATTCATGATACGTACAGCCTGAGGCTTATTCATGATATGTGCCTTGTCTCTTACAGTTCTGAAGAGCCAAAAAGGGGATTATGGTACAGACCTTCTAACACACAGGTGACATCCTGAGATCAGGTTATGTATGCTTGATAAGGTTGTTTGTTTTTCAGGCTTCCATTGTTTTCATTGCTCTCCAGGTTGAAAAGCAATTACAATGAGGAGATATAAGTGGATTGACTGCTCTTTTCTTGTTCAGCATCCACAGTGCCAGGTCTAACAAGCATTTCACTTTGGGGTTTCAGGCTAGTAAAAATATGCCACTCTGGATGGTGAGATCCTATTGGGCAATTGCACAAGGATGACTATGTAGGCCACAGGACAGGGCAGTTAGTTCAATGGCTACAGGAGTGATAACTCCTCTCTTGGTTTTATCATTCCTTTCCTGCAGTATCTACCAGGTCTCCTCATGTCAAATTTTTGTCAGGAAGAAGGGTCATCACTTGGATTGTTCCTGTACAACTGGAGCATTTTCAGGAGGAAGAACCATGAAACAGAATGGATTCAGTGTGTCAGGGTCCAAGGAGTGGGCAGCAAGGGCTGTCTAGTACAGGCACCAGGACTGGGCCAAGGGACAGGTGCTAAGTCAGGAAGCCAAGGGTCAGAGCACAACAAAAGTCCAAGGCAGCATTCCTCCACATAGCAAGAATCCAGGGGGCCAGAGGCAAGAAGCAGATCCAGGAGACATGCAGGAAGTCAGAGCACAATGAGATTCTAAGGCAACAGGGGTCTACCAGACAACAGGCATACACAGGGCCAGAGGCAGGCGGTAGGTCCAAGATATAAGCAGAAGGTCAGGGCACAGCAAAGGTTCAAGGAAGTAGAAGCCTACCAGGTTAACAAGAGTCCATAAGGCCAGAGGCAAGATCCAAGTCCAGAGTTCAGCAGTCAGGAACACTAGAGAATTAGGAGAAGCTACAAGCAACACTGGAGACCATGTTGATGTGCCAAAGGCTGCAGAGTAACCCCAGCCCTTATATAGCTGGCTGCTCTGGCTGTTTTGTATCTGAGCAGCCAGCTGAGTCTGAAATACTGCGCAAGATTCTGCAAAGAACAGGGTCAAGGCCGGGATCCTCGGAAGCAGAATCCTGCAAGGACTTAGTCACAGACCCAAACCCTTATACAGTGCAAGAAGCAGTTCAGTGTCATGCCCCAGATAACCCATATTCCACAACTTCATTCCAAGGTAAACAGTAGTTTTTATTTGTAGAAAATGCAGGCAACACAGCACACTTCCTCCAAAGATGCTGGGACTAAAGCAGACATGAAGCTCACAATTCCAAAGCTTAGGCACACAAAACTGTAGTTGGGGGGGATCATACCACTTCTCAGACAGTTCCCAGCCCCTAGTTCAGTTCCCACTTCTCATCCTTGACCGAATCACATATTTCCTGCCTCTTATCTTAGAGACAACAGGTTCTCAAAACACAAACCTTTACCTTTTCATTTTCACCTGGCTCTGATCTTCCCCCTTCACTGGATACATTGTAGCAATAGGCAATAAAGCAATTAACCAACTGATACTTTGTAATAATACAGGCAGGCTCCAAATTGATACATTATTGCAGTCGTCAATTAGCGCTGGATACTTTCTAGTATACACTAAGCTTAATGGAGTTGTACAGCAGTGCTTCTATGTAGACTACAATACATTACAATACACATCCAGCAAGTCAACATATATAAGACTATGCATCCTGACCATCAATAGTTCCAGATGAATAAACCATAGATATACCCATGGAGAAGGAACAAACTAAAAGTCATTGTCAGCTGGGGTAGGAGACAGCTGGCCCCAAGCAACTCACTCTGATTCCCATCCTTGCTTAAATCTAAGCCATGCTTTAGGCAGGGCTGTCCTTACAGGCAAAGTGTTCTGGGAAAGGTGATACAGGACACTTTTCCAGACCACCTTTGCTATAAGGACCTCCACTTTAAAACCATGCATTGGACATACAGGAGGCTGAGAGCCCACATTGTGCTTCTGCAGTGTAAATCTGCTCAAGTTAAGTTATGCCAGCTGCAGCAAGGGATGGAGTTTGGCAGTGTTGACAATCAGAGTGCTGATGGATGATGTTGCCCCAAAAAGTGGCTGCCACAAGAGCCACCCTGTGATACCAGTACCTCTGTGTAAAAGTGGGGAATGAATTAGCTCAAAGAGGAGAGGGGGTAACTTAACACGACCTTGCTACCAGTGTTTACAAAGGAAAAGAACCAACCAAAGATTAAACAGTAAGCTAAAAATGTGTTTTTATTGGGGGGGTGTGATTCACTCATGCATGCACACAAGATGCACACAGTCAAACATTCACATAAGAGCTAACTGAAGGATGAGAGGGAGGAAAAACAATAGATAGAGAGGCTGAGGGGTTTGGGAGGATTTATAATTACCAGTCCAGAAGAGTGGTGAAAAGCAGAAATGTATTTTGGCTTAAGTAGGACCTAAGGACAGTTCTTATTCAGGAACCAGATGGACAGAGTGATGGGTAGACTTTTGAGAGACTGCCCTCGGCATCCTGAAATCAGGGGTATTTGTACCCAAAAAGTAGCCTGTGGCAGTGGAAGGTATGTGGAACAACAGGAGTTGCAACACAGACAATGGACTATCAATCCACCAATGTTCACAGTGTTTGGATGACAAAGACATGATGACTGTTGTAATAGCTCTGTATTGTGGGTGCTACAAGGAAAGAGGAAAGAGTCCAGGTGTACAGGGGATGTCAATCAGTGTCCTGGTGGGCTTCTCACAATGGCATTCTCCAGGAAATTCCAGCTTCTATTATTCTCTGGAACAGCGGTGATTTATCTGATAATTGACCTAGGTTATACCAACAGGGTGTTTTAGGCTGACCTGCTTGTGGCCTCATTTTTACAGCCAGATTTCTTCCTCCTTTGGTTTGACCTCCCAGTCACCTTCAGGTTGCATGTCGATATCAGTGCAAATTAAAGTGTGTTGCCAATTAAATATGATGCCCATCCAAACCATACTGATATCGGGGATCCCCAAAGTGGGGCCTTACAATGATACATCCAATTGCCTCTAGCCAGTAATTGGTGGTGTGCCAAGCAGATGCAAGGTCCTGGTGGAGTCCTTTTGCAACTCCTTGGTACACTGATGATCACTGGCAGAAGCAGGGTGGAGACATCATCCTTCAGTACTTTGTTCCCCAGTGCCACCCAAATGCCATCAGATGGTGCAGCTGGCTGGATTTTAAGCTTCAGAAGCATTTATTGTGGCAATGGTACCACAACTATAAATGAGAGAAGGAAACAGTTACAAGAGAATAAGTCTAACTTATAATGTCATAACCAATATCAATGTTCTCTCTGAGTACAGAGAAAGTGAAACTGCACCAGTAAAGGACCATTGCACATGTGGAATACACTAAAAGGGTTCCAGTCTGGAACTGTGCTTTGGGTGGCACAAGGAGAGGACCATGAAATAGTCAAGCCATGAGGGTTTCGAGGTATTCATGCATGAAGTTGGGAAGAGAACCACCCAGCCAAGAAAAAAGTCAGGCAAGTACAATGCAACAGATTGTCATGGTATTGCTTCTTTGGCAGACCTTAAACATGCAAAACTGGAAGCAGATGTCCTGAGTGCAGCAACTTGTTTTGAAAGGTTATTGTAGGATCAATTTTCAGAAAATGGTGAAAAGTTTAAACTTACCACACTTGATAATACTACTGCGTGCAGTTGCTTTAGCAGAGAACAATAATGGCACCATGAAATTCTGACCAGCTGGATTCAACTGGGAATGATTCATCAGCAACAGAATGGACTGTGACATTTTGCCAATGCTTTAAATGGAGAACCAAGATGAGCATTAATATAAATGAAAATTAATATAAATGGTTTGACATTGTATTAAAGTATTGATGTTTCATTTCATGGTGTTTTAACATTTTTTTCCTGGATTTTTTTTTAAAATTCAGGTATCTTATTCTATGAGAGCTAGCATAGTATAGTGGTTTGAGCATTGGACTACAACCCTGAAACCAGAGTCTGAATCCCTGTGTGGCCATGGAAACTGACTGGGTGACCTTGGGCATGTCACATACTCTCAGCCTCCAGAAAATCCTGTGATAGATTTGTCTTGGGGTCACTGTAAGTCAGAAATGACTTGAAGGCACACAACAAAAACTCAGTTTCAACTAGTGTGTGAGCACCCTTTGGTCCCATTTGGATGAAAGGCAGGATATCAATTAATTAATTCTATTAATTAATTAATTCACTTTAGTTCATTATAGTGATTGATTGATTGAATGAATGAATGAATGAAATGTATCCTGAAAACGGATATGTTTGGTGGTACCTTTAATGAGGAAGTAAAATTGCTCTTGAAACCATGTAATGTCATATTGGTAATGGAACCATAGGCAATTCACTTTTTCCTACAGCTCCTTCCCATACTTCCCTATCTTTTCCCTGCTGCTTCTTTAAAACAAAGAAAAATGTGTACATATATGGGATTTTAATTTTTTTTTTTAACGGAAACATATAAAATTTTCCAAAAGTTTCTGTATCTTTAAATGAATGGCTGGCAAAAGGATGTCTCTAACGTCAGGACATTAAGCCACAGGTGATCTTAGGGATCAGAGACATCTGTGGCTGCAAAAACTATGTATTTGATTTTGCAGGTACTGGAACTGTGATGTTCCTCTTTGATGCTGCAGAAATATTTGGAGTCATAAAAAGGAATAGTTTGCACATCTCACCATATGAGATCTCAAAGCCTACTCGTGGGTAATGAGGCTAGACATTTTAATGATATCTTTAAATAAATATGGAGTGCTAGGATCTCACACTTAACAAAGTAAATTGCCTTTTTAATTGAATAGGTCACTGACCAGTGACAGATTCTGTTCCCATAATGTGGAAGATTTTCAGTTTTTACTCTTAAACGTTGTTAAGGCCAGGGAGGTTATAATATTGTTTTACACATCTACATAATTGCTCAAATGTTTAAATGTCACTACATGCCCTGCACACTCAAGTTAGCATATTAGAACATTCGGAGGGTGCATGTATTAAGTTTGATAATTTGACAGGAGGAAGGTTGGCAGTGGTGATAGCAGTTCTTCTGAGAAATGTTGGTTGGATGTTTTCCGATGTTTTCCGACATTTTCCGATGATCTGGTGCTTTTAAAACCTTGGTAATTCTGTGCCTTTGGCCGGATACAACATATTGATCTCTGACTTCATTGATTCTGGCACCATGCTGGAAGTGGAACCATTGAGTGTCCAAATGAAAGAACTACAGCAACAAGTCGTATAAATAGGAAACAAAGTAGCTGACTTAAAGAGAAAAGCCCACTTGTATGCAGGGCTACCAGCATGATATTCTAGAACAGCATGTAGCATTTGTTCAGCCTCATCACCCATGCTCTGTTTGATGTTGGCATGAACTTGATCCTAAAACTCTTGGTTGACAATAACCAGAGGTCAGGAAAAAAAATACTCTTTTTTTTTTTCTTTTTTTGGACTACAACCCTCTTGGCCAAGATTCTGAGCCTGGACCAGCACCATCTGGAACACAGGTGGATGCCTTTTACTGAATTAGGCCATGGGTTCTTCAGGCTGGTAGTTTTCATCTCTGTGGGGTTGTGGATCTACTCTGAGTTTTAGTGTGCACTTTAAAGGAACTGTGCCAGGGGATTTGAAGCTCAGCACCTTGGAAAGCTGTTTTAAGGCTTGGAATAAAACCCGCAGAAGATTCACAGCACACTGACATGGAAGCTAACAGTCACCACTGAGCTCATAGCCTTCCTCAGGGAGTTGTTTTCTAGATGAATTGGACTAGAATTTTCAGAAATCATCCATAGTTCTTCATAAGATCCAATTCTCAACCATTGGAAATTTCTTTCAGCATCTCCGGTTTCAAAGCCAGCCTTCCAGAGTCAGATGCCCTCCAGAAGTATTGGACTATAATTCCCATTATCCATGAGCAGTACAGACATTAGCTTTGCTGTGAGGAAATGAAAAGAATTACAACCAAGCACATCTGGAAGAAATAGGATGGAGAAACATTGCTTATACGTTTCTTACATCAGGCATTCACAGTTATAAGAATGAGAAAGCTCACTTCAGATAACAATGTTAAAATGAAAACAGCCAGCACTGCAATCTGCACTCAGAACCATGGCATCCAGAACCATTGTGCCAGTTTTTCTTCCTGAAGCCATAACTCAACTCCCACAGAAAGTAGAATGGGTTCAAAGGAAGATTAAACTGTGGTGCTGTGCCTTCAAATCACTTCTGACTTAAAGGTTACCATAAGATGAGCCTATCATGGGGATTTCTTGGAAGAATTTGTCCCAAGGGGGTTTGCCTTCTTCCGAGGTTGAGAGAGTTTGACCTGCCCAAGGTCATCCAGTGGTTTTCCATCGCCGAAGGGGATTCAGACCCTTGTCACCCAGTGTTCCCATTTGTATAAGCAAAGTTCTGTAAGTGTAAAAAGTTCAAATGGAGCTGAATCTTGTTATTAGTCCCAACTGGAGTAGAACCATTGGACCAGTCTGATTTTTGTATGTGTTGAGTCACCACTGAACAACTGATTCAATGGTTCTTAGCTGGGACATGCATGACTTATTTGTCAGCGCCTTTAATGTACTGCTTGATTCCCTGGGATTGTAGAAAGAGTCACAGTGCATTCCCCACTGCAAATAGGACAAGAAGAAGGTGTACTGACAGTTGTCAAGTTGGCATTCAGCAGAATGTTGGTATTCAGCAGAAGGGTGGTGCTGCTACTCCTTCACTGTGTAAGTGAAAACTTATGCCATTTTGGCCCTACACTGTTATAGCACTATCATCCCACTTTCAACCTCCTGTGGAATTCTGGAGTTCATAGTTTACTGAGGCCCAAGAGCTCTCTGGCTGAGAATTCTAAATGCCCCTCCCTAAACTGCAAAGCCCAGGATTCATAGGATGTGGAAAGTGGAATAGTAGCACTATAACAGTGTAGGGCGGAAATGGCCTTACACTATGGAAATCTAACGTAGGATCTACATCAGGGTGCAGTGAACAGAAACTCCTGCAGATAATGGGTTAGGAGAGCAATGTTCCTGATTTGGTCTGGTGACTTTTCAGTCTGAGTGTTTCATTGTTACCTCAAAAGGTGGATGACTCAGGGGTTCACCGACAATGCCAATGCCTCCATGGAAAGATGGGGAATTATCAGCTCAAAAGCAAGGCCTGCAAGAGGGTAGTAACATCTGGGATCTTTTCACCTGTGTATAGTAGTACTAATGCAAGGACACCAGTTAGAAGTTGAAACAATATTTTATTGGGGGGAAAGCTGCAGTCACGTGCAAGAGTCAAGCAGTTTCACAACCATACAAGGCTAATTGAAGGAAAGGAGGAAAAATTGGGTAGCGAGGAGTTAGGACAATGTCACATATTTTGCTTAAGCTTGATGGTGAGTGTAGTGTTTTTCTTGTGGGCGAGAAGATGAGATCGCTCTGTCCTTGGTATTACCTGGTACAAGGATGTTATGGCTATCTATCTGCTGTATTTTTCTATCTTGTGGGAAAGCTCTGAAACAGGGGAAACATGTCACATGGTGAGGGTCCGGGTGTGGTTAACACAAGGTAAAATGACTTGCATCATGTGAAAGCTCTCTCTTTGTTCTTTGTTTGCTTTGCTGTTTTTTTGCTCACGTTACTGGCTTTTTTCACTTCGTGGCAAACACTGGCTGAAGTATTATGTATCCTGCAGTGCTTCAAATAAACTTTAGACTACCTTAGACACACTTTGTGTGGCTGTGTTTTCAGTCTGGGGCAATTGGTGATGCTCCAGCATGGGTTTTTTGCCTTTGCACTCTGCACATGCTCTAGCGCCAGACCTAGGTGCCCTGACAGATAAAACGAGTGTTATTTATCTATTCTGAAGAGGAGAAATGAAACAATATAGCTCAGACTAGGGGTCAGAGAGTAGTACAAGATGGGAATTTGAGGAGTAGAGTAATGACTTACATCCAGTGTACTATGGGCTTTCTGGATTGGAGCCTTTTTCTGCCCTGACGGGGAAGGTGTTAAAGGCTCTTTGATAGAGCAAACACAAGGGTCTAGAGCTGGCTAATGATCTTACAATTAGTTTACAAAGCACTAATTGTGATAGGTTCTTAATGTCTGGTCAGGTGAGAGAACAATAGGGGGAAGATCAGCAAGAAGGAAGTTATAGAGCATTGGTCATTGTCACTTTGTTTAGGAGTTTCGGTGGCTATTGTGTTCTAGTTTGGGCCATTGAGAGGACCATCTTCTTCATCTAATCCTCAGTGAACTTATGACCTGGCCATGCCTTGAGGTCCTTTCTGACTTACTTTTGCATGTGTGCAGCCAATCCTCTTTGCCAGCATGCCTTTTCAGCCATAAATATATGATTTATATTTTGTGCCAATTAAATAATTGCCAATCATATCATCAGGTGGGGTGTGTGTGTACAACATGGTAACAGCACTATAACTCTGGAAACCAGGGTTCACATCCTCACTCAGCCATGCAAACCCACTGGGTGACTTTGGGCAAGTCATACACTTTCAAACTCAGAGGAAGATGAAGGAAAACTCCCTCTGAACAAATCTTACCAAGAAAAACCTGTGATAGGTTCACCTTAGGGTCGCCATATGTTGGAAATGAAGGCATACAACAGCAACAGCAACACAACTTCTGAAGGTTTGCCTATGTTCTGTGGACAGAAAAAGCTGTTTTGTTCTACTTCCATGTCCTTAAACTGACATTCTCCTGGGACATCTTCACGGAAACAACCTGTCATTAGAGATACAGATTTTTTGGGTAATGTAACCTTTTGGACCTTTCTCTTTAAAACGTAAGAGATTTGTGAACAAAGTACAGCTGCAGTTTCAGGCACCTTAAGAATAAAACCAAATGGAAATAAAATTAATAATCATGCAATTTTGCTTAATAATGGACAGATGAACCTGGTACACTGTGACATCAATTCTCAACTTGAACTGATTAAAAAAGACCTTGCCAATTTTGTACTTCTTGCTTCTCGAAAAAATGGAGGTGACAGCGATGTAGCTGAAATTCAATTAGAAGAAACAGAGACTTTGGGTGTAATAATATTATTTTCCATTAAAAAAAATGATTTTCCAATTACATGAAGCCAAGAACTGTTGTTCTAACAGACTTAGTTAAAATAAGTAAGATTCAGTCAAGTTTGAAGTGTTCATCTCAGGAATCTCAAGCAAGGATTCATGGGCTATGAAGACATGGCTGGAGATAAAGAAGCCACAGCTGCCACCTTCTAAGACGCAATCTAACATTGTTCCATTCATCAGACTTGGAGAACAAGTGTCAATGACCGGCCGGGGTGGGGGTGGGGGGCTGTAACAACAGTGAAGTATAAAACTGAAGTCCATGGAAGCTTGTATAAATAAAATGAAAAATACTTTTTTTTTTTCAGTTGAAAATCTTTTAATTGTGGGGCTCTTGGAGAGTATAAGACCCAAACAGGAGCCCCCAAAGAGTACAACCTGTGGAGTGCATAATTCCTACACTTAATGTTGCAGTAAAAACTTACTTCCAGAGAGCATGGCACTAGACAGACCAAGGGTCTGTCAGTTAAAAGAAAAGCATCATGCTAAGTCTTCAGAAAAGAAAGTTAAAAGGGGACATGATAGCCATGTTCAAATATTTGAAAGGACGTCATATTGAAGAGGGAACAGGCTTGTTTTCCACTGCTCCAGAAACTAGGACAAGGGGCAATGGATTTAAGCTGCAGGAAAAGAGAGTCCACCTCAGGAAGAACTTCCTGATGGTCAGAGCTGTCTGGCAGTGGAATATACTGCTTTGGAGTGTGGTGGAGTCTCCTTCTTTGGGGGTTTTTAAGTAGAGGTTGGATGGCCATCTGTTGGGAGTGCTTTGATGTCGGTTCCTGCAAGGCAGGGCGTTGGACTGGATGGCCCCGGGGGTCTCTTCCAACTCTAGGATTCTATGAATAACAGCACTATAACAGTGTAGTGCGGATATGGCCTTTGTGTGCAGAGACCAACACTATACAAATTCAAGGTAGGATCTTGAGTTATATGGATCTAGGACTGCATTTAGCTTGAAGGCTCATGAGCAGTGCAAAGAGGATGAAATGTGACACTGAAAATTAAAGTGAATGCTTGGTGTTATTCTTTTACCCCTTAAATTAGAAAGGAAGAAAAAGAACGACAAATCCTTCTCATCTTAAGGGAACAGCACTTTGCTTATTACTCCATAGTGAAGCTTTGTTTTCAGGGAAAGGGAAGTAATATTGCAGTCAGTTGCCATTTTTGACACTACAAATCCTGCCTTTCATAAGGACTGTACACCTCTCAGATGTGTCAGAAACGCTGCCGGCTTTTTCCTTTGTGCCTTTAATTACATCCTCGTTTGTCCAGAAGAAAAGGTGTTTCTGCTATGTGTAATGAAAGAAGAAAATGGCTTCGATGTGTGATTTGTACCTGTGTCCTCTTCAGCGAAAATTTATATCTGTATATGACACACGAAAGGCTGAGCAGGTCATACCTGGATCTCTGGGGAGCATGGCTAATTTTATGTGTTGTTCGAAGTGCAGCAGATACTTTATTAAAAAGGAAGGTGTTATTTACAGTGTGCCAAAGCCAGTCTGGAGTCATAGATGGCAGCATCTAGGCTGGCAGGATGGATAGCTGTTTTCAAGCTGGGTTTCTCTGTGGTCCGTTGACACATCAGGATCTAGAGGAGAGATGGCAAGCTCTGGAAGGCTGGCAGTCAATTTTCTGCTTTAAGAACTGACCATGTGTGCATGCCTTAAAATTGCTGTCAGTCATGGTAACCCCATGAATTTTGTAGGGTTTCCTTAGGTAAGGAATACTTAAAGGTGGTTTGTCATTTGTCTTCCTCAGACAGGCATATTTTCACATTTCATACAGGAAAACCAGAACTTGTGTGGCCAAGCAACAGCGGGTAGTCAAGATGGAAAAGATGTAACTGCAGCAACTAAGAAACACATTACCAAATCTTCTTAATAAGTAAAAAGCGAAAGACTTATACGATCTGAAGAGAAACCAGAGTATCTTCTTCTTGATAAGATCTTCTTCTTAATAATCTTCTTAATGAGGAAGAACACACAAGCTGAGAGAGGCTGAAGCAGTTTGCTTTTACCTGAATTTACAGAAAAGGGAACAATTTGTTACCAAACTGTACTCCCGTGCACTACGATATGGTTTAATTCGTGAACTATGATTTAATTGGAAAGATATGTTAATTGGTTTTGATATGAAACATGCCCTGCTATGGCTGTATGGCTGAGCTGGACAAGAGGAAAAGACTGGCCAAACACGTGCACTATGAATTAGGTCAGAAACTCCCTCTCGGCATAGCCAGGTCATAGTCAGGAAATCACCAGATAACTTCAGAGATAATAGGCTTGCAACTAGCCTTAATGTCTCTGCCTTTTTGGGACAATAGTGACTGGGAGATTCCCACAAGTCGCTGATTGTCTGATCTCCTTTTCCTATGACCAAGCAATCCTTCCTTCACCCTAAAACCTATCAAACAAGCACAGAGCTGTCAGATAACCATTAGCCCTTTTGTCACCTAATGCTGAAACTGTCATTCCGGACCTCATTGTCCACTCTGCAGACTACATTGTTTACTCAGCTGGAGAGCCATTCACACGCATGTCCTCAAGGTAGAAATCTTAGAAAGCTAGCTTGCAGTACAGCAATTCCTAGTCACCACTCTGTCATTCTGATTCCTGATTGTGTACTTTCTTTAGATGCACATCTCAGCCACATTGCTGCTTCTTTGCTACTCTTCTGGATTGGTAAATATGACCCACTCTCTGAAGTCTCTCTATCAACCTTTCCTCTCTTTGCCTTTCATTATCTTTGTGTGAGTGCACAACTGTTTGGATCTTGTGTGCGTAAGTGAATGAATTTCCTTCAATAAACACATTTTAGTTTACCTTCTGAATCTCTGGCTGGTTCTTCCCTACAAAAACCCTATAAACATTGGTGTCAAAGATCTCATTAGGTTACCCCCCTCTCACCGGCCTCCTAATCTGAGATAATAATTCCCAACTTTTGCATGGAGGTACTGGCATTGTGGGTGGACCCCTGAGTCATCCACAGTTTGGGGTGACAGATTCCACCCCTCCTCTCTTCTCCTGTCCTCTCCTCTCCTCTCCTCTCAGCTGGAGTAGTTTTGCCCTTTGAACCCAGTTTCTAACAAAAAATGGAAAGAAAGAATGGAACTGGGACACTGTAAACATAGCTGCAAAAATTTATGTCAAAGAATTAACCGGATTGTCCTTGACAAACTGGGGCAATTGAGGGACATAGATGGAATCTGATACAAGTTTTGACTTTTAAATTGTCTTCTTGTAGGGTGGGGGTGTATCTTGTTTAAATAAAGGATTGCCACTCCTGGAGGCTTTCAAGCGTAGCAATTCTTCCTTTGCCATTTTTTTCCCAGCTTTGGCGTGGGATCTGAGGGAGTCAAGAGAGACGCAGAGTCAGGAGACTGTACATACAGCTGGTGTGGGGGTGGGGGGACATTGAAGAAACTCATGGGATGTCCAGCAGAATGTATGTTTTTCTTCCCTAGGGTGGCTTCAAGAATGGAGCCAATTGCCTGTCTGGCTGCTCCTTATTCTCCATGATTCTCATCTCCTTGCCTAGAATTTTATGCTGGACTGGGGAGTTAAAATCCAACTGGGATAAATTGCTGGTCTGTTGATCTGTTATCCCCATATCACTCAAGATCCTAGCTCTGGTTCCAGCAACTAACAACTCCCTGCTAAATAAATTAAATAAACAGAACAAAAACTGGCAGAGTAGATTTTGCCAGCAATAGCACTGCCTTCATAGTAAAACTCTTTAGAAAAAAGGTGAGAATTATGTGGCTCTCCAGATGTTGTTGAACTGCAACTCATAGCATCCTTCATCATTGGCTATGCTGTCTAGGGCTGCTGGGATTTATGGTTCAATAACCTTTGAAGGATAACATGATTCTACCCCTGCACTAGAACCTCCCTGTCTGACCAAAGAGGATCCTTTATGTGACCAGCCATTGAGGTCAAAAGTTGTAGATTCTAATGCCATTTCACCCCTGAATTGGGGCATGCATCCTGAAGTCCACCAGATATTTTTGGACAGCATTTGACAGTGTTCCTCACCACAGCCTACGATAGCTAGAGTTGCTGAGACCTGCAGTCCGACAACATCTGGAGGGCTGCAGGATACCCAATCTTTCCCTGAAGGTAGTCCCAAGAGAAGCCTTGTCAAGACAGCAGAAATCTGCAACTCAAACCTTTATTGGAAGTCTCAGATTTCAGCTGTAGAGTTCTAGTTTTACAGCCTTGATTGCCTGGATGCGGTGGAACTTCATGCGAGTAACTAATGAGAGAGCTTACAATGCTCATCACAGCCTCAAATCCATTTCTAAAAGGCTTTGCAATCCAAAGGCGCTCTTTGTTCAGAGTAATAAAAGTCCAAACTACCTTAAAATTGATAATCTGGAACGGAAATAATCCCCTTGTGTGCAACTTGTTCTCCATTTGCATTCTTATATTCTCCTATTCATCTCATATTCATCCGCTTTAATGAGCTTAATTAACTACGCTTAATCCTACATCAAACACACACACACACACACACACACACACTTGCCATCCAAGTAGTGAAAGGAAATCTTTTTATGTCACTCCAGTGCAGTGCTTTGGTCCCTGTTCCCTAAGCAGTACAAAGTTCAGGGCAGCTCCGGCATCCTTTGGAAGATAGGAAGCCCACAGAGATTTAAAGGCTTTTTTTCTGAAAAAATATTTCTTTATGCTAGGGATGGGCCAACTGAATCCTCGAATCCTAGGCAAGGATTTGAGATTCGCAAATCCGAATCCCGGTGCCAAAATAGGCAAACTGAATCTTTCAAATCCACCAACCAAATAGTTTGTTGGAGACCGGGACACCTGAAAACCTGGGAGTCCAGACACACAAGGGCTGATGGCAAGTAGGTGAGTTTTTCCCCTGGAATAATAATGGCCTTTGCTAACAATTTCAGAAATTACATCTGGGAGTTGTATTCTAATGTATTTAAATTGAACATTTAATATTTAATTTCAGCTCTTGACTGGAAGGCACAGTCTTCTTGAGATTTCAAGGACAGCTGAAAAATTCCTTTGCATAGCTCCCCTGCAAAGCTCTTTCACACACGATTCTGGGGTTTGTAGTTTTACAAGATGTCACAGCCTTCTCTGTCCAAGTGTGTTGGTGCATCATTAAACTACAAACCTCAGGATGCCATAAGGAGCTATGCAAAGAAAATTCAGTTTTGATTTGGATTATCTCTGTACTGTAGTATGTGGCCCTGTTTACACAGGCAGGAAAATGTGGGATTAATAATCCACATTTTCCTGCCTGTGCAGAAAGGGCCTTCATATCATTTTCAATGTGGGGAGATCCTGAGGCAAAACTAGGACAATTGTCCTGGCCAGATTTCTTCAGAAGGAGGTTTCCCTTTGCCTAGGCTTTTGCTAAGGCTGAGAGAGTATGTCTTGCCCAAGATTATCCTTCTTTCCCTTGTTTTTTAAACCCTTTTTTAATAAAGTGTTTGAAAGATTCAAGATTCATGAGATTTGTGTATTCCCAGAGCTTTCCAGGGATTCGGATCTGGATTCGGGTTTGGAAAATTCTGGATTCGTCCCATTCCTACTTTATACATTTTCAGAGTTGACAGAACATCCTTCCCTCCTTGCTACTCTATTTATTTTCCCTTTCCCCCTTTCTCCATGGAACACAGAGTTTTCCATATTGCTCAAGGGTAGGCCAAGGGTGGTTCTGGGACGATGTGCAAATCTCACCCCTCCAAGCTGCTCACACTATCCATTTTTTAAGCCAAAAAAGTTTCATTTCTTTTCCTGGAAGCCTTCAAGAGTAACAATGCACTTTCTCAGTAGACCACTCTGCACTGTTCAACCAGCACTTGCTTTTTAGAACCTGAAGTGAAATGGCATCATGTTAGTGACGTATGATAGCAGAATTCCAACCTCTACTATCACAACATCATTCCATATGCAATGTGCAGTCTGCATCCATGCTTCATGTACAGCTCTCTTTCTGTAACATTGAACTGAATATGGATGTTTGACATCACACAAAAATATCCTTGTGCTTCTGTAAGGGAACTGTGCAGGTGTAAGACACCAAAAGGATTTTCACCATTGCTATTCTTAGGTGGTCATTAACAAAAGATCATTAACAAAAGATGGGAAAATAAAAGATGCTAGCCCTGTGTCTACCACCGAAATTGTATTCAGAGAAAAAGAAATACTTTCAAATAAAGGTGAGAATGTTCTTTGAAATGTTGCCTTGGAAATAGAGGATCATTCTTGTCTACAGAGAGGAACATAAAATGGCTGTAGATAATTTTAGGAGAGACATCATGTTTACCAAACCCATCTTTTCTCACCATCCCTCCCCTTTCCTCTCAAACAGGGATGAGATAAGAACTGTTAAGAGTCAATTCAGAACACATAGAAGGTCCCCTGTTGGTATTTGCTGTTTTCAAGATACAGAGACATAAAGGCTACCAAAAAACAAACACCCCAAAAACCTAAGATATTGCTGTGAGTTCACTCTGAAGGTTTTCTTAGAGTTTGGAATGTTAATTTAGAAAGCAAAAATGTTTCTTTTTAAAGAAAGCACAACGTTCTTCACTATTTATTGTCAATTTCTTTGTTGTTTTTGTGTGCCTTCAAGTTGTTTCTGAGTTACAGTGACCTAAGGCACCCTGGTGGCACAGTGGTTAAATGCCGGTACTGCAGCCACAATGTTGTAAGTTTGATCTTGCAGGGCTCCAGGTTGACTCAGCCTTCCATCCTTCCATAGATTGATAAAATGAGTACCCAGCTTGTTGGGAGCGATTAGCTAAAAACATTGCAAACTGCTAAAGAAGTGCTTAACACTGATAAGTGGTATAGAAATGTAACTGCTCTTGCTATTGCTACCGTGGGGTTTCTGAGGCTGAGAGTATGTGATCTGCCTTTGCTTGGTATGTGCATGGGTGTTTGTATAGGATTCTCATCTACCACACGAGGTGGAGGGAAAAGCTCTGCAGAGTCAGAGGTGGTGGTGGGGAATATATGTTAAAACTCTTCAGCAACTCAGTAATCTCCCAATAAGTTGCTGAGTCATGTGGGGTAAATTAATGGGTGGTGGCAGATAGAATTTGGGCATCTCCTTGCCTACATGAGAGTAGGAGACTGAGACCAGAGTCTTTGGTAGTTACCCCGAAATGTTGGTGACTCAGGGGTCCACCCATGATGCTAGTGCCTCCATGAAATGGCAGGGAATATTAGCTCAAAGAGGAGGCCTGCAATAGGAGGGGTAACCTTACAAGATCTTTTACAGCTGTGTATACTGGTACTAAAGTAGGGAAACATCAGCTGGAGAGCCAAAAGTAAGTTTGTTTGTTTTATTGAAGGAATTGGCAATCACACACACAAGATCCGAGCAGTCTCACAATCATACAAGGCTAACTGAAGGAAAAAGAAGGAAAAGTTTGGATAGCGAGAGTTTACAGTGAAGTGGGTGATATTTACCAATCCAAAGAGAAGTGAAGAAGTGATCATGGCTTAGAATAGAATTGCAAGGGCAGTACAAATTGGGAATCAGAAAAGCAGAGTGATGGCAAGTACGCCAAAAGTACAATGAGTTATCAAAACCAGGGCTTAAATATTCTTTTTCCCACCTTGAGAGGGAAGGTGTTTAATGGCTCTCTGGCAGAGTAAAGAATGAAGTCTGGAGAATAGACAATGGGGTCCAGAATGAGCTAATGGCCTTAGCATTAGGTGACAAAGGACTGATGGGAATCATGATAGCTCCTTGATTGCTGGGTAGGAAAGAGAATAAAAGAAGATTTTACTGGGGAGTAGGAAGAGTGTTGAAGATCATTAATTTAGTTTCAGGCTTCATGATCTCTGGAAGTTGAGTCATTGATGGACATTTGCAAGTCTACTGTTGCTAGAGTTGCCTGACGATTTCTTAATTATGACATGGCCATGCCTTGAGATCCTGTCTGACCTAGTTTTCACTGGTGTTTGGCCTTCCCCTTAGTCAGCATGGCCATGCAGTTATAGCTGTGTGTAATGTATATTTATTTGCGGATTAATACTTGCCAATTAAACCATATCAAAATGTGGAGGTGTATGGCTGGTACCATGGTATCATCAAAGGTAGAACACAAAGGTAAAAATAGTTGAAGAAAATGGTTGGAGAAAAGGAATTAGGAACACACACATTATTTAACTTTTCTGACCCCTCTGAAGGCTTACAGTAAAATGGTACTTCCTGGCATCCTGAAATTTCAGAGAGAAGCATTCTCTTTGGCAACGCTTCTAGGTCTGGTCATCCCACCTGAAGGGAACTGTGTCTTGCCCAAATAAAATAATCACCTCAGAATAAATTCTGTTCAGCCCCAAAGTGGCATGCGCAAGAGCTGTCAAATTGCCTATGACCTAATCCTCCAAGCTAAACATATTCCATTCCTTCAGCCTTTTTCCCCCCACACAGCATATCTTCCAGACCTTTTCACTTTGCTCGCCACCAGTCTGAATCCTCACCTTCCCCCTTCCCCCGTTCTCCTTAATCTGAAATAAAAATTAATGAATGGAATATCGCCCTGGTGAGCTGTGAGAGGAATATCTGACTAGGGCTCCAGTGTCATTCTGTTAGTCAGGCAATGCATTAAAAATAAAAGAGCAATGAACACTTTACACATTTGTCAATTGAGTCACAGTCCCTTTCTCTCGTCCCTGTGACCTTCAAGCTTTCAAGTGGAAAGCAGAGTGAACATTATGGAACGTTTCAGGTCACTTCCCCATTTGTCCAAATGCCTTCTGTATTTGGTTTTTTGGTTTTTCTAGGGAAGCCTGTCCCCTCCTCTCCCCGGGGCCTGCCGTTTGCCCCAGGCTTAGCCTTTTCTATGAATAAATTACTCTTAACTTATGGCTCCATCTATTAGACCTAAATGGTCCTGGAGAGCTGGGAATGTGTTGCTTTTGTGCTGTTGTCCATACAAAGGGAATGTGCATTTCTTGTTCATTCCTTTGGTTGTTTCCACACGGGGCGAGAGAATCGCCCCGTGCCGGTACTTACCGGATTTCTTGGCTCCACGCTTGGGTCCAGGCTGGTCCGGAGCAGTGCGTGGCCGCCGCTCCACACTGCTCCGGGGATGAAAATGGCGGCTTCCGGTTGGTCGAGGCTTTCCACCAACCACTGAAGCTCGCCAGCCTAAAGTTCGCCCCTGGCAGATCGCAGGCTCGCACTGGTGCGAGCCTGCAAATCTGCACTGAAGCGCTGGCACGGAGTGGTGCGCTCCGTGCTTTTGAAAGACCTGTTTCAAGCGGTCTTTCAAAAGCATGCTGGGCGACCACTTTGTTCCGGAGCGGGCCGAGGTGCAGAACTACACTAAGTAGGTCCACCCCAGTCTGCCCCAGGTGCAGACGTCCTCCCTGGAGGACGCTCTGCACCGTTTCTTTAAACCCGTGCGGAAATGGCCTTTGTCTCTTATCTCTGAGGTTAATTTGCCACACCTTTGAAACCAGGGAGGAAAGAATCCTGTCCCTTGATATTTTTGCCTTTTCCAAAAGATGTCAAAAATATCAGATGCTTATCTCTAACAAGAGGCATACCATGGAGATCCAGGCTGCATGCACATTTCAAATACACAATCATAATTCTACAGTCTACTCCACATTCACAAAATCATAGAGTTGGAAGAGACCACAAGGGCCATCGAGTTCAACTCCCTGACATACAGGAATACACCATCAAATCATTCCCGACAGATGGCCATCTAACCTCTGTTTAAAAACTTCCAAAGAAAGAGACTCCACTACACTCTGAGGCAGTACATTCCACTGTCAGACTGTTCTTATAATCAGGAAGTTCTTCCTGATGTTTAGATGGAATCTCTTTTCCTGTAGTTTGAAACCATTGCTCTGTATCCTAGTCTCGGAAGCAGCTGAAAACAGGCTCGCTCCATTCTCCATATGACATCCTTTCAAATATCTGAACATAGCTATCTGTTTATCATTTTAAACATTCAAAGAACATACACAGGAGAGAAGGATTATCATAGTGCATTGTGGATGAAAGGGTGGGATTTTTTTAAAAAAAAATAGCTGGAATCTATTTGTTGTTTTGTTGTTGTTGCTGTTGTGTACCTTCATGTTTTTTCTGACTTCTGGTGACCCTAAGGTGAACCTATCATGAGGCTTTCTGGGGCTGAGAGTGGGTGACACACCCAAGGTTACCCAGTGGGTTTCTATGGCTGAGTGGGGAATCAAACCCTGGTCTCTAGGGTTGTAGTCCAAACCACTACATCATGCTGGGTCACATTGGTGTCTTAAATGTGACAAAGTTCATCTATTGGAGCATTTGGGCATTTTGATTTGATGTTCAAGTTTGATTTTGCAGAAGCAGAGTTGCGCATGTGGTGCCATTTGCACATGTCCATGCACAATGTGCTGTGCATCAGTTACCCACTTGAGTATGCATTTCGTTGTGCACTTGTTTGAATATTTGGATGTGTATTCAATTGTACAGCGCTATCATTCAGCACAAGGGCTGCATAGCGTAATCTCCACATGGGGAGATCTATACTGTACAAAGCTTATGTCAGATCCTGATGAAAGTTGTTTTTAAAACGTTGTTTTATTTTTTAACACATCATTTGGTAAACTGGGAGGAATCAGCAAAATGTAGGGAAGTAACATATGACATGGCTTATCCTCGTGCTCTCAAAGTAAACAGACAAACAAACACAAATCCCTTTGCTCCAAGTTTTATTTTTGGCTTTAATCAAAGAGATTTTGCATGTTTTCCAGACAGTTTCTATGTCTGCATTTCAGTAAAACTTGTAATATTTAGAATTGCAGTCTCTATAGCATTCTGTACAGTGGCTGGAATTCTGTTAGTGACATATGCATGTATCATGACACATGCGCATGTCCTTTTTCTGGCACTGGAGGGGTTAATATTCCTTACTGCCCTCATCAGCACCCCAGCTTCACCCCACATGAACTTAAATCTACCCTACATGCCCCCCCCCCAAAAAGCATCTGGCTCCATCCCCTTAAGCAGATGAGCACTGAAACCGGGGGGGGGGGGCTACCAGGGTTCCCGGTGCTTCATTGTGCACTTTTCTTTGGGGCGGAAATGAGATACTTCTCCAATCCTGCCTGCTTTCTGCCTTCAAGGGCTTTAAAGTGGGGCAGTGTGAGATGGCATTCTGCTCAGCATAGCAAAGATCTGCATGCAGATGTTTAAGCTATGTTGAGGGGCTGTTGGATTGAGACCATTGTTTGTGTCTTTTTGCTCAAACACCTTGTCCTTTTGTGCTTATCTGCCTGTGCTTAGCGACATACTTGAAAAAGGTGCTCGGTCCACACAGACTTTTTGCAGAAATTGTGGAAAATATAGCAGAGGGGAAAGTGCTTTTGCTCTAGAAATAAGGGCGTCTGTAGGCAGGATTGCCAGGTGAAAAACAGGACAGGGGATTTGTACAGGTGGGGCGTCAGCTCAAATTCCCAGTTCTACACAATGGCCATTTCCGCACTAGCCTGTTATAGCGTGACGATTCCACTTTCAACATCCTCTGGAATCCTGGGGTTTGCAGTTTCGGGAGGGGCTGGCCGGCTCCTCCTGAAACTGCAAACACCAGGATTCCAGAGGATGTTGAAAGTGGAATCGTCGTGCTATAACAGGCTAGTGCGGAAATGGCCAATGATTAAAGGTATATGATCAGTGTCCTTTTTCTCACCTGCCAACCTTGGCTACAGAGTTGTAAAATCCTTGAAATGTTGTTTGCCATGCTGTCTGCCTATCCCAGTGAACATTTTTCCAACTATAAGATTTTTTCCCCCAACATCTCTGATAGGACAGTTCCTTAGAATCCTTCATGGGGGTTGAAATTATAGGGCTCTAGAAATGGAAGCTGAATTAACATTTTCAGTTACACTTCTTTTGTGATCTGGGTGTTACTGACAACCATGTTCCCTGAAGCCCTGATAGGTGTCCATGTATGTGTATATATGCCTTCAAGTCACCGAGACCCCATGAAGTTCATAGTATTTTCTTAGGTAAAGAATAATTAGAGGTGGTTTTGCCAGTTCCTTCCTCTGAAATATAGCCTACAGCACCTGGTATTTGTTTATGGTCTTCCACCCAAGTACTAATTAGAGCTGATCCTGCTTTGCTTCCAAGATCCAATGGGAATTTAGTGCCTTTAGGGTATTTAGGTAGCTAGTGAGGTAGAAAGTCCTACTTCTACCTGGTAGGATTTGCTACTGATTGAGTTTAGAAAGATGTTATATCATGCTGAACAGCCTTCTCCAATGTAGCTCCCTCCGGATAATTTGGACAACCCCCCAGCATCCTTAGCCCACATAGACAATGATCAGTAACAATGAGATCTGTAGTGCAACATTCTTGGAGGAATATCTGGTAGAGGAGAATGATGTAAGGTCATCACAAGTCCAATGAAAGCAGGTGTGATGCCTCCTAAATCCACTCAGGAGTCTGCAGAGAACAATCAAAATGGTGCCTCCCAAACATGTGATTATGAGTTCTGATAATCTCATGGTGCATTTTGATCCCTCTTACTCTGCTACTCTCCACCATCCTATCCTGCAACCTCAAAATGCTCCCTCCTTTTACCACATGCCTAAAAAGGAGACATTTCAGCTCAGCTCTACCTACAAAACAAATCCCCCATTTGCAAACTAGCAGCGGAAAATCACAGACATCTGCAGCATCTCAACTTGAATGCTCTTGACAACCCTCCTCTACTTGTAATCTAATTACCTCCACCCTACTTCTCATTTCTGAAAAGCAGATAACTCCTCTCAGAGAGCATGTACTGTTCATTCAGATGATGCCATTTTGCAAAAATTATTGCTCTGTTGAAACAGCTGCTACAAGATTCCTGGTTATAGGTTAAGTTGTACTTTGAATATACTTCCATCTGCTGTCAGATCTAGCACATGTGCACTAGAAGACAAAGATGGTCTCTACTCAAAAGTAGAGCCCCCCCCCCTCTTTTTATGAATCAGTCTGAGCTGGAAGCTGTTGTAGGAATCACCCAATAGACTCTTATCCTATGACAAGGAAAATACCTTCTCTATTATGGCTCATCTGCATAGAATCATAAGAATTCGAAGGGGTCCTCTCAGGTCCAACTCTCTACTCAATGAAGGATCTCCAGCTAGAGCATCCTCAGCAATCTTCTTCATCATTTTTATTCCTGTAGATGACCCCAGCCCATCTAAAAGCTAAGATGTCAGTTTTGCTAACTAATCTGCAACCTATGACAGAAGTAGCAGCAGATTCCCTCCGTTTTACAGCTGCTCCTCTTGAACTGTTTCAGGTTCCATGGAAGCTCCCACAGTGCAGAACTGTTAGGAACAGTGTTCACCAGCTGAATAACTCCCATACAACCCAGAGCTATCATGGAAGGAGCAACTTAAAACCAATAATGGATTGTTCTGAGGCAACAGAACCATTGGCCACTCTGGTCTAAGCAGGTGAAAAACTTTGTTCTTGTCTCCCTTCCACCTCCACGTCTCTGGACCTTCTCTGTCCCACCCAGTCCACAGCTTCACAGGATCCATTGCTGACATGGAGCAATATGGGACCATTTATTAATTATTGTAGGTGGCACTGTGAGAATGTTGGAAGAGCAGCCCAGCACAGGGGTAAGATGAAGACATCTGGAGCTCAGATGGAGTTGCCCCATCTGCCCTTGTTCATCCATCAACCTTTGTAGCAAAGGTGACCCCTAAACATACTTTGGATGCTGGAAGAAGCAGCCATCTTTCCTTGAGGAAGATGACCTGGCCAGCTTGGAAACTCAGCCTGGATTTCTTTGACACCCAGAAACAGATCTTGACTATCCTTTAGCACATCCCATCCGTCTATCTGTTTTGTTTCCATGGCTTCCGATTAACGAACTTACTGGCTTCAGGACCTTGGGCTGATCATGACCTGTGCTAGCTCCAGATTATTGTTCCACAATGTAATTTGTGACAACTACAGTATTATTTAGACGTAGTAGTCATCTGTTAACATAGTCCTCTGGGTGACATACCACACAAATCAAGTAATACAATACTTTGATTTCATTACTGAGGGTTTCATTAGTGGCAGTAGCCTTTTCACATACCTTCATTGCATTGATAGTAGCTGTGGCCAATTCATCACTTCATGGCCAGCCTTCTGATGATGAACTTCTCTGTATTTAGCTAGGTTGTTTCTATGAGGTGGAGTCCATGCAGTCCTGATACTACGCGATACTCAAAGCAAGCCTGGGAGATCCTGCTAGAGCTGCCAAACCATGATAAGGCTACAGAGTAGGATTTTGTGGAGGAATAATTACAGTAAAATACCAAACTAAGTAATGGCAAAAAAAGTGTAAAATGTAACTAGAAATGTTCTTATTTGTTACCATATCCTACACCCCTACTCTGTGGGATGTGATATTTTCATAATTGAACATATTTATGGCTGGAAAACATGATTGAAAGTGTTCTGGCTGGACAGCATGTTGCCCAGGTCAGGCTGACCTTAGACATGGTCAGGTCATAAGTTTAGAGAGGATTAGGTGGAAAAACCTGATGCTAATGAGTTTGTGATAATCCTTTCAAGACCTCAGGCTGTATATACTCCTGAATGCAATAGAAGGCAAAACTGCTCAGGTGAAGCAGTTAGGAACCATACTGTGATCTCGCCCTACAGAAATCCTTCCTAGATCCTTTGGCCAACCCAGACATTAAGAGATTGTCATGAGTCTCATCAATGTTTTGTTACCTAGAGTTAAGGCAATCACTCAATTCCAGACTCTTTTGTCAGTTCCATGAAAAAGCCATCACCACTTTGTCTATGCAGCTTCTTCAGGGTAGGAAATAGACTTTATAAAAAGCCTAGCTTCAGCCCAAGAAATTGTAGTACACTGGACATAGTGTATTGGGTGTGTTACAGTGCATGTGCTGCCCCAGACCTCTGTCCCTCTGTTCTATCATCAGATGCTGTCTGAGCCCTTCTGCTTCTACTTTCTTCTTCAGGACTGGTAACTATCATCCTTTATACCCCAATATCTCTCTCCAATCTTTCTTGACTCACTTTCTGATAGTCTTGTATGATTAACAGAGTGTCTGATTTCTTGTGTGTTTGTTAACTCCTAATAAAACACTTTATTTAAATTTTAACTGGAGTTTCCTCTACAGTTAGTATGGTATACACTGGTGAAAAGACCCTGCTGCTATTATTCCACTTTCAACATCCTGTGGAATCCTGGGATTTGCAGTTCAGGGAGGGGTATTTAGAATTCTCAGCCAGAGAGCTCTTTGACCTCAGTAAACTACAAACCTCAGAATTCCACGGGACTTTGAGAGTAGAATAATATCACTATAACAGTGTGTTGAGGAAATGGCTTTAGTTTCTAGGTGCTGAGCAGAGAGGTGATGAGTCTTGATCTGTGGCCACAGTATGGTTTACTGGGTGGCACAGAAGGTCTGGAGTTTCCTTTTGGGGCTCAACTGGAATTGAACAAGCAGGCCACTGTGGACTGGCTTGGGAGAAGAGGCCTAAAGTGGAATGGCTTGTCTTTTTTCTGTTTGGATTGCCCTGGGCCACCTCCTCATATTTTAGTCTTTCATCTTGACTTGGGCTTGCTGAAAGGTAAGGCCCCTATTCTTCAAACTCTGCATGACTTCATGGTCATTCAGAGTAAACGGCCAGGAATTGTCCTTGTCTGGTCTGCTATTTTGCCATGCCAAGTTTGGTGGGGTTAAGGGGATCTCCAGTGTTTTGACCTGGCATTTAGAAGGATTAATAAGGAGATATGGAAAACATTGAGTAGAAGGTTAGGTAACTTTTTTCCATATCCATAGTTTTCTGATGGCTGGAGCTCTATAGGCTTGATAGTTTCCAGAGGGTAACCTGGCATCCCTGAGGAACTTGCAACAGGGAGTGAGGGCTGTGTTGGCTGGAAGATGTTTGTCCCTTGTCCATGGCTGGTAGTGGAGGGAAAATACAAGAGTTCAGTGTATACCTTGGCACCCTTTTGGTGCAGGGTAGGGCTCTGCATCTTCCTCTTTAGGTCCTGAGTCCGAGGACATGGGGCAAGAGTCTATTCCTGAGGTGAACCTGGGTTTTTCACTCTCACTTATAAAGTCTTGCAATTTGGCAGTGAGAACACCCTAGATTTACTTTTCAGTTGATGACTGACTGGGGAGCAACTCAATTATTGGATTGTCCTTGTGGCTCAGGTTTTTCATCCAAGAGAAGCATGAGAAGGTAATCAAGAAGTGACACCTGGACGCAGCTGATCCCACATCAGCTTCCTCCCTCATCTTTCCCTTTCCCAGGTTGAACTCCATGTGAACAGGTTTAGGCCAAATAAAGCGGCCATTCTTTAACCCAACTTTCTGTGTCTGTCTTTTTTTGTTTTGTTTTGTTTTATTCCATGGTTTGTCTTCAGAGTCAAACCCAGGACTTTGAATTGGATCTGGAAATGATGTGGGAGCCTTTGGAGGTGAAAAAGAACCAGCATTGTGTGTTTTCAGCGTCTGCTTCCATACCTTTAGCCTTTCAAAAAAAAAAAAATCACTCTGCCCCTAGTGATAGTTTACAACCCTCTGTTTAATCTCAATTCTGCATCGATTTTGCTCATGAGTGAAAGACATGTTGAGGGTGATGGATGGAGGTGTGAAAGAGACACTGCTCCAAATATAAATGAGGAGCTGAAATCAATCAGGTGGTGCAAGGAAAGTTGGTGGTCTCAGCAAATTGCCGTGGGTTTCTCCATGGCCTGCCGTGATTTGTGGCAGTTATCTTCATCCAGGCAGAGGTGTTACTTTGGTAAGCTTGGTTAGTTCTGTAATTGACAAATTCCCAAGCTGAAAACAAACTGTTCTCATTTGTCTTCCCCTGCATTTTATTGATATTTCCTTTCATTCCGTTCATTTACTTTCCATTGGCACAGCATGGTGCCTGTCTAGTTCATAATAAAATGTTTGCTTATTATAATACCTTAATTTTGCCTCATTTGCTGATTCCTCTGAAAAGCACACAGCTCTTAATGGCTTATTTACTGAAAGTATACTCACCTTCTCATCTTACATTTTCAAATCATTTCCCCTCTCAGGGCCAAGCTAGAAGATGCATGCAGATGCAAATGGCTTTCATCTGACTTCAAGAACCCGTGCAAGTTCATTTTTTTAAATGTTCAGTTCCAGTCATTCCCTGCCAATATGAGCAGTATGGAACAATACTGGCTGGGAATTGTAGTCCAAAAATTGCTTTTCACCCCTAAGCTCTGGGCTGGATCCAGTAGTGGACCTCTCTTCAGGAAAAATAACAGACTGCAAACTGCAAACCCCAGGATTGATGTTGAAAGTGGAATCATAGCGCTATAACAGTCTTGTGAGGAAATGGAGCAGGATCATAGTCTAATGTTCAAACCACTATCCCATGATGGCTCTCTAGGACAAAATACCCCACCCTAAAATGCACATCCCAGAATTCCTTGGATGGAACCATGGCAATTAAAGTGGAATCGTGCTGCTATAATCACGTAGTCCAGATTTTCAGCAAGGGAGAAGGTGGCAGTAAAATAGGTCAATAAGTTCAGTACTCCTAACAGATTCATATTGGATTGAGGCCTCCATTTTTAAAAGATGTGGGGCTTCAAACCATTCCATTATATAAACTGAGGAGAGGGGCAACTGTAGACTGGAAGTGGACATAGGAAAATGGTGAAGTCCTCGCTCCCCATGGTCAGCTGAAGAACTCAACATTGCAAAGTATGAGCATGCCATAAAAAGGAAATGATAAAACTTGGGGATAATCAGATTGATAGCAGGTCTCTACATTTCTACTTAGAAGTTAAGTCCCTTGAGTTCCACAAGATTTATGTTCAGATAAGTAAGTTGGAAAAATCTGTTTCATTGCATCGCCTGGAAGCCCACTTGCCTTGTCATGTTGTCCCAAGACATTTTCCATTTTCTGTATAGAAACATACTCATTTGCCCCTCAGAAGTAGCCTTTTGACCCATTTTTCCTAATGTTTGCATTTTTATCCCGTGACAAATTTGAGTTTGCATGCATTTTTATATAGATTTTTAGCCGTAAGGACTTTTTTTAAAAAAAAAAAAATCATTCTCTGCTAAAATAGATACAGAATGGCAGACCTCCAGATCACCCTGTCCTCAACAGTCCTGCCCAGGCCTTGTAGACTCAGGGCTGTGGTTTCCTTGACTGAGTCAATTCACCTGTGTTGTGGTCTTCCTGTTTTCTAGCTGACTGATTTTAATGAGCACTAGCATCTTCTGCAGTGAGCCAAATTGTCTCAGGACATGGCCAAACTACAATAGCCTCAGTTTAGCCATTTTGTCTTCTAGGGAGAGTTCAAGCTTGATTTGCTTTAGGAGTCATTCATTTGTCTTTTTGGGAGTCCAGGGTATCCATAGAAATCTCTTCCAGCATCACATCTAAAATGTGTTGATTTTTTTCCTTTCTTTTTTCCTCACTGTCCAGCTTTTACATCCATATATAGAAATCAGAATTACTATGGCCTGGATGATTCAGACTTTAGTATGCAGTAATATATCTTTGCATTTGAGGATCTTAACGTAGTTCCTTCATAGCTGCCTTTCCAAGTCTCAAGGCCTTTCTGCACTACAGTTATAGTGCTATTATTCTACTTTCAACATCCTGTGGAATTCTGGGGTTTGTAGTTTCCTGAGGCCCAAGAGCTCTCTGGCTGAGAATTCTAAAGGTCCCTCCCTAAACTGCAAACCCCAGGATTCCATAGGATGTTGAAAGTAGAATAACACTGTAGCGTGGAAATGGCCTTAGTGTTGACAACTGGAAGAATTTGCTTCATCCCATTTCTGCTTCAGTTAGGGAATACAAAAGTTTGCACATGTTAGCATGGATTTCTCCAAGTAAACACACAGTTCTTTACAACTTCCCAAATACAGGCATTTTTCAGTTTCACCACACATTTCCCTTTGGATAAGTGTGTATAAAAAAAAGTACATATTTGTTTATTTTATTTGTTTACATCCAGGCTTTTTCCCAACAGTGGGATTCAGAGTGGCTGAAAACTTCTCAGAAAAAAGGCAGTTATGGCAGGCAGCCAAAACAGTGCTGTTCCACCTGGCTTTCAGTGTTTGAAATTACTGTTTAATCTGTTTCAAAACTGGATTCTAGGAGTGTTTTTAGACTGCCTTTAGGAGTTTTTAAAGAATACTTTCACGTGTCTTAAAATGTTTTTATCTTTGTATTGCTTTAATTGGTTTTTATTTGTTCATTGCCTTGAGAACCTTTGTGGGTTTGGAGGCTGTACAGAAATACATTAAATAAAAAATAATAATAAAAACAGATTTAAAAGTTAAAAACACTGAAACAATTACATTAAAGTTAGAAGCATTAACATTCACTAAAAGACTACGTATAAACCAGAAAAAAAAAATAGCACAGTGCACCATTAAAAGAGTGTCACAGTCAATTTCTAAAAGTCTAGTTGAATAAAAATGTTTTTACTTGCTCGTGGAAGAAGAGGAAGGAGAGGGTCATTTTAACCTCCTTAGGGAGGGAGCTCCAAAGTTCAGGAGCAGCCACCAAGAAGGCCCTTCTCCTTGTTCTCATCAAGTGAGCCTGAGAAAGTAGTGGGACACAGAGAAGGGTCTTTCCTGAAGATCTTAGACCTCTAATGGGATCTTATAGGGAGATATAGCCCTTCAAACAGCCTGGACATAAACCATATTGGGGAAACCATATACAAAAATGTGCATTTATAAAGCCATTCAATGAGTGGAGTTTACTTATATGTTGGTTCACCATTCAACTACTAGGGGCCTTATCGCGCTATGCTGTTATAGTGCTATTATATGTGGAATGTGTCCAGAGGAAAGTGACCAAAATGGTGAAGGGTTTGGAAGCCATGCCCTATGAGGAACGGCTTAGGGAGCTGGGGATGTTTAGTCTGCAGAAGAGAAGGTTAAGAGGAGACATGATAGCCATGTTTATGTATTTGAAGGGATGTCATGTCAAGGAGGGAGCGGGCTTGTTTTCTGCCGCTCCAGAGACTAGGACAAGGAACAATGGATTCAAGCTGCAGGAAAAGAGATTCCCCCTGAACCTCAGGAAGAACTTCCTAACAGTCAGGGCTGTCCAGCAGTGGAATATGCTGCCTCGGAGTGTGGTGGAGTCTCCTTCTTTGGAGGTCTTTAAGCAGATGCTGGATGGCCATCTGTTGGGAATGCTTTGATGGGTGTTCCTGCATAGCAGGGGGTTGGACTCGATGGCCCCTGTGGTCTCATCCAACTCTTTGATTCTATGATTCTATTCCACTTTAACTGCCATGGCAATATTGCGTGGAATCATGGGATTTGCAGTTTAGGAAGAGACATTTGGAATTCTCAGCTAGAGAGCTCCAGTGCCTCACCAAACTACAGAATTCCAGAGTGCAGCCAGGGCAGTTAAAGTGGAATAACAGTAGTATAACCGTGTAGAGTGAAAAGTCCCTAAATCTACGTAAAATAGGACTAAACAAATAGATCCCAGCATACATTTTATGCACGTATTTCTATCTGCATTTCACTGAGAACAGCCATGTGTTAAAATACGACTTTCTTAAGAAGCTTTTCTGTCCGACTGTTGCCTCTGTAAGCATCCCTGCAGTGAAATGAGAGTGAGTTCTACAGGGAGTGCGATTTCTTCTGTGTAGATGAAAAGTTAAACTGCAAGAACAGAAACACCTCCCACACCATAGGAAAAAGACAAGCAATTTGAAATATAGCAGCTATTAGTAAGGCAAGTTTAAAGCTGTCTTTGCTCTAAATGTATCTTCCAGTTGATACCTTCAATTGGTACTTTGGATGTGTTTCAAAGACTTGTAGAATCATAGAGTTGGAAGGGGCCTCATGCATTATCTAACCCTATCCCCTGCTCAACGAACAATCTCCAGCTAGAGCATCCTCAGCAGGTAGCTTACAATGTTCAAATGGAATCTACCCTCCTGTAATTGGAAACCATTAAGCCTAGTTTTTTCCTCTGAGGCTGCAGAGAACAAGCCACCTCCCTCCCTCCATGGCAGTCCTTGAAATATCTAAAGAGTTCAATCATGTCTTCCCAGCTCCTCCAACCTCTCTTTATATGCTTTGTTCTCTATGCCTCTTATCATTCTCATTGCTCTTCTCTGAACTTGCTCCAACTTGTCTATATTCTTTCCAAAATGAGGTGCCCAGAACTGAAAAAAGTACTCCAGATGAGGCCAAACCAGCGCAGAATATTGGATAACTATTACTTTCCTTGACTTGGAAGCTACGCTCCTATTAATGCAGGCTAAGATAGCATTTGCCATTTTTGCTACAGCATCACACTCTTGGCTCATGTTCACCTTGTCATCAGCAATAATCCCAAGGTGCTTTTCACATGTACTACTCATGAGCCAAGTATCCTCCATCTTATGCCTGTGCATGTGTTTTTTTGTGGCCTAAATGTGGAATTCTGCATTTGTTAAATTTCACTATATTAATTTCAGTCCAATTTTCAAGATTATCAAGGTCCTTTTGAATTCTGTTCCTGTCTTCCAATGTGTTAGCTACTCCTCCCAGTTTTGCATCATCTGTAAATTTGAAAAGTATTGCCTCCACCTCATTATCTAAATCACTGATAAAATATTGAAGAGTCTCAGCCTCAGGAAAGAACCCTGCAACATCCCACTTAAGACATCCTTTCAGTATGAAGCACAGCCACTGATGACAACTCTTTGATCACAGTTTTCTAGCCAACCACAGATCCATCTGATGGTATTTCTATCTATTCCGTATTTAGTCTATTTGCTAATCAAAATATCATGGGGGACCTTCACAAATCTTTGCTGAACTCTAGATAGATGGCACCCATAGCATGCCCATCATCTACTAAATTAGTGACCTGATCATAAAAGTATAACGTTTCTCAAAGATTTCTGAAAACTTTCTAAAGATATCTCAAAAATGATGGCAAGTGGTTCTGCAAGTATGTCAACAAGTTCCTTTAATACTCTGGCACGTAGTTCATCTGGCACTGCAGATTTGAACTCATTTAGGTTAACTAAGTGATTGTTGACTAACTACGTATCTAGCTTTATTTGCAAACAGGATTCTTTACCAAAGTCTCTGCCGATACATGGAAGCACACAGTTCTCTTTCTAGAAAAAATAAATGGAGCAAAATAGATATTGAACAGTTCTATTTAATCACTGTAATTTTACTACCCATGCTGAGCAGCAGTCCCACCATTCCCTTCATTTGCTTGAACATCATTGAAAAACTCCTTTTTGTTGCCCCTCATTTGACTAGTCAGTTTCAGCTCATTTTGAGCTTTACCTTTCCTTGCGCTATTCCTGCGAGCTTGGTCTACACATCTGTGTTCTTCCTTGGTGATTTGTCTTTCTTTCCATTCTTTATATATGCCCTTTTTTTCTTCTTGTTTGCTCCTTGAGTTTACTGTGCAGTCACATTGGCTTTTCAAGAGGTTTCCCATTTGTCTTCTTCCATGGATGATTTTTTTTTTTTTTTTTTGGTGATTGTGTTTCAGCAGTTACTTTTTAAGGAAATCCTACCCACGCTGGGTGTCTTTTTCCTTTAGCATCTCTATCCATGGGATTCTGTCCAGTTTTTCCTCAGCTTGATAAAATCAGCTTTCCTGGAATCCAAGGTTTGTGCTTAACTAAACTCTTCTTTGGCGTGTCCCACAATAATGAATTCTAGCATTATATGGTCATTCCCGGCTCAAGGTACCAACTCCCTTGATTCCAGTGACTAACTTCTCCCTAGTTAGGATCAAGTACAGGATTGATTTCCTTGTTCCTTCCTCCACCTTTTGAAAGAGGAAATTGTAAGCACAATCATGTTTGTAACAAATTGTAGAACATCATACCAGACTGGTGGGAGAAGGCCAGAGGTGTACATTCACTTCATTTTGAGGGCACCATGGACTAATGCACCACCTGGGAATATTATAGAATCATGGAGTAGAAGAGACCACAAGGGTCATCAAATCCAAACCCTGCCATGCAGGAGTATACTATCAAAGCATTCCTGATAGATGGCCATCCAGCCTCTGTTTAAAAACTTCCAAAGAAAGAGACTCCGCCACACTCCAAGACAGCATATTCCACTGTCAAACTGCTCTTACCGTCAGAAAGTTCTTCCTAATTTTTAGATGAAATATCTTTTCCTGTAGTTTGAAACCATTGCTCCATGTCCTAGTCTCTGGAGGAGCAGAAAACAGGCTTGCACCATCCTCTAGATGGCATCCATTCAAATATTTAAACACAGCTATCATGTTGTCTCTAAGTCTCTTTTCCAGGCTAAACAGACCAACCTCTCTAAGCCTATCCTCATAAGCCATGGTTTCCTGAACTTTTATTATATTGGTCGCCTTCCTCTGGACACATTCTAGCTTATCAATATCCTTCCTGAATTGTGGTGCCCAGAACTGGACACAGTATCCCACGTGCTGTCTGACCAAAGTAGAATAGAGTGGTACTATCACTTCTCTTAACCTAGACATTATACTCTTATTGATGAAGCTGAGAATTGCATTGGGCTTTTTAGAAGAGGCATCTTAGAATAAATTTTATGTGTTGTCAAAAAGACAAAGAAGAAGGAGAAGGAGGAGAAGAAGGAGAACCTCTCATGTACACACAATAGGGCAATGTAGTAGAAAAGTTCAGTAGCACTGCCTATGCATTTTTCCGTCTCTTTTCATTCCAGCTGTTGAGAACAGTTACATCGAAATGCAGCAAGCAGATCTGAAATCACTTGCTGGGAAACCAAATGAAAATGGGGGTCTCACATGGACAAAATGAAGAAATTTGCTTCAGATCAATTTTGTGTAGATGTCTCCTGACTCAGCTTGATAGCACAGATTTGTTCTATGGGTTCCAATCATACCCATGATCTGATTAGGGGTCAGGGTATTACCTCTTTGCCTTCCCTTGGCAGGATATAACTTGGCTTACTTCCTTGAGTTTTCTAGAGGGCTATTTATTTATAGGCACCTATTTGGCAATCTTCGGAAATTTAGCTGGAGAATACAGTAGTGTCTCAGTTCACACTAGTATTGATGTCTAGATAGAATGAGATGGTTAATTCTGGTAGTTTGACTTCATAGATTTAAGAACATCTACTCCTCCTTGACCCAACTATGCCAGATTATTCAGGGAAAGGAGTTATTCGTCTGGAAGACTGAAAAGAAGATTTTTTTTTCTTGTGCTGAAGAGCCACTATGCTGTTTTTGTGTGTGTGTGCGCGTATCTTAGATCATTTATACAGTAATCACTACTTATTTAAGGAAGCAAAAAAGAAGTGTGGAGATTGGTCCTTAGATTTTGTTTTCTTTTTCCTTTTGGGAACATATCCTACCCTGACTTCCCACGGCAATGGTAATACTGCTCACTTTAATAATATTTGTGAGGAGCTTTGATACCAATCGATGAAAAGCACTCAGAAAGCGACACCCCTCAAGCTGGATGTAACATGAAAATTTCCCCAGAGATGTCGACTTGGATTTATCCTGCCTTTGACACAAATCACAGTTAAAGAGAAAATGCTAGACAAAGGATGATTGTCTGGTAAACAGAGAAATGGAAATGAATCTACTGTGCAGTGGCAAAGTAGAGTGACTAATAATAACACACTGGCCAAGATCTTACATTGGGGTTGCATAGCATAAGTCTCAGCATGCAGAGCTATACATGAATAGTGCTACACAACTCTTGCGTTGAATGGCAGAGTTGCACAATTGAATCAAGAAAGCAAATGTGCAACTCAATGTACGATGAAATGTGCATCCACGTACAATTGCATACACAATGGTGCTGTACGTGTAGTTCTGTTTCCTCAACTTTGATCCAGATACAGACACATCACATCACAAAAAATGTCCAACTACTTCTACAGGAGAACTTAAGCATGATTAAGACACCAGCAGGCTTCTGACTGTTGCATTTCTGTTGTGCTTTTTGACTTCCCGAATCACTTCACACACACTGGCTGGCATCCTACTAGTGACTTACACTACAGAAATGGACAGCTTTTTATTTGATGCAGAACAGTATATTCTGTGGAAGGTCGTGGAAGCAGGCTTGTGCATCCTGTGCTGTTGTGCATGTGTTGCCATTGCACTTTAGATGTGCAGATGTGCATTGCACACTACTGTTGTGCATGTCTGATTTCTTTGCACATTCAGTGTGCAGTAATGCACATTTAATGCACTAATGTACATTTGCCATGAAACTCTGTGAATGTGAAGTTATAGTCAGTCTCCCTCATTTTCGATCTTGGCCAGCATCTCCATAATCTGTCATGTGCTCTATATCCAGATCACAGGCTAGGCAAACTGAGATTCAAGTGAATCATAGATTAGTCCATGGGTTGAGGAAGACTCTTCAAACCCCGGGTACACTCATACATGGTGTATGTGACTTTTTGCATCTTCAGCCTTGAGGATAATTCAATGATTTCTCTGTAGGTTTTACCTGTCAGAAGCACAAGGCTGCAGAATTAGCAAAGCACACACTGAAGATAGCTGTTTTGATTGGATTGTGGATCCCTAACCACTGCCCTCAATGTCTGGATCCATTGAGATTTGTAGTCTAAAACATCTTGAAGATTCAGGGCTAGGAAAAGCTGGTCTAGGTCTTGGCTGAGATACATCTTTTTACATCTAACCAGGAACAGTGCTTCTCTGATTGTCTGATATGGAAGACTGGCAAGTATTTTTTTCCCCCAGTGTGCCACGGATCAGCACTAAATTGACACTCATTGGTTACAGTCGCTTCTTTCTTTCCTGGTAACTTGACTGGGACTGGTAGCCAATGGGTCAGGAACAGAACCTGTTCAAGAGCCACCACTTTGAGTAGCACAGCCCTAGAAGGCCACACTGGGAGATGTCCAAAGTCCTGAATGCTACTCGTTGGAAGCACAGTGACAAACTGTGTAGTTAATCTTGACTTCATTCAACCATGACATATTTTTCTCCAAAGGGTCCTCCACAAGTCCTGGAGGATGCCTCAGCATTCCGTCAGCAGTCATAAGCACATACCTGTATACTTTCCTGCTGTTCCCCCATTCTTCACAAGCCAGTAAATTGGTATTTGTGAGTGAACTGCAGCAACTAAATGTGGGTTTGCAGAAGAATTTGGACAGTGAAAGAGGTCAGTAAAGAACTATTTTACTCATACTTGTGAAGGTCATTAACAGGGTGTCATGTATTACCTCAGACAAAAGGACCTTCATGTCCCTTTCCTGGCCACCAGTCCATTGGTCTATTGCATAGTTAAATAAAACTATAAAGCAGCAAAATAAAAAGCAGCAGGTAATAAAATCATGCCAATAAACCAGAACCCCCAAAAGGATAGGAGAATGAAGCAAAAACCAAAACAAACAGTTAACTTTGTTACCATGCTGTACATCCTAATGTGTGATGCAGTATGATTGGTTATTGGCATGAAATGAATATAAATCTTACACTTATGGCTGAACGCCCTGTGGAAAAAGACACTTATGGGAAGCCACATGCTAAGGCAGATGGCCTCAGCATGGCCAGGATGTAAGTTCTAAGGGATGAGTCGGAAAGCCCCAGCACTGATGAGCTTGTGATAATCCCCTCAGCAACTCAACCTTCAAGTACAATGGTGAATGAAACTGCCTCAATAGAGCAACTGATAGTAATCAACCTGTATCCTCTTCCTGCTGAAGCTCTCCTTTATCTCCTTGCCTGGCCAGACATTAAGATGCTATCATGACTCCCATCAGTTCTTTGTCATCTAAAGTTAAGACCACTAGTCTGTTCCAGACCCTTTTGTTTATGCTGCCAGAAAGGAATTAATACATTCCCATGCATGGCAGAAAAATGGTATTTAAACTCTGGCTCCAAGCCCAACAATTCGTAGCACCCTGGATGCATGTTGGCATGTCACTGTGCCCATTTCCTCCCCAATTCTTGTGCTCTGGGCTATCCTCAAACTCTCATGTTTGAGCCATCTTGCTTTAATCCCCTGCTTCTGGAATAGTAATTACCACCCATTCCACCCAAAATTCTTGCTATCTAACCTTCCTCTCCGTTACCTTCACCAGCCTTGTGTGGTTTGTGAGACTGCTTGATTGCTTGCGTGTGTGTGAATTCCTCCAGTAAAAATGTTCTTTTGGCCCTTTCTGCACCAGGCAATTAGAACGGGGCAGTGCGTCCTTGCAGGGAGGTCATCTGCACCTTGGAGCGTACTAGAAGCGGACTACTGATCGGAGATCCGCACCTCAGTCCGCTCCAAGATGATCCCAAGTGGCCGTCCAGCATGTTTTTGAAAGACCGGAAAAATCAGGTCTTTATTTTCCTGGAATGTGCCATTGCGTTCTTGCTCCCTTATGCAGATTCACAGGCTCGAGCCAATGCGAGCCTGCAATCTGCGGAGGGCGGGCTTTAGGTGTGGCGAGCTTCAGTGGTTGGTTGGGACCCATGACCAACCGGAAGCCACCATTTTGGAAGCCAGAAGCCACCATTTTGGAAGTCGGAAGCTACCATTTTGGAAGCCAGAGCTGCCATTTTGGAAGCTGGAAGCCGCCATTTTGGAAGCCGGAGCAGTGCGGATCTATAGACCTTGCACTGCTCTGATTCACCCTGGACCAAGGAGGAGCCCTGCAGAAGGGCTTCGGGGACAGTCCACGTTGCTTCGGACCCCAGAAGAAGCAGTAGGTAACGCCACAGAGCGATTCCCTCGCCTCGTGCAGAAAGGGCCTTTGACTCTCAATTGGTGTCCGAAAGTTAGTACTGGTATACACAGGTAAAAAGTTCCAGTGGTTATCCCTCTCTCTCAGGCATCCTTTGGGTGATAATTCTCCATCTTCCTAAGGAGACACTGGCACTGCTGGAGGACATCAAGGTCCTCCACCTTTTGGGATAACAACTTGGTTCCAGGTATCACAGATGCTATGGGGGATGCACTCGAGCTGGATGGAATTCATCTTCTAGTTGCAAGATAACAGTGAAGGTATCAGTACAACATGTCTGTGAAGGATTTTCTAAGGTTTGGGTGACACCGCTGAAGTGATCCTCTCTCCAGTACTTTGTCTAGCTGTTAATAAGAATACCACCCACCCTAAATAGCCCCTCTTAGGTTTTAGTGGGATCTCTTTGTCATAAATATAGTAGGAGGAGAAGATACAGAAAATATTCTAAGATGTTGTCAAAGGAAACAATGAGAAAAAAGAAATAATATATACAAAAATGAATTACATAGGTAATACGCAGGTAAAACAATAAGCCAAAAACAGCATTAGAATGTCTATAGAGATATCTCTCTCCTTTTGTTGGGCTTTGGGATAAAAGAGTTAACTTGATGCAGATAATTTGTATGGATGCCGCTCAGAATGTAAGAGGAAGGGCAGAGCCAGACAGTTTTTTGTTTTTTTTTTAATATTCCATATTAAGGATGACTGTAAAATGTAGTGACCTTTAAATGGGATGTGAAAATTGAGCGTAATTGAGTGGCATGTCTGCTAATTATGTAAAGGGATTAAGAAGCGAAGAGGAAAAAGGCAATGTTGACCTGGCCTACACTTCAAAGGGCACACTGCCAATTTCCAAAAAGCATTGTTTGCTTTGTGACCCTTGCCTGCGGGTGTCTGAGTTCACCTTCAGATATATGGACAAATCAGAGGGACAGGAAATGGAGGTCAGGGTCAAGCAAAAATAATTGCCTCAATAAGGCAAAGTAGCAGCCAGTGATTGTATGCAAAAACCTAGAGAGCAGGAGGAAGCAGACAGGAGAATGTTGAGAGGGATTCAATGCCCAGCATCCTGTTGGCATCTTAGAGATCCAAAAGTTCACCAGTGAAAGTGGTGGAACATTTTTGTCTGCTGTCTGCATTTGGTTCATGGTTGCTGAAGCAGAGCTCTGCATGCAGATGAGCAGTGAACACCTAATGGTGTGTTTGGTTGCACATTCAGGTCTGGGTTGAGTTGCACAAGACTGTCTTTCAATACAAGGGTTGTGTGTGACAGTCAATACATAACTCTGTATGTGAAGATTTATGCAACATGACTGTGATTTAGGATCTTAGTCTTGAAGAAGAACAAGCTGTTCCTTTTTGTGGGGGGTGAATATCCACAGAAAATCACACCAAGGTTCTTTTTTTAAAAGTTGAGGGACAGTTAAGGGGCTTTGGGGGATTGGTTGGGGACTTCAGAAGCCACAAAAATGGGGTCCAGGGGCCTGCTTGTGTCCCACAGGCCACACGTTTCTCATCCCTGCCTGACAAAATTGTGATGAAATGTAGCCCCTACCTGGCAATAATGAACACTACAGAGAGCAGATCTGTCTCTTTTTATCATCTGCCATCACCAAGCATGTTGCATCTGTTTGGTTTTTTCTATGTCTCCGAGGTGCAGAAGTCATATTTCAGACATGAGCTTTTTTTTTTTATCTTTAAGCTTCCCAGCAGATATATTTGATTTATAAAATGCATTTGGAAAATATTTTCTGTTGGCTCATGCTTCAGCGCCTCTACATATTATTTGTTCAGCAGGAACAAATAGTTCTCCTAGACTGAGATTCAATAACTCTCCATGCCGGACATATAAATATAGGCAGAGACCCACATTCATGTGTAAAGATGTTAGAAGAACCCTGCTGAATTGTTCCAGTAATCCAGCAAGTCCCGCATCTTGGCCTGAATTCTATTTTTTCCCCATTCCCATTAGACTGAGATTCATTGAAATCAATGAGATTTACCTGTGTGTTTACTCAACATGCAACAATTGATTCAATAGGACTTTCTGTTAGTATCCAGCATGGTGTAGTGGTTTGGGGATGTATCTGGACTCTGGAGAGCAAGGTTCAAATCCCTGCTCTATTTCCCCGAAAGGTGGGTGACTCAGACATTTACCCACAATTGCCAGTGCCCCCATGAAGCAGTGGGGAATTATTAGCTCAAACAGAGACCTGAAAAATGGAGGGTAACCTTACAGGATCTTTTACACTTATGTATACTGGTATTACTGTAGGGACACCATCTGGAGATTAAAACTGTGTTTTACTGTGGAATATATCACAGTCACATGCAAGATGCAGGCAGTCTTACAAATGCACAATGCTGACTGAAGGAAAGGAGGGAAAAATTGGTTAGTGAGAAGTTAGGGCAAAATGGGTGATATTTACCTGTACTGCAGAGAAGTGATGTCGCTCAGACTAAGGGTTCAAGGGTGGTATAAGAATGGGAATCAGAGTAGCAGAGCGATGACCTACGTCTAGAGTACTATGAACTATCCGGCTCAGAGCCAGGATTTAAATACCCTGTTTCCACCCTGAGGGGGAAGGTGTTAATGACTCTCTGGCAGAGCAGAAAATGGGGTCTAGAACAAGCTAATGGCTTTGGCATTAGATGACAAAGAACTGATGAGAATCGTAAGAACTTCTGTAAACTTAAGGAGCTGCTGGCTGAAATTCCGTGGTCAGGAATAGTGAAAGAGAAAGGAGTTCAGGAGGCATGGGAGTTCCTTAAAAGGGAGATACTGAAGGCACAGTCTAAAACTGTGCCAATAAGGAGGAAAAATGGAAGGCATCTGAAGAAACCAGAATGGTTGACTAAAGAACTCTCAGCTGAGCTAAGCGTTAAGAGAAACCTGTACAGGAAATGGAAGAGGGGGGAAACCACCAAAGAAGAATTTAAGCAAGTAGCCAGGAAATGTAGGGAGGAAGTCAGAAAGGCTAAAGCACAGAACGAACTTAGGCTGGCCAGAGACATTAAACACAATAAAAAGGGCTTTTTTAAATATGTCCGCAGCAAAAGGAAAAAGAAAGAGGCGATAGGGTCGCTGCGCAGAGAAGATGGCGAATTACTAATAAGGGGAAGAGAAAAGGCAGAACTACTTAACACCTTCTTTGCCTCAGTTTTTTCCCAGAAGGATACAAGCACTCAACCTGGTGGTTGGGGAGCAGGTGAGGAAGCAGGGGAAATGCGGCACATAATAGGTAGAGAGGTGGTACAAGAATACCTGGCCACACTGGATGAATTCAAGTCTCCAGGGCCAGATGAATTGCATCCTAGGATATTAAAAGAACTGGCAGAGGTCATTTCGGAACCGCTTGCTATAATCTTTGAGAAATCTTGGAGGACAGGAGAAGTTCCAGCAGACTGGAAGAGGGCAAATGTTGTCCCCATCTTCAAGAAGGGAAAAAAAGAGGATCCAAATAATTATCGCCCAGTCAGCCTGACGTCTGTACCCGGAAAGATCCTGGAGCAGATCATTAAGCAGTCAGTTTCTAATCACTTAGAAAGCAACGCGGTAATCACGAGAAGTCAACATGGATTTCTCAAAAATAAGTCATGCCAGACTAATCTGATCTCTTTTTATGATAGAGTTACTAGCTTGATAGATGAAGGGAATGCTGTGGATGTAGCATATCTTGATTTCAGTAAGGCCTTTGACAAAGTTCCACATGACATTCTTGCAAAGAAGCTAGTAAAATGTGGGCTGGACAGAGCTACTGTCAGGTGGATCTGTAACTGGTTGACTGACCGTTCCCAAAGGGTGCTCACCAATGGCTGCTTTTCATCCTGGAGAAAAGTGACTAGCGGGGTGCCACAGGGTTCTGTCCTGGGCCCAGTGCTGTTCAATATTTTCATCAATGACTTGGATGAAGGAATAGAGGGCATGCTGATCAAATTTGCAGATGACACCAAATTGGGAGGGGTTGCTAATACGCCAGAGGACAGGATCAAAATTCAAAATGACCTGGACAGATTGGAGAGCTGGGCCAAGGCTAACAAAATGAAATTCAACAGAAAGAAGTGTAAGGTCCTACACTTAGGTAGAAAAAATGGAATGCTGAAATATAGGATGGGGGACACGTGGCTGGATGGCAGTACATGTGAAAGGGATCTAGGAGTCTTAATAGACCACAAGCTGAACATGAGTCAGCAATGTGATGCGGCAGCCAAGAAAGCCAATGCAATTCTCGGCTGCATCAATAGGAGTATGGTGTCTTGATCGAGGGAGGTACTGGTACCACTCTACTCTGCTTTGGTTAGACCTCATCTTGAATACTGTGTCCAGTTCTGGGCACCCCAATTCAAGAAGGACATGGTCAAGCTAGAGCAGGTCCAGAGGAGGGCGACCAAAATGGTGAAGGGCCTGGAAGCCAAGCCCTATGAGGATAGACTTAGAGAGCTGGGTATGTTTAGTCTGCAGAAGAGAAGGTTAAGAGGGGACATGATAGCTCTGTTTAAATATTTGAAGGGATGCCATGTAGAGGAGGGAGAGGGCTTGTTTTCTGCCGCTCCAGAGACCAGGACAAGGAGCAATGGATTCAAGCTGCAGGAAAGGAGATTCCACCTGAACCTCAGGAAGAACTTGCTGACAGTCAGGGCTGTCCGGCAGTGGAATATGCTGCCTCGGAGTGTGGTGGAGTCTCCTTCTTTGGATGTTTTTAAGCAGAGGCTGGATGGCCATCTGTCGGGAGTGCTTTGAGAGTGTTCCTGCATGGCAGGGGGTTGGACTGGATGGCCCGTGTGGTCTCTTCCAACTCTACATTTCTATGATTCTATGATTCTATGATTCTAACTCCTTAATGGCTGGGCAGGTGAGGAAACAAAGGAGAATTTCAGTGGGAAGGGGAAGTGAGTTGAAGGCAACCAGTTGCTCTGTTTCAGGTGCTATTGTTTCTGAAGTCTGAATTGTTCAGGTGACCTTTGCAAGCTCATTAACACTGGAGCTTCCTTGACTATGGCCTGGTCTCATCTCAACTACTTTTGTGTGTGTCGAGCTAATCTTCTTTGTTAGCATAGCTTTTCAACCACAGCAGTATATAATTTATATTTCATGTCAATTAAATGATATTTGCCAGTTATATCATTTCACAGAATGGGAGTATATGACATGGTAACAGGTCTGTCAGACCACAAACATCTAGCTGACTAATGTTGCCCGTTAGTTGTTTGCCTCCACTGTGAATTACAGGAAAAGATGTCTCTGCACTTTCGCTTGACAGAGAGGGGAAGGTGGCTCTTGGTTAGCAGTAGGGGCCAGAGAAAATGGGGATGTGTCTAGTTGCCATTCTTCTCCTTCATGTTCCAGTTGTGGCTAGTGTCTTTCATGTCAGTGAGATTAGGAATCTATTCTGGGGTTTAGTCTAAACTTTAAAGGAGCTTTTCAAGGTACTGAACCTATTTTAGGGACAGCGGTCAGTACTTCGGCTAAGCCCTTGAAGTTCAGACTAAAACCCAGAGCAGATTCTTCACTACCATTACCTCCACTAACACCACCACTGACATAGAAGTGACAGCAGACACTGCGGTGATCAGAGCAGTGACAGACGGAAGTCGGGAGAGGTTTACTCAGCATCTTGTAAAATTAATCTGTGACACAAATATGCATTATACTTCAGTTTCTCCTCTGTATCCTTTCCCCTTTCTGTTTTTATATGCACATGCCAACACACACACACACACACTGCAGTCATGCTAATTATGTGCAAGACACATATGCACATGCTCATTCATGTACCATGTTCACACAAACAAAAGCCATTCTCTCTCCCTCCCATACACACACAGTAAGAAAGAGGGGGAGGAAGAGAGAGATAGATTATACCAACACTTCAATAGAGCTGAACACATTGCTACTGTCTTTCTTCCCACCCCAAGCACACTGTGTTTTATGGTAATTGGACTCCTGCATGAGTATTTGACCTTCTTAGAAGCTGGAATATTAATCAATATTCTGTAACACCACAGATAGCAAATGACACAGCCATAAGTCTGTCTCATTTCAATCTACCAATGCCAGTGATCATACAGTACATAAGTTTTCAAAACCTGCAGACTCTATTTATATCAGATTATTGCCCCCCCACCTTTTTTGTCAGCTTTACTGATCTTTACAAGTCAGTAGCTGGTCAACGTAACTGACGTTCTACTCTGCTTGCTTGTTTTTGCGTGTTGAACTCAATCTTCTTCAGTCTTCTCTAAACAAAAAGTCCTCTTCCCCCTTTTGTAAGCATTATCCTGGCAACTTGAATACTATTTTATTTTATTTATTTTTTTATCTCTGTGAAAAGGTTATCTTTCTTCTGCAGCTCTTTGAGAAACATCCCCTGCCTCTTGAAGTGGCAGGGACTGAATTAAACGTTGGACAGGTATGAATCTGTCCATTGGGCCTCCAAGGGATTGCTTTTTGAGCTGTGAATACAGGAGTGCTTTATCAGGCAGAGTTGCCTTCTTTCCTTGCATACCTGTATTGATCATATCACACAAATTAATAGATAACAAAATAGAGGCCTTATCTAGGCATAGCAGGCTACTACATGGTGTAGGGGAGATTTTGGAACAGTGCAGGGAGGCAGTAGGAGTATGGTATCAAATTCAATTTGTGTCAGCACAGAACACTATCCAGCTGTTTCCTAATGGAGACAACTTCTCCTATCCCTAGTACAGGATTATCAATAGTCCAACTGGTACATTGCTCCAGGCCCCTCATTGCCTGGAGCACCAGTCCTCAAGTCTTGCAAATGCAGGGTGGCTGTGGTTTCCTTGATTGAATCAACCCACCTGTAATGTTGTCTCCCTTTTTTATACTGCCTTCCACTTTTCTGAGAATTATGTTTTCTAGTGAATCCCATTGTCACATGATACTCCCAGAGTACAAAAGCCTCAGCTTAGTCATCTTGCCTTCTAGTGAAAGTTCAGGCCTGATTGCTCCAGGATCCAGTCTTTGGCTTTTAAGTCCATGGTGTCCATAGAATTCTCTGCCAGCACTAAATTTCACTTTTTCCTCCTGTCAGCTTTCTCTACTTTTCACATCCCTGTGTAGAAATTGGAAATATTATGGCCTAGAAGATTTTGAATTTGGTATAAAGAGAACCAGTGTGGTGTAGTGGTTTGAGCATTGCACTATGATCCTGTAGACCAGAGTTTGATTCTCTCAGCCATGGAAACCCACTGAGTGATCTTGGATCAATCACACACACTCAGCCCCAGAAAACCTTGTGATAGGTTCACCTTAGAGTCGCCATAAGTCAGAAATGACTTGAAGGCATACAAGTACAACAACAATTTAATGATATGTCTTTACATTTGAGGATCTTACTTAGTTTCTACATAGCCGTCAGTCAAAAAAACTATGGTCTAAAACTCAAGTTTCTAGAAAAAGTAAAGTGTTGCTTTGTTTTACCAAGTAGCAATCCAAAACAAAGCCCTTCTTGAAGGAACTTGATGAGATCCTGCATCAGAGATAGGATGAAATTGCACCAGTGTGGAACTATGTCTTATCTTCTCTCTCACCTGCTTCAAAGCCCACATTTTTCATGCTGCCCCTTCATTTAGTGACTGGGGGCAAGTGGGAAGATAGTAGAAAAATGTTCAGTTATGTTCCCTTAGCCAGACACACACCAACAAAGTCATCTTCCACAAACTCCCAGGGATCCTCTAGAAGTCACAGAACCTGACATCATTATTGTAAGTCTGGATACAGAAACATAGCCAGATGTTCCTTCACCACTTCCCACTCTTCATCAGCCATTGAATGGCAGTGTTAAAGGGCCTCAGCATGAGATAGGGATATTTAAAGGAGATTAGAGTCATTGCACAAGGAAGGTCATGAATTCCGCTCTCGTCTGTGATGAAAAATGGAGACAAAAAAGAGGCAGTAGTGTATGGGACCTATCACACTACACTATTATTGTGCTGTGTTACAGTTTAATTTCTATGACACCATCCTATGGAATCCCAAGATGGGCAGTTTAGGGAGATACATTCCATTCCTTCAAGAAGGGATTTGTTTCAGGCTGCTCCTTGGTAAAACAGAGCAACACTCTTGGGTCCCATTTAACTACATATCCCAGAAATCCACAGGATATGGCCTTGGCAGTTACAGTGGAGTATAGAGCTTTTACAGTATAGTGTGGTAAGGATCTGTGCTACTAACAGAGGGATAGTCACAGATTCTAATTCAGTATATTAGCAGGGGAGAAGGTGGTAGGGAAGATGGAAGAAGGGAGAGGTTAATGTGATACATATTCTATTTGATGGCATATAAGCAGGCTTCATTTCATCTGGAGGTGGGGGATAAGGCAGCGGCTGTAAATTAATATAATTGATGATGATTATAATGATGATGATGCTTCAGGCTTTGTAGAAAACAGCAAACAATACAATGGGGGAGAGAGAGGCCTTTAATTGCCTTCAACATGATTTAATGAAACTGTGCAGAGAAATGTAGCCTCTCCCCTTTTCTCTTGCAGGGATGAAAACTCCAAGCTGAAGCAGCACTCTTGTATCATAAATCCTATTCTTAGTCCTAATTAGAGTAGGACCATTTTATCAAGGGTATTTGCCTCAGTGTTGATTCACGATTCCTCCTTTGGTTCAATGGTTCTAATTGTGACTAACCACTAGAATTCCAGCCTTGATTTTTGTGTGTGAGAGAAAGCTTTAAAGCCCAGGTACCCATTTCTAACCATACGCACAGAGTTACAGGGTACTAAGCATCTGTATCTATTTGCTTGGCAGTTTTTTTTTGGGGGGGGGAGAGGGACTGTGTTTGTTTTTTTGCAGCTAAATCAACAACAACAACAAAAACATGTGGCACTCTGAAGAGTATTAAGCTTTATTTGGCCAAAGCTTTTGTGGATTGTAGTGGATGACAGTCTGTGAAAGTTCATCCCAGAACTCAGTGGGTCTTTTGGCTGAGTAGACGTGTCTAGAAACAAGCTTTAAGCATTGCAGAGAGAGAAAGACATTAGCAACGGTTTAGCTAGAGCTTTTGCTGCCCAGGGGCGGTCCCTGAGTTTGCCACCCCTCTCAGGGGAGGGAGGACCTATCCAAAATACCAAATAAAAACCACTCCATTGGCATTTGGTGATTGGGCTTTGGGCATGCACGCTCAGAGGAGGTGCTCTGCATGCACTCAGAGGGGGTGCTCTGCATGCATTCAGAGGCATGCTGGCATTCCCGTGGCAGTGAGGGCCTTCTCTCTCTTTCTCCCTCCCTCTTCGGAGGCTAGGCTGGGCTGGGCTTGTCCCTAGTCTCAGAGATGGGGTGGGGGGGAAGGCATATGCCTCTCCCAGTCTCCTCAGGGGTCCTCCTCTCCTCTCCTCTCCTCTCCTCTCCTCTCCTCTCCTCTCCTCTCCTCTCCTCTCCTCTCCTCTCCTCTCCTCCTTTTCTCCTTCCTCCTTCTCTGCCTGACCCAGAGGTCTGCTGGCATTGGCACCGCTGCTTTGGCTGGAAACAGGTTTGGCTCTGGATTGGGAAGGAGAGAGTGGGGCATACCCCCTCCAGCAGACCTCTCCAGGAGGCTCCAGTGCCCATCTAGGCACTGGGCATCTGCCAGCATGTGGAAGGCAGCCCAGAGGCACCCCCACAAAAGTGCTAACCAGGGCAGGCCACCTCATCCATCCCCCACTAGCTACACCACTGGTCATTAGTATACAAGGTTTTTCCTGTTCCAGTTGAGCTCTGCTTGAACAATATAGTTCCCGTATCTTCTGATCTACTTCGTTATTCTCTAGTTCTTAGGGGTGTCATATGGAGGTTGGAATGAGCTTGTTTTCTGTTGCTCCAGAGATTAGGAAATGGAGCAATGGCTTCAAATTTCAGGAAAAGAGATGCCATCTAAACATTAGAAAGAATTTCCTGATGGTGAGAACAGTTTGATAGTAGAATGTGCTGCCTTGGAGTGTGGTGGAGTCTTCTTCTTTGGAGGTTTTTAAATAGAGGCTTTCATGGTGTATGGCATTGGCAGAGTGGGGTTGGACTCAATGGCCCTTGAAGTCTCTTCCAACTCTATGATTCTATGGTTCCATGATTCTAGAGCTGTGGCTTCCTTGGCTAAGTCCGTCCATCTTCAGGGGTGTCTTCCTCTTTTCCTCCCACTTTCATGAGCATTAAAGCAAATTAAGTCTGAACTTTCTCCAGAGGCCATCTTGATTAAATTGAGATACCATGTTTTGGACATATTATGAGAAGATTCATTGGATAAGGTAAAGAATAAGCCAGGAGGAAAAGAGGAAGTAGCTCTGAGTTTGCAAGACCTGAATAAGGCTGTTGATACCCTCAGAGGTCTCACGTTCATAAGGCTGCCATACATCTAAGTCAACTTGACAGAAAAATATTAACAATATTTGATGACCAATTGGAGATTTGAGCTTCAGTCTCCCCCCTCCAAATCCGGCACCTTTAGACATTACTCTATATTGATCCTCTTAGATGAGTTTTAACTGGAAAAGAAATGGTATGAAGGTTGAAATGACGGAAGAAGAAATGCAACAATTAATGTGATGAATCTGCAAATGTTAGAATTGGGATAATTTTCATAATATAATTAAAATAATTTACATCATATAATTTACATTATTTTAATCATATGCAACTCATAGGCCCAGATCTGAGGAAGCAGAATATGACACCCCTTGCCTGTTATGCTGATACCATAACAGCAGTTTTATTCAAAGCCCATCTCAAAAATAAGAAATGGATAAGCAAATGGCATGTCAGGAGTATTTAAGTATATGCTTTAACACAGGAATATGGAAATCACATCAGACCTTGTAAATTCTCCACATAAACATTGTTAAAACACTGCCTAGCATTAATAGGATTTTGGGTTTGGGCAGTAAAATTATTAGTAAATTTCTTTTTTTGGCAGTAAAGTTATTAGTAAATTCATTTTATGGAAAGGAACCCACTGTGCTTTTTCGATTTGTATTTTGGCAAAGCAAAAAAGCAATAACAAAAGGCCAAGATTAAATTGGAAGACATTTACAGCACTAAACGAATAATAGCTGTAAATAATTGTGGGTGTGTAAATTTAAACTGACTCTGGAGAAAACCTAACTGTACTCAAGGAAAAAATGTCCCCCACTGAGGGAATATAAGCTTCCCGGCTTTCTGTAGGCATCAAAAATGAGATGTCTCTCCGTTTCTTTTAAAATGCGGACAATGATCCAACCGCTCTAGGGGGGCATAGCTACAGGGAAGGAAAAGAACTGACAGAGATAGCCTTGCTCATGACCTTGGTTTCTCTCAGTAGGGACTACAACACCCATCTCCTTTAAAACAAGTGATGAGATCCTGCGTTAGGAGATGTAGCTACAAGACATATCTAGAATAGTCTTCTGTCCAACCCTCCCAAAGCCTACTGTTCCTCATTGGCAGCTCCCCACAAAACCCAGTCATTTCTAGTTGGTGGACAGGCTAGTTGGAATCTTCAGGAACTTCTGAGGGTCCTCCAGAGGTCTTTGAAGAAGATGTCATTGCTGAGCATCAATCTACTGACAAAAATTGAAGCTTGTCCACCATTCTCCACTCCACTGGCAGGGTAGAGGGAGTGCCGTTTGTAAAAGGTGGGCTTTGGGGGAGATTTTGTTCGTGATCAGTAGTGAATTCGAACCTCTGCAACAAAACCAGAAGGAAATTGCAATAGCATAAGCCTGACAGCAATAGGCCAGCCAAAGTGTACATCTACCACCCTGGTTTACTCTTCAATTTTTTTTATAAAAATGGCAGTGAGCTTCTGGCCAGTCCTATTTTCAGCAAGAAGGATGGATCTGGACCATACTGGATTTGACAGTGTGTTGAAAAAGGGCAACCGAGTCCCCCGAAATTTCCTATCCCTGAATGACAGGAGTACTTAGTTTGTTCCAACAAGCCTCCTGTTTTGTGCATGCATTTCAGGGGGCAACAGTCATTGCTTGGGTGGCTCTTACCCTGCCCAGAGAACCCTGGAGGGCTGAATCCCCATTCCCTTAACCTCCTCCCAAATTTGGGGTGTCAAAATATTTTTGTTCTACAACCCTCTTATTAAGCACTTGGAAGATGCTAAAGACCATGTTTTGTTACATTTTTTCCCCATATCTGCTATACACATGGAACAGGAGGTGACCAAGTGGAATGGAAAGAATTTAAAAAAAAAAAGTTGAAAAACTGGGTTTGGAGGTGCTGAAAAACTCAGATGAGAAGAATCCTCAATTAATTAATTCCTGCACAGAAAATGCTGCTTCCTGCTCAGAAAATTGCTGCTTTCTGTGCAAAACAACCTGTGAATTTTGCACAGAATAAGTTCTCAATTTCTAATAGGGTTCAAAATCTATGGTTTTGAAGATTTCCTCCTAGCAGAAATAAAAATGTCTCAAATTACTCATTGTTACCTTTGAGAAGAAACTGATGAAAATTACATTTCTAATGACTAGAAAATCCCTTCTTATTTGAAAAAGCCACATCCAGGACTAAAAAAAAGCGGAGGGGTTACCAACGCATAAGAAAATGTGAACTAGCTATCTCCCAAAGTTTTTTTTTTTTTTTTTTTTTTTTTGAAGTGGGGAGGGACACAAAAAGTGATTTCTGAATTTTGATGTGAAGGGCAAAAGGATCTCTGTAGTCAAAGGAATGGGGGTTATTTAAGCTTTATTTCACTTGCTTCTGTATTGTTTATATGCATTCATTTATCCAAGATTTTTTTCCCCCAGTGGCCTATTAACACTACAGAATTGAGAGCCAGCCAGGGAAGGGAACAGTTGTATCCTAAGGCAATTTCTATTGTTCTTCACTTTGGGAGAAATAGCTGAATGGCATTGTGTTGGTGATGTACGCAGGCAAAAGTCCAACTTACACTTGTGTAAGTCATTTCTTTTTATATCAGGGCCCAGAATTCTTTGCAGTCTTAATGCAATGCATCCAATCATGCATCCAATCACATTTCTCCAAACCACTTTTTACCTGCTGAAGCTGCCCAACGCTGCTATTTCTTAGCTAGTGGAGAGTAGGGTGACTGGGGGAGAAGAGCACAGCTATGTTCCTATAGCTGAATGTGTAATAATGATGTAATCCTCTGGAACCTCCGGAGGACTCCTGGAAAGTCCTTGAATATGGATTGTCATTGTGCATCCTACAATAAGAACATAGCCAAACACTTCTCTATTGCCTGTCCATATCAATCAGGCGGGAAATGGCTCAGGGAGGGTGGCACAGGTAAAAGGTGGGTTTTGTAGTGTGTGTGAGAGAGAAGAGACATAGCATTGTTCTGCGTGGTGAAATTTTATGAGACATCTCCCTCCTCCAGGATCTTTGCCAATAGTTCCCATGACTCTTACGTAGTACATGAGGTGGGGGTGCAGGGAGAGAGAAATGTAAAGTGAGGTTGTAATGTTAATCCGGGTGAAGCCGAGCCTTGAGTTTGATCTTCACTTAATTCAAAGCTTGCTCAAGCAATAGAAGAGTGGAGGTAATGGCTTGCTAAAAGTGCCTGGAATGTGTGAAGTCACTAATTGCCATATTCTTTGCTAATTGATGTCCCCCTAATTAGAGCATGAAGACTTGGAACGTTCCCTTGCTAAATGCTGGATGGCAGTATAACAGGGAAAGTACTATCACCCTGCACATGTTGTAGTTGAAGTTGAGGGTGTGTTTCCAATGAAATACACAGTTGGGGATGAAAATTTCAACTTGCAAACTTCAGAGCTCTGCAGGACTCCAAATAGGACATTCAAACAAGCTCCCACAGACTTCTAAAATGTAACTGTAGATACAGAGAGCTGCATAAAATTAGGGATGGGACGAATCCAGAATTTTCTGAATCCCTGGAAGGTTCTGGGAATCCACGAATCTCACGAATCTCGAATCTTTCAAATCCTTTTTTTAAAAAGAGTTTAAAAAGCAAGGGAAAGAAGCATAATCTTAGGCAAGACACACTCTCTCAGCCTTAGCAAAAGCCTAGACAAAGGCAAACCTCTTTCTGAAGAAATCTGGCCAAGACAATTGTCCTAGTTTTGTCTCAGGATCTCCCCAGACTGAAAATGACATGAAGGGCCTTTGTACACAGGCAGGAAAATGTGGATTAATTCCACATTTTCCTGCCTGTGTAAACAGGGCCACATACTACAGTAGAGAGATAATCCAAGTCAAAACTGGCTTTTCTTTGCATAGCTCCTTCTGGCATCCTGGGGTTTGTAATTTGATGATGCACCAGTACACTTTGTCAGAGAAGACTGTGACACCTTTTAAAACTCTAAACCCCAGAATTATGTCTGAAAGAGGTTTGCAAGGGAGCTATGCAAAGGAATGTTTCAGCTGTCCTTGAAATCTCAAGCCTGTAGATTCCAGTCAAGTACTGAACTTCAATATGAAATATTCAATTGAAATATCTTAGAGTACAAGCCAAGCTGTAATTTGTGAAATTGTTAGCAAAGGCAATTATTACTCCAAGGGAAAACCTCACCTACTTACTATCTTCCCTTATATGTATATAAGGTCTCCCAGGCTTTCAGGTGTCCCGGTCTCCCAGGTTTTCAGGCATCTCAATCTCCCTGGTTTTCAGACGTCCCAGTCTCCAACAATCTATTTAGTTAGCGGATTTGAAAGATTCGGTTTACCTATTTTGGCACAGGGATTTGGATTCCGGAATCTCGAATCCTTACTCAGGATTTGAGGATTCCAGGAGTCCGTTGGCCCATCCCTACATAAAATATATCTGCTGAGATCCTACATCACGGTTTACTTTGTGACTTTACAAACCCATAACTACATGGCTGAAATAGAACATTCTATTAGTGAATTGTGAAGATGTTCATCTGGGCATTTGTTGAACATGCTGCAGTGTGCACTAGGAACTTCTCATGTATATTGGGTACTTCATATACCCTCAAGAACTTAGAATCATAGAGTTGGAAGAAACCACAGAGACCATCCAGTCCAACCCCCTGCCATGCATGAACATACATCAAAGCATTCCTGACAGATTGCTATCCAGCCTCTGTTTAAAAACCTCCAAAGAAGGAGACTCCACCACACTCCAAGGCAGCAGATTCCACTGCCGGACAGGTTTGACTTTCAGAAAGTTCTTCCTGAGGTTCAAGTAGAGTATCCTTTCCTGCAGCTTCAATCTATTGCTCCTTGTCCTAGTCTCTGAAGCAGCAGAAAACAAGCCTGCTCCCTCCTCAACATGACATCCTTTCAAATATTTCAAATATCCTTTCAAATAATCCCTTCAAATATTTGACAGATGACCTTCCAGTTCTGCTGCATATGAGGAGTTTCTGATGAGTTTCAGGTGCTCCTGTTGTTCTACAGCACTTCCTAGCCTGTGTCTGCATGTGCATCCTGGAGCAGCCAATGTGCTTTTGTGGCCATAGTGTATGAGTCATTCCACCACTGCACAATCAATCCCTGTATGATGTAACATCATGGCAGACATATTAATTCATGTGATCAATGGGGGCAAGACCCTTCCTCCAGTTTAAAGTATCTAATCCACTCAAGAAAATGCCTGATGGAAGATCTTGAGCAAAAAGAATGATAGTGTGGTCCAACATTGTGCTTGTCTATCTTCACATGACTGAATGGTAGCTGTACCAGGGATAGGATTTTTTTTAAAAAAAAAAAGCCAGGAAATGGGTTTCTTGAATCATGGGAAACCCTGAAGAGGAGAAATCTGGACTGATGAGAATTTTCACAATTTAGGGCTTGTTATACACAAAATTTCCTCTTTTTTTTTTTGGTGCAGAAAACTGGCATTTTCTCTGCAGGAAACAGTTTTTTCTGTGCACAAATATTATTTTCTTTGTAGGCCACAACTGTTCCTATGTAGAAAATAATCCGTTTGGGAGGGGGGAAAAAAACGTATTTCCTGCACAGAAAAAAAGCTGATTTTTTTCCTAAGCAAAAATACAATGTACAAATTTTGCACAGAATAAGTGCCAAACTGCAAATCGTCTTCAAAAATTGTACAGTTTTCATAGACTTTCTTACAGTGGGAAGAAAGTAGCTTAAATTATTAATTGCTTCCTTCAAGAATGAAATTAGTGAAGGCTCACATCCTTATGCTGTGCTACACCAGGCTTCTGCCGAAGACCAACAATGGGCAGGTGATGGTGGTTCTGCTTATTGCTTAATTGTGCAATAAGGAATACTCGATGAGTGTTTCTGCAATCCCAGTGAATCAAGTGGTAAACTGGAGGCACTGGCAAATAGTTATGTGCTGTCTATGAATGTACAACCCCATGTATAACCATGAAAGTGAAGAATTCTGTTTATACAACAGGAAATATGGAGAGTAAAGCAATGCCCAAAAAGTATCATTGCACAGAAGATCAACCGTACGCTAACCAAAACAAATAAAAAAGATCGAAAGGGCAAATGAATTATCTCATGTTTTGGAATTGTGTTTTTGTCTCAATAAATATTTCTAACTCACCATTTCCTTTTCATTATCACTCTCTGGCTCCTTCCGTACTAGCTCTTCCTGATGAGAGTTTATCTTTATTGAGTTAACCAAAAAGACTATGAGACTTTTTCTCTTACAAATCAGCCTACACTTTATCCCCATGGGGATTACTCTTGTGTTTTTTTCTTTCTTTCTCATTACATCAGATTACAGTTGGCCTGCCCTTGCCTAATACAAGTGACAACTGGAGGTCGCATAGCCCTGTTGTAGGCTAAATAATGCCCCAAAGATTAATAAGACATCTGTTTCATGATTTATGTGCTTTAGGGGTTTTTTTTTTCCTGTGTTGTACATTTTTCTTTTCTTTTCAGCAAACTTGTTCATCTGGAAGAAGAAAAAGTAAAAGAAGCAGAAGCAAAAGAAGAGGAGGAGGAGGGAGAACAGAATTAATTCCAAACTTGAAACATTCTTTGTGCAGTTGTGGGAAGCATAACCAAGATTTACGATGGAGATATGAAGTTGGGAAAAAAAAGTGATGTTAGGCATAATCATCAGTTTACAGTGTATAGGGTCAAGCACATTTTCTGATAAAAATATATATATATTGAACAGCTAAAAAACTGTTTCTACCAAGCCCAACTGCATTTCTGCTTCATCTGTGTTGTGTTTTGGGATTTGATAGTTTCCTCCAACTTTTTTTGCATGGAAATTCATGCACATTTTTGCATTAAACCTCATTGATCACATAAAGGATGCACAGCTCATTACATAATGAATGCAGTATATATTTTTCAATTGCACATCTTAACCCTTTGTATTTTTTTTTAAAAAAATCATGTGTGTGTTTTGTATAGATCTTACTTCTTTGAAAAGTACTGCAACCATCACAGATACACAGATTTCTAAACAAGGTGTCTTTTCTCTCACAGTGAGCCTTGGAAGGTATGAAATTGCTCTACTTCTTGGGAATGTCAACTACAGTGAAATTCTTTTCTACCCCTACTGAAAAATAATAGTATGCAATGGTTGTAATCCTGCATGGTTCAGTGTACAGTAGTAGTTAATAGATATAGAATTATGCTACAGTGAACCATTTATCCTTGAAGCTCTTCTCATGGCCGTTCATGCCTGGAGGAAAGCAGAGGTATTGCAGAAATGTCTGGCTATGTCCCTGTACCAGATATGAAGTGATCATGTCACCCATTGAGGTCTGCCAGGGTTGTCTGTAGGTCTCAGCTGCTGAGGTAATCACTTCACATCCGGCCATGGGGATATAACCAGACCCTTTTGCAATCCTCCTCCCTGTTATGCTCCCAGCACAAAGGGCCATGGCTGGGAAACTTCAGCAACTCTGTGATAGGTCTGGTAGGGGCTTCATTGCTGTAGAGGAAGGAAGGGAATGCCAACCTGTGTGACAGACAAGAATAGACACACATGTGTAGGGTTAATTCACTTGTATATATGCCCCTAACACGATACCTGGCAATAGGTACCATGATATCTTAGATTTCAGATTTTTGAGATCCCATGATCTCAGATTTTTACAGTTGGGAACCAGAGGCTCAGAAAAATAGTGCAAAACAGTGCAGCACCCCGACCCAAAGAGTGCACCCCATACACACATATCCGATCCGATTTCCACAAACAATCTGTGGCTGGCACCTTGTTAATGAGTTGCAGTGATGTAAATCGGAGGTGCACCATCACAACATATTTTTATGGCCATTGAAGAGGTTAGAATTCTATTCTGACCGTGCAGTGACCAACATTGCCCCCCAAAAACCTAACCTTTTTTCCCTTTTTTTAGATGAATATTTTTGTTAAATTCCATTAATTATCAAAACAAATAAACAATGAAAAACAATATATGACCCAAATCCTAATCTTGTCTACAATATAGCCCCCGACATGGCCAGAGAGTGAGGGAGGTGCAAGATAAGTAGGAATGCCTCCAACTATTTTGCCGTGGTTGTATGTGCTGCAAAGATGTCATCTGCACAGAGCTTGCAAGACCCTCCTAAAAACTCTATAGTTATGAGTAATAGCAAATCCAGCTACAGAAAAATAGCTAGCTGTATCTCTATTGATCCTCCGACTCTTTGGCAACATGGAAATGGCCGGGGGGAAAGGGGCTGCTTTGCCTACAAGATGAGGTTTTCATGGGAAACATCAGGAGACGTAGGTGTGGAAGTGTAGCTATGTGATACGGGTTCATCTCCTGATGTAGAATTTCAACCTGTTTTGAAGGGGCAGAAAAAAAACTTCCCTCTCAAATGGTGACTTTTACTGCTGAGGTCAGATGTCTGGGAAGGTAAACAAAATCTGCTGATGCATCCTGGAGGCTGGCCAGAGACAAAGGTTCTAGTAGAGTCTGTCAGACAGCAGAGATTGCAGCTATCCTGGTCATATGCAGGAGCTTACCAGCCAGCCATTTACAGACCTGGGAGACTAGACAGTGCAGGTCAGCAGGATAAGGCAATGCATCTGAGGCATCTGTCCAAGGAAATGTTGAGTAGTGTGGTCAATAAATGAAGCAACATCCAATATTCTTCAGAAACAAGAGCCAAGAATCAAAAGACAAAAGTGTTGCATCCTCTAGAGTGGGGAGTTATCAGCACTGGACTTCCTGAAGGAGGTACTGGAACATTTATGGTCTATTAGCCTCCCACAGATGTTGCCTGATTAATGAGCATCTCTTAGGCCATTTCCACACACGGCAAGGGAATCGCTCCCTGCCGCTACTCACCAGATCTTCTGTGGGTCCGGTCCAGTCTGCGGTGAGGAGGAGCAGTGCGTGATCGTAGATGCGCACTACTCCGGCATCCAAAATGGTGGCTTCTGGTTGGTTGTGGGTCTCGACCAACCGCTGACACTCGCCAGCCTAAAGCCAGCCCTCCGCAGATCGCAGGCTCGCATTGGTGCGAGCCTGTGAATCTGCATCGGACAGCAGGCACGCAATGGTGTGCGCCGGCATTTTGAAAGACCTGAAAAATCAGGTCTTTCAAAAACACGAAGGAGGACCACTTGAGGTTGCTCCGGAGTGGACTGAGGTGTGGATCTAAGGTAAGTAGTCTGGACTCAATCCGCTCCAAGGTGCAGACGTCCTCCGCGGAGGATGCACTGCACTGTTTTATTTACCCCTTGTGGAAATGGCCTCTCTTAAGTGTTCTGAGCATTGTAAACACTCCTTTTCTCATCTGCATTTGGCTGTGGTAGGTACTGCCAAGTCCATGTCTCTGTGCTGCAGCTGCTGATGAGTGTCATGGTCTATCTCAAGAACTGGCACATCTCCCTGACCCTTCTGCTTCACTGTTTGTCTTAAAAACTGGCATGTCGCCCTGGCCTGCTTCACTATCTGTGTCAGAGTCTGAACCTGAGTCCTGGGACTGAAGCATGACATGATGAGAGGAACGTAGTCCAGTTTCAAAATGGAATCAGGATTTGTTTCCCATTGGGCTGCTCACATCACATGGTACTAGGGTGCTAGATAGTTGGAATGGAACTCCCTGAATTCCCTAAATATAAAATTAACTATCCCTAGCACTAATCAAAACAGATTATTAAAGATGACTTTCTCTTTATTTTGTTCTATTGTGTTTTATTTGATTGAATATACATTTGATTATGTATACTTTTTCCAGCTGGCTCACCGTTCATCTTAAACAGAAAATAGCAAAGGAAGAAAATCAGAACAACAGGGGACAAAGAGCCAGCTAATTGCAGTCCAGGCACCAGCAATTGTCTTTCTTAAATAACTGTGTTATCAATTTATTAGGTAAAATGACTAAATGGAAGCTATTGTACTTTGGATATATCATGAGAAGAGATAACTCATTGGGAAAAGATAATGTTCAGTAAAATGGAAGACAACAGGAAAAGAAGCAAACTACATTACAAGCAGATTGACTCAGTCAAAGAAGCCAAAGTCCTGACTTTGCAGGACCTGAGCAGGGCTGTTAATAACAGGGGCTGGCATCTTGTTAGGAACATAAATGTGGGTAAGTCGTATTACACATGAGGGCCAAAAAGTCACCATTGTGCAATGGACATATTCTGCTCATATTGGTGGAAGCAAAGTTGTGCAGAGAGCATATTCGTCTGTGCCTTGTCCTTGCAAGTTGTACCTTGTGCATTCTGTGTTGCAGTTGTGTATTATGCATTATGGCACATAGTGGTTTTGCATCCTATACTTTGCATTGTGGTTGCACAATCCTATATTCTGCCTTGTGCAATAATATCTAGCTACCGAAATGTGTTGTGCCAGGTTGCAATTTTGCATGAGGGTTGTGGAGTACTCATGTAGTGTGTCTCTGCATGCTGATATTTATGTTACACCAAGAAATGTTGAACTGCAACCAGGGTCCCTTGGTGGTCTCTCATAAGATGAAGCTGCTTTAATGGCACGTACTGAGGGGCATTACATCTATCTGTCCTAAAAATAGAGCCTATTTCTTAGTACTTAAATGGCTCTTTGGTCCAGTAATTTCTGTGATTTGAAGAGCTGGACAAAACTACTCCAAAGGGAGGAAAATGTTGTAAACCATTTTCAGGGATGAAAGGAGAAGATTGTTGGGATGAGGAGGAGAAGGAGGAGGAGGCCTTTTTCCTAGTCCTAAAATTCAAGGCATTTTGCAAAAATTAAAAGAGATAAAGGTGAACATTCACATTAGTAAAGCCACACAAAAGTTATAATATACTTAAACTACCAATAGAATTAAGAGCAATTTTAAAGTATACCTATTAAAGAATAACAAATAGATAATATCAAAATGAAAAGTATAGTAGAATGTATCTGCTTATCCTAGAGATTTTTCACTGATAGTTGCGAGAAAGCAGCAATAGTCTTTGTGGTACTTGCTTGTTTGTGACCTCTGGATGGTAAGGATCACATATGGGATTTCTATAGAAAGCATCTCCCTCTGTCGAAAATGGGCATCGTTTGTCTTTGGGACTATCAGCTAACAGCCAGAATGAGTTGTAACAATATCACATTTGCAATGTGATCCCTGATTGGCCAGGAACAGTGGAAAGAAAATAACACAGGGAAAATAGAGTTGCAGGAGCAGCAGTGTTGAGGAAGATAAAGAGGAGCAACAAGCTCTCACAAGAAAGCCGCAACAGAGAGGAAAGAAATGGCTGAAAATAGCAGCAAGCTGCCAGGAGAAAGATAATACAGTAGGTCCCCCATAACTTCATGACCTATGTCCATGGTTTCATTTACTCACAAGCAGCTCCAGGACCAGGCCTGCTGCCACTGGCCAGGGTCCTTGTTCTGCACAGCCAGGCTGAGACACACAGAGTTCAAGACATAGGTCCTTTCCACACTAGGCAATTAGAACAGGGCAGTGCGTCCTCGCACAGAGGTCGTCTGCACCTTGGAGTGGACTAGGAGCGGACTACTTACTGGAGATCCGCACCTCAGTCTGCTCCAAGACGACCCCAAGTGGTCTTCCAGCGTGTTTTTGAAAGACCGGAAAAAACAGGTCTTTATTTTGCTGGAACGTGCTATTGCGTTCCTGCTCTCTTGTGCAGATTCGCGCCTTCTGTGGAGGGTGGGCTTTAGGCGTGGTGAGCTTCAGTGGTTGGTCAGGACCCACAACCAACCGGAAGCCGCCATTTTGGAAGCCGGAGCCACCATTTTGGAAGCTGGAAGCTGCCATTTTGGAAGCTGGAGCAGTGCGGATTTACAGACCTCGCACTGCTCCGAGTCGCCCTGGACCAAGTGGGAGCCCTGCAGAAGGGCTTCGGGGACAGTCCGTGTTGCTTCGGACCCCAGAAGAAGTGGTGAGTAATGACACGGAGCGATTCCCTTGCCTCATGCGGAAAGGGCCATAGATGGGCTTCCTGTCCCTCTCTCAACTAAGGAAGGAGACAAATGTTCCTTCTTCGGCTGAGAGAGGCACAGGAAGCCCAGCACAGATCCTTCTTGGCTGAGGCAGGAGACAGGCACTCATACCTTGGCCAAGAGGGTCAAGGAAGCCCATCTCCACGAAACCACATGCCCATCTTGGCTGAGGAAGGAGACGGAAACTCATTCTTTGGCCAAGAGAGGCATACAACTCAAAGCAGCCAGGTCTTCCACTGGATTTAGATCCAAGAAAGGGAGCTGCTTACCAAATCCTACTGGAAAGAAAGGCAGGAAAGAAGATGGAGCCAGGTAGTGGAGCTGCCACCTCACCTGGTCTTGGGGCAGGGAGCTCAAAGTATAACATTTGGTATTATCTGCATTTTTCACTATCCATATTAAGGCCGTTTCTGCACTACACTGTTATAGTGCTATTATCTCACTTTCAACCTTCTGTGGAATTCTGGGGTTTGTAGTTTACTAAGGCCAAAGAGCTCTCTGGCTGAGAATTCTAAATGCCCCTCCCTAAAATGCAAACTCCAGGATTCCACAGGACGTTGAAAGTGGAATAATAGCACTATAGCAGTGTAAGGTAGAAAGGTCCTTCGTCTGGAACATATTCCTTGCTGATATAGGGCAGAGTGCATTTAAAGAGTTCAGCCATCTCAGCCAAACAGTGAACAGAGGACTCATCCAGAAGGGGAATAAGTCTCTGGAAGTATCACAAGTTTTCAGTTCTTTTTGTTCTCATTTTACCTGCATATTAGCAGCTTTTCATCTAAACCTTTTCTTGAAATACCCTCGGTTTCCATCACTCTGCCCTCACTGTGCTCTGGCCTCCCCAATTCCACTGGTCGTATGTCCTCTCTAGGCAACATTTCAGAAATTGATTTCCACTGATTTTCACCAGTTTCCACTGAGACTTCTTTATTATTATTCACGAGTTAGAGTCAAACTGCTAAAGTGCTTCAGCGATATTGCACACGTTAAAACAATCGGATGATTTTTTTTCAGGTTCAGCCATTCCTCATCGCCTTACTTGATCTCTGTTGAATCCGAGTCCTAGAAATAATAACTATGTTTACTCTCAGCAGCCATCTTAGCTACTTCTGGGATAATACAAAAGAGATAGCCAAGTAGAGATACATTTCTTTCTAGAAAATACTAAATTAATTTTAAGTGATCTGGGAAACAGGAATGAAAAGTCCTCGGTAATGCTGGGAGATTTCCAGGAAATACAACGGGATAAAAAAATGTGGATTTCCAAAATAAAATCAGTTTGTTGAGGAACAAAATCTGGATGTTTCAGAGACATTTTTTCCCTCATCTGGAAGGGCTCATAGACAATATTCAATTGCCTTTATTTCTTTCTCAGCCCAACTTGCCTCTTTGAACTTCTTCACACATCCCCAAAAGGAAAGTAGAGGAAGTCACATTTTTTTCTGTTCTGTTTGAAAGATCTCTTGGAATTTGAAGGCCATAATTCTTAAAAAAGAGAGAGAGAGAGAGAGGCCAGGAGCAAATGGTAAAATACAATTAAGAATATCAGCACTTACTGAGCATGTCAACACAAACAGAACGATTGCGTAATGACTCTAGCAACCAGTCCTGCTCATGAATTGTTTACCAAGTCAGACTGGCCCATGGGTTAAGAATTCAAGAAGAAAAACGTTACTTTCCAGCTTTGTCAGAGACAAACGGTGTGATTAGAAAGGCTGTGCTGCAAGAGCTCATTTCAAAACCAGCATTGATTTCTTTCCAGCCTTTTTCACTCTGTTTCCTGACATATTTGATGATTTTTCTTCTTTCTGGTCTGAGTTTTCTTATTCTCCTGATTTAAACACAAGGGCTCTGTAACTGTGCAGTAAAACTATCAAAGGAAAATAAAAATATAATGTTAAGGGCTGTGAGTCTTCCTTCTGCTCTTCCCTCCTCCTCCTCCTCCTCTGTTTTAGGGATGGGTCACAGCATGGGTTTAAGGCTGAAAGGGTATTCCAGAATAAATGCACAGTGAATGTTACTTAAGGATATTTGCTGATTCTTACATGGTGTTTCCCTATAGTAACCGTATTAACTGCCCTTGATCAAGTTGAAGCAAGCTAGTATACTGAGGCTGCCTTTGAGAATTGAGAATGAGTTGAGACAATGACATTTCTTTGAGGACTATGTAACACCGACAGAGGGATGTTATATGTTACAGCAAAGGCAACAAAGAATGCTATGGCATCTTAAAGCTGAATAGGTCTTATTGGGCATAAGATTTCTTAGACTGCAGGACATTTCATCAGATGTATGTGATGGGCTGGAATCCACAGCCAGGATCTTCTTGGGACCAGTGGTGTAATGGTAAATATTGAACTGTAGTCACTCACCAGCATCATCTCTGAAGCAATCCCACCTCAAGGGACTCCCACAGTACAGTTGGCTGTTTGATCTAAAACGATTTCCAGCAGATATACACCAATATTCTATATCAGCTACTCAGTTACATGTGTATAATTAAACTCTACCACCATGGGTTCATGGGCTGTTGGAAGACAGGACACACCAGCCAGCCTAGTTATTTTATTATTTTATTATTTTATTTTTTAATTTATATCCTCCTTTCTCTTGTTACCAGGCTGTACCTCCCCACATTCTGATATGGTTTAAAGAGGCCCTCCCTCCATGTTCCAACGGTGTGTCCTGCTCTGCCCTGGAAACCCTGGCAGTGAGGAGGAGGATTCAGAATCCCAGGCAGAGGCTTCTCCAGAGGCAGGAGCTTCCCCAGAAGCTTGCTCAGGAGAAGATAACAAGCAAAAGCGGGGGCCTGAGCAGGGGGAACAAATATCAGAGGATGAAGCAATGCAAACTCTTATCATGCAAAAGAGATGATGCCAGAAAGAGGAGCTGCACCATTCAGCGTGTTTAAGTGACAAGTGAACCCTAATGAAGGAACACCTGTGGCAATAGCATGAGTAAGATAAAAGGCTGCCTGCTGACCCTTCCTTTTCAGGATCAGCAATGGATCTTTCGAGTAGTTGAAGCCCTGTGCTGTGTTCTCTTGCATCCTGATCACCTTGAACCTCTGCCTGTTTGATGACAACTTGGATTTGGCCTTTGGATTTGTTTTCTTTGGAACCTGAATTCTGTTTGGACATTTCCCTGCTCTTGCCTTGTGAGTAAGCCCTGCTCTGCCACTTGTTGATTAATTGTCTGCTCTGCCCTGGACACAACACTGAGGGCTGACAATGTAGGAAAACTGCCATCCAATACCCAGCAGGTGTAGTGGTTTAAGCATTGGACCATGACCCTGGAGACCAAGAGTGAATTCCCCCAGTCAGACAAGAAAACTCATTGGGTGACTTTGGAAGAGCCACACACTCTCAGCCCCTAGAAAACACCATGATAATTTCACTTTATTGTTGCCATAAGTAGAAATTATATGAAGGCACACAACAACAGCAACAACATGTCTCCATAAGACATTTCAGGCCACTTTTTTGGTAAAATATTTAAGTGTTGAGAGAAGCTTCAAAACATCTTCTGAGAATCCTGTTGCCCTAAGAGGTGGGGAATGTTGGGGTCCACTCATAATGAAAGTGTCTTCTTAGAATCTGGAGGAAGTATAGCTTAAAGTAGGACTGTGAGAGGAGGGTAATGGGGGTAATGAACTTTTCACTTGTGTACACCAGTACAAACTGTAAAGAGGACTCCAGTTTAAAGGTAAACAGCGTATTTTATTTGAATAGACAACCACACAAGAAATCAGACACTCTAAAGAACCATACAAGGCTATTGGAAAGTAAGACAAGAAAGGTTGGCTAGGGAGAGAGTGGATGGAAATGGTGATAGTTACCAGTTCTGAAGCAGAAAGTTGAAGCGGAGTGGCTCAGACAACAATCTGGGAGTAGCACAGAGGAATAGCAGTCTGGGGTACCATGTGCAGCTTAATATGCCCAATATACTACAAGTGGCTGGGATCAAAGCCAGGATTTTTATACCCTATTTCCTACACTGAAGGGGGTGTCTTGGCAAAGCCATAGTGGTTTTCCCATGGAGCTGACAAAGGAATCTGAAAAGTGCTGATTGCCTTACTCCACAGTGACAAAACATTAATGGTAGTCATGACAATCTCTTAATATTTGGGCTTATAGGGAGTATAAGGAAGATCTTTGAAGGGCAAGATCAAGGGATGGTCTCTGAGTGCTCACCAATCTGAGAAGTTTATCTTTCATTGTATTCAGGAGTGCACAGAGCCTGAGGTGTTGAAAAGACTAGCATAAACCCATTAACTTTGGGTTTTCCCACCTAATCCTTCCTGGATCTATGGCCTGATCATGTCTGGGGTCACATCTGGGGAAAATCAAAGGACCCAGGTCTCTGGAAGTCCAATTTCTCCCCAGAACCTGAGGTTGCCTACCCAATGGATTTGTAGCAATTGATGTTGTTGCTATGTGCCATAACGTCAGCTTTCACTTATGGCGAATCTATCAAGAAGAGATCTCCCAGCGACCCTATTAGCAGCCCTGCTCAGGTCTGGCAAATTCAGAGCTGTGACTTCCTTGGCTGAGTCTATCCATCTGCAGTGGTGTCATCCTCTTTTTCCTTTTTTTCTCTTCCCTTTTCTCTTGTCACTGTCTCCCACTTTCCGGAGCATTATTGTCTTTTCCATTGAGCCATATTTTTCATAATACACTCAAGGAATGGAAGCCTCAGTTTAGTTGTTTTGGCTTCTAGTGAGAGTTCAGGCTTGATTTATAGCAAGAATCCCTAGATATCAGTGAACTGGCTATACACACTCTTCTGAAAATGGATTGTTCCTTCTGTCTCCACCATTCCTTTATGTAGGACCTCAGGGTGATTTGTGGGGGCGGGGGGAGGTGCTCTGGAATATGGTCTCAGGGAAATTACTTTTTACCACAGCTCATATGAGACCAGTCACAATGCCAGATTCAAGCGAAACGCTTTGCTCTTCGAATTACCCTGCCTCTCAGATGACAAACACATCTATTTTCTTTTTTGTTTCCTTTGTTAATAGAAGCTTTCCAATTGAACAATAAGCTGGATTCCCCCCCTCTTTTCATCTGCTACCCCCCTCCCCGTTTTTTTGCCAGCTTTGCTTTAGGCTATGAAATGTGTGCTTGGAGATATTTATTACTTCCTCACTGGATTAACTTGACTTGAGAATGAGAACAGAACTGGCTTGTCTTTAGCAGAAGGAATTAAAGCTAAACTTTAGAGAAGATTAGAAAGCTGGAAGGTTGAATATTTTCCTCAAAGGCTCGCCTGAAATTAAGGACTATCGCCTCTGAAGAATTAAGTCATAGCTTGTGATCTTAAATCCACATAAAATGGAGAAATAAAGCTAGCAGTCATGTTTAAAGTGTCAGCCTATCTTTGGGGAATCAGCTATAAAAGGGAACACAGGAAAGAATAGGATTTGTTCTTCATGTGTTTATTTAGTTATTTCTTTTTTTACTTCAAGCATTTCTTTGGTTACAATCTGTTTGGGTAACTACTGAGCTTTCAAAATGCTTTTCAAGCAGCCCTGGGCAGAGCGAGAAGACAAAACTTGGCAGGTCAGGGGCAAAACCTCTCTGTCTTTCTCTCTCGATGTTGTATGTCGTCTTTTATTTAAGGGTCAGATGAAGGCAGGCTATGGCCTGAAGCTATACCAATGTTGAGAGGTTCCATAACGTTATCAAAAAAAAAAAAAAAGAGAGAGAGAGAGCGAGAAGTCTATTATTGTATCAGAAAGGACCGTGTGCTTTTGTTGTTGTATTCTGGGTCCCCACAGAATCCAAGTAGTTCCCTTAGCATATACAGGAGTCCAGCTGTGCTGACATCAAAAAGACACCTCAGTATATACATGTCCTCACTATAAGAAGAATCCTTGTTTGTCAGACCAAATGTTCCTGTAATCCAGGATTCTTTTTATGTTTATTTCAGCAATGGCCTGCCAGTCAGCTCTTTGACTTAAGGTCAAAAACATATTTTCAGAAGTCCATCTGAACCTGGGGTTCCATAGAGTCACTGTGATGACTATCTACAGATAGACTTTCTGTGGCTATTCTATCTGCTATCTATAAGTCTGTCTAATCCCCTTTTAGGAACATCTGAACTAGTGGTGGTTATCAACACATTTTTCAACAGCAACAACAACAAAAATCACATAATAACTAAGTACTGGTTGGCACCTTGCTAGTGATACATATGTGCATAAGTCACACTATAATTGTGGGATGAATTATTTGCCGTAGCACAACAGATGTATGTGGCTGACAGTGGTGGAAGTGCCCCTGCTGGAGAGTTGTGCAAGTATAACATTGTGCATACAGCAATGTTGTGTTCGCAGTGGTGCGTTGTAGTTGTGCATTGCAATTGCACATTGTACATAGGCACCAATTATGTTGCACAATGTTGCATTTCTGCATGGGAATTATGTAGCTCTAGTGTAGGATATCTCCATATGTGGATATTTACAATATACTGAAAGGATGTTGGAACATAGTGGTGTAATGAGGGAGTTGCCATGCTCACTAGAATGAGGGCATGAGCCAGTATCTTCACGTGACAAAGTTGGAACTTGAGTAACTATCAGCAAAGTTATACAGTGAAAACTTGGGCCTTGGGTTGATCTGGGTACTGGCTCGATCTGGATTATCCCTTCTGCTCTTGAGATGCCATGTCAAGTGAGATAGGTTTTCCAACAGCCATCCACTGTGAAAGCTGCCACACTACCTTGAACAGACCTGGACCCCTTTCCCAATACAGAAATTGTGGTACTTTGATACCTTGATAACATAACAGGAAAAGCAAAGATGAAGAGATCTTGAAAAAACTGTTAGTGAAGAATTCTTGGATGAAAGGGTGTGAAGCACACTTGTGAATAACAGAGGGCAGGCATTTTGAACACAGAGAACTCTGTGAAGTAAGGGAGAGATTTCAGTTAGGGAGAGGTGGATATTAAAAAAAAGTTTGTTGATGACAGTTGGAGGAAGACTTTTGAAGGAGTTGTGAGAGTTGTGAGACTCAGTGGGGAGTGAATGTGTACTGGGTATCTGAAGTGATTGAAGGAAAAGGTCTGACATAATTCTGTTTGAATATTATTATAAGTTTGGCACTGAGCGGTAGAATTCATTGACACAACCATTCTGTATGTTAAGAAAACAGAGGGTCTTTCCACCCTACATTGTTATAATGCAATTTTTCCATTTTCAACATCCTGTGGAATTCTGGGGTTTGTAGTTTCCTGAGGCCAAAGAGCTCTCTGGTTGAGAATTCTAAAGGCCCCTCCCTAGACTGTAAACCCCAGGATTCCATAGTAGGTTGAAATTGGAATAATAGCACTATAACAGTGTAGTGCAGAAAGGCCCTAAATGAACTATTGGTTATTTTGTAACCCCCAACTCTGACTGGCTTCCTTAAGCCTGGACCAAAGAGTGTCATACTTACCATTGCAGGAACCACTTGTACAACAAATTGATCCAAGCTAAGATCACCTGGAGGAGGGATTTAATCAAGGATCTTAGGGCAAGGTGACAGTGACAGACATCCAAAGCTAGGAACTGTGCGGCCAGCCTCAAAAAGGGATCTATCACAGATACTATTTTAATTGCTGTGTCTGCATTGTACAGAATTCTGGGATTTATAGTTTGGTGAGGCACTACAAAGTGGAACAGTTGATGAGGACCAATGTAGTGCAGCAGTTCAAGAACTGGAAGATAATTCTGGAGACCAGAGTTTGAATCCCCACTTGGCCATGGAAAGTACTGGGTGACCTTGGGCAAGTCATACTCTCTAAGCCTCAGAGGAAGGCAAAGGCAAACCCCCTCTGAACAAGTCTTGTAAGGAAAAAAAAAACATGAAAGGCACACAAGACAAGCAGGCCATTAGAGCTAGCTGACAGAGAATTCTAATGCTTCATGAAACTGCAAATCCTAGGATTCTGTAGAGTGGAACGTTGACAATTACAATGGTATCAAAGTGCTAGAACTGTGTAGTGTGGTTCTGATCACATCTGAATGCAGAAGTTAAGCAGAGTCAGGATGGTTAACACCTGAACAGGAGGTGATCAGAAAGCAGTGCAGAAGTAAGAAAGCATCCTTTCTGAAATCCTGAGGAACTGTTGCCAGATTCAATAATACTGGACTAGATAGACCAATTGTCAGTGTACTGCAACCTTACGTGTTCCTATGGAAGGCTGAAGAACCCTTTGAGTCTCTTTTGTTGGCCAGCTGTCAATATCTAGAGACTTGAAAGATCTAAGGGCTACTCCCTTTCTCCATCTTCTCAAGTCAGACAGCAATGAGAGGCAAGTTGGACTAGTGACATATTACCCTCCAGTAGAGATGGAAATGAATTTTGCTGGGCTGAAGTAGTCTTAACTGATGTAGTCCTTTCATACCTCCTCAGACCTGTGAAAAGAAGAGCTCCTCACCTCAATAATTCACACATCTGTGAACCTCACAGGGCACTGCAGGGAAATAAAGAGCGCACAAAAGAACACACACATTTTAAAATGCAAGGAGGAGAAAAAAGAACATACAATTGGCCAAATATAGCCCAGTAAGCTTTAGTCAATGAGGAAAACTGTGTATATTCAGAAAATGGTGCTAATTCAAAGGAGGAAGAAAGAATCAAAGGACTGTACCCAGTGTTGAACAAGGTTGAAAAGAAAATGGAAGTGGAATTTGGATAAACCTGATGAATTGAGATGGAGAGATTTTCATTGCATTACTTTCCACCTGCTTCAAAGCGCTTACAAGGGCAGCCTTATTTACTTCTCTGGGTGTTCACACTAAGCTAGGACTGGAATAGTTCATGACAATTAGAAAAATATGAATCACACCCGGAAGACAAGCATTGTGGAGCAGGCAACACACACACACACCCATCCCCGTCCATTCATCCCTCCCTCCTGCATTCAGTTAAGATGTACTCAAAAAACTCTATTGGATTGCCCAAAAGTTCAGGAATCCAATCTCACATTAGCACCCAGGACACATAGTTCTGAAGCTACGTGGAAGATGAAGCAGCCGTGCGGAGTGCAATCCAGTGTTCTAAAGCCTGTCACCTTGGAAGAGTCACCGAGCCTCATTTAGAATATTTCTGTTCCTCATTGTCCAAATTCCCTTCTCCACTCCCAATGGCTAGAGACAAAAGAGCGTTTTCAAAGTATATAATTTGCTTTGTCTCCATTAATTCAGGGCTTTTAAAAATGTGCAACCAAACAGAAAGTATTTAACATTGTGGGAAATGTGCAGATCCAAAGGAGCATTTGTCCTAGTCCAAATTTCAGGTCAGGAAAAAGCTGCATTATGTTGGCCAATATAAGAAGATGAAAAGTAAACAACGTGAAAGGTAAGGTGAGTAACACAAGCTTCTCTAGAATTCTACATTTTGATCAAATATCATGGAATGTAACTCGAAACCATGCCCCATGAGTAGTGGCTTAGGGAGCTGGATACATTTAGCCTTGAGAAGAGAAGGTTCAGAAGTGATATGATAGCCATGTATAAATATTTGAAGAGATGTCATATGGAGGATGGAGCAAGCATCTCTTCTGCTGCTCCAGAGACTAAGACACAGAGCAATAGCTTCGAACTTCAGGAAAAGAGATTCCATCTAAACATTAGGAAGAATTTCCTGATAGGAAGAGCAGTTTGACACTGCAGTTACCCTGTCTTGCATTGTGGTCGAGTCTCCTTCTTTGGAGGTTTTTGAACAGAGGTTGGATGGCCATATGTTGGGAATGCTTTGATGGTGTATTCCTGCATGGCAGGGGGTTGGACTGAATGGCCTTCATAGTCTTTTCCAACACTATGATTCTATGATTTAAGTGAACAACTTGCAAACATATTCACAAAGAAAATGCACAGGTGTGTTGCAAGCACATAGATTTATTTATTCTATTTATTCTCCATTTTAAAAAAAACTGTGAAGATTCTCGCCCATTGGATATTTTCCTCATCAGAGTATCCTAACATTTACAAAACCCATTTTCCAACCATTCTCTGAATATGTTTGAACATTTGCCCCATCTCTATTGCTGAAGTAGACTGGCAATGAATCAGTCTGAGCAGAAGTGGGTCAATTTCCAAAGCTCTTAATGTGGTCTCAGTCAAAACTGGTTTCACATCATTCCCTCTTGTCCAGTGGTATTTTCCTTCAGATTGTCTTTTTAAAAAGCCCTGCATAAGCACGTGAATTCCATTAACCGGAGAGTTTCTTACTACTTTGCATGATGACAAACAATGGTTATTAACAATCCTCAGTACAACTGTTCACATTTTGCATGATGAGTGGTTGAAGCATTTGATTCCTATCATCATTAAAAATGGTGATCAAGTAGTTGCACTGCCAGTCTATCATTTGTCATTTACTGCTGGCAACTAAGATTTAAGAGGAGCGTTTCAGTCTTCTAAAACGGAGAAAACAAACCCAAACTGTAGAACCCCCATGCCATGGTATCACAAAAAGTGTGGTTATGGCTGGCTGGGAATCCCAGAGGGATACAGTGAGATTCCAGGAAGGATAGATTCAGCCCCATGGACTGAGGTTCCACATCCCAGATTTAATGGCATCAGCTAGTAGGAGTTGTGAAAGACTGTCTTTGGGCGTAAACCCGACGGAGCCACTGCTCATCCAAAGTGACTTGTCTATATAGAGAAAAAGTACTGATAGAACTCCAAATCTAGCTGCAGCTCAATCATGCCTAGTCCCAAGAGAAGATGAAAGCCTCTCCCTGCATCTCAACTGCCACTGCCTTGGTGGCAGAGGGAGAGAAGAAGAGGCAAGCACAACTCCATCACAAAAGCACACCCCCTCTCCGTCCTGGCCTCCACTGCCCTGGCCTGGGTGGGAGAGGCAAAAAGGCAGTATCTGCTAGACTTAAACCCCTTCCCCACTGCCACCCCCTTTCTCTTATGTGTCTTGTCTTATTTAGATTGTAAGCCTGAGGGAAGGGAATCACCAGTTTAACAATTTGTAAGCTGCTCTGACAGGCTTTATGGCCAAAAACTTCCCAAGGTTATCCAGACGTCCCAGAAGATGCTGGTAATTTCCACACTATACTGTTACAGTACTATTATTCCACTTTCTGCATCCTATGGAATCCTGGGGTTTGCAGTTTAAGGAGGGGCATTTAGAATTCTCAGCGAAAGAGCTCTTTGGTCTCAGCGAACTACAAACCCCAGAATTCCACAGGAGGTTGAAAGTGGAATGATAGCACTGTAACAGTGTAGAGGAGAAATGGCCATTGTCATATACTCCTCCTCAGTCAGATGCCGCCTGTCCTTTCCCGGACCACTCCATGGCTGAGAAAAAGGTGAGTTTGGGCAGATGAAGTAGTCCTCAAGTCTGTTTGAAACTTTGTGGGGAAAAGGAAAAGGTGTTCCAGGAGTATTTTCATCTGTGATTCCCCCCTCCCTCCTGTTCTGAGTCCTCAAATGTTCTTTCTCTTCCAGGTAATGAAGCCAAGCAAACAGATAATACTTTCCCATTCTTATCCTTTTTTTTTTTTTTTTTTTTGGCAATTGCTTGCCAAATTCTGTGGCACCAGATTTTGTTGTAAGTTTGTTATCTTAGCCACTCCAAGTTCTGCAAAAGCTCTAATTTTAGTCCCTCTTTTGACCCTCAATCCAGCAATTGGTGGTTAACTGTATATCTAACTTTTTCCATTAAATTAATGCTCAAACAAACTCCAGAGGAGCAATTATGGACTGCTTAATTCAGTCTAATTGCCCTAATTGACATGGAACTGTGGCTGTGGCAATTCAGAAACTAGCCACCTCTAATTAATATACATTTTGCAATTATCAACATGATGAATGTTTTAATTCAAACGTGCCTCATTTTAATATGGATGTGCATTTAAAACAGATTGCAAACAGGCATTTTACTTTATTTGTATCGGGTAGGGGGTGATGTTCACACCATATAACATTTTTGGAGTTTAGCCAGAACCAGCAAGTTCAAAAAAAATGATCCAAAGCTCTGTGGATATCTGTTGAATCCACAGCACGCTTTAGACTTATTTTCTTAAATCTTTTCCAGAAAGATAGGATCTTTTGCCCTGCACCCTTCAACACACGTAGTTACAGAAAGCACCAACTGCAATGTTTATTCAAGAATTTTAAACACTGAATCCTGCCCTGTCCCCTGCTGGCCACTAGCATGGCTGTACTGGGAAAAGGGGGAAGCCAAGCAAGGATTGTCACCATGGAGACAGAGACTTTGGCCATTTCCGCCCTACTCCGTTAAAGTGCTATTATTCCACTTTCAGCATCCTGTGGAATTCTGGAGTTTGTAGTTTACTGAATGCAAAGAGCTCTTGGGCTGAGAACTCGAAATGTCCCTCCCTAAACTGCAAACCCCAGGATTCCATAGGATGTTGAAAGTGGAATAATAGCACTATAACAGCTAGCTCAGGAAGTGCCTTTCTCCTCCTTGCAAAAATATTTTTGGAAACTGCATAGGTTTTGAAGATGTGCCCACAATGGGGAATAAATTGATTAAATTGTTTGTTCTCCTTTGTCGTTATTATTGTTGTTGTTGTGTTCCCTCAAGTTGTTCCTGACTTATGGTGACCCTAAGGGGAACCTATCATAGGGTTTTCTTGGCAAGATTTGTTCAGAGGGGTTTTTCCTTTGCCTCCCTCTGAGATTGAGAGAATATGGTTTGCCCAGGTGGGTTTCCATGTCTGAGCAAGGATTCAAACCCTGGTCTCTTGGATCCTAGTTCACCCAAACCACTACACCACTTTGATAATGTAAAGAAATACAACGCTATTCATTGTAGAGTAAAGCTGGAGAGAAGAGGGCTAACTTCGGATTAACTGAATTATTTGTTTCCAAATTATCTGGAACTATAGGTGCACAGAAACAAGTGCACAGGTAGGTATGTAGGTTCTAGGTCGCCTTTCCTCTTCTTGCCCTCAGCCTATTAGCCTGAAGTCAGCCCATTCTCTGTTCAGTGCAAGCTATGACTGGTTGCCTTCGGAGCAGAAATTTTGGGCCACTCACTTGATTAAAAAAAAAAAAGATAGTGGGGATTTTTTCATTTAGTCTGCATTGAATATTGGCAGAGCACTGTGGGATAAATTGCTAAGCTGGCTCCATTAAAAAGTTCCTGTTGCCCCAAAAGCTTCTTTAGGGGAAAGAATCCCTGTGAATGTGGGTCGAAAACAGAACAACAACTCTGTGTGTGAGAGCCAGAGGGAGGATGACACACAGCAAGTTTTCCATGGGAGCAGGAAATGAGAAAGACAGCAAGCGATAGTCTGTCTCAGTGAGCACGGACAGTGTACTTTCAGGGAAGGGTCATTTTTCATGCTAGCATCGTAAGTTGTTTGGGTCTGAGGGATGTCCTTTGGGACCAGTCTGAACATGTCTCCCTTTGAAGCTTGAGGCTTCACGGAGATAATACACAGGACAGGTCTCCCCATGAAGAGTGGCTGGCCAATGAGAAGGTGTGAAGAAACAGCATGGCATCAAGATTTAGTTGGCTCCCAGGAGTGTAGCTATGAGGGTGCAATGCTGCCCCTCAATAAAAATTGCCTTTGCAATTGTACTATGAGAGAAAAAAACACACACACACACAAACTTGGCATTCTCAAAAAAGGGAGAGCAAGGGATGTGGAGACCTGCGTTCCCAGGTCAGAGAGAATCAATATCATCTTTGTTTAAAGAGTAGATTTTAATATACATCGTTGTCTGGGGGAATATATTGATAACCTTTCAGAAGGCATTTTTAGAAGCCTGTGTTTTTCTAATATTTACACATGCAAATAGATAAAACTGGCTGAACTTGATTTTATTAATTTGTTGTTTCTTCCAACCCACTGGGATCAGAGTGGAGTTCTTTCCCCTTCAGGTAGTTAGGATATTAGTTATGAGTATCAGATATTATCAAAGGTGATGGGAGTGTAAGCAGCAGGCAACGGACCTCTCAGTGCCAGCAGAAGGTGCTGTTACTACCATCTCCTACTTGTAAGTTTCCTTTAGGCATATAGTTTGTCACTGGGTGAACAAAATGTTGGATAAGATAAGCCACTGGTGTGATCCAGCGTGCTCCTTAGTACCAGCAGAAATTGCTGCCCCCCCCTCCTCCTTCTTCTCCTTTTCATTTACATCCTGCTTTTCTCCCAGTCCTGGGACACAAAGCAGCTTACAAATCATTGAAAGCAATACAGAATAAAACAGACGCAAAGGCATTAGAAAAAAATACATAAAAGTTATTTTTGGAAAATTCTAGCATTTTCTTTTCCCCTCTTGTTTTAGGGCAGGTGGGGCTTAGCTAGCTTAGAATTTCATTTTCCTTTGCATGTCAAAGCTTTTTGCCTTTCCGCCTTAAAGCCTCTTGCTCTTTGTGTTATTTAAATATATGGCTATGGTATCTGGGTGACCAGACCATGTGACCCAGGATAGACCCTGGGGTCATTGGCCTTACGTAAAAGACCATACTTCTCTCTCTCTGCCCTCTTTGCCACTTTTGCTTCTGCTTCCTTCCCTCTGACCATGCTTTGCCTCTCCACCGAGAAGATAATGATTTAAGAATAAAGCTGCTATCTTACCTAGACTTTTTGTTAGCTAGTTAGGATCTAGGCCTTCCAATGCATATGTAATTGTAAAATTCATTAGTAAATTTTTTATAAGTTTGTAACCTGAAACTGCCTGCCTTGTTTTACTTTCTAAGTCAGTCTTATTTCAGGGAAGCCACATAGAGATTGGGACATGCTTTTTCTGTTACTCTGTTAAAAGAAGACTGATTTCTAACAGTTTTAGCTTTCATAGAATTTACCTCAAAGGGCTAACACCCTGGGAAACTCTAACTCCCAACAGTTATTTTAAAATACAATTAAACAATCTATAGAATTAAAGCCATTTCAAATCCACTAAAATTAGAAGATGTATACACCAACCGGGCAGGACGCTGCTGTAAGCCCATTGCTAGCATTTACTCGAAGTCTCTTGGAATAAAAAAGTTTTCACTCACTGGTGGAAGGAAAACAAAGAACAGCCATCCTATCCTCTCTAGAAACAGAATGCCAAAACCTGAGAGCTGCCACTGAGAAATCCCTCTCTCTTGTTCCCACCAAACATGCCTGAAAAGATGGTAGGACTGAAAGAAGGGTCTCCCTTGAAGATGTTAGAGCTCGGATAAGTTCATATGGTCCTTCAAATAGTCTGTAGAGTAACCTGGATCTGAGCCAGAGGAAATCTTGTACTGCTCATAGGCTTCCTTTAGGCATTTAGTTTGCTACTACAGAAAGAAAATGCTAGACTACATAAGCCATTGGGGTGATCCAGCATGGATCTTCTTGTGTTCTTCAGGTATTAGTAGCAAACATGATTTGTTTGTTCTGAAAATGATGCTTTTGTTTGTCATGAAATAATTAAGGTGACAGTTACCACCAAGCAATATGTGGAGATCTGTAAGTGAAACATGTGAACAAGAAACTGAATGGGAAATGCTGGTTGAGTGGTTGAGCTCATTGAGTGTGTTGTGAGGAGTTACCTGCTCAAGATATTTTGCTGCCTGATGGGATGTGGCTATAAGTATTCTGTTCCCGCAATAACATTATCCCTCAGTCCCTAAATTTCTAACATTGCAGTAACTTGCAATTTCATTTGAGCTCTTAGAAATACAGTTCAGGCATCAAAAGAAAAGGAACAAGCAAAGTGACCAATGGAATGTGAACAAATCATATTTAAGGGTTCTGTGAATTATTTTCAGTTATTATTATTCAGTCATTATTTTTCACTCCCTGCAATGCTAGAAATTCAGGGACAGGAGGAAAATTGCATTGGGCCAGGGGCACAATTCTCTTTTAGAGGGGCAAGGTCCTCATTCTGTGACCCCATAGCTATTCCTGACTTAAGACGCATCATAGCCAAGACCAGCCAATTCATTTTGGAATCTGAGGCAGAAAATCTCACAGGAGTCCAGTGAAATCGCACATGACTCCTTTCCCCTGCCCTTTCTCCATCTCCATCAACAAAAAAAATCAAATCACTACCCATTTGCTGCTTATTTCATGACATCCACAACTGATTCTTTGAAGTAGTTTCCATGCTCTGCCTTATAGGATACTAGCATGGCTGCAGCTGTGCAGCAAATCAGAAGGCCTTAAATTTCTAGAAGCCCGAAGCTTCCTGCTGTCCATTCACTGGGTTCTTAAGACTCTAAAAACCTAAATTGCTACTAATCCATATTCTTTCCATTGATAGTCTTGATGTCTCCCTTAAGAAATATTACATAAAGGAGAGGTATGGTACCTATTAGCTTTTATGAGCTTAAAAATTACTTTCCTGTGATGTTACGTAGATTACCTTTCTCAAATGGTTTGACTGGCTGTGTGCGAAATGGCGCTGGACTTTTATCTGGCCAAAGAAATGCACTCTATGTCCGAAATAAATTACAGTGATATTGTTTCCTTAAAAGGAAAACATATACCTTCTTATTATTGATCTGTTTCTTAGTGAGATGGTGGGAGCAGTGATACATCACATTAGATTTAGCTCTCTTGCAGTGGGCTATAAAATGTCACAAGTCCTTTGCTTCATTGCTTTTGCCTTCCCTCCCCAAATTTCCCATTCAGTGGTACTTCCAGCCTGGTTCACAAACAAAACATAGCTAATGAAGGGGTAAAATTGTTCCTGCATTGTACCACTGCCATCTGTAGATTGGAGAAAATTCAGATAAATGGGTGGATGATGGCAAATAATAGCATTATTGGCAAAATTAGCATAAAGTGTCCAAGAAAGTTCTCACACAGGGTGAAAAATCTTGCGGCATTTGACAGTTTTTTCAATGAAATGAAGACATCCTTTCTCATCAATGACAAGAAAACATGCATATATTCTATGCCTCCCTAATTAAGAGAAGCAAGAGTTCTCTTCTGTTTCCTACCAGAGATAATACAAACCTCAGTGAAGCTGTCAATTCAAGCTGTGATTTCTTCTCCTTCATCCAGCATTGGGCATTCAATTGACAGTCTGAAAATGGTAAATAAATTCCTCAAGTGGTCCCAATCTTTAGTTTTTAGCCTCATCCTTTTAGCATGTATTGATTTACTTGGCTACTTTTATATCACACCTTTTGGGCCGTTTCCGCACGGGGCGAGGGAATCGCCCCGTGCCGCTACTTACTGGATCTTCTGGCTCCCCAGTCCGGTCCAGGCTGCTCCGGAGCAGTGCGTGATCGTCGATCTGCTCTGCTCCGGCATCCAAAATGGCAGCTTCCGGTTGGTCGTGGGTCTTGACCAACTGCTGAAGCTCGCCAGCCTAAAGCCCGCCCTCGGCAGATCGCAGGCTTGCATTGGTGCGAGCCTGCAAATCTGCACAAGGGAGCAGGCTCGCAGTGGCGTGCTCCATGCTTTTGAAAGACCGGAAAAATCAGATCTTTCAAAAGCACGCTGGAGGACCACTTGGGGTCATTCCGGAGCGGACTGAGGTGCGGATCTACACTAAGTAGTCCGGACCCAGTCTGCTCCAAGGTGCAGACGTCCTCCGTGGAGGACGCACTGCACCGTTTTTATTACCCCATGCGGAAATGGCCTTAGTGAGCTCATGGCATCCAAGACTATTTACCTTCCTCCTGAATCCTAACCGCAATCGTGTGAGATAGAGCAGTCTGAGAAATTCTTACTGAACACAAACCAGAGGATTCAAATTACAGGCATTCCCCACCTTTGGACAACTCATTTTTCTATGTTTTGCTCTTTTGATCATTGCAAACTATAGGCATGTACTGTTCTTTCAGTGTGAGGGTCTGCTGTTTTGTCAGTTCTTCTGTGTGTACATGGTCCCAAGCCAGCCTCCATAATTCCCTACAGGAAGAAAGCAAGAAGAGAAGAACTGATGAAAGAATAGGTTCCACTTTTCAGCCACTTCCACTTTCAGACAGTGCTGATAAGTGCCATCAGATAAGCAGGGAATGCCTGTCCAAGAAAAGAGATTCCACAGAAACATTAGGAAGAACTTTTGGTTATAAGAGGTGGTTGGAATGAAGGATGATCTTTAAAAAAGGGTTGGATGGCCATTGTTTGGTAATGCTTTATCTGTGCATTCCTGAATGGCAAGGGATTGGATTAGATGACCTTTGTAGTTCACTCCAATTCTAGGATTCTATGACCAACCCAGGTCACCAGTGGAATTCAAAACTCAATTGAGACTAAAACATGGCTCTTCCGAGCCCCATTCCAACAACTACACCAGTGCTAGCCAGTCCATGAGCCATCAGTTGCCAGTCCCTATCGTGTTTCCAGGAAAGAAAGAATGATAGCCAGTGGATACAAATCTGGAGCTTGTGCCTGGCACTTTGAAGAAAAAAAAAACATGTGGGATGCCTACATCAGATAACCTGAGAAGCATTGCACTACAATACCCCAGAGGCAGAGGCACTGGTGCTCTAAAGGACAAATTATTTATTTGTTTGTCAAATAGTTCCAACTATATCCCTTCCAATTCCTTAATCTAGCTGGCCTTGCCACTGCTGTGGTTCAGATAAATGAATTGTTTCATTAGTGACAAAGAAATGACTTTGGTAGTTATTCTCTCCCCACCCCACCCCAGCACGGATGCACACCAGTTGCTATAAATCATAGGTTATGATGGCATGACAGAACACAGGGAAGAATATATATATATATATTTCCAAGTCATAAATATGAGCAGGTTTCTCAACTTTAGATAACATGTGAACTAATTAAGTTTGTTGACTCTTGATTAATTGAAATAGCCCTGAGTTTACCATATTCAATATCAGCAATCCTTTATTAGTAATGCCTAAATAAACCTGGCCGTTGAGCAGTAAAAATAATGAAGTACAAGAGAATGAATAATTAATGTACAGTGGCTTGCTGTTTGCACAGCAATATGTTTTGGGGAAGCTGCAAGACATCCACTTGGCTTGGAATTTGTGTTATTTAGAAGCGTGTCCCCGTTAACTTTACAGTTTGTAGTTCTGCAGTTTCGCCCATCTAGAATATGGGTCTTTGCTATAACCCCCTAGAGATGAAAAATGAATTAGCTTAGTTTGGATTTCCTAGGAAAATATCAGGTGTGTACTGAAAGATGCAGGCAAACCAATCCAAACAACTTAATTTTCCAGCTTGAGGGTCATGACAATGAACAATGTCCTAGCTGGGAAAAACTGTATCTTTCAGTAATCCTTGGTAAAATGGGGTGTGGTAGGAAAAGAAGGAGACCACTCTACAGCTGGATCAATTCAGTCAAAGAAGGCACTGCCCTTAGTTTTCAAGACTTGAGCAGGGCTGTTGACTGGTACTCTTGGAAGTGTCTCATTCATAGGCTTGCCATAAGGTGAAGCTAACAAATCTTTCAGAACTGACTACAGGACAAAGAACATATTGCTTCAGAATCTCTACATTTCTGAGTCTTACAATGTGCTTTGGCAAAGAAAATGTTCACATGAATCCCTTGTTGCGCTGATAAATATGTACAGCTAAAAGGTGTATATTTCAAAAATAGGAGGGGTAACACAGTAGAAAATAATTGTTTCCTTAACAAGTGGGGGAATTGGGGTCCATCTGCAATGCCAGCATCTCCTTAGAATTTGGGGAAATTATAGCTAAAAGGAGATCTGTGAGAAGAGGGTAACAGCAGGACCTTTTCACCTATATATACCAGTACTAACTGTAGACAGGACTCCAGTTTAAAGGTAAACAGAGTATTTTATTTGAATAGACAACCACACAAGAAATCAGACACTCTTAAGAACCATACAAGGCTATTGGAAAGTGAGTCAAGACAGGTTGGATAGGGAGAGAGTGGGTGGAAAGGGTGATAGTTACCAGACCTGAAGCAGAAGGTTGAAGCAGAGTGGCTCAGACAGCATGTCTAGATAGAGAGAGATTGGAGAGAGGTTGAACAGAGAGAGATTTGGGTGGAAAGGGTGATAGCTACCAGTCTTGAAGAAGAGGTTGCAGCAGAGGGACTCAGACAGTGTCTGAGGGTAGCATGAGGAACAGCAGTTTGGGGCACACTATGTACTATGTACTACAATTGTCTGGTGTTGAAGCTAGGGTTTTTATACCCTATTTCACATTCTGAAGTGATTTGTTGACAAAGCCAAAATTGCTTTCCCATGAACAAAGGTGCCCACAAAGGGCTGATTGCTTAACTCCAAAGTGACAAACATTGATGGGACTCATGACAATCTCTTAGTGTTTGGTCAGGTAGGGTGTATAGAGAAGATCTCCATAGGATAAGATTGAGGGATACTGTCTGATTGCTCACCAGTCTGGGCAGTTCGTCTTTCATTCTGTTGAAAAATGACAAGAGCCTGAAGCAGTGAAAGGATTAGCACAGACCCATCAGCATCAGGTTTTCTGTATAATCCTATCTGATCTCCCATGACCTTCAACAGGTCTCTGGTCAGCTTGACCCCAAACATTCTCTCTGGCCAGTGTGACCCAATCATGTTCTCCAGTTCCATTTTTGAAGATCACATATCTCATAGGAGGGGTGGTAGGGTATGGTAACAAAATGAGGGAAATATATAATAATGTCTGAAATCCTGTTGGTGTTTTAGACATGCATGCATTCCCTTACAACAGTGGTTGCAAATTTTTGTCCCATGTGGAGCAGTTATATTCAGTTTAAAGCTGCAGAAGCAGTTTTGTGCATGGTGTACTCCTGAACATTAATGTGCATTGCATGGGGATGTGCATTTAGCATGTTTATTCACCTTTGGCTGCACAGTGACAAAATTCATTAACAAGGTGACGTTGCACAACTGTCATATAACTCTGTGAACTGAAAAGTTATGCTTAATCTTCTTGATGTCAAGATCCTTGTGCAGCAGGGATGCAATTTTTCTTTCTCCTGGAGGAAACCATTGAGTAATTTCAGCAATTTTCCTCTCACTGTTTGAAAGTCTTCAAAAAACGGCACCAAAAAACAGCACTCTTCACAGTTTGAGGCTTATTATGTACAAAATTCATACATAATATTTAAGGGCAGAAAATAATATTTCCAAAGGTAGAAATAAGTCCAAGTTCTGTAGGATTCTCAGTTTTTACTCTGGCAGTCCTACCAAAGCAGGAAGGCGCTGTTGCATTTATGGCTACCTTGTGGACTTCCTGTGAGTATCTGTCTGGCCACTGTAGAAACCAAATACTGGTCTGGATGGGCTTTCTGTCTGATCTCAAACAGTTCTTCTTGAGTTGTTTGGTAGTAACACATTATTTTCTTTAATGTTGGGGAATAGGTATTTAGGTAGGGGTTGGAGATGCTAGAAAGGCTTAGTCAAGACACTCCATTTTCCTCTACCTACCTTTGCCCATGATCCATTGTGGCAGTTGAACATTAAGGTGGATAAAATTGATTTTTATAAATCTTCTCCTCCTTCTTGAATGGTGCCATTTCTAGAAATTTAACAACAGCAACTATGACAATGACAACAACAACAGCACAGATGGAGATGCACATCCACTCAGTTCTTCACAACCAACTGAAGTAATTAAGCAGCTGTTTTTGTCCAAAATAATACACTAAGCGGAAACAGATTGTAGAGAGAAAGAAGGATCTATGTGTGTGTGTGAGTATGTATGTGTGTGTTTTTGAGACAGAGAGAAGGCACCTATCCTGCACATCTCCTTGTATGTACATATTTATTACAAAGGATTAATAGCCTTTAAAAAAAAACCTAAGCTAATACCACCATGATAAAATTAAATTGTGAATAATTGAATTGAATAATTGAAGTGCACCCTTTGGTAAGTGTATGCAATAGAAATTGCTGTTGTTGATTTGCATTTATTAGTCAAAGATCAAATGGGGGGAGTGAGGATCAAATTCAGTCAGAAAAGACTGAGAGAGGGAAAGAAGATACAATAGAAAGCTTTGTGCAGCAGTTAACGGTAGCCTTAAAAACATGAGAAATATGGTAAGAAAAGAGCTACATTAGTCCAAGGATCCCCCTTGACTGGTATCCTATTTGCTGCTTTTGAAAAACCCATAAGTAAGGGACAAACACAGTAACCTACCTGTATTGTTGATTCCAGCTGCCTCTGAACCTGAAAAACTGTAGATGTTCATACTGAGTCACTTCTTTCTGGATAAGTTAACTAGTGACATAAACAAGAGAGGATATTGAAGCAGAACCAGAAGGAATTGCATAAATTCTATATCAGTTCTCCCAGGCAAGAAGCATAGGACAGTAATTCATGCACAGACTCCCAGGGTAATTTTCTGAGTAATATATGGAAGCCTTCAGAAAAAGAAGATGGAGGTATTTTACATGTTAGAAAGGGAAGGAGGAAGGCAGGGAGAAGGCACAGGGAGATGAGATTAAGCTTAATTCATTAATTTAATATATTAAGTTGAAGCACCACATCCTCCTGTGGTTCAAGGTGACTTATGTAGGACTGGATAACACTGCCTCTGATGCTCATCACAACCTTAAACTTGGGATGTCATTCTTCGTTAAGTTTTTACTTCAAGGAAGCAACAAGTAATTTTGACAATTTTCTTCCCTGGTAACTAAGGCACTTAATGCACGAAGGTGTCGTACTACCAGAGCAGCTGGCAGTATTCCCAGTCCAGCATCCATGCTATCACATGATGTCATAGCTAACCAGCAGCTCTCATGTTCCAGTCCATTGGAAATCTGCCCATTTTCAATGCTGGAAGTAATCTGATAATGACCCCCTTTCCTGCAATAATCCCGTCAGCTGTGGGAGCGCGGATTCTCAATAGCGCTTGATAGCACCTTCTACCATAGCTGATCCAGGAGTGGGCATGGTGTGGGTGTTCCCAGGTTGTGCCTCCATAAGCTACTCTCATGGCATGGTAAGGCTGAAATCTACCACCTCTCCGTGTTTAACTTTCTCCTTTAAGTTAATTTTTTAAAATACATTTTTAGTATTATCGTGCAAAAAAGCAATAACGTACTGGTTGTCATGATGTTACAACATTGCTGCACTAGTATGGCTTAAAACAACAACAAAAAATCTCAACGAATATGAGGGGTGGAGTGGGGAAAAGGTGGAGAAAAGGACTCACCAATTATACTGTAATGGAGAGAGAACGTCAGTGGAAATTACGCTACTTATCTGCTTAAGTCAAAAGGGTGTGGTAGAGAGCGCTCAGAACCTGATATCAGCAGGGAAATGGCAATGTGAGATTGAAATGGAACAATGTGGTATTGAGGTATGGTAAGGGTCAACATCTTTGAAACCCACATAAAGAAAGGAGATTCCACCCGAACCTTAGGAAGAACTTCCTGACAGTCAGGGCTGTCCGGCAGTGGAATATGCTGCCTCGGACTGTGGTGGAGTCTCCTTCCTTGGAGGTTTTTAAGCAGAGGCTGGATGGCCATCTGTCGGAGTGCTTTGAGGGTGTTCCTGCATGGCAGGGGGTTGGACTGGATGGCCCGTGTGGTCTCTTCCAACTCTACATTTCTATGATTCTATGATTCTATAATTATTGAAAACTATTCACAATTCATAACTAATTCAGTGCAAAATGTGCACATCATTGTTTTGTACAGAAAACAACATTTTCTGTGCATACAATATAAATATTATTTCCTGTGCAGAAAATATTGTTTCCTATGCAAATTTTGTACAGAATAAATCTCCAATTTCAGCATTTTCTGTGCAAAGAAGAAAAAAAATATTTTCCGTGTGGAAAATACTAATCCTGTTTTTGCCACAAAAATAGCTCTCGTCAATTTTGCATCGAATAAATTCCCAATTGTGAAGATTCTCACCAGTTCTTTCCACCTCTGCCTCATATAATGGGACCTGACTGTTTCTGTGTGAATGACATAGTGAAACCACATTGGGTTTTAATCTGACGTTTACAGGAATTATGTAGATACTGTATGCTATTCCCAAAAGAGGTTCAGCACCTTAGGTAACACATTGGACTGCCTACAGTTGACTCACCACCCTGTTGGCACAGTATCGAATCATTAGGTATACTATTTGATAGATGATTTTCTGAATTGTTCAGGTCTGTGTGTTGAGTAGTATTATGGTGCAACTCTTCTTTTTTGCTTTTATAACATTTTTGGTGCATTTTGGAATATTTCTTAGGGTAAGCTTCTGAAAGTTTAAAAAGCTTCTGGAAATTCATGGTTTTGTTATTTTTATCTTCTTTTGTGTCTTGTTATTACAACTTGATTTCTTTCTACTTTTAGATGTTTTCTCAAATTCAAGCTTGGAGAAATCTGTATTTACACCTTTTTCACAGATACTAATTTCCATAGCTGGACAGACGATTTGCTCATTTCTTTTATACACTTCTACCAAAGTGGCCAAGAGAGCATAGCATTCTGACAAGAAATTCTTAATTGATGTCAGATCTTTAATTTCTTCAGAAGAGTAATTTCCAAAAAGCTCTGTTAATATATCCAGACGTTCTTCTATGCAAGTCTTATAAGATTTATTTTTAAGAAGCTCATCAGCTGAGTCAAATTTTACTGGGGAGTCACTTTGCTTTAGAGAAATTTGATCTATCTGCTTGTGATTATTTGTAGTCGCCTCACAACTAATAGTTAAATGCTGGTCCTACCAAGCCTTTGCCTTCAGCTATTTCAGTTGCCAAATCTATTGCTGGCACAGAAGCCTCATCATTTGTAAAAAAATTGAGCCTTCTCCAGGGAGATTCTATTGACCAGTCAAGAGGGTTATGACAAGCTGTGATCTGGCTTTCATTGGATTCATCTTTAGAAAGAAAGAAGGCAGGAATTTTTGTCTTCTTCTTCCTCTGTGGTAAGTCAAACACAGGAGGGGAGAAGATTCCCATGTCTCTGAAGGTTTGTCTTGTAAATATCATGTTTAGAGCAGGGAAGAGATAACCAAGGCTCTATTACAGCCAGGAGTTCCACAGAGTTATCAGCAATGTAGTAGAAGGGAATTAACTCCCTGTGTCTTCCTCCACTATCAACACCAATTAAAATACCATTACTAAAACAACAATAAGTCAATCAGTAGAGCAAATATGGAGTTAAGATGAGACTAGGGAGTGGCCCAAGGATAAAAAAAATAAAAACAATAAATAGCTGGCTGGTGAGAAGAAATGAGAAGTACAAAAGGGGCAAAACAATGAGTAAAACAAACAGAATATCAAACGGAGGCTACTTCCCTGCTGCCATCTTGGCTCCTCCACATAATTATTTCATTGGCACAGTAGAAGAACCACCACTGATCTCCATCAGACTTTTAGGAATACAGGAGATTCCAGCTTTCTCAAAACCTTTGGTTTAGAGGTACCAGAAGCCTGTTGGTTAGTCTTAACTAGAGCAGATCAATTATATCAATTGTTGAACAGTGAGTCAACATGTAAATAAATCCCATTGATTTAATGGATCTACTTTAGTTGAGGCTTACAGTAGGACTGAGGTCCCTGTTTGGAAATGCAGGATAAGATATGGAAAGACCAGCAGGTGACAAAAAATCCCCCAACTGTTCCAGGTCCTCCCTAGATGATGATAGCCAGGATGTAAAATTTTGTACCCACTAGATATTTAGAAATACAAGAGAGGCCAAGTGTCTCAAAACCTCTGGCAAGAGCTATCTTCCTTGCACTTTTTAACAAAAGCACTATTAAAAGTCTGGATATCTCAGAACATCAGAAATTTATTCAGGCTCTTAAAGATGGCTGTGACCTGTTTTATAAAATAAATTCCCAAAACAGGAAGGCTGATGTTTAGTTTATTGTGGTGAAAAATTGTTAAAGATGTATAAATGAAAAATGCTATTTGAACACCTTATGATTATGGTGATTATTATCATCTCTAATATTAACCATCTCCCATAATTCCCCCCATCTCTTCTCTCTGCAGTAGCAAACCTCCCTAAGTGTTATAAAATCACCATTTCTGCATTTATGGCATTTCAAGGTGCAATAAGGCAGGAAATGAATACAAAATCAGAATATTTGGGGAGATTAAGATAATCTTTTTTATTATTTCATAATGTAATTCCCTTCTGTTTGTGTGTATGTGTGCGTGCGTGTGTATTTTTCTGGGGCTGTTCGAGAAGATGAAGAAAAATAAAATAGCAAGCAAGAACTTAATCAAATGGATCGTGAAAAGACTCAAAGAGAAAACATCCCCGAGGATTATTGAAAGATTTGAAAAGTTTACTCATTGGAAAACAAACTGTTTGATGGGAGGAACATGCATTGAATACAGACTGGAAAATTAGGGGAATAAGTCGTCTCAGTCTCCTCTCTTTCTCTCTCTCTCCCTCTCTTTCTCTGAGTCTTTCTCTATATCAAACACCTCCACAAAGGCATTAGAAGATCATTATTTTAATGATTTCTCCAAATGTTAAAGGTATAACCATGATCTAGGAAAAGGATTTTTCTGGTAAATATTCTTTCATTTAAATGTGAACACAAACAAGTGACAAACTCTTTGTTATTGGGGGAAAAAGAATCCAGAGTCTCATATAAAAGATATTCTGTAACTTTTAGCATCCAAGGTCTATTTTCTGTTGTTATAAGAAAGCCTCAGAGGCATACCATAGAAAGAAAGGATGAATTCCTAGAGATAGTTGCAAAATGTTCCCTTGACAAATTTGTTCCAAGATCTGAGGGTTTCAAACAACCCCATCTTGTTTGCAATGCGGCATGAATGCTTTAGTGTTCTATAGTTCTTTTGTTGTAGTGCTGTTTGTTCTTTAGTGATCACTGCACAAGCGAAATGTTTCCTACCCTTTTCAGTTTGGGGCTTTCTTACTGGCAATAGCATGCATTCCAATTGTGTGTAGATTCCTTTCTGTGTTGTTATAACCAATGCTTCTACATAAAAAAAACACATTAAATTGTTTTCATTGAAGAAGGGAAAAGTTTCATGTCTTTCTAAATACCCTAATGATACCAGATCCATCTGATCTTGGAAGCTAAGCAGGGTCAGCCCTAGCTAGTACTTGGATGGGGAAGACCAAAAAGCACCAGGGGTGCTATAAACTATATTTCAGAGGAAGAAACTGACAAAACCAAAACTGAGTATTCCTTGCTTAAGAAAACCCTACACAATTCGTGAGGACACCACAAATTGACAGGCAACTTGAAGGCATACATAAAAATACATACAGAAGAATGGTTGGACATTTTTGTCTGATGCAGAAGGTCTGCATTCAGTTTAAGGTTGTGGAGGCATAGTTTCCCATGCAATCCCATTTCACATCCCCATTAAACATTGCCCATAAAAATAGATACCATGGATACATTGCCTTAGCTGACAGTGCCAAAATCAAGCAGCCAAACCTCAGCTTTTAAGATCATCCATCCATCCATCCATCCATCCATCCATCCATCCATCCATCCATCCATCCTTCTGAATGATGTGTGTGTGTGTGTGTGTGTGTTTGGGAAAAAACAAACAAAGTAGAGTTACCTGTCTTAAATTAATTGATATGAATTTACCCACCCCCATCAGCATCTGCTGTTTGTCTAAATTTCCACAGATCTGTGGAAAGATGATTTTAAAAAGTTATAGTTTTTCAGATTTTCCATTGCAAAGCAACATTTTTGCTTTGGAGACAACATAGTTGTTTAAAATGCACTGATGTTTTCAAAGAAATATTACTTTTTGCACCAAAGCGCATTCTCTTCAGATTCAGTTTCCTGAATCCACTTGCTTTTAATCTCAAGGTCTTTCTATCCTGGATATAAAGAAAATGACAGCTTTTGGTGCGTTCATATCAAAATGAACGGGAGCAGAAAATCTTACAAAGCCTTGAGATGCCTAACCACTAAACTGTTTTCATTCTTGACTGACAGAAAAATGCATATATGACCCAAAGCCCCCAACATAGTAGAACCTCTACTCCCTCCTTTGTTTTGGAGTTAGCAACCTATACTATAGCATGCCTATACTCATTGCTAGCTTAGATTGCAAGTCACTCTCTAAAAGTTTAGACACAGCATGTTTATGGAAAATTCCTGTTTGTTTGGTTTGGAGTTTCTCCACACACATACTCTTCTTGCATTCCATAGCCTTTCTTCATATTCTTTGGGGTCCCATCTGCCCTCACCTCTACCTCTCTTTCTCTCTTCCTTCCTCTCTCCTCCAAAAAGCACATGAAATAACATCCTTTCAAGACAAGATGCTCCAGCTGTCCTGATACCATGTAGCACTTGTCTTGTCTTTCTCTTTTTTCATGAACCTGTGTTAATTTTGCACAAGTAGTTGATAATAAAATTATTTTATATACCTTTCAAAGGACACTAAGTTTATTTTCTTTCTTTCTTTCTCTTCTAGACTGTGTTACCAGGACATACACTCCATTCCATGAAATGATTTAATTGGCAAAATATATATAATTGGCATGAAACATAGATTGCATCCTGCTATGACTGGGAAGCTTGCTGGCAAAAAGGAACTGGCTGCACATGTGCACTGCAAAGCTAGATCCGAATGGGGCCTTAGGGCACAGCAAGTTCATAGCCAGGGAATCCCCAGTCAATGGATGTGCAGATGTTCTTCAACAACTCAACCTTTTGAAACAGTAGCACCCAAACTGCTTCCACAGAATGACTGGTTGCCTTTCAACTTCTCCCTTTGTCCACTGAAACTCTTCTTTTGGTCCCCTCACCTGTCACACCATTAAGGAGCTATCACAATTCCCATCAGTCCTCTGTCACACTCTTGCCCTCCAGGCAGAAATCATGTATATAAACTCCTAGCTTTGGCCAGTCAATTCTAAGTATATCGGTTGCTGGTTGCCACTCTGCTGCTCCAATTTCTGAATGTGTACTGTCCTTAGACACAAATCTAAGCTACATCACTGCTTCTTCACTGCTCTTCTAGACTGGTAAATGTCACTGACTATGTCCTGAAATCTTGCTGTCTAACACTTTCCTCCCTTTTCTTTCAGTTAGCCTTGTGTGATTGCAAGACTGTTTGGATCTTGTATGTGTGTGATTGTTAATTCTCTCCCCAGCCCAATAAAACAAAAAAGCTTACTTTTGAATCTCTGGTTGTTTTTTCCCTGCACTAGTACTGGTATACAGAGATCTAAAAGATCCTGTCAGCTTACCCCCGCCAGGCCTCCTCTTTGAGCTAATATTCCCCACTGTTTCACAGAGATCTTGGCATTGCAGGTATACTCCTGAGTCACCCACATTTTAGGATAACAGCTGTTTGTGAATGGGTGATATGGGTTGGTGAACTGTTCAGCTTCTGCCTAGTGCGTTAATTAACTCTGCTTGAGAGATTCACTACCGCGTCTCACATTTCTCAACACTTTGGGCATTTTTTTCTCTTTGTTACAAACTCTTTTGGCCTTATTCTGGCCCCTGGCTTAAACTAAAAGGCATTTGACAGCTGCATTTTCCTGTGACCTTTGCGCCAGGGCTCTTGTAATGATAAGCTTTTTGGTATAATTATTTTTACATTTAGATGAACAAGGCTGGCATACAATAGAACAAATAATCTATGCCCATCCTTTGTGAGAGATGAAAATGATTAGCATAATGATAATAATAAAACACCCAGATGTCATCCTTAGAATTTAACAAGAGCCAACCCATAATTAGCTGAGAGCAGTGACTTTTCTTAATCTCAGCTCAAGAAAGATCAGCTGAATTTTGATCATACGGCTTGCTTCACACCTTTCCACCTGGCATTTTTCAGCTCATGGTATGGTATTTTCAAAGGCACTCGTTGCAAATTATTTTGGCTTTCCAGATGGAAAATGAACTGTAACCAAAGGCCATTCAATAGCCAAGCAATAAAGGCATTTCAGCTGGGTGAGCTGAGCTCATTTATTAAAAGCAACTTTAAAACAGTGATATATCTGTCACCCAAATCACCCATTGAACTCCACTATTGTTTTTAACATTTCATGCTTTAATTGGTTTTAATTAGTAGAATTACCAACAATAGGTTTCACCACAGATTAAAATTGCCTGAACCTTATTTAATTGATAGACCTGAGATTGGGGCCACCAAAATTCTGAGAAGGCAATAAAGAGGTGGAAAATAGTGAGTGAATTTTAAACAGGAACACATTTACTGAACAATCAAAAAAAAATTGAAGAGGAAACTATGCAGGCAATTAAAAGCCAGCCCAAGCTATGAATCTTTTCAACATCGTGCTGCGTGAGGACATCCTGGTCTGGTTGAATTATAAGCTCTAGGTCACCCCTGTCCTCGGGTATATTATTTCCAGTGTTTTCCCCTTGGGGTCCCTGGAATTCTGAGCAAGTGAGCTAAGTTGGACCAAAAAATGATCCGTATCCTGTCCATGTCCGAGTCCCAGAACTCTGAGCACCAAGGCACAGAAATGATCATACACCACAAAGGTGCCTATTAACAAAATGCCGTCAGAAATCTGAACAAATTAAGCAAAATTACTGACACACACCAGCAACCAACCAGGAATGTTAATCTTGATGGATGTCATTCTTGTGTGCAGGAGCAAATAATTGCAAAAGTTTTCTCGTAGCTTGTCAAGATTCTGAGTCCTTTTTTTGCTCATTTTCAATAATTATTCATAATTTGGGAAGTTTTTGTGTGTGAAGAATTCATATCACAGCTTATCTTCTTCCTCCCTACCTGCAATCTGGCCAACCATAGGACAAACCAAGTACAGTTGCTGTCTTTTTCTTTTGTGCTTAACCGGTTGGGTTGGAGGAAGGCTTTAGTACAAAATCTTTTCCATTAACTTGTTATTCTTTCCTAGCAGAACTTTTCCTCATGTGTTCCAAATTAATCTAAGATACTTCAAGCTTTTACTTTGGAGTCATACTGCCTGATATGTGGAAATTCCAGGCAGTTTTGTGTGGCATCCTATTGGTAGGTCTATGCACATGTAAGTTCCCTTAGGTATATAGCTGATCCTTGCACTAATGGTGTAGTACCCGTATCTCAATGCAAAATTGTGTAAGCAGAATTCCACAAGTGTCACCATTACACATCTAGATACACATTTTTAGATCTGGGGTAAGTACTCATCAATGGCTAAAAATCATGGTTTTATTCACTGAGATTATGGAAACTGTTAGAATTCAGCAGAAGGATGATCTAGCACAACCTCCATTTAACTACATAAGCATAGAATTACTCTAGGGGGCAGGATCAAAATTCAAAATGACCTTGACAGATTGGAGAACTGGGCCAAAGCTAACAAAATGAATTTCAACAGAGAGAAATGTAAGGTCCCGCACTTAGACAGAAAAAATAGAATGAACAAATATAGGATGGGAGACACATGGCTGGATAATAGTGCATGCAAAAGGATCTAGGAGTCTTGGTAGGTGACAAGCTGAACATGAGGCAGCAGTGTGATGAGGCAGCCAAGAAAGCCAACACAATTCTTGGCTGCATCAATAGGAGTATGGTGTCTAAATCAAGAGAGGTAATGGTACCACTCTATTCTGCATTGGTTAGACCTCATTTGGAATACTGTGTCCAGTTCTGGGAACCTCAATTCAAGAAGGATATCAACAAGCTGGGCATATCCAGAGAAGGGCAACCAAAATTGTGAGGAGTCTGGAAGCCATGCTGTGAGGAGTGGCTTAGGGAGCTGGGTATGTTTAGTCTGCAGAAGAGAAGGTTAAGAGGGGACATGATAGCCATGTTTAAATATTTGAAGGGATGTCATGTCAAGGAGGGAGCAGGGTTGTTTTCCATTGCTCCAGAGACTAGGACAAGGAGCAATAGATTCAAGCTGCAGGAAAGGGGATTCCATCTGAACCTCAGGAAGAACTTCTTGATGGTCAGAGCTGTCCGGCAGTGGAATATGCTGCCTCAGAGTGTGGTCTAGTTTCCTTCTTTGGAGGCTTTTAAGCAAAGACTGGATGGCCATCTGTTGGGAATGCTTTGATGGGTGTCCCTGCATAGCAGGGGGTTGGACTGAATGGCCCCTGTAGTCTCTTCCAACTCTATGATTCTGTGATCTTTGTTGTCCATTGATAGTGCTACCTGGGATCTAGTAATGCAAAACAAGGGGTAGGGGTTGAAGAGGACAGAATCTGGTTAGACCATAGGGTTTTCCATTCTGGAATGTCAAAAAATCTACTAAATTGTACATTCTGTTGTGAGATGTCACCACTGAGCACAAGGGTGTCATAGCACAATCAAGGAGTAATTGCTCATGCAGAAATTTATCCTATGCACCCTTGTGTAGGAGCTCAGCTGCTGTATCATATTAAAACCCTAGTGCCAACATTTGATTTGGAACTCAAATTCAGAAGTACTTTTGTTTTGATAGTTGGGATGGAGGTGGGGAGAATGACTCAACTGTCAAATATCTCTTTTCCACCGCTGCATTTGCAGCTTTCATAGGGCATGATTTTTACATGAGCTGGGTATTTTCCCAACAATCGTTCAATGGATTGGGTGGTCTGCCTGCATATTTACCAGAAGCACTCTGCATAACAATAAAGCAAGTCACCGTAGTCCCTGAGCATCAGAGGGCATGAAGCGTTTGCTCCGTGTCTGATGGAAAAATACAATTTCAGCTCCTCCAGCATTTGAATTCATTTATACAGCATTGCCAGGAACCTGCTGCAGATATAAAGATCAACATTTTATAGCTGCAGTTGTATCCCCAAATACATCAGAATTTTTGGAACATGTTCAAACCCCTTCCCTGCAAACTAAACAAACAAGACCAACAACAAAGTACAATTTTTTTAAAAAAAAAAAAGCTACATCCTCTTTGCTAATTTAAGTCACCAAAGCTCAAGTGAAGTCCTGAGTCATCTCAGTCAAAATAAGACGGCAGTTTTATAGACTTGGATAACTATTTGCACTAGACCTTCCTTCCTTCCTTCCTTCCTTCCTTCCTTCCTTCCTTCCTTCCTTCCTTCCTTCCTTCCTTCCTTCCTTCCTTCCTTCCTCTCTTTCTTTTAATCTTAATAGTCTGGCCTTCCCAATGTCACTTCCTCCTTGTTGGATCCGTGCATAAGTGGATAGGAATCAAGAGCTCAGAAAACTTTGTTTTTGGATTACGGCTCCCAGCATCTCCCCTGCTGGCCATGTTGGTTGGGGGATACTGGGATTTGGAGTCCAAAAAGAGCCAAGAAGCTATGGTAGAGGTGGTCTTTGTGCAGAGAGTCCATCACCCTAGTATAACATCAATGCTTTGTCAGTTATCCAGTATATGCCAGATGACCATGATATGCCTACTACCGTTCTGACAAGCTTTTATAATCCAGTGTAGTATGTAAATAGGTTGGTTCCATACTAAGGACATAAATCTTTGCTAATTTTATTCTCACTTCTGAGAAGAAAATACTGCAAGTGATTTCTTTCTGTTGGGAAACATTATGAGCATTTTCATCATTTTTTAATGTATCATTTTTTGATCATCATGATTGCTATTAATTATTATTGCTGCATTGAGGACTTTTTGTGAAAAGTCAGAATTTGATAAGTACGTAACAATGGACTTAATTCATTTTAGCTCCAGCCCTATAAGATGGCTCTCTCTCATGCCTTGCTACCTAGTACTCATATGGGCATGCTTATCTCTCAGTCTGTCCAATGGCAAAAAGTTGTTGGCCATCATATGATTCCATATATTTACAGAGGCCTCAATTAAATATGGGAACAAATTTCTACAGTGGCTGGCATTCAATTACAGTGCCTCCTCCACATTTGTGAGGGTTTGGGGCACAGAACCCTCACAAAAGTGGAAAAGCTGTGTATAACCACCACCACCCCATGATCACCCTACCATTCCCCTCTAGAGCTCCCATGTCCCATTCCCTTGTCTCTGGCCCCGGTGCTCTTAGGAGGAAGGAAAAAAAAGGCAAGGTAAAGGGATTATTGGTACTTTCCCCTCAGATGAAGAAGGGTGGAGGACTGAGTTGTGGTGTTCTAACTACTTCCAGTTGCTTTCTTGAGAAAGGAGATTACTCCAGAGGGAAAAGATAGAAGCAAACAGAGCACGTGACCAATCAACAGCCATTATACAGCAGAATGTGCAGCCATGGGGCAAAAAGGACACGCCTCCAGCAGTGGTGGTGGGGCTTTTGCTCACCCAAAGGGAAAACAAACAAACACACACACACACATTTTAAGCACAAGTCTCACAAGCCTGGGATAATGAATGCAAGGGGATGGGAGGGAGAGAAATGGGGGGAAGAAAGGCAGCCCCATGCCTTGTGAATAATCAAATTTGTGAAGGTCAACCCCACAAAAGTGGAAGGAAGACTGTAGTGAGATATAATGTGTAACTCATGCTGTAGCAAATAGCAGCTGTACTCTGATGATGGCAGCGGAAATGAAGTTGCCCGTATACCAACGTTGTGCATTATATTTACGCTGCACACATTACACACACTGATTGCATGTCATATGTTGCAGCACTACATTATACCTTGCTCAGTGTCACCCAGCCAATGACATGTGTTGCACAATATTGTTATTCTGTGTGGGGCTTGTGGAGTGCTGGTGCAATGCATCTACACATGGAGATATTTACACTAAACTGAAGGGATGTTGGATTGCAGCCAGTCTTTTAAGGGTTAAAATGGGTTATCTAAAGATGATGAAACAACTTGTTAAGGATTATTCAAACCCTCTGAGAGTTCTTCTGTCATGACAGTGAGGCACAAGATACTTTTTCTCTTTGTGCTTTGCACATTCTGCTTTGCACAATGAGTGCAGAAATGTTCCTAGAGTTTTTTCCCCTCCTTTTGAAAGTTAAGTACATTCACAAAGCAAGCAAAAAAGAAGTTTCATTGCTTACAGACTCCAACAATTCATCCAGTGCCTCTGCTGGGTAATTGCCTGGACAAGAAGGATGAGTTTAACACAGTGTGAATTTTTCAGTTTACAGAAATGCATAAAAAATGATTTCGTGAATGTATATGATGACCTAAATTCTATTTTTAGTCTCAATTAGTCAGGTTGAATCAATGGAATGTACCTATATATTGACTTACCATTCCACATTTAATTCCGTAGGTCTCTGCTGCTTAGATCTAACCGATAAGATTCAAGTCATTGTCTCCGAGACAATCAAACAAATAAATAAATAAATGTTTTTTTAAAAAAATATCCCTGTCTCACAGTAGAATAATTTTTTTGTGTATCCTTATTTAGCGCCAGCATATGAAACTATGTTAAGTTTCACATCTACAACCTCAACACTTTTATAAACTTGTGGCCACCAATGTAGTAAACAAAACGATGATTATAAATACATTTACTCCAAGGTAAGTCGCAATGAATTCAACACAGTGTAGTTCCTGTAGTAAAATAAGTTTAGGAGTTCACCCTAAGAGGGGTCAACACGGAATTCATGATAAAATACACAAGGGAAAGAAATATAATTACAGTGTCATGAAACGGAAGTGCTTTTCTATTAATAAGAAAACATGCAGCTTAACATTTCCAACGGGAAGGTCTTTAAAAAGGATTAGACGCTCATACTCACAGGTGGATTAGCTTGCAGTGAATACAAAATGTCATCTGTGTTTCTCATCTATAATACCAAGGGTGCTGCACAATTCATCCTTTTCCTTAATACAGAGAGGAACATGAAAGCATCAATTGTTACAGCAGCTTTGTGAAAAGCAAAATAAAAAAGACAAACAAACACAGATTAGAAAGTAATAAATTTTACCCTTTTTTTCCCTTGGATTGCACAGGGAATCATCCAAGTTCTCTGTGTATGAGAGAAAAAACAACAACACAATTGTTCATGAAAAAAGGGATGCAAAAATGAACCAACCACATAATATTCATGGTAAGCAAATGCATAATACTGAAGTTCTAATACTACCCTTTGTAACCTTCTCATTTTTGCACTATTTCAGTCCTGAATTTGTGATCAGGAAAAAGATCAAACAAGGAGATAATACAGATGTTAACATACAGAAGGTGAGAATACTGAGCACCCAGGGGATATATGGCACAGTCCAGATGTTCCTTGGTGGGACTGCTGTATTCATTACCATGTTAAGTGCATTCATTACACATATTAAGTGTGTAGTAGCACTTCTTTATTGTGATGTACCACTCCCACAGTTAATGTTGCAGAAAAGTCTATGTTGGGAGAGATAATATAGAGTACTTCTCTTGATGCACAGTTAAACTGTGAAACTCACTCCCACAGGATGTAGTGATTGCTGTCCAATTGACTCTCTGTGAAAGAGGATTGCATTCATGGAGGATGTGGCCATCATTGGCAGTTCCTGATGGGTGTTTTCCTCATGGACATGGGTGTCTCGGCATGGGGACGTGAGAGGAGTGGGACTGTGACAATGCTTCCTCACGATGTTGTCAAGGTCCTGTCCTTGCGTTGCCAGCTGTCGCGATCGTGGGGTAAATCACTGACAGATTTTCTCTCTGAATGACCCACATTGCACAATGCTTCTGTACTTACCTGCCATTTGGAAGGGCCAGATGTGCGATGGAGGTGCTTCCTGCCCAAGTGCAGCACAAGAAAGAGCCCGGCTGTGCTTCAGAAGGAAGAGGTACGTCCCTCGTGCTCCCTTCCACAGGGAGCCAGTCCAGTGTGGAGGACAGCATTGTTGTCGCACTCCCAAGTTCTATATTGTTACCCCAAAAGCTGAGTGACTCAGAGGTCCACCTGCAATACCAGTGCCTCCATGAAACTGTGGGGAATTATTAGCTCAAGGGGAGGGCTGCAAGGGTGTGTATGTACACTACAGGATCTTTTACACCTATGTATACCAGTACTAATGCAGGGACACCAGTTGGAGATTAAAAGTATGCTTTGTTTTATTGGTGGACTATCACAATCACACACAAGATCCAAGCAGTCTTACAACCAAACATGGCTAACTGAAGGAAAGGAGGAAAAAATGGATAGCAAGAAGTTAGGGCAAAGTGGGTGATATTTACGTATCCTGTAGAGAAAAGATGAAGCAATGTGGCTCAAAGTAAGTGTCCAAGGGTAGTACAAGAACAGCAATTGGAGTAGCCGAGTGATGCCCTATGTTCGGAGTACTATAAGTCATCTGTCTCAGAGCCAGGGTTTAAATACCCTGTTTCCATCCTGAAACATTTTTCACAAAAGATGGTGCTGGCTCTGTGAAAAAAAAATAGTGCTACACATCATATAGTTTTGTCCCTTAGCTTTCAAATATTTTGAAAGCTAATAATTTTGTGTGTGTGTGTGGTCTCCTCCAACTCTATGAGCCTTTCCGCACTACACTGTTATAGCAATATTATTCCACTTTCAACATCCTGTGGGATCTGGGGGTTTGCAGTTTAGGAAGGAGCCTTTGGAATTCCGGGCCTCAGTAAACTATAAACCCCAGAATTTCACAGGATGTTGAAAGTGGATTAATAGCGCTGTCACAGTGTAGTGTGGAAAGCCTCTATGATTCTATGATAACTATTGTGTATGTGTATCCATGTACTGTGTACTTGTGCAATTTGCAACAAGGAACAAAAGGCATTCGGCATGTACAACGGCACCGCATGTACAACTCTGCTCCTACAGTCTTGAACTAAATGGAGATGTTTCACGTCGGACAGAAATGTGGGACTTCTTCCATTGAAAAACCTTATACTTGCTTAAGAAACCAATAGCTTCCTGGCCACGTTCTTTTCTTTTTAAAAAAGTTCTATCTTATTTTGGCAGAGTTTTGTGAATTTTGGCAAGTTCTTCTCTGAGCTTTTTCTTTTCGAAATTACTTTCAAGGACTGCAGCTCCCCTAAAGGTTCCCAACCAGCATAGCCAGTGGCCAGTAGTCAAAAAAAAGTATCTTTTCTAAGCTCCAGTTGCTGTTGTTGTTGTTTTAAAAAAAAAACGAATGAAATTCTTCTATATCTGGTCAAATTCAAGAGGTACTTACATTCATAAATATTCAGAGGATAATCTTTCATATAGAGAGCTAGTGTGGTGTAGTGGTTTGAGTGTTGAATTACAACCCTGTAGGACCAGGGTTCGATTCCCTGCTCAGCCATGGAAACACACTCTCAGCCCCAGAAAACCCTGTGATAGGGTCACCATAGCCACACGACAACAATGACAACAAACAACAACATGCTTGACATACCTGTGAATCAGCTGTTAGAGATGAAGTAACTGTGCAGAGAAGATACGTCAATCCTTTTTTAACATCACAAGTACGCCTGTAATATGCAGGTGCCAAAGATAGATTCATAAGCAAAACCTGCAAAACACTCTGCCTGGGTGAATGTTTCAGTTTCACTTTATCTTGGCAATTTTGGGAAGCTGGGAGACATATTACCCTCCCCCCAGGAGATCTTGGGGGGGGCAGTACCCCAACCACACCCCTGCAGCCAAAAAGTAATTTATCATGTCCTCAAATGTTCCTTAACAGCTTTTCCAGACTATTTCTGTTTTTTAAAAGACCTCTCCAAGCCTAAAATGGCCTGGAGGTAGGGCAAAACATGGCAAAAATGCCCTGCTACCAAGGGCATTTCAGGGCCAAACAGGACAAAAAAAAAACATAAAAAGTTTTTTTTTTTAATTTTGCAATTTTTTACATTTTTTCTGACCCCTGGATAGCCCTGAGGAGCCAGAAAAAACATCCCTGGGAGTCCACAAGCTGCCTATGGACCACACTTACTTTACCAACGTCTGCTTTATCTGAATATTGATTTTTTTTATAAAATGTTCACATTCTTGCTTTCAGACTTTGATTTTTATTTTTATTTTATTTTATTTTATTGCAAATTTTGGAAAGTTCTTCTCCATAAATGACGCCAACAAAATTCTCGCTTATCCCTCCTGTTGACTAACGCGTGCAGAGCCCCTCTAATGTGACCCTGGCCCTGAGTGTTTCAGCAAATTGGTTAAGCTTCCAATGAGATAGGAACTCAGCCAAAGTCCTATTAGTGCCTCACTTAAAAATAGAAGACATTTCTAACGTGTTTTGCTTTATTGTGGGAATGGTGGTAGGGGAGGGCTACTTTTTTCCCCCTTGCATAGTAAGAGGTACTTTAAAGACTCATGAAAGCAATTTGTAAATGGAGAATGATGCATGAAACTAGAATTCCCAGGGTGCCAGAAGCAGACAATGTTGAATTATGATAATTGGCGTTGTACAAAGCCAAAGCACAGCATATTCTGCTCAGCCAGAAAACTGTTCTGAAATGTAAGGCATTTTGATGATCCTGTGAAAGGTGCGGCGTTCCTGTCACTTACGCTGCCTTAACAATCTCAACCTTTCTATCTCCATGCCTGTCTCTATTCAAATGTTCTTGCACCCATTAAACACACTACAGAGTGGAAGAATAATGCCATGGAAGAGGTATGGACGGTAATTCACCAAGGTTTATTCATGTGCTCCTCCAGCAAACCCATTAATGGAAGGAAGGAAAGAAGGATGGAAGGAAGAAAGATAGGTTAGTTGGGCTTTTGGGTCCAGCCCCCTGCTCAATGTAGGATTTCCAGCTAGAGCATCCCTAGCAGGTAGCTGCCATTCTCTTTTTGAAGACATCAAGAGAAGAAGACATCTCTACCTCTCTGGGCAATTGATTCCACTGCTGAACTGCTCTCACTGTTAAGAAGTTCCTTCTAATGTTCAGTTGAAATCTACCATCCTGTAACTTCAAACCATTAGACCTAGCTCTATCTTTTATCTTCTGGGGCAGCCAAGAACAAGCCTTCACCCTCCTCTTTGCATCACACTTCAGTGTTTTCTTTTCAGGCTGAGCATGCCCATCTTCTTCAACTGCTTCTCGTATGTTTTGTTCTCCATAGCTCTTTTGATCCTCATTGTCCTTCTCTTAACCTGCTCCAACTTCTCTATACCCATCTTAAAATGATGCACATAGGATTGAACACAGTACTCCAGATGACACTGACCAGTGGAAAGTATAGTGGGACTATTACTTCCTTGACTTGAAAACTATGGTCCTATTAATGCAGGTTAAGATAGCATTTGCCTTCTTTGCTGCAATATCATATTGGTGGCTCATGTTCGATTTATGATTAACAATAATCTCAAGGTCCTTTCCACATGAAGTAAGTAAGGAGGAAAAGACTGGACTCCCTGGGAAGAACCCCTTAGCATCAGATGATGGATCGAGGGCTGCAAATCCTATTTGCATGGTTTCTCCCAAATTAGCTTGTCTCTGAGCAGGGGGCAGGTGCCTCTATTCCTACATCACAACCAATTACGGGAAGAAAGAATGGAGAGACAGCTTCTGTGTGTAACTTTGAGAACCTTAGGAATCCCTTGCTAAAAGCAGACCATCATTTTGTGAAAAAAATAACAGGGCCTGCTTGGTGGCTGCCCTGGGCCCTGGAATTCCCTCTGAGGCCATTTCCACACAATGACACTCTTCCGCATCGTCTTACTGCAGTCCCGGGTGCAGAAGGGAGTGCATCAGCAACGCTCCCCTCTTCACCCACTTGGTCCAGGTAGAAGAGAAAGCAATGGTGCCATGTCTTCCTTCCGCAGCACAGCCGGGCTTTTCCCATTGCTGCACTATGTAAGGCAGCGTCGCCAATGCGCTTCCATTGCTTCCACATGGCCAGAAGCGATGGGAGCACCGTACAATTGCAGACACGAAATGGATTTCTTCCATTTTGCGAAAACTGCGCAAGCGCGACGCTCTGCGACAGGATGGCAGCAGGACAGCAACGATGTCATGCGGAAGTGTGACCTGCTGACTGCTGCCATCCTGTGGCAGAAACAAGACAGTGATGTCATGCGGAAAGGACCTGAGAAAGGCTAAAATGTCTCCCTCCTTGCTTTCTTTCCATTGTCAGGCAAAGACTTTGTTCTTCTGACAGGCTTTTGAAAAGTGATAGTTTTTTTTTAAAAAAGAAAGGACTTTCTCATAGTCTGCTATACCATTTTTAATTATATTTGTATAAACCTTTTAAAAAATCTTTTTAATTGTATATTTTAAATTATTTTAATGCTATTAATAATTTAATTCCACTTTAAATAGTGACTTATAGTTAAAGGTATTTAAAGATCTGTTTTAACTCTATGGTACTGAATTTCTTTTAATTTGCAAGCTGTGTCGAGCCCTGATTTTGGAGGAAAGCTGGGACATAAATAATAAAACATTCATAATAGCAGTGAACACCATAATAACAAGGTCCCTAACCCAAAACCATCATATCTGCAGGATGTGTTCACTAATTTACATGCCCTGTGAGTTTTTATATGGGGAAAAGTACTTTCGTTGGACCACTGCAATTACACAAAAATGGAGGATGAACATTTCTGATTCCTGCTTAACCTCCCCTACTACCCTATAGACTCATAGACCTGGAAAAGACCCCAAGGGCCATCCAGTCCAACCCCCTGCCATGCAAGAATACATAATCAAAGCATTCCCAACAGATGGCCATCCAGCCTCTGTTTAAAAATGTCCAAAGAAGGAGATTCCACCACACTCCGAGGTAGCATATTCCATTGTTGAACTGCTTTTACCATCAGGAAGCTTTTCTTGATGTATAACAGTGTCCCCTTGAGGGGGCTTTCATGGCGTTCACTTCCTTGCCCACCAATGTTGCAGACCACACCTCCTCCCCTCATTAAAAATAGTATTAGTGGCCTCTTGGGTTTTCCATTCTTTTTCAGAAGGGAAAGAGATACTCTCCCTGTTAGCCTAGTAAGGCTATCTGGTGCAAGAGGATGTTCTGCAGAGGCATATCTAGAGTGGAGCAATTGGGACACGTGCCCTGGGTGCCAATTCTGAGGGGGGGGGTCCAAACCTCCACCCACCCTCCCATCTGGGCCTACCCTGCTGCCACCCCCACACACCAGGCCAGGAAGCACTCAGGGTCCTTCTTGGCCTAGTGTGGGGTGGTGGCAGCAATAGCAGCCCTCTCACCTGCCCCCAAGCCCACTTCCATCCCTCGCCCCTGTCGGGGTCCTTCCTGGCCGAGTGTGGGGGCAGTGGCAGCACCTTGGGCACAACGTCCATACTTGCCCTAGGCACTGTTGAACCTTTTATGATCTGGCATCCTACTGCACCTCTGAGAGCTGTTACAATTGTTTTCAATTTTTGTAAGCAACTGTGGTGGTGGTGGGAACTTCAGCAGCATGTCTGCTAGCAGCACAACCCTTGGTGGGTGCAAGGGAGAGGGAGAGCCCATTGTCGCCAACCTTGCCCCAGATGATGTGATGGATGAGACATCAGTGTAATTCAGCCCAGAACACAGTCTTAAAATAAACTAATCTCCAGATGGTCAAGCTGTAAACATGAGCTTTCAGATGGAGCCAACAGAAGTTCAACCACCCACATAAATATGTGGTAGAAGCACCTGATAAATGTGTGAAGCACTGTGATTGTATGCCTAGGGTAAAGCAGAGACCCTCATGCCTTCTTGTCTTATTTCACCCTCATGTATCCCTTGTGAGTTCAACCTTGAGAAGTTTTTAGCAATCTGTTTTTTAAAAATATTTCCCTTTCCAACAGTTTTTGAGCAGTCTTTGTTGTGAAAACATCTCCTTATTTGTTTGCATTGCTCTGACTTGCTCTTACTCTCAGCTAGCTTTGCTTGCCGCCCCCCTCCCTGACATCTCTATATAGACAAATGTAGAGTTCTGACACAATCCCACTCAGTATGTGTTCCCTGATTGGGTAGAATGAGGTATGTCCAAAATCTGCCCTCTGGAGAGCTAGATGGAGAGTAGTGATAGAAATTGCAGTCACTAACCACTTACCAACTTTCCTCAACTTGTCTGCCACACTGACCTGAACACATTCTGTTTCATCTGATTTTGAAAACTAAGGATGGTTGAGCTGGGCTGGTACTTGGAATGGTGGCTATCAGGAGATACCACCAGAGATTTCTGGGTAAGACTATAAAAGAACCCTACCTGAAACCTTAGCGAGCCACTGTAAGTCAATACTATGCTCAATGGACCAATCTACTGACTTGGTGTATGATCTCTGTATCACTTGTGTGAACATGAAGCCCTATCATCCTACACATTCTAAGTACTAGTTAAAGTGCCATGACTCTATGCTATGAAATCCCAGGTTTTGTAATTTGGTGAACTGCTAGAGCGTGGCTGAGAATTCTAAATATCCCTCCCTAAACTTAAAATAGAACCAGTGTAGTAGTCATTTGAGCATTGGACTATAACTCTGGAGACCAGGATTCGAATATCTGCGCAGCCACAGAAACCCACTGGGGGACCTTGGGCAAGTCACACTCGCAACCTCAGAGGAAATCAAAGGCAAACTCCTTCTGATCCAATCTGGCCAAAAAAATCCATGGTAAGATGCTTAGGGTCACCATAAGTCAGAAATGACTTCAAGGCACACAACAACAACAAACTGCAAACTCCAGGATTTCATAGGATGTTGCCAAGTCACTTAAAGTGAAATTATACTGCTAAAATTTTATTGTCTGAAAATGTCCATGGTGGCTTATAGATGTGTTAGGCTGGACTGCAGCTCCTAATATTTCTATGGCTATGGGCTAGGCTAGCTGAGGGTGACAAAAGTTCTCAACCAGTGCATTTAGAGGGCACCAAGTTGATAACACTGGCCATAGTTGTGTACAAAATGTTCAGTAACAGGGGTGGCTGTTGGAAGCAAAGCCTGTTTATGAGTGGATCTTTCAATCACTTATTCTTCTGGACCAAATGATACCAACAATGAATGAATAGTAGGAGATTAACTTGGGCTAGACATTAAAACAGGAAATTCTTTAACTCTCACTGACCTTTAGAATGGGTGACTGATCTGCTCACACTCACAGTGTTCTTGCAGTTACTCCATTTAAGCTAGTGGTTTATTGACACCTCCCCTGGAGACCTCATTCTCCATTTCCATCAGAGTCTTTTCTAAATCTGTGCAAATGTTATTTCTGTTAATGCCACTTCTAAATAATATAATCAAGTGTGTTCTACCGGGGAAGGAAGGGAATGATCTTTGAGATAAACCTCTTATTAGAGATGAAAATGAAATATACTAAAGAACTCACTTGGCTTTGCCTTTGATCTTACAGCAGTTCTAATTGCAAACAAGCAAAGGGAAAAAAATTGCTCCCCCTAGTGAAATCAGAAGAGACATGAATATTAAAATATGATTGGAAAGTTTTGAATGCGTCCCCGAACAGAATTGTTTATGCTGCCTTTGACTATGCCAGTCAAATAAATCAAGCTGCAAAATGCACCATAATTACTCTTTAACTGGCAACCACACTGGTGACAACTCCAGTGATAAATGCCTGTTTGGACAGGAAATATTTTATGGGATCTAAGTGTGTGTGTGTGTGTTCTCTGGTGTGTAAGTCTATGCCTACAATTGGCTTCCTATGGGGAAAATTAAAACAGCATCCAGACATCCTGCTATAAATATCCTGTTTCAATAGATCACTTGCCTGCTTTCTTCATTTCAGTGCAAAGCTCTTCTTTTGAATGCACAGATGGCAAGTACTGCCCATTAAATCAACACCAGAATCTAACTTACATTGAGTTAGACTGGTGGCCCACTGAGTCCAAATTTGACTTCTCTGGCTGGCACTAGCTCTTTATCTCATCAGTTGAAGGTCATTCTTTCTGTCTTTCATGTCAAGACGTCATACTGAGTTCCCAGCCAAGCTCTGTAGCAATGCCCATGGCAAAAATGCTTTAGTTTTTTTTTAATATTGGTTTTATTATGTATAAATCAAGGACAGAAGACAACACGAAAACATAAAAAAAGCAAAAAATAGAGCTTATATAATAACTAACAAGCAAATACAAATGCAAATAACGAATAAGAATAATACATCCCCCCGAGCTTATAAAACCCAAACATTTACAAGACTTCCCACATGTTTAAGGACCAGATTAAATTATTATTCTCCAATAACATTCCTTTTTTATTATTATTGTTATAAAACTTTCTTTTGGATTTTTTAAAGCATCATTTCTGCTTCAGGATGAATATTGCATGTTATCATCCTCCCAATTTGCTTTGTGTCTAACAGGAAGGTGCTGTTCATCTGCTCCCTGTAATTTGGGTGTTTTTCATCCTGTGTTTCTTGTTATGAAGAGCTCAAGGCTGTAAAACAAAGGTAGGTACTCTGTTGTGTGTGAAGGTTGATTTTCTGTTTCCGAGAGTCTCCATGGGCCACAAGGACTGGCACAAATGCACCAAAATGGAAAGAGAAAAAAAATAGAAAGAGATAGAAGTCAACTTCTGGTTTTGAGATATGATTTTTTAACAATGTTAAACTGGTTTGTTTCCAGACAGAATTCAAAATGTTACCCATGACCTATAAAGCCCAATATGGCTAAGGCCCAGATCGTCTGAAAGACTTTATCTCCCTGTACAAACTTGCCAGAATCTGAAGATCTACAGGGGATGGCTTCTTCTTGGTTCCACCACTATCACAGGGTCACTTAGTGAGGATATAAGGGAGACCCTTTTCGGAGGTGGCTTCTACCTTCTGAAATTCCCTTCCATAGAAGTCTGGGCTGGCCCCCTCTCTGCTCTCCTTTTGCTGGCAGGCAAAGAGTTTTTTGTTTAGGAAGGCTTTTAATATATAATCACTCACAGGGAGCCTTGTTAGTGGGGTGTGTGTTTTGTTGGTGGCAGTGGTGATGGTTAACTTTTGTATGCTTAGAATAACTTTGTACTGCTTTAAAGTTAAGATTTTAATTGTTTTCCAGTTTCATTCTTGGGTTTTAGTTGACTCCTTGTGAGCAATCTTCAGTCCCATTCTGGGAGAAAGGTGGCTTATAAATGAAATAAATAAATAAATTATGAGATGAAATAGTATGGGAGGAGAGAAGTATTTAAAAAGTGAATTGCTACTCATGGAAATTTCCATGAAAGACAATTCAAACTTTAGTGGAGGGGAATGGTTTAGTGACTTGAGAGGGTCATGGATTGTAAAAAAAAAGTTTTGAATGGGTGCATGCAGCTCCGGAGATCATGTTGGGCCCACTCTTGCTGCAGAGCAAGATGGAAAACTTCTGGTCTGTAAGATCCAGATTGTGACCACTGTTCCTTTCTGACATTATATTCAGCCTTTGATCACTGCTTCCTCTCCACAAACAATTAGGGTTGGAGGAGCTTCAATTAATAGATAGCATTTTATATCCTTATTGGTCTGGTGGGATGTTTTTAAGGAAGTTGCAATGCACAAAGAGGGCTCTTTCCTCCTCAGCTATATGCCCTCTAGTTGGGGAGGTGCTACAGGAGCTATCCAAGGTGCTGAAACTATTTGCAAGCTGCAGTTCAGCACCTTGGATAGCTCATTTAAAATGGAAACCCAAAGCAGAGTTGCTGCTGCTGCTGCTGCTGCTGCTGTTGTTGTGTGCCTTCAAGTCATTTCCAACTTATGCAACCCTAAGGCAAACTTATACTGAGGTTTTCTGAGGCTGAGAGTGTGTGACATGCCCAATGTCACCCAGTCAGTTTCCATGGTCTCCAGGTCATAGTTCAACACTCAAACCACTACATCACACTGACTTTCAGATCAGATTTACTGCCCTACTAACATGAGAGACACTAGCTGATATTAGAAGTTCTACTATGGATTTTCCTTCTGAGCTCTGTCCCATTTTGCTGGGACCTACAGTCCTGCATATCTGTGCCATACTGGTAGCGCATGGACTAAGAGTAAAAGATTCAGGGGCATGGCAGTATATTCTGAAATGCAGCTGTACTGAGATTTCAGTAATATGCAAATATACAGTTACTCAGTTAATTGACTGATACATAACTGAAGAGTCAGATAATTAATGCAGTACATTTTTAATAGGTCGACTCGACAGCCCTAATAATCAAAGTACATTCTGGCTCAGCTTTCCACACTTAAACTACTTTGGTTCCCTTAAGTGAGCTCATCCACATTTTCATCTCACAACTGGTAGATTTCCAGAAGCAATAGGAACGGTACAAGGGCTTACTTCTCTGATCATGGTCAGCCGTCTGTTGCTTTTTATAGCACCATATTGCCGGAGGATATTAATTTCTCCTGAAAAGTATAGTACAAGCTGTAATAACAAGGAAGATAAGATTTGATTTAGTGTGCTTCTTTCCATGGGCAGTACATGTTATTCAGAAGAGATGGTCTTGCATTCTGATAGATGCCTTGTCATTCAGGATTCTGTCTAAACCAGAAGGTTGAAAAACAATTGGTCAGCATAATACTAAAACATTGTTTTTGAACAGTATTTGCTGTGATCAGAAAGATATATTAAGACTTCAGAAGCTCTTATCCTTCAGTCTCATTCAACAGCAACAACAACAATAACACATAGACGTCATGCACAAGGATGGGACAATTTAGGGTGCTGGAGTCACCTTTTCTTGAAAGACCCACAGAAAACTAGGCCTATATTGTTTGCATTCCATGGCGTGGTCATATGGGGAATTTAAACAGGGATGTAATTCTTCACTGAGTTTCTTCTTGATGGAAGGAATGAGCAATTTTAGCAATTTTCTTCCCACTGTGAGAAAGTCTTTGAAAGCCGGACAATTTTTGAAACCTGTTAGTAACATAGGACTTATTCTGTCCAAAATTTGCACGTGGTTATTTGCACAGAAAATGCCGTTTTCCGTATAAAACAACCATGTACAGTTTTTTTCTATAGAATAAGTCCCGAACTGTGAAGAGTCTCACCAGTCCAGTATGATTCTCAGCAAGATATCTTGGCATACAGAAACTTTGTTTTAACTCACGGAGATTTCTTGACCCTTGAAAAACACATTTCGATCATTTTTTGACTACTAGTTAATATTAATTCCAGACTTGAATCCTATTGGTTAGTCCTCACTAGACCAGCCCCTCTGAAACAGTTGTTCAGTGGTAAATTAATGCATGGATATGAAGCTCATGGATTTAGTTGACCAAAAAACAAAACAAAACAAAAAAACAACGAACAAAATTTTCCCAATAAAATTAGCACTCTTTGCCATGAGGGTAGTTTTTTGTTTCACCCAGTATAATATATGGCAATAAAAATACTGCATGCTAGTGATTGGCTAACCATGATGCCAAAGAAGCAGAAGCAATATAATGAAGACCAACAAAACAAAACAAAACTATGTTTGATGGTACTTGGGGAAGGGACACTGAAATCCTCAGCAGGCTCAGGAAACACAATGTATGTGCATTAAACACTCTCACAAACTCGGTATCAAAGTACAGTGCAAATCCTACTGCTAACTCTCAGTACACTAAAATTCCAGAGAGGTCAGAAATCATTGACAACTCAGTGCAGGGCTTTGTTTTGTTTTTAAATGGGTCATAAAGGTTAAATCTCATTCTACAAGGTTCACAAATCTCTGGGAATGGATGCCCAAAAGCAGTGACTCAGTGAAGAAATCGAGATGTGATAGGATAAGAGTTGGAGAGATTTGAGTATAATTTTTATTATCGGTAGAGGAATGTTGGCAGTTCCCCCCCTTCTCCTACAATCATTTAAAAAGAAAAGAACACCCATATCTTGAAATATGAAGGAACCTCTGAATTTTGTTAATGTATTTAAATGGGAGAGAGCCTTCACTGTGGCTGATCCCTGGCTGAGGAACACTTTTCCACCAGAAGTCAAATTGGTTTTTCCCTACTCTCTGTCTGTCAGCTGGTGAAGACCTTCTATTCAGACAGGCTATTTAAATTAGAGAGCAGTAGGAGAGCCAGCATGGTTTAGTGGTTTGAGCATTGGACTATGACCCTGGAGACCAGGATTTGATTCTCTGTTGGCCATGGAAATCCTCTAGGTGACCTTGGGTGTGCCACACATTCCCAGCTCCAGAAAATCCAATGAAAGGTTCATCTTAGGGTCACCACAGTGATGTAGCTTGGTGCAAGTGAGAGAGGAGTAGAGGGGCAGGGGAGGCGCAATGGCACACGAGGGATGGGCAACAGTGTGCGGGAGCAGGGTGACAGCATGTGAGGGGGACGATGGCACTCAGAGGAGGGGTGACAGCGGATGGGGGGCAGGCAGGGAGTGGCAGTACCTCCACAAAAGTGCCACCCAGGGTGCACCACCCTCCTCGCCCCCATCCCTATGCCACTGGGTCACCATAAGTCAGAAATGACCTGAAGGCATACAACAACAACAAAGTGTGTTTAAATAGCTTAATGACCCTAAAAGCACCAGATCCCCTCTGATCCTGGAAGTTAAGCAGGGTCACCCTGGTCAGTATTTGGATGGGAAACCATCAATAAATCCCAGGTGCTGTAGGCTATATTTCAGAGGAAGGAACTGGCAAAACTACCTCTAAGTATTCCTTGCCTAAGAATCCCCTATGAAATTCATGGGATCACCATAAGTTGACAGGCAACCTGAAGGTATACACACACGTACACACATGCACGAGGTGTATTGTATTTTATTGTTTAAATATTTTATTAGCAATTATGTTTTAAAATGTATTTTAAACTGTTTTAACCATTTCAAAATAGTATTGTTGCTCAATTATTTTCAATTTTTGTAATTGTGATCATCATGATCGTCATGATCATCATCATCTCTTGTTTTAAACTTCTGGAAGCCACCTGGGATTATATTCCAGCAGAAAGGTGGAGTGTAAATTCAATTTAAAAAAAATAACATTGACTGAACTGAATTTATCCATTGGCTGTGGCTCAGTTTAATAGAAATTACAGCTCACAGCATTGAGCAATATGTTGTATTTAGCCAGCCTGCGTATTAAAAAAAAAAATGAAGAACCTCTCAGAAAATAGGGTAGCAGTCCTCATTCAGCGTTGCAGACACAAATGAATACACAAGGGTTCAAAGTTGTTAAAAAGAGAGTTAAAAATTCACAGCCTAGGGCATCGTGGGATGAATTTATTGGTGTTAGTCTCTCCCACATTCCTTTTTCTTAAACCTACAAGTTCTTTCCGTTCAAAATACAAAGAGATTTGGGAAATTTTTCATACATCTTTATCAAAACCCATCTGAAAACAAAATGTTCATCTATTTCTAAATTAGGAATACGTACTCTCTTCCATGAATAATATAGAGGTGAACTAGAACAGAGGTAACTCAAATTTCCTCTTGATAAGGCCAATTTTGACTTTTTTTTTCTCTAGACAGCTAAGCAATGGCACAAAATTTGAAAGTGATTTCCCCACCCCATGTCTTTTCTTTTCAGTTCTGCCATCACTGACTCCAGAATATCAGCAAGTACTATTTTTGACCCACCATAATTAATTTTGTCCAACAAATCTTTTATGATGGCCAGTCTGTGGCTGTCTAATGTCTAATTTGCTCGAAATGGTGGAGTAGGTGATGTGGCTGGCTTAGATTGCAAGGTGCTGGGAGCTGTAGTCCAAAAAAGTAACTGTTTCACACTCTGGGAAAGTTCACCTGCCACATGGCTGATGGGCTACGTTCAGTGCAATAGATTACAAACTGTGCCACTTCTGCTTAGGTGATTACAGATTCCCAGGTTCATCCAGGACTGTGCCATGACGCCTTTCTAGTCTCCAGAAGCATGTAGATATGGTTATATTTGACCCATTCCATAAACAGTTCTGCCTCAACTGGAAACAGAATTCCAATCAATTCAGCTACAATCCTATACATCTCAGGGCCAGCCAGGTTATTTAAAGGACTATATTCTCCCATATGAGTCTGCCCAGAGATTTTCTGGGGGGACCTTCTCTCTACCCCACTAGTCTCATAGTTATATTTGGTGAGGACATAGAAGAGGACCTTCTCGACAGCTTTTCCCAGGCTCTGGAACTCCCTTCCTGAAGAGGTTAGTGTTGCTCTCCCTGCAACACTCTAACTTCTTCAGGAAGGGAGTTCCAGAGCCTGGGAAAAGCTGTCGAGAAGGTCCTCTCCTATGTCCCTCTCCTATGTCCTATGGAGACCTCTTTTTTTGTGGGGGGGAAGCCTCTGATGGCTGACTGGTCAGGGAAAAAGGACCTTTCTGAGTGTGCTATACTGTTTGTGTGTTGTTTTCTGTTAGTGGGCATCCTTTTTTTTTTTTTTGTATAATTTTTATTGAAAGTTTATCTTGAAAATACCCCCCACAAACACTTCCATGCTTAAATCTTCCAGTTGAAATTGCTTATTTCCATTCCATTACAGACATAATTTCTATCTTACAGAGAAAATAACAGTTACATTATTTCTTCTTTGATTTCTTATACATTTATATCCTTACCCAATCCAATACTCTTTTCCATTCTTTCTCAAAGTTCTGGATAGATTTATTCTTCAAAGAAAATGCTAACTTTTCCATCTCTATCATATCCAGAACTTTTAACTTCCATTCTTCTATATCAATATGCTTCTTTTCTTTCCAGTGCTGTGCATATGTCAACCTTGCTGCAGTTATTAGATATAATAATATCTTCTGATGACTTCTTATTTCCCTTTGTTGCCCTAACATATTTAACAGATAAAGCTCCGGTTTCATTTCAAAATTCAGCTTACAAATTCTTTGGATTTCGTCATATACCCTCTTCCAAATTTTTTTTTTGCTATCTTACATGTCCACCACATATGGAAAAAAGACCCCATCTTTTCATCACACTTCCAACAATTTGAATTCCCATTTTTCATTATTTTTTGTAATCTTTCTGGGGTCATGGACCATCTGTAAAACATTTTATAAAAAAATTTCTCTTAAATTTAAGTTTGGTGTACATTTTATATCTATTTTCCACACTCTTTCCCAAGTTTCTAATTCAATTAAATGTCCCAAATTCTGTGCCCATCTAACCATTGTATCTTTGACTACTTCTGATTCCATTTCTCTTTTCAGCAATAATTTATAAAATTTGGAAATTCTTTTCTTTTGCTTATCTTTCATCAGTACATCTAATTCATCTTCTTTTCTCTCAAATCCGTATAGTTTTTAGTCCATTCTAAATCTAGTGGTCATCTTTCTGACTGCTTTTGATTCTATTGTTAATTTTCTCTCTCTCTCTCTCTCTCTCAATTTCTCCCTCTCTCTTGTATATTGGACCTGATCTGGAGACTCGGATTTGATCTAAGATCAAGATTAGAACTCCCATTTGGCCATGTAAAACCCACTGGGTGACCTTAGGCAAATCACACTTTCTCAATCTCAGAGGAAGGTACAGGCAAACCCCTTCTGAACAAATCTTGGCAAGAAATCCCCGTGATAGCTTTGTCTTACTGTTACCCTGTGAACTGGGGGTCCCAGGAGGGACACCAAAATGTGCTCAACTAAAGGTGGGGAAAATTAGCTCAGAGCACTGCTTAGCGTTGCGAGAGGCAGGGTAACATAGTGAGATCTTGAACCCTCTGTCTACGGGGTCGGGTCGAGTCAAGGAGAACACAGAAGTTGAAATAATAAATTATGTTTATTAAACACAAGCAAAACAGTGTATGCGACACACTCATACAAGATAACTAAAGAAAATAAAGGTTGGAGTGGTATAGAGGGATTTTTAGAGGGATTGTTTGTTTGGGTGATACTTCACCTGTCCTGAAGCCTAGAAAAATAGAGAGCGAAGCCGGGGTGCGATGTAACTCAGCACGTGGAGCTGAGGCAAGGCTCGCCAAGCAAAGTGGCAGCAAGGCGGGATGAAACTCAGGAGCGATCTGAGGAAGGTCTCGGAATCAAGGGTTTTTATAAGGAGAATTGTGACTGCAGGCTATGCCGAACTTGGGGGAAAACAATAGATTTGGAATTGGAGACAAAGCCTCGGAAAGGTCAGAATCTGAATGATTGAGTTATCGTAGCGGTTCTCAGTAGAGTAGCCAGTATGCAAACGCAGAGTGCTTGGGTATTGTATAGTTAACCCATCAAGCTGCCATTGCGGGGCAGAGGCTCTTTTGTAAGTGGCGTGCATACCTCATTAGAGTACTTGCCTGGAGGTCTCCTAAAGCAGTGAGTCAGCTATTTCTGGCCTGCCTGTATTGTAGTTTGAATATTACGGCTATTAACGGCCGAGCTTGTTTACGTGCTTGTCCGGTGGCCTCGCAAACACGTGGAAAGGAATGGAGAAGTGCAGCTGAATTGGGATATCAAGGGATATCTTTTAATATCTCCACTGGCAATTCGGATGGGCAGGTACAATAATGTTCCTATGAAGGACAGAGTATGTGCTTGCAACTCTGTTTTAATAGAAGATTTAATTCATGTTCTACTTGAGTGCCCTATTTATATTGATCTTAGCAGCAAGTATATTTTTCCTTTATTGAAGTCTTTTAAGGGAAATTCCTCCTTCGCGAAAGTTTGTTTTCTGCTATCTGATACTGTGAAATATGTGTCTTTCAGAACATCTAAATTTCTTGTTAGGACTTTACAATTACGTGCTATAAAGAACAAGGGGGGTATGGAAAGTGATTCATTTATTGCTGATTATGTGTTACATGTAAATTGGCTGGATTATCCTTTTTCATTTTATCTTATTTTATTTTTTCATTTTTGTGTAATGGCTGGCTGCTAAAATACAATAAACTTGACTTGACTAGACTTTTAATATCCCCAAAGCTCGGACTAGCCAGGGCAGTAACATTACAGTTGCCATAAGTCAGAAATGACTTGTAGACATACAACCACAACAACAAACACCCTGCCTTTAATCCTGGGCTGCTGATGACGATCATGATGATGCCAGTGGCTTAGTACTTAACATGAAGAATAACATTTCCCCCACACTAATCAGGTAATGGTAAAAATACCAATGAGTTTCTGTGAGCTAGAATGAATGAATGAATGAATGAATGAATGAATGAATGAATGAACGAACGTAGGGATGGAAAGGTATGACTGTATAGTTAATTATCGTCTGCTTGTTATTAACTACTTCTCCACTAATATACATAATCCTAAATAGTCCCATTATGCAGCCATTAAAAAGGAGAAAACAGCTAATGAAAGCACCTATGACAAAAATGTCTATCATTTACACACACACACACACACACACACACACACACACCCCTACCTTACAACCCCCACAAAAAAAAAGTTATTTGCAAATAACTTAGCAAGACTGATGACTCCTTAAGGATTTACCTAGTCCAATTAATAGATTTTGTACCTTATCAGACCTTTAATTATGCAGAATGATGAGCGTGCCAGCTTTGGAAAGCCCTTTATGTATCATTTTATGAGAGATGGCTTGTTATGCAGTACAAAGTAGGGACTTTTCTTATACCTGAGCTCATTCTCCACCATCTGTTTTCTTTCTTTCTTTTTTTTTTCTTTTTTAGTAATAAACTTTAAAATTTTCATTAACCTTCAGTGTAGGAGTTCCAGAACTCAGCCTCCCTTCTGTTGCCTTAATGGATAATTGCTTGATATGGTTGCTCTCCCTTTTCTACCTGTAACATTTTGAACAGAGAGAGGTGTTGTTGTCAATGCAAACCTGACATTCTAAAATTGATTTGCAATGATTTTTTTTATTTTTTTTATTTTTTTTATTTTTTTGGCAGAAAGAATTGTTGTTCTGTAGCCTCCCAGCAAACAGAAGGTACAATATTGTTAATATGATTTATTTTTCTTGAGGATACCGGAAGAAATTATATGTGTGTATGTGTGTGTGTGTATAAGTTTTCTGACAGACCTGTTTCTTGATGAGGTGGTAAACCTATACCCGAGACTCAGCCACTTCATGTTATAGGCATAGACTCACAGAGCTGAATGTTGGGTCTCCAGATATCATTGGAATACAGGGTTCATCATCCCCCAGTCAACATGGGCCATAGAACAAGGATCTGGGAAATTCAGTCCAAAACATTAGGAAATCTTAAGCTAGGAAAGTTTTCTCTACAGCAAAGACAACTAAGAACATAAGAAGAAACAGGCTGGAAGGGACCAAGGGCTTATTTCCCAATAGATGTCATGGGTAAGGACTCGGCTTCCCCAGGTGAACAGCAACCTCGAAGGAGGGCATGCAAAAGCAAGTGCACCAGGAGCTAATCAGGCTGGGATGAGAGCCAGCAGGCTCCAGCCTCCTTAATGAAGGCACAAGGCAGTAGCTTGATGCCAGAAACAACTTGTATGTCGCTGGCCTTAGCTTTGTGTTCTCTAGATTCCTTGCTCATTGCCTGCCACGATTTTCTGACCCTGGACTGTCTGACTATGTTGCCCTCTGGATTCTTGACCTTTGGACTGTTTATGGACAATGGTTCTTCTCACCCTGAACAGGCAAGCTGCACTGACTGTTAGTGTCTCTGTTTGACTGTGAACATCCTCTTACTAACCTTGCACTCTGTTGCCTGGTACAGACAGCCATAATCTGTGACAGAAGCCCCTTGAAGTCCCTTCCAATTCTTCATTTCTAAATGATAAAGAAGACTCATTGAATGGTGTGTCAATGCTTCCAGACAGCCCATTAATTTGATAGATCAGTTTTAATTGAGAGTACTAATAAACACGGTGTTGTGGTTTGAGTGTTGGACTACTATCCTGGAGACCAGGGTTCGATTCTCTGCTTAGCCATGGAAACTCACTGGGTGACCTTGGGCACATCACACACTCTTAGCCCCAGAAATCCCCAAGATGGCTTCACCTTAGGATCACCATAAGTCAGAAATGACTTGACAGCACTCAACAACAAAAAGTTCTACACATTAGAAAGGAGGAAGCTAATTTTCTTTTCCATGGATAAGATTGTTAAAAAAGTGTTGTGCAGGATTATACCATAAAGTTTGTTTGTTTGTTTGTCTTTATTCTACCCTTCAGTGAAAAAAATCTCCCAGAGTTTCTTACATTTTTTTTTTTTAATTTGACAGTTCTCTGCCCTCAGGATTACAATCCAAAAAGACATGACACAACAGGAAAAGGGAATGGCAGTTGAGGAGGACATTAAATCCAGCAGAAACTGGCTGTTTATCTCTCCCTCAGAGACCAGAGCAATGGCAGTTGGGATGGAGGGAGGCTTATCATCAACTGTTGGGCCTTGGCATGATGGAAGTACTCCTTCCTCTTCTTGTCTCCCTCTAGAAGCCATGGCACTGGCAGCTGGGGTAGAAGGAAGGCCTTTCATAATCAGCAGGGTCCAAGGGACAATAGAGCTGGGCCTGCATCTTCTCTCCAACGCAGGCCAGAGTAGAAGTTGAAGTTTCTTTGTTGGCTTTTATTGCTTGAACTCCTTCCCCCCTTATGCCTAAAGTGGTTTGAAGCAATGTTTTGCATATGTCTGAAAGGTGTTCACTTCTTTTAAATGTGTCTGCATCAGTCCATTACTGCAAAAATTCCTGAGCACAAATGGCACGCAGGATATGGCTGGAAGTGTTGACCAAGACAAGCCTGTTGAACCTCAGACTGAAAGTGGATTCTTCACTCACCCCTAAAACATAAAGGGAATGCCGAAGCAGCATGTTAAATCAATGCCCTGCATGTGCTCAGCCAAATGGAAAGTTTATTATTAATTCACATATAACAGCAAATGCTCAATTCCTGCAACAGTAAACACAATGATAGTCATAGATCTCTGTTATATACTTCTTCCTTTTAGCATTGTTTAATGCAACACATAGGAATTATCTAAAAAGAGAAATAGATAGCTGTCTTTTCACTGACAGTGAGGCTCAGCATATGACCTGTCTGCCATTTTCATATGTATATATGTACATACACACACAGAGACACGCACACACACACATATATAGAAAGAGAGAGAGAGAGAGAGAGGGAGGGAGGGAGAGAGAGAGCACACATCAGAAACAAAGAGAAATTACAGTTGTGACATGAAATTAGCCACCCCATGTTACCATGTCATATGGGGCCCTTTGTGGATGGAAAACATAGTCATGAATTCGAATTGCTCACTAGAAGAGAAAGAACCATTAACTAACATCAGGGCCTATATGTAGAATAGCTAATATACAAAAAAGGCAAGCTCACTCCCCAACCCCCATGCACACTTTGCCTCACTCCCCAACCCCCATGCATACTTTGTCCCTTCCTCCTTCTTCCTCGTAGCATAAAGATGGGAAGGGTACACACATTGGGATGAAAAATATTCACCTTCTTTCAATGCTTTGTGCATTCTCCTGAAAAATCAGCTTATTTCTTTAGTAAGTGCATTTGTCTCCCACATTGCCACCACAGAGGTCAAGGCAGAGTTCGTGCTTCTCCTCCCCACTGCTTTTATCCTCTCAAAACCTTTAAAGTAGATTAAGCTGAGAGAGAGGGACTAGTTCCAAGTCACCCAGTGGCTAAGAAGCTATATTGGCATGTACTTCTCCTGTGCCATTTTCATGTCTTTCTACAACCCATGCCAATATGGAAGAGGAGGCAAATCAGACCATAGAGAATACTAGCTCAGTCTTGGGGAGAAGAAAGTACAGTACACAAATCTTTTCTTTCCTCTAGGAGCTTGAAACAGCCAGATTTTCACAGCCTGAATTGCTTCCTCCCTCTTTTTTCCACTGGTAAGAGAAAGAAGAAGCTAGGAGGCCAACAGCCATCCCTTATTGTCTATTTGCCGATGATTCTTTGGTGTCTCCTCACCCCCTTGGCCACCAGGTGACAGTGAAATATCCCTTGGCACCATCAAGATCCATTTGTGCCAGTGCAAAATTGGAGGGTGGGGAAGTGTAACAACCACTAATAGGGCTTGAAGTCCCACCATTTTACTGTTTAAGCTTGGCCTTTTCTCCTATAGGAAAAGAATATCTCACACTGAGGGTCTTGCCTCCTTGTAGTGTAGAGGCTAGGGTCAATTCTGATTAAAATGCTCAAGGTTTCAGATTCTTTTTAAAAGATGAATTTGCTAGAGAGTGCTCAGAGAGGAGTTATAATGTCAAATAACTAAGGCCATTTCTGCAGTACACTGTTACGGTGCTATTATTCCACTTTCAACCTCCTGTGGAATTCTGGGGTTTGTTGTTTACTGGGGCCAAAGAGCTCTCTGGCTGAGAATTCTAAATGCCCCTTCCTAAACTGCTAACCCCAGAATTCCATAGGATGTTGAAAATTGAATAATAGCACTATAACAGTGTAGTGCAGAAATGGCCTAGGTCTGTTGAGGTATGCTGTAGCAACCTGGAAAAAAATCCAGTTTCTCTTGAAAACCTGAGAGAACTCAGTAGAAGGAGACTGTGAAACAATATATTTATGCTTTCTCTACATTTGAGGAACATGTACTATACATTACGATGGACCTTTTGGCTCCTTGTTCAGTTTATTGCTGACAGATCTCTTCATGGTACAGCCTCAATTTTTTCTTTGATGGACTCAGTGTCATAATCTTTATTCTTTCTGCATTTTTGAAAACATTCATAGGCTCAAAATGTACTAAGGAAGGAAGAAACACTTGGATCCTTCAACAGGGGAACCATTATTCCTGAAGATTTCAGGAAAGCATAGAAATCTGTCCTCCTGAACCAGACATTCCACTGTTGCTTGATGTTAGTATAACAAACTTACTGTAGCTCCCTCGTTACAACACTCATTACTATATGTTTCACCAATCCATTGTAGTAGTTAAATTTTCTACAGGTAGGCAAGTAAAGCAATGGATAATAACCATCTTAAATTAGTGGTGGGACTCCATGAGTTGGCAGAAAAACCTAGGAGGTCCATATTGACTTTACTAGCATACTTACAAAAACCAAGTCTGTGGAGGTTAGGATTGGAAGAAATCACAGAGGAAGTTAGGAAAGATGTGCTGTATCACTTTAATATCTAAGCTATGGCATTCTACAACTGGTCTTATCCAAGAAGAGATTGCTCTGACAAAATGCAGGCAAGTTCTAACATTTGAGAATCTTTACAGTTTTTTCATAAGCAATTTCCTGGCAATGGGAAAGTCGCAGAATCCAGTGAATAGCAGCTTGGCTCAGGTCTCTAGGGGGCCAACTGTTCCTTGTTTGGAATTTGTACTCGGTTGCAAGTTCTCCTGAGTGACTTAGAACCACTGTATCAGCTTGACATTTTAGTTGGTGGAAGTAAATAAGATAAATGGTGACAATGAGGAGCTCTGGGGTTGCATACACATGTTTATATTAATGTCCTTGCTTCTCAGGAGAGCTGTTGGAAGCTAGATTGGCTCAAACACCCAAACATTCATCAGCAATGTCCTTTGGCAGGACTTTTGTATTTGCTAGGAATATATATTAAAAAAAAAGAAGAAGAAAAAGAAAGGTGCAGCAAAGGTCCACCATGTTTATGACTAGAGATGGATCAATCAGTCTATTTCCAGTCTATGTCAGTTTTATTTATATTCAGTCATAAATCTGTTCTGCTCAAATGAAAATATGCCTCTTTTGCCCAATTTCCATGTTGATCTCTGATTTAAAACATATTCCTTTGCATACACATTTATTTTCAGACCCTGCTTTTCTCAATACATGTATTTTGTAATCAGCTTTCCTTATTATACTACTTTATACTGGTTTGTACATAAATATTCATATACAACTTTAATTATTGTGTGTATTTCAGATGGGAAGAAAAAGAGATAAATCATTTAATTCCAGTTGTGAACTTCCGTCCTTCTATAATATGATATACTTTTAGACCTTCTTTAGAAGGCACTCACTAAGATTTGTCCCTAGTTCTAGTTCATTGGAAGTCAACCACATGCAACACTTAGAAAGCAATGCCGTAATTACTAAAAGTCAAAATGGATTTCTTAAAAATAAGTCATGCCAGATTAATCTTATCTCTTTTTATGGTAGAGTTACAAGCCTGATAGATGAAGGGAATGCTGTGGACGTAGCATATCTTGATTTCAGTAAGGCAGTTGACACAGTTCCTCATTACATTCTTGCAAGGAAACTAGTAAAATGCAGGGTGGACAGTTCTACTGTTAGGTAGATTTATAATTGGTTGACCAACCAAACCCAAAGGGTGCTCACCAATGGCTGCTTTTCATCCTGGAGAGAAGTGACTAGTGGGGTGCCACAGGGTTCTGTTCTAGGCCCAGTGCTATTCAACATCTTCATCAATGACTTGGATAAAGGAGTGGAGGGCATGCTGATCAAATCTGCAGATGACACCAAATTGGGAGTGGTTGCTAATATGCCAGAGGACGGGATCAAAATTCAAGATGACCTTGACAGATTGGAGAGCTGGGCCAAAGCTAAGAAGATGAATTTCAACAGAGAAAAGTGCAAGGTCCTATACTTAGGCCAAAAAAAATGGAATGCACAAATATAGAATGAGGGACACGTGGCTGGATAGTACCTATGAAAGGGATCTAGGAGTCTTGGTGGACCAAAAGCTGAATATGAGTCAGCAGTGCGATGCGGCAGCCAAGAAAGCCAATGCGATTCTTGGTTGCATCAATAGGAGAATGGTGTCTAGATCAAGGGAGGTAATGGTACTACTCTATTCTGCTTTGGTTAGACCTCATCTGTAATACTGTGTCCAGTTCTGGGCACCTCAGTTCAAGAAGGATATTGACAAGCTGGAGCACGTCCAGAGGAGGGCAACCAAAATGGTGAAGGGTCTGGACGCCATGAAGCCCTATGAGGAGCAGCTTAGGGATCTGGGGATGTTTAGTCTGCAGAAGAGAAGGTTAAGAGGGGACATGATAGCCATATTTAAATATTTGAAGGAATGTCATGTTGAGGAGGGAGTGGGCTTGTTTTCTGCTATTCCAGAGACTAGGACAAGGAGCAATGAATTCAAGTTGCAGGAAAGAAGATTCCACCAGAAACTAAGGAAGAACTTCCTGACAGTCAGAGCTGTCCAGCAGTGAAATATGCTGCCTCAAAGTGTGGTGGAGTCTCCTTCTTTGGAGGTTTTTAAGCAGAGGCTGGGATGGTCATTTGTTGGGAGTGCTTTGATGTGTGTTCCTGCGTAGCAGGGGGTTGGACTGGATGGCCCCTGGGGTCTCTTCCAACTCTATGATTCTATGATTCTCAGAGGTAGCACCAATATTATAGAATGTCTTCCAATCTCCCCTCACTCCATCCCCAATGGTTAGCACATGTTTGATGCTGTAGTAGAACTGGAAAATTTTGATATTTGCAGCTCTAACAGCTGAGGTCACCATTGTTTAACACCTGTTAAGGCCTATGTGCCTTTCAGGGTCCATTGCAAGCCAACCACTAATCTGATGTTCTCCTCCTCTTCTCCCTTTCTTGGTCTATTATAACTCTCTCTGAAGCCATCTAGCATGTTGCTGTGGTTTGAGCATCAGACTACAATGCTGGATACCAGGGTTTTGATTCCCTGCTTGGCTATGGAAACCTGCTGGGTGATTTTGGGCCCATCATGCACTCTCAGGCCCAGAAAGTCTTGCAACAGATTCACCTTGGGGTTGTCATAAGTTGGACAACTTGAAGGCACACAACAATGATACAACAGTCCCCTCTGAACCATCTGACAATGCTCCTCCTTTTTTTTATGGTCTCTGCCTTCTCCCCTACCGTTTCGATGCAAATGGATGGTGAGAGGATCAAAACACCAATTTGGCATGCCCTGTCCCTTTGGACAGTGAAGTAATTTGGAACCAGAGCAAAAGAGCAAGCAAATGAGAAAGAGAAAGGGACAAAAACAAAATGGCAGCACTGAGACAGGACCTGTTGCCATGGGCTCTCTAAAAATTAAAATTGAATAGTAACTTTTTCCTTCCCCTTTCATTCCCCCTCCTCCTCTCCGTCCTCTGTAAAGTGAAAGCCATACTATCAGAGTTGTCTTTATCTAATGGCTGTTTTCATGGAGTCACTATAAGTCGGCAATCAGCTTGAAGCCCCGTATACAGAACGGCCATTTTCTCCTGAATTTTACCAGGCTTCATAATTTTCTGAATGATTCCTGCAATTGTAATGTCACTATCAGACTGAGTAGTCTTTTGAGTTCCACTAGGGGAAGGAAAGACTGTAAATCCAATGAACAAATAAATAAGCTCAGGTCCAGATGTTCGGAAGAGCTGGAGCACATGGGAAATCAAGAGCACGTGGGCAGTGAGTCTGGAGGGCAGGAGTGTGATGCCCGGACTAAAGGGGTGTGGCATGTTTGGGAGCTGCATCATATAAGCCTAGTTCTCTAAAATCACCTGATTAAAAAGCCCAGTGGCTATACTAGTTCCTGGGTAAAAATGGCTACAGTTTCCTTCCACAACCAGTAGAGTAGGAGAGGAGTTGAAACATCATTCATTTCCCCTGCTCCAAGCTCTGCAGCACCTCTCATGAAGAAACTGTCCCACGGATCTTAAATTCCCTGGGATATGCTGCTATTTTAGCTACTTTGATTCTGAAGAAATGCTCAATGAAGGCACATGGTGCAGGGAAGTGAGAGGAGGGTTTTCTCTGCAGCAAGATGAAAATGTTTCATCATAAAAAAAATCAAATTGCTTTAGGAAAATAAAAATTGTCTTTTCGGGAGAGTTTTGTAATCAGAGAAGCAATCTTTACAGATGTTTTCCCCATCAAAAAGCATTTTGCATTGGAGAAAGCTATCAGAGTTGTTTGCCTCTGATGGAAATTGCCAGACATGTGTGTAGGATCTTCAAAGCAACTTGCAGTTATAAGATGCATCCCTGGAATGAGACAGACTAGGATATGATAGAAAGCTGGGTTTTGAGCCCCCACTTTCCCATGTGTCCCTTTCTTAATCCAAAGCTTTAATACATTTTAAAGTAATAGCAGTTGATAGGTTCCATGTCAATAGAGTGTTGAATCTGCTCCAGGTTCTGGCCTAAGCTTTAAAAGAGTTGTCCAACATGCTGACTCTGTTTTGGAAATAGGGTTCAGTACCTTGGATAGTTCCACATATACCAATGCATCCCTTTTATTTATCCAATAATTTTACATGCAATTAACTAGTGCCAGCTAGTGGGTTCCATGTCATTCCAGTAGCAAACTTGTTGTCAAGTTTCACTCTAAATATTAAAAGAACCTATTGGCGGGACAGGGTTCAGAACCTTGGATAGTTTAGACTAAAACACTGAATAAGTTACCTGCTCAATGAACCAAAAGTTCACAGGGACCCAACAACTGGGGGGAGTGAGTCCTTTTTTGACTTGCCATTCCATAATATCTCATCATTCCATCATATCTCACAATAGCATCCTGAACAACACTGCAGGGAAAGGGTCATTTTTGATGGCTTTCATGATGGAAAGGCCAAGGATATTTGCTTTAAGTGCAAGGCACCATGACGCTGTGTGTAAGAGGGAGGCAGCATCAGAGGTTATATCAATGCTTCATAGCCTCTTTGGGACTTGATCTCAGCTCATCCTCCTACCTCCACTATAGTGTGGGCACTGCTGGTTGCTTTGGGGAGAAGCAGGAATTTCCTCCCCTTTTCCTGTTTGTGTGTGTGTGTGTTTGTTTGCTTGTTTGCATAGTCCACACTGTATCTGGAGTTTGACAACTGGCTATGCGTGTTGCCTTAGGTGGTCATTTGATAGGTAGCAGGGGAGATAAAAAGTTTCAATGTATACCTTGGCATTCTTTTGGTTAATGGCAGGGCCCTGGAACTGTCTCTTTATGTCTTGTCATCTGGGGGGTCGAGAAGGAGGCTACCCTTGAGGTGGACCTGGGGGTTTTGCTCTCCTGTGACTTGAGGGAGGTGCCTCAGGTCTGCCTTCCAGTTGCAACCCAGTTATTGGATTGCCCATAAGGCTTGGGTATTATTGGATTGGCCTTCAGGCTTGGGTGTTTCACCAAGGGGGAAGATGAGGAGGTTGTCAAGAGTGATGCTTGGCCTCAGCTGATCCTGCACTAGATTGCTCCCCCCACTTGTCCTTTTTCCAGGTTCAGCCCAGTTTAAATAATTAGGTCAATTAAAGTGATCCTTGTTTAATCTAGTTCTCTGTGTCTGGTCTCATTATCCCCTGGTTGGTCATCAATTCTTATATATCCTTCTCAAATGTCAACCTTTCAAAACATTTACTTTCACATTTTTTACAGGCCCACACCAAGATATTTTGATTCCTGAGTTGAAGGACAAAATCACAGCTAGCATGATCCCAACCCACATATGGAAGCCAGTCTGACTGGCAATTAAGTCAGACTCTGACACTGGCAACTAGAGAGCATCCTTCACTGCACCTGTGGGCAACAGAGCAGCTATAACACTCCACCTTGATTTAACTCAGTAATCAAGCTTCAGGAAAAGGCTCAGAAAGCTTTATTAGAAGTTAGATACATCAGTACAGAAACACTGCTTTTGCCAGGACTGAGTACACAAAGGAACTTTCCATTTTAAGAGCTCCTCACTACCCCTCCCAGAATTATCTGGAACTTTCTTGTGCATTCCTTTCCCATAGCATTACAGACCATCCCAGGTCCAACAACGACCTTGGTTCCCAGAGAATTTCATCCCTCCCAATTGATAAGAGAGCAAGCGAGCAAAGCAACTGGCATCTGGACAACTCAAGAGGCTGATTAACATGCAGAGAAGCCTAAAATGGTGGCCCTTGGACAGCTACTTAGAAAAAGCAGGATAAACCATGCAATACTTGAAGCTCAATTACTCAACACCTCATCATAGCTGCTTTTTGCTGTCCACCCAAACATATGTAACAATGAAGCCTTCAGGGCACAAGTATGGATCACATGGACACAGCAAGGTGTAAACACATGTGATGCTTCAGCCTGTTGCAAGTATTTCCACATGAGATGTCCAGCATTCATGAACTGCCCATCCTGAGGAACTATCTTGCAACTGCAATTGCATGAATTTAGAAAATGCACTACATGTAACACATTAACTAATAATGGCAAATGATTACATTACTTTCCTCTCTGGTGGTTTCATATCCTGCTTATACACTTTTGTTTGTTTTCCTTGATAAATATTCTTAACAAATGATTGGAATGACTCCTTTATTGCCTTGTCCATGACCTTTTTCAATGACACTGTCTGTGTTGCATTACAATGGAAGACTGGATGCGATAGATCAGTCCTCAAGCTTCTGACTGGGGGATGGGGTGCTGTTTGAGTTAACAAACTTTGCATGTCTATACAGTGGACCCTCCATATCTGTAGGGGTTCCAATTCAGGACTCCTCGCAAATAGCAAAAAAAATGCATTCCATATTATTAAAGAGTGATTATGTGTACGTGGATGCTTCAGCCTCTCTGCATTCATGTTGCCACTATTTTATATATAGGACACAATGGCCAATGATAGTCATGATAGAAGTCACTGCAGTTGTCACATGAAGGATCCACTGTACTTTCTGGTAGTTAGATTTCATGACACTCCATAGGAGTTTAGGCCAAGGATGTTTGTGGTACCATCCTGTTTCTTTGTGTGCCTGTCTACACTCACACTCTTGTTGCATCTTATAGCTTTCCTTTGTCCACTGGGGTTTTATCTGCCCTCACCTCTCTCTCTCCCTACCTGTCCTCTATGAACCATGTGTGATAACCATCTTTCCAGGTTGGATGATCCAATATTCCAGATACCTTAAAATACTCTTTCTTTTCTTAAACTTTCAGCAAGAAGATGTGACTGTTATACACAAGTATTCAAGAATAAAACTACTTTTATTTACCTTGCAAAGGAGAAAAAGGCCCTTTCCACATCCTGCCTGATCCCGACAGCATCCCATGGGGATCTCGATAGAAGTTCTTCCAGGAGGGGAGAATGACAGGAGCACTCCCCTCCATACCGACCGCCTCCACAAATAGAGGAAGTGTGATGGCACCACCTCTTCCTTCTGCAGCACAGCTGGGTACTGTCCCAGGCTGCATTGGGGCAGGAAGTGCAGCCATTGCACTACCAGGACCTCTGCACACCAGGTAAGTATGGGCGGGTGATGGGAGGGCTGTGTGATCACTGGTCATTGACGAAGAAAACCTGTCAATGATTTGTAGCACGATTGTGCTGCCTGGGGGTGGGAGAATGACAGGACTCAGATGACATCATGCAGCACCATTGTGTAGCTCCCATCCTTCTCCTGTCCCCATTGTGGAATGACAACATCCTAGAGAAATGGCTGAAGTGTGATTTCCTTCTCTGCTGATCCTAGATTGCAACCCAACGTTCCCTCAGCATAGTGTAAATACCCATATGTGAAGATACGATGTGTCAGTACTACACAACCCAGATTCAGAATAGCAACATTGTACAACATATGCAATATGCAATTCACAACCAGAACATACAATGCACAGTGCACACCCACAGTGCACAATGTTGTTGTGTGCACAACTTTTTCTCTACCACTGTCATCAGAATATTCTTATTGCACTGTGATGATCCTACATGCATAGTGAGATATATGCTGTGTATGTCACTAACAAGCTGGCCCTTGCGGTGAGTGGAGTGGGCTGGTTGAACTGTTCAGCTTCTTCTTAGCACCTTAGTTTCTCTGCTTGAGAGATCCACTGCAATTTTTCACAATTTCCAGTAGGGAGTCATCGTATATGTCCAGGAGGATTCCTCAAAAAAGGAAGTAGAAGCCTATGAACCCCATCCTTCAGCAGATGCATCCAGAGGTGAGCAGTAGTGAGCAAATGGAAGAGAAATTCACCTGGTTTGAATTCTGATGCAAACTTTAGCAAAATTTTAATGCCATTTCACACATCTCCTTTATCCCTTCAACATTTGTACTTCCTATTTTGTAATGATGTTTACCAGTCCTTAAAATACATATAGGAATGCTCATTTTAGGAAAAAATGTGTACAAAAGTGACAAATTGGGGGGCAAAATGTATCCAAATTTTCATGCACTGGAAAAATGGTCAGCTTTCAAGATGAATCAAACCAAGGACTGGGAAAATGAGCTACTGAGAGAAACGGAAAAGACTCACCCATGCTTAGTGACAGCTATTCTCTGCCAATGGTCATCCAGTGAAGCCCTATACTACTTTAGTCTAGAAAATCTGACAGACTGTATGTCCACACATGAGGTTGCCCAAGTTTTGAGTTCTTTTGGGGAGGCCATTCCCTCTGTCCCACTGCCCTACAGGTACATCTGGTAGTAACATGGGAGGTTGCCTTCTCAGTAGCTGCTCTCAGGCTGTGGAACTCCTTTCCTAGAAAAACTAGACTGGCACTCAATTCCTCCAATCCTTTCATAGGGAAGTGTAGACTTTTTGATTTTTGCTTTGTTTCGTTTTGGCACGCAGTTGCAAACTGACTGTAATAATAATATATGTTGGTTGTTGTTGTTTTTTTATTTTAATGGATATGCTTTTAATTGCTTTTACTTCTATTCATAGCTGAACTATACTTTAGCTTTCAGATGAAGTGTATTTTAAGCTATATCTATTTTAATTTTCGCTTCCCAGCTGGAATCCCAGAGCTGTGGAAAAGGTGAGATAAAAATAAAGCTAATAAATAAAAGAAAGATAGACAGTAGCCACCAAGAAAATGCCTCAAGGTCCAGGTGTAATGGTGGAAATCTTGTCATTGTAGGAAGGAAGGGAAGAGAAATCCAAGTTCACAACCTTCTTTACAAGCTGAAAAAAGTAAAATACATCATTTGGTAGGGTGCTAGTTTATGTTGCAAAATGGTACCCCTAATAGAACATGGAATTACAAGAATAGCACAAAGAGCATTACTAAAGGTGGGTGCCTATCTTTGTCAGGGGATGGGCACCATCTGTCTGTTCTGAAAAGGCAAAAATGATATATCATTAACCTGCTTATAGTAAGAAAAAAGATGACCCGGAGTGAATGGGAAGCAACAGTGGTTAAATAAGGCTGACCTAGATCCCATCAAATGAGAGCCAGCATGGAGTAGTGGTCTGATCATTAGACTGTGACACAAAAAACCAGAGTTCGAATCCCTGCTTAGCCATGGCAACCCACTGGGTGACCTTGGGCAAGTCACACTCTCTCAGCCTCAGAGTAAGGCAATGGCAAACCTCCTCTGAACAAATTTTGCCAAGAAAACTCCATTATAATTTTACGTTAGGATCACTATAAGTAAGAACACAACAATCCCATCAATAAACTCTTTGGACTTTGAGTAAACTGTAGCTTCTTGGGCATCATTCTCTACCTCCCATATATTACTGCTAGGTGAGTGTAATAGTTTGTGCCTTCTCTAACCCTCAACAGCGAGTATAGGTTGTACTTGCCTCTTGTAGTAGCTTCTGTGTCCAGAATCCTGTAGGGAACTAATCATCATCATCATCATCATCATCCGTATTTATTATCTGCCTCTCCCTAAGGCTTGAGGCAGTGTACAGAACTAAAAAATCATAATTAAAATACACTAAAACATAGAATGATTAATACAAACATACTATGATTAAAGTATATCATGATTAAAAGTACAATTAAAGTACAGTTAAAAATGCAGTTAAAAGTACAATTGAAAACAATTAAAATACAATTAAAAGTAGACTGGGTAGGCCTGTCAGAAGAGATAAGTCTTTAGCAGTTTTTTAAATTCAGACAGTATATTTTACTGTCAGATCTCTCGTGCAACCAAAGTTCCATGTGTAAGCTTTCACATAAATACAGTTTTAGGAATGTTGAAGAAAGACATATTAGATAATGTCACCATACCCTACATCCTCATCCTGCAGGATGTGCTATGTTCATGAGTGAACATATTTATGGATGGAAAACATGATGAAAGACATGCTGGCTGGAAGTTGCAAGGTCAAGCTGCATGTTGCCAGGTCAAGCTGACCTTAGACATAATCAGGTCATACTTTCAGAGAGGATTTGGTGGGAAACCCGGATGCTAATGGATCTATGCTAATACTTTCAAAACCTCAGGCTCCATGCACATCCAAAAACCATGGAAGGCAAAACTGCCCAGGTGAAGCAATCAGGGATCATCCCATGATCTTGCCCTTCAGAAGTCTTCCCCGACTGCTGCCCAACCAAGAGATGAAGAGATTGTCCTGACTCCCATCAATGTTTTGTTACCTAGGGTTAAGGTAGTCAGCCCATTCCAGATTCCTTAGTCAGTCCTGTGAGAAAGCCATCACCTCTTTGGCCAAGCACTCCTTCAGGGTAGGAATAGGGTATACAAACTCTAGCTTTGGCCCCAGCAAATAGTAGTATTTGGATATAATATGGGGCGCCCTTGCTATCATCAGCCGCTGTCTGAACCACTCTGCTTTGACTTTCTTACTAGGGTTTGGAAACTATCACCCTCTTCATCCCAATTTCTTTCCCCATTCAGCTTTTCACACCTTGTTTTCAATAGCTTTGTATGGTTCTTGAGAGTGTCTGCTTTCCTGGGTGTTTATTAAATCCAAATAAAATACCTTAACTTTCAACTGGAGTCCCCTCTACAGATAGTACTAGTATACATCGGTGAAAAGATCCTGCCATTACCTTCCTCTTGCAGGCCTCCTTTAAGCTGTAATTCCCCAAATTCCAGCAAGACGATGGCACTGTGGATGGACCCCAAAGTCTCCTGCCTCTTAGGGGAACAATAGCTCCTTGTGCAATGCCTCTTGCCCAGGATAAAAACAGCAGGATGGGGAAGGGAGCTTCTGAGTGCACCATCCTCCACTTGGCCACTGATCTGTTATGGGAGGGGCAGTATGCCCAGTCATCTTATTTTGATGCTGCCATTTGAAAAGCTTTGTTTTCCCTACAGTGAGAAGTATTAAGGTGAGCCATTGATGTGTAGCGGCTGGACAGCGAGAATGGGACGTAAGAGCTCCAGGTTCAAATCTCCACTCAGATATGAAACCTACAGGGTAATCTTGGGCCAATCAGCCATGCTTATTCTGACCTACCTCACAAGGCTGTTAAGAGGATAAAGCAGGGACTGATATGCATGTTACTTTAAACTCACATGAGTAACATTAACTGCTAAAAACAAATAGACTGTGTTTTTACCTTGGAATTTGGGGTGGGGGAAGAAGACAGCATCGTGTAGTTCAGCTGCAAAGCTTCCACAAATATTCCTATTACAGAGTCAACATTTGTCCTACCGTGCAGTGACTTAAGGCAACGGCTTCTGTGTAATTTCAGATGAGAACAGTAAGACTCTAATTAACAGTGGATTTATCATCTGCAGTGCCATTTCCATGTAGCAATCATAAGTAGAAATTGGGAGGAAAAGAGGAGCACTCCCCTCCCCTATCTGAAACACAGCTGAACTTAGAGAAAACAACCACAGCAAAAGCTCTGAACCAAACAGAGAACTGAGAATCTTGGATTTCAGAGGATCTCCCAAGGAACCAGGAAATTACAGAACAGGGCAAGCCAACGAGACAAGGAAGATCAGTTAGCTGGTAGGCTGAAATCCCAAGGTACAAAGAGCCCAGAAAAAAAAAGTTATGTGATTCTGGAGTTTTCTGAAACATCAAGGGCTTGCTTTAATTACTTGGTAACAGTTGGGGAGTATTTTGAGCTGGAAGAGCATAAAAGCCGAGCATTGGCTGGGGCAGCTCTTTCTCATTCATGAGAATTCACAGTAGAGACCTGTTAGCCCTCATTTTCAGATTATTATTATCATCATTGGGCCTGGGAATAGTGCAAGAGAGTTAAACTAATTGAATTAATTTATTATACTTCTGCTGGATAGGGAGCAGAGAATGTGAGGAGAACCCTAATCATAGAGATAAAGCCTTGGGAGTGGGAAAAGAAAAGATGAAACATGCTGGAGGTCTTTGTACCTCTTTGCTACATTAGTTTGCCTCGCATACCTATCTTGGATGGAAGGCTCTTCACATCCTGATGCTTTAAAATAAGCTTGCTAGGTTGTGCCAAGCAAAAGTATGGCTGACAGCCAGTAAGGGACATATGCAGGCATAATCTTAGCAGATCAGAGAACTGGGCCAAAACTAACAAAATAAATTTCAACAGGGAGAAGTATAAGGCACTATACTTGAGCAGAAAAAAAAATGAAATGTACAGATATAAGGTAGGTGATACCTGGCTTGACTACAGTGCATGTGAAAAGGATCTAGAAGTCTTAGTAGGCCACAAGCTGAACATGAGTCAGCAGCAGCTAAAAAAGCCAATGCAATTCTGGGCTGCATCATTAGGAGTATAGTGTCTAGATTAAGGGAAGTGATAGTACCACTCTATTCTGCTTTGGTCAGACCCCACTTGGAATAATCTGGCCATCTGTTGGGAATGTTTTGATGGTGCATTTTTGCATGGTAGGGGGTTGGGCTTCAGTTAAGTTAAAGTATAATTCAACTATTGATAGAATTGAAAGCAATTAAAATATGCCCATTAAAATAGAATACACAATTTACTTCCTGTTATTATTTTGAGAGGGATTCCAGAGGAAAATGGAGATATTTTGGCCTGCGGTGAGGGTGAGGTATGTGTGGCTTATGGGTGAACTGGGGAGAATTGGTTCCTGGCCACAGTGGAGTTGCCCACCCTTGGAGTAAAGGAATTCTCCCATGTTATGTCAATGTCAAAGCAGGTAGGAAAAGCCACAGTTCTATCTGCAGGAGACTGGAGGCCCTTATGAATACACTGAAATAGTTTGAGATTTTTCATATATTAGATCAGTCATTAATCCAAATGGAGACTGCAGTCAAGAAGGAAGAAGTCTATGACGTGAAAGGGCAACTATGAAGAAACTAGACGAGATCCTGGAATGTAAAGGTATATCACTGAATAGTAAAGTTAGGATTGTCCACACCATTGCATTTCCAGTTTCTATGTATGATCATGAAAGCTGATCCCCTTGAAATGCAGTGCTAAAGAAGAGTTCTACAGCTACCCTGGACTGCTAGAAAAACAAATGAATGGGTCCTAGAGCAAATCAAGCCTGAACTCTTCCTAGAAGCTAAGATGACTACACCAAGGTGGTCATACTTCGGTCATATCATGAGAAGACGTGACTCACTGGAAAAGACAATAAGCTTGATAAGGTAGAAGGCAGTAGGAAAAGAGAAAGACTGTATTACAGATGGATAAATGTAATCAATTGTGTCCCTGAATCTGCAAAAACTGAGTGTGGCAGTTAAGGATAGAGTGACATGAAGGGTCCCTCATCCATATGGTCGCCATAAGTTGAAGTTGAAGAAGAAGAACAACAAATCATAGTCCTTTGTCACTGTATCCCAACAATGCCTCTGAGTTCAGAATAGCCATTGAAACACAGGTGCTGCTTCCTTGATGTCGCGGCATCAATAGGAACTCAGAAATAGATCTTGGGAGAAAAGGCAGGACGTCACACATCTTTTCAATGCAGTGTGTATGCGTGTGTGTGCGCACAGCTTTTATTATCTGTGGTCTTAATGAAGCATGGCTGCTCTGAGCAGAAGAATCAGACTCTGAAAGACTTTCCGCACTACACCCTTATAGCGCGATGATTCCACTTTCAACACCCTGTGGAATCCTGGGGTTTGCAGTTTCAGGAGGGGCCAGGCAGCCCCTCCCAAAACTGCAAACCCCAGGATTCCATAGGATGTTGAAAGTGGAATCATCACGCTATAAGAGTGTAGTGCAGGAATGGCCTGAGGTGCAGAATAGAAAGAAGGGCTGTTAAGCATAGGTTTTGCCTTTAGAATCCAGTCCTTGGCATCTCCAAGTAGAGTTAGGAATGCCTTCTGTCTGAAACTGTAGACAGCTATTGGTCTGAGCTGTTGATAATAATGATCCCAGCAGAGATCTCTTATTTATAATGTCATCATAAGTCAAAGCCAGTTTGATATCAAATAGCTACAACAGCCAATGTCTGTCTTTCATCTTAATTCTAATAACTGCAACAGCTTCAAGAGCAGGGATGCAAATAACATTTTCAATTGTCTTATCACGTTCTATCCAAAACAAACTAAACTTTCTATCCAAAACAAACTAAACCTACCAACAAGTACAAGATGTTTCACCTGTAGACAAGAGCAAGAGGATCAGCACTCTTATTTGTTAGCGTCAACTGCAACAAAAACATACTTTGCACACACACAAAAAATGTATTTTGCACCAAATTGTTGCATGTTGTAGAAAGAAAAAAACATCTTGGTGAAATTTAAATGAAACAGAACTTTGTCATATGATGGGAATGAACATTGGAAGTTCATATACAAAATCTCTTTCAGCATGCAAGAATGAAATAAGTGAAAATTTACGTAGCTATTCCAGAGAGGTAACTGTGTTAGTCTGTGGGCAGTGAAATAATAAACGTAATTGTAATCACAGAAAAGAAGTAGACTAGAGTCCAATTCATCACATCATGAAGTTACGTCTTCAGGTGGCAGTTTTATGATCACTACGTGTGGGCATTGATTCAAGTGAGCATGAGTATTATAGGTCTGTCTGAAAAGGCCTTGAAGATCGGCAGGATAAATAAGTACTCTCAAGGAGGTGTTTAATGAGTTGAGGTGCCTAATTAAAAAAATGACTTTGTTAGTTTCTGTTCAAGAGCTCAGAGCAAAGTTCTCCAGTCTAATTGCAGAGGGCAAATCACATGGCAGCAACTTTTAAAGTCCAGCTGCTTACACAATTGAAGGTAGAGACTGGAGTTCAAAATGGAATCTGAGAGATTTTGATCAGTGTGCCTCAAAAGTCACAGGCTAGCAGATGTTATAGAGGCCAAGAATTAAATACAAAAGCACCACATCTTGTGCCCAAAGTGTGTGTCTGCACGCACAAAATAATCCTGCAGAAGTTGTCTCCCCTTTTTAAAATACTTCTAGTAACATGTATTTAATACACAAAACAACGTATTGGGGACTAAAAAGGTAAACAGTAAATAAACTGTTGAGTGATGTAAAGTCTTCACTCAACATAAACGTACAAAGAAACTCTAATATCTAACCTAATGCTAAATTAAACTACAACTAAACTAAAAAGGGGCCAAAATACACATAAATGACTTCTAACTTAACATCTTTTGGTTGTAAGATAATCTACAAGATATACTTCCACTAGTGTGTCTGTCATTATCACACTACTCCTTAGTATTTAACAACTGTAAGTTTAACCTTCAAAACCAGTAATTGATTCCCTCAATAGTCTCTTAGATATACAACCAATTTATCCCAATCATTTTTAAATTTAACCAAAGATCCTTCCTTAATTAAAATAGTCCGCTTCCTCATTTATGTCAAATCCAGCATCTTCAACAGTTTTTTCCCCCAAGTTTCTTAGAAGTATCAGGACAACCGTCATTACTGAGGACAAGAAAATTTGTCAATACTTTCTACGTCTCTATCATGTATGAGAAAAAATTTTTCTGCCCCTGAGTTCACCATCGTCAGAGGGTGATGTATATATACTACTTTCCCCTCCTTTGAAGACATTTTGGAGCCATAGCAACAGGACAGTACATGTTTATCCCAGTATTATAGATTATTAGGCCGGGGGGGGGGCAGAGGGATTTCATTCTGTTTTAAATGGATACAAAAGTGCCAAATTTGCACTTCTCAAATCTATAGGCAAACTGGAATGAAGTTGTTCAATATGCAAATTGAAACACAACCAGAATCTCAGCTCTTCTTCAGATTTGCAACACAGGACTCCAGGCTGAGAGGGCAATACCTACAAATGCATGAACTGGAGGTAGCATGCACAGAAATGCACATATTAGTGAAGGATAGGTACAAAAACATGTATGCCAAGAAAAAGTGCACATGGAATGTGTGCGGTGGAAGAAACATATACAAAGATCCATGCAAACTTACGTGCAGTCTAAAAAAACACAACATAGGCCTAAATCCTATTGGCAGTCTCAGAATGAAGAGTCAGGATGATATGGTGGTTTCAGCAGGACTCTGGGAAGCCAGGGTTCAAATCGCTGCTCAGCCATGGAAACCCCTCTAGATTACTTTGGTCAAGTCAGAGGCCATTTCTGCACTAGCCTGTTACAGCGCAATGATTCCACTTTCAACATCCTATGGAATCCTGGGGTTTGCAGTTTCAGGAGGGGCCAGCTGGCCCCTCCCAAAACTGCAAAATCATAGCACTATAACAGGCTGGTGCGGAAATGGCCAGACTCTCTCAGCCTCAGAGAATGGCAATAGTGGCAAATTCCCTCTGAGTAAATAGTGCCCAAAATATTTATGATAGAGTCATCCCCTCGAACGTAGACCACAACACGAGTAGAGTCCTTGAATCCATTGGATTAATGTGTCTGTTGACTTACCATTCAGCAATCAGTTCAATGGGTCTGCTTTAGCTGGGACTAACCAACAAGATTTCCACCATAAATTGATATGCTGTTAGTCAGATTCACCCATCACTTATTAAGTATAGGCTCAACTCAAGGTGTGTGTTTGCTGTATGTAGTGTAATCCTGCTTAGCCATCCAGTTCATGTATTCAAAATGAGAAGCTGGGCAAGCCTGGATGAAGCCAATGCCCTTTTTAATGTCATGAAAAGGGGCCTACAGGCAGAAAGACTACAACCCAGAAGCTTGTCTGGGAAAAAAGTTAATGAGGCCAGTTGGCAAAAGGGTGAAGACCAGGTAGGAAGAGAGGAACTGATAAGATCTGGATAGGGTTTGGAGAGCCGAGAGTCTAGACAGAGTGGAAGGAGTTCATTTTATTTATTGAGTGATAAATGTTTACTGTTATTCTTTTCTATAGCTCTTACCTGGATGTTGACTTTAAATATTAAGGAGAACTGGTGACCTTTGACTACATTGAGCCCGAAGATCAACACAGCCACTTGTCCACAATAGCAGTCACCTTGAGACCTGAGTACCAGATCCAGGGAGGAATCTTGCAAGTAAAAGGGTGAGGTGAATGGTAGGAGCCCAAGGGTTGGAACTGCAGGGTCATCCTGGAAAGGGGTTTTGTCACAGTGACGTTGAGCAAGTCACATTCTCTCAACCTCAGAGGAAGGCTCTGAACAAATCTTGGCAAGAAAATTCCATTATAGGTTCACCGTAGGGTCACTATTAGTCAGAAATGAGTTGAAGGTACACAATAACAACAAACCAAAGTTAACTATCTTTTAAACAAAGCTATGCAAGCTTATTTGGAAGTAAGCCCACTGTGTGAAATTAATCCCTCTTAAAAGTTTTCTTCCCCCTGTAAGACTGCGGTCTTAAAGCCCAGTCATCTAATTCGAGAGGTTAAAACATGTATTTAATTCATCCTCTGAAAACAATGGGCATTAAAAGTGTTCATGGAGTTTGACTCTTCGGGGAGAGTTGAGTCCTCCGATAACCCCAACTGTTCAGTGTGTTTTTGGGGGAAAAAATCCCTTTAATTGTCTTTCATCTTTTGGGCAAGTGACATGGTTTCGAAGTCACTGGATAGCTAGGGTATCGCTCATTAAGGTGAAGATATGAAAGGCAAGCTATTGTGGCTAATTAGTAGCGATTCCTCCATTTACGACCCCCTAAAAGAACTGAGTGACCTTTGAGTTAACGATGTTGAAGAATTCACATTTAATTGCCTACTTTCTTGTTTCGCATTGTGTTTTTTACAAATTGGCAATTCCCTCTTCAGATGTCCTATTGCCAATGTGGCTAATGAGGGTGAACATTTATGGAGTCAAAGGTCTCATTCCATGAGCTCTTAGCATTTGGAGGTTTTGATGGATTCAAAGGGTTTTTTACATGCTTACAAATGCCTTCCAAGCCCAGTGCCTAGCTAAACACTTTAATAGTATATCCCCCTCTGTGGCTTTTAGCACTGGGCCCAAAACACCTGGGAACATGAGAAGATGGAATGTGAGTCTTAGCAAAATCAAATCCAGAGTTGGCTTATGCATTGAAGAGGGGGGGATTTTTTAATTAAAATTTAATTTTAATTTTAATTTAATTTTATTAATTATTATTAATTATTAAAAACAAAAAATGGTAATATATAAAAACAAACAATAATGCAAAATAAGTAATGCCGACAGTAATACCAAAAGAAGTATACTAGACAAGAGGTAAATAAACAGTACATAAAAATATACAAATAGATGGCACAATACATTGTCATTTAACAGAGGGAGGAATTGAGATTTGGACTTATTTGTGGACTAAGGTCTGGGCCAAAGTATCCATGTAAGAGGGGAAGGAAGATATTGAAGGAAGACATGGTTAAGGACAAACTTACTGAGCCCACAAAAGAACAAGTCTTGCAGGAAAAAAAAATCAACATGGCTTTTCCGAAGATAATATTCAGGATTCTTTGGAAGTATCAGCAACTATATGGGTAAGAATAATAGGAGATAGTGTAGTGTAATGGCTTGAGTGTTTGACTAGGATACTTGGAGAGAAGGGTTCATCTCTGCTTAGTCATAACAATACCCTGGATGACCCTGGGCAAGTCATGCTGTCTCAGACTGAGCGGAAGTAAATGGCAAACATCCTCTGAGTGAAACTTTCCAAGAAAGCCCTATGATAGGATTACCATAAATCAGAGGTGACTTGAAGACATCTTTGCATGCACACTTATGCAGCGATTTTGCTACACAACCCTTAGGTTGAGCAGCAACACCATACCACTGATTGCATATCTGAATGTGCAACTGAATGCACAACTATTCATCTTATATTTGTTCATGTGCGCCCATTTTCCCCCACACAGTTCAAAGATAAGTGACCAAATTTGCTACCAGAAGATATGGGCGTGACTATGAATTTAGACGACCTGAGAAGATTAAGAAACAAATTCACAGAGGGTATAAATGATTATGTATTCTAATGGTTACATATTACTTTATGATCAGAGGCACCATGCTTCTGAATATACTTCTAGGTTACGGTGTCAGGCAAATGCTATTCCATGTAGGTACTGTTGTAGAGTTTCCATACATCACAGGTGGAGATCACAAATTTCTTTGTATTTATAATGGAAAGAACTTGAGAGTTTAAAAGCTAGCAGAATGTAGAGGGAACCAAAACTGACAGATTGATCCACCCAGATCCAGGGCTCTGAGTGCTTACCTTTAAAAAGTCCAGGTTTGAATCTTTGTGCATTCCATCATGCTGGGGTTTGAACTGGAACCCCAGTTGAGGTAGGTCAAGGAAGAAAGTGTAAAAGCACAGTTGCAACAATAAGAAAACAAAAACAATGACCACAGATGATTTATCCAACTTTAAAGTAGATGATGAAGACAATGAGATGGTATAAACTTTTTATAACTTGGTTCAGTCATAAATAAAAACTGAGACTGTAGTTCAGAAATCAGAGGACTAGGACTTGGAAGGCAGCTATGAAAGAACTAGGGAAGAAACTCAAGTTTAAAGATATAGCAAAGTCAGAGTCATCTGTGCCATCATATTTCAAATTTCTATGTATGGTTGTAAAAGCTGGATAGTAAAGAAAGCTGACAGGAAGAGAATCAAGTTATCTGAAATTTGGTGCTAGAAGAGAGTTCTGTGGGTAACACAGACTGACAAAATCAAGACAAATGGACAAAATCAAGACTGAACTCCCCCTAGAAGCCAAAATGAGGCTATCACACTTTGCACATCGTATATAATGATGTGACTTATTAGAAAAGCCAATCATGCTTAATAATATGAGAAGCAGTAGGAAAAGTGGAAGACTGCATGACTGTTTGACATAGCTGGACTCAATTTAAAAAACCTGAGCATGATGATAGGATTCAGCACCTTGGATAATTCATTGCCCTGCTAATATTGGTACCACCCACTGTTGGCTCCCTGTTTTATCCCACTCCTTCTAAGCATCTTTCTCCATTCTTTCTGTCTTCTGTTTCCAGTTTCCACCTCTCTGTCTCATTTGCCTCTAGTAGTCATGAGGCTTTCCTTTTTTCCTGGGCCCTCCTCCTGTTACCCCATTGTCCCTACGTTTGCCCTTATGTCTCCCCCACAAACTTTTTAGAGTTTTATCAAAGCATAAACACACCAGATAGGAAAGAAGCCCACATCAAAGTTAACAACCATGCTTTGAATTCATCAATAAGAAGGAAGGAATAGAGATTTGGATGAGTGTAGCTGTGCTTTGCTTGCAAGCAAAATAGGATGGAAAGAGAGAGGTAAAATATTTACACACTCTCACCTTCTCCTTTTTCCTCCCCCACCCTCTGCATCTAGTATTTCTCTCCTCACCTTTTCCCCCACCCTGTTTTCTCCTTCCCCATTCTCCCATCTGACTGTTCCGCCTTTCCTGCAGACTGTCTTCTTTTGTTTATGCTACATAAACTCAGGAGAAAGGAAGGTGCAGTGAAGAAACAGAGGGTTACTCTTTGGCGCTTCCAGATGCAGCTCCCCTCTGACACCAGTTGCTTCTCCCTCTCTGCAAAGTGCAAAGCCAACCCTTTTAAGAAATCAAAGGGGAAAAAAAGGGGAGGGTTCCAGAAATCCACAAACCAAATACCGTTAAGATGCCTTCCCCTAGGAGGTGCCCTGTTCAGCACCAGCACTTGGCTTGTTAATGAAAGCCTTTTGGGCTCAACTGATTTGTTCCCAAAGGTGAAAAGGTTTTAAACTGTTTTCACTTTTTCAAAAAAAGCTTATTTTCATCTGTTAAATGGCTTAATGTGCTTTTAGCCTGTTTGAATTATTTTTAGTATTCTAAATGTTAAAGTTATTTTAAACTGTTCAGTTGATTTGACATCCAGAGCCCCCTGAGGTCCCAGGATACAGGATGGAGTATAAATATTTTAACAATCACAGCCACGACTGTGGTTACAGTGGTGATAGATGCTTAGAGAGCAAATCTAAATGGACTGGCAAAACATCTGAATGAAATCTTCATAAATAGGATTGCAACTGCACACTTTCAAAAAGTGACTCTTTTTGGAATGTGCCATCTTATCTGACAATATCTCACTGATTCCTACATTCTTGGGGAGAATGCAAATAATTCAATGGCCCACTACACTTTGGATGCCTCCTCTAATCTTCAGACTAAGACTGAGACATGAAACATGGCCCCATTGACATGGAAGCCACACCCAACAGTGCCTGATTTGCTCATTCTCACTGTGACTGATGCTGAACACTAACAGCCAACCAAATAACCTCAGCCAATGTGTTCATTTTTGTCAAAAAGTTCTGCTTGGTTATTCAGCGATTAGCCCCACCTGTACTGAATCCTGGACTAAGCTGGGTGCTATTGTGAAAATAGCAAGTGTGCCAAGGGAGAGGCGGGACCACCTAAGTGGCAGGCTGTGCCTACTGGAACTGGACGGGTCAGCTGGTCAATGGCAGGGAACCAACAGCAACCTGGCTCAGCCAAGAAATTCTCATTTTGCTCCTTTCAACTCCCCTTGTGATGACAATGTAACACAGTTCCTGCATCTAACTGAAGCAAACAACAGAGTCTGATGTTGGCTTAGTAGGCTTCCCCATCATCAAACTTGATGCCCTCTTTAGGAAGCAAGAGCATGCTTGACTTTTTGTCCTCCTTTCTAGCCATCCAGTAGGCAGGGAGGATGCAATCCTCCATAGCCCTAATAGATCGCACACCCCCAGGCCAATTTTAAATGCCAGTCTATACCTAATTGCTTGTAGCAGAGGTGGGAATCATGCCCTGCTCCAGATGTTGTTGAATTCCAGCATTTCTTACCCCTGTCCATGCAGATTTGGGCTGATGGAGCTTGCAAGCTAACTTTTAGAGGGCTACACAATTCCCACCCCTGGTTTACAGGGAAAGTTTCTCCACAACACCTGCTCTTTGCAAGCCTGCACTTTTTACCCGAGAAAAGCCAGTGTGGTGTAGTAGTTTGAGTGTTAGACTGCAACTCTAGAGACCAGGGTTTGAATCTCCACATAGCCATGAAAACCCACTGTAGGCAAGTCACATTCTCTCAGCCCCAGACAAAGGCAAACCCCCTCTGAACAAGTCTTGTCAAGAAAATAGTACTGATAGGTTCACTTTAGGGTTGTCATAAGTTGGAAATGACTTGAAGGCAGCAACCTTGCATTCTTGTGGGACTGGAAGCAAAATTACCCCTCCCTGCGTTGCATTGATGGAAGTGAATGTAGGGCTTCTGCTTGTGTTTGCTTGATGCTCTGAAGCATCTTGATGTGTCTCACTAATTTCAGGGTGGTTGCCTGCTCCTTCCTTTCTTTGCTGGGCTAGCAAAGGAAGAAGCCTAGCAGACTTCTACCAGCTGGATCAGTGCTTCTATCTGTGTGTGAACTATTGTCAGTAAACTAGCTTTGCTAATCTGCAAGTATGCAGCTGGATTTGTGTGTGATTCTAATATCCCTCTCACCTACATATACACACTGATAATTATTTCTCAAGAGCACTGTGGTAAGAAGGATTGACCGCAAGTAAGTTTGCATTGGTTTGCAGCTTGCAATTCCTTTTTTTTTTTTCCTTACGTGTGTTCAGGTTGACTCCAACTTATCTTGGCCCCATCCTAGGGTTTTCTTGGCAAAATTAATTCAGAAGAGGTTTGCCATAACCTGTCTCTGAGCCTGGAACTGGTCCAAGATCACCGAGTGGCTTCCATGGCTGAGCACAGATCCAAACCATGGTCTCACAGAATCCTACTCCAACACTTATCATACTGGCAGTTTCCTGTTTACTCAAACATAGGCCCTTTCCGCATGAGGCGAGTGAATCGCTCCGTGCCATTACTTACTGGTTCTTCTTGGTCCAAAGTAACGCAGACTTTCCCTTAAGCCCTTCTGCAGGGCTCCGCCATTAGTCCAGGGTGAATCAGAGCAGTGTGAGGTCTTTAGATCCGCACTGCTCAGGCTGAAAATGGCAGCTTCCTGTTTCTTCGTGTGTCCGGATAAACCGCTGATGCTGGCCACACCCACAGCCCGCACTCCACTGATCGCAGGCTTGCATTGGTGCGAGCCTGCGCATCTGCACAAGTCAGCAGCAATGCAATGGCACGCTCCAGAAGATTGAAAGACCGGATTTTTCCGGTCTTCACTTATGTGCTGGAGGACCACTTCGGGGCGTTTTGAATCGGACTAAGGTGTGGAACTAAGGTAAGTAGTCCGGACCTAGTCCGATCCAAGGTGTGGATGACCTCCGTGCCAGGACACCTTGGCCCGTTTTAACTTCCTTGTGCAGAAAGGACCATAAATAGTGCCATACTCAATGGAGCTTTTTGTTGCTATTATGTGTCTTCAAGTCATTTCCAACTTTATGGAGACCCAAAGGTGAACCTATCACAGGGCTTTCTGGGGCTGAGAGCGTGTGACACATCCAAGGTCACCCAGTGGGTTTCCATGGCTGATCAGGGAATAGAACCCTGGTCTCCAGTGGGGTCATAGTCAAACCACTACACCACGCTGGCTTACTTTCAAGTAAAACCACACAAGATTCCACTGCTTGCACTATGTGTTTCTTGATTAAATCAGACGAACTTCCCTGAGACAGTACCTTTGTGGATGGCGAGGGTAGTATAAATATTTCTAGTTATTTTAATTCACTTACTTTTCCTATCAATATTTTACAGGCGTCATAAATATTTGAAGCAGTAAGCTTTTCTGTAGCATTTACAGACCAGCTTAGAATGATACATAATTTAGAAGCAAGGGTATAACTGGGCACATGCAGATCTTTATTAAAATAATATGGTTTGAGTTACAGAGAACTCTCCAATGCATTTTCTTCAAAGATGTTCTCATGCTTCAGAGAGTGTAGGAGCTGAACTCTAACAGAAGCAAAGTACGGTGTTGAAATTAAAAAACAAACAAACTATGTTTTGTGAATCTGTAGATAGTTGAAAGATTTATCAGGGATGGAGGAAAAGAAAAGAGAAATGGCTGCAAAATTTATTTGTTTTATGTACGTAGCCAGCATGGTGTGGTGGTTTTTGAGCATTGGACCTGGCAGACCAGGGTTTAATTCCACACTCAGCCATGGACACCCACTGGGTGACACTGAACATGTCACACACTCTCAGCCCACAGAAAAACCTGCAATAGGTTTCTTATGTTGCCCTAACCGGAATCTTGTTGCTGTTTTACACAGACGTTAAGTTCCATAAAACTAGGGATACAATTCTTTGACTGTTTCAACCTCAATGTGAAAATAAGTAATTATGGTGTTTTTAACTTCTATACTGTGACAAACATTTATCCACAGTATTGGCATACTCCCACGTTGTCTCAAAGTGTTGTGGAGGAATTATTCCATGTAGAAAACAACAACAATGTGCTTTCCTTTTTGGTACAAGGACCAGTTTGCTGAGAGAAAATAAGTTTCCTGCTTATTGTGGTTATTTTTAATATTCTGACTCTTCCCCTGCATTGCGATCCAAGGAACTTTGAATCCCAATTAAATTAAAACGTTAAAATTGAACGATTATTTAAAAATATTTAAAAAGAACTATTTAAAAAAGCAAGTCTTTACCTAACAGCAAAAAGACAGTAGGAAGGGTGCCAAAAGAGCCTCCCTTAGCAGAGACTTCCGTAGCCTGGGAACAGCCATGAAGAAGGGTCTCTCCTACATCTCCCAGGGGAGATAGAGTCTGCCAGATAGCCTGGACCTAAGTTGTATAGGGAAACCATGTTTTTCCTTGCAGGAAAGCTACTTTCTGAACAAAAGAAACAAAATGTTTTTTTCTTGTGTAAAGGACTCTTCCTCCACAACATTTTGATATGCTGAATACCAGAAAAAGAAAATGTGTGGGACTCTCACCAGCCTGTTCTTCCCATTGGGTTTTTCAATTGTTTGCAAGCCCATTTTTCAATCTGTGAATGAATAACTATGAATATTTTTTCCATAATTACTTTACACATGTGGTTGTAATTTTTTGTCCATTGTATAATGCCCATGTTCTGGTCAGAGCTGTGTAAGCAGAGTTCTGCAGGTGTAACGATTTCACTGCAGTTGCACATTTTTGGATGGCAGGTAATTACTCATCAGTGCTTTCAATGTACTACACAGTACACTAAGTTTGTGGAAACAGTAGGCATTTTTCCAGGTATGCAACTGGTTGTATGAATGTTAGTGTTTACCAGAAGGGTGGTATAATGGAACCACCACTGAACTACTTCAGTCTAGATAGCTGAGCGCAACCATGATGTAGGATCTTGGATGTATCTATCTATCTATCTATCTATCTATCTATCTATCTATCCATCCACCCATCCATCTATCACCTATCTATCTATCTTTAAGGCTAGCAGGGTACAGTGGTTTGAATGCTGGGTGGAGATCAGAGTTTGAATCCTGCCCCCCCTCAAAAAAAAAAATAAGTTCACCCTAGGGTCACTATAGGTTGAAAATGACTGGATGGCATGCAATATCTATCTATCTATCTACCTACCTACCTACCTACCTACCTACCTACCTACCTATCAATCATTGATCTCAAGACTAAAATTCCTGATAGGAAAAGAAGTTTTCAGATAGAGTCAAAAGATAGTAATTATGGATACAGAGAGGTAGGGTAGGACAGAATCATGCAGCCTTCCAGATGTTGTTGGACAGAAACTTCTAGCAACCCTTGTCAGCACTGAGATTTGACAATAGGCAACACTGACAGCAAGGAAAAGCTTCTGAAGCAATTAGTTGCTTTATGTACTTGAACTTCAAGTCTGCACATTTGAGAAATTTATGTGGATTTAAGCCCCATCAATTATACTTAGGTATGCATGGACATCAGCTTCAAGAAAATGTATTTTTGGACATATGGTCAGCTTACATTAATGAATATGCCTATTCACTTTCCTATCCTAAGTATTTCCCCCTCTTTTCTTTTTTCCCTTGTTATGTGTTTTCAAGTCAACTCTGACTTATCACGTTCCTACCATAGGATTTTCTTGGCAAGACTTATTCAGAGGAAGTCTGATGTTGCCTTCCTCTAGATAGTGTGTTACTTGCCTAAAGTCACGGAGGTCATATGCAGCTTGGAGCAGACTAGGAGCAGACCACTTACCAGAGATCCGCACCTCAGTCCCCTCCAAAACGACCCCAAGTGGTCCTCCAATGTGTTTTCTAAAGACCGCAAAAAACAGGTCTTTATTTTCCTGGAATGCGCCATTGCATTCCTGCTCCCATGTGCAGATTTGCAGGCTTGCGCCAATGCGAGCCTGCGATCTGCAGAGGGCGGGCTTTAGGCATGTCAAGCTTCAGTGGTTGGTCGGGAGCCACGACCAACTGGAAGCCGTCATTTTGGATGCCAGAAGCCACCATTTTAGAAGCTGGAAGCTGCCATTTTGGAAGCTGGAAGCCGCCATTTTGGAAGCCGGAGCAGTGTGGATCTACAGACCTCGCACTGCTCCGATTCGCCCTGGACCAAGGAGGAGCCCTGTGGAAGGGCCTCAGGGACAGTCCGCGTTGCTTTGGACCCCAGAAGAAGCGGTAGGTAACGGCACAGAGTGATTCCCTCGCCTCGTGCGGAAAGGGCCTAAGGTAACCACATTCTCATTCACCAAAACCCTCCCTCTTTCTCTCCCTGAAGGAATCTGTCTCAAAAATACAGGTCATCTCCTTATATAGAGCTTCTCCCAAGAAAGCTCAGCCCCTCCTATGCACCAATGGGCTGAATTCCTCTCTTACCCAGAACCCCTTGGCAACCTGTTGCTAAGGCCAGTCTGCTTCTCAGGCTTACCACACTCCCTAGGCTCCATCACAGATAGGTTCCAAGATCCCTTCACAATAAGTGGGAATGAGACCTCAAACAATGAATATTACCCAGAGGAAACCCAGGGTCAACTTTGACTGAGTAAATATTTTTGGAATCTTCTTGTTTGTTTTGGACTGGGCTCCACCCTTACTGAGTGGAAGCAGCTAGGTGATGGATCCCCAAGAGCAGAACCAAATAAAGGAAGCTGAACTGCACGAGTGTGACCCATCTCCTAGTCTAATAGTTATGAGAACTGCAAAAAGAGATGGTCTATAAAATGTAAAAGTGGAACATGAAGACACTGAAAAGGTTTCTCTACCTTGGCTCTGGTGTAAATCAAAACTGAGAGCATAGTCAAGAAATCAGAAGAAGACTAAGGCCATTTCTGCACTACACTGTTATAGTGCTTCTTGCACTTTCCACGTCCTGTGAAATGCTGGGGTTTGTAGTTTCCTGCAGCCAAAGAGCTCTCTGGCTGAGAATTCTGAATGCCCCTCCCTAAATTGCAAACTCCAGGATTCCACAACATGTTGAAAGGGGAATAATAGCTCTATAAACAGTGTAGTGCGGAAATGGCCTAAGACTTGGAAAGGCAGCTATGAAGGAACTAGAGAAGATCCTCAAGTGTAAAGATATATCATGATGATCATTCATTTATATAGAGCGATCACTGTACTTGGTGCTTTACAAGTAAAAGAACAGCAGAACAGTTCCTTGCCCTCAGGATTACAATGTAATAAAATATGACACCATTGGAAAAGGGGATGTCAGTGTGTGAGGGGATTAAGTCCACCAGATACTGCCTCTTCTCCTCTCCCTACAAGGCCAAGGCAATGGCAATTGAGATAGAAGGAGGATCTTTCATTTGCTTTTGGACCCAGATATGACGGAGCTGTGCTCTCCTCTCTCTCTCCAAGGCCAAGACAGTGGCAATTGGGATGGAGAGAGGGCCTTTCATCTGCTCTGGGCCTAGACATGATAGAATATTAAATACTGAATGCTAAAGTCAGGAACATCCATACTACGGTATCTCTAATTTTTATGAACAGTTGCAGAAGCTGGACAGTGAAACAAGCTGACAGGAGGAAAATGAACTCATTTGAAATGTAGTACTAGAAGAGAGTTCTAGTCTGCTAAAAAGACCAATAAATGGGTCCTAGAACAAATCAAGCCCAAACTATCTATATTGTGAGACATGATTCACTAGAAAAGACAATAATGCTCAGTAAAGTGGAAAGCAGGAGAAGCAGGCAAAGACCATATTACAGATGGATAGACTCAATCAAGAAAGTCACAGCCCTGAGCCTGCAAGATCTTAACAAGGCTGTTAATAATAGGGCGTCTTGGAGGTCTTGACAAAGTTGACCTGACAGCAATTAACAACAAGCAGAAAAGTTTACTCCCCAGTCCATTCCAAGATATTGGTCTATACCCTGGTTTTGGAACTGCCAGTCTGAAGTTAAAATATCTCTCAGGGCCAACTGCAAACAAATCAACCCTTTTTATGCTACTGGACAGCTGTTAACATTTGCCCATCAAGCTGACAAGCATTCTGAAGTCCATTTGCCTGCTGGCAAAGTTCATAGACCATTTCTGCACTACACTGTTATAGTGCTATTACTCCACTTTCAACATCCTATGGAATCCTGGGGTTTGTAGTTTACTGAGGGAGGGCATTTAGAATTCTCAGCCAGAGAGCTCTTTGGCCTCAGTCAATTACAAACCTCAGAATTCCAAAGGATGTTGAAAGTGGAATAATAGCATAATAACAGTGTAGTGTGGAAATGGCCATACAATCATAGAGCTGGAAGAGACCACAGGGCTATCGAGCCCAACCTCCAGCCGTGAAGGAGTACATAATCAAAACACTCCTGACAAGAGGATGACAAGAAGTGATGTGTTGTTACTGCTTGTTGCCATTTTGAAAGAGACCGCAGAGGAAAGCAAAGGTATTTCATCTTGCTGTGTATGTGGGATTGTGTGGTCTGGGGGGGAGGGGAGGCACTGGCTCCTGGAACCCATGCAATTGCCTACCGCTGATTTAATGCAATTATGTTGTAATTAACCATTTGTAACTCTTGAGATTCTTGCATTTAGGTTTGGGCTGTCTGGCATGGTCTCATAACACACAACAGGGATTCTGATGAGCGGCTTCAAAAGAGCTCTTAAAAGACCATTGCTGCATCCTCAATAGGTCCATCTCTTTCCATTTTCTGCCGCTGCTTACCTAGGTAGCTTTAGGCAACGTTGACTCCCAATTGCTCTCCCAAGCTGTCTGCTGATGCAGAATTAATACCATTGACCTAAGCTGCTGGCAATGTTACGAACCAGCTGGCTAACATGACAGTTCATCAGTTTCTGGTGGGAGCTGAAGGAGAAAGTAGGTTTTGGTAACACATAACAAGTCCTAGAAGGATTTCACCGATTACCCCCAATCATGAAGGAAACAGAGGGTGGGTGGATGATAGAGCAAGCAAGAGATACGGTACTGCAAGCAGAATCTGCAAAGTCTGAATTGGTTGACTCACAACCTTATAGTGTTTGTGTTTCTGTTCCTCCAGCTGCAATGAGCCTTAGCTTATGCAAAAAGAAGAGGTTGTGTGTGGGTCACAAACTGAACTGCTAGGTCAGAACAAAGGCTTGCTCATCTTTTTCCCTTTCTCTCAGGGGAGTGCAGAGTAGTTAACAAATGCAGCAGTTTCTTCATCTGCAACTCTGTAGAATCTAGAAGGCAACCCATATGAAGGCTGTCAAAATCCCTTACAGCTGTTACAAAGTGATATTCAGGCTGCATCTTCCCAGTTTTTCTCCAGGCAATCTATGGGTAATCCCGCAATATTTTTAAAATGAAACAAAACAAAACGTGCAGCATAGGTGGTCACAGACTGCAAGCTGGGTCAGGAGTTGAAAAGGTCTGAGGGTGCCCATATGATCAAATTAAGGTAGATCCACACAGAAGGAAAAGTATCCTCAACCAGAAAAAATTGTAAAAAGCTGCTTAGATTTTTAAGATCATGAAATCTTAAATTTGGAAGGAAACTTGTTTAGTCCATCCCCCTCCCATGAAGGAATACACAACTAAAGCACTTCTGAAAGATGCCCAACCAATATCTGTTTAAAGAAGACCAAAGAAGGAGAGTCTCCTGAGGTAGCTTGTTCTGCTGTTGTAGCTCTTAGGAATCCCAAGGAAAAAGTACCATTGATTAACAGGTGCTTTCTTCTGATGGCAATAATAACAGTAAGGGGAAAGTTCAGTATGAATAGCTTTCCCTTGCTACTTGCTTAGCTATTTTGTGTTACTGCTCAACAGCTGCTGTTTAATAACTGCCTAATATATATCCGGTGTTCTTTTATGATTTGCTAAATATTACTGTAAGCTGTTGCTGGGTAGATTTTCAAGAACTGTTATCAGTGTTCATATATATGTTTGCTTCATTGCTGGATTGCTCAGCTTGACTGCTGGCATCTGGACAGGTATGTTGTTAAATAAACTGCTGTCTTCATTTCACTAACGCCTCCATTCTTGGATTCTAAAGGGGGCAGGTTTTCCTTTCCATATCGTAGAATCATAGAGTTGGAAGAGACCACAAGGACCATCCAGTCCAGCCCCCTGAAATGGAGGAATACACCATCAAAATATTCTTGACAGATGGCCACTCGGTATCTGTTTGAAAACCTCTAAAGAAGGAAATTCCACCACAATCCCAGACAGCACATTCCATTTGGGGGCAGGAATATGGTTCAACACTTGGATATCTCCTTAAAACTCAGGCTAAAACCCAGAGTGGTCTCCCTGCCCCCCACCAACAGGGAAGCCACTAAGTGGTAATGTACCTAACTATTGTTGTTAGTTGACTTCACCTTAAAACACACTGACATTCTTTTCCCCATCTGTTTCCTCAACATATGTATTATGTTGTGTTAGCAGTGTATTAACTGTTCCGTATTTTACCATGTTGCATAAAGGACAAGCGGTTGTTTGGAGAAATAAAAAGCAACAACAGCAATAATGCTAAGTTCTGTTCAATATAATTTGCTTGTATGGTTTGCAATTTAAATACAATAAACCATGAAAAGGATGAATTATGTGTGATCCATGCTATTGTTAGGCTTGGGGTGTATTGTGTTGTCTGCAAGAGCGTTCAAAAGTTAAAGCAAACAATTTCAGTTGACTTATGGCCACAAATAACAAATACAATGGAAGAGGAACAGTAGAAATAAAGTGGAAGACTTTTAAGAACACTGAAAGAAAGAAAAAAGCAACTGTCAGAATCATAGAATTGGAAGAGACCACGGGGCCATCCAGCCCAACCCCCGACCACACAGGAACACACATCAAAACACTCCTGACAGATGGCCATCCAGACTCTGTTTAAAAACAACCAAAGAAGGAGACTCCAACACACTCAGAGGCAGCATATTCCACTGCCAGACAGCTCTGACCGTCAGAAAGTTTTTCCTGAAGTTCAGGTGGAATCTCTTTTCCTGTAGCTTGACTCCATCGCTCCTTGTCCTAGTTTCTGGAACAGTGGAAAACAAGCCTGTTCCCTCTTCAGTATGACAGCTTTTCAAATATTTGAACATGGCTGTCATGTCCCCTCTTAACCTATTCTTCTGCAGACTAAACATACCCAGCTCTCTAAGCTGCTTCTCATAGGGCTTCATGGCTTCCAGACCCTCCACCATTTTGGTAGCCCTCCTCTGGACATGTTTCAGCTTATCAATATCCTTCTTGAAATGAGGTGCCCAGAACTGGTGTTACCCTGTGTACTGGGGGTCCCGGGAGGGACACCAAATTGTGCTCAGCTAAAGGTGGGGAAAATTAGCTCAGAGCACTGCTTAGTGTTATGAGAGGCAGGGTAACTTAGCGAGATCTTGAACCCTCTGTCTACGGGGTCAGGTCGAGTCAAGGAGAACACAGAAGTTGAAATAATAAATGATGTTTATTAAATACAAGCAAAACAGTGTATGCGACACACTCATACAAGATAACTAAAGAAAATAAAGGTTGGAGTGGTATAGAGGGATTTTTAGAGGAGTTGCTGGTTTGGGTGATACTTCACCTGTCCTGAAGCCCGGAAAAATAGAGAGCGAAGCTGGGGCGTGATGTAGCTCAGCACATGGAGCTGAGGGGAGGCTCACCAAGCAAAGCAGCAGCAAGGCGGGATGAAACTCGGGAGCGATCCGAGGAAGGTCTCGGAATCAAGGGTTTTTATAAGGAGAATTGTGACTGCAGGCTATGCCGTACTTGGGGGAAAACAATAGATTTGGAGTTGGAGACAAAGCCTCCGAAAGGTCAGAATCTGAATGATTGAGTTATCGTAGCGGTTCTCAATAGAGTAGCCAGTATGCAAACGCAGAGTGCTTGGGTATTGCATAGTTAACCCATCAAGCTACCAGCGCGAGGCAGAGGCTCTTTTATAAGTGGTGTGCATAGTTAATTAGAGTACTTGCCTGGAGGTCTCCTAAAGCAGTGAGTCAACTATTTCTGGCCTGCCTGTATTGTAGTTTGAATCTTAAAGCTATTAACGGCCGAGCTTGTTTACGTGCTTGTCCGGTGGCCTCGCAAGCACGTGGAAAGGAATAGAGAAGTGCAGCTGAATTGTGATATCAAGAGGATATCTTTAATATCCCCAAAGCTCGGACTAGCCAGGGCAGTAACACTGGACACGGTCCTCCTGATGGAGTCTGACCAAAGCAGAATATAGTGGTACTATTACTTTCCTCGATCTAGACATCATACTCCTGTTGATGCAACCAAGAATCTCATTGGCCTTCTTGGCTGCCGCTCCACACTGCTGACTCATGTTCAGTCTGTGGTCTGCTAAGACTGCTAGATCCCTTTCACATGTACTGTTGTGCAGCCAGGTGTCTCCTTTCATATATTTTTATATTTTGTTTTTTCTGCCCAAGTGTAGGACCTTACATTTCTCTCTGTTGAAACAACATACATCAAATATGTGTATTTCCTACTACCCTCAAACCAAACAATGTTTTGTTAAACACTTATATGACATACAACATGTTCTATATGTATTCTGTTGCATCACACATGACTTTCCGAAATGGCTCAATGTTTTCAAAGGCTGTCGCTTCTGCCCATTTGCTGCCATCTTCCCTCGTGTGGAAATAATGACACATCTTCAGGGCATAGGTGCAAACCATCCATACCGCTGTACTACAAAGGTGGGAAAAGTGTATGGTTGGAAAAAGTATTTGAAAATATTCACAAAATGGTAAAAGAAACAGGTGGTTTGTGTGTATGTTAAGAAGACCTGACAAGAAAAATCTTAGACTGATGAAAACATTTGCAGTTTAGGTCTTATTCTCTGCAGAATTTGCAAATGGTGCAAAATATTTTATTCTATGTAGAAATATTATTTCCTGGACAGGCAAATGCTGCATTTGGGAATTTTTTCCTGTATCAAATTTGCACATGGTTGATTTCCATAGAAAGCAGTGTTTTCTGCAGAGGAAATAGCTATCTGTGTAGATATTTTCTGGGGAAAAAAATGCTGCAAAACGCATATGAATATATGATCACAGAAGGATGGTTGGCTTTCAAAGGTTGCAGATCTTCACCAACGTAATACTCATAGGCAAGAACAAATGATTTTACAACTGCAATGCACAAAGTGTAGCCATGATGTGAATATAGCATGCACAACCACAATGCACAACATAGTATGCATAGCCAGAATACATAATGCACAGTGAATAGTTTACAAAGACAAGGTACAGATAAACAGGCCATCTACACAACTCCACTTCTGCTGCTATCAGCAGAATACATCCATCACACGATGCTGGCTTTTTCGCACCGCGTGAGTAAGCCTGATTTACACATGTTCATATCCTTAACAAAATTCCAGCCTGGGTCCCTTTCCTGCAGAGTGTCTCTTTCCTTCTACACCTTTACACATCATAGTTTACATTTTCACATGCTAGATGATAGGTGCATGTTGAGGGGCAGGATTTTAAGCTGCCTTTTACTGGGTCAAGCCCCTAGCCTATTTCTGGATGAATGGGAAACAACATGGATGAGGCAACAAGAGTTATACCCAAAGGTGGAGTTCTGTGAAAATATCCCCATTTATCTTCTCAGTCCTTCACCTTTCTTTATGGCTACCCTCACATCCTGAGGCCACTTTTCTGCAATAGCTGACGTATGGTTTTCGAACTAAGGTGATTTCTTTTTTCTTGGATGCAACGGGCAAGGAAAATGACAATGTTGCTTTCTAGATCTCACAGGACCACAGCGGAGAAAGATTACAAGCAGCATCTTCAAAATCCTGAAGCCAACTGGGGCATAAATATTGTTTGCTATTAGTTTGGTCTGTCTCAAATTACAGCAAGAATGTGGGGTGGGGTGGGGTGGGGTGGGGGAGTTGAGGCCAAAAGGGACCCATCTTATTTTATGATTTAATCACCATAAACCATACTCAGATTCTTATCTGCGAACATTTATGACTTTGTACCACAAAGAAATTTTCAGCAAGTTTTGAAGGTTGTTCCTGGAAAGAATTATATCGACGAGGAGAAAGTGACAGGTGATTTTAATCCAGATATTAATCTGGGAGTCGTGCTTATGTTAAATACTGCTGGGGGGATAACTTTGCTGAGAGTGCTGGGGGAGAGGGGGAGAAAGCCAAGGTAGAATTGCTGAATTTGGCAATGAAAGCAGGGAGTTAACAGTATTACTGCACTCTGCCCACTCTGCTGAGCTGTGTGTGGCAGAGGTAGGAGTTCTTACAGGATAATTTTGACTGAAAGCAATGGGTTTTTTCATTGCAGAAGTGTAAAACACGGAAGAACAGCAATAAACTGTCACTGAGCAAAATGCAGTCACAGGCCATTAAGGAGAAAGTGAGAGAGAAAGATTGGAAGAAAATAGGAGGACAGGATACTTTTAGGCAAATCTCTTGCTTCTCATTCTGTGCCATAAAGGGGGCAAAAGTACACCTTTTATGACACAGGATAAAAATCCTCATCCTCTGTCTAGCTGGATATTTTTAGCAACATCGATTCAAGGCACCTTACAACACAACATTCACCATTCTATGAAACCAAAGAATGGTGTCTTACCATGGCCCAGAAGAGCTATATACTGGTCAAAGAATGCCTCATCATGGTTGTCTACCATGCTTCTCTCATTGGGCCAGTAAATAGCATAAGATTTCAGTCAGCTGGGGAATCCATTCTGGGGTTTAGTATGAAATTTGAAGCATTTATCCAAGTTTCTGAAACTATTTCAAGAATAGGGTTATGCAACTTCAGTATATCCTTTGACTTTCAGACTAAAACCCAGAGTGGACACTAGAGTCACTAGCCCTCAGGTCCTGTAGGTGGGAGGTAGGAAGATCCACACAGCATACAAAACTCATAGACATCTCATATTTTTTGCTCTGTCAGCCCACAGCTTGCACAAAGCAGGTGAAGAGAGGTTGTACAACTTCCCGATTATACAAATAAAAGAACTGAAGCAGAGCTTGCAGTTTATCTACTGACTGCTACTGCTGTTTCTTTGACCACTGTCTAATTGTGGGCCACACTGTTCTGCCTGAGTCACACAACATGTAAAGGCCATGCTGATTGGTTGGGGCACCTTCTAGAGATGACCATTTCAGATGCAACGTCCAGAGTTCTGTTTAACTGAAGGGTAGGTGCTGGAAATCTCCAAAAGTACGTCCAAATTTTCAACACACAGAACTTATCACTGGCCATTAAAAAAAAAAAAAACTCTCTCCAAGCCCCACTGGAATTAGAAAACACTCAGTTTTCTGAAACTCCTTTTCAGGGCAAGAATGGGATAACACAAGGTCTGATGGGCCCTCTGTGTCTGAATAAGGAACAACTATGCTTGGAAGTTACCCGTAGTGGAAATTGCTGTTTCTTGCTAGAATTTATTTGATTGATTGATTGATCGATTGATTGATTGATTGATTGATGGGAGTAGATTCTCTACTTCCAAATCAGACTGGGGGGGGGGTTTGCTGGTCACGCACAACTTGGAAGCCACAAGATACCTATCCCTCTTCTGATCAGTTCAAAATATGGAAGCTATCTTAACAGCTCTTGAATAATGGGAAACCTTTTTTAAAAAAAATCACTGTGACAATAATTAACTACTGACGTGGAATGGTTACAGAAACAAATTGCTTTTTAAGTTTTCAAGGACGCAGAAGTGTTAGTCTCTTGCACCATTAAAAAAAGTGGAAGGGGAGAGGGGGTAAAAATGTAGCAACACCTCTAAGACTAACTGGTTTTTATTTTTGCATGAGTTTTCATGGATATCAACCCACTTCTTCAGATGGTAATTTTCTAAGGTGAGAACACAGGTTGTCTTTTTGCACCAGGAAAAGATTCTTCTGTGCTTGCTTCTCTCTGTATCAAATTACCTTACAAATTTGGCTACAGGTTCAAAGTTGCTATTTGCATAGGCAAACAACCTGTCTTATTAGGAAGTGTGATGACTTCCATCACTGGCAATTAGCACCCAATGCCAACCTGCCTCCCATTAGCGGAGGAACCTCTTTAAGGAAGGGAGGGAAGAAAATGAAGGGATCCCATTGATGGCCAAAGAGCCTCCCAAATGGCAAACAAAACAAAGGTAACCATTTATCCTAATGTTTTGGTTCAGCGCTGATTAATTTTTCTAAGCATCTGCTTAAGTGTTTGATTAAACCTCTCGGAGAGCCCATCTGTTTCTGGCTGATAGGGAGCTGCACGATCACGGAAGGGGAATTTTTAAAAGGCTGCACACCTCATTTAGCAACCATGTTATAAAATTAGTATCCTGATCAGAAGAAATTTCAGAGGGTGAGCCCACTCTGATAACAACATTAATCAATTAATTAGCTGCGTGTGTCAGCAGCTAAGGTTTCAATGACACTGCTTTAGGGTATATGGTATAAATTGTCCTTTGCAGTGGATATGATATTCTTTATGCAAAAGAAAAGGAAAAACTTTGCTATTCTTGGTACTTATTTTATTTTTGACGTGGGCCATCTTTAGATTGCAAACCCATGGCCACATTGGGGTTGTTGTAGCACAGATCTCTCTGTGCAGAATTATGCATTAATTGTGCTACATAGATCTGATATTGTATGGGAACATTGCACGACTGAACCAAGATACCAAATGTGTAATCAAATGGACAGTCAAATGCACAATGCATGCCCATGCAGAGTGTACAAACCCCATCCATGTTGACTCCATATACAATACGCATCCATGTGTAATGGAACCAAATACATAACTCCACTTCCACCATCTTGAACTGAATGCAGATGTTCCACACTGCACACAGATGTCCAAATGCTTTCATTAGGAACCCATGCATGGGTGAGACACTAGTAGGATTCTAGACTGTGTGTGTTTAACCAGACAGTCAATGTTAATTATACTATTATACTCAATGGGAATTATGTAAAATTTAGAAAAAGTACTTTCTTGGACCCAAGTTCCCAGATTATGCCATATAGCATGGCTAGGGGGTTGTGGAACAGATATCCTGTTCACTGGCTCTGTAGCACAAAATTACAGAAGAGCAGCCACACTGGAGTTACTAGATCACACCACTGTTCAAGCAATTGTGCAGAAGGGGGAATGACTATGGGCTCCCTCATTGTGCAAAAGTCATCATGACCATTTCCTCATATTTCGTATCCTGTTACATTTTACTCTTATCTCCTTTCTTTTTGTTGTTTCTTTTTGTTTTTCTTGCTCTCATAATAAAAGGATAGGAACCTCTCTATAGAAGAGATGGGGAGGGGAGTTAGAAAAACATTTTGAAATACTTATCAAAGCAGTTTCCTTAAGGAAGGCCCCTTGGTGCTAGAGTAGAGATGGAAAGAATATTCAAAAATATTTGAAAAACAGTTGAAAAATATGTTTCTAGAATGTTGGGAAACTCTGACAAGGACAATCCTGGACTGTTAAGACTCTTTACTGTTCAGGACTTTTTGTACAAAATTCACATGATGGTGAGGTGTTTGGTTTTATATTATTTCCACAGAAAATGGGATTTTTCTGCAGAGAAAATAATATTTCTAGGCAGAAAATACTGTTTTCTGTGCAAAAATCTGCATAAAAATTTTGTGCAAAATAAGCTGGGAACTGTGAATAGTCCTCAAAATCTGCAGAGTTTTCTGCAATAGGAAGTGTCAGGGATTCCAGGCAAGGAACCCTGGGGAAATGATCAGCCCACTGCAAAGATGTTGCATCATGCTCCAGCTGTGGGTGATTGCAAGGTTATATCAGAAACTGGGGTCGTGTGCAGATGGTAGAGGAAGGTGTGCAAACCTCTGCCTGATTGGTTGTAAATATGTATATAAGAAAGCAATCCCCAGTCTGTATTTGTCTGTTGACCAAACCGGTGTCTGGTGCAAGCCTTTGTCCGTCTGTTCCATGTTGTGTATATAACGGAACGTTGCTACAAGATAAAGTGCCTCCTGTTTGGAAGAAACCTCCGTGTGTGAGTATCCTTACTGGGGAACAAGGCTGCTGCTGTTGGCTCGCTGCCTGTGGTTATTCTGCTGCATCTCTGTGGGGTTGAAACTCCTATCATCCCCCAACAGGAAGAAAGTTGCTGAAATAACTGATTGCTTCTTTTGAGAATAAAATGAGCAAAGAATTACATCCCAGTGCTAGTTTTGCCAGGCCAGTAGCTTTCTATTCTCTGAGATTTCAGTACCAAACCTAAGACTGGGACTCGTCCTTGCAATGTTGCAAGGGCAGGTCCTTGTTGTGGCACGTAGGTAGCACATGCAAGAGTTGGGAGGTGGGCTAGAACTGTTTCTGGTTCAATTGTTTGTGGAAACAGGGCAATAAGCCCAGAGAGAATTAACTAATTCTGTTATATTGCAACCCAAAACCAAGGATACAATGGCTACACAGAGAGCAAAATGTGCCCAGAAGTTGCATCAGTTTCTTCCATTCCCACTTGGCTTGCATTCCATGTGGTCTTACCTATAGCATGTATGACATGTGGAGATTTTCTCCGGACCCTACATGGCTGATAGTGCTTTTGAAGAGCTCACTGCTAGCCCTTGTGATTTCCTCTTAAGGACTCTATAGCTGTGCCTTCGGCCTCCATAACAAAAACACTGATAACTTGGTCTTGGCACTCCACTCTCCTCTGTGCCCCAAATGGTACAATGGGCTTAAATGCATTTATCTATCATGTCCCCATTCCTTCCTCATGCTTCTGGCATTTTGGTGCACTGTTGCTTTACAAATATAACACACCTCCATATACCTTTGGTCTGATCCAGAGAGCCCTAGCACTCACTAAGAAGGGAAGCGGGTGCCCAGGCCTTGGAAAAACACCTTACATTTAAAAATGAAGGCTGGAATCCTGTTGGTTTTTGTTGCTGTTGTGTACCTTCAGGTTGTTTCGGACTTAAGGAGACCCTAAGGCATGTCATGTGGTTTTGAGGAGGGAGGTTGAGAGTGTGTGATGTGTTCAGGGTCACCGAGTGGGTTTCCATGGTCAACTGGGGAACTGAACCCTCATCTCCAGGGCCGTAGTTCAGTGCTCAGATCAATACACCATGCAGGCTCTCTGACTCCCAAATAAAGTAGACCTATGAATCAGTTGCTGAATGATGCATTAATATGTAGTAAATACAACTAATTTACTGTTTCCATGCTAGTTAGGAGAAACAGTAGGATTTAGGCTCATATTTCCTCCTCTTTCTCCTGGTTGGCTCATCTTGAGATTTATTTTCCACTTAGGCACTTGGGCCCTTTTTGCAAGGCATGTTCCATGTGAAAGGGTCCTTTGAGTGTCACGCAAATGTGAGGAGCGGTCCACATGATGCACTCACATTTGCGTGATGCTCGAGGGCCTGGCAGGCAGCGCTCACACACTTTTTCATTTTCGGCTTTAAGCCGAAAATGGTGCATTGTCGCACATTGCTCCAGGGCCCCGCATGCACTTGCAGAGCTTTGGGAGCCGAGCCGGTCCCGCTTCCTGTCTCAGTGCAGCCTGGGAAGGTCCCAGGCTCCACTGCAAAAGGAAGAGGCGGGCCTGTCATGCGAGCAGGCAGCTCATGTGGAGCTGAAGGACCCCAGACATGAAAGCTTCTCTCCGGAGGCTGCTCGCGCGAGCACCGCACCCCAGCGCTGAGAAAAGGTGAGTTGCGGAAAGGGCCTTGGGGATGCACAACAATTCCTAGAGATTTTAACTGGTGCTCAGAGGCCTGGCATTTCTAATTGATGCCAATGGGAACTCCTCCTTCATTGTGAATAACAGTGATATGTGTGGAAGCATTTCCTAAGAGGACTCAAGGAGCAAAAGTTAAAGACTTCCTCCCCCATACCAGGGTTTCTACCCAACTTAGTGCTACCTCAAGTTATGCAAAAGGACATGCATAACTAGTAGCTTTGAGCCTGCTGGAGACAGAGGGGGAGCCAATTGTCCCTTTGTGAACATAGGAAAAAACATTTTATGAGTTTGCTCCTGTTGGGTGAGACTACAAACATTTTTGTTCATTTTTCAGTAATTTGAGAAAAAAAGTAATTTGAGGAAAAAAAATCGGTGTGCAAAATGGTGAGGGTTTTTACACACACACACACACACACCTGTAAAACACAGAAATTTCGTGCCATTTTCCCCCTATGAAAAACATTTTTGGCTATTGCTGCTGGTGAGCAGGGGAGATATCAGTCTTTTCTCTCGTGAGTAGGGCAAAAATAAAATAAAATAAAGATCTTGTGGTTATTGCCAATTATGTTGGTGGAGTATCTCAACTTATTGAGGGTAAGTATCTTTTCTTCCTGAGGGTAAGTAATTTGGCCAATAATTTTTATATTGCTACTAGGGAGACCCATTGCACTTGATGTGGATATCAACATATTCCCTAATCCCTGTAGAACTAGATGGATGTTCATGATGGATCTGCGCATCACAATCCATGGACTCTACATAAACACAGATGCACACAGAAACACCACTGTTGGGACAGAATCCAGCTTTTGGACCAATGAATCTCCTTCATGTAGTCATTTTTCAACCCTTCATTATTTTTATTTGTTTTGTCCAGCTGTCTTTTTTCTGATGCTTGGCTTCCAGTATAGCAGTTTATCAGTTCAACCCTGTAGGCCAAGATTAAGGTAATGTATCTTCTTTCATTCCATCAGAGGAGGCCAGATGTTGTTTAATCTTGCAAGGTTGGGTTAGCAATGCTCTCCAAACACTCATTTCCTCGAGGGTTGAGTTGGATGGCCAGATGTGTTATTCAGCCTAATCAGTAATGCTGTCTCCTACCATCAAAGAAAGCATTGTTGAACAGTCTTTTCTATGTGCTGTCACTGGCAGAATGGGGAGAACAAATTGGATTTATAGCTACCAGTGGAGATATACAGGAGAAAGCTGGGTGAAGTGAAATATTGAAAAGATTGTTCTGATTTGTTTATTCTAAGTTATCCTCATGTCTCTCCACATGCCATTCGGCTTGTAGCAAATGTACGCCAACACCGAAGCCCTGTCTTGGTCATGCTAGCATGAAGAAAGACATGAATACATGTAAGAAAATGAAGGCATTTTCAATGGCACAGAAAATATTTCAGTTGGGTCTCAACATCCCTCTTGGTGAATCTGAATAATCAGTTGATAATGACCTAAATCCTGTTGTCACTCCCAAAATAGGCCTGTATAACCAACAGGACCATGGTAAATCAATTTTTACGCAAACACCATTGATTCAGTGGGTCTAATCTTGTTGGGATTAAGAATTAGATTTAGTGCAATGCCAAGAATTTAATAGGGAGTTGAGTGACTTATATTAAAGCATCAGAAAAATTATAATGTTTTATAACTTTTTGGAAAAAAAATGTTTTTCTGTTATTTAAGCAATATCCCACCTTTTGCTGAATATCTGGCCCAAGATGGAGCACAGTACAGATTAAAACAAAATAAAGCTACAATGAATTACAATAGTTGAGAACAGTTTAAAAACCATTACAGAAACTATCTTATTAAAATTTTTAGACAATTTAAGAAGATTTTAAACACAGCAAAAGGGAAAAGAAATATAGCACCCCACTCTAAAAGGCAATCTCTAAACATGATCCATATAGCATACCCAAATATTAAGAGATCCAATTAAAATTGTAGAGGAAAGGATCCATTTCAATTGATATGAATAGGAAAATAAATATACCAACTCCATCAGATCACTGGATTGCATTTAACTGTTGTATGGGACCCTGCCAGGGACAAATAAGGGCTTTTAATTCATCTCAACACGCCCCTGTCCTCCTCCACCGCCACCACTACAACTAATATCTCCGTCAAAGCAGAAATGGCAGAGGAGCAATGGCAGCAGAAGTTTCCACAATGAGGAGACCTCTGGTGACAGACCTCCTTCTTCTTTACTTGGCGGTCTCCTTCTTCAGCTGAAGAGCACACCCTCCATCTATGAAAAGAGAAGTTCAAATTATCCCTAGGTATACTCTCTAAAGCAGCCTTTATATTCCCTGCTCCTTTGGACTTCAACTCCCAGAATCCCTAGAGTTGAATTCCAAACAACCTGAGAGACCAACATAGAACCACTGTTCTAAGGGAAGCCTTCAGCTCAGAAATAGTTCATGAGGAACATTAGTTTCAAAATGCTTAAAATATTAACTGAAGTAATTTGAATGAATATTTCAATCTGTTGACTTCTAGCAAGTAATAGAAGATAACATGGCCTTGCCTTCTCCCTTTATACAAGATAACTTAATGCATTATCGTCAAGTTTCATATCAGATTGTATGATTGAATCTTCTGTATTTAACTTCACAGAAAATTCCTTTAATAAGTGAGCAATCTTTTCTAAGATAGGAAAGTTCTCCCATGATCTATATATCTCTACTGCTGTACAATAAAAGGGACTATTGAAGCAAAATATTAGATCAATCATTCCAGTAAGTAAATTGGATACTTCAGAGGTTACAGAGAACTCCATGGTTATTCTCTTGTGAAAATAACTCTTTATGAAAGGAGAAGAAACTTTTATTTAATATGATTTCTGGGCAAACTAATAGAATATGAAGACATGAATGTCCTTCTTATGTTCTCTTAAATTAGCTTCCACAACTACAAACATCTTATTCTTTTATATGCCTATAGAGAGTATTAACAACTAGAAAACTAGACAACAACCTTCCTCAAAGTTACCAGAATATAATATAATGCACAATAATGAAAAAAAATATATTCTTGATAACTAGAATGCAGCTCCAGAACCATGTGGAGCAAGGTCCTGGAGAGGAAAGGCTACCTTCTTGGCCTTCATGTAGGAGAAGCAATGGTTAATTTCATCACAGACAAAGCATTGCAATGTTGTATACTTAGGCAGAGCCAGAGGATCCTTAAGGCCATTCTGCCCCCTTCTGCAGCTCTTTTTCTAGCATCCCACCTCCACTGCCGGTCACTTTGGGGCCAAGTAGGTTTATTTTCCTCTTTTTAACTGCTTTTCCCCCTATCTCACAATTTATCTGTGGGATTTTGATGGGCAATTGGTTCTGGGTGATGTCTTTAAATGGATGCTCATTTAGCAGGTAGTGGCAGAAGATAAAGAGTTTCAGTTTGTATCTTGACACCCCTTTCATGAAGGGCAGAGTTGTAAGGGTTCTGGTCTGTGGCTAAGTCCTTGCACAATCCTGCCCAGTACCTCAGACCCAGCTGGCTGCTCTGATGCAGGACCGCTGGAGCAACCAGCAAACAGTTAGATAAAGGCTGGGGCTACTCTGTGGTCTTTGCCACAGTAACACAGTCTCTAGTATGGTTTGTAGCCTCTCCAGTGGTCCTGACCCTGTTGACCCCTAGACTTGGACCCCTGCCTGTTTTCCAGACCTGCCTCTGGCCCTGTGGACTCTTTGTTGCCTGGTAGGTTTCTATTGGCTTGAACCCTTGTTGTGGCTTGACCTTCTACCTTTTTCTTGGACCTGCCTTTTGCCTCTAGCCCTGTTTATGCCTGTTAGGCCCCTGCTGCCTTGGACTCTCATTGTGCTCTGACTTTCTGCCAGTCTCCTGGATTCACTTCTTGCCTCTGGCCCCATGGATTCATGCTACCCAGAGGACTACTGCCTTGGACTCTTGTTGTGCCCCGACCCTCAGCTTCCTGATCTAGCATCTATCCTTTGGCCCATGCCCAGTACCTAGATCAGTCAGCCCTAGCCTTGGCTGCCCATTCCTTGGACCCTGACAAGAATTCTGGAACTGCCTCATTAGGTCCTGGGACCTGGGGATGGGGAAGGAGCCTACCCTTGAGGTAGACCTGGGAGTTTTGCTCTCATCTTAAGTCATGGGACTCAGACAGGGTGCTTTGGGACTCCTTTCCAGTAGATGGCTGTCTGGTAAGGAACTCAGTTATTGGATTGCCCTTGGAGCTTGGGTGTTTCACCCAAGGGAAGGCTGAGAAGGTTGTCAAGGTTGACACTGGCCTCAGCTCATCCTGAATTGGTAGGTTGCTCCCTTGTAGGTTCAACACAACTTGTCCTCGTTCAACCCAGTTCTCTGTTTCTAGTATCATTATTCCATGGTTGGTCAGCAAAGAAGAAACAACTGCTTCGGATATTAACAATTATTGGATCCAGCCCCTCTTATCTATATCTTTGAGTAAGTTTGTTTTTAAAAAACACATCTTAAAGGGACGGCTTTTTTTAAGGAACTGATTTAACTTGAAAGAAGGGAATTCTTTGAAAGACTAATTTGAGGCCTAATTGCAGGTTATGGCTTCCATATCTGTGGGATGGTGAGGGTAGGCTCCTTCCCCATCCATGCAGCTCATGGAGCCTACTCAAGGTCCATGCACACCCTTTCTCTGATCTAACCAGATATGGTTTACCCTTGGGTGTTCTGGCATGCCCTCCCACAGCTGCAATTAATCCTCTGCCATCCCATTTTTTAAAGCTACTTTAAACATGTCTCAGGCCATTTCCGCACTACACTGTTATAGTGCTATTATTCATAGAATCATAGAGTTGGAAGAGACCCCAAGGGCCATCCAGTCCAACCCCATGGTATGCAGGAACACCCATCAAAGCATTCCCAACAGATGGCCGTCCAGCCTCTGCTTAAAAGCCTCCAAAGAAGGAGACTCCACCACACTCCCAGGCAGCATATTCCACTGCCAGACAGCTCTGACAGCTAGGAAGTTCTTCCTGAGGTTCAGGGGAAATCTTTTTTCCTGCAGCTTGAATCCATTGCTCCTTGTCCTAGTCTCTGGAGCAGCTCCCTCCTCAACATGACATCCTTCAAATATTTAAACATGGCTGTCATGTCCCCTCTTAGCCTTCTCTTTTGCAGACTAAACATACCCAGATCCCTAAGCTGTTCCTCATATGACATGGCTTCCAGACCCTTCACCATTTTAGTTGCCCTCCTCTGGACACGTTCCAGCTTGTCAATATCCTTCTTGAATTGAGGTGCCCAGAACTGGACACAGTATTCCAAATGAGGCCTAACCAATGCAGAATAGAGTGGTACCATTACCTCCCTTGATCTAGACTACTCCTATTGATGCAACCAAGAATCGCATTGGCTTTCTTGGCTGCTGCATCACACTGCTGACTCATGTTCAGCTTGTAATCTACCAAGACTCCTAGATCCCTTTCACACATACTGCTATCCAGTCAAGCATTCCCCATCCTATATTTGTGCATTCCATTTTTTCTGCCTAAGTGTAGGATTTTACATTTCTCTCTGTTGCAATTCATTTTGTTAGCTTGAGCCCAGCTCTCCAATCTGTGAAGGTCATTTTGAAATTTGATCCTGTTCTCTAGGGTATTAGCAACCCCTCTCAATTTGGTGCCATCTGCAAATTTGTTCAGCCCTCTACTCTTTCATCCAAGTCATTGATGAAGATGTTGAATAGCACTGGGCCCAGGACAGAACCCTGTGGTACCCCACTAGTCACTTCTCTCCAGGATGAAAAGCATCCATAGGTGAGCATCCTTTGGTGTTCACCAACATCCTATGGAATCTTGAGGTTTGCAGTTCAGGAAGGGACATTTAGAATTCTCAGCGAGAGAGCTCCTTGGCCTCAATAGACTACAAACTGCAGAATTCCACAGGATGTTGAAAATAGAATAATAACACTATAACAGTGTAGTGTGGAAATGGCCATAGTTAAATTGGTATCAAACTGCTACAATTGTACAGTGAGGATATATTTCTGGTTTTAGACAGAGTTTTCACCTTATGCAACTATAACACTTTAACTGACTCTATCATACAGAATTCTGGGATTTCTAGTTTGCTGATGGGACTTAGAATTCTCCATTGAATTCCTTCCTTAGAGTCTTAGGTGGGAATGTCTGACATAATGTATACTTTGTTCCTTTCAACAAAGTAGGAGTCCCAGGAATTGAACCCAAAAAACTTTTACGTACAGCATGGACCCTGCCACTCTACTCTCATGCAGTGATTACAATAGCACTTCATGACCTCTCATTTCATTAATATTTGATAGATTTGAGAGACCACTATTTGTAGCTACTGGATACAGATGGAAAAAGATCTCAAGTTTTCAAGGTCAAATTCCATGCAACCTAGATATGGAGATGTAAGAAACTAAAAGGACTCACTAGGTTAGAATTTGCTGATGCACCCAAGGGAATCTGGAAAGAGGAGAAAACCTTTGCTCATCAGGAAGAGCCAGCAAAGGTGACAAAGAGACAAGACAACCCACCTGCTTGTTGGCCTCGTCAAGGTAACCTGCAACAGCTGGAAATGGATGTGGTTAGAGAAGGCTACTTTGGAATATCTAGCCAGGAAGATGAGTGTAAAAAGAAGGAGAATAGAACTCAGAGGAAAGAAAGAAACAGTTTGGTTTTAGAATCAAACTGGGTTGACAATTCCAAGTCCAGAAACCTGTCCTGTGAATACTGTGCCAGAGAGTGGCTGCAAGTAGTTTGTTAGATAGCCCAGCTTATGGAGGAGTTCTAGGAATCATTAGTGTACCTGGCAAAACCACAGGTTTGGTACCTGGCAAAACCACAGGCTTGGTCAGCCACTGAGGGGAGCTGTATCTAAGAGGCTTGCAACTTTAGTCTCCTAAAGGAAGATTTAATTACAGTGGTCCTACCCCAAAACATGGGTAACTCAGAGGTCTACCCACAATACCAGTGCCTTCTTGAAACAGTGGGGAATATTAGTTCAAAGGGGAGGCCTGCAAGAAGGGGGGGGTAGCCTAACAGGATCTTTCACACGTATGTATACCAATACTGATGCAGGAACACCAGCCAGAGATTCAAAGAATGTTTGTTTTATTGGTGGAATTAACAATCTCTCTCACACACAAGATCCAAGCAATCTTGCATTCACACAAGGCTAGCTAAAGGAAAAGGAAGGAAAAGTTTGGACAGAGAGAAGTTAGAGCAATGTGGGTGATATTTACATATCCAGAAGTGAAGAGATAAAGTGGTGTGGCTCAGACCAAGGGTCCAAGGGTAATACAAAATGGGAATTGGAGCATCAGAGTAGTGACCTGTATGCCAAAGTACTACAAGCTATCTAGCTCAGAGCCAGGGTTTAAATACTCTTTTTCTGCCTTGAGGGGTAAAGTATTAATGGCTCTCTGTCAGAGTAGACAATAGAGCCCAGAATGAGCTGATGACCTTATAGCATTAGGTGACAAAGGACTGATGGGAACTGTGATAGCTCCTTAATGGTGAGACACATGAGGGGATACAAGGAGAGAATCAAAGACAGACAGTCATTCCATGGAAGTAGTTTCAGGCACTATTGTTTCTAAAGTTTGAGTTATTGAAGGACATTTGCAAATCCATTATCATTGGAGCTTCCCTGGCTATGACCTAGCCATGCCCTGAGGTCCCAATCTGACCTAATTTTGCAACACAGATGTGCAGCCAATTCCTTTTTGCCAGTAGACTTCCCAGACATTTCAGAATATAATTTATATTTCATGCCAATTAATATTTGCCAATTAAACCAAATCATGGAGTGGGGATGGAGTGGGTTCTTTGACTTAAAGAAAAAAAGGCAGAGACTAGAGGTTAAAGCACACCGTTGTAAGATGAGGGAGCCAGAACCCTGACTGAAACAATCTTGAATCTTAGAACTTAGTGCAGGCTCATAGATTTCCAAGCAATTGGAACAGCTGTTCCCAGTATGGAGGTGACCATGCTGTACTAAGTGAGTGTTTAAGTTGAGGTGCCTGTCAGGAAAAAAAAAGTGAGGGCAACTAACAAATTTAAATACACAGGGACTCCAGATACACAAGGGAATCATTCAAAGTGCCCGGGTGCACCAGTCTAATAGTTTTGATTTCTCATACTTTTGTTTTGGTTTTATAATAAATCTCAAGTTCTTTCCATCCCACCTATTAATATATTTATGAATTTCACTAATGTCTTACCAAAGAGAGGGTCTTCTTGCTCCCTATCACTATGGGCTTTATTTGCCATAGCATGTCACAGGTTGTGAAGAAACTGGAAATGATTTGCTTGGGCATTCCCACAAGGCATGAGTTGGACCAGATGGTCCTTGTGGTCTCTTCCAACTCTATGGAACTGTTTTTCAGTCTGTTTTAATTGTCCGTTTAAGATAAATGGTGAATTCTGCTTTTCCTTTCTTCCTGGACTGGAGCATGAAAACGGGTTTACCGTAATGGAAAAAGGAGGGGTGTGTGTGTAACCTCTGTGAACAGAGGGGATGGGCAAATATAAAAGCTCCTAGGCTTTAAAAAAAAAAATCCATAGTGAATAGGGTCATTTTTACAGAATAAAATGGGTCTTGAGGGAAATGGATGCCTCTTTGGTATGTTGTTCTATTTATTTGTCTGTGTTCTTTGATATCACACTGAACCCACTCTCAGGCTCCAAAGAGAAACTGCAGCTAAATGCTACATTTATTCACTGGGTATCCATTAACTTGATAGAATTATTCAGAGAGTCAGACCTTTGAGAAACATATAAAAAAAGAGAGGCTGAGGTGCTAAAAGCATTCTCTTGAAAAATGTCGTAATGGACAAACAGGCTGGCAATTTTCAGGTGAGTTTATTCTGGCCATAAATCTACATACTGTACATGAAAAGGCATTCTCTTGTAACCTTTATTATTTCATAGGGATGAAAAATGTATTAGAAAGTCTCTGCCATCACCCATTACATAGTTCAGAAGAGAACCACATCAGTTCTGCTTTGGCCTCAGACGGGAGGCCATGACTGCTCTGGGAAGCTGCTCACTTCATAAACTCGGAGCAGGCAATTCATTCATTCACTCCACATGATCTGTGCGCTGTTCCAAACCCATTTGTGATTCATGGGATGGGAGGCCTTTGAAGCAGCACAGAGGCTGGTTTAGAGAGAGGGAGGGAAGTGAGATATCCGACAGGGCCAAAACGTTGGGACAATAGCACCAAAGAGAACACCTTCTCCCCAGTGCAAGGGATGTAGCTGGGAGAGGGGAACAAAATGAAAGCCTTGCCCCCAAAACAAGAATGCTTTCTCCCCCATGAAATTTTCATTCAGTCCCCAAATTTCTAGCATTGAAGAGAAGGAGATGCTGAAATTTGTTCATGCCTAGAACTTTTTCTATTCATTGTGCTGGCCTTCTTTCAATCACCTTGCTTGTCCCTTTTCTTTTGATTCCTAAACTGTGCTTCCAAATGATCAACTAAGGATTTCAGTTATTGCAATGATAGTAATTTGGTGACTTAAAAAAGAAAATTTCATTTAAGAGCAATTTCTCATTGGAGGGCAATGACCTCATTTTGACTTCCAGGTAGATACACACACACACCCCATTCCACAATGAACTTACAATATTTAGTCATTCAGTTAGTCCACAGTAGGAAAATTGAGACCTTGGGTCTACAGATGGCCCTCTATGGCATTTTTTTTTTTAGATCTTTGACCCTTGGTATTGGACTGCCCTTTGTCTGACCAAGAAAAAGGTGAATTGCCTTTTCTGGAAGCCTCAAGGATAAGCAAGTCATCTTTCAAATAGGTGCAGAGCCCCTCAGCGCTCTTTAGTATTTTTCCAAACTTCTAGCCATACATGCACACAAATACAGGAAGAGGGAGGGAGGCAGGGTACAGGCAGCTGATCCAGTAGTTTTGGAACGCACATCAATGCAAATTTATATTGTTGCATTTTTATGCTTACTGTATTATTTGTTTATTATTTGTATTTTATTTTAAACTCATTACTATTACGGTGTTTTTTTCATTTATATTCTACTTTAATCATTATGAATTGTGATGGATTACAGCTGTAAGCACTAAAGATTCATTCATTCTTGAACTGGAAAATCATCAGAACAAGTTCCTTGGCTCATTTTAATTTCAGGATAAAGCCCATAGCAGATTCACCACTCCACCAGCATGGAGCCACTTTCAGCCACAAGATGGATTAGAATATCTTGATTGTACCCAAGCATGCTTCCTGTGGGAATCAGAATTTCCAGGGTTTTTTTGTTTTTTTCTTAAAAAATCCCAGTTTTAAATGCACATGTGGACAACATCCAGGGATGATAGACACCATTCTCATATGAATTCACTTGTTTTGTTCTGCACTTTGGGGGAGGGGGGGACAGGTTCCCACAGCAGCTGACATAAGATCAATGCAAACCTGATCACTGGCCTTGCAGTCTAAAAGGAAAAGGGAATGAGAAGGGAAGAAGAAGGTAAGCTAGCTGAACCATTCAAAGTTATATGTATGTACCTTCAAGTTGCCTATGAACTTATGGTGACCCCATGACTTTCATAGCATTTTCTTAGTCAAGGAATTACTCAGAGAGGGTTTTCCCAGTTCCTTCCTCTGAAATATAGTCAACAGGACCCGGTATTAGTTGGTGGACTCCCATCCAAGTTCTAAGCAGGACTGACCTTGCTTGGCTTCCAAGGTTAGTTGAGATCTGATGCCTTTGGAGTATTTAGGTGTAAAAGCTACGTAGCAGTTCTGATTTATATATCCAGATGGGAAGGCAACAGACCAGCAAGAGAAGAACCCAAATGGACCTCGTCTTTTAGCTGCTGCCTCATGCTGTGTTGCACACTAAGTTGTGTTGCACAGTGTGTTGTGTTGTGCACACTGAGGCAACAAATGAAGGCCCCACCCACAAACCATCCTTGGAGAAGTTTGACTGGTAACCTTTCATAGGCAGGTGAAGACAGTTGGTTTTGGAATATCTTTGTGGGCTGGCTGCCCAAAGTGAAAGGGCCTTTCATGTGCTGTATTCTTTACATTTTACTTTTAACTGCTTTTAATTTTATTAATCGTATTTTAAACTTTTGTGCAATGTAAACTATTTAGCTATGCCACTTTCAGTTCCAGACTGAGGAGGGAAAAAAGCAGGAGACAAATAAATACAGTCAGCCCTCTGCATCCACTAGAGTTAGGGTGCAGGATGCCAGCAAAAGTGGGAAAAAATACCAATATCAAACCGTGTCTGTGTGTGTGTGTGTATGTGTGTGTGTGTGTGTAAAGAAGGCTGAGGAATAGTGGGGGGAACAGGCATGCAGGTTCCAAACCAGGTCTAGGAAGGGAGAGGGAAAAGTTGGTGGGCCAGCACAATAGCCTTGTACTTCTCTCTCACACCCATCTTGTTTCTTGGGTGTGTGGGAAGCATTGGTAGAGGGTTTCTGGTGCTGAGAAATCGATCTATGAGCCATCCTTAGCTGATAAAACAGTGGCTGATGGTGGAGGAGGAGGAGGAGGACCAGGCAGATTTTTAAATGGCTGCACAGCCTGATCAGAGCTGTTGATAAGAATGGTTCCTCCCAAAAATAAGGGCTATTTCCATACCGGGCTTCTGAAATGGTGCAGAGCAACCTCTCACGGAGGTCTTCTACACCCTAGAGTGGACTGACGTGGACTACTTTTTGTAGTTCCACACCAGAATCCACTCAGGAGTGGCCGGAACTAGCCACGCTGTGTGTTTTTTGAAAACCTCTTTTTCGAGGTTTTTAAAAAGCAAGGAGCGCGCAGCCTCGCACTGCTCCGTCACCCAGCTCCGAAGTGGATTTACAGGCGTGTGCAAGTGCGTGCCTGCAGATCTGCCGGGGGTGGGCTTCCAGCTGGCGAGCTTCTCCGGTTGGTGGAGAGCCTCCACCAACCGGAAGCTGCCATTTGGGATGCCAGAGGACTGCGGAGCAGCGAGCTCGCACTGCTCCACATGGCGATGGACTCACCCGGTTTCAGGTAAGCTCCGTTTTTGGGCTTTTTCGCCCGTTCCCCCCCCACACACATGTGAAAAGGGCCAAGCACTTGAGGGAGGGCAGGGTTTGGAGAAACTAGCAAATAAATCCATGAACATTAAACTCACAAATGTGGGCTGACTTTATAACAGCAACAATCAGAAGAAGAAGACAGATAGGACAGAAGAAAGAAATAAGGTAGGATACCAACTTATGTTACTCAGCATTTTTTTAAAGAAAGGAATTAAAAGGCTACCTAGCAATTGGAAATTTAATTTTTTTTTAAAAGACCCTTAATTATAATGGAAAAAAATAAATGTGTCTTTGCAGCTATAGCCATAATTGATTCCTTTTCCATAGTAGCTTTCTGGATGTGCCATGAAGTTTCTCAGGGTGAGTAGCATAAGAAGTAGAGAAAATATCTTTTCTAGCTATGTATCAGTGAAATCAGATATAACCGGATGTCAAACAATAATAGCCAATTTTCACCAACATTCAGAACTACTGTCATTTCCAGGTCATTTGGGTCATGAATCTGCTTCAGACTTTACTGTGAACCTTAAAGGAGCTAGGCAAGATGCTGAACCTTCTGCCCAAAATAGGTTGGGCAGCTTCGATAACCCTTTCAACATTCAGATTAAATTTCTGAAGTAATTTAACACTACTAAACACCACTGGCAATCACAGTCTGATTTCTCAGCACCACAAACTCTCTCCCCATGCTTCCCACACAGCCAAGAATGGAGATGGATGAGAGAGGGGAATTTGACAGTTGGAAGTTTGGACAGTTGGAAGCAGCCACCAGGACTGCCATGATTGTTATTGTTGTTTATGTATTATATAGCTCTGTCACTGTACGTGGTGCTTTACAAGTAAAAGAACAACCAAACAATTTCCTGCCCTTGTGTTTACCATCCAATTAAGATATGAAACAAAAGAAAAAGGGGATGGTAGTATGAGAGAGAATGAAGTGTGGGAGAGAATTAAGTCCAGCAGATAATATTCCTTCTTTTCTCCCTCTGAGACCAGGAGAGTGAAAAGTAGGATGGAGGGGTGTTACCCTGATTTCTGGGGTCCCGTGGGGGACACCTCAATGTGCTCCAAATAATGGGGAATGGGAATTAGCCAGAGCACAAGCTGTAGCACTACGAGAGGCAGGGTAAACTAGCAAGATCTTTTACCCAATGTTTACGGGGTCAGGCCGAGTCAAGATCACAACACAATAAAGTTCTAATTTAGTTCTTTTATTGTCACAGCACACTTGCGTGCTCCCTCACATGGAACTAAGAAATACTGCGTACTTGTGTACTCACACACACAGACCTAAGAAAATAAAGGGAGGAAAATAGATTGGGGATTTTAAGAAGGAGTTTTTGGGGAAATACGACACCTGATCCTGTAGCCTGGGTGGTCTGAAGAAAGTCTGTAGGAGCGGAGGTTCTCGCATGTGGAAGCTGAGGGGAAGGCTCGGCGAACAGAGCAGCAGCAAGGCAGTATGGAAGCCAAGAGCGATCCGAAGAAGCGCTCAAAATCAGGGGTTCTTATAGGGGAAAATGTACCTGTAGGGTAGTCCATTCCCGGGGAAAACAATGGGTTTCAGGTTGGAGACAAAGCCTCCGAAAGGTCAGTATTTAGCATGTTCGGATTTTGACAGCGCTGTCAATAGCGCAGACAGTATGCAAATGGAGAGTGCTTGACAGTTCAGTAGTCAGAAGTGCTAATCTCGTCAACCTGCCTGTTCGGGGCAGAGAATCCTTTGTATGCCTCGTGCATACTTAATGTAAGTTTAAAGTGTACTCGCCTGGAGTTCTCCTGAAGCTGCGTGCCAGAAAATTACTGGCCTGCCTGGATTTGTTTTGTATTTTTCGGCTTGTTCGGCTGTGTCTGTGTGCTTGCTTGTCCGGGGGCCTCGCAAGCACTTGGCGGGGAGCAGTTTGGAAAGGCCAATTCTTTGATATAAAATCATATTTAGTAGACCTCGGGCTCGGACTATGCACCACAATAACAGGGGGAGTCTTTCGCCTGCTTCTGGGCCTTGGCATGATGGAGCTGTACCTTACTCTTCTTTTCTTCCTCTGAGGTTGGAGCAGCGGTGGTTGGGATGGAAGGAGGCATTTCTGGTGTTGGCCAAGTAGCCCAACCTCCTGCCATGCAGGAATACATAGCTAAAATCTCACTACCAGCTGTGATGCCCATCCAACATCTGTTTTAAAGCCCTTCCATGAAGGAGACTCCATCACTTTACAAGTCATTCTGTTCCACCCTACCATCAGAAAATTCTTTCTAATGTTAAACTGGAATCACCTTCCTTGCAATTTGAATTCACTGATTCATGTCCTGGTATCTGGAGAGCAGAAAACAACTCACTCCAACATCTACATCTAATTTTTTGGCAGCACTGGGAATCTAACATCGGCACTGACAGAGGAGAATTTTGAAAAGCAACATTGATTAGGTTTTTTTGTATGAAAAATATTCCAAGCTGCTATAAGACTGGGCAAGTTTCTGTTTCTGTCTGTTTCTTTCCACCTTGCCTGCCTTCCTGACATTCACCTCAAAACATCTATGGGCATTTATTAGCTGATAAGAAGCCTTTGAATTTCTCAGGCATTGTTCACTGAAAGCCCAGATTATTCAAAGCTTTCCATCTCGCCATGCCGTAGCTCTGTAGTTTTATTTGCTACTGTCTAATTAAGCTGATTGGAAGCAATGCTGTCAGCCTATGCCTCACTGTAAGGTGAAGCCTCTTGACTTGTAAATTCCCTCTTGCAAGCTCATCTAGTTTTCAGCATGTTGAGAAATCAGCACACTGTTCTGCTGTGTTGCTAAAAGAACAAACAAACCTGGAGTTAGAGCTGCATGTTCATCCATGGAAACTGGGGGAATGAAGACAAAGCACTATGGAACAGGACAGAAGAATTATCCAAAACTTCACCTGCTTACGCTTCTCATAAATGTAGGTTGTTGTATATGGCTGTTGCTTTTACTGAGATTCTGGTGACATTTTGTGTGTGTGTGTGTGTGTGTGTGCGCACGCGCAAGAGCCCTAGTTAGATCTTTTGCTAGAAGGTCAAAGATGACACCCTGAGGAACTGTCCAAACCTAGATTTCTTGCATGGTAGAACTTTAGAACAAGCAATTACAATTCAGTGCAATGAATTAGATGCATGTGCGTGTGTGTGTGTGTGTGTGTGTGTACACACATACACAGTTATACAGAGAGAGAGAGAGAATATTACCCACAAGCCTTCTAGAGTTTCCCCCAGATTTCTTTAGACAGTTGACTTCTTAAGAGTTATTGTCTGCCTGGTGGTAAAATTTTAGCAACATGTATAAGCTTCTTCCGTCATCTTCTTTTCAGCACACAAGCAGTCAACCACAAAGGCTCAACATGGGCAAGTTTCCTGTTAAATGTGATTTCAGGCTTACAGTGTGACCAGGTTAAGCTGAAGTTCTCGCAAAGCTTGAGACACTGCAAAGCTTTTTGCTTAGATTTTAAACCCTTTCAGCACCATCACCACCATCGTCATCACTGTCATCCGATTTCAAATGAATGGAGCATCATTCCAAAGTGATCCAAGCTCCCCACGGATCATGTAGCCAGAACAAAAATAGAATGATAGGCCATTTCCCCACAGGTCGAGGGAATCGCCCTGAGCCGCTACTTACCAGATCTTCTGGCGGTCCGGTCCGGTCTGGTCCGGGGTGAGGAGGAGCAGTGCGTGGTCATCGATCTGCACTGCTCCGGCGTACAAAATGGCGGCTTCCAGTTGGTTGTGGATCTCTACCAACCGGTAAAGCTCGCCAGCCTAAAGCCCGCCCTCGGTAGATCGCAGGCTCGCATTGGTGCGAGCCTACGAATCTGCAAAAGGGAGCAGGCTCACAGTGGCGCGCTCTGTGCTTTTGAAAGACCGGAAAAATCAGATCTTTCAAAAGCATGCTGGAGGACCACTTGGGGTCGTTCCAGAGAGGACTGAGGTGTGGATCTACGGTAAGTAGTCTGAACCCAGTCCACTCCAAGGTGCAGATGTCCTCTGTGGAGGATGCACTGCACCGTTTTAAATACCCCGTGTAGAAATGGCCATCGAGTGAAGCACTGTGGGCCATTAGGTCCAACAGTCTGCTCAATACAGGATCTCCAACTAGAGACTCCCCAGCAGGCAGCTGCCCAACCTCTTTTTGAATCATAGAATCATAGAATCATAGAAATGTAGAGTTGGAAGAGACCACACGGGCCATCCAGTCCAACCCCCTGCCATGCAGGAACACCCTCAAAGCACTCCTGACAGATGGCCATCCAACCTCTGCTTAAAAACCTCCAAGGAAGGAGACTCCACTACACTCTGAGGCAGCATGTTCCACTGCCGGACAGCCCTGACTGTCAGGAAGTTCTTCCTGAGGTTCAGGTGGAATCTCCTTTCCTGCAGCTTGAATCCATTGCTCCTTGTCCTGGTCTCTGGAGTGGCAGAAAACAAGCCCTCTCCCTCCTCTACATGGCATCCCTTCAAATATTTAAACATGGCTATCATGTCCCCTCTTAACCTTCTCTTCTGCAGACTGAACATACCCAGCTCTCTAAGTCTATCCTCATAGGGCATGGCTTCCAGGCCCTTCACCATTTTGGTCGCCCTCCTCTGGACCTGCTCCAGCTGGACCATGTCCTTCTTGAATTGGGGTGCCCAGAACAGGACACAGTATTCAAGATGAGGTCTAACCAAAGCAGAGTAGAGTGGTACCAGTACCTCCCTCGATCTAGACACCATACTCCTATTGATGCAGCCGAGAATTGCATTGGCTTTCTTGGCTGCCGCATCACACTGCTGACTCATGTTCAGCTTGTGGTCTATTAAGACTCCTAGATCCCTTTCACACGTACTGCCATCCAGCCACGTGTCCCCCATCCTATATTTCTGCATTCCATTTTTTCTACCTAAGTGTAGGACCTTACACTTCTCTCTGTTGAATTTCATTTTGTTAGCCTTGGCCCAGCTCTCCAATCTATCCAGGTCATTTTGAATTTTGATCCTGTCCTCTGGCGTATTAGCAACCCCTCCCAATGTGGTGTCATCTGCAAATTTGATCAGCATTCCCTCTATTCCTTCATCCAAGTCATCGATGAAGATATTGAACAGCACTGGGCCCAGGACAGAACCCTGTGGCACCCCGCTACTCACTTCTCTCCAGGATGAAAAGCAGCCATTGGTGAGCACCCTTTGGGAACGGTCAGTCAACCAGTTACAGATCCACCTGACAGTAGCTGAAGATGTACTTAGAAGGCAATTTCATCACCTCTCTAGGTAGTTAGTTGGTTTCATTGGTGAATCACTCTCACTGTCAAAAAGGTCCTTCTAATGTTCGATCAATCTACCCTCCTGTAACTACTAGACCTAGTTTTACCCTCTGAGGCAGCAAAGAACAAGCCTTCACCCTCTTTTTGTCACAGCCCTTGAGATATTTAAAGATTGCAATCATGGTAGTCCTCTGTCTTCTCTTCACCAAGCTGAACATACCCAGCTCCTCAACATGTTCACTGCCATCTTCCAGCGTTATTTCTTGTTTCATTTTGGATTGTCTCAACATAGAGTTTTCAGGGTAAAACACATTCAGGAGTGGTTTACCACTGCCTTTTTCTGTCCAGTACTAAGTCTAGCCCTTATTTGCTACTGCCGTGATTTCTAAGAGGTGATCCACCAGCGTCACTCCCAATACTATTGTTGCTCAGCAGCTGTTTGACATATTTAGTCTGGAAGCCTGTCTGGCATGAGATACCCTACCAGCAACAGTGCTATCATCAGCATAGCCTTTTACTTCACTGAAATATGCAATCCTACTACCAGGAAAGGTGATGATGGGGGTAATAATTCAGGGACCCCCGGCATGCACGCTTCTTCTGATGCACTACTCAAAGAAATGCTGAACCAGATAAACAGGAAAGCATAGTGTGTATGAGGTGAGAAGGGGAATAAATAGCAGATGTCAAGTTAGTCAATTCTCCCCAAAGGTTTTTAATGCACTATAGAACAGTAACACCATCAGCAACGAATGTGGGGAGCTGAGGGCCATTGAACACTTTTAATTTCCCCAGCGTATTCTAATTATGGTAGCATCTGTTCTAAATAACTTTCTACATATCAGGAGTGGAACATGGATAATTAGCCATCCTTGTTCCTTGCTGCCAGTGTGATGGCTTCTTATTTTTTGCTCTGTGATATGGGTGGGCAGTCCAATGAGTATCCTGATGCAAGAAGACTTATGGAGCCAACAGAAAAGGATATCCCCTTCAGCAGAATAGGGCATCATTGAGCCTGGCTGCCTTTCATGCTGTCAGCTCTTGGTAACAGCAGGAATAAGCCATGCTTCATTGGTAGATAAAGCAAAAATGTCCAGCTATGATTGCATTCAGAATCAGGTGGGCTCCAGGTCTACCAACCAAAGGGATTATTTCCAGCTGTTTTTGTTTTGTTCTTTTGCACTCACACAATTATAAGAGTACCAGTGGTTGACTCTATAGACTGCATAAGGGTAAATGTTCTTGGAACACAAGGTACCATGACATAGTTGAAACTTAATGTGTGTGAATCACCTTGTTGCATAGGTAGCGGATCCCATGTACAGACAATTTCAGGAGATCTCTGAGTACTCTAAATGAATAAGCAGAGTTCAAGTATAAAAAAGGTCACCAATATGTTGTGCTTATCATGTGAGCTCTGAATTCAAACCCATGAGAATTTCTTCACTAACAAAACCTGGATATCTATGTATGATGCGTGGTTGCATTTATTTGCTGATTAGAAAGAATGAGTTTGCAGCCAGTCAGCAATATCTGTTCCTAGCTGCTGTTAGAAGATAACAAGCTGCCTTATAATGAGCCATAACCAATCCATCTAAGCCCAGTACAGTCTGTTCTCTGAGTACCTAGGTAGAAGTCATTTCCACCACCTATTCTTTAAGGCAGATATAGCAAGTATTTGATACAGCAAGTATCTGAACCCAGAACCTTCTCAATGGAAATTGCAGACTTTCTTTTTTTGGCAGCACAGCCAAGTTTTATGTGCAGTCATAAAGGATAAGTAGAATGGAACTCTCACCTTTGGGTGGTATTGTTTGCAGTAAATCGAAATTTTTGCCTCATTCTGAAGAACATTGTACATCCTAGGCTGTTGCTGTTGTATGCCTTCAAGCTGTTTCTGACTTATGGTAATGCTAAGATAAACCTATCAGAGAGCGGTTTCCTCTGCCTTCCTCTGAGGCTGAGAGAATGTGACTTACCCAAGGGGTTTCCAGGAGCAAGCAAGGATTTGAACCCTGGTCAAATGCTCTAACTGCTATACCACACTGGTTCTTGTAGATGAAGATCCCAAAATTCCCAGAAAACTAGGACACACAGTTCTAAAGAGAAGCCTATCTATGGCAAAGTTAACCCAAGCAAAGCCATATTAATTTTCCCTACTCAGTGTCTTCTTTTCAAGGTCAAGTGGTAATGGTCTAGGCTCTGCTTCCAAGCCAGGGCTCCCTGCCTCCTCTGACTCCCAAGACATGACTACCTGACTCCCTCTTATGGCTCTGACTGGAGCCTGGTATGTGGGCACATCTTTTCTCTTTCTCATTTGAAGAGGCCTTCTCTTGGTAGGACATGACACATATGGCCAGAGGAAAAAAATGCAATACATCACATGCCAAGGTACCCAGAAATCAACATCTAGTTTTTAAAAACAGGGGGATGAGGTATATTAACCAGTTGTCATGTCCAGGGCAGAGCAGACAATTAATCAACAAGCAGCAGAACAGGGCTTACTCACAAGGCAGCAGCAGGGAAACGTCCAAACAGAATTCAGGTTCCAGAGCAAACAAATCCAAAGGCCAAATCCAAGTCAACATCAAACAGGCAGAGGTTCAAGATGATCAGGATGCAAATGAACACAGCGCAGGGCTTCAACTACTGGAAAGATCAGTCGCTGACCCTGAAAGGGAAGGGCCAGCAGGTAGCCTTTTATCTTACTCATGCTATTGCCACTGGTGTTCCTTCATTAGGGCTCGCTTGTTACTTAAATGCGCTGAGCGGCACAACCCCTCTTTCTGGCATTGTCTCTCTTGCATGGTAAGAGTTTGTATTGCCTCATCCTCTGATATTTGTTCCCTCTGCTCAGGCCCCTGCTATTGTTGTGATCAAGCTGAGCAAGCTTCTGCCTCTGGAGAAGCCTCTGCCTGGGATTTCGAATCCTCCTCCTCACTGCCAGGATCTCCAGAGCAGGACACGACACCAGTTCAGGGGGCCCCTGCAAGCTATGAAAAGGGGAAGACTTGTTCTTCATAGCTTCTAGAAAAGTCCATTCATCTCTTTTTGCAAGAAAAAGTCCAGTCAGGTGAGAGATCAGTTTGCACAAGGCTCCAGGGTCACATTTTTCCCCACCTCTACCATAAAGGCATCAGTCATATGACATAAAAATGACAGCACAGTCTTCACTGGAAGTAAAATAAATGCTTTCTGCACAGTCTTTATGGGTCTCAACTCAATAGTTATTAAGATGATTTCAGCCAGCCAGGGATCACTCTGGATTATGCAAACAAAAATATCCCAAGTGTGGTCTTGACCATTGCACCCACAAGTGGTGCTAGGAGGTTTGGTACAAGTTACAGCTCAAACAGCAGTTCTAAATGGCATATGAGACTGTGGGCATTCAGAAAGCATCCCTGACATATCTGCAGGCCAAGGCTCATGGGAGGATTTCTCTGTCTTTGAGACTGCAGTGCCCTTTCTTCCTGCTAAGAGAGGGTGGCGTGTAATTCTTTCTCTTACTTGTTAACCCAAGAGACAGCAATTTACTGTCACTTCATATCCATCAGAAACTGATCAGCTCGAAATGGATTTTTGAGGTTTGCTAGTGGCATTTCTGTGCCACAGCACAGAAACACTGGGTAAGTTGTGAATGCATACAATAGCAAACTCGTATTTTATTATTTCCTCCAGAAAGATGGCTTACTTGATGCTTCTTTATTTAGAGAAGGAGTGTGGCATAGTGATTTGAATGTTCGGCTACAACAGAAGGCTGGAGAATGAAGGTTCAAATCCCCGCTCAGGCATGGAAACCCACAAGGTAATCTTGAGCAAGACACATTATCTCAGCCTCAGAGGAAGGCAAAGGCAAAGGCAAATCCCTCTGAACAAATTCTGCCAAGAAAACCCTGTCATATGTTTGGCTTATGGTCTCCATAAGTTGGAAACCACTTGAAAACACACAAAAAATAAACTTCAGACATGGGAAGTTCTCCTTGGCAGGTTTGCATTAGTAGAAAAGAAAAGAGCTTTAATCAGTTCTGGTAAATATTTATGGAGAGAGGGAGGAAATTGTCACCAGCAAAAACAATTCTTTTTTTAAAAAAAAACCAAACAAATCATTTTTTAATTTTAGAGATCCCTACTTCTCAGCACCATTCTTTGTCAAGTGTGATAAGGAGCTTTTAGAGGGCAGCTGGTTCTCACATGGGTTGTGCTAGAATTTTATTGGTGTCTTCTACATTTTTCTCTAGAGAAGTGGTGGGACATTTTCATTCTCTGTAGAATGGCTGTGAAGGTCAAAGTTGTGAAAGTGAGCTTGCACATGTGGTGCGATTGTACATTTGATGTGTACTGTGGATGAGGTCTATTATTTCCCTGTTTTCCATGCATATGGTGGATGACATATTTTGCACATTGGGATGTCCAGCATTGCAATTCAATAATGAAGTCCTCTTCCACAACTCCCATATAACTGCATGAGTATAAAGTTACTCTCTAGTTACTCGAGGCAAGATCATGGCGTAGGATTTCTGCATTCTGACTCTGCCCATGGTATTTTGATATGTGGTTCTCCTCTCTTGTTATCTGTGGAATTAGAATTGATACACGACATCTCATCTTACCACCTTTTAGGGGGAATTGATTTGTTCACAAGAGTATCTGAATGTATCCAAATACATAGATAACTATGTGCTATTTATATAGCAGATGACAATGGTTTTGACATGTATTTACACTCGCAATTGCACCCACACAAACAACTGCCCACACACAGTTGCATGAGCACATATGCACTGTGGTATTAGTGTGAATGTGTGCTACATATGCTGTGAGCGGGAATTAGGTCCAAGTTCTGGCAAATCCAATCTGGAAAGGCAAAAGAAGTAAATATGTCAAGCAGCAGGGATATAAAGGGGGCACACAAGAAGGTGTTTCTGGTTGGTGAACAACCAAAGAACTTAGCTGGTTGCCTGTCTCTCTGCCTGCTGCCCCATGGACACAGAGAAGATTGGGTTCTTCAAGTTTTACACTAAGCAGTGTAATGTCTGAGATTTCTGTTCCCTAGCTGGTGTTTTCATCTGCCGTGGTGGGCAGGTTTCATCTACCATGGGCTGGTAGTTTCAAACTGACAAAGTAGTTTGCACTCAATTAGCAGTGGGGCAAGGACAGGATGGGTAGAAATTTGCCCTTCCCAGTAGGGTCAAGCAAAAGCACACTACAGCAGCCTGTCCTAGCTTGTGTGTACTTCCACATTAATATCTTCTGCCATCTTGACCACCTTTTGATGTTGCTTGTCCATATGAGTCACAGTTTTCTTCTGTGAAATGTTGGAGGGTATACTGTCAGTTCAGTTATTCTTTAGTTACTCTTCCACCAAATGGGGAATGAGCAGCATCTAAGGAAAGAGGCAACCAATTACCTGGGGATCTTAGAACCCACGTGAAGGGTCTGCCAACGAGGTTTGCTGTCCTAAATTAGAGAAGGGTATGGACTTGTCAAGGGCTCATTGGCCTCTGGGTTAGCAATGCTCAACCTAAGCCTCAGGGCAGCAATGCTCGGCCTAAGCCTCGACCTAAGCCTCAGGGCAGCAACTGTTGGGAAGAAACCCAAGACTGAAATCTCATACAAAGCATTTCTGAGCCTTTTCTAATACTGTATGAGCTCATGGACTTTAACAAGCAGGGAGGAATTTAATGTTCCTCTCCCAGGGGAAGACATTACTAAGGACCATTGCTTAGTGACAGAGCACTAGGGATGTAAATTTTCATTAATTTTGTTCTTGCAGGAAAGAACAAATGATTTAACCAATTTTCTCCCTGCTGTCAGAAAGTCTTTGAAAATTGTGTGGTTTCAAAGACTATTCACAGTTTGTGACTTGCACAGCACACATAATAATAATAAAAAAAATCTGTTCAGGAATTATGTCTGGCATACTGTGTTGCACTGATGAATTCATAACCTAGAGTTGCAGATCTGTAACTGCTCCTTATTCAGCAATACCATGTATTTGCAATCACAACACGGTTTCCACTGCTCCTCTCTCAACCAACCTAAAGAGCCAGCAGCCACACCAAATGACCAAAGTCTGTTCAGCTGGTGATTGGGGTTCAGAAGAGTGATGTTTCTAGCCCCCTCTCACCAGTAAGTGAGGCAATGATAATCAGAGGCAGGACTGTTGTCTTAATTCTTCATTGCAGTCTCACTCACAGGTGAGAGGCATTTGGAAATGTCACCCTGTTGCATGCTGATTGCAGATGAGCTTACATCTATTGCTTGATATGGCTTCTGGCTGTTAAATTAGGCTTTTTGCAGGGGGGAGGTTGGGGGTTGGGATGGAGCTGTTGTTTAGTTAACATGTTTATAACTAAGCAGGTGATGTAGGATCTTGGTTACAATTTTCTGTGCAGAAAACTTGCTTCCTGTGAGCAAAATCTCATTTCCTGCACCAAAAAAACCAGCATTCTTGCATAGAAAATGTTGTTTTCTGAACAAAAGCATCTCTCTCTCTCTCTCTCCCTCCCTCTCTCTCATCTTTCACATATAGATTTCCCATTTTCCATTGCACAGATTTATCTTTGGTACACTCAGTTAATGAAGTAAGTAACCCTTTGTCATCTGATGTTCTCATATTGTAATATTATTTTCATCTCTACTGTACACAAGCTTTGCATGCACAAGTTCTCAGGGTCAACCCTCAGCCTCTCCAGTTGAAAGAAACAGGTAGGACATAGTGGGTAGCCCTGTGTGACTGAGTCTTTGAAGAAGTGTTGCCAGAGGAAGCAAAATGAGACTAGTGGGACACATGGTATGACCTGCAATAAGATAGATTCTCATAGGTATTACAAGAATCACAGTGGCTAGCTGAGTTGATCAATAATACCACAGTCTCTGCTTTCTCTGGCGTATCAGTGCTAGAATAGTTTAATCTCCTGGGCCTGAAAGTGACAACGAAAGTATGTTAATCTTGAGCAAGGGTATGTGAAAAATTTCACTCCCTGATGGCTTTAAAAATATGTAGATTTACCTGATCTACACCTCCTGGACTGTACATCAAGACCGATGCAATTTACTGCTGTCCATGTCTGCCCTAATGATGTGTTCTCAGAAAGAAGAAAATGCTTTTGACGATATCTGCACACTTGAAAAATGTGCAAAAGGCAAAACTCAGCAGTGCTGCTGTTGTTGTTCTTTCTACATTTTTACAATATGCATAAACACACTTTAGTCAACAGGTGTCTGCATCCATTCACATTTCCATTAATGTAACCCTTGGAAAAAACCACACAGAAAGATACATGCAATAAATATGGAGAGGGTTTGGAGGTGGGAAAAGGCTGGCTGTCATGGAAATAGGCTTGGCACAAGTACCCACTTCAAACCCAGCTATTTGTAGAGTCGCATAGTCATTCTGCCTGCCAGGAATCCGGCCTCAAATTATTTACAATTCAAAACAATGCACACTTATTTGAAAGCAGGTTCCATTGAGCTAAACACATCAATTTCACCCATTCTACCTTTTTTAAAAAAGCAATGAACCATTCATGGGTGAATAAATAGCTTTTTCTCTGGCAACTTTGGATGAACTCAAAATTGCTGACCTATGTCCCCTTATTTCCTCATGAAATCTGTTCTTGAATTGACTCATCTCCAGGTGCCAGTTAGCCCCAGATTGTGTACATTTGCAACACATAAATGCATAAAACAAGAAACTACTATTAAACCTGTCTTTGCTACCGTTGATACTCTTTGATATATCATTAGCAAAATCAAAGTCAAGTTGTACAAACCATTCTGGAATATTGGATTGTTTTCTGTATCTGTAGTTGTAGTTGGTACTCCCACCTCAGCGAGGTGGTGAATTCACTCTGGATTTTAATCTGAATTTTAAAAGAGCCATCCAAGGTGCTGAAATCTTCTTTGAGAATAAGGTTCAGCTACTTGGATAGACTAAGTCTCAGAATTGACTCATCAGCCTGTTGTCATAGAAGACACTAGCTTCCAGAGCACATATATCTCCACATAAAACCTCCCTGTATATTGAAAGCAAGCAGGCAAAGGACAAGGATTCAGCCCACTCCCTTATTAATTTTCTTACCTTTCAGTAGGCACCCTCAGCATATTTTAGACTACAGCATTGCCTACCCCTGTTTGAGAAACTACAACAAAGTCCTGCATATTTTTCAAGGAAATTTACATTATTGCTGAGATTCTGTTATCTCAAAATGTGGGTGACTGAGAGGTCCACCCACAATGCCCGTGCCTACATGAAACAGTGGGGAATTATCTCAAAGAGGAGGCCTGTGATGGGAGGATACCAAATGAGATCTTTTACACCTGTGTATAACGGTACCAAATGCAGGGGAAAATCAGTTGAAGACTCACAAGCAAGCTTGTTTATTTTATTGGGGGAATTAGCAATTGCACATACACAACATCTAAGCAGTCTTGCAATTATGTAAGGCTAATTGAAGGGAAAGGGAGGAAAGGTTTGAACAGCCAGAGTTTAGGGTGATGTGGATTATATTTACCAATCCAGAAGAGTAGAAGTGAAGTAACATGGCTTAGATTAAGAGTCCAAGGGTAGTATGATTGGAAACTGGAGTGGCAGAGTGGCAGCCAGCAGGCAAAAGTACTATAAGTTGACTAGTCCAGAGTTGGAATTTAAATACCCTATTTCTGCTTGGAGGGTGAAGATATTCATGGCTTTCCAGCAGCACAAACAATGAGGTCTGGAACAGACTAATGATCTTAGTGTTAGGGAATCATTATAGTTCTTCAATGGTCAGATAGGTGTAGGGACAAAAGGGAAGTTTCAGTGGACAGAGGAAGAGAGACTAAGACAATCAGTCATCCTGTGGAAGCAGTTTCGAGCACTATGATTTCTAAAAGTTGAGTCGTTGTAAGCTACCTGTAAGTCCATTATCGCTGGAATTTTCCTGACTATGACTTTTGCAACACATATGTACAGTCAGTTCCACTTTGCCAGCCAGCTGCTCAGCCATAGAAGGATATAATTTATATTTTATGCCAATTAAACATTTTGCTAATTAAACCGTATCAGAGAGTGGGGGTATACTGCCAGCTAACAATTCTGCATGAGAAACACAGCTATCTTCCATCTCCCAATCTGACCCTATAAAACCCACCTTAAAAACCAGGCAGATATACCAAGTGAAGGAGTTCCGCAGTGCTGGTGAGCAGGGTGTGGAAGAATGATGTGTCCAGTCCCTTCCTGCAAGTGAGGTTGGTGTGATAAGAAGAAGGGACCCTTGTGAAGTCCTGTTGCAATTCCTCATACCACATCTTGTGGTGGGAGGAGGCTTGACATACCTTCCTTCAGCAATCTGTTTGCTAGGGCCACAGAACTTCTTCACTCGATATGGATACCTGGCTTTTAAAATTATTTTAGGGTCATTTACAATTGTGACACTGGTGCCAAAATTGTAAATATGATTGTGAAACAGTTACAAGACACCATAACTGCCTAATAGAATGCCACCCTACAAAGTTAGATCACATTTCATACCAGTTTAATTCTGTAGGCTTAAATCCTACTGTTACTTCTGATGAAAGTTGAAGCATTGAATCCACCGAATTTACCTATATGCAGTGACCATTCAACACTTGACCTGCTCTAGCTGCTAGACACACCAACAGGATTTCAGCTATAGCTCTATCCATAATATCATAAAGATTGCATTCCAGTGAGGAGGCTGACATTTCTGTCTGAACTTTCCAGTCTTTCAGCAGCAGAATGATGTCCCAGGAAAAAGGGAATAAGTGTGAACCCAATTAAATGTGCAGCAGAGAAATGCTTAGCAAGAAATATTTCTAGATGAAATCGTGGAACTTGAACCTCATCACCTTGATACAGAGAGTTGGGGACCTGATGGATTTAGCCTGTTTCTAAAACAAGCAGCATTCTGGGTTCAGATTCCCTTTTAAGCTCATTTGTAACTTTCCTGCCCATCTTTCTCATCTCTTTCAACCCATGCACCTAGGACCTCTGAACTGCCTCCTGTTGACAAGCTGTTCTCATTCTCTAGTGTCTGCTGCTATTCATCTTTCACCATAGCAAAGGCCTGAGAATCTTTGCCATCGGATCCTGCCATGTCCTACATCGTTCTCAGTGGCAGCCATAGTGCAGTGCCTGCATTTTCAAGCAATGACACAAAATAATTCATCCTTGGCACTCTAGTTGTGCAAATCATGCCGAATGAGAACTAGTTTCTCCTCCTCAGGGGAAAAGATTGTTCAGAGGTATAAATGTGGAAGACATATTGATATCTGTCAAGTGTGTGGCCTTCAGAATGGGGTCACTGACTTCAATTGCTAGACAATTTGGAACGGGATCAAGATGAGTTAGCAAGCAAAAGACACTACTCCGTTGTCCAGACAAGAGTGGAAAGCTAGGCTATTAGGACAAATACCTACTTGGAATCTTGAACTGTACTATAATTTAAAAATTATTGTCCATTGTATAAATTCACATCCTTGATCAGAAGGTTGACAAATTTGGACCTGAATATTATTAGTTCCAATTAGAGTAGACCCATTGAACAAATAGGATTTAGCTAGGGGTTGATTCACAATTCAATAGAGTTATTACAATTGATTCAAGGAGTTACTATAATGGGAAATAACCAGTAGGATCCAAGCTTTGGTGCTTTATAGGGGTGTCATGTGGAGAATGGAGCAAGCCTGTTTTCTGCCACATTTTCTCTCTTCCCCCTTTCTTCCTCCTTTTTATTTCTTTGAGTTCACTACTGATAAGCAAACCTTTGCCTTTTTTTCCCCCCAAGAACAATTCCATTTAGGGGCCATTTTACATGGAACTTGGCATGAGAAGTAAATTAAGGATTATAGAATCTACCAGTCAATTTTCTGTTTCACTGAAACTGTGAACAAAATCATCAGCATCAATCTGAGCAAGACTGAATAAAATTCATAGAGTTTCACAGAGTTTAGATATATGGGCCAGGATTGTGTTGTATCTTATATAAGCACAATTTCTTCTCCAGAAGTGGTCAGGCAGTTTTGTCCAATGCAGAAGTCCACATTCAGTTTAAGGATATAGAAGTGGAATTGAGCATGGAGTGTCATTGAACATGAAAAGGTCTTGTGCATAGATTTACCTTTTATCTTGGTGCACATGGTGTATGGTTAAGCATTGGCCTGAGTGTGCATTGTACCTTTGGTTGTGTACTCAGTTGCAAACTGAGTTCTTGATTCAGTTGCATAATGTTGCCATTCACCATGAAGATGGCATAGCCCAATTGATGTGCAACTCCACATGAAGAGATTTAAACTATGGAACCACAATATAGTAACTGTACAATTTCACTGGTTTTGTAAATGTCCCCACCCAGCTCTAGAGAGCTTGTTACTTCTGCAAATAATTCCAAGTTTGGGCCTAACTCCCCCCACCGAGAGAGGCAGACATGTTTGATCCTGGGCTCACAACAAAAATTAAACAAAATGCACCTGAAAGGTGAACATGTCTTGCCCAATCCTAGAACCCAAACAGGATCTTTCCCAATAGCCACAACACTGAAACATGGGAGGGGTAATACAGCAACCACTGAAGGTAGAAAAAGGAGAGCCCAAGTGTCTCAGAGTGTTTATAAAATAAGGACTTATTAATTAGGCAAACAGCTGGGGAAGGCTCTCAACCTATATAAAGAAAGATCAGAATCGGAGGAAGCTGTTGTAGTCAACTGTTCTGATCAATGGAAGCAACTTGGGTTGCATTCAGCTTCCTTGCTTATGTTCCTAGAAACCTTGACCTTTGCCTTGTGTATAGAATTCACCATTGGACTGTCATTCTGGATTTACTGTGAACTCAGACTGCAAAATGACCAGTAATTTGCTAACAAACGATTACGGACTTTGCTTACAGCTCCAATAAGAGGTTCAAATTAGAGAGCTGTAAGCCTTGGTTGGTTGCTGGCACAGGATAGAACACAATGGTGAAAAACAGATAAACAAACTATCTTATTAAAAACAAGGCAAAGTGAAAACACTTGATGAGAATTTAAGACAGAACCAGGAGCATAAAAGTACAGCTTCTCCACTGAAAGATCTATCTGCAGCAACCACTGAATCACAACAAGCCTGTATGAATTAAAATTTCTCTGCCGATTGGTGGAAGGGAAAAAAAGAGGGGTCCAATTTAGGTTCCTGTGAGAAGAATTTCCACAGTTTCTGGGCAGTCAGTAAGAAGGCACTCTCATACTTTCTAACTTAATAGGCCTGTGAAAGTAGTCTTCCTGCATCCAGGTGCACAGACATAGATGGATGCTGGCTGAATGGCTTATGTCCAATCCTGAATGACCTCTGTCCAATGCCTGTGGGGGGAGGGGGTGACCCAACCGCGTGATGTTTTCTGGAGAGGGGTCATTGCAGATAGCAGTGCTGGATACTTCCATGCATTGCAATAATAATAAAAATAGGCATACTGGACAAAGGCCGTGATCCTACAACACAGATGCAGTTAAGAGTACTTAACTAGGTATCATCACCTGACCAAACTCCCCAAGACTACTATAACCACCAGTATCCATACCAACCAATGGAGGTCTGTTCTTCTGGAAATCAAGGTACAGCAGGATGATGGTTCTAGTCCTTCCTCAGAAGGCTACAGTGTGACAATCAGAAGCAGGACCTCTGTTTCAACTTTTCCTCAGTTTACTGAGGCCAAAGAGCTCTGACTGAGAATTCTAAATGCCCCTCCCTAAACTTCAAATCCCAGGATTCTATAGGAGGTTGAAAGTGGAATAATAGCACTATAACAGTATAATGTGGAACGGCCAATGTTCAGTCAAATGAGATTGCAGGTCCAAATCCTGTTGCCAGTGGCGAATAGAGTAGTTCTACTGAATCAATACAATTTACCCCTATCTTGATTCACTACTGAACACTGTATTCAATGGGTTTATTCTACTTGGGACAGGGTAACAAACAGGCTTCCAGCCACAGCTGTTCTTCAAAACTTCTCAGGCAATGTAGGTAGTGAGGCAGATGTGTCATCTCCACATTTACAAAGATGCCTTACTTCCATTCATCTATAGATATCACAGACATGCTAAATCATATCCACTGGTTAGCTCCTAACATTATTTCCTAAATTGTGCATACTGCATGCTGTGAAGATCTCTGAGCACTCTCAGGGTTTCGATCTTCTCTCTGGGCTCTTGGTGTGTTTTCTTTGTTCCCTCTCTAGCTGAAAATAATATTGTTTATCAGGACACAAGTGAACAAAACAGAAGAGATCTCATCTTCTGACAGCAAGAATTTGATACATACATATATATGTGTGCATGTGTGCAGTACAGCCTCAGAATTCTAGCCTTCATGTAACAAACCTACATTGTTGACCTCTGAGTCTCTTAAAAGAGGGCGAATCAAGTACACAGTTCAACTTATACAAGTTGTGATTTTGTTTTTCTTTTCTCTTTCCTTTTTCTTCTTTTCTTGATGAAGGCAGGAGAAAGGAGAAAAATCTATAATGCTGGAAGGGATTTCAAAAGAAAAGGCAACGCTTGCAAATTCCCTTTGCTGCAATTTTGCCTGAAATTGGGCAATAAAGAGAAAATAGAGATATCATACTGAAAGATTAATGTCATCCTCCATTGGTCGACATGGAGACAGAAGAATAAGTTGCTTAGGCAAATCTCTCTTTTCTAAAAATAATTTACACACACATACATACCCAAAGAGACACTTTATATGAAGGCTTATGACAAAATTGTGCATAACAAAAGACAGAAAGTTTTCATTCTCCGAGGGAAAAAATGTAGAAGTTTTCTAGATTAATGCAAAACTTTTTCATCATTGATGATCAGACATCCACAATTTGTTCTATGCTTTCCTTTCTCCCTTTCCCCGCTTCAAGGTCATTATATACCATAATCCCTAGAATGAGAAAATCAAACACAATTGTTGCATGAAATTTGGGAAGGCAGGAATATTCCCACATTCTAACGAACTGACACTGAGATAATTCCTGCTTGTTGAGGATGTAATTCCTCTTCAAGTTCATTCCTGAAGGAAGCAACAAATAAGCCAAGCAAATTTCGTCCTCTGTGAGAAACTCTTTGAAAAATGTACAGTTTTGCAGAAAAACTGCTCACAGTTTGAGATTTATTCTGTGCATGTGGTATTTTTGTGCAGGAATCATTTTCTGCACAAGAAACATTATTTTTTTGTACAGAGCATAACATTTCTGTACAGGAATATTATTTTCTGTGGAGGAAATGCTGGTTTCTGCTCAGAAAATTCTTCAGTGAAGGATTTGTTTTGTCCAAAATTTGCACATTATGTTTTTGCACAGAAAAAGAGAAGTGCTTTAAAGATATAGCATCTTCTGTGCAGAAAATTTTGTTATGGCATTCAAAATGTACATATGGTTTCAATTTATCCTGCTTTATAAAGAAAAGCTTCTCTTTTCAGTTCAGTTCATTTCTTTGCTTTTATTATTATAAAAAGTAATGAACTGAAACAGCATGGTGTAGTACTTTGAGAGTTGAACTAGGAGAGAATTCTGGGAAACCATGCTTCAAATCCCTATTGAAACATGGATACTCACTAAGTGAACTTGTGCAAGTCACACTCTCTCAGCCTATAAGGAAGGTGATGGAGGACCCCCTCTGAATAAATTTTGCCCAGAAAACCGTATGATAGAAGTGTGAGAAGTACGAATCAACTTGAGAGCATGTAACAACAACGACTAATGGTAATCGGTATTTTTTAATTGCTGCAACAAGAAGTCAAGCTAATTATCTTTCAGAAAGGAACATCCAATCATGTAACAATCTGGACACATCAAGATCCCATATTGCTTCAGCACAGTATACATTTCCACTCTTGAAGTTATGTTGTGTGACTAGATCACACTGGATTCCTTATGCTTTCTTAACACTACACAGTTCCTATATGGAATCTAACACAGTACAAAATATGAGAAAAGTTACTGTGTCCTCATTGCTTCTTGTGAAATGCTCAATGTATTAAGGCAGTATATTATGCACAACGAGCATTGACATGCTGTTCTAGGTCTATTATTGTACATCTGCAAGGGTAACACATACAGACCTCCACAACTGCCCTCACCAGCTGGATCTGTCCATTCCACGTTGTGCACAACTTATGCCTGAGTATGTCACCAACAGGATTCTGGCCTCTATGTCCTATCATGGCACCCCAGGGCCCAACTCTAACAAAGTGTGGGGAAGGGGGTTACAGCTAGGATGGGAAATTCTTTTTCTGTGAGGATGTGGAAGTTATTTTATTTTAGGATCTAAGTGTTTCTGCACAATATGGTTACTAATAAGTATCTTGTACTGGTATTTAAAAAGTCAGTGTTGCATCAGTTAAATGTAGAACTGAAAAATACAGATAACAAACTGTATGATTTGGAGCAGTTATAGGCCATTTCCTCACGGGGTATTTGAAACAGTGCGGTCCATCCTCCAGGGAGGACGTCTGCACCTGGGAGCGGACTGGGTCTGGACTATTTAACGTAGATCCGCACCCCAGCCTGCTCTGGAACGACCCCAAGTGGTCATCAAGAGTGTTTTTGAAAAACCTGTTTCTTTCAGTCTTTCAAAAGCACGGAGTGCACCAGTGCGAGCCTGCTCCCTTGTGCAGATTTGCAGGCTCACACCAATGTGAGCCTGTGATCTGCTGGGGGCGGGCTTTAGGCTGGCGAGCTTCAGCAGTTGGTCAAGACCCTTGACCAACTGGAAGCCACCATTTTCGATGCCGGAGCAGTGCGAAGTGACGAGCACGCACTGCTCCGGAGCAGCCTGGACCGGACTGGGGAGCCATAAGACCCGGTGAGTAGCAGCACAGGGCGATTCCCTCGCCCCATGTGGAAATGGCCATAGATTTTAAATTATAGAGTGTTTTTACAACACTCCACACAAACAGTTAATTTTAGGGGAATTGCTGACCTTTCTTTACACCATCAGTAACGCTCAAGCATTTCTACGAGCTTAATGGATAACAAACTGCAGTCCAGCTCACCGTTCGCTAGCATACAGATTTGTGAAGCTAAGCCAACAGTGCCACAGGCAACTGTCAGAGGTCCTTCCAAGGTATTCAAAGTTTGTTTTGCAAATCTCATTAGCAGGGCCGTCTTCATAATCCCTGAAGCTGAGGTGTTGGAAAACAATCGCACACAAATATTATTTCTCCCCCTTTTTGGCAGATACATTTCCCAATCAGCCAAAAATGAGAGATGTGTTTGTCCAAGCAGCCTGTTTTTAATCATATCTTCAAAATGCTCAGGAAGAGATACAACTCAGGTCTTGGGTGTTTGGAAATGTCCAGCTTTTGAGTTGCCAGGTCAAGACTATTCCAGGCCCTGAGATTTCTGGCCAAAATCTGAGAACTAGGATAGCCATGGTAATGTCATGAATTGGGTCTCAGTGATGTTATTAAGCAGTAATCACAATTGTTCAGTGTTTGTCTTTCAAATCCACACACACACACACACAAAGATATTCTCCTGTGTGGAAATTAAGATAGAAGTCCTAACTAAAGAGCCTGTCCGCTGGTCAAGGTAAAGTGAGATGATTCTCCCTACTCACCAAGATAGGAAGATTGAATAAAGGACATTAATTTTAATAATAAAAGAAAAATAGCATGCAAATTGCACCAAATCAGGGCTGACATTTGGAAAGTGAAATCAATTAAAATTTGCAAATTACAAGCTGCACAACAGAGAGTGTTTTGCTTTTTTTTAAAGAACACAATAGAAGAAAAAGAATCATAGTCTGTAATCCTGTAATCCACAGTTAAGGCATATTTTAAAAGTAAATATGCTTAAAAATATGTATTTAAATTTACCTTTTAATGTTAATTTTCATCTTTTGTATTTTACATAGAGATCAGTGTTAAGACTGGACTTATAGGACAGATTTTACACATGAACAAACATAGAAGTGATGTACACTGTAGACAGAGCAGGAAAATACGGCTGTTCCGGTCACGCTACAACTTTTGTATGGCAACAACAAAAGGGGCTGAGTTATTGCTGCTAATTTCCCTTTCTTTCTGTGTGATGTATCAACTGTTATCTTGTTGATGTTTTATGCACACATAAAGGCCCTTACACCTGCAGTTGTACTTTCTTTGGCCATGGTGTAAAGCCCATGTGCAATTCACAGTTCTGTAAAAGGAGTTCTCCAAGTGTAACTGCTGCAGTCAGATGTTCTTGAATGGTGCTTTTTGCCAAAGCCTTCAGAGTCCCACTTGATTCAGTGGATAATGGAAATAACAGGTACAACTGCAGGTGCACAATGGGTTATACAGAGTTGGTGTGCAGGAGAAAGATAGTGCAGCAAAACCACTACTTAACTGAGTGCATATCTACACCAAGTACCATATGGGCTCTCACCCCTTGGCCTCAGTCCTTCAATCCTGCAGCCAACAAGCAGGCTCAGAGAAGAATCTGGCTCCATCCCCCATAGCTAGGTGTGACATGATTTATAGCAATGCTAAGAACCCTGAAGGATACTGGTATATCTCAGCACTTATGTCATCATTTTACATCTGGCTATGGGAGCATAGCCAGACATTTCTCCGAGCCTGCTTGCTTGTTACAAAGCACAAGATGGCTGTGCAGGACACCTTCAGGAGCTTTTTGGTAAGTTGGAGAGTGGACTTTGGACACTGCAGAGGGAGAAAGGTTATACCAATTCCCACAGTACCTGGAAAAATACATCCATGCATAATATGCTTGCTTTACCTGTGCAGGTGTCCATAAAAGAATTCTGGCATAGTGTTTTATAAAGCAGATGTGGCAATCAAGCATGAGACTTTATGTATGCCATTTATGTTTTCTTCCTCTGCTCCTCCCTCTGATGGAAGCAATAGCACTCTCACAGAAAGATATCCTTCTGCACAGACAATTTGGGTTTTTCTGTATCTAAATTGTTTTCTTGTGTCTTATTCACAGTCTCCAGGGAGTCTGCATTCAGAAATAAGCAGTTATCACTGTAAATAATGTATGTGTGTTGTCCATTTATTTCTGATCCATAACCCCTTTCATGGATACTTCCCCAAGGCAGTGCTGTACTCATTTAAAAATGAGAAAGACATCCATTCAAGTAAAATGCAACTTTTTCAATAGAACTCTGGAATTTGATGTGTGTGTGCATGTGCGTATGTGTGTGCGTGTAATCATCCATAGAACTAACAGATGTGGAAAGTGAAGAGGCAAATAAGATTTAAAAAATGAGAAAGAGAAATGCATTGAGAACTTTATTTATTAATAATATTATTAAAATGTATACGTCTTGGGAGAGCCAGCATGATTTGAGCATTGGACTATGAACTCATAGCTCAGGCATGGAAATCCACTGGGTGACCTTGAGTGAACTACACATTCTCAGCCCCAGAAAACCCCATCATGTGTTTACTAAGCTTAGGGTCACCATAAATCAGAAACAACTTGAAGGTACACAACCACAACATTTATACTACACAAGCATGACATAGGATCTCCATGACACCCTCCATGACACACCTAGTTACGATAAACACTTTGTGAGCACAACTCACCAAGAAAAATGTCCATGTAAGTGCAAGTGAACTGGACAGTTGCATTTCTTCCCAGTGAACTTGTCCTGAAACAATTCCCAATAAAAAATGAACTTCTAAGATTCCTAGCCAGAAAGGAAGAGTAAAAAAAATCTAAAAAGGACAAACATTTCCTTCTCTTTCCCTTCCTCCTTCAGTAGTCCCTTCTTCCTCCCTGGCTTCAAGAAGCACCAAAGAGATCTGTCTGCTAGAGACTTCTTGAATTGCTCCTCTAAACGGCAGTGGAGTAGCCCAGAGCAGAGTGAGGTGTTGCATTCTGCCAATAAGGGACATCTCTAGAAAAAGGACTGTAGTTGAAACTGTCAGGAAAGGTTGGACAAAACCTGTAGTCCAAAGAAAATACTTTGAGATATAACTTGTCAAGTGCACCTGTGAAAAGTCATGTGACTCTAGCTGAGTCATGCTGAGTCAGGCTGATGAGCAATCAGGGGAGAAAGTTGCATCAGATATGGGGAGAATGCAAAGGTAGAGCAGGATTGCATCAGCTAGGTGCCTGTATAAATGTAGCCAAGTACTAGCACCTTCGCACACGGTGCCTGAGCGTGTATGCCAGAGGCTCTGCCAGAAAGAGCAAGCTGAGGAATGCAGGAACGCCTTCTGGACATTCTTGTAAATATGTATATATTGTAACTCAAGAATAAACTGCCTCCTTGATGGAAGATAACAAGCCATGTGGGTGAGTTTTTCCTAGCTACAGTGCATTGCTGCTAGGATAATCTCTGCCGGGCATGCTTGCATTGCTGTGCAGCCAGTCTTTGCTATATTTTGGACATTTTGTACACTTGACTCTGGTACAGCCTTTTGCCAGAACTCAGTGGTCGGGAAGGAAGTGCTATCGCAGTTTTGCGTAGCTCCCAGCATCCCCAGGACTCCTGGTAACAGGGTGACAGAAACAAATGTCATTTCCAATTTGCAATTCCAATTTAAATATTGGCTTCCATTAACAAATATTCAAATTGGATCTCCTTCCTCTGAGACCCTGGCTTGCCATTTACCACAATGTGCCTGAATTCAATATACCTGTGTGGAATTTGTTTATCTTGATGAAAGTGAAAGTGATGCAGGTCCCTCTAAGGACAATCAAATCCTTTTGCAAAAGGGACCACGATAGTAATGCTAAGTAATTTCCAACATTCTTAAACAGGGAAAGAGTTGGATTTAGCATAGCTTCCACTGGCCAAGTGTCAACTCAGTGAGTCCTTGATCATCTTGGTCAGTTAGGATTGCCTTCTAAAGTAGTTTTTCTCTATATACTCCCAGTTTGAAAATGCTAATTGTGAGACTCCGTGAGGTGTGGTGCAAAAAGGGTAATGTTACCAAGCTCTGCAGGGACCAGGTGGTAAGAAAAACAAGAAGGTAAAGCCATCATCTTTGTTGCCAGCTTGTAAGATCACCCAGCAGTCATTTGCTGACTGCCATAAGACCTTGGCTTGAACCAGTAATTCTGATTTTTATGTCTTTATGAGAAAGCTCATCGGTTACAAATTGACAAACCCATGAACTGGATAGTGCAAGTCCTGACTGAGAGACCTTCATAGTGGGCAGCTCATTGGGTGCCTTTTTATGTCATGTTCAGTAATTCATCCGTTTTGAAATGGCCAAAATGCCAGAGGGGAATCTCTTCCAAATGCTCAAAGAGCTGGAAAGAACCCTCGGGCACAATGAGCTTGTTTCACTGCCCATTTTATTAGCAGTCTGTTCACTGCCTGCTACTTTCCTCTGGATCAGCTCTTATGTGCTTCCAAATGTTTTCTCTCGCCTTCTGCCCCTAGCTCATTTCTCATGTTGAAAGTCATTGCAGCCTCTTAACCTTCGAGCTGCTCACTCCAGGATGTTATACTCCTAACATATAGGGTCATCTATATATTTTAGTTTTACAAGACTGCAACAGTAGCAAAAGGAAGAACAAGGAAATGACAGGGCCACTGTGGGGAGAAGATGGTGAAATACTAACCAGGGGACAGAGAAAAAGGAGAACTACTCAACATCTTCTTTGCCTTGGTCTTCTCCCAAAAGGAAAACAGTGCTCAGACTGGGACAAATGAAGCAGATTATGCAGTAGGGGAAATGCAGCATAATATAGATAAAGAGGTAGTATAGAAATACCTTGCTACTCTAAATGAAATCAAGTCTCCAGGAGCAGATGAACTATATCCAAGGGTAGTTAAAGAACTGGCAGAAGTAATCTCAGAACTCCTGGCAATAATATCTGAGAATTCCTGGAGAATGGGAGACACCCCAGCAGACTGGAGGAGGGCAAATAGTGTCCCCATCTTCAAAAAGAGAGAGAAAGACCCAAACATTTACCACTCAGTCAAGCTGACATCAATACCAGGAAATGTGCTAGAGCAGATCATTAAACAGGCAGCCTGTAAGCACTCAGAAAGGAATGCCATGATCACTAAAAGTCAACATGGATTTCTCCATGTTGATAGAGTTACTAGCTTAGTAGATGTAGGGAATGCTGTAGATATCACATATATTGATTTCAGTGAGGGCTTTGACACCCCCCCACCCCATGATATTTTTGCAAACAAATTGGTAAAATGAGGGCTAGACAATGGTATTGTTAGGTGGATTCGTATCTGGTTCACCAACCAAATCCAAACGGTGCTTACCAATGGCTTTTCTTCATCCTGGCAAGAAGTGACTAGTGGGGTGCCATAGGGTTCTATTCTTGGCCCAGTGCTATTCAGTTAAAGTCCAATGGTGGCAACCATTACTTTACACTGGAGGACTGGTATATGACATTGACCCTGTGCATGCATGTGTAATAAATCTTAGGGGGCACTGCATTATAAGACATGTTGTGTGTGTCACAGTACTGTAGAATCAGTGGCACAGAAAGCTAGAAGAGTTTTTAAGTGAGGTATATATGTGGCCTTATAAATTCTGTTGAACTGTTGGACTGCAGCTCACAGCATTCCTCACTAATGACTATGTTAGCTGGGCTGCTGAAATTTGGATTTTGGATTTTCAGTCCAAACACATCCTGGGAAGAATATTTATAAATATTCATTCTCAGCTGAAAAAAATCAAGATTCCTGACAAGTGAGAAGAATAATAGAAAAGATTGTTGATTCAATGTGGTTTAGTGTGGTATAGTGGTTTGAGACTTGGACTAGGACTTATCTAGGAAACCAGGATTTGAATGCCTGTTCAGCCATGAAAATCCACTGAGTGACCTTGGGTAAGTCACATTCTCTCACCCTTAGAAGAAAGCCATGGCAAACCCCCTCTGAACAAATCTTGCCAAGAAACTCATGTGATAGGGTTATCTTGGGGTTGCCACAAATCAGAAATGACAAAAGCACACAGTAACAACAGAGGATTTTGCATATTTTTCTCCTTGTACTTTAATGTCCTATAGTGTTGTAAAGGAATAGCTCTGCAGAGAATAAACTTTTTTTTCCTGCACAAGCACTGCCTCCTTATTTTCTTGTGCACAAAATAGCTATCCTGGAGAAAACTGTTTCTTGCACAACAAACCCATTTTCTGTACAGAAAACAGTTTGTGTGTGTGTGTGTGCATGTGTATGCTTTAGAACATGTGTTTTTACTCTGCAGCATAATTCTTCTGAAACACCTCGGTAAGTTGGTAGCCAGTTTTTATGGCTTGGTTTTCCATAGGATATACAAACCACAGAGGTTTTTGCTGTTCTCCGGAGATGCCTTTTGTTCTCCTTGCAAGAACAAGAGCCATTAAGTTGAATTCAGCCATGCTCTGGGATCATGTCTGACCTGTTTTTCCAGTCAGTTCCTCTTCCACATGGCCTTATTCAGTTATTGTTATATGATTTTTATTTTATACGAATTAAACATATCTGCCAATTAATATGTATATTGCCAATTAGACTATCCGAACAGTGGAGTTACACTTGTATCTCAGCTGCCTGAGAGGAGGCAAGCTGGACTTAGGAGGGTAACAGCAAGGTTTCCCTCTTCCTCAGCCCCATTGCTGACACTGATACTCTGCAGGAAAGGGAGCTCAGTTTGCTTTCAACGCTGCAACTCTCATTCCATTCTCTGCAGCTGCTTCCACTTGCTCTGTTTGTCCAAGCTTCCACTTCATCTGTCTCGGTTTCCCCGCTATCTCTATTGGCCAGGAGCTGGTGGTTGGTTGGGACATGTGTCTCCCATCTCCTACATTCCTGCTTGTGCAATGAGCAAGGCTGTTTTTGTGCCTCCCCATCTTCTGAAATTGCTGTTCCTCCTCCTCTTTCCTCTCTGAACTTCCTGTCTCTTCCTTTCTCCCATGTTTCTTTTCCCTCCTCTGCTCCTCTTAAATTCACCACTATGACAGATACCTTTACTCAGGCTGAGCCTAAAACTCCGACCCCTAGGGACCCTGTCATGCATCCTGCCCTGGGTTCTCCAACTATTCCATTGCTGGATTGGTTTGCTGGATTTCAGGCTGAGCCTTAAATGTGGACTTGTGGTTGTGTTGTTGTGTGGGTTCTTTAGTTTTGGTACATGTGGCCTGACTCCAGTTCGGGCTTAATAGACAGCCAAAGCCAGATTCAAAGACAACAATAATATGATCATTGAGCACAGTAGAAATAAATATGGCAACCTCTAATAGTATGCATGTTTGTGTGTGTATGTGTGTGTATGCATGTGTGTGTGTCTTTCTGTGTGTGTGTGTGTGTGTGTGTGTGTGCAGAGAGAGAGAGCTTCCCAAAATAGAGGTAGTTATCCCTTCTTGTTCAAATCCAAAGTTCTGTTTCTATTAGATCCAAGACCTCTCTGTGAACTTCACATTGTCAATGCCAGTTGAAAATCCAATCTCGTTCTCACACCCTGTCTCATTCACACACGTCTTCATCCTGTCTGAATATCTCTGAGGAAAAGCTGTCTCTTTTGAGATATTCTATTCCCTCCCCACAGCCCCACTTCACAACCACTCTGAGTTATGATTGGCTGCCTGCATGCCAGTCTGCCTCCTTCACTCGCCATCCTTGTTATTGTTTGTTGTCATGTGCCTTCAGGTCGTTTCTGACTTATGGCAACCCTAAAGTGAACTTATATAGGGTTTTTTGGGACTGAGTGTATGTGATACACCCAAGGTCAACCAGTGGGTTTCTCTGGCCAAGTAGGGGATCAAACCCTGCTTTCTGGGGTTATAATCCAATGCTCAAACCACTACATTATCCTGGCTAGTTCTGCAATATAAGCTGCCTGAATTTTTGGACTTTTCTTGGGATACGGTTAAGGAAACTGCTTTGATAAGTATCTACATTTCAAAATGTTTTACTATCCCTCCTCTCCCTCTTCTCCACAGAGAGGTCCCTATCCCTATTGTTACTGCAAAAGATGGATGAATCAAGGGTTCACCCCAATGCCAATGCCTCCATGAAACAGTAGGGAATATTAGCTTAAAGAGGAGGCCTGCAAGAGGGAGGTAATCTTACAAAATCTTTTACACCTATGTATATTGGTCATAGAACAGGGAAGAACCAGCCAGAGATTCAAAAATAAGCTTGTTTTTTTTGGGGGGGGGGGAATTAACAATCATACACATGCATATCCAAGCAGTCTCACAATCACACAAGGCTAACTGAAGGAAAAGGGAGGAAAAGTTTGGATAGGGAGAGTTTAGGGAGAACTGGTAATATTTACCAATCTTCAGGGAAGCGAAGTGATTGTGGCTTAGACTAGAAGTCCAAGGGTAGTACAAATTGGGAATCAGAGGGGCAGAGTGACGGTCTGTTTTCCAAAAGTACTATGAGTTATCTGGTATAAAACCAGGATTTGATTACTATTTTTCCCCTGTGAGAGGGAAGGCGTAAATGGCTCTGGCAGAGTAAACAATGGGAACTGGAATGAACTGAAGGCCTTACAGTAACAAAGGGACTGATGGGAATCATGATAGCTCCTTAATTGCTGGACAGGTAAGGGGACAAAAGGAGAGTTTTTGCTGCACAAAGGGAAAAGGTTGAAGACAATCTGTCCTTCCATTGGAGGCAGTTTTGGTGCCATTGCTCCTAAAGGTTAAAGCAAATAGTTATTGAGAGGTGTCTGGGAGTTTTCTTGGCTATGACCTAGCCATGTCCTGAGGTCTCATCCTGACCTAGGCCATTTCTGCACGGGGCGAGGGAATCGCCCCGTGACGCTACTTATCGGGTCTTTTGGCTCCCCGGTCCAGTCCAGGCTGCTCCGGAGCAGTGTGTGCTCGTCGCTCTGTGCTGCTCCAGGGACAAAAATGGCTGCTTCTGGTTGGTCGAGGGTCTCGACCAACCGCTGAAGCTCACCAGCCTAAAGCCCACCCCCGGCAGATTCCACGCTCGCATTGGTGTGAGCCTGTGATTCTGCACAAGGGAGCAGGCTCGCACTGGTGCACTCCGTGTTTTTGAAAAACTGCAAGAAACAGGTTTTTCAAAAGCACACTGGACGACCACTTGGGGTCATTCTGGAACGGGCTGAGGTGCGGAACTTCACTAAGTAGTCCGGACCCAGTCCGCTCCCAGGTGCAGACATCTCCCCTGGAGGATGGGCTGCACTGTTTCTAATACCCCATGCGGAAATGGCCCTAGTTTTGCAACACATGTGTGCAGCCAATTTCCTCTTTGTCAGCCAGCTCTCAGTGGTAGCAGGATACAATTTATGCCAATTAAATATGTGTTTTGTCAATTAAACCATATCATGGAGTACGAGTGTACAGCCTGGTAACACTATATTATGAGGGGAAGAAACGCAAACAGAAAGAAAAAGAGAGTAAAATGCAACATGATATGAGATACGAACAAATGGTCATGTTGGTTTTTCCATGGCTATCCTTGCTGTCCTCATAACTCCACCCTTCCAGATCTAGATCCCAGTTTGTCTACTGTTGTTGATATATCTCCAGGGTGCCAACAACTCTCTCAATCCTCAGCCAGCCTTCACATCTTCATTGCCATGGCAAAGATATGAGCCATGTTGCCCCTCTGAGCCCAGTCCTTCACGATCCCTCCTACAGTGCACATCCAAGAGAAAAGATATTGTATTATAAACTTGAAAACTGAAGGAAAGTGCAGAGCTAGGACAATGGCTAACATGGGTGGAATATTTTCTTTCTGTCCTTTTCTTCCTCTTTATTTTCTTTCCTGTTTCCCTGAAATTCAATCTCTACTCTCTGTAAATGGATCACAGTTTGTGGTAATTGTTATTATCTTCTGTGCAATCTACATTATTATTTGTCACTGAGGTACATGTAACCTTTCATTGAATCCCCTCATTTATCATTGTGAGTGTAAGGGTGATTTACGATTCTGTGTCCTTTCAGTGATTCTGTCATTCTTTCTTACATGTGCAATCTTTTATGTATCATTGCTAAAGGTCTTCATTTTCAAGGCCAGCACAAGCCATTTTGACATCTGAGGAGGGACATAAATTGTGACTTATTTCATTCTCACTGGCAAGAATGAATAGTTTCAAAAGTTGTCCTCTGTCCCCAATGAAACTGCATATTTTTTTTTTATAATTTTATTAAAGTTTCAGCAAATAAAACAAACAATTATCTCTGCAATGTTTACATGCAATGTTACTTCTTCTTCCTTTCCTTACTGGATTACAATTATTAATAGTTCCTCTATTGTTATACTGTGTATCGCAATAAAATGTTAGTAGTCAAACTTAATTGGTTAGTTCCTGCTATATTTCTCTACTTTACTTGTTCCAATGCAACTAAATTACTATAAACCATTTATTTATATGCCATTCCCTCACTATAACCTCACTGCATCCAAAGTTAGTTTTACTACTGCATGTTTTTTTTAAATGGACACATAACTAAAACATCTGTTTAGATGTCCATTCTGTACATGTTATCAGGCTTCTCTCTCTCAGCTATCACCACCAGCAACCACTGCAGCAGAGTTTAACTGTTGGAAGTAAGATAGGAAGCACAACCATCCCATCCACTCTACTGGGGAAAAAAGTGCTTTTATTTTCCTCTTTCCTCTCATTTTTTTCTCTCTTTGTGTTGTACCATTCTGGACAGCCTGTGGTGGACAGGGTTGATGTTTTTGCTTATGATAAGCAATGCCGAGGGTCTTTCTGACTGAAGAATGGGATACAAGGGCTTCAAAGAAATAAAATAAATGCACCACATCCATGGTGAAGTGATGGACCATCCTTGTAGGCCACCACCCCATCCCATGTGCTCTGATAATGAGGAACCATGTGCAAATAAATCCTAAACTGCAAAGAGTCTTGTTAGTCTAGGATTCTTCTCATCAGGGTTTCTCAACACTCAGAACACCTGTTTGTCAACCATTTTCTGAACATTTCCCCATGTTCTTTCCATTCATAATGCAGAACAGACCTCAACCAAGTTTCACACAGGTTGCATTTCATCCATTTGGAGCTCAGTCTCATCAGCTTAGTCCAGCTACAAAATAAACCTTATAAAGCACACCTGTTTTATCAAAGTGAACTTCTACAATGGTCTAGTCCTTTGGAAACACAACTTTAATGCTGATGAAGATAAATTGCCAGAGGGGGAAAATATATTTTCCCCAGCGTTGTCTGATGAGGTCTTTTTTTTCTTCCTTGAAAGATGTACCTGCTGATCCTACATTTGTTTTAAGATAGCTCATGAAATCAACGCCTGAGGTATCCTTCAGGCTCTTTTCATGCTTTTAAATCCTCCAGATTAAAGGTATTTTCAAGACATACTATGCAGTCCATATCAGTTTGGCTTAGAAGCTAACAGTGGTGAGGAAATGCAAGAGGGTAATGGCTTCATGGCTTCCTGCATGTGGAATTGGCAGCTGCTAATTATTCTTTCAAAATGTCAGACTCTGCCTAAGGTGGATGTTTAAGATGACGGAGGGAGAAAAGTAATCTTTGCCTTCTCTTTTGGTCTGAAGGCAGTTTTCCCTCTGAGTTTGGCATCTGTGCAAAGAACAGGCTGCAGAAAAATCCTTGAGGTATGGGATGCCTTTTATGACATGGATTTTTGTAAAGGAAAGAACAACAAAATCCCCCTCCTCCAAAAAAAGAGGTAGAGAAATTTCAGCTGATGCAAACAGGTCTAATCTCAGTAGTGTTATATTGATTCATTCCAAAAGAACATCTGGACTTACCTTGCCAGAATGATTCATTAACTGATTAAAAATCCAGAGTGAGGGAAAGATCATCACAAAGAATCTGCTAAATGTGAATTGCTGTCCCCAAAGAGCATCAGGAGGCACAGGAAAGTGGAAATTCAGCCCCTACAACAATTAGAGATGGGTAGATATATATTGCTGCCTCGCACATTTAATTTTTAAAAAACCATCTCTATCCAATTAAAGGCAAAAAAAAAAAAAAAAACTTGAAAAATCTTGATTAATTCTTATTTTAAAAAAGAGCTGAAGCAAAGGTGACACCCATACCTAATTCAGTTGATTTTACCTCCATTGAAACTGCCATTGATCTGCTCTGTGAAAGAGAGAAGAGCAGCAATAGCTCCATTGCTGGTGAGATCCTCCTTCCAATCCAACTGCCATTGCTCTGGCCTCTGCAGATGAGAAGAGCAGCTTCCATGACCTGTCTTATTTAGAGCAGCGGTCACCAACCTTTTGGACCTCACAGACCACTAAACTCACAATTTTAGATCCTGCAGACCACTAACATGATTTTTTTTAGATATTATATTAGTAGATACTATAGAGATAAAACAAAATACCAATTGATTCATATTCTAATATTTACAGACACTTTAGTTCATCAGGCAGGTACTATAAAGATAAATCAAAATATCAGTTTGTTCATTAGCCACTGTGTCAATTCATTCAAAATCTCTATCCTAATAATATATTTAGTGTTTCTGCAGTGTGGGTGTTACAGAATTCATACACTGACTTTTGGTTTCCCAATCTATACAGAGATTGATTCAGTAGATTCATCAAATAAATGTATTAAGCAGGTTCAATAAACAAGCTCACTGTTTATTCACTTTCACTGTCCCTTCCAGACCTCTCTCCAATCTTCTCTCTTCTCCCTCTCTCATTGTCTCTTTCTCCTTTACTGTCATTTTCTCACAGTTCCTCTCACTTCTTCTCGCTTAAGATGTTCTTTTCTCTTTGTGTTGCAGTTGGTTTTGGTTTTGGAGGCTAAACAGATATAGCCGTCAAATGTCTAACAGTATGGGTCTAAGTTAGAGCAGTAACAGTTGCAGTCATAGAGCTCACACACACAATACCCTCCAACCAACCTGGGTGAAGATGACGGGAAAATCACACACACGTTGGAAAGAAGTGAGGGAGTAGGGGATAAATCAACAAAATGCAGCATCTTAAGAAGTCAAATCTACATAGATTGGGAGGCTCTTTCATGCCATCCATTTTCACACACGTGGGGTCTCCAAAATTCAAAAAAAGGGGAAAAAATGGATCTAACTGAAAATTTAAACTAAGTACTTCCGGGCTGTTAGTTCATTTTGAGTTTAGAGCGGAAGGAAAAACGAAACAAAGGATTGTCTTCAGCTGTGTCTTAGCAAACAAAGAGGGAAACACCAGGAATTAGACACAGAAACAAACAAACAAACAAAACTTGAGTCTGATAGGAAAAGCAGCAACATTGAGTTTAGTTTATCTGTTGTATGATAATTGTTAAATACCTTGTGCTGGGCTTTGTCTTCTTCTTCCTCTTCTTCTTCCTCTTCTTCTTCTTCTTCTTTTTCTAGCAAGAAACAAACTATTCCAAAGAAACGTGAGGGAAGGGGAGGAAATCCTCCTGGACTCACCAAGGTCCTCTGTAGAAAGTTAATTCAAACTCTGAACTAGAAGGTCTTATTGCCCTGTTCCCAACACAGGTCTTCCAGCTCTATCATGTAATGGAAAAATCAGCAATAGAATATCTATGTCTATACCTATATCTATGTAGCTATTTATCTATCTATATACAAAATTCGCCAGAAGAAATTTGGTGGCTGGGTGTATGGAGAGAGAGGTAATCCCTCCCGTCTCCTCCAAACTGCTGCAGCAGAGATTAAAAAATGGTGGCAACGGTCTCTTAGGAGACCCTTCAGCTGCATCTTCCTGGTTCACCGTACAAGTCCTGTCTTGGCTCCTGGTCACAAATCCACCTCTAGCAAGACCTCTTTAGTTCAGCGGTACTTGACAAGCCGGTATTGGGATCCCCCCAGTATCAGCATCCCACAGCAGCTGTGGTCTTCAGTGGAGGACACTGAGGACTGTGTCTCCAGCTCTTGTATACAAACCAGAAGTCGGACATCAAATAATGTCCAAATTTCTCCATGGACCACCAAACTTTTCTTGTGGACCATCAGTGGTTCATGGACCACCGGTTGGTGACTTCTGATTTAGAGTGTAGGCCTGAAGGCAGGGAATGGTTAAACTATTTGTAGACCACTCTAAGATCCATTTTTGGTTGAAAGGAAGGGTGTAAATACTATAAAGAAACAAACTCCTCTATCGTTTTGGCACCACTTGCTCAAAATGCTGCCAAAACTGAGAAGCATGTTCTATGATGTGAATTGGAAACCATGGCACTCATTCAGTATTAATAGAATGAAGAGATGGATTTTTGGAGGCCAGCGGGTGTATAGGTGCTTAAAAGGCAAGTGTCAGGCTTCTCTTTTAAAAAGTAACCCTAAAATGGAGTGTGTGCTGATTGGTTTTTAATTGTTTAAGGTTTTTAAAGTGTTTTTATTCACTGTGCATCACCTCAGGGGTGATGCGGTAGGCCAAGAGGTGTCAAATAAATGCCATAGGTACACTACAATTGCTCCCCGCCCCCCAACACACAACAGTAGAAGACCACAACAGCAAAAACAACCATTCTTTTCTAAGCATTTCTGGAAGTGAACTGACATCAGTCCAACTTGGATATGCAAAAACCAGATGTTGCTTAGAGAACAAGAGGTTGTTTCAGTCTCTGGTTTTAAAGTTTTGTTACTTTAACTTTCACTGCATGACTTTTGGGGCCATTTCAAGGAGTCATTACTCTCAATGCATAGAAATGGGCAAGTATTAAAATCACCCAGGAAGTTGCTGAGTTTTTAGAATGTGGATTTGCAAACTAGACCAAATAAATTGCAAACTGTTAATTACATAAATTGGATCTCTATTCCTGCTTTAATTAGTTTGGCACGATTATAGCCGGGTATCACTCTGTGAGATCTGTGTTCTTGTGCGTAAATACCTTTCTGTAAATAGTATCTGGACAGTCAACTACATACCAGTTCTTCTAAAGCTCCTAACTGACAATAGCTCTTGCTCATATTATAAAGACAACCAAATACCTCACGGATTTGTATGCGGCCCTGAAGGTCTCCTTTTTGTTAAAACTGATTGTGGTAATAATGAAATATATAGAATTTTTAAAAAGGCAAGTGCCTGGAGGAAGAACGGTGTTACCCCAAAATGTGGGTGACTCAGGAGTCCACCTGCAATACCAGTATCCCCATTCAAAGATGGGGAATTATTAGCTCAAAATTAGGAGGCCTGTGAAAGGGGGCAACCTAGCAAGATCTTTCCACCAATGTTTACAGGGGCTTCACAGGGAAGAATCAGCCAGAGATTCAAGCTAAAATGTACTTTATTCAGGGAACTAACAATCACACACAAGACACAAGCATTCACACAATCACACAAGGGTAACTGAAGGAGAAAGAGAGGAAAATAATTGATAGTGAGGTTTCAAAGCCTATGATGGTGATCCAGAGAGCAGCGAAGAAACAGTGATGCGGCTTAGACAGCCTAAGGACAGGACTTGTTTGGAAATCAGAGCGACAGTGTGGCCACCAGTAAATGAAATACTGAACCCAACTGCTTAAAACTGGAGGGTTTTATACAATTTTTTTACCTGGAGGGCATGGCTGTGAATGGCACTCCAACAGAGTAAACAATGAATTTTGCAGAGTGGACGATGAGGTTCAGAATGGACTAACAATCTTAATGTTAGGTTACAAAGATTTAATAGGCATCATGATATCTTTGTAACGGTTGAACAGGTATGGGGGCAATGAAACAATTCACAGGTCAGTGGGAAGAAAGTTTGAAACAGTCAGTGGTGTGGTGGAAACATCCCCATCACTATTGTCTGAAAGCAGAGTCATTACAGCTTAGCCTATTATCTCTGGAGTTACCTGGTTATTTCCTGACTATGAGCTGGCTATGCCTAGCGGAGATCTCTGACCTATTTTGCAGTGCATGTGTTCAACCAGCATCTTCCTCTTGTCCAGATTGGCCATATAGTCACATCGGATACATTTTATATCAATGTCAATTAATATATTTTGCCAGTTCAAAGTCCTGGGTTGGCTTCGGTTCAGACTCTTTGAAAGACTGGATCTCTTCATATGAGGCCACCTGAATATTATGATCTTCGAAAGTGGCATTCCTCTCAGTTTCATCACTTCCACAGTCCTTTCTGGTAATGACATCGAAGAGCCTCCCTAGTGGAATTCCAGTCCCAAGAGAGACTCACTTGGTGTACTCTCTTCTCTATTTTCAGCAGCAGGCAAAGACCTGTTGATTCAAACAGGTCCTTGTCTTTTAATTGGTGGTGGCAGAAATATCTTTTAATGGGGGTGTGCTGTATTCTTATCATCCTCACACTTTAAAGGTAAAGGAAGTCCCCATCTTTTGATATCCTATTATCAGACTGCTCACTTTTTTGATGCTTCCAAATTAAGGACAGGATCCATTGATTTGATGGGGTTCTGCTTTTTTATCAGTTGTTCTTGCCTATGGAGGCTCGCTTGGAACTGTTCAAGTGTGTATGCCACTTGGAAAGTGAACTGAGAGGGGGGAAAGGTGCTAAGCCAGCTAGAGACTTTGCAAGTAGCACATGCATAGTTGGTCTCATGTGATCCTCCATTCGTCCTTCATGCTCCATGTAGTACAGTACATGCGTTCTGCTTTTCTACCAATTCTGGTTTCCAACAGTACTCCAATTGTGTCAGATAAGTGGGAGAAGCTTGTGTTAATCATTTCCAGTATTTTAGTTGGATTGTTTGTTAACTTTGTATTATATAATACTTATTTTTTTGGTTTAACTTATATTGTAAGTCACCTTGGGTTTCATATTGGGAAAAAGTGGTGTCTGCTATACATTAAGTGAAACACACATCTACCAAATCCCTTCTATAGTTACAGATGCATATTTCTATGGGCCACCTTACAAGATTCTCCTTAGTATAGTGTTAGCATTTTCCACTTTCTTACAGATTAAGCAACATCTCTTCTTTTCTTTTCCTCTCTTCCTCTGTTTTCTCTTTCTCTCTCTCTGTCTTTCTCTTTCTCTAACACAAAAGATTTCAACTGAATGATTAATGTTTTCTGTTATTGGGTTTTTCCCTCTTATTTTTCCCTCTTACACTTTCTGGGAGAAGGTCCAGGAGAAAGTTCAAGGCACTGGAAGAGAATAATGAGAAGGACAAAATATATGTTTCCATTTATTGATTTATAGCAGTCGACTGAGAGCTTGGAAATTGGGGATGGGGTTGAAGAAAAAGCAACTCTATAACAGTACTCCTCTGGTTAGATTCCATTGCCAATACCTGGAGGGGGAAGTCTTTTGTAAGATAAACTAGAGGCACTAATAGGAAACTGGCTGCTGATGAAGTTCAGAGCAAAATTCATTCAGGTATATTGCAATATAGATTATTGTCTTTAGCTGGTTTCTGCAAGCAGGCAAATATCCTGAGGCAAGTAAGGAGCAGCTGTGATACCAAAAGTTTATTGAAACATGGCTTCATCAAAGCAGAAAAAATGTTATCTTTTGTGACCCAATTACATTTACTGTAGTCCTTCACACAACTGAACATTAATATTATCTAAACCAGGAAAGATTTCAAACCTGAAGCCATTTGAGTCTGGCTTCAGACCTAATTATGGCCAGAGACTGCTTTGGTCATCTTGGTGGACAACCTACACCAGGAACTGGTCAGGAAGAGTGTGTCCCTGTTGGTTCTGCAGTACCTCTCAGTGGTTGATACCATCAACAACCATGTACCTTTGAGCATTGCCTCACTAGCAAGGGGCTTGGAGGTACCGTGAAAGAGGGCTTTGTTCTTTCCTGAAGAAACAATCTCAGAGGGAAGTGCTGGGGCATTCCTGATCAACTCCTTGGCCATTGGGTTGTGGAATCCCATAGAGTTCTGTTTCGTTCTCTGTGGTATTTAACATATACGTGAAACTGCTGGGAGAAGTTGTCTGGAGTTTTGGGCACGGGTGCCGCCGGTATGCTAATGATACCCAGCTCTATTATTCCTTTCTACCTAATTTCAAGGATGCTTATTTCTGGGCTAAAGCAGTGCCTGGCAAATGTAAAGAACTGGATGAAGGTGAACAAATTGAAACAATCCAGGCAAGACACGTGTTCCTGGTAGTCAGAGATCAGGAAAAAGCAATCTAGCCTGTTAGATAGGGTTACACTCTATGTCAGAAATTACTTGAAGGCACACAACAACAAAAAACAACTATGTTCTTGATGTTTACAAGGGGCCCTTTGCATCCACAAGGGATTGGTTCCAGGATCCCCTGTGGATACCAAAAAAGTGGATGCTCAAGTCCCTTCTATAAGAGGCTTTGTGTGAGGTCAGTGATCTCTTTCACTCCCCTCCCGCCCTGTGCTCATCCCAAAGGCAACTTCCACATGTGCACAAATGCTCTGAGGACCCCACATCTGGTGACAGGTAGAGAAGAGCATGAGCCCTAAGAGGAAACGGTGACCTGAAGCTCACACTCTTCTCTACCTGTCACTCCGTTCCCATTTTTCCTCCCTTCCTCACTGTAGCTAAGCATTCAGTCTTTTTCATTCGGGGTTACCAATTTTACAGTCCCACTCACCCTCCTATATTGATATGGTCTAATTGGCAACTACAATTTAATTGGCAAGCTACATTAATTGACATTGTTATAAAATGAAACCTGAGGTGACTGGAAGGCCAAACTAGACAGAGGAAAATTACTGACCAAAAATGTGTCATTGCTAGGAAGGTCAGCCCACACACCCCTCCAGGTGCAGCCAAAGTCATTGTCAGGCAAAATACAAAGCAACCTCAAAGATAATAGGCTTATGCAAAAGTTGAAGCTCTCCAACAGAGTACAATGGTCAAGTCAACGTTTCCACCAAGCAGTGATTATCTTAACCCTGCTCCCTCACATCTGGATGTTTCCCTGTCTTGGCTCCCCAATCTCTCAACAATACAGGCCTATTATGACAGCAATTACCTCTTTGTCACCTAAGCACTGAGACCATTAATTTCTTCCAGACCCCATTGTCCGTGTTGCGACTTTCACTATCCACTCAGCTGGGAGAGCAATTCACACAGGATAGATTTTGGATATAAAAACCCTCTGATCTGAACAGGCAGCCACAATCTCTCACCTTGCTGAATGCCATGCTATCACTCAATTCCCAAATAAGAATTGTCCTTGGGCTTCAGTCTAAGCCATATCGCTGCTTTCTTCACTGCTTTGCAGATTAGTAATTATCATCCAAATCTTACAAGTCTTCTATCCACAACTTTCCTCCCATATGGAGGTATGGCATAGTTGGTAGACTCCTGAGTCAAGCAAGTTCTGGGGTAACACCAATGCTGTAGCTTTTGCCTCCACCAGGGTTGGAATTCCACTACTGGAGCCAGTAGCACCCTGACCAATGTCCTCTTTGTTTTCTTTTGTTTTCTTTTAATTATCTTTAAAATGTATATCCAATTATGTTCATAAGAGAAACTCAGAGAGACTTACAGAAAGGTTATACAATACAGAAAAGGTATCAATGCAGTTCAAAGGACTAAAACCAGTTCAATGCAATAAAATCAATTCCCCAGGAAAAGAAAGAATTGGAACTTGAACTTGCAGTCAGAGGTCAGCAAAATCAAAAGCTATTTTCTTAGCAGCTTGGAAATTCTCATTAGAGCCAAGCCATTGCTCTTCCAGAGCGTCCTGCTTCCCAGATTAGCTTTGGATTTAGAAGAAAGGGAAATGCAAATGTCCTCACAAGTCCCAGTTGGATCAGTGAGATCCAGGGCTTTTAAAAATGTGCAACCAGACATGAAATGTGCAGTTTTAGGGGGACGAAGTTGCCGTTCTAGAAGAACAGTTGTGCAGTTAAAGCATTCAAGTCATGAACAAATAGCACCATGATAGCAAATGTAAGAAGTGACATGGGGCAATATGAAAAGCTAAGTGAACACTCTAGCCTCCAATTGTGGTCTTTGATTAAGTAGATAGATTTTTATCACCCTTGTTAAATACAGGGAACTCTTTGGACTCCCACTCTGCATTACTTATTCACCACTATTCCAAAAATAAAAGAAAAAAATTTCTAAGAGAATTGCCTGAATTATCCAGTTGAATTCCTTCTGGATTTCCAGAAGTAAGGTAAGAAAACACTATGATTTTTTTTTCTTCCTCTCTGTAAGGTGCTACAATTTTCCTTTCTCTGAGGTATTTTGGAATTGGTATTTGATTAAATAAAAAAGAGGTTGTTCTAAAATCTGTACTAGGTCTATACTGACAAGGGTATAAGGTAAGTCCTTCAGGTCTGCTGTCTCATATTTATGTATCTGCCTTATTCTCTCTGTATATATGTACACACACACACACACACACACACACACACACACACACTCACATAAAGAGAGAGAGAGAGAGAGAGACCGAGATAGACAGACAGACTGTGGGCTTTTCCACACTACATTGTTATAGTGCTATTATTCCACTTTCAACATCCTCTGGAATCCTGGGGTTTGCAGTTTAGGGAGGGGCATTTAGAATTCTCAACCAGAGAGCTCCATAGCCTCACTCATGTACAAACCCCAGAATTCCACAGGATGTTGAAAGTGGAATAATAAAACTATAACAGTGTAGTGCAGAAAGGTCTTGTAGCAATATTTGTTTCTCAGTTTCAACCATATAGTCAGTGTCCATGTCTAGACCCCTCAAACATGACATGCTCACTAAGGGAATGCCAAAATTAATTCAGGATCACAGGATGGTCCCTGATTGCTCCATCTGGGCAATTTCAACTTCTATTATATTCAGGTGTGCACAGAGCCTGAGGGGTTGAAAAGATTAACACAAAACCATTTGTGTTGGATTTTTCTGCCTAATCCTCTCTGAACATATGACCTGACCACACCTAAGGTCAGCCTGACCTGGTAACATGCAGTCTGGTCTGCTTATTTTTGAACATGTTTTCTGGCCATAAATTTGTTCAATTATGAAAATAGCACATCCCACAGAATGGGGGTGTACTGTAGGATTGCAACAAGTCAAAGTTAACTTGAAGGCACATAGCAACAATTGTTGCTGCTGTTGTGTGCCTTCAAGTCACTTCCAATTTATGGCAACTCTAAGTTGAACCTATCATAGGATTTTCTGGGGATGAGAGTTTCTGATGCACCCAAAGTTACCCAGTGGGTTTCCTTGGCCAAGTGAGTAATCGAACTCTGGTTTCTGGGGCCATAGTGAAACCACTACATCTCTCAAACCAACACAACCAATGCTCAAACCACTACACCATACAGTCTCTCACTTAATAACAATAACATTCTCAATAACTGTGCAGCCTCGATACAGTGAACCTTCATCTGTATGAAGAAACATATGCTTTGACCCATGTCAAAAAGAAACAAAAAGTCACGCATGTTCGCAAAAATTCTTCAACCATACATGTTTCTACCCTGCCCCTGCAGTTGCAAGATTAGCACTCATAGACAGATGCATTAATTTTCACAGCTAATTGTTCCATCCATTTGCTTTGGCTTAGGGACATTAGGAGAACCCAAAATAGAAGCATTCAGCAAGACTTTTTTTAACCCAACACACACATCAAAACACATATCCTTCTCTGATGTCCCAGCAAATGGGCCCAGAGGGAAACTCCCACAATTTTTGTAGCTAGTAAGTTGAATGAAAACACAAACAAAAGGAGAAAAGACAGAGGATGAGGGAGAAGGAACTCTCTCAGTGGAGATGAAAATGTACTTGCCACCTTCCTGCTGCTGTGAATAGAGTCAAAACAGTCACAGACAATTCCTCAGAGTGAAAGAGTTTAATTCGGCAGCTCAGAAGTGGAGGAGAAGAGGAAGATGTAAGCTCTGCAGCATAGGATGCTAAAGGTATTTGAATTGGGGAAAGCTATCTTTTTTAATTCTTCGCAATATTTCATATCCATCAATGTTTCACAGATGATAATAGGGACATATGTGGCCAAGCAACATCAAAGTGTGGTCAAGATGGCAAAAACTATTAATGAGGAAGATCGCACAAGCTAGTAGAGGCTGCAGCAGTTTGGTTTTCCTAAGTCTACAGAAAAGGGCCAGATGCTGTCCCTTCTTTCCTCTCTCCCCTATTGAGTTAATTGAGGCCATTTCCACATTACACTGTTATAGTGCTATTATTTCACTTTCAACATCCAATGGAATCCTGGAGTTTGTAGTTTAGGGAGGGGTATTTAGAGTTTTTTTGGCCTAAGTGAACTACAAACCCCAGAATTCCACAGGATGTTAAAAGTGGAGTGACAGCAGTATAATAGTATAATGCAGAAATGGCCTGAGTGTAAAATATTTTTGCACTTTGAGCTCAGTTTGCAGCATTTAAAGTAAGTGGAGGACAAAGGGGAAAGTGGGAGGAGAAGACGGAAACTGGGACATTTTAAAAGTAGCTAAGAAAGTGAGAGAACAATGATTAATCAAGGCTATCTACACTAAATCAGAACAATGGGAAGGTATGTTGTAGGATGATAACTCCCACTTGCTTTCCAACCACTTGAGCAATAATTCCCATTCTTGCCTGGTAGGAGGAAATGGGGAAAAGCCTGGCACATGGAAGATTCCTGGGGCTGCTCAAAACTGCCTGTCTGGCTGGTCGCCCGAACCTGTTCCTGGCAAAGCTATCATAGAACCATAAAATCATAGGATTGGAAGAGACTGTAAGGGCCATACAGTCCAACCCCCTGCCATGCAGGAATACACAATTAGAGCACCTCTGACAGAAGGCCATCTGATCTCTGTTATCCTAGAAAGAGGTTGCTGAGATGGTACAGTCTAGCTCTTTAGTTCACTGTTTATCTCTCCCTCTTCTGTAATTCAACATTCTGGTCAGCTCTCAAAGGAAGAATGGGCAAATGTGGGAGGCTAGGGTGGACATAACCCCCCAGAAGGCACTCCCAAATTAGGACAGTAGTAAGATATGGTATTTCTTGTCCTGTAGATGTTATAAGATCTTCTTCCATGTAAGGAGTTTTGAGTGTGGCCTACCTGTTATCTCACTGGTAAACCCTGTCCCAGGGTTTACAATTTTGATATTAAAATATGATTCAATGTGCATGAGAGGTCACCTGGATGGGCACATAGGCAGCAGCGGTTGAACAATCGAAAACCAGGTCAGGCCAGTACAATCCCCCGTCATGTAGCCCCAGGAGACGTCAAGCTGTGCAAGCCCACAGTATACAAAAGGTCTTTAGCCATTGAGGAGCCAATTTGAGGGGATTAGTGTGGTTTCCCCCAAGTTGAGCACTGATAGCAATAAAATCCTATCAAGCAAGGACTGTTTACATAGATTCATACCACAGCCCAAAGTAACTGAAGATGCACAGCCCAAAGTAACTGAAGATCCTGAAACTTTGGCAACACCTTGCTATCGCATCATGCAAAAGGTGTTGCCATTGTGGACCTTCTTTTCTGTTACAACACCCATTGTTCTCTTTGGAAAAGGATTAGCCTTCCGGGTACCTTTTCCCCTACGAATATTCCCAGTTTTTGAGAGTTTCTTTGGATCACTCTCGGTCATACCAGCAGACCGTTTCTCTGTCTGTCAAGTAATCCCCTCAGCCCTCTCCGTGCTGAGCTCCATTTCTTCACTGTTTTGTCCGGACCAAGGACTTCAGGAAAAGGTGCAGTATTACCCCAGCTACAATCCCTTCAATATTTCCCCTATCCAGTTTCATCTCTTTTGCTTCTTAATAGGTCTTGAATGAGTGTGTGAGTGATTGTGTTGGTGCGTGAGACTTTTATTCGATAAAATCATTCATTAGACATCTTCGTTTGGTTTTTGGCTTGGCCTGCCCCTGTAAAAACTGGGTAAAAAGACCCCGCTAGGTTACCCTGTCTCTTACATTGCTATTACTTGTGCTCTGGCTAGTTTCCAGTCCCTATCACATGGAGCACATTAAGTCATTCCCCAAGGGACCCCAGAAATCAGGGTAACATACTACCCCATCTTCTCCACTGTTCCACTTTCTTCAGGCACTGTGTACAGGCCCTCCCTCAGCTTCTCTTTCATGGGAAAGTGAGCAGCTCTAATTCAGGAATACAGTTGTGTTTGGGTAAGATTGCCTCTGTTCTTTAAGGAAGGAAGCAGAGGGGGAAATGACTGCCATCTTCATTCCTACTGTCATGCGCTTCCAGACCTAGACTCAGACTCAGAGTCTGAGGCAGCAGAACCTACTCTGAGCCCTGACACAGAGACAGGTGCAGCAGAACCTGCAGAGCAGACAGTACCACCACCTGCCCCAGGGACAGAAGTGTCAGCCTCGGCAGGGAGCCCTACTCATTCAGACACAGAGAACGATCTAGGCATACCTTCCTTCACCCAGCATAGACACCGAAAGGGCCTCCTGTGTCACTCCCAGTGCATTTATGCCAAGCCCCAATTAATCAGGCACCAGCTGCACTGACCCTGGAGCCTATAAGAACTGAGCCTTTCCCTTCTAGCCTTGGCCAGCAATCAACTGACCATTTCTTCCATGCATGCTTCTGTTTGCTGCCCTTGCCTGTGTTTCTGCCTTTGACTTGTGTTTGTTTTGCCTGCCTCTGATTTATGGACATTGTTGGGACCATTATTGCTTCTCATTTGCAAAGCTGTTTCCTTGATTAAGTAAACTGACCATTTAAGTTACTGCTGAGTTTCTGACGTGTGTTTGTTATCAGCTTCTCCTGGCTGCCAGTCCAGACCAAGATTGGGCACCTACCTAGTACTACAGCATAGTAAGAATGAACCAAGTGGCCCAAATCTTTAGCCATCAAGTGACGAATCACATGGAGAAACATCTCCCAGGTTTACTCTCAGTTCCATCTGAAATACTGGAGAGAAGGATCTGGCATGATGTCATTTGCCCAAAAAGAAATTGCAGATGAAAACTCAGCATCATAAAATGTTATGAATTCACCTGTTTCTGACATGGAACTTTCGTTTCTAGATGAGGATCTTATCTGCACACTTTGTTTATTTGTTTGTTTGTTTTGTTTCTATTCAATTCTATATTCACAGATCACAGAGTGGCATACAATGAAATCAATTTAGAAAGATTTAAAACCGTGACAATTCTAAACAAACAACAAATCTAAAAACATATTGTTTTTTACTTAAAATAAGACAATGTAAACCCAGTTAAAACAATTTTAAAAAATGCAGGCCATAGCACATGTGAAAATCTGGATAAACTCAAATAAGGTCCAAAGGCATTCACAGAAAGGAACTTTTGACTTAGCACTGGAATGATACCAGTCTTGGTGCCAATCGGGCTTCTGAAGGGAGGACATTCCATAACTGGGGTGCCATACCACAGAAGGCCCTCTCTTATGTCCTACCACAGTGCATTGCTCACACCAGTGGAACATACTGGAGGGTTCCTCCAAGAGACCTGAAATCTCATGTAGGCGTACATAGAGAGAGGGGCTCCTTCAAGTACTGAGATGCACACACCTAGACTAGGTCTACATGACCTTGGTGGTGGGGCACTGGGGGGAATGGGACAACCTATGGCTGACTCCTTCTTTTGGAAGATAGGGTGGGAACAAAAAGGTGAGAGTCTCTACCCTTGGGAGGACTCTGAAGTTCCTAGTGGGTGAGTGGGTGTCACCTACTTTCCCAGTATTGCTGTCTGTTTCAAGATTGTGTCTGTAAGGAGGATGCAGTTGGAAACAAACTTTGGCCCGTTCAGAACCTTGCTGATCAAGCAGTGACTAGCAATAAGGTAATAGACCATCATAGGCCCCAGGTCATGACACATCAAGCAGTCAAGCTGCCATACTCATTTTTTGGGCAAAGGTGGCTTTTCCCACAGGAAGAAACCTTGTTATGCAAAGTATCCTGTGGTGAGAAGGTGCCCATACTTCATTCGTAGGTTAATTTACCACATTGCAGACTGCAATAAAATGGTGGCTTGTTCTTATTTCCTGTTTCCCTTCTTGTGGGCAGACAAATGCCCCATAGGGTGAGGTAAATAAAAGTCTTAGAAACAAAGGAAGCCAGCAAGGGGACTCTAGGATATAAGCCTGAGAACCAAGGCATCAGAGCAACCAAAGAAATGGAGAAGGTGGATGAACTTCAGATGCACTGAGTTAGCCTTGGATTACAAGTCCCTTGAGAGTGAAGTTGGTGATCCTTTATCTTTTTAGTTGCTGAGATAGACAGTGTTGACTTGAAGTTAAGAGTAACATTTCATTCCATCTCTTAAAAAAAACACACAGGTGGATAAAGACATTAATGCAGATGGTACTATTTCTTTTCCAGCCTCTTTATGTCTTTCTGATCAGATCAAAAGCTACCCTATCAAAGGAAAATTGAATCTGAAGAAGACACTAGGAAGGGGTTTCTCCTCAAGATATGCTATATCATCCAGTTACACAGATGTGAAGTGATTCTTTGCAATTCCTTGCTAATATATTGTTCACACTTCTCAGTTATTACCAGTTATTAAATACCAGTTAATAACAGTTGTTAAAATGTGGGAGGGAAGTAAGCTGTACATTGTTCAATGGGCATTGCAAAGGGCATTATCAACACACACACAGGACAGATCACTTTAAATTAGCAAGGGAGAGAGATTCCACCCAGCATTGAAAAGCAGGGATAGAATGGGAAGGCAATGGCCATTTCTGCACTACACTCTTATAGTGCTATTTTTTCCACTTTCAACATCCTGTGAAATCTTGGGGTTTGCAGTTTAGGGAAGGGCCTTTAGAATTCTCAGCCAGAGAGCTCTTTGGCCTCAGGAAACTACAAACCCCAGAATTCCACATGATGTTGAAAGTGAAATAATAGCACTATAACAGTGTAGTGCAGAAAGGCCCCTAGATAGGAGTACTGAAAAGACAGACAAACAGAGAGACACTCACACACATGCACACACACCCCTCCACTGCAGAGATCTTCCACAAGAGTCTTTTCCCAGTTCATTTCCCAGATGTTCACATAGGTGCCCCTTAAATATGAATCCCCCGTTAGGAAGAAAATTAAGGATGCTGGCACACCTTCTTTCTTACAAGGCAAACATTAAACCAAAAGTCAGAATGAGAGGTACATTTGTTGGCTTTAATTATCATTTGAAGCCAGGAGATCAGGCCTCTTTCTGGCAAAGCAGAACAAAGTGGGTTGTTGTCAAGCTGGAAATTCTTGTCCTTTGGGCGATAACTGCTTTCCTCTGTAGTGGTTTAATAAAGAGGCTTGGCTTTATCTCCCTATTTCCTCTCCACAATGCACAGTTATTGCCACATTCCTGATAAACACAAGCCTTGTATCCGGAGGGGGAAATCATGTGTGTGAGACATGGGCAAAGGGGAAAGTAAAAAGAGGGAAGTTGCATGTGATTAATCGTCAGCTGGTTACCCCCCCACGCACAATTTCCAAATTCCTTTATTTCTTTTTTGTGTGTGTGGGAGGGGATGGAATTTTAATATGGAGTGTTCTTGATTAATCCCCCTGAAGGGTTGTAATTTGTAACCAACTGGAAAGATATTGTTTTACAGCACAACAATGTATCATTAAACATAATAATATCCACAAATATATATAAAGCAGATCTTGTGGAATTTGAGAGATAAAAATTCAATTTGATGAAATTAATTATACCCAACAGACGAAAGCAAACTCCCATCCCGGATTCTTTTTGTCTTTATCATTCTTTCCTCTGGAGGGAAAATAAGCTAGAGATTGGTGGAAAATCTGCAGTTGATAATTAACAGAAGGAATTCTGTGCAGGAAGATATGGTGGCACCTACTTGAATTTATAAAGACAAAAATCTATTCATGGAAGAAAGGACTACCAGCTGATATTGAGCATTATATTTAGATGGAACTTCCAGGTCTAGAAGCACTTAGTCTGAGGCCATTTCTGCACTGCACTTATAGTGCTATTATTCCACTTTCAGCATCCTATGGAATCCTGGAGTTTACAGTTTAGGGAGGGGCCTTTAGAATTCTCAGCCAGAGAGCTCTTTGGCCTCAGGAAACTACAAACCCCAGAATTCCATAGGATGTGGAAAGTGGAATAATAGCACCATAACACAGTAGTGCAGAAATGGCCTGAATATTAGTTGCCTTTGAAAGGACAGCAGAGTTGTAAAGTTATGCACAGAATTTCGTGTCCCAGACACCCTGCCAAAAAATATTTCCATCACTGAGGGATTTCTGTGTCTGAACTATTTTACCATATTTTTCTGCAAAATAAAGACCAGGATTTACTTGATGTTTTAAGTTCTTCTACAGAAGTGGTTTGTCATTTTTGTAGATGTTGAACAGCTGTGCCTGGGTGAAGGTCTCAGAAGTAGAATTGTGCACATGGAACCATTGCACATGGCTGAACATTGCACATACATGTGCAGTGGTGTTGTTCACTGAGGCACATATAATGTGTTTTAAGCATGGTTGAGGGACACATATTTGGTTGAGTATTTGGCCAGAGAAAGTTTCAGTTGCAAAACTGCCACACAGCACATTGTACTACTACTAAAAGCAACCTTTTTCTACTGGCTGCTATACATTTAAAATGCATTTTCAATGCATACACATATGCACACACAATATACATATATTAAAAAGGAACTTGATAAATCTAGCTATGTTATTAGCTACTCATTTCTTCTTAGTTATGGCTTTTTCAGGGTTTCCAGTTATGCAGAGCTTTTGCAACTGCATTCTACCAGACACCGTTGCATCCCTACTCCAGGGCTGCTTCTTAATACTAGGTGTGCAAGGAATATTCATTTCTGTTCATTTTCCCAAAGAATAAAGGGTTTCTTGACACTCAGTTCTTCAGAGAAGAAAACCATGTCTGGCATTGTGTTAGTGACTTACAAGAAATTGAGTTCCTCTTTTTTTAAAAAAACTGGGAAACTTTTTTTTGTGCAGAAAACCTGTTTCATGCATGAAAGAAAGTATGTTTTCCACAGAAAATACAGCTTATAGAACAAATAAAAATGTATGTTTGCAATTTTGTGTTGAATGCAGGAATACCACCGTTAAGAAAGCCTCTGACAAAGAAGCTCCTTTTTATAGACCTTGTGTGCACCCCCTGCCCTCATTTGTCCTTCTTGTCCTCTGTCTAGCTTTATATTCTTTATCAGCATCTGTATTGCTAGATGGTGAAAGAGGGCTAGAGAAACACAGCCTTTTAGTACTGGGTTGCAGCAGTGTGTCTGCAGTAAAACAATGCAATAGAACTTGCACTAGCTAGTAAAACTGTCGCTTGTATGCCTGTTTACAACACGCAAAGTAAACAGCAGATGTCTGTACAATCCCATAGAAAAGCTCCCTCCACCATGTTAAGCAAACATAGATGTATATGTTTGGTGACCAAAATGGAAATAAGAATTCTTAAGTGGAGGCTGGTTATTTTTTTTTTTAATCATTCCTGGATCCCTGGAGGCATTTTAGAAGCAGATTTCCAGAGCTCACTGGAAGGTTCAAAATGTTTCTGTTTACTTACCAAGGCTTACCTGACCTGGCTTTTTCATTTCACATGTCTGTCCTGTTAATTTTGAATAAAACTTTTTTGCTGAAGAATGTCAACCTATTCTGTTTTGTGGTGTAGGAACCTCTCTCTTTTCTTTCCCTCTTATTTTTCCATCTGGCACCAAAGTTTCTGTTAAAGAAATAATGCCTAGGAATACATCTATTTCATTAACTCAGACATACCTATGATTCCTGGAAAGATTTTGCAAGGTGTGCAGGCTACTTGAACGGCACAGAAATCTTTATTTTGGAGCAGAAAAAATACCATGGAGAATATTCATCCTTTTCCGCAAGGATGTAGAATGCAAAGATTTACATCCCATACAGAGATATCAGAGTGGAGTGAGCAGACCTTGAACACAGATCCCGGCTGCCTGACATCATTTTACAACTTACCTGAATAGGATTAACAAAAGTCCTTGTCTGCACTTGTGGAGTGCACATTTCTGCATTAGAAAGCAAATCTGGTGGGTCATTACCATGTTATTCTTAGGCCATTTCCACACTAGAGTGGAAGAGTATTTCACTACCTGTCATGAGCAGTGTTTTTCACTTCAACTTACTCTGGTTCCTACCAGCATGCCCTCTGGTTTCTGTTGAAGTAAAGCAGAGAAAATCATTTGTAGCTTTCACATCATCAGTTCTCATGGTATTCCTATTCCCTTCCCTCGCCCCACCCCGCCGCCACTGATTGGTCAATTTAAAAAAAAAAAGTTGTAGAAACCATTGCTACGTTGTAGTGCAAGTGTGTGATTTGATATAGCACTTCTGCATGTGGGAAAAACGCAGCAGAAATGGTTTGGGTTGTTTACATCGGAGTTTTCCCGTTTTTTACGATACATTGGTTTAACATTGATGTTAACCATGCTAAGACCTCAACTTGTGCCGAACCACAGAGGACAGAATGACGTCAAACTGGTTTAACGTGCAGTTGTAAAAGCAACAATACGACACTACTGCGTTGTATCAGCCTTGTGCGGAAAGGGCCTTCATCTGTATCACAAGACACACTAGAGAATCATTCTCCCATCTTTCAGCTTGACCTGTGGCACACTCACCCCAGAAACTGGCTACTGCTGCTGAATTCAAGACAAAGGTTCGTATATGAACATTTCCTTACAGTTTAAGGCCATCTTTAGCCTTTTGGAATCAGCTGGGTCAAAACCGTAAGGGCAAAGATGCTGAATATGATACAAAGATCTTTGCCTTTTCTGCCTGCCTTCCTTTTTGCTATAGTTATCTGACACCTTTGCTTCTTCACTCCGGCAATGAGGAGAAAAGAGTGCTTCCTCATTGTTATCAAATTGCTACAGGTTCTCTCTGAGTGCTCCAGTGAGCACACTTCATTTGTTATACATGCAGCTTTATCTCGCCTTGGCCAGAGGCAGGCTCTTTCTCTCGGATCCAGATGCCAGCGCCTAATGTTAAAGTTTGCTGGGAAACAGGCTTTGTGTCGGGGGACTTATGTTGCTAGTAGGCTCATAGATAAAAATGCCAAAATATCCAGAGCTTTCCATGGTGTTCTAGCAAGATTGCTATGATAGAATTCTTTTTTAGATGCTTTGGGCTTCGAGCTGTCATGCATCCCATGATACTTTGAAGAGTACCCAGGGCTTGAAAACTAATGGTGTCTTACTCATATGTAAGCTCCACCGCACACTTGCACATGAAACACTATTGCCCCTGATGTGCATGTGGATAGACGTGCATTGCCCATTGTGCCTGGATGTGGTTACCATCCTTGACAGCCCCATCCGGCGGGATGTACCTTTTGTCTTCATATTTGGACTTCTTGTAAAAGGTGATGGTAGAAAGAGGATGAAGGAAGCAGTATGATATTGTAGGCAACTTAGCCATTCATGTTTTAGGTCTTACGACACTGTAGGCAACTGGGCCAATCAATATGCAGGTCTTTTCAGTTTCTTTGTTCACTCCTGGCTCTGGATGCTGAGCCACAGTATGGGAATGCCTTCTTTTTAGAAAGGACCAGCATTCTAAAAATCTTAATGCAAACTGTAAGAAAAGCCTGCCCCCCATCTTCATTTCCAGGAAGTGAGGAGGACAGATGGCCAAAGAAACAAGTATGAATTGCAAATATAAAACCATACTGGCCCGTGTGTTATCCCACTGGCATACTCTATCCCGGGGACTATAAATTTGATATCAGATATGCCTGCCATGCCAGAGAGGTTGCCCGGGTCGGCACATAGGCAAAGACGTCAAACGACTGAAAACAGGTAAAAACCAGAAAAATCCCCAGTCACGTAGCCCAAGGAGACCTCAGGCTATACACATCCATATACACAAAGGGTCCTCAGCCAATAATAGCCAATTTGAGGGGATTAGCATGTTTTCTCCAGGTTGAGCAACTTTGACTCTGGAAAATCCTACGAGGCAAGGTCCATCTACATAAACCAATACTGCAACCCAACATAAACCAATCTTGCAAACTACCAAGTTGTCATTGTACGGCATTCCTTCCTTTGTTGTGGCCATTGTTTTTCTCGGGGGAAGGCCTGCCCTTGAGGTACGTTCTGCCCTATAAGCAGTCCTAGTTTTTGAGGGTCTCTTCAGAGAACTCCCCACCAAGCTAGCAGACTGGCACTCTGTTAGTTGAGTGATCCCCTCAGCGGTCTCTTCACTGAGCTCCATTCTTCTCGCTACTTCCCAGACTGAAGACTTCAGGATAGGTGCAGTATCACCACCTCTACATTCCCTTTGCTATATCCCCTATCCATTTTTCACCTCTTTTCCTTCTCAATAGGCCTTGTGTGCGTGAGTGAGTAAGTGCATTGGTGCGTGGTACTATATTCATTTAATAAAATTCATTTATTTGGTACATCTGTCTGGCTTTTTGCTTGGCCTGACGCTGTAAAGTTGGGTAAAAGATCCTGCTGGGTTACCTTGCCCTTTGTTTTGCTAATGCCAGTGCTCCGCTAATTTCCCCAACCTTTATAAGTTGGAGCGAATCAAGATGTCCCCCATGGGACCCACAGAAGTCAGGGTAACATATAAGTGACAAAGAGAGAGAGAGAGAGAGAGAGAGAGAGAGGGGGAGGGAGGGAGGGAGAGGATAGATAGATAGATAGATAGATAGATAGATAGATAGATAGATAGATTTTTTGTTTGGTGGTGATGGTGGTGGTGTGATATAGCCTAGATTTTAGGAGCAAACAGAACCAATTTCTGAGTGAGAATGAAATGTTGCTGCTAGGAATTGCCACCAAATGGTCTGGGATAACAGGAACTCCATCTGGATGGAAATTTAGAAGATGGAACCCCTAACTCACACAGTGTACATATGATGAATGGAAAAGCCATTTCTGAATATGGAAATAGGCTCTTTTCCTCTCACATGGGTGAGTGAACCAAGTTTCACAGAAGCAGTGTAACTCAGTCAAATAAAGCAGACCAATGCAGATTTGTTAATTTTGGCCCTTTCCGCACCAGGGTATTAAAATGGTGCACAGCGACCTCTGACAGAGGTCATCTGCACCGTGGAGTGGATTGGGGTGGACTACTTTTCGTAGTTCCGCACCTCAATCCACTCCAAAGTGACTGGAACTGGCGGCGCTGCATGTTTTTTAAAAACCTCTTTTCAGAGGTTTTTAAAAAGCACAAAGCGCGCAGCCCTGCGCAGCTCCATCGCGGCGCTCCGGTGCAGATTTGCAGGTGCGCACTAGCCTGCAGATCTGCCAGGGGTGGGCTTCCGGCTGGCGAGCTTCTCTGGTTGGTGGAGAGCCTCCGCCAGCTGGAAGCCGCCATTTTGGACGCCGGAGGAGTGCAGAGCAGCCAGTTTGTGCTGCTCCGCATGGCAATGGACTTACCCGGCTGCCCGTAAGCTCTGTTTCGGCGCGTTTTTCCCCATTTCCCCCTCCACATGTGGAAAGGGCCTTAATCTGGAGGGTCTACATTTCTGGATTACTTTGGCACAGAATTGTAATATATTTAAACACAAAATAACAGGCCCAGTTCTGCCCTATCCCAGTTTCTGCAGTTTTCATTCTATATTCAGCCTCTCTCCCCACTCTACTTTCTTTTTTCCCACTGATTGTTCATTAAGGTAATGCATTGAACACCCAGACAATTAAAGCCAAGGCTGCACACTGCTATAATTCTTGCCCATCCATACAAATTGCATTGGTAGATTCCAGAGAATGAGGCCTCGTAAATCATCCACCACAGCCATCCTTCTGAGTGTTTCTGCTAGGCACCTGAACATAAATCCTGTGCTTTAGTGATTAAAATTCCAGCTCTAATCTTCCAGGGATTCCTTTTAGTTTCACTTGAACAAGATAAATAAAATAACAAATGCTTAGCAAAGCTTTCTGCCCAGTGCTTATCTTGGAGTGGCAGGGTAGGGGGAAGTGAGGATGAAGAGAAGGAGCTGGGACAAGGAGCTTCTAGATTTTCCTCTCCTTTCCAGAAACAGCGGCGTACTCCAACTGCCAATTTCCTTTAGGAATACAGAGCTAAAAAGAAGCATGCCCTTACCTTGTCACTAGCCAGGACACTGGGGATTCTTGATAGGATATACTCCCTGCCTTCTAGTAGGGATACCGTTGCAAGGGAGAAACTAAACTGGCCCTATCCATCATCCAGTGAAAGTGAAGATATTCCAAGTCTTCTTTCCTCATTCCTTTTCTCCTTTCCTGCTGTTTCTGTTGCCACTACTGTTTTATTTTAACATTTGTGAGGTGTTTAAAAAACTCACCACTTAATTCATAGATCATTGTAATTCTAGTATAGTATAGTATAATATACTCCATGTGCTGAGAACCCACGCTCCCCAGCTTCTTTGCTTATACCGGGCTACAGGACCAGGTGTAGTATTTCCCCAAAAATCCTCCTGAAAATCCCCTATCCATTTTCCTCTCTTTATTTCCTTAGGACTGTGTGTGTGGCTGCGCAATTGTGCAGTATTTAATTTTCTGAGTGAGCGCGTACGTTTACTGTGATTTATAAATAAAGAAAAAGAATTTTTATTTACTTCTGTTTGATTATTGACTCAGCCTGACCCTGTAGACATTGGGTTCAAGATCTCGCTACGTTGCCCTGCCTCTCGCATTGCTAACTAGTGCTCTAGCTAATTCCCATTCCCCATTATTTTGAGCACATTGAGGTGTCCCTCCCGGGACCCCAGAAATCAGGGTAACACATTGCTCCTTGTCCTAGTCTCCAGAGCAGTAGGAAACAGACTCACTCCATCCCCCTTATAAGATCACATCAAATATTTAAACATAGCTATCATGTTGCCTCTTTACCTTCTCTTCTCCAAACTAAACATACCCATCTCCCTAGGCTACTCCTCACAGGGCGTGGTTTCCAGGCTTTATTATGTACAGTAATCCGCATATAAAATTTTGCTACCTCTCCTAATTGAGCACATGTCCTTACCAGAGTGGGAGGCAGAAATGGCTAAGGTAGAAGAAACTATAATATAGCCATGCGCCATCTCCCTCCCTAACAGTAGAGTTGAAGAGATGTTGTTTCATTGGTGGGAAACAGCTGGCTGGTGATTATATGTCACAGTAGTTGTTAACTGCACAAATGGCTAGTTGCTAATAGACTGGGCATCATTTGTAACAAAGCAAAATCTCTTGTAAGTGCAGACATTGCTGATCCTCGCTCAAGGAAAACTGAAAGGACTATTAAAGAAAAGGAAGCAAAACACCTCAATTTAGCAGTGGACACAAAAAAGAAAGTGAAAATGCAAATCAATGTGAAATAGCCTCATTCATTATGTCTGGCAAAAGAATTGTACCTAAGCTTGCTGCCAGAAGAAAAGAAAAATGCTGAAGATCAGAGCAATTTCAAGCATTGTAAATATAAGCAAAATGTTATGCTGTTTAAGCTTGACATCTAGCCCAAAGGTCTGTTCTTCCCATGTCTCAGAAAGAAAGAAGCTTGTGAAGGAAAGCTACGATCATAAATCCAGTGCTGGGGTGTTCTTCTGTTTTGTCTGAACCTCCTTTCTTTTGATTTAAATCCAAGGTTCAGGATTCTGCAGCAGGGTTCCAAAAGTTTGTTCCACCTTCTACACAACAGACCTTTCCTACTTTCCAGTTTGGCAGGGGGCCTTTCTGCTCTACACTGTTAAAGTGCTGTTATTCTACTTTCAAAATACTGTGGAATTCTGGAGTTTGTAGTTTACTGAGGCCAAAGAAGTCTCTAGCTGAGAATTCTAAAGGCCCCTCCCTAAACTGCAAACCTCAGGATTCCATAGGATGTTGAAAGTGGAATAATAGCACTATAACAGCATGCTGCAGAAAGGCTCAGCGACTGTCTTGAATAATCCTCTGTTTTCCTGCTTTTTTTGTTTTTCAGCCATTGTTGAAATGTTCTAGTCTCACTCTTGTCCTTCCACTTTCCCCCTTTATCCATAGCTTAACTCCTTTTTTGCAAATTAAGTTCAAAGTTCAAAAGAAGTTTGCACTCAGTTTACTAGGTTGGAGTGAGGGGAGAGGAGAGAGCCCCTTCCCAGTAGGGTCAGGCAAAGGCAAGCTGCTGCAGCCTCTTCGAGCTTGTGTGTTCTACTTCATTAATAACGTCTGTCATCTTCTGTTCCTTAGCCATGACATCCCAGTTTTCATTTGTGAAATGTTGGAAGCTATGCCCTTTATTAAGTATGTAATGGTAGCTACCCTGTAACTATTAAATATTTTTAAAAGGGCATAGATGCTCCCTGACAGCCATTGTGATGTAGTGATCTGAGCATTGGACTATGACCCAGAGACCAGGGTTCGGTTCCCCACTCAGCCATGAAAACTCACTGGGTGAGCTTGGTCTCAGCCCCAGAAAATCTATGATAAGTTTGCCATAGGGTTGTCATAAGTTGGAAATGACTTGAAGGCACACAATAGCAACAGTCATATCACTTCTCACATCTTCTCTTCTCCCTGTCATTCACCAGTCCGTATCTCACGTGCAAACACAGACAGGATCCTCCCAAACAACCACAACACACAGATATGAATGGGACAATACTTACTGCAGCCCAGCACACATGAGACAGGGAAAGCCCATGAGACTCAGAGCATCTATATAGAGAAGAGACATTAATTAGGCAAACAGCTGGGGGACGCTGCTGGGTAATAAATACAATGTTACCCCAAAATGTGGGTGACTCAGGGGTTCACCAATGATGCCAGCACCTCTATGCAAAGATGGGGAATATTAGATCCAATTAAGAGGCCTGTGGAAGGGGGGTAACCCAGTGTTTATAGGGTCTTCACAGGAAAGAACGGGCCAGAGAGTAAAAAGCAAGTTCAACTGTATTTTATTGGAAGAATTGATTACACACATGCAAGAGCCAAACAGTCACACACTCATACAAGGCTAACTGAAGGAGAAAGGGAAGAAAGGTTTTGGACAGCAATATTCAGGGTGTCATGGATAATATTTACTAGTCTCGGTGAGTAGCAAAGAAGAAGCAATGTGGCTTAGACTCATGTCTAAGGACAGTATACAATCAGGAATTGGAGTGACAGCATGGCTATCAGCAAGCGATGTACTGCATCTAACTGGCTAAAACTACATGCGGCCCATGGTAAACCCTAATACTTCAATTTTCCTCTGTAATCCCTCTGAAAGGGCAACAGGAAGAGACATCGGCCATTTCCACACTACACTGTTATAGTGCTATTATTCCACTTTCAACATTTTGTGAAATTCTGGACAGTGTAGTTTACTGAAGCCAGAGAGCTCTCTGGCTGAAAATTCTAAACGCCTCTCCCTAAACTGCAAATCCAAGGATTCCATAGGATGTTGAAAGTGGAATAATAGCACTATAACAGTGTAGTGTGAAAATGACTACCATCTCCTTTACTGTCATAATTCTGAGAGAAACTGCAGAGGAAAAACAAGTATTTAAGGACAGTAGAGAATTCTGGGTGCTTGTGGGCATGGGGGAATTTTCACATGTTCGGGGGATTTTCTGAGGATATGGGAGCAAACACTGTCCAAAATTTGTTCCTTTAATAAATGAGATGGGAGACTTTGAGGGCCACTAAAATGGAACCCAGGAGGCACATGAAATCATTGGGAACACTTTACCAAATCCTGCTGTAAGTGAACCAAACATCTGTAAGAACTTAACAGGTCTTTGCTTGAAATGAAAAGCTGGTCCCCCCACCCCCCCCAGTTTGGACAATTTGTTGTTGTTGTTGTTTTTTAAAAAAACTTCAGTTCAATGAAAACTGACTGCAATTCAAGCAAGCAGATAGAGTTTTTGAGAAATTTACTGCTCAGAGCAGGCAAAACAGACTTGCAAATAGAATTTCTCCTGCTGAGTGCTCATGTTCTTGCTCTTGAGGGTGCTAAACAAATGTAAATTATAATATTTAACCTCAGCTGTGGTAAGCAAGTCAGATGCAGCTAAAGCTAGTCTCTGTACAGAGCTCCTGTGCTTAAAGTTTCCTTGAATTGCAAGTTGCCTTTTATACTTTCTTTCTAGAATGTTTGTTGACACACAAGCATGCGCACGCGCGTGCACACATGCAAGCACACACACACACACACTGCTAGCCTCTAAATGCCCTTTATAGTTTTCATAGTCACTCATTGCAGAATTTACTGTCAACCAGATAGCATTTTTTTTTTCGTTTAGTGAAGCAATATGGTAACACAACAGGGTCCCTAAAGAAAGATCAGTATCATTATTTTCCTGGTGTTCAATTTCTCTAATGAAATAAATTCCAATTTATGAAGCCTTTGTTATAACATATAACTCACTGTAGAGGGTAAACGTTGCAGCCTCCGACTGTAATGACATTCTAAGTTTCTGCCCACAAATGCAATCTCCACTAATAGGAGTCATAAGTGAGTTGTATAACTGGTTGAAACTGATCAGAGGAAAATTATGATGAAAAGTTTTTTTCCCCTCAAATTGGGTTTGGGGCAGATAAAGAATACAAAGACTGAGATAACATGAAAGTACGCTAAACAACTGTGGTCAAAAAACATAACACTCACTTCAAGTGTTATGATAATAGCCATACACCCCCATGCTTTGATATGATCTAATTGGCAAAATATATATTTAATTGGCATAAATGGAAATTCTACACTATTGTGCTACATGGCCATGCTAGCTAAGACGAAAAACTTTCGGAACACATGCACTGCAACAACAGGTCAGGAAAGACCTCAAAGCATAACCAGGTCATAGTCAGGAAATCACTGGGATACTTCAGTGGAAATGAACATAGAATTAACCTTCAAAGACTCAACCTTTAAGAGACAATAGCATCTTCAATATTCCCCCAAGATGGCTGTATTAATCTTTCTCCCTCTGACCAATAATATTCCCTTTTTGTCCCCACACTTGTCCAGCAATTATGGAGCTATCAAGGCTACTATCAGCTCTTTGTCACCTAATTGTAAGACCATAAGCTCATTCCAGACCCCATTGTTTACTCTGCCAGAGAGACATTGACACCTTCACCCTCCAGGCAGAAAAAGAGTGTTTAAACCCCAGTTTTGGGCTAGCCAACTCACAGGACACTGGTTGCTTGTGGTCACTCGGCTGCTCTGATTCCCGTTTGTATATCGTCCTTGGATTCCTAGTCTAAACCACATCACTCTTCATTTCTCTACTAGATTGGTAAATATCATTCACCACCCTAAAAATCTCTCTATCCAAAACTTTCCTCCCCTTTTCCTTCAGTTAGCCTTGTGTGATTGCAAGACTGCTTGCACTGTGTGTGTGTGATTGTTAATTCCCTCCAATAAAACAAATAAGCTTACTTTTGGATCTCTGGCTGTTTCTTCCCTGCAAAAGTACCAGAGCACATAGGTGTAAAATATCTTGTAAGCTTACCTGCCTCTCACGGGCCTCCCTTTTGAGCTAATATTCCCCACTGTTTCATGAAGCCACTGGCATCATTCTTGTTGTAAATAAAAAGGAAATTCAGAAGACAAAATAGGGAAAGAGAAATAGTCTTTTATATATTCTAGTTTAAAGATAAAAATAGCATATGGATTCTTAATGTACCAAAGGTTAAAAGAGAACATGAGCAAGTTTGGCAAGTTAAAATACAAATACAAAATATATCAAAATATCATACAATGAAGCAGGATATGATACAAACGGAAGCAACAGCAGATCAGAGCAAATCAGGAAGTGAGTGTTCACAAAGAGAATGCTACTCTTATAGAGCCTTTACAACTACTTACAATAACAGTAGCAGGTGAAGGTCCTCTGTAACAACAATAGACCAATTAACCCCATAATGACTAAAGTTGTAAGTCTTGTCAGTTCCAACAATTCTGTGGTGACAGTCATGATCAGAATGTGGGCTGCAAAAGGACCAAAAATACTAGAGAATATTTTGGATGCATATCTTGCAGATTTAATGAAACCTACTGGGAGACACTTTAGCATGGGGAAACATTTCCATGAACTTCCTCTCATCACTTATAATATGTCATTCCACCTCCAAAGGGGAAAATACAGAGGTTAAGCCAGTGTTAGCCTAATAATAATAGAAACTCATTTGCAACAGCAAACTATACACAGGAAATTTTCCTTGTAGGATGCATAGGAATATTATGACAAACTTGAAATAATGTCATGTCACTTCTGCTTATCATTTTTTGTTGGTTTGTGGTGAAAACTCCCTTTAGGGGAGGATTGGGGAGCTAAGCTACCATGTTAGCATGCAGTTCCCATGAGTGTGGGGAAGTTTCAGGATGAAAAATTGTCTGAAAATCAGCCCCAAATTGGGGGCTTGGTGGGCTTTAAAGTTCTGTCAGGGAGTTTCAGGAGCTGAAGAAGTAGGTCTGATGACCTTCACGCAATCAGCGAGCCTTACTTTCTCCACCCCTGAACAATGGTGGATGGATAATTATACTCCTTCAATGAGATGTTATATGCCTTTGAGTCAATTCTGGCTAAAGATGGTCTAATCCTAAGGTTCTTTTGGCAAGATTTCTTCAGAAGAAGTTTGCCATTGCCTTCCTCTTAAGCTAAAAGAGTGTGACTTGCCCAAGTTCACTCAGTGGGCTTCCATGGTAGAGTGGGATTTGAACCCTAGTATCTTGGAGACCTAGATCAACACTTAAACCACTAAACTACCTTGGCTGTCTACACCGTATTGGTTCTCAATGTTCAATGTGTCCCTAAGTGAAATGCAAATGTAGGAAAATAGCTGTTTCAAGACTGCAAAACCTAGAAGGTATTGCTGCTGTGCATATTTCAAGAAGACATGACAAAAGTTTGTGAGTGTTCTATCTAATTGATAGGAAAACAGTGGAAGAGAGGAAACTCATGATGCAAACAAATTAAAATATGAGTATTCCATCTAATCTCTGTTTGGAAAAAAAAAAACAATTGTATGTGGAATTCTACTAATGGATTCTAAGCCTCATGGCATCCTGAAAATCCACAAACAGGAGACATCAAAAATAAGAATAACTGTACAACAAATATGCATTTGGAGAGCCAAAAGTGAAAAATACAAATGTTAACAAACTATTGAGGTTTTGGCTTTTCAAACGGAGGGTATTTGCCTCAGTGCTTATCTCAGTTCTAGTTTATCTCACTTCTAAATTGCAGTTGATCAGATATAGATTTTTTGCTTCCTTCCTCAGTTAGCTGCAGCAAAAAAAAAAAAAAAAAAAAGTGCTCAAGGAACTACACTTTAATTGATGTAAAGGAACTTTTAGTTTGTGGGAAAGGTGCTTTACTAGCCTAGATAAGAAAACAATAAAATCTAAGAGTGTGACTAAAGGCTGTTTTGGAGCTCAGCAATTCATCTTGGGTGTAGTAGGTGGTTTTCCCTAGAGTCAATCTTTCTAATTTTATGGGTGAAGGCCAAAGCATTTGTCTAGAAATTTCCATCAAGGAGGCCATCCCAATGCACTAAACATTTATGGCTCTGCTAGTGAATTAGCCATCCCTTGTGGCCACTGTTTAATTTGTCAGTTCTGTAACTTACATTTATCCTTTTGGCTTAATGTTTGAGGATACTTTGACCTTTAGTAAACATTCTGTAACTACACTCACAGTCGCTAACACCAGGCATACCAGATGATCTAATTTCAATTAGACATCTTCATATATCTTCTATTTCTGGCTGTGGTAGTTGGTAAGATGACCTTATAATTCATGCCTTCCTCCAGTAAAGGGCCATTAGGTTTCTCCACACAGCACAATATACGTTGTCCTTTTGAAAAAAGATTGCTGCTGAAAGCCAGGTTTGCTTAATTGGATACCCTAGAAAATAATACACCTACCTTCTGCCCTGGCATTGAGTCACAAGCATGTAATGATGAGGAAATGATCAACCTTCTCAAAAAGTACACAATGAGTCATCTTGAAATTCAGATTCTAAAGCAGGAGTGGGAACCATGAGGCAATCCAGATATCACTGGATGGTAATTCCCAGCATTCCTCACCACAGATAACATTGCTAGGACTGATGGGAGCTACAGTGCAGCAACATCAGGGGGGCTGCACAGTTCAAACCTCTATTCTAAATAATGATACCACCATACTAAACCATTCTACCCAACAGGTCATCATGCACTGGATAACCTGGAATCCACAAAGTCCACTCAGAGGTAATCAGCAGTGTCTATTTGTAGCAAAGCAAGAATGTAGTAAACTTCAACCAAAGCTGCTGAGACTAAAGCATACGTGGTGGTTACAGGTTTTATACTTTTCCATACAAATTTGGGTGCGTAAACTTGTGACTGGAGAGGATTATCAATCTAACATCACCCCACCATACCAGACATTTCCCAGACTCACAGTTGTTTGCCTATCTTTCATCCTTGAGGCTGAAATATGTTTCCTGCCTCCTTACCTCAAAGCATTTCCAGTTCTCACTATACTTTTTGGTACTTTCATTCCCCCTCTACAATCTTCTCCCTGTCTCCTGGATGTATTTTAGCAGTAAGCAATAAAGCAATTAACCATTTTATGCATTGGAATACACAAACAAGCTTCAAACCGATATATAGTTTCAATCAACAACTGATATTTGATACTTGGAGCACTCTAGCTGACTCTAGCAATGCCTAAGCTAGCTACCTGATCTCTTCTAATACACATGCAGTAGATACTTTATGATAGCAGCCATGCACCCTGACACAAGTGCACGACACTGTGCCTTCACCTCTTTGTGCCATCAATCCAATGAGCTGGACAATAAGGAATACTGAGTCAGAGGGCACGTATCCCACACTAAAGTTTAGGAAAACTATTTTTTTCCATTAATTCATTAATTTCATTCCTTCCTTTCAGAATACACAACTGTTTTAGACTATAACTCCTAGAATCCTATGCTGCCTGGTGACTTTGGGAAGATGTAGTCCAAAAATTATTTTTTCTGAGTTTCCCTTTCATCCTCCTCCTACACACTACTATCAGGTCCATAGCATCCAGTGTACTTGTGTTGCATTCAGGCACCGTGGCCATTAGTTGTTCCATCCCATACCCTGCAACTGTCCTGATTTGGTAAGGGCAGTCCTGATTAACCTTCTGTCATTTCACTTTTCCAGCTGCTATTAAAATGTCCCAGTTACTGAACAAAATGACCACATCCGAATTTTGCACAGAATAAGTCCCAAACTACAAAGCTTCTCATCAGTCCAGGACTGTTCACATCAGAGTTTCTCATTTTGTGAATATTTCTTTTTAATATTCTTTCCATCACTGTTTTATACCTGAAGGAAAAGCCATGGTGACCAGAGGGACCCCATTAGTCATGAAAGCCAGAACCTTCTAGAACTTTGTTCTCAGATTATGTTAGGATCAATATTGGAAGATTATGCAAGGAGATAGCGTGAGTTTTCACAGTGGGCCTTCACATCACCTGTTGACCTATGGCAACCCCATGAATTTCATAGGTTTTCTTAGGCAAGGAATACTCAGCATTGTTTTTGCCAATTCATTCCACTGAAATATTGCTTATAGCACCAGATATTTATTGGTGGTCTTTCATCCAAGTAGTAATCAGGGTTGACCCAGCTTAGCTTCCAAGATCAGACAAGATATGGTGCTTTAAGGGTATCTAGGTACTTCCACAGTGTCATGCCACAGATTTTTGCTGCAGCCTTGAAAGAATTATATTACTACATGTATTCTCCAGAGGCAGGCCTTGATTAGTGCAAAGTATAAGCAGGTGCTGGTTATGGCACACATCGTCCCTCAGTTATGTCCTTCTTCAGATAAGAGTGTGTACACTTTTTCCCTGAGAAATGGCCACATTCTTTTTCCTTCTCTTACAGAGAATCATCTTCTGTTTGCAGGTGTTTCTTCCTTCTGACAGCTTCTAGAACATAACCAGAAAAACTTATACAATCAATGGCAAGCTAGTTTTCTCTAGCTTTCCCTTGGGACAAGGAATAAGTTCATCCCTGTGTCCTTCAGACATGCCTGTCATGATGTGGGAGGCCTTACCACACTGAGAGATCTTTATAAGCTTTCTCTTGCTTTTATTGCTTTTTTTTCTGCATCCATTTCCCATCCCTGTGTCTGATAAATATTCTGTCATTCCACAGAAGGGACTTTGTTTCTTGAAGGATGTTAATTGAATAGATGGAGACCTCATAGTTAAAACTTTGCTTAGCTACATTTTAGATACTATGTGGAATGAAACCTGAGCTTTATACCTGTTTTTAAGGAAAGTACAGAAAGAGACAACGCTTGTGAGGTGAGGCTACTAAAGCTGAATTAAGTCGTCATTCTTCATGCTGAATTAAATCTTCACCCTTAAAGCTGAGTTAAGTCTTTGCCCTCAATCCTTGAAAGTTGGAGTAGTACGATTCAAAGTGGTGACGCTGGTTTGTGGTGAATTCTTAGGGAAGAAAGAAGCCGTTGTATTCAATGGGCACAAATATGCTGTCCAGTATTGCACATCAGAGGAAAAAGTCCCTACTGCCCCCCCACACACACATTAGATAGCTTAAAAAGCACAGAGTTAGACAACTTACCGTTCTAGCTCCACTCTATTTCTACTCTTTGTCCTTCAGTATCATCTTCACCTCAGTTTCCTTAAAGTTCCATTGCATTGGGAATAGGCCTGATCCAAAGATTCTCCTTATTGTTATTTGATACATACCTCACTCTTTTCAAATGAAATAAAGTGCTGAAAAATTAACAATCACTTTCCATTTCTTTGATTCCAACTAATTTGGTTTTGTTCATCAAGTAGCTGTTAGAACCAGTTGTTACAAGACTGTTGTTACTCATGTAACTCTCAAATACTCTGGATGTATACATTTGAGCTTGACAAACAGCCAGTGTTCCTTCTGGAGGTCCGTCATATCATCAGGGACTTAATTCTCAAAAGAAACTCATCTCATGGACTTTGGTCTTGGGCATCATGCCAACACAATTGTGTTGCCTTCTTGCCTACCATGGGGAAAGGGGTAGACCTTTGGCTGAACCTAGTGCAATTCCTCATATATTACTGACCTGAATCCTATTGGCTAATCCCATCTGGAGGAGAAGAGTCAAATCAATTAGTGAATGGTGAGCTAACGCATAGGTGAAACCCAATGATTTAATGGGTCTACTCTAGTTGGAGCTAACCATAGGATGTAGACCATTATCCTTTTGTTACTTTGTGTCAGCAACATGACAGATATACTCAGTGTTCTCACGAGAATTCTCAGGTTGGCCAGTTGTGGCCCCTGACTGCCTTTGATGAGTTGTTATAGGCCTCTAGATGGTGGCCAGTATTCGTAGTCATTAATTTCACTTGACAGTTCTGTTTGTCCTCTACCAACAGGATCAGAATCAAGACAATTCCTTATTTATAAAGCTGATGATATTTTACTTGATTTCACAAATGATGTATATCTATTGGTGCCGGGAGTCCATGGGGAATTTCAGAAAAGAATGAATGGGCACCATTAGCTGTGAAATACATATTTTGTCACCTTTGGAGTTAGAACATTTTCCAACCTAATAAGGATAAATGTGTACATCTATATGCTTCATTTACACATGTAGAGCTAAATTGCGTGCTTCCCAACGTGCTATAGCCCCGTAAACTGGGGGTGATTCATGGTTACAGCATTAACTATAGCAGACCCATGAATTACTGCATGTATAAATTCTCTTTTGCATTTTCAATGTTGCCCCCATAATATTACAACTGTGCATGTAGAAAGTGATGTGCTGCATAATGAAAAAAGATTATTGGCCTTTAATTATGTTTTATTATGCTTTAGAAGGGAAACTGCTTCCCCACCCCACCCTATTCCCACTGCTGATAGTCTACTGAGGCCTCTATGCACAATTAAAGGGAGATTGAAGTACAGTGGAGTTGCCAAAATGTGGGAACATGTCTCAAAACAGAGAAAGCCAACGCAGACAGCTAATACAGTGTGCTAAGATATACAATAAGCACAGAGTCAAAGGTGATGGAAAGGATAAAAGGGTCTGATAGGTGGAGTGGGATGGCTTATGACTGGGCTCAATGTCAGAGCTGAGCTGAGAGAAACAGAATGGCAGGCAAGAGACAAGCCAGAAGTCAGAGCCAGGAACTGAAGCTGGGAAGACAGAGATAGAAAACACAGAACAAGAGGAAGCCAAGACATCTGACTCCCAAGGGACATCCCAGTGTGAAATCCTTACATTTGCAACAGAAATGAATGAATGAATGAATGAATGAATGCCCACTCATTTGCCTGAACTCTAATTATGTAATAATTGTGTATTAACAATACCATTTTATTCAATAACTCCTTATATCTACCCTATTCTTTCAGAAACAAAAGACAAGCTGTCTTATGTTTTAGTCTGAACTAAAAGGAAACTTTCCAATGTGCTGAAACAAATCTTCAAAATAGATTCAGAATCTTGGATAGTTCATTTGAGGTTCACACTAAACACTGGATTCAATTTTTCACTCATACGGAAGCCACCAGCTGCCATTGGTGCCTACATTAGAGTAGGAGCTATTTATATTATTTTATTACCCTGGCTTTTGCTATGGAATCTACAGATTTGTACTAAGGTATCACAATTCTTTCCTGGGAAGTTCTAGTGCTGTAATTCAATAGCATCTACTCAAGCTGCCTAGCAGATCATTCAAAGTACCTCACCAACTCAGCAGTTGCCAGAAACAGGAAGAGACAACTCAGGCAATTTCCTCACTGGACTGTTCTAGCGGTATTATTCCACTTTCAACATCCCATGGAATCCTGGGAATCTGGCCCCTCCCTAAACTGCAAACCCCAGGATTCCATAGGATGTCGAAAGTGGAATAATACCGCTAGAACAGGCTAGTGTGGAAATGGCCTCAGTACAGTTCAGATGGGAGCTTGAAGCCGCAATCCTCATTACTAAGGTGGCAGAGCACAGTAGGATACAGTTACATGGGACCAGTCAAGGAACTATTTGGAATCAGGTTTAGAAGTCAAATAGAAGAAGGATAATGGGCAAAAATTATATATATTTTATAGAAGCTTACATTATAAACATAGAGACAACGTCCGATTAAGACTCTAGATGACCAGGGTTTGAATCTCTGCTCAGTCATAGAAACTCAATATGTGACCCTGAGCAAGCTACATTCTCTTACCTTTGGAGGAAGACAATGGCACACCTCCTCAGGGGGAAAAAAACTTGCTTAGGGTTGCCATAAGTCAGAGAGGACTTGAAGGTGCATAACTAAACTCTCATTGGGCTCCATCAATAGGAGTATACTGTCTAGATCAAGGAAAGTGATAGTAACACTCTGTTCTGCTTTGGTTAGATCCCACCTGGAATAGTGTGTGCACTTCTGGGCACCACAACTCAGGAGGGAGGTTAGCATACTGGAACATGTCTAGGGGAGGGAAACCAAAATGGTAGAAGGCCTGGAACTGATGTCCTATGAGGAGCAGCTTAGATGAGCTGGATATGCTTATTCTGAAGAAGAGAAGGTTAAGAAGCGACATGGTAGCAATGTTTAAATATTTGAATGGATGTCATATGGGGGATGGAGCAAGTCTGTTTTCTGCTGCTCCAGAGACTAGGACACAAAGCAGTGGCTTCAAATCTCAGGAAAAGGGATTCCGTCTAAACATCAGGAAGAACTTCCTGATGGTAAAAGCAGCTTGGCTCTCATCATCTGGGAGTGTGGTGGAGTCTCCTACTTTGGAGGAGGTCAGATGCCCATCTGTAAGGAATGCTTTGATGGTATATTCCTGCATGGCATAGGACTTAATGGCTCTTGTGGTCTCTTCCAGCACTACAGTTCTATGGTTTTATGATTCTATGAATCACATTATTTATCCTTTTAAAAAAATAAGAAAATAAAGCTGACTAGATTCATAATTGTTGTGCCATGACCACAGGAGATAGACTCATTTTCCCATTCTAACAAGGCAGTAAGACAAGGTTGGTGCTCTTAGCTCACATGACTCTGGAATCAGGGTTCAAGGCTGCAGTGACTGTGTTATCACTTGAACTACCTGTAGGTCTCATCTCAGGTATGACCATAACCCAGGTACTTCAGGGTCTACAGACCTGATGCTTGGTCTTCCAGCCTCTAGCCTTGAGTCTCCTAATTCCAAGCAAGAAGAAATAAACTTAATAGAGAACATGCCTGATGTTTTCCAAGTACAAATATGGCTCTCAGTGATTGGAAGGTGAAAATCCCCCCCCCACCCCGCCATCTCTGTTTCCTCAGATACATACCCTTTCATGCAGTCTGACAGTTCTCCACTTATATTTTATATTTTCATTTTCCTACAAAATGTTATTACCTGCCCTAGGCTGGATTATACATTTAAATAAATAAGTAGATAGAAAGAAATAAGAACACTAAATCCACCCAGCGCTTTTAAAAGCAGGAATAGGTAGAGATGGTGCTATTACACCAATGGAAACTGATTGCCGAAAGGGCAGCTACTGAATTGTAATTGAGTCAATAGATCTATATCTCCTTGCCTTGCAGATCGTGAAGAAGCAGATAAGCTATTATTTCTTTAACTGCATTTGCAATCAATATATTAAACAGTGATGCTACTTGAAGGAGACTCTTGAGCTTTGAAGAATTTCAAAGCAGCTCCTAATATGTTTTTCATCCATTTATAAAATGTCAATTAGCACAGATTACAGTAGGAGGAGGAGATAACTGATTTCCAAATGCTTTGGGTGGGCTTCTTTAATGTTTGAATGTTGCTCAATGTCTGAGAGGTAAATAAAATGGGAGCACATTGCTCTGTCCATGTTTTGTTTCAAATTAATGCTCTTGCCGAGTAACTTTGTTCACCAAACAAGATTTTAAATAATTACTGACAACAATAATTTGGATTTTAATTACATTAAAAATATACCATCACAGCTGATGAAAAATCAGATGGGGCTTGAAATTGTGTCAGTGAATTGGCTGAAATTCGGACATATTTTTCAGTGAGGAAATCAATCTGTTTCTGCGTTGTACCAATTCAGACTCTGGAAGTAAGGCTTATGGCACTGAATATTCATCTATAGGGAGAAAAAAAAACTAATCTGAAAAAAGTCCCTCTGCATAGAAAGCTAGCATATCTGGGATTGGCTTGATTTTGTACCCTCAACCTATTTTTAACTCTCAAGCCCCCCTTGACTTCAAAGTTTCCGTGCTTTCTCAAACTATTGAGAGGAGAGAGTAACAAAAACTCGTTTGCTAATCTCGGAAGCCTCAAAGAGTGGTAGTTCAGGTTTAAATTGTTGTGTGCCTTCAAGTTGTTTTTAATTTATGTTGACACCAAGGCAAACCTATCATGGGGTTTTCTGGGTCTGAGAGTGTGTGACATGCCCAAGATCACCCAGTGGGTTTCCACGACTGAGCAGGAAGTCAAACCCTGGTCTCCAGGGTCATACACCCGTGTTCACACCACTACATCACACTTGTTCTCGGTCTCCCCTCCAATCTTACACTAAAGAGCTCCAAATAGTCCAGAGAAATTCAGAAGCTGCAACTGGAAATGTTACTGTTTACCATTTAATGGAAATCAACCCTAGGAATGAGAAGCCCCGCAAAATTCTTGTTATCGGCAGCCCTGAAGAGGCACGTCTAGGGTGGGGCAACAGGGGAGGTCACAAAAAAGAGGAACTCCTGCCTGCCCCCCGCCTGCCACTTGCCCCTCCCTCTCCTGCTGCTTGCCCCTCCCCACCTGTCACTCGCTCCTCTCCTGCCCACCACCACTCACCCCATCTACCCACTGCTGTTTGCCCAGCCTGGGCCCACTGCTCACCACCCCTCCCTCGCCCGCTGCTGCTTGGCCCTCCCCCACCAGCTGCCATTTGCCTCACCTCACCCGCTGCTCACCTCTCCCCCACCCACTGCTGCTCACCTCTGGAGACAACAGATCCTATCTGATCTTTGAAGCTAAGCAAGATCAGCCCTGGGTATTACTTGGATGGGAGACTGTCAAGGAATACCAGGTGCTGTTGGCTATACTTCAGCAGAAAGAACTAACAATGCAACCTCTGAATATTCTTTGCCCAAGAAATCCCCATGGAATTCATGGGGTTGCTGTAAGTTGACAGGCAACTTAAAGGCAGATATGCACGCACACACAGAGAGTTAAGAAAATCCATAAACCAATAGAAGGAAACACCTTTTAAAAAATAAAACTGTACAGGACACAGCAGCAGAAGAAAAGGGTAGAGGAGGAGGAGACAGGTATAGCACAAAAATAAAACACAAACTGCAGCCTGGGGGAAAAAAAACCACTAGTGATCTTAAAATGCTTTGAAACACTTCTATTTGTCTAGGAGTGTAAAGAGGTGCTGGTGTAGAAGGGGAAAAACATCTCATCCCCAAGAGCAAACCGCCAAGGTGTTGGGTGGAAGGTACCTTCTAAACAGATCTTAGCTCCAGTATCTTTCTCTCTCCTTGCCTCCCTTTCTTCCCTCTTCTTCACTCCTTCTTCCCTCTTCTAAACTAAGAATGGAGTGGTTTTCATATTCTGAGTTGCTCAGCCAGCCAACTCAACAACCTGAATACTGGATAATTGAATTAAGCTGTAGGACTGAGCAGACCGCAGGTACATTGCTATGCAGCTCTAGATAACGATGTGATGGTTTTACAAATCTAGGAACATAACCCAGTGGCTTCCTGTAATATACTTGCCCTAGAATGTTCTTCCTCCCAGAGTTTATAGCTTCATTAAAAAATAGCTTTAGTGTACTGGACACATTGGAGCTTAATATCAGAGTGCATCTTAATGGTGCCATAACTTTTTCACTGTTCCCCCAGGAAATGCATGTGCTTCCCCCTGCCCGTCTAAAATCTTTGCATTTTGAAGAATGCATTCTGAATGTTGAAACAGCATTCATCTGGATATGCCTGCATAGGATTGGATATATTATTCATATAGTCCAGATGCCATGTTCTGTCATAGCAATGAGTTGCTTGTTACTTGACTCATCGCTATGTCCAAAAAATATCAGATTCAGGAATTTTGGAGGGACACCTCAAAACTAAACTAAATACTTTGCTGATCAAAACATATATAGCCAAAGCAGGACAAATATTCTTTCTGCAGCTAATCTGCTGCAAAGCACTACAAGGTGAGAGAAAAGCAATCCCTTTTTCAACCAGACAGAATAAAAGAACATCTCTGGGACTTCTCACTGGTGGAAGAGTGGCTAGGAATACTTGCTACTTGTTGTTGCCATGTGCCTCCAAGTCATTGCCGTGTGCCTCCAAGTCATTTCTAATTTATGGTGACCTATAAGGCAAACCTCTCATGGAGTTCTCTTGGCAGAATTTGTTCAGAAGGGGGTTGTCTTTGTCCTTCTCTGAAGCTGAGAGAGTGTGACTTGCCCACGGTCACCCAGTGGGTGTCCATGGCTGAGTGGCGATTCAAACCCTGGTCTTCAACCAGCTCAAATCACTGCATTATGCTTCGTAGAAATATAACAAAAAAGAACGGATTGTGAATATAATTCTTTCTTTCTTTCTCTGTTTGTACCCTATCTTTTGATCTTGGACCTATTTATGTCTTTTTTTTTTAATAATTTTATTCAAATTTCAATAAATAAAACAAACAATAATTTCTGCAATGTTTACATGTAATGTTTTTCCTTCTTCCTTTCCTTTCTGGATTACAATTATTGATATTCCCTTTATTTGTTTCGTATCGCAATAAAATGTTAATAATCTATAATTTGTTAGTTCCTGCTGTATATCTCTACTTTACTTGTTACATGATATTTCATTAACTGTTAACTGTATAATAATTGTTATCATGAAAAATGTATTGCCCTCTGTCTACCCCCAACCCAAATCTGTAACAATCTTCCACTCTTTATTAATGTCTTCATCTGATTTCCCTTTCAATCTTTGTGTAAGTATATCCGCATTTCTGCTTTCCATGAAAGCTGTCCACCACTGTTTCATTAAGGGTGTAGTTTCATTTTTCCAAAGTCGTGCATATTCGATGCGGGCCGTCGTCACCATGTACAATATAATTCTCCAATGTCTCTTGGTTGGTGTTCCATCTAGTGTATGTGTCATGTTTAGCAAGTAAAATTCAGGTGTCATCGTGAATTGAATCTTCAAAATTGAACTTATTTTCTTGTGTATTTCTTTCCAGTATTTTTGTGCTCTTGGACATGACCACCACATACGAAATAGTGTACCAAAGTTCTCTTGACATTTCCAACATTGACCTGTACCTGTCTTATAAATTGTCTTTAGTTTTTCTGGTGTCATGTACCATCTGTGGAATAGTTTGTAGTAATTTTCTTTTAAATTTTGGGCAACGGTAAATTTCTGTGTACGTTGCCAACTCTGTTCCCACCATTCTAACTGTATTGAGTGTCCAACGTTTTGTGCCCATTGTATCATTGCAGCTTTAACTGTCTCTGCCTCGCATTCTTGTTGTAAAATTTCTTTATACAAACGTGCTAGTAAATGTGGTGGATTTTCTCTTAACATTCTCAATAAATGAATTTGTTCCTTTTGTTGTATTCCATAAGTTTGTACATCCATCTGAAATCTTTCCTTTAACCGTCTATAGGGAAACCAGCTTAGTTTTATTCCTTCAGTTTCTAATTCCTCTCTTGATTTCATCTGACCTATTTATGTCTTTTTAGCAGTCCATGGTATTTGCACAATTCTCGTCCATCTCCATATTTCAAATAAGCTGATCCTTTCCCAATTGGCTTTCTTCACTGTCCAATAAATGATATAGACAATTCCAAATTAAAGTCAATAAATAATTTAAATCAGAGGAAAACATCTTAAATGATTCAAACATGTGAAAACAGCTTTTAAAAGCTAACGTTTTTTTTAAAATATCTGGATGCTTAAAAGGACATCAGGTCCAAAGTTTGTAATAAAAAGTCACTAGCTTGACCTGTTCCTAAAAAGACACACACACTGGCACTTGTTGGGCTTCCAAGAAAAGGGCATTCTATAATTAGGGTGCCACAGTTGTGAAGGCCCTATCCCATGTTCTCTGCCATCATATTATCCCTACTTCTGGGACACAGAGGAACACCCCTCCAGCAGATCGCAAACCTTGAGAAGGCATAGGCAGCAAAAGGTGCTATATGGTCTGAGTTCCTCTGGAGAAACAGTGTAAAAAAAGGGTGGGGGGAAGAAATATAAGCTCAGCTAACAAAGCAAAAGTGTTCCTGAGCATTACTTCTTAGCATTGAAAGGGTAAGGATAGGTTCCCACGCAACAGAAAAGAAGAGCACTTCAACATCTTTCAGCAAACTTTTTAATCAAAACTAACAATACACACATGTAAAATGAAACAACTAGGTCAGGTAAGTCTTGCATGAGTAAACACATTTCAAATGTCCTAGAGACCACTCAAAAGCTTCTTCCAAAATGCGTCTAAGGATGATTTTGTCTTTTTCACTGGTGTCCACTTGAAGAGCTAGCATGCTATATGGGTTTGAGCACTGAACTGCAACCCTAGAGACCAGAGTTTAATTCCCCACTCGGCCATGGAACCCTCCTGGTTGACCTTGGCCGTTTCCGCAAGATGGAGCTGTCCTGCTATGGCGATGCGATGGAAGCAGTCCACAGGTCATGCTTCTGCATGACGTCATCATGGTTCAGTTGCCATCCCATCCCACCCATCATAATCATGGGATATTTGCTTAAAGGAATAAATCCATTAAGTGCTTATGATAGTGTAATGTTCCTGTCTTTACCTGCTATGAGGAAGGGCAGGAAGTGTGATGGAGGTGCTTCCTTCCACAGCACAACATGGGAAAGAGCCCAGCTGTGCTGTGGATGGAAGACTCATGTCGCTCATGTTCCCTTCTGCAGAGATCTGGGCAGGTGCAGAGGGGAGCATTCCCGTCACGCTCCCTTCCTGGCAAAGGCTCTGCCGGGATTGTGATGGGAGGACAACAGGATCAGGAAGGGTGTGGAAATGGCCACTGAGTGCATTGCACATTCTCAGCCCCAGAAATCCCTCTGCTAGATTCCACTCAGGTTCACCATAAGTTGGAAACAATCTGAAGGCACATAACAACAAAGTGTCCACTTTTCTTATGATTTCCATTTTGCTAGCTAGATCTATATTCTTTTTTTTTTTTTTAGTTTCATGCTGGGTGTCAGCTGGTAAGGGAGGGAGGGTTATCTGTTTTCTCCCCTTTTGCCATTTTTTGCTGGTCCCTTACATTCAATGAAGGATTCTAGGGGTAGCTTCTGTTTACCTTGCTTGCTGTAGGCAGGCGCACACAGCCACAGTAGTATTGGCTAGAGCAGAATCCATTTCTTTTCCAGCTCAAGCATTATTGCATTGTTTAATGCAGATACACTAATGCAACTTCACACTGTAAGTCTGTATTTTTTTTGGTGCTCCTTCACCATTCATTCTATGCCAATGCAGTGAAAAAGCTTCCAGCTTGACAGAGGATGAGGAGAAAAAGGGACTGGATTTTGCTTAAAAAGACTTTGCTTAAAGAAAAAAGAGGATCTTCTTTGTTAACTTTAGTGTGTCTGTATTATCTGAACTCTTAAGCATCAGGGTGAATAAGCCCTTTCTATCTCCTTTTTATAAAATCTGTATGCAGGCACTACTGCAATGGTTATGCATTGTAACCCTGGGTCAGGGAAGAAAAAAACACTTCATCTTATTATTGTTTAAAATTTATTCCTTGTTGTGTTGGACAAATGAATAAAGCATTACTTTCTAGAAAGGCTAAGTATATTAAATGGAGGGGGAGGGGGACAGAGATTACCAAGGTTATATAAGTATTGAGGCCATGACCAAAATCAAACATTTCTCTTAATATGCTGACCACTGCTTAGTTGCTCTAAAAGTATCTGGTCCTTAACTCCTCATTGAGTTGGCTGAAGTATTCTATTATTTTCAGTATCCTTGGATCTTTGCCCAGAATGTCCCATTAAATTGCTCCTATGTGTAGTGATTAAGAATCAATGTTTCCACAGGAGAAAGTATAGAAGAAAGTCACAGAAGATGTGTCAAGAAAAAGAAAGGCATTAGCTTCAGAAGAAATTTGTGCTTCTGCTAAAACCTGCCAATACCATGCAGCTCATGAATTGCCCACAGTTCAGCCCTGGATCCATGTGGCAAAGGGCACTACAAGGCAGAGGCTGTCTTTGATGGCCTTCATGCTGGTGGGGAAGTCAGGAATGATTGTATCATACACAAGGTGCCATGATGTTTTGTACCACTGCCAGGATGAGAGTGCAACCTGAATGCTTCCCTCCATGCCTGGCCAACTGCCTGCAGAAGGGTAGCCCGAGGAACACACTCCTTTCTTCTGCAGTACAGCTGGCCACTTCCTGTGCTACACTGGGGAAGGAAGTGCCTAGATCACACTCCCATTCCTTCCGCATGGTCAGTAATGATGGGAGCATCACGTGATCAGGGGGCATTACTGGATATACTCCGCAATTGCGATGGCTGGGGACACATGAGCAGCAGGACCACAATGACATCGTGTGAAAGCATGACTTGTGCACTGACAGAAATGCGTTCCCATCCCAGGACAGGGAAATTGTGCACAAATGGCCTTTGATGATTGTCTATGGGTGGTGTCTTTAAATAGACAGTCACCTGGGAGGTGGAGGGAAGAGATAAATTAAGAGCTTGAGTGTACACCTTGGCACCCCTTTGGTGAAAGGCAGGACTCTGGAACAGCCTCTTTAGGTTCTGTGACCCAGGAAGGGGTGCTTGGAAGGATTCTACCCTTGAGGTGTACCGGGGGGTTTGCCCTCACTTTAAGTCCTGTGACCTGTTGAGCAGTGCCTCAGGTCTGCCTACCAGCAGATGGCTGGATGGGAATCAATTTAGTTACCGGATTCCCCTCAGGGCTCGGGTGTTTCATTCAGCGGAAGGCTGAGGAGATTGTCAAGGGTGACACATGATGCTTTGGGAGCCAGTTATTTGGAATGCAAGTGCAACTTGATGGTGGCTTGATAGGCAGCAGAAGTAGTACCTTAAGAGTGAAACTCAATTCAGTGGTGTCTGTGGGAGGGGCTTATGGGGGAGACGAATTATATATAAGGCAGAAAGTCTGTTTGAAAAGAGAGTTTTCAGTGAGATCTTGGCCAGAGAGGGTGACTGAGTTGTGTTTAAGCAGCTAAGGAAAACACATAGAGAACTGGTGCCTGAGACTGGGAGTTATTGGCGTAGGCTTTCAGAAGTTTAAACTGTTGAATGTAATAACACTGTACTTTACATGAACCTTAACAAGATACTTTAATTCTGAAGTTACTATAATAAAAGATACAATTTGTTTTATAGCTACTGAATCAGTCCGAGTTGTCTAAAGTCACTGATTATAAAGAACACACTATCATAAATAAGGCATTTGATTCTGAGAGAATACTGAAGACGCTAGCCTTGTTACACACAGGTGGTATTTAAAGGGTGGAGTAAGGGCTAAGTGAAAGGCCATTTCTACCCTACACTGTTATAGTGCTATTATTCCACTTTCAACCTCCTGTGGAATTCTGGGGTTTATAGTTTACTGAAACCGAACAGCCCTCTGGCTGAGAATTCTACATGCCCCTTCCTAAACTGCAAACCCCAGAATTCTATTGGATGTTGAAAGTGGAATAATAGGACTGTAACAGTGTACTGCAGAAATGGCCAAAGTATCAGGACATTTTATTAGGTTGGAAACGACAATCTGAAGAGAAAAAAGGGCCTGTCACATCTGGCCTCAGTTAATCCTGCACTAGATTGCTGTCCCCTCTTGCTCCTTTCCATGTTCAACCCTAGCTTAAATGGGTTCTAAGTCAAATAAAGAGCCATTGTTTAGCCCAATTCTCTGTGTCTGGTCTTGTCATTCCATGGCTAGTCAACACTACAGTCCTCCCTCCACATTTGTGGGTTTGACCTTTGCGAATTTGATTATCCTCGAGGTGTGCATGTACCTTCCCCCTTCTCCTCCTCCCATTCCCTTGCCTTTTGCCCAGGCACAAAGAAGGAAGGCAAGTGTGCCAGGGCAAAGGGCAAGGGAATGAGTATGGGGAGCTCCAGAAGGGAATGGAAAGGGAAGAGAGAATTATTTGTGCTTTTTTTTTTCAATTTTGCAAGGGTTCTGTGCCCCAAACTCTCATGAAAGTGAAGAGGCCAGCATAGTCTAATAAGCTGCATTGAGAAGTTTGACTGTGCCAGAGCTTATGAAATTACAACGTCCATATGCCACCCTCTGGCATGGAAACTAGTGCTGCTGTGTGGAGGATTCTGGTTGGTGTAGTCCAAATGAGTTGCTTTTTCCAGAGCTTGGAAAAGCTGTTAATTTAAACTACAGCTCCCTGAATAAGTGCAACTGTTACCCAAAGAGGCAGACATCCTATAATATTTCTATATTTCTGTTGTTTGTTCTTAGTCACTTTTATTAAACATGTAACGCCAATGCTTATGTAGTGGATATACACTTTTAAAATTATGTTACTTTGGGATATATGTGATATTAACTGGAACATTGCATGCCACTCTGTGCTCTACATATGGCAAAGGCCCAGGACAAAGCAGCCTAAAAATGAATGTTTTACTGAAAGTAAACATCTTAGATTATCAAAAAGTTGTCAATACCATCTTGGGCCATTTCTGCACTACACAGTGATAGTGCTATTATTCCACTTTCAACATCCTGTGGAATTCTGGGGTTTGTAGTTTACTGAGGCCAAAGAGCTCCCTGGCTGAGAATTCTTAAATGCCCCTCCTTAAACTACAAATCCCAGGATTCCATAGAATGTTGAAAGTAGAATAATAGCACTATGACCAGTGTAGTGTGGAAATGGACTTGGAAATGCCTACTGGAATCTGTGAAGGTATGTGCATGAACTTGGGGGACTCTGTGTGTGTGGATAGGATAAAGAATGAGTGCATTTCCTGGGAACTTGGCCAAAGACAAAGAGAGACAGATAATAATCTTACCAGAGGGAGAAGAAAGGTAAATATTTCAAGAGATAGAAAAGAACAAAGGAACTTTTGAGGAAAACAGGTCTCAAACAGCTGTCTAAAGCATCTGGAAAGAGGACATGAAGAACAGCAGCTTTGGACTCACCTAAGCATCTGAGACCCATGACCAAAGGAACTAGAACAACCTGGTCGAAACTGACAAATTACCAAGATAAGTTCATCGAAGGAGTTGAGGAGGTTAAAAGAGGCTCCTTGAACTGTGAGTGTGGAGATGGAGACCATGCAACTAGAACCAAGCCATGGTATAGTGCAGTGATCTTCTCCCAACTCTGCACACTCTCTCATGGGTTGGCCTCCAGGTATGGGTGAGATGAATCATGTTTTTGTGTCAATGTGTATGTGTTGGGATGTGTCTCCCTATTCTGCTTCACACTATATCCACACTGTTACTGCTAAGGCCTCTGAGGAAGAGAGAAGCAGCCAAGCACAGAGCAAATGTGTCTTGGTCCCAGTGGTTGGTGAGAGGCTTTTCCTCCATACTGATGTGGCCTCTGAAGGAGAGAACAGCAGTCAGTATTTGCTGGATTTAATTAAATCCCTCACTGCCATCCTTTTTCTTCCTGCTGTTCTGTGTCTTTTTAGATTGTAGGCCTGAGGACAGGGAATTGTCTAATTAACAATTTGTAAACTGATCCCATAAGTTGGAAATGACTTGAAGGCACACAAAAAGAACAAACTGCTCTGGGAGCCTTTTTGGTAGAAGGACAGGGTATAAATGCACCAGATAAACTATTCTCAATGAGAACCATATTATCCCAAAGGAGGCCCTGGAAAATTTGAAGGGGGTCACAGACTGAAAACAGGGGAGCCCCAAGGATTTATGTGATCCCTGATGACTAACCCAATGAAACACACTGGAGTCAAAAGTTTTCCTCCTATTTATGATCTCTTTCCAATAAGTATTTGAACTTGGTGCTTCTGGTAAATTCGTGGCTTCAGCTCTTCCCATACCTTGATTTTAAGAGCTAAAATCCACAAAAGTTGAGACGTTTATAATATATTTCATACTTCCAAAGACTGATATCATGACAAGAGGTGACCTCCTACTGTCATTGTCTAACTGGCAGAAAAGCACCAAGCTCAAGGATCGCATTAGGCCTGATGGAAGTTTAATTTCATACAGTCATTTTTTTAAAAAAAATTGTCCAGTATATTGGAATATTCAAATTCAGTAATAAATGATTTTCTATCTGTTCATGCCATATCCCTGTTTGACAGGGTGCCCTGAAACCTTAGATGAGTTCCTTAAAAAAAAGAAGGGAGTGGCTGCTCTAAATAAGGCCATTTCTGCATGGTGTCACTGTCCCATGATGGGGATGTGTTGGCAGTGGTCTGTGAGTCATGTTTTCACACAACATTGTTGCAATTCCACTGCCAAGGTGTCCCCACCAGTCATGATCATGGGGCGTTCCATTAATGGAAAAAAAAAATCTGTTAATGGCCCACAATTGTGCAACACTCCCATCACTGGCAGCCATGTAGAACAGATGGAGGTGCGACCTTGGCGATTCCTTCCCCAGTGCAGCATGGGGAAGAGGCTTGCTGTGCTGCAGAAAGAAGGCATGTGTCACTCACGCTCCCTTCCACAAGGAGCTGGTTGGACGCAGAGGGAAGAGTTTGTTTCGCACTCCCATCCTGGCAAAGGTGCTGCCGGGATCACGATGGAACATCTCTAGAAGGAGGTAGGGTGTGGAAATGGCCTGAATAAATATAAATGCTTGCTATCTGGATTTAAAGCTTGGCCTCTTGACCTCTTCCCTTTCTTTTTCTGCCTCTGATAGTCTCCATTCTCTGCTACAACTTTGTTCTGTTTTTCAGCCCAACCTCCTACTCTCACCTGGATCTTTCCCTCTTCTCTTCTCTTCTCTTCTCTTCTCTTCTCTTCTCTTCTCTTCTCTTCTCTTCTCTTCTCTTCTCTTCTCTTCTCTTCTCTTCTCTGGAAACCAACCTCTTATGCCCCTTCTCTCCTCCTGATCCGACTTTTTCCCAGGCATCCTAAACCTTTGCACATACCCTTTCCCCCTTCTTTTTTCCCCCATGGCTGATAACTGTGGCTGCTCGATCTTGTATTAAGCTGTACTCTAATTATTGATTTACCTCTTTATGATCTCTTTTGCTGTGATAACCTAAAAGTCTGTTTACTATGTTTTAATGTGAGTATTATTCTCCTTGAATACATGGGTTACACACCACTCAGACACAAGACAAAAGGTCCCATGCCTGTGAACAGGAAGAAAAATCCAGTCTTGGGGAAATGAAACCTTTCAGTCTGGAAATCTTTATTGCAAAAAAATTCATATCAGCTGACATAACCATTCTGTAATAATGGCATTAATCAAGGATGAACAAAGTATGGGATTCCAGATGTCATTGAACTGTATCTCCCAGCATTCCTTACTATTGGCTATGCGGGCTAAGGTTTACCAGAATTGCAGTTCAACAACATCTGGAAGGTCACACTTGGCCCACCCCTGGGCTAAACTGAATTGCTAGCCTCAGATAGTATGGACCCACTGAAGCAATGCTGAATCATAACTCCATATTTGCATCAACCTCATTGATTCAGTGGGTCTGCACTGGTTGGGACCAAAAAAATGGGATGGGGCCTAGATAAGAAGCTGAAGTGGTCTGAGTGGGTGTACAGAGGGAATAATTTCTGCCGAACTTCAGCAAAAATCAAACTCCAGCTAGCAGAGAGATCAGTTATATGAAGAGTTGCACAGAATTAAATTAATGTTGTTTATTCTGCACTTTCCAATGACTAGTGTGCAACAGCAAATGCTACATGAAAACTATAATCCCCCCCCCTTCTTTTTACAATTTTTGCCTTCTTTGGACAGTTTTTCAGGAATATCTACAACACTGTTTGTCTATTTGATCTTTCCAATGTGGCTTTATTTATCCTTGGTAATGTCATTATTGAGACGCAGTGTAGTGTAGTGGTTTATTGGACTATGACCTTGGAAACAAGGGTTTGATTCCTTTGATTCCTCAGTTGGGCCATTTCCTCACTACACTCTCATAGCATGATTAATCCACTTTCAACATCCTATGGAATCCTGGGGTTTGCAGTTTCGGGAGAGGCGTCTGGCCCCTCCCGAAACTGCAAACCCCAGGATTCTATAGGATGTTGAAAGTGGAATAATCACGCTATAAGAGTGTAGTGCGGAAATGGCCTTGGTCTGGAAACCCACTGGGTGACCCTGGGAACATCACATACTCTCAGCTCCAGAAAATTCCATGATAGTTTCACCTTAAGGTTGCCATAAGTCAGAAACAACTTGAAAGCACACAACAACAACAACAACAACTGTCATTATTGAATTAAATCTCAGATGACATCCTGTTGGTGACATACACAGGGTGTACATTCTCCAAACGTGAAAACTTTTACAGCATTGACCATGTTCTTGATGGAGTATTTCAATGTGTACACATACCTTTCTCCTGGTTCTTTTACTCAGTGTTTCCGAGAAGAAAAGAGACAAGGGGCAAGTCTAGCATTAAAAGTAATAGGTATTTTCTATAATTACCTAAAAGTAATACATTCCCACAACAAGATTTCCTCAGTGATACATGACTTTGCAATCAGATTTGCAAATTAAACATGTGTTTACCTTCCAGTGACCAGCTGTAAAACAAAACATGCTAAACGCGATTTACATAAGTGAAGAAACTAACATGGTATGGCAAACGGATCTCTCTCACAACTGAAGGAAGTACTCATCTACCCACCTGCATGAAGGGCTAAATGTATCCAGTGAGAAAGAAATTTCACCTTATGTACTTCTTTTAGGTTAAAGGAGTTGCTGCGTCTACAGTCCCCCAAGTTCTGATGAAGAACCACCAATTGATACAAAGCTTATTTTTGCTGGAACCCTAAACTGTGACCTTCACAAGATGTATACACTCACCCCAGATGCGTATATACACTCAAGCCAACTTTGTGCAACATTTCTGCAATCAATAAAAACTCTGTTCCCTTTCTCCAATGCTAAGACTGACATTTAAAGCTGGCATGCAGTGACCTGTATAAATGATATTGCTATCTGTGCTCTCACTACTGCAGGGAACAAAGAAAAGCCATATTAGTCATTGTTGTGCTAAAGATTGCACAGCATTGATTTACTTTTCTTTCCTTCATCTTTTCCACGTGTTAAAGAGGAAGGCAGAAATACAGTGTCATTATACTGGCTGTGTTAAGACAATGTTGCTCTTGCTTCTATGTGGCAGACTAAGGAGCAGAAAACAGGTGGGTTTGTTATTTTGTAGGGCACAGCTAACTGTTAATATCCCGGCAAAAACTTCATGGAAATGAGTGACAATGTCCAAACCCACTGGAGTTAAAGATAGGAAACCTGTAGCTCTGGGACTGTCTCATGAGGTGCGGAACAGGACTAGGATGTAAATCTCTGTAAATTTCTTTACAATTTCATCCTTTTCTTCCTTGTTGCAAGAAAGCTATTGAAAAGTGCATCGTATGCAAATAACAAACAAATATTATGTCCTTGTTTTGAGCAGAAAGCATTTTCTGGAAAAAAAAAAGTTTCCTGCAGAGAAAATGTTTTCTTTGCAGCATTTTCTGTGTTGGAAAAAAAATCTTCCTGTACCAAAATATCATACTCAACACAGAAAATATCATTTCCTGAAAAGATAATACTGGGTTTTATGTGAGAATTTTTTTTTTTTTTTGGTCCAAATTAATCTTGAATTGTATAGTTTCACAGGCATTCAGAATTCCCCGCATCAGAGTTTCCCAACATTTGTGAAGCACATTTTCCAACCATTTTTTAAAAATATTTTTGAACAATCTTCCCATCCCTAGAACAGAATAAGTCCCAAACAAAACGTCCCAATTAGGATTCTCCTCACCAGAGTTTTCTGGTTCTCCAGAAACTTGTTTTTTTTAAAAAAAACATTTTTGAATATTCTTTCTATCCACAAGTATCTCTTGACCTCTTCTTCCAAATATTATTGCCTACTGAGAAGATGGTCAACTGAGGTGGGTCTAGCAGTGACCTTTTGGCTCCTAGTACCCTCAAAAACAATGAAAGCCAAAACACCTGTTTGGAGATCCACAAACAGTTTTGAAAAACAGATATTTCTTGTTGTTGGAAGCTGGCATGGTAAAGTGGTCTGAGTCCTGGACCAGAACCTCAGAAGACATGAGGCTCATTCACTCTACACAATTATAGTGCTATTGTTCCACTTTAGCTATTGTATTTCCATCCTGTGGATCCTGGAGTTTATAGTTTGAAGAATCACTGGAATGTCCTGGCTGAGAATTTTAAGTGCTCTTCATGGAACTGCGGGTCCTAAGATACCATTGGATGGAACCATGGCAGTTAAAGTGGAATGACATCATTACAATTGAATAGTTTGATGACGCACCAAAATTTGGACCCTCACTCAGCTATGCAAAACCTCCTGGGTGACCTGGGGTGAGTCACATTCTCAGCCTTGGAAGAAGGCAATGGCAAACTTCCTCTGAACAAATTTTACCAGCAAAACCTCATGTTAGAGTTGTTCTAGGCTCATCGTAAGTCAGAAATGACTTGAAGGCACACAGCAGCAACGAGAGCAATGATGACAAGTGCAAGGGTCTGCTGGAACCTATTTCAAACATACCCTCCGAAACTTCACAGACAAAAATTGAGACAAATAGGGCCAAGCAACATCAAAGTGTGGTCAAGATGTCAAAAGTTATTAATGAGGAAGAACACAGAAGTTAGGAGAGGTATCAGCAGTTTGCTGTTGCCTGTGCCTACTGGGAAGCGCAAGATTCTGGCCCTTCTTCTCCTCTCTTCTCCCTGCTGCTCAGTTCATTGTGTGCAAACTACTTTTTCACTTTGAACTCAGGTACCATCAATGGAAGTAGGCTGAGAACAAACAGGTAATATGGTAGGAGGAGAAAAAAACTGGCACATTTTAAAATGGGCTGAAAAAGTGGGATGGCAAAGAAATGATCAAGAGTGCCCCTTCCAAATCAAGATAGCTGGAGGGAATGTTTCAAAGGTGACTCCTTTGAGTGTTTGTCCTTTCTTTGGCCAGAAGAAGGGCAGGATAGAGTGTCTGGAGAGACGGAGTGCCTCAAAAACAGTACCCATTATCCATTTGCTTTCACACCCATTTCTGGAATGTCGCAATTCATTGATGAGTTGGTATCATGCAAGCACTGCCTTCATCCATGAGCATAAAGTTGCACTCCATCTCTTGACATTGAAATTGGACCCTGTATCTGCATGCACCCTCAGGCTTTGCATTTGTCTGAGTTCAAATTCAGCAGGGCCTGCTGCCAAGAGGTTGAAGAAAATAATCCAGTCTTCCTGACAACAAACACCGCGTGCATTTTTGAACAAAGTTTCCCCTCCTCTTCTCACCCCACTGTGCCAAAGATTGCTTCTCATTGTAAGAAAATTAAAGTCGTGACCTTTCACTTGAAATGGCTTGCTCAGTTTGGGGTCTCCACCTTTGTTCTAATCAGTGGGGAGCTTGTATCCAAAATGTGACCCTGATGTAAGCTTCCTGGGGAAGTCAAGGTCATGTGAAGGCAAAAGATCGATGACATATTTTAACACCCTGAGACTATAATGACTACAGGAGACATGTGTGGAGGGGCAGGCAAGCATCAATAAGCATCAACCCTTCAACATTGCATAGTCTGCCTTCAGTGGAGGACACAGTAAGAAGCAACCGGTGAATAGAAAACAATGAAGAATGATTAGGGTTAAAAAAAACACCACACACAAGTAAGAGAAGATATCAGATTAGGGATTTCACAGAAACTGTGAACAACTAAATAAGTAATAGAGAAACCATTCTGCTTTCAGTTGCACGTAACTGGAAACTTCAGCAACTTATTGCAGATGGATGGCATTAGAAACTAATTTTTAATACTGTGGTATGGTGTATAGAACATTGATGCATTTCTTTGGGCTGACAATGACAACAACACACAGAAGGAAGAAAGGGGAAAGAAGTATTGTGGCACCTTTGAGATGATGCAATTTACTTCAACGTAGGATTTTGTGAACTGCAACCCATTTCTTCCGATGCAAGTGGATTGCTATACAGGAAAGCTGATGATGAAATAAACTGGATACTCTTAAAGGACCGACAAGACTCTTTTTTTTTTTCTTCTCTTGTTTTATACACTAGACAACTAACATGGCTATCTCTTAGGAAATGACAAGAATTGCACACTGCATTGTTATTTATTTGTAAATTTCTAAAATGAAATGCAGGATGGAAAATTTCTTACAAGAAAAAAAATCGTTATGGGTAGTATCATGTTGGTGTCTTACACATATATAACGTCCTCTATGGAAATGGAGATTTCTGCAGATACCATAAACTGGGTATTATTAGAGCAAATTAAGCCAGAACAGAATTAAACCTTTGCCTTCTTCTGAGGTCAGGACTGTGTGATCTGCCCAATGTCACCCAAATGTGACATTGGCCTTTAGAAATTGCATGAAAAGACATGACTAATAATGCTTAGGACCTTTCCGCAGTACACCGTTATACTGCCGTTATTCCACTTTCAACCTCCTATGGAATCCTGGGGTTTGCAGTTTAGGGAGGGGCCTTTAGAATGCTCAACCAGAGAGCTCTTTGTTCTCAGTAAACTACAAATCTCAGAATTCCACAAGCTGTTGAAAGTGGAATAATAGCACCATAACAGTGTAGTGCAGAAAGGCTCTTAGTAAAGCAGAAGGCAATAGGAAAAGAAGAAGACTGCATTATAGACTGCATTAGATTCTATTAAGGAAGCCACAGCCCTGAATCTGTAGTACCTGAGGAGGGCTGTTGATAACAGGTGACCTGAAGATGTCTCATTCATAAGGTCACTGTAACTCAAAGTCAACTTGAGAAAAATTTACAACAAATGCCACAAATAAATACCAGACATAAAATAGTAGCTGTTCTAAGATGTTTTGCTTTCCTGAGGCCATTTCTGCCCTACACTTTTATGGTGCTGTTATTCCACTTTCAACTTCCTGTGGAATTCTGGAGTTTGTAGTTTGCTGAGGCCAAAGAGCTCTCTGGCTGAAAATTCTAACTGCACCTTCCTAAACTGCAAGCCCCAGGACTCCATAGGATGTTGAAAGTGGAATAATAGCACTATAACAGTGTAGGGCGGAAATGGCCTGGGTGTTAGCCATAACTACTTCCCTCTGCACAACAAAAATGCTTCTTTGCTTCCTCCTCAGGATCAGGAGGAATTAGGTGAAGCTACCTGAACTCTGTTGCAGAAAGCAAAAACAGTCACAGTTCTTCTCTGAAAAATGCCAATAAAAAAAGATTAGTCTTAATACTTTTACTAAGCCAGAACAAAGGGCAGGAAAAACACACCCAAGCTTTCAAGATCTCCAGATCAATTAATCAAGCATCATTCCCCCTACCCCTGCCATTACCAGAAAAGGGCAGTGGGGAGGGGATGGAACTGACCAGATAGTGAGGCTGTGATATCTGTATGGTGTCCTGGGATGGAACAAGGGAGGAAGTGGCTGTGAGCATTCATCTAAGGCTGTATGTGGTGGTGTTATAGTTCTATTTATTTTAAATTTATTTATGGAATTAATATCCTGCCTTTCTCCCAAGATAGGATTCCATCTAGGTTTTATTTTCCATCTAGCAATAAGGAAGATAGAAACATTTTACCTTCCTTGTTTGATTAGGTGAGTTCAAGCTGTAAAGACAAAGTTGTCTCTGTCCTTGGGGATGGATATGGCTTTAAGGAGCACCTTCAGGTGACCTGTTCTCAAGCCATAAACGGGTCCTAAGATCAAGACCAGAATATTGAACTGAGGCCAGAAACAAAGCAGGAGCCAAAGAATCCAATGAACAACCAGAACAATGTGTTCCTAATTATATGTAATTAAGATCACATATGTTCAGGCAATCCACTGTAGGAGGATGTGTGATTTCTATTGTGGCACCTTCCCCCAGAAGTGTTTTGGGAACCAAGTAAACATATGCTGTTTTGCTGAAGGCTTTGAGACCTAACTAGTTTTATACAAATCCACCTGTGTGCATGGTTTTAAATTGTTTTACATCATTATTAATGGATTTTTACTTGTCTTGTTTGACTTGCTGGATTGCTGAATATTTTCTTTGCATGCACAAGTGATCTCTTTACTGTTGTTTTGTTTGTGTGGCACTGTGAGATCTTTTGGTATCAGGTAGGATATCAATATGTTAATAAAGAAAATAACTGGACTACATTGGCTCATATTCTACATTGCCTATTTAGTTATGGATGTGTAACTAAGCAACATCTCTTGTACCCAGCCCTCCAACTATTTTTACCTGGCAGCAGCTGCACTGAGAGATGGAGGTCTGTTCAGCTGGAGACCGGGGTGCAAGGAGAGGATGTTTCCAACCCTTTCCGACCAGTGAGTGAGGCTATAACAATCAGAAGCAATTCCTTACAACAGCTATTCTTGCTGGCAGGATGGGAGTGGAAACATCACCCTCCCGTGTTCCAACCATCAGCTCAGTAGATCTCCATCTCCTGAGGAGGCTGATACTTGGTAAATTAGGTTAGGGAGGGCATTTGCAATCATGGCAATAGCACCAGGATCATAGCTATCTAATGGTAATAAATATGGAGCAGTTGTTGCTGTGTGCCTTCAAGTTGTTTCTGACTTATGGAAACACTAAGGCTAACCTATCACGGAGTTTTCTGGGGGCTGAGGGTGTGTGTGATGTGCCCAAGGTCACCCAGCGGGTTTCCGTGGCCAAACAGGGAATCAAGCCTTGGTCTTTAGGATCACAGACCAATTCTCAAACCACTGCACCCTACTGGCGGAACCGTAATTCGAGGTTACACATCTGTGACTGTAGTACAGAATACCAGTCAATCGCTATTTTTACACATTCCAGCAGTTATGCTTTAACTCTGACTTACTTATGAGTAAACAGGTAAAGAATGAAGGACCATTTCACACTTCTGAAGAAAACAAAACTGTTTTGACCCGCTGTGTCTTTGCTAAAAAGCATGGTCTCACACGTGCACCTGAACACATCTTCCATACATTTTTAGATGTATACTTTTTAAAAAAAAAATGTGAGATTTGCATTACCCTGTCTGGAAAGGTTAATAATAGAAGCGTTAGCTTGTAATATTTCTTAATTTTTCATACATTTCCTAAAAATAACCCATCATATTCCATCGTTAAAAGCAATATTTTCACCACAACTCACACATCTTCTAGTAAAGAATACCAACCATAGAAACAGCTGTGTTTTTTACATGCTGTTTAATAAAATTGCTTTTGATGTAAAGGTCTGCTGTTAAATATTTGATAGCTTCCTATGAAAATAGATCTGTGAGATAGAAAGGCAATTATAATCAGAAGAATTGTTCCTATAAACCTTAATGTTTTCCACTCTGTTGTATTGCCAGCCAAGGAACTCATCAGAAAGGCAGGTGAATTCAGCATAAAAATGACCTGTGAAATATGATTTACCTTTTATAAAAATCTGTTGGCAAGTCTGTATGGAATAATTACAGGGACTAGGGAGTTAGATCAAGCAATTTGAACAGCTGTTCATTTGATATATTTAGCTATCAAACAGGTCAGGATGTGGAAATTTGACATTTTTGCTTTCCTTCATACACAGTTAAAAAACCCAACAACTTCAACCTCTTTTGCTCCCACATATGGAGATGTGTGAATTTTGGAAAATTCTTACTTATCAATTCATTTATAATCATAATATTTCCATCCTGCTTTTTTTTTTATCATGAGATCTCAGGGCAGCAAACAGAAAAAAAACACACATAAACATTCCAAATTAAAAACGGTAAAGAATTTAAACAAGATTTAAACGGTATTAATTTGCTTGGATAAATTAAACCAGTTTGTAAAGGTTAAGAGTTTAAAAGAGTTTAAAAAACTATGTGCATGCTTAAAAGTGAAGTAGGTCAAAAGAAGGTCCTAATTTAAAAAGGATATCTTGCCCTGGAGCTAATACATGAAGCCAAAATTGGCACCAATTGGGTCTTCAAGGGGACGGCATTCTACAATTGGATGCCACAGCCAAGAATGCCCTCTTCTATAACGTCTCCCATCATGTTGCCCCCACTAGTGGGACACAGAGGAGAGCTGCTCCAGTAGATCTTCCAAAGCAAAGTGATACATAATGATCCCATCTTTCCTTCATACAGATTCAGTACATTCACCTGTCACCATCATAGAGAGAACCAAGCTGTACCTCTTGTTACCCTAAGAGGTGGGAGACGTTGGAGTCCGCCCACAATGCCAGTGTCTCCTGAGAATTTGGGAGTATTATTGCTCAAAGGAGGCCTGCAAGAGGAAAGTAATGGCAGAGTCTTTTCACCTGTGTATATCAGTACTAACTTTAATGGGGAGTCCAGTTAAAAGTTAACAGAGAGTTTTGAGTTGAAAAACAACTGGGAAATAAGACACTCTTAAGAACCGTACAAGGCTATCAGGAAGTGAGTCAAGAAAGGTTGAATAGAGAGAGATTGGGTGGAAAGGGAGATAGTTACTAGTCCCAAAGAAGGGGTCACAGAAGATTGGCTCAGACAGCGTCTGAGGGTTGCACAGAGGATCAGCAGTCTGGGGCCCTACATACTATGTACTACAAATGGCTGAGATAGAAGCTAGGGTTTTTATACCCTCTTTCATACCATTAAGAGGTGTTGACAAAGCCATAATGGCTTTCTCACAGGACTGACAAAGAGGTCTGGAATGTGCTGATTGCTTAACTTCAGAGTGACAAAACATTGATGGGACTCATGACAACCTCTTAATGTTCGGTCATGTAAGATGAATAGGAAAGATCTCCACAGGGTAAGATTGAGGGATGATCTGTGATTGGTCATCAGTCTGGGCAATTCATCTTTCATCATATTCAAAAATGCCAAGAGCTTGAAGCAGTGAAGGGGTTAGCACAAACCCATCAGTGTAGAGGTTTCTGTATAATCCTGTCTGAACTTTCATGACCCAAACACTTTTCCAACCACTGTAATTGTGTTCTCCAGTCATTAATAAGTAGCCAATCTCAATTGAAACATGGCTGAATACATAGAGGTTCAGACCTAAACTTTTAAGAATTAAGCATTCAAAACCCTGAGCCACCATGGGCATATCAAATGTCCAGTGTGATATCTCATGCCTTCATTTTTTAAAAATGGAAGGGTTTGTGGTTTTTTCTTTGTTTGTTTGTTTGTTGCATCCTGAAGAAATGAAAAATTTTGGTCACTTCTTAGTTTAAAAAAAATCTCTAATTAGAAGGTGGAATGAATTAAAGGTAAATCCACTACCTCTAGTGAAATAACCCAGTCCCGTTTCACAGGTTGCTAAATAAATCTGTGACTATGAGGTGTAAGATACCTTCTAGCCCTAGCTCTGATGTCACACAACCCCTGGTCCCACCTCGTTGATGTTGGTATCTCAGACAGCTGTGAGCATAAAGACTTGTATGTGACTTGCGAAATCTGGTTGTTCAAGAGACTTGATTACCAGGAAGCTTCATAGATTCATAGACTCGCAGAGCTGGAGAGGACCTCAAGGGCTATCTAGACCAACCAGGCAGGAATAAACAGCTAAAGTACTCTCAAAAGATGGTCATCCATCGCCTGTTGAAAGACCTCCGATGAATTAGAGACCAGCACTCTCTCATTCTCACAGTCTATACCACTTCAAACAACTCTTTCTTCAGAAAGTTCCTGCAAATCTTTAGAAGAAATCTCTCTCCTCCCCCACCCCATTCTTTCTTTTGGAATTTGAATCCACTTCTTCATGTCCTAGTCTCTGGAGCAACATAAAGCTTCATAGATTGAACAGCAACCTCTGAAAAGGACTGGTCATACATATAAAGGATGTTGTCTGCCACAGAGGGATGGGGAACCCTTCACCCATCTTCATGCTGTCATCATACCATCATGGTGGTGATATGCCTACACACAATGCTGTTCCACATCAGTAAAGGAAATTGAACAAGATTTTTTTATGTGTGATGAGAGAGACTAATGTACACCTGTTCATGTTTTATTTATTGTGTTTACTTCTGTTCCACTTGCACATGTGCGCACACACACACACACACACACACACATACACACACACACAAAGCCAAACTGAAGACCAAGGGCTCCCTCATTCTTTCAGGATAATAAGGAGATTTTTTGAATGCTGTCACCATAGGGATTATCACTAAGGAAAAATAAAAATGCAGATGAGCTGGAGTGAAATTCTTGCCAAATTAACTCTGAGTCAAATATCTCCCTCACCCAACATTTTCTTCTGTGCACTTGAGGTAACTGGGAATTGTCACTGCAACTGTCACCTTAAACACACCCTGGGAGATAAATTGCTTGGGCATAGCCAGTATTTCAGGATAGCTAGTATTTTATTTAGCTGTACATAGGCAAGCTGGCATCCTGTTGGCGTTTTATGCACTCCTCGATTCCCACAGAGATGCAGTCGTAGTTTGCTGACCATGGACCAATGCCATATTCCATTCACAGGTGCATAAGTGGAGTTCCACAAGTGTAATCTTTGCAAATGCAGTTGCATATTTTGGATAACATATTAACTACTCATCAGTGCCTTCAATGTGCCACTTGATTCACTGGGATTGTAGGAACAGCAAGCCAATTTGCAATACGTAGTTCATTGTACAAGGCTGCTGTCAAAATGTGGAGATATGGGCCAACCAGTGCTGTGTCAGGTCAGGCCTGCTTTAAATTCTCCTTCTCTGAAGAAGCAGTGCCCTTTTACATATTTACCACCCTCTGGTTCCCTCTCCACACTTATGTCCTCCTTCTGCTTTCCTTAAGCCCACAACCCTTCTGGATATAAGGCAAAGTGTTTTCAGGTTTATCTCAGTGAATGTGTCATTTGTGGTAGCATGTGTAACTGAGCTCAAATTAAAGAGACAATGTATGGAGGCTGCTCTTAAAAAAAAAAAAGAATAGAATCTTTATGAAACAAACTAACAAGGGAAAGGCATTTGGCAATTAAACATTATCAAACAGAAAAGCACTTTCAACTCTTAACAGGCAAACACTTCCCCAACTCTCTCTCTCTCTCTCTTTATCTCTCTATCTGTCTGAAGGAATTTTTTCCCCTTTCAAATTCACAGAAGGAACTCTCTTTCTTAGGGAGCTGGGGATATTTAGTCTGCAGAAGAGCAGGTTAGGAGGGGACATCATAGCCATATTTAAATATTTGAAGGGATGTCATGTCGAGGAGGGAGTGGGCTTGTTCTTTTGCTGTTCCAGAGACTAGGACAAGAAGCAGTGGATTCAAGCTGCAGAAAAGGAGATTCCACCTGAACTTCAGGAAGAACTTCCTGACGGAGAGAGCTGTCCGGCAGTGGAATATACTGCCTCAGTGGAGTGTGATGGAGTCTCCTTCTTTGGAGGTTTTTAAGCAGAGGCTGGATGGCCATCTGTTGGGAATGCTTTGATGTGGGTTCCTACATAGCAGGGGGCTGGACTTGATGGCCCTTGTGGTCTCTTCCATGATTCTATGATTCTCTAGACTCTGTTTCTGTTATTTTTCCATTTTGGCTGACTCACCTGCCTGTCCCCTCCCTCTGGCTCACCTGGGTTCTTTATAACCAATCAAATTAAATCTTCTCTGCTGCTAGGGCAGCTGTACTGGCTACCCCCCCGCCCCCCCGAGTTGCCATTCAGCAGAAGGGTCATATAGTACAACAACCACTTCACTACATGAGTGTAGATTTCCACTACCTAAGTGCGATGTAGGGTCTTAGCTATCTTGTTTTTCTGTATGGGTGCTGAGACCTCAAACAGTTGCTCAGAGTGTGGGGAATCTTTCCATCGTCAACCAGTGATTAATGTGGTTAAACTGATGAAGTATATTCCAAAATTCCCCTGAAAAATAAAGAAAAGAAAGAAGAGAAGAGAAGAGAAGAGAAGAGAAGAGAAGAGAAGAGAAGAGAAGAGAAGAGAAGAGAAGAGAAAAAAAAGAAAAAAAAGAAAAGAAAAGAAAAGAAAAGAAAAGAAAAGAGGGAGGGAGGGAGGGAGGAAGAAGGGAAGGAAGGAAGGAAGGAAGGAAGGAAGGAAGGAAGGAAGGAAGGAAGGAAGGAAGGAAGGAAGGAAGGAAGGAAGCTTCTTCAAAGTCTGCCATTATTCTTAACATTTGTGAGAACAAACATTTGTGAGTGTGGGGGTTAAGGGGCAAACATCTATTCAGTTAACAGAATCAGCAACAAGGACAGAGAAATTATCCTCAGCTAATACCTGACTAGTGTGGGCTTCCCAACTTCAGTACAAACTGATAGAGACTGATGTTACCCTGTGTTCTGGGGGTCCCGGGAGGGACACCAAAATGTGCTCAATGAAAGTTGGGGGAAATTAGTTCAGAGCACTGCTTAGCATTACAAGAGGCAGAGTAATGTAGCGAGATCTTGAACCCTATGTCTACGGGGTCGGGTCGAGTCAAGGAGAACACAGAAGTTGAAACAATAAATGATGTTTATTAAATACAAGCAAAACGGTGTATGCGACACACTCATACAAGACAACTAAAGAAAATAAAGGTTGGAGTGGTATAGAGGGATTTTTAGAGGGATTGCTGGTTTGGGTGATACTTCACCTGTCCTGAAGCCCAGAAAAATGGAGAGTGAGACTGGGGTGTGATGTAACTCAGCACGTGGAGCTGAGGGGTGGCTCGTCAAGCAAAGTGGCAGCAAGGCAGGATGAAACTCGGGAGCGATCTGAGGAAGGTCTCGGAATCAAGAGTTTTTATAAGGAGAATTGTGACTGCAGGCTATGCCGTACTTGGGGGAAAACAATAGATTTGGAGTTGGAGACAAAGCCTCCAAAAGGTCAGAATCTGAATGACTGAGTTATCATAGCGGTTCTCAATAGAGTAGCCGGTATGCAGACACAGAGTACACAGCTGAAATTAAGGCTTTGCGCATTTGGAGCTGGCTCTCCAGTGCAACTATCTGTTTCTGGCAAGCTACGTGGCTAACAGCCTCCTGCTGTTCCCTCACTTGCCCCACCATAAACTTGGCCGCAGACCGGGCATGATCCAGCTCAGCCTCTAAGGCGTGGGTTTTCTCTTCCCATGTTTGCACCACTACTGTGATGTTATTCAGCTTCTGGGCGGACACCTGCGCTACAGACGCAAAAGTTACTTTGTCTGCATGCAACGTCTTGACCTCGGCTTGAAGCCGGGTATTCTCTTTTTCCATGCTCGCTAACTTCTCTCTGGTTTCTACCAGGGCACTACTAGCATCTCTGGCCGTAAGCCAAAGTCCCCAAGAGGCCAAAGCGTCCTTAGACGGCCCGAATGGGTTCTTTGATTTACACGCCAGGGTATACGGTTCCCGGAGTGTGGTAAAGGGATCGACCATCTGGAAGATGGTGTCCTTCCAGGGGCATTTGCCCTTACTCAACACCCATCTCTCTAGTTTACCTCTGACCTCTTCCTCCAACACGAAGCCCTTGATGGTGACCTTGCTACTCTCTGCCATTTTCCGCACAAACCACAGCTATCTCTAACACTACCTACAAGCTACAAACTACAAACTACAAACTACAAATGGGACCAGGAACTGGAGTGATGGGAAGGATCACCTAGACCCCTGGGGGACTGAAGCGAGATGAACTCTGCGGAACTTCTCTAGGAAAGAGGGATGGGAACCTATCTCCAGCCTGCCCAAACAAAGTCACTTTGGTACTCCCAGGCCCGGTTTTCCATCTTGACAGCACTGGGGACCAAAGGTCGAGGAAACGGTTCAGGGACAGGGAGGTCACCTAGACCCAGGGAACCCTCAGGAGTACTCCGCCTGCCTGAAGGGGGGAAACGAACCCAGTGGAACTTACAGCGCCGCCTGGCCAAGCAGTGGGGAAAAAGGGGCAAGGAACCAAAACCGAACTGTTCCTAACTGGTTTTCTGGGTGAGAGGTACCTTCCTCTACCACGGGCTAAACCTCTAAACCCTGGGCTAGGTCGGGAATCACCACCCACACCTAGTCGGCTAGCCAATCGGGACGCACCCGAAATTACACAGCTGGAAGCACCCATGCTTTTCACAACTACTAACGGGACGCACCCACCCTCTCAAAGCTACACAACAACAATAAGTGACGGGACGCAACCGTATACAACTCTAAGGGGGGGAATTTCTTCCCTAAGTGCTATTTTTGCCTTACTGCTATGGTGTTGGATGAGTGTAGACTGTTCGTACCGTGCTAAAACTCTAACACTTCGGATCCCAGCCCACAATAGACCCCAAGTTAGGGAGGTACTTTCCAGGACAGCTTGTGCACACCCCTTGCTATCGGACAATGGTTCACCGCCTAGTGCTAGTGACCACGCCAGAGTGGCTGACATACACAAACCAAGCAAGAAAGGGGAACAGATTTCCACCCAGATAGACTAGCTCTAGAGCTCAAACGCACAGACTCCACACACACGTGTTCCTGCCTGACAGTGCTCTAACAACTTGACCGACCGTCACCTAAGTCAGTACTGGCCTTATTTGAGGAGGTTCGCCACTCCTTCTCAAATTAGGGGTACTGGGGTTGCCCACGTTGCTCCACCACTCTGTTACCCTGTGTACTGGGGGTCCTGGAGCCAGGGCAGTAACACTGATCTATGTATCAATATAGAATCATAGATTTGGAAAAGGCCCCATGGGCCATTGAGTCCAGCCCTCTGCTCAATGCAGGAAATCCAGCTAGAACATACCCAGCAGGTAGCTGTCTAGCCTCTTTTTGAAGAAGTCAAGAGAAAGAGATCCTACTGCAATACTTGCGAAAGAGACCTCACTACCTTGGCTTTGAGTACTGAATCAGTCGGTTGTGTGTTCAGTGCTTGTCCTTGTCTGTCAGTGGTAATCTATGAATATGCGGACTGGATTGGGGTCGTCATCCCAAAATGTTGGTGAGGAGAGACTTGTCTCCAACTCATTCTATGACAATGGTGGGGAGGAGAGAGTAGCTAACTATGGGAGATAGGTAAATGTAAACCCGAGATGGTCACATTGGGCCAAGGAGTCATGACTCAGCATGGCCAAGATCCTACACTGTGGCTATGTAGCATAAATCTCCACCTAGAGAATGATGCCTTGAGTGTGGCATACCACCTTTGTGTTGAATGGTAAAATTGTGCAACTGAATGCATACCCACATAGGCAACCAACTGTGCAACTGAATGTGGATGCTCATAAGCTATGGTACCACTTGCTCAACTCCATCTATGCACTCTTGGAAAATGTCCAACATTTTCATAAGGGAATTTATGTGCGCGTAAGACACAAATAGGATTTTAGCCATTGTTGGGAAATGCCCTAGGAGGAAATTATAATCCTTTTCATGAAGTTGAAACAAGTGAGAATTCTTCAAATTAGGAACTCAGTAGGTTTTAGATAGTACAACAAACCAGGGAAAATTAGGAATCTCAAGTAAACAATTAATTAAAAGATGAAATAATACAAGGTCACTCAGCAGGAAAGAGTCCATACAAAAACTGCTGTTCCAGAGATGATAGCGGATGTTCCAATTGGCCAATGAACTGGGCATCCTATGTTCTAAATATCCTAGATACTAGTATCCGAATGGCTGCAAACTTACATATCTACACTGGGAACTATGGCCTAAGATTCATGCTTTTTTCCTGCTATCTCTGTCCATCTCTCTCCTCAGTTTGCTTGTATGAGGTCTAATCTTGAAACCTATACTTCCTGCCACACACACTTTCAGGGCAGATCCTCTATTTATCTCCCTTTCTGCAGCAGGTCTGGGAGAAGTCTCCCAAAATCCATCTTCTTCCCCAGAATGCCACTAAGCCACTTTTCTTTTTAGGTCCACCAATCTTTGATGGGAAATTAGCCATGCTAAACTGCTGTTCCCCTCATTCTCTTCAGGTGTAAATCCATCATCCAGTTCCCAGTCCTTCTCAGTGTTGTGAAACATGAAAGATAGTATTGAATTTGTCTAGCTAAGTAATCATACAGGCAAGGCAGAAGCTGAACAACAACCAATTCAATGCCCACCCACTCATAGCAGAGAAGGAAGTTCAATCTTCTGTGTTAAAGATACAAAGTATCTTTACTTACAATTTGTTTCTGCATAATCAAATGCACCCTACATGGTTTAATGAAAAAGGGGGAGAGAAGAAAAAAATTGCTGCAGGAAGATAGTTGCTGTGACAAAACAAATAAAGAGATACCAGAATCCTCTATGGCAGTAACACATGCATAACCTGTGGTTATACCCTCATGAATTTACGTATTCATGATCTCTATGTAACCCAGTCCCCACCTTATGGGAAACAGCCACTGTAATCAATGAGGGTCTACTCCCTATCAGTCAGGAAGCAGTGGCAGATGGTTCCACTCCCTTCCCACCAGCAAGTGATCTCTGGTGTGAAGGTAAAATGTGACAGGAGTCCTGTTTCTGTCTGTCACACCAGAGATCACTTATGTGAGGAGATGGAAATAGCAGCTACCTGCTTTCTAAATGACAGGAGAACAGACCACCATTGATCATAGTAGCTGTTTCCTGGTAAGTAGTGATTGGAGATTTACAGCATGTATTCACTGAATACCACTGTAACTATGGTGTTTACCCATCCATAAATTCCATACAGGTAAAACTAGCAATTAATGAGCATAGGCATGTAAAGGCTCTTATCTCATCCTCTCCCCACTTCTCTATTCTATGCAACATTGTTTCATGCATTACTGCTACATGACTGCATTTAGTGAGAGGTGGGTGGAACTATGCACAACTTAGCTAGATTTTAAATAAAGAAACGTGTAATCTGGTTTTGGAGTGTGCATTTATTACCAATACCTTTTATAGTGTATTTCACAGTTATAATGAAATTTGTTTCATTCACTTGGCCAGAGTCTTCATTTTAGGCATCCCAGGCTGAAAGGTCTCTCACGCCTGGATTGGGAAAGAAAGCCAGCCTTGGAAAAGTGTATACCTTGCTCTCAAGTTTGTCCCCCTGAATTTCATTTCTTTATGCTGACTGTGGGATTTGGGGAGTTATGACTCAAAAATGGAACTTTTCCAAGTTCTGATCATTTGTAGATCAGGATGTCATGATGTTCTCTCTTGGAATGATGATAGCTACAAAGTCACTCTGTTCAATACGTTGTGGAGAGATAGGTGTTACCCTGTGTACTGGGGGTCCCGGGAGGGACACCAAAATGTGCTCAACTAAAGGTGGGGAAAATTAGCTCAGAGCACTGCTTAGCGTTACAAAAGGCAGGGTAACGTAGCGAGATCTTGAACCCTATGTCTACGGGGTTGGGTCGAGTCAAGGAGCACACAGAAGTTGAAACAATAAATGATGTTTTATTAAAAAACACAAGCAAAACAGTGTATGCAGCACACTCACACAAGATAACTAAAGAAATAAAGGTTTGAGTGGTATAGAGGGATTTTTAGAGGAGTTGCCAGTTTGGGTGATACTTCACCTGTCCTGAAGCCCAGAAAAATAGAGAGCGAAGCTGGGGCGCGATGTAGCTCAGCATGTGGAGCTGAGGGGAGGCTCACCAAGCAAAGTGGCAGCAAGGCAGGATGAAACTCAGAAGCGATCCGAGGAAGGTCTCGGAATCAAGGTTTTTTATAAGGAGGATGTGACTGCAGGCTGTACCGTACTTGGGGGGAAACAATAGATTTGGAGTTGGAGACAAAGCCTCCGAAAGGTCAGAATCTGAATGATTGAGTTATCGCAGAGGTTCTCAATAGAGTAGCCAGTATGCAAACGCAGAGTACTTGGGTATTGCATAGTTTACCCATCAAGCTGCCAGTGCGGGGCAGAGGCTCTTTTGTAAGCCGTGTGCGTACCTACTTAGAGTACTTGCCTGGAGGTCTCCTAAAGCAGCAAGTCAGCTATTTTCTGGCCTGCCTGTATTGTCTAGGAATATTACGGCGATTAACGGCTGAGCATGGTTGCGTGCTTGTCCGGTGGCCTTGCAAGGACATAGAAGGGAATAGATAAGTGAAGCCGAATTATGATAGCAAAAGGATATTTTTTTAATATCCACAAAGCTCAGACTAGCCAGGGCAGTAACATAGGTAAAGTATGACCTATCCCTCCACAACATATTGGGGGAGGAAACAGAGAGGTCTATGTTGTTTCTTTATGCCATTTAATTCTGATTTAAAATTATTGAAGAAGAAGGGTGGAGATGATTGATGAAGCTCGTAACTCCCATATCCAGATTGTGGTGAATCCCATTTCTGGGGTTTTGTCTGAATTTTTAAGGAACTATCCAAGGTATTGAATCTATATTGGGAAAAGGGAATAGAATCCTCTTAATGAAGTCAAGATTGTAGGCTTCCAGGGTATCTCAGAGTTCAGATCAGAACTCAGAAGGAACTCACCTTCCAAAGAGATGGAAAATCACTAGCTGCTGTTCAGGGTGGTAGGCTGGCCTACAGTTGGTGCTTTCAGTTTGGTTCAGCAAAGGACTTAGTTTTACTATCATCTTTGTAATTCTTTCCAGGAAGGTCAGATTCTGTTCTTCCCATCTCTGGAAATGACATTACCCTCCATTTTATCAGCACCCTTCCAAAATCCACTACTGTCCTTATCAAGCTTCATGAATTTCTGGGAGCTTTCCTTGCCAAAACTGATGTGCTTCATTCCTGCTGAAATTTACAACTGGGGTGTATTTTCCCAGCATTTCTGATTCATTCATCCCATGTTGTGAAGTTTCAAAGGATTACGCTCCTTTCAAGGCTGTAGCTTATGTCAAGTCCTCTTTGGTTCTCTTCCAGTACTCTGATTCTCTGATATGCAGCTCTTCATGACAGTGGTGTTAAGCGAGAAGGTTCAATATTCCAGCTCCAAGTTAAAATCAATAAAAATCAGCACAGCCAAAATAAGTTTCCTGAGTTAAGCAAACAAATAAGTAAGAATGTGAAGCTGTTGTCAACTCTTTCCAGGTACAGCTCGCATTCAAAGTTTCTGGCTGTAGAGAAGAAACCTGAAAAATGCACAGCTCTGGGAAATGGGCTTTCTTCTACTTTTTCTGATATATCATATTTCTTGGTTTGGAAAGTCCCAGCTGACTGTAGTGCTTCTTTCTTGATAAAAGGTGATCCCTCTATTCCTTATATTTTTTTTTTCTCCAGAATGGATTAGTACTTCTTAAACTATCTGTTGTGGGGGCTGGTTTTTTCTACCAATGTTCCAGGAGCTGGCATCATATTTGTACCCAACTAGCTACAGTTGTTTCTTTCTTTCCTGGAGGTTGTCCAGGGACTGGCAGGAGATGGTTCAGGGACCAGCACGGTCCATGGACCACACTTTGAATAGCAGTGGTTTAGAGTGCAATGCTCTATGTACATAGAATGTTTTTAAACCTAAAATTCTTTGTAGCACAAGCTCTGGAAATGTTTGCTTCAAAGCACCATTTAAAGTTATTAACTAACATAACATGATCTTGCCTTCAGCTTCTTCCTAAAGCCCACAAATCTAGAAACATCAAAAACAGCATTTTAAGCCATTTGCTGTTTAGAGTTTCTTGAGCATTCCCTCAATTTCTTGAGAGAAAAACAAATCCTGTGAACTTGATCTATTATTCAAGGACAAGAGAGGCCCCCTTTCTTCCAGATTTCATATTACAAGCAACAATCAAGTAAATACCCCACCCAAAAGGTTGTCCCTATATTTTAGAGTTTTTCTGGTGAGACTGCTCAACTGGCAAGTCAACCATCTTACCAGATTTATTCATTTCTCCTCTTACTCCCCCTGACCCTCTTCTTTTCCTCTTTGTTGCTATCATTACCATGCTTATCAGACAAAAGGTCAGTTGAATATGCAAGTAGTGGCATCTGTCTATTGATCTTTCTTCACACCACCGCGGTTGCCTAGGTCTGATCAAGAGATAGGTGGATGAGAAGGTTGCAATGGTGAAGAAGAGGAAGAGCTCCAAGGGTGATTCAGCACATCAACTTGTTGAATATATCCTCATTTGTATGGGCATTATCAAATGTGCTGTGGCATATTCCCCAAAGAGGCTCAGCACCTCTGACAGGCTCCATAAAATCAGAATTAACTCTCATAAAAAGGAATATGAATTTGTAACAGAACCATTGGGTCCCTCAGGTAGATACCCAGGCATGACACCAGCTTCCAGCTTTCTGCCATCTCACTCAGGCTTTTCATATTGCGTTTCCTCTGACTCCAAGTCTTAGGGCATTTCTGCACTATGCTGTTCTAGTGCTATTATTCCACTTTCAATATCCTGTGGAATTCTGAGGTTACAGAGGCCAAAGAGCTCTGTGGTTGAGAATTCTAAATGCCTTTCCCTAGACTGCAAACCCCAGGATTCCATAGGATGTTGAAAGTAGAATAATAGCACTGTAACATTGTAGTCCGGAAATGGCCTTAGATTTTTTTAAAAATGTTCCCACTGAACTAAGCAACCTTACATACACACACACACACACACACACACACACACACCAGAGAATTTCAAGGCTCAGCAACACTCCCAGGACCTAGTGAAAAAGAAGAGGAAGAAGAAGAGGAGGAGGAAGAGGAAAAAGGAGAAGAGGAAGGAGAAGGGGGCTGTACAGCCCCTAAAATTATATGACAATGGCCCTTGTTGCATGCCAGTCCTGTTGCGAAATGGCCTCGGGAGCGCTGCGGGATTGTGAAGACTGTTTCACATGACGTCCTTGCAATCGCACGATGCTCCTGAGGCCATTAGGGGGCAATTGCTCATTATATCATTTTCAGCTCATTTCCAAAAATGATGTGCGATCGTGCATCCCTCCCATGCCCCACACACACTTACCTTGTGTGTGGAGGCTCCGGACGTGAGGCCATCGTGCTTCCTCCCCCAGTGCAACCTCGGAAAATACCCAGCTGTGCTGTGGAAGGAAGGAAGGGGCGGAGCACTCACACTTCCTTCCAGCCAGCACAGAGCTGATACAGAGGGGAAGTGGAGGGGACACAAATGCCTCCCAGACAAGGCTTTTCGTGTGATTCCCACGCAACGCCAGCAGCACCAGGTAAGGTGCGAAAAGGGCCAATATCCCTTTTTTGGGGGGGGGGGCTATGTCTGGAGGGCTGGATGGAGTGACAACTGATTTCAGAAGTGTAGTGTGCAGCACTGAGGAAAGGTACCAAATTTGCTGGACCCAAGGGGAAGGAGATCTGATTAAAGGTTGTGGTGCACAGTCTCACAACACTAATATGATGGGGTGGAGCCAGAGAGATTTTATTTTATTTTATTTTTGCCTACTCTACACTACTCTCAGGGAACTAGCAGTAGCTAAAGGCGGGTCTGTAAATAACTGGTCCCATGGCAAGTAGCGGGGAGAGAAAAATAAGACTATGGTAAGCACCTGTGGCACCCTTATGGTGAATGGATGGCCCCTGGAGCTGCCTTTTTAGGTCATGGGACTAGGGGGATGGGGATGGGGACAATTCTTAGGGCTTGCCCTTACTTTCAGTCATGGAACTTGGGGAGGGGTTTTCCTTCTGTTGCAGGGCTGGCTGGGGAACACCACAGGTATTAGGTTCTCCTTGGGGCTCTGATGTTTGCCCAGGGGAAACTGGAAATGGCCATAAAAGCCCACATAGCGAGCTGGTGTTTACATCAAATCGGGGACTTCAACCTGAAGATCCCATTCCTGGCTAGGCACTACCAGTTGTGTATATGGTAATTATTTATTTATTTGGTCCCAGCATGCATCATTTCTCACTATCTTACACTGAAGCACACTTGCTCTTTTAATGCCATTCCCCAATTTGGGAGAGATAGTTCTGGAGTGATTTGAAATCATCTCTGTCTTTCCCTCCCTCCCTCCCTCTCTCTGTGCTTTATACTTTCTATAATTAGTTCCCTTCAGAGAATTTGGATGTCTCACTGTTTACCACACAATTGAACCTGCAGCTCTTAACATGACGTGTCAATTCTCCATCTTCCTAATCCACTTTGATTCATCCTTTTTATTTCATTTGAATAGAAAGGAATGACTGAAATAGTAACTGAGCCATAGGAAATGAAGATACTTTCTATTTATTCACACCCCAAAGCCTAACTAAAATATTCCACTTCAAAGTTCTTCTGTGTTTTCTACTCAATTTTTTAAAAATATATATTAGGTGGATATTGCCATTTATGGGAACGTGGGGAATTAGTTTACGGGTTTCTATGAACAGCCAAGAAGAGAGTGTTTGAAAATCAGACATGTGGAAATGAAATGCATGATTTGCCTTCATGTACAGAAGTAAATAGATGACTCCAAGGAAGGAAGAGTGATGGAGACGTTGGGAGCAATCAACAGCTATTGTGAAGGGCATTTTTATGAGTCTCCAGAAACATAATGAGGGATATAATCTGACTAAAATTCGCATTGTTTTTTTTTTTAAAAAGCTGTCCATCAAAGTTCTTTTCAGTTATTGCTCTGAGAATATTTTAGATTTAAAAAGAAGAGTTATAAGTTCAGCTCCAGGCGTACACATGTGGGTCAAAACATTTTCATAAGGAGGTTTTCAAAACTGATTCACATATAGTTAGCCAGTGAAAAGGATATCTGAAGACCTGGGCAGAAAAGACCAAGACATTAAACACTGTTCAATGAGCAGCTTCTCTAGAGTAAAGAAACTCCAACAAGGAGCGTCCTGTTAAAACCCCTTTTTCATCCCGTCCCCAGTCCTCTAATAGACTTGAGGACAATTCTACTTACCCACCCACCCGTATCGCAGACTTTCTGGATCCACCCCTGAATGTGGCCATGTAGCAGCCAACAGGAGTGAAGGGACAGGTAAGTAAGAGTTGCCACTGACTGTGTTCCAGTACCTGGCACATTGTTATGACTAGCAATGGACAGAATATTTGATTTTTTTTTTAAGTGAAAAGCATGTTTTCTGAGCATTGAGAAACCTTGATGAGAAGAATTCTGGACAGATGAGAAACATTGCAGACTTACTGTGCACCAAATTCACACATGGCTATTTTGTGTAGCATGGGTGCAGCATTTTCTGTGCAATAATAATATTTCTATGCAGAAATATAATTTCCTGAACATAAGATGCTGCAATGGCGGTTTATTCTTTGCAAAAATTGTGTGTGAGCAATTTGCACAGAAAACAGCATTTTCTGTGCAGAAACAGCATTTTATATGCTGAAAATACCATTGTTGCATAGAAATAGTATTTTCTGCACAGAAAAATTTTTTTTTCTGCACAAAACATTCACATGTGCATTTTGCACAGAATAAGAGAGATACAAAGCACCCTGTATCAGTATGGCTTTATTTGGAAATAGAAAATTCACCTTCCATTGCCCACATTGGTGGTGTTAGTTTTGCTTATTATAGTTGGCCCTTGAGATTTGTAGGTTTAACTTTCAATTTCTTCTTTTTCAGGGGAACAGTCCATCATGGCAGCTCCAGTCAGGCCATGCAGCCCTTTAAAAACCCCGACTCCGGTCCTTTTCTTCCTCCACCAGCCACTGCCTCATCCGCTAAAGCTGGTTCACATCCCAGTTTCTCAGGACCACATAGCCTTTCCCTTCATACCCAAAGGAGGAGATGGGCATGAGAGATGAAGCATAGGATCACCATGCTGATGCAACCCTTTTCCCTCTCCTTTCTCTGACCTGGTGTGGACCCTGGGTCCCCGTTCTGCCCACCATGCCTTGGCCCCCTTCCCACAGAGACACACAGATATATTTTGATATTTGCAGTTTTTCCACTTTGTTACCCTGATTTCTGGGGTCCCTTGGGGGACACCTCAATGTGCTCCACGTGATGGGGAATGGAAACTAGCCAGAGCACAAGCGATAGCATTGCAAGAAGCAGGGTAACCTAGTGGGGTCTTTTTACCCAGTTTTTATGGGGTCAGGCCAAGCCAAAAACCAAACAAAAATGTCCAATAAATGATTTTATTGAATGCAAATCTCATGCACCAATGCAATCATGCACACGCACACCAAAGCGCTATTAAGAAACAAAAGAGAGGAAAATGGATAGCGGAGTATTGAAGGGGTACAGTTGGGGTAATACTGCACCTTTTCCTGAAGTCCAGGGTCTGGGAAGGCAGTGGAGAAGTAGAGCTCAGCACGGAGAGGGCTGAGGGGATTACTCAAAGGATGGAGCAAAGATCTGCTTGGGTGATTGGGAGCGATCTGAAGAAATTCTCAAAAGCCAGGACTATCTGTAGGGTAAAAAGTACCTGGAGGACTAATCCTTTCCCAGGGAGAACAATGGGTGTTGGAGTGATAACGAAGCTCCACCATGGTAATTTCTGTTGTGTGATGGGATTGCAAGGTGTTGCCAAAGTCTCAGGATCTTCGGCTGTGTTAGTTTGTGGTGTGACTTCATGTAAATGGTCCTTGCCTGATGAAATATTTGCTGAACTTGGGGCAGACACTCTAATCCCCTCAAGTCAGTGTCTCAGGGCTGAGGACCCTTTGTTTATTGTGGGTTTACACATCTTTAGGTCTCCTGGGGCTATGTGACTGGGGATTTTACTGGCCTGACCTGGTTTTCGGTCATTTGACAATGACTGTCTACATGCTCATCCAGGCGACCTCTCAGGCACACAGAATCATATTTAATATCAAATTGTGGACCCTGGGACAGGGTTTTTCCATCAGAGTAACAGCTTTTGCAGGGCTCTTGCACCCCTAACCCTAGTGAATGTGGAAGTTTGACTGTATTTGAATGAAACAAAGGATTGAACGGTACTGTCATGGGCCAGGACTTGGCTTCCCCAGGGAGCAGCACCCTCAAAGGAGGACATAGAAAAGCAATTACACCAGCAGATAATCAGGGTAGGATGAGGGCCAGCTGGCTCCTGCGCCTTCTTAAGGAAGGCACAGGGCAGTAGCCTGATGCCAGAAGCAACTCGTGTGTTGCTGATGCTTGTCTTGTGATCTCTGGATTCCCTGTTCATTGCCCGCCTGGATTTTCTGACCCCGGACTGTCTGACCATGTCTGACCCATCAGATTCCTATACCTTTGGATTTTTTGTGGGTGATGTTTCTTCCCATCCTGAACAGGCAAGCTGTACTGACTGTTAGTGTCTCTATTTGACTGTGAATGGCCTCCTCCTGACCCTGCACTTTGTTGCCTGGCACGGAGACTCGGTGGCTGCAACAGGTAGCACCTACAATCATTAAAAATCATTTCACATGAAAAAATATATCAAAACAAGCAGGTTTTTGGAAAAAGCTGAAATTTGGGATCAAATTTGCACAAAAATATCTGAGATATTAACCTAAGTCTAAATATGAGGTTGGTTTGTCTTACAATACATATTCCAGAGCACAAATAAACAGAAATAGAAATGTGATATGTCTGTTCAGAAGATAACCAAAGCAGTTGATAGATCAAATCCAAAACCTTACTAAAACCTTCATACAAAGATGGAGATCTTATGTTATTGTTGTATAGTATAAACCTACTTGGTGTTGTTATACACTGGTTCTAGTCCACCGCCCTTTTGGTGAATATCAACGTTGTTACCCTAAAAGATGGAGGACCATGAGATCTTCCAGTAGTACCAGCATCTCCTTAGATTTTGAAAATTATTAGCTCAAAGGAGTATACCAGTACTAACTGTAGAGATGACTCCAGTTGAAAGTTAAAAGAATAGTTTTATTAGAAATTAACACACACACACACACACACACACACACACATCAAGCAGTCTCATGAACCATGCAAGGCTAATGAAGGGAGAAGTGAGAAAGATTGGACAGGGAGAGAGATTTCAGGCATAGAGGGTGATATTTACAAGCACAGAAGGAGGTTGAAATGGAGTGTTTCAAATCACAGACTGAGGGTAGCACAGAGCATGGGAATCTGCGGCCAACAAACAGCGTAACATGCCAATGTGCATGTAAAGTACTACAAATTACAGGAGTCAGAACTAGCGTTTAAATACCCTTTTTCCTACCATGAGGGGTGAGTGTTTCTTGCAGACAAAAGAGGTCTGGAACGGGCTGATTGTCTTAACTTCAGGAGACAAAATATTGATGGAAGTCTGTAGCGCACACAACCCACATGGAATTGAGTGGCTGTTCTGGGTTTGGAGTGTGATATATTGCGAGGTAAGAACCAAGCTAGTTCTGGTCTTTGAGGATGCGGTTCATTAAGCAAAGAAGCAGAAAGGAGGAAAAAGCAAAAGGCACACAATCATACATACACTCTGACTCAGTTGAAGAAGCAAGGCAGGCAATGAAGCAGCATTTCCTTTGTTTCAACAGATTATATAGACCTTGAGTGCACGAGTAGCAAACAGCTTATCACTTCATCAACCCACCATGCCGAAACAGACAGGAGGGGGCTATCCTACCTCGGACGCCAATTACTGAGGCATTCATGGTCCAGAGGCATGATAAGCGTGCAGCCAAGTCTCATTACCTGCCCGAGACGGCAGCGGACTGTCTCTGATCAGGCTTCACTCTTCCCCCATCATACCTGGCGGTGTGGGGACTGAAGTGCCCATCATTAACATTCCTTGACTATTCTCACATGGCTGCAGTGTACAGGGCAGCCTGACCTGGCAACTCAGCAGCACCAGCCAAACTCAAAATATGTTCGTTAGCCAAGCAGGCTGAGCCAAAGTGTGCAACATAGGGCCTACCCAGGAAGCTCTGGGCCCAACAGAGTCCTGACAACCTCTTAATGTCTTGGTCAGGTATAGTGAATGGGGAAGGTCTCTGTAGGAAATGTAAACAGCAGGGGTGCTTGCCTGCCATACCTGGGCAGTTTTGTTTACTGATGTATTTGGAGGTTGGGTTTTTGAGAGGGTTATCCTAAACCCATTAACGTCAGGGGTTTCCATCTAATCCTTTTAAACTTATGACCTGGCCATGCTGAGGTCATCCTGACCTAGCACACGCTTACAGCCAGTGTCCTGCTACCACATGTCTCCCAGCCATAAGTGTCCGGTTTTATAAAATGATATTTCATGCCAATTCTGTCATCCTCGCAGGATGGGGGTATAAGGGCTGGTAACAACATTACGCAACTGATTGTGCCAGTGTGACTTTCTAGTGTCCTTTTGTTCAGTGGGGAATGCAGAGTGCCTGTTTCTGCAATCTCAGAGAATGAAGTGATGCATTGAGGGCACTGAAGAATGGTTTTGCACCATTCAAGAATGCACAACTGCGTTCCATATCCTGTTGCTTAGTCCCAAGCAGAGTAGGCTCATTCAGTCAGCTGTTGGATTTTAGACCCATGTTAAATGGTTACATTTGTGGAACTATAGCTATGCAAGCACAAACTGCATTTAACTAACTAACTAATTACTTAATTAATATCATTCTTTCTCGCAGCGTGGGATCCATCCAAGTCAGCATGCAACATTTTAAAAAGCACAATACAATCAAGAAAAAGTTTTTAATACGAAAGTTAAAACACAATCAAACTAAATTTCTGTTTGAAAAACACACGTTAAAAACAGCATTAAAAACTGAATGCATTGACTGCAGGGCCAAAAAAAGTACAATAACATGCAAAAGGATTCTAGATCAAGTTTGATGACTCTGTGATCAATCATGTTGATTTATACAGCATAACAGGCAAATAGAGAGATAAACAGTTTAAATTACAGTATAGATTAGGTATATTGTGTGCACATACACCTCACACACGGATAATGCTAAAGTTTTATGCATTTTGTAATTCCCATTTGAATGGGTTTTTGAACATTATAGCTGAATTTATCACCCTACTGACAGCTGCAGAAAGATTATAGCTGCCAAGGAGAAGGTGGAAGTGGGTTCACAGGTATTATGAATTTCTATTTATTCATACATTTTTCTAGTGTCTATAGTGCTGAAGAGATAAAGATATTGCAACAACTGGCTCTCAACCCACCTCCCAACTGTTCTTGCAAATCTATTACTAAAAGGACAGGTTCAGAGAAATAAGAAAAGGGATAGAATAGTGTTACCCTGTATTCTGGGGGTCCTGGAAGGGACACCTAAATAACCTTGCAATTACACAAATTGGAGAAATTAGTCAAGAGTACTGGTTGGCAGAACGAGAGGCAGGGTAACGCAGCAGAATATTGTAACCCAGTGATTACAGGGTCAGGCCAAGTCAAGAAGCAGACCCGTTTGAAAGTAATGAATGATCTTTATTAAAGACAGGCACACAATGTAAGCAACACACGCACACAGATAACTGAGGAAAATAAAGGTGTGAGTAAGATAGCGGGATTTCCAGAGGAATAGTTGATTTGGTTGGTACAAAAGCTGTCCTGAAGTCCAGAAGAAGATGGACAGCGAAGCTGGGGTTCGATGTATCTCAGCACGTGGAGCTGAGGGGAAGCTCGCCAAGCGATACGGTAGCAAGGCGGTCTGGAACTCAGGAGCAATCCAAAGAAGCGCTCAAAGTCAGGGGTTTTTATAAGGAGAATTGTGACTGCAGGCTAGGTCAGACTTTGGGAAAACGATAGATTTGGAGCTGGAGACAAAGCCTCCAAAAGGTCAGAATTCGAATGATTGGTTAGAGCCAAATTGTCAATAGTATATGCAAACGCAGAGTACTTGAGCGTTGTATAGTTCGATCAGCAAGCTGCCAGCGCTAGGCAGAGGATCTTTTGAAAGTTACTTGCATACCTAATGGAGGTACTTGCCTTGAGGTCTCCTAAAGTGGCGAGTCGGTTGTTTCTGGCCTGCCTGTATTGTTTTGGAATATTACAGCGATTATCGGCCGAGCCTGTGTGCGTGCTTGTCCTGGGGCCTCCCAAGCACATGGAAGGGATATGTGAAGCCGAATTAGTGATACCAAAAGATATCTTTTATATCCCCCAAAGCTCGGGCTAGCCAGGGCAGTAACAATAGTATAATTTTTTAAAGGCAGACTGCATTCTTATTTGTATGCATTTTCTTTTCCATAAAGGTAACATTGGCAATTGTTTATCTGGGGTTGATTTTGGTATCTTTCAAGTTCTTAAATGTTTCAGCCACCCTTATTAGGATCTGCACTCTCCCATACTATTTAAATCTCCTTTAGGAATCAGGTACCACAGGATATCCAGGCTTGGGGGATTTAAAAAAAAGGAATTGAAACACGCACTTACATTCTATTATGCAAGGCAAAACAACAATAATTACAAGCCTGATATCTCAGCATGTGAAATCTTTGATATGGGCTAAATTCTCCCTGAGGTTCTAAAGATGTTTTTGGGTTGGACCATTTAGGAGATGAGGATTCATATAATTGAATCTCTATCTGTCTAAAGTCTTCCTGCCACTTAAGGGCCTTTCCACACTAGACTGTTAAAGTGCTATTATTCTCCTCTCAACATCCTGTGGAATTCTGAGGTTTGCAGTTTACTGAGGTCAAAGAGCTATCTGGCTGAGAATTCTAAATGCCTCTCCCTCAACTGCAAACCCCAGGATTCCATAGCAGGTTGAAAGTGGAATAATAGCACTGTAACAGTGTAGTGTGGAAAGGGCCTTAGAGCTTGATCACGGCAAGAAGTGTTGTAGTCTAGGTGTATAAGACCGCAATTCACTGGTTTGCACTCATCCAGAAAAAACACTGACTCCCAGGGAGTCCCTCCCCACCACACACTATAAACATACTTCTTCTTTCTAGACTTCTATGATGTAGCCTAGAACCCAAGTGGCAATACCAGTGTTCCCACCATAGCCAAGCTGAGACTGGGCAAGCAGGATGGAGGCCATGGAAATGCACTTTAAGGCAGCTACTACCTCCAAACAAGTTCAGGGATGGACATCTTTCAAGGGTATTTTAGTTGTATGTTCCTGCATGACAAGTGTCATTTCCAGCTCTAAGATTCTGTGATTCTATGGGTCTATGAAAATGAAAATCCTAGCATTCTGCCCTTGCCAAGTCCACATAAAAATTTGGGTTGTTGCTCTCCAAAGGTTTATCCTACAGTTCTGGTCACTGCTCTTATGGTCTCATTGGCCAGGATCCTGTTTGCGTTCTACCTTTGCCAAAGTTTCCCAATGGAAGCAGCTGGATATTTTTTTTTTCTGATGCAGCATGTCTGCATTCAGTTCAGAGTAATAGAAGCAGGGTGAGACATGTTTCACCATTGTCCTGTACCCATAGGCAGCGAACACCCAAATAGAGAGATTTTTATAGGGGGATCAGCTACAAGTAAGTCGATCCAGTCCAGGTCATGTTCAGGTAATCTAGGAAATTCATGAAAGATGAAGGGAGGTGCAATGGCAGTGGTTCAGAAGTTGTTCCATGAAGTCCAGACAACTAAAGCCAAAAAAAAAAAAGTAAGACAAAGAGTTCTTAAAAGTAGCCAGTCTTGAGGTCAAGAATCCCTAGGAACACACAAGTAGTAAGAGCACTTCCAATTCAGGAAATAGAACATTGTGAACAATGAGGACTCCTACCAGCTGCTGAGAGATTTATAAGTGGCTGGCTCTGAATTGCAAACATTCCATAATTGATGCCTACAAAGTTGCTCTCTTCACCAGACTTCAGAAGACGGGGGTGTCTCTTGAGCACCTATCAAGTCCTACTGTAGGAATAGTTCCTCAGCCATTTCAGCCACTAGCTTCTCAGATCCAGAGAGGAAGCCGTCATATGGAAAATGTTAGCAGACTATACACCCCCACAGTTTGATATGGTTTAATTGGTGAAATATGATTTAATTGGCAGAGCATATTAATTGCCATAAATATAAAATATACCCTGCTGTGGCTGCATGGCAATGCTGACCAAGAGGAAAAGGTTGACCTCAGATATGCATTGCAAAATAAGGTCAGGAAAGACCTCGAGGCATAGCCAAGTCATAGTCAGGAAATCACCAGGAAACTCCAGTGATAAGGGGCTTGCAGTTAGCCTCCGATGACTTTAGGAGATAATAGCATCTGGGAGATTGCCACAAGATGGCTGATTGTCTTAACTCCTCTCATACTTTTGGATGTCTGGCTGGTTCTTCCCTGCACTAATACTGATAAACATAGGTTATCCCCCTCTCATAGGCCCCCTTTTTGAACTAAAATTCCCCATCTTTTCACAGATGTACTAATATTGTGGGTGAACTCCTGCATCACTCACATTTTGGGGTAACAAAAAAAACCCTCCTCACAACCCAATTCCTCTTCATCAGATTCCTCTAATTCCAGAGTGTGACTTATGCTAACCATTGTACATGCATATGACCAGCACTACCATTCAGCACAAGAGTCACATAGCACAATCAGTGTGTCACTCCAAGTTCAGAGACTTATTCCACAGAATGCAGGATTTCAGCCTGTGTCTTGGGTCTGGTTGCTGCTACCCATGGCCTTGGCATCACTCTGGCACCTCTCACATTGTTCCTTGCCTCAGCTCTACTCCCACAGCCTTGGAAGTTACACTATCTGTGAAGCTGGGAAAGAAACCCAAACAGGGTTTTGACATTTGCATATCCAATCAATATCCACTGATGTTAATAGTAAGGTTTATACCAGGACAACTGCGCTGACAAGAACAGATTTCCTTTGTGCTCCACTCTCCTGCGAGTGATGTGAGTGACCTTTCTTTGCAGCCGAGACAACAGCAACCTATTTCAACACAATCCATTTTTAAATGGACTGCAGGGTTAGGAAGCTTACAAAATTGTTCCATAAAGGACATCCTTTATTGTCTACAGATGAAGAGGCTGCACTCTACCCAACGAGATGGAAAAAGCAAACATGAATCGTTATCAACTCAAAATATTTCAACAAGCAGAGATAAATGCTCTTGTGTCATCATTTATTAGGGCCATTGACACATCTGTATTTATGCACATCAGTGGTCTGGGAGGGGAAGTGTCCCATAAAGATAAATATTGGAAAAGTAATCACCTGAGGGTTGATGCTTTGAAACCCGTGCTTAAAATCAGTATTCTGTAGCTGCACCACCATAATGTGTGTGATTGAATAGCTGTTGTTATTGGAACAAACCGATTTATCACCTTCTGCAAGGTGTAAAAGTAAAATCAAAGGCGGCCTAATAAAATCTTATAAGAGCAAAATATAATTTTATTGGGTTCTTTGTATACTGTAACATTTCTCAACCAGAAATTGAATGTGAAAATTAGTTTGGTGAATTAGATTATCCATTGGGTCATATTGGCCAAAAAAGGAGGAGGAGGGAATGTAGATGACAGACAGATGAAGTAATACTATTTTTGAAGTCTGTGCATGTGGGTGGGTGTGCTTCATATTGAGCATATCACAGTTTATGGTTAATTGTTGCAAATTTCCATTTGCATGCCCAGAAGAGAGTTTTTCATTTGCAGTAGGGAAATCACACAGAAAAAAATGATCAGTGAGTGGAAGTGTGCAACTAGCCTACCGTGTATTGAAATCTTCATTCATGTTTTAGGCCTCTACAATCACACATGATAGAAGCATATGACATTGAGACTGAGATCCTATATCACTCTTGCGTAACATAGATTTGCTGTGCATAATTACATAGCATGACAGCTATGTAATAGCATAGTATGATGGTTGTTGTGCTAAACCAGCCTTCATCCAAATGCCAACACTGTATAACCAAATGGGGAATATACAGCTGCTGTTTCTGCAATCCCACTGAATCAAGTGTTACACTAAAGGCATTGCCAAATAATTATCCATTATCCAAGAAACACAACTGCATGGTTGAATTATTTTTGGTTAGTTCCAACCAGGGTAAACCTGATGAATGAATTGCTGAAGTGTTGTCAACACACAGGTAAATACAATGGCTGTACTCTAGTGGGAATTGTATTTATGCCCTTTTGAAATGGGGACTCCAATTACACAGCTATGCAGTAAATACGTCCATTATACCAAAAAGGTACACTTGGCATGTGTATATGCTACCAACAGGATTTTAGTCTCTATATTGTATATAAACATTTTTTTTCCTTTCCCTTATAATATCAGAACCCAGGATCATTCATTAGGAAATTCAGAACAGATAAGAAGATAGACTTTTTAACACAGCAAACAGATTGTAGGATTCACTACCAGAAGATGTAGTGATAACTATCAGTTTAGGTGGCTTTTAGTGGGGATGGGACACTTCTAATGAAAAGGGAGTTGCTAAAGTGAAGCCATGCTGAATACATATTTCCTCCAGAACTAGAGTAAGTTTCAATGAATATATATAGAAACACCAGGAAGCATAATCAAAGAATGTACTGTCACACTTATTCTGTTTTGGCGACTTTACGTTTGGAAGGAATGGGCAAGTTCTTTGTGTCAGCTGGGTCAATTTTGTTCCTTCTACTCCCTAATGCAGGGTTCTGCATCCACTTAAAAATATAACTTTAAAGGTTCTTTTCAAACCAGAAGTTCCCCCAAAACAATTTTTCCTGATTTTCCTGATTCAGAAAACCTTGCCAGGGTCCATACATTTGGTGACCAAACCAAGGTACAACACCTTGCTCTGGAGGAGAATCAGTGTTCTGGAGCATTTCAGGAACCCAATTGTTTTTTCGTTTTTTTATGTTGTTGTTTGTTTGAAAGATGTTTATTACTGTTTTTCATGAACAGGGAGATCCCAGGAAGGTCCAGGGGGGTGCAAAATTAGGATACTACCATAACTATGTTGCCTGGATTCTGCCATAGAAACAGAGGCCTTTCCACACTACACTGTTATAGTGCTATTATTCCACTTTCAACATCCTATGGAGTCCTGGGGTTTGCAGTTTAGGGAGGGGCATTTAGAATTCTCAGTCAGAGAGCTTTTTGGCCTCATGAAACTACAAACCCAAATTCCACAGGATGTTGAAAGTGGAATAATAGCACTATAACAGTGTACTGCATAAAGGCCCGGACATTCTGTTGTTTGCCCAGAAACCTATAATTGTTGTTTTATCCTTGAGTGAACTGAAGGCTGGGCTGGATAAGACTTTTGTCTTATCCAACATGGCTCTTACGCTCTTCTTATTTTTAATTGTGTGTGTGTGTGTGTGCGTGCGTGCGTGCGCACGCGCGCATGTGTGTGTGAATCATTGGGGTTCTCATGCATAGTTTGAAATGCTGTAGTCCACATTAACAAGTTATATGATGTGATAGGATATTCTTTCTCTTTCTTTATACTGTCATTCACTTCTCCTACCTTGTAATTATAAACCAAATGTAGGAGACTATCAACACTGGACATATCCTACAAAAAAGCGACTTATTAAGGTGAGGGCATCTGCACAACAGTTTTCCTGGTAATGTGGAGCAATATCTCATGTCTCTGCCAATCATTATGGACCCAGTTTAGAATTTAGAACCAAGCTATTCTGAAAAAGTTTCAACATAGTTTGGTTATTTCTGAGTCCAATTACAAGCCTATTTCATGTGTTGCTGGAGACCTGATGGTGTCATTAGGACCGCAAGAGGGTTGAGATGCTTTCTTTATCCCCATTATATTCCATCTCTCCTTCACATGACAGACTCCTTAACCTGATTGTGGCTTCTGCAATAACAACAGCCAGTCTCCATTTTCCGCACTAGACTGTTATAGCGCTATTATTCCACTTTCAACATCCTATGGAATCCTGGGGTTTGCGGTTTCAAGAGGGGCTGGCCGGCCCCTCCTGGAACTGCAAACCCAGGATTACATAGGATGTTGAAAGTGGAATAATAGCGCTATAACAGTCTAGTGTGGAAATGGCCTCAGTTTCCCTCACATCTTTTCTACTTTCTTTTTTCCTGGCGGTTCTTGTAGTGGCCCTTAGAAAAGAGCAGACTATATTCCAAGGTGAAAGGACTATGAAGGGATAAATCCTGCCCTCAGATTGATTAGAGATGAGTTATGAATTCCTGGAGCTCATGGGTGTTTGGAGCAAGTGAACTAGGAATCTAATTTCAAGATGTCATACACACTTAAAGAGCCATGAAGAGTCATTGGAAGATTGTGTATGCCATACATGCAATTATCATTCATAATGTGTGCACCTGAAAGTGATTCACATACTGAAGAGTTGAGACTTAGCTACCCCGAGGAATAACAACCACAGAACGTATGCTGTTATGGTGTGTAGAATCATAGAGTTGGAAGAGACTACAAGGGCCATCCAGTCCAACCCACTACCATGCAGGAATGCACAATCAAAACATTCCTGACAGCTCTCTAAGCCACTCCTCATTGAGCTTGGTTTCCAGGCCTTTTGCCAAGTTTGACCTCAATTTTGGTTAATTTTGAACTTTTCTTTTAAGACTCTGAATAAGGAAGGTAGACTACTGGATTTGTGACTGTCTGGGAGTGCTTTGGGCCAGTTTTCGGGTGAAAAAATAAATTCAAAAATTGGAGCAAAAATGGTTCTGGGTACTTCAGGAGCCTCACTTTGGGAATCTCAATGGCTGTCTGGCCCTTGAGCTGTACTATGCCCACTCCTGGCCTAAAACATCCAAAGGCCATAGTCATCGACCCTGGATACATTGCTCGGTTGACACTTGCACTGCACAACCTACCAAATGAGTCCAAGCAAAACTTCCCATCAGCAATATTCCACCTAAAATGGCTATCAGCAACGATGTTGCATGACTTTTGGCTACCATTTTGGATGGGACACAGCCAAAGGAAGACACACCCTGGCTGGCCAGGGCTCTTAGAATCTTTTTTCTTTTTTGTTTTCATTAGCAGGGTGTTTCTGCTACAGTTGAGGGGGAGCTGCCTCCAAAATAAATAATGGAAATGGGCTCAAAGACGTGGAAAACTGGTGGGGACTTGTTGGGACAAAGGCTGAAGTTTTCCCAATTCCAATCTTTGGTCAAGGTCGTACATCTTTGTTTATTTCATTCCCTGAAGAAAGTATGAAAAATTTCAAGTGTTCTCTACATTAAATGATACTATTAAAAGTTTTGTACATTTCTCTCTTTCTCTCTCTCTTTCTTTCTTTCTTCTTTTTGGGGCTTCTTGAGCAAAATAATAATAATTATTATTATTATTATTATTATTATTATTATTATTATTTGCACATTTTTAACAGAAAAAAACCTATTTTTTAAAATTCTATACAAAAGTAATTTCCAAAAAAAAAAAGGCAAAATATGGGGAAAAAAACCCCTTGGCCATGATTCACCGTTCCACTGAAAAGATGAGCTTTCCAATCCAGGTAGTATGCAATGGAGAAATTCATTTTCAAAAGTCTACCGGAGAATATGCATTGCAAATCCCTATCACCATGTATCAAGGGCTGCATCTAACAATATAGCACAAAGAAAAGTGCTGGTTTTTACCTTGAGACCAAAACTACTTTAGAGGCCCTAGTGGATCACCTACATTTTGACACTGACAGGAGAAATATAACCTTCCAAGTCTTATTAGGCCTTTTGCTTGTTTTGACATGATAGACAATTGTATCTTGCAGCATTTGAAAGATTTCATTAATGTATGAGTCACTGCAGATTTAAAAAATGGGTCTGTTGTTTCCTGTAAAGTTTCCAGTAGAAAATAGTGATTTAAAGATTGTTTCTACCCACTGCATCTCTTCAAGGAGATCTGGAGATCACAGCTTCCATATTGATTCTACCCGTAGAAGGTGCCTGAAGGAGTGGGTAGTCTCTGTAGGGGTGAAGCATCGATCCCACTGAACTCACCTGAGGTTGCCATTTGTTGTTGTTCTGAATTTACTCTGCTTTGCACCAAGGAATATGGTAATACAGAGAATGCAAAAAGTTGGCATTTCTCTTTAATGCAAGAAACACTTCCAGATGGGCTCCTCAACAGAGAGAAATGTAAGGTCCTGCACTTAGGCAGAAAAAAATGGAAGGCACAAATATAGGATGGGGGACACGTGGCTGGATAGCAGTACATGTGAAAGGGACCTAGGAGTCTTGATAGATCACAAGCTGAACATGAGTCAGTAGTGTGATGCGGCAGCCAAGAAAGTCAACACGATTCTTGGTTGCATCAATATGAGTATGGTGTCTAGATCGAGGGAGGTAATGATACCACTCTATTCTGCATTGGTTAGGCCTCATTTGGAATACTGTGTCCAGTTCTGGGCACTTCAATTCAAGAAGGATATTGACAAGCTGGAACGTGGAACGGGCAACCAAAATGGTGAAGGGTCTGGAAGCCATGCTCTATGAAGAATGGCTTAGGGAGCTGGGTATGTTTAGTCTGCAAAAGAGAAGGTTAAGAGGGGGCATGATAGCCATGTTTAAATATTTGAAGGGATGTCATGTTGAGGAGGGAGAAGGCTTGTTCTCTGCCGCTCCAGAGACTAGGGCATAGAGCAATGGATTCAAGCTGCAGGAAAGGAGATTCCACTTGAACCTGAAGAAGAACTTCCTGACGGTCAGAGCTGTCCGGCAGTGGAATATGCTGCCTCAGAGTGTGGTAGAGTCTCCTTCTTTGGAGGTTTTAAGGAGAGGCTGGATGGCCATTTGTTGTGAATGCTTTAATGGATGTTCCTGCATAGCAGGTGGTTGGACTGGATGGCCCCTGGGGTCTCTTCCAACTCTATGATTCTATGAATCTATGATTCTATTTAAAAGGGAGAATATTACTTCATGGATCTGAATGACCCCAAAACTCTCTTTTACCTCATCTGAGGGGACCTCTACCTAATATGGGGGAGCAAAATGGAAGTTTGGTGGGATAGGTTGGGGGATTCTAAAGCCATGGGAGCAGCCTTGGTGGACAACACACACTCAATGGGTTGCACTATACCCACCTCTGTTATACAAGAAAAGCCATAACATCTGCTCATTTCTGGGCTGCAGAAATAGGCAGGTATCACTCCTAGGCCCTTTTTGCACAGCATTCGCCAGGTAAAAGGGCCTCTGGAGTATCACGCAATTGTGAGGAGCCATCCACATGATGTCCTCGCAATTGTGCAACGCTGCTGGGGCTGCCAGGCGTCGGTCGCATACTATTTCATTTTTGGCTTCTAGCTGAAAATGGTGCACGATCGCACATTGCTCCAGGGTCCTGTGTGCACTTACCGTGTATGCGGAGCCTCCAGAGCCACTGCTTGTGCTTTTTCCCACACCCCAGCACCACGAAAAGGTAAGGTGCGAAAAGGGCCCTCGTTGAGAAAAGTTTTGTTTGAGGTGCAGAAGCTGGAGGACAGAATTGGTGACTGAGTTTAACATCCATTTCCTGTGCATCCAGAAGCCCTCAGAGAAGGGTCACTCAGTATATTGCTCCTCCTGCCAACGGCTGAGTATACAGTTTGACCTTCCTGAGAGCTGCATGCAAAGCGAGAATAGTGGTTGTTGGGGGTTGACAGGTTCTTTACCTGCCTTGTGCTGAACCCCAGTCTTCTCTGAAACCTGCCATGCATCTGCTTTGAGTTTAGGGTTCTCAGAACTCAGGGCTCAACCGTACTTTGCTGGTCCTGAGGGTGAGGGTCTGGAGACCACAGCCATTTCTGCACCATGTTGCTGTCCTGTGACAGGGATGCATTGCTGCCAATCCACAAGTCATGCTTTCATATGATGTCATCGTGGTCCCACTGCCAATGTATCCCCACCCATCATGATTGTGGGATATTCCATTACTGGAAAAAATCTGATTATGGCCCCCAGTTGTGTGACACTCCTGTTGCTGGCAGCTGTGCAGAAAGGGAGGAAGCCCAATCTACATGCTTCCTTCCCCAGTGCAGCATGGGAAGTGGCCAGCTGCACTGTGGAAGGAAGGTGTGGGTCACTTGCACTACCCTTCCACAGGCAGCTGGCCAGGTGCAGAGGGGAACATTTGTGTTGTGTTCCCATCCCAGCAATGGCACTGCCAGGATTGCAAAAGGACAACGAAGGAAACAGGTAAGATGGGGAAATGGCCCACATGTCTCCACCATATCTGAGACCTTACCAGTGTACTCTGTAAATATTCAGTGTGAGGATTTTCCCTGATTCCCACCCCTATCACACATAAGGACACCTTCCTGTTACCCTTGTGTGACACTAACCCTCAAGGTTCCTATGAGGATTTACACTAATTTTAACTCCAACAATTTTAACGCCTTCCAGTTTCAATGCTCTGACCACAGACACCTTGTATGAAACCAAGGTCTCAGAATGATAGCAAGCCAGATGTGCATAAAAACAAAAAAAACCTTTATTTACAGATGTTAAGTGTCCCAGGCTGCACTGCAGACTAAAGAGGAGGAGCCCTCACGCTGCCTGCTCGCTACCAGGCAGCAGCTGGGGAGCTTAAGCAGTGGGGACATGAAAGCCTCTCGCAAGAGGCTGCTCATGCGATCCCAGCACCAGAAAAAGGTAAGGTGCAAAAAGGGCCTCAGTTACAATTCCTTTCTCTCACTTCAACCCTAAGCTATGTCAAACCCTTCTCAAACACATTTACCCCTGCACTCTTTTCAAGCTCAGGCAAAACTGCCTCATGCCATCTGAACTTCTGAGTGTCATTCACCAACTGCCTCATGAAAATCTCCCCAAACATTCCACCAATCAGCACGCACTTCAACAATTGGTTCTCTCCCCACTCCCTAAAGCTATTTAACTCATACTCACACAATAAATCAAGCAACCGTTTTATTTATTCAAACCCATGATGTCGTACCCAATCCTGATTTAAGACAACCTCCCCTATCAGTTGCCCCTAGCATAGTCCATGGAATGGTACACAGAGTTGCAGTCCAAAGATATTGGGGTCAACGTTGGCCACTGCTGCTATTCTTCTCTCTTCTTTCCTCTTTTCCCTTTTCCCAAAAGCATTTGGCTTGTTGTCTCCACCCTCTCTGCCTTCCATTTCTCTTTCTTATTTCACCACAGCTTCCCACTCTGTCTTCACCACGGTTCTTCTCCCCTGTTCACTGATTGTTGAAAACTTTGTTCCCCAATCCATAACATTCTGCCTGTGATGTTGCTACTTTCCCTATTCGGCAGAAGTCAAGCAACATGGGAAGCATTTAATGAAGACAGAATGACCTTTTCTGCTAAGGAAAATGGGCAAATGGCTTGTCCTTAGATAATACGCTTCTTTATCTGAACCATCGGCTATGGTGCACTTTATCTGTGGGAATAATCGTGTGCGTCACATTAGCCTTTTAATGAACAATATCTCCCATTAAAGGCTCTGCTCTCACTGATTCCGTGTCATTTATGATTTGAGTTATTGATGAAATGCCAAAGAGTGGTTGCCCAAGAGAATATGCATATTCCCCCCCTCCCCCAGGAATCACTAGGCAGCAGTTTAATAGGTCACCAAGTTAAATTACAGAGCGTGACACTGAGAGCTGAAGAAAGTAATCTATGATGGATACAAGCCATATTGCAGTGTCTTGATTCTGTATGAAATTAGAATCAAGTGATGGAGAATGAGGAGAATGGAGAGAAGTGCACTCTCATTGCTCCCTTCCCTGTCAGCTTCCAGAAGAAAGGAGATTAAAAAAAAATCTGCAGCTACAACGAAGCTGTTCTATTCTTCCTGTAAGACCAGGATTTGGAATCATACGGGAAACCAACATAGATGAAGAAGATTATGATAATTTATTTATACAGTTTCACCACTGTACATGGTGCTTTACAAGTAAATGAGTAAATAAGGAAGGGCCTTTCACCTGCTTCTGGGCCTAGGCACGATGGAGCTGTACCTGCCTCTTCCTCTCTTGCTCTGAAATAGGGCAGTTGCAGTTGGGATGGGGGGACTTTCATCTGCTTCTGGGCCTAGGCATAATGGGGCTGCACTCCCTGTCCTCTTCTCTCTCTCCTTCTGATGCCAAGGCTGTAGCACTTGGGATGGAGAGAGGACTTTTCATCTGCTTCTGAGCCTTCTTCTCTCCCTCTGACGCCAGGGCAGTGGCAGCTGAGATGAAGAGACAGCATTTCATCTGCTTGGATTCATAAGAATTTAACAAATAAGTCAACCAATGTACAAAAGTTACTAAATACATAAGAATATATTAAAGTTAAAAGAAAAGGAAACCTATTCTTACTTCTTTCATCAAACATTTTTCCATTTCTTTTTTTCCCCCCCTTAACAAGGGCTACTTTAACTGCATCAAGGGCAACTGTCTGTGTCCCTAACTGATTAGAATCTTGCAGTAGAAAGTTCAATTTGGTCTCAGTACTCTCTCTCCCCCCTCCATTTCCAATGTACATAGAAAAAAAGGAGATAAATAATGTTCTCTAGGGCTGAGAGACAACTAACGTTCCTACTGGGATGCCCTGGGATCTTCCTCATTACATTGTTGTGTCTGGCTGTTCCAATCAGGCATGAGGGAATTCCATACCTTTGTCATGTTTCATTGGGAAAAATAGATTCTTTTTTTTCCCCCTTCTTGAAAGCCCTGTTACCCTGAAAGGTTGGGGACATTGGGGTCCACCTGTAATGTCAGTATCTCCTTAGAAATAGGTGAAATTATTAGCTCAGCTGAGGCCTGTGAGAGGAGGGTAACAGCAGGATCTTTTCACCTGTGTATACTAACTCTAGACATGACTCCAGTCAAAACTTAAACAAAGTATTCTATTGGAAATTAACAGACACACAAAAGAAATCAAGAAATCTCACGAAGCAGACAAGGCTATTAAAGGGAAAGGTGGGAAAGGTTGGATGGAGAAAGATCTTGTGTGGAATGGGTGGAAAGAGATTTACCAGTCCTGAAGCAGAAGATCGAAGCAGGATCTCTCAAACAAGAGTTTGAGAATAATACGAAAGAATGGGAATCTAAGGGACCACATGCAGTGTGATGCCCAATGTACTCCAAATTACTGGGACTGGAGCTAGGGTTTTTATACCCGATTTCCTGCTCTGAAGGAGGGTGCATGGACAAAACAGTAATTACTTTCCCACACCTCTAACAAAGGAGTCTGAAATGGGCTGATTGTCTTAACTTTAGGTCAAAAAACATCGATGGGATTCCTGACAATGTCATAGACCCTTTCCGCATCCTACCTTTTCTCAGCACTGGGGTGTGGTGATTGCGTGAGCAGCCTCTTATGAGAGGTCCTGGCTTCCCTGCCTCTTCAGCTCCGCACAAGCTTTCTGCTTGCGCGAGAGCCCCACCTCTTCCTTTCGCAGTGCAGCCTGGGACCTTCCCAGGCTGCACTGGACAGGAAGCACGACCAGCCCGGCTCCTGAGTCTCCGCATGCCATGTAAGTGCACATGCCCAGGAGCAATGTGCAATCGCACAGCATTTTCAGCTGAAAGTCAAAAATGCAAAGGTGCGCGATTGTTGCCTGCTGGCAGCTGCAGCCTTGTGCGATTGCAAGGGCATCATGCAGATTGCTCCTCGCAATTGTGTGAGGCTCCAGGCCCTCTGTTGCATGGCAGATGCCATTGGAAAAGGCCTTAATATCTTGGTTGGGTAAGATAAAAAGGAAAGGTATCCAGAGGATATGCTCATATCAGGGATGCTTGACTGCTTCACCTGGGCAGTTTCAACTTCTATTTTTTCCAGAAGTGCTCATACCTTATGGCCTTTCGGAAGGATCATCCCAAGCCCATCAGCACTGGGCTTTCCCATCTAATCCTCTTTAAACTTATGACCTAGCCTAAATATACCTAGTTTATGAAAAATAGCATATCCCTCAAAGTAGGGCTGTTGGTTGTGGTAACAGCCCACATGCCTTTATCCTGGAAACCTACATGAATATAGCAGTAAACACTTCAGGTTGTGAGAAAATGCCATGGCAGTTCATTCATCTATATCTATATCTATATCTATATCTGTATCTGTATCTGTATCTGTATCTGTATCTGTATCTATATCTATCTACCTATCTATCTATCTACACACACACACACACACACACACACACATTCTTGGGCAGTCCATAAATAGTCATCAGTGCCTTCAATGTACCTCTTGATTTGCTAGGATCGTGGAAACAGAAAACACATCTGCAAATACACCATTGGTTGCACAATGTCAGTAGTTAGCAGGAGGGTGGCGTGGTGCAACTAGCACTTAACTAGTGCAGATTTGGATTGTGTAAGCCTGATGTACAATTTCAGCTAATGTCTACTTTTGCCTCTAGGTATATAAATAAGTTGATGCAATTTTATATGAATAGTGTGCTTTTTTGTCCTCTTTTTTTTTTCTGTGATACGTATTTTAGTCTTTAATGGACTCTAAGTGGCCATCCTAGATCCAGCTCAATTTTTCTAAAGTCCTTCTGAACCAAAATGTGTGCAGGTCTTGGGTAAAACACTTACAAATGCCATTTCTAGGAAGAAAAAGGAAAGATTATGCTTCTTTACAACTGGAACAGTGTAATAGGATGTCAAGATATTTCTTTGTAGCTCTTATTTTCTAGTGTATGGCATGCTTTTATGGTAATCTGCACTCCCCTCTGCCTGTTTGATTTGTATACATACAAGAAATACAATAAAAAGAGAAAAAGAGAGAGGGGAAAAACGTGCCAGTCAAATACAGTTTACCCAGGAACACACTGATGCTCCCTTTCCTTCTCAAGATTCAACACTAGCAGGCATTCAGTCATAGGAAACAACCCATTTTCAAGCTGTTGCCTGCCATTTTTATTAGTTTATCCTACTGTATGTTGTTAGCTTATGATGCCTTACAAACTGAAATATTAAATTTTGAACTGCAGAAAGGGAAAGGGAGGGAAAGCAGGAAAGTCACTCGTAGTTATATTTTTAAATGAGATATCTGGAGGAGATGAGTTGGGAATGAATAAGCCAAGTATGGCTTCCCAGGTGGAAAGAGACCTGGTGCTGGACTCCAAAGCCTTGCCCAAGGAAGAGGAGGAATTAGAGCCAGCTGTTATCCTGGTTTCTGGGGTCCCGTGGGGGACACCTCAATGTGCTTCAAATAATGGGGAATGGGAATTAGCCAGAGCAGAAGCTGTAGCACTACAAGAGGCAGGGTAACCTAAGGAGATCTTTAAACCCAATTTTTACAGGGTCTGGCCAAGCCAAAAACCAAGCAAAATTGTCTAATAAAATGATTTTATTGAGGGGAATTCACTCATGCATACACACAAGATACACACAATCACACATTCACACAAGAGCTGGCTGAAAGAGAAAGGGAGGAAAAATTATAGAGAGGCTGAGGGATTTGGGAGGATTTATAATTACCAGTCCAGAAGGGTAGTGAAGAGTAGAAATGTATTTTGGCTTAAGTAGGACCTAAGGGCAGTTCTCATTCAGGAGCCAGACGGACAGAGTGACGGGTAGATCTTCAAGGGACTGCACTGGGCCTTCTCAAATCAGGGGTATTTGTACCCTGAAAATGGCTTGTGGCTGTGAAGGTTCCAGATGCAAGACAAAGGGAACCTGTTGTGGACAATGAGTCTTTCGCCTGTTGATGGGCTTAGTGCTTTGATTGACAAAGACACGATGGATGTTGTAATAGCTGTCTATTGTGGGTGCTGTGAGGACAGAGAAAAGAATCCATGTGTACAAGGGATGGATATCTGTCAATCAGTGTCCTGGTGGGCTCCTCACAGTTGGATTCCTTGGAAAAGTCCAGCTTCTATTTAAACCTGTTATCCACAGGAATGATGTGTATTTGCCTGACAAATGACTCAGTCTTACCTGGAGGAATTTTGGAGTTGACCTATGCTTCTCACATTTACAGTCAAATTCTTTCCCTTGCTTCGTTTGACCTCTCTGTCACCTTTCAGGCTTGAATTTGATATCAGAGCCAATAAAATGTGTTGCCAATTACATATGATGCCAATTAGGTATGGTGCCCATCCGAACCATACTGATATTGGGGACACCCAAATTACCTTACACAGCTCTACTATTAGGAAGAGTGAGGTATAGCCTCCACTTGCCCTGATTTGGCAGGAACAGTCCCAATTAATTCTTTATAACTCCACTTATTCAGCTGCCTTTAAAAGGTTCCAGTTTTAAAAAAAAAGGTTCCAGTTTCTCCCTCTCCCTCTCATTTTCCCTCTTTGTGTTCAGCTTGCTGAAAGCAATTGAGTACAATTACAAACTGAGTTCAAAGTACAACCTTAACTCAAGTGGAGGGTTGGGAGAGAAGGAAGGGGCAGAATCTTGTCCTTCCTGGCAGACTACAGCAAAATCAAACTGTGGCAGCCTCTCCCTGCTCATCTGTTATATCTTTTTTATAACTTTTGTTATCATGACTGCACTCTGAGGTTGCTTGGCCTGGCCAAACATGTCTCAGTTTTATCTGTGAAATGTCAGAGTATGATAAGGTAACTGTCTCAGGTGGCAGGTGAAAAGAAGTAGCAATAGCAGGTCATAAGATAGGGCCTTTCTTCACTACACTGTTCTAGTACTCTTATTCCATCTTCAACATCCTACAGAATCCTGGGGTTTGCAGTCTGGGGAGGGTTCTTTAGAATTCTCAGCCAAAGAGCTCTTGGGCCGCAGGAAACTACAAACTCCAGAGATCCGCAGAATGTTGGAAGTGGAATAATAGCACTATAACAATGTAGTGCAGAAAAGCCCATATTCTTCTTGAGATGGCTCCCACCCTCCGCCATGCCTTCTGCTATATGGTAGTACTATGTGTTCCAAAGACCCTGTCCTTCAAACCTTAAACAACAAGCTTGCTGGCCTTAAGCTGTGAGATATAAAGAATATTAGAACATGTAAAAGAATACCCAACCTCATAAGGAATGCTAAGCAGAGATAATCTGGTAGGCCTAGGAATCTTGTTCCCTCTTGACGTTTTTAAGGACCCACTTGTATGGAGTGAAGGAAAGAAATTTTCTTGGGCTCAGCGTTTACAGTGGAGTGGACCCACACCAGAATCAGAGGGCCACACCAACCAATTTGGTAAGACAGTGATCAGTGTCTATTAATGTAAATCAGGGGTGGGAATCATGTGGCCTAGGGAAGGGTCTGCTATAGTCAGTGGAAAACGCCCTGATTGACCTAGCTCGCAGCTTCCCTACAAAATTCCACACACTTAGCCCTTGTGTTGAATAACAAAATATAACTAAATCAAGGTCTGAGATACGTTACCAAATATGCAACCAAATGCCCTTGTCCATCCAAGTTCAGCACAAAAGGCCCAACCGTACTGAATGCACCTTCATGCCCAATGTGCAATGCACATCCAATGGCACCGCATGCACAACTCTGCTTTTGCAAACTTGAACTGAATGGAGATATTCTCCATTGGACAAAAATGTCCAACCAGTTCTACAGAGGAATTTATGCATAAGATAGCAAGAGGACTCTAGCCAAAATTCTGAAGTTCTACTTCCTGACTTCCTTCACAGCTGCTTTTCCATAGCCTTCTTCTTTCCTTCCTGTAGTAAAACAAACCCTACCCTAGATCTAACATGGCTCAAGTTGGCCATCACACAAATGTGGTTTTATAAAGCCTCACTATATCTAGAGGGTGTTTGAGGGCATTTGAGATCCCTCCAAGGTCTCGTGTGGGACCAATGAGGCCCCTTAACTCCCAAGAGTGGCCTACACTTGGTCTAAATTCAACTGTTAGTATCAACTACAATAGACTCAATTAATCAAAGGGAACAATAAATCAAAACTTAGGTACGTTCCATTGATCTAATGTGTCTGTTCTAGTGGGGATGAACAATTTGGTCTAGTCCAATGATAAATCATTTGGCTCAATCATTTTCAATAGTGAAATAGACTGTTCTAGAAAATAAAGAGCTGCTCTTTGGAGATTGTTACAGTTTGGATAGTCATCTGTGGATTTCCTGCCTCAGCACCAGATTGGAAAGGATGACATTTGAGCTTAGCACTAGTTTATATTATTTTCAATCCTGAAATGAAAATACATGAAAATACACTATTTTTTTTTCAAAGCTCCATGAGAAAATTGTGCTTAGATTACAAACGCCTTCTTTAACCTGTTTTTTTTTTTTTGCTCCATTTGCATGAAAAGCATTTGAATAGTACAAAGAAGCACAATTTTTGAAGAAGCCAAAAAAATAAAAAATAAAAAAAGAAGGATGTTCAGTGAATTTGACAGGAGGCATCGTATGTCTGAAGTGAAGATAAGCAGCTAACAATGGCCCCTACAGTTAAATATTGCCTCATACTTACATAATGGACAGAAATGACACAGAATCTGTCAACAATATGTATAGTTAATTCTTGCATATTTCTAAAAAAGGAGAATTTGAATTAGCACATTCTGACATAGAACTGCATTGACAGGGGTAAGAATTAACTTTAATGGGTGCCCTGCCTCTGGATGTCACAGGAGATAATTTACATCTTTTCCAACTTTGTTTCAAAGAAATGTTGACGGCTTTGGACAAAAGGATTTGGTGATAACATAAGAAGAGTCATGCTGAATCAGGCCAAAGTTCAGCATTCTGTCTCACCCAGCACTCAGTTTTTACATTAGATGTCATGCAAGAGCTAGAAGCAAGATGTAAGTATCCTAGCAGCCACCACCACTACCATTCTTGTTGCTTAGCAACTGGTTTCCATACTGTATCTGTATAAAGCCAACAATGATTAGTTGCCATTTGTTACCCATCACTGTTGCTAACTCTACCAAGTCAACTTTGACTTATGTTGACCTACGAATGAGGGATCTCCAAATCACCTTATGATCAACAACCCCGCTCAGATCCCACAAACTCAGGACCATGGCTTCCTCGATTGAGTCCATCCATCAGTAACTCAGTATTCCTCTTTTCCTACTATTTTCTACACTGCCAAGAATTATTGTCTGAGTCATATGTCTTCCAGATATCTCCAAAGTACAACATTCTGAGTGTAGTCTTCTTGGTTCCTAGGAAAGTTCAGGTTTTCACCATCAATTTATCCAATATTCCTGTAAAGCAGAGGTGAGGAAAGTGTGGCTTACAAGATATATGCGGAGCCCTGAGTCCCATTTTTAATTTTTGAAGTATTTTATTTCTTTCTTTCTTGGATTTATACCCTGCCTTTTTCCAAGATGGGGTCCAAGGTAGAATCCATTAACCTCCAATGTCCTGAATTCTCTTGTTAGTTTTAGCTACAGTAGAGCTACTGGATTAGTGACTTTTCCCCTCATGCTGAGCCACCTTTCAAGAATTGATTCAGTGGTTGTCTCCTCACTGAGCTTACCAATAAGATTCAGGCTGGAGTCTTTCATAATGTTCCCTACAATCTTTTCAGCCAGGTTAGGTTACAGGCAAATTCCATACCAGGGTAGGTTCCATACTAGAGTGAAAACTGCAGATGGCTGCCATACCTTTGATGGTTGTCCAGAAAAGGACATTTCAGCAACTGTTTTTTGTTACCTGGATGGGTGACATGCAACACTTGCTCAAGTTCAATCTTCTTCTACCGACATTAAAGACACAACAACCCTTTCCAGTTTCCAACCTTGCAACCCCAGTGGTGGTCACAAGATGCAAAATAATTCAAGCCTGCAACTGTGTGCATATAAGGCCGATCTCTTTATTGATAGTTACCTTATTGACAAACCATTATGAACTGGACAGACAGTTCCAGTAAATCCAGCTTGTCAGCAGCTGTAATCACTGATTTATTTTTATTTTTTTTCAGCACCAGTGATAAGTCCTCAAGTCAGCTAGAAATGCCAGGGAGAAAAGTCAGAATTGTTCTCGTTGAAATGGAAGGTGGAGAGAGAGAGCCCTCACTTGCACACATGGTGTCTGTCTGTCTGTGCATTCTGTACATTTAATAAAGATGAGGTTCAGAGATTAAAATGTCAAAGGAGGAAATGCTGGAATCAAGTGATAAAGAGAAGAGCAGTAAGTCATTTGGACTGGATGGTATATTATGCATCAAGGAGCTAGGGGATTTAGGATGCTCCGCGCGATCCAAAAGAATCTTTCATTAATATCAGAGACTATCCTAGAATGATAGAGCAGTAGCAAATGTAACCACCTTTGCACTCTCTCTTCTTCCCTCAAGGTGTTGAGATTAATTCTGAGAATTAAAATAGGTTCAGAGAAAGGTTACAAATACAATTAAGAGATATAGAGATGAGTATGATATCAAAGGGACAAATGACTGGGCTTCTTCAAAAGGCGTAAGAGCATCTCTCTGCTTTGCTAAAATTCCTTGGTCTAATCAACCAAAAGGAGTCAGCTTGACTCATTCCTGACTGCTGCCTTTTCCTTGATTCCTTAGGTAATTCCTTCAGAATGAATTCCTGTCATCTCAGCTTCTACAGCTGAAATATGCCATTACTTTCTGAGGCTGAAATCCAATTGTCTGTCTGAGAATATAGTGAGAAAGTGATAGGTCTATGCTTAGGAAGCCCCTATTGATGATCTAGGCCCTTTCCGCAACTCACCTATTTTTGGCACTGGGGTGAGGTACTCGCGCGAGCAGCCTCTGAAGAGAGGCTCTGACGTCCACGGTCCTTCGGCTCCATTTGAGCTTCCTGCTTGCGCAGAGCCCCGACTCTTCCTTTCATAGTGCAGCCTGGGACCTTTCCAGGCTGCACTGGACAGGAAGCACGACCGGCCCGGCTCCCAAGGCTCCGCACGCAAGGTAAGTGCGTGCAGGGCCCTGGAGCAATGCGCGACCACTCACCGTTTTTGGCTTAAAGCTGAAAATGAAAAAATGCATGCATGGTCCCTGTCAGGCCCTGGAGCATCACGCAAATGTGAGTGCGCCGTGTGGACCGCTCCTCACATGTGCGCGATGCTCTAGGGGCCCTTTCGCATCGAAAATGCCGTGCGAAAAGGGCCCTAGTTAGGACTGGTAATAAGATTTAGGCCTAAAAAGGTGTAAGAATCACATGGTCCTTCAAATGTTTCATAACTTCCAACTATCTTAATTTCCAGGGACAATCCTGATCCTCTGTCATCTCACTTTTTCAGCTGCTTTTAAAATGTCTCAGGGCCTTCTACGTTACACTGTTACAGTGCTATTATACCACTTTCAACATCCTGTGGAATTCTGGGGTTTGTAGTTTAAGGAGGTCAAAGAGTTCTCTGGCTGAGAATCCCAAATGCCCCTCCCTAAACTACAATGCTCAGAATTCCATAGGATGTTGAAAGTGGAATAATAGCACTATAACTGTGTAATGCAGACAGGCCCTCAGTTTCTCCCTCCTCCTCTCCCTTTCACCTTTATGTCCTCAGCTTACTTCAATTGCTGCAAACTGAGTTCAAGGTGTGAAAGTAGTTTGTACTCAATTAACTCAGCAGGGAGGAGAGGAGAGGATGGAATCCCAGTAAGCTCAAACTAAAGCAAACTGCTGCAGCCTTTCCTAGCTTGTGTATTCTTCCTCAATAATAACTTTTGCCAACTTGACCACACTCTGATATTGCTTGACCACATGTGTGCCAATTTTCACTTGTAAAATGTTGGAGGGTAGGGTGTTGTTGGACTGCAAATCCCAGTATTCCTCATCACTGCCTAGGCTGATGACAGCTCCTGGGACCTGCAGTCCAACAACCTCAGATGAACCACCACAGGCTTAAGCCTGAGCATATAAAACCAAACTTGGAAGTAACTAGTAAGCAAAATCCTATTGTTTAGCCCCAACTAGGGTAAGCTCATTGAATCAAAGGTTATTTAACACGGTGGCCAGTCCCATTAATTCAGCAGGCCTACTCTAGTTGGGACTAGTAATAGGATTGAACCTAGGATATTTTGCATACAAAGTATGTGATCTACCACTGAGGCCATTTCCTCACCGGGCTTCTGTAATGGTGCAGAGCGACCTCTCACAGAGGTCTTCTGCACCGTAGAGTGGACTGGCATGGACTACTTTTTGTAGTTCCGCACCAGAATCCACTCAGGAGTGGCCGGAACTAGCCGTGCTGCATGTTTTTTAAAAACTGCTTTTTCAAGGTTTTTAAAAAGCATGGAGCGAGCAGCCCTGTTCCACTCCGTCGCCCGGCTCCGACACAGATTTGCAGGCGTGCGCAAGTGCATGCCTGCAGATCTGCCGGGGGCGGGCTTCCGGCTGGCGAGCTTCTCCGGTTGGTGGAGAGCCTCCACCAACTGGAAGCTGCCATTTGGGACGCCGGAGGACTGCGGAGCAGCGAGCTCGTGCTGCTCCACATGGCGACGGACTTACCCGGCTTCAGATAAGCTCTGTTTTCAGGTGTTTTCGCCCGTTCCCCCCCCCCACATGCGGAAAGGGCCTGAATTATGCAAAGATAACCAATACAATCTAGCTCTGCAATTACTTTGATAGGCATGCAGGGCTGTTGTCCTTGCTATGGTCTTCTGCTTTTGTTTAGAGGTTCACAACCCTCTTGTGGAATTACTGAGGGAAAATCTATAACCTTGTGAGCCCTAGGCTCTTAGATACCTCCTTGGCTCTCATTTTCAGAACTGCACTGCATCTTGGGCTGTGTAGTCTATAGTTGCTACAATGACAGCCAGTTAGGACTGAGTAGCCTTGGGCAAGTTATCTAAGATGCAGCAGCTTCACATTTTTAAACAAGCCAAATTTAAATGGCAAAAGAGAGGATGAGAACCACAGCTGACGCTGTATGAGAGCCCAGTGTGTGCATATTTAAATAACTAATTTTCCTTGCAATCAGCTTCAAAGAAGGAACCTGACCTTTTCCCAATTGCTGTTTTCCCACTTGACTGTTGTTGGATATTTAAATACTCATATGCCATTCAAACATGATGCATTGCCATTTAGTTGTGGTACTTTCAGAGCATGGAAAGTCACTTTTCAAAAGTAATTGGTTATGGTTTCTAGACCCCTCCTTCAGAATTAGACCCTTTTTGCAAGGCATTTGATATGTGAAAGGGCCCCTGGAGCATCGCGTGACTGCGACAAGCAGTCCACACAACGCACTCGCATTTACGCACCACTCCAGGGGCTGGCAGGTGCTGATTGTGCACTATGTCATTTTCGGCTTTGAGTCAAAAATGATGCGGAATCGTGCATCACTCTGGAGCCCCGCATGCACTTGCCGTGCATATGGACCTCCAGAGCCGCAGCACTCACACTTCCTGCCCCAGCTCAGCCTGGGAAAATCCCAGGGTGCACTGCGGAAGGAAGAGAAGGGGCTCTTGTGCTACCTGCTTGTGAGCAGGCAGCAGCTGCAGAGCTGAAGCAATGGGGACGCGACAGCCTCTCACAAGAGGCTGCTCGTGTGATCCCCGCATCCCAGCTCCTCAAAAAAGGTGAATTGCGGAAAGGGCCTTAGTTACTGTTACGGTTGAAAGTTGAACAGTAAGGCCATTTCTGCACCTTACCTTCTTCCAGCAACATGCTGTTGTGATCCTGGCAATGCCTTTGCAGGGATGGGAATGCAATGTGAATGCTCTCCTCTGCACATGGCCAGCTTCATGCAGAAGGGAGTGCAAGTGACACAGTGCAGCTGGCTTCTTTCCTGTGCTGTACTGGGGAAGAAGGTGTCTAGATTGTGCTTCTCCCTACACTCTACGTGGCCACTAGTGATGGGAGTCATTGTGCCATTGTGGGCCATTTACCAGTTTTTCCACTAATAGAATATCCTGTGATTGCAACAGGTGGGGATGCATTGGCAGCAGGACCACGACAATGTCATGAGAAAGCACAACTCGTGGACTGTTACCAACACGTCCCAATCATAGGACAGCGACACCATGTTGAAATGGCCTAAGTCTTTGCTTTCCTATTTCTTCAAAGAGACAACATAGTTACCTTTTTAGGCCATTTCCACACAAAACTGTCATAGTGCATTCTCTGGCATTTCCAGGGGTCCTTACACACTACACAATTATTGTGTTATAATTCCACTAAAAGCCATAGCTGCCTTCTATGGAATCGAGGTTTGTAGTTTGATAGAGCGTTAGAGCAATCTTGCTGAGAATTCTCACCTCTCTAAACAGCAAAGCCCAGGATTCCACAGCTGTCAATGTTACCACAGCAGTGAAAGTGGATCACAGCTCTCTATCTGGTTAGTGAGAATACCCTCCCCCACAATGTAAGACTCCTGGTGGAAATCTTTAAAAAAAACAATGGAACTTTCTCTAGAGAGAGAAGAATGGTAAATGTTTCACAAAGGCAAGGGCTACAATTTAGAATTAAACCTAGCTAATAACATTTCTTAAAGGATAAGCTAGTGACCTAGACCTTCTCAATTTAAGTGAGTCTATCACTTGGATTAGAGTGTTCCTCATTCTTTTCTTGGGTACCTATCTATTGGGCACAGCCAGCATGGTGTAGTGGTATGAGCATTGGATTATGACTCTGGAGACCTGGGTTGGAATCCCCACTCAGCCATAGAAATCTCCCGGCTGACCTTGGGCAAGTCACACTCTCTCAGCCTCAAAGGAAGGAAAAGGCAACCACCCTTTCAATGAATTTTGCCAAGAAAACCATATGATGGATTCTCCTTAAGCCCGAAATCACTAGAAGGTGCACGACAACAATATATACATTGGGCACAAGAATACTGTGGTCACCATAAGATTCTGTACCTGCTATTTGTCACCAGGATCTGATATTCAGAGGCATACTGCTTCTGGACATGGGAGTACTACTTAGCTGTTGCAGAGAAGCCTTTCATGAATTGGTCTAGCTCCCTTTTTTAATGCTGTCCCATAAGATAACTACTGTAGAATGTTAATCAATATTCACTGGCAGCAATAGAAGTAGAGTAATTATATTGATGTATCTCAAAGCCAGTTTTGTACGTGTTTATTGATTTTGGAAAAAGTGCATTATTCAGGTGTAACACAGTACAGTGGATCACGTAATAGCAAGTTATATGTGGAGAACACAATGGCACAAGGAGGGAAGATATTCACTTTATTTATTTCATTATTTCTTTCTATTCTGCCTCTCTGCTAAATTTTCTATCAACAGCAGTAATCAATAATAACTTACAAATGGAAACAAAGTTATAATTGAAACCAAAGAAATAATTCAGTTAAGTGCACAACACATCAAAGAAACGACCGGAAGCAATCCAAATACAGAAGCAACAGCACCCTTCAGTTGGAGGGGGTTGGTGGTTTGCATCTGAGCATCTGTTACCCCAAAATGTGAGTGACTCAGAGGTCCATCTTTTCTGTCAATGCCTCTGTCAAACAGTGGAGAACATTAGTTCAAAGAAGAGGCCTATGAGAAAGGGGTGACCTTTCCAGATCTTTTCACCTATATTTACTGGTACTAGTGTAGGGAAGAACCAGCCAGAGATCCAAAAGTAAGCTTATTTGTTTTATTGGGAGAATCGCAATCACACACACAAGATCCAAGCAATCATGCTATCACTCAAGGCCAACTGGAGGAAAAGGGAGGAAAGTTAGTGAGATTTAGAGTGAAATGGGTGGTATTTACCAATTCAAAAGAGCAACGAAGAAGCAGCAATGTAGCTTAGATGCAAGTCTAGGGATAGTACACAACCAAAACCAAAGCAGTAGTGTGGCAACCAGTAATCTGTTTACTGGGATTGACTAGTAAAAAACTGTGGTTTAAATACTCTTTTCCTGCCTTAAGGGCAAAGGTGTTAATGGCTCTCTGGCAATGTAAACAATGGAGTCCAAAGAGTGAACCATAAGGTCCTAAATGAGCCAATGGTCTTAGCATTAGGTGACAAAGGGCTAATGGTAGTCCTGATAGCTCTGTACTTGTTGGGCAGGTGCGGAGACAAAAGGGAAGCTTGCATGGACAGAAGGAAAGGAATTAAGACTATCAGCCATTTGGGGGGAATCTCCTGGACACTATTGGCTCTAAATGGTTGAGTCATCAGAGGCTAGCTTCAAGTCCATTATTGTTGAAGTTTCCTGGTGATTTCCTGACTATGACCTGACTATGCCTTGAGGTCTTTCCTGACCTTATTTTGCAATGCATGTCTGCAGACAGCTTTTTCCTTGTGGTCAGCATGGCCATGCAGGCATAGCAGGGTATATTTTATATTTATGCCAATTAATATACTTGGCCAATTAAACCACATCAAAGCATGGGGGTGTACAACATCCTAACAGTGGGCTGATGAACTCATTTTGAATTTTAGTCAGAACTTTAACTGGTCCATCCAAGGTCCTCATCCCATATTCAGGAGAAGTTTCACCACCTTGTGCAGCACAGTCAAAGTTGAGAATAAACATGGATGTAGAAGCCACTTGTCCCACTGTCTCCTTTCACTTATTAAACCTGGTAAAAGGCCTTTCTGAACAGCTTGACTTATTCATGGAAGGATCACATTGATGAAACTGACCTATTCTTATTTGGTAGGGACTTCCAAAATGGGACACAACCAATAACCGGAAGCAAGGTGTTTTCTTCTCCTGAAAGCAGATTAAGCTCAGTGTGATGTAGTGGTTTAAGGACTGGACTATGGCCGTTTCTGCACGAGACTATTATAGCACTATGATTCCACTTTCAACATCCTACAGCTGGCCCCTCCTGAAACTGTAAACCCCAGGATTCCATAGGATGTTGAAAGTGGAATCATAGCACTACAACAGTCTCGTGCGGAAATGGCCTATGACTCTGCAGACCAGGGTTCAGATCCCTGTTCAGCCATGAAAACCCACTGGGTGACCTTGAGTAAACAACACTCTTGCAGCCTCAAAGGAAAACAAAGGCAACCTGTCTTCAAACAAATTTGGTCAAGAAAACTCATAATAGGTTTACCTTAGGGTTGCTGTAAGTCAGAAACAACTTCAAGGCACATAACAACAGCAACAAGTTTAGTTAGTGAATCACTGACTGGTTAATTTTACTTCAGAAGCAGATTATTATTTATCTGCTCCTTTCAGGTTGGTTCTTGGAGTACAGAGGATTTACTGAAGAATCTAGAGATCTCAGTGATCACAAGCTAAACAAAAATTCACAGTGTATTGTGCTGACCAAGGAAGCCAATACATTTTCTCAATATCTCCAAAGTACAACAGTTTCAGTTCAGTCATCTTGGCTTCTAGGGAGCGTTCTGGTTTAATTTGCTTTAATACTCATGCATGTGTGGTTTTGGCAGTTCATGGAATCTGCAGAACTTCCTCTGATGCAATATTTCAAATGAGTTGATTCTCCTTTGTATCAGGTGTTCTCCTCCCTCCCCACTGTCCAGGTTTCACAACCATACATAGACATCAGAAATACAATGGAATGAACAATTTTGACTTTGGCATTCAACAATGCATCTTGACACTTGAGGACTTCATAGTTGTTCTTCCAAGTCCTAGTCTTCTTTTGATTTCTTGACTGCAGTCTCCATTTTGATTAATGACTCAGCCAAGGAATGGAAAATCTTGAACTACTTCAATGTCTTCCTCATCTATTTTAAGGCCCCTTCCGCAGCATCCTCCCATCCCACAATGGGAACAGGAGAAGGACAGGATTGCGACAACACTTGTGCATGATATTGTTGTGATCCCATCTTCCTGTCTCCAGGTGGTGCGATCGTAGGTTAAATCATTGATGGGTTTTCCTCATCAATGACCCACAATCGCACCACCATCGCACACTTACCTGTCCTGAGGAAGCTGCAGAAATGCAATGGCTGCGCTTCCTTCCTCAGAGCAGCCTGGGAAAGGAAGGAAGAGGCATGGCATTGCTGTCCCTTCTGAAAGGAATTAGCCAGTGTGGAGGGGATCACTCTCATCACACTCCCCTCCCAGCAGAGCTGCTCCCAGGATCCCCACTGGACAACTTTGTGAAATGACAGGGTGCAGAAAGGGCCTAAATTTATGTAAATCATCTGTGGTCATTACTTTTGTTTTCTTAATGTTCAACTGCAAACCTGCCTTTTCACTTTCTGCCTTAATGTCAGGTGCTACAATCCCCCAATATCCAAGTTCCCTTTGCTCCCATAGTACTAAACCTGAACCTTTTTCTTCATTCCAAATGCAGCTACCATGAATGGAATGAAAAGGGGAAAACAATATAATATAAAATGTTGCTCCAAAATTGATTTAAACTCATAACCTTGGGGAAAATGGATAACGCTAGATGATGAAGGGCAGGAAGGAAAGTAATACCATCATGGAATAAGAGTTATAAAGGGAAACTTAAAGAATATTCAACAAATGTATAAAAAAAATGATGTTAAAAAGGGGGGAATGAGAAACATTCCTTCTGTTGCTACATATCGAAGAACGCCTCAGAGGAGGGAGGGGGAGTGGTTGACACATTCTGTGACTGGATCCATTTGTTTCCTTGATGATAGTTGTCAGAAGAAGCAATGTTTAACATGATAAATGTCTCTTCACTTCAATCTCCCTTCAAAAAATTTTGAAGTCATTTTCTATTAATTCTCAAACGAGAAAGAAAAAGAAAACCTGAGAGTGTAAAGGCACAGGATGAGTCAAAGGAAGGGTGAGTTTTGCAGAGTTAATTCTGCTTTGCTTCAGTTCTTGTTTGTGAATCAGTCTGTCAAGAGTGAACTGTCGGCAGGGCTCGTGCCTGTCAGAAACCTTGCTCAGGTGTTATGCTTGACTAGAACATAGGCAGAGTTTAGAAAAATTACATTCTGGAGCCAAAATTCCAGGTGTCCCCCCAAGCAGCAGGGCATTCACCATGTGAGATGAGGAGATTCTGGGAGATGTGTTCCAAAAAGTAACTTCCCCAAGATTTCAGTACATGCACACATGCAACAGGGACAGAACTATGCATGGCAACAGGCGCCTGACAGTGTACTTTGGTGTAGCATAAGCCTCTGCATGCAGACTTGTGCTTTAAGTGAGTTATGCAACCTTTGTGTTGAATGGCAACATTATGCCTTTGAACAAAGTCCATTTCTGAAAGATGGGGCTGACCCACTATGAGGACATGATGGCAGCAGTCCACAGGTCATGCTTCTGCATGATGTTGTCACAGTCCCACTGCCATACCACCTCCACCCATCATGATCATGGGATATTCACTTAACAAAATAAATACATTAAGTGCTCATGATCATACAATACTCCCACCTTTCACAGCCATGCAGAAGGGCAGTAAGCACGATGGAGGCACTTCCTTCCCTGGTGCAGCATGGGAAAATGCCTGGCTGCACTGCGGAAGGCAGGTATATGTCACTCGTTTTCCCTTCTACAGGGACTTGGCTGGGTGCAGAGGGAAGCAAATGGAATCCACATGTACATCCAGGCTGAACGTATATCCATATGGAATAGTATCAAATATACAACTATACTTCTGAAATGATCCTTCTGCATGGAACAAAAATGTCCAATTACTTCCCTAGGGAAACCTATGTGTGCATAAGACTAATGAGATTCCAGCCCAGGCCCAATGTTCCTGTCCACACCCCATACCAAGCTTCCATTGTTGAGGAAGAGGTCCAAAGGGGGTGTCTGCTCACATTGACCTGAACGCAAGTAGAGCTTTTTGTGTGGCAACATGGTCTGAGAAAGACAACCCATTGAGCCGTCAGGCTGTAACTGTTTGCACCAGCTGCCATTTTTGAGGATGATTCCACACAGAGTACAATGCATGAAGCTAATCTATGGCCCAAACATGTATTGCTGTGATCAGATTCACCATTACTTGGAACAAGCATCACTGGCATCAGATGGAACATAAGCTGAACCTGAATAAAGCTGAAATTAGGCCAGATATGAAGGACCTGTAACCACTATACTGCTACCCATCACAACACACTTGTGTGCTTTCATATGCAATTGAAAGAAAGAACTGAAAGGAGCTTAAGACGTTTGGAGGAGAGGAAACTTGGAAGCAGAAAAAAACAGAAGAAGGAGAAACAAATGAGTGGTCCTTGACAACAGGGAAACAGTGTGGGAAGGAGCTCAGATAGAAGTGTTGCTACTGACTGAGTGTCAGAACACGTTGAAGGCAAGAAAGGAGAGTCAAGTGAGGAACTCCAACTGGGCCGAGTCCATTCTAACTTGCAAAAATTATTCATCATAGCAGTTGGACGTAGGAGGGTGATTTTGAGATCCTTTCTGTATGCTTCTTTGTAAGCCACCATGATATCAGCTATGCTTCTGTTCCCAGCTGTGGCTTGCTGTTTCCAGTGAGTCAGCCCTAAAGGACTGCTTGAATAATTCATGTTTGGAACATGTTTGGGAACTCTCGGGGTGGGGAAGGAAATTAAAAACAGAACTACAACAAGCAATTGCTGTATACGTTGCACTTTGTGTTTTTTCTGTTAGCTGTCTCCCTTTAAAAAACAAGAAAACACCATACACTTTCATGAGAACAGAGCGAAATTACTTTTGAGTTAAAGAGTATTTATTGTACAGCTACCAAGTGGGAGAAATAATTGAATACCACATAGACCATCAACACATTTCTCCGTGAAGTTTTTTGAAATGTGAAAATAATAGGTGGAGGAAACCAGGGGAGGTTGATACCCTTGGGAGAAATGCTATGCATGTTAAACAAAAAAGTTAGTTCTTTGACTACTAGAAGACTGCTGCTGAGATGTGTGTACTTTACAGGTGCCAGGTAAGCAAGAAGCCCAACAGATCAAATTTAAAAATTGAAATATTTTTAATGCTTTGCAAGAGTTTTCCAAATAGTTTTCTTCAGAAATTACACACACACACACACACACACACACACACACAAAGGTGATAATGCTGTTACAGCCCCACTGCCATGATTGGTATGGTTTAATTGGCAAATATTATTAAATTGGCACTATTAATTGGCATTGATATAAATGATACCTGCAGTGACTGGAAGATCAAGCTGGAAGAGGCAGATTACTGACTGTAAATGTGAGACAGCAAGGCAGGTCAGCCACACCCACCAGCTAGGCAGAAACCAAAGTCACTCTCAGGCAGATGGCCACTTTCGAGACAACAGGCTTATGATAATGAGCTGGACATCTCAGAGCCAAAAGGAGAAATCCCCACCAAACTGTGATTGTTTTAACTCTGAACCTGCACACCTGGATGTTTCCCTATTATTTTCCCAACCATTCCGCAATACTGGGCTATTATGACAGCCATAACCCCTTTGTCACTTAAAAACTAAGACCATTAACTTTGTCCAGACTCCATTGTTTGTGTTGCAGCTCCCATTGTCTGCTTGGCTAGGAGAGTGATTCACACTTGTACCTGCAGGATATTTTTTTTGAGTAAAAGAGTCCCCAATTCTGAGCAGTTGAGTGCAGTCTTTCAACTTCTGGACACCATGCTGTCTGTCTGATTCCCAAACTGAACCGTCCTTAGGTGCCTACCTAAGCCATGTTGCTGCTTTCCTTGCAGCTCTCCGGATCAGTAAATATCACCTCAACCCTGAACATCCTCTATCCACACTTTCCTCTCTTTACCTTCAGCTAGCTCTTGTATGCATATGTGACTCTTTGGATGTTTTGTGTGCTTGTGTGAATGAAATGCACAGGTATAGAATGGATGATACTTGGCTTGAAAACAGTACATGTGAAAAGGGTCTAGGAGTCTTAGTTGACCACAAGCTGAATATGAATCAACAGTATGATAAGGCTGGTCCAGACACTAGGACATGGAGCAATGGAGCAAACTACAAGAAGAAAGATTTCAGAAGAAGCATTGTTGAACAGTGGAATATGCTGCCCCCACAGTGTGGTGGGGTCACCTTCATGGGAGGTTGTTAAACAAAGGCTGGATGACCATTTACTGGGAGTACTTTGAGTGTGTGTTTCTGCATGGCAGGGGGTTGGACTCAATGGCCATTGTGGTCTCTTTCAACTTTATGATTCTGTGATTCTATGAGACTATGATTGTTATTGTTATTTACAGCTCCTGCTGTTGTTACCATAATCAACAATTCTTATATACAAGTAATCTTTCTTATTGAAATAATACGCTGAATCTGTATTCAGCTCTTAGCTTCATTTCTTTGAAATCTGAGCACACCATGCAATGTTTTGTTGTCCCAGAACAGAGTGAAATTACCCCCAATAGTTAATTGTATTTAATTCATGGCTGCTATGCAGGAGAGTGGGTTGCACACCAGGTAGAACATCAACAGTTTTCTCCATGAACCTCTTTGAAATGTGGAAATAATAGACGGAAGAAACACAAGGAGGCTGATCTCATTTGGAGTAAAGTTCTGTATGCAAAAGAAATCCAGCTTTTCATCCTCCTGAAAACTCCCACAGTGCAATTTAAGGATGCTTTATGGGAGAGTTTAAAAGATGGGAGTGGACCGAGCACAGTGAGAGCATGAAGGATTTGTGCATAGCATATGACTTTTTAGAATTTTTTTTGCCAATCACTTCACTGTCCCATTTTCAGGTGCTGAAAAAAGGGGGTATTATGATGCTTAGGGGAAAGGACAAAGAATGCAGTGGAACAAAACTTTTTAGATTTCATCTGTGGGACCTGGGTTCAGATTCTTGCTCATCTGGTCTCACCATAAGCAAATCTGTCTTCCATTCTCAATGCCTAATCCACCATAAAGTTGTTGAAAAGGTCAACCTGGATGGCCTCATGTACACAGTCCTCAAATCGCTGTATGAGCAGTGACACAATAGTATGACAAATAGGAAAGAGAACAATTAAATATTCTCCCTCCCCCATTGCTTTGCTATTAGAAACTTGTATTGCATTTCTGGATTTATAGACTGATTTGGATTTCATAAGATTTATGAGGTTTCTCTCATTTACTAGGTTAAAATATTGCAACAAAACCATATTGGGAGAACAGATATGATTTACTTCCATAACATTAAGCAGCTCAAAACATTATCATTTCTGTATGTCAGGTGGCCAAAATTCTCCTTCTGAGAATTTCTCCCTCTACTGTGGTATTCAAAAATTAAATAGAGCCCTTTCCCGATACACACATATAGCAGTATGATCCCACTTTAATTGCCACAGCTCCATAGTATGGAATCCTGGGTTCTGCATTTTAGGGAAGAATATTTTAAATTCTCAGCTAGAGAGCTCTAATGCTTCATGAAACTTCAGATCCCAGGATTCCATATGACCCTGCAATGGCAGTTAAAGCGCAAACGCTGTGCTATATTTGTCTAATGTGAAAGGGCCTCTGGTTTTGTTTCTGAAGTGGATATCATTCTTTGTTTAGAACACTGAATTTTGTACTGAACCTTGGGAATACAATTTTTCACCTCTGCCAAATTTTTCAATTCCTTTTTGTCTCTCCACTTCGGATGGAGAGAGTATTCAAAAAAATTTTAAAAAAATGGTCAAAAACCTTGTTTTTCAAGTGTTGAAAAGCCTTGATGAGAAGAACCTTGAAATTACCAGAATATTTGGGGTTCGGAATCTATTCTGCACAAAATTTGCATGTGGTTGTTTTATGCAGAAAGCAACATTTTTTTTTGTGCAAGAAATAATATTTCTGCATTGAAATATTATTTTCTATGAAGACAATGCTGTTTTTCAGTGTAGAAAATTGTATTTTCTGGACAAAAATATTGCAACCTTTGAACAGATGAGTCCAAAACTATGAAGAACATTCTAAATCTGTGGTTTTTGAAGACTTTCTCACAGTGAGAAGAAAATTGCTGAAATTATTCATTGCTTCCTTCAAGAAGAAACTAAGGCCATTTCCACACTACACCGTTATAATACTGTTATTCCACTTTTTTATGTCTCTGTGATCAATCAGCCTGTGTTTGTAATTTGGTTGTGTATGTCTAACTTCACAAGGGGAAAAAAGCCACTAGTTCTGTGCAGATGGAAGTTTCATGTTAAATGTATTTTTGTGGAAATTGCAGAAAATGCAGCAGAAAGCAAATCATATGTCAATCTTACACTGGAGGTGAGATATCTTGACAGGGTTGGAGAATCTTTGGAATATTGCCTTGACAAGGTGCAATGCCCAGTTTCACCTAGAATCTTGGCAATGCTAAGATTTCTCATATCCCTAGCAGAAGGACGTAAATAACAAGGGAAAACCTTCACACTAACAAGCTATGAATTAAAGACCCTTTACTCTGATGGTTTGGAATCTTTGGGAATGAGTCAATGCAGCTGAATTGACCCTTTAACCTTTGATCAGTTCAAACAAAGTCCCTGTTGAGTTGACCAAAAAGGAAATCAAGCAGATTCCAAACTGGTCCTCAAGTCTTTGCTCTAGCATTCTGTTCTTATGGTAAATAAGTGTATATAGGCTTAAATGATGGAGAGGAGATGGTTTGGGCAGAGTTTGGAAATATTATTCTTTTGGAGGTACCACTCCAAGTGTCTCCTCATGTTCCAGTCATCATGGCCCCTATGGATCATCAGAAGCTGAATTAAATGGCCTTGTTCAGCCCTTTGTGATATATGACTCTTCCAGTGTTGATTTTGGGAAGCAAACTCTTTTCATGTGCAGTAGACTGCCTTACCCAAACTGACATTTTTAATTCCAAAAGCTATTGAACCCAAGTAAAATGAATAATGGGTGCTTTATAGAGAAAACCTGGAATTTATCCCTATTGTATTGTTGGCAGAATAAGTAATAGCACTTGATCCCATCTTCTGATGCACACAAATGCACATTCCTTTTTCTGTCACTTGTAAGCGTGGGCATGAGTCACTCGGCCGGCATCTGTCCAGACACGATAGCCGTGTTTTATCGACTTTGTAAGAGCTGTGCAGTGATGAGTGAGCAGCTGCCCTTTACATTTCTGCCTTGTCTAATATTGTCTCAAAGCTCATGTAAATCCAAGATTTTTCATTAAAATTGGAGATTCAAGACTTGAAAAGCAAATGGAGGGGCAAACATGAAAGAAAAGCTAGAATGAGCCTCTTTACCCGAGAGACCAGTTCAGAAAAAAGGGAGATCACATCAGAATCGTAGACTTAGAAAGTTGGAAGATATCACACAGGCCATCCAGTCCAATCCCTTGCCAGAAGGGCCATCCAGTTCAACCCCCTGCCAGCCAGGAATACACAGTCAAAGAACTCCCGACAGGTGACCATTTAACCTCTGTTTAAAAACCTCCAAAGGAGAATCGACTATACTACGAAGCAGCATATTCCACTATTGAATTACTTTTACCATCAGAAAGTCTTCCTAATTTTTAGACAGAATCTCTTTTTCCTGTACTTTGAATCCATTGCTCTGTGTCCTTGTTTCTGGAGTAGCAGAAAACAAGCCTGCCCCGTCTTCCATGTAACATCCTTTCAAATATTTAAACATGGCTATCGTGAAAACTCTTAACCCTCTCTTCTCCAGGCTAAATACACTCCAGCTTCTGATGCCGCTCCTCCTACGACAAGGTTTCCAGGCTCTTACTATTTTGATCACCCTCCTCTGGACATGTTCCAGCTTGTTAATATCTTTCTTGAATTGTGGTGCCCAAAAACGGACTAAATATTACAGATGAGATCTGATCAAAGCAGAATCAAGTGCTACTATTACTTCCCTCAACCTAGATACTATAGTCCTATTTATGCAGCCTAGAATTGCATCAGTTCTTTTAGGCCATTTCCGCACTACATTGTTATAATGCTATTATTCTACTTTCAACATCCTGTGGAATTCCGGGGTTTGTAGTTTACATGAGAATTATAAATGCCCCTCCCTAAACTGTACACCCAGGATTCCATAGAATGTTGAAAATGGAATAATAGCACTGTAGCAGTGTAGGGCAGACTTGTCTTTAGTTGCTGTATAACACTTCTGACTGTTGTTCAGCTTGTGGTCTATTAAGACTCCTAGATTCTTTTCACATATACTGTGGTGAAGCCAGGTGTCATCAATTCTATATCTGTACATTTCAATTTTTCTGCCCATGTGTAGTACCTTACATTTCTCCCTGTTGAACTTCATTTTATTTTGGTCCAGCTTTCCAATCTGTGAAGGTTATTTTGAACTCTGATCTTGTCTTTTGAGGTATAGCTACTCTGTCAGAGTCCAAGTCCTTGCCTGTGCCTCACTGCCAGCAAGAGGCAGGCGGGGAGAATACTTGCTGCTAGGAGGAGGAGGAGGAGGATCCAGCAAGGAATGTCTGATACAATAACTATTAAGGAAACCACAGAGCCAAGCCAGATGGAAGTCCAGTCCGGCAGTCTAGAAAGCAGAGGTCCATCCAGAGTGGTCAAGGGAACCAGAACACAAGGGTCGTGAGGCTTACAAGTAATTTGCTACAAGCAAAGAGCAAGCCACGCTGACAGACCTAAATAGCCACAGAGACAGGTGTTACTTGTTATTGCTTCCTTAATCTAGCCAGCACAGCTTCCCTCTGAGACGCCCGTTTCAGCCTTCTTCATGATTGGAGGCTAAGGGGTGCAGGTGACTGTAATTCTCCCAAATCACTGCTGGTTCCTTCTCCCTCTGGAGCTGGTTGGGGAAACTCTGCCTCTGCTTGTCCTTCAACTGCTGGGAATGTTTGCAAGTTGGTTTGGTCAATCACTGGCTCTGTTCTTGGCACAATCAGTTGTTCCTTAACCTCAGAGCCATCATCTATCACATACCCGTCCTAATTTGGTCTCACCTGCAGATTTCAGAAGCATGTCCTCAAGTCCATAGTCTGAGTCATTCATAAAGATGTTGAACAGCATTGGGCCCTGAACAGTAAGTACCTTGTGCCAGCCTAGTCACTTCTCTCAAGGACAAAGAAGAGCCATTAGTGGGTATCCTTTAGGATCTATTAGTCAGCCAATTACAACCCCACAACCCTACAAATTAATCCAGCAAATCACAGTGATTAAATGTGCCACTAGAACAAAGAAGGCCTTCTCCCATGCCCACCCACAGTATATTGCTCCCTCTGGTGGGAGACAGAGGCAAATCCCTCCAATAGATCTCATCCTTTGGACAGGTGGCTGGAGTGTTTTTATGCAGATTATCAACTGTCCTGTATTCCTCTGAGTAAAGACAGGGATGAAACTAAGTAAATCAGATTGAATGCCATGGTCACAGACTGTTAAAGGCTTTAGAGATTAAAACCAGCACTTTAAACTGATTATAGAACTGCAACAGTAAGTTGATCCATTGTTGATTACCAGTGCCTTGATCCCACCAAAATTAAAATAGCCTTGTTCTCTACCAGGTGATGTTTCTGAACAATCTGGGGCCCATTCACAATATGCAGTTATAGCATTACATTCCACTCTAACTGTCATGGAAACATCCCATGGAATCCTAGGATTTTTCATTTGGGGAGAAGGATTTCTAATTCTAAGACAGAGAGCTCTAATGCCTCTCCAAATTACAGGTGTTGCCAGGGCAGTTAAAGTGGAATAGAGAGCTATAATTATAGTGAATGTGCTGTTGTAAATTCTGCCCCATGTAGAGGAGATTATATTAGACAAACCTAGACTCTACTAGTGCGTTGTTAATAGTCTGTATACCCCCACACCTTGATATGGTTTAACTGGCAAATATGATTTAATTGGTATAAATATAAATTATACTCTGCTATGGTTGCATGGCCATGCTGACTTAGAGGAAAAGCTGGCTACATACATGCATTATAAACTAGATCAGGAAAGAACCAAGGTATAGCCAGGTCATAGTCAGGAAACAATCAGGGAAATTCCAGCAATAACGAACTTACAGTTTGCCTTCAGTGACTCAGCTTCTAGAGACAATAGCATCTGAGATGATCCCACAGGATGGCTGATTGTCTTAGCCCCTCTTCCTCTGACCAGCAAACTTCCCTTTTGCTCTCACACCTGTCCAGCAATTAAGGAGCTATCAAGACTACCATGTGACCTTTGTCACCTAACACTAAGACTGTCAGCTCATTCCAGACACCATTGTCCACTCTCTGGACTCCATTATTTTCACTGCCAGCCAAGTATTAGCATCTTAGCCCTCCAGGCAGAAAAAGAGCATTTAACCCCAGTTTTTATCTAATCAACTCACAATACACTGGTTGCTGGTCATTGCTTTGCTGTTCCGATTCCTGTTTTTATATTGTCCTTGGACTCTTAGTCGAAGCACATTGCTCTTTGCTTCTCTGTTAGATTGGTAAATATCACCAATTTTACCCTGAAAATCTCTCTATCCAAAACTTTCCTCCCTTTTCCTTCAGTTAGCCTTGCGTGATTGCATGACTGCTTGGATCTTGTGTGTGTGATTGCAATTCCCCCAATAAAACAAATAAACTTACTTTTTGATCTCTCGATCATTCTTCTCTGCACTCGTTCCAGTAGATATAGGTGTAAAAAATCTCATAAGGTTATCCCCCTCTCACAGGTATCCTTTTTGAGCTAATATTCCCCACCTTCTCATGGAGGCACTGGCATCACCCATGTTTTGAGGTAACAGCATGGGTGAAGAGAGACAAATTAGTTTCTTACTAGCAAAAATGATGTGCTGATTGATGTGGGGTTTTATAAGGATACCAGAAGCCACACTGGGACCCCCAAGGCTTTGGTAAGCCCCCTTGGACATAATGGCTGACTGCTCTGTCTGACACAAAGACTCTGAAGGTAACACATTATGTAAAGCCCTTGCTACTATAGCAGCTGAAACAGCTATATCTGGAAAGTGTGATTTCTCCAAAGGTTTCTTCAGCTTCTGCCATGCATAGTGATTATATTTCTCCCCTCCCTCCTCCCAAATAAGTTTTAAAAGGTATCCATACACTGAGTTCACATTTTGAAGAAATAAGACTGACGGGCCCTGTTTTTGAAATTTCAAAACCATCAGGAAGCTGGCAGGTGAGATGGCTCTGTTGTAGAACTGTCACCATCTCTCAAAACCGGCACAAATACGAGAGTGTCTCTGAACTTCATTTGGTTTCCCAGCCAACATGCTCTTTCTGGGGATTGACAGAATCCTGACTCTTTCCCAAACTGACAGGAACAGTTGAGAGGTGGCATATTTTTAGTCCTTACTGATTGGCAGTGTGATCTACATATCTGTACAGTCACAGCATGCAAAGTTAGGTTGGCAATGCTAGACTACCTGTACCCATTCCTATCAGCCTATAAGTCAGGATGGAAAAAGATGAGCCAGTCTCTGTCGCTAGGGCTGAAAATTTTCCATGAAGAAAGGACTGCTGTCAGCATCCTTGATTTCTCAAAATACAATATTTGGATCTGCTTTGCCAGATTTGCATACTTACTTTTCTTCTCCTAGATGACTCTTCCAATAGGCAGATCGTTCTGTTCTTCTGCTTTCTGTCATTTCATCTGTAGAGACTAAAACCAGCATTTTAAGCTGGATGTGAAAATGCACTGGTAACCAATGCAACTGATGCATTATTGGCGCCTTTGATTCACCAAAATTCAGATGTCCTCACTCTGCACCAGCTGAAGTTTTTGGATCACCTGTGGTCCATTCTCTTCATTAATATGCTTCACATGAAAATTGCATGAACATTTGCAATTGTATATTCTTTACATACATGTTTTAAAAGCATTTTTCAGAAAAAAAATGTGTTTTTCCCTATGTATTTAGATACTTTTTTAAATAAAGAAAGCAGTGAATTGTGTCAGCAGGAACATTTGTGATGTGTGAAAGCCAGTGGGCAGCTACCACCTAATTTTTGCATTAGTTCTGAGAAGACTCGGCCATTTTGTAGTAATATTCAAAAATCAGTGATGGCAGGTGGATCCTTGCCTGGGTGGTGGCAAATCCACTCTGGATTTAAATGTGAACTTTCAAGGAACTATTTGAGATTCTAACTCTGTTTTGGAAACTTGTAAAACATTGAGCAGATTCACTGTTCCACTGATACCAGAAACACCAGCTGCTGCTTCTAAAGTTCCAATTCCCTGATCATCTCTATAACACAGCAGGCAGCAACACAACTCCTGCTGCCCCCAGTGCCCTTGCCACTGATGAAATTTTGTAGCTTGCCAGTGACAGCCAAAAAAATATCCACAGTTCCTATTTAAAACATGTTGTACCTTGATTGAACATGTAACTTAGAAGCCTTTCACGGCCGGAACCCATAGGTTGTTGTGGGTTTCCGAGCTTTGAGGCTCTGTCCTATTAATATTTTCTCCTGACATTTCGCCTGCATCTGTGGCTGGTATCTTCAGAGGATCTGGTGGCGTGGAAGTGAGACAGAGTATATATACTTGTGTAGTCTCCAGGTGGGAGGGAGCGATTTGCATGTGTTACAGTTGGCCTGTGTGATGGCCTATTGTTAAATGGGATATCCCCCAGGGTTGTACGGATGGGATGGGATGGGATGGGATGGGATGAATCCAGAATTTTCCAAATTCGAATCTGAATCCCTGGAAGGTTCTGGGAATCCACAAATTTCACGAATCTCTAATCTTTTGAATATTTTTTTAAAAAAAGATTTTAAAAAACAAGGGAAAGAAGGATAATCTTGGGCAAGACACACTCTCTCAGCCTTAGCAAAAACCTGGCAAAGGCAAACCTCCCTCTGAATAAATCTGGCCAAAACAATTGTCCTAGTTTTGCCTCAGGATCTCCCCAGATTGAAAATGACATGAAGGTCCTTTGTACACAGGCAGGAAAACGTGGATTAATCGCATTTTTTCCTGCCTGTGTAAACAGGCCACATACTACAGTAGAGAGATAATCCAAGTCAAAACTGGCTTTTCTTTGCATAGCTCCTTCTGGCATGCTGGGGTTTGTAGTTTGATGATGCACTAGCACACTTTGTCAGAGAAGGCTGTGACAGCTTGTAAAACTCCAAACCTCAGAATTGTGTCTGAAAGAGGTTTGCAGGGGAGCTACACAAAGGAATGTTTCAGCTGCCCTTGAAATCTCAAGCCTGTAGCTTCCAGTCAAGTACTGAACTTCAATATGAAATGTTCAATTGAAACAACTTAGAGTACAAGCCCAACTGTAATTTGTGAAATTGTTAGCAAAGGCCATTATTACTCCAAGGGAAAACCTCACCTATTTACTATCTTCCCTTGCATGTGTGGTCTCCCTAGTTTTCAGGCATCCCGATCTCCGTGGTTTTCAGGCATCCCAGTCTCCCTGGTTTTCAGGCGTCGCGGTCTCCAACAATCTATATAGTTAGTGGATTCGAAAGATTCCGTTTGCCTATTTTGCCACAGGAATTCGGATTTGGGAATCTCAAATCCTTACCCAGGATTCAAGGATTCAAGGATTCGGTTGGCCCATCTCTAGTTGTATTGTTAGTCAGGGGATATACACAGCAGTGCATTAAGTACATTAGCAACCCGTTGTATTGTTCCCTGTAGAGGGACCTCCAGAGTCTGGGTGGTGTTCATTGGCATATTTTTGAGTCTTGATTTTAGTGTTCTTCAGCACTGGTAGCCAAATCTTGTCTTCTTTCCTGTTGAAATTGTCCATGTGTTTATGGATTTCAATGGCCTCTCTGTGTAGCCTGACATAATAGTTGTCAGAATGGTCCAGAATTTCTGTGTTTTCAAAAAGCATTTTGTGTCCAGGTTGGTTTATGACATATTCTGCTCCTGCTGATTTTTCTGGCTGAATCAGTCTGCAGTGTCTTTCAGGTTCTTTGATTCGTGTTTGGACACTGCGTTTTGTAGTCCCTACATAGACCTGCCCACAGCTGCAAGGTATGCGGTAAACTCCTGCAGAAGTTAGAGGATCCCTCTTGTCCTTTGCTGAATGTACCGTTTGTTGAATTTTCTTGGTCAGTCTGTAGATTGTTTGGAGGTTATGTTTCTTCATCAGTTTTCCTATGTGATCAGTGACCCCTTTGATGTATGGTAAAAACACATTCCCTTTGGTTGGCTGCTTATCTTCACTGCTTTTGTGAGTCTTGAGGCTCTTCTGATGTCTGAACCAGAGTAACCATTGGCCTGTAGAGCCCCATTTAGATGGTTTAGTTTGTCTTTCAGGAGGTGGGGTCAGTCGCAGGGTTAATACATGCAGCACGAGTTTCCTGCTGGGGATTGTGGAAGAAGTGCCTTCAGTGTCTGATGGAAAAAGATGATCTTTTGAAAACTAGGATGGTCCCATTTGCTGCTGTGACCTGCCTTCACACCTGGGTTCTTTCGGGAGGAGGCAGCTGGGTTGGAAGAAGACATTGGAGGAGATGAAAGTAGACACTATAATGGGTGATCTTCCAGAAAAAACATGGGATATGAATGAATAAATAAGGATGACATGAATTTTCAAAAAATATTTGAAAATGTTATTTTTTTTTCCTGAAGCGATGAGAAGCCCTGCTAAGCAGAATCCTGGGTTGATTAGAATCTTCACAGTTCAGGACTTATTCTGTGCAAACACATATGATATTTTCTGTGTGTAGAAAAGTAGCATTTTCTGCACTGGAAACAACATTTTTCTGCAAATAAAGTAATATTTCTTCACAATAAGCCTATTTTCTGCCCAGAAAATACTTTTTTTTTTTCTGTGCAGAAAATGCTATAGCGGGGAATTTACCCTGTGCAAAATTTGCACACGGTGATTTGGTACAGATAAAATAATTTTTAAAAATCTGGACAGGAAACAGCATTTTCTGCATATTTTTTTACATGCAGAAACATCATTTTAAGTACAGAAAATCCTATTTCTTTTCCAGAAAATTCTGTTTTCTTCGCAAAACAACCACAAGTGAATTTTGCATCCAAATTACTTTTGAATTGCAAATAATCTTCAAAACTACACAGTTTTTGAATACTATTTGCAGTTCAAGACTAATTCACTTGTGGTTGTTTTGTGAAGAAAACAGCATTTTCTGCACAGTTTTGGAAGACTTTCTTGGAGTTGGAAGGAAATTGCAAAAATTACTCATTGATTCCTTCAAAATTAGCAAAGAATTGGGCAGAAGAACCATCACTTTTTTTAAAAAAAAAAACTATATTTTGCCACCACTTATTAGGTATGGACCTTGGACCTTGGATCCAAAAGGCCATTATAGGATAGGGACCCAATTCTTTGCTAAGAAGAAAAGCGAAACCCACAAGCAGACAGATAGAAAATTAACCAGATATGAAGTCAAGCTGGTAAGAAATTTTCAATTTGGTGGCAAGAGAACCATCACTTAAAAAAAACAAAAAAAAACAACTATCAACTTTCAGAGAAAGCAATGACATTTCCATCTCTATTATTTCCATATAACCTACTTGACAGGTTAGAAAAATATTGCCAACCCATCCCTTATTACTTTGTTCAGAATTTCTGACATTTTATTCATCTGCACATCACTCTTGCTGTAGGGCAGAACAGCATTATTTACAGAGTGTGACTGGTTGTTCTTTCTTTTTGAAACGGAGTCCTCATTGTCTGCCTGGCTGTTGTCTCAATACAGAGATCTCAGTCAAGTTGTTAATCAGATTAATAACCATGTAAATGCTAGTGTCCACATGAGTGATCTTAATCTGATAGACCTCCTCTCTGCCTTGCATAAACCTTGGCGTTGCTTGATCCCCAACTGCCGCTGGTACATTTAAGTCACAGCTTGTTAATCAGAATGGCCAATTGTGATCAAGCAATATTGATGTCTCTAAAGGCAACAGTTCAAACAGAGTGCATCAGGAGGGTTCCTAAAAATAACAGGCCACAAAGGCCGAAACAAGAAAAGAATTTCTGAGTGACTGTAAGAGAGAAACTTTCCAATGCTCAGAAGTTGCTAGGTGGCAGACATGCTAATGGATGGGCTATTAGCTGAAACTGTAGATGGTCACCATGAGTTGACAGGGAACTATATACACAAACATGGGTGACTCATAGATGGAACAGTAAGTTATCTCTCCTCACTCCTTTGAAGAACCCTCCCCAATCACAAGATATCACTGGCCAACAGATTTATTGATGGCAGTCCCATCAAAGGCAGGTTTATGCCATCCCTTTTCCATCACCCAAATGATGAAGTGTGTCACCAAAAGGAAGACATGAAAGGGGACACTCAAGCGAATACAATTTGCCCCTGCTAATTAATATATTTAGGGCAAAACCAGCAACTTCCTGTTTTTTTGCTTGGAAAAAGACCTCTCCTGAACCTATGGCCCTTTTCACATGGCATTTCTCATACGAAAGGGCCTTTGGAGCATTGTGTGATTGCGAGAAGCGTTTCAGACAACGTCCTCGCAATCATGCAATGCTGCTGGGGCTGGCAGGCACCGATGGAGCACTATATCATTTTCGGCTTTTAGCTGACAATGGTGCGTGATCGTGCATTGCTCCAGGGACCCACGTGCACTTACCTTCTGTGCAGAACTCCGGAGCCATGGGCCTTGTGCTTCCTCCCCCAGTGCAGCCTGGGAAAATACCTGGCTGCACTGTGGAAGGAAGAGGTGGAGCTCTCATGTTGCCTGCTGGCTGGCAGGCAGCTCCTACAAAGCCAAAGCAGCAGGAACACAAGAGCCTCATGGAGGAGGCTGCTCGTGTAAAAATGGCAAAAAGCCTCCAAGAGGTTGCAGCCCTCTTCTACAATTACTCGCTCCTGCTTTAGAGTAAGAAGGTGGATAAATAGCTCTTCTGAAGAACCCTGCCATTGGGTTCACCCTGAGGACACTGAGAATAAGGAAGAAGCTTTTCTAGAGAGCTCAGCAATGGTGGCTGCTCCCTTTCTGTGACTTTTCCGCAGAAAGTCTAGCTCTTGATCAGTGCCCTAAGGAGATACAACAGACCCCATTTTCTTTCATTGTTCTATGTGGATGCAGAAACTCTGTCCCAAATTCAACTACTCATCCCATCTAAAGGAGGGCCTACTGAATCCACAGAACTAAATAAATTATGACTTATCACCTTCCTGTTGTTCAAAGTATCTACTGTACTTGAGGAAAAAATGGACTTAGGCCTTCCTGAGGCATGCTACTGTGCTACGTACATGAAGGAACTAATTTACTCCCTTTTCGCATGACATTTTGGAAGCAAGAGGGCCCCTTGAGCGTCGTGTAAATGTGAGGAGCGGTCTGCATGATGCACTCACATTTAAGCGACACTCAAGGGCCAGACACAGAGCAGGCATGGATTTTTTCATTTTTGGCTTGAAGCTGAAAATGGTGCACGCTCATGCGTTGCTCCGGCACCCCATGTACACTTACCTGGCATGCAGCGCGTCGAGAGCTGGGCCGGTCGCGCTTCCTGGGCACTGCAGGTTGGGAAAGGTCCCAGGCTGCCCTGCGAAAGAAGAGGCGGGGCGCTCACGCAACCAGGAAGGAGCAGCAGAGCCCAAGCAGCAGGGAAGCAGCAGGGAAGCGGAAGCATTGCTTCCAAGGCTTCTCGCACTAGGACCCCAACCCAGCAGCGCAAACAGGTAACATGCGAAAAGGGCCTTAGTTGTGTGATATTGGTTCCAGACTGAAATTTGACATGTAAGAAAAGGGGAATGGAACAAAAAGTGGACCCACTTTAAACTATTCTGTATGAGATTCTCAAAAAGCCAGGACTGTCCTTAATTTGCCAGTAGAGGCAATAAGTTTTTGAAGTTACCTTCTGCACAGTTTCCTTAATTCTAAGACTAAGGGGAAAGGTTGCCGCAGCTCAGTGAGGAGCTATTTATTTTCATCTTATTCAAAACATTTGCAGGTCTCTCTTCAACAAAGCTATCAGAGCAGCATGCAATGAGGAAAAAAATAATAATAAAAAAGCATGAAAAATAAGATCACCTACAAACCACAAAGCAGAGCAACAGGGTCAACATTCTGCATACAAATCCACAAAGTAGTCTGTAAACGTTTTTCTCTTTATGCAACATCATAAAATGTACTTGTTCTTCCATAATCCCTGGTAACATGAGTGTAAGTTACCAAGAGGACTCCAGCCACAATGAACAAGAAGAGGTATCCTTGTATAACCTGTCTTCCAGCAGAATCAGGCAGCTACCAGCCTGCCAGACACTCAGAGACAGCTTGTCAAGGATTCTCCACACAAAAAATCAGTCTTGCTAATGTTCAATATCTCTTCATGACTGACAAAACAAAAATCTTGCTAACTTGCATAACCTTTTAAAAAATTGTTTACCGCATGAGAAACAACAAGCCAAGTTGGACTATACATCCCAGTCACAAGGCAAACATTGTGATCTCATTTTTCATTTGTGGTTTGGTTAGAAACTCCCTCCCTCATCAAACCATGTGGATTTTTTTTAAAAAAAATCAGGGGCAAGCTGCATCTCATATAAAAGCAGAGAGATGGTGCATGCAACAGTGTGACCCATGTATGTGATATACAGCATGGTGACTAGACGGGGGTACAGAGCCTAACGGATAATGTGGAAGTAAATTTCCCCTTCCTCTGGTAACAGTAGCTGGGGTGGGGGGTCCTAGTGACAACACTATATGCTCTCATATGTTGGGGGCAAAGAAGCAACCAGAAATGAAGGAACAGTCCCCTCTTTCATGACAGTGTAAGTGTTAATGGAGTCTGACAATCCATTACTGTCCTTCTTGGATCTAGGCTTCAGTGTGCAAGAAACAGCTTTCTCTTCTGGTTTTCTGTAAGAAAATTCATGCATGGGAAATAATGATGGTAGCTTAGGGGGATAACCTAAGGCTGAGATCCTGCATCAGGGAGACCTTTGTATCTTATGATCTGTGGCCATCTCCACCTTCTGTGGATGTTCTCACAGTCAACAGATGCAGTATTAAGCTGTCATGGGTAGGAAACCTTCTTCCATCCATTTTGGACAACGTATTTCAGTATTCTTCATCATTGTCTTTTCTGACTAGGATTTATGAGATTAGCTATTGGTCAATATATGGAGGGCATATGATTCTCAACAGTGGGCTAGGAAATGTTTTATCACTAGTTTTTACTTATATTTTCTTGGTTCGTTAGAAGCATTTTGGGCAGAGTCTGGATGGACAAGCATCATGAGTGATGAAGCGTTACATTTCCAGCCTATGCTGGAAGTTCAGAGGAAGATGGCCTTTGAGGTTCCTTTCAATTTCCTTTCATGGAAGCACAGAAGTAGGATCTGAAAGGAAATTTCACCTCTAACATTGCTCTTCAGCAACCAGTGGAATGGCACATGCAGCCTAAGGCAGAGACAGGTGTTTTCAGCAAAATCCTATGGCTTCTTGTAGATATACCTGTTGTATGGATGACAGTATGCCTTCTCTAACCAAGAACCCCTGCAGTCCAGTGCTAGCAGCGTGACTGGAATCTGAGGAGGGGATGGAGCAAGTAGCAATCTATGTTTTGCATTTTTAAGCAGCATGGCTGCAAAGAATAAAAGACGTGTGGGAAATGTGGCCATTTTGAAGTGTTGGATTTGAGTTTCAAAAATATAGCCAAATCTGTTGTGAAAACTGTTTCATATCTGTTACTCAACTATCTATTTTTTAAAAGAGCTAAATTAACTTCTCCCTGATTAGTTAGAGCAACACTACTGTTAATTTGCAGCCTTCCTATCATGCTAGTCCAATGTGACAGAATTAAAGCGAGAGAACAAATGAAGGCACAAGATGATGTTCTGCCTATAGATCTGGATGGAAGTAGGGATGTAAATGCATTTTTTGTCCCCGTTTGGTGAAAAAAATGTAATATATAATAAGTTATAAAAAAAGATTAAGAGAGGAAGAGAAAGGATTCCTCCAGACAAGAAAAAAATCCTGGGTTTTCTTCACGTACAAACCAATTTTATTCTGGAAATCCACATGATATGGATTCAGAAGTATTTTAGCAGTGGAATATGCTGCCCTGAAGTGTGGTGGAGTCTCCTTGTCTGGAAGTTTTTAAGCAGAGGCTGGATGGCCATCTGTTGGGGGTGCTTTGATGTGAGTTCCTACATAGCAGGGGGTTGGTCTGGATGGCCACTGTGGTCTCTTCCAACTCTATGATTCTATGATTCTATTTCCTAGAAACCCCCAGCAGTACCATGGACTTTTCATTCTTCCTTCCCAGGTCAGTATAAATTAACATAATATTTTCTGAAGTCATATGAAACTTAGACAAAAGTACAATAAAGGCTAAAAACCTTTTATTAGTCTCAGCTTTAAGAGAGTCACAGAACCACTTGGAATTACCTGCATATTGATTCATCATGTTGCAACTGATTCAATTGATCTTTTCTAACTGGGACTAACCAAAAAGAGTCCACCCAAAGTCTCATTTTCTCTGCTAGAGGGAAAGGAAAAATACCATATGATCCTTTTGCATATTTCAAGTAAGCTAGGGAGTCTTATCAATGGAATCAGAGGACAACAGAACCATAAAATATCCATAGAGCTGGAACAGGTAAGATCAACCGCCTGGCCATGAAGAAATTCCTTGCTAAATCATTGCTGAGAAGTCACCATCTCACCTCTAGGAAACCTCCAGTGAAGGAAAGTTCACCGTCTTCTGAGGTAATGTCTTCCACTATCAAAAAGCTCTTAATGTCAAGAAGGTCTTTCCAATGTTTATTCAAAATCTTCTTTCTTGTAATTTGATTCCATTAGCTTAGGCCCTATCTGCTGGAGCAGAAGAAAATGAGCTAATCTCTGCTTCTACAACATAACCTTTCAGATAGGCCCTTTTTGCATGGCATTTGCCATGCGAAAGGGCCTCCAGAGCATCACACGATTGCAAGGAGCGGTCCATGTGATGTCCTCGCAATTGTGCGACGCTGCCAGGCTCAGCAGGCGCCGATCGCACACGATTTCATTTTCGGCTTGTAGCCGAAAATGGTGCATGATCATGCATTGCTCTGAGGCCCCACATGCACAGCTGGGAAAATGCCTGGCTGTGCTGTGGAAGGAGGAGGAGGAACCCTCACACTACCTGCCGGCCGGCAGGCACCACCTTAGGAGATGCAGCAGAGGAGACATGAGAGCCTCTTGCAAGAGGCTGCTCACGTGATCCCCACGCCCCTGCGCCAGGAAGAGGTAAGGTGCGGAAAGGGCCATAGTTAGGGGTGGCTCTGGTACTTGACAAATTCTTATCATGAATCTTGAGCTGTAAGAGTTATTCCTTATCCAAACATGGCTGTATTCCCCAAAGGTACATCTTTTGAATGGGACAGCCAATGTGGTGCAATGTAGATTTTCAAAATATGCACTGGGGAATCATGGAAGTATATCCTGGGTTTCTCTCTGGGAAGAAAAATGACAAAAGACAAATTTCTTTGCAGGACAATTTGCACATTACTATGGATGGCTGGATCGAAGAAAAAAAAAGGAGATGGAAGTGGGCATTATTTATTTAACAATATGTTTATCACGTCCCAGCCTGCCAGGGCCCCCAAGGCAAGGTACAACCAAGAAAAATAGATGCTTTAGAAATAGACCCAAACAATCTTTAAAAATCCCGGTTTCTTTTTTTGCCCAAACACATGCACAAAGTTAAAACAGTTGTGAAAAAACAGCCAGGGCTTTGAGGACCAAAAGCTTTTGTAGGCAAAAGTCAGTTCTTAGCTGGCCACCAGAAACTCCAAAGTGTTAGTGTCCGCATGACTTCCCTTAGAAGAAGGGGCTGTTGCAGTGGGAAGAAAAAAAACCCCAAAACTATACTGTGCATTCATCAACCTAATATCTTGGGGTGGCAGGACATGCAGAAGGACTTCTTCAAATTCTGGACAGTCTCCTGTAGAAGAAAATGATCTTTCAAATATCCTGGCCTGGATGTCAAATCCAAGGCCATTTCCGCATTAGACTGTTACAGTGCTATTATTCCACTTGCAACATCCTATGGAATCCTGGGCTTTGCAGTTTTGGGAGGGGCCAGCCGGGTTGGTGGTTCGTGGTCCCTAATAGTGATGGAAATAATAATCAACATTCTTCATCTCAGGTTTAAAAAAACAAGTTTCTTGACTGTTGGGAACCCTTCTCGGGTTTTCTCATTGTTTTTGAAGTGTCAACATGTTGTATAGGAATCATTTTGTGGAAAATAAAAAAAAATTGCACATACATTTATACAGTCTAATTTTTGTTCAATATGCAATGTCATTCACCTGATAGAGGTTCTGATATAAGAAACCACATGTTCATTGCAGAATAATTCCTGCACAACACTTCACAACACCTAATATGGGCAGAATATTGCAAATGAATGTTCATTTTCTCCCATGGAAGGGGAGAAAATTACTTTACTTATTTGTTCTCACATACAAAGTTGACATTGTTGAGGATTTATATCCCTAATCCCCAAGGTACACCCCAGATAACAGTCTGCTCACTCCATTTTGTAGTAGCTAGAACTACCAAATTCTTTTCAAGGCAGTGCCACACACAGTGCATTAAAGTTGTCTGTGTGCATTTATTGCCATTTCAGCCCAGGTAGAAAGCTGGACCTGGGGAGGGGTTGAGATATAGTTTCTTTCTCACAAAAAGGATAGAACATTTTCTAATGACCTACTTCCAATATTGAATGAAAGTTGTTGGGGTGAAGGTGGAGAAGGTATTGTTCCTGGTAATGCACAAATCAACAAAATGTTATCTCCTTGGGTTTCTCCACTTTTCATCTCTAAGCAACTTTTGATGCATTGAACTCTGAGGCTTTAACTCATTGCCAAGTTGAGTACATCCTTTGAATCAATGGAAGTTACATAAGAGTTGATTTACTTTTTGTTTTCAGTAACCCTGTTTTAATTTGAATTAACTTTTTCATTTAGCACTGAGCTTTTTAGCTCCTCCATGATTTTCCACCAAAATTTTCATGGGGTGCTGTGGAGGTCCCTGATGCCCACAAAAACACAGTTCATGCTTTCTCCACCCTAGGCTGAGGGATCTGTGCATGTATTTTCCAAAAGCATGACTTTTTAGAATATATTTTTGCCAGTTAGTTCACTGTCGTTTGCTGGTACTGAAATGAAGGGGGGTTAAGGGGTACAGAATGCAATAAAACAGAACTTTTGGAACTTGATTTGTGGAACCTATGCATTGATTTGTAGGCAGCAGCAGACTGCCTACCATTACAGTTCCTAAACCAACCTGCCTGTATTGTCTATGAGAGAGTATAGTGCAGGCAGCTGAGCTGCTGCCACTCAAATTGATCCCCATAAATGGCTAGTGCCAATCCCAGAGATGGCACCATACAAAGAAGCAAGAAAGGGCATGGTGACAGGAGGCAGGGATTAGACAGCAAGTGTGATGCTCAGAAAGAACAAAAAGTAGTTGACAGCAAGAAAGGAAAGAAGCAGAAGGCGTGAGACTGATAGATGGAGGCAAAAGGAAAGAATGGAAAAACAAGAATGAAGCAGATTGCACAAGAAGGGATGATTTGAGTGTGAGTGTGAAGGAGAAGTCAGACATAGAAAGGGGCAAGGTGGGGAAAAGAATGCTAAAAAAAAGCTATTACTGGGGGGCAGATAAGGTAAGATGGGGTTGCCAGCAATAGCACATGAGGACTAGAGGGAGGTGTTACCCCAAAAGGTGGGTGATTCAGAGGTCCACCTGAGGACCTGCCAGTGCCTCTATTATTAGCTCAAAAGGGTGATCTGTGTGTGTGTGTGTGTGTGTGTGTGCACGCACGTGCGTGTGTGAGGGGGGGTAACCTTATAGGATCTTTCCATTTTTGTATACTGGTACTAATGCAGGGACACCAGTTGGAGATTTAAAAGAATATTCTTATTGGGAAAAATCACAGTCACACATAAGATTCAGGCAGTCTCACAGCTATACAAGGTTGACCAAAGGAAAGGAAGAAAAAATGGATAGCAAGGAGTTGGGTCGAAGTTGGAGACTGAAAGAAAATTTTGATCGGGGACAGAATTCTTATTTGGGAGGCAAGTGTTACTGCAGTTTTCTAGCCCGAGCTTGTGGGATATTAGATATCATGTGATATCAATAATTTGGCCTTCTTTACCCATTCCTCTCCATGTGCTTGTGAGGCCCCTGGACAAGCATGCACACAGGTGCAGCCGAAAATAGCCAAACCATTCAAATCCCAATCCAGACAGGCCAGTCATTGCTGAATGCAGCTTTAGGAGACCTCAAGGCAAGTACCTTTAAAATCACATTATGTATGCACGCTACTTACAATAGATCCCCTGCCCTGAGCAGGCAGCTTGATGAGCAGACTATACAACTCTCAAGCACTCCGCGTTTGCATACTGGCTACTCTATTGACAACTCTGTGATAATTCAATCATCTAAAGTACTGACCTTTCGGAGGCTTTGTCTCCAGCCCGAAACTCATTGTTATCCCTGAGAACGGACTAGCCAGTGGCCACAATTTTCCCTATAAGAACCCCTGACTTTGATCATCTCGTTGGATCGCTCTTGGCTTCCATCCCGCCTTGCTGTCGCTTTGTCCAGTGAGCCTTCCCCTCAGCTCCTCGTGCTGAGAATCCTCACTTCCACAGACTTCATCTTCAGACTATCCAGCCTACAGGACAGGTGTAGTATTTCCCATACCAAACCACCTCCCAAAATCCCTCTATCCAACTCCTACCTTTTATTTCTATAGTTCTTCCTGTGAGTGTGTTGCATACACGTGTTTGACTGTATCTCAATAAAACATTCATTATTATTTACTTCGGTTTGCTCCTTGACTCGGCCTGACCCTGTAGACACTGGGCTCAAGATCTCGCTATGTTGCCCTGCCTCTCGCATTGCTAACTAGTGCTCTAGCTAATTCCCATTACCCATTATTTTGAGCACATTAAGGTGTCCCTCCCGAGACCCCCAGAAATCAGGGTAACACAAGGCTCTCATTTTGCTACACCCCTATCCATGCCCACCATACTTAGATAACTGACTGCACAATGCTAGGACTCTGTATTCATGAATATGAACCAGATCTTGCATGATCAAGGACAATTTCATTAACTTGGCCTGTAACTGTGTGATACAGTTCCATGTTCCCAGGACTTCACATTTCACCCAGTTCTCACCCCCCACTTTTTTTCCTTCTAAGGGATGTCATTGGTGGCCCTGCCATGCAATGATGATATGACTTCAATGCAATAGGGATGCAACATAATGTAGAACAGGCTTCATTCTCTCCCATAATGCGAGCTTTATTACATAGTTTATGCCTCTCGTAAAATTGTCAGGCCCTCCGGGAGCAAAAAAGATGCACTATAAACATGAGATATCATTCTGCAGCTTATTGCATATATTTTCTTATTTTTTTCCCCTTCTCTTCCAACTCCTTGTCCCTAGTCCACTTGGGGGAAAAAAATCCATACTCTTCCACAAATGCCTCTTTCTTCTCACAAGAGAGAGTTAAACCATGACAAAGGTCTGTAGGTCGGAAATGGAGACCTCCATCTATCAAAAAACAGACATGACCATGAAAACCAATATGCCAATCAACAACCTAAAAATAAATCCTTCCTCCTTGCTAAATTTCTAAATTGATCCTTTATGGAAGATTTAAATTAAAACCAATGAAACTATATTCCTTTCCCGATTGTGATGTGGCATATGAATTACAACATCAATAAAGAATAAAAAAACCTTATGGGATTAACATTGCTATACACACAAGACCATTTACATGTTAGGATCTCATTTATGAGGCCTGTAAAAGTCTGGGGGATTTACTTTACAGTTTGTGGGAGGCCATTTATGATGTTACACATCAATTTACAATGTCAACAATTGTGTTAGCAGTAAAAAAAAAATAAAAAGGCAAAGCCTATTTATCATGTTTGTATTTCTCCCTCTCTCCTTCTTTTCTTCCACGGCTGTTAGTCTCAAATTCTTGTTCTACCGTGAATCCTAGAAACAGTCTGCTTTATGGTTTATAAGGGACAGATATTTTGCAAAATATTTCCCCCTTAAGTAGTTCATATTTGGATTTCTGTTTTGAAAGCCAAATCATAATTTTTCTTCTCATAATACCCCTAGACCAAGGTACACATCAACACAGTAGGCAGTTATATGGAGCATGGGTTTTCTCTAACAGACACAACACCGTTCCTTCCTCATACACCATCTTAGTGGCTCCAACCAGCCATAAATCAGTTTCAAATAGTCAAATAGAACACATTAGCATTTTACGCCAATCCAATAAAGAAATAAAAGCTCCATTTCCTTGTATCTTCTTTTGGAGCTTTGGGAAGAATTCTTGGGGAATGTTTTCGGCTTAGACCTGCAACTTGTGGAGAACACCTCAAAATGGTTACCAATAATCCTTTCCACATCTGCCATGGTTGGAAGCAGACATTTTGCTTCTTGTAATTCTAGGTTCCTTCTCTTCAAGCCTTTCTTGTTCCTTCTAATCCAGAACATATCAGAGCAGTGACATTTACACTTTGCTCCTTCCTTGTCTAAAGCAGGGGTGGAAGGAATATTTGAAAATGTTTGAAACTATATATATATATATATATATATATATATATATATATATATATATATTTCAAGTATTGAGAAACGTGGCTGAGAAGAATCTTGGACTGATAAGAATCTCTGCAGTTTCAGACTTATTCTGTACAAAATTCACACATGGTCACTTTGCACAGAAAAGATCATTTTCTATGCAGAAAATATTTTTCTTTAGAATATTGCGTTCTTCACAGAAAAAAGATGGTTACTGCACCAAAAATTTTGTCTCTGAGACTTATTTTACATAAACTTCACACTTCATTGAATTGAGTAGAAAACAGCACATTGTTTCCTGTGCAGAAAATCCTGTTTTTTAGGCTAAACAACCACAAGTGAATTCTTTGCACAGTAAGTCTCTGTTAATGGGCTGTACACCCCCACTCCACAGTACAATTGGCATATATTATTTAACTTGAATGAAACATACATTGTACACTGAAATGGCTGCAAGGCTAAGCTGCTGAAAGAGGACTGAGTGAACATGTATGACGAAAAGGTAGGTCAGATGGGACCTCAGGGCATGGCCAGGGAAGCACCGGAAATAATAGACTGACAAATGTCCCTCAATGACTTGACATTTAGAAAGAGTAATGGTCAAAACTGCCTTCAATTGTCTTCAACACTCTCCCTCTTCCCATTTAATTTTCCCTTTGTTTCCACATCTGCCCAACCATTAGGAGCTACCACAATTCCCACCAGTCCTTTTTCACCTAATGCTAAAACCATTAGCTCATTCCAGACCCCATTGTCTACTCTTCCAGAGAGCCATTAGCACCTTCCCCCTTGAGGTGGAAAAAGAGTATTTAAACCCTACCTCGGAGACAGACAACTTGTGCTACAGTAGTACACTGAACATAGGCCATCACTCTGTTGTTCCAATTCCTGTTCTTGTACTACCCTTGGACCCTTAGGCCCTTTTTGCACCTTACCTGGTGTCACTGGCGTCATGCAGGGATTGCATAAAAAGTCTCTTGCGAGATGTAATCACATCCCCTGCACTTCCCTCCACACCAACTCCGTGCTGAATGGAAGGAAGCATGGCCATCATGTTTCCTGCGGTTCCACATTCCAGGCAAGTGTGGGAGGGAAGCGAGAGGAATGCGCAATCACACATCATTTTTCTGAAAATGATATACTGCACAATTGCTGCAGAATTGCTACGGAAGCAACGTGCAATCACGAGAATGTCATGCAGAACCATCCTCACTATTCCGCATTGCTCCCGTGGCCATTTCGCATTCTAAGTCGCGTGCAAAAAGGGCCATTGTCTGAGCCACATAACTTTGCCTCTTCCCTGCAGAATAGATAAATATCACCCACGTCACCCTAACTTCTTGCTATCCATGTTGTCCTCCTTTTTCCTTCAGTTAGCTCTGTGTGATTGTGAGACTGTTTGGCTCTTGTGTGCATGTGATTGTTAATTCCCCCAACAAAATAAAACATGCTTTGAATGTTCCTGCATTAGTATTGGTATACACAGATGCAAAGGATCCTGCTATGTTACTCCCCTTGCAGGTCTCCCCTTAGAGCTAATATTCCCCACTGTTTCACAGAGGCACTGGCATTGAGGGTGGACCTCTGAATCACCCACATTTTGGAGTAACAGACCGAAATTGTGAATAGCATATCGTTTTCCAAGACTTTTTCACATCAGGAAAAGAAGTGCTAAAATTACTTGTTGCTTCCTTTGAGAAGAAACTTAGAGCAGAAAGACCTTATCATCACATAATACATAATCATTAAGTGGGCATCACAATGTAATATATTTTCTGTATTTCAAAGGTAATTAAGGACAAGTAACTAGGAGTTTGTAAATTATTACTTCTAATTTCTGATGGTAAAGTGTAATTTCAGACCATGTCCTTCATGTTTTGCGAGAGAAAATACAATACTTGGTAGGATCAGCCACATTGAAAGGAGAAAGCACAAAAGTGGGGGGAAAAGTGTGTTATCTTAATTTTTTAAAAAAGGGAAAAACACCTTTCCTCTTAGTAAAGATGAAACATAAACCAGCAAAGGAGCACAGCCCAAAGTGATATAAAGTTATGACCTCAGGAGGGGCGGAAGCAATTTGAAGTATCCATGAAAGGGCTCCCTTTCCTGAATTTTATTTTCAAATTTTTCTAAGGCACAGTTGACAATATTCAGGCTTGAAGGGCTCTGTCTCACACTGCTCTGACCATATTCCATTGCCTTTTGAACAGATGATGCTGTTGCCCATATTTAAAAATGCCAGGGCATGCCAAAATGTCTTTTGCTCACCTACAAAATCCTTCATAGGAAAATGCTTCAGGCATGCTCCTTTGTCTCTGCTCTTTCTGACCCCCCTCAGTCTGCGGTACATGATTATTTGATGTGCTGTCAGTTGTGTTGAAACAATAAGCTCTGGAGAGTTGCGCTGCTGGCCTTCATGAGAGTGAGCTTTGCATCAGGGCAAAGTTCAGACAAAGACATTCAATGATATTTTAAGTTGTGGGGGAGAAGTGCTTAGCTGCTTAAGAGGCAGGGGAAGCTGAACCAAGGACTGTTTAAAAAGCCACAGGGTGGATGGTATTTCCTGCTTCAGGAGTTCTTATGGGTTTACTGAGAAGATACTCTTCATCATAGAGAAGATAATGGCTGGTAGCCTGTTAGTGACATACAAGGGCATAATTTCAACATACGCATGTATATGTCTTTTATTTTTCCTTTTTCTATTTGTTTTTCTGGAGCTTGATATTGTCTTCTTTCCTCCACAATAACCAAAGAATGCTCTCCAGGAATGTTACTGTTTCCCTGTGAGAGTCCACCTGTAGCTATTCAGTGACTGCAGGTGGAGGCGTACCTAGCATAAACAGCACCTAGGGCAAGCATGGAAACTGTGCCCCTGCCTCCAGGGCTGCTTCCTCCTCCTCCTCCTCCTCCTCCTCCTCCTCCTCCTCCTCCTCCTCTAGCACCGCTTTTTCTTTTTTTCTTTTTTTGTGCTTTTCTGGCTTTGGTGCCCAGGGCACATGCGCTACTTGCCCCACCCTAGATACAACTCTGCTTGGAGGGGGCAAGCAGAGAAACATTTGGCTAGGTTCCCACAGCCAGACACATCTTTGTTCCCCTCCAGCTCTCTATCAGCCACCCAGTGGCTTGTGTTCTCATTGCCAGATGCAGAGGGATTGCATTATCCACTGAGACCTCTGGAGGACCCCTGTGGATGATGTCATTACCTGCATCTGATTATGGCAACATAGCCAAATGCTTCTCCAATCCTTTCCTCTCCACTCTTCACAAACCACTGAATGTCTGAGGGGGGCTTCAGTGGCTTGCTTAGCAGTGCATCCGGGGCCGGGATGAGAAGAGAGCCATAGCATAATTCCGCCTATGGAACTTCAGTATTCTCTGCAATGTGGAATCTCAACTGTTGTGGAAGTCCAAAGAATCCATTGCAAAGACCGAGGCCATTTGTGCACTACGCTATTCTAGTACTGTTATTCCACTTTCAACAACCTGTGGAATTCTGGGTTTGTAGTTTACTGAGGCCAAAGAGCTCTCTGGCTGCGAATTCTAAATGCCCCTCCCTAAATGGCAAAATCTAGGATTCCATAGGATGTTAAAAATGGAATAATAGCACTATAGCAATGCAGTGTGGAAATGTCCCTAGAATATACGGAAAGGGTAACCTTCAGAACATTTTTTTCATACTGCACACAGAGGGATATAATACTGCATTTCTCTAGGGATCCCTTTCAAATGGAACTAGAGTTGCAAAATTCTCTTCTTTCCTCCATAATAACCAAAGAACACTCTCCAGAAAGTCACTGTTTCCCTGTGAGACCCATTCTGTAATTCCAAATCTGTAATTCTGTAATTCCAAATCACCTGACCTTCCTTCCAAGGGAGAAAGAATGCATTAGTATTCACCATTACTGCGTTTTATTTTGATCTGGATCTTTGCATTTTAATATTTCTTTCAACTCATCTTGGGCATGAATATATCAGTTTTGATTTCCATGCCTCACTGAAACATGATTAAAATATAATTTTTAAAAAATTCAACATTGATGCAATGGTATATATGGTTGTCTCAGGATTCTCCTTATTTTCTTCTTCTTCTTTCTTCTCCACTATGGGAGCATAAGAACCACATGAAGAAACCTGATGCAGTAAATATGCAATGTTTCAAAATAATTCATTTAAAAATAATTTGTTATTCTTAATTCATTAAAAATTGCATCAGTGAATTTTAAAATCATTATTTTAATAATTAAATAGCAATAATGTTAATTTGATGTTTCGTATTCCTTAATCATCGGTCGTCATGGTAGTTTGATGTGGGTTTTTTTACTTAGTAATTTAAACATTTGGATAAGCAACAGAGTATTTAGATAAGCAACAGAGTAATTTTTGTTACATTTTTCTGAACAGTTCAATATTGCCAAATTATTTTTATTTCATGGGGTAATGCCAAGTTCTAGCACTAACATTTCCAAACAGTGGTCATAGGCATAATCGTATCAATATGGTTTCTTTGCAGTGACTCACCAATATTCACATGTGCATCAGTAATACAGGGAATAAATTGGAATTGAATCTAAATTCATCCTTCTTTTATCCTCTATACAATTCACAAGTGGCATTTGAGGCTGGTGGCATGTAATTGCAAGGAGTGTAATTGCAACAAGCCTGTTTCAGTGGGCACTTCCTGAAACAATCAATTTCTCTCAATCCAGCCTAGTTCCTCTATCTATCTATCTATCTATCTATCTATCTATCTATCTATCTATCGGTCTAGAATTTGGTCTAGAATTGGGTGTTTAAAAACCTAGATTTGGCACTACAGTCTCAGAGACGAAACTCTGTTCAATGACTCCTAATGGGCTTTTTTCCAAATCTCAGTGCAACCTGACCCATGAATGAATGAATGAATGAATGAATGAATGAATGAATGAATTGAAGGGAATTGTGAGAAGGCATGGCTCAACACTCACTAACTAGTACTACTGCCAGGTCTTCAGGTGCTAGATGAATCCTCAGGGAATTGCTGTGCTTCTCCTGTTCTGTAGGGAGACCAATCTCAGGGCAAGAAGCAATAGAGAAGAGTGTTCAGATTTTCTCTGTTGGACTCTTTAAAGCCTGGACACCATCTCCATCCATTTCCACACTGCATCAGCATTCATTGACTCACCATGAAGAGCGTTGAAGTGAGCGCGTGTGTGTTTGTATACAGAGGAGGCACCAGATCCCATTTGATCTTGGATGCTAAGCAAGGTCAGCCCTGATTAGTACCTGGATGGGAGACCTCCAATGAATACCAGGGGCTGTAGGCTATTTTTTAGAGGAAGGAGCTAGCAAAGCCACCTCTCTGTATTCCTTGCATAAGAAAGCCATATGAAACTGATGGGGTCACTATAAGTCGACAGGTGACTTGTAGGTGCGCACGCGCATGCACGCACGCGCACACACACACACACACACACACACACATTTTTCTTCGGTTGTATTTCACAATTCTAATATTCTTATGACTGTTGCCTGTGAATGATTCTGGCTATTAGATATTGACATTTTATGTCTGAAACAGAAAATGGTGGGAGGGCTAGAGGACCTTATTTTGTCCCCTGGTTTCGCTTGCACACAAAAACTCCTCATATTCACATTGCTGTTCTTTTTTTCAAAAGGAAAAAAAAAAAGAAGTTTCTAAAAATGCAAAAAGGCTGAAAAGTTCCTTTTAGCATGAGGAGGGGATCCTCAAAGCGTTTTTGAACAGGTTCCTTAAAATACCACTTCTTGGCATGTTTTCTCTGCAGAATCACCTACGCGGAGCCCAGGAAGAGCCTCCTGCTGCCTGCCAGCTTCTGCCTCATTACTTATGCATCATTTACCCTTTGAGATTTGCTGAGCTAATCAAAAGGAATGGCTGTGTTTGGTGAACTGGGATAGCCTCCAGAGCAGGAACGCTTAGCAGTAGGTTGGTGTTAACTTAGGTTAATAGTGGTCTAGATAGGGCCTACAGATTTCTTTCCAATGCAAAGTTGCCTGCTACCAATTCCTTAGGGACAGATGCCCTGTTTAGTAGATGCATGTTACAGATACCCTACCAAGGTTGTGCACCAGATTTGGGGGAAGCCCAAAGCCCAAGTTAAATCAGATCCTTTTATGTCAATACTGACCTGCTTGGGATTCATCAGGCTCTCTTCAATGGCAACTAGAAGCAGGATTCTTGAATCTTGGGGCCTGGCTCCTCTTCTGTTTTCCTCAAGGGAATAAGGAAGAATTTCAGGGCAAGAGCATTGCCTTTTGAAGTGTGTGTGTGTGTATCTGTATACAAAGTAGACACCAGATTCTATCTGATCTTGGAAGCTAAGCAGGGTCAGCCCTGGTTAATACTTGGAAAGCATTTCCCCAGTAAATACCAGCTTCTGTGGGCTATACTTCAAACAAAGGAACTGGTAAAACCACCTCTCTGTATTCCTTACCTAAAAAACCCTATGAAATTCTTGGGGTCACCATAGGTCAACAGGTGACTTGAAGGCAGGTACACACACATACACCACATGTACACACATTTTTCCTCCATTCTTAGATCTGCTGTTTCAGATGTGGATTCCACAGTTTGTGCAACTATGATTGATGCTTAAAATGTATATTCCTTAATGACATAAGGGACTGTCCCTTATAAAGTCACCATGGACTACCCCCGGTAACATCACAAGGGATTGTTCTCAGATCTCATAGAGTTATAGAGTTGCAAGGGGCCATCTAGTCCAAAAGCCTGCAGTGCAGCATTTTCAGCTAAAGCACACTGGACAGGTAGCCGTCCAGCTTCTTGTTGAAGACATCTAGAAAAGGACACACCACCACCTGTGTAGGCAATTGATGTCATTGCCAAACAACTCTTTACTGTTGAGGAGAATCTCAGGTCTGGGTCTCAAATCTCAGGGCTTTGTTTATTTCTAACCTGGCAATGCTAACCTGGCATAAAGCTGGACCCCCTACAATAGTGATTTTTGAAAATTTATTTATACTTCATGACACACACTTTTCTTCCAGAAATGTTATTTAGGTTTAATTTCTCTGAATGTGAAAGTGTTGAAGATGAGTGGGGCTCCTGAGAGTCTGAAAGTTCCACCATCTAATTTCAAATTATATTCTTATCAGGGGCTCTTCTGTAACTATGCTAAGGGTGGATGTTATAACTCAGATAAATACTACAGTTGCTACCTCCTTCCTTGTGCATTTAAGTCTTTATGGAAGGGAAGGGGAATGGGTGAGAAGTGGGAGACAGGAGGGAGAGGAAGAGAGGAGAAGAGAGAGGGAAATTAGGACTAGTTGAAGTATTTTTAGAAGGTTTTCTTTAATTGAAGTTTATTTTGACTTGCTTTAATCTTGGAAAATCTAACCTTTACCCATCCTTTCACATTCCTAATTCACATTCTTTTCCCCCTGTCAACCACAAAAACAATTTTCTCAGTGTTTTCTTTTCCTGCAGTGCGTAGCTGCAAAATTTCAGTGTTCTTTAGGTCCTTGTTGATGTTCCAGAGAAAGTTATTGCTACTGTGAGAAGGTATCTCTGTGACGTCTGCTGCTCCAACTCAGACTACCCCATCCTTGGAAAGTGAAGGAAGTAAGAGTTTTTAGGAAGTGAAAGGAGGGAAGGAAGAACTCTCACAAAGACCTGCATTAAGAGCTACTTAGTAGCAGATTCATCACCCAGAAATGTATAGAGCTGGGAAGAAATCCTACTCCCTAAGATTTTAGTTCAGACTGGCCTTCCCTGTGTGATGATACAGCAACTTCACATTTCTTCAACTCTGTCAAAAGATCTCACTTCTAGCATGAGGCCAAGACACTAAATGATGGGGAATGGTTGTGATGGTTTCTGCAATTTGTACAAAATACACTTTGATTAAAACTCCTCTCTTTGTGAAGGTAAGCATACACATACAATAAGCTAACACAGGACAGGCTGAGTGACACATTGACAAAGACACAAAACAGTCCATCCAATGCTTCTATTTTCATTAGAAGGAAACAGTTTTCACATTTTCCAGAATGACATATTTTACAGAATATGAACAAAAACTGCTTGTGAAAAATGGGCAGATATTTTCCAGGGTCGACAACCAAAACTACAACTTAGACCACTGCTTTGGACCTGTTGGTCACTGTGTGAAGACAAAACAAGACATATCGCTCATGAAAAATAAGGCTACCTCATCTGGATGGATGCAATCTAGTTTCCGTTATGCTCATTCACCTACTCTATATATGTTACTTTTGTAACTAATAATAGAAGGAACTGCACTAGAGGACCGTTACAACAGAGCCTTGCTGGCTTATTTATGTAGCAACTGTCTGATCAAAGAGCAAGAAAGTAAGGAATGAAAGCAGAGATGGAAAGAAAATTCAGATATATTTAGAAAATGGTTTTAAAAAAAGAGAGTGTTGGGAGACCCGGATGAGGAGAATGCTATTTCCTGCCTAGAAAATTCCGGTTTCAATTGCGGAAAAAATGGAAAATTTGCACAGAATAAGTCTCAAAATCCAAACAATCTTCAAAATCTGCAGTTTTGAAAGATATCCTTATAGAGGAAAAGGAATTGCTAAAATTATCCGTTGCCTCCTTTGAGAAGGAAATTAGTGAATAATTACTTCTCTAGATGGAAGCTGAGCTAGCTTCGCTACAGAAGGTGACTCAAGTCAAAAGGGCCTCTCTTCAGGCCAGGGACAAATAATAAAATCAGATGAAGGGGAAAAAATGGTGGTCAACATAAAGAGACACTTTGGCTCATGTGGTGAGGCAGTTATTCTCAGGCCATAATGCCATTCTGGGAGGAGAGAAAAAATAGAAGCCCAAAATGGATGCCTAAAAACCTTTATATTATTACCAAGGAGAGTTTACAAAGTTACTTCTTAAAGGTAATTTGTTATAGTTAAACATCCCAAACTCCAAAAGTCATTAACTTTTACAGTGGTACTCCTTACTTTTTTTCTTTCTCCAAAGTAACTAAAATGCTTACTTTGAAAAGCACCAAAATGGTAGCAAGCCATGGGTCAAGGGTACAAACACAGATTCCTCCAACTCACCTTGTTGCTTCCACACTCACAAGGGCTCACGAGGCAGCATCATGAGGTACAGCAGAAGCTAGTACTTAAATATAAGCACCAGTTCTTCAATATATGTAATTAATAATAATCAAATATAAGTGAGGGTGTTTTATTTTAATGAATTTAATAATATTTAATGAAGTATTAATTTGGAATTAGTTTCAGCTAATTTTAATCTATTTTACGTCTTTTTATCTATTTTTAATGCATTTTTAATTTTTTAAAAAAATACTCTTTAACCAGCCTTGAAGCACTTTGATGATCTGAAAAGTCACCCCCAGCCTCATGGCAGCTTCCCACTCCTCCCAAAGAGAGACAGAATATTTGAAGAACTGGAAGAGAGAACTTATGAAAGGTTGGTTTGGATGAGCTGGTTTGGATTTTCCACTATGATCCCAGCTAACTGCATCTTTGGTTTCACGTCTCAAGTTAATTATAAAATATTGCATTACGTTTCATTTGATGGATGTCACTAGAATCCACAGGTAGGCATTGAAGGGTATAAAATTCTTTCAAGACTGTCCTCAGAGACCCGGACACACATACTCAGCTTTGTAGATGAGGGACATCTTTTCAAATTTCCTGTCTGGCAGGCTGCACTTCTGCCAGGTTATGATGATTGATCTAGTAGTGTACAGAATATAATGTCAGCATGTTAGCCAATCCCCACCTCATTTAATCTTACTTATCACAGTGTGTAACACCACACGGACGGGTGCATCAGGGAGATGAAATACATCTGCAGAGGAGAATTATTGTTCCTACCGGAGAGAGACAGAAGTCAGAATTCATTTTAAACAGATGGTAACTTAAAGCTTGATTGTGCGGAGTGTGCCACAGTGGAGGTAGCATCAAAGTTTTTGAACACCTGCACCAGCAGTGAAACCAAGAACTTTGGCAATAGGAAAGACAGAGACAGGTCACATTAACCTGCCTGAGAAAAGATTATCATTTTCCTTGTGTCATGTGGCATACACGAGGAGACTTTGTATTCACAGTCTGAAGGTAAGCCGTGATGCAGACAGGAAGTCAGGCAGGAAGATCATTAGCCTGGAAGGAGGAATGGGAATCTAAGAAAATTCAGTCTGTGCTGCCTAGTGAGACACTCAGCTAGAAAGTCCAGGTAGGATTTGAAATATATATATATATTAAAAAGGTTTTTTAAATGGCAGAAAGCCTGACAGGGAAATTTCTAGATGGGCAAGAATCTGCATAGTTCAGGACGTGTTCTGCATGAAAAATACATGTGGGGATTTTTTGCATAGAAAACATCCATTTCTACCAAGGAAACAGAATTTTCTATGCACAAAACAGTAATTTCTGTGAAGAAAACATGTTTTTCAGCAAATGCTATTTTCTGTACCCCACCCCCCAAAAAATCTGCACAGAAATATTGGGAAGAAAATATGCAACCCCCATGTTTTCTCCCCAAAAGTGTGTTTTTGGCACACCCCAAGTCAGAGATGTGTGTTTATATATATGTCCATTTCAAAAAAGTAAGATCTCCAAGTCTGATGAGTAATATTTTTTTTTACCCGTACCACTTGAAATAAAAAATGGAGAATGAGAAAAGTGAGGTAAGTAGGACCAAGTTTTGTTCAACAATTCACAACAACTTGGAACCTGGGAAAGTTACTTTTCAGAAGGCCATACTTCCAAACTCATAAAACAACTTCTTGTGAAATTCTTCTTTTAGCAAATATCTTTAATGATACAGAGAATAAGATGAATGGGTGAATCAGTTGACCTCTAGGCATCTCTCAGGTCAAAGCCAGATGTTAGAAGTTCACCTTGAACACAAAGTGAGAACTTGGTAAGATCATCCATGCCAAGCCTCAACAGGAAGCCTTCAGGTTGTGGTTGCACAGTTGTCAACCTGAAGCCATGTATGTATTTGACGGCACTCTATTGCCTAGGAAGATGTTCCAAGCTGAATTTCTAGTGGCTAACCAGATGAGGGAACTCTATGTCCATGCTGACTGTGGGACTGTGGCAGTTCTAGTCCAAAAGAGACAATGAAGAAAAAGCAGGAAATAGGAAGTGAGAAAACAAGATGAAAGAGTTAATGTCATAAGCTAGGACTACACTGCAAGGATGTAGTTACTGGAGGGGGAGATGAGGATATTTTCCCTTCATATAAGAATTCTGCCCCCCCAATGAAATTTTCCTATGCCTCTAAATTTCTAGCATTGCAGATAGTGGAGATCTTAATAATCATTCACACCTAGAATTTTTATATTTGCTGTGTTTGCCTTCCTCGGTTATTTTGCCTTCCCCCTTTCATTGGATCCCAAAACTCTATTTCCAAATACTCAACTGAAATTTTAATTTACTGCAAACTGAGGACTGAACACTGTACTGAAATTTACTGAAATCTGGGGATGCTTGGAAAATGTGATTTTGGGGGCAGATTTCTTATTTAGGAATGCTCTCTTTTGCCCCCCCCCATAACTACACCCCTTGCTAAACACGGGTCGTGGCTCTTAATATCTGTTAAGGAAACCTACTGACATAATGGATGTTAGGTACAGCATGGTAAGTGGAGCAGGGTGAAGATTTTTTCTCACCTTGAGACATTTTTTTTTTCTTTTCCTGTCTGCCTGCCTTTCTTTTTGCCCCAGATGAGAATTGTGCCTTTTTGGGAGTACTTTGCATAATTTTGTAAAATGAATAAAACTGAAAAATCTATAACTGTTGCATTGTTGTGCTGACTCCTGGAAGTGTTCGCAATGAGTAGGTCACTGATATCTTTGTGATCAACCAGTCTTTTTTGTTGTGCTTGTTCTCATGTGTGTGCGCACTTAGCTTCACACACAGAAAGGACGCTGCTTTAGTAAAGAAACATTTTGCACAAATTATGGAAAACATGACAATACATTGGTGTACTATATCCCTCCAGAAGCAAGATCTTGTGAGGGAGTTGGTGAAGCCATGATTGAAGTGTTTTGCTGTGTTGCAATGGCCTATCTTGATTAGGTAATCCTTCACTAATTTTCTTCAGTAAGCAGTTTTGGAAATTTTCCTCTGACTGTGAGAAAGTCTTGGAAAACTTCAGTTTAAAAGAACTATTCACAGTTTAAGATTTATTCTATGCAAAGTTGGCATATGATTGTATTGCACAGATACAGCATTTTCTTGTAGAACATAGCAAATATTATGTTCTTCACAGAAAATGACTTTTTCTACACTGAACAACCCCATCCAACTGTAAAGATTTGCATCACATCAGAGTTTCTTAATGCTTAATAAACATGTTTTTCAACCATTTTTCATATATTTTGGAATAGTCTTCTCATTCTTAGCCTTGATCATATTTTGACCATAATGAATTTTTCTTCAATTTCCATACAAATGTGCAAGGAATGGATGGCAATTGCAAGAAGCTTCTTCTGAGTATTAGTCTTAAAAATCAAACTTTTCTACCTTCTTCCTCTGACATCTCTGTCAAAAAGGGAAATCATGTTCTGCAAGAGACTCTGGAGAAGGTTTGAATTCACAGCAGAAGTACTCTGAAGAGAGGAAATCTGGATATGGATTGGAAATGACAGATGCTTGGTTTAGAAGTGTCAAAAAAAGAGGCCTCTATTAATAGTGTAAACTAGAAGTTTGTTAAGAAAACACAGTTTTCTCTTCCTCACAGATTGCTCTTTGTGAGCCATGGGAGTACCAGAAACACAGAAGATGGGCTTAGAAAGTGAATGTGCAGACTTGCTTTAAGCCCAGGGCCTTCTGTAAGCATGAAAGCTCAGTTGACATTATGAAAGTGATGGTAATGAAAATATGCATTGTGAAGAAAGCCCTCTGTGGTAGAACAAAATGACTCAGTGAATTTCAAATAGTAAATATTTCATAGATAGGAGGAGTGACCTGGAGCTTGAGGGAGTTACTTTTTTATCCTGCAGTGTAAGTGTTATTCATGCAAGTGACAAGGACTTTCCAAATGCTGGCTCACAAATACCTCCAGTCTCTAGTCTTTGGTGTAGAGAAGGAAATGCTTTCCATTTCTTCTTAATAACTGCAAGAGTCTGCTTAGGGTCTTACACTGGCACCAGTGAGGGTGCATCTACATTGCACAGTTATTGCAGTTTGATGCTGCTTTAACTGCTATGGCTCCATCTCTCAGAACCCCAGGAGCTGCAGTTTGGTGAAGTACTTAGAAATCTCTAGCATGCTCCCCTCAGCTATGACACTAGAGCTCTCTATAAAAATATTCTAAGTACCTCAGGAAACTAAATTCCAGGATTCTGCAGGATGGAGTCATGGCAGTTAAACCTATATCAAAGTGTTACAATTGTGTAGTGCGGTTACTTGGGATACTAGGGATGTGAAGAATATTTCAAAAACATTTGAATAGTGGTTAACATATTTCTCAAGTTTTGAAAAACGCCAATGAGAAGAATCCTGGACTTATGAGAATCTTTGCATTTCAGCACAGAATTAAACCTGACCAGCTGTTTAAAATCATTATATTGTACTGTCCTCTACCTGATCCATGACTGGGGTAGATCACACACCTAAGAAGAAGAGGAGGAGGAGGAGGAGGAAGAAGAAGAAAGAGAGAGGAGGAGGAGGAGGAGAAAGGAGGGGCAGAAGCAGCAGGAGAAAGCAACTGGCACTCCCCCTATCTGTGTGTAATATCTCGTTGTGTATTTTCACTGGGTTGTGCATGGAAATAATTTCCAAGCATAGCATTTAGGAACTGACTACAATTATAGTTGCGTTCCCATAATTCGTACCTTTGTACTGAAAGCATCATGTTTAGCTTTTCTCCAAAAATCAAATAGAGATGGAAAGAATATTTTAAAAATATTCAGAAATGGGGGGGGGGAACCCACATGTTTCTTGAATTTTGGGAAACTCTGATGAAAAGAATCCTGGACTGAAGAAAGTGTTTGCAGTTTAGAACTTATTCTACACAAAATTCGTATGTGGTATGTTTGTGCAGAAAAAGGCATTTACTGAATGAGAACCAGTGTTTTTGCACAGGAAGGAGTAGTTCTCTGCAGAAATATGATTTTCTGCATAGAAATTCATAACATGTTATTTTCTGTGCAATAACACCATAGGGGACTCTTGCACAGAATCAGTCCTGAACTGGGCAATTTTCAAAGACTTTCTTGAAGCAGGAAGAAAATCGCTCACATTACTCATTGCTCCCTTTGAGAACAAAATTAACAAAGAATGTCATCAATGAATATGAAAACTATGTCCACAGAGTTCCTTTAGTCCAATATCTGTTTTCTAGAGCTGTAAACATTTAGCAAATACGCATTACAAGAGATGTAGTTGTGTGTGTAAGAACATTCAAGAGGAATTTTTGCCATAAAACCACAGATAGTCTGAAACCTGCAAACGAACTGGCAAAGTCAAATCATAATCACTTCAATCTAGTTCAGGACAAGGAATGGAAATCTGCCCTAGCGCAGAGAAACGGTACATTTAAACTGCATGGGTACACCCAGATTAAGAACACTTCGGATCATGTCTGGAATCCTATTGGTTCATCCCAAATAGAGGTATTATTCAAAACATTATAGAATCAATTCCTTTATGGTAGATTGATGCTTAAGCAAATCTAATTGATTCAATGACTCTCCCCTAATCAGGACTAACAATAGGATTTAGCCCTTTATCTATTGATGTATTCCTGGTACTTAGCCCCGCTGTCTTTCCAAATGGTTGCTTTTAAAGCTCTGGGAAATCATATGTTTCTTTTATCTCTTAAACCAAATTTGGAATAGCAGCCACGTCAGTAAGGCTGGATGGAAGTTGTGTCTTTCATGTAGGGTAATCCACTATCTGGTGTGTGATCTGGCTCAGGTTAAATAATTTCTGAGTATGACTAGAGGAAAATAATGATAACTGCTTGACAGCAAAACCACATGGTTTTGGTAGCCCTTCACAAAAGAGTCATTGTCTTTGGACACGGATTTGAGTGTACAAAAAATCAGAAAACAAAGCATCAGTTCACACACTTAACAATGAGGCATTACATGATATGAAACCTCACAATGATGGTAGTGTCTTGTCATGTTTGGAGGTCTTTCTTTCTGTCCTTTCCTAGCTCTGCACTTTAGGCCAGGAAACTACACCTACCATTGCCTATTCTAATTGCAGACCCTTCCTTTTTTCATCCCTTACTTACAATCAGCCTTAAGTCCAGTTGGTTCAGTAGGCCAACTCAAACTAGGATTAAATCTGGATCCAAGGTACCATTATTGTCATTGTCCTCATTGTTAAAGTTTGCCTTTTCAAAATTGTGTCCTGACAGTTTCACCTTTTAAAGCTTTCCTTGGCAACACAGAACATTGGCAATCTTCTTGTATTTTCCACAAAAACCTAGGCTTCAGAAAAATCTTGATGGACACATCAGATGGCATGCCAGCTTCCACATATCGCTGTGCAATTATGGCTATTACTCAGAATGCAAGAGATCCTGCTTTCTATGAGAGGGGAAGGAATGGAATGTCATAATGAAGCATCATTTTTTAAACATCCTCACTCTGCATCCTTGTTCCCACATGCATTAGGCCTCCGGCAGTCTGCTCAAATTTCATCATGAGCCCTGGATCTTCATGTAGCAGCTGCCTATTAGTTAGCTCTGCATGCACACAATTGACAGAGCTCAGTTGTAGCAGTGGCTTGACAGCCCTGTCGTGACTACCGCCAATGCTTAGCTGGAGGCTATTCTTTCAGATATTCAATCTATAATGAGGTCTGTTTGAATCAGAGGCTTCCAATGATACTTGCCAAATGCTGCATGATCTATAGACACTTAGGACCGTACCGCAAGAGGTGAATATAATTCCAGAATGAGTACCAGAATAGCCCTGCTGAAATGGTAGATCAAGAGATCCCCAAGAAACCACAAAGAGAAATAAAGTGATGAGCATCTCTGCCCCAAAGACATAGGCCATGGTCCAGAAATACATCTGGATGTAGATTTGTACATTTTATGTCAATTGCCCACCTTGAATTACCAATTCACATTTTCTTCCATCTGGGAGAAGTTAAACATGTTACTTGTAGTTCTTTGTTGGGACATGCTAAGTCAAGCTTTGCAGGCAAGATCTGCAGTCCCAAGAGTATTTGCAGAATAATCCTCCAGTAGAATCTGGCCAGGGTGAAAAAAATAACTTCATAAATGTATAAGGAAAAAAAAGTATCTGAGAACAGACAGAAGTGAAGATTGGGACTTTAAGACTAAATGACTTCTTGCAATGCTGGGCTCAAGACTCACTTAACAAGCATCAGGAGAACCATTAGAGATTTCAGAGGTAGTGTAATGATCTCACCTCTTGCTCTTGAGTAGGAGAGGGTACTTCTGAAGATCATCTAGTTGCCATCACCCATTGATTTAACCCTCATGACTCTGTAACTCAGTGGGAAGTTACTGGGGAACTTAACTTTCTCCACCTCTGATTCCCTGGAGGCTTTCTAAAAAAAAAAATCTTGGTGGAGATCACCTTGTGGTGGTAGAGATTTTTGTTTTGATTCCATAACGGCGGTACCTAAATTTCAGCAGGTAGGAAATGACTTCATCTTATCATCCTGAGCACACCCAACCTTGTTTGAGTTTGAAAACTGAGTCAGATTGACTCTATTTAATACTTAGATGAGAGATGAGGGAATAACAGTGATTTGTGTACAGTTACTTAGAATATGAGCAAAGGTCTCAGTCTTTTTGGAGGAAAGCTCATGCACTGTTAGTATTTCCTTTCAGAAAAATCACAAGTTATTCCTTGTGATTCTCATTAAGGAAGTAGAATGGAGTTTGTTTTTTGAGTAACTTCCTCCTTCACTGACAGCAGCATCACTCAACAATAGCTTGCTAACAAAAGTAATTTGGGATCTTTCTGGCAAAGCTTCCCTTGTCGTATACAGTACAAAAACCTAGATGCACAGTATAACCTCAATTTATCAGTCCCTGACTTTTCCTAGTATTAACAAATGATGCACAGCAGGAAAGGATACTGAGTGTCTTTGAGACAATGTGTATTTGAGCACAGTATACAAGGTGTTTGTGCTTACATTTGCTCATTATTGACTCTTGATGATACAGGTTTTGAGTCTGGGAGCAGTTCCTTTTTTAAAAGTAAACTGTATACAGGAGACTCTCACCTGAGGTGTTGTAAGCTACTCAGTCTCTTTGACATATGTAAGAAGAATTTAGCTGGAACAACATTTCAGAGTGTTGTCATGAGAGGGCAGTGAACAGATCATTAAGGCTAGGCAAATTTCTACAAGTTTCCAAAGGGTAACTTCTGAATACAAGCAAGCCTGAACAATGCCTAGTAAGCCCAAGCCCAGCTGTTATGCATGATGGCTGATAAGGGAATCATCCATTTGATGTGCTAGATGGGAAATGCACATTGTGTCAGGGAGTGAGATGGATAATAGTGTATCTCACAAGCAGAGTAATTAGCGTTTGTAAGTAGAAAGTGAGCAACATCCAGTTCCATTCTAACATCCCATAAATACAGGATCTAGAAATAAAGTAAGTGTAGCCTTCTTTGTAAAAATCATAGGAAGTAGGTTTACTTTAGACTTTCATAACATCCCATTATAAAAGGCTCGTTGCAAGAAAGCGTTCAAAAGCTGAGCAGTTTTTGAAGATTATTCACAATTCAGCACTTATTCAATGCAAAATTTGCATGTGGTTGATTTGTACAGAAGACCCAGCAGCTGGAGACTTATTCTATGCAAAATTCACACACATCAGCATCTCGTCCAGATCTTCTCAGAGTTTCTCAACCCTTGAGAAACATATTTTTGAACTTTTCCCAAGTATTTAATATTCTTTCTATCCCTAATACTCCCCGTGCAAAGAATTAGGGTTATAGCTTGACCTCCCTATGCAAAGAATTAGGGTCATATGTTGACTGCTACATGAGCATTTGGACAGATTTTCTCTTTTGTAGAGCCACTTTTCTCCCAAAATGGGATTCAAGGTGGCTTACAATAACCTAAACAAATCCAGCCAAAACATTATTTTACGTAAGATAAAAAAGAATTTTAAAAACAAAATTATTTAAAAGCAGTTAAAAACACTTAATTTTAAAATATACTTTCAATAGAAGATTTTAAAAAATACATCATGCCACTTTACACACACTTGTTGTTGTGTGCCTTCAAGTAGTTTCTGACTTATGGTTACCCTAAGGTGAACTTTTCATGGGGTTTTCCAGACAGAGCAAATGCATTTGGAATCCGTAGTTATGTTGTGTTTTGTTTGATTGCATGCACAGTTGTGCAGGGCTTCTTCCATAAAACACCAGGCAAGGGTAGTCACCTGGATATCACCAAAAATGGAGAGAAGGAGAGAGAAGAAAATGCAGAGGATCTTACGATGGCATATGAGTTGTTATGCTTACTTGCCTTCAAGTAATTTCTGACTTATGGAAATCCTAAGGTGAACCTGTCACAGTGTTTTCTGCAGGCTGAGAGTGTGTGATGTGCCCAGAGTCACCCAGGGAACTTCCATGGCTGAATGGGGATGTGAACCCTGATTTCCAGGGTTGTAGTCTAACATTCTGGCCATTTCTGCGCTATACTGTTACAGTGCTATTATTCCATTTTCAAGACCCTGTGGAATTCTGGGGTTTGTAGTTTACTGAGGCCAAAGAGCTCTCTGGCTGAGAATTCTAAATGCCCCTCCCTAAACTGCAAACCCCAAGATTCCATAGGATGTTGAAAATGGAATAATAGCACTATAGCAATGTAGTGTAGAAATGGCTTGAGATTTTTCTTTGGAAAAGACACACACTTTTGTTGTCTTTCCATTTGGCTGTATTTGTACTAGTATTCACATTCTCTCAGCTGCACCACCACAGGCATGTTTGGTGAGGACATACAAGATTGCTTTCTCAGTGGCTGTTCCCAGGCTGTGGAACTCCCTCCCACAGGAAAACTCCTTCTGCTGTTCTTGCACTGGCAGACAAAGACCTTCTTATCTAGACAGGCTTTGAGGAATTAACTGGTTCCTGCAAAAGCATCTTTTAATTGGGGAGAGGGGAGTGTTGTACTTTTTTTCCCCCTCCTCCTTGCTAGTTTTCAATGCTTTTATAGAATTTTAATTCAGTGTTTGTAATAGGATGGATGGCTTAGTTCACTGTATTTTAACTGTTTGCATTATAATGAGGGATTATTAAAGCTGGATTTTGTTTTAATCTATGTTGTCAGCTCCTTTGGGTCTCATGGTGGGAAGAAGGTGGGGTATAAATTGAAGAAATTGGTTAAATACTAATGATCCTTCATTCCTTTAAGCTTCTGTGTGTTTGAATATGTTTTCCCCCAACATGGTTCTTAAACATACTAGAAATAAAGCAATGAAATACACTTTCCTGGGAAATAATTACATTTGGACAAAAGCGTGATGCATGGAGGTGGAAACCGTCTATAAATGGGGCTCATATTAAGTGGTTTCATCTCTGCAATATAGTTTCAATGATCCTTCTTTTCTCATCTCCTTCCTTCCTTCTGTCCATCTGCCTTTGTGAGTTCTTTCTCAAAAGGCTGAGCTTAGCTGAGGACTTCTATATAGATTTGTAATATTAATGTCTCTGTTCGCTTTGATTAATCCTATCCATTAACTTGTCATCATACTGTGTCAATAAAAGGGATCTTGAAAGCCACAGGGAACTTTCTGGGATTTCATTGTCTTAATTGGATGTTTGAAAAGAGTTTCTTAGAACACACAACAGGAAGCCTGAAAGCTCATCACATTGCAGCCTCGTCGTCCATAAGCCAAGTATTCTAATGTAGTCCTCTGCCTCTGCCAAGATCAGTTTTAAAATCTATCACACATCTCATTTCATGTCTTCTGGTAAACTAGTCAGAAATGAAGAAGACATACTGCTGTTTACCGTACCTCTTTTCCATAGAGATATTGCCTTAAACTGAAGCAAACCATAGGTCTACTTAGCTGAACAGTATCTACAATGAGTGGCAGCAGTATTCTAAAAATGCTGCCTGAGGCCCCAGCTTATCTGGGCAGTGTTTCTAGATATATTAGATATATTAGAATCTTCAAGGTCTCAGTATGATCTATGAAGCCACCTTCATTCCTAACATGTAAATCTGATCCTTCCATGTTCTGCTTTCCCTACTTCAGATACTCTGTTAGTTCCAGTCACTGCTGGTGGCTTCCATGAACAGAGGGTTACTCGAACCACTCTGGGGCCATTTCTGCATGGCATTGCCATCCCAAGATGGGGACGCATTGGCAGCAGTCTGCAAGTCGTGCTTTCATACAACATCATTGTGGTCATGCTGCTAATGCATCCCCACCCCATTGTGATAGTGGGATATTCCATTAATTAATGGAAAAGGTCCATTAATGGTCCACAACTCCACAACACTCCCATCATCACCAGCCATGTAGAACAGGAGGAAGCTTGATGGAGGCGTTTCCTTCACAGTGCAGCATGGGAAAGAGGCTAGCTGCACTGTAGAAGGAAGGCACATGTTGCTCATGCTCCCTTCTTCAGGAAACCAGCCAAGTGTGGAGGGGAACATTCACATCATGCTTCCATCCCAGCAAAGGTACTGCTGGAATTGTGACAGGGTGATGATGGGAACTGGTAAGGTGCAGAAATGGCCTAGGTTTTAGTCCATATTTTAAAGAAACTATCCAAGGAGCTGATTTTTATTACCAAGGTCCAACACCCTGCACATTACCTTTAAAATTCAGTGTGACCTCTGAACACATTCATCTAGTGCATGAGGGTGCCTTTTACCATATGTGGAGCAAAATATGTCAGATGTCTGAGCTGGGTCCAGAAAAGGAAGATGTATTAGGGATCATATTGTAAACTTGTTTTGCGTAATGAAACACAATGAAGAGTCTTATAGATTATAGCAAAGCCTTTGACTCTGTAGATCATGTGAACTTATGATTCACTCTAAACAATATCTGACTGTACTTAATGTAACTTATAGTCTGGTCAAGAGGCCACTGCAAGGATGGCATATGGAGAAACAGAATGCTTTCCTTTGGCAAGAGGGTGAGACCCGTTCTATTTAATTTACATGTAGAACATATCATAAGGAAAGCTGGTCTAAACTCAAGAGGAAGCAGGTGTGAAAAGTGAAGAAAGGAACACCAGCAAAGATATGCAGATGGCACGTTATGACTTGCAGAAAATGGGATGACTACTGATGAAAGATATGGAAGAAAGTACAGGGCTAAAAACTGAATATGAAGAACATGAAAACAATGACCACAGATGATTTACATAACTTTGAAGTGGGCAATGAAGACATTAACATAGTTAAAGATTACCTACACCTTGGCTTAGTTGTTAATCCAAAGGGAGACTGTTGTCAAGAAATTAGAAGATAACATTTGGAAAGGTAACCCTGAAGGAGCTAGACAAGATCCTCAAGTGTAAAGACATATCATTAAATACCAAAGCCAGAATAATCCGGGTCATAGCATTTCCAGTTTCTATCTGTCAGTGTTGAAGCTGGATAGTGAAGAAACCTGACAGGAAGAAAATCAATACACTTGAAATGTGCTGTTCTACGGATATCTTGGATTGCTAAAAAGAGAAATTAATGGATCCTAAAACACATCAAGCCTGGGTTATCACTGGAAGTGAAGATGACTATACTGAGGCTGACATATTTTGAGCATATGATGAGAAGACAAGACAAATCAGAAAAGAAAATAATGCATGGTAAGGTAGCAGGAATCAGGAAAATTGGAAGGACCCCATGACAGGTGGATAGACTCAGTCAGGGAAACCATGACCATGAGTTTGCAGGAACTGAGGAGAGCAGCTGAAGAACACATCTCTTGAGGTCTCTCATTCACAGTGTCAATGTAACTTGAAGTTAACCTGATGTTCAGCAACAATCAATGGCGAGTATCACTGTGAAAAACAAACAAATAGTAATCAGTTCTCTGTGTCCATATGAAGAAAGTTTATCCTATGCAAAGAAAATGTATGTATTAAGCAACAAGTGTGCACTGGAATCCTACAGATCTTCAGACTATAGAGAACATGATTTTGGTTAATGGGTTAAATTACATTAAATTGTAATTGCCACCCTACAATGTTATAGTGCTATTATTCCACTTTTAACATCCTATGGAATCCTGGGGCTTGCAGTTTAGGGAGAGGCATTTTGAATTCTCAGCCAGAGAGTTCTTTGAACTACAAACCCCAGAATTCCACAGGAGGTTGAAAGTGGAACAATAGCAGTATAACTGGGCAATGTATAAATGGCCAATTAGTTCCATGTCCAAATAATAATACAACAACAGTCAATCCATCATTTAAACAAAAACAACAATGGCTTCCTGATGTCAATTCATGAATTATCATGTCTGCTACCTCCAAATAATAGCAGATAAGAAAGCCAAAAGAATTACAAATCATAAGAATTGTAAGCAGCCAATTTCAGAGCTTCATGAGAAGTTCTTGATCCTTGTTTTCTGAAAGAGCACATTCATGCAGGCAAGGGGGAAAAAAAAGGAACTGGCCTTAACCAATCTTGGTTGCTAAAAAATTAATTGAGCTAGAAGGAGTGGATGGTAAGTAGCAAAGTGTGTTTTCCAAATTGTAGTTTTGCATATAAATTGGAAATTATGCCTCCCTTTCACCTGAGATTACAACAACCTTATTATTCCATTCCCCCCACCCTTCTCAAATCTTTCCCTGTAGAGGAAGCATATATCGGAATTATTGAAAAATTATAACATCTTGCTGACAGCGTGCTTATAAGCAATCAATCAAATGTTCTCAAGATGACAAAAAGTTTTAAGGATGCTTTATTAGCTTCATAGCTTCCAAAGGTCAAGCTGTTTCTCCATTCAAGGACTTTTTTACGAAGTCAATCAATTTGGGTTAGGCAGTAGATCTTCCTCTTCTGTTCTCACCTCCCAGATTAACTAGCTTAATTGAAGCTCTGTTGCCAAGCAAATGGATGATTACTTTATTATCTATGGGTAAAATTCTCTGGGAAGATTTTTTTTAATGTTTTCATTCACTGTACGGTAGCCAATCTAATTCATCCATGGATGGCTGCAGCAATTTCTTCATGGGTAAGAAAAGAAATAAAAATAAAAATGGTTCCTCAGTCCAGTAACAAATAAGACAACAAGAAGAAGCAGACTTCCACCTGTTCAGCTAATGCAGATGTGCATCTGAACACAACAAAGCTTGTAAATGTCACTTTGTGAACTACACCTCCCGGAATCTCCCAGATAGCTTGACCAGTAGCAAGATTCTGGGAGCTGCAATCTAAGAAAGGGAATTTTCCAAGTGTTCCAAGCACTGGAACACTTACCTGTATCTGTACTTATGAACATATCTATACTATACCACTAGAGCACCTTGACACAACTTAACTGTCCATGCTATGGAGTCCTGAGATTGCTAGTTTGTGGAGGTACTTAGAATTCTCTGTGTGAGAGCTCTAGTGCACTCCCTTGAACAATAATTGCCAAGCTAGAGGAGAGACTGCAGATTAAAACAGATCAAGTACAGTGTGGTAAAACAGGAATTTAGGGGATCTTGCTAGATTTCTTTAGTTGCTGTTGTTGTTGCTACTGTGTGCCTTCAAGACACTTCTGACTTAAGACAACCCTAAGGTGAAACTATCACAAGGTTGTCTTGGCAATATTGTTCAGAGGGGGTTTGCCATCACATTTCTCTAAGGCTGAGAGATTGTGTCTTGAGCAAAATCACCCAGTGGGTTTCTGTAGCCTAACAGGGATTTGCATCTCAGTCTCCAGAGTCCTAGTGCAACACCCAAACTGCTATACCAAAGGATATCTAAAAATCTCTTTAGGGAAGAATTTTCAATACCTCACCAACTTACTTCAATGGCTGGCTACCCAAATTCTGTGCCTAATTAGCTTTGTGTTCATATCCACAATCTGTCAAACTAGAAGCGGTTCCAACTTGCCTGGTAACGCATGCCTATCCTGACAATTGAAAGATCCACTCCTAGGACATCACAACACCAATTCTTGTGACATCACAGGACGTTACCCCTCGATCTCAGATTTGGGCTCTGAAATCTCAGGGACTGAAACATTACTGACCTGGTAACCTTATGCTGGGTGTACAGCACTTCACAATCTGACTCCCTGCGTATTTGACCATATTATGTCTGAATTAGTGTTCCTGACTTTTTTTTTCTTTTTCCTCCTTGAAAGACTTCTCATCTGGGGGATCACAGAAAGAAGACATCGCAATTTTGCAGCAGATTTTAGGACTCCCTGATTTACAATCGTATGCCCATGCAAATACCCTAACTTGGATATTTGATTGGATTAAACTCGATAATAAGAGATTGCTGCTCCTAGAAGGAGCAGATTTAAATTACGGGTATCTTACATATGGTATCTTAAGAAGCACTCTTACAAAGAATTTTGTGAGCATCCCGTCAGAAACTCAGTCTTCAAAATTTCGACTAAATATAAATACCAGCTTTGTCCACAAATGCCACTGTGGGTTTCTCCGCAAGAAGCTTTCCACAACTTTGCAGGCAAAATTCGAAATAATTGGTGGACATATAAAGATCTGTTAAAGTTTCATGATAATGAACCTACTTTCAAAACAAAAGAAGAGCTATCAGCTGAAGATACGGATTGCCCATGGTTTCTATACTTACAGTTGTATAATAAATTCAAACTGGATAATAAGGAAGAACAGCTAAGGAATTCTTTCTCAGAGTTAGAAGCCATCTTAGAGGTTGGTAAGCAACATATCGCGGCTAAATTTTATAAACTTCTTTTGAAATGGGAATTAGAGTGGGAGATTGTAAAAAGCAGCATGATAAAGTGGGCTCAGGATATTGGCCATCCCCTTCAGTTAGATTATTGGTTGCAGTCCTGGAAAGATTTAAACTTTTCAGCCTGTCAATTGCTAAAAGAAAACTACTATAAGATACTATATAGATGGCACCTAAGTCCAGTAAAAATTGCCAAGATCTATAAAGGAGGGAATGAAAATTGCTGGAAATGCAGATCTGAAAGAGGTTCATTTTATCATTGTTGGTGGAATTGTAAAAAAGCCAAAAAAAAAAAAAAAAAAGGGAAAACTATTCATATAGAAATTACAAAAATTATAAAGAAGAGCTTCCCTATGAAACCAGACCTGTATTTATTAAATACGTTTAATGCAGTGGAGAGCTACATTGAGAAAAGACATAAGAAAATTGTACTTAATTTGATAACTAAGGCGAGAATTTTCTTTGCTAAAAAACGGAAAAAAGAAGAGGCTCCGACTATAGATTTATGGATTATGGAGATTTATGAATTATTGGAAATGGATAAGTTGACCATGTTATTGAAAGACAAATCATTAGATAACTTTAAAAAACAATGGGAAGATTTAATTACATATTTTGATGAGAAATGGAAGGATCTCATTGTTATAGCTTTTAGAAATTGAGTCAGATAAGACAGAGTTATTTTTTTACTGGAGTTAATCCTGTATTTTCCTTATTTACTTTTGTGTACTGAGTATATTAGCATAATAATTTGTTATATGTTGTTATATTCGCAATTTGTGTAGATCTTACCTGCAACCAATAATACTTGTTATCTATTATATTTATAAAAAAAAAAATAGTAGATTTGAGGTTTTTTTGGTTCACTTGGGACTGAAAAAAATCTCCTTTTTTCAACCTTTTTTTTTGGGGGGTCTGGGACCACAGGGGCTACAAAACATGATCCCAGGGCCACATGGCACCTGTGGGGAGTGCTTTCCCACTTCTGCTTGAGAAAGAGAGGAAGAGAGAGAGAGAGAGAGAGCAGATATACACTGAGAACGCATAATGTACATAGTATAGTAAGTTGAATTTAATTAGAGCTGTAATGTAGAATAATATGCTTTATATTAACCATTTTTTCTATTTCATTACAGTTTGTATATGTAAGGGGTCAGAATTGTTTTGTGTCCAAGTTAGTTACTGATTAGCAAGGTCATGTTACTAGTAATGGATTCCTGTTTTAGTAATGTATTTTAATAAAGCACTATAGTTTAGTGTAGCTAGTTTAGCTAAGTTTTAGCTTTAGCTATACATATATATTACTTATGCATACTTTTTTTCTTTTTCTCTGTTCCTCCCCCACCCCCTCGAATGTGGACTATCCTGTTGTGAATTAGTTTGGCTATGTCCCTTTCCAGACATGTGTGGGGGGAAACGACGGAACACGCTACTCACCGGATTTTAACTTCGTCCGGGCGAGTCCATCGCGACGAGGAAGAGTGCGAGCTCGTCACTCCGCACTCCTCCGGCGTCCTAAATGGCGGCTTCCGGTTGGTGGAGGCTCTCCACCAACCGGAGAAGCACGCCAGCCGGAAGCATGCCCCCGGCAGATCTGCAGGCACGCACTTGCATGAGCCTGCAAGTCTGCTCCAGAGCCGGGCTACGGAGCGGCAGGGGGTTGCACGCTCCGTGCTTTTTAAAAACCTCTAAAAAGAGGTTTTTTAAAAAACATGGTGCACGACCAGTTCCGGTCACTCCGGAGTGGACTGAGGTATGGAACTACAAAAAGTAGTCTGCCCCAGTCCACTCTACGGTGCAGAAGACCTCCGCTGGAGATCTCTCTGCACCGTTTTAATAGCCCGGTGCAGAAAAGGCCTATGTTAAAATTAATATTATTTAAAAAAATAAAAATAAAAATATACTTTTTGCAGAGTAACATGACTGTGTTTCTGCTGAACAAATTTATCAATCAATTCAATAAAATATTCAGATCAGGGTGGACTACTATGACAAGTGCAGGGACCAATTTTCCAAACCTGGGACCTTTTGTGGCTGCAAAGAATGCCCCAAATCCCCAAATGAACAATATGCAAATGAATGAAACTGGAATTAATCCAGAACTGGACAGAACACCACTCTTGGTTTTGAAAAAAAAGTATTTTTAAAATATTGGACAGCATGGCAGAAAAGGGCTACATCCTATTGAAGAGTTGGCTTGCTTCTCTTGGTAGTCTCCAAGAGAATCTATTTACTATTCTCATCAGGAAAAAAAAAAAAAAAAAAGGAGGAGTCCAGGGAGTTTGGAGGGTTCAGGGTCTCCAAAATCAGCCTTGGACAGCAGTACCTTGCCCAACCCTGGTCCAGATACTTTGAGATTGTCTTACTGAGATGGGCTGGCTCATTTAGGACAACAGCTTCTTCCTCATGTATAAAATAGCTCCCAGTTCCTGCACTTTCACCCATTCATCATAGAGATTATTCCCCAAATGCTTCCAAGTAGTAATTGTCAAGAATGAAAATAGGCATTAGGCTTAATGAAATTAGGGATTCTGAATCTTCATTACATGTAATATTGAAAGGAAAACACAGAAAACATGCACAGCAGACCCTGCTGGGCTCAGCAGCTTGAAAAAGATTCTCAAGTGTTATTGATTTCTTTTGGAAAGAAGTGAAATCGCTGTTGGAGATTCATCTCATTCAAGGGCTGCTCCCCTTTCTTTTTAGTGCCTGTTTGCTGATTTGTGTAGCCATTTCCATTGATGAGTCTTTGGTGGTTGTGAGCAAGTTTAGTTCGGCAAGAGATGGTAGATTGCTTTTCTTTTGCTTTTGCTTTTGCTTGACTAGGAAGTGCAACATTTCAAAGTTTTGGCCAGAATCCTGATGGTGTCATACACATTACACATGTGGTTGTATTTTTTTCCCCCATTGTATAACAGACACATTCAGTTAATGGTTGCATAAACAGAGTTCCACAAGTGTAAGCATTTCACATGGACCAAATCTTATTGTTTGTCCTCAATCAAGTGGAGTTATTGAATCAGTGGGACTTTCTTATGTGTTAGTTCACCATTCAGTCATTAATTCCATAGGTCTACTCCAGTTGTCATTAACGAAAAGGATTCTGGTCATGCAGTTACATATGCTTGGGTGGTACATAACTGTTTACCAGTGACTTCAATGTATCACTTAGTGGGATTAGAGAAACAGCCACTGTGCCTTCCCTGTTGCACAATGGGATGATAAAGAGGGGTATTAGCAGATATAGCATTGGTTTCACAAAGTTGGTACTTAGCAAAGCGTGATATGGCACAACCACCGTGGAACTGCATGAAATGTGGATTTATATTATGCAAACAAGATGTTGGATCTTAACCATTATCTCCTTTCTTAGGGGATCTAGCATTCCACAATCTGTTCATATTTTGTTCCCGGATTTATTTAGGATACAAGCTCTCTCTTTTTCATCCCATTTGCCCTTTCTTTCCATCTCCACAAGCTACACCTGGTCAGGCAGCTATTACTGATTCCCATAGTTCTCAACTGAACAACCAGTTTGATTTCTAAAACTGTTGCAGTAAAAATACACACTGGCTAAGATCCTACATGATTAAGTGTAGTGCAATGGTTCCCGATGTCAAACTCTACTATGACTACCCTGTTGGTACCCCCAAAATTCACTATTGTAGAGTGATATCTCCCCCATGGCCATTCCATTGTTGATGGAAAGTGGAGGGAATCAAGAAGCATTTGACTATGTCTTCATAGACAGATGCAGACAAAGGACATTTTCCACCAAGAATCATTGGGGGTATCCAGAATTCTCAGCAGATGATGGCCATTTCTGTTAAGTATTAGGCTTCCAGGTCCCTGCCTAAAGGGTTAAGTTTGAGTCTTGTTCCTCTGCTGTGCTCGTGGTCATGGTAACTGGCAGGTCGGCCTGACCCAGCCAGTGTGATAAGAGGTGTCTGGTTTGTTTCAGTTCCTGTGGGAACTTATGGGTTGTTTGGAAAATAGCTATATCTGCTGTTAGGATTTTCTCACAGTCCTTCCTCTCTCGTTGATTCACTCCCCCTTTGCTTGCTGTTTTAGCCTTGCACGGTTCTCTCTCTGTCATGCTGTACGAGGAGAGAGATGCATGATGGATTTCACCTAGCTTTTGACATCTATATGTTACTTAAGCTGTTTTGCAATAAAGACTAGTTTAGTTTTGGCCTAAACTGTGGCCTCTATCTGTTTTTAAACCTATGCTGGTTTTTGCGTCTGCCTGTTTTGAAGCACAGGCATTCTGTGGGACATGTTGGCATTCAACATGTCCCCTGGAATCCCCCAACAATTTCTGCATTAGACTGTTATAGCGCTGTTATTCCACTTTCGACATCCTATGGAATCCTGGGGTTTGCAGTTTAGAGAAGGGCCTTTGGGGGCCCCTCCCTCAACTGCAAACTCCAGGATTCCATAGTTGTCGAAAGTGGAATAACAGTGCTATAACAGTTTAGTGCGGAAATGGCAAGCGTCATCAGTCTTTGTCTGGTTACGGGAACAAAGTCAGACATTTCTCCAATACCCTCTTATCTCCACCAGCAAAGGAATGGGAATGGGAGTGAATGTGCAGTGGTGAATCCAAGAGGTGAGCTTTGGATATTACTGAGGGAGGAAGAGAATACCAACCTTTACAATAACAAGAAGAAGATGTACACAAGTATAAGGTGGATATATACTTGCATATGTTGCTAACAAGATACCACCCTTTGTTTAGACCACTCCTCTGCATTTTTGAGGATCCCTGAAAATCTCACAGGTGGTGAATGAACCCCAGTGGGTACACTGAGGTTATTTCTTCCTTCCCAGTGCTAGACTGTAGGTATTTCTCTTAGCACTCTGGGGAAAGAACATGCAAATGAGTCTTATGCCAGCTGTACTTAACATTGCTCAACATATTCAGAAAATAGAAGGAAAGAATACATTGAGATTTTCTTGCTGTTGATGAGGAGGAGTGACAGATCAGATCAAAATGCCTTAAAATATTCTTTTTTTTTTTTTTTTTTGGTAGCTGGGGGATTTATTCTCTGCAAAAAAACACACAGTTTTTTTCCATAAAAAGCAAGGTTTTGATGCAAATGAATTTTTCACAAAGTTCACAAATGCATAAAAAATGAAAAAATGTCATATTTAAACCCTCTTGTAATCTCACTCATGGTGGTAGTGGGGGAGGGATATGAAATTCTTGCTTTTTATATATGGAAATTAAATAAAGATTACCTTTAGTGACAATTACATCCCTACTCAGGGATACAATGATATTCAAACCTGCCAGTTTAAGGTCAGAGTTAAGCTTACCTCACCACATTGGTTCAAGCTCCACAAAGCCAGGAAATTGGAAGGTATGTTGGCTGTCTTAACAGGTAGACTTCATACTCAATAACAAGGTTACAAATTGTGTTTGATTACAACCAGTGCAGCTATCGCGGGTGGGGGAAGGTTTCTGTTCTCTAAAAGAAATTTACCTTCAGTCCTCAAATTTCCGACATAGTTGAAATTGGGCATTCAGAATAGGTTTCAGGCGTTCAAGGAAAGGGGGAAGGCAAAGTGGCCAAGGAGATGGGAACACAGCAAATTTGTCAGTTCTAGGTGTCAACAATTTTTGACATCTCGCTCTCTGCAGAAATTTGGGAATGGCAGGAAAATTTCATAGGAAGAGAAAATTCTTATTTGGAGTTAAAATGCCCTCATTTTGCTGCACCTCTGCCTACAACATAGCCTCCATACATTCATGCTTTTCTTTCTTTTCAGACCGAAAGCTGGGGTAGGGCGAGGATAGAATGGCTAGGACAAAGAAATGCTCACCTTGTCTTAGTCCTGCACTGTCCTTAGTAGCAATTTATCCTTATTATTGGTACAGGAATCATCCTACAATTTGCCTCTGACTGATCTATTGTTCACATCAGTTGATTGAAGGGTGGATTAAATAGTTGGTGATGGAAAAAGAAGAGTGGAATGAGAATAGTCCTACTGCTGACAATTTTTGTGTTTGAATTCTCTGACAGTGCTGGAACTGTTGATGGTGCTAGACCAGAATAAGAAATGGTGAAATATGCTTGTAAAGTAATCCACCCATTTTATAGACTTCTAAGAAGCAAGGAAAAAAGCAGCTTCTATGCAGGGTTAGGGAAGATACTTAACTGGCTTTGAATATAAATGATTTGGCTAATTATTCATGTTTCGGTGCACCTCTAGGGGTCTTTCCACACTACATAACTATTGCACTGTGATTCCATTTTAACTACCATGGTTCTGTTACATGGAATCATGGGTTTTGCAGTTTAGGGAGGGATATTTAGCAGTCTCAGCCAGATAGCTCCAGTACCTCCTGAGAGAACAAACCCCAGGATTTCATAGGAAGCAGCCATGGTGGTTAAAGTGGAATTATAGTGCAATAGTTGTGCAGTACAGAAGAGCCCTAGGAGCTTGGAAAACAGGTTTCTCAGATGTTGAGAATCCTGACAAGTAGAATCCTAGATGGGTGAAAATCTCCACAGTTTGAAACTTATTCTGCATGAAAAAGAATTGCACATAGATTTTTCCCCCCTCGGGGTGGATGAGGAAATGGAATTGCATTTTTAAAAAACAGAAAATAAGATTTCTGTACAGAAAATGGTTTTCTGCACAAAAATGTTTTCTGTGAAAAGGTGCTTTTTTTTTAAAAAAGGATTAAGTCTCAAACTGTGAATCACTTTCAAAAACTGCACAATTTTCAATGATTTTCTCACAGGAAGGAGAAATATGTCAGAAATTCTTGCCAGTAAGAACAAAATTTATGAAGAGTGGCATTCGTAAATTCACTACACTTGTGCATCTTGTTCTCGAGAACGTGCTCAGAAGGACCTACCCAGAATATCAATTTGGAAAATTAAGCTCACAAACCACAGCCCACACATCTTTTTGTTATCGTTGTGAAGTGATGTTAGGCAAGGTGTCATGTGGTGTGCTGGAAGAGGATGCTTAACTTATTTTCACCAGCAACACAATATTACCCAACTTGTTTTATTCCCATTACATAACTCAAATTCTAAAGTAACCTCAAAAGGCCATGCATCATACTTTCTAGTGGGAATCTGATACAATAATGATTGAATATTTTTTTCTCATTCATCATGTCTCATTTCCAAATTCAGATTTTTTTAAAAAAAAACCCCAACAACTAGAATTCCACTGCCATCAGTCTTATTGTAACGATATATTGACAACAACTTACAGATGGTGAAAAGGCCCCTCTCCTACTGATTAAGTCATCCATCCAGGAACAATAAATATTTATTTATTTATTTATTTATTTATTTATTTATTTATTTATTTATTTATTTATTTCAATATTTACATTGCATGTTGTAATGATTTTATAACTTATTATTTTAAAATGGCAAATTTAAATTGTGTTTTAATTTTATCCCTATCTCTTTAGCTAATTTTGTTTTGTTGTTTGTGAACTGCCCTGAGTACCACACTGGGAGAAAAGTGGCATATAAAATAAATAAATAAATATTCCTCCATGGTAGACAGTTGACTAGATGGTCCTTGTGGACCCTTCCAGTTCTACGATTCTATGTTTCATTTCAGAAAATCCACATCTAAATCATCCCTGACAGATGGCTATTCAATCTCTGTTGAAAATCTTCATGACAGAGACACCATCATCCTTCGAGAACCTCTGGATGGTAAGAGGTGTTTGATAGGGTTACCACACCCTACACTCTCACTCTGCAAGATATGCTATTTTCATAATAATTGAACATATTTATGGCTGGAAAACATGTTTGAAAGCACGCTGGCTGGAAGCATGTTGCCACATCAGAATGACCTCAGACATGGTCAGGTCATAAGTTGAGAAAGGATTAGGCAGGAAAACCCGATGCTAATGGGTTTGTGAAAATCCTTTCAAGACCTCAGACTATGTGCACGCTCAAATACAATTGAAATACAAATGCAAGTGAAATTGCCCAGGTGAAGCAATCAGAGATCATTCTGTGATGCCATTCTATGGAACTCTTTCCTAGACCCCCTCCTTGACCAGATATTAAGAGATTGTCATGACCTTCATCAATGTTTTGTCACCTAGAGTTACGACAGTCAGCCCATTCCGGACTCCTTTATCAGCCTGTGAGAAAGCAATAAATACTTTGTCCATGCATCCTCCTTTGGGGTAGGAAATAGGGTATATAAACCACAACTTTGGCCCTGACAAATTGTAGTACGTTAAACATTTTACACTGAACCTCAGACTCCCACTCCTCCTTGCTATCTCAGGCACTGTCTGAATCACTCCGCTTCAACCTTCTGCTTCAGGACTCATATCAAACTTTCACCCAATTTCTCTCTATCCAACCTTTCTTGCTCACTTTCCAATAGTCTTGCATGGTCCTTAGAGTGTTTCTTTTCTTGTATGTTGATTAATTCCAAATAAAATACTCTGTTTAACTTTCAGCTGAAGCCTTCTATACAGTTAATATTGATATACACAAGCGAAAAAGATCCTGCAGTTACCCTACTCTCATGGAACTCCTTTGAGATACAATTCCCCAAATTCTAAGGAGACACTCGCATTGTGGGTGGACCTCAAGGTTCCCCACCTCTTAGGGTAACAACAGTGAAACAAACAGCTCTTACCATCATGGAATTCTTATTGATATTTAGGTGAAATCTCCTTTCCTGTATGTTGAAACCTTTGATTTAGATCCTCTCCTCTGGAGAGGCCAAAAACAGGGTTGCTCCTTTTTATATGTGACAGCTTTTTAGATATTTGAAGATGGCTATTTCTTTGATGATCATCACATATTGAAGTACATTCAAATAGATGAAGATGAATCAAGTAGAAAACCTTAAGAATGTTTAAACTTCTACTCAGAACTACAACAAATCAATGAAAGGTTGATTTCTGCAACAAGACTGAATAAAGTCTTTGTGTAATTATTGCCAAAAATTTCTCATGCTCATAGAGTTGTGCAATGCCACTTTGTTAATAAATTGCAAAGCCAAACATGGACATCCATGCACATTACGCAATCTCCATCCACACATAAGATGCATCCATGCACAGTAGTAACACATGCACAATTCTACTTCTCCAGCCTTAAAATGAATATGGCCATTCCATATTGGACAAAAATGTCCAACCTCTTAGGTAGGTGAATGTGGAGAAAACAGACAAAGCCTGGCCTTTTAATTTTCTCAGACTGGAATGGCAGGTCGCCACACCTGTGTCTGCCATAGTACCTAGCCATTTTATGCACAGTTATGGCCTTTCCTAGAAACACCCCCTTTGTGTAAACAGGGTAAAGCCTTTCAGTTGTTAATTAAAACTCCTTTAACAATTTATGGTAGTGTGATTTTGGGTGGTTATAACCACTGAGAATCATTCAGTTGAGACCAACTTTATAAGAAAATATAAGTATAATTTCTATTAAAACAACAAACAGAACAAACAGCCTTTGCCAAAGGCTATGTTCTCAAATCTCGGCCACTCTCTCTGATCAGATTTAACAGTAGGATTTTAATTCTGCCCGTCCTCTAGGCTTTCTCTGAGAAAACACCCCCTCTCATTCAACGCCCCCCCTTTGTTCAGTGAAGGATTCATCCTTCGCCTTGATCCTAACAGTTTGACTCTTCTGGAAAACCCTCCCTCCCTCTTTCTCTCTCATATCAGTGTGCCAGCTATAAATACATTCTCATTCAGGCCTCCACCCCTCCTTCCCACTAAAGGGGCTGGGCTTTCCTCTGGAGTGGCCGTTGCTAGCTGCCCAGCAACCTATCACTGGGTGGCTTTTCTACCCTTCAGGATACCACTCCCCCTATACTCTGTCACAGTGAATTTATGTATGTGTGGGACACCACCAAGATTCCAGGTTTGGCTGAACAGTTTTAAATTCCAGAGAAACTGTAGACCATCCCAGTTAAACTAAGGAGAGCAAATTACAACTTGTAGACCAAATGAAATCATTAGATCCCGACTGCTGTGGTTCCAGGGCCCTTTTTCAATACAAGGGAGAGTATATGACTTCTTAGTCCTTTTCCACCTCAGAGTTTAATCCAAGCCAGAGAAGAACGTCTATCTTATTGATCTTATTGAATATCCTTTCCTGTATGTCTATCTTGCTCATGCTTAGATCCATTCACTTAGCAGCAGAAATGTGAAGAATATCTCTAACATTGCTTGTACTCAAAAAAGACAGGATAATTAAACATGCCAGAGCATCCTGTTGAAAAGTTGGCAATCCCGCTGAGATTTCTCACCTCTGGCAATTTGTGCAAGATAGCGGGGGGGGGGGGAGTTCTCTTACTTACTTACCAACTTACACACATGTATTCCCTTATGAAGGAATTGTTAACTTTAAAAGAACTATCCAAGGGTCAGAAGTTATTTTGTTATTTTGGGGTGGGGGTTATTCCCCAGAGGATAATAAATCAAAAAGGCCACAATAACCCATCCAATTCTAATACTTTTAAAAAGTCCATGGAATAAAGGAACAGTAATCATGGTCTGCACAAACATTTTTGAGAGGTCCTAACAAATGTAATTTATCAAAGACACTTCACAAATATCAAGCACCATGGGAAAACTATATTTTCATGCACTCCCTGTATATTACTGTGAATATGTTTTGGAGGTGTGGCTATCTAGGAAGCCAATGCAGCCTGAAAGCTAGTTGCTAAGGAACCAGAATAGCACTTCAGGGGAGAAAGCTATCTCAGCAGTGTGTGAAAGGAGCTTGCAGCTGAGAGAAAATGTTATATAAAGCCACATACCTATGGGTATTTTGATTCTTTCAGTGAGAGCTTAGCAAGGAACCAGAGAGTAGAGTCCCTCAGCCAGCTAAAGAATGTGGCTGTTTTGGGAGGTTTAGTTCTCAATGGCAGCCTAGTTAGAGACAGAAGAGTAATTGAAACCTAGTAGAGTGTGACCTAGATTGGGAAGTTAAGCCTTTGGTGGGAGTCTAGCCAAAGTGCTGTTATATGATAATTATGTCTTTGGTGGAAGTCTAAAGATATAATTGAACTATTTCTGAGCAAGGAGTTAACTGTTAATATTGTCTGAAGAATGAACTGAAGAAATGTATCAACACTGAACTGCATATGAACTATAACACACTATTATTCTTATTATTATCTTAATAAATGTTACAGTTTATCTTTGTAAATACAGACTGGCTTGAGTTGCTTATAGCGATAAGTAGCACAGATAAGACACTACCATAAAATTATTAAATGATTCTAAATGAACATTGAAAATCCTTGCCTTTTCACACAAAAGTGGTGTTATAAAGGAGAGGAAGACGTGTGTGAACAAGACAGAGTACTTTATCAGATTGTGAACCACCCCACCAATCTGGGACAAGTAAGGGCTTGTCACAATAATGCTTTAGGACTGAGTGATAAAGTGGAAGAGTTATATTTTCCATAATTTCTGAAAGCTTAAACTGAAATTGTAGCTGCAAATCTAGGTCTACTACCATGGAGTATGTGTATACATTCCAATTTTTGAAATTATTCAGTGAAAAAAAATATATTATCCTTGACAATGAAAACAGAACTGTGAGACACTGACTCACAACAGCATAACTCCTGTATGCAAGCCAGAATCCTCCAAGGTCAACTGAGGTTGAAATGTACATGAAAACAGATCAGGCTCCTTTCACTCAAACCAGAGCAGAAGCCGAGAACATAGACAGAAGATGCTAGCTGCCAGGCATTGAGTACAATCAGAGTGACAGGTTGGCACAATGAAATGGATTAGACAACTCCATAATGCTCTTGGAGGCCTAGATATGGCCTTGGATTGAAAACGTTTTCAAAGATCACAGGGAGATGGTGGCACATACAGAAGAAAAGTACAATCTAAAGGTCTGGAGGCTAGGTCAGTGAAATGTACTTCAGCAACTGCCTTTGTGTATTCAGGAAACAGTGTCCTTTGTCACCACTAAACCATACTGAACTGTTGGAAATGGTGTTAAGTTTAACAGAAGAAAGAAAAGATGAAAACTGCTGAAATCGGTAGTAGCAATACTACTAACAAATCAAGAAAGTAGATTCGTTCCACTTCCTTTGTTTTATCCTTTTTTGACCCAAACCTTCCTTTCTTTGTACACCCAAGTAGCTGCTGGAAAATTTCTCTTCACCCTGGACAAATTATGTGACAATGGTCCAATTTCTCTTTCTCTAAATACTGTAGGATAGATAATTCTATAAGTTAGAGAATTCATTTTGACCAGATCCGAGCTCAGGGCTATAGCAATGGGGAGAGGGGAGAAGGAAGAGAACATAAGAATTCTGTTTTCCAAAGAAATTTTCCTTTGGAAACCAAATTTCTAGCATTGCAGAGAGTGAGATACTGAAAATCATAAACCTTTAGTACTGTGCTTGCTTTCTTTTGGGAATATTGCCTGCCCCTTTTCTTTGGACGCTTATACTGTATTTCTAGAATCAGAGAATCAGAGAACTAGAAGAGACCACAAGGGCTATCGACTCCAGTCCCCTGCCATGCAGGAATATAGCATCAAGGCATTCCCAACAGATGGCTGTCCAACCTCTGTTTAAAACCTCCAAAGAGAAGGAGACTCCACCACGCTCAGAAGCAGCACATCCCACTGTCAAACCCCTCTTACCTTCAGAAATTTCTTCCTTGTGTTTAGATGGAATCTCTTTTCCTGAAGTTTGCAGCCATTGCTTCATGTCCTAGTTTCTGGAGCAGTAGCATAATTTTCAGGCTTGTTCCATCTTCCGTATGGCATCCCTTTAAACAGCTATCATGTCATCTCTTAACTGTCTCTTCTCCAGACTTAACATACCCAGCTCCCTAAGCCACTCCTTAGGACGTGGTTTTCAGGCCCTCCACCATTTTGGTCTATCTCCTCTGGGCACATTCCAGCTTGTCAATGTCCTTCATGAACTGTGGTGCCCAACTAAATGCTGAACTGAATTTTTAAGTAACTGCAATGCTACAAATTTAGGCAAGAAGAGAAATGTCATTGGAGGGCAGAAATCTTATTGGAAGGGTAATGCACCTTTCTTCTCCCGTGTAGCAGCATTCACACCAGAGTGGCCCAGTTCCAAATAATTTGAAAGAAAAATGAATTTCTTATGTTAGTGTTTGTTTACTAAAAATAAAACAAAACAAAAAAATACATCTGTGGCTCTGGAATTCTCTTCCTAAAGAGATTAGACTGGCTACCTCTTTGCTTCCCTTTCGTAGGCTGGCAAATATATATATATATATATATTTTAATCCTGATAAGCCTTCCATAATTGAGTAACTTTAAAGAAAAGGGTTTTAATAGTGTGGTGGATCACTTTTTAACAGCTTTTTAAATTGCTGTATTGCTTTTCTAATAGGCATTTTAAATTCTTTTTAATGTTATGGATATTTTAACTACATTTTCATAGTAATCTTTGTAATTTTTCCCCCTCTGTACTGTATTTGTTTTGAAGCTGTAGGCTGGCTTGAGTCCCAGCTTTGATGGAAAAAGATAGAATCTAAACAAAGATGGTGGTGGTGGTGGTGATGGTGAAAATGGTAAAAAAGCCAATAAAATTATCCTAAACTTTCAGCCACTGCTTTTGTCATTTCAATTCACTTGAAGCGTCTTGGGCCACCAACAGTCAAAAACGTCCACTTTCTCTGTGAGCAAGAGAGAAAGAAAGAGAGAGAGAGAACAAAATTCAATGTCCATCCTCTAGCTGACTCATGCTTAGTTTCATTCCAGTCTACCTGCAGGTATTGGTGGTTTTTGTCCCTTACATGCCTCCCTCAAAGAAAAGGCCAATTTGTTGTTTTCACTGATGACAAAAGAAGCTATCCATTCATTTCAGCTGACATTTCTGCTGCCTTAAGAGTTCTTTTTGGCCTCTCACACTTTTTCCCCATTAAATGGCTGGAAAGGATGCTAGTATCGGTAAGTTGCTAATAAGAGCAACATTAAACCTATTCTTCATCAGCTGTGACACTCAGTCATTGGCAAAGAAACACATGTGCTACCTGGAATATCTCCTTAGGAGCAGTTCAAAATCACAAGGTTTGCTTTTGCCAGTATTTACATGTGCTTCTGTTCTCACTGGTTTCAGGTTTTTATGGATTCTCAAACATCATCGCTGAGACCCTTTCTGAATTTGAAAAGCAGAACTTTCTGCTTTCCTTTGCACACGTAGAGTAAAGCTGGGAGGTATTTTTTTTTTTAAGAAAAAGATAGTTCAGAATTATTTTAAATAAAAAGTAACACAGAAGACAAAGGCTGACATCCTGTTTATATTATACAAAAGTATAAGCTCCCTTATGCATGTGGTTGTTCTTTTCTGAATGTTGTGCAATGGATGTATCCAGTTTGTCGTTGTATGAGTGGAGTTTCCCAATGGTAGCCCTTCAACTTGGACTTAAATCCTTTGGTTAGCCCAGACTAGACTAGAAACATTGCTTACCATTCAACAATTCAACAATACCTACTCTAGTTGGGGCATCAACAGAATTCCAGCCATGAAGGTGCTCATTCTTGAATGAAACATAATTGTTCATCAGTGCCATCAGTGTATCCCTTGATTCACTGTGATTGCAAAAAAAAAACTACTTTCCATCCCTCATTGGACAAGGAGACAACAATGACACTAGCAGAACACCATTGGTTGCACACTCTCACCATTCAGCAGAATACAGAGTAGGGCAACTGCCGTGTAATTATGTGAATGCACATTTGTACTATATAAGCATGATCTGAGATCTCAGCCAAAGAAAAGCTTCTGAGTTCATTTCCTCACATCCCCAGCATGTATAAGATACTGATGGAATGAAATCAATCAATCAGTAGCACTTGATATATTTTATAACAAGTAAATTATAAAAGTACCTATCTTAAACAATAGTACGAATTGATTGGCATTTCCAGGAGTGGAAAGTCTGTGATTTAATTCAGGATGAACTCTTGTCTATATCATAGACATAGAAATGCTTCTGATCTGTATCCTGGCTTCAGGAACTTAGGCCCCTTCCACAGCTTACCTCTGTCCTTGTGGCAACCAGTGATGATGGTGACAGTGGCTCTTCCAGGAGGCAAGCATGATGGAATGCTCCCCTCTGCACTAGCTGTCTCCAGGAACCAGGAAGCATGATGTCCATGACTCCTCCTGCCACAGCACAGCTGGATACTGTCCCAGGCTGTGCTGGGGCAGGAAGCTCAGCCATTGCACTTCCAGTGTCTTTGCAGACAAGGTAAGTATGGGTGTGTGGCAGGAGGGTGGCGCAATTGCTGGTCGGTGATGGGGAAAACCTGTCAATGATTTGCAGCATGATTGCACCACCTGGAGATGGGAGAAGGATGGGACAGGGACAACATTGGCCCTTTCTGCACCTTACGTCTTTCCAGTGTGGGGGCGCGGGGATCATGCAAGCAGCCTCTTGGGAGAGGCTCTCATGTCCCTGCTGCTTTGACCCCCACAGCTGCTGGCCAGCAGGTAGCATGAGGGCTCCGCCTCTTCCTTCCACAGTGCAGCTGGGCATTTTCCCAGGCTGCACTGAGGAAGGAAGTGCGAGGGCCGCATCTCCGGAGGCTCCGCAAGCACAATAAGTGCGTGTGGGGCCCTGGAGCGATGCGCAATCACGCACCATTATCGGCTATAAGCCAAAAATGAAATAGTGTGCAATTGGTGCCTGCCGGCCCCGGCAGCATCACACGATTGTGAGGATGTTGTCTGAAATAGCCATGTTTAAATGTATGAAGAGATGCCATGTAGAGGAGGGAGTGGGCTTGTTTTCTGCTGCTCCAGAGACCAGGACAAGGAGTAATGGATTCAAGCTGCAAGAAAGGAGATTCCACCTGAACCTCAGGAAGAACTTCCTGATGGTCAGGGCTGTCCGGCAGTGGAACATGCTGCCTCGGAGTGTAGTGGAGTCTCCTTCTTTGGAGGTTTTTAAGCAGAGGCTGGATGGCCATCTGTCGGGAGTGCTTTGAGGGTGTTCCTGCATGGCAGGGGGTTGGACTGGAAGGCCCTGTGGTCTCTTCCAACTCTACATTTCTATGATTCTATGATTCTATGAAATGCTCCTTGCAATCATATAATGCTTTGCAGCCCTTTTGCATGGCAAATGCCATGTGAAAAGGGCCATTGTGTTTAAGTGTTGTTCCAGCCCTGTCCTTCTCCTGTCTTCATGGCAGGCTGGGTGCATTGCCCAGAAAGGACTTAAATTGTAGATGAATACTTACTATACAGTCATGACTGGGGTCTGCAATATTTTTCTTAATGGAGTGGTGAAGACAATTCCTTGGTGTTGACTCTTTTAGGTAATGTGGACATTGCTGGACAACTGGGAGGGGTCAAACTTACATTCAAGGAAGGGAGGAATAGTTGAAAATATTTGAAAAACATGTTTCTCATGTATCAAGAAATTCTATCAAGAAGAATCCTCAGAAGATGAAAATTGCCATGGTTTGGGACTTATTCTACATTAAATTCATGTGTGGCTCTTTTGCACAAAAAGCAGCATTTTCTGCACAAGAGATGGCATTTTCTTTATAGACACATTTATTTCTGAATGTACATGTTGTTTTTCGGTGCAGACAATGCTGTTTCCTGTCTAGAAAATGCTATTTTCTGTGCAAAACAATCACATATGAATTTTGCACAGAATAAGTCCTGAATTGCCTATTGTCTTGAAAAACTGCACAGTTTTCAAGGACTTTCTCTCAACAGGAAAAAATGTCCTAAAATAACTCATTGCTTCCTTTGAAAAGAAAATTAGTGAAGAATTATGCTGCTATTGGAATTGCAAGGAGAATGCATATTCCCTAAAAATAACCGGTCACCTTTTAGATACATTCTTCAGAAATTAGACCTGCCAGTTAAGGATGTTTACCTTCTAATGATCAATCAGAAGACACAGAAAACTAAATACAAACTATAAGGAAGAACATCACACGTTATGACAAGATGCTTTTCACACTTGGGGAGCACCTCTGAAAAAATATGTGCTAAACAAAGTATCTATTTTGACCCTGGAATTTACAGACATGTGGAATTTCTGTTCTAGTGTTTGCAATGTCATTGGTTATGTTTTAACTTAGAGTAGTAACAACATTGATCTACTGGAAGAGCCGATTCCAATATTTCATTATTAGGCAAACATTGGACCAGGAAGGAGGACTCTATCTAACTATGCAAGGAGTTAATGCATGATTTGATGCATGAAGGGTACATCCTTAGAGCAGGGGGTTGGAGATGGCCTCCAAGTCCCTTCCAGCTCAATGGTCTGAAAGGACCTTTCAAGCCAAATATGAGAAAAAGCTCCCAAGAAAAGATAGCTTTCCTTGGAGGCCTCACCTTCATATTTTCACCATTTCTGTTTCCACAAGCCTTGCCTTTGGCCTTAATTTGGAGAGCAACCTCAAAAGACCTTCCAAAGTCAATGCTCAATTAGCATGAAGTCAATGGCACTAATGAGCTCACAAACAGATTGAGAATCCATTGTGGTAGCGGCTGGCAGCACCTTTCGGATTGCTCATCTTCTCCTATTGTGGAACTGTGGGAGGGCAGGATGCAAGGTCATTGCTGAATGTGATAATCAACATCTCATAGGAAGCCACTTTCTCAAATGTCCCTTTATGGCTACATATGGGGCAGAGCATGAGGGCCAGGCCACCTGATGCTCCAGCAAGAAAGCAGCATTTTCTTTGCTTGGACCTTAGTTAAAAGTTCCAGCCACACTTCAACTGAAGCAAAATGAAAGACAAATTTGGAGGGTCTGGCTCAGCAGGATCACCTGTAATAGCTGCAAGGGGGAACAAAGGAATCTAAGCTGTTTTACTCACTGTGTTGCCATGGAATTTGCCTCATCTTGCCATAGCCAAATATCTGTTGACATAAGGTAAAAGAAATTAAATTAGAATGATGCACTTTCCCAAGTAGACTTAGTTGTGCTCTAAATGGACTAAAATTCTCTTTGGCTTATAAATTGTATCATGGCAGCCTGCCTATAACCTATGCTTCTTCCCTAACAAACTATAATGACTCTTTCAATTATACCTTCCTTGATTGAAAAGCCAATATCCTTTTCATGTTTCTTCTCTCTCTCTCTCTACCTCCTTTTTCTCTCTTTCTCTCTCTCAGTTTCCCTTTCTTTCTTTGTCTCTCTCTTTTACAGCCTAAAGTAGGATTTATTTATTTCTTTGTTCCCTTTTCCCAGTTTAGGATCCAGGAATGAGTATAACGGGGCACACAGGCTGCCTCAGGCATGGAGCTCCCCCTGCCCTGTCTCCCAAAGCCTCTCCAACCAAATAAAATATTTTTTAAAAAAAAATGGTACAGGGGCATTTTTTGCCCCAATTCCAATATAAAGCTCCCCTCTTCCATGGAAAGATTGAGAATACCCCTCTACCTCCATGAGCACTCAAAACCCCATAGTAGCCTCAACTACCTGCACTTTCTTCTGCAGTCCATCTCAAAATGTTGACGAGAAGCGACCATAAGGTGAACCTATCACAGGGTTTTCTGGTGGTTGAAAGTGTGTGTGATGCTCCCAAGGTCACCCAGTGGATTTCCATGGCTAAACAGGGAATCAGAACCTGGTGTCCAGGGTCATAGTCCAATGCTCAAAACGCTGCACTACACTGGATCTCTCGAGTAATCTTTACAGTGTCTGAAAGCAAACCTGCAATTGTATGGGAGTGATTCATGCAACCAGTTTTAATAAGCATATAAAAAGTTGGTCTCAGCATTCAGAAGTTTGAGAAACTGTTCTATCAGCTCCTGAGCTAATAGCAATTCCATGTTCTTTCCAACCTCTGCCAGCATGCCAAGTTGACCTACTTTTCAATGCTATCCCGCAAGGTACCACAAGTCTTCTTTTGTATATCTCCGGCATCAAAATATATTTATGTAATGATGCTTAATAAACAGGACCACCTCCTCTTGAAAGCAACCCAATACTAAAGTAGAAGGAAATGGGCAAAAAAAGGATCCCAGCAGCTACTTTGTTATCCCAAGAGTGATTTGCATATTGGGTCATGGCAACAATGCTTTCAACACTCTCGTTCAGTACATCGTTGCAGTTAATTACATCGAAATGTAAAACAGGAAAACATTGAAGTTGGAAAGAGGAAGTTTTAATCTATAACTTCAGTAGTTCATCTTAGGACATACTAAGGTATTTCAGTAAGGGAATTTTATTCGAGCTGGACTGAAATTCATGAAAGCTCAGAATCTCCTGCACAGAGTTTTAAATGCTACAGTTCAGGTGTCAGTGACAAAATCTGACACCCAGATCAGAATTTGGGATTTAAAGAGTTGAGGGGGAAAAATCCAACCTATTAAGTGTTTTACCACTAAATGAGGAGAGATTTCCATCCACCATGAACATTCCTTTCTCAATGTCAGGAATTCCCTAATAAAGGAAGCTATAAGATTTCATTCATAGAAACATCTTTGTCCTGCCAGGCCTTTCAAGCTTTCACACTATTGACATTTTTCTTAGCCAGGATCTAATAGTGTCCATTCAACTACCCCAATGATCAGTAGTTCCCCTCAGACAACTCACTCTTCCACCTATCTTTTTCCCAACTGATACCAACTGTATGACTCCAACTGCCAGAGGAAGAAAAAAAAATTTAAAAAAATATTTTTCCTCCCTCATAGTGTTACCAGGTTGTACACCCCTACTCCGTGATGTGGTTTAATTGGCAAATATTAATTGGCATGAAATATAAATTATATCCTGCAATGGCTGGGAAGCCTGCTGACAAAGAAGAACTGGTTGCACATGACCACTGCAGAACTAAATCAGGCCATTTCTGCATCATATCATGATCCCATGACATCAAGGCATCATCCCAGCAGTGCTACTGTCAGAATGACAGTGGGACCTGAACGCTCCCCTCCATACGCAGCCAGTTGCCAGTGGGTAGATAGTATTCAGGACATGCTCCTTCCTTCTTTCCTTCCTTCCACAGTACAGTTGGCCATTTCCTGTGCTGTACTGAGGAAGGAAGCATTGATCGCACTTGATAACATGTCCCCATGATGAGATGGCACTGTTGTGCAGGAATGGCCTCAGACTGGGACCTCAGGGCATGGCTAGGTCATAGTTAGGAAAACTAGAGATAATGGACTTGCAGACTCGACCTTTAGAAACAATAGCACCCAAATCTGCTTCCATGGAACCGCTGATTGTCTTCAACCCTCTTCCTTTGTCCACCTTCTCCCTATCCGATTTTACCTCCCTTTCCTTCGGCTAGCATTTCATGATTGTAAGACTGCTTGGATCTTGTATATGTGAGATTGTTACTTCCCCCAATAAAACAAATATTCTTTGAATCTCTGGCTGGTGTTTCTGTATTAGTACTGGTATACACAGGTATAAAAGATCCTGTTAGTTTACCCCTTGCTCGTAGGCCTCCCCTTTTGAGCTAATATTCTCCACCGTCTCATGAAGGCACTGAAATAATGAGTAGACCCCTGAGTCATATTTTAGGATAACAAGATAAGTCCCTCCTATCCCTCATAGAGTTTTCTATGCTGGAATTGGCTGCTTACTGGTATTCACTCTGCCCCCTTTTATCCAGCAGCTCTTTGTCCAACATTCTGTGCAATTATTTTCCTCTTTAAACTGAATTACAGCATCACATTGTATTTTCCATTTGCAAATGCAAAGCTGAAATAAGGCTTATATAGAGAAGAAACAACAATAAGAATTCACACCTGCCACGGATATATTTGCAAATATCTGTTATGGCTAGTAGATGAACCTGAAGCTCTGTAGTAACAAACATCCAGATTCCTTCATTTGCAGAGGCAGTTTCTTAACTCATGCCATGTGCTATTAGTAAAAAGACAGAGGCTTTGGGGATTTCAGGCCAACTCCGAGCAACATAATGAAGCACAGGTTTGATTTACCATCTTTAGCAAAGTGAAACAGACAGCTTAAGAAGCTCAGACTAATTGAAGGATGTAGTTTGTTTATTACTTCCGAGGGAAACTTCAGTTGCTTTAATTAAATGGATGGATAGATGCACGGGTGGATGAAGGATGGAGGAAAGAGCACTCAAACAGAGCCAATTAATTTTCCATTACTTCCTGGTATATTATTTTATGAAGATATTAGAGTCAAAAATAAAGTAACACTTTTTTAAAAAAAATGATTGAGGTCATCTGGTACTATTATAGAGAAACAGGTTCCTCCAAATATGAATAGAGCAGATCCAACAGAAATCATTAATACAACAGTTTCTAATGGAGAGCCAGCATAGAGCAATGATTTGAGTGTTGGACTAGGACTCTGGGAAACCAGGGTTCAAATTTCCATGGAAACTCACTGGGAGACCTGCAGTAAGACAATGGCAAAGCCCCTCTGAATTAACCTTTTCAAGAAAACCCTATGGCACATTCTCCTTATAGTCACTGTATGTTGGAAACAATTTGAAGGTAAGCAACAGCAAAGTTTCTAATATCCCTGTGACTCTGGATTTTTTTTTTTAAGGAGATCTGCAGTGTACTCTTTTAGATGTCTATTCAGAAGGTAAGCTACATCAGGTTTAGTGGAATTCATTCCCAGGTGAATATAGTTTTGAACTCTATAGAGGTTGTCATGTATAATCAATAAATATATGTCTGTGTTCATGGGCCTTCAAGTCACCCATGGACTTATGGTTGTCACCATGCCCTACATCCCTACTGCAGGGTATAGTATAATTGGTGAGATATCACATTTAATTGGTGAGAGATAGCATTTCTGATGTAAAAATTATACACTTATGGCTGGAATACCCATGGATAAGGATTCTAGTTCGAAACTATGTGCTAAGACAGATGCCCTCAGCCTGACCAGGCCATGAGTTCAAAAGGATTAGATGGGAAAGCCCCAGTACTGATGGGCTTGTGATAATCCACTCAGTGACCCACCCTACAAGTACAATAGTGAGCAAAACTGCCTCAGTGAAGCAACTGATGGCCATCAATCTGTAACCTATTCCTGTGGAAACTCTCCTATTGTTCCCTCACCAGTCCAAACATTAAGAGACTATCATGACTCCCATCAATGCTTTGTCACCTAATGTTAAGACCATTAGTCGATCCTGGACCCCTTTTGTTTGCTCTGCCAGAGAACAAATAACACATTCCCCTTCAAGGAATGAAACAGGGTATTTAAACTCTGGCTCCAAGCCCAACAATTCACAGTACCTTGGACACACATAGGGGTGTCACTCTGTCTGTCAGCTGCATGGATTTTGTGTCCTGTGCTACCCTCAGATTGAACCATCTGGCTTCAATCTTCTGTTTCTGGAACAGTAATTATCACCCACTTCATCCCAAAATCTCTCACAATCCAACCTTTCTCTCTTTTACCTTCACTAGCTTTGTACGGTTCATGAGACTGCTTGATTGCTTTCCTGTGTGTGAATTCCCCCAATAAAAGCATTCTTTCGACTCTCAGCTTGTGTCTTGCAGTTAGTACCTATATACACAGGTGAAAATGTCCTGTGATTACCCCTCTCTCACAAGTCTCCTTTAAGCTGTAATTCCCCACCTTTCTAAGGAGATGCTAGCACTACTGGAGGACCTCAAGGCCTCCCATCTTTTTGGGCAACAAGGTGACCCCATGAATTTCATAGAATTTGCTTAGGCAAGGAATACCAAGAGTTGATTTTGCCAGTTCCTTCTGAAATATAGCCTACTGCACCTGGTATTCATTGGTAGTCTCCCATCCAAGTACTAACCAGCACTGATTCTGCTTAGTTTTCATGATTAGACAGAATCTGGTGCCTTTGGGTAATTAGGCAGGTTATATATATAAAGAAATCCAACCTTCCTGGATAAAATGTGGCCCATGGACTGCATGTGGCTCCAGATGCTGTTTTGAAGCCTTTTGGGAGATTCCAAAGCTCCCTGTTCCACCAAAATTTTAAAAAATAGCCCAAAACAGCCCAAGCTGATCAAAAGCACCCAAACCACCACAAACATATAGCAACTGGAGCAACTTTTTGTTCACTAACTCCCACCATTGCCTCAAAAGCCACCAAAACCAGTCCAGTTTTCTCCAAAACTGGAAACAAGTAGTGGTATCGTGTCACTTCCACTTTGGCTTTCCACCATGGCATTTGCGTTCCCCTGCTGTACCATGATATGTAGTCAAGGCCCAAATTTTCAGTAAATAAGCTTTAAAATGCAATGGCTTTCTGAATTCAAATGCATTCCAGTTCATCTTTGTTTTCCGAAGCTGCAAACTGTATTAAAAATAAACCTAAACTAATTTCTTATCTATTCTTAGCTTTCATCAATTGCATTAAACTGTGAACTGATCTCTCACTTATTCATGGTAGGAATGGAATTGAAATTTGTCATTTTCTTGCCAAAGTCAAATCTAGAATTCCTGATTCCTCAAGAAACTTAAGCAGGAAGAAAAGCAGCAGCCACAAATCACACTGTAGATCATATAATACGGAAGGTTTCACATATTAAACCACATGTGGAAACTAGGCACAAATATCCTCAGCATGTGTACAGCTTTCACAGTTGTTCAGTGTTTATTAGACAGGAAAAGGAATGAAGCTGTGTAGCTTCTCTACTACCAGAGGAAGCTTCTTTGATTCTTCTTTTGCACATCAAATCTTGCACAGTTTTCAGCAACGTTTGTGGAGTTCTCAGAAGAAGCTACATAGTTTCCAGAAAACTATACCGCTTACTGGAAGGCAGCTTGGTTTCATTGTTCTCGAGACTGACCATCAAACTGGAGAAACCAAGATATACCATTGCTCAGGCCATTTCTACACTTCACAGTTATAGTGCTATTATTCCACTTTCGACATCCTATGGAATTCTGGGGTTTGCAGTTTAGGGATGGGCATCTTTGGCCTCAATAAACTACAAACTCCAGAATTCCACAGAATGCTGAAAGTGGAATAATAGCACTATAATGGAGTAGTGCAGAAATGGCACCATTCTACATATTTTTCCATGTCTCCATCATTGTGGGTCAAAGTGGCTTCACAGTATGGGTTGGATCAGCTGGGAAAGAAGAGCTGGAAAAAGTGATTGTTCCTTCAGTACTGACAAGTTTACCATAAATCAGTGTCTCCATCAATCTCGCAAAAGTGGATCTGGAAGTGGGCTTCAAACCACATTCTATTTGGACTGGCTGCCATTTTTGAACATTTTCAGGAGGCTGTTACGGCATGGGGTGAGTCCTAGGGGTGGAAAATTGGACCCAAAACTTACCCACTCCTGCTCTAGAGTCAGTTTTGTTTTGTTTTTGTAGCTTTACAATATGTATTTAACCTATCATGAAAGTTAAACCAACCTGTTGAGGGGATACGAATGCCTCTCTGACTCCCAGGAAAATAATATCTTCAGTAAAACTACCCCTCTGTGATCACTGAGCTATCTGAAAAGTAGAAGGCATGAGTTGAAAAACTGCATATGGGACATACGAGCTGAGAGCTTTCACTGAGAGAAGTACATCTGATATTAGTTGTGCTTCTGCCACTATATCTCCTTTTCCTACCCTCCCCAAACCTACTTTGTAAGCAATGCAGACCCTTGAAAGAACCATTTCTGTGTCTCTGGGGAGTGGAGGAATGAACAGAGACACATCCAGATATTTCTTTTAACTGGACAAGCTGGAAGGGGTCCCAAAGAGGTCCCTGCAGCTAATGTCCTTTCCTTTTGTATCAGGCAGCTTTGCTTATTCTTTTGTCACGGCTATCAGTATGCACAGGTTTGTTCATTTTGTTTTCCTTTTTCACCAGAATCATGTATCAAGGTAGCCAGATGACAAGGATGCTTGCTTGCAATTTGTTTCTCAGCCAAGAAAAGGATTTCCTGACACTTTGGAAAGCCTGTCAGGAAGAATACAGGTGTCCCTGAGGCTGCTGTGAGATTAGCTATGAGTCTATACCATGATTGTGTAGTTTAAATCTATGCTCCCATAGTTAAATAGAAATTGTAGCGCACCACTCTTCCACTGAATACAAACATTTTATGACCACTTGTGTTTCTGCATATGTGTTTGCTGGTTCCTCAATATCAATAAATCATGGGGTGCACTGCAAGCAGTGATGAGTACTTACACACCCTCCTAGAATGTGAAATGGCATATGCAAGAGTTACATTTGTGGAACTCCACTCATGCAACTGTGAACTGAATACAGATGTTGTATGATGGTCGAACAGTTACCACATGTGTAAAAGAACTAACCTGGGTATAAAACACCAATAGGATACCAGACATTCTTTGCATTTTGGGAAACATTTTCCCACGCAGAAATACATGTGGGTTTTCTACACACACACATACACACTGGCCTAAATCCTATTGTTAGTTCCACCTGATTGACTCCTGATTCAAGAATTGATGCAGTAGGTCTACTGTAGTTGGGATTAGGTAGGATTCTTATCAAATTTACAGATGATACAAAATTAGGAGGGGTAACTAATACACTGAAATATAGAGACAGAATTCAAAAGGATCTTGATAAACTAGAAACATGGGCTGAAATTAATAAGATACAGCTCTACAGAGACAAATGCAAAATTCTACACTTAAGCCACAAAAACCAAATGCACAGATAAAGGATGTGGGATACTTGGCTCAGCAGTTCTACATGAGAAAATACCTCTGGGATTCTTGTTGATAATAAATTGAACATGAGCCAGAAGTCTGATGCTGCAGCAAAGAAGGCAAATACTATCTTACCCTGCATTAACAGAACCTTATTTGCCAAGCCAAGGGAAGTAATAGTCCCACTATATTCTGTGCTGGACAGGCCACCTCTGGAGTACTGAATTCAGTTCTAGGCGCCTCATTTTAAAAAGGATATAGACAAGTTGAAGGAGATCTAGAAAAGGGCAACAAGGTTGATAAGTCTGGAGAGCAAATCATATGAGGAAAGGCTGAAGAAGCTCAGTATGTTCAGCTTGGTGAAGAGAAGACTAATGAGTGACACGATCACACTCCTTAAATATCTCAAGGGCTGCCACAAAGAAGTATTTAGAGAGTGCAGTCCTGCCTGGTTGGACAGCTGCTTGATGGGAATCCTCTAGCTGGAAGTCCTTCATTGAGCAAGGGAGTTGTACACAATTGCACCCATGGGACCCATTCCAGCTCGATGATTCTAAGACCCTAAGATTCTATAATTAACCAATAGTTTAGTTCTAATTAATGGAACTCCAGCCCATGTTTATTTCTGCACAGAAAGCGTATTTAATGCACAGGAAATGTGTTTAATGCATAGTTCATATCCAGTGGGGAACATACTGCAGAAATTATTTATTCTTGCATACAGAGATGAAGACCATGAAGTTCTACATCCTCATATCAACCTAGGGATGGCTGTTTACTTCATAGCTGATAACACCTTCCCAGAATTTGTCAATATCTTCGTTACTAAGGGATGCCATGTTAAAGATGAAGCAAGCTTGTTTTTTGCTGTTCCAGAAACTAGGGCACTGAGCAATGGATTCAAACTACAGGAAAAGAGATTTCGTCTAACTATCAGGAAGAACTTGCTGACAGTCAGAACCATTCAACAGTGGAACATGCCGCCTCAAGAGTATGGTGGAGTCACCTTCTTTGGAGATTTTTGGGTAGAGGCTGGATGGCAATTGGCTGGGGGTGCTTTGAGTTCCTGCATGGCAGGTGGTTGGACTCAGTGGCCATTGTGGTCTCTTTCAACTCTGTTTCTATGATTCTCTAATTCTAAGGAGTATTAGGCTGGGAGAAAGGCTATCATGAAGATTCCATGCATGTGAAAAGGGCTCCAAAATGAAAGATTCCTATTTCCACTTTCCCATTAGTTAGTAATCCGGTAGTACAGTAGTACATTGGTGGGCGACAGCAGTGGGTCCCTATAACTCTCTAGGGGGAATGACGTATGGAGGAAGGGGGTGACAGGAGTGCCCAGATCTGAAATTCAGTTGTGGATTTGAAAAATTATTATTTCTAAGGCTGCCATCTTTCATTTGGATCAAATGGAGGAAGGAAGGGGGAGAAAAACAATAGAACTGTGGCAGCACCTTCAAGACTTTTCTTTAAAAAAAAATTGCATGAGTTTTCTTGGATCTAAACCCACAATTCGCAACATACTTCCATGTGCTGCTTGCATACTTAGCAATGTCCAATGTTCATCAGTCCTGCATATGCAATACTCCATATCATCAACCTTGAACCAAAGGCAGATGCTCCACATCAGACAAAAATGCCCAACCACTTCAAGAGGGGATTTTATACATGCACAACACACCCACAAGATTCTAGCCTGAATCTTAAGTAATTCACAGACTTCTTGAAACACATGAGGATTCCAGGAAAAGGCCATTAGCGTTAGGCCACAGAAAAAGGGCATCATGAGGGATGAAGGGCTACAGAATAGCATTAGGTACCACATGCAAACCTCACTTTGCTTCCTCCAGATGGGGGGGGGGGAGTATACTTATATTGATTAGTATTTACAGGACTTTCCAGCCTGTTGAAGTTTTTCCATGAGACCTTTCTAAAGGACATTGGTATTTCTGGTTTTTTTTCCCCTTAAAAAAAAAAGAGAGAGATTCTTGATTTTTCATAAAGAAGAGCTTCCTTTGATAAACAGCCAGCCAGAGAGATCTTTATTTCCCCTGCAACTTATCTCTCCTTCTGACGAGGCTGCTGCTCATTGGTAAGAAAGCTTGAAGTGAATACTGATCTCTTCTATTATCACTTGTTTACAAAGCAGAACCCCAACCTCACAACCTTCTCGTGATCAATGACTTTACCCTCTGGTAGTTCTATATCAATCTTGACCTTGAAACTGAGATCAGATGAGCTGGTTTCTCATCCGAAAATAATGCAAACAATACAATGCAGAACAGGCAGCTAATGTGGAGGAAAAGGGCTGTTCTTACCAAAGGTACAAAAAACTGTTGCACAGCGCCCCCATTTTAAAGGCTAAAGTGAGTGAAGCAGATACGATAAGAGGGTTCAGTCCATCCCACATGGATGCAGTTGTGTGAGTGGGAAATTGCACACGTGAGGAGAAGTACACTTTGCCCCCCCCCGCCACTCCTGGACCAACCAATGGGTCCAGACCATAAGAGAGGACTCAGGATGGCACCATTTTGTATAGAATCATAGAGATGGAAGGAAGCTCCAATCCTCTGCTCTATGCAGGATCTCCAGCTAGAGCATTCCCAACAAGTAGCTGTCCAGACTCTTTTTGAAGACATTTTGGGAAGGAGACCCCACCATCTTTCTAGACAACCGGTTCCATTGAGAAACTGCTCTTGGTGTCAAGAAGTTCTTTACAATATTCAACCAAAATCTACCCTCCTGTAACATGAAACCATTAGGCCTCTGAGGCAGAAGAGAACAAGCCTGTACCTTTCTTTTTCTGGCAGCCCTTCAGATATTTAAAAAGTGCAATTGTGTGACCCCCTCAATCTTCTCTTCACCTAGCTGAAAACGCACAGCTACTTCAATCCTTCCTCATATTTTTTGCTCTCCATACCTCTTATCATCTTTGTTGCTCTTCTCTACTCTAAGACCATTTCTGTCCTACACTGGTATAGTGCTATTATTCCACTTTTAACCTCCTGTAGAATTCTGGGTAGTTTCCTGAGGCCAAAGAGCTCTCTGGCTGAGAATTCTAAATGCCTCACCCTAAACTGCAAACCTCAGATTTCCACAGGGTGTTGAAAGTGGAATAACATCGCTATAACAGTGTAATGCAGAAATGGCCTGAGATTCGAAAGTATGGCTAGACCTATCATTGTAGAACATTATATTTACTATATTACAGTAGTTATTACATCTTATATAGATAGAAATATAATTATATTATAAGTATAAATGTAGTTAAATTTAATATAACTATTTTTATATACAGGGATAGGATTACTTAGTTATAGTTTCTGTATTGAACTTTGAAGTATATTTAGTAATCATAACTAACCATTCCCTGGAGAGGGGAAAGTCATGTGTGTGCCATTTTGACCTCCTATTTGTATTTTGCGTTTGTTAGTTTGTTTAGATAGTTTGGGGTTGGAATCAATGGCCTTTGTGGTCTCTTCCAGTGCTATGATTCTGTGGTCCTATAGTTTCTTTGTTTAGATAGTAGGTACCTAGTTTGTGTGTGTATATATATATATGGGTGTGTATTTTTCTCCTTATATGTTGTTATATATTTAAAATTGGTTTTTTAAAATAAAAATATTATGTTCCTGGACTACAGTCTCCCGAGTACCCTGATTTATCTACAGATCTTTCTCAGAACACTTGAGAACTATGTTTCAGGGAAGAGAAATAAAGCTCTCTAGCAAAGAATTCTGAGCATCACACCAAGCTACAAATCCTGGGATTCTGTAAGATCAAGCCGTAGGAGTTAAAGTGTTATCAAACACTCTAATTGTGTAGCAGTGAGGCACACTTGGGACAGACAGCCCTTCATATAGAGGACACCTTGAAAGAGCGATCTTACTTTGGCTTCCCATGGTCACCTAACCATCTCTCAGCCTCATTTATCTTCAGTGGGAAACTCCTGTGCAACTCCCCTGTTTGCCTCCAGCTCTCTCCCCCTCCTTCTCCCTGGAGTCCCAGCCCACGAATTATTTGAGTTCTAGAGTTCAAAAGATTGTTTGTGTCTCTCTTGGTAAATTGGCAGCAACTGCTAGAAATAGAAATGCTAAATGCACCCTGGCTGTTCTTGTTTTGTGAGATAGTGAGCACCAAGGGATCTCTCATACCTGGTGTCCCTATTGCGTGTAACACTGAGGCACACAAGACTACGATTAATATTTCAGTCAAACCGTTGCTTTTGATTTTTGGAAATCAGATTTCTCCCCACTGAGCATTTCAAAGACTTCTCCTTGCAGAAGTGTTTGTGCAAATATTCTTGATCTTTGGCTATGTTTGATTTTGATGACAGGATTATCCAAGAGTAAAGATGCAATAGGCAGATGCAAAAGATCTTTTTTTTAGTCATATTATTCACACACATACATATATGCATGCACAAATTGATTTTGTTCCTAACATCAGAAATTTTTAAGATAGAACTAAGTTTCCACAAAATATCCCTATCTAAATAGCCTGCCCTTATAAGGGAATTGTTTGACTGAAGGATTGCATCTTGCTGGGGTGGGCAAGGAACCACAGAGACCCAAAACCTCCAGTTTTTCAACAATTTTGGCTGAAGATATAGTTTTTCCAGCCAAAAATTAACTCCGGGGGATATGATTTTGTGCTAAAGGCTGTTTTAGCTCCTGAACCTCCCTGAACAGTCAAAAATCTCACTGAAAAGTGACCAGAAGTCACTTGAACATCGCTTTTAATGCTCCCTAACGAAAGCCGTGCAACCCATGTTATATTGGAAAAAAGAAAAAACTGGCCTATTGGCCCTCCATGCATGCCCATCCCTAACTCATCCCACTGATAAAATTATACCTGATTTTTTTATAAATTTAACTTCTCTGTAAAATAACACTTGTCAGAATGGTATTGGTTAGTCCCCATTAGAACAGACCCACTGAATCAATTGGTGAATGGTAACATAAACTCAGTTGATTCAATGAACCTCCTCTGGTTAGGAGTAACAATAGGATTTATGCCATGAAGTCACATACAAAGGTTGGAATACTCTACAGCTAAATGTAGCATAACAGTTCTGTATACAGATCTTCACTATAGCAGCCCATTTGCCATCCCTCCAAGACTTTCCATAGAGCCCTGTAGACTCCCCCCCCCCATGGCTATTCCATACATGATTGAGGAGGGATTGTGGATGTATCTGGCTTTGCCCGATAGCTAGATGTAAAATGATGACACCATCCACTGAGGTCTGCTGAGGATCTCTGGAGATCCTTACAGAAAATGGAATCATTTCCTGTCTAATTATGGGCATATATTCAGTCTTCTCCAATACCTCTGGCTGTTTACCTGATACAGAATACCTGGGTTGTGTGTGCAGTGTATCTGTGGTAAGTCTAAGGTTCTTTCCGCACCTTACCTTTTTCCGGTGCTGGGGTGAGGGGATCACGTGACCAGCCTCTGGTGAGAGGTTCTCGCATCCCTGCTGCTTCAGCTCTACATGCCTGCTTGCATGAGAGCCCAGCCTCTTCCTTCTGCAGTGCAGCCTGGGAGTTTCCCAGGCTGCACTGGGCCAGGAAGCACAACTGGCACGGCTCCGGAGGCTCTGCACACCGGGTAAGTGCGCGTGGGGCCCGAGAGCAATGCACGATCACACACCATTTTCAGCTTCTAGCCAAAAATAAAAAGGTGCGCAATTGGGCCCTGCCGGCCCTGGAGCGTCACGTGATTGTGAGTGCATCGTGCAGATCGCTCCTCACAATCACGTGATGCTCCAGGCACTCTTTTGCATGGAAAATGCTGTGCGAAAAGGGCCTAAGAGGGCTTTATCATAGAATCATAGAATAATAGAGTTGGAAGAAACCACAGGGGTCACTTAATCTAACTCCCTGTCATGCAGGAACCTACATCAAAGCATTCCCAACAGAGGGCCATCCAGCCTCAGCTTAAAAACCTCCAAAAAGGAGATTCCACCACACTCCCAGACAGCACATTTCACTGCCAGACAGCTCTGACCATCAGGAAGTTCTTCCTAAGGTTTAGGTGGAATCTCTTTTCCTGTAGTTTGAATCTATTGCTCCTTGTCCTTGCCTCTGGAGCAGTGGAAAATAACCCTGTTCCCTCATCGATATGACATCCTTTCAAATATTTAAACATAGCTATCATATCCCCTCTTAACTTTCTCTTCTGCAGACTGAGCATACTGAGCTCTCTAATTCACTCCCTATAGGGCATGGCTCCCAGACCCTTCACCATTTTGGCCGCCCTCCTCTGGACACATTCCAGCTTGTTAATATCCTTCTTGAAATGAGGTGCCCAGAACTGGACACAGTATTCCAGATGAGGTCTAACCAAAGCAGAATAGAGTGGTACCTGGATCTAGACACCATACTCCTATTGATGCAACCAAGAACCACGTTGGCTTTATTGGCTGCCACATCGCATTGCTGACTCATGTTCAGCTCGTGGTCTACTAAGACTTCTGGATCCCTTTCACATGTACTGTTGCCTAGCCAGCTGCCCCCATCCTACATTTGTGCATTTCATTTTTTTTTTCTGCCTAGGTGTAGAACCTTACATTTCTCTCTGTTGAAATTCATTTGCTTAGCTTTGGCCTAGCTCTCTAACTAGTCAGTGCAGTGGAAGGAAGTGAATACTAACCCCAGTAATGACCAAGAAAAGGACACATGCAGGAATATGATTGACTTATGGCACTAACAGAGCCAGCCAAAGACAACTTAATGAATGAAAACATTTAATGGTGTTTTATACTAGGTCAGACCACTTAGGTCACATAGGCCAACAATTTCTGCTCTGATTGACGGCAGTTTTCTAGCCTCTCAAGAAAAGGCTTTTCCTCACCTTGTGTTTTACACTGATTGTCTTAGTTGAAGGTACCAAGGAATGAAACTAGGAGGTTCAATGTACAAAGCAAGTGCCATCCACTCACCTAATTGAGCCTGAAGAGATGTTGTTTGAAATGTATCTAGCAAAAGGTAAAGCAATGTCTAAAATGAGCAGCATTTGAAACCAGAAGAAATCAAACACTCATTTAAAATTAAGCACAATTGTACACTTTAAAAAAAAAACTGTTGCTTTTGAGTTGTGGTGGGAGAACAAGCAGTAAACCAGCAAGATCAGCATTGAAATATTGTCCACTTACAGCTCAGGAGAATAACATTACCTTTGTTTGCCATCCAGAAAAATCTAATATAGCTGATCACTAATACAGTACAACACCCTGGACAGAGCCTACTGCAGTAGGGGATCTATCCTTGGATGAAATTTAGTTCTTGAAGTATAGGAACCAGATAGAAGTTAATTAAATATCAGACATCAAGAACTGGGGTAGGTGTTTGAAGACTAGGCATATTACTCTTAATTAAGGTCATTTCCACACGACGCTCTCCTAGTGCTATTATTCCACCTTCAACATCCTGTGGAATCCTGGTGTTTGCAGTTTAGGGAGGGGCCTTTAGAATTCTCAGCCAGAGAGCTCTTTTGCCCCAATAAACTACAAACCCCAGAATTCCATGGGATGTTGAAAGTGGAGTAATAGCACTATAAGAGTGTAGTGTAGAAATGGCCTAAGTTTCTTCTCAAAGGTAGCAATGAGTAATTTTCTTTCGTTGCAAGAAAGCCTTCAAAAACCATACAATTTTCGGAGATTATTTCACAGTTCAGGACCTATTCTATGCAAAAATTGCACTTGCTTCTCTCTGCAGAATGTGCAACTTTTTTCTCTAGAATAATCCCCACTGACAGCATTTTCTGTGCTTGAATTAATATTTTTGCATTGAAATATCATTTTCCATGCAGAAAATGCTGTTGTGCTTGCACAGAAAATGTTGGTTTTTGCACAAAAAAAAACCACATGTGATTTTTGCACAGAATAAGGTAAACATTATAAAGATTCCAATCAGTCCAGGAACCTTCTCATCAGAGTTTCTCAGCATTCAAAAAATGTTTTTAACCATTTTTTTAAATACAGTGGCCCCTTCACATTTGTGAGGGTTCAGGGCACAGAACCCTTGTGAAAGTGGGAAAATTGCAAATGACTCCACCCTGCAATTCCCTTGAGAGCTCCCCACTCCCATTCCTTTGCCCCTGACCTCAGCGTTCTGGGGAGAAGAGGGGAAAAGACAAGATAAAGGGTTTACTAGTACTTTCCTCCAGACAGAACCACTACAGCCAGTTGCCATGCTGACTGCGGGATTCTGGGAGCTGCAATTCCCAAACAGATTTCCTTTTCCTTTTCTCTGGTTATGGCATCCCAAAATATAGCTTCTCCCAATCTGTGAACACTGGCAGCTTTGTTGCAAGACTACTGTGCCTCTCCAACTAGGTTATATTATTGGAAACAAAGACATATTTCCACTGTGGAAGACATTGTGAAGTTCAGCCAGATAGACCTCATTACCCAGCTGCCTCTTTCCTCCGGCTTAGAATGTCTGAGTTTTTCCAGGGTCAGAGGAATCTGACATAGTTCAATGAAAGCATTGTGCATGTCGAGCAGTCCAAGTCAACCAAAACACGTCTAAGAGTTACTAGGAAATTGAGATGAAACATGAAATACAGAGAACCACTATATAAATCTACCATCTCTTCATATCTTGAATAGGATGCACTCTTTGCATTCACCTTGTCTCGGGAAAGGTTAGCAGAGAAATGGCAAAAAGCAGAGGGAGCTGAGACACAGCCATGGTGCCAAGAAAAAGAACACAGGCAGAGAGAATTGCCACCCTATGAGCAGCACAGCTAGTTCCATACCTTCCTCTTGTCCCGATTTGGCAGGTATGGTTTTAATTAATCCTCTGTTGTCTCACCTCTTCAGCTACCTTTAAAATATAAATAAACAATTTTTGACACTTTCTTCTCCAAATAATCTCTGAAATTACCGGACAAAGAGGCTGGTTTAACCCTGCTCCGGTACTTCTATCTCTTTACTTAGGAAAAAAAAAAGAGAACTTGAAACACACACAAACAAATGTTGTTGTTGTTGTTGTTGTTTTTCATTCCAGCTATGGAAATTTAAAACAAAACAAAACAGGGAAATGGGAGATGCCCTTATAGAAACCTAGTGGAAAGGGGTATAGGGCTACTGGTTAATGGAAAAAAAGTACTGGCTAATATTCATATCTACACAGGTCCAATAAGGAGAGACAGCTTTCTTGAACTCTGGTTTCCATTCATAAAAGGACATCTCTTGCAACCTCTTGAGAATCATCTGGACCTTGGGACAGATCTTCTAAACTTAGACACAGGTATCTTCCAATAATGAAACCTCTGACCACCCCTCTGAGATATGAATCCTCTTAAAAAAAATTAAGATTTATCAACTGCATGATTTAATTTGAACTACTTGTGCAGTGTAACCTCTTTAATTTCTAGTTCATGAATTTCTCATGTTTTATCCTTTTGGAAAAACTCTGTTTACTTGTTTGTGAAGTCGTAAAATACAACATACAATTAAAAAAAAGTTTCTCTGTTCCTCACACTTTTCCCTTCCACTGCTGCAAATTAAGTTCAAAGTACAAATATGGGGGAAAGGAGAGAAGGGCAGAATCTTATCCTTCCCAGCGGACTTAGGCAAAAGCAAATTGCTGCAGACTCATCCAGCTGGTCTGTTCTTTTCACCTGGGTTCACCTGCAGGATTTCCAGTGGCAAGAAAGTTTGTTAGATGGACAGGACAGGCAGAGAGGAAGGTGACCATTTGGTGCAGTGGGCAGGAAGAGAAACAGATAGGTCTCCATCACCTGAAGCAGCCTGGGGCCTGGCACTGCTATAGGAAAATTCCCTCTTTTGTTTCAATAGGTAGGACACTTTAGTTGGTGGCTGTGGAAATGACTCCAGAGGAGTCCGGCCTCCTTTCTTACCCTGCCTGGTGGCAATTTTGAGCCCCAGGTGGACCTGCTGAAAATCTCTATATAGGATTTCAAATTGTCTGCATCCTTACTGTTTAATTTGAAATTCACTGGTTCTACAAGGGATGCCAAACAAAACCAACAAATAATGATACTTCTGAGAAAAACACCAGCATATGCAAAATGGTCATGCTCCAGATAATCAGGCCTCAGTAATTTGTACCACCTTCATTCCCACCTTATTGACCCTGGCTGAGCATATCATCCATAATTCCATCCTCCAAGTTTGGCCGCTTAGGTCAGACTCAGACAGAAAGCTGAGGTACAGTAGTTGCTATAGGAATATATTTTGGAGCAATTACACTTTATTTGGAAAAAAAACCCCACATTCTTTTCAGATGTTTGGATTACAACCCCCATAAACGCAGATCTCATGCCAAGATAGTTGGGGTAGGAAGAACTGTAGTGCGAACATCCAGGAGGTGCCACATGGTCTAGTCCTGTTCTGTTTGAATGCTCTGATCAAGGAGAACTCAAAATACTTCTCACCTTTTGGCCATTTCCACATGGGCTTAAAAAACTGGTGCAGAGCGTCCTCCAGAGAGGATGTCTGCACCTGGGAGCGGACTGGGTCGAACTACTTTACATAGTTCCATACCTCAGTCCGCCCTGGAACGACCCAAAGTGGTCATGCAGCGTGCTTTTTAAAAACCTGTTTCTTCAGGTTTTTAAAAAGCACGGAGCGCGCCACTCCGTGCCACTCCATTCCCGGGCTCCGGTGCAGATTTGCAGGCTCGCACCAGTGCGAGCCTGCAGATCTGCCGGGGGCGGGCTTTAGGCTGGCGAGCTTCAGCGGTTGGTGGAGAGCCTCCACCAACCGGAAGCCACCATTTTCATCCCCAGAGCAGAGCAGAGCGGCAGCCATGCACTGCTCCAGAGCAGCTTGGACCCGAGCATCGAGCCAAGAAGTCTGGTAAGGACCAGACAGGGGAGATTCCAGCACCACGTGCGGAAATGGCCTTTATCTTGCTACATGTTTAACATCATGCTGTTCCTCCTTTTTTTGCAACTCCAGGCACACAACATGTTTGTGAAGCTTCTCCTATGCCATCATACAGCAACAGAGAGAATGGCTGCATCCAACACCTAAACATTAGGATTCTGACGGACAATGAAAGAGATTACTTCTGGGTTACTTAATCCTTTACTTGAATTTTTTAAAATAGAGATTGGATTGCCATCTTTTAGAAGTGCTCAGCTGTGCATTGCTTCATGACAGGAACTTGGATTAGATGGCTGATATTCAGCAATATAACCCTATGATTTTATGGAATTCCACACACAGCTTATGGGTTTTCCAATGTATAGTGAGAAGAAAGAACTGGATGCAGAGATAATAAAGCAGGGATGAACAACTTCTGAGGCAACAGTTGTGTGTCTTCAAGTCATTTCCAACTTATGGTCACCCAAAGGTGAACCTATCATGGGGTTTTCTTGACAAGATTTCTTCTGATGGGATTTGCCTTTGTCTTGGGCTGAGAGAGTATGACTTGGTTAAGATCACTCAGTGTGTTTCCATGGCTGAGTGGGAATTTGACTCCTGGTCTCCAGATGCTCATACTAATGTACTATGTTGGCTCTCAATGGCATTGTACCTAATCAGAACAGAAAAGAAAATCACTTCCAATTTTGATTAAAAAGTGATCTGGACCCTCCAAAACGTGTCCATTTTAATAGCATTAATAGCATTAATATCAACAAATAATGCCTCCAGGAAGTTTCTTAGGATAAAATTGCTCAAGGGTTTGCACTGACAGGAGATTGGAAGGCCTCACGACTCACATCGCTACCATGGTGCTTTTGTTACAATTGTTCTCAGAATTCTGAAGTCTCTGAGGGATGGTGGAGGGAGTCCACAGTCTTTTACTTCCAAGCTGGGTGGGAAAAAAAATCAGTGTGAAAAAAAATTGGCTAGCAGGCAGCACACAAACATTCGCTTCTTCTTTCCAGTTGGCACATTTCCAGAGAATAGGAAGACTTCTTCAAATAACTTTTTTTTTTTTTGGTAGACTTTCATTGCCCTCAAATTCAATGCCTCAGCCGGGCCAAGATATTTTTCTGACTGAGGTAGAGTAGTAAATGATGTCCTCCCTCCTCCACACATTAAGGTGCATAATATCACAAGTCAACCACATTATTCTGGCACAGGATTTAGACCATCCTACAAGCACTTCTCTCCCTCTCTGCAAAGATAGCAATAGAGTAATAATAAGGTCGAAAAATGAAAACACAATAATAACAAACTGAACAATGAATCTCCTTTCAATAACGTTTTAAAGCATGAGCTACATGCACACGGCACATGAGATGAAGGTCTCATTCTGGCCAGTGGTACGGCCAGCCCAGTTCCCCCTTGTGACAGATCCTAGGGAAGTAGCTATCCTGGGTGTCAGAGAAGTTGCCCAGCAATAGGTTGTCAGGCAACCAGAATGGCCACTTCAAAGAGAAATCCAGCCCTTTAGTGTGAAGGAGGGGTTGGAGGCCTCAGGGAAAAATGCATAAATAGCAAGCACACTGATTTGATTTGGGTAAGCAGAGTTCAGAGAGCAAGGGCTAAGGGTGAATCCTTCAGCCAGAGAAGTTCTCATTCAATCAAGGAAGAGTTGAATGATAGGAGCGTATTTTCTCAGAGAAAGCCTAGAGAGAGGAGCAGAAGAGAAATCAAGCCACTTTTGAATCTGGTCAGAGAGTGTGACCTAGATTTGGAAACATCCTTTGGCAAAAGGGTAAGCAGAGGACTGTGTGTGAGAGACACCTGTGCCTTTCTGCTGATATAAAGATATGAGAAACTGTCTAAACATGTTCTGAAGATCTGTTTGAGCTTGGACATGCATACAAAACCAATACTTTATTCCATTTGATTAATAAAATTTGTAGTATACATTTATAAATTTTGATTCAGCTGAATAATTTTTAGTAGTTCTTACCAAACAGAAACATGCTACCATAGAACAATAAATCATTCTAAATAATGACTGAAAGGCTTTACCCTTTTTACATGAAGATGGTGTTTCAAAGGGAAAGGCAGAGCTATATAAAGGGAAGCTGCCATACTGGTCTGTGAGGAGAAAATACAGGCCTTGTCCCACTCCCTATAAATAGGTTGTAAATAGAAACGAATAGCAAGTAAAAATTCAAATCAAATCAAAAAATTAAAAAAAAAACCTTGCAAATTCTCTTATCCTCAGCAAGTCTTTTAAAAATGGTCTACTGTCAGGAGTAAAAAGGTTTCCAAGCGTTTATTATTTTGTTTCAGAGTTCCTGAGTAATTCTAAACAAGCCATTCTGTCTTCTTGCAAGAACTGTGTCAAAAGTCAATTAAAATCAATTAAGACTGAGCACATGTGTATGTTCACAGAAAGAAGGAACGTTGGAATGTTAAAATGATCTGTTCTCTGTTCCCCCGTTTTGTAATTTATGTTAAGAAACTCTTGCGTACCTTTTCTTTCTTTTTGGAAGCTCTATAAAAATCCTGATGCTTCAATAAAGCTTTGTTAATCTTCCTCAGACCACTGCCTATAGCTGAACTGACAGCAGGGCATGACAAGATATTCCCTCTTTGTCAAGTGTAATTGTGTGTCTGTGTGTGTGTGTGTCTGTGTGTGAGTCCTTCCCAACCTGATTCAGGACCCAGTTTCAGCTCCACGATTCTACCTGGGAAACAAGGGGTGACTGGAATTTCAGCCATGTTCAACACTACCATGATGACTTTTTGGGGGGGGGGGGGATATTTGAGGACTTATTGCAAAAACAAATGTTATTTGCACAAAAAAATCATGCCATCTGAACAAAAGTCAGTGTGCTGTATAGAAAATAGTGGTTTACCCCAAATGTGGAATTTTCACCCTCCAAAGGTTCTAAAATGGAAATTAAAAAAAAAAAACCTTCAAAAATGTGAAAACTCATAATTTCACCAAGCAGACCCAAAGCTTTTGCAATTCTTTGGATCTATGTGAAAAAGCAAAATAAGCAGTCTTCTGTCCACCTGTTAAATAAACTTTACAAGGATTATAACCCACTTATTCAATTGCACTATCCTGCTGTAAACAGGTGGTAAACAGAAAGCCCATACCAAAATGAAAACTTATGCTAAAATAAATCATTTATTCTTTAAGGTGTCACAACATGTTTTCTGGTTTTCTCCACTTTTTTTTTTCCTGGAAAAGACTAACAAGGCCATCTCTTAGAAATGTTACATCCCTACTTCTTCCTCAATATCCATCTGTGATGTTAAGTCATCTGATTCTCCATCACTGTTTCCAAAAAGACTGCTGGGAAGAAGAATATATTAAACATTTTTCAAATGCTTTTCATGCTTCTTTGTGAGACCCTTTGGGACCTTCAGAAGGAACAGGGGATAGAAACCAAGGAATACTTTGGCTGAGATCCTACAGTGGGACTGAGTAGCATAGTTGTGGATAAATTGTCCTGCACAGCTCTTGTGTTGAATGAAAATGTTGTGCAACTGAACCAAGGTACCAGTTGTGCAACTAAATGCACATCAAGGAAAAGGTTCATCCAACCAAAATGGTGCCACAAGCACAACTCTGCTTCTTGAACTTTGAAATTAATGCATTCTTTTTGCATTGGACAAAAATACTCAACCACTTCCACAGGAGAACTTGTGCTTGAGTAAAAAACTAACAAAATTCTACCCACTAATTAATGTGAAAGTGTAGACTTTGGATTTCTGGTAGTTCCTTCTGTCATCTCATGTTCTTAGAACAGAGGGAAAATGCTGTGGAACTCACCCTCACCCCATCTTCCTTTCTTTTCAAATGCTGATAAAATGAAATTCACACAAGTGATAATTTGAAGGAAATTTGCCAAATGAATCATACTCATAACAGTTATTTACAGCTCTTGCCTTTGAATTTCAATGAACTGCTCTGATTTTTTTTTTCAATATTCACTCCAAACGGCTTTTCTCTCTTTTTAATAAATATTCACTTTCTGCAATGTGATCTACATATGCACAGACATTTCCATAAATATTGAATTTGGAGAACTACCAAAAAATACTCTTTGTCAGAAGTCAAAAGCTGATGGGGTTCTGCTTTGCAACAGTAGCTATGTATCAGAAGGAAAACCAACCACTGCAGAACTAAGATACACAGCAAAGTTATAGGAATCGGTTCCTAAGCAGATGCAAACACAGAAATGGTACATACAAGGAAGACAAGGAAGACTGTACTACTGGCCCTGACTCTTTTACATGCCTTCACCATTTCCAGTAAAAGGAACTGCACAATGGACTTCTAAGCACCACACTCTATCAAAAACCCACAGATTGCCACATAGATTTATATGCCTCCAGTTTACACCCAAAGCACATTGCCAAATATACAGTGGCCCCTCCACTTTCATGAGGGTGTGGAAAGTGGAAAAACTGTGAATACCCCTCCCCGCCACAATTCCCTTCCCATTCCCTTCCAGGACTCCCTCCTCCCATTCCTTTGCCTTTTGTGCCCTGGGGCCAGAGGCAAGGGAATGTTAGTGGGAGGTCCAGAGGGGATCAAAAAGGTGCATGCACATGCCTTCTTCCCATTCCTTAGCCTTTTCGCTCAGCACGTTCTCAGTGCCGGGGTCTGAGGCAAGGGAATGGGAGGGGGAGGTCCGGAGGCAGAAAGAAGACGCATGCGTGTGCCTCCCCCTCAAGCCTTTGCCTATTGCCTCAGTGCAAGTTCTAAGCACCAGGGTGTCAATGTCAGGCGGCGGCTTAAGCAGAAAATGGAGGCAGGAGCCGAAGTGTATGGCTTTTAGTAACAAGTAGTAAAATAAACAAGAGGTTACATCACCCAAAAGAAAAGAGGCAGCAAACTCAACATCTAGGGTTGGCCTGGAACGGAAAATACAGGATGCAGATTTCCTGGATGGAAGACGGTTGTTGCCCCATGCCCAACTCCCCCCAGCGTCTGACTTAAATACATAGTCCTTAACCCAGCTGGGCTGATCAAGCGTCCGTTGGCCCAGTTCACAGCCGAAGGCCCTCAGACTTCAGACGCTTCTCTTGCAAGCGTTTTGATCTGCGAACCGCCTCCTTCTCTCGCCGCCTCTGGAGGAAAGTGGGGGGAGGGTCTGCAGCAAACTCCGGGCTGGAGTCAGAAACAGCAGCTTCTGTCGGGCCCGAAGCACTGGTCTCCTCTGCTGCAGGCACTGGCTCGGGGACCGTTGTGGGGTCGCTGGCAGGCCCCTCCCTTGCCTCTACAGGAGCCCCCTCTCACTCCCAGGGATCCACCCCCAGCTGGGGTTCCTCGTCTAACCCAGACTCCCCGTCTGAGTAGGCAGCGTGCTCAGCCGGGCTCATGACACAGGGCCAGAAGTGAGGGAATGGGAGGATGGAGCTCCAGAGGGGAAAAGGAAGGCTCCTATGAACCTTCCCCAATCCTCATTCCTTGCCTTTTATTCGGGGTGCTTGCCTTCCTTTCTCTGTGTCCAGCAAAATACAAGGGAATAGGAGGAGGGGAATGCGGGGGGAGGCATGTGCACACCTTGCGAATAACCAAATCTGTGATGATCAAACCTGCAAATATGGAGGGAGGACTGTATGGTTTACAGCCAGCCCTCTGGTAATGACCATATCTGCTCAGACTCACAAGACAAAGATTCAGAACTCCTGGATTTATAACAAGCATTTCTCAAGCTGTAGTATCCACCTAAGGAAGTGGGGAAAAAATTGACAAGGCAAGATGAATATCCAAAAACTACAGGATGGACCAAAAACACAAAATGATCAAACACCCTTAAAGGTAACCTACAGTTCCCAGCTGAGCTTACTCAAGTGCCTCGTCAATGAGCTGCAATCAACTGGAGAATAATACATCCCCCTCACAAGCTCTGGGAGACAGGACTTTTTTTTAGCCTACAGACAACCACCAAATCTTAGACAGCTACTCACTTATAATGGGTAATAACTGGTAATATAGGGACAAGACCTTTCCACAAATCCAGATGCCAGTTTTGTCCCCACATCTACTTGGGGAGCAATATTACAGGAGCCGATAACATCACCCACAACATCAGAGGGGCATTTACCTGTTCTTCCTCCAATGTGATGCATGCCATCCTATGCCAGCAATACCTCTCTGCACTCTGCATAAGACAAATAGGGCAGCCTCTGTGCGAAAGGACAAATGGACACAAATCTGATGTTAGAAGTGGTAATATCCCAGAACAAGTGGCAGAACATTTCTCTCTTCCTTGACATACAGTATAGGATTTTTAAATCTATATAAATAAAATAATCTATATTAATGAGAAATTCTAACACAATACTCTAAAACTGGCTAGTAACACTGATCAAAGACCAGGTTAAAATTTGTACTTCTATTTTACACTTGAGGGTGGGAAGAAATAATTACTGCAAACAATTTGAATAACACAATGCTTCAAAACCGCCACTAAAGCAGAAGAAAGACATAGCCAAAAAGCAACCAATGCATTCCAGTTTACAGATGTGGGGCACAGAGCTCGAGAATAAGCAATCAGCACAAGCTTGCCTATAGCTGAGACACTACCAACATCATCACCTTGCTACCACCAGTAATGATACAACTGCTTGATTTCAAGTGGCAAGAGTTAGAAAATCTGGAGATCAACTGCAATTCACCCAAAATGTACCAAAAAGATTCTGTTTTGAGAGGGGAGTGAAGAAATGGCAAGGGTTGGGAAAATCTTGGCAAGTTTCCAAATGGCAATTTCTGAATACAATTGAACCTGCACAATGTGTAATCTGTATATATCTCTGGGAAATCATGCTTACTGTTTGTTTGTTTGTTTGTTTGTTTGTTTGTTTGTTTGTTTGTTTGGTAGGCTTAGTAGGCTTCAGGAATCCTACTTCTGAGTCATATTGATGGGAGCTGGAAACTTTTGGAGGTCAACTGCAGATCAACCAAAAATCCATCAGTTGATCCTGATCTACTTTCTGTCCATCCCTGAATAGAAGATGTTGAATTGATGGCCAGAAATGGGTGGAAGTGTTATTTAAGGTTTAATTACATTGGTAAATTCCTTCATATCAAGGTTGCATTTTTTTAAAAAAAAATGATGCTGAAGGTACACCACAGTTTCTTCCACCTAGGCCATTTCCAGTTCTGTATTCCTTCCACCTGCAATGAACAAGCCCTCAAGGTAATCAGGGCCAAATGGTCCTCAGGGAAGGATCAGCACTGCTTTTGCATCTTTTTGGGGGAGGTTCCAGCACACACCTCTATTTTCCAGTCTGGAAACCTGATGACCCTTTTCGCTGTAGAATCTTAAGGTGTATCAGTAGTTCCTCCATATTAATGAGTGGGTTAACACCATTCATCACTGTAGACCTCCATTGCCTCAAACCAGGAGGAATGAATTGCGTTTTTTAATTAAAGAATTTTATCGTCCCATGAATGAATTTGAAATGTAAACCACTGATTAAAACCAGGGGAAAGGGAACTGGCCAAGTAAAGAAAGAATTTTATAACTGCAGGGACAGTTAATGAACATCGGCCACGTTATCGCATTAGATTGCTATTATTTTAACAGGTAGCTGGCATGTTAAAAGGGAGCAGCACATTAGCCTTACCAGAATTATCATTATTAAAATGATGTTCCAGGTATGATTAGTACTTCATGAACATTATTAGGATGGCTTTATTTCTGTATATGACAGATTGCAGCAGGCACATCTAATCTCATAAAAATGGGAGGTCATTGAACCATCAAGATGCTGTGCTTTAGACTTATATTAGGTACAATCATTCAAGGCTCAGCATTTTTCCCTGTGGGGAGGAGAATGTATTATTACAGTCCATACTATCATTTAGTAACTCCCAGTGTCTTTGACATACCTAAGAGGTATGTCAGAGTTATATTCCTCTCTAAGAGGAATATAACTTCCTCTAAGAGGAATATAACTGGAACACCACGTCAGGATTTTGTTTTGAGAGGGGTGTAAAGAGATGTCAAGGGCTAGGAAAATCTCAACAAGTTTCCAAATGAAAACTTCTGAACACAATCGAGCCTGCACAATGTGTAATCTGATAAGCTAAATCTCAGCTGTCACATATAATAGACAACCAGGGATCCATCCATCTGGTGAGATAAATGGGATATGCTCCAAGTGTTGATAACTGTGAGAGATTGTAATGTATCTCACAGGTAGAGCAATTTGCATTCACAAACAGAATATGAACAATAGCTTGTCCCACACCACCCTCACACTGGATCTAGCAAAGAAATAAGACAGGATTAGTCTACTTTGTTAAAAAAAAAAATGAAGTAGGCTTATATACAAATCCTAAATGTTTCATTACATCTTATGGTGAGAGCCTCTGTGACGTGTGTTGTTCAAACATGAATCAGAAAGAACAGAAAACTACAAAATAGAAGATGAAACAAACTCAGACTAACTGCAGACTAATGAATGCAGGGAGAGAGAGGGCATGGCCAAGAGAAGCAAGCAGGAAATGACACGAATGCATGTCTAAACTCGTAGAGAGACATGCAACTTAGCAGCTACTGAGTATAGGCATGCTAAGGTTGCTACTATTAGCAATATGAAGTGTCGCCATAGTACCCTCAACACACCTAGTTTCAGTTGATTGAACTCAGTTGATTGAAAGCTAATTTGGGTAAGATCTGTTTAGGACTTGGATGGAAGACCCCGAAAGAACATTGGTGATCTCTTAGCAGGGCTTGGAAAGAATGCTGCATGAGACCCCAGGGAGTCATTGTTGCCAGTCAGTGTAGACAATACCAGGTTAGGTGGATCTCTATAAGGAACAATTTTGTGTTCCTAATTTGTCAAATCATGAAAAGAAAGCCATCATACAATGGGAAGCGAATCAAAGGCTTCAATCCTGTTATTAGCCTTGCTTGTCTAGACACCTTGAATCAACTGGATTTCTGTTCACTTACCACTCCACAATTGATTCAGTGAATCTACTCCATCTGAGACTGTAGCTCAAAACCTGTAAAACAACTGGAAATGGAATCGACAAAGATGTTGCGGGATTCTGAGAAACACAAGAAAACTGAAGAAGACAGGTTTTATTTGTTTGTTTGCTTAGAACCATTAATTTAAATGGCAAAGGCAGCAAATCTCGGCAAAGAAAAGCCCCGGGATAACTTTGCCTTATGGTCATCATAAGTCAATTTTCAAAAGGGAGAGACATGATGGCTAAAAAGAACCTCCCTTGTCAGCAGCACTTGGTTGTTGTGTATCTTCAAGTCACTTCTGACTTACGGAAACCGTAAAGAGAATCTATCACAAGATTATTTTTTTTTATTTTTTTTTTTGCAAGAGTTGTTCAAGGAGTTGCTTTTGCCTTTCTCTGAGGCTGAGAGAATATGACTTGCCCCAGGTCACCCAATGTCTGAGTGGGAATTTGAATCCTACTCCCCAGAAGCCTTTAATAAATAAATAAGTATTTGGATATTTAAATAAATATTTGAATATTTAGATCTAAATTTAAATATTTAATTCATGAGTTAAGTCTTGGAGATCTCTGGTAAAAAATTATATTTGCAGGGGGTCCTTGGTAAAGAAAAAGTTAAGAATCGCTGTTCTAGACCATTGAGCCCATGGTTTTTAAAAATGCTTTTCTACTAACCTAACTGGGTCCCTTATCATTCCAACCCTTCGGCTTATGAGCTAAAATTAATCTAGCTAGATCAGTACAGTTAACACTGGCTGGTAGCAATAGCTCTCTGAAATTTCAGGCAGGATTCTCTCCTGGAAAAGCCTATTGTTCTCTGGTTGTCTTCCATCCAAGTACTAAACAGGCTTGATCCAGCTCAGCTTGGCTTATGGCCTGAATTTCTGCTTTATACTCAGGAACACCTAGTACTTGAATGTCAATGTAGCCCCACATAGCAAAGATGGCTACAGTGAGGAAACTTGCTTCTCCATACAAATTATCCTGGCACACTCAGGTTGAAAGTCTCCTCATGTTTCTTTCTGACCTTTATGAGAATTAATAAAAGATTCCATGAAAAGAGTGGCCAGATATTATGCTTCCCATACCTTGAAGGAAAAGACTTAATCTGTTCTGGTATAGAATACAAGTCCAGGTTCTCTTGGCAGACAACAATCTGTACTGAGAGGACTGATGCCCAGCTAAGTGAGTCTCTCTGATTTATTGAAGAGGCTGAGGGTCAATTTACATCCAGATGTCTTTATCCAGTAATATATATAAATGTGCCTGTTGATCTTCATAATGTACTCCCTGGGCAATGAAACAGAAAGAGTACCTGAATTAAATAAAGGAACCAGGGAAAGAGCATTTGGTCTTATTACATCAAGCCTACCAGTAAGGAATTGAGAGTGGTTTGCTATTTCTCTACATTTTGTTTCATTTCTTCTCTTCATCATTCCTTTTCCCCCTCTTCCATCATGATCAATATGATTTCGAAGAATTTTGCAGGTCCTCAGGTGAGGAGAAGAGGAAGGCAGTCTTGGAAAAAGGGATATTTGAGTAGAAGGAATTGCTTGCAGGCAGGGAAACAGGTGACTATTCCTTGATGGCAGAGATGATAATCACATGTGTACCATCCAACATTTTACAGGTGAAAAACAACACACATGTGGCCAAGCAACATCCAAGCCTGGTCAAGATGGTGGAAATTAATAATATGAACACACAAGCTAGGAGAGGCAGCAGCAATTTTCTTTTGCCCACTGGGAAGGAGAAGATTCTGTGAAATCTACTTATGTTCTTTCAGCTCAGTTTGCAGCAGTGGAAGTAATCTGAAGACACAGGGGAAAAGTAGAAGGAGGAGAGAGAAGTCATGACACTGTAAATGTACATGGAAAAGTAGGACAACAGAGGATTAACAGGGACTGTCCCTGCCAAACTGGGAGTTTGCATGTGGCCTTTCAGGTGGTGTTGGACTGCAGATCCTAATAACCTGAGATAATGCAGCCAATGGTAAGGGAGGCTGAGAGTTGTAGTCCAACAAGATCTTGGGTGGCGAAAATGTGGCCTGTGGATTCTATAGAATACCCACTGAGGTTTGCAAGCTTCCCAGATCCCCCTTCTAAAGAAACAAATTATGGTTAGCAGTGTACGAGAGTGCCATGCTTGCAGGAGATGTGGTCCTCCAGGTCCAGAGGAGGGTAAAAATAATCCTAGGATCTTCAGAGTAACCTGTCTCTGCTGTATATCAAGCTTCCCCAACCTAATATCCTTCACAGACTTTCAACTCACACCAATGGCCATGCTCACTAGGGAAGATGAGATACATCTGTAAAACACCGGGTTGACAAAAGCCATTTTATCCATTATGCTATGCTCATTTGTGTTGTGCAGAACACAGTAAAGTGAAGTCACAGCAGATGTTGTCAGGTGTTTAATAAGGACACGGCTGAATTTCTTGCGCTTTGATTTCCCCCCTCCAGCTTCTTAGATTATCAGATCATCTGTTCTTGTTTTCAACCTAAAAGTGATATATTGGGAGCAATCTATTCTTTCATAGTTTGCACAGTTTTTGCTGAGAGTGATGCATGTACTCTTTGCCAAGCTTTTTTTTGCCTTCCATTCATTCAGCTTTCTCCCTGCCCTCATGTTACTGATCTGTGTGTATACATTGTCTTTCATACACATAGGCTGTTACCCCAAAAAGTGGGTGTCATGAGGGCCCACCAGTGATGCCAGTACCTTCAATTAAAAGTGGCAATAATTAGCTCAAAGCCAGGAGGCCTGTGAGAGTGGTGGAATAACTTAATGAAATTTTTCCAGCTATATTTACAGGGTCATGAAGGAAAGAACCAGCCAGAGATTCCAAAAATGATTTTTTTTAATTGAAAAAGATCACATAAGGACACAAAAACCCAAACACTTGCACATTCACACAAGAGCTAACTGAAGGAAAGGGAGTAAAGTGTGGATAGAGGACTTTCAGGGATGAGGTGATAATTACTGGTACGGACAGCAGCGAAGAAAGCAGTGACGTGGATTAGGTGGGTACCTAAGGACAGTTCTCATTCATGAATCAAATAGACAATGGGGCATTCAGAAAAGCAAGAGACTGCACTGGAGTGCTTGAAATCAGTGGTTCCTATACGTGAAAAATATCCTGTGGGTATGAATGTGAATTGTTCTCCCAGCCAAGCAGACAATGAGAGCTGCAACACAGACTATGAAGTCTGGACAGAGCTCAGGGTCTTAGGCCGTTTCCGCACGAGGTGAGGGAATTGCTCCGTGCTGTTACCTACCGCTTCTTCTGGGGTCTGAAGCAATGTGGACTGTCCCTGAAGCCCTTCCGCAGGGCTCCTCCTTGGTCCAGGGTGAATCAGAGCAGTGCGAGGTCTGTAGATCCACACTGCTCTGGCTTCCAAAATGGTGGCTTCCAGCTTCCAAAATGGTGGTTCTGGCTTCCAAAATGGCGGCTTCCAGTTGGTCTTGGGTCCCGACCAACTGCTGAAGCTCACCAAGCCTAAAGCCCGCCCTCCACAGATCACAGGCTCACATTGGTGTGAGCCTGTGAATCTGCACAAGGGAGCAGGAATGCAATGGCACGTTCCAGGAAAATAAAGACCTGTTTTCTGCGGTCTTTAGAAGTGGAGGACCACTTGGGGTCATTTTGGAGTGGACTGAGGTGCAGATCTCTGTTAAATAGTCTGCTTCTAGTCCACTTCAAGGTGCAGACAACCTCCATGAGAGGACGCACTGCCCCATTCTAATTGCCCGGTGAGGAAAGGGCCGTAGTGTTTAGATGACAAAAGAATAATGGCTGTTGTAATAGCCCAATATTGTGGAGAGGTGGGGAAAACAATAAGGAAATTCCAGGTGTTCAGGGTTAGTGTTAACACGATCACAATTTGGCGGGGATTTCCCCTTTCAGCTCTGAAATGTCTGACTCGTTATCTTTAAAACTATTGTCTCAAGAGTGGCCATGCTATCAGCCTGAAAATCACTTGGTTTCTACCTAAGAGATGGGTGTGGCTAACCTGCCTTGCTCACGTTTACAGTCAGTAATCTGCTTGATCCAGATTCATCTTCCAGTCACCTTAGCTATAATTTATATCAACACCAATTAATAATGTCAATTAAATAATATTTGCAAATTAAACCATGCCAATTGTGGGGGAGTGTGTGGTGCTGTAACAAGGCTAGAATTCTGTTGGTGATTTACAGAAATAGCTGGACATTTTTGAAGGCCTGGGACACAGAGTTGTGCATGTGGTGCTGTAGCACATGCAATACCTTTGTACATTGCACACGCGATGTGCAATGTATATTGCAAGTGTGCATTTTCCATTTGTTTACACGTGTAGCTTCGCAGTGTTGCAGTTCAGTATGCACAGTAATCATGCAATTCTGTGAGGGTAAAGTGCATACCACATCCTTAACGTACAATATCAGCCATAGTAATCAGTCTTCATGGATTTTTAGTGATGGTGACACCTAGATTCTTGTAAAGACTGTGTTCATGAGCATTACCAATGCATGGAAGAGCATGCATTTACCAAGAAACTGGCTTTAAAAATAATCTCTACATAATCATTCATAGATACAATCAAATTGAGCTTGCTTTGCAGGTTTGTTTTGCATAATTTCATTATTGTGAATGCACTGCAGCTTGACTAAATAATTGTCTGCCAAAACATACATTTCAGTAGAACAATTTTTCACTAAGAAATGTGTGGGCAAGAGTCACTGATTTGTGGAGGGAGGGGGAATACTGCTTCGGAGTGCAGTGGATTCTCCTTCTTTGGAAGTTATTAAACAAGAGGTTGGACGGTCAACTGTTGGGAATGCTTTGATGGTGTATTCCTGCATGGAAAGAAGCATGTAACACAAGTCAAGGCAAATAATACTTTATTTATATTCGTGTCTTCCTCCTGACATGACACTGAAGGAAGTTTACATCCAGGTTAAAAGAACATATAATGAAGAACCTAATGGTCCATAAAAAGTTAAAATACAATTCAGTGAGCTACTAATAATTAAAACAGTATAAAATTAGTTCATGACTGCATAAGCACAGTTCTATATTTCGTATGGACCTAAATCCAATTTTATAGTCTCAACTAGAACACAGCTGTTCAGTCATTTAATTTATCTGTGTGTTGACTCATTACTCAACAACTGATTGAATGGACCTATTCTGATGGGGAATAACCAATAGTACCAATAGAATAATATATTCAGTTGAACATTCTTGGGTGGTGCTTAACTCTTCCTCAGTGCCTTTGTCACTTTATTCCCTAGAGTTGCAGAAGCAGCCCCTGGGTATTCCTCATCACACAATCAGGGAATAAGATGGCACACAATTGATACACAATTGGATGCACAGTGTAGATATTCAGGAGAAGGGTTATACAGTGTCAAGACTGTGCAACTGTTCAACTGTAGGTTTATACCGTAGTCATGGGCTTAGACTCAGCATCGTGCTTGTGTAGGGTAAACCTACCCTCATGTAGTTAAGTATGAAAGCTGCACTACACCATCTTTTTGCTGAATGTTGCTTGTATAACAATGGATGTTTCTGAAATACTAGTTAATCAAGGCCATTTATGCCCCACACTGTTATAGTGCTATTATTCCACTTTCAACATCCTGTGGAATTCTGGGGTTTGTAGTTTACTGAGACTAAAGAGCTTTCTGGCTGAGAATTCTAAAGGCCCCTCCCTAAATTGCAACCCCCCGGATTCCACAGATGTTGAAAGTGGAATAATAGCACTATAACAGTGCAGTGTGGAAATGGCCTATGTTGTACATTAAAGGCATTGATCCATAATTATACACCATCCAAGAATTTGCAAATGCATTGCGTGGTTATACTCGCAGAACTCTGCTTGTGTGACTGTGAAGTGAAGAAAGATGTTAAGCAATGGCCAAAAAAGTGCAAGCACATGTATGAGGGAATATACAGTACATGTCTATAAAACACCCATAGGATGACAGCTATGATTGTGAAGCACTTAGTTTTGTGCTTGAGGGTGTTTATTTTTCCTAAAATGCTCTATCTCTGCAAGATCCTGGAACTGTGTCTCAAAAATCAATTATGGGGTGTCAACAGGCTGAAAGAAAAAAGCCCCCAGGGTATGTACTTGGTCTTCATCTCCACTAGTTCTAAAAGTAATGCCTATTTTCCTGGGATGAATTGAGAGAACCAGCTTGTGGGTTTGGAATGGCATATTTTGTTTCCTACACACTGGCTGGCTTCCTATGTTCCCATCTTCATGTTATGATCTCCAGACTGGCCCAGCCACTTTTTTCTACCAGGAGTACCAGTCTGCATGCCCTTTACAAATGCAGTGGCTAGCTGACAAAGCCATATTTCTTTTGTTTACAAGGGAGTGAAATTGGAGTCTGGCACTTGAGGTTTCAAGCTGGTGCTGACAAGGGCTGCCAGAGTTCAGACATTTGTCTTTCAGGAACTAGAATGATCCTACTGAAAATTCAGCAGATTATCTGTATGAGCTTCATTTTAAACTGAAGTTCAGTTGAGAAGCTTATGGCCCCAGAAGTATTTGGAAGCACAGTCCAAACAACTTTAGTGGGATCAATGCAGCCAACTTACCCAAAGAAGAAGATATCCTAGTATGTTACTATGTACTTACTGCGTTTCTATATTTCTGTTCTTTGGTTTTAAGGTTTTAGATATATAAACAGCACCAATAGTTATGCAATCAAAGCATCAGGCATAACATTCTGCGATATAGATTTGTACCTAGCAACCTGTGCTACCTTTGAATACAAACTGAAGGAGCGAGCCAAGAAAAAGCAATAGAAGAGACTGTACTGGTAATAGCTAAGACTGATAATTGGCAGAAAGCTCAGGCTAAATAATACTACCTTTGAAATGCTGACTGAAGTCTGTGGGATGTTGTGTGAATAATTTTGTGTATTGTGCGTATATGTGTATGAGAGAGCAAAGTAGCGTTTCAGATATTAAATGCAGTTCAAGGTTGATATATTTCCCCACTGCACTTTTTAAACAGTTCATTTATATCTTTAGACTCTCATATAAAGCCTAAGTATCATGTAACAGCCCTTTGGCTACACTTCCACCAAAGACTCAACCTCCAATCTAGGTCACACTCTCTGATCAGATTCAGGTTTCAATTACTCTTTTGCCTCTCACTAGGCTTCCACTGAGAATTAACCCTCCCAACACAGTCACACTCTCTGACTGGTTAAGGAACTCCACTCTTTAGCTCTTTTTGGCTAGAATCTCACTGAAGGACTCAATGCCAACAGGTATTTGGCTTTATACCACTTTTACTCTCAGCCACCAGCCCCTCCCACACACTACTGGACTGGGTTTCTCTCCTAAGGAGCTATTCTGGTTGCCTGGCAACCTGTCTCCAGGCTGCTCTGGAACTTCAGATAGCGACACCCCCAGAATTTGTCACAGAGAGAGAGAGAGAGGGAGAGAGAATCTACCAGAGTTCTAATCCAATGCTCAAACCAACTATACCACATTAGCTCTTAATGGGCCATGAATGCACCACTAACCCCTGTGTGCTCTTGTTGGCAACGGCATGGAAGCTGGCAAGATGATGCATGGGCCCAAAGGGAGTCCACACTTCCTTTAGATTCTCAGAACTATCTTCTGCATTGATGCACCCCAAACCAGGGATGTCTGGTAGATCCACTACTCAAGGAATCCACTGTTGATTTTATTGCCACTCATTTCATAGATGTTCTATAGAAATGAGAGCTCTGCTAGTGCTGAACCTCTGTAGATATAGGGTCCAGCACCAGGAGAATTCCTGTTGAGCTTGAAAGAACAACAGAAGAACTAAGGCGCAAACCAAGAGTGGTTTGGCAACCCCGTAATGATTGTTCAGCTGTGACCTCTGTTTTTCTCCCTTATCCTCTGGAACTCTTTTGTAGTATGTCTTTGAGAGGGAGATCAACTCTGAGAGATCAAGGTTCAGACTCCCTTCTCAGTCATGGAAATCTACCAGGTCATCCACTTTCAGCCAAAGTAGAAGGCAATGGCAAATGCCCTTGGAATAAATCTTGCCAAGCAAACCCTAGGATAGTGTTGCCATCAGTTGGAATGACAACAATTTTTTTACAAGTGAAGATGTGTATTTGCCCTGGGTGAACGGGAATGGGAAGTTTAGTTTAGTTCTAGTCAGTCTGTTCTATCCAATATGGCTGCTAAAGATTAGGTCATATTGGATAGTAAAGAGCTGAATTGTTCCAGTTTCTAAGATGTGAGAACCAAAGTGGGATTTCCCAAACTGCCTAAACAGTGCACCTCTTCTACTAATCATTGACACAAGCAGTGGTAACATTTGGATAATGTGAACCTGCATAAATTGCAACATATGTTGGCATATGAGTAATGACCAAATCATCTGAGTCTATGTGTGTTGGATTTCACATACGTAGACTCCATTCTAAGGCTATTCCCACATGGAAACACACCAATGGTGCCAGAGGTGAGGCATGAATACTGGGTGGGCAAAGAGGATAGTAGAGTTCTTTCTCCCTAGGCATATGTAGGAGAAGTGATCCAGATATGAACTAACAGCTTATGAAACCCATTATGTACCATCTTTGTGACAGCTGCACAGTTTATGTAAGCTCTGCTGTGGATAATGCTAAAACCGATATATGATAAAGCCAGAAAGATCCATGGGGAAGTCTGACGGACATTTTAACATTGAATTAAAAGCCATGTATTGCTCTATAAGTGCCTAAACTTTTGTTGAAGCATACAGTGGAGAGTGGCTCATATTTTCTCTTACGTCCTTTTATCTATCCTTGCACGTTCTATATTCTGTAAAGAAATGCAGCTATATGGCAACCCCATGCATCCTTCCTGTATTACATTCACAATGGCATAATTAAAGGTCAGTTGCTGTGTTTTGGATCAACTTTGATATTTCAAGGCTTTACAGCTCAATCAGATCACATCTGGCTGACAGCTGTTTGGCAATTTATCAGTCTAGGCCTTTCAGTGCAATTATCCAGTTGAGCATGAACTCACTCAAACTCCCACACTACGCATTAGCCTTTAAACTATATTTATTTTTCCCCATCTTCCATCTCATGACATCACACTTCAGAGCTGAGCTACTGTAAGCAGAATGAAATAAACTGGTATTTCAGCCAATAGTTCAGGTCTTCTTCTAAACTAAGAGCATGAAAATTTGATTAGCAAGTGTGAGAAAGTCTTTGGACTACAGTTCTCAGAATCCTGGGGATTCTCAGTCAGCTGCTATGCTAACTGGAATGTCCTTGGAGTTATAGATCAGAATCCCGTGGATACCTTACACTGGCATACTAGTCTGTCACTTTGGCCGCAGGGGTGTAGGGCCACAGTGAAATGAGCCCCTCCGTAAGAATTATGCTCCCTGAAATTTTCCTCCATTCTCCAAATCTCTAGCATTGCAGTAACCTAACACTTCAGTTGAGTATTTAGAAACAGAATTTAGGTATGAATTAAAAGGGGAAAGGGAATGTGAGCCCAGCAAATGTGAGTTTTTTGGTAGAACAATTTTCAGTATCTCACTCTCTGCAATGCTAGAAAAATTTCATTGGTGGGTAAAATTCTTATGGGGGGACAATGCCCTCCTCCTCTCACCATATCATAAGTTGCTTTCCAAAGTGGTGTCCAGAGGTGGTGGTGGGATGTCCGGGAAATTGATAACTAGTCATAGAGAACTGTCTTATCAGCTCTAAACAGCTTAGGATCTGGTAGACTGGTTTTCCCTGATAGAGATGGTTTCAATGCCATCCCCCATTGTCCTAGAGCCTGTGGACAATTGACTTTTTATGTCTTGCTGCCATCTATATTGCCACTGATGGGCCAGACTGAAATATATGTCTAACCTTACCTTCCCAGATGTGGCACACAGCTGGATTGGGCCTTGAATCTAGGTAGGAAGAAGCTGAACATACACAAACAATTTTTGCAAAAAAGGTCCATTCCTATGAACTGAGCTGAACAGCAAGAGATCAGTCAGATGGACTAGCTTTATCTGAAACATCAATATATTTATACAATTTTTCATCATTACATGAACAGAGAGAAGATTTGCACAAGAGTTGTTTAATGTTAAGTTGCAAGGTTTAAGAAACAGAGTCTTCATGGTCACATAAGCAACATTCTTCCTGTGAACAAACAAATGTTCAGAGTAGGACAGCTAAATTGCCCTTACTGTCTTATCTTATGGCCTTGACTGTAGACACAGCTTTTTACAGTTAGCAGTTTGCGAGAAGCCAGTAAAACAGAACTGATTCAGATCAAAATGTATTCAAAGACTTTAACCCATAGAATGGCTTATTTAGAATTGCTTAGGAACTCAGGAATAAAAGACTCAATGCTTGAAAGTATTTTTTGCACCCAACACTGAAACCATCAAACCAGTGTCATTTAACAAGATAGGGCCATAACCCAACAAGCAACTCTTCCATGCCTTAGTTATTGATCAGGGCAGAATTTCAGGTATAGTAGGTCTTTGCTGGATTTGACCCAGGATTTGTCTTATACTCAGGACCTATGCATATGTTAACCTTTGGGTTAGCAAAAGAAGAAAACTGAAGTTTCAAAATTCTCTCTAAAATTGCTCATTTGTACCTTCCCAAGACAAAGGCAAAGTATATTGTGGCTCAGAAATCTGAACACTTCAGGTAATTTTATGCATACAAAACAATGCAAGATGCTTGCTGAAATTGCTGATTTGTCCTTGTCCAGGTCTTTTTGTGAGATAAAACATGCTGAGCCTCAGAAATCTGAACACTCAAGAAACTCTTGGTAGTTTTATACATACAAAAACAGGCAAGACCCTGCCTGAAATTCTCAGGTGTCTTCTCCTGAGGTATATTGCAAGATAAAACATACCTTGTGTCAGAAATGTGACAACTTGTAAGGCTGGTGGTAATTCCATGTGTATAAAGTCATGCATACATTTCAAAAATGTGGCTGGCTGAAATGTTTGCAAGGGGTGGGCAACTGTGTGTGAACTAGAGTTGCGCCTAGAGGGGGTTTGGCTGAGCTGCCTTGCCATCTCACATTTACAGTATTTTTTTTTCTGTCCAGCCTGACCTTCCAGTCACCTCAGCTTTCATTTTATATCAACGTCAATTAATGTAGTTGCCAATTAAATAATATCTGCCGATTAAACCATATCCATCTTGAGAGGTACATGAGGCCATAACACTACCTGCAGTTATCATTGGATGCAGGCTTGGTACTTTAACAAGATTCTTTGCTAAAGATGAAGGCTGACAAGCATCATGCTCAGAGATGGAGGGAGGAAGACCCCAAGATTTCAATTGCATTTCCCTTTCTGAATATCTTCCCAACCAAGGTTCTTGTCACTTTTGTACTTGACCTTCTTTACTTTCATGTGTGCAAAAGAATAAGTGTCATGACGAGACAGAATGACAAAGAAAACACAGAAATGACTCGTGGTGTATATGCCACCTTCCACATCCTTGACAGAACTAGTTTTGTTTTTAATTTACACATCACTGGAACAAATACTTCAAAACCATCCATAAAATGCACAGAGCTGTCAACAAAAGGCCAGTTACCTGCAAATTCTTCTCAGACAACTAAGAGAAGCATCAGCTAGTGTTGTCCTGGAAAACTTTCATGGGAATACAGGTACCAGATTTGGAATAGGCTTTTAAATGAGGCCAAAATGAACCTTTTCCTTCTTCATGAAAAAGAGATGAGGATGTTTGAAGAGTAGGTGAAAACGTTCAAGAACCCAATCCAGGATTCTTTTTGTCAAAAGGTTTCCTCACTTTTAAAAAAAGTAAGCAAACATACTTTTCCGATACTCACTTTGTCCCCTATTGGACTTTTATTGTAGAAATGCTAAAACCCATGCCTGGGAAAGTGCAGATAGACAAACATGCTAATTTTCATTTTCATCTATAGTCAACATTTGGGAATGTTGGCAAATACCAATTAAAGAATGAACAGAGGCAATAGGTGATCAGTCAAGAACTCACCTGGTTTTGCAGAGTGCTTTGGAGAAAAAGTGGGCTATGAATAAATGAGTGATTTGGACAACTCAGGTTCAATTTCAGAAAAGACCAAATGATATTCCATGAACTCATAAGACACATCAGCTTATTCCATCACATCCAATTTGGACCTTTCCTTGCCCCACTGATGCCTTTTAGAGTACAACAGGATCATATTCCTCCCCCAGTGAATCTCCGTGCCTTTCCTTTGGCACAGACAAAAACCTTCAACAATGAGCAATGCTCCGGCTGTACACTTTTAATATAATAATAATATAGAAAGTATATAGTATAAGAATATAGTAATCTGGAATCCTGTTGGTATTTTTCAAGAGTTCCCTTACAGAAGCAGAATAATATTTTTCAGTCTATGTAGAATGTCTACATTCAGTTCAAGGTTGTGGAAGCAGAGCTGTACACACAGTGCCATTGTGCAAGCAGATGTATACACGCATAGATATGTACACTTAGGCCATTTCCTCACTACATTGTTATAGTGCTATTATTCCACTTTCAATATCCTGGTGGAATGCTGGGGTTTGTAGTTTGCTGAACCCAAAGAGCTCTCTGGCTGAGAATCCTGAAGGCCCCTCCCTAAAGTGCAAACCCCAGGATTACACAGGATGTTGAATGTGGATTAATAGCACTATAACAGTATAGTCCGGAAATGGCCCTTGTTGCACATTTGGGTGAGATTTCAGTTGTGCCATTCAACAAAAAGGTTGTGTAGCATAAAGAATGTGTAACTCCACAAATGGGTATTTATGCAACACAATTGATCTCACCAATGAAGCTTGAAAGGCTACTTTATTCTTTTTTAAGTATTTATCTGCTATGATATACTTATCCAACACACACTGGAACCACTGGATCATGATGCCTCACTCTGTAATTTGACAATTATAGGCATACCTTATAGCTACCTACCAATTATAGGCACAGTTATGACAAAAAAAAAATCTCCATTTTACAAAGTGTTGTTATCTCCACCTGTCTCCCCTACTTTCCTCCTTGCCCTCGGTCCAACTGGAAGCTTTTTTACGTTTTTTAGGCAGCATCAGCACTGGGGAGGATATTGAAGGAGGGATGGTGAAAAATAGACTTTTGCAATAACATGTCTGCTGTTGTCACATGCTGGTCAGCTTGCTCCCCCCCCCCGCTAAAAAACCACGCAGAGTTTATCAACAGCTTTTATTGAGGTAAAACAAGCAACTTAGCAACTTGCAAGAGGCCCTAAGACTAATATCAACTAAGCTGTTACAATGCAATTATTCCACTTTAACTGCCATGGAAACACTCTGTGGAATTCTGGGATTTGTAATTTATGGAGGCACAAGAGCTCTTTCAGTGAAAATCCTCAGTGCCCCTCCCTAAATGTCCAGCCCCAGAATTCCACAGCACAGGACCATCACAGTTAAAGTGGAATAATAGTGCTATAAAGGTGTTGTGTGATGGGTCCCTAAGGCAGACAAAAGCAAAGACAGCAAAGCCACATGGCAGACTGCCACTCACACTGGAATCCTCCTCCCCCCCAAAAAAAATCCTAAAGGCATATATAGAGTGACTTCAACATGGAACACAATATTTCATGTCATTGGTTCTTCTGTGAAGATTAACACCATGCCGGCAGAATGCATTAACCAGCAGTCGTACACAAATCAAAATTAGGAAAGAGGCAGAACTGTAGAGTAACATGGGGCTCTGAGGATTTTGATTTGGCCTGGTTGACACTTGGAAGAAAGGAGACTATGTATGCTACAGTCACTGTATGTGGCTTCCCAGATAAGCGTGGGACCCATTTATTCGTAATGGAAGCAATTCTCTCTGGCAGTTTGGAAAGTGACATTTTATGGGCGGGGATATTAAAGGCTGAAGCAAAGGTGGAGGAACAGAGGAACAAGGAGACTTTATCTCAGCTTTCCAGCCTTTTAATTTGTTTATTCTAATGTTCCTTGTGAAGTCCAGCCATCTGTTTGAACATATCTCCGAGAAGAAAATATATAGGTGTATTTGCTCACTTTGCAGGTAAAACCTCTGACCATTCAGCCAGTGTGTGTGTAGGGGGGAGGATACAAGCTTTTCAGGGTCAGTGGTGACTTTTTCAGGGAAGGTGGGAGAAGCCAACTTCTTGCTGCTGCTTACTCCAAAAAACAAAACAAAACAAAAGGATTGAGTGAGAAAAAACAACAATAAGTTCCAAATTTATTTATACTCATTGTAAAGTAATGGTTGTTGCTATAGAATCATAGGCCCTTTCCTCACCTTACCTTTTTCTGGCGCTGGGGTGTGGGGATCACGTGAGCAGCCTCCAGTGAGAGGCTCTCGTGTCCGGGGTCCTTTGGCTCCACACGAGCTGCCTTGCTTGCGCAAGAGCCCAGTTTCTTCCTTACGCAGTGCAGCCTGAGACCTTCCCAGGCTGCGCTGGGGCAGGAAGCGTGACCTGCGTGGCTCCGGAGGCTCCGCAAGCCAGGTGAGTGTGCATGGGGCCCAGGAGCAATGTGCAATCGCAGCTTCTAGCTGAAAATGAAAAGGTGCGTGATGGGCACCTGCCAGCCCCTGGAGTGTCGCGTGATTGTGAGTGCATCATGCAGATCGCTCCTCACAATCACACGACACTCCAGGCGCCCTTTTGCATGGAAAATGCCCTGCGAAAAGGGCCATTGAAACATAAAGCTGGAAGAGACCACAAGGGCCATTGGGTCCAATTCACTGCCATGCAGGAATGCACAATCAAAGCATTCATGACAGATGGTCATCCAGTTTCTGTTGAAAAACCTCCAAAGAAGGAGACTCCACCACACTCCAAGCCGCATATTCTACCATCAAACTGCTTTTACCATTGGAAAGTTCTTCCTAATGTTGAGCTGGAATCTCTTTTCCTGAAGTTTGAAGCCATTGCTCTGTGTCCTAGTTTCTGGAGCAGCAGAAAACAGGCCTGCTCCATCTTCCATATGACAATCTTTCAAATATCCAAACATAGCTATCATGTCACCTCTTAACCTTCCCTTCTCCAGGCTAAACATACCCAGCTCCCTAAGCCACTCCTTATAGGACATGACTTCCAAGCCTTCTACCGTTTTGGTTGCCCTCCTCTGGGCACGTTCTATGATTCTGTGATTAAGGAGAGAGAGCAACTCTAAGCCTTTCTACTCATTCTCCCAGTTTGTTGTAAGGAGACAGATGGTTAACATAAGAGAAGACTCAGAAAGTTGGTTCCTTCCACACTGTATCATGCTTCCATCCAGAATTCTATCACCTCATATTGTGTTGAATGGATCTCAAAAAGTTACCATTTTCTGCAACTGCATTTCAATCTTTCCCTTCAAATTTTGCTTTTAGCATTCCATCTAGGCCACCAGTGTCTCATGCCATTCATCAATTTCCATCCAGGCTTCCCTGCCAGAAACTTGAAACAAGATTGAATTTTGCACTTTTTAAAAAAAAAATGTTTGAGATGAAATTCAAGGTCCCTGGTTAATGAAAGCATGTGTGGACACCTGAGGGAAATCAAGAGTGTTTAAATACGTTTCACATCCCTGAACAACACCCACCAAATTAAAAGATAAAGGATCTGTGAGATAGAGTAGTGGCTTCTGGTGTGTGTTCCAAGGTTATCAGGGATTCCTTGGAAGCTCAGCAGGAGTTCTTTAGTGAGAAATCAGGGGTGGTAGCATATCTTTTTTCTGAATGACAGTGTGTTTGCCCATGATTACCAATCACCCTCATAAAATGTGAAATTAGAGCAGCAAAGGACTGTGGGAGCACTGAGTATATTGTAAGCATTAAATGTGCTCCAGGTCACACCTTCAATTTACAAGAGGCAATGGTGGGGCCTGGAAGATCTGGCAAGTCCCCCACATGAAACTGCAGAGGGGATAACAGTGATGTAGACTCGAGTTATTGACTTATATTCAAGTTGGACTTAAGTCACTTCAGTGACTTAACTCGAACTTGACTTGGCAACGAATGATGCACCGACTCGACTCAACTCAAGACTTGTATATTTTTAGTGACTGATTTGCTGCCCTTGGTTCAGTAACATAACACATTAATCCAGAAACCTTATGACTTTGAACAACACTTCCATCTCTTTTTCCCTACTGGTCACATGACAATCTTTCTCAAGGTCAAAGTGTGGGCACTTTTCTCAGAAGGGAACATCAAATGGGTTAGACAATGGGCTCAAGGCAGGCTTGAAGTCTGCTCAGCAGCCTGTCCCTGCTGCATATCACAGAAGCCTTCTACAACTTTTCTTAAGAGCAGAAGACAAGACTTGTCCCCAGAGTGCCGGCTACATTTTTCAAAGAGGAACACCAAATGTCTTAGGCAACAGGCTAGAGGAGGAAGGATTCTTCTAAAGCTTTTCAAGCTTCAGTAACAGGGAGTGAGAAGGATCCTATTCCCCACTTCTGAAAAATCCTCCAGCCTTGGAAATGGGAAGTAAGAGGATCCTATTCGCCACTTCCAAAGCGGCAGATGGCAAAATTGCAAGCGTGGAAGGCCGACTCTGCTTAAATTGTTATAACTGACTTTATGCAACTCTGTCCAGAAACTCTGGAATGTAGGTTAGGGTATAAAGTTGGCTCCCAGACTTGAGACTTGACTTGAAAGTATCTTCAAGGACTTGAGACTTGAAGTAAAAGACTTAAATACATCACTGGGGGATAGTGCCATGTTTCTCACCTGCACCACCCCAAGATCCACACCAGTGTGCCTAATGTATCTGGAAATGATGATGGAATCATATTTGGTCAGTTGATGGAATCATATTTGGTCAGGGGACTTGGGGAGCTAAGGGTCATGGGAAGTTTTGAAGGGTTTTGGAAATAAAACTACTGCATTTTGGAGTTGCTTTGAGCCATTTTCAGCTGATTTGGGCCATTTCCACCCTACATTGTTATAGTGCTATTATTCCACTTTTAATGTCCTATGGAATCCTGAGATCTGCAGTTTAGGGAGGGGCATTTAGAATTCTAGCAGCCAGAGAGCTCTTTGGCCTCAGTAAACCCGAAACCCCAGGATTCCACAAGATGCTGAAAGTGAATTATAGCACTGTAACAGCATAGGGCAGAAATGGCCAAAATGCCAAAACAGAATCATAGAATCATAGAGTTGGAAGAGACCACAGGGATCAGTTTTCAAGTTTTCAAATTGGCAACAATGCCAGTGCTGCTGATATCTATACTAGTAAAGTTACATCTGCCATTAGGGTTGTCCCTGTTCTCAGCAACTGCGACAGGCAAAAAAGTCTTTTTGGGAAAAATATTTGTTGGGGATGATAGGAGTTTCAGCCCCATGGAAACGCAGCAGAAAAACCAGAGTTCAGCAAGCCAACAGCAGCAGAGTATCCCCAGTAAGGATACTCACACACAGAGGAGTTTCTTCCAAAACAGGAGGCACTTTATCTTGCAGCAAAGTTCCGTTATACACAAAACATAGGAGAGATGGACAAAAGCTTGCGCCAGGCACCAGGTTTGGTCAACAGACAAATACATACTGGCGTTGCTTTGTTATATACATATCTACAACCAATCAAGTAGAGGTTTGCACACCTCCCTCTACCATCTGCACACGACCCCGGTTTCTTATGCAACCTTGCAATTACCCTCAGCCGGAGCATGATGCAACATCTTTGCAATGGGCTGATCATTTTCCCAGGGTTCCCTGCCTGGAATCCCTGACAGTATTATAGTACTGCTATTCCACTTTCAACATCCTGTAGAGTTCTGGGGTTTGTAGTTTACTGAGGCCAAATCTCTCTGGCTGAGTATTCTAAATGCCCCTCTCTAAACTGCAAACCCTAGGATTCCATAGGATGTTGAAAGCGGGAAAATAGCACTCTCACAGCATAGGGTAGAAAGGCCCTAAATCTGGATGCAACCAATTACTTCAGCAAGTTTTACATTTATTTCCTGAATGGAATCCTTCAAAGCTTCTGTTTAAATTTCAGTTCAGCTTGAAAATGCTTTTAAATTCCAAACAAACTACAATTCAGTAAGTTAGTGAGTTACAATAGCATAGGTTGGACTTGCACTATCATAATCCACTATTTTGGTCATTGTAGAATTCTTTACCAATCACACAAAAACCAAAATAGCCCCCTTAAAGCCACAGTTGAAGAAATCCAACTTCCTCCCCTCCAAGCAGATGATCATTTCCATATTGGAGGGGGGAGGGGAATCAGTAAAGACACTTGCAACTCTTTTGCTATAGCTGGAGGTTTTGCAAAGATATCACCAGTACAGACCTCCTAGGGACACCTGAGTGTTCCCTGCATATGCTTCTTGCAGTATACCCAGTTACAAGAAAATACATGTAGCTGGATGCATTTTTGGATGTTCCCTACCTACTCAGGAACGACATGAAAATGACTATGCCAGGGAACACAGTGGTGGGCTTGTAGAGGTGGGGGACAACATTAGGAGAGACATTGTCATGGAGACATAGATATGTTCCAGACATGTATCTATCAAAGCAGCCATAAATTTCCCAATGCAATGATGTATACATCCAGATTCTCACCTTTTATTGAGATTCCCCTTGGACTCTCATCATGGTCATATAAGCATATCCACGATATACCAAGAACTGCAATCAGTGAGTTTCTCTGTTCGCTTCTCTGTTCTTGTTGTATTTTATGTGCATTCTCCCCTTTTCATGGCTTGTCCTTGTAACTTCATTTCAAAATAAGATTTCATTCTTTTGAAATGTAAGCTGCTGTGATAGAACTAAAATGAGACATGTCACTCGAGCTTGTCCAATTTGCATATTAATTCACTGTAAAAACCTTGTAGCTTGGTAAACCCCCTTCCTTTTTTCCGTCCTCCACTGTTTTAACACCATGCAGCCGTCCCTCTTACATGGGCTGAACCTTAAGACTGTGACTCCTGGTGCTGACACATAAGTAATTAATTTCTTTGCAAGCTTTTCTGGCTTGCCTTCTGTGTCTTCTGGATTTTTTTTTGCTAGGGAAGATAATCACTTTGGTGGACACTGGAAGAACAACCGAGAGAGCAATCTATCAATTAAAAAGCTGCTGGTATGTGTATGTGTGTTGGGGGGGATGTCATTTAAGGAAGTTGTACGCCAATTAGGCAGGTGCAATTATTTCTGCTGCAATTATTTCAGATCACTTGCTTCCAAATGTGTACTCTGGTTCTAATCAGTCACTCATTAATCTTAACTATATTGGCGTGGCATCCTCATGCATTAAGTAGACAAATAAACAACAAAAAATGCAGTATAAGGGAATTAAGCTGCAAAAAAACCCTCAGGGAGCCAGCTTCCCAGGTTGTGCATACTGTATGCCTTTTCACCTGCTCACTCAGTGACAATTCCAGCCACTGTCACCCATCCCTCCATGCACACATATAGATACATGCACACAGACTCTCTCTCACAGACAAGAGTTGGCACTGTTCAGTGTTTTGGATGTTGGACTAGTAGCTGTGCCAAACTACACACACACACACACACACACACACACACACACACACAAATATAGGCTACTCCTATTTATCTGACAGACTAGGGACCAGAGCACTGTCAGAAAATAGAATTGGTTGAAAAGCAGAACCCATGAAGGGGCATGAAGGACTTACAGAGGCTCTGAAAGAACTGAGGGGGCCTCTCCCACTCAACGCCGATCTCTGCCCTTGAACAGGAGATAGGAACTTCCCAAAATTCCCTTAATTAAACACGGTCACCACCCAGTGGATTAACCCTTATCTTAGCAGCACAACTGGATGCTGCAAGGGAGCCACCAATCTCTAAGCTTAGAGATCCCATTTCTCTCCTCACCCCCTCTAGGCAAGAGGAATCCTATCTACGCGTGTTGCCGAGAAACACGTGGGAATGGAGAGAATCAGGAAGTTTTTTAAAGAAAAGCATTTATTCTAAGACAGACAATATAGATAAAAGAAATCATTATTTATGAGAGACCACTTCCTCTCAGGTTTACTTGGTAGTTACAAGTATAGATAGTTTCCTCAGATCAGCCAAAGCTTTCAAAATAACATAAAATCTTAACGCGAACAACTGAGTAACACTCTAAGCTACTCACATTGTTGGTCAGTTTCTGAGATTGTATGCTGAGGCAGCCAGGAGGTGAGGCCTGCTGGCCTCCTGCTACTGGTGTTATAGCCCCTCTGGTTGATGTCTTGGATGTCCTCCTTTGTTCTCTCTCTCTGTCTTCATGGTCTCTTGAGGGTTTATATAACTTCTTCATCAAAGCATCTCAAAGATTCTCACCTTTATGCCCTTGATTGGACAACTATCTCCTATGAACTATCTGTGATGCTGACCCTCACTTACTATAACCTAACCCTAGTAATTTGTTAACCCTTTGTATGAATTATCTCCCTTCAGCTCTGTTACCTGAGGTTCAATTGTTACCAACCACACATGCTACCTGTACATTCTCTCAGTTATGTCATTCTCGTCTTGAATGGCAATGGTGTGCAACTGAACTAAGACACCAAATGTACAAGCACAGGAGCAATCAAAACTGCATGTGCATCCATACACAATGACACCACTTATGCAACTCTGCTTCAGCAACCTTGAACTGAATGTGGCTATTCTATGTTGGAGAAAAAAAATATATCTAACTGCATTCAAGGAGAACTTATGTGTGCATAAGGCACCAACAAGATTCCAGTCTCCGGCTTCTAGAAATAAATATAGATATTGTCCCATGCTTCCTGTTCAGATTTCTAACAGCAAGAAACACATTTCAGTGCCTATGAAATAAGCTTAGGGTTGCCAGAGTGAATACTGGACAGGGCTCCTATACCTTTAATGGTTGTGTAGAAAAGGAAGTTTCAGAGATATTGCTTGGTACTTGGTTGCACATTTCTAGTTCTCAGTCAGGCAACCCTGAATATAGCTTTCCTCCTTGTTATTATCTTATTTAAGGCTATATAGAGCACTTCAAAAGCCAGCATTGTGTAATGGTTTGAGCATAGGACCACAACCACAGTGATCAAGATTCTATTCTCTGCTCATCCATGGAAACCCACTGGGTGCATCACACACTCTCAGCCTCAGAAAACCCCATGATAGATTTTCCTTAGGATTGCCATAATTCAGAAATGACTTGAAGGTACACAACAGTAACAACACAGTACTTCAGAAGGTTCAAAGTCTTTCTAAAAGCTGATCCTGAAAGAATGCCCATGAGACAGGTCACAGAATAAACAACAACAACAACAACACAGAGAGCTGGAAGACTGCACAACAGCCACGTAGTCCAAAGCCCTGTGGATGCAGGAAATCCTGTTTAAAAGAAACTTCCACCAAAGGACAGCATAGCGGACACATGCCGTATCTTTGTAAATGTGAGGAGCTCAGGTGGTGGTGCCAGCCAGCAACCATGAGCTCATGTTGGAGTATAGGGAAGCCTGCAGTGGTTACCCATAATAACCCTTGCTTATTCCAGTGGCTTGTCTTCACTACTGCTCAAACAGCTACTGAGTGTTTCACTGAATGGGAGGGATGGTAGAACAGTCTCTTCCATATAGGGAACTACTCAGCAGCTCTGCAAGGAGTACCAGAGGTAAAACACTGGAGTAAGCAAACCACACTGCCTCCAACCTATAACTTTAACCCAGACAGGTCTCAAAACTGAAGCACCCCTTTGGATCAGCACTGTAAAAGATGCCATGGTCTTGGCTTAGAACTTGTTCCTTGCTGTAAGGTGGGGTGGCCAAAATAAGAGCAAGCTGGCAGTTAGTTAAGTACAGCACAGTTTTCTAAGTGCTCCCAAGGCAACTGTTTCAATCTCTGTTTTAGAACCTTTCCTGGGACTGATATCTAGCTGACTGGTCTGTAGTTGCCTCAATGCCCTACACCACACACAGACACATAGACACACACACACACACACACACATTTGGAAGATGGGGACAATATTTCTCCTTATACTAGTGTTCTGGAATCTCTACCTGTTCTTCAAGAATTCTCAAAGATTATAGGCTGCTCTTCTCAGATTTCAGAAGTTCCCAGGCCTGAATACATTGAAAATAGCCAGGTGTTCCCATCTCCTGATTTCTATCTGAGACTGTGAAACCCTACCTGCATTATTTATTTGGTTGTCATCACACTGAACACTGTTTTCCTTTGGCAAGAAGCCAGAGATTGTCAAGCAGTTCCCTCTTCTCTTCCTTTCCACCTTCCTTTGTTGTTGTTGTTGCTGTCATCATCATTATGGTCATTATTTAAGTCTATTTTATTTTTATAAGAATAACAAGGGAACACCACAGGTAATATAATCACAGGTTGCAACTGGAAAATCTGCAGTACAATGCTCTGAGTATTTCACTATTTCTTGGCAAGCTGCTTCATATGATTTGACTTTGTTCCAGTACATCAAAAAGGGTCTCTAACTGGTATGTGTGTAGATAGTCTATTTATTCAGACTCTATTTTAAAAAGTTGTTTTTCTCATCACCACAGTTGGTCAAGCATTTCAAAACCATTGGGTTACAGTAAGTAAATTTGTTTTCTTCCAATCTTTTGCAGCTAGAACATGGCCACAGTTAGGAAATCATTTACTAAATGCTGATTTTCTCTCTCTATCTCTTTCTCAAGTTTTTGAGTGTTCAAACATGCCTAGCAACAAAACATTTGGTTTCAAAAGCAAATTGTTCTGTTTTCTCTTTAGTTATTACAATAATACACTTCCTGGAATTTATTAGGTGTTGGTTAATTGATGCTTAGAATAGAGGCACTGAAATCAATGGGATGTAAGTTGGCCTTGTCTAACCTGAGTCCCATTGTTCTTCATGGGTCTATTCTATGTTAGCAATGGAAAAATAATTCAGTTTCCCCTTTCCTCCATATTTTTTTTTAATTCAAGTTTTTCTTTGGTTTTTGGGTTGGTTTGTTTGTTTAGTTTTGCTTTGTTCTGAACTGGAAAAAAAAGTGAGAATTTGAGTAAAGCTACTGCAAGATTAGACAAAACCATATTGTCCCCACCTGACATGAGGATGAGAAGTCTCTGGCCCTTTCTGTTTGATGCACCCAACCCGCCATGAGATTGGGAGAAGGATGGGGCTGGGACAACATTTATGCACAGTGTTATCCTGGATCTGTCCTTCTCCCATCTCCTGGCAGTGCAATCATGCCATAAATCATTGACTGGTTTTCCCCGTCAATGACAGTGATCATGCTGCCCTTACACTGTGCACCCACACTTACCTTTACTGTGACGGCCTTGGAAGCGCAATGGCTACGCTTCCTTCCCCAGTGCAGCCTGAGGTAGTATGTGACTGCACTGTGGCAGGAAGAGGCATGCCCATCACACTTTCTCATTGCTGCAGAGAGCCAATGCAGAGGGGAGCACTCCATCACGCTCCTCTCCTGGGAGAGCCACTGCTGCCATCGTCACTGGATGCTGCTGGGATAGAGGTAAGCTGTGGAAAGGGTCTCTGAGAAGAAACAGAAACAGCAACACTCGTTCAGCCTTAACACATACATTCAACACAGTTGACATATATTCAACACAACTGAATGTACGCATAAGGTTTCAAACTCAGAGTTGGAATGGTTGCAATAGATAACCTATGCATCTTTGAACAAACACTGGACATAGCCCTTACAAAACATCTGCAATCCATTTCTAACATTAAGAAAGTTAGCCATCTTACCAACAGGGGAAATCACCAATGGTGGTGATATTGTACATCTTCTCCACCATGCTTTGTTATTCCGCCTCCCTACCTCTTTCACAATGGATGTAAAATGAATGAAATATTCAGCCATCAATAATAGTTCTGCTTGTGCTCATTTTAAAAACAACCATTCTGAATGAAATCTAAAGCATATACCATAAACAGTGATCAAGTATAGATCAGGCTGGTGAAAGTGAAGTCCATGAGCCGCAAGTAGTCCTTGGATATCATTTGTGCAGTTCTTCAGCACTTCTCTAAAGTGGCCTCCCTCTTCCAAAAAATCCTGGTGCCATCCTTCTAGAAAACTGAAACAGGATATATAAAATTGCCTGTAAACATCTCACTATGGCTTCTGTACAGAACCACCTTGCAATCTTTGCTGGAAGACCTGTTCATATCTCAGTCATGTGTAAGTTCTCTTATGGAAGTGGTTGTCCACACTGAGTTGTACATTTGGTTGCACATTTGGTGTCTTGTTTCAGGTGTTCACACAACACAAGGGTTATAGACCACAATTAAGACATTGTTACCAGGTCATACACCCCTCCTTCATGATATGGTTTAACCAATTGGCATAAATATAAATTATACAGTTCTATGGTTGCATGGCCACACTGGAAAAGATGAAACTGACTGCATGCATGTGTTGCAATACATAAAATGAGGATGAGACCTCATACCATGGTTAGGTCATAGCTAGGGAAGCTCCCAGACAATGGACTTGCAAATGTCCATGAACAACTCAACCACCAGAGACAATGAAATCTAAAACTAAAATAACCGTCTTCAACCCTCTTTCCACTCCCCAGCAAAGTCTTCCTTTATTCCCTTTCCAGCCCAGAAATCAAGGAACTATCATGATTCCCGTCATTCCTTTGTCACCTAATGCTAAGACTGTTAGCTCATTCTGGACCCCATTGTCCACTCTCTGTACCCTATTGTCTACTCTGCCTGAGAGCCATTAATACCTTCACCCTCCAGGCAGAAACAGAATATTTAAACCCTGACTATGGGCTAGCCAACTCATATACTTTTGGCATACTTGTCATCACTCTGTCACTCTAATTCCTTTGACTTCTAGTCTGAACCACAATCACTTCTTTGCATCTCTCCAGATTAGTAAATATCACCCACCTCACCCTAAACTCTCACTATCCAAACTTTTCCTTCTGTTAGCCTTGTGTGATTGTAAGACTGTTTGGAGCATGTGCATATGCAATCATTAATTCCCCCAGTAAAACAAATAGGCTTACTTTTAACTCTCAGGCTGTTTTTTTCCCCTGCTTTAGTATCAGTATACACAGATATAAAAGATCTTGTAAGGTTACTTCCCTGTCACAGACCTCCTCTTTGAGAAAATATTCCCCACCATTTCATGGAGGTACTGGTATCATGGCTGGACCAGTAAGTCACTCATGTTTGGGGTGAAAAGATAACTGCACACAGAGATTTATACTATACAACCATGATGTAGGATCTCAGCCTTTATTGCAGCTACAAACTGGCCAAAAATGGCAATGGGAAGTGATGTGACATCACTACTAATGTGGACCATGGTGGGATGTGTCACATATGCAAAAAAATTGTTCTACCCACTCCTGCTATAAGTAGTTGAAATTAAGGAAAAAGAGAAACAATGAACCAGTAAGTAAAAGAGTTGGGAAATGGCCAGGAAGTTGAGGGATGAAGGTGAACAGAACATCATCTTTCATATCCTGGTTAATGTAAATGTTCAATAAAGGGTCAAAGCAGGCTGCTATACTTTGAAGATATATTTTCTGAGTGGCAGCTGGATAAGTTAGTTTTTCTTTTTTCCAAATGGCTTTCTTATTGAATTAGAGAGAACTACACAGGCACAATAGCAGTAATTGCATTTAAATGATTTCAGAATTTCCTAACATATCTTATTTTGCTGTTGTATGCAGCAGACCTTTGTATGGACTGCACGAATGACAGCGTTCAGAAAATGAGTGATTGGCTGTCAGTTTAGAAAAACATTTGAAAACAGTATCCTTCAAACTTTCTCTCCTCCCCACCCCATTCAGTAAACATTCCACCTAGTGTTGTCCTGAAAACTTCCATAGACAGATGAGCATTCTCAAACAACGGAAAGGATTCCGAGGGCCATCTAATCCAGACTCCCACCATTGCAGTAATCCACAACTATAGCAACACTGGGATATGGTCATCTAACTTTGCCTGAAATACCTCTGGTGAAAAACATATCCATCACACTCTGAGACAGTCAGTCCAAATCAAATTGGGATCAAATCCTCCATCCCCTTGCTGTTCAGGACTACACAACAAAGCCACTCTTGAGCTATTGTTGTCCAAACTCTGCTTAAACACTTCAAAAGGAGGAAGACCTATTTGAAGCCATCTGTATCATTGTCAAACACTTCTTACTACCAAGAAGGGAGCTGGACACATCATACTTTAGCATCCTTCTCATCAGCATCACAAAACTTCATCCATAGAGTTCCATCCCTCCATGCAGCTGGCTGGATTTTATGGTGGGCTTCAGGGACATTTACAACTGGGCAATGATACTCTCTTCTTAAATGCAAATAAGAAACAGCTATAAGATCATAAGTCTAGCTTATGACAGTGTAACTCACTGACAAGGTGATGGCTATCTATTACTTCTCTATTTATTTAATATCCATAACTGCACATATATATCAGAAAGCGTGAGCAGCCAAGGAAGTTGGAAAGATTGAAGAGAAAGTGATATGAAAGACACAAAACACAGTAACAGTTTTGCCCAACCACCTCATAATCATAAGGTAAGCTCCAAAATGCCAGTAAAAGAAATTCAGAAGAAAATTATAGGCAGCTAGAGCACAAAGCAATACAACTAAAGCCTCTTTAATCTAGGAAGAACAGTGATGGGGCTGAAATGATTTGGTATGAATTTCATACAAAGTTATCTTATTTGCAAATTCTGGATTCCAAAAATAACTAAAGAGGATCACAAGCAATTTCACCCCCTCTTAAAAATCTCTTGTGAGTTTTATAATTTTATATGCCTTTTAATATTTAAATTGTTTGTATATTTTTAATGTTTTTTTTTAACCTTTTGGAAGCTGCTTTGTCTGCCATCTTTGGAGAAAAGGCAGCATATAAAGTCAGTGAATGAAGGAAGGAAAGAAGGATATTGCCATCTCATAATCAGAGCTATACCGCCTACTGAATAAGGGAGTCCTATTTTATGGCTGGAAAGTATTGATTACTTGTAGATAGGGAAAGCAAAGAATTACACTTGAAAGTAGGTATTTATACTTAAATATCTCTTCTCTGATGATGGCTGATTCAGAAGGAAAAGAAAAGAAATGCCAAAGTTTTAAGAGGAAGCAAACAAGCAAAGAATTACTTCTGGTCCAATAGCTACTCCTCATATTTAACGTTCTAAGGGTAAAAGTTAGAAAACTGGGGACAGTATAAATGGTAATGAATAGCTCTACACAGCTCCCTTTGAAATCAATCAGGCTTCAATAGGAATTGGACCTGATGCAAAATATTGAGAAATTATAGACTCCAGCAAATAAATAAAGCAAATGGGAGAGCGCCATTGAACTTCTTAGCAAGCCCTGTTCTAAATCACCAACCTGATCTATATTTTCCTGGAATTTACACAAAGCATCCAATTTCAGCTTGCCTCATGCATCAATACATCATTCAAATTGGTTCACATTTTTTTTCTAATCCTCAGTAGAATCTTTTCTTACAGGGCTCTGATATTTCAAAGCAATCTTAGAGTTTTCAGGCTGTTGAAACAAATGGTGATGCATAGAGAAACAATACTTCGCAAGCCCGTTCACACCTAGATATTCCTTGTCTACCTTCTCCATGGGTTTCAGGGTAGAGAGAAAAATTAAAGTGGATACCAGTTATGCATAGGGATGTGAGGAAAGGAAGCAACAAGTAATTTTAGCCATATTCTTCCCATTAAGAGAGTCTTAGAAAATCATAGTTTTTGAAGCCTATTCACAAATTCAGGGCTTATTCTGTGCAAAATTCGCATTTTTTTTGCACAGAAAACAGCTTTTTTTTTTCTGTGCAAATTATCTGTCTATGAATTTTGCACAGAATAAATCCCCAGTTCCAAGGTTTTTTTTTTCTGTCCAAGAAATATTTCTGCACAGAAATATCATTTTCTGTACAGAAAACTGTTTCCTCTGAAGAAAACATGCAAAAAAAAATGTGCAAATTTTGCATAGAATAAATCCCTAATGTTCAAGATTCCCATCAGTCCAAATGTCTTCTCACCAAGGGCTTTCAACAATAGTAAAAGCACATTTTTGACAATTTTCCAAACATCTTTGAATATTATTTCCATCCCTAATTAGGAACAATCATTTCCAACATTTCAGTTCAAAGATGTGGTCGCTGGGACTGGAGGGAACTCACTTGTACTCATTCCCTGGACTACAAGCAACCAGATGGGATCAGCAAGTAAGTACATTTTTACTTCTTGGGCAATTACCTGAATGTTTCATTTCCTAGCTTTACAAAATCCATTTCTGGCTACGTGGCCAAGAGGATAATACTCAGAATGGACACACAGAACCCCACGTTCAAAACCTTATAGCTGGAAGGAAGTTATGCAGTGGAACGAGAGACCAGAGGGTTAATGTACTCAGTATTTCTAATTAGTAGCGATACTGGCATTATCTCCCCACTCCACTCCTTGTCCTCTTAATTGAACAGCAATACTCTTGACAGATGCAGAAAGGAGGAGATATTTCCTCAACAAGGAGAAGTATAAGGTACTACGCTTGGGCAGGAAAAAAAATTAAATGCTCACATATAAGATGGGAGACACTTGGCTTGACCACAGTACATGTGAAAAGGATATAGGAGTCTTAGTAGACTACAAGCTGAACATGAGTCAGCAGTGTGATGCCACAGCTAAAAAAAAGCCAGCGTACCACTCTATTCTACTTTGGTCAGACCCAACCTGGAATATTGTGTTCAGTTCTGGGCACCACAGTTCAGGAAGGATATCGACAAGCTAGAACGTGTCCAGAGGAGGGTGACCAAAATGGCAGAAGGCCTGGAAACTATGTCCTATGAAGAAAGGCTTAGGGAGCTGGACATGTTTTATCCTGGAGAGCAGAAGGTTAAGAGATGACATGATAGCTATGTTTAAATATCCTAGGGTTTGCAGTTTAGGGAGAGGCTTTTAAAATTCTCAGCCAGAGAGCTCTTTGGTCTCAGTCAGCTATAAACCCCAGAATTCCACAGAATGTTGAAAGTGGAGTAATAGCACTATAACGGTGTAGTGTGGAAGTGGCCTTATTAATGGATAAAATTAATTAAAAAGAAAGGCAGGCAGATAAAGCAAGAGAGAAGGAAGTTCAAAAGAGAGAGCATCAAAGAGATCAGCTCAGATAACAAGCAAGAAGCACCCATTCCTCATCTTGTCTCTTTCACAATCTGCTACTAATACAACCAAATCTGGCAAACAAAGAGTTTCCTGAGGAGATATTTGGCTATATAACTTCAACAGCCTCACAAAGTTTGTTCTCCTAAACACAGGGGATTGGAGACTAGACGTGAGATTCTTGCCTCAGATTTCCTGACAGACCTTTCAACATATAAAGCCCATCTATTCTACTACTTCTTCAACCTTGTATCACACCATTTGGCATTTCCTTTATGTTGTCATATTAGGGAGACTTTCTAGCTTTTTCTCAATAATTTTTAACCTCTGGATTGGTCTGAAGTGTTTTGTACTGTGTCATTCCATTTCAGAATTGGATGGGGCCAGTCTGATCTCATCTGGAGCTGATACCCATTGAGTTGAATCAGCTCAATTCACTTCATTTTGGGATTCAGCAAATCAGCTGCAAAATTCCAATTTGAATGACTCCTTCTGTCTTTCCCAATTCTCTTTTAGTGATGTAACATTTTGTATATGAGCTTCTTTTTTCTTCCCATTCTTTCAGGCCATAAATTCTGCTTTTTCATGAACTGACAACCCGCCCCAAATACATGTGACAAATACCAGGACAACGACATCCCTATTTTGATACACTCCCTTCTGCAGGGCAATATCAGCCACCATGTGTATGAGGTTTTTTCCCCCCTTACCCAAGCAGAAAGCAACTGTCATTTTATGACAGCATGGTTTGCAAAGCTACATTGGTTCTATTCGCTCATCCTTATGAGTCATGGCTATAAAACTGTCTTCCACAAATATCAACAACCTTCCTGATATTGATGGAAGTTGTCCAGATGTAGAGCAAAGGCCACAAAAGGCAGCCTGGGGAGATGATGGAACTGAGGGCTTATCAGGCCAGATTCGTAAGTGAAGTGGCAGGATAATAAAGTAACACCAACACCCAATATGAGTATGTACATAGATACTATTGCTCTTTTGATAGTTAGAGAGCCTGTGCGTCTGATTTAAAGCAGAATAAAAAAAATGGGAATTGGCTGGGAAATTAAGTTCTGCCCAAGTGGTACCTGATATTATTATTACTGATCTAGCTTAAATGGCCAACTGTATTGAAGTAGTCACAGTCCGATCCTGCAGTTTCTTTCTTCTTGACTTTCTCAAATTCTGACTTTTCGTCCTAATATTCAATTCCATCTTTGTAGCTGGTTGTGAGACTTGTTCCCCTTCCACCCTGAAATTCATGCTTGAGATCCAACATCAAGGAGAAAGAGAGTAACTTTACATCCATGGAGTCCTATTGCAAGTGTGCTCTGCCACCTTCTTACTGAAATGTGATAATGAGCAACTGAATGTTGCAGCCGCTTCATGGACTGGAATACAAACCAATGGAATTAAATTACAGAGGAGAAGAAGAGAGGGGAAAAGAGGGGGAGAGAGAAAGAGATACCCCACACAAACATTAAGAGAACCTTCTTTACTGCAAGAACTGTTCAAGAGTGGAATGGATTGCCTCAGATAGTGGAGGAATCTTTTTCTTTGGAGGCTGATAAATAGAAGTTCAATGAGCAACTTTCAGGAGTGCTGTAGCTGTGTATTCCTGAATGGCAGGGAGTTGAACAAGGTTGCCCTTGTGGGCCCTTCCAATTCTAAGATCCCATGTGAAAACCAATGTTTATTTGCAGACACAATGCAATGTATATACACCTCTATGCACAATGAGCATCCACGCACAATGATTCACTTATTTTATGCATCTGTTTAATTTATATCTCATCATTCTCCCTGCAAAGGATTCAAGGCAACTATATAAAACAAAGTCCAACTAAGCCACAACTTTTTAAAAAAAGACACGTTAAAAACAGATTTAAAAGTACAGTTAAAACATAGTAAGATATAGACAAAACACATCCCCATTATAGGTTCCCTCTACTGCAACGACTTGAAAGCCAAAGACCTGCCAAAATAAGAATGTATTTGCCTGCTGGTGAAAAGTCAACAGAGGGGCTTGATCAAACTCCTGTTGAAAGGAGTTCCACATTTTGGGAGCAACCACTGAGAAAGCTGCCTCCCATATTGTTAGATAGGATAGCTGGGCCAAAGATAACAAAATGAATTTCAACATAAAGAAATGTAAAGTCCTACAGTTAGGTAGGAAAAATGGAATGCACAAATATAGGATGGCAGACACCTGGCTGGATAACAGTATATGTGAAAGGGATCTAGGAGTCTTGGTGGACCACAAACTAAACATGAGTCAGCAGTGTGATGCAGCAGCCAAGAAAGCCAATGCAATACTTAGTTGCGTCAATAGGAGTATGGTGTCCAGATCAAGTGAAGTAATGGTACCACTCTATTCGGCTTTAATTAGACTTCATCTGGAATACTGTGTCCAGTTTTGGGCACCTCATTTCAAGAAGGATATTGACAAGCTGGAATGTGTCCAGAGAAGGGCGACCAAAATGGTGAAGGATCTGGAAGCCATGCCCTATGAGGAATGGCTTAGGGAGCTGGGTATGTTCAGTCTGCAGAAGAGAAGGTTAAGAGGGGATATGATAGCCCTGTTTATATATTTGAAGGGATACCATGTAGAGAAGGGAGTGGGTTTGTTTTCTGCTGCTCCAGAGACTAGGACAAGGAGCAACAGGTTCAAATTACAGGAAAAGAGATTCCACTTAGACCTCTGGAAAAAATTCCTGATGATCAGAGCTGTTTGGCAGTGGAATATGCTGCCTCAGAGTGTGGTGGAGTCAGAGGCCGAATGGCCATCAGTTGAGATTGCGTTGATGTAGGTTCCTGCATGGCAGGGGGTTGGACAGGATGGCCCCTGTGGTCTCTTCCAACTTTATGAGTCTATGATATTATCACCAAACATTCCTGTGATGATGGTGGGACTGAAAGCAAACCTTTCCCCAAAGATCTTAAAAGTCGGGCAGGCTCATAAGAGGAAAGACGGTAATGCCGCATACACATACTCCACTTTTACAACATTGAAATGAATACAGTTTTTTTTGGGGGGGGGGCTAGAGTTATTTGTGTTTTTTCCACTTTTGAGGTGGTCCTGCACCCCTCATCCTACAGAATGTGGAGAGATGACTGTTCTGTTAAATGAGCAGTCACAGCCGATACAAAATGGATTATTTCATTCAGAAACTTGAATCCAGCAAGTTGCTTTCCCTTGCTTAATAATGCTAAGGAATCATGCCTTGTTTTCTCTTTACCTTCATATTTTGTAGCCATTGACAAGTGGTGAAGATCTTTCAATTACATATTTATGCTGATGGGGATGTTTTCATTACAGTTGGATGATAGCAAATATGTGAATCATTACAAAGCTCCGTGCAGCTGTTCAGAAAACCAAAGATTATATTACTCGGTGATTCTGTTGTCTAGTTTGCGTATCACTGCCCTGAAATCGATACATACCTTTGTGATTAACCAACCACCCCACCCTCAGCCATGTACTTTTGCGATGTAGTTTCTTGAAGAAAATGAAATTCAAATGGGAAGAGAACACTATTGATTCAAGTAATAAGATGAGCTTCTTCTTGAGACAAGGATATTATGCACCTTCGCTATCCTATCTATTTTCCAGCTTAAAAGGAGAGAGGAGAAAAAGATGAACTCCAATCAACTTCATCAAGGTGTAACTTTTTCTCCCACTTGATCAGCCCTTATCATATGAATCATCTTACTGATTCAGTCTATGGTTTTTTTCCCCCTAGTTTTACTCCTCTGATAGCAGACTGTATGATTTATGAGGAATGTGATTTCTGTTGGAAGTTATCTCAGTCTGCATTTCCCAAACTGCCTATGGCCTGGACAAATTTTGCACCCTGGAATGCTTACATAGCTGATCAGTCAATGGCACAGCAGGATTTTTTTAAAAAATATGTACTTTTCAAATGAATGCAAAAGACAAATGTAGCCTTTGGTTGAGGGTAGGAAAAATGCATTCACACAATGGCCAGAATCCTGTTTGTGACACACATGTGTGTAAGTTCCCCTACATTCTGTTCAAGTCTGTGGAAACAGAATTGTGCAACAACATCATGGGGCATGATCACACATGCCCCCTGCATTCTGGTGAGGCATGCATGCACATGCATATGCATGCATGCAGTCATTGACCTTTCAAAGTATACACAGACACACAGATACATTTGGTAATGTATTAAGTTGTGCATTTAGTGTGTTGGTCCAGTTATGCAATATTGCCATGCATCACAAGAGCAACTGTTAGGGAGGTCATAACCTCTGAGGGAAGGGGTATGCCAAAGCCCTCAGCTTGCATGCCCTTTCAATCAAATCTAGAGCCGCTCACATTAGGAGAAGAATCTTTATTTTAAGTGCAAGGAGTCCTCAGACAGGAAAGTGGAGAATGCATCAGTGAAAACAGGTACAGAGTGAGCTTTAGCAGAACATAGGTAAGCAGCCTCAGTATGAAGACCTTGCTTGGACCCCTGGAAGAATTTGCTAGATAAGAAACACAAGAAAGGATGGGCTTAGGGCCTTTCTGCACTGCACTGTTATAATGCTATTATTCTACTTTCAATCTTCTGTGGAATTCTGGGGTTTGTAGTTTACTGAGGCCAAAGAGATCTCTGGCTGAGAATTCTAACTGCCTCTCCGTAAACTGCGAACCCCAGGATTCCACAGGAGGTTGAAAGTGGACTAGGAGTACTATAACAGTGTAGGGCAGAAATGGCCTGGGAGGGTTAGAGTTCTAAGAGTCAAGCAAAACACAAACCAATTAAGAGGAGATATCTGCAAAGATGAGGGAGGGTGCTTCAGATTAGGGGCCCTTAGACTTTTCTTTATTTTGCCAACCTGCATGACATTGTCATTTTTTGTACAGAGTCTCATCTCACAGTCCTAAGTCCCTCTTGGTTTAATGCCCTCATAGGTATCTCCTCCAAACTCAGGCTTCCAAGAAAGGCCACAGACAAGCTGTTACACAAGTTTGAGTGATGGCCCTTCATGCCCTTGGCACTCTGATCAGAAAGAGAAGCCTGCAGCACGCCTGCTGTCTTGCAGCTTTGGCTTTCCAAATCTTTCTCTTCAGAGCCAGTCAGTGTTCTTTTATTGGCTTCTTCGCTCCTCCCCACCACAGAGGCTTTAACTAAGGCCACCAAGTGGTTCTCCTTCCCTCCTGAGGCCAGGGAGCTAGGAACAGTTAAAGCAGAAATTCTGGGGAATCTTAGACCATTTCCACACTACACTGGTATAGTGCTAATATTCCACTTTCAACATCCTGTGGAATTCACAGGTTTGTAGTACTGAGGCCAAAGAGGTCTCTGGCTAAGAACTCTAAGCACCCCTCCCCAAACTGCAAACCCTAGGATTCGATCGGAGGTTGAAAGGGGATTAATAGCACTATAACAGTGTAGTGCAGAAATGGCCTTACTCTTCCATAGTGGTGTAGCATAATTAAGGGGTAACTATGTCGGTCCCAATAAGCAATTGTAAGTAAGTGAGACTTGTCCTTTCAATTGCTGTATAGATATATTTTCAAAGATTGTGAGACATCTGGGTGTTCCCTTCTTAGCCACTAATCTAGCTGTGAAGGCAGACACCTGATATAGAGTAAACCAACTGACTATCATGGGTAATAATTTCTCTGCTAACTCCTCTTCTGTTTTAAGTCTTTCTTCAATAAATAAATCCAGCATTGTATGCATTCTTCTTTTCTTCCACATCTGAAAATAATGTAGTTTATCTGTGTTATACAACATAGAGTGGAAAAGAAAGGGACAAATAGGAGAAAGTTCAGGAGATAGTACTTTTTTCCCCGCTTGTTCCAGACAGCTAAGGAGGTCTGCAGCCATGGATTGTCAATTTCTGCATTTGACTTCTTTAGCTTGTCAAAAAATAATTTCAATTGTTGTTTTGAGGTTCAAGATCTATCCATTTATTTGAAGGATTTTGCCTAATTGAGCCCAAGGAAATTTTTGCAGCTCTGAATCCCTCCGGATTCTCCAGACTTCTTCCTTTTCTGGACAGAAAGAGATGAATCACTTCTCCTGGTAGCCTCAGAGAGCAGCAATTCACTTTGAATGGGCTGCAACCTCCTTCCTTCCCCCAGATACACTGTTGTTCCTCAGAAAATATCTTTTCTTCAAAACCAGGAGTGGGCTGTGTATTTTTTTTTTCCTTCATAAAAACAGTTTGGGCAATCTGTGTGGCCTCTAAAGGGTTCCAGGGGAAGAAGACTGGCATCTGGACCACCTGCTATACTGGGCACAAGTATATGGGAATGGAAAAACACATCTGAATGCAGAATTCATAGACATGAATATTCTTAACCACAAGGGACCTCAATATCAGGAACATTACATATCTTTAGTCAGGGGTACAATGCTTCTGTTCATGGAGCAGTTAATGGCTAATAGTTTCCTTCAGACAAAATTTCAATTTATTCCATTTATTCTGATAACAGGTTGAAAAAACAATCCAGCTGATGAGGAAGCCATATTTTTTAAAAAAACTGGTGATAGTTTTGCAGAGGGAAAATGCCAAAGTCATTGCCAGGGAGCCATGCATCTTCAGATCTGGCTTTTAAAATCTTTTTCTAAACTTTCTACTTTAAAAACTTCAACTAGCTTCTGTAACTCTCTTGATCAGAAAAAATGAATGTACCAACCTCAGGAGGTTTACCCATCACTCCCCTGCTGCTGTAATAATCAATTTCCCCAAGTGCTTCTGTTGTTGTCATAAATATCTTCGACTTCTTTTCAAATTTTATGAGATGGAGTGCATATTATTTTACTCTCTTACATTTTTTACATAACTTGTTATTGCCACCTTCCATCATATAAGTTATAGGGCATTCTTGACTTCAAGGATAACATCTGCCATACTTTATGACCTTGTTTTATGATTTTTTTTTCTTTCTTCCCCCCATGTTAGAAGTGAGTTGGATGGAGAATGAATGGAGAAAGATGGCATTCATAATTTCAGCTCTTTCTTGCCTTCTGGGTAGTGTGGCTTGATTCACTCACTATGTTCACATGGAGCTGTTTTTCTGGAGGAACCTTTTGTTACCTTTGTCTAATTGCTCTGATCACATTTGTATGTATACTTTTGAATTTTTCAGAAAAACAAACAACAACAAATAAGAAAATGCATCAGGAGTGAGACCGTGAGAGGAACATAGATAGACATACAAATTCCAACTTGTACGTATAGCTGGAAACTGAAAAAGCAAGTAGATAAATAAGTTGCTTAGGTAGTTTATATCCTGATTTTCTCTCAGCATGAGGCAACTCACAGCACAAATCATAATAAAGTACAATTTTTAAAAAAATGCTGGGATCCTATTGCTTAGTTCCAATTATGTAGACCTGTTGAATTAAGTATTGAATGATGAGTCAGAATGTAAGCAAATCCAATTGATTAAATGGCTGTACTCTCATCAAGACTAATAACAGGATTTGTTATTATGGTTAATCATGATCAAGTTGGCTTCAGCCTATGGAAACATCTTCTCTCTTTCCACAGAATGCCATCATCCTGCATTGGGGGAGCGGAAAAAGGGCAGGTCCTGGACAACGCTTATGCATGACATCATCCAGGTCCCATCTTTCTCCCATCCTCAGGTGGAATGATCACACTGTAAATCATTGATGGGTTCTTCCTATCAATGACTGGAGATCATGCCACCCTCCCTCCACCCTCCCACACTTACCTCAGCTGTGGAGGGTCAGGAAGCACAATGGTCACACTTCCTGCCTGGGAAATTGCCCAGCCACACTGAGGAAGGAAGAGATGTGGCCATCATGCCTCCTTCATTCCCACAAACAACTGGTGCGGAGGGGAGTGCTCCTGTCATGCTTCCCTCCTGGGAGAGGCTCTACCAGAATCTCTGTGGGATGCCACCAGGATCCAGTAACCTGCAGAAAGGCCCCTGTCACTAGCAGCCTGGTCAAGTCTTGCAGACACAGAGAGGCTTCCTTGATTGAACCTACTCACCTACTCTTCCTCTTTTCATACTGCCTTCTACCTTACCAGACATCATTGTATATATAGTTTCATTATATGCCCAGAGTATAATAGCCTTGCTTTAGACATTTTGGCTTTCAGGGATAGTTTGGGCTTGATATGCTCTTGGAGCCTTTTTATTTGTTTGTTTTTGCACTGTGGTATCCACAGAAATCTCCTCTGACACCACATTTGTAATCAGTTCATTCTGTCCCTTTCAACTTTCTTTAATGTGCATCTTCCACATCCCTACACAAAAGCTGGAAATATTATGGCATGGATTACCATGACTTTGATCTTCAAAACAAGTAAGTTATTTCTGCCACCCTATTAAAAACAACACTGATTCAGACTGTCCTATTAAAAACACCAATTTAAAACAGTTTAACAGTATCTAAAACAACACGCTGAGAAAAAAGGCCAGCATGTTTCTTTAAAAAACCCTCTCCAACAAACAGTTGATCAAAAGTCTGCTTGAATAAAAGGTGTTTGACTATCAGCAGAATGAGAGCAGAGGGTTTGGGGGGGCAGCCTAGGCTCCTGAGGGGAGTGTTACTCCACTGGAGAAACCCTATCCCGGGGTCTACAATTTTAATATTAAAATATGATTCTTGTGCCAGAGAGGTCCGCCGAAGGGGCACATAGGCAGGCATGGTCAAAAGACTGAAAACCAGGTGAGGCCAGTAAAATCCCCAGTCACATAGCCCCAGGAGACCTCAAGATGTGTAAGCCCACAATAAAGAAAGGATCCTCAGCCCCTGAGAAGCTGACTTGAGGGGATCAGCATGTCTGCCCCAAGTTGAGCAAATATTCCATCAGGCGAGGACTATTTACATGAAGTCACACCAAAAACTAACACAGCCGAAGATCCTGAGACTTTGGCAACACCTTGCAGTCCCATCACATGAAGGAAATTACCATGGTGGAGCTCCGTTATCGCTCCAACACCCATTGTTCTCCATCCCTTTTCCCCCTCCTTTTGCTGACCTGGTTTGGACCCTGTTTGCCTGTTCTCCACACCATACCTCACCCCCCTTCCCACAGGCACATGCAGACAATTTGATGTTTGTGGGGGGTTTTCACACTTTTGTTGGAGTCCTGCACCCTTAACCCAAGTGAATGTGGAGGGCTGACTGCAATTGAAACGTTGAACTAGGACTCAGGGAGATCAGAGTTTGAATCCTCACTTGGCCATGGAAAACCACTGGGTGACCTCAGGAATGTTGCACTCTCTCAGCCTGAAAAGAAGAAATCGCAGAATTCATATGAATAAACCTTTCCAGTAAAATCCTCTGACTGGGTCTCCATCTGACCTGAAGTTACCTAACAACAAGAAATATCTAACCATAGTATATTTGTCCAGATGTTAATTGTTAATGCTCAACTTGAAGACTTGCTTTCTGTTTTTAGTCTCCTTTATTTTTCAACTCAATTGGGAATGGCCAACCCTTCAAACAGAAGACACCTTTAAATAGCAGGCTGTCGTCTGTGAAGACAGATTCTCCAAACAGAACTTGAATAGCTTCTTTGAAGTTCAGAGTAGCATCTAGAGTGGATTAACCATTCCATTGATTTGGAAGACACTAACTGTCCTGTTCAGAAAGCCAGCCACAGTTCACAGTCCTTAAACAAAGTCTACAATAGCAGCCACAATCAAGGTTTACAAGAGTTTATCAGTCAATTACCATTCTTGTTTTAGCAGTCCAAGTCAACGATAAATTTCAAGTTCAAGGAAATGTCCTAGTCAGCACAGAAAGCAAGGGTCAAGGTTTTTCAGGATCATAAGTCAAGGATCAAATGAAGAACACATTGCTTCCACTGGAACTGGCTGTTGTCTGCAATAGACTCCCCCCACACACACACCATCTCTTATATTTATTGGCCAGCAGCCTCCCCCAGCTGTTTGTCTAATTAATATATCCTCCCTATATAAGTGATCTGAATCTCATGCGCTCTCCCTTTCTTGCCTACTTTGGGCTGCAGAAAGTATTGTCTTGTTCATATTTCTGTGCTGGGGCTGTTGGGAAGGATCCTACCTGTGTTTGCACCATGGTCCTGAGACTGGGGTATGAAACTAACTAGTGCTGTCATGAATCTTACAATATCAACTATTGCATGACATGTGGGCCTCATGACAAGAACCAGATAAATGTTGCTGCAGTTCCTTCTATCCTTGGGGGGATAGATCCCAGAAGTGTTTGCTGCCATTCAGCATGGTCTTTGGCTTCCAGGGTTCCACCAGGTTCTAGCTTTGTCATATGCCATTTAAACAGCTATATGAAACAGATGTTGTCTGAGTTTCAGAGACAGAACAGTTTGCTGGTGACATACAGCTTAGTTTCCTGTTTTGATCAGATTTTAAGGAAGGAGCAGGAATCCATACGTGGTGTCTGAGGACAGTGATGGATTGCAAGTGAGCAAGCAATTGAACTTTAATCCAGATAAGACAGAAGTAGTGTTGGTTTGGGATTCTGCTGATCCAGCTTTGGCTGTTTGTCTCAATTTGGATGAAATTGGCACCCGCTGTTAAGAACTGCACATATAGTTTGAAGGTGATTCCAGGTCCATAGTTGCAACCAGATGCTCAGTTGGCAGAAGTGGCTAAGCATGCCTTCAGGCTTTTACCAGGTTTAGCTAAATTGTCAGCTGCAGACTTTTCTGGGGAAGATGCATTTGATCACAACCATTCATGCCTTAGTAACATCTAAGTTGGAGAAGAGATTGTTTGTTTATATATTTAATGTTTCTACTCCATCCTCTGCCCAAAAAGATTCCTAGGAGGGTGTACAAAGTCATTAATTTGACCATTCCACACCCTCTCCGTCTTACATTCTAAACAGGACAGGATGGACAAGGAAAAGGGGATGAAAGTTTTTGAGGTGATTAAGTAGAGTAGATGCTGGCTGCTCATCTTCTTTTTACAGGTCAGAGCGATGGCAGTTGGAATCCAGAGGAAGGTCCTCTCACCAGGTACTCAGGCTAAAGCATGATGATGCTGTGCATGGTGGCTCCTCTCTCCCTCAGAACCCAGTGCAGTTGGAATATGGTGGGAGGGGATCTTGCCAACCACTGGGTCCAACAAACAATGGAGATATGCCTAGCTGCTCTTCTTTTCCTCAGAAGCTAAAACAGTGGCAGTTGGAACATAGAGGGAGGGGCTCTCATCAGCCACTCAGGCCAAGGCATGATCATGCTGTGCCTTGCTGCTGCTCTTTCTCAGATGCCAGAGCAGTGGCTGTTGGAATATGGTAAGAGGGACTCTCGCCAGCCATGGCAGAGCTGTACCTAGCTGTTTTGCTTTCTGTCAGAGGCCAGAACAAAGCAGTCGGAACAGACGGAGGGCCTCTCACCAGCTGCTGGAGTCAAGCCATGATGGAATTGTGCCTGGCTGCCTTTCTGTAGCTCAGAAGCCTTAGTATCAGTTAAAGTCTGTAAAGTCAGTGTTATGTACATAAACAACTTTCCTCTTCTTCCTCTACTACTTCTTTTGCACAAATCCTGAACCACTACCTACGTGGTGCATGTCTTTGGCCGGCGTAACCCCAATAACATTCCCCAATCTTTAATAAATTAAATTCACGAAAATTGCATATCTTATAGGAGGGGGGTATGGTACGGTAACAGTTGTCTTGTGCAATCTGTATAGGGAACAGCAACACGGTGCAACTGGGTGAACACTCAAATGTACCACTGAATACACAACTGAACGTACATCCACATGTGTATTTGCATGCACAACAGTACTGCATGTACAACTCCACATCTGCAAACACAAACCGAATTTGGATGTTTGGCACTGGGCAAAAAACTTCAAAAACACTTCCATGGAGGATCCTATGCATGTGTAAGGCACAAACAGGATTCCAGTTAGTGTGACATCAATGTCTTAGTCTTAATGAGAAGTTGGCAATTCTAAAGGGTCACCTTTTTTTAAAAAAAAAAGTAGCATATAAGAAATAAAATGTTCAATAAAAATAATCACTTAAAAATTAAGGAGGTCTTTAACCCAAATTTGGATTGGTATTTTTCAGGCATGCTTCAGTTGTGTCTTCCGTTATGGTAGGGGGTTGGACTAGATGGCCTTTGTGTTCCCTTCCAACTCTCAGATTCTGTGACTCTATGAAGACTCCAAGACCTGGATATTTTCAGCATCGTAGTGGCGGTAAGTAGTAGTCCTGTATTTGATATTCATCTGAAAGATCCCTGACATCATTACAAGTGATAGCATTTGAAGAAGCACATAGTTAGGTTCATAAATTTGGAAATTTCCTGGAGACTTTGATCAGCCCTTGATGGGATGATGAATTCCACGTTCTGGTAGATTTTGTTCCGATTGTCTTGTCAGAAATTCTTTTCTGGCATTGTGACCTGTAATGTTTTCTTCTTTAAAAGATTAGAGTTTTGTATATTTTTTTTCTTCTACAGAGAGAGAGAGAGAGAGAGAGAGAGAGAGAGAGAGAAGTGGGCCCTCATCTATCTGCCCACTTTTCATGCTGGCCCAGTGGACCTCTCTCAATGCAAGTACAACACTACCATGAAGAACTAGTCAGTGGTAGCTGGTAGCTCTCGTGTTAGTAGGATAGTAAAGGTAGTTTGATTTCTAATCTAAACTATAAAGCTATATTTCAAACTTCAAGCTTTATTGTGGAGATAGAAGTCATCACCTCGGATAGCTCCTTTTGAAAAACTCTGGAGTGAATTTACTGCCCCACTGTATCTACCACTTAACCCGGACGGACTACAGACTGGGCTCAACAAATGGTTCTTTATGTTTCCAATCTAGAAGACTGTACATTATAGAATCATATAGGTGTAAAAGATCATAAGGTCCATCCTGTCCAACCCTCTGACACGCAGGAATAAACAGTGAAAGTACTCCCAACAGAAGGCCATCAATCTTCTGTTTAAAAACCTCTAAAGAAGACTCCACCACACCCCAAGGCATAGGGGCATTATTTGGCATTCTTTGAGCCTCACTCATTGGTGGGGATCTCAGATAAGAAACTTGATGTTGAATGAATGGATATTTAAAAAAAAAAGAAAAAGAATTTTCACCTATTCTCTCTGACTTATCAAACAGTGTTCAAAAACAGTGTTTGATGCTCACTTTGTCAAATTGTCCCCACTGATTTCAAAGTGGCTTCTCTAGCGAAAGAAAAAATCCTGGAGAACAATGCTGTTTCTCATACTTGTAAGAAAGCTGGTACCAAAGAAACTGTGTTGACTTTCTTTCCCTGACACCTACTTAAGTTAATTCAAATGATGCATGAAATACTCCTGGCATTCTACCACTAGGATCTGTGTTAAGTGGCTTTTACTGACAAAGCGGTCCTTGCCAAGGGGTTTGCATCTGATTACAGTTTGTTAATTAGCAATAAATAATGTATGCCTTTTTCTTGCTCTGTCAAGTTACCTGAACATACACCTCAATTATTATGTATGAATACACTGCATAATGTTGCAAATCAGAGATGAAGGTAATGACCTTCTGGGACCGTGCATGTCTATTTGTCAAATGTATTTTATACAGAGAATCCTAAAACACAGCAAAGGGGAAACTATGGCCCTTTCCGCACGAGGCGAGTGAATCGCTCCATGCCGTTACTCACCGGTTCTTCTTGGGCGGAAGCAAAGCGGACTGTCCCTTAAGCCCTTCTGCAGGGCTCCTCCGTTTGGTCCAGGGCGAATCGGAGCAGTGCGAGATCTGTAGATCCGCACTGCTCAGACTTACAAAATGGCAGCTTCCTGTTCTTCGTGGGTCCAGGCCAACCACTGATGCTGGCCACACCCACAGCCTGATCACAGGCGCGCATTGGTGCGAGCCTGCGCATCTGCACAAGTGAGGAGAAACGCAATGGCATGCTCCAGAAGATTGAAAGACCAGATTTTTCCGGTCTTCACTTAGCACGCTGGAGGACCATTGGGGGCGTCTTGGATCGGACTAAGGTGTGGAACTAAGGAAAATAGTCTGAACCTAGTCCGATCCAAGCTGCGGACGACCTCCGTGACAGGACGCCTTGGCCCATTTTAACTTCCTGGTGCAGAAAGGGCCTATGAGAAGAAATTAGGATTATGAGGACAGGCTCTAGTCCCCACTGAAAAACTGCACTTAGGCTTTCTGAGCTTCCTACAAAATCTCTTTCTAGGATGACCAGTTTGGTTGGAAATAAATACCCTCCTGTGAGGCAGCCTTACATAACACCTTCCTCAAGTCTTGTTTCAGCCAGGAAATATTTGGAATAGCTTTGGCCAAGACATAGTTGATTAATTTGAGGACATAGTTGATTAATTTGATTTGCTGGATATTTCTGGTTGTTTGTGCTCCACCACCACCCCAATATGGAGAATGGAGTAGCTATTCAGTTTGGAGCAGAAATAGATGCTGAAAAGCACATCTAATTAATCAGCAGAAAAAAGGAGAGAAGGCAATAAAATCAGTCCAGTTTATAGAAAAAGTATATTAGCAACTCCAGAAACTTCTGCTGTGAATTATGCCCCTGAAGAAGACCAATCAGTTTCTGTGTGGGCAGAAACATCCTGGGCTTTTTAAAGAATAAAATTGGGCCACCTATAAACACACAGAACCTAGCCTTCATTTTCTGCCTATTCAATTTGGCCAACATACACAGAGGATAGGGATGCCAGACCTCAGGGCCTGGCCCTGAGTCTCCACTTTTCTTGAGCCATCTCCAGGTAGGAGACAAGGAGGGAAATTCTCCAATTTTGGGGGGCTCTGTTCCCAGTAAGAGAAAGGGCTGAGTGCAAATCTCAGGCTCATCTGGTAAAGGAGCAACTTACTACAATTTGGAAGGTCTTATTGATTTCGCTGCAGCAATAGACTTTCCAGGGAAGTCTATATTTCTATTTATTTAGTTAGCTTCTTCCTTCCCTCCAGTGGGAAGGAGTGGTGCCAGGACTCACCCTCCATTCTACATGCATTTTCCGGATAGAAGGAAGTGGGCTAGATCAAAGGCCATTTCCACACTACACGGTTATAGTGTTATTACTCCACTTTCAACATCCTATGGAATCTTGGGGTTTGCAGATTCGGGAGGGGCATTGAAAATTGTCAGCCAGAAACCTCTTTGGCATCAGTCCACTACAAACCCCAGAATTCCACAGGATGTTGAAAGTGGAATAATAGCACTACATCAGCGTAGTGCAGAAATAGCCATATGTTCCTTATTGCATCCTTAGGTAGGTGAGAAAGAATAGCCTCCTCATTTCTTAATTTGCTAACTGAAACAATCTCTCTCTCTCTCTCTCTCTGTGTGTGTGTGTGTGTGTGAGTGAGTGTGTCAGGCTGTGAACAACTCTTGTGGGTGTTTACAGTACCATGCTTAATGACTTCATCAGAAGTCATTCCAAAGGATCAGGTTTTGGCCCAGAAACTCCAGGACCTGGTAGGATCAGGATCATGAACTGGCAGTCTTAATGGTGGAGAATATTGTTCAAGTAACTTTTGGGAGAACTGACAAAATGTTGTTTGTAAGCTTTAAAGAACTTGAGGATTTTTGAAAAAATAAAAATAAAAAGATGAATGAGAGAGAAGGAAATCAGAAAACTGACAGTGTTTCCCATCGCTAAGTTGCACAGGTCTGATTAACACACAGTTCAAACCCCAACTCTCCATTTCCCCTTTCTCAGGGTTGCATATTGATATTTTAATGGAGTCCTGTTGTATTGGACCACAGGACTCATTTCTTTTCTGCCTGTAAACTCAGCAGGCAATCAAGTCTAATGATTTTCAGTCACTTACCTGGATATCTGCCCAGTCCCTAGAGGTAAGGAAGGAGGAGGGAAAAAACACACCCTCTCAAATGCTTGAACTAAACAGTACGCCTTCATGTGATTTAATCCACCTAGACAAGATCCTGGGTGAATATATCAAAGATGATACTGGAAGAAAAGAAGTCACTTAGCTTCGCCTTCCCCAGTGGTTAGGTTCCTCGAAGATTACCCTTGTTGGCCTTCCTATGAAAGGGTCCGCCAATTATTTTCGAGCTTTAATTGGCTTCCAAAGAACAGAGAGAAAGAGTGAGCGAGTGAGAGGATTTAGGGAAAAGGTTCTTGAAGGAGCAGAGTCGGAGGCCCAACTGAATATGAAATTCTGACAGGTCTCATTAATCTCCCCAGGAAAACCATCTTGAGTTGTCAAAGGGTTTCTCCACAGAGCCTGTGGTGGAGCAGGCAGAGGTTGCTCACCTGCTGGGCTCTTCAGATTTTACTTCTCTGAGTGATTCGGTGCTATGAGCGTAAGCCCAAATGGATAACAGCGAGAATGGCAGTGAAGGAATTCCAGTATCAAGAGGGCCTGCTATTAAACAGAGTGAGATGGCTGCCTTAGAGACATGCTTGCGGGTGTCACAAAGAGGCAACAAGTTCTTAATTACTGCTACTGCCAGGACTGGGGAGAAATACTTGCAGGATTTTTTTTTCCCTTACTTTATGTTTCATGGGCTGACTCTCAGTTTGTTAGTTTTGTGAGCAGGTTTTCAATACAGTGAGACCTCAGTATTTGTTAGGCCATTTCCACATTAGACTGATATAGTGCTATTATTCCACTTTCAACATCCTATGGAATCCTGTGGTTTGCAGTTTAGGGAGGCCCTTGGAATAATAGCACTATAACAGTCTAGTGCAGAAATGGCCTTAGAGTTTGGATCCGGGACCCCCTGTCGATAGCAAAATTCGTGGATGGTCAAGTCTGATTATGTGCAATGATGTAGTAAAATGGTGTCCCTTATATACAATGGCAAAGTCAAAATTTGCTTTCTGGATTTTTTTTTTGGGGGGGGGGTATTTTCAAGCCATGGCTGGCTGATCCATGGATAGAGAATCTGCAGATATGGAGGGCTGACTGTATTGTGGTTTTTGGCTTAAAAAATTGCTTGTGCCATTTGCTGCTGCACCTTGACAACACCATTTTTTTTTTCTTGAGGCAGCCCCTCAGCATTGGATCCCATTTATCTACCTGCCTCACCTACGGTTCTTAAACCTCTGGGTCTTGTCCTGAGTCCCCAGTTTCTATGGGTCATCTCTAGGTGGGAGGCAAAGGTGCAGTTTCTCTAGTTTTGGTGTGTCAGCTTCAGCTGAAGGAAAGGGTTGTGTGCAAATCTCTAACTCAGCCAGCTAAAGTAGCAACTAGCTCCCATTTGCAAGGGAGATCTGTGCGTTTACTTTGTTATTATCCTCCTTCCCAGCCCAGGGCTCTCCCTCCATTCTCCTCTGCATCCACCGTCTAGCCAGAAGCAAGTAGGCAAGACTAAAGGTTCCTCATTCTGGCTCCCTAAATAGATGAGAAAGAATAATTCTCCCATTTCACTTTGATCTGGGAGCAGTCCCTTTAATTAAGATTTCTGTCTTAATTTCTAAACAATGACATACATTCTCTCTCTCCATCTCTCTCTCTCCCCCTCCTTCATTCTTTCTGTGTGTGTGTGTGTGTGTGTGTGTATGTGTGTGTGTCTGAATGACAAGCTGTGAATAACTATGCTAGGCACATAATGTTTAATGAAATCACTCATGGGCCACCATAGGCCTCACGTTTTAGCCTGGAAACTTCAGAGCCTGGGATGATACAGAATTAGCAAACCTAGTCTTGCCAGTTCTTCATGTCATCATCACTGATTTTATTTATTTATTTATTTATTTATTTATTTACTCACACAGTGTTGATATTTACCTTCCTCCAGCAAGCTCTGAGTGGCATGCCAGATTGCTTCCTGTTCCATGACCAGACCATGAAAATGGCTTCCTGTTTATGTGGTCCTGGAAATGAATTCTGGAAATCCACCTTCTATGCTTCAAGGTTAAGATCCACAGGCTGAAAGAAACTGCCATTCTATTGTATCTGCTGGCCCTGGAGATCAGATGCATGGGGTATTGTGCTATTTTTTAATTAAGATTGTGTTTTGAAAGTATTTTGTTCTATTATCTGCCATCTTGAGTACCAAGTGTGGTGGAAAGAAGGGACATACATTGATTCAAGGATGGGCAATTGAGGCATTTTTAGGATGCCAGAGTATAAACTGGAGAGGGTTCCTGTATGTTTAATAGTATGGGTCCAGGGCTACTATTGATCTGAATTAGGCTGATCCGATTAAATTGGACTGATCCAAAAAAGTTCAAATCACCTCAACTCATTCTGGAATTTTGATTGTGTCCAAAATGATTGCACTGTCCTAGCTGTTCTGAGTGAAGCAGTCTAGTATAGTTCCCTCTTACTAGTCAATACAAGTTGTATTTCATATTTTTAACTCACAGAGAGACTAGTTTCACATGGAGTTTTTGTGGTTGTGTGCCTTCAAGTCATTTCCAATTTATGGTGACCCTAAGGTGACCCTGTAATTGGGTTTACTGCAGCTGAGAGTGTGTGACATGCCCAGGGCCATGCAGTGGGTTCCCATAACCAAACAGACAATCAAACCTTGGTCTTCAGAGTCACAGCCCAATGCTCAAACCACTATGCCACACTGACTAGAAACCCCTTAGTCCCACTTTGGTACTCTCCCACTAGTCTTTCTTTTTTCTCTCTCCTTCTTTTTTTTTCTTTTTCCTTTTTCCTTACTGGACCTTCTCATCCTCCATCTGAATACCCATCCACCCTTTGCCTCAGCTAATTTTCTGCTCTTATCAGAGAACAATTCGATGGAGTAATCAATACTCCAGGCTCGTCTGAAGCTTTGTCTTCTCTGATTAAGGAAGTTCTGGCACCTAGTGGCTAAAGGTGGCACAGCAGATTACAGACATTTTAATTAACTAAAATTGAAAAACACATTTTTTTAAAAAAAAACACAAACACACAAACCTGGAGTCCCATTAGTGTCCAGATTAACTTTCAGATGTCCATATTTTACTAATTTGTAGTTATGGTGGAGAGGGACAGATACACAAACATGTAATTTCTTCTATCATGGAACTACCATATACCACCTCAAGAACTTTGTTCAGTAGACAGTTCAAAAGGGCAATAAATAAATAACATACTGAATATTTGTTGCTAAGAACAGTGTGAAGTTAAGTTATGGTCACGCAGTTATCTTCCTTGGTCTTTTTGGAACATCTGTATTTGCCATGGTGAGGACGAGAAGAGAAAGCGAGATGGCAGCATGGTCATCAGCTCTTTTTCAAGGAGAGGACATGCTAAATGTAAAGGTGACTGCATTGCTAATGTGGAGGAGGGACAATTAAATGGGCAAACGGAGCCATTAAGGGAACAGTTAATTGTGACAAACTGATAAAATGGGACTGCTTGCTAATCAATAGAGTGGCTGTTAGGTTAATAGGCCTTATCCACATTATTTATGAAGGCATATCTGCCTGGTTTAAAATCTATGTGAAACACAAACTAACTTTTCTAATCTTGACTACAGTCAAGGTTCACAAATCTGCTCAGGAAATTTTATGAGAGCAGCCAAAGAAAATAAAACAACATCCACATCCCAACTTGTGCATTTAGGATGCATTGAGAGAATCTCTGTATTCTAAGATATGGAGATAACTTTCAATGATGGAACAGCAAATTCTATCAACTAAGGCTGAATTGGCTTGCTGGTGCTGGAGGAGTTAAACCCTGAGAAAAGCAATTTTCAGGATGTTGTAGTAGTAATATTAATACTGCTACTATTATTAGCCTGTCTCCCAAAGGCTTAAGGGTACAATATACATTAAAATACAACTAAAAGCACATAAAACCATTTAAAATACGCCATTTTAAAATTCACAGTTAAAGACTTACTGGGTAGACCTGCCAGTCCAGTAAATGGAAAGAAATCTGGAAAAACTGCTACTATTGCTGCTGCTGCTGCTGCTGCTACTACTACTACTAATAATAATAACAATAATAACAGCTGCAATCCTGCTGAGGACTTACACTTTTGTGAGTGGACTTACATCTGCATAATATCTATGCCCAGTAAAGACTCCTGTTACATTACTATGCAGAAGAGCCAGCAAAGAGATGGATACATGTTGGGGCTAATGCATAAGGAGACTGATGAGCATTGGGAGCCATGAGCACTGGGATCAGATGTGAGTTCCATTGTGCATCAGTCCTGTTGTGCATCAGGACACTGGCTATGGAGTGTCAATGCTCTTTGCAACGTTATGGCTGATGTCCTGCTACACATCTCGACAATTGACCGACAGGGTGTCTTAGTTCTTCTACTATGTAGCTAAGTATACAAACACTTACATAATATATACCATGATAAAGGATCCCAACCAACAACAGCAGCAGAAACCAACAATTTATTTATACCCTGTTTTTGCCCCTCAAAAAGTAGCACTCAGAGTGGAAACAGAGAAAATCTGTTGGATTTCACCAATTGAGACAATTCAATATGCATTTTAGAGACTCTTATCAAATGAAACATCTCAGGAATTCTAAAGCAAATCACATTTTGAGAGAGGGATGGAGCAAGCTATCCTCTTCTAGAATGTTTCAGAATTATTATGCCTTTTCTGTCCTTTTACTTTCTGAATTAGATATAAATTATTACCCTGATTTCAGTGGAAAGCCAAATTTATGCACTCATAAATGGTAGCTGTGAGGATCTATTGGGAACACCAGCTTTTTAAAACCCTAGTCAGCCTTTATTGAACCAATAAGGGAAATTCTCCTACACCTGGTGTCAAAAAAGAAAAGAAAATATAAGACCCCCACCTGTTCAACTAATCTGAAAATACTCCTGCTCTTCCCATTTTGAATTTCAAGTTCAAATTCCCAAACTCCAATTTCCAGTGTTAAATTTGACAAACTTCAAATATGCTTTCCAATTTTGTTTCTGCTCTACATTTTGTTTTCTTCTTCCTTTGCTCATGTGTGGTGAATCCATTCTGGTTTTGGGACCTTTGAGAGGAAGTTGTTCCACCTGCTTTCTGATCACTGAAAAGTTAAAATGAGCTTTCCTCACCTTCTGATTTTCCTTTTATCCAATCTTCCACAAGCTGTGAAATGTGTCATATTTTGAAAACATCCCAAAGAAAGAGTCTTTTCATCCCTCCCCTTTCAACTCATCAAGATGAAGAACCCTAGCTCTCCATTAAACACACCGCATGAAAGCATCTTGGAAGAAGAATTCTTTTCTTGCTTCCTCATGCCAACCAAGACATCTTTGAACAAGAACCTGAAGGGCTGAGACAGCAAGAAGGGTTGGCAAGATGAGTTGGAATTTACACTTCAAATAGAGGTTACTCAAGATATTTGTAGAGAAAATAATGGTGGAAAGGTGATTTCCATGAGCTACTTGGTACGGGGGAGAGCGGGCAAGGGGGCAGAGAAGGTAGAGATCTTTAAAGGATAATTTTAGAGCCATGATGTAAATAGATGTTTTCAGATTTGTAATATTTGTGATACTGATGTCTTGAGCATTTGGATTTATCTTTTGCCCTTTTGAAATTCTTCATGGTTTGTTTTAGCTTACTTAGCTTGATTAGCTACTAAGAAACTCTGATGTGAGACATGACATATTTTAGATTGTGGCTGGCTATAACTGAATGTTATTGGAAAAAGTAGATAATCATGGTCCCCCAGATGTTTTTGAACTTCAGGTCCCATGATCTTCACCACTGGCTTTGCTGATTAAGAGTGCTTGGAGTTGTAGCCCAAGAACTTCTGGAAGACCACAATGACCTGCCCCATTGTAACAGGTTGTAGTCAGCTGATTCATAATGCTCATGAATGAGGGGAGGTGGAAACCAAGAGACATCTGGGGGAATCCCATGAGAAGTTCAGAACAAAGAAAGGCAGGCACATTTATACTTCCCATAAGAAAAGGAATTAGCATACCAGGTCACATCACCTCCTACCTACGACCTGGTGGGCTTCAGGTGTCAGAGTGTGCACTTTGACCCTGTTATATAGTAAATACCCCCTCCCCAATACATGAGGCACTTAGCACCTATCTGTTGTTCATCCGAAGTATGGCCTGCTTATATTCCATAACAGGGGGGAGGCTGGCACTACTGGCTCCTTTGTTATTTATTATACATTCCATTCCCAATGTCCATATATTTTCCAAGTCAGACTGCCTCTTCCCAGGTGCCAGTCTTCACCATTTGTCAATAGCAAAACAGGCTAGTACCTCAAAGATCATCAGAAAGGGGAAAGATCTGTACAGGCCTGCAAAGCCCCAATTAATTGATTTCTATACTACTTTGTGCTACTCTAAATCCCATAATTCTTAGGCTTCCAGGCCTCTCTATCAATTTCTACTCCATAGACATGACGTATGTGTGATCTATGTGCCATGACTTCTGCTTGCCGTGTTTTCGATCCTTTTTTTTTCCTAAGAAGCACTATGAGATGAGTACATAGGTTCAGAAGGTAAAACTTCAGTGGCTCCCTTAGTTACTACTAGCATATCTACCCAGCGTTGCCCAGGATTTTACTTTCTCACAGGTAATACTTGTTAGAAAGATTTGAGATCCTGTGCCTCTAATTCCCCAAACTGTCTTGTCTAGTACCTGTAACTTTCCCCCATATTCCCAATTCAATGTGTATTCAGAGTTATTAACATACAGAGGTTGGGTTCCTGAGGGAATACATGGCTCTCCTCCTTGCTGCTAGGCCTCATCTCTACATCAGCTGGCCTATTCAAGACAGACACAGTTGACTGAGGTCCAAGAGCTCTCTGGCTGAGAATTCTAAATGCCCCTCTCTAAACTGCAAACCCCAGGATTCCATAGAACCTTCTTAGGTAGCCAATCATATGAGGTCTTCACCTGATACAGCCAATCATATGAGATCTTCGCCTGACACAGACAAACAGATAAACTTTAACTTTTATATATTAGATAGGTAGAGATGCCATACCTTTATTCCTTCTTTTCTTTCTTTATTTTTCTTTGCTTCTCTTGTGGGGTATTCCTTTGCCATCTAAGCAGCCAGTGTCCCCGATAAGCCATAGCTCTTTCCATAGTCTCCTTTTTGATTGGGTCCAACGATGTTAGCAATCTCCCACCACTGACTGTTGGTGTCAGAAAAAGTTTCTTCCATCTGGTTCATGTAATGCTTGGAAAGTAGGGGAAAGAGATGCTGAGATGGGAAGAGGACTGCTTCTGCCAAAAAGAAATTGGTGTGCTTTCTTGAAACTACACATTAGTAACAGTTTAACTTGGGCTTGGGAAATCTTTTGGGGGGTTTCAACTGCCATAATTCCTGACCTTTGGCCAGGGTGACTTGAGTTGATGGGATTTGGACTCCGCCACCTTCTGGAGGTCCACATGGAGTGGTGTGTAGTGTTTTCCATGTCAGTAGGGCTTTTAGTCTGGAATTTAATGGAACTATCCAAGGTGCTCAATCCTATCCCCAAACTCAGTTCAGTATCTTGGATTGTTCCTTTAAAAATTTGGACTAAAACACAGAGTGGATTTGCTTCCCCACTGACATGGAAGCCATCAACTGTCCCAACCAACAGTTTCCACTGCTGGTCTAATGTCATGTATTGGCCCAATCTTTGGCAAAGACCATCTGTGAAACCAAATCCACCATGTAAAACCTGCCCATTTTGTTTTCTTATTTGTCAGCTATAAAACACTCTTCCATCATTCCTAAATAAACCTTTAAACTTTTTTTTTACTTTTTTCAGATGGTCTGTTTTGCCCTCGGTTATTTGGAAGCTTCATTTCAAATCTACATAATCCCCAACCTCCTGAAATAAACTCATTTATAGAGACTTTTATTCTTCATAGAAACTTTTTAAAAACCATTTGGGGTTTGTATAAGCTATAACCATTAGTTTTTAAACAGAAAAAAATCCTTATATTACAGGCCAAGAAACAGGTCTTCCTGGCATAACATGTAAAAATAGTCAGTGAAAACATTTTCTCATGGCTAATACTCATATACTGAGGGTTATATTTATGTATCACAAGAGCTGAAATGCTCAACAGGATGCCAAGTAGATTTTTGGAGACTATAGGATAACATTTCTTCAATATCTTATTATACCGTCCCACATTTATGCATATGATTGGAATTAGGTCATCGTTCTCAGTGTGTTCATTCTTTGGGCTAAAATAGAAGCCAAGGTTGGCAGGAGATGGGATTGTATCTTCTGAACAGAGGGAGCTGGAAGAGTATCTCTGAAGAGATGTCATATGGCTTTCAGCCAGACCATTTGGAAGAAAAAGAATCTGCTTTCCTAGGGAGGGAATGCCTTATCATTCCTTAAATAAGATGGAAGAGACAACATCTGAAACACTCATACTGTTTCAATGCTCTGCTTTGAACCATGTTGAACTCACTATCCATAACCGGCCCAAGGGAGTGTCCTGGTGGATGCATGCAATGTATGAGTCCATTGATCTAAATAATCAGCGGTTAGGCTGGGGACAATACTTGTTATTGCAGTCTAAATACTTCTGTCTATTTGTACGTGAGCAGACATCACACTGCATGCCTCCTGACCCAATTGTCAGCATATGGGTTTTACATCATTGTCCAATGAGATTGTGCATTAATGCAAGGGTGGGGGGAGTTGAACCAAACCTTGTATATTAACTCTGAAATATTTTTGTTCCCAAAAATAATATTTTGAAGAATAAATGGGTATGCAATAGGTATGGGTACACTTTTACACACACATGTACTTTTCCATACCAGTTGGAGGTAAAGAGAATTTACTGCCTCCAGCAGTTATAGTGGCAGAAGGTCTCATTTCATAGCCCCTTCCTGGTGGATGCCATTTTGTTTTTCCCACAATTTCCATAGATTTTACACCAAAAGGGGTAGCTTCCATGGTCAGTCAACTTTTCTTTTCATTGATAATTGTTTAAAAATACAGTCTCAATTTATGGTGGAATAAACACTTTTTTTTTTAACCTGCCTTCTTTTTAATCTCTTCTTTCTTGTCTGTCTGTCTTCTTCTTCAAAAAAAAAAAAAGATATAATTGTCTAAAATAGAAAATTCTCCTTCTGAAAGCTTGTAGAGAGATTTTTGTGTCATTTTGGGTGGTCTGTCTAGAAGCTATAATGCTAAAGCTATTAACACCACTGGATTTGGGAAGCTGTCTTAAGGTCCTACATTTTATACAGTTTGAGGAGCATCTATAAATGTATTATTGATATTGTGGCAAAAGCAGTGTCTCTGTGCTACTTCTAATATTTAATATAAACTTACATTGCATCTTTAGTTGTGGCAAAAGTAGTGTCTCTATGCTACATCTAATCTTTAATAAAACCTTTCTGGATTCATCCATGAAGCCTGGTTATTGAGTTAGACTGAGACAGACCATGACAGAATGTATTGTCTAGAAATCTCTTGCACCAGGTACAACATTTTATTCCTCTCCTTGAGTGAATTAACTTCCAAGACATGCAAGAACAACAATGACCTTCCTCTCTTCTTCTTCTTCCTCCTCTCCTCTCCGCTTCCCTCTATCCTTCTCCATCACCCTCCCTCCCTCAGAGTTACAGTGCACCAATGAAATGACATTGCTGCACTGTGACACTATCAATTAAAGAAAAAAAAAGGAGAGGGGATAAACTTTTCCCTTCAGACCACAGGACCATCTCAACAAACCACACCAGGTTTTTATTTTTATTTTTTAAAAAAACCTTTTGGGAGTACCCTAGTGTTGATCCAAGAAATTGCTAAATGCCCTCCTTCACCCGGAGAATGGAATGAATGGACAGAGAGGTAACGACAATGGACACAACCCAGCAAACCCAGAGAGCTATGTAGTGAGAACTCACACTTCTTTAGGATAGACCTCTTTGGAAGAGACATTAGTGTGGGCCATGGAATTAGTGTGAGCGGCATGACTGTCATATACACAGCGGTGGAAGAATACAAAGATTCCAATGAAGGCGAACTGGGCTGACAAAATTGTTGGACTTAGTTGAAATGGATAAACTGACAAAATTGATAAGAGAAAAAAAAATCAGTGATGTCTTTTGTGAAAGATTGGAAACTTCTATTAAGCTTTTTTTGCAAGAAAGAGTGTACAGTTTATAGACAGCAGGATTTAGAATATAATAGGTTGGGAAGGATAGCAGTGGAAGCATTAGAAAGCTAATAGTAACTGGAGAAGTTTTTCTTTGAGGCAATGTTACCTCATTGTGAGGGTGATCTGGCCGTGACAGCCATCAACCCATTGATCACCAGGGTTCATTCAACTGATCTCACTGGCTAGGCTGGTGTCTCCTTCCTCCCTTACCACTCAACGTTCGTTCCTCCTGAAGCTGTGCACTCAGTGGAAGAGGACGACAATCCCAGATATGAGGAATATATCGTTCTTTGGTTGTTATCTTGTTTTTGTTTTGTTCATACATGTTCTATGCATTTTTAATTAAAAAATAAAATAAAAAGGCACGTCTAATAACGTGTGCAACATTCCTCATGACACTGAGGTAAAGAAAATGTTAATTTCTGAAAGCAAAAACAGACATTGTAGCAAAAAGTTCTTGGATCCCACAAAGCAGCATCAACACTCCATGTAATAGTGTGTCTCTTGATCATGATGCCTTCACAACTCTGTGGAAGAATTAATCAGGTTGATATTGCAAAGGTTTTGATAGATCCAGAGAATACAGGTAGATATGGGATGATCTTGCTCTTTTATCTCTATCTTCCATTCCTTTGAATTGCACCTGCACTCTCCCCCCATCTCTTGCTAATATTGATTTCTGTTCCAACATGGGAATTCATTCCATTTCCTTATATGCATCTTTCTTGATACAGATATGTTGAAACAATTCGTTAAAGCACGTGTTTTTATATTTTTCAATTGTACATAATTTTTAACCATTTGCCACTTTTAACTTGAATTTTGTCTCTCTGAAATGAACTGAAATCTTGCCAATGCGTAGACTTCCAAGACAAGGCAGATTTTGTCTCACAACATGTTTTGGGAGGTAAGAATCAGACAGTGTTGCTGAGAATCTCTTCTCCACGTTAGTTCTCCTTCTTCACTTGTGGAGGGTTGTGCAAAAAGAGATGAAAGAATTTCCTTTGGTTCATTCTTTTTTGACCCCTACCCTCTTCTGTACTTGTGCTGTGACTCCAAAACATAGTTTAGCTAGAATATTTCAAATGTTACTACTGAAATTAGGACAGAGACAGTTTATTACAGCTTTTGGTTTTAGTAAATCATTTCCATCTTTCCTTCATTTCTGATCACCAAAGGTAAAAAGATTTTTAAAGAAACACTAAAAAGCAATTCATTTTATTATGATTGTCTCCTTTGTCCACTGTGTTTACTAATGGACATATACACTGCTCCCCATTAATAAATAAAGCATTGCACAGAAAGAAACTTGATATAACTGTGGACTACATCTAATTAGAGTAAAACCAATGAATCAATTGTTCAATGGTAACTCAAAATGTGTGAAAAGCTCTTTAATTCAGTGGATTTACTTCAGTTGGGGTTATATTAGCACTGGGATTTAAATCTATATGCACAATCACATGGAGGCTCAGAACTAAGAAGTAACATGTGTTAGCATGTTACTTTGGTGACTAGCTACCTTTTGTGCAGTAATAAGCTGGAACTGAGCTACTTTTCTCACTGTAACAGACACAGGTATAATTCACTATTTTTCAGTGGAAGAGGAATGAGTTATGGGGCATATGTGCTGAGCAGTGAAAAGAGGAAAAGTACACAGATGGTTACCTCATTCTGTATCTGGGAAGGTTTAATTTGCAATGCTTTTTTGGATTTTTCTCAGAAATTTTAAATATGCAGTATATGAATTAGCCTCTTCGGGGAATCAGAGAGCATTTTCCCGTATTTTCCAATGGAAGATCGATAATAGTACAAATAACTTCTGTGTAGAGCAATAGCTTTCCAGAGTGACCAGATTAATAAGTAAAGTAACTAGTTCCTTTTAAAAAGTGACATATATGCCTGCAGCTTTCTTCACAGAAAGGTGATTGCCCAATTTTTAAAACAATAAAGGCTGCAGCTTCAGTCAGCCTAAGTTTCTTTTTCTGGCCCATTCAAGCCTGCAAAGGCAGTGTATGAAAAGACTGCAGGCATATATATATATGTGTGTGTGTGTGTGTGTGTCTGTGTGTATGTATATATATGTGTGTGGTGGGGGGGGAGAGAGGGAGAAAGAGAGAGAGAGAGGTAGGCTACAGTTTCTCAAAATCCAGCATAGTTTTTCAAACTCCTGTGCAGGAGTTTGAAAAACTCCATATTCCATATTCAACTCTGGTCAGGAAACTGGTAAATTTCTTTTTCATCTCTAAATCTTGAGTAACACTTTTGAAGTTCAGACTAACATCTGGAGTGGCTTCATTTCCCCACTGACATGGAAAATAGTATATGGTTATTTCTGTTTGATACCATTTCACATTGTGCTCACTACAATATCACTTGTAGCATTGTTTGTTTTACAACAACGGAAAATGGCTGAGACAAAAGCTTTCAGCTACTTGACTCTAATTCATTTCTTAATGGTAGGACCCTGCTGGTATGCTGTTGCCTACAGACAAATTCCTACATCTTTCGCTAAACCGTTGGTCATTTGTCTCTGTCTCAAACAATGCACCAAATGATGCAGTGCACCAATACATCTGTCCTTGACCAGATATCTGTTACACAATATTTCACAAATGTGTCCATTATAAACAGCATGCATTATCACCCACAAATTTCAACCCATTTCCATTTCCATTATCGTACTCTTTTGCATTTAGGAAACATTTACATTCTTGTTGCTGTTAGTAAACAGTTTCCAATTCTGTATTTACCCAACTTGGACTTAAATCTCTCTCTCCCCCCCCCCCCTTTTCTCTGTCTCTCTCTCTCCCTTTAGTTGCCCTCATACAGGGAATTAAACTTCCACATTTGCAATAAATAGGTCCAAGAGAGCTTAAACAAGAAGAAGTGCAATGAAATAGAAGTGGATATAACATCATTAATCTAGAAATTTTACCTGCTTAAGACAACCAAAGTCTTTTCCCAGTGCCTGCAGTCGTCGAACAAAGTCTAATTAGTGTCACTAACACCAAGCAAATTCAAAAATTGTCACAAGAAGGCAAAGCCAATGGATTAAAGGAGGTTAATGCAATAGGTATTTGTTGTCATTGTTTTGTGCCTTCAAGTCATTTCCTACTTATGGTGACCCTAAGGCAACCCTGTCATGGGGTTTTCTGGGAGTGTGTGCCGTGCCCAAGGTCCCAGTGCATTTCCAACCCTGGTCGTAGTCCAACGTTCAAATCACTACACCACACTGGATTTATACACCATCTCTCAATGGCATTTTAACTGTACCCCCAAGGTACAAACAAAAGTGCCAGAGAGGCGTGGGTACACTCAAGTATGTGAAGCCAGTTCCATCCTTACTCAAAGAAAGGTCGCTGTCCAAAGTTTGAGCATGTGGATGCATCTGAACATCTAATTAGACACATTCAGGTTATTTTCACTATTTTACAAATCTGGTGGCAAGCAGGTGCACTCTCATTACCTGTACATTTTAATGTCATTCTTGAGGAATTACCAGCATCGACACACTGCAGGGTTGCTTGCAACATTCAGTAACCTCAAATAGAGTTAAGGGTTTGCTGTTTATTGTGGACCAAAGAGGAAGGTCTGTGGGCTTGATTCTATAATGGAAAAGTCATCTACCAAAGGAAGCCAAGTTATGAGTGAGAAGTGTTATGGTTGTATAAACATATACCATTAAATAACAAAGTTCAAGATCATCTACTTCAAAGTATTTCCAGTTTCTATGTACGTTTGTGGAAGCGAGGTAGTGAAGAAAGCTGAGAGGAAGAGAATGAACTCATTTGGAATGTAGTGCTGGAGAAGAGTTCTGCAGATTCCATGAGCTGCCAATAAGATGAATAAATGGGTCTGAGAGCAAATATATGGGTCTGAATTATCACTAGAAGCCAAAATAACTAAACTATTGTACTTCGGACATATCATGAGAGGATATGACTCATTAGAATGGCTGATCATGCTTGGTAAAATTAATGGTTCTAGGAACAAAGGAAGGAGGAAGACTGCATTACAGCTGGATTGATTCCATCAAGGAAACCATGGGCCTGACTTTGCAAGACCTGAGCAAGGCTGTTAAGAAAAATGTGTCTTGGAGGTCTCTCTTTCATAGGGTCTCCATAAGTCCAAGCTGAATTAATGGCATATAGCAACAACTAGAAGTGTAACAGCCGAAGTAAACAGCTGGGAAATCCAATCATTATCTCAAGGAAAAGGTTGAAGATTTGGAAACACTTTACAACAGGGAAGGAGTCTTCTTTTTCATTCCTGAATGTATAATCCTGATTGTGTAGTGGAAGCAGGGCATGAAAGGAAATTTGTATCTTTGAGAACTTTAACCCAAAAAAGAGGTTGTAGGGATGTTTTTGTAGGCCCCCGTTTTCAGGAAAATCAGCCTAGTCAGCAGTATTTAAAGTATTTAAAGTTTGGGAAGGTCAGAAAGAGGAGGTAATTCTCCCTCTCTCTCTCTCTCTCTCTCTCTCTTTGGGGTGGATGGGTGGGTGGTCAGTAGAGCTGGCCCTAATTAGAAAACCTGAAAAATGTCAGAAAGAGAATGTTTGTGGATAGGGCAGAGCTTGAAATTCACTCAATTAACTCAGTCAGTTATTAATTTACCTTTTGGCTAGTGATATCACCTTACTTTTTGGATTCACAAGCTTAAAATATGGTTTTGTGAATAAAATCACAAGAATTTGTTAGAGCGTCTGCTTCTCCTTAAGTTGCCTTCAGTACAACAGGAAGGACTAAATACTCTTCAAAATTCCACAGAAGAAAACTGGGACATACATGGCCAAGCAACATCAGAGTGTTGTCAAGACTGCAAACAGTATTAAAGAAGGATAACAGAAAAGACAGGGAAGGCTGCAGCAGTTTGCTTTTGCCTGAGCCTACTGGAAAGGGCAAGGTTGTTTCCTTTCCTTTCATCTGTTCCTCTGCTGAATCAGTTGAGTGCTAATCACTTTTGCACTTTGAACTTGCTTTGCAACAATTGAATTAAGCTATGATGACTGGGGAAAGTGGGAGGAAAAAACTGAGTCATTTTAAAGGCAGCTGAGAAACTAGGAAAGAGAGGATCAACCTGGACAGTCCCTTCCAAATCCAGACCGTTGGAGTGTATGGAGCTCAGCCCAGTCCAGAAAGCCAGCAAGGTGTTACACATCATTGGCTTGGGGCATCTTTGCTGTTGTTTTCCCACACTTCCAAGAGGAAGTGTAAGTTGCTCTGTGGGACTTACTTTAGGTGTGGCCCTCACTTCAACATCTGCAAGTTTGGCCTGATACTTAATAAGCCTATTATACCCTTTGCCCACTGGAGTGTTTATTGCTTACATATCCTAAAGAACCAGTCTCATTTGGCAGGAAAATACACTCCCATCCCAGTGCTATCAGCAGTATAAGAGCATTGCATCCCAGCAGCTGTTCCCAGCAATGCTTTAAACAGGAGATGAATGCAACTGGATCCTTCTGCATAAAAAGCACAAGAGCTCTATCAAGGACACTATGATGAGCCAGGCCAACACATCTGTCTTCTCTTCGACCTGTGGGGACCCAACCCATCAAGAAGTTTTTCTGGCAATGTGTGGCGAGTGCTTAATGCTGGAAATGGCTCTCGTGACACCACATGTGAGCAAGTCAGCACTTGCCTGAGGACCTTGGCATCGGAACCTCTCCGTTCCTTCCCACAGGGCTCTGTGATAGATGAGGAGAGCTGACATAACATACCGCATGCGGGTCCGCAGGCCATCGCAAGCTGGCTTTGTGAATGTCAGGAGGCCCATTGCTTTTCCCCCTCCCTTCCTCTTCCCCTTCTCTCTTTCTGAATACTGAATGTCCCCGTCGGAGGCCTACGTATTATTTGTTGGGTTGTGACTAATCCTTGCTCTTGGGAAAGTGATGCTTACCAGAAAGGAAGCTATTATTCAGGTCTTAAGTCCCCAGTAAAATATGTGAGTAATTAAAGAGAGTGAAATCAAACAGTCGGCATTAAATAGTACAACACGGGTGCATCGCACAAACTAACTCATCCACACAATATTTATCTTTCCTAGAAGGGCTTTATGACAACCATTTATAAAATATTAAAGATGGCCTCAGGTTTCTCATCGCTGCCCCCCTTATCCTGAACTCTGGAAAACACATCAATGCAGGAAATAAGAAACAACTCCCACTCTTTTTTTTCCATTCCTTAAATGGTATACACAACATGATTAGCATAATTCAGCAGGTAATATAAAGGGAAGGCTTTTGTTTATCGAAACCAATCCTTAATCATTTTTAAAAAAAATCAAATTGCCTCTCAATATTTACTGGGCAATTCTGCTCAAACTAGAACATTTAAGCTGTTGAATTCCTCTCTGGTTGCAACTTTAAAAACATATGTGTATGTCTGTGTGTGTGTGTGTGTAAATGTGTGTGTTTGTGTGTGTGTGCATATACACACACACACACATATACGTGTGTGTGTGTGTGTCTAAGATAGATAGATAGATAGATAGATAGATAGATAGATAGATAGATAGATGTATATATTTGCATGCATTCAAGCAAGGAGATAGAAGAAAGACAACTGGGGAAGGAGAGAAATACTTAGGACAGGAGCTGGACAAGGCATGTGCAGTATTAACAAACTGACCATTGGTGACATACAGACATAAATGTACATTTTGCCCAGACATTTTCTTTCAAATGGGGCACACTTAACTATTCTGTAGCCACTTGCTACTAGTCAAAAACCTCAAGTCAGGTAGCTGTGAAGCTCTACAGAACTGCTGCTGCTGTTTTCTGCTCAAGCAACAGTGAAGTTGTTGGGCTGGGCTGCAAAGGGAAGAGAAATGAGGGTGAATTTCATCAGGAAAGGAACTCTTGTTTATACCACCCCTTAGCCTAGACCAGCTGCTCCGCTGTCTGAGTTACCTCCCTCTTCCTCCCTTGTTGAGTCAATAAATGGCCGTGGTAGTTCCCCTCTGAGTTTTCATGACTGCTGGGGTACGGGAAGGCACAGAACTTCAGTGTAAGACTGTTATGCTCCACCCGTTTGACTCAGGATCTTACCTCATATGTTTAAAAAGATTTACTTGGAACTGACATTGGTAAAATGTATGTTTGCTCCTCGCCGAAGCAGTAAGACCTGACTAATGGTGGATGGTGAACAATTGCATTTCCAAGCTTTGAGAATGAGGCTATAGTCCTCATGACTGTATGTGTGGAAGTCACCAATGGTCAATACAGAAATGGACTACATAATTGGAAGCAGAAGATGGAAAAGCTCCATTCTCTCTGCAAGAACAAAGCAAGAGCATATTGTGACAATGGCCGTGAACTGCTAATATCAAAAATTAGAGAAAAGCTAAAGAACACTAAACTGAACATCTCACCAAAATACAACCTGAAGAACATCTCTGTTGATTTTAAAAACTAAGTAAAAATAGATATGTACCATCAAGCCTAATTGACCAAGAGCCAGAAGAATTCTGCACCAAAGCCAAGGACATTGTTGGGGAGGAATACAAAAAGACACTATCTGTGGCCAAAAAGAAAAAAAAAATCCTCATTGGATGACAGATGAAATTTTTTAAAGAGTTACGGAAAGGGGAAAAACAAAAGTAAAGGGTGATAGAAATAGGGTCAGAATCCTGAATGCAACTGTTCAGTGACTTGTTCATAGGAACAGAAAGGACTATTATAATAATCAGTGCACAGAAATAGAAGCAAACAAGAAAGAACAAGCAAACTCTTCCAGAAGATCTGAGAAATCAAAAGGCAATTCAAAGTAAGACTTGGCATGCTGTACAAGCAAAGTCCCCAATGAAGTGATTAGCATTTTTCTCTGATATGGACTGTCTATATCCAGTTTCAAGGCTCCAGAAGCAGAGATGTGCATGCAGTGCCATTGTGTGTGGATGCCCCTTGCACATGAATGCACATGCACATTTGGTTATGCACTGGGATGCACCTTGGTTCTAGTATACAGTGTTGCCTTTCCAAACAAATGCTGAAGAGCACAATTAGTGTATGGCTCTGCAAGTAGATGTTTTCACTGTACAGCCCCAACATAAGATCTTAGTGAAAGCATTACAATGAAATGTAGGTATTCTTTTGTGTTTCACGAAGCATGTCTCCTGTCATATGAATAGCTGCTGGATGTAGATTGAACCAATGAATGGTAGTCAGTGTAGAGGCAATGCCGTGGACCTTTCTAGAGTACAGTTAGAGTGTTACAAAGTATTGAGTATTAATTGGTGATTGCAATGATGTATCCATTTGGTATTTGCCTGTGCAAATTACAGTGTATCAAATGGCCAATTGCTTTATAGCCTATTGCTACAATGTATTCAGTAGGGAAGAAGATCAGAGCAGGTGAAAATGAAAGTGGCAAGAAGCATTTTAGGAACTTGCAGTATCTAAGATAAGGGGCAGGAGTGATGTTCTTGCCCCAAGGATGAAAGAGAGGTAAGCAAATGTAGGTCTGGGAAATGTCTAAAGATGTAGGGTGATGTTAAATTTATGATACTCTCCAATAACAACTTTGTATGCCTACAGTTTGTATGTGTGGGTAGAAAATCTCTGAGCACCATGTATGCTTTAGTCTCAGCAACTTCATAAGAAGTGTGCTATGTTGCTTGCTATATTGCAAATAATCACTGTTGTCTATCTCAGAGTGGAGTTTATGGATTGCTAATTATTCAGGGCATGACTTCTTTCAACCTTTATGGATTTTTTTGCCAGAGAAAGAATCCTCACTTTGCTTCAAATTTTACATTAGCTTACTTTTCTTGCAATGGCATTTTAGTTCAGTTTACTTTTCTAACAATGATGTAGTTATTGTTATCCTGCTTGACCAGTAGGTGGATGGATATTCTACAGATTCCCATTTAAAAAAAAAAATCCAGCAATATTTTCCCATCTGTTCAGCATAACTCATTAGGGATTTTAGCTTTTTTTTTTTTTTAGTTTTTACAGTAATTTCCAGGATAGTTTTAAATAATGTTTAAGCTGCACCTCTTTTATGCCTCTACAATTATTTTCAAAGTGCCCATATTTCTACCCACATTTCTGCTCTCATTCCTTAACTAGCATTTCCAAACAGCTGTTACTTCCTCTCTGAATTGCTCTTGTTTTATAATCATCACTAATGAGCCGACAAGGCTCCCACCGCATCCCTCCTAGCTATCATAAACAATGAAATAGAGATTTCACACTTACCTTCACTTAGATGCCTTCTGAGCCTCCGAACCACAAACAGGTGCAGTGGATTCCTTTCTCCAAATAGGGAAAGGGATTTGGTGCCACTTTTGGAGCAGAGGAACAATTGCACACTTTATGAATGGCTTGGGAAGGGAAGAGAGGAAAACAATGACCATGACTGTGAAACTCTTTCCATACAGCTCCTCAGGCCAATCTGCTCCTTACGTTATCTTCCCAGTCACAGAAAACCCCCACCAACTCTCTGCCTTTGCTCCAAAGCTTTATTTTTTCCATGCATCAACATGTTGGTGAGAAGTCCCATGTTGTCTGTGGCTTAAATTGGTACCTATAGCTTCATTTTCCCCATTCTACCCTGCCATTTTGGGACAAGAAGAGAGGAAATGTCACCACCAGTTTGACGTTGGCTAATACAAACAAATAAATCAGCTGACCAAACTCTCATAGATGGAAATAGTTTCCAATGGGTTTTGAGGGAATTCTTGGAGAGAAGGAAATGTTTCAGTATTTCTTGATGAAAAGTGGACAGCGTGTATTTAATTTAGCTATAGCAGAGAAATTTTAAGACTCAGGGTGGTATAGCGGTTTGCTTGGGGGACTAGAACTGTAGGCAATTAGGGTTTGAATCTCTACTCAGTCAAGGAATCCCACTGGGTGACCTTGGGCAAATCACACTCTCTCAGCATCAGAGGAAGGCAATGGCAACGCTCCTCTGAATCAATCCCATCAGGAAAACCTCATGACTGGTTTGCCTTAGGGTTGCCATAAGTTAGAAATGACTTGAAGGCACACAGCAACAAAGCCACTCTATTCTGCTTTGGTTAGACATCATTTGGAATATTGTGTCCAGTTCTGAGCACCTCAACTGAGGAAGGATATCAACAAACTGGAGCGTGTCCAGAGGAGGGAGAACAAAATGGTGAAGGGTCTGGAAGCCATGCCCTATAAGGAGCGGCTTAGGGAGCTGGGTATGTTTAGTCTGCAGAAGAGAAGTTTAAGAGGGGGACATGATAGCCGTGTTTAAATATTTGAAGGGATGTCATGTTGAGGAGGGAGCAGGCTTGTTTTCTGCTGCTCCAGAGACTAGGACAAGGAGCAATGGATTCATGCTGCAGGAAACGAGATTCCTCTTGAACCTCAGGAAGAACTTCCTGATGGTCAGAGCTGTTCAGCAGCGGAATGTGCTGCCTGGGAGTGTGGTTGGGTCTCCTTCTTTGGAGGTTTTTAAGCAGAGGCTGGATGACCATCTGTTGGGAGTGCTTTGATGTGTGTTCCTGCATAGCAGGGGGTTGGACTGAGTGGCCCCATGATCTCTTTCAACTCTATTGTTCTATGCGTCTATGATTCTAAGTTGAAAACTTGTCCTGTGTAAGGATTATTGTTTTAAAAAATAACTTGCATTAACTATTCCAGTTAATGAAGTGTTTCTTCAAAATGCATTGGGAATTATTTCTGTTCATGCTGCAGCTTTATGAAGTAACCAGACTGATTCTTGTTAAACCAAGGTGCATCACATACAGATATTGATTGGTGAACTCATCATGGCCAAGCTCATCAGAAAACATCAGCCAAGATCCTACATCATGTTTGTGTAGTCTAATTCTACAGTCACAGAGCTGCACAATTGCACAGTGGCTGAGTTACACAACCCTTCTGCTGAATATCAGTGTTGTGCAACCAATTATGTACCTGCAAATTTGCTTACTGTTTCTGCAATCCCAGTGAGTCAAAGGATGAATCGAAAGCACCGATGAGTAGTTATCCATCATCCAAGAATGCACAACTGGCTGTGCTGCAGTGACACTTGTAGAACTCCGCTTACACAACTGTGAACTGAATAACCAAACAGTGCAATCACATGGACAAGGGAATACATATGTACATAAAACACCAACGGGATGACAGTCATTGTTAATCTGTGAGATGTTATTGAGTATCTGCTTGTGTATTAGCAGGGCAGAAAAAAATGAAATGCTCAGATATTGGATGGGTGACATCTGGCTTGACCATAATACATGTGGGATCTAGGAGTCTTAGTAGATCACAATCTGAGCATAAGTCAGCAGTGTAATACAGCAGCTGAAAAAGCTAACATGATTCTAGGCTGCATGAATAAGAGTATAATGTCTAAGTCAAGGGATGTGATAGTAACAGTATACTCCATTTTGGTTAGACCCCACCTGGAATACTGTGTCCAGTCGCAGGCACCACAATTCAAGAAGGAGATTGACAAGCTGGAACGTGTGCAGAGGAGAGTGATCAAAATGGTAAAAGATCTGGAAACTATGCCCTTTGAGAAGTGGCTTAGGGAGCTGAGTATGATTAGCCTGGAGAAGAGAAGTTTTGAGGGGTTCTTTTTGGGGGGGGAGGACATGATAGCTATATCTAAATATTTAAAGGGATGTTATATGGAAGTGGAGCAAGTTTGTTCTCTGCTCCTTCAGAGACTAGGACACAGAGCAATGGCTTCAAACTTGAAGGAAAAGCTATTCCAGCTAATCATTAGGAAGAACTTCCTGATAGTAAGAGCAGTTTGACAGTGGAATACACTGCCTTGGAGTGTGGTGGAGTTTTTAAAGAGTGATCCCCCACTCAGCCATAGAAATCCTCTGGGTGTCCTTGGGCATGTCACACAGTCCCCAAAACCCATGACAGCTTTGCTTGAGGGCCACAATAAGTCAGAAATAACTTGAAGACACACAACAACAGCAACAATATCTGGTGATTAGGGCTGTGCTGTTTGTAACAAAATGAGTTTTTTTCTCTGTTTTTTCACATTAACATCCCAAATTTTATTTTGCCATGATTTCATTGAAGCTAAAATTCAGCATACTCTATTTTGAACCTACAACCATTCTGGTAGCTGTGAAAAACAAAATCATCTACAAAGAGTTTTCTGCCTGCCATTGTCTCTTACATTTACCCATAACACTTTTGCAGTTTGTTGTTGCTCAATGTAAATTTTCTTAGTATGTTGTTTTGAATTAAATCCATCAATTAGAGAGGTGTAGAAACCCTCCTGAGAAACGTGGCTGATGTTATTGAAATTTGTTGTACATTCTTTCACTCCGTTGTATTTTATTTTCTCCACTCTGCCTTCTCAGTATTTAAAAATAAAATAAAAGTGATAATTACAGTGACACCACAAAGATGATACACGTTCAGGGAAACAAATTAAATCAAAGCAGCTAAGCGCAAAAATGTTGGATGTTTCCAGAGGGTTACTTCCTATTGCTACCAATCCAAAGAGACTGTAATACCTGTTTTGTGTTCCTTCCTTAACAAGATTTTTTTTTCTTGAAATAAAGATGGAAGAAGCAGCTAGAAAAAACACGGAAGAGTTTCAAGTGAAATGCAACATTGTCTGGACTCCCTTAAATTCCATTGATGGTACAGAACAATTCCATGAAAATTGAGCAGTCCAGATAATAGTCTTCAAACCAACAAATCTACTTCCCTAGAGGTTTCTACAGGACTCAGTGTGGTGTAGTGGTTTGAGCTTTGGACTACAACCCTGGACACCAGTGTTCAGTTCCCTGTTCAAGCATGGAAACCCATTGGCTGACCTTCGGTGTATCACATACTCTCAGCCCCAGAAAACCCCATGGAAGGTTTGCTTTAGGTTCACCATAAGTCAGAAATGACTTTAAGGCACACAACAACAACAACAACAGCAACAAAATTTCTACCATTGTTGAACCAGCTGAAGGTCCTCCAACTATAGCTTTAAATTTAATTTGAGAAAAAGTTGAGAAATATTGCAATATGCAGACCACAATTCCATCTGATCATGGAAGCTATGCAGGTCAGCTCAGGTTAGTATTTGGATGGGAGACACACACACCCCGGCACTTCAGGTTATATTTCAGAGGAAGGAACTGGCAAAACCATCTCTGAATATTCTTTACCTATGAAAAACCTTTGAAATTCATGAGATTTCCATAAGCTGACAAGCAACTTGAAGGCACATTTCTCTCATACGTACACAAACTCGCTGAAAATTGTTATCCATATCCACATAAGCAGATCTGCAAAATCACATTTTCAGTTTCAGCCATTTTGAGGAGCAAGTTACAGCTATTCAGGAGTCTTTTCATCATGGAATGTTGCTCCTTTTCTCATTAAAAATAACATTTAATTTGTCTCAAACTCGTTACAGGTTCACTTCAGCTGGACATATGAGTGATTTCACAAATTTATGGAACATAAGCAAAGAGGATGTTAACCATGATGATATAATGGAATCTTATGCCACCACATAAACAATGTTGTGATTACAGTTCCCAGAATCCACCAGCCAGCATGGTTGATAGGTTTTACCCATGCCAGAAACCCCCAATTTGTGATACTGTATGATTGGTTATAAATATTGTGCAATTGGCATGAAATAAATATAAATCTTGCACTTGTGGCTGAAAAGCTATGTGGAGACAAAAGACTCTGACTAGAAGCTTCCTGAAATTAGGACAAAGCTTTAACATGGCCAAGTCACAAATTTAGAAAAATCAATTGGAAAAACTTAACCTGTTGGGTTTTAGATGGTTCTCTAAAGTACTTAAACCAAAAGATAACAGCAAACAAAAGTTCATAAGAGGGGCATGAAGGCAATGGTCATCTCTCCAGATATCCCCTATCCCTTTATTCTTCTGCTTCTCCAGTAATTGAGAAGCTATTGTGATTTTTTTCAATGTTTTGTCACCTGGCTGCAAAGGCAGTTGGACAGTTCCAGAGCCCTTTTTCAGATTTATCAGAGAGCAGTTCACACATTTCCCTCTGGGCAGAAAAAAGAGTATTTAAATCCTGGCTGAGACACTGGTTGTTTGCTGACACCTTGAACACATATGGAGTGTTATGCTGTGAAAGTGATCCTTCTCAGACATCAGTTCATAGTACAGCCCTCAGGCTCCCCCAGTCTGAGAAAGCTCACTTCAATCTTCTGCTGCTTCAGGATTCGTAAACATTACCCACTTCATCCTAACTCCTCACTATCCAACTTTTCCTCCCTTTCTTTCGGATGACCTTGTACAGTGGCGAGACTGTTTGATTGCTTGTGTGTGTTTGTGAATTTCCCCCAATAAAGACTTTTTTTTTTATTTCCAACTGGTGTCCTACAATTAGTACTGGTATACACTGGTGAAAAGATCCCATAAGAGTGCCCCACCTCTCACATGCTTCCCCTTTGCAGTGGTATAAACTGTGCCTAGGGCAAGTCTGAAAGTTGAGCCCTACCTTCTTACTCCTATCCCCAGCTCCCATCCCTATGTGCACTGCTTTTTTTCACCCACCCTAAGATTGATGCCCTGGACATGTACCCTGCTTGCCTCACCTTAGATTTGCCTCTGCCCCTTTGAGCTATATTTCCCCACTTTTTCACTGAAGCATGGGTGCTGCTGGAGAACCTCAAAGTCCCCCACCTTTTGGAGTAACATAGGGGATATCTGGAGAGATGACCATGGCCTTCATGTCCCTCTTATGAACTTTTCAGGTGAACGGCACTGTAAGAAACAAAATGCCAAAAGTCATAGGTCAGTGAACTCATCCTTCAGCCTTTGTTTGTGTTCTTACTCATTCTATATGAGAAAGAACTTGAACTTCACCCATCAATCCCTGTGTGGTATGTTGGAAAAATATACTAATTTGTCCAAGTAGTGCATCTCTTGTTTTAGCCATCCCCCGCCCCAGCACAGCTAGTCAACTGGCCATAGACTGGGATGAAAAAGTGAAAATCCATCTTTCTCAAAGGGCATCTCATCCCCACTATGCTCTATTTGGTTTGACAAAAGATCATTGTTAGCAGTTTCTTATCTGCTGTCAGATTTCCTTTGGCCTTGTTATACCTGGTACTTGACTAGCAATGTTGTCCATGTGAAGACAAACAGAAAGACCAAAAAGAAAAAGAGAGAGAGAGAGAGAGAGAGAGAAATAACAGAGATAAGAAAGGGCACTGCATGTTCTTTTAGGAGGAGGAAAGAAGCAGAGTGTTACCCCTCCCCCTTGCTTAACACAAGTTTCACCAGCAAACCTGTGAACTTTACAAGCAGAGATTTATATCAGCATTAAGAAAGGTCAAAGAAAAGATTGAACAGAGTCCCCATAAAATACAGGAACACGGAGCAGCTGGGAAGGGGAAACTGTTGCCAAAAATAAAATAATCATCATAATAAATTGTAGAGTAAAATTAGGGATGGGCAAATCTTCCTGTGTCTACTCCAAGTCATATTTTTACCCATAATCCCATTTGGTTTCATTTCTACCTTACTCCTTCTTAAAAAAAAAATAAAGAAAATCGTCTCAAAACTCTCTCTCTCTCTCTCTCTGAAATACATTTTTTTTCCCTCAAAGTGTCTACTGGAATACATATTCTGATATGGTAAGAATCACAGAAGAAGCCGCAATTGAAGTACAAAATGGGACTGCACATTGCTCACCCCTGCCTTAAACAAGCAACTGAACTGAACAAACTCTATTCATTTAGCATCAGAGATGCGTATCCACATTCCATTGTGCACATATTTGAATCAATAACTAACAGCTTAATAGGGCCATTAGATCTTTGCTAACAACTGGAGGATGCTTTGTGTTCTTAAAATGGAGACAATACTGGCGATATTCCGTAGGCTGCCCTGAACAAATATTGTCCTACAGTTCCGTACCATGACAATTTACAAACAGAATCATTGAATTAGAAGCACTCAAGGGCTATCTAGCTTAACCCATGGGGTTCAGGAATACAAAATGAAAGCGCTCCTGAGAGATGGCCATCCAAACTCTGGCCATTTCCACACTAAACAGTTATAGTGCTCTTATTTCACTTTCAACATCCTGTGGAATTCTGGGGTTTGTAGTTTCCTGAGGCCAAAGAGCTCCCTGGCTGAGGATTCTCAAGGCCCCTCCCTAAACTGCAAACCCCAGGAGTCCACAGGATGTTGAAAGTGGAACAATAGCACTAGAACAGTGTAATGCAGAAACAGTTTAGGAACCTCCAAAGAAGGAGAGTCTGCTAACTTCTGAAGCAGCCTGTTTGACCATTTAACAATTCTTACATTCAGAAAGTTTTTCCTGATTTTTAGACAGAATCTCTTTTCTTTTAATTAGAATCCAGCGATTCATGTTTAGGATCACTCCATCCTCCATGTGACATCCTTCCACATATTTAAAGATGGCTATCATATCACCCCTCCATTTTCTGTTCTCCAAGCTAAACATTCCCAGCTCCTCAAGCCATTCTTCCTAGGGTTTGGTTTCTACTCCTTTGCCATTCTTTGTTGCCCCCCTCTGGATATATTCCAGCCTATAAATGTGCTTCTTGAACCGTGAAGCCAAGAACTGGACACTGTGTTCCTATCCAAAGTTGAATAAAGTGATACTATTACTTTGATCTGGACACTATACTCCTGTTGATGCAGCCTAGAACCGCATGGGCTTTTGGGGCCAACACATCATACAGTTGACATATTTAGTTTGACATACAGTTGACGTATTTAGTTTGTGATTTTATGACAACTCCTATATCCTCATCACATAGACTGTTATCAATCCAGATGCGAATCTGCCTATATTTCTCCCACCTAAATGTCATACCTTGCATTTGTTAGTTTTGGCCTAGCTCTCCAGTCTGTTAAAGTCACTTTGATCCTGCCCTCTGAGGTATTTGCTCCTCTTTCTAATTATTACTCAGAGGTAAGCTACCACAGAATGGAGCTGGCAGACACTTGTCTTGGCTTCAGACATTTCTGCACTTAGACTGAAACCAACATATTCAAGATAAAACCCCAGTGAATGTAATGGGGCTTAATTCTGAGTAGATGTGCATAAGTGAATATTGCTATTTCTATTATTCAGGGATCACATCTTGACCTTTAAAGCAACTTTAATGCACTTCCTTTCCTAAACACAAATGTTGTCTTCAAGCTCATAAGAGGAAGAAGAGTAAAATATATCTGCATCTTGATACATGCATATTTGGAGGAGAGGGAGTAGGAATGCCGTAGATTTCCTTTTATTAAATGAATAACTCAGTCTGTGTTGCATTTCATTTGGGCTTGCTTTCATACTCCTTCCTGGTCAGAGATCAAATGATCTGGCACTCCTAAATTGACTTAAAAAAAAAAGTCTTTTAAGCTTTTTTAAAACTATCCAAGGACATTCTCTCTGCAGTGAGTATCTGTCCCTTGAGGAAAATCAACTCTGGAGAGCAATACAGCATATACACTCCTTGGCAGTGGGTTTGTTATGTCATTTCAAGGTATGGAAAAGCAACAGTGATCTTTCCATAAAGAGCTCCTCTCTTTTCAGTTTCACATTACTTGATATGAAATGTTGCAATAAAAATATAACAGCATCCTCCACTGCAACAGCAAATAGTTTGGCAATGTTTAGAAGTAATAGAAAGAGGTAATAACTTGTGGGGAATGTTCTGGAATTTGGTAGAGCTGAAAGGAACTTTGGAACTAAATTGAACTTGACATTTATTTGGTTTTTAACATTGTGCTTTACTATTGTAATATGTTTTCTTGGGAAAGCTAATTAGTTTGAAAACTGAGAAAGTAATAAGTGAGGAAAAGTACTATAATGCAAACACTGAGAGATGACTTTTCAAATGTTGCAGTTTGGGTACAGGAAGTGGTAGTTGGTGGCAGATAGTGGTAGATGGTGAATCCACTCCAGGCTTTAGGCAGACTTCCGAGGTTCTGATCCCATTCCACAAAATAGATTCAGGACCTTGAATAGTTCTGTTAAATATTGCTGGAAGATGGAGAGATGGTAAAGACTATAGCTCACTTCTCTGTCTCCTAGGCAGGTAAATCTTCATTGTCTACATGTTTTCATGTGAAACACTTCAATATTTTCTCCCAGATGGAGGAGATTGCAAGTTGTTTTTCACATTCTAGCATCATTTGGGTCAAAATTTTGCCAGTGGATTTTTCCCCCTATACTTCTCGAACATATTGCCCATTTTGCACAGATTTGTGCGAATCAGTTTAGAATTTAAAAAACATTATTTTCGAAGATGATCTTTTGCTATTCTTTTCAAAGTCCCAGCAATCGGTCCATCACTACCATCACAGTCATGGACATGCCCCCACCGAATACCTTTCCCTCATCTTCTTGTGTGTTTTTTTATTTCCAACTTATGGTGACCATAAGGCAAGCCTATCATAGGGTTTTCTTGGCAAGATTTGCTCAAAGGGACTTTACCTTTGCCCTCTTCTGAGGCTGAGACAGTGTGGCTTGCCCAAGGTCACTCAGTGGGTTTCCATGGTTGAGTGCAGATTTGAACCTTGGTTTCCAGAGTGTTACCCTGATTTCTGCGATCCCTAGAGGGACACCTCAATGTGCTCCACACAATGGGGAATGGAAACTAGCCACAGCACAAGCTGCAGCTATGCGAGAGGCAGGGTAACCTAGCAAGATCTTCTAACCCAATTTTTACGGGGTCAGGCCGAGCCAAAAACCAAGCAAAATTGTCTAATAAAATGATTTGATTAAAAATAAAGACTTACGCGCATTTGCACTTACGCACTCAATCACACACCTATTTAGAAATAAAAGAGAGGAAATTAGATAGGGGACTTTTGGAGGGTTACAGCTGGGGAATATGGCACCTGGTCCTGAAGTCCAGAGGTCCGAGAGAGCAGCAGAGAAAGAGAAAAGACTCAGCATGGAGGGAGCTGAGGGGATAACCGGACGGAGTGATGGCAAACCAAGAGCTATCCGGAGCGATCCGAGGGACGGCTCAAAAACCGGGTCTTTTTATAGGGGAAAATGTATCTGGAGGGCTAACCCTTTCCCGGGGAGAACAATAGGTTGAGGAGCTAAAACAAAGCCCCAAAATGTTCACGTCCTTTGCATGATTAGATTTGCCAGGGTTGTCAAAAGCTGCGGCGGTATGCAAATTGTCCTCGCTTGACAGGCCGTTTGTCAGGAGTGCTAATCCTGTCAAGCTGGCTTCTCAGGGCAGAGGACCCTTTGTGTATTTTAATGTGTGCATGTCTGGAGGGCTCCTGGGGCTACATGACAAATTATTTACTGGCCTGACTGGGTTTTTCCTGATTTTGGCCGTTTGGCTGTGCCTGCCTGCGTGCTCATCCATAGGACCCTCTCAGGTACGTGGAAATATTTTTAATATTAGATATTAAATTGTGGACCCTGGGAGAGAGCCAGTCTACCACAGTAACAATAGTCCTGGTCCAACATTCAGACTACTACACCACATTGGCTCTCATGTTCCCTCCTCTTCACCTGATGTAATCCAGTTTTTAATTAAGTCCACCAGACTGTTTGCTTAAGGTAAACTGCTTTGTGAGTCATCTGAGGGAAAACACAGTCAAAGATGAAGAGCTGGTCAATCTCTTACAAGAGCTCATATTTAGATAGCTTACAGTAAGATAATAATATAGATTTTGATGGGATTTTACCTGTAAAATTGGACCAGGATTCAGATACCTCTTTGCCAAAATTCTGTTAGCATTCTGGACCCTCCTAGTCTCATTTTCTGATTTAAGATATCTGCAGTGTCTTTTAAAATTAGACAAGAGACAATGAATATAAACCCCCAACGCCTCATTTAAAAACAATTTGAGCTGGTGTAATGAGCATAAATCATTTTAATAGACCAATTTTGCATCAATTATAACACCATTATTTTCAAACTCATTACTGTTCCCCCCCCCCTAAATAAAACAGTAACCTTTCATGCACAAACCACTCTGAGCACTTGCTCCATGCGCTGTCATAATGCAGGACAAATCCCAGATTTGCTCCAGAGAGGGATATTTACAAAGTCATCTTTGTACATGATTAAACATGCTTGTCATTTTTGTCCCTTTCAAGGTACAGTGTAAAATGTGGGAACTGGTGAATCATTTCTCAAAAGTTATAAAGTGATTTTGGAAGGGAGCTTGTGCATCTCCTTGAAGCTCATTTTATAGTTCCATGGTAAGAACACATACTTAGCATGCAGAGGCTCTCAGATTCCATCCTGACATCTCCAGAATCTCAGTCACCAGAGTTGAGAAGATCTTCAACATCTTGCAGTGGATAGATCAATTTTCTGATCTGATCTGAAGCACATTTCTAAGTTCAAGTCAAGGAGAAGAACAAAATGGAGAATGGAGCTGGCTCACAAGTCCAAGGTGATTCTAGTAGCATCATAGAATCATAATGCTGGAAGGAACCACAAGGGCCATCCAGTTCAGTGTCCTACCATATAGCAATACACAATTTCAAGCCCCTTCAGATGAGAATGAAGTCTCTAGGTGTCCCAGGTTTTGTTCCAGTACAAACTGATTTTATCTTAGAGATCTACATGATGGTTTCTTGATCCTGAAGTATTTATTGGGAACTCTGGGAATTAGCAAAGACTTTTCCTTCCCAGTTCCTATGTTGGTTTTAATCAACACCAGACTTTCAGAAATGAAATGCATCTGTGCTTATCTGTGTGTTTGTACTACACTGGAAACATTAAAGATGGCCACTAATGAGTAAACTTATTTTATTTGCATGACATAGATTCAACAGTGATCAACTGAGGAAAAGAAGAAAGTTAGCGCGAGAACAAAGTAGTGTCATAGTACTAAAGCACTTTAGCTCTTTGACTGTAACTCAGAAATGTGATCATAATAAAAAGTCTGAGTGGAAATTGGTGAAAATCAGTTTTTGAAATATTTGCATGAGACTGGATGTGACACATGGTTAGTAGGAGAGGAAAGGGAAGGACACAAGGGAAGAGAGAAACTGGCATATTTCAAGGGAGAGACTGGATGCATTGCATGAATAAGCAGGTACAATTGAAACAAACAAAAATTTCGAAACTTCTAGCATTTTTTCCCCATCTAGAAGCACCCTAAAGCACTCCCAAAAGATGGTCATCTGGTCTCTGTTTAAACGCCTTCCATTAAACTATCCTACTTTCAAGGCAGTTTATTCCACTGCTGAATTGTTCTCACAGCTGCTGATGTTGAGGTGAAATCTCCTTTCTTGTAATTTGAATCCTTTGGTTCCTCTTCCAGTCTCCAGAGTGGCAGAAAACATGCCCATCCTATCTTCTACATGATATTCTTCGAGGTATTTGAATATGACTATCATGTCACCTCTTATTTTTCTCTTTTCCATGCTAAAAATAATGGGGGGAAAAATTTCTACCTGAGATCCTGGACAGGCAATGCTGATTAAGGAAGACAAATACCAGGCTAAGTAAACTAATGGCCACAAAACATCTTCAGGTGTACAAAAAAGATAAACCTATGAAGCAGCCAGAGAAAGATGTGATGAGGTGAGAGGCATAAAATGAGTTTAACTGAGCAACATTTATTGTTTCAGCAAGAAAAAACTGTCAAAGGGAGAACTGGGGAGGAAATTTTAGCCTGTGACTCCCAGGGCCAGTCTACCCTGTTCTGGTTTAGCTAGGGCCTCTGGCTCATCTACTACTCAGGGTTCCCTAGTTCTAGGGCAGAAAGAATTTCCCATGTCACCCACTTCTGAAGCCTAATAATTCAATCAGAAAGATGAGGAAAATTGGTCACAAGGGTGATTTCTATCCCGTCTCCATGTTCTTGAGATCTGAGCAGCAAGACTTGGGAAACACCAAGCACCCATAAAAGCACCTATAGGTGATGACCAATTCTATTTTTCCACAAAATTCCAATATAAATCTGCCAACCAGAATATGATCAAATTAGCTTAAAAAAATCAGACAACAACAACAAATGAATGTGTTGCCTCTAAAAACGGGCTGAAAATCTTGAGTGGAGACTTTTGGACTCAAGGGCAAAAGAGAAGCTGAAATATGCTAACCTTTTTTTCCCGGTTCTACTTTTCACTGTATCTAATATCTATTTAGAGGGGACTATTGTAGTGTTACTGCTAGTGGCTGCTCTATTCCCAGAATTCCCCTTTGAGCATCAGTATGTGTTAATTCATTGTTTGGAGAACATTATGAAGAGAAATCATTGTATTCTCCCATGAAAGCCTGCATGAATTCTGAAATCTTCAGGGGAGGCCTTTCTCTCCATCTTGTCACCATAAGACACATATTTGGTTAGGAAACCTGAAAGTGCCTTTTTGATGGCTGATCCCAAGTTGTGAAACTTCCTTCCAAAGAAGGCAAGTCTTCTATCCTTCCCTGATCTCCTTTGATAGCAGAAGATAGTGGTTTACATGCCAGTGGGGAAGCGAATCCACTCTCAGTTTTAATCTAAACTTTAAAGAATCTACCCAAAATTTGTATCCTGTCTCCTTGATAGGAATGAAAAGCACTTCAGATAAGCAGCTTGAGATAGTCAGATGTCTTCTTTAAAGCAAGTGAATCCAATACATACCTTGAAGAGCTCTTATAAGCTTCACGCTAAAGCCCAGAGTGGAATCACCGCTTCATTGCTGTGGACGTCTGGGGCCTTGCTGGCTGGAGGTTTGTGGCGGTCACCATCTGAATAAGTATGTTTTCCATGCTAGTGACTGAACGCAAAGCCCTGCAACTATTTTATTTCAACCAATGCTAATAAAGCCTTCCTTCACTATTTCCTCCTGAAAAACCATCATTTGCCATCTCTTTTTTTCCTGTTTCTGTACAATGCACAGTGCTAATTGACAGAAGTAAGACTTGACTGCTGAGCACTTGTCAAAATACTGTGATGGGACATGTTGGTAAGGAAATTGAGCATGAGTGAATGGCTTAAATGATGGCCCATGGTAAAGACTTATGCTATAATAAGAAAGCAGAGACTGTGAAGCATGATGCTCAAACAGAGAGTGATATCAATGTTTATGAAAAGCTCGTCTGCAAAGGGTCTTATGGGGGCTTGAGAGGCTGGGACCACACATTCAGGTCCTAAGGGCTACCTGCAGCCCATGGGTTGCACTTTGCCCACCACTGTTACAGAGCAAAGGATCGGGGAAAATCCCTCTTCATTAGAAGCATTTGTATGCCTTCATTCTGCTACACTGTAACTACAACTACTTTCCCCTTCTCCAACCAAAATGAAGAACATGGGGGGGGGGGGAATCTTTTAGAAATGGTTCCTGTAAACTACATTGGCTACTTAGTTAAGAGTGCATTACTAAGTAATGTCTTTTGTCCCACCTCTCCCAAGCCTACCTTAATAGCTAGCTGCCACTCTGAACAAAGGAGGTATGTTCTCCTACCAAAGAGTGAGCGAGAACAATACTGTTTTCATTCCCTTCCCACCAGTGAGTGAGATTATGGAGAAGTGGAAAATCCTGTGAAGAGACTATTTCCTTCAAGGATACTCTATCAGAGGAATATGTGCCCAGTTCTAGGCTCCACAGTTTGACAAGGATTTTGAGAAGCAGAAACACATGCAGAGAAGAGCAACCAAGACAATTAAAGGTCTGAAAACCAAGACTTATGACGAATGACTTAGGGAAACAGGTATGTTTAGCTTAGAGAAGAGAAGACAGAGCTAACATGACAGCTATCTTTAAGTATCTGAAGGCATTTCATATGAAAGGTGAAATAAGCTTGTTTTCTCCTGCTCCAAAAGCTAGAACATGGACCAATGGATCCGAATTACAAGAAAAAAGATACTACCTAAACATTAAAAAGAACTTCTTTACTGTAAGAGCTGTCCAATAGTGGAATAGATTGGTGGACTTTCCATCTTTGGAGATCTTTAAACCAAAGTTGGGTGGGCATCTTTCAGGTGTGATTTAGTTGTGCATTCCTGGGTGGCAAGGGATTGCACTATATGGTGACTGTGGTCCCTTCTAATTGTAAGATTCTATGGTTCTGTCTCAGAGGTGGGTGTATTTATAGCCAAAAGTAAGCATAACCACCCATTACTTCTCTTCTTTTTTCTCTCTCTCTGCACCCACCTTTCCCTTTCTATTTCTCCCCCTCTTCCTGCTCAAAAGGTGGCACAGAGCTTATTGGCACAGGTCTGAATTACTAATTTCTAGGGGACCTTGAAATAAGACCAAAAGTCACAGATCCCACAACTGTGCTGTATCAATTAAAACATGTATAATTGAAACAACTTTGGGATTCTTTTCCCACCGCAAGCCGACGGCCCTTTAGAAGTTCTATAGCAATTATTATGCCTCTCATTCCTACAAAAGACCTTTCTTTCTCCAAATCTGACATTGCTTCACCAATAAATCACTGTTTAGCAATGATAGATAGATCTTAGTTCAAACTCGTCTCAAGTATTTAGAGACCAATTACGAAGCACTAGATTAATTTTTCCCATGATTTTTTTTTTCTCTTTAAATGAAACTGCGTTACGATAGACTGGAATTGACTTTATCCTTTTAAAGAAACCCACAATCAAGGGCCAAGCATAGAGAGTAATGATTAACATTTCTGGGATTTCAAAGGAAAAGGTCTCAGGAGATTTTTCAAATATGCAGTCAAACAATGTTAGGTATTTTTGGCGAGTGAAGGGGAAACGTAGACAAGAATAGTGCTAATCAAATTCCCAGATAATAGGATGATGGGAAGGATTTCAAATGCCTATGAGGATAGAATGAAATGAACTCACTTTCTTGATAGAATTAGCAGGGAAATTAGTTGAGAATCAATCAAATCAGAAGCCAGAATGACAAATCCACAGATGTTGCCTGGGAAGGGATAATCAAATGCACTCGCATGTCTGGGAAATTAGTACTTTAGGTACAAAGAGTACAAGAAGGCTTGGAGGTCACAGCTAATTACAGGCAACCATGATGCACCAAAGCTTCTGTTGTGATGCATACAAAGGCATTCTCGTTTGAAAGCTATGAATGGAAGACAGGCCTCAGTACTTCTTTGAATGAGACCAAGAGAACAATCCTAACTAGCCAAGTGCTAGTTGAACCAACACTTGGGCCATTTCTGCACTACACTGTGATAGTGCTATTATTCCACTTTCCACATTCTGTGGAGTTCTAGGGTTTGTAGTTTACTGGGGCCAAAGAGCTCTCTGGCTGAGACTTCTAAATGCCCTTCCCTAAACTGCAAACCCCAGAATTCCACAGGATGTTGAAAGTGGAATAATAGCACTATCACAGTGTAGTGCAGAAATGGCCCTAAGTCTAGATGCAACCAATTTCTTCAGCAAGTTTCTCATTTATTTCCTAAATGGAATCTCTCAAAGCTTCCATATAAATTTCAGTTCAGCTTGAAAATACTTTAAAAATCCAAACTACAATTCAGTAAAGTAGTGCGTTACAATAGCATAGGTTAGGCTTGCACTATCATAATCCACTATTTTGGTCATTGTAGAATTCTTTACTAATTACACAAATACCAAACTAGCCCCCTAAAGCCGCCTTTTAAGGAATGCAACTTATCTGAAAAAAAAGTTTTAAAAATAATTTTCTTGTGTGTTGGGAAACCGTGATGATGAAAATTGTAGATGGATAGAATCTTTGCAGATCGAGACTGATTTTGTGTCAAAAATACATGTAGCTTTGTGGTTAGAAAAATGATATTTTCTGCTTGGAAAAAAAAAACATTTCTGAGCAGAAAACAAGTTTCTTGCACAGAAAACACTATTCAGAATTCAGATGGGAACACGTCTCTATAAGTGGATATACATCTACAGGAAATACAGATGAGCAGTTTCACAGTGCCTGCATTCCATTACGTTACTAAGTAGAGAGCCAGTGAAGTGACAAATGCACAATGGGGCCAGTGCACTTCAGCACAATAGATGCACAATAGAACTGATGCACATTGGAATACTCTTGCTAGTGCCCTGCTATCCATCTTTGCAATTCACTAGGAAAAATCTCTGCTAGGTAGCTAAGTATGTGCAAAGCTAACATGGAACATGATAAGAGGATTCTGGGCATTGTTTCCTGCACAGAAAATATCATTTATTTGCAGAAAATGCTGCGTACGACTCTAATAGACCAGGATGTTTAGCTTTCTTATTTTTAACTGTTGATTATATTCCAGAATAGTTATCTGTTTTCTGGTTTTGTTTGCATAGTATAGTTTGCTATCCTATCTTGTAAATCAATGCAAATCCATACACCCTCCCTTCCTCTCTTTGTAAATACAAAAGGACTAGTTCTAAGTCTAGCACCTGGCTTTGTTGTTATTGCTGCTAAGTTCTGAATATTATTTTACTGTTGGAATTGTTTTGCAAACAGGGGGTGCAGAGATTTTCCTCCTGTTGTCAAGATATCTTAATGACAACCTGTAAGATTTTCCTGGCTTAGAAGGAGTTTTACAGGAAAGGATGGCAGGAATTCTACCTTGCACAATTTTTGTTAACCTCTCTTTAGTGACCAGTAAGTAGCTTGAACCCTTGATAAGGGATGGGTAAGAATTTCATTTCACTTTTTTAAAAAAAAAGAAAAAAGAAACTGACTAAATTCATTGTTTCCTTATTTGGGATGGAAATAACTTTTCAGGGAAAAAAAAGCAATGTGAGAGATATCCAAATTTCTATACTCATCCATCCAGACCCATGACTTTGAGGGAACGACCCTCAAAAATCTGCCTTTAGATCCTTGTATGTTGAACCATTTCTGGTTATGAATTAGAACACACACACTCAGAGGTGTATCGTGGGTGGGGTAAGTAGGGTACATGCCCAGAGCTCCAATGCCAGGGGGTGCAAAAGAGTCATGCTGGAAGATTTAGTGGTGGCAGTGACAGTGGCAGAGGATGTGGCCCTGGAAGTAGGGATGCAACTTCCTCGCTTGACCTAGGCATTGTTTATACTGGATATGCTTCTGCACACACACTCTCTCTCTCTTAAAACAACTTTCTTCATTTTTAGTTGCTATATAACCCTGATGAACCCATCTTCCTGAAATGTCTTGATTCACTACTACAATCCTGTCAACCATTACACTTTATTTAAGTTCCAACTAGGGATAAGAAGAAATATTACAATTAGTTATGTCCTAGCAAGACTTACCATTTTGTCAAAACAGGACAACACCTCAGGGGTTGCCCAATCCTTTTGAGCGATCTCTTCTTCCACTGAAGTTGCCCAGTATTTGGTATTTTCCATCACAATGTCTGCAATAGATGGAAAATGTACTTTATGTAAAACTCATATGTTGGTGCAAAACTAGTTTGTTTGTTCTTCCTTTGTGAAGCTAAGCACAAGCACAAAAGGATAGCCTGATTGGTCACAATGACACAAACAATGCATCCAATGTCTTCGGTCATTTCCACACTACAGTGTTATAGTGCTATTATTCCACTTTCAACATCCTGTGAAATCCTGGGATTTGCAGTTTAGTGAGGGCCCTTTAGAATTCTCAGCCAGTGAGAATTTGGCCTCAGTAAACTACAAACCCCAGAATTCCACAGCATGTTGAAAGTGGGATAATAGCACTATTACAGTATAGGGCAGAAATGGCCTAATCTACAATCTTTATTTATAAAGAACACCATAGTGCCATCAGGGCAGGGCAATGAGTCAGAGGTGCTTGACTCAACTCAGCAATATGAGCAAGAGTCCCCCACTGCCCCTTCCCCCCAAAAAACAGAGATCTGGCTTATTACATATTGATAATTGCCATCTGCAGCACAGAAGGTAATAGGATGTTGACGTTCCCATTAAAAAGTTTCCAGTCAGGCGTCAGTGAGAGCAAATCTTCTATCCCTGGTCCATTTTTGGTTTGTGTATCTTTTCTAATACTAGCATATATCCCCAAACCATCCTGAAAATATGAATACTAGCATCTTGTTGGTGTTTTTAACAAATGTGAGTTCCCTTAACACATGTGATTATACTTTTTTTTTTAGCCATGGCTTAATGTCTGTATTCACCTCTCAGTTGTATAAATGGAGTTCCTCAAATATAACTGTTACACATGCAGTTGCACATTCTTGGATGGTGCAGGACTATTTGTCAATGACTTGCAGTGTACCACTTGATTCTCTGGGATCACAGAAACAGACCTGTGTCTTCTCCATTGCATCCTCTTCAACTATCCCAGCTGGGCAGCAACAGCCCCAATTAATTCTCTGCTGTCTCACTTTTTCAGCTGCTTTAACATGTCCCAATTTCTTTCTCCACCTCCCATTTTCCTCCATCCCCAGCTTACTTCAGTTGCTGAAGAGTGAGTTCAAAGTTCAAAAGTAGTTTTCACTGAATGAACACAGTAGAGAGGAGGGGAGAGGAGAGGATCTTTCCCTTCCCAATAGGCTCAGGCAAAAGCAAACCACTGCAGCCTCTCTTAGCTTGTGTATTCTCCTTCATTAATAACATTAGCCATCTTGAAAACACTCTGATATTGGCCCTTTCTGCTTCACCCTCCCAACCCATGATAGAGACGGGAGAAGAATGGGACCACAACAACACTTATGCATGACATTGTTGTGGTCCTGTCTTTCTCCTAACCCCAGGGGTGCAATCACGCTGCAAAGCATTGATGGGTTTTCCCCATCAATGATCAGTGATCACACAACCATCACAGACTTACTTTGTCTGTGGAGGCCCTGGAAGTGTAACGGTTCTGCTTCCTGCCCCAGCACAGCCTGGGAAACTACCTGGCTGTGCTGCAACTGGAAGGGGGGTAGCCATCACTCTTCCTGGAACACGGAGGCAGTTGGTGCAGAGGGGAGCACTCTTGTTATGCTCCCCTCCCAGCTGAGCTGACCCCGGGACCTACACTGGATGTCTCTGTGACCAAGTAAGGTGTGGAAAGGGCCATTGCTTGCCCCATATGTTCCGCTTTCTGTCTGTGAAATGTTGTTGGCTGTGTCATTGCATAATGGGACAATAAGCAAGCACATTGGGAGACCAGCAATTGGTTGTACAAATTCAGTATCCAGAAGAAGGCTGGTATAGCACGGCCAGCACTTAACGAGGTAAGTGTATATTTGCACTGTGCAAGCATGATGTAAGATCTTGGCTTCAATCTCATCTGATTTTGGAAGCTTGCTTACTAGTTACCGGAAAGATCACCAGGAAACAGCAAGGGACTCCAGGTAGGGCTAAATCCTGCCTAAAATCCTGGAGACCCACTGCTAGTCGGAGTTGTGATCATACTGGGCAAGAGAGACCAAATGCCTGAAGCAGTATATAACAACTTCCTGTGTTCCTGGTTTGGAAATGGGATGACCAAAACTAAACATTGCATTGTAAAAATTTTCTGAAATTCTTGGCTAGTTTTAGATGGCTGAGAATGAAGCGTTTTACTTTTTGAGGACAAAAAAAAAGGAGAGAGAGAGAGAAGTAATTACAGAGCAAATACATATTGAGAGGCTTTAGGTGAACAAATGGTCTGTTTTTGGTTTGTGCCCATTTCACGTGTATTTCATTCTAAATCCATCCTGTCCCATTTCCATATCAATCTGTGATTAAAACACACGGACACACACATTTCCATATGCAATTTCCCTTAACATAACACACTCTGCATGCAATTTCCCCTAATATATGCATTTTGGTATATCAATTTTCATAATACATGTATTTGGAATTTGATTTTTGAGCTGAGAACTCCATCACAAGATTGGAAGAATTAGCAGATTGTGCAATCTGCAGTACGTCAATTCTAATCTGCATATTAGTCTGGGAAGTGCAAATTACCTTGGTTTACTGGTTGTTCACTTAAAAACAGAGACCAAAAATAATTTCCCTCATCACTAATAATAGCTATTGTGAACTGCTGTGTTTGTTTCTCAATACAATGTCAGTAAGACTCCTTTTGTTTTGTTTTTTTGGCTGGCAGGATGGTATATTATGTCCCTGATCTGTGCCAAATATTCTCCCATTTCATATCTGGAGGGTGGAATTTATTAGAAATATTTTCCTCAAAATGTTTGACTGTGGACATATTCTCCACTTTAAGATCTTGTTTAGTGTCATTACTTTCTGCTGCAAACTGTACTTCTAGTTACAATGGCCCTTTCCACACGAGGTGAGGGAATCGCTCTGTGCCGTTACCTACCGCTTCTTCTGGGGTCCAAAGCAACATGGACTGTCCCCGAAGCCCTTCCGCAGGTCTCCTCCTTGGTCAAGGGCGAATCGGAGCAGTGCAAGGTCTGTAGATCCACATTGCTCCCGCTTCCAAAATGGCGGTTCCAGCTTCCAAAATGGTGGCTTCTGGTTGGTCATGGGTCCTGACCAACTACTGAAGCTTGCCACACCTAAAGCCTGCCCTCCACAGTTCGCAGGCTCACATTGGTGCGAGCCTGCAAATATGCACAAGGGAGCAGGAACACAATGGCGTGTTCCAGGAAAATGAAGACCTCTTTTTTGCAGTCTTTAGAAAACACACTGGAGGACCACTTGGGGTCGTTTTGGAGCGGACTGAGGTGCGGATCTCCAGTATGTAGTCTGCTCCTAGTCCGCTCCAAGGTGCAAACGTTCTCCAAGAGTGGAAGCACTGCTCCGTTCTAATTGCCTGGTGCAGAAAGGGCCAACAATGTCTTTGTGTTGGTTGGTTTGTTTCAGTTTAGTCATATGAGTAATTTCTAGGCAATAAGGGATTATATAAAGTAGGATAGAGAGATTCACATGCTACATTCAACACAGATATAGACTGTACACATAGCTACAGAAGCTGTAGACTTGTACGCTTGTACAAAGACAGTTCTTACAAACACCTGAACCAGTGTGCCTGCAGCGTGAACATATTACAGGACATCCCCTGTATCCACATGACCAGTATACACATTCTCTTTACTATGCTGAAATGCAGTCTCTTTTCTGACCATACATTGTTGTTAATGTTTATGTTTTTATCAGTTATTCACTGACTTTGGACTGCAGATAATAGCTACAAAGTTTTTTTTTTTTTCTGTTAGATTCTAAAGTTCTGTCCAGTTTCAGGGCCTTCTTACCAAGCTAATACTCATCTCAGTAACTTCATCACACATCTCATTGAAAAAAATTGTATTAGTCACTATCTGTGTTTTTAATTATCCAAAACTGAAGTTTTAAGGTACCACAGTACTATAAATGTAGGATGCAAAAGGGCAAAACGATCAGTGGAACGTGAAACACAGCAAACAGAAGAGATCTGGGTGAATGATTTTCAAGGTCTCCCTCTCTACAATGAAAAAAAATTTGGAGAATGAAGGAAAATTTCATGTGGGATTCTTATTTTGGGGTGGCAAAGACCTCATTTGTTTTCCCCTTTTGCTAACCCCATTATCCTTTTTTATCTGCTCATTACATATTCCTGTTCCATAGGCTGTCCCATTTCACTTGCATTGAAATAGCTAAAAAGACTGGATGTAGCCTGGGCAGAAAAAGTAGCATTTCAAAACTGATCAAATACATTCAAGTATTCTACCCTGGCTCCTGAGTGGGTTTCTAAGAGACAATGTGCTTTCAACCTCTACGTTGCTGCTTCCCTGCCATTCCCAGACTTTCTGCCTTCTTCTTTTGTAAGCCTAGCTCTGTCTGACTCTGAAGGTACAAGGTTATGTCATCCTGGCAGACCTTGTACCCAAGTGAGAATGAAGAACCTTTCGTCTCAGCCCTTGCCTTGTCTTAAAAGATCCTCTCATACACTTCCCTTGCTTTTCAAATATGAAGAGGAGAGGAGATCTGTGTTTGAAGCCTCATGAGGGGAGGAAAGCCATGCTCAAATGCATGTGGTGCAACCTTTCCTGTGTGCCATCTTCTTCAGACAGTTGCTTGTTTCAGCAGTTGCTTGAGCCACTTCAAGAGCAAGAGACATGGGGACTTTTCAGGGATGTTTGAGAAGTTGTGACTTTGCTTCCTGTGAACCTGAGACAGTTTGTGGAATCATAAATTCTTAAAGATGCTTCATACAGAGACTTTTTGGTTTGTTTTATGCTTCGGAATGGTACCCATGCACCAGGGATGTGAAATTTTCTCATTTTTCAGTTATAGTCAGCCATCCACATTTGTGGCTTTAATATTCATGGACTGATTATTTCTGAGTTTTTCCAACCCCTGCCTCTCACCTAGAGTGCTTCTTTTCTGGGGGAACCTTCCCTTGCAGTGGATCCAACCAGACCATGCAGCCCTTCAAAACATACCTCTGGTTCTTCTCCTCCACTACCAGCTGCTGCCTGGCCAGCTAAAGATGGATCACAGTCTGATTTCTCAGCACCAGAAATATTCTCCCAAAATCCGCTAGATAGGGGCAAGAGAAATAGGGCCATCGTGCCAACCCACCCCTTTCCCCTCTCCTTTCCCTGAGCTGGTTTGTAACATGGGTGGCTGTTCTCCCCACCATGCCTCACCATCCCTTCGCACAGAAATACACACACATTTTTACATATTCATGATTTTTCCACTTCTGTAGGGATCCTGAACCCCTAATCCTGGCAAATGTGGGGGGCTGACTGAAGTTGCAATTCTCAAAAATTATCATTGCATTTGCTTCTGGTCATCCTGTTGTCTCAGGCTGTGAGTCTTTGTATGTACATATTTCCATGTGGAATGAATCTACATTTGTAACCCATTTTTCCTAATTTACACATTTTTGTTCAATTTGTCTTACTCATGTCTATTTCTCCATTGACTAAAGTATGTCTCTGCATAGCTTTCATTGTGCATTTTCTTCATACACATGTTAAAATGTACTGCATTTTTTGTATGCACTTTGTTTTGATGAAACAACCCAAAAGTTTTGCAAATGTAGGAATTCCTGAGGTGATAATTCTTGCCATAAGTCTCAAAATGTCATAAAGCTACTTTCATGGAGACTGTCAAATTCAAGGAAATTATTTTCTATTCCTATCATGTGTAAACTACATGCACAGCACATCAGAACTAGAAAACAGCTCTCCACCAAGAGAAGTTTCACCAACCTTATAGAAATCTTGTATACTTCAATCAACATTTATCTGATTTTTCAACCAAACAGAAGCTTCCTAGATGACCTTGAATTTTCATTTGCCATGTGAAATTCTTAAACTGTGGTCCAGATGTCTTTATCTTGGCCTGGGAGCATTTGTATTGGTATAAAAGTTATTATTCTGGATAATAATTCCCAGTATCCCCCTTCACAAAATTGTCATACTAATGTCCCAAAATATGGGGGGGGGAAATCAAAAGCATAAAAAACTTCTCATGATCTCACTCATGCTGAGGAAACTTCTCATGAAATTTTGTTCTCACATATAAAAATGAAATAAGTGAATGTTTACATTATAAGACTTATAACTAGATGTGAAGCCCAGAAGGTGTATTGAATTCTTAATTATTAACTGTTTTTCTAGTTAGAACACATAAACCCAGTTGATAAGCTAGCAGCTCTATTCTGTATTAACTGCAGTTTCTGAAAAGTCCTGAAAGGCAGTTGTCTGAACCTAAGCTGAGTTACAGATGGAAGAATCTGTCCATTTCATATAGGCAGATAGAGAAAGTTGCCTGATCAGACATTTAAATAGACAAAGCTCTGCAAGCCTAACCGGATGGAGAAAGGTTTGTTGAATGGGCAGCACTCCACAGTCTAATCAATAATGTAATGTACTCTTAACTTAAGCAGTGGTGAACAAATCTATTTCACTTCCCCTCCTTCAGTTTTTTTTTTCTGGAATACTGATAAATTTCGATCCTAAATGAACTGAAATGAACATATATCACTGGTGGGTGAACAGATTTGCCCGTTTCACTTTCTTTCACATTTCAGCTTTGCAAGTCTTTGAAAAATGAAACTGAAATACAATTCTTCTCCATTGGGAGCATGGATAACTGAAACCATCCATGTTTAGATTATTTAACTTTTGCAGGTAACTTCTTTGAATTGACTTGAAAGAGAACAAGGTTATAAACAAATCCAGGCCTTATGTGACAATCAGAGCCCTTGGGCAAAGTGAAAAGCCCCCTCCGGATCACATAGCGCTTGGCAATACCTTCCATTACTGTAATACTACTTTTGTCCAGTTTGGTTTGTTACAATCTATATGTTTCCTAATAAAAGTCTGAAGAGAGTGATGTGGGCAAAACCCCTGGTTATATGTGTATAGAAACTGTTGGATCAAAGGGTCAGTTTGTATCTCTTGAATTTTTTCCTGTATCTACAGTACTGAATTGACCCAGATTGGAAAGGGTTGTTTCCTCAGAATGTCATTTGATGCTGACATGCTTGAACAATCACCAATGTGCTCAAAATATCAAGACATCCCATTGTTATCACCCAGGAGAGAAAACACTTTGAGCTCTGGTACTCCAGAAGCCAGTGCAAAAAACAGCAATTGCATTTTTATAGCCAAGTTGAAATAAAATGATATTTGTCTACAGGAAGTCAGACCCCATGTAGGAATTCATCTACATTTCTCTTTTCATTCTCATTCTATCTCTCCCCCCCCCCCCCGCCACTCCCCAAAAGGCATTCATACCAAATTGTTGATACATGGAAGGTTTGCAGGAGTTTTTGTTGAAAAGTTGCCAAGAATATTACACTATCACTGCAGTCTGGAGAAATCAGCCTGTTTTGCATTCTGTACCTTTAACTTAAATGTTTATCGACTTTCCAAATTCCCTTTTGCTTTGTTTTAAAACAGGCCATGGTATTTCATTATTTTTTTAAACCAGTTCTATATTGAAGAAGAAACAGCAAACGCTTGGCTGGAAAGACAAATATGAGGTATTAATAAGGTTTTGACATATAATGTACTCAGAATAAGCCATAGCATGCTAGCTCTGTAATACATTTGCATGGGAAAAAAATCATACAACTTGCATATATCTACATCTGAAAAAAAAAAGCGAATAACTTTGAAAATGCACCAGGTTATTAAAACAGATTGTGTTTGTGGAAGTCTGTCTTGGAACCCATGAGTCTAAGGCCCTTTCCACACACGATCTGGATGCATCGTCTGGTCCCAATCCTGGCAGCGCCTCTGCTGGAAAGGAAGTGTGACGGGAGCACTCCTCTCTGCCCAGACTGGCTTCCCACCAAAGGAAAAGTGATGGACATGCCTTTTCTTTCCACAGCACAGCTGGGCACTCTTTCATGCTGCCTGGGGCAGGAAGCACCTCCGTTGCTCTTCTGAGCCTTCTATAGGGCAGGTAAGTGCCAGAGCACCATGTGATCAGGGGTCACTGATGAGGAAAACCCATCAATCATTTAATCTGTGACTGTGCCGTCTGGTGACAGGAGAAGGATGGGACTGCAACAATAACATGCAGAAGTTTTGTCACAGTCCTGCTCCTCTCCCATCCCCATGCCAGGACAATAATGTTGCAGGGAAAGAACCTAAGGAAAGAAAAACTGAAAAGCATGAAACTAGAGTTGGCTAGCATGATACATGCCCATGGGAAATGCCAGTTTTTTAGTCCCTCAGTGACATAAACCACAGGAGCAGGATACATTATTTACCAATTAAGCCTGCACTCATTAACAACCACAAACTGTGTGGATGAAAGATGGGGAAAGTCAATACCAGATTTATCTGGCAAGGAATAGTAGGTAATTTTCTCCCTATTCCATATTTCTATTCTTCTGTAGGCTTGCTTTGCCCTATGTTCCATTCAATTTGCTTGATGATTTTGTCTCATCCACAGTCTGCCTCAAAAGCAGGTAATGGTAGCTCTCCAAAACACTTTCACTCATAATTCCAATCAGTCCTAGCCTATGCAGCCAAGGGCAAGGATTTATGAAGCTGCAGTTTAGGGGGGGAAACTAGTGGGCCCCAGGGGTCCAACTGATACCAATCCTGGTATCATTCTGGCACCAAGTGAAAAAAATGGCTTTTGATTAATGTTTTTGAAATCTAGCATCATAGCATCATAGAACTGGAAGAAATCACAGGCACCATCCAGTCCAACCCCCTGCCATGCAGGAATATACCATCAAAGCATTCCTGATAGATGGCCATCCAGCCTCTATTTAAAAACCTTCAAAGAAGGAGACTCCTTCACACTCCAAAGCAGCATAATCTAATAGATATCATCCAGATCTGCTCCTGGCTTATGGTTTGACATTGTTCTAAGTTGTTTTCATTGATTGCACTGGTGTGTTTCAACTTCTCTTATTATTTAATGATGACGATGATGATGATAAGTGCCTTCAAGCCATTTCCAACTTATGGTGACCGTAAAGTAAACACATCTCTGGGTTTTCTGAGGCTAAGAGTATGTGATGCACCCAAGATCATCTACCCAATGGGTTTTGATTCCCAACTGGGAATCAAAACCTGGTCTCTAGGGTCATACTCCAATGTTCAAACCACTGCACCATGTTAGCCCTCTAATATGGTATCTGATCTATTTAAGTTAGTTTCTTGTGGTTTATACTCATACTTTAAATTAAAGCTGATGTTATTGTATGCTACTCTAATAGAGAGAACAGAGAAATATTTCAATTAATTTTGAAAAAAATGGCTGAGAGGTATAAAATGATAGAATCATAGAGCTGGAGGAGATCACAGGGGCCATCCACTCCAACTCCCTGCCATGCAGGAACCCTCATCAAAGTATTCCCAACAGACAGCCATCCAGCCTCTGTTTAAACACCCCCAAAGAAGGAACTCCACCACACTCCATTGAGGCAGCATATTCCACTACTGGACAGCTCTGACCGTCAGGAAGTTCTTCCTGAGGTTCAGGTGGAATCTCCTTTCCTGTAGTTTGAATCCATTGTTCCTTGTCCTAGTCTCTGGAGCAATGGAAAACAAGCCCACTCCCTCCTCGACATGATATCCCTTCAAATATTTAAACAGGGCTATCATCTCCCCTCTTAACATCCCCAGCTCCCTAAGCCTAATGTAGTTTGTCATGACACCCTGACTTAAAACTCATACTTTTGGCCACTACATGACATGAGCAATACAAAGAAAAGTGGAACCTGTATTTGTCGGATGCAAGTTTCTACTGCACAGAACTCAGTACAATTACAAGCTGGGGTTATTGTATGCTGTGCAGCATGCACATGAATGAAATGCTCAGCAGCATACAGCTGCATGCAGAAATTGTTCGAAGAAAGCTCGTAGTAATGTTTAATGTATTGTGCTGCTGACTGTTTTCTAGTGTTAAACCAACATATTATCTCCCCCCACCCCCGGTAAAGTGTAGACTGCTGATCAAGAAAGGAATGGAGACATCCAGCAAGATGTGCTGGCAGAGCATGAGAAGCGTATTTACTCTGACATTTCAATCCCGCCTGATTAGTCAGAGGTTTCTACCTGCTTTAGAAGAGGATCAGGGTTGTTTACACTTCTCAGCAAAGACAAAAACAGCCCTGACATTCAGACCTGTCATAGGCTGCATTTCCAGCCTTTTGATCTGATTCACCCACATGTACACACACCTGCAGCAAGCAGTTCTGCTCAACAGGATTGGAGAGAGAAATCAAATGCAGCAGGATAGGGGAACTGGGTTTTTTTTTTTCAGTTTTAATCATCACTTGACTTTGCTTATGAAATTATAAGTGTTAACGGTTTTAGTAAGGATGCACAAAATGTGGCTGGGGGTTGGAAAGCTTAGAGCTTTTGATGAAATGAAACTGGAATCATCATTTTGCAGTTTTAACAGACTTCTGTGTCCCCATTGCAACAAGTTGGCTGCTGTTGTTGCTGTTGCATGTCTTCAAGTAGTTTTTGACTTATTGTGACTCTACAGTGAACCTAGCATGGGCTATTCTGGGGCTGAGAGTGTGTGATAAGCCTAAGGTCACCCAGTGGGTTTCCATGGCTGAGTAGGGAATTAAACCCTGATCTCCAGAGTCATAATCCAATGCTCAAATAACTACACCATGAGATACCTTGGCCTTGTTAATCACAGCCATAGTAGAAACCATTGAATCAATTGAATTTACTGCCATAATGACTTATCATTCAAGAATTTATTCAGTGGGTTCCCTCTGCTTGGGACTAACTGGCAGGAAACCAGGCCTTCCCTCTTTGGAGACATTCTTTTCATTTCAAGACAGTGAGATTTCTTAGTGAGGAGTTTCTTGCAGGATTTTTCAGTCTATGTTCTGTGCATTGCTATAGATTGAACAAAAAGGGGGAAATGCAGCCGCTAGTGTTTTATTGCATGCACTAGTTACTAATAAAATCAGTAGCATCAAATATGCCATCACATCTTTGTGATTAATCCATCTGTCCTACTGTTCCTGCTATGGCAGTGGCAGGGAGCATGTGCTCACCTTCACAAAGGGCGTATGGTGCTGGAATTCTGCAGGACTTGTGTGCAAAGTACATTTCCCATAAACTAAAGAAACCACAATGAAATAAGAAGCCCTATTTAGCATCTTCGGCTGGAATCAGCTACTTAGTTAAGACTAAAAGGGAAGAAAAGAGGAGTGGGGGAAGAAAGGAATAGAGCTTTACCTTTAAGAATCACTGGCTTTTATCTTAGTATGAGTTTGCATGGATATAAACCCACTTCTTCAGATGCTGTACAGGGTGATATCAGAGCCTCAGGTTAAAAAGCATCTTTATGCAGCTGTGAGAGTGGGATAGAATGTAACATGATCTAGATGGATGGAAATGGGCCTTACCTTTTTTTCCCCCAAAGGGACATAGTTTACATCATTCTGGATCCTATTGTATTTTATCCCACTCTCACATATGTACAAATATGCTTTTTAACCTGAGGCTTCCAAATGTGTCCAGCTTGCAGCAACAGCTTTATAAACAGAGGTTGCTCCTGTCAGCAGTTGTGTAGTAGAGCCGAGGCTTGTGGGGTTGAAACCCCTTGACTTTTTGATAAACAGGGACCCTGGCATCATCTGTCATGCCACTTGGACTCCTCTGTTCCCCCTGAGTTTAGCTCAAATCAGCATAGCAGCTGGAAAGGAAATCTATTTCTCCAGGAACAATATATGAACTATCTCTGGCAGAATCCAATATATTTGGGTATGGGTTGGTTTTGAGTTGTCAAGATCCATCAGCTTTACAAAATGCTTTTTCCTAGTGGAGATCAACACAAACACTTACATTTTTGGACTCTAAGGGGGAATCTAGCGTGGCTTCACTTTGCTTTTCCTTAATGTGCTGTAGAATTCAAGATGATATTTGTCATGGATAATAGGGAATTCTACCATAAACTGTTAAGCTGGTCAGGGAAGATGACATTCAGCATATCTCGCTATTCAAAGGGGGGAAAAAAGAGTACAAAGGCTTCCTGATAAATCAGTTGTTCACTTAAAGGAAAATTATAGATGGCCAATCTGACACCAGGACTCATAGATAACCAAAACATCAATTTGAAATGCATCGCCTGGTAGAAAATTATAGCAGCACATGAGGGGCTTCACAAAAAATTTCTGGGAACTATGGGCCTTTCCACAGTACACTGTTATTGTGCTATTATTCCACTTTCAATATCCTATGGAATCCTAGCATTTATAGTTAAAGTGGGGCATTTAGAATTCTCAACCAGAGAGCTCTTTGGCGTCCGCAAACTACAAACCCCAGAATTTCACAGGATGTTGAAAGTGGAATAATAGTACTATAATAGTGTAGTGCAGAAAGACCCTGTGTAAGCATGTATGAGCCACTGGTTCAGGGCCATTATTGTGTACTGCAGCCCAATTGTCAGAATGTGAGACAGAAATGATTTTTGAATGAATGAATGAATGAATGAATGAATGAATGAATGAATGAATGAATGAATGAAACAAGATCCTTGCTTTACCAATTTGGCCTCCTAATTGGACTAAGGCCTTTTCCACAGACAGCTGTCATCCCATGACAGTGATGTGAGAGCAGCGGGACCACAATGATGCTTCTGCATGATGTTTTTACAGTACCATCCTTCTTCCATCACCAACCAGTGCAATCATGGAGTAAATCATTGGTGGGTTTTCCCCATCAATGATGCCCAATTGCCTGACACTCCCACACTTACCCACCATGCAGAAGGCTTGGAAGTGTGATGGAGGTGCTTCCTGCCCCGCTGCAGCATGGGAAACTGCCTGGCTCCACTGTGGGAGGAATAGGCATGTCCATCCTGCTCCCTTCCACAGGGAGCCAGTCTGGTGCAGAGGAGAGATCTCCCATTGTGCTCCTTTCCTGGCAGAGGCGCTGCCGGGATTGCAACTGCAGGGCAATGCAGTAATGTAATGTGCAGAAAGGGCCTAAGTGGGATACAGGGCAAATTCTCCTTCAACTCTCTTTGCAGATGCTGTAATGGGTAACGTTCTGATGATGGCCTGCAGGTAATTTACTACTTCCTGTCAGGACTGGAGTGTCTCCCACTTTTCCATTCCCCACCATGACTCCAGACTAGAGGAGAGGGCTGCAGAACAAACTTTTTCTGACAACAAGGCATTCCAATGCTTTATAAGCTAGAGTTAATTCAATGAGTGTTCCTTTAATCCTGGCCCTGTGGTTCAGTTATTTTGAATGCTTCACAGCGAATTCAGCAATCCAAGTTTTAATCCTGCTTCAGAAGGGCTTTTGTCATTTCCACTTTCCCTCTCCAAAGCAAAATTAAATTATCATTTTCAATAGTGTGTTAAGACCCATATATTTTGTAGTCAGTTTAAGTTTTCCTTTTCACTTGCAGTGACAGACAAGACAAAGTCGTTCTCAGTGCAACAGCTCTAGTGGAATTCAGACACTTTGGTGTGTTTTTTTTTTGTTTTTTGTTTTTTGTTTTTTTGATAAGTAGATGTCTGACCTAATACAACAGCCCCTCAGTATTGAATTTTTCAAAATCCCTGAATGGTCTTTTTAATTTGCCTCACTCAGGTGGCTGAAAACTGAAAAGGAATTGCTATTAGCTAATTGCTGCCTCTGTTTTGTTACCGGATTTTGTATGAAAGCACATGGGAAGGAGATACCTTTGCTGGTTCATCCATTTTCCATTTAATTATACCAAGAACAAATTGCTAAAGACCTTCTGCCCAAATTAAAGGTGGACATTATGCACAAGACTGAACGTTTCAGGTTTTATGGGCTTCTCTGTGAGTCTTGCTTGACCTTGCTCTGGCCTGTTTGATCAAAAAGTTTCATTTTCTCTTCAGCTGCTCACACTTTGCTTTGAAGATGGCGTTAGTTGATTTCATAAGGAACTGTGCCCCTTTTACTTTCTAATTCTGCCCTTTAGCCTGGACATGTTTCTTTGCTGTTTGTTTTACTCATTTTGAAGATTTCTTTTCCACCTTTCTGTTGAATGGTCCTTAAGTTAGCTTACAGCACATAGTTGTTTTTCTGTGCCTTCAAGTCATTTCTGAGTTATGGTATCCCTAAGGCAAACCTATCACTGGGTTTTCTGCGGCTGAGAGTGTGTGATGCTCTTCATGTCGTCCAGTGGGTTTCCATTAGGGATGGGCCAACCAAATCCTCGAATCTTCAAATTCTGAGCAAGGATTCGAGATTTGGGAATCCAAATCCCCCTGCCAAAATAGGTAAATCGAATCTCTCGAATCCTGCCCTGGCCCATGCTTCTCCCACCAGCTGCGGGCCTTATCTTGCCCAGGGCAGGTGAGAATAGGTGGTGGAGAGTGCGATCTCATGCTCCCCGCTCTGCTGTCACCCGCTGAAGGCCCAGTCCTGCCTGGGCAGGTGCGAAAAGGTGGCTGAGAGTGCAATCTCACGCTCCCCACTCTGCTGCTGTTGCCTGCAGCCTGATCCTGCCTGGTACAGGTGCGAAAAGGTGGCAGAGAGTGCGACCTCTTGCTCCCCACTCTGCTCCCACCAGCCATGGACCCAGTCCTCCCCAGGGCAGGCGGCAAAAGGTGGAAGGGATTGTGATCTCGTACTCCTGCTGGCAGGATCCTGCCAGGGCGGGCGACAGAACATGGTCGGATTTTTCAAAACTGGCACGTCTGGGGCCCGCCAAAGGCATGATTGGCCAGCGGGCCCCTGGGCATGTGAAAATCACAGCATAAAGCCGCAGGCATGCCAAGGGCTGCCTGTGTCTGGGGTTCATGCCTGTTCTCGCTCCTGCTGCCTGTGCCCACTGGGGCTGCCTCCCTCTGCGAGGTAATAATCTGTATTCTTTTGACGTGAGAGTTATATACTTCATGTAGCAGATGAACATGTCAATCGCATTTGCATCTTCTTAATAGGAAGTATGTCTTCCTGAACTGAAAACTATTTTTAATTTGTTTTCATTAAACAAAGATGTCAAATTCTGCTTCAGAAGCACTTTTCAGTAGAAGTGCTCTCTTTCCCTTGCTTTTTAAACTCTTTTTTTTAAAAAGCATTTGAAAGATTCGAGATTCATGAGATTCATGGATTTCCAGAACCTTCCAGGAATTCGGAACTGGATTTGGATTCAGAAAATTCTGGATTTGTCCCATCCCTAGTTTCCATGATTGACTTGGCAATTGAACCCTGTTTTGCAGTTTAGGGAGGGGCCTTGAATATTCTCAGCAAAAGACCTCTTTGGCCTCAGGAAACTACAAACCCCAGGATTCCACAGGAAGTTGAAAGTGGAATAATAGCACTGTAACAGTGTAGTGCAGAAATGGCCTTAGAGTAGCTGGTTATTACTTTACTACCTCTTTATCTATTCTAGGCTAGCGTCTCCTGCATGGTTTATTCTATTTTCATTGTTTAGAGCATTCCTTTTCTTTTGAGAAAAGACTGAGGCAAAGAAGCTATTAAATAGTTTAGCCTTCTCTCAGTCCTCTGTTATCATGCTTGGCTTCTGTTCTGTATAATAAAACACTGTGTGGTCACTCCCACATAAGGATCCCAATATTCTGCCCCATTGGCCAGTTCATTTCTGTTGGTTAGGACCAAATCTGAAATAGCTGATCCCCTTGTTTCTTCCTCAAAAAAAATTGCCTGCAAGGCTAGTGAGGAATTTGTTGAACCTTATACTCTTGGTAGGATGCGACTTCCAACAAATACAAGGATGGTTGATCATACAATATGTCTCCTTTTTGAATATTTGGTCATTTGTTTTAGCAAAGCATCATCCAGATCTTCAGTCTGGCTGGGAAGGGGACTAAATAGACATCTGCAATGAGGTCACTGTTGTTTTTCTCCCCTTTATTTTTTACCCAAAAGCTCTCAATCTGCTTTCCATAATCTAAGTCATGAATCTCCTCACAGATGCCCATGTCCTTGACATTTAATACTACTTTTCCTTTCCTATTTGGTATATTTGTTTGGAATAGGTTATACCTTTCCACTACTATGTTCCAATCATGAGACACATCCAACCAGGCTTCAGTGAGGACTATTAAATCATTAAAAGAGAAAGACTCAAAGAGTCCAAATTCAAATGACAATCAGCATCCTCACATATCCCCACCACAGGTCTTTAAAAGGATCTGATACTAGCAATTGTATCTAGCAAATGAATGAAGAATGAATGAAGAAACACAGGAGATCAGAGAGAGAGAGAGAGAGAGAGAGAGAGAGAGAGAGACCATACAGCTTCCATGACTTCACATGAGCCTTCACCATAAACACTATGATTCTTTTCTTACTTTCTTTTCCCCCCCTCAAGATTACATGTTAAAATCAGAAATAAGCAAAGCCCAGCTCTTCTCATCCCTACCACATCTCATGAACTTGCCATTTCCCTGGCAAGGTTGTGTTGGAAATACACCATCTATCTTTCTCCCTATTATTTTCAATGTCCAGATCACCATAGCATTCTTCAGTGCTTAGGATTGTATCATTTTGCTCTGGAACCCTATTGGGCCAATATGATCTAATCTGAAACTGGTTCAAATAGGTCTGAATCAGTCCAATCCTCCTCAAGATTTGGTTGAATTTGTTGCATAACCCCACACGCATATTTCTGCACATCAATTATCCATCAATTATCACATCAATTATCCATCCATTCTGTTGCATCCATTTTTTCCCCTCGTGATTCAGTCACCAGTATTGGATGAGACCCTATGAATATGAAAAAAGATCCACTAGAGGACACCCAACTAAATTTACATTTGGCATAACTCTTTGATAGATAGGATCCTTCTCCATGATATCAAATTTTATATGTAAACTTGCATGTGACTCCATGGACAACTATGTAATCATCTAAATTCCCACCTGCAGTCTGAAGAGATGCAGTCGACACACAACTTTACCACTTTCAGAAGGACTACACATCTCAGAGCTCCATCAGCTCTTTTCAATAATAAAATTAAAATGCTGGGGGCAGTTCTGCTTCAGGTTCTTTGGAGGTAGAAACCATCCCTGCATATTCATTTATCTATTCAGTTATTGGTCCATATGGAATTGCCAAATATGGATCACACAGATTAACCAGTCTGCTTTTCATGCATGCTGTGTCTTATTCAAAGTGCCGTCTGGGTAACAACGGCTTACCACCTGTAGCAGTTTAAAGCACTTACAGTAAAGACAGCTGGACACCAAAGGAATTTCAAATTGCTTTGTCTCTTTCTTAAAAAGTCCCCAGAATTGACTGGGACAAGGCAGATGGATGACCAGAGTTTGGCACTCATCACAGTGGGTTGCCTGGTAATGAATCTGAGCAGGCAGGTCCTGTAAATGACCTCTGATTGCAGCAATTTCTCCCAAGTACATTAAAGATTCTGGAATAATTTTAAGAAAGGGGAGAGGGTGGTGGGAGGGGGAAAGAGCAGATAAACATCAACAAAAAGAAAAAATCAGAGAAAGCACTAAGACGGAACCAAAGGAGATGGGAGTATGTGCTGTACCTACCGGGCAAATTTATTTCTTTTGTAATTGCATTGCCATTTTCCTTGTGGCTTTTAGTCATCGAAAAATTGCACACCTAATGGCTTAATGAACAGACCAAATCACAGGGGCTGCCTCCACAATGGAGAACAGGAAAATTATTTTTCTTCATTATTTCAGATGTGCAAAATGTTGCATAATCTAATCGTGTCTTTTCTGCAGGCCTTGCTCTGTAGAATACAGGGCCGATGTGCACAGAGCTTCTCTGGTGCATACGTATAATGCAGGGATGGGAAACTTCTGGTGTGCTGGACAAACACAGCTCATGGAGGCTTCCTGCCTAGGTATTTTGCTAGTTCCTGCCCTCTTCCTTCAAAGCCCTGTTCCTGCCAGGTCTCCCCCATGTCAGAATGAGAGGGAATAAGCCCTAAGGCCCTTTCTGCAGGTTACTGGATCCCAGCAGCAACCTGTGGGGATCCCAGTAAAGCCTGGCCTGGAAGAGGAGTGTAGCAGGAGCATTCCCTCCCACACTGGCTACCTGCTGGAATGGAGGAGGCTCATTGGCCACGCCTCTTCCTTCCACAGTGCAGCTGGGCGCTGTCCCAGGCTGTGCTGGGCCAGAAAGTGTCCCATTGCCTTTCCTCACTCTCCACAGCTCAGGTAAGTGTGGGAGGGCTGTGGGGGTCTCCATGATCATCAGTCATTGATGGATAAAACTTGTCAATGATTTCTGGCACAATTGCCCCATCTGCGGACAGGAAACAACAAGATACAGACAAGATTGTGCATAAGTGTCATCCAGGTCCTGCCCTTCTCCCTTCCCCAGTGTGGGAGGTTGATGTCCTGCAGAAAGGGTCTTAGTCTGATCATGAAGCTACATCTCTGAGCTGAGAGTCCCAGATCTTGTCTCAATCACTATTCCATATTTCTGCATCTGGAATCCCAGCTCTTTCCTCCAGTCACTGACTGGAGCTAAGAGCTGGGATTTTTCTCCTAGCTCTGCCCTCAGCTTCCTGGCTGAAATCAAGGTGTCAGTGGGGATATTCAAAACCATAAATGGCTTAGGATCTTGGTTCTTGAAGGAGTGCTTCTCCCTATATATTCCTATGAGAGGACTGAGATCTTCAAGAGGGTCTCACTTCAAGTATGAAGAGGAGGACACAGGAGATGATCTTCTCAGCTCTGCTGCTGCATTTGTGGAATGCCTTCTCCTTGGAGGCCCTACAAGTGCTGAAGTTGGCTTCTCTTTGTCACCATGACAGTGTTAACTCTTTGACTCTTTATACCTTCTATACATAGTTTTAACTCTTTACTCTTAACTGGTTTAATATTTTTTTAATCTTGTTTAAACCCATTGTTGATTTTAATTTGAAATGTTTTAAATTGTATACATTGTTTATATTGTCCAGACATTGCTGATTTGTTGTCCAGGCAAAATGGAGGGATAAAACTATCCGGAAGGCAGGCAGGCAGGTAGGCAGGCCTAGTCTAGAATCATGGTCTAGAATCCTGTTGGTGAGTCCCAACTAGAGTAGAGCCATTGAATCAATTGTTGAATGATGAGTCAACACATGATTCAATGGGTCTGCTTGAGTCTGGGGAGGAAGACTGTATGTTTTGCACAGGAAAGATTCTGTACACATGGTCTGATAGTTGTTTCACGTGGTAGAAAAAGTTCTTTCTGTTTGTCAGTTGTCATGTAGTTTACAGATATCACATTCTTCTTTCCAGATTTGATCTCAGTTTATTTCTGGCCAATAAACATATTCTCTGGCCCTACTACAGTAGCTGTCGCAGCACAATACAACGCATGTACTGTGTGTGTGCCTTCTTTTGATGCAAAACTGAAACAGCTTCTCTCTGCCCTCACAATGCACTGGTGGCCTGAACAATGAGTTTATGTTCAACCAGCAAATATGATTCTTTTCCTATTGGGATCTGATTTTTGTCCACAGGACCTTCTTTGAGAATTGTTTCTCTATCTGTCTACAGATGAATGTTTGTCTTACCACCTCCATAGTTTCATGGAGCTTGGTTGCTGAAACCAAAAAATAACACGATTTATTGGTGGATAGGTATCTGTGCCCCATTCTCCAGATTTGCTGTTGTTGAGTAACAGATTCTGTTTAGAGTATTGGCAAACACCAGCTAATGTTCTGGGCAGTATTTAATCTCTGTATCATAGCACTTCATTCAACATAATTTTTCTGGAGAAGTCAGAAAATTTTCTTATTATCATTATGTCAAGTGTTTAGTACTCTAATAGCATTCTGACTAGCAGACCACAGCTACATTGATGGAATCGCTCCATTCCAAAAGCCACTGCTAGGAGTTCTTGTATCTCTGGGCATAACCCTGTTCAGACTCCGATAGGGCTGAGGATAAATAGGCAACTGGTAGATTGTATTAAAGGAATGGCAAGGAGTCCATTCTTGGATGAACTATACTGGGATGTCATCAGTTACCTGGGCTGGTAGTACTGCAATACTGGGGGCATTAGGGACTATTTGTTTCACAAAATTGAAAGCTTGCTTTTGTGGAGCTCCACGTTCCCACTTAGCCTCCTATGTGATAAGTTGTTGTATTGATTCTCCAGCTGTGGCCAGATGAGGATAGAACCTGGCTAGGAGATCAATCATTCCAATAATGTGTTGCACCTGTTTCAAAGCTCCTGGAGCTGGCATGTTTCAGATTACTTCAATCTTACAGAGGTTGGCTTTCAATCCATCATCAGTTAGCACAGGTCCAATATGTTATGTCAATCTGTTTCGATGCATTTGTTTTCTGCATTCATTTCCTTGCTCAGTATTGCTGTAGAAAGGAGAATTTCCTGCCACAGCCCAGCTCAGGTTCTGCATCATCATCACCTCCTTTGCCTTCTATGAGAATCATAGAATCATAGAAATGGAAGAGACTACAAGGGCCATCGAGTCTAACCCCGTGCAATGCAGGAATACATAATCAAAGTATTTCTGACAGATGGCTAGCTGCCACATTACACTGCTGACTCATGTTCAGCTTGTGGTATATTAAGACTCCGAAATCCTTTTCACATGTACTGTGGTCAAGCCAGGTGTCACCGTTCTTAAATCTGTGCATTTCATTTTTTTCTGCCCAAGTGTTGTACCTTACACTTCAACTTATTGAAATTCATTTTGTTAGTTTTGGCCCAGCTCTCTAATCTGTTAAGATCATTTTGAATTCTGATCGTGTCTTCAGAAGTGTTAGCTACCTCTGCTAATTTGGTGTCATTTGCAAGTTTGATAAGAATGCTCTCTATTCCCTCATCCAGATCATTGATAAAAGTGTTGAATAGCACTGGGCTCATGACAAAACCCTGTGGCACCCCACTAGTCACTTCTCTCCAGGAAGAAAAGGAGCCATTAGTGAACACCCTTTGAGTTCCATTGGTCAACCAGTTACAAATCCACCTAACAGGAGCATTGTCTAGCTCAATTACTTCTGCTATTATTTTCACTCCATGAACCCTTTCCAATGCCTGGGATAGTCTTTTAAAAAATACTTCAGAAACTAGGCTGTTTCTTACCATATGTGTCAACCAAAGACTATTGCAAAGCCAGTAAATCTTTGGAGCCCTCAACCAGTCTTATGTGCCAAAATTCTTCCCTCGCATCACACATTCTAAAGATTCTAGTTTTTCAAAGTCCTGGCAACATATCCGCTATAGTGAGTAGCAAGCAGTACCATCTGTTCAGTGTTCAGTCCAGTGGCTTGGGGTCAATACACATGTCATCTCTCTTTTTCTTGAACTTGTTATTATAATACCATGTTGCCCTGTAGTATTGCACTATATATTGTACTGACATTGTACATAAATAAGAGGAAATTGCTGTTGTTGATAAATGTGTTGGAATCCAAATCACTGTGTGGAATCACATTGTAAGAGTCCGAGCAGTTGAACTGTAAACTCAGTGGCCATTGTCCCACCAGCAGTGACTGGTGTTTCTTTTCCTTTGTGATACCCAGACCTCCACCCGCTTCTTCTGTGGACTGAGCAATATTGCCTGGCATCATCCTTATGCCCAGATGTTGGTTGCTCTTCCTCAACCAGCCTAAGAGTGTCTCCAGTGGGCCCCCCATTTGCTTTTACATATCCTGCTGAAGGAAATCAATTTGCTTCAGTCCATAGAGTGCTGTTCTATTGCCAGACACTTTTCCTTTATTGCCTCACACTGTCCCCCACAGTGAATGCATCTCACAGTAGGTGTGAGGGACCGGGCAATTGCTTTGTTCCTGCTGTCATCTCACTGCATGTATTTCAGAAGATGGAACACCTCCTAGGGTTCTCAGACTTTCTTGCTAAGTTTCTACTATCCACACCTTGTCTTAAATTCAGTCTAGTGTAAAATCTTCATCAGAACAAAAAAGAATCTCTGAGAGCCTCAGAGAATGGTTGTAGGTGCCATAGACCATCCTGACCCAGTCAATTAATTTATTAAGCCTCTAAAATTGCAACTGCACCATGGTAGCAAAAACAAATGTATTGATTACGATTACTAATATACAGTACTAATGAAGAATCCAGGAACTAACTGTTTAAAATATTAATCCGAGAGATTCAGTGTGTGTGTGTGTGTGTGTGTGTGTGTGCACGCGCCTGCGCGCACCCTGACACTATATTGCCTGAAGTTCTCCAGCTGTCTGGGCTGATTTTCTGATTAGTGGAGGTTGTTGCACATGGATGTTCAATAGACTGGAGGGGAAAAGCCAACTGGCTGTAAAATATGCGTGTATATGCTTAGGTAGGTGCATTATGAAATCTCTCTTGACATCTTTCTTGATCTTCCAGTGCAATTACATTACATTCATACATTTGCACACTGTTGCCTGGTTAAAAATCCTGAACTGTATCCTGATCTGAATCACCTGCCCCACATTTAAACTCAGGAGTCATTGATGGTAATGCACTTGATCCTCACAATTGACCAATGTGCCCAGACTAACCACTCGTCAGTGACGTGAAGTGAGTTCTACTCCTAATACATTTATTCTTCTGTCTGTGGCTGTTTGACCACATTAAAGTCATTAAATTAGGTTTGGGAACACAAGGAATCTACTTGCTAAAAATCTGTTTGAGCTACCAGCTGGCAGGCACGAGCTTGTGTTCTGCAGACCTACAAAAAGGTGCATAACCTCTTATTTTCTTATTCTTTTCAAAAACACCTGCCTCCAAATATGATCCAAATATGGCCAATGCTTCTCCCCTTCATCTGACCTCCTGCCGGGAATTCCATCTGAGAGCAAGCCAGCCTTGCCAATGTGTGAATCATGGCTAAGCCGAGCCTTTTTCTCCCAAATCACTAGCACAAAAAAAGAGTTCAAAAGTAAAACCCAGCTGTGTGTTTTGATGATTAAAAAGACAGGACCAAAGTCAGCCCTGTTGCTTCCATTTGTTGTCAATTAGCTTTGGATATGTAAAACTGGAAGGGGGGGGCAATTTCCTCTCCTACCTGCAGCTGAAAACCCAGATAATTTGGAAGAGTCTATATTTAAATCCGGAAGGTAATTTAAAACATGTTGATTACTGTTATCCACAAGTTTTCAAAGCCCCATTCTTACTATCTCTCCTCCTCACCCCACCTCAATTTCCTTTTTTTTTTCTTTTCATGATGAAGGTCATGTTCCTTTCCTTCTTTTGAAACAGATACTGCTTTTTGTTTAAGTTATGCACACTTTACCTTGGGATTTCAAGCAATTGCAACCATGATTCTGTACCATCTACCACACAGCTATTTTAAAAGGGTGATTCATGCTAACTTAAGGCAAGATTTTCTTTTCAGACTCCAACATAAGTATCTTGGTTGCACCACAAATGTGGATGTATTTATTCAAATAAATAACATGAATGCCATAACTGATACACCGTGTTGCAGCTGAATCCTAATGAGTGGAAAGTAAGTAAGTGTTTGCTTTTAAGAAAGTCACCTAAGGACTTTCTTTTTCCAATGGAGACATTTTTTTCAAAAGATATAATGAAAGCTCGTTCTTGTTCTTTGTTTCTGGGAAGTGAGATACATAGATAGGAAATCATACTTAGAAAGTGAAATAAGTTTGGCAGGCATTTATTTCATAGATCCAAGTCAAAATGTCTATCGTGATCATAATGGGTTGAGGACATCCACGGGGTTCATACATATCAGTAGCAGGGAAAGGAAGGCCTGTGATTCCCACACGATCCTCTAAATTCATTTATGACCTATCATGACCACCCAGTCACTTCCTGTTGAAAAGAATACTTTTATTGGGCCTAAAATGTCCTCCCACCACCACCCAAAAGGGAAAAATTGCCACCCATAACATCTGGAAAAACATATATTTGGAAATTAAAATGGGATGGAGGTGACTAGGATGGACAAGGCGATTTCCTAGCTCCCTCAAGTTGTCCACCTCTAATATATGGTTATCAAGGACTGCTGGTGAGTCCAAACACTGGCAGTAATGGTATACGGAGTCTGTTGTACTTACAAAATGCAGCATGTTACTTTTTTCACTAGAAACGAATGGCAGCCATTCACTTCTGTGGCTAAAACTTGGTGCCTGTTCCCTGATGATGGAGAACCTAGACATTAAGAATTGAACTTACCAGATTTCCCTGGAGTTTCTTGGTTGTGGTTGAGCAGTGATGAGCAAGCTCTTAGGGATGCTCAGGGCCTGTTTTTTGGGGAAGTTATGCTTCTGGTCTCCTTTAGAGGGGCTTGTGTAGATCTCATGGGCACAGAAGAAAAATGGACTCAAAACATTTCATGTAAAAAAATTTTTGTGTGAAACATTCTCTGTCTCTCTGCCTCTGTCTTTGTCTGTCTGTCTCTCTCTTTCTCTCTCTCTCTTAATCTTTCAAAATCTTTCTTCCCTCTCTACTGGGTTTCAGTGTCTATAAAAACATTCTTGTAAGATTGTATTCACACCAGTGGCCATACAATTCTACCCCTGTGCAACATGATAGTTGATTGTTAGAACAGTGATATGGAATGCTTGGAGGTGGTTTCTGTAGTCGTGAGAGAGGGAGAGAGGTGTTGCATATTGTGGCATATAATGAATCTTTGCTTTGTCTGTGCACAGAATTATATTTCATACCTCTGATATGCTTTCCAGTAAGGGTAGTCTGCTCAGGATCTGGAAGGAAGAAATTGAAGTACAGAGGAGGCATTATGAGGATAGTTGTGTATTATTCTGTGCCCTGATCTTCATGGTCACAGCTGTTGAAAGCCAAAGTATAGGGTTCATACATGTAACTGCTGCTCTCCAATAAGCAGCAAAGCGTTTGGGGAAAGAAAGACTTTTGAGCGGTGTAGTGCAAAAGCGTTACACAGTCACCACCCCATTGTCGATTCTACTACCCCTTTAACACTGAAAAATTAAAGCGCTATCCTTGCTTTTTAACTACCGTGGCTGTGTCCTATGGAATCCTGGAGTTTGTAGTCCAGCGAGGTGCTGGAGCTCTCTGGCTGAGAATTCTAAGGGCCTTTCCCACACTACACCGTTATAGTGCTATTATTCCACTTCCAGTATCCTGTCAAATTCTGAGGTTTGTAGTTTGCTGAGGCCAAAGAGCTCCCTGGCTGAGAATTCTAAATGCCCCTCTCTAAATTGCAAACCCCATGATTCCATAGGATGCTGGAACTGGAATAATAGCACTATAACAGTGTAGTGTGGAAAGGTCCTAAATCTCTTTCCTTAAACTGCAAACACCAAGATTCCATACAATGTTGTCATGACAGTAAAAATGGAACCATATTGCTATAATTGTGTAACATGAAAGGGAACCCTAGACTGCAATCTCCCATGGGTCCTTCATAATATCAAGGGGATTTCACCTACTGTTGCATACAAGGGAGAGTTTTGACCACAAGAATTAAGCTTTCACCTACCTGCATAGACTTGGTTGTGTTATCCCAAAATGTGGGTGCCACAAGGGCCAACCTGCAATGCCAGTACCTTCTTGCAAAGGTGGGGAATTAATTAGTTCAAAGTCAGGGGGCTAACAAGAGGGGGGCAACTTATTGAAATCTTACTAGCAATGTTTACAGGCTCATGCAGGAAAAGAACCAGCCAAAGATTCAAAAGTAAGCTAAAAGTGTGTTTTTATTGGGAGAAATTCTCTCATGCATGTACACAAAATGCAAACAGTCAAACATTCACACAAGAGCCAACTGAAGAAGAAAGGAAGGAAAAATTATGTATAGAGAGGCTAACTGCCAGTCCAGAAGAGTAATGAAGAGCAGAAATGTATTTTGGCTTAGGTAGAGCCTAAGGACAGTTCTCATTCAGGAGCCAGACAGACAGAGCGATGGGTAGACCTTCGAGAAACTGCAATTTGCAAGCCTAAAATCTGGGGTATTTGTACCCTGAAAATGGCCTGTGGCAGTGAAGGTTCCATATGCAAAACAAAAGGAACCTGTTGTCGACAATGGGTCTTTCACCTGTTGATGTGCTTGGTGCTTGATTGACAAAGACATGATGGGTGTTGTAATAGCTGTCTATTATGGGTGCTTACAAGGAAAGAGGAAGGAGGTCAGGTGTACAGGGAATGGGTATCTGTCAATCAGTGTAGTGGTGGGCTTCTCACAATGGCATTCTCCAGAAAATTCCAGCTTTTATTATTCTCTGGAACAGCGGTGATTTACCTGTTAAGTGACCTAGGTTATACCAAGAGGGTGTTTTAGGCTGATCTGCCTGTGGCCTCATGTTTACAGTCAGGTTTCTTCCTCTTTTGGTTTGACCTTCCGGTCACCTTCAGGTTGGATTTTGATCTCAGTGCCAATTAAAGGGTGTTGCCAATTAAATATGATGCCAATTAGATATGGTGCCCATCCAAACCATACTGATATTAGGGACCCCCAAAGTGGGGCCTTACAGATGGATGCAGTTTCTTGTTGTACCCAAATGTACCCATCCCTTGTCCTTAGCAATTCTGGAGAGAGTCGATGCTGTGTAGCATCATCCACAGGACCATAATTGTCCTCCTCTAAATTAGAAAGATTAATTCTAAAGGCCCCTCCCCAAACTGCAAACCCCAGGATTCCATAGGATGTTGAAAGTGGAATAATAACACTATAACAGTATATTGCGGAAATGGCCAAAGAAACGGGACTCAGATATTGAGATAAATCAGGACCACATTTATTGAATTGTTGAAGAATCTCTGCACCAAGGCCCCCCTAATGGGGAAATCAGCCAAGGCCAGGGTCATTCCAGAGCTTCCTCATACTTGTAATAGTTGTGCACCCAGGCCCTGTTTCCTGCCCATAAATATACTGACTGGCCTCAGCTGGATGATCAACTTCTGGCCATAGAGACCCTGTCATAGTAATATTCCCCCAAGCACTGTGACTTAGAAGGATGGTTGGCCTAGGCTGGGCCCAACATTTATTCATTGTTTAAAGCAGTGCTTCTCAACTGTTTTTCACTTTCATACCTCTTGGTAGCCTGTTTCCATAAATTGTACCTCCCCATCCCATTGCCACACCCTTTATTTGGGGGGGGGGGGGAAGCCAGAAAGCTTCTGTGAGCTCTGAGGCAATGTTCCCACACTCATGGAAGAAAAGGCAGGGTGTTGTTACTGCCCTCGCTAGCCGAAGCTTTGGGGATATAAAAAGATATCTTTTGATATCGATAATTCGGCTTCACATATCCCTTCTACGTGCTTGCGAGGCTCCTGGACAAGCATGCATACAGGCTCAGCCGATAATCACTGTAATATTCCTAGACAATACAGGCAGGCCAGAAACAGCCAACTTGCCACTTTAGGAGACCTCAAGGCAAGTACCTCCATTAGGTATGCAAGCAACTCTCAAAAGATCCTCCGCCTCGCACTGGCAGCTTGATGATCGAGCTATACAACGCTCAAGAACTCCGCGTTTGCATACCGGCTACTCTATTGATAAATTCGTCTCTAATTCAATCATTCAAATTCTGACCTTTTGGAGGCTTTGTCTCCAGCTCCAAATCTATTGTTTTCCCAAAGTCTGACCTAGCCTGCGGTCACAATTCTCCTTATAAAAACCCCTGACTTTGAGTGTTTCCTTGGATCGCTTCCGAGTTCCTGACCACCTTGCTGCCGCTTTGCTTGGCGAGCTTCCGCTCAGCTCCATGTGCTGAGATACATTGAACCCCAGCTTCGCTCTCCATTTTCTTCCGGACTTCAGGACAGGTGAAGTATCACCCAAACCAGCAACTCCTCTAAAAACCCCTCTATCCCACTCCAACCTTTATTTCTTTAGTTATCTTGTGTGAGTGTGCCGCATACACTGTTTTGATTGTGTTTTAATAAAACATCATTTATTATTCCAACTTCTGTGTGCTCCTTGACTCGGCCTGACCCCATAGACATAGGGTTCAAGATCCTGCTAAGTTACCCTGCCTCTCGTTTTTGCCAACTTGTGCTCTGAACTAATTTCCCCAACTTACAGCAATTTGGTGTCCCTCCCGGGACCCCCAGAAAACAGGGTAACAGTGTCAGGATAACCACCTTGCCTTGGCCTCTCCATCCTATTATCCCCTGTTAGCCAACTAGATGCTCTCCATGGTCTCAGGATATGATTTGCTCCTGGCCAAAGGCATGGACAGGAGCAACTGGTACTTCAACTCCCTCCGTCAGATGGGTTCAGGGCAGAACTCGATGTCTCCACCAGACACACTGTCTCTTCATGGAAAGGGACACAAGAAAGAGGGAGAAAAGAGTGTGTGCACACAAGATTGAAGAACCACCTAGTATGGGTGGGGCTAGGGTTGTAACAACTCGAATAGAAGTCTGTGTGTAAATATGTATTTTTTTAAAAAAAGTTTGTGGGTCAATGGCAGCTGGAAGTTTGGCCTGTTTGTTGCTCTTTTCTTTATCTCTATGATTTTTCCCCCATCCCTTAAGTTTCTGGGACAGGAATGCCAGTGCCATGGGCAATCAAGAACTGCATCAAATTGGCCAACCTCTGGTTGGGAATCACTGCTTTAAAACGTCACTTTAACCAATTTCCCGTAAGCCATAAGGTCAGTTTTGTAGGGCAGATAAAATTTCCTATTACCTCTTCTAAACTTGCCAAGCAAGTGAATGTGGGCAAAAATTCCTGCCTGGTCCCAGATTGGCCAGTATTAGTCTATATTGTTTCCTTGCACGGGAGGGTGGGACAAGCATGAGAATGGATAAAGGCCGAGACTGGGTCAAAATGGGTTTGTAAGCTCTCTTGGTTTTGCCACCCAGCATCAGCTGCGTGATGCCAAGAGTGTTTCCATGTTGTTGTCTTCCCTCATTCTGGGAAAGATTCCCAAAGCCATAGACCACAACACACAGGCAAAGCAGGCAATCTTGCTACTATCTCTGTTCTATAAGCCCAACGACTACATAAACATTACTGAATCAGGGTTTATAACGTGTCCAGGAACATGATAAGGTTTTGATATTTTCCTATTTGAAACACCTTCACTGTTGTGTGCATGTGCATTTGTGTTTACTGCATAGCCTCCATATAAGTGTGTGGATAGTTTCCATCCATGGATTTCTTCCCCCTCCAGGGGCTTATTTCAGGGCACACCGACTTGAATACCAAGAGATCCTCCCAAAATATTTATTGTCATTTAGCTACCAAGTATCCCTGTGAGAGAGCCAGTCTTTCAGGTTAAACAGTAAATTAAACAGTAAATCACTATCTGACCAATCCACAGAGTTTTAAAGTTTAAACAAGCGTTTCTATCTGGAAGATAGCATAGCAAAGCCCATATCAAAAATGCATGCTGAGAGATGCCTTAAAATCTCAAAGCAGGCTTTGCTAAGGATGTGCCAATGGAAAGAGAGGTTTTAGAATCCTTAACCACATCATCATACTTTAGCCAGACCGTTATCTCTGAGGTCAATGAAAGATTCAGCAAAGACAGGGTTTTGGATAAAATATTAAACGACATCATCAACTCAATTTTCAACAAAAACAATAAAAAGGAAAGGACGTTTTTGAGTACAGTTGCCTTTGCAATGACCTATGATTGGTGAGAATAAATCAACCAAACCATATTGCTAGGAAAATTTCATCTAAAGTGAAATTTGCATCACATCTGAAGGTGCTGGGGAAGGAAGGTTAGAGAATTTTTGCAGAATGGTTTTGCACATTCTAAGTTGATAGTTCATAGGATTTGGCTCTTGGTATCCATCAGGACTACTCTTGTGTTCTAATCAAATATACCTTTGAGTCTGGTGGACTGGAGAGCAGAGCGTCCTCAGAAGATCTCAAAGCATAGACAGGCTAATATGGAGAGTATGCTGTATGACCTAAATTCTAGCACTAGTCCCAACTATCCTAGAGACATGGAAGCAATTGAATTTACCTATGTGTTGACTGAACATTTAACAACTGAATCAGGGACTCTGCTCTAGATGGGATTAACCAACAGGGCTCCAGCCTTCTCCTTCCCCTTCTTCTTCCTCTTCTTCTTTCTCTTCCTCTTCCTCCCCTTCTTCTTCCTCCTCCCCTTCTTCTTCTTCTTCCTCCTCCTCCTCCTCCTCCTCTTCTTCCAGCAGTGGACTAAGGCCCTTTTCATAGGACATTGTTGTCCCACCATAGGGACGGGAGAAGAACAGGGCTGCAACAACAGTTATGGATGACATTGTTGCAGTCCCATCCTTCTCCTGTCCCCAGGTGGCACAATCATGGATTAAATCATTGATGGATTTTCCCCCTTATTGACCTGTGATTGCATCGCCATCCTGCACTTACCCAGTGTACAGCAGGTCTGGAAGCGCAGTGGCTGTGCTTCCTGCCCCAGCGCAGCCTTGCACAGTTCCTGACCTCACTGCAGCAGGAAGAGGCAGTGCTGTCATGCTTCCTGGATCCCAGAGGCAGCCGGTGCAAAGGGGAGTGCTCCCATCATGCTCTGCTCCAAGCAGAGCCGCTGCCAGGATCCCCACAGGATGCCACCAGGAACAGGTGATGTGCAAAAAGGGTCTAAGACACTTTGATAACCATCCATAGAATAACAAGACCAGACACAGAAAATTTGGTTAAATAAGGACCGCTTTATTTGACCTAACCTATTTAAGATAGATTGACCTGGAAATGAAGAAAGAAGGAAGGGCAACCTGATGTGGATCCCGCTGAGATCAGGTATCAACCCCCTGACAATCTCCTCAGCCTTCCTTTGAGTGAATCACTTCAGCCCTGAGGGCAATCCAAATACGTGGTTTGCTCCCAGCTGCAACTGGAAGATAAGCTGCAGAACTCTACATGTGACAGCCAGGATTCTAGGCTGACCTCACGGCTATCCTCTTTCCCCAATCCCTCAGCTGCAGAACCCTACAAAGGGAACATTCAGAGCCCTACCCTACACCCAAAGGTGCCAGAGATGTTCACTGAAGATTTATATTTTCCCTCCACTACCTTATAGGTGAAAGTCTATTTAACGACACCATTTGAAGCCAATGGATCAAGTCAGATGAATACAGTATGCGGTAGGCAAAATTATCTCACATAAATGGGGAAAAAATTCCTACCCTGCCCCAAAGCAACCAGAAAAGGTACACACTTCACTGAGGGTAGGAGAATGAGTCATAGTGTGAAGATCTAAAGATGCATGTGAGGAGGCAATTAGACCTTAAATATCCTTTGACTCTGCTCTCATCACATGCAGAATGCTGGCATTCTGGACCAGGTGCAAAGCACCCTGGTCACAGTTTCTTTTGCCATATGAGTTGAAATAGGTCTACTCCTTTGAAATCTGAATGATGCTTTTCTGATACTTGTCAGTTCCACCTTCTCACACATTCATGTGTGGCTTTAAAACAAAACAAAACAGAATCTCCTCAAATCCTTTCTGCTCTGCTGTTGAAGAAACTTGTTAATTTGGGAACATTTGTTTAAAAAAAAATACAGAAGGAAACTGAATTAAATTCTCATTCCTTCCTACCTGCACATAGAGATGCTGTTGTTAAGAATCTTCCCAGTGCCACCATCCCTATTCCTCACTGGTCCTTTTTCCCTCTGGAAAAAAGAACATGGAGACTAAAGGAATTAAAATTCTACAGTCCAAACAAGAGCAAAAGACTTGGGGATCAAAGGTTCCTTCAGCAGACTCCAATGCCAGATATGGTTCAGAGGGGTTGCAAGCAAAGCTGGGGCAATGAGCAGATTGCAAAGGAGATGAAAGCAAAAGCATGAAATCTCTTGCATTTTCTGAGAAAATACACAAAAAGTATCAGATGCCTGAGGTACCACTCAGCATGAAAACTTTTGCTAGACATGTTTGAGTGAGTGGTTTTCCTTTTGTTGAATAACTGGGGGCTTCATGCTAATGTTCAAAGCACTCTTGTCCATCCTTGTAATCGCTTTCTTTTCTAACTTGCTGGTCAGAATTCCAGTTCAGAATCCTTTAATAAAAAAGGCCCTATAAAACAATAGAAATACCTCTATTTCGGGGGGAAAAAAAGGTATTCAGTAAACAAATCTAGGAGATAAATCAGAGACTGCATAGCATAACTAGGCCATCCAAATATAACTGTACCAAAAGTACTATATACGTTGTCTTGTAACAGATTAAGGGATGGCACAGCAAGATAATATGAAAGCACAGCCAGACTGGAATGTTTCTGTTGCCCTGTTGATAGATTCCCTGGAATAGAGAGAACTCTTCTTCTGTAGATTATATTACATTCACAGGGAGAAACAGGGGAGAAGGCCTTCTTGGTGGTTGCTCCCAGACTTTGAAACTTGCTTCCCAGGAAGGCTATGGTAGGTCAGTCCTTGCTGTCCTACAGTCAGTGTGTAACTTTTATATTTCATTAGCCTATATATCTGGTGTTGCCTGGGATTTTATTTTCTCATAGGTAATACTTGTTAGAAAGATTTGAGATCCTGTGTCTCTAATTCCCCAAGCTGTCTTGTCCAGTACCTGTAACTTTTCCCCATATTCCCCAATCCAATCTGTATTCAGAGTTATTAACATACACAAATTGGGTTCCTGAAGGAATACACTGATCTCCTCCTTGCTGCTAGGTCTCGTCTCCATAGCAACTGGCCTGTTCAAGACAGGCACATTTGACTGAGGCCCAGGAGCTGTCTGGCTGAGAATTCTAAAGGCCCCTCCCTAAACTGCAGACCCCAGGACTCCATAGAATCTTCTTAGGCAGCCAATCATACGAGGTCTTCACCTGACACAGACAAACAGACAAACTTTGACTTTTATATATTAGATGTTAAACTGAGGAGGAGGAAGGGCTTTTTAACAAGGTGCTCTTTTATTTTCCTGCATCTTTTGCCCTTTTCTTGGATTTATTTAAAAATGTGTTATTGTTTGTATAGCTTACGTTTTAACAACAATCCTTTTATAGCTGCCGGTGGTGCTTTTACCTGTCTTTTAATTCTTATCTCGTCTTTTTTTAAAAAAAATGTGTACTTCACAATTTCAGTTAAATGAATAATTTGAGTGAAATAGGAACTGTGGTGAGCACCAGTGTGGTGTAGTAGTTTGAGTATTTGATCATCATCATCATCATCATCATCTTTATCTGGATCCCACTTTTTGCCCAAAAATTGGGCCTCAAAATGGCTTTCACATTAAAACAATGCAATTTAAAAAGATATAAACAATACGTATCAGAACAGATTTAAACTATTTAAAGCATTAAAACCGCTAAAATGAGATTAAAAGATAGCAAGTTGAATTAGAACAGTACAGTTCTCCCAGGCTGTTCTTTAAAAACTTTCTGTATTAAATCCCTGCCTGAATAAAAAGGTTTTAGCCTGCTGTTGGAAGGACAACAAGGAGGGACCATTTTGGCCTTCTTGGGAAGGGAGTTCCAGGGTTTTGGGGCAACCACCAAGAAGACCCTCTCTTGTGTCCCCACCAACCATGCCTGTACATCCGATGCTCTTACATGTGCAAATGTGCCTTCTCTGAGAATGCATATTAACAGTAGTGTGCCTTTGCTGTGCAATTCAGTTATTGCACAACGCCATTCAGCACAAGGGCTGTGTCGCACCTTCAATGCATGTTTCCCCACGATACGCAACTTCACTGTGGGATTTCAGCCACTGTCTTCTCCCTTCAAACATAAGTGCTCCTGAAGTCCTGGGGTCCTTTTACAAAAGGTCACGTCTGCCCAGCGAAGATGTCGGCCATAGCCGCCATGTCGCTTTACGCGCAATCAATAAACAGGGCAAAAAAGAAAAGGAATAAAGCAACAGGTTTTCTCCTTGGCAAGCATTGGCAAGCGTGCCTGAACACCTGTTGCTTAATCATAGCAAGAAGGCTGCTTATTCTGCCACATTGTATTAGAAGACTTTGCTTCACTCAAAGAGATGATGGCTGGAGGTGTGTAAAAACACAGTGCAGGATGCAGAAAGACTCAGAGGGAATCATTATCTCCCTGTAGACGGCTTATGCATCTTTTATGGCACCTGTGCTTTAAATCAGTCCCTGCCACTGCGTAGTTAATGGGGCCGTGCACTATTTCTGACAGAGCAATAGGCAGGAAACAAAAACATGTGGGGAGCGGGAGGGGCAGGTTTTTGACTCTTCTGCCATGTTAACTAGGAACGTGCCAGCTCTTTTGCATATAATTGATCTACTAAATATCTTGTCATACATATAGCCTCTGTTGGTGGGATTTCTCTCTGCCACTGTTGGAATTTCTATTTGTGTTTTACACTCAGTCTGCTGAGCAAAGACATACCATTCCTCTACAGTTGTTATCTGCTTCAGACTGGCGTTTGGCAAGTTAGCGCGTCAGTTAGTGTAATACAAAGGGACGCCTTCAAAATGTGCCATGAAGCCCATGCTTGTCGTTTGCAGAACTTCCCAGTTGTGTAGTTTACTTGTCATGAAGTATGTACTCAAACAAAAAAATGAATATAGGGTCTGTGGCTGAATATGGTACATAACTTCTACAACATGAAAGTTGAGGGAAAGTGTCAGTTTTCTTTTCTCCAGGATTTGATTTTTTTAAAAAAATACATAAATAAACCTCCCTCAACTTTAAGGTTGCCAGATTGAAAGCTGGAGGGGGCTCTTGTACCTTTAAAGGTTGTGTAGAAGGAGGAATTTCAACAGGTGCTGCTTGTCACATAACCAGGCAAGGAAGCAACAGCTGATGAAATTCTCTCTTCTACACAACCATTGAAGGTATAGGAGCCCTCTCCAGTTTCAATTTGGCAACCCTACTAGAATACTTTCCAACATAGGCCATTTCCACAGTACAGTATTACAGTGGTATTATTCTACTTTCAACATCCTATGGAATCCTGGGGTTTGCAGTTTAGGGAGGGGCATTTAGGATTCTCAGTCAGAGAGCTCTTTGGCCTCAGTAAACTACAAATCCCAGAATTCCACAGGATGTTGAAAGTGGAATGATAGCACTAGAACAGTGTAGAGTGGAAGGGTCCATGATGTGATCTCCAGCCTGAGAGGGGAATGCTAAATCCCCCCTTTGCCTCAGAATCCCTACCCTTACACTGCATGATACAATTCAGAAACATTTTATTCGGTGTCGCAAACCACATTAACACTTTAGAGGCCTTGTTGCTTCATGGGAACAGGGATGGTCATTTTCCTTCATCGACTCAAGACAAAGAGCCCCTTAGGTACCCTACCTCACAGTCCTACATATTGGGGATGATAGGAGTTTCAGCCCCACAGAAATGCAGCAGAAAAACCAGAGTTCAGTGAGCCAACAGCAGCAGCCTTATTCCCCAGTAAGGATGCTCACACACAGAGGAGTTTCTTCCAAACAGGAGGCACTTCATCTTGCAGCATAGTTCCGTTATATGCAAAACATAGGACAGACGGACAAAGGCTTGTGCCAGACACCGGTTTGGTCAACAGACAAAAACGTACTGGGGATTGCTTTCTTATATACATATCTACAACCAATCAGGTAGAGGTTTGCACACCTCCCTCTACCATCTGCACATGATCCCAGTTTCTTATGCAACCTTGCAATTACCCACAGCTGGGGCATGAGGCAACATCTTTGCAGTGGGCTGATCATTTTCCCAGGGTTCCCTGCCTGGAATCCCTGACACTACAATCCCTGGGTACTTATATGTACCTTGACCTCTCAGCTGATTGCTCCCTTCTCACAAAAGCTGGAAAATTCCTATATGCACAAGTGTGGCCAGCACTGTATAAAATCCCCCTAGGCTGTAATCTGTAAAGAGTTGTTAGAAGGGTAGCAAACACTGCAGTTTCCTTGTACCAGAAGAATTCCTGAACATGCTGTGTTATCCAGTACATCCACTTGGCAGCCTAGCATTTCTGGTCCCACTATCATCAAGTGGGTTACTGGGCAAGGATTAACCCTACCTGGCTATTTTCTAATAAACAAAAAATACAGGCAACCCCCAGAAATAATATATATCAATTATATGTACTCCTTGCTCTCCTCAATCCAAGCAATATTTGATTAAACACTTATATGAATTACGAAGTATTCTATATATATTCTATTGCATCACATACACATTCCCAAAATAACTCAATGCTTCTGTGGCAGATTCTTCCAAAAACTGTGTTATAAGAATACAATACAACAACACCACAGAGCTTGTAGCCAAAGGATCTGTGCCCATTACCATGGAGGTGCTCAACTCTTTTGGTTTCACAGCTGTTCCTCCTACATCTGTCCTGTGTTGCATGGCAACCATCCAGGTTCTGGAACCTATTTCGATAGAGATTCAGCACTAGGACAGTTCCCAAAAAATCTGAAACAGCTATGAGAGAAGAGGCCAGGAAACTGAGGGTGGATTCATTGTCTTCATGACAACAGTTCTACTGGTCATCCTTGTTTTAGAACTGAACTTTGAAGGAATTCCTATAAAGTTCAGATTAAAACCATGGAATGGCTGCATGATAGCTACCAGTAGCAACTGAACAATACTTAGAATGGGCATTATTATCTCATATATAACACACAATTCTTCTGGTGACCTCAAAATGTCTAAATAGTTTTGATGTGGTTTTTCCCCTCTTCTTCTCTTAACTCATCTGTAGTCATTTGTTCTGCCTGATGACTTCAGCTTCAGTTCCACGCAGATCTTAAAAGTACATTTTCAGACAAGATCCTAATTTGCTCCCACAAACAGAGATGGAGAGGAGACAACTGTTATGCTTATGAGCAAATCTATATGAACAGTGATTTGGGATGGGAGAGTGGGTAATCAAACCAAACTGTATTACATTTTAAAAACCTATGAATACATCTGGGGTTGGGAGAAGTTCATCTGGAGGTCAACCACAAAACACAACAAACTTTTGCCCAAGCTATTACAAAGAACCTTGGAGATACTGCGAAATAACTTTTTTTAAAAAAAAAAGATACAGTACCTGACAAAATATAATTGAAATGAGGAAATGGAAATTTATTTTAGGATGATGAGAATACTCAATTACTACACATACTCCATTCAGCCAGCTCAACAAATTTATTTCCATCATCCATCTTTTTCTTACACACACAGGAAAAAGAGAAAGAAAAATGAAGCACATTTCAGCAAGCCGCATATAATGAAAGAACATAGGAACTGACAAGTTGTATCAAAACACCCAGCCCAGAAACTTGTATGCAAGATTTTTTTTCTCCTTGAGAATGGAGTAATAAGAATGTGATAAGCACTGGTTCCAGTCTTAGAGTAAGCATGCACAATGCAATATTGCTGTTTGTTCTGCAGTGCTACCCCCAAAAGTGGGGCATCTTGAGGTCCTCCCACCCTGAAGGAGAAATGTGTTAATTGTTCTCTGGCAGAGTAAACAATAGGAGTCCAGGACAGACTAATGGTCTTAACTTCAGTGACAAAGCATTGATGGAAGTCATGATAGTCTCTTAATGCCTGGGTAGGTGACGGAACAAAGGAAAGTTTCTGCAGGAAGAGGTTACAGATTGATAACCATCAGTTGCTCCTTTGAGGTAGTTTCATTCACTGTTGTATTTGATGGTTGGGTCATTAAAGGGATTACTGCAAGCCCATCAGCGCTTTCTGACTAATCCTTTTGAACTTATGATGGCCATCCTGAGGTCATCTGTCTTAGCACGCAACTTCCAATGAGAATCCTTGTCTACAGGCCTTCCAGCCATAAATGTGTGAATGTTATATTAGAAGTGATATTACCAGTTAAATGATAGTTCTTGCCAATCAGACCGTACCCTGGAGTGAGGGTTTATGACATGGTAACAGCAGTTGACCCACTAACCAGGAATGGGAATCATGCCATCATGCCTGGGTCCCAGGGGCCGGTGTGATCCTCTTCCTCCATAGTCCAAATATCTTTCCTCTGGCCTCTTAGAGAGAAAAAGAGTAGCCAGGCACAACTCTACCACTGTATCTGAACCCCAGCAGCTGATGAGAGTCCATGCCTCTCCAATTCCAAATGGCTTTGCTCTTTCTGAGAGAGAAGAAGAGCAGCCAATATCATTTCAATGTAATTCCCTCGTCCAATGCCATCCCATTTCTTCAATGTGTCTTGTCTTACTTGGATTGTAAGCCTGAAAGCAGGAATCATCAAACCGTTTGTAAATCAATCTGATTTTGGCTGAAAAGTAGGGTATATATAAAAATATGTTGTTGGATTGGAGCTTCTAGCATTCCTTGTCTTTGGCTATCATGACTAGGGCTTCTGGCAGTTGCAATCCAACAACCTCCAAAGGTTTGCTGATTCCCACTGCAGCATTCAATGGTACCCTCTGTAAGATCCTGCTTTGGGCTTCAGAATCCTTCATTCTTTGCTTGGGAGATATTCCATGTCCAGCTGTGACCGTCATTCAGAAATATACATATTCAGAGAGAGAGAGAGAGACAACATCTTACAGTTCTAGCTAAAGGTCTATAAGGTTTGACCAGTTGGGTCATAGGACAGTCACTGACTACACAAACTGACAAAACAGAGGAAATATGTCACGAAAAGAAAACATAAGAGTGCAGAGGTCTGCATAAAATTCGTGTATATAAATAAACATAGATTTAGAAATATAGCATTCTATGCTTCTATAGCATAGAAATATAGCATCCTGCTTGTTAATTTATACCATCATGACTCACTTGTTTGGTTACTGTGGAAGTCAAAATTCTGTTCCAACTGCAAAATGACCACAGACACCCCACTTACCTTTCCAGTGTAACAGTCCCTCAAAGACCTCCATTTCCATGTTGATAGAAGTGGAGGGGGAGCAGCAGAGACATAAATGACTATTTTCATTTGGCCAGATGCACAGCAAAAATATTACCTCTGGGGACCCGTTGCAGACCCTTGCGATGTCTCTGAAGATGTCTGTTGCAATGTGTCTAGCTAAGTCAAAATAGCTGGATGCATCTATGATGCTCCCCTTACTCTCTACTAACATGGAAATTTTTTACTTGGGAGGGCTGCCACACTGTAAAGGTAAATTTTTGGGACCTGTGTGCTTCTCTGCTCAGCCTGCTGTGCAAGACACTAACTATGCATAAGCACATTCAAAGCTCTGGCTGTTCTCACATTTTATAATGTAAGAAGAACTTAGGGGCTTAGTGGGGGCAGTGTATGCTCATGTGGCCTGCAGGCTGCACGATTCCCACTCCGGCTTCAAACAGATTTGGACTGGACTAGGGATGGAATAAATATTTGGAGTTATCCTTTCTCAGGTTGAAAAACAGATTTCTTGACAGTAGAAAACCCCACTGGAAAGAATAACAGACCAGCAAGATTTTTGCAAAATTTTCTCCTGATAGTCAACATTTGAAAATTTTGCAGAGGAATTATTCTGCAAAGAAGTGCTTGCATTTCTTGCACCAAAAATTGGTTTCCTGCACAGAAATTTGCTCACAATTTCTTAAAAAAAATTCTCCATAGAATAATTCCTTTGGAACATTGTGGGATATTTGAATATGGAGAGAATACCATAGGTCCCTCATAACTTTATGATCTATATACATGATTTCAGTTACCCGCAACTAAGTGTGCTCTGAAAATACATACTTTGAATTTAATAGAAATAAAATACAAGTTGGAAATAAAACAAAATAGAGGAAAATACAGTACAGTGCATACAATATTACATGGAAAATTGCAGGAAGCGCAAACTTCAAGGAAATGGCACCCTACTTGCTTGTGGTATCATGCTATCTCATGTTGTCCGTGCTGCCTTGCATTTTTTCACTTTATGCAGCACCTAAACATGCTCTAGCACTACCCAATCTCTTAGTAAGGCTCTCAGTTACTGTTTGTGATCTCAGTTATTGTGTGGGACTGTCATTCTGCAAAATTCTTGTGCTCACACAATAAAATCCTTGTGCTTATCCAGAACAGGCCCTGGTAAAGTCCTTCTGCTTGAGTCTTTCTGTTGTTTGTAATGGCCCTAAAGCACAAGAATAGTGCTGCTGGCAGTCTTGGTAAGCCTAGGAGAACTGCGAAGGTCTTAAAGGAAGTGAGAAGCTGAAAGTTCTTGGCTCAATCAGGAAAGAAAACAAAATGTGCACTGAGGTTTCTAAGATGTATGGTAAGAATGAGTCTTCCATCCATGAAATTCTTAAGAAGGAAGATAAAATCCATGGCAATTTTGCTGTTGAACCCAAAACTGTAAAAGTTACATCCAAAATAAAAGATAGGTGCTTAATTAAAATGGAGAAGGTATTAAATTTGCAGCTGGAAGATGAACAAAAAAAACAACAAATCCCCATTAACATCAATGTCTTGTACCACAAAGCCTTGGGACCATAAGAAGATATCAGAAGGACATTCCTCAAACGAATGTCTCCAAACCCTTTACTGCAAGTAGGGGATGGTTGCACAGATTTAGGAAAAGGTTTAGACTTATGCCATTTCTTCACTACATTGTTACAGTGCTCTTATTCCACTTTCAACATCCTGTGGTATCCTGGGGTTTGCAGTTTAGAGAAGGGCATTTAGAATTCTCAGCCAGAGAGTTCTTTGGCCTCAGTAAACTACAAACTCCAGAATTCCACAGGATCCTGAAAGTGCAATAATAGCACCATAACAGTATAGTGTGGAAATGGTCTTAGAAAAATAAAACTGAATGGTGAGACTGCCTCTGCCAGTGAAGCAGCTGCTGCCACACTTCCAGAGCAGTTTAAGAAATTGGTTCAGGAGAAAGGCTACCATCCAAAGCAGGTGTTCAACTGGGGTGAAACTGGGTTCTTCTGGGAAAAAGATTGAACCTATTAGAACCTACACTTGTAAAACTGCGAAGGCAGCTCCAGGGCAAAAAGGATAGAAGGACATATGAACTCTGGTCCTATGTGGCAACTCTATAGAGCATATGATAAAGCAGGGCATAGTGTACAAATCCAAGGATGCATGTGCTCTTAAGAACAAAAACAACCTATCTCCCCGTGTTTTGGCAGCACAATAAGAAAGTCTAGGTGACTGCCACCTTGTTTACAGAATGGTTCCACCAATGCTTCATTCCAGAAGTTTTTTAAAAAATGCAGCAGGAAGGATTGCAATCTAAAGTCCTGTTAATAGTAAACATATTTGTTTGCTATGAAAATGAAAACATCAGCATTTTACCTCCAACACAACGTCATTGATTCAGTCCCTCAACGAGGGTATCATTTGTTTTGCCAAGGCCAAATACCATTGGTATTTGCATTCTAGCAGCAACTGTGGCAGATCCCAATGCAGATATGATGCAGTGCTGGAAATCCTTCACTATTGCCGATTCCGTAACCTAGCCTCCCTAGTTAGGGAGTACTAGATTTTGGAGAAGCCCTCAAGAAAGTCCCACCAAAGAAGCTTGAAAAAATAGTGGGTCAGAAAGATGAGAATCTTCCAAACATCTTAGAGCTTTAATGGATTCATATAATGAGAAATATGGTCCTTCAAATAGCCACAAGTAACAAGTTCTAGAGGTAACAAGTAGAGATCAGAAGGCATTTGAAGAAATAAATCAGGACATATGGGAGAAGGGGACAATTGTAACCTCAGGAGATCTTCCTGTCAGCTGGTGGGCAAAAGCCTGAGGAAAATGCTACATTAGTTGGCACCATCCAGGGGGAATTATGGGTGGCAGTAATGAGTTCCTCCCTGAAATCAATCACTTTATTTATACCCTGCCTCCCCTCTCCAAGATTGGAGCATCAGGATGGCTTACACATAGAAAGAAATGCTAATAAAATTGCATGTAGCTAAAAACCTACAAAACCAATCAAGATTAAAATAGTATTAAACTACCTGTAACATTAAAGCCATTTAACATATTAAAAGCAAAAAAAAAAAAAATAGTGCCACAAATTGAAAAAAAAAACTCTTACGTGTGAAGCAATCAGTTCTCAAACACCTGCTGGAACAAGAAGGTCTTCTCCTGCTGATGAAACAACAGGAAGGAGGGATCCAGCCTAACCTCCCTGGAAGAGGAATTTCAGAGTCTGGGAACAACCGCCAAGAAGGCCCCATACTTTGTTCCCACTAAACATCCATGTGAAAGTGATGGGATTGAGAGATGTGCTTCCTCCAGAGATCTTATTGTTTGCATAGGCTTAAATGATAAGACACAGTCCTTCAGATAACCTGGATTGAAGTTGTCTAGGGTCTTGTGGGTCACAATCAGCACTCTGAATTGTGGCCAGAAGTAGGTCAGCACCCAGTGGAACTGTTGAAACAATGAAGTCACATGCTCCCTACAACCAACTCCTTTTTGTTGTAAATAAAAAGGGAATTCAGAAGACAAATACAGAAAGAGAAATAGTCTTTTATATATCCTAGTTAAAAATAAGCATAGCATATAGATTCTTAATATACAAAAGGTTAAAAGAGCAAGCTTGGCAAGTTAAAATACAAAATATATCAAAATATAATATAAATACCACAATGAAGCAAGATATGATACAAACTGCAGCAACAGCAAATCAGGAAGTAGAAGTAAGTGTCCACTAAAACAATGCTACTCTTATAGAGCCTTTACACCTGCTTCCAATAACAGTAGCAGGTGAAGGTCTTCTATAACACCAATAGACTAATTAACCCCATAATAACTAGAGTTGTAACTCTTGTCAATTCCAACACCTTTAACAATATGGCAGCACCTTGTTGGACCAGCTGAAGTTTCCAAACATTCTTCAAAGGCAGCTTCACATAGAACCATCCATTTCTATAAGAAGGGCAGTGGCCATTTCTTTCCCTCACACCTTCAGAGATAAGAAGATTCCACTCCTAACTCCAGAAAATGAAAGAATGCCGTAATGCTTAGAAGAGACTGTTCTATAGATAATTGCCATGAGATTGTGATTTGGTGATTTATACATCTAATAAGCAAATACATTCCCTTTCAATGGCATTTTTTTTTTCCTGGGCAAAGTACACTCTCTAAAGCTTTTTCTCCAAACACTACCCTCTCTCCCTTAAGCTCTGCAGCCCCTCTCTCAATTCTTTTGAATACACACAATTCAGATATAAAGATCTCACACCTTTGGATCTATGTTATAGAAGTTGTGCAGTGTAAATTTATGTAGATGGGCCTCACCTTGTAGGATCTTTCCAGAGTCACAGTTGTTCAACCTGGGGAAAACACACTAATCCCCTCAAGTTGGCTCCTCTTTGGCTGAGGATCTTTTGTTTTCGTGGATTTGCACAGCCTGAGGTCTCTTTGGGCTACATGAATGGGGATTTTTCTGGCCTGACCTAGTTCTCAGTCATTCGACCATTTTGCCTATCTGCCCATCTGGGCAACCTCCCTGGTATGGCGAGCATATTTGATACCAAAATTGTAGTCCCCAGGATAGGGTATGCCATTCGGTATGCAGGATAGGGTATGCCATGGGGTAACAATTCGGTGGACCAGAACCTGTGGAAATCTTACACTATACTGGGCAATCTAGGAGCCAATATATTCTACATGTTTTTGCAGTTCAGATACTTTTGCTGGCTCTGTTGTCCATAGAATCATCTCCTTCCCTCATAGATTTCAGGTGGGAAAGAATACATAAAATATTACTGATTTTTCTACAAGGCACACAAAATTGAAGTCACTTACATCCAAAAAAATGTGGGTTTTTTTCCTCCCCATTTGCATCTCTGCCATTATTAACTGTCACTTTCCCAAGTAACACAAGGGTCTGAATTCTATTGGTGGTACCTTATAGAGTCATTATGTCAATGGTTCAATGACATTTTCTTATGTATAGCCTCACTATTCAACAAATGAGTCAAGTTGGCACTAACCAATAGGATTCAGGTCATTGTTTTTCTTAGATAGGTAGATGTCAGGCAATCTGACATGAATAAGAACTGGAAAAAAATTGGTACTAGCAGATTTTGTTGCAGATTTTGCTGGGTTTTCAAACAAACTTTGAAGAGCTTCTCCCTATTTTGGGGATAGCGTTCAATGTGATATGTGTGTGTATGCTGTCAAGTCACCTGTCACCTTATGGCAACCTCTTGAATTTCATAGGGTTTTCTTAGGCAATGAATATTCAGAGGTGGTTTTGCCAGTTCCTTCCTCTGAGGTCTCTGTCACACTATACTGCTATAGTGCTATTATTCGATTTTAACTGCCCTGGTTACACCCTGTGGAATTTTGGAGTATGTAGTTTGGCGAGGCACTGGAGCTCTTTGGCTGAAAATTCTGAATGATTCTCCCTAAGCTACAAATCCCAGGATTCCATGTGATATTGTCATGGCAGTTAACACAGAATAATAGCATTATAATAGTATACTGTGATAAGGCCCTGAAAAATATCCTACAGTGCCTGGTATTCATTGGTGGTCTCCCATCCAAGTTCTAATCAGGGCTGACCCTGTTCAGCTTCCAAGATATGATGGGATATGGTGTCTTTAGGCAGCTCCTTTAAAATCTGAGCTAAACCCAGAGCAGATTCAATGCCATCAAAGCAACCAGCTGTCCTATGCCAACAGGCTACAACTATCCAAGGGGATAGATTAACTTAAGGGAAGCAGCTACAGGAAAGCCAATCCAGACCAAGTAATGCACAGGTGATCCAAGGAAATGAAGGGAGGTGCAGGGGCCAGGTCTGAACCAATACAGATGTTGTTCCACAGAGCCAGTAGTCCAGATATCCAAAATGGAATAAATCAAAGAATGGTTAAACATAGCCAATCCAGAGGTCAAGAATGCCACTAAACACATGAAAATGAAGCACATGGCCAGTCGCATAGGTTGAACATTTGTGAGCAATGAGAACTCTCAGCAACTGTTGGGAGATTTATAATTGGCTTCTTTTAGGTGCCAAGGGTTTGATTAGTTGATGTTTTCTGTGTAGCAGATGTTCCCTATGAAGTTTCTCCTTCTCTCTTCACTAGACTGCAGGAAGTGGAAGGAAGAGTCTCTCCAGTGGCTGTCAAGCCTTGTTGAAGAGAGAACCCCTGAGCTTCTTCAGTCACCAGCTTCTCAGATTTGGAGAGGGAGTCATTTGGAACTAGAAATTGCTTGCAATCCACTCTCTATGCTGGATTCTTCAGTTTCCAAACAGTGAGTTATAACTCTAGCCTCCAATGGATCCACTAAATTAGATCTGTCCATTTCATATCCAGATCCCATGGCTATGAGTAACAGGATGGTATTTGATGTCTCAGGCCCTTTGTCCCTGGCAAAAATGTAGTCCCAACAGATGTGATGAACAGGTGCCAGGCACTGTGTTTTCTTCTAACAACGGAGTCACTCACACAATTGAGCTGAAGGCCTTGGGCACTAATATTTCTCTCTTTGTAGGCAAGAGAACATAAGTGGTTTTGTATTGAGGCTGGGAATCGTCATGAATATGGATTTTGCTGAAGATATAGCAAAGGCACCCTTTGATCAAGAGCCTTGTTCATGAATAAAAGCCTAGGTAGAGAAAGGGACTCAAGGGTACAGTCTCATCTGCTTGCCTGGTTTGCTAAACAGAAACCATGGCTCTTTCTGAGCTTAAATTCTGTAGAGTGGCTCAGTGCAATAAAGCAAGCAGGTTTTCTTGGTGAACACGGTGAGCTGGTGCAGAATTTCAATGATCTCTGTGTGTCACGGCACAAAGGCAGACGGCTTTGATTTAGGTAGGTCAGGTATGGCTTGTTTGGTGCCTTGTAATCTATGCAGGGCATGAGAAGAGTTCATCCCCCTGCCATGATGTCAGTGTCAGTGTTCCTAGCAGAGATGCAAAGAATATTCATCAATATTTGTTGCTCTACTGAATAACGGGTTTCCTGGCATTTTAGAAACTCCTATGAGAAGAATAAAATAGTGAACCTACTTTACACTTTGCAATATTTTGGGAAATTACTATGCGTAAACCTATGCATGATTTTTGTGCAAACAAAAAGAGAGAGATTTAGAGAGAGAGAGAAAGAGAAAAGAAAAGAATGCTTTGGACAGAAAACATTTTCTGCACAGGAAACTGTGTGTTTTGGACGGAAAGCATTGTCTATGTGGGTGATTTTCTGCACCAAAAAAAAGAAAAAGAAAAAGAAAAGTGGTTTTATTTGTGCACAAAACCTGCGTCCACTTCTGTGCAGAATAATTCCCCTAAAGGCTTCATAAAGTATAAGCATCTCAAGAATTGCACATATATCTTCATTTTCTCTTGCAGTAGGAAGAATAATATGGGAACTATTCATTCTTCTATATGAAGATGAAGAAATGCTGAGATGTACAGCTATAGTCCTTAAAATTACGAGGATGGTTCCTACTTTCACAAAGAGTGAGATCAAATGGTCCTCTCAGTAGAGATACATATTGCATCTGATACGGGCCAGCATGGTGTAGTAGTTTGAGCACTGGTCTATGAGCACTGGTCTAGAGAACAGAGTTCAAGTCACCACTTGGGTATGGAAGGCCACTGGGAGACCTTGGACAATTCATACTCTCTAAGTCCTAGAGGAAGGCAAAAACAAACTCCCTCTGAATAAATCTTGCCAAGAAAACACTGTGATACATTTGCCTTAGGGTTGCCATAAATCAGAAACAACTTGAAGGAACACAGCAACAGAAGAGCGTAGCAAATGGTTGAGCATGCATTGCATGGTTGTTATTATTATTGGCATTCCAAAGATTACTGCAAGCTCCTAAGACAATGTTCTCACTCCAAAGCCTGCTGACCAGTAACAGCTCCGTGTTACTGCAATAGCTTCTCAGAGAGTATCAAGTTGTGGCTGGGTTCCAGGGATCACTGCATTGTTCATCTAATTTCCACTGCTACTGTTCTCCCTTTACCTCTCCTCTTGGACCTCCTATCTCTTTCTCTCACATCACTCTGACAGATTTAACCCTGTGTAACACATGCACACAGCAAGAGTTTTGCACTCCATGGAGAAGCTGCAAAGGCCATTGTTCACTGCCAGTGTCATAGGTGTAAGCTCATGAAGCTCATGTTTATCTACAGGAGAAACAAGGAGGAAACAAGAGGACAAGCGAAGGAATTTGAAGAGAAAGGCAAGAAGGCAAAGAAGGATAAAGGAGATGCAATGTGATAGACAGATTGGTGGAATGGACACATATAAAGCAACGCTTATGTTAATTCCACAGATTTAATGTACCTACTGTATTTAGAACTAACAACTGAACATAGGATTTTATTCCACACTATGGATTTCAGTATGTTTCCTCAAGATCCCTGTTAGAAAACTTGATGAAACAGCAACATTCAATGGGCCAAGAAGGAAGCAAAGTGCTCTGTGTGGGTTATGGTATCCTAGGGGAAATGACACTATCTGTGTAATGTAGATCAGCATTTCTGTTTTGTATTTCAAGCCACACAATCAGGAACGTTGGTGCAGAAAGAGCTCTGCCAGACAAAGATAGGAGGTCTGCTATCAGTGAGCTTAATTATCATTATGACCCCCATCATTGGAATCCTCAGATGGAAGAATGGACTCATAGAGATGTAGCTCACAAAGGATCTACTTCAGAGACAACATTCCTATTCTTGCTAGTATTACTCTGGTCCTACTGTCTTGTGTTCTGTTGCTTTGTGCTTGTTAACTTGTACCAGGTTGGCTCCTCTCAGACCTTGTTCAGAACACTTCAGCTAGGCCTAAATAGGATGGATAATATAATCAACATGAGTTCTGTATAAGGCCATGAGTTCTGTATGAGGAAAGACTCCATAACTAATATTGCTGATTGCTCAAGAGCTGATACACATCAGCTAGTGAGGGTCATCATTGCTTCTCCATGCAAAGATCAATGTCAATCTTCTACCAGCGATGGCATGTGAGTGATGGAACACCCTGCAGACAGCCCCAAAACCAATTCATTGCCATCCTCCAATCTAAGAAGGGTCTGCTTTCATTGGGTAGATAGGGAAGGGAATGTGCAGAACTTTTTCCTTTCTCTGCTTTCTTGACACTTTAGGAAAGTAGGTTAACTGAAGGAAAACAAGTTTAAAAATAGTATCAATTTCTTTGGTTTTCCTGTTCTTTTCTATCTGAGTTGGCTTGATGTAAGACAAGTTGGTGCCTGAAGAATAACACAGCATGGCTCTGGCATAGAATCAATGTTCAGAATTTGGAAGAGACCTGCAAAAGATCTTCTATTTATACCTCTTTGCTAGAGAAGTCTACAGGGTCCCTGTCTATTTTGTTTGTTTGTTTGCTGTGTGTTATTGAATTTATATCCTGCCTTTCTCCCAAATACCATGTGGAACAGCACTGCTTTTGCTGCTTACCAGATTTAAAGAGATGTGGCCAGCCTAACTTCTTTGGGTAGGGAGTTCCTCTATTGAGGTGCTGTTACAAACAAAGCCCTATTAGTTATACCCACTGACCTAACTTTATGAAGTGTTGGGACACACAACAGGGCCTCCTCTGAAGATCTCAAATTTCTGGCAGACTCATATGGAAAAAGGCAATCTTTCAGGTATTTTAAACCCAAGTCACTTAGAGCTTTGTAGGTCAACACCAGCACCTTGAATTTTGTACTAGATGAAGCTTCTGAACACTTTTCAAAGGCAGCCCCACATAAAATACCCTTCAAAGTACCTGTAGAGTAGCAGTTTCCTTCTGTAACAACCAAGCTTCCAAGTATATGTAGGCATGCTATTTATTTATTTATTTATTTATTCTCTCACACACACACACACACACACACACACACACACACACATACTGCTTTTCTCCTGGAATGGGATTCAAAGAGTTATATTATGTCCAATGTTGTCCATGTCTGTACCTAATATTCCCAAAGAAACTCTTGCACCTCCTCTTTTTCCCTGCTCCTTCTCTCCTTTTTGTTTCAGGAGTATACCAAGCAATGTCTCAGAGAGTCCTCTTCTACTTCTTATCCCCCTTTTAAACCTCTGGAATCTTAACAGTAACATCCCATCCTTCTCCTGTTTTCACAGCTTTTTCTCTGTCTCAGGAATATAGTTGAAGTTCCATAAAGAGCCCTCTCCTATTTTCTAGATGATTCTGTCCTGCACTACCTGGATGTGTACCTTGTACTTGAAACATTTATACCTCCCGTTTTGTTTCAGGAAGCTCCCTATTTTGGAATTTTGACTTGAAACTAGCTACGGTTTCGGCTACGGCTACGGAAACATTCAGAAACAACTAAAAACACTCTGTCAGTTTTCAAATATCCATTATGATGTCCTTGTGGACTTCTCTGAATTTCCTACCCTCTCAGCATTTTAACTTGAAACTGCTACTTGCATGAAACTCAAAAACAATTTACAAAATCTGGGGGTGTCTTCCATAATTTCCTCATGAATTATGACTGCTCCCCCTTTTTTCTTCTAGTGATCACTCCCTGCTTTGGAAATTTGCCCCTTTTCGCATGGCATTTACCATGCTAAAGGGCGCCTGGAGCATCAAGCAATTGCGAGGAGCAATCTGCATGAGGCACTCACAATTGCGCGACACTCCAGGGTAGGGCAGTCACCACTCGCACACTTTTTGATTTTCAGCTTTCAGCAGAAGCAGGCAGCTCTTGTGGAGCTGAAGCAGCGGGGATGCAAGAGCATCTCGCTGGAGGCTGCTCACACGATCCCCTCACCCCAGTGCCAAAAAAAGGTAAGCTGCAGAAAGGGCCTTTGACTTGAAACCCAGCACTGAACTTGGACAGCAACCAAAAATACTGTCAGTTTTTGAGGCATCTTGCACAATGTTACAGTGAGTAATGGCTGATACAGACATTCTGCTTGACTAATACAGATTCCTCAGCAAATTATTTACAAAAACATCCTGAAGCTGGAGGTGGGGCATATATCTTCACAATAACCATTGGCCAGATTATTGGGAACTATAGTCCAAATCTTCAGGTGTGCATCAGATTGCTTCCTCATGGTGTAAAGTGTATCCATGATTCTATACTTTTATAGTGGGGTGATGGAATTATACAATGGTACATTTTTAAGAGACTCCAACGCTTGTTCAATTTAACCATTTCTTTATGCAGGAAATCCACAGCTAAAGCATCTCTGAGAAAGGACCATCCAACTTCTGTCTGAAAATTTCTAATGAAGGATTACTTATCACTCTCAAAAGCAATTGGGTCCACTGTTGAGCAACTCCTACCATCAAGAAGTTCTTCCTAATCATAAATTGAACTTTTCTTTTTTGTGATTAAGTTATCCAACATTAAAGCCTAAATCCTATTGTTAGTCCTCATTGGAGTAGCACAATTTAATCATTTGGATTTATCCATGTGTAGATTCACCATTCAATGATTAATTCTGTGGATATACTCCAAATGAGGCTGACCAACAAGATTCTAGACTAAGGCCCTTTCTGCACAACACTGTTACACTGCTATTATTCCACTTTCAACATCCTGTGGCATCCTGGGGTTTGCAATTTAGGGAGGGGCCTTTAGAATTCTCACCCAGACAGCTCTTTGGCCTCAATAAACTACAAAGCCAAGAATTCCACAGGATGTTGAAACTGAAATAATCGCTCTATAATAGTGTAGAGTGGAAAGACCCTAAGTCCTTTAACATTAAGATGCCCAACTATGTTCCTATTGAAACCTACCACTGCTACTGGGACTTCATCAAGTCCATAGTACCTTCTCACCATCCACGTTTAATTAGGTGCATGGCATGTCAACTTGCTTTGAACACGATGAGCTTTTGAGACAAATGCATCCTTTCAAGGGGCCTTTCCACACTCCACTGTTATCATGCTATTATTCCACTTTCAACATCCTGTGGAATTCTGGGGTTTGTAGTTTCCTGAGGCCAAAGAGCTCTCTGGCTGAGAATTCTAAAGGCCCCTCCCTAAACTGCAAACCACAGGATTTCGTATGATGTTGAAAGTGGAATAATAGCACTGTAACAGTGTAGTGCAGAAAGGCCCAAAGCTAAAGTTGTCTTGAAAAGTAAAAAGCACAGTGGATCAGGAAAAGATGATCTCATTCTCCTGAACTGCAGCAGATGGAGCAGACATGCTATGACATATAGAATGAACTTGTGCTCTTTGCCTGAGGGACAAATAAGGACACTGAATTATCTCCACCTACATTTGTAACATAAAAGTGTTAGCATTTATACTGTATGCATTCTGAGAATTTCATTAATGTCCTTTCCTCTAAACAAATATGAGCCAATCGGGCCCTGCTGTCCAATGCAAGAAGAGAAAAATGCGATGGAAAAGGACATGAGACTGACAATCGAGTTGCATCTATTCCTCAGTAAACAAGTTGGCTTTGATCTACTCTGCTTTACTGGCTACGCTTAATAGAAATCTTCTATTGATGCTTCAGTCCACTTCTCTCTGTGTCTGGTCAAACATTATGATACCAAAAGCAAAGACAGTTGATTTAGAGTGGTGCCAAGTTCAAAGACAACAAAGCATATATTTACACAATTCTTCACTGCAGGCCTGCACAGCTTGTGAGCTACTAAGTCAAATCTAGCTCACCAGACTTGTACTGCATACATACCTAAAATAGATAATAAATGTATTGGAAGAGTTAGTTGGGTTAAGGCTGTTGTGTCTGTTTCTGTGAACTGGGAAGCAGATTACTTGTGTGCTCTTGAGTGTTCTATTGTGTTTTGGTGAGCCTGTGTCTGTTGAGTTAAGACTGATTGTTTGGCCATTTCTGGCCTATACTGTTAAAGTGCTATTATTCCCCTTTCAACATTCTGTGGGATTCTGAGGTTTGTAGTTTACTGAGGCCAAAAAGCTCTCTGGCTGAGAATTGTAAATGGCCTCCCTAAACTGCAAACCCTAGGATTCCGCAAGATGTTGAAAGGGGAATAATAGCGCTGTAACAGTATAGGGCAGAAATGGCCTTTGCGTGAGCTGAATAGAGGTTCACTTGTGTCCTTGTTAGTGTTCTACTGTTATTTTGTGTGTAGGCCCATGTCCTCTGCGTGAGTACATGGTCTCGGGGGGCAGAGTGTCTGCTGAGGGGAAGTGCATCGGAGATTTAGTTGGGGAAGAAGCAAGCAGCAACTAGCTCTCTATATAACTGCAGCCCTGGTCCATGGAGCTCAGTGAACAGGCAAGGCCAACAGCCATTTTGTATGGTTGCAGTGAAAGAGACTGCATAAGGTGAGTTTGTGTCTATTAGGTTAAACCTCCCCAGCTCTGGAGAGTCTTTTGGAACAGTTTGTCAGCTTAACACTGTTGTGTCTGTTGAGGTAAAGCTGTTTTTTGTGTGAGCTGGGGTTTTGAGGGTTAGGCCCAGAGTTCACTCTCAGTGCCTATTTAAGACTACTGAATATGGATGAAGAGGTTGCTGCTGGAGTCACCTGCAACACTTGTGATATATTTGTCAGAAGATGTGGGTATCTACAGCTGCAGCAAGTGTAAGTTGTGTGTCCTATTAGAAGAGAAAGTCTAGCAACTTGAGGCCCATGTGTCCTCTCTTCAGCTTAGTAGGGAGCATGAGGTTTTCTTGGAAAGAATGGAAAAGACCATCCTGGATGAGGAACACACGGGAAATGTCTCTGAAAAGGAGATCAGTTCTCAGGCTCAGGAGGTAGACATTTGGAGGAATGTGGCACATAGAAGTAGACAGATCAGAGATCATTCTGTGAATTTAGAACAACAGAATCAATTCAAAGCTATCTTCCTTAGCAGTGATGATGAAGAACAGGAACAAGAGCAACAGTGGTAATCCTTGGAGAATGTTCAGGTGACCATGGAAGATCGAGCATATGGAATGTCCCTTGCCAATCCCAGAGGAGACAACTTGAACATAAGCTGTAGTTTGTGGATCTGACAGGACTTCTCAAGAGGTGTTCTGTCTCCCTGGGGCAAAAATCCATAAGGCAACAGGGCAAGCCCACTGACCATCATCTCTTCCTTTCGGTCCATGTGGGAACCAGTGATACTGCAAGGCATAGCCTTAAGGATCTCAAAAGGCATTACAAGGCTCTGGGTAGCACCTTGATGCACAGACTATTATGTTATCTCTCTTCTCAGCTGAATGTTTCTGTGTAGAAATATCATTTTCTATGCATAAAATGCTGTTTTCTGTGCAAAACGGCCATCTGTATGTTCTGCACAGAAAAAGTCCTGAACTACAGAGATTCTTGTCTGTCCACCATTCTTTTCATCAGGATTTCTTGATATCAAAAAGCATGCTTTTCAAAGAGTTTTTGAATATTTTCTAATATTCTTTCCATTCCTTATCTAAGATAATGCTCAAGGGCTGAGAAACTTGGAGGTATCATCCATGGATCTGTAGGGGGCAGAGGGTATCTCATTCAGCATCTCTTCATCTCCCCCTTTAAAAATTATCTGGACTGGAAACAGACAGACACGCAGTAACTAAACTAATCCACTACAAAGTACAAGTCAGTGAAAGAGCATTTTCAAAGATGGTTAGAGACAGAAATCTTGGGATTTCTTTTTGTTTGTGTACGATGTTAGGAGTATAGCTAAATCAAAACAAAAGAGACTGGCATGTTTGTTTTTTGAGGATGTTTTCTGATAGCTGACCTTGTGAAAGGCCTGAACTCTGATATTTTTATTGATCATGTTCACTTTGTGCATAAGGTCCATCCAAGCTAAATCCCAGTAAACCTGCAAGAGATTGGCAGCAAAAATAGAAAGAAATCAAGTTAAAAATTACAAAGTTGGGAAAATTATTTTTCCTTATCTTTATTGCAGGACAACATCTTTTCAAATATATATGCTACCCGTACTTTTACCATCCGTAGAAGAATTTATGTCCTGGACCAACCAGATACAGGAACTACAACATCAGCATATAAGGAATAGTTACAAATATCTTTAATTAAAATATTTCCCTCCCCTCCCCTTTATCATAGTTCTCAGGGTGGCGTACAATATAAATAATTTAAAATACCTCCAGGATAAAACCATAAAGCATATTAAGCAAAATAACAGTTAAAACCACTTTGAAAGCTATAATAATTTCAAACTACGTACCTGTAGATTTTGAAACAAATTGGTCCCTAAAGGCTTTAGTAAAGAGCCGTGTTTTGGCTTGGTACTGAGAAAAAACCAATATTGTCAGTAGTCAACCATGAAAAGAGACAGCATCCCACAGCCAGGGTGCCACAGCTAAGAAGGTCCTCTCCGATGTCCTCGCACTTTGTATTGCCCCACTGGTGGCATACAGAAGGAGGGCTCCTCCTGCAGACCTCTCAGGCAGGTATGTACAGGGAGAGGTGCACTTTCAAGTATTGCAGTCACAACACATACGTCTACAGTCCGAAATTATTTTCTGGCTTGGCTCCTAAGAGATTGTTGCACCAGTAGAAGACACCAGAGAATACAAAATTACTGCAACACAATGTACAGCCTAGTCTTGTGCATGCTTACTTAGAGTGACACCAATGATCTGCTGGCATTATGCTAGAGTTTTACATGCACTAAGTTCCCTTAGGCATGTGGTTGTACTTTTTTGGCCGTGACGTAACATCCATATTTAGCTTACAGTTGCTCAAGTGGAGTTCTGTATGTGTAACTATTGCACATGTCCTTTCACATTCTGGGTTGGTGCATCAGTGCCTTCAATATACCACTAGATTCAGTGGGATTGTGGAAACTACAGGCACATTCACAGTTACACAACTGCTTACACAATGTTAGTATTCAGCAGAGGGAGAGTATAGCACAACCATCACTTACGTACATGAGTGTAGATTTATGCTACAGCTGGATGATACAGGGTCTCAGCCAAGGTTGTAAATCTTGGTGCAGAGCAAATCCCACTGAATTCAGAAGGTCTTATTTCTGAGCAAACATACATAGGTAGTTGTTTAAAAGCATCACCATCAATAGCAGCTGCAGCAAAAGCAATATCATGATTTAAAGTTTTGGATCCTCTAGCCTAGTCAGTTTTTGAGCCTCTACATGTTAGGGTCCCATAGCCTCATTCACAATCAACTTATCTCTCCTATTAAACCATGGATAGAACTCGTGTGGCCCTCTAGAGGTTGTTGGACTGCAAGTCCAACATTCCTCACCATCTGCTCTGCCGGTTGGAACTGCTGGTAACTCATGCTGGCAACCTCTGCAGGGCCATATCATTCATGGGGGTATACAACTTTTACATTTTATAACTGACAGACCCTATGTATCCTCTGGGTTGAAGAGGTCTTATATAAATTCAAGAATATGAAAAATAAGAAGTATTGGGCTGGACCTATCTAGTCCAGCTTTCTCTTCCCATGGTCAACCACACACTTATGCACACATGAAGGACATGACAACAGTGGCAAACACCTGGTCATGTACCCCACCAACTGCTGTACAAAGTCATTCAGGCCTCAATATTGGTAATTGTATGACCATTGAGATTAGTGGCCATTGACTGCTTCGGACCCTGGCTAAGTTCCCTTGCTGGGTCAGCAGAACAGCATATTTTATTCAGTGGCTGATGAGTTCTTGTAAAGGGTGGTTTCATTTTAAAAGTCGTGACTCATTGGAAAAGAAGAAAACACTTTGTAAAGTGGAAAAAGGTAAGAATAGAGGGAGACCACACCACTAGTGGATTGATTCCATCAAGGAAACCATGGTCCTGAGTCGGCAAGATCTGAGCTGGGTAGTTGGTGACCAAAGCTCTGGAGGCCTCCTATTCACAAGGTTGCCGTAAGTCAAAGTTGACTTGATGACAAATAGCAACAACATCAAAATTCAAGAGTCTGAACTTAGTTTAAGAGTATGATTCAGTATCTTGGATACTTCCTAAATCCAGAACGGATCTATCCCTGATAGGGAAACCATCAACTGCAGCTGATGCTGAGTACTGCATCTCAAGCCACATTTTATTTTAGAGAACATACTCTCCTGGTCTTTATGGAGGTACTGCACCCCATGAACTTAGATTGATTAACATGGCTCCCTATGAACTTAAATTAATACAGCAACCCATAAACTTACCCTGAGCAACTGTTTTTCCTTCTCTGTTGTCTAAATGCATGTTAAAGATTATTGAGTGGAATCCAGTTATAGATTTACATCTTCATAAGTGGACTTCCACCTTCAGGAATTCGAATTGGGCAGTTCCATAATGTCTGCATCCAATAAGGGGCTGCTGCTGCATTACTGCACAGGAGAGCCAGCAAAGTGGCCAATTCACAACAGGTCCAATGTGCATTAGGACACCAGAAAAAATGGAATGCACAAATATAGGATAGGGGACACCTGGCTGGATAACAGTACATGTGAAAGGGATCTAAGAATCTTGGTGGATCACAAGCTGAGCATGAGTCAGTAGTGTGATGTGGCAGCCAAGAAAGCCAATGTAATTCTTGGTTGCATCAATAGGAGTATGGTGTCTAAATAAAGGGAAGTAATGGTACCACTCTATTGTGCTTTGGTCAGACCTTATCTGGAATACTGTGTCGAGTTCTGGGCACCTCATTTCAAGAAGAATATTGACAAACTGGAGCATGTCCAGAGGAGGCCCACCACAATGGTTAAGTGTCTGGAAGTCATGCCCTATGAGGAGTGTCGTAGGGAGCTGAGTATGTTTAGTTCACAGAAGAGAAGGTTTAGAAGGGACATGATAGCCATGTTTAAATATTTGAAGGGATATCAAGTCAACAAGAGAGCGAGCTTGTTTTCCACTGCTCCAGAGATTAGGGCAAGGAACAATGGATTCAAACTGCAGGAAAAGAGATTCCACCTAAACCTCAGGAAGAACTTTCTGATAGTCAGAGCTGTTCAGCAGTGGAATAGGCTGCCTTGGAGTGTGGTAGAGTCTCCTTCTTTGGAGGTTTTTAAGCAGTGCCTAGATGACCATCTGTTGGGAGTGTTTTGATATGTGTTCCTGCATAGCAGGGGGTTGGACTGGATGGCCCCCGTGGTCTCTTCCAATTCTATGACTCTATGACCAGGTAGGAAGTGCTGATGCCCCTCAAGGCATTCTTGCCAATGTCCCACTGGGCATCTTTGCAATTCTGATAAAGGATTCTGGCCATCATGTTTAACAATTCAGCATGAATATTATTGATGCAAATTACTGGCTATCTATTACTCAAAGCATGTGGTTTTCACGCTTCTTTTTTTTAAAAAAAAAAGAGAGAGGGCAATGCAGTAAGGCAATCTGATACAGGAAAAGGCACTGGAAGAGTGCTTATCAAGTCTTACCAAGTTCTATCTTTCAGTGAATTTTTATGACCATGTTATAAACCTCTTGGAAATATGGGAAATGCTGACAAACTATTAAATGCAGCAGCACTACAAACACAGTTCCTGGAATTTATATTCCTCAGGATGCTTTATGGCCTCTCAAACAGAAAATGAAAGCACCAGCAAAACGCAGCCCTTCAGGCACAGAAGTGCACTTTTTCAATCAGTTCTAAGGTGAACCTTACACCATTCTGACTATTTTTCAGAGTTTTGTTTGAGCTTTTCCTAAAATTTCAAGAGCTAAGTTTACTCTTTGGTTCTTCTGTGGGCACGAGGTCAGGAAGTGGCAAGGAATCCAAATTTTATCCAGGTTTCCAGTCCACACTTTCAGGACTGTCTGAAGAGTTGATGTAGTTTCAGCTCTTCAGTTCTCACATTGACAGAGCAGTATTGGCACATCTGAAAGCAATGCAGACATTTAAAATAAGCACGCAAGATTTAAACTTACTTCCGTCAATGAAAGAATTGTGCTCCTATAACAGAAACAAAAGATGGAATGTGGTGTAGTGGTTTAAATACTGGACTAGGACTTTGGGAGACAAGAGTTCAAATTTCTTCTCTGTTATGGCGACCCACTGGATGAACTTAGGCAAGTCACTCTCTCAGCCTCCAAGGAAGGTAATAGTAAACCTCATGTGAATAAATCTTGCCAAGAAAATCCCTGTGATAGCTTCACCATAAGTTGGGAATGACTTGAAGACACACAACAACAACAACAACACTGAAAACAAACATAGAAAGGGATGGATTTCATTCCATAAAAATACATAATCAATGGAACCAGGCACAGGTTGAATGTGGAGATGGGAAAGGGGGAACACTTATGGGTATGGAGGTTGCAGATGCACACAGGAGAGGATTAAAACAAGCTGAATCCCTTAGCTAGGGATTGGCACCTTGTAGCACTCCAGCAGGGACATATTGTACTTGCTGGCATATAAGGCTCACTTTTTTCCCCAAAAAAATACTGTATGAAAATGGGATGTGTCTTATATGCCAGGATTTGCTGGTACATAATTGTCCCAAGAACAAGGGGAAAAATAAAGAAAAGCCAGCCAAGAAAAACTCTATATAGATAAGCAGAGATAGCTCCGCACAGCTGTCAAAGCATGCCAAGCTGCAGAGAACACCTTTAGCAGCAAATGCACTAAGCCAGTAACACTCATCCACTCAGCTTGTAATCTTTCAGTGTGGAGGCTCTTTATTCTTTGTTACAAAATATATACAATATTTACAAAGTCCAGATGACAGTCCAACATATCTAGCTTGCTCTTTCCAGCAGAGCCTCCAGCAACATTGTGCTACCTTTATACAGACACCCAGCCAATCCTGTCCAACCCTTGCATTGTCTGCACCTGGTGCTCATCAGCATGACTCAGCACAAACTAGCTCAGTCACATTCCTTTCCACAAGTGCACTTAACAATTAAAGCCAATTAAAGCAACATGACATTTACACTTACATCACAAAGTATTTTTCTTGAGGTTTAGTCCAACCTTTTCTGACATAAATGGGGTGCATCTTATATGGTGGTGCGTTTTATATGCTGGCAAATACTTCACTAGATGAGTTCTTGAAGTAATCTTTAGAAATTTTCTTCTGGTTGTGAGAAAGTCTTCAAAAATGTAGCAGTTCACAACTCAGGACTTATTCTGTGCAAAATTGGCTTGTGGTGTGTCCTTGTTCTTTTTGCAGAAAACAAAATATTTTGCACAAGAGCTCTTGACATTCAATGAATATTGGTTTTGATTATCTTTTTTTAAAAAAATTATTTTCATATACTTTTGTCCATTCTTCCACTCCAGATGCTTTTGAATGTCACTTTTGTCTTCAAGTGACATCAATTTATGCTGGCTGGGGTAGTAAGAATAGAATAGAATAGAATGGAATAGAATAGAATAGAATAGAATAGAATACCCAACAGCATCAGGAGGTCATAGATCATAGGGCTGGAAGAGACCATATCAGTCTTTGAGTCCAACCCCCTGTCATGCAGGAACGTACAATCCAAGCACCCCAAAACAGCCCAGCAAATGGCCAACGGCCATAAGTATGTTATAAGGTTGGGAAGGTTGGGAAGAAATGTAGTTGAAGAAGTAGAAGAAACATGCAAAATCTGAAACTCCTTCAATCCATCAACATGTCCCCAGTGTGAAAAGAAACCTATACCATTCTTTCAGCTGACATACTGATTTTGCTTCCTATTGATGTCAACTGGAGAGATTAATTTAAAAGCACAAGAAACCATAGTAGATGTAGTGGAGGGAAAACTTGAAGTCCTAGCATGCACCTAACATATAGGATTTATATAAGATTCTTCTTAAACCACGTTTTGAAGTTGGTTTGTGATTCAAGTGAGAGAATACAGGAGAGGGACTACATGGGGAATGCCTCTGCTTTCCACAAGGACTTTGGCATATTTTTTAAGGAAAGGGGTGGGAGTGTATAGGACAACCCTTCTCCCTCCCCTGGCCGTTTTTTACAAGACTGAATCAGGTTTAAATATAGACATCTGTTGTCATGGTGCCAATTCTGAATTACAGAAATGGTTTTCTTTTGTGCCAAAAGACATTGATTCCAGTCCCCTTGATTGCACTTAAGAAAGGACGAAGAGAAAGAACAGCCCAGATCAAGATATGCTTGCATTATAATCAGAGTGGCCAGGGATTCTAAACATTGTGCCTTGGCTGTCTCCTTGAAGGCACAGAACTACAAGGCCAGATAGTCAAGGCATTCTTAAAAGTACGGTTTTGAAATCAATATGGAATAGAACAGGAAGTCAATAACAATGATACATTCCCAAGACTCATTCCCTCCCTTCCTCTCTCTTTATATTCTGGTTGAATTTGCTACATATGAAGACACTACAGGGAAACAGAAGTGTTTTCATGGGGAAAATATCAATAGATAGTTCAAAGTGTCACTGTTGTTATAAAGCAAACCAAGGCAACAAAACAGAACTTAGAATTATTATTCTGAATGATTCACGTTGCTTCAGAGGAGGAGACTAGAGGCCAACTTCATACAATCAGCAGAACTGAGGGGTACTATTTTATTAGATTGTGGGGTCTGCAGGTTCCATGTTACACAAAAAATAAAAGAAACAATTCCTGACACATATGCTCATTACACACTAGGGATGGGAAGAATATTTAAAAGTATTTATTTAAAAAAAATCAAAAATTATTTCTCACATATCAAGAAACCCAGGGGATTGATGAGAATTTTCTCCATTCAAGACTTAAAATCATAGAATTGTGGAGTTGGAAGAGACCACAAGGGCCATCAAATCCAACCCCCTGCCATACAGGAAGACACTATCAAAGCATTCCCAACAGATAGCCATCTAGCTTCTGTTTAAAAACCTCCAAAAAAGGAGACTCCACCACACTCCCAGGCAGCAGCATAGTCCACTGCTGAACTGTTCTTACTGTTAGGAAGTTCTTCCCAATGTTCAGATGGAATCACTTTTCCTGAAGTTTGATATCATTGTCCCATGTCCTATTCTCTGAAGTAGCAGAAAACAAGCTTGTTCCATCTTCCATATGACATCTTTATTCTATTAAAAATTCACATGTGGTTATTTTAAACAGAAAACAGCATTTTTCTGCAACAGAAAATAATATTTCTGTACTGAAAGTAACATTATTTTGTGCATTCTGTTCTGTACAGAATATGCAGCCACTTTCTGCATGGGAAAGTGCTGTTTTCTGCATGAAAGTTTCCTTCTTTCTTTCTTTTTTGTATAAAATTAGTCTCAAACTGTGAATAGGCTTTGAAATTGCAATTTTTAAAAAAGATTCTTGTAGCAAGAAGGGAAATTCTTAAATTCTTGTTTCCTCCAAGAATACTGAGTGATTGAGTGCTACATCTGAACACAGCCACAAAACAACAGTGTGATTCAGAAGGACACAGATTCATCCTTTGTAACTTAAGAAAATGAGATTATAGCTCTGCCTTTTTGCATTTTCTAGCATCCCCTAAAACTTGGTTCTCAATCCATTCACTGAATTCAGTGAAGTACCTGAAATATCACAGATTGTGATGTAGTGGTTTGATTGTTGGACTAGAACTCCTAAGATACCAAACAGACCAGATTTCCTGCTCTAACATGGAAATCCTTTGGGTGACTGGGCAAGCCACATTCTCTCATTTTAAAAGAAAGGCAATAACAAATCTTCTGTTAATACAGCTTTTTTTTTCTGAGAGCAAGCATGACGTAGTGGTTTGAGTGCTGGACTAGTGTTAGGCTTGGAAATTTAGTGGAGAATTCATAATTGTTAATCATTTAATGTAATGTTGATTGATAGTTTGGACAACTGCAGCTCATCAAATGACCTTTGCCTTTCACTTGCTTATTCTGCTTGGCTCCTGCTTATAATTAACATGTATCCTAAAATAATGTTGTTTTACATCACTGATGTCTCCGGAGATGACCTGGTGGAAATAAACTCGAACGTTGACTGGGACACTTAGACCCTGAAAGTGATGTTTAGGGTTAGATAGAATATAACATGTGTACAAGCTATAACTCTGCTAAATGCTGATGCATGAATCTTTCCTGTAAGCATTCTTTAATATAAACATAAAAATGGTATGAGAAGGGAAGCCTGAAAGAATAAATTATCCTTCCTAGGATCCTTTGGCTGAAGTACTTGTGTCTGTCTATCTTTCTTTCCCTTTTCTACCTTTCTACTGTGCTGGGTAACCTTGTGTTTAGGGGTTCATATCAGCTCCATCTGGGATACAGTAAGATGTGGTCTGTTTATCCACCCTAAGACTAGGACCTTGGGAAATCAAGGCCATTTCCGCACAGGACGAGGGAATCGCCCCATGCTGGTACTTACCGGACTTCTTGGCTCCACGCTCGGGTCCAGGCTGGTCCGGAGCAGTGCGTGGCCGCCGCTCCGCACTGCTCCGGGGATGAAAATGGCGGCTTCCACTCGGTCGAGGCTCTCCACCAACTGCTGAAGCTCGCCAGCCTAAAGCCCGCCCCCGGCAGATCGCAAATCTGCACCGGAGCACGGGCACGGAGTGGCGCGCTCTGTGCTTTTGAAAGACCTGTTTCAAGCGGTCTTTCAAAAGCACACTGGACGACCGCTTCGGGTCGTTCCGGAGCGGGCTGAGGTGCGGAACTACACTAAGTAGGTCCGACCCAGTCCGCTGCCAGGTGCAGACGTCCTCCCTGGAGGACGCTCTGCACCGTTTCTTTAAGCCCGTGTGGAAACGGCCCAAGATTTGGATACCCATTCTGCCATGGAAGCCCACTGAGTTACCTTGGGCAAGTCATACTTTCTCAACCTTAGGGGAATGGAAGGGCAATTCTCCTCTGAATACATCCTGCCAACCTCCCCTCCCAATCAAGTTGCCATAAGTAGGAGTTGATGTGAAGGCACATAAGAACAACAAACCTGTGCACAGATTGGACTTTCAGAACAAAGCTGGAGAATGAGACTCCAGTTTTACAGATTACCATCTAGAGAGAGCTTCACTAAAAAAAAAAAAAGACATACTGTTAAGAACAGCATCCAATTTCACATTGCTGAGGAAGACGATCTGAAGGTAACCTTTAGCAAGCAGAAAGCAGTGCATGTTGCTCAAAGCCTCTGAGTCCAATCCATTCTGAAGTTGTCTAGTGCAGTAAAACACCATAAACACTTTGAAACCATTTCCAGGTCACAGAGAACATGCACTGCACATTTCTCAGATTCTCTTCGTGATATTTTTGTTTTGTTTTGGCCATTGCCTGGGGTGTTCACAATACAATGGTGTTGGTTAAAAGGACAATTCTTTCTTCAAGCACTGTGTGAGGTTACAATGGACAAGGGGGCTACCATGGACCAGCAAAATAATATCCCAAAATCTCTTGGAAATAAATTGCCCCTGGAAGGGTTAGTTGCTGGATTTGGCAATTTCTGATCCAGGGCTTTATAGTTTGCTTCTAGTAGTAGGTTAGTACAGTATTGTGAATAAGAAAAAAACCTCTAAACTCCTTGTTCTACTTCTTCACCTGATCTATAAAAGAGGCAACACTAAACAACTTAAAAACATAAGAAAACTCATGGTACATCAGAGCAATCACTTATTTAGCCCAGTATTCTGTCCTTCTAGTGGCCAATCTATGGGACACCCACAAACAGTGTGTAACAGTAATTAACAGTAGTGTGTGACTAATTACTTAATCATAAGAGCCCACCTTTCTCCTGCCAGGGGATCTAAGGTGGCTGAAAGCAAATTAAAGCAAAGTATAACTAAAATCTTATTTCACAGAAGCTTTAAAAAGCAATCAATAAACAATTTTATGAAGTGCACAAAGCTAAAACAATTGAAAACAGATTTCAAAAAGAATTTTAAAAAGAGAAAAGTATAGGGCATCACATTAAAACCTCTTTTTTTCACGTGAGTTAAGAGCTAAAGACCTGCTTGAATCAAAAGGTTTTTGCCTTCTGGCAAACTGTACCTCCTATGGGACAGAGTCACACAGCCTCAGAGCAGCCGCTGAGAGACTTTCTCATCTCTTCACCAAACATGTTCATAATGATGTGGGACCAAGAAAGATCCTCAAAGATCCTAAGACTCGGGCAGACTCATATATGTCTTTCAGCCTTTCAAATAATCTGGACCCAAGCCATGTAGGGGTTTAAAGATCATAACCAACATGTTGATTCTGCCCATAAAGGGTCCAGTAGCCAGTGAAACTGTTTCAACAATGGAGTAATATGTTCTGCAAAAGAGAAGGTTAAGAGGGGACAGGATAGCCATGTTTAAATATTTGAAGGGATGTCATGTCGAGGAGGGAGCAGGCTTGTTCTCTACCGCTCCAGAGACTAGGACAAGGAGCAATGGCTTCAAGCTGCACGAAAGGAGATTCCACTTGAACCTCAGGAAGAACTTCCTGAGGGTCCGGCAGTGGAATATGCTGCTTGGGAGTGTGGTGGAGTCTCCTTCTTTGGAGGTTTTTAAGCAGAGGCTGGATGGCCATCTGTTGGGAATGCTTTGATGGGTGTTCCTGCATGGCAGGGGGTTGGACACGATGGCCCCTGGGGTCTCTTCCAACTCTATGATTCTATGATTCTCTGTCACCAGCTCTGGTGAAAATGTATTTATTTGTTTATGCATTCATTGATTGGTTTCAGTATTTATATCCTGCCCACTATTCAAAGATCTCTGGGCAGCATACACTAAAATCATCTTGGCCAACTAAAGGCAATGGAAGCAAAGAAGTTATTTCCCAAGGGCAAAATTAAGCAATTTAAGAAGATAAAAGAAGACAGATTATAACCAGTTAAAATAGTTCAAAATGATTTGAAACCATGAGTTTACACAGATTTACATAAAATCAGTTAAGCCCCAAAGCTTTAATAACCAATCCTATTTTTTCGTGGCTCAGGGATGACAGCATTGTTGGAGTCAGTTTGGTCTCTAATGCCATTTCCGCCCTACACGGTTCTAGTGCTATTATTCCACTTTCAACATCCTGTGGAGTTCTGGGGTTTGCAGCTTACTGAGGCCAAAGAGCTCTCTGGATGAGAATTCTAAATGCCCCTCCCTAAACTGCAAACCCCAGGATTCCACAGGATGTTGAAAGTGGAATAATAGCACTAGAACAGTGTAGTGTGGAAATGGCCTAAAGGAAGGTTTTTTATAACTGGGGTGCCACAGCAGAGAAGCCCTTCTGCCCTCTGATAGTATAGTGCCTGGATGATGGTATATAGAGGACATCCCCTCCAGAAGACTTCATACTACAAGTAGGTGCACATAAGAAGAGATGCATTGAGGTCTCAAGCCATTTAGGGATTTAAATGTTATTGCCAGCACCTTGGTTTCAGACTGGAAATGTACTGGTAACCAGTTCAATTCCATTAAAACCTGTGTTACTGGGTTTCTGTATGGTGTTCTGGTCAGCAGTCCAGTTGCTGCATTTTGTGACAGTTGTGGTATCAGTGCCATATTCAGGGTCAGCCCCACACAGACTATATTGAAGTTTATGGAAGTTACCAATATGGGAACTATTGTTGGTAATTTATCCCTCTATAGAAAAGGCTGTAGGAGGACCAGGAAAAGCTGAATCCAAACATTCTGATCCCTGGAATGCACCTGGGCTTCCAGTGATAGAGAAAAATTTATGAGAACTCCAAGCTATGTACTTGGTCCCTAAGAGAAATGCAACCCCGTTTCAAACAGGTAGCTCAGCCAATTCCCAGACCTGAAAGCCACCCATTCACACAATCTCTGTGTTACTGCCCTGGGTAGTCTGAGCTTTGGGGATATTAAAAGATATCCTTTTGATATCATAATTCGGCTTCACTTCTCTATTCCCCTCCACGTGCTTGAGAGGCCACGGACAAGCACACCACCAAGCTCAGTCGTTAATCGCCGTAACAATACAGGCAGGCCAGAAAATAGCTGACTCGCAGCTTTAGGAGACCTCAAGGCAAGTACCCTAATTAGGTATGCACGCAGCCTACAAAAGAGCCTCTGCCCTGCGCTGGCAGCTTGATGGGTAAACTATGCAATACCCAAGTACTCTGCGTTTGCATACTGGCTACTCTATTGAGAACCTCTGCGATAGCTCAATCATTCAGATTCTGACCTTTCGAAGGCTTTCTCTCCAACTCCAAATCTATTGTTTCCCCCAAGTATGGCATAGCCTGCAGTCACAATTCTCCTTATAAGAACCCTTGATTCCGAGACCTTCCTCGGATCGCTCCCGAGTTTCATCCCGCCTTGCTGCCGCTTTGCTTGGCGAGCCTCCCCTCAGCTCCACTTGCTGAGCTACATCGCACCCCAGCCTCGCTCTCTATTTTTCTGGGCTTCAGGACAGGTGAAGTATCACCCAAACCAGCAATCCCTCTAAAAATCCCTCTATACCACTCCAACCTTTATTTTCCTTAGTTATCTTGTGTGAATGTATCGCGTACGCTGTTTTGCTTGTGTTTAATAAAACATCATTTATTGTTTCAACTTCTGTGTGCTCCTTGACCCGGCCCGACCCCGTAGACATAGGGTTCAAGATCTCGCTATGTTACCCTGCCTCTCGTAACGCTAAGCAGTGCTCTGAGCTAATTTTCCCCACCTTTAGTTGAGCACATTTTGGTGTCCCTCCCGGGACCCCCAGTACACAGGGTAACATCTCTCTTGTCAACTTCAGTTTATTGCCCTCATAGAGACCATTACAGCACGCAGACATTGGTCCAGTATCTGTACAGCATCAGATGGCTCCCACAATAAGGATAAGCAGAGCTGAGTGCAGATAGCATGCTGGTGGCACCCCACCTCAAATCTCCTTATGACCTCTTCCAGAAACTTCATATAGGACAATATGGAATTGTGTCTGTGGCACAAATGCAACTTCACCCACTCATTTTGCTTCTCAGCAGCTCACCTTTGATACTGGAGCAGACATAGCCCCATCCTCCATGGATTTCTCTAATCTTCTTTCAAAACCAACCAAATTGGCAGCCATCAGTACAACCACCTTATGGAGGTTTTGATCATATTGGCTCAGACTATTCTAAAGCTCTATTCAAGTGCAAAGTGACGTTCTTTTAAGTGTCTCTCTGAAATAATGCTTCTATCAGCTAGGAAAAACAAAGTAAACTTTACCAAAAGTGAGTGGCCAATTCAGAGGTGAAATTCTCCAGAATGGATGTGCAGATCCTGTGGTCCTCTGGATATTGTTGGAGCCCTATTATCCACAGCCCCAGCCAAGATAACCAGTAATTGTGGATAATAGGAGTCAAAACCCAGTAACATCTGAAGTTATAAAAGGACAACTGACTTTTAAGGATGTTGTTTTCCTTGTGACTGAAGCCCTTCTCCGTTGTCTAAAACTTTTGGACAACTTTCACATAACTTCCCAAAGTTGCCTTCTCCTTACAAAATATGTTTCCCTCTGGGATGAAACTAGATGGCTTCCTGTGTTAGATCTCTCCATCTTGCCCTGAACGACATGATTGGTTCATTAGGGCAAAAGAGGTGAAAATTAGAGATACATTACCACCGCAATAGCATCACCAAGTTAATTATAGGCTGTTCCTTGGGAAAAAATGTTTCCTTTAGTGTTCTGATTATTTCAAGAGAAGATAATACTCCCCCTGGTCCTTTTTGACAACGTTAATCGTTTGCTGTCTGCAGCGAGGGATGCCTTTTAAGATCACAGAGTCAGTAAATAAGCAGTGGTTGCACACACTCTGTCAGCAGTAAAATTGGTCATGCCCAAGGGGGATCAGACCCTGGATTTTATGCACTGGCAGTGTTTCCTTTGCTACTTGTCAGGCGGCTTCTGAGTACAACCTAGACAGTAGTTAATGCTGAGGATCAATTTCTCAAAGTTGCCAGCCGCCATGACATCCCAGCTAAAAAGCTTGCTTCATAATCCCTGGTGTGTAAGGATGGGTAGAAGGTGCTGATATCCTTTTCAGATATCTGTCTGCCTTTAGTATAACTTCCTTAGAAAGGACGTTTGAAAACCTGTAAGAGGAACTTCATGTTACAATCTGAATTTGGTCTTTCACAGTGAATTTCCACAGAAAATCCATCTGCACTCTCAGAGCCCAGTCCTTTCCCTTCTAGTTTGTTTTACTCAAAGACCCCACATTATTTTCCACTTAACAGGCTCAATCAAGAAAGCCACAGTTCTGTGTTAGCAAGATTTGAGCAGGGCTATTGACAAAAGGTTGACTTGGAAGTCTCATATTCATAGGGTCACCATAAATCTAAGTTGACTTGCTGATAGTTAACAACTACAATTATCTTAGTTATAATTTTTTTATGTATAGAAAGCCAACATGATTCTTGGTTGCATCAGTAGAAGTATGGTGTTTAGATCGAGGGAGGTAATGGTGTTATACCCCAGAGTAACCCTAAGAGAGGACCCCTAAAACGGGCATGACTTCCCCCATATTGGATATTGGCTAGCAAAGGTCGGTTGCAAGTAAAAATTGGTTTTGAATTAGATTCTTAAGACCAACAACGCCCTTTTCTGCTGTATGGGAATGTAGACAAGGTCCTTTAGGCTAAAAGACAATGACCTATTGTTCCAAGTCACATATCTCTAGGCAGACACAATAGACTCTCTCCTTGATTAATAAAAAGGTTGTCTGAGCCCCAAGCCACGCTGATGAACTTTGCGAGGATAGACTATCAAAGTCTATCAATTTGGAATTTTAAACCTGTCACGTACCTGGACTTTCCTGGGAGAAACAATACTGAGGAGAGGTTGTGATACTTGCCTAACATTATATTCCGCAATCATCGCCCATTAACCCCACTTTGCTAGCCTATACACAGCCTGAGGACAGAAATTGGCTATAAAAATCCTCACTTTTTGAGCCTCTTTGGAGATCCTCCCAGACTGGACAAGAGCCCGTTTCGTTGCTACCGAGGTGTCCCACTCAAGCCTCTCAGACGCTGCTGAGAGCTAAATGTGACTCGCATCTCTCACCTGCCACGAAACCCCGCTGCTTCCAGCCTTCCAGCCCCGGGATCCAGCCTCCCCTTGGTGCTTTACACCGAGCCTCCGCTAATCTTCTCCTTCTCCAGGACGCCTAGACTACGGTCCTTATGCCCTCTCTCCCAACTGTCTCTTATTTCCAGCTTCATTCCTGTAGCCCTTGTGTGATTGTAGGATTATTTGTTAACGTGTGTTGCGACCTTCTCTGTTAGTTTTAATAAAGTTACTGTTCCTCTGACTTTTGCGTGGTTCTGACCCCGTAGACACAGAGTTAAAGATCCCTTGCCCTGACCTCTTGCAAGCTTTGAGTTTCTCTGTTAATTCCTTTAATTTGAAGTCTGTCTGGATGTCCTCGAGATACCCCCAATTTTCAGGGTAACAATGGTACCACTCTATTCTGCATTGGTTAGGCCTCATTTGGAATAATGTGTCCAGTTCTGGGCACCTCAATGCAAGAAGGATATCGACAAGCTGGAACATGTCCAGAGGAGGGCAACTAAAATGGTGAAGGGTCTGGAAGCCATGAAGCCCTATGAGGAATGGCTTAGGGAGCTGGGTATGTTTAGTCTGCAGAAGAGAGAGTTAAGAGGGGACATGATAGCCATGTTTAAATATTTGAAGGTATGTCATGTCGAGGAGGGAGCGGGCTTGTTTTCCACTGCTCCAGAGACTAGGACAAGGAGCAATGGATTCAAGCTGCAGGAAAGGAGATTCCACTTGAACCTCAGAAAAAAAACTTGCTGATGGTCAGAGCTGTCCAGCAGTGGAATAGGCTGCCTTGGAGTGTGGTAGAGTCTCCTTCTTTGGAGGTTTTTAAGCAGAGGCTGGATGGCCATCTATTGGGAATCCTTTGATGGGTGTTCCTGCATAGCAGGGGGTTGGACTTGATGGCCGCTGTGGTCTCTTCCAACTCTATGATTCTATGATTCTATGTTATATTATGAGCAGCTTTTCCAATGTTGGAAAAAAGGTAGAATATAAAGTAAAATAAACTGTTGTTTTGTTGTTAATAGCTGTCAAGTCAACTTCAGCTTATGCAACCTTATAAATGAGAGATCTCCAACTCACCCTGTCATCTCCAGCCCTGCTCAGATCTTCCAAGCTCATGGCAGCTGTGGTTTCCTTGGTCGAGTCTACCTGTAATACTGTCTTCCTCTTTTCCTGCCTTCTTCCTTAGCAAACATCCTTGTCTTTTCTAATGAACCATGTCTTCTCATGATATGATCAAAGTATAACAGTCTCAGGCCATTTCCACACTACTCTGTTGTAGTGCTATTATTCCACTTTCAACATCCCATGGAATCCTGGGGTTTGCAGTTTAGGGAGGAGCATTTAGAATTCTTATTTGCGAATGTGATTATTCGCAGCATGCATGCTTCCCCCCCTAATTTTCTTCCTCCCCATCTCATACATTTTGCCCCAGAGCAGAGATCTAGTGTTGAGGCAAAACGGGAGAGAATAGGGTAGAGTGGGGCTCCAAAAAGCCTTCCTTTCTTCCTCCAGAGTTTTCCCGCTCTCCATGCATTTTGCCCAAGCACAGAGATCTCACTCTGAGGCAAAATGAAAGGGAATAGGGTGGGTCCTTTTCTCCTCCAGAGTCTCCCTTCTGCTTCTCATCCGTCTTCTCCATGCTGGGGCAAAATGCATGGGAAGTGGAGGGAATTCCAGAGAATGAAAGGAAGGATCTTGGGAACCTCTCACCCTCACCCCATTCCTTTCCATTTTGCTTGGGAATGGGAAGAGAGGGGGCCTCGGCAGGGAATGGAAGGGGGAGCAGATGGAGGAGTTATTCGTGATATTTCCAGCTTTCTCAAGGGTTCTATGCCCCGAACCCTTGTGAATGTGAAGGAAGAACTGTACATATCTTTACGTTTGAGGATCTTGACTAGTTCTGTCATAGCTGCCCTTAAAGAAATAAAAATAAATTTTAAGTGTAAAGCCAAGCTTATTTTTGAAAAAAGAGAAAAGATGGAAGAAACCTGCAAACTTGGAGAATACATCTTATGTTGAGTGAAGCTGCCCCTTACCCCTTTCTGTACATGCATTTGTCTATGACTTTGATCCACTCCTATGCTATGGACACAGATGTTCCTCTAGCAATTAAGCCAGGACAATGTTGTCCAGTCCCAAAATGGGAGCAAATGAAGTCATATGATATTTCCCCACATTGTGAGACTCTGTACTGTTTTGTGATTGTTTTCCTTTGATGTGGGTATATATACTGTGAGCATGGAACAGGGGTAATTTCATTGGTAGAAGGAATATACCTTGACTAAAATACATCTGGATCTTCAAGGTATTCACAGTTAACTGAGGCCATTTCTGCACGAGGCGAGGAAATCGCTCTGTGCCGTTACTCACTGGATCTTCTGGCTCCTCGGTCTGGTCCAGGGTGAATCCGAGCAGTGCGAGGTCTTAGATCTGCACTGCTCCGGCTTCCAAACGGCAGCTTCCGGTTGGTCATGGGCCCCGACCAACCGCTGAAACTCACCACACCTAAAGCCCACCTTCCACAGATCGCAGGCTCGCATTGGTGCAAGCCTGCAAATCTGCACAAAGGAGCAGGTGTGCAATGGCCCGCTCCGGAAAAATGAGAAACCTCTTTTTTCTGGTCTTTAAAAAGTGTGCTGGAGGACCAGTTGGGGCGTTTTGGAGCAGACTGAGGTGCAGATCTCTGGTAAGTAGTCTGAACCTAGTCTGCTCCAAGATGCAGACGTCCTCCGTGGAGGACACACTGCGCCGTTTTAATCCCCCCGTGCGGAAACGGCCTTTGTCTAGATTATTTCTGATGGTATGAATTCTTTACACAAACTAGTCACAGTGGATGAAAGCCTTCTGCCACCTGAGAAGAATCTGTGGGGAAAAAAAATATTCCAAAGTGGTTCATAAAACATTTTGCCTCATATAGGCTCCAGAAGAAACTTTCAAAAGCATTATGGAGTACCCAGAAGGAGGATTACCTCCCATGAACCTTGACTTGTGCAGACCTGGCCTTTGTCTCTAATATGTCAAAACTCTTTTCTAATTTAGATTGTGAACTTTGGGTTTTAATGATGCTCTTCTTCACATTGTGTAAACTGCAGAACATTTTAACCTTTCTCTAGTGGCTTGAACAGCTAAAGCAATCAGCAACCGTATATTTATGCACCATGAATTTCTGTTGGGCCTCGTAAGTTTGTGTTATTAGGAAAAAGATTTCTTTCCTTGCCTACCCTAAAATAAAAGTCCAGATGTTCTAAGAAAAGAGAACTAGAGAGTACCCAAATGGGAATGTGACTTGAATATTGAATATGAGCTTTTAAACGCGAATTTCAAAAATATGCTGAATGCTTTTCATCTAGAGCAAAAATGACCTACATTGCTTGATGTTTGTTTTCATGATTGATGAAAAGTACCACCTATTTTCAGCAGCTTTCTGAACTCATGTTGTTTTGGTGATAGTTATATATGCTTCAATCTCCCACTGATATCCATAGGATTAAAAGAGTGCTTACCTTTGCCTTCTGTATGAAAGCCTACTTCTTCTCACTCTGTGTTTTTTCTTCATTGTCCTTGCTGCCTTCAACTTCACTGGTCCATTCTGCTATTTTAATAGCGAATAGTAAAATTTGGTGTAGTGGTTGGAATGTCAGACTAGGAGTCTGGGTGCCCAGGGTTTGAATCCCGACTCCACCATGGAAACTCATTGATTGAGCTGGGGTAAGTCACACTCTCTCAGCCTCAGAAGAGGGCAATGGAAACTTCTTCTGAATAAATCTTGCCAGGAAGATTTATAGGGTCACCATCAGCCAGAGATAACTTGATGGCGCACATCAACAATTTGCAATCTCCACATGGCTGAGGAACCTTATCCTTTGTTCTTGTTCCCAGTCATGTGTAGATGTCCACTCAGTAGAGGAAGTTCTTCTACAGATTCAGTATTCCTTGTGTGAGGAGCCTGATGGAACTGAAGAAAGAGGAGGCAGGGCTAGTGTTCTCTTTCTTTCTGTGTTGATTGATCATGCTGCCGGAATGACTGAATAAGGCTATCACGCGTGTCCTACTTTGTAGGAAGTGGAGCCTCACCCTTCAAGATTACCATTTCTATGTTGTCAGGGACCAGGCAGGGGACGACTCCTGGATGAATGATTTTCCTGTAGCTGTACGTGCTGCACACAGCTTGCAAGAACACAGGAGGTCTTTGCTGATGCCTGTTATGGCACATGCAACTACAGGCAAGTAGCTGGATGCCTTCCTGCCCATCCTTCCAAGCTTCCTCAACATGAAAATGGACATCCTGGAGTGGTGGTGGGATTGAACTGCTTATAGGGCAAATTTTTGAGGGGTAGCATTAAGAGACATAGTTACATAACTACATGATACACGATGCAGAATCTCAGTCTGTGTCTGATGTGATGACAAAATGGATGTTAGTAAAGAAAACTATGTGGGTTACCACAACCAATGGGAATAAACAGCAATGTGGGCCACTGATGGTAAAAACTGGTGGGGTTAATAAGAGGAAGAGAAGTAGTGAGAAAATGAAGTAGGAATCAAAGAATATTCAACAGTACTGCAGGTGTGAACATCAGTTTGTTTATAATTCTGGTATTTAATACCTTCTTTCCAGAAGACACTCTGGGAAAAAAAACCCCTCAAAGTACTAAAACTATCATATTAAACATCATAACAATAATCAGCCTAATTCTGGTCTATTTCAATTTCCCATAAGTCTCTTTAGATCTCTTTCTGCTTTAATCTACATTTTCTTCTAATACCTTCATGAAAAGGAGATGAAATTTATGTGTGTCTTTTTAAGTATATTTTTTTCTCAAAATACACATTTTGATCTGTATTTTGATATGGCAGTATGTGGGTGTATTTTAATTGAAAATTGCATCAGAACATTTGGGAAATGTAGAAGCCAGTTGATGTGCTAAGTGCCAATCTGCATATTAGTCCTGCAGGTGCAGATTAGTCAGAGTCATAAAGTTGGAAGGGATCTCATGGGCCATCTAGTCCAACCCCCTGCTCAAGGCAGGATCTCCAGCTAAAGCATCTCCAGCAGGTAACTGTTACTTTATCCTGGGATTCACAAAGATCAAATGCTTCAGGAATCACTGAACAACACCAAATATGCATAGGAACAGCAAGAAACACATGTTTGGTTTAAAATGCAGTTCAGAAATGAACACCCACTGAAATAAACTGGACTTCGTAGCTTCTGTTTGAAGACAACCAAGATGAGGCCCAGGAGATTTCATATGAGAATGCCACAGTTCTGGCACTATGCTGGTGTGGTGTGTGTGCAAATGCTCTCCCTCCACAACCTTTGGAAGTGAGATGTGATGTCAGGGTATAAGTTATCCATGTTGCCTTATTGAGCACAATGGACATTGTTTAAGATCAATCGGTCATGGTCCCTGACTCCTTTATGCATAGGGCTGCTGAGGATGGTCCCATTCATGTCCTGCAGCCAGTGATTAAGCTGAGGTGTGGACTGAAGTGGGAGGAGGCACTAATATGGCGTCTCTTGGCCTAACTTAGAAATATATCTGGATTTTGTTAAAATTGTCTGCCCTTTAAATTTTCCTCCAGAAAAATAAGCTACCATGGATAGAGTGATACTCAGCATGTTATCTACCTTTCTGCCAGGTAAGGGTTATGGCTGTTCAATAGCAAAGAGTCTGGAAGAAATATGTGGAAGATCACTTTTGAAGCCCAGCTGTGAAGATAATGTAAAGATTTGGTCAGGAATGTCAGTGGATGAGAAACACATGTGCAAGCGTAAGGTGACCTGGCACCTTCTACATTAGACGGTATGGGTGCTGAAATTGGGGGTCACATTGTGTTTGGATTCTTTTTGTCAGTGTGTGGGACAGAAATGCATTTCTTTCAGGAAAGTTGGTTCCTTGATTCATGACTGTGACCTAGTGATTTCTTCCAGATTTACTGGGAAAGGAAATTATTCTTCAGGATCAAGGATCAGGAATGATGACAATTTGAGTCCATCAGGGCCACATTTCCAGGACATCATCACCTGACAACTCCAGAAATGCGGAGAACTAGTGAGATGTGGGCTCAATATTGGCAGGCACATGATTATTAATTTTGCCTACTTGTGGGTGTCTTTTTATTTAAAATAATGAAAATATAGAATGTGTCTTTGGGGGGGGGTCAAGCCCCCTGTCCCCCCATTTAAGCATCCATGTGCTCTTCTCCTTTCTTCCATTCATGGATTGGTTGCAGCACTTTGGTTCCCTCAAAACTACACCTCCTTTCATTTCTTTTGTCACTGCACAAGTGAATTGATGGCAATGACTCAGCCGCAGGCGTGGCTTTGCACTCACACAGGGTACTTTCTGACCCTTAGGGCCTAGTAGAGGAAGGCACCAGGTTTGTCAGACTGAAGGTGGCTCCTATACCTTTAATGGTCATTCAGAAGAAGGAATTTCAGCAAGCATTGTTTGTCATGCAACCAGATAACAACCAATACCCATCAAAATTCTCTCTTCTACTCAAGAATTATAGATATATTAGTCAACTCCAGTTTTCACTCTGGTAACTGTAGAAGCCACCCAGGCCACACTCATTCCATGCATGGGGAGCTATAGCCCTCTAAGAAGTGGCTCAATAAGAGTACATTGTAGGTTCATAAGAGCTGGTCCCATAACAGTAAATCCTGGGGTTCCCCTGACATTTACTGTTTGGATCCATGGTTGACCCAGGGAAAGAGCAATTAATATTGAAAATGATGACAGATCTAGGCAGAGGGTCAACAGGAAGGCTGAAGGCTGTCCAATTCAAGCAGAGGACCACAACTTCACATTTATAGAAGTATGACAAGGCACAGCCCTATAGGAAGGTGGTGTCCACTTTTCCCCTCCTGGATGTGACGTCTGTCAGGGAAATCTGCAATGAGGCCTCCATGACCTTTTATTGAGACAGTTGAGGAAACCAGCCAAACTCTCATTGATTCATTTGGGTTTGGGAACACTCAGGGAGGTGAAAATTGTTGCCCTGATGAGAATCTTAGGACATAGGTAGAAGAGAAGGTACAACCTCACTGGCCTTACCTACCTCTTACTGCTTACCAACTGGAGGCGTACTGAAAGTCATATCCAATGGATGGATATTTATACCAATGGATGGAGGGATGTATGAATAGTGATATAGATACTCTGTGGATATGTTGATGAGTAACAAATTCAGCTTCAATAATAGTCATAAAGATGGTTGGGAGACATAAAGCCAAGAAGAATAAATAAATGTATGAGTAGTGGAGGATGGGATGGGCGCTCTGACATATCTAGTTTTCAAGACAAGGTGGTGTTACCTAATAGGTGGTTGAACTGTTTCCAAATCCCTTGTTTTAGTTGTTTCATTTTTCTTATGTTAATACTTCACTGAAAATTCTATCTTAAGCACTACAGCTGTGGCCGCTGTTACACTGTATCTCTCTTCTGGAGTATGGGCGAAGTTTTGTACTGACTAGGCACTAAGGATGAAAACAGTTTGACTGGATACAGCTGTCTCAGTAAAAATAGTCTTTTGGCACCTCTAAAATGTTATTATACAAAGAAACATGCCTTGCCCAAAGAATGTTGCAGATTTCTGAGGTTCACACTATATTTCAGAAAAATAAAGTGCACTCAAAACAATCCAAACGATTCGAAATGTGAATGCCTAAAAAGCACCAAAAAAAAAAAAAAGGAAGGCTATATACAGTCATGCTTTACAGTCATGAGATAAAATGTGGAAATTAGACAAAATGTGTAGATAAATGCACATTTGTAAAAAAAAAAAAACAATAAAATGTGTATGAAATTCCATGTGAGCTCTCACCATCAAGTTATTTAAAAAGGAAAATGATTTCAAGAAGTGCAGAAAATTAATACTGAAAGATTTTTTTCCCATCTACGGCCATTGCTGCGTGGCATCACAGTCCTGGGTTTGAGACGCGATGGCAGCAATCCACAGGTCATGCTTTCACATGACATCATCATTGGTCTCGCTGCCATCCTGTCCCCACCTGTTGCAATTGTGGGATATTTACTTAACAGAATAAATCCATTAAGTGCCCGCGATCATGCAATGCTCCCGTTGTTACCCTGCTTGCTGGGGGATTCCCAACGCTTGTCAAAATTATCACTTGTAGACAATTATCACTTGTGGATCTGTAGCAATGCAAAGAGGGCAGGGTAATTAAGGATCTTGAGCCCAGTGTTTATGGAGTTGGATCACAGAGAATCAGGCTAACGGTTCAAATTTAAGTATTTTGTTGAAATAGATGTTAAAATCCATAAAATCACTCAGCTGCATTCACTCCCACAAGCATACAAGGCTACAGAAATTTAGAAAGAGGTGAAAATTAAGAGAGAGAGAGAGAAATAAGGGTTTTGGGGTAATACTGTACCAATCCAGAAGTCTTTGGCTGGGAAAAGATAAGCAAAAAGACCAACTCAGCCCCAGGGGGTGGGGCTAAGGGGAGCATTCCACTGGCAGAGGCATTGTTTGCGAGTCTGGGAGAACTACGGAATGGAGGAGAAAAGGGGTGCTAGTTAGAGTGCTGAATATGTCCTGGGGACCAGATGGCTGCATTTTTATGAAGATGGATCTCAGCTTTGTAGTTCAAAGAAAATACAACCAGACAGGCTTGTAGTTCCCTGCAAGATGGCTATCTTATCCGGGGATGCGTGCCTCCAAAGTGTCACTTTCCTGGCTGTTTGAACTGTTTACTTCTTCCCAGAGACCTCTTGTCTCCTGTTGGCGCTATTATTGCTGAAAATCCATTCAAATGGTCTGTGAGAACCATTTCGAGATTCACCTAGGATGTGTGACAGGAAAGAGGGCTAGTCTTTGATCTATATCTATAGCTCTACTGCCTACGTGTCCTTCCAGTAGATCTCTATGGCTCACTATGTTTGATATAAAATAATTCTGATCGTCAGGACATAGAATATAGGTGGGGTAACACTGTCACTCCTGGCCACGCAGAAGAAGTGGAAGCACAATGGAGGTGCTTCCTTCCTCAGTGTAGCATGAGAAAGAGCCTGGCTGCACTGTAGAAGGAAGGTCTGTGTCACTCATGCTGCTTTCTACAGGGAGCCAGCTAGGTACAGCAGGGAGCATTCCCATCATGCTCTCTTTCCAGCAAAAGCACTGCCAGAACCATGACAGGAGGACAATGGAAGGAGGTTTGGTGCAGAAATGGCCAATATTGGCACCACTGCAGAAAAGGCCCTGTTTGCAAACTGGATAAAGTGAATACCCCCTTCTCACTTCAACTTACCTTCCAAAAAAATAGGTGTGAACACAGCTTTATAAGAAGTGTTATTTCTATGGCATGAAGACCAGCGTGGTGTTTATGTGAAAGCTGTTGGGTTTATTTTTTCCAAAAAAAAAAAAGGGGGGGGCATTTAAGAGCTCTAGGTGGGATGTTTGACAAAAGCAAGAACATACCACAAAACAATTCAATTAGGAGTGGAGCTGTGATGGCAGATAGCAGGCAAAAAGAACTGTAAGCATCCCACAACTGATAACATACCTTTCAGGTCAAGCAGATCAAATGGATTATCAACTAAAAGAATGAAATCTTTTCCACCCAATCTCTGTCTCTCAATGCTGTCCAGTTCTGAAGCCCCAGAGGAAGGCAATCAAGAAAAGATCAGGGTATAAATCAATAGTACATTGTATCAGAGAGAAAAAAAGGACCTATGTTAGCTTCAATCAGAGATGGCTTGGGATATTTCTTGGAAGAAAGCAAGCATATTTTTACAGTATCCAGGTCATATCTTGTAAGGCAGATAAACAAGAAAGTGACACAGAAGCTGTAACACAAAAGCAAACCTACTGCAGAAAAGAAACTCACTGCTCTGAATGCAGACGTACCATCAGCAAATGCAGCCACCTCATTACTCACCCCTCACTCCGGGTCATGCATCAAGAGACTCCCTGCACTTCAAAACTGGTAGATACACGTTTTGCATTTTCTTTTCAAAGTTTTCCCTACATGCAATTGTAACTCTACAATTTTTGCTTTTATGAGAGTCTTGGAATGGAGGTTGTGTCAGAAGACTTTTTAGCCTATGTTGTGTGTATGTTTACATGTCTTCAAGTTGCCTGTCAACTTATGGTTCACCTCATGAATTTCGTAGGGTTTTCTTACACAAGGAATATTAAGAGGTAATTTTACCAGTACCTTTCTCTGAAGTATTGCCTAGAGCACCTGATATTCATTAGTGGTCTCCCATTCAAGTGCTAACCAGGGCTCACCCTGTTTGGCTTCCAAGATCAGACAGGATCTGGTGCCTTTAGGGTATTTAGGCAATTGGCCAACTTTGTGTTCAATTTAATTAGGTCTTATATTTTTCCCTCTTTACTTGATATATTAATTTTATGTTTTAATCAATGTTCTACATTTCATATGTTATTTTGTTAGTGGTGTTGTGATGACAGTCCCACTGTTAATTGCTTATCATCAGTACCTTATTTTTTTATAACACATTGGCAGTGATCCTATAATGTCAGCCTGGCTGAGCTCTCCCTGCCATGTTTTTAGGTAGGCGACTTGGTTTTAATATTGGTGTGCTCTGCTACATATACGGGGATGATGGGATCTGTTGATGGCTGGGAGACCTGGGAACATGGAAATGTTATTGTAATGACCTGTGATAAAAGAGTAAACAGGCTTAGCTGCAAGGTTGAGCTATTGCAGGCTGAGTGGGGAAAATGAGAGGAGAACAGAAAGCCTGGGAAAGGGGTTATTTGGTTAAACCATCAAAAGGTATGCTAGCGTGAACTAATTTTGAAATAGTAATGGTTTATATAGCACTGCAAATCTAAAATTCCTTTAGTCTTGGCAAAGACAAGATGTGTTATTATTTCTTCAATGTTCCTGAATAAGACTCTTGAAGCCTCTAATTCCTTGAACTCAGAGCAATCCTATAAATCACATATATGTCCTATGGTCCAACCAGCCAGTGTCCCAGAAAGAAGGTGGGCAGAATGCAAAAGCTCTGGGTAGTTAAACCAGATCAGGTGAATCACAGGTTAACCAGTAGAGTGAAGTGAGAAGCACGAGAGCTCTCACCAGCTGGTCCAGAAATTCAAATAAGCAAAGCCAGCAAGGAGTAAAGCAGAGTCATAAATAGTAGCCAGTCCAAGGTCCAGGGAATACAAAAAGCCAAAAATAATGCTCTCAGTCACCAAGATGGATGGTTGTAAGCTACAAAGCCTTCAGTGAACAGTTGGAGAATTTATAGCCAGGTGGCTCAAGGCCCCAGGAGCAGTAATTAGTCAGCGTCTTCTACTTAAGAGCTAGCGGGAGCTTCATAACTTCTCTTTCTACCTCCATCACTTGCTAAATGGCTGGACTTCATCTTTAGATTCTTCTGCCTCAGTCTTTGGCACCTCAGCATTAAAGAGATCACAGATAGAAGGAGTGGTACATTCCTCGCCTTCAGCCTCTGCCTCTGAATCCTCCAACTCCAGAGGGTGAATTCTGGCACTACATTGGGGTTATGTAAGAGAAATCTCAGTATGTGGAGTTATGCAACCCTGATATTAAATGGCAACGCTGCATAACTGAATCAGCAACTAAATGGCTAGCCAAGTGTGCCACACAGTGCGCAACTGAATGCACAACCAAAAGAATCACTGTCGATCCCATGCTGGGGGAATGGCAGGATATTAAATTAATTAATTAATTAATTAATAATCGTCCATTTCAACAGGAGGAGGTGAACACACATTGGCAAGAATGCATATCCAGACAGGCAACACCAACGCATGTGTAATTCTGCATTCACAGCCTTGGACTGAATTATTTATTTTATTTATTGTATTTATATGCTACCTTTCTTCCAGAATGGGACCCAAGATGGCTTCGAACAATAAATTAAAATATTAAAACATTTAAAACAATTAAAAACATTAAAACATATAAAATCATAAAACCCCACAACAATATGCAGATGTGCACATGTACACACGTATAAGACACCAACAGGATTCTGCCTAGTGTATTCTGTACTTTCGGTGTTTTGTAAAAGTTTGTCTGCATGTAGGAAAAATTCATAACGGCTTTTTTGCCAGTCTACACCCCCTCCCAAATAGTTCTGGTATCCCTGGATATTTTTGGTTTGCCCTCACTCATTTCTGGAACAAAAAGAGAAAGGATTTTTTTAAAAAAACATGTTGTATATTATGTTTCATCTTTCAGTGTGTACTGAACAGGTTGGTTTATTTGATAAGTAGATAGTTTAGTGTAAGACTTGAGGGGGAAAAGGTGCCAGATTGCCCAAGGCCTCCCGACATGTGGCAGTCTCCAAAAAGAAGCCCAAATACTTTCATTTTCATCTACAATCGATCTCAAAATGGCAACAGGAAGTGATGTCATGTCACTTCCTGGTGCCATTTTTGAGAGGGCCTATAAAAAAAATTTGATGTATTTGAGGGTATTATGGCCTTCTATGTTTGATGGGATGCAGCATTCCTGTGTGTTTTCATACATTTGGGAAGGTTTCCTGTGTAGTTTGGATGCAAAAATCCTGAAAATCACAATGATGTTTTTCTTAAATGTTGGATTGTAGGGGATTCTGGGGACATTCAGGAGCCACAATAGGGAGGTCCATGGGTTACATCCATCCTGTGGGCTTCACTATGCCCTTTCCTGGTTTAGGGAGTTGTGTTGTTCCCTCTTTCGCACACAAATGCACAAATTAGTCAGTTCTCCTTTCTTTCTAATTTGAAATACATAAAGTCTAGTGAATTCTGATTTAAAGAACGAACAGAAGTGAAATCCTCACTCCATATTTTTCTCATGATAATTATGAGCCTATTAGATCTCTAAGATTGTCTGAGAAGGCCCTTCTCTCTGTCCCACCACCTTCCAAGACTTGTTTGGTGGGAATAAGCAAGAGGGCCTTCTCAGTGGCTGCTTCCAGATTCTGGAAATCCATCCCTAGGACACCAGCATAGCATTGTCCATGTTCTCCTCCTGTCAGCAAGTTAAGACATTTTTATGCTATCAAGCTTTTAGGAAGCTCCCTGAGATGGGCTTCTCATACTGCCCAGTGCTGTTTTTAAGGTTTGCATGTTGTCTTTTAATTGATTTAATTAATGTTTTCAACTTTATTAATTGTTTAATTATTTTAAAATATTTTTTCACTTATACTTTTACTGAAGCTTCTTATCATTTTGTTCTGTATTGTTTTTAACATGCTCTTAGCCACTTTGAGTCTCCTTATTTGGGAGAAAGGTGGGGTAGAAATGAATAAAATAATAGTAATGATGACAATGATGATGATGTTTTTGAGGACACCAGGAAGTGTGGTCACCATATTCTAAACTGCCTTCAAGTTAGCATTACCAAGTAAAATCAGAGTCAGGGTTCCTATCCCTTTGAGAGTCCTTTAGAAGAAAGGATTTCAGCAAATGTTGCTTGTTTGCCTGCTCAAATGCCCTCTGCTTCATAACCATTAAAGGGAGAGGAACCGTGTCCCTTATTTCACTTAGCAGCCTTGCTCCAGATAGAATTATACACTTGATCACTTTTGTTTGGAAGCCAGACTCATGGACTTTTTCTTTCTCCAAAGCAGCATTAAGAAGGATGACTTCCAACTAGCAAGAGAAGCCTGTAATTTTCCCACCTCTGCCTTGCTTTCACTTTTAAGCTTCTGCTTCTTAAGCCGAAATCCAAGATCCTTGTTTGTGATGGAGAAAAAAAAAATGACAAAAGCAACCAGTAAAATTAAAGTACATCAAAATCTCAGATTCTTTCCCCTGTTTTCAGTATGAGGGATCAATGCCGTGCTGATTAAAAAAGTACAAGTTGCATCCACAGTGGAATGCAAATATTCCATTGATTGTGCTCAAATCTTTCTCTTCTCCCTTCTCTGTGTACTTCAAGGGAAGCCTGCCTTGCTTTGTTAGATGAGCACGAATGCAGATTGTCTAATTAGGAGACTGGAGAAGCAGGGTGCATTGGATCAAGCTTTCTTTGTGACCTTTGTATTCTCTGCCTATTTGCAATTCAAAGTCTTTCTCAGTCTGGTAAAAATTTGCTTTTCGGTGGACATCTACATGAATTCTTACAAGGTTTCTTGATATGTCTGGAAAGAGAGTGAAAATGAGGGATGTTGGAATCAGAAAGGTGTGCAAATGATCTCTTGAAAATTTTCACTGTATTTGTAGGGTGAAAAACAAAAAATGGCAGGATGATTTAGTTTAATTTCATCAGGAAGAGGAGGATACTAGTTCCCCAAGGGCTGTCTTCACCATTGAAAGAGATAGTAATATAGCGTCTTTCCCTGTCCCCCAAAATTTTTGTCAACTACAAAACCTGAAGGCTGCCTAGATACCCTACAGCCAGGTACTATAGGTTATGCTCAAAGGCTATTTCCACGCAAGACTGTTATAGTGCTATTATTCCACTTTCAACATCCTATGGAATCCTGGGGGCTGCCTTTGAGGATTCCATTGGATGCTGAAAGTGGAATAATAGCACTATAACAGTCTAGTGCAGAAACAGCCAGACAAAGGAACAGGCAAAACCGACTGAGTATTCCTTGCCTAAGAAAACTCCTGAAAATTCATGGAATCCCCATAAATTGACAGGTGACTTGAAGGCACAAACACACAGACACAAACTTAAGGTATCAGCACTAGACTGAGTAAGAATAATTAAGATATATGCATTTCTGGAGTGTCAGGAAAACCTAATGAGGAAAAATCCTGAATGGACAAGAATCTTTGTAGTTCCAGGCTTAATTCTGCATAAAATTTTTACAGGGAGTGTTTTTGCACAGGTAACAGCATTTTATGCATCAAAAATAATTCCTATAGGGTTTTTTTCCTCTCTTTTTTTTTTGTGCATTAAAAAAAATAATCTGTATGCTGCACAGAATTCACACAGAATTCTGCACAGTGAACAGCTTTTTTTTTCAATAGAAAATAACAGGCAGAAATATTGTTTTCTCTTGCTGTTATTGTTGTTGTTGCATGCCTTCAAGTCATTTTCAAATTATGGTGACCCTGAGACAAACCTATTGCAAGGTCTTCTTGGAAAAGGAGTGGGTTTGCCTTTTCCTTCACAAGAAGGTGAAAGAGTGTGACTTGTCCAAGGTTTCCCGGTGGGTTTCTATAGATGAGTGGGGATTTCAATCTTAGTCCAATGCTCAAACCACTACATCCACATTCCAATTGCCATTGTTTGGGCCTCTGAGGGAGAAGGAGGGCAGCCAGGAGCTACTGAACTTTGCTCCTACCCCATCACCCCCTTTTCCTTGTGCGTCGTGTCCTGTTTAGATTGTAAACCTGGAGGGCAGGGAACTATCAAACTCATTTTAAGCTGCTCTGGGAAACTTTGTTGTTGAAGAGAGGGGCATACATCTACTGTATAAAAGTCAATATTGTCTCTTTGTCCGCATCAAGCAGGCCAAGACCTTGGTTGTGTGAGGCGAGGAGATTTCATATGATTGGCTGGCTGTGAGGATTCTATGGAATCCTGGGGCTGGCAGGTCAGGGAGGGGGCTTTAGAATTCTCAGCCGGAAAGCTCTGAATGGGCTGGTTGCTATGGAGACAAGGCCTAGCTGCAAGTCCTCTCATGAACACAACCTCCATATATTAACAGCTCTGAATACTGACTGGATTGGAGAATATGGGCAAAAGTTACAGACAGTGAACAACACAGTTCAGGGAAATAGAGACACAGGATCTCAAATCTATGTATTTCAGCTGCATCTAACTCTTAAGGTAAGGTAAGGTAATTCCTAAAGTATTTGTAACAAGTGTTACCTATGAGAAAATAAAATCCTAGGCAACGCCGGGTAAAAACGCTAGTATTAAAATAAAACAAACGTTCTGTAGACATGGAGAAGAGGAGGAGCTCCACAACATTCAGAGGGTCAGTGTCTCCCTAACCAAACCCAAGAATGTATCTTAAGCTACTGGAGAAGACAGTTCAGGAACAAGCTGTTCAGCTGACATTGACTGGCTCTGGGCCTTTGGGATGGGTACAGCTACAGATTTATACAAATGGATATAACTAATGTCCTAGATAGCATTTATTAAAGCAAACCATCTCTCGATGGCAGTGCTGTTTAAAAAAAGGCAGGGGGCAGCCATAATTCATTCCACAGTTGACAATGTCCTGTGACAGACAAATCAAATCCCATTCAAAGCAAAAGCTGATAAACTATTCTTGAATCTTTGTGAGCCATCAATTGTATGTTTGAATAGTAGGTTATAGCTTGGCGTTGAAGGAAAATGATAAGGTAAAGGACACCTTTGAGGAATTGTACTGCCACAAAAAGCTCCCTTATCTCCGAATCTTTAGGAGCTGTTAACACATGATTATTCCTTGACCCTCAAAGAGGTCCTCTTGCATCAGAAACCACAAGGGCAGGAAGGGAAGGGCAGCAATATTTAAACTGATAGCTTAATTAACTGCCAGGATTTATGGAATAGGAGCCCACTATTTTAATGGCTGACCAGAAAGACTTCCAAGATGCTATGGATAGAACACACAATTGAAAGACGCTATTGGAGTTATCCTCTTTTCTTCTCCCCCAATATCTCACCACCAACAAAATAGGAATTACAGGGAAGTATTAGATAAAAAAAAAATCTTAGAACATTTGGGAGATGGGGAGAAAGATAAGATAGAGACGTCTCATTCTTGATGAGAATATCTATCACATCCATCCTTTCCTTGCTATTGTTGCAACTAAAGTTCTTCTTCACTTTTTTTTTAATATATATATTTGTTATGGTGATTCTTCTTCATTCGTCAGGCGTGGTCTTCCCAATCTATTCCGTTTAGGTTCATGAATGTGTTACTCCTCTGACTTCTTCCTTCACATCAATTCCACCTTTCTTCTCATATTCTCTTTGGACTTCAGCCGATCATTTCCTGATCATCCCTTCATTCTCTGTCATGCTTTTCCTGAGGAAAATGCTGCAGGGGGAAAAAAGGAGGAAAAGAGAAGACAAGTCTCCCACCAACGCTCTGGGTAGAAAAGTTCAACCTCATGTTTCAGCCAGGAATTTGATAATGTCAGAGGTGTGGCCCTGTTCCTTGGTATTATGTCACCAATAGGTGGCTGCAGGCTAACAATCTAATTCCAGTTCTTCACCCCTATATTAATGCCATAGCTACAGTATGTGTGTGGTTGCACAGTCTCCAGGTCAGAGGAAGCAATATTGATACTGGCAAAGCCAAAATGACCAGCCAAGAAACATATATCAGGGGGAGATCCAGAAGTAACTTTATTGACTACTGCAAAAAAGATGCCTGGGGAATGAAATGTCCACAAAGCAAGCATGACAAACAAAGAAAAGGCACTATCCTTTATACATTTCTACATGTTAATGAGAAAGCATCTATAATTATATCACTTCCATGTAAATCTGGTAGGCATCAGGTGTCAAAAGGTGTGGGTACCAAGGCAGACAGTTACCCAATATCCCAAATTACTGGGGCAATTTGCACCCATCTGCTCTCTTCTTTAAAGGTGAGATGTTTATGTTCTTCTTCCTGGGCCTGGCATTTTTTCTTCTCTGTTATCTTATACCTTGCATTCATTTCTCACAGTTTCCATTTTGTGTTCCACCTCCTTCTCAGGCCAGGCCAGAATGCTGCAAATCATGATGCCATTAGGCCTAATAGCTTAGGCATGGAGCAGGATATACAACATATTTTGTTAAACACATGTTAATCAGACAGGTAGGCTTGCAGCTTCTAGAAACAGAGACAGGGAGAAGCTTGATACTAAGTTGATTCTAACTCCCAGCATCCTTGGCTTCTCCTATCAGTGCTTCCATTCTTTTCTTCTCTTCTCAGAACACAGCTAGACCACCTTGTCTGTTCTGGGCACTACAGTTCAGGAAAGATCTTGACAAGCTGGAAAATATCCTCAGGAGGGTGACCAAGACAGCAAAGGATCTCAAAACAGAGCTTGGTGATGAACAATTGAGGAAGCTGGGTATGTTTAGCCTGGAGAATAGAAAGCTAAAAGACAATATGACAGTCATTTTTCAACATCTGAAGCACAATCAGGTGATAAATGGAGTAAGCTTCTTTTCTACTGCTCCAGAAATAGGATACAAACCAACCGATTCAAATTACAAGGAAGGAAGTTGAATAAATGTTTCTCTGGAATGTTTTAGCCTGTCAGGATTTCTGGACTGATCAGGGGGTATAACTATGGAATGGGAGAAATTAGTATATTTCCTCCAAAGAAGAATTCTGCTACCTCAGTGAAATTTTCTATCTGTTCCCCAAATTCCTGATATCTCAATAACTTGAAACTTGAGTTGATTTCAGGATCAACTTTAGTATTTAGAAACACAGTTAAGGCAACTAAAGAAAAAGGGCAAAGTTACCAAGGGAATCTGAACCCAAGTTTCAGATACGAGTGACCTTTAGTGTCTCACTCTCTGTTACAAATTTGGGGAGTGAAGGGCAATGGACCCTTCTCCCATAGTTAGAATCTCGGACTGGCAGAGTTTGGACTTGATTACTTCTGGGATTCTTTCCATTGTATGATTGCATATGATTATATAAAAAAAATCTGCAGAGAGGATCAAAAGGAAAGCTTTAAACTAAATAGACAAAAAAATGTCCTGCCTTTAATCTCCATTGTTTCTGAAGAATGCTGCAAAGGCTGTTGCAAATCTTTTGTTTTGTTTTGCTTTCCTCCCAAACCTGAACTCCATATGTACTGCACGCTGCTACTACCTGAGAGACCTATAATTTGCTTTATTTACCAGGCTCCTTCCTGCCATGTTATGGTCACTGGAGTATGACACTGATAAAGGGAAGTGGGGAAATCGCCTTTAAGGAGCAGCAGATAGTTCAACTCTGTGATTGTCCAAGCTCTTTATTCATCTGCCCTCAGAAGTCCATATCTTTTGCAAGGCTAGCTGAGTGTTTGGGAAAGGGAAACACACACACATATACGTGCACATATAAAAAATGTCTGCTACTAAAAATGAAACACACAAACACAGATTTGCAACAGAAGATCCAGATCCTCTGAGCTCTGAAGGAAATAAAAAGGTGTTCTCTGCTTGGTAGGAAAATGAAATGAAAGAAATATAGGAGCACTCTTCTTTTCCCACCAAGATGAGATCAGGTTGTCTTAATTTGTTGTTTGCTTCTTTGTTGTCTTAATTGCTCCCTACTCCCTACTTTAACTACTGGTGAGAACAAGCATGGATATGTCGCTGGAGACCAGGGTTCAATTCCTGCACCCCCATGGAAACCCACTGTGTGATCTTGAGTGCATCACACATTCTCAGCCCCAGAAAACTCCATGATAGATTCACCTTAGGGTCGCCATAAGTCAGAAATGAGTGGAAGGCATATAACAACTGCAGGAAAACAACAGCCTCAGGGGTCCCTCCTGGGGCTTAATAGCTCCTGGGCAGGAGAGAGAATTGGAACTGCATGTGCAGAGCTTACCTTCACATGTAGGATCTCAGCTTTAATGTATCTAGTTTATCTTCCATGTTTCAACTGTGTAATTTCCAGTTATCCAGCTGCATAACTTTATCCCCAACTGCACACTGAAAAGACAAACTGCAAAATAGAATCAGAATGCTGGTGAGATATGCAATGGGAATGAGATTAACATATTTTTACATCCCTGATTTGGAGCAAGTCCAGGTTGTCAGTTATGCTAAATTCACAACAATCTCCCAAGCAAAGAGAGATATTTCCTTTCATCTAACTTTCGTGAATTTCCCAGTGGTGTCTCCATGCTAGAATGAGAAGACTGTGCCAACAATTAAACAGTGTGGGATACTTTTTCACATTTAAGTTTTGCTAACCTTATGTTTTTAAATGTTCCAGATAACAGAAGTTTCACCATTTTAAATGCTTTGGTACTCTCTGCAATTTTGGATAGTTCAGTATCTGTTCTTAGCTCCCACTAATGAGTGAATCCATTAAACAGTCACAAGAACAGCCTTTATTTCAAGTTTTATTTTTATTTTTTTAAAAGAGAAAAGATGGTGTCCATCATAATAAATATATTGGCATGCAAGTTTGTCGAGGCTTTCAATGTGAGTGCGGGAAAGGTTTTTCTAAGTGGACAGCAGGAATGAGGTGATGTGACCTTGAGTGCAGCTGCAAAGAATGTTTTGGCTAGCCTTGGAAAGTCTTGCCTCATCACTGAGCACCAACATGAGGCGGTTGCATGCTGTACATGTAGTTGGGTCACCCGATAGGGCCTAGGGTGTGGTTAAGCCCTTAAAAAGGCTCAGGTATGGCACTACAAACCATCATTTAGGTCAATTCCTGGTGGTCATGCTGCCCTAAGGACTAATTTATGGAATGTATCCAGCCATGCTGCTAGTCTATTTTTCCCATGCTGATTTACGTTCCTGTCTTGCTTAGTGCTTCTTGATATGTTGCCAGAAGCCATAACTTTATCCCAGTGTGCTTTGCTAAATAAATAACCCAGAGTCTTATCTTTTGAGTCTACAGAACTTTTTTATCCTGCTTGGAGCTGCTTGGTTGCAGCTGGACGTCGCTGACCTGTCAGCATTCTGTACATGCTCTTAGAAGCTACCTCATGCTATCCTGACAAAGTTTTCCCAGTGTAAATATTACTCCATCTTTTCTTCACAAGCACTGGGATCACCATGAGTCATGATGAGTCTAGAAAATAAATCTACAAGGGCTACAACCCAAATCTTTGACAGCAATAACCTTTCCGACACAGCAGAACTGGAGGTGGCCCCACTATCTTTCCATTATTCAACTCATTTTCCATGCTGAGTTCATTGAGCACAAAATACTTTTTGCAGGTTGAACTTAGCTCACTGCAATTGTAGTAAACTGAAGACCAAGGGGGAAAGTGGGAGGAGAAAAGAGAAACTGGGACATTCGAAAGGAGCTCAGCTGAAAAAGCTGCATGTCAGAAGATCAATTGGGACTGTCTTAGCCAAATCAGGATGGTTGGACAATGTTACCCTGTTTTCTGGGGGTCCGGGGAGGGACACCAAATTGCTATCAAAATTATAGAAGTTGGGGAAATTAGTTCAGAGCACACATTGGCAATACGAAAGGCAGGGTAACTTAGCAGGATCTTGCAACCCAGTGTCTACGGGGTCAGGCCAAGTCAAGAAGCAAACCGGTTGGAAAATAATGAATAGTCTTTATTAAATACAGGCACACAATGTATGCAACACAAACACACAGATAACTAAGGAAAATAAAGGTGTGAGTAAGCTAGCGGGATTTTCAGAGGGATAGCTGATTCGGGTGATACGAAACCTGTCCTGAAGTCCAAGAGAAAATGGAGAGCGAAGATGGGGTTCCATGTATGTCAGCACGTGGAGCTGAGGGGAAGCTCGCCAAGCAAAGCGGCAGCAAGGCGGTCTGGAGCTCGGGAGCGATCCAAGGAAGGTCTTGGAATCAAGGGTTTTTATAAGGAGAATTGTGACTGCAGGCTAGGTCGGACTTAGGGGAAAACAATAGATTTGGAGTTGGAGACAAAGCCTCCGAAAGGTCAGAATTTGAATGATTGAATTAGAGCCGAATTTATCAATAGAGTAGCTGGTATGCAAATGCAGAATACTTGAGCGTTGTATAGCTCGATCATCAAGTTGCCAGCTCGGGGCAGAGAATCCTTTGTAGGTTGCATGCATACCTAATGCAGTACTTGCCTTGAGGCTCCTAAAGCGGCGAATTGGCTATTTTCTGGCCTGCCTGTATTGTCTAGGAATATTACGGCGATTATCGGCCGAGCCTGTATGCGTGCTTGTCTGGGGGCCTCGCAAGCACGTGGAAGGGATATGTGAAGCCGAATTTGAGATATCAAATGATATCTTTTATATCCCCAAAGCTCGGGCTAGCCAGGGCAGTAACAACGGGATGTTCTCAAAGAGGAAATTCCCCTTTTTCCCACTTGAGAATAGACCATCTGAATAGTCTGGTGGAGGTAAGGACTGCAAACATAGCCTTAGGAGTCACAGATGGCTTTAAATCCACCATCGTTTAATCCCAGAAACATTTGGGACTGCATTGCAAAACCTCAGGGTCTAGATTGGGGCACAAAATCACACACACATACACACACACACACACCTTACCTCGGTTCTGACAATTTGATATTTCAGTGATCTTTTACTGACAGCGGTGGAACGGAGAACATGGTAAAAGAAGGTGGGAGAGAAAAGATAGACATACATTTTGCATCCAGTCTTTTCTAGGAAGATTTGCTCATTGCCTCTGCTCCTCCTGCAGCACCCTTTTATTGAACGAATACAGCTGGGAATGTTTCGATACTGTGTTTCATGCTTCTATTGTCCACACATAACCCCAGACTTCTGTTATCCACTACTAGCGGGGGTGACATGGCTGCAGGGTATTTCTTGTCTTGTCTAACAGTAACCTGGCTGGCATCCTTTTGTATTGGTGGACATTAATAATGTATTCCCTCCCTGCCCTGACTGTTTGGGCTGCTGCGGTGAGATGCAACTAAAATGCAGGAAAATAAGCAGGTGCTGCTTTTGATTCATCTCTCTTGCTTAGGGGCTGACAGCTAAAACCACACATGCACACATACACACAAACACAAAATAATGCACCTGTGAAAAGCTGTTGTGGGACTGTCGGTTTGGCTGTACGGCATAAGCTCTTCAGTTGAATCTGCTCAAGCTAAATAATGCATCTTTACCTTGATCCCAGTCTTGTCAGAACACAGAACAATCCTCTCCTTCTGATGGGAATCGTAGAATCATAGAGCTGGCAGAGTCCTCCAGGGCCATTGAGTCCAACCCCTTGCCGTGCAGGAGGCACTATCAAAGCATTCCTGGCAGATAGCCATCCAGCTTCTCTTTAAAAGTCTCCACAGGAGACTCCACCACACTCGGTGGAATGTCCATGGCCAAGCGGAGAATCAAAACTTGGTCATCATACTCTGGTGCTCAAACCACTAGACCATGGTAGGTCTCATAAAAAAATTACATATATGAAAATTACACCAAACACTCTTATCAAAAGCAGACTAATTAAAAAACTGTTAACAAATTCCAAACAAAATAATTGTCTAGCTAGCTAACACAGTAATAACTGAATAACTAACCATTTTAACAAAAACTAAGGCCATTTCTGCACTACACTGTTATAGAGCTATTATTCCATTTTCACCATCCTGTGGAATCCTGGGGTTTGCAGTTTAGGGAAGGGCCTGTAGCATTCTCAGCCAGAGAACTCTTTGGCCTTGGTAAACTACAAACCCCAGAATTCCACAGGATGTTGAAAGTGGAATAATAGCACTATAACAGTGTAGTGCAGAAATGGCCTTACTCACATCTAAGACACAAACAGATATGCAATGGAAAGATACACACAGAGAACTATGCTACCATATAAACCACAAATCTATCTAAAAGTGACCTCCAACTATCTTTTCTGTAGTTATACAGATCTATCCTATAATCTCACTTCAGTCTTTATAAACTGGATATTACACCTTTTCTTATATTCAACTCAAACTAATATTCAGAACTGATGGCTATAATTTTAACTTTTTTTTTTCCTCCAAAAAGTCTGTCAGGGCTAGAATTCCCATATTTGCTGGGTTCACATTCACTTTCCCTCGCTAACTTTACCTACCCCATTTCTTTGGATGCCTAAACCAAATTTCTAAATGCTCAGCTGAAGCTTAAGTTGTTCATGTGTTAGAAATTTGAGGACTGACCAGAGAATTAACAGGGATAGCAGAATTCTTATCTAGAGGAGAAAGTGCCCTCATTTTGTTCTGCCTCTCCAGCTATATCCCTGACTGTGTGCTGCATTTGTAGTTTGCTGCTTCTGCAAACAATGCAGGATCATGACTACAGATTTGCCAGTATCTCATTAACAGTCTAGACAGGTTATCTCAACACGGCAAGGTAGCTGAGGATTCTCAAGACCCAATGAGAGATTTTGCCTCCAGTGTGCCAAGCAGACAGTAAACACTTCTTTCTTTTACTTTCTGCAATTTGTTCAACAATGTCTCTAGTGTCTTTTTCTTGTTCTGATGCCAAGCACACCCATACACCAAGCCAGAAAGGATAAGCTGACTGTTCACAAAAATGCAAGCAAGCAACCTATCCAGTACTTCTGCTGTTTACTAGTCGAGGCAACAAGCTGGAGGTTATCATAGCTTTAAATTTTGCTTTTACACAAATGTACAAAATTTATTCTTGCCTACTAATGATGTAAATACTTCGTGCTGAGAATCACTATCTAGCTACAGATACCTCATCCTCCCCCCCCGCAAAAAAAAAAAAAAAAAAAAAGGATGTGAGATTTTTCACATTTCAGGGCTTGCTGTAAAAATTGCACCGAGCATTGATTTATACAACAAAAAAATGTTTCTGCCACACGATTTTTTTTTTTTGCGAAAAAGAAAAAAAATCCCAAAGTGCAGAAAATTTTTGGAAAGTGAGCAGAAAATGCTCAAAGCTGCAAAGACTGATCTTCTTTTCTTGCATCTGAGAACAAAATAAGTAAGGGCTCACATCTCTGTCACAAATGTCCAATGTATCTGTGGGAGTAACAACAAAATCTTGTCTGTGTCAGGCATGCAGCCATGGTATTGTGCCTTCAATTTGTCTCCCAGTCTGAACCCAAAACCCACTATAAAACCCAGCCAGCTACACTAAGGGATATAGCTGTGTAGTACTGATAAGCAGAGCACACCAACAATCAGTGGGGTCCTGAGCAGGAACAGGTACCCTTGTGTGGCAATGATGTCGGCTTGCGTCGATAGACTTGGACTCATGTCAGACTTAAGTCACTTCAGTGACTCAACTCGGACTTGACTGGGCAAAAGTTACACGCTGGCTCGACTCGACTTGAGACTTGCATATTTTTAGTGACTGGCTTGCTGCCCTTGGTTCAGTCACATAATGCATTCATCCAGGAACCTTACAACTTACTGGCCACATAACAATCTGTTTCAAGCCCAAAGTATGGACACATTTCTCAGAGGGAACAGCAAATGGGTGAGGCAATGGGCTTGAGGTGGAGTTGAGTCTGCTCAACAGCCTGTCCTGCTACATATAGGAGGAGCTTTCTATAACTTTTCCTAAGAGCAGAAAGTGAGACTCATGCCCAGAGTGCAGGGCGTGTATCCCACAGGGGAACAGAAAAGGTGCTAGGCAATGGGCTTGAGGAGGAAGGATCCTTCTTTCTAAAGCTCCTGAAGCTTCAGTAATGGGGAATAAGAAGGATCCTCCTCCCCACTTCTGAAAAAGCCTCCAGTTTTGCAAATGGGAAGAAGGATTTGCTCCCCACTTCCGAAGCTGCAGATGGCAAAACCACAAAAGTAGAAGTCTGACTCTACTTAAATTGTTAAAACTGACTTTATTCAACTCTGTCCAGAAATTCTGGAATGCAAGTTGGAGTATAAAGTTGGCTCCCAGACTTGAGACTTGACTTGAAAGTATCTTGCAAGGACTAGAGACTCAACTTGAGACTTGAGTTGAGACTTGGAGTAAAAGACTTAAATACATCACTGCTGTGTGATCCAATCACAATGACTCACCAATAGTCACTAGAAAGTGGGGGCTGGACACAGCATTTTTTAGTGCCCTGCTTGCCAGAACTGCAGAACTGTGTCCCTCAGCGTAGCTGTCTGGATTTTAAGGTGGGTTTTGGGAGGCATTTACAATCATGGCAATGATACTACAGTCATAAATGTGAATAGGAAACAGTTACAAGATCGTAAATTATGGAATTGTATCAGATTAACAGGATGCCAGCCAAATTCTTGCAGAATATTGGATGTGTACTTTCCTGTTAGATGCACAAAGAGAAGTTACAATTTGTATACTTAGAAGTTACATACCTTTTCCCACTCTCTTATACTAGTAAATATGATTGACTACAGTCACCCAGGAAGCTTCATCCCATAGCAGGGCATTGAACTGAAGCTTTCATTGTTTAAGGCTGACCGTACTAATTCCTGTAAGGAAAAGTGAGAAATAGTACTGGATATCTCAAGCAGATTAACCAACTGGCAAGCCAGAAGGTGAACATCATCCACTCCCATGCCCCTAACAAATTCTGGCACAGAAAAGAAAACAAGTGTCGTCTTCTTTGTATAACATATAAAAGTAGATTCATTTACAACACCTATTTGTAATGAAATGCATGCTGTAATGGAGGAAGGGGGGCATTTCTGCACTAGACTATTACAGTGCTATTATTCCACTTTCAACATCCTATGGAATCCTGCGGTTTGCAGTTTAGGGAGGGGCCTAAACTAGTGCAGAAATGGCCAGAGAGAAAGAGATTGAGAGAGAGAGAGAGAGATGGGAGTAAATGCCTGCAGGCTAGACTGATGCAGGAAGTCAGAAGGTGCTGGGGGAAGAAGAAAAAAAACTCACAATCTTGTTGCTAAACTGCTAGAGAGTACCATGCAATTACGGGTATATCTCAGTTAACCAAGTAGATGTATGCCTGAGCTTTACTTCTTTAACAATAACTTTGGTATCTGAGGTAGAAATAACATGGGAAGAAAAGGGATTGATTCCTACCCCACCCCAAAAAAAACAAAACAAAACAAAACAGTTCAGCATGTTTCAGCACACTTTTTATTCAAAACTAATGTTAGGCACCTAGGAAACAAAAGAACCATGTCAGACAAACTTTATACAAGCAAACAAAAAGAGTTTGAATCTTCTAGAGAATGCTTGAAAGCTTCTTCCAAAATGCATCTTTGAGTGACACCCCACCACACACACACACTTTCCACAGCTTCCACTTTTCTCATGATTTCCATTTTGGTGGGGAAACAGATGGACCTCTGCTTTTTCAACATGCCAGGGTTAGTGTTGAGACAAGCTAATCTGCTTTCCTCTTTTCTCCCTGTTTTGTTCTTCATACATCTCAGTAAGTGATGCTGGAGGTGACAGCTGTTTGTCTTGAATGTTGTAGTTAAGCACATACAATAGACCTGCTGCTGCAACCTCACACTGAGACCCTTTCCACAGGACATTGATATCCCACCCTAGGGATGAGAGGACAGGACTGCGACAATAGTTATGTGTGATGTCATCATGGTTCTGTTCTTCTCCCCTCCCCAGGTAGCATGATCATGGATTAAATCAGTGATGGGTTTTCCCCATCAATGGCCTCTGATCGTGCCACCATCCCGTACTTACCTGGTATGTGGAGGGTCCGGAAGTACAATGGCTGTGCTTCCTGCCCCAGCACATCCTGGGGCAGTACCTGGCTGTGCTGCGGCAGGAAGAGGCAGGGCCATCGTGCTTCCTGGATCTCGGAGGCAGATCGTACAGAAGGGAGCATTCCCATTGTGCCCTCTCTTGGTAAAACTGCTGCTGGGATCCCTATAGGATGCCGCTGGGAACAGGTAAGGTGTGAAAAGGGCCTGAAAGTTTGTTTTCCTCCAGCCTTGCTCTCCATCCTCCCAATGCCAGTGTTGCCCTCCCCCCAAAAACAACCCTTCAAGAAAAGGTGGGGCTGGTCTAGGATCCCATAAAAAGACCTTGTAAAATGGAGCTTCTTTATCACAGGCTTTGTTAACTGAGGTATGCCTACTGTGTATAGAAGCTGCTGGGTGTAATATACCACTCAGAATTATCCATTTTAAAATTATACTCTTCAAATACCTTATGGATTCTTTGTTACTAGAGACTCCTACTTAAAGTGCTTGGTGTTCTACATAATGCTGAGAAACCTAAGCCAAGTTTCTACACTAGGATTGTGTAGCATAAACCTATGCATGTAGAGTTCCATACTAAATAAATGTGTTGCACAACCCCTGTGTGGAATAGCAGCATTGTGCATCTCAATTCAGGACACCAAACATGCCACCAAATGCACACCCCAATGTACAACATGCATCCATGTGCAATTCACATCTAACTGCATAACAGTATCACACATTCAAGTCTGTTTCAGCTGCCTTGAATGGAATGCAGATGTTCTGCTTTGAACAAAAATGTCCACCCACTTCCATAGGGGAATGTCTGCATGCATAAAACACTGTCAAGTTTCCCCCTGTAATGTATCACTTTTTGCTTGAACTGTCCTAGAACAAGTTGCAGCTGAAAGTATTGTGCTTTCAGGATGATAGAACAAATTAGTTCCTCTGACCAACTCCCTCCTTTTTTTAATTTACATGCATTCATGAGGCATTAATATTTGGCAAGAGGATGATTATTTTTTCTGTAGCTCTTTGGTATAAGAGAAAATATGTCTGTGCAAAGACACATCAATCCTTTGCAAGGGAACGTTTTATCAGGTCTTGCCTCCTTTTAATTTTTTTTCCAAGTCTCTTCTTGTTTCAAAGATATCCTGTACTATGACTAATGAAACCCTTGGGTCCAATTAAGAGACTTCATGCAGCTAATTGTAAGGTTGTTTTCATACTCTCATAAAAGCTGGAGTCATGGATCATATAATATCAGGAAAACAAACAGAGTTCTTTGGGCAATGGGATCTGTCAAAGGTTACAGCTTCACAATTCTTTGTCTTTTGCTGTCCCCAAAATCATATTAGGTCTGTGCAAGTTCCTAAACCTACAAAGTAGAATTAAATCATATATCTGAGGCCAATATCCTACACAGGAAACAGAGCATAACTTGATGCTCAAAAAATTATGTGGTGGTAGTGCAATGCCATGAATTGTGATGTTTCACAACCAAATATGAATGTTTTTTGGCATGTGCAATGTGCAACCAAATTTGCATATGTGCATGCACATCAAATGCACTCATGCAAAACGCTCAGTCTCAGTGCCTGTGCAACTCTAACTCTACAATTTGAACTGAACAAAACTTCAGTGTAGTGTCTGTGTTTAGAACCCTAGTGCATTAATGAAGTTGTGCAAGCATGAGTGTTGCACATTCAGTTGCTCTTTCTTGGATGGCGCATAACTAGTCATGAGTTCCTTCCATGTACCAATCGATTCACTAGGCTTGCGGAAACAGCAAGCATAGTTGTGAATGTGGAGTAGATTGTACAATGTTACCATTCAGTACAAGGTCGTGTAGCACAACCACAACTTCACTATATGGGTGTAGAGTTACACCATGCAAGTATAATGTAAGGTCTCATTCTAACCGTGCTATCTTTCTGAAAATTGTGGAATGTGCATGGGTAAGCAAAACGCCATTTTGCAGTAACCTGACCATGCTCATCTTTGTAACCACCAGAAGCTTCTAAATGAGTGGGAAGGAACTTTCTCCCATGTGCCAACAGTTCTGAAACTTACTTTCAATGCAGAAAAATATTTAAAAGAGAAGGATGTGAATTTAAATCAGGTGCAGTAGGAAGAATATTCAAGAAAGAGACTGAAATAGACTTCCACCTTCTTTCCAAAAGTGGCAACATTTTCTGAATTCAAATGGAACATTCTGTCTCATCATTCAAACGAATTCAAAAGAAACATACCATCTCACCGTATTATAGAAAGCCTCCTAAGGTAAAGTTAATTCGGGGTGTGGAGGAGGAGCAGATTCTAAGAGTTTGGTGTCTGAAAACTAAAGACATGAGAGTCTGACAATACCAGTCTCAAGGTTCAAGTCTACATTTGATCAAAAGTCTTTTTGCATCTGCATGGAAATTCATGACAGGAGTTCTAGTGGTGTTTTAGACATACATCTTTTACACTTGCAATGTTCAACCACTGCATAAAATCACAGAATCTTAGGCCATTTCTGCACTACACTTTGATAGTGCTATTATTCCACTTTTACTTATTCGCTTTCCACATCCTGTGGAGTTCTGGGGTTTGTAGTTTATTGAGACCAAAGAGCACTCTGGCTTAGAATTCTAAATGCCTCTCCCTAAACTGCAAGCCCCAAGATTCCATAGGATGTTGAAAGTGGAATAACAGCACTACAACAATGTAGGGTAGAAATGGCCTCCAAACTAATCATTGCCAATTCTCTAGGTCATTCTTCATAAGGCTTGGTTTCCAAACCTTTGTTCATCTTGGGCATCCTTCTCTGGACACGTTGCAGCTTGTCACTGTCCTCATCAGTTCAATGGGTGAAGTTCCATAAACGTAACCATTACGCATGCACTTGGATGGTGCCTTCAATGCACCACTTGATTCTCCAGGGTTTCAGCAACAGTAATTGTGAATCTGAAATAAGCAGGCACATTTACAGAAATGCGGTTGGTCACATGACGTCAATAAGAAGGTGGTGTTGCATAACCAACACTTAACATTGTGCATTTAGATCTACATTATGTAAGCGCAATGTAGGATATCAGCCCATAAGTATTTCATGCACCTTTTTTTTTCAAAATGGGTATTTTTCAAAGAGACACAATGGGACAAAAAACACGCAAATTAGGCTTGTTGTTTTTAGCATATAATACGTATTTTAAGTGATTTATTTTAATGTTCATGTTTTAAAACTAATATACGGTTTAGTTTGGTTTAGATGTTCTGTTTGGAGTCACATTGTAAGTTGTTTTGAGTCTCATTTTGGAGAAAAGTGGGATGTAGATCCAAATAAAATAATAACAGCTAAGTTTCTGTGCATTTTTCACTCATGCACATATTTCCTGCTCATTTGTTTTCCCAAAGCACGAATGTTTCCAAACACTTTTGTGTGGGGGGTGTGAAAGGTGCTGCCACCTCAGAAATGCAGCGTTTCCCAATCCCATCTTGCATTTGAATCGATGTTTGGGTCCAGAAGGTAGCAATGGGCTATTAAAATGCAAAGCCAATGAATTCCTCACCTATCCCCAGTTTAAAGCAACCAATTTTCATGCCAATGCTTTTTGAAGGCCTTCTGCAAAGAACAAAAGCTCCATTGCAGAATTCATATTCAGGGAGCTATGTCTGAGCAAGAGTGCATACGAAGAGGGAGAAAGAGAGAGAGCGCTGCTGAATTAGTTTTCTGACTTCGTAATGCAATTATTGCTGAGTTTATAAGATCTAAACTGAAGCGAGGAGAGAGTGCCAGTGAAAATAAATATCCATATGGCAGTTTGCAGGCGAAGCCTCACTCTCAGCAACCTGTGTGGAGGGAGGACTTTTTATAACCACATAATTGTTCAAGGTTATCTGTGTGAATGAGCCACTTACGATTGCTGCCTACTAAGGGTGAACGTGAAAATGTCAAAATGATGAAAAATCTTTCAAATATGGAGAGCGATAAAGATGCAGAAGAGTAAAGAACAAAATAATCTTGATCCCATTTCCCCCTATACACACTCACACACAATCTGGTTTTCTTCCAGAAGGGAAGTGTTCTATGTAAACAGGAGAGAACTATCAGAGAGCCAAACTGCCTGTGATCTCATGAAGGCTGTCCGTTTATGTGAGTTTACCCTAAGCTGGTAAAATCTGGGTGGTATGTGGAGAGGCAGCCAGCATAATATAGCATTTTGGATGTTGGGACAGAACTCTGGGTTTGAATCTCCACTTGTTCCTGGAAAATCACTGGGTAAATTTGGGCAGGTCATACTCTCTCAGCTTCAGAGGAAGAGAATGATGAGCCTTCTCTGAACAAATCTTGCCAAGAAAAGGTTCACCTTAGGGTTGCCTTAAGTTGGAAATGATGTGAAGGCACACAACAACTACAATGTGTGTGTGTGTGGGTGGGGAGTTTAACTATTTCATGCACAAATACACCTCTTCCAACCCACTCCCACTCTTTGTTATCTGTCTCCTAAAGTTATTACAATCAAGTGGATCACATGCAAAGTGAACTCTCAGCCTTGGTCCCCTCGATGAGATCTGAACCTCAGGGCAGGGGGGTTGTAGAGAAAAAAATGGTGCACAAGGCAGGGGTTTTAGCATTCCAAAATCAACTCATTTGAAATGTGGTGCTGGAGGAGCGTTCTATGGGTACCACGGACCACTAAAAAGACAAATGAATGTCTTTTGGGTCAAATGAATGGGTCAAAGAGCAAATCAGACCTGAACTATCACTAGAAGCCAAGATTTCTAAATTGAAGCTGTTGTACTTTGAACGTATCATGAGACAACATGTTTCCTTGGAAGGCAGTAAGAAAAGAGGCAGACCACATTATAGCAAGATTGATTCAATCCAGAAAGTCACAGTTCTGAGTTTGCAAGACCTGAAAAAGGGAGCTGATGGGTGGAATTCTTGGTAGTCTGTCATTCATAGGGTGACCAAAAGCTGACATTGACTTGATGGTGAACAACTCCAAAAACACTTGCAACTCTTTGGTACTCTTAAGTTTTATTTCCCTGTTGTTTATAGTAAAGACTGGGGAAAACCTGGGACCAATCAAGTCTTTAGGTTATTGATGGAAAACTATTGCCCCTGCAAATATTTTTGAGCGAGAATTCCTTTCATGATTAACTGCCAATGGTGGCTGAAGTCTAAAAATGACTGGAAATTTCCAGTTTCCTCATATTTTGTGTAGATGAACATGTAGGAGGAGGTGGGTATATTAGGAAGCTGGGTATATTAGTCTGGAAAAGAGAAGATTAAGGAGAGACATGATGGCTATGTTTAAATATCTGAAGGGAAGTCATATGGAGGATGGAGCAAGCCTGTTTTCTGCTGCTCCAGAGATTGGGATGTGGAGCAATGGCTTCAAACTTCAGGAAAAGAGATTCCATCTAAACATTAGGGAGAACTTCCTGACAGTAAGAGCAGTTTGACAGTGGAATACAGTGCCTGGGAGTGTGGGGGAGTCTCCTTCTTTGAAGGTTTTTAAACAGACTGGATGGCCATCTATTGGGAATGCTTTCATAGGGTATTCTTGCATGGCAGGAGGTTGGACTGGATGGTCCTTTTGGTCTCTTCCAGTAATATAACTCTGTGATTCTGGTTAAGGATCTCATATTCATGCTAACCGCTGGAAAGATTCCCCAGTACCTTAACATAAAGGGCTTTCTCTGTGTGACAGGAAAGCCTGGAAAATAAGCCACTCAACTGAATGGGAAAAATCCTGTGCACATTGATGAATATGTGGCAGGAAGGCAAATTTTCATTTATGTCTTTATTGTGCACAAGAATCAAAGATTTACATAGTATTTTCCCTACTAGATGATAAGACAAGAGTCTTTTATACATTTTTGATGATTCTTCACCTTTTAGGACTGTTTGCAAAACAAAACTACACAGAAAGCAACATTTTTTTAAATAGAGAAACAACCGTGTTTCTGTAAAATAATTCTAGTTTCTGTGCAACTGTTATTATTATTTTGCAAAAAACAGGAGGTTTTGTTCAAATTATTTTTCCAGAAAAAGTAATGAAATGTCAAAAAAAAAAAAACCTTAAAGGTGACCATTTTCTTCAAAAGATGTTAAGACACCTTTTCCCATCGAGAAAGGACACGAATATTTGTGAGAATTCTTTACCTCCCTCATACTGGGGTGCCACTTCAGGTAGCATAGTGACTATATAAAGGTTGGGTTCCAGCAATCCTATTCCTCCACCCCTCCTATGCACACATATATTGGTAGAATATTTGAACTGGAATCTTAGGGATGGGAGCTCATCAACACAGCATGCTGTTTGTCCCTTGAGACAGTTCAATTATCTGATCTTCCTTCTCCAATTCCACAGAAGAGAAACAGTAGAGTAAAACAAATTATGAATGACCAGATTGCAGCAGGCCCTATTTATTTACAGTACTAATAACGGGTGAGCCTTATGTCTTCAGACATAATTCAAGATGATTGGTCTCATTCCTCTGTTATGTCAAGTAATACAGTAATTCAGTATTTCTTCAATGAATTATGAACGAGCTGGTAAGAAACTGCAGAAACCTCTAGCAGTTGGACAGTATCCCTGGCCTTGGTTTTGTTTTTTTTTTGTCCCAGAAGTTGGAGGCAGGAACCAATATGATCAATATGATGAATACCAATATGATCATTCTGGGTGTCCCAGAATACTCCAGTTTTGCCGCATCCATGTCGAGTTTGGCTGGGAACATTTAAAAAAGAAAAAGATATTGGCATCAGCTAGTTTTTGTAAGCCAAATGCTGTTCAAACAAAACACCTAATATTCTATTTCCAGAACATATGACTGATTTGCAATCGGTTTGCCAGGCAGCTCTTTAACTGCGCTCCTCAGTACTGAAATAACCATCCACCTCTGTTCTGCTAGAGGTTTATGAGACTGGAGAAAACATAAAAGGGATTCTACAGAATAGAGAATGAAGATCATTCAAGTGATATAAGCCACACAGACAAATGCAAAGTAGTGATTCAACATACTTTTGCAAGTAGAACTTCACTGCTTCCTTAGCTTACTAACATCAGTCTTGGTTTGCTGGATATAAGTTCACAAGGAGAACGGCTTTACAGCAACTGTTATGTCTGGATATTGCAAACTGAATGCAGCAGGAAAAAGAAGTTATATCCCTAAATCACTGCAAATACCAACCAGAATGCTATGTCAGCTACTTAGTTAACTAAGTAGTCTCTCCTAGCCTGACTTTCCCCCACCTCTGACTTGGATGAAAATGTCAATTGCCTGTGCTCCAATCAATGGTGGAATGGACCTCCTTCTCCCCAGCTGATGCCCTGTAAAGTAGGTTGGAGGAAAGTTATGGTCATGGTAATAGTATCACAATTACTATCACAAAAATATCACATTGTGATACTATTACCATACTAATAATTAACTAGCAATCATGATTAAGTAGCGACCATGAATAGAGAAGAGTTGTTGTTGTATGCCTTCAATTAATTTCTGACTTCTGGTAACTCTAAGGCAAGCCTATTAAAGGGTTTTCTTCACAGAATTTGGTCAGAAAGGGGCTGTCCTTGCTTTCCTTTGAGAGTGAGAGACTATGACTTTCCTGTGAGTTTCCATGGCTGAGCAGGGATTCAGATCCTGATTTCCAGTGTCCTAGTCCATCACTCAGACCATTAGAACACACTGGTTGCTATGTTACCCTAAAAGGTAGGGGACTTTGGGGTCCATCCAGAATTCCAGCATCCCCTTGGATTTGCAGAAGTATTAGCTCAAAGGAGGCTTGTAAGAGGAGGGTAATGGCAGGATATTTTCACCTATGTCAGTACTAACTGTAGAGAGGACTTCAGTTAAAAGTTACACAGAGTATTTTATTTGGAAATTAATAGACACAAACAAGAAATCAAGCAATATCATAAACTATACAAGGCTATTGAAGGGAAAGGTGAGAAAGTTTGGATAGAGAGGAATTGGATGGAAGGGGTAGTAATTACCAGTCCTGAAGCAGGAGATTGAAGTGGAGTTGCTCAAACAGGAGGGCAATATAGAGGAACAGGAGTCTGGGGTGCAGTATGACACCCAATGTGCTATGAATTACATGGGTTGGAGTCAGGGTTTTTATATCCTATTTCCTACCCTGAAGGAGGGTGCATGGCTAAAGTGGTAATTGCTTTCCCACAAATGGACAAAGGAGTCTGGAATGGGCCAATTGTCTTAACTTTGGATGCCAAAACATTGATGGGAGTCATGACAATCTCTTAATATCTTATTTGGGCAAGGTAAACAGGAAAAGTCTCTATAGGATATGCTCACAGCGGGGGTGCTTGACTACTTCACCTGGGCAGTTTTGTCTTCTATTATATTTGGAGGTTGGGTTGTTGAGAGGATTATCACAAAATCATTAACACACTAGGGGTTTCCATCTGATCCTCTTGAACTTTTGACCTGGTCATGCTGAGGTCATCCTTACCTAGCATACTTTTGCAGCTAGTGTCCTTCTACAGCATGTTTCCCTGCTATAAGTGTCTAGTATTATAAGAAAATGAATTTTTCTCACCAATTTTGCTATCCAGCAGGACAGAGGTATAAGTATGATTTCTATCCATGTACATATGTATGTATATGTATGTGTGTGCATGTGTGTGTGTGTGTATGTATATATATATATATGGAAGTCTGCTATGTTCTGCTTAATGATCGTCTTAGCCCATATATCTCTTTTAAAAACCTCTTTAAAAATAGTGAACTTAACTTGTGCTAGCTCACCAACTTCTAGACTATTACTTAGTGTTGTGCATCAGATCTGGATAAAACTGAAGTTATATTTTCCCCCTTCAGACCCTTTAAGGTTCTGCTTATAAAGGTAAAATTTCCTTTATCCAACCTAGAACACAGGCTTGCTCCAGCAGCCCTGTAATACTGGGCAAATTCAAACCATTATACCTCATTGGGTCTCTTTTTACAAATGTTACCCAACAGTAAATCTAGTACAAGTAGTTGGTATAGAATTCCAGCTGCCATTTCCAAGTGCCCCCTCTTGTGGTAAATACAGGTGCTGAAACAAATATTCAACCTTTGTTGACTTTTCCTCACTCTTATTTTGAATGGGAAAAAAATCCAAAAAAAGAATTTGTATTTTGAATGCAATTCTTGCCTCTTCCTCAAAATGTTTGTGTTTCAGACTAACTGGAATGTTTGGATTGATTTGTTAGTGTCAGCTATGAAATCTGACAAGCACCTATCAAATATTAGATATGGTTGTGTACAAGCTGTCAAAAAGCTATTTGATATTAAATGCCATTACATGTCAGCTGCACCATCAAAGGAAAAAAAAACTACCTGTGAGATCAAATATTAAAGGTAATCACAAAGACAGAAATCACAGGAAACTGTCATAGACAAGGTCAGATTGTGCTGCAAGTCCAGAGCTGTCTACTCTGACCGGCAGCAACCCTCCAGAGTTTTAGGTGGCATGTATTCCCATCTCTACTTGAGAATGCCAAAGATTGAATCTGGCATTTTGTGCAATTAAAGATTCAGCTCTGCCTTGCCAGTTGGTTACTCTGCTAGAAATCTCTACTATTATCTTTCACACTTCCCAACAGAAAGACACTTGGGCATGTCTATTGTCCAAATGTTGCTTGCCTTTTGAGAAAAATATGTGAAGTGGGGATGGACAATTGCAGGCTTCTAGATGTTTTGGTTTACAATATCATTCTGTTACCTCAAAATGTGGGTGACTCAGGGGTCTACCCACAATGCCAGTACCTCTGTGAGATGGTGGGGGATTTTTAGCTCTAAGAGGAGGTCTGCAAGAGGAGGTAGCCTGCATGTATGTTTACCAGTACTTCTGCAGGAAAGAACATGAAGGTAAGCTTAATGTGTTTATTGGGGGAATTGCAATCACAGATAAGTCATACAATCACACAAGGCTACCTGAAATAAAAGGGAGGGAAGTTTTAGATTGTGAGAGTTCAAAATAAAGTGGGTGATATTTACCTATCCTGAAGAGCAGCGAAGAAGCAGCAATGAGGCTTAGATGCAAGTCAAAGGACAGTACACAAATAGGAATTGGAGCAGCAGAGTGGCAAACAGCAATCAATGTACTGAGAGTCGACTGGCCAAAAACTGGGGTTTAAATACCCTATTTCTGCCTGGAGGGCTAGGGTGTTAATGGCTCTCTGGCTGAGTAAACAGTTGAGTTTCCTAAGTGGATAATGAGGTCCAGAGTGGGCTAATGGTCTCAGCGTTAGTTGAGAAAGGACTAATGACCATCCTGATAGCTTATTACTTGTCAGCCAGGTCTGAAGGCAAAAGGGAAACTTGCTTGCTCAGAGGGAATGGAGTTAGGACAATCAGCTATCTTGTGGGAATCTTCCAGACACAGGCCCTTTCCACAACTCAACTTTTTTGTGGAGCTGGGGTGCGGGGATCACGTGAGCAGCCTCTTGCGAGAGGCTCTCACATCCCCGTTGCTTCAGCTCTGCAGCTGCTGCCTGCTTGTGAGCAGTTAGCGCAAGAGCCCCTCCTCTTCCTTCTTCAGTGCAGCCTGGGATTTTCCCAGGCTGCGCTGGGGCAGGAAGCACGAGCACAGTGGCTCTGGAGCTCCGCATGCATGGCAAGTGCGCACAGGGCCCCAGAGCAATGCGCAATCATGCACCATTTTTGGTTCAAAGCCGAAAATGAAATAGTACGCGATTGGCTCATGCCAGGCCCTGGAGTGTCGTGTGATTGCGAGTGTGTCATGTGGACCACTCCTCGCAGTCGTGTGACACTCCAGGGGCCTTTTTGCATGGCAAATGCTGTGCAAAAAGGGCCACAGTTATCTAAGAGGTTGAGTCATCAAAGGGTAATTTCAGGCTTATTATCTCTGGAGTTTCCTGGTGATTTCCTGACTATGACCTGGCTATGTTTCGAGGTTGTCAAGGTTTCTGACCTAATTCACAGTGCATGTGTTCAGCCAATCTTTTTCTCTTATCCAGCCTAGCTATTCAGCCACAACAGGGCATATTCCATATTTATGCCAATCAATATGTTTTGCCAATTATATCATATTGCATCAATTAAACCATATGAAAATGTGGGTGTGTATGGCCTGGTAACACTAGCCATAGCCAGCAAGCCAAAGGTGGGGAATTTTGGGAGCTGCAGTCCAAAGGTACCTAGAGCTGTGGACTTTTGGGTTTGCCTATTCAAAAAACAAAAAACTACTTTCTGTATCAAAGGGGCTTTCTGCACTACACTGTTATATTAAAGTGATATTATTCCACTTTCAACATCCTGTAAAATTCTGGGGTTTGTAGTTTACTGAGGTCCAAGAGCTCTCTGGCTGAGAGTTCTAAGTGCCCCTCCCTAAACTGCAAACCCCAGGATTCCATAGGATGTTGAAAGCGGAATAATAGCACTATAACAGTGTAATGCAGAAAGGGTCAAAGACAGAAGGTAAGTATACACACAGAATCTTCACTATGCTCTGTATCCAGGAAAAGGATGGTGGCCATTCTTAAACGAACCTTCAGGCTGAATGTAGCTTAGAAAAACCGTATCGAAATCCATCACAATCATTAAAAGTCTGGTTTTGCTTTCTCTGGAGTCCTGTAATAACAGAGGTCTAACACAAATGCTAGCAGCTACTACAATTTCTCCATGGAATCAATGGGATTTACATATGTGTTGACTTACTGTTAATCAAGTAGGTCTACTCTAACTGGGACCCTTTTCGCATGGCATTTTCCATGCAAAAGGGCACCTGGAGCGTCGTGCGATTGTGAGGAGTGATCTACATAACGCACTCACAATCGTGTGACGCTCCAGGGGTTGGCAGGTGCCAATCGTGCACCTTTTCATTTTTGGCTGGAAGGCAAAAATGGTGCACGATCGCGCATTGCTCCCGGGCCCCCCGTGCAGAGCCTGGCATGCAGAGCCTGGCATGCAGAGCCTCCAGAGCCATACGGGTCATACTTCCTGCCCCAGTGCAGCCTGGGAAGGTCCCAGGCTGCACTGCAGAAGGAAGAGGCAGGGCTCCCACGTGAGCAGGCAGCTTGTGCGGAGCTGAAGGACCCCGGACACGAGAGCCTCTCACCAGAGGCTGCTCGCGTGACCCCCACACCCCAGTGCTGGAAGAAGGTAAGGTGCAGAAAGGGCCTGGGACAAGCCACTGGAATTAGGCTGGAGGGGCCACAACATACAGGATGATGATGATGATGATGATGATGATGATGATGATGATGATGATTTTGGTCAGCTCTGTTCTGTTTAAGGTATCACACATTTTCCATGTCTGGATTAGGAATGGGGAGGGAACTATAGAAATAAGTGGTCTTGTCTACATAAAGATTCTGTAGCAATCTATTGTATGGCATTTCATGAATATGTATTGAGTTAATTAAAATTCACTTCATAGTGGTTCCTGAATTCAGATATAGTAAACCTCAGCCACAAGCAGCTCACTGGCTTCATTTATATGATTGTCAATATTAGGAATATTAAAAACATGTAAATGCAGACTTTATCCTGATTTATTACAATTGCCAATCCATATGGAAAAAGGAATGGAATGGGTTTACGGGCAAATATAAGCACAAATTACATGTACTGCAATTAGACCAATTTCCCCAGCTGTGGGTACAAACAAATTTGTGATGTTTCAGTGTTTTTGGTATTTATTTCCATTTGCCCACTCTTCTGTCCACCCTTATATGCCTATACCACAGTTCAAAATATTGGTGTTGGCAATTCAGGTGATTTTGTCAATTGTGGCCCTCACAAACTCTTGGCAATAGGTGGATATAAACAGGTCAAAGATTGTAAAGATAGAGAAGAACAGCATGATGACTGGAAGAAACAGATCTTAGAGGAGAGATACCAAAGAAGCAGGCCCTTTCCGCACCTTACCTTGATCCCGTGTCATCCTGTCATGATCCTGGCAGTGCCTTCGCTGGGAAGAGTTTGTGTCCCAAATGCTCTTCTCCACACCTGGCCAGCTGCTGGTGGATGGTTGTGCTCAGGAGACCTTCCTTCCTTCCTTCCTTCCTTCCTTCCTTCCTTCCTTCCTTCCTTCCTTCCTTCCTTCCTTCCTTCCTTCCTTCCTTCCTTCTTCAGTGTAGTCGGCCTCTTCCTGTGCTGCACTGAGGAAGGAAGCATCGTGATCATGCTTCCTGCCTTCGTGCATGGCCCCAGCTGATGTGATTGTCACACAAAAGAGGCCTATTACCAGATTCAATCACAACAGCTGGGGATGTGACAGGAGTGGGACTGCAATGATGTGTGGTAGCACATGTTGCAGACCAGCTTCAATGCATCTCCATGCTCGGATGGGGACATAGTGTGGAAATGATCACAGATTCTACAGGAGAGATACCAGAGACATATTGGGGGGGAAAAAAGCCAAGGGCCATCTGTTTCCATCTCTGTGCCAGTGCAGCAATCCAATGCCACAGCCCTCCTGAGAAGTGGCAGAATAAACTCACTCTAAATGCTTCCATCAAAGAAGAGTATACCACCTCATTTGAGAGTTTATTCCATTGTCATACAGCTCTTACCATCAGAAAGTTCATCCCAGTGTTTAGTTGGAATATCCTTTCTTGTAGTTTGAATCCATTGGTTTGGGTCCTATGCTCTGAAGAAGCTGAAATTTAGCTTGTTCCATGTGCTTCAGTTATCTGATTAGGCAGGGACATTCCCAATTAATCCTCTGTCTTTCTACTTTTTCAGCTACTTTTAAAATGTCCCAGTTTCTCTCTCTTCTTCCCACTTTCCCTCTTTGTCCTTAGCATACTTCAATTGCTGCAAACTGGAAAGTGCAAAAGTAGTTTGGACACAATTAACTCAGCAGAGGTAATGGAGTCTTGCCCTTCCTAGTACGCTCAGGCACAAGCAAACTGCTACAACCTCTCCTAGTTTGTGTGTTCTTCCTCATTAATAACTTTTGCCATCTTGACCACATTCTGATTTTGCTTGGCCACACAATTTTAGTTTGCATCTGTGAAATGCTGGGGGCTGTGCTGTTCCATCTTTTGCTTGAAGGCCATTCAGATACTTGACGATTGCTGTTACGTCACCTCTCAGTCTTTTCCAGGCTAAATATACCCTCAACTCTTTCTTGTAGAGCTTAATTTCTAGACCTTATACCATCTTGATTGCCCTCCTCTGTACAGGTTCAAGCTTGTCAACATCCTTGTTAAACTTCAGTTCCCAGAGGTAGACATAGTATTTCAGGAGGATCATGAGGTTTAGATTATCAGAAACGTGACATGAGAAATTAGAAAGGTTAATTCCTCCCATAATTTGAATTTAAGATGTCACATTTGCAATGAATATTGCATTAGGAGAAGATTCAGGACACCCTTAAGTTCAAACACAAATGCCGCACACATGCACACGTGCAAACATACACTCCTACAGACTCAGAGCTCAACTGTGGAGATCAGTTTAAATTGTGTGCGTTTCTGGCTTTGAGTCCCTCATTCCTCTTTCTGTAGGGATTCTTTAGCACACACCAAAAACAAATTTACTTTTTTTCTCTTCAAATATTTGCAGGTCACCTTTCCACTCACCAGAAGAATTGACACTCTCCGTGCACACACATGCCTCCGCTCTCCCCGCCCCACCCCATCATCTATCACATTGTTCGCTTAGCGATGTCAGAGAGGCGAGAACCAAAGTGGGAGATACAGAAAATGAGCAGCAGAACAAAGAGACATAAGCCCCTAAAGGAAAGTAGGTGGTTTGGAAAGCAGAAATAGAAAGTTTTGAGAGAGATAAGGGGCCCCGAAATAGATATGAATCAGTGGAGAATCAAGTCCATGACAAAGCAAAGGAACGGACAAGATGAACAGGGAAACCTTCAAGAGAAAAATCTGAGGGCCAAAAAATAAGATTTATGAACAGATCATGAACAGATAATCAGCTAACAAATCAGCCCCTCAGCTAAACCAGAGCTTTCCAAACTGTGTGTTGCAACATGTTAATGTGTCAGCTGCCATGTGTAGGTGTGTCGCATGAACATAATGGGTGGAGGGGCTGCCTCAGTCGCTGTCCCGGGCCGAGGAAGACCCTGGCAAGGGTGGTGGTAGCAGGCCAGGCTCAGGTGGAGGGGCTGCCTCCACTTACACAAAATGATGCATGTCTAAAAAGTGTGTTACCAAAAGAAAAAGTTTGGAATGCTCTGAGCTAAACCATCAAGAATCCATTTGTTGTTGTTGTTGTTGTTACTACTATTATTTAATTTACTATGTTTTGTCCCATGAATGCTACCAGAACAGTCCACCCAATTTCCTTCTTCAGAATGGAAATGGAAGAGCAGAAGAGGGTCCATGGGGAAGTTCTCAAACAAAGGGTAAGTAGAAGTCAGACCAAAGCTACAAGAGTGAGCAGCAGCAAATATCCAACACTTGTTTTAAGGCAACAGCACAGGCAAGATTAAAATGTAAGCCACACCATCTTAGGCTATTTCCACACACCACTGTTATAGTGCTATTATTCTACTTTCAACACCCTGTAGCATTCTGGAGTTTGTAGTTTACAGAGGCCAAAGAGCTCTCTGGCTGAGAATTATAACTGCCCCTCCCTAAACTGCAAATCCCAGAATTCCATAAGATGTTGAAAGTAGAATAATAGCATGATAACAGTGTAGTGTGAAAATGGCCTTAATAGAAGTTCTCTTACCACAGTTCCTCCCTTTGGCCCCCTGTCACAACCCCTAAGGAGTAATTAAGGGAGACTTATCTGTTGGATCTTCCTAACATACTTAATCAGGGAGTGGGCAACGTCAGGCCCCAGGGCCACACACACAGCCAGCCAGAGCTGTTTTTGTGGCCCATAGGGCTCCCTGGCGTCATTTTTTTTCAAAAAAAAAAATCTAGGCATTATTGGGAGCAATTTTGCTATGCTTCCCTCCTGGGTGATTTAGAACTCATGAGAGGTATGGTAGCGGGACTGCCTCCCAGTTGCCCACCCCTGTTCGAGGTAAGACAAGTCCCAGGACACTATCTAAGCAATTCTAGGCTGCATAAATAGGAGTATAGCATCTAAGTCACACTATTCTGCTTTGGTCAGACCTCACTTGGAATTCTGTGTCTAATTCTGCACATCGCAATTCAAGAAAGATATTGACAAGCTGGAATGTGTCCAGAGGAGGGCAAGCAAAATGGTAAAAGGCCTGGAAACCATGACCTATAAGGAGCAGCTTAGGCAGCTGGGTATATTTAGCCTGGAGAAGAGAAGGTTAAGAGGGGACATGATAGCTACATTAAAATATTTGAAGGGATGTCACATGGAAGGTGGATCAAGCTTGTTTTCAGCTGTTCCAGAGACTAGGGCCCTTTCCGCATGGCTTTTGCCATGCGAAAGGGCACCTGGAGCGTCACGCGATTGTGAGGAGCAATCTGCACGATGCACTTACAATTGCATTATGCTCCAAGGGCCAGCAGGCACCGTTCGTGCAGCTTTTCATTTTCAGCTGGAAGCCGAAAATGGTGCATGATCGCGCATTGCTCCTGGGCCCCGCTTGCACTTACCTGGTGTGCAGAGTCTCCAGAGTCGTGCTGGTTGCGCTTCCTGCCGCAGCGCAGCCTTGGAAAGGCTGGGCTACAGAAGGAAGAGGTGGGGCTCTCGCATGAGCAGGCAGCTCATGCAGAGCTGAAGCAGCAGGAATGCAAGAGCCTCTCGCCGGAGGCTGCTCGCGCGATCCCCACACCCCCAGCACTGGAAAAAGGTAAGGTGCTGAAAGGGCCTAGGACACAGAGCAATGGCTATAGGTTACAGGAGAATAGACTCCACCTAAACATTAGGAAGAACTTCCTGACGGTTAGAACAATTCAACAGTAGAATAGGCTGCCTTGGAGCATAATGGAGTCTCCTTCTTTGGAGGTTTCTAAGCAGTGGCTGGATGACCATCTGTCAGCAGTGCTTTGATTGTACATTCCTGCATGACAGTAGGTTGGAATCAATGACCTTGTGATCTCTTCCAACTCTATAATTCTATGATTCTATGATAAAATAATACTATCTTCTTATTATCAGACAGAAGATAATAATTGCCAGATACTGGAAATATTACATTTTGAGTTACTAGTCCCAGAATCCCCCTTCTAGAACAGTCCAAAACACAACTTTTCTAACCTTGAATCTACCCTAGAAATTAATGCCATTGGGAGAAATCCATAGCTGGAAGCCACAAAAGCTCTACTCAGGTATGCTCAGTTAAATAAAAACAAAAGGAGGGGAAGCATATGAAGCCCATTGCACTCCGTCTCCCTTTTTAAGAGAGGGAAAGTTTCAAAAGTGTTTGGTCATCCCTTTGAGAAACTCTCATTCTTCATACCATGTAGATGGTGATGAACAGAGAGATAAAAATAATTGCCAGTTTTCGTATCTTCCTGGGGGGGGGGTGGAAATGATCAGCTGCCACCAGGCTTTTTGACCCCAGTGCAAGAATGAAAAAAAAAGTGGACTTTTTTTATTAGCAGTACCAAGAGCAGGAAGGAAGGAAGGAAGGAAGGAAGGAAGGAAGGAAGGAAGGAAGGAAGGAAGGAAGGAAGGAAGGAAGGAAGGAAGGAAGGAAGGAAGATGTATTTTCTGCCAAAAAAAAAAATCTTTCAGTTCCCATGCACACACACACACACACACATACATACATGCACAAAAATCTTTCAGCACAGTTTTCACCAAACACTGGAGAATGTGCAAAAACTGTATAATTTCAAAAGGAAGAGATATATCTTTTGATGAATAAAGGGAGATCGAGATTTGTTGTTGTTGTGTGCCTTCAAGTCATTTCAAACTTATGCCAACCCTAAGGTGAATCTATCACAGGGTTTTGGAGGACTGTGTGTGTTTGATGTACCCAAGGTCATCCAGTGGATTTTCATGGCCTAGTGGGAAATCCAGTGTCTTAGTCTAGTGTTCAAACCACCACACCACTCTGGCATTTTGGAGACTGAGATGCCCACTGGTAAAAATGGAGATAGAAGAGTCAGGGACAGCATGCTTGCCCTCCTCACTTGTGTATTTAGCTCACTTTTAAAGCACTTAAAGAAAATGGAAGGGCAGATGAAAAAGCACTGAGAAGTTACAACAAGGTGAAATACCCCAGTTCTTACCTCTTAATCTCTAGTCTTCCTCTGAGTTCATAGCTTACAACCAGGGATTATTACAGGGAAACGGAGAGGTCTAAAGGCACAAGGAATTGGTTGTGAAAGGGATGAATAAAAATAATAACTTATCACATTAATAGCATGCCACAGTTGTCTTCTAGAGCCTAAAGGGTCATTGAGAGTACACTTGGACCCTGAAAAGTCACTGCTGGTACAATAGCAATTGAAGGCATGAACTATGACCTTGTTTGACAATATGGTTGTGCATTTTGCTGCTCCACAAAAGACTTTTACTTGATGGTAAAAAGAGCATGGCACAAAAATAAGATGATATGATTCTTCCTACTTACAGTAGGAAATTTCACTTCATTAACTCAAGGGTATCTGTTCAAAGGTCAACAGGTTGCCAATTTCCTCATGATGCTCCAGCTGAGTGGTTCACACCAATTTTTTTTTTGTCTCTGATTGCCTTATTCCAGAGATGGCTGGTGATAAGGATTGTGCCCTACACTAACTAGAAACCTATTGAAAATCAAGAGGAGATGTGCAGGTTTTAACATCCAAAGCTGGGAAGGCTCAAGTTTGAATCTAGGCCAGCAGCTTGGGAAAGTTTGAAAATAGTCTGAAAGGCCTGGTTAAGTTAAAAAGCAACATGGTGCTTTGGAGGGTGGGAAGGTGCTTCTCTATGAAATACCCTCACCATCCATGGATGGACATATCTAGATTATCACTGAACACGTAGTGGACTGTCCATGCCCCTCTCTTGTTGTTCTGACAACTTGACACTCCTCCTTAACTCCCTGAACTGTCTTGTTGCCCACTCCCAGATTCAACTCCTTGTTCTTGGCCTCAGATACTTCCAAAACATTGCCATCCCTTCACTCTTGAATCCTGATATAGCCCTGACCTGTGGTCATCTATTTCCTGAAGCCAATACTGGCTATTGTTCAAAGGTCTTCTCTTCCCTGACAGGGGGGAACTCTCCCCTTTCTGTTTGGCTTTATGTGTAGATCTGCCTCCCAGAACACCCATGGGATGTCACTTCTCATACTTCCCTCATATCCCTGCTCAGAACCCATCCTTGGTTCAATATTCTAGTTGAAAATAACTAATGAAAATGAGTGTGTAACTAAACCTAAGAAAATGTAACTGGATAGAAGCAAATTGTTTTCATTTTACTCTCTTCTCTTTGTCCTTTCTAAGTTTACATTATGAGCTCCTCAGGGCAGACACCTATTTCTTTGTACTGTATGAAGTACCAGAACACTGATGGCACCATATGAATAAGTAGTATTGGCACCTTACTGATATCTACCTAAGAATGTGATTTGAAAACATTTTTGACTTACACCTCAGCATCTCAGTTTCAAGTTTTTTTTCCCAATATGGCAACCTAACTTAAAGTCAGTTTGTAAGAATTTCCACCTTCAGCCTCTGAGGCAGGATGAAGACACTGAAGTCTACTTGGACCAGTTAGTCCAGGGGTCAACTACTCCAGAGGTTAGTTTCTGAGACACACACCACTCTATTCTGTTTTTGTCAGACCCCACCTGGAATATTTTGTCCACTTCTGAGCACTACAATTCAAGAAGGATATTGACAAGCTGGAATATGTCCAGAGAAGGGCAACCTAAATGATAGAAGGCCTGGAAACCATGTCCTTATGAGGAGTGACTTAGGGAGCTGGGTATGGTAAACCTGGAGAAGAGAAGGTTAAGAGGTGACATGATAGTTACGTTTAATTATTTGAAGGGATGTCATATGGAATATGGAGCAGGGTTGTTTTTTGCTGCTCCAGAAACCATTTCCATGTGGCGATACTGTCCTGGCATGGGGACGCATTGCTGCTGGTCCACGAGTCGTACTTTCATATGAAGTCATTGTGGTCCCACTGCCTGTGTGTTCCCAACCATCGCAATCCTGACATATGCCAAAAAATGTCCGGTAATGGTCTCTGATCTCATGATGCTCCAATCTCCAGTGGACGTTGCAGAAAGGGTGGAAGTGTGATCAAGCGCTTCCTTTCCCAGTGCAGTACAGGAAGTGGCCGTCTGCACTGAGGATGGAAAAAGCATGCTTCTAGCACTTACCTTCTGCAGGCCGTTGGCAGGGTGTGGAGGGGAGCATTCAGGTCCCATTCCCATCCAGGATCAAGAAGGGACAATGCGGGATGCCTGTCAGTGCAGAAAGGGCCTGTGTCAGAGAGCAATGGCTTCAAACTTCAGGAAAAGAGATTCTATCTAAACATTAGGAAGAATTTTCTGATGGTAAGAGCAGTTTGACAGTGGAATACACTGCCTAGGATTGTGGTGGAGTCTTCCTCTTTGGAGGTTTTTAAACAGAGGCTGGATGGCCATCTGTCGGGAATGCTTCAACTGTGTATTCCTGCATGGCAGGGGGATGGACTGGATGGCCCCTGTGGTGTCTTCCAGCTGTTTGATTCTGTGATTCAGTTACTGTATCCCAAGCACACTCAGTCACTGCTGCTTGCTTTCCTGACTTTGCTCTTGTGCCTCTGAAGATACACTCCTTCAAGTATCTTGATGCCATGCTGTTTAGGGTTTTAAATGTTATCACCAGCATTTTAAATTTGCACTGGAAGCATGTTGATAGCCAGTGCAATTCCTTTAGAACTGATATTATATGGTTTCTATGAGATGTTCAGTGGCCTAACTGCAGCATTTTGTACAAGCTGCAGGCTCTGAGTCATCTTCAGGTGCAGCCCCACATAGAGTGCATTGTAGTAATCTAATCAGAAACTTAGGCCCTTTCCACACGGGGCAATTAAAATGGCGCAGAGGTAGTCTGCACTATGGAGTGGACTGGATTGGACTACTTTTCGTAGTTCCGCACCTCAGTCCGCTCCAAAGCGACTGGAAGTGGTCGCGCAGCGTGCTTTTTAAAGCTTTTAAGAGGTTTTTCAAAAGCACGGAGCGCACGACTCCATGTCGCTCCGTCGCCCAGCTCCGGTGCAGATTTGCAGGTGCGCATTAGTGCATGCCTGCAGATCTGCCGGGGGCAGGCTTTAGGCTGGCGAGCTTCTCTGGTTGGTGGAGAGCCTCCACCAACCGGAAGCCACCATTTTGGACGCCGGAGCAGCGCAGAGCGACGAGCTTGCACTGCTCCTCATCCCAATGGACCCGATCGGACCCACGAAAAAGCCGGTGAGTAGCATTTCTATGCATTTCCTTCCCCATGTGTGGAAAGGGCCTTACTCTGTCTAGTTTATCCTAGATTTTTTTTCCCTTTTGTATTTAGTCTGTTAGATTGAAAATCTACATCTGGCTTCTTTTGCTCTGCGATCTTCATACAAAACTTAGCAAATTCGAGACACTTTATAACTGAACCACATTCATTGATAAGCAATGCCTTGAATGCTTAAGAACTAGAGGAGTAGAAAGTATTACATCTACTCCTGTAGCCAGACCCCGAGACTCGGTGAGCTGAGGCCCCTCCCAAGAGAGCGTGTACCCATTTTTTAAGAGTTCAAAGTCCGCCCTGTAAATCTCCCTCTTTTAATGTTTTCATTCATTTATCAGATATTATAAAAGGCACTTTTCACCTTCTGTTCTGGCAACTGCTACTGTGATTTAGGAAGCCTTTTAAAGGCTCTGGTCTCTATTATGTTTTACTGCATCAGTAAATGGGGTTTGTTTAATCACATATTGAGTGTAAAAATGCTTTGGTGTTGATAAAATCCGGGCAGACAGGTGGACAGTAAATTTTGTGCCTTTAATAGGATGATTTCGGGGGAAAGAGGCAGGGAACAGAGTCTTCTTATTACTCAATATGCTGAACTGGCTTTAATTCTTTGGAGCAGAGGTTTTGCTCTTCTGCTCCAGGGAATACTGAAGTTCCTTAGAAACTATGCAGAGGTCTCTTGCTGAGCAGGTTGCAGTAACAGTGGACAAATGCAACCAAAAGACAGCTTGCCCAACACAACCATTTTTTGTTATTAATTGCCATTACATTAATTCTGACTTAGGTAGTGAGTTCTAGGTTGCAATAAAGGAGATGTGTATACAGTCCTCTCATACATGTGGATTTATGTAGTTGGTTAGTCAGCTAATTAGTGTATTTATAAGCTGTTTTTCTCCGTGATTGGGACCCAAAGCTGTTGGTTCAACAGCCAATTAAAAACACTTACAATAAAATTTAAGAACAGTTAAAATCAACCAAATCAATATAGATATATAAAAAATCATTTTTAAAACATAAGAAAGTTAAAAGAATCAATAAAACACCTCAATAAAATAGAAAACTCTCCTGTTGCTGTTAGAACAATGTCTTTGCCTGCTAGTGAAAGGAAAGCTGGGAGGGGGCCAGCCTAGCCTTCCATGGAAGGGAATTCTAGAGGGTGGGAGCAGCCATTGAGAAGGTTCCCTCCCATGTCCTCATCAAGCAAGCCTTCAGTGCTAGTGGGACTACGTGATAGTCTTCTTGTGTAGATCTTAGAATTCTGGCAGTTTTGTATCCAGAGACTGAGGCCATTTTCACACTACATTGTTATAGTGCTATTATTCCACTTTCAAAATCTTGTGGAATTCTGGGGTTTGTAGTTTACTGAGGCCAAAGAGCTCTCTGGCTGAGAAGTCTACATGCCCCTTCCTAAACTGCAAACCTCAGGATTCCATTGGATGTTGAAAGCAGACTAATGGCACTATAACAATGTAGTACAGAAATGGCCACAGTCTTTCAGATGGTGTGGATCTAAGCTGTATAGGGCTTTAGAGATCATGACCAGCACTATGAATTGTGCCCAGAAGCAAACTGGTAGCCAGTGAAACTGTTTTAACAAAAGAGTTATATGCTCCTTAAAACTGTTGTACATTCAATTTGCCACTGCTTCCCCCTTAGGCTGCGAGGATATGAATTGTCCACGTTCACACAGAGAGTTCTCATGGTTAGCAGAGATTTGAATCCTGGTATCGCACAATCCTAGTCCAACATTCAAAGCACAACATCATGCTGACTGTCAGTGGTCCACACATACTGCAAGAGGTAGAAAGAAAGAGAGAGGGAAAAATATGACATTTACTAGAACTTTACAGAAAGAAGCGTTTTTTAAAAAAAATGGGTGAGTGGCTTTGCTTTAAATTTTCCTTCTTGTGTAGCAATAACCCAGCCACAAGGAAAATCATCTGAAGTGTGGGGAAACAAAGTAGTGGCCTCTTCCATGTTGGACACTGACCTACCAGTTTCTTCCAGGTGTTCACAGCCCCCTTCCCTGTGCAATAAATGGGCCCCTCCTTGCTTTCCTTCTGTTTGAATGTGTCAGAACAATGACCAGATCTTTTCCTGCAGGGTCAGAGTAAAATAAGCAAGCAACCTGTCAGGTATCTTTAAAAGCACACTCGGTAGCCCCTTCTGCTTTAATGGAACAGCAGTAAAAGCTCACTGCAAACAACAAACAGACAAAAATACCCCAGGCCACATTTTCTTTCTCCATTGGTATGATTCTTTGTTGTTGCTGAATGCCAGAAATTGCAGCAGGTTTTAGCAGTGGACACAAGGAACTGGCACAGCCTCAGTGTTATGAAGACCATAGGCATGGGGGTCATAAATCTGAAAACATCCATTACGCTAAAGATGGTGGGAAATGGGGTTTGCATTGTGGCAATTGGGAGTGAAGATTCACGTTATCAGAAACATGGGACTTTCAGACATACATACACAAAGCTTAACATCCTGTTACTGACTTAGCATGGTAAGCTCAGTTTATGCGTGCGTAGGTCCATTTTTGGATTGGGCACAGAGGGTTATTCAGTTGCCTTTACATTCTGTCCCCAAATCTGCTATGCCTGACATCTGTTAAGCCCTAGAAAGGACTGCTGCTTCTTCTCAGGAAAAGGAAGTGTTACCCCAAAACATGGTGGATTCAGGGGTCCACCTATGATGCCAAAGGTGAGGAATTATTAACTCAAATCAGGAGGCCTGCAAGAGGTAGGGTAACTTAGTGAGAACTTTCCATTAGTGTTCCTGGGGTCTCCACAGAGAAGAACCAGATGTGATAACTGAAGCCCCTGTCAGAGCTGCTGCTGATGAGCAGCAGCTGTTAGTCCCTGTGGCTCTGGCTGGAGATGAGTCCTGCAGCTCAAGAGCTCCCCCTGCTGCCATGGGCCAAGCAGGCTCGGACGTCCCTCTGCCTGCTCCTTTGGGGCAACAGGGATCCGATTCTGAAGGTGGTTTGGAGCCTGTGCCAATCACCCCACAAACAAGGCGGAGACTCAAGAGAGCTGAGCAAAGGGAGGCTTCCTTGATTAAGTTCAAGAAGCAGTGACTAGCCACTTCTGTGTCTTAGGCTATATAACTGCCTGCCTGGAAGCTTTCCTTTGCTTGTGGCAAACTTTCTACAAGCCTTCTCCTAGCTTCCAGCACCCGGATCCTGATACCTTGGATTGATCTCTTGGCTGCAGACCCCTGGCTTTTGGAACTCTGACTACGGTTTTTGCTTGTTGCTCTGGCTTAGGTAAATAGACTTCCCTTGAGTAAGTGCTTCCTTGACTCCTCCCAGCAGGACTCTACTAGCTCTCCCACTCCCTTCTCCGGGGTGTCTTGCTGCCCAGGTCTGACCCTGACACCAGACAGAGGCCCTTTTCGCACGGCTTTTCCCATGTGAAATAGGGCCTGGAGCATCGTGCAATTGTGAGGAGCGATCTGCACAATGCACTCACAATTGCGTGATGCTCCAGGGGCCAGCAGGCACCGATCATGCACCTTTCCATTTTTGGCTAGAAGCCAAAATTGGTGCATGATAGCGGATTGCTCCTGGGCCCTGTGCGCACTTACCTGGTCTGCGGAGCCTCCGGAGCTGTGCTGGTCAAGCTTCCTGTGCCAGCGCAGCCTGGGAAAGTCCCAGGCTGCACTTCAGAAGGAAGAGGCAGGGCTCTCAAGCAAGCAGGCAGCTCATGTGAAGCCGAAGGACCCCGGATGCGAGAGCCTCTCGCTGGAGGCTGCTCGTGTGATCCCCGCACCCCAGCGCCAGAAAACGGTAAGGTGCGGAAAGGGCCAGAGATTCAAAAGTAAAAGGTGAAAGATTTATACGATCTGAAGAGAAACCAGAGTATAGTAGTAGAAAGCGGACAAGATGGCGTAGTGGGCAGTTGTCACCTCGCACAGCTGCAAGATTGATGACCGGCGTCTGAGATCATTTGCCTGTTTCGAGAAGAAAGAAATGGGGCAATCTAATCCCTTGGGAAAGGGAATTTGAGGGGCTACAAGTTCGACTGGGTTCGGCATTCGATCCCCAAGAAAACTTCGATGTGGAGTGGGGTAAGAAAACAGCCGATGGGTCACGGAGCCACCAGATCTTGGGCAGCCACCGCGTTGTGGTAAGGCTATGCCATGAATTGTTAAACAAATAGAGGGAACTTCAACAGGTAAGTTAAAAGTATCTTTTTTGCTGAAACTCAAGGAGCACAAAAAAAAAAATCCCCTTCTCGCTGTTAACACCGGAGTAATAAGGAAAAGACAACTAAGAGAAGGTGGTGGGGGAATCAACGTTATATTTTCTGAACAATCATTCCATTGTAAGACTGTAGGAACACCTTAAAATAAAGCAAAAGGGGTTTGGCGAGAACACCCCGAAGTTGTTGCGCAAGAGATTGGGACTGATTAATATTAATATTAACCAATTTTGGTGAAAAGGACAATAGTAATAGCAATATAATATAAGCATCTGCCTAAACAAGGCTAAATAAGATAAAAGGACTTAAAGACTTGCCTTTGGGGTAATGGATTTCTGAATTTTGGAGCGAGGTTCTGACGCCTGAAGTGAAGTATGAAAGTATTTGAAAGTATTTGTTGGACAGAGACTGTTGACAAATAAAATAAAATAGAACAAATAAAATAAACAAATAAAAGAGAAAAGAGAATTTTGAAGAAGGAAAACTTAGGAGGAGAAAGGTATTGGAAGGAGGCGAGAAAGGAGAAGGAAGGTGGCGGAAAGGAAATAGCGGGACGAGACAGTAAGCTGGAGAGAGGACAAGACGCTGAAAGTAAGTAAGAAAGTAAGAAAGAAAGTGGGAAAACACGAAAGCAAGGAGGGAGAGGGAGATCGGAGAGAAAGGAAGGGATTAAATAAGAGACGGAGAAAGGAGAAAGAAGTGGAGGAAAGGAGACAGTGGGATGAGAGAATTGGAAGGAATCGGAGCGAAGCCGAATGGAGAGAAAGAAGGGACAAAAGTAGAAAGTGACGGAGAAAGCAGAAAGAAGGTAGGGGAAAAGAGGCTGCTGAATGAGACAATAAGCTGGAGACAAGACAAGAGAGAAAAACTTAGAAAATGCAAAAGCAACAAGGGTAGCTGGAGAGAAAGCCAGAGAGAAAGGAAGGGACGAAAGCAACAAGAGATGGATAAAGGAGAAAGAAGGAGGGGGAAAGGAGATAGCAAAGCCAGAGACACGATAAGACAGTGAAAGCCGGAAAATACGAACGCAACGAGGGAAGCTGGAGAGAAAGCTGAACGATACCCAAGGCAGATATGTAGGAGTTGAAATTAAAATGTTAGGCATGACAGTGTTATTAGTGGGACTATATGCCCCACTTGATAACAAAAATGAATTCTATGAGAAATTTATGGAAAAAATAAGGGAAGTTGACTGCCAAAATATTATAATAATGGGAGACTGGAATGGTGTTATCCAACCAAATTTAGACAGAACAATAGTAAAGAGAAAACATAAAAATGAAGGGAAATTACCTAAAGCCTTCTTTAAAATGATCGAAAATTTAACATTAGTAGATATATGGAGAAGTCTGTATGGGGAGAGAAAGGAATATACCTACTTCTCTGAAGTATACAAAACATGGTCAAGGACTGACATGATCTGGTGCACCAAAACAATCGTGGGACAGATTCAAAAAATGGAAACCCTGCCTAGGACTAGATCAGACCATGCCCCATTACTAGTAACATTGGAAGATCGTAAGATGGAATACGGATGGAGGTTAAACGAGGCATTATTGAAAGATGAGAATGTAATAGAAAAGGGCAAGGTAGTACTGGAAAGATATTTTGCGGAGAATCTAAATAAGGGAACACCTATGCATACAGTGTGGGAGGCTGGTAAAGCAGTAATGCAGGGCTATTTAATTCAACAAGATATAATTTTTAAAAAGGTAAAAAAGAAGAAAGAACAGGCCCTGGTTAAAGAAATTCAGCAGTTAGAAAATGCATTAAAGACCACACCAGGAAACATTAAGATAATAGATCAAATAAAGGTATTACAAAATCAATTATCAATCCAGGATACTCAAGAGATAGAGAGAAAATTAAAATTTATAAAGCAGAAAAACTTCTTCTTTGCAAATAAAACAAATAAGTGGTTGGCTTATAAAATCAGAAAAGAGAGAGAAAAACGGTTGATATTTCAAATAAATGAAAATAAGAGAACATTATTTAAACAAGAAGAGCTAAAGAAGGCGTTTGAAAATTTCTATAGAAATCTCTATACAGGCCCAGGGATAACTCAAGTTAAAAGAAACAAAAAAATGGAGTACTTAAATGAAGGGAAGATATTAAAAATTACAGAGAAACAGAGGGAACAATTAAATAAGGTTATAACTAGAGAAGAGATAATCGTAGCCATTCAGAAACAAAAATCAGGAAAGGCGCCAGGTCCGGATGGTCTAACTGCAATTTATTATAAAACTTTTCATGAACAGTTAATAGACCCATTGTGGGAGTTAATGAATGGATTAAACAAAAATACACAACCACCGTCCTGGGGCGAAGCTGACATTTCTCTGATTCAAAAAGAAGGCAAGGACCCAAAGGAATTAAGTAATTATAGATCTATCACATTGTTAAATGTAGATTATAAAATATTTGCCACAATATTAACTGAGAGATTAAAAAAGGTTATGTCTGCAATAATAAATATAGATCAAAATGGTTTTCTGCCGGGGAGATCACCAAAAAATAATATACGAATAGTTCTGAATATAATAGAATGTTTTCATAGACATAATGAAAAGAAAATGGCAATGTGTTTTTCAGATGCCGAAAAAGCCTTTGACAGGGTAAATTGGAGTTTCTTAGAACAAACAATAAAAGCTATAAATTTGGGACCCCGATATGTTGAGTGGATAATAGCTATATATAATGACCAAAAAGCAAAGATAATAGTGAATAGGGAGACAACACAAAGTATAAATATAAGTAGAGGTGTCAGACAAGGATGTCCCTTGGCACCACTTTTGTTTATACTAGTATTAGAAATATTTAACAATAAGATAAGACAAGAAACGCAAATCAGAGGGGTTAAAATTAAGAAGGAGGAATATAAGCTCAGTGCTTATGCTGATGACCTGGTGATTTTCTTGGAGGATCCCAGTAGTAGCATAGATACATTAATGAGTAAATTGAAAGAATTTGGTATATTATCTGGATATAAAATAAATAAGCAAAAGACAAAAATGATTGTTAAAAACATTCAGGTGCAGGAAGAATTGGAATTAACAAATAAAACTGGCTTTACGACTGCGAAGATAGTAAGATATTTAGGCATAAATATTTCAAAAAGTAGCGTAGATTTGTTTGATAACAACTATAAAAAGACCTGGATAGAATTAAGAGAAGAAATTAAAAGATGGCAAAAGCTAGAATTATCACTACTGGGCAGGATCGCTGCAGTCAAGATGAACTTACTTCCAAAAATCAACTTCCTATTCCAAAATCTCCCCATAATTATGAATAAAAAACCTTTTAAAGAATGGAACTGAGAATTGAGGAAATTTATCTGGAAGGGGAAACGACCAAGAATAAAACTTAAAGGAATGGAAGACTGTAAGGAAAGAGGTGGACTGGGATTACCCAGTTTAAAATTGTACTATCATGCGAATTGCCTGGAGTGGATGACAGAATGGATAGTTCTGAGAAACTCTAGATTATTAAACCTAGGAGGGGAAGAGCCACACTTTGGATGGCATGCCTACGTGTGGTATGATAAATCACTTATAAATAAAGAATTCAGAGCCCATTATTTAAGGAAAGCCTTATTAACCGTATGATTGAAATATAAAAGGCAATTATATCTAAAAACTCCACTCTGGGTGTCAGCCCATGAGGCCTTTTATAAAAAGGAAATTCCTAAGACAGACTCTTGGGTGACATATAAAGATATATTGACCATACATGGGGATAATATAACATTTAAATCTAAAGATGAACTTAATGCCCAGGGATGGCAGACACACTGGTTATTGTTCTTGAAATTAAGGGATAGGTTTAAAAAGGATAGAGAAGCAGCGGGATTCGAAATAAAAGAAAAAGAATTTGATAAGATTTTAAAACCTAACGAAAAGCATAAAATTGTTTTAATATATAAAATATTACTGACCTTAGAAAATGAGACGGAAGTAGTCAAAAAGACAATGATATAATGGGCACAAAATCTGAATGGAGTAATTACCATGGATCAGTGGGAAAACTCTTGGAAAGCCACATGGGAATTAGTAAAACCGGCCAGTCTGAGAGAAAATTATTGTAAAATGTTCCACAGGTGGTATGTTACCCCTGTACAGATTGCAAAGGTGCAGGGAAATCTAAGTGATGCTTGCTGGAAATGTGGCCACAAAGGTACATTCTTTCACATGTGGTGGCAGTGTGAAGTGGCCTAAACCTTCTGGGTTGGAATACATAATAAAATGCAGGAAATACTAAAAATAAAATACTCACTATCTCCCCAAATTTACCTTCTTAATATGACAAGAGGTTCTACAGGCAAATAAATCAAAAAAGAAAATAGTGCTTTATATGATCACGGCAGCCAGAGTATGTTATGCAAAGGTATGGAAAGAGAAACAGCCCCCAAGGCTTGAAGACTGGTTGATAAAATTATTAGATATTGCAGAGGCAGACATTGTAATAGGGTCCTTGGAAGACAAAGGAAAAAGGAAAATTGTTGATGAATGGAAATTAATCTCTCCTATTTGGGAAGATTATTGAGGTAAAAACGCGGTAACTTTTTTTGAATAGACAAGATACATTGGTTGTAACAGATATAAAGAAGTTCTTTTTTTACTGGATTGGAAAATAAGTGTATAAAAGATAAAAATGGAGATAAGGAATATAAGGAATGTATTGTAAAATAATGTAAGATAATGAAGGAATAGGAAGGTGTATTTGAAAAATAGAATGAGACATATAGGTTAAAAGGTTGAGTAGCTATCTAAACTTAAGATTTGGAACTAAATATAACATATAATATAATGTAATGTAACGTTGAACACTTTGAAACACTATAAATAATATTTATAATATAAATGTTATAAGAAATTGTTATAATTATGTTATAGTTAAATCGATTGTCAATCTGTATGCTGCTTTACCTACTATACTATTCATTATGTTACCATATTATCTATAATGAAATTTAGAAGGAACTAACAGATAAGGAAGCATGTGCTAATTCAGTTTTGGCAAAAAAAGGCGGGTACTAGAGGGTGGGGGGATTAGTATTAGGTATTAGGAATGTATTGTTTTTTGTACTTAGTGTATGATGGGTTTGGGTTAATGGTTTAGTTAGTTGTGTATAGTTAGGTTATACCTATGTTCGTATTAGTTGTAAGTGTATTATTGTAATCATTTGTAAGTGTATCATTGTATCATCTGTTTGTTTGTGTTTGTGCGTGCTTGCTTAATAAAATTTTTAAAAAAATTAAAAAAGAGATTCAAAAGTAAACTTAAAATGTGTTTTTTGGGGGAATTAACAATCACACACAAGACACAAGCACTCACACAATCACACAAGGCTAGCTGAAGGAGAAAGGGAGGAAAGTCATTGACAGCAAAGTTTTGAGGGCAATGAAGGTGATATTTACTGACTTGGAGAGTGGTGAAGAAACTGTGCTGTGGCTTAGACTCATGCTAAAGGGTAGTACTCATTCAGGAATCAGAACACCGGTGTGCCACCAGCAAATGAGATATTGCAAGCTAGCTGCTTAAAACTGGGGGGTTTTATACTTAATTTCTACCTGGGGGGCACGGGTGTGAATGGCTTTCTGACTGAGTAAACAATGGAGTTTGTAGAGTGGACAGTGAGGTCTGGACTGTGTTATTGAACTTAGTGTTAGGTTACAAAGAGTTAATGGCTGCTGTGATATCTCTGTAATGTTTGGACAGGTGTGTGGACAATGGGAGAAATGGACAGGTCTGTGGGAAGAAGGTTTAAAGCAATCAGTGGTTTGTTACAGCTTAGTTTAAACCTATTATCTCTGGAGTTACCTGGTGATTTCCCGATTATGACCTGGCTATGCCTAGAGGGGATCTCTGACCTTTTTGCAGCTCAGGGGTTCAGCCAGCATCTTCCTCTTGTCCAGCTTGGGCATATAGTCACATCAGAGTCCAATGCCAATTAATATATCTTGCCAACTAAATCATATTCTGCCAATTAAGCCATATCAAACCTTGGGGGTATTTGGCCTGAGAGCAGAAGGGGAAGAAGCTGAGAGGCAATTCAGATAAGGACACTCTGGATCCTGTGGGTTGTTGGAGGAAGGAAAAGTTAAGTGTGTTCCATTTGAAATTGCAGACTCATTTCTTCCCCATCCCATCCAAGCTGAGACCAGCTGCTTTTCTGTGGTCAGAGTCATCTATCTCCTTCTTTCTTTCCCCACTCATGAGAGCACCAGGACTACATTCTGGGGCTTGACAGCTGCCATGTGGTGGGAGGATACAAAGTTATGCATGTGGATCTCAACCACTGAGGCAGATCAAGGCAGAGTTCTTTCTTCCCTAATGTGCGGTTCAACTTATTGTGGTTGAAATCCTGTTGGTGTCTGATGCATGGGTAAGTTCCCTTGCATAGCCATTGGGCATTTTTTTCTGATGTGGAAGAGAAAGAATACATCAACTAAGGGAATGGCACATTTTCTATATTTCAATTTTAGGGCCGTTCCATACTACACTGTTATAGTACCATTATTCCACATTCAACATCCTGTGGAATTCTCGGGTTTGCAGTTTACCAAGGCCAAAGAGCTCTCTGACTGAGACTTCTAAATGCCCCTCCCTGAACTGCAAACCCCAGGATTCCATGGGATGTTGAAAGTGGAATAATAGCACTATAACATTGTAGTGTGGAAAAGCCCTTAGATGAAAGAAAGCTATCCCTCCTCCTGCTTCCCTCAGCAATGAGAAGTTCCAGGGGTCGTGTAACATTCATTTAGCACCAGAGACTCACACTGTCTTTCCAACATCTCCTTCATTTACAGATCTATAAGCAGAGTATAGTGAAGGCTAACCAACACTCCTATGACAGGCAGGAACCTTGCCATCAATTCCCCCAGAAGAATCCCTGAAACCCAATTCTTTGGCCCTTTTTGCATGGCAGTTCTCATGCGAAAGGGCCTCCAGAGCATCACGCAATTGTGAGAAGCATTTCAGATGACAGCCTCGCAATCGCCTGATGCTGCCAGGTCAGCAGGCGCCGATCGCGCACTATATCATTTTTGGCTTTTAGATGAAAATGGTGTGATCTCTCTGGGGCCCCACGCGCACTTACCATCCGTGCAGAGCTCCAGAGCTGTGGCCCTCGCGCTTCCTCCACCAGTGCAGCCTGGGAAAATACCTGGCTGCACTGTGGAAGAAAGAGACAGAGTCTTTATATTGCCTGCCAACTGGCAGGCAACTCCTGTGGAGCAGAAGCAGCGGGGACGCAAGAGCCTTATGGAAGCAGCTGACTGCACCGGATGCAGGTAAGTTGCGGAAAGGGCCTTTGTGTCTCTTAGAAGCTTTCCACATCAGAGCTATTGGATTGGATTTAGACACAGCCAATTCTTCTTGAATCCTCCTGGGGAGCCTGGAAAAAAATATTCCAGTGCTAAAAGGCTGCAAAATTATTTTGGTTCAAATCTCAACCCCTCCAAATCATCCAAAAGCACCCAAAATCACAGTATTTTTGATTGTCAATAGGCAACATCCCTGCTTCCAAATCCAAATATTCTATCCATCAATAGGCAACATCCCTGCTTCCAAATCCAAATATTCTATCCATCAGCACAGAAATAGGCAGAAGAGATTTCCTCTGCACCTGAAATATGTCAGTGGAACCTGCAGGTCTGAGATAAGGGAGTACATTAGCTTGGAATTATTTCTTCTGAACATGCGATGAAATTCCATTGCCAGGGTAGTCCTACTTCAAATCACTCATTCATTTCAGGGCCTTTCCGCTCTGTACTGTTATAGTGCTATCATTCCACTTTCAACATCCAGTGGAATTCTGGGGTTTGTAGTTTCCTGAGGCCAAAGAGCTCTCTGGATGAGAATTCTAAAGGCCTCTCCCTAAACTGCAAACCCCAGCATTCCATAGGATATTGAAAGTTGAATAACAGCATTGTAACAGTGTAGTGTGGAAAAGCCCTCAGTCTCAGTGTGTTGAAAACCTCCTTATGAAATGGAAAGGTTGGAGAATCATTTATTCTTCACTATCACTTCTATATGACGAAATACTAAAGCTTCTGGGATGTTTCAGTATAAGAACAAAACATGTTTAAAGGTAGAACCTGTAGTGATGTATTAAATAGTGTGAAAAGTAGCAAATAGCATGCCTTCTCTCATACCAGTGGAATATAGGCTTACACTTCTCCAGCCAAGTGCCATCTTAACAGATTAATTTCTTCACCTTGGACATAAAGAGGAATGTCCATATTTATGGATATTAAACCTATCAATGGCTGTTTTCCGTGTTACCTAAATCGTTTCTGAGGAGCGGCACTGGCAGGGCTTTTTATTCAAGGTGCCAGAGACCATGTTTGCACTCTTTGATTGCAACTGTTTCTTTCCTGGAAACTCACCATGGACTAGCAGCCAGTGCCTCATGGATTGGCTGGGCTACATTTTGAGTAGCACTGAATTGAATGACACCGCCACTGGAAAAACTTGCATGGTTCCTGAGCACTTGACATGGGGAACAAATATCAAAGGAGAGGTAGCGTCAATCCAACCCCTCCAAATATTGCCTTGGTCCAATGCCTATTCAAAACCCTTATTCAAAGTGGAAAAAGCCTACTCTTTAGCCCTGGCAACTGCACTACCTCTCCAGCTCCGGCTCTCCCTCTCTTTCTAAACTCAACCAGGTATAGGGTTCCCTCACCCACTGGGTCAAACCAATACTCATAACTTCTTCATGGCTTATGATCTTCTCAGAATAGAGTCTGGAAAGTTAGCGTTTTGGGATTACACCTTGCAGAGCCCCCCCTCCCCAACCATTTCCCATTTTCCACTATAATGAAAACAGGACACTGACAGAGCTGGGTGTTACTGCCCTGGCCAGCCCGAGCTTTGGGGGATATAAAAAGATATTTATTGATACCAATAATTCGGCCTTACATACCCGTTCCCTTCCACGTGCTTGCGAGGCCCCCGGACAAGCACGCACACAGGCTCGGCTGATAATCGCCATAATATTTTGAAACAATACAGGCAGGCCAGAAATAGCCGACTCGCCGCTTTAGGAGACCTCAAGGCAAGTACCTTCATTAGGTATGCACGCAGCTTTCAAAAGATCCTCTGCCCCATGCTGGCAGCTTGATGATCTGACTATACAACGCTCAAATACTCCGACCGGCTATCCTATTGACAATTTGGCTATAACTCACATCATTCAAATTCTGACCTTTCGGAAGCTTTGTCTCCAGCTCCAAATCCATTGTTTTCCCCAAGTCTGACCTAGCCTGCAGTCACCGTACTCCTTATAAAAACCCCTGACTTTGAGCGCTTCCTTGGATCATTCTTGGCTTCCATCCCGCCTTGCTGTCGCTTTGTCCAGCGAGCCTTCCCCTCAGCGCCACGTGCTGAGATCCACGCTCCCCAGCTTCTCCGCTTCCAACCAGGCTTCAGGACAGGTGAAGTATCACCCAAACCAGCAACTCCTCTAAAAATCCCCCTATCCCACTCCAACCTTTATTTCCTTAGTTATCTGTGTGAGTGTGCTGCATACACTGTTTGATTGTGTTTTTAATAAAACCACCTTTATTATTTCAACTTCTGTGTGCTCCTTGACTCGGCCTGACCCCGTAGACATAGGGATCAAGATCCTGCTAAGTCACCCTGCCTCTCGTAACGCTAAAGCAGTGCTCAGAGCTAATCTTCCCCACCTATTGTTGAGCACATTTTGGTGTCCCTCACGGGACCCCCCAGTAAACAGGGTAACATGGGTTCTTTGGTTCTTATGAATCATGCTCTAAAGTAGACTTGTTTTTCTCTGCTGGAGAAAATCATGATGATCAGGGAGTATTTGGAGACTGAGATTGGCTTCTTGTTCCTAACTGAGAAAGGCACAAAAATGCTCTTTGGCCTTTGATGACACTATCTCTAAGTTGCTTGCCCTCAAGGTCTGGAGGCCGTATACCTCAATTACACTTCAAACCTACCTCATTTTGGGCCCAGCTGGAAATCTACAGATTGTGCAGTGGGAAGAGAAATCTTCAAAGAGATTAAAGTTTGGATTGTGCTGCACAAGGGCTAAGTAGGAATAGCAAATCCATCATCTATTTTTTTTTTCTAAAGTCCCGCTCTGGATATCAGTCTTTAAGTCTGGCTGATACGTGGGATCTCAATAGGGTCTAACAACATATGCACAAACATGTGTGAAAACTTGCTGAAATTTTGATGGCAAGTCACCCAATCTGCAACTCTGATCAAAGAAATAAACTTCTCCATTAATGTGACATTCCGTTTTTAAGGACAAATAGACCATTTCATAAGGAGGTGCAAATCTGTCAAATGATCACATTGGTGCTCCCATTTTTCCAGTGTCAATCTCATTCTGACGCAGATCCACATTAGACTGTGAGCCTTTTTCCATCCTGAATAAAAATTAGTATGTATTTCCACACGTCTCACCCAGCTCCCAAAGGGATATATTTCTGTGTACCTTTCCTTTCAACTAGGTACATTTTTCCATGACTAAAGTGTGATTCTGCGCATTTTTTCCTCTACATTTTCCCAAATGGGAAAAATTTGTTGTTGTTGTTTTCCATTGCATAGTTCATCACCAGCTCAGAGGAACTTAGCTTTCCAACTGCAAATTGTACTGAGGTCTACAGTTGGTTTCAGGAGCAACACATTGCATTATCTCACATTACAGTGCCATCTCTTACATAACTTGCATAAAAGCTTAAGCATAGCAACACTGTGAGAAACATTTGCTCATGGATGCTAGCCCAGTTTCCTGCCTCTCTCCCCCTTTTGCTCTCTCTCGCTTTCTCCAACTCTGTTTTTGTCTTCAAGAAGGAACTAAAAATGGTATCAATAAAAACAAAATTCTTCAAAGTCCCACTTAGTTCAATTAAGTTTTCCCCCAAATATTTTATGGCCAAACTACATATTTTACTTAATTCATAGCAGGCAACTAGGTTTTGACTTTTTCCACTAATTAAAAACATGGGGGGTGGGGTGGGGTCCCCTGACTGAACTGCATGAAGAAAGAACGTTTATCTCTTTCTTCTCCAGCCACAACTGGTAAGTGTGATGCAGCAGCCAAGAAAGCCAATTCGATTCTCGGTTGCATCAATAAAGAGTATGGTGTCTAGATCAAGGGAGGTAATGGTACCACTCTATTCTGCATTGGTTAGGCCTCCTCTGGACTATTGTGTCCAGTTCTGGGCACCTTAATTCAAGGATATTGACAAGCTGGAACATGTCCAGAGAAGGGCAACCAAAATGATGAAGAGTCTGGAAGCCATGCCCTATGAGCAGTGACTTAGGGAGCTGGGTATGTTTAGCCTGCAGAAGAGAAGGTTAAGAGGGGTCATGATAGCCATGTTTAAATATTTGAAGGGATGTCATGTCAAGGAGGGAGCGGGCTGGTTTTCTGCTGCTCCAGAGACTGGGACAAGGAGCAATGGATTCAAGCTGCAGGAAAGGAGATTCCATCTAAACCTCAGGAAGAACTTCCTGACAGTCAGAGTTGTCCAGCAATAGAATATGCTGCCTTGGAGTGTGGTGGAGTCTCCTTCTTTGGAGGTTTTTAAACAGAGGGCGGATGGCCATCTGTTGGGAATGCTTTGATATGTGTTCCTGCATGGCAGGGGGTTAGACTGGATGGCCCTTGTGGTCTTTTCCAACTCTATGATTCTATGATATGCTATCCTCCCACCCACCCCATCTCTGCTATGGAAGTGCTAATCTCCCCCCACCCCTGAAAAAAAAAATCTTATTAGCATCAGTGCAACAATGCACAAGCTGAACATGAGACGGCAGTATAATGCAGCAGCTTAAAAAGCTAATGTGATTCTGGGCTGCATCAATAAGAGTATAGTGTCAAGGGAAGTGATGGTACCACTCTGTTCTGCTTTGGTCAGACCTCACCTGGAATACTCTGTCCAGTTCTGGGCAACACAGTTCAGGAAAGATATTGACAAACTTGAAGGTGTGCAGAGGAGGGTGACCAAAATCGGAGAAAGGCTGGAAACCATGCCCTGTGAAGAGTGGCTTAGGGAGCTGGGAATTTTTGCTTGGAGAAGAGAAGGTTAAGAGGAGACATGACAGCTATGTTCAAATATTTGAAGTGGTGCCATATGGAGGATGGAGCAAACTTTTCTGCTGCTCCAGAGACTAGGGCACAGAACAGTGGCTTCAAACTTCAGGAAAAGAGATTTCATCTAAACATTAGAAAGAACTTCTTAATGGTAAGAGCAGTTTGACAGTGGAATACATTGCCTCAGAGTGTGATGAAGTCTCCTCCTTTGGAGGTTTTTAAACAGAGGATGGATGGCCATCCCTGAAGAATGCTCTTATGGTATATTCTGGCATGGCAGGAGATTGGACTCAATAGCACTTGTGGTCTCTTCCAACTCTATTGTTCTAGGATTCTATATGATTATTAGCTCAGAAATAAATTCATTGAGTGGCCTCAAATAATTATCTCCCAAGCCCTACCCTTGACTGAAGTTAAATTCTCAAGAACAACAACCATGCTTCCAGTGTAAAATATTGTGTCAGGGGCTTTCCGTGGTCACCTTATCACCAAAATGGTAGCAAACTGCAGCTATTAAAGATCACAGTCTTAAGAAATGCAAGCTTTAAGCAATAGCTATCCTGTGCTGTGGTTGGTGCCAGTTGCATTGTTACCTGGGAGCTGGACAGATGGCAGCAGTGCGATGGTGGACTTAAGTGACAAATTGGTTGATTCACTGGGATAGATAATGGAGTCTCTGCAATCCATGTTACAGGTACTCAACTTGCTACCAGTACCATCCATGCTGAAAGATACAGAAAGTGTTGGAGTTGAAAAGGACCTTGAAAATTATCAAATCAAACTTCCCTCCCAGCTTAAAATAGCTTTACTTTTAGTCGGACAAATGGATAGGATGGAGGCTGACAATCTGCTACTGCATATACAAGTTCAGTGATATGCACTCCAGATTCAAACTGTTAGGCCGTTTTCAGAAGAAGAGCTGTAAATGGTACTGTTTTCTTCTCCCCTGAATGAAAGTGGAAAGCGATTCATCCAACACACCCTTAACACAGGCTGTGACTACAACCCTATCATTTTTTGTATATGATTAGTGCATCATTGATTGCTATTATATTGTAGAGATGCTATGATTTCTCATTCCCTGTTTTGTACATACAATATTCATTTATCATTGCAAATGCAGCAGTTGTGTCAGCCAACCAGGATGCAGCAAGAAAATATTGGCCAAGAGCCTACATTATTTTATTGTTTTGAATTGTATTATACTGTTCAGATTGATTTTGTTCCTCATATGTAGACAGGATATAAATGTTTTAATTACGTTTTGAAAATAATGATAATAAATTACGGGGAGCTTATGTAGCATAAATCTCTGTACGTGGGGTTACACATCGACTGTGCTATGCAACTTTTGTGTTGGATGGCAATGTGGCACAGTTGGAAGCACATGCAACTGAATGCACATCAAATATCCATGCTCATCTGCATGAACAATATCACTGTATACACAATTCTCCTTCCACAACCTTGAATTGAGCATAGATATTATGCAAGGAACAAAAGAAAGAAAAATGGTCCCCGATAGTGCTCAGCAATGATCATACTTTATCTTTGAGAGAAGTAACTAGTGGTTCTGTCCTGGGCCCAGAGCCATTTAATATCTTTATAAATGACTTAGAAGTCATTTATAGAAGGCATGTCTGTCACATTTACAGATGGCACCAAAATAAGGGGAATAGCTAATACTCCAGAGGACAGGAACTGAATTCAAAATGTCTTTTACGGTTTGGCAAAATGAATTTCAATGGGGATAAATGTAATAATAGGCACAAATATGCAAAAATATAGGTTGGGTGACACCTGGTTCGAAAATGGCAAATGTGGAAAGGATCTAAGGGACTGAGTAGACCACAGGCTAAACATGAGCCAACAGTGTGATGCAGCAGCCAAAAAAGCAAATACAATTCTGGTATGCATCAATAGGAGTACAGTGTCCAGACTGAGAAAAGTAATCGTGCTACCTGTTCTGCTTTTATCAAAACTCCCTTGGAATACTGTGTCCAGTTCTGGGCACCACAGTTCAAGAAAGACTTTGACCAGCTGGAAAGTACCCAGAGAAATGTGACCACGATGATCAAAGGTTTGAAAACCAAGCCTTATGAGGAATCACAGAGGGAGCTGGGTATGTTTAACTTGGAGAATAGGAGATTGAGAGGGTACATGGTAAGTAACTAAATATCAGAGGAAATGTGACGCAGGAAGTGAAAGGTAGAGGATTCTTTATCTTTGGAAGGTTTTAAACAGAGGTTAGATGGGTATTTTTCAAGAATGTTTTAATTGTGTATTCCTGCATGGCAGGGGTTGGACTAGAGTTGGCCACTTCCGGCTCTGAGATACTTTTATTCTATGAGTTCAATGACTTCTGCAAAGGAGCTTAAACATGTGTAAGATAACCATGAGTGTTCTGGCCATGATATTTACCAAAAAAAAATTCAGAGAAGGGTTTCTCTAGCCTGTATACAGACAGCAAAGACCCTGATGCACTCAGACAAATTTATACTCTGGTACCAAGGAAATATGAAAATAGGAATCATTCTGCAACCCTGGAGGAAATGGGCTACTTGAACTTCCCTGTGATGCCAGCTTGTTATGTCAGTAACCTAAGATTATTATGAAAGGGAGGGACATTAATAAGTTAAACATTGTGGACTATTAAAACAAGCAGTTCTCCACCATGATGCTCCTGCCTACCTGCTGTGGAAAGGAAAATGAGGGGAACTGCCATTCTTAGTTCATCGTTATTGCTGATTAAGTTAAAAAGTATACACACATTTTGACCCTGCTGTTTCCATGCCTCACAGCAGCTGCCAGTTCTACCCATGTTTCAAAGCAGACTTCTGTATCGTTTCATCCCCTGATGGAGGACAGATTGGCTTCCAGTAGATGCCCAAGGGGAACCTCATTAATGATCATGCCAATTTTTCATGGAGCTCTGCATTCCCACTCTCTTATCTTTTGCTGCCATGGACAGCAGGAACAGAGTGGTTAGAAAGATTGTTCTCCAAACCAGTTTTGCAATTCTAATGTTCACACTGAAATATGGGATCACCTTGGGAAATTGCCTGGAAGTTCCAGATGGGAATTTACACATATTTCAGAGTAAAATGGGACGATGATGACGACGACGACGATGACGATGATGATCAAGTTCACCATGACAAGATAAGATGAGAATCCTTCCTTTAGATCAGTAGTGGAGAACCAGGAACCCTCCAGATTTTGTTGGATTCAAACACCTATCAGCTCTCATGAGCAATGTTCAGGAGTGGTGGAAGTTGTGCTCTAACAGCGTCTGGAGAGCTACAAGTCCTGCATCCCTGACATACTTTTACAAGAAGTTTAGACAATTTACAGAAGACTTGTCTTTCAGCTGCTGTCACTAAAGATAGTCAGCTACAAATTTAGAAGCAACATATCTCTGAACATCAGGGGATGAGGTCAAACAATCAGCACTGAAGTTGCCTTTATACACTGCTTATGTTACCTATTTATTTGCACCCTGCTTTGGAATAAAGTTTCCAAATCTGATGTAGAATGAAGTTTCCAAATCTGGTGGGTTTCTCACAAAGATCTGATTGTGTATTATTGACAACTTTTGATACCAATGTGTTTTCCACATGCCCGTACTAATGTCTGAGGAAGAAGCAATTTGCTGGCCACCAAGTTTTTTTTTCCAGATTGGACAGGACAGCTTGTATCACAGGGACTTCAAGGAGAACAAAAACTTTTATTTACCGTCTGGATCTATCAACAAAAAAATTACCTTATTAGTTTCTAGGGTAGCCTCCAGTAAGAGGTTTTATAGGCTATTTTAAACTGTCTGGGTTCATTTTTTTTGCAGTGCTTTCATAATTTTCTTTCTCCATCTCAATAGTATTTGATTTTGAAAATTAATCTTACCACCTTCCTTCCTTCCCTCTGCCAACAGGCAGGCTATCAATTTTTTAAAAAATACTGAAAAGAAATGAATGAGTTGCATGCTCTTCCAATACCGGTGGGCCCTCCAGAGCCAGTCACCTGCAGAACAGTGCTAAGATACTGAGGGGCTTCAAAAGCAGCAGATATTGTGCTAAAACATTAGTTGTATGCCCATGGCTGATTCCTTTAAGCTGAATGTGGGCACATACAGCCTATAAAAAAATCTCAGGGGCTTCTTGTGGTCTCCTAAGCTTCTCCAAACCCCACAGCTCTCAAAGGTAAAAGAAAATGGGGGCTTTAGCTGAAAATGCCCCTCAAAATAGACCAGTGGTTTACTCTTCTATATCTCTCCAATGTCGCAAAGATCCCCACCAAAAAAATGAGTGTTACTGAAAACAAAGCGTTATGGCCGCCACACAGGCATGGAAGTTGAACTGGCCCCTGCACCTGCTCCAGTTGCCCACTCTTATAATTGACCTTGACTGATGGCCCACAGTTTTGAATCACAATATATACACCTCAGGGGAGGTCTTGGCTCATGCAGAGGTTAACTTTATACAGTAAGCACCAGACTGATGGTTTTCTCAGCTTCATCTAGTGATTGAGAAGAAATTATTCCTATTTGCCTATGGATCTTTGCATATCTGGATTCCTGTTTGCATATGGATATTTGCATATTTTTGCATGTCTTTGCATATATTCATCACTTTTCAAAACCGCTCACATACTAGAACCCAGCTTTTCTTGGAGAGTCATGTATTTATGAAGTCTGAAATGCATTTTGGGGAAAGGGTTGTGTGAACAAAACCATGTGTACGTTCTCCATTAATGTGCATGACTAAAAATGTCTACAGTTTGTCCTTCTTACCCACAGTCTCCAGAAGTGTGAATCTGACTGTCTGCAACCACATCATGTCCTACACCTAAAACGGCAGCAATGCACTTGTACACAAGCTGAAATATCTGCACTCATGTTGCCACCATTGAATATAGTAGGACCTGAGAACTGATGAATTTCACCATTTGTGGAGGTTCCTGGAATGGACCCCTGACATATACAGAAGGTGCTCTGTATATTTGAAAAATTATTCTCAGCGTCACTGAAAAAAACATGAACAAAAGACAGGCATTGTAAATTGAAACAAAAACATGTTGCTGTTAGGTGCCTTCAAGTTGATTCCGGCTTATGGTGACCCTCTCATAGAGTTTTCTTGACAAGATTTATTCAGAGCTGCCATTGTTCAGCCTTCCTTTCAGCTAAGTGAGTATAACTTGTCCAAGGTCAGACAGTTGGTTTCTATGTCTGATTATGTATTTGAACGCCGGTCTCCTGGTGTCCTATTCCATCACTCAAATCACTACCTCACACCAACTCTGAAAATAAAATGTGCATACAATTACACATGGATTTTCTTGCAAAGGAAATCAAAGTCTTGAAACCTACTTCATTACAGAAATAGAACGGAATGAGGATGTCAGTGGGAGACAGAGAAACTCAGTGAGAACTGAATTGATAGGTTTTCATGTCTCTGGTTCCAGTGGATGATCACACTGGGACCATTAATATATGAACCAGGCTGAATTCTTTGCATCCTCTTTTATATAATGTTTCATTAGTGCAACAAACTATGAGGATTTCGCTTCCAGTGAGGAATCTGGAGAATCGTATTTTCCATACCCCTTTGAGTTCTTTATTTGGCATGCTGAAGGGTGTTCATAATTAAGAAAGCTCCTGAACATTGTACCTCAAAAGACACAGACCAGGTTTCTAATAAATTCCCTTTAGATGACATTAGCATATTGCTCAGTGCACCTCATTTTCACCTATTAGGAAACTTGTCTATGGATCAGACAAAAAAGAAAAAAAAATTCTCCGTCCTTGAGGCATGCTGAGTGGAATGTGTTATTAAACCCTATGCCAGGTTAATCTGATTTGAGAGAGAACTGAAGATTCAAGAGATTCTTCTATAAACACAGTCTTTTTCAAGAGCTAAATTAGAGGGTATTTGGAAGGATTCACCGAGAGAAAGGTGTTTTTTTTTTCCCTTGCTTGCCTCATGCTTAGAAATTTGTCTGGCACGTGAATTGATTTTTAGCAGGCAAAGTTTCAGAGTGTTTTCAGCTGGCAAAATGGTTGCTAAGGATGGCCCAGCTCCCTTAGATCCAGTTCCAATCTGATCATCATGAACTTTGTCAATGAGCACTTGCGGAAAGACTTTGGGGAAGACCTACATGTTCACCATACACCCCAATGATTTGGGGACATAGGTAATAGTGCAAGGAACAGCCTTTGTAGTTCATCCTCTCCTGAAGAGATGCCATTTCCAGCAGCTGCTGAAAGAGGGCTACACCTAAGGAACCAAAGCAACTGTTCTAAATCCATGGTTCCTTCTTCATCCTATAAAGAAGTGACTACTGTAGTGCCACAAGGTGCAGTTCTGAGGCCGGTGTTATTCACCATCTTTATAAATAACTTAGAATAGATGGAACAGAAGACACACATGTCAATTTTTTAAATGACAACAAATTAGGAAGGATGGCTAGTATCCAAGAAGCTAGGATCTTGATTCCTCAGAGATTGAAGAGATGGACCAAAATGAACCAGATGAATGACATCAGGAATAAATGTAAGGTACTTTTTCTAGGCGTGAAAAATGTTATATTTAAATGGCATCCAGCTTGATAACAGTACACATGAAAAAGATCCAGGGATCTTAATGGACCTCGAGTTAAACATGAACCAACAGTGTGATGTGGAAGCTGAAAAAGCAATGCATTTGTAGGCTGCGTCAACAAGAGTATAGTGTCCAAATCGAAGCAAAGTCATAGTATCAGTCTGTTATGCTTTGGTCAGAACTTGCCAGAATACTGTGCCCAGTTCTGGGCACCAACAGCTCAAGAATGATAAAGACAAACTGAAACATGTTTGGGGGTGAGTGATGAGATTGGTAAAAGGTTTGGAAACAAAGCCCTATGAAGAACAGTTCAGAAAGTTGGTATATTTAGCTCAGAGAAGACTGAGAGTTGAGGTGACAGCCATATTTAAATTCCTGAAGGAATGTCATGTAGAAGATAGAACACACTCATTTTCTGCTGCTTCAAAGACTAGAACACAAACCAAGGGATTGAAATTACAAGCAAAGAGATTGCATATAAACATCGGGAATAAGTTCTTGACTATTCGAGATATTCAACAAGGAATACACTGTCTCAGAGGGTGGTGTGGTCTGATTCTTTGTGGGAGTTTGATGACTATCTTTTGGGACTGCTTTAGTTGTGTATTCTTGCATGGTGAGGGATTGGCAGCGATGACCCTTGTGCTTCCTTCCAGTTCTATGATTCAAGGTCTCTGAAGGCTGGATTAGGCTAGAATAGGAGCTGGGAATCCTTCTCTGAGGACAGACAGGGGATAGAACTGGAGGTGTGGTATGGTAGCTCTGGAGAAGCATGAATGAGAAGAGAGTGAAAAGAGGTCTGTTGGATGCAGATTGTCCATATCAGACCATACTTAAAGTCTTGACTATGCTGAAAAGGAGACCCCATCATCCCTCTAGGCAATTTGTTCCATTGTCAAAGCACTCTTATTGTCAAGAAGTTCATTCAAATGTTTGAAGTCTTTCTGTCAGGAATTTCTCCCTGCCGGGCTGCAACCAGTAACGGAAGAGAGAGGTCAGGAACACTTGGGGAGTCCGAATATACCAGACACCAGGAAAACACAAGCTGAGCCTGGTGAAAGTCCAGTCCAAAAGTTCAGGAGGCAGAGATCCGTCGGGAGGGTTTCAGGGAGCTGGAGACACAAAGATTGTGAGGGCTTGCTAATAATTTGCTGCAAGTAAGGAGCAGCCATGCCGGCAGACTTAAATAGCCCCTGTGAGCAGGTGCTGCTTGTTATCGTTTCCTCAGCCTAGTCCAAGCAGGCTCCCTCTCAGCAGCCCATTTCAGCCTTCTGCGTGATTGAGGGCTGATGGGCACAGCTGGCTGCCACTCCTCTGCATCACTGCTGGTTCCCTCTCCATCATGAGCTGGCTGGGCAACTCAGTCTCTGACCTTCCAGTGCAGGGGATGTTTGCAGGTTGACTTGTTCAGTCACTGGCTCAGCCCCCTGCACAATCAGTCACTCCTCAATCACAGCATCATCATCTATCACACTGTCCTCCTGTAAATTAAAACCATTAGACCTAGTTCTACCCTCTGATGCAGCAGAGAACAAGCCTGCCCTTTTGTATTTGTGGCAGCCCTTGAAGTACTTGTAGAGTGTGGTCATGGCACCCGTCAGCCTTCTCTTCACCAGGCTGAATATGCCCAGCTCCTTCAACTTTCCTCATAGATTTTGTTCTCGGTACTTCTTATCATTTCTGTTGCCCTTCCCTGAACTTCCTCCAACTTATTTATATTCTTATTTAAATTGAGGCAACCATCACTGATCACAATACTCCAGATGAGGGCTAACCAGTGCAGAATACAAGTGAACTATTACTGCCCTTGACTTGGAAACTATGGTTTTGTTAACATAAGCTAAGGTAGCATTTGCCTTCTTTGCTGCAGCATCATACTGCTGGCTGAACTTCAACTTATCATCAAAAATAATCCAAAGGTCCTTTTCACATGTGGTACTTCTGAGACAAGTATTTCCCATCCTACACCTGTGCATTTGATTTTTGTGGCCTAAATATAGAATGTTGCATTCGTCTCTGTTGAATTTCATTTTATTAATTTCAGCCCAGTTTTCTAGTTTATCAAAGTCCTTTTGAATTCTGTTCCTGTCATCTAATGTGTTAGCTACTTTTCCCAGCCTGATATCATTCATAAATTTGAAAAGGCTTCATTTTACCAGGTCATTTAACTAATTGACAAAAATATTGACAAGTGTTGGCCCCAGGACAGAATCTTGTGGCACTCCACTTGATACCTCCTTCCAATATGAAGTACAACCACTGATGACAATTGAGCATGGTTTTCCAACCAATTATGTATCCATCTGATAATGTTTCCAACTGTTCCATATTTAGTCAATTTTCTAATCAAAATATAATGGGGGACATTAACAAATACTTTGCTGAAATCCAGATAAATTACATCAGCAGCATTCCCACCCTCTATTAAACTAGTGACCAGATTTCTTTTAAAAAAAGATATGAGGTTAGATTTACTTATTAGATTTACAGACTTGTGTCTGATTTGACTGTGTTCAAGATCTTCTGTTTGTATTGCCTATGTCAAAATAGAAATACTCATGGAAGACTGGAACACCTGCAACTGGGCTAGACTATCTTAATAACCACTTCAGAGTGCGTGGGTGTCTGGACACATTACCTGAGATGGAACTTCATAACTACTCTAACTACTTTAAAAGCTATCATTCCATGAAACAGGCTTCTGCTCCAAATGAAACCTATTGCTTATTCTGTTCAAAGAATAAGCAAAGGCTTCCTGGGGCCAAGATCAACCACATAACGGAGACGCTAACCAGGCTGGTCAAGCCCACTGACCATAAGCCCCTCATTTTGGTTCATGTTGGAACCAATGACACTGTGAGGAGTAGCTTTTACCACGTCGCAAAGGACTATGAGCTTATGGGGACGAAGCTTAAGGACCTTGGTGCGCAAGTGGTCATTTCATCTGTCCTCCCTGTTCAAGGATATGGCACACATAGGGAAAGGGCAATAGCAGAGGTCAACAACTGGCTCCGCACATGGTGCCACCGGCAACAGTTTGGGTTTTTGGAACACGGCCTGAATTTCCATGAACGTGGGCTTCTGGCAAGGGATGGGCTGCACCTCACGAAACTTGGCAGGAATGTTTTTGAAAACAGTCTTGCAAGGAGGATTCAGAGGTCTTTAAACTAAGTTCCGCTGGGGAGGGAGACAATATTATTCAAGGCCAGGACTCGGCGAGCGCAGGGGGAAAAGGCCCAAAAGATATTGTACAAGCAGTACAAGTGGCCAGTGGCGAGAGGAGTAGAAACTATAGTACAGGACTTGCAGGAAGGGCACTGGGACTTAAGTGTCTCTACACTAATGCACGGAGTATGGGAAACAAGCAAGATGAACTTGAGCTCCTAGTACAACAAAATAAATACGATTTGATAGGCATCACTGAGACCTGGTGGGATGAGTCTCAGGATTGGAATGTAGGAATAGAGGGGTATAGCCTATTTTGTAAAAATAGACCAAACAAGAAAGGAGGAGGAGTAGCCTTGTATGTCAAGGATGTTTTCACCTGTGAAGAGATCCGTGACTTAAACCCAGAAAGCCAGGTCGAGAGCATCTGGGTAAGAAGTAAGGGAGCGAGAAACAATAGGGATATTCTGGTGGAGGTTTACTACAGACCTCCAACCCAGACTGAGGACTTTGATGACGCCTTCCTCAACCAAATGACCGCACATTCAAAAGGAAGAGATACAGTAATAATAGGAGATTTCAATGACCTGGATATATGTTAGCAGTCAAACTCTGCCAAGACAGCAAGGTCCAGCAAGTTTCTTGCTTGTCTTGCAGACAATTTCATGGTCCAGAAGGTGGAAGAGGCCACAAGGGGATCAAATATTCTAGATCTGATCCTGACCAACAGGGATGACCTTGTTAATGAGGTAGAAGTGGTTGGATCTTTAGGGGGGAGTGACCATGCCCTGTTGGAATTTGGCATTCAGTGGGAAGGAGAAGATACGTGTAGCCAGACACTCATCTTAGATTTTAAAAAAGCGGACTTCTGTAAACTTAGGGAGCTGCTGGCTGGAATTCAGTGGTCAAGAATAGTGAAAGGGAAAGGAGTTCAGGAGGCATGGGAGTTCCTTAAAAGGGAGATCCTGAAGGCACAGTCTAAAACTGTGCCAATAAGGAGGAAAAATGGAAGGCACCTGAAGAAACCAGAATGGTTGACTAAAGAACTCTCAGTTGAGCTAAGTGTTAAGAGAAACATGTACAGGAAATGGAAGAGGGGGGAAACCACCAAAGAAGAATTTAAGCAAGTAACTAGGAGATGTAGGGAGGAGGTCAGAAAGGCTAAAGCACAGAACGAACTTAGGCTGGCCAGAGACATCAAAAACAAAAAGGGCTTTTTTAAATATGTCCGTAGGAAAAGGAAAAAGAAGGAGACGATAGGGTTGCTGCGCAGAGAAGATGGCGAATTACTAACAGAGGGAAGAGAAAAGGCAGAACTACTTAACACCTTCTTTGCCTCAGTTTTTTCCCAGAAGGATACAAGCATTCAATCTGGCGGTTGGGGAGCAGGTGAGGAAGCAGGGGAAACGAGGCACATAATAGGTAGAGAGGTGGTACAGGAATACCTGGCCACACTGGATGACTTCAAGTCTCCAGGGCTAGATGAATCCCATCCTAGGATATTAAAAGAACTGGCAGAGGTCATTTCGGAACCGCTTGCTATAATCTTTGAGAAATCTTGGAGGACAGGAGAAGTTCTAGCAGACTGGAAGAGGGCAAATGTTGTCCCCATCTTCAAGAAGGGAAAAAAAGAGAACCCAAATAATTATCGCCCAGTCAGCCTGACATCAGGATCAGATCATTAAGCGGTCAGTTTCTAATCACTTAGAAAGCAACGCGGTAATCACGAGAAGTCAACATGGATTTCTCAAAAATAAGTCATGCCAGACTAATCTTATCTCTTTTTGTGATAGAGTTACTAGCTTGATAGATGAAGGGAATGCTGTGGATGTAGCATATCTCGATTTCAGTAAGGCCTTTGACAAAGTTCCCCATGACATTCTTGCAAAGAAGCTAGTAAAATGTGGGCTGGACAGGGCTACTGTCAGGTGGATCTGTAACTGGTTGACTGACCGTTCCCAAAGGGTGCTCACCAATGGCTGCTTTTCATCCTGGAGAGAAGTGACTAGTGGGGTGCCACAGGGTTCTGTCCTGGGCCCAGTGCTGTTCAATATCTTCATCAACGACTTGGATGAAGGAATAGAGGGCATGCTCATCCAATCTGCAGATGACACCAAATTGGGAGGGGTTGCTAATACGCCAGAGGACAGGATCAAAACTCAAAATGACCTGGTCAAATTGGAGAGCTGGGCCAAAGCTAAGAAAATGAAATTCAACAGAGAGAAGTGTAAGGTCCTACACTTAGGTAGAAAAAATGGAATGCAGAAATATAGGATGGGGGACACGTGGCTGGATGGCAGTACATGTGAAAGGGATCTAGGAGTCTTAATAGACCACAAGCTTAACGTGAGTCAGCAGTGTGATGCAGCAGCCAAGAAAGCCAACGCAATTCTCAGCTGCATCAACAGGAGTATGGTGTCTAGATCGAGGGAGGTACTGGTACCACTCTACTCTGCTTTGATTAGACCTCATCTTGAATACTGTGTACAGTTCTGGGCACCCCAATTCAGGAGGGACATGATCAGGCTGGAGCAGGTCCAGAGGAGGGCAACCAAAATGGTGAGAGGCCTGGAAGACATGCCCTATGAGGATAGACTTAGGGAGCTGGGTATGTTTAGTCTGCAGAAGAGAAGGTTAAGAGGGGACATGATAGCCATGTTTAAATATTTGAAGGGATGCCATGTAGAGGAAGGAGAGGGCTTGTTTTCTGCCGCTCCAGAGACCAGGACAAGGAGCAATGGATTGAAGCTGCAGGAAAGGAGATTCCACCTGAACCTCAGGAAGAACTTCCTGACAGTCAGGGCTGTCCGGCAGTGGAATCTGCTGCCTCGGAGTGTAGTGGAGTCTCCTTCTTTGGAGGTTTTTAAGCAGAGGCTGGATGGCCATCTGTTGGGAGTGCTTTGAGGGTGTTCCTGCATGGCAGGGGGTTGGACTGGATGGCCGTGTGGCCTCTTCCAACTCTACATTTCTATGATTCTATGATTCTATGAAAGAAAGAAAACTTGGTCAAGCCAGTCTCCTCATGCATCCACCAAAGCACCCTATTTGAGAATAGATCTTTTAATTAGAGAGGAATATAGGGGAAAGGGGGGATTCTTGCTCAGGCTAACCACCTTTCTTTTGAAAACTGGCAAGAGCTTACTGAATTAGTGAACCACAGGATAATAGTCTGTGAATGTAGGAGGCTTAGAATCAATTATTTTCTTTCAAGGAGAGTTATTAAAATTAATTGAAATCCGGACTATTAATCCCCATGAAAAATGTGCTGCTGCAGGATCCAGATATCCTGAAGCCTCTCAAACTTTGTATTGGGGAATGAAAACCGCTAATGTCACATATAGTTAATTATTGTCCGTGAGGAATTCAAAACATGCTGCAAAGAAAAAGGGTACAGTGTTGGAATTTGGGGGAGAGGAGACACCAGGGTGTACCAAATCATAATGAGGTGATAGGACAGCCATGTTGAAACATCTGAAAGGCTGTCTCACAGAAAATGGCACACGTATATTTTCTGCTATTCCAGACAATAGGACCTTCAGGAACCAATAGAGTTACATTAGAACAAAGGACGTTATGCCTAAACATTAGGAAGAAGCACCTTGCTAGTAAGAGCTGTTCGACGGTATAAGGGATGACCTCAAGAGATGGTTGACTCTGGCTGTTTCTGCACTATACTGTTATAGTGCTCTTATTCCACTTTCAACATAGAATCATAGAGTTGGAAGAGACCACAGGGGCCATCCAGGCCAAATCCCTGCCATGCAGGAACCCACGTCAAAGCACTCCTGACAGATGGCCATCCAACCTCTGCTTAAAAACCTCCAATGGAGAAGACTCCACCACACTTCCAGGCAGCAGATTCCACTGGTCCTTTCCGCATCGGGGTATTAAAATGGTACAGAGCGACCTCCGACGGAGGTCGTCTGCACTGTGGAGTGGATTGGGGCAGACTACTTTTCGTAGTTCCGCACCTCAATCCGCTCCAAAGCGACCAGAACTGGTGGCTCTGCATGTTTTTTTAAAACCTCTTTTCAGAGGTTTTTAAAAAGCATGGAGCTCGCAGCCCCGTGCAGCTCCGTCGCCGTGCTCCAGTGCAGATTTGCAGGCGCACACTAGTGCGTGCCTGCAGATCTGCCGAGGGTGGCCTTCCGGCTGGTGAGCTTCTCCGGTTGGTGGAGAGCCTCTGCCAGCCGGAAGCCACCATTTTGGATGCTGGAGGACTGCAGAACAGTGAGTTAGCGCTGCTCCGCATGGCGACGGACTTACCCAGCTGCCGGTAAGCTCCATTTCGGTGCGTTTTGCCCCATCTCCCCCTCCACATGCGGAAAGGGCCACTGCTGGACAGTTCTGACCATCAAGAAGTTCTTCTTGAGGCTCAGGTGGAATATCCTTTCCTGCAGCTTGAATCCATTGCTCCTTGTTCTATGGAATTCTGAGATTTGTAGTTTACTGAGGCCAAAGAGCTCTCTGGCTGAGACTTCTAAATGCCCCTTCCTAAACTGCAAACCCCAAAATTCCATAGGATGTGGAAGGTGGAATAATAACACTATAACAGTCTAGTGCAGAAATAGCCTCTATTTTGGAGGTGTTTAAATGGGGGTAGAACAGCCACCTGTCAGGGATTCTTTGGCTGTGAATCGCTGCATTAGAAGGAGGTTAGACCAGATGGCCCTTGGTCCTCCTTCCAATTCTACAGTTCTGCAAGTCTATGACACTCCTATGGACTAGAATTCTATTGAGGCAAAGAATGTATTGGGTTGTTTGGGGCAAATTCACTCAGCATTTTTTTCATTCATGCATCTAACAGGAACCTGATAATTGGTGGAATTGATAAGTATTGGGTTCTGGGTCTAGCATCAACTTGGAATCAGGCATTTGGGCCTGGTGACCTTACTAATGCATAGTAAGTGCAACTTTGCTTCTGACATTGGCAAATGGGAACTATAACCCATAGCTGCAATTTTAGGGCTTCCTTCACAGTATACAGCTATAGACCCATGATTCTGCTTTAACTGCCATGGCTGCTTCCTATGAAATCCTAGAATTCACAAGTTGGTGAGGCTCTAGAGCTCTCTGGTAGAGAATCCTAAATGCTCTGCAAAACTACAAATCACACAATTCTATAGGAAGCATCCAAGGCAATTGCAGCAAAATCAGTGTTACAACTGTGTTGCATGAAAGAGGCCCAGGTTTTGAGGGACCCTTAGCATAGGGGGATTGGGTGGGCCTGGCATGACAGAGGTGGTGAATCCACTGTGTATGTTAGTGTAGCTATGGGGGGACAAAATGAAGTCATTGCCTCCCAAGTAAGGTTTCTGACCCCCACCAATGAAATTTTGATTTACTCCCCAAATGATGTATTAACTTAAATTTTCACCTTGGAAGCTAAGCAGGATCAGCCCTGGTTAGTTCTTGGATGGGTGTCTGCCAATGAATACTTGGGGCTGGAGGCTACATTTTAGAAGAAGGAAGTGCAAAACCACCTCTGAGTATTCCTTGCCTAAAAAAACCCTGTGGAATTCAAGGGCTTGCCATACGTCAACAGGAGACCTGAAGGTGTGCACATTCGCACGCACACACATACACACACTTAGAAATACAGTGCAGGCATCCAAAGAACAGTGGCAGGTAAAGTAACCAAGAGAATGTAATCTCAGCAAAGAGAAATGTTCTAGATGTGAACAATTTTCAATGTTTCTTTCTCTGAAATGTGAGAAATTTGGGGACTGAAGGAACATTTCATTGGAGGCAGAATCCTTATTTGTGGGGGGGGGGGTTGTTGTCCACCATTTGTGTACCCCCCTGTAACTACACCCCAAGTTGAACAGAAGTTCTGTCTCTACTGGGCCTTCATTTAGTGAGATTTCATGAGGGGCTTGACAATTTCTGAACAGATTGTACTGCCACGCTGAGAGGAGCGATCATGACTAAGATGCTGGCAGCGGCAAGATATATATTTTTCATATCCCCTATTCGAAAGGAATAAGAGACTAGAAAGTGCAGAGGCTTTTGCTTTGTGGTTGTTGTGCACCTTCGTGTTGTTTCTGATTTATGGCAACCCTAAGTTGAACCCATCACAGGGTTTTCTGGGGCTGAGAGTGTGTGACGTGCCCAAGGTCACTCAGTGGCTTTCCAGGGAAATCGAACTCTGGTCTCCAGGATCATAATCCAACCCTCAAACCGCTACATTATGCTGGCTATCTTGCTAGGACCCTGTCCAAAATGATGTCTCTTGTCACTTTCCAACTCCCCCGCTCTTCCCAAGGCCAGTTTCATGTAGATAGCAGAAATTTTTACTGTAGAAGGACCTACGGATTGGATCAGCAGAGCGGGTCTGTCTGGCTTTCTGCTAAATATGTGCATTAAGCGTTGAGATGATTTATTTCAGGAAGAGATAAAAGCAAGCACTTGCTGGCTCCCCTAGCCTCAAAAATACATCCAGCCAGTTTTTTAAAATGCTGCTGGAAAACAGGAGGAATAAAAGCATCGTGTACTATCGAAAGATCGATGTAAGGAATTTGGAACTAACATGAGGGGGAAAAAACTGAGAAAACAAAGAAAAAAAGAAAAAAAGAAAAAGTCCCCCAAGGACCACCTTTTGATTTCAGGCATTGCTCTCCTGATCAAAAGGCATTGTGGCTGAATGAACATTGACTTCTCCCCTTTCTTATTTCACTTCTTACTCAGCATTGTTTTCAAGCAAAAAACATGTCAGAAAGGAATCGCCGCAAACAATAAAAGAAAACTTTAAAAAAGGCACACAGGGCAAGGAGACTCCTTGGAAATAAATTCCATTAATGGGGCTTTCTTCAGAGTAAATGTATTTAGGACTGAAATGGCAGAATGATACCTGCGATTACATCCCTCCATGGCCAGAATATTGATTATGAAGCCATAAAAAGGATAAATGGTGTGAATTGATCAATATGTGAAACAGAGCTTTCTCTTTACTGTGGAAGCTTTCTTAGACAGGATTCAGATACTAGAAAATAATTACTTTTTCAGACTAAAATGTCCAGAATCCCACAAAAATGGCTGTGGAAAAGTGGCCATTGTACTCCAAGAAAGGGGCTGTCTCATATGGGAAAAAGAGTATCTGAAAGTTTTTGGTTTGTTCCTCTACAAACTGATTTTGTTTTAGAGATGCTCATTCTGTTTTCCCCATTTCAGAGTATTTCCGCAGAGCTATCCCTGTTTCCAAAGACTTTTCACTTCCATTCCCCAAGTCATTTCAAATGAACCCACTACTTTTTGAGATGAAATGTTTCTGTACTTTTGTGCATGTTCATAATGTCTCAGAAGAGTAGAGACAGTTGCTGACAAGTAAACACAGTTATTGTTGCCAGGACACAAATTCAACTGAGATCAAATGAGGGAAAGAGGAATGTTAGCACTAAAATAAAATAAAATGACCTTAAGCTTAACTAGCGGAATATTGGTAGAGGAGGAAGGGGAAGAGGAGGAGGGAGGGAATGAAGGTCAATGGAAATTGATGAATTTCTCTGGAAATTCCCAAAATACCCAAAGCAACATTTCCAAAACTCTAAGGTTGTCGCTAAAACTTGGCCTGACTCCTATGGTTAATCCCAACTAGATACAGTCTTTCATGTTCTACCTGGAGGAGGTCTCCTCTGATGAGGAAAGGAAAAGAGTCCAAATAACAGGCTCCAGCTAGAGCCAGAGGTAGCTGTCAGTCCTTTCCTGGAAGTAGAGCCTAGACCATCCTATCTAGATATAGAAGAACAGAAGTCAGAGATACTGAACGCTTCTGACTGTGGCATGTACTGATCAGCTGTACTAATCAGAACAGCCAAGGTAATCTCTTTGGTAGAAGTCAAAACACCCACTATTTCCACTCACCTTTGTGTTACATTCCCTGCTCTCTTATTTTCTGACCTCTGGCTTGTTTCTGGGACTATTCTTTTCAGTGACTCCCTGCCTGTCCTTGGACTCCTCTCAAATTTTTTTTTCCTGCTCAGACTCTAGATTGCATTGACCATGCTTCTGCTCTTACACATCCTCTGTGTTTGATTAGTTTCTCCATTGCTGATTCTCTTAAGAACCTCCACTGCTGGTTCCCCAGGACATTTGTTTCTCAGAAACAGAACAGTCCCACTGAATCTGTGGCATATACCTGCGTGCTGGCTTACCATCAAATTGATTCAATAGGTCACCACTGGTTGGGACAAGCCCTTGTCTACCAAAAGTACACAGGATTACATCCAAGATTTAGCAGTTTTGTAAAAGCTTGGGAAGTGTTGGCTGGTGTCCTGTGAGACAGCTGTGAGGTCATAAGAGAGACTTACAACCTTGTACTCTTTGGCACTCACATTTACAGTCACAGCACCATTGTCACAACTGCAAATTGTCAGGGTCCAGGGTATGGATGGAGAGGATTATCAGATGCAGGCACCTGGGCTGGGACAGGAAGCACGCACTAGGATGGGAGGTCAGGGGCCAGAGTTCAGCCAGGGTCCAAGGCAACAGAGGCCTGACTTGGTATCAAGAGTCCAAGGAGCTAGGGGCAAGAGGCAAATCCAGGAAACAGGTCAAAGGTCAGAGTCCATGGGTCAGAAGTCAGCAAGGCCAGTACTACTGAAGCATCAAGAGAGGCAACACAAAAGACCATGTTGCTGTGGCCAAGGCTGCAGAGAAAACCCAGCCCTTGCTGGGTTTAGCAGGGTCCTGGTCACTCCAGCTGCCCTGCATCTGAGCAGCCAGCTGTGCCTGAGGTACTGGGCAGGATTCTGCAGAGACTGCAGGGCCTGCAGAGACTGCAGGACTGCAGGGCCAAGATCTTCACAGGCAGAATCCTGCAAGGACTCAGTCAAGGACCCAGACCCTTACACTAACACACCTTAAAATGCATCTTCATCAACCCAAGGAGTTCTGTGGTGCTGATGAGCATGACATTGAAGGATGATGCAGCCAGACCCTTCCTGCCCTCTCTCTGGTGGGAGGGGACCAGAGCAGCACTCTACGCATCAGTGCTGCAGAACTCCTTCACTCAGTGTGGCTGCCTGGGTTTTAAAATGGATTTTGGGGGGTCAGATTGAGAGACAAAGTATACCTATGCTATTATACTATGTGTTCCTCACAGGATCTCAGACATTATCGACATGTTTTCTATGCTTGAGGAAACTATCAGGGTGTATGCATGAACTAGCGATTTAACATATATTTACATATTTTCTTGTCCTCAAGAAAATATATCTTGACATGTTGGGATACACATTTTAAAGTCAATTGCAAAAAAAATTTTTTTTTGATTTTCTAACTTTTTAAATCCAATTTTATGAAGGGTCCTATGTAAAATGACACGTTTTGGCACAAAAATGTTGGCTTGTGCACAAATGACCCTACCAAGCTTTGCAAAAAGAGAATGTCTCAAAATGTGAAACACTGTCCAAAATGTGCAAAACCTCTCCTAATCACACCCAATCAGGAAGGGGAAAAGGTGGATTGATTGATTGATTGATTGATTGATTGATTGATTGATTGATTTCATTCTTGCATGGGACAACAAGGTACAGGAAGGGTTACCCTCCTAGCCGGGATTCCATGTTTTCATGTTCATGGAAACTGGAAATGAATGAATGGTTGGATGTTAGGCCCTTTCCACATGGCATTTGCCATGCAAAAGGGCGCCTGGAGCGTCGAGCGATTGTGAGGAGCGATCTGCATGACGCACTCACAATTGTGCTATGCTACAGGAGTCAGCAGGTGGCGATCGTGCACCTTTTCATTTTCAACTGGAAGCTGAAAATGGTGCGTGATCGAGAATTGCTCATGAGGCCTGCGTGCACTTACCTGGTGTGCGGGGCCTCCGGAGCTGTGCCAGTGAAGCTTCCTGCCCCAGCACAGCCTAGGAAACTCCCAGGCTGCACTGCGGAAAGAAGAGATGGGTTCTTGCACGAGCAGGCAGCTCGTGCAGAGCTGAAGCAGCAGGGATGCGAAATCCTCTCACCATAGGCTGCTCATGCAATCCCCACACCCCAGCGCCGAAAAAAGGTAAGGTGCGGAAAGGGCCTTAGTTTCCCTTAAAAGAGCTAAGGGAAATAGTTTCTGCTGTAACTCTGCCTCTATTAGGCTGTTTGCTTGTAGAACTAGCTCAGAGACAAGTACATGTTATAAAATGTGCAAGAGTAACTTTGGATCAGTGGCCTAAATAACCTGATTGCACCAAATCACACCCGGTCTTGGAAGTTAAGTAGGGTCAGACCCACGTATACTGAAAACCATGAAGGAACACCAGGGTCCATAGACTGTATTCACAGAAAGGCAATGGCAATGTACATCCAGGTATTACTCACCTAAGAAAAAACTAGGGATGAGACAAATCTACAATTTTCTGAATCCGGATCTGAATTTCTGGAAGGTTCTGCAAATCATGATTCTTTCAAATACTCCCTGGGGGGTGGGCAGGAGAAAAGCAGGGAGCATGAGATCACTCTCCCTGCAACTTTCTGTCCCTGGCCCCAGGCAGGATTGCACCAGGGGGGGGCAAAGAATGCAGAGTGCGAGATCGTGTTCCCTGCCACCTCCTCCTCCCGGCATGGGCCCAATCGTGGTAGTGGTAGGCAGGAATAGAGCAGAGAGTGTGGGATCTTGCTCCCCACCACGTCCCCCCACTGCCGTGGGCCCAATCACAGCAGCAGCAGGCAGGAATAGAGCAGGGAGTGTGGGATTGTGCTCCCCACCACTTCCTCCCCCCCGCCCCACCCAATGACACTGGTGGAGGCAGGAGGAGGTGCAGATTTAAAAGATTCGATTCGCCCATTTTGGCCCGGAGATTCATACCCCTGAATCTCGAATCCTTCCCCAGTATTCGAGGATTCAAGGATTTGATTGGTCCATCTCTAGAAAAAACAGCGAAATTCATAGTCAACATAAGTCAACCAGTGACTTTAAGGCATATGCAGTATAGGGTTACCAGTTCAGGATCATCCCAGGTCCTGAAGTTTCCTGCCCAAGACCTAGAGATGGTCCCTCATGATTTTGTTTAAGTGTTATACTTTAAGTTCCAACCACACTTGCTCACAACTTGTCATTCAAACATGCATACACATTTTTTCCTGTTTAGAAACAGAACAGAACTCTTAGATAAAGAGGCTCATCCTGGATCAAGGCAAAATGAGAGGATTATTCCTTCTCGCCTACTTAAGGAGAAGGGATAAGGAACATTTAATCTAGCCTATTTGCTTCTAGTCAGAAGTTGGAAGCAGAGAAGAGGATGAACTCTGGTGTTATAAAAACTGAGAAGTATGGAGGAAGCTAACTAAATAAATATATTGACCCTGTCCCCAGAGAGTCTTAGCAAGTTGCAGCTACAAATCAATTAAGCCTTACAAATGTAGCAAGCTGCCACTCCACCAACAGAGCTACAGATCAGCACACAACTCCTTCACCCAGCCCAGAGCTGAACTCACCAAAATGGAGACTTTGCACCCTCACGTCCCACTTGGAAAACTGGAGACTCAGGGCCAGGCCCTGAGATGTGGCAACACTAATATACATAACTGTACATCAAAGTCTCAATAGTGAAATGCCTCATAAAGGATTTGGGAGATAACAGAATCAAGATCAGAGCTTTTCCAGAAAGGTAGATTACGAAAAGTATATTCTGCTGGCAATTTAGTGGTGGACATAGAATCATAGAGTTGGAAGAGATGACAGGGGCCATCCAGTCCAACTCCCTGCTATGCAGGAACACACATCAGAGCATTCCCAACAGATGGTTATCCAGCATCTGCTTAAAAACCTTCAAAGAAGGAGACTCTACCACACTCCAACGCAGCATATTCCACTGCTGGACAGCTCTGATCATCAGGAAGTTCTTCCTGAGATTCAGGGGGAATCTCTTTTCCTGCAGCTTGAATCCATTGCTCCTTGTCCTAGTCTTTGGAGCAGCAGAAAAGAAGCCCCCTCCCTCTTTGACATGACATCTCCTCAAATATTTAAACATGGCCATCATGTCCCCTCTTAACCTTCTCTTCTGCAGACTAAACATACCCACCTTCCTAAGCTGTTCTTCATAGGGCATGGGTTCTTCATAGGCCAGACCCTTCAGCATTTTGGTCACCCTCCTCTGGACATGCTCCAGCTTGTCGATATAATTCTTGAATTGAGGTGCCCAGAACTGGACATGGTATTCCAGATGAGGCCTAACCAATGCAGAATAGAGTGTCACCATTTCCTGCCTTGACCTAGACACCATACTCGAATTGATGCAACCAAGAATGGCACTGGCTTTCTTCGCTGCTGCATCACACTGCTGACAGTAAAGGCTGTTCCAGACAAAAGAAGGAGAGTGAAAAGCAGGGCTGAGTGGTGTCATTTTCTCTCCTTCATGTTTTGGATTTGTATTGTTATGCTCATGATTACTCTCACTATGGCATTGTATTAACATAATAATTGCATGAATTTTTATCTGCTGTACTTTATCTTATTTTAAATGATATCCCTGTTTACAATTAAGGCAGAGAAGAAAACATGATGACTAATAATAATAGAAACATCACATCATAAAGAGATGTCTCTGCTCATATAATTTTGTACTGTGTTATATTATCATAATGTAAATCCCAATAATCTATGAAACTGTTCCATTGCTCCAGAAACCTGATTATTACCTCATCTTCTATCTATTCTCTCCATTAGTGGAACCAGTTTTGCTATCATCTGACACTAGGGATGTAAATCTTTGATGTTTTTGGCCTCACGTAACAAGGACAAACAATGTTCCATCATTTTCTCCCTGCTACAAGAGAAAATGGATATTTTCACAACATTTCCACCCAGTATTTGCACATCCTTGAGTGTTTAGGAAAGTTATTCACATTTTTTTCTGCACAAAAATTATGGGTTTTGCACGCACACACACACACACACTCTCTTACCACAGTTTTCACACAAACAAGTATGTTTCTAGAAAATATCCCTTTTTGTGCAAAAATCATGTGTTTTGAACAAAACCTGTCACTTTTTACACCCAAAGAGCATGTATTCTGCAGAGATAAGCAGCTGTGACTGGGTGTGAAGTTCTTCCACTTCTGGTTCAGGGGATCTGCTAAAATATGACCTATTTTCAGCAACTGGGGAGAGTGGAGGTAATGGAGAGCAAAGTAAGGCAAAGTAACATGGTTTTTGTACTGATTTGTCTATTTTCTTCATATTTTTCAGTTGTTGTTTTTTTAAAGATTTTGGGTCTGAGGACTTTGTGGTTTCTGTGGGGAGGGGGTAGTGTAATACCTGCCGGCAGACCCAGTCCTGGGGAAGCATAATATTTATTATCCAAAGTTATTAAGCCAAAGGTTCACCGGACAGAAATGTGGACACCCGAGTCTAAGACCGAAGTATTACTGGCAAGATCGGACCAAAGCTCTCCCAGTCATGTCTCCAAGAGGGAAACCTTGAAAGGAGCGCACGCACACACAATGGACCGGCAACCACAATGGCACCTTGAGGGAATTACATGTCCTCCTGATGAGATTAACGCTTGCAACAGTGAGAAGTACAAAGACGAAGTCTATCTGCATAATTCGGCCATTGTCCTTTCCTGGGAAAGGATCTGCCCTCATGGCACATTTTGCCCTATAATTGAGTCCCCTTTTGGGACTCTCTTCAGAGAACTGCTGCACTTGACTAGTGCCCTGGCATTCTGCTCGTCGTGAGCTCCCATCCGCATTCTTCCTTGGCTGAGCCGCCTTCACCTTACTTCTTCCCGGGCTGAAGACTACAGGATCAGATGCAGTATAAACCGCTCTCTTTCCCTCTGCTTTTCCCAATCTTCACATCTTTCCAACATTTGTCCTTGTGTGCTTGTGTGAGTGACTGCTTCATTGTGTGTACGTGTGTGGATATTTTGCCAATTCTGCTGAATAAACTACTGGTGATTGGACATTTGGCCCGGCACCCATGCGGTCTGAATCCGTAGACATAGGGTTCGAGATCTCACTGTGTTGCCCTGCTCTCCACTTTGCTAAGCAGTGCTCCGCTAATTTCCCCAATCTTCATATTTTTGGATCAAATTGCAGGTGTCCCCCAGGGACCCCAAGAAGTAAGGGTAACAGTGGGCTTTGAAAGTTCCCAAGTGCTGCATAGGGGTCACTACCCATATTTTTCTCCTTCATTTGAAAGTGTAATTCAAGTCTAGCTCCTTTTTCAAACATACCTTTCTGACCATACTACTACTACTACTACTACTACTACTACTACTACTACTGTTGTTGTTGTTGTTGTTGTTATTTTACGAGTCTGTTTGAGATCTGCATTTTAGGAACTCCAGGCTTCTCACCCAGCCAAGGATTTCTTCTTCCTTGGCTCATTGTCGTCCTGTTCTACTGGCTGCTCTGTACTCTTGAAATTGTCTCGCTGAACATTTGCAGACTGCGCCTTCCCTTGCTATTTTTAAATTTCAGTTGGAAAATTTTCTTGTTGTTCCAAAGCTTTTCAAATCTGAGTTTAATGTTTTACAGTCTTGTATATTTTGATTATGTGTATTTGTCAGTTTGCCTTATGTTATTTTGCATTTTTTAGGGGGAAGTCTGGGTAATTTGTTTCACAATTGTATTGTATAGGGTTTTTTTTATAGTTCTATTATTCCTTCCTTCACTCTGTATGTGTGTGTGACTTTGGCAGGACGTGCTGGTTTTTGTTGTTTTACTTGTAAAGTGTTGTGTACATCAGTGGTGCTATATAAGCAAACAACAATCATAACAGCAATAACAATAGGAACAATAATAAAAATAGTGATGTGGATTTTTTTTTTCCTTTCAGGTGAGCAAAGCTCCTCCACTGCTAGAGGCTTGTCCTCTCTGCCATGTGGCTGTATACTCTGCTGTGTAGTGCCTGCTGTTTGTTCAGGTACTCTCTTTGCTCCTACCCTTCCTTTCTTAAGATGGCCATCGGATGTAGTTAGAACATCAGAATTCTGCTGTTCTCTTTCTGAGGGGAGAGTACCAGTAAGCCTTTTGCCTTGTCTTTTTTTCTTACCCCCAGGAACACCCAGGCCAGAAGCAAAGGAATGGGAGGGGGCACTCTGGAGAGGAATCCTTGGGGGTGGGGAATTATTTACAGTTTTTCCACTTGCATGAGAATTCTGTGCCCTGAACCCTCACGAATGTGGAGGGACTAGTGTATCTATTTATCCGGATTTATTTTCTTTAAAAGTCAATCAGATCCCCTTGTTCAACCCTGATACAAGCAGTCTTCATGATAAGACATAATTTCATTCACAGTAACATCTTCCCATAATCCATTAACCAGATTGTCAACTCCAGGCAAAGAAGATACTTTGCATCAGTAAATAATTGGTAAGTCAACACTTACATAAATTCCTTTGATTCAGTTAGGTCTGCTTTATTTGATACCAACAATTGCATTTAGGCCTTTATACCCAAGAGATTGCACACACTATTTTATTTTATTTTTATTGTATTTTCTTTCTTATAGTGACCAAATGTCTTTAAAGTTTATTATCCCCTCATTTATATTCTTTCCAATTTAATTTCCTCCAAGCACCATTAGCTATTCTTGAGAGGGTCACGAGCCTTCAGTTCAATAGAATCACTGTAATTGGCAAGCTCCATTCCTCAGTCTAAGGACAGTAACAATCCTATTTATCCAGGTTCAAGAAGGCATGAGAATCATCCCTTACAAACAAATGCAACAACAGATGAACAAAAGTAGATGCTTGCTTCAAAAAAGCCAAACCTAAATCTTGTAGGGAAAAAAAATCAGCCCACAAAGCTATGCAAATCAATTCCCAACCACACTTTCAAAAGTCAAAGTGTGGATATATACAGCCAGATTTCAAATGTGAGCATAAGGTTTTGAGGATGAAATCTTCCTCTTCCTCTTCCTCCTCCTCCTCCTCCTCCTCCTCCTCTTCTTTGAAAGCATAACTCCTGATGCTTCCCAAGGATAAATCTACCTTGTTACCTGTTTTTTGCTCATGCCATTTGACACTGCTGAAGTCTTTCTGGCAGTGTTACATCACAGATGAATGCCGCAGCATCTCCAGCAATCTCTAAAGGCAACACTATTGCCCATTATGCCTGTCATGAAACTCTGGGGATCTCTGTAGCAGGAGTGTAGTGATGACAGGAAGGGGGAATAAGTGAGGGCATGCCCCTCCAATGAGAACTCTTACCTTCCCCATGAAATTTTCCTTCTGTTCCCAAAGCTCTAGCATTTACTTGAGCATTTAGAAATACATTTTAGCTATCTAAAGAAAAGCATGTAGTGGAATCCTGCAAAACCCCAATTCTCATGCTTCATGCACTTACTAAAACATTATAGCAGTTTTCAAAGAATTAGCCAAGTTAGTCTGTTGTAGCATAAAAAGTGAAAAGGATTGGAGAAAATAAGGAACTTTAGCAGCACCTTTAATACAGATTTGTATTTTATCATGAGTTTTCACTGATATCAGCACATTTTTTCAGATGGCAGTGGATTGATACCCATGAAAGCTCACGGTAAAATAAAGATCAGTTACTCCTAAAGGCACTGCTAGATTTCTTTTTTCTTTTCTTCTTCTTGCTGTTGTTGTTGTTGCTGATTTTGTTGTTGTGTGCCTTCAATTCATTTCTGACTTATGACGGCCTTAAGGGGAACCAACCATGGTGTTTGCAGGGTCTGTGTGATGTGCCCAAAATCATCCAGTGGGTTTTCGTGTCCAAGCGGGGGATCGAACTCAAGGTCTCTAGGGTCATAGCCCAGTGGTCCAACCACAATAACATGCTGGCTTTCTACTCCTCCCTTTTTACTAAAACAAGCAAACTTTACTAGAACCTTTGGTGCATTTACCAATGTGTTTGAAAATCTAGTCTCCATTTTGACATACATTTGAAAACCATACAGGCATTCAATTCTTTATCAAAAAAACAGCAAATTTAATATTCTTGCCTATTGAAAGTAACACATGTAAAGGAATTTTCCAGTGGATAGTTTCTTTCTAATTTTGCAAAGAAATCAGAGTGCATAAAAGTTTATTAAAACTCCAAATCATTATGGTAGGTTGACCTTTTGCATTGACCTTCTAGTCATTGTTACTTAGTTTTCACAGCTATTTTGCTTGTGTAAAATACTGCATGTTAAATTGACTTGCTTTTTGGGGGGAAGTTACACAACATGATGTCTAATTAATATGCATTATTTTGCTGGCCTAAATACCCAAAAGCCACCAGATCCTGTTTGCTCTTGGAAACTAAATAGGTTCAGTTCTGGTTAGTACTTGGATGGAAAACCACCAATGAAAGCCAAGTGGTGTAGGCTATATTTAAGAAGAAGGGACTGGCAAAACAACCTCTGAGTATTCTTTGCTGAATTCATCAGGCCATCATAAGTCAACAACTACATATACACCTACAACTGAGGATTTATTTTTGTCATTCTCTAGAAAGACCTTCTCCCCAAAGAGACATTTTAATAGTAACCAATACCCAAGGATGTCTTCCTTACCCCCAATTTTTATCCGATGAGGAAAATCTTGGACCAGTGAGAATCTTTACAATTTGGGACTTATTCTGCACAAAATGCACACATACATTTTGTGCAGCTCAGCATTTTCTGCACAAAAAAGGTTGTATTTCTCTGGGAAAATGCCAGCTGAAAATTTTGCACAGAATAAGTCCTGTGAAATAATCTTTGAAAATTGCACCATTTTCATATGCTTTCTTGTAGTGGCAAATTACCGGTTGCTCCATTAGAGAAGTAAGTTAGTGAAGAATTGCATCCCTAACAAACACAAACATTATCAAAAGGAAGCAAGGCAGATTCACCTATCCCTGGTCTGCCAATATTGCCTCACAAAAGGTGTAGAGTTTTCAGGCATCCCATATCTAATCCAGCCCCTTAGTGGGTGATACTAGTAAACATTCTGACAGCACAGGAGTGCAGACAATGGTTGGGAAGTAAATGGAGGAGTCATAAGTTCTTACCGTTTGTATGCGCACACGCACACACACACACACACACACACACACACATATCCTTCTATTCTATTTTGCAAATCTTCAACATTTTTCTTCAAATCATAGCTTAGGCATGACCTATAGATAATAAAAAATAATAGAGGAGAAAACAAGAGCCAGCATAATTGTGTTAAACATATGGCTGCTTCCTATGGAAAGAGGCCTAGAGGGATATTAACTGGGGAATAAATAGGGATCCTTTGCCATTTAGATAATGAAGAAAGCACATTTCTTGACATATTTTCCCACTTTCCTCCCTTCTCTCATTATCTTTTCATTCACTTGCTCGCTGTTTTTAGCTCTCAGGAGCCAAATCACTTTGAATATTAAGCCTATAGCAATCAGAAGTGATGTGGATTTATAGCCAGACACCAGGGAGGAAGAGCTTGTTATAGTTTTTAAAACTCATTTCCCGAGAGGTGGTTTTGGATTCATGGATAGAATGTGGAATGGAAATGAAAACTGAGGGACAGCAAGGCCTGACATGTCAGTAGGTTGTAAGAGATCTAGGACTCTGGATGTCTGGGGGTTTTCCACCTTAGGAAGCATTCTTAGCAAGCTTGGCCAGTTAGTTCATCAGCCTACCTGGAAGACTGAAGGTTTGCCCTGGATGGCTTAGAAATTTGCTCTGGACAGCTCAATCAGAGATTAGGCATGATGGGAACAGCAGTTCAACACCATCTGCAGAAGTAAAGTTGCTGGCAGAATCCATACTTCTTCATCTCGATGAAAGAATCATTGTGTAGCTATGGAGACAGCCAAGGTTAAACTTCTGGATGGCTCCCGTAGAAGCCATTGCAGCTACAAGTAGAGCAGCTATAAACTTAAGAGTGGATTCACCACTCCCACAGTAATGATTCCACCAGCCACCCTTGGACTTAGTGAGTTAGGCCTGCATGCATACATCAGTACAGTGAAGGGAAGGGTAGACCTTTGTAATGGGGCATGAAAAGATGTACCATAGAAAACAACAGGGAGGGAAAATAGCTTAGGGACGAGAAACCTTCCATTCTTGGTTTCATTCTCAGGAATGCTTAAAAGGAAGTCTGTGAAACCAAGAATGGAAGCTTTCCCGTCCCTAGTCCAAAGTTCAAAAGAAATGACATGAAACACAACTGAAAGTGATACAGTTCTAGTTCCAATCATGTCAGGCACATCTTTATGCTTGATGAGAGCATGGTGACCAAAAATTGTCCCCTACCCTTTCCACAGTTGCTCACCCTGGACTCTTTGTAGGGAATTATCTATGACTCATAGATATCACAGGGTAAGATTAACATGGGGTCCCTTGGCTAGGAGAGGGCCAGGAGCACACTCCTGTTCCAGCTTCAAACTATGGTTTCCCTGTGTGAAAATAACATATGAGCACAACTGTGGTCAAGCAAGATGAAGGCAGAAGGGATACCACTCAAGGGATTTTTTTAAAAAAAATGTTTTAAAAAATGGCGTTGCGAAGATGATAGCTTGAGATCCTAGTTGTGTAATATAAATTAGGGATTGGAAAAAAAATGTCCATAATAATTCAAAAAATGTGGACCCTCACAACTGAGAAGCCCCTCAGGAAGAGTAATAGATCAGTGGATGAAAAAAAAAATGCTTAGAAAAAGACCTGCTGTTTTGTTTTGTTTTCTTCACCAAAAACCTGTTTCCTATACAGAAAACACCATTTGGTACAACTCTTTTCATCTAAGTTTCTCTACACAGAAAATTTCTCTGAAACATTTCGAGGTGCTTGAATATGGAAAGAATACTATAGAGAAATATCTGGGTTTTTTTTTTTCTTGCAGTAGGAAGAAAACGACCATAAGTGTTCTTCCTTGCAGCTGAGGATTTAGATCCTTGTGCAGGATTATACAGCCTTGACTACACTGCAGTACCGGATCTCGCCATTGCTCAATGATCCACACAATAAATGCTACAGTCATGCATTCTCTCTTTGTGCAACAGTTGATGCAGCTCCACCTCAAATATATTTCTTCAGTAAGGCCACTTCCGCACTAGACTGTTATAGTGCTATTATTCTGCTTTCAACATCCTATGGAATCCTGGGGTTTGCAGAGGCCGTCCCAAAACTACAAACATCAGGATTCCCTCGAATGTTGAAAGCGGAATAATAGCACTATAACAGTCTAGTGCGGAAATGGCCTAAGTTTCTTCTTCTAGGGAACAATGAGTAAATTTAGCAATATTCTTCCTGTTACAATAAAGTCTTCAAAATTATGCAGTTTTGGAAGCCTACTCACAATTTGGGACTTATTCTGTGTAAAAATTTCATACAGTTATTTTGCATATATAACGGTTCTTTCTGTGGAGGAAGAAACATGATTTCCTGCGCAGAAAATGTTCCTTCTGTGCAAATCAACCATGAGTGAATTCTGTGCAGAATAAATTTCCAACTACAGTATTTTCTGCACAGGAAATAGTGTTTTCTATATAGGAAATAATATATCTGCACAGACATTCTTTTTCTGTGCAAAAAAAAAAGTTTTTTTCTTCTGTGCCAATATTGAACAAAATAACTCTTGAACTGCAAAGATTCTTGTCAGTCCAGAATTATTCTCATCAGGGTTTCCCATGACATGAAAAATATGATTTTCAACCATTTCTGAATATTTTCAAATATTTCAAATATTTCAATATTTTTCAATATTTTCAATATTTTTGCATCCCTACTCTCCACTCATGTACAGACCTCCCAGACTTCTCTGTGCTGTACATTTGTGCAACTGGGCTTGTGCAATCATGAACCTTTGTACAACCTTTGAGAAAGTGCAATCACTTACACAACGACATTAAAGCTGACATAAAACCATTGACATGATTAAACCCACTGTTTCCATTTTGATTGAAGAATAATAATGACTGCGGTATAACAACGGTTGCATGAACGTTACTTAAACGACTCCATTTATTTTCTACAACACACCCCAAATGACATGGTTTTCTCATTCTTCCCCACTTGCTTTTAATAACAAGAGTCAAAGCTTGCCTTATGCTATCCAGGTGATTGCTCTGGCTTGCAAATACCTCGGGAGATTATTAATGTACTGCTCAGATTTGTCAGATGATGGAAAATTTCATTTCCTCTTTCCTAAACACCTTAATTTGTTGTTCAATTATCACATTTCCCCAGGTGTCATCATCTTCGGAAGCATTAAAAGCACAGAGGAACAACTACATTTACCAAAACAAAACAAAACAGATTAAAAATCACATCTAATCACCCCGAGAATGGCAGTGTTCCCTCATCATGTTAATGATAATTACTTTTGACTATGTTTATTAGGATGCATGAGGCGGAGGGAAGAATATCATTTTCCAATCTCCTTTTCAATCTTTCATCAATAAAAAGGTCAGTCCTATATAAATAGTTGTGACAAGGAAGTCATGGGTATGTGGGTTGGGTTTCTAACTGCAAATAATGGCCTGGAGACTATCACTCTGAGGAGAGAAAATGTGGGGGAGAAAAGATGTATCATCCTTTACCCCCAGATTCTTTGAGTCATCACAATCTCTCCCTCTCTCTCGCTCTGCTTCCCCTCTCTCTCTCTCTTATACAAACAGTGATGAAGATAGTGTATCTTGCCTGCGTCGTGAAAATCTACACTATTATTGTTACACAGTGGTTGTACTACACCACCTTTCTGCTGAATTGTGCAACCAATTCCGTATCTGCAATTATGCATAGTTATTGTCCCATTGTTCAAAGGGGGTTGCCCAGTAGCTATTTTTCCAATCTCAATGGACCAAGTGACACATAAGATCTCTTACTGAAAAGCCTGTCAAATGCAACAAGGTTTTTCCATATTTGAGGAAGGGTTTTTTGTTTTTTTGGTGGAACAAAAATAATGCTTTTCTCTCTTTTAAGCATAGAAAGGCAAGGTTTTCCTACAAAAAAAGTTTGAATAAAATATATTGGGTATGTACGAGAAACCTTCAGATAATTTTGGGGAACAAGTCACCAAATGTGACCTATTATTAAACAAAAAGAAAAAAAGGAAAAGCTCTTTTAGTCTCTTCCAGCAAGCAAATATCAATAATATTAACAATAATTTCAATAAACAGATCTTTGTGTCCCTAACTACAAGATAACTGATGATGACGATGATGATGATGATGAATTGCAAAAAATAATCACAACCACTATCACCCTGCAAGGTAGAGACAGTTTGAAAATTCTTGCCTTGTCTAAAGAAACCAATGGGTTCCAAGGTCACAGAATCATAAAATCTTAGCATTGGAAGAGTTCCAAGGGCCATCTAATTCAAACCCCTGCCATGCAGAATTCAAACTCACCTATCCCTGTCCAGTACATATGTATGTCTATCTTCACTTCCCTGCCACTGTGGGGATAAATGACAGCATGCTTGCAGGCCAGCATTCCAAGAGTTTCAGTTCTTACACTGAGTGGAAATGTGACCTGCAAATATCTGAAGAGAAAGGACAAAATTAATTTTTGTACCGTATAAGGGCTGAATCATCTCAGCACCAAGAGGAATGGAGTGCTCAAAGCTGAGTATGAACACCATTTAAACTAATCTTCATGATCCAAATCTAATCTTGCAGAACTGCACAGGTACACCACAGCCAGAACCCCCGGAGCTGAATTTCAATTTGTGGAATAGACGTCCATGAAATTTCATCTAACGTGTTGGCTGGAGCTGAAAGGTCATCTAGACAAGTGCCATTTGTCCCCCTGACAACTCCACTGCATGAGGTGAGCCTATGGTTTCTGACCTACCAAGGGGAACATGGCCCACCAGCCATGGATTGACCCCTATGTTGCCCTATACCAGAATTCTTTTGAGCTGATAAGCTAGAGAAAGCAAGGAATCAGGGCAGAAACAGTCAGAATGTAAAAAGAAAACTACAGCTCACATAATCTGTATACAATAACAGTGGCTGGTGGCTCTAATGTAAAGTGATAGTGGTGCATCTGCTCTAGTTTTAGTCTAAACTTTGTATTTGTGGGGTTATGTGGCAATTATGAACGGTTAATTGCAATACTGTGCAACTGAATTATGCAAACAAATGTGAAGTGCACAATTGAAATGTTACATGCAAATCTATATGGGAATGCACAATGGAACCCCATGCACAATGGTACCGCAAGTTCAACTCTGTTTCCACTACCTTTGACTGACCACAGTCAAAAATAGTAGTCCAAACCATGGTCAAAAAAGTGTAACCACAATATATTAAGGGAATATACACATGCATAAGTCACTAATAGGATGCCATCCACTGTTGTCTGCACAGTTTACATCATCATTTGTCACCAACCTGATTCTAGCCTCAATGCCCCGTGTTGTTTATATCTGAAACACAGAGGACTGAAGAGGTCACTATAAAGCAAAACACATAGGAGCAGTAGCATGTCAGCAAAAACGAGGACATGCAGAAGCTCCTCAGAAGAATTAAGCAGAAAATTGCACAGACTTGTTGGGTAGCCATGCACTGCTGGGTGTGTACACCATCTAACAAAGCCACAGTTTGAGGCCTCTGAATTAAGATTGAGGGAGAGAGAGAGAGAACATAGTTTATCGAAAATCTGCAATTTCATTGTGGTGGGTACTCTCTCTGCATATGCTAAGTGCAACAATTCCATGCTGCCATTGTGCTGTTACCATGCCGTACTCTCCCATTCCGTGGTACAGTATAATTAGTGAAAAATATCATTTAATTGGCAAGAGATATCATTTCTAATATAAAAAGCATACACTTATGGCTGGACAGCCTGTGGAAAAGGACTCTTGTTGGAAGCTGTGTTCTAAGGCACATGACCTCAGCGTGGCCAGGTCGTAAATTCAAGAGGATTAGATGGAAAAGCCCAGAGCTGAAGGGTTTGCAATAATCCTCTCAATGACCCAACCTTCAAATATAATAGCAAATGAGAATGCCTTGGTGAATCAACCAATCATCCTGTAACCTCTTCCTGCGGAACCTCTCCTTTGTTCTCTCACCTGTCCAGGCATTAAGAGACTATCATAACTCCCATCAATGCTTTGTCACCTAAAGTAAGACCATTAGTCAGTTACAGACCCCTTTTGTTTGCTCTGCCAGAGAGCAATTAACACATTTCCTTTCAGGGAGAGAAACAGAGTACTTAAACCCTGGTTCCAACCTGACAATTCATAGTACCTGAATGCATGCAAGAGTAGCACTTTGTCCTTTGGCTCTGAAGTTCTCATGCTCTATGATACCCTCAAACTCTTGTTTGAACAATCCCACTTCAATCTTTTGCTTCTGGAACAGTAATTGTCACCCACTTCACCCCAAAATCTCTTGCTAGCCAACCTTTCTCTCCTTCCCCTTCATTAGTCTTGTATGGTTCATAAGACTGCTTGATTGCTTGTGTGGGTCTGTGGATCCCCCAATAAAGGCATTCTTTTGACTCTCAGCTGGTGTCTTGCAGTTAGTACCAGTGTACCCAGGTGAAAATGTCCCATGGTTACCCCCTCTCATAGGCCTCATTTGAGCTTTGATTCCCTACCTTTCTCAGGAGACACTGGCATCTCTGGGGGACCTCAAGGTCACCCACCTTTGTGGGTAAGAGTGCTCATAATTGTCATGGCCAGTTCATTAACTGGTGACTCATCATCTAGTAAGAAGCTTCTCTGTACTTACCTAGGCTATTCCTTCTAGAAAAAGCATGGGCCTGGATCTTATTGGGAGTTGAAACTTATTGTGAGTTCCAACCATTGAATGAAGTTTTGAGTGGGGTGAGCCAACACTTTCAGAACTGCATTTGATTCAATCCATTTGATTCACACATAATTAAAGCAAGGGTGGACAAAGCGTGGTCTAAGGGACTCATAAACTTTCTAACATACCCAAACCCCTAAACCTAAAAACATTCCCAAAATTGCAAATACACTCTGATGATGCCTGTTGGAGTATATTTTGCTTTCCAAACTTTATTCTCCCAGAGCCTGTTTTGATCTGAAAACATTAACTGGCATGCTATTCAGTTTTCACAAAGCTGCCAGCTAGATTTACCACTTTGTAAACTGTGGTATTCACTTTTATATTTGAGGCACCATTGCTTAGCAATCACAACTGCTCCCTGAAACCCATCTTAAAAGCCAGACAGTGCACCAACCAAAGGAGCTCTGAAGTACCGGCAAGAAGGGTTCTAACAGGTGACATTTCAGGCCTCTCCTGCCAGTGAGCTGCAGTGTGACAAGCAGGGGTCCCTGTTGCTGTTCCTTGCACCATGGCTCACTGGCAGAAAGGGGCTAGACACATCATCCTTCAGTGCCCTGCTTGGCAGTGCCATTTAATGTCTTTGGTTGGTACAGCTGCCTAGTTTTTAAGGGGGCTTTGAGGGTATTGACTCAGGAGATGGATCATGGCTACATCATTGTACTTATGTCTCCCACACAGAATCTTAGCCATTACCTCCAACATATCACAGACGAGCAACATCAGAATGTGATCAAAGCACAAACACCTTTATCTGAGATTAAGTTCCGCTGAACTCACTGGGGCTTATTTCTGGCCAGGTATATGGATAATTGCATTGTTACTTGACTGTCTCTCATAATAAAGAATAGAACACCCAGTTACATTGAAATCCAGTGTCACCTAGTAATTAAACTGTATAATGATCCTATCCACACAACCTTTCTTCTGCTTTATAGCTAGATCCAGCCAGAGAATACCAACAGGGGTAAGATAATGAAACAGAAAGGTCATTTTTGTCTTATTAAAGTTCTCATCCAATGTTATCACTTAATAAAGTTCTTTGAATATGTACGATAAAGTTGGCAAGCTGATTCACAACCTGGATGAGAGAAACTTTTTAGATGCTTTTTTTTCCTGCCCATTAAGGGAACTTGGAATGTTGTCAAATTAAAAAAAGAAAAATAACAATTTGCATAAAGCAATCCTCAAACATATGGTTTGTCAATAAGGTTTTTTTTTTCTTTTCCATTTTGCACAAAGCATGCTGGTTTATAGTACTAATTTTCCACAGGAGAGATATAAAAAAAAGGTGTCCTTCATATAAACAGAGTTAACTTCTGGTGAACTCAATGATGTCTTTGAATAAAAAGGGAGAAAAGCTTTGTTTGTAGCCATGGATGAGCAAATAGCATTCAGATATGTATAAGGAGAAAAGACACAAGAACATCCATTTGATTAGGGCATCAAGTACCTTCAGAGGCAAAAAAACCCCACTATCTCACCTCCCATATTAAATAACAAACATTGGTATCCTAGATCAGCTACTTTGTTACATCTGCTTAATTAGGGCTATTTCTGCACTAACCTGTTGTAGTGCTATTATTCCACTTTCTACATCCTATGGAATCCTGGGATTTGCAGTTGAGGAAGGGACCTTTGAGGCCCCTCCCTAAACTGCAAACCCCAGGATTCCATAGGATGTTGAAAGTGAAATAATAGCACTATAACAAGCTAGTGCGGAAATGGCCTAAGTAATGTCTCCTGGCCCAATAGCACCCACTCCCCACCACCCACCTTAAGATCCAACAAAGAATTACCAAAAAGAAACAATAATCATAATCATAATAAATTATTATGATTATGATTATTATTCAATTTTTATTAATACTTCACTTTTTTCCAAGATTGGGGACTGAAAGTGGCTTATAACAATTAAAAAGACATCTTCAACATCCTCTGGGATCCTGGGATTTGCGGTTTATAGAGGGGCACTTAGAAATCTCAACCAGAGAGCTCTTTGGCCTCAGTAAACTACAAATTCCAGAATTCCAGAGGAGGTTGAAAGTGGAATAATAGCACTATAGCAGCACTATGACAGTGTAGGGCAGAAATGGACTCTGACTCATTGAATTCCAGGATCTGTAGTCTGGTGAGGCACTTACAACATTCTGTTAGAAATACCACACAGACTTCTAAGTACCTCACAAATTATATATCTCATGTTTCCTTAGTATGAAACCATGGCAGTCAAAGTGGTATTAAACTGATTTGATAGTGTTGTGTAGAAACATTTTAAAACAAGCTGCTTGCTCTGCAAGTGTCTTACTTTAGTGTCTAAATGCGATTTTTAGAAGTAGGTTTCCATCATTCCTGCTTAGTGCGTGCCACTGAATGTTGGCAGCATGCAGCCATAGCAATAGCAGTGCAGCCCATGACCAGATTCAGGGGGATGCAATTGGCACTAAACCCAGAAGTATTACTTTAAAATTTCTATAGTTCTCCAGCACGCACACACGGGATTAAGTAGGGAAAGAGAGAGAGAGAGAGTCATTCAGTGTGCATGATACTGACCAAATAAGCTCACTGCGTAACAATGTTTTGGATAGAATCATAGAATCATAGAAATGTAGAGTTGGAAGAGACCACACGGGCCATCCAGTCCAACCCCTTACCATGCAGGAATACCCTCAAAGCACTCCCAACAGATGGCCATCCAGCCTCTGCTTAAAAACCTCCAAGGAAGGAGACTCCACTATACTCCGAGGCAGCAGATTCCACTGCCGGACAGCCCTGACTGTCAGCAAGTTCTTCCTGAGGTTCAGGTGGAATCTCCTTTCCTGCAGCTTGAATCCATTGCTCCTTGTCCTGGTCTCTGGAGCCGCAGAAAACAAGCCCTCTCCCTCCTCTACATGGCATCCCTTCAAATATTTAAACATAGCTATCATGTCCCCTCTTAACCTTCTCTTCTGCAGACTGAACATACCCAGCTCCCTAAGTCTATCCTCATAGGGCATGGCTTCCAGGCCCTTCACCATTTTGGTTGCCCTCCTCTGGACCTACTCCAGCCTGACCATGTCCTTCTTGAATTGGGGTGCCCAGAACTGGACACAGGATTCAAGATGAGGTCTAACCAAAGCAGAGTACAGTGGTACCAGTACCTCCCTTGATCTAGACACCATACTCCTCTTGATGCAACCGAGAATTGCATTGGCTTTCTTGGCTGCCGCATCACACTGCTGACTCATGTTCAGCTTGTGATCTATTAAGACTCCTAGATCCCTTTCACACGTACTGCTATCCAGCCACGTGTCCCCCATCCTATATTTCTGCATTCCATTTTTTCTACCTAAGTGTAGGATCTTACACTTCTCTCTGTTGAATTTCATTTTGTTAGCTTTGGCCCAGCTCTCCAATCTATCCAGGTCATTTTGAATTTTGATCCTGTCCTCTGGCGTATTAGCAACCCCTTCCAATTTGGTGTCATCTGCAAATTTGATGAGCATGCCCTCTATTCCTTCATCCAAGTCGTTGATGAAGACATTGAACAGCACTGGGCCCAGGACAGAACCCTGTGGCACCCCGCTAGTCACTTCTCTCCAGGATGAAAAGCAGCGATTGGTGAGCACCCTTTGGGAACGGTCAGTCAACCAGTTACAGATCCACCTGACAGTAGCTCTGTCCAGCCCACATTTTACTAGCTTCTTTGCAAGAATTTCATGGGGAACTTTGTCTTTGGATAGCTTTGGATAGCATTTAGGTTTATGTACAAAATATCATGAACCTAGTTGTGACAACTGGAACTGAGAACACCATTAAAATCACACCCAACTAAGCTGCGGAGGGGAGGGGGAAGCAAGCAGACACATACAGCATATGGACAGGGCTGTATGGCATGAAAAGATTACTCTGGTGTTGGTCCTCTTTCAATCCTGAGCCAAGTCCTATCTTGATCTTTGAGCTAGTGGTTAGGGTGAAGCTATGCCACATACTTCAGTCTGGCCAAGGAATGGAGAATAATGATACCATATGGGAATTAAGGGAGTCTAGAAAACCAGGATGGCTTAAATACCCTAAAGGCACCAGATCCTATCTGATCTTGGGAGCTAAGCAGTGTCAGACCTGGTTATTATTTGACTGGGAGACCACCAATGAACACCAGGCGTGTAAGATTATATTTCACAGAAGGGAACTGGCAAAACCACCTCTGAGTAATCCTTGCCTAAGAGAACTCTATGAAGTTCATGGGGCACCATAAGTCAACAGGTGAAATGGAGGTACAAACACAGAGCAAAGCTGGGGTGAAGAGATATAGTTCAGGTTTAGTGGGTATAGTTCTGTAACCAGTTATCTCTATCATAGACAGTCTGTTGACAAACAGCTGGACTAAAGACCTGATATTTTTCCAGCCAAGAGAAATCCTCAATAAGATAGACCGATCTTCCAGCTCCTCATCCCATTCCACCAAGCTAACCTAAGTCTTCTAGGATTTCCTAGTGAATGTCTTACTTGCAGGTAGTCTGTTACTTTAAAGGAACTGGATTCGTTCAGCCCTTGAAACACACAGTCCATAGTAATGAGACCTTCTGAGCCTATACTTGCTAGCATCAGCATTTTGAACAGATGGGAGGCAGCTGATTGTCCCTTCTGATTGCAGGCAGGAGGTGATTTGGGCACCTTCTGTGGGTCCTTCAAGATCCTTTTCTGAAGATAGGTCTGGAGTGGTCTCTTTCAGGATGTTGGACCTATCTTTGGTCTGCATGCCATATGGGGCCTCAGCTGAAGAGGAACCAATGTGGGTTAAGTCAAGGCCACATATAACCCCCTCTTTAAGACAGTGACCCTCTTGCCACCAGTTACTGGAAGATGAATGAGAACGGTCTTCAAGTCCTACAAGAAAATTTTCCAGAAGCATCTAGTTACAGGCACACAGTTATGCATTAGTATGGCTACTGCTCTGATCTAGCAAGGTTTTCATTCTGGTGAACACAAAAGCCCTTTCCTATTGTTAAAGGAAATGGTTCCATCGGATCTTTTGGACTGCAGTTCCCATTATCCCTAATCCTTGATCATGTCAGATGAAACCAGTTCTATTCCAAAAGATCTGGAGGGTCTCTGGCTGTGGAAGACTATTTTAGGGTATATGTGCCTCCCCCACCCCTGCAATCTGTTACCCAGAAATATACTGACTTTGCTCTTAAATATTGTGTACTTCTAGATAAAGGGAGCTTAGCTGGTTCTGCTGCTGTGGCACATTATGTGTGGAGAAGAAGAGTTGCACTGAAACTTTTAGCTTTAAAGCCCCATAAAGTTCTAAATGACTTTGCTGTGCCTTTCAGTAAATCAACATAATCACCTTTAAAGCCATGCATTGTCCCCATGTACTGCTTTACTACACTAACGGAGAGAACACTCCAAGCATCTAAAATGCATATAAACATCATAGAATGGAAGGGGAGCAGCATAAGGAGGGAGGGAAAAAGGCAGCATTAAAATGCAAGTCTTATGCTGAAGTCCAAGTGGTTTGGAAAACAGCGTGACCACAATTGTTCTGCAAAGAAGAGAATAAAGTGGGACTTGAAAAAGAGAAAAAAAATTACAGCACTGCACACTCTTGTCCAGGGTTCCAGCTAGACAGACGTGGCCTCTTCCTCAGGACTCCATTCAACTCCTCTCCCCCTCCCACTTTTACATGTCCTCCCAAAGCAAGCTTTTATAGATGATGAGAACCTTAGACTTTGTGCATAGGCCTGCCTACCAGCTTTTTTGTACTTTCTTTCCTCCAAATCCTGGATGATATATTTAAAGGAACTATGTGAGGTTCTGGAGTCTGTCCCCCAAAGTAGGTTCAGCACCTTGGATAGTTCCTTTAAAGTCTTTAAGAAAGTCCAGAGCCTTTCTGCACTACACTATTATAGTGCTATTATTCCACTTTCGACATTCTATGGAATCTTAGGGTTTGTAGTTTAGAGAGGGGCATTTAGAATTCTCAACCAGAGAGAGCTCTTTCACCTCAGTAAACCCCAGAAATCCACAGCATGGTGAAAGTGGAATAATAGCACTGTAACGATGTAGTATAGAAAGTCACATAGAGTGGATTCGTCACACCTTTGAGATGGAAGAAAATGGAGATAATATAGCTAACTGATGATAGACAAAAGTTTTGGTGGCCTCATCTGTATGGTTAGAATATTCTTTAGCACTCTCAAAGCATCACTTGCTGCCAGAGTAATGGGACTTGCAGTTTGTCCTGTCTCCTAATTTAAAATATTTGTCTGGGAGTCAGAGAAATCACATCCCCCATGTACACTGGCAACGAATAGTAAGAAAGAGGCCCAGAAGACTTTTTAAAAGATCACCAGCAACATCTCCTAAGAATCAGCTTCCTTGCTCTTCCAAATTTAAGTTTTAACCTCAGGCACTGTCAGCATGAGCCAGGCCTCAGCTAGTCAGGAAAGTTGAGTTGATTCCAAAAATGCAGTTTAGAAATCAAAGGAGCTTGGCATTGAACTCCACCAGTTCTGGAGTTGCACCCATCACTGATTACTGTACATCTGACTGCCAGCTGAGTATTTGAAATGATGCCATTGGAAAACATTGGGTCTAAAGTGATGTGAAAATTTGTGCTGTTAAACCTGTGATGGCCCATTTATTGCCCATCCACTCAGAAGAAAGAGGCCAGTGCACAAATGTATGTATAAACTCAAGGCCACCTTATTAACTGTTTAAACTATGGCTGCGTGGAGCAGTGCACATTGAAGCGAATGTATTATCTACTTCCTCTTCATCATGTCAAGGGAGAGCAACTCAGGCTCCAGAATCAAACTGATAAATTCATCTTGCCCTGGCTGGCCTGCCTCCAGGAAGTCTGTAGAAGCTGACTTCTCTCTCAAGCCCTGGTCCCAAAGGAGAAAGTCAGCTAACTATAGACCCAAAGGCTGTTTCCTTTCCAAACCCTGGATCCCAAGAACCAAAGAGAAAGTCTCAAAGTCTTCACCGAAAGGCTTCTATGGGCGCTCACTGACTACGACCCAAGTACCTCTTTTCCTTCATTAGCCTGTCAAGAAGTGACCAATAACTGCTAATTATAGTAAATGAAATACCAGTTAAACCAATTAGATTAACAGATAGCCCAACCACTTCTTAATTAGTTTAGTAAAGCCAAGTAAATAATTCATTTAAGCCACCATCCAAAGCTAATTGGGTTTACATAACTGTTAACACATCATTCAACAATTGATTCAGTGGATCTCCTTGAGTGGAGATTATTTAGCAGGATTCTACTTGTGAGTTTTGTGCAAAATTGCTTTTTTTTTTCTCAATGACAATGCTATTTTTTGCAAAAGACACATTTTTCAGCAAAAGTGCAGATATACAAAAATCTCATTAAAAATGTGCCAAAAACCTTTATCTTCTCTCCCTTGTGGGGAGAAAATGTTTGAAATTGTGGTTGGCATCCTATTGGCATCCTGTTGGGTATGTTTAGTCTGCAGAAGAGAAGGTTAAGAGGGGACATGATAGCCATGTTTAAATATTTGAAGGGATCTCATGTTGAGGAGGGAGGGGGCTTGTGCTCTGCTGCTCCAGAGACTAGGACAAGGATCAATGAATTCAAGCTGTAGGAAAGAAGATTCCACTTGAACCTCAGGAAGAACTTTCTGATGGTCAGAGCTGTCTGGCAGTGGAATATGCTGCCTCAGAGCATGGTGGAGTCTCCTTCTCTGGAGGTTTTTAAGCAGAGGCTGGATGGCTTCTGTTGGGAATGCTTTGATGTGTGTTCCTGCATAGCAGGGGGTTGGACTCGATGGCCCCTGAGGTCTCTTCCAACTCTATGATTCTGTGGTCAGTTATGATGTCTTAAGCCTGGCTTATGATCATGCAACTGTTTCCTACTCAAATTTATGACTATGATACCATTGCCACAATCATAAATTTCCCTGAAACCCACTTCAAAAGCCAGTTGGTTGTCCTGAGTGATAGATTTCTGCAGTGCTGACAAGTGGAGTGCTTAAGGCTGACATCACCAGCTTTCTTCTGCCAGTAAGTGATGGTATGAGGAAGCAAAGCAGAGGCCTTGTGGGATCCTATCCCAACTCTTTATCACACCATCACTTGCTTGCAGGAGGGGAACAGCCATGACATCCTGATGTGACCTGCTTGCTAGCACCTTTGGTCACCATTGTTTGGGACAGCTGATTGGTTTTTAAGATTGTTTCAGGGCTTACAGCATGAGATGAAGTATAGCTACAGTCTCGTAGCTTTGCTTCTGATGTAAGACCTCATCAAACATAAGCAAAGCTATACTGCTGTACCATTCACACATGTGAGTCATCAAATTATGAGAAAAAGTCCCTACAGCTATCATGTGGGGCACTGATCTTTTTCATATAAGACAAATTCTTCCTGTACATCACAAAAGAACTAAAGAACCTTCAAGCAAAGATGAAGGCCTAAGTCTACATTCAGGCCAATTGCCTCTTTAGATCTACTTGTTGTCAGATTGTGTTCCTTACTGTCTTTGTGACCTTCTCCCATCCACTTTTCATTCTGACGCAAGAAGGAAAGAAGCCGACCAAGGTCCTCCTTGATTCTCATTCCAGTTTAACCTCATCTTTTATCCATTTGTCTTTCTTCTGATAGGTCTCTCATACACGGAGGTATTTAGAAGATTCATTATCTGAGCTCTCGGATTGCTTTGTTGTCATGACAAATGAACTTTCCCCCTGGTTTTCATGACTGATGGATATTCTTGGCATGTGCCTACCCCCTTGGAAGTCAAGCTGCTAACATCTATTCATACAGCATTGGCATTCTCTACTGAGTGTATAAAGCTAAAGCTAAGCTTATCATATTAATAATAGCTTAACGGCTTTGTGTGGTGCTTTGTCCAATTTCCAATAGACTTTGTCCCCATAGAGCCTGGTATTTTGGACTAAATTTTTCATCAGGAAATGCCCTTTATAGATTGCTTGAGAGGAAGAAGTGAGTGGACTACAAATCCCATGTCCCTTGACTCTGATGGAATGCCAATGAGATTTCTGTAGCATTTACTGCATTGTGTGCTGTGTAAAGCAGTATCTCAGTTTTGATTCAGGAGACTTGTGTTTGCTGTCTTTTTGTTCAAGGACTCTCAAAGTACTATATACCTAAGCAGGGCAGCAAAATACTAAAATTCAAGGCCACAACTAGTAGTGTCTGGTGGAACAATTAATCCACTTTGGGTTTTAGTATGAACTTGAAGGGTGCTTAATCCCTTGTCTAAAATAGTTTCAGCAACTTGGATAGAGCCTTTAATGTTTTGGTTAAAACCTGGAATGGAATCAGTATCTCATTGACATGGAAGCCACCAGCCACCACTGGCTTCTCCCCATATCTCACATCCTTAACCTATTTTTATTGTGCTGGATTGGAGGGCCATGAAGATGACTGAAGCAGCCACTAATATGCCAGTCCCTTTCTTCCCAGTTCCCTTCCAGTCCAGCTGGGAGGAATTTATTTCTTTACTTTTCTCTTCAGGATCATAGATGTTTGTTCCAGCAGGAAGGTCTACTGTGCAGATTGGAGGTGATCAGGATATTGTACCTTCTATGTCATGGAAGAGCCATTTGGGTGTATGGAAGGTTCTATTTTATCAAGTGGATGGAAGGACAGGGCTATTGGCAAAGTTGGCCCAAGTCATTTTGCTGCCTGAGGGAAATAACAATATGAATGCTTCCATTCAACCTACAAAAACCAACTAGACTGGTAGCTAAATGCTTCTTCAACACTTGGAATGAGACAACACCTTCTATGGTACCCAAAGGCAGCACTATGGTTTAGGGAGCAAAAAAACAGGATCAGTGGTATACAACTCACTTATTTAACACCTCTCAGAATTTGTTGTCTGAGGTGACAGCTTCATTTTACCTAATGGTAAGGCTGGTCCTGCTGTTAGAACCAACCTAGTTAACAATTGTTGTGACTAAAGCTAGTATTGGTACCTGGGAGTACATTGCACTGAACAACATGGGTCCAACTGCTGGGTTAACAGGCATCAAGTTATTCTGAATGATCCTATGGACACTTACTAAGAAGCAAGCCCCATCAAACTCAGTGGGACTTAATTTGCAGTAAATGTACACCAGATCAGTATGATCAACATGCTGAAATCCATGGGACCTTAGCTGTTTCTTAACTGATCCATTGGTTACAGCTAGATTGAGGCCATTCTCCCTCCATTTTCAACCTTCTTTGTCTTTTTATTCTCTTTACAAATTTTATTGCAGACCGATGGTTATAGACCCTGTTGATTGGACTGTACAGTGAGGTAGGCATGTGGAAAATAAATTAATTTGTCAAGAAAAAGAGCAGAGGTGGGAATAAGGTTCATTCATATCAAAGACACCTTGTTGTACTCATTGGTATGTGAGCAGTGAACCTCTAAAAATATCCTCTCTCATATGTTTGCCTATTAGGCTTTCTGTGGCGTGTTTATATTTTTGCAAAGCTGTGAATCAATGGACGGGTGCAGGATTTATGCCTCAGATGGCATTTCATGGGTTTCAAAGTCAGTTTGATGATGAGCCCATGCATTTAAATTACAAACCAGTTGGGCCAAATTCCATAAAAAGACAGGTGAGATCATAAATTTTCTGCTTCGGGGGCAGTTATTGCTGCCTATAAAGTGAAAGCCAGGGAGGCATCACAGGCGTCTGTTTGCAGTCTCCTCCTGGTAGCCTGTGAGGCTCAGCACAACTCCTGTATGCTAAGAGGAAATGCTCCACGGATGTGATTTTGACTGGCAGCTGTCACTTGGGCACATTGCACACACAGGGTCCTCGGAGGTTGATGAAGATCTGGTACACTTCAAGACATTTCAATAGGAGACTTTTGTCTCCATCATTTGCATGCTGAAGATTTTGCCCGACAGGATATTGGCATGGGAGAAAGCAGAGTTTGGGGAGGGAGACAAAGAGATAGAACTACTTTGTGCAGTTTCAGGGATACAAAGCCAGAGAAGGCATCTGAAATCCTACCAAGTTTTATCAGTAAATAATCATAGAGTTAAAAAGATTTACAAGGCCACCTAATTCAATCCTCTGCACTACAGAAACACACAACTAAAGCACTCAAGATACACTGTCCTCCAACCTCTGTTAAAGATCTCCAAAGAAAGAGCTTTGAGGTAGTCCATTCCACTGTTAAATAGTTCTTACAGTCAAGAGATTCCTCCTGTTTTCTTGTAATTTGAACCCACTGGTTCATGTTCTAGTCTTTGAAGCAGGAGAAAACAAGCTTGGTCCCGTCTTCTACATGGCATCTCTTCAGGTATTTAATTATGGCTATCTGATCAGGCTAAACATCCCCAGCTCCCTAAGCTATTTCTCAAAAAGTTTAGTTTTCAGACTTTTTAGCCTTTTGATCAGCCTCCTCTGAACACATTCCAGCTTGTCAATATCCTTCCTGGACAGTGGTTCCAAGATCTGGACGCAGGATTCCAAGTGAAGTGGGACCAAAGCAGAACAGAGAGGACACTGTGCTTCTGTTCATGCACCCTTTTCATACACTATGGACTCAAATTTAACTTGTGGCTTACTAAAACCCCTAGATCTCTTTCACACGTACTATCATCAAGCCAGATGTCACCAATCCTATGTCTGTGAAGTTCATTTTTCCTGTCGAGATCTAATACATTAGGTTTATCCCTGTTGAAATTCATTTCATTAATTTCAACCCGCTCCCTACTCTTTCATTTTGAAATCTCAGTCTTTTGTTAAATGTTGAAGTCTTTTGTTCTTTTGTTTTTGTTTGTTTGTTTGGATAGATTACCTTTCTACCAATGCTGGGATCCAAAAATACTCACAACAGGATTACAAATGCTGGTTACAATAAAAAAAATTGCAGTTGCTAGAATCCTATTGGTCTTTTGGACTGATGCAGGGTATTCAATTCAACACTGTGGAAGTGGGCTTACAAATGTGGTACAATTATGAATAGTGATGCAGGTGAACATGCAGCCCTGAACACACAAGTACATACCAATGCACATACACATTCAGTTATGTCTTTCGTTGTACCTCCAGTTGTTCAACATTGCCACTCAACACAAGGGTTGTGTGTTGAATGGCACAAAGAAGTTGCACATCGCTTCCTTTCATGTGTATAACTTTGTAGGCAGAAAGATATGCTACCCAACCTCAATGCAGAATCTTGGCCAGAAAGTTAAAATATTAAAAACACAGATATACTTCAGTTAATGAAGTAGATGTGTTCCCATAAGATCCGTCCTTCTATACTCATGCATGTCACTGATACTCATATCCACATTCTGGTTATCTTTTGCCTTTATCTTTCAGATCAGTGTTCAAATTCCCACTCTACCATGGAAACCAACTAGGTAACTTTGAGTAAGTCACACTCTCTAAGCCTAAGAAAATGGCATAACTCCTTTTGAAGGCACATAAAGGCACTAACAAAGATGATGGTGGTGGTGATGATGATGATGATGATGATGGGCCTTTTGGATTAAGTACATCATTGTCTTTTATTCTGAGCCCTCATGGGATTCTTGAAAGGTAGATCTTGAGTTCAGAATGAGAGAAACTATAGCTCAGTGATGGAGTATATGTTATTTAACAGGAAGGAGGTCTTTAGTGATGTCCCTATCATTCAATAGGGCTCCACCTGAAATCTTGTACAGCTTTTGTTGTTGTTAATTGATATCAAACTGAGTTCAGTTTATGACAACCCTATGAATGAGAGAATTCTTAAGTCACCCTGTTATCAACGGCCCTGCTCAGGTCTTGCAAATTCAGGCCCGTGGCTTTCTTGACTGAGGCTCTTTCCACAATGCACCTTTCCACAGAGCTGGGGTGCAGGGATCGCGTGAGCAGCCTACAGGGAGAGGCTTTTGCGTCCCCGGTTCCTTCAGCTACACAGTTGCCACCCGGTCACGTGAAAGCCCCACCTCTTTCTTCCGCAGTGCAGCCTGGGAGTTTCCCAGGCTGCACTGGGGCAGGAAGAATGAGCACCACAGCTCCGGAGCTCCGCACACATGGCAAGTGCATGAGGGGCCCCAGAGTGATGTGTGATCGTGCACCATTTTCAACTCTAAGCCAAAAATGAAAAAGTGCACAAGCAGCACCTGCCAGACCCTGGAGCGTCGCGCAATTGTGAGTGTGTCATGTGGACCACTCCTCACATTTGTAAGACGCTTAAGGGGCCCTTTCACATGGAAAATGCCATGTGAAAAGGGCCTCAGTCTAATCGTCTATAATGTGGTCTTGCCCTTTTCTGACTTCCTTATACTTTTCCAAGCACTGTTGCCTTTTCTGATGAGTCATGGCTTTTGTTGTTGAGTATAGAAATGGAATGTGGAACATTTTTTCAACTGGGACTGAATTCCAGAAATTTGCAGCATTACTGAGGTAGGGAAATGCAAGTCTGACCCATTTGGATACAAATTCTCTGTGTGTGCTCACACATGCACACATGTTTTCTTCTCTCTCTCTCTCTGGCCATTTCTGCAGTAGACTCTTAAAGTGCTACTATTCCACTTTCAGCATCCTATGGAATCCTGGAGTTTGCAGTTTAGGGAGGGGCCTTTAGAATTCTCAGCCAGAGAACTCTTTGGCCTTAGTAAACTACAAACCCCAGAATTCCACAGGATGTTGAAAGTGGAATAATAACACTATAACAGTGTAGTGAGGAAATGACCTCTGTCTCTTTTCTTTTGGGAACTGGATGACATTCATAGGGCCCGAAACCTCTTAGGAGGAGATTGCACCTGATAAATTTCAAAGCTCCAATTTTTTTAAAAGAGCTTTAATTAAAAAAAAAACAGATTGAACTGCTAATAATTTTTTAAAAGATCTTAGCAGAATTGGAAGAAATTTGGAGGCATTATAACCAGTTTTGAGAAGGTGATGGCTGGCTATTTTTAAATGAATTGGTGAAGCAGTTTGTGTGTGTGTGTGTGTCTGTGCGCGCGCACGTGCTTGTAGGAGAGAGAGAAAGCAACTTTTCCGTTTGGAGTGTATTCAAGAAAAGATGAGCATATCCCGTTATGTTCCTCGTCTACCATTTTGTTTTTACTGAAAAAGTGTAGCTAGCAAAGAGATGGTACTTAGTATGGAACGTTATACTTTCAGAAGAGCTCAGAGAGAGACTTATGTGGAATCCTTTCACTTGAGAGTGAACCAGGTAGTAATCCTTAGGGAGGGAGTTACAGAATGGAGCTCCCATTTCAGAAAAGCCCATCTGCTGTTTCCTACAGGAGTCTTCAACTACAGTAAGGATCCTTTTCTCCTCCCAGGAATCTGTAGTGGACAGCCCTGTCCTATTTTATGAATGAACATTGGTCAAAACTGCAATCAGAGGTGACTTCCAGTTGTGATCTCTGGTTTTCAGGCAGTTTGAGGGGTTTGATGACTGTTTCAACTGATCAGCAGTTTTTACTAACTTCTAGAAATGGCAACTGAAATGAGGAGAGCATTGTTTTACATATTCACACACCCATTTTGGACTCTGAACCAAACTGGAATGCAGATGTATTATATTTCATGGAAAATGTATACACAACTGGAGAGCTGGTATGGTGTAGTGCTCTGAACGTGATCTGTCGATGGCCATTTCCACACTGCACTGTTATAGTGTTGTTATTCCACTTTCAACATCCTGTGGAATTCTGGGGTTTGTAGTTTCCTGAGGCCCAAGGGCTCTCTGGCTGAGAATTCTAAAGGGTTCTCCCTAAACTGCAAACCCCAGGATTCCATAGGATGCTGAAAATGAAATAATAGCACTATAACCCCTGCAGTGCAGAAATGGCCTCTGACTCTGGGGAACTAGAGTGAAAATCCCCACATGGTTAAAGATACCGACTGGGTTATCTTGGGCAAGTCACACTATCTCAGCCTCAGAGGGAGGCAATGGCAAAAACAATCTGAACAAAACTTACTTTTGGGGAAAATCCTGCCATTCTTCTTTTCTAGAAAAAGAAATTTTAGTGAAAAAAAAATCCACAAAAACAACCAAAATCAAACTAGGAAGCGACATCAGCCATTTATTTTGGCTTCTGCAGGGTATCAAGGGATGTAAAGCGATGTTGGGACTGTGAGTGAACAAATTTGTGGAGGGTTGAGAACAAAACTACCAAGAATTTTTATTTTTCTTCTTTCGGTAGTTCAGAGGATTTGGTATACTGGTGTGTCCCATCAAGGGGGTGGAAATCAGTGTCCACCCCCTCTGTGATTTGTCCATCTCTGCTTCATCTTTTTTTTTTGGTCCATATTGGGTCTCTAATCTGTTCCAGTAACACTAATACTAGACAACATTACACTTAAAAATGAAATGTACCTTCTCCTAGATTATCTTTGCTAAGGTCTGATACATTAAGACACAGAAAGATGTATTAACAAAGGTACCTGCACAAACAGCCATTTCAAACTGGTTGCATCAGATCCATATTTCATGAGAGTGTGATTTGTCAAGGTGATTACATGGAGAGAGTAGTTAGCGATAGCTGAAGAATGCTTAGTCTCCTAGATTATCAGGAAAAATAACGTGCAGCAAGGGTGAACAAAAGACAAAGGGCCAAATGGATATTGTATTAGTCATGAACTGCATGACTCAGAATGAATTTCAGATGTGTTTTATCTGTCTTTTAACGATCTCCTAGCTATTGACCCTTGGACAAATGAATGTACCATAATGGCATGAAAATATCTTGTTTAAATGTGTTTGAATTCTTTTACTCTTACAACATGCACTAATAGGCATTTCCTAGTGTTTTTGCCGCCATCAGTGACACAGTCCTACTGCCATCGCTCTTTTATCAAAAAAGAAGTGTTGAGACAAAGGAACAGAGCTCAAATGTTTAACCCTTGGGTCTGTTACAGGCAGTTAGCATGATGTAGTGGTTTGAGTGTTGTCGTGGGAGACTAGGGCCATTTCCGCACTAGCCTGTTATAGTGCTATTATTCTGCTTTCAAAATCCTATGGAATCCTGGCACTTGCAGTTTAGGGACAGGCCAATTGGCCCCTCCCTAAACTGCAAACCCCAGGATTCCATAAGGATGTTGAAAGTAGAATAATAGCACTGTAACAGGCTAGTGCGGAAATAGCCTAGGATTCAAATCTCTGCTTGGCCATAGAAACCTATGGCCTTTATCAAGTCACACTGCCTCAGCTTCAGAGGAAGACCAGGGAAGAGGAAGCTTCAGAGGAAGGCCCCAGTTACCATGCCGTACACTCCCACTCCATGTCAAATTATGTTCATTGCCAATCATGACATGGAGTGGGGGGGTACCTGAACTGGCATTAAATATAATTCACACATTAAAAGCCATGCTAGCAAATAGGACTGGCTGCACACATGCAAAATTAGATCAGAAGGGACCTCAAGGCATGACCGGGTCATAAGTTCACTTAAGGTTAGTTGGAGAAGATGATCCTCTCAATGGCCCAACCCTAGAAGATATGCCATCAAAACTCCCAGACAAAGCAACAATGGCTAGAACCATATAACTTCCTTCCTGCTTGTCAGGATCTGAGGTGTGGGTAGCAAAGATCAACCGGTACAAGTGCCAGGCCTGGGCCAAAGGACAGGCACTAGATCAGGAAGCCAATGGTCAGGGCACAACAAGAGTCCAAGGCAGCAGTCTTCCTGGTAGCAAGAGTCCACAGGGCCAGAGGCAAGAAGCAGGTCCAAAAGGAAGGCAGGAGGTCAGAGCATACAACAGGACCTCCCAGGCAACAGGTGTACACAGGGCCAGGAGCAGGGGGCAGGTCCAAGAGGCAGGCAGAAGGTCAACTCACAATAAGAGTCAAGGCAGTAGAAGCCTACCAGGTAACAAGAATCCACAGGGCCAAAGGCAAGTCCAGAAAACAGGTAGAGGCCCAAGTCTTGGGGTCAGCAAGGTCAGGACCACTGGCAAGTCCAAAGAGGCTACAGACAACACTACAGACCATGTTGCTGTAGCAAAGGCTGCAGAGAAACCCCAGCCCTTATATAGCTGCCTGCTGGCTGCTCCAGCTGCCCTGAGCAGCCAGCTGGGTCTGGGGTACTGGGCAAGATTTTGCAAAGAACAGGGTCAAGGCCAGGATCCTTGCAGGCAGAATCCTGCAAGGGCTTAGTCACAGACCAGAACCCTTACACTGTTGAACTTTCCCTTTTTGTTCTCTCACCTGCCCAGACATTAAGAAGCTATCATGATTCCTATCAATGCTTTGTCGCCTAGTGCTAAGACCATTAGCCAGGTCTGGACACCTTTTGTTTGCTCTGCCAGAGAGCCATTAACCCTTCCGCCTTCAGGGCAGAAAAGGATATAAAAAATCCTCCAGCCCAGGTAATATTTGCAACACACTAGCACTTGAATTTCACTCTGTACGTCAGACTCTGGTTCCTCTGTGTTGCCCTCAAAACCTCATGTTTGAGCCATTTCACCTGGACTTTCTTCTCTTCAGGATTGGTAAATATTGCCAACTTCATCCCAATTCCTCATTATCCAAAGCAGAATATATTACTATGTCATACATCCCCCTTCCATGGTACAGTATAACTGGTGAGAAATATCACTTATTTGGCAAGAGATATCATTTCTAATATAAAAATCATACATTTATGGCTGGACAGCCTATGAAAAAGGACTCTAGGTGGGAGCTGTCTGCTAAGGCAGATGACCTCAACATGGTCAGGTTGTAATTTCAAAAGGTTTGGACAGGAAAGCCCTGGTACTGATGGGCTTGCAATAATCCTGTCAAAGACCCAACATTCAAATACAATAGCAAACAAGATTGTCCCAATGAAGCAACCAGTGGTCATTATAATATAACTTCTTCCCAAGAAAATCTCCTTTACCCCCTCACCTGCCCAGACATTAAGAGACTATCATGACTCCCATCAATGCTTTGTCACCTGAAGTTAAGACAATTAGCCCATTCCAGACCTTTTCTGTTTGCCCTGCCAGAGAGCAGTTAACATTCCTCTCCAAAGCAGGAAACAGAGTATTTAAACCCTGGCTTCAAGCCCAACAATTCGTAGTCATTTGGATACAAGTAGGCTTGTCACCTTGTCTGTTGGCTCCCCAGTTCTTGTGTCCTATGTTACCCTCAAACTCTTGTTTGAGCCATCTTGCTTTTATCTTCTCGTTCTCTGACAGTAATGATTACCCACTTCATCCCAAAATCTCTCACTATCCAATCTTTCTTTCCTTTCCCTTCATTAGCCTTGCATGGTTTGTAAGACTGCTTGATTGCTTGTATGTGCTTGTGAATTCCCCAATAAAACCATTCTTTTGACTCTCAACTGGTGTATTGCAGTTAGTATCAGTATATGCAGGTGAAAAGCTCCTGTAGTTACCCCTTCTCACAGCTTCCTTTCAGCTTTAATTCCCCACCTTTCTAAGGAGATGCTGGCACTGCTGGAGGACCTCAAGGTCCCCCACCTTTGGAGGCAACAAATAGGGTGATACCATTACTTCCCCCACCCATATACAACTATGAACTGAATATGTACATTAATCAATGTCCAAAAAGTACTACAAATGTGTAAGGGAACATACACATAGGTTTGATATCGTCTGGTATGGTTTCTGTGTGTGGAGTGCTGAGGAGAGAGAGAAAGAGAGAGAGGCAGATTGAATTTATGCTGCTATAAATCCTGGAATTATTCCATGTGGTTGAGATGGAAAAGGTAATTGGAGGTACTTAAAATGCAAAGTGAATTTCTCCACATTTTGATACAGTAGACAATACAAACTAATTTAAAATCATAAAAGCATTCCTTGGTGAAATATTTTGTTAATGTGGAAAAGCAGTTCTGAGAAATTCATTTGGGACTTCATACAACATGTTAGAATTTCAGCATATTAGATCTTGGGGAAATTATTATGTTTTATTTGAAGCATTAAAAATCTGTATTTTGTTAGTGCACCCTTAACTTTCATTCAGGCAGATCTCCCCCTCCCCCTTCATGGAACATATTGATCATCTTCACTTTTGGACAAGAAATGATATAGAATAAAATCTGGAAAAGTGAGTTGTTAGCCAAGCTAATTCCAAACCTTTATACTGCTCCATATCTCATAATGGAAATGTTTTGTGAAAGGGCTAGATCTCCCTTATACAATTGTCTCCATGGAAAAGAAGTGTACTTAAGGAGAGTGCAGAAATAAGTGGGTTATGAGTGGTGAATGGAAGAAAGATTTTACCTATTGTAGATTGCTCCCATGGAGTGATTATGATTGCCAGTATGTAATAATGGAAACCAAAGAGACTAGTAAATGGCGCCAGCTCCTTTCAAATGATACCTACAAATATTGGGAGGATCTGCACCCAGCCTCAGAGCAGATCCAGGAGACTGAGTTTCACCACAGGAGTGACCACTGATGTTTGCATGCCCATTCTTTCACCCCAGAGGACTGTTGTTTTTCTTTTCTTTTCTTTTCTTTTCTTTTCTTTTCTTTTCTTTTCTTTTCTTTTCTTTTCTTTCCTTTTTTTTCTTTTCTTTTTTTTTTTGTGACCTCTGTTTGGCTATTGGATACCATACTTTTCCAGTTTTCTTGACAGTGTGTTAGAAAGTGACATAGCCTGGAAAAAAAATTGGACTAGAAGTACTAGCACATAGAAGTCATGAGATTTTACCAGTAATGGGTCCATAGTTGGGCCCTCTGCCCTAGAAGAATTTATTTATTTATTTATTTATTTATTTATTTATTTATTTATTTAATATCTTGCTTTTCTTCCATATGGGATTCAAGTGGCTTCCAATGTATGTTAAAACAACATAGATAAAACAATCTCAAATACCAAAATAATAATAATAATAATAAAATCAAAAATCAAAAAATCAAAAGTATTAATGAAAACATTAGTTTAGAACTCTTAAAAATACATTAAAACCTGTCTGATATTAACAACCAGCACACTAGTTGCCCCAAGAAGACACAACCTGAAGGCCTGTTTAAATAAGAAAGTCTTTGCTTACACGTGCAAAGAGAACAGAGAGAAGGCCAACCGAGCCTCTGTTGGAAAAGTTTCCGTAGCTTGGGAGCAGCCACTGAGAAGGCCCTCTCCTGAGTTAAAGTACTGGAATGTCCCATTTGTATTCTTTTTATTGCATGGTTTTTTGTTTCTTGTTTGGCATCCTCAAAAGCAAGAGAGAAATCACTGTAAGTGCAATCAAATATTTGGAGAATCTTTACCAACTCCTAGGCAAGGTAGAGGGGAAAAATAAAGCCCTGGGGTGACATATGCCCCCCAAGGCTGTGTTTGAGAGTCTTAACATCTCCCCACACACACACATGCAAACTCAGCAGACTTCCCATTTTTGATTCAACATTGGGTCTCTTAGAAGGGACCTTTTAAATATGTCACAGGGCCCTCCCTGTACCATTTAACATAAAAAAATCAGTTTTTCAAAACTGGACACTTCTGATTTGAACTTTTGAGGTACTTCTTGTAATCTGGATGGAATCAAAGACAGAAATCTGGTCCCCAGACCCATCACAGTTCCCCACCCCTGCCCTAGGCTGACAAAAACCAAGCTTCTTCATTGTGCGTCTGCAGTATGAATTTACACGAGCATAGATAAGTGGTGGTTGTACTGCACCACCTTTCTGCTGAGAACCAACAATGGGCAACAATGGCGAACGTGTGAATGTGTCTGCTGGTTCTGCAATCCCAACGAGTCAAGAGGTACACTGAAGGCATTGATGAATATTTAAGCACCATCCAAAAAATGTGCAGCTGCACTTCAAACAGTGATACACCATATACACAACTGTGAATTGAATATGGATGTTATACATTGGTGAAAACATGCAACCACAGACCTAAGAGAACTTGCATACTTGTATGTACATAAAATACCAACTGGATGTTGTTGTTGTTGTTGTTGTTGTTGTTGTGTGCTTTCAAGTCATTTCCAACATGGCAATCCAAAGGCAAACCTATCATAGGGTTCCCTGGGCTGGTCTGACACACTCAAGGTCACCTAGTGGGTCTCTGTGTCTGTGGCCCTTTCCAGGTCCTACCTTTTCTAGGCGTTGGAGTGCGGTGATGGCGCAAGCAGCCTCTTGTGAGAAGCTCTCGCTTCCCTGCTTCTTCAGCTCCGCATGAGCTTCCTGCTCGGGTGAGAGCCCCACATCTTCCTTTCGCAGTGCAGCCCGGGACCTTGCCAGGCTGCAATGAAACAGGAAGTGCGACCGGCGCGGCTCCCAAGGCTCCACATGCCAGGTAAGTGCACGCTGGGCCTGGGAGCAATGCGTGATTGCGCAGCATTTTCGGCTGAAAGCCGAAAATGTAAAGGTGCACGATTGTTGTGTGCCGGCTCCTGGAGCCTTGTGCGATTGCGAGGGCATCATGTAGATCACTCCTCGCAATCACGCGAGGCTCCAGGCCCTCTTTCTCATGGCAAACTTAATTTTGCAGGAACTGAGCCCTGGCCTCTAGGGTTTAAAATTTAATGCTCAAACAATTAGATCACACTGGCTCTCACCAACAGGATACCAGCCAATATTTCATAATTATTATAAACCAGAAATTGAGGGCACACTGATCAAATTTGTAGATGATACCAAATTGGGAGGGGTTGCTGATAAGCCAGAGGAGATGATCAAAATTTAAAATAACCTTAACAGATTGGAGAGCTGGACCAAAACTCACAAAATGTAATTCACATGGTGCTGCCAGCAACAGTTTGGGTTTTTGGAACACGGCCTGAATTTCCATGAACATGGGCTTCTGGCAAGGGATGGACTGCACCTCACGAAACTTGGCAGGAATGTTTTTGCAAACAGTCTTGCACGGAGGATTAAGAGGTCTTTAAACTAAGTTCTGCTGGGGAGGGAGACAATATTATTCAGGGCAAAGACTCGGCGAGTGCAGGGGGAAAAGGCCCAAATGATATTGACCAAGTAGTACAAGCATCCAATGGTGGGAGGAGTAGAAACTATAGTACAGGACTTGCAGGAAGGGCCCGGGGATTTAAGTGTCTCTACACTAACGCGCAGAGTATGGGAAACAAGCAAGATGAACTTGAACTCCTAGTACAACAAAATAAAAATGATTTGATAGGCATCACTGAGACCTGGTGGGATGAGTCTCATGATTGGAATGTAGGAATAGAGGGGTATAGCCTATTTTGTAGAAATAGACCAAACAAGAAAGGAGGAGGAGTAGCCTTGTATGTCAAGGATGTTTTCACCTGTGAAGAGATCCGTGACTTAAACCCAGAAAGCCAGGTCGAGAGCATCTGAGTAAGAATTAAGGGAGCGAGAAACAATAGGGATATTCTGGTGGGGGTTTACTATAGACCTCCAACCCAGACTGAGGACTTTGATGATACCTTCCTCAACCAAATGACCGCACATTCAAAAGGGAGAGATACAGTAATAATAGGAGATTTCAATTACCCGGATATATGTTGGCAGTCAAAGTCTGCCAAGACAGCAAGGTCCAGCAAGTTTCTTGCTTGTCTTGCAGACAATTTCATGGTCCAGAAGGTGGAAGAGGCCACAAGGGGATTAAATATTCTAGATCTGATCCTGACCGACAGGGATGACCTTGTTAATGAGGTAGAAGTGGTTGGATCTTTAGGGGGGAGTGACCATGCCCTGTTGGAATTTGGCATTCAGTGGGAAGGAGAAGATACGTGTAGCCAGACAGTCATCTTAGATTTTAAAAAAGCGGACTTCTGTAAACTTAAGGAGCTGCTGGTTGAAATTCCATGGTAAAGAATAGTGAAAGAGAAAGGAGTTCAGGAAGCATGGGAGTTTCTTAAAAGGGAGATACTGAAGGCACAGTCTAAAACTGTACCAATAAGGAGGAAAAATGGAAGGCACCTGAAGAAACCAGAATGGTTGACTAAAGAACTCTCAGTTGAGCTAAGTGTTAAGAGAAACGTGTATAGGAAATGGAAGAGGGGGGAAACCACCAAAGAAGAATTTAAGCAAGTAGCCAGGAGATATAGGGAGAAGGTCAGAAAGGCTAAAGCACAGGACGAACTTAGGCTGGCCAGAGACATTAAAAACAATAAAAAGGGCTTTTTTAAATATGTCTGCAGCAAAAGGAAAAAGAAAGAGGCGGTAGAGTCGCTGCACAGAGAAGATGGCGAGTTACAAACAGGGAGAAGAGAAAAGGCAGAACTGCTTAACACCTTCTTTGCCTCAGTTTTTTCCCAGAAGGATACAAGCACTGAACCTGGTGGTTGGGGGGCAGGGGAGGAAGCAGGGGAAACGCGGCACATAATAGGTAGAGAGGTGGTACAAGAATACCTGGCCACACTGGATGAATTCAAGTCTCCAGGGCCAGATGAATTGCATCCTAGGATATTAAAAGAACTGGCAGAGGTCATTTCGGAACCGCTTGCTATAATCTTAGAGAAGTCTTGGAGGACAGGAGAACTTCCAGCAGACTGGAAGAGGGCAAATGTTGTCCCCATCTTCAAGAAGGGAAAAAAAGAGGACCCAAATAATTATCGCCCAGTCAGCCTGACATCAGTACCCAGAATGATCCTGGAGCAGATCATTAAGCAGTCAGTTTCTAATCACTTAGAAAGCAACACGGTAATCACAAGAAGTCAACATGGATTTCTCAAAAATAAGTCATGCCAGACTAATCTTATCTCTTTTTATGATAGAGTTACTAGCTTGATTGATGAAGGGAATGCTGTGGATGTAGCATATCTCGATTTCAGTAAGGCCTTTGACAAAGTTCCCCATGACATTCTTGCAAAGAAGCTGGTAAAATGTGGGCTGGACAGAGCTACTGTCAGGTGGATCTGTAACTGGTTGACTGACCGTTCCCAAAGGGTGCTCACCAATGGCTGCTTTTCATCCTGGAGAGAAGTGACTAGCGGGGTGCCACAGGGTTCTGTCCTGGGCCCAGTGCTGTTCAATATTTTCATCAACAACTTGGATGACGGAATAGAGGGCATGCTCATCAAAACTGCAGATGACACCAAATTGGGAGGGGTTGCTAATACGCCAGAGGACAGGATCAAAATTCAAAATGACCTGGATAGATTGGAGAGCTGGGCCAAAGCTAACAAAATGAAATTCAACAGAGAGAAGTGTAAGGTCCTACACTTAGGTAGTAAAAATGGAATGCAGAAAAATAGGATGGGGGACACGTGGCTGGATGGCAGTACGTGTGAAAGGGATCTAGGAGTCTTAATAGACCACAAACTGAACATGAGTCAGCAGTGTGATGCGGCAGCCAAGAAAGCCAACGCAATTCTCAGCTGCATCAACAGAAGTATGGTGTCTAGATCGAGGGAGGTACTGGTACCACTCTACTCTGCTTTGGTTAGACCTCATCTTGAATACTGTGTCCAGTTCTGGGCACCTCAATTCAAGAAGGACATGGTCAAGCTGGAGCAGGTCCAGAGGAGGGCGACCAAAATGGTGAAGGACCTGGAGGCCAAGCCCTATGAGGATAGACTTAGGGAGCTGGGTATGTTTAGTCTGCAGAAGAGAAGGTTAAGAGGGGACATGATAGCCATGTTTAAATATTTGAAGGGATGCCATGTAGAGGAGGGAGAGGGCTTGTTTTCTGCCGCTCCAGAGACCAGGACAAGGAGCAATGGATTCAAGCTGCAGGAAAGGAGATTCCACCTGAACCTCAGGAAGAACTTGCTGACAGTCAGGGCTGTCCGGCAGTGGAATCTGCTGCCTCAGAGTGTGGTGGAGTCTCCTTCTTTGGAGGTTTTTAAGCAGAGGCTGGATGGCCATCTGTCGGGAGTGCTTTGAGGGTGTTCCTGCATGGCAGGGGGTTGGACTGGATGGCCCATGTGGTCTCTTCCAACTCTACATTTCTATGATTCAATAGAGAGAAATGTAAGGTCCCACACTTGGGCAGAAAGAATGAAATGCACAAATATAGGATGGAAGACACCTGGTTGGACAACAGTACATGTGAATGAGATCTAGGAGTCTTAGTAGACCACAAGCTGAACATGAGTCAGTAGTGTGATGTGGCAGCCAAGAAAACCAACATGATTCTTGGTTTCATCAATAGGAGTATGGTGCTAGATCAAAGGAGGTAATGGTATCATTCTATTCTGCTTTGGTCAGACCTCATCTGGAATACTATGTCGAGTTCTGGACACCTCATTTCAAGAAGAATATTGACAACTGGAATGTGTCCAGAGGAGGGTGACCAAAGTGGCGAAGGTTCTGGGAGCCATGCCCTATGAGGAGCATCTTAGGGAGCTAGGTATGTTTAGTCTGCAGAAGAGAAGGTGAGGAGGGGACATGATAGCCATCTTTTAAGTATTTGAAAGGATGTCATCTCAAAGAGGATACAGCCTTGTTTTTGACTGTTCCAGAAACTAGAACAAGGAGCAATGGATTCATGCTGCAGGAAAGGAGGTTCCACCTGAACCTCAGGAAGAACTTCCTGACAGTCAGGGCTGTCTGGCAGTGGAATATGCTGCCTCAGAGTGTGGTGGAGTCTCCTTCTTTGGATGTTTTTAAACAGAGACTGGATGGCCATCTGTCAGGAATGTTCTGATATGTGTTCCTGCATGGCAGGGGGTTGGATTGGATGGCCCCTGTGGTCTCTTCCAACTCTATTGTTCTATGATTCTATTTTGTTACTTATGTTTCAGACTCCAACTAAGGCAGAAAAAAAAAACTATAAAGCACCATGCCCTGTGACTGGTTGGCAATATTAAACTCTGGCCTGTATTGCTGCCACTGCAAGCTGCACGCCATTTCTTCAACACTGACTTCTGAGGCACTAGATCTGGAAAAGATTCACAACATATCTTGATTCATAAAACCTGAAACAGGGGTCATAAAAAGGGGAGAAACCTGTATGAGACTGGATTTTTTTAAAAAAAAGGAGCACATCCTGCAAAGGTTAAAAGAGGATCATTCCCCTCATCTTGGATTTATGTTTACTTTGCCTTCCACTCCTAATTAAGTCCAGGTTGTGGCCACAAAGGGACAGTTGATCATATGCTCTATCAATACCAATGACCTAAATCTAGATGGAGTGTTCTGATCAACAAAATTATCTCTTCTCTTATTGGCAAGAGAGAATCCCTCGGCTGCACTCTGTTAGAAATGCTGACATCTTCTAGCAGGTGTTCCTAGAAACATAAATTGGGCCTTTACAACATCCCTTCTTACTAAACTGCCAAAATTCATATCAGCAGAGAAAGAAATTCAGATGAAGTGAAAGGGGAATTCTGTTAAATCAGTCTTCTTCCAAATATTCTGGCTACCCTATCATGTACCAGAGTATCAGTTTTAGGTCATTTCCACACTATACTGCTATTATTCCACTTTCATCATCCTACGGAATCCTGGGCTTTGCAGTTTAGGGAGGGGCCTGTAGAATTCTCAGCCAAAGAGCTCTTTGGCCTTAGTAAACTACAAAACCCAGAATTCCATAGGATGTTGAAAGTTCAATAATAGCACTATGACAGTGTAGGGAAGAAATGGCCTTACTGTTCCCATATAGTGACTTGAATCCTGTCAGTATTATACACCAGTATAAGTTCTGCTGCACATCTGGCTGTGCTTTTTTTGGCTGTTATGCAATGAACATGTTCTGTTCATGGCTGTGTAGAATGTGTCTCACTAGTTGAACCGTTTAACATGGATCTAAATCTGACTTGAGTGGAACCATTGGATTTCAATCTGTGTTGATTCGCCATCCAACAAACAATCCATTGAGTCAACTCTATTTGAGAATAACTGCTGGCTTAAAACGTCCATGAGGGATTTAAGAAGATTCCCAATGGCCTTATTAATATAATTAACAAAAAGAATGATTAACTGCTACTATTGACATTCATGATGACTAAACTTTGCTTCGTTAACTTCTGTATGAAATTATTGTTGTTGAAATCAGCAGCACATTTGTTATATCAGTGATAGCCTTGTTTGTGAACATTGTGGTAGTTACACACTGCCCTGGTCATCCAAACAGCCCACAGAAGAGTTAGATAAGAAATAACAAGTAGTCAGTCCTGAGCAAAATGCTAACCTTGCTGATGTAAGTTTGTAAGCTTGAAGAATAAAGTTATCCTTCTGGATCACTACTGCTAGTAGGTTGGACTCAACACAGTTCTGATTATCAGCAGGATCCTGTGGTGAAAGAAAACTCTTTTGTGTGCTTTATTGTATTTCATACTTTTCATTCTGTGTTGTTGCTTCACTTTCCACCCTGTTTCAGGGCTCATCCCAGCTTTGTGTCCAACCCATTCAGATACAGTGGGCGGGAGATTTTGACTTGCTCACGTAACCAGTATGATTCCTTTCATGCAAATACATATTTCTGGATGGTTTGTAACTATTTATCAGTGTCTTCAATGTACCATTACATTCACTGGATTGCAGAAACTTCCCCTGTGCATAACCCACTGTACAAGAAGAAAATAAGCAGACAATCAGGTTGGAAAAAATATTCACAAAATTGTCAGAAAACTTGTTTTCATATGTTGAGAAACCCTGATGAGAAGAATCCTGGAATGAAAATTATCTTTGCAGTTCAGGACTTATTCTGCACAAAATTCACATGTGGTTGTTTGGCAGAAAATAGCATCTTTTTCATAGGAAATATTTCTATGCAAGAATGTTATGTTATGTTATGTGCAGATAATGCTGTTTTTTGTGCAAAACAACCACATGCACATTTTGTGCAGAAAAGGTCTCAAACTGCTAACAAGCTTTGAAAACTGTGCACTTTTTTTAAAAAAATATTGTAACAGGAAGAATATGGATAAAATTATTTATTGTTTTCTTTAAGAAGAAACTTAGTGAAGAACTGCATCCCTAGCTGGCACACCATCAGTTGTCCATTGCTGATATTCAGCAGAAGAGGGGTGTAACACAACCATCCTGTAACTATGTGAGTGTAGATTTGTACTACACAAAACACAGTATAGGGATGGCAAGAATTTGAGCATGAGAAAAAATAAATGTGAGGAAAACTGAAACTGACACATTCATCCATCCTGGCTCATCCTGGAGTGGGTAATTGCTTGGTTAGGGTTTGAAATTCCTGTGCATTCGACTATATCAGTAATGAATTAGGGTTACTGCCTCTTTCTGAGAAGTGTAGCATCATTGACATACATGTGGCAGGTTGGTTCAACATAGTGTTCACTATGAGAGATTTAACTGTAGCTCTTGAATTTGACTGATGCAAGATAATTTCATTTCAATAGGACTATATCAGAGTGAACACAATACTTCTTATTCGGCACTCAGGTTTAAACAAAAAAGGATGTTTAAGAAAGTGAAACTGACATATTTTCCTCCCCTGTTGGCCAGTGAATGCTGGTAACCTGAAGCACTCGGGCAATTTCTCCTAATAACAGCAGGGATGTGGAAATCTCTCTGTTGCAATTACACTGTGTCTCTACAAATTCCACCTTCATTTTCTTCCCATCTTTGTTCTACACTGGATGGCAAGACTTTGGCCATTGCCACACGAGGTGAGGGAATCGCCCCGTGCAGCCACTTACCGGGTCTTATGGCTCCCTGGTCCGGTCCAGGTTGCTCTGGAGCAGTGCATGCTCATCGCTTCACACTGCTCCGGTGTCAAAAACGGCAGCTTCCGGTTGGTCGAGGGTCTCGACCAACCACTGAAGCTCACCAGCCTAAAGCTCACCCCCGTCAGATCGCAGGCTCGCATTGGTGCAAGCCTGCAAATCTGCACAAGGGAGCAGGCTCACACTGGTGTGCTCCGTGCTTTTGAAAAACCTAAAGAAACAGGTTTTTCAAAAGCACGCTGGATGATCACTTGGGGTCGTTCTGGAGCAGGCTGGGGTGCGGACCTACATTAAATAGTCCGGACCCAGTCCGCTCCCAGGTGCAGACGTCCTCCCTGGAGGACGGACTGCACCATTTCAAATACCCCGTGCAGAAATGGCTTTTGTCTTCTACCCACATTGTGCCATACCAGAGTAAAGCCTCATCAAATCCCATGGCAAACTAGATGCCTATGGAGAACCTGCCAACATAACCACACCCTTCCATTAATGGTAGAAGGTAACTATTACGCCTATAGTATGGTGAATCTGCTCTGGTTATTTGAACTTCCAGGAACTTACCCAAGGAACTATCCAAAGTGCTGAATCTGTTCTGGGTAGGGTTCACCAGCCCACAGCCATTACTGCCTCCTAGGAAGATATTATAGATCAGTATAATGTTTACCCAGTATTTTAAATTAGAGGGCTAAGGGTATGAGACTGTGGGTTGCCTAGGGCTCATGTAAGAGGTGGTCATGGAAGTGAGAATTCCCTGGTTAGCAAGTTCTTAAGCTTCAAAAGAACTTTTAATCACCTCTCCACATCAATGAGAAACCTCTGGTGACATCCATCTAGATCAATCCATTACTAGTACATTGGATTAAGAGTGTGAAGATTTGATTTCCTGACCAAAGCCCTTCAGAATTGTGGAGATAGACAATCAATCTTTTTTGCCTCTTTTGGTCAGATTAAAATAACACATTTATCTGACCAAGCCTTCATGTGACAGAATCTCACATGTCCATCTGCTCACCATTGCAAAATCCTTATTTTTCTAAAAGTAAGCCATGTTCGGTTATTTGTATGATGCATTCCACTTGGGCTACAATACCATGGGTGAGATCTTATACCATGCTTGCATGCATAAATCTACACTCAAGCAATTCACATGTAGTTGTCCTATAGGAGCCTTCTACTGAATGCCAAAGTGTGGATACTCTGCCTATGCAATCATGAACTGAATGCATCAATTGAACAGCCAAAAATGTACAATCATATATGTAAGGAAACTTACATGCATGTATGACATCAAAAGGATTCCAGGCTATTTATGCTTATTGGGAGGAAGTGCCATGGAACTCAGTTGCACTTGTTTCTGAGAAGGTTAATATAACCTTGTGCTATTACTACCATATAAATGAAGCTGTGATGTGGACATTTTCACTCTACATTCTGCAATGCTACTGATGTTCATTTCTTCTTCTGAGCACATGGATGCACTCATTCTAAGGATGATTCTGCCTCCCCTTACCTCCCTTCTGCAAATTCTCAACCAGTATTCAATGTAATGGAATCTCTTCTTTTGCTTTTTTTTTTAAAAAAAGCAATTGCTATCATATTCCTCTTCCCCAAGGAAGTTACCCTTAATTATAATACTAAGAAGGGAGGATTAGCTGCTGGCTTGATCATTTTATCACATTTGTTTTTGGAAGGTTGGGGAGTGTAGGGGTGTTTGTTTATTTCGACTGCTGGAGGAATGACTTGGAAAATCAAGCTCTCATGTGTTTCTAATTCATTTAATTTTCTGGCTGATAGGTTTCCTTTAATTTGACCATCTGTTTATTAGTTGCTGAATACGATGGGAAGCACATTGCTGTGGAGGTCCAAATGGAAGCCCACAACTCTAATGGAACTATTTTGCTAGGGCATAAAGCAAAATATCAGCATCAGTGTCCAACTGCATGTGGACATGCCCCAAAGACATCTGTAGTTGGGCTGCTTAGCCTGTTCTCCTGCCATGCAGGAATACACAACTAAAGCACTCCAAAAAGATGGTCATCCAACATCTGTTTAAAGACCTCCAAAAATGGAGAATTCACCATGCTTTCAGGCAGTGGATTCCACTGTTAAACAACTCTTAATCAAGTTTTTCCTAATGTTTACTTAGAACCACTTTTCTGCAAATTTGAATCCATTGGTTTGTATTCTAGTCTCTGGAGCAGCAGAAAGAAAGAAAAACTTCACTTCATCTTCTACTTGATACCCCATGTGGTATTTGAATATGTCTATCATTTCTTGTGCTGCTGTGTGCCTTTAAGTCATTTCCAGCTTATGGCAATCCTAGGGCAAGTCTATCATGGTGTTTTCTTGACAAAATTTGTTCAGAAACTTTGCTGAGAATGTGTGATTTGGCCTGAGTCACCCAGTAGGTTTCCATGGCTGCACTGGGTTTCAAATACTGGTCTCCCTAAAACCTGATCCTAAGCTCAAACCACTGTACCACACTGGCTCTCCTGTGGCTATCATATTACTTCACCCTGCTAAACCTGCAAAGCTCCAGAAGTTGTCCCTCATATGGTTTGATTTCTAGACCTTTTACAACCTGGTTGCCTTCCTTTGGACATGGTCCAGCTTATCAGCATGCTTCTTGAAAGGTGGTTCCCAGAACTGGATGCAACATTCCAAGTGAATTTTGACCAGAAGAGAATAGAGTGGCACTATTACTTCCCTGGATCTGCACACTATACTCCTGTTGATACTACCTAGAATTGCATTAGCTTTTTTGGCCACTACATCACATTATTAACTCATGTTTAGCTTGTGAGGAAGAAGAATATGGGTACTAAATGGACAATCTGCTTGGTATCATTAAGTAGAATCTAGTTGTTTGAGTCAACTATTTAACAGTGAAATGGGCTGTCTTGTAGGGTGATGGATGTTGGACAGCCATTTTTCAGGATTACTTTAGCTGTGTATTCCTTCATAGCAGTTGGACTAAGTGGTCCTTACAAGTCCCTTCCAACTTTATGACTGTAAGATTCTATGAACTCTAAGGAGGGTGAACAGGAAACTGTATACTGGGTTTGGCATCTCCCACCAAGTAACTGTTTTCTAGAATAACTGACAAGATTACAGACAACTGATACAGACCAGCCCAGTGGCATGGGAGGGCTTAATTTATACTTATTTTTTTACCTTGCTATTCATCCTAACAGAAGGAATGTTGTTGTTGTGCTCAGACTGGAAAAGAAACAGAGGAAAGGGGTTCTGCTATATGTTAGGAAGAACTTCACGATAGCAGAAACCTGGCCTGTTGAGAGCTGGAATTGGACCTAGGACAAAATATACAACGAAGCCCCCTTCCATAAATTTAGCAACAGCCATTACAGTGGTTTTCCGATCTGTTCAGATAGCACCATTTATTTTGCAATGTACTCTCTCTCTCTCTCTCTCTCTCTCTCTCTTTTTTTTTTTCCAGGATCAAGACCCTCCAGAGGCCAATGCTTCAGGGATTTTGCTCTCACCTCCAAACTCCTCACCGCCATAAGATATGTTTGATAGAGGAACAGGCTGCCTTAGAAGACTAAGATTCTCCTTCACTAGGGGTTTTTAAAATGAAGTGGGATGTCCATCTGTCAGGATTCTTTAGCTGTGGATTTCTATATCGTCAGGGGTTAATCTAAATGACCCTTGGGGCACCTTCCAGCTCTACAGTTCTCTGATTCTCTGATTCTAAGTGCAACCAAAAATCCCTCCTTAGCTTTATGAGGATGATCTGCTGACCCTGCGAATAATCAGATAGGGCAGGGAACTGCCTGAAAGGATGAGTTTATCCAGGGGTGAGGTGGGGGCTTTAACAGACAAAGACTCATTCAATAGAGTTTACATCATGATACCTATGTTGATGCTATCCTCACATCAGGTGGCTTCTTTGTTTGATTGATTGACATCTTGCCTTTCTCCCAAATGGGTCTCAAAGCATCTGACCATATAAATTTACAATATAACTATCTTCCTTGTCAGTGGGTCAGGGAATCTATTCCAGGTTTTACTTTGAACTTTAAGCTTTAAATGTGCTATCTGAGATGCTGAGCCACATCATTTAAACAGATTCAATATCTTGGATGGCTCCATTACATTTCAGACTATAACTCAGAACAGATTCAGTGCCCCACACTCACAAGGGAGCCATCACTCTCTCCATCCCTTGCAGACCACTTGCAAAGACATCCCTGTCTGTAGCTGAATTTGCCAGTGCAGAAAGTGGCATTTTCACCTTCCCATAGTTTATTGGAAGGGTGAAAATACCACTCTCTACATTCCCACAATGAAAGAAGTAAAGATATCAAAGTACTGGAATAATGACCAGAGAAAGAATGCAGGTTTTAGGAGTGCTAGGGGATGTGTTGAACCATTATAGCAGTTCAGCCGCTGTAGAGTAGTTGTGCTGCTCTCTATACCAGTGCCTCTGCATCATCGAGAGATCTTACCAAAGCAGTTGCTAGTCAACTGCAAAATAGTCAGAGCTTGAGGGAGGAGAGAGACAGAAGGGGGATGATAAATCTTTTGGCCCATGGAAATAGGTATCATAATATTGGCCACCTGCATCCCATAAAATGCAATAAAAAGCAGAGGGTATTTGCTATGCAGCAGGAAACATATGAACTCTGTGAAAAACAAGTCATTCTCTTTCTGGTAAAAACAGGCAACAAAGGCATAATGATATTATCTTTGATCGCCAGCATCAGTGAGGTTATGAGAAAGCGAATGTCACAGCAGAGGTACATAACAGCCCAATGCACTTGAGAGGAGAAGGCTTTTTGGTTTGAGAATGCATGAAGGAGAAACAGATGTCCTGGGAACCATTGGAATAAATGAAGGTGGAAACCGACCAGAGGTCTTTGGGTCTGAAAAGCCATATGTACCAGTGGACTTCCCGTGCAGTAGTCCTAGTAGTCTTCATCCAAGACTGTTAGAGTAATTCATGCTTTGCATTTAGAATACCAAAGCTTCAGTCTCCAGCCTTTTGTTATAGAACCTATGCTACATGAAGGGGAGGAGCCCTCTGCTTGATGGAAAGGTATCCTCTGTAAGATGAAGAAGAACGATCTACTGGGAAAATGTAGCAATCGGAACAGGTTAGTCTTCCCCAAGCTAGTATCCTTCTTATATTTGGTGCTCAAGCGTGGAAAAGTCTGCTAGTTTTACCTTCTCCTGTCTTCAGTTCACAGTCCTCCCTCCACATTCATGGGGTTGACCTTCATGAATTTGATTATTTGTGAAGCATCTGATTGTCTCCTCCTCCCAATTTTTCTCCTCCCATCCCTTGCATTCCTCACCCCAGGCTTGCAAGGCTTGAGTGAGCAAAGCCCCCTCCCACTGCTGAAAGCAGGCTTCTCTGCCATGCAGTTGAATATTCTGCTGTGTAGTGGCTGTTGATTGGTCAGGTGTTCTCTTTGGTCCTACTCCTTTCTCAAGATGGCTGCTGGAAGTAATTAGAACTCCAAAACTCTCCTCTTCTCTGTCTTAGGGGAAAGTACTGATAAACCCTTTAGGTTATCTTTTTTCTCCCCCCACCCCTGCAATGCCAGCCAGGGCCAGAGGCAAAGGAATGGGAGGGGGAACTTCCAGAGGGGAATGACAGGGGAAATGCGGGGGTGGTATTCTTGGTTTTTCCACTTTCACAAGGGCTCTGCACCCTGAATCCTTGCAAATGTGGAGAGGCTACTGTATTTCTAAAATCTCAAGTTCTTCCTGCCCCAGTTGTGTGATTTGCAAAGTTTTGGTAAATTCTGAACAGAAATGAAATTTTTCCCAAACTCTACTGGTCAAATTCAACAGGAACATCTATTCCAAGCAAGGATAGAGCCATGTTCAAACATCTCAAAGTAACGTGGAAGAATTATTCTGTGGAGAAAAATGCATGGCAGAGAATAGGTTTTCTATACAGAAAACAGGATACTTGAGAAGAAAACACTAGCCTCTACGTTTCCTGCCCAGGAAACTATGTTTTATGCTCAGAAAAGCACATGTGTTTCTCTAAAGAATAATTCCTCTGCAGTTCTTCAGGACATTTGATTACAGGGAGAATATTGTGGAGAGATACAGATTTTCTCCTGCAGCAGAGAGAAAACTACAGCAATTAATTATCTTTGCATGCAAGGATGAAATAGCTGAGGATTTACTTTCCTAGTAGGGAAATCCAGGACTCTTTCTCACTATACAATTATAGCAATGTGATTCCACTTTACCTGCCTTGTTCCTTCCTATGGATTCCTAGGATTTGTTTGCTAAGGGAGGGGTATTTAGCCAAAAAGCTGGACTACAAACCACAAGGTAGTATGGGATGTACCTATGGTGGTTAAAGGGAAATCATAGTGCAAGAACTGTGTACAGTCACCCCTCTACATTTGCAGGCTTGATTTTCACGAACCTGATTATTTGTAAGTTTCTTAAACTTCAGCCCCCACCTCAGGTGTTTCTTTTCCAGTGGAATCTTTTCTCTTGAAAGCTCCAATCAGGCTGTGAAGCCCTTTAAAAACCTGCCTCTGGTCCTCCTCCTCCACCCGCCACTGCCTTTTTATGCTTGTCCAGCTCCCTCTTTCCTGTTCGTCCTCTGTCTAGTTGGATTTTTTTTAATAGCATCTGCACTGGAAAGATGATGAAGAAGGGCTGGAGGAACACAGACTTAACTTCTGCAATAAACAGTATCATAGACAAAAGTTGAGGTATAAATGAGTGGGATTCTACTCAAAGCTATCCTACTGTAGCTACGTGTGCCTGACTATAACAGTCAAGGTAAGCAGCAGTGGCCTCTATGGCCATTTCCACAGGGGCTTAAAGAAACGGTGCAGAGCGTCCTCCAGGGAGGACGTCTGCACCTGGGAGCGGACTGGGTAGGACCTACTTAGTGTAGTTCCGCACCTCAGCCCGCTCCAGAATGACCTGAAGTGGTCATCGAGTGTGCTTTTCAAAGAACGCTTGAAACAGGTCTTTCTAAAGGACGGAGTGCGCCACTCCGTGCCCGCGCTCCAGTGCAGATTTGCAGGCTTGCACCAGTGCGAGCCTGTGATCTGCCAGGGGCGGGCTTTAGGCTGGCGAGTTTCAGCGATTGGTGGAGAGCCTTGACCAACCAGAAGCCATCATTTTCATCCCTGGAGCAGTGCAGAGCGGTGGCCACACACTGCTCTGGACCAGCCTGGAGCTGAGCGTGGAGCCAAGAAGTCCGGTAAGTATCGGCACGGGGCGATTCCCTCGCCCCATGTGGAAATGGCCTATGATCCCTTAGAGAGCATTCATGAACAGCAACACAGAAAAGGGGAGACTAAACCAGTCAATTTAAAATGTTTTTTAAAAATTAGCTTTTTTTAGAATTTTAAAAATAGTTTTATAACTTTGGTCACCAAACTGGAAACCATAGGAAAAGTGTAGGGCGATGAAAGAGAAAATCAGCCCTTGATGCATTTGGGAGGAAGCTTTCAGATGATCTCTAGAAGTTTCAAAATGTTTTTTGTTACTCATGCAAGACTTTCTTGACCTGGTTGCTTATTTCACTTGTGCATCTAGACAGTTTGCAGTCTAAAATTTGATGAAACATGGGGAACTCCTTTTCTTTTTTTATGGCATAGAAACCTCTCACCATTCTTTGCACATTATTTTTGCCTCTGGCACCAAATATTCTGTTCAAGAAGTCATTTCCAGGAGCACGTCTACTTTGCTAACTGAGGTATATCTGTACTGTTCTTCAGAGAACACAGCTAAAACTGTGGAACTCACCACCACAAGAAGGTACTTTTTACACTGAATGTGAAAAGGCCCCGATGGTGGTGGTACCAGTTACAAGTCCCCCATTGCATCCTTTGGAGAACCTCCACTCCATAACAACAAAGGATCCTCATTCCCTGGCCACTTCCACACTACTGTTATAGTGCTATCATTGCACTTTCAACATCCTGTGGAATTCTGGGATTTATAGTTTGTAGGATTATAGAATCATAGAATCATAGAATCATAGAAATATAGAGTTGGAAGAGACCACACGGGCCATCCAGTCCAACCCCCTACCATGCAGGAACACCCTCAAAGCACTCCAGACAGATGGCCATCCAGCCTCTGCTTAAAAACTTCCAAAGAAGGAGACTCCACCACACTCCGAGGCAGCATATTCCACTGCCGGACAGCCCTGACTGTCAGGAAGTTCTTCCTGAGGTTCAGGTGGAATCTCCTTTCCTGCAGCTTCAATCCATTGCTCCTTGTCCTGGTCTCTGGAGCGGCAGAAAACAAGCCCTCTCCCTCCTCTACATGGCATCCCTTCAAATATTTAAACACAGCTATCATGTCCCCTCTTAACCTTCTCTTCTACAGACTGAACATACCCAGCTCTCTAAGTCTATCCTCATAGGGCTTGGTTTCCAGGCCCTTCACCATTTTGGTCGCCCTCCTCTGGACCTGCTCCAGTTTGACCATGTCCTTCTTGAATTGGGGTGCCCAGAACTGGACACAGGATTCAAGATGAGGTCTAACCAAAGCAGAGTAGAGTGGTACCAGTACCTCCCTCGATCTAGACACCATACTCCTATTGATGCAGCCGAGAATTGCGTTGGTTTTCTTGGCTGCCGCATCACATTGCTGACTCATGTTCAGCTTGTGGTCTATTAAGACTCCTAGATCTCTTTCACACGTACTGCCATCCAGCCACGTGTCCCCCATCCTATATTTCTGCATTCCATTTTTTCTACCTAAGTGTAGGACCTTACACTTCTCTCTGTTGAATTTCATTTTCTTAGCTTTGGCCCAGCTCTCCAATCTATCCAGGTCATTATGAATTTTGATCCTGTCCTCTGGCGTATTAGCAACCCCTCCCAATTTGGTGTCATCTGCAAATTTGATGAGCATGCCCTCTATTCCTTCATCCAAGTCGTTGATGAAAATATTGAACAGCACTGGGCCCAGGACAGAACCCCGTGGCACCCCGCTAGTCAATTCTCTCCAGGATGAAAAGCAGCCATTGGTGAGCACCCTTTGGGAACGGTCAGTCAACCAGTTACAGATCCACCTGACAGTAGCCCTGTCCAGCCCACATTTTACTAGCTTCTTCGCAAGAATGTCATGGGGAACTTTGTCAAAGGCCTTACTGAACTCGAGATATGCTACATCCACAGCATTCCCTTCATCTATCAAACTAGTAACTCTATCAAAAAAAGAAATAAGATTAGTCTGGCATGACTTATTTTTGAGAAATCCATGTTGACTTCTTGTGATTACCGCATTGCTTTCTAAGTGATTAGAAACTGACTGCTTAATGATCTGCTCCAAGATCATTCCGGGTACTGACGTCAGGCTGACTGGGCGATAATTATTTGGGTCCTCTTTTTTTCCCTTCTTGAAGATGGGGACAACATGTGCCCTCTTCCAGTCTGCTGGAACTTCTCCTGTCCTCCAAGATTTCTCAAAGACTATAGCAAGCGGTTCCGAAATGACCTCTGCCAGTTCTTTTAATATCCTAGGATGCAATTCATCTGGCCCTGGAGACTTGAATTCATCCCGTGTGGCCAGGTATTCCTGTACCACCTCTCTACCTATTATGTGCTGCATTTCCCCTGCTTCCTCCCCTGCTCCCCAACCACCAGGTTGAGTGCTTGTATCCTTCTGCGAAAAAACTGAGGCAAAGAAGGTGTTAAGTAGTTCTGCCTTTTCTCTTCGCCCTGTTAGTAACTCGCCATCTTCTCTGTGCAGCGACCCTACCGCCTCTTTCTTTTTCCTTTTGCTGCAGACATATTTAAAAAAGCCCTTTTTATTGTTTTTAATGTCTCTGGCCAGCCTAAGTTCGTCCTGTGCTTTAGCCTTTCTGACCTTCTCTCTACATTTCCTGGCTACTTGTTTAAATTCTTCTTTGGTGGTTTCCCCCCTTTTCCATTTCCTGTACACGTTTCTCTTAACGCTTAGCTCAGCTGAGAGTTCTTTAGTCAACCATTCTGGTTTCTTCAGACGCCTTCCATTTTTCCTCCTTATTGGCACAGTTTTAGACTGTGCCTTCAGTATCTCCCTTTTAAGGAACTCCCATGCCTCCTGAACTCCTTTCTCTTTCACTATTCCTGACCACGGAATTTCAACCAGCAGCTCCCTAAGTTTACAGAAGTCCGCTTTTTTAAAATCTAAGATGAGTGTCTGGCTACACTTATCTTCTCCTTCCCACTGAATGCCAAATTCCAATAGGGCATGGTCACTCCCCCCTAAAGATCCAACCACTTCTACCTCATTAACAAGGTCATCCCTATTGGTCAGGATCAGATCTAGAATATTTGATCCCCTTGTCGCCTCTTCTACCTTCTGGACCATGAAATTGTCTGCAAGACAAGCAAGAAACTTGCTGGACCTTGCTGTCTTGGCAGAGTTTGACTGCCAACATATATCCGGGTAATTGAAATCTCCTATTCTAAATGCCCCTCCCTAAACTGCAAGTCCCAGGATTCCATAGGATGTTGAAAATGAAATAATAGGACTAGAACAGTGTAGTGCGGAAAGGCCCCCTGACTGCAAGTTTGTAGGAACATTTTCCAGAAGCACTACCCAAAAATTTTTTAGAGTATTGTCTGAAGAATACAAATAATATCATATTTATATTCTTATGAAAAGAACTCAATTGGCAGTGCAGAGATGTCCCAGGGAAGGGACGGCTTGCAGATAAGTGGCTACTCGTCTTGGGCAAAATCCGTTGGTGTATTTGGTCATTTTCTCTATTTCTGTCTCTCCGTTCTCTGCCCCGTAATTAAGATCTCATTCTCCCTCAGCAATGGAGAATATGAACATTTGCTGGGAGACAAGTGACTGATTTTCACAAAAGAAAAGAAACCAGCACCAGGCCTTGCTCCCCTGTCATTATGCTTGAATGAAACTGAGAACTTGTCACGATTCTGCCTCCTGCTTGCAATGTGCTATTGTCTTTCAATGGTGCATTCAACTAAGCTTTCAAAACTGAAGATGAGGCTGGGGAAAAAGTGCCTTGTGATCACACAGTACTTCAAGTTTCTTATGCCCAGCCTAGATTGGAGTAGGCCTGGGCCTTTCTGTTCATTCTGTTTCTGTTCTTTTCCATGTGGTAGACATAATTCACAACTATCTTGTGTATTTCATCTTTCAAGTACATGTGTTAGATAGAACTGTGTTTTAATTCTCTCTTAATTTTGGTAATTTTTTTAAGTTGTACTTAATTTTAAATGGTTGTCAACCACCTTGAAACCTATACTGGAAGAAGGGTGGGAGAGAACTTATATAAACAATCAGACAAGCTCATGCTGTTCCAGTGTCTGGATCCTCTACCTGGGAAAAAGAAGTAAAAAAGCAAAGCATAGACCTTGATTGAAAAAAGTTGTACATATTTTGGTATACAGAGAGTGAAATGGAGACAAGTTGCAGAAGAGGCAGCATTAAGGAAGTTGGAGGGACAGAAAGATGTGATACGCATAGTGCACAGGGACATCTATGTGGAATGCATGATGCATATCTTGCACAATGGCACCATGTGTGCAACTCTACTTCCATAACCTCTACCTGGACATTCTGAACTGGACAAAAAATGTCCAAGTGCTTCTTCAGGGTAATTTATGCATGGGTGAGGCACCAATAGAATTCTGGCCTTCTTCATTTCAGAAGATTCCCTCCACTTCCAAAAGCGGAGAGAGTACGGATCAGCTAGAATGTAGGTGAAGAGTAAGAATAGAAGGAAATTCACTGGATTTGTATTTCTCCACTGAGATACCTGTGTTGTAACTCCGGAACCTAGCAATACATTAAAGAGCACCTTGCTTGAGAAATTCATGTGCTGTTTAAGGCAGTGATGTTTTTTAGAGTCAAATAGGGGACATGCAATGATGGTATATTCTTTCCCAAAAGGCACACTAACAATGTTTTGTCAATGCAAAACACATGTCCCAGAGAGAATCCATTTTGAAAAAGTGCACAAGAACCACACACATAGGCTGAGATGCTAATTATGTAGTGAAAATATACAATCACAATTAAATAGTGCTAATCCACTATTCTAGGAGCCAGCATACTGTAGTGGCTTGAGTGTTAGATTTCAACTTTGGAGACAAGGGTTCAAGTCCCTGCTGGGCCACAGAAAGCCACCGGGTGACCTTGGGCAAGTCACTCCCTCTCAGCCTCAGTGGAAGGCAATGGCAAATCCCCTCTGAACAAATCTTGCCAAGAAAACCCCAAAATAGGTTCACTTTAGGTTTGCCATAAGCCAGAAATTATTTGAAGGTACACAACAACACACAACTTCTACTAGAGATCAATATTTTGCTACCAGTGACATATCTGCCAAAGTGCCCAGTTATTTTCCCATTCTGCAGTGGATGATAATGTACAGTGGCAGTTTCAGCACTCTCAATACATCAAAAACCAGCGTGAAGGCATTGACAAAGAGTTGTGCACCATCCAGGAATGCACAACTGCACTTGGAATGGTTACACTTGTAGAAATCTGCTTATGAAACTATTAAATTAATATAGACTTTAGGCCATGGACAAAAAATACCACTGTGTGTTCAAAAGAACTTGTGTGAGTGCTAAAACATCAACAGGATGCCAGCTATGAACTTCCATGTGCAGGGGAAGATTCATTACCTGAAACAAAACTGGCACAGATTGAGAATACCTGTGGGACACTTAGAAATGCATCAAGGATGAAACTGACAGATTTTTGTATCCCTATAGAGCAATATGAAACAATAATCATGTTTGGCTGCTCCATTTTTTTTTTCCATTCAAGAAACAGTCAAGGCAAACATCTTGTTTGGTTGATAAAATAACTAGTTTTTCTCTCTTTGCATTTCTGTGCTCCTTCCACATTCTTGACTTCATTCCAGGCCAATGATTAGGATCCAAATGCTGAAGGGTCACAGGTGAAGACCAAACCATCCATGCAGGAAATCATAACATGGTTTGAGAAGAAATTGTGATAAACAACAGCAAAACTGTTTTGAGACACGGCAAAGGGAAAAGGCTAGCCTGCAAAAAAGATTTGTGATGGAAAATCCCAAATTCAGAAGAGTGTGCAACCTTGCAAACCTGTATTCTCCATTTTTATCATTGTTGCTTTGCAGATTTTGGTAAATAAGATAAGGAAAGAAAATTGACAAGATTTTCAGCAAGAGACAAGATTTTCCAGAAGGTTTAAAGGTCTGCTTCGGAACATGTTCAAGATTACACTGCAGGAATATCTGTGCATTTGATGTCAGTTTAGAGTGGACCCAAGTTTTGCTAGTTCTGTGATAAACTTGCTGAACATTTTCTTTTTGAAGCATTCGCCCCTTCCTACCATTCAGTAAAATGATTCCTCCAGTTTCACTGCTGGAAAATAAGATGGACAATTTTAGGAGGCCATTTTTGTTCATCACTGGAAGTTGTTCTTTTACATTTTTACATTTATCCATGCAGATCAGTTATTCCCTTTGGTTAAGCAATGACCTACATCTTACCTTTTGTATGTATCTAGTACAACATTCCATCTCATTATATGTATGGTCAGTGATTGGCTAGAAATATCTAATTTGGGATCACCCTGTTTGGAAGACTATGGCCATTTCCTCATTCATTGTTATAGTGCTATTATTCCACTTTCAACATCCTGTGGAATCCTGGGGTTTGCAGTTTAAGGAGGGGCATTTAGAATTCTCAGCCAGAGAGCACTTCCTACTCATTGGTTTATTAGGATTATTGACTCCTGCAGTAGATTAAGTTTTACATCTCCTTGTCTTTCCCTTGTGACTCTGGTTATCACAACTACTGGTTTCTCCTGACATATTTTGCTGTAACATTGTTACTGAAACTCCCTTCAGTTTTGGTGAGCTCCCTTGACTACCTGTGTCTGACTTGGAGGGGACTGACTCACTTGTAATTGCTTTTCCCCACTACAGCCTCCATGTCCTGGCATTTGCTGCCTTCGAGCACAGGACAGCCAGCTAATGGCTTCTAGTTCAGCAGAGTGATGAATCTAGTTTGGATTTCAGTCCAAATCTGAAAGGACCTAAATGAAATAGGATTCAGCACCTTGAATAGCTCCCTTAGTTTATACACTTCTAAGGAAGATCAAAGGTTCTGAACCCTATCTGCAAAATAGCTTCATCACCTTCGATGGATTTTTTTAAAGTTCAGTCTAAAACTCAAAGAGGATTCCCCACCTGAATGTCATGGAAGTTACCAGCCCCCGCAGCCACAGTCGCAAGATAACTCCTTCTCTGCAACTGCCATGCATCTTAGTGGAAGTTAATAGCTGTTATCCCAAAAGTTGATGGACCTTGAGGTCCACCAGGAGTGCCAGTGTCTCCTTAGAAATTGGAGGAATTATAGTTCAAAGGGGGGTAATGGCAGGATCTTTTCACCTATGTATACCAGTACTAACTGTAGGACTCCAGTTAAAAGTGTGAACAGGGTGTTTTTTTATTGGAAATCAACAGACACACATACACAAGAAATCAAGCAGACTCATGCACCATACAAGACTAGTGAAGAGAGAAGTGAGGAAGGTTGGCTAAAGAGAGATTTCAGGTATAGAGGGTAGTTTCAGAGGAAGGTCAAAATGGAGTGGCTCAGAGTACAGTCTGAGGGTAACACAGAGCATCAGGATCTGGGAACCAGCATACAGAGTAACATCCAAAGTGCTAGCAAAATGTTGGGGTTGGAGCTAGGGTTTAAATACCCTTTTTTTCCTACCCTGAAGGGATGAGTGTTAATGGCTCTCTAGCAGAGTAAACAAAGGGAGCCCAGAATGGACTGATTGTCTCACTCTAGATGAGAGAACATCAGTGGGAGTCCTGACAGTCTCTTAATGCCTTGGTTGGGTAAGGTGAATGGGAAAAGTCTCTGTGGGAAATGCACAGCAGGGGTGCTCACCTGCCTCACCTGGACTGTTTAGTTGACTATTGTATTTGGAGGCTGGATCATTGAGCAGATTATTGGAAGCCCATTAACCCTGGGCTTTCCTGTCTAATCTTCTTGAACTTCTGACCTGGCCATGCTAAGGCCATCCCGAACTTGCCCATGCTTACAGACAGTGTCCTGCTTCCACATGCTTTTATAGTCATAAGAGTCTAGTTTTTGTTTGAAAATAATATTTCTTGTCAATTTTACTATCCTGCAGGATGTGTAAGGGATGCTAACATAGCATGTTCATTCCTACTAAGGTGCATCTGAGGCTCAAACATGTACAATGCAAAACCACAGTTCCTGTAAAGCAAACAAATAATGTTAACTGCAATGAAATGTCTCTGTGCAATTTATGGTGCCCATGTCAGCTGAATGTGGAAAAGCCTTCAGTTAACTCATACCTAGTTTGGAACTGTCCCTCTTAACTGATTTTGTAACTGCAGCCTTTATAAATGGGACCATTTGTTTTTGGCCTTTAAATGTGCTTCCCCTGAGCGTCGGCGGAAAACATACATCTTGCTCCATCTCACAAAAATGTCTTTTTCTATTGTCCATTAGTAACCTGCAGGCTTTTTAAGTACTATCAACCGATGAAACAAATCTTGGTGTTTCTAAGCATGGAAACCCATCAGGTCAGCTCACCTGTCAGGATGTAAAAGCTGGCAAGAGACAAAGAGGTATTGCTTTGAAAATGAGTTTGTTTTCTTGGAAGCCAATGATATGTAAGCATTAGGGATGAGGAAGTCTCTCAGTCTTGGTTTCACTGAATTTCTCAGAGTCTTCCCTGCCTATTCTTCCAACCCTCATTTTATGTTGGGTTGTTAGAGTTAGGCTGAGTCCCGATGTTAGGATTATATAGCATAAATCCTACATACAGAGTTAGGGCATTCATTGTGGTACACAACCCATGTGGATTGCAATGTCGCACAGAGGACCCAAGACGCCAAGTATGCAAGCAGAGCTACAACCAAACACACATGTACATGCATGTGTAATAGCAAAGCTTGCAAAACCCCACTTCTTTGGTCTTGAACTGCTTGTATAGTGGAACCTATACATATATGAGATGGCAACAGGATACTGGCCTCTATATTTCATTCCTGCATTGGAATCATACATACTTGAATACATTTTTCATACAATATTCATCCATTCTGCCCAGTATATGCATTTATCTTATTCACTAATTTATGTCTATACATTTTTTTAAGTTGTGCAGAATTTAACTATTCACCATTAAACTGTATTGTACCTACCTTATTTTTTCCAAAATGTTCTGTAAGCCTTGGAAATGTATCATTTCTAGAGACAAGGTTTTGTTCTTCTCACAATGATTCTTGGCAAGTGAAAAAAGGTCACTTTCAATGAGATGGTTGAATTCAACAATCTATCTATAGAAAGAGGTACAAGGACGTAGGTATTACTATCCTATGGATAGACTCAGTTACTACTGCCAAGTTATGTCGGTGTGATGTAGTTGTACATCCAATGGGATAATGGTAAGTTTCATAATGCAAGATTTCATTGTTTCACCATATGAACACATGCACATGTCAAAGCAGATTCTAGAAATTAATCAAATTTAACTGGTGATAACAGACATATAATTATGTCTGCTGATACTGACTTGACGCACAGATCTTGTGATTACATTGAATTTTATGTTGATAATTTATTTTAGATTTTTACTTTTCTGCTTCTGTTTTTTATATAATTTTGTTAAAGATGGTTTTGTTTTTTTAAAAAAAGACAAACAGTAGGTAGTGACTGCTGGATCCCCTCAGTGGGAATATGAGTTCTAATCATAGAATCATAGAGTTGGAAGGGGCCCCATGAGCTATCAGATCCAACTCTCTGCTTGGTGCTGTATCTCCAGCTATGGTATTGCCAGTAAGTAGTTGTCCAGCCTCTTTTTGAAGATGTCCAGAGAAGGAGATCCCATCATCTCTCTAGGAAATGGGTTCCATTGTCAAACTGCTCTCATTTCCTTCTAATGTTCCTTTGAATGTTCAGTTGAAGTCTCCTCCCCTATAACTTAAAATCATTAGACCTAGGTCTACCTTCCAAGACAGCAGAGCACAAGCCAGCACCTTCCTCTTTGTGGTAGCCTTTGAGTTATTTAAACAGCACAATTATACCACCCTTCTGTCTGTTCTTCACCAAGCTGACATGCTCTGCTCCTTCAACTTCTCCTCATTCATACAAGTTGCCTAGCTCTGCCTCAAGTGTATTTTCCCTATGGACTTTGTACACTATAAAGTTTTTCAGACCATACAAAGTGCTTCATACTAAATCAGACCATCCATCTAACCCAGCAAGGTCAGCTCCATCTGGCAATGACTCTCTCAAGACTCTAGCATAGGATTCTTTCTTAGGCCATTTCCACAAGGGGCGAGGGAATCACCCTGTACCACTATTTAACAGGTCTTAGGGCTCCCCGGTCCAGTCCAGGCTGCTCTGGAGCAGTGCGTACTCATCACTCCGCACTGCTCCAGCATCGAAAATGGCAGCTTCCGGTTGGTCGAGGGTCTCAACCAACCACTGAAGCTCGCCAGCCTAAAGCCCGCCCCCAGCAGATCGCAGGCTCACGTTGGTGTGAGCCTGCAAATCTGCACAAGGGAACAGTCTCACACTGGCATGCTCCGTGCTTCTAAAAAACCTAAAGAAACAGGTTTTTCAAAAGCACGCTGGACCACCACTTGGGGTCATTCCGGAGCGGGCTGAGGTGTGGATCTACCTTAAATAGTCCGTACCCAGTCCACTCCCAGGTGCAGACTTCCTCCCTGGAGGACCGACTGCACCGTTTCAAATACACTGTGCGGAAATGGCCTTAGTCCAAACTGGAGATCCCTGCTATTTCTGGTGGTCCTCCATCCAAGTATTAACCAGGACCAACCCTATTTAGCATCTGAAACTAAACAAGATTGATTGTGTTCAGAATAGTATGCTTACACCTTCTGAGATAGTGTAACTTGCTACATGGCATGTGAGAGTTGCAGATCTGAACTGTCCCTCACCAGAAAAATAACACTTCAAGTCAGAGTCTCCTACAGACAGATTATTTTTTTTGAAAAAGTCTTCCAGACTCCAGACCTGTATCTCCCAGAGTCAATAATGAGCAAATGTAAACAGCGTACCTAGTATAATGTGGACAAATAGCCATTGGCTCAGTGACACTCAGCACCCTCTCCTACAATGGATCATTTGTTAATACAGGGAGAAGTCAGGGACTGATAAATTGGGGTTATGTTGTACTTCCAGCTTACAATGACTTTTGTACTGTGTACAAGGGAAACCTTGCCAAGAAGATCTCAAATTGCTTTTGTTATCAAACTCATGTTGAAAGATGCAGTCGCCTGCGGGGGAGTACATTTCTCACAAAAAGGCATTCCACTTCCTTTCTGAAGTCCTGTTCCATGCAATTTTCTGGAAGAAATTACTGTGGATGCATGAACTGCCTTTGAGAAAAACCCAGAGCTTCTCTCACATTCTAAGCAAATATTCACAAAGTCTAGAAGGCAAGTGAGAAGCATCTGTTCTACTGCCAATCCTTTTCATTGGGGGGCGGGGAGGCAAGATATATCACTCGGTCTTTTACTGTCCTGAAGCTATATTGCCCCAAAGAATATTATTTTGGGTTGATCAAAGGCATGCATCTGGGAACCAAGGTCTGTAAGGAATGCCTGAGAGAAGTGAATACATTTAGGCCCTTTCCGCATGGCATTTGTCATGCGAAAGGGCACCTGGAGTGTTTCGCGATTGTGAGGAGTGAGCTGCATGACACACTCACAATCGCGTGATGCTCCAGGGGCTGGCAGACACCAATCGTGCACCTTTTCATCTTCAGCTGGAAGCCGAAAATGGTGCACGATCGCGCATTGCTCCCGGCCCCGCGTACACTCACCTGGCATGCAGAGCCTCCAGAGCTGCGCCGGTCATGCTTCCTGCACCAGCGCAGCCTGGGAAACTCCCAGGCTGCACTGCAGAAGGAAGAGGTGGGGCTCTTGCGCGAGCAGGCAGCTTGTACGGAGCTGAAGCAGCAGGGACATGAGAGCCTCTCGCCGGAGGCTGCTCATGCGATCTCCGCACCCTAGCGCTGGAAAAAGATAAGGTGTGGAAACAGCCGTAGTCAGGAGAAGACTGGGAAGTGATGTGCCAGCCATCTTTAAATTTCCAGTTGATTGCCACATGGAAGATGAAGGAAACTCATTTTCTGCTGCCCCAGAGGAAAGGATCCAAATCAAATTATTCCAATTACAAGAAAGAGATTCTGATCACACATTAAGAAGAACTTTCTGAAGGTAAGGGATTATCAGTAGTGCAATGGATTATTTTGAAGAATCATAGAATCATAGACTTGGAAGAGACCACAGGGGCCATCCAGTGCAACCCCATTCTGCCATGCAGGAACATGGTGGTGGATTCGTCTTTGATGGAGGATTTCACAGTGATCTTCAGTTGCCATCTATCCAGGATGCTTACCTGCAGATGCCAGCACTAACACTGGATAGAATTATATGGCTGTGGAGGTATCTTCTTACAATAGGTGACTCAGGCCCTTTCCGCCTGTGGGGGGGGGGAACGGCCGAAAACAGAGCTTATCGGCTTTGTTTTCCGGCCGACCGAGTCCGTTGCCATGAGGAGCAGCTCGAGTTCGCTACTCTGCAGTCCTCCGGCGTCCCAAATGGTCGCTTCCAGTTGGTGGAGGCTCTCCACCAACCAGAGAAAGGCTCTCCACCAACCGGAGAAGCTCGCCAGCCGGAAGCCCGCCCCTGGCAGATCTGCAGGCACGAACTTGCGCGCGCCTGCAAATCTCCTCCGGAGCCGGGCGACGGAGCAGCACGGGGTTACGTGCTCCGTGATTTTTAAAAACCTCTCAAAAGAGGTTTTTAAAAAACATGCCGCGTGACCAGTTCCGGTCGCTCCGGAGTGGACTGAGGTATGGAACTAAAGAAAGTAGTCCACCCCAGTCCACTCTACGGTGCAGAAGACCTCTGTTGGAGGTCGCTGTGCACCCTTTTTCTAGCCCAGTGCGGAAATGGCCTCAGTTTGCTGGCTTGGGGAGAAAGCAATCCTACTATCAGCATTCTTCTAATGACTGAATATATAGGATATCTAGGCATGTGAATATCCCTCAGCTCTAGTTTCCCAAGTTTCATTCTATCCTTGGTTTGTGTTAGATAATAAAACACTGGCTTTTCTTGCATCGTTTTAAAAAACAACATTCATTGTACACATATTTAAATGTTTGTGTTTTGTCTGTATTTTCCCCATTATACTTTTTTTTTTATTGGACACATTTTTTACCCCAATCTTGACACATTGAAAAAAAAATACACATGGTTTTGTGTCTATGCACTAAGAACTGTTCTGGCTTCTCATCTTCTAAGATCAGATAGGATCTGGTGGCTTAAGGGTACTACTTGTAGATTTATGATATGCAAGCATGATGGAAGATCTCAGCCATTGGCTCATAGCCAGTGCTGAAGTAAGCTTCAACCATCAATCCAGGCGGTTTCTCTATGTAGAACTGGAGGTAGCACATGTGGAGCGAGAATCAATTTATTTGTCTGTGGTAGCCAAATATCCTGGAATGGTCCTGTCCACTCTTGTTCCTTCTTTATCTCCTTCCAGCATTGCACGTATGCTGCCTGCAATCCCTGCCACTTAACTCCCTTCTTCTCTTCACTGTTAACAGCTTGAGCCTCCTGGGATTTTAGGCATGCTGCTACCCTTTCCCTAACATGTTCGCTCCTCCCATGAGACACTAAGAGACAATCCAAAGTATTTTTAGAGGCTTCCCTTTACTGAAGCACTCATCTGCTACTTCTTTTAAAAGCCTCAAAGTCTGTGAAAGCCTGTTAAAAGCACAGGCACGCAAGCAAATGTCAGCTTGGCTGTGCTTTAGATATCTCTTCTCTTCAGGTTTCTGTTGGTTCTGTCAACAATGAGGGACCCACTCCACCATAGAGGGGCCCACATTAAGTGTAACTATTAGGGTGGCAATGTTCAGAATGATGGACAACAATAATTTTCTGATCAGCTTTGCCTGTTAGGAAACCACCATTTTAATTTCCACAATGCTCTAGAATAGGAGCTGGTAAGATGTGGCCCAAGGACCATATGTGGTCTTCAAAATCATTTTGTGTCCTCTGCCAGCCTCCCTGTGTTGCTGAAATTTAGGCCATTTCCACTCTAGCTGTCATAGTACTATTATTCCGCCTTCAACATCCTATGTAATTCTGGGGTTTGTAGTTTACTGAGGCCAAAGAACTCTCTGGCTGAGAATTCTAAAGGCCCCTCCCCAAACTGCAAACCCCAGGATTCCACAGCATGTTAAAAGCGGAATAATAGTACTATAGTGTTCTAACAGTATAGTGCGGAACCTTAGTGACAAATTGGAAGCCAACTGAGGTTGTTGTCATTGTTGTCGTTATGTACCTTCAAGTCATTTCTGACTTATGGTGACCCTAAGGTGAACCAATCACAGGATTTTTGGGGGCTGAGAGTATGAATCACTCAAAGCCACTCAGTAGGTCTTCATGGCCAAGCAGAAAACTGAACCTCGGTCAGTCCTCTACACCACGCTGCTTCCCAACTGGGGTAGTACCTTTAAAATAAGTATTTCCAGAGGACCCACCAATATTGCCCAGCCCTGCCCTGGGCACTGTGAAAAGTTAAAATGGCAGCTCTAAGTCCTAACTGATCATAGAATAGAATCATAGAAATGTAGAGTTGGAAGAGACCCCAGGGGCCATCCAGTCCAACCCCCTGTCATGCAGGAATACCCTCAAAGCACTCCCGACAGATGGCCATCCAGCCTCTGCTTAAAAACCTCCAAGGAAGGAGACTCCACTACACTCCGAGGCAGCAGATTCCACTGCCGGACAGCCCTGACTGTCAGCAAGTTCTTCCCGAGGTTCAGGTGGAATCTCCTTTCCTGCAGCTTGAATCCATTGCTCCTGGTCCTGGTCTCTGGAGCAGCAGAAAACAAGCCCTCTCCCTCCTCTACATGACATCCCTTCAAATATTTAAACATAGCTATCATGTCCCCTCTTAACTTTCTCTTCTGCAGACTGAACATACCCAGCTCTCTAAGTCTATCCTCATAGGGCATGGCTTCCAGGCCCTTCACCATTTTGGTCGCCCTCCTCTGGACCTGCTCCAGCTTGACCATGTCCTTCTTGAATTGGGGTGCCCAGAACTGGACACAGTATTCAAGATGAGGTCTAACCAAAGCAGAGTAGAGTGGTACCAGTACCTCCCTCAATCTAGACACTATACTCCTATTGATGCAGCCGAGAATTGCATTGGCTTTCTTGGCTGCCGCATCACACTGCTGACTCATGTTCAGCTTGTGGTCTGTTAAGACTCCTAGATCCCTTTCACACGTACTGCCATCCAGCCACGTGGATCATCAAGATCATCAAGAAAATGAAACGTTAAAGAGAGGGGTAAGGGTTAGCAGTGGTCCTGCAGGCTGATGCTGTGCCTGCATCAGAGAACTTCTCCCCCAAAGAGATAGACTAACTATTGCCTCATTTGTGGAACATTCTCTTCAAGAAAGGTTTGCATAGCTTCATGCTCGTAGTTCAAGATGATAACAATTCTTTGTGAGGGTGCTTGTTTCTAAGTAGCAAGTTTAAAAAATGACTGCAAAACCTTGGTAATGAATGGGCCCTATGCAGGCAAATGCTAGTAGGGCTTGCTCCCAAGTGACTACTGCAGTAGTCATGTCTAGGCCCAAAAGCAGATGAAAGGCCCTGCCTCTGTTCCAACTGCTACTGCACCGGCCTTAGAGGGAGAGAAGATGCAGGCACAGCTCCATCATACCTAGACCCAGAAGCAAATAAAAGGCCCTCTCTCCATCCCAATCGCTACCTCCTTGGCCTTAGAGGGAGACAAGAAGCAGCAGGCACAGCTAGCTGTTGTGCAACGGACATTTTCAGTTTACTGTTGTATAAAAAGAATTTTACGTGGGCCTAAATCGTATGGGTTGAATCATGGGCCTAAATCAACTAGGGTTGAGTCACATAATCAACTGGATTTTTCTATGTATCTGCTCTCCATTGAACTGTAAATTCAATGGGTCTATTCTAGCTGCAACAAGATTCCAGTTCTTCCCATCACAGGAGGACCATGTTAGACATGCCTGCCATATAGCTGTCAAAGAAGAGAAGCCTGTCAGTAAAATAAGACATGATGCCCTCTAATTCAGCCCCACAAGAATAGTTGAATGCATTAGGATTCAAAAAACTTTCAGTTCATATTCACATAAGCAGAGTTCCTCATTTCACATTGGCCTAAATCCTATTGTCCATTGCAACTAGAGTAGAACCACTGAATCAGCTAGATTTGCCTATTCAATTCAACTCCAGTTGGGATTCACCAACAAGCTTCCAGCCATGCAATTATGCATTCTTGAATGGAACATAACTATTTGCCAATGTGTGTGTTCAGTGTGTGTGTCTTAATTCACCAGGACTATAGAAACAGCCCCTGTGCATTTCCCATTGCACAATAATACAACAATCAGGTGCACTGAATAACAAAAGTGTACTTGCCAATGTTGGCATTCAGCAGAAATGTAGTATAGTGCAATCACTGTGTAACTACCTGAGTGCACTTTACACTATGCAAGTCTGATTGAGGATCTCTGTCTATGTGAAAGCCATTTCTTTTTCATCTTCCAGCCTGTCCAATTTTCAGCTTACTTAGTCCTCAATCTTTGCATGAGTAGTACCTCCTGCCCCACAAGTGTGTTATTACAGTCACACTCAGCAAGGACAGTTAGCTGTGGCATGTGGCTTTGCATTTCTCTCAATTTGATAAAGAAGAGGAGACATGTTTTGCCAGGAGCTATTGCCTGTGCTTATCACCTTTTATTTATTTATTTTCAGATTTATATTCTACACTTAGGCATGAATGCTACTAGTGTGGCTAACCATAAAAACATTTAAAAAACACAATTCACCATAAAAAAAGGTAGTTATTAAACACAGCAGATCTTAAAAGCAGAATGGCAAATCAAATCAATTTCAGCTACCTTTTAGAAAAGATTTTGAATGGTGCCTGGAAACTGGTGGGCAACCTCGAGATTAGTTTCTTTATAAAGTCTTTGCCTAACATGGAAAGATGCAAGAATCAGAGCCAGATAGATGTCCCTAGTGGTCATGATTTTCCTATCATTGGTTGCTGGTGTTGTAATGTTTCTGTTATGCTCATTCATGTTCTCCTTACTTTTCTATACAAATCTGATTTTCTATACAAAACAGGATGGTGGACTACAGAGGCCTTTGGTCTGATTTTGGTCTTTGGTGAATTTTCTTCTTGTGTTTTGGAAAGAGCATTTCACTGCCAAATGGAACCTTTCCAAACTGTTCATCCAATTAATATCTCATATGGGTACCTGTTACACCCACCGCAAAGTTCAGGAGTGGATCAGGAGAGAAAGAGGACACAAGCCCCCCTACCAGTCCTAGGGAAAGGCAGAGGCCTAGATTATTTTCCCTAGATGCAGTATGGGGATGTAATCAAGGCTTCAGAAAGAGCACAGTTGAAGAATTGTGCATTAAATAAAGACACGGGTATGGTTGAGCATCTCTACCAATATGAGTAGACAAGAATGCCATCCCTTTGCTGAGAGCAACAAAATTTCTGGTTCTTGACATGCTTAGTTTGGTCCTGATGGATTTATCACCTCTAGATAGCTCAGTGCCTTGGTGATGAAAACCCTTGAATTTCTTACATTGGTTTACAGTTTTTTGAGCTTGGACTACACAACACTTCTTTTATCTTTTGCTCCTGGCAATGCTTGTTCCTGATACTAAAACTTTACTTCCTTTTGGCCAAGGCTCACAGATGCTGGACAACTGGATTTCATTTGCATTTGCAGTTGAAGCAGGACAATACCTAGAGAGAGCCCTCTAACAATGACTTTAATATGTGAGTTGATACATATGGGAGGAGGACATCCTTTTGGAATCCATGTCCCAAGTCACATATAGCTTTAAAGGCAAGCAGTGGTGCTTTGAGCTGTAGTAAAAGATGTGAGAAATAAACCCTATAAGGAACACTTTAGGGAGCTGGGGATGTTTAGCTTGGCAAAGAGTAGATTGAGAGGTAATATGATGACTATTTTTAAACAACTGAACGGATATCATGCAAATAATGGAGCAAGCTTGTTTTCTGTTGCTCCACAGCCCAGAGCATGAAATAATAGGTTTAGATTACAAGAAAAGAGATTCTGCCTAAATATTAGGGAAAGCTTCTTGACAGTGGCAGCTGTTTGTCAGTAGAAGAGATTGCCTTGTGAGTGAAGAACTGCCTTTCATTGGTGGTCTTTAAATAGAATATGAATAGCCATCCCTCTGGAGTGTTTAAGCTGTGCATTCTTTTGTGGCAAAGGGTTAGACTGGATAGGTGTTGGGATCCCTTCCAACTCTGATTCCATGCTTTAAGTGTGATTTGCAATACAGGCAAGCAGGTTGTACCACTCTGATGGAACTCAAAGTAACTATTCAACTTACTTTCAAACAGTAAGAAAGTGAAGAGCTACTTCTTGACAGTGTAACTATACTATAACTAACTACTTTTTAAAATAGTAGTAACTTCCAGCTCTATGATTCCATGCTTTAAGTGTGATTTGTCCTACAAGCGAGTAACCTGAATCACTCTAATGGAACTCAAAGAAATTATTGAACTTACTTTCAAAAAGTGAGAAAGGCCATTTCCACACTACACTGCTACAGTGCTATTATTCCATTTTCAACACTCCATGGAATCCTGGGGTTTGCAGTTTAGAGAGGGGCCTTTAGAATTCTCAGCTAGAGAACTCTTTGGTCTCCATCAACTACAAACCCCAGAATTCCCCAGGATGCTGAAAGTGGAATAATAGCACTATAACAGTGTGGTGTGGAAATGGCCAAAGTGAAGAGCTACTTCTTGACAGTGCAACTATACTACAACTAACTACTTTTTAAAATAGCTGTAACTTTGAAAAAAATAATTCCATGTACTTCAGAGCAGCAGATATGGACCCTCCATATTTCTACCACACCAGAATATGTCATAAGGAGAAAATAGCATCCATCTCTAGGAATCTAACTTTATTTTAAAAACAGATTGATTCAGCTCTGCCCTAAAACTCAACAATAAAAGATTCTTTTTCAAACAAAAGACCTGTGCCAAATATTTTGTTTTTTTAAACGAACCTGTGTAGCTGTACAGTAGGTTTATTATAAATTCACAGGAATTCCATAGAAGCCATTTCTTAGAGATGAAAAGACAGCATTAGGCTGTCAGCCTGAAAGATGACTTCTTTCAACCAGCTCTGTCATCCAGGAGTATTTGTTTCAACTGTCGTGAAATCAGACTTTCCTTTTTATTATATATTTCCAGTGAATAGAGAGGAAGATTGATGGCAAGTGGCTGGCAACAATGAAATGGGAACACCTTAAACACCTCGTACTGCGATAAAGGATTCCCACACTTTGGAAAGGGGAGCCTATTTATCTGAGATGCTCTCAGATCTGGGATAATGTTGGTGTGCTCTTAGTTCTCAAGAATGCCTTGAGAGCAAGCAAGCAGAGATTATCCAAATCTTCAAAAGATTAAACTGTTGAGTTGAAACTGTGAAGTTTAAAAACCTGCATCTCCTAAAACTTGTCTCCTTCCAAATATGTTTTGATTTTTTCTCTTTCCCAAGGACTGGTGGTTCAAAATCATCATGCTCTACAATTTTGGCTATAATATCAAATTTTCCCTTTCTCTTCTCTTTTGGTATTAGCTACCATTAGTGGTCACCATTGTTTTATTTATTTGTTTATTTAATTATTTTCTACCATGCCTTTCTCCTGAGCAGGTCCCAAGGTAACTTACATTGTTTGTTAAAACAAAATACGTAAACTAGTCAGTAACTCAAAATGTTTCAAAAGACATTGAACAACAATCCACTTTAAAACATTAATTTAGAACATCTGAACATACATATAAAACATTACATATTAAGAACCAGCATATTCCAACCTGTTAAAAGCTGAAGGTCTGTTTAAATAAGAAGATACTGGTCTGCCAGTGAAAGAGAACGGAGAAGGGAACAACTGAATCTCTTTTGGAAGAGAGTTGTACAGCCTGAGACCAGCAACCAAGAAGGCTGTCTCTCTAGTCCTTACCAGATGTGCCTACCATGATTGTGGGATTGAGAGAAAGCCATCACCTGAAGATCTTTAGAGATGGAAGGCTCACTGCAGCCTTATCATGCTGAGGTGGCTAGACATAAGGAAAAAAAAAAACAGAAGCCACATTCATGTGTATCCTATTAAAGAGGATTCATTTGCCATTTGTGAACATCAGTGGTTATAGAAATCCAAATAGCCATCCTGTGGCCTCTTGAGAATGCTGTTACCCTACAAGGTGGGGAATTTTGAGGTCCACCAGCAATGCCAGTATCTCCTTAGGATTTGTGGAATTGTTAGCTCAAAGGAGGCCTGTGAGAGGAAGGTAACAGCAGGATCTTTTCACCTCTACATAGCAGTACTAACTGCACAGACGATTGCAGTTAAAAGTTAAAAGAGTATTTTATTGGAAATTAATAGAGACACACAAGAAATCAAGCAGTCTCATGAACCATACAAGGCTATTGAAGAAAAAGATTAGAAAGGTTGGACAGAGACTGATTTGAGGTGGAAGGTGTGACATTTACTGATCCCGAAGCAGAAGATCAAAGAGGATGGGCTTAAACAATGGTCTGAGTTTAGTACAGAGGAATTAGAATCTGAGGGACCATGTGCAGTGTGATGCCCAACATACTATAAATTGTACGGATTGGAGCTGAGTTTTTGTACCCTATTTCCTACCCTGAAGGAGACTGCATGGATAAAGTGATAATTGCTTTCCCATGAAATTGACAAAGGGGTCCTGGATGGACTGATTGTCTTAGCTGTAGGAGACAAACATTGATGGAAGTCCTGACAATCTCTTAATGTTTTGGTTGGATAAGGTAAATAGGGATAGGTCTCTGTAGGATATGCTCACAGCAACGGTGCTTGACTGTTTCACCTGGGCAGTTTCATCTTCTATTAGTTCTGAGAGTGGCTTGTACCTTACAGCCTTTTGAAAGGATCGTCCTGACCCCATCAGTGCTGGGCTTTCTCATCTAATCCTCCTAGAATTTATAATCTGGACCTGCTGAAGTCATCCTAACCAGGCTATGTGCTTCTGCAAACATGCTTTCAGACATAAATATGTCTAATTTAAAAAAAATAGCATACTCCTCAAAGTGGTGGTTTTGGATGTGGTAACAATGCTCTCTGACCTCTTTGGAAACCATGGTAGAGCCCCTACAGTGATTGTAATTCGGCCACAACAAAAGGTGTAATCCTTCACTAAATTTCTTCTTGAAGCTAGTAGTGAATAATTTCACTAATTTTCTTCCTGCTATGCGAAAGTCTTCAAAAACTACACTGTTTTTGAAGGCTATTCATGATTCAGAGTTTATTCTGCACAATATTCATACATGGCTGTTTTGCAGAGAGAACAGAATTTTCTGTGCAGAAAATGCTGTTATCTATGCAAATCAATCATGTGTGAAATTTAAGCAGAATAAATCCCCAATTACAGCATCTTCTGTACAGAAAACAGCATTTTCTGTGCAGGAAATAATATTTCAATGCAGAACTGTTAAATACTACTGCTTGGAAAATACTCTTTTCCACACAAAACAACACCTGCAATTTTTTGCATAATAAATTCCAAATTGCAAAAATTCTTGACAGTCCAGGTTTCTTCTCCTCAGACTTTCTCCATGTCAAACAAACAAACAAATATATTTTTCAACTATTTTTCAAGTATTTTCAAAGACACCTTCCATCCCTAGCCCTGGCCACGCCATTGGAAAAGCTTCTGGCAGGAGTCAGCCTGCCTCCCAAAGGAACATGAATGGGCCATAAATTTGAAGAGGAAAAAGTAAAACAAATGAAAGACAACCTACGGAAGAATAAAATGACCTGCTGACAAAGGACCATAATTTAGAACTGAGCAAACTGCCATATGAAATATCAACATTTGTACCCTTTTATGACATGCAGCTGACAGTTATGATGTATGGTTATCTACCACTGGAACTGAAAATTACCAGGTGCCCCCAAAAATCTTTGAAATAGATTTCACTGTGCCCGTGCCCCCAAAATTGAAAAATGTGTCCCTGAGAAATCCTTAAATAGAAAACTACAGTACAGTGGTATTGAGAAATTTGTTTTAGCCTGAGTTTCTATAGAATAAAAATCCACTTTCTCAGATGCATAGAGTACTTTATCTAAGGATTTGAAGAAGTAGATTATAATCCAGAGATACTCATGATAAAAGACATCTGTTAGCTTTCGTGGTGCCTCAAGACTCCCGCGTCTTTCTTTTACGTTGAAAAACACAAAGTCAGCTGTTTTCATAACATACATCTGTTTTTTTCCAGAAAAAAATGCATTGTTTTGTTTCAAAAAAACACTTTGACCGTATAAATTGCAAAAGATTTTGGGGGAAGAAGTACTGTAATGGGGGGAAAAAACTCATATCAATTAACAATTTTCATGAGGCAGATCAGAGAACAAGGTTTGTTTGTACTGAATGGGTTACAGTCCCCTTAAAGACATAAGTCTGAACTTTGGATGTGCTCCTGGATTCAACCCTGAGCCTGGAAGCTCAGGTCTTAGCAGTGGCCAGGAATGCATTTGCACAGCTAAGGCTTGTACACCAACTGTGCTTGGTCCTTGGGACATCAGACCTGGCCACAGCATCACATGTCTTTTTTACATCCCATTTGGATTACTGAAACATGACAGTGTTCAGAAACTTCAAAAGTTTGAAAGAGCTGTGGTTCAAAAGAGCTGTGACTAGATTGCTATCTGAGGCTGGTTAAAGAGAGCACAAGAGCCAACATAGTGTAGTGGTTTGAGCATTGGGCTATGAACCTGCAGGCCAGGGTTCAATTCCTTGCTCAGCCATGGAAACTCTTTTGGTGACCTTGGGCATGTCATGCACTCTCAGCCCTAGAAAACCCCATGATAGGTTTTCATAATATGGTAATATAATAGGTCATCATAAATTGGAAACAACTTGAAGGCAGGCCAAAACAACAAAAACACAGGGAACCCACAACTTTCTTGTTGCAACAGCTCCATTGGCTGCCCGTGCATGTTTGGGCAGAAATCAAGGTGCTGGTGATAACTTATAAAGTCCTATCCAGTTCAGATGCTGGTGATGACTTATAAAGTCCTATGCAGTTCAGGGTTTTGGTTTTTTTTGTTTGGTTTTTTTGACAGATTATGACCCTGCCTCTGTTTTTAGTTCTTCTGGGGAGGCCCTGCTCTCTGTCCCACCACCATTACAAGTATATGTGGTGGAAATATGGGAGAGGGTTTTCTGAATGACTGCTCTCAGGCTCTGGAACTCCCTTCCTAAAGGGGCTAGACTGCCAGCCATCTTACTATCTTTCTGCAAGCAAGTAGTCTTCTTCTTCTTCTTCTTCTTCTTCTTCTTCTTCTTCTTCTTCTTCTTCTTCTTCTTCTTCTTCTTCTTCTTCCGGCAGGCCTTTGGGAACTGATTTTCCAGGGGCAAGAGGCCTTCTCTCATCTACTAGATGACAATGACAACAACTACTTCCTCCTCCTCCTCCTCCTTCTTGCTTTAATTTATTTTAATTGGTTTCAAATTTGATAACGGTTTAATTGCTTTTTAACTTTTTCTGTCTTGTTCATTTGGAACTATATTTACGTGTTGTAAGCCACCTTGAGTCCCCAAACTAAGCAAAAGGCAAGGTGAAGACAATGACAACAATGACGACAATGACGATGATGATAAATGAAGAAAAATTATGACTGTTTTTTGAGTGAGCAACAATGCAGAGTGTGAAGGCCAATTTTCACCCTTGTAGCAAGCCAAACCACCCTGAAATAGGTGGAAAATTGCCATTTATGGCATGCATAATGGAACTACTGATTTCGATTTCTGAGTATTTATACTTTTGAGGTGTTTTGTAGCACTCAAGATACATTTTAGCTTCTTTCTTGAAGGTCTTCAGGAGTGGCAACTGGTTGATTTTAGATAATTCTACCCCCATGGGCCACAGTTTCCTAAGTCTGCTTTATGGGCTACGTGTGTGGTCAAACCTCCTTGGAATATTTTTATATAACCTGTGAGAGACGTTGTAGGTCAGTGCTAGAGTTTGATGGATAGCCTACATCAGGGTTACATGTCATAAATACCTGCATATCAGGTTACACATTGATTGTGTTCTACAGCCCTTATGTGGAATGGGAAAGGTGTGCAACTGGATGCACCCCTGAATGTGTAACTGAATGTACAACCAAATGCACTTGCACATCATATGTGTATTGATATGCATGCAGATTTCTATGAACAACAACATCACATCTGTGACTCCACTCCTTCATATCTGTAATCTGCAGACATGTATGGATTTCAGCATGCAAACTGCACCCAGATTGTCCAGGACGTGTGGATGGGGTAATATCTGCAAGAAAGAGATCTCCTGATGTGATTTCCTTGCTCATCATCATCCTTATTTCTCAAGCTGCCCTTTGTCTATTTGATAAAAAGCTAAATAATCAATAAAGACTTCAATTTGGATAGAATAGGTAGCATCAGTTTTGAAGAAAGTATCAAAATCTCACTTACCTTGGAATCATAGCGCTGGAAGAGACCACAAGGCCCATTGAGTCCAGCCCCCTGCCAAGTAGGAATACATGATCAAAGCACTCCTGACAGATGACCACCAGCCTCTGTTTAAAAACCTCCAAAGAAGGAGACTCCACCATGCCTCGAGTCAGCGTATTCCACTGTCAAACTGTTCTTATCATCAGGAAGTTCTTCCTAATGTTTAAATTGAATCTCTTTTCCTGAAGTTGGAAACCATTGCTCTGTGTCTTTGGAACAGCAGAAAACAGGCTGCTCCATCTTCCATATGGCATCCATTCAAATATTTAAACATGGCTATCACGTCACCTCTTAACCTTCTCTTCTCCAGGCTAAACATATCCAGCTCCCTAAACCACTCCTCATAGGGCTTCATGGTTTCCAGACCTTCTGCCATTTTGGTCACCTTCCTCTGGACGTATTCCAGCTTGTCAATATCTTTCTTGAATGGTTGTCCCCACAACTGGACACAGTATTCTAAATTGGTTCTGACCAAAGCAGAATAAAGTGGTACTATTATGCTTATCTAAAGATGCAGCCAGATGAAAATGTTGCTGAATGTAAAAGGTGGGTATACAATCAATCCAGGATACTGTTGTGTACTTAGCCGACCAAGCTCCCATTCCCTCAGTGACTGCAGTTTCTTGGTCCCAATGGAAGTACAATTTACAGAAAATGTAAGTGATTGTGGTTCTATCACTTATGGAAGGGTTCTCCAGCAGCTGCACTTTCCATAAGAGTGCATACGTGCATATTCTAGCCAGGAAATGTTCCTAATGCTACTCAGTTATGCAACAAATCAGTGCCTTGAGATTCTGTTGTGCAACAATGAAACCTAGTGCAACTGCATATATTTATGCTATGCAAATGCTGATAAGACTCTTGGACACTGTCTTTAGTGAAAATAAAGTACCCTTCCCACAGTCCCTTTTTAAAAAAAATGATTCATATCACTTCCTAGGACAAAGAAGACTCCGGATTATTGAACCTGGTTATTATGATTTGGGGAGGATAAATTGGAGAAAAAGAAAAGCAAAAATAAATAAATCTGATTCAAGATGAGTTCAGATCAGTTCACTACTCCCTGCTCATTTGGCTCCGTTTTCTGACTGCTAAGATGGAAATGTATACAAAAATAACTTTCTGCATTTTCCGTGGAGTGCCTTCAAGCTACGACAGCTTCACGTTGGCTCAACAGATGCTAAGCTGAGGTGAGGGCATGAATTCCCATCCCTTCTTTCAGCTGATGGCATGGTATATCAGCTACATTAAATGAAGTTTAAGCAGCACAAGAAAAGCCATTCCCGGACTATTTCATGCTCCATATAACCTTCAGTGTACTGTTTGTCACTAATATCGAGATGGAAAGAGGTGGGGGGAGGAGAATAGAGTTGGATTCTGTGCACAGGTAGTAAGAAAGGTGGGTTACCACATCTTGGAGGGCATCGCTAATAACTCTGTTGAACAGGCCAGATGCTCAGAAATACAGTCCCATGAATAAATATATGAAGAACACGATGCAACAGTTCTTTTTATTTATTTATTTTTTATTTTAAATCAAGTCAAACCTTTTTCTGAGCCTGATGGAAGTTGAAATAGGGGAAGCAGGTGCAATATCATGGGTTTTTTTGGAAGGGGAAAATGCAAGATAGGAAGTGACAAATTAGTTTTTCAAAAAGGTCAGAGCAACAAGCTAGAAAATGCTTGCTCCCTTCCCCCTTTTCTTTCAGCATTCTGCTGTTGCCCTCCGGGCTTTATTATGCTTTGGCTACAACAACAGGTCTATTATAAAAAAGTGACTCTATGAATTCAAGGATGTATCCTGCTCCTGTCCCCGCTTCCCTTAAGGAGGATATAGAGTAGTGGATTCCAAACTTTTTCACAACTGGAGTATAAGTCCCTTTTTATTCTGGATTAAAATCAGTGGTAGGGACTAATTGAAATCAATTAAGTTCAAATTAGGTTAGAAATTTTCTAACAAAAAGGGGCAACTTAATTTTTTTACATGACTGATTAAGTTCAGTTGTACTTTCCGCATGAGCTTGATTCCAGCATTGAGTTGTTAATTAAGTTAGCAAGTAATTAAATGAGAGACCATTCAATTTTGCATTTCCCAGATTTTTTTAAAAAAAACAATAATTGGAAATGGTAATAGAAATCTTTTAAAATATTTATTAAGGTTTAGAGTATGATAGTATAGGTAATTCCAAGGCTGGAAGATTTTAAAGCAAACTAGTAGTGAGGAAGAATGGTTCTCTTTGCCTTCATGTGGTCCTTCCTATTTTCTGCACCAAACTTCACACAAAGGCTTCTCATCTGTCCCAGAGAACTAAACGTCGAAGCTTGTGACTTTTGATGGGATCCCTGTGGGAACGAGTAGCTAAAAGAAAAGGTGACGTTAAGAACATGGTAATATAATGGCGGAAGAACAGAACAGAGAAAGATGTTGTTTTTTTCTGAGGTGGATGAAAAATGGGGTTGTCAAAAATTCATGCAGTTCTTTTCTCTAGCGCCCAAGACAAAGGGGGATTGCTTTTTTCATCTTCATTATTGTAAGACTCTTAGTGCAGATTTTGACTTCAGTGGTAATAGTAACTGAACTAGATTTTTCAGATTACTAAAGTTTCAACTCATGAATCACTTTCTACTAATATTCCTAACCAATTAAAATTAGAGATCTGCTTTGATCTCCTGCTTAAATATGAATATAAATATAAAATGTATCTCTTGCCTGAAGAACTGGCATGCATCTTCACTGCAAGAGAAAAAAATCCAGTTAATATTAAAGCTTACAGTGCCTCCTTCCAATTGCTTGCTGATTGAATTGGATTCTGTATTGGATGTGTTTAATGTCAGTTGGCCAGTAAACCTCCTTTGGATTTAAGTCCAAACTTTAAAGGAACTATCCACCATTGCCTCACCATGACACTGGATCCATTTGTGAGTATGGTTCAGTATGTTGGAGAGATTCTTTAAAGTTCAGACTAAAATCAGGACAAAAATTCACTATCCCTCTGGCATGAAGATCATCAGCCACTCATGAAAATTTTACAGTATCACCAGAAATGCTTGTAATTGCTGTAGGATGATTCAAGAACTCCCCGTACTAAGTAAATACATTTTTCATACTAACTTAGCTGCTATGGCTTTACCCATACAGCCAGGTCAAGGGATGCACGGCCCTCCAGAGGTTGTTGGACTACAACTCCCATCAGCCACATCCCGCATCAATGGGGAGAGATGATAGGAACTGCAGTCCTATCACAGCAACCTCACAAAACCTACACATTCACCACTACAGCCCCGCAGCCTTTTTCCAATGTAGGGCTTCAGTTTGTTGATGAAAGTGGAAGGACAACATTATTTATAAGACCTCCACGGCAGCTTTGGGGTAATTTTACAAATCTGCTTTGCCTGATCACAGTACAGCAGGCGCATATGACTTTCTTCATGAAACTGGGGATGAAAGAAAGAAAGCACACAAAGCCATCACAGGTCAGATTGTCATTCATAACTTGCCCTGCTCTTCTCCTGTTAGCTAGATGAGAACAGTCTGTAACTCAAATGTCAGGATGACTTGATTATTTAATATCTTCTTTTCATTTCCTTGTCAGCCTTGTCCACGGCTAATAAAGTTCCTCCTGGAGGTTTCTCTCTCTTTTGATTGGGATAGACAGAACTTGAGAAGAAATAGGCCCAGTATCTGGGGATGGAGAACAAATTCTAATCCAGGCTGTGGAGCTAGTCTGCTCAGTGAGATACTGAACAAACAGGAAAGTTTAGGATCAAATCTGTACAGGATGTGAAATGCAGGGCCATACTGAAAGGGTATCTTTTCTGTGGGTTTTCTTTGGCTTTAATAGAAACTGGGAATGAGCAACAAAAATTATGTCCATTGGGTATAGTAGGGAGGTTAAAATCTTCCTGTGCTCCCAATAAAAATTGTCCCCAGAAAGATATCTGCTATAGGAGAGAGGAGACTATTGATTGGTTGGTTAGACTTGGTTGGTTGATTGGTTGGTTAGACAAACAACTCAGTTTGAAATCCCGTTGGTAACATTTGTTGGCATAGCTCCCCATTATACCAGTGTGGTGCTTCTTTCAATCATTGTAGAAGGAGGTGTCCAAGACCTTCTTGTGCAATGACTCCTTCCCAAAACAATGGACCTTTTCACACTCCCATGGCCAATAGTTGAAGGGAGACAGGGGAACACCTGGATAGTATCTGGCTATATTTTATGCAGCTGGAAGAAAAGAACAGATATTGTCCCCCTGGGTTTTAAGTGAGTCAGTCACTGGATTTCCCCTTCTTTCCACAGTGCAGTCACTGAAGTCTCACTGGAGAGCTGAGATGATTTTGTTCTTTTTTTTTTCCCTAATATAGAAATATAATATATGGAAATATAGGCAGATACTGCCTAAACATTTTGTCCTCCCCCAGCCATACATTGGTTGTGGAGATATTCTCCATCTCTGAAAAAATTATAGTGAAATTTCTGCTCTGTCAACGTGATGTAGGTTCCCACTGCAGCATATGAACCTGGTTATTAAAGAGGATTCCTCGCATCTCCAGACAATGTTGAAATCCTGATCCAAAGGGAAGGAACACCTTTGTCTTGTTTGTATTAGCCATCATTTTGTTGCTCCCTGTCTGAGCCATGACTGCCTACGCATACCATTTCATAATGTCAACATCTTCCTTGGCTGAGGGTTGAAGTTTTCCCACCTTGTCCAAAGATAAGATTTCTTCTTTTCTGCTGGCTACATTTCCTCCAGCATTTGTTCTCATTGGCTTTGCTGTGATTTGTGGCCTCTTTCTCCCAAAGTGTGTAGCTCAGGCTTTGTAACTTGCAATGTGTGGGTATATTTATTTGTTCAAATTAAAATCATTGGAGGCCATTAGTAACAACAAACAGCCTCCAATTCTTCATTGTTAGGTCAACAGCAAGGGAACAAACAACTAGTAATCAATCCACTACATTCACAAAAGCAAAAGGTCGCTCATTAGTCACCCATATAAAAATGAAATTGAGAAATGTTCTCTGGTGTTTAATGAAGGAGTTATTAATCTTAAGCTTGGAGCTCAAGGAGTGTATGACCAAAAGCTTTAAAAAATGACAACATTACACAAATCTTGTAGCATTCATTGATCTGAGGCAAGAACAGGTGAAGAGTTTGAATGCCTTCCCATCCAGAAAGAAAAGGGGGGGAAAGAGACAAAACACCACTAATATGATAACGAGGGCCACAGTATTATTAACAATTAAAAAAGAAATAAACCCAGTGACTGCAGAAAGACTGACAAGAGTGTGAGGTCAACCATGGCAAGGATCTCATTAGGACCTCTTCCTTAGAAGTGAACTGGGTAAGCCACACCTAGCTCCAGCCATAGAACCATAGCTGACTGTTAGGTTTAGTGTGGTAAAGTGTGGTTGGTCTTCCCCCTCAGTGATTAAATCACAACATCCAGACACAGATGTAGAAAATAAAAATAGAAAGGTTTATTGTATAACAAATAAAATGAGCATCTAGACTTACATTGGTCCCACACACAATACACTCTAACACCTCAGATGCAAAGAAAGTGAGGCCCTTTCCACACCTTACCTTCTTCCAATGTCCTCCCGTGGGGATCCCAGGAGCAGCTTTGCCAAAAGGGGAGTATGACAGGAGTGTTCCCCTCCACACTGGCTGTCCCCAGAGTCAAAGAAGAATGATGGCCCCACCTCTTTCTTCCGCAGCACAAACAGATACTTTCCCAGGCAGCACTGGGGCAGGAGGTGCAGCCATTGCGCTTCTGGACACTCCACAAACCAGATGGTCTGCGATGGTGGCACGATCGCCGGTAATTGATGAGGAAAACCCATCAATGATTTACTCTATGCTACCTGGGGATGGGAGAAGGACAGGCCCACAACGATGTCATGTGTAACTGCTGTCGCGACCCTGTCCTTCTCTCATCCCCATGGTGAGATGACAACGTACTGTGGAAAGGGCCTAACACTTCTCCCTGAACTCCTTCCACACTTTCAGCTCCCCAAAAACCTTTTCAGCTTTCTGCAGTCCCACTCTTCCTCAATAGCGCTATCTTTACTGCTATTCCTACCTGGCCCCATCTCTATTTCTAACTGGCCCTATGACTGTTTAATAGAGAAGCCTCTGTTTTATATCCTTCTCCTCATACATTTGTCTGCAAGTGCTCTGAAAGAATTAATGGTTTGGCTCTTCCCAAGCTCACCCAACAACTTATTACACACAGCAGTTTAATCATTTTCTCAATGGGGATTTCTCAGTGTGTTGAGAAGGACATTTGTGAGTATTCTTTGCACGTGTAGGGCATCTACGTGCACACAAGCTTGTGAATGTAGGTAGAGACCCCTCACTATCTGCCTCTGTAGCTCCGTTGTTATTGGAGATCACCTTTTTCAGCAGTAAGCTCAACAAGCTTGGAGAAATAATGTAGCCTCTAATGTAATCTTAAACTGTCGCTAATGATGATTTTGACTGTTCACCTCTATTTCCCAATCAGAGTTTCCTGCAGGCTCGAGCTGTTCATGGACCAAGCCCAAAAACCTCATGGACCAAGACAAAAAGGGTAACAGACACCCGCATAAAAATATCCAAGTCTGAACAGTTTGCACAGTTGGCTTCCCCTGGAGATACATTGTGAGTTCTGTTGAGCCAAACATCAGAATCCCTGTATAATCCCAATCTGTTCAAGGTCAGCTAATTGTTTTGGGATAGAATGTAATTCAGTTATGTTCAAGGGTTTTGTTGTTTTGTTTTTTCAGGGCAAGCAAATTAAGACCTCGGTGATTATTAGGGAATAGGGAAAACCCAGTTGGGTCAATGCCTGAGAAAGCTTCTCCAAACAGTGTCATCTCCCCCAGGTGAAGATGTGAGGGAGAGAATGTGGTGGAATTTTATCTCATCATTAAATTACATTGTCACAGGAAACCTGAAGCCTTGGGCAGTCTCTAAACATATGGCATCAAGAACTTTGCAGTGAGTTTCATCTCCAGCATGGATCTGCATCCTTGATTACAACAGCTGTCATACTGGCCATGGGCCAGCAAGTCCACAGTCAGGACTTTTCCTAGAATTAACTAAACACAAAGTTCTCTGAAAACTATTTTGAAAGCATCTACAATGAAGCTAGCCAGCTTTCTGTCCTTATTAAATGTATGTTGCAAGTAGGTTTATTAATGTAATGTAATGACTAGATCATGCCCATCTAATCAATCCCTTCCTTTATCATGATGTTCTACCTTCCTCAAAATACCTTGAGGCAGAAGAAGGCAATGGCAAATTCCACAGGAGGGCTTGGAACCATGCAAACCTACTAATGTTGGTTCTTGTGGGTTTTTCAGGCTTTGAGACCGTGTTCTGGTTGTATTTTCTCCTGACGTTTCGCCTGCATCTGTGGCTGGCATCTTCAGAGGAATGGTGAATTGGAAGTAGAGTGGAGAATATATATGCCCGTCTCCTCCTCCAGAGGGGACGGAGCAATTAGCATAATAGTCCTATTGTGTGTATTGAATACTTGTTCCTGGAGGGAGACTTCCTGAGCCCAGATGGGGTTCGTTAGGGCTCGTTAGTATCTTTTGTCTTTTGATTTTGGTGTTTTTCAAAACTGGCAGCCAAATTTTGTTGACCTTCCGAGTCTCCTCTTTCCTGTTAAAATTATCCAAGTGTTTGTGGATTTCAATGGCCTCGCTGTGTAGCCTGACTTAGTAGTTGTTCGAATGGTCCAGAATTTCTGTGCTTTCAAATAACATTCTGTGTGCGGGTTGGTTTATAGTGTGTTCTGCTACTGCTGACTTTTCTGGCTGGATCAACCTGCAGTATCTTTCGTGTTCTTTGATTCATGTTTGGATGCTGTGTTTTGTGGTCCCTATGTAGACCTGACCACAACTGCACAGTATGTGGTAAACTCCTGCAGAAGTTAGGGGATCCCTCTTGTCCTTTGCTGAGCGAAGCATTTGCTGAATTTTCCTGGTTGGTCTGTAAATTGTTAGGAGGTTATGTTTCTTCATGAGTTTCCCTATTCGGTCGGTGACTCCTTTGATATATGGCAAAAACACATTCCCTTCAGGTAGCCATTTATCCTTACTCCTGTGGTTTTTTCGGGGTCTTGAGGCCCTTCTGATATCTGAGCTGGAGTACCCATTAGCCTGTAGAGCCCAGTTTAAATGATTCAGTTCCTCATTCAAGAGGTGAGGTTCACAAATTATTTTTGCACAGTCTACCAGAGTTTTTATTGTGCTCCTTCTTTGTCCTGGGTGGTGGTTGGAGTCTTTGTGTAGATATCTGTCCGTGTGTGTAGGTTTACTGTACACCGTGTGGCCCAATCGATGGTTGGGTTTGCAGGTGACTAGGACATCCAGAAATGGTAGTTTTCCCTCATTTTCTTTCTCCATGCTGAATTGGATGTTCGGGTGGATGTTGTTTAGATGGTCAAGAAACCAGGTCAGCTGTTCATCACCGTGGCTCCAAATGATGAAGGTGTCATCCACATAACAGAACCATGTAGTGGGCTTTTTTGGTGCTGTTTCCAGGGCTTGCCTTTCAAAGTGCTCCATGTAAAAATTTGCTATCACCGGGCTGAGCGGGTTTCCCATGGCTACCCCATCTCTTTGCTCATAGAACTCATTGTCCCACTGAAAGTAGGTTGTAGTGAGGCAATGTTGAAACAGGGCTGTGATGGCTTTGGGAAAAATCTGGTTGATGAATGCAATGGTGTCTGCTGTGGGGACTTTGGTGAACAGGGAGACCACATCAAAGCTGATCAGTCTGTCTCCAGGTTTCAGTCCTATGTTGCTGATTTTTTCTATAAAGTGAGCTGAGTCTTTGATGTAGTGGGAGGTTTGTCCAATATGAGTTTGTAATTGTGTGGCCAGAAACTTGGCCAAATCATATGTGGGGGATCCAATGGCACTCACAATGGGTCAGAGTGGAATGGAGTCCTTGTGGATTTTTGGTTGACAACTCCCAGCATTCTTCACTATGTTGGCTAAGGCTGCTGGGACTTACAGTCTAAGAACATGTGAGGGCTGCATGATTACCTTCTCAGGACTAGAGGAAAGAGGTGGATAGACATGCCAGTTTCACCTCCTTTCACATTTGAATTTTTTTTAGATCTCACATTCTTTCAGTGGAATGTGTAAAGACATTTGAAGATTTGGGAATGTTCTTATTAAATGTGAATCAAACAAAATTGTCAACCATTTGCATTGGCCCAAATTTAGCAGATATATCTGTTCCCAGTACAGAGAGGATCATGTTGCATCTTTGTGCTTTATGGCTATTAAAGATAAAGAGCCTATCAGAAAAAGAAAGAGGTGAATACACAGGGATTCATAGCCAGGCTTCTAACAATTATCACATCTTTTTGATTTTTAAAAGTTTTTAAAAGTTTTTGGAATACATACACACAGTACAGAAAAAGAAACAGCAAATTACTACAATAAATTAATAAAGAAAACAAAGAGGAAACAAAAACTACAGACAAAGAAAAAAATATTAAGTACTACATACGGAATGCTAAACATTAACTAAAGACAAGAAAAAAAATTGGAAAGGTGATTTTCACCTTTTGATTTTTTTTTTCTGCAGAAAATTTTCACATAAAATTACTATTCAGAAAATACTTGTGTAGAAAATGCTTTCTGTGCAAAAAAAACACATGCGAATCCTATGCAGAATTAATCCCAAACTTTGAATAGGTTTTTGAAGACTTTGGCCATTTCTGCACTGTTATTCCATGGAATAATAGCCCTAGTGCAGAAATGACCTTTGTCACAGCCAGAAGAAAAAAGCTAACATCACTTTTTGCTTCCTTTGAGAAGGAAATTACTGAGGAATAGCATCACTAGCTCGTCCCTATTAACCATTGTTGGGGAACTGAGATATTTTCAGTAACAAATTTCTCAACCAGCAGAGTATCCTATAATGCACAAACGGAACTTGAACCATTACCAGTCCCACTTTATCATCTCTACCCCAAACACACTTAATCTAGCTCTAAACAAACACACACAGTTTGGTTAAAAGTATGTAAAAGGATTTGCTCACATAACCTTGTGCATAGTTTACACAGGCTCAAATCTTGAAGAAAGGTAAGAAGAAATTAGGCAGTCATATGCTTACAGGGAAGCATGGTTGCCAGAGGATCAAAGACGACATGCTTTCAGGGAAGCCAAAGAACAAAAAAGTGGAAAAGGAAGAGAACATACAAGAGGAAGTGGGTGTTGACCTAACAACAGGAAGTTTACTCTAGGCAGTCCCTTCTATGCCTACAATAGACATGAAAACTAACTAGCCAGTTAATTAAAGCATGCAAAGGTTGCCACTCCCAAGAACCATGTCAATGGTGAATTCTTTTTGATAGGTGAAAAACAGCTTGAAAATCACCACAGATAGGGACTTGTGGGTAGAAGATGCACTAATGGGGATAATCAAAGTGTTTAATGACTTGTGGGAAATGCTGTGAGATCCTTGGGAATGAATGAGTAAGTGAATAGTGCCAATACTGGAGGGAAACAACTGGCAACTACATATCGTAGGTGGCACAATCGATTGACAATATTAGCATTTTTTCCCCATCATAACTTCTTCAGTATGTTGTTCTTAATTTCTTGCCAGGCTATTCTTCTTAAGCTGTTGTCTCAAATGGAGCCTTTAAAAATAGGCCACAAGTCAAGCAAAGAACCAGCATTCACACCTCCCCATGAAACCTGATGAGTGATGATAAAAGAGAAGAATGGGGCAAATGAACCATTTTATCTGCTTGGAAAGGAAGTTAGGATTTTCAAAGGGTGTAAAGAGAATTGCTCAGTGTTGTGTGAAATGTCTTTAACTGTCCAGCTTTCCTACTGTCTCCCCTTTGTTGCTGGTGTAAGAGACCCTCCAATTCATCAACTGGAATGGCTTTCTAAGGCGAGCAATATTGATACAACTGATCAGGCCCTGAATCTCATTATTAGCCCCAACTACAGCTGAGCCATTGAATCAATCAAATTTACCTGCATATTGGCTTGCCAACTGATTCAATGTGTTTGCTGTAATGGGAGAAATGGGATTTAGATCAAAGTATGTTAGAAACTGAAGGCTAGACTTCTAGCCTTCTAGGCTACTGCAAAAAACAGGGCTGCCCTCAAGAATCTATCTCGCTTTAAAGAATCTCATTTCCAGTAAGAACCTCTGTGATCGTAGAACCAAATGGAAGGTCACTCTGATTTCTTTCAATGTCCATAAGATCAAAAGCTATTATTTTATACTTTCTTCCTCATAGGAAGATCTCTACAAAGAGGAATATCATTTGACTGTGACCAATGGCCAGAGAAGAGAAGATGGGAGGAGCTGGCCTTCTCATCCCAGCCAGAACAAGCTGTTCCAACCACCAACAGACGAATGACTGGCAGTACCAAAAGGAAAGTCACTGTGGCTTTTCCATTGGCCAAAGGAGCAAAGGATGCTTGACAGGAGCCCTGGCTTGAGCTTGATGTGAATTACATCTCTGCTTTGACATGATCAAACTGATTTCCTTCTTTTACCCTTTCTTTCCACTCTCTTTTCTTCAGGTCCCAACCAGCTTGAGTCTCAGCTTTGAGAAGAAACTGGGTTATAAATAAGTCAGTACAATGTAGTGCAACACAAGAGTGTGCCTTACCATTTTTTATTTGCACATCCTAGAGTACCTCTGATGTCTTATTGATGCACAATGCCCTACCAACAGCATAGTAGATAGCCTTTTAATTGCAATTTCTATGGAATTTTAATGTATCATGAGCCACCTGGGGATATTTTCTCTTTTGTCTGAAGAGTCAGACACAAGCATCCAATAAAAAATGTGCACTCAGGGCACCTCTTGTTCTCCAACTACACAATAACCCTTATGGATTCCATTCTGAAGGCACAGCTTTCTCACTAATGTAAGTTTGAATTATAATTGTATATTATGGTTAGCTTAAATGTGAATTATTTTACACATCTGGTTGTCACTTGCCACATAATAGGCCCTCACAGTTGCTTCATAGGAAAACCTACCCAGGAATAGTAAATGATGGATACTGACAACATTCCTGAATAGCAACCTGTTGTCAGCATAAGCAGGCTTATGTCTGACGGCAGTTGTGTTTGTGTTCTTATGATCAGAATTTTGCTTCACTATCCATGCAGAGTACCTACACTTCTTAGAATCATAAAATTATAGAGTTGGAAGAGACCACAGGGACCATCTGGTCCAACTCCCTGCTATGCAGGAACACACATCAAAGCATTCCCAACAGATGGCCATCCAGCCTCTGCTTAAAAACCTCCAAAGAAGGAAATGCCACCACATTCCGAGGCAGCGTATTCCATTGCCGGATAGCTCTGACAGTCAGGAAGTTTTTCCTGAGGTTCAAGTGGAATCTCCTTTCCTGCAGCTTGAATCCATTGCTCCTTGTCCTAGTCTCTGGGGCAGCAGAAAACAAGCCTGCTCCCTTTTCGACATGACATCCCTTCAAATATTTAAACATGGCTATAGTGTCACCTCTTAACCTTCTCTTCTGTAGACTAAACATACCTAGCTCCCTAAGATGCTTGTCATAGGGCTTCATGACTTCCAGACCCTTCACCATTTTGGTTGCCCACCTCTGGACATGCTCCAGCTTGTTAATATCCTTCTTGAATTGAGGTGCCCAGAACTGGACATAATATTCCAAATGAGGTGCTGGAAGGTTCCCCATGTTCATTCAATGACCAGGAGGTGACCAGGGTGACCAGAGTCTCCTGTAGAGGTTCAGAAGGATGACATCATGTTTCTGTAGCCAAAAGGATAATTATTGTCTACTGAATGGCTGTGGGGAGGAGTGCCTGTATAGTGAAAAAGAAGGCAAACAGTACAGGGAGGGGACATGACACTTCCACCACACCAATGTGATACAGAATCTTCGTTCTCATTTAGTGGAATTCAAAGCTAGGAAGAAGTGATAAGAAATTTGTTTAGGAAGGAATGGTAAGGCATTTGTTTCAATGTGGTTCTATTAAGAAATTTCAAAATTCACAGATTAATTCATATTCAAGATGATAAGAATGCTAGGTTTTTTTAAAAATGTAGCAGAATCAGAAACTGATAGATTCATCTATCCAGGGGCAGGGTGTTATTCTGTCTTTGAATCTTTGTGTATTCAAATATGTTTATGCTAAATTCCCACCACACTTTTATAAAAGAGTTATCTTTTACACCTGTATGCTAAGCAGATACAAGACAGTCCTAGGATGCCAAAGATGGCATCCTAGCCGAGACCTGTGAGAAGATAAAAACAAGATAAGAGACATGCTGAAACAAACCAAAGGCCTTCTTAATAGTGTGTCCTTTGTCCCATGGTGGCCAACCAAGACATTAAAACAACAGCCCTACCCTTCTGTTGCTCGCTAGAATTTGGTTTTCAGAGGCATACTGCCTCTGAATTTAGAGACTGCATATCAGCATCATCACCAGTAACAATCAGTAACCTTGTTGTTTTCATTGTTGTGTGCCTCACATTGCTTCCGACTTATGGTGTCCCTAAGGCAAACCTGTCTCGGCGTTTTCTGCAAGCTGAAAATGTGTGACATGCCCAAGGTCACCCAGGGGGTTTTCATGTATCCTCAATTAATTTGTCTAAATCTAATATGAAAGCTATCTTAGCTAGTGGCCACCATCCAGTACTGTAGTAAAAATTCCCATGAATTCATGACTTCTGCATATTTAATTGATGACAAAAAGACACCCGATATGTTGACTAGGTATATCTCTGTCCAAGCATCTGTATGATATTCCTACTGTAGATTGTTAAATTTCCTCTGAAGCTGCAGACTGAAAAGTAGTCAGTCACTTAGTTACTTGCACATTGTAATTGCCTAGTAACCAAAGCTTTCTGGCTGTTTCATAGCACATTAAATGTAAAGGGAGGAATCCAAGGGATTCAGGGATATCTCTTCTTTGGACAACTCTAGAATGCATCTTGAGCCTTGGAAATTTTGGGAAATGAAGTTAAAGACATGCTTTTCCTGGGGATGGATGCTTAGGTACTTTCTAAATCATCATGTTGTCATTGCTCAGCCACCTGCAATCAGTGTAGCATCTCATTCGTTTTTTCCAGTTTTTTTTCTTTAATTGTCAGCATCTCTTTATAACTGATGTTCAGGGATGTCAACTGTACTTGATCTGTATTTATGCAATCAAGAGGAGCTTAATCTACAGAAACCAGCAGGTGAAGATTTTCTTGGCATGGAGATCAGTGTTCTTGTTTACTATACATCACTAAAGCAAGCTGATTTTAATTGCCCAATGGCAGAGACCAGAAAATCCTAATAATCTCACTGTTTGTATAAACTTGAGGTAGTGGCTCTAGGACTGGTCAGTAGGCATTCTGTTAGTCAGTAATGATATTGTAAGTTAGATATACAACTACATTAACTGTTCCCTACTCACATTTACAATCATGGTATCATCGCCACAATCATAAACCTGAAACCCATCTTAAAAACCATCCAGCTCTTACCAGTCTGTACACCCCCCTACACTTTAATATGATTTAATTGGTGAAATATGATTTAATTGGCAAGAGATATTAATTATCATTGATTCAAAATGTGCCCTGCTATGGCTCTATGGCTGAGCTGGACAGGAACAAAAGACTAGCTGAACATGTGCACTGCAAATTAAGTCAGAGAACATCTCTAGGAGTAACCAGGTCATAGTCAGGAAATCACTGGGTAATTCCAGAGTTAATAGGCTTGCTGCTAGCCTTAATGTCTTTGCCATTTGGGACAATGGTGACTGGGAGATTCCTACCAAACCATTGATTATCTCCTTTTCTTCTGACCAAGCAACCTTTCCTTTATCCCAAAACTTGTCCAATGGGAAACAAGCTATCAAGCAACCATTAGCCCTTTGTCACCCAACGCTAAAACTATTAACCCATTCCAGACCCCGTTGTCCACTCTGCGATCTCTATTGTTTACTTGGCTGGAAAGCCATTCACCTTGTGTCCTCCAGGCAGAAATCAAATATAAAACCCCCAGTTTTGGCCAGCTAGCTCAGTGATTGTTGGATTCAGACCTCAGTCTCTTCTGAGCTGAACTGAAAACATATCCCCTGCAATGGCATGCGGTTGCCAAAACATTGGCTATCACCAGCTTGGCATAGGTGTAGATGCCATCTGGTGGAGTACTTGCCATAAGGCAAGTGGAGTACTTGCCATAAGGCATGTAGAAAATAGTTAGGATGCTTTCTAGGCAGTGAAGAGTAAAATGTTAAGAAATCAAAAACAAGACTAAAAAAAAAAAATCCAATTGCTCTTGGCTAACAGTACTTACAAACCCAGACCAGATTGGCTGTCAGGAGACATTAGTCATGTTGAATTTCTATGCTGTGTTTTTGTTGCAAGAGATGATGGGGGAAAGAAAGGTAAACGTAATAAGCTTTTGCATTCTTAGAGCAGGTGATTGCTTCTGCACAGAAGATAAGGCCCTGGTTTTGAAGAACACTGGGCATATCTTCTTCCCTATCATCTTAGCACATCCTGAAATCATAGACCAGAATCAATCACTGCAAGCCTGCTTAGAAGCTGTGTTTTATAAAACATCACTTCTCTGACAGGTGTTTTTGTTCTGTTCCTATTCAGTGCCTGGAGAAAGTGATGTTGAGCGATGTACTAACGCCATGCCCCTTGGGATGCTAGGAGAAGTTGGAGATGAAATCCGTGCCTTTATAAGTTGGCACTGCCCTCTCTCTCAGCTTCTTAAGGCTTCTGTGGCATCACATTCAGCAGGACAAGAATAGAGGCTTAGTCACTGGCCTGCTGGGTACCAAATAGGAATCTTTAATGTGCTCCCTGATTGGCCATTTGGTGTACCTTTATTGCCTGGTCCCTGATCATTCTATGCTGATGTTTTTACTGGAGTCATTGACACCCCTGCTACAACTGTCAGGTAAACATCAGCACACAAGGAGCTTAGGTAGAAAACCCCTTGCATTATAGTCTTAAAACAGCTTTAAAATCGTGTGTATGTTGCCAACAGGATTTCAACCATAATGTCTTGGTTCTTATCTTCAAAACAAGAACCCATACTGGGAAAATGTAGCTGAAAGTTAGTTAACTAATCACCCCACTGAAGATCCTTTCAGATAAATAGTTAATAGATTTTTATTTCATCTCCACAGAAGTTTAGCTCACAGTTCCAGCTGGTATACTGTGTCCAGTTCCAGGCATCACAGTTCAGGAAGAATACTGACATGCTGGAATATGTACAAAGCAGACTGACCAAAATGTACAGAGTGACCAACCATGTTCTATGAGGAGCAACTTAGGGAGCTGGGTACATTTAGCCTGGAGAAGAAAAAGTTGACCACCAGGTAACACAATGGTCATGTCTAAATATTTGAAGGGATGCCATATGGGAGATGGAACAACCGTGTTTTCTGCTGCTCCAGAGACTAGGACAGGCAAGAATGGCTTCAAACTTCAGGAAAAGAGATTCCATCTAGACATTAGGAAGAACTTACTGACAGTGAGAGCAGCTCAACAGTGGAGCTGCTTCAGATTATGGTGGAGTCTCCTTCTTTGGTGGTTTTTAAACAGAGGCTGGACAGGGTATTGAACATGGTGGCACTTGTGGTCTCTTCCAGCTCTATGAGTCTATGTTTCTCCCATTGCATGAGTGGAGGTAAGGCTGCACTGAGCAGCCACAACTCTAAATGCACATGTACTAACTAGCATCACCCCTTGGCATTTCTCAGTTGCATGTATGAAGTCTCCATTTGTAGAATCACAGAATTGTAGATTTGGAAGGGACCCCGTAGACCACTGAATCCAAACCCCATTCCCATGTAGGAAAACCAGCTATACCATAGCTAGCTGGTAGTTTCATTTTGTATATATATAAAGAGAAAGAGATCCCATCACCTCTCTAGGTAATTGGTTCCACTTTTGAACAGCTCCTCCTGTCAGCAAGTTCCTTCTAATGTTCAACTGAAATCTACTAGATTTCAATCTACTTGATCTAGTAGATTTCAGCTAAAATCTTCCCAGTTAAAATCTACTACCATTAAACTTGATCCTACATTATGAAGCAACAGGGAACAGGCAACAGAGAAGAACAAACAGAGAACAACAAAGAACAAACCTGCACCCTTCTGTCTGTGACAGTCCTTTAAATATTTATAGAGTGGAATCATGTCCCCCCTTCAGTCTTCTCCTCATCTGGCTGAACATGCCCAATTCCGTTAACCCCTTCTCACATGTTTTGTTCTCCGTGCCTCTTATCATTCTTCTTGTCATTCTCTAAACCTGCTCCAGCTTGTCTGTACTCTTCCTAAAATGAGATGCTGAGAACTGAATATGGTACTTTAAATAAGGACTGATTAGAGCAGAATATAGTGGGACTATTACTTCTCTTGACTTGGAAACTATGGTTCTAGTAATGCAGGCTAATTTATTATTTGCCTTCGTTGCTGCAGCCTCACACTGCTGGGTTGTGATCAACTTAGGATCAACAATACTCCCAAGCTCCTTTTCACATGTAGTTCTGTTAAACCTTACAGTTACTAGAATTAACTCCAAGGGGCACAGGTAGTTGACACCCAAAGTGTCAGAAGTGATTATTCAATGTATTCCTTATCCCACTCATGGACTAGAAGAATACACAAGTAAAATAAATAAGTCTTTAGCCCCCTCCCTTTATGTTGGATAGTGGGAGCCCTACATTGAGAAGACTTGGACTGGCATCCTGTCAGTGTTCTATGCACACATACTAGCATCCTGGCAGTGTTTTATGAATATTGTTGTAGTTTTTGGCCACGGCTAATGTTCAGATTGAATTCTCAGTTTTGTAAGCAGAGTTGCACAAGTGTAAGTATGGTACATGCTGTTGCACATTATTGGGTGGTGCATGAATTACTCAGTGCCTTCAATGTATCATTTTATTCACTGTGCTTGCAGAAACAGTCATTGTGTCTCCCCCATTGCACAAGGAACAACCAACAGGCACCCTGGCAAATGCACCACTGATTTGCAAAATGTTAGTATTCAGCTGAACAGTGGTTCTGCCCAATCTCTACTTAACTACCTATGTGTAGATTTATACTCCCCAAGCACAGAGTGGGATTTCAGATTTAGCTCAGTGTTATGCTCATGGAATTATGCAGCAATTGCACAATACCTGTCTTGTGTAAGAGTTGAGATGTTGCATAACTAAAATGTGCAGCTATGCACAGTGTGTAGCCATGCACAAAGCACATTGCACATACTGTGTGGCAGCAATGACAAGATATACACAACTCTGCTTCTACAATCTTGAACTGAATGTGAATTTCTGCATCACAGAAAAATACCCAACTGCATCTGTATGGTAACGTCCGCATGCATAAGTCACCAAAAGGATTCCAGGCTGTATGAATTCCTATGAAACTATAGCACTTGTCCTATAGCTAAGAAAAATGTCCATATACAGCACTATGCTATCTCGCAATACCAAATGCTGCAGGTTCAGTCTTCCCTTTTTCTTTTTTCTCCCTGCGGTCTAATGCTTTCTACAAAATTCCTAGTAAGAAAATAGACTTACCCAATGTAGGAATATATATGGCTTCTTCTTTTGCCAACCTCAGCTTCTCCAATTTCATTTCTCGAAATACAGATTAGCTGAATATAGCAGTTTGTAAGGAGGAGGGGAGCCGAAAGGGAAAAAAAATCTACCCTTTTGGAATATTCACAGCTTAATTGGAATGCTTCCTCATTCTAAAAAGTGGCATAAATGTCATATTTCTTGTATTTAATGTTCCTATTTATTTGCTATGTGAGCACACACATAATTCTACTAATAAATCTGATCTATCTGCGAGTGCAGAGTGTAACTATTTCTAATTAGTTTGATCAAAGATTTCTACAGTTAGTGCTGAGTAATGGAAATTAGGCTAATAAAAATTCTACAGCTTCTGATTGGGCAGCGTGGGAGCGGGTGGATAGCTAAGCACTTCTTATCTATGCTGGGGCCATTTGCATGGAAGAAAGATATATTTCTAAGTTCACATTAATGTCAAAAGCACTGTCTGTTCTTTAAGGGATTGCAGGCATCACAGTTCTATCAGACTCCTTCAGAGTTCTGGCAAAATGTCTCTCTGATTTCAGGCTGTAGGAGAGTTCAGCTGATGGCTGAGACAAAGTTGGCCTCCTGATATTAACATCAGAGCTTGGAAATGTCCCTTTGGGAACTATAAGCCCCAGAAGTCCACTGTTATTCCAATATCACCCACTGCAGCAAAAGCGATTCCTTACATAAAGGATACAGTTGACCCTCCACATTTGCAGGTTTAATTTTTGTGGGTTTATTTGCTAGTTTCTCCAGCCCCTGGTTTCCCCACCAGAAGCACTCCTTTTCTGTGGAACCTTCCCTCTCAGTGGCTCCAATCAGGCCACACAGCCCTTTGAAAACCTGCCTCTGGTCCTCTTCCTCCTTCACCACTGGCTGCCTGGCCAGCTAAGGATGGATCACCGTCCAATTTCCCAGCACCCCATACCCTCTCCAAATGTCCCACACACATGCTCAAGGAAGGAGGTGGGCAAGACAGAGCCACCAGAGGCCACCATGCCGACCCAACCCTTTTCTCTCTCCTTTCCCTGACCTGGTTTGGGCACAGCATGCTCACTCATTTCACCATGCCTCAGCCCCCTTCCCACAGATACACACACACACATTTTGATATTTGCCATTTTTCCACTTTTGTGGGGATCTTGTACCCCTAACCCTATGGAATGTGGAGGGGAAACTATATATAGGAACGGAGCTTTATGGGATGGGAGTGAACACCCTCCCCCAAGGCTGTTCAGTGGATCCAGAGCCCCAGCACACCCTCCATTTTGAAGGATTAGAAGGCTGGGGGAAAAAATTGGCCATATTTTGGAGCTCTGCAGCCATTTTAGGCCCAGAAGAGGTTTCCTTGTATGTGTGTAAAAGGAAGAGAATGAGAAATTGATTTCAGCCCACCTTTTGTTAAAGAAAGGCCTCTCCTGGACCTAAGTTAGCCCAAGAAAGGGGAAAAACAGCAAAATTACATCTCTCTCTCTCTCTCTCTCTCTTTTTTTTTTTTTTGCATGTAGGGGCCAAAAAAATGGAAAGAATGCAGTGGGGGTGGCCCCCCAAATCACCTGGGGTGCCAGTGTGCCCTCTAACCCTCAATAATTGCCCACCCCTTTTAAGAATCAAATAGCTAAAAGTTAAATTTTAAACCCTGGAATAGAGAAGGGAGGGGAGGGGCAGTTGAAAATGTTGGAATATCACTTTTTTTAAAAAAAATGCTATTATTAATAAAAGTGAAGTGTTGGCTGAAGTTTCCAATTCAGGGGAGAACTGATGGGTCCTGAGACTCCGAAACACACTTTGGAGCTTGGAAATTGCTTCTCTCTCACTCAATCTGCCAACCGCATGGGAAAGGCTGTTGTTTTCAGTACGTTAATAGATATGTCAGGCACTCACACCAAGTCCCCCATCAGGTTCATCTTCTTCTTCCTGCCTGGCTTAAGTATATGACAAGGATACCTTGGGGAACAAAGCCTTCTATATTTTATGAGCCTGAGTTTTTCAGATTTCCAACTGGCCATGACTGAAAAGTCTCTGTGATTGCAAGCGGAGCCATGGGAATGGATTTCAAGTCCTGTTATATACACAAGAAAACTGAAAAGAAAGAAATACAAAAGAAAACTGGGGAGACAGGCCCGGAGGATTTAGCAGATATTTCAGATATCCACAGAATATGACACAACATTTCCATTAAGCACAAGGCATATGACTCTTTTCTTTCTTTCCCTCCCTCCCTTTCCTTCCCTCCTTCCCTCCTTCCCTCCTTCCTTCCTTCCTTCTCAAACAAGTTTGAAATCAAGAGCCATAGAATAATAAAGTGGAAAGTTAGCCAACAATAGACAAATTCCAAAATTTATATTGTGGTGATAACTTTATTAGGTCAACCCCCCAATGTCCCAAAGTGCAGAAATTTCTATATTAGAAAAATGTCCACTTTTTTCACCTTTTCAAGCAAAGCTGAGTAGCTTCCATTGCACTCTCTCAGTCTGTAGGAGAACATTGAGGATTTTGAGAGGTTTTTGCATTTTACAAAGGCTTTCGGGGAATTATTCTGCACAAAAATGCATAGAAATACAACACCTCTACCACGCAGAGAGATAATGTATTTCCTGACAAGACCACAGTGGACAAGATCCTGCTTTGTACTGGTGGACAATAATCTTTTGCCAAATGTAGTTCACTGTTGAGGTGACAAGAAGAAGATGAAGGCACTGCCAAATATGAATTGTTTGCCTTAAAATAAAATTTTCCTTTGGTCCCAAATCTGTAGCATCCTAGTAACTTAAAACTTCAACTGAGACTTTAGAACAGATTTTAGGCACCATGGAAAAGAGACAGACAAAGTTATCAAGGGAATGTGAAGACAGCAAATAGAACAGTTGTAACTACATGGCTACCTGATTCCCATATGCTTGATCTACCTGTCTTCTGGCTTGATGGGCCCCATGCCCATTCAGTCAGCAGGGGAGGATGGAGGGAGGATGGGGGGCAGCAAGACAGTCAGCCAATGTGTTCCCTGCAGCCAGCTACAGAAAAATGACACCATTCTTCTGGATTCCAGGCTAAAGGCTGAGTCCATGAATGCAAAATGTGAACCTGTATCTTCATGTGGAGTTTAATGCCATCCAGCACAGGCTGATTCTCCATTTCCTGATCGACCTTTCAACTGACCAGAATCACCTCTCTTTTGTCTGGCTCAAGCTTCAATTTGTTTACCTTCATCCAATCCATAACTGATGCCAGACACTATTCTAGAACAGAAACAACACCCTTCAAACTAAGCGGCAAAGAAAAATACACTTGGCTGTCATCAATATACTGGACACTCCAAAACCCACATTTGCAGACAACCTCTCCAAGTGGTTTCACGTAGGTGTTGAATATCACTACGAAAAAAACAGAGCCCTCAGGGCTTTCACAGACCAATGTTCAAAGTGGTCAGCAGGAATCCACCACCTTCTCTGCTTGACTTTCCAGGAAGGACTGAGCCACTCTAAAACAGTGGCCTCCCAGTCCCTTCCAAGTGAGGCAGCTTAGAAGGAAATAATGGTCAGTGGTATCAAAAGCCACTGAGAAGTCTAGTAGAACCAATAGGGATATATTATACCAAACTCAGGCAATGACCAAATTCCCTTCACCTTTTAGCTTCTGTATTCTCCTATGAAAATGTATTGGCTGTCCAGCAGACAGTAGAGAACAGCAGAACCTAATGTCATCATCCAGGACCTCCAGAAGATCCCTGTGGTAGATGACGGCTCTGAGGTTGATGAGCAATTGATTGTGCCAGAAATAGAGCCAGTGATAGACCAAACTATCTTAGAAACGCCCTCATCACCTGAAAGATAAGCTGAGACAGATTTGCTCCAACCATTGACAATGGGAGAGGGGACCAGCAATGATTTAGAGGAATTGGATTCACCCTTGCCCTCCAGCCTCCAATCATAGCGGATACAGAAACGAGCAGCTCAGAGGGAAGCCATTTGGGCAAGACTGAGTAAACAGAACAATGATGAGTAACACTTCTTTTTGTCAGCGTATAAGTCGGTCAGCGCAGCTTACTGTTTGCTTGTAGCAAATCACTACTCAGCCCATGACCCTTGTGTTCCAGCTCTCTTGACCCTTTTGGACTGACCTTTGGTGTTCTGGACCTTTTGGATTTGACCTTGACTTCAGCTTGGCTCAGAGTTTCTCCTTGATTTTTTGCATTAGACATCCCTCACTGCCTCCTCCTCCTCTTGGGCAAGTACTATCGCCTTCCTTCCCTTGCTGGCAGAAAGGCACGGGCAGGGAGTTGAACTCTGACAATCCCTCCCTTCCCCGCAGGAGATCCTGGAGGATATCTTGTCTCTGCTTGTCTAGTTATGGAAACATAGCAGGGCACTTCTCTGTTGTCTTTCCATTCTCTACCAGATAGTAAATCAGTATGGGAGAGGCTACAGCAACTGAAATGTAGGTTGGAGATGAGAAGGGAGATGTTTCCTAGTTTCACCTGTATGGAGCTTTACAATACCTCTCCCAATCAAAGACCTCAGTCATTAAAATACATTTATGGGATTTGTCTTCTTCGCCTCACCACCACTCATCAACCTATTGAGCAGAATCTCTTGTTCTTCTTTGTAGCATATTCTGGAGGGGTGGCAACCAAGCACAGAAGAAGGGCAGTCCACTTTCTCCAGCTCATTTGCACTTGCCTAAACTCAGATCCAAGCCTGTTAGGCACAAGTAGTCAACTTGCTGTTGCTGCGGTGGCTGCCGCTATCACTAGAGTATTAGCAGCCAGTTAAGTGGGGTAGACACCCAATGCGGTGTAGTGGTTTGAGAATTGGACTACAATTATGAAGACCAGGGTTTCATTCCCCACTGAGACATGGAAACTCACTGGGTGACTTTTGGTGTGTCACACACTCTCAGCCCCATAAAACCCTGTGATGGATTTGCTTTAGGATTACCATAAGTGAGAAACAACTTGAAGACAAATAACAAGAAGAAGAACAAGTAGAGTAGGAGGTAATAGAAAGAAGAATCAATAGGAAGACCTAAAGGAAAGAGACGATGTGGATATCTGATCCTGAGAAATAATTTCACGGCTTTTAATGCTTCATGTGTGAGTGGAGTGCTACATATCCCAACACTCACAAGCCAATATATACAGGCTGGTGTCCTGTTAGACAGTTATGATGTCCTAAGTTAGGTTTCTGGACTCATAACTATTTGGTATTCACATGTGTGATCACTGCACCATTGCCATGACCAGAAAGCACTCTCCACAAACCCACCTTAAAATCCAGATAGCCACACTGAGGGATGAAACTGTGCTCTAGTGGTGAGCAAAGTATCCCACCTTCACCTGCTAGTGAGCAGTGGTGCAATCAGAAGTAGCAGGGATCCCCTTTGGGGTCCTAACATAATTCCTCATTGCATGCAACTCACTGACAGGTGGGCTGGGTGAGTTATCCTCCAACATCCTGCTTGCCAATGATGCAGAACTCATTCCCTTGGTACAGCTCCCTGGATTTTAAGGTGAGTTTGAGAGTTGGATTAGGAGGTGGAAGATAACTATGACATCATAGCTAGCTGACTATTGCAGAATCATGGCCACCGTTTTCAGTGAATCTACACACACACACACACACACTATAGTTTCAATGTATTAAACAGTACTTCAGTCAAGTCTGTTCTGGATCCAAGTGGATGAGGTTAATCGCTTAAGAGTATATATTTGTTAGAAAGATTGGTGGAACAGAAATACTTGAAAAGTATAGCTAGACCTTTTGGCTTTTGCTTTCTTCAGCTTCTCTGAAAAAAAGCAATAGCAAGCTGTGACCAAGGTGGCAGTTGCAGAATCCAGAGGATGTTAGATGCCATCTTATAGCTCAGAGATGGGAACCGGGTGGCTCTCCAAATGTTAAGCTGCAATTCACAGCTTTCCTCACCATTTGCTGTGCTAGCTCTGGCTTCTCGAAATGGTATTTCAAAATCATCTAGAGGGCTGTATAATTTTTACCCCTGCTCTAGGTTGAGACCATAAGGTGCTGAGAGTGTCAAGTCTATAAATCCAGACATTCTTTCTTGCATCTAATGTTGCATCTGATGGTGTTTGTTGCCCATTACTGATAAATAGGATAGGCTATGATAGCTGGCCTTTGGTGGTTCTTTTTTTCTGGGACACATTGCAGACTTATCGCTTCTGAAGCATGTACGTAGGTCAGTTGCTTTGTCTGCATAACTGTGATCCTGAACATCTACACCCAGTAATACACATTGCATTGCCCGCATTGCCAGGAGCTGATATTCTCTTTAATACCATGAGTTTTGCCAGTCACGGTGTCTCCGAGATGATTGTCTTCTTTAGACACACACAGTCCATGCAGAACTTTAATTCCCAAGCATATGATCCCTGATTGTGAACTGGTTATGTGATGACTGCTGTCACTAGCAACCTCTATAAACTTAGGGGCTGATGAAAAGCTGTAACAGGGCTTGCTCATACCTTGAGCAAAATGTTCAGAGCTGGCTAATAATATATAGCTTCCCTTGATCGCCTTGGTGTAGTTTCATGATGCTGGATGGAAATCCACTATAAATGAAATATGTTGTCTGCTCCTGCTTGACTCTTATGTTCCATGGGAAAGATTTCCACTTGAAAAGCTGATTGCTTCCTTGATGTGATAATCAACAATATGAGGAGGATATCATCTGTGAAGCAAGTGTTTCTTAACATCACTAGTTCTATTACAGTGTCCCCCTCCCGCAGTATTCCAGGAGTGTCTGATTTGGAGATCCTAGCAGGAGCTAATATTTCTCTTTTTGTATTTAGAGTGGCAGTATATTCAGTCTAGGTAGTAGTGGGCATTAATAGTCTTATTTAAAGATCAGTGATAAATCTGTAGTTGTCCGGGACAAGGAGAAAAATAAGGAAAGGTATGTGTAGGAATCTGATGGGCGAAAAACAGATATGGGAGAAGAAAACTCTTTGGAAACTGGAGGAAAGGATATTAATCTCAGATTCAGCCTTGTGGATGCAAGAAAAGGGGGAGGTCTCAACATGGAATAGCCAGATTTGCCTCCAAAATTGTTTTTCCCAAAGAAAATTTTGCACTTTTTGCAGGTGCTGCTTGCATATTTATCAGGGGGAAAGACAGATTCTGCTTTGTTGGTTGCACAAAACAGATAACATATGATGTTCTGCTTATATTGAGTCTTAAGGCCATCCCATAGAATAGAACGGGCAGTTGTGGAAGGCTAAAGGGCACATCAGCCTTCTAGGAGAGCTTGGAGGGCAGCTTCTCCTTCTGGAGAAAAATAAAATAAAAAATGTCTTGCCTAAATAAAAAATGTCTAGCAAGTATGGGGCCCTTTTCCCCCACATTTTGGGATTCAAAGGAAGCTATCTCATGGGCTTACGTTGGCACACAAGGTGGTGGAAAGGCATCCCACACTCTCTAGCATTTTGAAGCATTTGGGTGCAAAAAAATTTTTTTGGAAAAATTTGGAAAAAAAAATTGTATATGATTGGGGGAGCTTCAAATGTGGTGGAAACGTGGTGGAAATTACGTCTACACATATCCCAGAGTACTTTTGGTGACAATTTGGAGGAAACATTTGCAATATCTACCTACCTATCTATCTATCTGAGAATGATACCTGGAGGCCAAAAAACAGCCCCTGGAGGCTTCCTGTATTGGTCACAGGCCACATTTTGCCAGCCCACTATAGAGAAAATTTCCCCACTTTAATGCTAAAGAAATCAACCTATTCTTATTAGCAGAAATGAAGAATATTTGTGCAAATCACAGCAACCATTTGCCAATACAGAATACACACCAGAAACAACCTTTTGGCATGTTGTGCTGGAGCCAAGATATCTCAAATGGATTTATGAACATTCATAGTGTAGTCCCATCATAACAAGATGGTCAGACTGGAGAATCAGCAAGATTCTTTCTCGTCTTCAATTGGAAGACCCATTTTAGTGCAGCACTTTAATAAAAAAAAAACTTTTCATTTCCTCAGATGAAGACTTTTCTTGGGTGGTTAAGAAGCTGTGTAAATCTGGTCCAATTTTTTTTCCCAGTTCCGACAAAGGAGATTAATTTGTAACAGACTCAGGCTTTCTCACAGTCCAACACATTAACCATGTCTACTACCTGCACATAGTGAACATCCAGGAGACTAAAGAAACCTACAGGAATTGCTGTGTGCTTGGAGTTTCTGAGGCCATTTCTGCCCAACACTGGCCATTTCCGCACTAGACTGTTATAGCGCTAGGATTCCACTTGCAACATCCTATGGAATCCTGGGGTTTGCAGTTTTGGGAGGGGCCGGCTGGCCCCTCCCGAAACTGCAAACCCCAGGATTCCATAGGATGTTGCAAGTGGAATCCTAGCGCTATAACAGTCTAGTGAGGAAATGGCCACTGTTTTGGTGCTCTTATTCCACTTCCAACATCCTGTGAAATCCTGGGGTTTGTAATTTAGGGAGGGGCATTAAGAATTCTCATCCAGAAAGAGAGGGGCATCTTTCTCCCCAGTAAACTACAAACCCCAGAATTCCACAGGATGTGAAAAGCAGAATAATAGCACTAAAACAGTGTAGTGAGGAAACGGCGTCAGACAGGGAGATATCTGGTCAAGATACTGATAAACTGCAATGCAGGATTTGCTGCTGGCTTAGAGGAGTAAGTGTCTTGCAGGATAAAAACAGAAGGGGAGGGAAATGAGCCATTAGATTATTAAGGGGGGCACTTAATATAATTGTTGATTTTCTTTAAAGTCCAATTTTTTTTTTGCAACACATGGGCAAAGTTCTTAAATTCTTGAGTATGTCAAAGTATTCCTCTGAGTGTCCGGCTGAGGCAAACAAAGAAGACTGTAATAGAAAGGATTTTTTCCTGCTGATCTACTGAAACCTTTTTTTTCTGGAGTGTTGCTATTGGGGTGGGCTTTGCCCCCCATAATATGAATTCTGCCCCACCAAATGAAATTTCCCTTCAGTCTCCCACAGATTTCTAGCATCGTAGAGAGTGACACACTGGAAATCATTCATACCTAGAAGTCTTACATTTGTTACATTCACATTCCCTTGGTAACTTTGCCTGCCCTGTGTCTTGCGATGGCCTGCTGAAGTCTTAAGTTACTGAAATGCCAGAATGTAGGAGCCTGAAGGAAAATTTCTTTGGGGAAGGGAATGTCCTCAGTTTGCCCCCTCTGTAGCTACACCACTGATTCTATTAGCACCGCCTCAAGTTGTCCTTCTTAACGTTAAGTGTATCTCAACAGCCTAGATTTCATGGTATAGGCATTCAAATTTTAGGAGATTTTGCCTTCTGATAATTAAAAAGCAGCCATCTTTTGATCACTGAAGCATGAGGAAAGGGAAAGCCAGTTCACCTTCAACCGACATGGCAAAATCTCAGGCGATTTCAGGACGATTTGATCTTACTTTGCTTCTCTGTCTACAGGTAAAGATGAGCAGTGACCAAATCTGGCCACACACAGATGGTATTTTGAGAGCTCTCTGAGCGCTGGAGTTTGGACTTGATTCCTAAAGCACAATCAGGCTTTTTTCTCCCATCATCTTCACCAGACAAGGGGAAGAAGTCCCATAGGAGTGACACTATCAAGAACCTTGGTCAGCTCTGTAGCTTTAGGGGAGCAAGGCTTCAGGAGGGTGTCCATCATATCAGCAGTAAACTCTTTTAGAGCTCTCAGGAATTCACCTGTCCTATCATTCTTTGGGAATGGACAATTTGTCCACCATTCTCAGAGAAAAATTTCACACAGAGATCGAGAGAGAGAGAGAGAGAGAGATCATGGCAAAAAGTGTGTTCCCACTCGGAGTGAGGGCAGGAAAAAATGCGACTACTCTGATTTGGCTTCATGATGTTATCATGTAGCTTAAACAGACCACATGGTTCCTGAATGGCTATATCACTTAACCTAAGAATAGAAGAATTTAATATATATATATAATATATATATACATGTCATACACACACACACACATACATGCATGCTAAAACGGGTGTCAAAAAAAGGGTAATGATAGGACAAAAACACTTGTAATGGTACAAAAAAGGGGGAATAAGTTTCATATTTGGGAAGGGCAAACTGCCCATTTTCCACCAAAAAAATACTGTCTTTAAAAGAGAGGTTGAGCTCTGTCTTTTCTCGTCTTTGATAGAGCGCTATACTGGTTTGTGGCACTTTCAGTGTCACCTCTGAGCTTGGCCCCAGATGTCTGCTGCTTTAACTACTGCATGTGCAGCTGTTTATATTTTGCATTCACACATAATAAACATCTGCTCTCAGCTTGAAAGGATTTGTGTTTAGGTTAATTAAAGAAAACAAAGATGATCAAGCTCCTACACAATACCAGCGCTTGTGTGCTTCCTTAAAGCAGTGCTTAGTTTTGAGCTTTAAAACTGTGTTCAGAATCAACATTTGATTATTCCTCACAGTTCCAAATTATTATTTTTACTTTTGAGAAAAGGAACAAATAAATGGAAGCATAAACATTGCCACACACAGCAGACTAAGAGTCAAACTAAATGATAGAGTTAGCTCAGAAGCAAAGTTCCCTTAAATGGTGAAAGATGTCTCTTTGCCCTAGCACGTACTTTTTCTCAGCTCTGTCTCTTGTGAAGATAGATATTTTGTTTTGCAATTGGTCTTTGGAAGCTAAACGTTGCTGAGACACTCAGCAATGTTATAAAATGGAAATGTGCTTATAGTACAGAAAACAGATTTCCTTTCACATTTAGATTTTCCCCTAGCTAGGTTTGCTTAATTACTTACAGAGCAATTCTAACTAACATTGGGTCAATTTATGCTTTTCATAGAAACATGGAGTTGCAAGAGACCACAAGGGCTATCCAGTCCAACCCTATTCTGCCATTCTGGAATACACCACCAAAGCGTTCCCGACAGATGGCCATCCAGCCTCTGTGTGAAAACCTCCAAAGACAACTCCACCACACTCTGAGGCAGCACATTCCGCTGTCCAAGCTGCTTTTAGGAATTTCTTCCTAATGTTTAGACGGAATCTCTTTTCCTGAAGTTTGAAGCCAGTGTGCCATGCCCTAGTCTCTGGAGCAGCAGAAGACAGGCTTGCTCCATCCTCCATATGACATGACATATGAATAACTTTACATTGTCCCATGCTGTCAAAGGACAATGGCTGTTTTTGAATTACCCCAAGAAACCCTGAATCTGTGACAGTTATGAAAATGTCTGATAGTAGGACCTTTGGAATGTCACTACCTTCCACCCTAGTCACACCTACTACTGTTATTGATACTATAATCTTTTTGGAATATCAAGTCAAAATGTATCAGTTTGCCTAGGCATTTTAAACTGGTGCTGTGCGTTTGTGTCTTTAGGTCCAAGCTGTTTATTTTCTTTAAAAAATGTTTTATTGATTTACTGTTTTTGTGTTTGGTGAAATAAATTTTATTTATGCTACCTACCACCTTCTGTAGAGATGAAGGGGAAATCTAGCAATATAGTTAATAAGTAATAAAGAATCACTTTTCACTTCTCCAGATGGGCCACCCTCGCATTTGGAAGAGAGATGGAAAGTTAGCCAGCTCACAATCCAACACAGACCTAATCCCATTGCAATCAATTTGTATAGCACTTGTAAATCTTCTCCAGCTACTGTTCTTTAACTTAACTGAAAATAAGAATAATAACCTTAACTATCAATCACTTGAAGGCACAAAGCAGGCTCATAAAGAAAAAAAAAACATTCCAAACCTCACCTTTTCAAATTGGAACGTGAATTGACCACTCCAGGGTCTTATCACTGAAAGACTAAAAATCATTACCAAGCAACTGCAAAGATGGGGAAGAAGGAGGATTAAAGATATAATGTGAGGAGCTGAAATCAAGGTCTTCCAACATCGGTGCCTACTTTCCCCCAAAGTTCATACTGTAGTCTTCTTTAAATCACCCTACCATCGTGTTTGATAATAAAGCATTTCAGACAAAACTTACTGCAAGCAAACACAATAAAAATAAAATGTATGGCACAGGGAGAGTGTGCTACAGAGATGGCAGGGTGTCTGAAGTCAACAGCCTTGAAATCAGGCTTGAAATATATTTCAAATGCAGCAGTATTGATTAAGAGCAGCGCTGTACCTTTAAATTTCAAACACACTACAGGAATTGGGTGTCCTCCGAGCATGATTGATTTTTTTTCTTCTTTTTTAGCAACAGTTCTTCTACGAAAATGATCTACACCACTGAAGGCAGGGCAATTACAGTGATTTCTGTGTCTGGGGCAGGCTCCCAATTCAACATACACAAACAGAGGCCATGCAGGGTGTAACTAGCACTGGACTGGTTGAAGAACATTTCAGAACACTTTCAGGAACTGCTGTGGAAATAGGAAAGACTCCTTACTTGCACAGAGTGCTGGTAGCTGAGGTCCATGTGAACATAACTGCAATATTTCAGTATTCAGTAACTGAATGTGCTTGGCTGTGTTAGGCTGCAGAAGCTTTTGCGCTCTCTCGCTCTCTCTCTCTCTCTGGACTGCAAAACCAAAAGGAGATGAGCGGGCGAAGCATCTTGCAAGCACAACCTTTGGACGGAAGAAGCACATTCTGCTATGTGGGTCATACGTTATGGCAAAGCTGGTATAAACTTGGGCCCTTTCCGCCTGACAACACCATCCTGGCATTGGGACTCATTGCTGCCAGTCCGCAACACATCCCATTGCAAGATACCATTGTGGTCTCACTGCTCTCTCATCCCCAGCTGTTGTGATCACATGGTATACCATTACTGGAAAAAAATCAAATAATGGCCTCTTGTTGTGCAATCATTGCATTGCCGGCAGCCATATGAGAAGGGCATGAGCACGATCAGGTGCTTCCTTCCTCAGTGCAGCCCAGGAAGAGGCCAGCTGCGCTGAAGAAGGAAGAAGCATGTAGTGAACACAACCCATCTGCCGGCAGCCTGCTGAGTGTGGAAGGGAGCATTCAGGTCCCATTCCCATCCCAGCAAAGGCACTGCCGGGATGACACCAGGACATCGTGGGTAAGGTGCAGAAAAGGCCTCGAGATCTATTCACACTACAGAATTATGGTGCTGCTATTCCACATGAACAGACATGGCTCTCTCATAAGGAATCCTGGGACTGGCAGTTTAGAGCGGGAAATTTAGAATCCTTAGCCAGAGTGTGTCAGTACCTCACCAGACTACAAAGCCCAGCATTCGATACAACAGAACCATGGCTGTTAAAGTCAAATAACAGTCCTATAATTGTGCAGTGTGAATAAGCCATTGGACACCCCAATTTCTCCTGGTTTCTGCATGCAGCAGTTAATCAAGAATTTACAATCAAGAATAATCAAGAACTTACCAGGCCAACTGCCCATTATCTCTTTACAGTGGTCTCCTAGATGTTTGGCAGGCTGTATACATTTCTCACACAGAGGCTGACATTCTGTTCATGAATTACAATTACAAAAGCTTTATTCACACCATTGTGTTACTCCAAAACGTGGATGATTCAGGGGCCCACCTGTGATGCCGCTACCTCCATGTGACAGAAGGAAAATAATTAGCTCAAAATTAGGAGGCCTGCAAGAGGGTAAAAATGAGATCTTTCCACCAATGTTTATGGGATCTTGCTAGAAAGAACCAGCCAGAGATTCAAAAGTAAACTAAAAATGTATCTTATTGAGGGGAATTCACTCACATATGCACACATGATACAGTCACACTTTCACACAAGAGCTAACTGAAGGATAAAGGGAAGAAGATTTATAGATAGAGAGGCTGGGGGTTTGGGGTTATAATTACCAATCCAGAAGAGTAGTGAAGAAGCAGCAATGTGGCTTAGACATGTGTGTCTAAGGGCAGAACACAGCTGGGAATCAAAGAGGCAGGAAGACATTCAGCAAGGGGTGAATTGCAAAAGTAGTTGCTCAGCGAATTGCTCTATTTCTCTCCCTGAAAAGGTGTGAGTTAATTACTCTCCCAGCCTAGTAGACAATGGCAGGTGCAACATGGACAATAGGGTCTGGATGGTGCTAATGACAAAGAGATAATGATTGTCATAATAGCCCTGTACTTGAGGAAAGGTCAGGACAACGCAGTGAAAATGCCCAGGACTGAGGTAGGCTGGTTTAGACAATCACTGTTTGGTGGGAACATTGGCTTGACTGCTTTATTCCAGTTGGAGAGATCCAGCTTTTGCCTAAGCCTGTTATCTCTGAGGTTGCTTCATAATCTGCCTGACGATGACTTCAGGTTCACCTGGAGGTGGGTGTGAGCTGACCTACCTTGCAGTCTCATGTTTGCAGTCAGTAATCTTCCTCTTTCTGGTTTGACCTTCCAGTCATTTCAGGTCACATTTTATATTGTTGCCAATTAATGTAGCTTGCCAATTAAATAATGCTTGCCAATTAAACCACATCAACACTGGGGGGGGGTGCACTGGGCCATAACAATTCAAATTCACATTTATGGTTGAAATGGCTAAAGTTCCCCAAAACCTAATCTTTAAAGAGTGTAGCCCTCTCCCCAGCATGCCCATTTCCGTGTCGATGGAAGACAGGGGGATGAGTGTGAACATATCCAGCTTTTTTCCTGTAGCTTTGACATACTAGGACAGGAGAGGTCCTTGCAAAGATTTTTGGGAGGTAGTATTGTAGCTACAGAGATATAGTCCTTTTCTGCACTATACTGTTATAGTGCTACTATTTCACTTTCAACATCCTGTGGAATCCTGAGAATTGCAGTTTAGGGAGGGACCTCATTGGCCACAGTAAACTACAAACCCCCGAAATTCCACAAGATGTTGAAAGTGGAATAATAGTACTATAACAGTGTAGTGTGGAAATGGCCATAGTGACATCTCCATAGCTACATCTCTGAGTTTAAGATATTGACCAGAATATTCCCAAATGGCAAAGATTTTCACCTGTCTAGGATTCTCCTCATCAAGGTTTCATAACACTCGGAAAACCCATTTTTGACCATCTTGAAATATTCTTTCCATTTCTATTCCCATCTAGAGAAGACCTGTGTCCCATGCCCTATTAGCTTCACATCCTATTTTAGTGGTAATATGAAGGAGGAATATGGCAGCTCCTTTAATTTTATCACCTCCTCAGTGAACAAGCAGCAACAAAGGCATTTTCTTCTTGATTTCACAAACATGACAGCTGCTGACACTGATTAGGAGACACTTCTCCCTTCATGGCTCGAGAATGTAAGGATTACATGCAAAAAAGGAAAAAACATAGGTGTTAGAAAACCCTCTCTGTATAGACAGTATAACTTGGCCAGCAAACAGACTGGCTGGATGATGATAGCATTTAGCCAACAAGATCTGATTACAGACTGGCATCTCATGCCAAATGTATGTGAGTGCAAAACTTCCTGCCCTCAGTCTAGTGCAGGGATGGCCAAATGTTGAGGGTGGGGGTACATTGGCACACAGGGGAACTGGGAGGGCTGTTCCCACTGCAATTCGACACAATTTGTTTTATGCTAAATGTCCTCAACATTGGCCATTTCTTCACGACATCATTGTCCCACTATGGAAACACGTTGTTGCTGATCTGCGAGTTGTGCTTTCACACACTGTCATTGTAGTCCCACTGCCAAAGTATTTGCAGCCATCACAATTGCAGGATATTCCATTGCTGGAAAAAATCTGGTAATGGCCCACAATTGCGCAATGCTCCCATTGCCGGTGGCCATGCAGAATAGGCAGATGCACAATCTAGGTGCTTCCTTCTCCAGTGCAACACAAGAAAGAAGCCAGCTGCACTGCAGAAGGAAGGTATATGTCACTCGTACTCCTACCTGCAAGCAGCTGACAAGGTGTGGAGAGGAATGTTGGGGACATACTCTCATTCTGGCAAAGGAACTGCTGGGATGATGCTGGGACGATACCAGAAAAAGGTAAGGTGCAGAAATGGCCATTCTCCAGGAGACGGCAAGGCCACCCTTTTGAATGTTTCTCCGATCCTCCAACCCTTGAGAATCCCTCACTACCTCTAACAGTAATCTTCCTGTCAAAAGTAGAAACCAGAAATGAAGAGATGTTACTTCCTGTCATCCGGGACATGTCAGGAAGCAAGTAGCCATAAAAACTGCCCCCAAACTCCGCAGTGATGAACATTCTGGTCTACAACAAGCTGTATCCTGTTTTTTTCCCAAAGCACAGAACTGTTATTCACATCTTTCCTCAAGGTTAATTTTTTTCCCAGTTTATTGAGAATCCATTTCTCTCCACTGGTAGCATCTGACAGTCATATCTTCCCAATTCAGCATATGGAGTAATGAGGAGAAAGAGGCTTTATAATGACTTCAGTCTTCCTCATTTGACTGTCGCCGTGACAAACCAATTGGTAAGCCAAGGATGAACCCTTAAACCTTTTTTTTTTCTGTTTAAATGTTGTTGACTTGCAAGAGAAAAGAAAATTAATGTTGGCAGAGATGAGGACTCCCGCATCGACTCTTAAATCTCACATTACTTGGTATGCCGCTTCTGATTCTCTGAGCCACTTAGATTCATTTTGTTTCCACCAGATGAGCAGTAACATCTGTCTATCAGCTGCACCCAAATTACACCCTTGTTTTTCAGGTATCATTTTTTTTTTATTGGTGCGGTGTCCTGAGTTAATATGACAAGTGTATTATTGCTCCAAGGGCTGTAATGAATTGTCTGAGGCCGGCTTCATTCGTTTGCAAACACTGTTTCTTTTCCTTTTTCTTTTTTAATGGCTAGCTTCCTCTCCCATCACTTGCAAGTCAATAGGAAAAGAAATGTAGCAGGGAAAACTAATGGAGTGTATGCAGTATGACTCCCTTTTATTAATGTCAGAAATTAATTGCAACATGGGCAAATGCAGCACAAGACAGAACCATTTAATCCATAAAGCTAGGAAATAATGGAATGCAATGGCTCTTGGTACATTATACCTCTTGAGGACTCTAAGGCCATTTGTCACACTAGACTGTTACAGTGCTATTATTCCACTTTCAACATCCTATGGAATTCTCGGGTTTGCAGTTTAGGGAGGGGCCTTTGAGGCCTAAATCAAGCCAAGCAAAATAGACCCACACCAAACTAAACTCACTTTTTAAGCTGGTCTTTAGGGCTGGGCTTTGACATTCTGAGGCCCTCAATTATATTGTTACCAAAAAGTATGCTTTGGCATAACACTTGTGTGTGTTGGTTTAAATTTAGATGCCCCTTATGATCTAAGGCCCTGAACTAGAGGTGGGCAACCAAAGAGGACTGAGGGCCAATTTTCTCTTCCTGAATCCTCTGCCCAAAATTCCATCCCTCCTGAAACCAAATAATAATAAAACTGCAAATGACTACAGGTTAGTTTCTGATTTTGAAAAATGGATAGTTTTTTTACATTAAATAGTACAGGAGCCCCTTGCAATGTATGTCTTCTCCAAGCCCCAGAGCAAGAGGAGGAATCTGTGGATGGGAGAAATGTCATGAAAAGATTTTTTTAAAAAATGTGCAGCTAATCCCCATTGCTTTGAAATGATTGGTCTAGATGCTCTAGATCTCTCATTCTTCTCTTCTCTCCCTTGTTTCATTGATTACTTTGTATTTTTTTAAAATGTGACTTACATGCTGTGGTAGCAGCTCTGGTTAATACTTAATGTATTATGATTAACGATACCGCCATCTTGCCCTGCATGGCATTACCAGATAATGTCCCCAGTCCCAGGTCATTTCTGCATTACATTATTGTAGTGCTGTCATTCCACTTTCCACTCCTGTGGAATTCTGGGGTTTGTAGTTTACTGAGGCCAAAGAGCTCTCTGAATGAGAACTCTACATTTCCCTCCCTAAACCCACCCCAAGATTCCATAGGATGTTGAAAGTAGAATGATAGCACTATAACAATGTACTTCGGAAATGGCCCTAGTTTTGGCCATGAAATCTAAGGGCATGGGATGCTCTTGAGCTGGAAATCCATTAGGACTGTTATCAAAGACCCTGAGTTTTCAGAACCAAAACCTGAGACCAAGACATGACTCCTTGAGATGTTACAGAGGAAGCTGCTGCTGATGTCACTAAGGTCTGACACATGAAGCCCTGGTAACACAGTGGCTAAATGCCGGTACTGCAGCCACAAGGTTGTGAGTTTGATCCTGCAGGGCTCCAGGTTGACTCAGCCTCCCATTCTTCCACAGGTCAGTAAAATGAGCACCCAGCTTGTTCGAGGCAATCCGCTAAAACACATTGTAAACTGCTTAGAGAGCACTTAGCTGATAAGTGGTACAGAAATACACATGCTATTGCTATTGCTATGAAGTTTCAGCCACATTTGTATAGAATGCGCCACTAAAAAACCCCCACCAAGTCGAACAAATGAGGAAAACACACACAAAGAGAAAAAGTTTCAAAGGCAGTTCTCTTGCCTTGAAATTCATCTATCCCCTTACTCTGAGGACCAGAGATAAGATACAGGCTGTAAGACTCCGTACCAAAGGCTGAAATCTGGGAATCATAATTGTCATTTCTGGATTCTTCCAGGGGAGGCAATCTACCTGCATCCATTTCTGGCTAGTAAAAGTATAGTTCAGGTAGTCTGGAGGGTGCAAAGACCTTTAAAAAAGTCTTGAGGGGCTGCATGCATTTACCTTGAGTATAAATCTGGTACTCTTGGGCCTACAATCTGTTGGATAGTTCCAACTTGAATAGAGCCACCCCAACAATTGTGGAATGGTGAATGATCCCATAGGTAAATTGCATTGATTCAATAGATCTACTCTACTTGGGGCTAACAATGAGTTGCCAGGCCTTGGCATATCATTAAGTGATTCCGTGCATCACAGAGGCAAAGTTGGACAACTAAAAAAAGTCAAAGTGTATCCAAAATAGGACATTAAAACCAATTAAAACAATACATTATTATAAGCAAGTAAACCCTAGAGAGCCCATAGACTCCATTCAAACCTAGTTAGTTACTGAAAACCTATTTTAAAATAAAGACCTTTGTCTGTTAGCAGAAGGACAACAGAGATGGGGCTAGCCATTAGAAGGAGATTTCATAGTCTAGGAGAAATTACCAAGAAGATCCTCTCCCATGTCCCCAAGTTCTTCAAATATACTTATCCATGAGATCCAGGAATGCGATGGCTGCCAGTTGGGTTGACAGCATGGGGGAGCATTCTTTCCTGGCCAGTTCAGGCCATTGCAGTGCCCTGGAAATACCCATCAACCTTTGTACAGATGTTGGGGGGGGGACCTTTGTACAAAGAGGTACTGGATACCTTCTTGTGTAATATCCCCAAAACAGTTATGACTCCACTACCCCAGCTTACTCCAGCCAAAGTCACCAAGAGGATTTTAGTCTGTGTAATGAAATAGGACAATAGAAAACTGAATGCCCCTCCATCACCCACAAACAGCCCCTCTTCCCTTTCCAGCTGGTTCCAATCTATTTTTCTTCTTCTTCTTGGCCTCTATGTCCTTCTTTAGAATTGTCATCTTTTCTCTGCCTTGTGTCCCAGGCCTCTTTGAGTTTCTTGAAAGGTGGAAATGCAACTATTTTGTATTCTGCGGGTCAGCTTGGCAATTGTAGCTTGGAATTATTGTATATTGCAGGCAGGAAGAAGGTTCAGCTCCTAGTTATTGAGGTCACAAATGCCTTTCTTTCTGCACTGAGTGAAGTGTCTTCTACTTTGTTCTTGGAGAACAGGGCATATTGTGAGCTGCCTTGTAGGTGAAAGCCCAAAGATTCACCAAGCATGTTTATTATTATTTCCTCTTTCATCTCCAGCCGTGGTGGTGGTGGTGGTGGTGGTGGTGATGATGATGATGATGATGATGATGATGATGATTTTCCTGCCCACAACAGTGAAATAGTTTAGCAAGAGCAAAGGGAAAAGATTTATGCAGAGACATTTAGAGCAATGAAGCAAAAGATGATTCTGCTGTGCAGCAATTTCAGTTTTCAAAGTAAACATGAGGCACTTAATAACAACCCTGTGTAATATATTTCTGTAATACAACTCTTTCCTCCCCCATTTGTTCTTTTGAAGACACTAGCTTGTTCTTTTTGCTGTCTCAAGAAGTCTTTTTGTCCTTTCTTCAAACTTTGAGAGCGAGGGCAGAACTAGTTGAAATTACTTTGAGGGTACAGGTGTAACGATGGCGGTTATGATGGTGCTGGTGATGGCAGCGATGGTGCTAATGGTGAAATGATGCTGTGGAGGAACAATCACACAAAATGCATAAAAATACACAATGGCTGGAATCCATCTGTGTAGGGGAAATGTAACACTTGCCTGCTCAGTTCCTCCTCTCCCTTGCCCCAGACTGTAGCCTGTAAATACCAGTGTGTGCTGCCACAAACATTTACTGGCTGGGAAGAGTGGAAAGAAGATGGAAGGCATCCATTTCTGCAGCCAGAAGAAGAAAGCAGATATTGCCTTCAGGCATCTCCAGTAATTAGCTGTAAATTCAGCAGGAAATTATCAGCTATCTTCTTCCTGCTGCAGAACTTCAGGTGGGTGCCTTCCTACCTCCCTGTGAATGACCAGGGCAACATTGACAGTGCCTGGAAAATGCCTTGAAGGTTTGTAGACATTCTGTGAGGAGGTAGTGAACATCATCCACAACATCCAAGGTGTGTGTGTGCCTGCCAGTTATGTCTATGTATGTCACCAGTAGGATTCCAGCCACGCATACCCATTCAAAAATTTTAAAGCAGCATAACTATTCTTTTAAAAGCGGCAGAAATTAGGGACGGCATTCTTTACTAATTCCACTCTTGAAGGAAACAAGCCATTTTAGCAATTCCTGCTGCAAGAAAGGCCATTCCTGCACTATGTTACCCTGATTTCTGAGGTCCCTTTGAGGGACACCTCAATGTGCTCCACGTGATGAGGAATGGAAACTAGCCAGAGCACGATCAACAGCAGTGCGAGAGGCAGGGTAACCTAGCAGGGTCTTTTTACTCAGTTTTTATGGGGTCAGGCCAAGCCAAAAACCAAACGAAGATGTCCAATAAATGATTTTATTGAATGAAAGTCTTACGCATCAACGCAATCACTGACACACTCACTCAAGATCTATTATGAAGCAAAAGAGAGGAAACTGGATAGGGGAATATTGAAGGGGTTGTAGCTGGGGTAATACTGCACCTTTTCCTGAAGTCCTTGGTCCGGGAAAAACAGCAGAGAAGTGGAGCTCAGCACAGAGAGGGCTGAGGGGATTACTCAACGGACAGAGAAACGGTCTGCTGGGATGACCGGGAGTGATCCGAAGAACAGCTCAAAAACTGGGACTATATGTAGCAGGAAAAGTACCTGGAGGGCTAATTCTGTCCCGGGGAGAACAATGGGTGTTGCAATGGAAAAGAAGCTCCATGATGGTAACTTCCTTTGCATTATGAGATTACAAGGTGTTGCCAAAGTCTTAGGATCTTCGACTGCATTTGGTTGTGGTGTGACTTCATGTAAATGGTCCTCGCCTGATAGGATATTTGCTCAACTTGAGGCAAAGACGCTAATCCCCTCAAACTGGCTCCTCAGGGGCTGAGGACCCTTTGTCTACTGTGGGTTTGCACAACTTGAGGTCTTCGGGGCTACGTGGCAGGAGATTTTACTGGCCTGGCCTGGTTTTCGATCGTTCGACCATTGCTGCTTATGTGCCCATCCAGGTGACCTCTCAGGCACATGGAATCATATTTTAATATTGAAATTGTAGACCCTGGGACAGGGTTTTCCAGTGGGGTAACAACTACACTGTTATAGTGCTATTATTCCACTTTTAACATCCTGTGGAATCCTGTGGTTTGTAGTTTACTGAAGCCAAAGAGCTCTTTGGCTGACAATTCTAAAGGCCCCTCCCTCAAGCACAAATCCCAGGATTCCACAGGATGTTGAAAGTGGAATAATAGCACTATAACAGTGTAGTGCAGAAATGGCCAAAGTCTTCAAAAACAGTAGCTTTCAAAGGTTATTCGCAGATTGGGTTTTATTTGGCAGAAAATTTTCATGGGGTGTCTGAGTGCATGAAACAGCATTGTCTGCACAGGAAGCAGCTATTTCTTCATAGAAGTATTAATTTCTGGGTAGAAAAATGCTGTTTCCTGCACATAAAATGATGTTTTCATCACACACACTCACACAATGGCAAATTTTGTGCAGAATAAATCTCTAACTGCAAAAATTTTCATTTAGTGTAGCCTTTTCTGTTATGGTTTTCAGCTCTTGAGAAACACATTTCTGACCAGTTTTCCAAGCCACAAAAGATCTTGATCTTCTAGCATCCTGGCCATTCCAATTCTATTAAAATATTAATAATTTCAGACATTTTCTAAATTCTTTGAATAACACGTGGATACAATTGGAAGTACATGTAACAAATGAACTATCATTGAGTAATTTATTTGAGACCTTTTCTGCTTGGCCCAGAGCTGCTTTTTATCTTTGTCATCATCATTATCATCACCATCATCACCACCATCATCATCATCATCATCATCCACTAATGATATACAATTATTATAATTACAATTGCAACCCATTCAATATGGAATACTAACATCCTAATTCTCCGAAGATTTGAGTTTCTTCGTAAGCATTAAAAAAAATGAATTGCATTCTGTTTTGGTGCTGAAGAATAAATTATAGACAGCCCACAAGAATGGTGGAGGTATGGGTAACTGCTTTTGCAAAATTTCACAATTTCATTCATCTCCATTGTTGCAGAGTAGAAACTGTGCCTAAAGCAATCCCGTGCCCTTAAAAGTGCCTCCTGCTCTGACCACCAAATTTTCTTCACAATGAAAGGAGTGGGAGAGGAGGAAAAGGGCCAGGGAAAATAAAACAAACCAAAAAATCATAAGTGCATGGTAAGGAAGAGAAGCAGCAGGAGTATAGCTATGGGGGGGGGTCAGTTAGGGCATAGCCCCCCAAATAAGAGATATTGCCCCCTCCATGATTTTTTCCCTACACTTTCCAAATGTGCAGCAGTGCAGTAACCTAAATATCCAGTTGAGCATTTGGACATACAGGCCGTTTCCACCCTACACTGTTATAGTGCAGTTATTCCACTTTCAACATCATGTGGAATTCTGAGCTTTGTAGTTTACTAAGGCCAAAGAGCTCTCTGGCTGAGAATTCTAAATGCCCCTCCCTAAACTGCAAGTCCCAGGATTCCATAGGAAGTTGAAAGGGGAATAATAGCAGTATAACGGTGTAGTGCGAAAATGGCCGTAATTTAGGCATCAAAAGGAAATTGTCAGGCAAAGAGACAGAGAGACTACAAACACAGCAAATAGAAGAGTTCTTTTTAGTATCTCTCTCTGTGTATTCATTATGAATGGCCCTAAATCCTCCTTTTAATCCCAATTAGAGTAAAACAATGGAACCAGTTTCCTACATGTTGACTCAACTGTCAACAATTGATTAAATGAGTTTACTGTACTTGGGACTAACCAACAGGATTCCAGCTGCACCATTGGGCATTCTTTCCTGATGCTTAACTAATAAGGAGTGCCTTCCATGAACTACTTGATTCATTAAGATTGCAGAAGCAGTCACTGTGCCTTTCCCCTCGCAACGAGATGCAATAAGTAGCTCTATTGGCAGGTACACCATTGGTTGCACAATGTTAGTATTCAGTGGGAGGATGGTGTATCAAAACCACCATGTCTCTGTATTAGTATAGATTTGCACAACACACAATGTAGACGCCACAGTTTTGGGATCTTCAAACTTTGAAAAAAAAGAGTAAATGCAGATACTAGGGTCCCCATTTAGATTGGCGAAAGTTTTCTGTTTCTCCACATACCGCTTTCCTGAACAGAGTCCCTATCCATAATTGTTACATGCCCTATGGAGCAAAACATATAGGAAACGAAGTAGGTACCATAGAGGTATTAATATGTTTTGTCTTGTGGGGCCAATAGAGCTCTTTGGAGCCTAGTTCCTTGCAATCTCTCTTTGTTAGACATCACGCCTAGCCTTGCAGTAAAAGGGCTTGAGTTGGTTTCTTTCCTGGCAAGAGACATCCTCAATGAGCCTGAAGATAAAATAACCTCGTATGGTGAGAGTACGACACTGCTAACGAAGGTCAGAATATTAAAATGGTTGGTAATTGTTATGGGTACATTGAGCTTTCATAGACTTAACTGAGATGGAAATATGGAGCAATCAGGAAACACATTGTTAATGAAGTCACAGCATTGTCCTAATGACCCTCAAACATCTGTCCTTTGCCATGAATACATAAAATCTTATGAGGTGTTTTTTTTTCCCTAGATCTTCATTCCTTTTTTTTTTCTTTTTCTTTTCATTTTCCATGTCTTTTCTAAAAATAAATATAAAACCCATAAAATCAGAAAGTCTAAGGCTTACAGCCCATGCTGACATACACAGCTTGGCACTCTGTAGTATAGGAATGAGGGAATTGCCATGCTCAATAGTTACTGCAAGCATCCTTCTAAGTCCACACTCTGTCTCTAGTAATGGCCATTCAGGGGAGAATCCTTATGTAGGAACACATGAAAAAATAGCCAATACACACACACCACATACACACACAGAAACCACAATCATCTGGTAGACAGTGGTGTACTACTCCTGAACACTAAGCTTTCATTAGCTATCTTGCCCATTTGTAAACCTCTTCCTGCATGGCAGGGGGTTGGACTGGATGGCCCGTTTGGTCTCTTCCAACTCTACATTTCTATGATTCTATGATTCTATGATTCTCTATCTACTCATCTGTTTAATGGGTGAAAACAACAGCCAAGAGTGGCATAGTTAATTGAGGAGGCTCTCAATTTTTGCCATTACTGGTGAGTCCCTGGAGATACCAAAACAATGATGGAGAATTGCTTTGGGCTACAATTCAGGACTTCAGGAGCTGGAAATGGGAAAGTGGGAAGTGACAGCAGGCAGCTGGTGATTCTGTTGCTTTGGGGCAGTGAGTACATCTTGGGTAGCTATCCAAGGTGCTGAACCTATTCAGAGAATAGAGTTCAGAGTCTTAGATATAATCAATAAAATCCAGAGTATCTTCTGTAAACCCTAGTGTGGATACAGTACCCATAAGCAATGGAAACAAATAAGGTGAATGTGACAGCAGAAAGCTGAATCATCTGAGTATATTTGCTCATGGTTTGAGCAAACTTACCCAAGTGCTGGAGAGGCACAAGATTTCTAAGCAACCTCAGTTTTAGTCAGCGTAGTAGATTTATCAATGCAGATCTGTAACTCAATTCATTGTTCACATAAAATTGATAACAGCTGGCATCCTCTTAATGACTTCCATATATGTATATTCCCCCCACAGAAGTAGCTGGAAATTTTTGTCCAGTATAGAACTCCATATTCAACTGAAACTTGGGGAAGCACAGTAGCGTATGTGGTGCTCTTGCTCATACAGTGCAATCGCACATGCAATGTGATTGCATATTGCATATACAGATGTGCTGTCTACATTGTGTAGATGTGATGTGCACATTCCAATCACGCAATTCACATTTGTTAGCACATTCAATTATGCACTGTTGCAATTTACTAATACACAATCATCACACAAGCCTTCTTGATGTAGGTTGTTAGCTATTGTGGATTTCCTTGAATATTTTTTTTTAAAAAAAAAACATGTGGCATTGTTTTTCCCAGGCAGATGACCAAGAGTAGCTACTTCTTAGAGAGAAAAAATCCTATTATTTATCTATTATTTTTGGATAGATATGGATGGAATGTTTTCTGTGTTAAGCATGCTAGCAAGCAAGAGAACAAACAAAAGTATGTAGAAGGACTATCGAATTAGCAAAGAGCCAACTGGACTTAACTACACACTGATGTCTTTGAACAGAAACAAAGACAACTCAGAGTGAGACTAATGTTTCCTGCAGTATAATGCTTTCCTTCCTGCTTCCACTCACTCATCCCCCATCAATCTATTCAGCTCAGCTCAATTCAGCCTAGCCCTAATGAAAATGGTGTTGATTTTCTGTAATCTTAGTAGACAGACAGAAATGCAACGATCACATTTCATCTTGGCCACGGACCCATTGGCCACTGTCTTGGAGAAATCTGTCTGACTACATTGACAATGCAGTTTACTATTTGCTTCTATTTGGAGTGGAGCTGTGTGAGATGATTTCATTTTATTTCTCTCCCAGGGGTGTGTTAAACACATGCAATGGACCCTAGTGTCATCAAGAAAAATGATAGCAATCACTGCTATTTCACCTTTTGAGCCGGAAAGTGTGGGCAACAATGAAAGTGTCCGGTTCTCATTGGGCTTTTTTTTTTTTTTTATCATCCAACCACTTCTCTGAAGCAAAGCTGTATGAGATAATTTGTCATATTTTTTGGACAATGACTACTCTCTGTTATGTGTGTTCTCTGCAGAGGAACAGGAAAAGAATAAAGGCAAGGGGAAGCAATTTCTGATGCACAGCCCTACCTAGATCGCACACTGGGGTGGATACCTCCTGCTGACCCCACAAGACCAGATTTCCTGCTGTACCACCACATTTGATGGGTTTGATGACAGCAAAACACTTACTCAAAGCAAGTACTTAATTCAAAATAAACTACATCTTTTTTAAAAAGAAAACCATGTACTCTCCCCACTTATAATTTTACAGAGGAACAGCAGCTTATTTTGCTGTCACTCAGGTACCAAAATTGGAAATTCAGTGGCAAATTCACAAAGCCAGTAGGAGATAAATGTGAGTTTGGGTATGTAGTGCCCATCCATAGGTGCTGGCCTACTTAATCTGTATCCTAGCTGTGAAAGAAGTAGTGAGACAGAAAACCAAGGAGTGTTAAATTCAAGTTAGGAAGTTAGGAAGAATTCCCTGTGATTCTCTCATCTTAGTTCCTCCATTTTGTTCAGCTCTTACAAAAGCAGAAATCCAAAATATGGAAGAGCTGCATGTACAACCACAAATCCTGAACAGATATAAGCCTCAAGGCAAAGATATTCACATGAAAACAATGTGCCAAAGATGCTACCAAAGTCTGCAACTGCCTGACTTGGAATATTTAGTTATAGAGATTGTAGCAAAGGTAATGAAAATGAAATCCTCTTTCTGGCCCTGAGTGTACAATAAACTTTACACATGTATAATCTACAGAAAGGGGCTATAATCCTGTTGGCATCTTATGCATGTGTATGTTTTCCTATGGAAGTGGTTGGACATTATGTACAACACAGAATATCTACATTCAGTTCAAAGTTGAAGAAATGTTGCACATTTTGAATCTTGGGGCTCTTTCATACTACACAATTATAGCACTGTGTTTCCATTTTAATTGCCACAGTACCATCCTGTGGAATCCTGAGATTTGTTGTTTGGAGAACCACTAGAGCTTTCTGGTTAATTCTAAATATCCCATCCTAAACTGCATATTCCAGGATTTCGTATTTGAACCATGGCATTTAAAGTGGAATCATAGCAGTATAACTCTGCAGTGTGAAAGCACTTGGTTTAGTTGTGCAACATTGCCACTCAGCAAAGGGCTGTGTAGACTGATTAATGTATAACTCTTCTGCAGAAGTTTACTACACAACCCTGATGTAGGATCTTGATTGTTGACCACCTGTTTAGGAGGTGTACACAGAGAAGTTTTCTACTTCATTTGCTAGCCTCTTGTTCTGAATGACAGTTGATTGTTAGAGACTATATGATCAGATAGTGCATGCCTTCTCTGGTCATGTCACTGCTCCCTCCCATTCTCTAGCCTATTGCCCAGGTACCTGGAAGGCAGTGTGCCTGGGCAAAAGGCAAGTGAATGTGGGGGAGGTACTCACACATGTCTTCTCTCGGCACACAGCTGCCCCCTGTCATGCCCTGCTTTCAGAACATGGGCTCTGACTCAGAGTCTGAAACAGGGAACATGCCAGGACTTGCTGTACAGGAAGAAGTTACAGTGTCACAAACAGAACAGGGGGTGGTGCCAACTCCAGCAGAGAGTCCTTCCCCTTCAGACACAGAAGAGCACTTACCTGTACCCACCTCTGCAGAGTGCAGACAGCAAAGAGAAAGCTGGCATCACTCTCTCAGAATTTATAACTGACAACAATTAATTAAGCCACAGCTGCACTAGGCTTCAGATCTATGTAGCTGCTGCCCTTCCCCTCCAGGACTTGTCATAGCTTATCTGACTTTCTACCCTGCTGGATACTTGCTGTGCTCTGGAATACTCTGGCCGATCTTGGACTCTCTCTTGCCTTGGAACTCTGTTGAACTTTATTTATGACCCTGTGCTTACTGCCTGGAAATAAGTAATTTGCTGGGAGCTATTCAGTTTGTTTTGTCTGATTTATCAGCAGTGCTGTGGGGACTGAGATAGGACATCCCCTCTCATTCACTTACAAACCACCCAAGTACCTGGAAAGCAGTACGCCTGGGCAAAACACAACTGAATGGGGAGAAAGGCATGCAACTGCCTCTTCCCATTTGCTTGCCTATCACCCAGGCACCTGGAAGGCAGTGCACCAGGTAAAATGCAAGTGAATGGGGAAAAGGCATAAGTGCACACCTTCTCCAGGCACACAGCTGCCCCTGCTTCATTGCTTCTTGCCTGCAGGGCCTGGAAGGAAGGCAGCATGCCTGAGCAAAATACAAGCAAATGGGGGAAGAGCCACTCACTTGGATAGGGGGAGTTATTTACTTTTTTAAAACTTTTGTGAGGGTTCTGCACCTTGAACCCACACAAAATTCAAGGGACCACTGTACATACAGCCCCAAGTGACAGATTCAAGATTCCTTCAGATGCATCAGGTTTTACGTATGCAGAGAATGATCTGGTACTTCATCCAGTCAGGAACTTGTCTGCAAATGCATGTCTTGAGCCAACTTTGCTAGATCAAGAAGATAAATTCTGTCCTGATTTCTCCAAACAGTTATCACCTCTGAAAATTCCCCCCTTCCCCCATCTATCAATGTCTATCCACATTCTCTTCCTGGATCTATTTCCAAGTATTGACAGAAAAAGTATTGTCAAAAGCTCTGGAGAGGAGAGAACATTAATAGACTGGTGTGGTGACCCTTCAACTTTTGACCTAGAAGAAAATCTCCCAAATACCTTTTTCCCCAAGGAAGTGCATTAGAGGAGCATGTTTTATCTTGCATTGAGGTTTTTCTGACAGCAACAACTGTTGCTGAAGTTCCACCCTCAGATCAGACCAATTTGTATGCCTACCAAACAATTTACTTCACAGTAGGGAAAGGGGCAAAGGCCACCATGCTAAACAAGCTTAAAAGCAAAGCATCATAAATAAATGTAGGCTAGCAAAGTTTGTTCACTTGCTTGACTGATTGAGTGGTTGATTTTTTAACATATTTTTCATTTTAAAAGGATTCCCAAGGTGACTTGCATAAAATAATACAGTGCAATTACACTACTGATTCCAACCCCCAACCCACAAGAGTTCACCTCCTTATTAGACTCTGTCTCTTTTAATTTGAAAAGGTCCAAGGCTTTCTGTTACCATATATATGGTAATCTCTTCATCTATGCAATGATGTCCATGTTTCTGCTCTCCTGGCCTCTGTCTCTCAATCAATCAATCAATCGATAGTTAAAGCTAAGATTTTACATGGACTTGTGTAATGTAAATACACAATCACAATCATTACACCACCCTTCTGCTAAATAGCAATATTGTGCAACTGATACCGTACCTACCAATTTGCAAGATCTACAATTTGCCGTTGTGAAACAAGAAACACACAGTGGCTGTTTCTGCAATCCCCATGAATCAAGTGGTACATCGAAAAATAGGTATGCACCATCCAAGAATGCATGACTGCATGGCTGGAATCCTGTTAGGTAAGCCATTTCCATACTAGACTGTTATAGTGCTGTTATTCCACTTTCAACATCCTGTGGAATTCTGGGGTTTGTAGTTTACTGAAGCCAAAGAGCACTTTGGCTGAGAATTCTAAATGCCCCTCCCTAAACTGCAAACCCAGGATTCTGTAGGATGATGGAAGTGAAATAATAGCACTATAACTGTCTAGTGAAGAAATGCCCATATTTTCACCTAGAGTAGAGCCCATTGGATGAATCGACATGTAGATAAATTCAACTGATGCAATGCCTCTACTCCAGTTAAAAGTAGCAATGGATTTAGGCCTATATGAAATGGTTACACTTGTAGAATTCTTCTGATGCAGCCATGAGCTGAATGCACCCATTTCACCAGAAGCAAAAATTATGTCCATGTGACAGGGAACTTAAACATCTATAGTGTAATTGGTGTCTGCAGCTTTTACATTTCAGTTCTCCAGAGGATGGTAATGGCAAACTACCTGCAAGCAGTCATTGTCTAAGAAAATAGCATGAAATTCATTAGGTTACCACAAGTTAACAATGAGCCTCACATTACTATGACTATAATCATTCTCCATCTAGTCTCCTACTCAAGCACAGGTATAAATGTGTCTGACCACTGTGGTAACAAGCTATTCATCTGAAAAAGTAAGCTGCAGCTCACCAAAAAATATGTCAAACAGAATTTCTTAGACCAGATCCTTGTTGGTGTCTTCTGCCAGTATAATTGTCCATTATGCCAGAGTAGGGCACTTTGGGGAGCAGAGCATATCAATGGCAAGGGGATGTTAGCAGAAGTGATCCCGTAGAGAGCTACCCTGACCATTTGTTTGATGCTTCAGACCTGGCAGGGCAACAATTTCTCCTAGAAAATCCCCCACTGTCATCATAGTAATTATGGACACCTTGCACCAGCAACTTAATCTACCCTAGCCTAGTCATGTTAGCCTTTAGTCTTTAAGGCGCCACTACACTCATGATTGTTTTGCTGCAACGTACTAGCACAGTTACTCCCATGGGATTTTTTACAGTATTTTTCTACTCCTTTATTAAATATATTCATCAACAGTTGGCCTAGCAGGACATCCAAGAAAAGGCACAACAGATGTTTATCTAAAAACAACCATTTGTCATCTGAGAAGACAAAGTTTAGTGCCGGTGAGGTGTTGCAAAGATTGTTTTTTGTTTGTTTGTTTAACTAAAGTAAAGTCTGGAATTCTTAACCCTGGGACTTTTGCTGGTATCCACATAGGATTTGATAAGTTAAAGAAGAGGGAGAAGGACATGAGATTACAAGGAAGGCAGAAAAGCAAAGTGAAAGTATAATTGATAAGTGAATAAGAACTGGTTTTTTGGAAACTTCATGATTCTGTTTCCTTCTCTCCAAACCCAAAACAGACACAGAGAGGCAGAGGAATAAAATCACAGATTATATACATACATATATACTTATTTCTAGTGGGTTTTTTGATGCAGGCATTATACTTGAACTGAACTGGCACTGGCAATTTAACATAATACTACATATTGCCTTCTTCTGAAGTAAATGCAGTGGTTTTATATTCCTTTTTTTAATAAAAAAAACTTATTAACAATTAACACATCAACCCGTTTCTAGTAACTTTCCTACCTCTGTATTGATAATTCATTTTACCTTGCCTATATTCTGTAATCAAAATGGCTTCTTTCTACTTCTAACATTTTCACACTGGAAAATATGTGCGAGCAGCAAACAATACAGCTATTCCATCCATACGCCCACTCTATGCAGGCACTTTGCTAATTAATAATAATTAGGCTAAAATGTGGTGCTTTTCATTTTCAAAATGCTTAGCAAACACTGATTAATTACCCTTACACAAAACAGGTTGGTGATTCCTGTATGGTTTATTTAATGGATTAAGATGGTTTTCTACCCACCCACACCTTGTTCCCACATGTCTAGCAATTAACATAAAGCTGAAAATGCAATTTAACAATAAAAAAAGAGGAAAATAAATATTTTCCCAACAATATCATTTCAGTAAGCATTTAATTAAGCCTTGTTAAAGCACATCATATGTTTTGTGTTTGTTTAGATGCTAAAGTGTGCACCTCCTTCCCAAGAAGGTGTCTCACAATTTGGGAAGAAATCACACAACTCAACATGGGCAGCGCAGTGTGCCACTGATTCAAAATTACAGAGGCAAGAAGAAAATTATTATTAGAAAGACATAAACATTCTAATAAGTGTTTGGACAATTTAACAATGGCCAAGGCTTAGCTGAGAGCATGGTCTAGTGGTCTGACTATTGGATTATAATCCTGGAGACCAGAGTTCAATACCTGTGTATTGCATGACACAAGCAGAAGGCACAATGGCTGTTTCTGCAATTCCTATGAATAAGATGGTACATGGATGGCACCAATAAAGATACTGGGTGCATGCTTCCACTGCCTGGCAGCTGCCAAGGTCCAGAAGGTGGATCTGCTGCTGGTCCTTACGTGGGCAAAGAAGGAATTGGGGAGGCACTTCAGGCCATGGAAAAGCAGCTGGTCTCGGCTTAATGGGCAGGGAGAAATGAAGATGTACTCCCTCATTGGCTTTTTCCTTCCCCCAGGAACTCAGAGCAGCCAGATCATCATGGTCTGCCCTGCCTCCCCACTCTCTTCCCTTTCCTCTGGTTAGAAGGAACAGCAACAACTCTTCCTAGATCTTTCCCCTGGTAGGAGTGGGAGGTTTTGGATGGAGTGCAAGGGCAAGAGAATAGCCATCAGTGCCTTGTCCAAAAAGGGACATATGACATGTGTAAGATGCACTTGCTCACAGATAAGTCACTAAAAGGATGCCAACCAATATTTGTTGGCTATTTCTTTCCTGTCTTAGTATGGGATTTGCTCACAGGTAGCCCTGCACCTTTTATTTTAATTCACAGAGACTTGTTTTCTGCCCATAGAAATCATGTGTATTGTATTTCTCCCCAAAATGAATATTTTCTACAAAAAAGATGTGTTTTCCATGCAGAAAAAAAGAGATATGCATTTCAGCAGAGATGTATACTGCCTTAAGTGCAAATAGTGATTGAGAACTGCACTGGAATCTTTCCGTTCCCATGCAAGAAGAAGAACACTGCAGAAATTTTTCATTCTGCAGGATGAAGAACATCAGGATTTATATCCATACAGTTTATTGCAAGATGGAGAGAGGCGTTTTGTGAGATTTGGATGCCTAAACTAAATGGCCTGGTTTGGGGTACTGTGTACCTTGATTTGGAGAAGTAAGAAATAGTTGGGATTTGCTACTTTGTCTCTGGACACATAAGGTCTTGCACCCTACTTCCACAGCTTGGAGTACTGGTAAGAACATAGGAAACTAATTTATACAGTGTCAAATCATTGATCTAGCTACACCAGTATTGTAGGCTCTGACTGATAGCTGCAATCCTCCTGAGTTTCAGACAGGACTCTTTCTTATTCTGATTTGGAAATCCCTGGTGTTTCAGTGTGTTTCAGTGTTCCAGTCTCCATAGAAGCCTGAATGACAAAAGAGCTATCCAAGGTGTTGAACTTATTTTGTGGATAGGCTTCTTGAAGAGCTCCTTTAAAGATGGGACTAAAACCTGCAACAGTTTCACCAGCACACTGACATATCAGCAACCAGTTTCCACTAATGCCCGTTTCAGCCTGGAAAAAAACTCTACTACTCATTCTCCATCCTCAGTCTGACCATGGAGGGAGGGGCCATTGCCACCTTCTCTCTCTAAATGGTGAAAACATCTCCTTTAGGTTTAATGTCTTCTTCAAGACTGTTCCAGTTTAGAAAGCATCTCCCCTAGGTACTAGGCCATATAGCCCCATTCCATGATATGGTATAATCAGCAAATGTCATTTAATTGGCATAAAATATAAATTACACACTGACATGGCTGTAAAGCTATGCTGGCTGGACACATGCAATGCAAAAGTAGGTCAGATGGGACCCCAGGGCATAGCCAAGTCATAGTCAGACAGAGGACTTGCGAATGTCCCTCAACAACTTGACCTTTGTAAACAATAGCACACAAAACTGCCTTCAATTGTCTTCAACTCATTTCCTCTTCCTGCTCAGTTTGCTCTTTATTTCCCTTCCTGCCCAGCCATTAATGAGATATACCATCAGTCCTTTGACACCTAATGCTAAAGCCATTATCTCATTCTGGAACCCATTGTTTACTCTGCCAGAGAGCCATTAACACCTTCCCCCTCTGCACGGAAACAGGGCATTTTGACACTGGCTCTCAATCCAGATAATTCATAGTACTCTGAACATAAGCCATCACTCTGCTGCTCTTGGTACTACCCTTGGACCTTTAGTCTGAGCCACAATGCTTTGTTTCTTCTCTGCAGGATAGGTAAATATCACTTATATCTCCCTAATTTCTTGCTATCCAACTTTTCCTCCTTTTTCCTTCAGTTAGCCTGTGTGATTGCAAGACTGTGTGGATCTTGTGTGCATTTGATTGTTAATTTCCCCCAATAAAACAAAATGTACTTTTGAAGCTCCACCTGGTGCCCCTGTATTAGTACCAGTAAACATAGGTGTAAAAGATCTAGTAAGGTTACACCCCACACACACTTTGCAGGCCTACCCTTTGAGCTAATATTCCCCACTATTTCACAGTGGCACTGGCATCACAGGTAGACCTATGAGTCAACCACACTTTCCAGTAATAACACTACAGTTGTTCCTAAATCATTTCAAAATCTGTGTTTCTAGTTAGATGATGGACTGAGCAAAACTCTTTCCTCTCTCTTTCTCTGTGTGTGCTTTTTTAATCAAACTAAGAGTTTAAATGCCTTAAAGTTTGTGCAGCTTGTGAGCAGGTAAGTTAATGCTGTCTGGGGAGCTTTTCTGGTGTTGCCGAATGATGATGATTATTTTTTTTTTTCCTCCAGTTACCCTACACAGAAGAGGAGCGGAGACTAATGAGACCTAATGAATCACAGAAAAACACACACTTTGCTCTAAACAAAAGGCTGATCTGACAGTTTGAGGAGAGGAAAAAATAAATACCTGCTGAGCATGTGCAAATAGGCTGTAAATTACCCAGAATTCTGCTAAATGAGACAGCTACTAGAGCATGAGATCTAAAGAAATCATTAACTGAATTACTGCCCCTTCTGGGTATTCATGTTTCTCTAATCTCCTTCCCATCAGGGGCCTCATTTGAGCCTCTTTTTTTATATATATATATTTTACATTTAGTTATCACTTGAGCCTCTCACTTGAGCATGGCCATGTTTTTATTTTACCACTGGGTTCCAAGAATCAATTTGACACAGAAGAAATCTTTAAAAATTTATGTAGCTCCAGAACCTAAAAGAGATACTTTCTAGTGAAAATGAGTCCTACAAACGAGCCAGCATGGTACAGTGCTTTGAGTCTTGGACTTGGAGCCTTAGAGACCAGGGTTCAAATCTCTGCTCAGCCATGGGTCCTGGACATGTCACACTCTCTCAGTGTAAGGAGGAAGGCAATGACAAACCTCTGAACAATTCATGTCAAGAACCCCCTGTTACCTCACTGGTAAACCCTGTCCTGGTGTCTACAATTTTGATATTAAATACGATTCCATGTGCCTGAGAGGTCACCGGGATGGGCACGTAGGCAGCAATGGTCGAATGATCGAAAACCAGGTCAGGCCAGTAAAATCCCCAGTCACGTAGCCCCAGGAGACCTCAAGCTGTGCAAACCCACAGTAAACAAAGGGTCCTCAGCCACTGAGGAGCCAACTTGAGGGGATTAGCATCTTTTCCCCAGGTTGAGTACCAATAGCAATAAAATCCTATCAGGCAAGGACCATCTACATAAATTCACAGCACAATCCAATGCAACTGAAGATCCTGAAACTTTGGCGACACCTTGTAATCTCATCATGCAAAAGGAGTTGCCATAGGGGAGCTTCTTTTCTGTTGCAACAGCCATTGTTCTCCCCAGAAAAGGATTAGCCCTCCAGGTACCTTTTCCCCTACAAATAGTCCCAGTTTTTGAGAGTTTCTTTGGATCACTCCCAGTCATATCAGCAGACCGTTTCTCCATCCATTGAGTAATCCCCTCAGCCTTCTCTGTGCTGAGCTCCACTTCTTTGCTGTTTTTCCTGGACCAAGGACTTCAGGAAAAGGTGCAGTATTACCCCAGCTACAATCCCTCCAATAGTTCCCCTATCCATTTTCCTCTCTTTTGCTTCTTAATAGGTCTTGAGTGAGTCTGTGAGTGATTGCGTTGGTGCGTGAGATTTTCATTCAATAAAATCATTCTATTGGACATCTTCGTTTGGTTTTTGGCTTGGCCTGACCCCATAAAAAGTGGATAAAAAGACCCCGCTAGGTTACCCTGCCTCTTGCATTGCTATTGCTAGTGCTCTGGCTAGTTTCCATTCCCCATCACGTAGAGCACATTAAGGCGTCCCCCACAGGACCCCAGAAATCAGGGTAACACTCCCCATGATAGGTTCACCTTGGTTGTTGTTATTGCTGCTCTTGCTGTTGTGTGCCTTTCAAATTATTTCTGACTTATGACAGCCCCTAGGTAAACCTATCACCAAGTTTTCTGGGGCTGAGTGGGTGTAATATATCCAAGCTCGTCAAGTGGGTTTTCATGGCCAAGTGGAGAACTGAACCCTGGTTTCCAGGATTGTTGTCCAAACCTCAAATCGTTACACCACACTGGTGCTGGAGGTCTTTAAACAGAAGTTAGATGCCTGTCCCTCAGGAGTGGTTTAGTTATGTATTCCTTCATGATAGGGGATTGAACTAGATGGCCTTTGCAGTTCCTTCTAACTCTAAGAATCTCTGATAACCTGTTTTCTTCCCACCCCGAGTCCCAAAAGCACTGGCCTAAATCCAACTTAGTCACTAGCTAAAGTAGACCCAATGAATCGCTAGAACTTATATATATGTTGACTTTCTAAGTTCCCACTGATTCAGTGGGTTACCTCTAACAGGGGTGAACAATTGGGTTTAGACAACTCTGTTATGGACAGGAAATATTTCCTTCAGCATACTTACTGCAGCCTTGCTATGATTAGTCAGCTTTGATCAAGTTCCTTAGCCACACTTCTGCAGTAGGAAGGGTAACAGTGTTTGCAGTGGGAATAAATTCGAATGAAAACTCTCACATCAGCAGTGCAGGAACTCTGAGGACACAGCTGAGCCCTGCTTTCTACGGTGTACATATTTAGTAGATAAAAGAGGGACTTCAATCAAAGTGGCTTATTCACTCAGCCATGCGCTGGCAGAGGGAAAAGTCTAAGATGCTTATTTACAGGGTGAGCACAACTCTGCAATGAATAGGCTATAATGAAAATGACCCATTTGGCCTTCCAAGCTTGGACATGAAGGGCCAATTAAAACTCCTTCAGAGTTTGGCCTTCATTGAATGGAAATAGCCATCAATTACAATGTTCCTGAAACTGAAATGACTGGGTTCCTTTGATATGTTTGAAACTATAGCAATTGTGTCTATCTCTTTGGTAAGACCAGTTAAGGACATTGCTTGAGAGGGGTGGTTTTCAATTTGTGCTCCTAAGAACTCTAGTGCCCTCCAATGTAAAAATCAGTGATGGAGAGTGAATGGCTAGACAGACAGGTTGCCTACAGTTACTGAGTTTCCCCTTTCACGGATAACCATAGGACAATGTCAGTTTTATTCTTTGGTTAGGGATGGGTGTGAGTTTCAGTTCATTTCTGATCAGGATTTCCCCCAATCTGAATGTGGGGAGAGAAGTGAATGTCAATGACAGATCTGGTCACCAACCTATATAAACTGAGAGCCAATCCTGAACCAGCTGTTTCCAATCTTGAATCCCCAGGGCTGTTGGATTGGAGCTCACAGAATCCTTGACCATTCTCCCTTCTAGCTGGAGCTTCTGGAAGCTAGAGCCCATCAGTCTCAGAGGAACCCAGGCACTCTTGCCCTAGACCATGTTTTACACTGTTCTGTAATGCAGAGAGATTTTGTAGCCTGGACCACAGAAGACTTCTTTGATACCCAGATCAATCCATCTAGTTCAGTAGTGTTGACTTCCAAGGGATGAACCTTTGGTCTTCAAGATGTTTTGGACTACAGCTCCCATAATTCCATATCATTGAGTCTGTTGGCTGGAGTTTCTGGGAGCTGAAATCTAATCTTCTCCCACCTTGAATTGAATATAGTCATTCAGCATCAGATAAACTGTTTGAATCACTTCTGTAGGGAAATTACACATGAAAAAGACACCAGCAGGATTTGGAATACTGCCACTTCTCTATGTTTCCCCATGTAAAATCAAAAGAGTGCACTTATTTTTATTTTATTTTATTTTATTTTATATTTATGTATTTGTTTGTTTTAGGATATGGAGGCAATAAACTTACCAGTGGGTGCAACGTATGACAGACTTTTTAGGTAGCAGGCAAAACTTATAGATATTAAATAAAGTCTTTACCTAAGCAGGTCCCTCCTTAAAGCAAATTCCACAGAGCAACTTGTTCTCCAATTAGATGTTGGGAGCCCAAAGAAGGAACAATGGATATACCCCAAGCCAGTAGTTTGGTGACTTTTCTGGTCTGCACAGAGTCTCTCAAGGCAGTTCTACAGAGGTTTTTAGAGACAGACATCCGTGTCTAATGCATGCATCTAAACAAACTACTAATGCTTTTCCTGACAACTGATTATCTATATTTATATCTAATGGCTTAGGGATGCCTTATAAAAGATGGCTTATACAAGTTCTTCCCTCCCTTTGAAGGCTGGCTATGTATACAGTATGAAAACCAGCGAAGGTCAAAACCTAGCATCAGCTGAAGTTGCAGAGACTTCGAGGAGAAATAATTCAAATTCATACAACAGACCAAGAAGGTTTTTGCAATGGGACAATTTGCATGTCAACCTAATCCTCCTCATACCAAGTTCATCTGGGTTTATTTTTCCATAACACTGTAGATCCAAATTTGCTAATGGATCTTCAGGAGTGTTTGAATTTGGACTATATTTTGCTTCTATCTGAGCATATTCAAAACCCATCTGAATTACAATCCTGGATTCAGAGTTGATGTGCAGCTAAAAACACACAGCTAGCATTTAAGCCCGCTTTCCATTTCTGATAGGGGCCAACCAGCAGATCATCAGTGTTACATCTCTTCCCTATTGTTATTGTTACATCACTCAGTATTTGTTATTCAGAGATATACTGCCTCTGTATGGAGTGGCTCTGTTTAACTACCCTTGGTGAATGAGGAATCACATCCAACTGGCAAGCTCTGAATGTGATTCTTAGCTTTGTTTTGCACGGTTGGAGATGTTTTAAGAGACAGTGACATACCACTGGTTTAAATTATTTAGCAGCCAATAATTTAAATATAAATTATTTACCTTGGTATTCTGCTCTATTGTTGATCCTCAGCTCTGCTCCATGAATGAGAATGGCATGCAGATAAATAGGGGAAGACACTGCGCCATCTCTTTTAGTATCTCAAGAGCGTTCTGCACATGCCGAAGGCTTAATTGGCGTTGACAAAGCTCTTCTAGATGTGAAGTACAGAATTGTGAGGAACCATTGCTTTGGAAAATTACAGTGCTGAGTTGAAATTATGCACTGGCTTTAGCATAGGTTTGGGAAATTTGTCCAAATTTCTTACAAATTGTGCCCACTTATTCACACACATCTACTTGTTGTTGTTCCTTTTTTGTTATACTTTGACCATTTCTGCACGGGGCGAGGGAATCACCCCGTGACGCTACTCACCGGACTTTAAGGCTCCCCGGTCCGGTCCATGCTGCTCCGCACTGTTCTGGGGACGAAAATGGTGGCTTCCGGTTGGTTGAGAGTCTCGACCAACCACTGAAGCTTGCCAGCCTAAAGCCCGCCCCCGGAAGATTGCAGGCTTGCACCAATGTGAGCCTGTGAATCTGCATAAGGGAGCAGGCTCGCAGTGGCGCACTCCGTGCTTTTGAAAGACCTGTTTTTAGCGGTCTTTCAACAGCACTCTGGACAATCACTTGGAATCGTTCCAGAGTGGGCTGGGGTGCGGATCTACATTAAGTAGGTCTGACCCAGTCCGCTCCCAGGTACAGACATCCTCCCTGGAGGATGCTCTGCACCGTTTTAAAAAACCCCTGCGGAAATGGCCATTGATTCAGGTCTTCCTCCTGGGAGTCTGAGATTGTCATTCATAGTCTCTCTCTCCTTGCATGGTTTATCCTTACAACCTCCTTACGTGGTAGGGTAGGGTAGGGTGACTTCATTAATTATACTACACCAACTTGTCTTTCTTGATCCCAGAAATGATATACTGTGTCCAGTTCTGAGCACCACAGTTCAGGAAGGATATTGACAAGCTGGAACATGTCCAGAAGAGGGTGACCAAAATAGTAGAAGTCCTGGAAACCATGTCATATGAAGAGTGGCTTAGGAGCTGGGTATGTTTAACCTGGAGAAGAGAAGGTTAAGAGGTGACATGACAGCTATGTTTAGACATTTGAAGGGATATCATACGGAGGATGGAACAAGCCTGTTTTCTGCTGCTCCAAAGACTAAAACATGGATCAGTGGCTTCAAACATCAGGAAAAGAGATTCCATCTAAACATTAAGAAGAATTTCCTTATGGTCAGAGCAGTTCAGCAGTGGAATACACCATCTCAGAGTGTGGTGGAGTCTCCTTCTTTGGAGATTTTTAAACAGAGGCTGGATTGCCATCTGCCGGGAATGTTTTAATGGTGTATTTCTGCATAGCAGGGGGTTGGATTCAGTGGCCTTCGTGGTGTCTTCCATTTCTATGATTCTATGATTCCCAAAGCCAAATACAAACCCTGGAAAAGTTACTTTCTTTGGATCATGCCTCCCAAAATCTCCTAGCCAGTCACTGGCCTTGCAGACTGGGGATTCTAGAAGTTATATACCCAAAAAATAACTTTTCCAAGCACTGCCCAAAATCTGTCTCCTTGTGGTGTTGTTAGAGTATCACAGCCACATTGTAGAATCATAGAATCTTAGAGTTGTAAGTGACTGCGAGGCCCATCTAGTCCAAGCCCCTGCCATGCAGAAAAGCACAGCTAAAGCACTCCTGAAAGGTTCTTATTCAAACTTTGTTTAAAAAGCTCAAAAGCTGAAGAATCCACCACTGTTAAATAACTCTTATTCTAAAAAAATTCTTCCTAATGTTTAGGTCAAATCTCTTTTCTTGTAATTTGAATCCACTAGTTATTGGCTGATGTAACATCATTATACTTCATCCCTTTTTACTAAATGAATGCAAGTTGTTTGGAACAGCCTGCGTGATTAATTCAGAAAGGAGAAAATGGCAGCCTTCGGTGGTCTGGGTCATGATGACAATGGAATACAGACTAGTACAGATAGAGAGGCCCAAGAAATTAACTAGTTTTCTTGTGGTTTGAGGGAGTTCTAGCCAAATGCCACTTATCACAGCAGGGCAAAATGACTCCTTCAAGTTCAACTTTCCCTGAAGCATAAGGGCCTTTTCTTCTTATCATTATCTGTGTAATTTTACCAGCCTTTTCTTCTTATTATCTCTGTAATTTTAAGGACCAGAGTTCTGGTGAGTGGTGGTTTCCTAGCACCCACTGTTTTGAATGTCCTCAGTCAGATGTGACTGGGGTATTGATCTGGGGAACTGTAAGAGAAACAAAATGGTGGCTGACACAAAAACATGATCAGTGGAGACTGCCATGTTTTGCTGGGCTTTTTTATAAAGAATACAATTTGGTTCATCTATAAACACATGGAGTCTAGCCTCCTTCTTTCCCGCTGCCATGTTTTGCTGCCATTTTACTTTTCCCACAATGCCCTTGTGTGAAGGAAGGTCAAGGAGGAAAGCAAAAAGATAAGCCAGTTGAATCAAGACCTGAGCCTGGCAGTTGATAACTAAGTATCTTAGAATTTTCTCATTCACAGGTCTCCATAAGTCAAAGTTGACTTGAAGGCAAATAACATCACAAACAAGCCATTGAATCAGGGGCGAGAAACACCTGGTCCTCCAGAGATTGTTGGACTATAGGAAATCCCAGCAGCCCTGATCAACAAAGCCTATAGTAAAGAATACCAGGAGATAGAGTTCAACAATATCTGGATAGATTTCACAATGTCTGGGGAGCCTCATCCCCACATTAAATCAATTGCCATCTTAAAAAAGTCAAATGTTTGAATAAGAACAATGCATGCCAGCTGGTCAGTTAATAGCAACCACTACCAATGACATCACTGTTACATTAGTCTTACACCATCCACTTCAGAGTTCATGTAAAGAGGTCTAAGAAAAAGATATCATGCTCAAGGCAAAAGAGAAGGAAAGAAACAAAATAAGCACAGCTAACCTCAAGCAGCAGAAAGAGACCCACATCTCACCAGGGTACCTGAGATAATCCAGAAAAACATGGCACTTCTTGTGACCAGCTGCCAGGTATTCTGACAGCCAAAGCCAGTGATGCTAACCAAATTGTGAATAAGGGCCAAGGGGCGATATGGAAAGATAAGCAGTAGAACCACAAATGAGTATAACTTCAGAAGCTGCTCATGCAATGTAGAGACAAGGAAAGGCAGGGAAGAAGAAAAAGGTCCTTTGCTAATCATAGAGACACAGAATCATGGGACTGGAAGGGATCTCAAGGGCCATCTAATCTCACCCACTGACAGAGGCAGAGATTCACAGCTAAAGCATTCCTAAGAGGCAGGCATCCAACTTGTATTTAAAAATCTCAAAATGAGGAAGTTTCACCGCTCTTCTGAGAGATAAGGGATGAAAGCTTATCTTGCATGAAAACTTGGAGACAAAAGTGGGGTAAACATCTGAATTAAACCCATCCCTTCCTTCTATGTCCTTGGGCCACTGATTTACCAAACCATACAATAAATATGAACAAACTGACAACTCTTTGCTCCAGGGCATTTGGAGACAAGGGATGATTTTATTTAAGGGTAATAAAGGGAAAAGTACAAGAGGGTAGGATAACAAGTGAGAGCACAGATTTGCATCTGCTAGACTTTGACCAGAATCTTGTTAGTGTCTTATCTATTTGTTATCCCATCTACAGAAGTGATGAGACGTCTTTTGCCTGATGCTCAAATGCAGCACTCTGTTCAAGGATGCAGAAGCAATTGCTCATGCAACACCACCATGCATGCAAAGACCCATGAAAATGAGCATCTGGTTCTGCATTCAGTTGCACAATATTGCATTTGGTTGTGCAAAGTAACACAAGGATCACCCAGCATCTTCCACAGCTAATTCCACATGCAGAGGTTAATACTATGTGACCCTGATGTATGATTTCAGCTTGCAATATCAGTTCTCCAGGCATATAAATGAATCTAGGAGACATTTTGGCTATAGAAAGTTTGACGTGACTCACTTTACCTGAATGAATTTGTCACACACACACACACACACACACAAATACTTACAGTCCCAACAGGCATTTCATTGCTGGTTTGTATGGCCCCTGATAATTCAGGAGAAATTAATGATCTCCCAGCTACAAATATGTATGAATGTATGTTTGTATATATGTATTTTGCATGGAGGAAGAAGAAGAAGCATCAAAATGGCAACAACCATTGTGGTATGTCAGCATCAAGGGAACTAAATTAATATTCAATGCAAGACTTTGCTTATATTACAGCCAGCAATGGTGCTCTGATTAAGACTGGCAAGGAACCTCCTCCGTTTATTTTTTCGGGGTTAATCTACCATTGAATACAGCTTATGTATTATTTGCTTTCTCATTAAAATGACACCCAGCCTTGACATATTTACCTGTTACTGGTCATGCATGGAAAGTTATGAAGGGCTGTAACTTTTGACTGTGCAAGACAAACAGGGAATGAGCAGCAATGGTAGCAGCCATCGCATTTTGATGACTTGTAGAGAGCACCATCAACATGCATGTGCTGTTGCTTTGTAAACAGCAAAAGGATGGCCCCAGAGTGATGGCGTTTGTCATCTAAACTTCAACATGTAAGAGGATTAAGAAAGAGGAAGGAAGACAGAGAGACAAGTAAACAAAGGAAGCAGAAGTTCAGTTCCATGATGGACACTGGGGCTTAACTGAGATAGTAGAGGAGTTTTCCGGGCTAAAAGGAAGAGGTAAAAGAAGCAGAGAAAGAAAAGCCATAACTTGGCAATACTGCTGTTTCTAGACTTCCCAGAAATTCTGGGACCTGTTGTTCAAAGCAGTAATTTTACCACACCCTGAGGAAAGGATATTCATGACTTTTCCTATGATTCTGTGAATCCTATATTCACTTTCTACCTGTATTGTTCCACCACAGATTCTATCATAGTTTCTAAATCAGCACTCTTTAAACCAGATGTTGTGGAGGATCTCCAACCAACAGGCTAAAGTGACATTACTTACAGATGAAACATTTTAGGACCCTCATTTATTCCAACTAAAATGTTGAAGTGGAAATAATCAGTACACAATCACGCTGCACAAAGGACAAAATCTGAGGAATGTGCCTGAATTCTAAAGACTCCAAGTCTCTCAGAAACGATCTGCAAATTATTTCTTTTCTAAGAGCCTGAAACTGGGTCCGCCTGCTAGATAGGAATCCCCATCTCATGTTCTCCCTTTTCTGCCCCCATAATATGCACTTAAACTTACTTATTCCATATCCTATTTGATTTTATAGATGGAGACATAAACCTAAATCCACCTAGAATAGACCCACTGAATCAGTTAATTCAATTGTTGAATGGTGAGTCAACAGATGTGTAAATTCCATTGCTTCAAGCTCTGTTCCTAGCATACAAACTAATCTCACAAGGAAAAATAATCTGTTGTGGATCCTGGGATGGGTAGGGAAAGGAGGAGAGAACTGCACTGCCAGATATGTGTACATGAGGGCCAGGAAAGCTTCATGTTATTGGCAGGGAACAGTGAGGGGAGGAGGGAATCTTAGCATAATGCCAAGTTTATTTGGCTCTTGCTTGTTCAGATTGGTCCAGTGAGGAATCAACTTAACTTTTGTTGATCAACCCACAGTTTAACCCAATTAGTAGAGTTTTATCTTGATGTGCTTTTAGCTCATGTAGAGTACCCAGCAAAGAACTTCAGGCTTGCTCTCAGGAGATTCACTTGAGATCATTTGGCAGTAATTTTAGAGATGCTAATCCCTGCGGAATTTAGGGGACTAATGCTTCCTAAGAAATGATATCCTCAGTCTAACCTAGATAGTATCTGTAGCAGATTTTGATACACTATTTCAGAAAGAGGAAGAAGAGAGGAGAATGAGCGAATGCTTCAAAAATATTTGAAGTAGCTTCAGAACTGTGGTGGCTACAACTGCACCGGTAGTGTGCTTGGCTACTATTATGTGTGTGGGCTAGGAATGGCAGGAATACTTGCATTTTTTTATTTTTATTTTTTTACATTTTTGATGGGAAGAGGTATCTTGACACAGCAAAACATTGTGAAAGAGGGAAGAAGAAGGGGTTTTCTTTTGATTTTGATTTGTTTTTTGAAAGAAGAAAAAGTGACTTTTTTTCCTGCAAAATTTTTCACATTTTCCCACTTTTGTGAAAAATGTGTTTGTACCCCAAAAAGGTTTTTTCCTGCAAAATATATAGTTGTTTCCATAAAACCTTCAATATTTTTGGACACATCACTACACAGATAAATATATCAGTGCACAAGCAGACCAATGCTTACTTACGAGTGGAGGGAGCATAGCCCCCAGCAACCTGTAGCCTTCCCTTTACCCATGAAAGCCCATACTATTGGCTATTTGTCTTGAGTCCAGGTGGGCTATCAAGAAAGTGAAGAGGAGGAGACAACCAACAACAATGGGGCTTATGGGATTTGCAATCTAGCCTCATCTTTTCCAGCTCTACCTTAACCAATCCTATCCTCCCCCCTCTTCAATCATCTCTTCTAAAGTCGTGGGTTGAACTACACCTTACACTTTGTAGCACGTAGCTCCACTTTCCATTTTATTCTTAAAGAAATTACAGGTGTGTGTCTCTTTGTGTGTGTGCATGTGTTCAGTTCATTCTTTAAATGTAGAACATGGTGTGGTGTGTGTGTGCGTGAATGTGTTTAGTTCCTTCTGTAAATGTGGAAGTGAGTGGAGGCTTACCTCTTCATTCCCCAGGCCTAATCGGAATGGGCAACCAATGACCTTTTCTTCCTAAAGCCCCTACCTGTGCAAAAAGGCTATTTTTGTTCTGGTCAGGTTATAGAGAGGTAAAGGATGTCTTCCTTTGCAACATTCATAGTAAATGTATAGTAAATTTTATTGTTTTTATTGTTTTATAGTAAATTTTATTGTTATCCCCAGTTAGAGTAGATGCATTAAATCAGGAATGGCAAACATGTGGTAGCCAGGGCTAATTTCTCACCTTGGCATGTGGCCACCCAACCAGCAAGGCCAAATACCTGTTTTCCTTTGCGGTCCCTCTCAAAACAGTGAGAGGAAGTTACTCCTGTCATTATTTTGAGGGAGACTGCAAAGGAAATGGATGTATTTGAAGGTTGTACAAGGCTCTGGGATATTTTGTATGCTTTTGCATGTTTGAAGAGAGGCCTTCTACATGGTTTAGGAAAAAAAAATCCACAAAATTAAACTCTTTAAAATTGGGGGATGGGGAGGCTTTGAGGAATTGGCTGGCGGACTTCAGGGACTAGAACATGGGTGTCCAGGGGTTGCATAAGGCCCTTGAGCTGCACTTATGCTTCCCCCTGCATTATGTCAATGAGATTTACCTACATGTTGACTCACCATTCAAAAATTGATTGAATAGCTCTACTCTAGTTGGGACTAACCAACAGGACTGAGACCGTAATTTAATTAACAGAAACTGAAGGAAAACTGAACACCGTGTAGTAAGCATAGTATATAGTTTGGCCCTGAGAACAGTGAAAGAACTGAAACACTAATCTTCACTTACCAGAGATTAATGTGTTTCCCCATCTGTACATCAGTAATGTGGGTTTTTACTGTGCTTTGCACTGGCAACCTCGGACTCAGCTCTCCCACGTAGTTCTTTGGGCCTATTGTGCTTCTTTGCTCTGTCATCCATCTTTTGTTCCAGCCAAAGGCGATCATTAATGATCTTGACCTTCCACTTTGTGCTGATAAATGTAGAAGGCTGCTAGAAATAATCTAGCCTGATAACGTCTTGAAAAGAGGGCACCCACTCTCGTAGCTAAATCATCTTCCAAAAGGGATGTGAACCTGTCTGGATCAAGGTATTTTGGCACCTGAGATGGAAAATCCTGGGTCCCCTGGCAGAGGGGGGGGGGAAAAAAGAAGAACCAGTTCCATAACTGTAAGGCCCTTTTCGCACTGTGTTTTTGAAGCGAAAGGGCCCCTTGAGCGTCGCTTAAATGTGAGGAGTGGTCTGCATGACGCACTCACATTTATGTGACACTCAAGAGCCTGACACAGACCGCGCATGCACCCTTTCATTTTCGGCTCAAAGCTGAAAATGCTGCACGGTCACGCATCGCTCCAGGGCCTCGCGTGCACTTTCCTGCCATGTGAAACCTCCTGAGCCGTGCCAGTTGCGCTTCCTGCCCCAGAGCAGCCTCTAACTCCCAGGCTGCACTGTGGAAGGAAGAGGCGGGGCATTCGTGCAATGAGGAAGGCTCTGCGGAGCCAAAGCAGGAGGGATGTGACAGCGTTCCTCCTAAGCCTTCTCGTGCTAAAACCCCAACCCAGCAGCACAAAAAGGTAAGGTGCGAAAAGGGTCTAAGTTAGGTTTCACTGAAGTACACTCAAGATGTGCCACCTCAGGCAATGCTCAGACTATTGAGGGATCAGATAGGTACAAAGGAATATAGGAGGACTTTGAATGAAAGCCACATTTAGACTCTGAAGTACTAACCAAATCATCCATCTATCCATCCACCTTTTACCCCAAAATGTGGGTAACTCAGGGATCTACCTCAGTAGTACCTTCACACGACAATGGGCAATTATTAGCTCAAATCTAGGATGCCTGTGAGAGCAGGATACCTTAACAAGATCTTCCACCACTGTTTATAGGGTCTTGCAGGAAAGAACCTGCTGGGATGACAACTGCATGCAGCAAGGGCCTGAGTCTACCAAAGCAGGATCTTAGCTTTGGCATGTTTTCTTTGAATTGCAACTTCTGAGCAACTATGGCTGATGCTTCACATATCAGGCTTGATGACATTGTCAGGGGCTACCCTTCATAATATCACCACAACCTCCTCCCTGTGACGTTGTAGCAGATGGTCTTTTCTCTGACATCAGGGTTTGGTTCTGAAATCCCAGGGCCTGGAATAGTCTTGACCTGGAAACACTAAGGCCCTTTCAGCAGCTTACCTTTTTTCAGCGCTGGGGTGTGGGGACTGCACAAGAAGCCTCCAGCAAGAGGCTCTTGTGCCCCCCCCCCCGCTTCAGCTCCACACAAGCTGCCTGCTCCCAAGCAGGCAGTGTGAGAGCCCTGCCTCTTCCTTCCATAGTGCAGCCTGGGAGTTTCCCAGGCTGCGCTGGGGCAGGAAGCATGACCACCGTGGCTCTGGAGGCTCCACACACATGGCAAGTGCATGCAGAGCCCTGGAGCAATGTGCGATTGTGCACCATTTTTGGCTGAAAGCCGAAAATGAAAAGTGCACGAGTGGTGCCTACCCTACCCTGGAGCATCGCACGATTGTGAGTTTTGCAGATTGCAGATCACTCCTCGCAATGGCGCGACACTCCAGGCACCCTTTCGCATGGCAAATGCCCTGCGAAAAGGGCCTAAAAGTAGGTCCAACGGGAATCACACAAGTGTTGACTTCCCTTCAGCAATTGATTCAATGGCCCTTTCCGCATGAGGTGAGGGAATCGCTCCGTGCTGTTACTCACCACTTCTTCTGGGGTCCGAAGCAATGCGGACTGTCCCTGAAGCCGTTCTGCAGGGATCCTCCTTGGTCCAGGACGAATCAGAGCAGTGCAAGGTCTGTAGATCTGCACTGCTCTGGCTTCCAAAATGGCGGCGTCCAGCTTCCAAAATGGCAGCTCCGGCTTCCAAAATGGCAGCTTCTGGCTTCCAAAATGGCGGCTTTCGGTTGGTCGTGGGTCCTGACCAACCGCTGAAGCTCGCCACGCCTAAAGCCTGCCCTCCGCAGATGGCAGGCTCGCATTGGTGCGATCCTGCAAATCTGCACAAGAGAGCAGGAACGCAATGCCGTGTTCCAGGAAAATAAAGACCTAGTCTTTCAAAAACACGCTGGAAGACCACTTGGGGTCATCTTGGAGCAGACCGAGGTGTGGATCTCCAGTAAGTAGTCTGCTCCTAGTCCACTCCAAGGTTCAGATGCCTCCGTGCGAGGACGCACTGCCCTGTTCTAATTGCCTGGTGCGGAAAGGGCCAATGAGTCAGTTCTCGCTGGGACTAGAAACTGCATTCAGGCCTTTATCTGAGTTTCCCTGTACAACCCTAGACAAAAGTGCCACCACTGGCATAGTACACTGACACCTTCCTGTCCTTTTGGTGCCTGTCTTCCTCATCCAGGCCTCCCTGATGCTCAGCTGCAAGTTTCTCAAGCCACCCACAGGGAAATGACTCACACTTATCCACTCTAAGCTTGGGACGCACCCAAAGACTGACATAGAGGAGCCTGTCTCTTTCAATCACGGGTCTCTGCAAACTGTCAGGCACATTGACAATGTTACCTAAATAACACTACTGTTTTTTGTTTTATTTTTTTACTCAGAGGAGCAAAGAGAAGGTCTAATTGCCTTCTGATTTAATTGTGCCTTGCTCTTGCTTCCTACTTAACCTGTGCAAGCAGCAAGTGGAGACCTTGGCTTTAATATATGCAATTATTTCTCTCTGCTCCCTTTTGGTGTTCTGATATTAGACTTAAAAAGTCATCCAAAACCTGCATTATAATCATCCCTGATCAGAAAGCTCTAGGGAATAATAAACATTCCATCTACAGTTATGGAAAGGGCCTCTCAGCATCGCAACACACCACAGGGGGATCCCGTATATTTTTCTGCTAACAACCAGCGCTGATTTCTTTTTAAACAAAGGTTCATTAAATATCAGATTTACAAAAAGCCTCTAGCTCTCCTTTCTTTATGGGTTCCAAGAAGAGGGAGAAGAGTGTTTCTCCACCACCACCAAGTTGTATGGTATCTGCATTGCTTTATACATTTCCCACTATTTTAATTCTTAATAAATCAGGTTCTGTGGACATAATTTCTTTCCGAGATAGGCTGAAGAAGAGAGAACTGTTCTCTAGGGATGGGGCGGGCGTGTGGAGGGTGGCAGGGAGAAAACAATCCATCTTTCTCTTGAAGTTTTGGAAGTCTGTTTAGATGCAGTGTGCTGTCACAATTTTAATGAACAAAAATAACAACAGACGGAAATTATGGCTTGAAAACGAGGGTGGGAATAATTAGCTACAATCCCATGATAATTGTTTTTTATGGAATTCAAGGCAGAAACAATTGTGTACCTTTTTGACCAGGCAAGACAACTTTCCACTAAAGTCCAGAGAATATCTTGAAGACTGTGGATTTTTAGTTAATAATAGCTCTCTAATCCTATTTGACATTTATAAATCACTCTGCTGCATTCTGGGACTGAGACAGTTTGTTTCCAGGCACAGTGCAAAGGCCTAATTACAACCTATAAAGCCCTATATGGCTCACATCCAGGCTATCTGGCAAACCATATTCCCCCATATGAGCCTGTCTCAGTCCTAAGAACATCAGGAGACGCCCTTCCCTCAGCCCCACTACTGTTACAAGCACGGTTGGTGGGAATACAAGAGAGGGCCTTCTTGGTGACTGCCCCCAGACTCTGGAATTCCCTTCCCAAGGAGGCTAGAATGGCCCCTTCCTTATTGTCCTTCTATCAGCAGGCTAAGCCTTTTTATTTTGACAGGCTTTTAAAGCACGACCTTTTTAAATAATGGGTTGGAGGGTTGCTATATTGTTTTACACTACACTGTTTTTAATTGCTTTATCTTTTTAAATTATATTTTATTATTTTAACTTGATACTGGTAATTTCCACACTACACAATTATAGTGCTATTATTCCACTTTCAATATCCTGTGGAGTCCTGGGGCTTGCAGTTTAGGGAGAGGCAGTCAGAATTCTCAGCCAGAGAGCTCTTGGGCCTCAGTAAACTACAAAGTCCAGAATTCCACAGGATGTTGAAAGTGGAATAATAGCACTATAACAATGTAGTGCAGAAAACTCTGTTTTAATATTGTGTTTTAATACAGTGATTAGTTTAAGTCTTTTTCTTTTAATGTTTACTTTTTGTATGTTTTTCATTGTATTGTTCTTTTAAATTGTGAGCTGCTTTGAGTCCCAGTTTTGGGCAAAATGTAGGATACAAAGAAATCTAATAATGATGATGGTGCTGGTGGTGGTGGTGGTGGTGATGGGTGATTTTGGACAAGTCAAACTCTCTCAGCCTAAGAGAAAGGCAATGGAAAACCTCTTTGGAGGAAATCTTGCAAAGAAAGTCCTGTTTTAGGTTCATCATAGGCCAGAGATGAATTGAAGGCACATATTGATGAATCCACAGAAGGGAGAACACCATGCTATACTCTTTCAGGAGTTGAAAATGAGGAGCTTTTAAGGAAAAGAAGGTGGCAGCTCTGTTTTAAAGCACTAATACATTTTAACACAGGGAATAAAACCCAAACGTAAGAGCTTCGTGCTTGAAGCCCTGGGCCCTGAAATGACAAAGAGGTCAGTTTTGTTTCCTACCATATTTCCTTTTTATAGAACCAAAGCTTTTTCCATTCTTTGTTTACTATTTTATTTCCATATGACTTTGTTTCCATATGACTTAGTGTATTGATTTCAGTTTTGGAGCACTAACTGGTCTCCAGGACCGAGACTAAAAAAGTGTTTATTGATTGTCATGAAACCCCGATGGGAAGAATGTTGGACGGATGAGAATCTTCACAGTTCAGAGCTTTCTCTGTGCAAACGTTGAGTGTGAGATTTTTGAAGGCTGGACACAGCATTTTCTGTGCAGAAAATTATATTTCATAAAAACACCATGTGTGCCTCTTGCAGAGAATAAGTCCTGAACTGCAAAGAGAGCCCTATTCAAAGACATTCTCACAGCTGGAAGAAAATTGTTAAAATTATTCATTGTTTCCTTCATGAATGAAATTACCAAAGAATTACATCTCTATCCACATGTGCAGAAACTTGCTCTGTTTTCTGGAATAGAACTCTCAGCGCTGTAATGCTGCTATTGTATTTAAAGTGTGCAGTATGAGCTGCAAGGATTTGTCACTCCAGACTAGGAAATGCAAATATCAGCTTTGTGAACAGGCATGAAATGAGAGAGGGCTTCTGCACCTTTAATAGTTGTGTAGAAAAGGGAATTTCAGCAGGTGTGGCTTGTAATGCAACCAGCTTCCAATCAAGCGCTGCAGAAATTCCCTGTCCTACACAACCATTAAAAGTACAGGAACCATCTCCAGTTTTCACTCTGGTAGGCCTAGGAGCAAAAATAGTTGAGAATTCTTTGACATCAGAAATACTCAGCTAATGGGGACAGTACTTCGTAACAGATGACAGGCAGCTAATAGCCAGTTTCCTATTAACAGACACACACACCCCATACGAATGGGCTAAGCATAACAAGAAGTTGCATTTCAGGTAAATAAGCAACTTTGCTATTCCCCCATTCCTGAGTTTTGTTTCTGAGATCAACGCTAGCAATCAGATTTTGTGTGCTACACACCAGCAATTATCCAAACAATGTTGTTTTCCTGCTACTATGAAAATAGGCCATAGCAAGTTAATCTGCCACCCGTCTTTTGGAAAAAAAAATAGATGCAAGTAATATCTCTTCCCATTGTACACTCCAACAAAACAAAATGTCCCTGGCCAGAGTCAGTCAAATCGGTCCTTTCATGAATTTTGATTGGTTGCCACGGCAACGGCGACACACTCCATTTAGCACTGGAACTCTCAGTACAACAGAAGGAGAGGCAGAACGGCATGGAAGCAACTCCTGTATGCCCTACGCACAGCCAAAGGAAGCCACTCTCAGTGCAATGCAGGCTGGTGCTCAGATGATATTTTCTCCACGTGGGAGGATCTTTGCAAATGACTCCTGATTTTATGGCTGGATCAACCATTACAAGTGTGCTTCGGAAGAGTGGGGCAGTTTAAATACCAGGCTTTGTCCCCCTTTATTCTGTATCATGTTTACTCAGCAGCATCATTGGATGCATGATCAAGACCTGTACAATTTCTGTCCAGCTGATTCACTAGGGTTCTTGTTTCTGCTGTCTTTGGGAGACTATAGAAATGTAAAAAGTAGTACCTGAAAAGTTATGAGTACTTTCAGCATACTAGACTCAGGCCATTTCCGCACGTGGCAAGGGAATCGCTCCCTGCCACTACTCACCGGAACTTCTCGCAGTCCGGTCTGGTCCGGGCTGAGGAGGAGCAGTGCATGGTCGTAGATCCGCACTGCTCCAGCATCCAAAATGGCAGCTTCTGGTTGGTCGTGGATCTCGACCAACTGCTGAAGCTCGCCAGCCTAAAGCCTGCCCTCCGCAGATCGCAGGCTCTCATTGGTGCGAGCCTGTGAATCTGCATCGAAGAGCAGGCATGCAATGGCGCATGCTGGCATTTTGAAAGACTGAAAAAATCAGATCTTTCAAAAACACGCTAGAGGACCACTTGGGGTCGTTCCAGAGCGGACTGAGGTGCGGATCTATGGTAATTAGTCCGGACCCAGTCGGTTCCAAGGTGCAGACGTCCTCCGTGGAGGACGCACTGCACTGTTTTACTTACCCCATGCGGAAATGGCCTCAAGGGTAGGTCTGACCCAGGAAGTAGCCAAGATCTTACTTTGTGCCAGTGCAGTGGAAATCTACACTCATTTAGTTACGTGGAATTTGTGCTACACCACCCTTCTGCTGAATGCCAGCACGATGCAACCAACAGCTTACCTGTGAATGTGCCTTCTTTTGACACGAATCCCAGCAAATCAGGTAGTGCCTTGAAGGCACTGATGAGTAGTTATGCGCTATCCAAGAACATGCGCTAGACCTAAATAACTTTACTTACACATGTGTGAATTGGATGTAGGCATTACACCATGGTCACAGAAGTATAACTATAAGCATAAGAGAACTTATCTACTATATAAAAGTCAAAGTTTGTAAGTTCGTCTGTATCAGGCAGGGGAAGATCACATATGATTCGCTGTGTCAGGTGAGAAGACCTCATATGATTGGCTGCCTGTGAAGATTCTATGGAATACTGGGATTGGCAGTTTAAGGAGGGGCATTTAGAATTCTCAGCCTGGCCAGTTGCTATGGAGACAAGGTCTAGCAGCAAGGGGAAGGCCAGTGTATTCCCTCAGAAACTTAACCTCTGTATGTTAATAACTCTGAATACAGATTGGATTGGGGACAATGGGGAAAAGTTACAGATACTGGACAAGGTAGTTAGGGGAATTACAGATAGAGGATCTCAAATCTGTGTATTTCAACCATATCTAATTCCTAAGATAAGGTAATTCCTAAGGTATCTCTAACAAGTGTCACCTATGAGAAAATAAAATTACACGTAATGCTGGGTAAACACCCTAGCGTGTGTATAAAAGACCAGCAGGATGCCAGTCTTTATTTCAGTCTCAGACTTTTGCTAGGCAAGGTAGACCTGATAAAAGAATCTTGTAGGCTACAATTTATCCATGTAATTAATTGTTGTCCTTGTTGCTACGTACATTCAAGTCAGTTCCGACTTATGTTGAACCTATCATAGATATTTTTGTTTTTGTTTCTTTGGCAATAGTTACTCAGAAGCAGTTTGTCATTGCCTTCTTTTAAAGCTGAAAGAGTATGACTTGCCCAAGATTATCCAATGGGTTTCTGTGGCTGACAATGAATTCAATTCCTTGTCTTCTGGAATCCTAGTCCAACGATAAAATCACTATGCTACATTGGGTCTGCCACAGCACACTTGCTTTACCATGTTAACTACAACTTTATTATCTTTTGGAGACTGGTCTCACCTATTTTGGAGCTAGTTGTCACCACCTTTACCACACCACAATGGCTTTACCAGTGCGGCATGGTAGAGATAATGACAACTGTCTCCAAAATAGGTGATAGCTATCTCCAAAAGATATTGATTGTTGTTGTATGCCTTCAAGTCATTTCCAACTTATGGAGACCCTAAGCTGACCTATCATGGGGTTTTCTGTGACTGAGAGTCAGTGATGCACCCAAAGTCACCCAGTAGGTTTCTGTGGCTGAGCAGGAAACCAAACTCTGGTTCCAAGAGTTGTAGTCCAATGCTCAAACCACTTCACACATTGGCTCTCAAAAGACATAGAATGATAGAATCATAGAGTTGGAAGAGACCACAGGGGCCATCGAGTCCAACCCCCTGTCAGGCAGGAACACACATCAAAGCACTCTTGACAGATGGCCATGCAGCCTCTGCTTAAAAACTTCCAAAGAAGGAGACTCCACCACACTCCGAGGCAGCCTATTCTACTGCTGGACAGCTCTGACCATCAGGAAGTTCTTCCTGAGGTTCAGGTGGAATCTCCTTTCCTGCAGCTTGAATCCATTGCTCCTTGCCCTAGTCTCTGGAGCAGCAGAAAACAAGCCCATTCCCTCCTCGACATGACATCCCTTCAAATACAATGAGTATCACAAATATAGTAATACTCATCTCCAATATAGGCTGAACCATTTGGACTCAGCCATGAAAGTCTGGACTAGCTGAACAGGGTGTATAAAAGTGAAAGGATGGGGCAAGCAGGAGGAAGGTGGTACGTGAGGCCAGTGTCAAGGAATGGAGAAATGGTTGCTGAAGGGGAAAGCAGCAAGGCAGGAGCTACCGGTAAAATTCCAGAAATGTGGAGCTGAAAGCAGGGCAGATGGCATAAATATGAGGTAGCAACAGCAACAGTGGAGAGGAAAGGAGGAAGGAGATGAGAGGGAGAAGTGGGAACAAGACACTCAGGAAGAGATAAAGGGGAGCAGCAGCAAGTAATGGAAGGACGGATGCTGAAAGGGGAAGAAGGAGGCAGGAGTTGCCAGGAGACAGAGGGGAGAGCAAGAGTGAAGGACGAGAGGGTGAGCAAAGAAGGTGAACTGTGCGGGGAATTGGAGCCTGGGAAGGTCAGGAAGCAGAGGGAGGGCAAGATTCAGAGATGAAGGAGGCAGCTAGGCATAAGCAATGGAAAGAAGAGAGGGGAAATTTGTGCAAGGACTGTTTGGGGGTGGACAGGTTTGTGTTTTTGTGTGGTTGTTTTGTTTCATTTTTGCTTTTGCCCTTTTTTTTTTTTTTTCCTGTTTTCCGCCCAAACCAAAGCCCTGTAGGGATCAGTAGTTCCAACCTCTTCTAGTCTCTCCAGGATGCCTCTGGACTTTTCTTTATCCTGAAAAAGGTGAACTCTGATGTTCTGCGCTTTAAACCTCTTTAAAATTTGGGGTGTTTTGAATAAAATCACTAACCCTGTGGCTAATTCAGCTCCCTTAGAATACATCCTCCAGGTCTCTAATGATTTGCTTTGAAACTGGCTCCTTTGCCCTCCTCATTGCATCAGTTCCAATTTACACTGAATTCTAGGAACACAACCCTAACGTAAATTGAAGTCTGCCTCTTCAATGTTATATGTCAACCAAGCTGTCTGAAATGGAGGCACCGCGTTTAACTCCCCTGTTCCTCTCTACAATGATCTGGATACAACTTAACATTTCCTTATGCCATGGCACTGTGAAGTTCACAAAGCAGTGGATAAAATTTGGAGTACAATAGTGGAATATGCCTCCTGGGAGACCAGGGTTTGGATCCCCCCCCACCTCAGACATGGAAACCCACTGGGTGATCTTGGGCAAGTCACACTCTCTCAGCCTCAGAGGAAGGCAAAGGCAAACCCCTTCTACACAAATCTCTCCAAGAAAACCCCATGATAGGTTCACCTTATGGTCATCATAAGTTGGAAACAGCTTGAAGACATACAACAAGAACAAATATGTTTTGGAGACATCTTGAAGGGATTTTGTGTCCACGTTTTAGGTCCTTTACTTCTTTTTTTAAGATGGAGCAATAAAAAAAAGAGCAAAAACTATGGCTATTTCTATCCTATACTGTCATAGCGCTATTATTCTACTTCCAACATGCTGTGGAATTCTGAGGTTTGTAGTTTACTGAAGCCAAAGAACTCCCTGGTTGACAATTCTAAATGCCCCTCCCTAAACTGCAAACCCCAGAATTCCATAGGATGTTGAAAGTGGCATAATAGCACTATAACAGTGTAACGCAGAAATGGCCTAAGAATCAATGTAACAGTCACTTAATAAATATCCTAGGATTTAATAGGATTATGTAATCAGGACTTTGGGAAAAGTAGAAGTGAAAGTATTTAATGATATTTGTACTTAGAGAAGCATCTATCTCATACATTATCTAAAGTCTATGCTGGGAAAGCTGGAAACCATCTTTTTAAATATTTGTAGTCTTCTTGTTAACTCCTTTTTATTTGCTATGTATTCTTTTGTTAGTGCTCTTTTGAGGTATTTTATTTATTTCTGTTTTTTGCATAAGTTTTGTGTAAAATTAGTAGTTTTTATAATTGGCTATTTCTGTTCAGTTTTGTAGCTGAGCAGTTTAAAATGTTTTCAATAAAAAAAAGAAAGAAAGAAAGGAAACATCTTAGGTGCACGTTCAGACTAAAGTTCACACTATTATTCCACTTTAAATGCCATTGTTCCATCCTATAGAATTCTGGGATTGGCAGTTAGGGAGAGCATTTAGAATTCTTAGTCAGAGAGAATGAGATCCTCACCAAACTACAAACCCCAAGATTCCTTAGGAAGGAATAATGGTAGTTAAAGTGGAATAATAGCATTATAATTCTATAGCATGAATGTGCCGCCAACAATATTAACAGCGTCAAGTTATTTCTTGTGGGCTTCTGATAAATTAGTTATTGAATTCCTTTTTTCAAAAGTACTTGTCTAAGTTCTGGCTTCTGTCTGCTGAAGGATTTTGATGCAGTGAAGAATTCAACTTCAGGAAGAGCTGAACAGGAGATTTAATTTCTATTTTGATTTCTCTTCACAGCCGCACTCTTTCACAGATGGATTCCCAATTTTCAGGAGAAGAGTTTGGGGAGGACAAGGGTGTGTAGAAGGATGAATTGACAGAAATCACCTATCACCTTTTCTGCCAGTGGGAGCATCCCATGAGCACATCTCTGCTGAGGTGACACACTAACACATTAGCTAGGATCCAAGCTGTTGTTCTGAAATCATTTCTAAAAGTTGCCAGAAGTAGTGGCTGGGGCGGGGGGGAGAGAAGGATTTCAAACCAGGTTCTTTTGTTTTCTTCCTGATCTTCTCATATAACACTGTTATTCTGCTGAGCAGTGGTTATGACAAAAATTAAAATGCCACAGATAAACGTCTCCACCTAGAGCCCACTGAAGGGAAGAAAAAGTAAAATATAATACATAATCACTTTAACAGAAGGTGCATCATCCTGCCGTGATCTTCCAGTTCACAGATTGCTCTCTGAGCATCCTGAACTTCAGTTACATTACTAAGAATAACTTTTTTAAAAAACAGGGATTACACTTTTGTTCAAGTGTGTATATCCAAAGTGCTTTTGCAAGAGGAAAGGCAAAGAAGTTCAACAAAAAGTAACAAAAAAGATAGCCATTATTTTGGAATAAAAAGCCATTCCTCCCTGTTTCAGAGCTCTCAGCTGAAGCAAAAACTTATATCCTCTTACTGAAAGAGTTGTTTACAGAGCAATTGTACCTAGGAATAGTGGAGAAATCTAAAGCTAGGGAAACTGCTATATCACAAAGCTCTGCCAGGAACACACTGGCAAAGAGAAAGGGAACTACGTTTCTTCCCTCATTTTTCTTTCTTTTTTTCTTTTTTATGATTCCCTTTTTTTTCTTTCTCTTAAACATCTTCCTTCTCATTGATTCCACTTGGCGAGACATTAACTCATCGCTGGCATGCACAGGATGGGCAGCTACTGATAAGACCACCTTTGCTTCTCCCATTGAAGGGATCAAGGCCATTAGGAGAAGAGTTATGACACAAGGATGTGGGTGGAACATGTCAGCTACGAAGGCCAGGAGCCCAACCCTTCCCCGTAGAATCATAGAGCTGGAAGAGACCACAAGGGCCATCAAGTCCAACCCCCTGCCATGTGAGAATACACAATCAAAGCACCCCCAACAGAGGATCATCCAACCTCTATTTACAAACCTCCAATGAAGAAGATACCACCACACTCCCAGCCAGCCAGCCATTCCACTCTCAAACATCTCTTACCATCAGAAAGTTCTTCCTAGTGTTTAGGTGGAATCTCTTTTCCTGTAGTTTGAATCCACTGCTCTGTTTCCTACTCTCTGAAGCAGCAGAAAACAAGCTTGCTTCATCTCTCATACGACATCCCTTCAAATAGTTAAACATGGGTATCATGTCATCAAGAGCCAGCATGATATAGTGGTTTGAACGTTGGACTGTGACCCTGGAGATCAGGGTTTAATTCTCTGCTCAGCCATGGGAATCCACCAACTGACCTTGGATACATCACGCATCTCAGCCCCAGAAAATGCCATGGGGCCACCATAAGTCAGAAATGACTTGGAGGTGCACAACAACAACAGCAGCAGCAAACAGTGGCTTTCCTACAGTATTGCTGAAGAGGTAATCTAGCTTAACCTTCCAGTTCAGTTAGAAAGTTTGATACATGAAGAAAGTTAAGCATATAGCCAAAGTATCACTCTTGAATCCTGCCTTATGTGACATGGTCTAGATGCTAAGGCCAATCTTGGTTCAGTCCAAAATGGTGCTGTACTTTGCTCCAGGGAAGTGGAAACATATTTAAAACTGACCTTAAAGTTAAGTTGTAGCTGTTTTGACTGAAGTAGATGAGTAGATGAACAAAGTGTATACCTTAGAGAGCCACCCAATCCCATACATCCACTGATTGGATGTACCAATGGCCTGGCACATCCAGCAGCCACCCAGTATACTTGCAAGATCTTTAGAGGCATAGATACAGTTGAGGGTTCTCAGTGTCATTAGTCCTTTGAACAAAACACTGCAAGATCTATCAGATCCAGCGCCCCTTCAGTCTCCCCAAAGGTGTAAAATCGGGTCCATTAACTACACCAGCCTAGAGTTGTGACAGCTACAGCATAGTCAGTGTATTTCTAAAACATGAAATTCTACAGGAAATTTTATCCAATAACTAAATAAATCAATATCAAGAGTTCCTATTCTGATTAGGCTTTGGCAGGCATAGGCTATTTGGTGGTTTATTTATACCTATCCCTTGCTTAGGATTGCTCTCTCCTTGGCTATTTGTCATTTTTGTCCCTGGTGTCATTTTTCAAGTCAAGAGCTGGCTCTGAACTTAGTAGCTGAGAATTGTTAGGAACAGTTTCACTGAGCACGGCCCTTCAAGTCATTTCTGACTTATCGAAACTTTAAGATAAATCTAACATGGGGTGTTCTTGACAAAATTTGGTCAGAAGAGGTTTGTCGTTGCCTTTTTCTGAGACTGAGAGAGAGTAACTTGCCCAGAGTCACCCACTGGGTTTCCACTGTTGAGTGGGGATTCAAACCCCTGTTCCCTGACATCCTAGCCCAATGTTCAAACCAATATGCCATCCTAGCTCCCTTCACTGAGCATACTCCGGTCGTATTAAAGAACTACAAAGAAGGTAGATGTAAAGAAATTCCCCATACCACAAATGCCTTGAAAAGTGGGCCAATTTACATCATTTATTTTTATTTTTATTAACACTTCAAAAAGACATATAAAAAGACAAACAAAACAAAAAGACAATCTTAAAATACATTAAAAACTGCAAACTACCTGTCTTTAAAGAAAAGCTATTAAGAAAGAAAAAAAGAAACGAAAGTAAGAGGAAAAAAAAATAAGAGAGAAGACAGAGAAGAAGAAAAATAAAAGAAAATCCATCACACTGCATCTGGATTATATCTAAATTTTAATTATGCTCCCTGTTGATTCTTAAAGTAAATTTATCATTCTCTTAAAGTAAAATTATCATGATCAGTTAACAATATTTTAGAAAGAAAACACTGCAAAACATGTTTACTATTCTAAATTAAAACAGTTCCACCTATATCAACTTGACTTTGGCTATCCCTTTGAGATTTGGTATGACAAAAGGCTTCCTGTTTTGATTACTTGTAGAGGAGTCCATGATTCCTAAAAAGCTATGGATGTTAGCATTGTGGTCAAGCATGCTTGTAGGTTTAAAATAATGGTGTGGTGCCTTTCAAATGCATTGGATTGCAAACTTTCTCCCTTTCAGTTGCCTTTTGTCAGTAAATTCTGCTTCTCAAATAGTGTCCACTTCTTGTGTCCTTCATGAGACCACAATTATAGCATCGCTCCAAAGTTGGGTATATGTGTTGGGAGGTGAAGGGGGAGAAATAGCAGCCCCTAATGGCCAGCATTGGCTGGGGAATCTCCATTTTTTTTTCTGTTACAAAAGGTGTGAAAGAGTACTGAATCTTTCCAGCAGAGTAATCAAATAAGCAAGGCAGAAGCTGAACAACTTACCTCGTGCCAATCCCCACACAGAGAGAATTAAGCATGAAAAAGAAACGAGCTTAGTCTTTGTTGCAAAATACATAAAATTAGCTTTCTTTATGTTACCTTACTTTGCTTTGGATAGTCAAGGCATGTTCTTATGGAAGAGAGAGGGAAAGGGAATAATGGCCGCAGGTTAGAGTGATGCAGGAAGAGAGAGGGTGAAAGCAAACAAAAAGTCTGCAAACTGGGAGGTAATAAGTATTGTCATGAAAAGTTTGCCAACACTGCTACTCTCCTGGTAAAGTGTTCTACCCCTAAAATTTTAAGGATCGCTACTTCCCCCCACACACACACATGCACAGACCATAAACAAACATCGTCTCCCATTTCCATGTTATACCATGCTACTAAATAAATTACTCTCCCTCTGTCACTCTCACTGGGATATTCCTTGCAGCCATGCAACTTTGACAAATAGCTCTGTAGCTGAGCTCCCCTATGCATGCGGTACCATAAAATACCCATTTCACCTCCAGACATGTTTTAAAGCTTCCACTATAAAAATGTACAGTAATTGTAAGTTGTTTTAAATAGTAAACAACTCCAGATTACATTAATAGCAGCTCGGGAACAGCAATTCCTCCCGGTTTTGACAAAGACTGTTTTTAACTCTCAGGGTAATTGCAAAAGATTGTTCATTTTAAGAGAATGAATAGGAAAGAGAAATATTGCCTTCAGGTGTAAATTTGGTGTTTTAAATAGCTAATTTTGCACGGCACTCTTACACACAGAGCTCAGCATATACTTCACTGTTAAAAGACTTCTAAACAAAGCCATCAAAACCCTTTCTTTTAATGAGGGGAGCGTGTATAGCATGGAAATTATCTGAAATCCTTCGTGATTTTTAACCGTGTTTGTCTTTACCTTGAAGAACAGGATAACACAATGTGCATGAAAACATAGTGCCTACATGCTCATGTCTGTGTGTCTTATTTATTGAGCAGTCTATCTGGCTATCCATCCAGTGTGTGCATGCGTTTGTGTGTGCAGTCCAATGTTAGATCTGCACAGAAGAATGTAACCTTTTGAATTTTATGAAGCTCTTCCATAGAGCAGTAAAATGAGTACCCAGCTTGTTGGAAGCAATTAGCTAAACACATGGTAAACCGCTTAGGGAATGCTTAGCACTGATAAGTCGTATAGAAATGTAACTGCTATTGCTATCTTCACCAGGGTAACAAAAAGCAAGCTAAATAAGATGTTAATACAATATAAGCTGAGATCTAATATTGTGCTTGCACAGTGTTGATTACCCTCACATAGTTATACAGTAGTTGCATTACAACACCCTTCTGTTGAGCGTAAACATTGAGCCACTGATGGTCTATCTGCCAATGTGCCTACTTATTGTTCTCTTGTGCATCAGGGAGGGCAGAATGTTTGCTTCTGCAATCTTATTGAACAGAGTGGCACACTGAAGGCACTGAGAAATTATCAAGTACCATCCAAGAGTGAGCATCTCCATGGCTGGATTTCTGTTGGTTAGTCCCAGTGAGAATAGGCCCACTAAATCAATTGTTGAGTGGTGAGTCAACACATACATAAATCCACTTCATTCAAGGGTTTTCTCTATAGGAATTAATAATAGGCTTTAGGTACATGTGAAATTGTTACAGTTCTGGCACACCGCTTACACAACCATGGAATGATAGGTCCATTGCATAATGTCCTCAAAAGTGCTACCACACAAACCAGTTTATGGTTGCAAAATTACACCAAACGGATTCAAGATCTAGGGTCAACAACTAACTCCTGCCTCTGGTGTAGATATGTGTCAATTCATGGACAAGCGGGATATAAGGAATGCAAAGAAGCATGTGGCAACAAGGGCTGAGCTCAAATGACGGGTCCAACTGTTAGGATGACTAAACAGACCACATATTACCATGCCTGAGATGGACACGGAGCTGATATGAAACCTCAAACACAAGGTAGGAATGTAGAAGAAAGACAGACACACACACTACTACTTTGGCCAAAGGATCCCAGGTAGGATGATTTATGCTTCCCTTTTTATGCCTTTTTTATGTTCATATTAAAGAATGCTCACAGGAAAGAAAAGATCTGTGCATCAGCATTTAGCAAAATTACAGCCTGCACTCGTGTTACATTCTATCTGACCTTCAACATTCCTAAGTCTACATGACCGTGTTATATCCTAGGTCATCCTCAAAGATATTACTGGCATTTCAAGAGTCCTTCACTTGTACATATTGATTGTACATATTGAAAGGAGATTCCACTTGAACCTCAGGAAGAACTTCCTGATGGTCAGAGCTATCCTGCAGTGGAATATGCTGCCTTCGAGTGTGGTGGAGTCTCCTTCTTTGGAGGTTTTTAAGCAGAGGCTGGATGGCCATCTGTCGGGAATACTTTGATGGGTGTTCCGGCATAGCAGGGGGTTGGACTCGACGGCCTCTGGGGTCTCTTCCAACTTTGATTCTATGATTCTGTGATTATAAACAGGAGCAGAACAGAATAATTAATTCTAAAGCAAGGTTGCTTGACAAGCTACAATTGTTCAAACGATCAATCAATATTAAATGACTAACAACTATGAATTCTCCAGTAAATTTCCAAGCATTAGATTTCCAGCCTAACACAACTTTACTGTCCTGTTCGCAACTCTAAAGATTGAAAGGGGACAATTTTTCTGATGTTATACTTACACATTGTCCCCTCTTTCATATTAAACGTATGTGGTCATTACCACTAGTTATTTGGGGTTGTTCAAGGCATCTTATTTGCATCCTCTCGCTATAAACCTTGACAGAGTCTTGTAAAGTCACCCTCAGTACCCTTGTCCAGAATCCTGTTGGTGTTTTATGTATGTGTGAAGAAGCAGCTGGGCATTTTAGTTTGATGCAGAAGATCTACGTTCAGTTCAAGATCAGGGAAAGCAACGCTGCACTCATTGTGCATGAGCATCTGTGGAGGAACATGTGATTTCACATTCAGTTATGCATTTGATTGCACCTGTGGTTGCCCGCACAGATGGACAACAACGCAATCAACACAGCACAATCAATAGCATGTGTGGAGATTTACACTATGCAACCCCAAAGTAAATAAAATTGGCAGCTATCCCTCATATTGTTGAGTAGAGTTCTAAGGTTGCAGGATAGAGTTCAAAGGGTAAAGTCATGCTCCCCAGCCAGTGAGTCTCCTCTGAAATGGAAGATAACTATTTCCAGGGAGGGGAAGCAGATCCAGAATGGTGCTGCATGCACTTGCATGCTATGTGTAAGCTGTGATGCTGAGGCTATTTAAGCCTGATCCCCTTCCTGTTCAGATCCATTTTCCCTCAGTGGTTACTTCCCAGTTCTGTCCAAGATCATCCTAGGAAGCTAAGTAGGCTCATTGGTGCTCATGTTTGGTTTCTTTCACCTGCTCTACACTAGCGATAGGAAGAATGTTGGAAAATACTCAAAAATTATTGGAAAACCTGTTCCTCAAATGTTGGAAGACCCTGATGAGAAGAATCCTGTACTGTGGAAACTCTGTGCACTATGGAACTTATTTGTGCAAAATTTGTGATTGTTTTTCCTCTGTAGAAACCATCACTTTCTGCACAGGAAATAGCATTTTATGTGATAAAATTAATATTTCTGAATGGAAATGTCCACTCTGCTGTTCTAAGGCTGTGGTTTTCTTAACACTGTTTAAGTGGTAATGTTGTATACATACCTGAAAAATTAAGTGCCCTTTGTACCCTACGCACACATAGAATTGTTCTGTTTTAACTGTAGTCTTTGTGTAGATTAACTTGGAACAGGAGCTCCTTGAAAGACACATACAGAATTGCAGCATTCACAAAAGACTTCTAAATGTTTAGCTGAGTGCCTTTGCTGCTAATCCGGCTGTTTCAAAGTCTTCTACACTGGAATTTTTTTAAACCTCAAGTCATTTCCATCCCAAATGTGAAGAAATGTGTTGATTTTTGTAAATTGTTCTATAAGAAAAGGACTTGCAACAATATTCTCACCCATCTCTAACTGCTACACTGCAACACCTCTTCTTTATAAACTTCTGAACTCCTTCTGCCTGTCTTTAGTGATTAATAGGAAGAAAAAGCCAGCAGGCCAAATGAAGTGTTAAGTGTGAGGCTGTCGTAATACTAAGAGCTACGTATTCAACAACTTAAGAACAACAGACTTCTCCCATTCAGTGCTTAAATTCCATAACCGATGTTTAAAACAAGATGCACCTCGTATCCAGGGAAATCTTTTGTTCATCGGTTGTTATTTCTTAGGGCAGTTTGATAAAAGTTGCGCTTGCAGATGACCTTTGCATTCGCAGACCTTATTAGCATTGGAGCAAGCGGCTTCGGAAACCAGAATCGGACAAAGTGGTAAGCCTGTTAGGCCATCTGATGAGGTTAATGAGATTTCTGGTCTTTAAAAGTAACTAAAGGACAATTTGATTATAGGAAGGCCCCACTGGAGAGAAAGAAACGCACTGAACATAATGGGATAAAATTACTACAATCCAACACTCTCCACATGGAAAGTACACAACTCCACTGTTCCCCTGTACTTTGCATCACATGCCAGGGATGGAAATCTTTGCTTATCTCATTCTTGAATGCAACAAAGAGTACTTTCAACAGCTTTCTTTTCTATAGCTATGGACATGTGGGGATATTTTGCAAATTTAATTGGCATAGAAATGTATGATAATGGTTGGTACTCTGATGGTTAGTCCCTACTGGGGCAGACCCATGGCCTGAACTCTTGCATAGTGACTCAGTGCATTGATTCAGTGGCTCTACTCTAGTCAGAACTAACAGTGGCCTTTTGGCCATTTGTCAAATAAATAAAAAAAAATTGTTTCATTTGCAAAAATCAATATTGTCTCATGGGAAGCTCTATGTTTTGCACAAAATGTGCTGCTTTCTGCCAAAAATGTTGCTTTTTCTGCACCAGAAAAAAATTCACTCAAAAATGTGTGTAAAATAGCATGTGTGTTTAAAGCAAATGAGTTTCCCTCTCTCCAAAAGCCCCAAAGTGCAGCCATTGAAAACAGCGCATGTTCTTGTCAGGGTGTCTCAACCCTTTTTTGTAATTGTTGAAGATGAGACAATTTGTGAGTATACTTTACACCCTACTGTGATGTGCTTCTGCTGCCTTTGGAATCTGGTCAACATGTGAGTTTGTCTTATACTGATCACAACATCAGAACAAACATATCACAATGCATTACCTACAGAAGAAGAGAGGCTTTTAAAATCATATGACTTGCTGGAGATGGACTGACAATATTGTTAAGTGAAAGAACAAATGAAACATTAAGCAGTTTGAAGAAAGACTGGGAACATTTGACAAACTATTTTTAAAAAGATGGGGAAAGATGTCTGTGTTAAGCATAGAAGGACTATAGGAACAATTAATGAAAGAGAACAATGTCCTCATAGGCAGAAAGAGTTCAGTGAAAAATTGGAAAATGTATATAAGGGAAACTTCTTTCTTTTTCATTCTAAATTGTAACTATGAGAATCTGTTATTGTCATGCAACTATATTACCTACTCTTGGAGTGAGTTGTGTATGAAGGGGGCTGGCAGGGAGAAGGAGGGGCAAACATAATTTTCATTGCGAGAAGCTAGGATAATTGTTTTCATGTGCTTATAATTTGTTGCCAAGTGACCCTAACCACATTACCATCTCTCTTGAAGCAAGATGTAATTGTGTTGTATTTCAGAGGAAACCAAGATGTTTCACTGTTAAGGCTGAGCCTGGTAGATTTATACACGGGTAATTAGCAAGCCCCCTAGGCTGTGGATTGCAGTGTATTTGCTGCCAAGTAGTTTTCTTCCAAACTGTCCCAAGTGGTTCACTTTGCGGTAATAAGTAACAGGCTCTTCTAGACCTCTCTGTTCTTTTTTTCCACTGATGTATGACTTGAGACAGTAAACTCCTGGTCAGTTTTGTTTTTTTTCATGTGGTATATATAGCTGGCATCCTGTTGGTGACATACACAGCATACACAGCCTTACACATGAACTTTGGCGCCACTGCACAATACAAGTATCAACATTTGGGGTGCAGATGCAGAGTTCCACAAGCAATACAACAATATGTTAATGAGCACTGCACACTGGTGAACACTGATGATCTTCCAACACACACAGTGAACATTTAGTTGTGCAATGGCACAATTCATTAATAAGGTGGTGTTGCCCAAATGCTACATAACACCTGGAGTGTAAAAGTATAGTGCATATCCGTGGTGTAGGATCTCAGCATTGTGAGAAAAAGAAGAAGAGGATATAAAGTAACTGTAAAATCAATACATTCCATAAATTGTCATCAGAGATTAATTGTAAGTATTATTTTACAGCACCTTTGTGTGCACTGCATTGTTTCATTGATTGTTCATTTTGTTTGCCTGAAGAGCCTCCTGTAACCAATAGGCTGTGCTTGGCTTGACGGGTTAAAGAATTTCTGGAGTTGTCTCAACCTAAGCCATGGCCAAGGATCAAGACACAATCAAAGTGCTCCCAATGGATGGCCATCCAGCCTCTGTTTCAAAACCCCCAAAGAAGGAGACTCCATCACACTCCCAGGCAGTGTACTCCACTGTCAAACTCCACCTTCAGTAAGGAGTTTGCCAGTCTAACCTCCCTAGGAAGGGAGTTTCAGGGCCAGGAAGCAGACTCTGAGAAAGTCCTCTTCGGTGTCTTCACCAGAGGTATCCGTAAGGGTGACGAGGTGAAGAGAAGTCCTTCCACAGATCTCTAAACACAGACTTGCTTATATAGGAGAATATAGTTCTTCTTGAACCCTAAAGAGCTTTCTGAGTCATAACATGTCTTTGAAATTATAGCCAGAAGCAGACCAAAACCAATGGAACTCTTGCAATCACACCCTCTAACTGTCCTGATTTGGCAGGGGTGGTACCAGTTAATTCACTATATCCCACTTTGTCAGGGACCTTTAAAATGTCCCAGTTTCTCTCTTCTCCCATTTCTCCCTTTGTCTCCAGCTTACTTTAATTGCTACCAACTGAGTTCAAAGGAGAAAAGTAGTTTGCACTGAACTAACTTAGAAGGTAGAGAGGGGAGGATGGAGGAATAATCTTGCCCTTCCCAGTTTGATCCAGCAAAATCAAACAGCTGCACCCCTTCCTAGTTTATATGTTCTTTCTCATTTATAATTTTCTGCCATCCGACCACATTCTGATGCTGTTTTGCCACATGTGTCTTGATTTTCAGCTGTGAAATGTTGCAAAGTATGTTGTATGTCTTGGGCTGGCCTTGCCTACACTCCTGAATTTATGGATTGAGAGTATTCAGCCAGTCAAGAGTATTCATCCCCCTTTTCTTTGCCTTCTCCCCTGCCCTTCTTATGAACTGGCATTCTAACATTTTGATTCCTAAAATTGCTTCAAGTTCCCAAACCTCGAAGTCTATTTAATGATCTGGTTAATTTTTGCCAAGTCAAACATGCAGCGGCATGCAAACGCTTTTCATGTGCACATAATATTCAACTATTAAATCCACTCAGAACAAAGTGAAAATATACATTTGCTGAGAAAATTATTACATTAACAAAGAATATATAACTGCCTTGTTAAAACAGTTGCACTCGCTACCAATTCATTTGACGATCAACCATGAAATAATGAGACCAGACACCAGAATTTGATAATAAAGGCCACTTTGTTTAAACTGACCTATTGAAAATTGCATTGGCCTGAAAAGGAGCAATAAGGGGGAGCAACCTGATTTGGATCCAGCTGAGGCAGAAGTCACTACATGACAATCTCCTCAGGCTTCCCATGGGTAAAACACCTCAGCATATCCATATTGCTTTGGTTGCTCCCTGGCCTGGTATAACCGGAAGGCCACCTGGGGGACTCCCATCCAAGCCTCAGGGCCCTACGAGCAAGAGCCTGGATCTCAGGTGAATCTCAAGGGTATCCTCCTTCCCTGAACCCCTGGGATTCAGGGCCCTAAAGAGGGAGTTCCAGAGCCCTACCTTACACCAAAAGGGTGCCAAGAAGTGAACACCAAATTCTTACTCTCCTCTGCTACTTAGAATCGTAAAGTTGAAAGAGACCACAGGGGCCATCCAGTCCAACACCCTGCCATAGAGGTATAAATCATCATCAAAGCAACCCCAGCAGATGGCCATCGAGCCTCTGTTTGAAAGTCTCCAAAGAAGGAGACTTCACCACACTCCAAGGCAGCATATTCCACTGCTGGACAGCTCCGACTGTCAGGAAGTTCTTCCTGCGGTTCAGATGGAATCTCTTTTCCTGTAATGAATGAAAATCGGTTTAAGACACCACCCCAAACCAACTATCCCTATGCCATCAACTACAGTATGGGATGGAGGGGAAAATGGTATAAAAAGGACAGGGGAATTCCCGTCTGGCCCTGAAGCAACCAAATAAACTCACGCTGTACAGAGGGTAGGAGGGAGGGTTAAGTGAACAATCCAAAATGACACATGCTGGGGCGGACTGGTATAAAAGAGCCCAAGCCCCACTCGGGCGTGTGTTGTGATCTGGAAGCAAGTGCCAATCACAGCCCACGCCCTGGTCTCTGACATGGAGACCATCAAATGTTTACCCTCCCCCAGGGTGACTGCATCATACAGGTCCAGGTAAGTATTCCAGGCATATTTCAAAGTGCTGCTCATGACCTCTGAAGCCTCACACAGCTTAGGTCCAGATTACCTGAAAGACTGTTACCTTCCTATGCCAACCTGCCAAAATCTTAAGATTTAGAGGGGAGAGTTTTCTCTCGGTCCCTAAAGCCATCACAGGCTTGTTTGATGAGGACATGAGAGAGAGCATTTTTATCAGTTGCTCCCACCCTCTGTAATTCCCTACTATGGGAGGCCAGGCAGACCCCCTCCCTGCTCTCCTTTCATTGGCAGGCAAAGATCTTTTTCGCTTAAACAGGATTTTAAAATGTAGTTACTCACAAGAAGGCTTCTTATTGGGCTGTGGTTTTTTTCCCCCAACTTTTACATGCCTTTTAAATAACTTTAAACTGCTTTCATGTGACATTTTAACTTTTTTTTTATTTATCATTTTTGTATATCATTTTAATACAAAACAAATATTGAAAACAGTTTCTCCATCATAGTTTTATCTACATACATTAAAGTTTACCGTATTTTCTTATCCTCCTACACTTCTGCCTAAAATCTTAGTATTAACATAAATGTTACCAGTTATTTACGTACTTCAACAGTTGTCTTTTAATAACCTTCGTTTCAGGTCCTTATGTACTAGATATTCTATTAAGTAACCTCAACACTTCAGTACGTATTTTCTTAATACCCTTTGGAACATAATAATGTATTTTTCCCCGACTACTCATTCTCAAATGCTCCTTATATATTAATTATATTTTATGTTGGAGGTAATTATCTATTGGAGCCCACTCGTTTTTTATGCCTTCTTCTGTTTGGTTTCTTAATTTTCGTGAAAGAGACAATTTTAAAACGTTATACAGTCACATTTTTCAGCTTCACTTTCACATATTTGATCATCTGTCAGTTTCTTCAACCCGTGCCCCTCTACACACACACATCCTTTGGGCACTTCTTTTCTAGAGGAAACTTCCTTCTCTTTGGTTCTGATCAGGCTGTGCAGTCTTTTAAAAACCCACCTGTGATCCTCTTCTTCCTCTACCAGCTGCTATGAGGACAGCTCACAGGCTGATTTTTCAGAACCACATCCCCGATACACACCAAAGAAACAGCATGGACAAGTGAAAGGAAGTATAAGGCCACTATGCCAACCCACCTTCTCTCTCCTTTCCTTGACCTGGGCCATTTCCGCACTACACTGTTATAGTGCTATTATTCCACTTTCAACATCCTGTGGAATCCTGGGGTTTGCAGTTTAGGGAGGGGCATTTAGAATTCTCAGCCAGAGAGCTCTTTGGCCTCAGGAAACTACAAATGCCAGAATGCCACAGGATGCTGAAAGTGGAATAATGGCACTATAACAGTGTAGTGTGGAAATGGCCCTGGTTTGGACCCTGGGTGCCTGTTCTCCCCACCATGCCTCAGCCCACTCCCCACAGATGTACACACACACATTTTGATATTGGCAATTTTTCCAATTTTGCAAGGGCCCTGCACCCCTAACCCTAGTGAATGCAGAAGGCCCACTGTAGTTGGATTTTTATTGCTTCCTTTTGTGAGCTGCCTTGACTACCATTCTCGGAGAAAGGCAACATATAAATGAAATCAATAACAATAACTTCTGAAAAAATGAGCACCCATCATGTTCATCAATATGACATGCATCAAATTGGAACAACACAACATATACTTTGCAGTCTACTGAACTCTTGTGCTGTCTGTAGGGTTTTTTTTTCCCCTTTCCTTTTTTACATTTTTTTTTTCAGTTAGTGAACATTTAAAAAAAATAAAATCATGTTCGTATTATTTGAAATCCAAGAGACAGAGATGAAAGATTACAGATGTAGAGGAAGTATCGTGATGTCTGAGTGGCATTTTTTTTTATTTCTTCACAATTAATTAACATAAAACTGACCTTCTATCTCTCACCAAAGGTGTTTTATGGAAACAAGACACAATAGGGGAGCCTCAACAAATTGTCTTTTCTTTTGTAAAACTGCTCAGAGGTTAATTAAAAGCAATGGATCCTTTGATGCCTGCCTCAATAATGTCTTTCCACCCATTTTTCTATCTGAATATGTTCGGGTTTTGTTTAGTTTTGTTTTTTCTAAAAACAAAAACAAAAACGCAGCAGAATGAAATAGAAAAGCACAGCTTTCTATCAAAATGCAACAAAGACCTTGCTTTGCTGGCGGAGAAGGAATAATGATGGGTGATCTCTTTGGAGGGTTGATTCATAATGAGTTTCTCTCCACCAGCAAGCTCATTTGGAGCTGAGGTAAAATGGGCTTCAATTAACTTGTTTAAACACAACTAAATGCCCATGGTATTCTTTAGGGAACTCTGGGAGCTATTGTCTAGAACAATCCCTTTTCCAAGCTATTGGTATTTTAGCAGTTGCTTCTCAAAGGTCCATCAACACTAATACTCATTCCACCCAATGGGAATGACTAGATTGCATGACATAATATCCTTCTCTAGGACATTGCATAGGGCAGGCGGTAGAGGGGGAGGGCATGGCCTACTCAAGTGTAAAGATGGATCCTTAAAAGCTAAAGTCAGGCTCATCTTGTGCATCAGTTTTTTTTTCAACTGTTGTGTAGGGTTGTAAAAGCGGGATAGTGTGGAAGGCTGACAAGAAGACAATCAATTCATTTGAAATGACGTGTTGAAGGAGCATTTTACAAATACTGAAGGATGTACAAACGATTTTTGAAACATACGATAGAAGTCTGTATACTTGATCCGTATAGGAAGAGAATTCTAAAGATACCAAGATGGTGATGCCTGCCTCCAGAATAGCTTGCACTAGAGATGGACTAACTGAATCCTCGAATCCTCAGCAAGGATTCGAGATTTGCGAATCCAAATCCCTGTGCAAAAATAGGCGAACTGAATCTTTCAAATCCATCAACCCCAAAATAGGTTTTTTTTTAAAAAAAAAAGTTCTGTTTAAAAAAAGTTTTTAAAAGTTTTTAAAAATTTTTAAAAGTTGCTTTTTAAACCCTTTTTTAAAAAAGGATTTGAAAGATTCAAGATTTGTGAGATTCGTGGATTCTCAAAACCTTCCAGGGATTCAGATCCGGACTTGGATTCAGAAAATTCTGGATTTGTCCCATCCCTAGGTTGAACCATTTAGATAGATACTTGAAATGGCTGAGACTGCAACCATTTCTTCACTCCACTGTTACAGTGCTATTGTTCCACTTTCAACATCCTGTGGAATTCTGGGGTTTGTGGTTTACTGAGACCAAAAAACTCTCTGGTTCAGAATTCTGAAGGCCCCTCCCTAAACTGCAAACCCCAGGATTCCACAGGATGTTGAAAGTGGAATAATAGCACTATAACAGTGTAGGGTAGACATGGCCATAATCTCATTCTGCTCCATAAGGAACACCTTTTTGGGAGATAGTGCATCAGTAACATGTGGTATTTCAACATCAGTGGGGAAATAGATCCATTCCAGGTTTTGCTGCCCTACTCCAGAAATATGGAGATTGGACACAAGGCATGGGTTGAACAGTTAACTGGTGAATTGCAAGGTGGGGAGCTACCAAGTATGTAATTGCAATGGGGCAGGGTATCCCCACCCAATCTCCTTCCTAGCCAACTCTGGGAGAGGTATTTGAGCCCGGGGAGCAACCTCAATTTACTGGGTTGCTATCTAGCCAGCCCTCAATGTAGAAAGGCTTTTCCCAAGGCACCTCCATTCTCGAGACTGACATCTTAAAGGACAGGTGTTTCCTAGACAAATTCCAATGGTTAATCTCCTTCACACACCTGCAGGTCCCGTGACCTCAAGAGGCAATTCTAGAGACTCATTCTTCACCAGATAGTGCCTACTGGTGCTCACTGTACCGCCTTTTCATTCCTTCCGTCCACATGCACGCTTCCTCCAGAGTCACCACCTATTTAAAACTGCACCCAATGCCATTTTTTTCCAAAGCCCACTCTTCCCTGCTTCAGTTTAGGTTTGGAAAAAATATTCAAGAATATTTGAAAAGGGATTGAAAATGTGTGTGTGCGTTTTTGTTTTTGTTTTGTTTTTGACTATTGAGAAATCCTAATGAGAAGAATTGTGGATGGACAAGAATCTTGACTGTTTGGGACTTATTCTGCCCAGATTTTTCAAGTTTTGCAGAGAAACTAGTATTTTCTATGCAGGAAACAGCATTTTTTGCACAGAAAATAATACCTCTATGTGGAAATATTCCTTGTTGAGTAATAAAGAAAAGCTATTTTGTGCACAGAAAATGCCTCAATTCTGCACAAACACTTCACAAAAAATTGATTTGCCCTGAAAGGAGCATTTTCCCTTCAAGAAACTGCATTTTTTGCACAGAAAAGTAGAAATGGTGTTTTCTCCTCAGAAAGTTTTGTTTATAGTGCAAATCAACAATGTGAGAAATTTTTCACAGAACAAGTTCCCAAATTGCAAATCATTTAAAAAAAAATGTGTGGTTGTTGAAGTCTTTCTGGCAATAAGAAGGTAACAGCTAAAATGACTCATTGTTTCCTTTTGAGAAGAAAATTAGTGATAAATTACATTCCCACCTCAGTGGAGGCTAATGGAAAAAAATGGGAAAGGGGAGAAAATTCCTGCTCATCTCTGTGACACCCAGCCCAAGCCTACAATGAACTACAGGTAGGTGGTTGTGCTGAGCATCTTACAGGCAGGTGAGTGTGCTGAGCATCTGGGACAAAAAAGGATGCATATGAGGCAGTGCAAGCTTAAATAAGCCCCTTGGCTCAACCTCACACATCAGCAACGTGGCACTTAGCTTAGCACCACCTGCTTCCTGCCAGCCTCCTTTCCATTGTAGGGCAGCAAGCCCCGCTCCAGGTTACAAATTGTTCTGGAGCTGTGTTAGTTCAAATGTGAAAAGGTAAGCATTAAAATGGAATTAAACTTCCCACAACCTTTTAAAAGAATTTAAACCATACAGCTAAAATAATAAAAAGCAGAGTTATGAAACAGTACAGCTAAGACTAAAAAAAAGTACAGTACTGAAAAATCTTCGGTTCTTACATTCTTGTTGGAATTAAAAAAAGTGTTTGCCTGCAAAGAGAGAGCTATTGTAGTTTCCCTACAAAGGGATTCCCGGAGCCTAGGGGCAGCCACCGAGAAGTTTACATTTTCTTTAAAGTTGAGGAACCCTTATTTTCTGAATTGGAGTCTGTAGGCTGACAAATACAGGCTGTGAACATGCAAAATTCATTTAATATGCCAATGGTTTGAATGAATTTATTTAACATTCCAAGCTAGGGAAATGTCACATGACTCATAACACACCCAGAACATCAGGGTGTGCAACAATGTGCATAGTGAGGTATTTTAGCATTGCTACACCATGTTTAGCTTTATCATTTACACCAGTACAATGTGGTTGAGTTTACATCCCTTCTACAGAAGAAGCACCTTCGTTGGAGGCAGTATATCAGTCATAGCTGGTGGCTTCAGCATCAGCAGAGCAGTGAATCCATCCTGGATTTTGGTCTATCTGAGATGATGAGGTATATCTCCAAGAATCAATGAGACCATTTGGATACAGCCTTGAAAGTCTGGACTAAAGCACAGAGTGGATTCACCACTCCACTGACATGCAATCAACTACCTGCCACCGCCTGTAATCTTTTGCCTAGACTAGAAAAATCTGTGCTTCAGGTTGCCAAGCCTGCTGAATGGAACCATGTTGGGTTTTCTATATATAAAATCAAGCCTCACTGCATCCTATAGAAACAGACTAATTCATGAACTGTCATGTTTTCCAACATCATTTCTCCTTAGACTATCCACTCCAAAATAGAAAAACAGGTTTCATGGGGGCAGAGAGAAGGAGGAATGTGCTAGTGGACTGCAGAGAATTTTAATACATCTTTGCACTTTCCCACCCAACACCCTTGCAGCATTAGAAACTACCCTCACCTACAAATCAAACTCTAGTCTCCTAGAGAACCTCGATGTATTCTCAGCTTTGATATGCATTTCCTTCAAAAGGTCAGCTTGCTTCAGATAAAACAGAGTATTATTTGGAGAAGGGAAAAAAAAGATTTTAATACAAAATAGACCTCTCTCAATTCTCTATGTCTGTATGAGATGTTTAAAAGGACAGTCAGAAAGCCAATGGGGAAAACTGTGTTGTTTATTAGGGAGAGTAGAAACACCTTTTAGAAGCACAGGATGATGATGATGATGGTGATGGTGATGATGATGATGATGATGATGATGATGATGATGATGATTTTAATCTGTACAGATCATCTGCAAAGAAGATTTCTGTGGATATTACAGGCTATCAAAAAGGCAAACAAACAGGTCAGAGAGTCAATGAACCCTAACCCTAACCCTAAACTCTCCCTTGAAGCCAAAATTACTAAGGTGAGGCTAGCATGGTTTGGACACATAATGAGATGTCATAACTCATTGGAAAAGACAATGATGCTAGGTAAAATAGAAGACAATAGAAAAAAGAGGTAGACCATATTATAGATGGACAGACTCAATCAAAGAGGCCACAGTTCTGAGCCTGCAAGACCTGGTAAGAACAAACATTTTGCATAAAAACCCAACCTTTGCACAAATTGATTTTGTGGAGCTATGCACACACAGAGATGGACAACCCATTCTATGATAGCCCGTTAATGAGTCCATGCAGCAAAGTAAGGCTTCTCACATATTTCCATTTTGCTCATTTTATAGAGATGTGCCACGGGCACTCTCGAAATATGCAAATTCTCTCCCAAAAACCAGAAAAGGAGAAAAAAAAATCTTGCCAATATAGGATATTTTTCCCCCATAGTCTTGTGTATCAGCTGAGGACAAGCCAGTTCAGGATTTACCTGCTAGTTCATCCTACTTTCAGAACCAGGTAGAGAGGAAGGAAATCTAGTGAAGAAGAAAGGAAGGCAGGCAGGCCAACTGGCCAGCCTACAGACTTCATAAATTCTTATTCAGAACAGCGGTTGGAGAGGAGATAAATGCATACCCATATACACACAGCAGAGAAACGTATATACACGCATGATAAACACACACAAGGGAGAGGAATCATACCTTTGTGATTCAAGGCATTGCATCACCTGTAAACACTTTAAGTGGACTGTCACTTTTAGGATCACAATGACTGACAGAACCTACTATATTAAACAACCCATCACCTGCTGGTCTTGCAATCTTATATATGTGATTCAGTGCATACATACAGGATGTCATCTGCAGCGTATGGGGAAAACAACCACAGACCTGAGTATAGCTTTCAGGAACTGCAAGTCTGCAATCCTGACCACAAAGCTGGAGCAACCAGTGGCTAGGCATTTCAACTGAGAGCATCCTAGCCTCTCTGATTTATCCCTCTTTGATACTGAGGTGCCACCTTTTTGAGAGCATTTTGGACAAAAGGGAGAATTTCTGGATTCAAAGACCTAAGACCCTTGTAGCACATGGCCTCAGTCTAGAGAATAATGCCACCATCATCCACTGAAGAATTTTGAAAGCTAAACTGCCACCTTGGCTGTAGTTCAGTTTAGTATTTAGCGACTGAAGAAGGAGGAAGCTAAAAGGGTTTTGTTCATTTGATTTTTTTTCAATTCTGTTTGTTAATTGCTTCAGTGATATATTACCAGAATCCTGTGGGATTCTACAGGAATTAGAATTGGCAGTTCTGTAATGTCCCTATCCAATAAAAGTTATGCTATCATGCTATTATGTAGGGGAGGCAAGAAAATGACCAAAGTGCATTGGAACCAATGTGCATCAGTCCTGGTGTGGATTGGTGTTGTTGTGCATCAGTCTCATTGTGCATTGGGGTATTGACAAGTGAATGTTTATTACCCTGTTTACTGGGGGTCCCGTGAGGGACACCAAAATGTGCTCAACAATAGGTGGGGAAGATTAGCTCTGAGCGCTGCTTTAGCATTATGAGAGGCAGGGTAACTTAGCAGGATCTTGAGCCCTATGTCTACGGGGTCAGGCCGAGTCAAGGAGCACACAGAAGTTGAAATAATAAATGTGGTTTTATTAAAACACAATCAAAACAGTGTATGCGGCACACTCACACAAGATAACTAAAGAAATAAAGGTTGGAGTGGGATAGATGGGTTTTTAGAGGAGTTGTTGCTTTGGGTGATACTTCACCTGTCCTGAAGCCCAGCTGGAAGCGGAGAAGCTGGGGAGCGTGGATCTCAGCACATGGAGCTGAGGGGAAGGCTTGCTGGACAAAGCAACAGCAAGGCGGGATGGAAGCCAAGAGCGATCCAAGAGCAATCCAAGGAAGCGCTCAAAGTCAGGGGTTTTTATAAGGAGAATTGTGACCGCAGGCTAGGTTGGACTTGGGGAAAACAATAGATTTGGGGCTGGAGACAAAGCCTCGGAAAGGTCAGAATTTGAATGATTGAGTTATAGCCAAATTGTCAATAGGATAGCCGGTATGCAAACGCGGAGTACTTGAGCGTTATATAGTCAGATCATCAAGCTGCCAGCGCAGGGCAGAGGATCTTTTGAAAGCCGTGTGCGTACCTAATGAAGGTACTTGCCTTGAGGTCTCCTAAAGCGACGAGTTGGCTGTTTCTGGCCTGCCTGTATTGTTTCGGAATATTACGGCGATTATCAGCCGAGCCTGTGTGCGTGCCTGTCCGGGGGCCTCACAAGCACGTGGGAGGGAATGGGTATGTGAGGCCGAATTATCGATATCAATAGATATCTTTTTATATCCCCCAAAGCTCAGGCTGGCCAGGGCAGTAACATGCTGATGTGCATTGGTATGTTCTTACCAGTGCCCCATTATGCATCATCACAATTCACTAATAGGGTTTCTTAGCACCTCTGTTTTATAGCTAATTGTACATAAAGTTATTTAATGTACACAGTGAAAGAGGATTTCAGCCAATCTATATCTATCTATTTTTCTATCTATCTATCTATCTATCTATCTATCTATCTATCTATCCATCCATCCATCCATCCATCCATCTATCTGTTTTATATCTATTTGTCTTTCTATATGTCATGTATGTGTTTTGTGTGTGTTTGTGTAGCCAAAAGCAAAACCACACTGAGAAATATTTATTGTACATCCCTCCAAAACAATCTGCAACTGGGTATCTTATCTACCCAAGTGTAGAGTGCAGACACTATTAACTCCAACACCCCTCCTGAGAGCTGTGATCACTAAGCTGCCATTTTGGAATCCCTTCCCCAATTAAGTATCATGCCCCCTTTATTCATTGTTCAAAGTCTCATTACTGATTCAGACAAGTGAGTGGTGATCTCTGCCCGCATTTGCCAGAGATACTAAACCACAATTCCTTTTTGTCTCCTCCAGGAAACTTAAATAAGTCACATTTACAGTGTTCACCAACTGTTCCCCTGTTTTTAAAACTGAAAGTTTGATTGCCATGAGGGAGAAAATAATCAAAGCTGTTTTATTGCTATTTGCTGGGCAGAAAACAGAAGGCAGTGACCTTCGCTCGTAGTAAAATCAGGAAAGAAATCAAGCCTGTCACATTGGCAAATTCTTATTCTCTGAACAGCACCTGGCTGAAACTCAGGAAAGGTGTTTTTTTTTTAATTACAGCTCCCATAATGCCCAGCTAGAATGACTCAAAGTTGCCATGCTGGCTGACGAACTTTGGGAGTTGTGGTCCAAAAAAAAATGGCCATGATTCTACATGGTGCTTTCATAATGCAAATCTACACTCATGTAGTTCAGTGGTGACTGTATTACACCACCCTTCTACTGAATACCAACATTGTGTAATCAATAGTGTATCTGCCAGTGCACCCACCTATTGACTCATTGTGCAATGGAGATGAACTATGGCTGTGTTTACAATTCCAGCAAACCCAGTGATACACTGGAGACACTGACGAATGGTTAAGCACCATCCAAGAATTTCTCTGGCTGAGAATTCTGAGCTCTAAATGGTAAATCCCTGGATGCCATAGGAGGTTGTCACAGCAGTCAAAGTGGGACTACGATTGTGTAGTGTGAAAGGGCCCTCAATTAAATAGGCAGTCATTGGCAGGTAGGCAGGGGAAATAATGAAGGACCAGTGATGGTGAGCACCCCTAGGCGGCTATTTGGTGAAGAGGTCATCTTCAGACTTGGTCATGTGGATCACAAGGCCTGGGAGCGGGAAAGGAAACTATGCTTGGGGCCTGCCCAGGACCATGGGATGGGTGTGGAGGGGAAGGTGGGTCACTCTTGTAAGTGTTGATGGCTGGAACTCAGAGCTTGAGTGCTTCACCAAGGGGTATCTGAGGAGGTCAGGTTGGGAGCCCCTTCCTCAGGTGGAACCCACATTAGGCTCCTTGTCCCTGAATATCATTAAGGTTAAATTTATACATTTAAATCTACTAATATATAAAAGTCAAAGTTCGCTTGTTTGTCTGTGGTCAGGCAGGTGAAGATCTCATATGATTGGCTGCCTGTGAAGATTCTATGGAATCCTGGGGTTTGTAGTTTAGGGAGGGGCCTTTAGAATTCTCAACCAGAGAGCTCTTGGGCCTGTCTTGAATAGGCTGGTTGCTACGGAGATGAGGCCTAGCAGCAAGGAGGAGGGCAGTGTATTCCCTCAGGAACCCAACCTCTGTATGTTAACAACTCTGAAAAACAGACTGGATTGGGGAATACAGGGAAAAGTTACACTTACTTGACAAGACAGTTTGGGAAATTAGAGACACAGGATCTCAAATCTTTCTAACAAGTATTACTTATTAGAAAATAAAATCCCAGGCAATGCCACGTATGTATGCTGGTATTTAATGAATTGGTCCTTCAGTACCCAACTCTGGCATGAGGGCTCAAACTAGATGGCCAGAAAATAATCTAAATGGAGAAAACATTGATGAAAGAAAAGATTGCATAGTCTCATCACATAACACAAAGGAGTTTTATTGAGAACAATGCAAGACACTGAAGAATATCTACCTATAAACACACAGCAGCTGGTTTTGGAGTTCATCTCTTTTCAGTGTAATCGCTGGAGGATTCAGAAGGAATCAGTTGTGGAGGTGGTGATGATGACAATGATAATGATGACATTTATTTACACTCCGCCTTTTCCCCAAAACTGAGATTCAAGGTGATTTACAAATTAAAACACAGTACAGTTAACACATACAAAAGATAAGCTTTGCAATGGAACTAAACTACCAAGAACATTTTAAAAGAATTTAAAACACACAGTCAAAACAGTAAAAAGCAGAAAGCAAAGAAACAGTCCAGTACTGAAAAAATCTTCAGTTCTCAAAAGTTTATTGGAATAATAATTTAAAAATGTTTCTGCTGCTGACAGAAGGACTGTAAAGAGAGAGTAATTCTAGCCTTCGTAGGAAAGGATTCCCATAGCCTAGGGGCAGCTACTGAGAAACCCATACTCTCTTTAAAGTTAAAGAATGTTTCTTTTCTGGACTAGAGTCTCTAGTCTGGCAAATCCAAGCTGTGAATGTGCAGCTGGCATTCCAACCAGAGAAGAAATCTAGGGAAACATCACATGACTCATAACACACCCAGAACATTTGGGGTCTGCACAAATGTGCATAGTGATATATTTGCAGATTTCTTCACCATTTGAAGCTTTATCATTTATATCTGTACAATGTGGCTCAGTTCACATCCCTTCTACCGAAGGAGCACCTTCTTTGGAGAGAGTACACCAGTCATGGGTGGTGGCTTCAGCATTAGCGGGATGGTGAATCCATCCCAGATTTCAGACTGAATTCTAAAAGAGCTATCCAAGATAGTGCGACCTGTCTCCAAAATCAGTTGAACCATTTCAACTGAGCTTTGAAAGTCTGAAATAAAACCCAGAGCAGAATGACATCCTCCCAACATAGAAAGCACAACCAGTTGCTGCTTATATTCTTTCGCCTATGCTAGAAAAATCTCTGGATATGGTTACCAAGCTTGGTTGAATGGAACCATGTTGGGCTTTCTATATATAAAGTCAAACATCACTGTGTCCTATAGCAACAGACTAATGCAGGAACTAGTACGTCTGCTGAAATCACTTCTGTCTAGACCATCCACTCCAAAATAGCTGTAGATTCTATATTTCTTGCTAAAAGAAAAACAGGTTGGGGGGGGGGAGAGAAAAGGAGGAATGTGCTACTGAACCATAGATCATTTCAGTATCTCTTTGCACTTTCCAAATACTCTCTCCATTTTCACTCTCATCCCACCCAAAACCCTTGGAGCTTTAGAAACCAACCCCACAGTCTACAAATCAAACTCTAGTCATCTAGAGAACCTGGTTTTATTTTCAACTTTAATATGCATTTCCTTCAAAAGGTCAGCTTGCTTCAGATCACACAGAGTATCCATTTGGGGAAGAAAAAGAATTTTAATTTAGAACCCCCTCTCTAAATTCCCTATGTCTTTTTAAGATGTTTAAAAGGACAAGACAAAAAGCTAGGGAGAAATGTTGTTCTGTTTATTAGAGGGAATAGAAACACTTTTAGGAAGCATAGGATTATTTTTTTAAAAAAAATCTGTACAGATGATCTGTAAAGGAGAAAAGTTCTATGGATACCATGGACTGCCCAAAAGTCAAATAATTGGGCCCTAGAGCAAATGAAACCTGAACTCTCCCTAGGAGCCAAAATGACCAGACTGAGATGATCATACGTTGGACACACCTTGAGATGATGCAACTCCCTGGAAAAGACAATAATGCTTGATAAAGGATGAGGCAGTAGGAAAAGAGAAAGACTGCACTACAGGTGGATTGATTCAATAAAGGAATCCACAGCCCCAAATTTGCAAGACTGGAGCACTGCCACTGGTGACCACGGCTCAGAGGGACTTCCCATTTACAGGATCACCATGGGTCACATCTGACTTGATGGCAAAGAACAGCACCAGTTGAAGCTGCATTCACATATAGAAAAAATCATTTTGAGAAATTGAAAGTTGCTCATGAACAGAGACCTTTGAGCTGAAAGGAGCAACAATGACTGCTTCAGAAGCATAGATGCTCCAACTCACCTCTCAAATCAGAAAAGTTCTCCTTTTCTTCTAAATGACTCAAAGCGGAGACCGAAGATAGAAATACCAGAGGGAAAGCTAATCCAGGGAGATGGAGGAGAAATGGAAAGACAGTGTTGCTGAAAGAGTGCTTGCTAATCTTTAAACGTGAGCAATTCTGTCACGCTGATCTTCCTTCCTATGCTGTACACTATTAAAAATACTGATAACGTGTAATACAAAATAATGAATTGTTCTAAATGGTTGAAAAATTAGTATTTTTTAGCAGATAAAGTTAGTAATTGAATATGTACCTTTAAGCAAGATGATGGGTGGGTGTTACAGTATAACCAAGGCAACATGCTTTTTAGCAATAGAAGGAACTGTCTTATTAATAGGATGTGAAAACAGATAAAGACACCAGACTGAAAAACAACCCATTGCTGGCTGGCCTGTGCTGGGAGATAAAGATTTTAACTCTCTGAGGAGAAAAACAGCAAGCAATATAGCTCTAGAGATTAGGAGCATTTTGCATGTGTCTGCGTGCATATTTTACAACCAATGGAATCCAAATGTGTATTTTTGAAAGGACAAGGAGAATATAAATTTCAGATGGAGAATGTGTACAGGACTGACTTATTTTCTGGGGAACACAAAAGTCAGTCCAATTATACAATTGATTTTAATTAAATAAGTCTTCTTACCTTACTCAATCTCTCTGAGTTGTTTTTCATTGGCTTCATAAACTCAGAGACAGGCAGATTTGCGGTAACAATACTACACCATTGTCTTCTCTTTGAGAGTCTATGATTTAAAGCCATTTCCTATTAGGAGTCTCCAGTGATGGAGAGAAGATGATTCAAGGTGAATCAGCACAGATGTTCTTCATCCAAATTTATACCATTTATACTCTTTTTCATTCATTTGTTTCTTCATTTTTAAATCAGATTCATTTGGGACTTCTCTGGAGGCTTTGCTGCTCAAAAAAACCTTTTTGGAACAGAATTGTGCCCGTCCTCCAGAAAAACTTAGTCATTCCTTTGAATGAAACTTAATTTTTCTTGCCTTTCTGTGAATCCACTCCAGGGTTAAAATTGGAACTTCAAAGGAGCCTTCCAGGTGCTAAGCCCTAGCTTCCAAACATTGTAGACAAATTTCAGACAATATTTATTTAACATCCCACTTTTCTCCCAGGATAATTTAAAAACTCACAATGCATTCTCATTGCCTCATTGACATTGCAGCCAACAGCTATCACTTGAATAAGCATGTACTTTTTTAGATTTTTTTTTTTAAAAAAAAATTACTTTATTTTAAAGCAGAGGTGAGTAACTGAAGGGGGACAGCAGAAAAAACTGCCTCTGGGTCATGTACTAGATAACTCACACTCCACAAAACTTACTCAGAAGTAGACAGTGGTTTATTTTTATGAATAACCACAAGCATCACAGCACTCTGCCACAGAAGTAGCCAAAATTGAAGGGTACGTATATCATGCCTCTTTTATAGGTTATCAATACAAGCTTGAGCATGCAAAGCAGTCATCAGTCAAAGCCATAAACCCCTTCATGTATCTATCCTCCCTTTACTTTTCCAGGCTGGGGCTTGCCACAGCCCCATGTGTTCAGTAGACTAACTGAGAGAAAGAAGTTGGTAGCATAAACATCTGATGAGCCTCACTTAAGTCTATGAAAGTATATGCTACCAACTTCTTTCTCTCAGTTAGTCTCAAAGGTGCAGCAAGATCTCTGTGCACAATGTCATTTCTAGAGTGCATAGAGACAGCAGTGTAACCCATGGGATGGGATGGGATGGGATGGGATGGGATGGGATGGGATGGGATGGGATGGGATGGGATGGGATGGGATGGGGACACAGATTGTCAGATTGCCAAGCTCATGGAAATACTAACCTGTTGAATGTGTATTCTTTGCTAACTGCTACTTTGTATTTAATCGTTGAAAAATCCAGTACTTCTAATTGCTGCTTCATTGTAATCCAAAGGTTGCTTGCTGTTGCATTGTGTTTCATGTTAGGGAAGAGTGGGAAACTGGAAGTAAGGCTAGCAGTGGTAGGACGTTATGAGAACAAAGTAGTGTTGACATAGGAAGAGAGAAATATGCAAGGGGTGGTCAATAAGTCAGCTTATTGACTCAATGGGTTTATTTTAGGTGGGACTACCTATAGAATTCAGATCAACTTCTTTACTGTAAGAGCAGTTCAATACTGGAATAGAGTGGGGAACTCTCCTTCTTTGGAGGTCTGTAAATGAAGGCTGAATGAACATCTGTTTTATTTATCTATATCCAACCTTTCTTCCAGTGTGTGACCTTTCAAGAATGCTTTAGCTGCGTATTCTTGCATGCCAGGGGCCTGGACAAGATAGCCCTTGTGATCCCTTCCAGTTCTCAGATTCTAGGATTGCTGATCCTATGAAAGCTCTTTGGGACCCCATCTGTCTTTCTTCAATCAAGGGACTTGAAAGATGAATAGAATTCAACTTGATCTTTGTATTATTAGTAGTAGGTGTGCCTCTCTGTAAGCAGGCTGAAGAGTCCTATAATAAAATCTAGTCCAATTGAAGCTTAACCTTGCGTGTAATGCTCTGTAACAGCAGTTGGTTAAGTGTTCCAAGATTACTCCAGGCATAGAATTTTCAAAACAAGGCTCTCAGAATAGAAGGCCTATTGTTTTGTCTCCTAATAAAAGTCAATACTGCATGGCCCTTCAAACACGGTTTGTGTTAAAAGTCCTCCTTATTGTTAAGCAAAACCAGCTCATTGCACGATTAGCAAAATACATATGCGCACACTGCTGTGGAAGAGGGTCTGAAAAATCAGCATTTCAAAAAAAAGTTACAACTGGGTCACATATTTGTAAATTATTCCTTTTGTGATGGACTAACACAGGGTTGCTGATTATTTACAGGGGAAAATTACAGGGATGGGGTGGAACCTGCAGGACTTGGAAGCATATTTCCAAACAGAACCTGCAGAATGTGCAAGACTTGGAAATATAGTCCCAAGCAGTAATTTTTCCAAGTTCTGTTTGTGATGGGTATACCAGCAAGTTTGTAATAATAGCTAGTCTTTCTTCCTTCAAGGCTTTAGACAACATAGTATGCGAGCCTCAAATGTTTCTTTTCTTACACACAGAGGCCAAGATCTGTTACCATACCCTACCATCACTCCTACAAGATAGATGATTTTTATAAATTCAACTTAATAATGACCAGAGAACATGATTGGGGTAATGCTGACCAGAGACATGTTTGGGGTCATGACAGTGGAAAAGTCCAGATAGGATTATGCAGAAAACCCTGATGCTGATGGGTTTGTGCTAGTTCTTTCACTGCTTTTTCAAACCCAATGGAAAGAAGATAAACTGCTCAGACAGAGCAATGAGAGATTATCCTTTGATCTTACCCTATGGAGATCTTCCTTATGCACCTTATCTGACTGAACATTAAGAGACTGTCATGAATCTCATCAATGTTTTGTCACTCCAGAGTTAAAGCAATCAGCCCATTCCGGACCCCTTTGCCAGTCCCATGGGAAAGCCGTCAAGGCTTTGTCAACGCATTCCTTCAGGAAGTAAAATAGGGTATTGAAATCTTAGCTTTGACCTCAGCCAATTGTACTAGATAGAACATAGTCCAGATTGCCACTCCTCCATGCTACCCTCAGATGCTGTCTGAGCCTCTTTTCTATGACCTCCTTCTTCAAAGACTGGTAATTATCACTCCTTCCACCCAATCTCTCTCTGTCCAGTCTTTCTTGCCTCACTTTCCAATAGCCTTGTATGGTTCTTAAGAGCATCTGATTCCTCAGTTCAATTCAACTTAACTCAGTTCAATTGTCAATTCAAAGAAAATACTTTGTTTACCTTTAGCTGGCATCCTCTCTACAGTTAGTACTGGTATACATAGGTGAAAAAAAAATCCTGCCATTACCCTCCTTTCACAGGTCTCTGTTGAGCTATAATTCCCCCAAATTCTAAGAAGACATTGGCATTGCGGGTAGACCTCAACATCCCCCCCCCCCCTTTAGGGTAACAAGATCCTACATCATTCTTGCATAGAGTAAACCTACACTCACATAGTTCAGTGTCGATTGTGCTATACCTTGAGTTGCCAGGTGAAAATGGGAACAGAGCTCCTATATGTTAGTTAGTTGCACAAAGGAAGAGAGAATTTCAGCAGGTGGCATTTATGTGACAAGCATCACCCACTGAAATTTGTTCTTTTACACAGCTATATAAGGTACGACAGCCTGCTTGTGCTTTCTCACCTGGCAACCATAGCTACGCTATTCTTCTGTTGAAATGCTGATGCCATCCAGGCCAACTGGATATCTGTGAACATCCCTGCTGTTTCCCCCATTCTAGGGAATAAAGTGGTACACTGAAGGCACTGATGAGTAGTTATACACACCTGAAATGTGAAATTGTTGGGGGACGATAGGAGTTTCAGCCCCACGGAAACGCAGCGGAAAACCAGAGTTCAGCGAGCCAACAGCAGCAGCCTTATTCCCCAGTAAGGATACTCATACACAGAGGAGTTTCTTCCAAAACAGGAGGCACTTTATCTTGCAGCAAAGTTCCGTTATATACAAAACATAGGACAGACGGACAAAAGCTTGCACCAGGTTTGGTCAACAGACAAATACATACTGGCGTTGTTTTGTTATATACATATCTACAACCAATCAGGTAGAGGTTTGCACACCTCCCTCTACCATCTGCACACGAGCCCAGTTTCTTATGCAACTTTGCAATTACCCACAGCTGGGGCATGATGTGAGTGTAGGTTTACTCTATGCAAGAACACTCTATGTGAGTGTAGGTTTACTCTATGCAAGAATGATGTAGGATCTTGTTACCCTAAAGGGGGGGGGGGATGTTGAGGTCTACCCGCAATGCTCTTTGCAGTGGGCTGATCATTTTCCCAGGGTTCCCTGCCTGGAATCCCTGACAGAAATTGCATGTGCAACAGTGACACTTGTAGAATACCACTTACTCTACTGTGAACCGAATATGGTCTTTAAGCCATGGCCAAAAAAAAAGTACAACCCTAACTATAATAAAACTTGTGTGGGGATAAAACACTGAGAAGATGCCATTAGAAACATTTAAAAAAACATTGTTCAGAGGGTGAATGGATTCCACTTTTATTAAACAGCAAAGAATGCATAAAGCTATACCATGAAAGTATTCATTTTTTTTAGGAAAAAATGAGTATGGACATTTTTGAGGCTCAACAGAGATGGAGAGAACATCTCTACTTTGCCTCTTTGACCTTTTGCTCTCTGGGCCAATTGACTTTTCAAAATCTCTTTCCTTGGTGTCTTCAGAACATATTCTGATGTGTGCAATTCCAAGATCAATCAGTGTAAATAAAACACGTCTTCTCTTTTTCCATTTTCAGCTTGAATGCACCTCTCACTGAAGAATGCAACAACTTGAGGCTTTTAAGAGGACATTCTCTTCCTGTGGGTTTTTGACCTTTTTTTAAAAAAAAGAAAAAAGTCCTCAAGCTCAGAATCTGTGTTTTAAGCAAATGTAATTAGAAGATGAAAAGAGGTCTGCTGGAGTGAACCCAAGGTTGATATATTCACTCTCCAAGAAGGACCAACTAGATACTTCTGGAAGTTCATAGGTGGGTCACGAAAGTGATATTTTACTTAGGGTATACTACCTTTTTTCTTCAGAGTCCTTCTCAAAATGGCAACCCTGAATGGCATTGTATCATTTCTTGACATCATTTAAAGCGAGTCCCAGATGAAAACAGGGGTACTTGGCAGGTGCTGGGGTGCTGACGGACTGAAACTGAGTTGGCATTTTGTTCCTTTACATGTGTTTTGGGGGTAATATTTCTGTTCATTTTTCAGGTGAAAATTGCTCCAATATGACACCATTTTTAAAAACAAAAAAGGGTGTTGGGAGCTTTGCAAGACATCTGGGGAGTTTAGACAATACAGAAGTCCAAGAGAAACATGTTGCCCACAAGCAGCACTTTCCCCATCCCTGCCATAAGAGAACTGCTGAAAGAGAAAGTGATGACCCACCAACATTGTCTTTGCAGTTGATCAGCTAAATAGGAAAGGAAATTCATGTCAGTACCTCCAAATCATTGAATAGCAATAGCAATAGCAGTTACATTTCTATACTGCTTATCAGTGCAAAGCACTTCCTAAGTGGTTTACAATGTGTTTAGCTAATTGCTTCCAACAAGCTGCATACTCATTTTACCAGACTACAGAAGGATGGAAGGCTGAATCAACCCGGAGCTTTGCAGGATCAAATTCACAACGTTGTTGCTGCAGTACTAGCATTTAACCACTGTGCCACCAGGGCTCATGAATACCAAGGTCTCTGAATTCACCAAATACCAAAGTCAGGATTGACCACGCCATCATTTTTTCAGTTTCTATGTATGGTTGTGAAGGCAGGCTGGTGAAGAAAGCTGAAAGGAAGAAAATCAACTCATTTATAATATGATGCTGGAGAAGAGTTTTGCATATACCATGGACTGCCAAAAAGACCAATAAATGGGTCCAAGAACAAATGGGACTTGAACATTCCCTAGAAGCCAAAATGACTAAAGTTAGACTGTTGTACTTTAAAGATGCTATGAGAAAAGAGGACTTATTAGAAAAGACAATAATGCTTGGTAAGATGAAAGTCAGTAGGAAAAGAAAGAGACCACATTCCAGGTGGATAAACTTAATCAAGGAAGCCACGGCCCAAAGGTTGCAAGACTTGAACAGGGCTGTTGATAACAGAGTGACTTGGAGGTTGCTTGTTCATAAATCAAAGTTAACTTGGTGGCCATTAACAACAACAAAACCTTCAAGTCCCCATCCATGATGTGCTTCATCATGCTGTTTCACACCTTTCTGAGGCAACTGGTTCCAAAGCTGAAAAGGAAACCACCAAGAAGAAGGGTCTTTCCTATGCACCAAGAACATCAGCATAGGTCCTGTTAGCTGAACAGGTGGTGGGTGAGGTTCCACTGACAAAAGTATAAAGGTCTGTGAGTAAATGAAGAAGAACAAAGAAAGTCATCTCCTCCTCTATCCAGGAGAGAGAGAGAGATACTTGTCTTTCCAGCAGGTCTTCAAAGATGAAGGTGCTCCATGGCTACCTTGGACAATTATCTATCCAAGGTAATCTTTCCAAAGCATCTTTAGCTCCACAAACACAGATAGAAACTAGGTATGGAAAGGCTGCCAACACCTTTCTCACTCAGTGGAGATGGCTCTTGTTACAAGGATGTACACCCCACTCCTTGATATGGTTTAATTGGCAGATATGATTTGATTGGCATGAAATATAAATTATATCCTGCTGTAGGTGTGAAGCTTGCTGGCAAAGAAGATTGCACACATGTGTTGCAAAACTAGGTCAGAACAAGACCTCAGGACATGGCTAGGTCATAATCAGGGAAGCTCCAGTGATAATGGACTTGCAGTTGTCCCTCAACAACTCAACCTTTAGAAACAATACTGCCCAAAATGGCTTCCATGGAAGGACTGATTATCTTTGACCTCCTCCTTTTGTCCAGCAAAACTTGCCTTTTGTCCCCTCACTTGTCCCACCCTTAAGGCACCATCACAATTCCCATCAGTCCCTTTGTCACCTAATGCTAAGCCCATTAGCTCATTCTGGGCCCCACTGTCCACTGTGTAAACCCCATTGTCTAATCTGCCAGAGAACAATTAACACCTTCCCCCTCAGGGCAGGAAAAGAATATTTAAACCCTGACTTTGGGCCAGATAACTCATAGTACTTTGGTGTACAAACCATCACTCTGATGCTCCAATTCCCAATCTGATACTACCCTTGGACCTTTGGTCTGAGCCACAACACCTCACCTCTTCACTTCTGGATTGGTAAATATCACCCATGATGCCCTAAAATCTTGCTATCCAAACTTTTCCTTCCCTTTTCCTTCATTTAGCCTTGTGTGACTGCAAGACAGCCTTGATCTTATGTGTGCAATTGTTAATTCCTGCAAACAAAGAAACTTACTTTTGAGTCTCTGGCTGTTTGTTCCTTACACTAGTACCAGTATACATAGGTACAAAATATCTCATAAGGTCCCCCCCCACCCATCTCGCAGGCATCCTCTTTGAGCTAACAATTCCCCACCATTTCACAGAGACACTGGCATTGTGGGTGGACCTCTGGGTTATATTTTGGGGTAACAGCTCTTTCTGCCTTTTTCCCCATCACTGCTGTGTAGCATCGAAAAAGAGCACTACAGCAAGCGTAACGGAGCATTAAACTGTCTGAGTGCACCATCGGGTTCCAGGCAGAGTAGGCTCATAAGGGAAAATTCAGTCCAAAACTACACAGAACTCTAACATTTTCAGCAAGAAGATTGACCCAGGCTGGAAGCTAATGAATACTGGAGCTAATGAAGATCTTACAATACTCATGATTTATATAATCAAAAAGAATGGGTTCCCATTCTTACCTTGTTCCCAGTGTAACTTGGTGAATATATGAGGCATTTTTTCAAAAGCAATCCTGTCCAGAGTGCATTGTAGTGTGTCAACTTGGCTGTAATCAAGGTGAGTGGACCTAAGGTAACTTTTTCCTTTCCTATAATTTTCATCATTTCTTACTGTTATGGCTTCTCCCACCTCCCCAGTTCTTTTCCCTCTATTAGACCAACAGGGAGGGAATTCAGAGACAGGGAAAATGCATTTCAAAGCAGAAATGACTTCAAATATTGCCATTAGATTTCTTGTCATTTAAGAGAAAAAAGGTGAAAGAAAAGGCTTTGTTCAATTCAGTCCTTAGGGGGCTTCTGTAAGCCCTGTAATATGCAAAATCTTCCTGTGGTTGCAGAATTCATTATTTCCCATTTTTTCATTTGAGGTTCAATTTGTGATGCTATTTTGAAGTACTGCTCCAGACTGTTGGTAATTCATAGATTAAATTCACTACCACAAGATGTGGTGATGAAGGGACACTAGCAGAGATGATTTGAAAAGGATTTCACATATGTAGTGGGCAGTTCTGTCATCAGTGCTGACTAGCCATGATAGTTAAATGGATCTTCTATGTTCAGAGGAAGTATACCTCTGAGGAACAGATGCTGGTGGCTTTTTTGTCAGTGGGGTGGTAAGTTTACATGGATTCCAGTCTTGAATTTAAAGCAGCTATCCAAGCTACTTGATCTGTTTTGAGGAAGGGATTCACCAAGTTGGATACTTTCTTGGACGTTTCAGACAGACAGATGCTAAGCAAACAACTTTTATTTAGCCTAAATATTCATGGGCCATGCATTTCATCAAATGCATTTCATGAAGTAGGCTGCCATCTACAAAAGCTTAGGCATGATAAAACCCATTAATCTTCAAGGTGCTATTAGAATCTTTGTTTATGTTCTTGCTGTAACACACTGGCATAGTTACTCCTTAAAATTCAGGGCTGAACATGTATGTAACCCTAAATAGAGTATATTTATTGACTCAGTGAGTTTCATTTGTGTTGATTCCCCAGTTCAGTGAGTCTACTTTAGTTGGGACTATCAATGTGATTTGGCCATTGTGTGGAAATGTATGGCAGAAAACTCACCAACTAAACCAAATGCAAATTGGTGACTCTCTCAGAAGAGAAGACCATTGCACTGCAGTTGCACATCAAGACCCTGCAGCATATCAGAGGACATTGGGCATCTTGGACAGAACACAGGGAGAATTTAGCCTACAATGTCAACAGGAAGAAATTACCAAGGAAAATGTGGAGGCCTGTAACAGTAAGAGAAACTGCATGGAGGACAATCCCTGTCCGGAGCAGACCATACAGAAAGGATTCAGAACTGTTCCAACTGAGCAATCAATCCCTACAACTTCATGAGGAGAGCAGCAGCGAAGATGCTCAAACAGGAAACCACCAACAAGGGATACAACATGCCAAGGACAGAATCAACGTAACCATCAACAAGGAGGAGACATGTTTGTTCTCTGCTATTCCAGACTGTAGGACTGAATCTAATGATTTTAAGTTACAGGACAGCAGATTTCAATTGAACATTAGAAGAACCTTCTTGACAGTAAGAGCTATTCAGTAATGGAACTGATTACCCAGAGAGGTGTTGGATCTCATTCTCTGGACATCTTCATAAAGAAGCTAGACAGAAACCTGCTGGAGATGCTCTAGCTGGAGTTCCTGCATTGGGCAGGGGGTTGGACTTGATTGCCTATGGGCCCCTTTCCAACTCGATGATTTGATGATTCTATATCCCTTTCCAGGAGCAAAGAGAGCACAAGTAGTGAGAGATTCTAAAAGATCTAGAGTTACAATCTCTTCCTTGCATAAAATGTTCATGAAAAAAAAAAGGCACTTGTTTTGATAGGCCCCAAATAGCAAGTATAATGTCATGTACTATGGTCATAAAAGACCTCACAAATCTGTCAGTTATTACAGGGCACTTGAAAGATCATAGTGATGTAGCAGCAGTAATGGTGTGATTCACACCCACAGGCAGGAGAGCACTGAAGGACAAAGGGCAACAGACCATAATTAGCATCAGTAAATAATACTCCACATCTAACTTTTACTGTGTAAACTGACCCTACACATTATGGCCCTGATGATGGTGCATTATTTTATGCCTCATTAAATTGAGCATCATTTGACCTTCTATGCCATTTTGTGTTCCTGTGATGTTATAACTAAACAAGCAAAATGTTCACACAGCAGTGACAATATTTAAAAATCTAAGGCATGGTCCATCTTGCTGTTTGAGCAGGAACAAATACAGGAAAGCATGTACAACAACCCAGCAGAAAAGAAGGAGACTGGGCTCCATGTGCTTATAGGTGGACTAAATTTTATTCTTTTAAAAATGCCCACCAGTGGGTGAAGTGGCAACAAAAACTTGTGACTGTGTCCTGTTTCTGATTATTGCAGTCTCACTCTCTGGTGACAGGAGGTTGGAAATATCATCTTCCTTGTGCCCTGATCACAAGCTGAACAGACTTCTTTCACCCAATCCAGCTGCTGGCTGTTAAAGTGTACTAGGGAGGGTGTTGCGCAAGAAGAAATTACTTAGGCCATTTCCACACGAGTCTGTTATAGCACTATGATTCCACTTTCAACATCCTATGAAATCCTGGAGTTTGCAGTTTAGGGAGGGGCCAACATTCCATAGGATGTTGAAAGTGGAATCATAGTGCTATAACAGTCTCATGAAATGGTCTTAGCTACATATGCATAACTAAGTGGCTGATGCAGAATATCAGTGATTGTTTTTAAGAGCAATTTGTTTTAATCTAGATTGGGAAATGTACCAGATTCCATCCTGCTTGAAAGAGAATGTAACAAAGAAAAGAAAAGAAAAGAAAAGAAAAGAAAAGAAAAGAAAAGAAAAGAAAAGAAAAGAAAAGAAAGGGAGTGAGTGAGGGAGGGAAACAAAGGCAAATGGCTGCAACTGGTTTGTTGGTTGCTATTTTTACAACGGCTTTAAAACTGCATTGAGATGGGCTTGGAAGGCCATGAATCAGTCATCCAGGGGACACTATTGTTGGGACAGTAATTTCCACAACCTGGTAGAAATGAAGCCAGGGAGGAAGTAATGAACTGTGTGGACTGAATTCTACTTAAATTCTGAAGAAGAAGTAAACCCACTGAGTCAGCCTTTACACATTGAGTCAATCCTTACATAAGCCCTATTAACTCAGTGGGTCGATTCTAGTTGGGGCTAAAATCAGGATTCAGGCTTTGCTGCCGTGCATCTGGTACATTCTGATCCTCCAAGACCCAATGAGCAAAAAACATATCAATAAACTGAAGTTAAATAAGCCCAAGAATGAAATCTCATATGAAACCAGTGCTGCAAAAAGCTAGCCTGTGTAGTTCTTTCTTTCTTTCTTTCTTTCTTTCTTTCTTTCTTTCTTTCTTTCTTTCTTTCTTTCTTTCTTTCTTTCTTTCTTTCTTTCTTTCGTCCAAGGACCTAACATTAGTAAATACAGAAAAATCTAATTTCCTTTCTCTTTGGCCTACAGTTTGGTGGAACAGCAATAGTCCCAGATTAGACACTGCGAAGCGCAAGTTTGGGTCATTTTAAGACATTTTTTCCCCAGCACATGTAAATATCAAGAAATACCAAGATGCAAAGTGAAATGAAAGCATTTGCTCCCTTTCTCATCACATCTCTTATCAGCAAGGAACAATGTTCCATTTGTTATCTCTTTAATTACACTTACTGGCATCTGCTGGATATTATGAAGAGGAGATGAGCACCACTGGCTGGTAGGGGGAAGTAATAACGCTCTTTTACAAATGAGGATGAATAAAAGAGAAGATGAATATTTGCAGATAGTGTATTTACAGATAGTATATCAGTGTATGGGTCTGTTCTCCAGCAGTCATTTTTAACTCATATTTGAGGCTCTGTCTCATGTGAAATTAAATTCCAAACTACGGAAGTCAAACTCTTTTGCAGGAGAATCTGTCCAGTTTAGGTTCATAGGAGGAAAAACTTGGGAAAGTTCTTTTTGAAGACAATAGAATCCAGGAAACAGCATGACCACTAGCCATACTGCCTTGAGAAGGGGATTGGGGCACTAAAGTCCCCAAAAGTAGCTTTTCTCATTTTTCCAAGAGCTGGAGCATGTCACCATTTTGATGATACATTTCCTTCCCATTGCATCTTGGTGGATCAGGATGCATAAGTTAGAGGAAGCCTGAATCTTAACAGTAATCCCAAATATAGTATAAACACTCAGTTAATGGGACTTACATACATATTGACTCATCATAGAAGAGTTGATTTAATGGGTCAGCTCTTTGGGGGAAGTATTAACCACAGACTTTGACTGGTTTGGCTATTGAAAATTTTGGCTAGCATGTTCTTGGTGGTTTGCATACATGTCAGTTCCATTAGGCATGCAGTTGTACTTTCTTGCCACGGTACAACTTCTGCATCCAGTTCACAGTTGCATGAGTGGAATCCCACAAGTGCAACCACATGCAGTTTCACATTCTCCACTGGTATATATCTCCTCATCAGTGCCTTCAATGCACCCTTGGTTGACTGAGATGGTAGAAACAGCCACTGCACATTCCCCATTGCGCAGGGGAACAACGAGCAAGCACATCCACAGATACATATTGAAGTACAAAATATTGCCTTTCAGCACAAAGATGGTGTAGTATAACCACCACGTCAATACATGAGCATAGATTTATGCTACACGAGCACAATATAGAAGCCTGGCTGTTATTTTTTTAAAAGATAAAAAACCTTGTGATTGTAGATTTTCACATTTAATTCTTGCAACATTTTGTTTCATCCTGTCTGTGCATCAGTTTACATTTTCTTTACAAAGTCGATTGGAATGTACATATGAGCCAAATCTAGATTTAAAATCTTCAAGGGCAGAGGGCTTTCTCTTGGTCCCACCTGGTAGGACATTTCCAATTGACCACAGGTATATCTGGTGACTACTCAGGAAAGTCTTGTCTGTAGATACTCCCAAGCTGTGGAACTCTCTTCCAAGGGAGGTTCCCTTCCTTTTTTTTTTAAAGGAATTTTTATTAATTTCCGAAAATATATACGAGCGTATATAAACACAAATATCTAGCTGAATCCTTCTTCTCCCTTATATATAATCTTTGTTGAATACCCCAACATACTTGATCCGCAGACATTTACATATTTAACCAGAGCATTACCCTTTTCCATTCTCTTTCAAAATTCTGAACCCTTTTATTCTTAAGAGAATATGCTAGTTTTTTCAGTCTCTACCATGTCTACCATTTTTAATTTCCATTCATCTAATTAAATATCTGTTTTATCTTTCCAGCGTTGTGGATAGGTCAACTGTGCTGCTGTAATCAAATATAATAATATCTTCCGTTATTTTCTAATCTCCTGGTTCTGACACATTGCCTTCCCTCAGTAAATGTTACAGCCTTCAGGCAAAGCCTCCTGCAATTCATGAGAATCCAGTGAAATTTGCCCTTTCCAGTGATTTTTTTTTTTATCAATAGCCCTAAAGTTCAACTTCTGTTACCATAAAGATTTCTATCTTAATGCAGCCACACTGAACTCACTCCACAACACACCACCCCGAGTATTTGATAAAATCACCAAACCGTGGATCCACTCTTCCAAACACTGGCAGTCCACAGTATTTTTCTGATGACAGTGGTAGTAATCATGGGGTTTCCCTGCTAAGAAATACAAAAAATGAACAAAAGAAGCAGACTGGCTGACGTTTGTCAATCACAGCAGCTGTATTACTGTATTTTGTACCCCAATGGTATAATCACTTAAATACGATAAATAAAGGGCTTAACAGTAGAACAGGCAGCAAGCAATTTAAAATCCCTTTACCTCCTTTCTAGTCTTATTGATCGGTGGGAGATTAACCTGCAAAAAGGGAAAAGGGAAAAAAAAAACAAGCCTAACAGGATTATTTTTTTTTAAGAGTTTGGGATGGGAAGAACTTTCCTTTGCTCCCGTCTTTAAAGTGAGAACCTAATTTGTACTTCCCCAACTAATATGCCAATTGGAGAGCATTTATTCTTTGAACGGTGAGCTTTTCCAGCTTTGGGAAAGTAATTCCAGGCTCAAAATTGCATATAAAATGTGTATGTTAATGAAAAGTTCAAGAAAAACAAGGTGTGTATATTATCTTACATTAGGGAAGGCTACAGGCAAAAATAAATTTGATTTTTCTAAAAATAAAAAATCTACAGGCTGATGTGGAAAGGCAGGATTCACTCCAATCTATATTAAAAGCAGCCACCAGACATGTGCACATGGTTGTACTGGTATGTATACACTTTCTCACTGGTCTAGATTCATCTGGAGGTATTTATTTATTTATTTATTTATTTATGGGCAGGAGTTGACAGTAACGTACAGCTTTTCAGGTGGATTTCACAAACCAATTTAAACAATTTGCAATAATGAAAAGGAACCTTATGCAACAGATAAGGCAGGCCACAAAGGCCTGTTAGAGATGTACACTATAAGCACAACTTATATGCACATAAGTTCCTTTTTTGGATGGAGCACAGAGGATTATTCTCTTATCCTTGTGCTACACACACACACACACACACACACACACACTTCCATACCTGTGATGGACTGCTGTGCTCATTCTTAGCCGAGGGAAGAGAAGAGGGAGTCAGGTCATGATGCTTCCCTGTCATAGTTCTGTATGAGAAACAGGTAGAAAGAAGCCTGGTTTTATATTCATGCATATGTTAACATATTGCATATTCTATAGTCTTCCTGTCATGTATTAGAATCTACCGACAAATTACCTTTATGCATTGAATTGAGACAATGTAATCAGACAAGTGGGAGGGTGCTGGAGACCAAAAGAGGGAAAAGAATGGTGATATGTGTTATGAGAACAAAGTGTTGTTAATATAACGGAGAGGACTAAGGGAGCAAGTCAGTAACTGCTCAAGGTCAAGAAAGTCTGGGAAAAGTCCCAGCCTGAGAAATACAGTGCAACACTTTACTAACCAATGAAAGCTTAGCATGCATGAATTTGGATTGGATTGCTTATAAGAAAATGTAAGGGTGATGTACAATTCAGTTGTGGCAAATTCTGTGGAAGCACTACCAACCTTTGCATACCCCATCCTGAAGCACAGCAAAATTGGCATGAAATATTATATAAAGATTGGACCATTATGGCTTGGAAACATGCAGCAAGCAGGACTCTAGCTGTACACCTGGACTAGGTCATCATGGCCTCAACATGGCCAGGTCATAAGGTTGAGAAGAGTTAAGTAGAAAAGCCCAGAGTGAATAGACTTTCAGTAATCCTGTCAATGACTCAACATCTGAAAATAATAGTCAATGAAACTGCCCAGACAAGCACCCCTGCTGTGCACATTTCCTACCGAAATCTTCCCCATTCATATTACACAACCAGGACATTAACAGGCTGTCAGGAATCCCGTCAATGTTATGTCACTCAAGTCCATTCCGGACCTCTTTTGTTTACTCTTCTGGAGAGCAATTAACACTCATCCCTTCTCCATCCTGGCATCTTGCTAGCACTTTGAGCATCACGCTGTACCCCAGATTACCATTCCTCCATGTTGCCTTCAAACTCTTGTGTTTGAGCCACCTCCCTTTGATCCTATACTCCAGGAGCAGTAAATATCACCCTCTATACCCAAAACCTCTCTCTATCCAAGCTTTCTCTCCTTTTCCTTCACTAGACTTGTATGATTTGTGAGACTGCTTAATTTCTTGCATGCTTCCATGAAAATTCCCCCAATAAAACATTATTTTTTACTTTCAAATGGTGTCTCACAGTTAGTATTGGTATACAAACGAGGAAAGGCTCCGTAGCTTTGGACTGCTCCCATGATTAACTAATTGTTGAAATTCCCTCCCCAAACACACCTTTAAAAGGACTGGTTGTTCATCTCAATCTCCCTTTCCCTATGCTCATGTTTACCACATTATAGAACATCAGCACCACTGAATTAAAATGTCGGCTGTGAAAGAAGGGGTCCAAATGAGTTCACCTTTACTGTCTCTTTAACTTGAATGAATATATATATGAATACAAATAAATGATATTGGAATAGCACAAAGGCAAATAAATTGAAGTAGCACTAGCTTCTGTAAAGGTAATAAAACCTTGTCTTATTAAGCCATCTCTTGCTATTAATGAGTTCTCAGGTGTTCATTCTGCAGAGATTACTTTCTTAAGATCACTTGAAATGGTGCGTGTGCAACCTGAAAGAAAAATACAGAGGTATATTTATCTGATTTCATCCTGAAACAGCTCACCGTTTCTCAACCAATATTTGAATAGAGCCTTCTGCACGATTCTCTCAGTTCAAAGTTTTCATGCAGGGGTTTGTTTCAGTAAAGAAGGCCTCTGCCCCTTATAAGCCACCAAAACTGAAGGGGTGCTACTTACTGGTCATCAGGCTTGGAAGATGAACGGCTCAATGGTTGACCAGGTTCTGCTGGCTGAGAGCCAGGGTAGTGTAGTGATTTGAGTATTGGACTACAACTCTGGAGACAAGAAGGGTTTGAATCCCTGCTTAGCTGTGGAAGCCCTCTGGGTGACTTTGGGGAAACCTCACTGTCTCAGCCTCAGAGGAAGGCAATGGCATATCTCTCCTGAATAAGTTTTGGCAAGGAAACTGCAGGACAGGGTTGCCATAAATCAGAGCTGACTTGGAAGGCACATTTCCACAAAAAATAAATTGGTTCGTATGGGAAGAGTTAGTCTTTCAGACACCCTACCCCAGATTATTTAGGGCTCTCTAAGTAAGAACCAGGACATTGAACTGGATTGCAAAACATATTACAAGCAAGTTAAATTGATTCTAGACCAGTGTAATATGGTTTGCAAAAAGCATATCAGTGGAGAATCTGTTGGCTGCATTTGGCTCATGTTCTTCTCATTTCTTAGTTTTTTAAGGCTGAATGCCAGATATGAAATTATATTTTAATAATAATCTTCCTTTGTGTTAAAGCCAATAATGCCTCAGTCAATAAAGCAGTGAGGCATCTAACTTCTAGCAAGGAATACAATCTAATGTTCGGAGATGTGTAAGCGTAATTTTATGGGTGAGTTAGGGAACACTTTAGAAAATTATGTACTTGCATATGCAACCAGAACTTGGATAAGTTCCTTTTTTGAACTACAGCTGTCAGAATTTCCCAGCTGGTGTGGCTCCTGGTATATGATATTTTAGACTACAGAATGCCCCAGCTAATGGAATACTATTGCATGTGAGGTGCAGGGACTGAAAGAAAAGAAAAGCAACTTTTTCAAGCTCAGGAAACAACCACTAGAAACTCTCTCTAGTCCTTGTCTTGCTGGTGTTTTGCTAATGTGACAGATCAACCTCCCCTGGAAACTAATGGAAAAAGTGGCTATTTGTTCATCCCCTTTCTCCAGATGAGGACAGAAAAGAGCATCATCAGATCACAGCTGATGCCACAAGGCAACCCGGCACAGAAATACATCTTTATGTTCAAAACAAATGTGCCATCCCACCATTCCTCCATGTAATGCTTTATATGCTGTCTACTGGGCTCCAATTTGCTGCTCCATAGGCAAGAAAATGAAGATGTACATCAGCATCAAAGAATGGCAGTTCTGCCAGCCAACTACAGAGTCCTATGGATATAAACATTTGGCATGCTGGGAATAATACACCCAAGACACCACATGACACCCTATTTACAAAGACTGGCATGGGAGCTGCAAATGTTAAAGAATGTGGATGCCACAGTCTGCCAAGAAGAAAGGAGGGGGAAACAAGGCAGGGGGAGAGATATATGGTGGAAAACAGAAACAGTTAGAACTCACTTGCAGCTCAAAAGAACACAGTTCTCTCTAAAGCACTCACATGTACACAAAGAGACAGAATGTAAAACATTTATTCTGTTTCTTTTGTTCAACACCACTACTGAAGCAGGGGGTTGTGGGAAGGCAATTCACTCATATTTTAGACCATGGTGGAAAAAGTGTGGATTGTGAGCCACAAGTGGGCAGCAGTGTTGTTTTTGTGGGGCCCTTAGCCTCCCAGAACTTCCAGGTGATTCTCTGTTGGGAAAAAAAGTGCTTATTTAGTCTGCAGAAGAGAAGATTAAGAGCGGACACGATAGCCATGTTTAAATATTTGAAGGGATGTCATGTCGAGGAGGGAGCGGGCTTGTTTTCCGCTGCTTCAGAGACTAGGACAAGGAGCAATGGATTCAAGCTTCAGGAAAGGAGATTCCACCTGAACCTCAGGAAGAACTTCCTGATGGTCAGAGCTGTTTGGCAGTGGAATATGCCGCCTTGGAGTGTGGTGGAGTCTCCTTCTTTGGAAATTTTTAAACAGAGACTGGGTAGCTATCTGTTGGGAATGCTTTGATGTGTGTTCCTGCATAGGAAAGGGTTGGACTGGATGGCCCCTATGGTCTCTTCCAACTCTATGATTCTATGATTCAGTCTAAAACATCCTAAATGGCTTGGGGCCTCAATACATGAGGGAATACATCTCCCGATATGTGCCTGCCCAAGGACTAAGGCCTGCAAGGGAGGCTGTCCTCTGGGCCCCACCAATGAGGTCCATACATACACTGTGTGAACTTGTGGGAAAGGGCCTTCCCACGCGTCACACCTCACATATGAAATCAGGCCTTTCCCTCAAAGGCCTGATCACTGTCAACATTGATTTCAGTTTTAATATGTGGAAGAGGAAGACCTACCTCCTCGGTCTTGGCTGTCCCCAGCACTCTGGCCTTAGGATGACCTCAGTTAAAGCCCCTGTAGGAGTGTGGGGTGAGCAGACCAACAGAAAAGCGCTAGTGGACTCAGGAGGAGAAGAAGAAGATAGAAGCTGCATGCCAGGAGAAGAGCTACAAGTCTCCTTTAAACTTCAGCACTGGGGTTGTGAAGACATTCAAGGAAAATTGTGAGTAACCAGTGGGCTGAGACTTCTCTTAGCTGCCTGGCTGGGAAGAACCTTGGACAGAAAATTGGGAGTCCAGAGAGAGGTGAGAAGGGGGCTGAGGACAAACCCTACTACCCATGAGAAGGACATACCAAAGAGCCAGTGACTAATGGGCTGAGGGTAGATGAAGTGAAGCACCCATTGTGCAGAGACATTCTTGGTACTGAATTGTGGATGATTCCACTGTCTCCTTGAGACTGTAGCACTACCTGAGTATCTCAGCTTAGGCTCCTCACCCTATAACCAGTTAATAGAGTTTTAGCAAGGCCTGCATCCAGAAGATACTTACAGAGACCTGGGCTGCAGTCTTTTTACTTGGCCAAGGACATATTGAATTTGAAACAAAGTCTTTTATTTCTCCTTCAGAAACTCTCGATGTGCTTGTAAAGTCATGCAGGCAAGAGGTTTGATGTGTCTCTTGCCATGGAGGGTATAGACCTTGTGACACAGCACCAAATAAAAACTTGGCTATTCATCATAGTCTTTGGGTTTCATTGATTTCTGTCAAATGCACATAGTTTTAAACTGTTTAAATATTTTTAACTTAATACTGTTGATTTTTTAAAAATTATGTAGGTTATTTTTCCTGTTTTAAACTCTAACTTGATATAGGGCAAGGTGGAATAGTAATAATAGTAATACAGGAGGGACCCAAAATGTAGTGAAAAATGTAGTGAAATTGCCCCCTTCAACAGACCTTCTGGTTGGAATAGGGGTCAGCATTAGAAAGCACTGTTTTCCACAAAATATTTTTTTCATGGATGAAGTGTCTGCCCTTTAAGATTTCCTGGGTGCAGCAGAGACCCCCCCAGCCATTGACTATTGCATACTCCTGTTTTTAGACTTCTTGCTTACTTACTTGTCCCATTGTTCTTTTATTGTGGGACATGAGGTGGTTTACAACATGAATTAAAATGACACACAGCTATAAGCAATCTCTTGTAACACCTAAGAGCAAGTAAACAACAATGAAACAAGTATTAAAACCATGCATTGAATTAAAATTGTTTGGAAGTACCTAAAAGAATAACCAAAAAACAAAACGAAACTGAAAAAGTCCATATATACAAGTCCACTAAAAGACCTTACCACAGCAGCCAGTCAGTGGACTATCTGAATAGATGGATCTTTGCTCTGCTAGCAGAAGGAGAACTTAGAGGGGAGCCAAACTCAGCTGGTATCTGTTAGGTCATTTCCGCACTACACTGTTATAGTGCTATTATTCCACTTTCTTTTCTTTTTTTTATTAAAATTTTAAATGAAAATTTTTTTAAAAAAATCCTCCCCGCTTCCAAACATCAATTTTCCCAGTTGAATCTGAGGCCCTTTTCACATGTGGGGGGGGGGACGGGCGAAAACACGCTAAAACGGAGCTTACCGGCAGCCAGGTAAGTCCGTCGCCACGCGGAGCAGCGTGCGCTCGCTGCTCCACAGTCCTCCGGCATCACAGATGGCGGCTTCCGGTTGGTGGAGGCTCTCCACCAACCGGAGAAGCTCGCCAGCCGGAAGCCTGCCCCCGGCAGATCTGCAGGCATGTACTTGCACTCTCCTGCAAATCAACTTCGGAGCCGGGCGAAGGAGCGGCGCGGGGCTGCGCACTCCGTGCTTTTTAAAAACCTCGAAAAAGAGGTTTTTAAAAAACACGCAGCCCGGCTAGTTCCGGCCGCTCCTGAGTGGATTCTGGTGTGGAACTACAAAAAGTAGTCCACGCCAGTCCACTCTACGGTGTAGAAGACCTCAGTGACAGGTCGCTCTGCACCGTTTCAGAAGCCCGGTATGGAAATGGCCTGAGTTTAGCATTCTATTCCCTATAAACATGCCTATTGTTCCACTTTCAACATCCTCTGGAATCCTGGGGTTTGCAGTTTAGGGAGGAGCATTTAGAACTCTAAGCCAGAGAGCTCTTTGGCCTCAAACTACAAACCCCAGAATTCCACAGAATGTTGAAAGTAAAATAATAGCACTATAACAGTGTAGTGCAGAAATGGCCTTAGGCATGCATAAGCTCCCCACTGAAGCATTTCTATCTAGTGCAGAGGTGCATATTCATTTCAGGTTTGCAGAAGCCATGCTGTGCATGCATTGCTGTTGCCCTTGTGATGCCTTTGCACATTGCAGATGCACATTGGACATTGCAATTGTGCATTTCACATCTGTTTGCACTTCACTTCTCAGTATAGTAATTCGCTAATTCATAATTGTCACACAAATTCACAGGTGAAAGTTAATCTCCATCTCCTTGGTATAGGATCTCAGCCCTCCCTTCATATGGAAGGGAGTTCCACAGCTGGAATAGTCATATATGAGTTTTCTCCTGTAATGGTGGTTTGTAATGGGTATGAATAATGAGGACAATAAGAATACTCAGCCAGCTATTTGCAATGTATAAATGGCTCTTTACACAGGAACATGGAAAGCAGTGTCTTGCAGCTGCTCCAGGCTGTATAACAGCCATCCAGATGCTGAACACTATTCCCAACAGAGGTTCAGCAATGGGAATGCTGCTGTACAATTCAGAGCAGCTGCAGGAGGAACAGCCATAAAAATGAGAGTGGGCTCACTGCCCTTGTGTAAATGGATCCACTGGGTGCTCCTTTTTAAGGCATGATCTTAGGAAAAATTGTATAAAAGCAAGCAGTGCTGATATCAATGAGGCTTCTTAAGCAGGAACACACATGCTTGCTAGCTTTCTGCAACAATACTTAGCATCTATAATGGAGTGGACAATTTCCACAAGTCCAGGGACCACTTTCATGCCCCAGGACCTTCCAGAGAGTCACACAGACTACAGAAAAAATAAAACAGAAAACTCAAAGGGGCCAGAAGTCCACAAGCTTGTTCTTAAAAATTTATTATTCATGATGTTAAACCGGAGGGGGGGGGGTCCACCAGAAACAATTATTCACCCTCCCTTTTTGGTCTGGGGATTCTGGAGGTCTTGAGGGCCAGAGGAGGGCAATCAAAATGGTGAAGCATCTGGAAGCCACGCCCTACGAGGAGCGGCTTAGGGAGCTCAGTATGTTTAGTTTGCAGAAGAGAAGGTTAAGAGGGGACATGACAGCCATGTTTAAATATTTGAAGGGATGTCATGTCAAGGAGGGAGCGGGCTGGTTTTCTGCTGCTCCAGAGACTAGGACAAGGAGCAATGGATTCAAACTGCAGGAAAGTAGATTCCATTTGAACCTCAGGAAGAACTTCCTGATGGTCAGAGCTGTCCAGCAGTGGAATATGCTGTCTTGGAGTGTGGTGTAGTATCCTTCTTTGGCGGTTTTTAAACAGAGGCTGGATGACCGTCTATTGGGAATGCTTTGATGTGGATTCCTGCATAGCAGCGGGTTGGACCGGATGGCCCTTGTGGTCTCTTGCAACTGTATGATTCTATGAAAAGCATCCTTGGAGGCCTGGAGGTGGCCCCAGGGTCACACTTTCCCCATCCTATTCTAGAAGGTAAAAAGGAGGGGAGAGAGTGATCTCACAGCACCATTGGGCAAGTAATTTCAGTGTAAACCTTTGTATACTCCAGTACAATTCATCTGAAGCATCTGGTCTCAGTCCAGATTGCATCTGATGAATCATAGAATCATAGGGTTGGAATGGACCATAAGGGCCATCTAGTCCAACTCCTTGTTAGCAGCTATATACCCCTAGGCTTTGATAGGTTCTAATTGCCAAATATTAATTGGCATGAAATTAAGTTATAGACACTTATGGCTGAAAAGCAGTGTGGAGAAGAGATGCTGGCTGGGAAGATGTGCAAAAGTAGGTCAGAGGTGACCTCAGCATGGTCATGTCATACGTTCACTGTGGATTAGCTGCATTGCATTTAAGCTTGTGGTCTACTAAGACCCCTAGATTCTTTTCACATATGCTGTTGTTAAGCCAGATGTCACTCATCCCATATTTGTGTATTTCATTTTTATTCTTACATTTATCCTTGTTGAAATTCATTTCGTTAGTTTCTGCCCATCTCTCCAATCTTTTAAGGTAATACTGAATTCTGTCCCGTCTAATTTGGTGTCATCTACAAATTTGCCTGTTGACCCATTTAGTATTGATGAGACACCTGCGACCTTGAAGGAGTTGCTCATAAATATCACAACAGTTGCCTCCCAGCCTTGCTGACAACTGTCTTGACTGGTTTCCTAGTAGTACCGCTTCACATTCCTGTTTTGCCTTGACCTTGGTATGACTGCGTTTTGGACTATTCTGTGTATTCTTTGCTGATTCATGTACCTGGACTTCTGAGCTGGTGATACAACTTTTGGACCTGCAAAAGACCACCCTCACGCTTCTCCCTGCCTCTTGATCTGAACTGGACTGCTTCTACACACCAAACTCCTGGACACTTGATGACATGGTACTCAGCCGCCAGCAAGGGATCCCTACAGATCACTTCAAACGGAATGGAGTTCTTGATAGAGGAACAAAGATCTCCTATTCCTGTAGAGCCCACTGCAAGAAAAACTCATGACGGCATAAAACATTTTCTCTGCTGAGTTGTTGCCTTTCATGTTCAAGCACAGTCTTGTCATTATTATTAATTTGGAGTCATTTGCTCTGCAGCTCTGTATTTGATCTAATTAAGGGAAGGCTTTTATGGCCTTTAATTTTGAATTTGTAAACGGCATGAAAACACAATTTAGCTGCACTCATGGGCCTGATGATAAATAATAAAGTCTAATGACCTTATCAAAAGAATGATGATAAAAATAACAATTAATGATGGGGCCAATGCTGATGAGCAGCATGTATCGCACGGCCAATATCAAATGTCTTGAATATTCGTTTCTTCATTTTTAAATCAGATTCATTTGGGACTTCTATGGAGGCTTTGCTACTCAAAAAAACCTTTTTGGAATAGAATTGTGCCCATCCTCCAGAAAAACTTAGTCATTCCTTTGAATGAAACTTAATTTTTCTTGCCTTTCTGCTTGGATAACTCTCTGTTGTTGTTTTTTTTGGGGGGGGGAATCTGGGTTGTGAAGTGATAGACATCCATTATAGCAGAATTGAGCAGCCTTTTGTATTACAGCAGTGGTGGCTGGTGACATCCATGTCAATAGAAGGATAAAAAATTTTTCTGGGTTTTAGTGCCAACTTTACAAGATCTATCCCAGGTGCTCTATCTTTTGGGGAAATAGGATTTGTCCACTTGGACAAATGTGAAATACTTCCTTTCTCAGACATTCTGAAACTGAGTACCCAGGCTGTCTAATGATCAAAACAAGCAATGGTTGCTTTGGGAAGAACCTGGGCAAAGCCCCAGTCAACAGGGACAGACTGCCAAATGTAAAATGGATCCGTTTTGACTCCACTATACAATGAATCAATTACTTCTCTTTCAGGCTGACTTTCGATTACCTAGGATTCCCCTGACAGCTGCCTAGTGATGAATAAACAGACTGCAGTGAAGTTACCTTTATTTTCTCCATGTTTCTGAAAAGACGAATTTCTTTAAGTAGTCCATGCAATGATCAAGCCCGTGGGAGATTCATGATTCTTTGGGAGCAGCCTGAATGCCACTTCAGAAAGCTTCACACGACCATTGTAGGAGATATTTTGGCCAACATGAAATGCTCTCTTTGCTTTCAGAACTCATTTGACAGACTAGAAAAAAAGAAGACTCATTCATTGACATTATGCTAGATCATCGGTGAGTCTTGGCATGCTGGTGTTCTACTGAAGTCGCTTCCATGATAATGACTAGAGGAAAATCTGTTGGAAGATTTAATAAGTGCACTCACTTCTATAATAGCTTTTATATAAGCTCAAGCTGCTCTATCCTAACATAAAAATGCAAGGCTCGTTTGACACTCTTCGTGCTTTTTTTTAATGACTTCATTAATCAAATCAGGTAGAGGGAGGGTGGGGCTGGGTGGGTGTTTTCTTTCAAGTCCTTTTCAATAGTAGTGGGATCAGAGGAAAAATATCAGCTTGGCTGATCCTCGTAGGAGGTTCTTGTGCAGACACAAAGTCTATCAATCAAGGATGAATATATCCCCCCCCCCTTCTCCTTTCTTAAAGTTATAAACTCTTTTCTTTAAAAGGTGTGTATAACAGAGTTAACTTTTATTTCAAAAATCTCAAAGTTAACTGTTTCAACAGAGGAAAGTGCTTTATACTGAGTATGATCATCCAGTCTGTCCTGTCCAGTGTAGGTCTGCTATGGAGTGCTTGCCTCCTGCAGGGTGAGTGTTTCTCTGTGCAATTTTTCATCCAGTGCTACTTGCTCTTTTTAGCAGAAGGCGCTGGAGGATGAACAAGGGATGCTCCACATAGGATTGCCAAATCTCAGGGTCCAGCCCTGAGATTCAAGTTTTCATGAGTCATCTCCAGATGGGTGCAAATCTGCAGTTCAGTTAACAAAAAACTAGCTTGCTACAGGCTTAATTGATTTGTTGCTGACTACTGGGTTTCTTGAAGTTCTCTCATTCATAGAGTCACTATAAGTTGAACCTGACATGATGGCAATTAACAACACTGATTTGTTGCTGCAACCTGCAAAGATTCTTCAGAGCTTCTGTGTATTTACTTAGTTTCCTCCTTCCCTCCCAGTCATCATGACATCAGGGCTCACCCTCCACTCTGCTCTGTATACACCGGCTGGCTAGAAGTGAGTAGGCTTGGTTAAATATTCTTTATCCAATCTCCCGAAGTAAGTGAGAAGGAATGATCCTCCAATTTCAGCTTGATTTGTGAAGAACTCCTTGAACTAAGATGTTTCTTTTAATTTCCAAAGAGGAACACACGTCCTCTGTGCATGTGTGTGTGAATAACAAGCTGTAAGCAACTGTGGTTTTCTCTTAATGCATAACATTTAAGGACATCACCAGAGGCCATCCTTTGACCTCAGGTTTTGGCCTGGAAACCTCAGGGCCTGGGTTGATCCTGAACTGGCAACCCTAGTTCCACACTTGGTCCCATTGCATGAAGACTTGCTCTAGTGTTAACCTAAGGCCCTCTTCCCATGTTTAGAAGAAGGTTGAATGATGGGAGATTCAGGAGAGATAAGAGATTCAGGAAGGAACCTTGGGCCTTCCAGATGTATTGAATTACAAAATGTCAAAAGGCCAAAATGTCCAGAGAACCAAAGGTTCTCCATCCCAGCTATACAGCCTGGCATTCACCAGAAAACTGTTGGGAATTATCAGCAAGGAAAGCTGGGCTTGCTAGTAACAAACCTCTCCTCCCTCATACACCTCAGAGCTGGGTCTGACAGTCAGGCTATTATTAGCCACTGTGCTGCTCCAGCTCTCTCCATTTACACTGGAGCATCGCATCCCCTCTCTTATTCAGCTCATGTCCTCTCCCATACATGGGGAAGAAAGGAGATGGTACCTGTCCTCACAAAGAGAAAAACAAACAGAAAACAAACCATGTTAGCATGAAAGGCCAGCAAGTAGCATTCAAATAAACAAGGCAGAGGCTTACTCAAGGATCAGAAGGCACACCTAATTGGACAGCTGGTAGTTATGTGCTGTGAGCTGCAGGAAACCAAGTGTAGAGGAATATGCTTCAAATGTTTACAGATGATCAGAGGCAGAAATGCAGAGTTGTTTTCTGGTTTATTTTCCCCTTTTAGTTTTTTCAACACCTCGAAAGGCAGGGAGGTGGGGGATGTTCTTTCCTTTCCGAGTGGTCATGATCCAAAATGTTTCCTTGTGTGTATCAGACAAGAGATACACACAGAGAGAGAATGGGAGTGAGCAAGTCATACTTCTCTATTTTAGGAAGTAAATTAGAAAGAACAGAAGAGTGGGCACTCTACCTCAGTTCCCTTTGGTAAGAAATTTAAGACGAATGCCTAGGTACTGAACACAAATTGGTTATTGCTGCTGCTACTGCTAATTTATGAAGTGACAAATCCAGCATTTCTATGTTGCCTTGTCCTTACTGAAGCAAACAAGCTCTGGAAGTGAGGGGCTAATTTTCATGGGCAATGCCAGCTCCAGAAAACTGAAACTCCCTTCTGGTGTACTTTAAACAAATTGTAATTCTTCTGCTGGTTTGCTAAGACCACTTAGGATACACCACAGGGAGAGGGCAAAGACTCCTCTTGGAAAGGGCAAAACAAGATGGTTATTGGGAACATAAAACTCCTTCAATGAAAAAGTCCCATTGGCTACCAGTCTGTACAATTCAAAGTCCTGATTGTGACCTATAAAACCCTATGTGGCTTAGGTCCAGACTATTTGAAAGCTGTAGCTCTCCTTGCAAGCCTGCCCAAGTTTTGCAGTCTTTGAGGAAAGGCTTTCTTTCCATCCCACCATCCCCCCAGGCTTGGCTGGTGAGGACGTGGGAGAGACCGTTCTCAATGGCTGCTTCTAGGCCTTGTCACTCCTCCCCTCCCCACCAGGGAAGTTCAATTTGCCTCCTTGTCATCTTTTCACTGGCAGGTAAAGACCTTCTTGTTTAAGCAGAGCTTCAACCTTGGCTGACCAAGCTGGAATGATGTGCAATTGGGTGTACTATTTTAGTATGCAATGTGTAATTCAAATGCTTTAATTTTCATGTTTCAAAAGTAGTGTTTTAATTGAATGTATGGCTTATTTTTTTTAAAAAAAAAGTACTCCACATTGCTTTAGATATTCTGTTTTAATCTATGTTGTAAACCTCTTTGAAACCCATTTGGGATAAAAGCAAGAGAGGGAGGGAGGGAGGGAGGGAGGGAGGGAGGGAGGGATAGATATCCAGAGGGTCAAAGGGCAAAATCACTGGTCCCAAAAGCTGTCAAGAGCATATATTGGTCAGGATGTGGGAGGTAGGGGGTCTGGGAGTAGTAGTCAGAAAAAGTTACTTTTTCTAAGATTTGTTGAAATATATTTCTCATTGTCCATTTCACTGTGCAAGAATGCAGGCACCAAACCTATATACCTCCTCTCAACTGATGCTTACATTTCCAATGGTGTTGCATTTATTGGATGTGTGCCTTACTTAAACTTTCCATCGACTGTGAAGGTCTATAGTTGAACAAGACAACCAGCACAGGATAGTGGTTTCAGTGTTGAACTAAGACATCAGGAGACCAGGGTGTGAATCCACACTTAGCCATGGAAACCCACCAGGTGACCTTGGACAAGTGTACTCTCTCAGCTTTAGAGGAAGGCAATGACAAACCTCTTCTGAAATCTTGCCCAGAAATCCCTCTGATAGAGTTGCCATAATCTGGAGTTGACCTGAAGGCACATAACCTGCACATGACCAGAGCAGGTGTTGGCAGCCAGCATCTGCGGACAGATGGTGTACACTAGGACTACTGTAGGCCCCACTGCTTATACCTGGTCTTGACCCAACTTCCCACCACCACCAGGTAAAGACTGGTACCCCACTCACCAGGGGGACCTGTGATAGATAATGATGCTGTGATTGAGGAGCAACTGATTGTGCAGGGGGCTGAGCCAATGACTGAGCAGGTCAACCTGCAAACATCCCCTGCACTGGAATGTCAAACAGAGACTGAGTTGCCCCAGCCAGCTCATGATGGAGAGGGAACCAGCAGTGATGCAGAGGGGTTGCAGCCAGCTGTGCCCATCAGCCCTCAATCACGCAGAAGGCTGAAACGGGCTGCTGAGAGGGAGGCTGCTTGGACTAGGCTGCGGAAACAATAATGAGCAGCACTTGCTCACAGGGGCTATTTAAATCTGCCAGCGTGGCTGCTCCTTGCTTGCAGCAAATTATTAGCAAGCACGCACAACCTTTGTGTCTCCTGCTCCCTGAAACCCTCCGGACGGATCTCTGCCTCCTGAACCTTTGGACTGAACCTTGACCTAGGTCGGCTTGTGTTTTCCTGGTGTTTGGTATATTCGGATTCCCCAACTGTTCCTGACCTCTCTCCTCCCTTGCTGGCTACGGCCCAGCAGGGAAAGATTTCTGACAGGACCACTGTTATAGGCCAGAAGCCACCAGAGGGCATTAAGATAAGCGCCCAATCCAACTTGCAGCCAGCTCTAGATATATTTAAACCAGAGGTTAGAAGTCACATTGCAAGTATTGCAATTACTTGTGATAATTTTTTTTTTCAAAAGTACTGTAATAAGCAAGAGGCAAGTTACCTTCTTGGTTTTACAAGTAACAGCTTTTATTTACCTTCCAAAGTCACCTTTTGAGGGATGTTTTAATAGACATTTTCACAAGATTTTATAAAAGTTTTATGCCATGCTGTTATCAACTCTAAAGGATTTCTTCCAGCAAAAAAGCAACAGAAAGTAATAGAAAAATAACGAACAGTGCAATAAAGTTACAGTAATGAGTTACTTTAAACACCATATCAAATAATGAAAGAAGTTACTTTTAAAAAGTATTTTCCCAAGCTCTGGTTTGAATCTTTTAAAACTGGCTACTCTAACAATCAAGCAATCCTAACCAGAGCTTGAAAAAGTTACTTTTTTTTACTCGAGCTCCTAAAATCCCTCAGCCAGGAGGGACACTCTTTGCTACTTCCTATGCTGGCTGGAAAGGTGGGGAAACTGTGATCCAAAAAAGTATCATTTCCAGGATCTGATCCTAAGTCTGCAGTCTTACAAAGATGTTTCTGGCAGTAAGCCTCATTAAACACAGTGAGATATACGTTTTCAGTAAACATGTGTAGTAGTGCATCACACACATAGAGTACCCGGTCCTTCCTTCTGATTCCTAATAGGCTGTTCTACTGCCCTGCTTCCAACGACCCTATGCTTTCTAATAAAGGATAATTTTCTTTCAGGATTTAATGACTACCTTGAGTATAGATTGATACATTTTGAATAAGAACAAACAAATGTGGCAGCATGTTCGCTTGAATGCCTGACATACAACCCTTCCAGGATAAATTAAAATGAAGTTATATAATCAGATCTCTCTCTCTCTCTCTCTCTCTTTTATTACCAAAATAAAACAATCATTTGCTATTAGTTCCTCCATCTCACTTGATATGTTTATCCTTGGATACGTGGGGGTTTGTTTCTACCTGTCAAAACTCTTGGTGTTGCATATAATAAATAACAGGAAACCACTCATCATGATTGTTAGAGCTTGTAAATATCACTTTGTTGGATTACATTTCTCAGAATTCAGCAGCCAGCTTTGCCAATATTGTAGGATGTGTACCTAGGCCAATCCATGGCTAGTGTTACCCTATGACGTGGGGGAAACATTGCTACACCCACAATGTCAGCGTCTACTTAGAATTTGGGGGAATTATAGCTCATAGGAGGCCTGCAAGTAGAGGGTAACAGTAGGATCTTTTCACCTATGTATTCCAGTACTAACTGTAGAGAGGACTCTGGTTAAAAGTTAACAGAATATTTTATTGGGAATTAACAAGCATACAGGAAATTAGACGCTCTCAAGAACCACAGAAGGCTATTGGAAATTAGGGGTGAGAGGCTGGATAGAGGGGGATTCAGGGTGAAGTGGGTGATAGTTACTGGTTCTGAGGAAGCAAAGTGTCTCAGACCATGTCTGTGGGTAGCACTGACAAATAATTGTCTGAGCATTACATATTATGTCCAAAGTATTAGAATTTGCTGGGGTCAACGCTGGTATTTTTGTACCCTATTTCACACCCTGAAAGGCTGTTCTGGCAAAGCCATAATGGCTTCCCACAGGACTGACAAAGAAGTATGGAATGGGCTGATGACCTTAACTCTAGGTGACAAAACATTAATGGGAGTCATGACAATCTCTTAATGTCTGGACAGGTAGGGGATATAGGAAGGATTTCTGTAGGGCAGGATTACAGGACAGTCCCTGATTGCTTCACCTGGACAGTTTCATCTTCCATTGTATTTGGCTGTGCACAGTGCCTGAGGTGTTGAAGAGATTAGCATAAGTCTATTAGCATCAGGGTTTCCCGCCCTATGTTCTCTGAACTTATAACCTGGCTATGTCTCAGGTCCTCTTGACCTGGCTACCCACTTTTCAGCTATAAATATGAAAATATCACATCCCACAGGAAGGGGAGTGTAAGGTATGGTAACACTAGCGGCATACAACGAGGACTAAGCCATTAAGTGTTGGAGGACTTCAATGCAACACTGTCTCCAGGTACAAAACCCAGAGGACTTTTGTTGTTCTACCTCAGGCAGCAAAATGTCTTTGACCAGTTCTTTCCTTATCTTGCATAGTAAAAGATATTCGTGATGTCACAGATAATCACATAAACAAGGAGATGATGTATGTATTCTGAGGATTAGCTGGTCTAAAATCTTGTTTGTACCTGTGTGTTGTAAGTCCACCAGCAGGAGCACAATTGCATCCTCCATTTTGTATTCCACAGCAACTGATATACAAAAGTATACTGCCTCTTGATGCTGGAGATGGCATATCATCATGGATTAGTAGCTATCAATGGTCCTCACTTATTAATTTATCCACGGCCATCCAAGCTAGATTTAACTTTTTCTCCAGCTTATGTCAGCAAATCCCACAGTGTAACTATGTGCTGTCCTTTTATCTGTTTTGAATGCCTGCATCATTTGGCTTCATTGGATAGTCCTGAGTTCTGGTATTATGAGAGAGGTGTTACCCTGTGTACTGGGGGCCTTGGGAGGGACACCAAAATGTGCTCAACTAAAGGTGGGGAAAATTAGGTCAGAGCACTGCTTAGCATTACGAGAGGCAGGGTAACGTAGCGAGATCTTGAACCCTATGTCTACGGGGTTGGGTCAAGTCAAGTAGCACACAGAAGTTGAAACAATAAATGATGTTTTATTAAATACACAAGGAAAACAGTGTATGCGACACACTCATACAAGATAACTACAGAAGATAAAGGTTGGAGTGGTATAGAGGGATTTTTAGAGGGATTGCTGGTTTGGGTGATACCTCACCTGTCCTGAAGCCCAGAAAAATAGAGAGCGAAGCTGGGGTGCGATGTAGCTCAGCACGTGGAGCTGAGGGGAGGCTCGCCAAGCAAAGCGGCAACAAGGCGGGATGAAACTCGGGAGCGATCCGAGGAAGGTCTCGGAATCAAGGGTTTTTATAAGGAGAATGTGACTGCAGGCTATGCCGTACTTGGAGGAAAACAATAGATTTGGAGTTGGAGACAAAGCCTCCGAAAGGTCAGAATCTGAATGATTGAGTTATCGCAGCAGTTCTCAATAGAGTAGCCAGTATGCAAACGCAGAGTACTTGGGTATTGCATAGTTTACCCATCAAGCTGCCAGCGCGGGGCAGAGGCTCTTTTGTAGATTGCGTGCATACCTAATGATAGTACTTGCCTGGAGGTCTCCTAAAGCAGTGAGTCAGCTATTTCTGGCCTGCCTGTATTATCCAGGAATATTACGGCAATTAATGGCCGAGCTTGTTTACGGGCTTGTCCGGCGGCCTCGCAAGCACATGGAGGGGAATAGAGAAGTGAAGCCGAATTATGATATCAAGAGGATATCTTTTAATATCCCCAAAGCTCGGACTAGCCAGGGCAGTAACAGAGGGTTAAATAGTCCTCTGTCATAGAACTGCAAGGCTAGCTTTGTCAGTATGCAAACTAGACCCAAGGAAAGGAATGGAGGGAGGTGGAATGAATAGCTAATTTCTGTTGTCTAACTGTGTGGTAAGGTATGGGATGTCTCTGTGATACAGTGCTTTATAGAGCACATAATCCCATCCTGGTGAAGCTCTGAAAAGAAAATCAAGGCACCTGGCTAAGAACAAAACCCAGAGAGGTTGAGGCACTGATGCGTGAGGTTATCATAGCTACGCTTGTAACTTTGTGCTGTCAGGCGTTCCTTTGTGTTCCTCTATCCTGTGCCTTTGGGGAGTGAGGATAAATGAGACTTGTGCAACTACACTTGTAATAATAATCATGATTGTTAAATGATCCATGTAGATGATTCTTCACAAGCTCTAGGAATCTCCATTTCAGTCTCTGTGTGAAATGGCAACCACTCTATTTACCTTCATTTGTTGCAAAAGCGAGGGAGGGAGGGAGGGAGGGCACACAGAAGGACAGACACAAAGACCCACGCTTATTATTCTCATATGATTTCCCTGTTTTTGAAGAATGCAGAAGATTTGGGATTCATATCTTCCTAACCAAAGGTCCAAGAGGTTGTGCCTGGGGGATGCTATTCTGTATCCCAGTGGGATTCCTTTCTTAAAGCATTTTTTCCCCATCCAAGCAATGGTGACTGGTAGCTTCTATGTCATGAGTAAATTAATTCCTTCCCATTTTAACTTAGAACTTTATAGGAGTTTTCCAATGTGCTGAGCCTATTTTAAGGAGATGGTTTAGAAATCTGGATAGCAGTTTTGAAGTGTGGACTAAACCCAAAAGCAGATTCACTAATCCACTGGCCTAAAAACTGTGTGTACGTGCATGTATGTGTCTCTGTTGTGTGCCTTCATGTCATTTCTGACTTATGGTGACCCTACGGCAAACCTATCATGGGATTTCCTGGGGCTATGATGTGCCCAAGCCCACACAGTAGGTTTTCATGGCCAAGCAGGGAGTTGAATCCTGGTCTCCCAGGGTCATAATCCAACATTCCAACAGCTACACCATGGTGGCTCTCACAAGAACTATGAACCACCACTTTATCCCTGCCCTAAGATGACCCATCATGGGTCAGACCATAGGAATACCTTGCCCAGCATTGCAGTCCCACTGTGGCCAAACAGGGTGATGGGAAGCCCACTAGCCAAACAACAGCACTAGCCCGCTCAGGTTTTCCTGCAACTGGTATACAAAGGCCTAGTGACTCCTGTGCTAGAAGTACTCTATAGCCAGCATGTCTAGTAAAGCCACTGATAGATTTATCTTCATATGATTGGTTTCTAGTCACACCTCCCTTTCTGTCCACTAGCTACATCCGCAAGTCAAGATGACATTCCACTTCCCCAACAGAGGCTGCACTTCACTGCCAGCATTCTATGGTTCTGTGCTGGGGTGGGTCTAAAGCTCCCCGCAGACTACATGACTCCTCTGAAACCCACTTTTTTTACTCCAGAGACCTCCCCACCAGTTCTTCAAAGCCCCCACACCTCCAATTTTTGAAAAAAAAACTCTGTGTATTTTAGGGCAATTTTTGACCCAGTATCACTCAGAAATCCTACCAAATGCACAAAAATGTGCAAAAATGCTCCCTCTCCACCTGTGAGCAGGCCAGAACCTAGTACTAGCCCCAAATGCCTGGTTTCCTCTGTAGTCCTTCTCAAAATGGCAACAGGAAAATGGCAAAATGGCACACCATTTTGAGACAGACTGCAAAGGAAAATGGAAGCATTTGGGTGTATAGGTGGAGGCACCCTGTAGGGGGTTCTGGGGGAAAAGTTAGCCCCTGGCCCCATGCAATTGCCCACCCCTACATTATGCTACCAAACTGACCAGTGGGGGATGGCAACTCTCATGTTAATAGAGTGATAAATCTGTTCTGAGTTTTCATCAGAATTTCTAAGTGGCTATGCAAGCTTCTAAACTCATTTTAGGGGTACTCTTGAGCACCTAGGGTATCTCTTTCAAATTTCAGACTAAAGCCCAGAACAGATTCATTGTCCCACTGACACAGAGGTTCTTAGCCACCACTAAACCCAGCCTCTCCACTCTTCTTTTGCCCATTATGTTCCTTTTTTCTTGCCTCCTCACTTTGTTTAAACATCATCTTAATTATTTAACGCAGTATACAACACAGCCTCCTTCATCTCCTTGCCCTTTGATCTGTTGCCCCTTCCTTCTTTTGGATATTATGCTTTTCAGCCCCTAACACTGCAATTCATCAAGGAAGCATGCAAGGATATTTCACAATTGCCAAGTCTGGACTGAAGATCTTCTGCTTTTGATTTGAACCTAATTCCCGAGCAGGATTTTTGCTTAAAATAAACAAGAGAGCACCTTGCAAGACACAGCCACGTTGCTGGGTGAGCGATTGGTTCAGGGTGAAATGCTTAAATATTTAAAGCTCTGCATATATTGGGAAGCAGACAATGCATACTCAACAATGGGGCTGAGCCAAGTAGCATTAAAGATGTGTAAATAGAAGGAAAGCAGATGGTTTCAAGGCACGCAGGGCAACATATAACTAACAAGTCTCCATGGAGACATGGCCCAGTTAATTGACTGACAGTCTCCTGCCTTATCTACACTGCAAATTTAATAGACTGGTTTAATAGGCATTCTCTCTTCCCCAGGGAAACCTGGGACATGCGGTTCTTTGATGGGAAGGGGAAATAAAGATTTAATTCTCAACATCCCCACCAAGCTAGAGTCCCTAAGATGATTTGGAAGAATCCTATTAAACTGGTATAGAATCCAGCCATTAAACTGGTACAGAGCCAATATAAATTCATAGGGTGCAAACCTCTGCCAAAGACTGCCTGCGATAATTGTAGTTTAACTGAATAATGTAATACCGGGCCAAAATCCTGTTGAGTTTGCACACACGTGTTGTTATTGTTGTTGTGTGCCTTCAAGTTGTTTCTGACTTATGGCAACCCTAAAGCAAGTATATTACAGGGTTTTTCTGGGGCTGAAAGTGTGTGATGCACCCAAGGTCACCCAGTGGATTTCCATGGTCAAGCAGGGAATCGAACCAAGAAGCATTTGAACATTTTTGTTCTATGTGGAACCTCCATACTCAGTTCAAGGCTACAGAAGTGAAGTTGCTCAGGATGGGGGACACATTGTGTTTGGATGTGCTTTCAGATTTGCCTGTGCATTCAGTTGCACAGTTGGTGTCTTGGTCTAGTTGCACAACAGTGCCCTCCAGCTTAAGAGTTGTGTAGCACAATGACTGCTTAACTGCTCACTTGGACATTTATGCTATATAAACCAAAGCACACCACAGTACAACAGAATGGGAAACAAACCCACAATAAACTGGGCTTTTAGAGTTTTGGTACCTGCTTCTTAGGTTTCTTTTTCTTTTCAGTCAGTTGCTGGAGGGAGTGGCTCATTCAGTTAATAAAGCAGCAAGAGTAAAATATTAACAGAATGCAATTGGTGAAATAGCCAAAGCACAAGCTCTTGAAAGATAGCTCAAGTGTTACTTATTTAACAACATGGACATGATTAATGCAACTGATTAACAAGAAATCAAAACAATAACACAACCTTATTTATTTCTTAGATTTATATCCTAGCTTTCTCCCCAACAGTTAGACTCCCAGAATATCACAAAAAGATTGGAAGTTTCAGAAAATGTAATTAAAAGCAAAGAGGAAGAAAAGCCAAGTTCAGGTACTAACCTCCATTTCTGTTGCTCTTTTCCTCTGATTCTTTCTCCCTCACTACAAAGTGCAGTATAAGAGATAAGTGTATTTGTTAAAGTCAGATTTGCCAGGCTACTTGGCTTAAATCTAGGCTTTTTGGCCTCTAAATGAACACCACTTAGAAATGGGTGGATCTAAGTGGTTGTTGTGTACCTTAAAGTCTTCTGACTTATGGTAACTCCAAAGTGATGAGGTTTGGAGTTTGAGAGTGTTCGATATTCCCAAGGACATCCAGTGGGTTTCCATGGCCAAGCAGGAAAGTGAACCCTGGTCTCCAGGGTTGTAGTCCAGTACTCAAATCACTACATCGGGGTGGCACATAAATATCAATAAATAAATATTCTTAAGGATAGTTTTCTACCCTCTCTTATCGTTTTCTTCTCCAGAGATTCAGTTACTCTTTTTGACACTATGGCCATTTTCTCACTGGACTGTTGTAGCGCTATTATTCCGCTTTCAACATCCTCTGGAATCCTGAGGTTTGCAGTTGGGCCCCTCCCAAAACTGCAAACCCCAGGATTCAAGAGGATGTTGAAAGTGGAATAATAGCGCTATGACAGTCCAGTGCGAAAATGGCTTATGTTTGGAACCCTGTTTCTGGGAGGAGAGGTACTGAGAGGTTCAGCAGCTGGGTTAATTCCTTTAAACCTTTGACTACCCTCACATAGGTTCAGCACCTCAAACAGCTCCCTCACAGCTTGAACTCCCTTCACATAGGTTCAGCACCTCGGACAGCTCCCTGAAAGTTTTGTTACTATTTTCATGTGCCTTCGAGTTGTTTCAGATGTGTAGCAATCATAAGGTAAATGTATCATGCAGTTTTCTTGCCATTCCGAGGAGGTTTGCCACTGCCTTCTTCTAAGGGTGAGAGAGTGTGACTTGCCCAAAGTCAACCAGTGGGTTTCCAGGGCTGACCAGGGATTCAAACCCTTGTCACCCAGAGTCCTAGGCCAACACTGAAACTATTCTTCTGTGCTGTCTCTTGGCTTGGACTCTCAGAATAGGTTCAGCAATTCAAACAGCTTCTTATACATTTTGGATTCACAACCCTTCAAAGATGGAAGTCACCAGCCCATACTGAAAGGTGTTTAGAAGAGAGGGAGCCTCGATTTTGCAGACTTTACGATGCTGAGACATTTAAAATGCTCATACTGCCTGTCCATGAATGCTCTTTTAATTTCAAGAATTCAGCAGATTTAACAGGCTTGCGTTGTGCTCTGGCTGCAGAGGGACTGCCAGATGCCTTAACCTCAGCATAATGCAGCCGTCTGCCTATTAAGCGTGAGTCAGCTACCTTTAAGCAAAGAGAGACTGCAATCTCTCAGGTTATTAAGATAACAGAGGGCCGTATTTCCCATGGCAAACTCAAGAATAACTGTTCAGGTCAGCAGAACATGGACATTTCTTTTCTCGCCTGGAATCACAGGGACTGATTCTGACAGGCCCTTGTGAAAGAAGAGTGGAAGAAGACACAGCCTGCAGAATACAGTGTTAGAAAGCCAGCAAAGAATGTCCTGTTCAGTTACATGTGTTTGCTCAAAACGTGGCTGCTCATCTTGAACTTAATATGAAAAAAATAGCCTTTCTCAGTTGGTTCAAAACTGTTTGCTTTCATCCCTTACCAGCAACAGCACTTTCCCCTAAGAATGTGTAGTTTTCATTAGGTTCATTTATATATATATAAGAACAAAAATGTGCAGCTCTGTTTGTAAATGAGATAGAATGATAGAAGGTAAAATTGAAAGATTAATTTATCCAGGTAGAGGGCTCCAGGCGCTTAGCTCTTAAAATAGTGAAAAATTGAATTCCTGTTATGTTTGATGCCAGTTTTGAGTTGCTACATCTTTTTTCCTCATCTTTAAGATCTGCATATAAGGCACTAGAATATCCTTTTGGCTGTTTGGGGAATAGATCTAGGCACAGAATTAGACTGGTATAACAGGTGGGTAATGGTTTTGTTTGGTTCAGTGTTTGGCAGATGTCCCAATATTCACAAGCAATTCCATAAATTTTGTGAAAGTATCACGGGGTGATTTTGGGGGGTGGAGCAGATGAATGTGAGGAGAATATGAAGACAGCACGTTTGACGTAGTGGTCTGAGTGTTGAACTAGGACTTTAGGAGATCAGAGTTCAAATCCTTGACAACCCACTGAGTAATCTTGAGCAAGTCACATACTGTTAGCCTCAGAAGAGGTCAATGGGAGGAAGCCCACTGAGCAAACCTTGCCAAGAAAACCCTGTGATACCGTCACCTTATGGTCACCCTAAGTCAGAAGTGACTCAAAGGCATACATCAACAACAAATGAATGGAATGTGAGAGAAATCTATATCAAAAGAATTTTTCCCTGCCTACAATGACTTGGGCAACTGAGATCTTTTTTTTCTCATCTTCCTCATACCTTTTTCCTTAGCATTATCCTCAGCTCCTCACACATGATCAAAACCATATAACCTAACCCCTCTGTCTCTTCAATTCCTCATGTCTGCAAGCCTGCACCAAACTGGCCTTTGAAGCAGCTTTTGCCCACGTTGACTTGGGGAGTGTAAGAGCTATATTCCAAAAATAATTTTTCCAAGCTGTGTCTTACAGTTGACAGCTACACCAACCAGGTGATCCATCTAGTCACATGCAGCACATCTATTGTAACCTGTCTGATGCTTGTTAAACCTGTGACAAACCCTGGAGGCGGGGTGTAGCAACAGAGCACCCTGGCAACTGAGAGACTTTAAAATTGATTGGCTGTGGAATATGGAACCCAGGCTAGCAAAAGGGAGGGGCTAGACGGGGTGAGCGAGTAACTGGAATTTAACTGAAACACGGTTCTGGAGTTTGGGAGTTGAGAGTGTGAGAGATCCATCTGAGAGTGAGAGGGAGAGAAAAAAAAGAGAGTGTTTGCTGGTTTAAATATGTAAGTGTTGTATTGTGTGCTAATCTTGAATTTTCCAACTACCTCTTCCATTGACAGTTTGTTAAATAAAGATTTGGTTATATTTTTGTAAAGAGCAGTCTTAATTGAGTGTCTCCTTGCTCTGGATTGCGTGTAAGTGCTACCACCAGTGACACAGTCATTTGGATAAGCTAATCCATGCTTTGCCCTATATCTACAAGGGTGCAGATTTAGGGAAAGCAGTAGAGGGAGATAAACTGGGAGAGGTAGCCAGTGGGGGACAAATATTTGGAGGAGTGCTACTCCCAGTGCTACTCCTCTAGGAAGGGAGAATTCAAAGCAGACCTGATTTGTCATAGCCCTGGTTTGACCCAGATCTCCCTGTTTGACAAACCCTGCTGTGGTTTTTATACCATCCCGAGCAAAAATGAAACCATCAAAATCAACAGGAGCTGGTGGATTCCATGTCAGTGAGGTGGTAAATCCACCTCAGGTTTCAGTGTAAAATTTAATAGAACTACCTCAGGTGCTGGACTTGTTTGGAGAAAAGGGCCCAGCCCCTGAAACAGCTCCTTTAAAATTCAAACTGAAACCTGAAGCAGATTCACCATGCTACTGATATAGACACCATCAAATGTCATTGATCAAGGTAATCATGCTGCTGGGGACCCACCATCATACATGACTGATGAACTATATTCCACATAATAGGTTATAGACCTAGGAGAATGGTCACAGGTCAGTGGTAGTCCACATGCTAACTATGCCAAAAGTCACATATTTGATTCCTTAGATGTCTGTTTAAACCCAAGATGCTGAACTTGGAGACTTCCAGGCATTGGTGGAGCCACCCACCATGGCAAGCATAGCCAATATTGGACAATCATGGGAATTGCATATACAACACAATCTACAGGACTGCACTTGCCCTATCTCTGAGTTAAAGAATCTCAAGCACTACAGATCTTCTAAAATAATTGCCTGTCAGAGTAGGTAGCGTTGGAAAAAGACAGAAGATTGGCCCAACAAAAGATATGGCTGCTTTGTAAGTTCATGTTATGTAGGCCTACAATAATTTCATGCATCTTTAACTTCCCATCCCATATTCTTAAATCAGAGTGTTTATGAATATTCTACAGCCACCACAGCTCTAATCCCATCTTCAGGTCTTTTTATGGGGAAGGGAGAAATGGCCAATGACAGGAGCTTCACATTCTAGACACAGGGAAATATGGGAGCTAGAAACTGCAAGCTCTGGACAAAGTTGCAGCACTTTTTCAGATAACTTTACTGCCTTCCACCTTGCCTTCCCCCAGTTAAAAAGAAAGGGAAAAAAATCTTCCTTATGGCAGATAAAAGCTGATGGGAAAACACAGGCTTGGACAATAAACTTACTGAAGCAAGGGTCCATTTATATTTTTATTGGTTGTCTAGTATTTTGCACAAATGAGGCTTTGCTCTATGATCTGGGGTTGAAGGCACTCCCTTGTTGCCAACTATTAATTATCAACTTAACATTCAGTTTACTGCACATCTGTTTCACAACAGCAGCTCCAATTATTTTAGAAGGTCCTATAATGGGTGGAAGGGGTAAAAACATTTTTGATAATAAAAAAAATATAATCCAGTGCAGAAATGCACTCTCTGAAACAAAGAAAATAAGGCACAGACCAATTACCGAAAACCAATCTATTGCAAGAAGAGCTGGCTCGTTGTACTTGGGAACTGGTGTGCTGTAGCAGTGAAGAACTTGGAAATCAAGATGCCCCAGTTTGTGAATCTCACTTCTGCTGGAACTTCTTAAGCGGCATTCAGTGGGAGTAATCTCTTGGGCTTACCTTTCCTGTCTGCTAAAGGGGAATAATAATCCTTCCTTCCTTACAGGGGTGTTGTATGGATTATGAAAACATAGGCTATTTCTGCACTACACTGTTATAGTGCTTTCAATATCCTGTGGAATTCTGGAATTTGTAGTTTACTGAGACAAAAGAACTCTCTGGCTGAGATTTCTAGAATGTCCCTCCCTAAACTGTGAAGCCCAGAATTCCATAGGATGCTGAAAGTGGAATAATAGCACTGCAACAGTGTAGTGTGGAAATGGCCACAGTCTGAGACCCTCATTCACCAGTAGCATAATGTAAAACTACATAAGCATAGATATGTTACAATTGTGTAGGGACAAGAGGCCAATGTTCCGCTCAGATCTACCACATGGCCTGCATGCCTGTCCCACCCCCAGACACACAAAATGTCCAGATACCTCTCTTTCCTTCACCTCAAAATGGTGACAATATTGCACTAGTATGCAACAGAGCATAATATAGAAAGTACAGCCATGCACTTTCTGGTTGTGTAATAATAGATACAATACCTTGCCCACCACTAAGGACTGCACTTACAGAATTTCCTAGGCAATACTCATAGACTTGTATAACTAGTGACATGAATGTCATGTGGCCTGGGCAACCCTGAATAGGATGTCTGTTACAGTGCAGTTGGCTTCATAATGGCATCTAAAAGCACAGTAGGATTCCAGATACCATGTGCATTCTTTGGAAGATCTCTGAATTTTTTTTAAAAAAATGCTCTGTAGATATAACTAAGAGGCAAATCTTATGCCAGACTTAGTTTGGAACACATCTGTGTAAACAACACAATTGCAGCCTACTGTAACCCTAAGAGATGGGGACGCTGGGGTCCACCTGCAATGCCAGCATCTCCTTAGAATTTGTGGAAATTATAGCTCAAAGGAGGCCTGCAAGAGGAGGGTAATGGCAAGATCTTTTCTCCGATGTATACCAAAACTAACTGTAGAGAGGACTTCAGTTAAAAGTGAACAAAGTATTTTATTCAAATTGACAAACACACAAGAAATCAGACACTCTTAAGAACCATGCAAGGCTATCAGAAAATGAGTTAAGAAAGAAAGGATAGAGAGAGATTGGGTGGAAAGGTGATAGTTACCAGTCCTGAAGTAGAGTGGCTCAGACAGCATCTGAGGGTAGCATGGGGGAACAGCATCCTAGGGTACCACATACTACATCCCAAGTATGATATTATGTAGTATGTATTATACTACAAATGGCTGGGATCTGGAATGGGCTGATTGCTTAACTTTGAAGTGACGAAACATTGATGGGATTCATGATGATCTCTTAATGAACTTCCATGGCCTCAAGCATGTCTTGAACATGTTCTCCTGTCAGCATGGCCTTGATCATGTTCTCCGGTCATTGCTAAGTCCAATCTATGAAAATTGCATATCTCATAGAAGGGGTGGAAGGGTATGGTAGTACTAGTACTCATCTGTGGTGCGTTACCAAGAACATGATAAATTCCCTTTTTCTTTGAGAACCTGCCAAGCGCTTCCAGACATTTTTCTGTGACATTTCTCCTACCTGAGAATTCTATATTATCTATGAATGTGACATCTATCTCTGTTTCTTTGGGTTTTAAAGGAGGTGATGTGAATGTGGATAAACTGTGTGGAGGATGGAGACCAACCACTTGCCCTCTTGATCCTTGATACACCTAGTTGGTTATGAAGCTGACCAGCTAGAAGCTGACCAGCTGCATATCAGAGATTTTAACTTCCACTTTGAGTGAAAATGTAAGGGATGTCTATAGTAAAAAACATGAACTTTATAAAACCACTGTTGAAAGAGCCATAATTGAATCTCACCACCTTGGATACTTACTGGTTTGTCCCAAATTTACTATTCAAGGTGTCCAAGTGCACAAAGGAAAGTCAAAGTATTCTTGGGATAAAACTCATTATCTTAATCTTGTGTTCAGACCTAGTCTGGGGATGGAAGTAGCCTTTGTCACCCTGGTAGATTACCTACGTTGAGAGTTGGGTGGTGGAATGTGTTCTTGACCACTTTCAGTGCTTTCCAGCACCATTAATGCTTAAAATATTTGAAGGGATGTCATATGGAGGATGTAGCAAGCCTGCTTTCTGCTGCTCCAGAGACTAGGACACAGAGTGACGGCTTCAAACTTCAGGAAAACAGATTCCATCTAAACATTAGGATGAATTTTGTAACAGTAAGAGCAGTTTGACAGTGGAATACACTGCCTTGGAGTATGATGGAGTCTCCTTCTCTGGAGGTTTTTAAACAGTGCTAGATGGCCATCTGTTGGGACTACTTTGATGGTGTATTCACGTATGACAGGGGGTTGGACTGGCTGGCCCTTCTGGTCTCTTTCAGCTCTATGATTCTATGAAGTATCTGATCAAGGATCTCAGCTACTGCTTTAAATTGATCAGGTTGATTGCATTGCAAACCGCCTTGTGATCTTTAGCTAGAGTACAACATATGTATGCTGGAATCCCATATGACCATTATGTTCTATGTAGCACCATAACTATGGTACTATGCAGTGTATTCTGGCCAGATCACCTAAAACTACACTTACTGGTAAGCAGCTGCTGGGATCAACAGGGGTCTCCCGAGAAGAGATTGTGTGATATTCCCAACCCCTATCATAAGCAATCACCAGCATGACATGCAGAAAAGAGGTCCCTGGAAATCGCTTTCTCAAGGGGGGTGGTAAGAACATCAGGCAGCTGCTTCTCAGTCAACAGGGGAATGGAGCCCTATCAATCCCAGTGGCTGCTTATCAGTAAGTTTGAGGGACCTTCACAGTCCTTACATAGGTGCTAAATCAAGGGACTATACAGGGATTGTGAATACATAGCGGTTATGAATGTGGAACTGTAGGCTGTGTATTTGTAACTGCCTACCAGGATTCCAGCCACATATTTAACTAAATATTATACACACACACACACACACACACACACACACACACATATGATATTTATCGTGTATGTGCGTGTTCCCCAGGAGATGAAAAATATACAAGGCCTTGGACTTCCCCTGAAAACTGGAGTGTTTTCCACACCTCCTGGAAGACGGCCCAATGACATGGCTACCTCATTTCCCTATCTCTGAACAGAGTGGTAAAATAAGGGGGGCCATTTCAACCTTCAGAGAGACTAGTGGAGACACCTGCTTTGCCCAACTGAATTGTGTGTATAAAGAAAAAGAGAGCAAGCTGCACCAGCCCATTGTCTTCCTATCTTGCTTTTGCAATCAAGGACAATGAAGGCAATTCTCCTACACACATTAAAGCACTTTGTGTTTAACCTGCTTCAACGTAGCAGACGTTTTATAAGCAGAAGGGGCCTGCATTGACCTCTGCTTATTGCAGGAGCAGCTGGGAAGCCTGTGAGTGAGGGTTGGGAGTGGAAGCTCAAATGTGCAAACCCTATTTTATGATCAGACAAGGGTCCCTGAGTAACTCAAGCACTTATATGCAACTTCTTTCATTGCAAATGCACATTCATGGCTTAATCTGAGTCTTTTTTTCAGTTTCAGAGTCAGAACCTGTGAAGTGATGCATGTTCATTGACTTTGCCAGCTCCCATGCATGATGCCATTCCTAACAACAGCACAGTGAGGATGGAAACAGGAGAACCAAATCTGAGTCTTCAGTTTCAGATCTGCACCTCTAATAGATTACCAGGTTGAATGTAGCCAATTAGGGATATGTTGCAGGCAGTTAGCTTATTGGCTATCCTGTCACATTTTTGAAGACTCCAATAGGCTATAAAGACTTATAATACATTTGGTCCTCTCCCACCCCCCATCCCCCCAATCTATATATGGCTCATGGGATGGGGTCTGTCCTATACCTAATGTGAGGAAATGGAACAAAGTAGCCTCTTGATGCTATTTCACAAAATTGCTTGCAATGAATGCAAGCTTTGTGCAAGTCATTCTCAGTGTGCTGACATAGGTGGTGATTTTACCACACTTTTACTGTTTCAATGCATCTCATATAATGATCAAACTCTTCTTGCCACTTGGCAGAATCATTCGGACAACCCACTGATTCCTGGAAACATCAGCGCTACCCAAGAAGTAACAACCCATGACTTGACAGGATGACTTAGGACATATTATAGAGAGAGTATACAAAAGCTTAGTTACCTGTATAGGCTTTCTGACTCTTGAGGAAAATGAAAGAAGGGAAAGATATACTGTCTACTCTCTGCCCCTGTTCGCAGGAAAGCATGGGGAGTTGGTAAGCACCAATCCTTTGAAAAAATATGGCAGAGATCCTGCATCAGATATGTAGCTATGACACATAGTGGCAATCTGTTTTTCCACCTGATCCATAAAACCCACCTTAACATCCAGCCAGCCACACTGATAGAAGGAGTTCTGGAACCCTAGTAAATGGTGATAGTAGAATGATACATCTAGCCCTAGTAAATGGAGTAGGAGGAGGATGCATTAGCCCCATCCAGCCAGTAAACTATGGTGTGCCGCGGAGTTGGGAAAAGACCCAACAAGAGTCCTCCTTCTGACATCGCACCACTGCTCACTTGTGGGAGGGGGTTGAATGCATCATTTTTCAGTGCCTCACAAGTGCCACAGAATCCATCCCTCTGTGTGGCTGGCTGGATTTTAAGGTGGGCTTTAGGGGCCTTATGATCATAGCAGTGGTCATGCAATCATAAATGTGAATGTGATTCCAGCCTACTTTCTTTTTAATCTACAGCTCCCAGATTTTGAGAGTTACAAGCCAAAAAAGTAACTTTTATAAGCTCCAGTGATTGCATCAGTAGCTTATTCACTCATCGCAATTTCCAGCATTCTTTGGAAAAGGTCAGTCCTGTTAACTTTTCATTCTCCCTTTTGTCAGATGCAACTTTTTATTACAGAAAAGAAAGTCTCAGGCTGATAGTCTGTCCAGTGGTGAAAGAACTCTGCTGGTTTACTTCCTGAATCTTTACAGCACAGACCAGGTATGCATGGAGAGTCACTCCTTGTTTTAAACCAGGGTGAGCAAATATGTAGGAGACAGGAGCTAATTTCCACTGTCATGCCTCTCTCAGTGTTGGCTACACCATTGTATTCAGGCCAGATTGGCTGATTTTTCCATTGGGAGAATTTTAGAGGTTATGCAATAGGAGGGTGACCTAATTCACCCCATCTGTGGACAGCTTGAGGGGCTTTTAGTCAGTTTTTCACTGAAGAATCACCCCAAAATTTGTGCATTTTTTTTAAAAAAATGGAAGCTGAGGACTTTGGGGTGCCACTGGTGGTTTTTGAGCCAAAGAAGTTCAGGGGCCTTGTGGCAACCCATGGGCCTCACTTTCCCCACCTTTGTCTTAAGGATACAGGAGCTGATCAAACCAATTACAGTCTTCCCCAGAATGGACTGGCTCTTTCCTGTATATCTTAGGACATATCCCAGGACATAGAACTGTTGCAAGGGCAGCTAATGTTTGCAAGGGAAGTATCTGTAAGGAATGGACATACTCTAAGGCTATTTCCCCACTAGACTGTTATAGTGCTATTCTTCCACTTTCAACATCCTATGGAATCCTGGGGTTTGCAGTTTAGGGAGAGGCCTCGGGCTCCTCCCTAAATTGCAAACCCCAGGATTCCATAGGATGTTGAGAATGGAATGATAGCACTGTAACAGTCTAGTGAGGAAATGGCCTAATTGAAACTGGGAAAAGAAAACAAGAGAACTTACTCAATCAATTGAATCAAAGCCAGTGGGGAAGACAAGGGAGGACAGACAATTTTATTTTTCTTTCAACTGCTGTGGAACAGTTGCTTCTCTGACTTCTTGTCTTGTTATTCAAGGGGCCTGTTTGGCAATGAATATTCTCTATGTTCTTGTAGGAGCGGCTGCCACTGTTGAAAAAAAGTTATTTTGTCTGATTTCCTTTTTTACTTTGTCAAAGATCTGACTAATGTGCCAGCAGAGAGACACATTGGCTGCAGTTCAGGCATAATCAGACACTGATTTGAGATGGGGAGGGAGGGAGAATTATTCTAGGGGTTTGCAAGTGTTCTGTTGTCATCCTTGTTGCTTATGGTTGCCTTTGGCACTTTCTTTGCCAGCTTTCCTTCCCCACAAATCCTTTCCAATAAACATCTGAAAGGCCTCAGTACGCCTGCCGTGTTTATCTCAATTTGCACTCCTCAAATTGGCCAAATTGCTGAGAAAGCAGCAAGCAGATCACAGCATACTTGTATTCCCTTGCAAGTCTGATTTCTTCCTTTAACGATGCAAGGAAGCTGTGTATTGCATATGTCAGGTGAGCGCTGTAACTTGTCATACCGGTGTAGCTTGCACGACTAGTGGGCCTTGTTGAACTTCTCCCTCAGCTTTGCAATTGTTAAGGGCACAGGACTCTGTTTTGTTTAGACTTCATTTGGAATACTGTGTCCAGTTCTGGGTATCTCATTTCAAGAAGGATATTGACAAGCTGGAGTGTGTCCAGAGGAGGGAGACCAAAATGGTGAAGAGTCTGGAAGCCATGCCTGAAGAGGAGAGGCTTAGGGAGCTGGGTATGTTTAGTCTGCAGAAGAGAAGGTTAAGACGGGACATGATAGCCATGTTTAAATATTTGAAGGGATGCCATGTTGAGGAGGGAGCAGGCTTGTTTTCTGCTGCTCCAGAGACTAGAACAAGGAACAATGGATTCAAACTGCAGGAAAAGAGATTCCACGTAAACCTCAGGAAGAACTTGGTGACAGTCAGAGCTGTCCGGAAGTGGAACATGCTGCCTGGGAGTGTGGTGGAGACTCCTTGTTTGGAAGTTTTTAAGCAGAGGCTGAATGACCATCTGTCGGGAGTGCTTTGATGTATGTTTCTGCATAGCAGGGAGTTGGACTGGATGGCCCCGTGGCCTCTTCCAGCAATATCATTCTATGATTCTATGAGTCTATGACTCCTGTGCTCTTTTCAGTTTACTCAGTGGTATAAAGGAACTATCCATGGTGCTGAGCCCTATCTGCAAAACAGGCTCAGCATCTTAACAGCTCCTTTATGGGCCAGATTATATTGAAGCCAATGGATATCGATGCCAAAAGCCTCCACCAACACCTCTATAGCATATGATAACCACAGCGGCCAGCCAGAGAACTATGAGTAGCCCACCAGCAGGCCAGCAACACAATCGCTCTCTCCTGGTACTGTTCCCCAGCAACTGGTATTCCGAGTGAGACTCGGTTATGTAGAAGAGACAAGGCTCAAAGGGTTAAAATGCCAGGAACTTTTAATCAACAGGGACAAAGATGTAATCTGCACTTTTAAGTTTTTCTTTTGCTGTCAACTTAGTGGCAATCTCCCAGTAGCTGGGGGGCAGGATGGATTTCCTAAACAACACTATTTTGTTGTAAGTCATAATGCTTGGTAAACTTGAAGACAGTAGGAAAAGGGAAAAAAATCATTTTACAGATGGAACTATTCAATCAAGAAAGCCATAGCCTTGAATTTTCAAGAGCTGAGTAGGGCTGCGGATTACAGGGTTCTCAGACGATTCTCATTCATAGAATCACATAGAATCACAGAGTTGGAAGAGACCACAGGGACCATCCAATCCAACCCCCTGCTATGCAGGAACATACCTCAAAGCACTCCCAACAGATGGTCATCCAGCCTCTGCTTAAAAACTTCCAAGGAAGGAGACTCCACTACACTCTGAGGCAGCAGATTCCACTGCCGTACAGCACCTTCCTAAGGTTCAGGTGGAATCTCCTTTCCTGCAGCTTGAGTCCATTTCTCCTTGTCCTAGTCTCTGGAGCAGTGAAAATTAGAAAGTGACTTAATGGGGGGAAAAATTCACCACTGAAATGTGAAGTATTTGGAGGGTATCTCACAATAGCTTTAAAAAGAGACCTGCTCCATTTAAAGTGAGAAATTGCTTAAATTAGTTTGTCGATATGAACAAACCTCTTCTGATCCTAGAAGAATGCCATCATAATGAGCAGGAGCCACTGGTAGCCTTACCCAAAAAAAAGTGCCTAAGGAAGGATGGCAGGATGGCAGGCAGCAAAGGTAGGTAGGTAGGTAGGTCACCAGTAGCTAATTTCCAGAAGCACATCGAGAGTTTTGTATCATAACATTACTTCCAAAAGGGAAATTGGACACACAGTAAATTTTAAAATGCAGCAAGGAAGTTTTTCCAAGTATGGATCTATATCCAAGAAAATTTAGAAGATAGTTTATACCTCTTCACCCATTATTTATGGTGACTAGGGAAATAAAATATGTTCAGAATTAATCTTTTCTGGAAATGGGGGGCTTTCCTATGCTTGATGCCTTCCAAAATTTAAAATACAAAACAGAAACTGCAGAGAAATATACAGGCAAAGATCAATATGGTTACTCTTTCTTCCGATGCATCTCTGCAGCATCTGTGTGTCGATAAATTTGTATTATAGCTCTACTGCCATCCAGTGATTGAATTATTTTTATTTTAGTGAAGAAGATGTCCCATGTAACAAGTCATAAAACCATAAGGTTTTTTTAAAAAAAAATCAAAATGCAAAACCAAAATTCTGCTTTATCAAAGACCTTGGAATGCACCTCGGGGTCACTAGCTGCTTTTGACTACTGAGAAAGTGGGACAGTGAATCTGCTTTGGCTTGAGTATGAATTTCAAAGGATTTATGCTAGGTGCTAAAACTAATTGGGTAATAGAGTTCAGGACCTAGGATAGCTTCTTTAAAATCTAGATGAAGATCCAGAGGAGAGTTTCTGTTCCCACCAGCATAGAAGGGTGGGAAAGGGGTAGGAAAACTCAAAACAATATATGTTTCCTTCTGTAGACAACGTGGAACCATCCACAGCCAAGAGGAAGGTAGCAGGAGAGCTTGAAAAGCATCCTGGCTCAGGGATTCTGGGAGTGGTAATCCAAAAAGTAATCTTTCCAAGCTCTTCCCATGGGGTTGAACAAAACAAAAGAAAAAAAAAAGCATGGTGAAAAAAAATCTAAGGTAGAGTTGGGGAATCCAAAATCAGCTCATTAAGGGCTGAGTATGCTCAATGGGTGTGGAGTACAGACTGGCCATTGAGGAGGAAATGGAAAAGTGAAGCAGAGCAGAGATCAGGGAAGGAAAAAAGCACCCTGTCTGTCTGGATTCCTAATTAGTTCTTCTGCAAAGCTGAACAGGCCTGCCCATCAGTCAGATATCATTGTCCTGGGGTGTGTCTCTGTGATGAAGGGAGCCCAACATGGGGAAGAAGGACAAGGCAAAGGAAATGGAATTTAGCTAGAGAATCAAAACAAAGCCTGGCTGTGTGAGCAAACATTAAAAGCTACCTTGTATCAAACCAGTCCATCAGTTCATCTAATTCTGGATCGTCACCACTGACTGGGTCCCTGAGGGTTTGAAGCAGGAAGTCTTCCTAACCCTACTTGGAAATCCTTAAGATTAAGAAAGGGACCTACTGAATGAAAAGCATGGGCACTATCACTTGGCTATGGCTCTTGCCCTCAGAAGTTGGAATGTTCATGAAGATTCTGGTGCATCATGAAATCAAAGTAAAGCTAGGAAGAGATGGAGAAGGTTATAGTAATAAGGGAAGGGTGGGGATAGAAAAAAAGCACATATTGGGCAGAAGATTCTACTTAGATTCAGAAGCATAACCAGGTTTCCTTTCAGAATCCTGCCTGCCAAAGTAAGCCCATCAAATGCTGGAGGCCTCCTTCCATGAAGACTGTGCTATCTGATGGCTTCTATGAGCCTTTCCACCCTATACTGTTATAGTGCTATGATTCCACTTTCAACATCCTGTGGAATCCTGGGGTTTGCAATTTAGGGAGGGGTATTTAGAATTCTCAGCCAGAGAGCTTCTTGGTCTCAGTAAACTACAAATCCCAGAATTCCACAGAATGTTGAAAGTGGAATAATTGCACTATAACAACGTGGGGGGGGGGGAGGCCCTATGTTAATGGGGTGGTGAATCTGCAATGGGTTGAAGTCTAAACTTTGAATTAGTTGTCCAAGGTGCTGAATCTTTTTTGGAGGGAGTGGTTTCAGCAGCTTGGAGAGCCCCTTGACAGTTGAGATTGAAACTTCTAGCCCATTCACAATCCTACTGACATGGAAGCCACAAGTCACTGTTACTCCAAAAGGTGGGTGACACAGAGGTCCACCCACAGTGCCAGGGCCTCCATGGAATGGCGGAGAAAGAGCCAGGGTTTAAGTATCCTTCTTCTGTCTTTCAGGGGAAGGTGTTAATGGCTCTCTGGTAGAGCAAGCAGTGGGATCCAGCACAGGCTAATGGTCATAGCATTAGGTGACAAAGCATTAATGGGAATCATGATCGTTTCTTAATGTCTGAGTAGATGAGGAAACAAATGAGAGTTTTGGAGGCAAGAGGAAACAGGTTCACAACCATTGGTTACTCTATTGAGACAACTTCACGCACTATTGTGTTGGAAGGTTGAGTTGTTGGAAAGTTGTGTTGTTGAGGGGATTATTGCAAGCTCATCAGCACTGGAGCTTCCCAACTGATACAACCTGGTCATGCCTCGAGGTCGCATCTGACCTACTTTTGCACATGTGCAGCCAGTCCTCTTTGCCAGAATGGCTCTTCAGCCATAAGAGTGTGTGATTTATATTTAGTGCCAACTAAGTAATATTCATTGCCAATTACATCATGGGGTGGGGGTGTATGGCATGGTAACAATATCACTGTCTAATTGTACCATGATCAGCAATTCTAGACATATGATTAAAAGCATTGTAAACTAAAGTGACATATGTGGCCAAGGCACGTGGGCCAAGTAGGGATCATAATATCTGAGCGTACAGAGATGGCATGAGTCACAAAGACATGCTCCTTGAGAAAATGAGCGAAATCCACTCCTTTCATCTATGTGGACAAGGAAGAAGAGACATCCCTAAAGAGTTGTAATACTAGACATTGTTTTGTTGCCATTAGCTGAGTCACTGAGATTTTGCAGAATCTTCATAAACATTCCAGTCTCTGAGGAGGAAATGGCAGGCATCAAACAGTGAAAATCAGCAGACTTCTCATGAGAAAAGAAGAGGATGGGTTAAATTGAGGACTCACAGCTACAGGAATGAGAAAGGTTATGGAGAATATTGAAAAAAAAATAACCAAGCAACTCTTTGATGCAGAAGTCTAGTATACCCTGATAACTGCAGTTGCTGAGAAATGTCTTCTTTGAACACAGCTAAGTCAATGCAAAGCCTCTGAAATGCTTCTGTATAAAAGAGCATCATTTTATCTGCTTTCTCTAAAGCTACAGCATAGCTATTGAATTGCAAAATAAGAAAGAAGGTTAGACCCAAAGGGCAAGAACAACCATACGGCAACACCCCCAGGGAATTTGCGTGAAGGAAGGAGAGCTCTGAGCATGATCACCCAGATCAGGGAGTGCAACAGACAGAAGAGATTATAAATATCCAAGAAATACTCAGATATTATAAGGACAAAGAATATGCTTTATTCAAAAACCAAGAAAATAAAACAGGAGAACTATTCACTCTGACCAACCAACAAATGCTCTTAAAATTAATCCAAAAGTTGATCTAAAGGCCAGATCTATCAATAGGCAGGGTGAGGCAGTTGTGGAGCTGTGCATTCCACAAAATGGCTTGTAACCTTCAGGTATGGTAGGGGAAGGTGTCCCTTCTGAGGATGTTATTCTTTGCTAAGTTTCTTTTTTCCAAAGGAAAAAAAATTGAACAATTTTGTTTCAGCTGTGAAAAAGAAAATCAAAAATCAAAGTTTTGGAAACCTATTCACAATTTGGGACTTACCCGATACCAAATTCACATGAGGTTGCCCGCACATGAACAAGTATTTTCTGCACAGAAAAAAAAGATACTTCCGTTGAGAAAATCAGTTTGTTCCCATGCTTGAAATGAATTATGATAAAGCAAAACAGAAGAGCAAATGTCATGCTCCACTCCTTGCTGGCCCCCAAGAGCCTAAGTCAAGAGGCATGGAATTGGGATGGCTTAATTTCCTGTATAAGTGGATCAATCTGGCTTTGTGAAAATTGGCCATGGGCACCAATTGCCCAGATAATCAGTGAATGCCAAATGGAAATGTTGTTGTTGTTGTGTGCCTTTAAGCCATGTAAAAGTGACCCTAAGGCAAACCTATCATGGAGTTTTCTGGAGCTGAGAGTGTGTGATGCACCCAAGGTCAGTCAGTGGATTTCAATGTCCAAGTAGAGAATCAAACTCTGGTTTCCATGGTCTAGTCCAATGCTCAAACCACTACATAACATTATTTGAATACCTAAACCAACAAGAACAGAATTAAAAAGCTTCTAAGAAGGCAATACAAAACTAACAATGAGATCTCTCCTCACATATACCCCCCACCCTCTGGAGTCAATATTCAATCTGTGTTGCTGTTCAGCAGAAGGTTCGTTTGGGTAAAAAAAATAAGATAAAGAAATAAAAAGATCATTTACACTCTCCACAAAAAGCTGGATCTTAGCTCAGACTGTTGGCTTTATAGCTGTGCTACGCTGGGCATCTCATCCATCAGATCAGGACAGGGTTCTCTGTCCACGATGCTTTCTATATCCTTGTCCTGAATTATCTATCCCAGAAGCTGTGCTGTGAACATGTTAATTAACATAACACATTAGCTATGACGGCTCCCTCATTTTGACTTACCCCTTCCACCACTGGCAGCAGTTTCAAAACAGGGCAGGACTAACAGCCATCATGACAACAAGACTATTTCAGGAAAAAGGAGGAGGCCAAGAAAATCCTAAGTCAGAGTCAGGTTCACAGCACATCACCGCAACAATGAGTACTGTGTTCAGTCCTGGGCACTACAGTTTAAGGAGGATATCGACAAGCTGGAATGTAACCAGATGAGGTCAGTGAAGGTCTGATACCCAAACTCTATAAAGAAAATAGCTCTTTTATTTTATTTTTTTCAATAATAATTTTTATTCAAATTTACTTTATACATTAAAATCACATTACATCACATTAAACTCATACACCCCACATTGCGTCACACATTCAGTTTTACATTTTCAACCCGAAATGGTATGCATTTATATTCTTGTATTCTTCCATTCTATCATAAAAACATCCTTCTTACTTACTTACTTACTACTATCATCCTTCTTCAATTCATTCATCCCTTCGTTTCCTCTCACTCATTTCTTTGCAGTCTACATCCTCTTCTTGAAAGAACAAAATTTCCTAATGTTTACTTCCTGGACTTCACCAAGTCCCATTCTTCTTGTATCTATCTAAGTTTCTCTTCTTACTTTCCCCATTCGGGGTATACCCTTTACTTATATTTTATTTTTCCTTTTTTTCTATTCGATGTTGTCTTATTTTTTCCTAACCTGTTGTCGGCCTATTTTATGTTCTTATAAACCTTCCATCATTAGTCATAGATTTTGAGAATCCCTATCCCTTATTCATCATTCTTATATCCCTCTTTTACTGTGAATTAGTCTACTATTTTCCAGACTTCTTCATGTCCACCTTGCATTCTGCCTTGAATCATCCCTGTTAATCTGTCCATTTCTTTGAATTCTGCCACTTTTATCATCCATTCTTCTATTTGTGGTGCATGTTTATTTTTCCATTTCTGTGCGTAAATTCATCTCGCCGCTGTTATCATGTAAAGAATTGCTTTCCAATGTTTTCTCTTGACTTCTTTATCTATTTTTTGTATCATGTTTAACAGGAATAGTTCTGGTATTAGTGGCAGGTTAGTTTGTAAAATTGCCACCATTTTTCCATGAATTTTTTTCCAGAAGGTTTTCGCCTTCTCACATGTCCACCATAAATGAAAATAAGTGCCGTTGTCCTTGCTACATTTCCAACACTTATTTTCTTTTGTTTTATATATCTGATTTAATTTTACCAGGTCCAAATGCCATCTGTAAAGCATTTTGAGGTAATTTTCTTTCAATTTCTGGGCTGCAGTAAATTTATTCGTGTCTTTCCAACTGCTCTCCCATTGTTCAAGCTGAATTTCAAGAATAGCTCTCTTTTAGCTGGCATTCACCAACAGGGTTCAGGCCAATGGCTGCACGAATTTTGGTTACCAGTTAGGAAATTATCAATAATAATTCCACTTTTTGTGCTATAAGGTGATTAAGTGATTAAGAAGTAAAAGAACCCACCCCTGACAACCTGCCCTTGAATTCTTATCATTTTTTCCCTCCTTCCCACTATCCTTTTATCTATTTTGGCCCAGTCCTCAAACTGAGCCAAAGTTCTGAAATTTTGAATGGTTGGTTCAGGCACAGGTTTTCCATGGAACCATGAGAAAGAGCAGACAAGAAAGTGTGGTTGCTGGGCAAAGGCCGAAAGACTTCAGCCAGAATCCTGTTGGTGTTACTTAGTCGTGCAGCTTGAGTTCAATTGTGTTTATGGCTCCAAATCCTATTTAGGACCAGAGTTGACCCACTGAATCCAATCAATCTACCTACAAGTTCAGTAACTATTCAACAGTTGACTGAATGTATCTATCATAGTTGGGACTAACCAATAGGATCCCCACCCATGTGGGCTGCACATTACCGGCTGGTGCATAAATATTCATCAGAATCACTGTCGTTGTACCATTGATTCACTGGGATCGCAGAAAGAGCCATAGCGTATTCCTCATTTCACAATGACCCAATTAGTGGACACATTGGCAAGATATACAATCGGTTGCACAATATCAGTATGCAGTAAAACATACTGATTGCAGTATCTATACTATATAAGCATAATACAGGATTTCATCCTTTGTATTGTTCTCCATTTTCCTTTCCATCCACAGCTGAGTCACAGGCCATTTCTGTCCTACTGTGTTACAGTGCTATTACACTATTCCACTTTCAACATCCTGTGGAAATCTGGGGTTTGTAGTTTACTGAGGCCAAAGAGCTCCCTGGCAGAGAATTCTAAAGGCACCTCCCTAAACTGCAAACCCCAGGATTTCACAAGATGTTGAAAGTGGAATAAAAGCACTATGACAGGGTAGTGCAGAAATAGCTGTAGTTTTGTGTATATCAGTTAGAACACATGGAATTGATGTCACTGAGATGGTGAATCCATTCTGGGGTTTACTCTAAAATTCTTTAAAACTCTACTGCTGCCGTTAGAAAAAAAATGAATTCAGAAAGATATGGGGCCCAGTCTTGGTGGTAACATATGGTTGCACAATCTGGAACTATATAAACGCATGTCCTCTTTTGGATGCTGCAGAAAGAGGTATTTAAGAGATATGCACAAGATATCTTCTTTCCACCTTCCCTTAAGGCATCTTTCCAGAGCATGCTGCTAAGACCATTTATTGGGAAGGCGTTTCTTCTGCTGCCAGAAGAAAAGAGCTGGGGTTGCTCTCCCAAATCTCCAGCAACTCTCTGGAGAACATACTGTCTCTTGGAGATTTTTGTTGTTGTTGTTGTTCACCTAGTTTTTCTATGCAGCATAATTCTCCAAAAGACTTCTCAAAATGCAAACATCTAGACAACACTGAGCAGAAAGCTTCAGATTCCCCCAGGGAGAACTATGGAAATTATTCATCGTTGCACATGAGATTGAAAAATTAAAAGATTTATGTCCCTACCTTGTTCCATGGATTTTTTTTTTATACTAGAACCATAAGATGGCTTGATCTTGTCTTTTGATCAATCCCCCAGTCCTCCTCTGCTTCACAAAGGGAAAAGGCAGTTATTCCACAGACATATCTCCACTAATTGTGTGTGTGTCAAGTTGCCTGTTGACCTATGGTGACCCCATGAATGTCATAGGGTTTTCTTAGCAAGGTGGTTTTGTCAGCTCCTTCCTCTGAAATATAGCCTACAGCACCTGGTATTCATTGGCAGTCTCCCAGAAATGTTCATGGAAAGCAAAGCATTCTTGGTCTCATTCTTACATGGGAGTAGAAAACTCTCAGGGAACCCTGCAGTTTTGCTGCAGGCTCCTTTTGAGGTTACCTTTCAAGAGACTGTCTTATTCAGACATCATTTGGTCCACGAACTGGCTGTTGAGGACGGGTCTTTCAGTGGAAAGCAGTTTAGAATATCTTCCCTTCCTTGTTATGTTTGTAATGCTTTTATACTTTTTCAATTCAGTACTTGTTTTTAATATGACCATGGCTAGCATTCTGCTGAGCAGTTATAAATGCATGAGCTAGACATACACATTTGTAATTGTTATTACAAATTGCATTTGTAATTCATAATTGCATTCATGTTTAAGATTGTGGGACTATTGCCAAAATCATAAATGCCCACCAAACCTTCCTCAATAGCTAGCAGTTCACATCAAAGTGAGATCTATTCTGTTGGCAATTAAGACGCTGAAGGATGATGTTTCCAGCCCCCTCTCACCAACAATTTGCGGTGTGACAATCAGAAGCAGGACTGCTGCAAGCCCTCATCACGCTGCACATCAATGGCAGAAGGAGTCTGGAAGTGTCATCCTGCTACTGTACCCTCATTGCTAACAGAACAGACCTGTAGCACTCAGTGCAGCTGCTGGCTATTAAGACTGATTTGGGGAGTTAGGTCAGGAGATGCTCTGTATTTATGCATCGGTAGCTTGCTTTGTGATGTAGGATCTTGGCCCACTTTTTTATTATTTTTAACTCTTTTAGCATTGTAACTGCTTGGATTTTATCTATGTTTTGTTTTAATTTACACTATAAACCTGCTTGGTTCCTTTACATGAGAAAAGTTAGATATGCTCCAACATGTTTTTGAAAGTCTTCTTTTCCAAACTGCTGAACTGTTGGAACTGTCATAACTCACCCTATGGTAGCTGGCTCAGAGTACTCAGACCTGTGTCCTTTTGCATGGCATTTCCGATGCATGGCATTTCCGTCGCGTAAATGTGAGGAGCGGTCCACACAATGCACTCCCATTTGCTCAAGGGCCTGAAGCGGACCACTTATGCATTTTTTCATTTTCGGCTTGAAGCCGAAAATGCTGCTCGGTCGCGCATCGCTCCAGGGCCCCGCGTGCACTTACCTGGCATGCGGAGCCTTGGGTACTGGAGGAGCATCTCTCTTCTGTCCGCCAGAGCAGTCAAGGAGACAGATAGAGAATGCAGACACTCTGGGTGACAGCACCCACTTCAGTTAAAGCAGGTAGATGGTAGCAGAAACCCTTTCATTGTTGGAGCAACAGCAAGCCTAACAGCAATAGAGGAAAGCCAATACTTCATGCACATGCTTAAATACAAGATAGCAAGCAATTGGCCACCTGGTTGACTAAAGCAGCTATAAATCTCTCAGGTCTGCAGGGGAGCTCTTGGGCTAAACAACTGATCAACAAAAGGGTGAACTCTTCCGAGCTTTCAGATTTCTTGACTAACTTTCCACTTGCTACCTCTTCACGGTAGCTCTAAGCTGAGCATCTTGCCTTTCTCCTTCTTCAGCTTGCTTGTTTGTAACTTTCTGGCCATTTCCACACTACACTGTTATACTGCTATTATTCCACTTTCAACCTCCTATGGAATCCTGGGGTATACAATTTAGGAAGGGGCATTTAGAGTTCTCAGCCAAAGAGCAATTTTGGTCTCAGGAAACTACAAACCCTAGAACTCCACAGGATGTTGAAAATGGAATAATAGCACTATAATGGTATACTGCAGAAATGGCCTGTTTTTCCAGTGATCTTCAGGATGTTTGAGACCTTGTTATTATGTCTCCCTTTCTCCTCAGATAACTTTCTAGATGATATGAGAATCACCTGAACTGAACTGATTTTCTTAGCATTGTTTAGTCCTCCTTGTTTCTAACCTGGGTGAAGGCAAGCTTCAGACTTTGTAGAATTCCTCTCCCCTCCCCGCCCACCGACCCACCGACCCACACATACACACACACACACACACACACACAAACGCACACTTTTTAAATTGAAATTTCAAGGATCATCAGCAAAAGCTACCTGGAAAATGCACGTAGGAACCTTTATGTACTGATCCCTGAGACTTGTATACTAGAACAGCATGCTTACACAAATACTAATCTATATGAGTCATTCAGAGCTTGAAAAATGAGTTACTATTAACTGTTTGAAGATCCCTTGAATTAGTAAGTTACCACTTTAGTCTCTTTGTTCAAAAAGGGAAATCAGGTTTTTCTTTATCAAAATGTATCTAAAATAGCTCTTTTAGTTGCTTTTTAAAAATACCAGTATGCTACAAGTCTGGCTTCTGATAAGAGTAACACCCAAAGCAGAGGTCACAAAGACTTTGTAGCTATGAAGGTAGTTAAAATAGTTATTTATACCACAAAGGGAGTGAATTTATACCTCGTTTCATTCAACTGGATGTAACTTAGTTGTGTATTAGTTATTGCGGAAAATAATTATCATCATCATCATCATCATCATCATCATCATCATCACAGATTGTTAACGTTTCTTTCATGTTCTAGAGTTCCTGCTGGTGAAGGAGTCTAAACATCTGCTTAAGACCAAAACATTACTGTTATTAAACTGTTGAGAGTAGGAGATCTTTGCAGTTCCACTGAAAGTCGTCTCCTAAGAGATGCTGATCTATTTTATACCCACTCTGTTCCTAGCCTATTGTCTACCCACCAGTATGAAATAACAATTCAGGTATTCAGAGGCATATAGAGAGGGAGTAATCTAACTCTTGTCCTCCCTGTACATTGTCTTCATGTATAGAGCAACAGTTTGAAAAAGAGAGCCTCTGGTATTCATAGCATGGTTCTGACATCCAGATTACCCCTATGCTGAACATCTAAATAGGGTTGAAATCATTAGAATCAGAGAAGTTTGAGGTTGCAACCCCTAACAAGAGCCATTTCCACACTACATTCTCACAGTGCTATTATTCCACTTTCAACATCCTACGGAGTCCTGGGGTTTGCAGTTTAGGGAGGGGCCTTTAGAACTCTCTGCCAGAGAGTTCTTTGGTCTCAGTAAACTACAAACCCCAGAATTCCACAGGAGGTCGAAAGCGGAATAATAGCACTAGAACAGCGTAGTGAGGAACTGGCCTAGGAAGAAAAACCTTTTGAAAAACTGGAACTTTTAAACATCTGAGAAAACATGTAAATACAGAATTGTGCCAGTACCTATTCAGAGTGGATTGCATCCGTCTAATTGAAATGGTCAAACTGGCAAAGAGCTAGGAGGGCGTTCTGAAGATTATTTATTATGAAAGCACTTAGTCATACAAAAAAAAAAAAAACACAAGCAGCTTCTTTTCAAAATATCTCCTGAACTATGTGGAGAAGGACTGATATTATTTGCCAAGATTGTGATCATAATTATACAGAAAGATTGGCAGGACTTGGAGCGCAGGCAGGGAAGACTCACTGGGAAAGGAATAGCTCAGCGCTATCAGTGTCAGCAAGATGCGTCCCAATGAATGATTCAACAAAAGTAGCTCTAAGACAGAGGTGGGAACTGTGTGGAGGATTGCACCTCCCCACCCTTTTTCTATGGGTGTGTCCGCCCTACATACTTGTAGCAGTTTGGTACCATTTTAATGTCATAGCTCCATCCTATAGAATCCTGGGGTTTATGGTTTTATGCCACGGTATTTGGCATTCTCTCTTGAAAGCTCCTGCAATGCTATGGTTCAAGGCAGTGTGAACGAGAGCCCTATCACAGAAATTTCCATGTACTTCAACAAACTACGGATCCCACAATCCCATAGGATAGAGATATGACAATTAAAGTGGTGTCAAACTGCAGTAACTGAACAGTGTGGAGACGACTTGAGGGGTGGGGAAAAAACTCTGAGGTGTACATCCAATTGCTGGTCTCAACCAGAATAGATTCACTGAATTAGCTGCTGAATCATAGGTCTAACCTTGCCCATGTAAGTTCCCTTTCGATGCAGTGGCACTTTTTTGATCATACCATAATGTCCGTATTCAGTTCATGGCTGTGTATTCAGTTCATGGCTGCATAATTGGAGTTCCACCAGTATAAAACTGTTGCATATGCAGTAGGGCATTTGTGGATGGGTAGATAAATAGTCATCAGTGCTGTCAGTTTACCACTTGGTTCACTGGGAATATGGAAACAGCAAAAACACTCACAGATATCTTATCGGTGGCCTGATGTGAATATTTAGCTGAATGACAGAGTCACAAAACCACCATTTACATGTGCGAGTGTAAATCTATAGCCCACAAGCATGATGCAGGACCTTGGCTAATGTTTAGGACAATTTCTTTTTCAAAAAAAGTCAAATAAGTTATTCCATTAAAATGCCACTAATTTAAAACAGTTTGAAAAAATATGAAAACATAACAGTGAGAACGACATACAGCACACTCCATTTTAAAAAGAAACTCTTCTGAAACAACCAGTTGAGCACCACAAGCTTGTTTAAATGAAAAGGTCTTTATCTGCTGGCAGAAGGAGAGCAGTGACTGGGCCAGCCTAGCTTCCAGTGGGAAAGAATTCTATGGGAGCAGCCACCAAGAAGGCCTAAAGAAGGAGGTCCTTATTCCAGGCCTTACTATTCATCCCTCTATCCCAGTACAGTTTATGCTAATTGATAGCAGCTAAAAGTCCTGATAGCTTCATCATTTCCAATTTATGAGAACCCTAAACTGAACCTATCACAGAGTTTTCTTGGTAGAATTTTTTCAGAGGGGGGTTGCCAGTGCCATCCTCTGAGGCTGAGAGAGTATGACTTGCTCAAGTAGGTTTCCATGGCTGGACAGAGATTTGAACCCTGGTCTCCAGAGGTATATTCCAATGCTCAAACCACTATACTACACTAGATCTATGATGACTATATACATCTGCCCAAAAAACAATATATCTCTGGGAACCATTTGTTAAGAAATAACAATGGGAAGAGGGCCAGTGCCTTCCTATCCTCCTTTTGGCCTCTCTGTTGGGGTTGGTCGCAGAAGGAAATAGGACGCTAGGCTAGATAGTTTTGATCTGATCCAGCAGGGATCATATTATGGTCTTCAAGCACGTATATCTAAATTCACCTGACAAATATTCTGGAAGTGCTTTTTTCCCCCGCATTCAACTTTGGCATCTGGCATCTCTGTGCTTAGATACCAGTACAATGATCTGTAGTGACAGGCCACAGGAATCAAAATGAAAGCAAAAAATGAGTAAATCTCTCCTTCGCTGGCATGGTTCACCTTCTTTCTCATCACTGCCATCCATCCGGCACCCATCTAACTGCAAATTTGACAAGCAAGAGCTGAGTTGAAGCCTCAAAATGCCTGCTTCTAGATGGGTCTGATCTGAAATTGGAATAATTGGAACAAATGCCATATCCCAAGTCTATTGTTAGTCTCCTTTGTTGTACAGCTTGTCTTGTTCGAAAGTCCATTAGATCACAGTTCACTTCAGGAGGCCTCAGTGAGATTATTACATATACGGACTGGCTTCGATCAGAAAGGAACTGATTGACTCCATGCTTGTGGTGGCTACCATCTTTCTCTCCCTCAGTCCCTCTGCCAGCTGCTCTCTGATTCCAGAAAAGTCCATCTGATTATTTCCCCACAAGTAGGAAATGGAATACACACATGAAAATTGCACATTATGGTGACTATTGCTGTCAGTTTAGTTCACATGTTAAGCTTAGTTCACAAAAAGGCTCAGTTTCACCAGAAGCCTCCCGCTGCCCGTAACAGTTATTGGCCATTTCCTCACTGCATTCTTATAGCGCGATTATTCCACTTTCAACATCCTATGGAATCCTGGGGTTTGCAGTTTCGGGAGGGGCTGGCCGGCCCCTCCCGAAACTGCAAACCTCAGGATTCCATAGGATGTTGAAAGTGGAATAATCACGCTATAAGGGTGTAGTGCGGAAATGGGCATTGTCTCCAACTGGTGCTACAGTTAGGTGGACAACTTGCTCTCACTTTCTCTGCCCCCCTGCTTTTGCCATCATAGCCTGCATACCTGTTCTCTTACCTTCTGGCAGCACAGAATGATAACCAGAAAAGGATAAGGAAGTCAACACTATATATTTTCAAGGATGCTGAATTCCTTGCCTGTAATCAAATTTTACAACAGGTGATGGACTAAAACAGGAGGTAACAGCATGTGAGAAAAAGAGACTAAAACAAGTAGCAACAATATGTTTAATACCATGGCAGAGTCATAAGAAAGAAGACTCTGTGGTGCATCAATAGTGGTGGTATGGATACTAGCCAATACTTCCCTGTGAAGTTCTTCCAAGCCACACCATACAAAGCATTTGAATATATCTGTTATCTAGCTATCATTTTTCTGCTGAGTAAATATATACCCCACTTTCCTAATGTTTTTCACCTCTCAGGGTGGCTTAGAACAAGGAAGTCAGTTGCCATCGAATATGAAATGATAGAATAAAAATAGAGAAAGACTGCAGATTTTTTTAAAAAAAAAAGGTATAAAATTTTCAGTTCATTGGATTAAAAAACATCAGCAGCTTAGTAAATGTTTTAGCAAGTCAGAACCAGGCAGAACATATGAGAAGAGAGGGGGCCAAATGGATCCTATGAAGCACAGTGTTTCATAATCTGAACAGAGCTGCAGATAAGACCCTATCTGACATCCTGATCAGGCATTTCTGGAAGCGGTGAAGGGCCATTCTAATCACTCTTATTTGGATGCTTTGGTTAGATAAAATTAACATAACATCTAATGTATGATTTCTTAATTTACTGCTTTTCCCCCCAACAAAATTAAGAAAGTGGGGAGGGGGGAATACCTCTAAATCTCATGTCTTAAACTATTATCCTATAAGAGCAATGAAGTCCTCCAACCAAGCCATTTCCTGGGAAATTAATGACCATCTTGCTTAACAGCCCGAAACTCTGCTTCAGGCCATCAATTCAGGCAGCCAATCATCAATCCCCAGAAAAGGCTCCAGGCCTTGAACATTATCACTTTGACGTAAAAAAAAAATGGCTTATATGCGACTTTGCACTGTCACTCACAGGATGGGGTGACACAATCATGCTTTGTAAGTGGTCTTTTCTTCATGATAGGGCTGTCAGTATTTTTTTAAAAAAATGTTGCAGCCTCTATTGCACAAGATCATTTGCTCTTTAGCAAATGTTTGCATGGACGGAGAACAATAAGAGTACAATGTACTCCTCATGACATGCAAGAGTCTTTGCTTTTGCCATGATGAGGGACCTAGCTACATGTTGAATGAAATTACATGGTAAAGCCCTAACTAGAGTTAGCTACTTCAAAAGGTTGGCTGAGTAGATTACAGATCATTGCTGAGATCCTCCATCACAGTCTACATTTTGTAAGTTTGCAAATCTATAACTGTATTGCAGAAATGCAATGAAAGCCCGTTAGAGAATTATGAAGATGCACATGCAGCCAAGAGTGCTTTAATGCCCATCAGGCACTTCTGATGTGCATGGGGCACTTCTGATGCACACCAGGAGCTCCTGTTATGCTCTGGCACTTCCTAAAATGTGCCTCAAAGTGCCTTGCTGTCTTTTGTGTGTCAGACCATGGTGCATAAGTCATTCCACCACTGTTCAACAGATGTGCATACTTTGTAATATCACAGCAGGCCCTAGGTGAATATGAATCTTGTGAAACTACTCAGTTCAATGTTGTATGCATGTTAGACCATTTACAAAGATGTAAGTCCCAGACAGAATGCTGGCCCACTCTCTGAATGCTCCTCCCCACCCAGCCTGCCATGTGCAAAAGAAGATCCTCTCTAGCTGTAAACAGGGATCCCATTTGGAGCCAGTGGAGCATAAAGTTCTATTAGCATATTTATGCTGAACATCCCAGAAGGTGAAGATGAAGAGATGCCAAGGAAAGTGGCCAGCCAGTGGTGGTTTGAAGGAGCCAGAGGTGGATGCTGTGCAGCATGTCAAAACTGTTGCATAAGGAGGTAGTAGATACTTTTCTATGCAACATCAGGTCTGAAATCCTACATTGGAGCTCCATAGCATAAATGTTCATATGCCAAGTTATGCAACCTTTGTGTTCAATAGCAACATTATGGAACTGTAATAATGTACCAGAGGTGCAGCCAAATGCATAACAATGCATGTATGCAACCATGAGCAATGCACATGTGCTCCAGGTGCATCTTGGAGAAATGCACCTCCATGTGCAGTGGCACCACATGTGCCACCCTACTTCCACAATTTTGGATTAAATGCAAACATTCCACGTTGGACAAAAATGTCCAAACCTGCATCATGGCTTTCAAAAATGTCAAAAGGAGAAATAAAGAGCCTTTCTGCACTACACTGTTCTAGTGCTATTATTCAACTTTCAACATCCTGTGGAATTCTGGGGTTTGTAGTTTACTGAGACCAAAGAGTTCTCTGGTTGAGAATGCTAAATGCCCTTCCCTAAACTGTTGACCTCAGGATTCCATAGGGTGTTGAAAGTGGAATAACAGCACTACAACAGTGTAGGGCAGAAACGGCCCTTGACCAAGGGCATATGAGGGGTGGCAAGCACAGGCTTGAGAAACAAGGATGGGATAAACACATGAAGGGATTTATGGCTTTAAGCAATGAAAGCTTTGTGCCCTTAAACATATATTGATAACCTATATAAATTGTAAGCGGTATGTAACCTCCAGTTTTGGCAGCTTCTGTGGAAGTGTGCTATGTTGCTCATTATACCCATAAATAATACATTTCTGTCTACTTTAGAGTGAGTTCGGTGGAGCATGAGTTTTCCAGTATATGACAGTCTAGTGAGGACTCAGGAGAGAGCCATGCCTCAACACTATTCTGACATCATAGGGAATCATGGACTTGGCAACCTTCCTTTTGTATGACTGACCTTCATCTTTCTTTATGAAGGACATAGGGATGGGTCAGTTTGAGCTTGGAGAAATTTTTTTTTTTTAAACTATAACTCCCAGATTCTCCATCCAGGATCTGGAGATCTGCAATCTAAAAAGGCACAATGTCCAAGTGTTGGTCCTTCCTTTATGTCAGCATTGGGGTGCTATTTCACAGCAAGGAAACAGAAAGGCTTTGCCACAAAGCCTTGGTCAGACTATTTGTTCACCTAAGCCAATGTTGTGTACTCTGGCTGGTGGTGACTCTCTATGATTTTCAGGGAAGGCCATTCAGATCACCTCCTACCAGATCCTTTTTGTGTAAAGATGCTAAGGATTAAAGCCAGAGCCTTTAGGATGCAGGGGTTGTACTTCATCACTGAGATAAAGAACTTCTCTCATAAACACACTTGTACTCTACTGCTGAATTACAGAGTTTCTTCCACAAGCATACTTCAGCAAGGTGTTTGTAGGAATTGTTTATGCATTTCTGCATTTGGAAATAAGAGTCTAGCAGAAGTTCTTGAGTCAGTTTCACAGGGTCGCTTTTCAAGGAGAGAAAGGCAGGAAGAGAGAATGACTTTTCTTAGTGTGTAGACAATGGGGAAAGTTATGTACTGAGTGTAAAGATCTTTTATTACCTTCTATAACACAGGAAAAACGGAACAGGTTCTTTGAGAGACCGATTCACATACAGTGGCACATTTCTGCCTGCTGCACTGTTGGCACTCCTTGATGGGAATAAAAATTGGAAAGTTTGGAGGCACTAAATCTGCCCTTGCTTTAAGACGAATGAAATGGTTGTACCTAATCTAACGAACAACCTGACAGAACCTCTTTGGGGACCTGATTTATAGCACTATTGCTGCCTTGTTACAATTGTATTTGAAATTGTGGCTCCTTTGTGACCATTTCTTTCTTGTCGTTGGTATGAATTATGACTTCTGGTTCCCTGTAAAACAATTGCCCAGAGGAACCATTATTTTGTAACCTGGCCTGATAAATTAAAAATGAGTGCAGTGGATTTCTACTTACTTAGAACACCCAAGTAGAGCCCCGCTACATGTTACACTCACTTTACAAGAAGTAGCCCAGTGTGAGCAAAGCTCTGACTACTGAGAATTTGAAGTCCTCTGCTGAAGTAGCTGAGAAGCTGGTGAAGATCATGGGTAGACACACAGGGAAGTAGGGACTTACACCCGTCTTTCTCTGCCCATTGATAAGAGGCAGCCCTACCATTAGTCCTCTGGGCTTTTCTCCTGCTCTCCCCACCCCCGTGCATTCTGCTCTGTTGCAGGGCAGGCCACATGGCTCAGATAACTCTGTCCTCCATTTGTTTCACATGGTCCTTGGAATGTCATCCACAATGAAACAAAATCAGGTGCAGCTACAAACCAAGACATCTGCTACAAGGTAGAAGGGGATCCAGTTGGTCCTCCAGAGAGGGTAGACAGTATTTTTTTTTTACTCCAAAATAATACTGCTAGGAGTAAGATTTCTATCTGTTGGTGATCAATAGATGGATATCATATCAAATCAGAGAGGTCTTCAAATAGACAATCAGAGTAATAACATGCTTTATTTAAACTGTTATTAATTTGGGATGGCATGTTGTATTGCAGTTACAGATTTGTAACCTGGAGTTACAGATCCATAACTGCTCCATATTTGGTTATACTATGTATCCATGATTATAAATGTCCCCTGAAATCCACCTTAAGTTCCAGGGACCTGCTCCAACAGGTTAAGCTCTGCTCTGCTGGTGATCAGAGTGCAAGAGGTCGATATTTCCAACCCCTTCCCACCAGTGAGCAAGACTGCAGCAATCAGAAGCAGATGCACAGGGACTGTTGTTTTGCATGAATGGGTATGACCATTCCTATAGATCAGGTGCAGAACCGCCAGAGGCCTTCTTTTTGTCCAATACATAACCCAGTCAGAATGTCCAAGGCCCACTCTTGATATGTCAGATAACCCCAAAAGAGGACAAGCTCCATGAAAAGCATTGACATCAGTAGTAAACACATTAAGGCCAGAATCATGTTTGTATCCTACACATACGGAAGCAGCTCACCTTTAAAAAAATGTAGAATGTCCTTATTTACTCTAAGGTTGTGGAAGTGAAGTTGTGGCTTGCACATATATGCCCATATTCATTGTACACAGATGTAAATTGCTCATAAATGTACCTATACATTTGATTGTGCATTTGGTTGCATATTTAGTGTCTTGGCACAGTTGTTCAATGTTGTCATTCAACACAAGGACTGCCAGCACAATCAGTGCATGACTCTGCATTTGAAGATTTACACCACACAACCCTTGTTCTAACACATAATAGCACCTGTTAAATTTAGGGACCTACACCAAGAAGTGTTGATTAACCTTTCCCTTTTCTACTTACCATTTTTGCATTCAGCACCTACTACAAACCTGGCAATACTTTAGATGCCTCCTACCTCTCTTTTGGTCTTGGGAGAGAAGTCCTCTCCTCAGCCATAGTTTTCAAAAATAGAACCTTTCCAATAAACCTCTAGTTTTCTTCTTTCTTTTCTTTTCCATTTTTTACTTTTCCTCCTTTTGGTTTATTTGTTCATCTTATTCTTGTACCTTTTTCTATCCTTTCTACCATTTCCCTCAAATTTTCCTTCCACATGCCCTCTCTTTTTGTTATTTCTACTCAGTCCAGTGAGGGGTGCAGGACAACCTATAGTCTTAGGCCCTTTTTGCACAGCATTTGCCATGTGAAAGGGCCCCTGGAGCATTGCGCAACTGCGAGGAGAGGTCCACACGATGCACTCGCAGTTGTGCAATGCTCCAGGGGCTGACAGGCACTGACCACACACTATTTCATTTTCGGCTGTGAGCCGAAAATGGTGAGCAATCGCACATTGCTCCGGGGCCCCATGCGCACTTGCCATGCGTGCGGAGCTCCAAAACCACGGTGCTTGCTCTTCCTGCCCCAGTGCAGCCTGGGAAAATCCCAGGCTGCACTGCGGAAGGAAGAGGAGGGGCTCTTGCACCAGCTGGCAGCAGCTGCGAAGCTGAAGGAACCCGGACGCGAGAGCCTCTTGGAGGAGGCTGCTCACGCGATCCCCGCACCCCGGCTCCACAAAAAGGTGAGTTGCGGAAAGGGCCCTACTTTCACCAAAAGGCTTCATCACATTAAAAAATGAAAAAATACCTGCTAGGATTCCTCAGGCTCTCTATTAGCCCCATCTCAGCTTTAAAATAAGGATAGCTCCAAGCCTTCAACGATGGATTTCCTAGCCATGTTTCAAGGCTGAACTTTTCAGCTCTTTCCCAGAGGAGAAATCCTTTCTCTCCTGCTCTGGCCTATGTAGTGTTTGTGCTCTAATTTCCTTCTCCTTTTGTCTATTCTTTCACTACCATCCTTTAAGAGGCTGAGCTAAATTACCTAACTGTATGCATTTCTCATTAAATAATAATAAAATAAAATAAAAGCTTAGCAAATCCCAAGACATTTAGCTAGTTGGCTTTCTTCCATCAGACCTATTGCTGGTTGCAAAATCCAACCTAAGAGGAAAATTTTGTTGTTGTTGTTGTTGTTGTTGGCCAGGGGCGGGAATGGCATACGTGGGAAAAAGTTCCATCGCCCACTTCCCATTTTATCATACTTTGCTTTGAATTGCCTTACTGCCATTCCTACTTGTTATGACTTAAGTGGTGATCTGATTTAGACACATGTCTGCTGCTGTTGTGTCTATTTCCTGGTACTCAATGGAATAAGTACCAGAAAACCACTCTGGTGCAATGCATTTTGGTAACACTAGTGGGTTTCCAGTAGTGCAAATCTGATTTCTTATAGCACAGTTGGTGTCTTCTAAAAGCCCTTTTCAACACTCCTCACAGTGTGCAAATTGGTGCTTGTGGATGCCAGTTCCCCACTGTGGACTCTACTGAGCATTATATACCAAGCTCTAGTATGGCATGCTTCATTATATTTCTCTTCACTTTCATTTTCCAGACACAGTAGCCAGTAAACCTTCTCCTTAACAAATGTAAATGACTGCAACTGCTCAGGCAAGTTCCTTTCTTTGTGTGTGACTTTTCAGAGGGGTGTTCCTCTTTGGCTGAATAAAACCAAACAGATGAATTGCTAAAAAACAAAACAAAAACAGGGGATGAACAAAGAGGATACCCAACACTCAGACTTCGATAGGGTGACCCTGATCATGTGGTAAACCCGGGATAATCAAAGAACAGATATTTGCTGTGTGTGTTCTTGACAGCCAGAAGCAGAAACTCGTCACTCTTAGTTCTATCTCCAAATTTGCTAGATGTTTGGGGAAGCAAAACAGTAGTGATGCCACCCATAGCGTCAAGAAATCTGAGGTACATTTAGCAGAACCTCAGAAGGGAGAGTTATACACTGAAAATCTTGGTCTTTTTTCACTGAAGAAGTAGATACCAGTGGGCGCAGTCCCACTTCTCCATCTCTTCCTTTGCTGATTGTGATGTTCATGGAATGGAGGCATGTGAATTGGTTTTTTCTATATTGAGTTCAGTGCCTTGTTTAGTAGAGATTTTGCCTGTCTACCAAGGCCCCACTGGAAATATGGCATAGACATTTGTGATTTGCTGTATCCTACTATTCCCTAGAACATACTAATGTTGTGTAATGTCTGCCCTGCTGGGATTCATTGTCATCCCACTTGAACTGAACCCACATCTTTAAACCAGAACTTGGAATAGTTATTTTGGGAGAACTGGAACGCCCAGAATCCTGAGGGTGTTTAGGAGTTGTAAACCAACACAACTAAATTTTCTAAGCTCTAATTTGGATATATCCTACACTCTCTGATAGCTCTATATTACAATGGAGATTAAGGAAGTCTGACAATAGAGAATATACTGATTTTCAGGCTGCAATGTTTTTCACCACGGGGACATCTGATTAGAGGATTTAATCCTGACTGGGTTGTCCTATTCTGTTGAGACAATGCAGCAATAGCAATAATAATTCTTATAACAAGAAGATAAGGATTTGGAAGGGGGGTCTTTGAGAAAGTTTCCTCATTTTTAAGAAAGTTATTTAAAATTTGCAAAATTGAAAAAGTAATAACTGCTACCTCATCTCATAGACCAGTAAAACTGGTAGCATTTGACGGGTTGTTTGCATAACTAAGATCAATCATCCTTCCTTTCTCATGCTTGTTGCCTATGCATAGGCTTAGCTTCACAAAGGCACTAAGTTAGCAGAGACTATTCATGCAAAATGTGGAAAACACCATCAGAACCTCACTCTCATCATTTGTGAACCCCTCCTCCCATATCTCTCTATTAAGCTTCCATGGGCCACAAGATAGTCATCTTTTAAAAACATGGGTCTGAATACTATTCTTGATACACTGAAGCCAGGTTTACATTCAAGAGGATCAGGTGCTGACATGAAAATTCATGGCAACTTTGCCCTAACTATTGTGTGTGTTTGTTTGTTTGTTTTTCTGAGAAGGAAGCATTGAGCATACCTTACTTTGGTCCATTGACTTCTGAAACATATGCAAGTGATCATCCCAGACGTCTTGTCTGCTGGTTCCCATTAGAAGCATCAGCTCCTAATGACAAAATGAGACTATTCTGAGGAGTAAATCTGAGAGTCTTCATAACCCAGTACTATTGGCAGCAATAAATATGAAAAGAGGCCAGACTCTCTCCCATGAAATTACTGATTGAGTATCCCCCCCTACCATGAAGCCAGCTCTAAAGTATGGATTTTTCCTCTCATCACCATCTCTCACTCAGCTGCATCAGTCATTAAGCTGTCCTAAATATCTGTTCCCCTGGTCTGACTGTCAGTTATATATCATAACCCAGGGTGAGTTGCAATGGAGTCATAAATTGATTGCATGGGCCATGAGCAAGCACTGACTATTATTGGCTAAAGGAACACAAACATGAAAGACCAGACGAAGTCTGGTTTAAATCTGTTGTGGGAAAGAAATATTTCCTTTAAATTGAATGGACAATGTCAAAACTATTCTTCCTTCCTTGCTTTGCTTTTTCCTTCCTTTTTTAAAAAAAGGTAATCTTTTATAATTAGATGGAATTATGTCAGAGTTCTCAGCTTCTGCTTGGACTTTGCATTAATTCCGAAGCCCCACTTTTGGATTCTCCATTTGGAAAGGCTCGTGTTTGTTAGTAAAATTCTTCTTGATTTGCTCAGGGGTATTCCCTTTTTCACGATTCTGAGTTAGACATTCAGCATATAGATTGAATCAATTATTCAATCAATTATTGGATGGTGAATTGATACATAGATAAATCTAATGAATTCAATGGGTCTACTCTAGTCAAGACTAAAATGGGATTAAGCTATTCTGTGACTCACTGAGCTGAGCAAAGCCTCTAGCTGTGATTTTGGGCCTGCCAATTTCTCCAGAACTTTTTCCTAAAAAAAAAACAACAACAACAACTTCTTGGTAGAAAATCAATTAGGACAAGTTTTTGGTGAACCCTACCCAAAGAGATTTGAGGAAAATATGGCCCTTTCCACAGGATGTTGTCACCTCGTCACGGGGACGAGAGAAGGATGCGACTGTGATGACGGTTCTGCATGATGTTGTCATGGTCCCATCCTTCTCCCATCCCCAGGCAGCACAATCATGGATTAAATCATTGATGGGTTTTCCCCATCAATGACCCACAATCGCACCACCATCCTAGACTTACCTGGTCTGCAGAAGGCCTGAAAGTGCAATGGCTGCATTTCCTGCCCCAGCGCAGCCTGAGAAAGTACCCGGCTATGCTCTGGAAGGAAGAGGAAGGGCCATCACGCTTCCTTCACCATGGGGGCAGCCAGTGTGGAGAAGAGCATGCTTGTTTCACTCCCCTCCTGGCAGAGCCAATGCTAGGATCCCTACCAACACCACCGGGAGCAAGTAAGGTGCAGAAAGGGCCTATAACATTACTTTATTACAATAAAGCAATATCTTGAGCTGGCAAGTAGGAATATAATTCCCAACTTGGCTTTTCTATTTTGGGGGTAAAGTTCAGCATGCTGGACAGCTCCTATAAAGTTAAGGTGAAAATCAAGAATGGATTTACCACTCTACTGAGTGAATCTGAAATGTATTGAAATCCATGAAAGCACAGGCTACAATGAATCAGACAAAAAGATGCTACTGGACTCCTTCTCTTCATCCCCTTTCATTTTCTCTTCTCACATTAGGAATGAGCCAGCATGGTGTAGCAGTTTGAGCACTAGACTGTGACCTTGGATAACAGGATTTGATTCCCTGCTCAGCCATGAAAACCCACTGGGTGACCTTGGGCATATCACACACACCCAGCCCTCAGAAAACCCTATGATAGGTTTGCGTCAAGGTCATCATAAGTTGGAAATTACTTTTTACTAGCACATGGTTGTTTTGCACAGAAAACAGCATTTTCTACACCAAAAAACAGGACTTGTATGCAAAAAAAACCAAACATTATTTCTTTCACAGAAAATGTTGTTTTCTATGCAAATCAACCATGTGTGAATTTTGCACAGAATCCCTAATTACAGCATTTTCTGAAGAGGAAAATAGTTTTATACACAGAAAATATTATTTCTGTACAGAAAATGCTGTTTCCTAAACAGAAAGTGTGGTTTTGTATGCAAAACAGCCATGTGCAAATTTTGTACAAACTACAAAGATTCTTTTTAATCCAGGATTCTTCTCATCAGAGTTTCTCAACACGTGAAAAACACGGTTTTGACCATTTTCAGAACAGTTTCAAATGTTGTTTCTATACCTAACTAACACAGCTCTTGTCTTCAAAACTGCTGCCTTACACATTTGCTTTGACACCTTTGCTGAGTGTCTAAGGCCCTTTCCTCATGATGGTGCCATCCTGGCATGGGGATGTGTTGCTGCCGGTCCGCAACACATGCCATCACATGATGTCATTGCGGTCCTCCTGCTATAACATCCCCAGCCATTGTGATTGCACCATATACCATTACCAGAAAAAAATCTGGCAAGGCCTCCCTTTGCGCAACAATCCTGTCAGCTGCGGGTGTGCGGAAAGGGCAGAAGCATTATCAAGCACTTCCTTCCTCAGCCAGCTGTACTGCAGAAGGAAGGAGTTTGTCCTGAGTGCTACCTATCCACCAGCAGTTGACCAGTGCAGTGGGGAGCATTTGGGACTCGATCCCATCCTGACAATGGCACTACCAGGATTGGATCAGGACACTGCAGGATCCAGGTATGGTATGAAAAGGGCCTGAATCAGTTCATATATTTCCAGATGAATCTGTCTTTCCTCTTTCTTTTCACATTTGGTAGTATTAATTCTTTCTGTACATCTTCGATTGAAACAGTAATAGGGTCAAGTCACCCTTTCGATTTCCACCTCTAAAGTTTCTTCCAAAGAAGGTTGTAAGGCATACCCTTGGTCTTTTTTTCTTTTCCTTCCTTTTCCCAATATTCAAAGAAAATAATAGGATAAGATGTGAAGCAAGAGAAGCTAATGAGAGAGAGCATCTTAGCCGCCCGAGATGCTGACCTTAAGCGACAAGAATGAAGAAGGCAGAACAAGAAAAAAGAGAGAATCTTGATTAGGTTGGGACAATGATGGTGACACAGTACCTGAACCCTGGATGGTAGCAGTGCCAAAATCTTCAGAAGTCCGAATCTCCAACTCAATTTCTTTCTTCTTTTTTTTAAAAAAAATCTGTATCTAGCAGAGAATGGAACATAAAGGTGGAAGGTGGGCAACCAGCTTGAAAATGCTGCTTAAATCAGCATCTTTGGAGTTCATCCAATGTGAAATGTAATTGATTTCAAGTCACTGCTTAATAGGGAAGCAAACACCATGTCACCAACCACCTGAGAGGCAACCTTGAACTTTGCATAAACCTTCTACAAAAAAGGAATAAAAACCTTTGCTTAAGCCCCTGTTCTGAGTGATGATGAATATGGATGAGACGATGATGACAAAATTGATGTTCTCTATGTAAACTGCGGTGTGCCTTCAAGGATATTATAGGAATCCATAGAGGTATTATGAATGAATATTCACTTAATTGGGAAAGAACCACGAACACAGATTCAGACTGGAAACTATACTGACTCATGCCAGGATATAATACGTAAAAGTATCTGAAACTCTGTATTCCCTCATTAGGTTTTTTATTATTTATTTATTAAGATCACTTTCATCTCAGTCTGGATGTCAGGATTTGGACAGAGAAGCTACCACTCATGAAGCATGTGAAGGAGCAAATTTGCTAACAATTTCTTTAAAACTCACTTTCCTCACTCAGCTAATGGAAGATGTCCTGACTCCCTGCTGCTCAGACCAAGGGGCACACATCCCAGCCAGAACCCAACATCTACCACGTATCTTCCATTTCCTTCTTTAAATGAAGCAATTGCCCAGTCCAAAGGACAGCTATAGAAGCTCTTGTGGTTGCGTTGTTTCTTTTTCCTTCTCCACTGCCACCACCACCACCACCACCACCATCAGCTTCACTTCATCTCCAGCTCCTTTGCAGAGCAGATGCTTGGACTTGTGTTGAAGAAGTCATGCCTCCTCGCTTTTCTGTCTCCCCATACAAACAAGATGAACACCACCAGCTTAATCGAGGGGGACATAGGGCAGCACTACCAGACAATACAGTCTTGATGAGTACCTTGCGTCTAGGGACAAGCAAAGTGTAATTCTGAGGTCACAGGCAGCTACTTAAGCATATTTCTGTGGCCCTAGATGTTTCCAGACTTTCTGGACCATGCTAAGCCCTGATCCATTTCTCTTTAGAGGACACACCACACCACACAGAGGCATGGGAGAGGGCCTTCTGAAGGGCTAGGGGACCAAACCAGACAGACCAAGCCTGCTTTCCTTCCTCACTGACTGGAATAGCAGCATCCCTTAAATCTTGCTACAGCACCTTGGCTCCCTCCCTTCCACTTGTTCAACTCTGCTTTCCCTTTTAAACCACCCACCTTAGTGGATAAAGGGCAAAGCTTATCGATGGTTATTCAAAAAGGATTCATAACCTGTGGTAGCATGTTCTGTTAAGGAAGAAATTATAAAAATAGAATGAAATCTTTATTAAAATAACACACAGGGGAAAAGGTATTGGGTATTTCAAGAATATTCAAACAAAATAACAATTCCCCAAAGATATTTAACAGATTTCTTCAAAGCACCACTGTATTCAAGAACAGAGCTTTCCCAGGCTCACACACAGACCTTTGGCTCCCCTTAGCACAAAAGTGTATTTCCCAACTCAGGGTCCCACTTTCTGACCCACTCTTAACTGGCTTGGTTTCTTCTCTGCCTCACAATAGGCCACTGAGAAGACAGCTCTCTTTCCAGGAAACCCCCTTTGGTTCACTGAAGGCTCTGACTTAAAGTTCTCTCTAAGAATCTCACTGAAAGAAGCTAGGATCCAATTCACGCTCCCTGTATATATGCCTCCTGCTTTCTCATCCACAGCCCCTCCCTCTTGCTAGGCCAGAGTTTTGCTCAGACAGAGCCAATCTGGTTATTTGACCACCTGTTACTAGGGCTGCTCTGCTGGTCACACCCCCAGACTCCGTCACGGGCTTTGTCTGCTGTGGCAACTTGTTGATAGAATTCCCTCCCCTTGGGAAGCCTGATTGCTACCAGCGTTAGTATCTTTGGAGCTCCAAGTTGCCTTTTCATTGACGACTTTGCAGTCTAATCTTGTTACTTCTTATACTGTATGCATATATAGCTTAAACTGTTTAATCCTTTCTACTGTTTTAATCTGGTATGTACTCTGGATTGTTTTCAGCTGGAATTGTTTTAAACCAGTGTACTGTTGTAACTGTATGCCCCCTCCTGAGATTGCATGATGGAGCGCAAGATACAAACATTTTAATAAATAAAAATCAATAAAATAAATAAACCACCCGCACTCTTTTTCTGTCAAAAAATTAAGGTGAATTGCCTCTTTTTGAAGCATTCAGGGTTGGCAATTCATCTCTTAAATAGGTTTCCCATTGTTTACCAGTAAGAAATATCAGGTTTACAGAACTCGAAACAGACTTGCCGACACTTTGCAGTGTTTTTATTTCTGTGTGTATCTGCCTTCAGGTCACCCATCAACTTATGGCAACCCCATGAATTTCATAGGGGTTTCTTAGGCAAGGAATACTCAGAGGTTCTTTTGCCATTTCCTTCCTCTGAAATACAGCCTACAGCACCTGGGATTTGTTGGTGGTCTCCCATTCAAATACTCACCAGGGCTGACCCTGCTTAATTTCTAAGGGCAGGAGGGATCTAGTGCCTTCAGGGTACTTAGGCTTGCTTTTTATTTATTTATGCATATTTTTTTTTGGCTTGGGGAGACATTTTATCCACCCACTGCCACCCCTTTTTAACAGCCTGATTGCAAGCCTAGGAGAAACTCTGCCTTCTAACTGTTTGTAGTTGCCACTGAAAGGGTTACCTTTAATCATTCAGTGATTGCCCTTTTTCTCTGTCATGGCCTCCAGAGTTATTTTAGCAATCTCAGTGGACTTTTAAAATGATGCAGATGTAATTGATGGTCTTATATAATGAGAGTGCTATTAAAGATAATAAACCTCTGGAGAAGAATACCTTGCTAAGCAGTAATCAGCAGAAATGTGGTAAAGTTTCAGTGCAAAATTTGACTTTTTTTTTTTCCTAACAATGAGGAGGGGGGAAACAGAGGTGAGAACAAGTCAGAACATAATTACATTATGTGTTAGATATAAGCAGAGTGAAGAAATTCATCCACCTACCAGGCAATTTTCTTCTGTTGACGCTGGGGAAAAGTGCTCCCCAGTTTTAATTAGGTGAGCAGTGCTGTTCGGTAGCCCAGGCATGATCTTTGATCACATCTTTGGTCGCATTGCCGATGTTCAGATTGGAATGTTATTTATTGCTGCACATTTACAATACCCAAAACTCTGTTCTTCCCAAATTAATTGTAAAGGACCCCAGAGAAAGAGGGTCATAACAGAACTTAGAGCTATCTTTTTCATCTCTTACCTTCATGGATCATGTTCCTGCAAAAAATGAAATCCTTTTATTTGCAAATCTGTACCTCTCACATGCGTAAATGTGCACTCCCCTTCTTGATCTTTCTCTTTAGATCCATTTTTTAAAAAAAAAAATCACTTTGGAATAATAAACCTATGTGAGGATTACTGGAGGCAAAGCTATTTTTCAGGGTTTTTTGTTTTCTTTTTGCAAATTCCTGAGAGTCAGATTTCCACCGAAAAATGACACTTTGAATTTGTGACACTGGTTATAGATATGCTGGAACATTTTCACCTTCTACGACATGTGCCTCACTGCTGACATCATTTGGTAGTGAGTTACAAACAGGAGCAAAAAAACGCTGCACCATTTTTCTCTTCACAACATCCAGTCCAAATAAGAGTTCTCAGTATGGCCCCTTCTGCAGGACGTCATTGTCCCACACTTGGGATGGGAGAAGAACAGGACCTGTATGATGCTTATGTATGACACCATTGTGGTCCCATCCTTCCCCCATCCCCAGGTGGCATAATCGCACTGCAAATCATTGACAGATTTTACCTGTCAATGTCCAGCAATTGTGCCACCATCTTACCATGTACTGGCACTTACCTTAGGTATGGAGTCCTTGAAGCACAATGGTTGGGGGACGCCCTTGAAGCGCAATACCTGGCTGCACTGGAGAAGCAAGAGGCAGTGCCATCAGTTCTCCTCCACTCACAGTGGCAGCTAGTGAGGAGGGGAGTGCTCCTGTCATGCTCCCCTCCCTGCACAGACAATGCCGGGACCCGTACTAGATGTCACCGGAACAAAATAGGCTGCAGAAAGGACCTATGTGTTAGTTTCGTTACAAGGTCATGGAGCTTAATAGCTTTGGTCCTGTGACATCATCACAACCACATCTGATTGGCTATGTTCTGCTGTGTCATAATGGCATATATAGTATTACATGATCCCTGATTGGGTGGGATCATGAGGAAGGAAGATATCTGGGAATAGGAAAAAGACACTGAAAGGAAATCCTGTTACTGCCCAATCAAATAGTTGCAGAAAATCCAGTAAAAATGTTTTTTCAAAACATATCAGACTCGTAAAGAAATGTTTTTTTTTCCTCCACCCCATTTTGGTATAGCCCTGTCTACGACATGCTGATATTCACGCATTTGACACAGCAATGTGAAAACCTGTCAGTCTCACTGCTGTTATGTTTCTCGGAATCCAACCTGTGTTTTCTTACCCTTGTTTTGCATCAGGCTGCAAACTCTTATTTCTTCTGACCTCAGAGTTCATACATATTTACACATTTTACTAATATATAATTTATCTACACATTTTATCTAATATATATTTTCCCCATTGAACAGTCCTGTGCATCATTTTCTATTTCTATACATTTGAGCAATGCACATTTTTAAACGTCTCCATTATTTTGCGTGCACTTGATTTCTCCAAAAGGTATAGAATCTCTAAGCAGGATGCATTTCTTCTTGGAATGAGTTTTGGGAGATGCAAGAAGGCTACTTCGGGTGAGAATCCACCAATTCTTTTCTCCCCCTAATAAGAAAGCACAACAGCACATATTTCTTCCTGATCTCATCCAGGGGTGCAGAGTTATATGTTCCACTTGCTTATGTGAGAAGAAAGCTAATATGACGGCATCACACGGGAAATTATGATGGATTCTTTCAAGTTGCACCTATGAGTAGCTGGCCTCTATTTGTTTCCATGGGCTACCTGTAACAACTTCTCCCAGCAGGGATAGAAAGCTTAGCAGGCATTCGTTTATTGCTAAGCCATCCTTCCCGGGGAGCTGCACTTGAAGTATGGCTGTAGCCATAATTCACTCAGTTAATTCCTGGTAATTGCTGTGAATTTGGGGGATCCTTCATTCTTTCCATTAGTGAGGAATGCTAAGCTTTTCTGCATCACCCTCAATTGTACAATAATTGACAGGGATAGTCTGGATGGGTATAATTATCACAGAATGCATCTCTGGTTTCAAACAGTCAATGATATTTTAGGGTATTATTAGATAAGCCAGCTCCATCCTAGATAGGTAATTAGACAGATAGGAATGTGGACACATCATAGGTAACCATAAAATATTTGTAGTCATTCAAATTCACTCTTAATTTTTTCTGTCAGGTTTTTTTTTTTTGGCTCAACTTCTTTTCTTCCATATCCCACTGAAACCCCTATCGTAGGTAGGCAGGCAGAAGGGAAGGAAGGAAGGGAGGGAGGGAGCCGGGGAGGAAGATAGATTAGAGAAGGGTTAGGCCAACATAGTATAATAGTTCAAGTATTGGACTATGACTCTGGAAACCAAGGTTCAAACCTCTGCTGGGCCACAGAAACCCACTGGGTAACCTTGGGCAAGTCACACTCTCTCAGCCTCAGAGGGAGGCAAAGGTAAACCCCCTCTGAACAGATCGTACTATGAAAACTCCATGAGAGGCTTCCCTTAGGGGTGGGCTTATGTTGTGTTCCTTCAGAAATGCCTTCAAGGCACATGACAATAATATCGGCCAAAACGCAGCCACACCACTGTTACCTCTGGCTGACCTGGCTTATTGCTAGGCAACCGCTCTATTCCTTCACTATCAAAATTTTGCAAGTGAGCATAAAGTTTGGATTCTGATGATGATGATGATGATGATGATGATGATGATGATTTTGGTTTTCGGGATAAAGTTCCTAGCATTCATACTGTGATGGGTGGTCAAGATTGAACAGAACTGCATGCAGAACGTAAATCTCTGCCAATCAATTCACACTAGTGATCTGGGACCAGAAGCTGCTCTTTCTTCATCATGACATGGCTCTGCAGCTGGAGACATCATCTTCTACTAGCCACTAGCATGCAAGTGGGCACCATACAGCTGCCCTTGCACATCTTGGGAAGAAACAGCAGCCTCTACTATCCAGACAAGGGAGTTTCTTCAGAGGAACAAGGGCACATGATGCCCACATGCACGCATATAGCCATGAGTATAGTGTCCATGAGTAAGGTGGAGCCGCAGCCAAGAGCGTTCAGCTGCCCTTTGGACCTGGAACAAAGGTATTGAACAAGGAGGTACTCAGTACCTCTTTGCACAATGCCTCAAATGTACTTATGTCTGTAACCAGGGTCTGTATCAGCACAAACCACCTAGAGGATCCTGGCTAGTGATTTTGTACTTTTTTTTTTTAATAGGAAACAGAGCACAAGTTTTCCTAGTCAATTACCATTCTCTTGCAGGGCCTGTTTGGACAAGTGAGTAAAAGATGATGACATAGCCCATCAAACTCTTTTGTCCTTTGTAGAGGGCTAGCAAGTTCTGTTAACACTGGTGCCTGTTTTTGAGCAGTAACAACACCTGTTCTTTTGCTTTTTTGAGCCATATTTCTCACAGGACAGGAATTTACCCAGTGGCTTCAGAAGAAGGATCAGCAGCCACCCCTAAATGAATTTCTGTCCTGGGAATGGTGCTCCTCACCTCCTAGTCTTGCTTATCCTAAGTCTGGATCAAAGCATGGTTTCAAAACACAGCAGTCACATTGGTTCTGGTACATTTAGGAGTGAGCATGTCATGCCAATATTAAAGTCACCCCATTAGCTGCAAATTAGTTTCCAGGCAAGATACAAAGTGTTGGTTATTACCTTCAAAAGCCTTCAAGGTTTGGGTCCAGGTTACCTACAAGATTGCCTCCTCCCATATAATCTGCCCCACACACTCAGCTTCTCCACCATTTACTTCAATCAGCCGGAATTAGACTGGCAACGGTCACTCAGAAGATCTTTTTTTTGGCTGCCCCTAAACTGTGGAATGACCTGCCAGAAGAGGTTGGACAGCTGAATATGTTCTCCAAATTTAAACCAGCATTAAAGACCAGTCTCTTCCAGCAGGCCTATCCAGATGATTTTAAACTGTGAATTTTAACTATGACTTTTAAATATGTAATGACTGTTTTAATAGGTATTTGTATTATTTGTTCTTTTAAACTGATATCATGCATTTTAACTGTTGTTTTTAACTGACATTCTGTTTCTAGCTGATGTTATATGTTGTGTATTAATCCGTTGTTGTTCCCTCCCTTGATCCATAGGGAGGGGCAGGATAATAATAATAATAATAGCAACAACAACAACAACAACAACAGACCAGGGGGGTAAATGGGAATGCTTTGGAGCTTGGAGTGCCATACAGATGGATTTTCAGCTCTCTAGGAAGATACAGGCCCTTTTCAAGCAATGGCACCATCCTGGCATCGGGATGCGTTGTTGCCAGTCTACGATGCATGCCATTGCACAACATTGTCACGGTCCCACTCCTATCGCATCCCCAGAAATCGTGATTGTGCCGCATACCATTACCAGAAAAAATCCAGTAATGGCCTCTCTTGGTGCAACAATCACATCAGCTGTGGACTTGCAGGAAGGGTGGAAGCACTATCAAGCACTTCCTTCCTCAGTGCGGTGGAGGAAGAGGCCGGCTGCACTACCGGAAGAAGGAGTGTGTCCCGAACACTACCCGTTCACCAGCAGCCTGCTGGATGCAGAAGGGAGTGTTCGAATCCCACTACCATCCCAGCCAGGATGATGCCGGGACATTAGAGGATCAAAGTATGGTATGGAAAGGGCACAGTTCCACCATTGCAGCCATCATTTTGGTCCCTGGAAGTGACATGTCACTTCCTGTTGATTGGGTTAAGACAGGGCTTTCCAAATGGTGTGCTGCAACACATTAGTGTGTCACCTGAAGTGTGTAGGTTTGTGGCCTCCAATCTTGGAAATGTATGTTATTATTTATAAATCATATATTTTTAAAAATATATGAAAGATTTTCCTGAGATACATGGTGTCCCCATACATTTTGTTATTACAATTTATGTATGCGTCCGTATCTCTTACAAGTTCAACCTCTGGTTTGCTAGTAAAACTGAATTACTGTGTCGCAAAACGATGCATGTCTTAAAAAGTGGGTCACCAATATGAAAAGTTTGGAAAGCTCTGGGTTAGGAAGATGGCTGTTCTGTTGGGAGGAGACACCTGGAAACTTCATAATATTGCAAAAAAAAAGGTTTTTTTCACATTTAAAATGTTTGGGGGTCTTGATCAAATAGTAATTTTTTTGAGGAAAAAAATGGTGAAGTGCTAGGCCTTTCAGGGGAGATTTGGGCATCCCAGCAGTCACATCGCAGTCACAGGCTGTACAATTCCCACTTGATCTAAGCAAACACTACATGGGACATTTTCTGGCAAAATATCGTCCCTGAGCCGAAGCAGACTTTGCCGAATGCCTGGCACAGACCCTCTTATCATTTTACACCAAAGACTTTCCAGTTCTCTCAGGCTCTTCCATCTTTCCCATTTTTCACTTTTATATCTTTTAAGCTGCTCTGAGGTTTTGTGTTGGTTTTGGATTGAATGCTTGTTCTTTGCAGTTTTACTGCTCTCAGATTGCTCTGCTCACAGATATTCCAGAGTCTTTCATTAGATGCTGAATTTATTTACCTGTTACTTACAATTATTTAGCTCTAGAGCTAGTCTTCAACTTTATTAATCTCATTGGTCTCCTCTTTTTCGGTCCATAACTCAACACTAGTGTTCCTATTTCCTTCTGTCTGTCTCATCCCCCAGTTCCACCCTCCTGTGTTGATATTCCAAAGTGTTTGCTTCTTAAAATGTAACCATCTCTTAAAGTAACATAATCACAGCTGTTGTTATCAATTGTTAATGTGATTAATTCATTTATATTTTGCCTTTTCCCCGAGGGACTCAAGATGGCTTCCAAAATCTAAAGCAAACACACATAAGCAAAAGTCTTAGTTTGCATTATCCAATTTACATTTCAAATTTACATTATTTTTCCAGAAACAAATACATAGCTAACAGCAGTCACCAAGAAAGCTCATTCCTATGTCTCCACCAAATGTTTTGCAATATCTTGTGTACTATTGTTGTACGCCTTCAAATCATTTCCAACTTAACGGCAGTCCTAACACAAACCTATCACAGGGTTTTCTTGGCAAGATTTGTTCCTGGAGGGTTTGCCCTTACCTTTCTCTGAAGCTGAGAGAGTGCAACTTGCCCAAGGTCACCCTGTGATTGCCAAGCAGAGAATTGGAATATAAAACAAATCAGTTCCTAGCCCAGTGTTAAATTGAGTGCAGAAAAGGAGACTCAAAAACTGAGCTCTGTGTGTGTGTGTGTGTGGAACAACCTTTAAAAAGAGGCAACACAGAAAAGACAGCACACAACTCGGAGACTGTCAGATGATAGCAACACACCTCCTGCCCCTTTCCAGATTGAAAGCTGCAAAATGCTTTGTTACTTAATTGCTGGGTTCTGAACTATGATGGAACCTTCACTACCCATCCTATGACAATGCATTTTCATCTTCAAAACCTCAGAAGACCTTTCATCAAAGACACTTTGAAAATACTAGCAGACATCTATCTTTCCTTTGGCAAAGTAGTTTGCAGCGAACAGACAGGATTTTAACTCTCCAAACATTTTTGGCATTGAAGCAGCACTTTTAAGGGAGGGAAAAGTATCTTCTGACACCCAGCCCCACCACAGATACATGCTCTTCTCTACAGTTCGGTCAGCAGAGCTACAATGAATCTCCCCACCCCAAAGTCTCCAAATTCTTCTCTGAAGATATTGGTGACTTGTGAAAACCACTAGCCTTCTCTGGATCTGTAAATATTCTCCAAAAAAAATATGGGTCAATATTACCTTTCTGCATCCAAATTAAACATGTAAAGACATAACTAATACACATTTGATTTTCCTCACATTTGGAAAAAAAAATTCATCTTTAGGCTATGCATTTCATGATTAAGTCTTGGAAATATTACTTTTTTGGATGACAGTTCCTAGCTAACTTGGCTGCCAGCAGTTCTGGGGAACGCATCTATAGATCTGGAATCTAAGCAGCAACCACTTGGAAGGGTTGTACAACTTTAGCTAAAATTTCTCCCATATTCAAGCAACAGGAGAAAATTGTCTGAAGTTACAGGAGCAAACATTATGGTTACCTTCTCTTGGGCCATTTCCGCAGCAGGCTGTTATGGTGCTATTATTCCACTTTCAACAGCCTATGGAATCCTGGGGCTTGCAGTTTAGGGAGGGGCCTCAAAGGCCCCTCCCTAAACTACAAACCCCAGGATTCCATAGGATGTTAAAAGTGGAATAACAGCACTATAACAGCCTAGTGTGGAAATGGCCTTAGCCATCTTGAAGGAAATTTAGAATACAATTGAGACATACAAACTTCAAGAAGCATTCTACTACGTTCATTTTAGCCAGCAGCCCATTTTCTGTTGACAAGACAGAAGCGTGGCTTCAATCTACTCAAAGTGGGAAGAGGAACTCTTAGCTGTTGTCTAAAACTGGGAGAACAAATCCCCATGGTTGTTGGGGCGTTTGGAGATGAGAAGTATCAAAACTAAAGTGCCCATCCAGATTCTTTGGTTGGAGCTAAATCAAATGCGATAAAAGCTTTAATGACAAGAAACCAGAAGCTGACCACAGGGGCAGTTAAAAGCAAGCGTCCTAAAGTCACACCCCCTCACTACAGAAATTATCCTGCCTCACTGCCATCGTTCCTGGTGTCATTTTGTAGCCGTGGATGTATGTTTTGTGCTATTCACACTTTCAAAGGTTTTTATCTAAAGGGAAGGTCCCATATGTTTTGCTTGAAGGAGAACAGGGCGAGAAAATCCTGTTTCTTACAAGTGACCAGAACTTGAGGTAAATCGAGTCACGACTAAGCTCACACCAAGGTGAGATAGTTTTCTGGGGGGAAAAAAATACATCTCAGTAGGACAGCCATGTTAACCAAGATCTTGAAATTTTTAAAAAATTAATTGTGATGCAAGTACTCAGACACTAGAGCTCACAAAACTTTATGTCATAATAAAACTTTTAATACTGCCGTTGGATTCCTTTTTTGATTTCCTGAAACACTGATCCTAGTTTGGGTTTCTGGAATTAAATAACTGAACCACTATGGTGTCTTAGGCCTTTTCCATCCTACACTGTTGTAGTGCTATTATTCCACTTCCAACCTACTATGGACTCCCGGGGTTTGCAGTTTAGGGAGGGGCCTTTAGAATTCTCAGCCAGAGAGCTCTTTGGCCTCAGGAAACTACAAATGCCAGAATTCCACAGGATGGTGAAAGTGGAATAATAGCACTTTAACAGTGTAGTGTGGAAAGGTCCTTAGAATGAGTCCTACACCGTTTTGTGAGGGCTGTACTCATGGAGCTTGCAAAGACTGAAATGTTCCTATATGTCTGGAGCAAGAGCTAGAAAGACTGTTCTGAACTTAATATGTAGATATGAAGAACCACAAGAAAGCATGTTTATCTACCTTTCCCCTTTTTCTCCTTCTGTATCTTGTATATTAAACTAAGTCTTCAAAATGTGGAGGATATTTTCCCTCAGACTTAGTACCATACTTGAAAACTAGTGTACTTTATTAGTAATGCCAGTATTATGAATGCTCTGCCAGCCACGCTGCCCTGACCAATCCTTTTGTTAAGAAAATTGCTTGGCTGATGTTTCAGAATGGCAGACAGATGTTTTCTCAATAGCCAAGGAGTAGCTGGGTCTTTCATGAGTGTCCTGAACTGGAGAGACCCCTCAGCCATAGTTAGATGGCAGAGCTTCTGTTCTTTCCCTCCCCCTGTATGCTGTACACTTCCATTGATCTCTCCATCTAAAAGAAGCCAATGTCAAGCAAATGCCAATACTGAAATATTCACTGCCTGAGGAAGTGGAATGTATATAGGAATGTTAATAACTGCTGACATCTGACAAGTTGGAATTGGATGGCTATGGACAAATCAAATCACTCACCAGCTTTGTTATCCAAATAATTAGTGAAGCCAGGTGCATTTTATAATGTCTCACAGAATCATCCCATAGTGACCCACGGGAACTGTTTCCAAAATCAAGACAAAAGCTCATTGCTCAGTACCGTGTGCTCAGTTCAATCTCTGATATCTCCAGCCAGGGCAAAGGAAGACTCCTATCTGAAACCATGGAAAGCCCTTTACCATTTTTGTAGACCAGAGATTATAATACCATGGCCCTTCAAATGTTGCTAGACTGCATGGCCCCGTAGATCTAGGTAGCATAGTCAATGATGAGGCATGATGAGAAATGTAGTTCATCAATATCTGGAGATCTGCATGATTCCCACTGTTAAGCAGTGCTGGACAAGAAAGACTGATCAACTGAGTCAACACAAGGCAGCTTTCTTTGTAACCCTATGTAAGTCCCTAAAGCTCCTGGAGAAATAGTAGTAGGAGTCTGGGAGACCAGAGTTCAAATCCCCACTCAGCCACGGAAACCCAACTGGTGACTTTAACTGAGCCAGACTCTCTAAGCCTTAGAGGAAGGCAATGGTAAGCTCCCTCTGAACAAATCTTGCCAGGAAAACCCTGTGTTAGGGTTGCCTTAGATTTGCCATAAGTTGAAAATGACTTCAAGATACATATCAACAGCAACTGTAGTCAAGGACTCCAACTCCCATTTTGTCCCAGTAAGAAATAAAAACCAAGATCAGACTTGCATAATGTAAATCTGCACTCTTCTAGTTAAATGGTATTTCTGCTGTACCACCTTTCTGCTGAATACCAACATGACACAACTAAATTCATGCCTGTGGATGGGTTTGTGATTTCCACAATCTCTGAGAATCCAGTGGTACATTGATGGCCCAGTCAAGTAGTTTTTACATCATCCAAGAAGGCACAACTGCATGTGCAACTGTTATACTTGCTGATCTCCACTTATGCAACTGTGAACTGAATACAGATGTTACCCCTGGCCAACAAAACACAGATGCATTGGTAAGGGAATTTGCGTGTGCCTAGAACACCACCAAGATGCCATCCAGAGCCTGAAGTTTCATTGACCAGAACGTTTGGGGCTCTAGAACTACCTGCAAAGGCTAACCATGAAGAGCACACAGAATACACACCATGTTTCTGCTTTTCCCAATTTGATTTTCTTCCCTTTTTACTTTATTTTTCCTAAGGTGTCCAATTCAGCAGTCTCCAATCCGGCACATTCCAGAAGTGATGGGATGCCATGCCTGTACAGTTTGTAGATAATGGGAACTGTACTCCAAACCATCTGGAGGGTGTCAGGCAGTACAGTACAGGGGCAAAGTCATTGAGGGAAGGGCCATTTTTCACCCCTGCAGCAGGCTCATAGAGTCACATTAGTGCCCCAAATCAGTCAGGGATAGGCTCTAGAATGGACCACACCTCTACTGCCATTTTTGATTCCCAGGTTTTTCAGCCAATTTTCAGCTAGTTTGGGGGAGTGTGGAGTGTTTATAAAGGAAACCACTTCTCCGGTAATGTTTTGAAAAGACTGGAGGTGTTGTAACCCACCCTCGGGAATCTGAGAAACCTGACACAGAGAAGTCGGATTGTGAGCAGTTTCTGGATCCAGATGGCAACTCCCTCTCTGAAGCTGAGAAGCTGGTGGCTAAAGCAGCCAAGGGGCTCTCTTCTCAGCAAGACTAGATAGATACCAGAATAAGTCTGGCAAAAAGAAAAGGAACAGCTTTGTAGGAGCTAACATTTATTAAATAAGAAGCACTGAATAATAAGCACCTGGCATCCAAAGTCAGCCACCTATAAATCTCCCAGCAGCTTCTGAGAGTTCTCATTGCTCTCAACTATGCCCTCTCTTCAACTGCTAGTGCTTTCAATGTTCATGAGTTTCTTGGGGTTCTTGACCTCTGTACTGGCTACATTTAATGATTCCTTGTCTTATCTCCTTTTTGGCTCCGGTTATCTAGACTACTAGATTTGTGCCATGACTTCTGGGCCGGATGAGACTTTACCCCTGTGCCTCCCTTCATCTTCTTGGATTACCTGAGCATGACTTGGACTTCATTGACTTACCTGTAGCTGCTTCCCTTATAATAGTTGGCCTTTCTGGACACTTGCTGCTCATAGGCTTGGAACAGAAGGCATTTTAGGCCTGATTTTTTTAACAACAGGGAGGTGGTTTTGAGAACATTAGAGAAGCACGTAAAAAAGACTGGGTTTCACAAGTTGCATTTATGCCATCCCTTAGCTTCATTGTATTCCAATATATTTGGAGGGCAACACATTGGAGTAATCTCTGCTGCAGGTTGGCTACATTTAGTGTGTGCTTTTAGTATTATTTCTAATATGTGTTATTCTAATATGTATTATTTCTAATGTGTGTACAGTGACTATCGATTTTAAATAACAGAGGCAAGAAGAAACAAGGCTATACTGACCCTTTCATTCATTTGTCAAGGAAAGATCTAGAGAAAGGAAATCTATTTTTTATTTTTGGCCTTCCTCGAGGCTGGCCTCAAATATTTTGTTTCCTGTGGTGGAGAGTGAAAGTACAACATACCTAGGACCAGTCACCCTATTTTGGCACAAGGAGTGGAAAATCCCTCTCTGCCCTTCCAGCACCAAAAATACCATAAAAGTCCATAATTAAATTTCACAATAGCCATAATTAAAACTTTACAACTTGCTGCCTTTTCATGACATGTTCATCTGCCTGAGGCAACCGCTTCCCTCTGCCTATATGTGTGTACGTATATATGAGATAATTATCTCAGTTTCACACTTAAGACTGAATTATAAAATCATTATTTATTTGCACTAATTTGCTGATAGTCTACCTTTCAACTGTTATAATTTACAAGGTGGCTAAAGAGGTTAAAACCACTAATGAAGAGCAAAAAATGGTTAACAAGATAATTAAGCAGCAAGAAAAATAACAGCAAAAGCATTTCCCTCACTGGCAGAATAATAATTCTGTTGGAATACATAATGAATCCAGTTGAAGAGTACAGGCATACCCCAGTTAACAGAGCCTCTAACAATGAAGTTCCTTTTCTACAAAGTCTTGTTATGCTTGCCTGCTCCCCTCACCCTTTTTGCCTCTCGTGTTCTGTCTTAGCTGGAATTTTTTTTGCGTTGGCATTGGGATTGGCATCATGTCCTGGATAACTTGCACTCATGAACTTCACTCAGAGATTGAACAGAAGTGCTTATTTGGAGCAAAGCAATAATATGTACAGCATGTTCATTTCTGTACTGTTTATCAGTGCAAAGCACTCCCTGAGCAGTTTACAATGTGTAAGCTAATTGCCCCCGACAAGCTGGGTACTCAATTTACCACCCTTTGGAAGGATGGAAGGCTGAGTCAACCTGGAGCCCTGCAGGATCGAACTCACAACGTTGTGGCTGCAGTACTGGCATTTCACCACTGCACCACCAGACCCACGTTAGATAGTTATGGGTTTTATACCTTGTCATACAAATTTAGGCATGCATAGCTCTGGCTTTAAGTTTGAGCTTCTTAACAAACTATGTCAAGTTCTGAATTCTATCCCCAAAATAGATTTGGTATCTTGGATAGCTGCTTTAAACTTAGGGATAAACCCAGTGCTGATTCCTTGCCCCAATGATAGGGGAGCCACCAGCTGTCACTGGTAAGGAGCTGCGTTTGATGGTCACTACAGAAAGAGAGGGGAAAAATTGGGATCTTCTGGTAGATCAGTTAGTGAGTTGAAGTAGATTTCCATGGTTTTCTGACTCCCACAACCTCAGTGAGTTAAGATCAAGGGAAGTAATAATACCACTTTATTCTGCTTTGGTTAGACCTCACCTGGAATACTGTGTCCAGTTCTGGGCACCACAGTTCAGGAAGGATATTGACAAGCTGGAACATGTCCAGAGGAGGGCGACCAAAACGATAAAGGGTCTGGAAGCCATGACCTATGAGGGGAGGCTTAGGGAACTAGGTATGTTTAGCCTGACAAAAAGAAGGTTAAGAGAAGACATGATAGACATGTTTAAGTATTTGAAGGGCTGTCACGTTGAAGATGGAACAAGCTTGTTTTCTGCTGCTCCAGAAACTAGGGCATGGAGCAACAGATTCACAGAATCACAGAATCACAGAATCACAGAAATGTAGAGTTGGAAGAGACCACACGGGCCATCCAGTCCAACCCCCTGCCATGCAGGAACACCCTCAAAGCACTCCCGACAGATGGCCATCCAGCCTCTGCTTAAAAACCTCCAAAGAAGGAGATTCCACCACACTCCGAGGCAGCATATTCCACTGCCGGACAGCCCTGACCGTCAGGAAGTTCTTCCTGAGGTTCAGGTGGAATCTCCTTTCCCGCAGCTTGAATCCATTGCTCCTTGTTCTGGTCTCTGGAGCAGCAGAAAACAAGCCCTCTCCTTCCTCTACATGGCACCCCTTCAAATATTTAAACATAGCTATCATGTCCCCTCTTAACCTTCAAACTACAGGAAAAGAGATTTCACCTAAATATCACGAAGAACTTCCTGACAGTCATAGCTGTTCAACAGTGGAATATGCTGCCTCAAAGTATGGTGGAGTCACCTTCTTTGGAGATTCTTTTTTTTTTTTTTAATTATTAAAATATAAATTTTATTATATTTAACAAAAAAAAGACATAACATAACATAACATACATTCAATAGTACATTATACAAAACACATAACCACATAACACTTCTTTGGAGATTCTTAAGCAGAGGCTGGATGGCCATTTGCTGGGGGTGCTTTGAGTGTTTGTTCCTATATGGCAGGGGGTTGGGCTCAATGGCCATTGTGGTCTCTTCCAGCTCTATGTTTCTATGGTTCTGTGATTCTAAATAACATTGCAAGAAAAAAAGTAGAATGTTTATCCTCCAGTCTCAGTATTCCTCATCTACAAAATAGCAGTAGTAATCCTTTGCATTTGATCTGGTCTTCTTCTTTTTTTTTTCTCTGCTCTGTGGCCAGTTTTAGAGGCATGCATTGGAAGTTCTAAAAAATTCAAAAGTAGATTTTTAGCGAGCCTGGTGTACATTTCATTGGGTGCGACAGATAATTTACCAGAGATTGATCTCATCTCCCCTTCCTCCTGACCAGAGTTACAGTTTTGGACAGCAGCTCCTACAATTCTCTAGCCAGCATGGTCACAGGTGGTGCTGCCTAGAAGGTTCTGGAAATTATCATTCAAAAAGTCAGTGTTTCTGAATTTTGCTGCTAAGTCACCATCTTGTGTGTGGCTTCATCTGACAATAAAAAGCAACAGAGATCCCATAAGCCAGTCACTTGCCTGCTTCTGACTTCTGACCCCTTCCAACTCAGGTTATGAGTGAACTGGAACCTCTCTTTTCACATTTTTTTCTAATTTTCCAATTTCCTTGCCTTCTCCCCGCAACTCCAAAAGAAGGCAATTCAGGAGCTAAAAGCAGAAGGGCCACTCATTACTATGGAAGGCAATAACACAAGTTTTGTCCCCTTTCTCTTCATGCAGACAAAGATTATTCCAGTGTTTAAAAGCACCTTCATTAAGGTCTGTTTCTATAGGAACGGAATTACGGTTCTTTCTTCTTGCTCAGAATGGACTTCTCCGAAGAAAAAAAAATGAAAAGGGAGAGAGAGAGTCAACCCAGCTCCATTTTAAGGCTTGAAGAAAAATGGGATATAAATGATATATTAACAGCGCCAGGCTTTACAGAAAGGCTGCCTGCTCAACCTGCACCTTGCTTTTCACATTTGAATGGTGGGCACCAACAACCAAAACTTCCAGAACAAAGGACACTCAGGGGCTTGGCGATAAAAAATAAATCACGCCAGTCAAGTCTATTGTAAGCTAATGTCTTCAAGTTCAGTAACCACCCTTTAGAATTAATTGGTCATGATGTCTTAATGAAGGTTCCACCCTTGAGATTTGAATGGAAGGCAGTCCCTTTTCAAAGAGCCTTCAGATGATGTGGGACATTTTATAAGAGAAAGTTCCTCCTGAAACTTTTTATTCATTGTCAACCTTGCATCAATGATTTGTTAGTCTTGCAGCCCACTATATTTAGGAGTAGAGATGTGAGCTTAGAATAATTACTGTTTGACTACAACTCCTAGAAATCCCCAACTAGCACAGCTGCTGGCCATGCTAGCTGGAAATTTGGGGAGCTGTAGTCCAAAAAGTAAGTCTGCCAATTATTGCTCTATTCTGCATTGGTCAGACCCCACCTGGAATACTGTGTCCAGCCTTGGGCTATTCCAATTAACACAGCAGGTCTGTGTGTGTTTATATGCTGCAAGTCATGTATTGACATAGGGCATCTCCATGAATTTAATAGGATTTTCTTAGGAAAGGAATACTCAGAGGTGGTTTTGCCAATTCTGTGTCACCCAGGCCGTTCGCTAAGCTTAATAAGCTTGGAATCAGAACAGTGGGGTCAGCAAATGCTGATCAGGACTCACCCGTGTTGATGCCCATACTTGGGTCTCCCATATCAACCTATACCATCATTTTATACCTCCCACAATGCCTTTGATATAGCAAGAAATTTCAGCTCAGTTCTGGCATGAATAGGTACCATCATCCAGAACAACCCGCAGTCTAGAAAAGGGATGGAATCTATCTAGAAAACCGTGAAATATAGCTGGAAATTTGAAAATGGTGGTGCGTCCTCTCCTTCCAGAGGCAACTGTAAGAAGGTAGAATAAATCCAGTTGCTAGGCCCAACTAGAGAAGATCCACTGGATGAACTGAATTTACGCCAGCGGTCAGAAACCTGTGGCTGTCATACAGGTGTGTAAGTTTCCAAACATTCATAGTCAGTTCCAGGTTGCATAGGAGGAATTGCATGTTGTGATTCATGTGCATTGCTGCACCTTGCGCATGGATGTGCACCGGTGCATTGTGCATGCAGGTCATGCAATGCTACAATTCACTCATTAGGCAATGTTGTACAACCACCACATAACTTCATAATATAGGGTGTTGGCCAACTGTTGACCACCATCAGTTGATTTAAGGGATATAGTGGGACAACAGGATTTAGCCCATAGTATAAGGTAAATAGTCACAGCTGTCATATACAAAAGTAGTATCTTATTGGGGGGCAAGACCATATAAACACTCCTCAAATTGAGTTGATTTAGAAACAGAAAAGGATCTGATCTTGCATGGTATAACTGACTCTGCATGCAGCTTTAGCACAATTATCCTATGAGGAAATACAAAAGACCATCTGCAAAATTGGAGCAGGGGGAAAGAAACCTTAATAGAAGATTTAATTGACTCCATCCATCTGAGGAAAGAGAGAGATGTATGAGTCTTGGGACCACCGGAAAAGTTAAGCCAAACATTTTTACAGCTCCGGAATTAATGGCTCATTTGACAGAGAATGAGAGATCCCTGCAATCACATCCCTGTCTGAATCAGGTAAACCAACCTATAAATCACTATAATCGCCTTGCCGGCTCTAAAGGTTGGAACACAACTTTTTCACACAAGGCAACAAGCGGCTAGTGCAAAACCCAAAGGCCCGAGACCATCAAAGAGCTGTGATTAAAACAGATCAAAAGCATCTAACTTAACCGGAGCCTCAAAGTCTATATCAAAAGTGCAAAGCATTGGGGGAATCTGGTTTTCATAGCACTTCTAACTTCAAGAGCTGTAGCAAAGTATTACTGCTAAGAACACTACAGAGGAAGGGCCCTTGGGCCAGTTCATTAAGTGTTTTGTCTCCCATTCATTTTAGTCTGTTGCTTAACTGAAGAGGAAGTTCCTGGCAGACTAGTCCCTTGTAAGGGGCTTCTCAGTTTACTTCGTGTTTCCTTCAGTTTACTTCCACCTTTCCTAGTGTGGCAAGAGTTGGTTTTCTCCTCACAGACTGGTCTGGCAGCTTCCCCCAGTCTGTTAAAGCACCCTGTCACTTTCATCAGTTCTACCTTCCCCTTGAAAACATCGCCTTCATGTGAAAAGGGGAAAGCCTTTCAGTTGTTGTTTTGGACACCCTTACATGTTTTAAGGTTCGATTTGGTTATAACTATTGTAAATCATTCAGCTGAGTCAAAACTTATAAAAATATACCATAATCTTTATTAAAATAGCAAGCAGAATAAAGTACTGGTTTTCATATGCACGTCCAAGCTCAAACAGATCTTCAGAATGCATTTAAACAGTTTCTTATGTCTTTTCACCAGCATAAAGACACAGGTCTCTCACCTATAACCCTCTGGCTCCCCTCCTGCCAAAGGCGCAGTACCCAAATGTAGGTCACACTCTCTGACCAGATTCAAAAGTGGGTTGATTTCTCTTCTGCCCCCCTCTCTCAGCTTTCTCTGAGAAAACATGCCCTTCTCACCACCACCACCACCATCACCACCACCACTCCCAGTTGACTGAGAACCTCTCAAGCAGATGGACTGACTTTTAGCCTTTCCTTCCTGAAGTCTGACAAAAACCAATTCAGTGTGCCTGCTATATATGCATTTTCCTCTCAGCCCTCCAACCCCTCCTTCACACTAATGGGCTGGGTTTCTCTCTGGAGTGGCTATTCTGGTTGCCTGGCAACCTGTTGCTGCGTGGCTCTCTACCACTCAGGATAGCCACTCCTCTAGAGTCTGTCACCCCTAGCAAATTGACAAATTCCTTTTTTTTTTTTTAGGTTATACCCATACCATAAATGCAAACCAGTTTAACACGCATAGTTTTCTCAAGTAATCCTCAGAAAGTTAGTAGAATCATGGACACTTAGCAACGAAGGAACCACCAGGACCATTTAGTTCAACTCCTGCCATGTACAAATACGCATCCATCCAAACTCCATTTAAAGACCTCCAAAGAAGGAGATTGCAGACATTTTGCCTCCCTGGTCTCTTTTAGGCCTTCCTTCAGCCTATACAGCTGTATCTTCAAAACAAGAAGTGGCCAGAACAGGACGTCTTCACACTTCCTGCTTTGGAAATAGGGTTGCTAGACTGAAAACTAAAGAGGGCTCATGTTCCTGTAATGTTTGTGTAAAAGAGCAAATTTCAGCAGGCTTTTTTCTTTTTGTCATGCAACAGTTGCTGAACTCCCTGTTCTACACAATCATTAAGGGTACAGGAACCATTTCCAGTTATCACTGTCGACCCTGCTGGAAAAGAACCCTTTAGAGGCCTTTAAAAAGTGAGAAGGGCAATGTGGCAAAACAGCCACTGGTACCGTGTTGTAGGCACTGGCTGTCCATTGTCAGGCAATGGAGTGCAGAGATATTCAGTACAGCTTGCCTGCTCAGGGTGAAGCAGAAGCATAGATAGGCATCAATCCAAGAGTTCAGGAATCCAGTGGGCAGTAAGGTCAGACAGTCCAAAGGTCAGAGAAGACAGGCAGAGGGCAACCAGGGAATCTGTAGCATACACAAAGGCAAGGGTCAGGAAACACATGAGTTGTTTCTGGCATCGGGCCACCACCCTTTGCCTTCCCTACAAAGGCTAGAGCCAGTTGGCTCTCATCGCAGCCTGACTAGCTCTCAGTGTGCATGTGCTTGTCCTCCTTTGAGGCTGCTGTTCATCTGGAGAAGCTGACTCCTGGCTCATGACGCACTCTTCTCCCTCCAAAAGCTTGGAGGCGCTGTTGGCTATTTGGGAGCCAAAACAATCAGACCTCATACATTTGAGGGTATATAGGTTTGACAATGGGGGTACAATTCTCCAGGATCCTATGAGGGTCCCGTGCTGCACCCATTCCACCCCAGCAGTTGGACACCCCGATATACAGACACAAAAATCACAGTTTTCTGAAGCCAGGGAGTTTAGCACTGTAAAATTCAGGAAATAATGGGATAATTTAAAACACACACACACACAACATAATTATGCAGTAACAGCAAGAATTCAAGCAAGACACCACAGTTTCAAGCTCAGCATGGAGTGTGAGAAGTGAATAAGCCCAGCTTTCTCTTTACAGATTTAACAATTACAACCCATTTAAAGAAGAAAAGGAGAAATATTATTACCAAAGAAATGGAGATGGGAGGGATGACCCACTGGCCAACAGATGTGGGAAGCTAAATCTTCTTTGTTTGGCTTATCTTTGTTCCAGAAAGAGAAAAAATATTCTAAATGGGAAATGATAATCTCTCTGTCTCTCTCTTTTTTACGTGACAGTGATTGTAATGTAGGGGAAGTGACAGTGGGGAACTTCCCCTCCTATGACATAGTGAAATAACAAACATGGAGAAGAAGCCCAAAGGATGGAGTCCTGTAATAACATGGAAGCACAGAGTGAAGTTTCTGTGTGTTTGGCTCTCTGCTCCTTTGTGCAACATTTCTTCCATTTAACAAAAAAACTCCTTCCTATTGCAAACTATCCTTGGACCTGGCTACAGGATTCTGGGAGCTGTAGCCTACCCCAGTAACTTTTCCAAGCTCTGACTATTCCACATAAAGTCATCAGAATATTCCACATCAAGCCATTCCACTGAGGTGGCAGTATATCGTTTAGGTTGTGCAGTCCCTTAAAGAGACAGGCCTGTTCTCTCCTGCCCTCACTGTCATGCATAAATTCTGCTTGAATACACACTGCCTGGAATCCTATTGGTGATAGAAGTGCACATAGCCTAGGCTTATATGTGTATACACTCTTTTAAATTCACTGCTCAAGGACCTATCTGGTAGTCCCTTGTGCTATGTCTCTACCTGCCCTGCAATCCTCATACAAAGATGCTCCTTCAGTAGAGGAAGGAAGATATGTAGTGGTCAGGGTCCAGAGTCTCCAGGCAGTATCCCACTGAGGCTGGGAGGGGAGTGGCTGTCTTCCCTACCCAGAAGCAGACAACTACTGTTTGTTCCTAGATGCAAAGTGAAGTGCAATGCTGGTCAGATGCCCTTTACCTTGGCCACTAAATGGCCAAGAGAATGAAGACCTGCCCTTTGAAGAGGACCTGAGCACTCAGGATACAGTAGCCAGGTGGAACTGTGCAAGCAGGGTGTCACACTCCACTGTGTATGATGTATCATCTTGACCATTCAGGAGTGGGCAAAATATGTCTCTGGGACCACATGTGGCTCCACAACCATGTTTTTGTGGCCCTTGAAAGCTCCAGAAATCCCAGAAGAAGATGAAGAACAATAGCTTTTAGAGCCTTCAGGTCAAACAGTTTGCCTTTTAAATAATCCACAAGACTTCCCTGTGCTGTTTAACATCAAAAATACCAATTTTTGAGAAACAGAAGTGGAATTATGGCCATTTCATTTCTTTGTTTTATTTTTCAGCAGTCCATGCAGCTTCTAGGGGCTCCTGAAACACAAAAATGGTCCCTAGACTTGCCACAGTTGCCTACTCCTGATTTAAATTAACATGAAACAGGAAAGGTGTTACCCTGATTTCTGGGGGCCCTTGGGGGGGCACACCTCAATGTGCTCCACGTGATGGGGAATGGAAACTAACCAGAGCACAAGCAATAGCAATGCGAGAGGCAGGGTAACCTAGCGAGATCTTTTTACCTAGTTTTTACGGGGTCAGGCCAAGCCAAAAACCACACAAAAATGTCCAATAAATGATTTTATTGAATGAAAGTCTCACGCACCAACGCAATCACTCACACACTCACTCAAGACCTATTAAGATGCAAAAGAGAGGAAACTGGATAGGGGAATATTGAAGGGTTTGTAGCTGGGGTAATACTGCACCTTATCCTGAAGTCCTTGGTCTGGGAAAAACAGCGGAGAAGTGAGGCTCAGCATGGAGAGGGCTGAGGGGATTATTCAACGGACGGAGAAACGATCTGCTGGGATGACCGGGCGTGATCCAAAGAACGGCTCAAAAACTGGGACTATTTGTAGGGGAAAAAGTACATGGAGGGCTAATCCTTTCCCGGGAAGAACAATGGGTGTTGCAACGAGAAAGAAGCTCCACAATGGTAACTTCCTTTGCATGATGAGATTACAAGGTTTTGCCCAAGTCTCAGGATTTTCGGCTGCATTTGGTTGTGGTGTGACTTCATGTAAATAGTCCTCGCCTGATAAGATATTTGCTCAACTTGGGGCAAACATGCTAATCCCCTCAAGTCGGCTTCTCAGGGGCTGAGGACCCTTTGTTTACTGTGGGTTTGCCCAGCCTGAGGTCTCCTGGGGCTACGTGATGGGGGATTTTACTGGCCTGACCTGGTTTTCGATCGTTCGACCATAGCTGCCTATGTGCTCATCCGGGCGACCTCTCAGGCACATGGAATCATATTTAATATCAAAATTGTAGACCCCGGGATAGGTTTTCCAGTGAAGTAACAAAGGCCTTTTCTGCACCTTACTATTTTCCATTGCCGTCCTGTTCTGATCTCAGCAGTGCCACTGCTGGAATGGGAGTGCAACCCAAACGCTCCCTTCCGGACCCAGCTGCCTGCCCGTGGAAGGATATCATGAGGAACATGCTCCTTGCTTCCACAGTTCAGCTGGCCACTTTCCGTGCTACACTGGGGGAGAAAGCACGTCGATTGTACCTCTGCCGTTTCCTCGCAGCCATCAGCAATGGGAACGTCATGCAGTCAGGGGACTTTTACTGGATTTTTTCCGGTAATGGAATATCCCACGATTGCGATAAATGGGGAGTGGCAGTGGGACCTGCACGTCATGGTCCCACTGTGTTGGCAGTGGGATTATGACGTACAAAAGCATGACTCATGGATTAGCAGCAACACATCCCCATTATGGGACAGTGATGTTGTGTGGAAATGGCCAAAAAGGCAGCATAATTTTGGCACCATTAAAACTACTAATGTGATAGTAGTTGTGGTTGTTGTTTTAAATTTCCTTTTAGAATATCAGACCTAGAGTCAAGGCTGAGTTATTAATGGCACAGTCAGAGTAAATGCATAGCCTCTAATGGTCCTAATTTGGCAGGGAAAGTCCAATTGATCCTCTTTCATCCCACTATTTGAGCTGTTTTTGAAATGCCCCAGTTCCTCTTTCCTCCTCTCACTTTTTCTCCTTTGTCCTCAGCTTACTTCAGTTGCTGCAAACTGTATTTAAAGTGCAAAAGTAGTTTTCACTCAGTTCAGCAAGGGAAGAGGAAAAGAGAGGAGGTTGTGGAATTGTGCCCCTCCCAATAGGCTCAGGCAAAAGCAAAGTGCTTGCAGCCTCTCCTCACTTTTGTGTCCTTCCTCATCAGTAACTTTTGTCATCTTCACCATACTATGGTGTTGCTCGGCCGCACGTATCCCAGTTTTCACATGCGAAATGTTGGAGGGCATGCAAATACTCACAGGGATGACAGCCTCTGAATGTGCTGGTGACACTACACACAAAGGTGTGCGCGCACACACACACATGTGTCTTGTACTTTAAAAATTGAAGCACCCCTTGGGACAAAGCAGTTATAGATGTCTTTCCTCCTATCTTCTCCAGGGCTTGATAGAATTCTCAGCTTTCCACAGTCTCATTTCCCAGCTGCGGTGTGAGTGCAAAGGCAGATGAGCACTGATGTTGCTGCCTCTGAGACTCTGTCCTTGGTCATGGAGTTGAGAAACCAGGCCAACGGGCTGCCCAGAGCTACTCCCACTCCCAACCATAAAAGGGGATGGCTCTGGACTTGAGGAAGGCACCTTTTGGCCTGGCAAAACTTCCACACCTGATTGATCATCACACAAAATCAGCTCTACAACAGAAAAGCATGCCTTTTGAATGAAAACATCAAGTCTAACAAAAGGAAAGTGCTGTTCTGGTTGAAACCTTCAGCCTCCCAAGCTCTGAACTGAACAAAAACACTTTTTTGAAAATAGCTCTGTTTTGAACAGCTGCAAACATTGCTTTTAAGGACACAAGTAGCCCAACCAAAGAGAGTTTTCCAAGTTTTCTTTTGCATAGAAAAGAGTCTGCAGGAGCTGCTCTAAAACAGCCTGCAACAGCAGGGGACCCAGCACACTCATGTGTACACACACATGCATACGGAGAACAATGGAAAGGGGAGGGGGGGGACAGAGAAATAGATAATTCCAAGGTAAAATTCTTGCCCTGAGATTTTTCCCTTTTCCCTGAAAGAGGTTCAGATCATGAGACTCAGACTATAACCATAGACCTCGGAACCCTATCCTGTGCTTCTTTTCACAGTGCTAATCTGGAGGGGTACAGGGTGCCTGTATCTCTCACCCCAAAATGTATGTGCCTCAGGGGTCCACACACAATGCCAGTACCTCCATGAAGTGGTGGGGAATATTAGCTCGAAAAGAGGAGGCCTGTGAGAGGGGCATAACCTAACAAGATCTTTAACATCTGTGTATACGGGTACTGGTGAAGGAATACCAGCCAGAGATTCAAAGAATATTTGTTTAAAAGTGTTTTATTTGGGGAATTATCAATCACAAGTACAGAAGATCGAAGCAGTCTCACAAAAACACAAGGCTAACTGAAGGAAATGCAAAGAAAGTTGGATAGTGAGAGTTTAAGGTGAAGTGAGTGATAGTTACTAATCCATTAGAGAAGTGGAGAAGCGATGTGGCTTAGACTAGGAGTCCAAGGACAGTACACAAAAGGGAATTGGAGTGGTAGACCAGCAAGCGGTGTGCTGTGAGTTGGCTAGTCCAGAGTCAGGGTTTAAACACCCTATCTCTGCCTGGACAGTAAGAGTATTAATGGCTCTTCAACTGCATAAACAATGGGGTCCAGAATGGACTAATCATCTTAGTGTTAGCTGACAAAAGGCTGACGAGAATTGTGATAGCTCCTTAATGATCAGGCAGGTGTGAGGACAAAAGGGAAGTTTCGGTGGTCAGATGAAGAGGGACTAAGACAATCAGTTGTCCTGTGGAAACATTTCAGGTGCAATTGTTTCTAAACATTGAATCAATGAAGGCTAACTGTAAATCCATTATCACTGGAGTTTCCCTGGCTATGAGCTGGCTGTGCCTTGAGGTCTTACCTGATCTAGTTTTCACATGTGTTCAGCCAGTCTTACTCTCAACCAACATGGCCATGCAGCCATAGCAGTGTATAATTTATATTTTATGCCAATTGAATCATATTTGCCAGTTAAACCATACCAAGGAGTGGGAGTGTACAACCTGCTAACAGACCTGTAGTAATTTTATCCCCACTGCTGAGTTTTAGCTTCCTCTTTGGACCCTGCTAACCTTGAACTACAATCTACCATAGAACCCATACAGCATCTACCTTCCCAGAATAGTAGACACCTGTTCCCATGATGCCCCAAAAGTTTCCCCAGCCATTTAGAAGGGAAAGTTAGAGAAATAGCATCCTGGAAGGCTGAGAAAATTTACAGATCACTGATATTTCAGAATATTTGCGAAATACTTCATACTGAGTGAGAAAATCTGCATTCTGACTTGGGGTGATGCAAGCCCTAAGGGATGAATAAGGAGGTGGCTGTAATGACAGATTCATTATCACAGAAGTAAAAAGGTGAGGTCTTGAGCTATGTCTGGTAGATGAACCAAAGCCACTGTTTGTACCCTGCAGTTTGTGAAGAGGAACATTGATCAAGAAGGGCTTATAATATTTTCCTGAACCACAAACTTAGTCTGAGTGTTCTCATTTTATAGTGTATACTTCCCTCTAGTGTTTAAGAAAATTCATTACCAAGCAGCCAGTATATCTTATACAGTACTAGCATATATACCTGGCATTGCCCAGGATTTTATTTACTCATAGATAATGCTTGTTAGAAAGATTTGAGATCCTGTGTCTCTAATTCCCCAGACTGTCTTGTCCAATAGCTGTAACTTTTCCCCATATTCCCCAATCCAATCTGTATTCAGAGTTATTAACACACAGAGGTTGGGTTCCTGAGGGAATATACTGTCCTCCTTCTTGCTGCTAGGCCTCATCCCCATAGCAACCAGCCAGGCCTAGGAGCTCTCTGGCTGAGAATTCTAAAGGCCCCTCCCTAAACTGCAAACCCCAGGATTCCATAGAATCTTCACAGGCAGCCAATCATATGAGGTCTTCACCTGACACAAAGAGACTTTGGCTTTCATATATTAGATATATTTCTTCTCATCATGGCACTACCTTTCCACGATGGAGGGACTGCATGTTCCTGTGAGGCCAGAGGCTATGCAGATGGGACCAGTGCTGCTAGTAGGGTCTCCCAAGTCAGACAGGAGGAGCCAGCCTAGATGTGCCAAACAGCTACTGGGCAGCAACAGTAGTGGAGGGTGTCATCTGCAGAGTCAACAGCAATGGAACTATAGCTAACACTTGCTAGTACTATGCAGAAGGAGATGCAGTAAACTCCTTTTAAGACTTCCCAGTCACCCTACCATTCACAGCCCTGCTCAGGTCAGGCATACTCGGAGCTGCGGCTTCTTCAATGGAGTCAATCCACCTGCAATGCAGTTTTCCTCTTTTGCTTCTCCCCTCCCAATTTATTTGTTATTGTGCATGTGCTTAGAGGCACAAAGCCCACCACTTTTCTGACATCTTCTACTCTCCACCAAACCCTAACATGAAACATTTCTGCACGACACTCTTATAGCATGATGATTCCACTTTCAACCTCCTATGGAATCCTGGGGTTTGCAGTTTCGGGAGGGGCCGCTCGGCGCCTCCCGAAACTGCAAACCCCAGGATTCCATAGGAGATTGAAAGTGGAATCATCGCGCTATAAGAGTGTCATGCAGAAATGGCCATGGTCATGGAATGCAGGCGCAGGAAGAAGGCGAATCCAGAGGGAGGGGACAGGAGTGGTGTACTGTAGTTCTGCCTGGGTGGAAGTTTACAATATGTCTCTTGATTGAGAATCTCAACCGTGTGTGTGTGTGTGCAGATATGCTTCATTTTAAACAGCGTGTCAAATAGAATAATCAAGAAGTAATGCATTGAACCAAATACAGCTTCACAAGTGTGAAACTGTACTCTCCAAATGCACTCAGTTGGAAAATCCACTCGCAGAGGTTTCAGCCCTTTCCGCACTACACTGTTATTGTGCTATTATTCTACTTTCAGCATCCTGTGGAATTCTGGGGTTTGTAGTTCACTGAGGCCCAAGAGCTCTCTGGCTGAGAATTCTAAATGCCCCTCCCTAAACTGCAACCCCAGGATCTCATAGGATGTTGAAAGTGGAATAATAGCACTGTAACAGTGTAGTGGAGAAACGGCCTTCAAAAAGATATATCTCCAGATCTTACACCTTTTATAGTTCTCCAAGCAGAATTTGAAAAAAATTATTTTCATGGGTATCATCTCATTCACAATAGCATGACAGTTGGAGAATTGAATGTTGCAGTGCTGACTCTCCATGTTTGGCCACAAAAATGTGGAGATGGTTTCAGGGTACATGAATTTGGGTTATCTACCTCTGCTATGAGCCGTTGTGGTGTAGTGGTTTGAATGTTGGACTATGACTCTGGAGACCAGGGTTTGGTTCCCCACTCAGCCATGGAAACCCACTGGGTAACCTCGGGTTCATCAGCCCCAGATAACGCAATGATAGGTTTGCCTTATGGTCGCCACAAGTCAGAAGAAAACATGTAAGTGCACAGCAACACAGCCTCTGCTACATGGTATAGTCTTCATGAACCAACTTCCCCCCCACCCCTATTGATACCTTGCTTCAGTTTCCGTATTCGTCTCTTTCTTTCTGCCTCATCTGTATGCTTAGCCTGACCCATGGCAATGTTTGAAAGCCACTGGGAGCTACAACGAGAGGTCCTGTAGAATAAAGGTTAGGGTGTTGGATCGGGATACAGGAGATCCAGGGTCAAGTCCTACTGATTCATTAACTTCATCGGGTGACTCCGAGCCAGCTGCTGCCTGCCAGCCTTGTAACAAGCTGGGCCTCTGTCACCAGGCAGGTGGGTTTTAGAGTCCTTGTTATCATGGTGGCCAAACATTAACAGCTGTCCAGTGGTGTCAAAGAGTTCACTTGCATTAGTGATTATTATATTAATGTATTGTTGGATTCTTTTTGCATTAGCTTTGCATAGGGAAATATATGAAGGCTGAGAACTTTTCTCTATGGCTAACCTGCAGTTCTCATAGCTACCAGGGGAACTGGGTCAGCTTGTACATTGATTCTCTTTGTTAGCTTCTGCATTCTAGAACCATTGGGAGCCCATCTTTCATGGGTCTCAACATGGAGATGGGTGCAAGGGCTCCATATATGTCCAGCAATAGAGATTTTATTTGACTGCCACCCAAGGGATAGACTGGGTAGCATTTGTTTGGGGAGCCAGTTCTACCACTGGCTATGAAAGGATGATGGAGCCCATCAGTGAAAGGGGCGAAATGCTTCTCTGCTGGGTGGCATCTGCTGCATCATTTAACACCAATAAAACTTATGTTATGGGGAACCTTAATACCCTAAAGGCACCAGATCCTATTTGATCTTAGAAGTTAAGCAGGGTCAGCCCTGTTCAGGACTTGGATGGGAGATTGCCAACAAATACCTGGTGCTGTAGGCTGTATTTCAGAGTAAGGAAGTGGCAAAACCAACTCTGAGTATTCCTTGCCTAAGAAAACCCAGTGAAATTTATTGAGTCACCACAAATCAACAGGCAACTTGAAAGCACAGGCACATATACACATACAGCAATACTTTGTGTTCAGCATCAAAAAAATCCTCGGAGTGATCTGGAATTCTACCCAATCCTGAACCAAGACAAGCCTGATCTAACTCACAGCTTTGTTGTGAAGACAAAGAAGACAAGGAAGAAGAAAGGAAGAGAACACATTATGCCACCTTGAGTTCATTAGGGGAGATTGCAGGGTAGAAATATAACCAATGGTGATAACGATAATAATAATAATAATAATAATAATAATAATAATAATAATAATAACCTATTATTTTCAGTTTCACAATCTACCAGACATTATTGACTCGAGTTATAGAATATCAGGGTTTGGCTGGTGTTCAAGAATCAAGGAACCTGTTGGTGGAGATGTGTAAAAAAACAATAAATTCTGGATATTGTGAACTCTACACCTTTGGTCAGGTTGGCAGGGGCTGATGGGAACCGGAGTCCAGCCATATCTGGGGCCCACCAGTTCCTCAACCCTGATTTAAACAGACTTGTTAAGATCAGAAATTGTGTCACAGCACAGAAGAGTGGAAGCTGCCTAGCTTTCTCTGGTTACATTCTACTTCAAGTGCCTCTTCATTCTCTCCCCACCTGCCACCCCTGTATCCCTTCTGATACTTGCTTTTTTAGAAGCACTCAAATTCCATCAGGCCCAGCTATCTTTGCAGGAAATGGATGTCTGGAGTGTCAACGACAAGGATTAGTATGAGGATTAATGGCTTCCTATCTCTGAAGCACAGGTATAAAAGCTTGTGATGAGGGAGACAAATCTTGGAGTAAGAACAGCCTGGCAAATGACTTTTGAAGGATGCTGAGACCAGAGGAGTCTGCTGTCAGGAGAAAGCAACAGGCTTGCGTAGGACACCAAGCCTACTCTGAGCTTGGAGACATTACTTTGTTGGTGGAGAACTCCCAGAATCGTTCAGATAGCACAGCCATGCTGGCCGGATAATTCTGGGAGATGTAATATCCAAAAGCCTTGGGATTAGTTAGCAAATAGGGATAGAGACTGTACATAGCATAACTCTCCACATCTGAAGCTACACCTTAATTGTGCTATACAAACTTTGTGTTGAATGGGAGCATTGTTCAAGTGAACCAAGACAGCAAACATGCAACTGAAGCTGCAACCAAATGCACAGACACTGTTGAATACAATGCACATCCATGTGAAACGGCATGGCACATGCAATTCTGTTCCCACAATCTTGAGCTGAATGTGGCTGTTCCATATCAGACGGAAATGCCCAACCACTTCTGCAGGGGAATTTACACATGGGTGAGATACCAATGGGAACATGACCAGGGAAATTCAGCAGCAGGAGTGTCTCATGGGGGAGAGTACCTATGGGAGGAATATAGAGTATGGCCCCTTCAGATAAGTGTTCTACCTCCCCCATGAAATTTTCCTTCAGTCTCAAACAATCTAGCATTACAGAGAGTGAGACACTGCAAATCATTCACTTCTGGAAGTGTTCTATTTTCTGTGTCCACATTCTCCAAAGCAGAGTGCCACTCTGCCCATTTGGTCCCACCTCACCTGGAATACTGTGTCCAGTTCTGGGCACCACAATTCAAGAAGAAAATTGTCAAACTGATACATGTCTAGAGGAGGGTGAGCAAAAAAAATGGGAGGCTGGAAACCATGCTCTATGAGGAGATGCTTAGAGAGGTGGGCATGTTTAGCCAATATGTTTTGAAGGTTAAGAGGTGACATGATAGCTGTGTTTAAATATCTGAAAGGCTGTCATATGGAAAATGGGGCAAGCTTGTTTTCTGCTGCTTCAGAGACTAGGATATGGAGCAATGGAAAAGAGATGCCACCTAAACATGAGGAAGAACTTCCTGATGATGAGTGCTATTTGATAGCAGAATACACTACCCCAGACCTCGCTTCTTGTTCTCTATTTTTGCCTCTTTCTCTCCAACCATGCTTTGTATCTCCATCAAGAAGATGGTAAGTTAAGAACAAAGCTACTATCTTATCTAATCGATTCATTAACTAGATAGGATGTAGGCTCCCCAGTGCATAGGTAAATGTAAATGCCATAAGTAAACTTTTCTAAATTTGTTACCTGAAACTGCCTGCCTTGTTTTGCTTTCTTAGTCAGTTTCAGTTCAGGGAAGCAATGCAGAGATTGGGGCATGCTTTTTCTGCTCCTCTGCTAAAAGAAAGGTGATTCCTGACAGTTTTAGCTTTCATAGAATTTCCCCAAAAGGACTGGGAAAGTCTAATTCCTAACAGGAAGTATACATACACTGAACTTCAGGGATAATACATTGTAGGATTTGTTACAAGGTATGCTCTCAGAGCATACATGTTCTGAGCACACATGCTTATTAGGGATCTTAGGACCTTAGCAGTAGCACATCTTAGGCTAATTAAAGTCAATAAACCATATTCACACAGAATTGGCTAAAAGGGGAATATCACTGGATGAACAACAATTAAGATATACGCAAGAACTGCACTGGGGAATAAGGAATAGTTTGGTAGAGCTTCATAAATGGCAGATAGTACATGCAAGGACAAATAAGTGCCTAACAGCGTACAGTTGCTTTTAGAGAAATACCCAAATGAGCAAACCTGCAAGGCTGAGAGGGTTTAGAGTTAAGCAATGTGAAGCTTTAGGGATTGCTAAGAGGAGTAGGAGGTGAGAAAAACAAAGATTAAAAAATAAAGACAATATATTACTTTTCCTAATCTCCCTAAATGCACACCAGGGAAAGACAGGGCAATCTTGTGTTACTGCCCTGGCTAGTCCGAACTTTGGGGATATTAAAGATATCCCTTGATATCATAATTCGGCTTCACTTCTCTATTCCTTTCCACGTGCTTGTGAGGCCACCGGACAAGCACGTAAACAAGCTCGGCCGTTAATAGCCGTAAGATTCAAACTACAATACAGGCAGGCCAGAAATAGCTGACTCACTGCTCTAGGAGACCTCCAGGCAAGTACTCGAATTAGGTATGCACACCACTTACAAAAGAGCCTCTGCCCCGCGCTGGCAGCTTGATGGGTAAACTATGCAATACCCAAGTACTCTGCGTCTGCATACTGGCTACTCTATTGTGAATCGCTACGATAACTCAATCATTCAGATTCTGACCTTTCGGAGGCTTTGTCTCCAACTCCAAATCTATTGTTTTCCTCCAAGTACGGCATAGCCTGCAGTCACAATTCTCCTTATAAAAACCCTTGATTCCGAGACCTTCCTCGGATCGCTCCCGAGTTTCATCCCGCCTTGCTGCCGCTTTGCTTGGCGAGCCTCCCCTCAGCTCCACGTGCTGAGCTACATCGCACCCCAGCCTCGCTCCCCGTTTTTCTGGTCTTCAGGACAGGTGAAGTATCACCCAAACCAGCAATCCCTCTAAAAATCCCTCTATACCACTCCAACCTTTATTCTCTTTAGTTATCTTGTATGAGTGTGTCGCATACACTGTTTTGCTTGTATTTAATAAACATCATTTATTGCTTCAACTTCTGTGTTCTCCTTGACTCGACCCGACCCCATAGACATAGGGTTCAAGATCTCGCTACGTTACCCTGCCTCTCGTAACGCTAAGCAGTGCTCTGAGCTAATTTTCCCCACCTTTAGTTGAGCACATTTTGGTGTCCCTCCCGGGACCCCCAGTTCTCAGGGTAACACTTGGGTGTCTGCAATGTGCAGCGTAAGTATTCCTGAAAGATCGATTTTAGCAATGAAAAGGTTACCTCTATGTTGGACCTCCCTGCAGAGAAGCTAAGGAATACTGGCACCATTGGCTGATATAACACAAATAAAAGAGGGATAAAGTAACTAAGGTCTTCTATGCCAAATCAGAACTTTTAAGATGAGATGAACAAGATTCTATGTAAAGTCGAAGGCTTTCATGGCCAGAATCCATAGGTTGTTGTGGGTTTTCCGGCCACTGAGGCTGTGTTCTATTAGTATTTTTTCCAGGAGGAAATACTAATAGAACACAGCCTCAAAGCCTGGAAAACCCACAACAGCCTATGAACAAGATTCTCTTGCCAAAATCCTGGATTTTGGAAAGGGGGAATGTGAAAGCGTGATTTCATCTTAAAAGGAGCAAGGCCTAGCCTACAAAGTGATTTCAGCAAGAGAGGAGCAAGGCTCAGGTAGTGATTATGGGCACAATTCAAAGTGCTCATCTTGACCAGCTTGGACCCAGGTTATTTGAAGAATCATAGCTCCCTTTATGAGCCCAGAAGAGTTCATTCAGTAGAGTGAGGTCATCCAGAGAGGTCCTCCTCTCTGTCCTGCTACCTTTTCAGGCTGATTTAGTGATTGCTCCAAGACTCTGTAACTCCCTCCCCAGAGAAGCTAGGATGGCCCCGTCCTTCCTCTCCTTCCATCGGCAGGTCAAAACATTTTTGTACCATCAGGCTTTTACATACTTACTAGGGTTGGGCTTTTAATGCTGTGCAGTTCTGTTTTTAGGGTTTGTATATATTCTTTTAATGCATTTTAATATTTTTGATGAGTAATGTTTTAAGTTCGTAAGTTGTTTAATTGTTTTGTTTTTTAAAAAAACTTTTTCATTGTTTTTTGAAGTTTATATTTATACTTTTATGAATGTTTTGTGTTGTTTTCAACCTGTACCATTTTAAATATGTTGTTAGCCACTTTGAGCTCCGATGTTGGGTAGTCCCCTCCATATTCAGTAGGGGAAAGTATTTAGTATAGGATATGTAGTAGAAACATATATGTAGTACAAACATGCAGCTGCTTGCTTGTAACAAAGAATTTCTGCCAGAGACCATTATGTCAACACTACCTGGAATTCAGCACTGATAGTACCATTCTCAGTCAGCTTCCCAAGGTCATTATCTGCTTGCTTGCCGTGGGAATGGATTGTAAAGCTATAACGTTTTGTGTCTGCAAATTGTCCTCAGTTCGAATCACTGAAGGCTTGTACCCACTACATGCTCCTAAATAAATCATGCACTAGCATCGTTTCTTTTGTGTGTGTGCAGTCAGTTCCTGACACCCATTATCAGAAGAAAGGCAGGATATAAATGAATAAAATAATGTTAATTATAATAAGACAAGTGGGAAGCCTCCAGAAGCAGCCACTCAGAGCTCTTGGTTGAGCTTTGACTAAAAACAAAGTGCCTTCTGAATGTGAAGTCTTTTCGCATGATCTCAGGTGGGAAGAGAAGCTTGACATAAAGTTTTCCTACAATAAGAAACTCTTAAAACAAAGGATGTTCATCTATAGTTCCTGAGACACATTGCCTAGGACTTTCTTTAACAAAAGGTAATAGCATAGTGTAGTGGTTTGAGCATTGGACTGTGGCCCTGGAGAGCAGGGTTCGATTCCCCACTCAGTTGTGGAATATTGCTGGGTGACCTTGGGTGCATCACACACTCTCAGCCCCAGAAAACCCTGTGATAAGTTCACCTTAGGGTCACCGTAAGTCAGAAATGACTTGAAGGTGCACAATAACAAGAACGTCTCAGACATACACCCCCGAAAGAATGACATTACAGGAGTGCTGAGTTGATCACCCTTGAGCCAAAATTGACCCTTCTTATCAATGCACTTTCCGTGAAGGAAACCCAGTATTTCAGAAATCTTGATGCATCTGGTGTTGGTAAATGATGGAGCTGCATTCTTTCACAAATTTTTGCTGGCCGCAAGATTTGACTAACAGAGCCATCCCTGGCTAACCCTTCCATTTCAGGCTCTATTTTAGAACATACACGTATAAGACATATACATCTTGGCAGGGATGATATACAGATGCAAATAGGTCACAACAGATTGCAGGCAGTTGCAACAGTCAGCAGTTTGGAAAAAAAGTGTCTAATAGGTCCAGATTCTCTGCATCAATCTTTCTGATCAGTGCATGGCAGAATAAACCAGCTACATCCTGTGTGCAGGAAATGTTATATAAATGCAAGACAGGCTATGACAAGGGTAGGGAAATTTGGGTGGTGCAGAAAAGGATGAACTACTATTGCTACTCTTTCCATTATACTTCAGCCTTGGACAGTCTGTTGGGACTGAAGAGAACTGGAGTGCAGAAACATCCAGAGAGAAACAGATTTACCAGCCAGGTCCAAGTCATTATTAGAAAGGATAATTTTTAAACTCTAGTCAAAGGAATGGAACAAGCTAAGTGCATTTACAAAGAAATAAAAACAAAGTAGGTTTTGAGACAAAAGTTTCAGGATTTTTTTGTAGTTTCCTGGTTTGCATTTTTAAAATATGTAAATCACTCTCAGTTCTTTCAAGAGACAAATTTACAATTGAGTTTTAGTCATGTTCAACTTGGATTACACTGCTTGCCTATTAATGTGCAAAATTTTGCACAAGTCTTCCATCCGGTTGGCCTAGGTGGATGGATTTCTGTCGAAAAGATACTTATTTTAAAAGCATTCATTAGCTTTGCTTGTACTATTAATTGCTTTTTTCAGTCAACCGGCCTCTGCATATCAGTTGAAGATCTTGGGTCAGATGGCCAGCTTAAGCCTATCACAGCTGCACTGCATTCTACAATTTGTAGCCTTCAGGCTCCATAAAGATCCATTCCTTTATGACTTTTGTTCAAAGTCTCAGGTGGACAAATGTTGCAGTCTTAAAGCTACATATGCTATGAACCTTAGAGCATTTTCAGGGTGATCATCCCTTCAGTCAGCTTGAAGGAATGTAACAACAGCTTTCCCTAGAAGCCAATTGACTAAACTGAGATTGTTGTACTTTAGACATATCATGAGATGACATATCTCATTGGAAAAGATTATCATGCTCCAAAAAGTGGAAGGCACTAAGAAAAGATGAAGACTACATTACAGGGGGATTGATTCAATCAAGGAAGTGATAGTCCTAGATTAGCAAGTTCTGAGGAGAGAAATCGATGACCAGAGCTCTTGAATGTGCCTCGTTCATTGTTGCTGTGTGCCTTCAAGTTGTTTCTGAGTTATGCATACCCTAAGGTGAGCCTGTCACAGGGATTTTTGGGGCCATATTTCTTCAGAGGAAGTTTGCCTTTGCCTTCCTCTGAGAATGAGAGAGTACGACTTTCCCAAAGTCAACCAGTGGGTTTCCATTGCTGAGCAGGAAATCAAACCCTGGTCTCCCAGCATCCTAGTGTGATAGTATAGTAGAGTATCTAGATCCAGAAAAGTAATAGTACCATTCTATTCTGCTTTGGTCAGACCCCACCTCTGGAATACTGTATCCAGTTCTGGGCACCACGGTTCAGGAAGGATATTGATAAGCAGGAAGGTGTCCAAAAGAAGGTGACCAAAATGGCAGATGGCCTGGAAAGCATGTCCTATGAAGAGCGGCTTAGGGAGCCGGATATGTTTAGTCTGGAGAAGAGAAGGTTAACAGGTGACATGATATTTAAATCTTTGAAGGGATGTCATATGGAGGATGGAGCAGGCCTGTTTTACTGCTGTTTCAGAGACTAGGACATGAAGCGATGGCTTCAAACTTCAGGAAAAGAGATTCCATCTAAACATTAGGGAGAACTTCCTGATGGTAAGAGCAGTTTGACAGTGGAATACACAGCCTTGGAGCGTGGTGGAGTCTCTTTGTTTGGAGGTTTTTAAACAGAGGTCAGATGGCCAGCTATCAGGAATGCTTTGATGGTGTATTCTTGCATGGTAGAATGGGGTTGGATTGGATGGCTCTTGTGGTCTCTTCCAACTCTACAATTCTATTATTCTAGTAAAACACTCAAACCACAGGCACTAGCTCTTATTCCTAGGGCCACCATATATCAGAGCTGACTTGACAGCAAATAGTGGGAACAAGAACAAATTCTCCATTTCAGAACACATTTCTGTTTTCATATAAGCCCATACTCCATTCTTGAGACCACTATCTAGTCACTAAATTTACATAGTTTGCAAGTAATGAAACCAAGTCTCTGTGACCATGTCAGATTGATCCAGCACCATTTCTGTGCAACAGAAATCCCAGCCATCATTCGATAACCCTTCAAGATTGGAGTAAGAAAAAAAAGAGGCCAAGTGCTTTTTCATGTCCTCAACAAGCCATCTTCCCAGCTTGAATTCATTTATGAAATATCCATGAATCACTCCTAGCATTGTAGTTTTCAATGTTCCAAGTAATACTAGACACCCAAAATGTCTGGAGCTTGTATGAGATCTTCCCCAGAGTAACACTAGCACAAAAAGCACCACATTTTTTCCACATTGATTCTGTTAATTGGAAATAAAAATGGCACCAAATAAAATGTCAAAAGGCAGTGGATCCCTCAATATTCTCTCTGTTTTTCTTAGTTGTTGTATGGAAATGGGTGTATCCCTTACTTTGCAATTCACCTACACAATCATCTGAGTGAGGAACTCTATTTTTGTCAATCAAGACAATATCTGTTTTTACATCAAAATTTTTAAAGGTTAGATCAGGGATGAGCAACTCAGAGGCCATTTTTCTCCTCCAGGACCCCTTCACGTAGAGGATCACACTAACCCTTCTATGCGAAATCAGTCTTTTCCAGTGTTGTTTCCACATACACACACAATAGTACCCCCCATTATCCATGCAGGATATGTTCCAAGACCCCCCATAGATACCTGAAACAATGTGGTTTTCAAAGACTTTCTTGCAGTGGGAAAATAGCTATTTTTTTCTGCACTTTCTTTGAGAAGAAACGTGGTGAAGAATTACATCCCTATCCTGAATAGCCCAGGATAGCCCTCTAGACAGGTTGGATCACAATTTCCACCAGCCATCTGGAGAAGACTAAGTTGCAGAAAGCTGAAGCAGTCACAAGTTAGACCAGAAGCCAGATCAGCATGGCAATTCTTAACTCTCTGACTCCTTTGCAATATCTTTCCCCAAGAGCATCAAAAACAGCATTTGGGTAGATTTGTAACAGCAGGGCTGTCACCTGGAAGAGAGAGCAGAAGGAGAATGCTCTGCTGTGAGAGTGACAAAGGCCTCTTGGTGGATGAGCGTTATTTAATGTGAAAAGAGCACTCAATCTTCTCTTTTTTCTTTTTTTCCCTACAGGGCCTGTAAACTTCCTTCCAGGAGTTATCAGCAAGCAGTAAAGTCATAGCAATGGAAAGGGATCAGTCTAGAAGATTTATCATGTTTAGAAAGACCAGCGCTTAGTTTTCTTCCACTTCTGCTAGTACAGGAGATGGGAGTATTGTCCCAAACATTTGTGGAGGGTAATAAACAGCTCTTCTGGATCAGATCAAAATGTCTGTATGAGTTGAATCTGTAGAACTGGATGCACTGTCAAAAAATGAGATGTGGAGTGGAGGTAAGAAACTGTCCAAGGTAATCTATTCTGATTTCAACCTATGTTTGTGTGTGTGTGTGTGTGTGTGTGTGTGTGTGTATCTATGTATATGTATATCAACACATACATACAGAAAAAGAGAGAGAAAGAATGAGAGAGAGAGAGAAACTTATGATTCTATGGCATGATTGTATGAGATTTTCTGACCAAGATTCTAGCCATAGTGAACTGCATATCGTCTAACTGTCCCAATTGGGCAGGGGCAGTCTTAGAATAGTAGAGTTGGAAGAGACCTTAAGGGCCATCCAATCCAACCCCCTGCTATGCAGGAATACACCATCAAAGTACTCCCAACAGATGGCCATCCAACCTCTGTTTAAAAACCTCCAGACTCCACCACACTCCAAGGCAGCATATTCCACTGTTGAACCATTCTTAGGCCCTTTCCGCACCGGGCTATTAAAACAGCACAGAGCGACCTCCAACAGAGGTCTTCTGCATCGTGGAGTGGACTGGGTCAGACTACTTTTCGTAGTTCCACACCTCAGTCCGCCCCGGAAGGACCGGAACTGGTCATGCAGCGTGCTTTTTAAAAACCTCTTTTAAGAGGTTTTTCAAAAGCACGGAGCGCCCGACTCCGTGTCACTCCATCGCCACACTCCGGTGCAAATTTGCAGGCACGCACTAGTGTGTGCCTGCAGATCTGCCGGGGGGGGGGCTTTAGGCTGGCTAGCTTCTCCGGTTGGTGGAGAGCCAACCAGAAGCCGCCATTTTGGACGCTAGAGCAGTGTGGAGAGACGAGCTCGCACTGCTCCTCGTCCCGACGGACTCGATCGGATGGAGAAGAAATCCGGTGAGTCCCGTTGCTGCCCGATTCATGCCCCACGTGTGGAAAGGGCCTTAGTATCAGGAAGTTCTTCCTAATGTTTAGGTGGAATCTCTTCTTGTAGCTTGAATCCATTGCTCCATGTCCTAGTCTCTGGAGCATTTATATCCAGACCTCTTATATTTGCTTTATCAGAGGCTTTGCTGAATGAGGTATGCCTGTAATACTGGCACCAGTTCAACTTCCAAAGGAAGGCCATATCACAAATGTGTGTGTGGGGGGGGAGAAGTCCCTCTCCTACAGCACAGTGTGTTACTCAGACTAATGAGTTATAGAAACGGGTGTCTCCAACAGATCTCAGTCCTCTAGCAGACCTTGCATAAATAAAGTCAAACACCATTTTAATCTGTAAGAGTCCACTTGAAAGCCTCTTCCAAAATGCACCCCAGCATGATTTTTTTTCTTCCATCAAAGCGTTCCCAGCAGATGGCCATCCACTCTCTGTGTTACCCTAAGTTCTGGGGGACTTTTAAGGTCCACCTGCAGTGCCAGGATCTCCTTATAATTTGGGGGTATTATAGCTCAAAGGTGGCCTGGAAGAGGAGGGCAACATCAAGATCTTTTCACCTGTGTATATCAGTACTAACAGTAGAGAGGACTCCAGATGAAACTTAAACAGAGTATTTTATTTGGAGTTTTAAAAACACACAAGAAATCAGAGGCTCTCAAGGACCATACAAGGCTATCAGAAAGTGAAGCAAGAAAGGTTGGATAGAGATAGATTGGGTGAAAAGGATGATAGTTGTTGAAGCAAATGGTCAAAGCAGAGTCGCTCAGACAGTGCCTGAGGGTAGCATGGAGGAACAAGAGTGCGGGGTACCACATGCAGTATAATATGTCCAATGTACTACAATTTTGCTGGGGCCAAAGCTGCGGTATATATACTGTATTTCCTAATCTGAAAGAGGGTGCGTGGACAAAGTGGTAATTGCGTTCTCACAGAGTCGACAAAGGAGTCCAGAATGGGCTGTCAGTCTAAAGTCTAGGTGACAAAACATTGATGGGAATCATGACAATCTCTTAATGTCTCACTGGGTAGGGGGTCTAGGAAAGATATCCATAGCACGACATCACAGGATGGTATCTGCTTGCTTCACCTGGGCAGTTTTGCCTTCCATTGTATTCAGGTGGGCACATAGCCTGCAGTCTTGAAAAGATTATCACAAACCCATTAGCATAAGGTTTTACCGCCTAATCCTCTCTGAACTTATGATCTGACCGTGTCGGAGGTCATCCTGACCTGGCAACATGCTTCCAACCAGTGCACTTTCAAACATGTTTTTCAGCCATAAATATGTTCAATTATGAAAATAGCACATCCCACAGAATGGGAGGTGTATACTATGCTAACATCTGCTTAAAAACCTCCAAAGAAGGAGACTCCACCACACTCTGAGGAAGCATATTCCACTGTTAAACTGCTCTTACATCAGGAAGTTCTTCCTAATGTTTAGGTGGAATCTCTTTTCCTGAAGTTTGAAGCCAATACCCTGTGCCCTAGTCTCCGGAGAAGCAAAAAAGAAGCTTGCATTGTAAACCACTCAGGGAGTGCTTAGCACTGATAAGTGGTATAGAAATGTAACTGCTATTGCTATTGCTCCATCCTCTATACCTCATCCCTTCAAGTATTTAAACATAGCTATCAAGTCATCTCCTATCCTTCTCTTCTCCAGCCTAAACATACTCAGCTCCCTAAGCACTCCTCAAACAGCATGATTTCCAAGCCTTCAACCATTTTGGTTGCCCTTCTCTGGACACATTCCAGCTTGTCAATATCCTTCCTGAACTGTGGTGCCCAGAACTGGACACAGAAATGTTCAACTGAATTTTCAAACTATGGCAATGCTAGACATTTGGGGACTTGAAGGAACATTTCATGGGGGGGGGCAGAATTCTTATGTGGGGAGATCATAACCTCATTTTGACTTTCTCGTTATAGCTGCATCCCCAATAGAAGTCAGAAAGAACTCTGCAGATGAGATTCTCAGAACACCATGAAAATCATTGCAGGAGACTACATTTTCCCCTAATACTGTTATTGCTCAGACATTAAATCAGACCTGACAAAGCAACCTTTTCACATGAGCTGTTTCCATTTCCCTTTTCATCATGAGAAAATAATGTCCAACTTTTTAACAACTCCCAAATGAATTAGAGCAATGCTTCATTAGGATGATAGCACCAGCCTTTGGGCTGCCATGATTTTTACTGTTCAAGCCTTGAATATGATAGTGAAAGTGGTGTTTTAGGGAGTTATTAAGACATCCTCCTGCAAGCAGGCGAACATTTGTAGTGATATTGCAAGAGCTGGGGGAAAAATCACTTCCTTCTTACGAGGATGGGTTTCTCCCTCTGATTGTATATGACATACAAGAAGTTGATTTTATGACATCTGGAGTGCTTTCAGTGAATTTAGGCATGCCTTAACTGAACCGTATCCATCGACCTAATGATCTAACTGAAATGCCAATCTTTGAGAAGATGCCTTGCCCCTCATCTGTAATTTAAAATTTCACAAGATCAATTTGCAGCAATCATTGTTATTTTAAACAATTGAATATTCAAAAGTGTCAGGACTTCTATGAAAGAGCACAGCGTGGGCCACCATTATAGTAAAGGGCTGTAAATGTTACCAGGAAGGCATAGCCTAAAACTGTCTTGAATCTGGCAGGCAGTCCCAAGTAATCCTCTGTCATCCCATTTTTTTCAGCTGTTTTCAAAATGTCCCAGTTCCCTCTCCTTGTCCCACTTTCTCCCTTGTCCTCATGTTCAGTTGCTGTAAACAGAGTTCAAACTGCAAAACTAGTTTGCACTTAGTTCAGCAAGGGGAAGAGGAGAGCAGATGGTGGCATTTTGCCCTTCCCAAGTAGGTTCAGGCAAAAGCAAACTGCTTCTCCTAGCTTATGTGTCCTTCCTCATTAATAATTGTTGCCACCTTGACCACACTCGGATGTTGGTCAGCCACACACATCCTGGTTTTCACCAATGAAGTGTTGGACGGTATGAGAAGGGATTGTGCAGAAGTGGAAAGAAGAGTGAGGTAGACCAGAATTTGGACTTAACATATATGAACACAAAGCTCCTATGAAAAGCCACACTGCTGCCAGTTTTATTATTCACCATAAAACTATAGGGCAATAAACTTTGCTAGAATGTGTTTCTATGTTTGCTGAAGGAGGGAATATGGAGGCGCAAAGTCCAATGGGACAGGTAGGTCTACTACAAAGCAGTGGGTTGTAGGGAGTAGGATGTGATTTGACTATATCCAAGGTCTTTTGCTTCAGCCTCAAGACATCAGCCAAGAAAGGGAGTGGGCAGATAGCAATCTCTGGGTCTCAATTTCATGTTCTCTGAATCCCCCTCACTCCGTCAAAAGCACTAGAAGCACTGTCACTCATCTACTTAATAGACTTACAAACAGCTCACAGTGGTGTTCTATAGCCAATCTCCATGTTAAAGCTGCAGGTAGCAATGTCGGGGTGAAAGAGATCCTCTGTCTGGGACAAAGGAGAGGCCATACCACTCCAAGTAGATCATACTGTGATAGATCCAAGGAAGGAACCATGCTTGTATTTTACCTTTTAATATACCAGTCAAGTATTCAGTCAGAAAATAGGAAGACATTATGGGTGGACCAATTCAATCAAGAAAGCCACAGCCCTGAGTTTGCAAGACTGAAGCAGGGCTGCTAATGACCAGGACTGTTGGAGGTCTCATTTAGAAGAGCACCATAAGTTGACCGGACAGCAAATAAAACAGCAGTACCAACCAAGAAGAAATGGAAGTAGTAGCATAACTCCACTCAGGTGTTCCTCAGGTCAGAACCCTATTGTTGCCTTCAAACCACAGTAGACCCACTGAATCAATGAGGTTTAGCTAAATGTTGGCTCAGTGAGTCCGCTCTAGTAGAGCCTACCCAAAACAATTCAGGCCATTGTATGCAAGTAAATAGGAAATTCCATGCTCCTCTTTCCTTGTGGCTAACAATGTAGGGTGTTACATTCAAGCATGAATGGGCCTTTTCCTGGCCAGCCTGCTGCACAAATTATGCCACAGCTTAGTAGAAATGCACATATTTTTGCACACAAGATATCCTAGTTCAATTTGTATTACCAAGGGTTATGAACCCACTCTGAAAATCCAGAGAGCTGTTGGTAGTCACTATAGACAATTATGCAAAGTACAGACCCAGGCCACATGCAATTGTTAACCTTTTTTCTTCTTTCTTTTTTTTTAAGAAAAAAGCCATTTTAGGCATCCCGTTTTGCAATATTTATGGCCAAAGAAAGGGTAAATTAGCTCTCATAGAACCCTCCAAGATCACAGAATCAGAGAGCTGGAAAGAACCACAAGGACCAGCTAGTCTAACCCATCAAGCCAAAACAAAACACTCCCAAGAGATGACCATCTAACCTTTGTTTAACGACTTCCAAAAAAGCGAACTCTTTTCATTAGGCCTGCTAAGTACAGAACAACTTACAGCTGAAAGCTGCCAGTCACCACAAGACTAAATGGATTGCCAGCATGTCTTGTCATAGAAATCAGTTAGCGGTTTCTAAGAGATGATGATAGCTGTGCAGCAAATTCCCATTAGGGGTCCTCTCCTTTCCTCCTATATAGAGTAAGGACTGCCTGGCCCCAATACCTATAGAAGTACAAACCCCCTGCCATGCAGGAATACACAGTAACAGACTCCTGAAAGATACCAATTCAATCTTTGCTTAAAAATCTCCAGAGAAGCAGAGTCCACCATTGTCGAAGGCAGCGTACTCCACTGTGAATGTTCCTAATCTTCCTAATGTTTAGATGGAATCCCTTTTCTTTTTTCATGCATAAACAGGACATTTGTTCAATGAAGAGTAGGTATGCAAGTAAGAGAAAGGTTTACAGTATATGGGCAGTTATGGTCCTTCAGACAATTCCCCTCAGCCAACATAGCAAACAGTCAAAGATTATAGGATATGTTATCCAAAAAGACACCTGGAGGGCTATGGTCATCCCCGACGATTGACAAAGTGATGTCCATCTTTGCAATCATAAAAGGCATGATCCAGCCAGAAAAGCTCATGCAGGAGCTTCATGGAAGCAAAGAGGAGCACCATAAGACCTCTGTCATGATCTTGTGCTGCTCTCCCTCTTGTACCATTTCTGCCCATCTCAGCAGGATATGCACAGGTGACCTTTCCACTAGATTGCTTCATGAGATTCCCAAATACTTTGAAGACCTTCTGCACAGCATTAACATCTATAAACTTGTTTTGGTTTACAAAAAAAGTTTAATAGATGTTAAACACTGTATTGTAAAACAAGAAGAGAAATGTCCAAGTTTCTGAATTCTGGAATGTGTTCTAAAGTTGCATGATACTGCCAGAGAACACCCAACCTCTAAGGTTGCACAGAGTGCAATCTGGTCACCCCTGAAAGGCCAGGGGCCAACCATAGCTTTTGAATTAGGAAGCCAGGGACAGAATGCTGCTTCTAGATCTGCAGTTCTTAACATCTGCTCTTCCAGATGCTTTAGACTTCCACTTCCAGAAATCCCAGCCAATGCAGCCAATGGGAGGAATTACGGGAGCTAAGTCCCAAACAACTACAGGGCCAAAGGCTAAGAACCAGTTTTCTAGATGGACTTTCATTGGGTACCTCTCTTTTGCCACTAAACCAAAACACACACACATCACACAAAAGAGAGCTAACTGGGAGGTTTGGAAACAGTCTCAATTTAACAAGGTAAAACTCTCTAAAGATATGAGAGGTAAAGTTTTTTCTCTCCCCATTCCCAAAATTCAGCATTTATGGACCAGTATTCTTTTTAAGTAATGCCATGCTCCATAAGCAGCCAGTTTCGTTTTGTTTTTGTTGATTTTATTTCCATTCGTAATGAAAGCAAACTGAAAACTTCATCAAATTTTGTTATAGCCCATAAGGTTCATTTATGATCATTGTATTTTATCTGTGCCTAGAAGTAGCAAATCTTGGCAGCAAAGAATCATTAGTAATTACTTGCAGAAAAATATATCCCCAATAGATATTCTGTCTTATTTTTTTTTAAGGTGCCACAACTCATTAGTAGTTCAAGCCACATAAAAACTGAGCATCACACAGGAGCAAGAAAAATATTAGAACAGCATTTTTCAAAAAAGATATAAATCAAGGCTTTTACAGCAAAACAGAAAGTGTGCCCTCTTGGCCATTAAGAAAAACCCCACAATCCATGTTGTGATATACCTTTATGAAGCCAACTAAAAAGGCACAAACATGACAGGCATTTGAGGCAAGCACCTGAGATCTTTAGAGCAATGCTTGCCTGATGAAGAAATGGGAAGATCTCAAAGCCTTGCAAACATATTTACGCCTTCTAAGTTGCCCTAATAAAGGTATATCACAATATGGATTTTGGAGCTTTACCAGGATATTGTGGTTAAAATCCAAGAGCCACCTTTAAGGATGGCAGGTGAAAAGCTCATCCCTGTGAACTCTGGGCTTTAGTAGCCAGATTGCTGAGTGAGGATGAGAAATATGTTTCTAAACAGCCCACAGACTACAGAGCTAGTTACATCATTCTTTGGATCTAGACTCATTAAAATTTTCTTCATGAACAAAAAAGCATATCTCAAATTAGTATAGCTTATAACTGGGGAGGGCATTCATCTGCTCAGATGTTGTAAAAGTGAATTCCCTGTTGTTTAAAGATTTGATCTCCCACACAGCATATGGCACAAGCTGCTCACAGTAAGAGAGCACAGTGTAAAGGGAGGAAAAAACAAAAACTGGAAGTTCAATTTAAAAAAAAAAAAGATGGGAGGGAAATAAACTTTGGCTGAGAAGCAAGATGCACATGAGAAGTGCAATGGATGTGGGAACCCCTGCAAGGAACGTAACATCTATGAGGCGGCAGCTTTTTTGGTAATAAAAACCAAATTCATTAAAACTGATAGACCACCATCCAATGGAAAACGGCATGTCAAAAACAGATAAGAAAATTTCAGTAACCTTTAATGAATTCAGTTTCCAACATCTGAGATAAGTCAACACTCTCTCCCCATCCCCTACAAAAAAGGCTTTGAATACTCTGATTTGTTTTCCAGTGGTAAAAGCTTGTTAGGCATTGCAGCAAGCCAGTTGTACAATGTCTGAAGGAGCAAGATTTTAAATTGGGGTGCACAACTGAAGAAACGGGCAAGCACTCTTTTTTTCTTTAAACCTGGATCCCCCACTTCCAGCTGGACTGCTCTGATGCACCTGAAAGCAACATCACACCATTTCTGTTTTCATTTTCAGCCATTTTCTTTCTTTTCTGCTTTCCAAAACAGTTTTCTGATATGTGGTGGATAGGGGAGGCAAACTTTTGGCAGTTTTTTTGGGTGGAAAACTGCCAGCCTTTTTTTTTTTTTGCTTTAGAATGCTTTAGGTATATAATGACTCCAGAAAACAACATGAAAAGGGTGTTCAGGGGAACCACTGTGGTATGGTATCAGTGGCTACCACTTCCAAAAATCCTGAACTCTCACTTCATGACTAGCAATACATTCATTAAAGTTCTCACCAACACCGGACTTACGCAGCTCAGCAAAATTTAACCATGTGTTTGTGTGCAAGTGGATTCAACTGTGGATGGCATCAAGTTCTATGATGAGCACAATCACCTATACCAAATTAAGTTTTAAAACCAACATCCGGGGGGGGGACACTTTTTACTTTGAAGTATATGTATTCTTAGAGCTTCTAACTGTTTTAGGTATTGAGGTTTAATTGCCTGTTTTAGAAAGACTGAAGGAAGAGAGGTACGATGTTTCAGAGTTTCAAATAATCAGTTATAGTGGTAGATTTATTCATTTGCTATGATGTACAATCATATCTGAACAAAGGAGCCACCAAAATAAAAGGATGTGGCCTTAAAGCTGGATTCTTAAGATTGATGTCAGCTGTACTCAGCAAAGAAAAATGAGTGGGTGAAAAGTGTGGAGCATGGACAGAGGCAAGGGCTGTGATGATATTTCTGCAGGAGCCTGTTTTTCCGATGGCAGTGCCTTCTCCTCCTCCTCCTCCTCCTCTTCTCACAGCATTTTCCTCTTCTCAAACTCCTTGAGGTGTTAAAAGAAAAAGGAAAGAACCTTTCATTAGAGGCACGACAAGCATTTACCAGTCACTTCTCTGTGTATTTGAATGGATGATTTCACATCTGTAAATAACCTTTTCCTTGCCCTGGGACTTTGTAACTAGGCAACAGCAGCACACAGTTCAACGCCATTGGCTGATTGCTGTGATGTCACAGAAATGCCCTATAATATCACTGCAGAGAACCTGAATGGGAACTCCAGAATAAACACATCCAGCAGGCCCTTTGGCAACTTGTGGAAAACTGTATTTATTTATTTAACGTATTTTTGAACCATGCCATGCCCCACAACTGACGAGCTCTCAAAACTAATAAAACCAAGAGAAAAATGCAACTATTTTAAAAGATTTTTTAAAAAAAAATAGATCAAAAAGATCCATTAAAAAAAGGACATGGGGATTTTCTAAAATCAAGGAACAGTATTAATCAGTGAAAGCTTGATGGAACAGCAAGCATAATTTTAGCAGACTTTTAAAGCAGCAATGGGAACAATGTGGTCCTCCAGATGTATTCACTGAAGGCACCAGATTGGAGAAGCTTGATTTATATAATGCCAATTGAACTAAAAAAACCGTTCCTAGCAATGAAACAGAGCATCCTTTTAGAAGGCCCAAAGTCTGGGTTATATCCTGGTAAGCTTCATTTTATTCAAGTTCAGTGCTTGACAAGCGCCATAATCTCCACCTCTTTCTAAGAGCTGCTTGACTAACCTTGTATATAGTGGATCCCAGCTGAGCAGGAGACATACTGACAATGACACCAGCATTTTGAAGGGCAGTGATTTTCTCTTTTGCTCCACCTTTCCCACCAGCAATGATAGCCCCTGCATGGCCCATTCGCCTGCCTGGGGGAGCGGTAATTCCAGCTATAAATGATACAACTGGCTTGGAATCTGGACCCTGTGATGAAAGAGGATTCATGTCATAAAAGGAAAAGAGAGAAGGCAAGAAATGCAACTACCCCAGCAAGAATCACCAGCATCACCAGCTAAAGACAACTAAGCTCTAGGGAACCCAACAGTGAAGCAATACTAAATGTCTAGCCTGAGCATCCCTAGAAAAGGGTGTTGCACAGAATTCCTAGGCAGAGCAAAAATGGGGCATGAAACCCGTGGAAATATTTAAAGCAAAAGACACAGACTTGAAGACAGATACATATGCACCTGGGTCCCCAATACTCTAAATGTTTCAAGAATACTTTCTTTGGAGGAGCAGGGAAATCAAAATACCTACCTGCATAATTTAGAGCTGAAGTAGGAAAAGAGCAGCCATCCCAGGACTGCTTTTATTGTTGAAAAAATTCAGAAAAGGCAATTCTAAAAAAATTATTGTCCAAATGCCTCCAGATAATCTGGTCAAAATGCTGCCACCCAGAAGGTTTTGTCATGCTTTGGGGGTAATTTTATTGCAGGAAGATTGTGGCACAGAATGCAGCGATCGGAGGTCTCCGAGGGTGGGTGGGGGGCCAACATGGCCCTCTAACGACCAAGAGTTGGCCATCCCTGTTTTAAGAGATGAGAGGCAATTCTGAGAGGGTCCCGCAGGCTTAGATCCAAGGGAGAGCCTTTTTCAAAATCAGAAGTGACTTCTAGATCAAGAAAAAGGCCCTTCTTGGGCATGCTGCAGTTCCCTCCCCCACATCCTCTTGAGGGCTCGGGGGGCAGGGGCATTTTGAACTTTAAAAACGCTTAAAAACTTTTCGTTAATTGTAATGAAGTAGCCCGTATATTTGACCAACATCTCTAAGTAACTCCACAAATTCAGTTAAGATGGCCCTCTGTGGACAGTTGTAAGAATTGCAACATTTTGATGAAAACTTTCCTTGGAAATGTTGAACACGAGACTGAAAGTGGTGGGAAATGTTAACGAAGAAAGAAACCTTAATTTCCTCTCCCTCAGAGTCTCCACCTGACTTCCAAATTCAGTCAGACAGTTGACACATTTCATGCTATACAATGGGGACCAGAGGGCACCAGCAAATTTTTTTTGTATGTATGCAGCAAATTAATGCACTCCTCTTTGAGCTTAGCTGAGCTGAATGTAGGCCAGGATCTGTTACTAGATCTCAGGATGATGTACAGTAGATTGGAAAAGGTTTCCAACTTCCGACAATTTTATGACAACAATCAGTAGAAGTCTGGCTAGGTTTGCTTGGTACTGGCACTCCGTTTATGGAACCCCTATCAGAGATTTTAGTCATCCTGTCCTTCATTCGTATCTTTCATGTGCCAGTTCAACACACCTCTCTTTCTACAAGCTTTCAGACCTCTCAACCACAGGGGTCTTGGCAGTACTGAGGCTGGAACGTGTGGCGAGAGGGAGGACGTCTCCTAACAGCCTGGGGCTCTCACCTTCATGAAGGTGAAATGTATCCATGAGGACTGCAAATAAGATTTTCCGTGCAGAAACAGTAGTAGGAGAAAGAGAAGATGAAGAGAATATTTTTTTTAAAGTAAAGAATTCAGGAGCAAAAGCGATGAAAGAACAACCTATAAGGAGCTGAGGCAGAAATAAAACTAACATATGTGAGTTCCCTCTGCTGGATACTCCTGCCAAGTTTGTCTTGCCTATTAGAGCAAATGGGAGCAGCAAACTACATCACGATGTTTCCCTTCCATTGCTGGAAAATAAGTTAGTGTTTATTTCATTTTTACCTACAGCTTCTTTGTATTGATTTTACTGTATTTTACTTAATTGTAATATATGATTTTAGAAATCTGAAATTTTAGACACGTAATTTGTGACTGTGGAGACCGGGGTTCAATTTCCCACCTGGCCGTGGAAACCTACTGGGTGACCTTGGGCACATCACACACTCTCAGCCACCAGAAAACTTCATGATATCCTGTGACAGATTTACTTGAGGGTAGCCATACGTTGGAAATGACTGGAAGGCACACAACAACAATCTGTGATTCCAGATTTATAATTTTTTAAATCTTTGCAATCTGTGATTTATGCTTTTTGTTTTTCTATCGGATGGTCAGCTGCCCTCAGAACTTTTAATAAGAAAGGCACAGTATAGATCAAATAGATAAACAAGCAATAGAACTACTCTCCTGACACCCTAAATTCAGCCACTGAAGTAAAGTTCTGAGAAATGGATTTGTGCAAAAGCACAACCACCCCAAATTTGATAAAATAAGCCAAGGGAAAATAAAACATATTTCTGTAAGGGGTTATGCAAAAAGCAGCAGAACTTTGGATTCATCATCCCCACAATTCTCATGCAATATATTAGTGAAAGTTGTCAAAGTATTTCTACGAAGGGAAGGGCATCTTTGGATTCAACAGAGTTGAAGAAAAAACAGTGACTTTTTCCCCAAAAAGCTGTTTCTTCTTTCTCCCCAGCAACAGAACCTTCGCACATGAGAAATACCCTATTAGACCATTTAAGCTTACAGAATTGTTTTTCTTTAGGAAGTCAGCAGCATCCTCTTCAGCATTTCCACCTATCTCGCCTATCAGTATGATGCCCTCAGTGTGAGGATCCTTCAGGAAGACGTCCAGACAGTCAATAAAATTTGTTCCATTGAATGGATCTCCACCGATTCCTGTCAAAGAAGACCAGTAAAGGCAAAAATCTGGTTTCAGGGACCAACAGCATGCTGAGTTTCAAGATTCTATATGGAGGGTCTTGTTTTCACTTTAGCGGCAACATTACTCTTGCACTTGCCAACAATTATTTCAGCTCTGAAATAACTCTAGACTGGTAATTGTTTGGAAAACAATAACTGAACAATCTTTCTGGTTACAGAAAAACAACTACAGTTTTCAGACACATAAATAAAAATTAGATATATTCTCTTTGAAGCAGCCTTAAAACCAACAGGCCATTCAAACTAGTACCGTCTACACCACAGATGAGCAATAGGGGAGAGGGCAGGGGGCATTTTTTAACCCAACAGGGGCTACACTATCATTCCTGACAAAACTGGAGTCATGTCACTTCCATTTTTGTTTTCAGCTGAGTTTTGGCAGATGGGGAGATGGAGCATGGGAGTGGAGGAGTGAAATGGCCATGTCTGGTGGCAGTTTTGAACTACTTTTGCCTCCCTCCCCCACAAAAAAAAAAAAAACTAAAAATGTTTAAACAATATTTTGGAGGGCCCAGGGGCACTAGGGGACTTCAAGAGGTTGAAAAACAGGGGCCAGAGGATTACATTTTTCCCAACCCTGATCTGAGAGCAGGCAGATGGTAGATCAGGATCTACAGGTGGATCTCTTCACGAGGTGCCCTAAATTGCCAAGGGTTTTGCTCCCAATGCTTTCAATGAGAGTAAGTCAAACTTCAAGGGAAAAAAATCTGCCATTGTTTAACTTTGTGCTAATCACTTATAACTCAGCTTCAGTGTTTCCCATTCTATAAAATATTAACTTACTGCTTTCAATTAAGGTCTTTGTTTGGTACAGCCTGGTCAGTTTTAGAATTTTGTTAAAATCTCTGGTCTCTGGCAACCGGATATAGATTTGGATATATCAGGGGTTGTAACAGATAATTGACTCTGTTCTCCAAGCCCACCATTCTGTGCCAGGTTCAGCTTTGTAGATTTCAGTGTTTGTATCAGATAAAAGCCCTATCTACCCCAGCATCCCGCACTGACAGTAGCCTGTGAGAAGTTCAACAGTATAAATTTTGAAAGTCTGTTCAAAATACTTTGTGATCTTTCCAAAGCCATACCTCCTGCTGGAATTTTACAAGAACAAAACCAACTGGATGTCAGACCCGTTGTTTTCTCCAGCAGACTGACCTCTCACTCTGACTTGCACAATTGGACTGTTGTGGAAATTCTGTTACCAACAGCTTTATTCAGAAGACACTGCCATACATGACATTACATCAGCATAGCTGATGAGTGCCCAACTTTTTTTTTTACCTTAATGCATTACAACATAGATAACTATACATCACATCAATCTTTTAATATATGTCAATCTGTTACTGCCCTAGCTAGCCCAAGCTCTGGGGGATATAAAAAGATATCTTTTGATATAGATAATTCGGCTTCACATATCCCTTCCACGTGCTTCCGAGGCCCCCGGACAAGCACACATACAGGCTCGGCCGATAATCGCCGTGATATTCCTAGACAATACAGGCAGGCCAGAAACAGCCCACTCGCCGCTTTAGGAGACCTCAAGGCAAGTACCTTCATTAGGTATGCACACAACTTTCAAAAGATCCTCTGCCCCGCGCTGGCAGCTTGATGATCGGACTATACAACGCTCAAGTACTCCGCGTTTGCATACCGGCTATCCTACTGACAATTTGGCTCTAACTCAATCATTCAAATTCTGACCTTTCGGAGGCTTTGTCTCCAGCCCCAAATCTATTGTTTTCCCAAAGTCTGACCTAGTCTTCGGTCACAATTCTTATAAAAACCCGACTTTGAGCGCTTCCTTGGATTGCTCCCGAGTTCCAGACCGCCTTGCTGTCGCATCGCTTGGCGAGCTTCCCCTCAGCTCCACGTGCTGAGATACACTGAACCCCAGCTTCGCTCTCCATTTCCTTCCAGACTTCAGGACAGGATTCGTATCACCCAAACCAACTATCCCTCTGAAAATCCTGCTATCTTACTCACACCTTTATTTTCCTTAGTTATCTGTGTGCATGTGTTGCTTATATTGTGTGCCTGTATTTAATAAAGATTATTCATTATTTTCAAACCGGTCTGCTTTTTGACTTGGCCTGACCCTGTAAACACTGGGTTACAAGATCCTGCTAAGTTACCCTGCCTCTCATAACGCTAAAGCAGTGCTCAGAGCTAATCTTCCCCACCTATCATTGAGCACATTTTGGTGTCCCTCCCGGGACCCCCAGAAAACAGGGTAACAAATCTTTTAATATATTGATACAGGAAGGCTTTGCATGCACATTGGAAGGTTTTTCTTCATTCTGGAGTGCTACTCCCAACAAGTAAAGGGAGAATCAACAACTATTTTTAACACCACAAACCCATGAAGTTTCTTTTCGTGCTGTTAAGAGAAAGATCGCTATCATATATCCTATCTAACTAAGCTTCTCTGTATGGTGCCAAACAAGCACCTTCAAAAGAAAAAGTTACTTTGTGAAGTACCCCCAGAAGCCTTCGAAACCTCTCCACTAAAACCACACCAGCCACTCTAATAGAAATCTTGTGATGTACAAAGGAACTGGGACAAGGTCTGAGGAATCCATCCCGCTATTACTATGATTCAGTTGGTGATGGCCCCTGCTTCCAGGTACGATTTATTTGTTTACCCCACAGGACTAGAACAAGTATCAAAAGTACTGCCCTTCCTCCAAATAAGCTTCAGGTATCACTGCATGGTGTATCCATGAAGCCAGTTACGAGGGGCAGCAATAATTCCCATTCTTGTAATGTGTGGCTTTCAAAAAGTGCTCAGAAGCACCTGGAACTTCCCATAATTCAACTCTGTTGGCACATCTCAGCTATCATTATGTCCTTTGAATGTGTCACCCTTTGCACAGGCTACAGAGGAAGGTGGTGTCAAATGAACACCGCTTCAAAGAAAAATTAAAGGCAGAAGGGAAAATGCAACAGCATTTCTAAGTAGTTTCTACAATCTTGTGTGCTGTCTTACACATGGACTGAGTCTCTCTCAAACCCACCAACACAGAAGGATTGTCCCAGTCCAACTTGAGTTGTCTGATGAACAGCCTCATATGTCAGAGTGCCAGATCTTGATACAATACCTGAAGAGCAGGGAGAAAGAAAAGGGTAATTGCAGATAACAGCTTAAATGACAATAAGACCTTAATATGAGAAGTGTTCTTGGGTAAAACACACATGCCCACACACACAATGTCATTTTTATTTTTATTTGCATTTCTCTACTTTTGCAGGGGTCCTGCACCCCTAATGCCCATGAAAATGGAGGCTCACTGTTATAGTAACAATAGCAATAAAGTAATATTAGCAGCAGATGCAAAATAGGGTCTAAATCAAACTGCTCATCCCAACTATAGCAGGCCCCTTGAATCAACAGGAACTTGAAGTTCAGTCCTTATATAAGTTCCACTGATACAATGAATCTACTCTAGATAACACTAAGAATTGATTTAGGCCTAGGATGGTACATCAAATGAACTGTAAATGTACTACATGACAAACAGCACTCTAGTTTCTCAGAAATTCATCAGACTAAGCTGAGTTCTTACCAATTCTTCCTTTCTTGTGAATGTGTCCAGGCATGATACCAATTTTACATTCACCAGGCTGAAAAAAGAAAGCAAGATTAGAGAAGAGGAAACCTTGATCAGATTTTACTAGGCTTTGTTTCCTGGTCTAGCACAAAAGGTATCTGAAAACAGGTATCTAGTCCATTCAGAATGGCTACACTTTGAAAAGAATTCTGGATTCATTCTAGGACATACAGTCAGCTCTGTCAGGCTGCTGTCTAGATCTTCTGCCCACCACTTTGCATGAACTGAACATGCTGTCAGATGGCTACAACAGCAGGACCGGGGTGGGGAAGCAAAGTTTTTCAAGAAAGCTAGCCTGTCATTCTTGATCTTCCAACTGCAGAATGCAACTGACTGGAAAACATTGGTTTATAAAGGCATTTGGTCTCATGCTTATAGCACTGCTATAGTGCAGCCTCAGCTAAGAGACAGGGACTGGGCACCCAAATGAGACACACCGTGCGCTGTATCACACTGACTCATATGTCGTTATAGGGAGAAAGAGATTAATCAGAAGATGTCTGCTTATCAAGATGATGATCTCAAAAAACGGGCAAGGACGCCATATTACAACATATTTTAGTCTTCAGTAAAAATATACAGGATTTCATTCTCTTCAGAAAAAACCCAAGATACCAGTCTATTTTAACTCTACTTGAGCCCTTACGTTGATAACTCCCGGACAATTTGGGCCAACAAGCCGAGTCTTGTCCTGACGAAGCAATCTGTGTTTGACACGCACCATGTCCTGTTGTGGAATACCTTCTGTAATGCACACAACGAGGGAGATTTCTGCTTCAATGGCTTCATTGATTGCGGCAGCAGCAAATGGCGGTGGCACGTATATTACAGAGGCAGAAGCACCCGTTTTTTCTTTAGCCTGAAGATGCAATTACATTTACAAAACGGTGTCATTTCCTGGAAACATTCAGCTTGCCATAAGAACACTCTTGTCAACAGGAACAAAAATTGTCTTTTTCACCTTCCAAATATTTGTAATGAGGCTACAATGGATCTTTTAAGGAAGTCAGTGTACATTGAGTCAGTTCTTTTAAGATCTATGGGCCAAATGTGTGAGTTAACCAGTTGGCAGCCACTTACAAAAATATGTAGCTTCTGTTTGTTTTAAATCTTTGACCTGCCATTTCAGTCCATTCAAGTGCTCACTGTGATATCTGAGTCTTTCAGCTGGTATTATTTCTTTTTTCAAAAACTGTCCCAAGTTTCAGAATGCTATGTGCACTGCACAACACAAAAGTCTGCCACTGGTGAAACACCATAGCTCTCACTAGATGTATGCATCTTGGTCAATGGCATCATTTTAGGTTTCCTGACTCCTTCTGAAAGTGGCACTGAAATGATCAGATCTGCCTGCAGGGTTTCTTCATTCAGCTCTGTGATTTTCTGACCTTTGACTGGTTGGGTATCCCTTATCTAGAAACCCCCAAAAAATCAAAACTTTCTGCCACCAACTGCCCATTTCTTCCTTCAAGACAGTGGCTGCAGCGCTCCTGCTCATTTGCCTCGCAAGTCCTCCATCTCTTTCCAGCCTCACATCAAGTACTCAACATGAATAGCGAACGAACAAGACAGAGGCTGGAGAGAGATGCAAGGATTTGTGAAACGGTGGGAATTCAAGCATAGTGCTCTCTGGAGACCTCCCGTACAGCACTGCATTTTACATATATGGAAACACAGTGCAATGAAATTCTGGGAGCTGTGGCTATCTGGGAAGCCAGTGTAGCCTGCAAGCAGGTTGTTAGGCAACCAGAAGAGTACCTCAAGGGAGAAAGCTAGTCCAGTAGTGTGTGGGAGGGGCTTACAGCTGAGACAAAAAGTTACATAAAGCCAAATACCTGAGGGTATTGGATTCCTTCAGTGAGAGCCTAGCAAGGACCTAGAGAGTAGAGTCCCTCAGTCAGCCAGAGAGTGTGGCAGTTTCAGGAGGTTTAGTTCTCAGTGGAAGCCTACTGAGAGGAAGAATAGTAACTGAAGCCTAGTAGGATCTGATCACAGAGTGTGATCTATTCCAAAATTTGAAACGCTTCTTGTCTCAAGCATATCAGATAAGGGGTATTCAAACTGTACTACACCACTGTGAAAGAAAGCCTGGACATAAGCTGGAATGGGCAACTCTACCAGGGCCCATTTTCCAGGCTTCTGCAGTGCTGCTGATGGTGTGGGTGGGGTGATATTTTTTAATTGTTTTTATTCTGAGGCTAAAATACAGAATACAATGACCACGGTGGTGGGGAGGGGCAGCACACTGAAGCCTAGCCTTAAAGGCAGAAAGTTCACAAGGGAGTTTGCAACAATTAATATCAAACAAGAAAAAAAGTTAACAATGTGGAGTAGCAACTAAAACACAAAACCAAATGAAGTCAATGAAATGGTGAATTGATTTTCTTTTTTAAAAAAGTTTTTAAACTCTTCATAAAAACCATTAAGGAGGGGGCCACATACACCTCCTGGGAAATGGAATCCCATTATATCGGGCCACTCCAACAGAAGCTCCAGTTCTTAATGACAGTTCAAACAAAATAACCTCTTGGAACCAAGGTAAAATTCATATAGGTACAGGTAGTTCCAGAAGTAACCTGGTCCCACACTGTTCAGGGCTCTAACGGTATAAAAATGCACTTTTAATTGAGCCCTCACATTAAGGAGCAACTCATATAACTGGTATAAAATTCAAATATCTGACTCCAGAAATGTCCTAGAGGTTGCAGTCAGCACCAGTCAAACTTTTGGATCTGTCTATAAAGCCATCCCTATAGTGCTGTTACCTACCTCTCTTACAGAGTTAAAAACTGGAAGCCCCAAGTGAGTTTTGCCCCCTTTGCCTGGTGAAATTCCTCCTACTAAATTGGTGCCATATTCCAATGCCTGTTGACTGTGAAAGGTACCCTGCAAGAAAGATACATACACAACAAAACCGAAATTAGAACAGAACTGAAATGCAACTGACCATAAGCTCTACGGAAATGCGGTGTAACTCTGTGAGAAGGCACAGTAAACTACTAGACTGCTGTAACTTCAGAAATCTAGAGTATTTTTGGAAGAGACCAAGCATAAAATACTAGACTGCTAAATTCAGAGATTTTTAATCATTTTTAGCATGGAAAGCATTTACATAAACAAGCCTGGAACCTGAACTGGCAAAATCGCATCAGACTTATTACTATAAAACTAGTTTAAACAGGCAATTATTCACAATGGGCAGAAGGACTCAGAACCAAAATCAATGCTGATATTCTCCTTGTACCAGTAAAGCCCCAAGCTGCATATCCAGAAATTCACTGACTGGAAAATGTATCTATTACTTCTAGAAGCAAGAGATAATTTCATAGTTACCATTAAAGACCAGCATCCCAAATATTAAGTGTAATACAAGAGAGTATCAACAGAAATCTTCTTTTAGATTATACATGTATAGAAGATCCACGTATAGAAGAATCATTGTTCTTTTCCATGGATGTAACTCTCCAAATTCTACCCAAAGAGAACTGCAACTGCTCAAAATAAAATAGAAAACTTACAGAAAAATACTACTACTCAGGGTCAGCCAAAGAATTTCATGTAGCTCAAGGAGTGAAATGAAAATAGTTCTTCACACAATATCCAAGCAGCATAGAAAATTCTTGACCACTAGATGGTATGATGGCTCACTTGAATTGAAAAGGAGGGTGGTAGATCTGAAAACTGAAAATCATCTCTCGATAGCTACTTGGAATTTACATGCCTAGAGCAGCAACATTTAATACAACATGCTGGGACAAATCAGAGAAAGGCTAACACTTTAATTGCCTATGGTTTTCAGAGTAGACCAGCTGCTTATTGTGAGAAACAGATGTTGGGTCTGATGGACCTTTCGTTTAACCCGTAAGGACTTTTCTGGTCAGCTATTAGGCAAAAGAGTATGATGAGTTTAACAGATCTTTACGTTAGCTCAGCAGAGCCTCATAAAAATTTAAATCACACTGTCTTTAGTGTACCCACACGCATCAGCTTGCCTACAAACAGATTTCTGGTGTTACAGTTACACAACTTATTTCACACCAAGCCTACTGGAGATCACATTCTCTCCTGGAAATCCATTCACCTATTAAGGTAATCTGAAGAGGCTCTCCAGCTAAAGCCACAAGCTCCTGAGGCCTGCTCCAGAATCATCTAGAGCAAGGCTCTTAGTGCTACAGCACCCACTGTGTGCAATATTTTTCCCTCTTATATTCAACATGGTCTAGCCATGGCTATTTTTAGATGTTAAAAACTTATCTGTTTTTTCAGCCTCTCTTTCGTAATCCAACTTGCCACCTATTTCATAAACATAAATATTGTATTTTAATGTTGTGTACAGTGGAATTTCTATATTTCATTACTGCTAGACACTGCTCTGAGGTTTTCAGAGCTACAAAGATTGCAAATATTTGCAGACAGACAAATAAATACAAGCCTTGTCAACATCTTGTGCAAACTGACATAGGAAGACCAGCAGTGGATGGCAAGCTATCTTTCAAGAAAGCTTGACCACGACTATCATTCTTCTGCATTTAAAACCTCAGATCTTCCAAAAGTTCAAATACCTTCTTCAGGTCCCCAAACACAGTTTGACACTCTGCTACAGTGAGAAAAGGGCCAAGGGACTGACTGGCCACTGAAATACAAACCTGTTTCCCAGTAAAACCCTGGCAAACGACCTTTGTGTCTTTAGTGATGTAGAGATTCTTCCGCGTAGCTGCATAAGAACAATGCCGTACCCCATTTTTCTGCACTAAAAGGAGAGAGAAAAAGATACAGAAAAGAATGATATAGATACGCGCGCGCGCGCGCGCACACACACACACACACACACACACACACGCATTCTCACTATGCATTTCTGAAGCACCCACAAATACTCAGGAAATTAAGCTGAATTACAGATTTTGACAATTACAGTCAGTTAGGCAAGATAGCCTTCATCCTTAAGAAAGAAAGAAAAAAAGAAAGAAACAAATGCAATGCAATACAATGCAGCTTCAACTGCAACCATTTTACTAACACAGCAAGGGTATTCATGAACATTTTCTACTTGATCAGAGCATAATAATGGGCTGAAAATGAGAAAAATTAGTGAAGAAAAGCCATGTATATCAACTTTAACCTCTATTACAAAACATACACTGAAAAATACAGCGGGGGAAGAAATCAGAAATGCTTCTATTTACACAAATCCAGGAGGAATTTCACCATGCTAAGTACTCTTTCAAGCCACATGGAGCTCCATGGTTCCAGGAAAAGACTGTGCAGCTCTGAGCCTCAGTACAGAAAAGGTAGCAGGATGCTATCTCTCCCAGAAATTGAGGTATGAGAACCAGATCTTGGAAACAGTTACTTTTTTTAAAAAAGAATGTGCTAGCTGGCATGTCCACTACTTTTTTAGATTGCAATTACCAGAATGCACCAGCCAGCACAGCTAGTGGCCATGCCAACTAGCATATTCTTTTTTTTTTTTAAAGTAACTTTTTCAACTAATGTTGAGAACAAGGATAAGATCTGACCATATTCTACAAGGCTGACCTCAGCAGAAAATCTAGTTTTTTATGGCAACAGGAACTGGTGACCTGAATTTTGAATGTAACCATTTGACTGACAGTACCTGGTCTTAGAAGTATCAGATTAGATAGTATTTTCAAAGGAAGAAAAAGTCTAATAGTGACACTTGTGAGAATACACACATGCTTACCTCTCTAAACTGGGCAAAGTTCAGCCTCTGAGCCACAAGGTCACTTGAGGCTCCCAATCTAATCCTTACTCCATTATCTACCAAATTACGTTTTTAACTGGAAATGATCCACACACATCCCTCAAGGAGGAAGGAATTGAGACAAGTCTTTGGCGATTTTGCTATGATCATTTCCTATTCAGACCTGGGCTTTAGAAAGGCAAGCACATGAACTGGCATGAAAACAGTAGGTGTTATTCTGACTTTATTGTTCCACTCTCAAATGGTTCTGTTCATTCTCTCATTGCTTATAAGCTATAAAACAATTATGACTGACATCAGCTGCCTTTCCTCCACTGTATTTTCCACTAGGCACTTCAGGCCTTCACAGCTGCAAGAGTTGTTTATTGCTTTAGAAAGAGGGGACATGCACCTGAAGCAATACCAAGAACTCAGCTAGCAATGGTATATCTGAGGTAGCATCGTGAGTCATTTTGGAAATATATCCAGCCACTATGAGCACAAGATGGTAAAGGCCAAACCTCTAAGGAAACGGAGTTTTCTGCCAAAGCAAGTAGGAAGAACCTGTTTACACAAACTTCAAGAGAGCTTTCCCAAGAAGAATTATCCTGGCTGAAGAAACTGTTTGCTTTTTTGGAATGTCCTCTCCTTCTGCAAACAATACTCTGTATTCATAGGTTTTGCGCAGTGGTTGCCCACTTGTAAGCAGTCCCTTTGAACTCAAAGCTAGGAACAAATCCCAGCTCTCCAAAGGATGTCAAGTTACAGCATGGGTAGGTAAGGACACATAATTGTTCTCAGGCAGTTCGCTGCAGCCCAATGGCTGCCTGTAGGCAAAAAGAGGTGGAAAGCTCAACAGCATAAATAGAAGAAGATAATGCAACATGGAGGCAAAGGAAGCAGTCCAAATTAACTGTTATTCAGACTACGTGATTATTTGACTACTTGCCAAGACTCAGTAGGTACTTGAGCAGACCTTTGGTCTTACAATAAAAGAGAAGAGTAGAACATAATTTTTAAGAGCAGCATATGGGTTCTCTGTCAATTAGCTGTGGCTTGGAGTTTATCAAGTTCACGACAGATAGGCAATTACTGTTAATTGCATGTCTGCAACAAACACAAGTTAACTGTAGTTCATGGCATTTTTTTCACAACTCAGCCTCAGTGATGAAGAATTAGAATCCAGTCATCTTGAACAAAGAGGGAATAAGTACTCATTTTCTGGCCTTCTGCAACTTCCTGGTTCTTTCTTGAACAGAAGATTCTAGTCAGTGAAACCTCAGTCACTCTGGAAAATTGTTCTGAAAAGATACTGCAGGAAAACTATTACAGCAGCTAACCTTAATCTCTCTGGGACTGTAGATGACTATTCTGGTTTGATAGGGTTTTGATCAGGGCCTAAATGCCCAAAAGGCAGCATATCCTTACTGACTGCGGAAGCGAAGCAGAGTGTACCCTGTTAGTTCTTACATGGGAGACCTCCAACAAATACCAGATACTGTAGGCTATACAGTCATCCCTCCACATTCGCTAGGGTTAGGGGCACAGGACCCCTGTGAAAGTGGAAAAACTGTGAATAATTCTTGACCTTCCCAAACCATACTTAACACAAAAAAAAGTACGATCACCATATTCAACCTGCAGTGGATTCCTTTGAGGCATCAGGGTTCCTTCACAAGACAGAAGTGGGTGGCTGGTGGGGCTTACTGACACCTCCACTGCTGCCCTACACCATTTTTAACAGGGACTTACAAGCCTCATTCTCAGTTTCTCAGTCTCAGTTTGTAAGTCTCATTCCCTATTAAAAATGGCACAGGGAGGTAGCAGAGGTGACAGCAAATAATCCATGAACAATCAAAACCACAAAAGTGAAACCCGTAAATGTGGAGGGCTGACAGTATTTCAGAAGAAGAAACTGACAAAACTACCCCTGGGTATTCCTTGCCTAAAAAACACTATGAAAATCATGGGGTTGCCATAAATCGACAGATAATTTGAAGGTACACACACACACACACACACACACACAAAGGGGTTTTGTTTTACTTTATGGATGCCACAAAAACTCAGGAGCCAGTGTATTTCATAGGAAAAACTCAACTGGTCCCTACTGCTATACACATTTACTGGGTACAGAAGCTAACAAAATGGACAGTCCCCAAAAGACTTATATTAAAATGCATTGTTATTGTTATGTGCCTTCAAGTCAGTTTCAACTTATGGCAACACGATGAATGAGAGACCTTCAGGAGACTGTATAACTAAAAACCCTGCTCTGGTTTTGCAAATTCTGGGTGGTGGCTTCTTTTACTGAATTAATCCACCTGTAATACAGTCTTCCTCTTTTCCTACGGCTTTCTACTTTTCCCAGCATAACAATCTTTTCTAACAAGCCCTGGTTTCTCATGTAATATCCAAAGTAAAACAGCCTCAGTTTGGTCATAGTTTTTTTTAAGGGATAGATTTAAGAAATGTAGCTCAATGTTTAAAACAGGAGAGCTCCATGCACATTTTGCCCATGATCCGTGTCAGAAAGACAGAGGTTTCTGAGTGAAAGCCATCTACAATACAGAACATGGGTAACACTTCTGACAGATTATCAGGATTTAGGCTTAGAAAATTAATAGCTGACCACAATGAGAGCAGACTGCCAGACTAATTGGACTTTTGGTCACATCCAACAAAGTACTTCTGATTGTACAAAACTTTCCTTTAATTCATCTCCACCCACCTAGATTTTCACTCTACATGGTGGTATACACATACAGTATCACCACAGTACCAAAGGAATGGATTTCTAATTTGACATTCATGAGACTTTGGTCTGGAAACAATCTTGCATTTTGCATTATGGTCTCCTGCCCCACAGCACCTCAGAGTTTAGTGGAAAACTAGTTTTCAGCAGCTGATTAGGACCAAGGCCCTAGAAACGCAAGTATATTCACAGAAGCCATCTCAAGGACTGAATTCCGGATAAGATAAGCATTAATTATAGAAAGGAATGACACTCTACTTTTTGCTAGCTAGACATTTAGAATTGCTGGATTCTTCCTCACCCAAACTACCTTAGCAAAATTCTTGCATCTTTCTCAGATGAAACAGATACTTAGAAAGTTAGTAAACCAATGTTCTTCAGATACTGAAGTGTAAGGAAAGCTTCACCTCCTGAACTTCTACCGGCTGAACTGCTGTTAAAAAGAATAGCAGCCAATCCACGAAAAAAGAACCAGTATTTGCAGGAAACAGAGACAAAGCAAACAAACAGAAGTTACCCAGTACTGCAGGCTGAATATACCCATGTTAAAGGAAAAAGTGTTACAGTTCTACAGAAAAGAGACATATAATTTGAATGTTATAGATGGAAAAGGAAAGGAAGAAGTCACATTAGTGGTTCCCAAACCTTCAATTCCCAGAAGCTCCAACCAGCTTGGCCAACAGTCAGGAATTCTGGGAGCTGAAGTCCAAAACATCTGGAGCGCCAGAGTTTGGGAACCACTGATACACTCAGGCACCTCAAGGAACTCAGTAGCATTTTTTTTCAGTTGTTTTCAGCCTTGTACGCTTTCTGGCATTTTATAGGTGATACAGCAGGTCTTCAAGAGCTTGAGCCTTTCCTCGTAACTGCTTCACATTCCAAGCTGTTGAAAGTCACAAGAGGCCAGAAAGAAGTTGGACATCTCAGTGTGGCAGGCAACGAGGAACACACATTGTAAGGCAGAAGCACGTAGAATTGGTGGCATTTTAGGGGAAGGGGGCAGACAGGTGGAGAAAGGAAAATCTCTGCCAGTTCATGGTTCTGTCTGTATGTATGCAGGCATTAATCACATTGGGCTTGTGGAACTATACTCAAGACAGTGTGCTTTCAAATCTTCTCTGACTTATGGTCACCCTAAGACAAACTTATCATGGCGTTTTCTTGGCAAGACTTCTTGAGAAGGAATTTGCCACTGCCTTCCTCTGAAGCTGAGTGTCATTTTCCAAGGTCAATTAGTGGGTTTCCATGGCCAAGTAGGGAACTGAATCCTGGTTTCCCAGAGTCCTAGTCCAGTATCCAAACCACTACAGTTGGCCCTACAGTTTTGTGGGTTTCACTTTCACGGATTTGATTGTTTGTAAATTTCTCCAACCCCTCTTCCCTCCGCCTTGAGTGCTTTTCTGGGAGACCCTTCCCTCTTGGTTACTCCAATCAGGCCACAAAGCCATTTAAAAACCCATCTCTGGTCCTCTTCCTCCTGCCTGGCCAGCTAAGGATGGCTCACAGCCAGTTTCTCAGAATCACAAGCCCTCTCCCAATGACACCCAGGAGATGGGCAAGACAGAAGTTGTACAGGACCACAGTGCCAACCCACTCCGTCTTCCTTTCCTTTCCTTGACCTGGTTTAGACCCTGGGTGCCCATTCTTCCCCCCATCTCCCGCTTCCCACAGGCGCGCGCACACACACACATTTTGATATTTGATTTTTTTCCCCATTTTTTTCAGGGGTTCTGTGCCCCAACCCTAGCAAAGGTGGAGGGCCAATTGTATACAATTTTGACTTTACCCCAGTTCTAACCATAGAATCATAGAAATGTAGAGTTGGAAGAGACCCCAGGGGCCATCCAGTCCAACCCCCTGCCATGCAGGAACACCCTCAAAGCACTCCCAACAGATGGCCATCCAGCCTCTGCTTAAAAACCTCCAAAGAAGGAGACTCCACCACACTCCAAGGCAGCAGATTCCACTGTCGGACAGCCCTGACCGTCAGGAAGTTCTTCCTGAGGTTCAGGTGGAATCTCCTTTCCTGCAGCTTGAATCCATTGCTCCTTGTCCTGGTCTCTGGAGCAGCAGAAAACAAGCCCTCTCCTTCCTCTACATGGCATCCCTTCAAATATTTAAACATGGCTATCATGTCCCCTCTTAACCTTCTCTTCTGCAGACTAAACATACCCAGCCCTCTAAGTCTATCCTCGCAGGGCATGGCTTCCAGGCCCCTCACCATTTTGGTCGCCCTCCTCTGGACTTGCTCCAGCTTGACCATACTGACAGAAAATCAAACTGTTGTTTTACTGAAGCAACTAAGAAGCACTGGAACATGAAAACAGAGTCTATGCACGAAGGAGAAGCAAGGGAAGAAACATAAGAACAAAATCTGGATTCAATACTGCAACAAAAGAAAAAAGTCTCTCTGCTTTCAGTGCCAATACTCTTGAATTAGGAAAGTACCTTCTCCCAGCCTTACTTAGCAGCAAGTCAGGCTACAAGAAACTGGGACAATTCCACGTCAGAGCCCTCCATCCTGATACAGTCCCCACCTTTCTAGGTCATCTCGCAAACTCGCAGACAGTTTGCAAAAGTTACTTTTCTGGGAGGGGGGAATTATCACTCCGAGAATCCTCACCCACGCCCACAACCCTAGACATCCTCCTATAATCTTGGAAAAGTTACTTTTTGGGCTATAATTCCAAGAATTTCTAGGTCCTCTCCCCCCGAATGTAGACACTCCACCACTGCAGAGCTTGGAAAAGTTACTCTTTAGACTACAAGTTCCAAAATGCCAGAGACAGCCTGGACAGAGGCCACGCTGGAGGGGAGACTGGGGGAGCTGTAGTCCAAAAAAAGGCAGCTTTTCGAAGGACTGAACTCATACGGATGGAAACGCTTTTGCTCTCGAAGGCGGACGCGGTGGGACGCTGCCCCCATCCCGCCGGGAAAGGGTTAAAGAAAGGGAGGGGGGAGTAATTCAGCGTCACGTGACAACAACCGAACGGCGGAGGAGACCGGAGACAAGGCCCAGCCCGCCCGGAGCCCCTCGCTTACGGAGGAAGAGGAGGCGACCGAGGCCTCGAGCGCCGCTTCCGCAGCAAGACATCCTCGCCGTCCCTCCCGGCGCCTTTACCCCGGGTGCCAATGACAAGGGGGCCTCGCCGGAGGGCCATTAAGGCCGCCTCTTCCGGTCACGTGCTCCCTTCTCGCCCGGGTGCGCATGCTCCTAGAAGTAGAGGGAGTCAAAAAAAGGCCTGATTTCTCCGCCAGGAAAAAAAAAAATCCGCGAGCGTGGGGTGGAAAGATGGTAAGAATACACACGATGGCAACGACGACGGAGGATGCTCAGGTGCGTTAGAAGCGCTCGCTTTGACTGTGTTTCGTATGGATGAGCTTGTTTCGGCGCTTTCGAACAGGCAGATTAGAAGGGCAGCTCGGGGGTGAATCCTAGTGGCGGGAAGGGAAAGGGCCCAACGCCACACGCTGCCGCATGGGATTGTGGGGATCGTAGTTCGCGCCTTGGCCGGCGTGGGAAGTAGTCGCCCTACGTTTATTTCCCGTTGTGTTTAATAGAACTTGGTGACAAGTGAATGGGTGCAGTGCCATTTCAGCCCTAGACTGTTATACCACTATTATTCCACTTTCAACAGCCTATGGAATCCGGATTCCATAGAATCATAGAAATGTAGAGTTGGAAGAGACCCCAGGGGCCATCCAGTCCAACCCCCTGCCATGCAGGAACACCCTCAAAGCACTCCCGACAGATGGCCATCCAGCCTCTGCTTAAAAAACTCCGAGGAAGGAGACTCCACCACACTCCGAGGCAGCATATTCCACTGCCGGACAGCCCTGACCATCAGGAAGTTCTTCCTGGGGTTCAGGTGGACTCTCCTTTCCTGCAGCTTCAATCCGTTGCTCCTTGTCCTGGTCTCTGGAGCGGCAGAAAACAAGCCCGCTCCCTCCTTTACATGGCATCCCTTCAAATATTTAAACATAGCTATCATGTCCCCTCTTAACCTTCTCTTCTGCAGACTGAACATACCCAGCTCTCTAAGTCTATCCTCATAGGGCATGGCTTCCAGGCCCTTCACCATTTTGGTTTCCCCTCCTCTGGACCTGCTCCAGCTTGACCATGTCCTTCTTGAATTGGGGTGCCCAGAACTGGACACAGTATTCAAGATGAGGTCTAACCAAAGCAGAGTAGAGTGGTACCAGTACCTCCCGCGATCTAGACACCATACTCCTATTGATGCAGCCGAGAATTGCGTTGGCTTTCTTGGCTGCCGCATCACACTGCTGACTCATGTTCAGCTTGTGGTCTATTAAGACTCCTTGATCCCTTTCACACGTACTGCCATCCAGCCACGTGTCCCCCATCCTATATTTCTGTATTCCATTTTTTCTACCTAAGTGTAGGACCTTACACTTCTCTCTGTTGAATTTCATTTTGTTAGCCTTGGCCCAGCTCCCCAGTCTGTCCAGGTCATTTTGAATTTTGATCCTGTCCTCTGGCGTATTAGCAACCCCTCCCAATTTGGTGTCATCTGCAAATTTGATCAGCATGCCCTCTATTCCTTCATCCAAGTCGTTGATGAAGATATTGAACAGCACTGGGCCCAGGACAGAACCCTGTGGCACCCCGCTAGTCACTTCTCTCCTGGATGAAAAGCAGCCATTGGTGAGCACCCTTTGGGAACGGTCAGTCAACCAGTTACAGATCCACCTGACAGTAGCCCTGTCCAACCCACATTTTACCAGTTTCTTTGCAAGAATGTCACGGGAAACTTTGTCAAAGGCCTTACTGAAATCGAGATATGCTACATCCACAGCATTCCCTTCATCTATCAAGCTAGTGACTCTATCATAAAAAGAGATAAGATTAGTCTGGCATGACTTATTTTTGAGAAATCCATGTTGACTTCTCGTGATTACCGCATTGCTTTCTAAGTGATTAGAAACTGACCGCTTAATGATCTGCTCCAGAATCTTTCCGGTTACTGACGTCAGGCTGACTGGGCGATAATTATTTGGGTCCTCTTTTTTTCCCTTCTTGAAGATGGGGACAACATTTGCCCTCTTCCAGTCTGCTGGAACTTCTCCTGTCCTCCAAGATTTCTCAAAGATTATAGCAAGCGGTTCCGAAATGACCTCTGCCAGTTCTTTTAATATCCTGGGATGCAATTCATCTGGCCCTGGAGACTTGAATTCATCCAGTGTGGCCAGGTATTCCTGTACCACCTCTCTACCTATTACGTGCCGCATTTCCCCTGCTTCCTCACCTGCTCCCCAACCGCCAGGTTGAGTGCTTGTATCCTTCTGGGAAAAAACTGAGGCAAAGAAGGTGTTAAGTAGTTCTGCCTTTTCTCTTCCCCCTGTTAGTGATTTGCCATCTTCTCTGCACAGCGACCCTATCGTCTCCTTCTTTTTCCTTTTGCTACGGACATATTTAAAAAAGCCCTTTTTATTCTTTTTGATGTCTCTGGCCAGCCCAAGTTCGTTCTGTGCTTTAGCCTTTGTGACCTCCTCCCTACATCTCCTAGCTACTTGCTTAAATTCTTCTTTGGTGGTTTCCCCCCTCTTCCATTTCCTGTACACGTTTCTCTTAACACTTAGCTCAGCTGAGAGTTCTTTAGTCAACCATTCTGGTTTCTTCAGATGCCTTCCATTTTTCCTCCTTATTGGCACAGTTTTAGACTGTGCCTTCAGCATCTCCCTTTTAAGGAACTCCCATGCCTCCTGAACTCCTTTCCCTTTCACTATTCTTGACCACTGAATTCCAGCCAGCAGCTCCCTAAGTTCACAGAAGTCCGCTTTTTTAAAATCTAAGATGGAATCCTGGGGTTTGCAGTTTCGGGAGGGGCAGCCTGGCCCCTCCCGAAACTGCAAACCCCAGGATTCCATAGGAGGTCGAAAGTGGAATCATCGCACTATAAGACTGTAGTGCGGAAATGGCCCTGGTCTCCCATAGTCCTAGTCCAACTCTCAAACCAGCATATGGTGTCTCTCTAAAAAGATTTATTCAGAAGGGGCTGGTACGGAGTGGGCAACACACACTCTCAGCCCCAGGAAACCCCAAGTTAGGGACACCTTAGGATCACCATAACTTGAAATGACTTGCGGGCACATAACAACAACAATAGCCGAGAGATAGATTTCTTTATTTATTTATTCCAACGAAGTTTGCCATTGCCTTCCTCTGAGGCTGTGAGAGTGACTTGCCCAAGGTCATCCATTGGATCTCTGTTGGCTACAGGCATTCAGACTCAGGGCCCTTCCATACTACACTGTCATAGTGCTATTACTCAACATCCTGTGAAATTCTGGGATTTGTGGTTTACTGAAGCCAAAGATCTCTCTGGCTGAGGATTCTAAATATCCCTCCCTAAACTGCAAACCCCAGGATTCTATAGGATGTTGAAAGTGGTATAATAGCACTATAACGTTTTAATGCAGAAAGGCCCCTGATCTCCCAGAGTCCTAGTCCATCATTCAAACCACTACATCACACTAGCTAGGGCATCATTAATATGCCCCATGGGTGCATGATAGTTTAGCAATATGTTCTGCCTGTGAACATGCAGTTTTCAAGTAACACATCATGAAATTTCTTCCAGTCCAATGATCAGCACATCATGTGCCAACGAATTCCATTGACATAAAGATGACATAAAGAAGTTTTTTTCTCTGTTCCATCCTGAACAGGGTTTAGAAAAGGTGTGGATTTTATTATTGTTGTCTTGTTCTTGTATTTGACAATGAGATGCAGTCCTTCAGACAGCATGGACTCTTGATACTGCCGGCTGAGGTTCTTGGAGTTGTACTTTTTTACAAAAGTAACTCTTCCAAGCTCTGATCCTGAATTAATTTCATTAGGTAGGCCTGAGGCGTTCCATTATTCAGTTCCTTTCTTGATGGTCCTTAATGTGGAATGTGCTCCCTCCATTTTCTTTTTCTTTAACACTGAGTTGCCCTTTTGTAAAAATAGGTTCACCGTTGATACAGACTCTGCTCTGCAAGTAACATATTTTCTCCTTCTCAAATATGTACAACCCATATTGCTCTTTTTGTGAAGGTGCCTCAAAGCTGTAAAATACTCTGAAAACAAAGGCATTGCTGTGAGACTTGGGCAAACACTCTCCTCGGAGGTAATAAACTCAGGAGACCGAAAAGTAAAACAAAGACTTTGAAACGTACCCTAGACTTTGTTCCAACTCAATGACTTATCTGTTTTCATAAAGTAATAGAAGGGGAAGTGGTGTACAAAAGGCTTTGGAAGTCAAGAAAAGTTCCCCAGGAGTGCAATCTCATAAAAAGTCATACCCCTTATTTTAAGCTGCTGTAAAAATGTCCCAGTTTTCTCTCATCTCATCCCACTTTCCCCCTTCATCCGCAGCTTAATGAGTTCAAAGTGCAAAAGTAGTTCACACTCAATTCGCTCAGCAGGGAGGAGATGAGAGGAGGGATGGGATCTTGCCATCCCTTTCCAGTAGGCTCAGGTAAAAGCAGCCTCTCCTAGCTTGTCTATTCTTGTTGAGCAGATTCTAACTTTGCTTGGCCGCGCATGTCCTGATTTCTGTCTATGAAATGTTGGAGGTCATGGGCATCTGCATAGCACCTCATGGTCACAGTAGCCCACTAATCAACCAGATCTCCAGAAGCATGCTGGAACAAGGAACCTTCCCAAGCTGCAAACAAAGTTTTTTTGTTTGTTTGTTTTTTAGCATTCCATGCTCCTGGACTTGCTGAAGATATCTGTTGGTCCCCTCTGGAAACAGCATACTGGCCATGCCAGAGTCCTTTCCCTCCCAGTGTTGTTGTTGTTGTTGTGTGCCTTCAAGTCATTTCTGACTTAGGTGACCCTAAGGTGAACCTATCCCTTGATTTTCTGGGGCTGAGAGTGTGTGATGTGCTCAGGGTCACCAAGTGGGTTTCCATGGCTGAGTGGGGAGCCAAACCCTGCTTTCCAGGGTGGTAGTCCAATGCTCTACACCATGCTGCCTCTCCCATCGGCTATTCTACAAATGACTATCAGCCCATCTAGCTATTGAAACTTCTGTGTTCAGGGGCATTAACAGCTATGGGATCCTACTAGTCAGTGTTAATTAGAGCTGAGCTGAAGTAAGCCGAAGACAAAGGGAAAAGTGGGAGAAAGAGGAAGAAACTCAGACATTTCAAAAACTTCTGAAAAAGCAGGATGACAGAGGAGTAATTGGGACTGTTTTTGCTAAAGCAGGACATTTGGAAGGTATGAATTTTCCACCCATCCAACAGGCATGGCTGCCTCCTCTCTCCCCATACACTCCCAAATCATGGGGCTTGTAGTTAGTGAAGGTGCTAAGAGTTGTAGATTATTAGACATCCCTTTGCACCAGTCTTTGGCCGTTTCTGTACACTACCTGATCTCATTGTCTTCCCATTGCAATCCCAGCAGCGCTTTTGCCAGGAAGGGAGCACGACAGGAACACTCCCCTCTACACCCAACTAGCTGCCTGTGGAAGGGAGCGCAAGTGACATGTGTCTGCTTTCCACAGTGCAGCTAGGCTCTTTCCCATGCTGCGCTTGGAAGAAGGCACCTCCATCGAGCTTCCGGCCCTTCAGCGTGGCCAGGAAGGACAGGAGCATCACGCAATTGTGAGGGCTTAACAGGTTTATTCCCTTAAGTGAATATCCTGTGATGGTGACAGGTGGGGACAGGATGGCAGTGGGACCACGATGATATTTTTCAAAAGCACGACCCATGGACCACTGCCATCCCATCCCCATAGCAGGACTGTGGAGCCAGGCAGACCCTAGAGTTCCTTCATGGAGGGAATGACTATGAAACCTGCTCACTAAAATTCCTCAACCGTCCACCAGATGTCAATGGTGTTTCATTGCTTGAAGACAGAGGTTGCGGTTGAAGCTGTTCTGGGACGTAGCTGTTCACTTGCTTAAAGACAGGGATGGGATGAATCCAGAATTTTCCAAATCCAGATCCGAATCCCTGGAAGGTTGTGGGAATCCACAAATCTCACAAATCTCGAATCTTTCGAATCCTTTTTTTAAAAAATAGTTTAAAAAGCAAGGGAAAGAAGGATAATCTTGGGCAAGACACACTCTCTCAGCCTTAGCAAAAGCCTAGGCAAAGGCAAACCTCCCCCTGAAGAAATCTAGCCAAGACTAGACTTGGTATAGCATAGCTGGATGCTTTAAATGGAAGTGTGTGTGTGTGTGTGTGTGTGTGTGTGTATGAATTTCTTTAAAACAAGTTTTGCCAACAGATGGATTGTCATGGCCCATTTCCGCACTACACTCTTATAGCGCGATTATTCCACTTTCAACATCCTATGGAATCCTGGGGTTTGCAGTTTTGGGAGGGGCCGGCCTATTCCACTTTCAACATCGTATGGAATCCTGGGGTTTGCAGTTTCGGGAGGGGCCGGCTGGCCCCTCCCGAAACTGCAAACCCCAGGACTCCATAAGATGTTGAAAGTGGAATAATTGCGCTATGAGAATGTAGTGTGGACATGGCCATGGTGCAGCAGTGAGCTAAGGGCCCCTTGAGATCGAAGGATCTGTTTCTTCTCTCTTTCGTGTGGATCCTGTTTCAGACTTAAAATCCCCCTATTTCTTTCCTGCGTTCAGCCCACTCCTTTACTCCACTTCATTACTATGAGCTTGTGATGTTTTAACCTGATCTCTGGATGAACGGAGAAAAACCAGTGTAGTTGATCCACCTCTTGGGGACAGAGGGGTCAGGTGGTAACTGCCAGGTGTCGGCACAATCCCTCTTACAGTTTTAGCTGTCTTTGCAAAGCCCTCTGTGTTTGTAGCAAGATGCCCAGCTGGGAGAAGAATGAATCCCTTCTGCCTCTTGGGCTTGTTTTCTTACTGAGCTGGTGGACTTGCCGCGTTTAATTGAACGAGGTTCATCGTGCCAAGATTCAATCAAACATACAGGCCCTGGCAGGCGCTGACAAAAGACGGGTGCCACAGAAGCGGGCAGCCAAAAGGCTTTAGAACAAAGCTTGGAATGTTATCATTTTCTCTCTCCCTCTCTCTCCCTCTCTATGTAATTATTATTCCTTCATTTATTTGTCAGAAGCACTCATTAGTGTTATTAGATATCTGACATTTACAGAATGAGGGCATTCCTAACATTCCTTCCTCTTCCTCTTCCTCTTCCTCTTCCTCTTCCTCCTAAAAATACACAAAATGCAGATCGATCAATCAATCAATCAATCAATAACCTATCCATCTATCTATCTATTTATATGCTACCTTTCTTCCAGAGTAGAACCCAAGGTGGCTTCCAGAATAATTTAAAAAAATATACAAGGTAGTTTAAAACAATTAAAATAGTCATGTAAGGACAGTATAAAATATTTATTTATTTATTTATTTATTTATTACGATTCCCCATAATAACCATCCAAAAGCAGCATTTTAGGAATAACATGTAAATGTTATTAGCGTCACTGGGAAATATGATGTTGCCAGTCATTTTTTTTTAAAAAAAAGGATTAATGTCATTTTGCCCTTGTTACCATGAATGAACCAGAGCACTGTTACTTATATCTTTTTTGCAAGCTCTGTATTCTTTCTCTTGCTACAAAGATAGCTCAAATGCTATTTAAACCTTGCCAGCAAACCCAAGCCCATTCTGAAATTTAGCTTTCCTGACCTTCTTCCTCCAAGTAGTGGCTATTGGTATGTTTTCCTCTTTGATGATTTCAACCCCATCTTACCTTTTAGGGACCATAACACCAAGAATCTACTGGCCATGTTGGACACAAGATTCTGGGAACTGTGGCCCCAAGAAGTACTTTATCACAGGCCAGTTCATTCCCAGACCTTGGGAGTAACAACTAGCTATTGGTAATCTATGTCTTTCTCCAATAAATAAGATGTAATTATATTATACTTCATAGGTATAATTTCGCCTTTTCATTTGTTTTCTTCTAACAGTGGTGTTCTATGGCCACTGATCATGAACACTTCTCCTTTGACTGTTTTGGTTTCCCTCCCCAGTTCACAGCTAGTTAGAGTTCTCTTCTTTCGACAGACAGACAGACAGATACTTTTTCTGCAAACCTTGGGGCATCCCTAAGCCTTCAGGAGCTTCCCTATTGTGTGTGAATGGTGCTATCCTGCCAACCTAAGGGTAAAAGTGTTGGAAAAATTCCAACACACTCTCTGCCCCCTTCTTGTTTTAGGGCAAGTGGGGCTTAGACAGCATCGGGTTTCTTTTCCTTTGCCTGCCAAAGCCTTCTCCCTTCTCACCTAAAGCCTCATCATTTGTGCCTGTGTCACTTAACTGCATGATCATGAATACCGTTGGTGTTCATATGACCAGATCATGTGACCCAAGATAGTTCCTAGAGTTATTGGTCTTATAAAAGACCCCCCCTTTCTCAGATCTCCCCCTCTTCTCCATTTTTGCTTCTTCTTCCTTCTCTCTGACCATGCTTTGCATCTCCATCAAGAAGATGGTGAGTTAAGAATGAAGCTACTGTCTTACCTGATCTATTCATTAGCTCGTCAAGATGTAAGTTCCTCAATACATATGTAAATATAAAAGCCATTAGCAAACTTTTCTAAGTTTGGAACCTGAAACTGCCTACCTTGATTTGTTTTCTTAGTCAGTTTCAGTTCAGGGAAGCCACACAGAGATCTGGGCATGCTTTTTCTGCTACTCTGCTGAAAGAAGGCAGACTCCTAACACTTTTAGCTTTCATAGAATTTCCCAAAAAGGACTAACACCCGTGGGAAACTCTAACTCCTAACAGAAAGTATGGATGTAATTCCTGGCAAATTTTATTCTCAAAGGTAGCAACAATTTATTTCACAATTTTTTGCTCACAGCAAGGAAGTTTTTGAAAACAACACAGCTTTTGACAACAATTCACAGTTTGGGACTTATTTGCGCAATATTCACACGTGGTTGTTTTGCATAGAAAACATCATCTTCTGTAAAGCAACTTTTCTGCACAGGAAACACTGTTTTTGGCAACAAAAAAAAAAAGTGAATTCTTTATGGAGTTAAGTCCCAAGCTGTGACGATTCTCCTCAATCCAGGGTTCTCCTCATCAGGATTTCTTAACATTTGAGAAACATGTTTTTGAACCTTCTTCTTTTTTTTCTTTTTTTTTGGGGGGGGGGCAATATTCAAATATTTTTCTCATCCCTAGTTGGCACCAAGAGAATGAGTCTGCCATTATTAAACACAGTCTGTTATGTTTCCATCACTCCCTGTGACTCTATTGTTTAGATCTGATGCAAGCTGTTCTCAAACGCCCATAGATGCATGCACGCTTTTCTCCTTCTGCCTGAACAGCACATTCTTGTGGGCAGCTTTACTGGAAATTCTTCACCTATAAAGTGCCCGTTTCTCTGTTAACTTCCAGGAGAAACAGGGGAAAGAATGTCGCGTTTCACAATGGTACAGTATTTCATCTGGAAGGGCCCTTTAGCTTCATTGTTCTCTCTTCCAAAAAGCTGAAATCTTCCCAGGCAAGGGAGCTTGGGATGGACTTTTGTTGACATGAGCGCTGGATTGCAAGGGTTTTGCAGAGGAATGACCCTGCACCGACTTGGCATAATACTGACAAATCTCTCCTAGACTCCACCTGCTGCTGAATTTCTCCATTAAACTGGCTGTCCAAAGCTGCTGCAGGTGTCCCAGTTCATAGCAAAATCTTGAGGGAGGAGAAAGAGTTGCAGCTGGTTCAAAAAGCTAGTTCATGGTGCCAAGACTGTACCGCTTATAGTATTTATTTACTTAATTTATGTTTCATCTTCCTCCCAATATGGGGCCCAGGGTAGCTCACAACAGGAGTTAAAACAAAATGCAGTTAAACCAATGAATAACCCAAATGTTAAACAGTTGTTTTAAAAACATTAATTTAACACTTTTTGAAAGGGTATTAAAATGCAATAATGACAACAGAAATCCCACACACTCCAACTAAAAGACCTTCTGACACAGATAGTTAAAACTCAAAGGCCTAGGGAAATAGAAAAGTCTTCACTTGTTGGTGAAAAGATAGCAGAAAGAGGGCCAACCTAGACTAGGAGCAGCCACCAAGAAGGCCCTTTACGATGGCCTCACCAAATGGACCTGCGATGGTGATAAGGTTGAGAGAAAGTCCTCCCTTCGGAGGATCTGAAAACTTGGGCAGGTTCGTATTGAGAGGTGCAATCTTCCAGACAATCGGAGTATCTCGGTCCCAATCCCATCCTCAGTCACAATGTTCACTGATTACCTTTTGGCCCATCACTGTCTCTTAGCCTAGCGGAGAATCAGTGCAACAGGTCCAGGGCCCAATTGTCACCCCCCCTCACCGGGACTCTATGGGAGCCAAAACAGTCTGCCAAAATGCAAAAAAAGAAAAAAAGCACAGGCTCAGAAGGGGGCCAGAAACCTACTTCTGCTGTTAAAAAACTGGGGAAGTGTATTTTAAATGAGGGGAGGGGAAAACCTCTTTGAAAAGTGAATGTATACTCCTACAGGCTTCTAGAAGAGGCTATTCATCTGATTGGAGAGAAAAAGTGCAGTCTGGGGAATATGAATGAATTAAGGGCTGCTGAAACAAGCAGGGAGGGACACATGGTGCCAGGGCTGCATTTTGCCAATCCCCATCTTAGCTTAACCTAGAAGGCTTTGAGGGATGGGGAGGAGGAATCTGGCATTTTAAAAAAACGAAGAGAAGCATATGTAACAAGTAACCAGTCACGGATGGCAGACTTTGATCATCAGACAGATATGGGCCTCTGGCTCCCACTTATTTGCTCTGTGCATTGCACCTCTGATGTCTGTTTCCTCCACCTGCTCAGAAGTGAGACAAGTCTCAACATTCCCTTTGCCAAAACAGGTAGGCCGTTTCCGCATCTTACACTTTTCCATCGTCATCCTGGCACCACCTTTGCCAAGATAGGAACGTGTCCCCAGTGCTCCCCTCTGCACCCAACCAGCTGCCTGCAGGTAGGAGCGTGAGTGACACATGCCTTCCTTCTGCAGTGCACCTGGCCTCCTTCCCATGCTGCACTGGGGAAGAAAACACCTAGATCACACTTCCGCCTGTTCCACAAGGCCACCAGCAATGGGAGCATTGTGCGATCATAAACCACTGATGGATTTTTTCCATTAATGGAATATCCCGCAATCGTGACAGGTGGGGATGTGTTGGCAGTGGGACCACGCTGGCATCATGCCAAAGCCCGACTCAGGGCTGGCAGCAACATGTCCCCATCATGGGGCAGAGATGTCATGCAGAAATGGCCGTAGTCTTCTCTCCATGATATCTGCTAGCATACTATCATGCATAGTAGCCAACTCTAGGGGCTTCTGTACCCAAGTGTAACTTCTTTGTTTGGTGGCTTTCCTGAAACAATGAGGGGATTTTTTACACCTACCTATGAGCATTGTTGTTGCGTGCCTTCAAGTCATTTCTGACTTAGGGCAACCCTAAGGCAACCCTATCATGGGGTTTTTTTGGGGGGGGGCGGCTAAGAGTGTGTGATGTGCCCAAGGTCACCCAGTGAGTTTCCATGGCTGAGCAGGGAATCAAACCCTGCTCTCCGGGGTTGTAATCCCACATTCATACTACACACACAAGGTAATTAGTCCTGTTTTGTAGCCATAAGTTCACAGCGCCAGTCTGCTGCACTTTGCTAATATAAACACCAAATATTCTTGCACTTGGGAACTTCCATTTGCAAACCCCTTCCCTACCATTGAATCAATTTCAAGATCCTTTGGCACAGAGTTTAAATGACTCTGGCATACAAATTTGGCAGAGAAGACACAAAGGCCTGGCTAGACTTTACTACAGCAGGGGCAGCTCTCCTGTTCAGCTCAAATGCTACTGATTAATCTGGTCTCAAAGGCCAAAATATGTGCTGTGTTAAAAATATAAGCTCTCACAATCCTGAAGGCTTGCATTTATGCACGGCCAACAATGAAGCACAGGATCGCAGATGCGCAGGAGAACCCAGGACAGCTCAGCTGGTTCTATAGGTGTAATCCTGACTTCAGGAGTAAGCAGGTACCTTGAAGTGCTGAATGGGGAACAGAGAAGGTCACCACCTCATGCCCATGGATCAGTTGCTTTCCCTTCCAAGCAGGGACGGGATTTCAAGGAGAGTCGTTGTCTTCAGCTTTCATGGGCCAGATATGGCCTACAGCCATGCAGTTTCCCCTCCCCATCTAAATGATCAATCTCATCCATGGGAAACGGGAGCTGTTGTTGCTAGCTTTGCTTATACCCTACTTTTATACTCCCAGGCGATGTTGTAGCAAGGGTGTTGTACATTCCCTGTTACCAGCCCCAGTTAACAATCTGGCTGCATCTCTTTGTATCGGTTGAAGTTTTTGAGCAACTTTGAAAGATAGCCCCACACAGAGTGTGGTGTAGTAGTTACAGGATCTAACTGAAACATGAATCATTTGAACACGTCTGGCATTTCCAGGAATGGAACCTGCCAATGCACTAGGGGCCTTTCTGTACTACACTGTTATAGTGCTATTATTCCACTTTCAACATCCTCTGGAATCCTGAGCTTTGCAGTTTATAGAGGGGCATTTAGACTTCTCAGCCAGAGAGCTCTTTGGCCTCCATAAATTATAAACCCCAGATTCCACGGGATGTTGAAAGCAGAATAATAGCACTATAACAATGTAGTGTGGAAATGCCCAGGTTTAATTGTGCAAACGCACTCCTGGCCAGCACAGAAACCTGGGGCTCAAGGCTGAGTCCAAGTGTGCACCCAAGCCGCAAACCTGTATCTTCAAGGGAGAGTGTAGCCACATCTAGTTTAAAGCTCTTAATGGCAGCAATGAAGCCTTAAGAGCGGCATCCCAGCATTTTAAAAGGTGGGGAAACACTTACGAAAGCTGCAAAGCCACCAAATAGAGGAGGATGAGTGGCCCTCTGGGGAAACACAGAGGTATGGATTGGGACTCAAGGAGGGCTAGATTTGGCTTGAGGCCTAAGGTTCCCCACCTTGCATTGAAGGATGCTGGGACTGATGCTGGCCCCTGGTGGCTGTATATGTCACCCAAGCCAAGTGATGATTTCTTTGGAAGGAGTTAACTTCCCTAAGCCGCCTTAACAAACCAAGCAAAGGTTTGAAAACATCATTATAATGCAGAAGGCCAGGAGAAAAATAGGGGTAAAACAAACAATGGAGTGTGTTTCTTGAGTGAGGAGCTGAAGGATTTGCTATTGTTCAGCCTTTTGTTCTTGATTTTTAATGCAGAGCCCACAAACGCCAGACAGGAATCCTGTTTGTAAAAGCAGCTTCTAAGAAGAGTGTTTTGATGGGGAGCCAGTCAGCGCTATCAGAAACAGGAGACTAGGTCAGCATGAGATGTCCCCCCTCCCAAAACCAAGGGCTACTGGTCCCATATTTTATAGAACAATTCTTGAGGGATTTACCATAGAGACTACTAGTGTTGTTCCTAGCATCCCCTCCCCAACTTCCAGACTGATTTTAGTTCATGCTTCAGCTTCTAGAAATACCTAGGGCGACCATATGCCATGATTGAGATCCCACATTGTGTTTGCATAGGGTAAAGCTAGAAAGCCAGCATAGTGTAGTGATTTGAACATCGGACTGTGTCCCTGGAGACTAAGGTTCAGCCCCCCCCCATCCATGGAAATCCACTGAGTGACCTTGGATGCATCACACATTGTCAACCCCCAGAAAACCCTGCTTCAGGGTCACCACAAGTCAGGTTCACCACAAGTCACAAATGACTTCAAGACACAGAACAGCAACAGTGTAAGTCTACAGTCACAAAGGTACATTGTGGTTGTGCTACACCACCCTTCTGCTAAATACTAGCGATGTGCAAGAGATGGTGTATCTGCCAATGTGCTTGCTTGTTGTCCCAGTGGGCAATGGACAAGGCACAGTGGCATGGTTTCTGCAATCCAGGTGAACCTATTGGTGACTCAACTAATGAAAAGTTGTGCAGTATCAAAGAGTATTCAATTGCACATGCAGTGGTTGCACTTACGGAATTCTACTTACATAGCAGTGAACCAATTACATCCACTGTGCAGTGGCTAGAAAAGTACAGTCACTTGCATAAAGGAATTTAACATCTGTATATGGCACTGACAAGATTCCAGATCATGTCAGTGGGGCAGTGAAACCAGTCTGGGACTTAGATCAAGCTTTAAAGGAGCTCTCCAAGGTGCTGCATCTATTTGGGGGATGGTTTTTAGCACCACAGATAGCCCTTTAAATTTCAAAACCAAAGCAAATTCACTACCCCACTAAGAGGAGAATTGCTAGTGATCAGACATCCATCTGCTCCAACACCCCATTCCCATCCCTGGCCAGTTTTCCTTCACTGTTAGATCTTCAGACATTTAATGTGCAAAGTGTGTAAACTGGAGACCTCTTTTTAACTATGGTGTTGTAGTAGAGCCAGGATTTTAAGGTCCAAGGACAGTGGTATCATCTGTCATCCCCTTAGACTTCCCTAGCTGCAGTCAAGAACTTGGAAGTAAAAGTTTCCAAGTCACATAGTTACCTGCAACTACTTACTTTTTGTAACAAGAGAGAGAGAGATGCACATATAAGAATATTCATGAACTTTCCCTTAAAGAAGATGAAAAAAGGGCTAACAGGAGATGAGGATGCTACACGGATCTCAAGAAACACATTCCACACTGTGCTTGTTTAGTGTTAAGTCTACACTTCCATAGTTAAGTGATGGTTGTTCTACAGCATCTTTTGGCTAAAGGCCAACATTGTGCAACCAACTGAGTTGGTTGAGTTGTTTGCTGTTTCCAATGGCATTGCCAGTCCCACTAAATCAAGTTGTACATTGAAGGCCCTGATGAGTGGTTGTTGCGCCATCCAGGAATGGGCAGTTGTCTGTGCAACAGTCATAACTGTAAAACTTTGCTTATGTCAACAAAGTACAATCACATGGGCAAGTGAATTTAAGTCTCTACAAAACACTAATATGATGTGAACCTTAAAGGTCAGGACTCTGACGTTTATCTTGTGAAGTACAGAATGCATCATTATAGAGCAAAGGGGGGCAAAGTGTAGTCTGGGGACTCCATGTGGCCCTTGGGGCCTTTTCTTGGCCCCCAGGAGTCAAAAATGCACTTTTTTTCAAAAATGATTTTTGCACAATTTTTTAATTTTTTGATTTTTTTTTCCTCAAAAATACCACTAAATGCACTCTGATGGGTGTTCAGGGTATTTCCACCCCTTGGCCCCCAGGGGTTAAAACGGGGGCGGGGGGAGGGGTTGCACCAATATACTCTAAAATGTCCACTGGGGGCATTTCCACCATATTTTGCAGGCTACCTGGGCCAATTTAGGCCCAAGAGAGGCCTTCTTTTGAAACCTAGGATGCCTTCATGCCCCCAGAAGCATTTGGAGCAAAACAACTTTTTTGTTGTGTTTGCAGGAGCAAGTGTGGCATTCCAAGGTCTCTTGGGGGCTAATGCAGTCCCCTAGCCTCCTCCACTTGCCCAGAATTGTTATAGAGGGACAGAAAATTTTAGACCGTGCCATTGCAATATAAGGAAGAATTGGCAAGCTTTCACTATTGATCTTATTTTTGTCTGCACAACTGTGCAATAAAAAAGGATTTTGATTAAGCAGGATTTGGGCTAAATGGACTGATGATACACTGTGCTGTATTAGCGGCTGTCCATTTTGATGCACAAGGCTTTCATGAACTTCTGTCAAGTTGGGGAAAGTGCTGATAGAAATGTGCTGCTTGAGAAAACAATTGTGCAAGGCGCACTAATGTGACTTTTGATTGTCTGTCATCAGCATTGTCTTTGGAAATGGGTTGTGTATTCTTTCTTTAAATTACAACCACTGTCTGGATTGTTCTCTCTTTCTCTCTCTTTTCCAGCCTATAAGCACCTTGAGCAAACACACGCAGAGAGAGAGTTTTGAGCAAAGTCTGAAAGTTTTCCAGCTTTAGAATCAAAAGTACAAATTCTGTTTCCCAATCTGAGCTTTCAAATTGTCTCCATATGTTTGTAGAATTTGACCTCATTAGCAAGCTGATTGTCTCTGCAACATTAGCACTTAATCATTCAAGGGCATACTCCCCTCCCTCTACCTATAAAGAGTATTAAATTTAAAAGAGCTGAGGTTCCATTGATCTATAGATGGGTTTTATTATTACCAGGAGAAGGGGGCAAGCAGGCACTGAATAGTTTCCGGGGCTGTTAAAAGAGCTTTCAGGATGATCTCAGTTGTTCAGATTTATGGTGGGAAGTTTTAGGATAACATCCCTCTGGGATGTTATCATCCATAAAACCGGGGAGAACTATAATGTGGGAATAAAAACAAGGCAAAAATGTATGTGGTCATTCCAGTAGGACTTCCTGGGATACCAGAGGGCTTTGCAAGTCTTATCTCGTTCAACAGTTCAACAAACTTTGAAACATACATCAGTGGTTCTTAACCTGCGGTCTGGGGATCTCTGGGGGTCTGTAGAGTCCTCACGGGGAGTCCACGAAGCCCTACAGCTGGACACCAGCAGCAGCAGCAGCAGCAGCAGCAGCAGCAGCAGCAGCAAAGGGACATAGCAGTGTGGCAGGGTAGCAGGTGCTGAAACTGCTCTCTTGTTTGCAAACAGGGGAGCAGTTTGGGCACACACACACATATCCCCACTGCTATGTCCCTGATGGAAGGGACACAACTGCAGGCATGTACATGTATCCAAACTATGACTCTGGAGACAAGCATCTGAATCCCAACTCAGCCATGGAACCCCCCTCAGGTTACCTCAGGCAAGTCACATTCTCTCAGCCTCAGAGAAAGACAAAGGGAACAAAACTTGCCAAGAAAACCCTCATGATAGGATCTCCTTAGGACCACCATAAGGTCAGTTTTCAAAGAGGAGAGACATGATGGCTACAAAGAATCTCCCCGTGTCTGGTGCACTTTGTTGTGTGCCTTCGAGTCCCTTCAGACTTGTAGCAATCCTAAACTGAACCTGTCACAGTAGTCTTTTGCTAAGTTTTGTTCAAATGGGGTTTGCCTTTGTCTTCCTCTGAGGCTGAGAGAATGTGACTTTCCCAAAATCACCCAGTGTCTGAGTGGGGATTTGAATCCTAGCCTCCAGAAGCCTTCAAGAAATATAAATATTTGAATATTTAAATAAATTTCAAATATTTAAATCTAAGTTTAAATATTTAAATCTTAAGTCTTGAGGGTCCCTAGTAAAATATATATTTGCAGGGTTTCCACGGTAAAGAAAAGATTAAGAACCACTGGCAAACATTATTTTCACTGGATACACAGAGGACTGAAGCTGAGACTCTCCCTAGGATTGCACAGCACAAAACTTCACATGCAGAATTCTGCATTAAATGTGCTTTGAAACACTTGGGCAGGATGTCAACATGGCTCAGTTGAAGCAAAAATGTGTAACTAAATACGTAATCAAATGCACTGTGGATTCCATGCACATGTGTGTCCACAGGCAATGGACATCGATAACTCAATAGCACTGTATATGCACCTCCACATCTTCAGCCTTGAACTGAATGAAGATGTTCCAGACCTGACAAAAAATGTCCACCCATTTTCATAGGGAAAGTTACACACAAATAAGATACCAACAGGATTCTATTGCTGCTGCTGGTGGGTTTTTTTTTTTTCAAGTCTTTTCTGACTTGGCAAACATAAGGTGACCCTATCAGAAGGTTTTCTTGGCAGAATTTGTTCAGAGAGGGTTTATCCTTGCCTTCCTCTGAGGCTGAGAGAGTGCGATTTGCTCAAGGTCATCTAGTGTGTTTCTGTGGTCAAGCAGGAATTCATGCCTTGGTCCTGGTCCAACACTCAAACCAACTATACCCCATTGACACTCCAAGGATTCCAGCTATTGCCTTTCAATCAGCTGAAACTAGATCTGTGATTATGCATGAATAAGATACCAACAGGATTCTAGGTCTTGCCTTTCAATCAGCTGAAACTGGAGCTATGATTACGCATGCATAAGATATCAACAGGATGCTAGGTATTGCTTTTCAGTCAGCTGAAACTAGAGGTATGATGTGACCCATTGTTTTTTCTGACCAACATTCCTGGAAATGCAGTTGTGGCTGGTGGCTCCAATTGTCAGCCCACTCTGGGTTTTAGTCTAAACGTTAAAGATACCATCCAGGGTGCTGAAACTGTTATGAGGCTCAAGATCAGCACCTTGGAGAGTTCCTATAAAGACTGGGCCAATACTCAGAATGGGTTCATGGCCCTATTGACATGGAAGCTACCAGCTGACACTGTATAGAGGAGGGCACAGGTCCACCCCACTCCCATATCCCATGGCCTTTCTGTAGCCTCATTTTTCTTTCCCTGCTGAGTGCTTAGCTTGCTACTTATCTTAACAGCCCTGCTAATTTAAGCCTGAAAGTGAGTTTTATTACCCTGCCCCTGCCAATATGTTGCTGGAGCCATTACTGCATGAATATTGTTCCCATTAACTGTAGCCAGATGTCAGCCACAGGAATTTTTCTCCCCCAACCTCCTTCATCTCAAATTCAATTCTGAACTGTTCTTTCGGCCATCCAGGAGATGTCGCTGGGCGCAGGTCACAACAAGGACACCACCTGTGCTCGGTGGAGATCTAGTTTTCCCATTAGCTTCACATTTACGAGGATTCCGTTCCACAGCTTGATCAAGTTTATGTTGGAGAAATATCAGTCCCTTGAGGGTACAAGTTGACCTTAATAGGTAGGACAGAATAACCAAAACTATAGAAATGGAGGTGATGTTAGGTTGCCAGTTTCTCCATGTGTATGGGTTGATGGAAGACAAGTCAAATTTGCAAACGACCAACAATGGTGTTAGATTTGGAATGTTTCTCGGTGTTCCACCAACAGGCTAATGGCAATTAGGCTGTCTGCACAGTAAGGTGTAGCGTACATTATGTTCTTGGTTGGAATCACCATCTGTGAATCGATCTGCACCTGCATCTTTTGACCTTAAATATGGTCAGACATCAAACAAGCAAAAGAAAATTTGCTGGCCATGGCGTCAGCTCTTTTGAAGAAGAAAACAAGAAACCAGAGGTTCTACTGGAAGACTGCATTCTGTTCAAAGAAGGGAGGTTGGAATGAACAGAACAAAAACTGTTTGGCTGTACTTCCTTTCTGAATTCCAACATCTTCAGCAGTAGAGGTAGATTAATTCTCAATGGCCTCATCTGCACCAAGAGTGTGACAAGACATTTTTTAGTCCCAGTTTCCAATTTCATATCCAATTGTGTAAGTTTCAGATGGGGATGTTATTTCCTCCAGAAGGCTTGTCTGTTCTTCCAAAGGTCACATGAAATTGTGTTGCCACTGTTTCCTTGATTTGTGTTTAACATTGCTATCATTTCTTTGTGTGTACCAAGCAATGATTTTCCTCTTGCTCACAGAAGGGCTGTTTGTTCTTGAATGGAATTATACTTTCACCTTGGGAGAAAGGGAAATACATTTAATGCAAGGATGAGCAATTGTGGAGGCTCCAGAACACAAGTTTCTGTCCCTGAGACACCCTGATGGTCGAATGGACTATCAGAAAAGCTCCACCAACACCCCAAGCCCAGGGATCAATCCATACTACATGAATATAGTGGTTTGTTAATACTTTCACTGTCATGATTCCATTTGATGGAATCCTAGGACTTTGGATTCCATCAAATGGAATAAAATGGTAAGGGACTTAGAATTCTCTAAGAGACCTCCTAGAACTGCAGCGTTGAAATTCTTTCAGAGACAGTTCTACCTGTCTCAGCTGAACTCCATATCCCAAGATTCCATAGGACAGAGCCATGAGAGTTAGAGGCATCAAACTGGTATAATTGTGCAGTGTGGATATATGGCACATCTTGAAAAAAAGGGTTGTTTTTTTTAAGTTAAACAGCGGGTGAGAATTGTGATCTATTTAAGAAATAAATTGCCATTTCTGAAGACCTCTACAAGCAGAAAGTCACCTTTTTTGGGCAGAAAAATTGTAATCTAAGATGGCATTGCCAGGTAAAGGCTGTCTGCCTGCCTGCCTGCCTGCCCGCCTGCCCACCCACGCTCCCTCCCTCCCTCCTTTCTCTCTCTCTTTTTTCCAAGTGCAGTAGCTAGGGTTGCCAGGGTTTAGGACAACCCTCTCAGTTGCCCAGGCACCAGGAGACCAACCGTTACATGTGATGCAGGCCTGTATAATGCCCAACTCATGTCTAGCATGATGAGGAAGTCCTCTCATGAGATTTGAGATTTCACAGGACCCTGGAACCATTGCAAGAGACCCTCCTCTTATGAGACTTGAAGCAGACCTTTTATGGGTATCCTCTGCTTTTTGTCATTTTTTGATGGTCTGCTGTTTTGATGCCTGCACGTTACATACAAGTTCCATTAATCTGATGAGGGGTCCATGCTCTTTCATCAGATCTTCTTGCCTACCAAGGTTTACTTGGGACCACTCACAAGCATGGTCCCAAGTCTTGCCTATGGAAAGAGCAGACTGCTCATCAAATGAATGAAACTTGGGGCTTTAATGCCTCACTGGCCAGGAAGGAGAAAGAAGATCATTGTCAGGTCAGCCATGATCCCAGCATCTGTCCTCTCCCCATATTTTTTCATACATAAAGCAATATTGCTGTGTTTAGGAGCTCATCTTTTGGGAGCATGACTGGTGCCCTCACTCAACAACTAGAGAGATCCAAGCTTTGAGGCATCCCATATAGGCCCCTGTGAAGAAGTTTTTTGGAGGTTAGCTATTTGGAAGGCCAGTGCAACATGATCGTGGGTTGCTAGGCAACAGGAATAGCACCTCAAGAATGAAACCCAGCACAGTGGTGTGTATGGGAAGGGCTTATGAATGAGAGCAATTCTGCATAAGATGCATTTTCTGTGTGTTTTGAGCCTTCAATGAGAACTAGCCAGATAGGGGGACTTGGGGAGTGATTAAGAAACACAGAACTGGTATCTGAAGCATGGAGTGATTGTTAAAGTCTCTTAGGAGTTTAAACTGTTAATGTATCAACACTGTACTATAACTGAACTCTAACAAGATACTTTATTTCCACTGATACTATAATAAATGCTACAGTTTGTTTTATAGCGAATGAGTCATCCTGAATAATCTAAAGTTACCAGTAATAAAGAGAACAGGCTACCTTAAATAAAATATTTGGTTCTGAGTGAACATTTAAGACAAAGCTTGTGATAAAAGGGTGGAGTCAGGCTAAAGGATGTCGACAGGGTGCCTTATTGGACTAACCAATCTGAGGGAGAACAAGGGCCTATAATACTGCCATATGAGACTGAACTTCAAGTCCCCAGATAGGGGACATCGTGTAAATAACCTGAGAACCTTAGCTGTGTTGATGGGAACTATAGTCCAAAACACCCAGAAGGCCAATCTACTGATCAGGGAACACACTTTTACACCACTGTCCTCTGAGTCTTTGTCAGGCACCACCTCTTTGTTTTTTTCAAAAGATCATTCCCTATTGTGTGACAAGTTTCCGACATTCTGCCGAATGGGTGGAAGTTGCAGAGAGGAGCCTGCACACACCGTCCTGCTCATCCCCTCCCTTGCAAATAGATACTGCCTATTTAGGACAGGGTGGTGATAATGCCAGGATGGCTTTCATTTTGTTTGGTCATGTATAGAAGGAAGGAAGAAAGTTTTTATTTGCTATATGTCCTTGCAAGTACAGAGGCTTTTGAGAGCTGTTGGTTTATTAAAGGTCAAGAAAAATTTGTACAAGGAATCTTTAATAACGTTTCTTAAGCCTGTCAAGTTAAAGATGCCCCCATAGCAGTCTCCTCTCTCCTTCTTTCCCCAGTATAGGAGTATTACATAGACTTTCTGTATGACAATCAGTGTAATCATGTTATGTTGAAAATGCAGCTTGGACAGAGATCCTACAACATGTTTGCATGCCATAAATATGAACTCACATAGTTACACAGTGGTTGGGCTACCTGACCATTTCAGTGAATATGGAGATCGTGGCAGGGGGTTGGACTGGATGGCCCCTGTGGTTTCTTCCACCTCTATTACTCTATGATTCTAACCAATGGTGTATCAGCAAGTGTGCCTGCTGAATGTTCCATTCTACAATGGGGAATGCATAGCGATGTTTCTTTGCAACCTCAGGGGAACGAAATAGTACAGGGAAGGCCTTGATGAACAGCTGCACACCTTTGAAAAATGTGCAGCTGCATGACTAGAATTCTGTTCTTATGAACTTCAGATTCCAAATCTGGATCAATTATGGAATGGTGAGTCAACACATGAGCAAATCCAGTGGACTGAATGGCTCTGCTCTAGTTGGAACTAATGGTAGGATTTAGACCCATGTGAAATGGTTGCACTTGTGACACTCCACTTATGCAACCATGAACTGAACACATCTGTTGCACAACAGGTAAAAAAAAGAGCTACACGTATAAGGGAATGAAGTGTGTAAGGGAACCACATGCAGATGACACCAACAGGATCCTGACCATAGTCATTTTGTTTGTCAAGAGAATGAGTTAACTGAAATCCAAATCTTCATAGAATCTTAGGCCATTGCAGCACTACAGTGTTATAGTGCTATCATTCCACTTTGAACATCCTGTGGAATTCTGTAGTTTGTAGTTTACTGAAGCTAAAGAGCTCTCTGGCTGAGAATTCTAAATGTCCCTCTCTAAACTGCAAACCCCAATGTTTGAACATTGGCTGGAATTCTGTTGGTGTCTTATATGTGCGTCAGTTCTCCTATGGAAACGGTTGGACATTTGGGCCTGATACAGAATGACTATGCAAACTTCAAGATTCTGGAAGCAGAGTTCCACATGTGGTGTCACTGTGCACAGCTGTATATTGTGCATGAACATACATGTGCATTGCATTGTACACAGTTGTGCATGATGTACTTAACTGCACATTTCTCATTGATGTGCATTTTATAAAGATCGTGAAGACGTGCACATCCATTTTGTTGGACATTCAGTCACATGATGTCACAATTCCCTAGAAAGGTAGCACTACATAATTCAATGAGCATAAGTTTACACTCCATCTCCTCAATGCGGCCTATAAAAATGATTTCTAAATTGGAATCAGGACACATAGATTAGGGCATGCAATTCTATGCAGGTCACTGATTTCTTTGGTTCTCTTTTCGAGTGAGGTACATCCCTCCTTTTTTTGTTAATGTCTAAGGGGTCACACTAATGAGCCCCCATGAGAGGGGACTGGAATGCACATCTTTGGGATCCAGTGTCAACGGTGTCTTCTCTACCCTGCTGTCAGCGTAGGAATCATGAAACTGTTCAGATGTTAGGTTGTTATGGGTTTTTCAGGCTTTGAGGCCATGTTCTATTAGTATTTTCTCCTGACGTTTCTTCAGCATCTGTGGCTGGCATCTTCAGAGGATCTGGCAGCATGGAAGTGAGACAGAGTATATATACTTGTGTAGTCCCTGGGTGGAAGGGAGTAATTGCATGTGTTACAGTTGGCCTGTGTGATGGCCTATCGTTAAATTGGATATCCCCCAGGGTGTTTTGTTAGTCAGGGGATATGCATAACAGTGCGTTAAATACGTTAGCAACCCATTGTATTGTTCCCTGTAGAGGGACCTCCAGTGTCTAGGTGGTCTTCATTGGCATATTTTTGAATCTTAATTTTAGTGTTCTTCAGTACTGGTAGCTAAATCTTGTTTACTTTCTGAGTTTCTTCTTTCCTGTTGAAATTGTCCATGTGTTTATGGATTTCAATGGCCTCTCTGTGTAGTCTGACATAGTAGTTGTCAGAATTGTCCAGAATTTCTGTGCTTTCAAAAAGCATTCTGTGTCCAGATTGGTTTATGACATGTTCTGCTATTGCTGATTTTTATGGGTGGATCAGCCTGCAGTGTCTTTCATGTTCTTTGATTCGTGTTTGGACACTGCATTTTATAGCCCCTATGTAGACCTGCCCACAGCTGCAAGATATCCGATAAACTCCAGCAGAAGTGAGAGGATCCCTCTTGTCCTTTGCTGAACATAGCATTTGTTGAATTTTCTTGGTCAGTCTGTAGATTGTTTGGAGGTTATGTTTCTTCATCAGTTTCCCTATATGGTCAGTGACCCCTTTGATGTACGGTAAAAACACATTCCCTTTGGTTGGCTGCTTATCTTCACTGCTGTGGAGCCATCAAGGATCTCAATTCTGACTCAGAAATCATCATTCTCCCAGCAGACAAAGGCAATGCCACAGCAATCATGATCCCATAGATCACCATGCCATGTTTGCAGACAGCACACAACTCCCTTGTTGAAACAGCTCCATTGTCTGCCTGTCCGTTTCCAGGCACAATTCAAAGAGTTGGTTTTTACCTATCAGGGCCTATTGGGCTTTGGTCCAGCTTTTTTAAGGGCCATATTCTCCATGTGCAAATGTTTTGAGATGTGCTGGGGGGCTTCTCTCTGTTTCACCATCCTCACAGATACATCTAGTGCGAACACAGAACAGGGCCTTCTCAGTGGCTACCCCTAGGCTCTGAACCTTCCTTCCCAGATCAGTTAGAGTGGCACCCTCCCTATTCTCATTCTGCAAACAGGTGGATTTTTTTCTGTTTCAGCAGGCCTATGACGACTGATTGTTTAAGTGGGATGGACCTTATATAATGTGCAGGATTTTCATTTTTTAATTTTTGTTGTACAGTTTTTTAATGGTTTATGTTTTGCTTTTAAGTCATTTTAATTTTGTCATAGTTCAATCACTTTTTAGCTTCTGTATATTGTGAGTTTTTAGCATTTTTTTTTAATCTGTTGGAAACCTCCTTGTGTCCTGAACTGGGGAGGGGGGGAGATGGGACCATCATCACTATCATCATCATCATCCAAGCAGCCTAGGCATTGTTGGGGGATATTCATCAATGCATCCAGCACATCTGGCATAAGCGGCGAAGAAGGCTGAACAAAAATAATTTTTCAGATGGAGGAAAGAGTTATTCTTAGGCTCAAAGTGGAGGGCTATTTTAGAGACAGGATGTGCAGAATGTAATAAAAGCCCTTGGCTCCTTCCTTGTGCACACACACACACGCACACACAAATGCACACTCACACACATGCCAAGCCTAGGGTATGCAAGGAGGTGTCATGAAATGTGTTAAGCATTTAGTTTTATCTTGAAAGAACTTGCCCATGGATCTGGCTGACTGCTGTGGTTCTGTATTATCTCGGAGGGAGATTTCTGCTTAGGCTGCAGGCCTGATACCAATTTCCTGCTGGCAAATGGAAAAGAGCTCTCCTCCGGCCTGTACGTCTCTGCAGAGTTTCCCAATTTGTATTGGCATTTTCATTTTGGAAAAGACAGCGCCTCTTCACTGTCAGCCCTATAGAGCTCAAATCTCTGCAGGGGGAACAGGACATTCATCATGCTACGCAACGATTGTGTTGAATGGCAGCATGATGCCACCAAACCAAAACACCCAGTGCATTGCCAGATGTTCATGCACATCCATGCACAATATGCAATAGGCATGCAATTCCATGTGTGATATGGAATAAGCATGCACATCCAAGTGTACTAAGTAATCATTTTGCTTTCAGTTTCATGGTGCTCAGTTTGCTACTGTCTTGAATCAGATGATGGTGACTTGCTTTCTGTGTGTCCTGACTTGTTAGGGACAGTCCCAACTAACCCTCTGTCATCTCATTTTTTTTTCAACTGCTTTTAAAATCTCCCTGTTTTTCTCTTTCTTCCTCCCACTTATCGCCTTTGTCTTCAGTTTACTTCAGTTACTGCAAACTGATTTCAAAGTTCAGAAGTGGCCTGAAGTTTCATTTCGTCAGTGGGAGAAAGGGAGCAGAATTTTGCCCTTCCCTGTAAACTCAGGCAAAAGTAAACTGCTGCAACCACTCCTAGCTTCTGTATTCTTTCTCATTAAAAACTTTCCCCATGATGATGATGATGATGAGTGTTTTCAGGCACCGTACTCACAAGTAAAAATTAATAATGACCTATCCTTGCATTTTAAAAATAGTTCCAAGATCCCTGACCAACCTGAAAGCTTTGAATCAAATTCTACATTTGTTTTAGATAAAACAAGAACAGTGGAAGGAAGGAAGGAAGGAAGGAAGGAAGGAAGGAAGGAAGGAACTGTCTATTTAGTACTTTTCAAATCGCCTCTTGGTTGGCCCTGGACATTTATATGGTTATGATCCACTATGGCTCCCCTTCCTTCTTATTACACTTCACAGTTTTAGTGAAGTCTCTCAGAACTTGCCTGGCTCACTTGGAACATCAAACGGACCTTTTTTAAAAATGAATATGATTTGGAGAAGGTGAGGTAATACTAGCTGAGTTTTCTTACTGGAAGAAGGGTTACAGGCTTTTGAAAAGGCATCCAGGAGCTACCCTTGTGAATGCCAGGAGTCTTCTTTTAGGATTGCAAATATATGTATCTTAATTTATATACATTTATGCAGCAACGGGAAATAAGGAATTTGCCCCTTTCTGGAAGTGTTACTTGTCATCACTCTGGGAATAAAGCCTTTGGTAGGAGATACTTTGCATACTCTCCAGCACTCCTGATTTAGAAGAGACAGTTTTTATGGTTCTCAGATTGTTACTATTTTGAGTTGGATGATGATGATATACCTTCCAGGTGTCCCAATTTGACAGGGATGGTCCCAGTTTCTCCACTGCTTTTAGAATGTCCTGATTTCTGTCTCCTCCATTAAAGGTGTTGTTTTCCCCTCCAAACCATAGCATTGGGAGATACTGGCCATTTTGGCCCTACACTGTTACAGTGCTATTATTCCACTTTCAACCTCCTGTGGAATTCTGGGGTTTGTAGTTTACTGAGGCCACAGAGCTCTCTGGATGAGCATTCTAAATGCCGCTCCCTAAACTGCAAACCCCAGGATTCTATAGGACGTTGAAAGTGGAATAATATCACTATACCAGTGTAGTGCAGGAAAGACCACTGACTACATCTTCTTTCAGCTTGCTCTTCCAGAATCCACTGTCTTCACAAGGTATTTGCCATACTCCGAAAAATAACTTTTTCAAACTCTGATGAACTCTACACTAGGTAACTGTCCCTTTGCCATGATATGGATGACACAGAATAGTCAAGCTTGGGAAAGTAATTTTTATCGGTCTGCTTCCTATTCTTAGTCCTGACTAAAGGAGACCCATTGAATCAATGAGATTCACTTCCATATTGAATCACCATCCAACAACTGATTCAATGGGTCGAGTCTAGTTGGGGTGAACCAATAGGATTCAGGATTTGAACCACAGCTTCCAGCTATGCTGGCTGGGAATTTCTGGGAGCTGTGGGCCATTTCTGCACTACACTGTCACAGTGTTGTTATTCCACTTTCAACCTCCTGTGGAATTCTGGGGTTTCTAATTTACTGTCACCAAAGAGCTCTCTGGCTGAGAATTCTGAAGGCCCCTCCTAAAACTGCAAAGCCCAAGATTCCATAGGATGTTGAAAGTGGAATAAAAGTGCTATAACAGTGTAGTGCAGAAATGGCCATTGTCTCCACCTCCTTTTTTTTCCCCCTCAAGCTATCTAATTTGGCTCTCAAGTCATTCCAAGCAATGGTGAGGCACAAGATGCAGTTCCATGCCTTTCTCTCCCCCACCACCAGCAGCTGTCAAGCCCCAGTGGGGGCACTCATACTGCAGTTAAGTAGTGAGGGGGAGGCAATGAGGGTGGTGAGGAATAGATTTGTCTCAGGCCATTTCCGCACTACACTTTTATAGCGCGATTATTCCACTTTCAACATCCTGTGGAATCCTGGGGTTTGCAGATTCGGGAGGGGCGGTCGGCCCCTCCCGAAACTGCAAACCCCAGGATTCCATAGGATGTTGAAAGTGGAATAATCATGCTATAAGAGTGTAGTGCGGAAATGGCCTCAGCTGTGACTGTATCTGGAAGGGAAGAGAAACAAGATTGCTCTTCTGGGTGGGACAAACGCCCTCATTTCTCCTCCCCTTGGTCAAGACTGGCTGCAAATGCAAATAGTACCCAACAAAGTCACTAATACAAGTGAATTCTTCGACACCACAGGACAGCTATTGGGGTTTGGCCATGATTCTGATGAGGGCTCCAAAATCTATGTGACTCGTGGCAGAAGTCTAGCTCACTATAGATGCTGTACAAGGGGTTAGTGAATAGCCTTTTGTGCAGTATCCAAAATGAGACATAGGAGGGTGTAACCCCAAGTTATGTCTTCCTCTTTCACTAACAATGATCTCAGCCATGGTCTGTATCCCTGTATTTCTCAGAATAAGCTGCCAAATCCTGTGAAAAATACAAAGATCCCATTCCTAACACTCAAGGGTCTTCTTTCTTTATTGTTGTGTGTCTTCAAGTTGTTTCTGACTTATGGCGACACTAAGGTGAATCTAAATTTTTTTTCCTAGGGCTGATGGTGTCATGTGCTGCCTTGGAGACCCTGACAGTGAGGAGGAGGATTCTGAATCTGAGGCAGAAGTTTCCCCAGAAGTTTGCTCAGTGGAAGATAACAACCAACAGTGGCGGTCTGAGCAGAGGAAACAAGCATCAGAAGACGAAGCAATGTAGACTCTTACCATGTGGAAGAGATGACGCCAGAAAGAGGGACTCCATCGCTCAGCTCATTTAAATAACAAATGCGCTTTAATGAGAGAGCACCTCTGGCAACATCATTAGTAGATAAAAGGCAGACAGCTGCTCCATCCTTCTCAGGGTCAACAATTGATCTTCCTGGTGGTTGAAGTCGTGTGACGTGTTCTCTTGACTCCTAACTATCTTGGACCTCTGCTTGTTTGATGATGACTCAGATTTGCCTTGTGAATTTGTTTGCTTTGGAACTTGAACTTTGTTTAGACTAGCCCCACTCTTGCCTTCATGGGTAAGCTCTGTTCTGCTGCTTTGCTAATTGACTGCCCGGTCTGCCTGGGACATAAGAGCCAGTGTGTGATGCACCTAAGGTCACCCAATGGGTTTCCATGGACAAGAGGAAAATTGAACCCTGGTCTCCAAGGTCATAGTCTGACGCTCAAACCACTACACCATGCTGGCTCTGCTCAGGGGTCTTCCAGTGGACAATTCACCACAAGTTGTCCACTGGGAGGTTTTCGCAAAGCTAGAAGCTAGAAAAGCATTCACCTAAAACAAAAATAGGCACTTCCATGGGCTGTTCTCAGGGGTATACCTACATGAGGGGCAAAGAGAACATGCTTGCAAACACAACTGGTGGGGACATGAGAGAGGGCCGTATTGGTGGTTGCCACAGACTCTGCAACTCTTTTCCCATGGAAGCCAGAGTGACCCCCCTCATTGTTGTCCTTCCAGTTGCAGGCTAAAACCTTTTTTCCTTCAAACAGGCTTTTAATACGGAAAGTTTTAAAAGAATGGGCTAGGAGGTACTGTACTGTTTTAATTTTAATTATTGTTTTTAAGAGCTCTTTCTCTCTTTTAATAGCATGTTTAGTCTTTATCGAGCTGTGGTTTTAATTCTATAAACAGTTTGATTTTATTGTAATATTCACTGTTTATATGTTTATGTGTTTTAATATTCACTACATATGTTTTAAAATTGTATTGTTTTAAATTGTGAGCCACTCTGAGTTCCAATTTTGGAAAAAAAGCGGGATATAAAGAGGAGGAGGAGGAGGAGGAGGAGGAGGAGGAGGAAGCATTGCCCATCCAAATGAGAATTCTAATGAAGTAGTGTTGTTGTTGTTGTTGTTGTTGGCGTGGTGGTGTGTGCTTTCAAGTTGTTTCTGGCTTACCCAATTTCCACACAACAACACTCTCCCCTGTCATTCCATTGCAATCCTGACGATGTCTTTGCTGAGAAAGGAGCATGACAGGAACACTCCCCTCCATACCCAACTGGGTGCCTGTGGAAGAGAGTGTGAGGGACACATCCTTTCCTCCTGCACTGCAGCCAGCCTTCTTTCCATGCTGCAGTGAGGAAGGAAGTGTGTGATTGCACTTCCTGCCTTCTGCATGGCAGGTAAGTATGACAGCATTGCGCAATTGCGGGCAATTAAAAGATTTAATCCATTAAACAAATATCCCACGATCATCACGCATGGAGACAGGATGGCAGTGGGACCATGACAACACTGTGCAAAAGCATGACCCTTCCTGTCTCCACAGGGGGTCTGTGATGCCATGCAGAAATGGGCTTACAGTAACTCTAAGGTGAACCTATCATGGGGTTTTCTTGGCAAGATTTGTTCAGAGTGAGCCTGCCTTTTACTTCCTCCAAGAGGATTTGAATCCTGGTCCCCAACCTGCACTAGCCTGTTATAGCACTATGATTCCACTTTCAACATCCTATGGAATCCTGAGGTTTGCAGTTTTGGGAGGGGCTGGCCGGCCCCTCCTGAAACTGCAAACCCCAGGATTCCATAGGATGTTGAAAGTGGAATCATAGCGCTATAACAGGTTAGTGCAGAAATGGCTCTAGTTCAATCCTGAGAACATTACACCATGCTGGCTTTTTTACAGCCCCCAAATGTCTAGCCCTACAAAGAGTGAGACGCTGAAAATCATTTACATCTAGACCTCTGTTTGCTGTGTTCACATTCCCTTGTATAACTTTGCGTGCCCCTTTTCTTTGGATGCTTAAACTAGTTCTAAAGGCTTAATTAAAGTTTTAAGTTATTGTTTAAAATTTAAGTTATTGCAAGTTATTGTGTAAAGTTTAAGTTATTACAAGGGGAGAAATTTTGAGACTGAAGGAAATTTGGGGGGGGTTTCTGTTAGGGGGCAATGCCCCCCTTTTGCCCCCCCACCTTTAACTACATCCTTATCTGTTCCATAGATTTAAAATTCCTCCTTGGAGAAATGAACAGAAAGCAGTGGCTTTAAAAGCACACATGCATACTTTATTGCCTCTTGTGTGACAAGAGCCACAAATATTCATCTCATCTTCTGGTGGATTGGGAGAGGGAAAAATGAAACCCAAAGTATCCTGAATGGCATTTATTATTCCCCAACAAGCTGTGAAACAGGATGAAACAAGAGATGAGAATGGGTTTCAAGGCAGGAAGAGCTTGTAAAATGACAGACTCAAGTAGCAGCTTTGGAAATTTTTCAGCCCAGAAGATGAGCAGAGAGACAGTAGAGGTTTGAGAGTTCGATGAGAGAATACCAGAAAACCAGACCAGACAAGCAAACAAGTCTTTAAATCACCACAGCATTGTTCTGACTCAGAGCTGCCAAACCAGTGTCTCTCCAGATGTGTCTGGATTTCAGCTCCCATCACTCCTAACCATCAGCCATACTGGCTGTGACTGAGGGGTGTTGCAGTCCAAACACATCTGAAAGGATACAGGTTTCCAAATCCTATTCTAATTCCTCGTTAGAATTTCCTCAACACAATCTGAATTGCATGGATAGTTTGAAAACCATTTGCACAGTTTCCAGACATCAGAGTGTATAGAAGCAGGCACAGCTTATTGATCATGCCACGCAACATAAAATGTGGCCGGCTGAATGTGATTTAGCTATACCACACTTTCTTTGCTGAAATGGACAGAGTGTTGTCCTATCAGTGGTGGCATTTGAAAAATAGGGAGGAAGCATAGAAGTGACAAAATATCTCTAATTTGGCAAGCTGCATCTCACTCTGGCATGGGATCAGCAAAAGGGAGCTTGGAAGAGACATAGCTCATGTATAGGAATATGTCTATCCTTGACCTAGCAGGATGATAGTCCTAAATCCTATTAGGTCCAGGTAGAGGAGACCTATTGAATCAACAACATTTACCCAAGTGTTGATCCTGCTCCAGTTAAGAATAGCCAAAAGGATTCAAGTCAATATACCAATTCATGTCTATTTGTGAAAATGACTTCCCTTCATGTAATAACAGGAGTCCAGCAGGGAGGTGGGCTCCGTGTTTGGGTAGGTACTGGTTCCCCTGCCCCTTTTGGAGCCAGTTGTGTACCTGATACTAGGCTTGTCCATTAAATCCAGGTTAATCTACCCTGTCTGGCAACAGCTCTCCAGGAAGGTTTGATTCCCCCACTAGACAAAGAGAGACAATCACCTCACATGGCACATGCTGGAAAGGTTAGCACCCTCTTATTACCACCACCTCCTGGATATTCCTAGTAGATACCTTTGGTTGTTAAATGTACTGTTTCCATCTACCACTTCACCACAGCAAATAACACTCACACACCAGATGCCGCGCAACTCTTCAGAGGATCTATATATTCTTTGATTCAGATTACCAAGAAGCATCTTGGCCAAGGGGCCTTTCATGCTACACAGTTATAGCACTACAATTCTACTTCAACTGCCATGGCAACATTCTATGTGATCTTGGCATTTGTAGTTTTTGTACGTATAGGTGGCTTCAAGTTCCTTCTCAATTTAGGGCAATCCAAACAACTTCATAGGGTTTTCTTAGGCAGGGAAAACTCAAGGGTGGTTTGCCATGGCCTTGCTCTGAAATATAGCCTAGAGCATGCAGTATTCCTTAGCAGTCCCAGCTTAGTTTCCAAGATCAGATAGGATCTTAGAACCTTCAGGATATTGGGGTCTATTTGCAGTTTAGCAAGGAATTAATCAGAATTCTAACCAGAGCTCTCTAGTGAACTAAAGCTCACAGGATTCCATAGCGTGCTTCCAAGGCAGTTAAAGTAGAATCACAGCACTATAACTAAGGCCATTTCCACCCTACACTGTTACAGTGCTATTATTCACTTTCAACATCTTTGGGAATTCTGGGGTTTTTAGTTTACTGAGGCCAAAGAGCTCTTTGGCTGAGAAGTCTAAATGCTCCCCTAAACTGCAAACCCCAGGATTCCATAGGATGTTAAAAGTAAATAATAGCACTGTAACAGTATAATGTGAAAATGGCTTGTGTGATGTAAAAGGGCTTAGGTTCCCAATAGAGTTTTGAAGCAGTAACAAATTCAGTTTCTCCATATCACACCTCCGTCCTTATATTAGCAAGGAGAAACTTGCCAGGCTACTGGAGACATCAAATCTACATTTATGCCTGTGTGGTATAAATCTGCACTCATATATTGCAACAAGATTCTGCTACACCACCACTTTTGCTGAATATTAACATTGTGCAACTGATTTTATATCTGCCCATGTGCCCGCGTATTATCTCATTGTGCAACAGCAAACACACAAGAGCAGTTTCTGAAGTCTCAGTGAATCAGGTAGTGCGTTGATGACACCGGCAAAGAGTTGTGCACCATCCAAGAAATTGCATGGCTGAAATCCTGATCGTTAGTCCCAACTATAGTGGTTAAATAGTGAATAAACACAAAAGTAAATGCACTTGATTCAAAGTCCCTGCTCTAGTCAGGATTAACAAGAGGATTTAGGGTCTGTGTGAAAAGGATACACTTGTGGCACTCCACTTATGCAACTATGAATTGATTATGTCCATTGCACAACAGCCAAAAAAAAATGAATTACATGACTAAGTGTACAAAACCAACAAGATTCTGCCATTATTTATATAACATTTTCTAGGTTGATTTTACTTAACAGATAAGTGTCTGAACAAGCCATCCCAGGTTACTGATTAACTAGTTGGAATTTCCCGCTCTGGAAGCTGCCCCCCAAATCCTAAAATAGCTTTGGTTGTAAAATACATCTTCTTTGTCTTCACAGGGCTGGCAAAAAGGCAAACTCAACCTAAAAGCTGAGCCAGGACGTTTTCTTCCTGCATAAAAACTGGGTGAAGCATAGTTAACCAATGGCATCTTGTTTGTCTTATACTAAAAGTAACTGGCATTTCCTGAATGCTTGGTTGTTTAATAAATCTATTGACCTGGAAACTTGACTTCATTCAACACTCTTGTCTAGTCTGAGAGATTACTTCATTTAAGTGCTGGTCACATTTAGCTCATTCTTTGTCACAAAACCTAACTCCTACATCTCAACACCCTGAATCACTATTACACTTTGTGAAAGAATGTCCAGAATCCTGAAACTGTCTTATGCATAAGTAAGTTCCCCTATGAAAACAGTTTGTATCCAGTTCAAAATTGTGAGGCTGAAGCTGCACACCTGGTCTCTTAATTTAGTTGTTCGATGTTGCCATTCAACATGAGAGATGCATAGCACAATGAATGTGTAAATCCACATGCAGAAACCTTTGCTGCACAACCCCAGTGTAGGATGTTACTGCCCTGGCTAGTCCGAGCTTTGGGGATATTAAAAGATATCCTCTTGATATCACAATTCGGCTTCACTTCTCTATTCCCTTCCACGTGCTTGCGAAGCCACCGGACAAGCACGTAAACAAGCTCGGCCGTTAATTGCCGTAATATTCCTACTACAATACAGGCAGGCCAGAAATAGCTGACTCATTGCTTTAGGAGACCTCCAGGCAAGTACTCTAATTAGGTATGCACGCCACTTACAAAAGAGCCTCTGCCCCGCGATGGCAGCTTGATGGGTAAACTATGCAACACCCAAGTACTCTGCGTCTGCATACTGGCTACTCTATTGTGAATCGCTACGATAACTCAATCATTCAGATTCTGACCTTTCGGAGGCTTTGTCTCCATCTCCAAATCTATTGTTTTCCCCCAAGTATGGCATAGCCTGCAGTCACAATTCTCCTTATAAAAACCCGTGATTCCGAGACCTTCCTCGGATCGCTCCCGAGTTTCATCCGGCCTTGCTGCCGCTTTGCTTGGCGAGCCTCTCCTCAGCTCCACATGCTGAGCTACATCGCACCCCAGCCTCGCTCTCCATTTTTCCGGGCTTCAGGACAGGTGAAGTATCACCCAAACCAGCAATCAAAATCCCTCTATACCACTCCAACCTTTATTTTCTTTAGTTATCTTGTATGAGTGTGTCGCATACACTGTTTTGCCTGTATTTAATAAACATCATTTATTGTTTGAACTTTTGTGTGCTCCTTGACTCGACCCGACCCTGTAGACATAGGGTTCGAGATCTCGCTACGTTACCCTGCCTCTCGTAACGCTAAGCACTGCTCTGAGCTGATTTTCCCCACCTTTTGTTGAGCACATTTTGGTGTCCCTCCTGGGACCCCCAGTACACAGGGTAACAAGGATCTCAACTAATATGGAAAAAAGAAGTGAGGTATCAGCAAGATGTAGTGTTCTGAGCATTGGACTATGACTGTGGAGATCAGGGCTTGATTCCCTGCTTGGCCATGGGACCCCCCTGGGTGTCCTTGGGTGAATCACACACTCTCACCCCATGATAGGGTTGCCTTAGGGTCATCTTAAGTTGGAAATGACATGAAGGCACACAAGAATGACAATTCCAGCTTTTCACTTGATTCAGTTATTGTGGAAGTAGGTGTGACTGATTGATTAATTTTAACTAAACACAACTGTGCATTTAACCAGGTAGTCCCCTACCTGCAGTCGGAAAAGATAAAGGCTAGGCATAGCTTGTACCAGATGTTATATCTCCCTTTTTAAATTGTGCCTGAAACTATCTGGCCACCTTCCACATTCTCAGTGTGATACTATAGTGAGCTATCAGAAATTCAGGAAGGAAGAGCAGGAGGGAAAAGTTAACATACATCTTTTTGCCACATGGAAAGTCCACTGTCTTCAACATGTGATTCCCAGATCCTGTTGTATGGACTGCTGGTGGAGCAGCATCCAGGCAGGAAGGCTGCCAGATGGCTTGCAGTTAGCACCAATACGAGCTCTGTGGACACACAGTGAACTGGAAGTACAGAGAGCATGGCAAAGCCTCATGAGATTTCAGTCAAGATTCTGCATCTCAGAGACAAAGTGTAAAATTACTGCATGTGGCCCTACCCATGTTATGTCTCCCTTCTTTCCTCTCAACCCACCTTTTAGCTGCAGGAGCTCTCCCCTCCCCTGTCTATAGGCTTTTAGTGGCTGGTAGAGAGCAGGGGGTATTGGGGAAGCATCTGGCTTTGTCCCTCTAGGCAGGAAAAGAACAATATGAGATCACCTGCCAAGATCTTCAGAGGGCCCGCGTAAGTAGGGCTGATGCCATTGTTATGTCATTCACAGGATGCTAGCCTTTATCTGCTGTGATAATGATAGCAGTGGACTAGGGATCCACATCTTCTGCGTTCTTTTTCCTCACACACAAGGATGAATAGATTACTTCCTAGATTTCTCCCCACCACAGGACACCAAATATGCAATTTGAAAGCACAACCAAATGTCCAACATTTGTGCATCGGTAATATATACACACATGCACAATGCACATCAATGTGTAATACACATTAAACATTGCATAGAATCATAAAATCACAGAGTTGGAAGGACCACAAGGGACATCTAGGCCAACTTCCTGCCATCCAGAAGTACACAACTAAATCACTCCTGAGAGGTGGCCTTCCAACCACCACCTACAAAGAACTTCTTGATAGTATGAGCAGTTCAACAGTGGAATATGCTGCCTTGGAGTGTGGTGGAGTCTCCTTTTTTGGAAGTTTTTAAACAGAGGCTAGATGGCCATCTGTTTTGTTTTGTTTTGTTTGTGCGTTCTTGCATGGCAGGGGGGTTGGACTGGATGGCCCTTGAGGTCTCTTCCAATTCTATGATTCTATGATATTACTGCACATTCCATTCTTGAACAGGTCTTAAAGCAAATAATGTTTTTTCTTAATGATTAAGAAGAATGTTTCTTTTTAATGTTTCTCTTTCTCTCTCTGTCTCTCATAATTTCACTCCAATGGTTTGTGAAGAAAACAAGCCTGCTTCTACTTCTGCATGACATCCCTTCAGACATTTAAAAATGACTATTATGTTACCTCTCAGCCTTCTCTTCTCCAAGCTAAACATAGCCAGGTCCTTCAGTCATTCCTCACAGGGTTTGATTTCCAGACATTTTACCCTCTTAGTCCATGCGCAATGTTCATTTGTCTTAATGTAATAGCAACACATGCACAGCTCTCCTTCTACAACCTAGAACTGAAAGTGAACATTCCACATCGGAACAAAAATGTCCAACCACTTTCATAAGGAAGCAAATCTATGCATAAAACTCCAATGGGTTTCCAGCCTATACTTCCCCTGATATCAAGATGCTTGGTCATGCTCAGGTGAAACTATCACCAACACTTCCCAAAATCGTGCCACTTTAATTCTGTGTTCACACTGAAATCCATGTGAAGTGCAATGTGGAAACAAAAAGAAGAATGTAATGGTGTGTGGAAAACAATAGTTTAATTCAGTGTTGCTCAAACTGGCATAAATGATGTTCCATCCCTCAGTCTGTCCAAAAACTCTGGATCTTATTATAGTAGCAACAATAGGCTCACTGTTCCCAAGGAAGATATTCATGTACAGTCAGCCCTCCACATTTGCAGGTTTGACATTCACAGATTTGATTATTTGTGAGTTTCTCCAACTGCCCTCCCACCTCAGGTGCTTCTTTTTTTGGGGAACCCTCTCTCTTGGTGGCTCCAATCAGGCTGCATAGCCCTTTCAAAACCCACCTCTGGTCCTCCTCTCCCTCTACCAGTCTGTGCCTGTCCAGCTAAGGATGGCTCTCTGCCCAAATTCTCAAACCCTGTACTTATGCCCCTCACACACCCGAGGAAAGAGATGGGCAAGAGAGAGGATGCACAGGAATACCATGTCAACCATCTCCTTTCCCTGACCTGGTTTAGTCCCTGGATGCCCACTTTCCCCATCCGTGCCTTTGCCCCTTCCCACAGACACACAAATGTTGCTATTTGCAAATTTTTCACTTTTGCGAGAGTCCTGTGTCCCTAACCGTAGTGAATGTGGAGGGCCAAGTGTATTTACAAACATTAATGTTGCTACATTTACCATTCACAATTAAGTTGTAAGGGCATAAGAGCTGCAGTAGTATGTTTCTGAATAAAGGCATACAAACAATAGCCATTTTCACACCTTACCAGTTCCCGTTGTGGTCCCGTCGTGATCTTGGCAGTGCCTTTGCCAGGATGGGAGCACGACATGAATGCTCCTCTCCACACCTGGCCAGCTCCATAAGGAAGGGAGCATGACATGCACCTTCCTTCCACAGCACAGCCAGCCTCTTTCCCATGCTGCATGGCTGGTAGTGATGGGGGCATTGTGCAATTGTGGGTCATTAACAGATTTTTTCCGTCAGTGGAATGTACTGCGATCACAATGGTTAGGGACATGTTGGCAGCGGGACTGTGATGACATTGTGCAAAAACACAATTCGCAGACCACTGCCAATGCATTCCCATTGCAGGATGGCAATGCCATGCAGAAATGGCCAATAACAGTAATTCCATCAGTATTTCAAGTTTCTTCCAGAACACTTGCATCTCACATGAGCAACATCTCTGTCCCACTGAGAACCGCTGAATTAATTAGCAGAGTGACCGAGGGTGAAGCTGAGTTTCAAGGCACAGTTGCATGGAGGAGAATAGATCACACAAACTAGATGCACAATGGAATGTGAGTCAGTCATTCCCTGGCCAATCTGCAGGTGGAGAAACTGCCTCAAAAGTGTTTCAAGATCACTATGCTGATAGTACAGGACATGTTATCAGAGCAGACAATGGGCCATCTGGCTGAGTATCCCTCTTCAGAATATGTTCAACCCTGAATGCTTTAAAGGAAGCCACAAATCTTGCCCAGGGTCTTTAATTCAGTAATGTTATATCTGTAAAAGCATCAGAGACCTTCTGGGTGCAGGAAAGAGAGGGTGGATGAATTTCTCTCTGCTTCCAGGTGGTAGTGATGAGCTTATGTTCTGAAGCTTAATTCTTCATAACCCTCTGAACTTCTGTCCTCGTTGCTCAGCTGTAAAATGGCTTTGAAATTCTCAAAGCCTCTTCCAGAAACTTTTTACCTCTATAAACTGTATTTTTGCAGAAATTGTAGGAGGAAAAAGCATGTGTGTACAGTTCTCAGAATCTTTCAAACCATCTGTATCACCCCAAATGCCTCTACATTATTTTTCCTCTAAGTCCAATTATAGCCTTCTGTCCACCTACAACTTTGCCTTAAATACAGTTGAACTGATCCTCTCACACAACAGTAAGACTAGGATCTTTTACACTATAATTCTGTAAGTCCCATTATGCATTATTAGATTAACCTGAATTCTGTTACAGTATGATCTATGTACTGCCATATGGATATTTTTAATTCACTAATCTCGGTTTTCTGCACCTGTAGTACCATTGCACATGGATACATATCTACATTTGGTTTTGCCCACAGTTGTGCATTTGCTGCCAGTAGCCGGAGTTATATAACATTGCAATTTAACACAAGGGTCAGGTAGCAAGGGTCAGGTTAGACCTCATCTGGAATACTGTGTCCAGTTCTGGGCACCACAGTTCAGGAAGGATATTGACAAAGGGAGGTTACCAAAATGGTGAAGGGTCTGGAAGCCATGCCCTATGAGGAGAGGCTTAGGGAGCTACGTACATTTAGCCTGACAAAAACAAGGTTGAGAGGAGACATGATAGCCATGTTTAATATTTGAAGGGACGTCAGGTTGAAGATGGAGCAAGCTTGTTTTCTGCTCCTCCAGAAACTAGAACACAGAGCAATGGATTTAAACTACAGGAAAAGAGATTTCACCTAAACATCAGGAAGAACTTCCTGACAGGCAGTGACGTTCGACCGTGGAATATGCATCCTTGGAGTCTGCTGGAGTCACCTTCTTTGCAGGTTTTTAAGCAGAGGCTGGATGGCCATCTGTTGGGAATGCTTTGATGGGTGTTCCTGCATAGCAGGGGGGTGGACTGGATGGCCCCTCTGGTCTCTTCCAAGTCGATGTTTCTGTGATTCTATGAGTCTAATGCATAATTCCACTGACTTAGGTTTCTGATTTGTGGTGGTCTCTGTGTGTGTGCAAAATATCCCCCACCTATACTCACTCTCTCTGTCTCTGTCTCTCTCTGTCTCTCTCTCTCTCCCTCTCTCTCAAAAGCACTAGTTGCATACTAAAAACATCTGCAGAAGAACTTCTGATGCAGCTGAGATCTCATGTGCAACCGCGCTGATAGACAGTGGTGTTTAAAATGACACAGCTAAATATACCATCTACCCAAGGCTTCTTTGCAGAATTCTAGATCATTTAAATACATTCATGCATTCAGCTGTAAGATTTTTTTCCCCTTATTTTTATTATTATTATTTTGGAGGACTGGCGAGGCACAAAGAAACAGTGTCATTTAGTTTTATGTGGAAACCCAGCTGCTGGACGAATTAGCAGCAGCAAAGCTGGAAAATATGATTTTGTGATATTTTTATAACAAGGTTAACACAGAGCTAACACAGGTGGCCCCACAATTAGTGCATCTAGTGTCGAAATCGACAAAGAGGGTGCTCACTGATGCCTTGATTTCTGTTGTGTTTTTAGAGCTTCACTCAAAGATGGCTGCACTGAAGCATGGAAAAATTACTTTTTGGATTGGAATGCCCAAAATCCCCCAGCCAAAAAGGCCGCTGGAGGATGTTAAAACTTGTAGTCCAAAAAGTAACTTTTCCAAACTCTGGCTACTATTAATATGTAAAGTGTTGCTTGGTGGCTGTTTTCATCCCACTCTGGTCACACAATTTCTTTTCAATTTTGATTAATTTCAATTAATTTTGTTGCGAGCTACTACTGCAATATCCACCAGTGGAACTTGAAATTATTTTGAGGGAACGGGCAATAGGAATGGACAAACCTGTGCTCAGTTTCTCTCGCTCTCCCTACCTTGTTTTTCCTGCCTGAAGTTCATTTTGACTCATTTCCACATCTGTCTGTCTACACAGAAATAAATGCATTTTTAAAACACATTTTGCTTTAATCTGTGCCAGCCACCTTGGATCCCACATTGAGAGAAAAGTGGAATATAAAGAAATAAAACTAAAATAAAGAAATGAATTTCTGATTTCTGATTTCTGATTTCTATGTCTGGTTGCGAGCATAGCACTCAATGCAAAGGCATAAAGTGAGGCAAGGATGGAGTAGGAGGGAAGGCAGATATATCACCAGGTGTAAAGATGCATCATCAAATTCCAAGAGCCAGCACGATATATTGGTTTGAGTGCTGGACTACAATTCCAGAAACCAGGGTTCAAATCCCTGCTCAGTCATGGAAACCCACAGGGTGGCATTGGGCAAGTCACTCTCTCTCAGCCTCAGAGGAAGACAAGGTTCAAAAACCCTCTGAACAAATCTTGCAAAAAAAAGGGATAGATTTTCCTTTGGGTTGCCATAGGTAAGAAACATCTTGAATGCACAAAACTGTAGTATTTTTGTTAAGCAGAATGCAGTGGGACTTGGTGTAGAAACAGAAGAAATATTTCTAGATGACCTTGGAAGGCTAAAAAAAAACCTTTACATTTAATGTCTTGAGAAATCCATCTTAGAATAGGAAAGGAGACAGACAAAAGAAATTGATCTAAGCTTTTGGAGTGTTAGTCTATTATTGTTTTATAATTTGTACTTGTCGGTTGGCCTTATATTGTAATTTTTGTATTTTATCTGGACAATTTGTTTCACAATTGTATGGTATAGTTTTATTATTCCTTCCTTCTCTTTGTGTTTGTACATGCGCATATATATATATATATGTGTGTGTGTGTGTGTGTGTGTGTGTGTATGTATGTATATATATATTTGGAGGTGTTTTATTTGTAAAGCACCATATGTAGAGATGCCTCTATATAAATGAACAACAACAACAACTTGGTTACGAGAACCCCTAAAAGCTGGCTGTCATGTGTGGGTGTAAACTAGCATCCATTGCTGGGGTTGGAGCCTCATGAGTGCTCCTTCCAGAACAAAGGCCCATACTGCACTGTGGCCATTTCTGCACTGGACTTTTACAGTGCTATTATTCCACCTTCAACATCTTATGGAATCCTGGAGTTTGCAGTTTAGGGAGGGCCAAGGCCAAGGCTTGTTGAAGGTGAAATAATAGCACTGTAACAGTCCAGTGCGGAAATGGCCTATGCCACAATCCTGTGACACATGCTGGTGTCATCCTGGCAGTGCCATACCTGGGATGAGAGCATGTTCCAAATGCTCCCCTGTGCACCCTGAGAACTGCCAGTGGATGGTAGCTTTCAGGACACGTTCCTTCCTTCCTTCCTTCCTTCCTTCCTTCCTTCCTTCCTTCCACAGTGCAGCCAAGCTCTTGTGGTGCTGCACTGAGGAAGGAAATACTTTGATAGAGCTTTCATCCTTCCCACATGGCCCCAGCTGATGCAATCATTGTGCAAAGGGGGCCTACTACTGGATTTTTTTCTGGTAATAGTATAACACGCAATCACGATGGCTGGGGATGAGAAAGGAGCAGAACCGCAATGATGTTGTGAGGGAGACTGGCTTTAATGTGTGGTACATGAAAGGATGGAGTGTGGTAAGGGACAAAGAGAGTAGCTAACTTCTTGAGAGAGGGGGCAAGTAAGAAAGAAGCAAAAGGCTTGAGTGCATTGACCAAAGAAAGAAATAGAGGGGTGAAAACAAGGGCAGGCTTTATCTAGACTCCCCTTTCTCACTAATCATTTTACAAGCCTTGATTGCTTACTGTTACCTCACTGGTAAACCCTGTCCCGGGGTCTACAATTTTGATATTAAAATATGATTCAATGTGCCTGAGAGGTCACCCGGATGGGCAGGCAGGCAGCAACAGTTGAACAATCAAAAAACAGGTCAGGCCAGTAAAATCCCCTGTCACGTAGCCCCAGGAGACCTCAAGCTGTGCAAACCCACAGTAAACAAAGGGTCCTCAGCCACTGAGGAGCCAACTTGAGGGAATTAGCATCTTTTCCCCAGGTTGAGCACCAATAGCAATAAAATCCTATCAGGCAAGGACCATCTACATAAATTCACACCACAACCCAATGCAACTGAAGATCCTGAGACTTTGGCAACACCTTGTAATCTCATCACGCAAAGGAAGTTACCATCATGGAGCTTCTTTTCCATTGCAACTCCCATTGTTCTCCCCGGGAAAGAATTAGCCCTCCAGGTACTTTCTCCCCTACAAATAGTCCCAGTTTTTGAGCTGTTCTTTGGATCACTCCCGGTCATCCCAGCAGACCTCTTCTCCGTCCATTGAGTAATCCCCTCAGCCTTCTCCGTGCTGAGCTCCACTTCTTTGCTGTTTTTCCCAGACCAAGGACTTCAGGAAAAGGTGCAGTATTACCCCAGCTACAATCCCTTCAATATTCCCCCTATCCAGTTTCCTCTCTTTTGCTTCTTAATAGGTCTTGAATGAGTGTGTGAGTGATTGTGTTGATGCGTGAGGCTTTCATTCAATAAAATCATTTTATTGGACATTTTTGTTTGGTTTTTGGCTTGGCCTGATCCCTTAAAAACTGGGTAAAAAGACCCCGCTAGGTTACCCTGCCTCTTGCATTGCTATTGCTCGTGCTCTGGCTAGTTTCCATTCCCCATCACATGGAGCACATTAAGGCGTCCCCCCCCCCCCATGGATCCCAGAAATCAAGGTAACATTACAGCAACAACAATAAGAACAACAACAACAACAACAGTGAGGCAAAGGTGAGTGTAGGAGGGAAAGGAGTGATATCCCCAAGTGTATAGAGGCATCATCAAATACCAAAGGGCATTTCTACACGGCACTGTTATAGTGCTACTATTCCACTTTCAACATGTAATGGAATCCTGGGGTTTGCAGCTTAGGGAGGGGCCTCTAGAATTCTCAGCCAGAGAGCTTTTTGGCCTCAGTCAACTACAAACCCCAGAATTCCACAGGATGTCGAAAGGCATGCTGAATAATAGAAATTTCAGTCTTTAGATTGCACGGGCCACACCAAGTAGCCTTTTGTTCTTATGTAACCAGTTTCATAGCTGGATTTGCAAGGGTTCGGGAAACAATAGTGCGAATGTTGGGTACTAAAAAAAATAAACAAACAAAATAAAAAAAATGTCAGCTTAAAAAAAAAAGAAAGGGGAATAATAGCACTATAACAGCGTAGTGCAGAAATGGCCCTGGTGGATAGACTCAATCAATGAAGCCATGGCCCTAAGTTTGCAAGACCTTTGCAGAGCAGTTGATATTGGGGATATTGGAAGCCTCTCATTCATAAGATCTTTTTAAGTTGAAAGCTGGCTTAGTGGAAAGTAACAACAACAACTTTCTTCTAACACTGAATATACATACTTAGCAATAGCATTTATATGGAGATTGGAAGCATTCAGAGTAAGTTTTACCTCTATTTTAATAGCTTTCATTCCTGACCTATTATTATTTCCTTCTGAATGGGTTTCTGCTGGTAAATCATACCAAAATCTGAAGTTTCTAAAATAACTTCAAAATAATTGATTTGCATAGTTGTTTCATGTATGTCATCCACCACAACAACCTTGCAAAACAAATTGCCCTTCTTCTTCATAATCAATCTGCTCTCTATCTCTCCGCTCAAACATACGTACACAACTTTGACCTAAATGGCAATAACCTTTCTCAGACCATCCAGGACTCTTTATAAGCTTCGCAGCAATAATTTCTTCCTGTTGTGCTTTCTGGAATCTGTCCATAAACTGTGGAGGCCAATACAACAGGCTATGCTCACGTAGTTAAAACCAGCTATGTAAATGGATTAATGAAACCTGAGCCTAAAGATTGCAATGCTGGGCTTTGCTTGCATTGATAGTCAGACTTCTGGGAGGCTCGAGCTGGTAAGGAAGTTGGGTTTGTTCAAAGTCCCCTCTATCTCTGCCATCCTTTATTTCTTTGTAGTCTTTTTAGACCTACGCTGTCTATGAATAGTTGCAACATTAATTTGCATCTTTAAAAATTTAAAAAAAAAGGCACAGGGGGAGAGGAATCAGATACTGTACAAAGTGTATTATTAGGCAAATCTCCAGGGGAATTTTTTATTTTTTAAAGGAACTTATTGGCAGAAAAGTTGTAAAATAATAAAAAATTCTTAGAGAATTCTTACTTTATCATACTTTCATCCACAGGTATTTAGTGGATATTTTTAAAAAAAATCATAAATCCTGCTGCACAATCAGTTTGGAGGGTTATCAATTTCATTGGTATCATGACCTCTATGAAACGTGTCTGGCATAAGTCTTGATAGGCATGGGGATGGAAGGAAGGAAAGAAAGAATAAAGTACATGAGAGGCTGTGAAGCATTCACAAAATCAGAACATATCAGGGATTCTGGCCTTGCTGTTCCCTTTTATAGAGCCCTTCATATGGTGTTTCATGAAAAGATTGGAACCAATGCATAGGTATTATTAAGTTAATGCCTGTGGTTTTTCCAAAAATTAAGTTGGAACATTGAGTACTTTTTTTTCTCCAATGAAATTTCATGTAACTTAAAGGCATTTTCCCTGGAATGATGGGGATAGTGCTTCATTCACTACATTTCTTCCCTGTTTGTTTTCATAGAATCATAGAACTGGAAGAGACAACAGGTACCATCCAGTCCAATCCCCTCCCATGCAGGAACCCACGTCAAAGCACCCCCAGCAAATGGCCATCCGGCCTCTGCTTAAAAACCTCCAAAGAAGGAGACTCCACCACACTCCGGGGCAGCATGTTCCACCGCTGAACAGCTCTGACCATCAGGAAGTTCTTCCTGAGGTTTAAGTGGAATCTCTTTTCCTGAAGTTTGAATCCATTGCTCCTTGTCCTAGGCCCTTTCTGCACGGCATTTGCCATGCAAAAGGGTGCCTGGAGCATCGCACAATTGTGAGAAGCGATCTGCACGACACACTCACAATCATGTGACGCTCCAGGGGCCTGCAGGTGCTGATCGCGCACCTTTTCATTTTCAGCTGGAAGCCGAAAATGATGCACGATCGCGCATTGCTCCCGGGCCCCGCGCACACTTACCTGGTGTGCGGAGCCTCTGGAGCTGCGCCGGTCGCGCTTCCTGCCCCAGCTCAGCCTGGGAAACTCCCAGGCTGCACTGCGAAAGGAAGAGGAGGGGCTCTTGCTCGAGCAGGCAGCTCATGCACAGCTGAAGCAGCAGGGACATGAGAGCCTCTCACCGGAGGCTGCTCGCACGATCCCCGTACCCCAGTGCCAGAAAAAGGTAAGGTGCAGAAAAGACCCTAGTCTCTCCTTTTCTCTTCTGCTGGCCCTGCTGAAATGCTTTACTCCATATAGCAGTAGTTGAGGTAGTTGAGGTGGCAGGTAGCATGAATGATAAAGAACAGGATGGAGGGAGAAAAAGAAAGAGGAAGCCTGTGACACACTGCTTTGTGGTATAGCTCAAACCCCTGTGAAGGAAAGCCTGATACAGAGGGAGGGATGTAGACAGCCTGATGACAAGAAAGCATAAAATGTGCAGAAGCAGAATTGTCAAGGACACTCAGAACAACCAAACAGTGAGAAGATGGAAGAAATGTGATGACCTGTGATTTATACGGACATACCTGAGAAGAAGACTTTGTAAGAGGTGATATGAAAGAATAAAATGTGTGTTTGTGTTTGTGTCTGTGTGTGAGAGAGGGGGGAAACACATTGAACAGCCCAGGAGAAAAGGATGTTACCCCAAAATGTGAGTGCTCAGGGGTCCACTGGCAATGCCAGTGCCTCCATGAGAAGATGAGGAATATTAGCTTAAAGAGGAATATTAGCTTAAAGAGATCTTTTACACTTGTGTCTACTGGTACTAGTGAAGGGAAGAATCAGCCATAGATCCAAAAAGTAACCTTAATTGTGTTTTATTGGGGGGATTGCAATCACACTCACATGATCTAGGCAGTCATGCAATCACACAAGGCTAACTAAAGCAAAAGGGAGGAAAGTTTGAGATAGCAAGATTTTCAGGGTGAAGTGGATGATATTTACCAATCCAGCAGAGCAGTGAAGAAGCAATGTGGCTTAGAAGCAAGTCTAAGGACAGTACACAAATGTGAATTGGAATGGCAGAGTGGCAACCAGCAATCAGTGCACTGCAAGTTGACTAGCCAAAGATTGGGGTTTACTCTTTTTCTGCCTGGAGGGTGAGGGTGTTAACGGTTCTCTGGCAGAGTAAACAATGGAGTCTGGAGAGTGGACAATGGGGTCTGGAATGAGCTAATAGATGTAGCATTAGGTGAAAAAGGACTAATCGTAGTCCTGACAGCTCCATAATTGCTGGACAAGTGTGGGGACAAAAGGGAAGTTTGATGCTCAGAGGAAGAGGAACCAAGACAATCAGCCATCCTGTGGGAGCATCTCAGATACTCTTGTCTTTTAAAGGTTGAGTCATTGAAGGCTATCTATAAGTCCATTATCACTGGAGTTTCTCTGATTGTTTCTTGACTATGACCTGGCTATGCCTCAAGGTCTTTTCTGACTTGATTTTGCAATGCACTTGTGCAGCCACCTTTTTCTTTTAACCAGAATATAATTTATATTTATGCCAATTAATATTTGCCAACTAAACCATATGAAAGCATGGGGGTGTATGGCCTAATAACTGGAAGATGGAAGGCAATTCACAGGTGGTCTGCCCAAAAAGTAATGGGATTCATAAAATTAGGGGTCATTATATGATGATATAATTACTTTTGATTTTATGCTAGATAACATGAATATAATCTATGGCTTACATCCCAGTAGGGTTAGATTTGGAAAGTTGGAAGAGTCATAAATCCCATCTCTCAAATATGTTCATCAACATATTTGGAGAGCTCCATATTGGTTCAGAGTCACTGCTCTGCTGACTTGGGAGCTCACCCACCACCACTGCTAAAGTATGACTAGGACAACTGTGTACACCACCTTTTCCCATAGTTTGTCTCCAGATTGGTCTGTTGGTAGTTCTCAGAAATCATCTGGCATAAAAGGGTTCATTTGGCATAAGGGCATTTCGGCTGGCAGAACAGATTGGTGCCCAGTCCTAATCACTGAAACCCAGCCCATCTTTATATTAGGATTGCATTTTTAATATAAACTGAGGGCACTATACCACAACCAATTGTGTATCTGTGAAGGTACCTCCCATTTCCATAATCCCAATGAATCAAGTGGCATGCTGAAGTAGTTAGGCCCCATCCAGGAATGGACAACTGCATATGGAACAGTTACACTTCAGGAATGCCACTTACACAACTATGAACTGAATAAGGATGTTACGCCATGGCCATAAAGTAGAACCATGTACGTAAGGAAACTTATATATGTATAAAAACACTAAAAGGTTGCCAGCAATTATTTTCTATTGAGTAGAAAAACAGGAGAACATCTGAAATTCCTCATTCTGCACACCTGAACAAGGTATGAAAGTCCTCTTTCACATCCAGCCAGTCAACCAGTTCCTCAAGTCTATAAAGGTGATGCCTTTTATACTGAACCTGTGCTGACGCCTTCCATAGCAGCATAGCACAGAAGAGGAACAGGTGGATTTTCCCTGTGAGGGTATGAATACCAGGGAACATTTACCCTACTAAAATTCTAGATGCCATTCAAAGGCAGAGAAGGCGAGTAGAGAAAATTGTCACCCCCTATTGAAAAAGAGGCCCTTGGTGAATTATTGAATGGCCTTTGGAGTTGCTTTCGGAAAAAATGTTGCCGGATTGGGGCCCTGATTCCAAAAACATTTTCCAGTGCACTGTAGCAGCTGTTCTTGGGATGGTTTAGAAGGAGGAATGAAAGGTGAAAAAAAAAATCTTGTAAAAATGGAAGTCAGATCCATTGACTGAATCCAACTTGCTTTTATTTAAGGAGGAAAAAATGTTAGGTATTTCTTTTGCTCAAACTCAAGAAGGCTTTTTTTTTTTAATGGCAAAGGTTGTGGTTATAGGCTAAGTGTTTGGGGGCATTTTGAGAGAGAAGGGAGCTCTTGATTCACCACTTTATTATAGGGCACGAAACACATCTGGCTGTAATCAGGCAAAACTAAACTACATTAAAAAAAAGATTCAGCAACAAAGATGATTTTCCCAGTTGAGTTGCAGACACCAGGACTTAAGAATTTGGGCTATTTACTCGGTTATGTGTTTTTAACGCATGCACAAAGAAGGATGTGGCATCAAGAAGAATACATCTGCCCACCCACTCACATTGTAGCAGATATGTCTATAACTGGTTGTCTGTGTGCCTCAACAGAATTACTAGGGGCAACTAGATTCATTGAATCATCTACTGAATGGTAAGACAACATTTATATCAACACCATAGACTGAAGGGGTCTACTTTAGCTGGAAGAAATAATTGGATTTAGGCCTGTTGTTGTAATCTCTGCACCTTCTGTACGCATGAATAAATAACCCAAACATATTCCTGGCATTATCTATATTTATTGTAACAGTTCTTGCCCACAAATCCTGAACTATTTCATCCTTACATGTGAGGGTGAATAATTACACTAGTTTTCTGCTTGCTCAGGAGAAAATCAATATTTGTAGCGGTCTTCCCCATTTTTGAGTGTCCTGAAGTGCCGAAGAGGAATCATTCTACACAGAAAAACTCACTTTTTTATGTGTAAAAATAAGGCTGACATTGCGGTTATGGGTTTGTACCTAGAGTTTTGAATCTGTAACTGTTCTGTATTTAATAAGACTACATAAGCCCTTTTTGCACCTCTCTCCCACCTGCCATGGGGATGGGAAAAGGACGGGACCATAATGACAGTTCTGCATGATGTTGTCACTGTCCTGTTCTTTTCCCATCCCAGGCAGTGCAGTCACAGATTAAATCATTGACATGTTTTGCCTGTCAATGACCCACGATCGCACCACCATTGTAGACTTACTCATCCTGTAGAAGCCCCAGAAGCACAATGACTGCATTTCCTGCCTCAGCGCAGCCTGAAAAACTACCTGGCTGCACTGCAGAAGAAAGAGGTGTGGCCATGGAACTTCCTTAATGACAGAGCCAGCTGGTGGAGAGTGGAGTGCTCTTGTCGCACTCCCCTTCTGGCAGAGTCTATGTTGGGATCCCCACTGGAGGATTCCACCAAAAGATAGGGTATGGAAAGGGACATAAGTTTAGTGTAAAAGCTCTCAAGCCAGCTTTAACAGCCAGCAGCTGCATCAGGTGCAGGAAGTCAGTTCAGCTGCCATTTCTGCACTACACTGTTATAGTGCTGTTATTCCACTTTCAACATCCAGTGGAATTCTGGGAGTTGTAGTTTACTGAGGCCAAAGAACTCTCTGGCTGAGGATTCTAAAAGCCCCTCCCTAAACTGCAAACCCCAGGATCCCATAGGATGTTGAAAGTGGAATAATAACACTATCACAGTCTAGTGCGGAAATGGCCCTAGTGATGCTCACTGGTGGAAGAGAGCTGGAAATGTTATCCTCCTTGTGTCCAACTGGCAGCTGAACAGACTTCCTTTGCTCATCTGGTTGCTGGCTGTTAAGACAGGCTTGGGAAGACCAGACAAGAGATGTTACTTAGTAATACATATGCAGTGATATCTTTAGGGGGCTGTAGGCTGTGTGGATCACACCAGGAGGCACTATTAGAGCCCGTATACCTTCATGTAGGATGACTGCCTTCGGTGCCTTCACATACACAGATCCAGTTGGGTAGATCAGGATGCCCAGTGAGTGGGGGCTCATAACAGTAGACTAGGACTCCCAGAATTCCAGCTCCTGGATGAAAGAGTCTTCATGGGGTGATACCATGAGTCATTGCACCCTAGTGATGCCACTGCACATATGTAACTAAGTAGCTGATGCAGAATGTTAGTGTCTGTTTTCTGAGCAAAAAGAAACATTTCCAGTACTGTGCAGAATAACCTAATATTTTTCTACCAAACAAAAAAAAATCTTCTGCAGTCTTTTGCGACCTTTGAATACAAGAAAAAACTAGGCAAGATCTTGACTTTTCTGTTTTCCTTCCCAGTTACCAATCTGTTTCAACCTAGGAATGAGTAATGAAGAATGTTCTTTCCATCCCTAGTTGTTAGAATGCTTTTTATCCATTAATGCTTCAGTTCTACAGGTCTGTTTTGAGTGGAAGGGGAGTATTTCTGTATTACAAAGAATGAATGTCCATCACCCACTAAGAGGATAAGAGGGAGGGCACTGATTTCCATAGATATTGCATGTGCAAATTTAGAAACAACAGCTAAAATACAAATGCTGCTGCAGTGCAATTCATCGCAGAGTGAGAAGACTATGTCTAGGTGACCTACATGCTTACCTTCTCAGCTAAATACAAATCTGAGATTTAAAACTTGAGATCTGGAACACTTCCAAATCCTTTTGTTTTTTACAATGGTGACAGAGGAGGGCAACTACAGATGAACAACTAGCCCCTGACCACTTTTGACATCCTCTGCAAAACAGGACACATGGCTAAAGAGGACTGTCCTTTGAAAAATAGGACACATGACCACCCTAGCAAGAGAGAAAAGCAGCAACTTGATGGAAAACATTCCTGGACATGCAAGAAGGTGTTTTGCCTCCTGTGCCTTCAGCCCAGACACTCAGCAAGCTGATATGAAACCTATGTCTGATTTTGGTTCTTTACTTTCAGTATGCTGTGTTCCTCTGCTAGAGACACAGGAACCAAAACTCGATTCTGAATGTTCAGAATGGAAATATCCTGGGTGAGCTGTGGAGGCATGCACTGTTGCATCCCTGTGCTTTCACCCACTCCATTTGTGTATTGCACTGACGTAATGGGGTTTTACCTGCTGCTTATCTAGAAAGTAAGTAGCAGAGACACAGACTGACCTTTGAAAAGATTAAAGATACCAGGGTCACCTGGCTTACTGTGACAACTCAATGTGGTGGTTAAAAAATTCTGTGTGTTCCCATCCCCTAAAACGGCTTTTCCAAGCATCAGTCATAACTCACTCTGCCCCTTCAGAACCAGCCTAGAGATGTGCAAAATTGTCATTTTGATTCTGACTGAGTTTCTTATTTCCCCACCAGCATTTCTATTGCATCATGTTTCCTTACAGAGTTAGGAGACTTCTTCTCAAACATGTCCAGAAGAGGATGACAAAGACGGTAACTGTTCTAGAAAGCCCTGTGTGTGATAACTGAAGCCCCTGTCAGAGCTGCTGATGACGAGCAGCAGCTGTTGGTCCCTGTTGCTCAGGGTGGAGATGACAAGCAGCAGCTGTTGGTCCCTGTGACTCTGGCTGGAGATGAGTCCTGCAGCTCAAGAGCTCCCCCTGCTGCCATGGACGAAGCAGGCTCAGACGTTCCTCTGCCTGCTCCTTTAGGGCAACAGGGATCTGATTCTGAAGATGCTTTGGAGCCTGTGTCAATAAGCCCACAAACAAGGTGGAGATTCAAGAGAGCTCAGCAAAGGGAGGCTTCCTTAAGTTCAAGAAGCAGTGACTAGCCACATCTATGTCTTGGGCTATATAACTGCCTGCCTGGAAGCTTTCCTTTGCTTGTGGTAAACTTCTTTTAAGCCCTCCTCTTGCTTGTTTCTTGCTCCCAGCACCCGGGTTCCTGCTACCTTGAATTGATCTCTGGACTCTTGACCCTTGGCTTTTGGAACTCTGACTACAGCATTTGCTTGATGCCCTGGTAATGAGCTCCCTTGTGTAAAGTGCTTGCTTGTCTCTTCCTGGCTGGACTTTGCTGGCTCTCACACTCCCTTCTCCGGGCTGGCTTGCCCCCCAGGTCTCTGACCTTGACACTATGAGCCTTAGGGAACTGGCTACATTTGTGTGTCTTCAAGGCACCTATCAACTTATGGTGACCCCATGAATTCCAAAGGGTTTTCTTAGGCAAGGTATACTCAGAGGTGGCTTTGATTAGCCTGAATTAAAAAGGACTGAGATATGATATGCTCTTCTACTGTGAAGAGTTGTTGCGTAGAATATGGAGTGAGCCTTATTTTTTGTTGCTTCAGAGATTTTTAAAAAAATGAACTAACGGATTCAGATAATGAGAAAGGAGATTGACTAAACATTAGGAAGAACATCCTGTCTGTAAAAACTGTTTGAAAATAGACAAGACTACGTCAGAGGATGGTAGACTGTTCTCCACGCAGGGCTTTCAAGCAGAGCTAAGGGTCAGTTCTTGGGGTTGCTTCAACAGTGAATTCCTGCACTGGGAGAGGGTTGGACTAGAATTTACTAGGTCCTGGTGGTCACTAAATGGTCCCCAGGATTCCCTCCGGCTCTGTGAATGATAGAGCATATTCTTTACTTCCCACAAGGCCACAGCTAGTGGCATCTGGGATAGAGGAAGGGCCTTCCATCTGCTTCTGAACCTTGCTGTGATGGATCTGTGCCTTCCTCTTCTTCTCTCCTTCTAAGGCCAAAACATGGTGGTTGCGATGGAGGGGGGACCTTTCATTTGGTTATAGGTTCAGACAGGATGGAACTGTGCCCTCCTCTTCTTCTCTCCTTTCGAGGACAAGGCAGTGGCAGTTGGGATGAAGGGAGGGCCTTCCATCTGCTTCTAGGCCAAAGCAGGATGGAGCTGTGTTTCCTCTTCTCTTCTCTCTTCAAGATCACGATAGTGGCCATTGAGCTGGAGGGAGAGGCTTTCATCTGCTGCTGAAACAGAAAATATCTAAAACAGTATCTTACAGGGTTTTTTTACAACTCCAGCCCAAAATACTTGCAATGGTGGGTTTAACAGGTCTAGTCAACAATCTGCTTTTCTGGGTGTGTCCTAAAATGTATGCCTGGCAGATAGTGCAAATGGTGCAAAGGGGTTTCTCAGCAGACACATGGATGTGGACCAGGTTCCCTTAGTCAAGGCAGAAAGTTTCAAAACAAACTGGTCTAGACTAAACAGATACGTGCAGAAAATGTATATCTCTCTCCTCACTCCTCATGCTAACTGGAGTCAGTCTTCTACCCTGAAGATTTTTTGGAGGGTCTGACTGAAATTCCATATGTTTCCATGTGGTTTACTTTTTACTTTATATTTTATTGGGTTTGGCAATGGTACACTCCTGGCCCAAAAGCTACAAATGTATGTATGTGCGTGCATGTGTGTGTGTGTGTGTGTGTGTTGCTTAATACTCTCCAGACCTTAAAGTCTTACTCTTTTCCCCCTCTTTCTTTCTTTTATAATTTTCAGGTGTATGTGTGTTAACACCCCAGTAGCAGCCCAAGGACAAAACTTTTTGTAGGGAGGAAAAGAGAGAAATATGCACTGTTGAGAGCCAGTGTGGTGTAGTGGTTAGAATAGTCTTCCATAATATGATGCCCCCAAGATGCCTCGCATTACAGCTCTCAGAATCTCTAGATAGCATGGCTTATACCAATTGCCAGCAATGGGAACTGCTGTCCATATGAAGAAGAACCTGAGCTGAGAGTGTTGGATGAAGTCTGGAAAGGCCCAGGGTCAAATCTCTCCATCCACCCATTAAGCTCACTGGTTGGGGAGCTGAACCTGTGGCTGGAATTCACTAAGGCAGTTGTGGTGCAACCTAGAGTTATGTGTTCATGATTTGTTTGTATTTATGACTCCTTCGTATTCTCTACTTTACAGAATCTGTAGGGGCCATGAAATTCCCCCGGCTCCCACTTACTAGGCACAAGCCATGGTGATTGAGGAGGATCTCTTCCCCTGTTGATTGGGAAGCTACTGACTCAACTTAATTCAAGAAGGATATTGACAAGCTGGAGTGTGTCCAGAGGAGGGTGACCAAAACAGTGTAGCCATTCCCTATGAGGAGAGGCTTAGGGAGCTGGGTATGTTTAGTCTGCAGAAGAGAAGGTTGAGAGGGGACGTGATAACCATGTTTAAATATTTGAAGGGATGCCATGTCAAGGAGGGAGCAGCCTTGTTTTCCTCTGCTCCAGAGACTAGCACAAGGAGCAATGGATACAAGCTACAGGAAAGGAGATTCCACCTGAACCTCAGGAAGAATTTCCTGATGGTCAGAACTGTCTGGCAGTGGAATATGCTACCTCAATGGAGTGTGGTGGAGTCTCCTTCTTTGGAGGTTTTTAAACAGAGGCTGGATGGCCATCTGTTGAGAATGCTTTGATGTGGGTTCCTGCATGGCAGGGGGTTGGACTGGATGGCCCCTGTGGTCTCTTCCAACTCTACGATTCTCTGATTCTACGACTGACATTTCCACCCACCTCTCATGTGACCAACCTCTGCTGCAGGGTGGGGGGGTCGACAGGAGCCCTGATTCTGCTTGTCACAATGGAAATCGCCCTCAGAGATGGTGGAAAGATCATTCAACTGCTTTCCAATTGACAGGAGAAAGACCCCTCCTGCTTATAGCAGCTGCTCCCCGATAAGTGGAGATTGATAGAGGGCTGAGATCCCACTACATCATTTTAACAATTCACAGCCAGATGGCTCTTTGGCCACGGTAAACTACAAACCCCAGAATTCCACAGGATGTTGAAAGTGGAATAATAGCCTTCCAACCCTATGAACAAGAGATCTCTAGGTGATTCTTTCCTCAACCATCCGCTTAGGTCTTGCAGATTCAGGCATATGTCTTCCTTGATTGAGGCCATTTCCACACTACACTGTTACAGTGCTATCATTCCATTTTCAATATCCTATGGAATTCTGGGGTTTGTTATTTACTGAGGCAAAGAGCTCTTTGGCTGAGAATTCTATATGTCCCTCCCTAAACTGGAAACCCCAGGATTCTATAGGGTGTTGAAAGTGGAACAATAGTACTATAACAATGTAATGCAGTAACCTCTCCTAGCATGACCTTTTCACATCTACCTGAACAGCCTGCGGCCACACTGAGTAATGCAGGTCTGTTCCGCTGGGAACTGGGCTACAGAAGGATAATGTTTCCATCCCCCTCCTGCCAGCGAGTGAGACTGACAATCAGAAGTGGAATCCCCCTTGCAATTCCTCATCACAGCCTCACTTGCTGGTGGGAGAGAAACACGGAAACATTCTGATTCCCAGCTGATTACATTGTCTGGTGTGGCTGCTGGCTCTTAGGGTACGTTTTTTAAGGGGAAGAGCTTTTATGATTGTGGCAGTGGTGCCAAAATTGTGAATATTTAGTATTACTGAAGAAGGAACAGCTATGGATATGTAACTCCAGGCTACAATCTGTAATTGTGCAATGGGATGCCAGCCTGAATTCACATTAATATTCTAATTCAAAACATATTTACTCAGACGTTGGAGCCTGCAAGCATGGTCTGTCTCACCAATCTGTTAATTTCATTCCTATCCAGGATGCTATGTCTAAAGAGAATTTAGGTTTGTTTCACACTGCATTTTATTTTAAAATTCTAGATTAAGACATCAGTTGTGGATTTAGAAGATGTCTCTAAAACAAGGGTGGTTGAAGATTTCAAGCTATTGGAGGCCTACAACTTCCAGAATCCCTCCTGAGTGTCTGGGTATGATGGGAGCTGCAGTCTAACAGCATCTAAAGGGACAAACTTTGCCTGTGTCTGCTTTTAAACCTACAGAGATGGCTGTCTGAGCCTTGGGGGAGTCAGAATGGGATAGAAGGGTTGCCCTAGAAGCAGCGACAGTTGATGGCTCTGATGTCAGTAAAGCAATGAATCCAGTCTGGGTTTTAGTTTGAACCTTAAAGGAGCTATCTAGGTGCTGAACCCTATAAGTTCAATAGCTCCAAAGTTCAGACTAAGGACCTTTCTGCACTACAGTATTACAGCGCTATTATTCTACTTTCAACATCCTGTGGAATCCTGGGATTTGCAGCTTAGGGAGGGGCATTTAGAATTCTCAGCCAGAGAGCTCTTTGGCCTCAGTAAACTACAAACCCCAGAATTCCACAGGATGTTGAAAGTGGAATAATAGCACTATAACAGTGTAGGGTAGAAATGGCCTAAAACTTACTCCCTCAGCATGGAAGCCGCAAGCATAAAAGCTACTTCCCAGATATCCCTGCTATAGCTGCATGAACACAACAAGAGTCCTGCCAGAGGTAGGGACCGATTTATGGCATTTCAAGGCTGACATCAGATTGACCAGATCCTAATCCCCTTTCCCCATTCCAACAGGAACTTGGATTAAGCCATTTGCCAATGCCAGCTTAAAACTGTGGTGCTGGGGGTAGGGTGATGTTCTTCTTTTGTGAAGAGATCCAGAAAAATCATGTGTCCCTGCTCAACCTCCAGTTCTCACCACAGTGAAAAGTCAGGAACCAGTGAATCATCTGCTATACAGTTCCTCTTCCCAACACGTGCACACTTCAGATTGCTCTTGTCCTTGCTACATTTTGCTGTGGTGTGCTTCCAAGTCATTTCTGATTCATGGCAACCCAAAAGGCAAACAGTGTGGAGATTTCTCAGCAAGGTTTTTTCAAAGGAGTTTTACCACAGCCTTCCTCTGAGGGTAAGAGAGAGTGACTTACCCGAGGCCAACCAGGATGATCATTTCCGCACTAGTCCGTTATAGCGCTGTTATTCCACTTGCAACATCTTATGGACTCCTGGGGTTTACAGTTTCGGGAGGGGCCAAGTGGGCCCGCCCAAAACTGCAAACCCCAGGAGTCCATAGGAAGTTGCAAGTGGAGTAATAGCGCTATAACAGACTAGTGCGGAAATGGCCTAAGTTTTCATGGCCAAGCAGGGATTTGAACCCCGACCTGCAATTCATTGTGCTATCTCTGTCTTGCTGCCTTTAGGTGCTGTAAAAAAAAGGAAAGGAAAGGAAAGGAAAGGAAAGGAAAGGAAAGGAAAGGAAAGGAAAGGAAAGGAAAGGAAAGGAAAGGAAAGGAAAGATGCATTTGATTTGTCTTGTGGACGTCTTGTGCCTGGCAGAAATTCAGTGAAGAGTTTTCCCCAGCATGAAAGAGAGAGAGATGGGAACTCTCCACTAGTCAATTTCGGGCTCTAGTCTTATCCCAGTTTTTAGAGAAGCTGGCTCTTGATGCGAGGAGGGGAGATGGAAACAGGACGTGACAGGACATGACAGGCAATTTTCAAAAAGAGCAGTTGGAGACAAGATGTGCAGTTGGGAAAAAAGTCGCAGTTTGGAACCTGATAATGTGCAGTTGCAGGGAGGCAAGGTGTTTATTAGTACTTATATTGCAGTATTAATCAGGTAATCTTGATGGAAACAGACAAAGCCCAGTTTTGGAGACGTACCATTTTGGAAGTACAAGTGCAATGAAGCAGCAGGATTGACTATTTCACTGGTGAAAGTGTCACTCAGTTGGAATTTGCACCAGTGCAAGAACCATTAGATTGTCCTATTGATAAACTCAGGCAGATTCTCAAATGGAATTGTGTAGGTAAGAGTTACTCATTCCTATGGAGAAACTGGAACAGATATGGGGTGTAAACAGGGAACAAAGCAGACTTTATGTTCATTTGGCCTTTCTTTTTAAAGTATGGGTGGATCTGTGCTGTTGGAATATCTGTTTTTCTTTTTTTTTAAGCCTGCGTAATGGCAGATGATTCCCTGATGATCTTTTTGTTCCACAATGTGTCAAACATGGCAAATTACCACAAATATACTGAAGTGTACAGAATTTATAGAGATGGGCAAATGTCTGTTTAGAGAGGGTGGGAAGAACAACCTGTTGTTGTTTTGCAGAATTTAGAAACTGAAATATTCATCCACTTAGCAACTATAGTTGTATTTGTCTGAATGTTGGCCAGGATCAAGGAGACAGAATATAACTTTACACTCATGGAGTTGTGTGTTGGTGTGCATTCATGAACTGCAACACTTCACAACCAAATGTGTAAAGTAATGTGGAATGCATGGTTGTAATGCACAACGCATGCGTGCATGTGCCACGCACAATTTGCAATGTGCAGCTGTATGTGCAATACGCAATGGCCTAACATGTACAATGGTACTGGATGTCCAGCTCTACTCCCATAACCTTCAGATGAATAAAGATATTGCGCCCTGGCCAAAAAAGTACAACCACATATGTGAAGGAGTTTCCGCAACCATAAATTACTAACCAGATGACAGCTAATGGATGTTGCAATCTGTGGTAATGATACAACACTGCAGTTAGTTCGAGATCTTGGGAAAATTCTATTTAAAATTAGTTACAGAAATAACTACGATTATAGTTCCACCCCAAACCCACATCAAAATGATTATCGTTATTGTTTGGTATTTAGCATTGCAGTTACAGATTCATAATTGGTCTGTTTTCAGTAAGACTGTGTAGCCTTACTGGAAATCTATGGAAATGTGACCTCTCACTGCCTTAAAAGCAAGCAGCTGAATCAGGGAAAAGTGGTCTGTTCAGCTTTCAATTAGGGAGCAAGAAAGATGATGTTTCCAGCCCCCTCCCAGCAGTAAGTGAGGTTGCCACAATCAGAAGCAGGACCTCTGTTGAAAGTCCTTGTTGCAGACACACTCAGTGGTGGTAGGGAGATGGAAACATCCTCCTTCTTGCACCCCGATCAGCAGAACAGACCACCTTCAATTGATCCAGCAGCATGTTCTTTAGGTGGGCTGCAAGGAGTTGAGCCAGGAGATGTTTCTTAGTTATGCAGAAGTAACTAAGTAGCTGATCTAGGATTCTGAAGAATGTTAATAATTTTTTAAAGTCTTTGCTTTCCCATTGCTCAAAAATAACTAAGGCCATTTCCATGCTGCAGTCCCATCCCAGCATGGGGACACATTGAAGCCAGTCCACGATGCATGCTACCACACAACGTTGTCATGGTCCTGCTCCTGTTGTGTCCCCAGCTGTAGCAATCACACATGATACTATTACTGGGAAAAAAATCTGGTAATGGGCCCCTTGTGCATGATAATCACATCAGGTGTGGGCCATGCGGGAAGGGCGGAAGTGCTATCAAGGTGCTTCCTTCCTCTGTGCAGCACAGGAAGAGGCTGGCTGCACTGTGGAAGGAAGGAGTATGTCCTGACTGCTATCATCCACCGGCAGCTGGCTGGGTGCAGAGGGGAGCATTCGTGACGGGATGACGCTGGATCATGATAAGGTGTGGAAAGAGCCCAAGACACTTTTACCAGTAGGGAAACATGCACACTCTTCTTGTCCACCTTATCTTCAGCTCAACACCCACAATGAAGCACAATGTAGGAAAGTTCGTACGAGGCAGCATGAAACCTTTCTTGACTCATGCCATATTTCCTCATTACCATGTAACAAAGCTGTGCCTCCATAACAGTTAGAGTAACTTGGAAATATACATCTACACTGCAAGACGAGTGAAGTTATTCCTCAGTACGTTAAAGTTGTAATGCAATTTAATTTTACCATAATAGCTGCATGTAAGAATTAGTAAGCAATTAGTAAGAATTGAGCACTTTCAAATTGTTTCCAGTGACCCTAAGGCAAACTTGTCATAGAGTCTTCTGGGGCTGAAAATATGTGACGCAGCCAAGGTCACCCAGTGGGTTTCCATGGCTGAAAGGGGACTCAAACCCTGGTCTCCAGGGTCGTATTCCAAAGCCCAAAGCTCAAACCTCTACACCACACTGGCTCTCTACACAAAGTAAACAGTAACTTGTAATTAGTTATTTCTAAATTCTAAATGGGTACATAAGACTAGGAGAAAGAAGAGATTTACCATCTCTGGCTATGTATAAGGGAGAAATAAAAGGAGAGTATAAAGGAGAGCCAGTATGGTAGTAGTACAGGTATTGGACTAGGACTCTTGGAGACTGAAATTCACAATCCTGTATGGCCATGGAAACCCACAGGGTGATTTTTGGCAGGTTGCATGCTCTCATTCTAAGAGGAAGGCAACAGCAAAGCTCAACCGAATAAACCTTGGCAAGAAAACCTTATGATTGGGTTGCTGAATGTCAGAACTGGTTTCAAGGCTCAAAACAACAGGAGGACAGCATGGAAACATATAGGGGCATTTAGAATTCTCAACCAGAGAGCTCTTTGGCCTCCGCAAACTACAAATCCCAGAATTCCAAAGGATGTTGAAAATGGAATAAAAGCACTATAATAGTCTAGTGTAGAAATCGCCTAGATGAGGCTGCTCCAGTTTGCTTTTGTCTGAGCCTACTGAAAAGGGCAAGATCCTGCCCTCTCCTTCCTGATGAGTTATCTGAGTGCAAACTACTTTTGTACTTTGAACTCAGTTTGCAGCAAATGAAGTATGCTGAAAACAAAGGGGGAAAGTGGAAGGAGCAGAGAGAAACTGGGAGCCTTTAAAAGCAGCTGAAAAAGTGGGATGATAGAGGATTAATTGGCATTGTCCCTGCTGAATTGGGATAATTGGAGGGTGTGTGAGTGGTTACACACCATTCACGAATGTGCAACTGTATGTGAAACAGTTTATACTTGCAGAACTTTCCATACACGATTGTGAAGTGTGGGTAGGCATTACACGATGCCCTAAAAGTAACATCAAAAGTACAAGGCAACTTATGTGTGTGCAAAACTCCACCAGGATGCCAGACATAGTTTCCAAGCAGTGGGATGTTGGGAATGAAGAGAAGATTGAATTTTACAGACTGATGATTTGTATTAACTAGGTAATTCTTTGGCTACCAGCTTTTGGATTCTTTTTTTTTTTTTTTAATTATTAGTGGCATTTATGTAATGACCCAGGTGACAGACAGTCTACCATTCCAATTATAAATGCAGCAAACAGCAATAAGAGAGGTCTTGACACTGGCAAGAAAACCACTGACTGTGTTCAACTAGCATTGTGTTTCACTCCACATGCTTATAAGCTTTTTGCCAGTTTTTCTAATTCAAGCAACTTGGAAAAACAGCAAAGAATTCTTATGTTGCCTTGTATAAAATACTGGAGAAAACACTGCAGGGAAAGCAAGCTTGTTCATAAACAAAATTAGGAGGTAAATAAATAGAATGATTTCCCACCAGTTCCAGGTAGGATCGGGACCAGTATGCGGAGCACAACCTGCCAAAGTGTACTTTTGTGGTGAGCCTCATTAAACATTTGTGTTGGAGGCCCACAACTAATTTTAATGAAAACCACACAACTTGATGTTTTTGTTGGAGAGATTGATCATTGGCTACAATGGATGAAAATAGATTCCCCCCTCCCCAAACAAACATCTATGTGGGATCATTTTTACCCCCTTCTGACTCTATAATGAGGAGGCAGTTTGTTAAAGCTGTTAGGAGGCTGTTTTATTCACGCTGTTCTTGCTAAGCAGACAGGACAATCCACAAGGAGGAAACTACAGTCAAGACAGTTGTTAGAGTGAATTAAATGCATATGTAGTTTAGAAAGCAACACAACAGCGGACAAGACTGGCAGGCTGCATTGCCAACTTTTAAATTAGTCACAACTCCCTTGTTGAAAGAACTTCATTGGCGGCCAGTCTGTTTCTGGGCACAATTTAAAGCGCTGGTTTGACCTACAAGAACATAGCTAGCTCAGGTCCCAGTTCTCTGAGGGACTGTATCTCCCTTAGGAGTGCCAGCCTCCAGTTTTCGTGGGTTATCCTCGGGCAGAAGATGAGGATACATATTCTGCCAGTTCTGACGTGCTCAGCTCCAAACAAGAGTAAAGAGCTGTGTGCAAATCTCCAGCTCATCCTGGAGAGCAGGAGCTCGCTACAACTTCCAACACTTAATTGATTTCTTTTGCTGCAACTTGTAGAGACTTGCTAGGGAGTATTTAGTTAGCTTCTTGAGTTGGAAAACGGCCACTTCGGAGAAGACTTCTGACTTAATTTCCAAACAGGAAAATACGTCCTTTCTCTCACCCGCTCTCACTCTTTGTTTGAATGACAAGCTGTGAGCAACTAGGGCTGTACTTAATGAATAACGCTTAATGACATCACGGGAAGCTATCCTTAGGTTTCAGGTACTGGCCCAGAAACCTCAGAGCCCAGGATGATTCTGAATTGGCAACCCTAATCTCCCTATAGGAGCCTGCCTGTGTTTTGAGACCTTCTGGGAAAGCCCTTCTCTCTGTCTCACAGCCCTCACAGGTACATCTGGTGGGAACATGGGAGAAGACCTTCTCGGTGGCTGCTCCCAAGCTCTAGAACTCCCTTCCTAGACAGGTTAGGCTGGCACCATCCTTGCTATTCTTTGGCAGCCAGATGAAGACTTCTTTGTTCCAACAGGACTTTGAGGGCTTATTGCTCAAATGAAAAGGGCCTTTCTGAATGTGCTATTTGGCCACCCTATATGTGGTAGTTCCATTCAAGCAATGAATGTGAGATGTAGAGTCGAAGGCTTTCATGGCCAGAATCCATTGGTTCTTGTGGGTTTTTCGGGCTTTGAGACCATGTTCTGGTTGTATTTTCTCCTGACGTTTCGTCTGCATCTGTGGCTGGCATCTTCAGAGGAATGGCGAATTGGAAGTGGAGTGGAGAATATATATGCCAGTCTCCTCCTCCAGAGGGGAGGGAGCAATTAGCATAATAGTCCTATGTGTGTATTGAATACTTGTTCCTGGAGGGAGACTTCCTGAGCTCAGGTGGGGCTCGTTAGGGCTCATTAGTATCTTTTGTCTTTTGATTTTGGTGTTTTTCAATACTGGCAGCCAAATTTTGTTGACCTTCCGAGTCTCCTCTTTCCTGTTAAAATTATCCAAGTGTTTGTGGATTTCAATGGCCTCTCTGTGTAGCCTGACCCGGTAGTTGTTCGAATGGTCCAGAATTTCTGTGCTTTCAAATAACATTCTGTGTCCGGGTTGGTTTATAATGTGTTCTGCTACTGCTGACTTTTCTGGCTGGATCAGCCTGCAGTATCTTTCGTGTTCTTTGATTCGTGTTTGGATGCTGCATTTTGTGGTCCCTATGTAGACCTGACCACAGCTGCACGGTATGTGGTAAACTCCTGCAGAAGTTAAGGGATCTCTCTTGTCCTTTGCTGAGCGAAGCATTTGCTGAATTTTCCTGGTTGGTCTGTAAATTGTTCAGAGGTTATATTTCTTCATGAGTTTCCCTATTCAGTCAGTGACTCCTTCGATATATAAAGCCTGAAAAACCCACAAGAACCAATGAACGTGAGGATTGTGTCCCACTGCAGTCAATGAATGCAATGTATCCACATCTGCGGCAATACAGACACATTCCCATAGCGTCCATTGACTATAATGGGACACAACGCTTCGCACAAGCTCACATTCACACACACAGAGGCCGCATCAGAAGAGGGCACACTGTACTCTTTATTCGTTGTTTTCTTTTTAATAGCCATGGTTTCAACTGCTTTTAAATCTCAGGTTAATTTAATTATATCTTAGCTTTTATATATGAGTTGTTTTAGCTCTAACTTATAAGCTGTTTTGAGCCTGGGACTTGGGAAAAGGCAGGATGATGCTAATGCTAATACTAATAATATTAATACTAACAATATTGGTCCCTAATAGCAGCTTAGTCTGTAGTTCTTAGCAAGTGAAGCTTGCCTCCATGCTATGAAAACCATCATCTATTGATTTTTTTTGTTTTTGCTTACGAAGTTGGTGTCCAAAGCACAAGAACAGGTGAGGTCATTTTTGTCAGGCCATTTGGCAACCCTGTAGAAAAACCCTGTAGTTTTTCAAGGTGAACAAATACTGGAGACGATGAAGGCCAGATATACAGATAGATCCAGTCATGGCTGGTGGCTCCAGTGTCAGTCACGTGCTGAACCCATACTTGGACCATAAAGATGCTGTCCTAGGTTCTGGACCCATCTGAGGGAGTACGCTTCAGCACCTTGGACAGTTCCTTTAATGTTTTAACCAGGAGCAGATTCACCACCCTACTGAGATGGGATCCATCAGCTCCCACCGGGTCAAGTCCTTACCTTTGATGCTTCCTAAGTGTTACAATAGCCGCATGGACACTTCTTTCCTGTACATTCATCCAAGGGCCACAATCAGGAAAGAAAGCATGGTTTGGAATATGTGGAGCCTAATTATGTGAGTATGGTCCTGTATCAAACACAATCCACTGGGCAAGCTGCCCCTCCTTTTCCCTGTTGTCATCTGCTCACTAGCTCTCTCTCTAGGGGATGGGCATGTGAATAGCAACAGCAGGCTTGATGGCACAACCATTTCCATAATCCATATTTCCATCCAACTTTTTCCTCTGCCAAATAAGTAGCCAGCAGCAATTGTGGTGAGGAAGAGGAGGATCCACTGTGGTAGGAGGGTTCTCCCAAACAAGGCCCCCAAACGAGCCCCTCCCCCAAAATCTTAGAAGCCACCATTGACTTGCCTGCAGACACTGCTGCTGAGTCTGTCATCAATAGGGTTGCCATACTTCCAGTTTCCCTGAATTTTACTTGGATTCTAGGCATGCAGCCTGGTGCCCACTGGGACCATCATTTGGCCAAGATTCCAAACTTTTTTTTTTAAAGTAAATTTCTAGTCCTTTTAGGAGCTGAAATATGGGGCAAAATGTAGAGGTGCTCATCTGTCTTCTGCAATAAATAAGTCTGTCCCTGTCTTTCAGACACAAGGGAAGGGTGGGTAAACTGTGGAGAGCAAGAATCAGGGGAAGGATGCACTGCAAAGTCAACAAGATTGGTTTGGCAATGGAAACAATCACCGAGAGATGTAATTATCTAGAGAAGTGGCAGGGTCTTTTTCTTTGGAGGTCTTCAAAAAGAGGCTGGACAGCCACCTGCTGGGGATGCTCTAGCCAGATTTCCTGAAGAAGGTTGGATGCAATGGCCTGTGGGGTCTCTTCCAACTGTATGATTCTATGACTGTAGCCATAGTACTCAGTGCTGGTCTGAATAAACAAAGAGTCTGACCCACTTTAAGGCAGTTTTGCATGTACTGGGAGCAATGTGGGAGCATCCAGCCCCAGGAGACTGTCTGGTGGCAATACATCTGATATTAAGTGGGAAAGAATTGCTTGCTTTTCAGAGCAAGAGTTCATTTTGCTAGCAGATGAACTCTGAAGCAAATAATAAAATTTTGGACAACAGAGAAAGTAAGCTGGAGGTGCTACATTCCTCTAAGCATGTTAGGCTCTGAGCAGAATACCATTGTAATAGGCACAATAATAGCAGCCATTTGTGTATTAATAGAGTAATAACATTTTCCTACCTCCTCTTCCAAATTGGCTCCCCCAGTGTTGGTCTGGGACATGGACCACCCAAGCAGTCCAGTAGAGGGAGTATTGTAGGCAAAGGTTAACTCCAGCTAAATAAAGAACCCAAAAATTAAAAGAAAAAGAGTGGGAGGGTTTGAAAGACTCATGAAAATAATAATAAAAAAAATCCTCCAAAACAAGGCTATATTATATTAATCTGCATTGGGAAAAGTAGTCAGCAAGATGGGACTATAGAAATACAAAGGGTTGGATGCATGAAAAATGAATGCAGTGCTTTGCTTTTGGAAAGGCAGGAAGCTAGGAGCATGCAGACTTCCTGGGGAAATACAAGAATATCAGTGTTTTTATATTTCTGAGTGCAGCTATCCATTTTGTGCCTCCACCTCAGAAATGCACACATTTGCATGGCTGGCAGTAGAAGCACAACATAATTCGTGCATACATTGTCAAAATTCAAATGGTCCAAAGCAGGTACAAAACTGCACACAATAGCAGTTGCATGCAAATAGACATGTACATGTGGGATCTGTATACAAAAAAAAAATGGACAAAACTGGTTAACGGGAAAAGGTCTTGCAATGTGATGCAAATACAAGAGGTGACAAGAGACCATAGATGGAATTTCAAGAAACACAATGAATTGCAGACTGAGGCTGAGCTTCTTGTTGGAAATACAACACTCAGCATTTGAAGAATTTAAATGTGTTTTTCAGTGCTTATTATACTCATCAGTTGTTTCAGGTCATTTTGCTTGAGAACTTCTTCTCCTGTATTGGGAAAGGTAATGGAATCGCAATATCCTCTTTCACCCCGTCACTACCTTTGTGCTTCAATGGCTTCACTCCCTGTGTTTGCTTTCTTGCACTCGAAATCCAACAGCATCATTTATACTATCTTGTTTGCTCCACCTCCTGCTCATGATTGGTGCTTAAAAAACAACAACAGCAAACCATAATTGCACAATTACATAATGATACCCTTACAAAATTACCTCCACTCTCTCTTCTTATTGGGAACATGAGCACATACCACACCATTTCCACCATTTTTTTCTATAATTTTTTCCCATGAACCAACACTTGTCCAGTTCTGCTGTTGTATATTATTCTTTAAACTTTTGTCTACTTACTCTTTATTTCTTCTTTAAACTTTTCCTCACCCCTGTGATTTCTCTGAGCATTAATCCCTAATAGGATTATACCAGAATTCTGCTACTTCACTATTTCTCTTATTTTAAAAGATAATTTAAAATAATATAAAAAAAATGCCAGAGAATAGATATCCAGTGCTTGTCTTGGGAACTCTTGGAATCCTGGCATCTTCACAGATGAACTGTCAGAACTGGTCAGCAGTATCCCTGCTAGAGATCCCAAGGAAATCCGTCAAGGAAGAAGGAATTAAACCACACCACAAACACACCCACTATGTTCTCAATATTGCAAGGAATTGGAATGAGACATTCACACCCAAAGTGGTTGCTAAACCATAATGGGATAGTGTGCTATTAAGGGATTATTTCAAGTGGGAAAAGAGTTGATTTCCAAATGACCAAGCAGTGGTACAGAACAGTGCAGCACAGAGGCTGTTACCGCACTATACTATTATAGTGCTATTATTCCACTTTCAACATCCTATGGAATTCTGGGGTTTGCCATTTACTAAGGCCAAAGAACGCTCCAACTGAGAACTCTAAATGCCCCTCTCTAAACTACAAACCCTAGAATTCCACAGGATGTTGAAAGTGGAATAATAGCACTATAACAGTGTAGTGCAGAAATGGCCAAAGACAGGACTAATGCATTGCAATTAAGTTATAACAATGTCATATGATAAGATCCTTAGAGAGGGCAACAATGATATGGATAAAAAGTATTTCAATGATCTAATATCTCCTAATGTATTAGCTACGCTATCCTGTCCTCTTTAAGATACAGACTAAGGCTGTAATTCATGATCACAGTTACAGATGTGTAAGTTATGCATTTGTAAATGATTTGTATTCCCAATCACTTTGTATTCAATGGTGTATGGTATATGTAGGGATCATAGATGTCCCCCAATCATGACTTACCAGGTAGAAGCAGCTGTGAGCAATAAGGATCTGTTCTCCAGTCACTTGGGAAACAGCAGACTGATTTTTTTCCACCCCCTGCCATGAGCAGTTTCCAGTGCAAGGAGGAATTGGACAGTGCTTCTGACTGTCCAGTTAAAGATTGCTCACAGGAGGGTGGCTGAGGCATCAGTGTGCGGCAACCAGATCCACAGGAGAACAAACCCCCATCTCCCACAGTGGCTGCTGCCCCATAAATCAAGATGGGGGGAGCTGGGCCAGGAGATGCTACTTAGTTAATACACTTATCTAGAATTGCAGCCTGACCTTCATAAAGACCATTCCACCTCTCTGCTCTGCAAAAGTGAGACCAGCTTAGTTGGTCTCACGGTTATGCTATGCCACTTCATTGCAGAACTGTGACTTTGTACTATCCCACAATCAATGCTCACTGTGCAATGATGCACAATGCACAACATGCAAAGTGCAACAATACACAATGGCACCACACGTGTGACTCTACTTTTCCAACCTTCCACTGAATATGGATGTTACCCAGTAGTCCCCAAATTACAACTGCATGCAGAAGGAAATTTCTGCATGTGGAAGACACCAATGGGATGTCAGACCCAGTGTTTTCCTGGTGGTTTGCTTTCTCAGAGTTCAGCTTTTTTTTTTTCCATCAAAAAACCCATCCCTAGTGTTGAGACATTTGTGTATTTTGGAAAAGTCTTTAACAATAAATTGAAATAAATTATGTCCTATCTGCATCAATCAAGCCTAACAGGCACAGGTATTCCCAACATGGAGAAGACTGTGTTGTACCCACTTGCCATATAGGCCTTAAAGAGAAGGAGTCAGTCAGGGCCGGGTGAGGGAATGGCACTTCAATTCACAACTGAAAATGGAAGGTTTGGCTTCAAACAACAGGAAAGGAGATTCCACCTAAACATTCCTGATAGTAAAAGCAGTTTGACAGTGGAAGATGCTGCTGGCTCGATGTGCGGTGGAGTCTCCTTCTTTGGGGGTTTTGAAACAGAAGATGGGTGGCCATCTATCAGGAATGCTTTGATGTGGGTTCCTGTAGAGCAGGGGGTTGGACAGGATGGCCCCTGTGGTCTCTTCCAACTCTATGATTCTATGATGCTATGCAGGGATTTGACTTTTTGGAATTCCTTTGAGAATATGAACCAGTCAGATGTGTGTGTATGTATTGGAATAAAGGCTGCACTCCTGCTGCCATTTGCCAGTTAAATATAATGGGACTTATTTCTGAGTGTTCATGTACAGGGCTGTGGTGGTTAGCTATCCACTGGATACCAGATTTTGCCAAAAATTGTGGTGTACTTTACTATGTCTGAACTCTTCAAAACAGCATCATCACATTCAGCATTTTTTGTGGACATGTTTGACTGTACCATTATTTGTGAGTTTCAAACTGTATTTTGACATTATACTTGCTTATTTGGGGGTATTTTGTTTTAATCTATGTAGTGATTTTCCTTGGGTCCCACATTAGGAAAAATATGGGATATTTGATTAATCAGTCAATAAAATGCCTTTCGCTATGAAGGCAGAGGCCATTTCCTCTCACTTATCTTTAATATCTGTCAGGCTGATTTTGTGTGCGCGCGTGCGTGTGCGTGTGCGCGCGTGTGCGCGCGCACGTGTGCTTAATTAGCTATTTAATAATTTTATTATTCTAACACTTCTTTATTTCATAACTTGATTTTACTGTACATGATAGGTTATACAACTGCAATATTTATACTTCTTTGCGATTGTTAGAAGGAACTGTGCCATAGAAATGCCTTAAGAAATAGGAGGAATTAAAATTGGTTCCTTCTAGAAGCATACTGCATCTGCTCTTGAAGGCACATTACACATTACTAGTTAAAATACAGTAAGGGGAAATTATACTTTAGCACTTTCCCTCTTTTTCTTGCTCTAATGCAGTCCAAACTGAAACCAAGCGTGTCTCTCTCTCCCACCACAGCCTGTGCAATTTTTGACAGGAAGAAACAGAGAGAGTCTGGTAACAGTAACAAGATATTTAAAAGCCATGTGTTGGTGTGCGTGCGTGCACATGCGTGCTGACTGTGCTGTTGTCCGCCAGCTGTGAAATCCAAAATCCACTGATATTTCACCTTCCATGGTTTGTCTTTCAGCTGCTATCCAGTATACCAATAGAAAAAATAGTTCCATCCAGGGCAAAGCACTGAATTGCATTCAAAATAGACACTGCCTGTCTGATTTGTACTAATGGCTATCTTACTAATTCAGTGGGCGGAAAAAAAACATAATTTATGCATGCATAACAGTTGGCTCTCCATACTTGCAGATTCTGTATCTACAGATTCAACCAACTGTGGCTTGAAAGTATTTAAAAAAAAAATCTGAAAAGCAAACTTTGATTTCGCCATTTTACAGAAGGGATGCCATTTTACTATCGCATCGTACATAATGGGACTGGGGCATCCATGAATTTTGGTATCTGTGGGGGGTCTTGGAACCAAATCCTAGTGGATACCGAGGACCCAATGTATATAGTGTGTGTGTGTGCATTCAGGTTACCTCTCAAGGATATGGTGACCCTTATGAATTTCATGAGGTTTTGTCAGGCAAGGAATACTCTGAGGTGGTTTTGCCAGTTCCTTCCTCTGAAATAGACACTGGCATATTATAAATTACAGCCCAGATCCTGCATTGTCATTCTAGTTGAGATGAGAGAGCTCCATCACTGCAGTCAGGGCAGACAATCCCCCTTCCACAAGCCGACCTTTCCAGCCTGGTAGCATCCCAACGGAAGCACTTCTGAAGTGCTGGAAACTGGAGCTCTGATGCATGTATGTATGCAACATGTTCCTGAGGGCCAGCACGGCTTGAGCATTGACTCTGACCCTGGCAACCAGGATTAGACATTCCCCACTCAGTCATCAGAAACCCACTGGGTGACCCTGGGCACATCACACCCTCTGAGCCCCAGAAAACCCCACGATAGGTTGGCCCTAGGGTTGCCTAAAATCAGAAATAACTTGAAGGCACACAACAACAGCATGTGCCAAATGGTAGCCAGCATGGTGTAGTGCTTTGAGCTTCGGACTACAGCCCTGGAGACCAGAGTTTAATTCCCTGCTCGGTTGGAAACAACTTGAAGACAAACAACAGCAGCAGCAGCAGCAGCAACAACCCTGTTTCCAGTTGTGGGATGCCTGAAGAACAGGCAGTTGGAGAAACTCTTTGGGGTTACTGCCACAACTGCTTATCCCAAGGCAGTCCATGACCAGAAACATACTGGAGACATCATTTCTCAGGGCTTTGATCTCCAGCCCCTCAGAAACACTTTGGTCAGGGTGTTTTCAGGCTGCAAATGTAAGCTTTCAAGCTCACGTTTGGTCATTTATGGTCAAAAAAACCTGAATTCCCCAACAGTTACAATATTGTAAGTCCAGCTTACAATAGTATAACTGCTGGACAGGATAGTAAATTTAAGCTGGTATCAATAATTAGGCACTGGCCCTAGAAAATGGAGGCACCTGAAGCATAAATAGTTTAGAGGTCTAGAGTGACACACACACAATGAAAGGGAGCTTTGTAAGTGGTAGTGCTGGGATCAAGACAACCTCCTGTAGGTCATGCTATAAATGGCAGTGTGTTTTGGGGAAATAAAGTACAAATAAAACCCTGTGCACCTTTCAAAATTGGATGTAATGTAAAATGTGGACAATATGCTCAAACCCACCCAAGGAAATGTGCATAAAATGTGTACGCTACAAAAATGCATACTTCAATCTGTACTTTTCCTTTAATAGAAAAGAAGCCCTAAATGCAGTTCTTCCTACAGACATCTGGCTTGGTGGATATCTGGCTTCTCACTTTCAAATTAGGCTGGTAAGGTGATGTGGAGCCATAATTAGCGTGTGTTCATCACCCTAGATCTCTGAACTGCATATGCTTTGGGTGTCTCTGTTTTCTAGGGCCAGTGTCTAATCACTGATATCAGCACAAATTTACCGTCACAGTTACTGATGTGTAACCTAGAAGTTCTCCACTTTGGTAAGAATTATTGCCTTTTCTAATAAGTTATGTCATCTCATGGTATGTCTGAAGTATGATAGCCTTAGTTTCATCATGTTGGCTTCTAGGGAGGGCTCAGACTTGATTTGTTCCAGGTTTCCCTTAACTTGTCTTTTTGGCAGTCCATGGTATATGTAGAACTATTCTTCAGAACCACATTTCAAATGAGCGCATCTTCTTCCCATCAGATTTCTTCACTGTCCAGCTTTCACAACTATGCACAGAAACTGGAAATACAATGGCAAGACAAATGATTGTGAATTTGGTATTTGACAGAGGCGTATCTAGGGTGGGGCAACTGGGGCACATGCCCTGGGTGCCAATGCCAGGGGGTGCAAGAAAGCTAACCCTCCACCCTTCTGCTCAGGCCTGCCGGGGTCCTTCCTGGCCTGGTGTGGAGGCAGCAGTGGCAGCAGCCGGCTTCCTACCCACCACTACTCCCCCACGTCCATCGGGGTCCTTCCTGGCCTGGTGCGGGGGCAGCGGCAGCAGCAGCCCTCCAGGGGTGGAAGCAGAATGCATCTTGTTTTTGGTAAGTTCTAGGGTGTGGAGCGAGATCCAACATGGTGTAGTGGTTTGAACATTGGACTGAGACCCTGGAGACCAGCTTTTAATTCTCCTCTCAGCCATGGAACCCCACTGAATGACCTTGGGCACATCACACACACTCAGACCCAGAAACCCCCATGATAGGTTCACCTTAGGGTCATCATAAGTTGGAAACAAAGGCACACGACAACAACAAAGGTGTAGAACACACTACAAACAAGACAATGTGTTGCCTGTAACTCCAGGGTGGGGAATATTTGGCCTTCCAGATGTTGTTGAACCTCAACTACCAAACCTAGCATAATAAGAAATTGGAAGAGTTTCTCAAAATCTCTGAAGAACCAGAGGTTTCTCAGTCATCCAGCTACAGCTCAGCGGGATTGAACACTGGTGCCACAGTTTGTGACAAAGCTGTCAGCAGGATAATTTCTTAGGGATCCAGTTCCACCAGGTTTATTTCATCTCTACCATACAGGGCCATGTTTGGTTTCACAGCATCCCTAACATGTTTGGCCTCTTGCTGACCCTTAACAAGGTAATAAACCAAGGAATGCCTGGACAGAAATCATGTCACTCATTCCAATGGCATGTGTGAATACCATCCTCAGGGAAAGCGAGGCTATATAGCATGACTTCATCCATTCTTCGATAAACATGAGAAATAGGAGCACCCAACGGCTCCCGATTCACGACCATTTTTGTCTATCAATTTGCTTTGCTCCCAGGGAAGCCTTCTTAGAACTTGTAAAGTCTGATCCCCATACTGGATGCCCTTCATGACAACAGACTTTGTTGTTTAAAAATAATTCTTCCTGCCCCCCAGGGCAGTAATTCTTACCCTGTCTGTCTGCCCCAGGGAGGTTATCTTTGCCAGACAGTGTTGTCATCCCCATAGACTTCCCTTGGGACATCTCCAGCAATCAAGGAGAGGTCGCACTTGGGAGTCATTCATTTCTCTGTCCTCATTAGGTTATCTGGGTACACTCTCCCTCCCCTCTTTGGAGGGCTGGTCTTTCTATAGATTCTGATTCACTCTTCAGTCACTACAGGCAAGATGTAATGTTGCTAATGGTAATATTTACTCTGTACAGGTGCTCTGCTTTTACTAACACCGTGCTTTGAGCAACAAGACTTTTGTGATATGACATCCTTTGTAAGTTTTTACTTTAAAAAAAAAGCTTTCTAAATGTTTGTCCTCAAGAAAATATAATGTATGCAAATATTATTCCATTTTCTACTGACTATAGTCAGCCCTCCACATTTCTAGGTTTCACTCTTGCAGATTTGATTATTCATAGATTATTTGCTGTCACCTCTGCTGCCTCCCTGTGCCATTTTTAATAGGGACTGCAAGCCGCCTGAGACTGAGAAACTGTGAACAAGGCTTGTAAGTCCCTATTAAAAATGGTGTGGGGCAGCAGTGGAGGTGGCAGTCAGCCCCACCAGCCACCCACTTCTTCCTTGAGAAAGAACCCTGATGCCTGAAAGGAATCCACGATGGGTTGAATATGGTGATCATACTTTTTTGTGTGTGCTAAATATGATTTGGGAGGGCCTAGAATTATTTGCATTTTTTCACTTTCATGGGGGTTCTGTGCACCTAACCCTAGAAAACATAGAGGGATTATTGTATATGCTGAATGACAGCCAGTGTGGTATGGTGGCTTGAGTGTTGAACTACAACCCTGAAGACCAGGATTCGATACCCCGATTGGCCGTGGAAAACCCTTGGGTGATCTTAGACACATCACACATTCTCAGCCCTAGAAAGCCCCATGATAGGTTTGTCTTAAGATCATAGAATCATAGAGTTGGAAAAGACCCCAGGGGCCATCCAGTCCAACCCCCTGCTATGCAGGAACACCCATCAAAGCATTCCCAGCAGATGGCCATCCAGCCTCTGCTTAAAAACCTCCAAAGAAGGAGCCTCCACCACACTCTGAGGCAGCAGATTCCACTCCCGGACAATTCTAACCGTCAGGAAGTTCTTCCTGAGGTTCAAGTGGAATCTCCTTTCCTGCAGCTTGAATCCATTGCTCCTTGTCCTAGTCTCTGGAGTGGTAGACAACAAGCCTGCTCTCTCCTCAACATGACATCCCTTCATTTATCGTCATAAATCAGAGACAACTTGAAGGCACACAACAACAACAACAACAACAACAACAACATATGCCAACATATACCAAATGATGGCCAGCATTGGACTATGGCCCCGGAGACCCGAGTTCAGTTCTCCATTCAGCCATGGAAACCCACTGAGTGACCTTGGGCAAGTCACACACTCTCATCCCCAGAAAAAAACGTGATAAGTTTGCCTTAGGGTCACCCTAAGTCAGAAATGACTTGAAGGCACACAACAACAACAACATACCGAATGCATTTTATTTCTTTACTTAAAACATTCATAGGATGCTTGTTAGGCTAAAATAGAAACACAAAAACTCTCCCTCCTGGATATTTATTTAGTTATTAAAATATTTGTATCCCATCCTATCTCATAAGATCTCTGGGCAGCTTACAATGAAATCAGTTTAAATGATTTGAAAGAATAAAAAATAATTTAAACATTCTAAAAGGATATTAAATTGAAACATGTTTTAATAAAAAGATTTGAACGACAAAAAAAATTGAAACATGTTAAAATTAAATATATACGTGTGTGTGTGTGCGCACGCGCGTGCGCGTGCATGTGTGTTTTAAAAAATCAAACCAATCTGAAACCATTTAATTATGCAGATTTGGATGGAATCATTAGACCCCTCTAAAGGCTTTAACAGAAAACCAAATCCTGTTGTTAGTCCCAAGTAAACCCACTGAAGAAAGGGGATTTGCCTACATATTGACACACCAGTCAACAGCTGAGTCAATGGATCTACTCTGTCTGTAAGGTTGCCAAAGGAAAGAAACTGGAAGGGTTTTTTTTAAAAAAAAAAAAAGTGATCTGTAGAAGAGGGGATTTCAGCAGATGTTGCAGGTAACAAACCAACACCTGCTAAAATTCCTTCTTCTAAACAATCATTAAAGGTACAAGGGCTCTATCAAATTTTCAGTCTGGCAACCCTATTTTTGGACTTATGGAAACCTTAAGGTGAACAGAGTTTTCTGGGGCCGAGAGAGTGTGATGCATCCAAGGTCATCCAGTGGATTTCTTTGGCTGAGCAGAGAACCAAACCCAGGTCTCTAGGATTGTAGTCCAAAGCTCAAACCACTACACTGTGCAGGCTTCTCAGTTTTGCTTACACACGGCCTTTGGATGGAGATCCCAAAGCATGGACAGTGTTAGTTAGGTCTCAAACCTTTAAACTTTGAAGGGCAGTACCAGTACTTTCACTACTTACCAGCTCTGAGTGCAACCCATGTAGTCTAGGTGCCACATGATTCTAGCACTATTATTGTTTAAGGCAGCAATATTTTTGTATCAGCTGAAGTGTCTGAACCCTATTGTCCTCTTCAAAGCTGGCAAGTGCCCAGCTGAGCACACTGACAAGGGAAAAGCCAGCCTGGGGGAGAGCCAGTCCAGTCTTAAGGCTGACACAGAAGCCCTTTCTGCACCCTACCTTCTTCCAACATCCTCTTGTAGGGATCCCAGCAGCGGGTTTGCCAGGACAGGAGCATGACGGGAGTGCTCCCCTCTGCACCAGCTACCTCCACGTTGAAGAAAGTGCGATGGCCCCACCTCTTCCTTCCACAGTGCAGCCAGGTAGTTTCCCAGGCTACGCTGGGGTAAAAAGTGCAGCCATTGTGCTTCTGGACCCTTCGCAGACCAGGTAAGTCCACAATGGTGGTACAATCACAGGTCATTGACAGGGAAAATAATTGTGCTGCCTGGGGATGGGAGAAGGAGAGGACTGCAATGACATCATGCAGAACCATCGTCACAGTCCCGTCTTCTGTCCCTATGGAAGGTTGGGAGGGTGGCACAGAAAAGGCCAGAGTTACAAACAGCAGCATGGTCCAGACAGTCTGCTGCAGCCTCTCCTAACTTGTGTTCTTCCTCATCAAGAACTTTTGTCAGCTTGACCACACGCTTGACCACACTTGCCAGTTGGACCACACAATCACTTTTGCCAGCTTGACCACACTCTGTATTGTTTGGTCAAGCGCGTCCCAATTTTCATCTGTGAAATGTTGGAGCGCATGCTTTTCCAAGCATCTGCACTGAGATTCGGGTGCACTTTTGGTTTGCCTAACAAAAGCGTTACCAACTTTTTGGACTTGGGAAGACATGCTGGGCTATTCAAAATGGGCATTGTGAATTGTGTGCAGATAGCATTCCACTCCATACTGTTGAAATAGCATCTCTCTTTCCCTTGCAACTATAGTGAAGTACGCTTGAAATGCATCCTGGTTGGGAAGTGTGGATTTGTGACTGCAGTAGGGTTAGCTGTGGAAATGAGGGGAAAGTTCTCCCGTCTCCCCAGTGGAAATCACACCGTTGGAAAGGGAAACTAGGAGGCCAATTTCTCCTTGCTTTATCTGGCCAAACTATACTGTGTCAAGAGCCAACCGACCTTCATCACCTGCTAAAGCACCTGACTTAGCTATGCGACAGCCTAAGCACCAGAAAATGTGACCCCTTTATGTAATGTCATTCCCAGTGGGCATAACAGGACAGTCAGATTTCTTTATTTTTATTTTTTATTTTTTTCATCACCAACCATGAGACTCTTCTCTGTAGTTGGAATCCACATGCTGAACATTCCAGCTGGACTGGACTGGACTGTTGGCAGACAGGAGGCCCGATTATTCCCGTTCCTCTCAGTGTGATATGTGCTTACCTGCTCTGAAAGTTATTCTGCAATGTGCCCTCCATGCAAGCAGACCATCTTCTAGAGAGGGATCTTGCTTTTCTTTCTATTCTGGAGGTGTCCTCTCATTGCACAGTCTTCCCGCAAAGTTGGCCAAAGGTCGAAGCCCATCCTTGAAGAGAGGCTGTGAGCTACATCCCAGCTTTAACGGGTGTTGCATAACAATGAGTGTCAACCCCAGAATGGCAACAAGGAGACACCGGGAGGGGAAGGGAGTGCATTCTAGGAACACAGCCCGGTAGATTCCTCGGTTCAGGTCCCAGACGGTTGACGAATGGAAGTTGGCAGACCTGCACTTGGCTCAGTTTGTCAGAACTAAAACAATTAATTCAGTGGTGTGATTGCAGCGGTTCTGGGTGCTCAAGGAAGCAACCAGAAACATTTACCTCCTTTAACATTTCAAAGAGGAGAACTGGGACACGTGCACCCAAGCAACAGCATATCGCAAAAGAAGGCAAAAGATGCCAGCCACAGATGCAGGTGAAACATCAGAAGCAAATACTAATAGAACACGGCCACAAAGCCCGGAAAACCCACAACCACCTACGGATTCTGGCTGTGAAAGCCTTCAGCTTTACAAGGAAAAAGTTATTAATGTTCTAGGAAGCTAGCAATGGCTGCAGCAGTTTGCTTTTGCCTGAGCCTACTGGGAAAGGTAAAAGTCTGGCCTCCCATCTTCCCTGCTGAGTGAACTGAGTGAAACTACTTTTGGACACTGAACCCAGTTGGCAGCCACTGAAGGTAAGCGGAGGACAGAGGAGGGAGGTGGGAGAAGGAGAGAGAAACTGAGACATGAGGCTGGTCTTGCCTAACTGCGGCAGTTGGAGGATATAGAAAACATACATACATATATATGTGGGGGGCGGGGGGTATTTCCCCCAACCAGGATGCTTATCAACTCTACTTTCCTACAAGTTTAGGAGCTGTATTTCAAAAAATTCTGAACTCTGGTATTATCACACACACAGCTGTCAAAGGCAGAGGCATTTCTCTAAATGCTACTAGAAAGTTCTGTACAATCTCTAGCTCATTCCACATCAACTTGAATGATCAGTTGCTGTTTTGCTTTATTTTATTATAGATTTCTTTTTTAAAAAAAAAACAGAAAAAAAACCCCTGCAAGAACTCTTGTAATTTTATCTACCGGGGAGAACGGTAGGAATGTGAATCCTTGATTATTCATGTTTGTGTGCAAGGGCAAACCGTTACTGGTGTTTTCTCTCCACGGGTGGAGAAAATAAATTGATATTTGTTTATGAAATATTCTCCCCAGTTTAGAGTATCCTGAAGTGTTCTGGAGGATATTTCTGTGCAGAAAAAATGCAAAGAAAATGTGAGGATTTTTTTTAAAAAAAAAAAAAGGAAAAAGGAAAAAAGCCACATGTTTCTCTGGAAAACCCACTAGAACACTTATGGATGTTGAGGTAAGTGGAAGAAAATTGCAAAAGTCTCACTGTCTCTCTCATTCCTTCCTCCTAAGGGTTTCCAGTTGTCAGGAAACCCACCACTTTTGAAACCCATCATTCTTGTATGCAGGAATGCAATAAACAAATATCTACATCCCTAGTGACTATATGAGTTTTCTATTGGAAGTGGAAAATCATAATACCCTAATGATCTGAGCTTGCCTGCTTGAAAGGAAAGAAAAGGATTCTTTCACGTGTTGCTAGCTAGCTTCTGGCAACCACAGTGGGTGCTAGACTCAATCACCACTGGAAGTGGAATGTGTTCGCTAACTCATATCCAGCTCTCAAATGCCGTCATTGCTCATTTAATCAACCCTCTTATGGTTATCAGTGCCCAGTTTTACACACCCTCCAACTGTTCTGATTTGGCAGAGATTGTCCTGATTAATCCTCTGTCATCTGCCTTTTTTTCAACTTCTTTTAAAATGTCCCAGTTTCTCTCTCTTTCTCCCTTTGTCCTCACTTCACTTCAGTTGCTGCACACCGAGTTCAAAGTGAAATGTGCTTTGCCCTCAATTAACTCAGCACGGGCGAGAGAAGAAGACGGGACAGAATCTCAGGCAAAAGCAAACTGCATATCTGGATATCTGCTCTTCCTCATTAATATTTTTTTGCCATTCTCACCACACTCTAATGTTACTTAGCCCTATGTGTCCTGGTATTCATTTGAGGAATGTTGTAGGGTATGCCATGAGCTATTTGCAGTCTATACAAGAGTACGGAACTCTTCTCGAATATCTAGAATGAGACATTCTCTGATGGTCCTGATAATCTTGGCCTTGAAGAATCTGTGCTCCTCAATGAGATTAAAGTAGTTGTGCTCTCCTAGTGAATAACTGAGTTTCTCATTGCTCCTTTTGGTAGCCATTGGCGATCCTCCAAAATAATCATTCCAAAGCAGCCCCAGAGTGGGACACAATGCTCCACCCCTCTCAGTGGATTGAGCATGAGTATCTTTATACCACCAGTGCTTTTGCCCTGGTGTTGATCCCATTCTATTTTGTTTTTTTTATTTATTTATATATATGTATACACACACACACACACACACACACACATTTAATTTTATATGGACCTCATTCCTAGCCACATGATCACAGTTGCTGCTGATAGGAGTACAGTCCTCCCTCCACATTTGCAGATTTGACATTTGGGAATTTGATTATTCATTAGTGTGCATGCTTACCCCCCCCCCCCACAATTCTCCTCCTCCCCTTCCCAAGCATTTTCCCCTAGTGCGGAGATCTCCCGCTGAGGCAAAACGGAAGGGAAAGGGGTGGGGGAGAAGACTGAAGAGCCTTCCTTTCTTTCTCTGGATTTCCCCCTACCCTTCCCATGTAGTTTGCCCAAGTGTGAGGATCGCTTGAGGCAAAACAGAAGAGAAGGGGGAGCAGGAGGCTAAAGAGACTTCCTCTCCTCCTCTGGAGTTTTCCCCCCTTTCCCATCCATTTTCTCTGCACTGGGGAAAAAAATTAGAAGGGGTTTATGAGTCACAAAAACTGTTGCAAGATGGACTGCCACTGCTCAGGATTACATTTGTCAATCCATTTCTTTCTGCTGATTCCTTCATTTTGTTTTCTCTTTCCAGAATTTGTGGCCATCAACATTGATGTTCAAGAGTGGTGCTGCACTGAGAAAGTCCACCCCTAATGTCACATGACTCAAGTACTCATTCCCCTGGCTTCTGTCTGTCTGTCTGTCTGTCTGTCTGTCTGTCTATCTATCTGTCTATCTGTCTGTCTGTCTGTCTGTCTGTCTGTCATCTATCTATCTATCTATCTATCTATCTACCTACCTACCTACCTACCTACCTATCTCTGCGTGGGCAATGGCTTCTACACAGCCTAGAATTCCAGTAATGCAGTGATCTAGGGCACATAGAAACACTTGCATGTATGGTTGTAAGCACAAAGGCTACTTCCCTATGAGCTTTTGCAGTGTACATGCAGGTACCAAAGATATTTCATTTGTGAGATGTCAAGTGTGGAGCTACATGGTATAGCCCCATTCTCTACTTGCCCGTTCAGCTTTCCGATAAACGAAACACATGAACAGGGCTGCTACCTTCAAGTGATTTTGTGTTTCAGTGAGAGTTTTGAAAATGTACCTTTTTTTTGACTACGTGATGCTCTGCCCCCACAGTTCCCTTTCTTCTCCCCTTGCACAGGCAGCTATCAAAGCCCAGTGGGGCCCCTACTGTTCCTGCTTATCTCTGGGAAATGAAGGGAAAAGAGAGACAGTTCAGATGATGGAGAAGCAGCTGGTCTCAGCTCAGAAGGAGTAAGGAATGAGCATACTAACTGATGGAGTGTATCCTTTTCCTCCCCCTCAAAGCCCAGAGCAGCCACATCTTCATGATAATTGCTCCCCCCACACTAGTAAGCAGCAGGAACAGTGACAGCTGCTGTGGTCCAGGACAGAGTGCTAAGAGCTAGAGAACAGCTTCCTGTACCCCATCCAAAAGAGACATATATATCTGTAAGCCACAGTTTTGCAGGCATATGTAACTGAGGCCATTTCCGCACTATACTGTTATTCCACTTTCAACATCGTATGGAATCCTGGGATGTGGAGTTTAGGGAGGGGTCTTTAGAATTCTCAGCCAGAGAGCCCTTTGGCCCCAGGAAACTACAAGCCCTAGAATTCCACAGTGTTACTGCAGTTTTCTAGTCCGAACTTGTGGGATATTAGATATCAAGAATTTGGCCTTCACTACCCATTCGTTCCCACGTGCTTGTGAGGCCCCCAGACAAGCACACACACAGGTGCGGCCGAAAATAGCTGAACCATTCAAATCACAATCCAGGCAGACCAGTAACTGCCAACTGCAGCTTTAGGGGACCTCAAGGCAAGTACCTTTTAAGATCACATTATGTATGCACGCTGTTTACAAAAGATCCCCTGCCCCGAGCAGGCAGCTTGATGAGCGGACTATCCAACTCTCAAGCACTCCGCGTTTGCATACTGTCTACAGTATTAACAACGCTGTCATAATTCAATCATCTAAAGTACTGACCTTTTGGAGGCTTGGTCTCCAGCCCAAAATCCATTGTTTACCCCAGGAACGGACTAGCCTGCGGGAACATTTTCCCCTATAAGAACCCCTGACTTTGAGCATCTCGTCGGATCACTCGTGACTTGCCTCCCAACTTGCTTCCTCTCCGTTTGACGAGGCTCCCCTCAGCCTCCACGTGCTGAGAACCTACGTTCCCCAGCTTCTTTGCTTATACCGGGCTACAGGACCAGGTGTAGTATTTCCCCACAAACTCCTTCTGAAAATCCCCTATCCATTTTCCTCTCTTTATTTCTTTAGGACTATGTGCGTGGCTGCGCAATTGTGCAGTATTTCTTAATTTTCTAAGTGAGTGCGTACGTTTGCTGTGATTTATAAATAAAGAAACACAATTATTATTTACTTCTGTGTGATTATTGACTCGGCCTGACCCTGTACACATTGGGTTCAAGATCTCGCTACGTTGCCCTGCCTCTCGCATTGCTAACTAGTGCTCTAAGCTAATTCCCATTCCCCATTATTTTGAGCACATTGAGGTGTCCCTCCCGGGACCCCCAGAAATCAGGGTAACAACAGGATGTTGAAAGTGGAATAATAGCACTATAACTGTGTAGGGCGGAAATGGCTTCAGTCAAAAAAGTCTTTGCCTGCTGGTAGAAGGGAAGGAGAGAAGAGACCAACCTGGCCTCATGAGGGAGTAAAAATAGCCCGTGGAGGAAAGTTACCAAAAAGGCCATTTGGGAAAACAGAGGGCAGATAGATGACTGACCAGACCTTTGGCTGGGCTTGGTCAAAGGAAGGAGAATTGAGCAGACCCAGCCTCTGTTAAGGAAGGCCCCAAACAGGCTACACTCAAAACAAAAACAAAAAAGCCCATGGATGGTCCAATACAGCCGCCTTCCTCAAGGCTGATTTTTAGAACATTCTTTTTAAAGTCATCCTTCCTCCTCCTCTTCCTCCTTCTCCTCCTCCTCATTTGGCCACAGAAGATATAAATGTTTTCAGTGTACTCTGTGGCCACAATGTCAAGAGAGGGGGGGAAAAATTCTCTCACCTTTAGGTCACCAAACCCCAATGTCCTACATACAGGTATGTTAGTTATAGATATTATTCCCCCTCCCTCCGCCCCTTTGCAGTGGAGGTTTTATTCATCCAAGCCGATGCCCTCAGAAGGGTTTGCCACAGACGAGACAGAAACATGAACTTGCCACTAGGCCACTGTTTATATTGGCCTTTGCTTCCCCCCCATGAAACCAGCTCCACAGGAAAGTCTAATATTTGAACTTTTCACTCTTATTTCATTTTATTAGACAGCAGTAAAAGTTGGCTTCTCCTCCAGGTCTGAGTTTTACACTGAAAAGGTTGCCAAAGTTTGCCCTTTTCTTTTTCTTCCCCCCGCCCCCCTTCTTTTGCCTGCAGTGCTGGGGCTCTGCTTTTGGGTTTGATAATTAATCTTTTATTGCAGGGAAAATAACAACTGGGCAAAACCAAAGGGAGTTTTTTTGGGGGGCAGGGGAAGAGAGGGTGTGTATAAGAGAGTTGTTGGATAAAGGACCACCCGGAATTAATTCCAACATACCTCGCTGAAGACTTTCCTTCCTTTAAATATGTACGCCCCTTTTGTATTAAGCATGACTGAAAACCAGACGCTGGGATTATCCTCGGCAGGATTTCACTGAGCGGTTGGGATGTGAACCTGCTTTCTTTAGCTGCTTTCACACCTCATCAGAGGGGCACCAAGGCAGACAAATTTGCCAATGCTGACATTTTGGATAGCTTACTTTCCAACATTTCAGAGATGAAAACTGGGACGAGGGTGGCCAAGCAACACCAGTGTGTGATCAAGACAGCAAAAGTTATTAATGTGGAAGAAAGCACAGGTCAGGAGAGACTGCAGCAGTTTATTTTTGCCTAAAACTACTGGGAATGGCAAGACTCATCCCTTACTTTCCTCCCCCCACCTCTGCTCCCTTAACTGAGCACAAGCTACTTTTGCACTTTGCACAAATTGAACTAAGCTATGGACCAAGGGGAAAGTGGGAGGAAGAGAGAAAAACTGGAACATTTTAAATGCACCTGAAAATATGAGATGGCAGAGGATTAACTGTGATTTTCCTTGCCGAATTGGGTTAGCCTTAAGCAGCAAAATCTCTTTTGCCAGCCCTAAATCTGCTCTGTGGGGACTTTTTACACATTTGGAGAACCCAGGTTTGCCTCTAGAAGTAGACACAATAGGAAGTTCCTGTCTCTCTTTACTACCTAATGAATGCATGGGTCTGAGGCACATATGTTGTGATCAATCAGTGTTGACACAGGCAGAGAATCGCAAATGATGAGGCAGTTAGAGCACTTTCCCCATCAAGAATGGCAAAAGTGTTTCTATTTTTTTTTCCTTTTTCTTATATACAAGAACTAGGGAAGACAAATCTGAGGTGCATAAAATGATGCACGTTTTAGAAAAAGAGGGTAGCTCTTTGTCTCCTTAGTTTATAACATTTGAGCTAAAGATTGGGCAAGTTACTTTTTTGGACAGCAGCTTCCATACTGTGGCCATGCCAGCATCTTGTTAGGCCATTTCCCCACTACACTGTTATAGTGGTATTATTCCACTTTCAACATTCTGTGGAATTCTGGGGCTTGTGGTTTACTGAGGCCTCAGATGCTTAGTCTGGGTTTGGGTGATTAACTGTTTGTTGCAGAAAGGTCTCCTAATGGGGGTGCTGAACTTTTTATTCTCGTGCATTTGGATCATTTTAAATTAGAGCTGGCTTTAACAGATTACAGTCCCCCTCCACATTTGAGTTAAGCGTGCATGGATTTGATTATTCGCAATTGCTGGGGGAAGGGAGTGGGGGAGTGGGATGGAAGGAGGACCCACATATGTATTCACTCATTCATGCAGGCAGGAGAGGGAGGGGAGGGGAGGGGAGAGGACACATGTGTTTACTCACTCACTCATGTGGGCAGGAGGGAACAGGGGATGGAATGAGTGGAGGCAGTGCACATGTGTGTGCTCACTTGCATGGGAGGGAGGCGGAGTGAGATGGGACAGAAGGGGGCACCCATATGTGTTCACTCACTCACTTGCTCGTGTAGCAGGAGCGGGAAAAGGATGGTATAGGAGGAAGGAGAGTGTGCATTCACTCACTAGCATGGATGAGGAGGGGAAAGGAGAGCGTTCTCTTTTTCCCTTCCTCCAGCTCCCCCATCATCACTTTCCCTCCTCCCACCCATACAAGTGAATAAGCAATCAAGGAAGCCTGTCATGCCCTGCTTCCAGGACCTAGACATAGACTCTGGTAACAGCTGAACCTGCTGAACAGGAGGAGACAGTACCACCTACCCTAGAGACAGAACAGGGAGCAGTGCCAGTCCCAGCAGAGAGCCCTGCTCCTTCTGACACAGAAGATAACTTACCTAAACCCACCTTCGTCCAGTGTAGGCACCAAAGGGAACACCTACACAGATCCCAGCAAATGTATACCGAGCAGCAATTAATCAAGCACCAGCTGCACTGATCTCTGAGCCTATAAAAACTGAGCCATTCCCCTCCAGAACTTGTCAGTGATTAACTGACTGTTTCTCCTGCCGTGTGTCTGCCTGTTGCTCTTGCTGTGCCTCTGCCCATTTTTGCTGCCATGCCTCTGACTTGGGATTATATTGACTGTCTTTGATTTATAGATTTTTCTGGAATTGTTTTTGCTTCATATTTGTGTAAGACTGTTTCCTTACTGGAGTGAAATAAGGAATCACTTTGTTGCAAGAACTGTTTGTCATGTGCCTCTAATCCTTATCAGCTGCCCTTTGGCCAATTGCCCAGACTGAGCGTGGACAGAACCCATGCATGGCTGGGGCCCTGCCACCCTGCCAATACAGGTACTTTTGTGTGTGTGTGTGAAACACAATTTGGGGGGCATATGATATTCATGTTCTTTCCATTTTCATGAGCCTCCTGTGCCCCTAATCTGCATGAAAGCAAAGGGCCAATGGTATCTCATTTCATTGGTTTTGGAAAACTGTTTTTAAAACTGTGATCATTGTGTTTTAGCTGTACTTGGTTTTAATCCATGCTATGAGTTTCCATGTGTCCCATGCAGGGAAAAAAGTGGAATATAGAATAAATAAATAATAGATAAATAAATAATATATTTATTTATTTATAATAATTAATTAATTATTATATAATTATAGTCAATTAATTTGTTACTCTGTTAATTAGTCCAAGTAAATAATCCCAAATCTCAGGTAGATAGCATAACAGTATCATACACTCCCTGCAGGTTCAAGGATTAACCAGCCTCTGAAGAGAGGATGCAATACTGGTATTCTGAGTGTTGCTTGGTTGTCCAGGTGTATGCATGAGTTCTCAGCTCCTCTGATTGTTGAGAATTCATCTCCCAGAAAAGTACCAGCCACCATGGATAATGATTAAGAATCCTGGTAGCTGAAGTCTTATTAAACATCTGGCGGACCAAAGGGTAAGAACTACTATCATAGACAAATTAGGTGGTGGACTTTACACAGGTTGCTAGGCAACCGTATCAGTTTTTCCACTATGCTTAACAACCCCCATAAATGGGAAAATGTTCACCTGAACGCTTGGCATTTGTGCAGAAACATCAGCATTGGGTGTTTTGTTGAAGAAGCCAGCTACTAGAATTAAACCCACATCTTCCTCTGCTGGACTTCACCCTTGAAATGCCAATGCCACCCTGCTGTGATGGAGATGACAGAAATAGGGTTGGCCAACATTATGAAGTTTGAAGCAGGTTCCCAAATAATACCCTTCTTTTCCATGGTAGTTCCACACTATAAGCAGAGATGATAAACCTTTGGCTCTTCAAATGTTTTGGCTTATAATTCCTATCAGTGACATCCAGCATGAGAAGGGAAAGAGATTGTGGACGTTGTATAGTCCAAAGCATCTTCAGGACCAAAGGTTTCCCTAGCCTGAGTTAAAAAGACTTCCCACGAATGTTGGACAGAACATTTCTTGCCCCATCTATCCTCCTGGATTCTACCATCCGGAGCAGCTTCTTTCACTTTGCTGCAGGATGGAGGTGACTTTGGCCAGGTGCCATTGCTGGAATGATATACAGCTTTTAGGTCCCACCACTTCACTTGCTGATAATACACTAGGCTTCCTCTCAGAGAACTTAAAGCTCACCCTTGACTCCCCTTACAACAAGGTATTTTTAAATCTACAAGTTAGATTTCACTTGTGACTATCACAACTTGGTAGTCTTAGCCACTACATAGCCAATATGGTTTTGTCTCCCACCTTGGCTCTTTTGCTGAATGAGGTGGGGCAAAAATAATTCTGTTTCTGTCAGAAGCAAATTCTGGTAAATTTCTACTGTGGTTACTAGGCAACTACATTGTTCTTCCTCCCCCAGAACAGACAGCAAAGTGCTGAAGAATATAGATGCTGTCTAAAGGGAAGGTCAGTCCCAGAATCCTTTTACACAACACATTTATAGCACTACGATTCTGCTTTGACAGTCCTATTCCTCTATGTAAGCCTGAGATTTGCAGTTTAGGGAGGGACATTTAGGCTTTTCAGCCAGAGAACGCTAGTGCCTTCTCAAACAGCAAATCCCAAGATTCTGTAGGATGCAAATACGGCTGTTAAAGTGTAATCACAGCACTATAAATATGTGTGAAAGGTCTCCTGGCAAATGGTTGTCATATCCTTCTGAAGCAATTGCTCTCCCCTTTAGCAGTGGTATGGCAAAGAATTCGACAGATAATGCTAAAGATGAGGCTTATATATCAATGGCAGAGCAAATGTCACACACATGGATCACATCCCAATGTGGTGCCCTTCTATTATATTGGATTACAATGCTTAGAATTCCTGGACTTTTTGAACATTTCTGCATTACACTGTTATAGTGCTATTATTCCACTTTCAACATCCTGTGGAATTCTGGGATCTGCAGTTTAGGGAAGGGGCATTTAGAATTCTCAGCCAGAGAGCTCTTTGGCCTCAGTAAACGACAAACCCCAGAATTCCACAGGTTGTTGAAAGTGAAAGAATAGCACTGTAGCAGTTTAGGGCAGAAATGGCCACAGTGAGGAAAGAGAGGTCTACCCAAGCATTGACCACTCTCAGGGCTTGGCCTTGATTCTCCAGTTTTCATGCATCATCGCCAGGCAGAGACAAGAATACAAATTCTCTGGTTTTGTAGAGCTCAGCTCTGGGCAAGGGGAAAGGATTGTGTGTGAATCTCCAGCTCAGCTAGTAAAGCAACAGCTTGCTCCAATTTGCAACGTTTTATTGATTCATGGCTGCAACTTGCAAAGACTCTCTGGGAAGTTTATAACTCTACAGTATGTAGTTGGCTTTCTTCTTCCCTTCTGAGCCTTGTGGTGTTACAGCTCACCCTCTCATCTACCTTGTGGCTAGAAGCAAGTCAGCTATATTGCATATTCCTTATCCTCTCTCCTTAAGTAAATGAGAAGGAATGAACCCTCATTTCACCTTGTTCTAAGAACATCCATTTAGCTAAGATTTCTGTTTTAATTCCCAAACCTATACATACACACACACACACACACACACACACACACATATACATACATATATATATATGAATATGATTTGTATGTGTATGTATGTGAGTGTTTGAATGACAAGATGCGAGCAACTGCGGTTGGTACTCCATGCATAACGCTTAATGGCTTCACCAGAGGCCATTTCAAGCTCTCAGGTTTCAGCTCAAAAACCTCAGGACCTGGGATGATCCTCAACTGGCAACCCTAGTCTACACTCACAACATCCCTGGTGGCACGGATGGATTCTCATCTAACTACAACTCCAAAAACTGACTGTCAGCCAGAAAAGATCATGGTTTATTAAATGTAATGTAAGATGCCCACAATAGTACAATCTAGTGTCCCCTCTAATATATGTTTTGTGGTTTAGTCCCGGTGGCAATGACTCTACTGCGTATTCTGTCCCTGGAATGCATAGTTAAAGAACAAATAATATGCACACAATGAACCACTGCTTTTTCTCAGCAGAAAATAGTCTCAAATGTTTTAACACTGAACTAAGGATCTTTGACTCTGCATTAGAGATGGAAAGAATATTTGATAATATTCAGAAAATATTTGGAATAAGTTTCTTGAGTGTTAGAAAAACCTGACAAGAAGTATCCTAGATGGGTGAGAATCTTCATAGTTCAAGTCTTATTTCTTATTTGGGTTTTTTGTACAGAAAATGGCATTTTCTAAATGCCAAGAGGAGTCTAGAACGTTTTTTCCTATGTGATAGACATGTCGAACAATAAAGAAATATTGGAGCAAAATTCATAATAGCATACAAGAAATCTTTCAGCATAAATTCCCAATGGAACCTAAATTATACCTATTAAACATGACCACGGGAACTTGATGTTAAATTTACAAGGAAGTACTGGAGAATACTACTATATATGGTTGCAGCAGCAAGAATTTTACTTGCGAAGTAATGGAAAAGAAAAGATTTACCTGATATTGAAGACTGGCTGCATGAATTAATGGGGATGAAAGAGTTAGATAATTTAACAGCTAGGATAAAAGGAAAATTTGATAAGAATACTAGGGAAGAATGGGGCCCACTCTTAAATTTTTTAAGAAAAAACTGAGAAAATATAATACTTACAGGTTGACTGTGTCTGGATTACATTCATGTAATCATAGTAAAAAGATGAAAAAATTCACATAGTTTTATGTTTAAGGGAAATATAAGTAAATAAAAGGTGTGACAGAAAGTTGGTGTACGTTAGGACTCTTTGTACAAAGGCAGGTTGAAATTTAACATAACCATTCTGTAAACGTAAAATACTGTAATAGATGTTTAAGTAAATTTACAATAAACTTTCTGACTGAGGGAAGGTAGGAAGTTAAAAGGGTTATAGTATATATAGGAAGAGACAGAAAAAAAAAATAAGGTGTGACAAGAGTAATTATGTGTAAATTTGTCGTAGTATGAAAATCAAATGTTACTCAAATTAGTAAATAATGTAAACATATGATAATTTTATGTTGTTTTATTTCTTTTATGAAAAGAAAAGAAAAGAAAAGAAAAGAAAAGAAAAGAAAAGAAAAGAAAAGAAAAGAAAAGGGTATTTTCTGCACTGAAAATGGGGGAGGGGGGTTTTGCAGGAAAATTGGTTTTTGCACAGAAAACATTATTTTCCATGCAGGAAACCTGATTGCTGCCAAGAAAATAACTTTCTGCACCAATTCCCCCCCCCCCCATTTTGCACAGAACAACTCCCAACCAAATTGTGAACAGCCTTTCAATATTGTACATTTTTCATGACTTCCTCACAGGAAGGACAAAAATGGGTAAGGTATTCGCTTTTGCTTGGAAGGGCAAAATTTGTGAAGTTTTGCATCTCAGCTCCCAATTTTTTGTCTTTCTCTTCCAGACGCCTCAGCTAGAATGGCCAACGGTAAGAGAGTACGGAAGTTGTAGTCCAAAACATCTGGAGGGCCATAGGTTTCCACATCTTTTCAGACTTCTGGGTACTAATTTTTAATCCTGAAAGGATCCAATTGATATCTACTTACCACTACTGACGTCACATATCCTTTGCTGGTGTGCACACACACACACACACACACACACACACACACTTATGGAAGACATAGCCCAAGCTCATAACTCCATTTATACAGCACATCCTGCTTCAATTGGGTTTAGCATTCCAAGACCTGAATGTCAACAAACAGAAAGAAAACTAGTGTTTCCACTTGAGTATCACATTTCACAGCTTGTAAACAGAGAATATTTCCAGAAAGTATATTTGTTGAACAGTTTTGTTCCTTTTTATTCCAGATGGAGCTGAAGAGATAAACCAATAGTATAGCTTATGGACTTATGAGATGTGGTTAGAGATGGCAACTGTTTTAATGAGATTACAGTTCCCTCAGAGCATTGCGACAGATGCATGGATAAGTCATCTCAGTTTTCATAAGATGCTGCATCTTACGCCTGAGTCTCCAATAGCTCCTTGCTCCTTTAGCCTCTGTTGTCCAAGCAGGTTCCCAGAACACGGTGCCTAGACCCTCTTCTCCAGTTCTCAGGGCGAAGAATGTCAGAGAGAGAGCGCTGCCTTGAAAAGAGTGTGCGTATGATGCCTTATGAAAGAGAAGACTGTAGCTAAATTTGAGAAAGTCTGGGAAATAGGAACATCTTATTTGAAGAATGATTGGGGTGAATCAGTGACAGCAAATTTAAAGCAATGAAGATAAGTATGAGACATAAATATTATGGAACAAAAAGGATTATAACGCTACAAAAGTAGACTATTCATAAATATGGGATAAATGTATCAAAATGGATAAGATAAGAAAGTCTTCAACATGTATGGGATAAAGGATGAGTTCTAAATATCGAAAAATAGATGTGAAATTCATAGATTGTTGTTATATCAAGACCAGTTAGGAGGAAGTCAACGTATGTGGAATGTAATGAGTTGTATATTTATTTTTTCTGTTTTTAACCATAAAAAATGCCGAAAAGAAAAATGTGTGTGTATGCACATGCATGTGTTTGAAAAAACTCATTTTTGCATTTTTTAGAAAAGAAAATTGAATGGTGCGCTCTGTCTAATGGTGATTGATGCTTAATTTATCATGCCTCTTGACTTCAACATCATCATGCCTCTTTGCACAATCACTCTTCTAGCATTGCCACATCCTGTCTCTTCTGACATCACAAGGGGTATCTTCAGGTCCCAGGTTTTGACCCTGAAGTCTAAAGGTCCGAGATGGTCCCAACCTGGAAGCCCCATGCCTGAGGCAGCTGCTTCACTCTAAACAACAGCAGGGCTATCTCTTGCATAAGCCAGTGGGGATGATCCTCTCTCACTTTCGTGCCCTTCTTACGGGCTTTCCAGAGACATGTGGCTATTGGACACTGTTGCAAACAGGACTCCAGGATAATGTGGGCCTTTCGTCATCTCCAGCAGGCTCTCCTTCTGTCCTTGTGGCAGAAATTCATCTCTAGGCACAGCTGTGAGCTTAGTGGTCAGTGTAAAGTGCAACATCTGCTTCTCTGAAAGAGAGAGAGAGAGAGAGAGAGAGAGAGAGAGAAGGCCATTTCCATTTCCTCCAAACGTTTCCCACCAATAAATTCCTTTGTAGGAAGGCCTCGCATCTCCACGCAGTTAACATCAACCAGCATTTGGGGAAATTTACTACAGACAGGGCTGTGCGAAGAGAATGGCATGTAGAAGAATACCAGCCAGCTTTAAAACGATGCCTTTTAAAAAAAAATCTCCTCCTTTCTCCTTGCATTTGTCTGAGATTTGTATGTCCTGTGGAAACAGCAATCTTCAGTCTATTACTTTGATCTTCTAGAAGTGGTATGTAATTTATTCAGGTCTCTTCTGGTGTGTCTTGAAGTGTCCTTATGGCTTAATGGAAAGTCATGAGTCACACTAAAATGGTCCAAAAGCAGCTTAAGCATTCAGTCTTTTACCTCAGTGGTATTGGATGTTCCAATCCTCTCCCCACTCCATTCCCCCCCCCCCCAATATCCTCTCCAACTCAGTACAGCCTTCTGTGCTGGCTCAGCATACTCGGCTATCCGGCTTAGCAGCACACATTCAATTGGTGCTTTTAAGGGTTGCTGAAGCAGCAAAGCAGGTAATGAAATCGACCATAACTCTCTGTCACCTGACATTAGCTCTGGGTAGGCATCTCCAAGAGGGGAATGGGGTATCTTTGCAAAGAAGAATGCAAGACTTTCATTTGGTAGAACTGCATGTAGATAGGTCTTTGAGTAAAGCACCCAGAACCGAAGAAAAGAAGAGCTTTCCCAAGGTGTGTTCTGGATGTTGTCGTGTAGAATACCACTCTTCGGCTGTGCAGCCGCAACAGCTGCCATGTCTTGTTCCAAGGTGTTCTATTTTGTCCCCTCTTCTCCCCACATCTCTATCAAAATTCCCCTTAGATATGCAATATTCTGTGGTCAATGGGCTTAGTCTTCTAGCCTCCTTTCTTATTTATTTACTTAGGTGATCTTTACACTACACAGTTATAATGCTATTATTCCACTTTCCTATGGAATTCTGGGATCTGTAGTTTAGGGAGGGTCATTTAGAACTCTCAGCCAGAGAGCTCTTTGGCATCAGAAAACTACAAATCCCAGAATTCCACAGGATGTTGAAAATGGAATAATAGCACTATAACAGTGTAGGGCGGAAATGGCCTTAGAGTATTTATATCCCACTCTTCAGACAAAAAGTCTTCCAGATTGGCTGACCAGTTCTTAATTTTACATTTTCCTGCCCTCAGGTTTACAATCAAAAAAGAAAGAACATGAAGACAAAAGGGTATAGCAGTCAGGGAGGGGACTAAGTCCAGTGGATACTGCCTGTTCTTCTCTCGCTCTGAGGCTAGGGCAGGGACACTTGAGATGAAGGAAAGGCCTTTCTTCAGCTGCAGGAGCCAAGGCATGATGGACTTGTGCCTGCCTTCCCTTTTCTCCTTCTGATCCACAACGGTGGCAGTTGGGGTAGAGTTAAGTTATTCCCCCTACCAAAAAAATTAATTCATAGGAGAGTGGTCCTCATACTTTGGTCCTCCAGTGTTTTGGATTTCAGCTAGCAGAATTAAGAGGGGACATGATAGCTATGTTTAAATATTTGAAGGGATGTCATGTAGAGGAGGGAGCAGGCTTGTTTTCTGCTGCTCCAGAGACTAGCATAAGGAGCAATGGATTCAAGCTGCAGGAAAGGATATTCCTCCTGAACCTCAGGAAGAACTTTCCGATGGTCAGAGCTGTCCAGCAGTGGAATATGCTGCCTCGGAGTGCGGCGGAGTCTCCTCTAGGAGTTTTCAAACAGAGGCTGGATGGCCATCTGTCAGGGGTGTTTTGATATGGGTTCCTGCATGGCAAGAGATCTCTTCCAGCTCTGTGATCTATGATTCTAATTCTTGACAATTGGCCAAGATGGCTGTGGCTTCTGGATTTTGAAGTCCAGAATACCTAAAGGACTGAAGTACAGGTACCACTGTCCTAGCGTTCTCCTTAGAACTGGGGCATTATCATGTTTTGCAAATAAATTAAAACAATCTCAACAATCTACACATTCCAGAAATTCAAAAAAAAAAGTCACCAAACTGCTATAATTGTGTAGAGTAGATGCACTTTATCAGGGAGGGAATGGTGTAATTATCACCCTTTTATATCCAGATATGTTCCATGTTTACACTGTATACCAAAGAAGAGGTCTTTGTAAGCCACAATTATCAAGGCTGGTCCTAAAGACCCACTGTGAGGTATTTGTTTCTGTTAGCACATGTTGGGACTCAGCAGCAAGGTTTTGGGAAAGCAACAAACATGGCTTGCCCTTCACCCTACTATGGTCAAGTATAGTAGAAGGCACTGTTCAACAAGCCATGCTCAAGAAAGGCACAACAACCAGATCAGTTGACTTTTGTTGATGGACTGGAAAGAAGCGCCATCTTGTTCTTCATTTTTGGTAGTCAAATGTTTTAGCTTGGCACAGCCCAATATATATTGCAAATGGTGAATGTCTGGAGCTTGAGAAAGCTACTTTATTCCAAACTTCCCTTTTCCATGTCAGCACGGCCAATGAAAAATTAAAGTTACTCTTTGAAAAATTAAAGCACTTTTTGAAATACAGTATAACCCCCATAATCCCTCACTTTTTTGGGCATTCTGGGACTGGTAGTCTAAAAATGATTTTCTCCAGGTTTGTTCAGGAAGACTGATTGAGGAACTGCCTCCTGAAGTGACAGTTCCTCAGTCAGTCCTCCTCACTCTGGACTCACTCTGCTCAGTGACACAGCTGCCCTTGACAGTGGTAGAAGATACAAGGGGAATAATGAGGAATATATGCCATATACTTCCAGCCCAGTTTAAGAGAACTACCACAGCCATAATCCAGTTGGTGTCATATACAGGTCCAAGTTCTCATATATATTTTTGTACATTTTTGGACATTAAGCAATGGATGTAGTCTGTTCATGGTTTCATAAGTGGAGTTCCAAAAGTGTAATAATTTCACAATGGCCTAAATCCAATTGTTAGTCTCAAAGAGAGCAGAGATATCAGTTCAATGGAACTCACTTATGTTTTGACTCACTCTTAAACAGTTGATTCCACAGCTCTGCTTTAGTTGGGACTAACCGACAGGATTCTAGCCATGGAGCTGCACATTCTTGGATAGCAGGGTGACTATTCATTGGGACCTTCAGTGTACCACTTCTCCACTGGAATTACAGAAATGGCCACTGTGCCTTCCCCATTGCACAAGGGGATAATAAACAAGCACATTGGCAGATGACACCATCGGTTGCACGAAATCAGTCTTCAATAGAAGGGTGATGTGTCACAACCATTGTGTAACTACAAAAGCACATATTTACACTGTAAAATTAATATGTAGGATCTCAGCCCATATGCCTTCATTATTTCTGATTTACCGTGATCCTAAGGCAAATCTGTCATGGAGTTTTCTTGGCAAGATTTGTTCAAAGGGGGTTTGACATTGCCTTCCTCTAAGGTTAAGAGAGTGTGACTCGCCCAAAGTCACCTAGGGGTCTTCATAGCCAAACAGGCATTCTAATCCTGGTCTCCCAATATCTTAGACCAACACTCAGACCACACTGGCCTATACCCCCACCAAAAAAAGTGAATTTTGAAGAGAGAATGAGGGGGCATATCTGTCTCCAGGGAACTGTAAGAAACAGCATGGCAGTAGAGATCAAGCCCTTTATCAAAGCAGGAGACCTTGAGTCATCTGAGGATACAGTAATAGAGGAATGAAGGTCATGAGTAAGGATGCAAGAATCAAGGGCAGCAAAGTAAGGTTGGGATAAGACCATGGATAGCTTTGAAAGTATGGACCCAAATATCTGTGTGCTGTTCTCATGACCCATCTTTGCCATCTCTGCTGAGGCTCTGCATAGCTCTGTTGAAGTTACTCCCATAAATGTGACAAGGCCCATCTAGTTTCCTGACCCTGTTTTTGGTTGCTGTCATAAAAATTCTCCCAACAGATGATCAGAGGTGCATGGCATCCCATTCCCTGGCTTCTCAAAATACTCTTGGACTTTTATGAGCAAATAGCTAGATCACATGATCATCATGCAAACAGACATATCTAGACAAGAAGAGCAGTCATTTATAGGGCAAACATGCACCCATCCAGCTATGCAAGTTCTGACACAAGGCCTCCATAGATCTCAGCTTGATAAAGTTGAAGACTGTGGTCAATCTTTGGATACAACCAAGTGTGTGTTGCAACTGCTGATGCAGTTCAGGTTTGCCTAACGAAAAGCAGATAATAAAATGTGTGTCATATTGATCTCCTCCTATTTTTTTTCCAGAGCTCACTGGTGGCTTCCATATGAGAGGTGCAGTGAATCTACTCTGGCTTTTGATCCATACTTCTTTGTAACATTTATTCAGAGACTGAGAGTCTGACTTGGCTAAAGTCACCCAATGGGCTTAGATAGCTGAGTGGAGATTTGAACCGTAACCTTTTGTAGTTTGGGTTCAACTAGGTAAAGACTTCAAGGCTATAAGAAAACATATGAACACTCAGGAATTAAAATTTTAAAAAGAAATTCCGAAAAGCAGAAGCTGGTGTTTAATTTGAGAAAATAAGGATAGAATACTCTCTGTCTTGGTCAGCCGAAATCAAATCAGAAAACCGCATTGTTTACTGCTTCCCAAAGGACTGCAGTATTTACTGACGAAAAAACATACAGTAGTTTAAAGGTTAAATCACTGAAATTCAGAGAAAAGGCTCAGTTGCCTTATTTCTTAAACCATCCTATAAGTGTACAAAAGATCATCAGTTATTCCCCACATGGACTACAGGACTGGGAGAGTTGTACTCCAAAGAGGTAACTTTCCTAAAGTCTGCACTGACAGAGTGATGTCACCACTCCATTAGTGATGGACATATGGTGTGGTTCTGTGTGTGTATTGATATATGTGTGTATATATCAATATCAGTATCAAAACTGGCTATAATATTGTAGCTTGATCTTTAAAGAATTATTGTGTTATCATTGCCTTGAATTCCATCTGGGGAAAAGGTGAGATATACATTCAAGAAAGAAAGAAAGAAAGAAAGAAAGAAAGAAAGAAAGAAAGAAAGAAAGAAAGAAAGAAAGAAGAAGGAAGGAAGCAAGCAAGGAAGGAAGCAAGCAAGGAAGGAAGAAAGGAAGGAAAAGAAATTTTTGTTTATTTGACAGTAAGCACATAGGGTTGAGCCAGCATGGTATAGTGGTTTGAATGTTAGACTACGATCCTGGAGACCAGGATTTGATTCCTTGCTCAGTCATGGAAACACACTGGGTGACCTTCGGAATATCACAAACTCTCAGCCCCAGAAAACCCCGTGATAGGTTTACCTTAGGGTTGCCATAAGTTGGAAATGACTTGAAGGCACACAACAACAACAAAAACAACAACAACAACGAAGGACTGGGTCTGAAGGACTGGTGTACACAAGAAGGGGATGTTTAAACCTTTCCGAAGCTGCTTCCTTGCCAAAAATCTCCCACATGAAAATTAAAAAGAGAGGAGAATCTCTGTTGGCACAAAAAGTCTGTATTTCCATCACCTCATCAACTACAGTGTCTCAAGCCCAGCAAAGAAGAGAGACTGGTGATTCCCCACAGATGCTGGAGAGAGTTGCTCACAATGAAAGCATTGCCCTTGATCTTTTGCCAGCTGTCCAGTCAAGAACTGGGATTGTTGCTTAACGTTATTGATGCAATAGGTTTCAGTCCAGAAATTAATCCCCAAATTTGCTGAATCAGCTCTTTATTAGTGCTGTGCCAAAGTTCTGCCTTCAACTTTGCTGCCGAAGAGTTAAGACTTAAAGAAGGAAGGGGGAGAGAGAATCAGTGCAGTGTAGTGGTTTGCATACACACATACCCTCCAACATTTCACAGATGAAAACTGGGACACATAAGGCCAAGCAGCATCACAGTGTGGTCAAAATGATGAAAGATATTACTGAGGAAGAACACATAAGCTTTGAGAGGTTGCAATAGTTTGCGTTTACCTGGGAAGGGCAAGATTCTGTCTCCTCTCCCTCCACCCCCCAACTGAGTTAATTGAGTGCAAACTGCTTTTGCACTTTTAACTGAGTTTGCAGCAACTGAAGTAAGCTGAGGAGAAAGGGAGAAAGTAGGAGGAGGACAGAGTAACTGGGACATTTTAAAAGCAGCTGAAAAGGTGGGAGGACATGGGATTAATCAGGACTGTGCCTGCCAAATCAAGACAGTTGAAGGGTATGGTATTCATCTAGGACACTGGGAGAACTCAGATCCAAATCTGCACTCAGCAATGGAAACCCACTGGGTGTCCTTGAGCAAGTCATACTCTCTCAGCGCCTTTCCGCACTACACTGTTATAGTGCTATTATTCCACTTTCAACATCTTATGGAATGCTGAGGTTTGCAGTTTAGGGAGGGGCATTTAGACTTCTCAGCCAGAGAGCTCTTGGGCCTCAGTAAACTGCAAACCCCAGAATTCCACAGGGTGTTGAAAGTGGAGTAATGGCACTATAACAGTGTGGTGCAGAAATGATCATACTCTCTCAACCTCAGATGAAGGCAGTGGCAAACCTCTTCTGAATAAATCTTGCCAAGAAAAATCTGTGATGGAGTCATCATAACTCGGAGTTGACTTGAAGGCACATAGCAACAAGGGTAAAGGTGAGGAGAAGTTAAAAACTGGAACATTCTCCCTGCCATCTTTGGTGTTCTTGAGAATTTCTTTAAATATGCTGGGATGAGGGACATATTGATTTACTGGTTACGTTTATATTACATTTATATTCCACCATTCCTACAATGAGCTCAAGGTCCTCTCCTCCCCACCCCTTTACCCTCACAACTCTGTGAAGTAGGTCAGGCTAAGACAGCATGACTGGCCCCAGATCACCCGGTGAGTTTTGCGGCTCAGTTGGAATGAGTGGATTTTCCAAGTTCCATTTGATCAGTCAAACAATCACACCATACCTATGGTGACTGGTATAGCTACCAGGTTGTCGGGGCAGTGAATGTGCTCTGGATTTTAGTGCAAACTTTTCAAAAGGAATCCAAAGTGCCAAACCTATTTTGGGGATGGGGTTCAGCACCTGTAAAGTTTAGACTAAAACACAGAGTAGATTTACCACCCTGGATGACATGAAAAGCCACCAACTGCCATGATATCATGCCGGTTTTCTTATATTTAATGCCTGCCACGAGCAACTTATTTCCTTGCAATCTCTTTCATTTAAAAAGAAGTACTTTTGTTCCACCATGGTAAGCAGCATTAGTGCTCCTGGTTCACTCCAGAGCCATTTGCCCACCCCACTCCCAATGTTTATGTAGCATCTTTTTTGGGGGAGGATAGCACCTCCTGCAGCCAAAAACAACAAACCACACTGATAGGCAACATCCAGACAAAGGCCCTTTCCGCACCTGACTGTCTTCCAGCGCTTGGGTGCAGGGATCGCGCGAGCAGCCTCCGGCAAGAGGCTCTCGCGTCTGGGGTCCTTCGGCTCCGCACGAGCTGCCTGTTCACGCGAGAACCCCACGTCTTCCTTCCGCAGCACAGCCTGGGACTTTTCCAGGCTGCTCTGGGGCAGGAAGCATGACCGGCCCGGCTCCGGAGGCTCTGCACGCCAGGTAAGTTCACATGGGGCCCGGGAGCAATGCACAATCACGCACCATTTTCTGCTTCTAGCCAAAAATGAAAAGGTGTGCGATTGGTGCCTGATGGCCCCTGGAGCATCGTGTGATTGTGAGTGTGTCATGAGGATCGCTCCTCGCAATCATGTGATGCTCCAGGCCCTCTTTCGCACGGCAAATGCTGTGCAAAAAGGGCCAAAGACTGAGCATGCTCAGTAGCTTTCGGGAACCTTCAATGTTGAGGAAGAGGAAAAGGTGAAACAGGAGGCATGGAAGAGATATTGAATGTGTGCTCCACAGTTCAAGACTGACAGGAATGGAAATGCATTGCAGGACTTTTAAATGGTATGGTTGATAGTACATGATCCCTCTGTGTTGCCTGTGAAAATCCATGCTCTTAACTCTTCAAATGCACTGTCAACTCTCCTTGAGAAAATTATTATTTCAGTGGGAGCTCAGGTCTCACTTGTACATCTGTGCGTGTATGTGGTGCATGTATTTGCTTAGCAGCTGTTCTGAATTAGGGGATAGGTATGTTGATCTTGGGTAGTGGACAGATGTTCTTGGTTCTCTCTTGAACAAACAGCATCCTGCCAATAAGTGATATATATTTGCCAAATTTCAGTGCCTTCCTAATTCTTGAGCTGCACAATTCCTCATGCAATGAATGGGTCAAATGTAGTGTACTTTCATAGTGGCTTCTTCCACTGATAGAGGTTTGGATGAAGTCATCATTGGGGTCCCTTCTCGTTCTATGATTCCACAATGATTCTATGGCCATTTCTGCACTACGTTATTATAGTGCTATTATTCCACTTTCAACATCCTGAGGAATTCTGGGTTTTGTAGTTTACTGAGGCCGAAGAGCTCTCTGGCTGAGAATTTTAAATGCCCCTCCCTAAACTACAAACCCCAGGATTCTATAAAATGTTGGAAGTGGAATAATAGCACTATAAAAATGTAGTGTAGAAATAGTTTATGATGTTTCTTCCCTACGGGCACTGCCATCTACATCCCCCATTCCCATGATAGGATATGTGTTCAAGATATGCTTATGGGGTCTGCATTCAAGCCAAAGTAATTGGATTGGCTCAGTTTTTTTGGCCTAGGTGTGTGAACATTCTTCAATCCAAGAGTATTTATTTATTTATTTATTTAGAGCATTTATAACCCCCCTTTCAGTCAAAAATGTTCCCAGCATGGCTTATTAATTGTTAACTTGACAATTCCCAACCCTCAGGCTTATAATTGAATAAGATATGACACACAAAGAAAAGGGGATAGCAATGTGGGAGGGGAATAAGTCCAGAAGATGGAGGCTGGTCTTCCATCCCTCAGATGCCACAGCAATGGCAGTTGGATCAGAGGGAAGGCTTTTGACCAGTGGCTGGGACCAAGATATGATGGAGATGTGCCTGGTTGCTGTTTTCTCAATCAAAGACCGCAGCAGTGGCAGCTGGAGTAGACAGAGGGCTTTTGAGCAGCCACTGGGACCAAGACATGTTGTGCCGTGCCTGGTTGCTGGAAGCAAGATACTAAGGAGCTGTGCCTGGTCACTGTTCTCTCTTCAGAGGCCATAGCAGTGGAAGTTGGAATGGAGAGAAGGCCTCGCACCAGCCACCAGGACCAAGACACAATGGAAATGTCCCTGGTTGTTCTTTTCTCCTCAGAAGCCACAGCAATAGCAGTAGCAGTTGGAAAGAATGGAAGGCATTGCACCAACTTCTGATGGAGCTGTTTCTGGCTGCTGTTCTCTCCATCACAGCAGGTGGGGAGGTAAGCTAGGGAAAGCCACTATGATATAATGATTTGAGAGTTGGACTAGCACTCCAGGAGACAAGTTTCAATCGTCTGTCAGTCACAGAAACCAACTGGGTGATCTTGGGAAAGTCGGACTCTCTCAGCCGACAAGCAGGGCAATGGCAAAGCCTTCTGAAGAAATCTTGCCAGGAACACCCTGAGATTGTGTCACCATGAGTAAGGATTGATTTGAAGACACAGAACAACAACAGAAGAGACCTTCAGCTCCCAGTTCTGCCCCAGCGCACAGTTTCCCCATCTGCTTTCAACAGGATCCAGGGAAGGCCCTCCCCTTCCCCTCCAGTCTCTAGGTTGGCACTGTAGAATGAGGGAAAGGGAGAAACTCTTTTATTCTTTGCTCCTGCCAATCAGACCCCCATCAGAATGCGGCTCACACAATTGCATGTGGCTAGTGGATGGAAGTCTACTTGTGTCCCAGTTTTGGGGAAAAGGTGGTGTATAAACAAAGTTAAATAAATGAATAAATACATAAACAAATAAAGGTCCTATCCTGGGGGAAAAAATGGATTGACAAAACTTCTGAATGAAATTTCCGGCAACAGGATCACAATAGCCCTATTACAAAAAGCAACACTGCTTGGAACATACCACATTTTTCCAATGACATCTCATCGATTCCTGGATTCTTGAATAGAATCTAAAACATTAATTGTCCCAAACTCCGGTCAGCAACAGCTTGTAGACTGTGAACCACCACCACCAACAACAATCTGTTTGGCATTCATAGGACTTTTCTCCATTGGTTACCAGGCATTTTAGGTTTAAAGCCCCCAGTGTTCGAGCCACAGTGCTTGAACAGTGAGATTTCACTCAAATCTCCACCTCTAGTAAACTGATTATTTATTCATTTATTTAGAAATCTTGCGTGCCTGTGGTATCCAACAAGCATCATATCTAACCTAGTCCAAGTTGGGAAGGGTGTCTTGTCAGATTCTTGTCTGAAATTTTCTAAGCCATATTCCCAGGGTCTCTAGGAGAACCAGTAGAATTTGAGGGTACACACTACTTTCTGCCTGGTGTGAGAAATTTTCCCATTTGGTCTGCCCTGTTCTGTTCATTAAATTCCACCTTCACACTTGAATGGAAGGAGCAATGCAAGGAGCATCCAGCAGGGATCTGGGGTCCACATAAAAGCTCCTGAGAGCATCCTAAGACCTGCAGTTCCTCCATCCCTATACTACATATAAAAAGATGAACTTCCTTGGCATGCTACTAGGGATGTTCCAGGAGGTGTTAGAATGCCTCTTCATAACCTGTAATGATTGTCATAACCTCAATTAATTCTCAGGAGGACTAAAGGATGCTATGAAGTTTTTAGTGGAGGAGAATTACATTCTTTTTCAAAATTCTTTGGTACTTTGCATACTATAGGAGGTCTGATTCCTTCTCCGTTTAACTAAAGGGAGCATCAAGGACATATCTCCATTATGGGGAAGGAAGAGAAAGCCCTTGCAGAAACCATGGTTCCTGCCAATAGCAATCCATACCCTGATTTAAGTACCACAGAAGTTACAAGAAAAATAAAGTTCTGGTTTACAGTTTTATAAAAGCTGTTAGTGAGGCCTCTTCCTTTTCAAACTGATGTATATTTTCCTGCAGAACGTCTTTTGTGGTTGGAACACATTTGGCCTATTGACATCTCTTCATTACTATATATGACATTGTCATACTATGATTTATCATGGTTTTTTACTGCTCACTAATGAACATTCTGGTTTAGTTTATATATCTGGTTATCTGTACTGAAAGTAAGAGAGCCAGTGTGATATAGTGGCATGAGGGCTGGGCTGAGTCTCAGTAAGAGCAGGATTTGAATCCCCACTCAGCCATGGAAACCCAAATAGGTGACACTAGGCAAGTCACATTCTCTGAGCCTCAATGGAAGACAATAGCAACCCCCACACACAAATCTTGCCAAGAAAATCTTGTAATAGGTTTTCCTTAGGGTTGCAGTCACCATAAGCTGGAAACAACTTGAAGGCACACAACAAAAACTGAAACTATACTGTATTTGGACATGTTAGGAGACAATAAGTCTTTGGAAAAAAATGACAGTGCTGGGGAAAGTGGAAGGCAATGGTCAGATCACAGACAGACAGATTGATTCAATCAAAGAAGCCAAAGCTTTGAGTTTGCAAGACCTCAGCAAACTCAAGCCATTTTTTTCTTTTGTCAAATCGACCTGAATCACACAAATCACTCGAATTGTTCTCTGTGGTGGAGGTGTTTGTTTTGCTTGAGAGACAGAAGAAAATGCGTATGAATGTAAGAAGAACCACACAGGACCAGACCTAAAGTAAGGCTAGTCCAGCATTCTGCTCACTCAGGGCCAACTAACTGCATGTGGGAAGGTGTCCAGAAGGACACAAGTGCAACAGCACTCCCAGTTGTGCTCCTCGGCAAAGATATTAGCCTGCAGTACTAAGACTAATATATAGCTACCATGGCTAGTGCCTCCTGATAGCCTTATCCTTCAAAGGAATAACATTTGACCTGTTGGGTAGGTGACCTCATCATCCCATGCTGTGGTTCAAAGAAGAGCATTTTAACACGAAGGGTTCTGCTCTTAAACTTCTCCATAAAATATAATTGACTCAATCAGGGATTCCTTTACTGCATATCAAAACTTGTACTTCTTTAGTGTGAAAGTATGGCAAGGAGGAGGATTAAATTGAAAGTAGATGCAGCCACTTCCAGGTCCGCTGAGAAGGGTGCCAAAGCCAGCCAAGGGCCTGTGGAGATTTGGTCCCTAGTTCCTCCAAAGTTGATCACCTCTGAAGAAAAGGGTTTGTGTGTTGAAGAGAAGCCTGAATGTGTCTGGAGGAAGGTAACCAAGATGGCATAGACTGTGGAAACCAAGCTCTGTGAGGAATGACTTCGGGAGCCAGGTATGGTTAGCATATGGTGATACAATGTGTGAGCATGCACCTTCAAGTTGCCTGTCAACTTATATCAACCCCATGAACATCATAGTTTTTTCTCAGGCAAGGAATACACAGAGGTGATTTGCCAATCCCTTTCTTCCTCTGAAATACAGCCTATAGCACCCAGTATTCATTGGCAGTCTCCCAATCAACTACTAACCAGATCTAATCCTGCTTGGCTTCCAGGATTAGATGGAATCTGGTAACACAGTAGTTGTCTTCAAATAGGGCTGTCATGTGCTTGTCTTCTTCTGCTCCAGATCATATAGCCTGAGCCAGTGGGTTCAAAGTACAAGAAAGGAAATTCCAGTTAAATATTAGGAAAATCTCCTGACAATATGATCTATCCTGCAGTGGAATAAACTACCCAAGGAGATGATAGATTCAGGGGGTTTTGAACAAACATTGGATGCTGGGATTGCTTCAGCTGTACTGCCAGAGGCTGGATGAGATGATCATTGGGATAACTTCCAGTCCTACAATTTTGTGACTCTGGAACAGTGCAGGAACCCTCAAACTTGCTTCTATATGAAATATTGCATCTGAGTTCCCCAAATGTACAATATGGTAGCCTGCCTTAAGCTTGATTGTTTCCCAAGATGAAATATATAGTGCATATCATCCAACATGTCCCAGATGAAAACTGGCTAAGCAACATCAGAGTGTGATCAAGATGGCAAAAGGTATGAATGAGGATGAACATATGAGTTAGGAGAAGCTGAAGCTATTTGCTTTTGCCTGAGCCTACCATGATTGAAATGGTTCTGTCTCCTCCTCTCCCTCCTTGGAAAACAGAGAGCAAACTACAGTTGGTCCTCCACATTTGTGAGTTTGACTTTAACAGATTTGATTATTTGTGAATTTCTCCAACCCCTTTCCCCCACTGCAGGTGCTTCTTTTAAAGGAGAGGTTTTCCTCTCAGCAGTTCCAATCAGGATGCATGGCCCTTTAAAAACCCAGCTCTTCATGAAAATGTAAATTTAATAGCAACAAAATCAGATGGAAAATGTATAAATCAGATAACTAGGAATTGGATACCGTATTGTATATATTATATATGTGTGTATATAAATTCTTGTATGAAAAAGGGAATATTTGTACAATTAATAAAAATATTTGGGGAAAAACCCCCTGCTCTGGTCCTCCTCCTCCTCCACCAGCAGTTACCTGGCCAGCTAAGAATGATCTTCAGCCAGATTTCTCAGCAGCACAAACCTTCTCCCAATGCCCCACACATACCTAAAGAAGGAGATGGGCGAGAGAGAGGAAATAGAGGGCTACCATGCCAACCTCCCCCTTCCCTCTCCTTTTTGTGACCTGGTTTGGACATTGGGTGCCTACTCTTCCCACTATGACTCAGCCCCCTTCCCACCCACCCACCCACATTTTGTTATTTACATTTTTTTTCACTTTTGCAAGGGTCCTGTGCCCCTAACTCTAGTGAATGTGGAGGGCCAACTGCACTTTTGTACTGTGAATTCAGTTTGCAGCAATTGAAATAAAGTAGGGATGAAGTGTGGAAGGATGAGAAAGAAACTGGGACGTTGTAAATGCAGCTGAAAAAGTGGGATGACAGAGAATTAATTGAGACAGTTCCTGCCAAATTGGGACAGTTGGAGAGTAGGCTGGAGGTAACTGAAAATTCAGAAGTAAATGGGGTCCCCCCCAAAAAAAGCCACACACACACACACACACACACACACACAATCAATCAATCCTCTTGTGTGCATGTTGATCCCAGGCACTAAGTGCTTGTCCAAATATTCACTGGATGGGAGCCCACAATGCATAATGTATTCAGGGCAAAAATAGCCCTCTCCAGTATGCTTTACCTCTCTCCTGATCACATACATGGACATCACCTCATAACACAAGACTTTTAAGCAGCCTGCACATTTCAGCTGTCTCTCTTTAAAATGCCCTTTGATCCATTAGCAGTTTATGGGAATAGCATTATCTCCCAGGCTTCTGCTCCGGAGGCTCTGTGTTCAAAAATGCTTACAAAATCAGAGGATCTTGGCAACTAAAGGCAGGTTATTTTTACACATTGCACCATGACCTTTTTGTAATGAAATCAAGGCAAGAGGGAGGCAAGAGAATGGGGGAGTTGAAGCCCATGGAGGAAGTAAGCCTCTTGCAGAGGGAATCTAGAGGGGGAATGATAAATTCCAGGATGACCACACCAAGGACAGAGCTTGGTGGTGGGAGACAGGGGCAATTTTTGTACCACAACTTCTAGAACTTCCAAGCTAGCATGGTGGCCAACCTGGCTAGGAAGTTACAGTCCAAAAAAAAAAAAAAGTTTCCAACTTCTGTCTGCTGAGGGATAATTTAATTTGGAGCATTTTCTATGACACAATAGGCCAATCTGTCTGCACATGTATTGTTATTATGAATGAATCAAATTTCTTCCTCACTCATATTCCCATTCCATACCCTCCAACTGTCCTGCTTTGGCAGCTACAGTCCTAATTAATCCTCCATTGTCCACTTTTTCAGCTCCTTCTAAAATGCCCTCATTTCTTTCTCACCCGTCCACTTTTCCCGCACCAATGTGACATTCATTTTAGCAGTGGCAGCTTAATGGGTCTTGTGTCAATGGAGTGGTGAATCCACTCTCAGATTCAGTTTGAACTTTAGTGGAGGCATTGAAGGTGCTCAACCTAGTCGAGGAGATAAGGTTCTGTGCCTTGGCTAGAACTATCAAAGTTCAGACTAAAATCCCGCGAGAATTCAACTCTGCATCAAAGAGTGCAGCTGCCCCCAGGATTTTGCTAGTTTTGCTAGCTGTTGTCACGCCTCTACCCCAGGACCCAGACAAGACTCTTCTGAACAGCCACACACTAGAGACATGAGAGGGGCAGTACTTATGGCAGTCAGTGAAGATGGAAAAAGGAGAACCCAGGCTTCTAGCAGTATTTATATAGGAAGAGCTTATTAATTAGGCCACAGCTGGCCAGGATGCTAAGACTATATAACCAGGGGTCAGAAAGGCAGAAAGCTGCTGGAGCTTACTGATTCCATTGGTGGTGATAGCCTTGCTGATGCCTGCATTCCTTGCTTGTGCTCTTTGGACCTTGGACCTTTGCCTAGATTATAGATTCTGCTCTTGGACACTCTTGGTAAACTCGGACTTCATTGCTCTAAGTTTGCTATGAACCTGGACTGATTTAGAAAACAAACACTGTTTGCTAAGTACTGCTATCAGCCTGATTACACCGCTGGGAAGCCTTGGCAGGCTGCCAGCACAGGACACTTATAAATTTGTTGTGCCAGCCTCATCTCCCAAGACAGGAGAGACCTGCTCCCATTTTCTGTCTTTCAGGGGGCTCTCTGGGCATGTTGGCTGGCTGTGTGTGTCTCCAGCAGTAGTTACTGGCTTCCATGTCACTGGGGTGGTTAACTCTGAATTCCAAACGAGCTATTCCAAGTGCTGAAACTATCCCTCAAATAGCTTCAGAACTCTGGAAGACTCAATTTAAAGTTCATACTAGATCCCTGTGTGACTCCACCATGGCTATTGACATCAGAGCAACTTGCCTTCCCTGGGTTGCTAGCTTCTTGTGATCCGCTACTACATAGCTCCTTTAAAGTTTGGATTAAAAACTAGATCAAATTCACCACTGCACTGACACAGAAGGCGTTAGCCACTAGTCTAGTCAATCAGGTGGCAAATGGTTCACTGCTTCCTGGATCCATTGCCCTGTGCTCGGCTAAAAGTTAATGTGGTTTCCTTCCTCCTCTCCCGCTCCTTTGGATCACTAATGGTGCAGTGTCCACATATGTAGGAACCCTATCCCACTACACATCTATAGTGTTATATTCCACTTTAACTGGAATGGCAACATACTATAGAGTCCTGGGATTTTTAATTTAGACAGGGATATCAGCCAGAGGGTTCTAGAGCCTCACCAGCTACAAACTCTAGAATTCCACACAATGCTGCTGTTGCAATTAAAGTGGAATATAGCACAGCTGTATAGTGTGAAAGAACCCTGCAAAATTTCTGATTAGTTTGATGGGTTTATGATGTGGCCCCTGTTGCCATGATCCTGATGAATGAATCATCTGGGACTTGACAAAAGGATATCAAAGTGTTTTGGTGATCATGTTCCCCTGAAATAGCCAACCGAAAAGTAACATCTGATTATCTAAGTATTCTTCCAGGTCTGCAGGTCAGAAAAAAGACTAAGGCTACCAAATTTCTCAATGTCATGTTCTCAGCTGAAAAGACTAGTATATTTCAAAGCAGTTGTGTTTGGCTGGTGTAATATAATATTCTCATGTATTCTAATGTACTTGTAAGCCCTCCCCTCCAAGGATATTGTTTTATTAAGAATATCTATCCTAAATGAGGGTTGGCTGTAATCATAAAATATGCAAAAAATAGTCCTCCCGCTTCTTCTCCACCTCAGAGGAGGAAAGCAGACTACATTTTCTTTTCATTTTAGGCAATTATGGCTGGATATTTCCATGACAGTGGATTAGTGGATCAACTCTGAATTTCAGCCCAGACTTCCATGGGGCTGTCCAAGGTGCTGCACTATGTAAGCACTACATTAAAGGTAGTTCCTTTAAATATTTTAGGGATGAGAATCATGTGGCCTTCCAGATGTTGTGAACTGGAGCTCCCAGCAAACCTCAGCAGAATAATCATTGGTAAGGAACTTACAGTCTGACAACAATTGGAGGACCACTTGCTTGAAGACCTGGTTTAGATTAAAACCCACAGCTCATTCAACACTCCAACTGACACAGAAGCCACCAACCATCATTGCTTTGTATATGCTATACAAGTCTTTTACTCCAAGTCTCAAGTCCAGTCTCAAGTCTTTATGTTCAAGTCTCAAACTGAGTCTCAAGTTCCTTGCAAGATACTTTTAAGTCTCAAGTCTGGGAGTCCACCTTATACCCCAACCTATATTCCAGAATTTCTGGACAGAGTTGAATAAAGTCAGTTTTAGCCATATAAGCAGAGTCAGCCTGCCACATTTGTTATTTTGCTGTCTGCAGCATCAGAACAGGATCCTTCTTATTCCCCCTTGCCAAAGCTGGAGGCTTTTGTGTCAATGGGCATAGAAGGACCTGCAACTTCAGAAGGGGGGAATAAGATCCTTCTTACTCCCCATTCCCCAAGCTGAAGACTTTTATGTCAGTGGGCATAAAAGAGTCTGCAGCTTCTGAAGTGGGGAATAGGATCCTTCTTAACCCCCCATTCAAAAACTTTAGAAGGAAGAATCCTTCCTCCTCCAGCCCATTGCCATTTGCTGTTCCCCTCTGAAAAAAACACCCTGCGCTCTGGGTGTGAGTCTTTCTTTTTGCTTTTAGGAAAAGTTTTAGAAGGCTCTTCCAATATGCAGTGGGGAGAGGCTGCTGAGCTGACCTCAATCCCACCTCAAATGCATTGCCTAACCCATTTGCTGTTCCCCTCTGAGAAATGCACCCACACTTTGGGTTTGAGACAGATCATCATGTGACTAGTAGGCAAAAAGAGACAAAAGTGTTCAAAGTTGTAAGGTTTCTGGATGAATGTGTTACTGAACCAAGGGCAGCAAGTTGGTCACTAAAAATATACAAGTCACAAGTTAAGTCAAATTGAGTCAGTGCATCATTTAATGCCAAATCATGTCCAAGTCAAGTCACTGAAGCAACTTAAGTCTGACTTGAGTCCGAGTCAATTGACTTGAGTCTACATCACTGATATATAGCCTTTCTGCTATAAATCATCACAAAACGCCTGAACTGCTTTCATAGAAGGATAGTGTGAGAAGGCACGTTTCAAGTTATCTAGTCCAGCACTCTGATCAACATAGAATGACTATGTCCTCTCTGAGAGATGGTGTAGAAAAGGGCAGCTCCACTGAATATGGGATTGGGTCTCCTCTTTAAATCCAGTGAGAGCTCAGGTCAGCACAGCTACAGTCCACAAGAACTGGCTGTGGAAAGCCATTCTAGCCCCAAGGCTTCCACAGAGTGACAAACAGAAGCATGGTTCAGACAGTCTGAGGTACAAAGGGAGAAAGCAGTCTTGAGCAGAGTCCAAAGCCAAGAGGGGGATTGCCAGAAAGATGAGACCAAAAGTATGTATAGAAGCTCAGAGAACCAGGAAACCAAAGATGTCCAGCAGGGTTCTATGCTGCAAGAGAATTGCCTAGGCTGAGCTAATTTATGGCCAGCACTTTAATCAGCCCAATGAGCCTTATTAGCTCAGCATCCTGTATTTAAAGTGGAGCAGGGCGTTGCCTAACCTTTTACTCCCTGCACTTTAATGTATGTTGCTTAAGAGGGTGGACTGCCTATAGCTGCTGTATGAGATGGGCCAGGCTCTGCTTCTCCCAGTGTCATAGCAGGAATGCCAGCCTCCTTTAAGTCCAACTGGGACCTGTCATCCTACCTCTCTTCTTCATCTGAGGTGGCCTCCTTTGATAGGATATTATATTGGGGCAATTTCCCTGTGAAGAAACATGTTAGCTTAGGAAGAAAAAAGGTGAAAGAAGTGGTGATCACACATTTCTGGGTAGCCACCTGCGTGTCAGTGAAACAATGAGGCAATTCTGGAGTTTAGTCCAGGCTTTTAAGGCGCTATTCAAAGGGCTAACCCATATTGTCAGTAGACTTTCAGGACCTTGGGCAGTTCCTTTAAAGTTCACACCGAAAATACAGGGCAGATTTGCCTCATTATTGACATAAAAGCTGCAAACAGCCACGGAAAACATGATAGAGGTGTATAAAAATTATGCATGGTGTGCATAAAATGGACATAGGGATTTTTTCTTTCTTTCTCCTAATTCTGGAATTTGGAGCCACCCATTAAAGTGGAATGATGGTAAATTCAGAACTGATAAAATGAAGTATCACTTCACACAGCACAGAAACCTGGCACTTTCCACAGTGTCCATCCAATTGCAGGCAAAGCCTTTTAAATTTTGGTAGGCCTTTGGGAACTGACTGCTCAGGAGGAAAGGGCTTTTAACAATGTTCTGTGTTGCGTGTATTTGTTGTTCCTTTAATAAGTACATGTTTTTATTCCTTTTAATTCTGTTGATAGTTTAATTATAGTTTAACTAGAGCCAGTATGATGTACTGGTATGGATGTTGGACTAGGACTGTGGGAGACTGTGGTCTGAATCTCTGCTCAGCCCTGGAGACTTACTTGGATAAATCACATACTCTCAGCCCTAAAGGAAGCCAATGGGAAACATCCTCTGGATAAAATCTTTCCAAGAAAACTCTATGATACAGTTACCATAAGCTGGCAACAACTTGAAGGCACATAACAACAGCAACAAAACATTCTACTCATGTGAACTTTTATCTGGATCTGTTTTAACTTTTAGAAGCCACCTTGAGACCTAGAGTCAAGGAAAATGTGGGATATGAATGAATAAATAGAGAAATAAGCAAATAAATGCAAAATGTTGCTGCAGAAGTTAATAGAAACAGCTCTTCCAATGTTGTTGTTGTGTGCCTTCAAGTTGTTGCCAACTTATGGTGATCATAAGGTGAACATATGATGAGGTTTTCTGGGGCTGAGTATTTGCGATGCACCCAAGGTCACCCAGTGGGTTTTCATGGCTGAGTATGGAATCAAACCTTGGTTGCCAGGGTCATAGTCCAACTCTCAAACTACTACACTACACACTGGCTCTTCCAGTGGTGGACAGCAAACCTTATGTGGTTAGCAAACTGTGCATGTCCAAAATGGCCTTTTGGCCCCCAGGGCATGCTTACCTCAACTTAAATGATCAGTCTTGAATTTCACCTCTGTTCAATTTATGCACATTTTTTTTTTACTGTTAAGGGCTATGCAACAGTGGAACAGACTGCCTTACAGAGCGGTGGGCTCTTCTTCTTTGAAGGTCTTTAAAACAGAGGTTAGATGGGCATCTTTCAGGAGTGTTTCAGTTATGTATTCCTACATGGCGGGGGATTGGACTAGTTAGCCCCCTGTGTTATCTTGCAGTTCTAAGATTCTGTGATTCTATGAAAATAGTTTGGGAGGGGGGTCACTTGTGGCCCCAAGCCCTCACTTTGCCCACTGCTGCCTTACATTGAGTAAGTCTGTTTAGCTCAGGACTGCATCAACCCTATCGATGTCTCTCCGCAGCTTAAGACAGGATCATTTCTCAGACCTGCCTGGAGATGCCAAGGATTGAATTAAGGATGTTATCCATGCAAAGCAGTTGCTCTGTCACCGTGCTAAATCTGAAACTGACATGGGCTGGAAAAAGCTTTTTCTAATTTTACAGATGTAATCTCTTCCAGGCCTCTGAAACAGCACTTCAGATAGTGCGACCCTTCTGCTCAAAGGCGACAAAGACAGACAAGGAAGGTTGGAGTGAGGTTGTGCATCCACCTCTCTTATAACCGTCAGTTGATGTCATAATTTGACAAACACATTTCATGGCACACACTGCCTTTTTTCAGACATGTAGGTCAGAAGTGCGAGAGTGTGTCAAAAGTGCTCAGAGCTGGGATGCAAAAATGTTTGCTCAGGACAATCCTGCAATGTTCCATGCTCCTGATAAGCCTGGACAATATTGCCACCTGAGCCCTCTCAGTGGTGCTTTGAATGTATTTAAACTACACAGTCTTTAGAGGCCCATGCTAGTCTGTTCCAGTATAAAAAGAGACAGAAAAATGAGCAACACCTTTAAGACTCACCAATTTATTTCAGCATGAGTAATTGGGCAATAGTTCACAAATGCCTATGGTGGAAACAAATCACTAAGGCTATTTCCACCCTACACTGTTAGAGTGCTATTATTCCACTTTCAACAACCTGTGGAATTCTGGGGTTTGTAGTTTCCTGAGGCCAAAGAACTCTCTGGCTGAGAATTCTAAGGCCCCTCCCTAAACTGCAAACCTCAGGATTCCATAGTGTGTTGAAAACTGGAATAATAGCACTATAACAGCATAGTGTGGAAATGGTCTTAGTCTTGTATGTGCCTTCAAAGTCACCTGCCAATTTATGACAGCCTCATGAATTTCATAGGGTTTTCTTAGGCAACAAATACTCAGAGGTGATTTGCCAGTACTCTTCATAATTCCACAGATTAAAACCAGGACACATGTGGCAAAGCAACATCACAGTGTAATAAAGATGGCAAAAGTGAGGAAAACTCAGGTTGGGAAAGGCTGCAGCAGTTTACTTTTGCTGGAACCTATGAGGAAGGGTAAGATCCACCCCTTCCTTTCCTCTCCCCCTCCTCATTTAATTGAGTGCAGGCTACTTTTGCACTTTGAACTCAGTTTGCAGCAAATGAAGTAAGCTGAGGACAAAGGGGAAAGTGGGAGGAGGAAGAGAGAGAAACTGGGACATTTTAAAAGCAACTGAAAAAGTAGAATGGCAAAGGAATAACTGGGATTGTCCCTGCCAAATCAGGACAATTGGAGGCTATATCTTAAAGACGCCACAAGACTCCTTCACTATGCTGTTACAGTGTTTTGCTGTCCCTTTTACCATCACACGTGTTTCAAAGGTACACAGTTATAGCAGAGTGATACCCCCTTTAACTCCCATGACTCCATCCAACAGAATCCGGGCATTTGTAGTTTGGCCAACGCATCCAGCATTAAAGAGTTCAAACTGGTTCTCAACAACTGTTCTTCCATGTTTTTGGACTTCAACTCCTCCAAGCCCCAGCCAATGGACAGTGATTTGGGGAGATGAAGGCCAAAAATTCTGAAGGGCAAAAAACCACACCATTCGGCACAATTCATGCATCTTTGCACCCTCTTCCACATAGCTTAAGGAAAAAACAAAGCGGAGTGGTACAACTCCCAGAATTCCCATTACTATATTTGCAGCATACTATATTTGCAGTTACTATATAGCTATGAAGGAGGATGAAATCATTGCCCCCCTACTAAGAATTCTTTCTTCCCAGTCACATTTTGCTTTGATCTTCAAATTTGTAGCACTGTAGGAATGACTCACTAGAACATTAATAATGCTTGGGAAGGTAGAAGGCAGTAGGAAAAGAGGACTGCCATGTTACAGATGGATAGACTCAGACCATTTCCACACTACACTGTTAATAGTGCTATTATTCCACTTTCAACATTCTATGGAATCCTGAGGTCTGCAGTTTAGGAATGGGAATTTAGAATTCTCAGCCAGAGAGCTCTTTGGTCCCAGTAAACTACAAACTCCAGAATTCCATAGGATGTTGACAGTGGAGTAATAGCACTAGAACAGCATAGGGCAGAAAGGGTTTCAATCAAGGAAGACACAATCCTGAATCTGCAAAACCTGAGGTCCCTCATTCGTAATGTCGCCCTAAAGTAATGTCAGCTTAACAGCAGCTGACAACAAGTAATTTAAAACTTCAGTTGAGCTAACATCTACGCAGACCACCAAGGAAATAGGCAAAATTATTAAGAGGATGCCAACCCAGCAAACAGAATTGTTCTGACAGATTTTTGATGTCTCATTCTGTGTGGCCATTTCCGCACAAGGAGGCTGAGCCACTTCTGGGACAAGACGGCAGTAGTTGGCAGGTCGTGCTCCCACACAACGTCATCACTGGCCCTGCTGTCATCCCATCCCCAAGCATCGCCTCATGCAGTGTTTGAAAAATGGAAAAAGTCCATTTTGTGCCTGTAATGCTGTGGTGCTCCCATTGCTCCCGGCCGTAAGGAAGCCGAAGAAACGCAAGTGGTGATGCTTTCTTCCATAGTGCAGCAATGGAAAGTGCCCAGCTGCACTGCGCATGGACCCAGCAGGCGTGGAGGAGACTGTTGCGAATGTACTCTCTTCTTGTGGAATTCTGGGGTTTGTAGTTTCTTGAGGCCAAAGAGCTCTCTGGCGGAGACTTCCAAATGTCCCCTCCTCAACCAGTGATGTAGTCGACTGACTCAGCCTCAAGTTGAACTTAAGTCACTTCAGTGACTTAACTCGGACTCAACTTGGCAATGTAAGATGCACTGACTCAACTCGAGACTTGCATTTTTTTTTAGTGACTGACTTGCTACCTTTGGTTCAGTCACATAACACATTTCATCCAGAAATCTTATGATTTTGAACAATACTTCCATCTCTGCCTACCGGTCACATGACAATCTGTCTCAAGCCCCAAATATGGGCACATTTCTCAGATCAGCAAACAGGTTAGGCAACGGGGCTTGAGGTCTGCTCCGCTGCCTATCTCTGCCGCATATTGGAGAAGCCTTCTAAAACTTTTCCTAAGAGCAGAAGACAAGACATTCCCCCCGAGTGCAGGGTACATTCTCAGAGGGGAACGGCAAAGGTGTTAGGCAACAGGTTTAAAGAAGGAAAGATCCTTCCCTTTTCAAGCTTTTGAAGCGTCAGTTCCCCACTTTTGAAAAATCCTCCAGCTTCAGAAATGGGAAGTAATAAGGATCCTATTCCCCACTTCTGAAGCTGCAGATGGCAAAACGTGGAAGGCCGACTCTGCTTAAATTGTTAAAAGTGACTTTATTCGATTCTGTCTAGACATTCTGGAATACAGACTGGGATACAAAGTTGGCTCCCAAGCATCTTCAAGGACTTGAGACTTGACTTGAGACTTGGACTAAAAGATTCAAACACATCACTGCCTTCAACTGCAAACCCCAGGATTCCACAGGATGCTGAAAGTGGAATAATAGCACTATAACAATGTAGTGCAGAAATGGCCTAAGGTTCTATGAAAACAGTTTGGGAGGAGTGTCACTTGCCCACTGCTGCCTTACACTGAGTGAGCCTGTTTAGCTCAGGACTGCATCAACCCTATTTGATGTCTCTCTGCAGCTTAAGATAGGCTCATTTTTCCCAGACCTGCCTGGAGATGCCAAGGATTGAATTAAGGATAGGATGTTGAAGCTGGAATAACAGTGCTATAACAGTGTAGGGCAGAAATGGACTGAATGAAAAAATTGCTTTGGGGGCAACATTATTATGGTGCATCAGTGCCCTCAATTTTACCCCGTTTAGACAGTGATGTATTTAAGTCTTTTACTCCAAGTCTCAAGTCTCAAGTCAAGCCTCCAGTCTGCTAACTTTATATCCCAGGCTTTATTTTATACTTTATGCTCAAGCTAACTTTATACCCCAAGCTGTATTCCCAAATTTCTGGACAGAGTTGAATAAAGTCAGTTTTAACACTTCGAGTAGAGTCAGTCCTCCACTTTTGCGATTTTTGCCATCTGCAGCCTCGGAAGTGGGGAATAGGATCCTTCTTATTTCCCATTACTGAAACTTCAAGAGCTTTAGAAGGAAGGATCCTTCCTTCTCAAGCCCCTTGCCTAACACTTTGCTGTTCCCCTGAGATATGTGTCCTGCACTCTGGGCAGGAGTCTTGCCTTTTGCTCTTGGGAAAAGTTTTAGAAAGCTCCTCCTATATGTTAAGGAGACAGGCTGCTGAGCACACCTCAACCCAACTTCAAGCCCATTGCCTAACAACCCATTTGCTGTTCCCTCTGAGAAATATGTCCACACTTTGAGCTCGAGACAGATCATCACGTGGCCAGTAAGTTGCAAGGTTTCTGCACCAATGCGTTCTGTTCCTGAACCAGGTGCAGCAGGTCAGTCACTAAAAATATGCAAGACCGAAGCGGAGTGGCGTCAGCGTGCAGTTGTTGCCAGCTCAAGTCCCAGCGGAGTCACTGAAGGGACTGAAGCCTGACTTGAGTCCGAGTCTTTAGACCCGAGCCTACATCACTGTGGCCATTTCCACACTAGCCTGTTATAGCGCGATGATTCCCCTTTCAACATCCTCTGGAATCCTGGGGTTTGCAGTTTCGAGAGGAGCCGTCGGAAGGGGCCGCCCCTTTCGGGGCGTCCACTTTCAACATCCTCTGGAATCCTGGGGTTTGCAGTTTCGGGAGGGGCCACCTGGCCCCTCCCGAAACTGCAAACCCCAGGATTCCAGAGGATGTTGAAAGTGGAATCATCGCATTATAACAGGCTAGTGCGGAAATGGCGCGTTTCCCTAGCCCCATACAAACCTCTCCCCCAGGCCATTGCCGCACTACCCCGTTACAGTGCTATGATTCCACTTTCAACCCCCTGTGGGATCCTGGGGTTTGTAGTCTGCTGAGGCCACAAAGCTCCCTGGCTGAGAAGTCCGAAGGCCTTTCCTTAAACTGCAAACCCCAGGACTCCACAGGAGGAAGCAAGCGGAACAATCGCCCTATAACAGTGCAGTGCGGCCACGGAACCAGAGTCCGCTCTTCGCCTCGGCTCCGCTTCCCGCCCGCCCGGCCAGCCACGCGGCCGGCGCGCGCGGGGCAGAGGCACCCTCCCAAGGCGGGACCCGCAAGCCTAGCCGCGCCTTCCCTTTTCCCGCCTTCGGGGCGAGCGTGGCCGAGGAGGCTCCTGGACGTCGCCGCGGGGCGAGGGGCGGAGCGTGCCCGAGGGGGGCGGACCCCTCCGGCGGCGGCGGCGGCGGCGGCTTTATTAAGCAGCCTGGCAGGTTACAATGAGAGAAGCAGGCGCGGCGAGCCCGAGGGAAGCGGCGGCGGCGCGCTCTCTCACCCTTTCCCCTCACGCCGAAGGCGGCACAGCCTCTGTCCTGAGGAGAGAGGCGGCGGCGGCTTCGCTGCTGGTCCTCCGAAAGAGCCGCCCGTCTGCCCGCCCGCCCCTCGCCGCCTCCTTCGCCGAGGCGCTTCCCGGCCGGCCGGCGGACTGACTGGCCGCGGTTGCCGCCGCGTCGCTCTCCGCGCGGGTGGCCAAGAACAGCCGAGCGGCGCTCCTCGGGCTCCCCCGCCTCCTTCCCCGACCCTCTCCGAGCACCCCCAGTCGGGTCGTTATTTATTTATTTATTACTCGGGGGCGTCCCCTCCTCGGCATCCCCCCCCCGCCCCGCCAGTACTCGCGCTTCCTCCCCCGAGACTCCCAGCCGGGATGGTTCTCCGGTCGCTGGTCTTTCTAGCAGCCGCGCTGGTGCACTTGGAGGCGGCCGTCGGTGCGCAAGTAAGTGCCCTTTCCCCGGCGGGCTCCGCGGTCCCGTTTCGGCCCGCTTGCCGTCCTCCGCCCGTGGGGATGGGGATGGGGATGGGGAAGCTCGGCAGGCTCTCCTCGCTGTGGGGCGAGGGATGATGCCGGCTGGGGAGAGCGCTGCCTCCTTTCCGAACTTTTCTCCTTCCCCTCTTGGTGGCTTCTTTGATTTCTTCTTCTTCTTCCTCCTCCTCCTCCCCTGTGCAAACCCCCTGTGGGTTCTTTGCTGGTGTGATGTTATGCCTGGCTCCTGCACGGAATTACTGCTTGGCAAAAGCCGCCCCGAGCTGCCTTACGGTTTTAATTTGTTGAGTAATAAAAGAACTTTGTTTGTTTCCAACTTTTTTGGAAACTTTTTTTTTTTTCGTCGAAAGAGTGTGTGGCTGTATAGAAAGGATCCTCCAGAGAGAGAGAGAGAGAATATTAAATTGCAGAATTCTTGATGGATCCGCTCTGTCCAAAGGTTAGGAGGTTCTTGTGTTGCAGCAAATGATCTTCCTCCCCCTCCTCCTCTTTTTTTTTTCTTTTTTCTTCTTCCCCTCTCTCACATAGGGGAGCAGAATCAGCTAGTGTGGAAAGACCTAAGTCCAATTGTTAGGGGAGCCCGATTGAACTCCTTCCGGAATGGGAAGTCAGCCTGTATATATAAATGCTTTTGATTTAGTGGGTTTACTCTAGCTGGAACTAGCGATTGGATTTAGGCTGCAGAATGCTGTCCTAAGGGTGGTAGGGGTCAACAGTGCTCTTCAGATGCAGTTCATTGGTAGAATGGGACCCAATAGTGGATTGGGACCCCTTCCTCCAAGGGGGACCAGACTATGCAGTGGCATAAAGTGATGGGACTGACCACGTATTTTAGAAAATGGACAGCTCTTTAATGACAAGCTTAGAAGGATCGTGTTGATTTAAGAACATAACAAAGCAGGCATCTTCAAACTAGGTCTTAAATGTATAACTGACCAATCAGTTTGGTTAGCCATCTTGAACCTGTTGCCCTTCAGGTGTGTTGGACTACAATTCCCACAGTGCTCTAACCACTAGAACAGGGATGGGTTTCATGTGGCCCTTCAGATGTTGTTGGATTGCAGTTCCCAGCACTCCGCATCATTGGGATGGGGGTTGCAGTCTCACAGCATCTGGAGGGCCATGTCATTCCCACCCATGCACTTGAGGCCCCCCTGGGTGTGAAATCTTCAGGATCTCTGGAGGACCCCAGTAAGCAAAGATGGCATCATCTTCTAAGACCTCTAGGGGACACCTAGGATGATCCAGGTACTAAATTCTTCTGAACAAGTCCTTCTGCAGGTCTGGTTAGCTTCAATGGTGGATGTGCAGAGAGTGTGGCCATTGGTTATACTGGCTAGAAATTATGGAAATTGTAGTGGAAAATATCTGGAAGGCAAGAGATTAAAAAAAACTGGTCTAATTGGTTAATCAGTGGAATATTGCAGACCTGGATTTCTTATATGATGTTCTTGTTCACATTGTTGTTAGAAAGCTGTATGCGTTGAAGTGACATCTGCCAATTCCATCACTGTATAAATACTCAACTACTTTTCTCATGTTGTGTGCCGCTTTTGCATAGGCACAGACTCTGAAAATTGCTGTCTTGAGAGTAAGGCCCATTAAATACAGTATGGCTTAGTTTAGAGTCAGCATGGATGGGATATTGAGCACTGTAATTCTAGGCAAAAACCTCCAGTTACAAATTTCTGGCCCCTAAAATAGCAGACCCAGTCCACCCAAATGCGATTTTACTTGCAGGAAATTCTGAATTAACCTAAATGTACATCCTGTTTGTTCTCCCCCATTTGTTTCTGATCAAACTGGTGTAGGAGGTTTCTGAAGCACCCTGTTTCTGATCAAACTGGTATTGGAGGTTTTTGAAGCATTTCAGAAAGTTGCAAAACAGTTGGTGCAGAAATAATCATTGGGTGATCCAACTAAGTGTGGATTCTACAGGCAGTGATGGTTGTCAGTGATCTTATTAAATTCCTTGAAAGATCTATAGTCAGTCATTAATGAACAGATTGGAACAGAAGGTCCTGATTCTAACTGTGTCAGCTTTTTGCATGTGATCAGTTCTGTGGCAACCAAAAAAGCTATTACTTGAGTTGCTTGTTGTTCATACTTGTATGACCAAGATAATTCACAAGCTTTTGCTCTTTTGCTGTGTGTTAGTTGCTCTGCATGTAAATAGGTCTAAAGGGAGATGGATTCTCAGAGACATGAAGAAAGCATGTGGGGGGGAAAAAACGCTATGATTGCCAGGATGGATGTCTGTTTGCTTTTCGTCTGCTGTCATCTTTTACAGGTATTGGTAGAACTACTGAAACCAGTGCAGTTTGTTTGTTCAGAGATCAATCTGTCCAACCCATCTTTTTCCACAACCTCAGTTCTAGGGCAAGGGGATAAAGATTTCCAGTTGTCTTGATTTCTCTGGCATTTTGTCTCTGGATTGCTGTCAAGATACCTGCTTGCTTGTTCCCCTCACTCTCTGTGTCCCTTAGGAATTATAGGTTTAATTAGCTTTTTTTAAAAAAAGTATTTCTTCAGCCATCAGACACTAATTTTTTTGGCACAGCAGTGCAATATCATAGAATGGCCCATTCAGAAACTGAGTTTATTAGCTCAAGCTGTTTATGTGAAACTTATTATTTATGGAGTCTTATTAGTGCATTGGGGAATAACTGTTTATTCATTTGCAGGCAACACCATTCCTGGATATGGGACAAGGTGGGTAGAGGGAAGGTGAGAGGAAGTAGAGCAGAGTAAGTAGGTTGGGCTCAGTGAAGATGACTGATTTTAGCTTACCTAGTGAATTTCTTGACTCAGTGGGAATTTGAACATAGATCTCTCAAGTCCCATTCAACGTTCTAGCAACTATACTATACTGCCTCACTGAGCATCAATTGCTAACATTGAATAACAAGTAGCAGCCATCTCTTTCATATCTTTCTTGTGAGCTCTAGCTGACCATGATTGGAAACAGAACGTTGGGCTAGACAGAATGTATTCTGACATTCTTGTGCTTGGCACTTTTGCTTCAATACCTTTCACAAAATGCACATTGCATGTGATTTCTCCAGTGTACTCATATCAAAAGACAATTGACATTTGTGTAATTTTTTCCCCTGATTTCTTTTTCTAGGCTGCTAAAGAAGAAATTATTCACACAGGTAAGACAATGGGGTTGTGTGTTGTTTGTTATAATTGGGCTTACATTTTAGTCATTGATAAGAGCATCAGGCTGTCACTGAATTTTCAAGCCTCTTTGACCTAGTCCCATGTCTAATGTTAATTTGCATAATAAGAGGCATGTGGTTTATACAAGTTAGTCTAGATAAGTGGCTGCCCATTGAAATAAATATGGATGGAATTATTTGTTGTGATGGCATTCTGCATATGCTCAGAGAGCATATATTGCCAGGGCTACGTGTGCGGAGAGATATAATCCCAGTTAATAGGTAATAGGTGTCATGCAATTAGAGCAGAACCATTCATTCAATTGCTAGATGATGAATTGACATATAGGTAAAATTCCGTATATTCACTGGGTCTACTCTAGTTGGGATTAACAAAAGGATTTAAACCAATGCATGAAACTTGGATTAGATGTTTCCTTCTTCCAACAGAATGGGTCTTCCACTTGGATTAGAAGGTTCTTGAACTGGAAAGAAAACCTTTGGATGCAGACCTCTTAAATTTACAGAACTGCATGCCAATTGTATATTTGCTCAGATATTATATTTATATCTCGCTTTTCCTCAAAGAGCTCAAGGCAGTGCATTTGCTCTTTGTCTCAGTGCTTTATTCTCATCATAACGCTGTGGACTAGGTTAGACTGGGAGAGAGAGTGACCTACCTAAACTCATAAGTGGGGGGTAGAACTTGTATCTCTTCAGTCACAGCTGGACACCATAACCACACCACCAAAAGGACTTCGGGCAAAAAGGACTTTAAATGTGTGTTAGATAAATTCATGGAAGTTAATGCTACTAGTCAGGATGGCCTTGTGGATCAGAAACACCACTAGCTGGCAAAAGTGAAGGGGCAGGATGCTGGATTAGACAGGCCTTTGGTCTGATCCAACAGGATTTTTATTCTGCTCTTACATTATGTGTATTTATTTACTCTGTCCATACTCATTTGTTCATCAAAGATGGGTCATTGTGTTCCATAAAATACGTTTATAATAAAGTTTAAGGGATGATTTTAAACCAGAGCAATAAAAGCCGTAAGAGAAAAGAGCAATAGGACTGGGGGGCCAAATACATTCTTGTATCCAATCCAGTCACTTGAAGCATCACAAGAAGATGCCTCTGCAAAGAGGTCATGATGTCTCAGGGTTGGGAAAGGTGAAGAGAGGACAACGAAGAGCGTTTGAGTACCTTCTATATAGGGACAGACAAAAAAAATGCCCTTTCATAACACTAAAATTCAAATACACCCAATGAGATAAAGGGGCAAGAGATGACTCTCCTTCCCATTTAACCTGCTCACCCTTATGAAGTAATATATGAATGAAAGGACTGTTCTGGATACTTCTGGTAGTTGTGGTGTTGTAGTGTACCTTCAAATCAACCCCAACTAATAGTGACTTTATCCTAGAATTTTCCTGGCAACATTTATTCAGAGGGGGATTGTCATTGCCTTTCTCTGAGGCTGAGGGAGTATGTCTTGCCCAGGGTCATCCAGTGGGTTTCCAGGGCTAAGTGGGGATTCAAACACTGGTCTCTTGGAGTCTTAGTCCAACACTTGAAAGCACTACATCTCCTGGAGTCTTAGTGCAATACTCAAACCACTACACCACACTGGGTCTTGGGTAGTTGTGGACAGCAGTGATAATGTCCAGGACAACAAGAAAGTTTCTGCAGGTTGGAAGAGTTGGTACCCTTCTATCATGACTGTGCCTCTGACTGACTGTAAGAGCTGGGCTATAGACAGCTTTATAATAGGACCTGGGGATTTATGTAACACAGTAAATCCAAAGCTGGGATGGACAGGCATTGTCCAGTCTGAAATGCTTGCTTCAGTAGAAAGCTTTTATAATCCTTTCTGTTGAAGAGAACCAGTGGCCAGCCTGGTTAGACAGTTTCTGCAGAGGCCCAAACTGGCCTGGCCTTTGGCTGTCCTCAATAGACAAGATTATACAGTTGGCCATCCACATTTGCAGGTATCACTTTCACAGATTTCATTATTTGTAAGTTTTTTCAGCCCCTGCATACTCCACCTCGATTGTTTCCTTTCCAGGAGAACCTTTGTTCTCAGTAGCTCCGATCAGGCCATGCAGCCTTTTAAAAGCCCACCTCTGGTCCTCCTCCTCTTCCACTGGCTGCTGCCTGTCCAGCTAATGATGGCTCGCAGCCTGATCTCGCAGCACCACAAACCTTCTCCTGATGTCTCCCAAAGGAAGAAGATGGGTTAGAGGGAGGAACAATAGGGCCACCATGCCAATGTCCCACTTCTCTGTCCTTTCCTTGACTTGGGCCCTGGCTGCCCACTCTACCCACCATGCCTTGGCCTCCTTTCCACATATACACATTTTTATATTTGTATTTTTTTTTACTTTTGTGGGGGTCCTGCACCCCTAACCCTAGCAAATGTGAAGGGCTAACTGTCATAGCTTTCTACTTAAGCAAGAACTTCAGGCCAGGTGATACTTGTGCATTCTGGCCTTGGGTTTACTCTGTTATCCCCCATGACTGAGGGAGATTCTCCACCATGTAAATTTAGTGCCTTATGATTTCATGAGGCAGCTTTGCTGAGAGCTAGGACTTTGTTTCAATGTTGGCAACTCCTAACACTCACATTGAGAGAGATGTATGGGCAGATAAGTTAACAAAATGCCTGTGGCCTTGTAATGAGAATGCCTTAATGGTTTCTTAATTCTTCTACATGTGTTAAACAGGCGTTAAATTTTCTGTGTAACTGGGAAGGAGGTGAGACAGAGTTTCTGTGGAGTTTTAAATTCCTGTTTGCTCACTGCTTGTAAACTGGAAACCCACCATCGTCTAAGAAGACAGGTTGCCAAGCCAGCTGGCTAGTCTTTTGAAGCAAAATCTTAAAGGTCTTTAACCCCTCATTATGGAGGGTTAAACCAATTCTAAAACACCTCTGCCAGGCAAAGCTTACGTCCCAATGACTTCAGAAGGCTCTCTTGGAAGTTTTAAAAATCTTCCTTTGACCTTTTTGGTTTAAGCCCTTTCTGGATTTCTCAGCTCAACTCTTTCTGTTCCTTGGTGGCTTTCTAAGACCCATTTGCTGGAGAATGATGGAATAGCATCTAATCAGTTCACAGTGTGTAGGAGAGATGCTTTTGAAGGGGGCAGGATGAATACATAGAATCATAGAAATGTAGAGTTGGAAGAGACCCCAGGGGCCATCCAGTCCAACCCCCTGCCATGCAGGAACACCCTCAAAGCACTCCTGACAGATGGCCATCCAGCCTCTGCTTAAAAACCTCCAAGGAAGGAGACTCCACTACACTCCAAGGCAGCATATTCCACTGCCGGACAGCCCTAACTGTCAGGAATTTCTTCCTGAGGTTCAGGTGGAATCTCCTTTCCTGCAGCTTGAATCCATTGCTCCTTGTCCTGGTCTCTGGAGTGGCAGAAAACAAACCCTCTCCCTCCTCTACATGGCATCCCTTCAAATATTTAAATGTGGCTATCATGTCCCCTCTTAACCTTTTCTCCTGCAGACTAAACATACCCAGCTCTCTGAGTCTATCCTCATAGGGCATGGCTTCCAGGCCTCTCACCATTTTAGTCGCCCTCCTCTGGACCTGCTCCAGCCTGACCATGTCCTTCTTGAATTGGGGTGCCCAGAACTGGACACAGGATTCAAGATGAGGTCTAACCAAAGCAGAGTAGAGTGGTACCAGTACCTCCCTCGATCTAGACACCATACTCCTATTGATGCAGCCGAGAATTGCATTGGCTTTCTTGACTGCCGCATCACACTGCTGACTCATGTTCAGCTTGTGGTCTATTAAGACTCCTAGATCCCTTTCACACGTACTGCCATCCAGCTACGTGTCCCCCATCCTATATTTCTGCATTCCTTTTTTTCTACCTAAGTGTGGGACCTTACATTTCTCTCTGTTGAATTTCATTTTGTTAGCCTTGGCCCAGGTCTCCAATCTGTCCAGGTCATTTTGAATTTTGATCCTGTCCTCTGGCGTATTAGCAACCCCTCCCACTTAGGGTTTGGATAATTACTTGTTTAGATTACAATTCTCACAGCCTTACTGGCCAGGAGATTATGGGAATTGTAGCCCAAAATAAAATTTCTGAGCTCTAGAATCTATAGAGGATCTGTACAGCATCAGCTCTTTGCCACAACAGTAATACATGCTCTAGATTTTGGTATTGAGATAACAGTTGCTGGAGACTTACACCGGGACAGAAATATTGCCTTGGAAAGGGGCTATACCACAGTGGTGCAACATATAGTTTGTTTGCAGAAGGTTCCAGATTTAATTCCTGTTATAACCTTGCAAAGAATTTTGAAGAGAAGGGTTTGGACTGATCACCCTTCCTGAAACTTGGAGGTTCAAGAAATGGATTTTTTTCCCCCATCTATCTCTTCCCAAAATCTATAGCAAGGCTTGTGATCTGTGGGCACCTTAACAACTTTTGAAGAGCCTGCAGTAATGCAATTCAATCTACTGTGGCATGTATTAGGGATCTGAGCAGTAATATACCTTTCTAAAACCTAGATTACCATCTAGAGAAATACTATGGCCTCCAAAGAAAAGGGAGTATTTGGTCACTCCTGGAAAAGAATACAGGATAGCAGCATCATTCAGTCTCATATATCATTTAAGACACAGACCAGTTCTCATGCATCATCAGATGACATCTCACTAACAATAAAAAAGAGAGAGAGAGAATATTTTTAGCTGTTGTGGTAAGGGTAAAAAATTCTTGGGAACATGGATAGTATTTTGTACTGCAAAGCTTTCTTGGCTCAGCCCTCTTGAATCTCTGCTCTTGAATTCTACCAGCCCTACAAGTGAGGAGGTGACAGAATACTGATAATGCTGATGAGTTTCTGACAAGAGTTTGGCTTTCTAACTTAACCAGATGACATTGGCTGGTTGCCCTTTGGAGAGGCTGTGTGTAAGCTTGCTTGACTGCTCCCCAGAGGCGGAAAACAGACGTTCCAGGCTGACAAAAGATTCCCCCACCCCACCTTACCCCATTTAATTGTGAATCAACTATGGACAATTTAGAATGGCCTCTTGAGCGATCTTTGCAATTGTCCCGGTCATTTGTGTGTGTATTGTGGGGGAAGACTGTTCTTCTGTGCCTATTAGATTTCATAGAAATTGTACAGTTTTTATAATAAAAATCTAAATAGCTTAAAGCAGCAGATTCTTCTGACCTTGGAAGCTAAGCAGGATTAGCCCTGGTTACTACTTGGATGGGAGACTGCCAGTTAGTACCTGGTGCTATAGGCTATATTTCAGAGGAGAAACTGGCAAAACCACCTCTGAGTACAGTTGGTACTCCACATTTGTGAGTTTGATTTTCATGGATTTGATTATTTGCGCGTTTCTTCAACCCCTGTCCCCCCTACCTTAGGTGCTTCTTTGCCAGGGGAACCTTCTCTCTCAGCAATTCTTATCAGGCCATGCAGCGCTTTAAAAACCCACCCCAGTGCTTCTCCTCCACCACCACCACCACCAGCTGCTGCTTGGCCAGCTAACAACAGGTCACTCCTTTAATTCTCAGCCCCATGAACCCTCTCCTACTGCTCTCCCCGCACCCAAGGAAGGAGATGGGCAAGAGAGAAGAAGTATAGGGCTACCAAGCCAAACCTTTCTCTCTCCTTTCCCTGAGCTGTTTTGGATCCAGGGTGCCTCCTCTGCTCCCCACACTTCCCTTGCTTCCCACAGACATACACACTAGTTTTCCTACTTTTGCAAGAGTCCTGTGCCCCCAACCCTAGCATATGTGGAGGGCCAACTGTATTCTTTGCTCAAGAAAACCCTATGGAATTCACTGCATTGCCCTAAGTTGATAGGTGACTTAAAGGCACATACACACACGAAGCTGTTTATATTGGAGTAAACTACTCTTAATTTCAGTGGGACCTATTCCCAAGAAAGTTTGTGTGGGGTGAAAGATGAAAGCGTAAAGCTGGTTGCTGATCTAAGCAGAGTAGAGCCATCAAACCAATTTGTTGAAAATAGGGTTACCGGAGTAGAAGCTGGAGAGGCTTCTGTACCATTAATGGCTGGGCAAATAAGGACATTTTAGCAATCATGGCATGTAGTGCCACCAGCATGAAGGTAAAGCTGCTGAAATTCCCTCTTCTACACAATAGTACAAGAGCTGTCCCCAATTTTCAGCCTGGCGACCCTGTCAAGTCAAAGGACTTAGGCAAATCACACTGGATCATGCAGTCTACTCTAATTGGAACTGGATTTAGAGCTTTGGCCAGGGTTGGAAATTGTATGACCCCTCAGGTGCTGTTGTGCTGCAATACCCAGCATGACTCACCATTGGTTGTGCTGGCCAGGGCTGCTGGGATTTGCAGTTTAACAATGTCTGGAGGGCTACGTAATTCCCACCTTTAGGCTTTTAATCTTGGGGTGGTGACATCGGACGCCTACTTGATATAGTTTAAAACAAGAAAAGTCATGTGGCAACTTAAAGAATAATTTTATTTAATTTCATTTATATCCCACATATCTGCCAAGGTGGAAGTGAAATCAACCTACAATAGAAGTCAAAATAGAATACAGCTAAAAATCGTTCATAATAGTCAAACTATTAAAGCAATAAATAAAAAAACACCTAAATATCATTTAAAACAGTGTTTCATAGGCTATCTGATTTTACCCAGTCAAGTCAGAGGGAAATTAAACCAATGTCTCAGTATGCCTTTAGGCAATGTTCCAAACCAAAAATGCTGCTAAAAATGCGCTTCAGGCCAAAATGGGTCACTTACAAATAACTTACAAAAATAAGTTAATCCATGGCCAAAATCAGACAAGGGCCAACCAGTTAGTAGCACGCCTTTTTGCATTTGACTTGGGTACACTTGCCAATGTATGTAAAAGGCCTGTTTGTTGGGATATGCTAAAATTTACAAGTAGCCACCTCATGGCTTGGGTAGTTTGGCCAGTGTTGAGGCAAGAAGCAAGTGCTAATACTGGAAAGGCAGGGCAGTATCATAGAAACACAGAGTTGAAAAAAAAAACCTCAGAGTTCATTGAGTTCAGCTATTCTCAATTGTTTTTGGCCACAGCTCCTTTAGGAGCTTTTCTCAGCTTTCAGGGCCCCATGTCAAACAGGGATACAATATGAACAGGTAGAGAGAAAATTATTTATTATTGAACACCAAGAAACTTTAACATTTTGACATGCTGGACAACACATTTAAAAAGGCTGTATGAAATTAAACATCTGTCAGGACTAATGTGATTCTTGAGCTTGGTGCTTTTCTGCAAGTTTCATGGTATTGAACTCCAAATTAGACAATGACAGTCAGAGGTCACCTTTTGTTGCAATATCAGTTCTGTTCCTGGATTTTGGCAAGGAAACTGCCTTGCTGAGTCTGTACTCAACCAAATATGTTGAGCAAAAGGCAATACAAAATTCTTGGGGTTTTTTTTTTTCTCCTCAGTATTGGAAATTTATCCCTCTTGATCCAAAAATCTTTTTTTTTTTTAAATTGACTGATCATGGGCAGTTATATCTCTCTTGAAGATCAATCAAACTCTCTTGAAATTCTGCCTCAACTTGTGTGAGTTGTACTTCAGATGGGTTCAAAATCCAGACTGGGACACCGAGGTTGGACAGGTCATTAAATCTTTCTTGGAGGGAAACTGTTGACTCCAATTAAGGTTGCTTCTTGGATATTTCATTGGTTCAGTTGCCAAGGCCCCCATAAATCTATGGGGCTCCCCTTCTCACAGTTTCAGGATGTGACCCCCTTCATATATGCAAGGGCCCCCTTGGGGGCTATATGCCCCTGAGTGAGAATTGTTGATCTAGTTTAACCCCTTGCCAGTACAGGAAATGAACAGTTAAAGCAGCCCTTATAGATGGCTATCCAGCCTCTGTTTGGAACCCTTTAAAAGAGGAGAGTCTTTTGCCTTGTTGAAATAGCCCATTCCACTGCTGAATGGCTCTTCCTGCCAGGGAATTCTTAATGTTTAAGTGAAAAAAAATCTCCTTTCTTGAAATTTGAATCCATTAATTTGTGTCCTGTCTTCTGTAGTGGCAGAAAGCAAACTTGCTGCATCTTGCACATAACAACCCTGGCATTTGAAGATGGATATCATATCACTTCTCAGTCTTCCTATCTTTGGACTAAACATACCCAGTTCCCCCAACTTACCCGTCTTTCTCTCCATATGGGCCTGATTGAGTTTTAAGAATCTTGGAAGAGGGTTTTCTCTTGGTTCAACCAGTATCACAGGCATGTTTGGTGAGGTCATGAGAGAGAGAAAGAAAGAGACTGCTGAGTGGCTATGTTTCCAGGCTACAGAATTACCTCCTTTGGGAAGCTGGACTGGTCCTTTTCTCCTTTCTTTCCACTAGCAGGCAAAATCTTTTTATTATCTAGGCCTTTGACTGTTAACTATTAATTACAGAAGGGCTTTTAACTGGGATGTGTGTTACATTCATCATTATTGCTATGTTTTAATTATCTTTTTTAATGGTTTCAAATTGATGTTTTTGATATGATAGTTTATTTGCTTCAAAGTTTGCACTATCTATTGCTTTAACTGTACTTTATTTCAACTTTTATTCTGAGCCTCCTTGGGTCCCATATTGAGATAACAGTGGAACATAAGTTAAATAAATCAATAGCAAACCATTACTCACAGGGCTTGACTACAAGACCCTTTGCCATCTTTTCACCATCCTCTGAACATGATCCTGCTGGACATTATCTTTCTTCAACTGTGGTGTTGTGTCAGCAGGGCTGACTCAATTCCTATCTGTCCAACATACAACAAAGACTTGTGGGCTTCCACTTGTTGGCTGTTCCTATTCAAAGCAATCTAGGCTTTGTGATGAAATTACAGATGTGAAGGATGTAATACAGGTGAATTATATGAGACCCTGCAGAAATACTCAAGCCATTTATAGACCCTCTTGAATAACATTGTAGGCTGCATTTCTAGAAGCAGATTTCACATGGATTGCAGTCTCTTGCACATTTTTATAGATGTAGGCTCTGCTTAACACAATGGGCCTTACATTTGGATAAACACACGTTTTACTGAATGTCTAAGTCTTCACTATATTCAAGTTAGTAAATTATATCTGATTTCTTTGTTTCCTTTTTAAGTGTAGTTTTTACCCATAAACAAAAACAAACACAGACAAAAAAGTTGAAACAAAATATCCATAAATTGTAATTAGTTCTAATAAGGTAAATAAAATCAGCTTGTGTGGTCCAGTCAGCTTCCTCTTTTCCTTTAATGTAATGGGGTCCCCTCTGGGAATCTTCCTAAATACACTTTTCTTAGAAATTCCTCTTTGTTGGCTAATTATATGTTTTGGAACACTTCTTATAGGGATGGGATGTTCTTTCTTAAACAAATCCTTACACCATGTTGGTTTTGCAGCTGTAGCAGAAATTTTCAGACAGGGGAAACAAAATGAGAGCAATTTAAAATTCCTTCTGTTGCAATCTGAAGCACTCCAAGTGTTCCACTGAAATTAACTGTGGCTTACAAAGTTTCAGATTTGTATGTTCAAGCATTTACATCCTTACCTCGCTCTCCCTTTGCTTTGACTCTTAGGAGAGCTTCAAATTAGTATAGCAGGACATTCCTGATAATTGGTTATGTGGGCATACATTTGTGTGGTGTACTGGTGAATAGTGAAGAGAAAAGATCTTTTCCCACTGCTAGCAGATGGATAGAATTACATTTCCATAGACAGCAGACTCTGGAAACAGGATGAAGGAAGTAACCAAGAGGTTTGGAAGTCATCAGTATTTAAGCATGTCAGATTTGATTTTAATTGCCTTTGAATACTTAAAACAAAAAGCTTCCTCTTCCAGTTCTTCGTTTGCTGACTGCAAGCAATATTGTTAGTGTCTCCTCCTTCTCCTCTTCCTCCTGTTGCATCCCACCTGCTTCTGAGCAACTGGTTCTTCTCTTTTAATAAGCATATTTGCTTCCATGCTGAAATCTGAGGAAGTTACTACAGGACTCTTAAATTCCTGTCCTGAAACCTAAAGATGAAGAGGAAACATTTTTGTTCTGAGGGAAATATCTGTACAGTGCCTTTCCATGCTTCTAGTTCAGCATTTTAGATTGCAATCTCATATCCATTTACTTGGGACAAAGTTCCATTAATCTCAATGGAACTTACTTCTGAAATGATAGCATATGAAGGGGTGGGCAACTCCAACATATCCAGGGAGTAATTTTCTGCTTCTGAGATACTTTGGAGGCCTCACAGATTGCCAAAATGACTCCTCCTTCCCTACCCCCCGCACAAAGAAACCTCAAAACAAGAAGTAACTAGAAGTCCATTTGCCATTTAGAAAACTGTGTTGCAGCTTGAGGAATGGGGTCTGCAACTGATTTAGGTTAATTGAAATTCCTGGAGGCTTTGGAAAGAGGCAGTTCATCTTCTCATCCCCCCTCTCTCTTTCTCTCTCAGCAGCAGATATGGTGGTATGGCAAAAAGGCTGAAAACTAACCTTGAGGTACTTGGAAACTCTCAGGGCAACCCTTATTCCACTGTGGCATACATGATAGTTTTTTAAAATATCTTATTGATGCTCAGTCAGACTCTCTATTGCCTCTGTCAACTGACTCAAAAAGTGTTACATGATGATCATAGAATCTTAGAGTTGGAAGGAACAAGTCTGATATTTTGGCAAAGGAATTGAGGGATTGAACTTGAAAGAAGAAGTATTCCCACTAGGGACTATCCTTCTACTGCTGATCAAGGAACTTGACTTTGTTCTTAGTGATTTTCACCTTTTCTCTGTGATTACAACCTTTGTCCATTCATTTTTACTAGAACAACCGCACAACTGTCATTGGCCCATTTTACTCCACTTTTTGTTTTGAGAAGTTTTTGAGAAATTCCAGACTATTTTTGAATGTGTGTAAGGCAATGGAGTTGCATCAGCCTGTCTAATGTGACCAAGCATAGCCTGTGTGGTATAGTGGTTAGAATGTTGGATTGAGATGTTGGAGATCCAGGTTTAAGTCTCCGTTGAGCCGTGAAGTGACCCTTGCCGGAACATTCTCAATCTCCCCTACTTCACAGAGTTGCTGTGAAGATGAAACAGGGGGAGGAGAATCATTTTTAAGATGGATATAGACAAGTTGGAGTGGGTTCAGACAAAGGCAACAAAGATGACAAGAGGTATGGGAAACAAAACCTATAAGGAAAGGTTTGAGGGAGTTGGACATGTTCAGCTTGGCAAATAGAAGACTTGAGTGACATGATTGCCATCTTTAAATACCTCTGGGGCTGACACAGAAAGGAGAGTATGTGTTTGTTTTCTGCTGCCCCTGAAGATGGAACCAGGTTTAACGGTTTTCAGTTACAGGACAGTCGATTTCAATTGAACATAAGAAGGAACTTTTTGACAGTAAGAGCTGTTTGGCAGTGGAACCAAGTACCTAGAGAGGGAGGTGGAGTCTCTTTCTCTGGATAGCTTCAAAAAGAGGCTGGACAGCTACATACTAGGTGAGGATGCTTTACGTGTAGATCTTTCATTGAGCAAGACTCAATCCACCCCCCTGTAATTTCTTGACTTTTATCCCCCGGCCCACAGCATTTGGTAAAAGGGTATCAAAGAGCTGGAAATCTACTCCTTCTTTTGTCACCACAACCTTGCTTTTCTTTGCATAACTTAGGCCTCTTTCACACTAGACAATGAGAGCAATTCAGTACTACTTTAACTGTCATGTCTCCATCCTAGTTTTATGAGGTATTTTGAATTCTCTGCCAGAGGGCTGTCCTGTCCCATGGGACCACAAGTCCCAGGATTCTATAGAATGATGGCGTGACAGATAAACTGATATCAAAGTGCCAAAGTATGAAAGACTATTTCTGTTGCTCAGGAGCCAAATGGACCCACTGGTCCATTAGCAGGGTAATGAAGGAAGGTCATATGGAAGCAATGACACTGCTTGTGCTCAGCCCACAGGCACAGAGGGTAGCAGCACTCTCATGTGTAGTATATGTGCTGCCTCTTTCATTTCATCCCAGGAGATGGTGTGGGAGGGTAGGGCATGTACTGGGGAAGTAAGGCATTGATGACCCCAGTTGACTGTTGACTTGAGACAGTGGCTCTGCCTCTCCAAAGATTTCTACACCAATAACCACCAAAGTACTATGCCAGCTGACCCAACTGAATCCTAATCTAATATACATGTATGCATCTCTAAATTTTCCTCTTTTTTTTTCTGCCTCCCTTTGCAGGAATACCAAAAAGCAAACTAAAGCATTATGTTCTAGCAATCCCAGTCAGCACCAATGCAGATGGAAGTTATATCTCCCACATTGTTTCTGCAAGCCATTCAAGGAGATCCATAAGGGATGTATCTCCAAACCCCAAGCAATTGTACTTTAATGTGTCTGCTTTTGGAAAGGAATTCCACCTTAGACTCAGGCCTAACACACGTTTAATAGCTCCTGGAGCAGTGGTGGAGTGGCATGAAGATACTGTGGAAACCAAAAATGGAACTGATGGTCAGACTAAGACTATCACGGACAGGATATGGAAAAAGGAATTGCTGTGGACCAACTGTGCATATGTTGGAGACCTTGTGGATATACCAGGAGCTTCCGTTGCTGTTAGTAACTGTGATGGTCTGGTAAGATAAGTTTTCTTGCAGATATTCTTTCTCCTTTACTTTTTGATAAGAATTTGTTGACCACCATGCCATTTGGCTAAAAACTTCAGAATCTATCAGGAACATGTGATGGTTTTAGCTAGACAAAAAATATATATATGAACTCAGCACTGGAGGTAACAGAAAATTCTTTCCCCTGTCATGATCAAGGTGTAGGGGAACCCTAAGGCTAGGGATGGATGGATCAGGGGTTGGAATTGGAGTATCTGGTGAGTTGGATCAGGTCTGTGGGCTGGAGACCCCACAACAATGCTGGCTGTTGGTTTCCATGTTGGTGAGGTGGTAAATTCACTCTAGACCTTACTCAGAATTTTAAAAGAGCTATCCAAAGTGCTGAACCCTATGACCCAAAGAGTTTCAAATAGTTCATTTAAAGTTTGGTCTGAAATCTGGAGCAAGTTCACTGCTCCACTGACATGCAGGTCACAAGCTGCCTCTGTCTCCTCCCCCTTCTCCTGTTATATAACTGAAGGCCGAGGATAGGGGGCCTATATTTTAAATTAATCCCACCAAAACATATATGCAGAAGTGGTTTAAAGAGCCCCAGTTTCCATTTCCAAAAGTTTTCCGAAAGAAACTTGCTGGCTCATGTTTTCATTGCAGAATTGTGACCTGTGTTCTGACTTCATCTCTCACCTGTAACTATAGGTGCTCATAGTGAGGAAAGAGACAGCAAATGAGATTAAACCAGATTTGGCTTAAGGTATGCAGTCAGTAGCACAGACTGCAAGGAGATGTGGGCGGGGGGGAGAAGACATGCGGTTGACAAGCTACATGTCTGTGTGAGATCTGTTATTAAAGACAGAAGGCTTGGACTGCTTTAAAGATGTGCTGGCAAACAGTAGAGCATTCAGACTGTGACAAAAGGGAGCAGTGAGGAATCCCTGATAACCATGTGGATGAAAGGTAACTCTTCTGTGAGCACTTAGAGTAGAAAACACCCATTGGTTCTATGCTCACATAATGTAACATTCAGAATCTGTAACAGAACAGAAGCTCTCAAATTGGTGCAAAGTCTTCTGTCCCTGAAAGGAATGTGTGTCTCCTTGCCCATCCCTTGAGGGCTTTGGGCAGCAGGAGACATCCCACATTGGGCTTTTTTGGCCACTACTACAGTGGCACTATGGAAAACTGTCTCTGTTAAATTTATGATTTCTTTCCAGCCAGGCATAAGCCAATTTTTCTTGTCTATTTTTCTGTTCAGTCTTCTGCTGCTCTCTCCATCAGTTAGAGATTAGCAACCTTTCCCCCTTCAGCTTTGCCCTGCTTTGGCCTTTAAAGCAGGAGTGAGGCAAAATACAACCTTCCAGATGTTGCTGTACTGCATCTCCCATCAGCCTAGCCAGTGTAGTCCATGATGAACACTGTTGGAAATTGCAATTCAGCAAGAGCTCAGTCACAGTGCACCCACTCCTGCCGAAAAGCAAGGGTAGGAACCTTCTTTCAGCCCAAGAGTCAGATTTTCAGGGATATTCTCTGAGTCTACTTTCAGGTGGTGGATGTGGTCAAGGGCAATGGGGGGTGGATACAAAAGTACCGTCATATTTTAAGTTAAAACTCTTGCTAGCAAGTTATCCTTAGAAGAAACATTTTAACCATTTAGAATGGAAGGAAGTCCTACAAAAACTGGAAGACCACCAAATTCAGGAGTCTTGTTAGAAGGGATAGCCAACTAGGAAAACCAAGGTGGTCAACTTCACAGCCCAGAAAGGCTAGATTTGGTCCAAGAACATGAGGTTCTCTGCCATATCCTTAAAGGAAACTGGGGTTGTACAAATGAAATGGTAGGTCTGGGTAGATAGTGGCAGGTTTGATTCTCTATGACTGGGTCATGAAGGGCGAAGGGAAGGATTACTTTAATGTTGTAACCTGGAGTGAGGAACACTTGACCCTCCAGATTTTTTGGACCTAACCCCACTGACCTTCATCCCTCCCACATGGCCACTGGTAAGGAATTGTGGGATTCATAATCCAAAAACATTTAAAAGCCCCACTCCTACCTCAAGTCAGTCTTTAACATCTTGGATGCATTCTGTGGAGAAGTGAAAGGATTACACTTTGGAAAACCAGAGACTGAGAAAATTAGCTGTTAATTCCTCCCACCCAGGCCCCTCACAATCAGGTGTATTTGTTGCCACTTTTCACTTCCTGGAACCTGTATTTTGATTGTATGAAAAGGTGCCTAACTTGTCTAAAAGAAAATTCCTGAAGCAGTACAAACAAAATAACCACATGGTGCATAGTTAACAATGAAAACCACCTTTATAAGGGCACTAGTATGTGACAAAAATGCAAAAAAGAAGGGCGGAATAAACAACAACAACAACAATTTCTTGCTTGCCTCTTCAAGGTGGGGAAGAACAGATGATTGAAATACAACAACAAATAGACACAGTTAAAAACACGAACACTGATAAAAAATAGATTTATTTGCCTCTTACGGGAGCTTCCATGAGTGTCAGTTCACCTTTAAAATAAGTTGTTGGGGCCCCCACATTTTTGCATATTTTAAAAAAAAGAGTTTCAAAACCAGATGTGGACTCATGTAGACTGCACAGCACCCACAGGGTCTCAAACAGGACACTGCTCCTCCGATCTGCCAAAGTGGCCCATTTCTATGTTTAAGAATAAATATTAAGCTAGCTGCAATGAACAGTTAATAGTTTCTCTCCACCCTGTCTGACTAAAGACCTGGCTGAGACTCAGAGGTCTGCTCCTTGGTTTTTTCAAAGCTCACTGACTCCTGAGTTGGCTTAGAGCAGAGGTAGGGACTAACATGGCATTCTGTTCTGGAACTGGATGTAGTTCCAGGCCTCCCTAAGACTTTGTTTTGTGCCAGACACTGACAGACCCTACTGCTGTAAGATAAGCTTTATTAATGGTAAAAGATGCAGCAGATATAGAGCAGAGAATCATTCCAGCCCTTCTGTTCATAGGGTCCAACATCCTTGCACCACCAGTGGAAGAAATGAGCCCCTACACAACTAATTCTACCCTAACTGTTCCTGACCACCAATCTAATTCCCTGTGCCTTGCTAAATGGGGAACCCATGGGCTGGGTGCGACATGTTCCTGGTGAGACCAATGGAAGATGGGACTCCCAAGGGTTATATATTGCAGGTCAGACAAGGAATATCAAAATGTTCAAGCATGACCCATATACCTCGATAAGTATGAAAACTGTGCAAGCAGCTTAGTAACAGAGGAGAATTCACACAGACAGAGTCCATTCCCACTGCTTTAGAAACATAGAGGAACTTTCAAGTGGTACAGTGGTGCTAGGGCTCCCAAGGTTTGTTACACACTGTGACTACAAATTAGTTGGAATGATGATGCCACCTCACAACCTATCAGATTTCCCTGTGGCCTCTTGGGTTTAGCAACAATGCTTATCATATTTTCAGGTGGAGTGGAACAAATTTTCACTAGCAATGATACATACTTGTGAATTTATAGACTACAGACCTGAATCCTGTTGGCGTTTTACTCAGTGAAAGTTCTACCATGGAAGTGGTTGGACATTTTTTCCTGGTGTGAAAAATCTGCATTCAATTCAAGGTTGCAGAAACAGAGTTATACATGTGCCACTGAACATCAGTGTGAACTCACATTGCACATGGTTCTGCATTGTGCATGTATGCACATGCCCATTTGGTTTTTTTATTCAGTTACACATTATGTGTTTTGATTCGGTGGTGCAATGCTACCATTCAACACAAATGAGTTGTGAAGTACAGTGAATGCTTAACTCCACATGTGGAGTTTTATACTACACAGCCCTGCTGTAGGATCTCAGCTGTAGTTTTTTATAGCAGCTTAATTGTGAACAGTTGGTTAAGATCCATTAGGTTTAGAAATGATCTGCTCCTAGTGGAGGTGAAAACTGCTCGAAGTGATTTGTTGTTATGCTCAACTTGACTGCCTCCAAGTTTGGAATCTCCTTGGGGGTATGGAGTATCTGATGAGTGACGACATGGGAGAATGTAGCACTACACAAGAGTTTGCTTGGAATCTAGTTGTTGGCAAGCAGGAAAGTAAAGTACTATGTTGGAACTGAACTAAAGAATGAATTTATGAAGGACTGATGGTACAAACAGAGGCACTCCAAGGCAGGAGTGAGCAACAGTCCCAAGAAGAGGGGCTGCTTACACATCCTGAACCTGGGAGATCCATACGTTTTCCATGCCCCCCCCTCAAATAGTTTTGGTGGGAAGGATCCCTTGGCCCTCTAGCAGTTGCACAGAAAATATCTTATCACATTTTGAGAGCCTCTGATAACCTTTGAAGGCTGTGCCCTGTGGAAACCATGCCCTATGAGGAGCAGCTTAGGGAGCTGAGTACATTTAGGCTGCAGAAGAGAAGGTTAAGAGGTAACATGATATCTTTCAGTATTTGAAAGGATGTCATATGGAAGATGGAGCAAGTTTTTTTTTCTGGTGCTCCAGAGACCAGAGGCATTTCCACACTACATTGTTATAGTGCTATTATTCCACTTTCAACATCCCGTGGAATCCTGGGGTTTGCAGTTGGGGGGGGCATTTAAAATTCTCAGCCAGAATGCTCGTCGGTCTCAGTAAACTACAAGTTCAAGAATTCCACAGGACATTGAAAGTGGAATAATAGCACTATAACAATGTAGGGCAGAAATGCCCTAGGACATGGGGCAGTGGCTTCAAACTTCAGGGAGAGCTATTCCACCTAAACATTAGGAAGAATTTCCTGACAGTAAGAGCAGTTTGACAGTGGAATACACTGCCTGAGAGTGGTAGAGTCTCCTCATTTGGAGGTTTTTAAACAGATTGCTGGATGGCCATCTGTTGGGAATACTTTGATTATGTATTTCTGCATGGCAGAATGGGGTTGGACTGGATGTGGTCTCTTCAGCTCTATCACTCTTTGATTCTAAGATTTTTTTTTTTCCAAACAGGAAGTGACCTGACCAAAAGCAATGCAGGTTCCCCCAAGACATGATAAAGGACCTTTAAGCATTTCCAAAGAACCTTTAAAGCATTTCCAACATGAAAATCCAATATGAACCTGGTCAGAGGTTTTAACAGCCTCATGAGAGGGTTTTCTCTCAGTCCCACCATTCTCAGAGGCTTGGTGAGGACATGAACAAGGGCCTTCATAGTGGCCGCTCTCTGGATGGAGAACCCCCTTGCACAGGAGGCTAGGCTGGCCCTCTCTCTCCTTTGTGGCTGTGAACTGACTTGCAGAAGGTCTCTTAATAGGGGTGTGCTGTGTTTTATCACTATTGTTATGTTTTAGCTGCCTTTTAAACCTTGTTCAATTCATATTTTTAATATAATTGTTTATTGAGTTGCTTTTCAACGTTAGCACTATCCATTGTTTTCACTGTATTTTGTTTTAACTTATATATAGAGTTAGACTATAAGGTTTTTTTTGGGGGGGGGGGAAGAGCCTGAAAGAAATTAAATAATGTTTTTTAAAAATACACTAGGGGGTGAGAAGCCACCCTGGAGTTACTGGAGACGGATGCGTGTGCCACCCGTTGATTGTGCTTTCCCCATCGCTGTTTGAGGTCTTTACCCCTAATGTTGAGACTGTCTCACTCTTGGATTTTATATATCCAGAATGACAGCTGTGGACACTGAACAAGGTTGCTAATTCCTTGACTGCTCAGGTCAGCCTTGGTTATCTCAGCAACCTTAAGTGAACCCATCTGCTATGCAAAGCCCAGTCTCTCTTTTTTTCCCCTGTAGGTGTGGGTTGTTGGACGGGGATTGCAATTCCTCACTCCAGGCTCACCCGCAAGATTCCAGACCTTGTGTTGCAACCAGCAGAATGCTTGCAAGCCCCAGGGTTTGCTCACTTGTTGATTTATGCAAGCTTTTTAAACCAAATGCTAATCCTGTCACCAGAGGTTACACATATGTATTCTGTGCTTAGGCAATAGCTTGGTATGAGAAAGTGGATTCTTGGCAGCAAGTAAACATTTGGGAAACTCATAATGTAAGAAATCAGTCCTGTCCTAAAGAAGACATAAAACAGAGGTGGGTGAGGTAAGGTGAGAGAAAACAAGGGTCAAACTGCAGGCAGGAACAGCAGTTGCAGAGGATCCAAGAAAGAGTGGAGTCAGACAAATGCTCTGGAATAATGGATACACAGATGATAAGTTACTCCTGTATGTTTACATCTGTTGTAAGTGTGAGCCCTAAGGAAACCTTTCAGAGCCCATTCACTGCAGTTGTATCCAATGTCACAGGAAAATTAGCCAGAGCATGGAAAAGCTATTCATTGGGCTACAGCACTCAAAATACATCTGTCAGCATGGCTCTTAATCTTCTTTTGTTTAGCAATGTAACAATTATTATGCTGGACCAGATCCTGGAGCAAGGCATGAAAGCAATAGGTAGCCACTGTCATTTCATGCCAGCCTTGTTAGAGTTATAATGCCTTCACACAGTGAATTTCAGTGTAGTTATCAGGTACAATCCCCACTGTTAGATATGGCTGCCATAAGAACAGAAGAACCTTGAAGCTGGACCAAATGAAAGCGAATGACAATCTCTAACAAATCAGTGAGAGAAATTGTTAGAAGCCAGTGGCTTGTTACACCCATTGATCTGGTTCCAGATGTTACTGAGCACAACCCAAGACAGTAGCTGGAGACTTTCTTTCCCATTTGCCTTGTTAATAATAGATGGCAGCAGATTTAACCCCTCCTCATTGAGGAGAATGACTGGGGAACCATCATCACTTGGCTTGCATTCAAATGGACACTGATATACTGCTTTTTGAGTGGAGTCCCTCTGCATCTGCTATGTCCATATGATTACTAATCACAGTGAAATACTAGTAAATTTCAGAATTTGGACACTCATCATGACAATCTTATCCAAGCACCAGGCAGTTGCACTGTTTTCTCGAAGTCAACAAACTGGTTCTAGCAGTTTTTGGCCAAATACCCTTGGTGACCTTTACTGATATAACTGAGGAAAAGTACATCCTGGAATAGGGGTAATATAGTGTGCAATTTAGTTTTACCTTTTCTGCACTTTCCCCAGGGATATAGTGAAAAATGATATAAGCAGGTAAAGTTTTCTCTGTAGTTAAAAAAACAGACTGTGAATGTAGGTTTTCACTGCAGAGTTGTGCAGTTTCTCAAGCTCTTGTACAGTCCTCAGGAACTACACAGTTTGTGTTGTGCTGTGAAAAATAACAAAAAAAGTTCCCAAAATTGGTGGGAACTTTTGATGTACTGCTATTATTCCCGCCTAATTTTCTTTTTTAAAAAAAATTATTTATAATAAATTACATATAAATAGAAAAGGAAAAAGAAAGTACATCGGTAATAGTATGTTATATATACAAAACCTAAATAATGGCAGGGTCTATTAACTAAGAAGAAAACGTTATAGAGTTATTCGAATAGACATATACTTTACATACAGATATGAGTTATTCGAATGAAAAAAACCAAGAATATAAGAAAAGATGTAAATAATAGCTGAGTTGTGAAATTATTAAACTATACATTATTAATACTACTGTTTATTCTGACATATATGTAAATACCAAAAGGAGGGAAAAAAGGAGGGGGAGAAAAAAAGAGGAGGCTTCTCCATATAAAGAGATCCCAGGCAAAAACAATACAGAGTGTCGTTAACAACCTTCCTTAAACAATAAAAAAGGAATCGTATAAAAAAACAAAATAACAATAAGAATTTAATATGTTCCCAAAATAATACTAGTCTTAATAGTCTCTATTTCTCATTCCTCCCCCCCCCCCAAGTCATCCTCACGGTGAAGATTTTTAACTTACGAGGCGTATTCTCTTCCTTGCCTCTGTCAAAATCGATATTGCTGAGGCTGATTTTAAAAAGTCAAAAAACAGTCCTGTTACTGTAATAAATATATTATAAATATAATTTTCTTGTTGGGTCTCGAACTCCAAAGTCAACCCCAGTCAGTAAATTGATGAATTTCCGTTCCATCGCTCGTTGCCATGGCTAGGCGGGAATTCATACCCTAGCCTCCAGAGTCATAGTCCAGTGGTCTAACCACTGTGCCATGCTGGTTATCTTTGTAAAGTTAGAGAGGTTAGGACTAAGGCATCCAAGAATACTTTGTACTGTGACAGACATAGTGCAGAACAATATATTTTTGCTGGGATAACTTCTTTTCCACAACTACTATGGTGATTACAGTGAAGCTGCTAGAGAACAGGGAAGCCTGAGTGGGTTCAAAGATGCTCTCATTGTCTCCAGGGATAAAGAAAAAAAATTCTGGTGATTTGCTACTGCAACCTGTTCTGATCTTATTGAAAGACTCCAGATGGTTGACTTTGGTTTTTCCACTTTCTGTATCAGCATGTGGCTTGTTTTTCACATAATTCTTCCGTCCAAACAAACCTTGTAGAGCTACTCTTCACTTCTTGCCTATCTCTGGTTCTATTATGTACTGTTGTTGTCCTCTAGACAGTGGTAAGATTCTCTTTTGGTTTCCACAGCTGACTTTAGAGAGCAAAAGGAGAAGATGAATGGGGAGCATGAGGCTGATATTGCTTACTTTCCTTCAGCTTCTGCAACCAATTTTTTTTCACACTCAATCAGTTTTGACAAATGTTTGAGTAATCATTTGATCAACATTGAGTTTTGTTTGTTTTTGACTGATCACCTGTAAGCATGAATCAAGTCTGTTCAGACTACCACAAGAACATGGAAGTAGAAAATCTAGGGATGTTGGATATTAATGTTTGATTGTGTGTGTCTGGCTCCATTTGCTGGGTTTAGTTTATAATAATGCTTTAAGAAGCACTTGGAAGATGGCACTTTCTAGAATGTGATGAGAGATAGCATGCACAACAAAATTTGCAGAAAATACACTATAGGCCACTGCACACTGAGTTCCCGTTCAGCTATTAACTTGTCAAGGTAGAAGTGTAAATAGGCTTCCGGACAGACTGACCTTCAGCCAAGAACTTCCCTGCCATGGCAGGTCACATATCAGTCTAAACATTTCTCCACATCACTCCTCTGATTCTGTGCTTCAGTCAGTTTGGAGACTTTGTGGTTTTGTCCCATGTAAACTGTTCTCTCTGGGCACAAACCAGCTTCCTTTCAAGTTAAATGGGGATTTCTCCCTGATCATTTCAGTACAGTCTCTTGTTCTTGGCCTTCATTGACCTTCCTTTTCCTTCTTGACATGCCTGCTTCTTCCTACGCTTGGAAAGGATCCCTGACCCTTCGTGCCAAATCCACCTCCTTTTTTTTCTCCTCTTAAAAAGCTCTTTTTTTTCTTTTAAACTGTTCTTTTAAGAAGCCGCCTGAGGCTGGCCTCTTCGATGACTCACAGATACTACAGTCTGCATAGGGGAAAATCAATTTTTAAGGAAACTGATTTGACTGAACATTTCAAGGGACTGGAAAATTTAACAAGCATTGCTAGTGATAGTTTCACATAAGTTTTGAATGAAACAAAAGTTTGAGTGATAACTCCTAAAATCCTTAAAAATTTGTTTTACAGCACATTCCATGCAAAAGAAATCCAGCAATCCTACCCTCACCACCACCACCCAAAAAGCTAGACTTTATCAGTCCGTCACAAATTTGAACAATATGTGTAGAATATTATCCTATGTCTAAATATTGTCTTTGGTCAAAATTAGTTAATATCCGTGCAGTCATGGGGGCTAAGCTGAGTATATGCGGAGGTCAGCATGGTTTGGTGGTTTGAGCGTTGGACCATTTTTGCACTACACTGTTATAGTGCTATTATTCCGCTTTCAACATCCTATGGAATCCTGGGGTTTGCAGTTTAGGGAGGGAGGAGCCAGAGAGCTCTTGGGCCTCAATAAACTGCAAACTCCAGAGTTCCACAGGATGTTGAAAGTGGAATAATAGCACTATAACAGTGTAGTGTGGAAATGGCCTTGGATTAGCCTCTGATTAGCTGGGAAACCAAATGTTCAATCCCCACTCAGCCCAGTGAGTGTACTTGGGCAAGTCATAATTTTCTGTCTAAGAGAAAATCAGTGGCAAACCTGCTTGAAAAAAATCTTACCAAGAAAACCCCAGGATAGAGACACAACAAGTAGGAGTTGATGAGAAGGTGCATAACAACAAGGGAGACATGCAGCAGCCACACCTAATCCAGTACATAGAGGTCATCTGGCCTGCAGAGGGTCTGTGGAAGCCTTTTCCCTACCTTCTAAGTCCCAGTGCATATTGCACAGTTACCACTTCATCCTTCTTTCCAAAGAATAGAATGAAATCCCTCCAGGCTGGAGAAATGTGGCAAAAAAAGAAGACAAAAAGCTTGACTGACAAAAGCAAGGTGCAAGATAGGGTCTCCATAAGTCAGAAATGAGTTGAAGGCATATGATAACAACAACAACAACATGGAGTGAATAGGGCTGTGTGCCAAACCCACAAATTTTGGAGGAAGCTGCCCCCTGCTCAGTCTACAAGCTCTGCATGCATGGGAAAATTCTGCTGTTGTTTTCAGTCATTCTGGAAAGGCCTAGATCCACTCTCCACCTCACCTTTACCGCTCAGGAAATATGTATGTGTGTCTGTGTCTGCATGAAGTGCTGTTCTTAGTTGTAATGTTCTAAAGAGCTCAGCACCAGGTTGCCTGAAAGACCTTTCTTCTGTACAAAACAACCCAGTCAACCCTAAGCTCAGAGGGTTTTTTGGAGCCTGTTGAAGATGTATTTGCTTGGCCAGGGGTTTTCCTGCTCCAAACTAGTCATTAACTTCTAGTGGTTTTTAGCCATTCTCATCTGCTCTTTTATTGTTAAACATGTTATGACTTGATTTTATTGTATTGTGTGAGTGCTAATGCACAATTCTGTAAACTACTTTGGGGGATATTTATTTAGATATTTACAAATGACATCAGCTCCTAACTGGCGGTGGGAGACAGTGGCTTCCATGTTTGTCAGGCAGTGAATCCACTTTTAGCTTTAGTTCAAATTTTAAGGAGTTGGGAGTATACTCCAGATTGGGCAGCTCCTTTATGGTCTGGACTTAAACGCAGAATGAATTTACTCTCCCTGTGAGGTTGAAACTATTTCCCATTACTGCCAACTGAGCTGAGTGGGTTGAGGAGAGATTGTCCCAGAGAGGCTTTGCCCTCACTGCGTTTCCCTGACTGAAAGATGATAGAGTACAAATAAAACCAGCCAAGTCTGCTGTGCAGTTCAGTTGGGGCTTTCTTCACACTAGGAAAAGATATTAGAAAATATTTGGGAAGTGGTCAAAAACCATGTTTTTCAAGTGTTGAGAAACCCTAATGAGAAAAATACTGGACTCTGTGCAAAACTCACATGTTGTTGTTTGGTGCTGAAAGCAGCTATTTATTTATTTTTATTATTAATAAAGAAGCCAGCATTTTCTAAACAGAAAATAGTTCTACTCAAAAATATTATTTCCTGTGCAGAAAATATTGTAACTGGATTTATTCTGTGCCAGATTCACATGTGGTTGATTTGTGTAGAAAACTACATAGAAAACAGGATCTTCTGTGTGTGAAATAATATTCTTTCCTGCACAGGAAATGCTGTTTTCTGTGCAGAAAATTCTGCTTTCTGTGCAAAACAACTATGTGCAAATTTTGTGCAGAAGTAAGTCTGAATTTACAAATAGGCTTTGAAACTGGCTGGTTTTCAAAGACTTTCTCATAGCAGAAAGATGTTCAGATTGCTTATTGCTTCCTTCAAAGAAGGAAGCGAATGAAGAATTGCATTCCTAGCTCACAGTTTGTTGGGGAAGGCATGCTTTTAGCTGTCTGGGATCCAGTGGTGTCAGAGAACTTGGTCACACCAGTGACATGATCTGGCTCGCAGGGGGCTGTGGGTGGTGGAATATGGTACCTTCTCTGCATCAAAATCCTCCTTCCTTGGTTTAGACAGCACTACATGGAATAGGACCAAAAGTCCTGACTTGTTCTAAGGTGGTTCTAACACAGGGGCTAGAGGCTTCACTATCACTGTGGGTGAGTGGGGAAGAATCAAATTTTAGTCTGAATTTTGAAAGAGGTATCCAAGGTGCTGAATCATATCCCCTGAATAGATTTGGATAGTTCCTTTAAAATTCAGACTGAAACTTGGAGTGGATTTATCATCCTACTGAAAGTGGAGCTGCCCACATCCACTTTTTGCAATCCGAACTAATTTAATTTAGCCTTTATTTCTCAGGCAGAAGAATAAATTCAGTCGTGTGAATTTAGAACCTTGGTCTACTTAGCATTTACTTTGCCCCACACTGTCATCAGAGCTTTGGAAAGTTCATTGTTTGGGTCATAATTCTCAGACTCCCAGAGCAATATGGCCACTGGCTGGGCTGGTTGGAGGATTGTATGAGTTGTGTTCCCAAGAAAAGAACTGTACAGAGATCTGGCTATGACCCTCCCCTTCCTTCTTTCTAAATACTATATATCCCAATTATGTAGGCACCTGAAAAGGCTATTATTCCATCAGTAGTCTTCACCACACCAAATCAGTCTGCATTATCATGCCCTTTTACAGAGATGTGTACCCTGTGCTAGTGTTGAGTGCATGAAGAGACTGACATGAAGAGATTGGAGTGTGTTTCTGTGTTTGTCAAAATTCTTCTCTCCTACTCCATCTCCAACTGCTCATGAGCTAAGCTGCTGTGGTCAGTAGAAGACAGAGGATTCTTTATTGCCTTGTGCAGGAGTGGTCCTGAAGTGGAACCTGAAACAAACTGTTGTGGGGTAAAAATACCTTTTTGCACTGTGCCAGTCATCCATACCCCTTTCAAGGATACTCCATTACATCTCCATCCTTTGATAATATCCATTCCTACCCCGAATTAAGATTTTCATGACTACATATTCTGTTGCTATTGGTGTGCTTGAAGGGTTCCCCTGCTATTTTTAGCTGAATTTTTTTTGGAGGGGGGGTATTTCGGCAAACCTTAAGGTACCTGCTGGTACCTTCCTCCTGTCTGTGGATGGTACCACTTTTGTTATATAAAAATCCCTACTGAAATGTGGGAAACAAAGATTATACTGAGGCTCATCTTCTTTGAAGTATTACTATTGTGCTGATGAAAATAAGTGGCATACATATTTTCCTCTCTCTAGTTCAGTTCATCGAATTTTTATTTATTTATGGGGGAAGTGTGATTCAGTCCACGTTCAGCAATAATAGCTTTTCCATAAGGGGTACAGTTCCCTCTTTCTGCCCTTCCACAGCTTGTTTGGTCATAGGAAAAACTGAATTGATATACAAAGTAGAATGGCCTGTAGTCATTAAACCATGTAGGAGCAGCTCTGTAGCAGTTTTGAAGGATGAACAGAGCAGATTGCATTCAATACATTTCTGCAGATCAAAGCAAGTTTGTTAGGAAGAACTGAAACAGCATTGTGGCCTTAAGTTTCATATCAGACTAGCAATCATCTTTCCTGAAATGTGTGACTACAGCTTAACATCGCTGTGATTCTCCCCTTTTTCTTGCAGCTTGGGGAAGGGTTACCTCCACAGGCAAATACCAAGCCCACCTTTGTATTACATTTTGTGAGATAAACTAAAGGGTTTAGTATAGAGACATGTGTGAAGTGTGAATCAAGTTCTTGTACTTTTCTTTGTCAGTTTGCCTAACCTGAACGTACTAAACCAAACAGAGAAATGGATGCAATGTGAGGCTGGAAATCCCTACATTGCCTGGCCTGCAGTACACTCTGGGGTTAGAAATGTGTTTGATAAAATACAAACATTTGAAAGATGCGTGCAAGCAAACTTTACTCAATGGAGACATGTATCTATCGATGCATCCAGTTGAAAGAATGAGCACAAACTTATTTTTTAAAATATACATTATTTTTAATTATTTTTAATTAATTAAATTATTTAAAAATTATTTTTAAATAGAAATTGTGGATGTCTTTACCTTTTTTTAAAAAAAACAACAGTTCTGCCTAGAACTGGAAAAGAATGGTCGTGGGGGAATGAGGCATTTATGGAATTATATTTGACAGTTCTCCTTGTATGTAAGCTAAAGGTGGCAGAAGGTTCAGATTTCCTTTCTCCACAAAGAAGATTCCAAGAATGATGGTGGAGCCCGTATTTTCCAGGCTTATTTTGACTTGCATTCTAAGGGGGAGTGTTCATGTCGACTTTCCACATTATTGGGAAATGATGAATTGTGTAACGCAAGTGTCAAAAGTCTATTCATAGATCCAAAGAAAGTAAAATTCTTATCATTTCAAGGAATTTGACTCTGTCTGTGCTATCATAAAAAGCTGAATCAAAGCCAAAGCTAAGATTTAACACAACATAACCCAAAACCACAATTGGCTTTCCTCATTTATGTTTTTCAAGTTTTTAATCTCTACAAACTGCATACTATAGTAATTTAAAACCTACTGTGTAATCTTCCTCAGTAGTTCCTTTCTCAGTAGTTTTAAGCATTATATGTCACCTCTCTGCCATGATTACTTTACCAATGACTATTTCATTAGACTGTAACTGATTGAAATATTTCTAGGAAAATTATTTATCTTTCCTTTCGTACTGACCAGGAGATGCTTTGAGTTAAAAATCTGTCCACAGGCTTCCTGACTGTTTCCACAGACCCCTTTCTGTTACACATCAGCTATTCTTGATTTTGCCCCATCACATATTTCAGTTTTGAACGTTATTCTGTCATTTGCTAATGTAATTACATCATTGGCCTTCACCTTTGCTCCTTCAGTTCCTTAGCTGACCAAAACGATCCTGTTCCTTTAAACTATATTACCCCCATTAGTGGATCTATCTCCCTAGACATATACTTGGCACCACCTAGAATTGCAGAGTTGGCCTTGTAGGCCATCTACTTCGGTTCCCTAATTCATGCATTCTGGAACATCCCAAGACCTTAAGCTAGGGTGGCCCACCATCTGTCTGGCTCACTAATTCCACTGTTGAGTTCTTTTCTTCCTTCACATCCCTACACATAGTCTACTTTTTGAACATTTGAATATATGAAGCTGCCATTGATTCCTCTGTGTCAGTACCATCTACACAGACTGGCAATGGTAGTGAAGTTACCCTTAGGCCCACCTGGAGATTTCAGGGAGTATACTTAGGACTGTTTGTATAAAAAGCAGGTTCTCTGCTGTTGAAATACATAGACTTTTATCTTAATTTTTTTCCTTAACTGTAACCAAACTTTAAGTAGGTATAGTGCCATTTGTCCACATTCTTCCCTGCCTGTGTTGTTTTCCTGTTGTCATTTTTAGACTGTGAATGCTATGAAAGCAGGGACCTGTTGGTGTTGTCAGTGTAAGACAATAGGACAACATGTACACTGAGGATGAGAATGTGTTGCCCTCCAGGTATTATTAGACTGCAGTTCCCATCAACTGTAATCAGTATGTCCCAGTGATGAGAAATGATTAATGTCACGGTCTAAAAAAATCTGGAGAACCACACATGCTCCATCCCTAGTATTTCCTGGTATCACAGCATAAAGAAACAAAACGATAATTAAAATATTAGATTCTCAAGCCATACCAGCTCTGGGCAGAGCAAATGGGCTTACTACAACCCTCTTCAAATTCTTCGATTCAAGCACCCAATTTTTCTGTGCTTGAGTTTTTTGAAGTCTGTTGCCTGTAACTTTAACTGCTCTAAAACAAAGAGTATATTTGTTGTCAGTAGTTGTGACTCATTTTTAAAATGTATTTAATATACCATCTTTTTAAAAGCTCTGTAAGCATACACATACATGAATAACTACGGTAGATACAAGTTGCCAGGACAATTCTGTCTGTGGAGAGGGGCCTTTGCCAAAAGGTAACAAGGCCTCAATTATGAGAAACAAGTTGTATTAAATATTGCAGCCGTCCATCTGAATCTTGGAGAACAGCCCTGGCTGTGGATTAGGAAAATGAGTGTTGCAACGACTGATGCCTTTTTAAAAACAACATGCTCGGCATCTTCTTATACCTGTCTTGGCTCTTCTGAGCAGGATGGAGTTTTTGCTTCTCTTGGCCTTACAGAATAACCAGCAACCTCACATAATAAGCCAGGACCTGGCTTGCCCTGGCTTGTGTATGCTTGCATGAGCCCTTCACTAAAAAGCTGAGAACAGCAGTTCTCTGAAATTAAGTCCCATTGAATGCAGTGGGCCTTTATATTCCCCAGCTTCTTCCTCTTCCCCCAACAATTTGCTTTTGGTTTATTCCAATGGTTTTATTTTTCCATTGGTTTCATTTTCACTACCCTCCTACTCTGAATACACTCAGTCTTGTTGAATTTTGGAAGCCAAGTAGAGTCACACTTGGTTAGAATATGAATGGGAGACTGCTAGGGAATATTAGTGCTCTCCAAGTAAGGCTAGGAAAGGATCTTGTTACGTTCCTACTCCTCCCAACCCTGACTGTGTCATACATATCTCATGATACCTGTTTGAAATACAAGTAGTGACAGTGTGAAGTCTCTGTGCACCTGTTCTTCAGTTTGTCAGAGTAAGCAATGTCTGTACAGTTGGCTGTCCACATTCACTAGGGTTGGAGTACAGGACCCTTGCAAAAGTGGAAAAACTGCAAATAACAAAATATGTACATGTGTCTGTGGGAAAGCGGCTAAGGCATAGTGGGCACCCAGGATTCAAACCAGGTCAGGAAAAGGAGAGGAAAGTGGTGGGTGGGTTGGCATAGTGGCCCTGTAATTCCTCTATCAGCCATCTCCTTTCTTGGGTGTGGGGGGCATTGGGAGAGGGTTTCTGGTGCTGAGAATTTGGACTGTGAGCTGTCCTTAGCTGGCCTGGCAGCCATGGTGGTGAAGGAGGAGAACTAGAGGCCAGTTTTTAAAGGGCTGCACAGCATGATCAGAACTGCCAAGAAGGAAGGTTCCCCTGGAAAAGAAGTACCTCAGGTCAGGGGGGCAGGAGTTGAAGAAACAGATAATCAGATCCATGAATGCCAAACCCACAAATGTGGAGGACTGACAGTAAAATGAAACTGTTCCTTCATCTAGTTCAACATTCTCTTCTCTCACTAACAGTAGCTCTTCTGGTTTCCAAGCCGGGGTCTTTCTTAGCTACCCCTGGAGATCCCAAGAATTGAACATGGGACCTACAACATGTAAATTCTGTGCTCTGTTACAGTTCTTCCTGATGTTGATTTGTTTTCCAGAAATGATGCTGGGCAACAGTCATCTGTAGAGTGCTTCGAGAATTTTGTTGTGATGCTCAGATCTTTAAGCTTAACTTTAGTGTGTTGATCTGAAGACTTCAAGTACTGTTCTTCTGAGAAAGCAACGGCTAAGTGGAGGTTGAGAGATGGTTAAGGATGCTGAGTATATCTTGCTAAAATATCATGCAGAATTAGCAGTGCTGTACCTTTTCTGATGCATACCACTGGCAATAGTAGAGGATGCTGTGCAGTGGGATACTATAATGCCTTTGTGGCTAGCAGGTGACTAGGAGGAACAGATTTGGTCAGGTATAATTCTCTCTCCTTCCCTTTCCAGGATGGTTGGTTGAGAGAGAAGTCAGGGCTGACACCTGTATGAATATGATCTTCTCTGACCTGAGTATCCTTATTCCAGTGTCTAAATGGCTATGATGATGATCAGTGGTTCAAGAAAGGCATTCTGCTTAGGTTTCCAGTTATTTTTCTGTATATTGTTACATCATATCCTCCCGTGCGGAACCAACTCCTTAAAGAAATTGTAGAACAGGACTCCACTCTGCTTCTCAAATAGTTTTCTGGAGAAGTAGATGTGCAAAAAATGGATGAAAAGCTAGGCAGAAAAGGTTGGTATATAGAAGTTATGAGGATTTGCCTGGCTTCAGTTTGTAACAGCCCACACTTTGTACCTTGCCTGGAAACTAACTGGCTGGAAATCATTTGGGAAGGGTGCATTATAATCTGTTTTCAACAGTGCACACAATTCCAGGATAGACCAAGATTATGTATGTCTGTGCTGCTTTATACTCCGTCAGATCGTTATTGGTCTATATAGCCCAGTCCTGTCAGCACTTGGCATATCAGAAGCTTTCCCATGTTTCCCACAGAAGTCTTTCACTACTCAAGATCTTAAGTGCAATATTAAGGATTGAACCTGAGACCTTTGGCATGCAAAGCATGTGCCCTGCCATGGGTGGTTTTCCCTGTGATCAGTGCTGGCAGGTATCCCATTGAATGTAATTGTTGGGCGTATTGCAATGTATTCAATGTTAAATGCACTTAACTAGGGATCAGCAGCAAATATTTATCTCTAAGAACTCCAGGAGAAAGGGGATGGAGAAAAAGTGCATATTGCCTGTCTTCTTTTAGCCTGGTCTGTACAGACTGATTCATTCTTGGTGTGTATTTTTTTTCTTTTTTCTTTTTGTACCAGAGTTTAAAAATCTACACCAAATACCAAGATGGGCAGGGAGAAAAAGCAATTCAAAAGGTTCTTAGGATGTTTAGCATTTGCTGCATGCCTTGTGGAATGTAGTTTTTCTTTTTCTTTTTTTCCTGGGTGGTAGGAAGGTAATAATAAAGTTGACTTCCTGAAAATAAGATGGTTGGGTGAAGGGGAGAGTGTTAATAAAAGAAACTGAAATGGAAGAAGTAGGCGTTGGTTGGATGCTCTTTAGGTATGTACTTTGGAACTGTTGTTGAATCGCACCTTCTATCCTTGGCGACACACACACACACACACACATTCACTCACACACATATATGAAAAAAAAAGTCCAAACCAAAACAGTCCAGTCCAGGCAATTTGACAAATAATTTTACTTCTGGATTTCTGCTTTTGTTAGCAGAGGTGGCATCTGCTTCTTGAATCCTCTGTTACTGACGTCACCCCTTATAGTGTGCTGAAACAGACGGGAGAGCTTGTGAATTACAGGCAGCCAAATCTAACCTGTATTCTGAACTAGTAGTACTCAAATTGAGAGAAATTTTCTCCTGGCCATTACCAGGTAAAGTAGTTGCAGGAACAGAAGGCCCAGTGCAGGTAGACTTGCCTATAGATATGGTACCACCTACAGTTTGGAGTCAAGTCTTCAGTTTGTCTTTGATCCTGCCATATGTAGAACATATGTCAGGATCCCTGTGTGTAATCTACACAGAAGTGTGATTATTCACCACTCTGTTCATACAACTAGTCATGAGCAGATTCATAGAATCATAAAGTCAAAGAGCTGGAAGTTACACTGAAGATCATCTAGTTCTTTCATTGTCTCCTGTGAGGGACTGGCAGGGCTTTCTTCCCAGTGTCAGCAAAATATATGTGTCCGTTGACAACAAGTGTTTCTTTCTTTCTTAGAAACTCAACATGGACTGGCAGTCAATAGCTCGTGGACTGGTACCAGTCCATAGACCACCAGTATGAGTAGCAATGTTCTAGTCCAGCTCCTACAGAGCTAGAAAGATACCTGGATGTTCAGGTAATCTTGCTGCAACATCTGCCACCTCATTGATTACCAGGGTTGATTCAGCTGATATGGTTGGAAAGGTGAGTGTTCCTTTCTTCCCTCACTGCTCCATTTTCATTCCTTCTGAAGCTGCACTCTAAATAGAAGAGGATGACTGTTCCAAATAGAAGGAGCGTACTGTCTTTGGTCAAGGATATACAGTAGAAAGATATGTTGGATATCATGTAGTTGAGCATAGTGCAGGAAGTTGTAACGGCATCTGTGAGAGATAATGATCAAGCCACTGCTGAAATGCTTCCAGGGAAGAGGTAGTCTGTTCCACTGCCAAACAGCTCTAACCATTACAAAGTTTATTCCTAGTGATGGGAAACTTCAACAAGTCTGACGCCCAGATGTCAGCTATGGGACTCGGGAACAACATGAACTATCAAAATGTAAATGCTCAGAATTGGATGGAAGTCCAGATTTGGTTTGGGGGGGGGGGACTTTGCAGGGAAGGCTTACGACTTACTTAAAAGGTGAATCTCCACTCCTGGAGGCTTTAAAAAAAACCCTAATTCAGTACATGTGATATTTTCAGGGGGTCACTGCTGGTAAGAAAAAACCTAATGGCCCTTTCATACTACACAGCTATAAGCACTATGATTCCACTATAACTGTCATACTTATTTCCTGAATCTTGGGATTTGTAGTTTGTTAAGGCACTAATGCTCTCTGGCTAAAAACACTAAACACTCCTCCCTAAATTACAAACCTAAAGATTCCGTAGGGTGATGCCATGGCAGTTAAAGTGGAATCAGAGTGCTATAATTGTGCAGTATGAGAGCCTAAATGTCCCCTCTCTATTACTGCAAGAGCAGATTGAAGAACTGCCCCCTCCCTACTGTGACAAGACTCTTTAAAAAGCCTCCAGTGGTACAACAAATCCAAGTTATGTTGTCACCGGAATCAATGAAAACACTTTTCCTTTTAACATAAAAAAAAGAAGAAGGGAGGGGAAGGGGAAACAAGAATGTAGCAGCACCTTTAAAACTAACTGGTTTGCAATTTTTTGCATGAGTGTATCCAAAGTGTATCCAATGAAGTGGGTTTATTTAAATGTAAGCTCATGTGAAAATAATAATAAAACAGTCTTAAAAGTGCTGCTACATTCCTTTTCCCCTCCCTCTTCCTCTTTTTTATGCTGCAAGGGATGAACACAGCTATATCTTTGAAAACTTTTCTTTTTAGTTTATTTAGTCAGGATATGCATGTTTCCTTGTTTGCTTAGTTGTTTATCACTTGATTGTATTAGTTTAGACTAGAACTTTGAGAAATAACAGAGTTTATAAAAAGCTGTGGTGAAAATGTAGACCTCTTTCATTGTCGAGGGTATACAAATAAGAAGGATGTTTTCTGACTGAAAAAGAAAAAAAATCTACTTCTGGCATGGGAAGGGCATTTTCCGGAGATGGAATGAATGCTGTGTGTTTGTATGACCGGGTGAATGGGACGTGGGCAATCCTGTTGGAGGGACATGCCAGCTGTGGAGATATGGCCCCATCCACTGCTGGCATGTCCTCCACTCCCTTCTTACGCTGGCCCACAGTCAGTTCAAACCTGTGGCCAAAAAAGGTGGCCTGCTCTTGCTCTAATGCACATGCAGCCATCATATGGCACACCTCTGCTTCTAAGCAACTCTAGCCCTCCTGTTTCTGTGTTTGTTCTGTTGTTCTTTGGGAGTTTTCCCCTCCAGAGACCATCATATTGCAGTCTGGAACTGGCCACTTTTCAGTTGTGATTCTAATAAATCTGCAGTCATAAAACTGGCCAAAAGAATTCTATTATTTCTCTTCCTGCTGTATAATCCTCTTTTATTATGATAAAGTGTGATATGGGAGGAGGGAGGCTGAGACTATGCTCTTGGCCCTGAGATCTTAAAAGTCTTCAGGTGGTTTCAGTCAGTTTCTTTGTTCTTACCCTACTCCCTCTCCCCTCCCCAGTTGAAGAGGCAGGAATTCTCTTGATAAGACCCAGAAATACTGTTTGGAGAATATGTATCTGAGAGTACAGACAGATATGAACAATAACACATGAAACACTATATTGATTTGTGAACACTTTCAAAGCTCAGCGTTTATTTATGACTTTTCTGTTGATGAATATCATCTTGTTTCATTCAGTTTGGGTTAACATCGCCCCACAGAAGTTTTCTTAAAAGACGAATTCTTGAAGCTTTCTTTCAGTTTGTAGCTTGACAGTAGTATACACATATCCCTTAAATGCACACAGGTTTTCCAATTATGGGAGCTGTATATGCATGTTCCACCAACTGCAGTGGTCATCTCTTTTGTGCCAAACCAATGAAGTTCTGAATGATAACTGGGTGTGCAGGGATGTTTAGGAAGAGAAGCACCATAGCTCAGTGGTACAGCACACGTCTTGCATGCCAGAAGTGCTAAATTCAGTCCTTGGCATTTCCAGATAAAGCTGGAAAAATGCTTACTAGAAATTGTAGAGAATTGTTGCCAAGTATAGAGTGAGATGGATCAGTTGCTTGACACTGTACAAAGCATTGTCTTACATGCCTGTGACAGTGGTGAGATTTATGTCCACTTTCACGTCTCTTTCCCCATCTTAGCTGTACACATGTGCAAACACAGAACTTCAGACAATGTATTAGTTTTTTATGTTCTACTGACCAATTGATGTCCCAACCCCCAGAATAAAGAGTCCAGACACATAAGCTTGGGTTAACTAGGGCCACCTTTATTGAATTTACTTATTTATTTAAAGATTAAGGGCAAGGAGGAAGCAGTAAGAGGAGGAACGCGGGTCCAGCCGAGATCAGGTGGCAAACTGCTGTCCACCCCCTCAACCGGGCAAACCGCCTGAGCCTGTAGCGCAACTCAGTTGTTACTGGTTGCTCGCCGGCTGTTCAGTGGAGGTGTATCCAGGGGTAACTCCTGTCGAAGTTGCAGGACCCTTCAGGCAGTAGTTAAATCCCTGTGTTAACCTCAAGGTCCCCGAGGTCGCACAACTCAGGCAACAAATTCGGAGACTCCTCCTACACCCAAAGCAGCCACCGGAGCTGTCACTTTTGCCCCTTACTGGCCAGGTGAATGCCTAATTAACGACCTACCCCAGCCAATTTCCCAGTTCCCATTGAAACAGCGCAGGGTAGGCGAAAACCCCCCACCAATGGAGGGGGGGAAAAATTCCTACCCAGCCCCATGGAAACCCACTAAAGGACACTGCATTGAGGGTGGGAGGGATGAGTCATGGTGAAGATCCAAAGAAACCATGTGTGGGGCGCACCAGGAATAAGTAGACATCTGCCCATCCCATCATTTTGTGCAATCTGGTGCCCCCACACCATCCGCCCATTGGTAGCCTCTTTCCAGGAAGGGCACCAAACTCCTTCCCTCCAGGCAGCAAGGGTTGCGCATGGTCAGGGAGGCCAAATGAAGTGAATACTAAGTTACTGGCAAAGTTATATGAATGTCTAATATTATACCCACTTTTTAAAGCCTTGGTTGTATGCAGAGTGTGGGTCTAATCCAACATCCTCAGTGTAGCATAAATATGCGCACATGGCCATATGCTGCACCAGCACTATACAACCCCGTTTGAGAACAGCAGCATTGTGCAACACATGTCAGTGACTGGTGCCATTGTGCATTGTGTGCTGTGTGCAACTTCAGTGTAAAACCAAGCTGAGGGATGCACATCTGTAATGTGCAATCTTGCTGCATGTACAACTCCACTTCTGCTGCTGTCAGAATATGTCTGTTGTGCTGTGGTGAATAACTCCATGTGTAGCAGTGCTTATGCATGTGTATGTCAGAAACAAAATGCCAACCAATGTATTGGGGTTTTTTTTGTTTTTTGTTTTTGCCTGTGTGTATAAAATAAGAGAATCTCAGTTGATGATGCTTCACAGTTATGACCTTTGCAGTTTAAGACTTTAGTTAGACAGGAGTCACTAAACTAGCTGAGTCCACCAGTTTGAAAGGAGCTGCTTAATGTAACTGGTCGTAAGGTAGACTGAAAACTAAAGATGGCTTCTGTACTCTTAATGGTTATGTAGAATTCCAGCAGGTATTGCTTGTTACCTGATCACATGACAAGCCATGCCTGCTGGAATTCTTTCTTCTACACAACTATTAAAGCTTTAGTAGCTATCTTCGGTTGCACTCAGATGCACTCTTTCTTGAGAGACAGAAGGAAGATACAGCCTGTTCACTGAAGTTCCATGTCTGGTTTCACTTTTATATGGGAGGCTTTCATTGTGGGCTATCTGCATAACATTTATTATGGTTTTAGATATTTTTATTTTTATTTCTTTTGCTGTTGCCACTTTTTATTGTTTTTGCGTGGTGGTGAACTGTTGCTGGTGCCCCCATGTTGATTTGGTATGTTTTATATATTAGTCATGGGCTGAAGAAGTGTTGGCTGGTGTGTTTTGTTTTGTTTTTTGCCTGCGGCAGTGAATTCCCTCTGGGTTTTAGTCCAGACTTGAAAAGATCTATCCAAAGTGCTGAAGATTATCCTCAAAGTAGGTCCAGCATCTTGGATAGTGCCTTTAAATTTCTAGCTAAAACTTAGAGCAGATACGTTACACCATTGATGTGGAAGCCAGGAGCTGATAAGATAAGATAAACTGAACTCTGTGGATATATTTCTCTCTCTCTCTCTTTTTTTTTAAATAAACTTTATTAAGAATATGTGACACACACATACACACACACACAACAAAATAAAAAATTAAACTACAACCATGCACAACTATAGAAAAAGAGAAGAAAAAAGAAACACAATACAATTTGAACATATCCTATACTAAATACTAATTACTAAAAATAGCCAACGCCCGTCCCTAACACTAAATACCAGACGCTAACACTAATGTTAATACTAAGACAACAAAGATGATTTCCTGCTTTTCTAGTTCAAACTGTTGTTGATTCTGTGAAAAGATAACCTCTAGCTACAGATATCTTCCCAATACTTCCACTGCCACATCTCTCAAAAACACTAATTATCAATTCCAACTATAATATTGCAATAATTTTTTTTCTTGCAAAAAGCTTATTAATGATTCCCAGTCCCTGTTGAAAGTTGCCACCAGTTTTACTCTTATCAGTATCAATTTGCCCATTGTACATTGATGGTAAGATATTTCTGGGCAATCTGAAGTAAACTGATGAAGATAACTGACTCTTATTTGTTTTACAATGGTAGGAGCAAAATAAATCGCATATCCGAATTATGCTGCCAAAATGTACAAAGCTGAAAGGAACCTAGGGTTGCCAAATGAAAATAGGACATGACTCCAGTAACTTTCACAGTTGTGTAGAAAAGGGAATTTCAGTTGTTGCTACTTGTAATGCAAGTTCTCCCTGCCTGAATTCCTTCCTCTGTACAACCCTAAAAAGTATAGGAGACCTATTTTGTATCTCACCTATCATGCTTAAATAAGGGGCAGTGACCAGAGATGGTCTTTCTGTGTGGAAGGACCATGGTCTCTGTTCTGTTCTGATACTCGGAAGAAATTTCTAGGTTCTGACTCCTTCAATTCAAAGTGCTTTTCTTTTGCATCAGCCTCTGGTTAGTGGATCACAGGGTTTTAGCAGAAATCAAATTTCATAAGCTGGAAGTCTGCCCTCTGTTGACATATAACAATTAAAATAACTAATATATTGTTGAGGGTGTATCTGCTTTAATTTGCTACATCAAAAAGACAGAATCTGGTGGCACCTTAATGACTGCTTATGTTGGAAAGATAAAATTGATTACTGTGGTCTTGAAGATGCCACCAGTTTCTTTGTTGATATGTTTTATATCTGTGAGGTTGTTATCTACCCTGAGTCTTTGGTACAGAATCTAAACAGACATGAATAGTCATTGTTAATATTGCATCTAAGAGTGACCTGTTCATATAATACTATTTTGTTTGGTAGTGGCTTCAGCATATTTAATATTTTTGCTGATGCTCCCATCCCTCTCTATAAGCCTTTTACCACATCCCTCAAAAATCTACTCTAAAGGTTTGGGTGTTCCTGTTGAACATCATGGGCTGGTTTGCAACTTTAGGAGAAAGACAGTGTTTCCAAAAATTCTGTTTCTGTTGAACCAAAGAGCCTTCTATTGGTCTTGAATGTAATCCATTGGTCTTTTTAAAAAAACAACAACAGCAACTACAGTACTCTAGTTCCCAGTATCTGGGATGTTCTTCCGTGCCAGAACTGGGGTATAGTTACATACCTCGCCAAGAATCCTTTTGATGTTGAACATTGGTACATGTTATTGGTATGGCATAAACTTTATTGGTGGCAAATGATGGTATGCATCAGAGAAGCATTCCAGAGAAGCCTCCCTCCCCTAAACTAATTCTACCCAGCGTATCTTATCTACCTAGACTTACTTCTTCCTAAATTGAATACATCAATATTCCCAGGACCTGAAATGTGAAGGTGAAGGAGAGAAAAAGTAACTTTTTGTCTCCAGATTTGCTTGGCCACGATAGAAGAATGAAGGAGTTCTTTTAATTTACGGTGCTTCTAGTTAAATATCAACCTGTTCATTCTCGTTGTGGCTTCAAAACAGTTCCCTGCCAATCCAAACAGAAACCTTTCTTGATCTAATTTAACTTTTATGTGCATTTGCAGGCATTTTGTTATGCCGCTTTGAGTTCATACGTTTACGCTAGCGTTTTTGCCTTTTGGAAGGGGACTTGTACCGTATCAAGGCCGGAAATTCAGCAAAGCATGTCCCTCTGCACTTCATTTCAAGTGACTGCATCTTAATTGTGTACACGTGTGTGTTGCGGCATTGTGGTCTCTGCTCCTTTTTAGGAAAAGCATTTAGCATGTGCTTCATATTACAGCAAGTGTCTAAAGGTAAGCACATGCTTAAGGGCATTACTTGAATAGTAATAGTAATAAAAAAATGAGATCTTTTAACAGTTCTCTGTTTTCCTGAAAAAGGAGCTAGAAACTATTACAATTAAACATTCAGTTTCTCCTCCTTCCTGAAGTCTAAAAGTTCATAGTATTTAGTACAGGGAAACACACACACAATCTGGCTGGAATCCTATGGATTACTTCCAATTACAGTAGATCCATTAAATTGGTTGTTGAATGATGAAGCAACATGTTTTAAAAAGTACCATAGTCAGTGAGTCTACTCTGGCTTGGACTAAATGGAAGACTCAAGCTATTGTTTCATAGATCTTCTGTCTTTATTCCAGGTTTGAAAAGCCTTGAGGAGTCCAAGGGCCAATTTCTGAGGTCATCCAGGCCCTGCAGAGATAGGTAGTGGGACTGCAGGTGTCCCACTGGGCAAGTATTGTCCACCCCTTCAATGCCTGAGATTTATTTATGCAGAATGGGTGAGAATACTAGTCCTGCAGCAGCAAGCTTGGCCTTGGTGTATGCAGTGTCATTAGAAAATCTACAAAGAACCTTAGCGATGGTTAATCTTTGGGGAATTCTGATACAACTTGGTCAAATCCATATCTCTCAGAAAAATTGTAATCTCTCAGATCAAAAATGTAAGGTGCTGTCAGAGTTCTGAGTTTTTCCAAACAAATGACATTGTGGAGCTATTCTGTCTTGTTCTTTGAAATGACTTTTCAGTGGGAAGAAAATAATATGGAATAACTGCTGAAAAACACAGAAGGGGTATCCCATCATATAGATCTCTGGTAAAATTATCTGGATGAGATGGAGCAATTGCTCAGCAGAGGTCACATCTGGAATCACCTTTGGTTGTCTACAGCCTTTTATGCTTCCTTAACATTACAGTGCAGTTCTCAGCTTAAACACACACACTTTCCCTTACTTAAGATGCTCATTTTAAGATACTATGGCTGGTGCCCCGTTTGTTTTTGAGGCACACATAATTTCCTTTCTGCACACAGATGCAATTTTTTGGCCATGATATAATCACCATATTCTTTTCATAGTTATATAAGCAGAGGTCCACAACTGAACAGTTGCCTGTGCAGTTGCTCATTGTTGGATAGTACCTAATCAGTATCTTCAGTGTACCCTTTGATTGACTTGGGCTGCAGAAACAACAAGGACACATGCAAATATGGAAGAGGCTATAGAAGGATGTTGTAATTCAGCTGCCTCTTAAGTACATGTATATTGATTTGTTCTATCAAGACTTAGTGTAGGATCCTGGCCAACATGTTTTGAAATCAAGAAAGGTAATAGTACGACTCTATTCTGCTTTGGTCAGACCTCATCTGGAATACTGTGTCTAGTTCTGGGAACCTCATTTCAAGAAGGGTATTGACAAGCTGGAGCATGTCCAGAGGAGGGGTCAACCAAAATGGTGAAGGGTCTGGAAGCCAGGCCCTATGAGGAGCATCTTAGGGAGCTGGATATGTTTAGTCTGCAGAAGAGAAGGCTAAGAGGGGACATGATAGCCATGTTTAAATATTTGAAGGGATGTCATGTTGAGGAGGGAGTGGGCTTGTTTTCTACTGCTCCAGAGACTAGGACTAGAGATGTAAAATTTCTCGAAATTTTGAAACCATGGGGAAAAAAAGGTTTTTTTCATTTTTCTGTTTCCAGAAAAAAGTGGAAATTTTCAGAAAAAATTGAAAAAAAAATGCAGCATTAGCACTTTTTACAGATTGAAAGTCACTCTGTTACTTTAAGAACATAAAATATGACTATGTACAATTTGATTTGGCATAAAATTATCACAAATGGTATGTTAAAAATACAGTGTGTTCACAGAATTATTACAAAAGGAATTTACTTTTTAAAATTATTTTTATTTGTAATAAATGGAGCAACAATCTCTTGAACTGTACTGAACCTCTTTTAGTTTTGCTAGTTTATGTGGAGCAGGCAAAAAACAAACATTTAAAAAAAAAACAGAAGAAACCATCAACATTAGTAACGAAGGAAATTATTTATATTTCCTCTCCACAGTGTCTAATAGACATAAAGCACCCATTCCCATAAAAAGAATTGAGGGGGGGGAAGTGTGTGGAAGGGAGGAGGGTTAGCCCCTAAAGGAAGAAATGCATCTTGCTCTTGCATTGGAGAGTTCTGTTTGTAACCTGGGACTTGCTTGTCCTCAGTGCACAACAATTAGAATGATGATGTACATAGTTTTTAGAAATGATTTGGAGAATATACGAACACCTTGTCTTAAAGATTTTATTCATCATGCTAAAATAAAACATTCCATAATCGATTTTCTTCCTTTTTTCAATTTTTCCAATTTTTTGGAAAAAACAAAACAAAAAAGGCTTCAGGAAAAAAAAATCCAGTTTTTTTCCCAGGCCTTCACATCTGTAACTAGGACAAGGAGCAATGGATTCAAACTACAGGAAAAAGGATTCCACCTGAACCTCAGGAAGAACTTCCTGACGTCAGAGCTGTCCGGCAGTGGAATATGCTGCCACGGAGTGTGGTATAGTCTCCTTTTTTGGAGGTTTTTTAGCAGAGTCTGGATGGCCATCTGTTGGGAGTGCTTTGATGTGGGTTCCTGCATGGCAGAGGATTGGACTGGATGGTCCCTGTGGTCTTTTCCAACTCTATGGTTCTATGACTCTATGAAATGAATATTATAAGAGACCAATGCTGTTAGGAGTAATATCTGAATATGAATTTTTGTGCAGCTTTTTTTTAATTAAAAAATGGGACATAATGGTCTTTGTATCAGTTTGCTCCATCACAGATTTTTAGAGCTGGAAGGGACCTTGGAGGCTGTTCAGTTCACCCACTTGCTCAGTGCAGGAACCTTGCAACCAAAGTATACTTTGATAGTTGGCCATCTGGCTTCTTCTTAAATACTTCCACCAAACAAAGGTGCACTAGAACCTGAGGCAGTCTGTTCCACTGTCAGGCATATCTTATGGTTTAGGAAGATTCTCTTAACATTTATGAGTTCAAGTTTTACATATGTATAGGTGGCGTGGGCTAGAAGTACAAGAATTTATCCAGTCCTAGAGAAACCCTGTACATAGAAACTGTGCAGAGAGTTTTTCTCTGGGCATTCGAGCACTGTAGATCTTTGCTAGCAAAGTCAAGTGTGCGAGAACTGTACATATATTCTAAGGATAGCTTTCCTCACAACGTGCAGTTATATTAGTCTACATCCAACATCATGCTAGCACCCATTTGCTAGCATCACATGGCTTTCTTGCCCTTGTTAGGGTGGATAAACAGACCACACCTTACTGTACCCCGGATGGACATGGAGCTAGCTTGAACCCCTACACACAAGGTGGGAAAGTAGAAACGAGAAAGAAAGGCAGATACACACACAAGTACTTTGATCAAAGGACCCCAGGTAGGATGATTTATTCTTTCAGGCTTCTCTTCTTATACCGTTGTTCTGTTTATATTAGAGAATGCTTACAGGAAGAAAAGATTCATGCATCAGCGTCAGCAAAATTACAGCTTGTACACATGTTACATTTTATCTGACCGTTAAGTTCCTGAGTCTACATGACCCTGTTACATCCTAGGTCATTCTCAAGAGTCCTTCACTTATACATACTGATCATAAACAGGAGCAGAACAAAATAATTAATTACAAAACAAGGTTGTTTGATGAGCTCTGAGTGTCTAAAATACCAATTAATATTAAGTGACTAACAACTATGAATTCTCCAGTAAATTTCCAAGCTTAACACCCTCTCCTTCAGCATTTCTTGAAAACCTGCTCCAGTGGGTTTCCCAGGTCATCTGGCCAAGCTTTGCAAAAACATGGTTAGGAAGGAAGGGAAAGGGTGAGATCAAGCCCCTTTGGATCCCACTGACAGAACAACCTCATTGGATCCTGGCCAGAAGTTCTAATGAAAGTTCTGCGCACATTTGAAAGATACCTGTTAAAATCTAATTTTTGGGATCCTGCACACTTTTAACATTGACTAAAGACTGAGGTGCAAACATACAGCTAAAAAGATAAGAGTGGACTCTAAGAGTTTTCCAACTCTGGAAGTGGTGCTTTAGTCTTGTCCCTGGCAGGATAGGAAATCTGATGTTTCAGCATTCTTGATAGTCAGCATGAAGGCTCAGATCAGAAACCTTAAATGGAGGAGGGGCTGCTGGATGGTAGTCTGTTCTCATATTGTTGCAGAGTTCTCATTTGATCGGGTTTTTTTTGTGTGAGATGAACTGATTGTTTTGGCTCTTGCCCTCTAGAGAAGAAAGAAAACAAATTTCCTCCACCATAGTTTCTTAATTCTAAATTTCTCTAACATAGTAACCTGAATTGCTTTATCTGCTTTTTCTTCTCCCTTTTATTGATGATATCTACCAGAATTTCCAAATGAAGATGTTGCTATAAAACACTTAAGTCTTATCCATACCACTGATCTAAGATCAATTAACATGTGCAATGATACAGTGGGTCATGCCAGTCAGCCTCTGACTTACCAGCATTCCTTTGCTTGTCAGACCAGATCTCATTATTTTTGCAAGGTTCTTAGTGGTGCGAGGAGAGCTTAAGCACTCGGTAGTTGAGAATCTGCATTTGGGCTTCATAGCTTAAATCTCAGATTGTAAAATTATGCATTCCTTGTGCTACACAAACCTTGCACTAAATTCAGTTACACAGTATTACACAGTTGAACCAAGACACCAGACATGCAGCTGAGGGCACAACTAAATGTTGTGGCCAAATGTGCAACTGAATACACAACAAAATTTTGTGAATGCGCACGTTCATATGTGGTGCCCCATGTGTAACCGCACTTTCCCAACTTTGAACTGGACATGGACATTCAAAATAAAATAAAAGTATCCAGTTGCTTCCATAGAGACACCAACATCATTCCTGCCGGTATCTATTAATACACACTATTAAACACACATAGGTTGCAGGAAGGCTCTGATGCCACAGTCCCATCATCCACCTCATGTACATTCACCTAGTCTACATTAGTTGTCTGAACAGTGCTATAAGTGTCAGCACATGGCATTTTTGTGACATGGGGTCCCCTGAAACCAGTCAGTACAGATGTGAAAGTGTCAGCTCTCCACCCATGGAATAGGGCCAGAGATCCTTCCACTCTGCAGATGATGTTAGAGTATAACTCTCAACATCTTTGCCCATTGCCAACATTATTTCAGGCTGATGAGAGTTGTCAACAACAACATCTTCAGGCCTACAGGCTCCCCAGACCTACTCTTGAAGAACATTAGCCAAGCCTTGTGCATTATGTTTCCTGAGCCGCTCACTTTTCTGTAGGCACAGATGAAGCCATGTGAAACATCTTGCTCTGCAAAGCAAACTATGGCTCGAGAGTTCTCTAATTTGCCACATGGAGAAGCTTCTAAATCTTGAGAGAAGGACAGGTGCCATTGGAGACAACCAAATTTCTTCCTAGCCTCCGAGATTCACCAAGAGCAGTGTTCCCTTAAGCTATAAAATTAATAAACTTGTAATCAACTTGCTAAAGCCCTGTTTTGATGGATAAAGGCAGAGGGAAATGCAGTGTGGGCATCAGCACCTCCTCTTGGCTTTTATTTTTCCTCCCCGTAAATCAGCCAGTGTTCAATGTGGCTGTGAACGTTTTTCATCTTTGGGCTTAAAAAAGCGAGTGGCAGGTATTTGGTGACGCAAGCTTTGCACAGTCATTGAACCGAACACACCTTAAACTAACAGAGAGGGTGAAAGGTAGCTGTGTCTCTTTGGCGCTCGCGTGTGTGTTTTTTAAGACGAGGCAGCATCGTTCCTATAAAAGCACGTTTTATGTCCACTCTTTAAGAAGTTAAAGACTGGATGGTTGTCTCCACAAACTGAATCCCCACCCCTCCCTCCACTCCCCCTCCCTTGTGCACCTCCCTTCAGCCAGGTCTCATGTGTTTGTCTTGGCAAGCCTACAGTGTCTCATTGGCTGCTGCTGGGGCATTAAACTGATGTAACACAGAACTCTTGATCCCTTTTCAGTGGAGCTTCTATTTAGTGAACAGCCAAGGAGTGCTCCACCATCAAGTCACCTGCAGTTTTCCAAAGTACTTGTGGTATTCAGGAAGCCCTCTCAAAACTGTCCATTTTAAGAAGAAGAGTGACTCCTAGAATAGAAAGTTATCTTCAGGACTGCAGTTCTGGTAGATCTTTGTGAAAGCCACTGGACGATAATGCTGTTATGGCAGTTGTGAGGACCATGTTCTTAGATTACAGGTCCCAACAGCCCTAGCCTGCATGATGGTGAGGCATTCTGGGCATTGCAATCTAATGACATCTGGAAGTCTGCATGATTTCTCCTCCTGCATTACTTGTACCTACAAAACTGTTATAGAGTCATGAGCAAGTGCTCATCATTCTGGATGGTCACAACAAAGGGATTACTGTTAGATTTTGGCTTTTTGATTTCTGAACTCCCCTTCCCCATCAACCAATATGACTGGTTTCTGTTTTTGCATGCTTCATAAAATGATATTATCTCTTTTTGCTTGGGCCAAGCTCTGTAAAGTGAACCTAACTTTTGAAACCTCAGCAAGATGGGGATGTGAAAGAGCAGAAAGCACAGGGCTGAAACAGAGAATTCCTATGTAAAAGGATCATCACAGCGTTTCCCTCAAGAGGCCTGCTGATAACTGAAAATACTTTTGGTCTTCTTTGAAAAGTCTTACTGTGGGAGTGGACAGGATCCAGGAATCCAGGAGCCCAGAAGCTAAATTTCTCACCCTTGGGACCCACTTGGAGGTACACCTACCTCTCTCCATAAATGAACGAGGGAAGGAAGGAAAGAAGGGGGGAATTGGAGGAGGTTGGAAGTCCATTTCTACGTTTGAAGAGAAGGGCTTTGTTTCTTATTTTTAAAACATACAAGGGGCTGCCCTTTTTAGAAAAGGAGATTTGTTCCTTGAAGCTTCCAAGAGTGGCCACTTTTCTTTTTTTTTAGCCCAGTTTTAGCAGCAGAAGGATATCTAGTAGGGTCTGGGATTGACCAAATAGCTAGGAGGGCATTATCTGGTTCACCTTACAGCTTAGAGCTTGATCATATGTATATCTTGTTGTGCGGTGGATGCTGTTGAGCTGCAACTCCCATCATCTCTCACCACTGGCTGGGACTGCTAAGAGGTCCTGCCCAACTACATCTGCAGTGTCAAAAGTTGCCTACTTTTGACCTATATGCTGAAGAAGCAGGATTTTAGGTGCAAAAGTGCAAGATCAAGATTCCAATTCTTTGAAATCTTGAAGTTCAGCAGCAGTGTACCACTGAATATCTATTGCTAAGGGAGAAGAGAGCAATTGCAGAAAAGAGCAGTGGTTTTAATTTCCTTCTTATTGCTTCTCTCTGCAGAGAATGCGTTACTGAGCTACAGTTTGCTTTTAGCTGGCATGTTTAGAATTACAGCACTGAATTAATCAAATGAGAGTAGGAACTTTTGTGTGCAGTTTTACAATCAGGTGGTATAATCAAATATTTATTGCATTTCCTTATCCCCTTGGGGAAAAAAAAGGCAAAGCAACAGACGGCTGTTCTTAATTAAATGCTCTTCAGTTAGGGGAGCTTAGGGATTAGGATTGTTCAATTTGATTAATATATATCGAGGCAAAGCCTGTTAACAGTAGATGAACGACAGAGCTTCTTCTGGACTTTACAGCAGGTTCATACAGAAGCCCCAAGGGCACCAGGATCCCATGAAAATATTAATACTTGAGATACTCTTTTTTTGTTTGTGTGGTCTGGATTGTACTGTTGCATTTTAATTTTTATGCTATTTTCATTTATATGAATTTTAATTGTGAACTCTATTGACTGTGTCAATAATGTTGTGAGGTTTTTTGACAATTGAGGGCCCTTGGTATCCACTAGGGTTTGCTTCCATGACCCCTCATGGATACCAAAATTTGTGGATGCTTGAATCCCATTATGTGCAATGGTGTAGTAAAATGGGTTCTCTTATATAAAATGGCAAAATCAAACTTTGCTTTTCTTGTTGTTTTTGCTTTTGGGAATATTTTCAAGTTGTAGTTGGTTGAATCCATGGATACAGAATCTGTGGATATGGAGGGTCAACGGTATATCAATAAAATTGACTGAGTAATTTTTTTTTAATTGACCGCTATTTGACCTCCTTTTTCAGTATAACAGCAACAACACCAGTGTACTAGCTTGATCTGGAATTGGAGATTTGTCCAAAATTCCTTTTTTATCTTGTTTTTTTTCTGCCTTATTTTCCCAGATAGTATTTTTTTTTTCTGTTTCACAGGGGTTGAGAAGGAGCCAAAGCTTGATACTAGAGCACATTGTTAGTATGCACAGGTGTTCTGGGTTTAATCTTCAGAATGTGCAGTTTAAAGGATCTGGAAAAGCTGATAGAACAGCTTACCTGTTCCTGGAGGGTCCTTGATTGTCGCAGTGGACAGTAGGGAGGTATATCTTCATTTATTCCATTTTTGCCTGTAAGAATGAATGAATTTTTGTGCATTTTTCACATGTCAGGATATATCTGTTTGTTTGTTTGTTTGTTTTTGCAATATTATGATTTTTTTCCAAACAAACAAAAAACCACTTGCCTGGGGTGAAAAACCTAGTGGTCAATTTCAGCATTTTTGATGGGGTGCATCAGAGTGTCCAGATACCTTTTCTTGTTGCCCATGAGAAAGAATGACAGTAATTGACTACACCCCATTGGACAGTATGTGACTATGGCCCTTTCTGCACCTCCACCCCATCCCTCAATGGGGATAGGAGAAGGACAGGACCATGACAATGCTTCTGAATGATGTCATTGAGGTCCTGTCCTTCTCCCATCCGTTGGTGGTGCAATCATTGACAGGTTTTTCCCGTCAATGACACATGATCACACCACCATCCTGGACTTGCCTCTCTTGCGGAAACCACAGAAGCACAATGGCTGTGCTTCCTACCACAGTGTAGCCTGGGAAAGTATCTGGCTGCTCTGCAGAAGGAAGAGGCATGGTCATCGCGCTCCCTTCCACAGGGAGGCAGTGGTGCAGAGGGGAGCATTCCCGTCATGCTGCCCAGGATCCCCACTTGACATCTTCGCTAAAAGGTAGGGTGCAGAAAGAGCCTATGTAGGCCTGACTCAACGACTGCACCTGCACAGAATTATATGCCAGGAATTCTAAAGATTGGTGGCATTTCTGTGCATGGTCACACATAGATTCAGCAATCTTAGAGATGGGAGGGACTGTAAGGGCCATGTAGTTCACCCTCCTACCAATCAGGAACCCACATCTAAAGCGTTCCTGAAAGATGCCCATCCAACTTCTGTTTAAAGACCTCCAAACACTAAGAGACCACATCTACTGAGGCAGTCTGTTCCACTGCTGAACTGCTGTTCCAGTGTTGGAGCTATAGTTTGCTCCAGTGGCCCACCTGTGATAGCCTCAGAAGCTCCACCAACATCCATACCCTAATTTTGAGGCTGCTGGTTGAAAAGCCATCTGCCCATCCCAAGCCTTCAAAGAAAATCCCAAAAGGCCAAAAAGGAATCCAGAAGTGATGTTATATCCCCTCTAATAATATCAGGTGTGCTGATGCAGCCTACTGGGGGTGGGGGTGGGGTGGGGGTGCTGGAGCAAAAATGGCCTCCAGCTCTCCACAGTTGCCCACTTCTGTTCTAAGCCAGGTGTAGCATACCAGCCTTCACTGTGTCCTTGACATCTCTAAGTAGGCAGGAAAAGTGTGTGTTTCAAGTCTTTGCTGAGCCACCATACACCACCTTGTCAAGTTAGAAAACATGCAGGTCTGTCCTATGGTGAACTACTGCCTCTTGAATGTGGCACCTGATTGAGGATTTATACTTGGACTACTGTTTGGCTTGAGATGCCTGCTATTTCTGTTTGTGTTAAGGAATGTGAACATCCAAATGCAAACATGTGAAGTGTAATGGTAGAATCCCCATTCTGTGTCAGGATTCAGCTATCAGAACACTCTCAGTGTTGGATATATTTGGAACTCAAGGGGCCAAGGAATCTCTCCAGGTAATCACAAGTCACTTGGTTCCCTTGTGAGCGCAGTTCTCTATTTCTTGCAGCTCACGTCCAGGTGAATTCCTCCAAACCTGGCTGTATTGCTGCCTTGATCCCAGAGATCAGTGCGTTTCTGCCTACAAACTATGTTTCTGTCAGTCCAAATCCATCTCTACATCAAGCCAATTCTTGGTTCTATAGCTCACCATCATTCCCTGTGAAATTCACACCTGATATCTGAGTGGATCTGAATTTCAAGAGTTTCATATTCAGAAACTCAGTTTGCTCAGGCACTACCTATTTTATAAAAACAGACTCAACTCTTTGAGCTCAGAATGAAGAGGGAGATTGGAAGAGCAGAGTTAAAAAAAAGTTCTCCATCCACCCCAGGTATACTTAAAAATAAAGTAACATTTGTTTCTACACATATGACTATTGTCAGAACGGGTTTGGGTTTTTTGAATGAAGAAGCAGCAGTATTGACGTGTGCTTGGTAATCCTTACCAATTTCTTTATTAAAGCAAAAACAACAAAGGCCATTTACACACTACACTGTTATAGTGTTCCTATTCCACTTTCAACATCCTATGGAATCCTGAGGTTTGCAGTTTAGGGAGGGGCATTTACAATTCTCAGCCAGAGAGTTCTTGGGTCCCGATAAACTGCAAACCCCAGAATTCCACAGGATGTTGGATGTGGAATAATAGCACTATAACAGTGTAGTGCGGAAATGGCCAAAGAATCTTCTGGTGGCCTTAAGAACTGACACATTTATTTAACGTGCATTTTTGTGGACTGCACCTGTCAGATGCATGGAATCTTTCCTCAGTTGCCATATTCACAGGCATGGATTGATGAGTGGGTCAGAGACTGTAATTGGTGGGATCAGAAAGACTGAGGAAAAAGGATTGTTAGTTTAATACTAGTGACTAACTAACATGGGTTGAGACCCTAATACAAACATTCTTACACAGATAAGCTATTTAATATAAGTTGCTGTTGTTGCTGTTGTGTGCATTCAAGTCATTTCTGATTTATGGCAACCCTAAAGTGAACCTATCACAGAGTTTTCCTGGCAAGATTTGTTCAGGGGAGTTCTACCTTTTGCCTTCCTCTGAGGCTAAGAGAATGTGACTTCCTCAGGATCACTGAATGGGGTTTCCATGACTGAACGGGGATTTGAACCCTGGTCTTTAGCATTGTAATCTAGCACTCAAACCACTATACAACACCGGTTCTCAATATAATATATGTAAAACCGAATATGTGTAGAATATATTTAATATATATAGAATATATTTAGTATACTTACTATATGTAGAAGAATATATGTAAGAAGCTTTTGTCCCTGTTCAAGCCATAGAATATAGAGCTGAAACCCTTGGTGTAGTCTTATTTTGCTGTTTCCTTTGGAATTTATCTTTGATATTCTTTTGTTCAAGAATGGCCAATTTTGAGATAAAAGAATTCACTGGAAATTGCTAAAGTAGTAGAACTTGTAACTAAGAATTGTACATCTCCGGTCAGCAAATTATCAGAATCTTTTTAGCTGTCTAGCTACTTTACCTAGATGTTTAATTTATTAATTAAAATATTTATCAGCTGCCTTTTAGGGTAAATCCTCTCAAGATGCCAATACTTAAAACCCTAAAAAAAGAAATATATTAAAATATTAGGAAGCACGATATGAAACAAACTGTAATGTATACAGTCAGAGAACATGATATTTTGGAAATCAGTGAATACTCTGTTCACCATGGCTTGATAGACTTATAAGACCTTTATTGGCCAGGATAGACAGGTGCAGTTTTGCTGAAGTGTAGATCTTCTAACTGTATTTAAGAGTGAAAACAGAAGGCACACCAAGTAGGAATCTGTAGAAATTTTGCCTTTCAGCTCACAGTTTTCTTCCATGTTACCACATTTTGATTGGACACCCATAGGATATGTCAGATATCTACAGAATTTCCAAGCACCTTTCATGCAAGTGTATGCAGTCTCCCACCTGAACCCCCAAAAGCTCTTGCTGCAGCTTGTTTGTTTGGTTATACAAAGGTTTCCACATACAGTTTTCAATCCTGAAAGCATTAGCATTTATAATACACTAGCATAGATACTCGGCATTGCCTGGGATTTTATTTTCTCATACGTAATACTTGTTAGAAAGATTTAAGATCCTGTGTCTCTAGTTCCCAAAACTGTCTTGTCTAGTATCTGTAATTTTTCCCCATATTCCCCAATCCGATCTGTATTCAGAGTTATTAACATAGAGAGGTTGGGTTCCTGAGGGATATGCTGCCCTCCACCTTGCTGCTAGGCCTCATCTCCATAGCAGCTGGCCTATTCAAGACAGACACAATTGACTGAGGCCCAAGAGTTCTCTGGCTGAACTGCAAACTTTAGGATTCCATAGGCAGCCAATCATACGAGATCCTCGCCTGACACAGACAAACAAACTTTGATTTTTATATATTAGATTATATCTATTCCCTAAACAAATGTTCCAGAAAGCACAGGTGAAATAACCCAACTTTCTTCCTCCATCTGCAGTGAATTTGGAAAAGGCTCTTCTTTGTAAATATGAACTAGACAAAGTTTGGAATCTCTTTTCAGTTTCATGTCTAGGTGAATGGGTTTCTCCAGAGTCACCGTAGAAGAAGGTGGAGAGGAGAAGCATGTTAATTTCTTAACTGTTCTTTGAACCCTTTGGTACACAAATATCTGAGCTTGTAAAAATGCTGTACATCAGACTGCTTCTGTTACTCCTCTGAACAGCATGTAGAGGAGTTTACACGTGCAGATTTTTATACCTCTCTTATCTATCTGTATGTCAAAAAACAAGCAAACAAAAAAATAACTTTGAGTAGGGTAAGTTTGTGTCAGGGAGATGATACTTTCATCTGGATCAGGGCCCTGTAGGGTTACTTTGAAGGAAATAAAAGTGAAGGCTGCATGCTACATATTGAACATAACACAAAGCTTTGAAAAAATTGGGAGGAAGAGAGTACAACTCTCAGAATCCCTAAGCCAGCATGGCCATTGATTTCTGAGATTCTGAGAACTGTACTAAAAAAAAATTAAATATTGGAGGCTCTGATTTTAATAGGCTTTAGGGGTTGCACAATAGGTGTAACAGCTCATTTGGTGCAGCCACCAAACAAAGTAAATTGTAATTCTACCTTACAATAAACCTGGTTTGTTAGACATAAACAAACTATAAGCCTTGCACCAAGCAAAACCATAAAGTATCTGGCTTTAAATCATACTCAGGACACTAAGGACAGGGGTTAACCAACTTTATAAATCAAATACACAATGGTAAAGGATGTGAGTCCCATGTTACACTCTTATACCCTTTCACCTGAAAACTGCAGTAGGGCAGCACCATATGAAATTTCTAGAAGTGTATTTCAAAACTCAAATCTTTTTCCTCTGCAGTTCTATTTTCTTAAGGTCAGAAAGTACACAGGAATCAGGTGTGGTGTTACAAACACTAGGCAAGGCAGTAATGCAATCTCTCCCTGACTGTGGAAGCAATTACTTACTCTGCAGAATGAAACTGGCTTTCTTCCCAACTGCCTTTTTACTGTGAAACCAGTCAGGGTCTACTCTAATTTCAGCATAATAATCAATGGGGACTGTTACTTCGAGGTTACATCTTTCCCTCTGCAGTGCTTTCTGGTTGTTACTGGGATAGCAAAGAAGTTCACCGTATGCCCAGTTGCTTACAGAAATAACCATTTCACACCTCCTAAGATTGCTAATGGAATGGAGGTCTCAGAAATCCATACTTTTGTGAGACTTGCTGTGTACTATGGAAGGAAAAAAATGCACGTGAAACAGCGCATACTTCGCATACTAATGATGTCTACATTTTTTAAAATAAATGTGCAGAGATATTACTTTGCGAATGTGAAAAAATGGGGGGGGTATTTTGCACCAGATTTATGTGCATTTTAGGGAAAATGTGTGCAAGAGTATCTGCAAATTTCCATGAGTAAGAGAGAGAGGTCTTGCAGCCCATTATAGAAATGGTTTAGAATGGTGCAAAATTGTGAAACTTCATGAGAATGTCACTGGCAGATTTTCACAGATTGTTCCAATCAGACAGGGGAAGTGCACAGGTGAGCCTCCTTTTTCTACATGAAGCATTTCTTTGAAGAATCACTCCAGCTGATATAATTTATTAAGGAAAAATAAAACAAGATACATCACTGCCGAATACATATCAAAGTGGTAGCTATGTTCCTCTCTTAGCAGCAAACCCAACAAGCAGTCATGTGACACATAGGCCTAAATTCAATCCAGTCCATTGAGTGTAGACCCATTGCATTTATGGAACTTATCTAAGTGTTGATATACCAAGTTCTGGTTGATTCAGTGACTTTACTCTAATTAGGATGGACAGTTGGGTCTAAGCTTCTCTTTTTTTTAATCAGTTGAATATCTAGTTTAGCTAAAGCTTGGAAAATTTGCTTTTTTGGAATACAACCTGAGAATTTTCTAAAAATGCTTGTGACCTATATCTGAGTTGAGCTGAGGTGTGAAAAGCTCTCATGAAATACTATCAATCAGTCATTTCTATAAATTAGCCCTGCTCCAAAATTCAAACTGCTACACCACACTGTCTCTCTTAGAGTAAGACTAGGGGCAATAAAAAGGGGGCTCTTGGGGTTGCATATGGCCCATGAGCCAAACTTCTCCCAGTTCTGATGATATAAATGCTACAGTAAAGGCTGATGGGAGAGATGCAGGCTTTTCATCTGAAACTGTTTCCTCCCTGTTAGAACAGAAGTGCAATGGGGAAGCCCAGGAAGGATATTATCTTGTAAGCTGTATTGTAAAATGCAAGGATTTTGTCTCATAAGCATTAAGACCCAGTTTTAGGAAAACCTACTCTCAGTTTTATAGCTGCTGTTCAAACATCAGCATTGAGTTGTATGGTGGCTCATTGGTGACTGGGAGTTTATGTTAGTAGGAGCGGCGAACCTAAATCTGGAGCTGTCCAGAGTGCTAAACCCTGTCCTCATAATAAGTCCAGCAATGTAGCTTCTCTAAAGTTCAGAACAGAACCCATGGTCAAGTCACCACTCCACTGACATGGAAGCCAACATCCATCACTGTGGTACTTCTTCTGGTGCCTAATCTGTGCTGTGTATTCTGTCCAGCAGCTAGGTGGCTCCTACACTGCTTAGAGCAGTTTTGAGAAGAGTAGCCATAGAACCAAGAGTGGGTTCACCACCCTTGTGGTGATGAACCCACAAGCCCTGTCTTCCATGACAAGTTACAATACCTTGGATTCATCAGTACCATTTCACTGTACATTTTTTTATTACTGGTTATGAGATTCAATTAATATATCATTACACTCTAGGCAGGGTGGAATGAATTAGATATATATTACATCCTGTATTGATTGGGGTACCATAAACAGCATGAGGCCTGCTTATCCATCAGTGATCCGGATGCATATCAGAAGTAAAAGATGGCAAAGCATCTTTGATGTGAAGAACATAGTGCTGTCTTGCATTGTTCATGCACTGTTGAACTGCTCGTGCCCAGGAACAATGGTGCCAGGAAATGGGGTGCATTCTAGGATCTAACTATTTTCAAAGTGGCCACACTTTGTGGCAGTTTTTTCATTAAAATCTTGTAAACTTCATTTTGACTTCCTTATCCCATAAACCAAACAGTTACTGTTCTCTTGTTGGAAACTTGTAGAATTTGTTTAGCATCCCAGCAATTGTAGTTCACATGTCCTTATGTAGCCCCCATATGCTTTTGTTTAACACAGCCCTCCCCAACATATCACCCTACCAGTGTCTTGTATTACAAACCTCATCATCCTCAGCCAGCATGGAGTTGAGGAAGGCTGTGCCAGTTGCAGCTTACTGAAAGGAACACCAATTTTATTATTATTCCTGCATTTGCACCATACCTTTCTGTGAATCATCATCATCATTATAATAAAATTAAAATACCAGTAATGTAAAATCGGGAAGAAAAAGTTTACTGCAGATTGTAAAAGCAGCAACATCAATAATTAGGACTTGATTTTAAAATCTTGAGTAAAGCTCCACTGGCATAATAAGGGCCTCTGCTGTCTGGTGAAAAGCAAGCAATAGCAGAGGCAGTATAAAGCACGGGTGAGCATGATGTGGAATGTGGGACCCATGCAACCCTACTCTTCAGCCATTACTCACTGAGGTCACTGCCATTGCTGATGCTTCTGATACTGGGGGGGGGGGGAGATCCGGAAATTCTCCTGAGAAACCAGGTGCAGGCTCCCTGCACATCATGCTTCCAAAAGAAATCACAGGGATTTTATTAGTGACACTGGAAACAGTGAAGGAGGGAGGTTTTTTTTGTAGCAGTGGTACAGTGTTAGGGAATACATGCTCCCCCTTGCTCCGGAGTTTTCTTACTATAGGTATAAAGGATGGGAATTATATGATATAATCTGTCAGGAATTAGAATTCTAGTAAGCAGCTGCATTTTGAATAAAGTTTCTCTACCATCTTCAAGGCTATCCCAGACTGAGTACATTATAGTAGTCTAAACTGGAAGTGAGGGGGAGCATTAAGGGCCCATTATGAGCCTATATATTTGTTTGGAATGTGATTTGACTTCCTATTCTCTTTACCACCACCCTCTAGGGCTAGCTTGGAATTTTGTGGGGTTTGCATTTTGATCCAGACTTATCCAATGTACACTCCCCAAGCTACAATATTAATTAATTTGCAGTTGCAGTGTGGAAACCATACCTTCCCAAATGTCATATCTTAAAAATGTGGGCAAAATCTAACTTATTTAAAAATGAAGACAAAAATGCATATTTGAAGAAAAGGATAGGTAATATTGCTATATGCTATGTGAAATAAATAGAAGACAGCCACTCTGGGGTAGTGGTTTGAGTGTTTGACTAGGACTTTAGGAGCCAGGGTTTGAATCACTGCTCAGCCATGGAAGCCCATGGGGTGACCTTGGGCAAACCCTAGTCCCAGACCCCATGATAGGGTTGCCTTAGTGTCTTTGTAAGTTGGAAATGACTTGAAGGCACACAATAACAACAGCAGCAGCAGCAGCAACAAGAACAACAACTGTATGTATGTGTGTGTGTGTGTGTATATATGTATACACATACACACACACACACACACACACACACATACCTACATACAAACATCCCTGCCAGGCTGCTATGGTTTTGCTTTTGTTTTTGGCCAAGAAAAAGAAGTGAGGTAGAAATGGCATCTAGTTCCTAAAAGCAATCCCACTTGATGCAAAATTTTGTGAATAATATGGTCATAGTCCTTCCATTACCCCATAAACTGAGAGAGAGAGAGAGAGAGAGAGAGAGGGCAGCGGGGAGAGACTATCTGGGAAATAGCAGCTCCATTCCTCTTTTGGGCAGAATTATTTTCATTCTTTATAATATTTTTTTAAAAGAGAAGGAATTTAAACCAACCTGAGCACAGCTACTTTTAAGCTGAAGGCCTTGAAAATGGGATATTTAAACAAAGTTGGAGAGCCAAGATAAGATCTGACGTCAAGAGCATAGCAACTGGAGGCACAAATTCTCTTTCACCCCTTTTTCAAATGGCAAGAAAACAGTCCATTAACATGCCAAGAGGCTTATGGGTTGCCAGCCTAATAATGCTTCTTGGCTGTATGGAAAAGGAAAAAATGAACGTGTGATTCTAAGTGGACTGACTTGAACCAAAATTACTGTTAATGCCTATTGAAGAAAGAGCAGTACAGTGGCAGCATACACCCACTTTAAGTCAGAACTTGGAAAAGGTACACTTGTCGAACTGCAGCTCCCAGAATCCTGGCCATGCTTCCTTCACGATGCTGGGAGTTGTAGTCCTAAAATAATCTTTTCCCACAATCCTTTGCTTTGCAGTACTGCAGACTTACCTCACTTCTGTTCCATTGTGTACGGTGAGGAAGGTCTTGAATAGAACATCTTGGAAAGACATGCACTTCCCATTTGGCCAGTTCTTATCTTAAAAATGAAATAAAAAAAGATAAATGCATTTTGAACTGAAAAGTCGCTACTTAGGGCTGTTATTTGGGAGGAGCACAAAGGAGAGAAAAGCAGCACAGTTTAATAGATCATGAATGTGGAAACTTTGACTCTCAAAATGTTTGGGATTTCAATTTCTAGAAGCACAGAAATTATTTGGGATTTCAGTTTCTAGAAGTGCAGATGTATTGCTAGGACTGTACAAGAGCTTTCTGCCCATTCTGTGATTTCACTTGGCCCTGATTGCATTCAGGTTGATTAGAACCCAGTTCAGCCTAGTTCAGAACCCAATTCAACCTAGTACCTAGTTCAAAACCCAGTTCAACCCAGTTTGGACTTCTAATCTGGACTGAGATTCAGAAATTTGAATAGAGCTCTCAGTGAACAAAGCCTAGCTCTTCTGTTCCCCTCATCAGCTTATCATAAAATTTTCTTTTGTAGTTGTTGTGTGCCTTCAAGTCACTTCCAACTTTTGGTGACCCAAAAGCAAACCCAGGTTTTTGCCTTTGGGTCAAATCACAGGATTTTCTGGGGGCTGAAAGCATGTGATGCACCATAAGTTACCCAGTGGGCTTTCATGGCTGAGCAGGGAATCTAACCCTGGGCTCTAGGGTTGCAGTCCAGTGCTCAAACCAAGAGACAACTTGTTCAACTCCTCCCTTCAAAAAACAACAACAAAACACCACTGTATGGAGGCACCAGTCTGAATTGCTTGAACCAGTCCAGTCACTCTGGATCCAAATCAAGCTGAGGCACCATACTTCAGATCTATTTCAAATTGGTCTGATTCAGCCTAATTTCATTCAAAATTCAGGATTTGTCCCAAGTGGTTGCAGAGTCCTGCTGTTTGTTTCACTTTTGGAACAGAATTCTCTGGGCAGTGTATGAAATGTTAAAAGTATAGAAAAAATATGTGTGTGTGTGTGTGTGTGTGTGTGTGTATTCATTCATTCATTCATTTGTATCCTGTCTTTTTTTCAATAATGGGATTCTAGGCAGATAACATTTTTTAAAAAATACAGATTAAAACCATACCAAAGTTTCAATAAAAGTATAAATATAACAATTTTAAAAACAATTGGCAAAGTTAAAACCATTAAACATTAAAACATTACAATTTATTAAAAGACAACATAAAAGCCTCAAAAACAGCACTGAACAGCATTAAAAACCCATCCCAGTCAGTTTCCATAACAGCATAAAAGCCATGACTGCATAAAAATGTCTTAACTTGCTGACAGAAGGAGAACAAGGATGAGGCCATTCTGGTTTCTCTAAGGTAGGAGTTCCAAAGTCCAGGAGCAGGCATCAAGAAGGTCCTTTCCCTTGTTTCCCATCCAACGATTCTGAGAGGGTGGTGGGACAGAGAGAAGGGCCTCTCGGGTTGATCTTAGAGCTCTGATGGGCTCATAAAGGGAGATATGACTCTTCAGACAACCTGGACCCAAGCCACATAGGGCTTTATAGGTCATCACCAGGACTTTGAATCGTGCCTGGAAGCAGACCAACAGCCAGTGGAGCTGATGCCATGAGGGAATTGTGTGCTCCCTGTAACCAAATCCAGTTAACAATCTGGCTACAGCTCTTTGGCTCAACTGAAGTTTCTGAGCGCTTTTCAAAGGCAGCCCACATAGAGCGTATTACAAAGTAATCCAAATGGGTTGTAACCAAGACAGGTGTTACTGTATTACGGTGGCCAGACCCAGCATCTCCAGAAACAAGGACAGCTTTAACTGTGCAAAAGCACTCATGGTCACCACTAAAACTTACCCCCAGACTGTGAACCCATGTTTTCAGGAGGAGCATAACCCCATAAAACACAGGCCAAATCCCTATTCCCAAATCTGTCTTTCAGCTGTCTAGGACCACTTCTGTCTTGTCTGCATTAAGCTTAATTTATGATTGCTCTGAATGGAAGAATGGATACTTCATGTGTTCTCTATGCTCTTTCTTTTTCCTCTCCTACTAGGCTGGAATGATAAAAGCAGGTGAAAATGAATATTTTATTGAGCCGTTGGAGAAAGGGAAGCAAATGGATGAAGAAAAAGGAAGGCTTCACATGGTTTATAGGAGGTCAGCGATTGCCAAAGAACCAACAGATATGCTCCCTGATTTCCACAGTGAAGGTATGACTCATCTATGCTTCCTTGAATTTACCATCACAATTTTCTAATTTTTTTTAAATGCAGCACAGGTCTAGTGCAAACATAGACAGATGTGCTCAGAAATATGTCCCATTAAGTTCAATGGGACTATTCCCACATAACCATTTATGGAATTATATCCTCAGCTGGCCATGATTTCTAAAATCGCCCTTGTCATACAAACCTTTACCTCATAGAAAATGGAATAGATTTATTTTCTGTTGATTTATTTTCTGATCAGTTGGTTGGAACAAATGGCATGAAAGAAGATTTGTCTAAACATTAGGAAAAATAACCTAATGGTAAGAATTGTTTGACAGTGGAAAAGACTACCTAAAGAGGTGATAGGCTCACCTTTACTGGAGGCATTAAAACAGATACTGGATAGCTGTGCATTATGAACAGTGTACTGTAGTTGCAAGATTCCTACACAGAATAGGGGTTGAGCACATGATTTCCCTGGTACCTTCTGACCCTAGGATTCTATGATGATGTGATTCTCTACAAAAAGTATTAAGTAGACAGTTTCATTGAAGTTAGCACCATCATCAGCCATTAGTTTAATGGCCAAATAAAACATCCATTTTCAGAAGTAATATGCTACTAAATTCCACTTGCTGTGATGGGGGAGTGAAGAGCCATCTCCCTTCATGCCATTTTGGCTTCCTGAAGGTATTTGGTTGGTCATCATGGCAAAGAGGATGTTTACGAGAGCCGTGGTCTGATCCACAAGAGATGTTCTTACATTCTTATCTATAAGGCTGATTTTTTTCAGTGGTGATGGGCTGAGATGGTTTAATGCTACAGTTTTGATTAGGGGAAGTAAACATGCTAGCTTGTTGCAGCAAAACCAGCAAAGGGACAGCGGCATCTTAAGCTTTTGCACATTTTATATGGTATACATGATGAGGAATGTGATGATGAATGTATTCACTTTATAAGAGATAGTGAGAAAGCCTGTGGTAGAAGGAGCAATGCTTGGATTACAGAAAAAGGAAACAATTTCATTGCTTAATTTTTTTATTAATTCAATTTTTCTCTACAATTACAGCACGGTTCATTAGATATATGGAATTTAACCTCTGTTAGCAGATATTTATACATGGACTGGGTGGTGTGATGTTTGTAGCAGATCCATTCTCTGATGCAGGCTGGGTTTGTTGGACTGAGTGCTGAAGGCCTACCCCAGATTTTCTATGGTGTGTCTCGGAAAACTAGAACATTTAGCCAGTGGCCTTGCATAAGGAAAAACTACAAAACATTAAATCCTGCATCTCTGGAATTTCTGAAGAGCCTCAAGTCATCCTTTTAAGAACTCGGGCCTCTAAACACAACATTTAAGAAGCATCTCCTATCTTTGAAATCTATGGAGATATTTATTTATATGCATGTGGAAAATCCTGGCTAGATTTTGAAAATGATGGATGATGTTTATAAGAGACGTGCAGATGAAAGTCAGGGGAAAGTCAAAGGATTTTGTATTATCTTGTCTCCTAGAAAAATATGTATTATTTTGTGTATTATTTTCTATTCAAAACCTGCTAGTGTGGGGAAGAAATAGAAAATCTGCAGACAGAGGAGTGGATGAGAGAACACCTGATCTGTAGAAACACATGTGGGGCAGTTTATGATTGTTGGCTCACTAGGAATGTCAAACACTCTTGGCCTGAATTTCACTGCATTTTCCTAAATCCTCTCCGAGTACTTGCCTCACCATTTGTTTCTATGATGTTGCAAACTTTGTTTTCCTTTTCCTTCCCTCATGGAGATGTGTATGCATTTTTTTGGTATACATTTTTCTAATTTATGCACTTACATGTGCAGGTTTCCTGTTGCACTCATTTTTGTTTCACGTTGACTAAAGCTTGACTGTGCATGTTATTGCATTTCACTGTTCACACTTTTCAACTATAAGCATGATTTTGTGTATACAAAGTATGCATATGTGTAGATTTCTGAGTCAGTGTGAACTTCATCTCAGGATAAGTTTAAGGAATAGGCATTTAAGCATCCTTCATTCTTGCAGGCAAGAATGTAGAACATAAAAAAAAAATCTCTCCAATATGAGGTTTGCATAGTATTGGTGATTTTTCACATTTTATGATTTCTATGTTAAAGTTTGGTTTGTGCAATTTTTTTTTTAGCCACAAGAAGATTTGTTCAGAAAAAAACATTATATTTTGCAAGATACATTATATTTATCCATATTTTTTCTGCACATTTTTTTTTTTGTAGAAAACTGTTTTTGTACAAATGAAATTTTCCTGTAAAAAAAAAAAACCCTGAAAATGTGGAAAATCTCATGGATGTTCCTTCAACAGGGTATCCTGATGTGTTGAGGCATGAGAAAATTTGCTTCTTCCATATTTCTTATGCATCTGGACATCAAACAGTATTTCTTGGGAAGAGGGGTTCAGATTTGATTAGAGGCCTCCAGTTGGTGACTCCTATTTTAAAGGTGTAGGAGGTCCCTCCTTTTTTTTAATTTGGAATCAGAAAGTCTGTTCAGAACCTATTGAGAAGCTCCACAGTACTTTGCAACTGTGTATTTCAGTGTATGCAACTTCTACAGTGCTATGGTTGCCTTTATGGCATAGTGGGATTGTTGTGGCACGCTGCTTTCGCAAATAAAGCTTCTCTGTGCTTTCTCGTCATTGCTGCACACTTACTGTACCTAGAGTTCTGGGAGAGCCGAGAGGGTAAATCCATTCTAAGGAGATTGTTATTTATAAAGGTAGAGTGCTGTGTGATTGGCTTACCTTTGGGTTACTGTGCTAGGTGTTGTATTTAAAGAAGTCAAGTCACCCGAGGGGGACTGTGTGGGAAGGCTCCATTGCTGAGTGTCTTGGCGGTCCATTTACAGATCAGAAGGTTGATTACTTCCCACTTCTGTCACCACTGAGAACAGATGTCGCGTACTGTTGGATTTGACACTGACTAAAGCGGCTCTTGGAAAATGGGGTTGTAACCAGAACAGACCTTTTCATTCTGTGAATTGCTTGTTTCAGTAGCATCTCTACATTGGAAAGCCAAGCTGGCTGAATGCATTCCAAGAGTGGATAATGTCAGCAGCGCACACACACACACACCCCATCTACTCTCAAGAGAAGGAAAAAGAAAGTCAAGATTGAGTAGGGAAAAGGTGAGGAAGACAGATATACAGTCTGATCAGGTTTTCTGCCCTTTTTTTTTTTAGAAAAAAATTGACATGGGATGGTAGAGAACAGGGAGAGATGGTTTGTCAGCACCCTCAACGTGTTTTCTAAACTAGCCCATTCTCTGCAATGTCAGTGTGAATGCAGCAGGAAAAATGAAAGACCCAGCCTCTCTGCATCCAAACTTCTCCCTGCGTTTGGGAATTTCAAGTGATCTCATCTTGTTTCAAGAATGCATGTAACAGCAAAATACTAATGATATGATACTTTTCAGTTTTGTTTTGTTTTTTTCTTTTACTTTTCTGATTTTGTTCAATGTGCTGCATATCTGAAGATAACTGTTATTTTTACTCTGAATCTCTCCCCCATATGTGGATGATGCTTGGGCGACAGCACATAGCATATCAATTAAAAAGACAGAGTAGAGAAGAGTCATGATGTGATCAAACACTCAGATCCTTGGAGGAACAGATAAAAAAGGAACATTTTGCACATGTTGATCTGTTATGTTGCATTTGCAAACTATTCTGAACTGCTTTGTTAGGTGAAAGAGGCAAATACTATTCTTATCAATAAATCTTTATTTTAAAAAGTAGTGGAACAGAATGGGAGAAAACTGATGATCAGGGTACAATGCAGAGTACAAAACAGGGTACAAATTAAACTGGAAGTTAGTCCAAGATCAGGGCCCTTTCTGACAATAATACTAAAATTCTACTTTAACAGCGACCATTTCCACATTACATTGTTATAGTGCTCTTATTGCACATTCAACATCTGTGGAATTTTTGGGTTTGCACTTTACTGAGGCCAAAGACTTCTCTGGCTGAGAATTCCAGATACCTCTCCCTAAACTGCAAAGCTCAGGATTCCATAGGATGTTGAAAGTGGAATAATAGCACGATAACAGTGTGGTGCAGAAATGGCCAGTCATGGCTGCTTCCTGTGAAATCTTGAGATTTGTAGTTTGGTGAGAGACTAGATCTCTCTGGCACAAAATTTTAAATAGCCCTCCTTAAATTGTGAATCTCAGGATTCCATAGGATATTGCCATGGCAGTAAAAGTGGAATCATAACACTGTAACTGTGGAGTGTGAAAAGGCTCCAGTCATTGCATCATAAACATGAAGCTTCTCAAGCAACTTTTCTCTCACTTGTGATAGAGGTGCAAAATAGGAATGGAAAATATGTCATCTAGATAAGAAGTAGGCAACTGTGCACAGTGTTTGAGGGGCAATTTTATCCCTCTGTGCCCACCTGTCAGATCACTCCACCACTGATAAATGACCAAAAGTGAAATTAAAATGACTTCTGGTTTCCATTTTTTGGACAATTCTTCTCATAGGGTCTATGCTGGAGGTTGGAGGTCTTTTAGGGGTATCTGCTGCTCCAGAAGGCCTCAAGAAGTAGTGACTGGCCAATTTCAGTGGTCATTCTCTTTCCTCTGTTTTTTTCCCCAGAGGATGCAAAATGCCAAGGAGGCTTTGGGGGGGAAATTGGGAGTCTGGTCTTTATCTGGTCTGTGTGCCGTAATTTCCCCACCATTGCTCTAGATGTCATATGTAGTTTTGCAAGACTGCAAAATACTCCCCTCATTCTCCAACAATGGTTGTGCTGGCTAGGACTGTGGTGAGTTGTACTCCAACAACAACTACAAGGCAATTATTTTCCCATTCTTCCCCTAAAGTAAAAGTAGATAGAAGTGGGTAACTGGCTGACAACATCCATTCCGTCACCCCCCCCCCCATAGCTTGCCAAATTTTACAATAATGCTTTTATTCCCAAATTCCTACCTCCAACGTTGTCTCATCATGTTTTTGCTGGAAGACAGTTTTGTCATGTGGGGGATGCTAGGCCATTTTAGGAGCAGGAAAGGCCTTCAAAAAAACAGTAATTGAAAAAGAAATCAATGTTTTTAGCACATTTTTGCCCCTGTTTTAGACCTAGGAAAAGACCTTTTTTTCCCCCGATAGAAGGTGAAATAGGGGTTACCTTCCAGTTTGTTCTCTATTTTCTAGGAGGCCTCTTCTAGCCCTAAAACTCCCAGCAGGGAAAGCAAAAGCATGGCAAAATTGCCCTCAATGCCCCTAACAGTTATTGTGGAGCATTTGGAGGGACAGTTTTTTGGGGAAAAAAAATGTGGGGTGTCAAAATAGCTGGGGGGGGGTCTTCCTGTATCCTCTGGTCTGTGTTTTCTGTTCTTACCCTAAGGAATAAGATGTCATTTGTGCAACTATGAGTGTCACACTCCATGAGATACTAATAAATATTCAAGTGCTAGTCTGCATTTAGGAAAGGCTGCCACCATTTATCTCCTGTTGAAGGGGTCTGTTTGCGTTTGAAATACAGTGGTCCACCTCTAATCTGACACTCACTAAAGCATGCAGCCCACTGGCTGTGTATTGGGGCATGGCAATACACATGCCATGGCAACCACCATCCTCACTCTTGCTCTTCTAGGCTGGTAACCAAACTGTTAAGTTGCTTTAGCTCAATGAGTTACACTTTGTGTGGGCTTGTCAGAAAGCCAAAACTTGAAAAAGTGAATTTTGTGGGCTGCAACTCCCACCGTCCACATGGCCAGAGGCTGTGCTGGCTAGATCTGATGAGAGTAGCAGTTCAACAAAATCTGGAAGGTCATACCTTCTCCTGTAGTAAAACTTTAATTCACCTGCTTTGATATTCTAGGTTTATTTTTGTGCTAAAGTTGCACTTTTGCCTGGACAGCCTGTTGTTACAGTTATTCCTTCCATTTTGTCAAGTAATTATATGTATGTTTGAGCTGCAGTTGACTGAATGGGAATGAGAGAGTGTGTCTGGAGAACATATATTTTGTTTTGAAAAGAAAGAAAGAAAGGAATCCCAGGCTTTCGAAAGAACACCACCACCTAGGAAAAGGCTAGTGCAGGAATCAGAAAGAATGAAATTGTGGAAGAAACAAAAAAACAAACAATAGGCCAGACACTTTAGCAAAATGGTTACTGTATCCCATGAATTCTCACACAGGAAATTGAGGGGAAAAAAACATAAGCAGTAACCATAAGAACTGCCGCCAAATGACCCCAAACCCCATAGTATCCCTGGAAATACAATTAATACTCCCTCTTTGGGTGATCCAGTGATTTTGCCCCACATGGCAACTTCATGTGCAGGGAGCCGTTGCATGCAGGCTAAACAGAAATTATGTATACCATGCCACCAGTCCCACCAGTGTAGAAGAAATCTAGAAAACCAGACAGGAGATACAGTTAGGGCAAGTTCATTTGCACTGTCTGCAAATTACAGTGTCTACATAGGATGAGAAGGATATGCAATGTCTGTCTATTAGTTCATGGAGAAGTTACTTTTTCTGGACTGCTACATCCAGAACTGCCCAACCAACACAGCACATTGGCTGTGGATTCTGTTGTCTGTGGCCAAGTACTGGCATCCAAGTGCTAGACAGATTCCCCTGATAAACTCCAGGTAAAAGCATGGGGAATTATTTCTTAAATGCCAGCAGCTTCTCTCTCTTTTTTTGGCTTGGCCTACTGGATTCTTCCCAGTTCTTCACCACCTAGCAAGCAAATAGACTGGCCATTGAGCAAAAATGGATAATAAGGACTGTGCTAGAGAGAAAATGTGTTGTGCAGGGGGATTTCTCTATAACTCCACAGTTGCTTTCGTTCAAAAGATGACCTAGGTAGCTAATCATTTGACTCAAGCCAGGAGCTGCATTAAGGATCAGATCAGAAAATCGTGCAAGTTCAACCTGGCAAGGGAAGCCTGAGGAAGGAACACTGTCTGAAGCAAAACTGCTTTCCTGCATGTCTGTCTGACGCTGCACGTAAGGGAACAAGTGTCCTCGAGGGAAATTTCCTTCCCTGCCAGCTAGGAGCCAGAGCTGAAGTACTGGGCAGCCCTGTCCCGTAAATAAATAGGGAACAGCTCCAAACAAACAGGGCCAGTGAGTCATAAGCAGAGAAGCCAGGCTGAAGCAGACCAAATTTATCATAAGGAGGAAAGTGGAAAGAGTGTGCCATTAATGCAAGCTCATGGGCATACTCCACTTCACTGGGAAATATTCAGCATCTGCTAGAATGAAAACACACCCCAAACATACAAACAAAACCAAGAGCCTGGCTGGAGATTGAATGCAAGAAAGCAGTGTCTGAATTTAGTGGGAGCTGAGCCCAGTTTCTCCCCAAGGTCACACCAGGTCGGCTTGTTCTTGAAAGTCCTGGAAAGTATTTGCCTAGAAACTTTCAATGAAAGAGATCAGATGTTTTCAGTCAAAACATACGGCTCCACTATCCTCGTGGTGTGCCTAATTTTTGCTTGAGCTTTGCAAATAAAGACATGAAGTTACTCGTCCACATCCAGCACAAGCTAGTCCACATTTCTCTGCCATTTCAAGCACCTAAAAGAGATTTTTTTTTAATCACCCTGTTTATCACCCAGGTGCAACATCTAACCTGCAGTATTTTCAGTTTTTAATTAAATACACAACAGCAAATTCTTATATGGCAGTATCTGGAGCAATAGAGTGCATGTTTTTTTTTTTTGTAAAAACAATTTTTGTGGTCTCAAAACTGGCCTGGAAGGCACTGCATGCAGCCTTTCCTCTTTTCTGATAGAGAGCAGGAAGAGCCCCAGAGTGTGTGTGTGAGAGAGAAACGAGAATAACTGGAATCCTGTTGGTGAATTGCAGTGGTAGAAGTCAATAGAATGAGAGCTAGAGTAGCATTATGGTTTGAGCATAGGATTAGGACTCAGAAGACCAGAGTTCAAATTCCTGCTTGGCCATGGAAAATTGCTGGGTGACCTTGGGAAATCACATATTTTCATTCTTAGAGGAAGGCAGTGGCAAAATATGGAAGGCAGTGGCAAACTCTGAACAAAATCATGTAAAGAAAACTCCATTATAGGTTTGCCTTAGAGTCACCATATGCTGGAAACAACATGAAGCCACAGAACAACAAATATTGTCTTCATTCATTATTTCTTTAATAACTATGCTTTTGTATGCCTTTTAATTCTCTTGATGGTTTAATTATATTTTAACTAGAGCCAGCATAGTAAAGTGATTTGAGTGTTGGAGTAGGACTCTTAAGAGATTAGGGTTCCAAACTCCACTTGGCCGTGAAAACCCACTGATTGACCTTTGATAAATCCTACTCTCTCAGACTCAGAGGGAGGCAATGGCAAACCTTCTCTGAAAAAAAAAAAGCCTGTTGCAGCATGTCCAGGTACCAAAAACAGGTGGATATATTACCACTGATTCTTCCCCACTCCCTCTCTCCAATGACATACAAATAACTGTTTCATGGGCCGTGACACTTAAAAGGTGGTTTGGAGGATAGTGTCAAAAGATGTAGCTGTGGAAATGTAGCTGTGTGCCTCCTGTACATCTCCTGATGTAGGATTCCAGCCAAAGATTTAGACTTGCAATAGCAGCTAGAGACAAAATATATAGATAAAATGCAGAGACATATTTGAAAAAAAACTAAACACTGATGCTGAATAGCCCTAAAAGAATTGTAGTATAATCGTCAGCATGTTTATTCAAAAGCAAAATCCACTACCTTGTATGGAACTTATTCCCTAAAAAGTGTGTTTGGGCTTACAGCCTTAATTATGATGTCCTCACTGCTCATACCAGGTATAACCTGGGTCACATTTTTTTTTCCCCAAGAGCACTGTCTTAATTATAGAATGTCAGTTTGCATGTTTAGTTGTAAATTTCTGACCAGCAGCTGTGAGTGAGTCAGGACATGTGCGGGGCATGTTTTTATCTCTTTCCCACATGGTAATGATGAACATCCACCCGTCACTTGCAAACTATTATTCATCCTCCATTAGTGTCATATGCATATTAATTACAATCACATAATTAACATTCCTTCTCTGTTAGCAATACATCTCTGTCACTCAGAATGTATCAGTGAGAAAATCTGCTTGACATTAGCAGATTCTGGAATCAAATGCAGAGCAGCTGTGTGCCTTTCCTTTGCTTGCTCATTTTGGCAAAGCACTTAACACTTGCTCATTTTGAATTGCACATGATATGCAAACATACATGAAGAAATGAGTAACTGCAATTCCTGGCTTTACATTCATACAATATATTTTCATGCAAAGTACTCCACATGGATGCTTTTAACATCTAACATGCATCATAGCCAAATGGCTTAGCAGAATTGCACTTTCACTTCTAGTGTGTTTTGTGTGCTAATAAATGCTGCTTTTGTTATGTGACTATAGATGACTTTGCTAGCTGCCCTTGGAAATTCTTTCTGTTACCTAAATATTCCTTCTTCTAATTCATGGTTAGCTCAAATGTATATCTGTCCTGAACACAAATCAGCAAGTGCCTAAGGCAGCAAGTTGTTGATGTGAGAAGTGGATGAATAGTTAGTCCAATCCAGGTCACTCATGGGTTACTTGAACAAGATGAAGGGAGAATTACAAAGATGGTCCAGAAGTCCTATCAGGAGTTCAGAAGCCCATGTACATGAGCCAGTGAAGGGTAAACAGAATATCGAAACATAGCCAATCCAAAGTCAAGACAAAACACAAATGGGAGAGAGTACTGCCAGTCAATCAGATAAGACAGTTATCAGCACTAAGGCTAAGAGAAGATTACAGAGATATTTATCACCAGCTCCTTCAATGCCACAGCTACCTCATTAGTGCCTAACTGGGTCAGCCTTTTTTATTTAGTGGGTGCTAGGCATGGCATTTCTCTTTTTGTCATGGATGAGGGTGTGTCATCTTCCCTGTCTACACAGTCTCTGCCAAGTTCTGCTAGGGAGCAGGATCCCCTACTGCCCCTGCCTCCATCTCCTCATACTCAGAGAGAGTTGCAGCTTCTTGACAATAGCAATAGCAGTTACATTTCTATACTGCTTATCAGTGCAAAGCACTCCCTAAGCGGTTTACAATGTTGTAAGCTAGTTGCCCCCAACAAGCTGGGTACTCATTTTTACTGATCTATGCAAGGATGGAAGGCTGAGTCAACCTGGAGCCCTGCAGGATTGAACTCCCACAATCTGCTTCCTTGACAATCTGCTTCTTCCTCCTCTTCATCTGAGTCCTCTACAGGGAGAGTTATGCCAGTGACCCTTTCCACATGACAACTGCATCCCACCATGGGGACACAAGAGGAATGGGACAGTGATGACACTTCTGCATGATGTCATCATGGTTCCACCCTTGCCGTCTGGTGCAATTGCAGGGTAAATCATTGATAGAGTTTCTCCTAGGGAAGATTTGGAGGTTAAAAAAAATCAAACTTTTTTTTTCCTGAGTGATGTGGCAGGGTGATGTAGCCCTCTGAGGTCTCTAGGGGGCAAATGTAGCCCACAGACACCAAAGAGTTGCTGACTCCTGCTGTAGAGGATACGTGACTCCTACTGAAAATGTAATCCTTATATTTTCTTGTCTTTCCTTTCCCAAGATCTAGTAATACACAACATGTAATGTATCAGTTTTCTGGGCTCCGTTCATGGGTAGCCACTAGGGAGTGGAGAAATTTGCAATGTTACATAATCACACCATATGTTTTGTATTAGTAGACACTAGGAATGCAGATCTTTGCTCATTCAAGTCTTCCATGCAAGGCGGGGGGAGGGGAAGACTTACAACCATGTTTACCCTTGCGGGGTGGAATTATAAGACTTTTTGTGCTTTTTTATTTATTTATTTTAGCATTTCAGGACTCCTCTTTAAAAAAAATGTCAATGTGCAAAAGCTTATGATTCCCCACTCTTGACAAGGTATGCTATTTAGTCTGTTGTTGGTGTGTGCCTTCAAGTCATTTCCAACTTATGACAACCCTAAGGTGAACCTATCATAGGGTTTTCTGGGACTGAGAATGTGTGATATGCTCAAGGTCACCCAGTGGGTTTCCATGGCTGAGCACGGAATCGAACCCTGGTCTCCAAGATCATAGTCCAAAGCTCAAACCATTATATCACACTGTCTCTACAAACTATTTAGTCTACAAACTGTTTTTTTTTCTGCAAATGACATTTTTGCAAAAACATCTGAAAATGAAAAAAAATTGTAGGAGTTTGCTATTTTTAAGATGTCTTAACTGAGAATGAGAAAATTCATGAGTATTTTTCTTAGACCTTACTGCTTCTTCATTTAAATGCAACAGCTCAGATTGAAAGAGTTGTCGTTAAAAAAAAAAAAGTGCTATCTCCCATGCTGACTCATAGGAACATTTGAGAGACAATATAATAACTTATTTGTACATTCTTTTGGCCCTATTCTCCAAAAAGTTCTGAGACCTAAACAAAAACTCATCATTGAACTGTTACTTAAGATTGGCTACTGAGGCACAGTGGCAGTGGGTGAGTCTAACAAAAGGAAGTATCAGAATAATAGTGTGCTGAATATTCTTCTCATTCTCTATGAGAATGACAGACACTATGTTACAGGCTGACTGAGATCGTCTTCGATGCCGTTGGAGTTCAAATGTTCACCAGTATACATATGCATGGTAGTCCAGGAAGGGGACAGTTGCTAGACAGGCAACACATGGAAAGAGAAATTTCCTAGTGCTCCCTGCAGCCAAGCAGTGGCTATTTGGATGGGGGCCGAGCCCTGGGGTCATCCAGCTTCCATTGCCTAGCCCAGGAAAAACAGTTGTGAAAGGAGATACTGGATACTTCCTTATGCAGCATTGCATAAACTACTTACACTTGCCTAACTCCTTTTGGTTGTTATCTGTCTCACTTCTGCTTCTCTCTGTATGTGTCCATATCTATCTATATATTCTATGGTCTCTCTGTCTCTACCTGTAATTCTCAAGAGTTTTGTATTTATTCATGATGACAACACAACCAAATCCTCAAGTATCGATATTCTCAGTCTGTTTCTGGTCTGTACCAGTTTTCCATGACTCCATCCATAGGTCTGTTTTGTCCAGTTTTGACAGACTTTTTTTAAAATGTTAAATCCTTTAAAGATATATCTTTAAACAAATAGTGATATTTAAATATATAATTTTAAAGTTTTTCTTTTGAGGAAACAAGTATTTCTAGCTATATTTTCTCTCAATTAGAGAAGTTTCTGGATGCATTTCTGAAGGCACCTTATTGCAATATATGGTATGTTTTTTGAGTCAAGACCTCCACTGCAAAATTCAGAGAAGTCTGAAATCTGAAAGACAACTGTATTCTGATGTAACCAGTAGTATGGAAAGTACAAATCCTTTTAATTTGCTCAGAAACACAGACCCATCTAAATCCTTGAGCATCCATATTCTCAGAGTATTTGATTTTTTTTCCCTTTCCAGTAGACAGGGATTTGTGGGCAAAAGTAAATCAGGTGCCAGAAAAGCAAAGCAGCATCATTTCCACAAGCTGGGTAGTATTTTGTGGTTTCTCACTATAATTTTTCCACATGCAAATATTTGCATACAGCAGAAAGCATCCAAAAGCTAGTTTCCTGTCGCCAGCAGAGATGACAGGGTCACTCAAGACGTTGACGGCATTTTTTCCCTTTCCGTCATGGACTGGAAAATTGTCAAAGCATTCAGTTTTTCTAAAAAAGAAAAATAAATAGATAAAACAATTTTAGCTGAGCTTTGCATGTTTTCTTCCACTTATAGTACAACTTCTGTGCTCTTTGAATACTGTATTTTAATAAAGAGGTAAATAATTCCCAAACAGTTTGTCTGGTATTCCTCAACTAAATTTATTCAGCACTAGCGTATTTACCCGGTGTTGCCTGGGATTTTATTTTCTCATAGGTAACACTTGTTAGAAATACCTTAGGAATTACCTTACCTTAGGAGTGAGATGCGGTTGAAATACACAGATTTGAGATCCTGTGTCTCTAATTCCCTAAACTGTCTTGCTTAGTACCTGTAACTTTTGCCCATATTTCCCAATCCCGTCTATATTCAGAGTTGTTAACATACAGAGGTTGGATTTGTGAGGGGACTTGCTGCTAGGCATCGTATCCATAGCAACCGACCTATTCGGAGCTCTCTGGCTGAGAATTCTAAGGACCCCTCCCTGAACTGCTAACCCCAGGATTCCATAGAACCTTCACAGCCAGCCAATCATATGAGGTCTTCTCACCTCACACAGCCAATCGTATGAAGTCTTCGCCTGCCTGATGGAGACAGACGGACAAGCTCACTCACAAAGTGTGAATTTATATAGCAAATTTACTTGATGAGAGGAGTCATGCCATTCATGTCTGGAGAGGCATAATTCCTCTGTCCAGTTCCTTATCCTGAGCTGCAGTATGTTAGGTCTCATTTTAGATTGTCTCATCACGGGGTTTTCAAGATAGAAGACATTCAGAGATAGTTTACGAGCGCTTGCTTCTTCATATTGCTGGCACTGCTGTTGTCTCTGAGAGATCCTCTGCAAGTGTCACCTGTCACTATTGCTGCTACCCAATAGCTTTCCCTCTGTAGCTTCTCCAACACCCTCACCATTGGAACTATCAGTTCTCTTCTGCTGACACATCCATTGCTCCCTGATGAGGATGGATGAAACTTAGGGCCTTTCTGCACTACGCTATTATAGTGCTGTTATTCCACTTTCAACATCCCATGGAATCCTGGAGTTTGCAGTTTAGGGAGCTGCCTTTAGAATTCTCAACCAGAGAGCTCTTTGGCCTCAGTAAACTACAAACTCAAAAATTTTACAGGATGTTGAAAGTGGAATGATAGCACTATAACAGTGTAGCGTGGAAAGGCCCTTAGACTGTTGTCTCCATTTTGAGCATCTCACCTTGAGTGACTCTACTCTTCTCAGAGTCTAGACTGCTGATGTTATTACTCTTAGCCTCTTGGACACACTCAAACGCCTTCACCACAGTAAAATGTGCAGATGGAAAATATCGTACTTGCTGGATAAAGTCCTCAGATTAAATCAGGGAGGAAATGCTGCAAATTACCTCTTAAGTGATGACTTTTCCCTGCTTCATTTTTCCTGTTTCTTCATCATCTTGCATGTGTATAGACTGTCCATCAATTTTGTGTTTTTAAGTATAATGACATTTGATGGGTACAGCCTTCTTGGACATCATTCCTGTAATCATCTGTTCCTCTTAGTCCCCTTGAAATGCTGCCAGTAAAATTATCTTTTTGTCCCATTATTAGCCTGGTTCACAGGGAACTATGGTGAAGTAGTGTCAGGGGCTAACTCTCTGCACCATCACGGGTATACTTCAGCTGCACTGTGCCAGCCATATGCAATGTTGTGCAACTTATCAAACAACTTGAACCATGCTAATGCCTGTTCCATTGTTTATCTACTTACATAACACCTTTAAAGTGTGACTGTATCTGCAATGGTTACACCGGTGGAACTCTGTTTATCAACCGTAATCAGAATATGGTCCTTGCATAACTTCTGGTGAAAGGGTATTTAGCACATCATATGTCACCAAGCAGATTCTAGTCCCACCTAAAGGGGGTCAGTTCCAGTTGGGGCAAGCAATTGGATTTAAGGTTGATGTGTCTTTTCTTCCTTTGATATAGATAAAATTAAAATGATATCCAAAATGTTTAATAAGAGCTATGGTACATCTTTATCAAGGCGGTACAAGAACTTGAATTTTGTATGGCTTTTGTCTTATGAACTGCCTCAGACATAGGCAGCCCAAGCCCAATACAATCTCCAGACTGAGGGATTTAATACTGTATTCTGCTTTGGTCAGACTTCACCTGAAGTTCTGAGTCCAGTTCCAGGCAGCACAGTCAAAGAAGAATATCGAAAAGCTGCAACATGTTCAGGGAAGGATAACCAAGATGGCCAAAGTCCTGGAAACCAAACCGTATGAGGAATGGCTTAGGAAGCAGGGTATGTTCAGCTTGGAGAAAAGAAGATTGAGAGGTGATAAGATAGCCCTTTTAGGTAGGGATCGGCCAACCGAATCTGCGAATCCTCAAGTCCTCGAATCCTTTGGAAGGATTGAAGATGCGCAGATCCGAATCTCTGGGCCAAAACAGGCAACTCGAATCTTTTGAATCCCTGCACGCCCCAGGGTGTGAGCTGGCACAAGCGCTCCGGATCGAGCCCGCATAGGCATGGAACGCCAGCGAGAGCCGCATCCGTGCACGCCCCGGGGCCTGAGCTGGCACGAGCGCCCTGAATCAAGTTCGTTCCTGCTGCCTGCCCCTGTGGCTGCCTCCCTCTGCAAGGTAATTACTCTCCTTTTCCTATTCTTTTGGCTTGAGACTAGAGGGTAGGGATTGGGACTGGATTAGAGGTCGGTATTTGTTTTTGTTAAGTGCTTTCCTTGTTTTAGCACTTGAGACTAGACATCGGGGTAGAGAGTTGAGACTGGGCTAGAGGCTGGTGTTTTTGGTTTTCGGTTTTTTTAAAGTGCCTTCCTTGTTGCAGGACTTGAGACTTGACTGGAAAGTACAGTGTTCTTGAGATTTCAAGGACAGCTGAAAAAGATTCCTTTGCATAGCTCCCTTGCAGAGCTCTTTCATACACAATTCTGGGATTTGTAGTTTTACAAGGTGTCACAGCCTTGTCTGCCAAAGTGTGCTGGTGCGTCATCAAACTACAACCCCAGGATGCCATAAGGAGCTATGCAAGGAAAATCCAGTTTTGACCTGGACGCTCTCTGTATGTGGCCCTGTTTACACAGGCAGGGAAATATGGGATTAATAATCCAGATTTTCCTGCCTGGGTAGAAAGGGCCTTCATGTCATTTTCAATCTGGGCAGATCCTGAGGCAAAACTGTGACAATTGTCCTGGCCAGATTTCTTCAGAGGGAGGTTTGCCTTTGCCTAGGCTTTTGCTAAGGCTGAGAGAGTGTGTCTTGCCCAAGATTATCCTTGCCCTTTTTGTTTTGTTTTGTAATAGTCAATCCAGGAGATGGCATCATCTCGAGTATCCTCCGACATCTGGAGCTACTTCCAAATTACGTGTAATTCTTAATCAGAAGTATATGGGTATGCTTTCCTGAAAGTGAAAACTATTATTTAATTTGTTCTTCATTAAGCAAAGATGTCAAATTCTGCTTCAAAATACTTTTCAATAGAAGTGCGTTGTTTTCCATGCTTTTTAAACCTTTTTTTAAAAAAGGATTCAAAAGATTCAAGATTCGTGAGATTTGTGGATTCGCAAAACCTTCTAGGGATTTGGATCTGGATTTGGAAAATTCTGGATTCGTCCCATCTCTACTTTTAGGTAATAGGTAAAGAGAGGTCATGTTGTAGAAAGAGGAAGCTTGTTTTCTGGTACTCCAAAGACTGGAAGAGAAGCCAATGGATTCCAGTTACAATAAAAGAGATTCCACCTAAATGTTAGGAAGACCCTCATTACTGTAAGAATTGTTTGATAGTGGAATAGACGGTCTTGGAGAGTGGTGGACACTCAGTCTTTGGAGATCTTTAAACTGGTGTTGGATGGTCACCTTGGTGGATTCCTGTATGGGAAGAGATTCGTGTTTCTTCCAGCAATATAATTTTCAGATTCTGTGATTTGAACACTGGTACTGTCATCCCCTATTTGCTGACCTTTTACATAGATCCCATACAGATGTTTATATCAAGTGCAATATTTCCCACACATATTCCTCCTTGGGAATTAATTCCTTGTTTCAATGCACAATTTCCATCAACTGTTCTCTAGGGACTTGTTTGCTAGAGTGTTTCTTTTTAAATATCTTTCATAAGCCTTATTCTCAATAACCCAAGGAAGTGAATATCTTTCTTTTCTCAAATGTGATATCATAGGGCTTGGTAATCAAAGGCACGGGGAATCCCCGTGGAAATTATTCATGTGAGAACATCATGTGTGCCGTGGGAATAGTTCCCAATGAGGTACGTTTGTGTCCATCAGTGCTCTTAAAAAGTTGTAGATGTGCGTAGACAGTACGGAAATGCATCAGCTGAAACTCACAGCATGACCTGACCAGCCTCTGGGGTGTGTGTGTGTGTGTGTGTGTGTGTTGAGAGAAAGATTTCTTTCTCAAGGACATCTTATTTTACAGTCCTTGTCAAGTATTTCCAGTATCTGTATGAGCACATTGGGGTAGAGGATCACATCTTTTCAGACAGCATTCAAAGGACTGAAATTTTGCAGTTTTCCTTGGAGGAGGAAGTGTTCTTGTGTCTCAGAGATAAGAGATTTTAGAAGCATTTCACATATTACACAAAGCAAGCAATAAGAATGTGTCATGGAGGGAGCAAACTAATTTCCATTGATTTTGCTTGCCTGTTGTAGACAAAAATGAACCTGTTGACCACTGATTTTGCCTCTTGCACCTTCTTCCTGATTTAGGGCCTTTCCACACTGCACTGTTATAGTGCTATTATTCCACTTTCAACATCATATGGAATCCTGGGGTTTGCAGTTTAGGGAGGGGCATTTAGAATCCTCAGCCAGAGAACTCTTGGGCCTCAGTAAACTACAAACCCCAGAATTCCACAGGATGTTGAAAGTGGAATAATAGGACTATAACGGTGTAGTGCTGAAAGCTCCTTAGATGAGCAAAAAGAAAACTAAAGTTGAGCATTGCAGTATCATGCTCCTTCAGTGCATATTGAGGAACTGCAAACATGAAAGCTCTTTCCCTCCTGTTTTCTCCCCTTCCCTCCTGTTCTTTTTACACTGAAACAGGCTAACTCTACGATCTCTTTAAAAACTTCAACAGTAAAGTTCTGTATGTTTACACAGAGTCGGAACTAAACAGTATCTATAATAGACAGTGTGCAGGTATAGATGCTAAGAATTGAAATCCTTCATTATTTGAGAAAAAACATTTTTTTTCTGCCTGCTGGGTAAGATTATGAAAAATTTTGCAAATTTTAAATTGTTGTCTTCTTTTGGGGAATTTTCTGTAACTGTTTTGCCAAAATGTTTGTGCATTTTCTGTTTGTTTGTTTTTTGCACTAAAAGGTGCAAAAATCAAGGAGCTTTGGATTTTATTTGTATTTTATGATTTAGGAGTTTTCCTACTATCAGGACATATTTATTAACCGTCCATGAAGTTTTTCTTTATAAATTTCTGTATTATGACCAGTGGTTACAATCATGAAATATTAATTTCTTACACTGAAAAAGGAGTTATTTTACTTATTATCGTTCTAATATTTCTTGCTTTACTGATTTGTCATCCATAGAATTGTCTCTTTTTAAGAGACACTTGTGGGAAGCTTCCCAAAGGTAGCATTCTTTAAAAAGAAAGCATGCACACTTTTTTGTTTTGTTTTGTTTTTTGTTAAAAAGTGGAGGTTCCACCATTGTGCCAAATTCATTGGTCAGGCATCAGGGACCCCAGCAGGGGTGCAAAAGCAGTTGGAGGGGCCCAAATGGTCCACAAGGCATGTCTTGGGCACCCTTCCGTAGATGGTTTAGATAGCTGAAAAACAGAGGCTGGCTGAAGTCTTCTCCATGAGTTCAGAACTTAAGTTCAATGCAGGGATTTTCTGGTTACTACTAGCTCTGTTGTTTAGTCATTTTGCTTATTCATTACTTTGGGGAATTAAAGCTTGCCAATAAATCTAGGCTGCACATTTTCCCATGGTTGTAGTATTGCTGAAACATACTGTGATAGTCATGGACAGGTGATCTACTCTTTCTGACCCTGGAGCACCAAGTTAGCCTTCAAACTTCAGCAGTATACAGGGGTTGTGTCCTTTTCTAAGAGATCTAGCAGTTGTTCAGCCAGGTTGTCTTGCAGCTGATTTGCCTTTTGACTTCCTTCCAAGTATGTCACAAAGTGGATGATTCTCATATCACTGGGATTACAGGCGTGCCAAAGTCCTTGGTTAAACTGTTTCATTCACTGAGGTCAGCACAACATTAAGTTTCCACAGTTTGGATATTCATGTTGCTTATTCCTGCAGAGTATGTATGTATGTATGTATGTATTTATTTAATTTATATCCTATCTTTCTTCCAAATGAGATCCTAGGCAGCTTAATAATTAATTAAAAAGTTGGTGGCAGAATGATGATCCTAGGCAGCTTACAGTAAAAACTAATTTAAAAAGTTGGTGACAGAATAATATTCTCCTTTCTGGAAGTCCATGCTGCACAAGAAAGAAAGGTTTGGATAACACTGGTTTTGTATTCAAATCGCTTAGTCAGTTGGGACAGATAACATTACACAAATAGACACTCTTTCATCAGACGCCTACTGTTCCTCTTTACTTTCAGCCCTGAATCTTAACTTGAGGGAGGAAGGAGGAGAGGGGGAGAGAGAAAGAGAGTGAGACCACAATCTTAAGCCTTGCTTGGGCATTCTAATCAGCCAAAGTAGAGAGGCTGATGGGTCTGTTTCAGTTCAGCATTGAGTCTGATGCAGGTTTCAGACTGAATTTTAAAAGAACTACAGAGTTACAAACCCATCCCCAAAACAGGCTCAGTACCTTGGATAGTTTTTTTCAGAGGTCAAGAATTAATTCACTAAGCCATGAACATGTAAGCCGCTAGCCCCCATTGACCCCCATTGGTTTAGAATTACAACCAGGTGGGCGGGGACATTCATACTAGCTCTGCCGGTCCCCCTCCACAAGCTGGAAATGTTAAGTTTTTTGTGCAAGTTGGAATCTTGATTTTTCAGTTTTCTAAAACTTCTAAAACTTTCTAAAACTGAAAACTTTTCTAGTGCTTGGAAAACCTAGTCTTGGGGGCTATGACTCCCACAGTCCCCCAGCTAGCATAGGCACATGTCTCATACAGTAAATTGCTGCAGGCTCCCACTGTTCTCCAAGCTATGGAAGATGACAGGGATGGAGAGGATGATGATGAAAGGTTTGAAACTAATGCATTGTTCCCTGTGTCCTGTACAGAATACCAATTCCTTGGTGGATGAGAATACACTAATAGAGTTTTGTACATACCTACCCCACGTTAAGCCCCACTGAACATGATTAACTTGTTCCTAGATACATATACACATGCATAGCTTTCTGCAGCTAGTGTCTTATTGATGACCTTGTTAATATACAAGGGGTTTTCATTTCTCTGGGCCCAGCAGTTCGTTCAAGTGACCAGAATGGCAGCTTGGAAGACAGGACCAGGCAACAGTGTTCTCAGGTATTCCCACTTCCAAACTGGTTCTTCCCACCAAGATTAATCATTGTTCCTCTCTGGACAGGAAAGCATGTAAAAAGCTTCCTATATGGACTGACACTTTGCCTAGATAACAGGAATCCTTCAAACTCTGGTACATTTTGGTGTATATTTTAGCTTTCTGACTCCTTGACATAACTCCTAGCTCCTTTGTTTTTGGTGTTTATGATTCAGTCCTGGCAATTGGGCATTTGCGCTTATCTGCCAAACCATGACAGAGAGTATGGACTACCCTATAATCTAGGATCGGATGACAATTTCAGTTCAGTTCATTTTTTATAAGAATCTACCAACATTTGCAAATATGTTCATATTTGTGATGGAAAGAACTTGTAATGATTTTTTTAAAAAATGGAATGTGGAAGATAATGAAACTGTCAGATGCATCTACCCAGTTCTAGAGCTTTGAATGCTTAACCCTTAAATATCCCTGTGAATTCAGCCAAGGTAGCACTGAATTTCGGGGTCTCACTCTTGGAGGGAGATGGCTAGTCCATACCTTTAACACTGACTTGTAGGATAGTTCTCTCAATGCTGAGAACATTGAGTTCTGTTTTGAATGTAGTCAGTACACTTGGGAGACAATTGCAATTCAATTCATCGTTCAAGAATTTATCAAAATGCTCTAGATTCTTGGCCTGAGAAAAATTAAGATGTGAGAGAAAGCAAAACTGACAGATCCTCTCATCCCTCTGATGGTTCAGTTGACCCCCCCCCCTCCGTTTTCCTCTCACTGAAAATACAGAATATTAGAATACTGTTTGGTCTAAGCCAAATTTCTAATTTAAAAACAAATGTTGCAATTAAGTCACGGGACATTTTCCCCTGAGACGTTTCTTCCCATTCTTCGTAGAGTATTTCTGGTGTGTTCTGACCAATCAGGCTGGTCTCTGTCCCCCATGTAGCCCTGTCTGGTGCTGTGTTTTATTCTTACCCCTTACAACTGATTGACACACCAGAGTCACATGACAAGGAACCTGCTGGGAATCTCCAACCAGACCAGTGGCCACACATGGTGATCAGACTGCAGCATTTTCCTTGGCAAACCTTATTGACACAGTGACACATGCTTTTTCAATGCTTCCAGCACTTCACTAGTTCCAGAATGTTGACGGTGCCCAAAACATTAATAATGGCAATTGGAAGATGTGTTATTTACCCTAGGTTGCAAATGGCTTTTTAATATGGAACAAAAGGATGGAAGAAACCAATTAAGAGGAAATGCAGCAATGCATTTTGAGGAATAACAGTGGAAATTCCCAGGCAACACCTGATAAATTTGTTAAAATATGTTCAGAAGACAAGCAGAGGGTGGGCTGTGTTCAACAAAGACAACTGCAGGCAAGGAAGCTGGGAACTGTAAGACTTCTTTTTGCCTCTTTGTCAAGAATGCTTGTCTAGCTGTGCTCGCTAACTGACAATGCATTACTTAAAGATGAAATAGGTCAAATATCTTGGGAGACTGAGATTGAAACTCCTAATAAGCCAAACTGGCCAGGAGCCAGCTAACCTGATATTAGGCCAGCTGAAGCTGTGCTGAATCCTCAGTCCAGAAATGTTGGAAATTGCGTAGGATTACCCTAGCCCTGGCCTAATTTTGTGCAAGCTTTGTAACTTGGTCTCCTACAATGGAGGAGTTGTGGATCTCATGTATCTTGGCTGCTCCCTCACATCATCTCTTCTACCCTCTCTTTTACCCATCTGCTGGCAGGTCTTAGCCAGCAGAGCAGTTCTGTTAGCAGATTACTCTGTTGCCAGATCTCCAGCACTGGTCAGCTGATGGGAGTTCTAGAGCAAAAGGGCTTTTCTGCTGGTAGAAGAGTCTAGTGCCCAGGCTTAAGCTCTCCTCTCCAGTGCATCTATGAATCAGGATTGTACTACCTAACAATGAAAGACATCTAAAATACCTCTCAATCCATCTCTCCATCCATCCTTTCCTTTTGGAAATGCCTACCTCATTTCTTTTCAGTTTCCTCAACCCTAACCCTTATCCAAAACTTAGAAAAGTTAGAGTTTTTGAACTACAACTCCAAGAAATGTACAATGGCATCATAACCACTGGTAACTTTTCTAAGTTCTGTCCCTGACTCAGCTTCACCTGTTCATAGGTCATTTTATGAAGAGTGATGCATCTGGTACTAGCCAAGTTCAACCCTGATAAGCTTTCCAAACTAGATGGAATCATGTGTGGCAGGTCATAATATATATTGGATGGGTTTCATTTGTTTTGGTGGATTATGAATTTGAAAGGGGTTACAAAGAAGATCCCAAAACCCATAAAGAGAAGTAGAGAATATACCATAATGAAGTTAGTGAGCTGGTGACTTGATAGGGTGACATGCTTCTCCCAGTGAGCCTTAGGATTTTTTTTCCCAAGAAGTATGATTACTAGATCAGATTCTGTCATCTCCTGGATTAAGATCTGAGCCAGAAAGGAACATTCAGGACCACAATGCTTTTTCCATATTCGAAATAAGTATGACGAACCACTGAGAAAGCAATCCCAAGTGGTAAAAGTCCAAGGGTGGAATGTACCAATATTAAAAGCAGAAGTAAAAAGAGAACTGGTTTTGGCTAGCCCTCTCTCAGCTCTTTTTTGAAATAAAAATCATCTTTCTTATTGGAAAAAGTAGAGGGAAATCCTAGACCATTTCTAAAAGTTGCCCCTTACTGAGGGCATGGTTGAGGACTTAGCTAGCTAGGGGCCCGGGGGATTCATGTCTTCTTTCTTCTTGTCTGCCCTTTGCTCCATACAATTTCAAAGTGCCATCTAAAGGTTGGCATTCCAGTCTTGGGGAGCCACCATGGAATCACCCCTGCATTGCATGCATAACTAATTTTAAATAATTTAACAAAATAACAATAAGCTTTTCCGTTTCCAAACAGAAGAATAGCTGTGTGCTAAAATAGGCTGTATCCTGCTGTTTCACAATGATTTCCCCATCTATACATCTGAACAGTACCTCACAAAAATGAGATACATCTGTGTTTGTGCATCTATATCACGAACACATATTTTCTGTGTCTGCATGTATACAAGTCAGTCTTTATGAAGTGTTAGCTTAGTTTATAACAACTCCATCATAAATTTAAACACAGGGTTTCCAAGAGACTGTTCTTCCAGAATCTTATATCTTTCTTTCCAGACAGTGTAATTTAATTCTCATTATGCTGTATTTGTGTGTTCTGTATGTGTTTTTGCTGTTGCTTCTACATAAGGCCTCACTATATTCAATCATGCAGAACATGGTTATGACCCCAAGTGCTGACCTCTGAAGTCTTTCACACTCCCACACCATGAGTGTGAGATTCCAGAACATTCCTCATTTAATTAAAAGACAATTAATTGAATGAAGCCTTGAAAAGCTCCCTTTTCTCCATTTTGCTATAGAACATACATTTAGAGAAAGAAAACAAACTTTAAAAGAAATCATCCCTGATTTATGTTGACATTCTAATTTACTGGCTTCGTTCAGGGTTTGTTCTTCTGTTCAGCTCAATAAATAAATAACTAGACATTAGTATGACTAGTCTGCATAATCCATCTGCTTTCTAAAATGCGTAGCGACATGAAGAGAATAGTACATTCCTGCCAGGGATGGCTGGTGGATTCCATGTCAATAGAGCAGTGAGCCTACTTAGAGTTTTATTCTTGCTTTAAGGGAGCTCTCCAGGGTACTGAACCTTATCCCCAAATAGTTTGGATAGCTCATTTAAAATTTGGCGTAGAATTCAGAGTGGACTTACCATCCCACTGACATGGAACCCACTACTGGTTCCTGTCTCTTGTCAGCAGAGGTATCTAACAGAAGGTCACATCTAGAACTTTTCTCCATATTTTGTCCTATATTAGGATCAAGGTTAGTGCTAGACGCCCTCACCTTCTCTATTCAAAGTTATCACTGATTTTAAAAACTCCCTGGTTTTAAAAGATGGACCAGATGACATTCTTCGAAGAAAACATGTACACTATAAGAACTTTTTAATGCACTTTTCTTGTCCTCATTTCTGAAATCAGATTAGGTAGGTCATATTAAGGACACCATTTTTTGTCCATGCTAATGAACGTTTTTGCTACAGTCACAATCATCAAATGGATCTTTTTAAAAATGTGCAAGAATACTAAGATGCATTAAAGAAAAATATTGGAATTGACCAGTCAAAGAACAGAAGTTATCTTGAGTCTTTTACAGCTGTCTCCTCATCCCCATAGATCCAAAAATGTATTGTTCAGTAGGATGAAATCAAACTTAATTATTTAGCCTTGCCAATCAAAGATCCATCTTGCCAGACAGATTCATGGCAGTGGAAGGTCTTTGATCAGTGTCCAGTGGGGCACTTTTGTTGACAATTTCTACTTGTATCAGCAGAAGTCAGGAGCAGCAATGTTAACTTTGCCTTATGATCGCCTTTCCCATTCATCCTAAATACATGCTACAGAGGGGTGGAAACCCTACAGAGAAGGTTTTCTAGGAAGGAATGCAGAACAAGAAACCCCTGATGTATGATGTTGGATTTAGCCACTGGGCTGATCTTGAAGATTTGCTTTTCAAATAGAAGAATATAATGACATTCTGAAGCTATCTATCACGCAGCACTGGAAAAAGAAAATAAGATGTCAAAATAAGATGTGAGAAGGGTATCCACATTCATAGAATACCATCCTACCACTGCTTAGTTATGGATGGCTTCAACATGCCAGTTTGTTCATTGCACTGAAAAGCAGCTTTCCAAGGTCTGCCTCTGAGTTGATACTTACTGAAGGTACAGAAGCGTGACCAAGTTGGCTCCTGTGACCACTGATGGACAAAGGCATTCTGACAGCTGTTGCCCAACACTGACCAAGAAAGTATACTCTTTCCCCCACCTTTTCAACAGAAGAGAATGGCAAGGGCTTCTTGGGCACTGTTTTGTGAAGGCACGTTGAATCCCTTCACTAAACCACGTCCAAGATCTCTGGCTTGGTTGAGATCTCCAAAGGCAAATGTACACATGTGATGACTTTGAAAAATGAGAGTAAGAGAGAATCAACGGAGTAAACATATAATTTAATATAGAAAAAAAGGCTTATAATTTGGTCATAATAGGGGGAGAAAATCCCACACAGATTCCACCCCTCCAATAACTGGCAGCTTTATGGAGTTGGTAAATTATGGTCCCTCAAACTTTGGCCCATAATCTTCTCATGAAATCTCTGGAAAGATATGTTGACACGATTTTTCTAAAGGTATTATTGTGATCATGAATGTCTGTTTCTCACTGGTCCAGTGATGGTGTCTTCGCTCTACTGGATTCTTGGCTTTCTGATGATCTGAAAATGGCTGGTGTCTTATTGTTAGGTGTTGCTCATTATTATTATGAGTTTTAAAAAATAGGGTTTTTTAATTAACCTTTTTTTAGGTATTATTAAACAAAGTACAAAACTCTTGTGAGAAGGGGAAGTAGCTAGACCTGCCCCTCTGTTCCTTGTCCCTTCTCATGTGAAGGGTAAAAGAAGTTGTCACAGTTGCTAGTATGCTCCCCCTCTTCATCTGATTATTGTACCTAGTTTAATAACAGATGAAAAAAATTGTGGCTAATTGGCTGTCAAGTCTGAAACAAAGCCATGGTGGCAGGGACAACATTTAATTACTTCTACGTTAATAAAATGCAACAATTAGGACCATCTGACACCAGTACCCTTCTCCTTTTGCAAAAGTCTTGTGGGGGCAGCTAGATCTCATTTAACAAGAAGAGAGGGAAATCCCATTTTGTTTCAGCTAAGCTGATAAAACCTTTACAATTTATTAGACCATGTCATTAAAGCAATGGCAGTTGAAACAGTGTGAGGGGTGGGATGGGGAAAAGGTTAATGCTGTCCAGTTATTTTATTTTTAAAAAAATTCTATGAAACTGATGGAGAAAAGAGATGGGGCAGGTGCCTGGGCTTGGGAAGGGGAGGTATTCATCAAACAAAGTACTGCTGAATAAGCCAATTCCTCTGAAGTACATTAGCGGCTCATCTGCAATATGCCAGGAATCTGCTCCATCTATTGATTGACCTCTGTGAAAATGAACAAGTTATCGTGCTTGGCAGACATATATTGATCGAAAAGCCAGAAAGATTTTATGACCCTTATCTCTGAACACTTGGATGGTTTCAGCTAGGTCCATAATACACAAGTAAGCTACACGTACATACACCCACACACACTTTCAAGATTTACATAACTATTTGAATAATAGTTTTTTAAAGAGAGCAAGCATGGTGTAGTTGAGCGTTAGACAAAGACCTTCAGAGAAAAGGTTTGGAATCTCCACTCAGCCATAGATACCCACTGGCTGTTCTTGAGCAAGTTACGCTCTGTCAATCTTGAAGGAACAAATCCTGCCAAGAAAACCCCATTATAGGTTTGTCTTAGGATTGTTATAAGTTGAAGATGACTGGAAGGCACACAATAACAATTGGCTGCGATTTAGATGCTCCAAATATGGGTGGCCTCTAAATGTAACACAGACTTTGAAGATTTACACGATATGTCATGGTACAGTGTTCCCCTAGAAATGTTACTGGTTGTCATAAACTTGACACATTTTAGGGCAGGGGTTTGCCAAGTGCAATCCTCCAGATATTGCTGATATGCAATTCCCAGCATTCTTACCTTCTGGCTAGTGTTGACTGAAGCCTCAGCTCTTTTAGAAAGCCATCCTCTGTTAATCTCTCACTCATAAAGTTTTGGTTTAATTCTTGCTTCCGAGAATTAAGCCTTAATTAATCCTTGGAAATAAGTGTAACTCTTTTCTTTCTCTCTCTAAGAAACAGGAAATGAATCTGTTCTATTGTAATGTGACATGGGAGTCAGAAGCACCACAGCTCTCTGTCTGCCACAGAATTAGCTGCTCTGATGTTGGCGGGCCTTGGAAATATGTTGTCTAGTAACTAAATGTGAAGTCTATATGGGAGACCAATATTACAGTTATGAAGCAATGTTTTCAATATTTGATAAGAAGCAGCATTGCTTATACCACATGGTACCACAAGAGCCTTGATGGATGTACATGAGTATTTCTGGCAGATAAGTGCTTCTGTATGTCATAACAATGGCAACGACAACTGTAGAACCATAGTTCTATGACAAGCGTAGAGTTATGGCTAAGTAAAAGCACTGTAACTAACAGGGATTATTTGTTTATTATCACTGTATATACCCAGCATTGCCCAGGATTTTATTTTCTCATAGATGGTACTTATTAGAAACACCTTAGGAATTATCTTACCTTGCCTTACCTTAGGAATTAGATGCAGTTGAAATACACAGATTTGAGATCATGCGTCTCTAATTCCCCAAACTGTCTTGTCCAGTATCTCTAACTTTCCCCCATATTCCCCAATCGAATCTGTATTCTGAGTTGTTAACATACAGAGGTTCAGTTTTTGAGGAAATACACTGCACTCCTCCTTGCTCCTAGGCCTCATCTCCATAGCAACCAGCCAGGTCCAAGACCTCTCTGGCTGAGAATTCTAAAGGCCCCTCCCTAAACTGCAAACCCCAGGATTCCACAGACTTGTTTCAGGCAGCCAATCATATGAGGTCTTCTCTGCCTGGCACAGACAAATTTTGACTTTTATATAGTAGATTTAAAGCAGAACGTCACCTGCAGGTCCTGCAGTCTGATAGATGTCATTAAATGCAGCCATCGAGGATATTACCGGGACATGGAAACCTTTGCTTATTTTATTTTCACACAGAAGAATAAAAAATTTCAAACATTGTCTTCTTGCTAGGATTTTAAGAGGGTTTTTTTTCCACATTTTCAATGATGTTTCATCTTTGGAAACATTTTAATGAAACATTTGTTTGTGTAAAAATGGTGGACCATTTCTTCAATGAAGTGCCTGGTGAGAAAACATATGAGTATTCTTTGCATCCCTAATGTTATCTTCATTGTCATTAGGGGTGCAGACAATTCCAATTATCTTCATTGTCATTAGGGGTGCAGACAATTCCCTATGGACATGCTTCAGAAATCCCTCATCCACAGTTTTAAACAGAAAACCTGAATAGTTCATAATCAAAGCACTGAATTTGTCAACGTTTGGAATAGAAATTTCATCAGGTCCAATAACATTTTTTTAAAGGAGAATCTCTAGATATATAGACTTAATTCCTTAGCATCTCAGAACTTCTTCCTAAACCATTAATCCACTTGATCCATCCTAAAATCTTTAATCCACTTTGGAATACTCCATCAGCTGTGTTCTAAGTGCAAACTTGGGTAAAACTTGCTTTCTTTTCAGAGCAGCTTTGGAAGGCAAAATGCAAAAAACTTAGCATAATACTAAAATATCTGTCACTTCCACACTACACTGTTATAGTGCTATTATTCCACTTTCAATATCCTGTGGAATTCTGGGGTTTGTAGTTTACTGAGGCCAAAGAGCTCTCTGGCTGAAAATTCTAAATATCTCCCCCTAAACAGCAAACCCCAGGATTCCATAGGATGTTGAAAGTGGAATAATAGCACTTTGACAGTGTAGTGTGGAAATGGCCTATGTTTTGTTAGTCAGCCTAACAAATACGTACTTCTCAATAATTAACTGCCTCCTTCTGGGATTCAGAACAGCCCTTTCTGAAGTGTTCTTTGAAACTTTAAAAACCCACTTCTCTTAGCTATGCCTGCCTGTGTAACAGACACCATCTTATAAGGCAGGATTAAATGTGTTAAAGGTGGATACTAGATAATGAATGCGGTAATCACGAGAAGTGGTGCGGTAATCACGAGAAGTCAACATGGATTTCTCAAAAATAAGTCATGCCAGACTAATCTTATCTCTTTTTATGATAGAGTTACTAGCTTGATAGATGAAGGGAATGCAGTGGATGTAGCATATCTCGATTTCAGTAAGGCCTTTGACAAAGTTCTCCATGACATTCTTGCAAAGAAGCTAGTAAAATGCGGGCTGGACAGGGCTACTGTTAGTTGGATTTGTAATTGGTTGACCGACCGAACCCAAAGGGTGATCATGAATGGCTGCTTTTCATCCTGGAGAGAAGTGACTAGCGGGGTGCCACAGGGTTCTGTCCTGGGCCCAGTGCTGTTCAATATTTTTATCAACGACCTGGATGAAGGAATAGAGGGCATACTCATCCAATTTGCAGATGACACCAAATTGGGAGGGGTTGCTAATACGCCAGAGGACAGGATCAAAATTCAAAATGACCTGGATAGATTGGAGAGCTGGGCCAAAGCTAACAAAACGAAATTCAATAGAGAGAAGTATAAGGTCCTACACTTAGGTAGAAAAAATGGAATACAGGAATATAGGATGGGGGACACGTGGCTAGATGGCAGTACGTGTGAAAGGGATCTAGGAGTCTTAATAGACCACAAACTGAACATGAGTCAGCAGTGTGATGCGGCAGCCAAGAAAACCAACGCAATTCTCAGCTGCATCAATAGGAGTATGGTGTCTAGATCGAGGGAGGTACTGGTACCACTCTACTCTGCTTTGGTTAGACCTCATCTTGAATACTGTGTCCAGTTCTGGGCACCCCAATTCAAGAAGGACATGGTCAAGCTGGAGCAGGTCCAGAGGAGGGCAACCAAAATGGTGAGAGGCCTGGAAGCCATGCCCTATGAGGATAGACTTAGAGAGCTGAGTGTGTTTAGTCTGCAGAAGAGAAGGTTAAGAGGGGATGTGATAGCCATGTTTAAATATTTGAAGGGATGCCATGTAGAGGAAGGAGAGGGCTTGTTTTCTGCTGCTCCAGAGACCAGAACAAGGAGCAATGGATTCAAGCTGCAGGAAAGGAGATTCCACCTGAACCTCAGGAAGAACTTCGTGACAGTCAGGGCTGTCCGGCAGTGGAATCTGGTGCCTTGGAGTGTGGTGGAGTCTCCTTCTTTGGAGGTTTTTAAGCAGAGGCTGGATGGCCATCTGTTGGGAGTGCTTTGAGGGTGTTCCTGCATGGCAGGGGGTTGGACTGGATGGCCTGTGTGGTCTCTTCCAACTCTACATTTCTATGATTCTATGAATGCCTAGAAGCTATTGCCTTAAGGCAGCTGTGTGGACTCCTGGCATCCCAGATATTTGGACCTGCAACTCCTGTTTTGTTCACCCAGCATGGTCAATGATAAAGGATTGCAGATGTAGCCCCAAACATCTGGAAGGTGAAAGCTTCCTCATCCTTCCCAAAGCAGTGTCTAAGCTTCACCTGTTGGGGAAGATGGACAATGATGAAGGAGTTTCTTTCCTGCAACTTGTCTGCTACCAACCCCCTTCTTATTATGCAAACTGTCATCTCTGCTTATTACTTGTTTAAAATAATTGCGATACTGAACTAGAACATTTAAATACAAGGAGAGGATCAGGCGACTAGCATGATCATCAACATGATTATATGCTTTTGGGATCCTAACACTTCTGCTATAAGACATAACTGGTGCCTAGTCATTCACAAAATAGACACAGACACAGACAAACCAAAAGCCAGTTGCTTGCCAAATGTATAACCATGAGTAGCAGCGACTGGAATTCTTTGTCTACCAATATGGAAAGACAATGCTACATTCATTTTTGTTTGAGCGGGTTGTTTCAATAGGAATACCAAGGAGATGGAAACAAAGAAGCTGCAGTTACCACTGAGCAAAGCTCTTAGTCTTTTGAGCAGAATTCAAAAGAGGAACGGTGCATTGAAAATCTCTGCCTTCAATTAAATTAAAAAAAATATTCTGGTAATAATGTTACCAAAAAGGGTGTGGTGATATTGGTTGTTTTGGTTTCAGGTTGAAGGCTGCTCCAAAAATTTTCTTTCTGTGGGTGTTCATCCTTTTTCTCAAGCAGTATGCTGAGACCTGTGTCTCTTAAGAATGGTTAAAAAGGTATTTATATGTACCTGTGTTTTAAGAATACATCATTTTGGCTAAACTCTTACAGCAGGTCATCAGTGGCAACAGCTGCTTCTGCTTTAAGAACCATTAAAAAAAATGAAAGAGGTTTCCAACAAATGCAAATACTGAAACAATTCATACTATGGCAGGTGTGTTGAAGGAAAAGAACTTTTTGAGGTATGATCTCATAAGCATTCTTTAACATGGATCTGGCAAATATTTTACATCCTTCGCTGCTTTCTAAAAACAGCTCTTCTCCCTCCATGTGCTGCTGCCCTCATCTGCACTCCATACCCTGTGTGCTATGTTTGCATTGAACAAGCATGTGCTATAGATGGAGGGGGATGTTTCAAAGGTACATTTAGCAACCTTTCATTAGTAGTGTTATCAACACAATTTTAGGTATAGTATCATGAGAGAGGGAATTTTTAATTTGTAAGCGTTTAAAAGTACACTTTCCTGTTGGAAGATGGATTTAGCTCCTGCTTGCTCTCTGTATGTATTTCTCTAAACCAAGCTTCTCTAAATCAGCATTTCATAAATGAGACCTTTCAGATAAATTAGGGAATAGAACATGAACCAATAGGTTTAAATTACAAGAAAAGAGATGCCATCTAAACATTAGGAAGACATTTTACAATTTAAGGGCTGTTTGACAGTAGAATAGACTGCCTTGAAAAAGTAGGTAGACTCACCATCTTTGGAGCTTTTAAAACAGAGGTAGAATTGGCATCTTTCAGGAGTGTTTTACTTGTGTATTCCTGCATGGCAGGTAGTTAGACTAGACGGCCCTTGTGGTCCTTCCCATGTCTAAGATTCCCTGTTTCTGTGATTCTAGAGAAGTGAGTGGGGTGAAAGACTTAGGTCCTTATCGCACTATGCCCCAACAGCACATCATCCCGGTGGGATCCCAGCATTGCCATTGCCAGGATGGGATTGCTGCTGCAGATGGGTTATAGCAGGCACACTGTTCTTCCTTCTGTAGTACGGCGTCAATGGTGAGTCTCTTTCCCCGCCTTCTCCCCAACCCTCAACCTATGATTGGTCAATTTCCGCGCTATACTTGCGAAGGAGGTACTATCAAGCACTTCAACCCTTACCACATGAAGGCAGCTGATGGGATCATCATGGGAAAGAGAGCCATTAGCGGGTTTTTTTTTTTCTGGTAATGAAAAAAGGTGTGTTTACCACGGATGGGGACATGACAGGAGTGGGGGAGCAACGATGTCATGCCATGGCATGTGTCCTGGACCGGGAGCATTGTGTGGTAAGGGCCAGAGTCAAAATGCCAGTCTGTGTTCTCAGTTTCTTCAGTGTGACATATTTCTCTCTTCCTCCGTAGGAATGTCAATGGCTTTGCATATGCATTGCCCCAGAGAATTTTAAGAAAGTCATTGAGAAAAGAGCCCCCTGATTTCATCAGAGCCTTACTCCCAACACTAGCTTCACCCCTGTTCCATTTTTGGGCCACACAGTAATATGAGGTGGGCAGTTGCAGAGGAGATGGGAGCAGATTTTCTTCCCTGCACTTTCCACGGGTCACCTTCATGGGTCTAACATGAGTGTCACATCACTTCTGGTTTCATTTTTGGCTGATTTTCAGCTGCTGCTGGTGTATTTTATGCTATGGGGCTTGTGAGGCAAAATCTCTGCCTTTTCCATTTTGGTTTTGAACTGATTTAAACATTTAGAAGGGAGAAAAATTGCCAATGGAGAAATTACTTGTGGTGTGTGTGTGGAGGTTTACGAGGGCTCTGCAGCTCACAGAATGGGGTCCCATGGATTGAACTTTCCCCAACCCTGCAGCAGTGTAGCAAAGAGAGTGACACCAGGAATTGACTTCTATAAGTAGGATTGCACAACCGTAGCTTCATTTCTTTAAAAGATTTTTTAAAAAGATTTTTTTAAACAAAAAATCTAACCATAGTCAAGTGATATTTGAATCAACGTGCTATTTGGACTATGAAGCAATGCCTGTGTTTGTCTGGGTTTTAAAAATTTGTCCTTTGAGTTGTTTCCATATTTGTACTGTATGGCAAGCAATATTTAATTTTTTTTTTTTAAAAGGTTGCTCGTGGAAGAAGGTTCTCTTTAGTAAACAGTTTTACAGTACCTTTTGGCTCCGTTAGCTCTTGGCATACAAATAAGTTCACTTTCTCTTTTATGAGAGAGCTCATTTATGTCTTATTCTGAGGCTTGCAAAATATACTTTAACTGAAAACAGCTCTCTCAGCAACATACTACAATGTCTGTTCAGTGGGCACAGCCAAAGAGGTATTTTTAATCTTCATCCCAAAATATTTGCCCATTTTCAAGAACGATGTTGCGGATCTGGAGACAGTTCATTCTGAATTTAATCAGGTTCTCAAATCACGTATATTAGCTGATTAAGCTTTAGACATGTAATTCTGTGGTTTTAGAAAGATTAAATTAATATATGAAGATCAGCTTTATCAGGGTTGCAGAGGTGCAGGGAGAAAACACATACCTTAGCAAGCCTTTGGTAGAAGAAGGTGTCAATAACAGCTTTAGTGGAATAACATGGAAGGCTAAGGCCATTTCCGCACTGGGCTGTTATAGTGCTATTATTCCACTTCCAACATCCTGTGGAATCCTGGGGTTTGCAGTTTAGGGAGGGGCCTTTGAGGCCCCTCCCTAAACTGCAAACCCCAGGATTCCACAGGATGTTGGAAGTGGAATAATAGCACTATAACAGCCTAGTGCGGAAATGGCCTAAGTGGAGAAGGGACTCACTTGGGAAATATTGGCTTCTACAAAGATAGAAGGAGGTCAGCTCCTCTAGGTAGGTGGATCTCATGAGCAGTATCCTGCTTCTGAGTGAAGGCATGTTCGTGAACAAGGCAGGAAGTATACAAGGCTGGAAAAGTGCATAGGAAAGGTGGAAAAGTGGGAAAGACTAGAATGGAAGGATATTCATTTGTTGTCCATTTCTTGGCTGAGAAGAGGGTTTCCTGATGCTCAGAAAGCAGAATCAGGAAGAATACAAGCAGCCACGTAGTTACTGTGAGAGTCTTTGGATGTGTATTTCTGCACAGAAAACATGTTTGCTGCATAGAAAAACTACTCATACATCTGCATAGGAAGTGAGCTTTCTGCACAGAAAATCTGTTTCTGAACAGGGGGAAAAAGATTGTTTCTGCACAGACAAGTATTTTCTGAAGCACAAACAGCAGTTAGGAACTATGCAGAAATCTTCATTGTGTCATCCACTGGGGAGAATACCACAGGAATTATTCTTTATTGCCCAAGAGAATGAAAAACGTGGAGATGTACATCTTTAGGAATGACAAGCACTGAGACTATTTCCAAGCTATAGAGAAGAATTTACTTAAAATACCTTGCATGCCTCAGACTAACATCAATAAGAGATTAGAGCTTGGCGCAGTTACTTTTTGACACTACAGCTCTCAGAATTCCCCAACGAGCATGGCCAATGACCATACAGGCTCAGAGATTCAGGAAGTTATAGTCCAAAAACAATGATTTTGCCAGACTTTGTGAGACACTGCTACTTGTTCTAGCATTCTCAGAAGTGACTCTTAACTAGATCCTGGCAAATTTCCTTTTATGGACTGCAGCTCCCAGAATCCACATGCTAGCTGAAGAACTCTAAGAAGTGAACTTTTCCAAGCTGTCCTTTTAAGCATGAAAGCTAAAGGAAGCCACACGTTCAGAGGTTGTGTAGCTCTGTGTCCATTGAAACAGCCTCTGAAGTTAATAATATCCATTTTACAAAAAGATCTAGTTTGCTTGCCTCATTCTTTGTACAGATTAACCAACAGTCCTAGGAAGCACTGGCTTGTATTTGTGCAGTCTTGAAAAAGCCATTTTTTTCACTATTGGGTCCCTAGCTGTGACACAAGAAAAAAAAAATTATGTCTGGGTAAGCTGCAGAAGAAGAAATGTGAATGTGTTAACCACAAAGCCACATTGAACATTCTGGTGTAGATAGTGTTGCAAATTAACAACAGTCGCATTAGAATATGAAGTCTTTTATGAAGATAATATGCAAATACACTTATGTCTGTGTCCAGATATACACCAAAAGACTGAGAAATCAGCAGAAAAGAAGTAAAGAAAATTTACAGACTTCCAGTATTAAGATATACAAAAATGCATCAGCTACCTACTGAGGCTTTCAGGGATGACATCACATATTGGCTGGGTGCTATTCTTCGAACTGCCACAGTGGAATTTCACAGTTGGTACAGAATATATCTGCACACAGTACTTTCTTTTTAAAAAAAAAAAAATGAAACATTAATAAATGGTGCATCTTGAAGGCAATCTAAGTAAACACTCTGTGCTTTTCTAACAATTTTTGAAGGTCAACCAGAATGTAAGGCATCTACTGCCAGTGAGAGCTATATTTTCAACAAGAAACAAAGATTTAGCATCCAGACTACTTGTCCCATGTCCCATTTTGGGATCTGTACAGTGCAACCTGCAGTGAGCCATGACGCTTGCCAGAATTTCTTTGTCCCCATCTTTCCTCATTCCCAGAGCCGTCAAACCATCTCTGATTGTTTTAGTGAGAGAAAGGAACAGAAACTCACTCCTAACTATGCAAATTTGCAGCTCTGGTGATGTACCCCCTTTAAAAATTTTGTATGAACACTGTGACAAATGAGGCATTACCTCTTACAGTTAACATGAGAAGACATGTACAGTTTTGACTTTCCCCTGCCCTCGGGAAACTGCTGGTGGAGGTGTAAACCTAGAAGAATTGTGTCCCATTACGCAGTGAGTTTGAGGGTTTAACAAACCTATATTTCAAAGTGATTTGTGTGTGCAGTGGTGATAGACTTACACTGGTCCCTTAGGAGATATATGAGAACCGTAGGCTACTGAAAGGTAGTAATGGCCTTCTTTCTTGCTTTGTATCTCAAGGGCTACAAGAGCTAGAGCAGAGGTGAGGAAAGTATAGCTTGAGGGCTACATGCCACCATTGCAACCTCGTTTTGCAGCCCTGGAGGCCCTCTAGAGACTCTTTGGAGCCCCCAAACATGGCACTTTGGGTGCCCTTGTCTCTCCTCCACAACCTTCTCAAACAGTGATGGTCATGTTTGGCTCAACTTCCCAAACCAGAATTGAGGCAACATGCCTTCCAATCATGCCAAGACCAACTACATGCCCATGGGAGAGGTAAGAGGAATGGTCCTTTCTTCTTTTTCAGTTGCCCACCTCTGGCTTCAGACTTATACTGTATTTTGAAATGAAAGCTTAGGATCCGATCCAGCCTATGGTCTATTCAGGCAGTGGGTCACGTGCCTAGAATCCAGGATAGCACAGGAAACCTGCACTGAAAGTACTTGTAAGAGATATTTTTGGGCCACAGACCTCAGAATCCACAGCTCTGCCCATGACCTATTGCAGGAGCCACTAGCCTGCAGACTAGTAACCTCATTAGACTATGAGTCCAATTCACAAATCATAAGCTGAAGCATTTCTGTTTAAGAGGGTTTTGCTCCACTGACCTAAGTGGACCTGCATTGTCTTAAATCAAGGCCAAGTCAGGCTGTTAACTTCAAGGTGTGTCTATCTCTCTGTATATGTGTGTGTGTGCGCGCACGCATTTATGTGTGTATGACTATGTCAATAGTAGATAGTTAAGTGATGAGTGCTCTCTGTCTAGAAATATTTTATTTACTAACAGCCTTATCACACTACACTGTTATAGTGCTATTATTTCACATTAACTGCCATGCAAGTTCCTATGGAATCATGGGATTTGCAGTTTAGGGAGGGACATTTTGAATTCTCAGCCAGAGAGCTTTTGGGCTTCACTAAACTACAGACTAAAATTCGACTGAACGTTGCCTTAGCAGTTAAAGTGGAATATAGCACTATAGCAGTATAGTGTGATAAGGACCTAGATCTCTCAGGTAATAGAGTAGCATTGTTTAAGTGACCAAAACCCCATGTGGGTTTATTTAAATCATTGATTTAAATCACCAGGGGAGAAAATGATTGTCAAATCAAGCTTCACATTTTGCAATTCATAAATATATCCTGGAGCAAGCCCTCCACCTTCATGAGGGTTGGGGGAGCAAGTCCCCCATGAAAGTTGAAAAACATGGATAAAAATAAAAATCATGAACACTTTAAAAAAAAACAAACCTGAGAACACTTCTGTAGGAATCTCTAGGCCCTTGAGCATGATTCTGTGGTCCACTTCTGCAGGAAGTGGACTGTAGAGTCACGCTGAAGGACTTATAAATGCTTAGGGAAGTATCCTCTCTAGGAATCTCTAGGGCCATTTCCGCACTAGACTGTTATAGCACTATTATTCCACCTTCAACATCCTATGGAATCCTGGGCATTGTAGTTTAGGGAGGGGCCTTTGAGGAACCCCAGGATTCCATAGGATGTTGAAAGTGGAATAATACCACTATAACAGTCTAGTGCGGAAATGGCTCAGGCCCTCCAGCGTGACACTGCAGTCCACTTCGAGCACCGTAGATTATCATGTGGGAGCTAGAGATTCCTAGAAAGGACATATTTTTTTCCTGTGGCAGAGGCAAATACAGTAAGAATTGTTTTAATAAATAAATTAATAACACAACCAGAAAATCAAATCTGTGAGTGAAGGCTGAACCCGTGAAAGTGTCGTACCCATTGTATAACAAATTCGTTTCTAATTTAAAAGAGCTTTTACAGAACCTAGAGACATAATCTAAAACCTTCAGACATGCATCCCTTAGTGCTTTCGGCTCTATCTTATTGTAAACAAACAAAGATAAGGGGCAGATTTTTCTTTGATCCTCTGTGTATCTCCTCTGTGTAAAGAAACTAAACTTCCTCAGAATGTGATTGACCAAACATAGGATGTACATGTCCAGGCAGTTTACTTAGTAAAGTTATAACCACGTGTCAGGGGTTAGTAGCATTCATTAATTTCGTGGAGTAAATGATTCAAAGTTAGATGGGGTATAATTTGTAAGTTTAAGTGGCCTTGAATCCCAATTCTGGGGAAAGGTGGGATATGAACAAAAGGGGGTATTGCTGGTGCTGGTGCTGATGACGACTATGTATAAAGATATATTATTATTACTATTTCTATTGTTATTAACTTTATTTGTATTCCACCTTTTCCCTAAGATGGGGACTTCAAACAGCTTCAACATTTAAAAGGTTACAATTCAAAACATTAAAGTCAACATTAAAACCAAATTAAACTATTCTTAAAAGCATTGTTGTTGTGTGCCTTGTTGACCCCAAGATGAACCTATCACATTGTAGCCCCATTTGTAGTCCAGCATTCAAACTACTGTATCATGACATATACTCTAAAAAGGTTTTTTTAAAAAGGAAAAAGTTAATACAGTTTTAAAAAATACAACACTTACGGTCCTTTTTTTAAAAAGTCTTCAGTTCTAAAAGCCTGTCTGAGTCAAAAAGGCTTTGCCTACCAATGCAAGGACAGCAAGGAGGAGGCCATTCTACCTTCTTTAGGAAGGGAGTTCCAAAGTTTAGGGGCAGCAACAAAGAAGGCCCTCTCTCATGTTCCCACCAGCCATACCTGTGAAGGTGGTAGGAGTGAGAGAAGGGCCTCGTCTGTGGATTTCAGAATCCAGGCAGGCTCATAGCAGGAGTCAGGATCTGTTGGATAGCTTGGACATAGGTCTTATACTGTGAAGAGTTCTATGGGGACTTTAACTTTTGGATGCTTTCACCCTCTTTTTTTTTTTTAAATAATTGGGCAAAACCTGACCATCAGTCTGTGCAGCTTTCATTTTCTCTATCAAAACAAGCCTCAGATGATGCCATTTACCCTACAAATCCACTGTTGAGGAACTCACTGAATATGAAGGAAAAGAAAAATGCTTCATTCTGCCTCTTTCCTGCTTGTGTGCATACACCAAAAAGGAGGATTCTCCACTTTCTCCTAACCACAAAACCACTTATTTAAAGAGGGAAATGGCAGCCAAACCCAAGGGCCCTGTGCAGAGCAGACGGCTCTTTCTTCTTTCTGACCTGCCTATTCAGACTATTCCATTCATGCAGCGGGCATAATGATATGATGACATGACTGTATATTTCCATTGGACGTGGCACTCCAAAAACTTTTGCCAGGAGGAGCAATTTTTAGAAACTGGAGCCAGGGTATGAATTTCCCACTTGTGTGCTATCACAGCCTTTGCATTCTTGAGCATGAAAGAGGCTGAGGTCAAATTGTGGCGCTTGTTTGCGATGCTTCGTTTACTCACCCGCAAGGCAATGGCTGGCAGCTCAAGGGAAGTCTTGCTATTTGATGTGGGGAAGAAGAGAGAGTTATTTATGTGTTGTTGGGCTACTGAGATACATTGGAGAGGGAGAGAGAGAGAATTCCCAGCTAATGAGCCAGGAGCTGGAACTGTACACTGTGACTGGAGGTGTGATTTTTTTCAGCAATTCTGTTCCTGTACTCTTCAGGCTTTCCTTGCAGTGAAAATAGCCAACCTAGCAAAAATAAGTGATCATTGTGTCTCACTGAAAAGAACAAAATAGGATTCAGTTTAAACAATTAATTGCATTTTTTTTAAATATAAAAATGTAACTACATGATCTTACAAGTGTAAGTTGATGAGGTACAATTACACACTCTGCAAAGGGACTATAACTTTTGCAGTTGCTTTCATGGGTTATATGGGTAAATCCACTAAATGAAGGAGAAGGAATATCACATGCTTCAGGGTCTGGCCACAGCTGTGCCTTATGCTGCTGAATAAGAAGCATTCAGATGTGGGTTCTCTTAAGTAACTTAAAGTAAATATTTTTGTTAGTGTTGAGAAGCAGGAAAGTAAAGTATTTCTTTTAAAAATCACAGCTATAATGGTAACTGACAACTTGGGATGGGGGCTGAAATGATAACTGTATCTAATTAGTTTTTTGAAAAGTAAATTTCCAAACTCTGTCTCAGTTACAACTAATTTACATCTCATCTGTTTGAAATGTGATATATTTTTTGCTGGCCTTCTTGGACTTAGAGTTACCTTTGTGATTTTCCCAAAGTAGTTGCAAAGGTATGCATTCACTTTTGTGGCTAAGTGTTCCAAGCAGGCAACAGTTTAGATAGGCAGCTATAGGTGAAGAGAACAAAGCAGATATGGAGTATAGCAGCCACTGCTTTGTTAAGCTCATTGGCGATCATAAGGGCTTGTTGTGTAGAAAGAGCTGTTATGTATATTGTGCAGTTCAGGGAAGTGTCTCTCTCCTTGAAGGTGAATCACCTGTGGTCTCTTTGACACTACACAGTTACAACTGTATGGTACCACTTTAGCTGCCACGGAACCATAGTAAGAAGTCCTGGGATTTGCAATTTAGGGAGCAGTATTTGGAATCCTAAGCCAGTGATCCCTAGTGCCTCATTCAAGTATAAATCCCCAGGATTCCACAGCCTTGGCAGTGCTATCAAATTGCTGTTAACTTTGCAGTGTAAAGGAGATGACAGTTGGGTTGTTTGTAAGTTACGAAAGTGCATTTGCTTGAAAGAGTTACACTGCCTTTGCAAAAATATTGACAGATGTGAATTGGAAGGAGGAGAGGAAAAAGTTAGGTTTCTCAGATAGAAGTATTCCCGTTCCTGTGCAAATCAGGTGTGAATGAACCTTCATTTTAACACATCTGCGGAGACTTTTGTCAATATGACTAAAAAGCTTTGTGCTAAATTAGCAGAAATTGAGATGTCCTTTTATTTTTTGCAAGCGAAAGCCAGCTAAATGAAATTCAGTAAGCAGTCAGAAGGGATTGTTTCAGACAGGCAGTTCTATGATGCCAACAGTGCATGCTGCAACACATCGAAGGAATCAGGAGTGCTCAGCTGTGAAGGGCTCAGGCTAGTACTTTGTCAGTTTGAAGTGATGATCACCTGGTATGGTGTGAAATGCTAATTTAGCACAAAGAGTTTTCGCATTGTGACTAGTGCTTAAAAGTGGTTAAGTGGCTATCTGCATTAACACTGGGAAGTCTGTTTTAAAATATTAATTTCCTTTACAGTTCTATGCAGGGATGTAAAAAAAAAAACCTTCATCCTTGAAGAAAAGGAGTGTGTCAACAGATCAAGATACTCTGTTGAAAAAATTGATTAACAACTATAAAGGATATTCTCAGAAAAAAATCCTTAAATGCAAAAAATAAAAAAATAAAAATCATGAAACATTGCAAAACCTCTCATAATTTTTTTATCTAAAGTCCTTCAATCTTGCACACAAGGACAAAATAAGCAAAGATACATACTCCTATGTATCACAGAAATATTTGGTAGAATGTTTTCCAAGGTCATGACTCAGTATCCTAACTCCTTGTATGTTCCAGTTATGATCCCATAATGGCTGCAGTCCTGTACTGGTGACTTTGTTTAGTATAGTCGGCCCTCCACATTTGCAAGTTTGACTTCCGCGGATTTATTGTTTGCTAGTTTCTCAAACCTCTGCCCCCTGCCAGACCTCAAGTACTTCTTTTCTAGGGGAACCTTCTCTCTAGGCATTTTCAAGTAGGCTACACAGCCCTTTGAAGACCCACTTCTGATCCCCCCCCTCTACCACTGGCCACTGCCTGGCTAGCTAAGAACAGCTGACAGCCCAGTTTCTCAGCACCACAAACCCTCTCCCAATGCCTCCTCCACACCCAAGGAAAGAGACAGGCAAGAGAGAAGTATAGGGCCACTATGCCAACCCACCCCCTTTCCCGCTGCCTTTCCTGACCTGACGTGGACCCTGCGTGCCCACTCTCCCCACCATGCTTCACCCCCCTTCTTACAGACACACATACACATTTTGATATTTGTAATTTTTCCACTCCTGCTCCTCTAACCCTCACAAATGTGGAGAGTTAACTGGGCTTAACTAAGGCCCTTACCGCACGATACCACAATCTCACAACATCCCAGCGTCATCCCAGGAGTTGGACCACGACAACATTGTGCCGTAGCACATGTGGTGGACCAGCTTCAATGAATCCCCATGCCAGGATGGGGCAGTAGTGCAGTAAGGGCCTAAGTAACCTCTCCTGGCCCAGTCCTCCCAAACCTGATGGAAATGTCATTCATCTATGCTCCAGTCACCACCAGAATGTAATGTCCTTCTCCCTATGCAGCTGATGCCTAGTAAACTTCATTTAGGGGAGAGTTACAATCATGGCAGTAGTGTCACAATCATGAATAAGTAGCTATCATGAAAATGAAACAGTTACTGATGAGTAGATCTAGGTAGTCTGAACTACCTAGATTCCTAGGTGAACTACCTAGGAAGGATGTGTCCATTGCTATTCTGAATCATGAGACTTCGTGGAGATCTGGCTATTGTCGAAATACTAACAAGAGTAACTGAGCATTTCATTTCTTTCCTGACTCCTTAGAATCTGACCTTCGAAGCCTGGGCAGTCTAGATTCCACTTATGCCAGCATAGAACAGCAACTGAATGAGACGTTGAGGCAGCGCAGGCATGCTGGAGACAATGACTATAATATCGAAGTGCTTCTGGGAGTGGATGACTCTGTGGTCCGATTCCATGGCAAAGAACATGTGCAGAACTACCTCCTCACCTTAATGAATATAGTGAGTGCAGTTCCTCTGTCCTTGTTTATCAACTGTGTGTAAATGTTTGTGTCTCTTTCTTATCTGCCCGTCTGTTCGTGGGCTCAATAACTGGTGCCCCAGGAGCACTGTTCCATAATTAACACACAGTGGGATTATCTGGGCAGGGGGGTTTCCGTCATATTTCTGTTAGCTTATCCTCCAAGGAGCAAAAAACGGACCTCAGAGAAGTAATTTTAAAATGTTTAGTTTTAAACTTAATTTTGGAAAAGTATGATGTTCTGGTTTCTTGTAACCATGTTATAAAACTTGCTCTTGTGTGCCTCATTAGTTTTCCACTACTTTTAAGGAAGCCAGCATGGTTTAGTAGTTTGAGCACTGGACTATGACCCAAGAGACCAGGGTTTGATTCCCCAGTCAGTCATGGAAACCCATTGGAGATATCAACACATCAGCCCCAGGAAACCTCATGATAAGTTTGCCTTAGGGTTGCCATATGTTGGAAACAACTTGAAAGCATACAACAACAACAGCAGCAGCAGCAGCAGCAACAACAACAAGAGTTAATGAGAAAACGGCATGAAAAATTACCATAATAATGCCTTTAAAATGCTTTACAATTCCTTTTAAAATAATACTTAAAATTATAACTAGATATCATTATTCATTGTGTCAGTTAAGTAGTTTTGTAACATTGCTTTTGAAATGTAACTTAATTTTGTCCTCATTATGAAGCATAGGATCTGATCATAGATAGCTACATTACTTGTAACACATTGACTGAAATCATCATGGTGACTTATGCAGACATAACCTTGGATTTTTTGACATTGTGGAAGTATCCAGTTTTTCCTTGTACAACATTTTTCTCAGGCTGGACAATGATTGATGGATAGTGCTAAATGCAACCCTAGTCCCTGACTTAAACATCCAGTCACTGGCCAGGAGTGCACTCTCTCTAGATGCACCGCATAAGCATACTGAAAAAGCTTTATTATCTGCCATTCTTTAATGGGATCTTGGTCCTTTCTTTCAAGCACTTTGAGAAGAACCGTCCTAGATCAGGTGTAAGGCATATGTAACCAGCATCTTGCTTCCAGAAAGGGCAACCAGGTGTTGATGCCAGCACAAATATCTCCAAGCTTTGATATACCCAGCTCTGGCAATCTACTTTTAACAGTAAGAAAAGAATGAAAATGAAAAAGTGGAGGAGTTAAGAAACCCTACCTCCTCACCAGTACTATTTTATTTACCACTCTGAAGTTGTTTTGCATTGTTATCTGCAACATCCTAGATTTAACTAGTGGTGAGTCAGATAAACAGACACACATGCATCTCATGCTTGATTTGAGACTGATAAATGGAATTACTTTCCTTTATGAGGGTGACTTAAGCTTTCCCCTCCAGACTTTTCTCCTAAATGTTCATCTTCATCCTTCACACAGGGAATAAAAGGAAAGGAAAATACATTGGTGCCAATGGAAGGTTGGGAGAGGAGAGGCTATATGGAGGGGAGGGAGTTAGGGGAATTCTGGAATCTATAACTAAGGAGTCTTGCAAGCTGTGAACAGCAAGGAATGGACAATCCACCACCAGCATCTACAATATCAGAGTCAGAAAATAAATATACCAGGAAAAGGTGCTCACAGAGGGCATGTGTCTAATGACTGATAAACTGAATTGTAAACTAAATGATAGGTTCAACCCAAGTTATCTTCTGTACACTTCAATCCTATTGGAAGCAGCGGGGCTGGAGTTAATTGGCTGGATAAATGACACAGCTGTAGCTCTAACTACAGATGGATTCAACACAAGGTAGTTGGTGTGCCAGCATGAATGTTCAGTGGTTGTGAGCAGTGTGTCACACTAGCCACTTTGGAGTGCTTTTGTAGAGAGTGACTAGATTAACAGGAAAATATTGATGATATGTGACAAAAATGGGATGCATTTGCAACTGCACTTTCTGATGCTACATGGATCCCGTGCACATAATCTTCTAGAGAAATGAGTAATGAGCAGGAGAAATGCTCACCAAATCTCACACTGTACAGGGTCCTTTTTCATACTAAAAGTAGATGGGTGACTGGAGCCAATCCAGCAAACCTTTCTTGCTAGATGGTCATCTGACCAGGTGGGTGGAAGATAGCTAGATGGGAAGGATGATGCCTTTTTGGAGCTCATACTGAAGCAGTGTGGGATCTCATCAAACTTGCTTATGATACCATTAGAGTTATTCATTTCATTTCCTCCTACAGGAGGATGCCCACAAGAGCACTGATATTCATTACTATGTGTTGTATAGCTTGTAAAGCCATCCTCTGACTTTAGGTTTGCTTTTAGTTAAAAAAAAATCTAATTGTAATGCTCCTGTGGCTAATGGTCCCCTAGGACTGAAGCCTTTTTGTTTGCCAATATCTGGTCTCATTTACAACCTCTCCATCCTTCCAGCGGTCTCCATGAAAAGTGCTTTGTGAGCAAAGCTGCGAAATCAATCTGTCTGCCTTTTGAAAAGGGTGACCTCTGTCGATTTTTTTTCAGGGATCTTTCAAGAGCACCTTACCCTAAAGCAACTCAAAGACAGCAGCGTGCTGCCTGCTTTAAGGAAATGGATTGCCTTCCAAGAAATTCTGAAGGAGGCAAAGGAGTCTATGGCCAATAGGGCCTCTCCACTTGAATTAGACCTAGTCAGTAATGAGTGACTTTGGGTCACTTCCTGTTGTAAAAAGATATTCTCCTAGGCTTAAAGCAGCCTGGAGAGAAGCAAAAATGTGACAAAAATGCCTTCTATGCCTCCTATGGGCATTTAGGGGCAACTGTTTTATGGGAGAGTGCAGCAGAGGAGGTGGCTGTCCAAAGTCTCCTGAGTGACCAGCGCAGCCCCCTAGTCCACAAGAGTTAGGCATACTTGGTTTATTTATTTATTTAATTGATTTATATACTATCATTCTCCCAGTACAGGACCCAAAGTGGCTTACAACAAATAAAAACAAAACACAGTTGTCCCTCTACATTTGTGGGTTTCACTTTCACGGACTTGATTATTTGCAAGTTTCTTTAACCCCTGCTCCTCCACATGAGGCACTTCTTTTCCAGGGAGAACCTGTCCTCTTGTTGGCTCCCATCAGGCTATGCAGCCCTTTCAAAACCCACCTCTGGTCCTCCTCCTCCACCAGCTGCTGCCTGGCCAGCTATGGACAGCTCACGTTCAGATTTCTCAGCGCCATGAACCCTCTCCTGGTGCCCTCCCACACCCAAGGAAGGAGATGGGTGTGAGATAGAGTGTATGGCCACAATGCAGACCCACAACTTTGTCTCTCCTTCTCTGATCTTGTTTGCACCCTGTGTGTCCCCTCTCCCCACCATGCTTTAGCCCCCTTTGCACAAAGACACATACACACATTTTGATATTTGCATTTTTTCCCACTTTTGTGGGGGTCCTGTGCCCCTAACCCTAGCAAATGTGGAGGGCCAACTGTACAGCTCAATCCTATATGATACAGAACTTTAGGAAAATTAAATTAGAAATCTATGAGAAACATTAATTTATTTATTCAGTTTATACCCCACTTATCTCCTGGCATGGGACACAATAATTTAGACTGAAAGTGTAGTTAAAATCTTATTTTACCAAGGTTTTTAAAAGTTTCTTTTTAAAAAAAAAAAGCACATTAACACATAATAAAAATGATGAAAGTTTAGCACGCCACATTGAAAGATTCTTTTGCAATAGTAAGTCAGGAGTTAGGCCTGCTTAAATACATAAATAAAGTCTTTGCCTGCCAGTCAGGGAGTCAATCAAGTCAACCAAATATAGGCTCACCGTTGAGAAGGACTAGTCCCTTTTTCATACAGAAACCTTGGAACTTCTGATTTGCTGTTCATTTTTCAGTTATCTGTCATCATAAAAAGTCTTCCTTACACTTTTTTTTTCTGCAGTCGTGCACCATTTTGATCCAGGAGTAGAGATGGAAAAAAAAAATCGTTGAACTTGTCCGTCTTTGTCAAAGTAGCATTGTTACGTGCCTCAGGGTTTCTAATGATGTGTAGTTCACCTCAGCCATTTGCAGTGCTTATGGGGTGTTTCCAAGAAAGAAAGCACACACAAAACAATGAGCGTATTTTAAATGACAACAGCTAGAATGTGAGTATTTGAGAAATTGTGCAGATTTCAGGCTGGAGAGAACTTAACTCAGTACAAGATTAGGCAGGAAAAAAATTGGAAGAAATTCAACAAAATCAATATGGAGAGATTAGTAGTTGAATAGGAGACTGCCAACAAATACCGTGCACTGTAACCTATGTTTCAGGGGAACGACTGGCAAAATCACCTGTGAGTATTCCTTGCCTAAGAAACCATGTGAAATTCATGGGGTTGCCATAATTTGGCAGACAACTTGAAAGCATATAGACACACATAGAGGATTCACCCATTAGTCAAGGAGAAGCTACTGCAGACTCACTGTGGAAGAAAAACCTCAATATTTTTTTTCTCATAACTTGCAAATCTGCCAAAAGCTGAATGAGTTACATCAGTTTCCCTTTGTGCCTGCCCTTTCCTCCATAAGAAAGAGATTACATTATTTCTCAGAGAACACTTTACCCTGCCGTATTGACAAACGTCACTGTTCTCCTGCTGTTTCTCCTTCCTCCTTATTTCTTCCATTCCTGCTGCATGTCTCACAGGAGAAGCTTCCCAAAATTCATACACATAGCTAACAGGATGCCACACTACTCTATCAGCAGAATATTCTCTTTAGGTTTTGCTGAATAGACATGGAAAGAATATGCTAAAATATTTTTTTAATTGGTTGGAGAACATGTTTCTCATGTATTGAGAATCCTTGGCAAGGAGAATCCTAGATGGGCAAGAATCTTCACCGTTTGGGACCTATTGTGTCTGAATAATATGGGTTCGGGTGTGTGTGTGTGTGTGTGTGTGTGTGCGTGCATATGTGTGCAAAAAAATGTGTGTTTTTGCACAGACTATGGCAGAAACTATTTCTGCGCAGAGAATGCTGTTTTCTTTACAAGAGATATATTTTCTACTCAGAAAATGTCATTTTCTGTGTTATAAAGTACACTTTTGCACAAAACAAGTCTGAACTGTAAATAACTTTTGAAATTTTCACACAGCTTTTGATAACATTCTTGCAGCAAAGGGCCTTGCCGCACTACACTGTTATAGTGCTACTATTCCATTTCCAACATGCTATGGAATCCTGGGATCTGCAGTTTAGGGAGGATTTAGAATTCTTAACCAGAGAGCTCTTTGGCTTCAGGAAACTACAAACCCCAGAATTCCGCAGGATGTTGAGAGTGGAATGATAGCACTATAACAATATAGTGCGGAAATGCCAAAAGAGAAAAATGTTAAACTTATTTGTTATTGCCTGGGAGGATAAAGTTTACAAAGATTCGCACTCCATTTTTTGATGAAGCCGCACATCACTTATGTCTGGTACTACAGTGAAGCCAAGGCTTGCGGGGTCAAAATGGAAGGCTTCTGTGAATCTTGAAGATGCTCCCTGGGAATCTATGATAACTGTTTCAGTAAGCACCTATACTTTAAAATTTACCAGTTCACCACTACAGACAAGACACTAGGGAAAGAAGGGGTATTCCTGATAACTGGAACAAAAGGACAAAATAGGTGTAGAATAATCCATATTATGGGTTTGTTTTGTGGAGTGCATAATCAGCAGATTTTGAAAGTTCACGTGATATAAAGGGGGAATACTCATTAGGAGAGTAGACAGCTAAGCAGTGATCCTTGTTGTGTGCCTTCAAGTGATTTCTGACATGGCATCCCTCAGGTAACCCTATCGTAAGGTTTTCTTGGCAAGATTTATTCAGAGGAGGTTTGCCATTGCTTTCCCCTGAAGGTGAAAGAGTGTGGCTTGCTCAGTGTCACCCAGTGAGCTTCAGTGGCTGAGTGGAGATTCAAACCCAGGTCTCCCAAAGTCTTAATCCAAGATTCAGACTACTACACTGTGCTGGCCCCTGAGTGATTCTTGCTGCTTCCTTAATGCACACTATCCTCTCTTTGATATAGGTGCATTATTAAACTGTGGGACTCGCTGCCACAAGATGTAGTTATAACTGCAAATTGAATAGCTTTAAAAGAAGATTGGGTAAATGGTTAGTGCCATCAGTAGCTCCTGCTCAGTGGCGATATATCACCTCCAGTATCAGAGGCAGTATGCCCCTGTGTATCAGTTGCTGAGGAGCAAAAGACAGAGAGTACTGTTGCACTCATGCCCTTCTTGTTTCCTTCCCATTGGCATCTGGTTGATAACTATGTGAACAGTAGGCTGGTCTAGATAGGCCGTTATTCCAGTTGAGCTTGGCTATTCTTACATTCGCATAATCAGGCTGCAAAACTTCAGCATTCAGTGTTTCTCCTGAAGCTTCTATTGTTTGTGGTTGTGCTTGTTCCTTGCTTTAATTCTGCCTCCCCACTTTCTTTCTCTTAGGTGAATGAAATTTACCATGATGAATCCCTCGGGGTCCATATAAATGTAGTATTGGTTCGCATGATGATGTTGGGCTATGCCAAGGTAAATAAACCAGGTGAATGGTCCATCTCTCTCATTTCTCATTCCAATTACTCTTACCAAGTAGTGTGTTAAGTATGTGTGCATCCCAAACCAGGACAAAACTGTGACACTAACATCACTCTCTGTTCTGCATTACCCTCTATTTCATTCAAATCAGATGTAACACAGGAGTTCCAAGATATTTTTACCAGAATTCTTATGGTTGGAATCCTCTTAGTGACTTGAGTGTGTAAATGTAAATGCTTTGCAACACTATAAAACGTTTTTCCCCCAGGGCTCCTACCCAAATAACCACTGATTTGACTGGTCAGAGATGGGGAGAAGTGAAAGTTCATGCCATGGCCATCACAGAGCCAGCAGCCATTGCTCCACAGATCTTCATGTACATATTCTGGCAGGATGTAAAGTTTTGGCTTGTAAGGCAAAAACATCTTGGAAGCCACAGTTGTTAACCTCTTCTCTAACATGTCATGTAAGGAACTGTTCCTCATGTTTAAATATATCTCTACCTTTCAGTTGGACGAAGGGAAACAGAGCTGCAGCTGTGAATGAGCATGCCACCTGGTTTTTAAGAATAAAATTCCATGCCCATTGTCATTCTGAACTCCAAAAAAACTGCAATGTTTTATCTCTATAAATGATACTAAGAGCACATTTGCATGCTTCCTCTTACATTACCCAGTGGCAGATAATTATTCACATCATTCTTACAGTGTGTGATAAAACAAGGTAAAACATCTTGGATGAGTGAAAGGACCACTTCGTTGATATCCTTAAATGCTCATAAATACTTACTGCTTTGGCATTTGAACACACGACACTTGTGTATGTAAGTTGTGGTTCATTCCTGTCTAGCAGGATGCTAATAGACCATGTGTGCATGTGTCACTGCCCTCAGATTTATCTTACAAGATTGGTGCATTTCCCTCCCCAGCGGTTTGGAATGTAAGCAAAGCACAGCTGTGTGGTTCCAGTTGTCCTGGCTGAGCAGCTGTCTTATTCACTTGCCATTTGTTGTGTGTATAGTTTCTCCTATAGAGAAAAGGTTTCCAAGCTCATTAGTCTGATAAAGAATATAAACAGTGGAGATAATGGTTTCTGTAAGATTTCTCATGTACAGGATTAACAAATAGGTCCAAAAGCCTGCAACCAAAGGGGTGTCTGATTCTCACCATTTCTACATATAATCTAGAGAACTCACTATGTGGGTTGGAAAATCATCACACTGCAAGCCTACTTACCCCTGTTGAGTATCATCTACTGCCATTGGCAGAAGGAAGGGGGTGCAACATGATGTTGGCAGAACCTGGAAAATTTTCTTTCCTTGACTCTGACTCCCAGAATCTTCTGCCCATTATTGCAGACTGCAAAATTCTGGATACTGTTGTCCAAGTAGTAACTTTTCTATGCTCTAATGTCAACACATGTGATAAAATTTATCAGATGCTAGAGAGCAGGGATGGGCAAAATACAACCCTCTACGTTAGTGCTTCTCAGGCTATCTGATGTGAGGAACTGGCAATTATTTTTTTCTAATGTGCCATTGACCAGAACTATATTTGCACCCATTAGGTACAGTTGTTTCTTTTTTCTTCCTGGAAACTGACTAGGGAGCAGCAGCCAGTGGCTCAGGGGCCAGCACTGGTCCATGGAGCACCATTTGGAACAGCACTGCTCTAGATGTTGCTAGATTGCAACTTCCAGTAGCCCCAGTCAACATATACAACAGTGAGGAATTCTGGGAGTTGGAATCCAGCAACTGAAGGGCCCTATGAAAGAAGGGAAAAGCTACTGTTTCCAGTGTTCCCAACAATTGCTGTCTGAAGCAGGTGCCTCATTTTGCCCATTCCTGCCAATCATTTAGTGGCATAGCCAAAGTAAGAAGCAGGCTGCTCCTGTTTTGGTTGTCACATGCAGGTCAAAAGGGGAAGCAATTTCTTTGGTCCTGTTCTGATTTACATATTACATCTTCTCTTAGTCAATCAGCCTCATCGAACGGGGAAATCCATCAAGGAGCTTGGAGAATGTATGCCGCTGGGCGTATCAGCAACAAAAAACAGACCCTACTCATTCAGAACACCATGATCATGCCATATTTCTAACCAGGCAAGATTTTGGACCAGCTGGAATGCAAGGTAGTTTGATGAAGATTTTATACACATTTGCTTACCTTTGCTTCATTCTGGAATTCTTCAAGGATTTTTTTGCTCTCCATATTCAAATTTCGTAAAACATGAGACAAACGACTCCTATATTCCTCTCATTAACTTTCAGCATTTCAGAGATGAAAACTAGAATGCATGTGGTCAAGCAAACACAGAGTGTGATCAAGATAGCAAAAGGGAAAACGGACAAGCTAGGACAGTTTGCACCAATGTACTTTTGCCTGAGTCTACAGGGAAGGGCAGGATTTCGTCACCTCCTTTCCTCTGCCACTTCTTGAGTTAATTCAGTGCAAACTATTTTTGCACTTCAAACTCAGTTAGCAGCAACTGAAGTAATCTGGGGACAAAGAGAGAAAGTGGAAGGAGGAGAGAGGCACCGGAATATTTTAAAAGCAGCTGAAAAAGTGAGATGAGGATTAAATGGGATTGTCAGTGCCAAATTGGGCCACTTGGAGGGTATGTCCTGCTTCCCTGGGCTCATATTCTTCCCATGGTGATTCTAGCATTCAGTCTTCCTGACTTCTAAGAACCATTTTAATTCAAAGTTTCTTCCTGCTGAGACGAACCAGGACTAGGGCCCAGGAATCACTTCCTGCTTCTGCCCTCACTGCTATCACCACAGAGTGATGTTCTCTGAAACAAGGTGTGGCCCACAAAGTACTTTGTTTTACTGAATTCTTTTGTCAAAATCTGAAGCAGTTTCCTCTCCCCAAGCCAGAAAGTTTTTTTGTTGCTGATAGGGCCCCTGGAAGGCCCTGGATGTGTGTGTCTGGGGTTGGAAGAATGTCTCCTAGGCCTCTGGAGTTTGTACATCCTTGGTGTAAAAAAAAAAAAAAAATTGGCTAACTCAGCATTAGCATAGTTAAATACTCAGGGATTTAAGCTTAGACTTTAGAAGCTGAGTGCTCAAAACTTTAGGCCTTGATGAATGACTCTGTCAGTTTTAGTTTCTCCTCTCATTTTTGTTTTTAAAAAATCTCAGTTGACAGATGGTTGGACTAAATAACTCATGAATTTCCTTCCAACTCCTCGATAAATAACCTATGAGTTCCTTTCTATGAGTTCCTTCCAACTCTGCAGTTCTATTATTCTGAGTTGCTTGCACCATGAATATGAAGAAATGTGTGATCTTTCATAAATTCTTATGAGAAAAAATGAAATAAACTTCTCACCCATCCCTACATGAATGAAAGTTCCATTTATTAAATGTCTGGAATGACGTCAGAAATGCTTCATGCCTTTGCAGCAAGGCAAGTTTTCTTTAGGAAAAGCTAGATCTGGATGGGAATGCACAAGCTTTGTGTTTATCGGGTTCTTAGTCTAGTAACTGAGCTGTGAAAGTCCTTTTGCTTGAATACTAGAGAGCGATAGTCAGTGAATCTCATAGAAGCCCTTTTTTTCCTTTTCATAGCTGTAGAATCTGGAGTCATCTAATGGTATTTGCTACGAATAGATACAGGACAAGCAAAAAGTAGATTATTGCATAAGGCATAAACCAGTTATGGAATCCTATTGTCACAAGAGGTGGCAATGGACTCCATCCTAGGCCCTTTTCGCACCTTACCTGGTGCTGCTGGCATTGTGCAGGAATCGCGTGAAAAGCCTCGTCTGGGGAGACACTTGAGTCCCCTCTGCTTCCCCTCCGCACCAGCCCTGTGCTGGCTGAAAGGAAGTGTGAGCGTTCCGCCCCTTCCTTCTGCAGTGGAGCCGGGTACTTTCCCAGGCTGCACTGCAGGAGGAAGCACAATGGCCGTGCATCTGGAGGCTCTGCACACAAGGTAAGTGCAGGTGGGGCCTGGGAGTAACGCGCGATCACACATCATTTTCAGCAACAAGCCGAAAATGATATAATGCATGATCACCGCCTACTGGCCTTGGGAATGTCATGCAATTGCAAGGACATCATGTGAAGCGGTCCTCGCAATCCCGCAGCGCTCCCGAGGCCATTTCACAACAGGACTGACATGCGAAAAGGGCCCTAGATAGCTTTGAAGGGGGGTGAAGCAAAAAGTATGGAGGAGGAGAAGATGCCTTTGTCTCTAGCTGGTGCTGGGAGCAACAACAAGAGAAGAGATGAGGGGTGTTGCTTATTATACAGTTCCGAGACCCCTTGAACATTCCCAAGCTCTGAAACTGCACCCAAAACTAGTGTTCTATCCTTGAATGATGTTCCCTCCCAGTGCTTTTGGAGGGGTTATTCTCTCCACCTCCCAGATCATATACAGGAAGTTGCAAGAGGGTAGGTAATGCCTATCAGAACAAAGGAAACTCATCATTTTACTGTCCTGCTTCTACAGGTATGTCTGCACAGCAGCATTACAACAGTTTGATACCATTTTAGCTACCATTCCTCCATCCTGTGGAATCCTAGGATTGATGGTTTGGTGAGATATTCAGAAGTCTGATAGAAGGTGTTAGCAGTTCAATGGACTAGAGCTCAGTAGCAAAGAATTCTATGTACTTTGAGTGTACATATGTGAACTTATAGTGACCAAACTACAAATCCCAGGATTTCAAAGGGTGGAGCCAGGGCAGTTAGTGGTCTCAGACTGCTTTGTCTATGTAATACAGGTACATACTAAACTTCCTGAGCCTGGTTAGTTTGGGAAATGGTATGCTAGACTTGATAGAGCTTGGCCTGATCTTGTTCTTTATTCTTATGTGTACTTGTCAAAATGTTAGGGCAATAAGGAAAACCAGAATTTATGAATGCTATCACTTGTTGACCATGAGTCATAGCTCACTGGACAGTGCTTAATCAACAGGACTATGATGTGTACTTTCTTGTTACATAGGAGTGAGGTCAAGAAATGCCTTGGGGAAAGGGCTGTAGCCTTGTATACAAAAGGTCCTGGCTGTAATCTCCAGCATTTTAGGCAAAGACCTGTGCGGGGGCGGAGGGGAGGCAAATCTTGCAGAAAAGCCTAAAAACCACAGTTGGTCAGTATGTGTGTAGTACTTAGCAAGAGGGACCAATGGTATGACTCACTATAGGACAGTTTCCTGTGAAGCAATAGGACACATGTAGTTTTCTGTTGCACAAGGGAAAGGAATGTCTCCTTCTGAACCTGTAAATATTGGCCACAAAATTTGTTTGTTAGCCAGATTAAAAAAAAAAAAATCACTCTTTTTTTTTCAGGTGGGAGGGATAAACGGATATGATGATATTTTGTTTTGCTTTTAAATCCCAATCTTCAACACTTTCAACAGGATATGCTCCAGTAACAGGCATGTGTCATCCTGTTAGAAGCTGCACCCTTAACCATGAAGATGGATTTTCTTCAGCATTCGTGGTTGCCCATGAAACTGGCCATGTGTAAGTCTTACTAGAAAAAGTGTATCAACAATGAGAGATATCTGACCTAAATCTGTCTTTTGATGTGCATTACATCACATACACACACACAGAGTTTCCAAGTAAAAAGATGAAGTAATAGTGATTTCTGTGGCAGAATTTGCTTCCTAGCAATTTGAGGATACTGAGACTTGCCCGATTGTCATCCGCTGCCTTCTTATTGTGGTTCTCCAAGTGATAACCTGTGACAACTATGTTCACCTTAAAAATAGCACAGAGATTTAGATGATTTATTTATTACAGCTATACCTCACCTTGGAACTCAAAGCAGGTATATGTGCTATTCAGGTGTTGTTCTTTCAAAGCTTCAGTCAGTAAGGAATACCATCCCAGGCCAGTGAGTTTCATGCCACCCCATTTTATGTATGCACATGCACATAATGAAGGCTGGTGAGGGTTTCTACCCTTTTTCCAGTGAGTCCACCCTTAAGAAGAACTTTGGATCAAGATCTAGATCCATTCTGCCTTTCTTGGCAAAATCTTGGCATTATTTTCCTTCATCTTTTCCCAACTTGGCGCCCTTCAGATATTTTGGACCATTGTATTGATCATCCCTAGCCATTGATCACATTGTGTGAGGCTACTGGAAGTCTGGGGCTGGTGGAAACTGGAGGGCATCAGGTCATGGAAGTCTACAAATCAGTCTTACTGTGGTGTGGCTATACCACTAAAAGATACCTCCTACATACAGAAAAATTCTCTACACAAGATTAGTTGGTACATAGTCTTCTTTGTAACATTCTAGTTTCCTAGGCAGGTGGGTTTTCTCTGTTTTTAAAGAGAGGTTTTTCTAACATATGAATCATCAACTGGAGCCTGGAGAGCCAAGATTTTTAGATACAACTAATAAGGTTTACCATCAGATTGAGAACTAAGGCATAGAGCTCCAGAGATGGTTCTAGACCTGTGAAATGCAGGTAGCTCAAACCCATTTGATTGTCATGGTTTCCTTTCAAGGAATCTTGAGCTGGGAAAAAGGAGGCTTCTTATCTTCCAGCTGGTAGATGTCATGGAGGAAGAAAAGTTGTAACTTGATCAAATTTCGGAATACGATTTCCATTATCCCTTATTATCCCTTCTGGCTGGGACTTCTGGGAGCTGAAGTTCAGAACATCTGAAGGACCATAGATTCCCCACCCTTTATTTCTGTGCTGACATCTATTTGTTGGTCTTTGATTTCAGGCTGGGCATGGAACATGATGGACAAGGAAACAGGTGTGGGGATGAGACAGCAATGGGAAGTGTCATGGCTCCATTGGTGCAAGCTGCTTTTCACCGATACCACTGGTCCAGGTGCAGTGGGCAGGAACTCAAAAGATACATACAGTAAGAATCAACTTGTGGTTGGCAAATGCTCTATTGACAGTTTGCAGGGGGGAATAATATAAGGTCAGCTGTCCTGTTTATAAGCACTCTTTTTTACTATAAAAACTGCAAGGCCATCCCAAGACATTTGAGTGCCTGAACAAAGAACAATATGTCTCCCCACATGAGTCCTTTTATGAAAGCAAACTGGCCCAGCAGTTGAACCTTTGTTCAGCACTGGCAATGGGGTAGTATCTTCCACATCACTCGGAGGGAACAGACTAATTTAGGAGATGCAAGGCAGGCCAGAATAAACATGGCTCTTGCTTGCTTGCTTTGCCTTATAGTAGAGCAAGCCTTGGAAAACTGCATTGTTCACTCCCTAAACTGCATTGTAGCTTGCTTTATTCTGAGCTCAGTTATAAACCAATTCTGATTCTTTTCTGCCCCTGATTACAGCATTGGGAATGAGATGAGATCCTAAACTTCTCATGCCCAAGTCAGCTTCTAAACCCTTCATTTTGCTGCCACACTTTAGGTAAGTGTGGCAAGCCAAGATCTATTAGGGGACATCACTAGTCATGGCCATACAAAGTACTTTTCTGTGGCCATCTTCAGTGTTAAGAGGCTTAGTGGAAAGGCTCATGAGTGTGAGGAACATGAATCAGACTTGGAAGGAGTCAGAAGAGCATGTAGTCCAACTTTTGCGTAGCAGTATTTTGATCCACTTAGCAACCCCCTCTCAAGTTGACTTGAACATGGTAGAAGAGAATGTGTTTCAAAGAAGAAACATTTGGAGTTTGTAAAGCAAAAACCCCTCAGCTGAGATCCAGAGAGTGTGCATGTCTCTTCCAACTTACTTGTGCAACTGTCTGTTGCATAGATGGAGATGGCGTCCTCTTTGTCACTTCATCCCCAGGTGCTCAGCTCTGTTCCCCCACCACTGATTATTTCAGTGGGTCTACCTGGCTGCCCTTGTTCACCAGGTAAAGAAAGAGTAACCTTCACCTCTACAGGGCAGCACCTGTGAGACTCAGGTTGTTATTGCACACTTAAGATGAAGGGCATTGCCCAAGATGATACAGGACACCTTCTTTTGCAATGTTCCCCCTCCCCACAATAATACAGCAATACTCCCACCTTTAATGCCCTGTTATGTGATAACTCGCTCTTTTGATTTAATTTGATAGGGGTTCTGCTCTTTCATCAGTTCTTGTTGCCTATGGAGGCTTGGTTGGAACTGCTTACACCCACATACTGCTTGCAGTGTTAGCTGAGGGGGAAAAAGGTGCTAAGCTGGCTGACAGATTTTGAAAGCAGTGTGCACACAGTCAGTCCAAGTGAACCTTCATAAGTCCTTCAGACTCCCTACGGTACAGTACGTGGGTACTGCTTTTCAATCAATTCTATTTTCTGACAGTGCTCTGGCCCCAACCTGTCAGATAATTGGGGGAAGCCTGTAAGCTGCAATAACCAGGGATTATGCCAATAAGAGGATTCTAGCCCCAGTGTCTATAATTAAAAAAAATCTGGTGTGTTTATTGACTAATTCTAATTCTACAGTCCCATTTTCCAACTGTCCTGTTCATTTTTTTGTTTACTTGTTAAATGTATTGAGTCTCTGCTGCACTCTAGCGTTGGACATGATAGCTAGCTAGCTCTATTGCTAGTTGTTCATTTTTTCTTTCTTTATAAAGTTTATTTGGTCTCTGCTGCACTCTAGCGTTGGACATGATAGCTAGCTAGCTCTATTGCTAGTTGTTCATTTTTTCTTTCTTTGTAAAGTTTATTTGGTCTCTGCTGCACTCTAGTGTTGGACATGATAGCTAGCTAGCTAGATCTGTTGCCCTTTAGTGCTGAATGTGGTAGATTAGATAGACAAGCAGACAGATAGATAGTCTCTGCTTTTTTGAAATTTAGAATATGAAGAGAGTAAGATCTGTGATAGATAAGTGATGTCCCATTATTCATGGTCAGTGATGCATCTGAGTGTATGTAATTATTGTGACTGACAATTACATTCTGATTGAAAGTTAAACTGTGGCTTGCATCTCCAGATGGCAACTTTCATCTTTTTCTCTTTTGTTGCTCCCCACAGCTCCTATGACTGCCTCCTTGATGACCCTTTTGAACATGATTGGCCAAAACTTCCTGAGCTGCCAGGGATAAATTATTCTATGGACGAACAGTGCCGCTTCGATTTTGGTGCGGGCTACAAAATGTGCACGGCGGTATGTCCAGAGAGGTTTCTAGAAAGTAAGGCTGGACCAGACTTTTGGACTGTTAAAAGTTCAGCCTGAACACAAAGAGGGTTGGGTGAGGAAGGGTGTGTGCATCTGATTCACCCCTTTCACATTCTCCTGTGGAGCTAACTGAGTAGAAGGGCTGACGTTTTCTGGCACTTTCACCCACAGGCAAACAGCTGATGGCTGCCATCTCTCCACCCCAAGCACACACCCAGTGCCTCATTATGGGTCACAATCTGGGATACAGAATTTTATGTTGTTCCACTAATTCCTTCTGAAACCTATGTGTCCTGTTCCTCTAAAGTAGCTGAAGTCTTCTCCAATATTGTGTAATGCAAATAGGGTTGCAGAGATGAAGGAATGGGGCATGCTTCACTCCACTTGTGTGAAAAATAAAAAAAATAAATGGAGCTTTAGCCAACTGAGATTTTTTGCTTATGGGTCATATTTTTAGCCTGAAAATTAAGGAAGGTAAACCAATCAGTGCCTGGAGCATTTGTTTCTTCCTTTAAAACAAATTCATTATGTTCTAATGGTGCTTTCTTTTACTTGCTCGTTATAAGAAGACTGGCTCATTTGATTACAGTGACATGCTACTTTTTAGTTATGTTTAAAAATTACATATAAAAGGACAAAAGTAGACAGCAATTTAGGACCAAAAAGTAACCATTTCACATTCTATTAACATCATTACAGTGTTCTGAATTGTGTAACTTCTTAAAAATGATGTTAGTAGCATTGTTACCCAGTCACAGAGTGTGCTGTAGCAGGGTTGGGAAAAACAACCCAATGAAGACTTGATTATGCTTAGTAGTACATAATGTTGAGTATCACTTGAAAAGAAAAATGGGAACAGATGATTATAGATGCAGAATGGGCTGAATTGTCTTGGAGAGAGACACATCTGATTGGCTGGCTGGACTTTGGACGTGGTGGACTCTTGCAGGGAGATGACAATATGTTACAACATTTTTATTGCAGGGCCCACTTGTATTACATGTTAATGGCTGTACTTGCTGTTTTAAATTGTGGGGTGTGTGTATAAAGTCATCCTCCCCACCCTTCCCCCTTCTGATGTGTTAGACTGTAACTCCAATCACCCTTAGCCATTGTGATAGCTGGGGATGCATCAGAGGGCATCAGCTTGAAAATGACTAATATATGCCACCATGAGGCAGAGTGTCAGTTCTCCAAATAAATAAGAAGTGTGGTCCCTCTTGCAAGGGAGGTGCAAAAGGAGACATGTTGAATCCTAGTACATGCAGTAAAATAGCTCTGTACCACTAACAGGTTTGTACATTTTTGTTTGCAAAAAGTAGCTTGCTTCTAAGATTGCAGTGAAGCTGTGCAACTTAGGAATTCTCTGTTATGTTGAAACTGTTTGTATTTAATATATGTTACTTTGGTGTCTGACTCTTCCCAGTTTCGAACTTTTGACCCATGTAAACAGTTGTGGTGCAGCCATCCTGACAACCCCTACTTCTGCAAGACGAAGAAGGGGCCTCCACTTGATGGAACAGAATGTGCCCCTAGTAAAGTGAGTATGTACTTTTGAGTTAAAGCTTTTTTTTTCCCCATAGTCTCTGTTCAAAATATCATTCTTGGGAAACATGGTAGCTTCCAGCTAAAGATACTGAAAAATGTAAATCTTCACATATTTAATCCTTACATGCAATAGTGCATAATTTCAAAACTTGTCTTCCTGCAAGGTGAGATAGACGATTTTATGTGTGTGTGTATTTTTTCACACTTCTGACAAAAAATTCATTTATGAAAGCTTGGGGTTTGTATCAAAACTTTTTTTTTCCAGAAAACAGAGTGTGTTTTCACAAAATATACTGTTACCCTATATTACAATGTCATGGTGTGAAAAGAAGGCTTTGCATGAAAACACCCATTTTTTTCTCAATTTTTTCATACAAAAGTATTGAACTATGAAAGCCTTTGTGGCAAGTGACCATTTTCTTGATGGAGCATTTCGGTGTATTGACATGTCCTTTTTAAAACAGTATGAGAAAAATGTGAGTGTTCTTTATATCCCTAATATCATTGTCCAAGTACATAAGAATAGGGGAAACAGCTATAATGCATTAATTTATTTGTCCATGTAGCTTACTATTGTCTTCTCTGATTAGTCCAGGATGTCCAAAGTCTCTGACAGAGAAAGTGCTTTCCCATCAACTGCTTCCTGATTCTTTTAATAGCCAAGATTGATTTTGGGTCTTTCTGCATGCAAACCATCTTCTCTGTCACTGAGTTATGATCCATCTAGCTTCTAGATTGGCTGTGTTTTCCAGGAGTGTTGCTTGTTGAAAGTAAGGATGTAAGGCCATAGTAGGGCCTAGATACCCTAAAGGTAACAGATCCCACCTGATCTTGAAAGCTAAGCAGAGTCAGCCCTGATTAGTACTTGAATAGGAGACCACCATCAAATTCCAGGTGTTGTAGGCTGTATTCAGAGAGAGGAGCTAGCAGAGTCACCTCTGAGTATTTCTTGCTTAAGAAAACCCTATGAAATTCATGGGGTCACCATAAAGTCCACAGGTGACTAGAAGGCACACAGACGCACAACCTGCTTTATACTGAGTCAGAGCATTCATCAATCTAGTCCAATGATTGCCAGGTGCTTCCCAGGGTTTTAGTCAAGATTTCTTCCGGGCCCCACCTAGAGATCTCTGGTAGTCCCTGTTGTCTCCCCTTTAAATACAAATCAGGCCTTACTCTGCTTAGCTTCCAAAATGAAACACATTCAAATCTGTTCAGGACTACATGTAAAAGTATGGCATGGCTGATTTGACTGAGTAATCTACAGCTATTTATTTACAAGTGGCCCTGCAACAATAAAATCCTGGCTCTGTACTAGTGCCTGCTAGGTACTGCCCCCCAAATATGAAAGGAGGCCCTTCAGTATTAATAAAAATAGGCAAATAATGGATGCACTGAATATTGAAAAATAAGCTTCTTCTCTTATAGGTAACAACAACCACAGCATAGTGTATAGATGAAAAAAAAGAAGAATCAATGTCAAAATATATACTCAGGAGCAGGGAGAGTAATGGACTTCCATCAGTTGCAGGTTATACTTATTGTAACACTGAGGTCATTCAGAGAACACAAGAAGGGTCACATGAGATAAAACAAAAGGTCTTTGTAACCCAGTGTTATGTTCACAGAGTCTCAGAACATGAGTTCAGAAGCAACTCTGTCTGCCCCCTTGCAGCAGATATACAGAACCACACAGAGGTAGTAGTACAACTAAAGAGAGGTAACAAGAGCTGCCTTAGAGTCAACCTTAGAGCAGACCTACTACTTTCTGTCTCTCAGGTTAACCCTCAGTATCTCAACTGAAATATTCCAAGGGTCAGTGAGGCAGGGCCTAAATACCCTAAAGGCAGCAGATTGCATCTGATCTTAGAAGCTAAGCAGGGTCAGCTCTTCTTAGTACTTGAATGGGAAGCAACCAATTAATACTGGGTGCTGTAGAATATATGTCAGAGGAAGGAACTCATAAATCCACCCCTGAGTATTCCTTGCCTAAGAAAACCCTATGAAATTCACGGGGTCATCATAAGTTGACAGGCAGCCTGAAGGCACACACGCACACAGACAGAGTGAAAGAATGTTTTCTGTCTTCCTTCCCTGATTCTGTCATGAAGAATGGCCATCCCTATTGACAGGTAGTTCCTATGAATGAGATTGCTTACTGTTACTGTGGTATAAGAAATCTCTAGAATACTTTTTGTTTGCTTCTCTTTTCACCCCTCAGTGGTGCTATAAAGGTCACTGCATGTGGAAGAATACCAACCAGCTGAAGCAAGATGGCAACTGGGGAGCATGGACGAAATTTGGCTCCTGCTCCAGAACGTGCGGAACAGGTGTTCGCTTCAGAACAAGACAATGCAACAATCCCATGTAAATAAGAAGAGCAGCAAACTTTGCATGTACATAATTTTGGGATGAGGGTTACTCAGAGAATGGAGCTATGTTACAGAGGTGGCATGTGCAAAGTGCTTGAATACTAGGAGACATGATTACTTGAATCTTAAGATGAGGTAAAGAAGTTAATAGAAGAAAAGTTTTCTAAATCTGCTCCCCACCACCTAGCAGACATCTGCAGCCCACCCCAAGAAAAGCCTCTCCAGAGACTCAGAGGAAGCTCCTGAACAGTATGATAACAATAAGGGAAACTTACTGTCAGTTAACTTCCATAGGCTAACTTATTTTAGGATCCAAATCAAGAAGGAGGAGGAAGAGGTGATAGCTATTGTAACAGGTAGAATATAGAAACTGAATTATGCCATTTGTCTGTCTAGCCAAAGTATTGTTTGCTTTGATTGATAGCAGTCAGTGCCTCTCCTAGATTTCAGACAGGAATTAGCTGTTGCTAGCTAACTAATCCTTCAAATAGGAGATTGAACCTGGAACTTCACCTTGTGAAGTATGTCTTCTACCACTAAGCTATAGCACTTTCCTGTGGTTATGACAGAGCAACAGAGAGAAATGCAGATCAGCATTTATAGCTGGCATGGGAAGAGAACAAGATGTTATTGACTACAGTCCCCAACATTCCTATCTATAACTCATGTTGATGGGGCTGATGGCAGTTGGAGTCCACCAGTTTCTGGAGGGCCACACGTTCACTGATCTCACTTTGTAGACAACGATAGAAATGAAGGCGGAGATTGGGAGGCTAGAAGATAATTCAGTATGTCTCACAAGCATTCTAATCTGTCCTTGTTTCCAACCATTCATTCCATAAAGGCCAGTTAATGGGGGTCAAGACTGTGCCGGGGTCAACTTTGAGTACCAGCTGTGCAACATGGAAGAGTGTCCAAAGCATTATGAAGACTTCCGAGCCCAGCAGTGTCAACAACGCAACTCACATTTTGAATATCAGAGCAGTAAACACCACTGGCTGCCATATGAGCATCCTGATGGTAAGTAATGAGATTTTCTTGCTTCTGTTCCTCTTTCGTAAGACCTGCTTCAAACATTGCAAAAAATAAGGGAAGGAGGAACAAATCCATTCTTAGCATAGATACTCATTTCTTTCAGAGGAAGCCTTTGCACTTCCTCAGGCTGATCACTAGAAAAACTGCTGAATTCTATTACAAGTGGTAAAGATAACAGAATTCAGTGGACATTTAGATGGTATTACATTGTAAGTTCTTCTAGATTGTCATTGGAAATCTTATGTTCTATTGACTTAGCAAAGCAGACAGAACATAGTACCATGAGCTACCTTGAATATCATGTTGGATACAAAGTGAGTAATCATATGCTCAGTTGAAAAGGGGATTTTTTCCCTCAAAGTGAGATTTCCATAGTTTCTTTGACAGCTAGATCATACAAAGGTGAGAGGAGTGGGGAGGAAGACTAAGAGAAGGAGGGCAGGTAACTGGTGTCTTCCATGCAAGTGTGGAAGTGACTCTGGATTTTAGTCTGTATTTAAAGGAGCTATTTGAGATGCCAAGCCTATTTTGGAGAAAGGACTCTCCACTTTGAGTAGCTCCTTTAACATTCAGATTGAAACCCAGAATGGATTCACTACCCTACAGATGTAGAAACCGTCAGCCACCATTAATGCCAGAGTGTTGTCTCCTACAAGTTTCTAGCAGACATTCACAAATCTTCAAAGAGGTACGACAGAAATTTACTGAATATATTGGGATGCAAGTGATGAATGAGGAAGTCCTGCTCAGGCCCATCCTCATCAGAAATGTGGGGATTCTATCTTACAGGATAAGGATCCTAGCAAGAAAATAGATGCAACCTGCTAGAAATATTCAGGTGCTTTTGTGCATTGTCACTATGTGCTTTCCAGTCAACTCCAACTTACAGTAACCCTACCATAATGTTTTATTTGTAATATTTATTAAGAGGGGCTTTTCCATTGCCTGCCTTATAGGATGAGAGAGTGTGACTTGCTCAAGTTCACTCAGTGAGTTTCTGTCACTGATCACAGGAATTTGAACCTTGATTTCATAGAGTTCTGGTCCAACACTTAAAACATATTGTATGTGCCAAACATCATTTAATCATACTACGGTAGCCCCTCCACATTTGCAAGGGTTCAGGGCACAGAATCCTTGCAAAAATGAAAAAACCACAAATAACTCCCCCCCGTGATTCCCCTCTCATTCCCCTCCAGAGCTCCCCACCTCCCATTCTTTTGTCTCTGGTACTGGTGTTGGGAAAGGGGGCGGAAAAAAGACAACCTAAAAGCTTACTAGTACTTTCTCCTCAGACAGAGAAGAGGGGAATTTTGGAGTTCTAATTACTTCCAGCAGCCATCTTGAGAAAGGAGGAGTAGAAGCAAAGAGAGCACCTCACCAATCAACAGCCAATATACAGCAGAATGTGCAACCACATGGCAGAGAAGCCATACCTTCAGCAGTGGGAGGGGATTTTGCTCACATAAAAGGAAAAAACCTCCATTTTAAACAAGCCTTGCAAGCCTAGAGTGAGAAATGCAAAGAATGGGAGGAGGAAAATTGGAGTGGGAGGAGAGTCAAGCATGTGCCTCATGAATAATCAAATTTGCCAAGGTCAAATGTGGAGGAAGGACTCTACATCCATTTATGTTGAGGTTTCTGAATTGGTGTTTCAGTGGGGAGAACAACCGTACTGGCTCTATAATATAGATATTGTTCCCAGTAGTGGCCTTAACGCAGTTGCTTGTCCCAGCAAGAATAGATCCTCTGACTCATTTATGGAATGATAGGTCAACACTCTTTGACATTCCAATGATTTAATAAATCTTCTTTAGTTGGGACTAGCAATTGTGTTTTACACTTAGGATGCACAGAGAGGTACATTTTGACTATATTCTTGTACCATATAGCCACCAAGAGGTGCCAGCTTTACTGCCAATCCAGAGAGACAGGAGATGTTGCTTATATGAAACAGCTGGCCCATGATGGAACTCACTGCTCATACAAGGATCCATTCAGCATTTGTGTACGTGGAGAATGTGTGGTGAGTTTGTTTTTTGTGTTGTTTTTCCTTATCATTTTGGTTGCTTTTTGAAGCTGGAGCTTTTCACAAGAAGATAATTTGGACAAACTGTTCATGGCTCATGGGTACTTTCAGGTACTTCTTTGCATGGAAAATGTCCCTGATTCAGTTCCCAAAATCTCTAGATATGGCTAGGAAAGACCTTACCCAAAATCCTCTAGAGCTGCTGTGAGTTAGGGTAGATAATGTAAGAGTACTTCCTGTATTCCTCTTATTATTTCTTGGAACCATAAGATAGTGATAGAGAGAATGCACTGCCAACAGAGAGAATTCACTGCCAATAGAAAGTTTCATTTACCAAGAAGAGTACTGAAATCATTCGGATTCTGAATTGCATAGTTGATATTGAGCTCTGTGATCTTCTAGATTCTGAATTATATAGTTGACATTGAATTCTGTGATTCCAGAGTAATACCACCCTTGCTTTTATTTAAAATTAAAACTAAGAGTGACACATTTGATCTGGATTTTATGTATTTCCAAAGGATACTTCCTGCAACTCTCAGTTCTGCTGATACATTTGAACATCTCTCTGCAGAAAGTGGGCTGTGACAAGGAAATTGGGTCCAACAAAGCTGAAGACAAGTGTGGAGTGTGTGGGGGAGATAACTCGCACTGCCGGACAGTAAAAGGGACTTTCACTCGAACTCCCAAGAAGCCTGGTAGGGAGACTCTCATTTCAGAGACTTCCAGTTGTTCATCTGTTTGTGTGTTGCAATTTGTAATCATTTTGAAACAAAATCCTAAGGCAAAGAGCTAGAACTAGTGGCTCCATTGCACATGTGGGAGTTCCGGTTTATGCACAGAATTCCACAAAATCTGGAGCTCTCTTCCCTTTGCGAAGAGGGCTAATGCTGTGTTTTCTGATATGAAAAGTAATGACACCATCCTAACTTATGTGAAGCTCCATGGGCTCACTGAAACCACGTGAAGTATGGGATTGTAGCCACTGTCTACTGTACATATACTGTATGCTGTAGATAGTGTACAGTGGACCCTGCACGCTGTTGATGCTGACCAGGGCTGGTAGTTTACTTCATGGTTAGATATCATAGAATTTCATAATTGGGGCATTTAATGAAAAAAGCCAAGCTCTTGACTCTTTTTAAATAAAGCCAAGAAGGACACATATCTAGTTATCATGGTTATTGCTACTGCTTCTGTTGATGGGGAACAAAGACCAGAATTCTGTTGGTTACTTAAGCCAGTGTAATGCTTCATTGTGACACTGTGAAGCACCTATTGGGGAAGAGGATGTTAGAGAAAGCCATCTCTGCCGTCAGAGAAAACTGCCATACCAGCTTCTGGACAGCTTAGGATCCTGTTGCAGGGAGCAGCTTTCTTTCCTAAAAGCTCATGATTAAAATTGCAGGATTGGGCCTACAAGGTGACACGAGTGATTGTTTGCTTCCAATTGAATTAAAAGCCAATTTGCACAACCATGGACCACCAAGAGAATATTGAAAATCAACTTGAAACTTTTTATGCTTAATAATACCTTCCCTGTTGTGGACAAGCAACTATAGTCAGCCACTCTAAGTGATAGTAGTAGGAAGATGTGAATAGAGATGTTTGTGTTGCGCAAATTTCATTTTTAGGATGCAAAGAATTTGAGATTGAATAAAATCACATCAGATAGAAGCCAAAGATGACAGATTCATCGATCCAGGCTTTTGAATGCTTAACTCTTAAAGTTCTGGCCATAAATCCATGCGTACTCAATCTAGGAAGACATAAAGAATATACTCAAATTTTCTCATCCACAACAAGAAAGGGCCAAGATACCTCAAAAATTGTCAACCTCCATATTTTTCAAGACTTTTTTTGCAAAAAAATTCATGAATTTATTTTTTCACAAAATTTTTTTCAAAAGCATTATTTGCTGGAAAAAAACCCTTTGTAAAATTTTTTGTTAAAAATCCCAAAATGTGAAAAAAATTATCATCAAATATGCAAAAATTCTAACCCAGGAGAGGTGGCCTTTTTATATTCTTTTGGTTCTTGTGTGCTTGAGATGTGTATTAATTCTGCCATGCAAGACTTGTGTTGAATGTCAGTGCTGGGCAACTGAACCAAGATATCAACTGTAGAATCGAATGCACAATTAAATGCACAACTGTAGAATCAAATGCACAATTCAATACACAGTGTGTCTCCCGACACAGTGACACTCCTTGTGTAAGATTGTGTCCATAACTTTGAACTGAATATACATATCCCATTGGATAAAAATATACAGCTGCTTATGCCAAGGAACTTACTATGCACACATGAGACACCGAAATGAGTCCAACCACTGACTTTAAATAAGGGAGGGCAACACATGGATTCCAAACTATCCTGATCTAGCTGTGATTTTCCTACAGACAATGAGCACCATTCTTAAGGAAATTTTCCAACACAATCTCCATCTCATATTTATGATTTAAATGAATGGAAGGCAATTAGTAGCATAATTCTTTGCCCTTCCAGAGGAAACACTTTGCTGCGGAAATAGATGACTGTTTGGCTTCCCAGATGCTTTGCCCTACAACTCTCACAGCCTCTTAACACTGACTGTGTTTGGTCATTGTAGGCCAAAAATATTGAGAATCAAGTTCACTATCTCAATCTTCTGGATTGTTCAGGGCAATTATGTATTCCAAGTAGTACTGATTTCTGTGCCTAACAAATCTGAAAATAGTTAAATGGTACTATAAACACTCTTTTCTGCTTTTGAAGGCATGAATGAGATTGAGTGGAACTTACTGTTATAATCCATTTGTATATATAATCCTGTGTTCCATACTGTAATCTCCATTAAAATTACTCCAGACGTGCCCATTTGATGTCAACTGGAAATTAATTGTCCCTGGTTGAGAGAGAGAGAGGGAGGCCAGATATCTTGAGTATATCTCGCTTCTCTGCACCAGAAGTTCATAGCACAATTTAATTTGTCATAACTCAATGCGGTTTTCGTCAGATTTTGTAGAACATGTCACTCCAAAGTTCCTTTTTGGATTGTCACTCTTAGAATCTTGCAGCCAATATGACCACACGCCATGTTGGCTGGGGCATTATGAGAGCTGCTGCCCCCAAAAGTAACTTTTCTGATATACTAGTTGAACCATCTTGAAATCTGGCTGAACCAATACAAAAGTAATGGGGGAAAGCTTTGTTATCTGATGGTTGAGAATTGTGGTTGAGGTCAATGTCTGGAACAGGTGACAACTCTTTTTCCACTACACAATAATGTTTCACCATTATTATCATATGCTTTTCTGTTGTTTGCTTTAGTGTTCCCAAATAGTCTAATCACCCTCTTCCAACAGGGAAACAATTGAACAAGAGGTGCCAAAATGAACTCAAGTTTCTGGACAATAAAATCTGCAAGTATCTGACTGGTTTTTCATAGTCTTAACTTTCATTGACTATTATTTTAAAACACTGCTGAAATTTTTTTAAAAAAAACATTCAATTTAGAATGTATGGCATAGGTTTGATTGATTAAAATGCACTCCTATGAAGACATAGTCAATGAAAACTCAAGACTTTGGTGCCCCATCACTAACAAAAGACATTCTGTTTAAGGGAAGACAAGAGGCGCATTCACTTTGCCCAAAGGAGCTCGCAATGTTTCTGTTTCTGAAACCAAAGAATCTAAAAATACCCTGGGTAAGTTTTGCCCCCTTGCAGTTTGTTGGGCATCCATGGCCACCATTGCTTCACTTCTCGTTGCTGGCCGATCACTTATAAGCATCTCAAGAAGAGGCAAACCTTATATGTTTCCTATGAGAACTTCTTGATCACTTACTATGATGAGAGTAGTCTGACCATCAGATTTTATTTTCTTAAGTCTGTTATCCATTAGTTGTTTTAAAAATGAAGTTGAGATTTCTTGGAATAATGTATTTGGCAACCATTAGTAATTTTTGCAATGCCCAAAGTCCTGATCCCAGCCATTTTAGGAAACAAAAATGAATTCTCTCCTCTAATACTTATTTACCACAGATGTAGCTTTTGATGCATTTACAATACACAAAATGATTTGAGCATTTCTGATGCTCAAAAATTAGGGATCTAATAGGAAAAGGGTAAAAGGAATAATCCATGCAACCTGCTGTTTTCATTCTGCAAAACATAGGAAACATAAATTCTTTGCCTAAATTATCCCAGATTGCTATGGTCTCCAGAGAACATAACAAAGTGGTTTGCAATGAGATTAGCTTGTTTTTCCCCCTGCTCCATGGACAGGTGGGAAAGGCAAGGCAACCTAATCAACAATATTGCAAACTTCCCTGTCCTTTCATTTACTGTTCATGGGCCTATGGATGCACCTCTTCTGCAGATGGGGCCAACCTCTTCTTGCAACCTACTAACACTAGCAATGATTTTCTTCTTTTGTTTTCTTCTCTGCTTTCTCCCAAATGCCTTGCTGCACATGCCAAAGGGTACCTTAAGATGTTTGACATCCCACCGGGTGCTAGACATGTGAGCGTCCAAGAAGACGAGGCTTCCCCTCACATTCTTGGTAAGTGCTTCTTTGCTTCAGTTAACAGCCCTGATGCAGAAGTCTTGTACCACACTCTGAATGATCCTTAGGAGTAGTATGTTTCTTCTACATCCCCTACTAAACTAGAAGTCCCAGGATTCCTTGGACTGTAACCATGACAGTTGATGTGGTATCACACCAATATAACTCAGTTGTGCAGACACATCTTTAATAACCTATGTAGCTAACCATGTAGCATAGTCCCGTGTAGTTCAGATGGTAACTACATACAATATTGTATCTTCACAATATGTTCTCTTTGCAACATGCACTCTTAAATTTTAAGAGTGCTCAACAAGAAGGTTTTATCCTTTAGGAGCAGCAGTTATTATCTCCGTTTTGTGAAACTGGTGAATAAGTGGCAAATTTAACAGGTTGTTCTTTTTGATCCCTAATGTTGAGCTAGTCATCGCCTGTGCCCCAACATGCAGGGCAGTGTGTGATTCCACTACACTACATTTTAGCTGCAGCAAAGCTGTTGTGACGTGAGGTGCACATCCCCATGTCATTGTTGTACAAAATTTATGTCCAAATCCTACCAAAAGCACTTTGTACCTCTAAGGGATCTTTTATGGCAGAAAAACTGTGCAGTATACCATGTAGACATTTATGGAGACAACTGTCAGTCTATGTATCCATCCATACAGATTGATCAATGATCTGGCTCGATGAGTCTGTAATATGACAAGTCAAGGCAGCTTTTTCTGTTCATGTTTAATGTCTAAACCAAGGGCAGGCACCAGTTTTTAAAAAACTGAATTTCTTTCGGAAAGGCAAAATGGTGCAGTGGTTTGAGCACTGGACTTTGGAGATCAGGGTTCGAATCCCTGCTCATCCATGGAAACCCACTGCATGACCTTGGGCAATGCACACTCTGTGAGCCTTAGAGGAAGGCAAAGGCAAAAACCCCTCTGAACACATCTTACAAAGAAAACCCCGTGATAGGTCTGCCTTAGGGTCACTGTGGGTAAGAAACAGAAATGACTTGAAGGAAAACAACAACAACAAACAAGGAGCTGATTGCAGAAAAATCCTCCAAATACTCTACACTTCAAAAATCAGGAAAACAGTCTCAGAACTTTGCTGACCTTAAGAACCTTCTTCTGTTCAGTCCAAGAAGAAAATACCAGCTGTTCCCATAGTTAAATCCTTAAATTTCTAAAATCAAAATACAAAGAGAGGTACAAATATATGAAGTTACTACAAAGAATTTAGTGCTTCATTCCCTCCTGCTTAGAAAGTGGAATATTCCCTAAATCAAGGTGATAAGGACTTCATTCCTTGTCCTTGGGGATTAACAGCTTTCCTTGCCAGCTTTCTCTTTCTAAACTTTCTAAGCTTATGCTTTGCATCAATGTTTGTGTTAAGGCTGTAACATTTTTTATTTAAAAAAAAGGACAAATAAAGATAAATAGAAGACATTCCTTGAATCACCTTGGAAAGTCTATAGTGTGAACATTTATGTAAACTTTTGGGAAATGTGAACTAAGACATATAACTACATCCCAGTTTTTACAATGACCTGAGAAGTCAAGATCAGTAAAGTATATTTCAGAACTGGAATACAAATACCTCTCTTCCATTTCATTCAGTCCCTGAATCTCACCTGCAATCTCCTCCTTCTTTCTTATCAGGTTGCAAAGTTGTGATTTCTTCCCAAGCTGAAATTCAGGCATATTTTAATACATTCTTTCCCTTATGTTCACAGTTATTTCTGCAACTCGTCCCATTGACTAATGTGTGTTTCTGTATAGTTTTGCTCCCAATTGTCCACATTTTAGTTGTATGCATATTGAAATATGTGCATTCCTCTGTGTACTCTCTATATCTTAAAAATGTCCTGCAAGCCTCAAAAATGTACATTCTGCTCATTTTCTCTCAAGTCTTGGGAAGTGCAAAGATGCTGTTTTCATCAAGACCACCAAGCTCAATAGAATTTCATTCCATCTTTATTCTAAAACTAGCGTATTTACCTGGCGTTGCCTGGGATTTTATTTTCTCATAGGTAATACTTGTTAGAAATACCTTAGGAATTACCTTACCTTACCTTAGGAATTAGATGTGGTTGAAATACACAGATTTGAGATCCTGTGTGTCCAATATGCTTTTATGGGTGTTCCTGCATAGCAGGGGGTTGGACTCAATGGCCCCTGATTCTATGATTCAGTACATGTAACTTTTCCCTATATTCCCCAATCAAATGTGTATTCAGAGTTATTAACTTACAGAGTTTGGATTCCTGAGGGGATACACTGCCCTCCTTCCTGCTGCTAGGCCTCATCTCCATAGCAACTGACCTGAGCTCTCTGACTGAGAATTCTAAAGGCCCCTCCTTGAACTACCAACCCCAGGATTCCATAGAATCTTCGTAGGCAACCAATCATATGAGGTCTTCTCACCTCACACAGCCAATCATATGAGGTGTTTGCCTGCCTGACACAGACAAACTCACAAACAGACAAACTTTGACTTTTATATAGTAGATGTACAATGAATAATGTTCTTGGATTTGAGGGTGGTCTGGCTGCGACATCTGTCACCCCATTGATCGCCAGGGTTGATTCGGCTGATCTGGCTGGCTAGGCGGGTGTCCCCTTCCTCCCTCACCACTCCATGCGCGTCCCTCCCGAAGCTGCGCGCTCGGTGGAAGAGGATGACCATCCCAGATAGAAGGAGTGTACCGTTCTTCGGTCAAGGGTATACGATAGCTGCGCTCCCCTGCTAGAACCTCCAAACAATAATGTTCATGAGCAGCATTGCTCTCTTTTAGGGATGGACAGTTAGTCTGTTTCCAGCCCATGCCAGTTTTCTACATGCCTTGGCAACGTGACTTTTGGCCATTAGCCACGCTGGCCAGGAAGGTATGTAGCTGTCATCACAAAAAGTAGCTTAGCAAAGCTCAGGGTTTGATCATAGATCTGTTCCAGCCAATATCCATGTGGGCCAGTATTTTTTTAAAAAAACATAATAATATGTATTCATTGTTATATGCTATTTTAGCATATGTATTTTCTGTGTTTCTTGCACAGACAGCACTATATTTTCCTTTGAGCCTGGAACAAATGTGAATTAAACCTAAAGGAGATTTCAACTAGAATAAAGGAAGGAGGATTGAGAGTATATCCACATTACATAGTTATAATGATTTGATACCGTTGCACATATATGGCTCCGTCCTATAGAATCATGGGATCTGTAGTTTGATGAGGTACTTAAAATTCTGTGCTAGAGAGTTCTAGTCCTCCCCCTGAACTATCATACTAAAGCTCTCTAGTAGAGAATTTTAGGTACCCCACAAGCCTAACAATCCCAGGATTCCATACAATGAAGACATGAACAGCTAAAGTGATACCGCTCTCAGAAGCTCTGAATCAGAAAAAGAGAATCCATGGACTGTTACACACAAAATTAGAGAAACTGAAAAACTAGAAACATACTGTATGCTGCGTTTGAGAAAAAGCAACTGTCATCTGCTAATTTATATTAGTGGATCAACTACCTGTGACTTTGCTGTTTTTAGCCATTAAGAACCAAGCAACGGGTCACTATATTCTGAATGGTAAAGGAGAGGGATCCAGCTCTCGTTCCTTCATTGATCTGGGTTTAGAATGGGAATACCACGTAGAAGATGACATAGAAACACTTCAGACTGATGGACCACTGCATGATGCTGTTGTTGTACTGGTAAGCCATGCTTGTGTCTTATGTCCCAGGCCAAGCTGAGTTGGGATTTTTCCATTGTAGAACTAGTGAGAATGTCACTATGCTATTGTTTAAGAATGATTTTGCACCACTTATTATCAAACAAGTTAAAAATGGTGGTTCATCAAGATTTTAATAACAAACAACAGTTCACTCTGGTGCTTTCCTAAAGTGCAAAGCACTATGCATAGGTGGGATTTCAAGCATTTTAGTTTTCAGTACAAAGTTAATGGGCTGCCTTCGCTTTGGTGGGTCAGACCCATAAACTTCCACTGTGATGCCATGGGTTTGTATTTGAAAATATTTGATTTATGGATTGTATATTAGAATATGAGATAAAGAGCTATTGTGTGAGAGAGGGGGAGAATGAAGTGTTGAAGTGAATGGCAATCGATGAACGACAGTTGGGAGTGGGGAGTTAATTTGCCTGAGCTTTGAGAGAAGAAAAGTTAGAAAAGAATTTGAGAGGAGTTTGAGTTAGACTAGGATTGAAGTGAGAGAAGAGAATTTGAGTTCACTGATTGGTAAGGATCTGAGTTAGCTTAAGAGAACTGAGAAAGAGAGACTGTGGTATTTTAATTCTGACAAAAGTAGATCCGTTCAGCCACTTGTTAAATGGTGAGTCAACACATATTTAAATTACATCAGTCGGGGGGGGGGGTTTCTAACTAAGATTAACAATAAGATTTAGGACCTTTCCGCACTACGCTGTTACAGTATTGTTATTCCACTTTCAACAGCCTGTGGAATTCTGTGCTTTGTAGTTTACTGAGGCCAAAGAGCTGTGTGGCTGAGAATTCTAAATATCTCTCCCTAAACAGCAAACCCCAGGATTCCATAGGATGTTGAAAGTGGAATAATAGCACTATAACAATGTAGTGGAAAAAGACCCTTAGGCTGATGAGCCGTGAAAAGTAGCAGCCATCATTAATAGAAGAAGAAAAAGTCCACATTAACAGAGCAGTCGTGGCATATGTACCCTTAGGTAAATTTTCACCTCCTTAGAGAGACCGAATGCCTAAATCCAGTTGCTTTGTAAGTAGGGTAGAACCACTGAAGCAATGAGATATGCATAATTATTGATTTAGGATCTTTCTTTCATATTGTTGTGGGTTTTTTTAAGTAACACTTAAATGGATGGAGTAGGGGAGATGCCATGCTTTTCAACACTGGCAATTTATATATTTTTTTCCACAGATCATTCCTCAGGACAATGACACCCAGTCTAGTCTGACTTACAAATATATCATCCATGAGGATTCTGTGCCCAACGTCAATAGCAACAACGTCCTTCAAGAGGACCTTGATACGTTTGAGTGGGCTTTGAAGAGCTGGTCCCAGTGCTCCAAGCCGTGTGGAGGAGGCATGTTTTCATTATTGAGGGAAAGGAAGTAAAACTAGGCTAGGGTGTGTGGGGGTGTATATTGTACCTGGACACAATTCCCCATAGGGATAGAGGGATCAGTGGGGGAATCCTCTTGAAACTTTATACAAGTGTAAGTGGTGGGGGGTTATGATGGCAGGTCTACTTTTTATAATGTTGTACTAGCAGCAAGGATAGAAAAAAATATTCACTGTCATTTGTTTCCTGGCGAAAAAATGAATTCCCACCACGCTGGAAGACCAATTAGAAAGAATAACACAAGTGTGATATTTTGTGCAAAATTTTTCTGTAGTATGCATAGCTCAGAAATTTTCTGCAAAAAAAAAACCATCTGGTTTCCAGAATGTTCTTGCATGAGGACGTTTTTCATGCAGCCTCCTCCCACACACACCTTTGAGAAACTCAGATGAGTTTTTCTATCAAAGTTAGTGTATTTTGTACTACAAATATATTTGCACAAAAAGAAAAGCCCTATGGGCTTTTGGAAACAGTGGGGTTTTGCACAGAATAGTGTTTTCACACCAAGTACAAATTTTTCATGGAAAAAAATATCATTTTTAGGCAGCTACATGTTTTTTGTTTTTTTGTGCAAAATCATTATTTTGTGAGCAAAAAGCAGCAATTTTGCGTGGAAAAATCCCTAGTGTGATTATGTGGAGACAGTGGCAAGTGTGCATGCAAAAATGTGCTTTTGCACATTGATTTGTGGTCTAAGGAACCAACGGAAGGTGACACATTCCCCACCACAGTGCTGGATAGAACAGTTACCTGGTGTGATATGAGGCTGTTTGACATCTGTTCATCTTAAAGGTCATGCATTTGTGTACAAACAGCCATAATATTCCATAGGTATTAGATCTCATGGGTAGTTCATTCTTTCTCAGCTCCCCCAATTTGTTAGCAGCCATTAAACTGAAATATTCCCGCTATTTTTTTATCACTTTCTCCACTGCCAAATTTTTGCTTGCGGTTTTCACCCAACATGGGAATCATAACAATTTCTGTTTTATTTTATTTTCAGGTTTTCAGTACACCAAGTATGGATGCCGCAGGAAGAGCGACAGCAAGATGGTTCACCGTGGCTTCTGTGAAGCCAGCAAAAAACCCAAGCCTATTCGCAGGATGTGCAATCTTCAGGAATGCACACAGCCCTTGTAAGCATCTACTCATTTTCAGTGACCTATCTGCACCTGTGACACGCGGCTGCAAAATGACATTCAGCTTTGCTTTTCAGTCTCTTGAGACTTTGCAAAGATCAGAGGGGAATTAACAATTCACTGTACTTCAGCTTCGAAGCTTGAAACAGTAGCACTAGTCGAGAGAAATAACTTTTCCAGCCCTGGACTCAGTTTCCCACATGTGTAACATAGGGATATCAGTCACAATATGTTTCATTTTGCCATGAAAGTATTCCAAACATTTTCTCCCTGCTAAGCAAGAGTTCAAGCACCTTTTCATAGCATCATAGAGTTGGAAGAGACCACAAAGGCCATCAGTTCCAGCTCCCTGGCATGCAGGAATACACCATCAAAACACTCCTGACAGATTTCCCATCCAGCCTGTTTAAAAGCCTCCAAACAAGGGAACTCCATCATACTCTGAGGCAGCACATCCCACTGTTAAACTGCTCTTATTGTCAGGAAGATCTTCCTAAAGTTTAAATTGAATCTCTTTTTCTGATGTTTGAAGCCACTGCTCTGTGTCCTGGTCTCTGGAGCAGCAGAAAATAGGCTTGCTCCAGCCTCCATAGGACGCCCCTTCAAATATGTAAGCCTTACTATCATGTCACCTCTTAACCTTCTCTTCTCCAGACTAAGCATGCTCAGCTCCCTAAGCATCTCCTCCCAGGGCATCATGGTTTCCACACCTTCTACCATTTTGGTAGAATACCTGGAAACCCTCCTCTGGAGACGTTCCAGCCTGTCAACGTCCTTCTTGAATTGTGGTGCCCAGAACTGGACAGAGTATTCCAGATGGGGTCTGGCCAAAGCAGAATAGAGTGGTACTATCACTTACCTTGACCTAGACACTGTACTCCTGTTAATGCAGCCCAGAATCACATTAGCTTTCTTAGCTGCCGCATCACACTGCTGACTCACTGCTGAAAATATTTAAATATTTAAAATATTTGTTTTGGAGACTTCTTTGCCAAAAAAAAAATGATTTTGAATATCTGAGCAGCTGCCTCCTCCCATATGACCCTGCCTGAAATTTGAGATCCTTTGTGAAAGCCCTGTTGCCTATCCTACCACCCCAACAAGCTAGGTGGAAAGTACATGACAGAACTTTCTCTGTAGGAGTGTCCTATCTGTGTAAGTCCTTCCAAAGGGAAGTCAGGCTGGCTCCATCTCTCCCCATCTCTCTTGAGCTTCCACTGGGGAGCTAAGTTGGTGTTATTTCATATGACCTTTGCCCTTAAAAGTGGTGTGGCTGCCCTGGCTGTGTGAACTGTGTACATTTTTTAAACTATTTTCAAGAAACTGTTTTAATGTGTTTTTAATTAATATTTTTATCTGTTTTTATCTGTTCTTCATCATTTCACAGGCCCAGGCAGACTGAGAGATGATAAATAAATTCATTAAATAAGTTGTAATAAAAACCATTGGAGTTTTCTTGCATGAAAGCTATGTTTCATGTAAGATATCACTTTCTTTTGTGCAAAATACGCTACTTTTTCCCCACAAAACATTTATTCTTGCATGAAAAGCACTCCTCCCCCTCTTTTTAGGACGGAACTTTTCACAAAAATGCTGCAAGTGCAAAAATATCTTAGAGTAGCTGATCATTTTGGGAAGCAGTGTCTCAGTATGTCAAAAATAGCTGTTATATCAAGGAGAAAATTTGCAATTATTCTATATAAGCTTATTCTAGCCATAGTACTTGTGCATCCAATTTCCATGTAACTGTGCAATTTAAACATTGGCCTTCCTTTTTGATGTGGCAAAAATTTCTATTGTGTACAAAGGAAAATTTATGTATATTGGAGGATGTTTCAATCTTGTAGGTAAGATTCTTTTAATATTCACATTTTTTTGTACATGGCATTTAAGTGGCAGATTGTAACACAAAAATCACAAAAGAGTTCTTTCCAAAGGATAGCTGTGCTTTGATGCATGAACAAGTCCATGAAATATGAATTAGGTGGGGTGAATTCTCACTCAATCCTACCCCCAGCCTGTAAGATCCATAATATAATAAATAATAGTTTCAGAACCAAAGCAAAATTAACATTAACAGAATTCATTTGGGAAAGAAAACTGGTTTGTGTGGAGCAAATCTCACCCAAGAGTTTCCTACCTGCCAACAGGCAAAGGTGGGATTTTACTATAAAATCTATTGTTGCTGTTTTGTTCCTCCCAAGTTTAGCAGGGATGTGTTCCTTAGGAAGTAAAGAAAATTTATCTTTGTTTCATAGCTGAGATGAGAAAAAATCTGATGAACCAGACATTGTATTGTGGAAGATTATATCTCCACAGAAGCTTTTGTTCTTTTAGTCACCAAATTTGTTGCAGGTCTAGCTATACATTATTAAAACTCATTCCCTTGTATCTGCAGAACTCTGCTGTCATGAAATTCAGTTATTTATGAGTCATCAAATATTTGTGTATGCATGCACAATCAGTATTTGGAGTTGCTTTGCACATTGCGACCTAATAGCTTTTCTCTTTCCTGCTCCAGCTGGGTTGCAGAAGAATGGGAGCACTGCACCAAGACCTGTGGGGCTTCCGGTTATCAAATCCGAACAGTGCGTTGCATTCAGCCACTTCATGATGATGCAAACCGCTCTGTGCATTTCAAATACTGCAGTGGGGATCGGCCAGAGAGTCGCAGGCCTTGTAACAGAACGCCGTGTCCTGCTCAGTGGAAAACCTGGCCGTGGAGTCCAGTAAGCACCCTTTTGCCTTCTGTGTTTGACTTACTGGAAACTAGTGAAATTGTTGGTTTAAAAATCCCAGGTCCAGCTATTATTTTCAGGAGTAGGAGCTCCTCTGCAAGCGCTGTGACTGCACAAAAAGTGTGTACACTTTGTGAGAGTGTGAAAATTTCTTAGTTCCAATTCCACTGACTTTCTCTGAGTACCATTTGTATTTTCTTCCCTCTGCTGTTTCATATGGAGCTACAAGACTTAATGATGATGATGATGATGATGATGATAATTAAAAAAAAATATTTATTACCTGCCTCTCCCCAAACCTTGAGGCAGGGTACAGAATATAGAACTAAAAATCCTAATTAAAATACACTAAAACATAGAATAATACAAACATACTATGATTAAAATAAATCATGATTAAAAGTACAATTAAAGTACAGTTAAAATGCAATTAAAAGTACAATTAAAACAATTAAAAATACAATTAAAAATAGACTAGATAGGCCTGCTGGAAGAGATTTATTTTCTGCTCTACAATTTGAGCCCTTGTTTTACATGTTTCCTTTATTTGCACTGTTTACCTGATTTTTGCAACTTTTCCCAAGTGACTAGATCATTCTTCATAATTGTTTGTTCAGCGATGTGCATTCTTAGTATTTGTTTTAAAAATGTACATTTTTGTGCCCTTGATTGCTCAACAGCATTGTGTAAGCCTCACTAATGTGCAAATAAATGCATATGGAAAGATGCACATTTTCTGACCACAAGCGAGAAGGTAGGAGTGGCAAGTGCAAAAATGCTATCTTCATGCTATTAGATTCAATCACCTTCATTTCCACCCCTACTACTTTGGTATATATTTTCCCCAATCTGTCCATTATATATGCATTGTTTTTAAGGCTCACATTAAACTAAATATGCTCCCCACTAAATAAAGTGGATTGATGTTGCTGTTATGTACCTTCAAGTTGACTCCAGCTTATCCTTGAGCTTTATGGAAAATATTTATTCAGCGGGGTTTGCCACTGTGTTCTTCTGAGTCTGAAAGAACAGAAATTGCCCAGGATCATTTAGTGGAGTTCCATGGGTGAGCAGGAATTTGAATCCTGATCTCCCAGAGTCCTAATCCTGCACTGAGACCATGATACTGTGCTGGCTTTTGCATTGTTTGTGTGCTTCTTTGAAATATGCACATTTTCAGTTTGCATTTACTTGCATATAGTCCAGAAAAATGAAGGTCTGATGCTTGAAATTTCTTAATATTGGGACAATTCAAGATAGTGTGCTTTCTTCTGTAAATAATCTCTCAGACAATGAACTGAATGAATGAATTTGTTAAAAAAAAATCTTGGTTTAAGTGATTTTCTTATGTGAAGCTTTTATTGATCCATTTGGAGATATGATTGCAGAAATTTATTCTTCTTCTTTCTAATGTGTTGTTGCTTTTCTCCATAGTGTTCTGTGACCTGTGGTGAAGGAACGGAGTCCAGGCAGGTTTTATGCCGCACTGGTGACCAATGTGATGGAGAAAAGCCAGAATCTGTGAGAGTCTGCAAGCTTGCGCCATGCAATGGTAAGCAAAATGTTGCCCCTGGCTATGTCAGGATGGGATTATCTAGTTTCTGGTATTTACAACACAATCTCCCTTGCTGATATTGAGTGCATCTAGATAGACAGTTCTTACTAATAACAATGGAGCAGATTCCAAAGACACTGTTAACCCGTCCTTCTCTCTTTATTTCATTTTATTTTGGTGGAAAAAAGAAAAGGTGGAAGAACTGACAGTGAAAGATGGGAAGCTTGCAAGCATCATCTTCTGGGTCGCCCGCAACATTTAATGAATGAAATAGGGTTATGGGACTGTAGTAGTCTCATCTAGAAACACTCAATATCTAAAAACTGTAGTAAAGCAGATACTTAGAGCTGCACTGGTTTGAAACAGGATGGTTCTTCTCCTTTCAGATGTTAAAACACAATAGTATTAAAGGCAATTTTAAAATACATCAGTTTCAGGAAAAAAGCCCACCAACTTTAAAAGCTTGTTCCTCAACAACCAGTGATTGTTTTTTCTTTGTCTCCCAATGGCAAGATATTAGGGAGTGGGTCATTCCCTAAAAGGTAGCTCTCGAACCTGGGAGTAGCCACCAAAGAGACATTCTTTCACATCCCTACCAAACATAGCTATGAGAGAGGTTTCTCCAAAGACCTCATAGTCAGGACAGGTTCAGGAAGATGGAATCTCTCAGTAGAGGAAAAAAATGCACTGATCTAGTCAACATAATATTTTGCCAGTACACATATAACAACATTCCTGATACCAGTTCAGACTAATCATTCATCTAGCCCAGTATTGTCTGTCCTGGCTCTCCTTTGTCTCAGACAGTAAAGACTGGTGGCTTCAGAGTCATTGGTGTGGTGAATCTGAACATTAAAGGTGCTGAACCTATTTTCTGGACAGATTTCAGCCCTCAGCTCCTTTAGATTGAAGCCTAAAACCCATATTGGATTCACTGCTCTAGTGGCATGAAAACCACAAGCTGCCACTCACCATCTCAGACCAGAGCTGTTTCCTTGATCATATGATCCTTGTAAATGGAGGTCCGAAGGATGGATGCTTACATGGGACCTTTGAATGGCAAAGCAGCTATCATGATCTCTCTGGCGTTTGGGAAAAAGCTGTTCCTTTCCTGGGGCCTTTTCACAATATGTACTTGCAGCATTATGATTCTACTTTACCTGCCATAGTTGTATCCCATGGAATCCTGGGATTTGAAATTTGGTGAGGCACTCTGCTGAAACATTTAAAAAAAAAAAATCCCTAAACTGTACATCCAAGGCTCCAACATCCCATGGGAGCTTGCCGTATCACGGAAAGTGGAATGATAGTGCTAGTGTGAAAGGATGCTCTGAAAAAGCACACCAGCACAAACAATAGGAACATGAGGAGTCCAGTGTTGTCTGGGCATTACGGTGGCTGGAGCCACAAACACCTAGGACAGCAGGCAGTAATCCTTCCAGATGATGATTAACTGCAACCCCCATCAAATCTAGCTACAAATCTGGTTTATTTAGGTGAACCTTTGGAAATGCCATTGTCCGGACCTGTAGAAAGCAGGCCTTGAAAAAGAACTGGCTTGCACGAATAACTATATGAAATCTATAGTGCTTTGGCATTATTTGGACACTAGAGGGAAGCAAAGAGTTGCCTGTTATATGAAGACAGGTTTTTCTTCTAGGAGAAGTGGTACTTTTGTATCTGTCAGTCTCTTTTTTTAAAAGAACATTATTTATAAAAACTATCCTCATGCATTCCTGGCTCAAAGTAAAGGAAAGAGTGCTTCAGCAGTATCTGCCAGACAACCAAAAATTCTTTCTAGATCCAAGCCAAGATACTGTTGAACACAACGAGATAGTTTCACAAACTCAATGGACATCATTGCATTTACTTCCCTCAGCTGCTATGATGGATATTACTTATTTTAAGAAGAAATAGTGTCTGTTTTAACCAATGAATCCAGACAAATAAGTGGATACTAGGTTATAAATCCAAATGCAAGGGTCACTGTGTGGTCCCAAATACGAATTCCAAACTCCATACTGTGACATTACCTTTAGTAAACCATCCAGAAAGTCACAAAAATCTTTGTGCAAACTTTCTAGACCAATGAGTCTCAAATTTCAGTCTTTCTGGTGTTTTGGATTTCATCTCCCAGAAACCCCAGGCAGAGGCCCTGGTCAGGATTTCTGGGAGCTGAAGTTCAAAACATTTAGAGGACCTGCTTTTTAAAAAGTAAGGAGGGGGAAAGGGGAAATGATTGTAATAAGAGTCGTGGAGTTTACATATTATCTTCAAACAGTTTGACAAAAAAAGTCTATAGACTATCCCCTTGGGTCCAATGCCATCGTGGCTGTGTTGTGCTGGGCCTAATTTGACAGTCTAGAAACTTTAAAGAAGTCCTCCAAGGTGTGGAATCTATAGGATCAGCACTTATCTTGGGGATTGGTTTCAGAACCTTGGATAGTTCCTTTAAACCTAAAAGCCAGAACAGTTTTATTCTCCAATGGTCTTTGAAGCCAACAGACACCACTGGATTTGGTATGAATGTAATTGAAAGCAGATATTAAGAATCCTGATCTGTACAGTGATCTGCTTGGATCCATCAGTTCCTTCCAAATCTCTGGAACAACTATGAAATTAATGCAGTTATTTCTTCAGTGAACATATGGTAACTGTGGGGTGTTTCCAGATGATTTAGAACAACATCTACAATGACAATTAAGGCACTGTCCACCTGCAAATGGAGCAATGAAAACCTGACTAGATTGTGATTTACAAGCACATGCCAGACTAATGAGATGAGATTCAGGGTTATAGGGAAAATGAGAGCTTGGAAAAGCTCCTCTTAGAGTATGTTACTCCCAGCATCCTCTAGCCAACATGGCTTAGCCCATGGCTGTGCTCATTCAGGGATTTAAGGAGTTGTGGTCAAAGCTCTGGAAATCTGGGTTGCAATTAATTAACTTACAACAACATGGAATGTGTGCATTGAGAGCAGAAGAGATTTGAACTCCGAAAAGGATGGGAGGCTGAGGGTTAAAAGCAATAGCTTTTTAGTTCCAGTCCAGATTTCTCTCCCCTTCTGTGTAGTTCTAACATTAACAGACGTACAAACAAAAAGCAACACAAGACCTGCAGGAGGGCTCGTTACAGAACTTCTAAAATCACATCTAGCTTGGCTCAGGGTGTTATTAGTGCTCTGTTATGTTCCGAGAATGTTTGGCAATCTGTTGAAGTTTTTGTTTTGCCTAGAAGCAGAAAAATCATTTATGGAAATGAAGTATTCAAGACTGTATCCTGCAACAAATGGGGTGGGGGATAAAACCCATTTGTTTTACCATATATATGACCTGCAGGAATTTACATTACTTAAGCGTGTTGAGGCAGCAATGCCCAGAAAAAAAAAAGAATGAATGCACTCCAAGAAATGTTTGTCCATATTTCAACCAGAGGTGGCTAACTGTGGCCTTCCACATGCTAGATTCCATCACTTAGGACCCCTGTTTGCTAGGCTGGGAGTGATAGGAGTTGCAGTCCAGCAATAACTAGAGGTACATGGTTGCCCATGTCTGGGTTACAGAGAGCAGCTTCTGTATGTTTTTAAAACTTTTTGATAGTGTTTAAGTAAATATTACATTGACACATTTTTGATGAAGAAAGGGTCAGAGAAGATCTGGTAGCTACATACTGGAAAGAAGTGGAGAGAGGAAATTGTAGTAGAAAGATTAATTTCTTTTCTAAAGAAGTGGGGGAAGGTTGCACAGCTGCCACCTGAAAACAATAAAGGCTTGTGGGATCTGTCTGTCTGTCTGTCTGTCTGTCTGTCTGTCTGTCTGTCTGTCTTCTTTCTTTCTTTCTTTCTTTCTTTCTTTCTTTCTTTCTTTCGTCTTTCTTTCAGCTAAAGGGTACATTTCATCTATACTGTACATTTCTTTTACTCTGTTCTAACACCATCTAAGATAGATGCCATCACTAGAACATATAGAAGTAGATATTACAGATTTAACCATACGCTACATGAAGCTTGTCTGTCCTGAATTTATGGTGGTACATGAACTCTAAAGCTGAGCTTGAAACACTTACTATTTTGGAATGCAACTCTCAGAATCTCTGTGCCAGTTTGGGCAATGATGCTGTTGGCTAGGAGACTGTGACATTTTGTCAAAAAAAGAGTAACTTTACTAAGCTCTGCCTTTGAGGGTCATCCCTAGAGGGTTCATATGGTACCTGCTTTACAGAATAATCCTGTACATGCCTACTCAGAAGTAAATCCCATCAAGTTCAATGAAGCGATAGTGGTTGTATTCTTAATCAGTTTTAAAAGCTAGGTTAAGATTTGGCCAGATTTTTACTATATAACTGGCTGCATGGTGTTGTTTTTATTATTTGAATTTTTCAATTTTGCTGCTGTTTTGTGGATCACTGTTGACTTCTTTCAACACTAATTATCAGCTGTTTTTCTTCACATTTGAACACCAGAATCCATCCTGCCATACCAGCCACCAACCAACAGTGGCCATCTCCTTGCCCAAAATTCTTCGGTTTCATTAGATAGCAGTCCAGTCCTAGCAGAAAACAATAGTTCAGGTGGTGTTCATTCTCTACACAGAACCTCAAGGAGAAACGAGTAGCAAGCTGACAGGTGGCAGCTTCCAAGGGCTCCAACTGTGGAAAGATGAAATTTAGAAATGGGGAAAGAGGGGGAAAAGTGGGAAAGTCATCAGGAATGTGTCCAGAGGAGGGCGACCAAAATGGTGACAGGTCTGGAAGCCATGCCCTATGAGAACAGGCTTAGGGAGCTGGGTATGTTGAGCCTGACAAAAAGAAGGCTAAGAGGAGACATGATAGCCATGTTTATATATTTGAAGGGATGTCATGTTGAAGATGGAGCAAGCTTGTTTTTGCTGCTCCAGAAACTAGGACACAGAGCAATGGATTCAAACTACAGGAAAAGAGATTTCTCCTAAACATCAGGAAGAACTTCCTGACATTCAGAGTCATTTGACAGTGGAATATATTGCCTTGGAGTGTGCTGGAGTCACCTTCTTTGGAGGTTTTTAAAGAGAGGCTGGATGGCCATTTGCTGGGGGTACTTTGAATGTTTGTTCCTGCATGGCAGGGAATTGAACTCGATGGCCATTGTGGTCAATCTTCCAACTCTGATTCTATGATTCTATCTTGTTGATGGTGCATGCAATTCTCACCTCATCCCATCAGCAACAGGCCTGGCTGTCCCATTCTTGGGCCAAAATTAGCCCTGAAAAGTGACTTCAAACCTACTTTTGACTTTTGCTTCTGGGTTTTTTTTTTTCAGTGGGTTTGGGGGTAAGAGTTGGTAAAAATGGACTGCTAGTCCAAAAGTCCAGAAGATGCAAGTTACCATTTCAAAGTTTCTTGCCCCAAAATGTTTCATTGGCTGATCAGTGGCTGGGGAGACAGGGCTGTGCAGGACAGCCCTGCAGCAGCTGTGCTTGGAAGAAATGGGTAGAAAGAAAAGCTTCTACCATCTCCCTCCTTCCACCTGCCCCTAAATATGCTTTTTCAGCATTGAGGTAGAATCTGGGCCATTTTTTCCCCAACCTGCTTTCATTAAAATCCCCCCATCTCATAGCAGCTCATATTGTATAGATTTTTCTTTAAGTTGTTCCAGTTACTGTCCAAAGGTCAATCAAGTCAAGGTTTGGGTTCCTAGCTGGGTAGGGGCTAATGCTTCCATTCTGTTCACCTTTTCTACTGCCTGGAAGAAATGTCTGCTAGATGAGGTGTCTGCAAATGTATCTGAGGGGGGAAAAAAGGAAAAAAGAAAAAAAAGTATGAATGCCTAGAGACAACAACGTAATGCTCCACTTTGAAATAGCTCTTTCAGCTTGGCAGCAACACACAGCATAAATTGATTTTCAAATGATGGTGCAATCATAGGGGAGTTTTTTTAAATGCACCTATAATCTGACCTCCAGCAGCTGTTCCATGGACGTATCCTCCCAAGGTGTACATTTAGAGCTCTTTGACTTCTGAAAGCAGTGTTATTAAGCTTAGAGTAGAGCAGAGGGGGACAGCTGATATCCTGAAAGAATTGCAGGCAGCTGCCAGGTGAAGGAGGAAATAATGTTTTCTTTTGGATTCTCAGCTCTTCCATCAGCTCCTGCCAGCCGGTCTGTATATTTATTCCAATTATTCCAGTAAGGAGATTGTAGGGGTGTGATTCCTTTACTAAATGAAGCAATGGGTAATTTTAGTAATTTTCTTTCTGCTGTGAAAAGTACTATTTGCAGTTCTGGACTTATTCTGTGCACAATTTGCTTGTCACATTTTTCAACAGAAAACAGCATTTTCTGCACAAGACACAGGATTTGCTCTATGGAAAATGTTGCTTCTGTTTTCAAAAAATTTCTTGTATGGGGAAGAAAATTATTGCTAAATTGCTAAATTGCTAAAAAATTGCTAAAATTATTTGTTTCTTCCATCATGATAGAAATTAGTAAAGGATTTCATCCCTAGTTGCACAGTGAGCAACGAGCTATATCATCTGCATATGGAAGGGATGTTACACACACGTATAACACCAATGGGATCCCAGCAATTATTTATTTTTATTTTTATTTTTATTTTAGTGTGTGTGTGTGTGTGTGTGTGTGTGTGTGTGACTGGATCCATACTTAGTGTAATTTTTAAAGTTTTTGTGTTATTGTATGCCTTCAAGTCATTTCCACTTTATGATGCCCCTCAGGTGAACCTATCTTAGGGCAGTGTTTTTTGGCAAGATTTGTTCAGAGGGGGCTTACCTTCACCCTCCTCTGACACTGAGAGAGTGTGACTTGCCCAAGGTGACTTAATGGATTTCAGTGGCCATGCAGGGATATCAGCCCTGGTCTCCAGAGTTGCAGTACAACGCTCAAACCCCTATGCCATGCTAGGTCTCTCATTTTCAAGGTAGTCTCATTGAAATTGGACTCTTTATTTTCTAAGTTAAAGTCCACTGATTTTAATGACCCTGTCTTATCTCAATAGTACCTACGACTGAGAATTTATGAAATGACCAAAATCAGTGGAATGGATTGCTTTCAGAATGCCTTTGCTCTATTATGTCTCTATAACCTAAATCATTTGAACATGTCTTGAGTGTTTAGACTATTCAGGACTCAGTTCCTTTTGAGTTATACTGTGCTTCTCAACAAAATACCAGTCATCACTCATGGTGGGTTTTTGTCTTCCAGATGAGCCTTGCCAAGGAGATAAATCTATCTTCTGCCAGATGGAGGTGCTTGCCCGGTACTGTTCAATCCCAGGCTACAAAAAATTGTGCTGTGAATCTTGTAGCAAACGTAGTAGTACCCTGCCACCTCCTTTCCTCAGTGAAGCTGCAGAAACTGAAGAGGAAATGATGGCCAGCCATGGTGACTCACCTAAGACTTTGGTTGGTCCAACATCTTTAGTCTCATCTCAGTCTGAGGGTCCAGGTTCTTTGGGCACAATGGCCTTGGTAGAAGACACACATGCACTTATTCCTCAGACGTACAGCAGGGCCAGAGTTGTTGATCCACTGCAGCGAAGAGTGAAGAACCAAGTAAGAAACCAGACTTCCGGGTCAGTGGCAATTCCATACCAGTCACCAACCAACAGTGGCCATCTCCTTGCCCAAAATTCCTCAGTCTCATTAGATAGCAGTCCAGCCCTAGCAGAAAACAATAGTTCAGCTGGTGTTCATTCTCCACACAGAACCTCAAGGAGAATCAAGAAGCAAGCTGACAGGTGGCAGCTTCCAAGGGCTTCGACTGTGGAAAGATGAAACTTAGACGTGGGGAAAGGGGGCGGGGGGGGGTTAATGAAAGTGGAGAAGTCATTTTGTTGATTTGTTCCCAGTACCATGGTGCATGCAAAATTTCCAAGTGCAGGATTCTCAGTATCAACAACTGAAAAGGAGAGGGAAATAAAGTGCAGGTTCACTTTGCAGACAAATCCATCCTTCACCTCTTCTTCTTTCCCTTCTTCTTCTTCTCCCTTCCCCAAGGTCACCTGCATATTTCAAAGGGAAACTTTAAAATGCCGTGAACAAGAAAGCAGGCAGCTGAGTGGGTTGGCCATTTCCTGCCAACCGGAAAACTATGCTGTACATCAGCTGCTTAGAAAAAAAAACAGAAGTTATATAATTAATTCATAAAAAAAAATAAAGAAGAATAAATGGAATGTTGTTGGGAGGGTAGAGAAATGGGGAGCGAAACCAATCAGAAGAACCAAACTTTTACACTTCTGCAAATTTTTTTTTTTTTTTTTACTGTGGGACAACAAATTGTATTGCTAATTTATCTCTATAAAATGTTTAATAGTACAATTCAAATTTGCAGCTGCCGTGTACATAGTGTATATTATTAACAGAGGGGAAAAAAAGAGAAAACCAGTATTATTTTTCAGAGTTTTGTGTTCCTCAACCATTCGTGTATGAACTTTACATTTCAGAATCATGTTTGGGTGCCTGCCATTCAAGTTCTGCCTTACTCACATTCCATGAGCGTGCTTGTCAGCTGAGATCCAAAGAGTTCTGTAAACATATTCATTTGTTTCCATACAAGTGGCTAAACTGCTTCTGGACATTTGTTGGGATATTTCTGGATTTCTTTGTGCCGCAACAGAGCTGCTCTTGAGTAACTTTTATATGAGCAGGAAGTCAATAGTAGGAAAGAAAGAGGTTAACTGAGAAACTCTGAAGTCAGTTTTGGTGCAGAAGACTGATGGTGGAATGGCAGGTCTACAGCCAGCTCTTTGGATCCCAGTGTGTAGAATTACTGTGAGAGATAATCTCCCATTTGTCTGTCACGTCAGAGAGGTGTTGGATTATGATCGCAGTTGTGCAACGCATAGCTTGGGGAATGGTAAGGTACAAAATGTATGTGTTTTGAGGTGATTCATTTGCGCCACTTTAAGGGGATGTAAGTTGAGTACTGGAAATGTACTAAGAGGTGAACAAAAACTGATTCTCTGTGCCTCCAGAAAGAACAAAGGGATCAAAAAGAACATCCAAGCTAAAATTGCAGCCTATACTTAAGGGGGCTTTATTGAGGCCTGGGTTCATAGTGCCTTCTTTCCGCCTCACTGGAAATCCACGGGATCAGTTGCACATGGGAGGTGTGCACAGACCAGTGTAGAGTCCAAGTTGCACACTGAATTCCAAAACTAGCCTCTACAACTAACATTGCAAACACAGTGCTAGTGTCTGTACAGTGAGTCCAAAAGGGTAGTGGTGATGGATTCCTCCACATTTCACCCCTTTACATGCTAGTGAATTCTGTGATGGGGTGGCCCAACCCACTGGTGCACCAGTGAAGCTTCAGGAAACAACAGACCCTAAGAAGAAGGAATGAGTATCAAGAAAAGTATGCAGGGGCACATCCTCATTGGGATAAATGATAGCTGTGCAAGAACCTTGGCTCTGCCCACTATGCAGGGCTGGCCCTATCATTAAGCAGGTTGAACAAAGAGCCTCAGGCTGGGGATGGTGATGGGTAGCAGTAGTAGCTCCTGGCTATTCCTCTTAAGCCCCCAGACCCTTTCCTCTTTTGAGAGACAGGGCTGTGTGTGTCACATGGTCTGTACTACAGCCCCATAAAACTGCCCTGCTGCTCTCTCCTGTGATAATGACGTTGTCCTGTTCCCAGTTTTGAAGTTTCGAACATCCAACTGTTGATCCAGTTTGCTTCTGCAGATGAATTGATGGGGGCACCATACCCTTTGCCTGAGGCTGTCAAAAATCTTGGGTATAACTGACTGACATAGCATGTGGTTTTGTAGATCACACAATAAACCGTCTCTTTTGAAGCTAAACAAATCCAAGCATGGTTGTTACCTGCATAGGACTGGTTAGGGAGCCTGCGAATTGCTGCCTTGAATTCCGTAAAAGAAAGAAACAGTAAGAAGTGTTTTGCTGACAGAAGGTCACAGACTCAAGCTTTGGCATCTGTAATAGTAGAGTTGGAGAACATGCTTGGAAGAGGCCTCGTGGAGCTGGTGCTGGCAGAAGACTGATTTAAAGGACCACTGGTCTGACAATATATAAGGTAGCAGCATATGCTTACAGAGGAATCTAGAATTGCATGTGAGCATGTCAGTATGTGTATATACCAGTCCGTACCCCCACCCAAGGCTCTGCACTTGAGAAGCATCTACCATACTTCTCATCTGTTTCTGCAGTCAAAATATGGAAGTGCTTAAAGACAACTTTATAGATTTATTTTTGTTCTTTCTGATAAATAGCCTGTTAGTCATTCATCAAGCCAAAGAGCATCTCCAAGCTAGAACAGGCATGAATTATGAGGCAGATGTGACATTTTCAGATGGGGCTGAACAGGAGCATACATTCATGGATCCCAAGGTGTGTCAGGGGTGTCTTGTTACCCACACCACCACATTTAGATGTGTTAAATTAAGGTCACTATGAAACAAGTCCACCATTTCTGTGAAGCAGGTGTACTCGTCTCCCTGGTGTTTTTCTGTAAAGTACTTGTATATAAGAATGAAAAATAAAGCTATTTATTAAAAGTTTGTCACCATGGTTTGTGTTTTCTGTGCTAATATACTATGTAGTGAATATGCACACATGATGGATGGGTGGATGGATAGATAGATAGATGATAGATAGATTTTATTTCCCCAGTACCAATGTAATGCAAGGAAATAAATGTAATAAGATGCTCACCAATGGCTGCTCCATTATCTAGTATATGTTTCCAATATGATCTCTAGTGCCTTGCCATTTTCTGAATCCAGCTTGGACACCCGGAATTTCTTGGTCCATATAGGATTTTTTTAAAAAAAATGTTGCAAAATTTTGATCCTCACTTTGCTTCCATGGGAAACTAGTGCAATGATCTGAGGGTTATTTCAATCCCTAATGGCCACTGACTTGGGGACTCAACTGTATAGTGACCGCTTCCAATGTATGAGCCTTTGTTTTGTTTTCTATATAACTTGTTAGTTTTCAGCTCAAATTTGAATGGACTCTGTCTCTGTATGCCATCTGTTCCTTGTGATTTATTTCTCCCAAGTGCTTTGAGAATGGCTTCCTTTCTTTAAGTGTGAGTTCATTGACAAAAATTCCTTCCTTGAATGAATCTGTCCTCCTTTCATCTATTTATATGGTTATTCAGTGTACTGTTTCCATCATCTTTTTATATATTTTTTTCTTGATCATATGATGTGTTTCTCTGTTGGCCACATAGCTTTCTTACTCTTGGTTAGAATTTCCCTTAGAGTTTAATATTTTGTGAAAGTTCTACCTTTTTTGTCGTCATCTGTTTCTTTGCACTAGGTATGATAACAGTTTTCTTTGTCCCTATGTGCAAATCGTTAAAGAGTTGTATTCAGACCCTGTTTCTGTTACCCTTGACTTTTGCTTCTCACCCTTTTCTTGGTAGTGGGATTGCATTCTTTTGTGAGACAAGTGTCTATCCTGATGCTAGCACAGCTGCTGGTAGGGTCTCCCACATCAAACAGGCTTTTGCTGAGAAGACAGACTAAATGTGCCTGTTGGAAAATTCCAGCATTATCTCTCCCTGCCTTCCCCTCTTGTTCTAGGGCTTAGCTAGCATAGGATTTCATTTTCCTTAGCATGTCAAAGCCTTTTGCTTTCTCACCTAAAACCACAGTCTTGCTCGTTGTGTTATTTAAATGAATGGCTATGGTCTCTAGATCATGTGACCCAGGATAGACCCTGGGATTATTGACCTTACATAAAAGACCACATTTCCTTCCTTCTTTCCTTCATCAGCTTTTAAGTTAATTGTCTAATAGAATATTAATTTCAATCCATTAGAGTGTGTGGTCAAGATGGCAGAAGTGATTTATGAGAAAGAAAACACAAGCTAGGAGAGGCTGCAGCAGTTGGCTTATGCCAGAGCTGACTGGGAAGGTCAAGATTACAATACCTTCCTTCCTCTCCCGCTGCTGACTTAATTGAACAGAAGTGGCTTTGGTACCTTGAACTCGGGTTGCAGCAATGGGAGTAAACTGAGGATGAAGGGGCAAAGTGGGGGGAAGAGAGAGAACCTGGGACATTTTAAAAGCACCTGAAAAAGTGGGGAGTGAGAGAGTTACAGTCAGCCCTCCACATTTGCGGGTTTCACTTTTGCAGGATTGATATTCAAGGATTACTTGCTGTCACCTTTGCTGCCTCCCTATACCATTTTTAATAGGGACTGCAAACTTCATGAGAAACTGTGAATGAGGTAAGTCTCTATTAAAAGTGGTGTGGGGCAGCAGTGGAAGTGGCAAGAAGCCCCACCAGCCCCCCACTTCCGCCTTGTGAAAGAACCCTGATGCCTCGAAACCATAGTGGGTTGAACATGGTGGTAATGCTTTTTTGGGGTGTGTTAAATATGGTTTGGGAGGGCCTAGAGTTATTCACAGTTTTTTCACTTTCACAGGGGTCCTGTGCCCCTAACCCTAGCAGATGTGGAGGGATGACCGTAGTTGGTCTGTCCTTGCTAAATCCTGACAGTTGGAGGGTATTTATTACTGTTTCATAGTCCTGCATTCTTCCAGCATGGTGTAGTAGTTTGCGTGTTGGACCAAGACACTGGGAGATGAGGGTTTGAATACCCACGCGGCCATGAAAACGTATTGGGCAAGTCACAATTTGACTGTTTGATAGAACAATTTTCTCCAATAACCTGGAGGAAAATTGGTAAGGTATTTTTAGAAATGTCACTTTTTCCATTTTTGCAACCTGCTTAACATCTTAACAGCTTTTTGCAGGTTAAAAAGATACAGCCCTGTTAAAAGATTAAAAATAGACAGCAGTTTAATCTTTCCTACTTTTCTTAGTGATTTGGAACCCAAAGTCTGATTTCATAATACTTTTCTGGCTTCCAAAATGTAGAGGCACTACAGGACAGCCAATGTGGTGTAGTGATTAAAGTATTGGACTACCAATCTGGAGACCACTGGGAGAACTTGGGAAAGTCACACACTCTTAAGCCATTTCCTCACTAGCCTGTTATAGTGCTATTATTCCACTTTCAGCATCTTATGGAATCCTGGGGTTCAGGGCCCCTCCCTAAACTGCAAACCCCAGGATTCCATAGGATGCTGAAAGTGGAATAATAGCACTATAACAGGCTAGTATGGAAATGGCCTTAGTCTCAGAGGAAGGCAAGGGCAACCCCACCCCCCAGCGAATCTGGCCAAGAAAGCCCTGTGATATGTTCACCTTAGGGTCTCAACATGTCACAAATGACTTGAAGGCAAAAAACAACAACAAATTAAATGTATTGCATATACACACACATATGACCTGCAATGATAGATATTCTTATATGGAGATGAGAACCCGTTTCAGTTATATACTCATTTGTGAATTAACCAGATGCAAGCCAGGCTTTGAGCGTCGTCAGCTGTGATGCTTCGCCAAAGCAAGAGGCAAAAAAACGGCTGAAGGGGACTGTATGTGGACACACACTGAGAAAGAAGTGCACCTTCTGCCTCACCCACTCTAAGTACACACTCTCCAACATTTCCCAGATGAAAACTGGGACACTTGTGGCCAAGCAACATCAGTGCGTGGTCCAAGATAGCAAAAGGTATTAATGAGAAAGAACAGACAAGCTGGGAGAGGCTGCAGTAGTTCCCTTTTGCCTGAGCCTACTGGCAAGGACAAGATTGTGCCCTCTCCTCTCCTGTCTTTGCTGCTGAATTAACTGAGTAGAAATGTCTTTTGCACCATAATTTCAGTTTGTAGCAAGTGAAGCAAACTGAAGACAAAGGGCAAAGGTGAGACAAGGAGGGAAAAATTGGGACATTTTAAAAAGAGCTAGAAAAGTGGGAAGACAGGATTAATTGGGGTAGATGGAGGGTATGTATGTACAGCTGGAAAATGAAGAAAACTAACAAGAAAAAAAAATCATTTGAAATGTCCTGCTTGAAAAGAGTTCTGTATATACCATGGCTCATCGAAAAGATTAAAAAGTTGGTCTTACAACAAACCAAACCTGATTTCTCCTTAGAAGCCCAAATGACTATTCTGAAGCTACCATGTTTTGGGCATATGATAACACAGCTCACTGGAAAAGATGATAATGTTTAGTAAAGAGCATAACAGTATGAAAAGAGGGAGACGAGGGCCCTTTCTGCAGGACGGCAGCATCTTGTTATGGGGATGCAAGAGGAGCAGGACCACAACAATGCTTCTGCATGACATCATCGTGGTCCCACGCTTCTTGTGTTGCCAGCTGGTGTGGTCATGGGGTGTATATTGATGGAGAAATCCCATCAATGACTCCCGATCACACGAACCTTCCGTTCCAGCTGACCGTGCAGAAAGACCGAAAGCATGATCTGCTTGCTTCCTCCTCCATGGCAGCATGGGAAGAAAGCAGGCTGCAGTGTGGAAGGAAGGGCATGTCTCTTGTGCTCCTTTCTGCAGGCAGCCAGTCACGTGCTGAGAGGAGTGCCAGGGACACACTCCCATACTGGCAGAGGCACTGCCGGGACCACGATGGGACAATGCAGGGGAGTGTCCTCCTGCAGAAAAGGCCTAGATTATAGGTAGATTGACTCAATGAAGAAAGCCATGGCCGTGGCTCTGCAAGATCTGAGGTGGGCAATTGAAGACTGGGGCTCTTGGACGTCTCTCATTCATTGGGTTGCCCTAAGCTTGAAGCTGGCTTGATGGCATACGTAACAACAACAAATCTTATTTCTCCAGCAGTGGTTGATTGTCAGTGTTCCTCTATCCTTCCAAACTCTAGAGGAAATTAGCTGCTCTAGTAGTGAAACTGGCAAAACATGAATCATGGGTTTGGAAAGGTGGCCAGGGGTTCCTAGGAGCCTTTGTGTTTTCCTATGATTTCTCACCTTCTCTGTACGTATCTAGGAAAATTTTATAATCCACAAGAGCAAAGCTCATATTTTTGAAGAGGATATTGGGGATGTGTTTAATGAAATCCACAACCACGACTTCCTCCATTTTAATCATATTATGCCCCCCGTCATCTTACCAAAAACAAAAAAACAAGAGTTAAGGAAGAAGTACAAAATAGAAGAGATGCAGGAACATTTCAACATCTCTGTTTCCAATAGTCATAATGCAGGTCCTTGTCCCAGTAGTGTTCAGCAGTCATAATCTGACTTCAATGACCAGCATCCAATAGTGTCATTATACTAGTGCAAATGTTATTGTACTTTTGGACACTAAGGCCATTTCTACACTGCATTGTTATAGTGCTTTTATTCCACTTTCAACCTCCCATGGAACCCTGGGGTTTGCATTTTAGGGAGGGGCCTTTAGAATTCTCAGCCAGAGAGCTCTTGGGCCTCAGGAAACTATAAGCCCTAGAATTCCACAGGATGTTGAAAGTGGAATAATAGCACTATACCAGTGTAGTGCGGAAATGGCCCTAAATCTGAATCCTTTTGGTTAGTCTGAGCTACAATCAATCCACTGAATCAATTGCTGAATGGGGATTCAATACATGGATGAACCTCATTGATTCAATCAGTCTGCTAACTGTGATTAACAGTAGGATTCAGGCTTGAGATACAAGCTTCGACACAAGGGATGGAATCTAGTAAGTTTTCTAATTGTGTTAACTGGTTGCACAACCCATAGCACAAGCAGCAGTATGCCTAGGGTCGCAAGAACAAATGTGTGACCTCTTTGCACAGCTGGAAAAAACAACAATGTACTTCGGCAACCACAACTTTTTTCCTTTGCTAAATTTACTTTCGATTTAAAGCTAGTATGTGTATTTTTAACAGGATGTGACTCAATCCTGATGTGCATATAAATACTCTTAGACTGCAACTGTCTCATATTTCATAGGTTCATAGAGTTGGAAGATACCACAGGGGCCATCCAGTCCAACCCCCAGCTATGCAGGAACCCACATCAAAGGACTCCTGACAGATGACCATCCAGCCTCTGCTTAAAACCCCCCAAAGAAGGAGACTCCGCCACACTCTGAGGCAGCATATTCCACTGCCGGACAGCTCTGACCGTCAGGAAGTTCTTCCTGGGGTCAGGTGGAATCTCTTTTCCTGTAGTTGGAATCTATTGCTTCCTGTCCTAGCCTTTGGAGCAGCGGAAAACAACCCCTCTCCCTCCTTGACATGACATGCCTTCAAATATTTAAACATGGCTATCATGTCCCCTCTTAATCTTCTCTTCTGCAGACTAAACATACCCATTTTCCTAAGATGCTTCTCATAGGGCATGGCTTCTGGACCCTTCACCATTTTGGTTGCCCTCCTCTGGACACACTGCAGTTTGTTGATATCCTTCTTGAATTGAGGTGCCCAGAAATGGACATAATATTCCAAATGAGGTTTAACCAAAGCAGAATAGAGTGGTACCATTACCTCTCTTGATCTATTCTCCTATTGATGCAACCAAGAATTGCTTTGGCTTTCTTGGCTATCACATCACACTGCTGACTCATGTTCAGCTTGTGATCTACCAAGACTCCTAGATCCCTTTCACACGTACTGCTATCCAGCCACGCGTCTCCCATCCTATATTTGTGCCTAAGTGTAGGACCTTGCATTTCTCTCTCTTCAAATTCATTTCGTTAGCTTTGGCCCAGCTCTCCAATCTGTCAAGGTCATTTTGAATTCTGATCCTGTCCTCTGGAGTAGTAGCAACCCCTCCCAATTTGGTGTCATCCGCAAATTTGATCAGCACGCCCTCTACTTCTTCATCCAAGTCACTGATGAAGATGTTGAATAGCACTGGGCCCCAGACAGAACCCTGTGGCACCCCACTAGTCACTTCTCTCCAGGATAAAAAGCAGCATCTTCCCTTTCTTCTCTCTCTTTGCCATTTTTGCTTCTACAACTTCCTCCTCTCTGATCATGCTTCGCTTCCCCACCAAGAAGATGGTGAGTTAAGAATGAAACTACTATCTTACCTAATCTTTTTGTTAGCTAGTGAGGATCTAGGCTGTCCAATGCATATGTAACTGTAAAATGTATTAGTAAATCTTTTTAAAGTTTGTAACCTGAAACTGCCTGCCTTGATTTGCTTTCCAAGTCAGTCTTAGTTCAGGGAAGCCACACAGAAATTGAGACATGATTTTTCTGCAACCCTGCTAAAAGAAGATTGATTCCCAGCAGTGTCAGCTTTCATAGAATTTCCCCCAAAGGACTAACACCCTGGGAAACTCTTTAAGTCCCAACAGTGCCAAACACCTATTGGGAAGCAGCAGTAGTGGGTGATACTGGTGGAGAATCTCTCAGAGACAACAGCAGTGGCAGCTAACTCTTGTTAGTACTGCACAGAAGTAGTGCTGTAAACCATTTCCAAGTGTCTTTTACCAAGTACACTCTATGACAAGAATTCTACATATCCATTGCTTAAATATGAATCCCAGGATTCCATCAGATGCTGTCATGGCAGATAAGTGACACTGTAGTATTGTAGCATTTGAAATAGTTTGATCCCTCTGTCAAAGCATCTTGATCCAACCCCCACCTCCCCGGGCTACAGATGCAATGTGGCCAAAACGTGAAAATTCATTTTGCAGTTTTCTTGGCCAAGTCAGTTCCTCAGGAGCCACATGTTGATTCATGTAAAGCAAAAAAAAAAAAAAAACATGCTAGGGGAAAGACAAGTCCCTTCCTTAATATTACAAAACTCTTTGCAGTTTCCTAACCGCCTACCTGTGGCTTTGATCTAAGGAATCAATGAAATGCTTCAGTCCCCAAAGGCAGCTTCACAAAGCTCCTTTTCAGCTTTCTAGTGTCTGTTGTCATCTTACTACAACATGTTTATGAGTGTTGCTACAAGCACCCTCCAATTCTTTGAACAATGAGAACTCCACTGGTACATTGTCACCCAGCTTTGATTTCCTTTCACTGGAGACTTAATGGGATTTTATAACATCTACGTTTCTTTGCAAATATATAAGCTGAACAATGAGTTTAGAAACCTGCAGTATGGATGAGTCCAGCAGCACCAAAAGGGTAGACATCCAGGCTTCCACTCAACATAATGAGCAGAAGGAACTCAAACATAGCAGAGCTGACTTACCACATTTTGATAGGATTTTCTCAGTGGCTGCCCCTAGACATTGGAACACCTTCCCTTCTGACGGAGGCCAGAATGCCTCCCCCCACTGACCTTGCTATCGTTCCATCAGCAGGCAAAACCCTTTTAATTCCAAGAGGCTTTAAAGTAGAAAGCTTTTTTTTTTAATGGACTAAGGGAGCTGCATTGTTTTAAACTAACCTGTTTAATAGCTTTTTATGGTTGTAATTGCAGTTGATCTTTTTAAGTGTAGGTTTGAATTGTTTTAATATTGTGAATAGTTCAATTCCATTTTAATGTTCCTTTTTGCCTGTTTTTAGCTGCATTGTTCTTTTTTAAACTGCAAACTGTTTGAGTCCCAGTTTGGGATGAAAGATGCGATACAACAACAAGAAGTTGTTAAATCTAGCATATAAAAGTCAAAGTTTGTCTGTGTCTGGGGAATTAGAGACACAGGATCTCCAATCTTTCTAATAAGTACTGTGTATGACAAAATAAAATTCTGGGTAATGCCAGGTATATATGCTAGTATAGTATGTTTCCATATGCAACAATGTTTTTTGGAAATACCTCAGTTACCTAAATCTTTTCTATAGAATAGATGACAATATACCTGGCAACTGTCCTGATTTGTCTGGGAACTTGTTACTCCAAAAGCTGGGGGACCTTGAGATCCTGCAGCAGTGGCCATGTGTCTGTGAAAAGGTGGGGAAATATTAGCGCAAAAGGGAGGCCGGCAAGAGGTGGGGTAACCTTGAGAGGTCTTTCAACACCCGTGTTTACCAGAATTAGTGCAGGAGTGCCAGTCAGAGAGATTCAAAGAATATCTTTAAAATGTCTTATTGGGGAATAAATCAATCGAGCACACAAGGTTCAAGCAGCCTCACAATCACACACGGCTAACTGGAGAAAAAGAGAGGAAAAGTTTGGATAGCAAAGTTCTTAGGGAAAAGTGGGTAATAATTGTCAGTCCTGAAGAGCAGGGGGACCAGCATTGTGAAGGCTGAAACCTGAAGGGCTGGGGGGTAGTAGGGGAACGAACCAACAGAGTGACAGCCTGCTTCCAAGGACTACCGGAAGGATTGCAGAGCAGATGAACAGAGTGATAGCTTGCATCCAAACGGCTGCGAGGAACTGCAAAACAGTCAGGGCTTAAATACCAGTGACGTAGAATCAAGTCAACTGAGTTGGACTCAAATCAGCCTTAAGCCACTTCAGTGACTCAACTCAAGACTTGCATATTTTTAATGACTGACTTGCTGCCCTTGGTTCAGTAACATAACAGATTCATCTAGAAATCTTACAACTTACAACTGATCTGTCTCAAGCCCAAAGTGTGGACACATTTCTTAGAGGGAACAGCAAATGGGTTAGGCAATGGGCTTGAGGTGGGGTTGAGGTCTGCTCAGCAGCCTATCCCCACTTTGTGTAGGAGGAGTTTTCTAAAACTTTTCCTAAGAGCAGAAGGCAAGATTCATGTCCAGAGTGCACGGTGTGTACCACAGAGGAGAAGAGAAAGTATCTTAGGCAATGGACTTGAGGAGGAAGGATTACAATTTAAATCTGTCTGTACATTCTGATTCTACAGCCACAACTACATAACTGTGAAGCTTCAGTAACTGGGAATAAGAAGGATCCTATTCTCCACTTCTGAAAAAGCCTACAGCTTTGCAAATGGGAACTAAGAAGGATCCTATTCCCACTTCCAAAGCTGCAGATGACAAAATCACAAAAGTGGAGGGTCAACTGTACTTAAATTGTTAAAACTGACTTTATTCAACTCTGTCGAGAAATTCTGGAATACACACTGGGGTATACGTTGGCTCTCAGACTTGAGACTTGACTTGAGACTTGAAAGTATCTTGCGAGGACTTGAGACTCAACCTGAGACTTGAAAGTAGAGACTTGAGACTTGACATGAGACTTGGAGCAAAAGACTTAAATACATCACTGTAAATACCGTTTCTACATTTTGAAGTGGAGCTTCTGGCAAAGCTCAGCACTTTCTCACAAAACTGACTGACAAGAGATTGTTTTGACACCGGGTCAACAGAATCATAGAAATCCTGGCAGCCTCTTGAAATTTGGATTGGCAGGGGAAATATTTGGGTGAGAACCCAAAAGGAACAGTCTGGTCTCTGGTCATCCCCGGATCTGCTCAGAAAACCAAACATTTTTTTTATAGGAAAGAGAGATTAGCTTCTGCTCCTGGATGCCAGGACTTTCATCTCAGTTTCGTTTTGAATTTTATGCCCTGCTCACGTCTTAGCAGCCTGACCTGATAACAACTCTTCCTCCAGCCAGCATGCATCCAGTCATGCATTTCCAGCCATACATATGTTTACGTTATATAAAAATGATATCCCTCCCCAGTCTTGCTATCTTGCAGGTTGGATACACAAAGGGTAGTAACAACACTCTTAGTTAGTTCTCTGTCATCCCACTTTTTCAGCTGCCTGTAAAATGTCCCAGTTTCTTCCCCACCTCCGAACTTTTGCCTTTGTCCTCAGGTTACTTCCATTGCCACAAACTGAGTTCAAAATACAAAAGCAGTGTGTACTCAGTTAATTCACTATGAGGGGAAAGAATCTTGTCCTTGCCAGTGGGCTCGGGCAAAAACAAGCTTCTGGAGGCTACCCTAGCTAATGTTCTTCCTTCTTGGCATCTTGACTTTGCTTGCCCTCCTTTTATGCCTGTGAAATATTGGAAGTGTATACTACAATCACTCTGGCTAGTAAGCCCCACACACTTGGCCTGTATGGGGCTAACATTGAATATAAAAGCATTGGAACCACCTGCGTTCCCCTTTCAAGAAAGAAAGCATTTCAAAACAAAAAGCCTCTGCCAAAATGATGAAAATATATTCTCTTCCAAGTTGAGAGCACACCAAGACATTAAAACATCAATAATATATTAAAGCTTTAAACAAAGCACTCACACAGGCCCACAAATCCCCAGGGGGAATTAGAAAATAGAACTTAGCTGCAAACCATATTTTGCTGAGATCAGTTTAGACACTGTGTTGGCAACAGGAGCAAAAACGAAGCACTCGGAGGGGAGAAAATATTTTGGTTACTGTCAAAGCAAAAAATAAGCATACACCTTGACAGGCAGTCAAATTTCCAGTGTGGCTATGAATTCTTTCACAACTGCTTTCAAGTCTGCTCAGAAACAGGACATCTGAAAAGACCACAGGAATCTTCGGTCTCACAGGCTCTACAGACAGAGCTTCTGTGTGATTACTCTTCTCTTTTATCACCCAGAAGACATTTCTTTCTCTACACCTTGAAACTCAAGACCTGGCAATATAGCATATTTGGGACAAAGGTTGAGCTCTGCTGGTCGATACATAATCTCTGATGTGTAAGTAGCAGTTCTCAAAGAAAGAAAATCAAAGGAAGATTGGAAAGAGGAAATGCTGAATTGGGTTGTATTCACAAATCCCAACCGATTAGCAGACGTATGAACAGATACCATGGTTTCTTGGCACACTGTGATGGACATCCTGTTGATTTGTCCAACTAGAGTTGACCAGTACAATCAATTGAGGAATGTAGGTAAATCCCACGGACTGAATAGATCTCCTCTAGTCAGGACCAACAGCAGGATTTCAGCCTGTCTGCATCTCAAGATGTGTGTTTTCATTACAGTTACGTATGATGATGGTAATATCAAAAGACATCTTCACAGCAGAGTTTTTGACTTCATGGAACTGATTCTCGGTAAGCAGATTTATTGCTGTCACACCTCAGTCCTGACAGATGGTCTACATGAACTCCTACATGATTCCACCTGAACCTCAGGAGGAACTTCCTGACAGTCAGGGCTGTCCGGCAGTGGAATATGCTGCCTCGGAGTGTGGTGGAGTCTCCTTCCTTGGAGGTTTTTAAGCAGAGGCTGGATGGCCATCTGTCGGGAGTGCTTTGAGGGTGTTCCTGCATGGCAGGGGGTTGGACTGGATGGCCCGTGTGGTCTCTTCCAACTCTACATTTCTATGATTCTATGATTCTATGATTCTATGATTCTATGAATGACCTATATCTTCTTACACAACTCTTTGAAGATTTCTGGTTGGGGTTACAATTTAAAACTGTCTGTACATTCTGATTCTATACCCACAACTACATAACTGTGCTTAAATACTTGTGGCATTGTGATACTGTACTCCACCAGGACATCTGAAGAAGTGGAGTGAAATCTACCAAATTTCATACTAACTAAAGCAGTGAATAGATTCCTACCCTCAAAACCAAAACCCAACTTTTAAGCAACACAATCTCCTCACCCGGTCCAACAGAGCCAGTTCCATGTTGTTGGAGAGTGAGGGGATCAGTGCAGATGTATCCAGCTATTTTCCTGTAGCTGAAGGCACTGCAACAGGCACCCTGAGGAATATCCATAGGTGCTCAGGAAGTCTCTGCAGATGATGCCCTCACAGGGCAGAAACTAAGAACACTTGATTTTCCTCCCCTACTTCTTAAAAATTATATGCAAGCACACACACACAACCAGTGAATATATATATATATTCCAAGGGCACACAAATAGACTTTAGTCAGTTGAGAAAATTAAGAAAACATCATGTCCTGCTGGTTTCACCAAAGTGAGGCCCTATAGATGTTCATGTATAAAACTTACTTCTCAGGAGAGACACACTGCACTGTTAAGAAGCCCAAAAGCCATAGTACTTGACAGAAATCTAGCATTTAGATGTTCTTTTTTTAAAAAAAGTAACTTTAAAAGAATTTAAATAGTACCCTGACCCCAAACAACCAGACGTCTCCATCCCCAAAACACTAACTTATTATAAACACAGAGCTTTTTAAATAATGTTTTACATTCCCCTTTCCCAAAAACAGCAAATGTTTTTGTTTGTTATCTAAAAATCCTTCAATGCTACCAGCCACTGGCCTATGGCACAAAAGATGTTCTACCTCATTGTCATTGCAACACCCACAAAAGAGCAGGAGGCAGCACCAACCAGAGCTGAAACACACGACATACCCTCCAATGGTCCCAATTTGGCAGGGACAGTCCCAATTAACCCTCTGTTATCCCACTTTCAGCTACTTTGAAAATGTCCCAGTTTCTTTCTTCTCCTCCCACTTTCCCCCTGACTTCAGTTGCTACAAACTGAGTTCAAAGCGCAAAAAGTAAGTTCACACTCATAATTCTGCATGAGGAAGAAAAGAAGGGTTAGAATCCTGCCCTTCCTTGCAAAATCAGGCAAAAAGCAAACTGCTGCAGACTCTCCATGAAGTGTCTTTCCTCATCAGCAACTTTTGCTGTCTTGGTCACACTCTGACGTTGCTTGGACATATGTGTCCTGGTTTTCATATATGAAATGTTAGAAGGTGACATATAATATCACCCTCAGCACACTGAATTTTGAAAGCTACACATAATCAGGCCTGGTTAACACCTTGGTTAAGACCACTAGTGAATACCAGGGATCTCCAATGAAGAATTCTGCCCGACATACAGGAGAATGACTCCCATTTAGAGTTGGCACTACTGGGCAAGTTGAACCAATAATCTGACAGTTTCCTTTCTTCCTATGATATTCCTCTTCCAGCATTTACTGGGGCCATACCCCATAGATAACTTGAAGAGTTACGCTGCAAAAGAAATAATGTCATAGTAAGTTAAATTTGTAACGTAGTTACAATTATAATGTAATTATAATGTACACTATGCAAGCAGAAGGCTAGGATCTCAGCTGCTTCTTTGAAGCATCTGCCCACCACTGTTGTTTCCGGCCAGTCATGCAGACCTTTGAAGTAACTAGTTAAAAGTAACTAGCTACGGTGTAAATAAAGACATTTCCCAATAGGTGTTTTGTAACCAGTTACTTCTAAGGTCTGCTTAACAGGCTGGAAATAAGAAACAGATATTTCAAAGAAACAACGGAAGTCTTGGCTTGTGATTGCATAGCATAGATCGATGCTCCCACAGTTAAGTGGTGATTGAATTAATCAAGGCACCGATTTATTTGGTGAATAGTTACACACCATCCAAGAATGCACAGCTGTAGGTGCAGCAGTTACACTGATAGAACTCTATTTATGCAGCTGTGAATCGAGCACCAATATTACGCCAAAAAAGTACAACCACCATGGCTAAACACCAACAGGATACTTTCCAAACTTTGAGTACAGACAGAGATGGGTTGAGTAGAGCGTTGAACATCTCTTGGGGAAAAATTCCCTTATGGAAAAAAATTTGTTGTTTTCAGCTTGGAGAGATCAGCCTGTTAGAGAAGAATGCGTGGGGAACGTTCTGACATTTTCTGTAGTTCTACATGCTTAAAATAATAATAATAATAAAAAAAAAGTCCTAGCTTTTCAGAGGAAACATTTCCCATGGCAGAATAATGAGGATTAATTACCTCACATTCAGAGAGGAAATCATCCCATCCATAATTTGTCATGTCTATTCTGTGCTTCTCTGCAAATGCATTGTTTCTCTTTAGAAGGAAAGCAATGATGGATGAAGTGGGAAAGGACTACCTATCTGCCTGCAGCAAAATCAGGTTGCAGAGGTTTTTCTTCAAAGGAGGCCATGAGAAATTTAAAAGCAACTTGTTAGGCACCTGATCCTAATTTGTGCATAACTAAATCAACTCTATGTATGTAAAGAACAGCTGCTGCACATTAGAAGTTATTCAAAAATAACTCACCCCACAAATAAATCCAAGCAACAGTTGGATGATAACCGGGACAAACCCCTCCTCAGTGCAGGAAACCGAGATCATCAGAGGCAACTCATAGGCCATCCCAAAACACTTTTGCTGCCTGAGGCAAAGGAAAAAATGCCCGCCCTGCCATCTCACCCAGAAAATTCAACGGGACTTCCAACCAGAAGCTACTACAACACTGGCAAAATGGCAGAATTTTCCATGAGACCCAAAGGGAACAGTTTGGCTTAAAGCAGCGGGTCTCAACCTGTGGGTCGCGACCCCTTTGGGGGTCGAACGACCCTTTCACAGGGGTCGCCTAAGACCATCGGAAATGTGTGTTTTCCAATGGCCTTAGGAACCGAGACACCTCTCTCGCTAGGAAGCAGGGCGCGGGCGCCGAGAGCGGAGGCGGTACCTGCCCACCGCCATCACCGCTTCCTCCTTCCCACTCCCTCAAACAACCCTGGCTTCTATTTTCGCCATGCAACCGAAGCCTTAGAGACGGCCCGCCCCCGCTCGGCGTCCGCCGCTCTCATTGCGTGCCTCGCCCCGGCTCAGGCACCAAAGCATCAATGAACAGGTTTGAAAGAGACTCTCCTTCAAGGAGAAAGAAGGAGCGCTTGCTCCAGGGTCGAGGAAGTGGGCGGAGCCAGCCAGCCAGCCGGTCGCCTGTGTACCGGGGTCACGTGTCTCCCCTCTGAGCTTTCCTCCCTCGCTGATTCGTGGCTCCGCGTGACGTTTTGAACTGAGAAGTTTGCGCAGTGCCAGGTGTCAATTTAGGAGATAGAGGGGAGTCGCCTTTCAGGGCCATTTCTGCACCTCTCTGTTATAGTGTTGTTATTCCACTTTCTACATCCTATGGAATTCTGGGGTTTGTAGTTTACAATTACAAATTGTAGTTTACAATTCTTAAGTGCCCCTCCCTAAACGGCAAATCCCAGGACTCCATAGGATGTTGAAAGTGGAATAATAGCACTGTAACAATCTAGTGTGGAAAGGCTCTTAGTCTGTCACCCACCAAGCCCCCACGAGGTATAACTAGAGTTACCACCCCCATTATAGGGGTGCCAGGCTGAAAACTGGTCGGGGCAGCTCTACTTTTCTTTCGTGGTTGTGTAGAAGAGGGAATTTCAGTGGGTGTTTGCTTGACAGTAGACATGACAGGATATTTTCTTTAAGAGAATTATTCACAGAATTCTCTGCGCCTATACGACTCCCTTTGGTTTTAAAAAGATGTGATTGTTCCAGGCGAGTTTTAATCGTACATAGGCCTATCTTTTATACTGCAAGTTTTACTGTTTTAAACATTTTGTGTTTAAGCATTTCATGTTTAAAACTCTGCCAGATATTTGATTGTTCTTACCTTGTGAACTGACTTCAAAAGCAGTATAGAAATATTTGAAGTAAGATAAATTTTGCTCGGCCATTAATTCTTGACTACATGCCAAGCAAAATTTTACATCCACGCGGACGCAGATTGAACTGGAAGTTTAGCTGCACAGTTAGTCCAAACTGTGCATATTAGTCCATTTACTCCAAAGTAGCCCTGCTGATGTCATTATTTATTCATTGCCATGATGACATAAGCAGTTGAGAGGTGTGCAGTCTCAGCAGCCTTGATGTACTTGACTGTGGAGTACAAATATGCTATGTTGACACAAGCCTGGCTCACTTCATCAGTTTTTCCTGACAGTGCATTTGAAAGATCTAGGGTGAGAATGACATGGCTGTTATTTTTGCCAAAGATCTCCAAGATTTTTAATTTTTTTAAAATTTAAAGTGCTTTTTTTAAAAGAAAAAAGAAAAGAAAAGCGAAGGTATTGGAGCAAGCACATTTGTTAAGTCTTTTTTGTACATCTCCTCCTGCTGACTTTTGCCAAGCAAATTGTCAGAATTGGTCATTTTTTCATGTTTACAACCCTGTTGATCACACCCAGAATGCTGCCAATGTTAAAAAGCCTTGAATAAAAGCCAGGTGCTTCCTTGGGAATCAAGCCCAGTTTCTGTCGTGGGAAACATGGAATGTAGGAAGGAATTAGGTAAAGATTTCTGCTAAGGCTGGCTTCTGTTACTAAGTTAGATACATTTTCAGAGGTTGCAATAGTAAAACTTTGAAAAACTAAGGAGAGACTTTGAATTCAAGGGAACCATTCTGAAGGTATAATACATAACGTATATATTAAGTGAAATATCCAGAAGGTCTTCAGGCCCAGCCAGTCATTCATCCATTTTACACCAGTCAATAAAACACAAGAAAACAGCTATGTTGAATTGTATTGGAGAAGCCTATCTGCTGTTCTCAGATATCTTATGTTTTTGTTATTTGGATATGAAGAAGCATGTTACTTTTATACATGTACAAAATGTTTTGTCAGGTTCATTTGCAATGCAAACTGTGCTCTGATGTTGGAGGAAGGTTAATATCCCTAGAAAATGAGGTAATACTAGGGTGACTAATTTTGCCTGTTTTTTGAACCCAGTTTTTAAAAAATTCAACGGAATGGTTAGGATGATTGCTTGATACATTCTATCTGACTTGATTGCTAGAGCGGGAGTGCAGATTGGACAATTTTTGCCACCGTCCTTGTTGATCATTTAAATTAGGAGGAGATCTGCGGATTGAGGATGATAAGGGACTTGGGGAGCAAAAGAAGGGCTGAGGAGCCACAGTTCCTCGTTCCTGGTCCGGAGGAAGTTATGCTAGGCTCTGTCCGCTGTTATAGATTGTCTTGTGGATATAACTAAACCAGACTTGACACTGGTGGCAAGTACCACAAACAAAACGTAGCAGCCGTTGAAGCTTCATATTTGGTGGCACTCAGAATCGCCAGAGCTATGAAATCTCACACCACTGCTGAGGATTTACTGTTGCCAGTGGCCAAAGACATTGTTCGAGTTATGATCGGAGACGAATTTGTTACGAAATTGAGTGCAATTTCCTTATCTAACGACACTGTCCGCAGAAGAATAGATGACATGTCTGCTGATATTCTTGATCAGGTAATCCAGGAAATTAAATCTGCTCCACTTCCAGTATTTAGTATCCAGCTTGATGAATCTACAGACGTTGCAAACTGTTCACAGTTACTGGTTTACGTGAGGTATATTAATGATGGCGACTTTTCTTTTTTGCAAACCTCTTGAAACGACAATTACTGCACATGATGTATTTGACACAGTTGGTTCATTTCTGAAAGAGCATAAGATCTCTTGGAAAAAGGTTTGTGGTGTTTGCACAGATGGTGCTCCAGCTATGCTAGGATGTCGATCTGCATTTCAGCGTTTGGTACTGAATGAGTCACCAAAAGTCATCGGAACTCACTGTATGATTCATCGGCAAATATTAGCAACGAAGACGCTGCCACAAGAGTTACAAGAAGTAATGAAAAGCATCATAAGTTCTGTCAATTTTGTAAAGGCGAGCACTTTAAACAGTCGACTGTTTTCGCAACTGTGCAACGAGTTGGATGCGCCGAACAATGCTCTGCTATTTCACACTGAAGTGAGATGGTTGTGGAGAGGAAAAGTTTTAAAACGTGTTTTTGAGCTTTGTAATGAATTCAAAATGTTTTTTAATCAGAAAGCAAGACCGCAGTTCAAAGCACTTTTCAGCGATAAAAGTGAACTGCAGAAAATAGCTTACTTGGTTGACAATTTTGCCATCTTGAATGAGTTAAATTTATCACTGCAAGGACCAAATGCAACATGCCTCGATTTGTCTGAAAAGATCCAATCATTCCAAATGAAACTTCAGCTTTGGCAAAAAAAATTGGATGAAAATAAAATTTACATGTTGCCTACCTTATTTGCTTTCTTTGAGGAACATGACATTGAACCAGACAAAAGGATTACGATGATAATTTCTGTGAAAGAACACTTGCACATGCTTGCAGACGAAATTTTATCGTACTTTCCAAATCTACCTGACACCCCATTTGCACTTGCCAGAGGCCCATTCACAGTCAAAGTTGAAGATGTTCCTGAGACAGCACAAGAGGAGTTCATTGAACTTATTAACAGCGATGCAGCGAGAACTGATTTCTCTACAATGCCAGTTACAAAATTCTGGATCAAGTGTTTGCAGTCATATCCTGTTCTGTCTGAGACTGTGTTGCGCCATCTTCTTCATTTCCAACAACGTATCTTTGTGAAACAGGGTTTTCCAGCTTGTTGGTTATCAAGTCTAAATACAGAAGTAGACTTGTTGTGGAAGATGATCTTCGTTGTGCTCTTGCAAAGACTGCCCCGAGAATTTCTGATCTGGTGAGAAAGAAGCAATCTCAGTTCCTGTCGCATGGCACGCGTGAGCGGTCGTTCGGAATAGCGCTGCGCAATTCCGAACCTCCACCTGCTGGCTCCAGCCGGTTCGAGAGCCATCTGAACCAGTTAGACATCCCCTCGGTAAGGGGGATGCGGAAAAGGTCCGAAGGGGATCCAGAAGTCCGGTGCTGAGCTCTCTCTGAAAGGAGAAAGCGGAGGCGCTGTGAAGGATCGTAGGACCGTGACGGAACCTCCAGGCCCGCCGCTTTAGCGACACAAGCACCGCCGTCGACTTTTAAATCAAGAAGACACACAGAGACTACAATTAGCAACCCGATCTGGATTACAATTATTTAAGATCGCAAGAAGTGCCGACCTGCATTCGCTGAAAGTGAGCTGCTTTAGAAAGAGACCCCGAAGGCTGTGAGTTGGACTGAAAGGGCTGACAATTTAAAGCTACAGTAACCGGGTTGGTACAGTTAACTGAGAGATTCCAGATGGATGTGAACACTTATGGAATAGAACAAAAAGAGCAAGGAAGAATGTTGAAGTTACTGCGGGAAAACCCGCCTCATTTACTATCACATGTATACCAGGAGATTTTAAACCAAGAAAGAGAAGGTGAGACCGTCAAATCAGCAATGATATTGTGGGCTCAAAATCTCAGACATCCAATTCAATTAGAGCACTGGGAACAGAGCTGGCAACGGACACAAAAATTTACTGCAGCTCAGAACCTAAAAGAGAACTATTATAAGCTTTTTCATAGACGGTACATGACACCAGAAAAATTAAAGATATATAATACGGGAACAGGTCAGTGTTGGAAGTGTCAGGAGAATATTGGAACACTATTTCATACGTTTTGGTCATGTCCTAAGGCTAAAAAATATTGGAATGATATACATAATATGATATGTAAAATATTGAGGGTTCAAACTGATAAGAAACCTGAACTGTACTTATTAAATATGACACATGTGTTAGATGGAACTGTTGCAAAGAAATATTGGCAAATAATGCTGTATATGATTACGACAGCCCGTATTGAATATGCAAGGCTATGGAAAACTGAGCAGATACCTACAATAGAGCAATGGTGGGCAACTTTTATTGAAAATCGGAATGCAGATATAGTCTCTCAGAGATTAAAAGGAAAATCAGATGATGACATTAACAAAGAATGGCAAATTGTTCTGGAAATGGGTAGGGTGTTGACAGATAATAATTCCTAATTCATGGTAGCATGAGTAGTTAGAAGTAAAAATCAGTGGAATATCATGGAACATGTAAAGTAGGGTCGAAGAGCAGGATCTATCTTGTATGTTAACAAATGCAATGCGATGCATAATGTTGATATGTCAATGAAATAACACTATTGAAATCCAGAGAGGAGTGGAAGATAGCGGTAATAGTTCGGTAAAATGTACAATGAGAAATGTTGTTTTATACGATGTAATCACAATAAAATTAATTAAAAAAAAAAAGAACGAAGCAATCTCAACCTTCGCACTGACGTTGGCTTTTTACGCATACTGTCGCAAAATGTAGCAATGTAGTTTACTGTTGTTATATTAAGACTGTTACCCATGCTACACCATGCTTCAAGGTAAAATTTCATTTATTTGTAATTAGAAATAAATATTTCACAATATATAATTACATACTGTTTTTGTGATTAATCACTATGCTTTAATTATGTTCAATTTGTAACAATGAAAATACATCCTGCATATCAGATAGTTACATTACGATCCATAACAGTAGCAAAATTACAGTTATGAAGTAGCAACGAAAATAATTTTGTGGTCGGGGGCCACCACAACATGAGGAACTGTATTAAAGGGTCGCGACATTAGGAAGGTTGAGAACCACTGGCTTAGAGGATTCTGCAGGCCAAGATGCTCCATCATCTGCTACCTTTGGTAACTGCCTCCCTAATGCCTAAGGTTAGGGTTAGCTCTGATGCAGCACATGTGCTTATTAATATTATTTCTATAACTGAAGTGGGGAACAAGGCTTGGATAGGAGTTCTTGTTACCCCAAAAGGTGGGTGGCTCAAAGGTCCACCTGTGATGCCAGTTGCTCTATGAAACAGTGGGGAATTACTAGCTCAAAAGGGAGGCCTCCGAGAGGAGGGTAACCTGACAGGATCTCTAATACCTATGTATACTTGTACTAATGCAAGGACACTAGTTGGATATGAAAAGTATCTTTTGTTTTATTGAGGGAATATCGCAACCACACACAAGATCCAAGCAGTCTCGCAACCACACAAGGCTAATTGAAGGAAAGGAGAGACAAACTGGAGAGTGAAAAGTTAGAGCGAAGTGGGTGATATTTACCTATCCTGCAGAGAAAAGACAAAGTGATATGGCTCTGACTAAGGGTCTGAGGATAGTACAAGAATGGGAATCAGAACAGCAGAATGACAGTCTATGTCCAGAGTATTAAGAGCCAGGGTTTAAATACCCTCTGTTCTCCCTGAGGGGAAAGGTGTTAATGGCTCTCTGGCAGAGCAGACAATGGGGTCCAGAACAAGCTAATGGCTTGTTCAATTTGCAATTTATGCATAAATGCAATTTATACATGAATATATATAAACATAAATAGCATTAGGTGACAAAGGACTGATGAGAATCATGATAGCTTCTTAATGGTTGGTCAGGAGAGGAAACAATGGAAAGTTTCAGTAGGAAGAGGAAGCGGATTGAAGACAATCCATTGTTCTCTTGAGGTAGCTTCTGGTGCTTTTGTTTCTGAAGATTGAGTTATTGGAGGAACATTTGCAAGCTATTAACCCCAGAGCTTGCTCGACTATGACCTAGACATGCTCTGAGGTCCCATCTGACCTACTTTTGGACATATTTAGCCAGTCCTCTTTAGCCAGCATGGCTTTTCAGCCATAACAATGTATAATTTATATTCCGTGCCAATTAAATAATATTTACCAATTATACCATATCATGGAGTGGTGATATATGGCATGGTAACATTCTCTTCAGGTATTAAAGTATTTGACTGAACATTCCAACAGGGAAGTGTATAGCTCCCTCCCAATGTGGTATTTTCTCATAGAAAGCAATGAATCTAGACAGAAGAACTTTTGCTACTCATGGAAAGTTTCCACATAGTTGGAAAGGTTTTTCTTCAAAGTTCCCAATTATGTGGGCAGCTTTCATGTTTAGACTTGTTGCTTTCTATGTGAGGAGAGCAACAGAAGTGGAAATGGAGGAGGTAGAGTTAGAGACCTCCCTTCCTCATGTGATGAATTAAGATGCTTCACGAAGTAGGGGTATGGTAACTTCCCAGCAACCATTTTATTTATTGCATAAATCAATATTCAAACCAGGAGTTTAATGCCTCACAATATGTAGCAGAAAACTAAGCTAAAGCTAATAGAATGAAATCCAGCAGAGATAAGCACAACATTTTACATTTAGGCCCCAACAACCAAATGCACATTTATAGGAGGGGGGATACTCAACTTAGCAACAATAAATGTGAAAAAGACCTCAGAATTATTGTTGATTATAACCCAGCAGTGTGATGCTGCAGCAAAGATGGCTAATTACTACTACTACTACTACTACTACTACTACTACTACTACTACTATTATTATTATTATTATTATTATTATTATTATTATTATTATTTAACCTTCATTAATAGAAACATCATTTCAAAGTCAAAGGAAGTACTAGTCCTACTATATTCTGCTCCCATCAGACTTCATTTGGAGTACTACATTCAGCAATGGGAACTGCATTTTAGGAAAGATATAGACAATTTCGAGAGTGAGCGAAGGGCAGCAACGATGATGAAAGATACGGAGAACAAAAAATGAGGAATAGTTGAGGGGAGTTGGGCATGTTCAGGTTGATGACATAATCACACTCTTTAAATACCGCCACAGCTATCACAGAGAGGAGGGTGCAAGTTTGTTCTCTGCTGCCTCAGAGGGTAGGACAAGGTCTAACAGTTTGAAGTTACAAGAGGGTACATTTTGATTGAATATTAACAAGGAACTTCTTGATAGTAAGAGCCATTCAGCAACAGAACCAATTGCCTAGGTTGGTGGTGGGTTTCTTTCTCTGGACATCTTCAAAAGGAAGCTGGACAGCTACCTGTTGGGGATGCTTTAACTGGATTTCCTGCACTGAGATGATGTTTGGACTTGATGGCCTGAGAGCCCTTCCAACTCTGGGATTCTACACCAGGGCAGGCAACCTTTAGACCCTTCAGACGTGGACTACAACCTCCATAGTGACTGGCCATGCCAAACGAGGTTGATTGAAGTTGTAGCCTTGGAGAGCAACAGTTTACTTACCTTGGCATACACATTGTCATGAGCCCGGCTGAGCATGCTACCGACTCAGACGGGGACTCTGAGTTAGACGGGGAATCCCAGGCGGGGGTAGATCCCTGGGAGGGAGAGGGGGCTCCTGCAGAGGCAAGGGAGGGGTCTGCCAGCGATCCCACAGCAGTCCCCGAGCCAGTACCTCCAGCAGAGGAGACCAGTGCTTCGGGCTCGACAGAAGCTGCTGTTCCTGACTCCAGCCCGGAGTTTGCTGCAGACCCTCCCCCCATGTTCCTCCAGAGGCGGCGAGAGAAGGAGGCGGTTCGCAGATCAAAACACTTGCAGGAGAAGCGTCTGAAGTCTGAGGGCCTTCAGCTGTGAGCTGGGCCAACGGACGCTTGATCAGCCCAGCTGGGTTAAGGGCTATGTATTTAAGTCAGACGCTGGGGGGAGTTGGGCATGGGGCAACAACTGTCTTCCATCTGGGGAATCTGCATCCTGTATTTTTCGTTCCAGGCAAGCCCTAGCTGTTGAGTTTGCTGCCTCTTTTCGTTTGGGTGATGTAACCTCTTGTTTATTTTACTACTTATTACTAAAAGCCATACACTTCGGCTCCTGTTTTCTGTTCAAGCCGCCACCTGACATTGACACACATGATAGTCAAATTATGAATTGCCCCAAATAATGAGCAATACTGGGCAAGGTCAATCAGATTTGAAAAGCAATGTGGTGAGCTGACCCTGATCATTGGCTGTGCATGGTGGGACTGAAAGGACAAGAACTCTAGGTGAAAACAACTGGGAGAGTTGCTTCCCATATAGGAGACGACTGCCCCACTGTCACAGTTCCCCAATGCTATCAGACTCTTCTTCTTACTTCTTCCAGCCAACATAAGCCAATGGTCCAGGGTGGTGGAAGAAGTAACTCAACAATATCTTGGAACTGAAGACTGGGAACCATTGCTAGATGACAAGTGTGGAGCCATACCCTTGCCCTCTAACATCTCCTTTACCATCACCCAGAACAATTCAGAAGAGCACTCTTTCATGTATATCAAAGTATCAGACAACATCTTTCATGCAAACAAATCCCTTTTTTTCTTTTTTCTTGGCTGTACAAAACAAAAGTTTCAAGGTGAGGTTCAGCTGCTCGTACCCAAGGTGAGCTTATCGAAGAGGTACTCCCCCCTGCTATTCTGGGGCACTCCAAGGCTCCTCAAGTTGGTGAGATGGTCCCCCAGCCTTTTGATAGCTTTCACTTGATCCTCCAAGTATTCAGACTCCAGGAAGTCACACAGCTAAGAGATGAAAGACAAATATGACTATGTTAGGCAGACATCACTGTATCACAAAGCTCTGTAGATTAACCCCAAAGAGGAACCACGCAACAAAGTCTGAGCAAGACTTTGTTTGCAGGCTCACTGCCAAAGGCATCTAAGTATCCTGTTACGTAGAGTAACAGAGGTAAGTGTAATAGAGATTTGTCCATACTTTGAAAGCTAAATTTACTATTAAACTCCAAGACCAGAACTGAGGAATAGACAGCCCTCTAGATGTTATTGAACTGTAGCTCCCATCAGTCCCAGCCAGCATGGCTCATGGCAAAACACTTAAGAACTAGAGTCCCAACAACACTTGGAGAACTACAGGTTCCCCACTCCTGCCCAGCAAAATGGGTGTAAGCAAAAGCTTTTGGTGGCTCTCAAGTCACTGAGTATGAAAATCCACTCCAGGTTTCAATAAGTGCTTTAAGAAACTACTTTGATGACAAATTTCATCACCTTGGATAGATCCTTTCAATTCTAGAATGAAAGCATGTGTGGATTCACCACCACCTCTGCTATGGAAGCTATCAACCACCACTGGGCATTAACCATGTCTGCCAAGACTACTCACTTTGAGCTGGTTTCCAAGAACAGATTTCCTCTGAAAACAAGCTGCAGAGAACATTGCTGAGACAACACAGGATGCCTGCACTGCTAAAAATCTCAACCCTGATTTATCGTCACAAACTTTTTACAAGATATACATCCCAGTTTCCTCCAGACTGAAATCCAAGACTGGAACTGTGCATCCATTTTTTGCAACTAGCCATTACTCCTTTTGAGCATTATCCTTGGAATTGTTTGATCCTTTACTGTCCCTTATCTGCTTGTGGCAGTCTAATCTTTCATTGCAAGGACTCACATGGAGATCTCCCTTCTCTGTTGCCACTTTGTACAGATCCAGCAAGGCCTGGTTCGCTTTCTTTTCCAATTCCAAGGCACTCTGCAGGGTGTCCAGGCTGTCTCCCTACTTATCCTTCTCTGGTTTCTGGAACAAACAAACAAAAGTGCTTTTGAATTTACAGATCTGCTGTCTGCTGTTTATTGTCAGCCCACCGATCAGAATTATAGATGGGAGCATGGCTCAATAGAATTTCTATTACTCCTTTAAAAGAGGACCAGCCCAGGTGGTACTAACAAACCAGGTGAATATGTGATTTGCAACAATGCCTCCCAGTAGGAATTCTGTGCCCTGCCCACCCACCAACCAGCCTTGTGAGCAAGAACATAACACAACAGAAAGGGATTTGCTGAACAAAGCTAGTGGCTCATGGAAATAAAGGCTACAGTATTTGTTTGCTTTTCCCTTGGCTCCCTGATCTTTCTTTTTCATGAAATACTTTGCCTTTGTATTTTTCTCAGAAAACCAAATATCCCTATTTGTTGAGCACAGACTTGTTTTAGAAGAAGAAGGAGAAATGAAACTTTAAGCTGCATCTGGGCATTTTTTGCTATCATTCATCAAACCCTTTGCAGGGAAGTAGCAGGTTAGTGTTTTGTTCATGTACCAATAGCAAGGGTGGGAAATGCATTATGCCACAATTCTTCACCATTGGCCATTTTGACGGGTGTTTCTGGGAATTATAATTCAAACTATTCAGAAGGCCACAAAATTCCCCCACTGCTGTGGTAATGGATACCTGACTGGTTGCTCTAGTCTGGAATAATGGCTAGAGCTGCGTTTCTTAAACCCTAGCCCTGCAGCTATTTTGGATTTCAACTCCCAGACATTCTATCCAGGATTACCAATAGTTAGGAATTCTGAGAATTTAGAACCCAAACATCTGGAGGGCCAAAAATTGAGAAGTGCTGGGCTAGAGCATCTAACTTAAACTTGGGAGATCTGGGGCCCATTCACACTACACAATTATAAGGCTACCTTCCCCTTTAATTGCCATGGCAACATCCCTTGGAATCCTGCAGTCCTGGGATTTGCAGTTTAAGGAGGAGTATTTAGAATTCTCAGCCAGAGAGATCTAGTTCTTCCAAACTACAAACCTCAGGAAACCACAGGATGGAACCACAGCAATTAAGGTTGAATAACAACACTAGTGTGAAAGGGCCTCTGGATCCATATTAGAGAGATTTAAAGAATTTGACTCAAAAATTCCAAGATGAACTCACCTTCCAAAATGAATTTTTCATGCACCTTAAATGTTCCAATAGACTTTTCAGCTCAAAATACATTTTTAAATGCATAAAGGGATTGTGTTTAGAAATGTGAATTTTGAAAGAAAGTACACTTAGGGCCTTTCTTCACGACACGGTGACAGTGCTCTTCTTCCATTTTCAACATCTTGTGGAATTCTGGGGTTTGTAGTTTACTGAGGCCAAAGAACTCTCTGGCTGACAATTCTAAATGCCCCTCCCTAAGCTGCAAAGCCCAGGATTCCATAGGATGTTGAAAGTGGAATAATAGCACTATAACAGTGTAGTGTGGAAAGTTCCTCAGAAATGTATTTTACAATTGTTTTTAAAAATATGTATTTCAGTGAAACTTCACATACACACCCTCAGAATAACATGAAAGCCATACAGACCAAAGAGAGTCTGTTTTGCGTACCCATCTTTGTTCAGCTTCAGGGCGATCTTGGCCAAGTTGCTAGTTTCTTCCTCCAAGGGTATAAAAATAAATAGGAAATACCAGCCTCTCGGGGGGGAAAAAAGCCACAAAATGGATGCTTGGGGGCAGGAGAAAATCTGCAATTCATCATGCTCCCATTATCCCTGAAATATAGTTCTGGCTGATAGGAGGTTAAGTACATCTGAGAGGTCACAAGCTGTCCCTTCCAGTATACACATTGCCCAGCGGGTTTTGGAAGCTATGATTCAAGCAACAAAATTTCTCAGCTCTGCTAACAATGACTCCATCGTTCTTAATTATATGATTAAGGGCTATTGTTGTTCCTATTGTTAACTGCCATGAACTTATGGTGACTCTATGAATGAGAAACTTCCAGAGTCACTCTGTTATTAACAGCCCTACTCAGATCTTGCAGACTCAGGGCCATGGCTTCCTTGAGTCTATCCCGCGGAAGTGTCAACTTCCTCTTTTATTGCTGACTTCTACCTTATCCAGCAGTATTCTCTTTTCCATGAGTCATGCCTTTTTGTACTTTGTCTACAGTACACCAATCTCAGGCCATTTCTGCACTACACTGTTACAGTGCTATTATTCCACTTTCAACATCCTATGGAATCCTGGGGTTTGCAGTTTAGGGAGGAACATTTAGAATTCTCAGCCAGAGAGCTCTTTGGCCTCAGCAAACTACACACCTCAGAATTCCACAGGATGTTGAGAGTGGAATAATAGCACTAGAACAGTGTAGTGCAGAAATGGCCTCAATTTCATCATCTTGGCTTCAAGGGAGAGTTTAGGATTGGTTTGCTCTAATATTCATCTACTGGTTTTGTAGCAGTTCAGTGTATCTGTAGAACTCTTCTCCAGCAACTCATTTCAAATGAGTTGATTTTCTTCCTGTTTGCTTTCTTCACTGTCCAGCTTTTACAACCATACATAGAAATTTAAAATTTGAGGGCATGGACAAAATTTTACACAGCATATATGTATAACTACATTATCCATAGTTGCCTGTTCTGCTGTACTTTAATCATCCATGCTGTTGTTTTTGTGTGCCTTCAAGTGATTTCTGACTTATGGGGAACTCACATGATTTTCTTGGCAAGATTTGTTCAGGGTGGATTTTCTATTGCCTTCCTCTGAGGCTGAGAGGGTGTGAGATGCCTAAGGTCACCCACTGGCTTTCCATAGCTGAGCAGAGATTTGAACCCTGGTCTCCCAGAGCAGTGATGTCCAACCTTTGGTCCTCCAGGAGTTTCAGACTTCAGCTTCCAGAATTCCTGACTGTTAACCAAGTAGCTAGAGTTTCTGGGAGTTGAAGTCCCAAACACCTGGAGGACCAAAGGTTGGACATGACTGTCCCAGAGTCCTGAGAGCCAGTGTGGCTCTCAGCTTATAGTAGTTTGAGCATTAGACTACAATTTTGGAGATCAGGGTTTGAATCCCCACTCAGCCATGTAAACTCGCTGGATAACCATGGGCAAGTCACACACTGCCTTGGAGGGAGACAAAGGCAAACCTTCTCTCAACAGATCTTGCCAAGAAAGCCTCCTGAAAGGTTCACCTTAGAGCTTCTGTAAGCTGGAAACAACTTGAAGGTACTTAAACATCAAACCATCAAACGCCATGCTGGATCTCTAACGTTGTTCATGTGTGATGCATTAAATAAAGGATATAAACTTCTAGTTATCCTTTTAAGACAAGATCTGACAAACTTCATGCTCAGAGGAACAGACTAACAAATGAATGCACTCCTAAGCTTGCTTTATTGTCATTATTTTTTTTTCCGATCAGGTGCAAGTAGGCAAGAAAAACTATAGTAAGTTGCCTGTATCCATGCACTCACGTCTGTCCTTTTGCAATACAGAATGTATAACTGATTGTACTAAATCACCCTTTTCTCACCTTGAAATGGAACTAAATAGTGCAGAGAGTGTTTGAATGATGCTAGACGCTAGCACTACAATTATGTCCCAGACATTGCTATATTGTGTACAGCTCTCTTTAGGTATATGTCCTAAAAGAATAGTGTACTCTTACCTCAGTGGCATCCCAGGGGAATGTAAAACTGATATCAAATATGCCTTCCATGCCAGAGAGGTTGCCTGGGTAGGGACATAGACAAATAGATCGAATGACAAAACTTAGGTCAAGGCCAGGAAAATCCCCAGTCACATTTCCCAAGGAGACCTCAGGCTAGACACGTCCGCACGAACAAAGGGTCCTCAGCCACAAATAGCCAACTTGAGGGGATTACTGGGTTTTCCCCAGGTTGAACAACTCCAGCTTCAGAGAATCGTACAAGGGCGAGGTCTATTTACATGAACCAGTCATGAAAACCATCAAGTTACTATTGTGCGGCATTCTTCCTTTTATTTTGATCATCGTTCTTCCTGGGAGAGGGCCTGTCCTCGAGGCATGTTCTGCCCTATAAGTAGTCCCCATTTTTAAGAGTCTGTTTGGAGAACTCCCTGCCACGCTAGCAGACCGGCACTCTGTTAGTCGAGTGCTCCCCTCAGCTGCCTCTCTTTTCTGAGCTCCTTCCTTCTTGCTGCTTCCCAGACTGAAGGCTTCTGGACAGGTGCAGGATCACCGTCTTTACTCCCTCTCCACTATATCCCCTATAATTTTCACCTCTTTCCCTTCTCAATAGGCCTTGTGTGAGTGAGTGAGTGAGTGAGTGAGTGAGTGAGTGAGTGAGTGCGTTTGTTAATAAAATCCATTTATTAGTACGATTGTTTGGCTTTTTGCTTGGTCTGACCTTGTAAAAATTGGGTAGAAGATCCTGCTGAGTTACCCTGCCCTTCATTCTACTGAGGCTCTGCTAATTTCCCCAACCTTTGCATTTTTGGAGCAAATTAACGTGTCCTCCCACGGGACCACCAGAAGTACTTTCAAGATATAATCATTATTGGTTAATCATAATTGAATGCTACCAACATTCTGGTTAAGTAATTTCCACATAAAGCTCTGAATGTGTTTAGAATAATATTCAAATAGCATGTGCTAAATCAGATATCATTTAGAGTTCTGGAAACATTCCAGGAAACCTCATCATTGCCTCTAGGAGTCGTATTTATGATGATTAAGATGGCAAGAGAAAAAGCAATGGAGTGGTCACTGGTCTTTTGCAGACATGAGAAGTTTATTTTTTTTCCATGAAAAAGCCCCACTCCCACCCCTGTGGCTTTATCAGGTGTTTGACAAACAGAAACACAACAGGTGAGGCCTTGCCTTATTTTGCCTGTAGATGTGGTTATGGGGAAGGCCTCACCCATGAGATATTTGCTGCAATTGTTAAGGTAACAAGGGACCTGTGACAACGACACAGGTATTGGCAAAACCTTGTTAAATGCTGTCAGTATGTCTGTTGGGGGTAAAAAGTTTTCTGACCGTTTAGTGTCTTGTTTCTGATTTCCTATGCAATTCTAAATAAGCCATTCTGTCTTCTTGCAGGAACTGTGTCAAAAGTCAGAACAAAATAACTGACTGAGAAGATCCATTTGTGAATGATGACTATGGCCATTTCCGCATGGGGTATTTGAAACGGTGCAGTCCATCCTCCAAGGACGATGTCTGCACCTGGGAGCGGACTGGGTCCAGACTATTTAACGTGGATCCGCACCTCAGCCTGCTCCAGAATGACACCAAGTGGTCCTCCAGTGTGCTTTTGAAAGATCTGATTTTTCCGGTCTTTCAAAAGCATGGAGCGCGCCACTGCGAGCCTGCTCCCTTGTGCAGATTTGCAGGCTCACACCAATGAGAGCCTGCGATCTGCCGGGGGTGGGCTTTAGGCTGGCGAGCTTCAGCGGTTGGTCGAGAGTGGAGGGTGAGACCCTCGACCAACTGGAAGCGACCATTTTCGACGTGCGGAGCGATGAGCACGCACTGCTCCGGAGCAGCCTGGACCAGACCGGAGAGCCATAAGACCCGGTAAGTAGCGGCACAGGGCGATTCCCTTGCCCCATGCGGAAATGGCCTATGTTAGAGAACAGATCATTCTAACATTTTGTCCTGCAGTTTTAGGTTAAAAAATTATCTCTTTGGAAGCACCATAAAATCCCAATGTTTCAATAAAGCTTTGTTTTTCTGATCAGGCTACTATTGCAGGCAAGCTGACAGCAGGGATTAAGATACCCCTCCTTAAACTGCAAACTCCAGGATTCCATATGATGTTGAAAGTCGAATAATAACACTAAAACAGTGTAGTGCAGAAAGGCTCAAAGTCTAGGCCAGTGGTTCTTAACCTGTGGTCCACAGATCCCCAGGAGACCGTGATGTCCTCACAAGAGATCTGTGAAGGCTCCTACAGTTAAGAAAGAAAGAGACAGACAGACAAATTTGTATGGAATCTTTCCAATAAAAAACATGATAATACGAGTGTGCGCATTTAACTTTTCTCCCTACTCTCCAAATGTGAAGAGCTTTGAAGCAACTTTAAATAAATATTGGACAAGCTTTCAGGTTTTAAATATTGACTTTAGTCTTGGTGGTCCATGGCAACATAAGACATATAAAGGTGGGCTGTGGTAACAGACAGTTTAAGAACTGCTGGTCTCAGCTGTTCCATGATGAAGGTAAAATGAGCGGATTATTCTTTCTCACCTACTTAGCGAAATGGGATATGGAACACTTAAGGTATCCCACTTCCTTCTAGCCAGAAGATGGATACGGAGCAGAGTGGATGGTGAGATCTGGTGCCATGGTGACTGGTAAGGAAGCGGGGAGCTAGACTCCTTGCAAGCTGTAGCAACAAATTACCCCATGGAATAAAGAAGCTGCTGCTCTAGTAGTGGAACTAGTGATTTGCATGTTGCCCACATCTCTTGTCCAGAGCGAAGGCCCCCAAAACTGGAGAATTTGGGCCCCCATGACTTATGAAAACCAGAGACACAAGGCCAGACCCTGAGACCCGCAAACTCTATTCCAGGTATTCAAAGTCCAAGAATTCACACAAATGTGGAAGGAGGAAGCCTATTTCTATTTGATCTCTTTGAATTTTTATTATGTGTTTGTGGTTAATATATTTTCATTTCCTTTTTATTTAAATATTGACATATTTACCTGGTTGTCCAGGATTTTATTTTCTCATAGGTAATACTTGTTAGAAAGATTTGTGACCCTGTGTCTCTAATTCCCCAAACTGTCCTGTCCAGTACCTGTAATTTCTCCCCATATTCCTCAATCCAGTCTGTATTCAGAGTTATTAACATGCAGAAGTTGGATTCCTGAGGGAATACACTGCCCTCCTCCTTGCTGCTAGGCCTCATCTCCATAGCAATCAGCAGGCCCAAGAGCTCTCCGGCTGAGAATTCTAAAGGCCTCTTCTTAAAACTGCAAACCCCAGGATTCCATAGAATCTTCTAAGGCAGCCAATCATATGAGGTCTTTGCCTGACACAGCCATTCACATGAGGTCTTCTTGCCAGACACAGACAAACAAACAAACAAACAAACGTTGACTTTTATATATTAGTAGATTTGTCTGATCTGCAGGATCTGAAGGCGGCATACAATGAAATGAATTCAAACAATTTAAAAGACTTTTAAGATTTTCATGGGCACCTGGAATTCATCTGTGTTGAAAGGCACATTGCTATCACTTTCTGCATCACCAGGATTAGCAGTCATAATACTACTGCTAGTAATACTATTAGTAGCATCAGCATCAACAATAAAGTAACCATAAATTTAGTGTTATCTGACTCACAGACCATTAAATTGCTCCACCACTATATTTTTCCTTAACTGTCAGAGAAACAGAGCGGTATTTTGGTCACAGTATTATAAGTGTATTATGATTCCTTCTCCCAGATGGTGTATCCTTTTAATTAGAAGGCCTGATGAACATTTAATTAAAATCCTTCTTATGGCAACACGAGGTGTCTGTTTCATTTTACTTCCTAGCTGCTCTTTGAGCTAATGAGCACTTAAAGATGTCATCGTCTGGGGATTATTTCCACCACCCCATCTTTCTGGATTTTACTCAGAAGGGAGTACACAAGTCAATATTGGCATATCACCATGAGCCAAGAGCTCAACATGGGCTTCTTAATGAGCAAAGGAGGAATTCTTAATTGTTTTGTAACACTCTGGTGTCAAAGCAGCATGATTTCCTGGAGCATTCAAATCTTAATGAAATATAATTTGTCTGTTTTGTTTTTTAAAAAATTTTAAAAATGCACAAAAATGCCATTAGCTAGACATAGGGAAGAGGGACTTTATCACATTGTCTCTGCTCATTTTCTCCTTTTCTACTTTAAAGCCATTTCTACCCTACACTGTTATAGTGCTATTATTCCACTTTCAACCTCCTGTGGAGTTCTGGGGTTTGTAGTTCACTGAGGCCAAAGAGCTCTCTGGCTGAGAATTCTAAACGCCCCTCCCTAAACTGCAAACCCCAGGATTCCATAGGATGTGGAAAGTGGAATAACAGCTCTGTAACAGTGTGGTGTGGAAATGGCTTAAGTTTGTTGCAGCTATACTTTAGACTATCAGGGTCAGACTAGGTGTCCTCTGAGGACCCCCAGAAAACTTGCATGTAATGCTATTAATACAACATTACTGTCTGGATATTCCACAAAAGAAATATTCACCCCCGGAAAGTTAGGGTAACAATGTGCTTTTGTCCTGACCTCAAAAGGGTGAATTTGTGACTCTGCGGATAGGTGTCATGCCCCTGCCCCAGGACTCAAACAGGATGCTTCTCAACGGCCATACCCTAGAAACATGAGAGGAACAGTACTTACAGCAGCCAGTGTAGGTGGAAAAGGGAAAGCCCAGGATTCTTGGAGCCTGTATATAGTGAGGACTCATGAATCAGGCCAACAGCTGGGTAATACTCTAAGCCTATATAACAAGAGACCAGAATGGAAGGAGGCTGTTGTAGCCAACTAATTCTATTGGTAGAAGCAGCCCAGCTTACACTTGGACTCCTTGCCTGCTCTCCTAGAACCCTTGACCTTTGAGTCATCCATGAATTTTGCCATCGGACTCTCCCGCTCTGCATGTATGCCGACCGTCTCCCTAAATCTATTGTGAACTCAGACTGCAAAACGACTAAAACAAACTTTGCTCACCAGCTCCTGTTAATAGGTTAATTAGACAGCTTGAAGCCTTGGCTGGTGCCTGGCACAGGACAATGTGTCAGGGATTCCAGGTAGGGAACCTGGGAAAATGATCAGCCCACTGCAAAGAGGTTGCCTCATGCCCCAGCTGTGGGTAATTGCAAGGTTGCATAAGAAACCGGGGTCGTGTGCAGATGGTAGAGGGAGGTGTGCAAACCTCTACCTGATTGGTTGTAGATATGTATATAACAAAGGAACGCCAGTATGTATTTGTCTGTTGACCAAACCTGGTGCAAGCTTTTGTCCGTCTGTCCTATGTTTTGTATATAACGGAACTTTGCTGCAAGATAAAGTGCCTCCTGTTTTGGAAGAAACTCCTCTGTGTGTGAGTATCATTACTGGGGAACAAGGCTGTTGCTGTTGGCTCGCTGAATTCTGGTTTTTCCGCTGCGTTTCCGTGGGGCTGAAACTCCTATCATCCCCAACACAATGGTGATGAACTACAACTCTCATCATCCCTCACAATTTGCTGGTTGGAACATACTGATAGAGTTCTCCAATGATCACAAGACCACAGGGTTTTCTTTAATGTGTCTGTTCCTAAATACAGTTCTGGCTGGAAGATTACATTGTAAAAATCCAGGAAAGTACTTTTTGGTTAGCTTGTTTGTTTGAGAGATGAAATTTGGTAAATTTGCATGAAAAATTGAACTCAATTCTTCCTTTCCCCTTTTGCCACAATCCTTAGCCAGATCTTGGTAAAGAGAGGAAGTACTGTTAGATATTACACAGTGACTGCCTAGTCCTTTTTTATACAGAGCAGAAGTGATGGAAGGGAGACAGAATGGGTATAAATCTTTGAGTTCCATTCCATACCTTCTAATATTTTACAGATGAAAACCAGGACTCATGAGGCCAAACAACATCAGAGTGTGTTCAAGGAGACAAAAGTTACTAATAAGGAAGAACACATAAACTAGGAGAGGCTGAAGCATTTTGGTTTTGGCTGAGCCTACTGGGAAAGACAAGATTTCCTTCCTCCTCTCCACTCTCTCCTGCTCAGTTAATGGACTGCAAACTACTTTTCCATTGTTACCATACCCTACTACCCTGTTACCCTGTGAACTGGGGGTCCCGGGAGGGACACCAAAATGTGCTCAACAAAAGGTGGGGAAAATTAGCTTAGAGCACTGCTTAATGCTACGAGAGGCAGGGTAACTTAGCGAGATCTTGAACCCTATGTCTACGGGGTCGGGTCGAGTCAAGGAGAACACAGAAGTTGAAATAATAAATGATGTTTATTAAATACAAGCAAAACAGTGTATGCGATACACTCATACAAGATAACTAAAGAGAATAAAGGTTGGAGTGGTATAGAGGGATTTTTAGAGGGATTGCTGGTTTGGGTGATACTTCACCTGTCCTGAAGCCCAGAAAAATAGAGAGCGAGGCTGGGATGCGATGTAACTCAGCACGTGGAGCTGAGGGGAGGCTCATCAAGCAAAGCGGCAGCAAGGCGGGATGGAACTCGGGAGCATTCCAAGGAAGGTCTCAGAATCAAGGGTTTTTATAAGGAGAATGTGACTGCAGGCTATGTCGTACTTGGAGGAAAACAATAGATTTGGAGTTGGAGACAAAGCCTCCGAAAGGTCAGAATCTGAATGATTGAGTTATCGTAGCAGTCCTCAATAGAGTAGCCAGTATGCAAACGCAGAGTACTTGGGTATTGCATCAAGCTGCCATTGCGGGGCAGAGGCTCTTTTGTAAGTGGCGTGCATACTTAATTAGAGTACTTGCCTGGAGGTCTCCTAAAGCAGTGAGTCAGCTATTTCTGGCCTGCCTGTATTGTACAGCTATTAACGGCCGAGCTTGTTTACATGCTTGTCCGGTGGCCTCGCAAGCACGTGGAAAGGAATAGAGAAGTGCAGCCGAATTGTGATATCAAGGGATATCTTTAATATCCCCAAAGCTCGGACTAGCCAGGGCAGTAACAACCTCTCCAATGAGATAAGTGATTTTCATAAATTGAATGTTAATGACTGGAGAACACAATCAGGGTCACACCAGCTGGAGACTGTGTTTGGGGTTCCACTGCCCAGAGACACGTTCAGGGTCATGAAAGTTCATATAGGGTTATGCAGAAAATCCCAGTGCTGATGGATTTATGCTAATCCCTTCACCACGTCAGGCTCTTGACCTTTTTGAATACAATGAAAGTTGAACTGCCCAGAGTGGTGAGCAATCAGAGACCATCCCTTGATCTTACCCTATGGAGATCTTCCCTATACACCCACCTGACAAAATATTAAGAGGTTGCCATGAGTGCCATCAATGTTTTGACACTCCGAAGTTAAGCAATCAACACATTCCAGATCACTTTGTCAATCCTGTGTGAAAGCCATTACAGCTTTGTCAGTGCACCCCTTTAAGGTGTGAAATAGGGTATAAAAACCCTAGCTTCTACACCAGCCACTTGTAGTACCTGGTGCCTCAGACTGCTGTTCCTCGGTGCTACCCTGAGACACTGTCTGAGTCCCTTGACAGTGACCCTTTCTTCAGGACTGGTAACTATCACCCTTTCCACTCAAATTCTTCTCATCCAACCTTTCTTGCCTCACTTTCTGTTAGCCTTGTATGGTCCTTAAGGGTATCTGGTTTCTTGAATGCTTGTCAATTCAAATAAAGTACTTTGCTATAACTGTGGTCCTCTCTGCAGTTAGTACTGGTACACACAGAAGAAAAGATCCTACCATCACCCTCATCTCACAGGCCTCCTTTGAGCTATAAGTTCCTTAAATTCTAAGGAGATGGTGGCATTGTGGGTGTATCCCAATGTCCCCCACCTCTTAGGGTAATACCATTTTGAACTCAAGTTTGCAGCAGATGAAGTACATTGAAGGCAAAGGAGGAAATTGGGAGTAGAAGATAGAAACTGGGACATATTTAAAGCAACTGAAAAAAATGGGATGACAGAGGCTTAATCAGGACTGTCCCTGCCCAATCAGGATAGCTAGAGGATATGGTATTCTCAGAACATCTAGAGCGCTGTTTCTGATGTTGCTTGAAAAGCACTGCTGGTTGTTGAATGCATCACTATTTTTACCAAGTGGAAGGTGATTATGCAAAGCCTGCTTGTGATGCCAGCAAGTCACTGCATTTGAGCAGACACAGTTCTCTGTCCTGGTGTAATCTACTTGTCCACAGTACAAATGGAATTACATGGAAATTTGGAATGGGTAATTAATGGGTTAACCCAAAAACTTTCCAATAGGGTGGATTTTCAGACCTTTCCATACCTTACCTTTTCCTGGCAGCGTCCAGTGGGGATCCAGGAGTGGAGAGTGACGAGAACATTCTCATACACACTGTCTGCCTCCATGACAAAGGAAGTGTGATGGCCCCGCCTCTTCCTTCCACAGGGCAACTGGGTACTTTCCCAGGCTGTGCTGGGGCAGAAAGTGCAGCCATTGCACTTTCTGGGCTTCTGCATGACAGATAAGTCTGTGATGGTGGCATGATCGCAAGTCATTGACGGGGAAAACCTCTCAATGATATACTCTGTGATTGCGCTGCCTGGGGATGGGAGAAGGATGGGAGCACTATGATATCATGCAGAACCGTCACTGTGGTGCCATTCTTCTCCCCTCCCTATGGCAGGTTGAGACAGTGATGTGGAAAGGGTCCTGGTTGGTTCGGTTTTACCCAGATTCTAGTCCCATTGCCCTCGTGTTCATTTCCACAGTCAGGTGACCAGAAGAGGCTTTGGACTGCTTCCCAACAATTCCCCACTCAGTTCTGTGAATTGTAAAGCCTCTTCCCTTGGTCTATGGTTTTGGCCCTTAAATCACAGCAAAGGGCATGTTGCTGACTTGGAAACCCTAAATCTCTACTGGAGACTCTGAAGGCTCTAGAACAGAGATTCATTAGCTCTTGCTTAGTTTGGACTTAGTTTGGACTAAGGATGTGAAGTGTCACCACGAGAAACTATCTTGACGGAATACTGGCAAAATCCACCATGGCATCTGATGGCACTAGATTGTCCCTGTTCTGAAGAGGACAGCATCCTTGTGTTGTTGGACCTTGCCTTGTCCCAACAGGTTCTGTGATCAGGCCAGAAGGGTCTGTGCTTTCAAAATTAATGGATTATTTATGCATATGCCTGTAGAAAATACTGGCTTGAATCCTAATGCTGAATCCAAACTATGATACACCCACTAAATTAATTCTTGAATAGTGAGTAAATCCCATTAATTCAGTGTGTCTACCATAGTGGAAATGAATGGGTCTTAGAGCAAACAGGCCAGCTTTGCTCTAGAAACTCAACAGAAACTAAAATGACTATTGTACTTTGGACACATCAAAAGGGTATAGTACTTTAGACTCTGTTAGCAGGCCATACATCCCCCACACTTTGATATGGTTTAATTGGCAAAAAAGATGGAATTGGCATTACACATCAATTGCCATAAATATAAAATATACTCTACGATGGCTGCATGGCCATGCTGACCAAGAGGAAAAAGCTGGCTGAGCATATGCATTGCAAGATAAGATCAAGAAAGTCTTCAAGGTGTAGCCAAGTCATACTCAGGATATCACCAGGAAACTCCAGAAATAACAGACTTGCAGTTAGCCTTCGATGATTCAGCCCATTAAGAGAGAATAGCACTTGGAAGATTCCCACAAGATGGCTAATTGTCTTAACTTCTCTTCCTCTGATCAGGCAAGCTTCCCTTTTGTCCCCACATCTGCCTGACAATTACAGAGCTATCAAGGCTACCATTAGCCCTTGCCCTTTGTCATCGACTGCTAAGGCCATTAGCTCATTCTGTTTGTCCACTCTGAGCACTCCATTGTCTACTCTGCCAGAGAACCATTAACACCCTCACCTTCCAGGCAGAAATAGGGTATTTAAACCCCCGTTTTTGGCCAGTCAACTCAGTGTACACTAATTGCTGGCTACCACTCTGCCTCTCTGATTCCCAGTTGTGTACTATCCTTAGACTTGCATCTAAGCCACATTACTGCTTCTTTGCTGCTCTTCTAGATTGGTAAATATCACCCACTGGGCTCTGAAAATCTCGCCATCTGAAACTTTCCTCCCTTTTCCTTCAGTTAGCCTTGTGTGATTGTGTAACTTATGTGTGTCATTACAATTTCCCCAATAAAACAATTAAGCTTACTTTTGGATCTCCAGCTAGTTCTTCCCTGCACGAGTACTGGCAAACATAGGTATAAAAGATGTCGTAAGGTTACCCCCCTCTCCCAAGCCTCCTCTTTGAGCTAATATTCCCCACTGCCTCACAGAAGTACTTGGATCACAGATGGACCTCTGAGTCAGCCATGTTTTGGGACAACAACATATCATGAAACAACATAACTCACTGGAAAACATGACAACAAGGGGGAAAGTGGAAGGCAGTAGGAAAAGAAGAACAATGCATTACAGTTGAACAAACTCAGTTAAGGAAACCATGACCCCAAGTTTACAAGACCTGTTGATGAATGAGACTCTGAGGTTTCTTATTCACAGGCTGGTCATAAGCTGAAACTGACTTGGTGGCAAACAACAACAACAACTCTGGCTAGGACTTGCAGTAGGATTTAGGCCATTGTGTTACTTTTGAAAGCATAGAGTAATGAAGAAAATCAAAGAGAAGTCAGAAGAAGCACATTCTGGAGGCTCAGAAATGCACATGAGTGGCTTCATATGAGAGTGCCTTGGGAAAATAGATGTATTCTTCTCTGTCCCAAGTCTGCTATTGTGGGAAACAAAAATCAAAAAGAGCAAACAGAAGGATAATGGAACAGACAAATGCATGTAATCTACAGAAACATATATAGGGTGGATTATGTTTGGTTTGTACATCACTTGTCTCAGCGCATCAACTTGAGACAGCCTGCTGAGAAAACACCAGTGTCTGTTAATGTTCTTACCTCTGGCACAAGAACAAGAGAAGGAGCATGCTTTTTGTCCAGGTTTGTGTAATTTGTGCAATAAAGTTTTTGGTTCAATATTACTGTCTCTTACGTCTGCAAAGCAAAGCATGCACAGACACACACAGGGAGCTTTTTGATTATTGAAAAAGCACACACAATCCACTCAATTCTCCTCATGTTTATTTTTTTTTAGAATTTTTTTTATTATTTTCAAAATACATAAAAACATATATAAACACAAATATGTATATCATTGTTATAATTCTTCCATTCCCCCCACACACTTCTGTATATCAAGAATTTTCCAGTTGAATCCTTCTTCTCCCTTATACATATCCTTCTCAAATACCAACATACTCAATCCGCAGACATTTACAAGTTTAGCCAAAGCACTACCCTTTTCAATTCTCCTTCAGAATTTTGAACCATTTTATTCTTGAGGGAGTTAGCTAATTTTTCAGTCTCTACCATGTCTAACATTTTTAATTTCCATTCACCTAATTGAATATCTGTTTTATCTTTCCAGTGTTGTGCATAGGTCAGCCGTGTTGCTGTAATCAAATACAATAATATCTTCTGTATTTTCCAGTCTCCTGATTCTGGCCTAATATATTTAATAAATAAAATTCTGGTACAATTTCAAAATTAACTTTGCAAATTTTTTGAATTTCATCAGGAATTCCCTTCCAAAATTTCTTACCCTTAGGACAAGTCCACCACCATATAAGTTGTCCAATTGAGTTAGATGCATGGGAAAAAGTATGGAAAACAGATATAAACTTTATTCAAAATTTAAATTTAAGAGAAAATTACTACAAAATGTTACATAGGTGGTATATGACTCCAGAAAGACTTCAAAAAATAACCAAAAATGGAGATGCAAAGTGTTGGAAATGTGGGGAAAAGGTGGGGACTTTCTTTCAATTCTCTTCATGTTTAAAAGTACATGAGGCAAAGCAGCAGCTATCCCAATTGTATCATACAGTCCACTCAGTTTACCCAGAGTATGCAACTTGCATACAGACTGTTCTTGCAAATGCAAAAATGCTCTAGGGATTGACCGAAAATAGTTCACCTATATTGCAAGTGCAGGGGGGGGGGGATTGTAGAGTCATCCCTCCACATTTGCTAGGGTTAGGGGCTCAGGACCCCGTGAAAGTGGAAAAACCGTGAATAACGCTAGCCCCCTCCAAACCATATTTAACACACACAAAAAAAGTATGATCACCATATTCAACCTACCATGGATTCCTTTGAGGCATCAGGGTTCCTTCACAAGGCAGAACTGGGTGGCTGGTGAGGCTTACTGCCACCTCTGCTGCTGCCTGAACACAATTTTTAGTAGGGACTTACAAGCCTTGTTCGCAATTTGTCAGTCTCACGAGGCTTGCAGTCCCTATTAAAAATGGCATAGGGAGGCAGCAGAGGTGACAGCAAATAATCCGTGAATAATCAAATCCGCAAAAGTGAAACCCGCAAATGTGGAGGGCTGACTGCATTTTTCTTGTTCTTGCAAGTGAGAATGAGACAGGTGAGACTTTGTATCCCTAGTTTGTACTTAGTAGTCTGCTAGCTCACAGACACCGTAACTGTAAAAATGTAGGGGAACATGAAGGAAATCACTGTCAGGACATGAACCTGACTTTGGCCAACGTTTACATGCCTGCCCACTGTAAAAGTCAATCTGTTCAAATGTAAGCATAGCTTTCACTTGCAGAGTGAAAGCATGCTAGTAACTTCCACATTTATTGAGATTTCCTTTTAAAAAAAGAACATCTGTTTTTCAGCAAAACTGTCAAGATATGGTACAACTCTCATTAAGAAACCACCACAATAATGTCATATTTAGATACATGCATCAGAATAGCTTTAAAAAAAATTCCAGTAAGACGAATAAAATCCTCACGCAATTATTACTGCACGTCAAAATAAAAATCCGTACCCTCCAACTGTGCGGGAACAGATAGTCCCAACTAGTCCTCTGCTGATAGTCCCAACTCTGCTGCCCCACAATTCCATAGGATGCTGAAAATGGAATAATAGTACTATAGCCATCTAGTGTGGAAATGGCCACAGTTTCTCTCCTCCTACTACTTTCCCTCTCCATGCTCAGCAAACTGAGGAGAAAAGAGTTCAAAATGCAAAAAATAGCTTTCACTTAAATCAGCTGGAGGGAGAGGAGAGGAAAAGATAGAAGAGTCTTCCTCTTACTAGCAGGCTCAGGGAAAAGCAATCTACTTCCCCAGTTTTCACTGGTGAAAAGTTGGAGGGTATGGAAACATCATTGCTTCCTGTTGAATAAATCAGATGTTTCCTGAAAGTTAACTAGTCTATTTCCTTACCTAGAATTAATTGGAAATTGCCCATCCATTCTGTTTCTTCCTGTTCTAGTTCTTCTGCTGTGATTCTGTTAAAGTTACCACTGTGGTTAAATGCCTGAAGGATCAGTCCTATTACCCCAAAAGGTAGGTGGCTCAGGGTTCCAACGGCAATGCCAATGCCTCCATGGAAAAGTGGGGAAATATAGCTCAAAAAGGGAGGCCTGCAATGGGGGATAACTTTAGGATCGTTTCACCTGTGTGTACCGGTAGTAATGCAAAGACACAAGTTGGAGGTTTTATTCAGGGGAAATCACAAACACACACAAGATTCAAGCAATCTCACAACCATACACAGCTACCAGAAGGAAAAGAGGGAAAAACTGGATAGCAAGGAGTTGGACTGGAGTGGGTAGTAATCCTGGAAAGAAGAGTCACCTTGAAATGGCTCAAACACAAGAGTTTGAGGGCAGCGCGGAGGAACAAGAGTCTTGAGTTCTGAGTGATGTCAAAGTGCTCATGTGTTGCAAAAATTACCAGGGCTAGACCTAGCATTTAAATATCCCTTTTCTGCCCCAAAGGGTAAGACACCAATGTCTCTTTGGCAGAGCAAACAAGAGGTCTGGAGCTGGCTAATGGTCTTAGCATTGGGTGACAAAGCATTGATGGGAGTCTTGCTGGCTTCTTAATATCTGGGCAGGTGAGGAAACAAAGGTGGAAGTTCAGTAGGAAGGAAGATATAGGATGTTGGTCATAGTTGCTTTGTCTGAGACTTTTGGTGGTTATTGCCTTTCAGGTCTAGGCCATTGAGAGGATCCTCTTCTCCAACTAATCTTCAGTGAACTTATGACCTGGCCATGCCTTGAGGTCCCTTCTATTTTAAAAACAATCTTTATTAATATGACTTAGAGAAAATACAAACAACACTGAACACATATATCCTATAATACAAACAATCAAATAAAACCACAATAAGACTTACAGACAATAAGAATAAAAAAGAACTGAAAAAAGAAAATAGAAAAAGAGAGATTAAAAAGAAGAAAATAAATTGCTTAAGCACACAAGGCACCACCTAGGAATATAGAATAAAAGTACAGGTAAGACAAAAGCAATCAGACAAAAAATATTTCTTCCAAATTTTCTCAAGCTTTAAGTGCTATTTTAAATCCCACCATTTCCTCTCTAACTAAATTCCTATCTTTACTTCTATCCTCCTTTAAAAAAAACCTCTAAGTTTATTTTTACAAACAAAACCTATACTCACTAAGTCCCCGATTCTATTCCTTACGTGATCTGTAAAAAGTTTCCATATTTTTAAATATGAGTCTACTGAATTTTTCTTTAACAAAATTGTAAGTTTATCCGGTTCTTCCAGATCCATTAATTTTTGCAACCACTCTTCTATTTTGGGTATCTTATTATTTTTCCAATATTTTGCACAACCAATTCTTGTGGCGGCTACCACGTATACTATTAAATTTTGATATTGTCGAGGTACCTTCTGACCAAATTCCACACATGTACAGCCCTCTTTGTTGGCATGGCTTTTCAGCCATAAATGTATGGTTATATTTTGTGCCGATTAAATAATATTCATCACCAATTATATTATATCATCGAGTGGGAGTGTACAGCATGGTAATAGTCTCAGGAAGAGTGGAAACTGGGAGGGATGTTCCTGAAAGACCAGAACAAGAGAGGAAAATCCCTTACCTTGCAGGCTGTTGAGACTCTTGCCAGAGAAACTGCATCTTGTGCTTCATGGGTGGGTTTAATCATGTCCTCCAACATTCCATAGATGAAAAGGAGGGCCTATAGGGCTGGACAACATTAGAACATGGTAAAGATGGCAAAGGTTATTAATGATGAACATACAAGCTAGAAGAGGCTGTAGCAGTTTGCTTTTGCCTGCGCCTACTGGAAAGGCAAAAGCATCCCCTTCTTCTTTTCCTCCCACATAAACTGAGTGCAAACTACTTTTGTACTTTGAACTCAATTTGCAGCAACTGAAGTAAGCAGAGGACAAAGGGAGAAAGCAGGAGGACAAGGGAGAAAGTGGGACATATTTAAAGCAGCTGGAAAGGTGGGAGGACAGAGGATTAATCAGGACTGTTTCTGCCAAGTCAGGACAGTTGGAGGGTATAGTTTAATGCAACTTGTAGGTTTTTCTGAATTTGTAATAGTAAAACACTGCTGGATCTTGTTTTGTTTGGGTAGAGAAGCCAGAGAAGAGTAAGTGGAGCAAAAGCTGGATGCCTTGCAGAGTGCCTTGGAGCTCAGGAAGAAAGGGAATTAGGCCCAGCTGGATCTTCACAAGCTGGCAGTGGAGAAGACAGATCTTTATGTGAACTGTTAAATGGAAAAGGGAGATCAGGAAGACAAACAAATCATAGTTCACGTAGGGATGGAGACTCACCAAAACACTGCATGAGAGACATCTGCTTAGGAGAGGAAGCTGCAAACATCACCATTCCAGACACAAATTGTGAACATGTGAGGCTTCCTGTTACTGGGGCCTCTGCCATCAAGCAGATGGTTTTGGGACTCCTTTTTATCATCATGGCTAAACAATAACAGGTGTCTAGTAGTACAATAAGAGTCAATTTTCATTCGTGACATTGTTAGATACTTTTCACATTATCATGACAGTTTGAGGCTGAGAAAATAGATGAAGGCTGGGAAATGACTGGGAGAGAGAATTTTTCTATTGCTAACTTGCTTGCTCTATCTGTCTGTCTGTCTAGCCATCTGTCCATCCGTCCATCCTATCTATCTATCTATCTATTGGATTGTTTGCCACCTTTCTCCTCAAGTGGGACCCAAGGTGGTTTCCAGAACGGTCAATTAAAAAAAAAAACATTTACAATAAAATTTAGAAAAAAAGTAAAATCATCCACATAAAAACAATATAAAATCAATTTAAAAACATACAGAAGTTAAAACAATAAATAATACATCTCAGCTGAAATATAAAGCTCTCCCTGCTTTAAAAAAAAGTTTGCTCAAACAAAAAAGATCTTTGGCTGCCTATGAAATGAAAGCAGGAAGGGGGCCACCCTAGCATCCTGCAGAAGAGAGTTCCAAAAGGTGGGAACCACCACTGAGAAGACTGTCTCCCATGTCTTCACCAACTGGGTCTGGGATGCTGACAGAACTGAGAGAAAGCCTTCCCCTAGCGATCTTAAAATTCTGGAAAGTTCATAGAGACAGATAGTTCTCATAGCTATGAGGGAGGATGTGGGTCACACATGCACACGTAGATTTCCTTCTGCATTGTGTTACCCTTGGGAATTCATATTCCATTGGTCTCACCCAGGGGAAGGATGCACACTACTTCAGGGACCTCATATAGCCAGTTATGTGGAATTGGATTACAGGGATAGTATGGCTAGAATTAGTTGTTTAGTTGTTCCACTGGCTGTGAAAGGGTTCTGGATGTCATCAACGAAAGGGCCAGTATGCTTCTTTGCTGGAGATCATCTGCAACATCATTTTCCACCAATAAAGTTTACCTTATAGCATTAATGTGTGTCAGTGTCCTGCACTGAATAAAATCTTGGGGAGACCTGGAACTGCCTCCAGTTCCAGTACAGGCTTCATTATATCAAGTATTGCCCTAATTCATTGGCAGTAGTTCTCCTAAGTTTCAGGCATGGATCTCTCCTAGTCTCTTCTGGAGTCACTAGGATTTGGACACTGGCCCTTAGGTATTCAAAAACATATGCTTTATCCAGTGCTTTGAAAAGTAACTTCTTCTGATCTACAACTCCTAGAATCCTTCAATCTGAGGGATTCTACAAGTTGTGTGTGGAGGGGACTTTTCCAGAATCTGATTCCAACGATGACATGCAGCCCTTCTCCTAAGTCACTTTTTTATGGAGATCCAATAAAGGACAACCAATCAAACACAGCTACAACAATTAGGCCTGATCAGTTGATAACAGATCTCTGTAACTTATAATCACACCATAGGGCAACAAACCATAACAGAAATGCCCCATCGCACATCCCTACCTCCTTGTCCTGTAATTCTGTCCCGATTTCTGTGTAATCTTAGGCAATATTTTTATTTTATGTTTTTAAACTGAAAATGATATCCAAAACTCTGAACTATCTGACTTGATATTGAGTTTGGATCTTTCCATTATCTGCTGTTTAAAAAAAAAAAAAAGGTACAAATCTACGCCTCCTTATTTCTGAGTAAACACATTGCTTTATGATGCTAGGAATTCTTTCACAATGAGAAGCGGGTAGATGATCAAAACCGTTAGCTGATGACAGAGGGAGGGAAAACCAGTCCCACAATTTGCCATTATCTAGATTACATTGTTGAAAATTTAGTAGCTCTTCTAAATTGTGGGTGGAGAAAGTTTGCCGTTGATAATGGAGTGGTTCATAAATACTGTGACTTGATACCCCTTTCTAAATTGGCCAGCATTGTTGACGGCAGAAAAGGGAGGCAAACAGATGAGAGTTGCTCTTTGTAGGGTTTTTTGTTCAAAAAAGCATTAGTTTTATTGTACTTTGGGAAAGCAAAGTGCAGGATAACGATAACTGCTGGACTATTTGTACTACTGAAAGTGAAGGAAGAAAGCTTTCATTTGTACAAATAGGTTTTCTTTTCTTTTCTCTGTCTATGTGTGAATATTTAGTCCACAGAAAGTCTATAGCAGCAATTTTATAGTCCGGTTTGACAATGCCTAGGGTAGTACCTAGCTTTTAAAAGGTCTACTTTGAAGACAGTCCTCATTAATCTTTTTTTCCAAAGAAGGCTTCTGGGTACAGGGAGCTGTAATACTATGTGGCAGATTTATCTGGATTAGCACAGTTATATATTGAACAGACATTGACCATCTGCTGAATAGGTTAGATAATGGACAGGCAGGCAAGCAGGTATATGTTAATGGTTAGATGATTTATAGAGTCACCATTCTCTCTAGTTCTGTAGGAGAAATGTAAATTGTTTCATTCACGCATGGAAGACTGAATACTTCTGGAAGTTTTTCTTTCAGCTGGCAAGGGTTTGTGCCTTTAAAATGATTTTTAAAACTTTGAGACTTTCCTGCCAAAAATAATGGTATGGTAAAGGTTGCTGGAAAAACCATCTCTTAGTATTCGTTCCCCAAGAAAAGCCTAAGAAATTCACTAGGTCACGATAAGTCGACACGTGACTTGAAAGTATATATACATACGCACAAAGGAAGACTTGCTTTTGCGAAAAATGTTTTATACAGAAAATAGTATTTTGAACAAAATACATTGCAAATGGGCAGGGGGATCTCACTTGCACAAAACCAAATATAGTTATACTTATAACTGTATTTGGTTTTGTGCAAGTAAGATGCCCCTACCCTGTAAAATCCAAAAATGCAAAATAATCTCATGGAAGTTGACTGTTTTCTGGATGGGATGTCTCATTACATCCAACACCCTTATCTACAATATATGGTGATTTGATGCAAAGACGACTGCAGTTTAAATGCCAATGGAACATCCACATTCAGGAGCAGTCCAATACCACTTGTTGGGAGACAAACAAGGGCAAAAGCTGTTGCTTCCATTACTGCTTCATGTCTTCCATAAAGAATTAGACTGTGCACTGTTGGAAACAGCATGATGGTTTACAGAGCTCAAGAAATTTCTATATCTATTCATGAATGAGTAAGTATAATGGTAAAGTGAATAGTTAATTGGAGGAGAGAAGGGGAGTTAAAAATCTCAAATAGAAAAAAAAATCAGCTAACCTTAGATCTAGATGTCACTTTTAACACTGATCAAGGCAGGCAGAATTATTTTTAGTCCATAGGGATGCCATTTGTCACTCATTTTGTTCTCAAAGGAAGCAAGGTGTAATTTTAAACTATTTTCTATTTGTTGCAAGAAAGTTTTCGAAAACTGCATGGTTTTCAAATGCTATTTGCATTGTGGGATTTATTCTGCATAAAATGTGCAGGGGAAAAAACCCACATTTTCTTCACAGAAAACAATATTCTACACTGCAATATGATTTTTCCTGCACAGAAAACACTGTAGTTAGGAACTTATTCTGCCAAATTTCATTTGTGATAGGGTTCCCACCGGCACCACAGAAAATAGCATTTTCTCTACAGGAAACAGCATTTTCTGCAGAAGATAATGTCTCTATGTAGAAATATTAATTTCTGTGCAGAAAATGGTGTTATTTGGAAAAATGCATTTAAAATGGAATGCTTGAATACTGTATCCAGTTCTGGGCACCACAATTCAAGAAGGATATTGACAAGCCGGATTGTGTCTAGCGAAGGGTAAGCAAAATGGTGAAGGGTCTGAAAACAAGGAGTGGCTTATGGAGGGACCTAGGCATGTTTAGCCTAACAAAAAGAAGTTTGAGGGGTAACACTATCGCCCTGTCGAAATATTTCAAGGGATGTCATTTTGAAGATGGAGCAAGCTTGTTTCCTGCTGCTGCAGAGACTAGGACACAGAGCAATGGTTTCAAACTACAGGAAAAGATATTTCACCTAAACATCAAGAATAACTTCCTGATGGTCAGAGCTGTCTGGCAGTGGAATATGCTGCCTCAGAATGTGGTGGAGTCACTTTCTTTGGAGGTTTTTAAACAGAGGCTGCATGGCTATTTGCTGGGGATGCTTTGAGTATATGTTTCTGTATGGGATGAAGTTGGACTTGATGGCCAAGGAAATGTAAAGACCTATATCCTGAAACCTCCAGTCACAAGCACACCAGTCTGGATGAGCCCATTGTCTTCAAGAACCGATTCCTGATATCAACATGGTTTGTGACAAACTTGCTTCCCTTCCTGTCTGCAGAGGCACATTCACACTGAAGTGAAATTGCTTCTCTCAGCCACACCAGGAAAGATCAGCAGGCCATGCTGGTGAATCAAGGATCCAACTTTATTTAGAAGAAGATATACATTTCCGTTCTCTACCCTGACAGATCAGAATCCAAACAGAACGGGAGCTCTGAGCCACGACCGCATACATTCTTATATAGTTTGCCAAATTACTAGAGCAAAGCGCAAATGCTGGGAAGATTCCATCAAGCAAATTCATTCAACTGTAGTTTTGATTTCTAGGCATCAGCTGGTCATGTACAACCTCCTGTGAGATAAACAACCTTGCCCCAGTCCTTGTTACATAACCCATTCCCCAATCCTTTGGTGTCGTAGGGAACAGAATATACCATGTAAGCTTCACAGTGCCAGCTTGTTCTTTTGGAAGAATTTCTCTAGGACCAAGACATGCAAATACAAGAGATGCAAGCATTTTTCAGTTTAGCACATGTGAAACCATGCTCGTTTTTCCTTCAACACACCTCATTGATTCTGTAGTTGCCATGTTAGCACGGATTTATTTAGGTGCTCACTCTGGTATCTCTCTGTTAGCTGACGGCAATCAGTGCTTTCATTTGCACCTGCAAAGGCTCAAGCAATTAGATGTTTTGTGGACCTTGGTGGCAAATTGACAGTCGAGCATGCAAAAAAATCAGTGTGGTATGAATCTATTCCTTTCCAAAGAGGAGAGCATGCAAAGTGAGGCTGATCTGCCAGGACACTGCTAGAAATGAACAGCAGGTTGTTAATTAGCATTATCAAGCTCCAGACCAAAATTTAAGTGTGTCTCTGCAAAGAGCAATCATTAAAAGAAAAGAATCCTCATAAATTTACATAGAGAAGTATGAATGCTGTTAGTGTAATCCTTCTGAATACATTTAGAGGATAGGGTGGGGAAAGTGTGTCCTTTTTTGTGGTCCTTACTCTCCTCCCATCCCCTTGGATCATCATTCACAGGCAAAAAAAGGATGAAGAGCTTTTCTTCTGGAGTGGTGATTCACCTCTTAAAGAGACCTCGGAGTCCTTCTTCACTGTTTTAATGTTATCTATCTATCTGTCTATCTTCTAATGCCATACACACACTGTAGCCGCTCCACATTCATGAGGGTTCAGAAATGGGGCACAGAACCCCCATGAAACTGGAAAAACTGTGAATAACTCCACTCCCCCCACAGTTCCCCGCCAGAGCTCCCACCTCCCATTCCTTTGCCTCTGGCCCCATAGTTCCAGAGGAAGGGGAACAAGGTAAAGGGCTTACTGGTATTTTCCCCTCAGACAGAAAAGACCAGAGTTCTAGTGTTTTAGCTACTTCTGGTGGCCATCTTCAGAAAGGAGGGGTAGTAGCAAAGAGAGCACCTGACCAATCAGCAGCCATTGCACAGCAGAATGTGCAGCCATGTGGCAGCGAGGACATGCCTCCAGCAGTGGGGGTGGGCTTTCCTCACCCAAAAGGGAAAAAAGTCCATTTTAAATACAAACCTTGGAAGCCTGGAGTGAGGAATGCAAGGGAATAGGAGGAGGAAAATGGGGGGGAGGCAGGTACTTGCCTCATGAATAATCAGATTCATGAAAGTCAAACCTGCGAATGTGGAGGGAGGACAGTACATATACATTGACACAGATGTAGACATATATTCTAATTCAGAGTATGCTAAGATCACATCTGGTTTTCCTCTTTTATTTTATTCTGGCATTTTTTGTCAACCTGTGCAGCCTTCGAAGACTTACAAAGGCAGGAAATTGTCCCCCAGATCTACCAAAGCTGCCAATCCCTGGGACAGGCTGATTTAAACCAAGTATTTATCTTTCACTATTGACATCCATTAGCTATAGGAAACTCTGTACTTTTATTAAGGCTGGATGGCCTCTTCAAATTCTGTGGCTGGAGGTATTCAGGAGACTGGTTCAACCTCTCTGGGAGAGCAGATAAGAAATTCTCCAACAGTACCTTGGGGAGTGGAATTCACCATTAGCTGTGGGAGTAGAATCATAGGACTGAAATCACTGCAAGTGCCATTTAGTCCAACCACCTGCCAAGCAGAAATACACAACTAAAACACTCCTAAGAGAGGAATGTCCAACCTCTCTTTAGAAACGTCCAAAGTATCAGAGTCTACCACACTCTGAGGCAGTCCATTCCACTGTTAACTAGCTCTTAGAGTAAGTAAAGGCTGTCACTCTGTCAGTTCATTTCCCGATCCTGGACTGCCCTCAAACCCTTCAGATTTGAGACTTCAGTGCTAGTTCCCCCCATCTTCAGGACTGGTAATTATTACCCACTTTTCCCTAAGAATTTTGTTATCCAAACTTTCCTCCCTTTTTTCTTCAGTTAGCCTTATGTGATTGAAAGGCTGCTTGAATCTTGTGGGCTTGATTGTTTAATTCCCAAATAAAACATTTTATAGTCCTTAAATCTCTGACTGGTAGTCCTACACTAGTACTGGTAGTTCCTGCAGTAGCGGTGGTATACACGGGTATTGAAAGATCCCGTAAGGTTACCCCATTTCTCATAGCTCTCCCTTTTGTGCTAATATTGCCCCACCTTTTCACAGAGGCATGGGTACTGCTGGAGGACCTCAGTGTCTCCCACCTTTTGGGGTAACAGGTGCCAGACCTTTCTTGGTCTCCTTTCTCCAGACACATTCCAGCTTGCCAATATCCTTCTCGAGCTATGATGCCCAGAAATGAACATAGAATTCCAACTGAGATCTAATCAAAGCAGAACAGATTGGCACCACTACTTTCTTTGGTCTGGGCACTGTACTCCTACTGATGGGGTTTATAATTGCTTTGGCTTATCTGGCCTCCACACTGCACTACTAATTCATGTTTAGTTTGTGGTCTATTGAGATCTCTAAATCCTTTTTGCATGTATTGCTTTCAAGCCATGTGTCACCAAACCTATATTTGTAAATTTCATTTTACCAGCATAAATGTTGTTGTTCTTGTGTGCCATTTCCAGTTTATGGTGACCCTAAAGTGAACTTATCACAGGGTTTTCTTGGCAAGATTCATTCAGAGGGGGTTTGCCCTTGCCTTTTGAGACTGAGAGAGTGTGACCTACTCAAGGTCAGCTGGTGAGTTTCCATGGCTGATTGAGCATTTGAATCCTTGTCTCCCAAATTCAAGTCCAGTATTCAAACTACTACGTCATGCTAGCTCTTCTAAATGAATCACCTTACATTTATCCCTATTGAAATTCATTTTGTCAGTTTTGGTCCAGCTTTCCAATGGCTCCAATTGTTCTCCAGTACAATGGTTTATTTTTTTTTTAATTTTATTTTCCTCTCTTTATGCATGCATATCTGCTGCATTGCAAGTGGTAGCAGCATTAGCAACCTGCCTGCTTTTTTGTCTCCCTAGCTATGTCTGCACTGATAAATGCAGTCCTCTAGATAGTGCTGGGCTGCAACTCCCATTGTTCCTCACAATTGGTTATGTTGCTAGGGCTGATGTGAGTTGGAGCAATCTCTGGAGGGCCACCACTGTGCTCACCCATTGTCTAGGGTACTGGAAGGGGAGAATTTCCATGAAAAGTGGTAAAGAATGTGTCAAAAAAGGGAAATTGGCTTTAAAAAAGGTAGAAAAAGTGTTTTCTGAGATGTGTCAGCTAGATGTTTATTTTTCCTCCGTGAAAAGTGGTGGAAAATGCCTCAAGGAAGGAAAATTGACTAGGAAAAAAAAATAGAAAATGTTTTCTGAGATATTTCAGTTAGATGTTTCTTTTTCTTTGGAGGAGAGAACACTCAAGGTTGTTGGTGTCTTCAGAGTAGGTTGTCTGTTTACATATTTAAAAAACTGAAAAGATGCTATGGGACAGCAGAAGCAAGCATACGGTTAGCACCAAGTTTATTGCAACGTAGAAGGTGATATGTTTACTGTATTTCTCTTCATATTTAGTTTTTGTGTTTGTCTAATACTATACTGGAGAGGCAATATTGTGGTTTGAGCATTGGATTGCGACCTTGGAGACTAGGGTTCAGTCATGGAAACTTACTGAATGACCCTGAGCACATCACACATTCTGAGCCCCACAAGACTCTGTGACAGTTTCACCTTTGGGTCACCATAAGTCAGAAACCTAAAGGCACACAACAACATTTTGTTAATATGATTATTTTCTACATTAATTAGTACTTTTGGAGACTGATATAGTCAATCCATGGCCATTGGATTACTATAGAAAATTCTGTTCTCATCTAACTACAGATTAAAATTCATTGGAATTTTCCACATTTCTGTTTCTTTCTTCTTTTTTTTTATGGTAGTCTTTCACTGGCAGACAGCTCATTGACTATATTTAATTGTCTTCCACATATGCAAGCTTGGCATGGACCTTGATGTTGATGTAACTCCATTGTTCATTATGGCCTTCAAAATCTGAGTTTGAAGTATTTTTTTTATACAATGCAGCTGTTCTTGTTTGTCATATACACTTATCTTGTATGGCACAACATTGAATTGTATTTTGTGATGTTTAGCTACATTATGTTGCCTGTAGGCTTCAGCTTGTCTGTGTCCTTTGTGTCGGCCGGTTTTGTCTACGTACATTTATATTGTTTTGTATTATTCTGTATTTTATTACATGGTTTGATATCAGTTACATTGCATTATCTGTAGGCTGTTGCTGTTCTCTGTCCTTTATGTTCCTAAATCTCCTAACTGTGTCTGATAGATTTGCCTCCATTGGGGAGCTTACTTGAAGGGGTGTTGTATGTTATCCTAGTAATCATATTGTTCTCATAAGCCCTCAACAAAAGTGAAAGAATCTTTAATATTTTCACTCCATTGGGTCAAACAGTTTCATTATGCAAAAGGAATGGCCATGAGCAAGATCAGGAAACTCAGAAGTTTTGGTACAAAGAGACCTATGAAGTTTTGCAGCTGTCTATGAAACTAGTATATTGGACCCTTAACTTTCTTTAAAAAAAAGTAACAGAACTAACGGCATGCTACTGTAGATGGAATCAGCCAATGTTCAAATAGGCAGATGTTTTCCCAGAGGTATTTGCTATCCAAGACATCGGCACTGTATTCGAATTGTGGGGTTCTGCATACAGCTAATTGCTGGTAAAACCTGCAATAAAATGTGTGAAGAGCTTCAGTTCAAAGGCTCCATTCTATTCCAACTCTCATTTAGGTTACTGTTTCTCTCCCCTAAGAGCTGGTCAGCACCCTATGAACACTGAGCATGATCAGTGCTCACTGAACTTTTTCTTTGTAGCCCAACTTTCACCCTCTGTATTCTTCTTTAACTGCCATGGCAACATCCCATGGAAACCTGGAGTTTGTGTGCCGGTGAGACTCTGAAGCCCTCTGGCTGAGAATTCTAAATACTACCCCCTAACCTGCAAATATCTCTTTGAGGTAGCAAAGAGTAATTACAACAGTGTTCTTCATGTGTATGAAAGCCTTTAGAAACCATACCATTTTTCAAGGCTATTCGCAATTCAAGACTTATTCTGCGCAAAATTCGCAGATGGGTGTTCTATGCAGAAAACAGCATTTTCTGCATGGAAAATAATATTTCAGAGCAGAACTATTAATTTCTGTGCAGAAAATGTTGTTTTATGTGCAGAAAAAAGCCTGTAATTGAGGGGTTCATTCTGTATAAAATTGTCTTATGATTGATTTGCATAGAAAACGGCATTTTCTGTGCAGGAATAGCATTTTCTGCATGGAAAAATAATATTTCAATGCAAAAACACTAATTCCTGAGCAGAAAATGCTGTTTTCTGTGCAGAATATTATGTTTTGTATGTAAATCAACTATCTGCAAATTTTATGCAGAAAAAATCCTCAATTGTGGGGTTTTTGTCTGCACAGAAAATCAATGTTTTTTGCACAGAAATTGATAGTCCTGTGCTGAAATGTTATTTTGCATGAAGAAAATGCTGTTTTCTGTGCAAATATTATGTAGATTCAGTCCTGAACTGCAAAGATTCTTATTAGTCCAGGATTCTTCTCACCAGGACTTTAGATGTTTTTCAATATTTTTCAAGTATTTTTGAATGTTCTTTCCAACCCTACCTGCAGATTCCAGAGTTCTATAAGATGTTGCCATGTTAAAGTGGAATCATAGGGCTATAACTGTGTAGTATTAAAGGGCTCCATATTTCTGTGGTGGCTGTTGGCTTCCATGTCAATGATGCAGTCAGTGTCCGCTCTGCATTTTAGTCTGAACTTCAAATGTATTATGTAAGATCCTGAATCCTATCCTCATCTAGGTGCAGGAACTTGGATAGGTCCTTTAAAGTTTACACTAAACCCCAAGTGGATACCGCACTCTGTTGGGATTTTCTCTGCTAAAAAGAGAGTTACATTTCTGCAAACCTTAACGCTGACTTGCTTGTAGCCAAAACAGCACCGTTCACAATGCTCGAAACCCCAAGCACTGGAAATAGAAGGAATTATATGAGTTGATGGCTACCTGTTCTTACTTTTTGAAGATTTTTTTTAAAGCCTAAATTGTGTTTACAGTCATTGCTCCACATTTGCTAGGGTTAGGGGCACAAGACACCCCCCTCCCCAAAAAAGTGGAAAATGCATGGGAGCCCTATACTTCCTCTTTCTAATCCATCTGCTTCCTTGGGGGGGAGGTTATCAGGAGAGGGTTAATGTACTGAAAAATCAGGCTGTGAGCCTTTCTTAGCTGACCAGGCAACTGGTGGGGGTGGGGGGAGACCAGACACAGGTTTTTAAAGGGCTGCATGGCCTGATCAGAGCCACAGAAGGTTCCCCAAGAAAAAAGAGTGCCTGAGGTTTGGGGGGGGGGCAGGGATTGGAGCACCTGACAAATAATCAAAACCATGGAAGTCAAACTCCTCAAATGTGGCGGGTCAACCATATTTTCTGAAAAATTTAATAGGGCTTCAGATTTTAATCAGTAGGCTTATTGTCTAAAGTTTGGTTTGATGAAACTGTTGTGGCAAATTTTAATTAGCAACTTAATGAGCTATGAAAACATTTGGTCCCAAAATCTCAACAAGTCCTCTCTCTTGAGGTTTTCGTAATATACCGAACATACAACTCAAATGTAATTGCTTCGCTGTCAGTTGACCGCCCGTTGTTCAATGCCGAATTCATGACAGCTCTAATGTGAAACGACACTGCATGGCAAAGGCCAGGCCACCCATATTAAATGAAAGAGCACCAAGCATGATTTATAATCCGCTCTCCTTTTTGTTTCTTTTTTCTCTTTTTACTGCTTAGCAATGATAGATTTGATCCTAGGTAAGGCAATTAAAGTGTTCTGACAAACACGAGATCCATTTCCACTTTCCACAGATAAAAAACTTTTTTTCTTTCATCTTTCTAAGCTATCACATACAGAGAACAGCATTGTGTATATGTGTTTTGTGTTTTAATAGAACAGAACTAGTTTCTACAAAACTCCTGAATGATAAATCCAGAATTTGAAGTGTGCAAGCAGGATGAGACCTTGAAAAGATCTGTAGAATAAGATTTGTTCTTGTTATTATGAGTTTTCAAGTTGACTCTGTCTTACAGATCTGACTTGCAAGATTTTCTTGGCAAAATTAATTGAGAGGAAGCTTATCAATGCCTTCTTCTGAGACTGAGAAAATGTGACTTGGCCAGGGTCAACCAGTGGGTTTCTATGGCTGAGCAGTGATTCAAACTCTGGCCTCCCAGAGTCCTGGGCCAAGACTCAAGCCATTATACCTTGTGTGAAAATTGAATTTGTTCAGGGGTAGGATTTGAGACATTGCCATTAAGTAGAGTGAGGTACCCATCTCAAATGGCAAGAATGGTCATTCCTGGTTTCTCCAGCAGTGCAGTGGCGAATCTTCTCGAAGTTTTAATTGAAATGTTGACAGAGCTATACCAGTTGCTGAAGCTTAGGCCATTGCTACACTACACTGTTAGAGTGCTAGTATTCCACTTCCAGCATCCTATGGAATCCTGAAGTTCACAGTTTAGGGAGGGGCATGTAGACTTCTTATCCAGAGTGCTCTTGGGCCTCAATAAACTACAAACCCCAGAATTCCACAGGATGTTGAAAGTGGAATAATAGCACTATAACAGCGTAATGTGAAAATTGCCTTAATCTATACCCTTTCAATAGTTCCAGACTACAATGGGGTTCTCAAAACATTGATATGGGAACTGCTAGTCACCAGTGAGTGGTAGAGATTGGATTGTCCTTGTAGCAAACCTTCAGGTATTTGTCTCAAGTCCCCTAGCCATTCAGTTCTGTTGGCTTTCCTACCCAGCCTTACTTACTTCCTGTCTCCTTCATTTCTGCTTCTTCCTATCTCCTGTGGGAAGTGGAATGGTCTGCAAAAGTGATGAGCACTGCTCCCCAGAGACCAGGCTAGATCTCAAGTATCTGCCTCTTGAGAAGTCTTCAGAGCTGGGCATTGTCAATGAGAAGGTCCCAAATTTCTTGCTCTGAGGAGTTTGCAGAGCCAAGGGTAGTGAGTAGAGTGGCTTTTCTGTCCCCAAGGATCCTCCAGCAGAAGGTATTTGGTTCCTAGCCTGCTCTGTTGAAACTCAAATATCTGGCTCTGAGGAGTCTTCAAAGCCAGGCATTGCAAGTTGGGTTACGGGAGAGACTGCATGTGCCAGCAGCTCCAGGAGTCTTGATTATTTAGTTGTGTTTAACTTTTGTATTCCATGGTGGAGTATAAATAAAAATGATGATGATGATGATGATGATGATGATGATGATGATGATGAGCAGAACCAAAGGACTGCTCAAGTATGACCCATGTCCCACCTTGTATTATTAACAAGAAGGTTTACTCTCTTGGCCTGCTCTCACCTTTGAACTTCCAGGCTAAAGTAGAACTATCTAGCAGGGCCTAAGAAAAACAAAATAACTCTTTCATCACCACAGGACAGGGATGTAGCTGAGGAGGAAAATGAAAGCATTGCCACCCAAATAAGAATTCTACCCCGCCTCAAGGAAATCTTCCTTCACTTCCTAGATTTGTAGCATTGCAGTCATTTAAACTTAAGTTGAACATTTAGAAATACCTTTTAGGCATCCAAAGAAAAGTGGCTGGAATGGTTACCAAGGGCATGGAAAATAGAAGAGCTCTTGTTATGTGCCTTCAAGTCATTTCCTACCTATGATGAACCTATCACCAGGTATTCTGGGGCTGAGAGTGTGTGACATGCCCAAGATCACCCAGTGGGTTTCCATGGCTAAGCAGTGAATCAAACCCTGGTCTCTAGGGTTGAAGTCCAGTACTCATGCTGGTTGTGGGTGTGAACAATTTCCAATGTCTCACTCTCTGTGAAACTAGGAATTTGATTACTAAAGGAAAATTGGAGGCACGGGTAGCATTCTTATTTGGAGGGGCAGTTCCCTCATTTTGCCCCACCTGAGCTACATCTCTGATTGGATAGCTATTAATATTTGGTCATGAAGATAAGAACTCAAGAACCCATTTGCCTAAGCGCCATGCCCACTGTAGGAGCTCAGAGTATAGCATTTTATCTCTTCTACAATGACAGAGAGCATTCCTTCACCAGCCACCAGCATTCACTACAGTGATACTCAAAATGGTGGCCTGTGGACCTTTGCCATTCCATGACCTATTGGCTGCTGGTCTCCAGCAACTTTCCATGAAAGCAACAAACAGATGTAGTCAGTGGGCACAAATATGGTGCCATTTCCTGGCACATTGCAGGGAAAAAAACCACTGATGATCCTGCACATCAGATACCTTAAGAAGCACTGCTCTAGATAATGCAGATCTGACCTTACAAGTGACAGGAACTAAGTAATTATAATGAATTAAGATAGCAATAAAAAAAAGTGGCAGGTTAATTAAATTTATGTTTTAACCTGATTGACTTTAAGAAGAGTCAGCTTAATTAAATTTAAATTTTAACATTAATTGGCTTTCAGCATTAACTTAATGGTGTCTGGTGTAGAATACTGGAGGACCAACTGAATGTATATCTCCTTCCAAGCTGTCCTTGTTTCTTGTTGGTTTCAACCTTTTAACTCTAGAATTAATTCAACTATCAAGCAAGAATACACAAAGATTCCAGTGGCAAATGACATTTATTACAGAACCAACTGGGAAAATTAAAATGCCTTCATTAAAGCCCTACACGATTTGGGTCCAGGTCACCTATGGGATTACGTTCTCCTGTATGATCTGCACTATACATTCAAGTCATCTAGGTGAAATTTGCTTCAGTCAGCCCAAAACTAGCTGGCAACTGTTACCCAGAAGACTTTCTTTAGCCACCCTTATGTTGTGGAATTGTTAGCAGGCTGTACACCCCCACATTTTGATATGGTTTAATTAGCAAAATATGACTTAATTGGCAGAATACATGAATTGGCATAAAAATAAAATATACCCTGCTACGTCTCTAAGGCCATGCTGGATAAGATGAAAAGGCTGGCCAAACGTGTGCGTTGAGAAGGTCAGAAGGGACCTCTAGGAGCACCCAGGTCATAGTAAGGAAATCACCAGGAAACTCTAGCGATAATGGCCTTGCAATTAGTCTCTCATGACGCAACCTTTAAGAGACAATAACACTCGGAAGACTCCCACAAGATGACTGATTATCTTAACTCCTCTCCCTCTGACCAAGCAAGCTTTCCTTTTGTCTTCACACCTGTCTGACAAGTACTGAACCATCAGGCCTACCATTAGCCCTTTGTCACCTAATGCTAATTAGCTCATTCTGGACCTTATTGTCCACTCTGAGGACTCCATTGTTTACTATACCAGAGAACCATTAACACCCTCACCCCCCAGGCAGAAATAGAATATTTAAACCCCGGTTTTTGGCCAGCTGATGTGCAGTATACTGCTTGCTAGTGGCCACTCTGGTTCCCAATTGTGTACTGTCCTTAGACTTGTGTCTAAGCCACCTGACTGCTTCTTTGCTGCTTTTTTGGATCGGTAGGTATCACCCACTACACCCTGAAAATCTCACTGTCCAAAGCCGTCCTCCCTTTTCCTTCATTTAGCCTTGTGTGATCGTGTGACTGCTTGGATCTTGTGTGTGCATGATTGCAATTCTCCCAATAAAGCAATTAACCTCACTTTTGGATCTCTGGCTTATTCTTCCCCGCACTAGTACTGGCAAACATAAGTGTAAAAGATCTCATCAGGTTGCACCTCTCTCACAACCCTCCTCTTTAAGCTAATATTCCCCACTGCTTCACAGAGGTACTGGGAACACAGGTGGACCCCTGAGTCACCCGTGTTTTGAGGTAACAACGACCTGCTAGAAGAGATTTGACAGCTGGATGTGCTGTCTGACTTTCAAACAAGACTAGTCTCTTCTGACAGGCCTATCCAGATGATTTTTAAATTATGAATTTTTAAGCTTGTATTGATTCCTTTTAATATTATTGGCTTGATATGCTTTTTTACCTGCGTTGTGTATTTAATTTGTTGTTGTTCCCCCTTCCAATGCATAGGGTGAATCCTGTTGGTAGTGCCCACTATAGTAGACCCACTGATGCATTGTGCTGACTTAGCATTCCACGACTGATTCAATAAGTATACTTTAGCTGAACATTGCCTAGAGGACTGAGCCCAACAAAACAACTACTACTACTACTACTACTACTACTACTACTACTACTACTACTATTATTATTATTATTATTATTATTATTATTATTATTATTATTTCTCTCTGTCAATTAATTAATAATTTAATTTTATGTACTTTAATAATTCCACTACAGACCTAAGCAAAAACTTAGTCTGACTGTTAGGAAGAGTCATGATTTACCTTGCTGCTTTGTGCAAGGATATTAACAATGGCCACTTTCCTTGCCATTTTGTGGCTCAAGGGTTAATCTCTATGCTGCACGAAATAAGACAAAGCTGTTCTCCACTCACAATCTCTTACCCAGCAGGTACCTCTATGACAGCAACTTGCCTGAGATGAGGCAGGGCCATCTTCTTATACTTCACTCTTACAGTGGTACAAAATGCATCAGGGCTCCCGGGTCGCCATCTGTCAACAAAACAAATAAGCATGTAATTGTAATTCATGGTGTTTGTCACATTCAAACATTTCAAGGACCGGCAGTGCTAAACCACAGATATTCTTACTGCACAAATTCTGGATCTGATAAACTAAAGGTAATAGCAACTGAAGAGGTGTTCCTTGTATTGCAAAGCTAAACAACTGTTCACTGATGGGTGCAATGCAGACAAAAGGAATGTTTTATAAGCATCTGAGAAGCAGTCGGGAGAGGGTGTTACAAACTTGTGTTTACCTTTTTTATTACTGAACTTGTGTTTCACTTTTTTTACACAAGAGATATTACCACAACAAATAAATACAAAGCCAGCAATCCTACGCCAAAGAGTTTCAGCTATATTTCTGAGTTTGTATTTGCTTTTCTGGGAGATGCTACTGCAAACGTAAATACAAAGGCCATGAAATTACATCATGCTTGCGGGGTGTAACACCCCATAAGCTTCTGTTCTTCAAAACTTCTCTCCATGGATGAACAAGGGCAGGGGGCCATCCAGACAGTGTCCAGCTGTAGTTCCACAACTGGGAGAAGGCAGTGTTGGGTGAGCAGTGTCTGGCTGTCATTCCATTTTCTCTTCTCTCCTTGTTGCAGAACTATAGTTGGATGCTTCTGACCCCCCCCCCACCTGTTAAAGGGCTGTGGTGGCACACAGTGGCATTGAGAGGCTGGCATGTAGGAGAAGTAGGAGGTATTGCAGAAGGGGATATTCCCCCAAAATCCCAGAAGTTGCATAGGTAGGTGTAACCTCTGGTTACAATTAGGTATGTCACCGATTGTCGTGCCCCTGCTCCAGGACTCAGACAGGATCCTTCTCATCAGCCATACCCTAGAGACATGAGAGGAACAGTACTTATGGCAGCCAGTGTAGGTGGAAAAGGGAGAGCCCAGGCTTCTGGCCGTGTTTAAAAAAGAAGGGCTTGTTAATTAAGCCACAACTGGGTAGGATGCTGAGACTATGTATCCAGAGGACACTGAGTCTATATAACCAGCAGAAAGCTGTTGGAGCTTAACAATTCCATCAGTGGCGACAGTCTCACTGACTCCTGCATTCCTTGCTTGTGTTTCTTGGACCTTTGCCTGGACTATGGATTCTGCTCTTGGACACTCTCTTCCTTGGACTCTATTGGGACTCGGGTGCTCTAAGCTTGTTAAGAACCCAGACTGACCAGAAAATAGACTTTGTAAGTTCCTGCTATCAGCCTGGTAACTCAGCTGGGAAGCCTTAACAGGCTGCCAGCACAGGACACCGATGTGATTCTGGCCATGAATAGTCCATCCAACAGAATTTTCTGCTCAACAGTGCAAACCGCTTTGTACATCTTGGTTTTAAAAAAGATACTAGTGAGTCAAGCAGATTTTTTTTTTTTTTTTTACTTTTGACAATGACAGCACCTAAATCTTCTGGAAGTTAATTTCTAGAGAAATTTGTCATTGACTCACGTGGGAGAAATATGTCAAATTCCCCACCACACAAACCCAGACCTGGAGAAGGAGGATCCTTTGCAGATTGACATGTTCAACCAGTGTTTATTTGGCTTGGCAGTTACTCCGATGGGGTGGCTTACAGCGAGCTGAATAGTTAGATGGTGTCAGGCAAAGGCTCACCATATACCCCAGGTGTCCAGCTGCTGGAATATCACTGTTGTTCCCCATTTTGGAGGATTCTGGGAATTGTGGTCCAAAAAGTAACTGTCCCAAGCTCTAATAATACCTTTTGCAGTAATTCCTCAAATGCTGGTAATAGCTTTTGCAGTAGGCTCGCTGGAAGATTCTGGGAGTTGCAATCCAAGCTGCGGCAATAGATTTTGCAATAGCTGACATGTCAGCTGTGTGTCGACAGGTTTCTCTTCCATTCTCTGGTCTGAGAACTGTTCTCCCTGAATCTGCCCATCTCTGTTTGTCCCTGAATTCTTCCATCTGATTGTTCATTTCTGCATCAGACCCACTGCTATAAATCATAGTCATTTAGAAGCATTTGCCATTTAAATGGGCTGTTATACATGAGAAAAGAGGACCCCACATTTAGAACTGATAATGGAAAGAATTAGGATAACCACTACTCAGAAAGCGAAAGCGAAAGCTTAAAAGCGAAAACGTTGTTATACTGCAAAAACCAGATGGTCCTCTAATAAGATATATTCAAAAATAATCCACTGTCATCTAATTCATGGAAACTAGGACACTAGGCACTCTTTCAGTGATAGCAAGGAAAAGTTATTGCTTTCACCTGAATGTCACCTAGATGTCTGGGTTTTACTAGCTAAGCTTAACTAAGAATTTAGAATGTGAAGAAGGCATCTAATGTCTCTGTGAGCCCAAACCATTATTCTATATCCACCCATATGTAAAAAGGACATGACAACCAAAACAGCATTCCCAAGTCTAGTTGGCAAAGCTTACTGGGTGTGTGTATGTTCCATCCACATTAGAAAGAAATAAGTAATAAGAGCACTAGCATTGTAATGTTCCTTAGGCCAGGATGGACAACTTGTGGCCTTCCATGTTTTGCTGGGCTGCAGTTCCCATTAGCCCTCACCACTGGTTGTATTGACTGAAACTGATGGGAGCTGCAGTTATGCAACATAAGGAGGGCTACAAGTTGCCTACAGATCATGGGCTGGCAACTTGATGCCATTAAAATACCTAGCATTACAACTTGTATAATATACTAGTATTGGCATGTTAAATGAGATGGGGACATGTTATAGCTGGACGTGTAATTACTCAATATTTCATCCTTACAAGCAGGGATGAATAATTTCCAGTGTTTTCTTCCCACTGAGAAAAAAAGCCCACAACTATTTCTGTGAAGTTCTCACACAATATTTATATCTCCCGAGGTGACTGAGGAAATTACTTTCTGCAGAAATATATATGGAAATTGGGACATGAGAACTGTGGTGTTTTGCACAAAGACACTCTTTCCAGACAGCCATGTGTGAGTTTTTTGTGTGTGCAAGATGCCTGCTTTTTACATGGAAAACAGGAACCTTGCACAAAAAGCAGGTTCCTTTTTTAATGCAATATTGTGATCATTTGTGTACAAAACACAGAGTTACGCAAAAATTGATGTGTCTACGTTTTTTGCAACATTTTTCTTGTGTAAGTTTTTCTTGTCCAAATTTTACCCAATTGCTGAGTTTTTGCACAGGAAACAGCAATCTTGCAGGAAAAAAAGTGCTGATGTGGATAGATTGTTGCAAAAGAATGTGATTTTGCACAAAAAACTGTGGATGAATTCTATGTTGACTCCTTAGTTATGTATATGTAACTAAGTAGCAACTCATGGCCAAACCTCACCAAACCCCCTCATCAGCCAGACCAAGAGAAGACAGCCCATTCTGCTAGTGATCAGGACATGGGTAGATGACATTTCCACCCCCTTCCACCAGTGAGTGAGGCCATGACAAGGGCTTGCAACAGTGGTCCTGCTTCTGTCACAGCCTCACTCACTGGTGGGAGGGGGGTAGAAATGTCTTCCATCCTTGCACAGGAGGATGAACCTCTTACTCTTCTGCAGCTGGTGCCTGGTAAAGTTGGTTTGGGAGAACAGTTACAACCGTGACAATTGTGCTGAGGTCATGACCACATAGGGATCGTGAATACAGAGCAGGTATGTGTGTGTAGCTCATGGTTGCACATCCATAACTATGATACTGAATGCCAGCCCATAATCATTGTGTATTTCTGCACACAATTTCCTGAAAAGCCTCAGGATATGTGAGTACTGGATGAAATTTGTCCAACACTCTCACTACAGTGGCCCCTTCACTTTTGTGAGGGTTCAGGGTGCTGCCCCTCTTGATCCCCCTCCCATTCCCTTCTGGGTCTCTCCACATTCCCTTGCCTTTTGCCCTGGTGCACAAGGCTTCCTTCTACATGTTGTGGCCAGAGACAAGGGACTGGGAAGGGGAGCTCCAGAGGGTAGAAGAAAGGCAAAGGTGTGCCTTCCCCCCACCCATTCCCTTGCCTTTTGCCTCTGCAATCTGGGGGCAAAATGCAAGGGATGTCATGGGCTTCCAGGACCTAGACAAAGAGTCTGAGGCAGCAGAACCTGCTCTGAGCTCTGACCCAGAGATTGCTACAGCAGAACCTGCAGAGCAGACAGTACTACCACCCGCCCCAGGGACAGAAGTGTCAGCCTCAGCAGGGAGCCCTGCTCATTCAGACACAGAGAATGATCCATATGTACCTACCTTTGCTCAGCATAGATATCAAAAGGGTCTTCTGTGTCACTCCCGGTGAATTTATGCCAAGCACCAATTAATCAGTCACCAGCTGCGCTGATCCTGGAGCCTATAAAAACGAAGCTTTTCCCCTCTACCCTTTGTCAGCAATCAGCTGACCATTTCTCCCATGCCTTCTTCTGTTCACTGCCCTTGCCCATGTTTCTGCCTTTGACTTGTGTTTGTTTTGCCTGCCTCTGATTTATGGACATTGTTGGGACCCTTATTGCTTCCCATTTGCAAAGCTGTTTCCTTCTTTCAGTAAACTGACCACTTAAGTTACTGCTGAGTTTCTGACCAGTGTTTGTTATCAGCTTCTCCTGGTTGCCAGCCCAAACCAAGCTCGGAAAAGGGAATAGGAAAGGGGAGCTCCGGAGGGGACAAGGAAGGTGCACATGTCCCTTCTGCCTCCATTCCCTTGCCCAGGTACACTTGCCTTCCTTCTCCATGCTCAGCAAAATGCAAGGGAATGGGAGGAGGAGAATGAAGAGGAAGTCACTCATGTGCATCACAAATAATTAAATTCACTAAGGTCCAACCCACAAATGTGGAGGGAGGACTATATTGTGTTATTCTTCCTGTCCTGGTTTTCCCAAGTTTTGGAAAAAGCCTTTTGGGGAGATGTCATGGGGGATGTCAGAACAAATAACAGTGAATATACACCTGCTCCAATGCCAACAAATCTTCCAATAATCATCCTCAAGGATGGTTAATCCCATAAATTTCTATGGAATATTTCTTTGCAGAGTTGTCACCATATTTGCACATCCCAAAGAGTTCTAGGGAATTATTCTGCATGGAAAACACATGGTGTGCCTGTGGGAAAAAAAGTGTTTCGTATGCAGGAACATGTTTTCTGTGGGGGAAAAAAAACTTTTTCCACATTAAAATCAAGCACATTTACCTTCACAATAATCTCTTGAATTCCCATTAGGTTGTATGCATACTGGGAGAAAACTCTATTGGGAAACCATTTTCTTTCCAGCTGAGAAACAAATAAAGGTGAATATTCTTTGCTTCTCTAATAGTCCAACACACTTGGAGGGCATCGGCTTACCTACCCAACCCTAGTCTATCGAGCATCCATAACTACAACATTTCCTTCTGAAAAGAAGATATACAATTCTATGTCTTCAGAGTCAGTCCAGCCACCACTGTAATAAATTAAAATCTTAGGAAGCTAATGTCATTCTCCCTAATAAAGCCTTTACCAGACAGTCTAATAGGCAGTTTCATAAAAGGAATAAAATGATCAACCAGTCAATTGGATTAGGGAATTAGAATGTACGTTCAATAACATTTATAATTCTGAATGTCAAAATAAGAAGCAATTAGTGTCTGCCTGGGATGAGATACTCTAGGTAGAAGAACTGAAGACAGAAAATATTAAAATAATGATTTATACACTATAACAATTTTGCTATTCAAATAACTGCTTCTCTGGTCCTATATGTCTCTTCTGCAATACATCCAGAATGGCCCCTATTTCCATGGCTTCTACTAATCATAGGGGGTACTGTTCTTCCAGAACAAGCACAAGAATTGTGCAACCAATGGACCACAGTTTTGCAGCCCCTCCAAGCTCTTCATTATGAAAAAATTACCCACCCCCATGGAAAGTCATGTTCCCAGAAGCCTCCAGGAGACATAGAATTGGAAAAGGTCCCGTAGGTTATCAAGTCTAACTCTCCACTCAGTGCATCTCCAGCAGGTAGCTATCCAGTCTCTCTCTTTATTTTTAAGATGACCCAAGAAGGAGACCCTATCACCATTCTAGGTAATTGGTTCCATTGCAGAACAGTCCTCACTCTCAAGAAGTTACTTCTAATCTTCATTTGAAGTCTAATCCCCTGTAATTTAGAAACATGATTCTCCCATGTCATGCTCCTTTGAGAGAAGATTAAAATAGCAATTAAAAAAAAATCTGGGAGTGATCTTCTGGGGTGGAAATGGGAGTGTGTAGTTCCTAGACTTCAGCAGTTGTCACTCTTGGTCTAGAGCAGTGCTGAGACTAGTGGTGGTCTGTGGACCAATGCCAGTCTGTAAACCATGGGCTGCTGGTCCACAGCAAGTTCCAAGGAAAGAATAAAATAAAATAAAATAAAATAAAAAAGAAAGAAAGGGGGGGGGGAGAGAGAGAGAGAGAGATGTAACCAATGGATATAAATATGATGCTGGTCTCTGGCACATGGGGCATAAAAGGTGGCTTGTCCTCTCCATTGGATGAGTTAAGGAGAACTATTCTAGAGCATAGGGGCACAAATCAAGTTCCACAAGTCCCACTCTTGTGGCCCCTGAATCCTCACACCCATGCCCTGTAATCTCCATTTTTAAAAGAAATTTCAGCATGACTTGGGGGCATTTTTTTGCCCCAAATCATATAGAAGCCCCTTTCCAGTGTGAAAGCAAACAAAAATATCCCATCACATTCCCTTCAGCACTCCAGAATCCCATGCTGTCCCCCTAAAAGCATAGTCTGTGGTGCCCCTGCTACATAGTAAGGTAACAGCAGCCCTCTACTGGATATATGGACTTTACACAAGTGCACAGTTCTAATTCCCACATTGATAAATCTGTTTATGAAGACACAAGACGCTAACAGCATTCCAACCTTCTTTTAAACCTTTTGTTCATGCTCACTGTTGGAAATTAGCATTTCTCAGCGTGTTAGCCCTTTGGAGAAATTCTATGAAAGCTAAAACTGTTAGGAATTAGCTTTCTTTTAGCAGAGTTGCAGAAAAAGCATGTCTCAATCTCTGTGTGGCTTCCCTGAAAGGAAATTGACTTGGAAAGCAAAATAAGACAGGCAATTTCAGGTTCCAAACTTAAAAGATTTACTAATAAACTTTACATATGCATTGGAGAAACTAGATCCTAACTAACTAACTAACAGAAGGATCAGGGAAGATAGTAGCTTCATTCTTAACTCACCAACTTCTTGGTGGAGAGGCTAGCATATCAGAGAGAAGGTGCTAGAAGCAAGATTGCAAAGGGGAAAAAAAGAGAGAAGTGTGGTCTTCTATGTAAGGCCAATGACTCACTCCAGGGTGTATCCTGGGTTACATGGTCTGGATTTAATAGCCTATCATTTTAAACAGCCCAGAGCAACAGCTGAAACTTCAAGTGAGAGGCCAGAGGGCTTTTACATGCAAAAGAAAATTAACCTTATATAACTAAGCCCCATTTGTCCTAGAACAAGACGAGAGGGGGAGAGAAAATGCCAGAATTTTCCAGCACTCACCATGGCAGGTTCCTTGATGAAGCTCAGTATGGATCCACCCCAGTTCCGAACACTGTGGCCCTCCTGAGATTGATGAATTACTAGTCCCATCATGCCATGATGACAACAGCTGATGGGAACAGAATCCAACAATCATCTGGAGAACCACAGGTTCCTCAGCCCTATTATCCACAGATCAGTTTGGCAGTAATAGTTAAAGTAGTGACCTGGGTTGCAATTCAGCTATCCTTTAGAGCCAGATCCTAAGCATGCTTATTCTGAAGACACCTGGCTTGACCACAGTACATATGAAAAGGATCTAGAAGTCTTACTAGACCACAAGTTAAACATGAGTCAGCAGTGTGATCCTGCAGTTAAGAAAGCAAATGCAATTCAAGACTGTGTCAACAGGAGTGTAGTGTACCACTCTATTCTGCGTTGGTCAGACCCCACCCAGAATACTGTGTCCAGTTCTGGACACCACAGTTCAGGAATGATATTGACAAGCTGAGACATGTCCAGAAGTGAGTGACCAAGGGAGCAGCTTAGGGAGCTGGGGATGTTTAGCCTGGAGAAGAGAAGGTTAAGAGGTGACATGATAGCTATGTTTAAATACTGGAAGGGATGTCATATGGAGGATAGAGCAAGCCTGTTTTCTACTGCTCCAGAGACTACAGCATGGAGCAATGGCTTCAAACTTGAAGAAAAGAGATTCCATCTAAACATTCGGAAGAACTTCCTGACAGTAAGAGCAGTTTGACAGTAGAATGTGCAGCCTGGGACTGTGGTGGAGTCTCCTCCTTTGGAAGTTTTTAAACAGAGGCTGGATAGCCATCTGTCGAGAATGCTTTGATGGTGTATTTCTGCATAGCAGGGGGTTGGGCTCGATGGCCCTTGTGGTCCCTTCCATCTCTATGATTCTATAAGTCAGAGGTAAATCTCACTGTTTTCCATGGAGTTCATTTTGATTCAATTGCAGTCTAATGATCTGTTTCATGTCTTAATTCCAGGGTGTAGGAGTGAAAGATGGAAGACCAAATTGTATTTCACAAGCCTTAAACTTGGATTAATCAAATCCTTTGTAGAAATTATACATGGCAAACAAACTGGAGGAGGATAAGGAAATTATCTCTCACTGAACTAAAGAATACAGACTGCAACTGAAAAGGACATTGAGTTAAAAATTATTATGTTCCACAAAGACATATTTTGAATGGTAAATGACTCAGCTACATAATAAAAGCATTTCTGCCTTTGATAGGAGTACCAATGGGAAGGATTAATCGGCATTGACTATTGCTTTTAGGAAGCTAATTGCTGTTTCCTAGAATTCAAAAGAGATCAACAGTCCTTTGTTGCTACACACTGTTCTAAACTGCACACTAATAGTAGCACAGTGTATTCCTACTGTTTTCCATGAGTCCAGAGATACTTTTCAGATCACCTTAAACCCCACGCAATAGATCCAGTCTGCATGACTTCCAGAGAAACACACAGCCTGTATAAATCAGGTAGAAACCCCTCACCAAATTCCTTGAAGACCACCTATTTCCATTAGTATAATCGCCTGAGATGAGTATTTTTTGTGTGACAGACTCACGGCTCCCCATGGTCACGTAGCAATTTCTTGTGTTTTGTAAGACTTTTAAAATACATATTGCAAACACCATGATAATTTTCCAAGAATTTGCATGTAAAAAAACAACAATGAAACACTACCCAAACTGACATAGAACATATCCCCCCGTTTCACGAGGAGTTACTTGCAGAAAAATCCAGCAAAGATTCTTTGCTCCAAAAGTTAGGGGGAAGTCTCAGAACTCTGTTGTCTTCTCCTGGTCAGTCTAAGGGCCTTTCCACACTGCATTGTTATAGTGCTATTATTCCACTTTTAACATCCTGTGGAATTCTGGGGTTTGCAGTTTACTGAGGCCAAAGAGCTCTCTGGTCAAGGATTCTAAATGTCCCTCCCTAAACAGCAAACCCTAGGATTCCATAGGCTGTTGAAAGTGGAATAAAAGCAGTATAACAGCGTAGTAAGGAATGGCCCTTAGACACAAAGATGCATTGTTGCCTTAGGCAGTACCACAAGGGTCATCTAGTTCAACCCCTTGCCATGCAGGAATACATAACTAAAACTCCCAAAAAGGATGCCCATCCAACTTGTGTTTGAAGACCGCCAAAGATGGAGAGTCACCACCCACCATCCACTATGGTCTTATAGTAAAAAAGTTCTTCCTAGTAATGAGGTGGAATTTCTTCTCTTATAATTTCAATCCATTGGTTCATGTTCTAGTCTCTGAAACAGCAGAAAACAAGCTTTTTCCATCTTCTAACAACATTCCAACAGATACCGAAAGATACCTGTCATGTCCTCTCTCAGTCTTCCAGTCTCCAAGATAAACCTACCCAGCTTGCTAAATTACTCCTCACAAGGCTTGGTTTCCAAACCTTTGATCATCTTTGTTACTCTTCTCTGAACCTGTACCAGCTTTTCAATATCTTTCTTGAATTGTGGGGTCCAGTTCTGGATAAGAATTCCAGGCAAATTCTGACCAAAGTAGAATAGAGTGTGTCTACCTTGACAGCCATCATGGTATAGTAGTTTGAGCATTGGACTAGAACTCTGGAGACCAAGATCTGAATCTCTGCTGGGCCATGGAAGCCCACTGGGTGACCTTGGGCATGTCATACTCTCTCAGCTTCAGAGGGAAAGGCAAGGCCAAACCTCCTCTGAAGAAATCTTGCTAAGAAAACCCTGTGATAAGTTCTCCATATGGTCACCATACATCCAAAAAGACTCGGCACATCACAACTACTTCCCTTGATCTGGACACCATATTCCTGTTGATACAGCCCAGAACTCTTACGGTTTTTTTGGCCACCACATCACACTGTTGACTCACATTTAGCTTCTGGTGTACTAAGACCTGTAGATTCTTTCCACATGTGCTACTTTCAAGCTAGAGAGCCAGTGCAGTGCAGTGGTTTGAGTCTTGGACTAGAATACTGAGAGACTATGATTCAAATTTTCTCTTGGCCATGGAAACCCACTAGGTAGCCTTGGGCAAGTCATACCCTTTCAGCCTCAGAGGAAAGCAAAGGCAAACCTCTGAACAAATCTTGCCAAGAAACCATATGATAGGTTTCTTGGCAAGATATTGGATAACCCATACTCCACAGAACAATCCCCTCATGTATCAATCCCTCCCCTTTCTTTCCCAGGCCTGTACTTTCCACTCCTCATACACCCTTCGCCAAAGTAAAACACACACGCACACAAATACACATATATATTTCTCTCAGGTTTTCTCCAAACAGCTCTGTTCTCAAAACATTTTTACTTTTGTTTTTTCCCCAGTCTTTCTTAACATAACATAAAATACACCATAATGATAAGCGGCCTTTGAATTACAACGAAGCAGCAGTTAGCAGTACTTAAGCTTGGCTACAAAGTAACACCTTTTTCAGTGGTAAATACAAACGTAACCACAAAGTAGAAGTTAGGAAAGAATGCACCATAAACAAGTTAGTATTTTAGTAACAGGGAACTTCGCTTAGGTTAGTGACTCGACATAGGGTCGCTTTAAGTTGGAAATGTCTTGAGGCACACAACAAAACAACAATGTTCAAGCCAGGTATTACCCATCCTGTATTTTTGCATTCCATTTTTCCTGTCTAGATGTGGTACCTTACATTTATCCATGTTGAAATTCGTTTGCTTGGTTTTGTTCCAGCTCTCCACTCTATGAAGGTCATTTTGAATTCTGTTCCTGTCTTTCAGGCTATTGGCTACCTTACCTCCCAATTTGATGTCATCTGCAAATTTGATAAGTATGCTTTCTGTTCCATTGTCTAAGGTAAGGTAAATCTTTTGTTGTTGTTGCGTTGACTGTGATTTATGGCGACCTTATCAAAGGATTTCCTTGCTAAGCTTTCATCAGAGGGAGTTTGCCATTGCCTTCCTTCAAGGCTGAGAGTGTGTGACTTGCCTCAGGTCACCCAGTGAGTTTTCTGTGTCCAAGGAAGGATATAAACCCTGAGTCCAGTACTCAAACCCCTACACCATGCTGGCTCCTAATAAATTCTTAAATTTGAGGATGTAAATTCTTAAAACTCTAAGCATTAAAAAAAAATTGATCCAAATGCATAGTTCCAAAGAATTCTGTTCCCATGTGCAAGCAATAACTGAAAGCTCATTACCTAAATTCCAGAGAAAAAGACACAGTTCCGTCTGCTGAACAGTGGCTTCTTTCCTCCCAGCTCTCTTCTTTTTGACTAAAACTTTGCAAGCACAGCCCCTTCCCTAAGGGTTCTGCACAGCTGGGATAAATCAATTTGTCCATAAGTGTCACATTCAGGAAAAGTGCTGTGTGCTAAGGAATGCAAATAGTCGTCCTGAGTCCCAAGTGAAAATGTTCCCATTCACAGGCCTGAAAGGGAAGGGGAGAACTTAGGCTATTTTCAGGGTTGGCATCACTATAAGGTGCGAAATTCATCAGAGCTATCTGCCATTTTTCAAAAACAATACCCGGGAATTAAACATTTTTCATTATGCAGCAGCAGCCCAAGGCTCTATAAAATTGAGGGTATGTTAGAACTGTAAGTGGATATGGGAAAATGCAATGAAACAAAGACCATCAAGTGGATCAATAGCTGTTTGGGAAACCATGCTCAAAGAGTTGTCAGCACTGGCTACATTTCAAATTGGAAGAAGATCTCGAGCGGCATGCCTCAGGGTTCTGTCTTGGGGACAACACTCTTCAATTTTTTTTTATTAATAATTGAAATGATGGGGTGGCCAAATGCTGTGGAGCCATCTAGTAGGATTGTGGCTGACACGGCTCCAATCTTCCTCCACTCCACGCGGTTGGGCTACCTCCTAGCAAAGCGAAGCTTTCATCTCACAATGACTAGCCTGCCATCACGAGTTTTGGATGGGTTTTGATCTGAAATCTCACAGGATAGCCTCACAGGACCTTTGAGGTTATCAGAAGAGGCTCTCCTCTTGTGAGACTTGAAGTGATATTATATACACTTGCCTCATGTCTTGTCTGGCTTGATTCCCAGACATGTGGGAATCTAGAAACCCTAGATCAGAGCTGTGCTGTTGACTCGGTTGATTGACTTGGACTCAAGTTGTACTCAAGTCACTTCAATGACTCGACTTGGGGAGCTAATGCAGCCTTCTAGCTTCCCACACTTGCCCACCCCGTCCTAGATGTTGGATATTTTGTTATCAATTTCACAACAGACAAAACTCTCTCCCGCTGTGATAATTAATCAATTCACTGGTGTTCAGACTGCATTTTCTCAGACTACTGTATGGTTCCTTGGAGTCTTATTAAGGCTCCCTGAGTAAGAAACCTCTCAAAAAAGATGGCACTCTCATTATTACTGAACTTACACTGCAGCTGTGAATGCCTGCTGCTTACGTGCATATTCTCTGCTCATTCACAATTCACAGTTCTTGCCAGCAAGCGGTATCAACGGTTTCCCTAGTGTGGGTGTTGCAAGAATATGATCACTGGCCACTTTGAAATGGAAAGATGTCAGGTCGCTAGGCTCCTTGTGCCATGCCCTTGCCCCAGGACCCAGACAGGACCCTTCCCAGCAGCCACACCCCAGAAACATGAAAAAGCAGTACTTAAGGCAGTCAGTGCAGGAGGTAAAGAGAAAATCCAGCCTCTCACCAGGCTTATATGGGAAGGGCTCATTAACCAGGTCACAGCTGGCCATGAGGATGAGGCTATATAAGCAGAGGCCTCAGCAACAGAAGGTTGTTGGGAATCACTGATGCCATAGTTGGTGACAACTGTGTGATCCTTGCATCCTCTACCTGTGCTGCTTTAGACATTGGACCTTAACACACTGCTCAGATTATCAGTTTGGCTTTTGGACTATTCCCTTTCTGGACTCTTGTTGTGTTTTGATGAGAGTTTGCTTCCGCCTTGAGGCTGCTTTGTGGAGCTGCTGTTATTTATCTGGTTAAGTAGCTGAGGAACCTCAGTGGGCTGCCAAGCCCAGGAATCTTGCCATGTGGAACTGAGTATGGTTGGCTGGATGTGCATTGGGTCAAATGTATTTAACTATTGCACATAAGCTACTATGTTACTATTAACATAGCAGCTACTATTAGATATTGTTAACTGCTGGTACAATGTATGCATATGGGTTGCCCATTCCAACAATGTATCCGGATGGTTGGAAGGGGAAGAGCAGATAGTACAAAAATGAAAGTGCAGACTGGAGAGAGAGGCATTGTTCCGAGAATGTGGTTTTGAAATAAGAGCAGGGAATATGTGATCTGGTCACCTTGGTCAAGGATGTGGGTGATAGGTAGCAGGCACTGGCAGAGGAATGTGTTTACAGAAATGGTGTTGTCTATGGATTTATGACTCTCATTAGTCATTGCTTTGTGTGCCATAATGTATAATGATAGCATATAAAAGCTGTAAGCTGTATGTATTCTTTTGTCTCAACAACTTCTGGGGAAGTGTGCTGTGCTGCTTGTGCTTCTCCATAAAAATAAACTGCTGTCTACTTCAGAGTGAATTTTGTGGACTATGGGTTATCTAGTATATGATATAAGCCCTAATCCACACCCCCTGAACTAATATGTGGATGTAGACTTGTTTATTCACATTTGTACTTCTTGAATGTAACAGCTAAAAAATATTGTGTAAATGCTTATTTGAATAAAATATCTTAGACATGAGAATCTATAGGGGGAAGGATATTTAGAAATACGTATTTCAGTCTTATTTGAATGTGAATCTGGGAGTGGATTTTTAAAAAAAATTTAAAAGCATATCAAAAGGCACTGCTGCGAAAGCACTGGCATTTGCTGTTGTCAATTACTGTCAAGTTCACTTCAACTTTGGTAACCGTATGAAAAAGAGACTCTCCAAGCCACCCTATCATCAACAAACAAGGCTGTTAGTTAAGTCTTGCAAACTTAGGGCTGTGGCTTCTTTGAGTCTGTCCACCCTTAATGTTGTCTTCCTCTTTTCCAACTGTCTTCCATATCACCAAGCATTACTGCCTTTTTAAATAGTTGTATTTTCTTATGATATGTTCCAAAGTACAACAATCTCAGCTGAGTTGTCTGATTTCCAGGAATGTTCAGCCTTGATTTGCTCTTGAATCCATCTATTTGTCTTTTTTTGCTATCCGTGGGATGTTGAGAGCTTTCCTCCAGCACCACATTTCAAATGAGTTGATTCTCTTCCAGCTTTCTTCACTGTCCAGTTTTCACATCTCTACAACTGTACTCATATACCTTCCATCATCTCACTGAACAAAACTGGGACACATGTGGCCAAGCCACATTAGAGTTTGGTCAGGATGACAAAAGTTATTAAAGAGGAAGAATACACTAACTAAGAGAAGCTGCAGCAGTTTGCTTTAGCCTGAGTCTATTGGAAGGGGTAAGATTCTGCTCCTCCTCTCATCTCCCTCTGCTAATTGACTACAAACTGCTTTTTGAACTCAGTTTGCAGCAACTGAAGTAAGCTGAGGATGAGAGAGAAACTGGGACATTTTAAATGAAGCAGGAAAATGGGACAGCAGAGCACTAATCAGAACTCTTCCTGCCAGATTGTAACAATGGGAAGGCATGGAATCTCAGTTTCTATTTTTAAAGACCACAGATTTAAAAGTGTGCCAGAATGGACTGTTCGGTGAGCACTGACTGACAGAAATAGGCTGACTCAGCCAGACTCTGGAAAAGTAACTTATTGGATTACATCTCTCGGAATCTTCCAGTGAGCACAGCCACTGACAGCACTGGCTGTTGGATTGTGGAAACTGTAGGTCCTTCCGCACGAGGCATTTGTGGCGCTATCATTCCACTTTAGCTGTAGAAGTCTGCCCCCTATGCAATCTTGGGGTTTGTAGTTTAGTGAGGCACTCAAACTCTCTGGCTGAGAATTCTAAATGTCCCTCCCTGAACTACCAGTGCCATGGTTCCCTGGGACACAGTCTCAGCATTTGCAGTGAAATCATAGCACTGTAAATGAGTAGTGTGAAAAGGCTTTATATTCCACACAAGCACCTTGCCCAAGCATGTGACCTTCTCTAACACAAAGTTCTGTGATGTTCATATTTTACTAATTTTAAGATTTTCTCTGTCACATTTCAGAACTAAAACATTTCCCCACAGTGGTGTTGCTGTTGCGTGCCTCCAAGCTTATTTCTGACTTATGCTGACCCTAAGGTGAAGCTGTCAGGGGGTTTTCTTGGTAGGATTTGTTCTAAGAGGGTTTGCCTTTGCCTTCCTCTGAGGCTGAGAATGTGTGACTTGTCACTGGGTTTCCATTGCCCTAATGAAATATTATGAAGTCCCTCTTTTAAACCACATTGAAATTCCTTTGAGAGAAAAGTCTATGAGAAAACAATTTGTTGAAAACAGAAACTCTGACAAACCGTGGTTTAATCTGGTTGTGTAAAAGACTGTCAATCAATCTGTCAATCAAGATTTTTTAAAGCTGTAGTTTTAGCCCTCCTTACATTGTTGAGAATAAGCCTTAGTAGTCATATACGTAAATCACACTGCATGCCTAAATATTTCCCTATACTACTTTAATATTGTGGCAGATTCTCATGCAATAGCTTAACCCTTAAAAAAAAAACTCATTTTTAAAAAAATTACCAGAACACAGAGAGGAATGTTTTGTTTTTGTTTTTTGCATCAGTTGAAAAATAAAGCAGACACAATTGAGAGCTCTCTCTATGCTGCATCCTAATTTCATAATAATTCTTCACTGAAGCCTTCTCACATACGAATACCTGCAGGATATCAATATCCTATTTTTTCTCCAACAGGGACTCCCATTGCATTTAAAAATAAATAAATAATGGCCTTGTAATTGCTCTCCTTGATGTCAAAAACATAAGTCAAGAGTCTGAGGTGGTGTTGGTGATGTTTGTAAAGAAACTACCACAATTAGTCATTCTGATTTCTAATGTGCATGAAAATAAGGTGCAATCATGCAAGTTGGCTTAATGAGAAGTGATAATGAGAAGGCTATTACTGAGGACTGGCACACCCATCAATCTCTCTCCCTTACTAGGTAGTAAAGCAATAGAGGGGTGGCAAAGAGTGGCTCATGGGTTCCATGAGGCCCCAAGGCAATTTTGAATCTCTAAAGTGCCCCCTCCCAACCATCCCAATCGTTTTCTTTTAAAAAATGTAACTGCTCTTTGGTATTACCCAGTGATGAATTTAAGTCTTTTACTCCAAGTCTCAAGTCCTTGAAGATACTTTCAAGTCAACTCTCAAGTCTGGGAGCCAAATTTATACCCCAACCTATATTCCAGAATTTCTGGACAGTCAAGTAACGTCATTTTTAACAATTTAAGCAGAGCCGGCCATCCACATTTGTGATTTTGCCATCTGCAGTTTCAGAAGTGGGAAATAGGATCCTTCTTACTCCGCCTTCCCGAAGCTGGAGGCTTTCATGCCAATGGGCATAAAAGTACCACTTTGGAAGTGGGGAATAGGATCCTTCTTACTCCCCATTGCTGAAGCTTCAAAAGCTTTAGAGAAAAGAATCCTCTCTCCTCAAGCCCATTGCCTGACACATTTGCTGTTCCCCTCTGAGAAACACACCCTGCACTCTGAGGACAAGTCTTTCCTGTTTTAGGAAAAGTTTTAGAAGGCGCCTCCGATATGCAGCGGGGACAGGCTGCTGAGCAGACCTCAAGCCCGTTACCTAGCCTGTCTGCTCTTCCCCTCCGAGAAATATGCCCACGCTTTTGGGCTTGAGACAGATTGTCATGTAACCAGTAGACAAAAAGAGATGGAGGCATTGTTCAAAGCCATAAGGTTTCTGGATGTATATGTTAAGTTACTGAACTGAGGGCAGCAAGTCAGTTACTAAAAATATACGAGTCTTGAGTCGAGTCAAATCAGTGCATCATTTATTGCCAAGTCGAATCCGAGTTGAGTCACTGGAGTGACTTAAGTCTTGCTTGAGTCCGAGTCAGTCGATTCACTACATCACTGGTATTACCAATAAAAATAAAAATGCCCCTCCCTGGAGATTACATTTAGCTTTTGGGGCAGACAACCACTGAGAGAATTCTGCCTGTGAAGTGGACTACAGCTGCCAGATTGAAAACTGAAGAGGGCTCCTCTTCGGTGGTTGTGGTTCTGCAGAAGTGGGAATTTGGTGGGTGTGGCTTATCATTCAACCAGGTAACAAGTGACACCTGCTGAACCCTCCTCTTCTACGCAACCATTAAAGGCATGAGGCCATTTCCAGTTTTCACTCTGGCATGCCTAATAGTGGCCAATTTCTTTTACAGACACTCTTATGGGCTCTACTGCTCTCCACAGGAAGCTCAAAACCTCTGCAGTTCTTCTCAAAATGCTGACAGGAAGTGACATCACATCATTTCCTGACACTATTTTGAAAAGGATAGCGGAGAAAAATGGAGGTATTTAGGGTAGAACAGAGTTCTGGAGAAGCTTGTAGGGATCAGTTGGGGGTATGTTTGCACGTGTTCACATGTGTTACCTAGTTTGGGGGTATAAATTGCCTGAAAAATCAGGCTGTTTTTTTTTAAGCTTGGGGAGTTAGGGGTTTTGGGAAATAGTGGGAGTTTTCACAAAAGGGGATCTGAGAGCAGCTTGTATCCTATGGGACACTCATCCCTGCTCTAACATTAACAATGATTTTTTTCTACCATTTTTGCCAGATGAAGAAACTAGTAGGCTTTGAAAGCCAATGTGATATATCATGCCCCTTTAGGCTGGGCTAATAAAGGTATCATCACAATCTGTATATCGAGAGGGTTACAGCTCCTTCTTCTGTATTGAAACACAGCAAAGATAGGAAGCTGTTAAGGCTATGTACCTCATTCTGCCCTTAAACTCAGAATAAATTTGCAGCTTCATTAATGCATGTCTTGTGCACAGACTCAAGTTCAGGCATGTCAGGATTCTAGGGGGGAAAAAATCACAGCAGATCCCACAAGCCTGAACCCTGTTCACCCCAGTGATGTGCTGCATTAAATTATTCATTCCTACAAAGGAGCACTAATAATTTTATCAGTTTTCTCTTTAATACCTAATGTCTTTGGAAACTATCCAGTTTCTGGAGAGGTCACAAGGAAGGGGGAGAAAAACTCCAGTGACAGAGGAGAGAGAGAAGCCAAGTGACATTCAGAGAGGCTATAGCCTTCTATGAACCTCTCTGTTCCCGCATGTGATACAGGGAGGGTGAGGGAGACAAGAGAGGAGGAGGAAGATGAGGGCTATAGCCTTCCACAAATGGCTCAGTTCCTCTTGATGTTTTATGGCGTTTGGGGCAGCTTAGCAAGGACAATTATATTTGCTGACTGGTTCATGACAACACAGATGCCATCATCATGTGCCAGCTATTTGAACAGAGCCCTTTACAATCTTCCTTGCCACGCTGTTTGAAACAAAGAGGCACCAATGCTTGTGAAGTGATTAGTGGGAGAGGGGAGTCTAGATAATGCCTGCCCCTTTGATTTCACTCTGTATCTTTCTTTGGTCCATGTGCTCAAGCCTTTTGCTTCCTTCTTACCTGCCCTCTCTCTCAAAAAGTTAGCTAGTCTCTTTGTTCCCTTTGTTCAGGAAGGAGCACTCACGAGGCTCCAACCTCAGCAATGAATGCTAGTTTATACACACACATGAGAGCCAGCTTTTAGGGGCTCTTGTAACCAGTGATGAAGACTTGAGTTGACTGACTCAGACTCAAGTCAGACTTGAGTCACTTCAGTGACTCAACTCAGACTTGACTTGGCAATAAATGATGTCCTGACTCAAGACTTGTATATTTTTAGTGACTGACTTACTGTCCTTGATTCATTAACATCAGACATTCACCCAGAAGCCTTACAACTTTGAACAATGCTTCCATCTCTTTTTGCCTACTGGTCATATGACAATCTGTCTCAAGCCCAGAGTCTGGGCACGTTTCTCAGAGGGGAACAGCAAGTGGGATAGGCAATGGGTTTGAAGCAGGCCCCCGCTGCATATCAGAGGAGCCTTCTAAAATGTTTCCTAATAGCAGAAGGCAAGACTCTCCCCCAGGGCACAGGGCGTGTTTCTCAGAAGGGAACAGCGAATGTGTTAGGCAACAGGTTTAAGGAGGAAGGATCTTTCCTTCTAAAGTTTTTGAAGCTTCAAGTAATGGGAATTAAGAAGGATCCTATTCCTCACTTCTGAAACATCCTTCAGCATCAGAAACGGGAAGTAAGAAGGATTCTATTCCCTACTTCCAAAGCTGCAGATGGCAAAATTGCAAATGCGGAGGGCCAACTCTGCTTAAATTGTTGGAACAGCCTTATTGGACTCTGTCCAGAAATTCTGGAATATAGCTAGGGGTATAAAGTGGTCTCCCAGACTTGAGACTTGACTTGAAAGTATCTTCAAGGACTTGAGACTTGAAAGTAGAGACTTGAAACTTGGCTTGAGACTTGGAGTAAAAGGTGTAAATATATCACTGCTTGTAGCCCAGCCTAGGTCAGCTTCTTTTACCTATCTCCTTTTCCTATCCTAAGATGGATTTCCTGAGACAATAAAGGTTGCTTTTCTTTTTCTTCTTTTTCCTCCTCGTCTTCCTCTTCTTCTTACCCTACAAGGGCATCCAGAATCATTTCTCCTTTTTCTACCACAGGCTCATATTGCACTAGATCCTCTGCACTCTGCTTAATATAAATACCAAGTTTTCCTGCACAGCCTACTCCATTTCCTGCCTTGGGGATACAGGAAGAAGGTAAATATGGGCTGGAAAAGGGTAGGAGGAGTATTTGAGTCTATTAGAGGACTGGAGAGAAATGAGAAAGGGACCTGAGGCAGGTTTTTCTCTTTGGGGGTATCGAAAACTTGAAAAGTGTCTTTCTGACTTTTTCCCCCTCAAGTCTTCCCATATTCATTCTATCCTTGGCTTTCTCCAACCCCCCCCCCCCCCGGCACTTAGGAACTAGGCTATAATAGTAGAAGTAATCACCTGCATTTACTTAGGCCTGCCAACTTCTCATGGCCTACTACTGGAAGTGCCTTTGTGAGTATATCCGCAATATTGTGTTCAGATGGACAATACCGCAAGCACAAAATCCCATCCTGGATCATTTGTCTCACATTTTGGTATCGTACCCCAATGTATTTAGTTCTACACTTTAAGTTTTCCGCCTCAGCCATTGCTATGCACACTTGCGAGTCTTCATGTATTTCCAGAGGTATGCTGCAAGGCTCTTGTATGTCTGCCAGCATTTGTCTTAGCCACTGTACTTCGCTAGCCATTTCTGACAATGCTGCAAATTCCGCCTCTGTTGTACTGAGCGCCACACAACTCTGCTTTCTTGATCTCCATACTATGGGACTCTCCACATACCTGGCTACCAACCCAGTCACTGACTTCCTGTCTGCTGGGTCAGCAGCAAAAGAGCTATCGACATAGCATTCCAGTGTTTTTTGGCTTCCCACCATTCTCAGACACAGATCTCTTGTACCTTTGAGGTATCTGATGACTCGTTTTACAGCCACCCAATCTATCTGTCTGGGTTTGGAAGCTCTTCTGCTTAACAGTCCAACAGTGAAACTGATATCCGGTCTCGTGTTGTTAGCAATGAATAACAGGCTTCCAATGACAGAATGGTACAGCTGAGGGTTCACAAACAGCTCACTTGCTTCCAAAGCTGCGAAGTCTGTTGTCATGGGAGTCCTGACTGTCTTTGCATCACACAGACCACATTTAGCAACAAGACTGTCGATTTTTTTCTTTTGGCTTAGAAAAATTTCGCCTTCACTGGTTCTCTCCACTTCGATACCTAAATAACACTTCAGGCTTCCTAGATCTTTTAGCCTGAATCGTTTCTTTAACTCCATCTGCATGCGCCTTACATCACTGGCACTTCTGGCTGCAATACAAAGATCGTCAACATATATCACCATTATGACAGAGTTGTCACCTGTCCCCTTAGTATATACGCATGCATCTGCGATGCTCCTCGTATACCCAAGTGCCACCAACTGCTGGTCAATGCATTTGTTCCAGCAGCGAGCACTTTGGCGGAGACCATAGAGAGCTTTGCGCAACAGCTGTACTTTGTTGTCTTCTGCGCCAACATACCCTGGTGGTTGCTCCATGTAGACTGTTTCTTCTAGATCAGCGTTCAGGTACGCTGTTTCAAAATCAAAATTTTGAACAACCATTCTCCTCTTGGCAGCAACAGCTAATACCATCCTCAGACTCTCTGGTTTGGCTGTGGGAGAAAAAGTCTTGTCAAAGTTGGTGAACCTTTCCTGGGAGAAACCCTTTGCAACCAGGTGTGCCTTATACTTCTGTGTGCCATCAGGCATATCCTTTAATTTAAACACCCACCTGCACCCGACTACCTTCTGGTCTTTGGGCCTGTCTACCACCTGGAAGACCTTTCTTTCGACGAGTGACTGGAACTCAGAGTCCATGGCAGTGTTCCACTTCTCCTGTTCCTCCTTGGGATACTCTAACAGTTCCTGATAATTGCCTGCCAACTTCTCATGGTCTACTATCATCCCCCAACACCTTTTTCCTTGATGCACCCAACCTGCCATGGGGATGGGAGAAGGACGGGGCCAGGATCTTGTTTATGCACAACATTGTCCTGGACCCATCCTTCTCCCATCCCCAGGTGATGTGATCATGCTGCAAATCATTGATAGGTTTTCCTCATCAATGACTGGCAATTGTGCTGCCCTCCCACTGTGAGCCCATACTTGCCTTCCTTGCAAAGGTCCTGGAAGCACAATGGCTTCACTTCCTGCCCCAGCGCCACCTGGGACAGTACCCGGCTGCACTGCAGCAGGAAGAGGCATGGCCATCATGCTTCCTGGATCCCATCGGCAGCTGGTACAGAGGGGAGCGCTCCATCACACTTCCTCCCAGGAGAGCCACTGCCACCATCATCACTGGACGCCACCATGACAGAAGTAAGCTGCAGAAAGGGCCTTAGACTTAGAAAGAAATAGCACTAACTGCTATCACAGGGGAGGGGGGAAGAATGCTGGAAATGATTTAAAGGCACTCAACAGCATCACTCATAGATTGAAAGGAATGTTCCTATAAAGAAGGAACATTCTTTAAAAATTTGTGTTTCTTTGGAAATGGAGAGCTGACAGCAGAATAGTTTTGACATTTTCAACAAAGCGGTATTTCATTTCCTTGTACTAACACATATTTACAGGTTCCAAGTGATACATACTGCTCATATTTCAGTAATATGAGAGATCTGAAAAACAATTCTTCACTTAGGTACTGTTATTATCTACTTTCAAGTCATTTCCGACTTGTGGCCACCCTAAAACGAACCAATCATGGGAGTTTTCTTGGCAAAATTTGTACAAGGGATTTTGCCATTGCCTATCTCTGAAGCTGAGAGGGTATAACTTGCTCAATGATACCCAGCAGGTTTCCACAGCTGAATGGGAATTCGAACCCTGTTCTTCAGGGTCATAGTCTAACATGCAAACTACTACACCACTTCAATATACATTCACTAAATTTGTACTTTCTGAACATAAACAAGAATTTGAATATACTTACACCTCAAAAATTATATTTTTCCAAAGTTTGTGGTACAAAACAAAACCTCAGAAATTTATAAACTTGGAAAAATAAACACAAAAATGTATACATTGGAGAGATATAAAATGTGCAAAATGTGCACCAAAATGCTTTATTCTGTGGGGGAAAATAATGAAATATGTATTTTGAAAAGAGGCACACAAAAATGCACATTTTAAAAAAACGTATGTGAAAAAAAGTGTACATTTTGAAAAACAAGCATATAGATTTTTATGTAGATCACAAAACCCAAACTGATAATAATTGACAATTTAGTGCAAAAATGGAATGGAGCAAATATAAGTGTGGAAAGATGGGAACCTGTTTGCCCATCTCCAGTTACTATCCCCTGACATGAACTTTATATGAATGTGAACACAGCAAATAGAAGAGTTCTAAGCATGAACAATTTTCAATGTTTCACTTTTTGCAATGCTAAAAAAAATGTGAAGACTGGAGAAAAATTTCTTTGGGGTACAGACTTCTCATTAGGAGAGACAATGCCTTCATTTTGCACTCATCTTTATCTACACCTCTGAATAGGAGACTGAGAGTTACAAGTTGTGATGCTGGTCGTACTCCTTGAATGAGTTGTGTGAAATGATACAGAACTGTCAAACAGCTGGCCTGTTAGTCTTGCGATGTCAAAGCAAAACTTTCAACTTATTTGCAAGTTCGTTCTGTGGACTCGAGAAGCCGCACTGAGGAAGATTCTTTTGTTTTTACATCCGTAACTAGGGTGAAAATCACAATATTAAATTATGCAGTACGACTGGGTTCTTCTAACCTGGGATGAAAGACCTCTCCACAAAGGTTGAGTTTGGTAGGTACTCACAACATCTTGTGTGGGTGGCCACAAATCACAATTGTTGCGATGTTCTTCTAGAGTTCATAAACGTCACTTCTGAGTTTCGTTCTCAGCGCTGGTCTCCTTCTAATTCTGAGACAATGGAAGCATCTGCAAACTAAGGTCCAGTGAAAAGGAAGAAACACTCTGCGGTCTAAAAGCCAACCATCTAGTCAATTGTGAGGCTGCTCGTTGTTCTGGCAACAAGAATAAAAAAGTCTACCAAGAGAAATTTGGAAAGAGCAGTGCCTTCTTCAGTCTTGACGGCCTTTGATAGTGAGAGTTTTGTCAAGTGGCTCAACCCCCCGCCCCCTAAGCAGTTGTGTGCTTCTCCTCTGATTTCTTCTAATCGGGATAATAATTTAAGAACAAAAAGTACTTAATTGCATTTATATAACTGCCTCCAATCCCTTATCAAGGACTTTTCTTTTATTCTTAAGAATGCCTTCTCCTCTTCCTCTTGAATAGAGTCATCAAATTCTCCTCCTATGAATAAGCCAACAATAATTGTTCTCCTTGTAAGAGTGTGTGTGAAGTTCAGAAGAAATCTGCCAAAGATGCGAAACAACAACAATATGTGGAATAACCATGCACAATAGTACATACTTCCAGGAGCCCCAAGGAGTTCCAAGTACTGGGGGGGGGGGGCATTTTTAATTGTGGCAATAAACATCCCAAGAGTGAAGTATCTTGGCCTTTTCTTTTACAGCCAGAAAAGCAGGAAAAAAGTCCAACTGTGTGTGTGAGAGAACCTTCTTACTGATAAGCCTCTGAGACTTTCTAAAAATTACACTTGTTTTAATTAAGCTACCCAGCTTGGCTGTCACAGTGCGTGGACGTAAGCATAGGTGTATTAGGTAGACTATTACAATGTGATAGCAAAATATTTCAGCTTCTGCCTTCTTCACTTGCTCCAAATCAAGTAGGATTCTCAGGCCTCAGGGCCTGGCCCTTCTTCTCTGGTCCACAGGCTAAAGGGGAGGAATCTCAGGGCAAGATCCCTTCATTTGCTTGGCCTGGTGCTTTTTATTTGAATGGCATGCTCTGTATTGCTACGGTTGATCAATGTAATGTGTGTAATGACTTCACCAAGGGCCACCCCTTGTAACACCCCTGGAACACCCCTGGGGGCACCCCCATAATATCAAACAGTCATCCTTATGGCTCAAGTTTTAGCCCTGAAATAGTCCTCACCTGGCAACTGGCGTGAGTCACTTGGACATATATATATATATACAATCAGACCTCCACATTTGTGGGTTTCACTTTTGGGGATTTGATTATTCACGGATTATTTGCTGTCACCTCTTCTGCCTCTCTATGCCATTTTTAACAGGGATTGCTGTAGCGCACACGACCCTCCCTGGATTGGGCGGCTGTGCAAGGTTCAGAGTGCGAGATGCTGGGAGGCGAGAACCAAGCCAGTTCTGCTCTTTGAGGATGCAGTTTATTAAGTGAAGAAGCAAAAAGAAAAACGAAAGTCACACAAGCATACATACACTCTGACTCTGTCGGAAAAGCAAAGCAGGCAATGGAGCAGGGTTCTCTTTGTTCCAACAGATTATATAGGCTTTTCATAGGCGAGTGGCAAAACAGGCTGCCAATCCATTAACCCACCATGCCGAAATGGGCAGGAGGGGGGCTATCCCTCCTTGGACGCTGATTACTGAGGCACCCATGGGCCAGGCGCACGATAGGCTCGTGGCCAAATCTCATTACCTGCCCAAAATGGGAGTGGACGGTCTCTAATCAGGCTTTGCTCTCCCCCCACCATACCAGACGGCACAGGGAGCAAAGCACCCATCGTTAACATTCCTTGGCTATTCTCACAGAACTGCAGCATACAGGGCAGCCTGGCCTAGCAATGCAATAGCATGAACTAACCCCCAAAATATGTTCGTTAGTGTGAAAGCAGGCTGACCTGAAATGTGTGAGTGTGCAACACAGGGCCTACCCAGAGGGCCTCGGGCCCAACACTTGCAAGCCTCATGAGACTGAGAAATTGCGAGTGAGGCTTGTAAGTCCCTATTAAAAATGGTATGGGGCAGCAGTGGAGGTGGCAGTAAGCCCTACAAGCCACCTACTTCTGCTTCAAGAAGAAACCCTGATGACTCAAATGAATCCACAGTGGGTTGAATACGGTGATCACACTTTTTTGTGTGTATTAAATATGGTTTGGGAGGGCCTAGAGTTGTTCGTGGTTTTTTCACTTTCACAGCGGTCCGGTGCCCTTAACCCCAGTGAATGTGGAGGGATGACTGTATTCTAATGCCTGTGTCCAATTATCCATCTATGTCATTGAATTAGCAGAAGACACTTTATTCTAACACAAAGGTAGATGACTACATACTCTCCAACTGTCCTAATTTGGCAGGGACACTCAGATGTCACTTGTCTACATATGTCCCAGCTTTCATCTGAAATGCTGGAGAGTATGCCATGCTGTGATGTTGCTTGGCCACATGTGTTCCAATCTTCATCTATCATGTCGAAGAGCATATACATCTGCCTGGGATGCCATCAGCCAGAGTCACTTTGAAGACACATGAAAATCAGGACCATAACAAAGCGTTATATTGGCTTTTGGTCTACGCAGTTAACAAGAATCCAGGAAAAGCTTGTTCGAAGTGTGACGATGCTTCAAAAAACACAGAGATATAAATGGTCAATATTTGGACTATCCTTGCCTTGGAATACCAGTACAAGCAGACTTGATTGACTAAAGGTTCTTCCCATACAGTAATAAAACAGGAGCTAGCATAGTGTAGTGGTCTGAGCAATTGACTATGACCCTAGAGACCCAGGTTTGATTCTTTGCTTGGCCGTGGAAACCCACTGGGTGACCTTGGGCGCCTCATACACTCGGCCCGAGAAACCCCCTTGATAGGTTTGCCTTAGAGTCTATATAAGTTGGAAATGACTTGAAGGCACACCATCACCACAACAACAACACAATCCCCACACACATCAAAAGCTAGCTTGCTGGGGAGACATTTGTGGATTAAAAATGCAGTGACATTTGCCCCAGTGGGAAAATATATTTGATGAGCATGTCATGGGACACCTGGGGAATGACTTGGCAAGTATGACTCATTCCCTCGGGGACATGGAGTAAAGGGCTGAGTCATGATAGTGAAATCATGACAAGGGGTTGCGTCAGCCAAAGGCCCTGAGTGATGATATGGAAGCAAGTGTGTATAAAAGAGGAGATGGAATGCTTACTCTCTCTCCGTCTCTCTGCATCACGTCACTCTGATCCTGAATCTCTGATCCTGAATCTCTGCCTGTGGATCTGTGTATCCTGTGTACAGAGGTATATACTGCAACTTTGAAGATTAAAGCCTCCAGGTATTCTGGATGACAAACTCTGTGTCTGTGAGTTTACTAACCAGTGGGTAGAGGTGTCAGAGCTGATGCTGTAGTTGTACTCTGCTGGCACGCTTGTTGCTGTTTTGGAAACTCTGCTATGTTATGCTTGCCTCGGGGACACTTTTTGTCCAGATCGCAGCGGTTCCAGGGAGGATTTTGTGCTGGTGCTGTAAATCAATCTCCCGTCAGCATTTTCCTAGAGTTCCATTCTCTGGCAATCCTACTTTCCCATGTGCTTGGAACATAAGTTGCTTATGGCAGCGTCTGTCCTGTGATCTCCACTTGCAGGCTGGAGCAGTATGGCTCAGACCTAGCTTGGAGCTGTGACCAATAGCGTGCCTTTACAAGCTCTGGTTCTTGTGCGTACCCAGGGTACCACAGTAATAAGGTGGATTTTAAGCAGCAAATATTTGATGGTGAAACAGGCATAGTAGGCAGATATCATAGAAGAAGGTAATGTTGAAGACCTGAGGAACCGGCAGCTTTGCAGCTATGGTACAACACCAGTCCCCATCAGCCCTAGCCAGCTTGAGCAATAGCGAGGCCGGCCCCTCCCTAAACTGAAAACCCCAGGATTCCATAGGATGTTGAAAGTGGAATAATCGCGCTATAAGAGTGTAGTGCGGAAATGGCCACTGTCTTGTCATAGACAATACTGAACAAATTTTGGAACTGACTCTCCAGCACTGTGTAATACCTCCAGGAGCCCCCAACCATGTAGCACCACCCTACAGCTGAGATTCTGCATTGCAGGCACAGAGTGTTACAGTCCACACCTGCCCCTCACGCTGTTACTTCCCAGGAGATGTCAACATACCTCCTGGGTGTGTGTGTGTGTTGCTGCAGCTCTTAAATAGCCATAGGCCATTTTTCCACTACCCTGTTATAATGCTATTATTCCACTTTCAACATCCTGAGGAATTCTGGGGTTTGTGGTTTACTGAGGCCCAAGAGCTCTTTGGCTGAGTATTCTAAATACCCCTCCCTAAACTATAAACCCCAAGATTCCATAGCATGTTGAAAGTGGAATAATAGCACTATAACAGTGTAGTGCGGAAATGGCCTTTCTATGGCAACACTATAGTAGGAACTGCTTACCCTCCCCATTGTAGCTGTCTAGGCAGAGCAGGAAAATAAATTAGGTCATTGTTTCATTCCCCCTCTCGCTGGAGAACTGCAGTGAGTAAGGAAGCCAAGCCCTGCTGCTAAGTCATGTTTCCCTCTGACCTGTACCCCCTCTTCTTCCAAGGCAGTAGCACCCCTCAGGGCATGGTAGCTGCAGGAGAATGTTTTGGATAGGGTACAAGGGGTTAGTTCATATCCCCTTGTGTTATGCCCACAGAAAAGCATACATGCGCATAACCTTGAATTCAATACAATATGTCATCCAAAAGTTTTCGGGCCCAGGTTTTTCCAGGTAAAATAACTAAATGTTGGCTAGTCAGTTTCACTTGACATACCAATTCTTTCCCTTTCCTCTGAAAATTCATTGGTATTTCACCCATCATTTCCCCCAGCAACCAACAAATCTACAGTAAAAACACTCAGTTGAGAGCATCCATTTCAGCACTAGTCCGAAGTCTAGGGCTCCAGTGTGAATAAGAATTGACCCACGGGGTCTACTGACAGAACATTCAACCAAGTAATAGGACGGATGAAACCATGTTGGGATCTAAACAGAGCTTTGAATTGTTCTTTCTTCACTGGCCGTGGTGGCTTGGGGATTTTGAAAATTAAATTGTAATAAAGTAACTGTATTGCATTTAGAAGTACCTCAGAAACAGAGGCTTTAAACTAGTGGTGAGCCAAGGGTAGCCCTCCTGGTGTTGCTGAACTGCAGTTCCCATCAGCCCCAGCAACTACAATCAATGGTAAGGACTGCTGGGAGTTGCAGTTTAGCAACATCTAGAGGGCCAGACTATGTCCATCCCTGCGCTAATGTTTGTCTGACTTAGTTTGTGTATAACTGCAGCAACAGCACTAGTAGTGCAGCCCAGATGATACCCTTGAAGTAAGAGGATCTATCTACCAGTCTTGCATACCTTCTGCCATTTCACCAATGAGAACTGAGATGTGTGTGGCCAAGCAACATAAGAGTGTGGTCAAGATGGCAAAAATTATTAATGAGGAAGAAGACACAATCCAGGAGAGGCTGCAGCAGTTTGCTTTTGCCTAAGTCTACTGGAAAGGGCAAGTTTCTACCTTCTCTCCTCCCCTCACCTACTTAGTTAATGGAATGCAAACTACTTTTGCACTTTGAATTCAGTTTCCTTCAATGGGTGTAAGATAAGAAAGTGGGAGAAGGATACAGAAACTGGGGCATTTTAAAAGCAGTGGAGAAGTTGGACTGTGGAGGATTAACCCAGATTGGGCCTGTGAAATTGGGACATATGCACTAAGGCCATTTCTGCACTATTGTCATGTCCCAGGCAGATCAGGCAGTCAATTAACACAGTGGCAGGGCAGAGGTTACCCACAAAGACAAGAGTGGAAGTAGTCCAAACAAAATTCAAGTTCCAAAGAAAACAAATCCACAAGGCAAATCTGAGTCATCATCAAACAGAGGTCCAAAATAGTCAGGAATCAAGAGAACACAGCACAGGGCTTCAACCACCAGGAAGAACAATTGTCCACCCTGAGAGAGATGGACCAGCTGTCTACCTTTTATCCACTAATGATGTTGCCACAGGTGTTCCCTCATTAAAGCTCATTTGTTATTTAAATTTGCTGAGTGGCAGACCCCAACTTTCTGGCATCATCTCTCCTGCACGGTAAGAGTCTGCATCTTCTGATGCTTGTTCCCCCTGCTCAGGCCCCCGCTGTTGGTTGTTATCTTCCACTGAGCAAACTTCTGGGGAAACTTCTGCCTCAGATTCAGAATCCTCCTCCTCACTGTCAGGGTCTCCAAGGCAGGGCACGACACCTATACTGTAATAGTGCTATTATTCAACTTTTCAACATCCTATGGAATCCTGGGGTTTGCAGTTTAGGGAGGGGCATTTAGAATTCTCAGTCAGAGAGTTCCTTGGCCTCAGTAAACTACAAACCCCAGAATTCCACAGGATGTTGAATGTGGAATAATAGCACTATACCAGTGTAGGGCAGAAATGGCCTAAATGGTCAATGGGGGCAGCTGCAGAGCAGCAAATAGAGGGAGGGGAAGTGGGAAGGAATCACAGTTCCTCCTGGCAATCCTTTACATTCCACCAGCATCTACTGGGAAGGGCAAGATTCTGCTCCCTCCTCTCGTCCCTGGTTCATTAACTGCACTTTGAACTCTGTTTGCATTAATTGAAATAAGCTGAAATGGAGAGGAAAAATGGGAGAAGTGAAGAGAAACTGGGATCTTTTAAAAGTAGCTGAACTAGTGGAACTACAGAAGAGTAACCGCGATTGTCCCTTCCAAAGTAGGGCAGTTAGAGGATATGGACTTGTATTGAAGCACATTGCTATTGCTGTTAGAATATATTTTCTGGGGAAATCCGAGACATACGCTTACTGGTGTCTTGCCAAGTGTCAAGCTTCGGATTGCCATGGGGGGTGGTAGGGAGGCGGCAGGGGGCACAACCTGCTTTACCTTTAATTTCACATGCCTCTGTTTAGGCTTTGTAAATTGCTCAGTTATATTGAATCACCTTTTGTGCCTTGTTTGGAACCAATAATGGCTCAATTAGCTATTAGTTCTACCCTCTGTTTTATTGACTAGGTGCATAAAGTTCTTCAGGAACAAAGGCAACATGATCATTCTGAAGCGACTCAGAAATGTTCCCTCTTCATGTGTCAGCTTTCAATTGTCAAGCAATTTTACGCTCCATTTTCCACCTACAGGCAATTGCTGTTGGTACCAGGAGGAACTTTATGAATTAGATGGCCAACTGTTCACCTACTCAATCTATTTTTTTTTAAAGATTCCTTCCTCTAAATCTTACCCCCTTTAATACAGCAGTTCTCTGTTACAGGAGGAGAAAGATTCCTGGACTGCACTTCCCATAGGCCCTAGCCAAGATACTCAATGGCAAGGAATGGGATTTGCAATTCCACAACCCAAATTGGTAGCTCAAGCTCGAGCATAAGTGTCATGGCTGAAAGCCAAGTCCCTCAGTCGTCTTCTAGCACTTTAACCACAGTGACATTCACAAATGGGTCTTGCATTGAAAAGCCACAAACGAGCCAATTCCATTGGCCTAGAAAATAAATCCCCTTCATGTGGCCCTTTCTTGATCTCTCTCCTTTTTCTGTATCTCGATTTTAACAAGTATTCAATCCTGAATGAAAGATGAAACAGTGGAATAAAAGACTATTTGCAGATGGCAGGTACTCCATCTATCCCTTTACTTATCTCCCACCTTTCTCACAGACTAGGATTCAAAAGGCAGAAAATGACAACAGTAGTTATCTGGACCTGAGCAGCGAATGTTGTTGCAGGGAATGATAAGTTTTTGATAGTCACCATAGATAGAGACCAGAGCATAAATTTGGACTTCCACTCAGTACCAGATCAAGGCACATGATAGGGTCAAGGAGCAGGTTTTAGAACTTGTCTGCCCCCTATGTGTGCCATTCTGTTTGTTGCTTCAACCCACCCTCCTGCCCTCAATGCAGTGTGAGTCTGATCTAGTCTCTTTGGGGACAGATAGGACTTTTTTTGCCCTCTACATGCTTTTTTATAATGCCTATCCCAAGCTGTACTTGAGGGACTCTAAAGATTGGATTAAATAAGATTTGATTGAATAATTGGATTAAATAATCTTTAAATTAGTCTTTATCTGGCAGGTAGTAAGTGGAGAATAAGATTTCAGTAATCACCTCTTGGCAACCCCCTTAGTGTGGGTCAGGGCTCTAGAACTCCCTCTTTAGGGCCCTGCTCCTCACAGGGATGGAGAAGGAGGGTGCCCATGAGGTCAACCTGGGAATAGGGCTCTCGCTTGTAGGACCCTGTGGCTTGGGTGGGAGTTCCCTGGGTTACCTTCCAATTATGCCAGACTGAAGAGCAACCAAAGCAATATGGATTGCCCCTGTGGCTGAGGTGTGTTCACCTATGGGAAAGCTGAGAAAGTAGTCACAGGATGCCACCTGGCCTAGATGAGCCCATATCATGTTGCTCCACCCTTGCATTTTTTCCAGGCCAACAGGATTTTTAATAGGATAGGTCAAATAAAGTGGCCCTTAGTGTAACCCAACATCTGTATCCAGTCTCATTATTTCATAGTTGACCATTAAAAACATACAACGCTGAGATTGAAGCAGTATTAAACAACAACAGGAATAAAAACTATTTAAAATCTTACTTTAAAGCAAACATTAAAAACAGTACAGTATCATAAAAGCCCTTCTATTGTTTGGGTTTTTTTAGTTCCCTAAGTCTTACTGAAAAGAAAGGTCTTAACGAGCTGCCAAAAGGACAACATAGAAGGAGCCATTCAAGTTTCCCTAGTGAGGAAGATCCGAAGTGTGGGAGAAGTCACAGAGGTGGCTTTCTCCCACATTCCCACCAGCTGTGCCTATGAAGGCATTAGGACAGAGAGCAATGCCTCCCTGACAGATCCCAAAGCTCAGGCAGGTTCATTTGGACAGCCTATGATTCAGTTCTAAATTCTGGCACTGGGTAGTTAATTTATATAGTAAAAGGTGTTACCCTAAGAGGCAGGGGGCTTTGAGGTCCATCCACAGTGCCCGTGTCTCCTTAGATTTTGGGGAATTACAGATCAAAGGAGTCCTGTGAGGGGAGGGTAATGGCAGGATCTTTTCACTTGTGTATACCAGTACTAATTGTAAAGAAGACTCCAGTTAAAAGTTAACAAAGTGTTTTGTTTGAAATTGACAAATACACAAGAAATCAGACACTCTCATGGACCTTACAAGGCTATCAGAAAGTGAGACAGGAAAGGTTGGATAGAGAGAGATTAGGGGTAGAAATGGTGATAGTTACCAGTCCTGAAGAAGATCAAAGTGGAGTGGTTTAGACAGCGTCTGGAGTTAGCACAAAGAAAAGGAAGTCTTGGGTACAACATGTAGCATAATATGCCCAATGTACTACAGCTTTCTGGGGCCAAAGCTAGGGTTTCCTACCGTGAAGGGGGTGCATAGAGAAAGCAGTAATGACTTTCTTATGAGATTGAGAAAGGTGTCCAGAATGGACTGATTGCCTTAACTGTAAGTGACAAAACATTGGTGGGATTCATGACAATCTCTTAATGTCTTTGTTGGTGAGGGGGTATAGAGAAGATTTCTGCAGTGCAAGATTAAGAGATTGTCCTTGATTGCCTCACCTGGGCAGTTTTGCCTTCCACTGTTTTCAGAGGTGCATGGAGCCTGAGATGTTAAAAGAATCAGTATAAACCCATTAGCATCTGGGTTTTCCACCAAATCCTTTCTGAACTTTTGATCTGACCACATCTAAGGTCAAGTTGACCTGACAACATGCTTTCCAATCAGCATGCCTTCAAACATGTTTCCCAACCATGTTCAATTATGGAAACAGCAGATCTCACAGAGTGGCAATGACTTGAAGTCACACAAGAATAACAACAGTCTGTAGACAGGGATTCAGTCTCAGATGTCAGGTGCCCAAAGCTCTCTGCCTGGACAGATGAATCTGACAGTTTTACTTTCTTCCTCACTTGTAAATATTTAAACTGAAGTTCTTCCCTACTTTGGCATATGAAGAAATGTGTGAATGGTGATGATTTTTTTTATGAAAGACAGATGGAAATGATATTCTTGTCGTTTTCGGCAAAGCATGAGGCCATGGTTTTGTATACAATCCATCAAGAGACAGAAAGAAAGTTTTAAAAGTAAACCAGAAAGAAATGTTGATTACAGCATAAGCAGGTGGTTTATTGCTCGTAAAGGGGAAATTATATTCAGCTTAGCAGTTTAAAGCACATTTATCACTGTCGTACATCTGAAAAAAGATTAAGCATTCAGTAATAGGAAACAATGAGAGAAGGAAAGATACAGAGATTGCTACAAATAATTTAGTTTTCCATGGCTGAGCTGTGTTTTCTTTGAAAATGCCTGATTAGGAATGCTGTTGCTGCCACAAGAAGTATGTCAGTGAATGAACAAAAATAAATGAGCAAAGATCCATGCTCATAAAGAAATTTTCAATTTTTGGAACATCCCCCCCCCCAACAACAACAACAAAAAAAATAACCAAATGAAATTCTCATTCAGTTCTCCTTGAGGGCCTTGCTCCATGGCTGGTCATTAAAGCGTTGAATTGATTTTACATTGATTTTTCTATAGTGCTCTAGCTAATAAATTGCTGTTTGTTTGATGAAATATCTCTCTCAAATTCAATAAAAGAAAAACTCAAAAGAAGAACGCATAAGCAGAGTTTGCCCTTTCCTTCTGGCATTTAGGGAGAGGGTGTCCTTTTTCAGATTCTAAAAACTGCCATTGCTTTGGCCTCAGAGGGAAAAAAAGAAGAGGCAGGCCCATCTCCATCATGCTTAGGCCCAGAAGCAGATGAAGGGCCTTCTGTCCATCCCAACTGCCATGGCTGTAGCCTTGGAGGGAGAGGAGAAAAAGCAATAACCGTGAGACTTAATCCTCTCCGACATCCGCTCTCCTTGTGTGTTGTATTTTTGCTTTTCCTTGTTGAGTACCATGTACAGTGATGGTGCTACATAAATAGATGATTACGATGTAGTTTTCATGTCGGTATTTACTTCTAAGAATGTCTGGGTTGTTCAACCATGCTGGTATTGCTTTATTACCCCCTCTTTTTTTTAAGAGGAAAGCCTCACAGGCCATTTCCGCACTCTGCTTGATCCCATCATTCTTCCAGTACAATCCCAGCAGCACCTTTGCCAGGAAGAGAGTGCAATGGGGGAGTGCAATGGGAATGCTCTCATCTGCACCCAGCTGGCTCCCTGTGGAAGGGAGCACAAGCAACACGTGCCTAACTTCCACAGTGCAGCCAGGCTATTTCCGTGCTGCGCGGGGGAAGGAAACACCTCCATCATGCTTCCTGCCCTTCTACATGGCAGCTAAGTACGGAAACATTGCACAATCACGGATGCTTAACCAATTTATTTCCAGTAAGTGAATATCCCTCAATTGTGATGGGTGGGGGTGGGATGACAGTGGAACCACCATGATGTTGTGCAGCAGCACGACCCGCAGGCCACTGCTATCCTGTCCCCACAGCGGGACTGTGACAACATGTGGAAATGGCCACAGTGTATGCGTCTCTGTGTTAAAATGCATGCAACAGCATTGTGGTAAATGAAGAGTTAAAAAGTATAGGATCATGGAATCACAAAATCTTACAGCTGGAAGGGATCACAAGTACCATTTTGTCTAACCCCTGCCATGCAAGAGCACACAGCCACAGCACTCATGAAAGATGCCCATCCAACCTCTCTTTTAGGACTTCCACAGAAAGAGTCCAATGCTACCCAACGTGGCCTGTTCCACTTGAACAGCTCTTGCAGTATGCACCCCCTTCAGGTAGGAACCCCTAGCTAGTTCGTGAATTCTTTTTTCATGTTTAAGCAGAAGCTTTTCCCTTGTTATTTGAACCCACCAGTTCGTGTTTTGGTCTCTGCAGCAGCAGAAAATAAAGTCATTCCATCAACTACCTGATATTCTTTCAAATATTTAAAGATGGCTTTCAGGTCACCTCTCAGTCCTTTCTTCTCAAGCCAAACATACTTAACTCCCTAAATTGTTCCTCATAAGGCTTGGTTTCCAGACTTTTGATCATCTTGGTCATCTTCCTTTGGTAGAAGGGGCCACCTTCCCCACAAGAAACATAAGTAGAAGAATCCCTTGTTGCTACTTTTCAGATAATTTTTATAGTTAGAATAGGGGTGGATAAGGGGTGGTCCTGGAGCTTCAGGTGGCCTCGAAAGCTGTTTTCATGCATCTTGATTTTTTTTTTCCTGTGCTGCTTAATATTTGTGGCAGAAGAAGTTATTTGGATTATGAGGATATGTCTCACTACTATACTGATGATACCCATTCTACTTCTTTTCGACAGAAGATGCCAAGGAAGTTGTGGAAGTCCTGAAATGTTGCCATGGTGCAGTGATGGATCCAGTGAGAGTGAACAAGCTGAGGGTTGATCGAATCTGCTTGAATTTTAGCAAGCCTTAGATCCAAATAGCCAAATTCAAGGGCTGTGAGGATACACCTTTTCTCCTCTGATGAGCAATTGCTATCAGAGGCAGGTGGCATGACAGTGTGTGTTGTTTGTTATCTCTTATATTTTATGGTTGACCACACAGAGTTCTCAAGGTAGGCGGGCAACACTTTATCAGGCTCCTGAAAAATGGTCGCCAGCAAGCTGGGACAGATAAGACATTATGTCCCAACGTCTTCACCATAATTGTCTTGTGAAAGTATTCATTCTAACAGAGCTGCAGTGCAAAGAAAGTAATGGGGCCAGACACTTCATTGCCTTGATAATCCAGTTTGGGTTTATCGGCCATGCATGCAACTCAAGTCTTAGATTTATTATATTAATCTACTGGTCTGGTCTCCCTGTTTTCTTTTCAATAACTCAAAAGAAGATTGTTGAGTTCTGTGCTTGTGTAGTAAAGCGGTGCTTTTCAATCTTATGTTTTATTGAAAATTGATTTCCAGGGAGTCTTGCTTACTCATTTGTTAAGGGTGGAGGAATTCTCCTGGAGGACCTAGATATCTTGGAATCTAAGCAGGGTCAGTCCTGGTTAGTATCTGGATGAGAGGCCACTAACAAATACCAGCCTATATTTCAGAGGAAGGAACCGGCAAAACCACTTCTGAGTAGTCCTTGCCTAAGAAAACCCTATGAAATTCATGGCATCACTACAAGTCAACAGGAAATCTGGAGGCACGAGTGTGTGTGCATGAGTGTGTGTATACACACACACAATTCTAATTGGGCAGGGGAAGGGCAAATCTATGCAGAGGAACTGCCAGATCCAAACCCCCTGCTTAGCCCACACCAGTGGAACAGTAGTTGTGCAAGGGAACTTCCTTTGTCGCTTTGGGTACCCAATTGTCATATGGTTTGCTTCTCTTCTCATAGATCGCACTGAGATATCAGTAGGGAATAACCACGGCACAGTTGTAAAGTACATCCTTTATATGTAACCATCCTGCATGCTATCTCTTGCATCTACAAGTAGGGCTTGAACACTTCTTTCTGAAAACCTGGAGAACCACTGCCAGTCAGCATCAACAGTACGGGGCCAGATGCATGAACGGTCAGACTCATATTCTTCCTCCTTGTTTCCAGTGCAAGGCAGACAAATGTGCCAGCGCCAGGACTCATGCACTTCCTTCCATTCCCTGTGTGTGACCTAGGAAGAAGGGGTTATCACCATTTGCCTATGCCATCCCTCTTTTGAGATACTACTGACACACATAGCTCTGTCAAGACTGTGAGCCTTTCACAATCTGGCTCCATGTCAGTGAAAGTCTTTTTGGGGGTGGCGGGGGAGGTACTCCAGCTGGTGGAGGATCTCACCCATTTTTCATAAGGGTTTGGAGACCTTTCTTTTTCATTCAGCAGATTAAGCTTCTGGGTTGTGCCTGAGGTTTCTAGGGTGAGAAATGGCTGGTGGGATCCTGGGGATTTTATATATATCTATGGTGTTATATTTTGTTGTCCTTGTCTTTGATTGTACATGTTTGATGTCCTCCTCCCTGGTGGAAAAGGCACTATAAATAAATGTTGTTGTTACCATTAGAGCTCCAGTGGCAGAGGAAGCAGTAGTGGCAGAAAACCACTGTGCTGGTCCAGGGCATTGGGAGGTTCCTAGCACTCTATGCTCCCCAGGACATTGTCCAAGAGACCACCGCTTGAGGTCTTAATGCATTTACATTGCAGCTTTCTATATAATACTTTCAAGGTGATCAATATAAATGAAATTATGAAAACACCATTTCAAGGGGCAAAAAATACAGTTAGAAAATGCCTCTAGAAAAATGTCAGCCATTAAAAAATAGCAATAGACTTAAAAGGAAAAAAAGACTTCAAAGGAAAAAAAGGTCAAGTTTACTGAGCATTAGAAGCCAGCTTATGGAGCATTAGAAGCCTGCTCAAAAAGAAAATCTTGGCTTGGTGTCCAAAACTCACCAAATAAATGTTAGTTTTACTATTTCACTTTTTTTGCAAGTTTGGGACTCAAAGAGCCTTGCAACAGATTAGAAAACATAATTGAATATTCTCAAAATACCAATACCTAAAAGTAATTGAACTATTTTTTTAAAAAATAGACTGAAAACCAGTTAAAAACAAGTTAAAAACACAACAACACAACAAAAGTAATAAATAGGAAATTCAGCACATTGTACAAGGCCTGTCCCTAAACAATCAGTCCTGAAAGGTTTATTGAAACAGGAGGATCTTCAATTGTTTGTGGAAAAAGACTGAGAAGGGTTCCAGTTTAACCTCCTAGGATAAGGGAGTCCACAGCCAGAGGGTAGATCCTGAGAAGGACCTCTCCTGTGTTCTCACCAGATGTACCTGTGAGGGTGGTGGGACAGAGAGATGGGTCTTCCCAGGAGATCTCACAATATGGGTATGATCATAAGGGAGAACACGGTCCTTCAAACAACCCAGATCTGAGCTGTTAGGCACTAAGCAAACAGTCTTGGGAAAAACCACTCCAAGTTGGAGTACCATCCCCAAGAAGACTTTTTGTGAGATGCCCTTTGCTTCATCTGAGTTGATGGATATCCAGAGAAGTGATCTCAGAGATCCTTCAATGAGAAGACAATCTATGAAAGATTTCTTGGCCAATGCCCACTGTGATTAAGCTTCCTCTGCAATTTGAAACTCTCTGCAAAGGAGTTGTCAGTGTGCTAAGTGAACACTCTCAGCTCCAGTACAGTGATGACAAATGCAAGTAGGGCAGGCAAATATACTCTGTGAAACCAAGCACCAAAGTAGACAAACTATTGGAGATTATCACTTCTACTCAGCCTATTGAAGTCTTTTAAAAGCAACTATCTGAGCTGGAGGAGAAGTTTGATAAATGGAAATATCATCTATGGCACAGTGCTTTACTTTGTCTATTCACTGGTTGTTGACCCTGAACATTATTTAAAACATTTCAAGGCTTTAATTCTATAGAAACCTTTCTGAGAATAAATCCCACTGCACACGGTACCAAACAAAGTTATGGTAATTCTTAAAAACAGGGGAAAGCAAAGTCAGTCTTGGAATGTTTTGCCTCTTCTAAGCAAAGCCAAAGCTTCTGGGATCTTGAGACACAGCTGCTGGTGTGGTGCATTCCTACAGGCCCCTGAGAAAGGGGTTTACGAACAGAGAAAGGGAAAGGAAGGTAGTTCTACATCGCTGTTGTTCAAACTTCTAATCCCTGGCTTCAAACTGTATTGCAATTAGCCCTCAGCTTTTGCAAGTTTTACTTCCACTGTTTTGATTATTTGTGAGTTTGTAGCTGTTGCTTAACCAACTCATCCTTCCCAACCTCCGCACCCATCTCTCCATCTCTTTTTCTGCCAATAGCCCCATCCCACACTTCCCTTCTCCACCTTGGCTCCATGATGCCTCCACCAGATTTTCCAAACCCCTCTGCCTCATAGGAACAATTCCTCCTCCTCCTCCTCCTCCTCTGGCCATTTCTGCACTATACTATTATAGTGCTATTATTCCACTTTCAACCTTCTGTGGAATCCTGGGGTTTGCAGTCTAGGGAGGACCATTTAGAATTCTCCACCAGAGAGCTCTTTGGCCTCAGTAAACTGCAAACCCCAGAATTCCACAGGATGTTGAAAGTAGAATGATAGCACTATAACAGTGTAGTGCAGAAATGGCCCTTGTCTTCTTTCCCACCAACAGGCCCAGCACATACTTCCCTTGGAACCTTGGCACTACAACACCTCTGCCTCACTCTGAGGTCACCTCCACCAGATTTTCCACTCCCCTCTGCATCCTAGGACTACTGAAGCTGATTTTAACAGCAGCAGCTGCCACAGTACCTACCTCTCTGCCATCTGGGTGGGCAGTGAGAAGACAGAGCAGCTGCAGGCTTGGAGACCACCAGTGGAGTCATGTGCCCCCCAGCTGAGTCATCTTTCTGACACACAGTTCTTGTCAGAAACTTAAACACAAAGACACACATATTAAACCAATATTTATTGGTAACTGTATGTAGGGCAGTCAGAATAGTACTGTACCTGTATTGTATTGTTGCACCCCAGAGTAACCCAAAGAGAGGGCCCCTAAGTTGGCATGACTTCCCCCATATTGGATATTGGCTAGCAAAGGTCGGTTGCAAGTAAAAATTGGTTTTGAATTAAATTCTCAAGACCAACAACGCCTTTGCTGCTGTATGGGAACATAGACAACGTCCTGTAGGCTAAAAGACAATGACCTATTGTTCTCAGTCACATAACTCTAGTTCTCAGTCACGTATCTCTAGACAGCCACGATAGACTCTCTCCTTGATTAATAAAAAGGTTGCCTCAGCCCCTAGCCATGCTGATAAATTTTGAGAGGATAGACAAAGTCTATCAATTTGGAATGCTAATCCTATCACGTACCTGGACTTTCCCAGGAGAAACAATACCGAGGAGAGGTCGTGATATTTGCCTAACATTATATTCCACAATCATCGCCCATTAACGCCACTTTGCTAGCCTATACACAGCCTGAGGACAGAAACTGGCTATAAAAATCCTCACTTTCTGAGCCTCTTCGGAGAGCCTCCCAGACTGGACAAGGGCCCGTTTCACTGCTACCGAGGTGTCCCACTTAAGCCTCTCAGATGCTGCTGAGAGCTAAAGGCAACTCGCGTATCCAACTCACTGTGAAACCCCCCTGCTTCCAGCCTTCCAGCACCGGGATCCAGCCTCCCCTTGGTGCTTTACACTGAGCCTCCGCTAATCTTCTTCTCCAGAACGCCTAGACTACGGTCCGTATGCCCTCTCTCCCAACTGTCTCTTATTTCCAACTTCATTCCTGTAGCCCTTGTGTGACTGAAGGATTATTTGTTAACGTGTGTTGCGACCTTCTTTGTTAGTTTTAATAAATTTACTTTAGACTGTTCTTCTGACTCTTGTGTGGTTCTGACCTCGTAGACATAGGGTTAAAGATCCCTTGCCCTGACCTCTCACAAGCTTTGAGTGTCTCTGTTAATTCCCTTAATTTGAAGTTTGTTTGGGTGTCTTCAAGATACCCCCAATTTTCAGGGTAATAGTATCACCATTTATTATATCAGTAGAATCACTCGTTAGGGACTTCATCCTTGTTGCCTTTTATACGTTCTGTATGTGGAGGTGCCTCAGGGATGGCAAGAGCTATAGGGGTGGAAGGGTTGGAAGGGGAACTGGGGATATTCTATGTGATCTTTTTGAAATACATTGTGATTTCAGTTTGGCTCCCCCCTCCTTCATTTCTTTAAAAGTGTTGGTGCACACAGACAATGCCTCCCCTACCAATTCCTTCAGCTTCAGTGAACATATCATAGATGGATCAATGTCATAAAAATAGTCTGTTGCAGCCCTAAATGTAAGCAGACCCTCTACAACATTGTCCAACATAAACTTGACTTCCACTTCTTCCTCTTCATCTGGCATCACCTCCCTTTTGAGAACCACCGGCTCTGTTAAGTCATCCTTGGTTAATTCATCAGGAGCTGGTGTCAATTCACTCCAAGGTCCACATCCTTAAGCCCTTTCCCACCCTCCTCCTTTGTCAACTCCATAGCGTCTTTTCAGCATCTTTTGGATTGTCTTTGTAGTAGAGCCAGTGATCTCATTAACACATTCTGGCCAAAGTTTCTTCCAGCATGACTTTACTGTCTCTGACTTGATGGCTTTAATGGCTGAATGACAGTGACAGCATCAGTGATAGCCTACCCTTTCCACATTTTCATTATGTTCTCTACCTTGGGGTCATCCATAAACTGCATAATCTTCTCCATTGAGTAATATGTGTGATGTGCCTTAAATGTCCTTATTACCTCTAGTTGAGAGGCTGGATGAGATATGTTGTGTTGGGGGGCATGTAGACAACTTTGATGCCTTCAGAGGTGAATTCATGGGGTTCTGAGTGTCCAGGGGCATTCTCCAGCAGTAACATGACCTGAAAAGCCTTTCCCTTACTGGCAAGCTATTTTCTCACTTGTGACACAAAACACTGATGAAACCAGTCTGGGAAAAACATTTTTGTTGTCCAAGCCTTCTTATTATGCATCCACAAAACTATTCTTTCCCTTCAAGGCTCAGGGGTTAGAAGCTTGGTAAATCAGAGAAAGTTTTATCATATGCTGAGCTGCACTTGCATAAAACAGCATGGTTATTCTGTCCTTTGCTGCCTTAAAGCCTGATGCTTGCTTCTCTTCTTTGCTAATGAATGTCCTCTGTGGCATTCTCTTCCAAAGCAGAACAGTTTCATCTGCATTGCATATCTGCTCTGGTTCATATCCCCTCTCCTTGAGCTGTCAGGAAACTTACTAACTGTTTCATGGTCAGCAGAGGCCTTTTCTCCTGTAATTTTCACATTATGTAGGTCAAACCTTTTCCTATGCTTATCAAATCAGCCTTTGCTAGCATGGAACTCTATACAGCTAGACCCTTCACCTTCCTTTTCCTTTATAGAAGCATATAAAGACCTTGCCTCTCTTCTTATCATACTTGAATCAATGAGGATGCCATTCTGTAGCAATCCTGCTCTCAAATAAAAGTAGCACTTGCTGCACAATTGACATATGGATCTTGCACTTTATGTAGAGTCTTTACACCCAATGGTGTAGCTGCAGCAACAGGTTCACAAATTTCCTTTTCTTTTTTCTTAAATTACTTTGCAGTTGACTTGTTGATGCCATAATGGCAGGCAACTACAGCAGCTTTACTGTACACAACACTTCTAATAATTTGACCTTTTCTTGTCTTCACTTTCTTTTGCCTCTTGGGAGCACTTTCAGAAGTGTTAGAAGCACTACACTTTGGACCCATGATTACTTGTACTGTACAGTTGATGTTTTTGGTTGAGAAGTGTGAGATACTGTTCACAGCACAACGGGAGACAGAACACATGAGTGAGGTTATCTTGGTACTTGCCAGACTCATTCGTGTGTTATGTTGGCAGGAAAGGAGATGGAGAGGAGGAAGAGCGGGTTGAGGAAGGCAGAGTTCCTAGGAGATGGAGGGGCTTGGAAAATCTGTCAGAGGCATCATTGTGCCAAGGTTGGAAAGAGAGGTACAGGTTGGGGCTGTTGGCAGGAAAGGAGACAAAAAAGAGGAAGAGGAGCAAGGAGGACAAGCAACCACCACTGATGGTTACTGCTGAAATTGGCTTAGTACTGAGTTCCTAGGAAGCAGAAGGGTTTGGAAAATCTGGCAGAGGCATCATGATGCCTATCATGCCCTATTTCCAGAGCATGGACTCAGAGTCTGAAGCAGAGGGCACGCCAGAGGCTGAAACAGAAGGCATGCCAAGGCCTGCTGTACAGAGAGAGGTTGCAGTGCCAGAAACAGACCGGACGATGGTGCCAGCACCAACAGAGAGTCCTGCCTGTTCAGAAGAACGCTTACCTAGACCCAGCTTCGCACAGCACAAGCAGCAAAGAGTGTCGCTCTCTCAAAATTTATAACCAGCAACAATCAATCAAGGCACAGCTATGCTAGGCTTTGGGTCTATTTAGCTGGCATTCTTCCCCTCCAGGAGTTGTCAGAGCTTATCTGACCTGCTACCTTGCTGGATGCTTTGACAAATGCTCAGATTGACCTTGGACACTCCCTTGCCGTGAAACCAGACTTTGTTTATGTTGGACTTTATTTATGACTCCTTGCTTACTGCCTGGAAGTAAGTAACAAGCTGGGAGACATACAGTTTGTTTTGTTTGATTTATCAGCTGTGCCAGGACTGAGATAGGACAATGCCAAAGTGGAGAAGGGAGATGCAGGCCAGGGCTGTTGGGAGAAAAGGAGTCTGTAGCATGCATATGTTGGGGGGCTTACAGTATTTTCAGTTTTTCCACTTCTGTAGGGATCCTGCACCCCTAACCTCCACAAAAGTTGAGGGCTGACTGTAACTACAAAGTGTGCTATGCACTGATTATGAAAATCTACCATCTGGTGACTAAAGCTGGTAATGCAGACTTCAAACACACAGACATATTTCAGATAATTTGAATTAACTGACATTAATTCATGTATTTTACAAACCAAATAATCTCTAGGGAAATTGTACTACAGTCCCCTTAGTATGACTACCAAATGTCATATATCTAGGTTTTGTGGTCTTGGATCTGTGGCTCTGAAAAACAGAAATGCATTCTCTTCTACTGTTCTGAATATAGCAGTCAGCATACATACAATGTTTCAATTCAGAATACTTATGAAGGTAAAAGTAAGTTCTTTGAGCAAGAACCTGCCAGATTGACCAGTTTAATCCCCAAGTTTCATCTTTCATATTCAATAAATAAATAAATAAAATAAAATGGTTTTGGGTAACTTGTGGCTTTCCAGACGTTGCTGGACGGTAACTCCCATCACCTGCAACCAGGACAGTAATTGTAATGAATGATGATAACTACAGTCCCACAGCATCTGCGGGACCAAATGTTGGCCACCTTACATGAAAATAAATGAAATTTAGGAGTTAGAAAATTTCATTGGGAGGGGTTGCTAATACCCCAGAGGACCTTGACAGATTGGAGAGCTGGGCTAAAGCTAACAAAATGAATTTCAACAGAGAGAAATGTAAGGTCCTGCACTTAGGCAGAAAAAAATGGAAAGCACAAATATAGGGTGGGGGATGCGTGGCTGGATAGCAGTACGTGTGAAAGGGATCTAGGAGTCTTGGTAGATCACAAGCTGAACATGAGTTAGCAGTGTGATGCGGCAGCCAAGAAAGCAAATGCAATTCTTGGTTGCATCAATAGGAGTATAGAGTCTAGATCAAGGGAGGTAATGGTACCACTCTATTCCCCATTGGTTAGGCTTCATTTGGAATACTGTGTCCAGTTCTGGGCACCTCAATTCAAGAAGGATATCGACAAGCTGGAATGTGTCCACAGGAAGGCGACCAAAATGGTGAAGGGTCTGGAAGCCATGCCCTATGAAGAATGGCTTAGGGAGCTGGGGATGTTTAGTCTGCAGAAGAGAAGGTTAAGAGGGGACATGATAGCCATGTTTAAATATTTGAAGAGATGTCATGTCGAGAAGGGAGCAGGCTTGTTTTCCACTGCTCCAGAGTCTAGGACAAGGAGCAATGGATTCAAGCTACAGGGAAGGAGATTCCACCTGAACCTCAGGAAGAACTTCCTGACAGTCAGAGCTGTTTGGCAGTGGAATATGGTGCCTTGGTGGAGTGTGGTGGAGTCTCCTCCTTTGGAGATTTTTAAGCAGAGGCTGGATGGCCATTTGTTGGGAATGCTTTGATGGATGTTCCTGCACAGCAGGGGGTTGGACTGGATGGCCCCTGCAGTCTCTTCCAACTCTAGGATTCTATGATTCTATGAATTTTAAAAAATCCATGTGGTCAACCTTTTGTTGGAGGAAAGTCAAAAGAAAAAAATCTGAAATAGAAACTATTAGCATTATGGTAAACAAATTAGACTGTATTATAAGGCCATTTCCACATGACAAAGCTCTTCCGTGTTGTCTCACTGCAGTCCCGGTGCCAGAAGGGAGTGCATTAGCAATGGTCCCTCTGCACCCGCTCAGTCAATGCAGAAGAGAACACAATGGCGCCACGTCTTCCTTCAACAGCACAGCCGGGCTTTTTCCATTTCTCCACTACGGAAGGAAGTGTTGCCAATGCGCTTCCACATCTTCTGCATGGCCAGAAGTGACGGGAGCACCGCGCGATTGCAGGCGCGAAATGGATTTTTTCCATTTTGCAAAAACTGTGCAAGCACGATGCTCCACGACAGGATGGCAGCGGGACGGCAACGACGTCATGCGGAAGCAAGACCTGCCAACCGCTGCCATCCTGTGGCAAAAACGCACCAGTGATGTTGTGTGGAAAGGGCCTTAGTCAGCTTAAACCCTGTGTGAACTTTCGTGTTATCATACTGAAGCAGAAGACATGTAGGTCACTAGCAGCAAAGCTCAGAAATGAGCATTCTTAAAATGCAATAAACATAATTTCACTTGTTTTTCTGGGGAAAAACATTTCAGTGAGAAGTTTACTGTCTTCCAATCTCACCTAGTAATGTTTCCATTGGGAGTTTAAAAGAGAGAGAGAGAGAAAATCCTCTGGCTTTTTTTTTTTCATTCTCCCTCCTCCACATCTTCAGTTTATCCTCACTAGAGAGGTGAACGTTGTGTTATGAAGGTACATCATGCATGCATCTTGCTGATGCTAAGCAATTCTAAATGCTATCTGGAAACTCTAGATATGTTGTTTTGAGTCTCCCCGAGGAAAGCAGCTAGAACTGTTAAAATTAAAGAAGGAAGGAAAGATTGTTCAGAGTTTAATCACACACACAGCTTAGTGAAAAGCAAGCTAACAAAAGGTATAGAACATCTTTTGGGCTAGCAAAGGGCATAGAACATCTTTTGGCACCTGCCTCTTACATCCTTTGTTAAATAACTTTACCTCTGCTATTCAGACTATTTTGGTGTTTCTCTGCTTAAGTTACAGAATTAAAAATCATTCCTATTTTTGTTGAGCGTCAGTACTATTGTAGTAGTTACGGCAGATTCCTATGGCTGGAATTCTGTTGCTGTTAAACACATCTGAAAACTCCCTTACACATGTGACTATAGTTTTTTTGCTGTTGAGCAACAGGTATATAGAGGTCATGATTGCATAAGCAAAATTCTACAAGTCTAACAGTTTCACACGGTGAAATTTCACAGTTTCACAAGTCTAAAGCCTATTGTGAGCCTATTGTGAATAGATCCATTGAACCAATTGGATTTAAAGACATGTTGGCCTCTCATTCAACAATTGATTCCATAGGTATATTTTAGTTGGGAATAGCCAGTAGGATTCCAGCCATGCAATCATGTATTCTTGCAAGCTGCATAAAACTGACTTTATTTGACAGTGCCTTCAATGTACCACTTGATTCATTTGGATTGCGGAGAGAGCAATTGTATGTTCCCGATTTGCACAATGAGACCATAAGCAGGCATATTGGCAGATACATCATTGGTTGGGCAATTTTGTTACCCAGCATAAGGGTGGTACAGCACAGTGACTGTAAATCTATGAGTGTAAATTTACAGCATGCAAGAGTGAAGTGGGATTTTGGCCTATTCAAATCTACTAAGTCCCATTGAGTTCAGAGACCCCAGAATGCCCTAGCCAATATGGCCATTCCGGGAGTTAAAGGCCTATTTGTTCTTGAAATAACCTTTCCATTCTCTAGTAAGTAGAGGCTAAAGGACTGCAGTCTGAATCTATTTTCAAAGTTGATAAGAAAGTGGTAAAAGTGATCATTCTCACAAGCAGACATGAAGACTTCTCTCCACTCATCTCACCAGGATGCAAGAATACCAAGAATTTTGTACAGCAGGTTTCCTGCATGTGACACTGTTTTCTGTGCAAAATACCTTGTTCCCTGCACAGGAAACATATTTTCTGTGCACACAATGCACTTTGTGCACAAACATCTCATATTTTGCACAGATGCAAAGAGTAAGGGATTTTGTGAAGTGAAAGGAGCCTCTATGCCTGGCATTAATCCACTCAACAGGGTTCTTGAAGTACAAGAGAACCTGTCTTGACAGGAAAATGGGGAGGAAAAAAGACCCTTTTCCATTTCTACAAGGTAGCCTCCTAATCAATGTGGAGGACAATAAAGAATTCAAAGGGGAAAAGAATTTACAAGCATCCTCAAGGGTGAGCTTAACAGAGATCAGAATTGTTGTTGTTTGCATTGTGGTTACATGAAAACATCAAGGATGCAGCAGGATGAAATTAAAAGCTGCAGAGTGGATCAGTGATGTGAAACATGCCTTGCCCCCCCCACACACAAAAAAAACCCTCATCTGGGAATGTTATCTTTGATGAATGAGAAATGATGCTCTCCATACTGAACTTTCTACTTTGCTAATAAACCCCATTTGCCTTTTGAAAAAGGGGCTTATAGTGCCAGAACTTATCTCAGTAGCTTCTGTGGAAGAGAGGACAGGACAGCAGCCCTTGTCTAACACTGATAAGACCACAAGTCAATGGGGAATACGAACAGAGGTTCAGTTTGCATATATTAGAAAAGTTAGCCAAAAAACACAGTTGAATGTGAAGAGACAATCACTTTCAGAGTGACAGAAAAAGGCAGGGTTCCTCTGTAATGTGAAACTCAGTCCTCTGGTTTTGTGTATGCCTCCTGCAACAACAAACCCACAGTACAACTAACAAAACCTCTGGCAAAGAACTTCCTTTCTTACAAATCCTTTCTACACCTGTCTAACTCCTTCCACTTTTCATCCTTATCCTCTGTCTAGTTGAAAATATTTTGGCTACATCAGCATTTGGAGGATGGTAAAGGAGAGCTGGAGAAGCATGGACTTCTGGTATGGGATTACAGCAGTTATCCCCATACCAGTGCAAAAGATCTTGAGCGCAATAGATCTTGAGTGGTGAGATAATAGGATTTTACTCTAGTGGGTCCTATTGTAGCTGTGCATGCCTGACTACAACAGACAACAGCTGTCTTCAGAATCCCTTCCTGAGCATGAACAGCAAAACAGAAAGAAAAGGGAAAAGCAGATAAGCCTGCCTCACTAGTTATGCCAGCATTTTCAAAAAGCATAGATCTGGCCACCAAAACAAAGGAGGAAACAAAGGAGGACTGCATTCAGATGTAAAACTCCTTCCACAAATTCTTATTGCTCATATCACTTCAGTAGGCTTTAATCTACACCCTGCATCTCTTCACTTCATCCATTGCAGTTGTGTAGCTCTCCTAAGGACTGGATGGACAAGAAGGAAAGTACATAAGGAATAATCTGGGCAGGAAAGCTGATGTCTTCAGTGTGTGTAAATTTCCCTGTAGAGGCAGGTGGGCATATGCCCAACGAGCAATCTCCATTTCACAGTTGTAGGAGCAAAATTACACATATTGCACATACTTGCACATTAAACATTGAGACTCTGGTGCAGCAGCCACTGGTAACTGTTAGGTTCATGCTCAAGCTCCCACTAGGGTCAAAATTCCAGAGGGTTTTATATCCTGATATTTCGATGGCTCCCATAGAAGCTTTGAGATGATCCACACACCAGTAGCAGGCCATGGGAAGTAGCCACCTTCGAGCTTCTCTTGCCACTCATTCTCTCCGTGCTAATTGGTCCCACACTTCTGGCCAAAGCCAGGCCCCTTGTTAGTAAATGCCAGCTGTGGTGTTATTTCTGTACATCTTAACTGGCAGACATCCCAGACTGCTGTGAAATACTTGCCCAAGCAGACAGAACAGTGACAAGAGCTCTCAAGCAACATGGAGGAAGAAACTGTGCACAGGCTATATCAAGCCTCCTCAAAATTACAATGGTCTTCTGACAGTTGCCCCTACACATCTCCAGGTAGGAGGCAAGGATACAAATGCTCCAATTTTTGTGGTTTCAGCTGCCAACAAGAAGAAAAAGCTGAGTGTAAATTTCCAGCATATCTAACAAAACAGCACCTTGCTACAATCTGCAAGCCTTAATTGAATTATTACTGCAGCTTATAAGATGTTGTAGAACATTTATGTATTGACTTAGTTAGTATTCTCCTTCCCTCCCAGTCCTTGTATCAACAGTTCTCTGCATCTTCCTTCTAGCTAGAAGCAAGTAAGTTAGGTCATTCTCTAAATAAATGAGATGCAACAACCCCCTCACTTCATTGTGAGCTAAGTTTTCTGTCTTAATTTCCAAAAAGAAGAGCATGTTTGTTCTCTCATTCCCCATGTTTGAATGATAACTGTGAGCAATGTATTTAACAACATCACCAGGGGCTATCCTTTCATCCCAGGTCTTAGCCTGAATTGGCAATCTTACATAACACAAAAGAGTGGGGTGAAGGGGGTGATGGGAATGAGAAAGAAAAACAAGAAAAATGAGGCACAAGATAATCAGTTTTATGATAGTCTTCTGTCTGTTAGAACAGTTGTTCAGTGACTGTCTGGGGAAAAGCAAAGCTCAGTAGATCTGGTTTGTCAGGAAGGCTTGTGGTGGCTTGGCTTTTCTGCTCTTTCCCTTTCCCATAGCCTGTAATATTCAAGTTTGTCCCTGGTTATCAGGATGTGTGGCTCGTATCATACGGTATCTGCTAGATGTTTATTAGAATGGATTGGATAGCTAACTTAGACACTGCTAGAGACAGATAGAATGCAAAGTATTGAATGCCAATTGTTGATTGTAACTATGCATCTGTTTGTGTATTCCACCGTATGGTTACTTGCTCTATTGCTTGCTGCTACAATGTACCTGGGAGAGGGGTAGAAGTTCAAAGAGGGGTACAACAAAATTACCAAAATGTGTTGTGAGAACTGGAAACATTCAGAGATAAGGAGACAGGAAACATGTTTCAGCCTCAAGGATAAAAGATAGATAAACAACTATGAGTCTGGGAAATGTCTGCAATGATGGGGTGATGTTAAATTTATGATCTTCTCCAGTTACAGCTTTGTGCACCCAAATTTGTATGGCAAGGTATAAAACTTGTAACCACCATGTCTGCTGTAGTCTCAACAACTTTGGACAAAGTGTGTTGTGCTGCTTGCTCTGCTAAGGTAAACACTGCTGATCAACTCTGAGTGGAGTTTGTGGAGTGCAAGTTAGCCAGGGCAGGACACCAATTTCTCATCAGCCCACAGTGGTGCCAACATCATAGTGTCCAATTTCTGAGAAAGTGGGACTTTTTTTCCCCAAAAAACAGGGAGCTCTGAGTGAGAAGATTAGAAATGGTAGACAACCTTTCTTTGTTTTCATCCCTTATGTACCAATGCAGAATAAAACGTGCAGCAGGGGAAGATTATTGGATGCTTTCTTAGGTAACACTCTTTGATCAAGGTCGCAGAATGACTGCTGGACCTAACATAATTGGCCAATGTCCCCAAAGAGTTTGAGTGGAAACTCTAAAGAAAATTCCAAAATCCTTTTTCTGTCATCTGGCAGACGTGCACATGGATTAAAAAAAAAGTCCTGCAGAAATAGGAACAGAGGGAGCTGCTTAGGTCTGCCTGTCAGTCCATCTAGACTAGTGTTGTTGACAGTGACTGGCAGTGGCTCCCCAGCATTTCATTTTTGATTCTTTCTCAGACCTACCCAGACACATGAAGAATTAGATCTGGAAGCTTTCTGCATGCAAGGCATATGCTCCACCCCTGAGGTATGGGAAACTTTGGAGAGAGCTGAGGTGAATTTTATGTGTATAGGATTCAAGAAAGTCTACATAAAGAAACATGATGGAAAAGTAGCAACAAATGGTCACCCTTCCACTTTGTTGGATGGCTTTTATTATATACTGAGCGATGATCAAGATAGTTGAACTTTACATGTAGCTGCTTCTCTCCCAAGTTTGTTCATGTGCCTCTACTGCCTCTGTGTGCCTCTATAGCTGATGATAGACTTCAGAAGACTAATCATCAATGAGTCAGTCCATTCTCTAAACCTAACCCCTTTAAATTTTTGAGACAGGGTGTTGATAGAGCAGAAAGCTGAAAAGCAAATATTTTATCACATAAGAGATGTGAATTATTTACATCTTTTGTTTTTGTTTTCTAAAAATAAAAGGTTTGGGAGTTTGGTGCTCATATATTTTACAAAAGCTTTCAACCAGCAACTTTTACAAGAAGTGTCTGTCTTTTGAGACCAGCTGCTCCAGTCTTAATGAGAATTAGAAGAACAGCCTCAGCTGTGTTTATGAACACCTGCCTTAGAGGCTGAATGACGACCTTGGTTTTAAAGCTCCCACGGTCCCTCAATGGAGGAAAAAACTGAGTTGTGTATTTCTCATTTAGATGAACTCCATTATTCTGCGACAAAAGAAGTCTTTGGTTTCTTTCCATTTCTTTTTTGTAAAGATGTCTCTGAATTGTGTCTTTTGTTTTTCCTAGGCTCATGGACCTATTGGTTAAGCAGCCTCCATTGGAAAAACTTTAAATTGTCATTCTAAGGTGCAAAGGAAATTATTGTGTATTAAGCCAGCCATTGTTCATTTCAGCTGAGGACTGGCAACATGGGCAAGTTCAGGGGAGGGCAAGGAGTAGTGTTTTGTTTTTGTTTTTTCTTCCCTGCAGGCCACACTGGCATATCCAGGTGCACAAGAAGTGACATCACATTACTTCAAGTCACTATTGTACTTTCAAGCTGAGAACTACCCAGAAAAAAGGGCCTGGGGTTATGGGTTCATAGGAGGAGTAAGTAAACTGATCTGTCTTCGTGCAGCAGTTTTCAGTGGCTTTTGGGTAGAAAATCACACAAAATTGTACTAGAAAAATTGGGGGTGGACTTGGGGGACCTTGGATGACTGCCAATGGGATGAAAATTGGGATTCAGCAGCCACATGCAGCCTTCAGACCACTCATTCCCAATCCTGGGCTACACCAGGACAGGAAACCTACAGTCTCCCAGATATTCTTGGACAATAACTCTCACCATTCTTGACTGTTGACCTTCCTAACTGGGTCTGTGTCACCATGCTGTACATCCCCACTCAGTGATGCAATATAAATATTATTTAATTGGTGATATCATTTCAAATATAAATCCTAAACTTATGGATGAATGTCATGTGAAAAGGAAAAGACGCTGGCTGGAAGCGTCAAAGCTAGGACAAAGAACCTCAGCATGGCCAGGCCATAAGTTCAGGAGGATCAGCTGAAGAGCTCAACCTGATAAGTTTTAGATGGTCCTCTAAAGTACCAAAGCCTAGGGAACAATAGTGAATGAAGCTGCTGAAAGGAGCAACCAAAATTTGACATCCTGTTACTTCTTCCCACAGAAACTGCCCCTTTGTTCCCTCACCTTTCCAGTTATTAAGAGGCTATTGTGATTTCCTTCAATGCTTTGTCACCTACCACAAAGACAACCAAAACTTTCCAGACGTCTTTTGTCAGCTCTGTCAGATGACAATTGACACATTCCCCTTTAGGGCAGAAGAAGGGTATTTAAACCCCGGTTCCAAGCCTGCCAATTTGTAGCACCTTGGCCACACATGGGCATGTCAATCTGTCCAGTTGCTTTCTGATTCTTGTCCCCATAGCTTCCCTCAACCCTCATGTTTGAGCTGTCTCATCTCAATCGCCCACATCAGGAATGGTAATTATCACCCACTTCACCTGAAAATTCTTGCACCTTTCCCTCTTTTACTTTTGTTAGCCTTGTGTGGTTGGTGAGACTGCTTGATTTCTTTTGTGTGTTTGTGATTTTCCCCAACAAAACATTCTTTTGACTTTTAACTGGTGTCCTACAGTTAGTACTGCTATACACAGGTGAAAAGGTCCCATGGTTATCCCCCTCTCACAGTCCTTCTTTGAACTATAATTCCCTACCTTTTCTAAGGAGATGATAGCACTGCTGGAGGACCTCAGGGTCCCCCAACTTTTGGCATAACAGCTGATGGAGTTCTACAGTATCTGGAGGGCCACAAGTCCCTCAACTATTATCTCTACTGGTCAGGAGCAATTCTCACAAGTTTTAGAATGCAGACTTTTCCGGACCTATGTGATGATGCCAGGAAATGGACCTGGATATCTGCATGTAATGTATGTGTTCTCTATGAACAGCCAAGTTTCCATCATCTTAGCTGTCTGTCTGTACCAGCAGCTTTCATCATGTGCTCTGGAGTTCACTGGGAAGCTGACCAGGGCTACTTTAATAAAGTAAATACAAAAATAAAATAAAGATAAGTCAGGCTAAGACACAATCAGCTCACCACTGTTAGTCTTCTCCTGTACAATGGAGCTATAGCAGATTGCATGGCAAATATTTAAAGATCTACCTGTTGACTTGCCAATGACAAATTTGTACTGCCACCTCACCAGGTCTTCTCTCCACCAGTTTTTTTCAAGCAAGGAAAAAGCAACAGGATGCCCTTCTAAGCAGCAAGAAAGACTCCTTCTATTTCTTACCTTTCCACATAATTCACTAGTAAGAGAAGAACTTATCTCCTAAGTCCTATGAGCATGCCACAGGGCAGAAAGGAATGGATTTCTTAGTGGGCCCAAATAATGGCTACCTAATAAGCTAAGTCAACCTCTGTGGACTTTGAGAGAGGTAGGTGTTCTGCTCTGCACTCAGAGTACATATGGGAAAAGGAATAGTGCCTACGGACCTCGCTGCATTTCAAGCAGTTTGTGCTCTACGGTGTGCCACAGAATCCAATAAGATGGCTAATCAACTTCAGCAAAGTACAGTATGGAAGTAATAACCCATTCTCTATAGGATGGGAAGTCAATAATCTTTTCTTTTTATTCATAATAATTGTTTGGTAGGTTAGACAGTTCTTTGTGTCTTATTTTAGTTTAGTTTCTTTAGTTAGTTTTTCTCTTGTGTGTTATTTTTTGTGGGGGCGGTTTCTTCATATTTACTTTTATACTACAGTTGGCCCTTTATGTCCACGGATTCTGTATCTATGGATTCAACCAACCACAGCTTGAAAATCTATATCTATAGATATATATATAAAGCAAACTTTGATCTTACTATTTTATATAAGGGACACCATTTTACTACAGTACTGTACATAATGGGACTTGAGCATCTGTGAATGTTGGTATCCACAAAAGATCCTGGAACCAAATCCTAGTGGACACTGGCTGGTTCTTTCCTGCATGACTCTGTAAACATAGGTGGAAAGATCTCGTTAAATTACCCCCCTCTCGAAGGCCTTCTTATTTTGAGCTAATTAATTCCCCTCTGTCATGTGGAGGAACTGAAATCACAGGTAGGCCCCTGAGTCACCTACATTTTGAGATAACAGGACATCATTTTGCTACACTATGGTACATAATGGGACTTCAGCATCCATGAATTTTGGTATCCATTAAAGGTCCTGGAACCAAACCCTAGTGGATACGGAGGGCCCACTGTAGTTAAGTGTGTTTAATATTTGTTTAAAAAAATAAAGAATCCAATGGGATGCCCAGAAATTCTAAGCAAAATTCTCAGCGGACATCAATCTGTATATGTTGTACAGAATTACAAATTTTGTAGGGAGCTCCAGGAAAATATAATCATAAAATGGTTAGTTTGTTTCTGGTTTTTTGCTTCAGTCCATGTGGGGTTTAATACTGGTGTAAATGCTGTCAGGCAAGTGCTGACTCTTTCTGAGAGATGGTATCCTGTTTAGGGTTGTGCAAGCTCTGTGACACTAGTGCAAGCTAGGTTTATGGATCTCTTCTTGTGGCTACCTAATAAGCTAAGGCAGTGAAACCACTCTCAGTGTCATGGTGGTTGCTCCTATGGCTTCCCTATGCCAAACAGAGCAGGAGTTGAAAACTGTTGGAAGCCTGGGAGGCTGAATTAGCCTTCCAGGAGACCTTGGAGAGCTGAAGCCCTCAACAAACCCACCTGCAAAAAAATTAAAAAACTGAAATGTCCTCTAGGAGAAGGGAGGAATTCTTGTCAAATTGTGGGTCTCCTTAGACCATTTTGCCTCAATACAGGCCTTTTAAAAAATGGGAAATTAGGCCTACAGATCACAAATATGGCCCTGGGGTTCCATGTAGCCCATGAGCCACATTTTGCCCACCCTTGCAATAGAAGTTCATCTGGGAGAAATCCCATAAAATCTGGACCAGCTGTTAGGGGAACTACCTTAAAAGCAAGAGTGGGTTCACTGCACTTGTAGTTACTTATTCACCAGCCAGCTCCTCACCAATGTAAGCCATTGCCCAAACAGCTGGAATATGGCCATTTCCACATTACACTTTTATAGTGCTATTATTCCACTTTCAACATCATATGGAATACTGGGGTTTGCAGTTTAGGGAAGGGTATTTAGAATTCTTAGCCAGAGAGCTTTTCAGCCTCAGTAAACTATAAACCTCAGAATTCCACAGGATGTTGAAAGTGGAATAATAACACTATAACAGCATAGGGCGGAAATGGCCTTTGTAGAAAGTACGGCAAGTGAGATATACTTTGTATGAGATAGAGACTCAGCTGGATTTTTGTGCATGGACATATTGACTGGAATTCAGGTAGTGACATCCATACACATATATATGCCTTACATGTGCAAATATGCTTTTGGGGGTGCTGTGGGGGTTGATAATTTCTCCCTTTTCATGCAGTGTCCAAAGCCTCTATCCCAATTGTAAAAGCCTGTACTGTAAAAGCCCCAAAGCCAGCTCACACAGGCATTCTTTGCTTCAGTGTGATCAAGCAGAATCAGAGAAGTTCCTGGCAACTCTCCCTCCCCCAAGACAAATACATAAGGATTACAGAAGCATCAAGAGCCCTGTAGGGTGACTGTGGGTTTCAGCACTGATGTCATCATTGTGCAAACTTTTCTGATCCTACCCGCTCACTTTGAAGCATGGAATGGTTGGGCAGGGTTCTTTAGGGCTTTTATAGCAAGCTGGGGTGGTAATAATTGTATGGCTCAGCTTAGATAGCATAGGTCTGCATTTCGATATCTACGCTGCACTGAGAGGGCGGCGAATTGAGGCCTTTGCCTGTTGTGCCTTGGTGCAGTCCAATCACTGTAGCATAATTCGTCTTTGTTATGTGCCCTTAAGCTGATTGCAATTTACAGAAACCATATCCTAGTTTTTTTGGGGGGTGGGGCAAGTTTATTCAGAGGGGTTTGCCCTTGCCTTCATCTTAAACTGAAAAAGTGTGACCTGTCCAAGGTTACCCAGGGATTTTCATGGCTGAGAGGAGATTCCAACTGGTCTCCCAGAGTGGTAACCCAACCCTCAAACCAACTCACCACAAGGGCTCTCTCCAGCTTAGTTACCTTGGCATAATTTTGCACAGTTCAGTTGTTGAACAAAATCTTGGCCTTCCTTCACAACTGCTGCAATAATCCTGGAAAACAGCCGTAAGGGTAGTGTACTGACAGAATCCCAGCCCAAAGGCTGCAAGACCAGAACAACTTTTGTCCATCTTTGTGTTCGCTTTCAAAGACCGTATCTCCCTTGGGCATAAAAAAGAGCCACAGCATGGATTCCTTGAAAAACTTAATGTATTAACAAGTATAATAGGTTATGAAGGAGTGCATGGGATTGTTTTGTTTATCCCACTGCAAAACAAAGTAATTGCTGTGGGGGATGATAAGGGGATGTCTATTTAGCATTAATGACCTGTTTTCCAGTATATCATTTAAGAATGAAAAGAACTCACTATATGACTAAAACCCATGATTAGTCTGTGCTTCCACTTTTCTGATTTTTCTTGCCCCCATGTGATGTGGTAAATGCAAGATTGTCCATAATTTATAAGATTCAGTGATGACAATACCAATGTGTACAAAAAGGACATTTGAAAAGAGACTCAGGCTTCTATTGGGAAGTCTTTCTTGAAAGTTAAAGGCTGAAGGGGTGAATAGAAGGCTCTGGGAAATATTAATGGGTAGGAGCAGTCTTGCACTGAGCCAAGCTACTGAGTCATCTGGTCTGCTCCAACCAGCAGTGGTTATGGTTTTCCAGGATTTCATGGAAAAAAGTCTTTTCCAGTCTGCTCCTGAAGAGGAGGGCAATTAGAAAGCCAGTATGGTGTAATGATTTGAGCATTCGACAATGACCCTGAAGACCAGGAGCTGCTTCACCATGGGAACCCACTGGATGACCTTGGTCAGGTCACACTCTGTCAGCCTCAGAGAAGGGCAAAGACAACTCCCATCTGAACAAATTCAGACAAGAAAAACCCATGAGAGGTTCATCTTTGGGTTTCCCTAAGTTGGAAATGACTTGAAGGCATACAGAAGTAACCTACCTCCAGGTAGGAGGTCATTTAACACAGCCATCAAGGAGAAATGGTGTTCTCCCTTATGAATCAGCCCAGGCTTTGAGATCTGCTGAAGAGGCCCTTTTCTTTGTCTCACCATCCCCACAGGTGCACCTGGTGGGAACATAAGAGACACTGTCAGCCCCCCAGACAACCCTGTGATAGGTTCACCTTAGGGTTGCCATAAGTCAGAAATGACCTGAAGGCACACAACAACAACTAAAAATGCTGTAATTGGGGACCCTGTTGAGGCTGAGAACGTGGGTGTGCAAACAGGTGTAGCACTATTACCATGATCATGAATGGCCCCTGAACCTACACTGACATCCAAGAACCGCATCAAGTGATCGAGATCTGTTCTGCTGGCTACCAGAGAGCAGCAGGATGACATTTCCAGACCCTTCCTGCCAGACAGCAAGACTGTGACAATCAGAAGCAGGACACCTATCACAGTCCCTTGTTGTAGGTAGCCTCATTTGCTGGCAGGAGGGGCTGGAAACATCATCCTACTGTGCCCCAATTGCCAACAAATACAGATCTCCTTCACAGAGTGTGGCTGCTGGTTGTTAAGGTATGTTTGTGGGGGGAAGTTCAGGCTTGGAGACGTAGGATATGGGCCACAAGCTAAAGCAGGGGTGTGCAAAATTGTAGCCCCAGGGATGCATGTGGCCACCAAAGCCTTTTTTTTTTCCCCATAGGTCACAAACAACTTGAAGGCACACAACAACAACAATATCAAATTGATTTGTTACTTCAAAAGGTGGGGGAACGTCAGGTCCTCCAGCATTACCTGTGCTCCATGTAAAGGTGGGGAATGTTAGCTCAAAAAGGGAGGCCTGCAAGAGGTGAGGTAACCTTACGGGATGTTTTCACTAGTATATACCAGTACTAACTGTAGGACACCAGTTGGAAATAAAAACAAATTTCTTTATTGGGGGAAATTCACAAACACACGCAAGCAATCAAACAGTCTCACAATCATACAAGGGTAACTGAAAGAATGAGAGGAAGAGTTAAATAGTGAGGAGTTAGGATGAAGTGGGCAATATTTACCAATCCTGAAGCAGCAAAGGATTGAAGTGAGCTTTCTCAGACTGAGGGAGCCTGAGGGCTGTACAATGAACTAAAGTCTGGGAGGGGGGGGCCCTAACACAGCATAACACGCCATGTATGTTCAAGGTGTCAGCAAGCAACTGAAGGATGATCCAGGATTGAAATACCGTTTTTCTGCCCTGAGGAAAATGTGTGAATTGCTCTCTGATAGAACTGACAAAGGGTCTGGAAGATTCCAATTGCCTTTGCCGTCAGATGACAAAACATCGAAGGAAATCACTGTAGCTTCTCAATTACTGAACAGGTGGAAGAACAAAAGGATTGTTTCTGTGTGAAGAAAGTTAGTGGGATGTGAGCTTTCTAGCAGGTCTGTTTGCTATTGTCTTTTGGCTTGGGTACTTTAGAGAACCATCTATAACCCGTCAGGTTAAGTTTTTCCAATTGATTCTTTTAAACTATGACCTGGCCATGCTGGAGCCTTTTGTCTTAACTTCAGGAAACTTCCAGTCAGAGTCCTTTTTCTCCACACAGCTTTTCAGCAATAATTGCAAGATTTATATTTATTTAATGTCAATTAAACAATATTTATAGCAAATCGTACTGTATCACAGATTCAGGGTACAAAGCATGGTAAGAGATTCAATGGTTCTGTTCCTAGGCCACTTCCACACTACACTGTTATAGTGCTATTATTCCACTTTCAACATCCTGTGGAATTCTGGGGTTTGTAGTTTACCAAGGCCAAAGAGCTCTCTGGCTGGGAATGCTAAATGCCCCTCCCTAAACTGCAAACCCCAGAATTCCATTGGAGATTGAAAGTGGAATAATGGCACTATAACAGTGTAGTGCAGAAATGGCCCTAGCTGGGACTAACTACAGGATATATATTTCAGTCTCAAGGTTTTACCTTTCACTCCTTGGGTTTGGAAAGGGATATAGTTCCTAAACCAGGCCCTAGGAGATGACTGGAGTCTCAACAGATGACTAGCAAAGCCTTCCAAATCATTCACTACCGCATTAAGGTGCGCTTCAATTAGTTATAAGAGATGTGATTTATATAAGTCTCAGACATTAGAAGGTCCAAAATGGAGGATATAACCCAGTCATAACTGTATGAGACTGTGATGAAGTTGGGGGAGTGGCTATCCTGAGTGGTAGAGCCACCCAGCAACAGGTTGCTAGGCAACCAGAATGGCCACTCAAGGGGGAAACCCAGCCCTTTAGTCTGAATGAGGGGTTGGAGGCCTCAGGAAAAAAATGCATAAATAGCAGGTGCACTGATTTTGTTTTGTAGTCAGACTTCCTGGAGAAAGAGCTAAGAGTCAGTTCTTCAGCCAGAGAGAGTTCTCACTCAACCAAGGGGTGGGAGGTGAATGAGAGGGCATGTTTTCTCAGGGAAAGCCTAGAGAGAGGGGCAGAAGAGAAATCAACCCACTTTTGAATCTGGTCAGATAACGCGACCTAGATTTGAGAACAGAGCCATTGGCAAAAGGGTAGCCAAAGGGTTGTGTGTGAGAGAGAGATACCTGTGCCTTTATGCTGACGTAAAGATGTAAGAAACTGTTTAAATGCAGTCTGAAGATCAGTTTGAGCTTGGACATGCATACAAAACCACTACTTTATTCTGTTTGTTGTTTTAGTAAAGATAATAGTACATTTTTTATCAATTTTGACTCAGCTGAATAATTTTCGGTAGTCCTAATCAAACAGAAACATGCTACCGTAAATCAAAAGGGGATCTAAATAACTGTTGGACGGTTGTACTCTTTTTACACGAAGGTGGTGTTTTAAAAGGGAGGGCAGAGCTGTATAAAGTGTCAAGGGGCTTTAGCAGACTGGTGGGAAAGCTGCCATACCAGTCTGTGAGGAGAAAAAGCAGGCCTTGTCAAAGAGAGTGTATTCAGGTTATGTATTGGAAACTGCCCCAGAGAAAGTGAGATGCCTTAGAAAGGGCTGATATGCAAAACAGGTGGCTGAAGTCAAAAGGAAGAGGCAACTGTGTTTGCTCAAATTTGAAAATGGACTGAAGCACCAACGGAGGAGGAATGGATTGTTAAGATTGCTCAGCTAGCTCAAATTGCTGAACTAACCTGGGTTTTAAAGGATAAGCCAGCTGAAGACTTTTGGAAAGACTGGAAACTGTTGTATGGACTTTTGGAGCCAAAAGAAATCTAACACAGCAGTAAGCTGTGGTTATGGACACTAGTAATTCTAGCAGGATTACTTACAGTCATCCCTCCACATTCGCTAGGGATAGGGGCACAGGACCCCCGTGAAAGTGGAAAAAGCATGAATAACTCTAGGCCTTCCCAAACCATAGTTAACACACAAAAAAAGGTATGATCACCATATTCAACCCACCATGGATTCCTCTGAGGCATCAGGATTCCTTCACAAGTCAGAAATGGGTGGCTGGTGGGGCTGACTGCCACCTCCACTGCTGCCCCACACCATTTTTAAGAGGGACTTACAAGCCTCGTGCCCAGTTTCTCAGTCTCAGGAGGCTTGCAGTCCCTATTAAAAATGGCACAGGGAGGCAGCAGAGGTGACGGCAAATAATCCGTGAATAATCAAATCGGCAAATGTGAAACCCGCAAATATGGACGGCTGGCTGTAGTTTGATCTGTAATGGCATAATATAGATATATATATAATTTCCCTTGCTTTCATTACAGTTTGGCTTGGGGGGGATCAGAACCCTTCTGTGTCACAGTAGGTTAGGATTCAGAGTTTTATTTGGTGTTCTGTCTTTTAGTTTAGTGTGCTAGTACTGTGTTTTAGTTCTAGTCTTCTTTCTTCTTCTGTGAACATACATTTCATTGGTTGTGATTCTATGTGTGAAGCTGATTGTTTGTTTGTTTGTTTTAAAACTAAATAAATAATTTGAAAAGGGGGGCACAGTCATGTTCATCAAAGGAACCAAAATGAAAGCACTCTGAGAAGTCAGCTTTCCTCAGCTTAGTTAATAATACAGTACACATGCCTGATCTTTGTAAACATGACATCTCAGTGGCTATTTTTTCTTTTTAAGGCTCACTTTCCACACAGACATAATGAGGAGAAGCAAAGATGAAAACTTTCTTTTTACTTAGAAAAGAAAAAAAGACAACAGAGGAAAGAAATGTGGCACGCCTCATGACGTCATCTTGGTTGCCTCACCAGACAAAATGGAGGAGGAGAAAGGGATGTGGAGGGCAGAGTAAACAACCAGCAGACATCTTTTACAGTTAAAAATGGGTGAAAATGCAATGGTGGGGCAACTGACCACCCTGCCTACAAAAAAACAATGCCGAAATTGTGCGGGAGGGAGCTGAAACTCACAACAACAACAAGATAAAGGTAAAGCAAAAACAAGTGCCTACTTTCCAACATTTCACAGATGAAGACTGGGATGCATGTGGCTAGAGAACATCAGAGTGGGTCAAGATGACAAAAAGTTGTTAATGAGGAAAAGCATGCAAGCTAGGACAGGCTGCCGCAGTTTGCTTTTCCCTGAACTTACTAGGAAAGACCATTTTTTTTTCCCCTTTCCTGCCCTCTCCCTGCTGCTTAGTTGAGTGCAAACTACTGTTGAACTTTGAACCAAGTTTACAGCAACTGAAGTGAAGTGAGGACAAAGAAGGAAAGTGGAAGGAGGAGAGAGAACCCAGGGCATTACTAAAAGCAGCTGAAAAAAAGTGGAATGACAGAGGATTAGTAGGGACTGTCCCTGACAAGTTGAGATAGCTGGAAGATATGGAAGTGATTAGAAGTTTGGATCTGCCTGCTACAGGCTGCTAGGGCAGAGCAATCGTGTGAAAATTCGCACCAAGCTTCGCCACCATTGCTTACTCTTGAATTATGTTGCTCTTTAAAGCCTGTGAGGTTTTCATTGACTTACTGGGTGCTTATTTTACTGGATGCTTCGTTCTTTCATCTAACTAAACAAGATCTCACACACTGGGCCATACAAGAGCAGATGTCCTGGAACGGATTAATTGGGATTAGTGCTGATTTCTTGGTGGGAACAAACAGGTATCACTCCAGGGAGAATCATTCCTCTTATACAGAGTGGACATGCGCAGCAATCCAAGTAAATAGTGTTGGGAGTTAGAGTTTCTCAGGGTGTTAGCCCTTTGGGGGAAATTCTATGAAAGCTAAAACTGTTAGGAATCAGCTTTCCTTTAGCATAGTTGCAGAAAAAGCATATCCCAATCTCTTTGTGGCTATCCTGAACCGAGACTGACTTGGAAAGCAAAACAGGGCACGCAGTTTCAGATACCAAACTTAGAAAAGTTTACCAATACATTTTACAATTAGATATTCATGGGAGAGCCTAGATCCTAACTAGCTAACAAAAAGATTAGGTAAGATAGCAGCTTCATTCTTAACTGACCATTTTCTTGGTGTAGAGGTGAAACATGGTCAGAGAGGAGGAAGTTGAAGAAGCAAAAATGGCAAAGAGAGAAGAGAAGGAAGCGTAGTCTTTTATGTAAGATCAATGACACCAGAGCCTAGCCTGGGTCACATGGTATGGATACCATAGCCATTCATTTAAATAACACAAAGAGCAAGTGTTACTGTCCTGGCTAGTCCGAGCTTTGGGGATATTAAAAGATATCCCTTGATACTGCAATTCGGCTGCACTTCTCTATTCCTTTCCATGTGCTTGCGAGGCCACCGGACAAGCACGTAAACAAGCTCGGCCGTTAATAGCCATAATATTCAAACTACAATACAGGCAGGCCAGAAATAGCTGACTCACTGCTTTAGGAGACCTCCAGGCAAGTACTCTAATTAGGTATGCACGCCACTTACAAAAAAGCCTCTGCCCCGCGATGGCAGCTTGATGGGTAAACTATGCAATACCCAAGTACTCTGCGTCTGCATACTGGCTACTCCATTGTGAATCGCTACGATAACTCAATCATTCAGATTCTGACCTTTCGGAGGCTTTGTCTCCAACTCCAAATCTATTGTTTTCCCCCAAGTACGGCATAGCCTGCAGTCACAATTCTCTTATAAAAACCCTTGATTCCGAGACCTTCCTCGGAACGCTCCCACGTTTCATCCCATCTTGCTGCCGCTTTGCTTGGCGAGCCTCCCCTCAGCTCCACGTGCTGAGCTACATCGCACCCCAGCTTCGCTCTCTATTTTTCTGGGCTTCAGGACAGGTGAAGTATCACCCAAACCAGCAATCCCTCTAAAAATCCCTCTATACCACTCCAACCTTTATTTCCTTTAGTTATCTTGTATGAGTGTGTCGCATACACTGTTTTGCTTGTATTTAATAAACATCATTTATTATTTCAACTTCTGTGTTCTCCTTGACTCGACCCGACCCCGTAGACATAGGGTTCAAGATCTCGCTAAGTTACCCTGCCTCTCGTAACGTTAAGCAGTGCTCTGAGCTAATTTTCCCCACCCTTAGTTGAGCACATTTTGGTGTCCCTCCCGGGACCCCCAGTTCACAGGGTAACACAAGACTGAGGTTTTAGGTGGGAAGGCATAAGGCTTTGATGTGCTAAGGAAAATGCAACCCTATGCCAGCTAAGCCCTAGAATGTGGGAGCGGAGAGAATGCTAGAATTTTCCAACAAATATGTCACTAACAGAATACTACATTGTGGAACAGTGGGAGGATCACTGGAAATGCATCCAGCTATTTTGCTGTAGCTGCATGCACTACAATGACATCATCTGCAGGTACTTCCCTATGAAACACAGAGGTCTCCGTGGATGCCTGTCGTAGCATATCCACCTATGGGAAAATATCTCCATTGATTTTCCTGCTCTCCAGCAACATAGAAATGGTGTTGGTGGAAAGAGAGGTGTATCACTTAAAGGTGAGTTGGAGGGTAGCGCTACAATGTCAAGCTACAGAGACATAGCTACGTACCATGGATGCACCTCCAAATACAAGATTCCAGACAACATTTCTGAATTTCAGTGTGGGAAGAAAGGCAAAGCCTAATTCCTATTGTTAGTCCTAACTAGAGCTAAGCTATTGAACCACTGGATTTACCTATGTGTTGACTCAGCATGGATCTCCTTCAGTTGGGACTGAAACCAACGGGATTCCATCCAGATACCAAACAGACAACCAGATACCAAACAAGGACAGCAAGAAAATTCTGGTGGGATTCAAAGAAACATAGCAGAACTGAGACTGAGAGACTTTCACATCTCTCACACACATCTGTGGGGTTCTTATTGCAGTTTTTTATCTGTGATTCTACCATTTGTCTGTACCTGGCCTCTGCCTTTTAAAAAATTACATCTTTAAAGACTCCAGGACATTATTTTTTTCCCTCACTTTAAGGTGGCATTTCAGCAAAGAACACTCTGCTTTCTTCAATATGTAATTTTCCTTCAGTAATGGGATTTGCCTCTATATTGCATGTGATGAAGTTATTATCAAGAATACAATAGCAAGTGTTTTTTGTTTGTTTGTTTTACAACTAAAGTCAACTTTCCTATGTTTGTCCACAGCTTTTCCACTTTAAAATGTTAATTGCTGTGGAAAAATCAATACATCACCAAATGTTATAGCAAGAAAAGGCTACCTCAGTAATCAATAGAACCTTTTAATCAGTATTCTGGAATCTGAGAAATTAGGCCAACTTTGTCCATAAACCATCATCAGTCCCTCAACTTTTTTTCTTTTTTCTTTTTTTTCTTTCCTTTTTTTTTCCTTTTCTTTCCTTTTTTTTTTTTTTTTTTTTTTGCTACTCATATAGGCCAGTGGTGGCAACGGCATCACCCTCTTTTTTTTTTATTTTAAGCTAATTTTATTGACTGTATAAAAACACAAAACACCAGACATAAACCAACCAAACAAAGAAAGCAATGAAAGAAAAAAAGCATTCATACAAAAACAAAACAAACTCCACTATACAATAAAATGCTGAACAATAACCACAAAACAACAATTATAACCATCAATTTAAACTAATAAGCAAATAACTATACATAATCAAAAGTTGGTTCCCGCCCCTGTTACCAAGAACCTGTAGTAACTCTATTGAAACAGTAATATGATAAATATAAAAGTATCACTAAAATGAATATATGTTGCTGAAATTTAATTCTATAATAAAAAAGTAATGAACCCAGTATATATGCCAATATCTATCTTTATCTTTCTCACCCTCTTCATGTTGCTGTATGTCCCAGCATTCCTCACCATTGGCTGTGCAGCAAAGGGGTTTGAGGAGTTGTAGTTCAACAACATCCGGAAAGTCACACAATTCCCACTCTTGATATAACAACTTGTCTGCATATTAACTGACATAACATTCCTGTTCTGTATATCCATCTCTCCTTTTCCCAGTGAAGAATATGGATAGGTTTGGGGATGTTGTTATGTCCTTTCAAGTCAGCTCCTACTTATGACAGCCCTGTCATAGAGTTTTCCTGGCAAGATTTATTTAGAGGAAGTTTGCCATTGGCTCCCTCCTCAGCTGAAGCAGTGTAACTTGCCTACGATCACCCAATGGGTTTCCATGGCCAAGTGGTAATTTGAACTCTGCTCTCTCAGAATCCAAGTCCAACAATCCAACAATACTATGCTGGCTTTCTGTGTGTGGCCTAAATCCTATTGTTAATCCCAACTAGAGTAGACCCTTTGAATCAGCAAGAGTGACCTATGTGTTGACTCACCACTGAACAATTGATTCAGTGGGTCTATTCTAGTTGGGACTAACCAGTAGAAGTGAAGCCAGTATTTCTAGAACAAAATAAATAACCTTCAATTGCTTGTTCTTCTTTTTCCATAAGTTTTGGGTCTGGGCACCAGGAATTCATCAGTGTTTTGCTCTACAGGATGAAGAGGGTATGCCTGGATGGATAACCTCCATCTCCCATGAGATCCCTCCAATCCAGCCATAAACTGCTAGTAGTTATCTCTCTTTATCAGGAAGTTCTTCCCATGCCCCAAAATCTGATTCTAAATCCCTCCAGATGACATACCTACAGAAGACTATTGAATTTCAGCTCAAATTGCTGGGAATAGCAAACAGCAGTTGCTATTGTTGTCCTTCAGGGTCACCCCAAGTCACATTACTTCCTGAGGCAAAGGACAAGATGGCTGTCCCACCACTATCATGTATAGAAGCCAATAGGACTCATGGTTGATCTTTACTTCAACACTGGGAATAGCAATGGAAGGGATTTGAAGTTCCAAGACAGAGATAATGACCTGTCTCTCAATTCAGTCTTTCTTGTTGACAATAGACAGCAAGTGAGAACAGGTCCATCTAGGGTGACAATTACAATTCTTACCTATAGCAAGGTCGCCTCTAAGATTAGCTCTAAGGGTATAAGTAGAAAGTGCTCCAAACGGAAAAAGCAGAAAGCTCCAGCACTTTGCAGTTGAATCAGACCCTCCACTAAACCTGAGAACATTAGACCTATTTAGGGTGTGCAGGACAGGCTGTGAAGGGAAAGGTCAAGGAACTCAGCAACCACTATTACTATGAGCCCAGCACTTTTCATCTGAGATGGTTTCTGTGCAGTGCCTAATTTGAGGGCTGACATTGTTCCCTTACTACTCCGAACTTTGATCAAATGCCTATTGGATGCTTAATCTTGCATTCAAATACAATATGGCATTATTGTGCTGAAAGCATTACTCCATTTTAAAGAAAAAAAAACACATTTTAATATATAAAACACATGCAAGGGAAAAAAGACAAACAATATACTATTACTACTATCTACTAATACTAACTACCTTGTTGAGGATAAATAGTTTTCTGAGCATTTAGTGTTTTGTGCCTGTTTCCTAAGCAATTCTAAAAAAGCCATTCTGTCTTTTTGCAAGAACTGTGTGAAAAGTCAATTAAGACAACTGACTCATAATCTGTGTTTGTTCACAGCAAAAAATGTTAGAATGATCTGTTCTCTGTTCTCCTGTCTCCCCTGTCTCATTTATGTTAAGCAACTCCTATATGCATTTTCTCTCCCGTTGGAAGCTCTATGAAAATCTTGATGTTTTAATAAACCTTTGTTTGTCTGAGCAGACTGCTGTTACAGCCAAGCTGACAGCTGAGGCTGAGAAGATGTTCCCTCTTGGCCAAGAGTAATTGTATGTGTGTGAAACAGAGAGAGAGAGAGACTCCTTCCCAGTCTGATTCAGGGCCTAATTTCAACTCTGTGGTTATACCTGGGAAACAAAGGTGGACTTAGGTGAACCTAAACATAAAGGAAAACTAATCTAAGCCCAAGACAACACTAATGAAACTCAAAAGGGCAATAGGCTACACACAAGACTTCCAACCCCCCAGAGAACGGCTATTAAGTAGCATCATCATGCACTTCCTCAAGGTTACCATTAATGAATAAACTTAATCATAAGTAGGATTCTAAAACAAGGAGAAACTTATACTGTTAGTCACCTACCTACGCTTACAGTTTAAACTATAAGATAACAAGAAAGTGTTCCACAAATTGTTTCTACTCAACTGTTCTCACTGTTGCTATTTTACCCCAGCAACCATTAAAATAACTTATAACTTACTGCCGCTATTTCTTAAATTTAGTCAAAGACCCTGCTATGGATAAACAAGTCAATTTATGCACCTCTGCCATGTCATGTAATTTCAAAACCCAGTCATCTTATGACAGAATCGTGGGTTCTTTCCATTTCTGAGCCTCAAGTATTCTTGCTACCGTTGTCATATATTGAGCCACTCTTACATATTTCTTATCCAAATGATCATCAATCAATCAATCAATCAATCCCAACAAGAAAAGCTCTGGCTTCAGCTGGATTTTCTTCCATCAATCTAGGTATCTGCACCCAGGATTTCTTTGCCATTTCAGAGGGCCACCACATGTGGAAAACTGTCCCTTCAGTTCCAACAATTATTTGAAGATCCTTTATACATTTTGGACAATTTCTCTGGTGTTAAAATACACCTGTACATCATCTTATAAAAGTTTTCCCTTTTTTTCAATGGTAAATGCAATGGTAAACATAAAGAAGCAGATAGCAAAGAATACACATTCAACAAGTTATTATTTTTATGGCAGGGAGTTCAGTTTAGCTTAGCTTACTTAGCTTAGTTTAGCAACCTGACAAAAGAAAAGGCTGCTTGCTTCCATGCCACTGGAACAGTGAATGCATTAGGGGCTTATCTTGAGTTTTAAAGAAGTTATCAAAAGTGCTGAATTCTATTGGGGAGATGGGAGTTGCCGTCAGAAAAAAAAAAAGGGTAACATTTCCTAACTTTGGGTGAGTGTCCAAATGTTCTTATTGCTCCAAACGTTTTACGTCTGTCTTCACATAGTCTAAAGTTATTTCAGGCTGGAGACAAAAGTCAGCCTTGTTCCCATGTCACAAAATTTCTTGGGAATGCTTCCTCCTCCAAAAGTTTGCTAAGATATAAACTCGTGAGAAACACACAGACACACAAAGGGGAGTCACATCTCTCATTATCCTTTGGCCTTCTCTTTTTTTCAAACCAAGCCAATCATTAGCTTCCTTGCTGAGACTGTTGAATGAGGCTCCCCAATAGAAAAAGCCTAGGTTTATTTAAGGTGCCTTTGGCTATAAGCTATTTTAACACTTTGTGATTCACCTTTGTCACTCGTGTGTTTCCCTGTAGTAACTTAGAGAAAAGGATGCTCTTGATCTTCACCAGTTGCCAGTGATGAGACCTCTGCAATCACCTGCATGCTCATTTGCCCTGTCTTCCTATCTTTTCATCTGCCAAAGTACAACATTCAAGTACTTTTTGTTCTTTTCATAGAACCATAGAGACCAGAAGAGCCATCCAGTCCAACTCCCTGTCAGTCAGGAATACACAATCCAAGCACCCCCGACAGATGGCCATCCAGCCTTTGTTGAAAAACCTCCAAACTCACAGAACAATCTCTGGTTCTTCTACTTCTATGTGTCACATTCCTCCAAATGTCTACCTCCTGTCTTTGGGAAATGACCTCCTCCTCAGAAATATGCCCTGTGTGTTCCTCATCTAGGACAGTCTGCTCTGTTCTGTCCAAGAAAACCTCATGCTCCCCAGTCGTGTAGGGACATGGGGGTGGGGGGGGCAATTCGCCCCAGGCAGCAATGTTTCTGGGGAGTCCTGGCCCGTAGCCACACCCCCGGATGTCCTGACCACGCCCCTTACCCCCTGACCATTCCCCCGCATCCTGGCCACACCCCGGGCACACCCCTATGCACTGCAGCCACGCCCCCACACACAGTGGCCACGCCCTCTCCCACTCCTCCTCCACACACTCCAAGCTCCGCCACTGATACTCCCTAATATGGTGAAAGGTAGACACATAGGCCGCAGGTTGCTGGGCCTTCTCTTCCAACAGGGCAACTGACTTGAACTTGCTGCAGGTACAGCTACCCACATCCTCTGGCAAGAACACTTTTCTGAGAACGTTAATGACTGTTGCTCAGCCTGGAGGAACACTCATGTAACAAGGTCTTGGAGACTTTTACCAGGTTGTACACCCCCATTCCTTGATATGCTTTAATTGGCAGATATTAATTGGCATAAAATATAAATTATACACTGCCATGGCAGCATGGCCATACTAGCTAAAAGACAACTGGCTGAACACATGCAGAACTAGGTCAGATAGGACCTCAAGGCATGGCCAGGTCATACTCATGAGACCAGCAGGGAAGCTGTGGTCTTAATGAGCCTGCCAATGACTCAACCTTCAGAAACAATAACACTTGAAAATATCCCCACAGACATCATCAACTCGTTCCTTCTTCTGGCTGAATTTCTCCTTTATTCCCTCCCCCTGCCCAGACATTAAGGAGCTATCATGATTCCCATCAGTCCTTTGTTATCTAATACGAAGACCACTGGTCCATTCCAGACTCCATTGTGCTGCTGGAGAGCCATTAACACCGTTTCCTTCAGGGCAGAAAAAGAGTATTTACACTCTGGCTCTGAGCCAACAAACTTGTAGTATTTTAGCATACTGGACAGAGTCCATCACTCTGCTGCTTCGATTCCAGTCTGTAACCCCCTTGGACTCTAAGTCTGAGCCACATCACTTTGTCTCTTCTCTTTGGATAGGTAAATATCACCCACTTTACCTTAAACTCTCATTATCCAGTTCTTCCTCCCTTTTCCTTCGGCTAGCCTTGTGTGATTGAGACACTGCTTGGATCTTGTGTGGGTGTGTGATTGTTAATTTGCCCAGTAAAACAAATATTCTTTGAATCTCTGGCTGATGTTCCTGCATTAGTGCTGGTATACACCGGTTGTAAAAGATCTTGTTAGGTTACTCCACTCTTGCAGACTTCCCCTTTGAGCTAATATTCCCCACTGTTTCACGGAGGCACTGGCATTGTGGATGGACCTCTGAGTCACCCACATTTTGGGGTAAGAAGATCTACTTACACAACCCAGATAGAGAGAGAGAAAGAGAGAGAGAGGTAGTACACTATTATCACTATCAGTATTTCAGGTAGAAAACAAAACAGGCACAAAAACTCATTGCCTGTGCCAGGAGTGAGCAACTACACAGTGGCCAGAAGCCAATTCCACCCCTACTGGCCACATCTACCTGAGACCAGGCCAAAATACCTTATTTTTCCCTCTGTATCTCAGCCAAATGGTGAACAAAAGTGATGTTGCATCACTTCTGGTCACAATATCACCCAGAATATGGAGCAAAAAGGAAGTGATGGGGGAGTATAGAAATGTTTTCATATATTTTCACCTTTTGGGGGGATTGGACAGGATTTGGGGTCATTTTTCCCCAAAATCAATGGAAAAATATTGGGGAGATGGGGTTTCAGTGAACTAGGACCACAAAAATGAGGTCCTAGGGTTGTATGTGTCTCACAGATGGATTTTCCTCAAGGACATCCTGTATTATTCAGAACAGGAAATTTAAAAATAACAAAATACTGTAAAAACACTGAAAAGTATCAGGGTTAAAAGATAGATAAGTAGACTTAGAGAGCTAGCACAGTGCAGTGGCCTGAGAATTGGTCTAGGATCTTGGAAGACCAGAGTTCTAATCTCCACGCAACTACGAAAACCCACTGAACAACCTTGTACGAGTCACACCCTCTCACATTAGAGGAAAGCAATGGCAAACCCCCTCTAAATAAAACATAGAATCATAGATTTATGGAATCATAGGGTCTTTCTGCGCTACACTATTATAATGCTATTATTCCACTTTCAACATCCTGTAGAATTCTGGGGTTTGTAGTTTTCTGAGGCCAAAGAGCTCTCTGGCTGAGAATTCTAAAAGCCTCTCCCTAAACGGCAAACCCCAGGATTCCACAGGATGTTGAAAGTGGAATAATAGCACTATAACAGCATAGTGCAGAAAGGCCCATAGAGTGGAAGGGAATTCATGGGCCATCTAGTCCAAAGCCTTGAAAAATGCATGATATCTAGCTAAAAACATGTCCAGCAGATGGCTGAAGATATGAAGAGAAGAAGACCCCACCTCCTCTCAAGGCAGTTGGCTCCATTGCTGAACCACTTTTACTGTCGAGAAGTTCCTTCTAATGTTCAGTTGAAATCTACTCTTATATATAACTTAAAATCATTAGACTTGGTCTTACCCTCTGGGACTGCAGAGAACAAGCTCGTACCCTCTTCTCTGTGATAGCCCTTGAGATATTTAAAAAATACATTCATGTCATCCGTCAGTCTTCTTACCCCTAAGCTGAACATGCCTAGCTCCTTCAACCTTTCATATGGTTTGTTCTCCTTACCACTTATCATCCTTGTTGCCCTTCTCTGAACCTCCAACTTGTCTGTATCCTTCTTAAAATGAGGTGCCCCGAACTGAATGCAGGACTCCAAATGAGGCCTAGCCAGTGCGAAATATACTGAGACTATTACTCCTTTGGCTTGGAGAGAACTAATAAAACTATGCTTCAATTAATGTAGGCTAAAGTAGAATTCACCTTCTCTGCTGCAGCATCACACTGCTGGCTCATGTTCAATGTATGATCAATGGTAATCCCAAGATCCTGTTTGTATGTAGTGCTCTTAAGCCACATATTCCCCCATCCTATAACTGTGCATTTGGTTTTTGTGGCCTAATGGATAAATTTGCATTTGTCTCGATTGAAGTTCATTTTTAAAAATTTCTGCCCAATTTTTGAGTTTTTCAAGGCCTTTTGAATTTTGTTCCTATCTTCCGGTCTTACCAAGAAATCCCAATAATAGGTTAGCCTTAGGGTCATCATAAGACAGACACGATTTGAAGACACACATCTATAAGTAGAATATGGGCAATCACTCTAATAGGAAAACTTAATACAAGTATGTATGTATGTATGTACGTACGTATGTATAAATAAAGTAAGTAAGTAAAACAAATGATTTTGCAGCACTTTGGTACCAGTACATTAACTTCATAAGCAAATTTGAATCACTGACTCTAAGGGCCGCTTCCACACTACACTGTTATAGTGCTATTATTCCACTTTCAATATCCTGTGGAATCCTGGGGTTTGCCGTTTAGGGAGGAGCATTTGGAATTCTCAGCCAGAGACCTCTTTGGCCTCAGTAAACTAAGAACCCCAGAATTCCAAAGGAGGTTGAAAGTGGAATAATAGCACTATAACAGCGTAGTGCCAAAAGACCTTAAGAAAAAAGAAGATTTTCTTGAAAAAAAAATCCTTCCAAATATGTATTACTGAGTAGACTTGACCCTGCTGTTGCGATATGTTCCACTGATGAAAATGCTCATACAATCAAGCAATTTCTGCTAATGTTCCATCAAAACCTATCTTCCTGTAACTTAGGCCCTTTTCACACCTCACCTTTTCTCACTGCCATCGCATGGGGATCACACCAAAAGCCTCTTTCAGGAGGGAATCGCGTCTCCTGCGCTTCCCTCCTCACCAGCTCTGTGCTGGACGGAAGGAAGCGTGATAGCTCTGCCCCTTCCTTCCACAGCCCAGCCAGGTACTTTCCCAGGCCGTGCTGGGAGAGAAAGTGCGGCCACCGCACGTCTTGATGTTCCGCATGCAGGAGGGAGGCGAGAGGGAGGTGCAATTGCACATCATTTTCAGGAAAGACCTGAAAATGATATAATCCGCAATTGCCACGGGATCACTATGGGAGCAACGCGGGACTGTGAGGATGTCATACAGTATCATCCTCGCAATCCTGCGGCACTCCCGTGGCCGTTTCATGTTGGAAGTGGCATGCAAAAACAAAAAAAAAATGAAAAAAAATTAGACCTAGTGTTAGACCCCTTGGAGCAACAGAGAACAAACCTGTACCCTCCTTTCTGTGACAACCCCTTAATACTTAAAGAGAGTAATCATGTTACCCCCTCATCTTCTCTTCACCTGGCTGATCTGAAATGGGATAGAACAAATGTATGAGTGAGCATTAGAATATGACACAACCTAGAAACAGATTAATCTATCAACTGGTAGAAAAGAGCTTGGAGGGAGGAAGATGAAATGTTCGTGACAGAAGATTTAAAAGAAGCAGCTGAAGCATGCTTTTCATGGAGAGAGAATCAACAGAAAAAGAGGAGGAGGAGGAACAACCACCACCTTGGGATGAAAAAAACACTCAGAGTTAAAATATTTTTGTTAAAGGGCTTTTGACAACAACCCCAGTCCGGATGAAAGCCAACTGGAGGGATGGAAGCAGAGATGAGCCCTTTCGGAAACAAAGTGGACCATCTGTCCTGGAAAAGTGGAAAGCAAAGCAGGCAGAATGCATGTTACAATTAAGAGAGAGAGATCAGGAGAAATCATTGCAGCCCAACAAGGGAAGTAAAGAAATGCAGCACAGATCATTTGTTTCAGAGAAGAGTGTAGGAGAAGTGGTCATGAGAAATAACTTAACTGCAACAATAGAAGAGAGAATAAGGGAGAAATAAATAAATCTAACAGCTGAGCTGCCAGATGGGAGAAAATGTGTTCTGAAAGGTCCAAGAATGGAGAGGAGAAAATCTATACCGTATGATTTTTCTTTATTGTTCGCTGCAAAAGGGAATTGAAACGCATGGATGGCAAAGCAGCTGGAGTGTAATTCAACAGAAAAGAGTGGCAGTTCAAACTGCTCAAATGCAATTATGACAGGGATCTTTATTTATATCATTTCTGCCTGAAGAATGAATAATGTCCTAAAGTTTCTCCTTCCTGGGTGAGATTCCAAGAGCTTTTGTGCATTTTTCTCCTGTTGGGGTATATTTTTGAAGGGACAGCTTAGTTTTGTAAAACCCAGAAAAGGTATTTGTAAAGAAAGATATCCTTTGCACTAACTACTTTGTTTTTCATGCACGATGATAACAATGATGATGATGATGATGGTGGTGGTGGTGGTGGTGATGGCTAGCATTCTGTATTGCAGTTATTGTATTTGATTGTATCCATAATTGTGCCATATTCAGTTACTATTGCCATGATCACAAATGCCCCCTGCCCAGCCCACCTTAACAGCCAGCAGCTGCATGGAGTGAAGGAAGTCTATTCAGCTGGCAAACAAGGCACAAAGAGGAGGATGTTTCTGGCCTCCTCCCACCAATGAGCAAGGCTGCAATGGGGAATTGCAACAGAGGTCCAGCTCCTGATTGTCACAACTAATTTGCTGGTGGGAAGGGGCTGGAAACTTCCTCTTGCACGGTGACCACCAGCTGGAATGACCTCATTTGCTTTGATGTGGCTGCTGGCTGTTGAGTTGGGCTTTGTGGGCCTAACCAGGTGATATTACTTAATTTACACTCACAACATAGGATGTTGGCCTTTTTGTGTCTTTATTTTTGGTGGAAAAATACAAGGTTTTTGCACAAAAGAATTTTTTTTTTTGCCAAAAATTATAAAAAGTTTCAATAGCTGACCATCTTCTCAGCTTTCTTATTGAGCATGAAAAAAAAAGTGAATATTTTTTGCATTCCCACATAAGGGTGGACTAGGCAATCAAGGTGAAATTATATGTAGTACCTCATTCTATCTCCACACTACTTTTCTTTCTTCCTTCCTTCCTTCCTTCCTTCCTTCCTTCCTTCCTTCCTTCCTTCCTTCCTTCCTTCCTTCCTTCCTTTCTCTGGAGTATTTTTATTAAAACACACAACTTTTGAAAATCTAAAGCTACAAATAAAGGATAAGGTACAGGATAAAACTGATGATAAGGACAACATACACTTATATATGTATCACAAACATTTAAAGAAAAAGGTATACAAAAAACTAAATCCAATCGAAGCATAATAAAAACCAACTGTGTGACTTCCAACACTACTATGGATAGATTGTATGTAATTTTATCTTATACTTCCACTAAGTTATTTTAAAATCTAGAATACTTATTCAATGTCGTACATTACCTAATAATACCAAATTACATCCATGGTTACTAAATCATCTAAATTTCAAACCAAAAGTTTGACAGATTTCTTAAATTATTCTTCATGTATAATGTCATTTTTCCCCAGTCGTTCTTCAAATTATTTAAATTGCCCTCTTTATCTGCTCACCACTTTAAGTATGGTACCACTTCAGGGTACAGATCAATGATGATGTAAGTTGAAAGTTTTTCTGTCAAACAGAGCGAATCTTTGTCTTGCTGTTGTATCCCTCCAAGCAACAGCAGGCTTGTCACAATAATCCTGTAGTGTAGAACAGATCAATTTACTGGAGCAAATTCATTTTCCTTTGCTTCAGAGGACAGAACATGACATTTTCTTATCTTTTGTAATAATCGAAGGGTTGGATTTATCTGAAAAAAGAGATCGACCAAAGATTAGGAAGCATTTCCTGATATAAAATTTGTTCTGCGGTGGAACTGGCTGCATGGGAAGATGATGGACTTTCCTTTGTGATATGGCTTTAAGCAGAGACTAGATCAGGGCTGAGCAGCTTTTGGTGCTCCAGATGTTGTTGGACAGCAGCTACAAACAGCATCATCAACTTTGGATGAAGGGATCCCCTGTCACAGAGGGAGCTGGGATAGATGACCTTTGAGTTTCCTTCCAGCTCTGGCTTAGTCGACTGACGCTGAGAAGGTTGCTCAGGGTTTTCTCTTGCAAATGGCATTTTAGTTCAAGGAAGGGCAGCGTCTAGTCTGCATGTGTTCCCCAGTCTCCCAAGCAGCCATATTCCCAGAATAAAAATGGAAAGTCATGCCCTGGTAGCCTTTGGGGCATGCAATTTGCCATTTTAAAGTATTGTGGAGACTCCTTGGACATGTTTTGAGCCATAAAATAGTCTTTTAAAAAAAGTGACTCTAGGGTAGGCAATAAGTGTTGCCATGGGGGAAAAACGGAATCTGAGATTCAAAAGATGGCAAAATGATCCCTCTCTCTCTCTCTTTCTCTGTATCACACACACCACACTCTCAAGCATTTCACATATGAAAACCAGACTATATGTGGCCAAGCAAAGTCAGAGCATGGCCACAATGGCCAAAGTTAGGAATTAGGAAGAACAGACAATTTAGCAGAGGTTGCAGCAGTTGCTGTTGCTTGAATATACTGTCCACTGGCAAGGACGAGATTCTCTCTCCTCCTCCCACCTTTGCTGAGTCAAATAAGTACGCATTATTTTTGCACTATGCTCTCCACCGCACCCTTTCGACTTCAGCGAATGAGTGGCGTTATTGTCGCTGGTGTTCCCTCCCCATTACCACATCATTGGCAAGTCCTTTCCCCTGCCTTTTCACTATCCCACAGCTCCTGATCGGTTGGGAATTTTTTGTGTGTTTTGGGTTTGGGTTTTTTTTGTAAGCCATGCTAACGGAGCAACATGTTAACATCATGACATGCCTGTACACTATTGCATTTTTGCACTATAATGCTATAAAAGTGTTTAAAAAATAACAATAATATAAATAACTCAAAAGAGGAAGTTAAAATAAACACAGAGAGGTGATAGATTCAAACTTGTCACACCATGGGAGTAGCTGATGGAGGGACAAGCTGGGCATGTCCACACCTCACCTACTACTGGATCCATGATGACAGGAAGCACTATCAAGCACTATTGAGAAACCACACTCACCCAGCTGACAGGATTGTGATGGGAAAGGGGGCCATTACCGTTTTTTTTCCAGCAATGAAAAAGGGCTGATTTGCAATTCATGGGAATATGACAGCAGCTGCTTAGTGATGTAGCTGTGCGATAGCACAGGTTCTGGACTGGCAACAACACCAGGGCTTTTTAAAGTAGCTGAAAAAGTGGAGTGACAGAGGATTAATTGGGACGGTGCCTGCCAAATGGGGGTGGTAGAAGAGTATGACACACAGAGGCTATTTCTGCACTAGCCTGTTATAGTGCTATTATTCCACTTTCAACATTTGAGGCCCCTCCCTAAACTGCAAACCCCAGGATTCCATAGGATGTTGAAAGTGGAATAACAGCACTACAACAGGCTAGTGCGGAAATGGCCAGAGAGAGAAAAAATACAGATTGGTGGGGGAGAAGAAACATGCAGCTCTTTGAGATGTGAGCAGCAGACCACTTTGCTTTTAGTTTTTCAAGAGGGGTGACTAAACTGAGAAAATTCAACCATGAGCAAACCATTTCAAAATAAAGATCTCCATCTCAACGCTGACAGGTTTGTATCCTCTCTCTAAGGCACCACTGAGTGCTTTCACAGGAAAGAAGTAAATGTCATGGATGGGATTTGTAACTCACCATAGAGGCAAGGATGCCCGTGTTAGAAAATTATGTATTTAGAAGTTCAGCCTTTTGCGATAGGTAAAACAATTGTTATTTTGAATACTTGCATGGAAAATGCTTGCAGGATGCAAATACTAGTCGAACACACACAAACACACAGAGAGAGCTTTGCAAAATGGTGATAAGAAGTTGTTCTTTTTGCTGTTAAAAGAAAGGCATTAGGATGAAATTTGGCACCTGTCTTCTTCTGCTGTGCAACTTCTGCTCATAACAAACAAACCAAGTCAGTTGTGATTCTTAATCTTCCTTGCACAGCCTCTGTACGTGTGACTAGAAAATCAACAGTATGGAGAACAAAATGGAGAAAATGTGATGGGAAAGAAAGAAATATTTGTCAGTTTCTTTCTGCTGCATCTGAATTCTTTTTGTCTTGCCACCCTCACAAAGACATCTGGTGGAAACATGGGAGACAGCTTTCTCAGTGGCTGCCCCCAGTGTCTGGAATTCCTTTCCCCAAGAAGTTAGACTGGCACCCTCCCTACTTTCCTTTTGCAGACAAGTAATACTTTTCTATTCTGAAAGGCATTTGATGAGTGATGGTATAAGGCCCTCTTACCCAATGTGCTGGATGTTGCTAATTAGAATCATAGAATGATAGAGTTGGAAGAGACCACAATGGCCATCGAGTCCAACCCCCTGCCAAGCAGTAACACACACTCAAAGTGTCCCCAGACAAATGGCCATCCAGCCTCTGTTTAAAAACCTCCAAAGAACGTGACTCCACCACACCCCAAGGCAGCGTATTCCATTGTCAAATGGCTCTTACCATCAGGAAGTTCTTCCTGATGGTTAGGTGAAATCTCTTTTCCTGTAGTTTGAATCAATTGCTCTGTGTCCTAGTCTCTAGAGCAGCAGAAAACAAGCTTGCTCCTTCTTCAGTATGTCATCCCTTCAAATATTTAAACATGGCTATCATGTCACCTCTTAACCTTCTTTTTGTCAGGCTAAACATACCTAGCTCCCTAAGCTACTCCTCATAGGGCATAGTTTCCAGACCCTTCATTGTTTTTCTTGCCTTCCTCTGAACCTGTTCCAGCTTGTCAATATCCTTCTTGAACTGTGGTGTCCAGACTTGGACACAGTATTCCAGGTGAGGTCTAACCAAAGCAGAACAGAGTGGTATTATTATTTCCCTTGATCCACTATGCTCCTATTGATGTAATGACACTGTACTCCTATTGATGCTATTTTTGTCCTGTTGGGTATATGTATGTGTGTGTTTTAAGGATGCATGTTTTAACCTGGGTTTAATTGTTTGTATTGTTTAATCTTGTCTGAACTTTTGCATCTTTTGTGGATTTTTAATGATACCTTTTAATTGTTCTAAGCCAGTTTGGGTCACAAACTGGGGAAAAGGCAGGCTAGAAATAAGAATAAGAATAAAAGCAGCAGGAGCAGCAGCAGCAACAACATAAAAATAATTTTAAACCTCAAGAGTTTTCTATTTCAGAATGAAGATGTTTGTGGATTTTGATAATGTCTTCATAAGTAAATGGAAATTATATCTCTCCTACTGCCAGGAGGCTTTGAGGGCTGCAAAGGTAGGGTTTGGGCTGAATACACTTGTCCCACCCTTTCTTAGACTCTGCTGATTTAAAAGTGCTTCTTCTTCAGGTGTAAGATATATTGAACTAGAAAATGCCTGTGACTGTCTAACCATATGTTGGCAGTGCTTCACAATATACCCTAAGCAGCTGTGGCATGTGTCATGGCAGATGGTGTATGGCATGGGGCCACAGAAGACATGAGTTCCTATGTTTGCTTCAGCACGTGCTAAAGACAAGATGCAGCTTGTTTGATCCATGAAGGAGTGATCAGCTGCTCTTGGCAATGAAATAGCTGAATGGCGGGTGGAGACACAATGTAGCTACTGGCCCAGCAATATAACATGGGCATGGATGATGCCCTTTCCTTAGATCAAGCCAGAATCATCTGTTAATCAACCCCAGATTTCGCTAGTGTGTGGCATTAAGCCAGCCTTATTGAAACTGGCATTTTAAAAATGGGTATACAAACCGAGGAATGACTCATCTCCTTTGCATAAGAATTCACTAATGGTCTCTGCACAGATAATTAACTCAGCTACAGGAGATCCACTGAATCAATTACAGAATGGTAAAGTCAAGACATTTGTAATTGTTACCATCATCATCTTCCTCCTCCTCATTATATCCTGCCTTTTCCCAGAGGTTAAGGCAGATGTCTGTGTGTGTGTGTGTGTGTGTGTGTGTGTGTGTGTTGTTGTGCTGTGCTGTGTGCCTGCGAGTCACTTCTGACTTATGGCAACCCTAAAGTGACCCTATCACAGAGTTTTCTTGGCAAGATTTGTTCAGAGAGGGTTTGCCTTTGCCTTCCTTCGAGGCTGAGAGAATGTGACTTGTCCAAGGTCCCTCACAGCTCTAAAATTCATATCATACAGCAATTAAAAATATAATTAAACTAACAGATTAAAAGCAGTCAAAAGCAAGGTTATTAAAAAGAAAACAACATATAAACAGTATGGTACCGCACATTCTGTAAGGCTTATTTTACCCTGAATAGTCATTCATCCAAGCTGAAATAAGAAAGTCTTCACCAGCCTTTGGAAGGATAGCAGGAAGGACACAAGCCTAACCTTTCCAGGAAGGGAGCTCCAGAGCCTGGGAGCAGCCACCAAGAAAGCCTTCTCCTGTGCTTCCACCAGAAGTACCCATGAGATTGGTGGGACAAAGAGAAGGGCTTCCCTAGAGGATCTGATAACATGAACAAGCTCATATGGGACAATATGGTTCTTCAGATAATCTGATCCTGAGCCATGAAGAGCTTTGTAAGTCATCAGCAGTTGGTTGGGATAAGGAATTAGATTTAGGTTGTTATCAGCAAAACAGCAAAAAACAAAAAAAAATACAGGGTGATGAAGTCAATTGCTACTGATTTGGAACAGCCTGATGGAACAACCATCAGTTCCATCTCTATGGTGTATTTAGGCACCACGCGTGAAAAGGGATATTCTAAAACTGGAAAATGATCAAAAAGGGGGGATTTAAATGATCCAGAGCCTGAGGTAACTACAAGAGAAGGATAGTTGCTATATCTTGGACATGTTGAGGTTTTTTTTCTTGAAAAGATAAGTGTGGTCATGATAGAGTTGTATAAAATTATGCATGGTATGGAGAAATTGAAGAGACAGAAGATTTTCTACCTCTCGTAGTTTAGAAAACAGAATTGTCCACTTAAGTTGAGTGGTAAGCAATTCAAAGTCCAATTTAATGTTACATATAGCATGCCATTAGAAGCAGGAATGCCTAGCGCACTCAGAGATGTCTGATTGTCACAGCAGGAGCTTTTCACACTTTTCATACCTTGCAAATTAACTTGTTTTCTTTACAAGATTAGTCATCACTGGGAGGTAAAGATGGGCTGTGTACAGTGCTGTTTGTAATGTATATGCTAGAATCCTGTCTTATGCATGCTTATGTTTCCCTATGAGAGTGGAGGAACACTGTTTTTCTATGAACATCTACATTCAGTGCTAGCTCCTTGCAGCAAAGGAGTCACACGCTCCCTGTAACCAGCCCCCATTAACAATTTGCACTCCTTAGCAACACAGTCCTTTGAGCTGATCTGTCCTGGACCTTATCTTCTAATGAGAGCCAGAGTTGAGTGTCTTTTTATATCTGATGCATCAACTCAGATGCGGTCATGTTGTACCTGGAAGAGTCCTCTTCCTAAGAGGAGTAGAGCCAAGAAGATGGGTGCTAGCTGGAAGAATGAGAGGTGAAGTTGCAGGGACTGCCTGCTGTCTTCTGAAACCGTTGGAGGCTAAGGCAATTGAGGATCAGGAGAGGGCTCCAATGTGAGTCTCACCACCCTAGAGACAGATGCTGGAAGAATTGAAAGATGGAGAGAGACCACTTGTGGCAGATGATGGTAGTGCTTGAAGGTGTCGTGGTGCTGGCTATCCATTTCCAGGCAACAGGGTGCTGAGATATTCAGCAGACAAACTTAGCAGTTCAGTAGGGCTTGCCTGTTAAGGGGGAAGCAGAACTGAAGTCAGATGTTGGTCCAAAGATTCAGGAATCCAGCAGGCAGCAAGGTCAGACAGTCCAAAGGTCAGATAAGACAGGCAGACGGTGAGCAGGGAGTCTGTAGGATACAGAGGCAAGAACTGGCAAACACAAGAGTTGTTTCTAGTTTCAGGCCACTGCCCTCTGCCTTCCTTACAAAGGCTGGAGCCAGCTGGCTCTCATCTCAGCCTGATTAGCTCCTGGTGTGCTTGCATCTGCTTGTCCACCTTTGAGGCTGCTGTTCACATAAAGAAGCTTACTCCTGGCCCATGACACAAGGCAAGAGAAGCAACTCAACAGAAGTAGCCTCAGTTAGTTAGTATCATTTGCATTCCCAGACCATTAGGTATAAAGCATCCATATCAGTAGGATTGTCTGGTGAGTTCTATCACAGATCCTAAGATTTCAGGGTCCAAACCTGAGACTTAGAGTGAGAAATGTTGAAAATGTAAATCAGAAAAAGGTGTCTTTTTCCACTGCTAGTGGTATTGCAAAAAGGCCCAAGACTTTTGGAAAAATATCCACCTGGAAATCACTAAGATCATAATAAAGAATTTCCCTATGAAACCAGAATTTTGCGTAATATGGTTGATGCTATTGAACAGTATGTTGGTAAACAAAATAATAAAATTCTACTTTATATGACTACTAAGGCAAGCTTAATCTTCACTAGAGGTTCAAAAAAGGAAGAGACTCCAGATGTAGATGATTGGTTTATGAGTTTATATGAAACTATGGAAATTGGATATCACAACAATCTCTCTGAAGGAAAATACCAAGAATAATTTTAAGGATCAATGGAGATGTTTAATAGACTATCTGGATGGGAAATGGGGAAATATATCTATATTAGCTCTGCAGGACTGAAGGACATATTCCTGTAATAACAGTAGTAATATTGAAATCTAAGGAAGTGAGAAAGTTGTGAAGATATATAGGGCATCTGGGTTAAATGATTGTGAATGTGCTTTGTTGTTAACTTCTTGAAATGTTTGTTCTTTTGGGGGTCTAATCTGTTGATGTTTTGTTATGCTTATTTATTCTGTTATTTTGGTATTTTGTTATGTCTGTTATTGTTCTGTTGTTGTTCTGTTTTCTCACATATTAAAGTAAATAAATTAAAAAAACCCTGAGACCTACAATGATCCCTTGCAGTGTCAAAGGGGCAGGCCCTGGTGATGTCTTTAAGCATCAACCGCAGTTGCACAGAGTATGCAATCCAGATATGAAAAACCAAGCTTAACAAATGAGGAAAATGTATATACATAATTCCCAAGGCACCAACCTTGCCCCAAGATTCTTCTACCTTACCGTGAGGACAAGAGAATGGAACAGGCCGTGAGATCTGATAGTGCTACACATTAGAGGCATAGTTTTGTTGGATTCAATACCCGCTTTAACAACTCATATTGCCTGTTTCTGGCTCCCTTGCATTCCAGATGCTTGAACTCCCTTGGCTCCTTGACTTCGTCATGTCCTTCAGACTTGTCTCAGGCCACTTTGGGTTTATGTCTGTCTCTATATCTAGCCATCAGCCTGCTTCATGACTAGCCTTTCTGATTGCTTCCTTTAAAATCCAATGCCTCATGACTCCCCCATGCTCAACCCTAGTCAGCTCATCCTCTGGCTGATCCCTGTATTGTGTGTTTGCTTTGCCTTAGAACTTGCCCATTGGGAACAAGACAGATGATGTGCCAACCTGTCTGTCATCACTGAAGTGGCATACAGCCGTCAGTAAACTGGCCTCTGAGCCGCATTGACACTGTCCCCCCACCCTACTTGCTCCCTTTCTCTGTTCCTCTATCTGCCACTGTCATGGACTGTTCCTGCTCCACCAGAAGAAAATGAGACAGTAAGAAATTGAACAAAGCAGCCAGTAGTCAAATGTCAGATATGCTTCCTTTCTGGAGTATCCACCTGCAGGAGTATAAGCAGTTATAAGCAAGTGCCAATTATGTGCCACTACTTTTTACATTGAATGACTGCAACATCTGAGAGCAGGATTGAGACAACATGAATCCAATATCAATTGAACTAATTTGCTTGAATACAGCATGATGCCGAGTCATTAATGTCCTTCTGCAGCCCATTAGATTCATCTGAAGAATCCTTTGAACAGGACACAGGCAGTTCCAAAGGATAAAAGCAAGAAAATCACTCAGAGATTCTTTGGGCTAGCATTCACCAGCCCCCACTTTTGCATGCTGCCTTCCTCCATATCCCTTTATTTGCCAGCAAGGAGTGGAGAACAAGGGAGAAGCATCCAGTTGTGTTCCTCTAGATGGTTACACAGCAAGGAGCCATCCTTTGGGGCCTCCATTTCTTCATCATTTCCCACACTCCACTGATCAGTAATTGGCTGGGGGTGTAGAAGCATGAAAATAATGGGTTCTGGAAAAGTGAGAGAAGCTCGGATATTGTTCTACCTGGGCCAGACTTTATGCCCCATCTTCCATTGTAGGACCTTGTTTACTTGTTGCTGTGCCTTCAAGTTGTTTCTGATTTATGGCAACCCTAACATGAATCTGGCATGGAGTTTTCATGGCAAGATTGGTTCAGACGGTGTTTGCCTCTGCCTTCCTCTGAGACTGAGAGAATGTGACTTGCCACAGGTCACCCAGTAGTTGAGCAGAGATTCAAACCCTGGTCTCCAAAGTCATCATCCAGTGCTCAAACCACTACACTACATGGGCTCTGATCCCAGAATCCTCTAGCCATCAGGCAGTCTTAAAAGTAACTTTTTCTAGCTGTAGCTCAGTTATGGAACACAAAGGCAGAACATACATTAAATAGATGAACATGTTGTAGAGAATTTCCTTTCAACTGAATACTGAGGTCCAGACCATGTGTGCATCTGAATCCAGCTAGAGAAGAGGTGGGCAAAATATAATCCATAGCCTACATGCAGTTCTTGGGACCCCTAAGTACAGCCCCTGAAGCCCTCTAGAAGCCCCCCAAAATAAAAAAAAGATCTGCATTTAGGCTATGGATTGTATTTTGCCCACCTCTTCTATAGCTGGATGCATATACACACATAGTCTGGACCTCGGTGATTTCCCCCCTCCAAACGACCTAAAATATGTCCAAATTATGGTGATTTGTGTCCCCAACCTTCCAAACCCCTCAAACTTCCACAAAACACTTCCACAACCATACACGGAAAGTAGAAATATGGTGGCATGGGCAATCCTACCTTTAGTATTCAATGATCTCACTTTACACTTCAGGATCTTCTCTAGTTCCTTCATAACTGCCTTTCTTTTGATTTCTTGACCACAGGCTCTATTCTGGTTAATGACTGAGACAAAGTTTGGAAAATCTTGAATTATTTCAATGTCTTTATCATCTACTTTGAAGTTACCTAAATCATCGGCAGTCATTATTTCTGTTTTCTTGACATTCAGCTGTAAAACTGCCTTTTCACTTTCTGCCTTGACTTTCTTCAATAGTCATTCCAAGTCTGCTAGTACTATGGTGTCATCTGCGTATCTTAAATTGCTGATGTTCCATTCTCCAGTATTCATGACTCCTTCCTTTGAGTTTAATCCTTCCTTATGAATGATATGTTCAGCATACAAGTTAAACGGTTAAGGTGGGAAAATTCAAGCCTTGCCTGATCCTCTCGCCAATCGGAAGCCATTCTGTTTCTCTGTATTCTGTGCTGGTGGGACCCTCTTTTCCTGAGGCATCAAGACAATCAAATATTGTAGCACAACCATTTCTTTACAACTGGACCTTAGTTTTTCAAGATCTGCAAAACCAAAGGCTTTGCTATGAAGGCATACACACACATTTCCTCAAAAGGAGTAACTAAGGTTCCTAACTCAGAATCATAGAGCTGGAAGGGATGCAGTCATGATAAACGTAGCAGTAACCTAAAACTTCAGTGGAGTCATTAGGAATGAAGTTTAAGCATCCAAAGAAAAAGGGCAGGCAAAGGCCATTTCTGCACTAGAGTGGAGGAGTGTTTCACCGCATGTCATGAGTGGTGTTTTTTCACTCTGACTTACCCCTATTCCTATACGCATGTCCTCTGGTTTCTATTGAAGTAAAGCAGAGAAAATCATTTGTAGCTTTCGCATCATCAATTCTCATGGAACTCCTCTTCCGCTTCCTCGCTCCACCCCGCCGCTGCTGATTGGTCAATTTTAAAAAAAAAAATTGTAGAAACTGTTGTTACATTTTAGCACAAGTGTGTGAATTGATGTAACACTTCTGCATGTAGGAAAAAATGCAGCAGAAATGGTTTGGGTGGTTTACATCAGAGTTTCTCTGTTTTTACAATACGTCAGTTTAACGTTGATGTTAACCGCACTAAGATCTCAACTCATGTGGAACCACAGAGGAGAGAATGACGTCAAACCAGTTTAACATGCAGATGTAAAAGCAATAATACGATGCTACCGTGATGTATCAGCCTTGTGCAAAAAGGGCCAAAGTCACTAACAGAATGTGAAATGAGCAAATAGAAGAGTTCTAGGTATGAATGCTTTTCAACGTCTAATGCTAGAAACTTGGGAACTGAAGATAAAATTCACTGGCAAGAGAGAATTATCTTTTGCAGGGTGATATTCTCATCCCCTTCCCATAGTTATAACCCTACAAGGACATCAAACCCATCTAGTCCCAACCCTGCCATTCCATCTTGTTCTGCTAAGAAATTTAAAAAGCTTACAGACAGTTTCCTCTTTTAAAAATAAAATTCAAAGAAAGAACAAAAAAACAAAAACCCTGCTTGGCTAGGCTTCACCTCCACAAAAGAGGCTGTCATGCTTTCTAAATTAATTCATTTATTTAAAAGTGAGGAAAAATCCCTAATTATAGTTAATGTGAATCCCGAAGAGCAAATATAGTGCCACAAAAGCAACAGGTTTCTTACATTTCCAAGCGTTCTCTCTCCATTTCCAAGCATTCTCTCTCCATTTATGTTTGGCCTGAAGGAATGAGCAAAATTTCTTAGTTTAAATTAAAATTCCCACTATTAACTAAGAAGCAACATTGGAATGTGTGCTTTGTTGCTAAGTCTTAAACTTCAGCAGTCTGAAACAAGACAGCATCATTAGCAGGGCTGTGCTTTGTCATGCAATTTTTCTCTCCAAATCCAAGCACTTTTTGGGAGGTTTGGGGGGAAAATATCATTGTAATGACTCAGCATGCCTTTTCTTCCTCTTATTCCATTCTTTTCAGTACAGCTTTTGCAACTTTGCTCTTGCTTCCCAGCCATTTTGGTCATAATGAAGCCTGAACTTTACAAAAATATTAATACAGCCATTCTACATAAGCCTATAATGCCTTCCTTCCCTAATCATACCTCTCTTTATGTAAGATTGTGACAGTTGCTTCGTAAATGAGCCATTATAAATTTCTCCAATAGTATCCCCTGCGTATGTTCCTTGTGATTTATGGTGGCAGTTTAACAACTTTCACAAAAAAATCCCCTTTTTTCAAGCAGAACAGCCCAGGCAACCTAAACTCTACATTCTCAAAAATAACCCAATTGTCTCAGCTGATAATATATCACCAAAGTCCAGCATTATTACAATGGTGCCCTAAGGCTCTAGTCAATATTAACTGTGGCTTTTATGGGTTTATTTATTTAGATTTCTTGTCTACCACCACTCAGAGGTTCAGGATTTAAAATTACAAATGCACTTTATGAGCTCCTTTTTATCCACAAAGAGGTTGCAGCTCCGTCTTGGGGGATGAGTCAATCTACCAGCATCTACAGCGGGGAGATTTTCAAATGAGGTGTTCTGGTGGTAAACAATAACTATTCATCATGACAGTCCCAATTACCAGCCCCTGGTAAACAATTAAAAAAAAAATCCAGACAGCTGTGCTGATTCATCTCAACCAAACCATTCTACAAGTTGTTGAAATGGCTTCACTGCCTACTGGTTGTTCCAGGTACACTTCAAAGTTCTGGCTATAACCTCTGAAGTCCCTACCGTTTATGGCACAAACTCTCTGAAAGACTGTGTCTCCCTATATGAAGTGACCTGAGTCTCATATCCTCCAACCTTCCTGTTTAGGAATAGGTAATCCCAATTAATCCTCTGTCATCTCACTTTTTCAGCTGCTTTTAGAATATCCATTAGGGTCTTTTAGTCCAAATCTCTGCTTTGGTCAGACCTCCTCTGGAATACTGTGTCCAGTTCTGGGCACCTCATTTCAAGAAGGATATTGACAAGCTGGAACACGTCCAGAGGAGGGCGACTAAAATGGTGAAGAGTTTGGAAGCTGTGCCCCATGAGCAGTGGCTTAGGGAGCTGGGGATGTTTAGTCTGCAGAAGAAAAGGTTAAGAGGTGACATGATAGCCATGTTTAAATATTTGAAGGGTTGTCATGTCGAGGAGGGAGAGGGTTTGTTTTCCACTGCTCCAGACTTGGACAAGGAGCAATGCATTCAAACTACAGGAAAAAACGATTCCACCTAAACCTCAGGAAGAACTTTCTGATGGTCAGAGCTGTCCAGCAGTGGAACGGGCTGCCTCCGTGGAGTGTGGTAGAGTTTCCTTCTTTGGAGGTTTTTAAGTAGAGGCTGGACGGCCATCTGTTGGGAATGCTCTGATGTGGGTTCCTGCATGGCAGGGGGTTGGACTGGATGGTCCCTGTAATCTCTTCCAACTCTATTATTCTATGATTCTATGCTTCCATAAAGTACACCTTTAATGTAAAAAGTCATGCAACAGCTGGTACAGCACAGAGATCTGAGTCTTTACAGTTTATGTTCCCACATGCAAAAATGAATAATTCCTAATGGGTTTTTTTTTTCCATGCCGGATTTGATGAAAGAGTTTTTATTGATTTTTTTTCATGGTTTTTCACCATTTGTGGGACTTTGGGTTAAAAGTTATGCTGCAAAAAAAAGTTTTTCTGAAAACCTACTGTGCTTTATGGGGTGGGAGAAAAACAGTGTCTGACATTCTGCATTGCCATTATAGATGCATGATCCAGAGTTACAGATCCCTAACAGCTCCATATTCACTATTGTTATGTAGTCAAATTGTGGCACTATTGCTACAATCATAAATGCTCCCTGAAACCTACTTTACCAGGCAGTAGCTGCTCTGAGAAATGGAGGACTGTTCAACTGGCAATCGGGGAACACAAGGATGACATTTCAACCCCCTCCCTCCAATAAGTGGGGCTGCAATGATCAGAAGTAGGAGCCCATCATAATTCCTGGCCACAGCCTTGGTCACTGGTGGAAGGAGGTGGAAACATCATTCTTCTGTGGCCCAATTGCCAGCTGAACAGACCCCTATTTCACTATGTAGCTTCAGCCAGGTAGTTTTTGAATGTGGGGCCAGAAGACATCACTTAGGCCATTTCCGCACTAGATTGTTATAGTGTTGTTTTTCCACTTTCAACATCCTGTGGAATCCTGGGGTTTATAGTTTAGGGAGAGGCCTCAAAGGCCTTAGTGTCCATAACTAAGAAGGGAATGTAGAATATGGGCCAGTGTATTTTACTAAACCACTCCCCCTGCTTTCTGCAGAAATGTTTTTTACCCAAATACTCTCCAACAAATGAATTTTCCCCATTTAAGTTAAAAAAAAAACTGAAGTGCAAAGATCTTGTGGTAGATGAGATTTTCTTTTCTTTCTTTCTTTCTTTCTTTCTTTCTTTCTTTCTTTCTTTCTTTCTTTCTTTCTTTCTTTCTAATGCAGTGTATCAACTTTCTTTTCAAAGGCGGTGACATTCACAAGTATTCTTAACAACTCCAGCTGTGCAACCTCAAAAAGGGGTCTGAAAAAACCTGACAAATCCACATTTTATTTTCTCCATAGTGTTGACTAGTCTCAAATCTACATGAGATGAGATGCTTCCAACAATGCATTCCCTACAGAGCAACTCAAAAGTAAATCCCACTGAATTCAATGAAACTTAAACTTTGGCAAGACAAATACTGCAGAACTGCAGCCAACAACATGACATGGGGATTTGTGTATGCCCTAGATGACTTGCAATACACAAACTCCATTCAGAAGTAGACAACAGTGTTTACTTGTGACAAACAAGCAACAAAGCAGACTCCATCAGAAGTTGCTAAGAGTGAGGCATACATGGTATTCATAGGTTGGAGAGGATCATCCATTAAACATCACACCACCACATTAGACAATTCCCAGACTCTCAGTTGTTCACCCCCTTTTCATCCTTGAAGCAGAAACATGTTTCCTGCTGATTATCTCTGAGCATTTCCAGTTCTCACAAGAGCTTTTGGTGCTTTCGTTTTCTCCTGTTCTGATCTTCTCACCCTCCACTGGATACCTTGTAGCAATGGGCAATAAAGCAAGAAACCTTTGATACTTTGGAATATGCAAAATAGCTTCAAACAGATACATTGTTGCAATCAACAATCGACATTCAATACTCTGTAGCACTCTTTCTAACTTTAGCATTGCCTAAGCTGGCTACCCTGCCTATCCTAATACACATTCAGCAAATATCTTAGACAAGAACCATGCATTCTGACAATTTGACTGCCTATCCATCTCAGATGTTCATATGCTTAGTGTTATAGTGAAAGTGATTTTGTGACATGGTACATCAGAATAGTTTTATTGGTTAAGCAATCTGATTTTGGCTCTATGATGTTTCCACGTGATTGTTGAGATATATCAAAGGCTTGTTTTCATAAACTGGAACACAGATGTCAGAGAGGAGTTGCGGTTGTTGTCATAATTTTCACTGATATCTTGGTGTTTCTCCAAAACTGGAAATTGAGGCAGCTTACAAATTAAAACTAGTCCAATATAGTTAAAAATGGCAAAAGAGCGACATTAAAATAGAATTAAACTGTTAAAAGCACTAAGAACAATTTAGATACAAGAATGCTTGCACTGGAGGGAGCAGACCTGAGGATGAGATGGCATGCCTATATATTTTATGATAAAGCAAAAATTGACAAAGATTTTTCGCATCACTATATCAGAAAATCGCTTCTGAAGATATGGGATAAATATAAGAGTAAAAACATAAGGCGGCTGCCCATGTGGGTATCCCCTCAAGAAGCTTTCTTTGGAAGATGGAAGGCAACAGAGAAATGGCTGAGATATGAGGATATATTAGAGAAAACAATGACAAATGCATATAAGATTAAATCAAGAGAAAAATTGGAACAGGAAGGACAGCCTTAAGTTGGTTTCCGTACAGGCAGCTAAATGAGAGATTCCAGATGGACTTGAAAACCTATGGAATAGAATCCAAAGAAAGGACAGGAGTGATTAAATGGATCTTTGACAATCCACCGCATCTGTTGGCCCATATATATCAAGAAATATTAACACAGGAGAGACAGGAGGTGACTGTGAAATCTGCAATGATTTTGTGGGTGCAGAATATTGGGCATTCAATTCAATTAGATGAATGGGAACAGAGCTGGAAAAGGACACAAAAATTTACAATGGCTCAGAATCTCAAAGAGAACTATTTTAAAATGTTTCATAGATGGTACATGACACCAGAAAAGTTAAAAAAGATTTACAATACAGGTACGGGAATGTGTTGGAAATGTCAGAAAGAGGTGGGAACAGTATTTCATATGTGGTGGTCATGTCCCAAGGCAAAGAAATATTGGAGTGAAATACATAAAAAGATGTGTGAAATATTGAAGGTTCAATTTGTAAAAAAAACCTGCATTTTATTTGTTAAACATGACAAATGTTCTTGAGAATACTAACATTAAGAGGCATTGGAGATTAATATTGTACATGATAACGACAGCACGAACTGAATATGCCAAATTGTGGAGGTCTCAGCAAATACCCACAGTCGAACAATGGTGGGGGGCATTTATTGAGAATAGAAATGCGGATATTGTTTCACAAAGATTAAAGGGGAAATCGGACGATCAGATAAAAGCAGAATGGCAAATTGTAATGGGTAATTGCTGGGAACTGCCAAGTGAAAATGTCTGAATTATGGTTGAAATTAAAGGGGAATAACTGTAACAGGAGTTGATGAGAGAAATGCAAGATCAAACACGTAAGATGAACATGGAATTGTGAGGCATAATTTTTTATATGTGAGTAGATATCTAGAAAATGAAAACTAGATCAGAGTGGAAGAACAAAAACATTACATGTAAAAGTACAATTTGAGATGATTTTTTTTATTTGTGAAACTTAATAAAATTATTTAAAAAAAGCACTAAGAACAATTTAAAATGGAACAATATAAAATGCTACAAAGAAACTTAAGAAAAAATACATTTTAAAGAAAGAGGCTTATATCTTTCCTGGGAATAGGGTCTAGAACCTAAGAGCACCCACCAGGAAGACCTACTGCACTCCCCATGGATTGTACTTGTGAAGGCAAAGGGATTTAAAAGAGGACCTTTTTTGGGAATCTCAGGGCCCAGTAAGGGTCCTATGGGATAATATGGTCTATCAGATAACCTAGACCTAAGCCATACAGGTCCTTGAACTGAATTGTGTCCAGCAACAGACCAGCAGCCAGTTGAGCTGTTGTAGCAAGGGAGCTGAATACTCCTTTCCCATTTTCTTTTTTAAATAGGCATACATTCTTTCTCCCTCCTCTCCTTCTACTTCACTTGTATGACTCTCCTGATACATGGAAACCAATTTTGGTGCCAGATGGGCTGGTTAACATGCTGAGGAGAGGTCGATGATTGCAGCATCATGCTGCTTTAATGAACTGCTGCTGTCTTTCTGCCATGTGTAATTTATTATGTTGTATATTGCAACAAATAACTCTTAGTCCCAGCCAGAGGCAGCCTTGTAAGCAAACCAGCTCTAAGATTGAGCCAAATTTTGTAGGGGGTCATCCAATGTGATGAACCTCTTTGGAGGATAAGGATAGGATTCAATATCCTGGATAGCTTCTTTAAAGTTCAGACTAAAATCTGAAGCCATTTCACCACCCCATTGATGTGGAAGCCCCAGCTGCCCTAATGCCAACTAGGGGAAAATTCCACAGAATCAACAGGATTTACACAACTATTGACTAACCAAATTTTCATTGACCCAGTGACTGTACCCTGGTTGGAACAAATAACAAGAGTTGGGCCAGGGTTTTAGATTTGTCTGCTATGTCACCAGCTATGGTTGATTGTTTGACTTGGTTCAGTATTAGAATCCAAACCTTAAGCCCTTCTGCCGACTCTGACCCACAGACGGCAAACTTTTCCAAGTCTGAGGACTGAATTCCAGTTTGAGAAGGGTCTTCTTAGACTGTCAGGTTTGTCAGGGTTACAACACATCTGTCGCTCAGCTAGTGTAGCAGGACTTCTGTCAACTCTTATAACCTTTCAGCTAGAATAAATAGTATATGATTAGACTACGAAGAATCATTTCAAATTGAAGTGTCAAGATGTGAAGTTTCAGGGCCAAAGGGGGGATTAAACATTTACAGAATTCCCAGTGTCATGCATATTTCATTAAGGAACTCAAATGAGAACCTGTGGCTGTTGAAGTCGCTCTTCACTAAATCAGCCTCCTTAGATTTCAGCACAAGTCAAGGACGGGACAGCTGCCAATGTACCATTCATTTTTCAAAAGGAATCCAAGAGGAATATGAGAAATTATAAAACTGTCCCTCTACCTTTTCTACTAGATGAACTGGAACAGAAAAGCTAGAAGCTTCTTTGGCTGTGAGGCAGAGTCTTTGGCAGTCTTTGGCAGAGACTTTGCCAAAAACCGATCAGCATGCCTTCTCCAAAGAGAGTCCCTGCCTCAACAAACTTCCTGAGCTCTTTGAGAACATCAGTAAGCAAATGAATTGGGTTGACAGCCAAGATCTCTTCATCCAGATGGCTGGGATCAACTTTCATCTGGCTCCTCTTGTCTTCAAACTGCCTCCTTCTCTGGCCACTCCATCTGATCTTTTTCTAAGAGCTGGTACCTGAATGTCCTTATTTTCCTTTCATATCTGAGTTCTGGTCTCCATCCACTACCTTTTCTACTATGTATCAAACAGGCAAATCATTTTTACAAGCTGCAAGTTTTGGCAGAAAAGTAGCATATAAATTTAGCAATAAAGCAAGCCAATAACCCACAGTGTCAAAGTTATGCAGAGTAACTTGGAGTGGGACATTCATGACTGGTTCATAATCATGATCCCTAAATATTCAATAGAATAGGGAATATGTAGGGACCTGAAAGTTCCCCAATCCAGACTTGCTATTGCTATTACTGAGCAGAAGCTGCTGGGACTGACAGGTATCTGTTCTCCTGTCAATCAGAATATAACTGACTGATGTTTCCATCCCCCCACACTCTCACCCACACTAATGATATCTGGTGCGACAGGGCATTATGACGGGATCCTGCTTCTGACTATTGTACCAGAAATCACTTATACGAGGGGGTGGAAATATCAATCAGTTACATCCTAATCAACAGGGGAACAGATTTCTGTTGCTCATAGCAGCTGTGGTGCATTAAGTCCAGATTGTGGGGGTCAGAGCAGAAACATGCTATTAGCTACATAACTAAGATACCTATATAGCTAAGTAGCTGATCTAGAATTGTGCTGAAGTTGGTGCTGAAAATAAGAAAAGCCACACTGGATCAGACCAAAGGCCTATCTAGACCAGCATTCCATTCACCTATTTGCCCAGGGGAGATATGCAAGCAACACAAGAGTATAACTGCCTTCTCCCCTTCAGAGTTTCATCTATGGACCACTATGCTACATAAAGTATTTCAAGCTAGGGAACTTACTGATAAAAGTACAGTTGTAATTTTTTTTAATAGACATGTTTTGATCTACATCAAGTCAAACCACCATATCCTCCAATTATGGATCATCTGAACAACATTGCATCATAGTATAGTAGTATGAGGAGGAGGAGGAGCCAGTGTGGCATGATGGTTTAAATGTTGGACTAAGAGTCCAAGAGACCAGGGTTTGAATCCCCTGTTACCACCCCTTACATACCTCATCTTGTGGGGCAGCAAAATTGGCATGAAATATTATATAAAAATTGGACACTTATGACTGGGAAACATACAGCAAGCTGGACTCTGACTGTACACCTAGGCTTAGTCAGCATGGCCAGGTCATAAGGTCAAGAAGAGTTAAACGGGAAAGCCCAGAGTGAACAGATTTCCAGTAATCCTGTCAATGACCTGACATCTGGATACAGTAGTCAAGAAAACTGCCCAGGTTCAGCAGGAAAGCAACTTTTCTGTGTGCATATCCTACTGAAACCTTCCCCATTCACTTTACCCAAAAAGACATTAAGAGACTGTCAGGGCTCCCATCAATGTTTTGTCACCCAAAGTAAGACAATCAATCCATTCTGGACCCCTTTTGTTTACTCTGCAATTAACACTCACCCCTTCAGCGTAGGAGTGAGTGTTAATTGCAGATTAAACAGAGTAAACCCTGGTATTTTGCTATCACTTTGATAGCACTAACAATTGAAAGTCATGAGCCAGGTGGCTCATCTGGGTACAGAAAAAGTTGGGGACATTTCTATTAAATGAAGATTTAAGAAGCATGTCCCCAGCCCACCTTTACCAGAACGAGCATGTCCATGCTGCCCTGAGTGAGCAGGGCCACATGCTCCTCTAATGTGAATACCCTGATTCCATTGCTGACATGTTATAATCCGCTCCATACATTCAGGTCCTCTGGGGGACATTTTACTTCAGTCAGCCAAGACTAGACTGACAACTGTTATCCGGAAGATACTTTCTTGAGACACCCCCAGACTGTGGAATGACCTGCCAGAAGAGATTCGGCATCTGGATATGCAGACTATGAAAGACCAGATACTTCCAGCAGCCCTATCCAGATGATTTTTAAATTATGAATTTTATAGTCTGTGTTGATTTAATATGCATTGGTTTATATGCTCTTTTGTTTGTGCTATGTGTTTAATTTGTTGTGGTTCCACACCTCAATCCATAAGGAGGGAGAGGGTAAAGAATAAGAATAAGAATAAGAAGTCATCTCTCCCTCCAGCATAGTAAAATCCAATTCACATATGCACGCACACGACTGAAAATGCTCCAAAATGACATCATTGTACTGCAATTAGAATTTAAAATGTCTCCTTTGACACTTAAGAGATTGTAGTGAGCATGTCCCTTATCACTGAGGACCGTTCTCCTGGGTACTAACATTGCATGAATAACCTTATGCACATAGTGTACAAAGTCATTATTTTCCCCATAGAATAGTCAGTGCTGAAGCTACGTCTCATTAAAGTGTTCACACTGGAACACAATTCCCATAGATAAGAAAATGAGATCATCCGCTTTGCTGTGAAAACCTAATGGCTTTCTTTTCTTCTGCCTTCGTTATAACCAGAAGAGGAAGTGGAGGAAAACACGGGGCTACAGCCACTCCATTTCTCCATTCTTGGAGATTCTGGGGACTTGCTGTACATCATCTGTGTTCGAAAGAACTTTCTTTGTATAACTTCTTTGGCACTTTATATAAACACAATGGCTGTTCACTATTTGCGAGACTGTAAGCTGGACTTAAGATCTCATAACTTTGGAGATTCACAGTAATGGTCATTAACAACTGAATGTGATCTCTAAAAACTATGCACAGAACATGCTGTAATTTTGGGATTTATTCTGTGTAAAAGTCACACAGGTTTGATTTGCATGGTAAACAGCATTTCCTGTGCAGAACTTAATTTTTCTGCATTAAAATATTATTTTCTATGCAGAAACTGCTGTTTTCCACACAAAACAACCACATGTGAATTTTGCACAGAATAAATCCCAGATTATGGATAGCCTTCAAAAACTGTGTGATTTTTGAAGACTCCCTTGCAGAGGAAAGAAAATTGGTGAAATGGCTTGCCACTACATTTGAGAAGAAACTTAGTGAAGAATTACATCCCTAGCTGGTAGTGCAGGAAATGGACTTTCTGGGCAATGAACCACCTGCTTCATTCAGCGGGTTTTCTACCAATCAATAAAATACATTTTAAATTATAGCGGGCAACTGAAGTGGGCTGGACTGCTAAAACTGTAAAACAAACAAGCAAACCACCCTACGAAAAATAGAAATGGCTAGAAGTTCTCTTCTGGGTTTGAAAAAATAAGTCAAGATGGTTGTGTACTAGAAATCTAGACCCACATTGTTGTGATACACCATCCTTCTGCTGAATAGCATATGCCAAGTCTTTAAATGTGCTTGCTGTTTCTAAACTCCCAGCAAATAAGTGGTATATTGAAGGCACTGATGAGTAGTTAATGAACCAGCCAAGAATGTGCAATTGTATTTGTGACAGTCACAAATGTGAAACCCTGCTTATGCTTCTCTGAACTTAGTTTAGATGTTACTGTATGGCCAAAAAAAAAAAAAGTACAACAGTATGTGTAAAGGAACTTCCATGTGTGAAAAATGCCAACAAGGATGTCAGCCATAATTTATGTTGAATAATATAGAGGGCTACTGGAAACATTTCAAAAGGTGTATGGCAATTCTTAGAGACTTTCATACTAGACAATTCATCGTGTGGGGTGCATGAAATACGCCAGTCTACGGAATCTGCAGGAGTTGAGGGCTGCAAAAATTGCCTTTGAGGACAGCATGTGGGCCACAATTTGTCCACCTAGTGGCTTTGTTTCATCTTGAACATTACTATATCTGTTTTGGTACAGTGTTCCTTGATCAAGGTCCAGGGCAATGCTAAAGCATGTACAAGCCTTTTTGCAGTTTGTGTATGGGGTGGCCTTATGATTTTTTTTTCCAAAGGTCACAGGCCTGGGGAGGAAACTTCTGACCCCTATCTCTCCAGCAGCATCCTGCCCATACAGACCCTGAGGGGTGATCCACATTCACAATTCTAGCAGTGTGATACCAAGTTAAATGCCACAGCACCATTCTCCGGAATCTTGGGATCTGTACTTTCATGAGGAATTTTAAATGCTCCACTGCTCCAGCATAAGCACTTTTTGGCTGAGATTTCTTAATACTTCCTGAAAAACATACCACAATGAGGAGCCATGACACTTATAGTGGTATCAAAGTGCTGTGACTGCATAGCGTAGGTATACCTACACTGCTGGCATTTGAAAACCTCCATTGTCACCTGTGGAGGCTCTAGGAAAATCTAAATACAACAAAAGTAGGCAAAAGCAGGGAAAACTTTACATCATGGTGAAGTCTCTGTCTCTGGATGTCTTCAAAAAGAGGCAGGAAAGCTATCTGCTGGGAATGCTCTAGCTGGAGATTTTGTACTGACGAAAGGGGTTGGACCTGATGGCCTATAGACTCCCTTCCAATTCTATGATTCCATGATCAACAGAGAGGAACAGAGCAGAAGGCCCTCTCATAAGCTATATGAAGGCTACAAGCCAGAGTTCTACTTCTACATCTTAAAGATTTTTGCCGTCTGCATCTTGAAGATATTTTCTCCAGTTTTCCTCCTTCCAATTCCCCCATCCCCATTGCTAAAAAAGTGTAAGGCTGAAAACTTTAGCTCAACTCTAAAATAAGTGGCCAATGTTTCTTTCAGTATTCTTTTTCCATTCCCTTTGGGAAAAGTTGCTGGGTTCTTGGAAAATTTTATTTTTCCTAAAAAGTGACAAAAGTGAAAAGCAAAAAGCCACAATAGAGGGCTTGCTTAACTTGGAGAAAAAGAGAAAAAGAATGACAGAATTTGACTCCCCAGTGATCCTTCTTTTTCCCCCAGGAGAACAAGAATCCAGCTAGGTTCAGTCCTTTTTATCTTGTGAAACACCGGAGTCTCAAAACTCTTGGGAAGCACAGATGTACGCACTGAACCACCAACTGCCTGGCAAAGCCAAGAATGAAGGGCCTTCATGTTAGCTCTTGGTCTTGGACACAGATCAAAGGCTTTCACTATGCTTGTCCTCAAAAACTCTTCCAGGTAACCCCAAGAATAGCTCAGAATTCATTCAGCATGAAGCAGTTAGCATCAGGCCATTCCTGGCATACTGTGGATGCAATTTCTTTTCATTAATTAGACAGTTGTCAACACTTGGCAATGTTATCCAAAGACAGAAGTGTAATAGAGCCACAGCTTCCATTGTAACCAGTGGCTTCCATGTCAGGGTTGCAAGGATTCCATTCTGGGCTTTACTTAGACATGCGAGGAGCTCCTCAAGGTGCTGAACCAATTTTGGGGATAGAATTCAGCACCCTGGAAAACCCTTGCTGATGATAACTTATGACTCTTTTTTTCTATCCAGTCCTAGAAGTGCCAATATATAAAGCCAAGGCAATGCAATGAAGATTGTCAATAAAGATATTTAGGTAAAAATATTAAGAGAGAAAGAGAGAGAGAGAAAGAGAGACATCAACAAACTATGTCTCACTCAACCCAGCAAATGGCAGAGAATATCAAGTAGTTGTTGTTAAAACACAAAAGAAAGTGTAGAAGGAGATCCCTTGTAGAAGGGCACATGAAGATCCTGATACCGTTGCCCCAGTATCTTCAGTACACTTCAGTACAAAACAGGACAATTTGTGGAATCAGAAGAAGGTCTGAGCAGCAGTGCTTAGAAAATTTCCTTTTTGGGGCTATAATTCTTATAATCCCACAGTAATCCTCATGGCTGTATGTTGGATGGGAGATTCTGGGAGATGTAGTCCAAAACAGGAACTTTCTGCAAGCAATGTTAGGTAATCTGGCCAGCACTGCTGGTAGTTAGTTGTCTGTCCATGTTCATTAGGTTTGGAATATTAGATTCTAATTCTGAGTAGTTAGAATTATAGACATTAAGCAGCATGGTCTATGCTGAAAGTAACATAATGAATCTTCTTTATTCTTGCACCAGAGGTGGAAATGTGACTGTGCTGGCAGGTCATCAATATCCTGTGATCCAAAAGAGTTGTTTTCTGATTAGTGTTGCAGCAGCTGTTATGTTCATGCCCTATCGATCCAGGAAGACATGTGCCAATTACTATGGTAACGTTTCACACATAGTGCATACACTCTATAACTGTTGCGTCTCTCCAGGCAGTCAAATTTGTCTCACTTAATAGGCAGAGCCAGGACTTTAGATGCTGGAAACTGGCACATTGCCCCATGGTTAATCTATTATCAAAGTATGGATTGTAAGAATAATAAATTCCCTTCTAGAAGTGTCAGATACATGAAAAGCATCCCATACAATTAAAGGAAGAGTACGGCTGTTCCACTAGTCCAACCCCTGACAACACTCAGATTCACCAAGCCTACTTTTGAGATCCTGTTGGTAGCTTCAACTATAGCAGCCCCATTGAATCCATGACTGAATGGTGAGTCAACATGTATGTAGATCCCATTGACCTCTATCCAATAAATCTGAAGTGAAACATTTCATCTATGTGAAGTTTTTACAATTGTTACCTTTTCCCCACTTAACAGCAAAAGAGGAGAAATGCATCAGCAAAAATAATGGCACTGTACACCTATCAATTCAAAGGTGGAAATGCAAACCCAGGAGTTGCTACACCAATTTAACAAGGAAAAAGCATATGGCTCAGCATAGTGCCACAGACTTATAACCTGGGTCCCATTCAGATGTACCACTATATTTCTACTCTAACTGCCACAGTTGTCTCCTAGGGAATCCTAGGATTGGCAGCTTAGGGAGGGGCATTTAGAATTTTTGGCAGGGGTGTTCCAGTGCCTCAACCAAACTTCAAACCAGGGATTCCATAGGATGGAACCATGGCAGTTAAAGTGGAATAATCGTGCTATGCTTGCACAGTGTGATATGAATAGGCACCAGGTGATCTATGCATCTGCTGCTCAGACTGCTGTCCAAAGTGCTGATTATGAATGAGCAATTCTGAAATTACTCTTCTCCTTTCTTATAGTTCTTCCACTTTAAATCAGTCAAAGACTGGAACAGTCTTCAAATAGAGACTGGTTATCTGGCAGAGAGGATACTTGACTCCTCTACTTATCCTTGATTTTATTTTTTTTATTTATCTATTTATATCCCATCTTTCTCCCATCATGGGATTCACCCATGATCATTCAACCAAGCTAGTACAGAGAGACATGGCAGAGAATATGCAGTGTTAGCCACTGAGATTAGTAGATAGGATAAAATCTCTGGATTGTCTGGTCCTGATATCTGCTCAAGAAGACTGTGCCATTTCCATCCCTAAGAGAAGGGAGTTAGTTTGTCAGGATCATTCAGGATTTAGGTGGGTTAAATAAGGAATCTTTAATTTTATGTTGAATGTATGTTTAATAAATTACTTTTGTGTTGAATCCTTGTGCCTCTGAGAGCATCGTTGTGTTCTTTAGCTGTTTAATTGCCCACCCCACCAGTGCTTGAAAACATTGTGTCTGAAAGTGACTACAGAAGTGAAACTTTGTCTCTGCCCCCGCCACTGTTGTGCAAACCTGTTCCATAGGGGCAGCCCTGCCATAAGGTCATAAGGACCATCCTGGGTCCTGCCAATGGGGACTGTTGCCTCAGTTGTGTTGGTGAACAATATCCCATTGTCCTTCCAAACCATTATCCCCAGTAGCCATGGTTGCCCATGGGAGCATCTTCCATGTTTTCATTGCATTGGATTTTTTTTACCCACAATGACCCCAAAAGATAGTACATCTTGCAGAAAAGTTAAAATGGCAGCCTGATCTGCCGAAGTCTATCTTAGAGCTTCCTGCAGAGAGCCCTTTCAACCCTGAAAAGGAACTCTCAGAAACAAGTACTTTTCCCCCACAAATACTTGCTGAGTGGTGTATAAATACTGATTCAGTTCCAAATTGAGTCAGAATGATTTCAGACAACGCTAGAAATGGTCTTAAATTGTCTGGAGCAAGCTACTGCAGATGTTCCAAATGCTGCTATAATGTGATACCTTTATTTTCTGATTAAACTATCAGTACTTGAAGTCTCCATTCTCTGTCTGTTTCTTCATCCCTCTCAGCCCCCTCCAAATTGTTCTCACTGCCAACGGATGCCCAAACTATATTTCTTTTCCTTGCAATATCCACTAGAAACTGGCAATTACACACTATTGAAGAAAAATAATGCCCTGCTGAAGCCGTTCCTAGCTGACCCACAGCATCATCCTATTACTCTTCAGTGATAGATGACTTCAGGATGCCATTTTTCTAAGTAGTATCTTCCCAGCCTCCCCTTCTACTTTCCCACTTTATGGCCATTTCTGCAACTACATTGTTATAGTGCTATTGTTCCACTTTCAACATCCTATGGAATCCTGGGGTTTGCAGTTTAGGGAGAGGCATTTCGAATTCTCAGCCAGAGAGCTCTTTGGCCTCAGTAAACTACAAACCCCAGAATTCCACAGGATGTTGACAGTGGAATGATAGTACTATAACAGTGTGGTGTATCAGATTTTATAACTTAAGGTGCATCCTCACTACACCATTATATCAGTTTGATAGCACTTCAGTTCTCATGGCTCCATCATAAGGTATCCTGGGATTTGTAGATAGTAAAGGACTAAAAACCAGCATGGTAGGGTGGTTTGATTGTTCGACTATGATCTGGAGACCAGGTTTTGATTTCCTGCTCAGCCATGCAAACCCACTGGGTGACCTTGGTTGCATCGCACACTCTCAGCCGCAGAAAACCCCATGATAGGTTCACCTTAGGGTCACCATAAGTTGTTTCAATTGAAGGCACACAACAACAACAAAACAACAACAACAACAATGGACTTCAAATTCTCTGCTCATGGGCAATAGTGCAGTCCTTTGAACTACATTTGCCAGGTCAGCTTGAGATAATCCTCCGTCCCATTTCTCAGGGTACTTTTTCTTCCCTTTGCAGAGCTGATCTATCATTGGGATATTTTCTCGCACATCAGTTCACATTTAAGTCTTTGTTTCAGCAAGTAGGTGGTTCTGAGATCAGTGAAGTGATGCATTCATTCGAGATTTGAGTCTAAGGCCATTTCCGCACAAACCCCCAGGATTCCATAGGATGTTTAAAATGGAATAATTGCACTATAAGAGTGTAGTGCAGAAATGGCCTAAATGTTAAAGGAGGTATTCAAGGTGCTGAATCTATTTTAGGGAATAAGGTTCTGCATCTTCTTTCCAGTTCACACTAAAATACAGAGCAAATTCTTTCTCTCACTGACTGAAAACCCCTGCTTCCTCTCCTTACACTCTTTCCTGTTCATTTTTAATGAGTTACAGTGCATTTTCCAAGAGAGAATCTACATTGCTAGACATGCAAAATCTTTTGTAGTTTTCTGGTGCAGTTTCTATTGTAGGAAAACATTTCACTCAAAACATGCTATGAATTGGAACTGTCACAATAAACTCTCACAAAAGAGCCAAAGAGAAAGACCCAAATGAAAAAGAGGTGGCAAAACAATAATTATGGTATAGAATTGTAGAGGAATGCCTATAATCCCAAGAGTAAAAAATGTACTCAAGCTATATTTTCCAGTGGTGGAAACTTATAGCTGTGAAAAAGATCAAACACAATTTGACAACATGTTATTGTCAAAATCACCAGATCCATTAAGAGTAAGAGCCACTGAGTGGTTGAAAGCTCATCTGAAGCAATGCATAAAGCAAGGCTAGGAACCTTTGATCGTAGTTGTTCCTTCAAGGGCTGCATTGCCTGATGAGGAAGTAGTCTGGTAAGGCCAGAACTTAGATACTTCATTTTGAGACTACAACTCCTAAAATCCCTCAGTGTGATGTTACATCCATTTTTAAAAATAATTTGGTTTCCTATGTTGGATTGTGCTATAATTTCAGATGGACGGTCAGAATATGCATGAAAACTGAGTGATTGATGTAGAAGTTTGGATGAAGTGAACAAGAATATGGATGATGATTGGTGGAGAGTTTGAGAGTGGGAGGTGCTGTTGGAATGCTGTGATGGAAAGGAGGTTGAGATAGTCAGAGAAAGTGAAGATTTGGAAGATGACATTAAGGAGAGAGGATCTGAATCTGAGGGCAAATTGTGTTACTTAGTTGATATATGGCTTTCTAGTATATTGTTGTTGTTAACTGCGATCAAGTCAACTTCACCTTATGGTGACCCTATGGCTGAGAAACTTCCAAGTCATTTTATCCTCAACAACCCTGGTTAGGTCTTTCAGATTCAGGGACATGTCTTCCTTGATTTTGTCTGATCATCTGTTATGTGGTCTTCTTCTTTTCGTACTGCCTTCTACCTTATCAACCATTATTATCTTTTCTAGTGAGCCATGTCTTCTCATGATATGGCCAGAGTACAACAACCTCAGCTTGGTCATCTTGGCTTCTAGGGAGAATTCAGTCTTGATTTACTCTAAGACCCATTAATTTGCCTTTTAACAATCGAGGATATTACATACTGTTTAATTTTAATTCAATTTATTTTATTTTATTGTTTTATTCGGCTACACTGCTGATTTGGCCAAGCAATCAAGGGCTTTATCAAAGTGGCAAAAATATATGCTGGCAACATGCTGGATTACCTGTGAGAGGTGAAAGAGTAAATTGTATTATTTTAAAAAGTTTTAAAAAACACTGGAAAAACCCTATTCCAGGGTCTACAATTTTGATATTAAAATATGATTCAATGTGCCTGAGAGGTCACCCGGATGTTCACGTAGGCAGCAATGGTCAAACAATCGAAAACCAGGTTAGGCCAGTAAAATCCCCCATCACATAGCCCAAGGAGACCTCAAGGTGTGTAATCCCACAATAAACAAAGGGTCCTCAGCCCCAAGACGCCTACTTGAGGGGATTAGCGTGTGTGCCCCAAGTTGAGCAAATATCCCATCAAGCGGGGACAATGTACATGAAGTCACACCACAACCAAATGCAGCCAAAGATCCTGAGACTTTGGCAACACCCTGTAATCTCATCACGCAAAGGAAGTTACCAGTATGCTCTAACACCCATTGTTCTCCCCGGGAGAGGATTCTCGCTCTAACACCCATTGTTCTCCCCGGGAGAGGATTAGTCCTTCAGATACTTTTCCCCCTACAAATAGTCCCGGTTTTTGAGCGTTTCTTTGGATCACTCCCAGTCATACCAGCAAACTGTTTCTCCATCCGTCGAGTAATCCCCTCAGCTCTCTCCATGCTGAGCTCCACTTCTCCACTGTTCTTCCCAGACCGAGGACTTCAGCAAAAGGTGCAGTATTACCCCAGCTACAACCCCTTCAATATTCCCCTATTCAGTGTCCTGTCTTTTGCTTCTTAATAGGTCTTGAGTGAGTGTGTGAGTGATTTGTGTTGGTGCGTGAGACTTTCATTCAATAAAATCATTTAACTGGACATCTTCGTTTGGTTTTTGGCTTGGCCTGACCCCATAAAAACTAGGTAAAAAGACCCCGCTACCCTGCCTCTCGCATTGCTATTGCTCATGCTCTGGCTAGTTTTCATTCCCCATCACATGGAGCACATTGGGGTGTCCCCCCAAGGGACCCCAGAAATCAGGGTAACAGAAGTATTCTCTTACTCCTGGACTAGGGATAGAAATAATATTTGAAGAATATTAAAAAAAAATAGTCAACAATGTGTTTCTTGAGTGTCAAGAAAGAAAAGAAAAGTCCTGGACAGATGAGAATCTTTACAATTCTAAACTTTTTATGTGCAAAATCTGCATGTGCTATTTTTGCTTTAAAGAATACAAAATTTTCTGCAAAGGAAAGACTATTGGGAAGCATCTTCTCATCGGAAGAAAATTGTCAAAGTACCCATTGCTCCATTCGAAAACATAATTAGCAAAGAACAACATTTCTTTCTTGGACTGAAGTAGATTAGATGCCAACAAGACTGTTGCTTTCTCTCAAAATGGAGGGACAGTCTTCTCCTACTATGCCAGTTTAGGTCTGTCTCCTTCCCACCCTCCTCCCTAAAACATCTTTTCTTAAAGCTTTTAGTAGGCTTACCTCCTCGGAGGAGACAGTCATTTCTTTTTTGAATTTCTATCTTCATTATTTCTCCTAAGCCTTTTGACAAGCCTTCTGAGCTGTGCTTTTTCAGAGATGTATTTTACAATCTCTGACTTTGACTATTATTTTCATCCATCCCTCCCATTTGTCAATTATTTTGGAACCTTCTGGGAAGTTTTTTCAGGCATTCATTGTGGAATACTTTTAGAAATTTTTATGTGTAGGAAATCTAATATTGCTGAATTCTCCATTAGAGTGGTCCATAGGATCTTCTCTTACAGCTGGGAATTCAAAATGCTTAATGTTAATTGTGGAAGGGTAATAAACCAAGTAAAGTTTTCTATTATATTCCATTTGCCATCTATCATGCCTTGAATAGTGAGTACAATTAGTTTTACTTTTAATTTTTTCTACCATTGACTTTATGGTAGCCACACTGCAAATAGGTTGTTGTGGGTTTTCCGGGCCTTGAGGTCGTGTTCTATTAGTATTTTTTCCTGATGTTTCGGCTGCATCTGTGGCTGGCATCTTCAGAGGATATCAGATCCTTTGAAGATCCCAGCCACAGATGCAGGCAAAACACGGCCTCAAAGCCCAGAAAACCCACAACAACCTATGGATTCCGGCCATCTAAGCCTTCAACTTTATGTCACACTGCAAATGTTTCATTAATTATGGTTTAAGAATTTTTAATGTACTTATTAATGTTAACACAAAACAATATAAACACAAACTAACATTTTTTAGCATGAACTAAAATTCAAACACAGTACCAAAACTGTAAACTAAAAATGCTAAATGCTAACTCACTCAGACGCTAGGGGGGAGGAGCCAAGATGGCGACGAGGCAGCAGCTGCCGTGAAGAGCTCCTTTGAAAGTATTTTCTTTATCCTTTTCGTTTATTCTTTTTATCCTCTGTTGCCTTCTCACTGACTTCGTTTTTATGTACTGCTTTCGATAAGAAGGTTGTACTTTGGGTTACCACACTAAGCTGACTTTTCTCCATGAATGAAGGTCAAGGACTTGTTTTGAGGATTTACAATCTCACTATCTCTGGAAATTTGTAAGGGAGGCCTGCATCTTCAATGGGGAGCAAAAAACGAGCCAGATCAAGTCCTGGGGCAGTAAAACACAATAAGGCCTCTAAACAGCTGAAGATTGATGAGCTGCTTACCTGCGAGGAAACTGTGAGTAATTCAAACTCTAACACAAACACAGTGTTTGCAGTTTCTACTGCCAGCTGTTTTTCAACCTTAGATACAGATAATGAGTCTGCTTCTGAGCTCCTGGAAAATCCGGACAATAGTCTGGACTTGCACCAAGTAGGAGTGTCTCCAGTATCTAATGGGGTAGATGAATCAGTCCCCAAATATTCGTCCACTAATGGAAAGAAACAATATACTAAGCAACAACTTTATTCCTCAGATTTTATAACAAAACAGTGTCTTTTAACAGCTCACACTGTTATTTCAATCTATGAACGACTAGAATTAATTGTCAAAGAACTCCACTTGGTTAAGCATTCCTTCGATACCTTCATACAGAGTTTTGCAGCACAGGAGGGGAGACCAGTTCAAGGTATTAATACAAGATCAAAAAAAGAGGAAAATCTGAGACACAGTGAAAATATTACAATGAATCACAGGGGCTGCTCAGTAGCAGCTGTAGAGGCCCCAGGGAAGGGTAGCTGCAACAGGATTCTGCAAGCAAATCAAATCACGCTACAGATTGCTTTTAACAGAATAAACAACGGTAGATGGGGGTCATTCAAAGCTTCCAAATATTCTTTGAGCCAGCTGCTGCATATACATCCCCATTACGTTGATTTGGCTGCTGTGGAATGGCTTCCTAATACAGCTACATACTTGAGAATTATGGTAACATTTGAGCAGCCCACAATTCCTGCCATGTTGTTGAAAATGAGGTCCTTTTTGTCTAGTTTTCAAATAACACCAATACGCGTCTTTCGAGATACAGTAATCACCCCCTTAGTTACCTTCAAGCATAACAGTGGAACGCCTAAGGAGGAAAAGAGTTCCGGTTTGCCAGTCTCCCACTGGATATTTCCCACAGAAATATCCTCCAATACGGTTCCACAGCCTGGTACTGTCAAAACATCTGAGGCTAAGAAGCAGTACATAGATCTAAGGGAATTAATCTTTAATGATGAACAAAAAGATATCGCCAGTAGACTCGAGGACCTCAAGACTACGTTATCTACTATTAAAGATTTAGCTGAACCATTGGTAGACTTAGTAGCTACAGACGTGTCTATCCAAGTGGAGAATGATCATACTGGGGACTCCATTGATGCATTATTAGCCATGAACGAGGATGTGTTGATAACTACTATGCCTCTCCAACCCACAGTATCAAAGAGGATTAAAAACACACCCGATCTGTCTAAAGAGCTCTCTATACAGAAAGCCCCGGCTCAGATTAAATCTCCACTATCTTTGGAATTTAAATCCCAACTACTCTTGGAATCTAAGAGGGCTAACAACATACTTGCTCCATATGAAGAGCTTCCAGTACAAAAAACCCCTGTTCAAATTGAACCTCTGGATACTTGTGAAGTTACAAACCCTGCAATACCAGTCTGACAATTACAGTTACTCTCATGGAATGTTACAGGCTGGACAAATAAATTTCATGATGCAGATTTTGCGACTTACCTACAAAAATTTAAAATTATTTGTCTTCAGGAAACATGGGCTACTGAAGCTAACTTACCAACACTCTACGGATTCCAAGCATTTTCTGTCCCAGCTATTAGAATAAGTAATAAAGGTCGTGGCAGTGGCGGCCTTTCCATACTTGTTTCAGTGGACTTGCAAGCTGAAGTTGAACCACTGGCTAGTTCCAGTCCGCATTATATTCAGGCACTTCTCATTAAGGGTAAAAATAGTGGCTCTTTCATCTGTATAAACGTTTATCTTCCACCTAGTTTATCAAAAAATGTAGGTCCCAACAGTATTTGGGACAGCCTATCTGAAACCCTTACAGTTCTAGAGGATAAGTATTCCCCCACAAGGCTTTTGCTCTGTGGAGACTTTAATGCTAGAATTGGGATTGGCCCAAAACAGGTGGTGTCTTCTAATTATGGACAACATTTTCAAGCTACACCACCCATTAGGGTATCTCAGGATACTTGTATAAATAAGTCAGGCCTGAGACTTCTAGAAGTTTTGTCTCTGCATCATTTGCAATGTCTTAATGGATCTCAATGCGATACAACACTGGGTACTTATACCTATATTTCTAACAGGGGAGCTAGCACAATAGACTATATAGCAGTCTCTGGTAATCTGTTGCCTAACATCCACAGATTTGAAGTTGACTGCAGGGTCGAGAGTGATCATTTCCCTCTTTTATTGCATTTCCATCTCGAATCATCCCACTTTCCCCAGTCGCCTCAAAATACGAACATAAACGGGACGTATATAGGGGAAAGGAGAATACGATGGTCAACCAACCTTGGGGCCTCAGTTTCCCATTTATTTGCAAATCCCACTTTTAAATCTCTTTCCCGAGCCATTCTACACTCAGACTCGGACAGCCTATCTGTTTACCATAATATCATTTCGAATCTTAGACCTAATTTGGTCAGTGATAAGTATTTTAATCCCAACAGAACGGCACAAAATGGATGGTTCGACTCTGAGTGTAGAGCCGCCCGGAAAGCACTAATGACGTGCTCACGCCAGGTAGCTAGAAATAGGGAGGCTGTCGCCCCCGGCACCCTAGCTTTTATGAGAAGATCTTATAAGGCATTTTTAAAGCAAAAAAAAGATATGTATACTAGAACACAATGGAAACAATTGGTCCAAGCTGTAACGGAAAAGAACGAGAAGCTGTTCTGGGATATCATTTCTTCCGGCATGCGTACAGTTAGACCAGTAATCATCGGGCATATTTCATCATCTCAGTGGTTTAACCACTATAATAGGCTTTATGGAGTAACATCTTCAGGTCATCAATATACCCCGGCTATTAAATTCGACGAACTACCATGTTGGCCATCGGTATCAACAGCCGAGTTAAAGAAATTGATTGCATCCCTCGCCCTGAACAAGGCTCCGGGAGAAAACATGATGCCCCCAGAAATATTCATACACTTCTCAGAGTGGTGGGCGCCAATATTGGGCAAAGTATTTACACAAATTAACAGTACAGGCAGGATGCCAGAAGGTTGGAAACAGAGTATAGTTGTCCCCATATATAAGAAGGGTGACAAGCAAGACCCTGGTAACTATCGACCAATTAGTCTTTTGGATATTGACTCCAAGCTATACAGCAAACACCTGTTAAATAAATTAGAGGAGTGGGAATCTACTAATCACATCATTTATCCTGAGCAGGCTGGCTTTAGGAGGGGACAGTGTACCATCGACCATTGCTCGACCCTTTACTTCTTAGCTCAACAAGGAATTTTGGGCCCAACCAAACACCTATTTGTTGCCTTTGTTGACTTGGCAGCAGCTTTTGATTCAATTGACAGAAATTTGCTGTGGAATAAACTGAATAACATCAATATAGACAATCGCCTACTGCTGCTTATTAAGGAACTTTATTCTAATACATCAGCTAGAATAAGAGTGGGCATCTCTGGCTCACTAACTGACCCGATTCCCACTAATAGGGGAGTCAAACAGGGCTGTTTACTGGCACCAGCACTTTTCAATTTATACCTGAATGATATAATTCCAGCATTATCAGGACCAGAATTTTTTCCGCCTTCTTTAGGGTCAAAGAAGGTTTCCATTCTTTTATATGCTGATGATATGGTCTTAATTTCTTTGACCCGTATAGGACTGAAAAGGTTGCTGGCTAAGCTTAATGTGTATTGTTCCAATGAAATGTTGAATATCAATTACAGTAAAACAAAGGTGATGGTATTTGGTAAAAGGCACTCTTCCTTTCAATGGTCTATTAATGGTCAACAAATCGAGCAATGTCGGGAATTTAAGTACCTAGGAATTCATTTTACAGAAAATCTTTCCTGGAAGTCCCACATTGAAGCTATCAGAGCATCCGCTCTGAGATCAATTGGAGCAATCCTTAGATTCTATAATACCGCAGGGGGTCATCAGATTTCCCCAGCCCTTAAAATTTTCCAGAGTAAAGTTATAGCCCAGATGTTGTACAGTGCTGCAGTTTGGGGATGGGATAGTTCTTTGTTAGCCAAATTGGAAACCATTCAAAATGTTTTTCTTAAAAAATTATTAAGACTCCCACCCGGCAGCCCTGCGGCGCTGGTTCGAGCTGAGGTTGGTTTGCCCCCGATCAAATCGCGTGTGCATTATACCCTGTTTAATTATTGGAGAACTGTAAAAGACTCCGATGTTAGAGTCTTCCCCAAGCTTTGTCTGGAACAGTTAACACATTGTAAAACCTGGAGTGCAGGTTATGATAGATTATTGAAAATGTACCCTACCCTTGGTGATAATTTATCTACCCTGAACTCAAAAGAGAAACTTCGCAATTATTTTTTTGATTACGGTATCCAATTTGACAGACAGGACATCAACCATTCTAAATTTTCAAATTGGTACAAACTATTCAAATTTGATCACCAAAGGGCTATATACCTGACGACGCTTACATACCTAAATCTTCGCCAGGCTTTTACAGCCCTTCGATTTCAAACAATGCCCACAGCCATGATTGATGGCAGATATCTGCACGTCCCATCGGCCCTTCGTACGTGTATTTGCAGGGCCCCAGAAACAGAGGACCTGCCGCATTATCTGTTTTCTTGTTCTCTGTATGACGAACCAAGAACAAAGTTCTTGGGGGCTATTTTGTCTTCCTTACGTGCAAATACGATATCCGAAAAGATTTTTTATCTGCTGTCCGACATTGATTCTGCGGTAACTCGTAAGGTCTCTCTTTATGCGCTTGCAGCTATGAAAATCAGGGCTAGTCTCATCAAGGATATGGCAGTTGACTGTGCCGGAGACGATCTCTATTGATTTTTATTGATTTTATCAATTTTAGCACCAAAGTTTATCCTAATATATCTTATGGATATATAGTTTTTATACTTTATCTATCTTACAATTCTAAATGTCCATATTTTATTGTACTAGGCACCTATTGTATCTTATATATTTTTTTTTTAATATATGACTTGTAACATTTCAATGTTTTAAATCCATTTTATTTGTATTTGTAACTCTATTATTGATTTTGGTGATATGCATGCAAATGGCCTGTGGCTAAAGCATTATATAATAAATACTACTACTACTACTACACTCAGACGCTAACTTACTAACTACTAACCCAGTAAAACACAGACACAGACAGACAGACAGACACACACACGCATATCAAACTGTAATGTAGGAGAAAAGATATGAACGATGAAAGAAAAGAATATTATTCTGCCATTGAAGTTCCAACAAAACAATCTTGCTAGAATTACTAGAAACCATATCCACAGATTACTGCATCATTAGATTTCTCATTGCACAAAAAGTCCATAAATGGGTTTGTGCCAGAAAAATCTTCAATTGGCTTATCCTTTAAAACCCACGTTAATTTGGCCATTTGGGATAACTCAGCAACCTTAGCAATCAATTCTTCAGGCTTTAATAATTTTATTGAAAACTGTTTGTATTGTATATGTTGTATATATTTCATTATACATATTGTATTTTTTGTGAATTTTTCCACTTTATGCTATATTAATTTTATGTATCTATTTATTTATTTATACCCTACTTTTTCACTTTTAAGGACTCAAAGCAGTTTACAATATTTTAAAAAAATGATTAAAAATCATGAAATACAAACATTTAAACACAAATTAAACAATCAAATAATAATTAAAACAAAGTTAAAATACATAACTAAAACTCAGCATCCATAAATTCTGCACAGTTAACAATATCCAGTATCTTTTATCAGACAGGCCATACTCACACACTTTGCTTGACCACGGAAAGAAAGTAGGGAGGGTGCCAGTCTGACTTCCTTGGGAAGTGAGTCTGGGGGCAGCCACTGAGAAGGCCCTCTCCCATGTTTCCACCAGATGCACCTGTGAAGTTGGTGGGACAGAGAGAAGGATCTCTCACAGGCGGGATGGGAAACTATTTGCTTTTAATGTTTGGATTTTGCTAATTGCCTTCAGTTTGCTCACTGAAGTCCTGTGCTATGTATCACATTCCTAATAAATAGTGTATTAGCACTGTTACATTTGTGTGTGTGAATTTGGTTCCTGACACCGGCACATCTCAAAGCCCGGGCTGGTTCATAAAGGAGAACGCAGTCCTTCAAATAATGTGGATCTGAGCTATGTAGAGTTTTAAAGGTCATCACTAGCACTTTGAATCTAATTAAAATGCTATTGATTTTTACGGGGATTCAGTCGGGAACTTATGTTCTACAGACACTACCAGAGGGCTTGTACCTGTGAGAAACAGAATCAGCCAGTTTTGCAATGTCTGTATTCATCAAGGGGCAGACATGAAGTTACTACATAGGTGAGCCAGCACAGTGACTGCTGTTACCCCAAACAGTGGGTGACTCAGGGGTTCACCTATGATGCCAATGCCTCAGTGGAAATGTGGAGAATTATAGCTCATGGGAGGCCTGCAAGATGGGGGTAACCATAGAACCCTTTCACCTATGTGTACCAGTAGTGACTGCAGGACACATCTTGCTGGTGTCCTGTTACGCAACCTCACAATTCACTAACAGGGTCCCTTACCACCTCTGCTGCACAGGTAAGTACCCATAAAGATATGTAATGTAGACTGCAATAGAGACTTCCAGCCTTTTATGTTAATAACATCAAAACTGATTTTATTTCACAGCTGTTTCTGGCTTAATGATCACTCTTCATATTCCCAATAGAACAAATTGAGATGGGGGTAGAAAGAACACATTTTCAAACAGTAGCAGTAATTTTTAGAGGGAGTGAAATGGTGGAAATCAGCTAATCGTAATTGAATTACGAATTATTTCAGATTAGATTGAAGTAGCCATGAGGATCCAGGTTCCATCTGAATCATTTTGCCCTTTTTAAATTGCTGATTGTGAATGATTATGGTGGTGGCGATGGTGAATTCCCTCCATTTTCTACATGAAATTTAAACATGTTTCTAAATCCTCTATAGTGACAGTGCATCACCATCTTCGCTGCTTTTCACTCCATGAGTTTTTGAGTAACACTCAGTCTCATCAATATCTTCTTCACGGAACTGTCAAGCTTTCACAGTTTTCGAGCAAGCAAAATATTTTGCAAAGGGCATCACAGGTGCAGAGTTTGGAACAATATGGCACAGAAAAGGCATCAAAGTTTGCATTGATTGTTACTGCAATTTTGTCTGCCAGCATTCAACGCTATATTGTTACAATCTCAGAGGGTGAGCAGCGAGAGCAAGTGCTCAGAAGCTTCCAGAAGCACTGTAACATCTTTTATTTGATTCTAAGCAATGTCAGTGTTAATGTCAGTGTGTTATTCTGTTAAAAAAAAAAAGATATTGACTCATAGAATCATAGAATCATAGAAATGTAGAGTTGGAAGAGACCACACGGGCCATCCAGTCCAACCCCCTGCCATGCAGGAACACCCTCAAAGCACTCCCGACAGATGGCCATCCAGCCTCTGCTTAAAAACCTCCAAAGAAGGAGACTCCGCCACACTCCGAGGCAGCATATTCCACTGCCGGACAGCCCTGACTGTCAGGAAGTTCTTCCTGAGGTTCAGGTGGAATCTCCTTTCCTGCAGCTTGAATCCATTGCTCCTTGTCCTGGTCTCTGGAGCGGCAGAAAACAAGCCCTCTCCTTCCTCTACATGGCATCCCTTCAAATATTTAAACAGAGCTATCATGTCCCCTCTTAACCTTCTCTTCTGCAGACTAAACATACCCAGCTCTCTAAGTCTATCCTCATAGGGCTTGGCTTCCAGGCCCTTCACCATTTTGGTCGCCCTCCTCTGGACCTGCTCCAGCTTGACCATGTCCTTCTTGAATTGGGGTGCCCAGAACTGGACACAGTATTCAAGAAGAGGTCTAACCAAAGCAGAGTAGAGTGGTACCAGTACCTCCCTCGATCTAGACACCATACTCCTATTGATGCAGCCGAGAATTGCATTGGCTTTCTTGGCTGCCGCATCACATTGCTGACTCATGTTCAGCTTGTGGTCTATTAAGACTCCTAGATCCCTTTCACACGTACTGCCATCCAGCCACGTGTCCCCCATCCTATATTTCAGCATTCCATTTTTTCTACCTAAGTGTAGGACCTTACACTTCTCTCTGTTGAATGTCAATATAGAATTTCATCAAAGGAAAAGAAAAGTTGTGAAGCATTGCTGGACAGCTCCTTTATCTTTGCCAGGTAGTCCATACATCAAACACTTGAATATTAGACCCTGGGTCTGCCTTCCCCAACCTTGGTCTCCACAGGTGTTTTGCCTATGATCCCACCATTCTCAGCCACCATGGCCAGTGATCAAGGAGGATGAGAATTACAATGACCCATCTGGAAGGATGCAAGTTGAAGAAAGCTGAAAGTTGAATTGTGGATAACAGGTTCATGGATGGACTTGGCCATGTTGTTTAGATAGCACACTGGCAGGTAAGGTATTCTCTTTTACCAGTAGTTATAATAACAAAGTTATTTCCGGTAGCACTCATATTTCCTCCTGTTTGATTCTCATCTTCAATATTCAGAGTTCTCTTCTATTTACAATCCATGGTCTGGTTAGGCATGCCAAAGCAGGCAGACAGAGAAGGACATTATCATACCAGCATCTGTATGTTCCCCACTCATCCATAGAAACCCACTGGGTGACCTTCGGCACATCGCACACTCTCAGCCCCAGAAAACCCCATGATAGGTTTATCCAAGGGTTGCCATAAGTTTGAAAATGACACAGAACAACAAGGGCAAGAGAGCACAGCTTGCCCAAGGCCACTCAGTGGTGTTTCCATGGCTGAGCGGGGTTTCAAACGGGGGTTTCCCAGACTCCTAGTCCTAAACTCAAACCACTATATCACATTGACTCCCATTGGTTGATACTGAAAGATAAAATCTCAAGTCAACATATTCCCGATCATTTTCCTTACTGATAATTTTCCATTTCATTACCTCATTCTGTTACTCCCGGTTTTCAATGTAGAGGTTTTGATGGATTTTAGTTTTTTTTAAAATCCTTCATCTTGGGAAAGAAGCAACTAGTAGGGTGCAACAGGGTTCTTTTCTCAGTTCAGTGCTATTCAATGTCTTTATCAGTGACTTAGATGATAGCATAGAGGGCACATTTATCAAATTTGCAGATGACACCAAATTAGGAGGGGTAGCTAACACCCCAGGGGACAGGATTGGAATTCAAAATGACCTCAACAGATTCAAGAGCTGGGCCAAAACTAAAAATATGAAGTTCAACGGGGAGAAATGTAAGATACTACACTTCGACAGGAAAAATGAAATGCATAGATATGGGAAGGGTGATAGACACCTGGCCTGACCACAGTACATGTGAAATGGATCTAGGAGTCTTAGTAGACCACAACAAACCCATTGGTGCAACACATGTGTTCAGTGTATGATTGCATAAGTGAAGTTTTACAAGAGTAACCATTTCACATGTCAAAATCCTATCATTAGTCCTGATGAGAGCAGAGGCGTTGAATCAATTCGATACACATAGACACCCTATTCAACAATTAATTTAATATGAATCAATTCTAGGTGGGAGTAATCAACAGATTTCCTGCCATTCTTGGATAGTGTATAAACCTTTGTCAGTATCTTCAGCATACCAATTCATTCACTGGAACTGCAGAAATAGCTACTGTGCATTTCTCATTGCAGAATGGGAGAATGAGGAACACATGGATAGATAAACCATTAGTTGCACAATGGTGGTAATAAGGAGAAGTGTGGTATGGCACAGATAACATGTAACTACATGTGAGTAGATTTATATTACACAGAAACAGCAAAGAATCTCAGCCATTACTTTCTTCTTAACAGAGGTGATGGAGCTGTACTATTTTATGATGAAGCCATCCACATAATACTTGTGTGGTAACGAAAGTCTGCTTCATTTTGTTATTTTCTAGCTTAGTGCTATGGTCCATAGGTGATTGTACCAAAGAGTCAATTATATGTTCTCAGTCTTCTAACACCTAAGTAGTGACACCACGAGTCTATAGTGCACAGTCAAAGCAATTTGACAATTAGGGCAACTTAAGTGCTTTAGCTCCATCCATCCTGTGGAATCCTGGGACGTGTAATCTGGGGTGACACTTCAAGTTTTCTGCTAGACTGCTGTAGTTCACTCCCCTGAATCTTTCCAGAAGAGAATTCCTAGTACTTCACCAGAGTACAGATCCTAGGATTCTATCAGATTAAGCATGACAGTTAAAGTGGTCTCCAACTGCTGTAATGATGTAGTATGAATGCCACCCAAGGTGGCAGCCACTCAAACTGAAATTGTTGATGCCAGTCTTAAATGTTAAAAGCAAGCTTTAAAAATAAATCTGTGAAGATCTCACTTCAGACACATAGCCACAATATCACGGCTCCACTCCGTCTCCCAATCCAACCTCCAAAATCCATCTCAGAAACTAGGCAGTCACACCAAGGGATGGAGTTCTGCAGTGCTGGCAAGATGATGTCTCCAGACCCTTCTCATCAGTAAGTGGAAGTGTGCCAAGCAGAAGCAACTCCATGTCACACCATGACTCACTGATGGGAAGAGGCTGGATGCATCATCCTCTGCTACCCCACTGGCTAGAGCCACAGAACCAGTCACTTAGGGATGTGGGGGCAGAGGAGAAGATTCGCCCCGGGCGGCAATGTTTTTGGGGTGCCCTAGCCCATAGCCATGCTCCCATGCACCCTGGCCATGCCCTTGGGTGCCCTGACAACTCCCCCACACACCACTGCCATGCCTCCGCGCACAGTGGCACCGTCCCCCTCCCGTTCCCCCCTCCATACACTCCAAGCTCCACCACTGCACAGGACAACATTCCTTGGTAAAACTGCCTGGACTTAAAGGTGGGTTTGGGAGCATTTGTGGTTGTAGCAATGATACCATGATTGTAAATCTGAATATGCTACCGTAACAAGATTGCAAGCCTAGCTTATGACAACATAACTGCCTAACAGGATGTCAGCCACTGCTTGTATAGTCATATCAAATTTTACACAGTGATTTTAAAAGAAAGAAAGAAAGAAATCATAAGCGATACAATCAAATGGATCCATGGCATTTTCAGATGGCAAGTTTTTTTAATTTTCATGACAACTGCAGGGATTGTTTTGAGAAGCTCAGTACACTCAGTCCATAGTGATGTAATCAGCAACATGAACTACTGCTCAACAAATCAGTGCATTACCAGATGCAGGAGAGAAAACTGAAAAAGCCCTCCTGAAATGTAACATATGAAAGTTAAAGTGGTGTCAAATGCCCTTATGATGCTAAGATGAGTTAGCAACCAAACCATTATAGGCAAGCTACCAACTTGTGGGTATCTTTCCCCTCCATTATCAAGCAATAGGATAACATGACTAGAGACACAGAGAGAAAATAAGTTTCCCATCTACTAATTTGCCATTCTAGATGGATAAAGTTTTATAGTCATGGAAGGAAAAACAAATAGCAATGGCTGATCACACAAATGATGTGCATTAAATCAAATCACATGGCATGCAAATTAGTTCCTGAATTGATGGCCAAGAGTCCATATCAAGGAGATGCTCCTGCAGTTACTCAGTGCAATCTCATTAGGGAAATGCAATGCCAAAGGTGCATGTGCACATCAGATCACATAGATGTGCAACATTTTTCCTGCATTAGGAAAACTGCCCAGCTGTCTCTCCTTCAAAGAACTTACGCATACATAAGATTGCAACAGGAGTCAATCTTGCCTCAGGCAAGAGTGGGAAAAGTGAAGCTTTGAGTTCAGAAGTGGCTCCACGGTTGTTTCTGTAGCCACTGAACCCTCAAGTTTCCCTAAACAGCTCCTTTTCTAGTCCAAAAACTGATTAAATGCCTCTCTTGGGAAGATCCAGGAACAGTAATTTGACTTTTAAATAAAGTGAAGCAATAGTCTGTAGTGTTGAAAGTGGGGAAAAGAAACCCTTGAGAAAAAAACAGAATGATTTCTGGCCACTTGATTGGTTGATTGATTTAGTGACTTACTATGTCTCCTTTTCTCCCAAAGTGGGGCCCAAGGTGGCTTCCACAAAGTTAAAAAAAAAAAAATTAAAACACTTAAACAATTAAAAACATAAAAACATATAACATTATAAGCTTACAATACATTGAACTTGCAATACATTTTTAAAATGGCTAATAAATAAAAAAATAAAAAGCAATCCTGCTCACCCATTAAAGGCCTCCTTAAAAAGAAATGGCTTTATTTGCCTACAAAGGGAAAGCAGGGAAGGGGCCAGCCTAGCCTCCTACAGAAGAGAGTTTCACAGGGTGGGAGCAGCCGCTGAGAAGTCTCTTTCCCGTGTCCTTGCCCAGTGAGGTTGGGATGGTGGAAGGATCGAAGAAAGCCTTTACCAGCAGATCTTAGGGCTCTATAACGTTCATATAGAGAGAAATGGGAGATACAGATATAGCCATTTGCATTGCAGGGGGTGTTCTGCATTGCTTTCAGCCATCTTGACCATCCATGTGGCCCTTCAGAGACTCCCAAGGGCAGAAAAATACCCCATGGACTTGTCACTGTAGGACTTGCATACTATTGGTCATCCCAACTGCAGAGAGCCCCCAAATCATTGGGATTTTGGCAATGAAGGCTCATCATTAATCAGTTTAATCACCAAGTTAACTGTAGAAGAGGATTGAAGTCTTGATCTTGGAGAAGTAGTATCACTCAAGCATTCATTTTCCAGGCAATTTATGCAATCTAATGAGACACTGTTGTCTATTTTTTGTAAATAAAGCTGTAGCCAAATTTGGTCCCAGCCCTGACCAAAGTACGGTCAACAGTTTTATAGAACAGCAAATTGCAAAGAAGCTCTGCCTGTGTTGTGCCTTTGGTTGGGACAGTTTCCAACATCGTTAGCTGCTTTCCAGTAAGGGTTATGCAGGTTCAATGCGAGTATGTGGGAAAGGGAACAATTTCACAGAATGAGAAGGTCAACTTCACAGATGCCTATCTGAAAGTGACTGCATTTGCCGGCAGCCAACAAAACTGTCTTAGTGGCCAAGGCTAGGTAACTGATGAAAGAATGAAGAAACAGACAAAAAGCATGAATCAATAAAAAAACATGCAAACGCACAAAGAGTAAAACATGGAAGCTATGTTGGTCAATGAAAACAAAATGTATAATTTAGATATAACTATAGTAGCAGGATCGATGAAAAGACTGCAAAAGTGTGAGTGCTATTAAGTCTCCCAGATTTTTTTTATCAGAAAAGGTGGTACCAAAAAAGGAGTCGAGTAAGGGAGGAAAAATGCAAAAATTGAGTTTATGGTGGTCATGGGATCTGCAGTTGAACTCAGCCTCAGGATGGAGATGGAAGACTGAATGAACCACTGATGAGAATGCAAGATGAGTTATACACACCCCTATCTGCCAGGATTTCCTTTGTTTAAAGAAATGTTGTTCCTCATTGGTGAAGATAAAAGGATGGCTGTCACTCAAAGATTTATCAAAAATTTACTCAATGACTTATCCATTGCTTTGACCCAAAGGTGGAAATGGCATGGCTCTGCAGATGTTGGGCTTCCAGGAGTCCTCACCAGAACAGCTAATGGTGAGGAATGTTGGATTTTGTAGCTCAACAATTTCCTTCTCTTCTTTAGACAAAACATACAACTTCCTAAGCTGTACAGAGCTGAAATTCAAAATTATAAGGCAATGTTTATGTCAGCAAAGCTAGAAACTAAATCCAAGCAATGTACTAGTGTGGGGGTGTATTGCCTGGTTGCAATACTTTCTGTTCCACACTGTTATAGTGCTATTATTTCACTTTCAACATCCTATGAAATCCTGGGGTTTGCAGTTTAGGGAGGGGCATTTAGAATTTTCAGTCAGAGAGCTCTTTGGCCTCAGTAAACTACAAACCCCAGAATTCCATAGGATGTTGAAAGTGGAATAATACCACTATAACAGAGGAGTGCAGAGCAGCCCCCAGAGGTTCATTAAGAGTCAGTGTGTTACACTCACATGCTCTAGACTGCAATACAGCTTTGTAACATGAAGCACTCCCACTTGAGGAACAGGCACAACAACACCAAAAGTCTGTGGTTTGTGTACAGGTAAGTAGGTTTGGCTTAATCATTTGGAGGCCATTTGCTTGAGAATTTCAACAGCCTAGCCACTTCTGTACCTGTGGAGAAACCTCGACAATCTAGGCATCACTCCCCTTCGTTGCTTCCCAGGTGAAAGTCTATTCTCCTTAGCCAGCCACTCTTCCCCTGCCCCTTGCTAGTATCCTAAAGACTGTAGGCTCCCATTCATATTTCTTGGGGACTGTTCTCTTCCTTAGCCCCAGCTGTGGCCCAGATCTGCCACCTCAAGGAAGAAAAGGACCAATGAACCCAAGAAGCCCTTGCATCTTCCTTCACCTGCTCTGGTGCTTGCTCTGACTGACTTGGGATAGGGTGATTGCTTACCACCTCCAAGTCCCTTCAGCCACCATCTTACCAATGGTTCTCTCCCCAGTTTCTCTGCCTGCCTCTGACCAGTAACTGCAGGGGCTCCCTAGACTTCCCTCTTGCTCTGGCTTGCCTTGGCATCATCACTGCTGCCCACCTCCACTGATCGTCTCCCTTCTTCCTTCTGTCTTCAATTTTCCATGCCCTCTTTAACCCTCCCATCCCTCTTCCCTTCCATCTCTTTCCAGCTTGCCTCTCCTTCCCCTTCTACCTGTGACAGGTGCAGCTGGAGCTGTATGGGACATGCCAGTTAATTCAAATCTGGGCAGCATCACCTCTTTCATTCTGGTGTTGGTCTCTCTCTAGCAGCTTCTGAGATATGGGGTTCTGAAGTACAATCCCTTCTCCAGGGCTGGTTTCATGCCCCTGTCCCAGAAGCCAAACAGGACTCTTCCCAACAGCCACACCCTAGAGTCATGAGAGGAACAGTACTTACTGCAGCCAGTGCAGGTAGAAAAGGGAGAGCCCAGGCTTCTGGCAGCATTTATATAAGAAGGATTTGTTAATTAGGCCACAGCTGGGTAGGAGACTAAGCTTATATAACAAGAGGCCAGAATAGGAGGAAACTGTTAGAGCCAACTGATTCCATCAATAGTAGCAACTGACTCCTGAATTCCTTGCTCATGGTACTCAAACCTTTGACCTGCAGCTGGACTATGGATTTTGCCCTTGTACACGCGCTCTCTGGACTCATGGTAAATTCAGACTCAGTTTCTCTAAACCTGCTAAGACCTTGGACTGACCAAGACAAACTTTGCCTGCTAACTGCTGCTAACAGCCTGATGATACAGCTGGAAGCCTTGTCAGACTGCCAGCACTGGACAGTTACCCTCACAACAGCTAAGTAAAAAAGGAGTCACTGTCAATGCTAACACATGCAGCAACTGGCTGAGATCCTACATTGTGCTTGTGTAGTGCAAATATGCACTCACATAATTCAGTGGCAATTGTGCTATCTCGCCCTCCTATAGAGCATCTGCAGTGTGCAACCAACTGCATATCTGCAAACATGATAGCTTATTGTCCCATTGTGCAATGCGGGAAGTGCAATGGCTGTTTCTGAAATCCCAGTGAAATAAATGGTACATTGAAGACAAAGATGAGTAGGATCTAACTGCCAAAGAAACTGCAATTTTATGTGCAATGGTTACAGCTAAAGAACTCCATTTATGCAATTGATAATTGAAAGCAGGTGTTACGTAGTGGCCAAAAAGTAAAAACACGTGTCTAAGGGAACTTACATGTGCATAAAACACCAAGATGATGCCAACCAATATTTTGTTTTAAGTCCTCACTAATGTGTATTTCAAAATCTTGCACCTTTGTACAAGGTGGGCAGAAATCTCTGAGTTTGGGTTTCACATAAAATGAATTTTTTTAAAATCTTATATGCATTTCTGAATGCATTCTCCTACCGGTAGTTATACACATTTTTGTATATATTTTTGCTTAACACATGCATACTTGAAAGTAATGTTCTCTAAGGTAATATGTTTTATATGCCCTTTTCACTAATAAATGCCTTTTTGTGTGCATTCCCCCCAACCCCAATTTGTTCATTTTGTTTGCCTTTTAGTGGAGAATTCTATCACAAAATTTACAGATATTGAAATATCAAAGTATGCCTGTGTTTCACTTAGCATACTGGTTTAGGAAGTAGGAATTGGGTAAATTTCAGCTGAAATATGAACCAAACAAATTTCTCCCACATACCAATCTGTAATCTATTACTTTTAACTACATGCTTGTGAATTGGTATAGCTCTCTTCACTGTCACATTTCCAGTCAATCTGGTCCTCATCTTCATTCATCATGTCACAGTGACACTGACAAGATTTTCAATCCAGAGGGAATTGCATGTCTAAAAGAGTGCATATTGAACAGACTGTGTGGGAAGAATGAAGACACAGAACCTTTCCTCTGGCAGAAAGCAGAGCTAGGTTTTGCAAGAAGTCACCCAGATGGCTCAGTCAAGTGAAAACCTATTACTTTCCAAGCAATAGAAACAGCGGAGTGAAATTGAGCTACATGCTTTTTGCTAAAAGCTTTGCTAGGCAAAGATGCTATAACAGACAAAACATAGTGCATACAAACTTTGCAAAAAAAAAATAGTGATCTTCCAACTTTTGCAGGCTTAACTTGCTGGATCTCCTTTGCCTCACATTGCACTGAGATGCAAACGGATTCAACCTACAGGAAAAGACATTTCATCTAAAGATTGGGAAGAACTTCCTAATGATAAGAGCCATTCAACAATAGAATATGCTGCCTCAGAGGGTGGAGGAGTCACCTTTGTTGGAGTTGTTTAAACAAGAGGCTAGATGGCCATTTGCTGGGGGTGCTTTGAGCATGTGTTCCTTGCATGGCAGAGGGTTGGACTCAATGGCCAACGTGGTCTCTTTCAACTCTATGATCCTATGATTCGATGAAATCACTTAAGAAGTGAGGTCGTTCTTGCAAACAGTGGAGTTAGTGGTTCACAGAAAGTAGTGAATCTTCTCCAGGTTTTAGGTGAATTTTGAAAGATCTGTCCAAGGTGCTCAATCTGTTTTGATACTTTGAGTTCAGCACATTAGATACTTATTTTAAAGTCAGGACTAACACCCATTGCAAATTCACCTCCTCTTTGGCATGTAGGCCATCAGTTTCGAAATACCATCTTTTTATTGATCTTAAAGTGAAGAAGAGAGAAGAGGTGTGACATCCTGAAAATAAGATTACAAATAGATATTGGATTGTGAAGATGCGAATACAAGTTGCCCAAAATTTGCTGATTATGACTGATGTCTTTTGGGAAGCCCTAAGGAAGCACTGACAGTGAGACTATAGAGTAACAGAGAAACCCTGGAATATAGTAGCAGAGAGTTTGACTGAAATAATTTCTTTTTAAAGAAAAAGTGTCTGTAGGGTATAACTCAGGAAAATGGTTATATCACAGGCAGCTATTTGGAAAAGATGAAAAAATGGACACCACCAGGGGTCCATTTACACTTAAGGATTATAGCACTATTGCCACTTTATGTGCCATGGCCACTTTATGTGCCATGGTTCCATCCAATGGGATCCTGGGATTGACAATTTAGGGAGGGGCATTTAGAACACTCAGCCAGAGTGCCCCAGCGTGCTCCAGTGCACCAAACTACAAACCCCAGGATTCTGTAGAATGAAGCCATGGCAGTTAAAATAGAATAACAGCACTACAATTCTGTAGTGTGAATGGGCCCCAGGAAGCCTGAACCAAAACTGAAAGTGGCCAAACATTTTGTTTAGGGTCTGAAAAAGAGAGAGTTGAAACTTATCTCCTTTCATCTTATCTTAAAGATAACATTCAACCCAAATTTTGGAGAGAGCATTTTGCCCCTTTCCCATTTCTCAATGTCTGTGGGAGGAACCAATGAGTTTTATGGTTTTTATTAGCAGGTGATCATACACCTCTGCACAGCATCTAGGTCTAGCTTAAAACTAACAGACAAAACATGGAACTATCTCCAATATTATTCCCAAAATTGCATATTTCCTAAAGGTAGACCAATCTCTTACCAATCTCTTATATAAACCACTGACATGAAGTGGAGAGTATAATTTTTTTTTCCCTCTGAAATAAGGAACTCCAATATTCTCTTGGCAGACAGCAATTTTACTTTGCCTGTGGCAATCCCCATATATTCTCTGTTCTCTTAACGCTTCTTCAAGCTTTCAAACTTTTTATTAACATCTTTCACCTACAATGAAGCACAGGACACAGCAGTAGTGCTTCTAAATCTTTCCTGTATCATTATTTGTTCACAGTCTGAATGAGAAGAGGTAATTTTAGGGAAATTGTTACCCTGTATTCCGGGGGTCCTGGGAGGGACACCTAAATAACCTTGCAATTACACAAATTGGGGAAATTAGTCAGAGCACCGGTTGGCAAAACGAGAGGCAGGACAACGTAGCGGAATTTTGTAACCCAGTGTCTATGGGGTCAGGCCAAGTCAAGAAGCAGACCGGTTTGAAAATAATGAATGATCTTTATTAAATATAGGCAAATGATGTAAGCAACACACACAGATAACTAAGGAAAATAAAGGTGTGAGTAAGATAGCAGGATTTTCAGAGGGATAGTTGATTCGGGTGATATGAAACCTGTCCTGAAGTCCGGAAGAAGATGGAGAGCGATGCTGGGGTTCGATGTATCTCAGCACGTGGAGCTGAGGGGAAGCTCGCCAAGCGATGCAGCAGCAAGGTGATCTGGAACTCAGGAGCGATCCGAGGAAGCGCTCAAAATCAGGGGTTTTTATAAGGAGAATTGTGACCGCAGGCTAGTTCGGACTTGGGGAAAACAATGGATTTGGGGCTGGAGACAAAGCCTCCGAAAGGTCAGAATCTGAATGATTGAATTATAGCCAAATTATCAATAGGATAGCCGGTATGCAAACGCGGAGTACTTGAGCGTTGTATAGTCCGATCATCAAACTGCCAGCACTAGGCAGAGGATCTTTTGAATGTTGCTCGCATACCTAATGGAGGTACTTGCCTTGAGGTCTCCTAAAGTGGCGAGTTGGCTGTTTCTGGCCTGCCTGTATTGTCTAGGAATATTACGGCGATTATCGGCCGAGCCTGTATGCGTTTTTGTCCGGGGGCCTCGCAAGCACGTGGAAGGGATATGTGAAGCCGAATTATTGATATCAAAGATATCTTTTTATATCCCCAAAGCTCAGGCTAGCCAGGGCAGTAACAAAATGTTTAGTAGAGTTGGACAAATAAGTCCATTGTGTCCCCATTCTACATTAGTTGCTGATTTTTTAAAAAAAAAGGGGGGGAGAAATATTTATGGGTATTTGCAATTTCAAAGGTCTTTCTCTCGAAACATGCACTTCTAAGCATGTTTTTTATACTTTGGACTTGAAACTGGTCAGGAGTGCATACTTCTCATTCCAGTGATTGGATGATCAGGCCTATTTTTTGTTGTTTGCCGTCAAGTAGCCCATTTCTGCACTAAACTGCAAACCCCAGGATTCCATAGGATGTTGAAAGTGGAATAATAGCACTAAAACAGTCCAGTGTGGAAATGGCTAGAGACTTCAATAAATGCTGACAGGATGAAATATGCAGGGAAGATGCTACTCTCTCATAGCTTTGCAGAGTAGAGGCTAGACGATCCACAGAAAATAAGTCTCTGAAATCCTCACACACACTACTGACCCCACGGTGTCTCACTCACAAGGAAGCTGTAGAACTACCTTCATGGAAAATGATCACATCCAAATTAGTGTGAGGCAATAAAGCAACTATTGACTTCACATCCCATGATTAAATGTCCTTCCTTTGAAGAAACACTCTCTCTCTTGGAACAAACAGCTTACCAGAGAAATTTCATCAGACAAGCAGAGAGTTCTAACCTTATGTACAGAGAATAACTTCTTGGGTCACTTTTCTCCAATTGCTCTGTTGCTTCAGATTGCGGTGGTCTAGTCAGATATGTCGTGCTCATTATGATACTTGATATCTCACCTTCTTTCAGTACTTTTAAGGTTCCACACAAATCTTTCCTCAATCACAAATGAGTTTATAGTTACCCACCTACACTTCTGAAGCTGCACATTAGTTTTTTTCATTCATTTGGAGTCGGCTTTGCCCAGCTGTCAGGTAAATGAGATCTTTTGCTGTTCGAAAAAATAAATTGGAAGACAGGGCAAAGAGAGGGAAATGCTCCTGCAGCAGCGACACCAATGTTAAGAGAAATGGTTGTTCCGCTCCCACATTGCCACAGACCCACTTTTCATGCAGGGATGTTTGACATACCTATACTGCCTGTGTGGGAGACGGGACATGCCAGAGCATGTAAGCCCATTCCATCAAGACTTCTTTTTGAGTTCTCTGTCAACCCTCCCAACCTTGCTTCTAGCTCAGTCTTTGACTAGTAACTATAACAGACCAAAAATAGCTGCCCCTCCATTTTCGTGGGAGTTCAAGCTGAAGAATCCTCACAAAAGTGGAAAAATTGTGAAGAACTCCCCTGATTCTCTTCCTCCCATTCCCTTCTGGAGCTTGGCCCCCCTTCCCTTGCCTTTTGCCTTGGCACATGTTCTTTGTACCAAGGCCAAAGGCAAGGGAATGAGAGGGGGAGCACTGGGGGTGGAGAAGGAGAGTGTTGTGTGCCTTCCCCTCATTCGCTTGCCTTTTACCCAGGTGTGCTTGCTGTCCTTCTCCCTGCCCGGAAAAACTCAAGGGAATGGGAGGAGGTGTCCATGCTTGGTCTGGGCTGGCAGCCAGGAGAAGCTGGTAATACAAGAAGAAGCTCAAGAAGCTCAGGTAGTTAAGCAATTAGTCAGTTTACTTTAGCAAGAAAACAACCTTGCAAATGAGAAGCATACAACAATCCCAGCAATGTCCATAAATCAACAGCAGGCAATATAAACACAGGTCAAAACAGCAGAATAACAGGGAAGGGAAGCAAACAGAAGCATGAATGGGAGAAATGGCCGGTTGATTGCTGACATAGGCTAGAGGGGAAAGGCTCAGTTCTTATAGGCTCCAGGGTCAGCCCAGCTGGTGCCTGATTAATTGGTGCTTGGCATAAATTCACTGGGAGTGAGTCAGGAGACCCTTTTGGTGTCTACCCTAGGTGAAGGTAGGTACGGATGGATAATTCTCTGTGTCAGAGTGAACAGGGCTCTCTGCTGGGGCTGGCACTTCTGTCCCTGGGGCAGACACTTCTGTCCCTGTCTGCTCTGCAGGTTCTGCTGTAGCAGTCTCTGTGCCAGGGCTCAGAGCAGGTTCTGCTGCCTCAGAATCTGAGTCTAGGTCCTGGAAGTCCATGACAGGAGGAGAATTGAGGGAAAGGCACACACGTGCATCGTAAATAATCAAATTCATGAAAGTCAAACCCACAAATGTGGAGAGAGGACTGTAGAACTTTTTTTAAAAAAAATCTTGCTTGGATTCTTTTAAAAAAAAAAAGATTACAGTCTTGTTCCCCAACCCTTCCCTGGTTGTTTGTAGAGCTCATGAAATAATTGGATTAGTGCAATACCAGTTAAATAGTTGGTCACTTGCCAGCATAGTGCAGAAAACAAGCAAATCTGAGTTCAGTAAGTACCCGTGGGGTGCCATTTCATACCTTCAACTGTCCCGATTTGGTAAGGATGCTTCCAGTTAATCCCCTATCATCCTACTTTTCAGCTTATATTAAAATATCCCAGTTTCTCTCTCCTCCTTCCACTTTCCCCCTTGGTCCTCAGCTTACTTCAAGCACTGCTAACTGAGTTCAAAGAGCAGAAGTAGTTTGTACTCAGTTAACTTGGGGAGGGGGAGAACAGAAGGGGACAGAATCTTGCCCTTCCCTGTGGACTGAGGCAAAAACAAACTGCTGCAGCCTCTCCTGACTTGTCTGTCCTTCCTTATTAATAACTTTTGCCACATTCTGATGTTGCTTGCACACTTGTGTCCCAGTTTTCTCCTGTAAACTGTTGGAGGGTGTCAAAAACGGAACCAGGAAGATCTCTGGACCAAGCCAGGGCTATGACACTCAAGATTTGCTACATTTCCACCTTCTTAGAGAATACAGCAAAATCTTCTACACTTTTGTGCCCCACTGGCTTCCTCTCCCGGTTTATCTCCCACTACTGCCTTCCCTAAACCCATACCCTTTCAGAGATAGGGCAAAGCACGGATTTATTTATCCAATGACTGTGTTACTTGTGGTAGCATGTACAGTCCAGTCCCGAGCAAAGACACTCTATTTAGACAGCTCTTATAAAAATATAAACAATTCTTCATTTAATAAATTGTTAGGGTAAAAGGTAGTTGGTAGAGTAAGGATTAGCAACCAGGACAACATGGGTATATGTAAACAAGCCAACGCTTTCTTTTCTCTCACACACACACTCTCTCAGATGGATCTTTCACTCTCTCTCAACTCCAAGCACTCTCTCTGACTAGAGCCTCAGCTCTCAGCTATCTCTGTTCTTCTCCACTCTAACACTCTCTGCTTCAGTTAAATTTCAGTTACTCCATCCTCCCCCCCATCTAACCCCTTCCTCTGGCTAGCTTGGGTTCCAATTTTAACAGCCAATCACTTTTAAATACTCTCGGTTTCTAAGGTGGCTTTGTTGCGAAGCTCCCCCTTCAGAAGTCATCACAGAGTGCATTCCATTTTGGGTGAAGGATGACAGTTTGGACTGGCATCTAGAGTTATGCAGCACTCAGGTTCTGGGAAGAAATAGTCATTCGGGACTGTCTAGGCTTTGTTCCCCTTTAAATCTCAGGGATTTGGAGGGGTTCTCTGGGACAGCTTTTCCCATTGAACTGAAGGCCACTCAGAGATAGACCCAAAGTATTCAGACTATCACCAGGGCCTTGAGGGTGTTCACTCAGTTACATAGAAGGAGGACAGCAGAAAGGACCCTCCTGTTGTGGGCCTGGAGTCAGCTTCTCCAAGTGAACAGCAGCCTCGAAGTAAGAAAGGAAACACTAGCCAGAAGCTAGTCAGGCTGGGATGACAGCCAGCTAGCTCCAGCTTTCTTAAAGAAAGCAGAGGGTGGTGGTGGCGGCCTGATACCAGAAACAACTCATGTGTTTGCCAGCCCTTGTAACAGATTCTTTGCTCACTGTCTGCCCGGATTCTCTGACCTTCAGACTATCTGACCTTGTTGCCCACTGGATGGCTGAATTCTTGGACCAACTTTTTTTATATATAAATTATTTTTATTGAAACAGAGCAAAAAAAGAGAACAAAAAATACATGAGAGAAGACACAAAGTTTCACAAAACACATGATACATATCCACATCATACACATCAACTTCTAATAACATTACACTAAACATAAAGACAATTATTCTAACTAACACAACCTAGACAACATGTAAACCTACCTATTTAGACAGATGTGCTTTAAAAAATGAACAAAAACAACAACAACATCTTGGAATCTACACGTACAACAAACAAATAACATTAAGAGGACCTCCCCCTCTGTTAACAAAACAGCTTCGTATTGCCATTCTTATCAAACCACCCTCCAAACAAGAATTGGACAAATGTGATTCTTTAAAACTCTTGGACCAACCCTTGACCATGCTTCTACTCCACCCTGAACAGGCAAGCTCTATTAAACTGCTAAGCAGTATCAGTTTGTCTGCTGAACAGCCTCCTGCTTGCTCTGCACTCTATTTCCTGGCAACAGACAGCTGACACTTACAACAACTAGACTGGACAACACCTTTACCAATGCATTGACTCATCATTCACCTGTTGATTCAGTGAGTCTGCTACAATTCCAGACATAAGATGAAAAGTATAAAGGAACAATGCATAAGATCTACTCTACTGGTGGTCCTTCATGTCTTCTAGACGTTGTAGAAAATAATGTACAAGGATGCTGCTCCAGAACATCTTTTAATCTGAAATTTTTCCTGTCTTCATTTACCAATGAGACAAAGACTATATGCTCTTTGTGCACCAGAATCTGTATATTATCAACTGGCTATGAGCATATTCAGTTTGCACATTTGAAAAGTATGCATAGAAAATACAAGGAAAGGCAAATTAAATGTGTAGGATGGCACAGCCTAAACATGCTTCAATCAATGGGGGAATGTGTGCAAATAAGAAATACAATTTTAGAAATGTGCACATGCACGCACACACAAACACATTTCCCCAAAAAAATGTCAAGCTTCAGAATGGAAAAAAGACAGGCAGACATGGACCAAGTGTGGTGATGGGAAAAGAAGTACATCTCTATATTTGGACTTGATAGATATGCACATCCCTAAGGGAAGCTATTCAAGAGCTAATATTTCAGGGGTTTTCAAGCTTTCTGCTTTCATTGAACTAGGAATGAGCCAGGTTTAATTTATTAAAATGGTTTCACACAGTATCTCAAGGCCTGAAGGCAGTTTGGATCATCCTTCAAATCAATTAAATAGAGAAAAGAGGTGGGGGACAGAAAAACTAGCAGGATGGGAATGGTACTGTATGAATGAATCACCATCACAGCACATTCTTTCCAGAACATTTGAGGTTGCTTTTATAAATAATAAAAAGAATGGCATACTAATGTCATCCATAACTGTGCCATTTTCCTTTATTTCTTTATTTTAAGTGCCATCACTTTCCATTTTCTTTCTCTGAGAGATATCCTCAGGAAGTGCTTCCCTTGTGTGCGACTACTCCAAGGTGTCCTGCCGTTGCCCCAGGACCCAGACAGGTCCCTTCCCAGCACCCACACCCCAGAAACATGAAAAGGCAGTACTTACAGCAGCCAGTGCAGAAGGTAAAGGGAGAGCTCAGGCCTCTGGCAGTGCTTATATGGGAAGGGCTCATTAATTAGGGCACAGCTGGCCAGGATGCTGAGGTTATATAATCCGAGCTTTCAACAACAGAAGGTTGTTAGAAACTACTGACATTATTAGTGGTGACAGCCGTGGTGATTCTTGTATTCTCAACTTGGGTGCTTTGGATCTTGGACCTCAACACTTCACTTGGGTATTGGTTTGGCTTTTGGATTATTCCTTTTCTGAACTATTGTTGTGTCTTACTGAGTGTTTAGTTCAGTCTCGAGCTCTTTTTATGGAGCTGCTGTTATCTAGCTAACTAGGCAGCTGAGGAACCTTGGTGGGCTGCCAAGGCCAGGACACAGGGCATGGACCACTGAATGACAGGTGGTAGATTTTTCGACTATGTACCTTTGAATGAACATCTTATACTTGAGTCTCCAGACGTTGCTGGACCTCAGCTCCAAGAGTCCCAGTCAGCATGCCCAATGGTCATAGTTTCTGGGAGATGTAGTTCAACAACATGTGCAGACCCAAGGCTGAAATCCACTATCCTGGACTGAGTTAAACTTCTGGGCAGGAAGATGCATAAGAAGGCCTGGAAAACTGTGTCCTGTTGTGGGCATCTCAGTTCAAAAAAGTATGTCAACAAGCTGGAACATGTTCAGAGGGGGCAACCGAGATGATCAAAGGTCTGGCAACCAAACCCTATAAAAAAAATGACTTAGGGAGCCGAGTATTTTTAGCTGAGAGAAGAAAAGAGTGAGGGAATATGACAGACATATCTAGGTATTTAAATGGCAATCACATAGAAAATGGGCCAAGCTTGTTTTCTCATGCTACAGAGACTCAAACACAAAGCAATGTATTCAAATTATAAGAAAAAAAAGAAGATTCTGCCTAATCATTAGAAGAACTTCTGAATGTAAGGCCCTTTCCACAGGTTAGCAGATCCCAGCAGCATCCCGCGGGGATCCTGATAGAGGCTGTCCCAGAAGGAGAGTGCAACAGTTGCAGTTCCCTCCACATCGGCTGCCTGCAGGAATGGAGGAGGCATGATGGCTTTGCCTCTTCCTTCCACAGTGCAGCCGGGCACTGTCCCAGACTGCACTAGAACAGGAAGCATGGCCATTACACTCCCTGACCCTCCTCAGCTCAAGTAAGTGTGGGATGGTTACGGGAGAGCATGATTGCTGGTCACTGATGGGAAGAATACATCAATGATTTGTCATGTGATTGTGGCGCCTGGGGATGGGAGGACAATGGGACATCAATGATGTCATACAGAACTGTTGTCCAGGTCCTATACTTCTCCCATTCCCTAATGTGGGACACTAACATCCTGTGGAAAGGGCCTGAGAGTGGTTCAGTTGTGGATTAGACTGCCTCAGAACTAGATGGACTGTCTTTCTTTCGAGGTCTTTTAATAAAGACTAGATGGCCATCTTTCATGAGTGCTTTAGTTGTGCATTCTTGCATGGCAGGAGGTTAGACAAGATGGTTCTCATGGACCCTTCCAGCCCTTCCTTAGGATTGTATGATTCTAAGGCTTTTATTCCAGTTGAACTAATCTTTAACAACACTATTTTCTTGAGCTCAGATATATCTCTGTATCTCAGGTTTTTCTTCCAGCCTGTCTCCTAGTTTGTCTTTCCATCTTGACTTGCTTTTTGGTCTTAACTATTGCCTGAGCCAAGAACTTCTGATTTCCAACTGCTGGTTCAACTATTGCCCCTGGCCCAGAAGTGACATACACTTAGCTCACAAGGGTCTCACTAATATGACTTTTCTTGATGTGAAAGAACACCCCTAACATTCTCCTATGGCTATGCACTGTGAGGAAAGACTGGTGTAGCTGAAAAAGATGAATTTCAACAGATTGCATCCAGCATCACTGATGTTCTCATTTGCATTTTCATTGACTAATAAGATCCAGAAATGGTTTTATTCTAACCCTGCCAAGAGCTCTTGGTCAGCTGGGAAATATCATTTATTAGTATATCTGAAGCCTGGGAATGGGAAACTTAAATGAAAAAATGACACTGTTAATATCCTCAAGAAATAGGCTGACAGTATTAATGCTCATCAGAATAAGAAACATCAGTCTTCAGTATAATACATTTCTGAAATGTGCATACATTTAAAAAAAACACAGTTGGCATTTTCTCTGCAGTTTGAACCTTTGAAACTTAAATATGAAAATGCTGGGGAAGATGAGCAATGCTTGCTGTATGCTCACACAGTGGGATTTTAAAGAGATGTCAAAGTTTGCACCAAGTGCATCTCTCATGGCTGAAGTTTCAGCTTCAGCCAACTTTCTCCATCTCCTACACCATGACAGAAATGTGCACTTGCTCATTAATGCAAAACAGTGGAAAGAAAATATATGTATTTTTAAATGATCATTCAGGCTAATGTAGCATTTTCCTTCCCCCTGTAAAGTAATTTAGACCAAGAAATGCAATTTAAATCCTATGTGGTGCTGTGCTCCAAGACACCAATAGATTAAAGTGGTTTTGCCTCTGGATATAAATCTATGCCACTCTCTTTCAAGAAGACTTTTGAAAGATATAATTTTTGTTGTAAACTGAGCATGAATTTTCTGATGAATGGTGGTTGATGGGTTTCACAACCCTGAGGTGAATTTTACTCTCACTTTTAGTTTGAATTTTAAAGGGCCCGTTCAAGGTATTGAATGCTATCTCCCAGAACTGGTTCACCACCCTTGATAGGTACATTAAAGTTCAGAGTAAAACCCATAGCAGATTCATCATCCTAGTGGTATAGGAACTACCAGCCACCATGTCTTCTGATGTGACATATTGTGACAATATTCTCTCTGGAAGGCCTTAATCTGACATCCCTTCAGTGAACCATGAATACCCACATGCAGCCATGTGTCTCAGCAGCACTAGCCAGCCCCTATGAAAAACAGCAACATTGTGTGTCAATGATTGGGTGCCACCACGCAATGCATGATGCACAGCCACAATACAAAGTTTAGGATGCCCAACTGCAATCTGAGACCACTTTACAAAGTATAGAATGCACAACAGCAATGCAAAGTATAGGAGGCACAACCACAATGCACAACTTGAAAAAAAAGGTATAGATGTATATGTAATCTATTCAACTCTGCTTTTGCCGCTATCAGTATAATATGTACATAGCACAGTGGTGACTTTTTGGACCTATATGTGCAACATGACTTATGCGTGTGTATGTTCCTACGCTACCCCAAAAGGTGGGGGACTCTGAGGTCCTCCAGCAGTGCCTGCGTCTCTGTGAAAAGGTGGGGAATTATTAGCTCAAAAAGAGAGGCCTGTGAGAGGTGGAGTAACCTTACAGGATCTTTTGACCTTTATATACCAGTACTAACTATAGGACACCAGTTGGAAATCAAAAATAATGTCTTTACTGGGGGAAATTCACACACATGCAAAAAGTCTCATGAACCGTACAAGACTAGCAAAGGTAAAGAAGAGAAATGTTGGATAGTGAGAGTTTGGGGGTGAAGTGGATGATAGTTACCATACATGAAGCAGCAGAGGATCAAAGTGAGCTGTCTCAGACTAGGGGAGCCTGAGGGCAGTACAACGAACTGGAATCTGGGGGCCCTCATGCAGCATAACACACTATGTGGGGCTGAGCCAAGGTTCAAATATTCTTTTTATGCCCTGAGGGAAACGTGTGAATTGCTCTCTGCTAAAACCAAAAAAGGGGTTTTCTGGGTTCTGATTGCCTTTGTGGACAAAGCATCAAAGAAAATCACTATGACTGGAGAGATGAGGGAACAAAAGGACAGTTTCTGTGGGAAAAGGTAATAGGATGTCAGCTTTTGGATGCTCTTGCTAGCAGCTTCATTCACTATTGTCTCTTAGGCTCGGATACTTTAGACAGCCATCTAAAACTCATCCCGTTGAGTTTTCTGATTGAGCATCCTAAACTTATGAGCTAGCCATGCTAAGGCCTTTTGTCCTAGCTTCAGGAAGCTTCCAGTTAGAATCCTTTTAATTTCCACACACCTTTCAGCCATAAGTGCAAGTTATATTTGCTTCATGCCAATTAAACAATATTTATAGCCAATTATACCATATTCAGGATTGGGGGTGTACAACATGGTAACACCTAAATGAATTCTAACCAATGTGTGTGTGTATGAATCATGATCTGTTTGATACAATCAAATTTAAACCATGTTTACAGATGAGGGAAATGATGAAAAAATTTCAAGTGCAGCCAAGTAGTGGTGAATTTCAGGATTATTCAGGTACAGTGTGTGCATGCTTCCCCAATATTGGTGCCTTCCAGAATTTGGTGACTACAACTTTTATCATCCCCAATCAGCACAAATTATGGTCAAGAATGACAGGGTTCTAATCCAAAAAAAAATCTGCATAAATTTATCTTTTGAGTGTCGGGGAATACAGAACTCAAGAGTAGTGTATGCAAAAAGGACCTTGGGATTATTGTTGGTCATAAATTGAACATGAGCCAGCAGAGTGATGCAGCAATGAAGGTGAATGCTGTTTTAGCCTGCATTAACAGAAGCATAGTTTCCAAGTTGAGTGCTCCTATATTCTGTGCTGGTCAGACCTTATCTGGAGTACTGTGTTCATTTCTGCATCCCTCAGTTTAAAAAGGATCTAGAGAATCTGGAAAAGGGCAACAAGGATGATAAGGGGAGTGGAAAACAAACAAAACCTACGAAGAAGGATGAAGGAGCTGGATATGTTTAGCTTGTTAAAGATTAGACTGAGGGGGTAATACGACTGCCCCCAAGGGCTGTCATAGGCCATTTCCACACGGGCTAATAAAAACGGTGCAGTCCGTCCTCCACGGAAGGACGTCTGCACCTTGGAGCAGACTGGATCCAGACTACTTACTGTAGATCTGCACCTCAGTCTGCTCCAGAACGACCCCAAGTGGTCCTCCAGCGTGCTTTTGAAAGACCTGATTTTTCTGGTCTTTCAAAAGCACAGAGCGCGCCACTGTGAGCCCGCTCCATTGTGCAGATTCGCAGGCTCACACCAATGCGAGCCTGTGATCTGCCGAGGGCGGGCTTTAGGCTGGCAAGCTTCGGCGGTTGGTCGAGACTCACGACCAACCAGAAGCCGCAATTTTGGACGGCGGAGCAGAACGGATCAACGATCACGCACTGCTCCAGAGCAGCCTGGACCGGAGCGGGGAGCCAGAAGATCCGGTAAGTAGTGGAGCAGGACCCTCGCCCCGTGCAGAAATGGCCATAGATAGGAGGGGGCAGATAGTAGGACCGGATGTAATGGTTTGAAGTTGCAGAAAGGTAGAGTTCAATTGAACATTAGAAGGAACTTCTCAACAGGGGGAGTGGTTTGGTAATGGAACAAATTACTTAAAGAGGTCATGGGATCTCTTTCCTCCTTCTGCAGCACTCAAAGCCCCCTCCCTGACTTACTGTGAAGTTCTTGAAGCTGCTCAGTATGGTCAAAATGGGCTCTCCAGCAAACAGGCAGGGTTGGAGAAGTGTCTGGCTGCCACTCCATACCCAGACACACAGTGATGATATCAGCACTGAGATCAGCCAGGGTCCCCTGGTGGTTTCAATGCTGCTGTCATCATTTTGCATCTAGCTGTGGGGACATAGCCAGGCACATTTCTGCTCTGGCCTGCTTGCCATGAAGTATGGAATGGTCATGTGGGTTAGCGTCACAGTAAACTGGGAGGAGGTTATACAGCTCAGAGTAGCACAGGTCCACATGTGGATATTTACACCACATTGAGGGAATGGCAGATTGACGCCCATGAGTACAATGTTATGCTCTGTCCCCTTGAAGTAAGATCTTAGCCATCACCTTTCCAACCTTGGGCGTTTATATTTTCATCCACGTAGTAGCAAGTAAATAACTTTTATGTTTTCCCAGGCATTTCAGGAACCATTTTCGTGCTCTTAAATCTTTCTACCTTTCTGTCCTTGTAGCTTGTTTTACTTTTGGTTTTATTACATGCCGCTGCTGGTTTTATCTTGATCTTTTTTATTATCATCACTATTTTATTGTATTTCATGGCCTAAATTCACCTGATAGTCGTAAGCAGAGCAGCTTTCCTAAATCAGTCAACTTTAAGTATTGACTTCCCAAGTTCCCACTAATTCAATATATTTAATTTCACCTACCAGGGGCTAACAATGGATTTAGGTTTATGTTTTTAATTACTTCGCTTTCCATAGAATGCTGGTTATTGGGCAGTTTAAAATAGTAATAAATCAGGAAAATAGTGTCTGGACTAGCAGTTGAGGATGGTTAAATTAGTTTATTTGCAGTCTCTACCATTTCTACATTACCTTACATTTCTTTTTCAAAAAAAATCTGCTCAAGTGTTCATTTCAAATATGTATTTAAAATTCTATTTTCCTCACATCCTCTTTGTGGGCTTCACAGAGGCATCCATTCAGCTATTGTGGAGAAAAGGATGCTGAACCACTTAAGCATGTGATCTCAGTTCACATCTTCTTGTTAAGAGAAGAGTAGGCAGTTGCCAGATTTCTGCTCTCTGAACTCCACTAGAATCCCTGCTTTGAAATTATGGCTTACATTTTCAACATGGATGTGTTTTTCTTTGTTTTGTTTTGTTTTTTAAAAAAAGAATCATAGAGTTGGAAGAAGCCACAGAAGCCATCCATTCCAACCCATTCTACCCTGCCAGAATTCACCATCAAAGCACTCCTGACAGATGGCCATCCAGCCTCCGTTTAAAAAATTTCCAAAGAAAAGAGTCCACCACACTTCCAGGCAGTGTATTCCACTGTTAAACTGCTCTTATCGTAGAATCATAAGTTGGAAGACACCCCAGGGGCCATCGAGTCCAACCCCCTCCTGTGCAGGAACACCCATCAAAGCATTCCCAACAGATGGCCATCCAGACTCTGCTTAAAAACCTCCAAAGAAGGAGACTCCACCACATTCCATAGAGGCAGCATATTCCACTGCCAGACAGCTCTGACCGTCAGGAAGTTCTTCCTGAGGTTCAAGTGGAATCTCCTTTCCTGCAGCTTGAATCCATTGTTCCATGCCCTAGTCTCTGGAGCGGTAGAGAACAAACCCGCTCCCTCCTCAACATGACATCCCTTCAAATATTTAAACATGGCTAGCATGTCCCCTCTTAACCTTCTCTTCTGCAGACTAAACATCCCCAGCTCCCTAAGCCATTCTTCATAGGGCATGGCTTCCAGACCCTTCACCACTTTGGTTGCCCTCCTCTGGACACGTTCCAGCTTGTTGACATATTTCTTGAATCGAGGTGCCCAGAACTGGACACAGTATTCCAAATGAGTCCTAAACAATGCAGAATAGATACTCCTATTGATGCAACCAAGAATCGCGTTGGCTTTCTTGGCTGCTGCATCACACTGCTGACTCATGTTCAGCTTGTGATCTACCAAGACTCCTAGATCCCTTTCACAAATAGTGCTATCCAGCCACATGTCCCCCATCCTATATTTGCGCCTTCCATTTTTTCTACCTAAGTGTAGGACCTTACATTTCTCTCTGTTGAAATTCATTTTGTTAGCTTTGGCCCAGCTCTCCAATCAGTCAAGGTCATTTTGAAATTTGATCCTGTCCTCTGGTGTATTAGCAACACCTCCCAATTTGATATCATCTGCAAATTTGATCAGCATGCCCTCTACTCCTTCATCCAAGTCATTGATGAAGATGTTGAATAGCACTGGGCCCAGGACACAACCCTGAGGTACCCCACTAGTCACTTCTCTCCATGTCAAAGTCAGAGACCTGGGCAGCAAGCCAGCCCGGAGAAGGGAGTGGGAGAGCTAGCAGAGTCCTGCCGGGAGGAGTCAAGCAAGCAATTACTCAAAGGAAGTCCATTTACCTAAGCCAGAGCGACAAGCAAAAGCCATAGTCAGAGTTCCAAAAGCCAGGGGTCAGGAGCCAAGAAATCAATCCAAGGTATCAGGAGCCAGGTGCTGGAAGCAAGGAACAGGCAAGGGGAGAGCTTGTAAGAAGTTTGCCACAAGCAAAGAGAAGCTTTCAAGCAGGCAGTTATATAGCCCCAGGCACAGGTGTGTCCAGTCACCACTTCTTATACTTAGCCAAGGAAGCATCCCTTTGCACAGCTCTCTTGAGTCTCCGCCTTCATTGGGGGCTGATTGAAGTAGGCTCCCAAGCATCTTCAGAATCGGATCCCTGTTGCCCTAAAGGAGTAGGCAGAGGAATGTCTGAGCCTGCTTGGTCCATGGCAGCAGGGGGAGCTCTTGAGCTGTAGGACTCCTCTCCAGCCAGATCAACAGGGACCAACAGCTGTTGCTCGTCATCTCCACCCTGAGCAACAGAGACCAACAGCTGCTGCTCATCATCAGTAGCTCTGACAGAGGCTTCAGTTATCACACTTCAGGATGAAAAGCAGCCATTGGTGATCACCCTTTGGGTTTGGTTGGTTGACTAATTACAAATCCTACTAACAGCAGCCCTGTCCAGCCCGCATTTTACTAGCTTCTTTGCAAGAATGTCATGTGGAACTTGACTGTTTAATGATCTGCTCTAGGATCTTTCCTGGAATTGATGTCAGCCTGACTGGGTAATAATTATTAGGGTCCTCTTTTTTTCCCCTTCTTGAAGATGGGGATGATATTTGCCCTCCTCCAGTCTGCTGAGACTTCTCCTGTTCTCCAAGAGTTCTCACAGATTATTGCAAGTGGTTCAGAAATGACTTCTGCCAGCTCTTTTAATATCCTTGGATGTAATTCATCTGGCCCAGGGGACTTAAATTAGTCTAGTTTAGCCAGATATTCCTGTACTACTTCTCTACTTATTCTGTGCTGCATTCCCCCCCCCTTCCTCACTTGCTCCCCACAGCCCAGGTTGGGTACTTCTATCCTTCTGGGAGAAAACTGAGGCAAAGAAGGTACTGAGTAGTTCTGCCTTCTCTCTTCCCCCCGTTATTAATTGGTCACCTTCTCCATGCAGTGATCCTATCATTTCCTTGTTTTCCCTTTTGCTGCGGACATCTCTAAAAGAGTCCTTTTTATTATTTTTGATGTCTCTGGCAAGCCTGAGTTCATTCTGCACTTTAGCTTTTCTGACCTTCTCCCTACATCTCCTGGTTATTTGCTTGAATTCCTCTTTGGTGGTTTCACCATTTTTCCATCTCCTGTACATGTTTCTTTTAACACTTATGTTACTGCCCTGGCTAGTCCAAGCTTTGGGGATATTAAAGATATCCCTTGATATCACAATTCGACTGCACTTTTCTATTCCTCTACACGTGCTTGCGAGGCCACCAGACAAGCACGTAAACAAGCTTGGCCATTAATAGCCATAATATTCAACCTACAATACAGGCAGGCCAGAAATAGCTGACTCACTACTTTAGGAGACCTCCAGGCAAGTACTCTAATTAAGTATGCACGCCACTTACAAAAGAGCCTCTGCCCCGCAATGGCAGTTTGATGGGTAAACTATGCAATACCCAAGTACTCTGCGTTTGCATACTGGCTACTCTATTGAGAACTGCTACGATAACTCAATCATTCAGATTCTGACCTTTCGGAGGCTTTGTCTCCAACTCCAAATCTATTGTTTTCCCCCAAGTACGGCATAGCCTGCAGTCACAATTCTCTTATAAAAACCCTTGATTCCGAGACCTTCCTCGGATCGCTCCCGAGTTTCATCCCGCCTTGCTGCCGCTTTGCTTGGCGAGCCTCCCCTCAACTCCACGTGCTGAATTACATCGCGCCCCAGCCTCACTCTCTATTTTTCTGGGCTTCAGGACAGGTGAAGTATCACCCAAACCAGCAATCCCTCTAAAAATCCCTCTATACCACTCCAACCTTTATTTTCTTTAGTTATCTTGTATGAGTGTGTCGCATACACTGTTTTGCTTGTATTTAATAAATATCAATTATTATCTCAACTTCTGTGTTCTCCTTGACTCGACCCGACCCCGTAGACATAGGGTTCAAGATCTCGCTAAGTTACCCTGCCTCTCGTAACGCTAAGCAGTGCTCTGAGCTAATTTTCCCCACCTTTAGTTAAGCACATTTTGGTGTACCTCCCGGGACCCCCAGTTCACAGGGTAACACTTAGCTCAGCTGAGAGTTCTTTCGTCAACCATTCCAGTTTCTTTAGAGACCTGCCATTTTTCCTCCTTATTGGCACAGTTTTCAATTGTGTCTTCAGTATCTCACTTTTAAGAAACTCCCATCCATCATGAACTCCTTTCTCTTTTAGTATTCTTGACCACGGGATGTCAGCAAGTAACTCCCTAAGTTTAGAGAAATCAGCTTTCTTAAAGTTTAGGATGCATGTCTGGCTACACTTGGCTTCCCCTTCCCACTGAATGACAAACTCCAAAAGACCATTGTCACTGCCTCCTAAGGATCCCACCACCTCCACCTCATCAACTAAGTAATCCCTGTTGGTCAGGATCAGATCTAAAATAGCCAATTCCTTTGTTGCCTCTTCCACCTTCTGGACCATGAAATTGTCTGCAAGGCAAGCGAGGAACCTGTTGGACCTTGCAGTCTTTGCAGAATTTGACTGCCAACAAATATCAGGATAATTGAAATCTCCCATTAACATGCCATCTCTCCTTTTTGAATGTGTGGCCATCTGCTCCAGGAAGGCCTCATCCATGTCCTCAGGCTGGCCCAGAGGCCTGTAGCAAAGCCCCACAATCACATCCCTATTGTTTCTCGCTCCCTTAATTCTTACCCAGATGCTCTCAACTTGGCTTCCCGGATTTAAGTCCTGGAGCTCTTCACAAGTGAAAACAACCTTGACATATAAGGCTACTCCTCCTCCTTTCTTGTTTGGTCTATTTCTGCAAAATAGGTTATACCCCCCTATTCCTACATTCCAATCATGAGATTCATCCCACCAGGTTTCAGTGATGCCTATTAAATTATATTTATTTTGTTGTACTAAGAGTTGGAGTTCATCTTGCTTATTCCCCATGCTCTGTGCATTATTGTAGAGACACTGGGGCGATATGCCCTTTGTGGAATTCCTGTACTAAAGTTACTTTCCCTCTCCCTGTTGGTCTCTAGTTCTACTTGGCCTGCCCTATCTATATCATTTGGGCTATTTTTCACAGTTCTCACTGAATCCTTGCCCAGAATAATACTGTCCCCATCCCCAGTCAAACTCAGTTTAAATACCTCCTGATCCATTTTGCGAGACTGTTAGCAAAAACGTTCCGGCCGACAGTTGTAAGGTGCAGGCCATCCCTTGCCAGAAGACCATCTTCGTGGAAATGGAGGCCATGATCCAAAAATCTGAATTGCTCCCGGTGGCGCCATCTTCAGAGCCAGTTGTTGATCTCCACTATTCTTCTTCCCCTTTGTGGGCCATGTCTTTCCACCAGGAGAAGAGATGAAATGACAACCTGCGCATGAAGGTCCTTCAGCTTCCTACCCATAAGCTCATAATCCTTCATGTTGCGGTGAAAGCTGCACCTCGCCATGTCATTGGTTCCAATGTAAACCAAAAGGAGGGGTTTACAGTCAGTGGGCTTGACCAGTCTGGTTAGCCTCTTCGTTATGTCATTGACTTTGGCCCCAAGGAGACAGCACACCTCACGATAGATTCTATCCAGGTTGCAAATGATCAGTTCCATTCCTCTCAGCAGAGTCCCCAGCAACTAGAACTCATCTCCTCTGAGGCTTGCCTGGGGTTACTCGACGAGCAGATTCCCTCACGGCCACCTGAACTTTCTGTTCATGCTGAGAATGTTGGTGCTGATGCTGTTCTGCTGGTGTTGGGGTTCCTGTTGTTGATGTTGGATTTCTTCCAGATGACGTTCCATGACCTCTACTTTGCCATTAATAAAGTCAAGGACTTGGAAGCAATTCTGTAGCTCGAGAGTCTCCGTATGACACTTTGGCTTTCTACTCCTGCATGTCACATTCCTCCAAGCATCCGTCTCCCTGTTTCGTAAACTGGCTTCTTTGTCCACTAGCTCCTCCTTATCATTGGGAAGTTCTTCCTAATGTTTATGTGGGATCTCTTTTCTTGTAGTTTGAATCCAAACAAACAGGTCGCTTTCATGGAGAACGGCCAAAGTGATTCTTGTACGAAATCAAGAAGGCTGGCATTCTGTGGGTAACATGCAGTCATAGCCGAAAGCTACTTGTGCATATGTACTTTTTGGTTTATGGTGGAGCAATTAAGTATCTCCATCTGCCACAAATCCCTCCCGGACCCACCTATTTGTTTTCTGGTTGCATTCCCCTTCCCATAGTTTTTCAGTGCTCTGGGAAGGATGGGAAGCAGACAAGGGGCAGCCAGCTACCTAGCCAGTTCCGTTATTGCAACCACCTATGAAGAGAAAAAGACATCTTCTGGGCTTCCCGGAGTTCCCCAGAGGTCAAGGACAATGACATTGTCTTCCTGATGCTGGCTGCAGTAAAGGAGCAGTCTGGCTGCTTCGCTCCATCTTGTCCTCTCCGCAATCTCCTCTGGCAATTGAATGAGCATGGAGCAGTTTGCTCAGCCAGAAAAGAGGTAGGTCAAGCATGCAGGAAAAGGGGATGAGTTACAGCTATGCCTGACAGAGTTTTAGCCATCTACCAGCATACTGCAGAGTCTTGGCCATAAAGATTGCTCACCCATTAAGGCATTGCTCAAAGGAACAAAATTTCATGTGATGCAGCGCTATCACAGTGATGCTAATTCCTAGGGAAGAGCATTCTTAGTGCTTTAGTCTCCTCTAAACTTTACTAGTTGTGACACCACTCTCTTCACACCTGAACCACTGCATCTAACAAATATATATGGGCCTGTGTGTAAAGTAGACTGGGCCAATGTGGGGAACAGGTAGGTTAATAACTTTTGCTTTATTAGACATACTGAGGCTTCTACTTGTAAAGAAGAGAGAAAACATTAAGGTACAGTTCCAAGGGAGTTTGAGATAGATTCAGAAGTTCTGGCATTTTATAGGCTTCACCAGACATATTTCCTTCACCGTCTCTCACAGGATCATAGAAATGCAGAGTTAGAAGAGACTCCAAAGATCATCCAGTCCAACCCACTGAGAGTCAAAGCATCTCTGACAGCCCCCCAAGCTCTGTTTAAAAACTGCCAACAAGAGACATCCCATCAAATCTGAAGCAGTTATTCCCCAGTTGAACATCCCATTATCTGTTAATACCACCCATGTACATTTTTATAGTTTTAATTTTTTTATTGAATAATTAACTACAGTTTAACATTGATATACATACAAAAAATATTATCCCAATGATCAGTACAAAACAATCAGTGCTCAACCCACAACCAACAAATTTATTTTTCAACAAATATATTACTGCATTTACTCTGCTCTCCATCCTACCCTTTCACAGGAACAGAATCAATTTTTGTTTTAATATCCATTTCCTCTGATGTGGAGAATCGTATTAATTGAATTTTTTATAATTTTGTACCTCTTCCTTTCTTTAATTGTTACTATTAGTTTATTCCGCTTCCTTAAACAATCATCTTCATTAAACTGACCCATATATCCCATTCTTCTTTCTAATATAAAATCAAACATTATATATTCTGAAACATAATGTTGCCATCTTTCCATCTTCCATTTTCCTTCATCTTTCCAACTGTATGCGATAACTCCACAAGCTGCCCTTAACATTTGCTTCAGCAAGTATTCCTCATTTAAAAGACTTATTTTCTGTCTTTTCCCCCTTTCCAGAATTGTCTCTTACTCCCTACAGTTTTTTAATATCTAAATTTAAATCTCCCCCCACAAAAGCATCTCCTTCTGAGAAATTATCTAATTTTGTCAGTAGCTTATGAAGAAAATATATTTGACCCTTTTTAGGGGCATATATACACACCGACATAGTTTTTACATTCATTAATTTCCCTTTCATAAAAATAAACCTGCCCTCTATATCTTTTTTTAATCTGTTCCACCTGAAAAATTATATTATCTCTAATTAATATTGCATAAATATTGCTATCCATAAATGGTAATATTACCATTTGCCATATACCATAAATATACCATCCATGTACATGGCACTGCATTCAGTAAACTATTTTTTAAAAAAAAAATCCTTACCAAAGGGATATAATCTAATAAGAAAGGACATATGGGGAGAAGGAGGGACACATACAGGGGGACATATTCTTGATATACAACATCATTGGGATCAAATTAAACTGAAGTTAGGAAACAAAGGTTTTAACCGAGATTTAAAAACAATAACAGAAGAAACAGTCTGCTCAACCAAAGAGCAGGAAACCCTTGGTCAGTTAAGAAACATGGAATTCAAACACTAGAGATCCCATGGTGATAAACAAACTACAAATAATGTTGTGATTGCCGATTCTTTGCTTGAGAGGATGTCGTGATGTGTCAAGAAGATACACTTTCTGAGGACGAGAAAATGTGAGATCATTCTTTCCACCTTTAGTTTGGACTCTGAATGGAACTCACACCTGTCTATTACCAGTCCCCACTGTCCCTACCTCTCAGCCCAGGTTGTAGACGTGAGAGAAGTTAACAAGTAGGAGAGGACTTCCTCTGCTCCTTTCTATGGCCATTTCCATCCTACACCGCTATAGTGCTCTTATTCCACTTCCAACATCCTGTGGAATTCTGGGGTTTATAGTTTACTGAGGCCAAAGAGCTCTCTGGCTGAGAATCTGAATGGTCCTCCCTAAACTACAAACCCCAGAATTCCACAGAATGATGAAAGTGGAATAGTAGCACTATAACAATGTAATGTGGAAATGCACTTTGGCCTTGAGCACACTGGATATGTTTTACTGTGAAGGCAAGAACAAAACTAAAGCCATGCTTGAATCAGACCAAAGGACTGTCTTATTCATTATTCTTTCACATACTGGCCAAGGGGCTGGCTATGGAAACATTACCACTTGAATGCATGACATGACATGACATGACATGACATGACATGACAGGAGCGGAACTGTGTCCTCCATCCCATGCTTATCAGTAACTGATATAAAGAGACACACTGCCTCTGACAAAGGAGGTGATATATCACCATTCTAACCAGTATCCATTGATAGTAGTGTTGATAAGTTTTCAACAAAGCAATAAGAGATAGTTAAAATTAATGGCTGAGAATCAGGGAGCAGCTATTAACAAGTCTGTGTTCTGCCTAAATAGATGATGGAAGTATTGATTTCAGTTAACTTAGATATGTATTTATCTGTGAAATTATATTGTCACATATTTCTGTCTTTATTAAGGTCTCATACCTCAAAAATACAGGGTTTTATTCCCATCTCATTCAATCTATAGAAAAGGAAAAACTTTCCAACTCTCAAACAAGGACATATCTTGTAATAAAGAATACCTGCCAATTCTATAAGGGACGAGCTTTCCAAACCTCAGATAAGAAGTATCCCTAATTATAAGGGACATCTGTTAGTCCTATAAGGGACAAGCTTTCTGGCCCTCAAGTAAGGCAATCTCTAATTATAAGGGACCCTTGGCAACCCCAATTGATAGCTTCTTTTTCCAACTGATCTTCCTTTTAATCTGTACAAACCTGGTTGCTTCCGTGTCATTGAGGCAGTGAATCTACTTCAGTTTTAGGCTGAATTAAAGCCAGCAGGTGTGGATCCCTAGCTCAAAAGTACAGAATCCACAAGTCACCATTGCCCATGAATGTGTCCAGTCTCCTTGTAATTGATTTATTGGTTATTGTTCATTGATTTATTGTTTTCATTTAAAAATTGGCTTTCTCCATTAGTGACTTAGGCATGCATGAATTCCACTACATAAGAGGTTGGGCATTTGTGACTGATAGGAAAATTTGCATTCAGCTAGAAGTTGCAGGAACAGGGCTGCATATGTGGTGCCATTACAATTACACAATTACAGTGTACATTCTCCATGCAGCTGTTCCTTTCATGTTGCACATAGATGCCACATTTGTTTGCCCATCCAGTTGCACAGCGTTGCAATTCATTAATGCCAAGTCAGGATCACAAGAGATAAGATGAGAAATTTCAAATAGATCATCCTGCAATTCACCCGTTGTTGTGTTGCTTGGCAAAGTCATGCCTTGACTTTCCCAATCCAGCAAGTATTGACCTACTTGTTGCTGAGGGAGATATCAGCCTTCAGGTTGAAGAAATTCAAGTTGATATTGTGTGCTTTATTAGGTTGATTACATTATGCTGGAGCAGAAACCAGAGCTGTTGTCAAAATGCTCACCTCAATGAAACCTGTTAAGACCTGAAAACCTTGACGTCAGAGACTTCTTTCTTTAGGTTATCCAGGCAACTCTGGAAAATTCTCTCCCTAATTGGAACTGTAAGCCCTCCCCACATGCTGTCACCTCTCCCCTCTGCCCCTCCCATGCTCATGCCAAGCTACACCACTGCTCTCCACCAACTTTGAATAGCAGGGTGGTAAGGGTAACAGGAGCCAGCATGGTACAGTGGTTTGAGCATTGCACTAGGACCCTGAAGAACAGGGTTTGATTCCTACCAGCCCTGGAAACCCACTGGGCACATCACACACTCTCAGCCCTAGAAAACTCTGTGTGATAGATTTCCCTTAAAGTTGCCATAAGTCAGAAAAGATTCAAAGGCATCCAACAACCACAAGAGTAATGAAAACAGTTCATTCACAAATCCTCCTAAGTGCCACTGTTGGCATAAACAATGCCAGAACGCTTTTCTGCAGTCTTTTTAGGGCTTCTGATAGTACTAAAAAGTCCACCAGCAGAGCAGGCAAGCAAATTCACATGAGAACAGAAAGCAAATGGCATATGTAAGAAAGCTCAGTTAACTCCTCCAAACAGGAAATAAGTTAAAATAAATTAAAGTATCTTATCCACAAGTGCAAAGTCTTGCTCACAGAAGACTTCTCCCACTCTTACTGTGTTCCTGCTTGTGTTAATAATCTTTAAATCTATGTGAAAATGTATGTAATTTGCATTTGCACCTTTGCATGTTTGATTTCTGTTTGATCATTTTTCCCACTGAATCAATTGATCCAGTTAGGTATTGTGCTATTTGGTGGTAGTTGTAGATTGAAGATATGTTTTTCCAATATGGCAAGCAATCCCCAGCAAAGCTCATGTAAGGTTGATAGCAATTTAAATATAGTTTTTCATGCAGTAATTTTGCATCAACAGAGTTGGCAGAGGGGATGTTTTGAATGATGCCTGCTTCATAGCATGATTGATTGTGAACCAGTAAACACAGAAATCTGTTTGGGAGGGGGGAAAAACATTAAAATAAATTAAAGTAGATAAAACAAGCAAGGCAGAGTTTTTACAAGCTAGACAAAATGAAACAGCTAGGCAAATTAAGAGGTTAAAAAACAGATATAACCTCATCAGAAGGTAAAAACCCAGGAGCCCTTCAGATCACATCCTATCAGGCTGCCGCTATTTTCCAAATTCTCAGAACAGGTCAATTCATTAATGCACAATTATCCCACAACCTTTTGAGCGTAATGCTATACACTGTCTCTGTGCCCTTTGCCATTGTTTCTGACCCTCTAGCAATTTGGTTTTACTTTTACATTTTGTCAAATTTCAAAGTTCCCATACGATTGCATGCACACTGTCAGCTTCTTTCCAGATGGAACTGCTATAGTTCGCGTCTTGGGGTTACTCGCAGCCTGAATCTTCTGTTACAAGTAACGAAACAGAATGAAATCTGTTTCTCATCTGAATGAAACCAATTAATAATGGTACTGTAAGGCCCCGCTTTGGGGGTCCCCAATATCAGTACAGTTTGGATGGGCACCATACCTAGTTGGCATCATATGTAATTGGCAACACATTTTATTGGCTCTGATATCAAATTCAAGCCTGAAAGGTGACAGAGAGGTCAAACCGAGCAAGGGAAAGAATTTGATTGTAAATGTGAGAAGCATAGGTCAACTCCAAAATTCCTCCAGGAAAGACTGAGTCATTTGTCAGGCAAATACACATCATTCCTGTGGATAATAGGCTTAAGTAGAAGCTGGAATTTTCCAAGGAATCCAACTGTGAGGAGCCCACCAGGACCCTGATCGACAGATATCCATCCCTTGTACGCATGGATTCTTTTCTCTGTCCTCACAGCACCCACAACAGACAGCTATTACAACATCCATTGTGTCTTTGTCAATCAAAGCATTAAACCCATCAACAGGCGAAAGACCCATTGTCCACAACAGGTTCCCTTTGTCTTGCATCTGGAACTTTCACAGCCACAAGCCATTTTCAGGGTACAAATACCCCTAATTTGAGGAGGCCCGGTGCAGTCTCTTGAAGATCTACCCGTCACTCTGTCCGTCTGGCTCCTGAATGAGAACTGCCCTTAGGTCCTACCTAAGCCAAAATACATTTCCACTCTTCACTACCCTTCTGGACTGGTATTTATAAATCCTCCCAAATCCCTCAGCCTCTCTATAATTTTTCCTCCCTTTCCCTTTCAGATAGCTCTTGTGTGAATGTGTGATTGTGTGTATCTTGTGTGCATGCATGAGTGAATTCCCCCCAATAAAATCATTTTATTAGACAATTTTGCTTGGTTTTTGGCTTGGCCTGACCCCGTAAAATTGGGTTTAAAGATCTCCCTAGGTTACCCTGCCTCTTGTAGTGCTACAGCTTGTGCTCTGGCTAATTCCCATTCCCCATTATTTGGAGCACATTGAGGTGTCCCCCACGGGACCCCAGAAATCAGGGTAACAATACCTTTGGGATAATCAACTGGAAACACATCGTGACAGCTGGATTTCAGAAGTACTGGTGAAAAATACCACTGATTGTATGAATTATTGTGTTACCATGATAGAGCTATGGAACAAGAGGCAGAGCTTGACCATTAACCTGGCTGTGACCAGTATCTCCTCTCTGCTCATGTCATTAATCTGATTAAAACAAACTAAGCTTCCTGGAGTCTTCCTTAAGTGTTTTGTCCAAACAGGAACTTCTAAATATACTGGAAAGTTTAACTTTATTTGCTAGCAACTCTAACTGAAAAAGGTTCTACTGCAGATCTAGAATGCATAATTTTCCTTGCCAGAAATCTGTACAGTCTATCCCTTTTCATACAGCAACATGCCCATGTGCTGAATACTTATTTTATTAGCACAGATTTTTACCGTCTGCCACTGAAGGCAAGCTGAAATTGTGATAATGACGTTAGCGACCTCCCACCTGTCTGGCAGATGCAGGATGTACAAGTATGAATGATTAGTTCTGGATGCAGAAATTATCTTTTATTTTCCAAGAACAGCTGAGAACTCCTTGTCCCTAGCCCAAGTAAAGAAACTTTTTCAATCTGAGTGCTATAGATTTTCATGATTATGGGAGGGGCATGAAGATTGGCTAAGAGATTGAAAGCCAGTAGCAGTGTTGGGCATGATTGAGAGTGGGAGGTGTTACCCTAAAAGATGGGAGACTTTGAAGTCCATTCACAATGCCAGCATCTCCTTAGAGTTTGGGGAATTATAGCTCAAAAGAGGTCGGTGAGAGGAGGGTAACAGCAGGCTCTTTCCACCTGTGTATGCCAGTACTAACTGCAGAAATGACTCCAGTTAAAGGTTAAACGGGATATTTTATTTGAAATTATCAAGCACACGAGAAATCAGACATTCTCAAGAACCATATAAGGCTATGGGAAAACGAGGCAAGAAAGGTTGGATAGAGAGAAATTGAGTGGAAAGGGTGACAGTTACCAATCCTGAAGCAGAAAGTCGTGGGTAGCACAAATGAACAGAGGTCTAAGCACCACATATTACGTCCAAGCACTACAATTTACTGGGGCTGTGGTTCAAATACCCTACTTCCTGCCCTGAAGTAGTGAATGCATGGTCAAAGTGGTAACTGCTTTCTCTCAAAGTTGAAAAAGAAGTCTGGAATGGGCTGATTGTCAGGACTCCCATCAATATTTTCTCACCTAGTTAAGACAATCTTTTAATGTTTTGGTCAGGTAATGTGAATGGGGAAGATCTCTGTAGGATATGCTCACAGTAGGGGTTCCTGCTTGTTTCACCTGGGCGGTGTCACCTGCTATTGTTATCGGGCGTGCTTGCAACTTACAGCTTTTGAGAGCATTATCCCAAGCCCATCAGCTTTGGACTTTCCTGCCTAATCCTCCCTGAACTTATGACCTGATCATGTCTGAGGTCATCCCAACCTAGCCTATGTTTTCAGCCAGTGCACTTTCAAACATGTGTTCCAGTTATGAAATATGTCCATTTACGAAAATAGTACATCCTCCAGAGTAGGGGTGTATGGTGTGGTAACAGAGAAGTATTGGAAGGAAGAAGTGAGAGAGAGGATAATAAGCCATATTCAGGTATTACATATCTCTAACATTCACAGATGGAAAGTGGAATACTTGTGGCTAATCAGCATCAGAGGATAGTCAAGAGGGCAGAAGTTATTAATGGGGGAAAAACCAAAGCCAGGAGAAGCTGCAACTGTTTCTTTTTGCCTGAGTCTAGAGGGAAAGGCAAGATTCCACTCCCTTCTCTCCTCTCCTCTCAATTATCTGAGTGTACCTTGAACTCAGTCTGCAGCAGTTGAAGTAAGCTGAGGACAAAAGGGCAAAGAGGGAGAGGAGAGAGAAACTGGGGCATTTTAGAAACTGAAAAATTAAGATGATAGAGGATTAATCAGAGCTGTCTCTGCCAAATTGGGACAGCTGAAGCCTATTCATCTTACTATCTTTAGTATTTATTGGAAAATTCTGGCATTCTCTCTCCCCCTCCCCTCTTGCTCTAGGGAATAGCTAGCACAGGGTTTCAATTTTCTTAGCTTAGCCTTTTGCCTTCCCACCTAAAACCGTAGTCTTGCTCTTTGTGTTATTTGAATTAATGGCTATGGTATCCAGACCATGTGACCCAGGATAGACCCTGGGGTCATTGGCCTTACATGAAAGACCATGCTTCCCTCTCTTCTCTCTCTTTCCCATTTTTGCTTCTACTTCCTTCCTCTGACCATGCTTCACTTCTCCAACAAAAAGATGGTAAGTTCAGAATGAAGCTACTATCTTACCTAATCTTTTTGTTACCTACTTAAGATCTAGGCTCTCTAATGCATATGTAATATGTATGTAATTATAAAATATATTAGTAAACTGTTCTAAATTTGGTACCTGAAGATGGCTGCCTTGTTTTGCTTTCTAAGTCAGTTTCAGTACAGGGAAGCCACACAGAGACTGGGACATGCTTTTTCTGCAACTCTGCTAAAGAAAAGCTGATTCCTAACAGTTTTAACTTTCATCGCGTTTCCCCATATGGCTAACATCTTGGGAAACTCTAACTTCCAACAATATTCAAGTAGGGGAGTATCTAGAGTTACTTGGGAAGAAGACAAAGAAGAGAGGCCTGAGTTTTGAGCAGAGAGTGAAAGACTATTTGAAAGAAACCTGTGTTATTCAGATAAGCTTTGATTTCTTAGCATTGTATTAAGTATAAAGGAGAAACATAACGATAAGTGTTAATGCACTGGAGAGCAGCAAAAAATAAGTTAATATCCATGTCATGTGACATCCCGCATTAAGGAGATGGAGCGTAACTTTGCATGGTAATGTGGCAATTGTGCATTAGTGCATTGCAACACAGCACAACTGCATGTGGAAACAGATGTGAAATGCATGATTGCAATGTGCAATGCACACTTGTATGTGCTATGCACAATCCAGAAAGTGCATCTTCATATGCATGACTTATCCAATGACCCCACATGTACAACTCTTCTTTTGTAACATTCTGCTGAATACAGTGTTCATCGTCAGACAAAAATGTCTATCCACTTCCGTAAGGGAATTTAATGCGCATATAAGTCACTAGCAGGATTGCAGTCCACAACACTGTAAATTGTATAAAATTTGCTAGATGCATCCTAGAGTCATAGGATTATAGCATCAAAGAGATGGAAAGGGCCTTATGGGCTACAGAGTCCAACTCCCTGCTCAGTGCAGGATCTCCAGTTAAAGCATTCCCAGCAGGCAATTGTCCAGGTGCTTTCTGAAGACATCCAGAGAAGGAGACTTTATCACCTCTCTAAGTGATTGATTGCATTGCTGAACTGCTCTTACTGTCACGAAGTTCGACACTTAATCAGTTTGCTAATCAAAATATTATGGAGGACCTTATAAAAAGCTTTGGTGAAATCCAGATAGGTGTCATTCACAGCATTCCCATCATCTACTAAACTAATGACCTGATTGAAAAAATGCATATGGTTAATTTGGCAGGATTTGTTCTTAACAAACCCATGCTGACTCTTACTGATTATCATTAAAATACTTGCAGACAGACTCCTGTTCTAATATTTTTTTTCTCAGTATTAAGGTTAGTCAGATTGGTCTCTAACTTCCAGGATCTTCTTTTTTACCTTTTTATTTTTTTAAAGAGAAGGATAACGTTTGCCCTTCTCCAGTCCTTTGGTACCTCTCCTGTTCTCCAAGATTTCTCAAAAATGATGAAAAGTGGTTCAGAGAGTGTCTCCCCAAATTCCTTCAGTACTTTGGGATGGAGTTCATCTGGCCTTGCAGATCTCAACCTATTTAGGTTAGCTAGGTGATTCTTGACTAACTCTCTATCAAATCTTGATTTGCCATTCAGATCCCTTGCTAAGGTCTCTGCTACTGCATAGAAGTACACAGTTCTCTTTTGGAGGGGAAATACTGAAGCAAAATAGGTATTGAGTATCTCTACTACTAATTTTCATATCTTTGAGATTTCTGAGATTTGTTTCAGAAAATCATCACCCACAATTGCAGCATGGGTAATGATTTATTTGAATGATGTCTAGAGATATAAGCTGAAAAGATTTTGGTTATAGCGGTGATGAAATAATTGCAAGATCATTAAAATAAAAAAAAAGAAAATGAAGAAAAAGAGGCTAGAGGAATATAAGGTTATTATGAATTTGATTTGATAATATATCTAGAGATGATATGTCTAAGCAGTAAATGGGTTTTTTTATTTGAGTTTCTAATATATAGTGATTTTATTTATTTTTAAAGGGAAAGATAAAATATGTAGAAGAAATTATTATTGCTATGTGGTAACTATTAATATAGGGGTTAAACTATTATGATGAATGCTACATATATTGTTGGTTGAAAGTCATTTTAATTCACGTGTTTTAGTTTACTTAGATTATTTAGACTAAGTTCTCTAAGATTCAGTTAGATTGAGTGTTTTCCTCTTTCTATTTTTCATATATATATATATGTTATAACTCCAAGTAGAACACACACACACACACACACACACACATATAAATATATATATGAAAAATAGAAAGAGGAAAAAAACTCAATCTAACTGAATCTAAGAGAACTTAGTCTAAATAATCTAAGTAAACTAAAATTATAACTCCAAGTTGTAGATTAGGCTATAGTTAATTGGGTGTCATTATTGTCTTTTTTTTTTTTCTCCTCTGTCTTTTATGCTATGATTTTATTTTTTTTGTTATATTTTTAAATATATTTTTGTAATAATAAACAAAATTGGAAAAAAAAAATCACCTCTTCTTGGTTTGGTGGCATGTAGTAAATTCCTTCCATAACAACTAAAAAAGTAATTACATTGGCGTAATTGAGAGTTACACCACTGTAATCAATCAGCAGAATGATGGCAGAAGTAAGTACCGAATGTAAGTAACTAGGAGCAACATCCAACAGTCTTTGGCAAAACTGCTTAATATTTGTCCAGCCATGTCTGACTGGAGATGTTTAGACATGAATTTGGTTAGCATTCAAGTGCCCTAGAAGAGTTGCCTCTTATGCCCAGCCTTGAGTTCTGTCACAATGTCTTGCTCCCTGTCCTGTCCCAAATTCTCCCTTTCCCCTTCCCGTAGGATCATGCTACCTGATTTCATATGTGTGGCTGTGCAAACAAAGAAACAGATATGAAAACTACAAAAAAAGGAAGAAAGGAAGGAAGGAAGATCATTTTAGCCTTTCCTCTTACAAAAGAGACTTTTGATCGTAGAATTGCACGCTGTCTTTTCGACCTCTTTGTACAGACATCACTTACCTTTTTGTTCTTCAGATTCTCAGTCCTTTGAAAAGAAATTTCAGGGGTGAGAGGACAGGTCTACTGAGAAGCAAGAGGGCAGAGCACACAATAGTAACAAAGGCAGACACTAAAATGGTTGCAGACAGTACATAAATTGGGGGGCTTGAACTTTCTCAGCATATGCTGACTCAAAGACAGCCAAAGCGGGGGGGGGGACAGAACATACAATTCCCCGGGTAGAGCAATACAGGTTACCCATTTGAATGAGTGTCTGGTCAGAATTGATGTTCACCTATAAAAGCAAACCTATCTCAGAGGTTACTGGTAAGGAGACATGGTAGATTAAACAACAACTGGGAAGTCTGAAAGATGTATTTCAAGCATCATTTTTGAGAGAAGTTGGAGGCTAATGTTGCATGATTTGTTGTTTAGAAATGAAAAGAAATATCATGTACTTTTGAATCCCAGATGTGACTTTTTTCTTCCTACTGCCACTGCATGCACTGTTGTAGTTATACCAACGTAATATATCAACAAGATTCTGGTTTTGGTGTCCTTTAGCAAACCAGATTCCTGTAAGTTGTGGAAAATCTTGGAATCTCACAAATCTAACAGCCCATCCACAGTGTTGCATTCTCAATAGGGATGGAATGCAAATTTGTCAGTTTCCCAACTGGGGTCAAATTTGGAGTACCTGGCCCCTCGCAAAACTAGTGCAGGAATTAAAGGGCAATTGTGTCAGGGATTCCAGGCAGAGAACCCTGGGAAAATGATCAGCCCACTGCAAAGATGTTGCATCATGCCCCAGCTGTGGGTAATTGCAAGGTTGCATAAGAAACTGGGGTCATGTGCAGATGGTAGAGGGAGGTGTGCAAACCTCTACCTGATTGGTTGTAGATATGTATATAACAAAGCAACGCCAGTATGTATTTGTCTGTTGACCAAACCTGGTGCCTGGCGCAAGCTTTTGTCTGTCTGTCCTATGTTTTGTATATAACAGAACTTTCCTGCAAGATAAAGTGCCTCCTGTTTTGGAAGAAACTCCTCCATGTGTGAGTATCCTTACTGGGGATCAAGGCTGCTGCTGTTGGCTCGCTGAACTCTGGTTTTTCTGCTGCCTTTCTGTGGGGCTGAAACTCCTATCATCCCCAACTGTGGTTATGGGCCCAGGCCCAGAGTGCACAGCATCCACAGCGCACCTGTAGTTGTTTTTCCCCTGGATACTGGGACTGTTTTTGATTGTTTGCCTGGCTCTCCGGTGCTTCCAGAGTCTGTGTTTTGGCAGAGAGACAGTTAATCTTCAGTCCGGAGCTCATCAAGGTCACTGCGGCCAGCTGCTTTGTTTGTTGAATTTTCCTTACAAAGGCAGCAGCATGGCTGAGGGAGGTTATCTGCGTTTTGAAAAGTTGACCGACGCTAATTATCAAAGCTGGCAAATTTATGTGAGAGCCGCTTTGACGAAGGAAAACTTGTGGCACATTTTGGAAAATGAGGGACAGCCCCCAGAAGGAGCAACTGCTGCTCAAATAGCAGCGTTCAGGGTTGCTGACGAAAAAGCCAAAGCAGTTATTTTGCTTACTTTAAGTCCTTCCCAGTTGATTCACGCTGCTGCTGCAGACACAGCATATCAGCTCTGGGAGACTCTGAAGCGTGGGCATCAATCTTCCTCGTGTTTGTCCAAAATGCTATGGACGAAGACTGTATAACATAAAGTTATGTCCCGGAAGCTGTGTAAGAGAGCACCTCATGCTGATGAAACAGGTCTTCCAGGTGGTAGACAGGCCCAAAGACCAGAAGGTAGTCGTTTGCAGGTGGGTGTTTAAATTAAAGGACATGCCTGATGGTACACAGAAGTATAAGGCACGCCTGGTTGCAAAGGGTTTCTCCCAGGAAAGGTTCACCAACTTTGACAGGACTTTTTCTCCCACAGCCAAACCAGAAAGTCTGAGGATGGTATTAGCTGTTGCTGCCAAGAGGAAAATGGTTGTTCGACATTTTGATTTTGAGACAGCTTACCTGAACGCTGATCTAGAAGAAACAGTCTACATGGAGCAACCACCAGGGTATGATGGCGCGGAAGACAACAAAGTATACCTGTTGCACAAAGCTCTCTATGGTCTTCGCCAAAGCGCTCGTTGTTGGAACAAATGCATTGATCAGCAATTGGTGGCACTTGGGTATACGAGGAGCATCGCGGATGCATGCATATATACCAAGGGGGCAGGTGACAACTTTGTCATAATAGTGATATATGTTGATGACCTTTGTGTTGCAGCCAGAAGTGCCAGTGACGTAAAGCGCATGCAGATGGAATTAGAGAAACGATTCAGGCTAAAAGATCTAGGCAGTCTGAAGTGTTATTTAGGTGTTGAAGTGGAGAGAACCAGTGATGGTGAGATTTTTCTGAACCAAAAGAAAAAGATCGACAGTCTTGTTGCTAAATGTGGTCTGTGTGATGCAAAGACAGTCAGAACTCCCATGACAACAGACTTCGCAAATTTGGAAGCAAGTGAGCTGTTCGTGAACCCTCAGCTATACCATTCTGTCATTGGAAGCCTGTTATTCATTGCTAACAACACGACACCAGACATCAGTTTCACTGTTGGATTGTTAAGCAGGAGAGCTTCCAAACCCAGACAGATAGATTGGGTGGCTGTAAAACAAGTCATCAGATATCTCAAAGGGACAAGAGATCTGTGTCTGAGAATGGTGGGAAGCCAAAAAACACTGGAAGGCTATGTCGATAGCTCTTTTGCTGCTGACCCAGCAGACAAGAAGTCAGTGACTGGGTTGGAAGCCAGGTATGCGGACAGTCCCATAGTAAGGAGATCAAGAAAACAGAGTTGTGTGGCACTAAGCACAACAGAGGCTGAATTTGCAGCATTGTCAGAAATGGCTAGCAAAGTACAGTGGCTAAGACAGATGCAAAAAGAGCCTTGCAGCATACCTCTGGAAATACATGAAGGCTCACAAGCTTGCATAGCAATGGCTGAGGCAGAAAACGTAAAGTGTAGAACTAAATACATTGGGGTACGGTACCAAAATGTAAGGCAAATGATCCAAGATGGGATTATGTGTTTGCAGTATTGTCCATCTGAACACAACATTGTGGATTTGCTCACAAAGGCCCTTCCAGTAGTAGGCCATGAGAAGTTGGCAGGTAAACTGGGCCTTGCCACCAGGGTGTAAGGTGGAACATGAGTTGTACCCTTGAATGTATGTACCGTATGTATTATGTAACATGTATTGTATGACATGTATGGATTATGAAAATGTCCTACACAGTGGCCTGACCATTTTGGAGGGGATTGTCAGGGATTCCAGGCAGGGAACCCTGGGAAAATGATCAGCCCACTGCAAAGATGTTGCATCATACCCCAGCTGTGGGTAATTGCAAGGTTGCATAAGAAACCGGGGTCGTGTGCAGATGGTAGAGGGAGGTGTGCAAACCTCTACCTGATTGGTTGTAGATATGTATATAACAAAGCAACACCAGTATGTATTTGTCTGTTGACCAAACCTGGTGCCTGGCGCAAGCTTTTGTCCGTCCGTCCTATGTTTTGTATATAACGGAACTTTGCTGCAAGATAAAGTGCCTCCTGTTTTGGAAGAAACTCCTCCATGTGTATCCTTACTGTGGAACAAGGCTGCTGCTGTTGACTCGCTGAACTCTGGTTTTTCCGCTGCGTTTCCATGGGGCTGAAACTCCTATCATCCCCAACAACAACAGCCCTATCAAATTTGTCTAAACTGTTGATGTGTCCTAGCTCTCACTCTGAAAATGATTACTCCAAGTATTGTCACACTCCAGTCACTTACTAATATGAAGCAAGAATAAGGAAATGTACAGTGTAATATCATCAAGGCACAGATACATGTGAGGGAAGAAGTGGGCATGGTTCTCATATAGTTCTTGCCTAGATTTTCTAATGTATGGCTGAAAGTATTGTTATGCTTATAAAAACCTCCAAAGAAGGAGACTCCACTGTGCACTGAGGCAGTGTGTTCCACTGTCAAACTAGTCTTACCATCAGGAGGTTCTTCCTAATGTTTAGGTAGAATCTCTTTTCCTGTAGTTTGAATCCGTTGCTCCATGTCGTAGTCTCTAAAGCAGCAGAAAACAAACTTGCTCCATCCTCCATATGACATCCCTTCAAATATTTAAACATGGCTATCATGTCATCTCTTAACCTTTTCTTCTCCAGGCTAAACATACCCAGCTCCCTAAGCTGCTCCTCACAGGGCATAGTTTCCAGGCCTTCTACCATTTTGGTCACCATCCTCTGGACACATTCCAGCTGGTCAATATCCTTCTTGAATTGTGGTACCCAGAACTGGACACAATATTCCAGTAGACAGTAGACCTATCTAACTTCACAGGGTTGTTGTGAGGACAAAATGGAGAAGACAAGAATTTTATATGGCACCATGTACTCATTGGTGGAATGAGTAGAGTAATAGAAATAATAGAATCATAGGGTTGGAAGAAACCACAAGGGCCATCTACTCCAACACCTCCCATGCCAGGGACATCATCAAAGTGCTCCTGAGAGACAGTCATCCAATATCTGTTTAAAAACCTTCAGCGAAGGAGTATCTACCATTCTGTGAGTCAGCCTATTCCACTGTGGAACAGCTCTTACTGTCAGGATAGTCTTCTGAATGTTTAGGCAGCATCTCCTTTAAATAAAATATTTAAATAGATCAGAGTTTTAAGCTCAGACAACTTCAGACACTGGACAGCTCCCTTAGCGCACCTCTGAGTTCTGACTAGTATGCAGGTTTTATATAAAATCATCAAACCAACTTTGATTCCCATGCAATTTACTTAGCAGTTCCACAACAGGTCATTCCTCATTGGAATGTGCATATTTCCAGGCTGAGATGCATAACAATTGCAAGTTCAGATTTCCTCTCATGACCACATTATTGGACATGTCCTCCTAAATGTGGCTCAACCACCTTTGGGGAGTGTGAAGATGCTCTGGCCTCAATCCTATGAAAGCTAATTGTGACTAAGTTCCACTGAAACTTACTAAGCAAGTCAGTTATGATACCAGTGGGACTTGTAGCTCAATCTTATAAATGTTAGTCAGAAATAAGTCACAACGGGTTGAATTCAAACTTAGGCATTCTTAGAAGTAGACCCAATGTAAGCAATTAAACATGACTAACATTGGCCTAAATTCAATTGCTCATCCCAGTTTGAGTAGAGCAGTTGAGTAGATCCATTGAACCAATGGTACTTACATAAATGTTCAGTTCAGCAATTGCTTCAGTGGGTTTACTCTACTTCATATTAGCAATCAGATTTAGAGTCTTTCTGCACTACACTGTATAGTGCTATTATTTCACTTTCAAAATCCTATGGAATCCTGGGGTTTGCAGTTTAGGAAGGGGCCTTTAGGATTCTCAGCCAGAGAGCTCTTTGGCCTCAATAAACTACAAAGCCAAGAATTCCACAGGAGGTTGAAAGTGGAATAATAGTACTATAACAGTGTAGTGCAGAAAGGCCCTTAGACCTTTATGACTCATTCATTTTATTGTTTCTGACCTAAGTACGAACATCTAATAGGGTTTAATCATTAACGGGGTTGCTCATTAATAGAGATTACTCATTCAAGAGGGCCCATAACATTTAATAATGTTTACTCCCAGTGAAAGGTACATAGGACTGCAGCCATAGTCACAACTGGATTTAGCTGATTTAGGGTTTCTCAAGCCACTTGAAGAAAACATGAAACCAATGCACCTTTTGTCGCATTGCAGGTCATATTGGTTTCAAGCAAAAATCTTATTTCAAATGTAAGCATCACATTTATTATGATTTCCAAGGCTCATGACTTTTTGAACGCGTACAGATGTTTCTAAAGATTTCAAAGAGTTCTGGTTTTCCAGCCACCCTTTTGGCAACACATTTTCCAAATGTTAGAAAGAATAGGATGTGCACAGATCTGTGGCTTGGCATACATCACAGGAACAAAAGATGATAGGCAAGTATTAATCACATGCAAGCAAGGTAAAAATTAAGTTCCAGAAATTAGTTTTAAGAGTTTCTCCTATCTATGGAGATCTTGTTTTGCAAGAATGCAACAATGCCGAGTACTTAAAGAACCATCTGACTCTGCACTGACCCACTCAGGATTTATGATCAGCCAGAGAAACTCTGCTGCTGGTGTTACCCAGGATCGTAGAGCTTTCTAAGTGGTGGCACCCACCTACGGAACTCCTTTCCAACAGAGAGCCAGCCATTTTACACATTTGTCTTTCAGGCACCAGGGGCAGACATATCTATTTGTAACAATTTTCAGGGGAATACTGCACATGATTAATTTGTCTTTGACTGCTGGTATTTGTATCACCTTTATGGTGTCTTAGCAAACATTTGTAATTTGTAATATATGTAATTTTAAACATATATAATTTTGTGATTTCTATTAGACCTCTGATTTTAGGTGTTTGCCTCTTAACTATGTGATTTCTTTTTATGTGAGATTGTTAGCCACCTGAAGTACTTAGAAAGAAGGGCAGGGAATCAGCCAATAAATCAATTGGACGGACGGATGGACAGACAGGTGGACGGACGGACGGACAGATAAGAGAAATGCATGATGTGAGAGCAATGATTCACTGATATAAAGCCAGTGGTACCAGACTTTGGGAAAAAGTAAGATAAATGGATATTGAAGCTTGCAATGAAACAGCCTTCCCTCAAGCTGGTCCTCTCTGCATTCATTGGAGTACAACTCCCATCATCCCAGGCAGCATAAATGGCTGGCTAGAGAGGGAGGGGGCTTGGGTTAGGAAAGTTGCCTTAAGCAATTTAGAACCCATACACTTGAGAGAGAGCCTCTTCCCCTGTTCTTATTATTCCCTAAACCTCCTGAAAGAAGTGTTTGAGAGAAATTATTCCGGTTTCCATTCTCTCCCTCTTGCACTCTCTGTGAATTAAAATCAGTGACAATACCTTCACATAAGTCGGAAAGGGAGTAAATGAATAAAGAGAGCTCTTTTGGGATCTGACTGAAGATGTCTGTCTGAAGTGGGTACTGGGCAGCCTCAGAGACTTCCAGTGCACTCTTTGCCTGCTTGAAAACGCCTTACACTACAAAGAAAAATTTGCATTCCTCCAGGAAATCTAGGGGCATCACGCACCTCTCCTAATGCAAAAAAAAAAAAATAGTCTCTTTTTTTGAAATTTGAAGGGTTTGAAGGGCATGTTCACATACCTGGAGCTGCTTTAGGCTCAGGAGAGGCCTTTTTTCGATGGGAAATGACCAGAAGGTCAATTTGTGGGTCACCTCCTGTCAGGAAAAAGCTCTCTCCTGGGGCTAAAATGGCCAGAGGGGATGTGGCAAAGTTGTCTCCCATGTTGGGAGGCATCTGTAGGCAAACAAGATCTGATTTGTTTTCAAAAAAAGTTTGGAGGGTTGCCCCTGAAGACCAACAAAAAAGGCCCTAGGTAGTTAAAACTCTGAGGATGCTTAAAATTTTCTCCTTGAGCACCTTAGCCTTGTAAATCAGGGACACACACTATAACACACAAGCAGAGAATTCCAAGTACATTAAACTACAGATCCCAGGACTTTGCAGGATGAAGCCATGACAAAGTAGCATCAAACTGAAGCAACCGTGTCCAGTAGATACAATCAAAAGGGTTGCATCTGATGAAACGGACAGTTGTTGTGACTGTGTGCCTTCATGGCATTTGTGACTTACGGTGACCCTAAGACAAATCAATCATGGACTTTTCTTGGCAAGATTTGTTCAAAGGGGATTGCCTTTGGCTTCCTCTGAGGCTGAGAAAGTGTGACTCCCAAGGTCACCCAATGGGTTTCCATGGCTGGGTAGGAACTTGAACCCTGTCCTTCAGAGTTGTAATCAAATGTTTTAGCCACTACACCATACTGACTCTCCCGTAAAACCCTTACAGTGTAAGAAATCTGTTAGTTTTCTAATGGGCCACAAAACTCTTTGTTATTTTGCCTGGAGATTCAAAGGAAGAGATAGAGGAAGCTGTAATTATCTTTGATGATGCATATCTAGGCTTCCGGCTTTGATATAAAGGTAGATTTCAGACATTGGGCCCATTCCTCATTCACAGTAGTACTACATGCATCCTATGTTACGGGCTGAGCTTGGAGTTCCGTGGGGGGAGGCAGGAGGGGGGAGGGTTATGGATCGGGGGCATGACCACGGTGCCATGACATGTGGGGGCGTGGCCATGGTGTGTGGGGCTTTGGCTGTGGTGTGTGGGGACGTGGCCACAGCACATGAGGGTGTGGTTACAAGCCGGGATGCCCCAAAAACACTGCCGCCGGGGGCGAACTGCCCCTATCGTCCCCCCATCCCTATGCGACTGATCCTATGTAATTCTGGAGTTTGCACTTTGGTGACTTTCGTAAGTTGTTCTCAGCCTCTGAGCAGTGGTTTTCAACACCTGTTATCCCACATGCTTTACATGCCATCTCCCAGAAGTCCCAGTCAGTATGGCTCAGGAATTCTGGGGGTTGAAGTTCAAACATCTGGAGGGCCAAAGGTTGAAACTCACTCCTCTAGAGTTCTCTGGCTGAGAATTCTAAATACCTGTCCCTAAACTACATATCCTAGGATTCCATAGGATACCGTCAGGGTAGTTAAAGTGGAATCATAGTGCTGTAAGTGTGCAGTGTGAAAGGGCCCCAGGCAAAGACATATTTTCCACTAATGAAAAGCGGAGGTAAATAGTTATGCGTTCTCCTTCCATGTAAGGCCATGGGATGTTTGGCTCTGTTCACTTTGTACCCCCAGAAGTCCTTCTGTTTCTGGCAACCCTTGACTTCTGATTGTGATAGGATTGCAAATCTTTGCTTATTTTATTCTCACATGCATGAATAATTTCAGGAGGTTTTCTCCCTGCCAGGCAGAGGTTTTACACATTTTAAAAAATCTCTGCCAGAACCTTGTTGGGATCTTACATATTTGCAAGTGGATTTACAAGTGCAGGAATCAGAACTGCTGGATTGCATAAATTTATACCCTGCAGAGGGCTTCTGTTATATCACTGCATAGTAGAGCCAGTCAAGTGTCAAATACACATTAGTGGGTGATGCACTGGTCCCAATCCACATCAGGTGCTCTTGCCAGTGTCCTCTTACTCACCTTCACAATCCAGTAAAGGAGTTTCTTACCATCTCTGCTACACAGCTAGGTAAAGTTACATAATGTAACAGGTTATATAGGATTCTGACAAATATTTCCCATTTGGTGACTTTTTTTTTTTTAAGAAACTGCTTTTGTACTAGAAAGGCATCACTGTGCAGAAAGTAGAATATTTTGTACACAATACAATGTTCTTGGACAACAATTGTTTGCCTCCTCTTTTTCTGCACACAAAAACCAAAATATGAAAAATTTCATGGAGATTTTTGTTGTTGAGACATCCTTTCTTGTCAAGAAGATTTGCACAAATTCTTTATATCCCTAGGTTGTGGCCACCTAAACATTAATATCTACCATAAAACAGAATGTTCAAGTATTCTATAAAAATCTCAGCCTATTTTGTGTGTATGTATTCATACATATGCATGTGTGCATGCATCTGTGTTTTTAAAAAATCGTGCACACAAACAAGTGTACACACACACATGTAGGCATAAAATCATGTGGATGTTTGCATTTGAAACCAGTGTCATCTTGCTATGGTTTGCAGCCTGCTTGGAAGCAGGATTATGAAACCCCTTCAGTTGGGCAATGTATATGCCAGTGTTAGATGTCAACAGAACCACTCCTGAGTCAAAAAACTGTAGAGTCATAGAACTCCAGCGCTGGAGGAGACCTCAGCTGCCAATCCACAGTTAAAGTGTTCTTTCCAGATAACCACCCATTCTGTTCAAAAACTTCAAATGAAACAGAATCTACTACCTTTTGAGGTAGTCTGGTCCACTATTCAACAGCTTGTAAATTTAGTCAGAATCTGTGTTCTTACAACTTGAACCCAATAGTTTGGCCTCTGCCCTCCAGAGCAGCAGGAAACAAGCTCATTGTGCCGTCTCTGTAACAAGTATCTGAAGATGGCTATCACATCGTTACTCAGTCTTCTCTCCGCCATACTAAACAAATCCTGTACTCTCAAATGTTCTTCAGACAGCTTTGTTTCCAGACCCTTAGTTTCCAGAGTCATACTGATGGTAAATACAACATTCCACCTCTCTTCCCCTGACAATCAAACAGGATACAAAAAATACATACTGTACAAGTATCAAAGTCTTAAAATAGCTCTTTGTCATTTTTGCCATACAGGGCTTGAAGATCATGATGAGGTCACCAAAGCCACCCAACCAAACAGCTGAGGTAGTTTATAGCAAGTCTGATTTCACACCATTATTATTACAAGCCTTCTCTAGATTTTCCATCATCAGAACTTGGGTAGTGCCCACCCTGCCCACCCAGTTCCCTTTTGGAGCTGATCCCACTGCAACAGCGGGTGCAAGATCATGGCATGGTTGCTGGGTGGCAGCTGCTGGCAAAATGGCATTGCTTGGTCCTCGCTGGGAATAGATCTCTCTGGGAATCCCATCTCCAGAGCAGAGCTGAAGCCTGAAGGCTGCTTGGAAGCCTCGGCGGAAGTTCTCATTGAAGAACCCATAGATGATGGGGTTGATGCTGCTGTTGAAGAAGGCTAACCAATGAGCAAAAGGGTAGACATAAATATTAATGATTTGCAACTGCTCTGCGCTCAAGTCTGCATAGTCTGAGAGCATTGCCAATGTCCACAATGGCAGCCAAGAGAGGATGAAGAGCAGGGCCACAATGATGAGCATCTTGATGACCTTGAGCTTCTTCTTCTGAACAGAGTGGGGCTCTTGGCCTTGCTTCCCACAGGCTGGGAGTGATGTGCTGAAGAGGGTGATCCCTATCCGAGCGTACATGATGACAATGAGAGAAAGTGGTGCCAAGTAGATATTAGCAAACAGTACGGTGGTGTAGATCTTTCTCATATCTTGGTTGGGCCAGTCCTCCCGACACCAATATATGGGGGTGGTTTTGTTGCCATCACCAAGCACCACACGGAAATGCTTTTCTTCTTCTACCTTCAGCATCACAGCAGAAGGGCACATGATGGCAATGGCTAGAATCCAGATGATGGCTATGATGACAACCGCTGTCCATATGGTGAGCTTTTGTTTAAACGGATAAACAATAGAACGGAACCTGCAATGGAGAGAAGAAGTACCCATGCATTGGTGAAATTGCAACTTTTCCATTACTCACATTTGAGATTTCAAAACACAGCTCCCTGTAGCAGCAACACGGAAAAAAATGGTGCTCAGCATGGCCCTACTTTTCTGCCAGCATTCACTGCAAGGCTCAAGATTCTGTGCCTCTGAAGGCTAGCAGAAGAATTTCATCTTAAGTAACAAATACCCTGTAGACAGCTCCAGAGGAACCTTCAGAAAGAGCTCTACATGGTGTCTTCCATGTTGGAAGGGTGGTGAATCTTTAAAGTAAACAGTCTAAGTGCTGAAGCCTGTCCCCTAACACTATCCCCAAAATAGGCTCAGAACCTTGAACAGCTCCTTAAAAATCCCTGGCACGTATTCATTCTCCAATGACAGGGAAGCCACCAGCTGTTCCTGCTTGTAAGGTATTTATTTATATTTGATGGGATGGTCTATCTTGTGAAAGTGAGGCTGTGTGAGCATCCTTCCTTCTCTCCCTTGGGAATCCCAAAGTTTTGCAAATCTACCCTTGGTTCACAAGGGTGTGATCACACATTTACTCCTATTTATTTATTTATGATGAATCTGCATATCACTATTCAGTAAGTATCTCCAGGGCAATTTATGTAACTATGAAGGCATAATGAAACAACAATGATCATTAAAGCAGAATTATATACACACAGGCAAAGGGAAACATCTCCTATTTCAATGCTGAAGACAAATGGAAATCCAAGATGCATGCATTTCTGGCATTTGTTTTCACAAACCCACCATGATTGTGGCTATATATATGATCATTCACAGCTCTGTTGGCATCACTCAGTTTTACTGATAATGCCACTGTCTTATAGACGTATGAAGTTATGTTGTATTTGTAGGAATATTTGGTCTGTGTTAAGCTAAGTGCAGCATGGCTAGTGCCATACAAGCTTGTGGTGGAAACAGGAGTAATTACTTGGGATGCGACTGTAAAGTAAAAGGAAAACTTAGGATAATTGTCTCAAGAAATTCATCTTGGGAAAGGAAAGAAGGTATACAAGAGAGATTGTTTTACACTTGGTTACAACAGCCTCTAAAAGCTAGCTGTCATATGTGGGGTTGGAGCCCCATGGATGCTCCCTTTGATAGATGAAAGGGGAAAAGAGGTGACCTTCTTGAAGGAGGAAGTGACCTCACCAGGGAAGAAGGAAACAAAAGCTCGAGTTCATAGAAATGTGAAATAAAGAGCAAGCATTATTTAGGCTCCCCTCTCCTGTTAATCGCTTGATTCAGGTTTTACTTTGGACAATATAGTTCCATTTGGGGCTGGTAAATTATATTTTTGCCACTATGTCAACACACAGAGGTACATGTTGAGTCCATGTATTCTCACTCTTCTTCTAAATGTAGCCGTGAAGAAAAGAGTAGAAGCATCTACTAACCAGGGTTTGTCACTACATATTTGCATAACTCTAAACCATGTTTATCCCAAATGACCCACTGAATCAATTTACTGCCAAAGTAGCCCAGTGTTCTCCACTCTGGTCTGAGCCAGCTCCCAGCGTCTCAGGCAGAAGATTTTCTCATTATGAGATGCTCCCATAATCTGAAACTTTATCCAGTTGGAGATCCTAGGAAATGAACCAGGGATCTTTGGCTTGCAAATAAAGCACCATAGCACTATGCTAAGGCATCTTGATCATAAACCCCAGGCCCTGCTTGACCATTCATCCACCCTGCTTTGCCTTTTGTTTTCTTTCTTTATAGTTTTTCCTCAGGAAACTTGAACTGTATGAACTACACACCCTATTTTTGAGCCACATGTGCTCACCTCACCCCACTGGCTTGTGATTACACTTCTATTCATGTGCAACTTCTCCCTGATTTTCCTGCACTATGCAATTCTTCCACAGGCTGAAGAGGCAGACAATGAATTGTAACCTCGGGCAACAGGGATGACCAGGCTGACATCTTTGTATTTCGCATTGATTTCCAGGCTGTAAAAGAGCCATACCTGTCAACAGCAATTGCTACCAAAGTGAAGACAGAGGCTGAGACTGATATTCCCTGGACCATTCCATTCATCTTGCAGGCAATATTCCCAAAGGGCCATCCTGCAGTACAAAAGAAATTGTGTCAGATGAAGATGAAGATGTCAGACAAACGGTACCAGATGAATATGTCACAGTAAAGGTGATATAGCAGGCACAGCAGATGTAATGGGAGCAGTCATGTCTGCTTTGTTATATGGGTTCAGCTAGTTCATGTATAAAACTGAGGGATCTATAAAGAAGGGACCTGACTGTTACAATGAAAGTCTGCACCTGTGAGTTGTGGGGCAGACATTCTGAGTATTTGAAAATGCTAGCATTATAATCACTATTGATCATTGAGAGCTTATAAGGAATTACAGAAAACAACAACAGAACTGAGATAGAACCAAACCACTCCTCTCAAACTGAACTCTCTCTCCCCCAGCCCCAACACACACAACACACTCCCAATACTGTCAGAAGTACAATTTACTCCCAATCCTGTCAAAAGTAAGCTGGAATCATGTAAGCTGCCTCTACATGTGTAACTCTACATGCTGGTCTTATTCTGGATGTTGCGCAAGGAGCAATTTGCTATCTGCTTGCACAATGCCCAAAACCCTCCCCCTTGCATCTGCTGAGACCCTGATGCTAAAGTTTAATGCTTGGCAGGAGGGAGGAGGAGCTGACCAGGTATGACTTGTCCTCACGGCAGTTGAAGGTAAGGAAGAGAAATGAGGTCTTTCTCCTGGATACCAGAAAAGTAACTTTATTTTTTCATTTCCCAGCTGCTGTGGCACTGTGTAGTTGCCTCCCTCCCCTCTCCCCCAGCCACAAAGAGCCACTGCATGACCCCTAGGCCTTTACAGCTACCTTGGAGAGAGGTGGGCACCAGGGAGCTATATATGTAGAGCACTGCCCCAGTCTAGGATCTCAGTTATAGTCTGGGTTGGATCTAAACTAAGATAGGTGAAATTAGCTCCCACTGAAATCAGTGGCACCAAATTTCCCCATGGATTTCCATGGGATTGAAGTTCAGCCTGGACATGTATGGGACTAGTACAAAGGTACACTATCTACTCTTCAGCTAAGACAGGGAATCTTTGGACCTCCACATGCTTTGGACTACGATCTCAAGGCACTATATAATTCCATACCGTTGGCCTTTCTGGAGGTGGGGTGTGAGGAGAATTGTAGACCAAAACATCTTGAGAGTTAAAAGTTCCTCATCACTGCTCCCTGGAAGGACTAGTTCAGAAAATAGTGAGAGCTGGTAGATCCAAGTCAATGAGTCAGTGAATCTGATTTGATCTTTGTTCAAGCTTTAAAAGACCTACCCCAGTTGCTGTGGTTGTTCACTGCCATCAGGTTAAATTTGACTTATGGCAACCTGATGAATCAGAGACCTTCAAGTCACCCTGTTATCAAGAGGCCTGCCCAGACTTGCAGACCCAGGGCCACAGCATCCTTGATTGAGTCTACCCACCTGTATTGAGGTCTTCCTCTCTTCCCACTGCTTTCCACCTTACCAAATATTATTATCTTTTCTAATGAGTCATGTCTCCTCATGATATGTCCAAAGCTCAATAGTATCAGTTTAGTTATTTCAACTTCTAGGGAGAGTTCAGGCTTGATTTCCTCTCAGACCCATTTATTTGTCTTTTTAGCAGTCTGTGGTATCCTCCAGCACCACATTCCAAATCAGTTGATTCTCTTCCTATCAGGTTTCTTCACTGTCCAGCCTTCACAACCATACAGAGAAACTGAAATTCCATCGCATGGACAATCCTGACTTTGGTATTCAATGATATACCTTTACATTTGAGGTTCTTGTCTAGTTTCTTCACAGCTAGCCTTCCAGATCCTTCTGTCCAAGGTGCTTAAATCTTATTCTCAAAACAGGCTCAGCACCATGGATGCATCCTTTAAAATTCAGACAAAAACCCAGAACAAATTCACTGTTCCACTGATGCAGGAACCATCAGCTGCCACTGTCATTAAAATGCCATTTTTGATACTGTAACTATATGCCTGATTCTGACTAGATATTTGCAGTTCACTTGGTAAGAAAAAGAGGCAAAAGGACAATAGCTCCCAAACTTCAAGGACAGCAGTAACAAGACCTACCTGATATAATGTTATCCAATAAGGTGGTAGGCATGCAAAATATCCCCACCAGCAGATCACTGACAGCAAGATTCAAGATGAAGAGGTTGGTAACGGTGCGCATGTGTTTGCTCTGCAAGACAATGAAACATACCACTCCATTGCCAATCATGCAGAGGAGGAAGATGAGCAGGTAGGAGATGATGAAGATGGCAGCTATGAGCGGCTGGTGGAGATAAAAATCCACATAGGAAATGTTGGCCTCCATGTTACAGGCGCTTGGGTGTCCACTGCAATTTTTCACATGAAGTCCATTGAGGGAAGGGTTGAGGTCCAGATTCTTCTCCATCTTAAGCTGTGCCTTACATCAAATCAATGAATAATCAATGAGTAAATAGTCAGGGAGGAAGGGAAACAACACAAGAACATAAACCCAGAGTTGGGCAGAAGTGGTTCTTGTACAAAAGTTTTTTGATAATTTTTTTTTCCAAAAAAGATTCCAAAATGTGAAAAAAAAATCCTAACAGTACAGAATTTTCTTGATGGGATGTCTTGACATGCCACCCTTAAGGAGACACTTTTTCTTTTCTAGGAATCAATTTCCACCTACACTCCATCCCTAGTTACTATGCCACCTACTGCCCAAAACACACAATATTTTTCATTAAAGCTTCTGCGGTCCAATTATTTCATCCCAATGCATACACATACATGATATTAAATTTAAAATGTTTTCCATTTTTCAGTGTTTCAACATGTTTTAAGAATGTTCAGATCATTTTTATCATTTTTCAGTTTTAAATTGTTTAAACGGTTTATTGTTATTTTCCTAGTACTGCTGGCTGAGATCCTACAGTGTGGAACAGAATCTTCTGCCCATGCAGTTATGTTTCCTCCACTCTCCCCCAGCCACTAAATGTCTGTGGAAGCATTGCTCATTGAAGCAGGTTTGACACAGGCATAAAACATTGTGCAATGGATACCCATTGTGCAATGTCCATAAAAAAAAAATCATAGGCTGTTAAGCATGTGGATGTCACCAACAGGATTCTGGTCTTTATGATACAGAGCAGGGCAGGTTATAAATACTTTAATAAATACATGAAATGAAATATAAATATTACTCAATGCAACCATCTACTTTTGGGCTGGCCTTGGTGGCTGTCTTACAACAGAATTCAAAAACCTTTTAATGGGTTAGCATGAAGATTGCAAAAGTTATACAATTTGCCTGTTGCTGAAAAGGAAAGGAAAAATCAGATTGGCTGGGGGTAGCAGAGAACATAGAGACGTTGTCACTGATGTAAATGAAGAGACAAAGAGAAAGCCATGGAAGAAAGAGAATTTAAAGGGTATGGGAGCTGTAGGAAGGAGGAGAAGGCTGAGAAGCAATGAAGTCAACAAACAATAAGTAGAGGATGTGGAATCCTAAAAGTAAAGAGGACTAGAGGGCCCAACCAAGACAAAGTGGACAGGAAGAGTGTGTTTGAAAACAGAAAGCGAATAAACAGGCATTGGGCATTTGTGCCATTTGGAGATCACAGGGCTCAGGAGAGAGGGAGGTTTGGGAACGGGAATCAATTTCACTAATTCACATGATTTAATCATCCAGAGTTTTAGATGCAGTTGTCTAGAGCTTGAAATAATTGTCTAACAAGGGGTGAAGCATCTTTTTCTTTTAAAAAAAATGCAACGAAGGAGAGTGGTGAGGAACGCAACAAGCTGTGTATGGGGGGGGGGGGAGAAACCATTCAGTCTGTCTGCCCACAGATTTTGTATTCAACCCATGTATCTATAGTACAATTTTCCATGTGTCATTTTTGTACTGAAAAACTGGAGTATGCATTTAAGCCAACTCATTAATCAGTAAATGCATAGCACTTCATTACTGAAATAAACAACCTCAAACAATTGCCTTTTAAAAACAAACAAACAAACAAACAAACCTCTGGCCTAAAATCTTGGTTCTGGACAATTATTTCAAGCTCTTGTGGTTGATATAGCCAATGTGATGATTGGAACATAAACAATTTAACTGTGCTAGATGTCATCTTCACAACATAAAATGCAGTGAGGGGAATACTTCATGTGCATTATTCTTATTCTTTTTTTTTTGCACAGAATCATAGAGTTGGAAGCGATCACAAGGGCTCTCTAGTCCAACCCCATGCCATGCAGGAGTATACAGCTGAAGCACTCCTGGAAAGATATCCAATAGACCTCTATTTAAAATATCTGCAAAGAAGGAGAATTCACTCCAGGCAGTCTATGCCCATTTCTGCACTAGACTGTTATAGTGCTATTATTCCATTTTCAACATCCTATGGAATCCTGGGGCTTGCAGTTTAGGGAGGGGCTGGCTGGCTAGTGCGGAAATGGCCTGTCACTGTTGAACAGTCCTTACAGTCAAGCAATTCTTCCTATTGTTTAGCTGGAATATCTTTTCTTCTAATTTGAACACACTGGTGCACGTTCTAGTCTCTAGAGCAGCAGAAAATAAGCTCTTGCCATCTTCTACATGGCATCCCTTCATGTATTTAACTTTGGCTATCATATCAGCACTCAGTCTTCTCTTCACCAAGCTAAACACACCTGTCTTCCTAAACTGTTCCTCATAGGGCTGGCTTTCTAGACTTGATTAATCTTTTATATCACAACTGAATGATTTTAAAAAGATTTTTTAAAAAAGGGACAATCTGTCTTCAGCCTTAAAACTGAATATACAGGATACAAAGAGAAAAGAGGAAGGGAGAAGAAAGGCAATGAGCTCCGCTACCATTTCTTAAAATTGCATAACTGATATTATAGTAAACCACATTGAGGTGGAAGTCTGGGAACAGGAGCCAGCTGGCAGTTCGTCCAAGCAAGAGTTTGGAAGCAAGCTACTTCTTAATAAAATCCAAAATATGCAAGCAGCAATACCTTTATTGGCCCAACTCCAAAGCAAAAAAAAAAGCTTTTGGAGCTTCACTGGCTTCTTCACCAGGCAGGAGAAAAATGGGGATGGTGTTAGGATGATGTTAACAGTCACAGGTCTTCATGCTGTCTGAGAAGTAGTCAGTGAAGATGATATTGAGGGCTTTCAGTGCAGGAAAACACCACTCCCCTTATTGGCCATGCGAAGACTAGGACAAAAAGCAATAAAAGACAAGTAATATAATTTCAACTCCGTTAGCAAAAGCAAAGTAACTTCTCTTGAGATCCAGCTGCCTCTGTCCTGTGCAAAGCTAACTGCTCCTTTCTTAGGTGGAGAACACTGAATTTCTCAAAGAGTCTCTGTACTGTTACATCGGGGGGGGGGGGAGGTGCTGTATAGGTAAAGCTTGACAAATTTAGTCCCAAATCATACTCCAATGAAAGAGAGTTATCTTTGCTGGAGGCAGAAAATGAGTAAAGTCCCAGTCCTCTAGTTCCCCCTTATTTAGGATTCCCCTATCGTGGCTACATTTAATATCTTGAAATCCAGGGAAGAAATACAGTCAGAAGCAGCTGTGTTTGCTGTGCTACAACAGCAACATTAAAAAAAATGTAACTCACACCATTCCCCTACAATGGATTCTTGCAGGGAGCAAGATGTCTGATTTGCCAGACTCCAACAACAAAATGTTCAGCTTCTGGTGGCAACCCTAAATAAAAGCAAGTAAAGAAGTCATGGTAACATTTGGGTACTCCTGAACATACCACCTCTTCATACTTCTGCCTTTCTCACAGCATTCTCACTGCTAGTATCCTATACTAGCAGTTGCACAGTGGGGACGAGGGAAGGCAGGCAATATCTGCCTGAATACACAGCCTATGTGTTCAGCACCTTACCTCCCTCACAGCCACTGTGCCCATGGCATTTTTCATCCTGCTACCAATATCAGTACCAGTGTAGGTTCACCCACATTGTATACTAAGAGGATTCTTCCCTACATTGAACTTGTCAGTGATCAATTGGCTAAGTTAAAATATTCCACAATATTCCACAAGCTCCACCATATTTTATTGGTAGGGGCCCTATGTTGAAGTTGCATAGCATAAATTCCAAATGTAGAGTTATGCATTGAATGTACTGTGCAATGCTTGTGTTGAATGGTAACACTGCACCACCAAATGTGCAGATGACTGTGCAAATAAATGCATACTCAGAGGCACAATGGACTTCTGGGCAGGATGGTAGACTGATGCTTCTTGCTAGCATTCCTCAGTGAGGAGAGCTTTCATGGTGAAAGCCCCAGCCAGAGGGAATCTTTGGCAAGTGAAGCTCACCCTGGATTAAAGGGCGATCAGAGGGGATCACCCATAAGGGTCCAGAATTCTCATTACATGCATTAACTCATGATTCAAGGCAGAAAGAAAAGGAGGCATTGAGGAAGTTACATCTTCACCCTAGCTATGAAGCACAGCTGTTCTGATCTGAGACATCTGGTGGACACTAAAGCCATTCCCACACTAGACTGTTATAGCTCTATTATCCCACTTTCAACATCTTATGGAATCCTAGGGTTTGCAGTTTCAGGAGGGGCCAATTCCACAGGATGTTGAAAGTGGAATAATAGCACTATAACTGTCTCGAGCGGAAATGGCCTAAGCTGGCACCTGCTTTCTTAAAATGCTTAAATAAAACCTTGAGGTCATACTAGTGAATAATTCTTCTGATTCAGATGGTGGAATGGAACCTCATCAAGTCACCATCTTTTCTTCAACTAAGAACTGTGGAAGTGGGTTTATCCTACAAGATCAGGGCATAGGCCTCAGGCCCCTCCCTAATCTGCAAACCCCAGGATTCCATAGGGTGTTGAAAGTGGAATAATAGCACTATAAGAGTGTAGTGTAGAGATGGCCCTAAACAAAAGGATTAGAAGTTGATGTGCTTAAAGGGATATAATAAAGGAATTAAGAGCATGTATTTTTCTGGATAGTTTGGATTTTTTTTTTTACTTATATGATTGAACTGCATTTTTGTAAAGATAAAAGTGAAGGCACTATCTCTTTGAAGCTGATAAGACTGCCTATAACTGGATGGTGGTGAGAGAACAGTCTGTTTGTTAACTGTGTGAATTTGCAAGGACGCTGCAAATCAGACAAAAATGTCCAACTGCTTCCATAGGGAAACATCAGCGTGCATAAGACACAAACAGGATTTCACACATCATTTTTAAAGTTCAACTTCAAAGACAGAGTCATGGAAAGAAATCAGGAATTCTAACAATGACAGAAATCTTCTTTGTAGAACACTGCTTTCAGTACATTTCCACTACGTTTTTAAGAGATAGCATGCTCCATCTTTAGAGAAGTGTACCAAGGCACTACCACCCAATTATTTCGCTATTATTCCTTCTTAATACTTTCTTATCTATTCCACTTTCTCCATGACCTTCATGTCAAAAAGAAAAAGAGATGCATTTTGTCATGCTCTTGGAGGAACAGAAGTGGAAAGCAGGACAGAAATAGCTGAAAATATGAAACTGTACTTCAGGAAAACAAAGTTAGTCATTTATAGTAGTGTCTGAAATTTCAGACTACGATCCTGTAGAGTGGGGTACTGCAGCCTTCTCCAATATGGTTCCCACTAGATATTTTAGACTACATTTCTTATGTGTTCCAGCAGCATGCGCAATAGTCAGAAATGATGGGAGATATAGTCCAAAACATCTGGAGGTAGCGAGGTCAGAAAAGGCTGATGTAAGGGCTGGGCAATAGGGGGCAATCTAACATCAGCCAAGAGCTATGGAATAAGCCAATAGTTTGGGCTAAAAGGTGAGTCAGAACCAAAAGATAATTCCAGAGGCAGGAGCAAGGAGTAAGCCAGCAATGAGGAATAGCTGTGGCTAGAGGGAGACTTAAAGCTGAGAAACACCTTATTTCTCAAGCAAGGTTCAAATGAAACAGGAAATCCTCTCTATCTTCCTTCCTATCTAGGAGGAGCCAATGGCGTGCCTGAGTGGATAGAGCCAGTCATGGGTAGGGTTGTAAACCTTTGCTTGTTTCTTTCTCACATGCAGAATTCAAATTTTCAAAAGTTTTCTTCTCACTAGGTAACACTGCAAGAGTTTGCCCCTGCTTTTTTTTTATTTAGAAAAAAAAAACATTCTATTTAGCACTAGCACATTTCTATGCAAAAATTATGCAATTTCTGCACAAAATTTAATAGCTGTTGCACACACACACATATACAGGAAAAGGGTTGGTTTTTTTTGAAGCACTCATTCTCATTTAGAGGCAAACAAATCTGGTGCTCAGCAACTTTATTGAATGGGACAAAAGTGAGTAAACCCTGCAAACATTTTTTTTAAACCCTAGTCAAGCGCCTGAAAGTATCTTTCTGAAAAAATTATCTCCTCAGTTCAGTAGTTTGCCATATGAGGGAAATGCACACAGATTTAGAAGCTCCTGAAAAGAATGGCTTCTACCATACTAGGCATGTAGTGATGCAATAGCCCATGGCATGGTGACTGAAACCTTCCAAGAGCAGCTTACTTGGGTGGTTGCTAGCCTCCATTCCAAGGGGTTGTGAATTGCCACTTATGGTTATGGTATTTCTTCCTATGACGTATCCTTTCTAGTTTTCTCACACCTAATGCATTTCCCTAATCTACGATTTTTTGCTCGCATTCTGTACCCATTTCCAAAAAGGTAGCCAAGAGACAACACAAAATTTTTCAGGTTGGTGAGAACAAGGCAAATTGAGAAGAGCTCCAGAAGAATGAGAGGTAGGCAATCAAATGGCAAGTGAGATTCAAATTAAGCAAATGCAAAGTGTGTGGAGGGGGCATAATGTTTTTATTTTGTTATGGTTTTAAGCATATTTTAATGCCGTCTTTAAGTAATCAAAACACATCTTTTTCCCCCAAAAAGACCAAAAAGGCTTTCCAATCTTTTAAAAAAGTCCTTCATGATTTTATTTTCATTGAACAAGTTAGTTTGGCCATTTCTGCCAAGTCCATTAGTTTTAATATCAGTTTCAACAATCATTCCTCCCTAGAAGGTTCTTCCATGTGCATGTGCATATCTCAATGACATATTGAAACAATCTTACATGTCTGTTTTCTAATGGTTCATTCATAAGTCCCAAAATAAAAAGTTCTGCTTTTAAATGAATATTTACCTTTAAGATTCTCTGCAGCAGAGTACGAATTTGAGCCCAAAATTGCTTGGCTCTTCCATATGTCCATATACGATAAGCTCTATAGACCAGTTTAAAGAATGCCCTTCCTAGATCTAAAGACTTGTTTCTATAGTTAAGGATTTGTTTGCTTGTTTCTTATTCAGCTGTTCCACAAAAAGCAGCTGTCAGTACAATTAAAGACCAAACATAACAACAAAACCTTTAAATCATCACTACAAAGCAATTTAAATGTCATTAACATCAAAATCAACATTAAACACTGAAAGAAATTAGGGGAAAAACACTGTGAAAAGACAAACATCCTTTCTAAAGCAGGGGCAGCAGGAGATGATCGCATCTCTGAGGGGAATAACATTTTCCACAATATAGCAAACCAGGGAAAGAAAAAATTAAGGAATAAACTACCTCTCCTAGAAGGCTGCAGCTTTGTATCAGCACTGCACAAATATAGCAGTCTGATATCTCTTTTAACTGATGTTTTGGAACCATCCTACGGAATGTACATTTTTTAGTTTAGCGAGGTACTTAGAATTCTCTGCTAAAGAGCTCTAGCCCCTTCCCTGAACTACAGGTTTTAAGTACCTCCATCAAATTGCAAGTCCCAGAATTCCATAGGACAGAGCCATGACAATTAAAGTGGCATCAAACTGCTAAAATTATGCAAAATGTGAACATGCTTCTGAATAGGCAGATCACATTTTAAACAGGTTGCAAGCCCCCGCCCCAGCACTGTTTAACATACAAAAAAATCCTCATATGACAAAAATAGTCATGGAAACCTGAAATAAACTTCCAGGCACTTCTAGTTTTCCTTTCTAACATTTTTTTTTCTTCCCTCCTTTTCATTTTTGGTAGTCTGTGCAGCCCACGGAAGATCCCAGGAGCAGAAAACTAGACATTGCACCCACCAAAGATGTCTATCTCTGTAGGAAAAACATCTTGAGAAAAAAATATTTTTGAATGTATGCTACGAGGTGATAGCTATCTTGTTGCTGCTGTTTGCCTTCAAGTCATTTCCGACTTGCAGCAAACCCCAAGGTGAACCTATCACAGAGTTTCCTTGGTAAGATTTGCTCTGGGGGGGCTGCGTTTGCCTTCCTCTGAGGCTGAGAATGTGTGACTTACTCAAAGTGACACAGTGGGCTTCTATGACCGAGCACGGATTGAAACCCTGTTTTCCAGAGTCCTAGTCCAAGGCTCAAACCACTACACGACACTGGCTCTCTGCATAGCTGGGGGGAAGTGACAACACGAGGGTATTGCTCCCCAAATAAGAACGCTGTTCCTCCATGAAATTTTTCTTCAGTCTCCAAATATCTAGCATTGCAGAGAGAGAAGAACTGAAAATATTTCACACCTAGAAGTCTTGTATTTTCTGAGATCATGTTCCTTTGCTAACATGCCTTCCCCTCTTCTTTGGATTCCTATACTGTTTTTCCAAAGGCTCAACTGAAATTTCAAGTTACTGCAATACTGGAAATCCGAGGATGTCTCAAGGCTAATTTCATTGGAAGGGGAATTTTTAATTGGGGGACAGTGCCCCCATTTTGCCCCCCCCCAGAGATACAGCCCCCAAAGGTACACCGTTAGCATTGCAGCATGCTAAGAGGACACCTGCCCTGCTTTTCTAAAATCTCGTCTTTCCTCTCGACACTCTACAATATGTGTCATCGTAGCACCTTGCAGGAGCTGTGCCGTTTTCAAAACTATTATGGAACCGCTCGGTCAGGATTACCCAGGCTAGCAGAAAGTGGCAGGGTTCTTTCAGTTCACAGATCACTTCATTTTCCTTTCTGATGGCAAGTAAATTTGCAACAAATACGAGAAACAACTCAGTGGTCTTAATTGTTTCTCAGATGCAGCAACAGGAAGCTCTGAGTAGCTTGCTGGAAAACAAAACCCCCACGTGCTATAAAGTACTACTAGCACTAACAACAATAGAAACTGAAGCATGAAGAGAACAGGTCTCCATGGAAATAGGAAGATGCACATTACTGAAAAGAAAAGATGTACACAGAAAGAATGAAATTTCAATGTAAAGAGATTAATGTCACTAACTGGGATTTTGTGCTATACTCTATGCTTTTGTTCTGAAGAAGATAAAAGTATTTTTCAGGGACACAAGGAGAACCTTTATCACAGAGATGCGGCTACGGAGCTGGGACGGGGATGATGGCATGGGTTTCTGCCACCCCAAACAAAATTTCCCTGCAGTGCCAAATTTCCAGCATTGAGGAGGAGAGATGGAAAACCCTTCTGTTTGCTGTGCTCACATTCCCTTGGTCGCTTTGCCGGCCACTTTCCTTTGGATGCCTATACTGTCTTTCTAAATGCTTGACTCAAGTCTTCAATCACTGCAATAACAAAAAGCTGGAGACTGAAAGAAAATGTAATTTTCGGGGGGGAGCAGAATTTTGTCCTCTCCATAGTTACACTGCTGAAAAACTGAGGATGTCAGCCTGTCTGCATCCCTTCTGAGTTTCTGGCTGGCAGCTAGAACTGTGTAATTTCGGTAGGCCTTTCCTCCTTAAAATTAGGGGTGCCTGTTCAGTCTCTTTCAAACCATTCTGTTCTCTAAAACCATTTTAGAGCTATTTTTAAGGAGTTTTTACATTTCTTATAAAGTGTGTTTTAGTCATATCTACCATTTGAAAGGATTGGACTATGAACCTGGAGAGCAGGGTTCAATTCCCTGTTCAGCCATAGATGAGTGATCTTGAGTGTGTCACACACTCTCGGCCCCAGAAAAACCCATGATAAGTTGGCTTTAGGGTCACCATAAGTTGGAAACGATTTGAAGGCACACAGCAAAATTCTCAGAAGCTCAGTGGGTTGAGGGGTGATTAAACAAAAGCCTTAAATATATCATAAATACAGTCAACCCTCCACATTTGCGGGTTTCATTTTTGCAGATTTGATTATTCACGGGTTGTTTGCTATCACTTCTGCTGCCTCCCTGTGCCATTTTTAACAGGGACTGCAAGCCTCATGAGACTAAGAAACTGCAAACGAGGCTTGTAAGTTCCTATTAAAAATAGCGTGAGGCCGCAGTGGAGGTGGCAGTAAGCCCCACCAGCCACCCACTTCTGCCTTGTGAAGGAACCCTGATGCCTCAAAAGAATCCACTGAGAATATGGTGATCGTACTTTTTTGTGCATTAAATATGGTTTGGCAGGGCCTAGAGTTATTCACGGTTTTTCCACTTTCAAGGAGGTCCTGTGTCCCTAACCCTAGTGAATGTGGAGGGATGACTGTAATTTGGGTTTTTTTATCATAACATAATTTCTCCAATGCTTTTTAAATATTTGGACAGTGTTCTTTTTCATTGCATTTTGATTACACAGGGGGTGTCTTCACATAGAGGGGGACATGAACCTCCACCCTACTCTGCTGTCGTGCCCCTCTTGTTACTCTTAAGGCAGGCACTTCTTACATGCTTCATCCCTTTCCCAAATGTACTTTGTCTCTTCTACATCCTCCTCACTTTATGGATGAGATCCTGTATCAGGAGACATATCATAAAATTTGCCATAGCAGAACTATGAAATGTCCCCTCTCCCCTTCCGTAGGATCCATTCCCCCCCACCGCCACCCCCAGTGGCCATACAGCAGGAGAGAGTAGGGGACAGCCAAGAAGCATCTGTTTGACTACAACCACATGGACCAGAACAGCATCATCCACAACTTCTGGACGACTCTTTGGCAGCTCCTAGAAGATGCTTTCACCGGTGTGCCTCTGGTTATATTCACATTGGCCCTTTCCGCATGGTGTCGCTAAAACTTAATAGCTATGGGTTATCTTCATTTCAGGGGATGTGGTTCCGCACAATGTTGTAGCCGTACAGTAGCTGTCCCGTCTAAAAACGTAGCTAGGATGCATTATTTGAACTACAGAAAAAATCCGTTTTTCGCCGCCTTGTTCACATACATCTCATCTTCTGTCTCAATGCAGAAACATTTTAAACACTTTACCACACATAAAGAAAGTGGCGGAACCAGCAGGAGGCCAATCAGGGGTGGTGTGGTGGGGCAAAGGTGGGCAAGGTACTTGTCCACTTGGACAAGGACACTGTCATGCAGAAGAGACACTCAGCTTATATTCGCAGTAAGGAGAACACAGTGTTGTTACTGAGTTTCAAAAGAACCTGCCTTAGCTACACAAAGCTACACCTATGGTGTCTTGTGCAGAAAGGGCCACTGTCTGACTCTTCTCAGCTGTGTCCTGCTTTCCATCAGCTGCTACATACCCATGGGAGAGCACAGGCAGAAGATGGGTTGTCAGGGGACTTTGGGTGTTGCACAAGGGAAGAAGAAAAGTCCAACCTCTTCAATAGCAACAACAACAAAAAGAGAGACATATGTAGGTGTAAGTTGGACTTCCTGCTGCATATGTCACTAACAGGACATCAGTCATTCCTCTCTTTCTACTTTTCTGGGTGCCACCACTGACTCTGAAAAATAATCCGTGAATAACTTTATGTCAGATTATCCTGTGAGATTTACAACTGAGTGACATCAGGATACTCTCATTATTTGAATGTGTGGACAAGTCAATGCAGACGAATCAGGGGAAGGAAAAACAAGACATACAAGTTCTTTTTAAATCAGGATAAGAAGCATCAGAGGTCCAGGTCTCAAAATGCACAACATTTCAAAAAAGAAAAAAAAAGTCAACTTGGGATGTGGTTGTCTACCTACTTCTGGTTTGCTTGCTGAGTTTTGGGGTTGGAAGACCCCAATACACTCTTCTAAAACAAAACAGGTTATCACCTAGAGGTCTCCTGGGAGCATTTTTCCCCATGAAAATTTATTTCATACAGCTTGGGCCCAGATGTCAGATGAATTGCTTCTCTGTATAAGAATCTGTTCAAGTATAAAGATCATTGGGTGAAGGCCTTATCTTGGTCCCATCACAGGCACGCTTGCTGAAGACCCAGAAGAGGGTCTTTTCTGTGTCTTTTGCTCCCAGACTATGGAATTCCCCCTCAAAGAAGGCTAGGTTGTCCCCCTCTATGATTTCTGCTAGCATGCAGAGACTTTTTATTTACATAGGTCTTGGGTTGTTAACTGGACATCACCTATTTGGCCACCAGCATTTGAACCAACATGCTCAGAGCTTGGGTGAGTGACTGATAAATCACAGTTCCCAGAATCCACCAACAAACCTGGTCAGTGGAGTCTGGGCATTGTACCGACTCTCAGATTTGAACTCAGTAAGATTTCTCAAGGAAGAAAACACAGGGAAGTTAGTATCATATGCAGAAGCTACAGAATTGAGCTGTTTTCAGCAAGAAAGCTGCTGCAGGGTGTCTGCTGTGGTGAACTGTTGTGTTTATGAGGCCTCCTAGATCTTTAAAGCTGCCTGGATCAGAGAGCATCTCTATTCCAGCTGATCTTTTCCTCAGGCTTTGGAGAAGAATTAGTTGTTGTGTCACATTCAACCTTGCCAGCCCCTTCTGATATTTCCAACTTGCGGCGTCTTTCTAGAAGGCAGCCTGCATGCAACTGAAAAAGCAAATAAATAAAGCCTGGCTCAGTCCAAGCAAAGCATATTTCTTCTGCCAGCACCATCGTCTTCTGCTGGGGGAAGGCAGCTGCAACAACTGAAATTGATACTGAAAAACTAAAGCTGCTGGTTATGATGAACAACTCTACAGGCTTGCAAAGCACATACAGATGGGACCACTTTGCAAGTTTTGCAAAGCAGCAAGGGAGAGGAGGCATGACTACATTGTGCTTCCAGTCCCTCTACTTCTAGAACTTGTATAAGTGGCAATGATATGGGCATTTCCTTCCGTGTATTTGAAACTGTCTTATGCAAGACCTTCAGAACATCTACAGTCCTCCATCCACATTCGTGGGTTTGATCTTTGTGAATTTGACTATTCTCAAAGCACCAGTGCCCCTCCTCCCCAGTTCCCTCCTCCCATTCCCTTGTGCATGGAGAAAGAAGGCAAGTGTGTCCGGGGGGAAAGGCACATGTGCGCTTTCCTTCTGCCCTCTGGAGCTCCCTCCTCCCATTCCCTTGCCTCTGGCCCCAGTGCTGGGAATGCACACTGAGGCAAAAGGTAAAAGAACGGGGTGAGAGGCACCGCGCTGCTTTCTTCTCCTCTCCGGAGCTCCCCCCTCCCACTCCGTTGCCTCTGGCCCCAGTACTGAAAACCTGCACCAAGGCAAAAGGTAAGGGAATCGGGGGTGGGGTGAGAGGAAGGCAGCATACTTCCTTCCTCTTTCCTCACATTGATGGTGTCATCCTGAGGACACTAATACCTTTCCATGTTCATTCTGCAGCACTTCAAAAAATGCACACACTAGTGTTGTAATAACAGGATTTCAGCCTTAAACCATCTCTCTTTCTCCATCCCTACAATTTCTATTTCCTCCTAAAATTAAAGCTGTCAAATATAACACACTTATTGCTTACTTGTATGCAGGATTGGCCAGTGGCTTGTTAAGTTTCTAGGCCTTCCGGTCCTCTGTCTAAAGAGTTGTACGTGATGCCTGTCTTGTCTCTGCGCTGCGGAGCAGCCTTGGAACTGGGAAAGGGAGTGTGACCCAGACAGCTGATAAGAAAACACCCGGCTTCTCGGTGGGAATGCCGGAATGTTTGGGTTAAGCGGTCACACACAGAGACTATAACTACAGTGAGAGAATTCCTTGCTCTTTCTCTTTCTCTAATGGATTTTGTTCTGCTTTGCTGATGCCAGTATGCTACAAGTGAACAACCATGCTGCATGCAATAAACAGTAGACTAGTATTTTACAATATGTTTTTTGGTCTGGACTCTGCTCTTTTGACTCCGCTGGTTTTTTACTTTTGCCTGGCCTGACGCCCTGAGGTTCTGTAACTGCCCTCTATCGTGTGGGCCTCACTTCTCCCTTTGATGTCAATGGAGTACACCATGGCCCCTGGAAACTCTAACATGGCTTCTGTGTCAGTGGAGCAGGTAATCCACTCTGGGTTTTACTCCAAACATTTATGGACCTATCAAAGACCTTTTCCCAAATACTTCCAGGACCTTGGAGAGTTCTTTTAAAGTCCTAACTGCAATGCGGAGCAGATTTACTGCCCCTCCCACACACATATGGACACATTCCTTATCTACACAATTGCACACATGGCAACTGAGTGTGGGTGTGTATTGCACAAGAGCACATTTGGACATAGGACATGGATGTGCCTATGGATTTTGTTGTGCATTCACAGTGTTATATTGGTCAATTGTGCAATGTTGCTTTTCAATAGAAGGATTATTTGGTACTTTATTTGATACGTAATGCAGAGATCTGCACCAATCAAATATGATGTGGGATCCTGGCCCACAACTTTTTCTTTTTACTGGGGAATTTGAGCAATAGGTTCAGCAGTTGACATCTCACTTTTTACCACTTCAGTGTTGCTTATCTTCTTATTTACAAATCTCTCCACAAAAGAATGACCACCCTAGAGGATCTATTTTCATCCAACAATATTAATCTCAAAAGAACCCAACACAAGCACACCAAGAGAATTGGGGGGAAGAGACTACAACTCCCAGAATTCCCCAGCCACATGGCCACCAATTAAACTAACTGGAAGATCTTGAGCTTTAATCCAAAAAGTATTTTTTTTCCAAGGTTGATACACATTTGATCAAGCTCTCAGCAACTCTGTCTGCCATGGTTTGCTAGTACTTTGTCTTCTGGCTAACCTTCAACTACTTTGTACTTTAACTCTCAACTTAAATCTGCAGATTGTGTGAAAAGAAAGAATATTTTTTTCAGGATTTCTTACCAGAATAATTAAAGGCTTTCTAAGGACCTGAAATGTCACAAAAAGAGGGAATACTTCAAGCCAGGGGATAGAAAGAAGTTTCGCTGGATTTGATTGTCTCTATGAAAGGAGCATTTTCACACCTCCTGTGATTCACTGCATCAAAAGGTGCAGCTTGCTTTAAGCATCTGTACATCTGAGAGGCTTACAAAGCTTTTCCAAGAAAAAAAAAGTATGCACAAAATGAGATGATTTTCTGAGAGATGTGTCATGCACATCTATTTCAGTATAAAAAAGAAAGAAAGAGTCTTGTGGGACTTTTCATTAAGACATTTAATCTACTTCAGCAGAAGCATCTGCGGACTCCAGTCTTCTCTAGGTATATGCATCAATTGGGAGCCTTCAAGGATTCACAAGATTCCTGCTTTCTTTTTTACCCAGAATTAGCTGCATCTTTTTCAAACACACATAATTGAAAGGCACATGCAGAAGCTCCTTTTGATCACTCAGATAAGGAACACTGCATATGCAGATTAGCAAACGTGTGAAGATAAAATTTCACACAATGCAGCGTTGGCTGGAAACACATAGTCCTGCAAACACCAAAGACAGGCAGGAAAAATATCCACATTGCTTTGGAGATACTCAATAAAGTTTAGACTGAGGTTTTCACATCCCTATTTAAACCACATCATTGTGTTAAACCAGTAAACATTTAGCATGCCTGTGTGGATCCTTCTTGCTTATTACTCACAGAAAATACATAAATCTACTGAGAATCTTCAAAAGCCTATCTCTCACAATTGACCTAGATTTCCTTTAACTTCTTAAGAATCTTGCCTTCTTGGTTTTCTTGGAGCAGAAGATACAAAGTATTTATATTTGTTCAATTAGTCAGTTTCATCATGTGTTGAAGCAGCCACTGGGCTTGCTATTCAACATCTTCATCAATGACTTGGATGAAGGAGTGGAGGGCATGCTGATCAAATTTGCAGATGATACCAAATTGGGAGGAGTTGCTAATACACCAGAGGACAGGATCAAATTTCAAAACGACCTTGACAGACAGAGCTGGGCCAAAGCTAACAAAATGAATTTCAACAGAGAGAAATGTAAGGTCCTGCACTCAGGCAGAAAAAATGGAAGGCACAAATATAGAATGGGGGACATGTGGCTGGATAGCACTACACGTGAAAGGGATCTAGGAGTCTTGGTAGATCACAAGCTGAACATGAGTCAGCGGTGTGATGCAGCAGCCAAAAAAGCCTACGTGATTCTTGGTTGCATCAATAGGACTATGGTGTCTAGATCGAGGGAGATAATGGTACCACTCTATTCTGCATTAGTTAGGCATCATTTGGAATACTTTGTCCAGTTCTGGGCACCTCAATTCAAGAAAGATGTCGATAAGCTGGAACGTGTCCAGAGGAGGGCAACGAAAATAGTGAAGGGTCTGGAAGCCATGAAGCCCTATGAGGAGTGGCTTAGGGAGCTGGGTATGTTTAGTCTGCAGAAGAGAAGGTTAAGAGGGGACATGCTAGCCATGTTTAAATATTTGAAGGGATGTCATGTTGAGGAGGGAGCGGGCTTGTTCTCTGCCGCTGCAGAGACTAGGACAAGGAGCAATGGATTCAAGCTGCAGGAAAGGAGATTCCACTTGAACCTCAGGAAGTTGTCAGAGCTGTCAAGCAGTGGAATATGCTGCCTCAGAGTGTGGTGGACTCCCTTTCTTTGGAGGTTTTTAAGCAGAGTCTGGATGGCCATCTGTTGAGAATGCTTTGATGGGTGTTCCTGCATAGCAGGGGGTTGGACTGGATTTCCCCTGGGGTCTCTTCCAACGCTATGATTCTATGATTCACTATTCTGGAGTTTTTTTTTTTTTTTCAGGAAATATTTCACAGTGGCTCAGCTCTGAGGTTGTCTTGTCAGTGCGTTCAAAGTTTCATTGCTCAAGTTGTTCTTTGACATGTTTCATTCATCACATATTCACTTCAACCAGAATTAAATCAAGCTCTTTAAGCTGATGTGTTGTCATATCCAGATCAGAGAGGCTACCAACAGAACAGCTTGTATATGGAGAAGCCAGAAAATATGTGTGGAATAGAAAAAACAGGAATATTAAGAAACTGGGCATAAGCAAGGTTGGCCATACATCAGCAAAAAAAAAAAAATAGGGAGAAGAATGGCTGCAGGAGTAGAATGGGGATTGCCTCAGATGTGCAATTTGTGATAACTGAAGAGTTGAGCTACTCATTACACTAAATCCGTTAGTTGTGCCGCATTTTTTTTTAAAAAAAAGAAAACCGTTAATAATAATCACAGGGCATTTTGATTGAGATTGCAACAATCTTCTGTAGGGGTGGACAACTGTATCATAGAATGGTAGAGTTGGAAGAGACCACAAGCTCCATCAAGTCCATCCCCCTGCCATGCAGGAATACACCATCAAAGCATTCCCGACAGAAGGCCATCACCCTCTGTTTAAAAACCTCCAAAGAAGGAGACTCCATTCCAAAGCAGTGTATTCCACTGTTGAACTGCTCTTATTATCAGCTAATTCTTCCTAATGTTTAGATGGAATCTCTTTTCCTGAAGATTGAAACCATTGTTCCATGTCCTAGTCTCTGGAGCAGCAAAAAACAGACTTGCTCCATCCCCCATATGGCATCTGTTCAAATATTTAAATATAGCCACCAAGTTGCCTGTTAACCTTCTCTAGGCTAAACAGATCCAGCTCCCTAAGCCGCTCCTCATAAAACTTCATGGTTCCCAGGCCTTCTACCATTTTGGTCACTCTTCTCTGGACATGTTCCAGTTTGTCAATATCCTTCATGGACACTGTATTCCAGATGGGGTCTGACCACAGCAGAAAAGAGTGGCACAATCGCTTCCCTTGACCTAGACACTATACTCCTGTTGATGCAGTCCAGAATTGCTTTGTCTTTTTTATCTATTCAGCTTGTGGTCCACTAAGACACCTATATCCTTTTCACATGTACTGTGGTCAAGACAGCTGTCACCCCTCTTCTTTCTGTGAATGTCATTTTTTCTGCCCAAGTGTAGTACCTTGTACTTCTCCTTGCTGAAATTTATTTTGTTAGTTAAATCCTAGCTATATCGTTTTCTGCTTGTTGTAATCACAGCTGTGTAAATACAAAGAAAAGTTGTGAATTAAATTATATGCTGTATCGTAGAGTATTACATGAATTTTCCCAGTTCCAACCCACCTGACCCCCTTGCCAATATGTTGATCCTGCCGCAACATTTAGTTGAACAGGCAAGAAGCTATGAATGAAAGAAAGGACTCTTTTGCAGCTTTATATCAAAGCTGGATATTGTTCAAACTCTGCTTTGTTTAGCACCATAATGCATATGAATCAGAATGAGCACTCATTCTGTCCTTGAGCAGACCATTGACATTCAAATATACGCATATATCTTTCCCCAAGTCTTTGCATCCTGCAAAAAAAAAATGTTTTTTTTGAAAAAGAGAAGCACACACAAGAATGGCTATGTTTTACAAAACACAGCCATTCTATTCAATAAGTACCAGCCCCTCTACTGGGAAATAAAAATGAGATTTTTTTTTTTTAATGGCACCACTGATTAAAAATAACTTCTTGATGGCATGTGTTTTGGCAGCAAAATACATTGCACGAAACATGCCCTCCAACATTTGGCTAGTGAAAAGCAGGACACATGTGCCTAAGCAACATCAAAGTTTGGCCAAGATGACAAAAAAACCTATTAACATGGAAGAACACACAAGCTAGGAGAGACTGGAAGAATGTGGAAGGCTGAGACATGAAGGAGCTCACAGGCTAGGAGAGAGGTTTGCCTTTGTCTGAAGGTCTTTCCGCACTATCCTGTTATAGCGCTATCATTCCATTTTCAACCTCTCGTGGAATTCTGGAGTTTGTAGTTTACTGAGGCCAAAGAGCTCTTCAGCTGAGAATTCTAAAGGCCCCTCCCCAAACTGCAAACCCCAGGATTCCATTGGATGTTAAAAGTGGAATAATAGCACTATAACAGTGTAGTGCAGAAAAGCCCTGAGTCTCCTGGGATGGGCCAAATTCCACCTCCTCCTTTCACCTCTCCCCTGCTGAGTTACTGGAATCCAGACTACTTTTGCACTTTGAACTGAAGTAACCAGAGGACCAAGGGGGAAAACGGGAGGAGGCAAGAAAAACTGAGGCATTTTAAAAGAAGCTGAAAAAACAGGGTGACACAGGATTCGCTGGGATGGTTCCTGCCAAACCAGGACAGTTGGAGGATATAGTGGTGAACTCTCCTTTTCACGTTTTCAAGGCATTAGACGAGACAGCCATTTGTCAGGGATGTTTCAGAGGAGGATTCCTACACTCGCAGGAGGTTGGCACAGATGAAACTCAGAGTCCCTACCAACTCTATGATTCTGTGATTCAGGCACCATGCATGCATTATCTTCTATTTGCAAATACATTAAAGCAGGGGTGGGCCACTGTTGGCCCCAGGAGTCCAGATGGGGCCATACATCCCCACCACACACCTCTGCAAAAAAAAAAAAAAAAAAACACAATGTATTGCCCCCACGTGGGAACATAAGGGCAGTTTTGCTTATGGTGCCTGTAAGGTGAACCTATCATGGGATTTTCCTGGCAAGATTTGTTCAGAGGGGTTTACCTCTGCCTTTGTCTGAGGCTGAGAGAGTGTGACCTGCCCAAGGCCAATGAGTGGATTTTCACAGTAGAGAGGGGATTCCAGTTCGAGTCTTCCAGAGTACTAATCTAACACCCAAATCCCCACACCGTGCTGGCTCTAGACTATTTAAAGGGGGGGAAAATCATTTTTCAAATGTAGGAATGGACTTTCAGGCATTTGCTGAATCCATCTTGGAGGCATTTGGGGCAGTTGTTGTGGCCTGCACAGGATCTGAAAGGCAGAGAACAGCCTCTCCCCAGAAATGCTGCAGTTGCCCACCCTTAAAATTTGAATTCATATTGTATGACACTGTAAAGGAACAGCAATAGATGGAGACTACGTTACTTTCCCTGGCATTTGTCAACAGCCTTCCAGACAAACTATACAAGCTTTAAAAAGTGCTGCAGTACCATGGAGATAAATCCCAGTAACCAAAATGTAAACAGTGGGACTGTTCTTTTCAAGGTACATGTTGCAGACCTACGAATGTGAAAATCTCTCCATCTCAGTTTTGTTTTTCTTCAAATCCCAGCTGCCTTTTCTTGTTGTCCCTTTTTTGATGCTGATTGCAAGACTTTGCTTTTCTTTCCTTCCTTCCAGCATGGAGATTTATGTCTTATTTTAGCACATGCTTTTCCTGAAATACAGTTTTTTAATGTATACATTTTTGTTGTATTTTTCTCTGATTTAATAAAGCATGATAATCTGTGTTTTCCACAAATACACATTTAGTTGCATAGAATTCCAAACAGAAGCAAGAAAGGGGGGAAAGGATCTAATACCCTTGGTTTCCCCCATCCCCATGTTGAGAAAGTCAAAGATGGGTCTGTGGGGTTTTTTAAGAGCCTTGCAGTCTTCTGGATAAACTCATTTGAAAATCAGCTGGGCCCCATTTCTTTCTCATTCCTACACACAGCTGGCTCTTGAACTTCCATTTTGCACTGGAGTGCTGATCACGAAAGCCAGCAAGACTAACAAAATGAGAATAAAAGGAAAGAAAGATGTGATTCGCCTTTGCTGGCGCCCAGTCTAACTACATTGCCAGAAGTAACCCATGATGGCACAGAATATGTAGGAACTTCACATCCTGCAGGTGCCAGATGCCTGTGTCACTATTATAACAAAGCAACCCGGAATAGAAATGTAGGTTCTGAACTGACCAATGCAGAGCCCTGGCAGGAAAAATGATCCATCCCCGATGTGTCACTATTAATGCTAATTATGCTAATAGCCATTAAGGACAGGGACTTCACCCAGTGTCAGTATGCAAAGCCAAATGGTGAAGGCAGTGGCAGCTGGGGCCTTCTATGTCAGCATCTAAGTTTTAAGGGAGGTCTCCAAGGTGCTGAACCCTATTAGGAAATAAGATTATGGAACTCTCCAAGGTACTGCATCACTTCTGCATGAGCAGAAGCTAAGGGTTTGCATCTTGGTATGATACTGAATCTATTCTGGATTTTAGTCCAAACTTTAAAGGAGCTACCCAATGTGGTGAATCAACTGTGTGAAGAACTCCTTTCAAACCTGGAGTGAATTCACCAGTCCACTAACATGGCGTCCATCAGCAACCATGAGCCAGCCAGTTATTTTGGGGGGCTACAACTGCCAGAATCCCCCTAGCCAACTGGTAGCCATACTCATTGGGAAGATTCAGGGAGCTGTAGACCCAAAAATGACTTTTTTCAAATTCTGTCTTTATTTTGTTCATTTGTTTGTTTTAAAAAGCACATCCCTACATAGTGGCTCAAGGTTCCTTAAAGAACTGTCCAACAAGGAACAAGGAAACTCATTACAATGTTCTCCCAGGACAGTTCAACCTTCTGCCGAGTGTTAGTCCTTTTTGTTTTTAAGTCAGTTAGCAGAATCAAGGCTTTTTCTTGATTTCAAGACCATATGGAACTCAAAGGGAGCTAATATTACCCTCCCTCACAACTTTTGCCTTCATGGAAACAAACATAACTGAATTCTTTCTGATAGAGACAGTGAGAGTACTGTGTGATCCTTTGAGGAAAGCCCTCCTTAGATTCCTTTTTCTCTAAAACCAGTGAAATAACTGTTTTCTTCTTTCAAGCTTGTGTCTTCTTCCTGAATCCAACAGAAATGTTGGCTGTTAAACAGAGATTAAGATTTCTGCACTATAAGTCTTAGTGTCTAATGAACGCATTTTGAAATATGTACTCACACAGATCATAAAAACAGGCTGTTATACAGAGATTAAGATTTCTGCACTATAAGTCTTAGTGTCTAATGAACACCTTTTGAAATACGTACTCACACAGATCATAAATACAGGCAGCAAAAGAATGTATACAGTTCAGTGGAGGGTTTGCCAATGAACTGAACAAAATCTGAAGGCCAGTCCCATGTTATATAAATATGCAACAGCCACTATAAACCTTTGAGATGAAAACATATTAATTTATTTCATTGCCATCTCCAGTCTCAGAGCTCACCAGTTTTCATACTTGAATCAAACCAGAAGTGGCAGCTCCCCTTTCGAGATGGTACTAGCCAACTTCCAAGGCTGACAGATTTCAGCAGCTCCTATTTTTTCCGTTGTCCTGAACCATTTTTTTTAATTCATCCAAAACTCTGAGCAGCAACTGCTGGTTTTGAATGACAAACTACTTTCATTCTGAAAGCCTGGAGGACTTAATGGGCCAGACAAGGGAAAACAAACTGAAGTGGCATCTAGACAAGATCACAGAATCAAAGAGTTGGAACGGGCCCCACAGGCCATCACATCTAAGTTTCTTCTCAATGCAGGACCTCTAGCTAGAGCAGTGTTTCCCAAACTCTTGTCTTCCAGGTGTTTTGGACTTCAATGCCTGGAATCAATGATCACTGGATAAGGTACCTTGGACTTCTGTGAGTCAAAGTCCAAAACAACCTGAAGAATATTGTTTGAGGAATCACTGAGCTAGGGCATTCCCAACAGGTAGCTGTTTACCCTGCTTCTGAAGACATCCAGAGAAAGAGACCTTGGTTCCATTGCTGAACCATTCTTACTCTCAAGAAGTTCCTTCTAATGTTCAATCAAAATCTACTCTCCTGTAACTTCAAACCATTAGACCTAGTCCTACCCTCTGGGACAGCAGAAAACAGGCCTGCACCCTCCTCTCTGTGACAGCCCTTGAGGTTTTTAAAGACTACAATCATGTCAGCCCCTCAACCTTCTCGTCACCAAGCTGAACATGCCCAGCTCCTTCCACAGGTCTTCTCCTAAGTTTGCAGGGGTGTTAACCAGTCCTGGATGGGGTTGCACTCCCCCTGAAAGACTGTGTTCACAGCTTGAGTGTGCTTCTGGATCCATCACTCCAAATTACAACCCAGACAGATGTGATGGCCAGGAGTGCTTCCTATCAGCTTTGGTTGTTCCACCAGTTGTGCCCCTTCCTACCATTGAAAGATATTAAGATGGTTGTGCACATACAGGTAACCTAAGGGCTGGATTTCTCCAGTGTGATGTACATTGAGGTACCTCCGTATCAAGTTCAGAAATTTCAATTAGTTCAAAACATGGCAGGCAGATTGGCTACTGGCACATCTGGGAGTGATCGTGTTATCCCAATCATATTATCCCAATGTTAAAATCATTCCACTAGCTGCCAATAAGTTTCTAGACAAGGTACAAAGTGCTGGTCATTAGCTTTAAATACAACAGATTACATGGTTTGGATAAAGGCTATGTACAGGATCATCTTCTTCCATACACTTCCTGTACACTCAGGTCCTCTGGAGAACATTTAACCTCAATCAGTCAAACTAGGCTGGCAACTGTTACTCAGAGGACACTTTTGTTTTCCCAGATTATGGAATGATTTGCAGGAGAAGATTGATCAGCTGGATATGCCGCCAGGGTTCAAAATGGCAAGGAAGACCAATCTCTTCCAGCAGACCTAATCAGATGATTTTTAAAGCATGAGTTTAAAAGTATGAATTGATTGCTTTTAATATGCATTGGTTTTATTTGCTCTTTTCGCTCCTCTTCTGTGCCTTCAAATCATTTCTGTCTTTAGAGCAATCCTAAAGCAAACCTATTACAGGGTTTTCTTGACATAATTTGTTCAGAGAGGGGTTGCCCTTGCCTTCCTCTGAGGCTGAGAGAGTGTGATTTGCCCAGTGTCCCCCAGTGAGTTTCCATGGCCAAGCAGGGATTCAAAACTTGGTTCCTATGTCTGAAGTGTTTTTAGTGGTGTCATGTGTCCAATCTGTTGCTGTATTTTAATCTGCTGTTCTTCCCCATGGGAAGGGCAGGTAAGAAACTATCATTATCAGCAACAGCTTCACTACTATTACTACGAGGATAGGACAGATTGGTGAGCTAAGGACAGAGTTTGGAAAACTTACTTTGGTGGACAACAATTCCCAGGATACCCCACCCAACACTGTCATGTTGGATAAGTGTTATTGTTGTTGCTATAATTTGTTTGTATAATATCATCAATAGTCATTGCCATCCATGGCCATGGACTGTAGTTCAAAGAAGCCATTTTAACAAGCTCTGGTCAAGGATCTACAACTGGAGGATGGACAGGAAATGCCAACAGAATGACAACTACTGCTCCAACATCACAATCCTCTCATCTGTCTCTGAGTTAGAAAGAGAGGGAGGCTTATTAATCCAGGTGCCATCAGTATACTACCAAATAAAGAATACTTAGATACAGGCATACTTCTATTAACAACGCCTCTGAGAGCGGAGCTTCTTTGTATAAAGTCTTTTTTATGCCCACCTAGCCTCACCCTTCCTTCTTATCCTCTGTTCAGCTGGAAGTATTTTTAGTAGCATCACTATCTGGAGGACGGTGAAGAAAGAGTAATACAGACTTTGAATAGTGGGATGCAGAAGCACATCTGCAGTGGACAATGTAACACACAAAGCTTGAGGTGGGAAAGACTGTGATTCTAATCCTAGTGTTGCCGTATGTGCCTGCTGTCCAGTAAAGAGCAGTTGCTGTCAGAATTCCTCAAGCATGCACAAACAGCAAAACAGAGAGAAGGTTGGAGCTGTTACGCCTGCTTCACCAGCTACCGTTATATCTATAACTTTGGCCAACAAATAGGAAATCATAAGAAAAGTAGAGGCTGGGGAAAGAAAAAGTCACCCCTGGATCTAGTTTGGGAGAAGCTTTCAGGGGATCACTAGAAGCTAAAAAAAAAAAGTTTTATATACAAGGATTACCAGACCTTGTTGTCATTTCATTTCATATGCGTGCATATTGTTAAGTTTTGGTTAAAAGTTCACTGAAACATGTTGAACTGCTCTTCTTTTCTGGTGTAGGAATCTATCTCCATTCTTTCCATGTGATGTCTGCCTCTGGTACCAGATTTCTGTTATTGGAGTAATGTCTAAGAATGCTTCTACTTTGTTAAATGAAGAATTTGTTGTTATTGTTTGTGTGCCTTCAAGTCAGCTTCAAGTTATAGCAACTCTAAGGTGAACCTATCAAGATTTATTTGGAAGGACTTTCCTTTTGCCTTCCTCTGAGGCTGAGAGGATGTGATATACCTGTCTTTAATTTCTAGAAGACTTACCATGGTACCCTGTTAGTGACCCCCATCAGTGTAACACTGGCATATGTCTCTTTGTGGTACTTGTAGCGGGGAAGAATTCAACAGCTCCCTTGACCAACAACCTTCAACTCCCTTAAAGCTCACATGTCATGCTGCCATCTCTAACACAGCCAGGGAGACCTCATCCTGGAGGATGACTGGACTATTGTGTGTCAAGCTACAAGTATACAGCTGGATGCTTTGTTATCCCACCCTGCTCTCCATCATCTGCAAAATGGCCATGGGGCAGGGGAAAACAAAACAGGTGGGTTTCTAGGGAGGGGAGAAAGGAGACAAGATGTATTTCCTGGGAGGAACTTTATATCGTCTCTCTCAATGCAGACTCAAAACACAACCTCAAAAGCATATGGGCTGGATTCCTCTTGGTATCAGTCACCTAAGTAAGCGTTCATAATTATTAACGTAACTAAAACAATGAGGGCCTTTCTGCACTACACCGTCATAATGCTATTATTCCACTTTCAATATCCTGATGGAATTCTGGGGTTTGTAGTTTACTGAGGCCCAAGAGCTCTCTGGCTGAGAATTCTAAATGCCCCTCTCTAAATTGCAAACCCCAGAACTCCACAGGATGTTGAAAGTGGAATAATAACACCATAACACTGTAGTGTGGAAAAGGCCTTAGTCACACCACCAAAAGAGTGCCTTTACCTCTGGATATATCAGTTTATTAACATAAAATTTCTTACAAAACAAAAAGTTATACACACCATATCATAATAGTATACCCAATATTTAACACACCACTCATACACATACAGTATTTCCTTCTTTTTTCCTCTCTTAACCTCTGTATATGTTACAATCACAATGGCCAAAATCCTGTTGATGTCACTGACACAGAGTAGTTCCCTTACACAGGAACTTGTACTTTTTTGGCTGTTGCGCAACAGACAAATTCATTTCAGGGTTGTGTAAGCAGCATTTCACAAATGTAGCTATTCCCTGTGGGCCTAAACCCTATTACTAGTCCTCACTAACTAGAGTAGAACCATGGACTCATTGGGACTTACCTCTGTGTTGACTCACCATTCAACAACCGATTGCATGCATCTACTCTAATCAGGGACTAAACTGGATTCCAGCCTTGCAGTTGCCCACATTCTTCAATGGCACATAACTTTTTTTTTTAGTGTCTTCAGCACATGGGGATTGCAGAAACCACCACTGTGCCTTCCCCACTGCACAATGGAAGAATAAATAAACACTCTGGCAGATAGACCACCATTTGTACAAATGCTGGTATTCAGGAGAAATACCACATAAGTGCCAATTTACATTACAGAAGCATAACTGCAAGAACATCATTGGGAGCTCACTTTAAGAAGTCTAATTTCTTTGGCCAAGTGGTCCACTCGAAAGGGAGGAAAAACACACAACTGCATACAGTTCTACACTGTCAATACACCCAAGGTAACCTTTATAAAGCTTCCCGAACCTTCATGAATTCTGACAACTGCACAAGATGATTTCACATTGCTCCAGGGGAGTACAAACCTGTACCTGAAAATAGTAACTCAGGGAAGGAGATGTATACATTACCATTAGAATTTACATGCATCATATGTGTATGCATTATTCTTAGACATGCACAAAATACCGAAGACCAGAGAATATATGAGATCACCCTGACACTAGCTGACATCCCAAAACATCAATTAAACCAGCTGGAGAAATGCAGAGTTTTCTCATAAGAAAGAGTAAAAATACACTATCTTCATAAACACAGGGGAAGGAAAATGCTTTGTATTTCCTCCCCCCCCCCCCAATTTAGAAGACTTTAATTTAAAAAAAATCAAGACATTTCTTTGATTCAACCTGATCGGGAAAATTACTCAGTAGGCATCAAAGCTTTACATTAAAAAGTCATCAGGCAATCACAGCATAGACTTCAGGACACATTTTTTGTCGTGGTTAATTTGGAAAAGATGAAAGCCACGCTAATTGCATTCGCACATCACGGCTGGCCAGGCCTTACTGGACCGGAGCCAAATTTACTAAAGAAGTGTCTGCCTACAGCAGGGGTGGACAAAGTGTGGCTCTAGGGCTGCATGCGAACCCCTTTGAAGCCCCTCCGTAAACAGCAAACCTGTTTCCTGTTCAACATTCCATAGGATGTTGAAAGTGGAATAATAGCACTATAACAGTCTAGTGCAGAAATGGCCTAAGTTGCAGAGAAGCCATGTATTGTTTGAGTTTTAAAATTACCTGTTTTTCAAAACCAGAAGTATACTTACATCTGCTTCCTGTTTTGTTTTTGTCTGGCTTTTGGTGGGAGGCAGCATTTATGGTCACTGGAGAATCCTCAGGTCAGAAAATCAAGCTCCAGACTGCCTGCAGTTCCCTGTCTCTGGCCTATAGGATCCCATCATCTTGCACACACCCAAACTGAATTACCTTGAATTGCATTACGACGGTGTGATGCGGTTTAGTCTATCTGTATTTTGAAACACGCAACCCAGAATATCCATGCCATGATATTTCCACTTTCTGTGTATGCTTGTGAAAGCTAGACAATGAAGAAAGTGGGCAGGAAGAGACTGACTCATTTGAAATGCGGTACTACAGGAGGGTTTTCTAGAAACCGTGGAGTACCGAAAAGACCAATAAATGGATCCAAGACAGCAAATCAACCCTGAAGTTTCCCTAACAGCCAAAATGATCAAAGTGAAGTTGGCAAACTATGGCCATATCACGAGCCAACGTCACTTGTTAGAAAAGACAATAATCCTTAGTACAGTGGCAGGCAGTAGGAAAAGAAGAAGAGGACATTAAAGGTGGATGGAGGCCACGATGCTGAGTCCGAAGGACCTCAGCAGGGCTTTTGATGGACAGGGTATCACGGAGGTATCTCTTTCATAGGATTGTGTTAAGCCTGAACTCTCATTCCCATTAGAAGAGAAGATGACTAAACTGGGGTTATTGAACTTTGGAAATAACAAGAGAGAACATAACTCACTGGAAAAGACTGGTAAAGAGGAAGACAGTAAGACAAGAGGAAGATCACGTCCATTGTTGTGTGCCTTCAAGTCATTTCTGACTTGTAGCAATCCTAAGGTGATCCTATCACACGGTTTTCTTAGCAAAGTTTGTTCGGGGGGGTTGTTTGAATCACAGAATCACAGAATCGCAGAATACTCTGAGGTTGAGAGATGTTACAAACAGGTTGATTCAAACAAGGAAGGCACAATTCTGAGCTCGCAAGACCTAAGCAAGGCAAATGATGACTGGGGCTCCCAGAGATCTCTCATTCATAAAGAGACCGCCATAAGTTTATTTGCCAGCTCGATGGCATATAACAACAAGGTGTGACTATACTACTCTGAAAGCTAGTTTGACAATGGCCATCCCCGGTTCGCGTCCTTCCAGATCTTTGGATTACAATGCAGCAGCCTCCACCAGTATAGCTAATAATTGGGGATTATGGAAGCTGCAGTCTAAATCACTTGGACAAAGCAGGTTAGATTGACCTGTTTTGGAATCCCAACATTAATGTGCTTGAGTTGGAAAAGAAAAAGTGTAGGTCTGTGTGTATGGACATCTCCATAATTTAGTTACATTTCTATCCAGCCTTTCCTCCAATCAGTTCTAGACAGTGCGTATGGCTCACCTCTGTTCCACATCATCTTCACAACAGCCCTCAGAGGTAAGTCTGTCTGAGAAAGAAATAAAAAATGGCCACAGACTACCCAATGAGTTTCATGACTCAATGGGGACCTGGAAATGGCTCTACCAAGTCCCAGTCCAACACTCTATTACACCAAACTACTGGGTATATGATAAAACCTCTTGCTATTCTCTCTCTTACAGGGCAATTCCATGCCTGTGTACTCACTGTGTTCCACAGGGCTTACTCTTTGGTAAACATGCTTAAAACAGCAACCTGCAATCCCATACCAACTTACTTGGAAGCAAGCCCCACTGAACTCAGTGGTGCTAATCCTAAGTAAACATGAAAGAACTGAAATCCTATGCAAACATGCTTGGATTTGAGCACACTGGGGCTTACTTTTGAGCATGGATGCACAGGAAACAGGAGCAAAGAACACGAAGCATTTCCAACTGCAGTAGAAATATTTTTCAATAGGCCAAGAGGAATTGGGAAATAACCTGCAGATCTGCAAATTACCCCATTCAGACAAATGAGCAAAACGATCATGATCTGTCAGGTAGGTTGACAGCAGATAAAGAATTCAGATTACACATTAAAAAAAATATTTTTACATTTCAGATTCCATCTTCACCCTAAAGAAAATCTGTGCAGCTCTTTTTAAGAAGCCCATTTAGAGCTCTGAATTTCTATCATTATTTTAATAGCTTGAGTTCCCCAGAGTAATCAGCAGGGAATAAAACCTACTGATCTATGCACTGGTGATCTGAATGCTAAACCACTGCTTGCCTGCATAAATGGAAAAGAATTAAGGAACCTTATGAAATTTGAGGGACATCTACACCAGCTGCTGCCCTGGAATACTGTGGCATAAACTATCACAAGCACACACACGCATACATACCCATCTAGTTCCCTAAAGAGCCATTTAGAAGCTCAATTAATCCAATGAAATTTGTCCATAATGGCTATCATGTCATGATCCCTTCATGCTGGCTCTTCACGATTGCCACCCATTTTTGGTAGGTTAGACTTTTATCCAGAACAGCAGAACAAAAGCAAAAAAACAAAACAAAAACAAGTGAATGCTTTCCCCCCAAGGCCAAGTTCCCCCCTCAAAAAAAAAAAATCTACCTGTCACAGTTGCGTAGATTCTAAACAAAGGTGACAGAATCGGAGAAATGTAAGAGTTTAGTCATCTAGCCCAACTCCCCGCTGATCCAAAAATAGGTAGGTTTGCTCTTCTATAGATTTGTTCTTCTGGGAACCTGGTTGTTCCTGGTTTCTAAACCAGAGAAAAAGAGGTCCCTCCACAAAGGGAAGAAGCATTTCACATCCATGAGGCTAAGAAGTGGCACCTGCTGGTGCTCATTTGATTTGCCCGTGGCCCGAAATTCTAATCCATCCTTTTATTTTTCAGAAACCACCCCTGCTTACCCTTGCACTGTAGAAATTTTCCTTGTAAGCTCCTTGGGGGCAGAGAGCTGTGCTCCTTCCTGGGCTGCTCTGTGAAGTATCACTTCCCCTGGTAATGCCACAGTAATATAGAGTCGAAGCTGGGAGGGGCTAGGAAGGAGGTGGGCTGGAAGGTGGTTTTCGGCTGCAACTCCCTCAGCCCTATATGGTGCAGCCAACTGTGAGGGATGATGGGTGTTCCACTCTGCAAACATCCGGAGGACCATAGCCACCCATCCCGGTGCTAAGAGGACTAAGGTAAAGCACTCACTGTCCAAAGTTAAGGATGCTTTAGCACTTCTTTCCCCTAAAAATGCTTCTGAACCAATCCAAAAATAGAGGCTGTAAAAGTTAATCTGGGGCAGCTATAATTCCCAGAGACTTATAGAGAACACGTAACAACAACAACAACCATAACAACAACTCTCAGAATCTCCAAGCCAGCATGATTACTGATCACGCTGGCTGGTGGAATCTGGAACTTGTAAAAAAAGTAACTTCCCCCAGCGCTTCCTTCAGTCAAACGTCATAGCACCTTGTTGTTGCGTGCCTTCAAGTTGTTTCTGACTTACGGGCCCTAAGGCGAACCTATCCCGCGGTTTTCTGAGGCTGAGAGTGCGTGACGCGCCTAAGATCACCCGCTGAGTTTCCATGGCCGAGCGGGGAATCGAACCCCGTTCTCCACCAGGGTCGTGGCTTCACGCTCAAACCACTCCACCACGCCGGCTCTCAAGACTTGCCCGCCTTCGGGTCCTTTACGACTTACGGCGACCCTAAGGACCTCCAGAGAAACCAAGCAGAAGTGCTTGGGCACCGGCGGACGGCAGTTTGCTCTCGGCGAGTGCAACAGGTCGCCTCAACCAGCCCCTTCCCGCACCCTCGAGGCTGCACTGCAGATCCCATCATCCCCGACCAGGCGGCGTCCCCCCGCACGCGCGCTCCCGTGTTGCCATCCACACTCACCGGACTGGGGAAAAGCATGCGGCTCCTCGCGGAAGGAAAGCGGGGCGAAGGGAAGCGCCGATCCTACGGGATCCCCCAAAGCTCCGAGTAGCGACCGGCGCGGGTGACCGTCGCCCTCCGCCGCTCCGGGCTCCGCGCGCCGCATGCTCGGAGGAGGAGGAGGCTGCCTCCGGTCTGGCGAGAGCCGGGGCGGCTTCTGCGGCGCGCCTCTCCCGCAGCCGGCTGGCCTCCCCCTCCCAGCCGGCGGCTCCAGCCGGCGGTCGCTCCGCTCTGCCCGGCCGGCGCCACACCCGCGCACCCGGCCACCCAGCCACGCGGGGCTCGCTTTTCCTCCCGCGCCAAGCCACGGCGAGGGCGACCGCGGCGGCCCCCGGGGCCTCCTCGCCGCGACCTGCCCCGCCTCTCTCCGTCGCCAGCGCTCGGGCTCCGGGCTCCGGGCTCGGCTCCTCCGCGGCCGCGGACGTCGCCCCATCTCGGCCCAGGCGCGCGCTAAGGCCACTTCCGCACTAGGCTGTTACAGTGCCATGGTTCCACTGTCAACCTACTGTGAAATCCTGGGGTTTGCAGTTTAGGATGCCAGCCTTGCGGTGGCCCACGTTGTCGCGTGGCTCATTGCTCTTTTTTTCAATGCCTTCGGCATACAGGGATTCCAGAAACTGCCACCCTGCCCTTCCCCACTGCACAATGAGGGAATAAGCCAACGCGCTGGCAGATGGACCATCATTTGCACAAAGTAGAAAGGTGATACAGCACAAGGGTATGAGTGGAAATTTATGCAGAAGCATGACGGCAAGAACATCATGGGGATCGAGAGGTGTCCTGCTCACTTTGAGAAGTCTAATTTCTTTGGACAAGTGGTTCACCCGAAAGGGAGGAAAAACACACAACTGCATACAGTTCCACACTGTCAACACACCCAAGGTAACCTATATAAAGCTTTCCAAACCTTCATGAATATTGACAACTGCACAAGATCACTTTGCATTGCTCCAGGGGAGTGCAAATCTGTACCTGAAAATAGTAACTCAGGGAAGGAGATGTATACATTACCATTAAAATTTACATACATCATATGTGTACACGTTAGTCTTAGATACACCCACAACACCAAAGACCACAGAATATATGAGATCACCCTGACACCAGCTGAAATCCCAGAACATCAATTTAAGCAGCTGGAGAAAAGCAGAGTCTTCTCATAAGAAAGAGGAAAAATACACTATCTTCATAAGAACAGGGGGAGGCCCCTCCCTAAACTGTAAATGCCAGATGTTGAAAATGGAATAATAGCACTATAACAGTGTAGTGCGGAAATAGCTAAGGGGCTACTGCGTGCCCCGGACTCTTCTCCATCACAATTGAAGGGCATCTGGTCTTTATTTTCCCCCAAGGCACTAGCCCTCCTTGTAGACCAGAAGCAAGCTGGGAGGAAGATCAGAAGTGGAGTCAGACCATGGGTGAGTCCAGATCAGCATCCTCAGCTCTAACAGGAGTGCTTTGATGGCGTATTCCTACATGGCAGAATGGGGTAGGACTGGATGACCCTTGAGGTCTCTTCCAGCTCTCTGATTCTAGGCAGCAACAGCTTTCCAGCAGAGAGATAGCTAAGGGGAAAGGGGCAAAATGAGGACATTGCCCCCCAAATAAGAATTCTACCCTCTCAGGTGAATTTTTCGTTCGGTTTCCTGGAGCTAAGTTATATAACAGTTTATAGGTCATGACCATCACTTTGAATTCCTGTGAGTACCCTCCAATATGTCCCACTTTGATGAGGATAGTCTTGATTGGTTCTCTGTTCTCCCAGTTTTTCGACTGCTTTTAATATTCACTGATTTCTCTCTCCTCCTCCCACTTACCCCCTTTGTCTTCAACTTCCCTGAGTTCTTACAAACTGAGTTTAAAGTGCAAAAGTAGTTTGAAATCAATTATCTGGCACAGGAGAAGGAGAAGAAGGTGTGGATTCATGACCTTCCCAGCAGAGCCAGACAAAAGCAAACTGGCGCAGCCTCTCCCAGTTTTTGTGTTCTTCCTCCCTCCTTTGCCATCTTGACCAGGCTCTGATCTTGCTTGGCCACATGTCTCCTGCTTTTCACCTGTGGAATATTGGAGGTGTGCCTGGAGATGGACCAGTGCCCCATGAAGGTATTATAACAGGGAACTTGTGTTGTTTCTTTTAACTGGTCCTGGTCATTAATCTGGTTGGACCATTTCAGCCCTGCTGAAGTTTCTGAACACTGTTCAAATGCAGACCATGTTATGCTCATCCAACAGGATGCAAACAAAGACAGGCATCACCGTGGAACAGTTGGACATCTCCAGGAATAGGTGCATTTGGCATATGAGTTTTCAGCTCTGTCGATTACTCCCTATCTACTACCAACAGCTGGCTTTCTAGGCTCAGGAGTGAATTCAGGAGTACACTGTGAAACTGAGTTTCAAAGCAGTGCAAGTCCATTTAGCCCCCAAACGAAAACCACATTTCCCAGGTAACCAAAGCAGGAGACAGGTGAATGGGTACAGGAGGAGGAGGTTGGAGGTTAGAAGTTCCTGCAGCTACCAGAATCCAGCTGCCAACATAGCCATTCTCAAGCATCAGAGTCTTCTTGTCCTTTCCACTTATTCATCCTTTCCTCTTCAAGGGATTTCATTTTTCTTCCTACTAAGGCTTTTGCTTTCCTCTGTTATTTCTCCTGTCTGGTTTAGACCATAAACACCTTGGGAGCAGAGACCTGTTGCCTAGATTATTTTGCAAGCCTCCAGAACCATCTGCAAGGAGCAGATAGGACAAGTAATAGAAATTGAACAGGTAAAGGTTTTCCTTATCATTGCAGTTATGTGATTAAAATCTACACTGACAGATAGCTTTTTCTGTGCCTACAGGGACACGGATTCATCCTGGATCCAGAAAGTACAGAATTGTCTGTGGTTCTTATAAGGCTACAATTCTAAATTCTTTCCATAGGACTGACTTCTGAGTAATATAGCCAGGTTGGTCACCGGTAGACCTAAAACCGACCATATAACACCAATTTTAAAATCTCTTCATTGGCCGCCTATTAGTTTCCGGGCACAGTACAAAGTGTTGGTTATTACCTTTAAAGCCCTTCATGGCTTGGGGCCAGCCTACCTGCGGGAACGCCTTCTCCCATATAATCCGCCCCGCACATTAAGGTCCTCTGGGAGGAATTTACTGCAGCCAGTTAGAACTAGGTTGGCTGCGGTTACCCAGAGGACCTTTTCTTCTATCGCTCCCAAGTTGTGGAATGGCCTGCCAGAGGAGACCCGGCATATTACCAGTCTGGACTGCTTTAAAAAAGCGGTCAAGACTGATCTCTTCCAACGGGCCTTCCAAGACTAGCATTTTCATTGCCTCCCATCAATTGTCTTCTTGTTCTGTTAATAGTCAACTGCTTGTTAACTGTTGTGTGTTTTAAGGGGTTGGTTTAGGTGGGTTGGTGGATGGTGAGGATTGGGTATGTTTTTAATCTCTTTTAATGTATTTCACGTATTTTATGTTGTTCGCCACCTCGATCCTTGTGGAGAGGCGGGATAGAAATAAATTTTATTATTATTATTAATATTATTATTATTATAGGACTGAAAGTCATTTTGAATCCTGATCCTGTCTTCTGGGGCAGCAGCTACCATTCGTACACTTTCCGTTCCATAGTCCAAGTCAGTGGTTCTTAATCAGAGGTCCATGGATACTTAGGGGTCCATGGAGCCTTGCTGGTGGACACCAACAGCAGTGGCAGCAACAGGGATGCACCAGCAAGGGTGCGCAGGTTCCAAAACGGTTCCCTTATTTGCAAACAAGGGAGGAATTTAGGTGTGCACACATGCCTCCTGCCATGTCCCTTTCATCAGGGATGTGGCAGTAGGGGAGGTAGGCACTGAGGAATGTGGTGGGAAGCATGTGCACATGCCCAAACTGCTCCCTTGTTTTGTTAACAAGGGGCAGTTTCAGCACCTGCACAAACACACACATACACACACACACACACACCTGCTGCTGCTGTATCCCTGATAAAAAGGACACAGTGGCAGGTGATATCTGCACACTCAAACTATGTCTCTGGAGACCAGGGTTTGAATCTCTTCTCAGTCATAGAAACCCAATGGGTGACTGCAAGCAAGTCACATTCTCTCAGCCTCAGAGAAAGGCAAAGACAACAAATCTTGCCAAGAAAACTGCATGATAGGGTCACCTTAGAGTCTCTATAAATTAGTTTTCAAGGGAAGGGAGCATAATAGCTAGAAAGAACCTTCCCTGGACAGTGGAAGTTTGTTGTTGCATGCCTTCAAGAGACTTCTTCTGGCAACCCCAAGGTGAACCTATGACAGGGCTTTTTTTGGCAAGATTTGTTCAGAGGGGGTTGCCTTGCCTTCCTCTGAGGCTGAGAGAATGTGACTTGCTCAAGGTCATCCAGTGTCTGAGTGGGGGTTTGAATGCTAGTCTCCAGAAGCCTTAAATAAATAAATATTTGGAATTTGAATATTTATTATCTAAATTTAAATATTTAAATATTGAGTTAAGTCTTGGGGGACCCTGGCAACAAATTATTTTTACAGGGAGTCCTTGGTAATGTTACCCTGATTTCTGGGGTCCCTTGGGGAACCCCTCAGTGTGCTCCACGTGATGGGGAATGGAAACTAGCCAGAGCACGAGCTATAGCAATGCAAGAGGCAGGGTAACCTAGTGGGGTCTTTTTACCCAGTTTTTACAGGGTCAGGCCAAGCCAAAAACCAAACAAAAATGTCCAATAAATAATTTTATTGAAGGAAAGTCTCACGCACCAATCCAATCACTCACGCACTCACTCAAGACCTATTAAGAAGCAAAAGAGAGGAAACTGCATAGGAGAATATTGAAGAGGTGTAGCTGGGGTGATACTGCACCTTTGTCCTGAAGTCCTTGGTCTGGGAAAAACAGCAGAGAAGTGGGGCTCAGCATGGAGAGGGCTGAGGGAATCACTCAAAAGAAAGAGAAATGGTCTGCTGGGATGACCGGGAGTGATCCAAAGAACCACTCAAAAATAGGGACTATTTGTAGGGGAAAAAGTACCTGGAGGACTAATCCCTTCCCGTGGAGAACAATGGGTGTTGGAGCGATAACGAAACTCCACCCTGGTAATTTCCTTTGTGGGATGGGATTGCAAGGTGTTGCCAAAGTCTCAGGATCTTTGGCTGTGTTAGTTTGTGGTGTGACTTCATGTAAATGCTCCTCGCCTGATGGAATGTTTGCTCAACTTGGGGCAGACACGCTAATCCCCTCAAGTCGGCTTCTAAGGGGCTGAGGACCCTTTGTTTATTGCGGATTTACACATCTTGAGGTTTCCTGGGCCTACGTGATGGGGGATTTTACTGGCCTCACCTGGTTTTTGGTCTCTTGACCATGCCTGCCTGTGTGCCCCTTCGGGGGACCTCTCAGGCACACAGAATCATATTTTAACATCAAAATTGTAGACCCCGGGACAGGGTTTTCCAGTGAGATAACAGTACAGAAAAGGTTAAGAATCACTGGTCCAAGTCATTTATAAAGATCTCGAGCAGCAATGAGACCTGCCCAGAACTCTGTGAAACCTCGTTAGTTGGACCGTCCATAAGCACCTGGTGCCTAGTCTCCTTTTTTTCTGCTGATTTATTGTACATGCTTTCCAGCACTTATTCCTCACCTTAGAGTTACCATAAGTTGGAAACGACTTGAAGGCACACAACAGCAACAAAGTTTCCTTAGTCCAATTCAACTGTGGGCATGCTCACCCATATCTAAACCTGAGTCAGTACTGAACAGACTCAAGAGAGTCAAATGTGGTTTTGTTTCAAGGGAAATGTTGCTCCGTAAGTAGATCAGGGCTCAGAACTTTTACTTTTTCAGATGACCACTCCCAGAAATGGTTAAGGATGCTTTTGCTGTGGATTTCGAGCATTTCCACGGAGGGCTGGACCCTCAGGAATATCCAGCAATGCTATTTTGTTATTCTTTTCTTTTTAAAAAAAAAAATTAAAACATACAATTTCAATACAGTAAAACTACAATCTACAAACAAAACATGCAACAAATCTCTCCAAATCTCACTTGATTTTTTTCCAAATTTTATCATACTTTTGAAAAAGTTTTGCATTATGTGACTGAAAGATAATCCCCAAACATTTCACATTCTTTGCAATTTTAATACCTGTCTTTTCAAACAGTGATCACTGTTGTCTTTTAATTATATTAGCTGTAATCATAACTGTCTTGTATTTATTTCACATGAAACCTGTCATAGGTGCAAAATTTGTTATTAGGGATGGGCCAACCGAATCTTCGAACCCTTGGGAAGGATTCAAGATTCGTGGATCCGAATCCCCACGGCAAAATAGGCAAACGGAATCTTTCGAATCCAGAAGTGCCCACTGCCCTCCCTCATATTCCAGCCCTCCATGCAGGAGCAGTGTGCAGGGCACACCAGAGCCTGTACTCACACAAGCACCTGGAATCAGGCCCACAGGGGCGAATAGGGAAGACGATGGCTGCACTCCTGCAAGCCCCGGGAACTGAGCTCACTCGAGTGCCCAGGATCAGGCCCACAGGGGCGAGTAGGGCTGGCCGTGGCCACGTTCCTGCAAACCTCGGGGCCTGAGCTTATGCGGGCACCCAGGATCAGGTCCACAGGGAAGGGTAGGTTCCTGCAAGCCCCAGAACCTGAGCTCGCTGCGGCAGGGATGTGAAAAGAGGGACATCGCCCCTTCTCTGCACCCCCACCACTACTGCTGCCGGTGCCAGCGCTTTGGAGGTGGCCTGCAGGGATGTGCAGAGTGGATGATTGCTTTTTAAATCCTTTTTTAAAAAAGGATTGGAACGATTTGAGATTCGTGAGATTTGTGGATTCCCAGAACATTCCTGGGATTCGGATCCAGATTCGGATTTGGAAAACTCTGGATTCATCCCATCCCTGTTTGTTATTATCACCAGAAGCTTTCTAGTGGGTCTTGCAAAAAAAAAAATTACAAGATCATCTGTGAATGCTCTCAGCTTAAAAATTTGTTTCTTGATGGTGATTCCTGTGAGAGAGCCCGGAGTTGTGGCTAGCAGAGCAGCCTAGTAACAGAGGGTGATGTGATCAGATTGGCTCTCTGACTGAAGAACCCAGCCCTAGCCGGAGGGAAGGGCTATGGGGGAAGACAGCAGATAGCATATATATAATGGTGGTGTGGGTTAGAGTTAATCCTTCAGTGAGTTTCATAGATAGGATGTCAGAGCATACAGTAAACCAAAAGAGGGTTTTCTGGGAGAGGGTTAGCTTCTTAGAGACCTAAGTGTGGGGCAGAAAAATAACCAAGCCACTTCGGAAAGAGTCGAAGAGTGGAACCCTGGGTGGGGAAATAGATCTTTGTGCTGGGAAAGCCAAACGGGGATGTGAGTGAAAGCTCTGTTGAGGAAACACGGAAGTGTTTTGAGGAAAATAGCTATCTGTGCAAAACTGTTATTTTGCTTGAATCTTTCTGAATCCTCAATACCTTTTCCCGTGTTAGTTCTTTTAATAAAGATTTCATTCTATTTTTCTACAGGTACAGCCTCAATAGAGTGTTTTCTTCTGTTTAATTTCAACAACATGCTGCCACAGGTTATCCATTCCCTTGTGGGGTAACTATTAATAAGCTTGGCCCCTTATCCACAAAGGTTGCGGGTTTTAAGGAAAGCAGGGGTGTGATTAAGTGTGGGGAGGGAGCCAGGGTGTGATAATAAGATTAAAAGGGGCGCTGCTTCTCCAGTGAGGGAGAAAAGAAAGCAGGCCTGGTTTGTCTGTGCTCTCGGCTAGCCCAATCTTTGCTGAACAAGCCCAAGCGTTCCTTTCCTGTTTTATCCTCTCCCCACACAACACAACACATACACAATCCACCCATCCATGAAAATTCCTTTAATATTTTCCTATAGTCTAATGTCTTCGTTTAACACTTGCAAAATCAAAATAAACAATAAAGGGGACAATGGGCATCCCTGTCTAGTCCTCTTCAGTATATCACAAAAGTCAGATTTTTCCCCCATTTACTAAAACTTGTGCTTTCTGCTTTGAATAAATAGCCATAATCCATTTTAAAAAGTTTGGGGGAAAAGTATAATCTCTTCATTTTCTCAAAATTCTGGTTGACAGATCTTTAAAAATTGTAATTTCTCTTCCATCTGTTTGAAGTCTAGTTGTGAAATGCTGCTGAAGTACTTGATCTCTCACTCTCTTTTTCACAAAGTAAATTGTCACATCTCTTGGCAGGTTTCTTTGTTTGACTATTCTTGAATTAATTAATTGAATTAATTCTATACATTTGATCAATTTCTGAACTAATTTCTCTGCCTTGCGTTTGAAGGAACTCCACCAAAGTCTCATATACCCTTCTGCGTATGTTATCGTTCTTCCTTTCCGGTATCCCCTGCATCCTCAGATATTTCTCTCTTTCTTTCAATTCCAACAATGCCAGTGCATCTAAGGTCTTCTCTTTTTCAGCTGCCAGTTTTTCCTTTGCCTCTTTCAGAACTTTAGTTTTCCTCTCTTCAGTTTCACCTTTTTCCTTCAAGTGCTACATCTCAGTGTCAGTCTGGGATAGAGAAACTTTTACTTCCCTCAAGTCTAACTTCACTTAAGTTGAAAATTGCTGCATCTCTTCCTTACGCTCCTCTGTCTTTAGCCTCTGTGATTTAGCCTCTGTTCTGATTTGATGTATCTCTGCCATTAGTTCTTCCTTCACGTTTTTCATCTCAACAATCAGTGTTTGATTTGATTTCACCTCCTTGGTCTTATCCATAGATCCTCTCTATATGGCTGGGATAGTTTTTGTTCAACTACTAAGGCTCATTTTGCAAGCCTGGTAACTTCTATCTCCTTATCCTTTGATATCTCTCAAAATTTAGACATGATAACTGACAGTTACCACTTAAAATAAAATTTAAAATCCAAAAATTTAAAACTCAAAGAAAAAGGGGAAACAAGAAAAAAGAGAAAAGTATGATTCTTTAAAAATATAAAAAATCACTAAAAGTTTTTAAAAAATTAAAAAATAAATTTCATAAATTTCACTTCCAAAAACCTTTTCTTTAAAAAAATTAAAAGTCCTTTCTCCCTTCCTCTCTTTCAATCCTTCTCTTAATTTAAGAAAAAGAGGAGAAAGAAAAAAATAGAAAAGAGAGGAAAAAATTAAGAAAAGGAAAAAAGGTTTTAAAGGATTAAAAATAGCTGAATATCACTTACAAGTAGTTAATTGAGCAATTGATTAAAATTTGGAAAGGTAAAGGTACAAAATATAAAAATTTAAACTTTTTTTTACTAAAAAAATAAAATAAATGGAAAGGGGGTAAAACTTTTTTATCTCTGTTTTATCTCGTTTTCTCTTCTTGTTTCTCACAATAATTGTTTAGAGATTGTTAAATACTATTTTCCAGACCTTTCAATTTACACAGCTTTACATTGTTCTGTATTAAAGCTTGCTGTTTATTCCTGTTTTCATCACCAGATGACAGTGCAGGTTAGGCAAGCTCTGCCGTTCCATCTGTTTTTATCAAAGGAAAGTGAAAAGTAAAAAGGATTCAAAAGACATTTGCTTCCTGTTATTGTCTGAAGCAGTGTGGCAGTAAGTCTTATCAGTGTTCTCAGTTTCCTACAGTAAAAGATTATTTTTCCCTACTCCTTCTTTACTTCTGTTAATTACTTAGGACCACTTGGCTGCTATTATAAAGAAAGAAAAAAGTTCCCACTAACATTAAAAGAAGTTATAAGCTTCAGTGAAGTTCTTTAAGCTTCAGGGCTTTTTCTATTTGGAGGATGCTTTGCCACAACTCCAGCAGAGTTAATTTGTAGTTAAAAGTCAGAAAATCCAGTCACTCCCTCCTTGTCTTTGTAGAATGACCTCCTGCCAGGATATACCTGTCCCACATTGAGGGAGCATTGTAATTCAAATGCTTCTCCAATTGTTCTTTACAAAATCAGTAGCACAGAAATTAGTTTGCATAAGCAATGGCTTCAGAGACAGTGCGGAGTTCACCCCAGACTTTGCCAGTCCACCCACTACCTGAAAAAGACTTATTAAGCCCCCACTGACTGAACTGGCTGCAAAAACTTGACCAGCGTGGGCTTTGAACATTCTCTGTCCCCAGGGAAATTTTCCTTTCGGTCAATAGTGGATTTGACAAGCTCTTGACACCTCTGGTGTAGGATGCCTTAGCAGCCTTTCCTAAAACAGACTGCTTTTCTCTGTTTTCTGACCAGAAGTCCCCCTATTCTGTGATTCTGTGACTCTCTCCTTTGTGTCAGATGCACACCTTCATGTGGTGGTGGGGGAGGCTTGACAGTGTCGGAGAGCTGAGAGCAATGTCATCAGGAGGCAGTGTTACAGCTATAGGGTTAAAAGTAGGGTAAAACCTGTTAAAATCAGGGATGAAAGTGTTAAGAGCAAGGTTGCAGTTAAATAGTAAGAAGTCGGGCATGACGATCACAGAAGAGTTGCGTAACTTCAGCGCTGATGGTGAGAGCATCAAAATTGTTAAAAATGTCCTTTACCTTCACGTCATCAGTCAAAATGGAGACCGTGGTCAAGAAATCAGAAGAAGACTAGGGACCTTTACCAGTGGCAGAGCTTGGTGTGTGTGGAGGGGAATGGGGCCATGGTGCATGGGGGCATGGCTGCAATGTGTGGGGACATGGCCAGGGCACGCAGAGGCATGGCTGCAAGCCAGGACACCCCAAAAACATTGCCACCCAGGGCGAAGTGCCCTTACCGCCCCCCTGTTCCTACGTGACTGGCCTTTCCTCACTACATTGTTGTAGTGCTATTGTTCCAGTTTCAACATCCTGTGGAATTCTGGGGTTTGTAGGTTACTGATGCCAAAGAGCTCTCTGGCTGAGAATTCTAAATGCCCCACCCTAAACTACAAACCCCAGGATTCCATAGGATGTTAGAAGGGGATTAATAGCACTATAACAGTGTCGTGCGGAAAGGTCCTAAGGCTTGGAAGGATATCTATAGCGGGATTAGATAGGTTCCTCTAGAGTAAAGATAAGTAAGTGAATATCAAACACAGAATCATTCATGTCATAGCATTTCTGATTTTCTATATATAACTGTAAAAGTGGCTCAAAGCTGGAAGGAGGGGAAAGTCAATTCACTGAAAACGTGTTGTTGGGGCATTATTTGACAAATCCCTTCAAAAAGAATGGATCTGAGAGCAAATCAAGCCTAAACCTTCACTAGAAGTCAAAATGACTAAATGGAAGTTAACATACTTTAGACATATTGTGATAAAACATGTTTGTTGGACAAGACAACAATGCTGGGAACACTGAGTTGTTGTAGATAAAAAGAAAGAGTTTATTTCAGATGGATTGATTCAGTCATGGATGTCACTGCCTTGAGTTTGCAAGACCTGAGCAAGGAGGTTCATAATAAGATCAATAATGAACAACATCTACAATGAATGCCTCAGTCAGCATGCTCACTGACCTCGGATTCCTGTTCCAGAATGTGTTTGTGTACTGCAAAATGTATTTCAAGGACCATCAGTAATAATGTGTTGAAGTGCTCCTCCATTGCAATTGTCCTCTTTTACCTTGCCCAATACTTCCCACTCTCATTTATGTTAATATGACCTGAGAGCTGTCTTGAATTGCAAGGCCTTCATACACACAATGAACTTTCTGCACCGATATCTAGGATGAAAATGACAGGTCAGAAGAGAGATTAATCATCAGCAAGTAACCCTGATCCAAGTGCGGGATATAACATACACCATCTTTGTCCTCCAAAGGCACCATATAATTCTTAGAATCAGAGTTCTCTGTGTGCTTAACATCAATCAAAAGTACCTCCCTTGAGAATCCATCATTTCTTGAAAGGAAATCAGAAGGTTGCATTTTGTGCATTGGATTGCCAAGTGGGTAGGGCCATTTCCGCACTAGACTGTTATAGCGCTATTATTCCACTTTCAACATCCTATGGAATCCTGGGGTTTACAGTTTAGGGAGTAAACTGTAAACCCCAGGATTCCATAGGATGTTGAAAGTGGAATAATAGCACTATAACAGTCTAGTGTGGAAATGGCCTAGAATAGTCTGGGATAGATTTGGCCCTAGAACTGAGATGCCACAGGGTTCTGTCCTGGGCCCAGGGCTAATCAACATCTTCATCAATGACTTGGATGAGGGAGTGGAGGGCATGCTGATCAAATTTACAGATGATACCAAATTGGGAGGGGTTGCTAATACACCAGAGGATAGGATCAAATTTCAATACGACCTTGACAGATTGGAGAGCTACGCCAAAGCTAACAAAATGAATTTCAACAGAGAGAAATGTAGGGTCCTGCACTTGGGCAGAAAAAATGAAAGTCACAAGTATAAGATGGGGGACGTGTGGCTGGTACATGTGAAAAGGATCTAGAAGTCTTGGTAGATCACAAGCTGACTATGAGTCAGCAGTGTGACACGGCAGCCAAGAAAGCCAACGTGATTCTTAGTTACATCAATAAGAGTATAGTGTCTAGATCGAGGGAGGTAATGGTACCACTCTATTCTACATTGGTTAGGCCTCATTTGGAATATTGTGTCCAGTTCCAGGCACCTCATTTCAAGAAGGATGTCGACAAGCTGGAACGTGTCCAGAGGAGGGCAACCAAAATGGTGAAGGGTCTGGAAGCCATCTCCTATGAAGAATGCCTTAGGGAGCTGGGTATGTTTAGTCTGCAGAAGAGAAGGTTAAGAGGGGACATGATAGCCATGTTTAAATATTTGAAGGGATGTCATGTTGAGGAGGGAGTGGGCTTGTTCTCTGCCGCTCCAGAGATTAGGGCATAGAGCAATGGATTCAAGCTGCAGGAAAGGAGATTCCACTTGAACCTCAGGAAGAACTTCCTGACGGTCAGAGCTGTCCGGCAGTGGAATATGCTGCCTCCATGGAGTGTGGTGGAGTCTCCTTCTTTGGAGGTTTTTAAGCAGAGTCTGGATGGCCATCTGTTGGGAATGCTTTGATGGGTGTTCCTGCATAGCAGGGGGTTGGACTCGATGGCCTCGCGGTCTCTTCCAACTCTGTGATTCTGTGATTCTATGATTCTATGAACTGTGACCTGATCAAGAGCAATGCTTTCCACAATATGCAGGTAAAAGGCAATGGCAAACCACCTCTGATATCCCTTGCCTAAGAAAACTTTATGAAATTGATGGGTCAGTAAGTAAGTCAACAGGGAACCTGAAGACACATATTGCTTTGCAACTTTCTGATGCCTGCATGGCTAGTTGCTCTTAAAAAAGCATAGCTGGAGAGATCTCTTGAAAAGTTGAGGAATCTAGACACTATAATTAGCTCAAAGGCCATATGTTCATATATGAGCTGGCCCAACTTTTAAGATCTTTGGGAGGAGGCTTTCTCTCTGCCCTACCACCATCACAGATATGTTTGATAAGGACTCAGGAGACCGCCTTCTTGGTGGCTGCTCCCAGGCTATGGAATTCCCTTCCATGGGAAGTCCACTTAGGCTATTTCTACACAACACTGTTATAGTGCTATTATTCCACTTTCAACATCCTGAGGAATTCTGAGGTTTGTAGTTTACTGAGGCCAAAGAGCTCTTTGGCTGAGAATTCTCAAGGCCCCTCCCTAAACTGCAAACCCCAGGATTCCACAGGATGTTGAAAGTGAAATAATAGCACTATAACGGTGTAGTGTGGAAGGGCCCTTAGTCTGCTTCCGGCTGTCTTTCTATTGGCAGGCAGTTCTTTTTAATTAGGCAATCCTTTGAGTGATTTTTAACTACATGGCAGAATGGTGTTGAAGGTCTGCTGTGCTATTTTTTTTTCTCATGTGCTTTTAATTGTATTTTAAACTATTTTTATTTCCTTTTAATAGTACTGCTGTTTATTCTTAAAAAAAACTTTAGTAATACAAACTTTTCAACAATTATTGCAAGGCACCTTGAATATTTTGGTGGGAGAAAGGCAGGGTATAAACTGGATGAATGGATTCTTGATTTGTCTGATGGACTTAGTTATTTTTTTTTCAAATAGTTTTAGTTTTTAAAACTCATTTAAAAGAATTTCCTCATGGGAAGAGAGATTCAGCAGCAGAAGAGACTGTTCCAGAGGGTGATGGACTTCTGTTCTGTAAAGGTTTTAAACAAAGCTTGGATGGCGGTCTTTTGGGAGTTTGATGGCCCTTGTGGTCCTTTCAAATGGTATGATTCAATTATTCTACTTGGTTACTTTTTTACTTTAGAAACCTGTAAGGTGACTAATAGAAATTTTTAAAAATATGACAGTAACCATTTTGAAAAAGGGAAAAAACAACATAATGCATCACGTTAGAGCTATAAAAAAATGCGACAGGTTGGTTAAAGAGATTTTAATCATACATCACTGAAAACTCCAACGAAAACATCTGAAGTAACATTGAAACTTTGAGTAAATAGGATTTACTTTGCATGTGCTCTGAGGACACTGTGGCACCCTGAAAGTGCCAAATCTGGTCTGAGTTTGGGAGCTAAGCTGGATTACTTCTGGCTACTTCCTGAATAGAAAGCCAATATGGTGTAGTGGTTTGAATGTTGGACTATAGCCCTGGAGATGAGAGCTCCAATCCCTGCTTGGCCGTGGAAACCCATTGGATGACTGTGGGCACATCACACACACACTCAGCCCCAGAAAACCCCATGATAGGTTCACCTTAGGGTTGATGTAAGTTGGAAGTACTTGAAGGCATACCACCACTACAACATCTGGATGGCAGACCACCAGGAAATCCCAGAGATCTGCCTGCTTGTCAGATCTGGTCAATGATCTAACTTAATAGAAAGCAGTTGGTTTGGTCCTGTGTTCTAGGACAACAATGAATTAAGATCTATTGGGAGCAACTTCTCTGAGAGAGAGGTGTGTGTAGTGGTTAGAGTGCAGGACTTGGGATGTTCAGGTGCAGATCTCATTGAGCCATGAAACACACTGAGCAATACTGGGCTGGTTATGCTCTCTATTTCAGAGTAAAGCAAGAGAGTGACTGGCTCTTGTAAGGACAACAACTGAGTGGATGGGAGCCACATATGGATGGAATCACTGGAGGGAAGGTAAGATAGAAGTCTTCTCGTTGTTGTTGCCATTGTTTTTCCCAGTTTGGAACAAGGTGCCATACAACAGTTAAACATTGTTTAAAAATTCACTACCTACAACAGTTTAAAAAGTAATTATCAGAAAAATTAACCACCAGTTAAGACATAAAAGATTAAAAACAGAAGGAGGAAGAGGAATCTAGCACATTATGCAACATCTGTTTCCCTAAAAAAATCAAGTGTCGGAGACATGCCAGAATAAAAAGGGTTTAACCGTCTGCAGAAAGATAGCAAGGAGAGTGCCAGTCTAGCCTCTCTGAGAAGGGAGTTCCAGAGCCTGGAGGCAGGCACTGAGAATGTCCTCTCCTGTGTTCACACCGGGTGTACCTGTGATGGCAATAGGACACCATGAAGGTCCTCTTCAGCAGATCTCGAAACAGAGACAGGTTCATTTTAACAACCACTGGCGTAGTTTTTAAAATGCTTTTGAAAACATCGCTGCTGCTGCTGCTGCTGCTGATGATGATGATGATGATGATGATTTACAGTTAGCCCTCTATACTAAGGTTTCATTCCAAGAAAGACACCCCATGGATATGGATACCCACATTTTGGGTGCTCAAGTCCCTTTATGTACAATGGTGTTGGAAAATGGCATCCCTCATATAAAATCGCAAAATCAAAGATTGCTTTTTGGAATTTTATGGGAGAGGGAATATTTTCAAGATGTGGCTGATCGAATCTGTGGGTACAGAATCTGTGGACTGTATTATTATTAGTAGTAGTAGTAGTAGTAGTATTTTATCATCATCATCAATATGGTTTAGATTTTTTTCTTCTAAACTATGCTGTGAGCTACCTTGAGTCCCATGTTGAGAGAATGGCAGGCTATAAATCAAATAAATGAATCTCATTTTTTAAAACAAAAACAAAATAAGGGCTGAGACCCTGCATCAAAGGGATAAAGTGTAACTGTACGCTAAGGATGGAAAGAATATGTGAAGTTGTTGGGGAAAAAAATTCAGGTAGTGGTTACTTTTACATCTGAAAATCCCAACCAAGAGAATCCCTCTCAAACTCATTTCACATTTCCTCCTCCAGGTTTCAAATAGATTCGAGGCCCACCCCAGCTGACACTTACTTATTTCCTGTTCCCTTAAGGTAGAAGAATTGGGGGGGGGGGGAGCCCAGTCAGGAGAGTTGTAATGAACTTATAGCTGGTGCAAGATGGCAGCATCTGCATTGTTGTGGACTGGCTATCAGAAAACAGGTGGCAAGGGCGGTTCTCTCTGCTCGGCTGCCCCCGGCCCCTGCGATACAAGAAGTGAAGAGATGAGCTGAACATGAAAGGCTATAGCCTCACTGGTCTCCACAATCCCAGTGCATCAAGTGGGACTTTGGAGGCACTGATGAACAGTTACACACCATCCAGGAACATGCAACTGCGTATGCAATGTTTTGTGTCATTGATTTCAAGTCATTTCTGACTTATGGCAACCTTAAGGCAACCCTATCACAGGGTTTTCTGAGGCTGAGAGTGGGTGAAGCACCCAAGGTAGGTCATCCGATGGGTTTCCATGGCCGAGTGGGGAATCAAACCCTGGTATCCAGTGTCATAGTCCAGTGTTCAAACCACTACACCACTTACACAACTGTGAACTGTGAACTTACACAACTGTGAACTGAATACAGACATTACACAATTATAAAAAAAAATACAAACACATACATTAAGGAACATACAGTACCTTAGAATAAAACTCAACACAATTTCACTGGTCCCTTCATTTCACAGCCAAGAGAACTGGCTTTGTGATCAAGAGATCTGTGTAAAATGAAATCAACTCTCTGGAAATTGTCTTGTTTTTCATGAGAGGACATCTGATAGCTCATTTCTCAGCTGTTGCAGGAAAAAGTTTAGGACTCTCTGTGCAAAAGTTAGGTAGACTGTCAGATTTTGGGGGAAAAAAAGGAAACGGTTCACATTCCATTCCTGCTGGTTTCTTCCATCAAAGACTTGGCAAAAAAAAGGAAGCAGCTGCAATATAAAGCAGAAAAGAGAACTGCGGTATGCAAAATGTAATTAGCTGAATGAAATAGCAGGATCTACTGGCTTGTGGCAGATGACTAGCTATATGGCTAACATGGGACAGTGCTGTGCAAAGTTGCTTTTCTCGATAAGCACTTGTCCTCCATTAGTGTGTGCATAGAAAGCAAACTCCAACCAGGAATTTGGAAAGTGTCTGAAGGCCCACTGCTAGGTTGGCCAGAGTGAAAACTAAACATGGCTCCTATACTTTCAAAGCTTGGGTTGAAGTTGGGATTTTAGTAGGTGTGGCTTCTCACACAACCTGGTAACAAGCTACACCTGATGAAATCCTCACATTGACACAATCATTAAAGGCACAGGAGCCCTCTCCAGTTTTCACAATGGCAATCCTATGTTCCCCATTCCTTTTTTAAAAAAAATGTAAATATTTTATTAAAGTTTTAAACATAACAGCAAAGCTAAACAAAAAAGAACATTGTATTACAACATCTACTAAATGTCAGAAAACAGACACAAAAGAAAAGATATTCCCAAAAAATGCATGCAAAACGCTACGTAATAAGAGGGAAAAAAAACCTTTAAAAAGTTAAAGACATTTTAAAAAATGGTTTCTAGCTATGCTAACACAGACTCTAAGGCCCTTTTCGCACGCCAGTCCTGTTGTGAAATGGTTTTGGGAGCATCGCTTGATTGCGAGGACCGTTCCACATGACATCCTCGCAATCACACGATGCTCCCAAGGCCATTAGGGGGCGATCATGCATTATATCATTTTCGGCTCGTTGCTGAAAATTATGCGTGATCGTGTGTCGCTCCGGTGCCCCACACACACTTACCTTGTGTGTGGAGGCTCTGGATGCGTGGCCATCGTGCTCCCTCCCCCAGAGCAGCCTGGGAAAGTACCCGGCTGAGCTGCGGAAGGAAGGGGCATGTTACCCTGTGTACTGGGGGTCCCGGGAGGGACACCAAAATGTGCTCAACTCAAGGTGGGGAAAATTAGCTGAGAGCACTGCTTAGCGTTATGAGAGGCAGGGTAACTTAGCGAGATCTTGAACCCTATGTCTACGGGGTCGGGTCGAGTCAAGTAGCACACAGAAGTTGAAGCAATAAGTGATGTTTATTAAACACAAGCAAAACAGTGTATGCGACACACTCATACAAGATAACTAAAGAAAATAAAGGTTGGAGTGGTATAGAGGGATTTTTAGAGGGATTGCTGGTTTGGGTGATACTTCACCTGTCCTGAAGCCCAGAAAAATAGAGAGCGAAGCTGGGGTGCGATATAGCTCAGCACGTGGAGCTGAGGGGAAGCTCGCCAAGCAAAGCGGCAGCAAGGCGGGATGAAACTCGGGAGCGATCCAAGGAAGGTCTCGGAATCAAGGGTTTTTATAAGGAGAATGTGACCGCAGGCTATGCTGTACATGGGGGAAAACAATAGATTTGGAGTTGGAGACAAAGCCTCCGAAAGGTCAGAATCTGAATGATTGAGTTATCACAGCTGTTCTCAATAGAGTAGCCAGTATGCAAACGCAGAGTACTTGGGTATTGTATAGTTTACCCATCAAGCTGCCAGCGCGGGGCAGAGGCTCTTTTATAGGTTGCGTGCATACTTAATTAGAGTACTTGCCTGGAGGTCTCCTAAAGCAGTGAGTCAGCTATTTCTGGCCTGCCTGTATTGTATTAGGAATATTGCAGCAATTAACGTCCGAGCTTGTTTACGTGCTTGTCCGGTGGCCTCGCAAGCACATGGAAGGGAATAGGGAAGTGGAGCCGAATTGTGATATCAAAAGGATATCTTTTAATATCCCCAAAGCTCGGACTAGCCAGGGCAGTAACAGGCAGAGTGCTCACACTTCCTTCCAGCCAGCACAGAGCTGGTGCAGAGGGGAAGCGGAGGGGAGGCTTTTTGCATGATCCCCATGCGACACCAGCAGCACCAGGTAAGGTGCGAAAAGGACCTAAGTCCATTTCCACACTACAGTGTTATAGTGCTATTATTCTGCTTTCAACATTGTACGTAATCCTGGGGTTTGCAGTTTAGGGAGGGGCATTCAGAATTATCAGTCAGAGAGCTCTTTGGCCTCAGTCAACTACAAACACCAGAATTCCACAGGATGTTGAAAGTGGAATGATAGCATTATAACACTGTAGTGCAGAAATTGCCCAAATCAGTTAAAAGTGATTTAGGTTTCCCATTCCTTGATGTGGGAAGCTATGTTCCTCCTATTCTGAAAGCACAGCCCAGAGACCCAGTGGAAAAGAGCATGTGTGTCTTTACAAAAGGGATGGGGACATGTGCCCTACAGGCCTTAGTAATGAAATGTTTGTTCCCCTAATACAAAGGGCCCTTCCACACTACACTGTTATAATGCTATTATTCTACTTTCAACATCCTGTGGAATTCCGGGGTTTGTAGGCTGGAATAATGTTACATTTTAAAAACAGTGAATGAGAAAGAATAACATTATTTTATTTGTGAAAAAAGTAGCCATGTCCAGCTATTTTCAATATTTTTAAAGACGTACTATATTTAGACAGAACGTTTCAAATTTTATGCCCTTTGTGCATCAATCCTAAAAAGTTTACCCCATTCAAAAGATTACCAGAACTTAAAGGAAAAGTTACAAGCAGTGCCACTCTAATGAAATTGGTTAACATGTTAAGAACATCATTATGGATGATTTTTCAAGGCTTGAAGAGAACAAATTACTTTTGAAAAGTAACTTCCCAAGCCCTCCGTGGGACCCTCCACTGACCTCATGGACTGCCCAAATTGCATGGGGAGGGGAATGGAAGTGGCCAAAGGCGGAGGAGGAGAAGGAGGGGAGAGAGAGAGAAAGAAAGAACACGGCAGCACCCTTAAGACTAACTGTTTTTCTTTTAGCATGAACTTTTGTGGATATAAACCCAAGCATTCTTCAGATGCAGTCCAGGTGTCCACTTTTGGCTTTGATCACTGCCCAATTTTTAAGGTTGAACACTTCAGGGCAGTATTCATGGAACTTATTAGAAACATGAATGGCTCATGCTGGAGGTTTCTAGAAGACACCCATTATGCCTTATTGCCAGAAAAAAAGCAGTCCTACAAGTCAGAGGCCAGAAAAGCAGCGGAGAGGCGGGAGGCATTTCCACTGCTCTGACATGCCCTGTTTATTTATATGCAAACTTCTAAGATTGTATTTTGTTCAGCCAACAAAATGAATGGCAGTCCTTCAAAGCTCATAAATCTTTTTGTGTAATAAAAATCTTAGCCTGTAATAAGTCAGTAATAAATCTCAGGGTGCCACATAGTGTTTTGTTGTTGAATGCATCAGGAATTTCTGTTGTACTGAAGGATGGGCAAATATGTCCGTTTTGGTTCCTTTGAGTTTCTCATTTTTCCCTTAAGCTTCACTTTGTTCCACCTCATTTTTGGATCAGTTTGCAATTTATTTTTATTTTAAAAAAAAGCATGAAAAGGTATATGGATTTTTCTATTCATTCCTCCTAAAACATACACATTTTGATATATCATTCCCTAATAAATGTATTTTTCCAAGCAATTATCTATGATATAATGCTTTTTGAGGAGAGGATATTTGTTTCCCTAATCTACATATTCTTCTGTAATCTAAACAGAGAACTACACTGCAAAATCCAGAGAAGTAAGAATAATGAAGGACAATTCTGTTCTGCTTTCTGTATTGCTTCAGGAAGGACAAATTCAATACATACTTTTCAACATATGGACTAGCCCAAATCCATCCCTAGATGTTCCATGTTTATTTCCCATCACATACACTGTGATGTACATGCATAGCCCGCTACAGGGTGTTGTTTTTCCTGCATTTCATATCTTCTCCCCACATTAATAATCTGTATATGCCCATTGGTAAAACATTACAGAAAAATAGTCTTGGTGTGGCTGTGTATATGATTGTACTTTTTGTGCATTGTTCCGTTTGTGTGCATTGTTCTCCTTCTTCTTTTTTAAGCCAATGTACCTGTACAACATTTGTTGTTGCTAACTGCTTTGCAGTTGACCTCAACTTATGGTGACCCAATGGACAAGAAACCTCCAAGTCACCCTGTCATCAACCACCCTGCTCAGTTTTTGCAGACTTAGGGACGTTTCTTGCTTGCTTGAGTCTATCCATCTATAATGTGGTCTTTCTCTTTTCCTACTGCCTTCCACCTTTTTATGCATTCTCTTTTTTTCTAGTGAGTCATATCTTCTTATGATACAGCCAAAGGACAACAGCCTCAGTTTAGTCATCTTGGCTTCTAGAAGGAGTTCAGGCTCGATTTCCTCTAGGACCCATTTATTTAGTGGGTGTATGCTTTGCTCCCCTTCCAAAGGAGATGGAAGAGAGATATTTCAGTGTTGATGTGATTGTACCTATACTTACATATATTATGGGTCTTTCCGCACTAGACTGTTATAGTGCTATTATTCCATTTTCAACATCCTATGGAATCCTGAGGGTTGCAGTTTAGGGAGGGGCCTTTAGAATTCTCAGTCAGAGAGCTCTTGGGGCTCAGTAAACTACAAACCCCAGAATTCCACCAGGATGTTGAAAGTGGAGTAATAGTACTATAACAGTCTAGTGAGGAAAGGCCCTATTCTATGTCAATGCACAAAAGTGTATTGGTAAAACACTGCATAGAAAGAATCAAGACGCAGTCATAGATTTGATTGTACTAAAGTTGCTTTCATGTAGAGTTGGCAGATTTTAGGACTTGGCCCTCAGCCCCCAGTTTTCATGGATTGGAGACAAATTCACCAGTTTTGGTGGGCTCATCTCCAGTCAAGAGAAAAGGGCTATGTGCAAAGCTCTAGCTCAGCTGGTAGAGCAGCAGCTTGCTATGATTTGCCAGGCTTCTTGACTTCCTGCTCCACTTGCAAAGACTCTCTGGCGGATGGGGTGTCTGTATAATTACTCAGCTTCCCACTTTTCTCTCAGTCATTGTAGCACCAGAGCTCTCTCTCTCTCTCTCTCTCTCTCTCACACACACACACACACACAGAGAGAGAGAGAGAGAGAGAGAGAGAGGGAGAGAGAGAGAGAGAGAGAGCATTCTGCTCTGTGTCTTCCTTTAATGTTCCTTATTTCGTCTCTCTCAGCAAGAAGGAATAAAAGCCTGTTCCATCACAACATTAGGAAGAACTTCCTGATGGTAAGAGCATTTCAACAGTGGAATATGCTGCTTCGGAGTGCGGTGGAGTCTCCTTCTTTGGAGTTTTTTTTTAAAAAAAGGCCGGATGGCCATCTGTTGGGAATGCTTTGATGGTGTATTCCGGCGTGACAGGAGGTTGGACTCAATGGCCCTTGTGGTCTCTTCCAGCTCTATGATTCTATGATTCTAAGTTTAAAACAGCAATAAAAGACATTTAAAACAATAAAATCATAAACCACACCTCCACGTTAAAAACTCTAGCTGCCACCACCAAATGCCTCCTTAAGTAAAATACTTGCTGGAAGAAAGATAACAGGGAAGGAGCCAACTAAACTTTCTAGGGTAGAAAGTTCCACCACTTGGGAGCAGCCATCTCGAAGACTCTTGTGTCCTCCCCAGATGTATCTTTGAATACAAGTGAATGGAATAAGCTGAAGGCTGAGCCAAATTGCAATTCCAGAATGAATGAATCTAAAAATGATATTTTCTTAGTCAAACCAGAAATTAAGGGGAGTGGAAAGCAAGGAAACCACAAAATAAGAGAGTAAAATGCAGGAGATCCACTGGTTCTTAGGCCGAGCTGTTAGATAATACCTACTTTAAACTAGTCATGCTTCTTCCATGAATTCACTAGATGGCACCTTAGGCCAGCCACTCTCTCTGAGCCTTAGCATCCTTTTTACAACATAGAGTTGGTAATACTAATTGCCCTTAAAGGTTGTTGGAAGAATTATAATGAAGCAATTTGAAGATTCTGAAATGCTATAGAAATTCTAATAATAATATTGATGCTCTTAAAGCATAGTTGCTGAACTTTTAAGTTGAGTTCAAACATCATTTTTAAAAAAATCAAGCAAATATGTCATATTCACGCTAACATTATCCTGAGACGACTGCTTTGACATCCAAATACTGTACTAACAAGCTGTTGTTCCCATCTTTTCCAGTGCATGCTGGTGGCTCTGATCTGTATGGGGTGGTGAATCTACTCCTAGTTTTAATCTAAACTTTAAAAAAGCTATCCAGGTTGTGGCATCTGTTTGGAAGATAGGTTCAGGCTAAAACCTGGAGCAGATTTGCTGCCTCATGGACATTGGAGCCACCAACTTCCACTCATGAAACATGATACTCTATGAATCTGTTCAATAAATAGTTGTAGGAGGAGTTTGGATCTTTCATACAGTAAGGGCTAAATATACCCTCTAGATCAATACAATGGAGACAAAATATCCAGAATCAGAAGGACAGATGCCAGGGAGATACATTATTCCTTTAATGCCTTGCTTGGAATTTTCCTGGGAGTTTTTGAGTGGCCACTTTCAGAGATATATACTGTCCTCCCTCCATATTTGCAGGTTTGATGTTCATAAATTTGATTATTTATGAGGCATGTACTTGTGTCCCCCACTTTTTTCTTCTCCCATTCCCTGACATTCCTCATCCCAGGCTTCCAAGGCTTGTGTTTAAAATGGACTTTTTCCCTTTTGGGTGAGCAAAGCCCCCACACACTACTGGAGGTGTGTCCTCTTTGCAGTGTAATGGCTGCTGATTGGTCAGGTGTTCTCTTTGCTCCTACCCTTCCTTTCTCAAGATGGCCAGTGGAAGTATGTAGAATGCCAGAGCTTTGCTCTTCTCTGTCTGAGGGGAAAGTACCAGTAAGCCCTTTACTTTGTCTTTTTTCTTCTTCACCCCCTGGAATTCTGGGGCCAGAGGCAAAGGAATGGGAGGGGAAGCTCTGGAGGGAAATTTCGAGGGCCAGTTATTTGCTGTTTTTCCAGTTTCACGAGGGTTCTGCACCCCAAACCCTCACAGATGTGGAGGGGCTATGTGGCCCAGAATGTTCTTCTACTCAGAATGCAATCTGTAGACTCCAGACCCAAATTTCCAAGGCATTTTTTAAGTGCAGCCTTCATTTCAGCTCTAGCTGAAGACAAAATGCATTTCTTCAGCTTTACTGCCTTTTGTTCATATTGATTGCACAAGAATAACACTTGTAAGGTCAAAACAAGAAGTTTTGAAATGCAGAGATCCATTCAGAGAGCACCTGGAACATCTGGTGACTGGCTCATAGCAACCATCAGCTGCTAACTTCACATGATGATGGGTTGCAAAATTTATAGGATTAATGGAAATAGAAAGAGAAGTTGTGAATGCCTTCTATAAAATGGGAAAGGAAATTATAGAAGTTATGGAACTTTTTCCTTTTTTTAACTGGCCTTGGCAACCCGTTTGTGATGAATAGTTCTAGAGAGGAAGAATGCCTTTCAGAGTTTTTGGAATTATTTATTATAATGCATGCTATTTTACAGAGTCTCACAAGTTAAAAGATCTAGGTCTCTGCTTATATGGAGCTTACACAAGTAGCAATGGACAATATGGGAGAGAAGTCTAAATGCAAACATGTCCAAACTTGGGCCATTTCCACACTACACTGTTGTAGTGCTATAATACCACTTTCAACATCCTATGGAATTCTGGGGTTTGTAGTTTAGGGAAGGGCATTTAGAATTCTCAGCCAGAGAACTCTTTGGCCTCAGGAAACTACAAACCCCAGAATTCCACAGGATGTTGAAAGTGGAATAATAGCACTATAACAATCTAGTGCAGAAATGGCCTTGGTTAGAGTTGAGATTAAAAACTGGAGAGTTAAGGTATTGATTTATTATAAGCCTGCTGTTTGATTAAGTTTGGCTGACATGCAGTTTCTCAGTTGCATGTGGGTGGAAGACTAGACTGAATGGCCGAGCCCTAGAGGGTAAAGAAACTCAGTGGATTCCTGACATTTCTGGAAGATTTCCCTGCAGATTTCCTGGTCTCTGTTTGAAATGAGAAGATGAAAAGACACTGGGTATCAATGCCAAGTACTTCTGAACATTTTTCTCCAAACCATGACTCCTTGACATTCTGTAGGGATGGGGAGAAGATTTGAAAATGTTATAGAAAAATGGTTTGAAAAATCTGTTACTCAGTGTTGGGGAACTTTGATGAGGAAAATCCAGGACTGACGAGTATCTTCACAGTTCAGAACTTATTCTGTGGAAAATTCACCAATAAACTCCACTATAGGTTTGTCTTGGGGTTGCCCTAAGTCAGAAATGATTTGAAAACACATGTGGTGGAGCCATTTGTATGACTAATTTTGATTTAACAGAAGAAAATTGGGGTTCAAGCAGATTTTGTCTGTCTCTTTCTTTCATTCAGAGTGAACCAAAGGCTTTCCAAATGCACAGTGTATGTTCGATGACAGTTACAGCCTCTCCCTTTAAAAGGAGGACTAAGCAATTTGCTAAGAAGAGTTTTATCAGTAAATATTAGCCATGATGATTATATGGGACCTCCAAGTTGAGAGGCAGGTTTTGTTGAGGAACATGAGAAGTAGTTGTAGCTCACAAGCAGAGTAATTAGCATTCACAAGCAGAAACTGAGCAACAGCCAGTCCCACAGTATCATGCCACATACATAGGGCCCTGCAAAGAATAAAACAGTCTTGGTCTTCTTTGTAAAAACAAACAAAATGACACTCTGTACAAAATGACACTATGTACTAGAGATTTCATAAGGTAAGAGGTAAGAGAGAAAGATCAGAAGATTGCAAAACAGGGTGAGACCAAACTCAGAATAACTGATCCTGGAAGAGAATAGGTGTAGGTAAGACCAGCGAACAAGAAAGGATATAAATATATTCTATGCCTACACTCATACACAGAAATTCATACTTGCAGCTACTCAGTACAGGAATGCTAAGGTTGCTACCTCTAGCAGGGAAAAGGGAGGCATGGAGGGGAGGGCTACTGCATTTTCACTCTGTATGTCAATTTCCCATCTGATTGGCCACTGTGGAAAGTAAAATGCTGGACTTGACAAACCCTTAGTCTCATCCCACAGGGATATTATATTGTGATAAATTGAATTTTGAGTTTCCCACAGAGCAGTATTATAATCATGATTGCTTCTATTGTGAGCCATAACTTTTCATGCATTCCAGAAAAAGATCCACAGGCTATAGATTTATGCATGCTGCTGTTGCGTATGTGACTTTGTTCAAGACCTTTTTTTTTTTCCCTTAAGGATGCTGATATAACTGGGGAGAGTCAACACAATTAATTTCTCTCTGCACAGACTGCCTCTTGACAAAAGATTTGTGCCACGTATGTCCTTCCGGATGTTACTGGGACTACAACCCTTGCCAGTATATTGACAATGGTGAGCAATAATGAGAGCTGCAGTACAACAGTATCCCCTTAGAAAAAGACGGCCACTCCGTAGAATTTTCTCAAATGTTTTCCTCCATTTGTCTGTCACTGAGAGCCACCGTATTTATTCCACAATGCCCTGGAATAACACACAGTGTGCAAAAAGTATGGCATTGGTTCTACAATCCATTGGATTCTTCCCACCCCCTGCAATCTCATTGATGTAGCTTAATTCAAATGACGACACTGGGCATTTATCTCCTACTTCAGGTAGAGGCAACCTGACTTTGCTGAACTGCAAGTCCCATGATCCGGCCACACTGACTAAGCTGGGCTACAGAGAGTTGCAGACCAACAGTACCTGGACAACCACAGTATCCCCACCCTGCCATCCTCCATCAGGGGCCCTTTCACATAACATAGTTGTAGCACTATCGTTCCACTTTAATGGCTATGATATCATATTTGTTTTATTTATTTAAGCCCCCAGAGTGGCTTACAAAATTCTTAATTTGACAGTTCCCTGCCTTCAGTTTTACAATCTAAATGAGACAGGACGCATAAGGAAAAAAAGAATCACAGCAAGGAAAGGGATTAAGTCCAGCGAATGGAGACGGCTCTTCTCTCCTTCTCGGGCTAGAGCAACGACAGTTGGGATGGAGAGAGGGCCTTACACCAGCTGAAGGGGCAAAGGCAGGATGGAGCTGGGCCTGCCTCTTCTTACCTCTCTTAGAGGCCACAGCACAGACAGTTGGGATGGAGGGAGGGCCTTTCTTCACCTACTGAGGCTAAGGTCAGGGAATTCTATGCAGCCCTGGAGTTGGTGGTTTCATGAGGTATTAGAATCCTCTGATTAGAATTCTAAGTACCCCTCTCTAATCTGCAAATCTAAAGATGTTGCCATGTCACTTAAAGTGGAATCATAGTGATTGGTTGATTGAGTGGCACATCCTACTCAAATTGAAAAGGTTTCCAAGAGTCCACAGGATGAGTTTTGCCAGAGAATATGTTGATGAAATGGGATGGGCATTCCAAGGGCTAATTCTCTCTCTCGCTCTCTCCCTCTCTCGCTGTCTTGTTCCCTTCCCTTCCCCCCCTCTCTCACCCCCCCATTCCATCAATTCATGAGAAGAGGAGAGGAATGTTCTGAGACAATGGGTACTCCTCTCTCAGTGAATATTAAAGAGCTATCCAAGGTGCTGAATGTAGTTTGCTGGAATGCAATACCACGGATAAACCTGTTTAAAGTCTGGACTAGAACCCAGGACACTTTCACTACCCCACTGACATGGGTACCACCAGCTACCACTAGGGATAGTGTCCGCTTAAAACATCCAAGCTTGTCTATTGGCGATGTGGCCCAGTAGCTGTCTGTTTCATGCTAGTGTGATGGAGTCCAACATGTTTGTTTATCAGTGCAAGTGCATATGGGGTCCTCTCTGCAGTTAGCAAACCTGGAAAACTAGAGTTCACTCTCACATGGAGAAATTCCAGTGCTCATACATGCAGATATGTAGGAGAGTATGGTCCCTTCACACTAATACCAAAGCTGTGGATGATCCAACAAGTGATAGGTGAGTGTGTCAGCAACAGGAAGCATGGCTGGTGTGGGGCACAATTATGGGCAGAAAAGGAATTCACATGGATTAAAATTATTTATCAATGTATACAATTTATGGTCCATGAGCATGGACCTTTCATTTTTTTGACATTGGGAGGAAGCTACAGGCATCAGATTCCTTCCCATTCATCTGCTTCCAGAACTGTATAAAGGAAATGTCCATGACTGAAAATGCATATATTTGAAAAACGAATACCAATGGGTATTAGTCACTGTGAAAGACGATGGAGGCTATTGATCCACGTTTTAACCAGACCCTTAACAGAGCCATATGAGATGCTGAACCTATTTTGAGGATAGCTTTCAGCACCTAGAACAGCTCCTCTATTCTTGAGCTCCTTCAGCATCTCTAAAATTCAGACTAAACCCCAGACAAATTTAGCATTCCTCTGATATTTGGTGTGTGCCTTCAAGTTGACTTAAGGTGGCATATGAATTTCACAGGTTTTCTTAGACAAGGAACACTCAGAGGTGGTTTTGCCAGTTCCTTCCTCTAATAGATAGCCCATAGCCCCTGGTATTTTTTTGGCAGTCTCCCATACAAATACTAACCAAGGCTGACCCTGCTTAGCTTCCAGCACCAGACAGGATCTGGTACTTTTAGGGTAACGAGTCAAAACTTTAAAGGACCTATCCAACATTCTGAACTTAGTTTAGGGATGGAGTTCAGCATCCTGATGGAGTAGATGCATCTCTCACTAATGTCAGACCTCCAGCCTTCCATTTATGAGCATTAAAATGTGTATATGGGGGGCATATGTATCAAATATACATGAATATTTATGTAGGAATTAAAAACAAAGATTTGCAACCTGATAAAAAAAGGAGGAAAAGAAACCATATGCTGAGCTTGAGAGCAAAGCAACTAAATCAAAACTGAGAGATTTTCACAGCCACAGGCAGATGCCACTTCCTTTCACATGTTTAATGCATACCTGTAAGGGTGTTGTCTAAACATTCCTGAACAGAGAGAAGCTTTCCTGCCACCTTGCACCTATTTATTGAGGAATCCCCAAAAAGTTTCTGAAGAACCTCAGGGTTCTAGTTTGAAGACATGGAAAGTCTGCTGCTCTTCATTTTTCTCAAAAAAAAAAAAAGGTACTTAAATCTTGTTCTTATTAAAGCAATTATTAACTCCAGTGCAATTTGCTTCTGCATATTCTATTCCTGGTGCATGGGTACAGAATTGTTAATCACTGGTTGGTCTTCTCATTTATTATTATTATTATTATTATTATTATTATTATTATTATTACTACTACTACTACTACTACTACTACTACTACTACTCCTACTATTACTCCTACTCCTACTACTACTCCTACTACTACTCCTACTACTATGGAATATCATATTTATGATAAACCAAAGATTTGGATGAAGTTTGGACAGATTTTTCCAGAAGTTGATGAAACTACATCCAGACAAGTTTCAATCAAGGCTGCCTTGAGTTTCACAATTATGGGACTGCTCAGCAAGGAACTGGGAGTAATAGCAAACTCGCCTCTCAAAAAGAGAAATAAGAGTAATTTGTTTTGCAGAAAAGTAATGCATGGTATTATTTTGTCAGTCATACTTATTCTGGAGAATGTAATTACCACGTAGATAATAAGCAGCTATAATGACCATTAGGCATTCACAATCAGCTTTTAAAATCCATGTGCAAGAATGGCAGTCAACAATGCTACTAAATACGTGGGCTTGTGCTCAGTACCAATAAGTGATCCCCTAATCATTTTGCTCCATTGATGTTTGTGAATGTTTGGGATGACCATAATGTGCCAGGTTAGAGAGGTGGGAAACCTTGAAGAAAAAGATCTTAAGATAGTATTACAGGTTCTTTACAGATTACAATGTGCAACTTCAAAAGAGAAGCAAGAAAGGAAGTCATGCTGGAGGTGTACAATATTATACATGGCGTATGAAGAAACTGGGCAGGAAGGTGGTTTTGCTCTTCTTTCATAATACTATAGCCCAAAGTGTTCACTGACTGAAGCTGCATGTTGGAAGATGCAAGATGGATAAAAGGATGTGCATCTTCATGCAACAGCTCTCTTTCTGTTGGTGTTTTGTATACATGAAATTTCTCTCTCTCTCTCCCTCCTATTCCTTCGCTTCCTCTCTTTCTCTACCCAACTTTCTCCCTGACAAGTGAGTCTGCAAAAAAGGTGAGAAGGAGCAGCAGCTTATGTTGACCCACCATTCAACATTTGATTGAATGGATCTGCTGTAGCTGGAATTAAGCAACAGGATTCCAGCCAATGGCTCCAATGAGGTAATGACCCCACTGAAAGCTTCGTTCCAAGTTCTCACCATCTCCAAAATGTGGGACTGATGCTATTGCCTCATACTTTACACTGGTGGGGAATTGCGGTGGTTGAAGTGGTAAGCTATATTAGTCTTTTGTAACAAAAATAACAGAGTCTTGTGACAACTTAAAGACTACCAACATATACTTGACATAACCTTTTGTGGACTCCAGCCCACTTCACTAGATGCACAAAGTTCACAAAGGACAAAGCAATCCACAAAAAGCTTATACTAAACAATACCTCTTAGTCTTTAAAGTGCTGCAGGACTCCATGTCTTTGTAATGGGCAATGATGGCCTTGAAGATAAGTATGGTGGCCTACCAGATGTTTGACATCTGCTGGCCCCACCTGCCATGTATACAGCTCCAGACAAAAATGAGTTGTTTTTTCAAGTCCCTGTATGGATATCATGAATCATTTATGAATGCATTTGGCTTAATGGGTTATAGAGGGTACATGAGGTCATCTCAGAGCTTGGAAAAGCTATTTTTAGTGAAGGAGGGCTAAATCTAATTACTCTCAACTAGAATATACCCATTGAAACATCTGGAACTGCATAACTATTGACATAACATCCATAATTGATTCAATAGGTCTACTGTAGTTGGGATAGTAACTGGACTTGGGCTGTAGCTTCCAGAATCATGGGAATGATCATGCTGTTTCAGGGAACTGGGGTGAAGCAGTTATAAAAAATATTTCCAAGCTCTAAAACAGCCCTGCCGTTAGGCGAAGGGAAGCAGTTGCCTCAGGTGCAGAGACTAGGAGGTTGCATGAAGATGTTGGGGAAGAGAGAGCTTTGTGCTCCACAGATTTACCTGTGTCTCACCATTTCCTGTCCCCCAGCTAGTCTGTTGCCAGCTATAGAATCACCTTCCACTGTTGAAGAAAGATTCATTGGCCTATTTGGTGGGTTTTGTTCATAGCTTTGGAAGGGGTTACCTTCTTGTTCTCCACTCAAGGCAGCAAAACCTTTTGGGCACACTGATCTAGTTTAAAATGAGCGAAACAAGAGTAGAACTCGATCTGACCTTTTTCCTACTCCCTTCTGCAAGCTAGCTCACACAGTTCCAAACTTCCCTACTGAGTAGAAGAGAAAGGGAACAGTGCTTGGGAAAATTTTTGTGGATGACATCTCCCAGAATTCTCAGTAAGCATGATCGTTGGCCATGCCTCAGTGGTGGCTGGTGGCTTCCATGGCAGTGTGGCAATGCATCTGCTCTGGGTTTGATTTTAAACTTTAAAAAATCTAGAGAGCCATTAACACCTTCACCCTCCAAGCAGAAAAAGAGTATTAACCCCCCGTTTTTGTCCAATGAACTCACAGTACACCGATTGCTGGTCACCACTCTGCCACTCTGATTCCCAATTGTGTACTGTCCTTACACTTGCGTCTAAGCTACATCTCTTCTTCACTGCTCTTCTGGACTGGTAAACATCACCCACCTTGCCCTAAAATCTCTCTATTCAAAACTTTCCTCCCTTTTCCTTCAGTTAGCCTTGCGTGGTTGCATGACTGCTTGGATCTTGTGTGTACGATTGAAATTCTCCCAATAAAACACAAATGAGTTTACTTTTAGATGTCTGGCTGGTTCTTCCCTGCACTAGTACTAGTAACCATAGGTGTAAAAGATCTCATAAGACTACCCCCTCCTCCCCTCACAGTTCTCCTCATTGAGCTAATATTCCCCATTGTTCCATTGAGGTACAAGCATTGTGGGTGAACCCCTGAATCACCCACATTTTGGGTAACAATTTTCTGCATCAACCCCACCCGCCAAACCCACCATAACAGCCATCTGCAGAAGCAGGTCCGCTCAGCTGCTGATTGAGGCTCAGGAGCAATGATATTTCCAGTCTGCTCCCACCATTGAGTGAAGCTGCAAGACGAATCCTGTTTCTGATTGTTGCAGCTTCAGTTGCTGGTGGGAGGGAACTGGCAACCTCAACCTACTTGCACGCTGAATGGCAGCTTAACAGACTTCCTTCACTTAATGTGGCTGCTGGCTGTTGAGCTCAAGGTGGGGGGCATTTACCATCATGCCAATAATGCCATGGTTGTGACTATGTAGTTCTACTGAGTATAGAGAAGTTACATATCTGTAACTCTAGGCTATGAATCTGTAGCTGCTGTACAGAATGCCAGCTGCTATTTTCAAAATAAGTTTAGCATCTTGGATCACTGTTAAAGTTTGGACTAAAACTTGGGACAGATTCACTGCCTCACTGACACGTAAGCCAACAACCATGATTACTAGGGGATTCTAGGAACTCTAGTTCAAAATGGTTACTCACCTCAAGTTTGGAAAATGAAAAAAGAACTAATCACACTGAAAGTGATGGCAGGTGCTTTATTAAAGTCTTCATAATTAAATGCGCATGGATATTTTTAAAAGTTAAAGCTTCCCACATTTTTTTAAAAAACCTCTCTTACTTTTTTAGTTTCAATAGGGAGTTAGGCAATCCTGTCTCATAACAGACTCTCTTCCAGGAAACAAAATCATGTGTGCATCATTAATTTAGAGGCAGTAATTAACTCCTAATTCCCAATTTGACTTCCTTTAATTAAACTTGTAAGCTATAACTGATTCTTGGTGGAATGGAGAAATATTTATTAAAATACTTAATACAGACTGTTTGGTTTTACTTTGTGAGCCAGAGATGCAGAAGGCCAAACAGAAAGTCATGCAATTGAGACAGCTGGGCATTCTGTTGACTCTCCTGGATTACAAAACATGCTAGGAAAGGGGTGGGGATCCCCCAGTGTGCTGACTTTATGTGACTTGCAGGGATTTCCCATCCATCCCACAGCTTCTTCCACTTTTATCAGAGATAAGAAGGCCATTGAAAACTTGGGAAGCTGTTCTGTGGAACTTAGCTGTGCTTTGCAGTTCCAGAAGTTGTTTCAAGGAAGCAAACTGTGCTTTTCAGGCCAAACAGCTGTTGCAAGAAAGTGAGCTCTGCTTTTAAGCATGGAATGCAGCTTATTGGAAGTATGTTTCTTTGCAGCCCAAAAAGCTGGGGCAATGTGGCTTAGGGAGATGCTGACATAGGATTAAGCTGTGTTCTGCACACTGAAAACTGATACACTGAGGCTTATACCTGGGTATAGTATTGCACAGTATTGAGCTATACTTAGTGAGAGATTGATACAATTACCTCTGTCCAAATAGTCAGAGTTACACATGGTCTCATTTCTGGAACTCGGACCCAGAAACCCTTTACAAATTGGAATTTAGTCTGCAGGCCAGAAAAATGTACCACATTTCTGTGGTAGATGAAGCAATGCCATCTCCCAAATGCACTGAAGACACATAGCTGTGTTGAAAACCCCTGTGTAAGTCTCCCCCCCCCCCCCACTTCTCTCTCTCAGGCTTGGTTTGGGGTTTCTAAGGTGATAATAAATACAAGAGCTTGGAAAATAACTTTATGAATAATTCATCCCTGTTTCTCTTTATTATGTCTGAAAAGTAAGCTGACATCAGTACTCTTTACAAAGCTGAAAAGACAGCTTGTTGTATTAGATGTCATCTGTGTTTGTTTTTGAGCACACAGATGTAAAGCAAGAGTGCAGAATTTGCATCCCTCCATGTCTGGTGGGCTCCAAACCTTTTAATCTCCAGCCAGCATAGTAAGTAGTTAGAGATGGTAGAAGAATCATAGAATCAAACAGTCCTTGAAGGGGTCTAGAACAATTGAGGGCAGCCATTTCAACAGGGCCAGCTCAGACTTGACAGCTCAGAGCAGCCATTTCAGTGTGGCCATTCCAGCACAGACAGTTCTGAGCAGCTGCTGAGAGCCCACCTAAAGTGTGCTCTCCCACACACAACCCCCTTGTCTCCCTTTCACAGCCCCTCCCCACATGTTGGATTTTGGGGGCTTTCCTCATGCTGTGCATGTTACTTCTGAGTAAACGCCTGAAGACAACCCTCTGCTCTCCCATGCACTGACCCTTTCATTGTTCACCATCACTTTCATTGTGTCGGGCTTTTCTGGCTCTTATGTCTTCATCTGGGACAGTTCAGCACCCTTCTCTGAAATGGCCACTTTGGAGTGTCAGCACTGAAGCAGCCATGCTGAAGTTGCTGTTCTGAACTGTCAGTGCTGTGCTGAATCATCCCATTGCAATCTAGTCTAAGATTATGCCAGGGTATTCACCTTAATTCTTATTCACACACACAGACACACACACACACACACACACAAAACCTGCCAAATGACCACCGAGTTAAAGACAGCACCCCAAAGCAATAGTCCAGTCCTCCAGGTACAGTGTGGAGTCTGGGGAAAAACAGGTAAAGGAGGCAAAAATTCCTACCCGACCCTGAAGAAATCAGCAAAGTTCACATTGCGCTGGTGGCAGGAGAGTGGGTTAAAGTGTTGTCCAAAAGGAAGTGAAGGGGGCAGACTAATAAACCCCCTAAATCTGCCCCCAAACGCCTGGCATCACTGTGCATTTGCCTGACATCATCAACGCTGGCTTCTCCTCCATCAGAGACCAGCAAAAGTAGGTACCGCTCACTGCAGTGTCTCACACCATGTGGGTCCAGATTCATATTTTGACCTCTGCTAGTGCAGGTCAAAAGTGAAGCGAAGCGAAGCATTGTTCTGTATATTCACATTATTCTAAAGTGAAGCGTTATCCTGTATGCATTCTCTTCAAAACATTTAGAGGGATTTTGTTGAAGCAAATGCTTTTTTGCCCTCAAAGCTTATGCTTGATCTCTCCCTCATAATTCGACAGATTTTTCATAAACAAAAAGATGAGAAATAGGAGAGGAGAATCTCTTGGGAATTCAGCCCCTCTGGTCATGGTCATACTTGGCAGAGGCAAGAATAAACAAATTATAAAGCCCGACTGATGACAAATGGTTTGACAATTGTCAATAACATTTGTTTGTGGCTTTATGACCCCTATGTAGGAATAGTCAGGCGGTATTGGTGCCTGTGAATTCTTATGTTCCAGTAATACTTGGGAAGCAAGTACAGTACAGTAGTTCTAGCAGAATAATCACAGTTCTTTCTTCTAAGAACATTGAACATGTAAACCTGGATTTGTACTTCCACCCATTCCGTATCATACAAACAGGGAGAGAAATTCAAAGTTGATTTGTGGGTTTCTTCTCTTCTCAGGACAGCTATCCAAGACATTTCCAAAGAAGGCAAAATGCCATTTGGACTCCTGAAAGTGTTTTGGGCAGAGGTAGTGAAAGTGTGGCCTAATCATCTATGAAGCCACCAAGGCACCACCACCACCACCCCATCACCAAATGAAGTACAATGAACTTTTTTGTTACTAAAGATGCTGATGTAAATGAAAACGTTCCATGTTGGTGAGGAGGTAGACTGTTTGGGGCCAGGTAGAGGTCTTGAACAGGAAGCCAATTAAATTGGGAGCACGTTTTGTTTCTTTAAAAAAAAGTTTAAAGATTTGGAGGGTGAGGAACACTGTGAGGAGGGTTCTCACAAGATTCCAGAGGGACCAATAAAATCCATGCAGCCTCTGGCAGTTGCTCACCCTTCATTTATGTCTAGGGCTGACACATCCACAGGATGCCACAAGAAGTTCTTTCTTGACTGAGCCCAACCCTACCATCAGACAGAGTGAACCTGTCACCTCTGGTGGCAGGTGCTGGGTGATGTAGAAGAGGCAGTGATGACTTTCCCCTTGCCCTTGCCCTCTTGAAAGACAGAGTTCTTGCTTCTGGTAGTCTGCCTTGCACCGCCTAAGCTAGTCTGATGGCCTCAAGTGAAATGGGAGGTTCCATCACCTCACCTCAGAAGCTAGTTTCTACAACCAGTCTGGCTCTGTAGGTGGAATATGGTTTCTTTTTTCTGATGAGCATATTTAAAGCAATTCAACAGAGACTTGATAAAGGAAGGGATGAAAAAAAAATATTTTGGAGGAATTTGTATGCTTTTTTTTTTTTTACACAAGAATGAGTCAAGTGACGGTTTATATCCCTGGAGGAAGGCAAGTGAAGAAAAGAGGAGGATGAACAGCCACTGCCTTCTGCTGTTTGTATGTTTCCCATCCCATTCCCAGAAAAGGTAAAGGAAGACGGCCAGAGATAGGAAAAGTTTTTTGTTTTTTTTACAACTCCCAGAATCCTCCAGTCTCCATGGTCAGGTAAGGCTGCATTTTATCACCTTATCTGTTTAACTTTTATGTGAAAGCTGGGCAGAGAAGAAAGCTGATATGAAGAAAATCATTCAAAATGTGGTGCTGGAAACTGTTAAAAATAACACGGTTAGATGGGCTCAAAATATAGGACATCCAATTGAGTTGGATACATGGGTGAGGGCATGGAAGACAGATGTAAAATTTACACCAAGTTTTAATTTAAGAGAAAATTTTTATAAAATGTTATATAGATGGTACATGATGCCTATAAAACTGAAAAAAATAACAAGAAATGGGAATGGAAAATGTTGGAAATGTGATGAGAAGGAGGGATCTTTTTTTCATATGTGGTGGACCTGTAAAATAGCAAAAAAGTTTTGGAAAGAAATACATGATGAAATTCAAAGAATGTATGGTTTTAACTTTGAAATGAAGCCAGGACTTTATTTGTTCAATATGTTAGGGCAACAAAGAGAAATAAGATCTCATCAAAAGACATTGTTATATATAATAACTGCAGCAAGATTGACTTATGCTCAACATTGGAAAGAAGGAAAATATATTGATATAAAAGAATGGAAATTCAAAGTCCTGGATATGGTAGTGACAGAAAAGCTAACTTTTTCACTTAAAAATAAGCCAATTCAGGGCTTTGAAAGAGAATGGCGAGAGGTATTGAATTGGATAAAAGAATGAAATAGGGGAAAAGAAAGAAAGGCTGTGGGAAAGGAGGAAGACAAAAAGAGGTGGTAAAAGATAAATTGTAAATAGTTACATATAAGCGAAAAGTAATTGTATACGATTGTTATAAAATGGAGATAATGTACAGAACAGAATGTTTATATGGAATGGAATTTTAAACTCAGATTCAACTGGGAAAATTGATGGCTGAAGTGAGGAGGGGGTTTTTTTATTGGTTTTTCATTAAAAAATTTAAGAAAAATTAATTTGAAAAAAAATGTGGTGCTAGAGAAGAGTTGTATGGATGGATTGCTAAAATAACAAATGAATGGGTCCTAGAGAAAATAAAGCCTGAATTCTTCCTAGAAGCCAAGGTGACTAAACTGAGTTTTACTTTGGCCATATCATGAGAAGATATGACTCACTAGAAAAGACAATAATGTTTGGTAACGTAGAAGGCAGCAGGAAAAGCGGAAGACCACATTACAGATGGATAGACTCAATCAAGGAAAACACAAGCCTGAATTTCCAAGACCTGAGCAGGGCAGTTGATAATAGAACGTCTTTAAGTCAACCTGACAGTAGTTAACAACAAGTCCAAAAAGCTAACCTTTCCAAGACTTGGCCATGGAAGAGGAGAAACTGGGAGTTCCTTCTCCCCTGTTCTTTCCGAGGCTCTCCTGGACAGGTAGAAGAAAGAGAGATCGCTTTGTACTATTGACTGTATAATACATTCTCCTGAACACAATAAAATTTTCATTCAAAATGAAAGCGGGAGTGTTGAGTACCCTTTTACAAAGATAGGCTTTAGTAATCTGCATGCACTTCTCTACTGTAAAGCCAAATACTTCACTCTCAAAAGAAACTGATTCTTCAGTGCAAAGCAGCAGCCTTCCAGAGATACAACCTATGCTCTTGCATAGTTATATAATTTATTTTGAAAACTTTCTTTTTGCTTCTTTGTTCTGTGCAGATTATGAACTGGATCAATAATTTAGGCTTGGTGAAAACTGTCAAACAGAGGCTCACTTCTTTGCAAGCTTTTGTTATGTACATAGTGAGAAAATTCACTTAACCCCCTTTCTTGCAACTTTCACATGATGTACAGTGGTATTGCTCTCCAGAGACCAGTTTTCAAAGAAAATAATTCTGTAGGGGGGTTATGTAAAAGATAGGTCAGGATCTCCTGTAGATCTCTGGTTACGTTCTAACAGAACAGTCAGAGTTTCTTGACTCCCCATTACTTGACGGGGTGTTGTTTTTGGGGGGTTGTTGTTTTGTGGGGGTGTCTTAGATAAGACTGCTGAAACCAAGAAGAATGAAAAGTGGAACTTGAATGAAAGGGCTGTGGACTCTGTTCTGGTACCAGCACTCTTTAGTCTATGGGAAGGGGGATGCCATCCAGTAATGTGTACAATTTAACACATGTGTATATCCGAAGACTAATAGGAAAGAAAGGGATAGCAAAAGGTCTCATCCCATCAAGGAAAAGAAACATTGATGGAACCATACAAAGCAATGAGAAAGAGGGAAATTGACAGGTTCAAATTAACTGATCTTCTTCCTACAGTCAATTGACTGTGATATTAGCCCTACAGACAGTTCAAACAGACTCCTTGAATGTTTTAGGCAACTACATCAAGACTAACTGTTGATCAGTACTACAGTGATCCCTAGAAGTACATCTACTATATTCAGTGATGTGTCAGCTTTTAGTTGTATATACACTTTGATTTGCCTTCTCAGAAAATGCCAAAGGCATGGCGCACGCGAGTGGTCGCACAGAGTGAGCTCCGCAACTCCGTGCTATCTCCCGCTGGAATCCAGCCGCTTTTTTCATCTGATAAGCGGCTAGACACCCCCCCGGTAAAGGGAGTGCCGAAGATTGCTCGAAGGGGGCTCTGTAACTGGTGCCGAGCTCCTTCTGACAAGAGGGAGCGGGAGGCTTCAGGGGGGCCGAAGGGCTACGACGGATCCAGCAGGGATGCCGTGTTTGCGGCACAAGCGCCGCCGCCAACTTTTTAAAAAAGAAGACACGATTTGAGACAGTAAGCATCTGATCTAGTTTTTACTTCATTGATACTGCAACAATTTGGAACTCGCAGCGGTGAACAGGAGTAGCAATACGTAGTGACCCGGCAGACTGTGAGTATGTAATGGTGGGGAAAAAAAATTTTTTAGAAGACTACAACTTCCTAAGATAGACTGTATACTAAGAATGGAATGGATTTCACTAGCGGTTTTGATTAAAAGCGCATAAGTGGAGAGTTACAGAGACGGGATCGAAGTTTACGCTTTTTTTGCCTTTGCTTGGTATGAAGAGACTGGACTGGATTGAAAATACGGTTACCCTTGGTTTAAACTTAAGCTTTTTACTTTCTGTTTTTGCCCTCCGAATTTTGGAATCTTGGTACATAATTGATCTGTGTTTGCTTGGGACCTTACATCTGTGTTTTCGGGAGTATAGGATTTAAGACGTGGCTGCCGAACTCTTGTGGATTATAGTACCTTTTTTGGTGACGAGATGGGACATCGGTATTCCCTTTTGGATTTTTTTTTCTTCTTTTGGTTTATTGAACAACATTGAACATTGAACTTGGAACAATGAACATGGAATATTGAAATTCGGGACTGTGACATTTGGATTGCCGTTTGATTTTTAAAATCGAGGACTTTGCTTTGCAACTGCGTTGTTTCCTTTATTTTTTGTCCGTTTGGCTTTTGAGAACAATTCGAGGATTTAAAAATATTCATAAGGGAGTGTTTTTTGAGGCTGTGCTGGAAGGAAAGAGAGAGACACTTTTGCCCCCATGCAGCGGAGCAGCTCAGATTCCTGTTATCAACATTGGAGGAGAAGGAGGAGAAGTTCTCACAGTCAAGGTCTGGGAACAGTTCCAGAAGAGAGAGGAGACTCAGCATTCGCTGGGAGGGGGAAGTGAAAGAATTGGGCCTAGGCACAGCCCACTGATTATATTGAATGAACTCACTGTATGATTTTATTGAATGAATTTGATGAATGAATTGAATACAACGTACTAGATTTTAAAATAAGTGGTCTTTTCTATTTAGCTATATATAATCTTATAGAATAAATCTATATATCTATATCTATATATCTATACAAATTTTACATATATAAATTGATACATAAGATACTTGCATAATCTACATATATACAGCTATTTTTGTTTCCATTTCATTGATATAGCGACCGGGTAGCAGTGTTAATTTCAATTTAAAGTAATTAATTCAAGCTAAGGATATATGTGATTGATGTGATTGATTTATACATGCAATGAATTGGATCTAATGTGAAGGAATTATAGATATAACAATTTGAATTTTATTAGAATTTGAAAACTACAAGGTTATAGATAGTAAGCTTTTTGTGTGCTAACTGTAAAAAATATAGGTATAAGGAATTGATTTTTATATTGAATATTGATTAAGGTAACAAAAAGCAAAAAAGCAATTTGCATTAGGTACTAAAAAAAAAATCAAAAATGGACCAAAGGACAAGAAGAGGAGCGGTGGCAGCTGCAACAACAACAACTTCCCAGGCAACCAGACGGACATCAGTGGATATACCCCAGAAACCTCAAGATTTCATGTTACAGATGATGGAAGAGTTTAAAAGCATGAAAGATGATATAAGAAGTGGTATAAAAGAAACAAGGAAAGAGATGAGAGCTGACATGAAACAAGAAATAGACAAACTGGGGAAGAAACTGGAAAATATAACAAAGGATGTGACAAAGCTAAAGACAGAAACAAAGGAGATAAAACAACAAGTTAAACAAGTCGAAAAGGAAATGACTGAGATGAAGGGGAAGCAACAAGAAGATGAATTTCAAATTACTCAGCAGGAGTTACGATAATGGGAAAGATTGTCTTCAATTTAGAGGTGTTCCAGAGGCTTCAGCAGATAATCTGTACGAAAAAATTGTACTGGCTTTGGCAGAATTAATTGACATTGAAGAAGAAAAGATGGAGACATATATTGACAGAATGTTCAGAGTTTCCTCCACAGTAGCGAGAGAGAGGAAATTACCAAAAGACATTATTATAACGTTCACGAGGACCATGGTTAGAGACAAAATATTACAATGAAGCTACGATGGACTACTGAAGATTGAAGATAAAGACGTCAGAATTTTCAAAGATATACCTTATCAAATCTTAAAGAAAAGACAAGAATATAAACTGTTGGCCAACCTTCTGCAAAAGCGTCAGATTAATTATCGATGGGAAAAGGTTGAAGGCTTGTCCTTTACTTATAAACAGCAGAGATATAGGATTAACTCAGTACACAAAGCAAAAGAAATGATGGACAGATTGAGGAAAGACTTACAAAAGGACACCTCTGAAGGAGGGAAAGATCATGAACAGCTACCTCCAGAGGAGGAAAGAGAACAACTACAAGAAGAAGAAGAAGATGGAGAACAAGAGGAAGTAATAGAATTAGTGCAAGGAACTGTGGAACAAGAAGAAGGGGAGGTAGACGGAGACATACTGAAGGAATAAGCTAAACTTCAGTAATAAAATATTAATATAACCCACAAAATGGATTTGAAGATTTATTCTTGGAACATTAAGGGGTTTAACTCTGAATACAAAAGAAGACAAATTTTTCACCATCTAGAAAAACAGAATATAGATATAATACGTCTGCAAGAAGCTCAAATTAGAACTCAAGATTTGAGATATGTCAGGAATTTGAAACTAGGTAGCTGTTTCGCAGCTATCATTGATAAAAAGAAGAGGGGAGTTTTGTTATATGTAAACTCAAAATTCGGTGCAAAGCAAATCTTTCAGGATAGCAATGGTTGTTATATAGGAGTTGAAGTTACTTTGAAACAGGAAAGAACATGGAGACTGAATGATGAGATCTGGAATAAGGAGAAGTACATAGCGAAAGCAAAAACAGAGATAATTAACTATTTTAATGAGAACTTGACGTCGGAGCCATCGATGAAAACCATTTGGGACACAAGTAAAGCAAGTGATGCGTGGTAACTTTATCAGATAGACTGCAGAGATGAAAAAAGAAAAGAGAAACATTGAGCAGCGAATTTTGGAAAAGATGAAAGAAATTGAACAACAGATGAGACAAAATCCGTCGGATAAACAGATTAGATTGCAGATGAAGGTAAAGCAAGCTGAATTAAATCAACTTAATTTGGAAGAAATAGAGCAACAGATAAAGAGAATGAAATATAATTTCTTCGAACAAGCTAATAAACCTTCAAAACTTTTGTCAGGTTTGCTGCATAAAAGAAGGTCCAGAAATATCATAACCGAGATTAGAACAGCAGAAGAAAGAATTACAAAACAAGAGGGAATAAAACAAGCTTTTTATAATTACTACGTGAAGCTGATGAGTAAGATCTCAAAGGGGAAAAAAATACAAGAAGTGGAAGAATATCTGGAGAAAATGAATAAAATGAGATTTAATGAAGACCAAAGATCAGTCTTGAACAAATCTATTACTATGATGGAAGTAGTTGAGGCTATTAGGAATCTGAAGAATGATAAAGCTCCAGGACCTGACAGCTTCACTGCAAGATATTATAAAATTATGGAACATGAGATTTCAATACCTTTGCAAAGCACTATAAATGAAATAATAAAGGAAGGAATACCAGATACTTGGAAAGAAGCTAACGTTGTGCTGATCCCAAAAGAAGGAAGAAATTTGAGCGATGTAAAGAATTATAGACCAATATCACTTTTGAATACAGACTACAAGATCTTTGCTTCAATTCTAGCAGCGAGGCTCAAAAAAGTGCTGTTAGAGGTAATTGATGAGGACCAGAATGGCTTTCTACCAAAAAGATCTTTGAGAAACAACATTAGAACGGTCTTAAATGTAATCGAATACTATGAAAAGCATAATGAACGGAAAATGGCCATGATATTTGTAGATGCAGAGAAAGCTTTTGACATGATCAGCTGGCCATTCATGAAGACGGAGGTTAAACAGATGCAGGCAGGAGAAAAATTTGTTGCATGGATTGAAGCAATTTACAGCCAACAACAAGCTTGACTGGTCATAAACAGTGAAAGAACACAAATGATAGAACTGCACAGAGGTACGAGACAAGGGTGTCCCCTGTCTCCTCTGCTGTTTATCATGACCATGGAAATACTTAACAATGCTATAAGAGAAGATAAAGAAATAAGAGGAGTCCAAATTAAGAAATATCATTACAAGTTAAAAGCTTTCGCTGACGATCTGGTCGTCTTACTGGATGACCCAGGGAAATGTATAGAAAAATTGATTACTACAGTTCAAGAATATGGAGAATTCTCTGGTTTTAAAATTAATAAGGAAAAAACAGTCTTCTTAACCAAAAATATGACAGAAAGAGAAGAGATGGAATTAGTACAAAAAACAAGATTCAGTAGAGGACAAAAGGTAAAATATCTAGATATTTGGACAGTTAGCAGAAAGGTTTCAGATGGATATAAAAACATGGAACTGAACTTAAAGAGAAAACTGGAGTAATTAAATGGCTGTTCGAAAATCCACCTCATTTACTTGCCCAAATATATCAAGAAATACTACATCAGGAAAGGCAAGAAGAAACAGTAAAGGCAACAATGATTTCATGGGCACAAAATATCGGACATTCAATACAATTAGAGTCTTGGGAGCAGAGCTGGAAAAAAACACAGAAATTTACAGTAGCACAGAATTTGAAAGAGAACTAGTACAAGCTATTTCATAGATGGTACATGACACCAGATAAATTAAAAAAGATTTATAATATAGGTACTGGACAATGTTGGAAATGTCAGAATGAGGTCGGTACGATATATCATATGTGGTGGACGTGTCCTAAAGCTAAGAAATATTGGACTGAAATACATAACAAAATATGTGCATTAATGAAAGTACAGTTTGCTAAGTTACCAGAATTGTATTTGTTAAATATGACTGATGTATTAGAAGGTACTGGTATAAAGAAGTACTGGAGAATATTACTGTACATGATAACAACAGCTCGTATTGAATATGCAAAGATGTGGAAAACTCAGCAAATATCCACATTAGAACAATGGTGGGGTACACTGATTGAAAATAAAAATGCTGATGTGGTCTCTCAGAGATTCAAAGGGAAATCAGACGAAGAGATACAAAAAGAATGGCAAATTGTAATGGGTAATTGCTGGGTACCATCAGATAGAAATCTGTGATTCATGATTTAAGATAAATTATGAGGGGGCTACAGGATATATATCATGAAGCAGGAATATGGAGATGGAAATGCAAGAATCAACAAGTAATAATAGCACTAAAATGTAGTACAATATTTTAAGCATGTTAAGAAATATTGATAATGAAATCTAGATCAGTGTGGAAGATCAGAAATATTTCAAATAAGTTGCCAGTTATAATTGTTTGTTTTATATCTGCGTTTGAATAAAATGATTGAAAAAAAAAAAGAAAATGCCAAAGGCTCTCAGCATCCGATACTGAACACCCAAGGCTCTCAGCATCCAAAATCTCCTTTATAATGAATTGGCCCAATGCCTTAAGGCAAAAGGATGATGATAAATAAATCATACTGAAGGGCAGCAGTTGAAAGCAGGAACACAAAGTATGCTAAAAAGCACATACCTATAATGTGGCATGTATCTCAGGCCCTTTCGGCAGGACATCCTCTTCCTGTACCGGGGATAGGAGAAGGATGGGACCTGGATGAGAGTTCTGCATGACGTTGTCCAGGTCCCATCCTTCTCCTGTCCCCAGGTGGCATGATTGTGCCACAAATCATTAATGGGCTTTCCCCCTGAATGGCTGGAGATCATGCAGCCCTCCCATCACCTGCTAGCACTTTCTTGGTATGCGGATGTCCTAGAAGCACAATGGCTGTGCTTTCTGCCCCAGTGCAGACAGTACCTGGCTATGCTGAGTAAGGAAGAGGAAGCACCATCACGCTTCTTCCATTTGCAAAGGCAGCCAGTGTGGAGGGGAGCGCTCCTGTCATGCTCACATCCTGGCCAAGAGAACACCAGGACCTGCACCGGAAGTCTCTGGAATAAGGTAAGTTGCAGAAAAGGCCTAAATTTAATAAAGGGAATGTCAATATCAGCAATGGCCAATATCCTACATTGTTGACTTAGTTACAAATGCATAATGAAGTATCGTCTCTTAGCGTGGCTTCTCAAACCTACCTTAATAGCCAGCAGCCACATTGAGCGATGGAGGTCTGTTCTGTTGGTAATGAGGGCACAGCAGGAAGACATTTCCAGCTTTCTTCTGCAATGAGCAAGGTTGCAACGAGGAACTGCAATAAGGGTCCTGCTTCTGATTGTTGCATCCTTGATTGCCAGTGGGAGGGGGTTGAAAACATCATCAATGCCCCAGTTACCAGTAGAACAGGCCTCCATTGTTTTGAGGAGCTGCTGGCTGCTAAGATAGGTCTGGGGGCATTTGTGATCATGTCAACATAGTCACAATCGTGTGTACATAGTATTATTGAATATGAATTAGTTACAGATCCATAACTCTAGGTTATGAATCTGTAACTTCAATAAGAATGTCCGCCAATATAAATATCCGTTTATATCAACTAATTAGCTGAGATCCTGCATCAAGATTGCGTAGCATAAATCTCTGCATGCAGAATTGAGCATTCATTATGCTATACAACCGTTATGTTGAAAAGGGATGTTCAGTAACCATTCCATGACACCAGATGCAAAACTGAATGGATAACCAAAAGTTCATGTGAATTCATGTACAATGCACACATATATCTATGCACAATGGCAGCACATGCACAACTCTGCTTCTGTAACCTTGAATTCAGTGGAAATCCTTCATCAGAAAAAAATTTGTCCAGTTGGTTCTGAAGGGGAGCATACCCAAGTACAAGATATCAACAGGAGACCAGTCCATGTAACTTTTACTAAAACCATGTATGATGGATCGAGTTGTCATTTGCATTCCTACGTTTATATTTTAAAGGATTGTGTAGCACCTTTCAGACTGACTGAGAGAGAGAAATGGGTAGTATAAGTTTTTGTAGTGTTAAGTCTACTTACTGAATATATGTTAGGATGCCTAGCTCCTGTCATAATATATATCTTCTGGATGTGTATGAGAATATGCAAGGCAGGCAACGGAGGGAAATGCTGGAATTAGTTAGAACCCCACCAATTATCGAGTGCCAACTTTTGATTGCAACAATGTACCTGTTTGAAGCTTGTGTATGTATGTGTTCAAAAATATCAAATGACTAATTGCTTTATTGCTCAGTGCTGCAATGTATCTAGGAGAGGGTAAGACAATCAGAGCAGGGGAAAACAAAAGCACCAAAAGGTGTTGTGAGAACTGGAAGTATCCAGAGATAAGGGACAAGAAACATGTTCAAGGATGAAAGATGGGTAAACAATTGTGAGTTTGGGAAATGTCTAAAGATGTGGGTTATGTTAAGTTGATGATTCTCTCCAATCACAGCTTTATATGCCTAAATTTGTATGTGAAAGTATAAATCCTGTGAACACCATGTGTGCTTCAGTCTCAGCAACTCCAGAAGAAGTGTTGCTTGCTTGTCACAAATAACCACTACTGTCTGCCTCAGAGTGGAGTTTGTGGATTGCAAGTTATCCCGGGCATGATGACATAGAGGAAGTAAACTTAAGTCTACTAAAGCTTATACTACCAACTTCTTTCTCTCAGTTAGTCTCAAAGGTGCTGCAATATTTCTTTCCATGTTGATGCAGACTAAAATGGCTTTGTGTTTGAATTCTATATTTATGCTGTTAGTCCTTAGATCCTTTTGTTTACTTTGAAATGAACAATAATACAGTTGTGTATATTTGGCAGGAGAATGAAGCCAATCATTTTATTCTAAATAAAAACCTAGCATATGTCCTCTGGCCAGAGTTTAGAAAAGTTACTCTTTTTTTTTCTTCTTTTTTTTTGCACAATAGCTCCCAGTCACACAGTCTCACTGCTTATATTGGCTGGAGGGGGTGTGTGTGGGAGATACAGATGTGAAAAGTAGGTTTTCCAAAATCTGCTTATGGCTTTACAACAGCAATGTTGGGCTATGCATTGCAAATAAAACTTTATGCTGAATTATGACTGCACCTTTATTGGTAGACAGTTATTGAAACTTATATGGAAAGTCTTATTCAAAGTGTAAAACTGACCATGTTAGCTGGAATCCTGTTGGGTTGTCCTAGCTGTATTGGACCCACTGAATCAACTGTTTGTTGGGTTGTTGCCCCAAAAGGTGGGGACCTTGAGGTCCCGCAGCAGTGCCAGCATCTCCTTAGAAATTGGGGAAATTACAGCTCAAAGTAAATCTGTGAGAGGAGGGTAACAGCAGGATCTTTTCACCTGTGTATACCAGTACTAACTGTAGGACTCTAGTTAAAGGATGTTTTTATTGGAAATCAATAGATAACACACAAAAGAAAAGAAGCAGTCTCACAAACCACACAAGGCTAGCAAAGAGAAGCAAGAAAGGTTGGATAGAGAGAGATTTTGGATCTATAAGGTGGTATTTACCAGTCCTGGAGTGCAAAATTGAAGAAAAGTGGCTCAAACATGAGAGCTTGAGGGTAGCACAGAAGAATGAGAACCTGAGGTGTAGCGTGATGCCCAAAGTGCTAGCCAAATGCTGGGGTCAGAGCTAGGGTTTTTATACCCTTTTCCCACTCTGAAGGGGTGAGTGCTAATTGCTCTCCAGCAGAGTAAACAAAAGGGATCTGGAATGGACTAATGGTCTTACTTTGGGTGACCAAAACATTGATGGGAGTCCTGACAGACTCTTAATGTCTTGGTTGGGTAAGTTGATTGGGGGAGGTTTCAGTAGGAAATGCACACAGCAAGGGTACTTGCCTACCACACCTGGGCAGTTTCATTGACTACTGTATTCAGATATCGGGTCGCTGACAGGATTACTAGAAATCTTTTTACTCTGGGCATTCCTGCTTAACTCTTCTTGAATTTATGAATTGGCCATGCTCAGCCCATGCTGACCTAGCCCAGAAGTACAACCAGAGTCCTTCTTGCTGCATGTTTCCCAGCCATGTGTCCCATTTTTATATAATATTTCATGCCAATTAAATTATATTTCTTGCCAGTCATGCTATGTCACATGATAGGAGTATAAGGTGCAATAACAGGGTAGTCATCACTTACAGAGATCCAATCAATTCAATGACTCTACTTTATTCAAGACTGAGAACAAGTTTTAGGCCATTATGTAGCTTGTAATTTTGGAAAAATAATAGCAATGGCATTCTCTCCCTCCATTTTAAAATTGAGTATAGTAATCTGGCTACACTTTCCTCACATGGCATACTGGTACTGTTGGCAAATGCATTCCAAATACTCATTTAACTTTACTTTTCACTTGGGGACGATAACATGTTCTCATAAATATTGCATTTTGAATACAACTAACAATGTTGTTCTGTTTACTGGTTTATCACAACAATTATGTCCCACTCAGCTATGCGAGAATATGAAGGTTGTTTTGTTCAAGATTCATTAGTTTCTTTCCCATATTTGTTCTCACTGTAGAAGGTGAAAAGGGTAATGACAGATTGCTAGCTCACCTCTTTCAAAACTATTATACGTTCCTATATAGAAGATAAACTGAAAATGCTTAATGGATCACAATTTAGTTGTTGATGGGGTAGATAAAGTGACAGCAATAACGTCAGAGAGGTGTCAATTGAATGCCAGTGGTGAACCACTTAGCCTCATAATCCTTGTTCTATCTCGTTATGTAGATGTAATCTCAAAACATTTATTTTGTCTCAGGATCTGGACCTCATCTAATATAATATGACTGCTTCAAGGCTCATCATAGAGAGACTTCAAACTGCCTCAAGTTCATTCCAAGTTGTTAAACTCAATCAAACCAAGGCAAGGTCTACCTTTGTCTAAAAGCCACCTAGCAGAGGTCATAGTTTCTACAGCAGAAAGATTATCAAGCGAGCCTCAAAGAGTTGTTGTTCTGCTATTTCCAGTATTCTTCACCATTGGCTTTACTGACTAAGGCTGCTCAGCAACATCTGGAGGGCCGACTCAACCTTTGCTCCTCCAGATGTTTTGGACTTCAACTTCCAAAGTTCCAGACCATTTCACTGGGAGGGATTTGAGGACCAAAGTACCTGGAGCACCAAAGTTTGAGAACTTCTGTAGAGTATAGGAGGCACAAAGAAAACAAGAACAGCTAGGAACCCTGTGACCAATTCACACTACATAATTATACCACTATGATTGCACTTTTACTTCCATGGTTCCATCCCATGGAATTGTGGGGGTTGGTTAGGCAGGCAGTGGAGCTCTCTGGCTGATAACTTTAAATGCCCCTTGCTAAACTGTTGATTTCAAATATCACAGGAAGGAACGATGGCAATAAAAGTGGAATAACAGTGCTATGTTTCTATAGTGTGAATGGGTCCCCATTTCAGTAGGAGAATGCTTCCATTCATAACAGAGTTGTGTGCAGAAGAAACACATAATTCTGCATACAGAGATTTATGCTACATTATTTTGGTATGCCCGTACTTTGATGAGCATACAAGGGAGATTTGAGAACAGTAGAGAACAGAAGAACCAGCATGGTTTAGTGGTTTGAGCATTGGACTATGACTTTGGGGACCAGGGTCTGAATCCCTGTTCAGCCATAGAAACCCACTGGGTGACCTTGGGCAAGTCCCACAGTCTCAGTCTCAGCCTCAGAGGAGGCAAAGTCAAACCTTCTCTGAGTAAATCATGCCAAGAGAAAACCCTGTGATAGGTTTGCCCTAGGGTTGCCATAAGTTAGAAATGACTTGAAGGCACACAACAACACAACATAGTCACTGCACAGCATGGGGTGCTGAGAACAGAAGGCTTATGTTTTAAAACGTCCTGAACTTTGACAGAACTATTATGTCTTCACCCATCCTTTGCCATCCATTAGCTCAAACCTAGGATTCTGTTTTCTCTGTATTATTAACATCCTGGCTGATTGTTAAGCAAGATGTCACCAAAGAGGTGTCAGACATGTATGGAATGCAATATTTACACATGCCAATTACCCCAAAACATGGGTGACTCAGGGGTCCACCTGTGATGACCAGTACCTCCATGAAAAGATGAGGAATTATTAGCTCAAAAAGAAGACTTGTGAGAGGAGGGGTAACATAACAAGATCTTTTACACTTACATTTACCAGTACTTCTGCAGGGAAGAATTAGTGGAGATCGAAAAGTAAGCTTAATTGTTTTAGTGGGGGAATTGCAATCATGCATACAAGATCCAAACAATCACATAATCACAAAAGGCTAAGAGAAAAAGGAGGAAAGTTTCAGATAGCGAGAGTTCAGAGCAAAGTGGGTGATATTTACCAATCCAGAAGAGCAGCAAAGAAACATGGCTTAGACTCATGTCTAGGGACAGTACACAATAGGAAGTCAGAACAGCAGAGTGGTGACCAGCAATTGTTGTACTGTAAGTTGACTGGCCAAAAGCAGCCACTTAAATACCCAATTTCTGCCTGGAGGGCAAGAGTGTTAATAACTGTCCAGAAGAGTAAGCAACGGAGTTCACAGAGTGGACAACATGGTCTAGAATGGGCTAACGGTTGTAGCATTAGGTGAGAAAGGGTTAATGATTGCCCTGATAGCTCAGTTCTTGTCAGACAGGTTTTAGGAGAAAGGAGAGATTGTCTTGGTCAGAGGAAAAGGAATTAAGATAATCAACCATCTTGTGGGAATCTCTGAAACACTATTTTCTAAAAGGTTCAACCGTTAAGGTTAACTGCAAGTGAATTATCTCTGGAGTTTCCTGGTGGTTTCTTGACTATGACCTGGCTATGCCTGGAGATGTTTTCTGACCTGAAGTGTTCATCCAGCCTTTTCCTTTTATCCAGCCTGGCCATTCAGCCATAGTAGGGTATGTTTTATATTTACGCCAAATAATATTTTTTTACAATTAGATCATCTTTTGCCAATTAAACTATATCAAAATGTGGGGTTGTACAGCCTGGTAACATACTTGCTACTGTGTTTCCACACAACACCCACCATTAACCATGTATTTTTTTTTCCTTCTCTCCCTTTGGCATCAGTAGCCTCAATAACTGTGGTTCCATTTCAATGCAATATTTTCTTTCTGTGTGTCTCTTTTGAGAAGCACACAATGTAAAAATGTCACATCTTGCATCCAAAATCTCATGTGAACTGTGTATATTTGATTAAAAGAAAGCAGCACAGAAGATTCTGGTCTGCTGATGGGCATTATGAATCTGTTGGAAACACCACTTCAATCAGGCATCTTCTTGACACCCCTGCCTCCTTTTTGCTATTAAAACAACAGGAGTGCTAAGACAGGTCAAGGTTTCCTGCATGCTTCCAATCATATTTCCTACTCTCACTCAAGCTTTCCTTTTCCTCAAGGTGATGCATGGACCTTTATAATTGATGTATCTCAGCAACCAGCCAGTGTCAGCCCAGTGACTTCCAAGTATCTGTGGTCACACAGAGATCCCATCTTTTCACTTCCTCCTCTCTCTTCTAGCTCAAAAAGTGGTGAGTCACAGTGGCATACAGCTCCTCGGCCTGAAACTCTCTCTTAGATAGTTAGAAGTTAGGAAACTCCCAGGAACACAAAGTAAACTTCTTTAGTATATAAGGTTGCTTGACTTATCTGAAAAATTAGTCTCAGTGGGACACGCTAGAGATTCAGTGCATTTTTTAGCCCAAACTCTACTGAATGTGTCTGTATCTAAAGACAAGGTTGAAACTCTTGGGACCTCTAAACCTACTCTATGGAGACAAATGATCAACTCGAGCAAAAAAACAATCATTTATTGAGAGCCAGTAAGGTGCAATGGCTTGAGCATTGGACTACAACACTGGAGACCAGGGTTTGAAACCACTGTGTGACCTTGGGCAAGTGCTGCTCTCTCAGCCTCAGAGGAAGGCAACAGACACCCCCCCCCCCGAACAAATCTTGCAAAGGAACCCCCATGAAAGGTTTGCCTTAGGGTCAAAATAAGCCAGAAATTACTTGAAGACACACAACAACAGAATCATTTATTCATGTGTGGTACTTTCCCATGACCTACAGTAGGCACATGTCAGGATTTGCCAGGAGTCGAACCAGAGCATCCTACTTGTACACTGAGGTTCTCTTATCTAGAAGTGGGTGAAACTTTCATTTCTATTCATTGGGAGCAAGAATTTTCCTAAAATGTACAAATTGGGATAGAAAGAAAGCATTCAAACGCAGGGAAAAGTGAAGCTGAGAGATTTGTCCAGCTAGGCTCATGGCTTTGATTGTATAACATCCAAATATAAGTGAATCCCTGTGCGTAGAGCTATATTGGCATTGCCGGCCTTGGACCAGACCTCTGAGAGGATCTTCCTCTTCAACTAGCTGATTGGCAGGCAGATGCAAGCTGTTCTGCTCCACATGTTCTGGGCATACTTGCACATACTGAATTTAGCCACTACAGTTAAAGAGAGGAAGAATTTTGGAAGTAACTTTACTACTTGATTAAAAACAATGTATGACATACAGACAGCATGGAGTTGGATTAATGGTAAATTAACTAAGCCTTGTGAACTTCAGAAGAAAGCCAGCCAAGGATATATGTTTTCACTTTTATTGTTTATCTTCTCTCAAAGTTTTGAGTAGAGCAATAGGAAAAGATGAAAGAATGGACAGCATAAGTATAAGAAATGAGGTTTATAAATTAAAAGCATTTCTGAATAAGCTAGTGATTTATTTATTTATTTATTTATTTAGGAAAGTCTTGTTGACTTCATAAAGGCATTGTTGGAGAAAGTTTTGGAGTTCGGAGATATGGCAGGATTTCAGATGAAGAAGGAAAAAACTGTGATGCAGAAGTACATGAGAAAGGAAGAACAAGTGTTACTGATCAGTAAATCAGGATTGAAGACTGAAAAAAACGTAAAGTATTTAGGTATCATAATGAAAAATATGAATTGCATGTTTTTGAAAAATAATTGCATTAAAATTTGGAGTGACATCAAGAAAGATTTGCAGAGATGGGCAAAAGTGAATTTATGACTATTGTGTAGGATCTCTGCAATCAAAATGAATGTTTTACCAAGAATGTTGTTTCTGTTTCAGACCATACTGATTCTGACAGGTGATGTTTTAGTTAAGCAATGGCATACGAATATATCAACGTCTGTATGGCAACCCAGAGTAACGTATAAGATTTTACAAGATGCTAAATAAAGAGGATGATTAGGGTTGCCAAATCTGAAATTGTATTTTGCTGTGTGCTGTCTGGTTGGGTTGAAAGAATGGATATTGCTGGAGAATAAGAGATTGTTGGATTTAGAAGGGCATGAACTAAAGTTTGGATGGCATGGTTATTGTGATATAATAAAGTCAATGTAGATATTAATAACCATTACATGTGAAAAGCTTTGTTAAGAGTTTGGAATAGATAGAAACTGAAGTTATGCTTCAAAACATCCTGTGGGTGCCATTTGAAATATGGTTGGAAAATGGATTTCTGCAGTGTCAATAAAACTTGATGAGAAGAATCTCAAGTGGGTTAGAATATTTGGTACTTAGAATCATAGAATCACAGAGTTGGAGGAGACCACAGGGGCTATCCAGACTAACCCCCAGCCATGCAGGAACCCACATCAAAGCACTCCCAACAGATAGCCATCCAGCCATTTATTTTGCATGAAAAAAGTTTTTTTTTTTTGCAAAAAATTGTGTGCATTCTTTTTGCATGGAGTAAGCCCCAAATTGCAATACGTTTTCAAAAAGTCTACAGTTTTAGACAACCTTTTTGCAGTAAAAAGGAAAACAGTGAAATTATCCATTCTTGCCTGCAACATTGCCTCTTCATTCCTAAGTTGGAGTAATAATAGCATTTCCTCTATTCACAGTGAGTGAAATGAATTTGCAAACCATATTTACAAAGTAAATCTCCCAGACTTCTTGTTGTGGGACCAGGTTCTCTTGCCCCTACAGTCATAAACACACTAACAGAAACTGTGTAATTCAGTTCGAAGGGTAGGGAAGTAACTAGGAAGAAATAATGGCCTAAATACAATGGTTAGTTTCAGTTAAGAGAGGACCCATTAAATCAGTGGGTGAATGGTAAATTACATAGAGCCATGGGTTTATTCTGAGACTAGAAACTGAATTTAGACCAACATACATTAAAATGTGACCTTACTCATACCAACTTGGATATAAGCCCATAGTGAGATCAATAGGATTTTCTCCCAGCTGTGTATAATTCTGTATACATTTGTTTCCATCCTAATCTTCTATTTTCCCATTCTAGCACACTATGATTCAGCCAATTTAGGAAATATGGCTGGCATCCTGCCCAGTAATTATGATGTCCTATCCGCCTGCAAATCATGCCCTATGGGAAGTAGCTTTGGTACCTGAGTATGTTTAGCCTGAAAAGAAAAGGTTAAGATATGACATGACAACCATCTTTAAATATTTGAAAACATGTGACATGGAAGATGTGGCAAGCTTGTTTTCTGCTGCTCCAGAAACCAGGACACAGAACATGGGATTCAAACTACAAGAAAAAAGATTTCACTTTAACATTAGGATGGACTTCCTGATGGTAAAAGCCATTTGACAGTGGAATATGCTGCCTCGGAGTGTGGTGGAGTCTCCTTCTTTGGAGATTTTTAAACAGATGCTGGCTGGCCATCTGTCAGGAATGCTTTGGTTGCATATTCATGCACGATAGAAGGTTGGACTGGGATGGACTTTGTAGTCTCTTCCCACTCTATAATTCTATGATTCTATACCTGCCTTATGCATCCATCCATCACTGTATTTATAGCTCTCCTTTCTCAAGGTGGGGACTCAAGGCAGCTTTCCAAAAGACAAAATACAATAAAACACATATAGTTAAACCATACAAAACCAGTATTAAATAGCAATGGAATTAAAACGAATTAAAATCTTACTTTAAAACGGATTTAAAACATTGCCTTATACCATCAATTCTTTTGTTGCTTTTATGGCCTTACATATGCAGGAATCATTGTTCCCATCGCAATTGTTCAGCCCTCTTCCATTTGCACATTGTCAGAGAGAACGGAATGAATGAAGACATGCCCAGCTCACTTCCAGTAGCTGAACACACAGCAATAGGGAGCAGAGACCATTTTTTCCTCCCTGCGCCTCCCTGGTGAGCCATATCAGCACATTTTGTTATGCCTAGAGTGATGCCATTTCACTTCTGGCTGCCATTTTGGTTGATTTGGGGGTAATTTTCTTCTGTGTGTGTGTGTGTGTGTGTATGTGTAGGGAAATTTGGGGGGCTTTGAAATGTGAGAGGAAGTAAATTGTTGCATGTTAAGTGGTTTTGGAAGAAGTTGGCTAGTTTGGGGGCAAAAAAAAAACCACTCAGAAATTGGCCCTCAATTTTAGAGGGATCTGGGAGCTTTGGGGGTCTTTTTGAGAGTCCTCGGGGCTTCATGTAGTGTGCAGCCCACACTCTGTCCACACCTGAGCTACAGCAAGTGATCTGCATGCATTTCCACTCATAGTTCCACTTTCCAGCCATGTGGGAGTGACCATATCAGGATCTGCATTGTCGAAAAGGCAGGTTCTGGAGGACAGTATCAGGAGACGTAACTACAAAAACCTAACTATATTTCCATAGTTATGTCGCCCAATGCAGGATCTTGACCTGTATTCTAAGAACCCTACCAAGATGTTTCATTATTCAGTCTTCTTTCCTCCAGTTGCCGAACTTTGCACTTTTCACAGCTTCAGTTGCTGACACAGATTTGGCAACTAGGTGAAAGTGTGCATTCTTGTGATACATCTTTTTGGACTCTACCAGGATTTACCAGTTGTTATCACCTCTGTGCCCACTCATTCCATTCTTTGTGGCAATATCTTGAATCTGCACTAGGGCTCTTCCAATTTTATGTTAAAATCTGGCCATGTTTTCCTGAAGTGGTCCCATGGTTTAAAGGGCACATTTTCTCCCCCATTCCTTAGATTTGACTTGGAGTTATAGCACAAAAATGCCATCTCATGGAGGTACTGACACACCATAGCTCTTTGACGAGAGAGAGAGAGAAAGAAAGAGAGAGGGAGAGAGGAGTAAAGGAGATATTTTGTTGCCAATAGATCTCAGAATTAAAAGGAAACCCACTTGACGGTGGGTATAAAATGTTGCAGGTGGTGCTGAGAATTTCTAGGAAATAGCCTCAAACAAAAGAAAAGTTGCTAGGTTATTTCTATTTAAAAAAAAACTGAGAATGACAGGAAAAAATACTGCAATTTCCAGTAGCCTCTTGATACATTTCTCCCTATTGGAGAACACTTGAGAATTATGCTATTAGAGCAACTTCTTTACTCTGCATTGAAAGTGAGCTGCTTCCTCAATTCACCCAATTTTTCTATCAATTGTAAATTAATAAATTTTCCAATTTGGTAAGCAAATACTGGAAGACTCGCTGATGTGCTTCTTAGTTGCTGCAGGCACAGTTTCTCCATCACTCCTGATAGCTCCCTAGCTCCTAAAAGCTGGATTCTAGCCAATATTTCTCCTGTTTATTACCCTTTTCTGGTTTTGCATTCTGTGTGGACATCTTGCTGCTGTTGCTGGGCAGTTGAGTTTGCTGGTATATTGTTCACAGTTCTTCAAATCAAAATGCAGCCTCCAAAGCTGTGAGCCACATTGTGATTTGGAAAGCTGTAAGTAATATACCAGGAAACTCAACTGCACAGCCCCAGCAACAAGATGGCAACACAGAAGCACAGAATACAAAACCAAAAAAGGGTAATAAACAGGAAAAGTATTGGCTGGAATTCAGGATGGATCTCTGGGCTTCATTAGGGGACTTGTGTGCATGGGAAATAGAACTGAGCAGTTTCACAATGTCTGTTTTCGCCTAGTGGCTGCTGTAACATATTGGCATCCATTTTTGTCAAAAAAACCAATTCAATTCTTGATTGCATCAATAGGAGTATGGTGTCTTGATCAAGGAAAGTAATAGTACCGCTCTATTATGCTTTGGTTAGACCTCATCTGGAATACTGTGTCCAATTCTGGGCACCTCATTTCAAGAAGGATATCATCAAGCTGGAACATGTCCAGAGGAGGGCAACCAAAATGGTCTGGAAGTCATGCTCTATGAGGAGCATCTTAGGGAACTAGGTATGTTTAGTCTGCAGAAGAGAAGGTTAAGAGGCGAAGTGATAGCCATGTTTAAATATTTGAAAGGATGTCATATCGAAGAGGAAATGGGCTTGTTTTTCACTGCTCCAGAAACTAGGACAGGGAGCAATGGATTCAAACTACAGGAGAGCTGTTTGGCAGTGGAATATGCTGCCTGGGAGTGTGGTGGAGTCTCCCTCTTTGAAAGTTTTTAAACAGAGGCTGGATGGCCACTTGTTGGGAGTGCTTTGATGTGTGTTCCTGCATGGCAGGTGGTTGGACTGGATGGCCCCTGGGGTCTCTTCCAACTCTATGATTCTATGATTCTACACAGTGATGGATGACTGATGTGCCATTACCCAATGCTCAACAGGCACCAGTGTGCCTCAGGATGGTCTTAGTGTGTGTCTGGACATTGAGTAGGAAGTGCTGGAGCACAACTGGAGTGTCCATTGTGCACCAGAAGTGTACAATATGCATCAGAAGTGCACAATGCACATCAAGAGTACCTGATGTGTTTGGGAGCACTCTTGCCACTGCCTTGATATGCATCTTTGCAATTTGCTAAAAGTGTTTTGTTGAGCATTTGCAATGTTTCTAAGGAGTCATACAGTTCTGCAATGTAGACCATGATGTAGCATCTCAGCCATTGTGTCTTAAAGAAAATAAATGGAAATAGAAAAATCTAGCCATCTTTTAAATAGCTAGAATGAATAGGATATTATCAGGTACAACCAAGCTCCAGTTTTATTAAGAGATGAAACCCAACTGAGATTATTACTGGTCCAGAAGCCAGCATGTTGTTGCAATGGGTCATTCAGTCTTGTTGTTTCAAGCTGTGGGCACCAGTCAGGGCTCAGTGGTGCTCCAGGTAATCACAGCCCCTGTTCTGAATGATAATCCAGTCACAGGCAGGGCTCAGTGGTGCTCCAGGCAATCATAGCCCCTGTTCTGAATGATAATCCAGTCACAGGCAGGGCTCAGTGGTGCTCCAGGCAATCATAGCCCCTGTTCTGAATGATAATCCAGTCACAGGCAGGGCTCAGTGGTGCTCCAGGCAATCACAGCCCCTGTTCTGAATGATAATCCAGTCACAGGCAGGGCTCAGTGTGCTGCAGGCAATCACAGCCCCTGTTCTGAATGATAACCCAGTCACAGCATGCCTGCTGCTTATGGCACACTGTATCTTATATCTGGCCAGCAACCATGGGGGAGTAGCAGGAAGAAGCCCCAACTCTTGGAAACAGATCCCACTACCTCTTAAATTCTGTCTCCCAGTCAGCACTCACTTCCTGTTTCCCTCAGACCCAAATCACAACTTCCTTTTTTTTCCTTGTGTACCACAGTGTACAACTGCTAGGGGGACACACCATTGCCGCAAAGGACCTTTGAGAGCCACCTCTTACCATGTCCCTCACTCTCTATTCCATTTATTTATTTGCCTTCAAAAATAAACTAAAAACAAGCCCATACATCCTTAGCAGCAATTTTCCATCTCCCCCCGCTCTAGGGCCATTTCCGCACCAGACTGTTATAGTGCTGTTATTCCACTTTCAACATCCTATGGAATCCTGGGGTTTGCAGTTTAGAGAGGGGCCTCAAAGGCCCCTCCCTAAACTGCAAACCCCAGGATTCCATAGGATGTTGAAAGTGGAATAACAGACTACAACAGTCTAGTGTGGAAATGGCCTTAGTCTGGATCAACATGCAAAGGGATCTTATAGCAGCTTTGAGACTAACAGAGAAAGAAGTCTGCGGCAGAAGCTTTCCTAGATTGGGTCCACCAACTACTTTAATCTCAAAGGTGCTATAGGATCCCCTGGCAAGGTTGGACATAAAGAACCAATTGCTTATTACAGTTAATTCCTTTTTTCCAATGTCTGTTGCAATAACTAAGGCATAACTAATACCCTTTCCACTCCACCCTCCCAACCTGCCGTAGGAACAGAAGGACAGGACTGTGATGACATTTATGCACGATGTTATTGCAATCCCATCCTTGTCCCATCCCCAGGTGGCGTAATCACACCACAGACCATTGACGGGTTTTCCCCATCAGTGATCGGCGATCACACCACCATTGCAAAATTACCTTGTCTGCAGAGGCCTTGGAAGCGCAATGGCTGTGCTTTCTGCCCCAGCACAGTCTGAGAAACTACCCGGCTGCACTGCAGCAAGAAGAGGCATAGCCGTCACGCTTCCTGGAACATGGAGGCAACCGGTGCAGAGAGGAGTGCTCCTGTTGCACTCCCCTCCCAGCAGAGCCAACACGGGACCCACACTGGATGTCTGCATGACCAGGTAAGGTGTGGAAAGGGCTTCAGTTATAAGCCAGCATGGTGTAGTGGGCTACCACTCTGGAGACCAAGGTTTGATTCCCCGCTTGGCCATGGAAACCCACCTTGGGCACATCACACACTGTCAGCCTCAGAAAAGCCCATGATAGGTTCACCATAGGGTTGCCACAAGTCAAAAATGACTTGAAGATATACAACAAGTTACATTATGACCACAATATATGATGAGATAGTGTAATCCCTTTTGTTGTGTACCCATAACTTTCAATAACTTTAATATTTCCATGGCATAACCTCACTAATAAGTGGAGGATGAATATCACATGGTTCCGGTGCTGCCTCATGCCTTGTCTCATCCCACTGCCATATGCTATGTTGTGGGTATGAAGCTAATGAAAAAAGTAACAAAAGAAAGGTGTGTGTTGCAGCATAGGCCTGGCAATAATCTTTTTATGTTTAGATTTATAATTAAGCTAAAAGAAACTGATTTGAACTGATTGGAAACTATAAAGAAACTGATTCAATTATTTTGGAGACATGGGAAAGGGAAGAGTTACTTTTTTAAAAAATATATAATTACAATAGTAGCTTACTGCTTGTGAGCTTGTAAGAATAACTGTAACTAATAACTTTGAAAAAGTGACATTTCAAGCTCAGAGTAAAATGAAACTTGTATGATTACCATGGTTATAATTCTTCGCTGAAGACACTCCCAAGGATTCCTTTAGAGTTGCCTTGCATGAGGAATTAGGAAACATAACTCCTGGTTTGTTTGATTTTTTAAATCTTCTGATTAGAATTTTTTCATTACACTAAAACTACAGAAATTAAGAAAGAAATAGAGAAAGGAAAAGGAGAGAAGAAAGGAAAAGGCAACTTCCGATCTTCCTTTCAGCAGTTACATATACGTATACATTTTTCGTTCCTCTCTTTTTAACAAACAACCGAGACCTTTCTTTCAATAGCTAACTCTTTCTAATAATCAAAACATAATTCTTGGTTTGAAGGGTTGTTTATTTTCTTCCTGGCTTAGCTTCTCTTTTTGGTTTTATACCATTCTGACATCTGATTTGATCATTTCTGTTTAAAAAAGTGCAGATTTTACTGCCCACACCTTGGCAACATCATGCTAGCATTCAATAAATAATGCACATATTCATCTTCCTGCCAATACTGATTCAGTGGTATTTATTTAATATTTATGATGGTTGTTCTATGTGAGTGTTTTGCAATTGTGTGAGTCATCGTCAAAGACTCATAGAATCCTAGAGCCGGAAGACACCACAAGGGCCATCGAGTCCAACCTCCTGCCAATGCAGGAAGACACAATCAAAGCATTCCCAGTGGATGGCCATCCAGCCTCTGTTTAAAAACCTCCAAAGAAACTGACTCCACCACACTCTGAGGCACCATATTCCACTGTCAAACTGCTGTTATCATCAGGAAGTTTTTCCTAATGTTCAGGTGGAATCTCTTTTCCTGAAGTTTAAAGCCATTGCTCCATGTCCTAGTCTCTGGAACAGCAGAAAACAAGCTTGCTCCAACTTCCATATGACACGCCTTCACGTATTTAAACACAGCTATTGCATCACTTCTTAACCTTCTTGTCTCCAGGCTAAACGTACCCAACTCTCTACGCCACTCCTCACCCGGCATGTTTCCAGATCTTTTAACATTTTGGTCGCCCTCTGGATATGTTCTGGCTCAACAATTTCCTTCCTGAATTGTGGTGCCCAAAACTGGAAACAGTATTCCAGGTGAGGTCTGACCAAAGCAGAATAGAGTTGTACTATTACTTCCCTTGACCTAGACGTTATACTTCTGTTGATGCAGCATTGTCTTTTTTAACTGCCCCATCACATTGCTGACCCAGGTTCAGCTTGTGGTCTACCAAGACTCCTAGATCCCTTTCACATGGACTGTGCTCAAGCCAAGGATCGCCCATCCTCTATCTGTGCATTTCTTTTTTCTTTTTCTTCTTTTTTCCCCCCCACTGCCTGGGGTTTTAGCTACTCTTCATAAGGAAATGTACTCAACGAAATGTAACAGAAGAAGATGAGAGGAGGGATGATGGGAAGGTAGGCGATGGAAGCAGACCAGCTCAAACAGCTATATTTTCTCCTACAAAGGTTTAGACTTTATCTATTAGAGAATAAAATTGTACTCCTTTACATATTGGTTCAATATTCTATGGACCGTTGAAATTCAGTAGCAGTAAGTCCATGGGGCCTTCTGGAATCTTTGTCTCTCTTCTGCAGTGCAAATATCTGCCTTCATCTACTGCCTTCTCTGCTTTTCTGCACCCTTTTGAAACTGGTCCCTTCATTTTTTTTTCTGCAAAGCAGGGCTTCACTTTTCCACAAAGGATCTTACAGATGCCTGTGAGCTAAGAGGACCACTCTGAAATTGGAGACAGTTTTACGGCAGCATAAAAAAAGATATAAAGCGGGGGGGGTAATTGTGGGCAGCTAGCAGGGGCACATGAGTCCTTCAAGGAGATCTTGGAGGGCCACCACATGCACCCCTCCAAAAGAAAAAAATGGATTCAGCAGGTATGGAATGTATTTCTGCAATGTTTTTAAGCACACTTGGGTCACTTTGTGCACAGGGAAGGCCTTTTCTTTAACAATAAGAAGTAATAAGAAGTCACCTTCTGTTTGCTTCCTGTTCATAAAAGAGGCCTCTCCTGGGTGTAAAATGGTCTGGACAGGCTAAAATGTGATGAGAATATCTCCGTGTCCCCTACAGGGCACTTGAGGAAAAATATTTTCACCCCTCGAGGACCCTGGGGCCCACAAAAACCACCCTGAGGGACATATTTTGTCAACTCCTGATATAAAAGAATCCTGTAGCACTTTTGGGGCTAACTGGGAAAAAAGAAATGTCTACCATAAGCTCCCATGGCCATCAGTCCAATTCATCAGATGCCACCATGTCACCAGTTCAGACTGTTTGTTCTTCTAACCCAGTACTGTTCACTCTCACTAGCAAGAGCTCTGTGGAATTTCAGACAAGTCTTTCCTATCTCCTCCTACTTTATCTTTTAAAAAATCCCAAAACAAAACAGGAGACGGTAGGGACTGAACATAAAGCATTCTTAATGCAAAGCATGTGCTCTACTAGCAGCTCTCTGGAGGCCACTCATAAACCACAGACTGCACTTCAGCCATCCCTGCTATGAATAATCTTCATTGATTCCTCTTTGTGACTTGCATGCTTCTTTGGAACTTTGTTAGAGAATTGACCAAACTAAATCCCTGAACTCCTGCCTTGTTGCTAAATCTTGGCAGAACCACTTTGTTGCAGGATGGAACTCCCAGTTGACTTTGTTAAAACAAACAAACAAACAAACAAACAAAAAACTATGACTTTTCATGCTGTCTGGTAAAGATGGAAACCCAGTTTTATCTTTTCTTAATAACCTCAGCTGTCTGTATAGAAGTCTGAGAAGCTGCTAGAAACCAAAGCAGGCCATTGCCCTATCTGGCTTACCATTGCTCAAACAAGGCAACTTGTGGCCCTTCAGTTTTTTCTGGAATTCAAATCCTATAAACCATAACTAGCACCAGCGACAGTGAAGCATGATAGGAGTTGTAGTCCAGGAACCCACACTTCTTCTAAATGAACTGGGAGTTACTTTCTAAGCTTTTAGTAGAGCTAGGACAACCATGATGGCCATGAAACCATACGACTAGGCACACCTACTGGGAAGGATGTCCATGTGTTTTCCTCCACTGCACAGTGGCAGTATCTACACCTTGTCCAAAGCCTTCATACTGAAGTGCAAATAGCGGTCAGAAAGGATTGATCTCAGGGCTTTCACATCCTCCTGACAGGATGCACCCCAACATACACACAAATACATGCACACACATGCAGACACACAGATATGTATGTGCTCTCAATTCACATGTCAACTTGGTAACTCCATGAATTTCATAGTGTTTTCTTATGCAAGGAATACTCAGAGCTGGTTTTGCCAGTTCTTTCCTCTGAAGTACAGCCTAAAGCACCTGGTATTCACTGGTGGTTTCCTACCCAAGTACCAGCCAGGGCTGACCCTTGCTTAGCTTCCAAAGTCAGATAGGATCTGGTGCCTTTAAGGTATTCAGGCATGCACATTCATACACACAATAATGCTGACTTGATGTTGCCCAAAGTATTTACTCTGCATTTAAAGGCACACAACAATTCTGCAATGTAGTCTGTCTCTTTTCCTCAACAAGCATCACTGACTTTTCTAACCTTCTGCTATTCTGGTATTGCTATTGTTGTTAGGTCAACTTATGGCAACTCTACGAGTGAGAAATCTCCAAGGACCTCTATCATCCATTGCCCTGCTCAGGTCTTGCAGCTTCAGAGACATGTCTTCCTTGATTGAATCTATGTATCTGTAATGCAGTCTTCCTCTTCTCCTGCTGCCTTCTACCTTACCAAGCATTATAGTCCTTTCTAGTGAATCAGATTTTTTTATACAGTTTATGAATACAGTTTTCCCATTTCCAGACAATTAGGTGTTGATATCAAGTGTCCTCCCACGAGAACTTGCAGCTCAAGATTTGACAAGGCCTGTTTGAAGGCTTCTCCCTAGTTTACTACATTTCTCTTTCCCAAGAACAAGTAGCCCTGTGTTACTGCCCTGGTTAGCCCGAGTTTTGGGGATATAAAAAGATATCTTTTGATATCGATAATTCGGCTTCACATATCCCTTCCACGTGCTTGCGAGGCCCCCGGACAAGCACGCATACAGGCTCGGCCGATAATCGCCGTAATATTCCTAGACAATACAGGCAGGCCAGAAACAGCCGACTCGCCGCTTTAGGAGACCTCAAGGCAAGTACCTCCATTAGGTATGCGAGCAACTCTCAAAAGATCCTCTGCCTAGCGCTGGCAGCTTGATGATCGGACTATACAACGCTCAAGTATTCCACATTCGCATACCAGCTACTCTATTGATAAATTCGGCTCTAATTCAATCATTCAAATTCTGACCTTTCAGAGGCTTTGTCTCCAACTCCAAATCTATTGTTTTCCTAAAGCCCGACCTAGCCTGCGGTCACAATTCTCCTTATGAAAAACCCCTGACTTTGAGCGCTTCCTTGGATCGCTCCCGAGTTCCAGACCGCCTTGCTGCCGCTTTGCTTGGCGAGCTTCCCCTCAGCTCCACGTGCTGAGATACATGGAACCCCAGCTTCGCTCTCCATTTTCTCCCGGACTTCAGGACAGATTTCGTATCACCCGAACCAGCTATCCCTCTGAAAATCCCACTATCTTATTCACACCTTTATTTTCCTTAGTTATCTGTGTGCTTGTGTTGCTTACATTGTGTGCCTGTATTTAATAAAGACTATTCATTATTTTCCAACCAGTTTGCTTCTTGACTCGGCCTGACCCCGTAGACACTGGGTTGCAAGATCCTGCTAAGTTACCCTGCCTCTCGTATTGCCAACGTGTGCTCTGAACTAATTTCCCCAACTTGTGTAATTTTGATGGCAATTTGGTGTCCCTCCCGGGACCCCCAGAAAACAGGGTAACACCTGCCTCTTATCTTTACTGGCATAGTATGACAATATAGTGCCATGCTCAAGAGATTTTATGGGAAATTTTAAAAAGAGGTAAGTTCTCAGCCAACAAAAGGAGTGCTCCCATCAGTAAAGCTTCTTTGTTTTGTCCCTGGTATACTCCCCATCTCACAAATACAGGAATGAAATGAGGGGACTGTGATCTTAGTATGAATCTTCCACGGATACCTTTTCTTTAAAGGAAGTTGTTTAGTTCTTACCTGCTGTCAGTGTTAGAATTAAGAACCTTTCACTCTCTGGCCATTTCTGCCCTACACTGGAAATACTTAACAATGCTATAAGAGAAGATAAAGAAATAAGAGGTGTACAAATTAAGAAATGTCAATTTAAGTTAAAAGCCTTCACTGATGATTTGGTCTTTTTACTGGAGGATCCAGGGAAATGTATTGAAAAAATGATTTCTACAGTGCAAGAATATGGCGATTTCTCTGGGTTTAAAGTTAACAAGGAGAAAACAGTTTTCTTAACCAAAAATATGTCTGAAAGAGAAGAGATGGATTTAGTACAAAAAACAGGATTTAATAAAGGACAAAAGGTAAAATATCTGGGATTTGGATAGCTAAAAGAAACAATGAACTATTTCAAAATAATTATGAAAAAAAAAATGGCAAGAAATAAAAAGAGATTTAGAAACTTGGACTTTGATGCAATTGTCAATGTTGGGGAGGATAGCAGCAATAAAGATGAACGCTTTGCCAAAAATGATTTTTTTTGTTTCAAAATCTCCCCATGATAACGAATATGAAACCTTTCATACATTGAAAGAGAGAACTAACCAAGTTTATATGGCAAGGGAAAAAACCTAGGATAAAATTGAAAAATATGACTGATTTAAAAGCTAGAGGAGGAATGGGACTACCAGACTTTCATATATACTACAAGGCTGCGGCATTTACGTGGATAAAAGACTGGGTGGACCTACAAGATATGAGAACGTTGGCACTAGAGGAAGCAGACCTGAGAATGGGGTGGCATGCCTATATGTTTTATGATAAAGCAAAAACAGATAAAGACTTCACACATCACTATATCAGGAAATCGCTTCTCAAAATTTGGGAGGACTATAAAACTAAAAACATACGGCAGCTCCCCACTTGCGTCTCACCCCAAGAGGCTTTTTTCGGCCAATGGATAGATACAGATAAATGGCTGCGACACGAAGACATAATTGAGAGATCAACATTCAATAATCTTAAGATCAAATCAAGAGAAAAATTAGAACAAGAAGGAATAACATTGAGTTGGTTCCCTTACAGACAATTAGCAGAAAGGTTTCAGATGGACATAAAAACATATGGAATTGACTTCAAAGAAAAAACTGGAGCTATTAAATGGATGTTTAAAAATCCGCCTCATTTACTAGCGCAAATATATCAAGAAATGTTACAACAGGAGAGGCAGGAAGAAACAGTAAAGGCAACAATGATTGCATGGGCTCAAAATATTGGACATTCAATTCAATTAGAGTCTTGGGAGCAGAGCTGGAAAAAAACACAGAAATTTACAGTAGCTCAGAATTTGAAAGAGAACTATTATAAGCTATTTCATAGATGGTACATGACACCAGATAAATTGAAAAAGATATACAAAACAGGTAATGGACATTGCTGGAAATGTCAGAATGAGGTTGGTAGGATATATCATATGTGGTGGACATGTCCAAAAGCTAAGAAATATTGGAGTGAAATACACAACAAAATATGTGCATTAATGAAAGTTCAGTTTGTTAAGACACCAGAATTGTATTTACTAAATATGACTGATACATTAGAAGATACTGGTATAAAGAAACATTGGAGAATATTGCTGTATATGATAACAACAGCACGTATTGAATATGCTAAGTTCTGGAAAACTCAGCAAATACCTACAATAGAACAATGGTGGGGTACATTTATTGAAAATAAAAATGCTGATATGGTCTCTCAGAGATTAAAAGGGAAATCAGATGATGAGATACTAAGAGAATGGCAAATTGTAAACGGTAGTGGGTAATTGCTGGGTAATCAGATGGAAATCTGTAATTCATGATTTAAGATAAGTTAGGAGGGGGCTACAGGTTATATATCATGAAGCGAGAATATGGAGATGGAAAGGCAAGAATCAATGAGTAATATTAGCAGTTAAAGGTAGTTCAATAATATAAGCATGATAAGAAATATTGATAATGGAAACTAGATCAGTGTGGAAGAGCAGAAATATTTCAATTAAGTTATCAGTTATAAATGTATGTTTTATATGTGAAACTGAATAAAATGATTAAAAAAAAAAAGCACGGAGCGCGCGACTCCGTGTCGCTCTGTCGCCGCGCTCCGGTTCAGATTTGCAGGCGCGCACTAGTCCGTGCGTGCAGATCTGCCGGGGGCGGGCTTTAGGCTGGCGAGCTTCTCCGGTTGGTGGAGAGCCTCCACCAACCAGAAGCTGCCATTTTGGACATCGGAGCAGTGCGGAGCGACGAGCTCGCACTGCTACTCGTCCCGACGGACCCGATCAGACCCACGAAAAAGCCGGTGAGTAGCATTTCTACGCATTTCCTTCCCCATGTGTGGAAAGGACCTGGGAAAGCACTAGCCTGGGGAAAAACAGGGCTACACTTTACTATTCAATGAAAGTTTAGCATGCACAAATTTGTAATGGATCACTGATAAGAAACTGTATGAATGCTGTACAATTCAGTTCTAGCAACTTCTGTGGAAGTGTGCAGTTGTTACTCATGACTAACCTTTGAATAAACTACTGCTAACTTCAGAGTGTGTTCTTTGGAGCAAGGAGTTACCCTATACATGACAGTGCTATTATGTGAACTTTTGTTTTTCACAGAGAGAGAGGCCATTTCTGCACTACACTGTTACAGTGCTATTATTCCACTTTCAACATCCTGTGGAATTCTGGGGTTTGCAGTTTACTGAGGCCCAAGAGCTCTCTGGCTGAGAATTCCAAATGCCCCTCCCTAAACTGCAAATCCCAGGATTCCATAGGATGTGGAAAGTGGAATAATAACACTATAACAGTGTAGTGTAGTCAGAGATTGGTCACTGTATTTTCTCTGTCCTGCCCCATGCACTGGCACATCTGCTAGCTGCATGTGAGAGGGACTTTTCAATGGCTGCTCCCAGGCTCTGGAACTCCCTTCCTCAAGAAGCTAGACAGTCTTCTTCATAATGTTCTTCCACAGGCAGGTGAAAACCTTTTGTTTCTATAGGCCTTTGGATATTGACTATATATGGAGAAAGCATATTCTTCAGTGCTTCACAGTTGAAAAATGGGACTTGTGTGACCCAACAACATCACAGTGTGGTCAGGATGCCAAAAATTATTAAGGAGGAGAAACAGCCAAGCTGGGACATGCTTCAGCAGTTTGTTTTTTGCCTGAATCTCCTGGAAATGCCAAGATTCTACCGTCTCCTCTCCTTTTCCCCTGCTGAGTTCATGGAGTGCAGACTACTTTTACCACTTTGAACTCATCTTGCACCAATGGAAATAAGTTGAGAACAAAGGGAGAAAATGGGAGGAGGACAGAGAAACAGGGACATTTTAACAGCAGCTGAGGAATTGGGACAGCAGAGGATTAATCAGGACTGTATCTTTCAGAATGGGACAGTTGGAGGGTATGGGAAAGAGTGTTTAATAATATGCTGCATTGCCTGCATTTTTTTTTTTTTTTTTTTTTTTTGGCTTTTAGTGGGTGTGCTTTTTGTTCTACTGCTAATTTGATTATATTTTAACTTCTGAATGTTTTAAAGGGTTTGAACGTTTATCTTTCCACCACCTGTTTTTGAAAGCTGCCTTGAGCACCAAGCTGGTCCAAAAGTAGGACATAAATACATATAAATCTGATAGATTCAGACAGTTTAAACACTATAGTTCCCAGGTACTACCTTGTGGCATCTCTGCTTAACAGCATCATGAGTATAGAGCTAGGAAATGACCATAGCAAATCACTAGCAGTCTGAGTATATGCTATTGTTCTACAAAAGGCTAGTTAAATCTTCCTTTCAGTTTCATAAAACTTTGAAATGTTTTGAAGTACAAGTTCAATCCACCCTCCCCCTTGGCTGTGGGGCTGTAATATATAAGTGTCTGCATGAACAAGAGCTTATTAGCGGTTCTTCAACTCAGCAGTTCTAAAAGGCACAAAAACTTGGAACAATACTATCTGCCAAGTACATTTCACCCCCTTTAATCATGGTTAGCGAAACTATGAATTCCACGTGAGCCAGCAGGAATTTTGCCTGAGAAGGGGCACAAGGCATTCCTTTTCGAAAATTTTGTACAGGTGGAGGGAGGTAATAATTATAATAATTAAAATAATTAGGTGGAATCGACCTCTAGGATTGCAATCTATATGATGCAGGTGATATAAAATGCAATGAAGCCTGCTTTTCAGTAAGCATGCACATAATGTGGATATATTTCAGCATTTTCCTCCCTAGCTATTAATACAGAAACACTGCTCTTTAGTTTTTTACAAACAGAAGTCTCAATGTAATTATCTTCTCTGAACACCCAGCTACTCTATGGTAAGCTGCTTAAAGCAACTGAGCTGACAATGGCTGAGAGGTAAATGCTTAGCTAAAACCTGTGCCAGTCATCTCAGTTACTGGCTCATGTGCATCATCATGCTAACCATAGTTAGGAAAAGTTACTTTTTTTTGGACTGCAGCTCCCAGATTTCCACGGTCATTATGACCTGTTGTAGTCCAAGCAAAGGACTTTTCCAAACTTTCATGCTAGTACCTGTTGTTCAAGGGCAGCACGTTATATTTACAAAGTAGTAGTAGTAGTAATTATTATTATTATTACTATTTTACCCGCCTCTCCTCAAAGATCAAGGCGGGTTACAACAACGGTTAAAATACAATTAAAACCAGCATACCAATTAAAAGCACATTAAAATTAGAACACATTAAAATACACTGAAAGCATAAAACCATTCAAATATCATAATCAAAATTACAATTAAAAATACATCATAGTTTAAAAATAGGCTGAGTAGGCCTGCTGGAAGAGATGAGTCTTCAGTAGTTTTGTTTTTTAAAAAATTCAGACAGCATATTTTGCTGTCAGATCTCTTCTGGCAGGCCATTCCACAGTCTAGGGGCAGCCAATGAGAAGGTCTTCTGGGTGACCATTGCCAGTCTTGTTTTAGGCAGTTTAAGTAAATGGCCCCCAGAGGACCTGAGTGTATGGGATGGATTGTATGGGAGGAGGTGATCCTGTAGGAACTTGGACCCAAACGATGTAGGGCTTTAAAGGGAGTAACTGACACTTTGTACTTTGCCTGGGAACTAATTGGCAACCAGTGGGATGATTGTAATATTGGTGTAATATGTTCACTCCTCCATGTACCCATAATCAATCTGGCTACCATACTTTGGACCAGTTGGAGATTCTGAACTTGGTACAAAGGTAGCCCAATGTAGAGCACATTGCAGAAGTCCAGCCTTGAGGTTACCTGCACATGCAGTACCATCTTTAGGTCATCCAACTCCAGGAAGGGGCGCAGTTGGCATATCAGCTGAAGCTGATAGTAAGGCACTCCTGACTGTTGCATCTATCTGAGCAGACATTTGGAGGGATGGATCCAGCAGCACTCCCAAACCATGAACACAGTTGTTCAAGGGGAGTATGACCCCATCCAAAACTGGTTGACACACCTCCAGGCCCGGGTTAGGATCCTTAATAGTAAGTACCTCTGTCTTGTCTGGATTCAGTTTCAATTTGTTTTTCTTCAGCCATCCCTCTGTTATCCTGACTTCTGGGAGTCCCATGGGAGACACCTTGATTTGCTCCAAGCTATAAAGATTGGGAAAATTAGCAGTGCACTAGCATTAGCAAAACGAGGGGCAGGGTAAGCCAGCAGGATCTTTTACCCAACTTTACGGGGTCAGGCCAAGCCAAAAAGCCAGACAAATGTATCGAATGAATGAATTTTATTAAATGAATATATTATCATGCATCAATGCACACACTCTCTCAAGCACACAAGGCCTATTGAGAAGGAAAAGAGGTGAAAAATGGATAGGGGATATAGCACAGGGAATGTAGAGGTGGTGATACAGCACCTATCCTGAAGAATTCAGTCCGAGAAGCGGCAAGAAGAATGGAGCTCAGCAAAGAGATGGTGAGGGGATCATTCAACTAACAGAATGCCAGTCTGCTAGCATGGTGGGGAGTTCTCCGAAGAGTCCTCAAAACTGGGACTGCTTATAGGGCAGAACGTACCTCAAGGGCAGGCCCTCTCCCAGGAAGAACAATGGCCAAAATAAAGGAAAAATGTCACACAATAGCAGCCTCAAAGTTTGTATGATTGGATCATGTAAAAATACCTCGCCTTGCAGGATTTGGCAAAGTCTGAGTAGCTCAGCCTGGGGAAATCCATTCAGGTTGGCTGGCAACCTTTTGTCTGTGGGAACATGTTTAGCTTGAGGTCTCCTTGGGCTGCATGACTGGGAATTTTCTTGGCCTGACCTAGTTTCAGTCATTCAACCTCTGAGCCTACGTACCCACTCGGGTAACCTCTCTGGCACGGCGGGCATATTTGATATTAAATTTATAGTCCCCGGGATAAGGTATGCCAGTGGGGTAGCAGCATTACCTCCTTCAAGCATTCATTCAGAGGAGACATACTGTCCTTAGCAGAAGTTGTTTTTGAAGGAAGAGAGAAGTATATTTGGGTATAATCAGTGTTCTGATAGCACCTTGCCCCATGCCTCCAGATGATCTTGCCCAACAGTTTCATGTAGATGTTAAAAAGCATTGAGGATAGAATGGCACCCTGTGGTAACCATATTCCATATAACCATGCCGTGTGTGTGTGTGTGCGTGCGCGCGTGCGCGCGTGTATGTATGTGTGTGTGTGTGTAAATATAATAAAACCTATCTTAGCTAGTATCACTTTGAGCATAAGCAACAAGTGATCTGAATGTCTAAATCAGAGGTGAGCAAAGTGTAGCCCAGAGCTTTCCAAACTTTTCAAGTCAGTGACACACTATTTAGACATGCATCATTTTGCCATGCGGTAATTCAGTTTTACTAGCAAACCGGAGGTTAAACTACCCAATTACGCATGCATAGTACCCAGAGGTATATCTAGTGTGGGGAAAGCCAGGCCTCCCCCCGCAATCCTGGCCCACTGCTGTTGCGCTCACTGAGGAAAGCATGTGTGAGACATGAAACAAGAAGTTTTGTGTGTGCTGAAGGGGTGTGTGTGTGTGCGCGCGCGCATGAAAGAAGCAATGTGTGTCAGAGAAGGAAGACATTGTGTGTTTGTGAAGAGGAGGAGCCTGTGTAAGGTGTGTGTGTACGCTTGTTGAAAGCACATTTGTGCCTTGGAGACTGCATGAAAGAGAGGGGGAGGGTGTGAGACAGATGGAGGCAGAGAGAATGGGGAAGGAGAAGCATCAGGCTACGGGAGGGGAGCCTTTTTGCAAAATCCCCAAAAGATTGGGAGGCAGGGAAAAAGTCTCGCAGAGATGCTCCCTGGTGCTGGCTGAACGTCTGGAGCAATGAAACCCCAGAGACCTCTGCAGTTGTGGTTTTGCCCATTCATTTGTTCTAAGCACTGCGTTACTGACAGGTGGAAAAAGAAAAATACGCCCTCCCACATTCTCATCCCAAAACAGACTTTGCATGCAGGGGCTCACTGGGCTCAGATTCTGTGAGTTCTGTTAAAATCAGTAGCCACCCAGTCCCACTCCACCCCACCCCTGTCAATCAGCCAGTGGCTGCTTTGATCTCGGAAGCCTTTGGCTGGAGCTCTCTGGTGCTCTTCCTGGCTCGTGCACTTCCAGGCGCTCACTTGCTCCTTTTCCCAGCAAAACCCCTCCGGTGCCGCTGCTCCTTTCTCACTTAGGTTGAGCTGGCAGCTATTTAGTCAAGCTTTCCTGAGGCTGGAGGGAGGGTGGAGGAGGGCCAAGCAAGTTGGAGTGGAAGGTGACATGGAGGGGGTTGCAATTGCTGCCTGGATCCCTCTGATTGTCTTTGCAGGGATGGAGTTGGAAGCAAACTCTTTTTCCTCTTCCCCCACGAATGGGCATGGGAGTGCTAGAGTGGCACTCCTAACATTCCCTGGCCCTGAGACTCCAGCAAGAATGTGGGAAAGGATCGTGTGGGCGGGGGGGTCTTTTTCAGCCAGGGAAGGCAATGCACCTAGACACTTCAGGCGACACACTAATGTGTTGCAACACGCCATTTGGAAAGCCCTGGTGTAGCCTACAGGTTTCATGAGGCCTTTCTGAACTTTCTTTATGGCCCTCAGAGGGGAGACTTTTTCCCTCAAAATGGCACAACTATCCTTCTGGGAGCATCTCTGCCATGTTTTGGGGTATCCACAGGCCTTTTTAAGCCCAGAAGAAGCCTTTTTTAAAAAGGAAGTGAGCAGGAAGTGAATTCAGGTCCTTCCTATTGTAACTAAGGCCTCTCCTGGGCCTAAAAAAGCCTGTGGGAAACAAAACAAAGCAACAGAAGTTGGTAAAAATGACTTCCGGGCCACCTAGAGGTTTTTGTTTTTGTTTGTTTGCAGAAGGTGTAGCAAGATCTCCTGCAGGGACGATGACACCCCTTAGCGATGAGGATAATTGGTGACCTCCCTCTCCTCCTCCCTCTGCTCCCCCCACATGCCGGAGCAGCAAGCACAGCCTCAGGTTGCTCATCCAGCTGGACAGCTGCAAGGCTTGAGTAACTCAACGGGCACTGGGAGAAGCTCTTCAGAAGCCTGGTTCATTGATTCCCTTCTATTCTATGCTACTCTAAGTCCCATCATTCTCAGGCTTCTCTATCACTAGTTTCTGACATTTGCCCACCCCTGGTCTAACTGATCCCCACAATGAAAAGTTTCCTACCCATGAAAAGAAAGTGTTGAGCGAATGGAGACTGCCTGCTATTTTCCTTGACATTCCAGTTTTCTAGGTTTAAAATGGATGGCCAAAATCCTGTTGAGGATTTACATCTTTGTAAGCAGTCCTATGTCTGCAGGAGTTAGAATTGCGCAGTTCCATAACATCCATATCCAGTAGAGTGCTGTTGTTGTATTACTACACAGCACAGCCAGCAAAGTAACCAATGTGCAATGGAACTGTGGCACAATGGGATGTGCATCACAGCAGTCCCAATGAGCATCGCAGCGGTCCCGATGGGCATCCAGCACTCTTGCCAATGTCCTGTTGTGTATCTTCACAATTCAGTCGAGGGGTTTCTTAATGCCTCTATGTTATGTAGCTAGGGACACATAAAGTACAGGTCATACAGGATTCCACTATTCAACTTTAAGGGCACAGTAGTCAGTCATTCATGTAATAACTTGCCCCCAAGAAGTACAGGCTACTACTTCTCCTCCTTCTTGCTGTTGTCACCATCATCATCATCATCATCATCATCATCCTCCTCCTCCTCCTCCTCCTCCTCTCAGCTGTTTCTCAGTGTGGGACTTAAGAAGGTTTACAACAGTTAAAACAAACATAGCTAAAAATTAACCACATACAAAAGTTAAATAGCAATTATGGAAAGGTTTATCACATGATTTTGACACATGTATAAACTTAAGGTGGAAGATTCTATCAATGTACCCATGTTCAGACCCAACATAGGGCATACTAGGTTTCTTGTCCAGATTTACCCCCTTTGAGGTGGGGGACATAGCTACAAGCAAGACTTTTTGCATTGGACCAAGGTGTTTCTCTTTGGGAATGATTGTTCATTTTGAGTGAAAGATTCAAAGAATGATTCAGAATGATGCTTCAGAAAAGACACTTTTCTATACAGTTAGGGGTTTTAAGATGCCACAGGAAAGATTCTTGTAGCGCCCTAAAGACTAATTGCTTTTATATGACATAAGTTTACCTGGACTGCAGTCACTTCATCACATGCATTTGCAGCTAAATAAAATGTATTACTCTTTAAGGAGCTACAAAAAAGCACAGCTCCTTAAAGCCAGTGTAATGTAGTTGTCTGAGTGCTGGCTGGGGATTTGGGAGAACAGTTCTTGGTTCTAGTCACCAGTGAGTCATGAAACTCAGTAGGAGACCTTCAGCTTCTCTCTCTCTCTTTGCCTGACCTACCTCATAGGGTTGTTTTGAGAATAAAGTTGGGAAGAGGGGAACCATGTGTACTGCCTTGAGTTCACTGGAGGAAAGGTAGGATCTAAATGTAGCAAATAAAGACACAAGATTCTTTGTTGCTTTATTATTTATTTATTTATTCAAGATGTTTCTGTATTGCTTCCAACTCTACAAGGGCTTCCGAGGCAATGAACCAGTAACAGCAATTAAAACAGTGCAAAGATAAAAGATAATAAAGTACCCCTGAAAAACTTTTTTAAACAGTCTATACAATGCTCGAGTGCAATTTGAAAACAGTTAAAACAGAGCAAGTTTCAAACATCAAAGGCCAACGAGAACAGCACTGTTTCAGCAGCTGACCGGAAGCTCCAAAGAGGCAAAGGCCATTTCCGCACGCGCCCCGCGCCGCTACTTACCGGATCTTCTGGCTCCCCGGTCCGGTCCAGGCTGCTCTGCAGCAGTGCGTGATCATCGATCCGCTCTGCTCCGGTGTCCAAAATGGCAGCTTCCGGTTGGTCGTGGGTCTCGACCAACCACTGAAGCTCGCCAGCCTAAAGCCCGCCCTCAGCAGATCGCAGGCTCGCATTGGTGCGAGCCTGCGAATCTGCACAAGGGAGCAGGCTCGCAGTGGCACGCTCCGTGCTTTCGAAAGACCGGAAAAATGAGGTCTTTCAAAAGCACGCTGGAGGACCAGTTGGGGTCGTTCCGGAGTGGACTGAGGTGCGGATCTACACTAAGTAGTCTGGACCCAGTCCGCTCCAAGATGCTGAGGTCCTCCGTGGAGGACACACTGCACTGTTTTTATTACCCCTTGTGGAAATGGCCAAAGCCTACTTAACCTCCTTGGCTGGGGAACTTAACAGCTGAGGTGCTGCTACAGAGAAATCCCTGTTACATGTACATACCAGACTAACTTCACAGGGTGTTGGGTTAAACAACATGAACTCCTCTGAAGATCTCAAATTCCAGGCAGGCCCCAAGCTTGGAGACGAAAGCCAGCACCTTGAATTGAGCCCACAAACAAACTGGAAGTCAGCACAGTTTTTGTAAGATTGGTGTTCTGTGGTCTCTCAGATGTACACCTGACACCGGTCTGTGTTTTGTACTAGCTACCATTTCTGAACACTTTTCGAGGGCAGCAGTGGCGTAGGGATGGGGGGCGAGTGAGGCAGTGCGCCCTGGGCGGCACTTTCTTGGGGGTGCCGGCGCTCCTTGCCTGACCCCCTGTGATAATGGGGCTTCCCATTATCTAGACTTGGCTGAAGGGGGATACTGCCCTCTTCAGGTAAACCAAGGGTTAATGAGGTGTTGGGATTAGGTTACACTTTTTATTGTGGGTCAGCCTCACAGGTCATGGGGGGAGAATTGCCCAATCAAGGGAAGAGAGGTGAGCATCTTCAAGATGCTTCGAGATGCTTCGAAGGAGAAGTTATAAAAATCCTTGAGAGGCCATGTGGCAGAGAGTCAACCAAGGAACCTCCTGGAGATGGGATCTGTGCCAGCAGTAGGCTGCAGGCCCTGGGCCTCGCCTCCTGGTCTCATTCCTCTCCTAGACCATCTAAGCCTGTGAACCCAAATGTGAGTAACTAGGTAGTTAGTCGCTTTAGGGCTTTTTATTATTTTGGAGGTTGGCTGATCTTAAGAATGTATCTGTTGTTATAACTACTTGTAACTTAAGCGTACCTGAGAGGGGGGAGCCTCTCGTGTATTATTGTCTTGTTTACTTGCATGCCTTAAAATAAATGCTTTTCTGTAGAACCTCTGTTTCCTCTCCATTCCCACGCCATTCTTCGGCACACGCTTAGATAGGACTTCTCTCACTCAGAAGGGGGAGGTGAGGGAAAGGGAAAGGTCCTTAAACCTAGAGATTGTAAATCCACTGAGCAGGGTCCCACTCTACTGTTCAGTTAAGTCAGAATTCAGTGGGTGGTGGCAGCAGGAGAATTAACGAACGCTGGGGAATTTCCTGCTCCTTTTCAAGGGTAGAAGTCAGGCTTGGGGGGGCTGGAAGTAAACTCAGTATGACACCCCCATGCACTGTCGCCCCTCCCCTGCACACCACTGCCCACCCCCCCGGACGCTGTTGCCCTGTCCATGCACCTCCACCTCCGCCCACCCCCGCCCCTACCCTGCTTGCACCAAGCTATGCCACTGGAGGGCAGCCACACATGAAGCACCTTGCAGTCTGTTGCAGCTAACCATTGCATTCTGCTTAGCTTTAGCTGCAACAGACTAATACAGCTATCTCTGCCTCGCCCCAGAACTTTCATATCTGAGTGCAGTTCCATCCATGGCCTCGTATGCTCTTTCAAAGAGGATCAGATGAATGCATTCAGGATGGGGTCCAGCAGGAGCTGTTAACTATAATGGCTTCTACCTTTAATCACAAGGCTTTTATTTATTTTTTAAAAATTATATCCTTCAATTTACACTGCCTTGTAGAGCAAAGCCTTCCCCCCGTGACTCACAAAAGGTAATTAAACAAGAAGTGACTCAGAAATACATAGGAAAACAAGCCCAAGCCAGCGAGACAAAAGCAACAACTCAGCAGGCAGCAATATCAAAGTCACAACACAAAATACAAACTTGAAATTTAAAAAATGTATTAGGTTCTATTTAAAAGGCAATGAAGATGTGGCTACATATCCATCCATTTTGCCACCAAAGAGGAATCATCCCTTGGGTCAACCAGTTTCCCAAGTGACTTCCATTTAGTTTGGCCCTTAAAGACATGTAGACTGGTTTCAGAGAACTGGAACTGGTATGTCAAGAGGTGTGGTTCTCCAGTGCAACCAGTCATTCCACTTTGTATTCTGTTAAGCATTTTTGCCATGATTCAACAACCATCACTTATGATCACCAGTGGAACTGTGGAGTCAGGGCTCACAAGCTGAAAGACCACCTGCCACTGCCACTCCAAACTCCCCTGTTCACCCTGATTTAGCTGAAATACTAGGGATGGGATGAATCCAGAATTTTCTGAATCCAAATCCAGATCCGAATCCCTGGATGGTTCTGGGAATCCACAAATCTCACGAATCTCAAATCTTTCGAATCCTTTTTTTAAAAAAGAGTTTAAAAAGCAAGGGAAAGAAGGATAATCTTGGGCAAGACACACTCTCTCAGCCTTAGCAAAAGCCTAGGCAAAGGCAAACCTCTCTCTGAAGAAATCTGGCTAAGACAATTGTCCTAGTTTTGCCTCAGGATCTCTCCAGATTGAAAATGACATGAAGGCCCTTTCTACCCAGGCAGGAAAATGTGGATTAATCCCACATTTTCCTGCCTGTGTAAACAGAGCCACATGCTACAGTAGAGAGATAATCCAGGTCAAAACTGGCTTTTCTTTGCATAGCTCCTTCTGGCATCCTGGGGTTCATAGTTTTATGATGCACCAGTATACTTTGTCAGAGAAGGCTGTGACACCTTTTAAAACTCCAAACCCCAGAATTGTGTCTGAAAGAGGTTTGCAAGGGAACTGTGCAAAGGAATGTTTCAGCTGTCCTTGAAATCTCAAGCCTGTAGCTTCCAGTCAAGTACTGAACTTTAATATGAAATATTCAATTTAAATATCTTAGAATACAAGCCCAGATGTAGTTTGTGAAGTTGTTAGCAAAGGCCATTATTACTCCAAGGGAAAACCTCACCTACTGACTATCTTCCCTTGTATGTATGTACGGTCTTCCAGGTTTTCAGGCGTCCCAGTCTCCCTAGTTTGCAGGTGTCCCTGTCTCCAACAATCTATTTAGTTAGCGGATTCGAAAGATTCGGTTTACCTCTTTTGGCACAGGGACTTGGATTCAGGAATCTCGAATCCTCACTCAGGATTTGAGGATTTGATTGGCGCATCCCTATGAAATACTCGTGGTAACTTGAAGAGAAATTGTCCCACGTACTGTTGTCTTACATACTTACAAATTGTCTTACATACTTTCCAACTGTCCTGATTTTGCAGGGACAGTCCATATCAAACCTCTGTCACTGTTTCAGCTGCTTTTACAAGGTCCCAGTTTCCCTCTTCTGTGCCTGCATTCCCTCTTGTTCCTCAGCTTACTTCCACTGTCAAAAATTTGAGTTTAAAGTACCAAAGTAGCTTGCACTCCATGGGAAGAAGAAGGCCTTTCTGCACTACACTGTTATAGTGGTGGCCTTTCTACATTATAGTGCTATTATTCCACTTTCAACATCTTGTGGAATTCTGGGATTTGTAGTTTACTGAGGCCAAAGCGCTCTCTGGCTGAGATTTCTAATTGTCTCTCCTCAAAGCCTTTCCTTTTCCAGTAGACTCAGGCAAAAGCAAATTGCTGCAACCTCTCCTAGCTTGTATGTTCTTCCTCACTAATCCCAGTTTTTGTCTGTGAAATGTTGGAGGGTGTAGTATTGTTCAGAGATGTCCCCCTTGTAATCCGAAGCAGTTTTACAAAAAAGCTTGTTCCTGAGGTAGATGAAACCTGCTAGAAATTATTTAGATCAACACAACTATTTGTACTTTTGGATTCTCCAGTGGAGGCAGAGTTCTTAAAGAGATGGTCATGCTGAAGGCCTCCAACATTTATTACTATGCTGCTGGTGACCCTTTCATCACCCATCTAAGATGCTTCATCATATGTCTAGGGTGGCCCTGTGACCAACCTTACGGAGTCCTCGATCTCATGGGTGTGAAACAAGGAGTTGGAATCTAACTTGGCAAAGGGCTTGAGAGGAGTCACAGAGGTCATACTCTCTAGCAGATGGGTCTAAAGGTAAGGGAGGTCTAAAGGTAAGGTCTAAAGGTAGGTCTAAAGGTAAGAGGTGTGGATGGTGTATGGTGGATGCCATTTTGATTCAGTCTGGACAATTCCTCATCAAGTATACAAAGCAAAGGTATACATACATTGTATGTATGTCTAGACAGTACAAGGAACAAACAGAGCATAGCTCAGTTCCATGAAATAGCTTCCAAGGCTTTAAACAGCCTCTTATTTCTTATCATGCATGGGAGATAAACAGCAGGAAAACTTTGCAAGTTGGATGAAGGAATTCCTACAGGCAACATGGGCCCAAAATTCTTCATCTCTGCTTTGTCCTCTCACACACACTCTCTCTCTCTCTCAGTCTCTCTCTCCCTGGCCATTTCCACACTGGACTATTAAAGCACTAAGATTCCACTTTCAACATCCTATGAAATCCTGGGGTTTGCAGTTTCAGGAGGGGCCAGCCAGCACCTCCTGAAACTGCAAACCCCAGGATTCCACAGGATGTTGAAAGTGGAATAATCGCGCTATAACAGTCTAGTTCGATAGAAAGTTGCAAGTGGAATCATAGCACTGTAACAGTCTAGTGCAGAAATGGCCCCTATCTCATGCATGCACACAGACATACACACACATAAAAAAAAATTCATTAGTTTGTTTGGAATGTGAACACAAAATACCAACACATAGATATAAACACACAGCCTAACAACCAACATGAACACACTACCAAACGAGATTATATTCAAAGGAAAGCATGTCAAAGACAGTCTTCATTTTCCAGCAGAGTAAAAATATTTTTTTTCTTCTTTTGCAGAGAAAAATCCTGAATCTTGATTTTATAAAAAGTAAGGAATCGTAGAATTTAAAGAAAATGTAAAAAAAAAAAAAAATTGCACTATTAAGCCTAAATGACCAGGCGCCAAAACAATTCTAGACTGAAGCCAGAGACACTATCAGGGAGGAATGCAAAAAGACACTGTCTGCAGCCAAAAGAAAAATAAGCCTCCATGGATGACAGATGAAACTCTTCAAGCAGTTAAGCATAGATGAGAAGCATAAGTAAAAGGGGACAGAAAGAAGGTCAGAACCCTGAATACAACTGTTCATTGACTTGTGCACAGGGAAAAAGAGAACTAATATAATAATCAATGCAAAGAAACAGAAAATGACAGCAAAAAAAGAGTAGCAAGAGACCTTTTCCATAAGATCTGAGAAATGAAAAGGAAATTTAAATCAAGAGTGGGGACGCTATACAGACAGCAAGGAAACACATTACTCGACCAAATACAAATAAAAAAGATGATAGAAACAATACACTGAAGAACTATATAAAAGAGATGTAAGGATGACAGATTCATTCAAAGAAGAACCATTTGAAGACAAGCCTACAATTTTTAGAAAGTGAAGTGGAAGCTGTGCTCAGAGCACTTGGGAGAAACAAATCATTGTGAACAGATGGCTACCGATAGACTTGCTTCAAGCTACAGAAGCAGAAATTACTCTATTTCTAACTAAAATCTGTCAACAAATATGGTAACCAAAAGAATGGCCCACAGATTAGAAATGTTCAATATACATTCCAGTCCCCATGAAAGTGAACACTAGGGATTGCAGTAACCACAAGATCATTGCATTAATTTCCCATGGAAGCAAAATAATGCTCAAAATTCTGCAACAAAGACTTTTACCATATATGGAGTGAGAAATACCAGATGTCCAAGCTGGGTTCAGGAAAGAAAGAAGAACTAAATTCTAAGTTTTCATCTTAGACATGTAAGCTAGCATAAGGATTTATCCTTTTTTGGGGGGGGGGGAATAATGTGTTTATCCTCCTCCTATATCCCCTTCCCCACTTTTTTGGCTGTGCATAAGTGGCCAAAATACATATGTTGTTGTTGTGCACCTACAAGTCATTTCTGATTTATGGCAACCCTAAAGCTAATCTATCACAGGATCTTGTGGGGCTGAGAGTATGCGACATGTCCAAGGTCACCCAGTGGATTTCCATGACTGAGTGAGGAATCGAATCCTGATCTCCACGGTCATAGGCCAACTTTCAAACCATTACACATGCTGGCTTTCAAAAATCATACACCTTTAGTCAAAATCAGTTGCTTTGCCCTTTTTTTCTGGGGTGTGGGAAAAGTATTTCACTCCAGGCCTGTTGGCTAATACTCAACAATGACATGGGAAACACTTTCACATTTCATTAATCAGATGCTGAAAAGTGAGGGCTTGTTTGTTCTCTAGAAGAGTTAATCTAGGCAGAGGTACCAGACAAATGAATGGCAAATCAAGATGGACTGAACTAAATTGAAATGGGTGGAATTTGTATTCTCCAAGCAATCAATCCCAGTTTCAGCTGAAAATGCCAAACAAGACAAAATATAAACTATCAGGCAACATTTTACACACGGTGTTTGATTGAGTATGAATACCAAATGGAAAAACTAGCCAGTAACCAACTAGTAATATATATTCAGCCTCAGCCTTGGGCTATTTTATGAAAGCTCTATTTGACAATTGGAAATGAATGAATGAATGAATGAATGAATGAATGAATGAATGAATGAATGAATGAAGGCAATATAAAAGATATGGCTTACTGTAAGTACAGGCATACCTCAGTTAACGAAGCCTCTGACAAAGAAGTTCCTTTTTACAATGTCTGTTGATGGGAGCCCAGCCCAGCCTCCCCTATTCTTATTTTCTGTTTAGCTTGAAGGGGGTTATTTGCAGCGTTTGCTTGGAGCAGATGGTTGCAGAGGCTTAGGGAAAGACAGACTTTTGGGACTGGGTTGCAGCAGCAAGTCTGCAGTAAACAGTGCAATAAAACTTGACCTGGCAAAGAATGAGATTCTCCTGTAGGTTATCGTACTGTGCCTGTAGGTACTTATGTACAACAGGCAAGGTAAACAACTGCCACGTGGTAGTTTTCAAAGAAGCAGCTATGTTAGTCTCTTGCAGCAAAAAAAGGAGGAAGGGAGTGGGGAATGGCAATGTGGCAGCACTTTTAGGACTAACAGGTTTTTATTTTCACATGAGTTTTTGTGGGAATAAACCCACTTCTTCAAATGCAGTACTGACTGATATAAAGGCCTCAGGCATAAAGCATATTTATACAGTTGTAGGAATGAGATAGAATGGAATAGGATCCTGAAAGATGCCAACCATGACCTTTGCCCTAAATTTGCTTTTTTCTTTTTCACATGTCACAAGAAATAAATTTAATATGGAAATTTACAGATCTCCCACAGAACATAGATAATATCCTGATGGCAACACCTACCTTCTTGCAAAATTACCAGAGACCAAGTTCCATTCTTCTCAAGCCACAGATGCAGAGCAGCATGTCTATTCAAGCAGAACGTGCTCAAGTATTCAGGTATGAAGTAGGAGAAGATAGACCGGTGAACGTCTATGTCAATTTTGGGAAGAGTTTATGAGCCACACAGTGGTCTCTAGCATACAAGCAGTCAAAAAGCTCCTCGGCATTCTGCTCGTCTGTATGGGACCAGGAGGACAACCAAGCATCACACTCTCCTAGACGTTCCTGGCTTTCATACATTTTTCTGTCTGTTCACAGTGTTCCCTGATAGCACTTAGAAGATCCTGAATCTCTCTTCTTCCTCCTCTTCGGGCTCACCAGCCCAGCCCTCCAACACATTCTCACCCTGCCAGCCCATCTCAGAAAATCTCTGTGAACCGTCACTTTGCTGCCTCAGAAGGACACCTAAGGATCTTCCCAACCCATGCTTGAATAGATATCCCCAACCTTTGCCTTAAATTTTCAAAGAGATATATAAGGTGATACAGGTCTTCCAGATCTTTACAGTGCTCAGTTGGGCACTTTCCACTTGACACACTCACTGCCATGAGGATGGGAGAAGGACAGGACTGGAATTATGCTTATGCATGACGTCATCCTGGTCCCGTCTTTCTCCTGTCCTTCTCCCGTCCCCAGGCAGCTCTGTTACCCTGACTTCTGGGGGTCCCTGGGGATACCTGGATTTGTTCCAAAAATACAAAGATTGGAGAAATTAGTGGAGTATTGCTTAGCAAAGTGGAGAGCAGGACAACACAGTGACATCTTGGACCCTATGTCTATGGAGTCACACCGCACAAGAGCTAGGCCAAATGTCCAATCACCAGTAGTTTATTCAGCAAAATTGGCAAAATATCCACACATGTACACACAACGAAGCAGTCACTCACACCAGGGCACAAGGACTAATGAGTTGGAAAGATATGAAGATCGGTAAAAGCGGAGGGAAAGAGAGTGGTTTATACTGCACCTGATCCTGTAGTCTTCGGTTCGGGAAGAAGCAAGGCGAAGGTGACTCAGTGGAGGAAGTTGCTGAGGGGAGCTCTTGACTAGCAGAATGCCGGGGCACTAGTCAAGTGTGGGAGTTCTCTGAAGACAGTCCCAAAAGGGGACTCAATTATAGGGCAAAATGTGCCTCGGAGGCAGACCCGTTCCCAGGAAAGGACAATGGCCGAATCATGCGGCTGGACCTCGTCCTTGTATTTCTTGCTGTTGCAAGTGTTAATCTCATCAGGAGGACACGTAATCCCCTCAAGGTGTCATTGTTGTTGATGGTCCATTGTGTGTGTGTGTGTGTGCCTTTTGAGGTTTTCCTCTTGAAGACATGACTGGGAAAGCCTTGGTCTGACCTTTGCTAGCTTAGACCCTGGTGTCTATGTTTCTGTCCAGTGAACCTCTGGCTTAATAACTTTGAATATTAAATATTACACTCCCCTGGGACTGGATCTCCCAGTAGGGGTTACAGCACAATCGTAACACAAATCATTGACAAGTTTTCTCCATCAATGACCGGTGATCACACCACTCTACTGCCATGTGCCTACACTTACCTTCCCTGAGGAGGTCTTGGAAGCACAATGGCTGCACTTCTGCTCCAGCACAGCCTGGGACAGTACCGGGCTGCACTGCAGCAGGAAGAGGTGGAGCCATTGCACTTCCTGGATCCTGGAGGCAGCCGGTAGAGAGGGCAGTGCTCCATCGTGCTCCCCTACCAGGAAAGCTGCTGCCACCATCATTACTGGACACCACCAGGACAAAGATAGCGTGTGGAAAGGGCCTTGGTGTTGACATGTGAAAGCAATAAATCTGCTTACCAAAAGTCAGTTTTGCAGAGTTCAAAAATCTCTCTGAGGAGATTCCTTCTGTTACATGTGCTTTGGCAAGGACTCTTGTATTAATATACTAGCATATTTACTCAGCGTTGCCCGGGATTTTATTTTCTCATAGGTAGCACTTGTTAGAAATATGTTTGGAATTACCTTACCTTACTTTAGGAATTAGATGCAGTTGAAATACACAAATTTCAGATCCTGTGTCTCTAATTCCCCAAATTGTATTGTCCAGTACCTGTAACTTGTACCCATAATCCCCAATCCAATCTGTAGTCAGAGCTGTTAACATACAGAGGTTGGGTTCCTGAGGGAATACACTGCCCTCCTCCTTGCTGCTAGGCCTCACCTCCATGGCAACCAGCCTGAGGTCCAAGAGCTCTCTGGCTTAGAATTCTAAAGGCCCCTCCCTAAACTGCCAGCCCCAGGATTCCACAGAATCTTCAGAAGCAGCCAATCATATGAGGTCTTCTCCCCTGACACAGTCAATCACATGAGGGCTTTGCCTGCCTGACACAGACAAACTCACAAACTTTGACTTTTATATATTAGATATAGCATGTCATGAAGCCATTGATACCACCTAGGGCAACAGCTCACAAGCATCACCTCCGTCTACTACACACAGCAGTGCTCACGGCAGAATATGCTTCCAAGTGCTACAAAATGTGGACATGGACCTCTCCAGAAGTCCGAATGCTCTTGTCGTCATGCCCAAACTGAGATAATCAACAAGAGACCCAATTTACCACACATTCTTAGTCGTATGCTCATTGTGTCACTTTTGAAATATCACTTTATTATGTCCACATTATTCCTCAAATGGTAATTTGAAACGGGTAACTACATTGTTTAGGACTTGTGGCTCCTAAGTTCTGGACTAGGGCTCATGAGAATTGTAGTCCAACATCATCATATTTCCTTTTCCTGACCTACCTTGAACTCAAGTCCCTAGGCTTGTTGTTGTTTTCCCCATGTGAGATCAGGAAGAAATAGCTTTACCTTAGCTAATGTCAACATTGAAATTAAATTTTGGAGAGCTTTAATATTTCATGGATTTCACACCAAACCTGGGTGTGTGTGTTTTCCTCAGGGGGCATATTCTACTCAAGTTAAGGTGCCAATCACAGAAATTAATCAAAATGGATTATATTAAGCTCATGGCTTCCCTGCTTTCCAATTTCAATTTGAAATACAGAACTCAAGTTAGCACATAACTGTTGGGGTTTTGAGCCAGTTGCTGATGAAAATGTAAATATCAAACTGATATGCACAGAAACAACAGCAGAAATGTTTGAGCTTAGATTCTGTGCTAGCAAAGCTGCTTTAGAAGGTCTGACTTTCCAGCGCTTAATATATAACCATGAAGTGTAGTTGGATGAATTTTCAGTACCATGCTTTGGCTTCCTGAGCCCTATGAAAAAGAAAGGCAAAGAACATATCTACCCTACATGTTTCTGGGAGTTTCATACCACTTTAACTGCCATGGCTTCATTCTATAGATTCCTCGGATTTGTAGTTTGTGAGGTACTCAGAATTCTTGGCTGGATAGCTATAGTAAGAGCAAATAGAATAAAGCAGTACTACTCAAAGTATTGTCCTCAAAGTATTGGTTGCCAGTCTGTGGCAAGTTTCCCAGGAAAAAAAGAAACAGTTGCAGGCAATGGGCACATTGGTGTGGTCCCTGGCACATTGGAAGGTGGGAGAACACTGCCAGTTATAGCTTAAAAAGCAGAGGACTAGAGCTTTCTAACTGAGAATTCTAAGTGCCTAGAAATCCTACCATACATACCTTCCAACAGTCCCAATGTTCCAGGGACAGTCCAAACTGATCCTCTGTCATCCCACTTTTTTCAAGTGTTCCAGGTTCTCTCTCTCCTCCTTTCGCTACCCCCTTCCTCCTCAGCTTACTTCAGTCTCTGCAAACTGAGTTAAAAGTGAAGTAGTTTGCACTCAATTAACCAGCAGGAGGAAGAGGAGAGGAGGAAATGGAGCCTTCCCAGTAGGCTCCACTGCTGTGGCCTCTCCTAGCTCATGTGGCCTTCCTCATTAATAACCACTGCCATCCTGTCCACACCCTAATGTAGCTTGGACAACATGTCCCAGTTTGCATGTTCCTGTGCATATGGTAAAGGACTGTATGTTTGGCAGTGAGCAAAACACACAGGATTTTCAAATAATGTTTAATGAGCTATATGAGGCATAGCATATAATGGCTGCTGAAGCTAACATTCTGCAGTACACACTTGGTTATACAGTGATACACACTTTTCTTTTCTTTTTTTTAAATTTTCTTTTTATTATGTACATACAAATAATAAAGTTCGTGTTAGAAAGTTGTACATTTCTGATTCAATTGTTCATATATACAATACTGTACAAATATATTATATAAATATACATTTTTTCTTGGCAATATAAAGATATCCTACTTATACTTTTATATTACCTTAACTTCCTATCATCTACCAAGAGTCGCTAATCAAGCTATTTTAAGTATAAAGAAACTCCCCAATTCAAAATTTCTATGTATTTTTTGTTATCATGTCTTCTACAATGTATTCATATTGACTCACAAATAAAAAAAAAACAATGTATGACTTTACTTTTTTCACGTTATTTTTCAATTTTCCTGTCATTGTTATGTTATTGGATATATCCCCGTCTTTAATTACTCTTCCGACTGAATTTCTGCTATTCTCACTATCATTTTTTTTCCTCCTTTTTCTTTAAAGCCAATACCCATATTTCCTCATAAACTTTGTCACTGGATTCCAATCATTTTCTACCCGTTCCATTTGTTTCCCTTTTAACCTCATGGAAAACACATCAAATTGTTTATATTGAGCTATTTTCTGAGCCCATTGCTCTATGTCCAGAATTGCTGTTGTTTTCCATAATCTTGCGAACACCATTCTTGCAGCTGTTATCAAGTACAGTAAAATTCTCTTATTCCTCAATTGAAAAGTTTTATCAAACATAAATATCATATTTAATAAAAACAATTCAGGCATCATAGGAAATGTCACACTGAATATTTCTTTCATAGTTTCATATATTTTCAACCAGAATTTTCTTATGCATGGGCATGTCCACCAAATGTGGTAAAATGTACCAAGATTATCTTTACATTTCCAGCACTTATTTTCACCAGTATGGTACATCTTGTCAATTTTTTCAGGTGTTAAATAAGTTCTGTACATCATTTTGATATAATTTTCTTTTAAGTCTTGCAAATTAGTAAATTCTGCAGTGTTTTTCCATGATGCTTCCCAGTTTTCTAAGTGATACACACTTTTCCATGCACACAATTTCCATTCATGGATTCTCAGGGTCTTCCCCTTTGCTCAAATCTCCCATGGGACCTTGTTTGTTCTTGTTAATCACCCAAACTTTCTCTTGTTTCCTTGTCAGCACCCAAGTTCTTTCCTGACACATCTCCAGTGTGTCAGGGTCCGAGGTGTGGGTGGCAAGGACCATCTGGTACAGGCACAAGAGCTGGGCCAAAGGACAGGCACAAGGTCAGGAAGCCAAGGATCAGAGCACAACAAGAGTCGAAGGCAGCAGTCCTCCAGGTAGCAAGACTCCATGGGGCCAGAGGCAGGTGCAGAAGACAGGCAGAAGGTCAGAGCCCAATGAGTGCCCAAGGCAACAGAATCTTTCCTGGCAACAGGCCTACACAGGGCCAGAAGCAGGAGGCAGGTCCAAGAGACAGGCAGAAGGTCAGGGCACAGCAAGAGTTCAAGGCAATAGAAGCCCACTGGGTAACAAGAGTCCACAGGGCCAGAGGCAGGTCTAGAAGACAGGCCAAGGTCCAAGTCCAGGGATCAGCTGTCAGCAGGATCAGGAACACTGGAGAATTAGAAGATGCTACAAGCTGCACTGAAGATCATGTTGTTGTAGCAAAGAATGCAGAGACGGCCCAGGCCTTATATAGTTGTTTCCTAACCACTGTAGCTGCCCTGCATCAGAGTAGTCATCTGGATCTGGGGTGCTGGGCAGGATTCTGCAAGAACTATAGTCAAAACTGAGTCCCCATGGGCAGAATCCTGCAAGGACTTGTTACCCTGATTTCTGGGGTCCCTTGGGGGACACCTCAATGTGCTCCACATGATGGAGAATGGAAACTAGCCAAAGCACAAGCAATAGCAATGCGAGAGGCAGGGTAGTGGGGTCCTTTAACCAGTTTTTACAGGGTCAGGCCAAGCCAAAAACCAAATGAAAATGTCTAATAAATGATTTTATTGAATGAAAGTCTCACACCCCAACGCAATCACTCACATACTCACTCAAGACCTATTAAGAAGCAAAAGAGAGGAAACTGGGTAGGGGAATATTGAAGGGGTTGTAGTTGGGGTAATACTGCACCTTTTCCTGAAGTCCTTGGTCTGGGAAAAACAGCAGAGAAGTGGGGCTCAGCATGGAGAGGGCTGAGGGGATTGTTCAACGAATGGTGCAACAGTCTACTGGGATGACCGGGAGTGATCCTAAGAAATGCTCCAAAATTGGGACTATTTGTAGGGGAAAAAGTACCTGGAGGGCTAATCCTTTCCCGGGGAGAACAATTGGTGTTGCAACAAGAAAGAAGTTCCATAATGGAAACTTCCTTTGCAATATGAGATTACAAGGTGTTGCCAAAGTCTCAGGATCTTTGGCTGCATTTGGTTGTGGTGTGACTTCATGTAAATGCTCCTTGCCTGATGGGATTTTTGCTCAACTTGGGGCAAACACGCTAATCCCCTCAAGTCGGCTTCTCAGGGTCTGAGGACCCTTTGTCTACTGTGAGTTTGCCCAGCTTGAAGTTTCCTGGGGCTACATGACTGGGGATTTTACTGGCCTGACCTGGTTTTCGATCGTTCGACTGTGGCTGCCTACATGCCCATCCAGGCGACCTCTCAGGCACATGGAATCATATTTAATATCAAAATCATAGACCCCGGGATAAGATTTTTCCAGTGGAGTAATAGACTGTTGTCCAGACCAAGCCCCTTGCGGGCAGAATCCCGCAAGGCCTCAGTAACATTGAAATGACAGGGCCTCAGTAACAGTAACATTGAAAAACATATGAAGTGTTTACCAACCCCCATTCAGAGGTTTTTACTCAGATTAAAGAGATACCCAGCACTTGCACCTATATCCAATTGTTACCCTGACTTCTGGGGGATCCATGGCGGACACCTTTATTTGCTCCAAGTTATAAAAGTTGGGGAAGTTAGCAGAGCACTGGCAATAGCAAAACGAGAGGCAGGGTAACTCAGCAGGATCTTTTACCCAACTTTTATGGGGTCAGACCAAGCCGAAAAGCCAGACAAACGTATTGAATAAATGGATTTTAATGAATGCAAATGTTCTCATGCACCAACGCACTCACTTACACACACACACACACACACACAAGGCCTATTGAGAAGGAAAAGAGGTGAAAAATGGATAGGGGATATAGCAAAGGGATTGTAGATGGGATGATACTGCACCTTTTCTGAAGTCTTTGGTCTGAGAAGCGGCAAGTAGAACAAAGCTCAGCTACGAGATGGCTGAGGGGATCACTCACCTAACAGAGTGCCAGTCTGCTAACATGGTGGGGAGTGCTCTGAAAAGATTCTCAAAACTAAGACTACTTGTAGGGCAGAATGCACCTCGAGGGCAAATCCTCTCCGAGGGAGGACAATAGTCACAGCAAAGGAAAGAATGTCCAACAATGGCAACTTGGTTTGCGTGATGGATTTATGGTGTCTTGCCAATGTTGCAAAGGGTTGTAGTGTAAATTTATGTAGGTGGGTCTTGCCTTGTAGGATTTTTCCAGCGTTACAGTTGCTCAACCTGGGGAAAACATACTAATCCCCTCAAGTTGGCTACGCTTGGCTGAGAACCCTTTGTTTTCATGGATTTGCACAGCTTGAGGTCTCCTTGGGCTACGTGACTGGTGATTTTCCTGGCCTGACCTATTTCTCGGTCATTTGACCTCTTTGTCTACATGCCCATCCAGGCAACCTCTCTGGCAAACTCTATCAAACTTATAGTCCCCAGGATAGGGTAACACAATTGTTAATCCCAAGGAAAGTAGACACACTGAGCTAATAGAACTTACATAAGTATTGATTTACAGAGTTCCCATTGTTTCAATGTGTTTACTGTAGGTAGGACTAATTGGAGTTAGGACCTTAGCCCAACTAAAGCATAGAGCTGCAACCCTGTACTGACTTATCGGGGAATTGTTGTTGTTGATTGTTGTTGTTAACTGCCATCAAGTCAACTTCAACTTATGGCGATCTTTATGAATGAGAGGTCTCCAGGTCATCCAGCCCTCAACCACTCTGCTCAGGTCTTGTAGATTCAGAGATATGTCCTCTTTGATTGAGTCTAGTCATCTGTAATGTGGTCTTCCTTTTTTCCTGCCGCTTTCTCCCTTACCAAGCATTATCATCTTTTCTAGTGATATGTTTGCCTTAGGGTTGCCATGAGTCAGAAATGACTTGAAGGTACCCAACAAAAACAAGTGAGTCATGTCAGGGAATAAGCCTCACTAAATTCAATGGACTTACTTCTGAGTACAGAAGAGTGCAAGATTGCATTGTGGAAGACTTGATTCTTGAATATTTTGAAGATTGTGGAACATGACAGGAAATTAAATTAATTTTACACTTGCTCTGAGCAGCACAGTACTTAATTACACAGTAGGAGGTAAAATGCCAATGTTTAAAATATGAAGAAATAAGTGTTGGCTTTATGTTTCATTAGTTGACTAGAATTAACATATTAGATATAGAGAAGGCAGGGTTTAAAATATTTAGAACACAGAGACAATATTATTTTAAAATTAGGGGAGGCACAGGGGAATCACCAGATTTATTACATCAAAGATTATTAGGTGTTAAGAAACTTATCAGATAAAGTATACATTTCTAAGCATACACACTTGAGCAGAAATGCCATTAATATGAAGGAGGCTTTCTTTGCAAACACATTTGGCAGTGGTGGAGCAAGCTAGGTGCGGTGAGAATAGTCCGCCCTGGGAGGCACTTTCTACGGGTTGGCAAAGGCTGGAGAGAAACCATCTTTCTGATTTTTAAAGAGAACTGCCTCAGCAAGGCAGCAATTTCAGTTGCCTTGCTTGGCGTCTGTTTTTTCTCCCTTCCCCTCCCCTCCCTTTTCAGTCAATTGTTTGGTCACTGATAAGGCTTCCCTGGAGCTGGCCCATTTGTTCTCCACACACACACACACACACACATGCACACGCACAATAAGCTCGAGGGAGAGAAAGACCTGAATGCATCTTCCACCACTCACTTGAAAATTTTGGGGTAGGGGTTGGAGAAAGAGGAAAGATCCTACTCTTGTGAGACCTGCTGTGGGAAAAAATAGGGTAGGACTGCAGAAATCCTTAATGGTACCTGTAATGTTTGCCACCTACATAACTCCTTTCAATTTTGGCCGTTTCATGGCTTGTCCTTGTGCTGCTGGAGACATCTGGCTGGAGGCATCTGGGGGTGGGCCAGGCAGTTGCCAGATGCTTCTCCCACACACACACACACACACACACACACACACACACACACACACCATCATTTGGTGGTCCAGAGGCTTGGACGCCCACCCATTCCAGTGTACCTGGCCCCTTCAAGCTCCATTTGCAAGGCTGTCTAGTCCACACTTGATTCACAAGTTAAGACATCGGTAGGGAGAGAAAAGGCCAATTCTGGCCAGCACTTATCCCTGGTGCAGCAGGGTGATCAGGCACACAGTTCGTTAGACCACTGTCTTCTTTTGCTTTTTAAATGACAATTATTTCCAAATCTATGTCTGTACTCATAAGGGAGCATATGCACATTTAATACAAATCTATGCTCTTTTATGTCCTCTTTTGGTGGTGGGGTGAGGTCAATTCATATCCCCTGTTTAAGCAATATGTAAATATCCAGGCTGGCCCAGATTCAGGGAAGGCATATTTGTCCAAACTGCTCCTGGGCCCTACAGTTTGAAGGTGCTGAAATACTTAACAGGACATAAGAGCAATGTATGGCTGCTTTACCTGACTACTAAAAAATTGAGGTGAGGGAGAAGAAACAATTCTTCTTTCCTAACCCCTCACTGTCCAGATTTGGCAGGAACAGTCCTGATTAATATTCTGTTATACCACTTTTTCACCAGTTTCTCCTCCCACCTTCCCCTTTTGGTCCTGGCTTACTTCAATTGCTACAAACTGAGTTCAAAGTGCAGAAGTAATTTGTAATCTATTGTGGGTGGTAGGAGAGGAGGGAGCAGAATCTTTGCCCTTTTCAGTAGGCTCAGGCAAAAATAAGTGCTGCAGCCTCTCCTATCATGTATATTTTTCCTCATTAATAACATTCACCATCTTGACATTCATCTTTGTTTGGCCATACTTGCTCTGGTCTTAATCCATGAAATGTTGGAGAATATGTTATTTTCCTGTAGCCATACTCTAGCCATAACAGGTCCTCTAGAGTCAATGAGAAAGTGATTTTTAGAAGCAAAACACCATCACCCACTGTCATTGCAGAACCCTCAAGAAGGTCACTTTAAAAAGAGGAAATTTATTTCCCTATAAGTCGTGTTGACTTTTTGTAATATTTTTGGTGTGCGAACTCCAGACTGCTGCCGGGCAGCAAAACCTCTTGCTATGCCACTGACATTCAGGATACAAGATAAGGTTGATCTCATTCTTCTTCCTATTGATGTAGGAAAACCCATTCTGCTGAATCATTCTCCCAATGTGAACAGCTGAAGAGAGAAACAGAGAGGAACAGAAGGAAACAGAAAGAGAGAAACAGAAGGAAGATTCTATTGGATGATACTACCTGTGAACCACATATATGTATTTGAATCTAATGCATGCCATCTTTGTCGTTAGCTTGCTTATGGTAATTTGTGAGCAGAATTTCTGTCTTTGTGGTCAGGTTTTTCTAAGCATGGACATGGATTCTCAGGTGCAAAATTTTAATGCAGAGTGTGTGCATACAACAGACTTAGAAATGCGTGCTAGTTGTGTTTCTTGATCTGTGCAAAGCAGCTAACTCTCCAAGTAATGAAGTACCTGAACACTGGTCACTCCTCCATGGATTAATGCACCCTAATTTTGAGGATGTAAAGTGGGGCACATTTCAGTAGTTCAGTCCATGCTTCAGAGAAAGAAACTGGGATCCAGAATGTCCTGTAGCATAAATCTCCACGTGTGGCAATGCACATTAAGGTTTATATCCTTTTAGTGACATACGCATGTATATGTTTTGCTATACATGCTGAGTGATGGGGGAGGTGATGCACAACAGTCATATCCAGTTGATGGTGGTATAAGTAGAGTTGCTCATATGGCAACATTCTGCATGCAGTCATGCGTTAAAGTACACAGAGTAGCATTCAAATGTCCATTGCCTTTGTGCATTGTAGTTGCATAAAATGGCTTGTCAGCCACACTCATTGACCATTGACCCACGTAAGTTGTGCTACATCTGTATTCAGTATGGGTGTTGTGTTTTATAACTGCATCATTGGATGTTTACAATATGCTGAAGTGACATAGGATCTCAGCTTATCTGAGAGATGGTAACATTGCATGACTAAATCAAGACACCAGATTTTACAACCATATGCACAAGGAAGTGCTCATATGCAACTATATACAATGCACTTCCATACACAGTGCTCATCTATGTGCAGTCTGCATGCCACCCATGTACAATGGTACCAGATGTGCAATGCTTCTTCTGTAACCTTGAATTGAATGCAGCTGTTCAGCACTGGTAGGGAGGAGTCCAACTACTTCTACAGGAGAACTTATAAGACACCAAGAGGATACCGGCTAGAAAGTCTACGGTTCAGTCTCTAGTTTATCCATTTAAAATGTTCTGGTAATAATGTCACAAAGAGACCTTGGGCAGGCCCACCAGTTGGAGAAGACAATCTTGGGCTACTGCTTATATTTAAGAAGGTAGTTGTTTATCAGAAAAATTATAGCCATCCAAGTGCAGTTAGTTATACAGTAGGACCCCCGTATCTGCTGATTAGTTATACAGTAGGACTCCCATATCTGCTGATTCAGTTATTCGCTGTTGGTGATGGGCATGCAGAGAACAGGAGATTGCCCACTCTGCACACCCCTGCCAGCTGGAACCAGTGTGCCTGCACGGGTAGTGGCGGCGGGCTTGCAGATAATGGGAGACCGCCCATTCTGCACGCTCCTGCTGGCTGGAAACAGTGCACCAGCACAGGCGGCAGCAGTGGGCATGCAGAGAATGGGAGATTGTCCAATCTTTAAACCTCTGCCAGCTTAAGCGAGTGAGCAGAGGCCCTGCGGCATGCAGGGACACAGCAATAGCCCGCCCTACACGCCACTGCAGGAGAACTGCACTTTAAAATTATTTTGGGGTGGTGTTGACAGGGCATTTGCTATTATCCACAGATTTCAGTATCCACGGGGGGGGGCGGAACAAATCCCCCACAGATACAGGGGTCCTACTGTACAGCTATTCCCATCAATAATGCTTCCCTTACAGAGAATCCCTTCCTCTCACTTCTAATGATATCCCAAATGTAACAACAGAAAAGTAGGCTGCTTTCCATCATCCATGGAAAGAGTGGATTAATGGGCACCTCCTGAAACATCCTGTCATAAAAAGAAATTGGAATATGTACGTGTAAAGCACCAGCAGTTCCTTTCAAGTATTAATAATTTGGCAGAATTTTGAGGAGCTATTACCAAGCTCATAAAACATAGAGGGAAATGTTTATTACAGCATGAATACATGAAAAAGTTTCACAATGTGAATATAATTGAGCCTCCCATGTACACAGTCTCTCCTAGCCCCCTTGCTTCTGGTAGGACCCAGGCTGAAGAGGTGCATATGCTTCCCCTTAGTCTAACTTCCAGCATGAGTGCAGCCCAGACATTGAATCAGGGTCCAGCTCTACTATTAGGCAGAGTAAGGCAACTGTCTCAGATTGCAGATGCTGGGTGTCAACAGTCCCCCTTCCCTTCACACGCACCATTCTCATTTCCCCTCCACTAGCTTGTCAGATATCCATTAAACCCACTATCATCTGGTACTGTAGGTATTTTTGTTCCGTGACCAGGAATGAAGTGAGATATAACTGCTTTACAATCTGATTCTGTGCAATATTTTTTTATATATATTTAATTCTCAGGAATGTAATTCTCAGGAAAGTAAGTGTAGGACTGATGGCATGTGATGCAACCTTATGCAGGTCAACTCAGCTATGAGTCCTAGGCCATTTCCTCACAAAGGGGCTGTCCTGCTGTGGGGACAGGATGGTAGCAGGTCATGCTTCTGCATGACATTGTCATGGTCCTGCTGCCATTTTTTCCCGCATGTTGCACTTGCAGGGAAACTGTCAAAGGGAAAAAATTTATTTGTGCCACTGCTTGTGCAATGTTCCCGTCACTGCTGGCCACACGAAAGGGCAGGAAGTGCGGTGACGGTGCTTCCTTCCCCGGTGCAGTATAGGAAAGTGTCTGGCTGTGCTGCAGAAGGAAAAGGCATGGCCATCACATTCCCTTCTACAGGGAGCCAGTGAGATGTGGAGGGGAGCATTCCTGTCATGCTCCCTTCCCTGCTGGGGCTGTGATGGAAGGACTCGCACGAGCCCCATCGTGCGGAAAGGGCAGCACTGAATTCAATAGTGCTTAATTCCAGGAAAGTGGTTCATAGTACTTGCCCCATGACACCACCTCCCCATCACCTTACTCAAAAGGAGATCTAAAGGCAAGCAAATATTCAAAGATCAAAGATTAAAAGTTTCACATACCTCTAGAGTGCAAAGGGGGGGGGAGGCATTGACGCTTCCAGCCGTCATAGATGAGCAGAAGCCTAGGGGACACATTTCTGGCAATTCTTTGCTACCTACCCACCCACCTGCCAGCAAGTCACCACCCACCAGTCTGGCCTCTCCTCCCCATCCCCACCCCACTGAGCTGTGAATGTGTGCAGAGAAACCAGTAAAGATGAGGGAGGTGAAATGCCAACCTGTGGATATGTGCATAAAAACCCCAGTTCTTTTACACACATGTGTTCTTTAGCCTTTTAGTTATGGTTTTTATTATACCAATCTGCTTCAGCCACAGAATTTTTTAAAGAGGAATTTACCCATGGTACTTGTCATTTTGTAACTCTCTCACAGTTTCCTAGTTTTAATTCCCTCTTTTATTTTTCTTGCCAGGAAAAATAATTCAGCAGGGAAGGAAAGATGGAATAGCTCCACAATGTCTTCTTTGGATCATTGGGACCATTACTGGACAGGGTGAGGTAGCTGACTTTGGCAACAATTGGCTGAAGGACAATGACAAGGACAGAGCTGTGTTCAGGCTGGTCTGTACTCTAGTCTACTGCCCTCACATTTTTTTGGGGGGGGGGCTATCCCATTGCCACCACTGAAGTGAGACTCTACAACCAGGTGGCATGATGAGAAGAGGTGATTTTGTCCCTCCTTAATAACAGAAAAATGTTTGAGGAAAGGTCTGATTGGGGCTAGGAAGCATTCATCTAGAGACATCACCTGAAATAGCAGAAATGGAAGGTAAAGTATTGTACTGAAGGACATCAAGTTGAATGCAACAGTGGTTTTCATGTCACTGAGGAGGTGAATCTACACCACATTTCAGCTTGAACTTTAAAGGAGCTATCCAAAGTGCTGAACTCTTTCCTCAAAATAGACTCAGCACCCTGGATACCTCTTGTAAATCATAAACTAAAAGCTAGTGCAGATTTACCACTCCATGGGCATAGGAGCTACCAACTGCCAGTAGCCGTATGAAGTGAAGGAACGAGGCACTTTTAAAAGTTGTATCTAAGGGGACTGAGTATGGTCTGAGCAGGATTGGCTGCTTCATCACATAGTAATGGAACAAAACTCCACTCCACCCACGCCTTGGACTACAGGTACTACTGTGACGTTATCCATAAATAGGGATGTAAATTGTTATAATTTTCATTCCCACATTCTCACCTCTCCCCCCTTGTTGTGAAGTTTTTGAAGACTATACTCAGTTTGCGAGTCATTTTTGTGCAAAAAAAAAATGTACAGAAAATAATAGAAATAACATTTCTGTGCAGAAAATGCTGTTTTTTGTTTAGGAAACTTTTTTTGTATGTAGAAGATAACATATCTGCAGAAATGTTTTCTGCACAGAAAATACCATTTTCTTGTCAAAAAAAATATTTCTTTTTTTTTTTTTATGAATAATAAGTCCAAAACTATAAATATTTTCACCCGTTTAGGGTTATCCTCCTGTCTGGGGTTCCCCAACATTTAAGAAACCCATTTTTTCCCAAACATTTTCAAAATCTTTTTGAATATTCTCTCCATCCTTTATCCGTAAAACCTATATACCTGTTAATCTGTAACAAACTATACCTGTGTCATTACATTTACATTTTAAAGGCAAGCCTCAAACAGAAGTCAGATCAAGGTATTTAAGGTAGTGGCTTAGAAGTTCTGCAGCCAGACAAGGAGTAGAACAAGTTCCAAATGATCAGAACAAGTTGGCAACAGAGAAAAGAAATCCTCATGTGAGTTTTCATTAAGAGATGCTAGTGCACCCAATGCGCTTATGTATTAGCAGAGAGAAGAAACCAAGCACCCTGGCAGGATACTTCTGAGGAGTGCTGATCAAGCATTCTGATTTGCATGGAAAATGTTTCTTCTTCAAAAAATGAATAGCGCTTCAAAAATAATTCTTCAGAAAGCAGTGTTTCAGTCTTGATCTGAAAAGCAGTGATATGTTAATCTTATTAGACACAACAGGGTTGCATTTCAAATCTGTATTATTTAAACAGATACAGATGAGATTCCACTGAGTTTTGCTGAAGTGTTAACACTGATAAAGTATTGCCTCGGATGTGCATCCCAACAGAGGCCTGCTCTGTCAAGAAATGCCTATCACTTCCACATCAAGCTTTAAGGAAGTCCTTGGAAACAAAAACAGAATGGGAAGGGTGGCTTTGGGAATTACCTGTGTCTTTTCAATAGGTTACTTCCCAAGCCACCTCTCCCATGGTCCCATGACTCCAATGACCCCAATAAAGCCCAGCTTCTGCTGGGCAGTGTATGCCAGATGAGCACCACTTCTCTCTCTCATTCTCTCTTTCTCCTTCCCTCCCTCCATCTCCTTCCCTCCATCTCCCTGCCACCATGCCATTCATTCTTGCTAAAATTTGCACATAGAAATCTTGAAAACTCCTGACACATACTCCTGATCAATCACAAATGAAACTGGGCTTGTGCCTGCACAGTGCCCTTACTAAGAGAGAGGCTCCATGCAGCACCCCAAATGTTTCTTTGTTGGTGCTCCTGAGTATCCCCCTGAACTCCCAACCACCCTATTTTTTATTTGGGGTGGAATTGTTTTGGCCCAGAAATGGTGATAAGGGTGTCAAAGCCATGACAAGATTCAGTGGGTTTGCTTCCTCCACCTTTCCGACTTCAAAACAACATCTAAAACCAAAAAGAGATGTCACCTCACTTCCAGTTTCAATGTGGTGTTAAAGGTTTGGAGTGAAGATGTGGTCTCCCTCTGGTATAGTTGCCTTATAGGATCCAGATCTAACTGTTCAGGTAGATTGTCGCATTTCAGTGTCACTTAAGATCACTGATAACTCTAGCTGGCATCCTGGTGGCATTTTACACACATGATAGTTCTCCCTGATGGATGCAGTCGTACATTTTTGTCCATTGCTTAATATCTGCACTCAGTTCACAGTGTGTAAGGAGCGTTCTGCAAGTGCAACCATTGCATATGAAGTTCCACATTCTTGGATGGTGCATAATAAATGTAGCACTTGATTTGCTGGGATTGCAGAAACAATCATTGCAATTCCTCCATTGTGCAAAGAGACAATAAGGAGCTACATTGGTTTCACAATATCAGCATTTGGTGGAAGGGTGGCGTAGTGCAGCCTTTGTTACTATGCTGTACACCTCCACTCCATGATATGATATAATTGGCAAATATCATTTAATTAACATGAAATATAATTTATACACTAACATGGCTGTAATACTATGCTGGCAAGAGAGGACTAGCTGAACAAATGTAATGTGAAAATAGGTCAGAAGGGACCTCAGGGCATGATCAAGTCATAGTCAGGGAAGCTCTGGTGATAATGAATTTACAAATTCCGTCAACAACTCAACCTTTAGAAACAATAGCATCCAAAACTGCCTCGACAGATCAACTGATTGCCTCCAGCCCGCTTCCTCTGCAAATAGAAAATCCCCTTTGTCTTCTCACCTGTCCTGCTATTAAGGAGCTAGTACAATTCCCATCAATTCTTTGTCACTTAATGCTAAGGCCATAAGCTTGTTCTGGACCCCATTATCTACTCTGCCAGAGAGCCATTAACACTTTCCCCCTCAGGGCAGAAACAGGATATTTAAGCCCTGGTTCCGAGCCAGATAGCTAGTAGTACTCTGCACATAGGCCATCAGTCTGCTGCTCTGATTCCCATTCTCATACTACCCTCAGACCCTCAGTCTGAGCCACATCAATTCTTCTCTGCAGGATAGGTAAATATCACCCACTTTGCCCTAATTTCTCACTATCCAGTTTTCCCCTCTTTTACTTCGTGTAGCTTTGTATGATTGTGAATTGCATGGATCTTGTGTGCATGTCATTGCTAAATTCCCCCAATAAAACAAACTCATTTTTTAAAAATTTCCAGCCAGTGTCCCTGCATTAGTACCAGTATACACAGATCCTGCTAGGTTACCCCCCTCCCACAGGCCTTCCTTTGACCTAATATGCCCCACTGTTTCACAGAGGCACTGGCATTGCGGGTGGAACTCTGAGTCACCCATGTTTTGGGGTAACATCTCCACTTAACTACACAAGTGTATATTTGTCTCACACAACTATGAAGTAACCTCCTGTCTCCTGTCAAGGGCATTAACTGAAGATTTCTTGTGCTTCTGTGGACATTTCAATGGGTGTTATCAAAAGGTAGTTCAAGCCTGGCAATGCAATCTATGTTTGCATTCACAGTTGTGTGACAACCTGGAGTCTGCATACCTGGAAAAGCAAGTGAAGGCCCACAACAAGTTGGCACACCATTTCATCTACCTGACATGTTTGAGAGTGCCCAAGAATGGCATGGATGAGTACCTGTTAGACAAGCTGACCTTGGGTTAGAAGCAAGTAAACACAATGAAACTTTATGTCATTCTTCCTAGAAAAATAAATGACAGCATTGCCATAAAACTGTGTCCTGTCTGATGTTTGTTTGTTTGTTTTAAGTCTTTGTCCTCAGCCTTCAATTGAGAGATGAGAAATGAATGGGAAAAGGGCATGATGTGGAATGCTAGTTGATTTGCTTCCAGAAAAAAATTAGTTATACATGTTATATATGTGGTCAAGCTTCTCTAAATTAATGCTCATTTTCGCTGCAGACAAGTGTCAGACTTCTACACACACACCACACAACTTTCTTCCAATTAGTGATCCAAGGCAGATCATGATACAAGTTAAAACAATGGATTATACAGAATTTAAAAAGCATTTAACCATATCAAAATAGTTAAAAGTTTAGAAGGCAGTTAACACATAGTATTAATGATAAAAATACAGCACACATCAGTCAAAAGACCTTCCATAATGGCCAGTTAATAGTCAAAGCCCTGGCTAAATAAGAAGGTCTTTGCCTGCTGACAGAAAGTGAACACAGAGGGGACCAATGGAGGCTTCTGAGAGAGGGAGTTCCATAGCTAGGGACAGCCAGTGAGAGGCTCTCTCTTGCATCCTTACCAATAGTACCTGTGATGGTGGACTGCCCTCCCTTGAGAATCTTAAAACCCAGGCAATCTCATAGAACGAGATGCCATTTTTCACATAGGGAGGTAAAGATCAGCTCAGGTCATTTCAGAATTCACTCCAGAAATGCAAATTTCCCTAGCATCCTTAATCACTACAGTAGCAACTTGTGCAGAGCAGTGGATATAAGGCTTGGATCATACTTTAAAAAAAAACAACCTCCTGCTTCTTTATTCCAGTCTAGAAGATCCCATCAAGAAACTTACCTGAATTGTTCTTTGTTTCAAAGATCTACCGAGTGTGGGTGGATGGAAGGAATAAAGCTGAATTGTATACACATCAGATGTTGAATTATTTGAAGCATTTTTACCTTCCTCTTTCAGCTGGAAAAGCTCATCTTTCTTAGAAAAGTCTTTGTCTTCAGCCTTCAGTTGAAAAGATGGGAAATGAAAAGAAAAAAGAGATGATGCAGAGTTGGTCAGGGATAAATTTTGATACTTGCTGCCAGTGGGAGTGTAAACTCCTCAGATGAAAAGGAGCTGGTTTCCCAGAAGAACTAATGGAGTAGAATTTAGACACTATCATTGTTTGTACCGCAACTGTCAGAATCCCGCAGGCAACATGGCCAATGTTAGCTGGGAAAGCTGAGAGTTTTGCTGTTAAAAAAAATGAGACTTTTCTAAACTCTATGATTGTGTCACCATTCTAACTCCCTCTTCAACAAAACTTGGGAAGGCTACATTTTTAGATGAGAAACCCCAAACGACACAACCAGTTGTAGGCTCTGGTGCTGGCATGTGACAGTTCAGAGAAAGGAAGAACCAAGGATAGCAGATATCTCAAGACTATTGATGGTCTGAGAGAAGCTCTGGTCCCTACTCTTCTTAAATTAGAACATAAAAGCTGGGAACTACACAAAGCTATTGGTGTCTCAGCAGAACATACACTGTAAACTGAGTCAGATCCTTGGCCCCATCTATTTCAGTATTATCCATGCTAGTGGTTCTCAGCCTTGGGTTCTCCTGATGTTCTAAACTTCAGCTCCCAGCATGGTCAATGGTAAGGCATTCTGGGAGCTGAATTCTAAAATTGTAATTCTCAGTCTTTGATCCTGTGGTGTTTTGGACTTCAGCTCCCAGAATCCTTGACTGTTGGCCAAGCTGCCTGGGACTTCTGGGGACTGAAGTCCAAAATACCTGGAAGACCAAGGTTCCGAACAACCAATGGCCTAAAATCTATGAAAGAACAAAGACTGGGGACCCAAGCTCTATACTGATGATTTTTTCACAGCTGTATCTGAAGCCAGCACAGTGTAGTGGTTTAAATGTTAGACCAGGACTCAAGGAGATCAGGGTTCAAATCCTCAGTTAGTCATGGAAACCCACTAAGTGACCTTGGACAAATCACATTCTTCCAGCCTTAGAAGAAGGCAGTGGCAAACCTCCTCTGAACAAATTGTGTCAAGAAAATCTTAGGCTGGATTGCCATAAATCAGAGATAACCTGAAGGCACTTAACAACTACCACCAGGAGATAGTACAGATCAAAATCATGTTTTCTGAAATAATGGCTCTCCAGATGTTTTTGGCATACAGTTCTCATCTGCCCAAGCTGACACAGAGAATTATGAGAGATAATGAGAGATGCAATCCAGAATGTGTGGAGGGCCATACTTACACACACCTGTAATCAAGAAATGAAAAGGGCAAACAAGATGCATGAAAATATGCAAATCTTTCATTCTCATAGACAATAATGAACAATTTTACCATTTTTCTCCTTGATTAGAGAAAACTATCAAAAACAAAACAAAACCTGTGCCGTTCCTCCCTAGAAAATGGCATTTTCACAAATGTTATTTTCTGTGCAGAAAATGCTGTTTTCTCTGTGGGAAATTTAGTTTCTATACAGAGATGTTGTTTTCTGCATAGGATATTTCCCTTCTGCACAGAAGTGTTTTCTCCACAAAAACTCCACAAGCATTTTTCACAGAATATATCTCGCGCTGTGAAAATTTTCATCTGCTGAAAATTTTCTATGTCGGAGAATCCTTACATTCAAGAAACCCATTTTTTAAAGCCATTTTTTAACTATTCTTTCCGTCCCTAGATAGATCATATAAATCACTATTCTGTGATCCCACGTAGCACTGTTGTCCATGGTGAAAGTCAATTCATATTTAAGCAGAGGTCTACTCACTCCATGGTGATCTGCCTGGACATAACCCAGCCTTCAGTTCTAGACTACACCAGTATTTCTCTTCAAATTGCCAGGTTGTCTTCATAGCCTTTATTTAAGACTCAGAGTCGAAGTGCATTGGAGGACAGGCATTGCTGCTCATGGAAAAATTTAGGGTTGTTGGGTTGGAAATTGTGGAAAAGCACAACTTTAAGAACTATCGCAGTCGACAACATTAAAACACGAAGAAACTTGAAACTCACATAGCTGTGTCTCAGCAGAACTCTCCCATTGTCAGTCATTCTTGCTAAAGGTTGAATTATTAACAAAGCTCCACTCTCAGTCACATTACCAGTTCAGATTGGGACTTCATGCTGATTTCCAACCAAAGTCTCCCAGCAGTTATTTTGCCCCAGAAGTCTTACCTGTAGTAAATAACAATTTGTGTGTTAGAGTGAGGGGCAGTACAGACTTTCCCCACTTTTCTGACAGGTTAGGGACAGGACCACTGTCTGAAAAAGGAATTACTTGAAAAGCGGAAGTCATGTACTGCACTGTAAGAAGCATGAAGGACCTACAGAGGCTCACTTGGGAACAACCATGCATTCACTGCTTGCAAAGTCTCTCAGCTGGCTAGATACCTCCCCCCCCAGCTCACTTTGCAAGGAGCACACACATGTAAGTGGCTTCAGACAAACCTCTGTAGGCAAGAAGAACTGATGAAAGAGTGGAATGCCCATCAAAAGAGCAAGTTGTCAGATAATGGGGCATCAAAAGGGACATGGATTTGGGGTAGGATTGCCAGGTTCACTAGGTGACAGGGCTCCTGTAAGCTTTATGAGTTAGCATATCCTGGATTAGGAAGATGTACTATAAAGCAGCCAGCAGAGAAGCATCCACCTCCATCTCTGTAGCTGAATGCACAGAATATTCAGGCTCACATTTCATGAGTCCAACCATTGGGATGGAGATGGATGCTTCTCTGCCACCACCACACTTTCCACTGGCCAATAAATAGCTGTGTGGAGTGGGGCCATGGCTGGTTTTAACAGAAAAGACTTGTTGTCCTTCTGCCTGATGGACTTTTACAGTACAGGTGTACCTCAGTTGTCCCAAGCAGATGTGTCCCTGGGCATTACTTCTTTAACAACATAACAGGAACTTTTAACAGTTCTGTAGCATGCCACCAACTGTCCCAATTTGGCAGAGACTGTTCCAGTTCATTCTCTGTCACCCAACTTTTTCAGCTGTTTTTAAAATGTCCCAGCTTTTGTCTCTCCTCTCATTTCCTTTGTCTTTCTTTGTCACCAGACTACTTCAATTTCTGCAAAGTGAGTTGAAAGTACAAACATAGGCCCTTTCCACACCTAACATTTTCATGGAGTCCTTCAGTGGGGATCCCGGTATCAACTCTGCTGGGAGGGGAGCATGATAGGACTGCTCTCCTCTGCACCAGCTGGCTCTGCGATGAAGGAAGTGCCATGGCCCTACCTCTAGTTGTAGTTTACTGAGGCCCAAGAGCTCTCTGGCTGAGAATTCTAAATGCCCCTCCCTAAACTGCAAACCCCAGGATTTCATAGGATGTAGAAAGTGGAATAATAGCACTATAACAGTGTAGTGTGGAAATGTCCTTAGAGTCTTGAGCTGGGTTACTCTTTGTTGATTACTCCTTGTGACAGCAGACCCTCTGAATCAACTCTTGAATGGAAAGTCAACATTCAGGTAAAACTTACTGCTTCAGGAGGTTTACTGTATTTGAGACCAATAAAAGGATTTAGGTTATTATTAAGTTCTGTTCCATGCTGACAATGTAACAGACAAGCCTTCTGAATGAAGAAGTTGTCTTGTTAATGAAATGAAGAAAAGAATCTGTCCTGCCAATGCAAGTTGTTTAAACACTGGCATGGAATTAAATACTGAACATTTGTCACTTTCTGAGAAAACCACTCTAGTCTGCTTAGAAAGTTAGCAAACAGAAAGAAATAATCTCGTACAGAAATAGTATGATATGTCCATTTCCCTAATCTTCCCTATATAAGGAAGCCATTTCTTTTTCATTTCATTTCTTTCTGAGCAACTCATTAGGAAGGTGAGCAAGAAGAAGATAAGACAGCTTCTGTGAACTAGAAACAACAGAGCTTGCAGGAAGGACATTCACTATGGAAGTTAAATAAGGAGCTGTTTTAAAAATGGTCCTTCCAAGAACAAGGTCCAGTGCTTTAAAAATAGTTTCATAAATCTTGCACATCTTCAGGGCTCTTATAATCTGGATGGGTGTAGTGTTTGCCTACCCTTTCTTTATGATTTGTTCATAGCACATAGCAACTGCCAGTGTCTTCATCCAAAGAACGCTAAAGTTATATTTCATGGAAAGCATCAAGTCTGTCAGGAGTGAAAGAAAATTTTGTATACAAGTGGTGCTGTGTTAAAGGCTCAGTGGTTTGTGGGTGTGAATGTAAAAACAACATGTGAAATGTTGCTTCCCTTTAAATAATGACGTGGTTGTGTGAATGCTGTGGATGTAGCATTTCTCGATTTCAGTAAGGCCTTTGACAAAGTTCCCCATGACATTCTTGCAAAGAAGCTAGTAAAATGCGGGCTGGACAGGGCTACTGTCAGTTGGATCTGTAATTGGTTGACCAACCGAACCCAAAGGGTGATCACAAATGGCTGCTTTTCATCCTGGAGAGAAGTGACTAGCGGGGTGCCACAGGGTTCTGTCCTGGGCCCAGTGCTGTTCAATATCTTCATCGACGACTTGGATGAAGGAATAGAGGGTACGCTCATCAAATTTGCAGATGACACCAAAGTGGGAGGGGTTGCTAATACGCCAGAGGACAGGATCAAAATTCAAAATGACCTGGATAGATTGGAGAGCCGGGCCAAAGCTAACAAAACGAAATTCAACAGAGAGAAGTGTAAGGTCCTACACTTAGGTAGAAAAAATGGAATACAGAAATATAGGATGGGGGACACGTGGCTGGATAGCAGTACGTGTGAAAGGGATCTAGGAGTCTTAATAGACCACAAGCTGAACATGAGTCAGCAGTGTGATGCGGCAGCCAAGAAAGCCAATGCAATTCTCGGTTGCATCAATAGGAGTATGGTGTCTAGATCGAGGGAGGTACTGGTACCACCCTACTCTGCTTTGGTTAGACCTCATCTTGAATACTGTGTCCAGTTCTGGGCACCCCAATTCAAGAAGGACATGGTCAGGCTAGAGCAGGTCCAGAGGAGGGCAACCAAAATGGTGAGAAGCCTGGAAGCCATGCCCTATGAGGATAGACTTAGAGAGCTGGGTATGTTTAGTCTGCAGAAGAGAAGGTTAAGAGGGGACATGATAGCCATGTTTAAATATTTGAAGGGATGTCATGTAGAGGAAGGAGAGGGCTTGTTTTCTGCTGCTCCAGAGACCGGAACAAGGAGCAATGGATTCAAGCTGCAGAAAAGGAGATTCCACCTGAACCTCAGGAAGAACTTCCTGACGGTCAGCGCTGTCTGGCAGTGGAATATGCTGCCTCGGAGTGTGGTGGAGTCTCCTTCTTTGGAGGTTTCTAAGCAGAGGCTGGATGTCCATCTGTCGGGAGCGCTTTGAGGGTGTTCCTGCATGGCAGGGGGTTGGACTGGATGGCCCATGTGGTCTCTTCCAACTCTACATTTCTATGATTCTATGATTCTATGATTCATGAAACATGGTTTTACCACATTCTGAGGCTGAAAGTCATTTTTGCTTAAAATGAACTTCAACACTGGAAGAACTCTCTAAAAGAGAGTGGTTCCTTTCCAAACACTGAGTAATATGTCAGATCAACCACTCACTTCAGAACCAAACCGAGAAACCCATAAGTCTCCATAAAATACAGAGACAACTTAGGTGAAACTGGTCACCACCACCTACAGAGGCAGCACGTGTGAAATCAATCGCCATCAAATTATGTGACTCACAGCCATGCATATTAAACAATTCTGGTCACAGGTACCAATTTATTAGAATAATTTTTCATTCGATGCTAACCAAACTTATCTGCTACTTGACTCACCTAGGGTTCTTTTTTTCCTGCCTCTTCATTATGCTTTTGTAGTGATAACACTCCTTTGTGTGGTTAGTTCTTGGACATTATCTTCCATGAGTAAAGGCAAAGGAGAGAGCAGATGGAAGACGAAGACCAACATCTGGAAGACCATACATTCCCTATTTCCATCCTTATAGGATCAAGGACTTAGTGGGGAAAATAATTAATTCACAGAACTCCTTGAAAGTCTATAGCACTCCCAGTTACATTCTGCTTCTCTGAGAGTTAATATAGATATTATAGAGAAACTCTTTCTTGAATTGTTTTGTTATGTTTACCTAAGGACTGATGAAGCTATTAAAAAAAAGAAGGTTATGAAATATTCAGCGCTCTGAGGTGTGGGTAGAGAACATGTGGGCCTCCAGATAATGTTGGATTGCAACTCCCATACAAACAGAGCTGATGTTGAGCAACGAAGGAACCTGAAGTCCAACAACATCTAGAGGGCTTTAAGCTGACAACCCCACAGCAAAAAATGCAACCAAGAAATCCCTTGGCTGCCTCCTCTTATAATGGCAAATCCTTCCCCTCTACACCTGAAAATTAACAAAGGTCTAACAAAGGCCACGAAGAAAGGGAAATGGTTCTATTAAACAGGGAGTATTCCAGACAGCACTAAATTAGTCTCAAGTCTATTCATTCAAGGGAAAGGCCCAATTCTGTACAAGACTGGATATTTGTTCCTTGAGAGGGCATGTCAAAGGAGGCTGGACCTGATGCACTGGAAACACTGAATTCTAAAAGGTTTTGCTGAGGGGTTTTTTTTTAAAAAAAAATGATAATGATGATCATGATCATGATCATGATCATGATGATACATTGCAGGACCCCTGCACCCTTAAGAATATGTAAGAGAAAGTCAGCAAGTAAGCAATAATCTGTTAGGAAAAGCTTCTCTTGATGAATTTCAGATTGAGACATTCCTGTTAAAGCCACAGGAGCTCTTCAAAGTTTAAAACAAATGGCAATTTTGCATTAAAGCCCCCATCTTTCCACACATTTGATGGAATCCCTATCCATGTTGTCCCTGCCAGTTCTAACCCTGGGCTCCTATCACTCACATTACCCTTTTCTCTGAAAAGCCCTCCTTGGGCCTAGTATTTGGGCCTCAACAGAAATCCTACCCTGAAAAGCAGCTGTGTTGTTCAGTGTGGTCAAGCATGACCAGCTGTCCCCCTTAATTCTTAAATAAAAACAGTCAGGCACACTTACAGAAAATAAAATCCATAAAGATTTATTAGATCACCATTCAGTTAAACATGACCTTCTTGAACTCTTTCCACATTCCCAGCCCCTCAAACCTTGTTCAGATTTTATCATTTCCACTCCTCCTAATCAGCCTTTACTCAGTCTTTGAGTGCCTGAATTTTATTTCATCCTGTTCTTACCTAACTCTTCAACAGACAAACCTCTGGGTCATATCCTTTCCCCCATAGGCTCCCTTCACAGCACTCAGAAGACAGTGATTAGATGGCTCTAACCAGGCTTGCCCAGCTTCTTCCTTCACAACATGTGCCAAGAAGCATCCAGCTAATACCTCTCCAAGCTCTTTTCTCTCATCTCTCTGTTGGTACCTCCTTACTGTTTCCTGCAATCTCACCAGAGCCCCGCAGGGTTCTTTGATAACATACTGATACAGAGCATGATTACACATTGGCCAAGAACTTACATCATGTTTCCATAGTTTAAGTCCACATTCACATACATAAGTGGTGGTTGTTCTACACCATCCTTCTGCTGAATACCAACATGGTGGCACCAATTGCATATTTAAGAATCTCTCTGCTGATTGTGCAATCCCAGTGAATCACATGGTACATGGAAGGCAACACTGAGTATCTATGCACCACCCAAGAATCTATGACTACATGTGTTAACAGTTATACTTGTGGAACACCACTTACACAACTGTGAACTGAATATGGATATTAAGCAATGGTCAAAAAAGTATGACCACATGCATAAGGGAATTTGTATGTCCATAAGACATGGAATTTACATGTGCATAAGGCACCAAGAGGATACTAGTTATCATATTTTATATTCCAGCATTCTCCTAGAAGGCCAGAGAGAGAGAGAGAGAGAAATGCTCCATTTTATCAGCGGACCCTTTGAAGAAATTAAGTTGGGAGTTATTGCCATGTCCAAGACCAACCTATAGCTAAGGAAGAGTTTAAACCCAAGCCACTCTGTTCCCCGATACTCAACCTAGAAATGATGGAATATAAATATGATGCATAATAACACTTGCGTGCCTGGGAATTTAGATTCCACTGTATCCTCCTCATGACTGCTCACAACTAACAGTACAATCCTATGCATATTGATTCAGAATGAACCTCCATTTAATTCAGGACTTCTTTCCATGAAAGGAGTTATTGCTTAAGGCTGCATCCCTACACACAAATACCTGGGCCAGTTGAAAACAATAGAGCTTACTTGGGAGTAGAAGTGGACAGGATTGCCTCTAAAACCACATTATTCTCAAAAAGCTTTATTCTCCAAAACATAGGTTTTTCTTTAAACTACTGGTGCCATGATGTAAACCAATACCTTGTAGTGTAAAATACTGTTAAAAAATTCCTCATTAAAAGATACACAGGAAAATCACAAAACAGAAAGCTTTAAAAATGCAGTGGTTATTCCACTTGTGAAAATCATGTGCCCTTCAGATGTCAGACTGCATCTCCTAACACCCCTTACCACTGACTACGCTAGATGGAGTGCTGGGACATTCAATCCAAGAGCACCTAGAAGGCTGCATGATTCCCACCTTATTCTTATCAGCTGTTTGCTTTTCTCCCTGCAAATCCAATCCTGCTGAGCCTAAAGCACATTGGGAAGTGCCTAGTTGTTGGCAGTGCTACTCGTCACAGATTTACTAAGAATTATTATCACCTGGGCCACCTCTTCTTCTTCATTTCTAATAGGATTTTTAACCCATAAGCCTGATAGATGGATTGGTAAGAAAGAGACTTTCTGTTGGGTGGTTCTATTGCTAATTACAAAATTATCACCTGCTAAATTGTGTATAAATATACTACACATAGTGCCTGGGCCACATCTCTCTGTAGTATTTGATTAGTACCTGTTATCTTGCTCTGTTTTTCTTAGGACATAGCCATGGCTTCTCAAGTGCGCCAGAACTACCCTGCTGAGTGTCAATCTTCTGTGAATGGGCTGATTAACTTGGAACTCTATGCTAGCTATGTGTACTTGTCTATGGTAAGTAATTGTGTGTTGTTTCTCATTAGGACAAACTTGGCACTGCTGGCTTCTCTGTGTGTATACACAATTTTTATCCCAAATCTATATATATATCCATTCAGCATTAAGTCTCCACCAATTTAGGGGACAGGTTCTAAGTAAATGGGCATATGTTTGTCTCTTTGGAAAGGTTGATTATTTTATTTAGTACAACACCTAGAACTCTAAAGTCAGCTTGGTCATGCTACTTGGGAGATTCTGGGAGCTGCAGTCAAAACATCATTTTGCTAAACTTCACTCTAGTTTGTGGGAATGTGCTAATACAAAACCTCAGTAATTCTAGGCTTCTGCTATCTGGTTGATGCTTTAGACTTGTGTCACTCAAATAATTTCTGGAAGTCTGAATAAAACTCCTGCATGGAAAAGCTAAAACTAGCACTATGGGACTGCTGTCTTGAGAGAAAAATAACCATCAGGATATTAAGATTATCAAAGTGGAGGTTTTTTTACCACCAGCTGTATGCGGAGAATATCATCCAACATTTTGCAGAGGAGAACAGGGATGCATGCAGCCAAGCAACATGAGAATGTAGTTGAGATAGTGAAAATTATGAACAAGGAAACACACACAAACTGGGAATGGCCACAGCAGTTTGCTTTTACCTGAGCTTACTGGGAAGGGCAAGCTTTGGGCCCCTCCTCTGCCTCCTGCTGAGTTGAGTGCAAACTACTTTTGTTCTTTGAATTCAGTTTGCAGCAATTGAAATAAACTGAGGACAGAGGGGGAAATGGGAGGAGGGGAGTCGGACATTTTAAAAACAGGTGAAAAAGTAGGATATCAGAGGATTAACTGGGATTTTCCTATCAATTTAGGACAGTTGGAGGATAAGCACAGAGTCCTAAAAGAAGTGGTGAATGGCATGAGGATGGCAAGAGTGTAGGAGAAGTATATATTCAAGCCAGAAATTCATGTTTTCTGCTTCTTTGGAACACCAAAGTTTAGCATGTCTTACCCTCTGCTGAATCTGAGGATAGCCCAGCCAAAGTCGCCCTCGTGAACTATTCTACTCAGATGATTATTCTGTGCTTTGTCTAGGACTAGAACACATGCAAGATCCAGTCCTCCTCCTTACGCAGTGTGTATCTTGTGGGAAAAGAACTGAGATCCATCTTTGAGTGGGGCTGTAGATGAGCTAGCCAGAAGTTAAAAGGATCTTGTCTTCCGCCATCACTACCATCCGAATTCAGTACAATTCTGTATTATTCATCTAGCACCAATATAAGTGTGCCTGTCTTTAATAACCCCGTTCCATATACCTATAAAAGATTCAAGATCCCTGTGTTTTGACTACAGAACTAAGATAACTGGTTATTGTAAACCAGTTGTCCTATATCTGAGTTAATGACAACTGAGATAAGGCAGAAGAACACAAGCTGTGTAACAGCACTATAGCTAGTCCCTGAGAAAATAAACTAATTAAGTTGTGCTTTATTGGCAGTACTAATGTAAAGCTGAGTGGGCTGTACCTAACTGTGCAGACATACTATTGGCACACTATCTACCTTTGGGACTGCAGAGTAACTGAATAACTTACCTATGACTATATTTGCACTGCACACCTAGAGCAGTTGGATACCCCACTAATAGCCATGACTTATTCCCACAGAATCCTGGGATGTGTAGGCTAGTAAGGTACTTACAATTCTCTCAGAGAGATCTAGTGCTTCAGAATTCCAAGAACCTCACCAAACTATGCAATACAAGGTTATGTAGGATGGAGCCATGGCCATCAAAGTTCTGCAAATGTGTACTTGGTTACAACTTCAAATCTTTTATGCTGTTTCCCCTTCTAGTCCTACCACTTTGACCGTGATGATGGAGCCTTGAGCCATGTAGCTAAGTTCCTGAAGGAGCAGTCCCAAAAAGAGAGGGAACATTCTGAGAAGTTCATGAAATATCAGAACAAGAGAGGAGGGTATATTCTTCTCAAGGACATCAAGGTAAATAATGAGAAAGTTTTTAAGTGGGATTTCATTCAAGAAAAGAAGGTGATGAGATCAGAAGTCACTTACACTCTTGTTGTTTATGCTTTGTTTATGCTTTATGCCTTGACACAGAAGCCACAGCATGATGGTTGGGGCAAAACCTTAGATGCCCTTCAGACTGCCCTGGCCCTAGAGAAGGAGGTCAACCAGGCTCTATTGGATGTGCACAAGCTGGCAACTGAGAAGGGAGACCCTCATGTGAGTTTTCAAACATAGAAATAGCATGGTTGCAAATTATGGAGAAACTGTCCTTAGCTAGCATCTCGGGCAGGCTATCTTGCTTTTCCAAAGAAACACTCAGACTTTCAGCAGCAGCTCAAGGATTAGCAAGCAACACAGTAACTTTCAAAAGTTGGTAAGATTGGTATATGTTGGAAGGCAACAGGTTTTATACCTTGACATACAAATTAAGGCATGAATTACAGTGATTGGCGGGAGTAGTAAATGTCATGTCACTCCACCAGACCCCTAAGTCTCCAGACCTTCCCAGTTTTCATCCTGAGGACATAGACTGTTCATTTATCCTTATCTTATCCATTCTGTCTGTTCCCACAACACCTCCCAGTTAGTTTTCACATTCCATCCTTCTGATCCTTCCCCCTCACCCTTTCCCAGATGTCCCTAGGCCCTGACTATTGCCAGATCACCCCCATAGGTGCCTTGGAACCCATGCCTGGTTACAAACCACAGTCAGAAATTGGTGATTGATACATAGCTGCAAACAGCAATTTGCTAATACTACACTGTATTGGTTGCTATCTCTATCTCTTTTCATCTACTGCCTAAGTTAAACATATTCTCCCTGCAAACATGACAGGAACTGAGCCTCCTGACAGCTAGATTGTTAGCAACCTGAACTGAAATATTGCTTAACTGGCTATGAAAATCTTCATTCAAGTTGCAAGGTTACCCACATCTCGTACTCCATAGCCTTTAAAATCAGGAAGTTGCAAGCTCCCATAACTTTAAACTAAACTCACAGATACTGTCAGTGTTCCCCCGTCACCTGTTCCAAAGGAGATCAATGCCACATAATACGGCTTGTTCCTTCTTACAGTTGTCTTCAGCAGATAAACATGAAGGCTTTGTCTTATTGTGATAAGTATTGTGCACATCTTTTGCAATGTTTCCCTCTCGGTCCCTCAGCTGTGTGACTTCCTGAAGTCCGAATTCCTAGAGGAGCAAGTGAAGGTCATCAAACAGCTGGGAGACCACCTTACCAACCTGAGGCGTTTGGGTCTGCCCCAGAATGGCATGGGAGAGTATCTGTTTGACAGACTCACTTTGGGGAAGAGCAGTTGAATTCTCACGTTGCCACTAGTTTAGTTGCTCCTCACTGTGAAAGGAAACAAATAAAAAGCTGCCATAAATGAATACATTGTCTAGTGTGTTTTGGAAACAAATGTTCCTGAGGTGATTTCCCCTATTGACATTTCATTATTCCTGGGTGGTGTTCTGCCCCATCTGTGCTACTGTTCCTAAAACCTGGCTTGAAGGAGAGACTGCCTAAAATTCTGCTACTCCTACTTTCCACTCACCTCTCATGGTTATTCCTGCAGATATTGTCAATATTCATTGATAGTGTTCATGGGGCAAGTCCATGCAAATAGGCTAAAACCTGTGGGGATAAATGATACAATTTAGGTAAAACTGCAGCAAAATACACATGCACAACTGTGCCCATAATGAATGTATTAGCAATTTCACATCAGTAAAGGAAAACCAAAGGTGCTTCAGCAGTCAGGAGGAGCAAGTGTGGTGCAGAACTAAAGTAGGAGAGGTGATTGCGTGGCCCTCCATACGTTGGTGAATTGCAGCTCCCAGCATTCATTGCCACCGGCTATGGTTTCTGGGAGTTGCAATTCAGCATCTGGAGGAGCACATTTCCCCAATCACTGGGTTAGAAGATTATAGTGGGACTTAGGATATCAGATTTTTGAGTATACTCTGAACCATGAAGTTCATGAGTTATTTACTCTTTTAGCCTGCTCTAGCTAACAGGATTATTCTGTTGAAGTAAGGAAAAGAGCTACATATGCCACCTCCATCTCATTGGAAGAAAAGCAGGGCAGAAACGTAGTGGAAGAGTATTCAGGGAAGCATCCCTGTATCTTTGAACCTAATCAATAGGTCATCCATCACCTCTAAATGAGAAAGGGGGGAAATATGCTAGGTTATTTTCAGGCTTTCTCAGAAGTAAGAAAATCTTTGCCAGTCAGAGTAGCTACAATGGCAAGGCCAAGAACACTGATGCAGCTGCCACCTACTAGGTTGTTATGCCCTTCAGGAAAGATGGCTCAAATGGCTGATCTGAGCTTTGTCTTGTTTCCTTTTCTCTATGAGGTTCAGCTGGCAAGTTCAGATTAGTGTATAATTTGTTACCATGATGGAACCCCTCTGTAAACATAGGAGCTACACCAAAGGAAGAACTTTTTACGAAGTGTAGATGTTCTTCATGAGGAAGCAAAGAACATTCCACATCGTCCCAACTAGAGTAGTCCCATTGAAACAATGGGAATTCACTTTACTTATGGGTTCCCATTGGTTCATTGGGTATACCCTAGATCAGAGTACCAATTGGATTTAGCACACAAGCTACAGTTGAAGTCATCCTTCTCTTGGCTTTGGTCTAGTCATATCTCCTTTGTGTGTCCAATTTCCACACCTGGAGATAGAGCAACATTTTAGTAATTAGTCTGTACCTGAGGGGGAAAAAATGTGTGGATGAAACCTTTGACAATTCTTTCAGGATCATCATGAGCCTGAGAAGATTAAAGGAGTGGGGTAGTCAAGCAGCACCTTTCATAGTCCTGTTTGTCTTTCAGCACTAGATAAGGTTGCCGCCTTTTTCTGGTACAATTCTTGGGTGTCTTGACAGATGGACAGATGGCAGGAAGGGAACAGTCTCAGGTCTTTGTGGCCCCTTGAAACATGCTGTGGCCCTTTTACTGCTCGCCTTTGTTTAATTGATAAAAGAACTGAGAACCATACCAGCAAAAACAACGTGATACCCTTCATCATGGTAGGTTGCTTTTTGGAAGCATTACAGCTAACTTTCATTTCTTTCTTCCACAGTACGTCACCACTTGTTCTTTATTTTAAAAAGTGTTATATCTTTATTACACAGCTAAAGCCCAAAAATAACCTTTCTGAGGGTGTTGAGTACATTTTATTGGATGGGAAGCCTCCACTAGTTCTAATGTAGGTGATAATTGAAATATAAATAAAACCTATGGATTTGCTGAAAATTTCCTCTATCCACTGGAGTATAATCACTGAGTCAAACATCATGTTATATCTTCAGTTTGGCCAGTGTAACAACCTCAGCCACTTCCTTATATGATGGGTTTGGGACCTTGTGGGACCCAGAGGTTGGACTGCAGCTCCCAACATTCTTCACCACTGCTTACACTGCTGGGTTGCTGGGACTTGCAGTCCAAAGCATCTGGAAGATAGTATTGCCAGGCCAAATGGGTGCATGGCTCCTGTGATTTTAATAATTAACAGATCCTGTATCAGAAAGATATACTGTAAAAAATTCCATTAAGTAGAACTGTGGCACATCTCCCTCACTCCTCAAAACCCATAGTTTAGCTGACATAACACCTACCAAACACAGCTGTTTACTGGCCCCCAAAAAGCAGAGGGTGGTGGAAAAGCATCCAGTTCCATTTTGCAACTCGACTCACACAGTATGAGCCTGAAGGTACCATGCCTCCAGTTACAGAAACAAAGCTGGAGGCTTTGCCTCTATCTCCCTACCCCACCTTCACCAGTCAGTAAATAGCTATGTTTTTCTGCATCAAATAAAATGGGGGTTTGGGGGGTCATGGGAGGAGATTTTCTATATACCTCTTCCTTTTCCAGGATCTGCTAAATCAGTGGTTCTCAAACTTTTATCCACCAGGCCTTTTGGACTTCAACTCCCAGAAGTCCCAGCCAACAGTTGGCCAACAGTCAGGAATTCTGGGAGCTGATGTCCAAAACACCTAGAGGACCAATTTTTGGGAACCACTGTGCTAAACATTAAAGCTTCAGGACAACTGCCCCCTACACAAGCTGGTAATCCTACTAAAAGTTCACATGATTCCCACCCTACTATAAGATGTTAGGTTAGAGTCAAAGTATTCACCCTATCCTTTTTCTACCCATTTTGGAGCCAGGGAGAGAGACTTGCTTAAAAGGCTTCCTGAAAGAAAAAAAAAATGTTTTCTGGATTGGAGGCTTGCTGTAAAAGCACATAGATTTCTGCTTCCTTTCCCCAGGGAAATGCCAATGAGAGCAGCCTTCTCAACCCCTGCCCCCAACAATGTCTTGTAGCATATCATGATGTAGGATCATTCCCATTGATCCCTTTTTTGAGAAACAGGAAAACCACCAGATTGCTGTGGATTACAGATCTGTTGCCATTTGGAACAGCAGCAGTGAAACCCCTTTGGAAAAGAAAAGAAAATGGAAAGCTGTCTGTCACCTCCTGGTACAAGATCTCTGCCATATGTTTGAAAATCAAACTTTCTTTTCGGGATGACCTTTCCCAAAGTCTCCTAGTCAATATGGCCACTAGCCAAGCTAGCAAGGGGATTCTAGAAGTTGTCCCCTGCACTCAACAAAATAACTCTTCCATATTTTGCTTAATATTTAACAAATTTTGTCCCTGGAAGAGTGGGAGGGACAAATGCAACTGTGAAATAAAGGGTCATATTGAGCACAATGATAGGCAGCAGATACAACCTAGAAACTTCTCATGATTTTGTTGAGATTCTTTTTAGAACAGGATTCACATGGCTTTGTAATAGACATTCAACACGCAAAACTTTTCTCCATCATATCTACAGACACGGAAAAGCTTTATGATTTAGTGTCTGCTTGCCCTGGCAAAAGCATACAGTCGGCCCTCTACATTTGCTAGGGTTAGGGACAGAGGACCCTCGTAAAAGTGGAAAAAATCACAAATATCAAAATGTGCATGTGTGAGTCTGTGGGATGGGGGCAGAGGCATGGCACCCAAGGTCCAAACCAGGTCAGGAAAAGGAGAGGAAAAGTGGGGAGGTCAGCATGCTGGCCCTATATTTGCTGTCTCACACCCGTCTCCTTCCTCAGGTATATGGAGAAGACTTTAGGAAAGGATTTGTGGTGCTGAGAAATTAGACTGTAAGCAATCCTTACCTGCCCAGGCAGCCGCTGGTGGAGGAGGAAGAGGACCAGAGGCAGGTTTATAAAGGGTTGTGTGGCCTGATCAGAGCTGCCAAGAGGGAAGATTCACCTAGAAAAGGAGGCCATGAGGCGGGGTGAAACCGAGATTGGAGAAAATTTGCAAATAATGAAATTCATGGAAGTTAAACCTGCAAATGTGGAGGGCTGAATGTGCAGTTCAGATTCTCTGCAGTTTACTAAACTATCACAGGAATTTTCAGTGACACAAAAAATGATTGCTGATACATGTTATTTCCCATTCATCATCTTCACATTTGCTCCAGAGTGGCAGATTTCCCAGTTTCATCATGTCATCCTTCAAGGAAAGCTAAGCTAACTGACTCGTCCAAAGCCATCTTGCAGCTAAGTCAGAGTCTGAACTCAAATTTGTTCAATCAAACCATGCTTATTTTTTATGAATCAGAGTTTGGAAATGTTAACTGTAACCATACTGGTGAGGAATTCTGGGACTTACAGAACTAAAGATGACCTTTCTAAATTCTGGTTTGAATGAAGGTGCCACTCCCTTGTACGCATGCCTTTTCAGCACTAACCCTGTCATCCTATATATCCAGCGTAGAGAACATGAGGCCTTCCTGGTGGTGTTGAACTGCAACTTCCATCAGCCCTAACCAGCGTAGCCAAATAGGAAGGATATTGAACCTTGGAATCCAGCAACATCTGGAGCATCATACATTGCCCCTCTTTGTGCTTCTCTGGGTATACAATGAATACAATGGGACTTTTGAGTAGGATTGCATTGGTAGCCTCTTTAATGTCACATAGTACTGTTCTCAAATACAGGTACTCTTTTCTTTCAAGTCCAGAGTCATTATGTAAACTGCACTACAGAGGACTACCTTAAAATACCTTATGAAAATAAAAAGGGCAGAAGAAAATCAGCAAATAGAAAGCTCTTAGACAAGGTGGAATCCTCATTCCTATCCTATCAGATGACAACCGGCCTAAATCCTAGTGTTAATCCCAGATATATTAGATTCGCTGAAGGAATGGTAATTTGGTAAATCAGCACTTATGTAAGCTCCATTTATTCAGTAGACCTGCTCTCACTGAGAATAGCAATAGGATTCAAGCCCTGGTTTCCAGCAAAACCTACTGTGCTGGGTCATCCACCCACAAACTCCATTAGTTGGTTGTTACGGAAGAAAGTTGCTATTGGATGGCACTGCTATTACCAGATTTATCATCTCTGGAGTATATTAATAACACTTCTATAGCATGGTAAAATTTCTGCTGAGTCTTCCATTCACAAATCTGCTTAGTGGATTGCTGTAACTAAGATTCCTGTTGGATGAAGCTATTGCTAATCACATATTGATCTACATCTGATTAGTATATATATGGTTTGGACTTTCAAGTCTTCATAAGATATGGTTGCTTGATACTTACTATCTGTTCATATTTTTTCTCAGGCTATGAAGATATCTTCTCAAGTTTGCTAGAATTTCCATACTAAATGTGAGGCTGCTGTGAACCAGCTGGAGAATTTAGCCCTTTATCCTACCTGAATGTACTTTTCTATGGTGAGCACCTGTTTACTATCTCTCTCCCTAGGAAGAATGCGGTAGCTGTCTGTTTATATGTATTGACCTTGATTTGTCTCTAGTCCATGCATGTTTGTTCAGCACCGAACTTTATTGAATTTGCTCAGTGGATTCCTAGGTACATGGGAATAGGATTGTACCCTAAGTATATCTGCACAGTTATCTCAAATAGATAGGTATTTGTATTTCTCGTTTTGCAAGAATGGTGGTGATAAACCTCTTAGGGGGCTAAAAATTGATAGATCAATAGGTTTCTGCTAGACCAGACTTCTTTCCCCTCAAAGTCTATAGGCCAGAGTTAGTTGTTATAACTAACATTCTGTGATTACTGCTTTGAAAGAAAATAACACCTTTCATATTGTTGAAATGACTATGACAGAGTTTATGAATGCTTCTCCAATTCATTAGATGGAGTATGGTCTAGTGAACTTTTTAATCATAAGTGTGAACACTACAATAAGTTTTGAGAATCCTTTTTAGTGTAAAAATGGAAGTAACATACAAGAATCATGCATTTAATATATTAACCCACTATTATTTTTCAATGGTAGGCCCCCCCAAAAAACTTAGTATGTCATAGGAAGCTGTGAAATAGAGTGGAGATGGCCCATCTCTATCCATGAAGTAACCCTTGTGAATTACATTGTTATCCTGATTTCTGGGGTCCCTTGGGGGATACCTCAAAGTGCTCCAAATAATGGGGAATGGGAACTAGCCAGAGCACAAGCTGTAGCACTACGAGAGGCAGGGTAACCTAGCGAGATCTTAAACCCAATTTTTACGGGGTCAGGCCAAGTCAAAAACCAAGCAAAATTAGTTAGAATTGTTTTCTTTATTTAAAAGACCGTCACTGTACACTTACGTACTCACTCACACAGACCTAAGAAAATACAGGGAGGAAAGTTGATAGAGGATTTCAAGATGGATTTTCAGGGGGAGATACTACACCTGATCCTGCAGCCCGGGTAGCCAGAAGAAATTCAGTAAGTCTGGAGCGTAGATTCTCAGCACATGGAAGCTGAGGGGAAGGCTTGGCAAACGGAGCAGCAGCAAGGTGGGATGACAACCGTGAGCGATCCAATGAAGCACTCAAAATCAGGGGTTCTTATAGGGGAAAATGTGCCTGTAGGCTAGTCCATTCCCAGGAAGAACAATGGGTTTTGGATCAGAGACAAAGCCTCCGAAAGGTCATCACTTACAATGATTTGATTTGGACGTAGTTGTCTATAGTGCAGACAGTATGCAAATAGAGAACGCTTGACCATTGGGTATTCAGAAGCACTAATCTTGTCAAGCTGGCGGGTCCGGGCTGAGAATCTTTTGTATGCTTGGTGCATACTTAATTTAGGTTCAAGGTGTACTTGCCTGGAGGTCTCCTGAAGCTGCGTGCCAGAAAATTACTGGCCCAACTTAGGATTTTTCTTGCATTTTTCAGCTGTTCGGCCGTGTCCGTCTGCATGCTTATCCGGGGGCCTCTCAAGCACGTAGAGGGAAACAGTTTGAATGGCCAATCTTTTGATATCAAATTATATTTAGTAAGCCCTGGCCTCGGACTATAGACTACAGTAACAACATACTTCCTAATACCACTGTTATATCATTTGCCTACAATTAGAATAGACTTGAGACTTGGCCCTACTTTATGATGGGTGGTGGGGGGAAAGTATTAGAACTCACTCAGAAATGGGTATGCTATTCAAGGCAACCAGAATCTATAAGAATACAAAATCCTACATAGTACTGCTCTAGAAAAAGGGTTCAAGAAGGTTAATTCACCTGCTTTTCCACTATTGATGAAGGCAAAGTGTACAGCAGAGCTTTCCAAACTGTATGTCGTGACACGTTAGTGTGTCGGCTGCACTGTGTAGGTGTTCTATGCAAATGTAACAGGTGAAGGGGCTGCCTCTGCTGTCGCCACCACTCTGGACTGAGGAAGACCCTGGAGAGAGTGGTGGCAGGCCAGGCTGGGGTAAAGAGGCTACCTCCACTTACTGAATTACAGTGTTGCAAAATGATGCACATCTAAAAAGGGTGTCACCAACATGAGAAGCTTGGAAAGCTCTGGTGTACATGCTGTAGCAGTCCTTCTGTACATTTGTTAAAAGTACAAAGTCTTCCTCCTCAATTATATCTCTGGGATAACCAATAAATAACTTAAAATGGAGTTGAAACAGCAGGAAATGATTCGCCATTCCAAATTTTCCATAATGTTAGATATTGCTCCCTAAAAATGGACAAAAGAGAAAGAGGGTGTTGTGGAAACCCTGAAAAGAGCTGCTCTATTAGGGTCCTCTGCTCAGAAGTCAAAGGTGAAATGTGGAGGACCAGCCAAAAAATAAAAGTTATATTGTATGTGCATGTAAGTAGTATGATATGACAACAACTACAACTCAATGCAATGGTTTGTATGCATATACAATCTTAACCACAAGCCTTCTCAAATTTTGCCCAAACCTCTGTAGCCAACCAACACTGCAAGATTCATTGTCTCCCGAATGACTGTGTAGCATTATCTACAAGCTTCTTGCACATAGGGAGAACGTTGTTGCCTGTTGCTTGCCTCCTATCTGGCTTCTGGAGGTGAAAGAATATTATGAATATGAGTAGCTTGTCCACAGGCAACTGGTGAAAGTACACTGATGCTCAGTAGCTGGCTAATTCTAGTATTTTGGTCAAGAATCAAGGATAGGAGGAGGTTGAAGGAGCCCTGAAACTGCAGGCAAAACTGCCTCAAGGCTAGCTTGACCACTGGTCCACTGAAGTCCAGTATTGCCTTTTTGGGAAGGACAAGGTAGTACCCCTCTTTTAGTCTATGTACACAGTTTAGCCAGACCGGCAGATGTGTCTTATTTCAACACTGAAGTTAGGATGGTGTCTTCCTCACACTTGAGGGCAACAGTTTGGGTAAGGAAATGTAGACACATTTTAGAGGACACATTTTGAGTGTCTTCCAAAATATTTTTGCCATTACTCATGTCTGAGGTGACTATCTCACTCTGCCTCATAGTAGAGCTGGACCTGTAGGCCCTCTTACCTGAGATGCTCTAACAGAGGAGTCAAAGTGGACTATTTTGCACTCAAGTCTATCCACTTGCAAATTTAGGCAAATTTTCCACCTCACTGGTTCTGCTTTCATTAGAATTAAATTTGTCGTTGCTAATGACAACAATGCTTGTATCTCTGTTTTTGGGGCTGAATCCTTCTTTAGCTGTGTAACACATAATTTGTTAAGAAGGTCCAAAATAACATCTTGAATGTTGTCTTCAGTGACTCTTCTGTTGTCCTCGGTTTCAGTACATATCTCCTTCTGTTTCAGTATCTGAGAGCAAGAGATAAACCAGAATGAAGATGAGCTGAAAAAGAAGATGTGAAGCAAACATAAAAATTCAGCTAACCTGGTACTAAAAGTCCATATGGCTGGTTCTTCTGCTCTCTGAAGGTTCAACTCAGTCCACTATTCAACAGTGTCAAAATTTCATTTCTTTACAATAGGCAAAATAGGAATTGTAGCAGGACATTTCTGTAGATTTCTGCTGATCCATTTTCCCTTCTCTTGGTACAAGTAAAGGGGATAAGGAATAGACTGTTTTTTGAAATAAAGCTAAGAATTATGGAGTGGGAACAAAATTCCATAGTGTTCTTTATGAAGGTGGTTTCCACAATTCTCCACCTGATGCTAGATATTTTAAGCCACTTATATAAGTTGCACAGAGAACAAGGGGATAACTTAGGTCTGCAAGGCACACACTATTAATCACCATGTAAATTTTCAAATCACTTTCAAGAAGCCTATGAAGTAAAAAAGGAGAATACATCTGCTCATATTCCTGTAACTTGAAAGGGAGACATTAACAGAAACACTGAACTATGTCTTACTTCAGTAAATTGTGGAAGAATTAGGATATGTTGTAGCCATCTTTCTGGAATCTTTGGATTATTTTCCTATGTTGGGAGAAAGACAAGATATAATGAAATAAAAAAAATGTGTTTTCTGAGTTTCTGAAGACAGTTTAAAACTGTGGATAACAAGAGTAGGCAGTTGTAGCTTCCAAGTGGTTTCGATTACAGCATCCATACTTCTTCATAATCAGTCTTAAAGGTGCCACTGGACTGCCTTCCTTTAATTTTTTTTAATCCATTACTATTGGTAGCGCTGACTAGGGTTTTGTGGGAGATGTAGCCCAGAATAACCTAGCAGGCTACAGTTGCATGCCCCTAGCTTACTAGCTGAGAAGAGAAGTTATGTTACACTAAGTCCATTTCCACACTACACTGTTACAGTGCTATTATTCCACATTCAACATCCTGTGGAATTCTGGGGTTTGTAGTTTACTGAGGCCAAAGGGCTCTCTGGCTAAGAATTCTAAATGCCTCTCCCTAAACTGCAAAATTCAGGATTCCACAGGATGTCGAAAGTGAAATAGTTGCACTATAACTGTGTAGTGCAGAAACAGCCTCAGTCAAAAGCGTGGCTTGCATTAAGGGAAATAAGAAGCTATACATCTCAGTTATGATTTTTCTATCACAAAAAATGCAACCAGCATAGAGACAATGTGAGTGGAAAGCACCACCACCATCGCAAACTTTGTTTCAGCTGGAGATGAGAATTAGGGGAGAAACTTCTTTTATTATTTCCATCTTGCCCACAATAATAACAGGGGAGTGGATGTTTGGGACATCCTTTCCATAATTCAAGCCAGTATTCCAGACTGATCAGGGTTAATCAGAGATAAGAGCCAGTTTTGTGGCATGGAGGTTTGACTAGGACTCCAGGATCTGAATGGCCACTGAGCCATGGAAATTTACTGGATGACCTTGAGCAAGTCATACTCTTTCAGTCTCACAGGAAGGCAATGGCAAACCTCTTCTGAATATATCTTGGCAAGGAGACCCTGTGACAGGGCCCCCATAAGCTGGAAGGCACATAACACCACTTGCAACATAATGAGAGGTATAATGATCAATCCCAGGGCTTAAACTAAAGCAGAAAGAAAAGGAGATTCTAGGGATTGTGTGGTCCTCTCTGTGTTGTTGGACTGTAATTCTTAACATAGTCAAAGGGGAGGAAAGCTGGGAATTGTCGTCCAGTGTCATCCAGCAGGCTGCAAAATGCATACTCCTCATTCTAAAAGGAAGCTCATTTTTTAAGTATAAAGAAGACATTTGAACATTACACTCCGCATACACTAGCCTGTGTGGAAGATGGTGTTTAGAATTGTCAATAAACACTGTTTTCATTGAAAAGAAAGCTTTGCTAAAGAAAAGTACATATTTGGGAACAAGAAGAGATGGGATCTATTATGAATGGCAACCTAACTGAGGGGGCAGAAGAGGTGAAGGTGCGCCTGAGAGTATTATACTATGATATTGTGTGCCTTCAAGTCATTTCCAACTTATGATGACCTTAAGGTGAACCTATCACACAGTTTTATGGGTCTGAGACTATGTGATACTCCCGAGGGCACTCAATGGATTTCCACGGCTAAGTGGGGAATCAAACTCTGATCTCCAGGGTTGTACTCTAAGGGTCAAACCATTATACCACACATCAGACAATGAAAACACTTTGGGAGGAAGATGAGGTGACAGACAGATGATAGAGAGGTAGATAGCAGGTGATATCTGGCTTAGTACCAGTAGATGTGAAAAGGACCTAGTAATTATTGTTGGTTATAAATTAAACATGACCCTACAGTGTGAAGCTGCATCAAAGAAGGTAAACAATATTTTAGCCTGCCTTAATAGGATCATGGTCTACCTTTCCGTGGTTCATGGTAATACTGTCTCTTATGTCAGACAAGCTTTTGTTGAAAGCACCAGCAATAGTGTGGGGAGGGGGAGTGTCACTGGTGGAAGATCTCTCAGCAACAACAGCAGTGGCACCATAGGTAAAACACTTGTTAGTATTACACAGAAAGAGGCTTGATAAATTCCTTTTGAATGTCTTTTACTATGAAAAAGCTATGATGAGACAATCCAAAATGACACAAGAGATAGTGTTAGAAGATGAGACTGTTAGCATTTCAGTATCTTCTCCACGCAGAGGCTCTACCATTTCCTTGTTCTTCCTTCTGCTATGGGAATAATCAATAAACCCTTTTTATTGTTTTTAACCTCTCTAGCAACCTGAGCTCATTCTGCAATTTAGCTTTTCTGACTTTCTCCCTACACTTGCTGGCTATTTGTTTAAATGTGTCTTTGGTGATTTCCCCTTTTTCCATTTCTTGTACGTGTCCCTTTCAAATTTTAGCTCCATTGAAAGTTCTTCAGACATCCATCTCAGATTCTTTAGACACCTCCTATTTTTCTTACTCACTGGAATTGTTTGAAATTGTGCCTTTAATATCTCATCTTTAAGAAACTCCCATCTATCTTAAACTCCCTTCTCTTTTAGTATTCCTGACCATGGAGTCACTATCAGTATTTCCCCTAGTATGCATGTCTTGTCAGGGTTGGCAGGATTTGGCTCCTCTGAGCATGAGCAGAGTGCAATCTGTGAAGCAAGGCTTTGCTGCAGCAGAGGGTGCCAGTGAAGCAGAAAGAATTCCAGAGGCTCATTAAGTAAGACTTAGAGGCTGAATTTATTGCCGCACTCTAAGATAAAGCTTAGTGAAAACATGCTAGCATTCCAGCAATTAGACAAAGGCCCTTTCTGCACTAGGCGAAGGAATCGCTCTGTGCCGTTACCTACCACTTCTTCTCGGGTCCAAAGCAACGCGGACTGTCCCTGAAGCCCTTCCACAGAGCTCCTCCTTGGTCCAAGGCGAATTGGAGCAGTGCGAGGTCTGTAGATCCACACTGCTCCTGCTTCCAAGATAATGGCTTCCAGCTTCCAAAATGGCAGTTCTGGCTTCCAAAATGGCAGCTTCCAGTTGGTCGTGAATCCCGACCAACCACTGAAGCTCACCACGCCTAAAGCCCACCCTCCGCAGATCATAGGCTCACATTGGTGCGAGCCTGCAAATCTGCACAAGGGAGGAGGAACACAATGGCGCATTCCAGGAAAATAAAGACCTGTTTTTTGCGGTCTTTAGAAAACACGCTGGAGGACCACTTGGGGTCATTTTGGAGCGGACTGAGGTGCGGATCTCCGGTAAGTAGTCCGCTCCTAGTCCGCTCCAAGGTGCAGACAACCTCTGTGAGAGGACGCACTGCCCCGTTCTAATTGCCTGGTGCGGAAAGGGCCAAAGAGGAATAACAGAAGATAACGGAGGAAAATCAGGCAGCATCTCCCCTTACAATCAGTATACTGCCAATAGCATGGCAGGTCCAGCTAGGGTGTCTAACTGGTAGTTGGTCAAGGCAACACCAGCCTTTTTATGCTACCTTGTCACCCTGGAACAAGTGGGGTGACCCAATCAGTGCTCTGGCGTGTGGCCTTCTCTAATACACAAGACATAGCCATAACAATCCTGCTGGCCTTGCACCTGGCTGTCTGGCCACACCGCCTCTTCCACCTGCCATCCACTCATAGGAAAACCTTGCCTGCCCGGCAACAACCTTGACATGACTAACTGTGCTTGGCTTCCCTGTTCTGCTTTATGATAAACTCCAAGAGAACATGGTCACTTCCACCTAAGGATCCTGCCACCTTCACCCCATTAACTAGATCATCATTCTTGGTTAAGATGACATCTAAAACAGCTGTTTCCCCATTGCCTCTTCCACTTTCTGGACAATGTCTGAAAGGCAAGTGAGAAATTTGTGCAACCTGTACTCAGGACAAGAGGCTACCATCATGACAGAATACACAGAAACAGAATGGTTTCCAATTAGCAAGAGGATCAGGCAAGCCTTCATTTTATCATCCTGTTTAACTTGAACTTTGAACATACCATATGGAAAGTAGGATTAGATTCAGAGGAAGGAGGCATGAAAATTAGAGGAAGGAACATCAACAAAAATGATATACAGATGTCCAGTTCTAGTTACCTCAATTCAAGAAGGATATTGACAACCTGGAGTGTGTCCAGAGGAGGGCAACCAAAATGGTGAAGGGTCTGGAAGTCATGCCCTATGAGGAGCCGCTTAGGGAGCTGGAGATGTTTAGCCTGCGGAAGAGAAGGTTAAGAGGGGACATGATAGCCAAATATTTGAAGGGATGTTATGTCGAGGAGGGAGCAGACTTGCTTTCCACTACTCCAGAGACTAGGACAAGGAGCAATGGATTCAAGCTGCAGGAAAGGAGATTCCACCTGAACCTCAAGAAGAACTTCCTGATGGTCAGAGCTGTCTGGCAGTGGAATATGCTGCTTCGGCACGTGGTGGAGTCTCCTTCTCTGGAGGTTTTTAAGCAGAGGCTGGATGGCCATCTGTTGGGAATGCTTTGATGTGTGTTCCTGCATGGCAGGGGGTTGGACTGGATAGCCCCTGTGACCTCTTCCAACTCTATGATTCCATGATTCTACGACACACATTACTAGCATAAAATAGCTTGGGACAATTATTGAAGAAAGTCAAGGAAGAAAGTGCAAAGGCAGGTGAGAGCTAAATGTTACCCTGTGTACTGAGGGTCCCGGGAGGGACACCAAATTGTACTCAACTAAAGGTGGGGAAAATTAGCTCAGAGCACTGCTTAACATTACGAGAGGCAGGGTAATGTAGCAAGATCTTGAACCCTATGTCTACGGGGTCGGGTCGAGTCAAGAAGAACACAGAAGTTGAAATAATAAATGATGTTTATTAAATACAAGCAAAACAGTGTATGCGACACACTCATACAAGATAACTAAAGAAAATAAAGGTTGGAGTGGTATAGAGGGATTTTTAGAGGGATTGCTGGTTTGGGTGATACTTCACCTGTCCTGAAGCCCAGAAAAATAGAGAGCGAAGCTGGGGTGCGATGTAGCTCAGCACGTGGAGCTGAAGGGAGGCTCGCCAAGCAAAGCGGCAGCAAGGCAGGATGAAACTCGGGAGCGATCCGAGGAAGGTCTTGGAATCAAGGGTTTTTATAAGGAGAATTGTGACTGCAGGCTATGCCGTACTTGGGGGAAAATAATAGATTTGGAGTTGGAGACAAAGCCTCCGAAAGGTCAGAATCTGAATGATTGAGTTATCGTAGCGGTTCTCAATAGAGTAGCCAGTATGCAGACGCAGAGTACTTGGGTGTTGCATAGTTTACCCATCAAGCTGCCATCGTAGGGCAGAGGCTCTTTTGTAAGTGGTGTGCGTACCTAATTAGAGTACTTGCCTGGAGGTCTCCTAAAGCAGCGAGTCAGCTATTTCTGGCCTGCCTGTATTGTAGTTTGAATATTACGGCTATCAACGGCCGAGCTTGTATGCGTGCTTGTCCGGTGGCCTCGCAAGCACGTGGAAAGGAATAGAGAAGTGCAGTCGAATTGTGATATCAAGGGATATCTTTTAATATCCCCAAAGCTCGGACTAGCCAGGGCAGTAACATAAATGTTAAGAAAACAAAGGTAATAACCACAGATAATCTATATAACTTTAAAGCAGACAATGAAGACATTGAAATAGTTCAAAATTTTCCATACCTTGGGTCAATTATGAATCAGAACGGAGACTGCAGTCAAGAAATCAGAAGAGTAGGACTTGGAGGGGCAGCTATTGTCAGGGATTCCAGGCAGGGAACCCTGGGAAAATGATCAGCCCACTGCAAAGATGTTGCATCATGCCCCAGCTGTGGGTAATTGCAAGGTTGCATAAGAAACTGGGGTCGTGTGCAGATGGTAGAGGGAGGTGTGCAAACCTCTACCTGATTGGTTGTAAATTTGTATATAAGAAAGCAATCCCCAGTATGTATTTGTCTGTTGACCAAACCGGTGTCTGGCGCAAGCCTTTGTCCATCTGTTCCATGTTGTGTACATAACGGAACGTTGCTACAAGATACAGTGCCTCCTGTTTGGAAGAAACTCCTCTGTGTGTGAGTATCCTTACTGGGGAACAAGGCTGCTGCTGTTGGCTCACTGTCCTCTGGCTTTTCTGCTGCATTTCTGTGGGGCTGAAACTCCTATCATCCCCCAACAGTGGTTATGGGCCCAGACCCACAGTGCACAGCATCCACAGCCCACCTGTAGTTGTTTTCCCCTGGATACTGGGACTGTTTTTGCCTGTTTGCCTGGCTCTCCGGTGCCTTGGGAGTCTGTGTTTTGACAGAGAGACAGTTAATCTTCAGTCCAGAGCTCATCAAGGTCACTGCGGCCAGCTGCTTTGTTTGTTGAATTTTACTTACAAAGGCGGCAGCATGACTGAAGGAGATTATCTGCGTTTTGAAAAACTGACCGACGCTAATTACCAAAGCTGGCAAATTTATGTGAGAGCCGCTTTGACGAAGGAGAACCTGTGGAACATTTTGGAAAATGAGGGACAGCCCCCAGCAGAAGCAACCGCTGCTCAAATAGCAGCGTTCAGAGTTGCTGACAAAAAAACCAAAGCAGTTATTTTGCTTACTTTAAGTCCTTCCCAGTTGATTCACGCTGCTGCTGCAGACACAGCATATCAGCTCTGGCAGGCTTTGAAGTATGTGCATCAACCTTCCTCGTGTTTGTCCAAAATGCTATGGACGGAAAGACTGTATAACACAAAGTTATGTCCCAGAAGCTGTGTGAGAGAGCACCTCATGCTGATGAAACAGCTTTTCCAAGAGACAGCCACTAGGGGGGTAAAAATCCCAGAAACGCAGAAAAGTTTTATTCTGCTGGGAATCCTCACTAAGGAGTGGGACTTTTTGATGTACAGCCTGCAGGGTGTGCGTGAGGAAGAGCTGACTGTAGACCTGGTAGCCGGGAGGATCCTGGAGGAAGTCCAACGTAAGCAGTTCAATTCCAGACTGCAGTCAGAGGGAGAGGCAGCTCCGGAGGAAGAAGGAGTGTGCAGCTATGCCAGACGCTGCTACAGATGTAAGAGAGTTGGCCATCTCCAGAAGGACTGCAGAATGCCAGCGCCGAGCAGAGGGAAGAAGACAGCCCAGAAGCGGAGGGGCGTGTCATGACAGACTGAAGGCCATGTGTCTGTGGCTAAAGAACAGTCTGAGAGTGGTGTGTGGTTGCTAGACAGTGGTGCAACTCACCACATGGTGAACAATTTAAAGCTGTTGAATGATGTAACAAATGCAAATATAACAGCAATTTCCCTTGCAGATGGGGCACCAAGCAAGGTGCTGAAGATGGGTACTGCATATGTGCCATGCTTTGGTAAATCATTCAATAATGTGTTGTGTGTTACCAACCTGCAGAATTGTATTTTGAGTGTCTCCCAACTGACCAGTGAGGGTTACAAAGTGGTGTTTGAAGGGGAGAAATGTACAATAACTGAAAATGGTATGTTTTGTTCAAAAGGGGTGAAAAAGCAGGGGTTGTACCACATGTTGCCCAAAGGAAAAGTGGCAAACGTTAACCCATTGTGTAACAAACCTCTACATGATAAGTGTGTACATTATCTCCACAGAGTGATGGGACATGCAAGCTACAAAAGTTTGCAGGAGTTGGCAAAGGTATGCCCTGGGTTACAAGTCAGAAATTGCCCTAAGTTTCTAGATTGCTCTGTATGCAAAAGGGTTAAGGTAAAGGCTTATCCCATTGCCAAGAAAAGCAAGTGTGTCACCCAACGTCCATTTGAGGTTGTACATGCAGATTTGGCTGGGCCATTCAAGCCAACTGAAGGGCAAAATAGGTATGTCCTGGTAATTGTAGACTGAAAGAGAAAGAGAAAGGTCAAGCAGCTGAAAAGTTCCAAGAGTGGGTGAATGCTGTTGAGAGGGAATTTCCTTATAAAGTGGCCAGTCTTGTATCAGACAGAGGGGGAGAAGTCCTGTCCAATAGCCTGCAAGCCTGGATGCGTAAGAAAGGCATAAGGCATAAAACCACCAACCCCGCATCTCCTGGGGAGGATGGTCTTGCAGAAAGAAGAATTGGGCTGTTAAAACAAATGAAGGACTGTATGACAGAGGATGCCCAAGCCCCAGCAGGACTTTTGGGAGAAGCAATAGTGACAGCAAACTACCACATAAACAGGATGTGGAGCTCAAGTGTGAAGCAAACTCCATATTACCTATTGTATGGTAGAGCGCCAAACCTGAAGCATCTACGTGTTTGGCATCAGTTTGCTAGTGTGTATATTCCCCCATGTTTCAGAAAGTCTGGAGAGGAGAAATCTAGATGGTTACGCTTTGTGGGATATGAAGGTAACAAATATAGATTTCTACACCATGCTGGCAAAATAGTGTATTCCAGGAGTGCAAATTTTGAAATCCATTCAGGATGGGATAGACTGCACTGTAACCAAGAGGTTTTGATTCCCCTGGGTAAAAGTGTGAAAAGTGTTCCAGAACTTCCTGAAAATGGAGGGGCAGCGATGTCTGATGAGGAAAAGGACAGTGTCCCGGATACACTTGAAAGCTCTGAAGATGGAGGGGCGGTGATGGCTGATGATGAAGAAGAAAGTACTGAGGAAAGTACTGAGGAGGAGAAGCCAGAAGTCTCACTCGACGTCACACCAAAGAGTTCAACACCGCCACCTAGTGCTAAACCTGCGGTTAGGGTCAAGCAAGAGCCTCGCACTGAGGCCAGCACTAGTTCCAGAAGTGGTTCCAGTAAAAGTGGGTCAGGAAGTACCCAACTTGCTGAGTCAGGAAGCAAAGTTATGCTCATCCCTAAAAGGTCAGGAGGAGGGTATTTTGTTGTTCCGTGTGACTGAAGCAGAAAACTTACAGTGTAGGACTACATTGGGGTATAGTATTAAAATGTGAGGCAAATGATCCAGGATGGGATTTTGTGCATGCAGTATTGTCCACCTGTGGATCTGCTCACAAAGGCACTTCCAGTAGTAGGCCATGAGAAGTTGGCAGGTAAACTGGGCCTTGCCACCAAGGTGTAAGGTGGAAGATGAATTGTACCCTTGAATGTATGTACTGTATGTATTATGGAATATGTATTGCATGACAGTATGGATTATGAAAATGTCCTACACAGTGGCCTGACCATTTTGGAGGGGATTGTCAGGGATTCCAGGCAGGGAACCCTGGGAAAATGATCAGCCCACTGCAAAGATGTTGCATCATGCCCCAGCTGTGGGTAACTGCAAGGTTGCATAAGAAACTGGGGTCGTGTGCAGATGGTAGAGGGAGGTGTGCAAACCTCTACCTGGTTGGTTGTAAATTTGTATATAAGAAAGCAATCCCCAGTATGTATTTGTCTGTTGACCAAACCGGTGTCTAGCGCAAGCCTTGTCCGTCTGTTCCATGTTGTGTACATAACAGAACGTTGCTACAAGATACAGTGCCTCCTGTTTGGAAGAAACTCCTCTGTGTGTGAGTATCCTTACTGGGGAACAAGGCTGCTGTTGTTGGCTCGCTGTCCTCTGGCTTTTCTGCTGCATTTCTGTGGGGCTGAAACTCCTATCATCCACCAACAGCTATAAACTTGAAAATATCCTGAAGTGTAAGGATAGATAATTGAATAATAAAGTTAGGATTGTCCATGCCATTGTATTTCCAATTTCTTTGTATGGTTGTGAAAAACAGACAGTGAAGAAAACTGATAAGAAGAAAATCGATTTCTTCGAAATATGGTGCTGAAGAAGAGTTCTATGGATAACATGAACTGCTAAAAAGACAAGTAAATGGGTCCTAGAGAAAATCAAGTTTGAACTGTTCCTAGAAGCCAAGATTACTAAACTTAGACATGACTTACTAGAAAAGACAATGCTTGGTAAAGTGAAAGGCTATTAGGAAAAGAGGAGGGTCACATTACTGATAAGTAAACTCAATCAAGGAAGCCATGGCCCCAAGTCTGCAAGACCTGAGCACAGCTGTTGATAATAGGGTGACTGGAAGGTCTACCATTCATTGAGATGCTAACTTGATGGCAGTTAGCAAAGTTTCCAAGATAAGGAAAGCAATAATCCCACCGTAGCCTGTACTATTCAGGTCTCATCTGAAGTATTGTGTTCAGTTCTGGGCACCTCATTTTGGGAATCATACAAGCTGGATATATGAATATTTGAGGTTTCAGCCATTGCCATGCAAAAGCACTAAGTTACATGAGCTGGGTAAAATATAAAGCAGATTTCCACTGTGGTAGTTTTTTAAAAGATAGTCAATTTCTTTCTTGGCACATACCTTTCCTATCCACTTACCGCTCCCCCCAGTTTTGGTATAATGCAGTTTTAAATGTATTGCTCAAAATGCAGTTGATCCAAGACTGTTTCCCTCTCAGGCAAGAAAGACTGCTAAAGAGTAGATTCTTCCTGAAAGTGGGCAAGCTACAACTGCTTATGACATTTGCTGAATAAAATACATATTACAGATGTCACAGCACTATCAGGTTTCATAATACCTTAGTAGTTTTACAAACCCATCACTTCACTTTTGCAAAGAGAGGGAGGAAACCATCTGCTTGTACAGCAATTCCGCATTGACAAGCAGTAACAAAGAGACAAAGAGACAAAAGAAGAAGAAGAGTGCATCAGATTGCTTGAGGTTGCAGCAAGCAGGCTTTTAGCATAGATTAAGTGGGCAGAGAGAGCCTTTGGAAAATCATAAAGAATGACAAAAGTGAAGGTAGAAGGTTTGCCACTATTTGCCTGTATCAGAAGTGCCATTTCATTAGTGGTTTGTGGCTTCCATATCAGTGAAGTGCTGACTCCTCCCTTGGTTTTAGTCTCAGTTTCAAAGGATGTATCCAAGACTGTGGTTTGAGAGTTGGACTACAACTCTGGAGACCAGAGTTTGAATCCCCACTCAGCCATGAAAATCTACTGGGCAAGTCACGTTCTCTCAGGCAAAGGCAAAGGCAAAACTCCTCTGAAAATATCTTGCCAAGAAAAATGTGTGATGGGATCACCTTAGGGTCACCATAAGCAGGAAATGGCTTGAAGGCCACTCAACGACAAATCCAAGATGGTGGACCTGTTTGGGTTCAATGCCTTGTTTAGCACTTTTAGAGAGAATAAAACCCAGAGCAGACTCGCTACTCTGCTGGTGTGGAAACCAACAGCTGCCATGAGGGACATTCTGAAGCTCAGGGCTACATAAGGCATGAAGCTGAATAGCAAATGGCACCCCTCCAGCAAGGGGCATAGCACCTCCAGTGAACTAAAGGCTGTTCCAGATTGGTCTAAAGAAGAGTGGGTTCCCACAGTTTAGCTCCTGGGGTTCTGCTGTGTTTTGCTGGATTTTATGAATTGTTGTAACCTCCACATCTACATGTTCTGGACAACAGGCCCTTCTCGATTATTTTGGAAGGTAGGGCTATTTGTTGTGACATGTAGCAGTTTCTTGGATCTGCACGAGGGCTCTTTGGGATTTTGTTTGTTTCTTTGGTTAACCTAGGGCTTGCTTTACTGAGGTGGTCCTATGGTGTGAAAGATAAATTTTCCTCTCTCTGATTCTTTAAATATATCTCTTGGAGTTACCTCAAGCCATTTCACTGACACACTGCTGCACAATAACTCTATAAATAAATAAGTGAGAAAGGAAGAAGACTTTTTTGTTCCCATATGCCTCAGAGTTAAATTGTCCAGCACAAGAGAAATAACACTTGGAAGGGGGAGAGATTCAATTGAGAATTACAGCAACTAATATCTGACCTGCAACATATTTGCCCTCTCTGAAGGAGCCTAGAGTTTATTTAACATTTGAAACAGAAAATCCCACAAAAACTTCTCATCTTCCTTAGTAGTAAATATCTAGGGATAGTCAAACCATTCGCTGCCTTTTCATTGCACCCAAAATCTGCTGCCTGAAGCAGCTACCTCATTCTTCCTAATGGCAGGGCCAGCCTTGCTGAACCTTAGTGAGTTCCTAGATGGCTATGCATACTATCCCAAAGCCATGGGATCTCGTGAGGTCCTATATCAGAACCCGCAATTAAAATGTAAAAATGGGGAATTAATTAACTCAGATTAAAATATTGCAAGTGGAGGGGTAACTTCAGGATCTTCTCACCGTTGTTTACCAGATCATTGCAAAAGAGACCAAACAGAAAACTTATAGTGCAATTGAAATGTGTTTTATTGGGGGAAATTATACATACACACACTCAAATAGTCACACACACAATTACATAAGACTAAGTTGAAAGAAAGGGAGGAAAATTGATAAAGGGAATAGAAAGGGATTTTGGGGGATATTTACTAAGGATGGGACAAATCCAGAATTTTCTGAATCCAAATCTAGATCTGAATCCCTGGAAGGTTCTGGGAATCCATGAATCTCACAAATCTCGAATCTTTTGAATCCTTTTTTAAAAAGGGTTTAAAAGGCAAGGAAAAGAAAGCACTTCTACTGAAAAGTGTGTTTGAAGCAGAATTTGACATCTTTGTTTAATGAAAAACAAATTAAAAAATAGTTTTCAGTTCAGGAAAACATACCCATACTTCCTGTTAAGAAGATACAAATGCAATTGACATGTTCATCTACTATATGAAGTACATAACTCTCAGGTCAAAAGAATACAGATTATTACCTTGCAGAGGGAGGCAGCTGTGGGCATAGGCAGTCCCAGCGGGCACAGGCGGCAGCCCCAGGCGCAGGCAGCCTCCGGCATGCCCCCCAGCTTTATGCCATGATTTTCATGCACCCAGGGGCCCACTGGCCAATCAGACCTTTGGTGGGCCCCAGAGGCAACAATTTTGAAAAACCCGACCATGTTCTGCTGCCCGCCCCTGCAGGAGCCTGCAAGCGGGAGCGCGAGATCGTGCTCCCCGCCACCTTTTGCCGCACACCCCAGGCAGGATTGGCCAGCGGTTGCAGAAGAAGTGCGGGAGCACCCGGTTGGGGCAGGATTCGAGAGATTTGATTCACCTATTTTGGCAGGGGGATTCAGATCCCTGAATCTCAAATCCTTGCCCAGGATTCAAGGATTTGAGGATTCAGTTGGCCTATCCCTAATATTTACCATACTGGAAGAAGTAGAGAAATGGTGATGTAGCTTGGGCTCCTGCCCAAGAGGCAAAATGACAAGGAGGTCTCCTGAAATTGCAGTGCTGTGTCAGGGACTCAAAATCAAGGTCCCTTTATACCCCAGAATGTGCCCTGGAGGTGTGACTTTAATAAAGGATTTCCAGGGTGAACAAAAGAGATAGGATGGATTAATGGTTCTAATGTGTGATGATGATTTTTAACATGTGGATGGCAAAAGATTTTGATGCCATTGTGATCAGAGATCAGGAAAAGGATCATAGGTGCGAGGATGATGCAATTGTGGATTTGTTTGAAACCTTCCTGTTTTCCTGAACCAGAGTTATCAAACAAGCAAAAGCTCTTTGTTTCTATTTTCCAGCAAATGGGTGTCACCTTAAGTTGATAGCCAGTTTTATGGCCTTGTCCTCCATAGGATATGCAAACCACAGGGGTTTTTCCTCTTCTCCAAGATGCCTTTTGTTCCCCTTGCAAGAGCCATTCTTAGCCATGCTGGGGCACCTCTGACCTGATTTTCCAGTCAGTTCCTCTTTCACATGGCCTTATATTTATATGATTTCTATTTTATGCCAATTAAACATATCTGCCAATTAATATATCTTGCCATTAAAACCATCAGAGCAGTGGAGTTACATGCACGCCTACAGAAACCCCTATGAAATTCATGGGGTTGCCATAAATTGACAGGCAACTTGAAGGCATACAAACACAAACACACAAAAGCTTTTCTGGACTATAATTCACTTCATCAGGTTTACAAAGTCTTCTCCCCAGCCGCAACGAATACGAAGCAGAGTGGGCATCTCTGGCCTTCTAGATGTTTTTGGCCTACAATGCTCATTAGCCGTAGCCAGCCTGGCCAATGGTAAGGAAATACGGCAGCTCCAGTCCAGGAACTACTGGAGGATCACAGTTTCCAACTCCCTGTGTAATGAAAGAAAGAGGAAAAAAATAACAGTGTAGTCTAATGGAAGCAAAAATGCATGAAGGCTGGGCCGGTATCCCGTTCTTGCATGCAGTTGTTGTTGTTGTTGTTGTTGTTGTTTGTTGTTTTTTTTTTGGTCATGGCGTAATGTCCACATTCAGTTGATAGTTCCATAAGCAGAGTTTTCCAAGTATGTAACTGTTGCATATACTGTTGTACATTCTTGGATGGTGTTTCAGGTTCCTTTGATTCAACCTTATCAGGTTCCTTTGATTCAGTCTGATGCACTGTGGAACGGGCAAATGCATTTGCAGATCTGCAGTGGGTTACCTAACTTTGGTATTCAGCAGAAGGACGGTGTAACTCAGCCACCAATTAACTAAGAGAGCATAGAGTTATATATGAAAGCATGATGTAGGTTCTGAGATCATTTTTGTAACAAGTCAGTTGAAGCTTAAATATTTGCAAAATAAGTAAAGCCACCCTTCACAGCCATTCTTTCTTCCTACCATTCCTAAGTTAGTGAACATCCCTAGCAAGAAAAGAAACCATTGTCTCTATTCATGCCCAGATGAATAGAGGCAAACAGCTTGGTAAGGTCTCATTCATCTTCTTCATTCATCCCCACAAAATTCCTTTGTTTAAAAAAAAATTAAGTCAGCGGGGGACTTTTGTAGGAGATGAGACTGTTCTCTCTCTCGTTTCTATATTGATGTTTCTAACATAAGATGTCTCTTGCCTGTGATATCTGGCAACATCACTGTAGGGATAAATTTAGAAGTGCAACTGCTCATCCTGACAATCTCCGTTATCAATACCCCAAAATGTGAGCAGCTGTGTTGGAGCCGTATCTAGAAATTAGTTTTAGCCATTTGTGTTTGTCTGTTTCTGCTTTATATCCTGCCTGCCTCCCAGCCTGGGACCCAAAACAGCTCATAGCATAGGCTACAACAAAGTACTACTAAAAAAAAAAAAGATAAACAATTAAATAAACTATCCTATTAAAACATGGGAGACCCTGCATGGTGTAGTGGTTTGAGTGTTGAACTAAAATACTGGGAGACCACAGTTTGAATCCCTGCTTGGCCATGGAAACCCACTTGGGGACCTTGAGCAAGTCACACTCTCTGGGCCTCAGAGGAAGGTGAAGACAAGCTCCCTCTGAAGAAATCTTGCCAGGAACATCCTGTGCTAGAGCCACCTTAGGGTCACTATAGGCAGGAAGGACTATGTATAAAAGCATTTTAGAACTAACTAGCATATATACCCAGCATTGCCCGGGATTTTATTTTCTGATAGGTAATACTTGTTAGAAAGGTTTGAGATCCTGTGTCTCTAATTCCCCAAACTGTCTTGTCCAGTCCTTGTAACTTTTCCCCATATTCCCCAATCCAATTTGTCAGGATATTCAAGGTGAATGCAGGCACTGTGTTCTAAGTGGACGGCAGAAGTGGAGTGATGTGGCCTTGGGCAAGGTGCTAGGTTGTTATGACTAGCCAGACCCAAAAGGTCTTTTGCCTCATCACCAAGTGAAGCTTGCCAAGGGGGAAAGTGATTGGATCACCCCACAAGGTCCGGGTGGTAGCAATCCCTCAAAAAGGCCGGGATTTGCTCAGTATTTCACCTTTTAGGCTTTTTCCTAACTGGCTATGGAATCTCACTGAGAGATTTATGCTTTGCTGCCCAGCATGCTGCCGGTTTTACTTGCTGACATCCTCGCTGATTTATTGCTGTACTAATTGTGCTTAGGAATGCGGCTGGCCGAGTTATCTGAACCTCAGTGTGCTAAAATAAACTAACAAGCCCTGAGCCTAACTAATGAGCTTTCAGAACTGCTTTTTTGCTCCACTGAAGTTGGCTGGTCGCAGCAAGGCGACAATTCCCTGTCAGCACTCTGTGTAAGCTCTGAAGAGCTGTTTTACACCAACCTTGCACAATCTGTATTCAGAGTTACTAACATACAGAGGTTGGGTTCCTGGAGGAATACACTGCCCTCCTCCCTGCTGCTAGGACTTGTCTCCTTAGCAACTGGCCTATTCAAAACAGACACTGTTGACTGAGGCCCAAGAGCATTCTGGCTGAGAATTCTAAAGGCCCCTCTCTAAACTGCAAACCTCCGGATTCCATAGAATCTTCACAGGCAGCCAAGCACATGAGGTCTTTGCCTGACACAGCCAATTATATGAGGTCTTTGCCTGACACAGACAAACTTTGACTTTTATATATTAGATAATTAGAATAAAAGTACAGCACATGCACACACCAAGATCTTTCTTCGTGGCCATTTAATCATCAAAAGCCTGTTTAAATATAAAGGTTTTCATTTCCCCCAGGAGCAGGTCTTTGTAAACCCAGTAAGTTTTAATTGTCTGTCATCACATCAAGCAAGCTACCCCAGAATACTTTGCATTAAACACCAATATTTTGATGGTGTGAAGATTTTGCCCTTGTGAAATGAGGGCTACAGATGTTTGCTCTTGCTATTAATTGTCAGTAAGTCAGTTTCAATTTATGGTGACCTTATAAATGAGAGACCTTTAAGTCACCCTGTTATGCACAGCCCCACTCAGATTCTGCAGATCCTCAAAGGCCCCTATCTAAACTGCAAACCCCGGGATTCCATAGGATCTTGAAAGTGGAATAATAGAACTATAACAGTGTAGTGTGGAAATGGTCTGGGTCTATCCACTTGTGATTCAGTCTCCCTCTTTTCCAATTGCCTCCTACTTTACAACTGCCTACTACTTTACCAGTCACGTCATCTCACAATGTGGCCAAAATGCAACCACTCCAGTTTGGTCATTTGGCCTTCTAGGAAAAGTTCAGATTTGATTTGCTCTAGGACCTGTTGATCAGCTGTTTTGACAGGCCATAGAACTCTCTGCCAGCATCACATTTCAGATGAGTTGATTCTGCTCCTGTCAGCTTTCTTCACCATTCAGCTTTCACAACTATACATAGATAGTGGAAATGTTATGGCGTAGATGATCCTGGCTTTGGTATTCAGTGAATTATCTTTATATTTGGGGATCTCACTTAGTTCATGCATAGCTGCCCTTCCAAGTCCTGCTTTCTTGACTACAGTCTCCATTTTGTGATCACCAGAGTGAAAAAAAGAAGCATGAGCAATGATACTGGCAGATAATCATCCCTGTCAACCAAAAAAAGTCCCATTGCTTGGACCTTTCAGGCCCTGACCCCACTACACCACTTCTTGCCTGGGTATTCAGCCATACGAATTCTCTCCTTTTCTCTTTCTGCATCAATAGGAGTATGGTGTCTAGATTCAGGGAGGTAATGGAACCACTCTATTCTGCTTTGGTTAGACCTCATTTGGAATACTGTGTCCAGTTCTGGGCAACTCAATTCAAGAAGGATATCGACAAGCTGGAGCGTGTCCAGAGGAGGGCGACCAAAATGGTGAAGGATCTGGAAGCCATGCCCTATGAGAAGCGGCTTAGGGATCTGGGTATGTTTAGTCTGCAGAAGAAAGGGTTAAAATGGGACATGCATGTTGAAGAGGGAATGGGCTTGTTTTCCATTACTCCAGAGATTAGGACAAGGAGCAATGAATTCAAACTACAGGAAAAGAGATTCCACCTAAACCTCAGGAAGAACTTTCTGACAGTCAGGGATGTCCGGCAGTGGAATATGCTGCCTCGGAGTATGGTGGAGTCTCCTTCTTTGGAGGTTTTTAAGCAGAGGCTGGATGGCCATCTGTCGGGAGTGCTTTGATGTGGGTTCCTGCATGGCAGGGGGTTGGACTGGACAGCCCCTGTGGTCTCTTCCAACTCTATGATTCTATTATTCTTTCATTCTTTCATTCACATAGACATGGACACATAAAGGCTCAGAATGCAAAAAATGAGGGCCTAAATTCCCATTGTTAGTCCCAACTAGAGTAGAGCCATTGGATCAATAGGGTTCCTCTATGTGTTAGTTCACCATTCAACAGCCGATTCAATTAGTCTCTTGTTGTTGGGACCAACCAACGTCATTATGAGATTGCATGCATGGAGGATCAGCATTCTGCTACAGCAGCATTCATACCCTGCTCTTTGCTGGGGGCTTGATCAAAATGTATGTAATGTTAAAGCATTTCCTTCTCCAATAATGTTTGCTTATGGCTGTGCAATGATGTCAAGTCCAAAGCCATCTATTTGGAACGCTCAGGGAGGTTCAACATGCTTTGGGGCTGAACAGCGGGAACAACTCCCCCCCCCCAAATTCCACAGGAGGTTGAAAGTGGAATAATAGCACTATAAAGTGTAGTGCCGAAATGGCCTAAGACAGCAAACTTCTAAAGAATTTCTACTGCACATGCTTATCTTTCTACTTGCATAGCATCACACTGCTGTTTCATTAACCAGTCAAAACCAGTCGAGGCTAGCCTTGCATTTATTTCTTATCTACGTTTACAGACATAGTTCTTGTCAAGGACAAAATATGAAGGAACAATCGAAAACATAGCAAGGCATACAAAAATGAGGCATTTCATTTCAGTATTTTGAAGCTTACAACTGTATCAGTTTTGTTCCACATCTGGATTTTTTATACTCTCAAGTTATTTCCATCCTGAATATGAAGAAATTTGCAAAGTTTGTAAATTCTTATCAAGAGCAAGCCAAAATGAAATTTGCAGTCCATCCTCCTATGTCTGCCCATACACCATGCATCAATTGATTTATTGAGACTACTCTAGCCAGGACTAATCAACAGGAGACAAGTCTAAACAGATAGTTTAGACGAAGGCTACACAAAGTGGTGGTCCTTGAACTAGTGCCAGTTAAAAAGCCATTAACTGCTGGTCTGCAGCAAGTTTCAAGAAAAGAAGGAAACAGTTGCAACAGAGCGCACCAACATGGTAGTGGTCACTGGCACATTGGGAAAAGAATGTTACCCACTTATCCACATCAGTCTGAGGCCCTTTCCACATGAGGTTGGTGAGTCGGTTCTTGCCATTTCTTACTGGATTTTCTGGGCTCGAAACGAGGCGGACTTTCCCTCATTTCCTTCCGCACAGCTACTGCATATGTTCCATTCTGATTCGGAGGAGCGCGAGTTCATGAATCCACACTGCCTCCACTGTGGCCACTCCCACTACTCCCCTTACTCCGCCCTGTTGGCTGTGATTGGCCCCCCCTTTTTTTGCATGGTTTAGTACGTCGTTGCATACATGCGTAGGTCCATACTACCCCCTGGCCCCTCCCATGAGCCCCCTCCAGACCACCAATTCGCATTGGCGCGAATGTACATGTCTGCACCACTGTGAAAGTACGAATCAGATCGATCTGGAAAATTGGAAAACCGATTTCTTCCGGTTTTCAAATAGCGTGCTTTACCACCACACGGGGGCACATTTACTCAGAATTACGTGTGGAACAAAGGTAAGCAAACCAAACCTAGTCTGCTCCACGGTGCAGAAGACCTCCGTAGTAAGACGCATTGGCCTGCCTTAGTAACCGCGTGCGGAAAGGGTCTGAGAAGCATTTTGGATAGACTTTTGACCAAAACACAGTATTGATTCAGCTCACTATGCAGCTGTCTCAAGCCAAACAAATGCTCAACATCCTCTTTTTATTTTTCTTCTGCTGTACAAGGACTAGTAAAATGTGGGCTAGACAGTACTACTGTTAGGTGAATTTGGAACTGCTTGGTTAACCAAACTGAAACGGTGTTCATCAATGACTCCTCTTCATCCTGGAGATAAGTGCCTAGTGGGGTGCCGCAGGGTTCTGTCCTGGGCCCAGTGCTATTCAACATCTTTACCAACTATTTGGTATAAAATAGAGGACACTCTTATCAACTTTCAGATGACAGCAAATTAGGAGGGGCAGCTAACACCTCAGAGGACAGGATCAGAATTCAAAATGATCTTAATTGATTAGAAAGATGGGCCAAAACTAGCAAAATGAAATTCAACAGGAAGAATCGTAAGGTATTATACCCGGGCAGAAAAAGAAAAATTCATAGATATAAGATGGGTGACACCTGGCCTGACCACAGTACATGTGAAAAGAATCTAGGAATCTTAGTAGACCACAATCTGAACATGTCAGTAGTGTGATGTGACAGATAAAAAATGACTAATGAAATTTAGGGCTGCATCAATAGGAGTATAGTGTCAATTTCAAGGGAAGTGAGCTAAACAACTAAGTGAACTTCTAGATAGTATGAGCAGTTTGATAGTGGAATACACTGCCTCAGAGTGTGGTACAGTCTTCTTCTTTGGGGGTTTCTAAACAGAGGCTGGATAGCCATCTGTTGGGAGTGCTTTGATGGTTCCTGCATGGGAAAGGATTAGACTGGATGACCCTTGTCGTCTCTTCCAACTCTACAGTTCTTTGATTCTGTGATCAAACTGTCATATTTGCAAAGCTGCTCTTTAACATTCCTGTGAGCTAAGGAGTTGGTTGCAAAATCCCAACTGTTTTTCCTAATGAGGCAGTTGTTCTTTGCATGTTGCTATCCATCCAAATTCCCTTCTAACTTTTGTCAGCAGGTTCTACTGGAGAATGAAATAAACCGTATAACATGATGACCAGGATTAACATCATCTTCCTTTACAAACTATATGATAAGGGATGCATAACTGAAAACACAAGACCCTTGCCAAATTTACCTCCCAATAGGCAGTTCAGGAAAAGTCAGTCAGAGAATAATATCTGGTAAGATCTGGTTGAAAGTTTCAGTTAACTTTGTGTCACTCAATGAATGTGTGGCAACGTGCATACACAATTTTGTTAAATATAAGCAAAGTGGTCAAGCAATAACCTGGAACACAGAAATACACACAAAATTGGTAGGAGGAAGCAGACTTCTCTATTTAAGCAGAAAGAAACACTAGGGCAGTGGTTCCCGAACTTTCATCCTCCAGATGCTTTGGATGTCAGAGCCCAGAATTCCTGACTGTTAGCCAAACTGGCTAGGTCTTCTGGGAGCTGAGGACCAAAGTTTGGGAACCACTGCATTAGGAGAATCATATTCTTTGTGATTACTGTTTGCCTGCCAAGCCAGCATTAAAAAACTGTTTCAAACTGAAATTTCCATTTCTAGGTACAATTGTTAGATAGATAGCACTGTTGTGTTATTTAGACCCTTTTCTCACCTTACCTTTTCGCGGTGCTGGGATGTGGGGCTCACGCGAGCAGCCTCCGCAGAGAGGCTCTCGCTTCCTTGCTCCTTCGGCCCTGCAAGAGCTTTCTGCTTGCGCGAGAGCCCCGCCTCTTCCTTTTGCAGTGCAGCCTGGGGGACTTCCCACCCTGCACTGGACAGGGAGCATGACTGGCCCAGTTCCCGAGGATCTGCATGCAAGGTAAGTGCATGTGGGGCCCAGGAGTGATGCGCGACCGCACAGCATTTTCGGCTTCAAGCCAAAAATGAAAAAATGCGTGCACAGTCCGCATCACACCCTTGAGCATCGCGCAAATGTGAGTGCATCGCGTGGACCGTTCCTCATATGTGCGCGATGCTCAAGGGGCCCTTTCACATCAGAAATGCCATGTGAAAAGGGCCTTAGTCACTAGGTGGCACTGTAGTTAGTTATACCTGGTAAGAGTCAAGTATTCGAGGTTACTGTTCCATTCTTATTTTAAGAAAGATAATAGAATTCCTGTTTATCATATTATAAGGTTGGCTGATCTTTCCATGATAAGATGTAAGAAATCTTTCTCAGTTCTTTTTTTAAAGATTTTTCTCTCAGTCCCACTACTGTCACAAAAACATTTGGTGAGGACCTTCTCAGTGGGCCTATCTTCATTTGAAAATGCAACTGCTGTTATCTGCAATTGCAAATAAATGGCTTCAGGGCCTGTCACTAGGCAGAGCGAGTCAGTTCAAATTCAAAGTGCTGGTGATGACCTTTAAAGCTCTACATGGTTCAGGTTCAGCTTATGTAAAGGACCATGTTCTCCGATGTAAAGTAGAAGGCTTTCACGGCCAGAATCCATAGGTTGTTGTGGGTTTTCTGGGCTTTGAGGCCATGTTCTATTAGTATTTTCTCCTGATGTTTCGCCTGCATCTGTGGCTGGCATCTTCAGAGGATCTGGTGGCATGGAAGTGAGACAGAGTACTCACTTCCATGCCACCAGATCCTCTGAAGATGTCAGCCACAGATACAGGCAAAACGGCAGGAGAAAATACTAATAGAAGACGGCCTCAAAGCCCAGAAAACCCACAACAACCTATGACCATATTCTCCCTTACAAACCAGCCTTGGCCTTGAGATCTGCTGAAGAGTCCCTTCTCTCCATTCCACCACCCTCACAGGTACATCAGGTGGAAACACAGGAGAGGTCCTTCTCAGTGGCTGCCCCCAGGCCCTGGAACTCTTTTCCCAGAGAAATCAAACTCACACCCTCCCTACTACCCTTTCACAATCAGGTAAAGATAGTCTTATTCAGATAGGCATTCAGTGTGTGATTCTTTGTGGCCTGTCTGATAGAATGTGCTGGATATTGTGTTGCTGATGAATGTGTGACTTTTTAGTTACGGATTTTAACATTGTTTTAATTTTAAAAAAATTGTTTAATTATGTTTTAACTTTTGTATTCTGTGAATTTTAATGATGCCTTTTTAATTGTTGAAAGCTGCTTTGAGTCCCAACCTGGGAAAGATAATAAGAATAAGAGTAGCAGCAACAGCAGCTCCTGCAGGTGTCATGAGTCAGGAATCAGCTTCTCCAGGTGAACAGCAGCCTCAAAGGAAGACAAGCAGACACAAACACATGGGGAGCTAGTGAGGCTGGGTGAGAGCCAGCTGGCTCCAGCCTTTTTAAGGAAGGTAGAAGGTGGTGGCCTGATGCCAGAAACAACTTCTGTGTCTGCCAGCCCTTGCCTTTGTGTGCTACAGATTCCCTACTCGCTGTCTGCCTGGATTCTCTGACCCTTGAACTGTCTGACCTTGTTGCCTGTTGGATTCTTGAACTCTTTGACTAACTTTTTACTACACTTCTGCTCTACCCTGAACTGGCAAGCTCCGTTGAACTGCTAAACTGTCTCAGTTTGTCCGTTGAATGGCCTTCTGCTATTGCTGCACTCTCTTGCCTGGCAACGGACAGCTGGTACCTATGACAGCAGGAAGCAGAGTTGGGGCGCCACAAAAGGGTAGCAAATTGTTGGTTATTTCATTATTAGCTATCCTTTTTTTGGTCCCAGGGATGGGGAAGGTTCCTTGTGGACTAGTCTAGTCATGAGACAGAATGAGGTGGGAAACTCAACTGGTAAATTTTACTTGTTACAAAGGGCAGCAAGTTGCTGTGTTTTTGCTGTTAAAAGAGGACCTCTTGGGATTTTTTTGTCCCACGTACCAAAAATAGCTTTGGCACTATGTATTTTGACTTGCCTAAGAGGAGATTAACCATGTCCTGCCCTGCTTCAGGCAGCAAAATATCTACAGTTGGTTGACATTTTTATTGCTAATAATAACTCAGTGCAAGTCCCAGGTTCATTTTTATACTGAAACTGTGAAAAGACGAACGCTCCAGAAAATCAAACACCTGAAAAATGACTGAACAGTAAAAAGTAAACAGCCTTGCTGAGAAGCTATTAAGTCAGCCATGTTTCTGGAAGGTAACCAACTCGACACACATTAATTAGAAAGGAATGACAAGTAGGCAAACTTTTATTGAATGCAAACATCAGTCTCCACAACTCTTCATGGTAGTGAAGCAGATACTGTGACTGAGAATGCACCTTCCTTCTGTTACTGCCCTGGCTTGCCCGAGCTTGTGGGATATAAAGATATCTCTTGATATCAATAATTCAGCCTCATATACCCATTCCCCTCCACGTGCTTGCGAAGCCCCCGGACAAGCACGCACACAGGCTCGGCCGATAATTGCTGTAATATTCCAACACAATACAGGCAGGCCAGAAACAGCCGACTCGCAGCTTCAGGAGACCTCAAAGGCAAGTACTCTATTATGTATGCATGCAACTTTCAAAAGATCCTCTGCCCCGCGCTGGCAGCTTGATGATCGGACTATACAATGCTCAAGCACTCCGCGTTTGCATACTGGCTATCCTATTGACAATTTGGCTATAATTCAATCATTCAGATTCTGACCTTTCAGAGGCTTTGTCTCCAGCCCCAAATCCATTGTTTTCCCCAAGTCCGAACTAGCCTGCGGTCACAATTCTCCTTATAAAAACCCCTGACTTTCAGCGCTTCCTTGGATCGCTCTTGGCTTCCATCCCGCCTTGCTGTCGCTTTGTCCAGCGAGCCTTCCCCTCAGCTCCACGTGCTGAGATCCACGCTCCCCAGCTTCTCCGCTTCTAACCGGGCTTCAGGACAGGTGAAGTATTACCCAAACCAACAACTCCTCTAAAAATCCCTCTATCCCACTCCAACCTTTATTTCCTTAGTTATCTGTGTGAGTGTGCTGCATACACTGTTTGATTGTGTTTTAATAAAACATCATTTGTTATTTCAACTTCTGTGTGCTCTTTGACTCGGCCTGACCCCGTAAACATAGGGTTCAAGATCTCGCTACGTTACCCTGCCTCTCGTATTGCTAGGCTGTGCTCTTGGCTAATTTCCCCAACATATATAATTGAGAGCGCATTTAGGTGTCCCTCTCGGGACCCCAGAAATCAGGGTAACACTTCCCACCCAAAAAAGTCTAGGAAGAAGAGAGGAAGGACATTTTAGGAAGACCCCTACCTCTCCCCCAGTGTTTAGAACTGTTGCAAGCAGGTGAGAAGTGCATACAGGGCTAACCCAAGGCATTGTGCAGCCTGAAGCAATGGACAAGAAACAGAGCTTGGAAAAGTTGTTTTTGTGGATAACAGTTCCCAAAATCCCTCTGCCAGCAGAGAATGCTGGCTGGGGGATTCTGGGGAGTTCTTGTCTGAAAAAGAAACTTTTCCAAGCTCTCACAAGTAAGGATGGAAGAATATTCAAAGAGGTTATTAGAATGGCCAAAAACATGTTTGGCGAGTGCTGAGAAATCCTTATAAGAATCATGGGCTGATAAGGTTTTTTGCAGTTTGAAACTTATTTTGCTCATAATTTGCATGTGCTGGTTTTGTGCAGAGGGACCACCTATTATAGTGCTATTATTCTACTTTCAATATAGAGTTGGAAGAGACCACAATATAGAGTTGGAAGAGACCACAATGGCCATCGAGTCCAACCCCCTGCCATGCAGTAACATACACTCAAAGCACTTCCAACAAATGGCCATCCAGCCTCTGTTTAAAAACCTCCAAAGAAGGAGACTCCACCATATTCCAAGGCAGCATATTCCACTGCCAAACAGCTCTGACTGTCAGGAAGTTCTTCCTGAGGTTTAGGTGGAATCTCTTTTCCTGTAATTTGAATCCATTGCTCCGTGTGCTAGTTTCTGGAGCAGCAGAAAACATACTTGCTCTATCTTCAACATGACATCCCTTCAAATATTTAAACATAGCTATCATGTCTCCTCTTAACCTTCTTTTTGTCAGGCTAAATGTATATACGTAGCTCCCTAATTCTCTCCTCATAGGGCCTGGCTTCCAGACCCTTCACCATTTTGGTTGCCCTCCTCTGGACATGTTCCAACTTGTCAATATCCTTCCTGAACTGTGACGCCTAGAACTGGACACAGTATTCCAGGTGAGGGATAACCAGAGCAGAATAAGGTGGTATTATTACTTCCCTTGATCTCAACATTATACTCCTGTTGATGCAGCCCAGAATCATGTTGGGTTTTTTAGCTACTGCATTACACTGTTGACTCATGTTCAGCTTGTGGTCCACTAAGACTCCTAGAGCCCTTTCACATGTACTGTTTTCAAGCCAAGTATCACCCATCCTATATCTGTGCATTTCAGTCTTTCTTCCTAAGTGTAACACCCTAAATTTTTCCCTGTTAATATCCTGTGGAATTCTGGGGTTTGTAGTGTACTGAGGCCAAAGAGCAATCTGGCTGAGAATTCTAAATGCCCGTCCCTAAACTGCAAACTCTAGGTTCCATAGGAAGTTGAAAGTGGAATAATAGCAGTATAACAATGTAGTGTGGAAAGGTCCAAAGTGAAGCCACTACATCAGGTGACAAATGCCAGGAGTCAGCAACAGCAGCAATCCCTTGGTTGTTGCTGCTGAGTTTCTGTAGGGCAGAAATGCCCTTTGTCTAAGGGTATTGCTGGCCCTGGCTCCATAGTTGGACTTAAGTCATTCTGGGAGCTAGGTTAAAGGGTAGCATGGGTATCTCTTTCAGCTCTTCAGTCCCAAGGATCCAAGTGGAAAGTCTAAGCACATTATAGGTTCTCTTATACTTGCACTGGCGGCATTTTTCATGGATCAACACCTCTTCCTGGATAATAAATTCCCCCTTAACTTTTTCCAGGCTCAGCAATAGTTCATCAAAATATAGCATGGTTATAAATTTGGAAAGTGCTGTCAGTGATTTACACTGCACACTTCAATTTTATTTTGGACAAGGAGTTTCAGGAGCTGCCCATGAATCAGCTTTTGCTTCATGCATGGTCAAAAGCAAGAGCCAGCAAGCTGTAGGACCTTGAATGCTGAACTAGAGTGCTGACAGACCAGGGCCATTTCCGCACTAGCCTGTTAGAGCAGTATTATTCCACTTGCAACATCCTATGGAATCCTGGGGTTCCATAAGATGTTGCAAGTGGAATAATAGCGCTATAACAGGCTAGTGCGGGAATGGCCCAGGGTTCAAATCCCCACTTAGCCATGGAAACCCATTGTGTGACCTTGGACAAGTCGCACATTCTCAATTTCAGAGGAAAGCAAAGGAAAAACCCCTCTGAACAAATCTTGGCAGGAAAGCCCTGTAATAGGTTTACCGTAGGGTCACCATAAGTTGGAAATGACTTGAAGGCAGACAACAAAAACAACAAAATAGAAAGCAGTTTTCCTACCTTTTGACATATTAGAAGCGAAATGAATGGATGCTCTGAAAGGGAAGCATTATTGATGATAATAGCTGACTAACAAATGACACTTGAGTAGCTCCTCTTAACCCTACTGCTATCTCATAGAAACTAAATGAACAGAGCAGTGAGCTACAGAAGATAGGTTGCTGTTGCTTATTGCCACCAAATTAACTTGAAGTTATAACAACCCAATAGATGAGAGACCTCCCAATCACTCTCCACCTTTTCTCACGGCATTTCTGAAGCGAAAGGGCCCCTTGAGCGTCGCGTAAATATGAGGAGCAGTTCATATGACGCACTCACATTTGCGTGACGCTCAAGGGCCTGACGCGGACTGCGCATGCATTTTTTCATTTTTGGCTCAAAGCGTAAAATGCTGCACAGTCGTGCATCACTCTGGGGCCCTGCGCACACTTACCTGGCGTGCATCACCTCGGGAGCCGGGCCGGTCACACGTCCTCTCCTCAGTGCAGCCTGGCAGGTACCAGGCTGCACTGCGAACGGAAGAGGCGGGGCAGTTGCACGACGAGGAAGCAGCTGCGGAACCGAAGCAGGAGGGACGCGACAGCGTTCCTCCCAAGACTTCAGCGCGAGCCGAGCAGCCCAGCACTGGGAAAAGGTAAGGTGCGAAAGGTTTTGCAGACTGAGGGCTGTAGCTTCCTAGATTGAATAAACCTCTTACCTCTGCCCCCAAATACCCGGCATCATGGCATCTGACATCATCAAATGCTGGCTTCTCCTCCATCAGTGGCCAGCAAAAGCCAGTCTTCCCTCACAGCACCTCATGGGTCCCGATCAGTAAAAGAGTTGGACCACTTAGAGCTGTAGGTGGGAGCAGAGTTTTCAGTGTTCCCATTTAAAATAAAAATACCTTCTGACAGGAGAAATTAACCCAGCCAGAGAAAGTTAAGCTGAAACTTTTTCATTTGCTGATAGCTGTGATGTTATTTTAAAAAAAAAACTATGGGATCATTTAAAAGTGTGACCCTAAAAGTACAGTATGAAGTGGTATGATATATCCAACAACTTCAGGATTCTGACACCTCATTCTGTTGCATACATAAGTGGAGCTTTATTCTTTGGGCCTTTCCGCCCTACACTGTTATAGTGCTGTCATTCCACTTTCAGCATCCTATGGATTCCTGTGGTTTGTAATTTAGGGAGGGGTATTCAGAATTCTCAGACAGAGAGCTCTTTGGCCTCAGTAAACTCCAAACCCCAAAATTCCACAAGAGGTTGAAAGTGCAATAATAGCACTATAACAGTGTAATGCGGAAAGGCCCTTCATATTGTGCTCTTCTAGCTGTTATCAGATTTTATTTTCTGCCAGCTCTGTCCAGTTCAGATGGCTTCCCTTGTACCCATTTTATCTTTGTGTGTTCATTCTCCTAGACTGGTGCAGCAGCTCCTCATCTGATAAGGCACCCTTTCTTTACCACACAGCTCTACCTCCCCCCTTATAACACTACCTTTGTACAAAAGGGTGAGGATTTTCAATATTTATTTAGAACCACTCAAGGATTTAATGGCAGCATATTTTCTGTGTTACTTTATATAGTGTATGCAACTCAAGCCGAGTCAATGGCCATTTCCACACGGGGTTTTTTAAACGGGGCAGAGCATCCTCCAGGGAGGACGTCTGCATCTCAGAGCGGACTGGGTCGGACCTACTTAACATAGATCTGCACCCCAGCCTGCTCCGGAACGACCCCAAGTGGTTGTCCAGCGTGCTTTTGAAAGACCGCTAAAAATAGCTCTTTCAAAAGCATGGAGCGCGCCAGTGCGAGCCTGCTCCTTTGTGCAGATTTGCAGGCTCGCACCAATGCAAGCCTGAGATGTGCCAGGGGCAGGCTTTAGGATGGCGAACTTCAGTGGTTGGTCAAGACCCTCGACCAACCGGAAGCCTGCATTTTCGACGCCGGAGCAGTGTGGAGCGACAAGACGCACTGCTCCGGAGCGGCGTGGACCGGACCGGGGAGCCGAAAAGTCCGGTAAGTAGCGTCACAGGGCAATCCCCTTGCCCCGTGCGGAAATGGCCAATGTTTACAAAAATAAACCATGACATTTATTAAGATAACAGTAAGACCAAAGTAGTGTGTTAGACTTCAAAGTCCAAGTCAAGGTTGATACATTTCCTCTGCATTTTTTAGACAATATAACGGGTAACTCCATGCCCAGAAAGAGTTCAATTATATCTTTAGACTTCCATATAAGATACAAGTATCATACAACAGCACTTTATTAATATATCTTTATTCACTTAAAAAAAATTGTATAAATACATAGAAAAAAGGAAAAACATAAAGGAAACATAAAGCATAAGAGCTGGAAGTTGAAGAATAAAGAAGAAAAGAAAGTAAGGAAAAAGGAAGAGGTAACTTCTCTTCTTCTTGAAACAGTTTATAACATTCAAATTATTTCAGGCCTCTCAAAAATAATATCCAGCAATACACTTCCCCCTCTCCTCCACTTTAGATTTTACAACAACAAAGGAAAAATGCATTCTCTTCTAGCAAAGGTTAACATATTTAGCATAGTATTTCCATATTACTTTCTGTTACATGGTATTACCTGTTTCATTTGTGGGCTAAATGACATTGCTTTTTCTAATTTTAATACTCTAAAAGCTACTTCCCAACTTAATTACATAGTATTAATCTTTGCTGCTTAAAACTGTAAGTCTTTTACATTATACAACACTGCTAAATCCAAATGTTTCTATGCCATTTCATGTTGGAACACTCCTTGCACAGTTTGTTACCAAATCCAGTTTTTATTGTCTTATATCTTTAACTATTTCGTAACCCAGTTTACCAACCTCCCCCTTTTCCTATTTTATTTTATATTTAACTGTCCTCTTCCTTTACATCCACCCTAGCAATGAATTCTCCCCCTCAAAAAAAACCTTCTGATTCTTTTCCTTGCCATTTGCTAATATTTCCAAATCCTTCCTGCTTGCTGTTTTAAAGTATTTGTCCTAAGCTAGAGGATATTTCTTTTCCATTTTTCTCTTACCCCCTTCAGTCCTTTCATTAAATTAGTTTGGTTTCATTAAATCATCTATGTAAATGCAATACAGATTAATTTCAGATTAGCTTCCTCCTTTCCCACCCACCTTGGGTTGTACTCCCCATTTAACAAATCAAAATTTCTTGACTCTTCATCTACTGCAATTCAACAGCCACCATTTCTTCATCTTGAATTTGATTTTCAGCCTCCTTCCTTTCCATGTCCTCACATTTCTCCCCCAACCTTGCTTTACATCTCCTCTTGCCTTGATATCTTGATCTCTTTCCTCAGGCTCTCAAAGTTTGGGAGTCCCTCTTCTCTCAGTAAACATGTCTCCTACAGCATCCATTGTAAAAAGTCTTGCGAGAGTTCCCGGGAAGTTCCCATCCTTCATTCAGCCCAACAGTTACAGAGTTGACAGTTCAGTTCTTCCCTTACCTGGCCAAAATCAGCCAGCAAGTCAGTCTTATTAGGATCAAAACATCTGCAATTTCTCACACTGTCCTTACTGAAGTCCAATTCTGTCTTGAGATGAAACTCCACCCATCTTTGAAAATACATACACTTAAATCCTTAACTATCCTCTTTTAAACACATCAACCCCCAGTCTTCTTATTTGTCCTGATCAAATGGGTTAAATACGTTTATTTTACTTTGATTGCAAAAAGAAGATGACTGAGGAAACTTCTATTGCTGTTCCATTTTAATCAGAAGAATTTTTCAGTTTTATAATCCCAAAGTTTTGTTTAAGAGTTCTTTCCTTTTTAAAAAAAAAAAATGCAGGTTGCTGGCATGGGGCTGTCAGATCCTCAGATTAAAGCAGCTGCGTTTCATGATAAGGGCAAAGGATGCAACTCCCTTCTCATGGATTATGCATTTACTCATGAGTAAATGCAAATAATGGGAATGCTGGACCTTTGTAGGCGATCTCCCACTCCCCCTTTGATCGAGAGTGAATTACTCCAGAGATCCCTCTGGCCAGCGCTTGTGTAAGCTCTCCTTGCTGCAGAATTGCAGCAAGGAGCATCTGCCCACTGTCGTGCCCAGAAGTCATCTCTGGTACCCATTTTGTATGCCCCACAACACAATGCTTTTTCAATAGGCGCGGTTGGTGGCATCTGTGTTGGTGGGGTGGTGGGAATGCTCCAGATCTTAGTCTTAACTTTCAAGCCGTGCTGCTAAAGTCAGTACTGGTCCATGAGTTATTTGGCTGTCAGTCCCTAGTAAGTTTACAGGATAGAAAGAAACAATTGTAACCCACTGTACAGATATCTATTACTGCTGGTACTCTTGATCCTAACTGGTTGTTATTTTCATGTACCATCAAGTTGGCTTCAAGCACTGGTAAAGGTTAAGGAAGAAAATGCAGACAGAGGGAATATTTAGAATATAAAAATAATGACAATGGATGATTTACTTAACTTTAAAGAGAGTGACGAAGACATAGGCCATTTCCGCATTAGACTGTTGTGGCGCTAGTCCACTTTCAACATCCTATGGAATCCTGGGGTTTGCAGTTTAGGGAGGGGTCTTTGGGGGCCCCTCCCAAAACTGCAAACCCCAGGATTCCATAGGATGTTGAAAGTGGAATAATAGCGCTATAACAGTCTAGTGTGGAAATGGCCATAGAAAATAGTTAAGAGAGGGAAGATTCAGGTGCAGTGACCATAAAAATAGATTGGCCCCTCATCCAGAAATGTTACATTTCTCCAGGGGAAGCACACTTAAACTTTGAAAATACAGACTTAACTCAGGGTCTGGGGATCAGGGGTATACCCTCATTACAAAATTACAACAGTGCGATACCACTTTAACTGCCTTGGCTCTTTCCTGTGGAGTGATGGATTCTGTAGTTTAGTGAGACATCTTCCCCTGAACACTAGAGCTTTCTGGCAGACAACTGTGAACACTCCTTACCAAACTAGAGATCACAGGGTTCTGTAGGACACAGCCATGAAAGTTAAAGTGGTATCAACATGTAGTTAATGTGTATACCCACCAGGTTTTAAGAATCACTGGCATTTTTCAAAAAAGACTTTTATTTCAAGTGTGATGCCTGGCATCTTGATTTAGCTAGCAGCTGGTTAGGAAGTGCTGTTTAGTCTGGATTCATTCATTTCTGGATTGTATATTACACATTTAAAGTGTCTTGTTAAACGGGCCATTGAGCCAGTGTTTCAAATATCCTGTGATAAAACCATAATATTCTTCAGTGTAAGGTGTCAGAAAGCTGTAATGAAAATTGTGACATCACCGTAGAAGAATTCAGGGCATGTTTCTCATTATCACTTCTTTTTTTAATAGAAGAACTAGGCCAATAAATGTCGACATTAAATACCGTACAAGTAATTTGAGAAGGCAGTTATAATTAAATTGATTTCAACTGACCTTTTAAAAATAACACTGTTTCCTGTACATATCACCATTTTCAAAATTGTATATACCAAAGCTGCTTAATGTTATTTTTGGCAAGCATTATTTTTGGCAGGAGTTGCCTGGGCACAAGTTCTAGAAGAGCGCCCAGAAGTGTTTATTATTCGTCTAGTAATGAAGAAACATGGGCAAACAACAAGCTGATACCAAATCTGAAAGAGAAACTTATATCGATCAAATATCAGTTCAACACTCCAAATAGGACCCTGGATCTGAGTTTCCCTTTTCATAACTGCATAAATACTTCCATAATTATTTTGCTGTTGCATTCCACTCTCTCAACAAGGAAAGGCTTTAATTTTCTATTCTAAGATGAAATTGATTTTCTACAAATCTCTCCCAAGTGGTTGCTTTTGAAGATGCCTTTGTCAGAATTGAGAAGGCTAATAGTTAAGTGGCCTTAACTAGCTGCAACCCACCATATTTTTTTACTGATTCCTAACACATTCCTTTATTGTCTACAGGAAGTTTAGATTTATGACACACACATGCACCGTCTTTGTTGACTGAACAAATCACACAGTTTTTCTGGAGAAGCAGAAAATAAACCAGCACAGCTAGAGAAAGTCAAGGAACACTGAACAGCTTAAATGTTCCCGTCTTCTTCGTTGGCAGACAAACTGGGCCTATTACGGCATTAGACAATGAACAGACATGTGTTTATTGTGGTTATATGAACAGTAAAATATAATCTTTGCCCCTCTTAATTTTATAATCAGTTCAGAACAAAAGTTCTTTTGATATGATTATGTTGGCATTAAACACTTGTCTGTTTTAAAAAGAGCTTTATAATCTTAAATTCTAGGATTTACAACACAGACATAAAACATGATAACTGGGACATCCAAAGCCTCTGAGTTATTTTGAGAATTAGTGTTCAGCAGGAAAGACTGTTTTGAGCCCTTCCGCTTTTTTTCCCCCCGGGAATGGGCAGACATCAGGCTTCTTGGGTCTCTTCATTTGTTACTTGGTACCTGTTCACACTATAGAATTATAACCTGATTATCCCACTTTAACTGCCATGGTCTCTCCAGTGGAATCCTGGGATTAGTAGTTTAGGGAGCGGGATTTAGAATTCTCAAACAAAGTGCTCTAGTGCCTCATCAGAATACCAGTATCAGGATGAAACTATAGCAATTAAAATGAAACCACAGCACAATAATTCTGTAATGTGGATGGACCCCAGAACTCCAAGGTCCACCAGAAAGAAGAATAGATGTAAAACAGTGTTTCAAGAGGTCAGAGGGAAGAACGTTTATTTGGAAGTTGACAAGAATACCATAGCAGCTGCTGGCTGCCATGTCAATTGGCGGTGTGTCCATTCTGGCTTTTAGTCTGAACTTCAAAGCAGTCATCCAAGGATCTGTTCTGAAGCTAGGATTCAGCACTTCAGATATCTCCCCAGATCTTCTTTCATTCTTTCCCATTGGTACCATTCAAATTCAACAGTTAAGAGCTCTTCCCAGCAAGGAAAGAACTATGTTGTACCCCCCTAAACGATGACAAGCTGCTCAGATTAAAATAAGCATAGCGATGCTAATTCAATGCTAACATGGTTGAATACACAGGGATCCAAATCCAGGCTTGAACCCTGTTAGTTCATGCAGAATAGAGCAGAGCCATTGAATCAATTGTTGAAATGATGAATCAACAGGTTGGTGAGTCCGTAGGTTTACTCTGCTTGGAACTAGCAAGAGAATTCCAGCTCCAAACTTTTAAGGATCAAAAGCCCTGGACCTGGATGTAGAAATCTATCAGGCTTATTTCTCTCACATGATCATTTTTAAAAACTCACATTTTTCCATTATAAATACGAAGGAATTGGCAAAGCTTAGTAAATTCTTATCCAAAATGAACTAAAACCAAATTGTCATTGATCCCTATTTTAAAGGCATGCTACTGACTCATTGCTTCAGTGAGCACTTGACCCTTGATATATTATTACTAGGTATATTACAGTTATTTTTAATTTAGGCAATGCCCAATTTCACTCCAACATTCTTTCATGGGCAGTTTCCATGTAACAATTTCAGTGCAACCATGACTGAACAAGTAGTCAATAAACCCTCTGGAACAACCTTTTTGACTAAAGATTATTTTAACAAAGTGACAGAAAAGAGATTGTGAAATAATTACTGGCCAAGGTAAAAATCTATGTGTCGGATATGTTGAGCAGGTCTTCTTTCTGAAGAATTTCTCCTTAGACTATAATATAGCTACTCAATCTAAAAGCCAATATTCACTTTATATTTAATTAGTTTAGCTTTCGTTATTACTATTGTTGATTAAAGTTTTGCTGTGTAGCTTCTCAGATGCAAATCATGGAACGTTTGACACAAACGGCTGGTTAGATTAATGTTTACATTCTGTGCCTGTCACGGAATGGTGTTGCAGATTCATTTTCAGTATTTTGCCTGCAATTTCTACTATATATTGAGAAGGACAGAACAATGGCTGTTCTGCTGACGTGATAGATCTGGGAATCTGCTAACATGATAGATCTGGGAAACCTTTCTAATTGCTGCAGTTAATGTATGTTCGATGTATTGAATGGGGAATTAATTCTAATTTGTTTTTTAAAACCCTAGGGCTCATTTTTAATTTTTTCAAGTACTTCTAGTGATGTATGACACAATAATTGTTTGGGGACTTGGGGAAAAGGATTGAAGATAGATTTGATTGTGAAGATCTTATCATAAAGGAGTTTGCAATTGTGGATGACTGAAAAATGTATTGAGTTTGCATTTTAATGCAAGATTACTCATTTCATACATCCTGGAATCAAGTAGGGAGGCAAATCCAAAACTGCAATCAGAAATCTGTACACTTTCAAGTAGGATGTGAATGAAGGTTGCTACACTTGAGATTTTCCTTAAATCTGGCTTTCTCAGTAGGATGAGGCTTCACTATTAGCTTTTCTCGAATTCTTCAAGAGGTCTCATCACCAGCATAAGACCTGACATCAAAGGTGTTTTGTTGTCTTTTGTTTGTCATGTTTTCCATAATTTTCATGAAATACAAATGTAAGTCATACACAACTCCTGATTGCTATAAACAGGAAATTCTTATGAGTTCTCAGAAGGACAGAAATTCTTAGAAATTAATAAGGGTATTTGTTTACTAAAATGGCCCAGTACTGAGTCTATATCCAATGTTACCTAATTCATGCAGCATTTATTTCATTTTCCAATATGGCACATTTTACTAAATGTGCGGGGGGAAAGGATATATGTGCATTTCATCGAAGGAATAAAAAAAGCTGGCACATCTCACTGTCATGCAGCAAAGAGAAGAAAAACTTCCGTTGTACTAGTGAGTATTCTCTAAGATGAATCTCATCAAGATTTATAACTCTGCTCCCAACTGCGTGATACAATTCACAAAACAGAACAACAAAAATATATTTGGGGGAAAAAACAGGTGAAGAGTTAGCACAAACATGTTTTAATCTATGGCAAAATGCATACAAAAATGTGTATGCTCACATACAAATGTGCACAACTGGAAAAACAAAGAGCAAAATATGTGTACATTGAAATCTTCCAGCTTGTTTTTATTTCCATGCGAGGAAAAAAAGATTAGAATCTGGTGGGGAACTGGGACAGAACAAGCTTGTGGCAGAAAACAGAATGAAACTGAGCTTGATGAATTCACACATGCCTATTTCCAAAATACCAAATAATTACTGTTGTTGTTGCCGCCTGACTCTGACTCTTCCTATGGATTGAGAGAGGGAACAACAACAGATTAAAATACAACAGGTCGGACACATGACACTAGTTAAAATAAAACATCAGTTAAAAGAACACTTAAACCCTTACATATCAAAAACAATCAATTCATACATTAACACTCATAATTTAAAAAAAAGATCTAGATAAGCCTGCTGGAAAAGACTGGTCTTTAAAACTCAGGCAACATATCCAGGTGATAAATCTCTTCTGGAGAGATCATTCCTCAGTCTGGACATGGCCAAAGAAAATGTTAACAGTTGTTAACAACTCTGGTTAACAGTTGTCTACCTAGTTTTGACTGAGTGAAGGAAAAAGGACCCCAGAGGACCTGAGTATATGGAAAGGATTATACAATAACCCTGGGTATATCTATATTACACAGTTATGGTATCTTGATATTCCTTTGCCATAGCTCTGTTCTATAGCATACTGGAGAGTGCAGCTCTATGAGGTACTTAGAATTATCTGCCAGGGAACTCTTAAGCCGTGGTTCAGGGTAGTGCATTAGAGAATTCCAAATACTGCCTGAAGCTACAAATCCTAGATTTCCAAAGGATGGTGCCATGGCAGTTAAACTAATATCAGATTGCTATGCGTGTTCAAAAATGTGAATGAAATCATAGAATCACACAACGGAAGAGACCACAAGGGTCAGCCAGTCCAACCTCCTGCCATGCAGAAATGCACAGTCAAATCACTCCAGACAGATAACCATCCAGCCTCGGTTTAAAAACTTCCAAAGAAGGAGACTCTACCACACTCTGAGGTCGCATATTCCGCTATTAAACAGATCTTGCCATCAGGAAATTCTTCCTAAAGGTCAGATAGAATCTCTTTTCCTGTAGTTTGAAGCCATTGCTCTGTGTCCTAGTATTTGGAGCAGCTGAAAACAAGCTTGCACTGTCTTCCATATGACACTCCTTCAAATATTTAAACATGGCTATCAGGTCACCTCTTAACCTTCTCTTCTCCAGGCTAAACATTAGGGATGGGACACATCTGGGATGGAATGAATCCAGAATTTTCTGAATCCAAATCCAGATCCGAATCCCTGGAAGGTTCTGGGAATCCACGAATCTCGAATCTTTCAAATCTTTTTTTAAAAAAGGGTTTAAAAAGCAACTTTTTTAAAAAAAAATTACACTTCTTGAAACTTTTTTTAAATAGAACTTTTTAAAAAAACTATTTTTGGTTGGTGGATTTGAAAGGTTCAGTTCACCTATTTTTGCACAGGGATTAGGATTTCAAATCTCGAATCCTTGCTAAGGATTCAAGGATTTGGTTGGCCCATCCCTACTAAACATACTCAGCTACCTAAGCCACTCTTCATAGGGCTTCATCATTTCATCATTTCCAGATTTACCATTTTGCTCACCATCCTCTGGACACCTTCCAGCTTGTTGATCTCCTTCATGAATTGAGGTGCCCAGAACTGGACACAGTATCCCAGATGAGGTCTAACCAATGCAGAATAGAGTAGTACCATTACTTCCCTTGATCTAGAAACCATACCCTTATTGATGCAACCAAGACTTTGGAGGTGTAAGTGTAGCTGTGTAATGAGGATTTCTTTAAAAAAAAAAACAACCCATCCACTCCCATGGAAAAGTAGGAATGCTCATAATCCATAGTTAATGCTAACAATGACATTGTAAGTTTCAATATCCAATAGTTAGGCCATTTCCGCACCACACTGTTATAGTGCCTTTATTCCGCTTTCAACATCCTGTGGAATTCTGGGGTTTCTAGTTTCCTGAGGCCAAAGATCTCTCTGGCTGAGAATTCTAAATGTCCTTCCCTAAACCAAAACGGTCTTTTTGGCTAAAGATTGTTTTAACAAAGTGAGATAAAAGAAATGGTGTGGTATTTGTATTGAGCAGGCTAAGCTGTATGTGTCAGATTGAGTGGCAATTCCTTCTGAAAGCTTCCTGAAGGATTTTCTTGCCTCTCCTTTGAGGCTCCAAAGAAGCCGGTGAATCTGCTAAGCTAAACACAAACAAAAAGGATGTGGGGCATGATATGCACTTTTGGAAAATGCACAAGGACAACTGCTTACATTTGAAAAGCACTCATGCTTTTGGCAATAGAAAATGCCACAGAAATTATGTACATCCTGGGGGGAAATACATGCACAAACACGTACATTTTGATATGCGGGCAGGGGGAGTATGTGAGAATGGCCACGTGAAAGAGAATAGGGTTGTAACGTGGTGTGCAATAGGAGAGAATGAGTTCAGGGTTGGAAGACAAAGAAACGTTCCAGATTTACACATCCCTATTTGCAGCTTGTCAAAACCTTATCATAACAGCCATGAATATTACTATTCTTAGCCAGAATCCTGTTATCACCATCATACCTAAGCATACTTAACTAAGTCACCTCTTCTGGTCCAATCTCCCCTCCCAATCTGGTGGAAAGATCATTTGCTAGCAGAATGGACCTCTTTCTCCCCATACAGCTGATGCCCAGTAAAGTAGGTTGGGCACAGAGTCACAACTGTGGCCATAGTATCATGATTGGAGGATTGTTACCTAGATTTACCCATCAGTACCTGTTTCTTATTCACTATTGCTTCTCAGTCATGATTGGGATATGATTGCCACAATCATGGCTCCTCTACAAACTTCCTTTACCAAGCCTCAGCTGTTTGGGTTAAAAGAGGTCCATTCTGTCATCATCATCATCATCATCATCATCATCACCACCACCACCACCACCACCACCACCAATGTCCCACCTTTTTCCACTCCAGGATTAAAGAAGGCTTACAAAAGTTAAAACAGACACATGCAAAAAATGTAGATCATACTAATACTAAAAATATAATCAAGCTATCAATAGAATTAAAGCAGTTAAATGCATGATCAAAAAGTGCATGCAGCATAGTATGAAAGGCCGTTCCTTCCTGAGCAATCATCCTGCAAAGGCCTGTAGAAACAAAAAAAGTTTTCATCTGTCTTGGGAAATATAGTGAGGGTGGCAGCTGAGCCTCTCTAGGAATCAAGTTCCAGAGTCCAGGAGCAGTCATTGAGAAGGCTTTCTCCAATGTGTCCACCAGATGTACCCATACAGGTGGTGGGACAGAGAGAATGGTCTCCCCAAAAGACCTCAAAGCCCAAGCAAGCTGACACAAAAGGATACAGGCCTCCAAATGCCTAAATACCCTCAAAGGCACCAGATCCTGTCTGATCTTGGAAGCTAAGCAGGGCCAGCCTTGGTTGGATGGGAGACCACCAAGAAATACCAAGTGCTGCAGACTGTACTTCTGAGAAAAAAACTAGCAAAACCATCTTTGAGTATTCCATCCCTAAAAACCCTGTGAAATTCATGGGGTCACCAGAAGTCGACAGATGAAGGGACATACACACATAATGGATACTTCATTCATCATCACTTCAATTCCATGGCATAACAACTGTAAATATCAATACCTAATAGCACTACATAACTATATCACAACATTGGTATTCATATTATGAAATAAATACCAATACAGCACTAACAATCATGTTAAACAATTATCACTGAGAAAATATAGTGGGTGTTGGTCCAAATCCACACAAAGTTAGACACAGTTTTTCTAAGGTAGACCAAAAGTCTAAATTAACTTTTCTAATGATTTTATACTGGTCTGAGGTTTTATCTCTTCTTTTCCTGAATTATGTTAGTGCTTTAGCATCTGACCCCAAATTCTTTGTTAGTCAGGTAGCTGTGTGACTTTTGTCTATGAGCTCCCTTAATGAAACAACTCTTTTAAATTACACCTTTTAAATACAAAACCATTTATTGTATTGGGCAATTGAGAACTGACATTTCAAACCATTAACCACGGGTGTAAATGTTCTATTAATCAGAGCTCAGCTTTGGGAGTGGAAATATTTCTAGATTTCTACTCTTTAAATGCAGACACTTATTCTCAGGGGTTGCAAATCAAAGAGTTTTCAGTTCCTTCTGATAATAGTGTGTATTTTTTAAAATCTTATACTAGCTCAACTGGTTGCCCAATTGGTGATATTCAGTAGAAAGGTGTTATAGTAGCGCAATCCCTGCTAAAATATGTGAGTGTGGATTCATACTACGCAAGCTCAATATGAGATTGTCACTTTTGTATTTATTATATATACTCATGTATAATTTTAGAAATTTTAATCAAAAAATTAACCCCCAAAACTGGGTCAACTTATCCACGGGTCAATGTGAGTATTGTCCCTTAACTCTTATCAAAAAAGGAATCATCCCCTTCTCAGAGTAGAGTGGCAAAAGGTGAGAGCTTAATCCAGAGATTTCCAACCTCTGTGTCGTAACACATTAGTGTGTCGGCTGCAGTGTGAAGGTGTGTCATATGAACATAACAGATAGAGGGGCTGCTTCTCTCTCCACCACACCCAGGTGAAGGGGCTCCCTCTCTCGCCACCACCGCCACTGCTGTCCCAGGCCAAGGAAGACCCCACCAAGGGTGGCAGTGAGCCAGGCTCAGGTAGAGGGGCTGCCTCCACTTACTGAATTACTTACTGAATTACTGTGTTGCAAAATGATGCATCTCTAAAACATGTGTCACCAACATGCAAAGCTTGGAAAGCTCTGTCTTAGTCCATCCCAGGAGAACCTAAAAGAAGCACCGACTCCCTCTGTTGTCTTTGCCACTGCACTGCTTCTGGCCTTTTTGAATGCCTGGGTGGGAAAATCGCGGCAGCGGCAGCAGCTCTTTGGCATTTTCCTTCAAAGGAGCACTGAGAGAGTAAAGAGGGTTAGTGTTTCTTTTAGGTTCTCCCAGGACAGACTAAGCTCTCACCTTTTTGTCATTCTGCTCAGAGAAGAGTGGTTCAACTTTTTTTTTTATAAGAGTTAATACTGTACTTCAATTTTTATCAAAATAAGAATCATCCCCTTCTCTGAGTAGAGTGGTGAAAGGCCATTTTGAATGCCTGGGCTGGAAAATGGCAGCAGCCAGGATGGATGGTCCCCTGAGGTACTGCTGATGCTTTCCCCTCTCCATGGAATGGCCTTCAAATTATCTACAGATCATATCAAAATCCATAATTTTGGCCCTAAAACCTGCCCTCAATTTATACACGAGATTGAGGCCCTTTCCACACCAGGATGTTAAAACGGGCCAAGGCGTCCTGTCACAGAGGTCGCCCGCACCTTGGATCGGACTAGGTTCGGATTATTTACCTTAGTTCCACACCTTAGTCCGATCCAAAACGCCCCCAATGGTCCTCCAGCAAGCTAAGTGAAGAACGGAAAAATCTGGTCTTTCAATCTTCTGGAGCGTGCCATTGCGTCCCTCCTCACTTGTGCAGATGCGCAGGCTCCCACCAATGTGAGCCTGCAATCAGCGGAGGGCGGGCTGTGGGCATGGCCAGTGTCATCCGTTGGTCCAGACCCACAAAGGACAGGAAGCCGCCATTTTGTAAGTCTGAGCAGTGCGGATCTACAGACCTCGCACTGCTCCGATTCGCCCTGGACCAAATGGAGGAGCCCTGCAGAAGGGCTTAAGGGAGAGTCCGCGTTGCTTCGACCCAAGAAGAACCAGTGAGTAACGGCACGGAGCGATTCACTCACCTCGTGCGGAAAGGGCCTGACTTATACACAAGCGTATACAGTATTCTAGATAGATCTCTTAAAAACGCCATACTTAAGAGTCTGCTTAGGTGGGTCTGCTTTTTATTTTTATTAAAATAATTATTTTATTAAAATAAATATATACAAATATATATCCACATATACTCTTTTCATTCATTTTACAAGTATTCCTGTATTTAAAATAAAACACTTCCCCTATTCCCTCACACTATTCTATCTCCCCTTTTCACACTGCATTCATTATCTGTCTTCCATCCTATTGCTTTTCACTTGGGTTTACAACCATATCATATATGTTCCTACAAATTGATCTCCTTGTGTCAATCTCATCAGACTTCAATTACTTAGTATATAAAATATTATTTTTTTGTAAAATTTTAGATAATTTAAGTATCTTTTCAATTATTTTTCCCGTTGATAGCTTCTTTTTCTCCTTCTTTTTTTATACATTCCACACACACACACATATACACACAGACATGTATATATACAGAGAGAGAGAGAGAGAGAGAGAGAGAGAGAGACATTTGATATATTCCAGGTAATATATTCCATATATTTCATATATAGATTTTTTCACCTTTTATATCCTCCTTTTTTCCCCTTTCATTCTTACTCTTCCTCTCTCCTGCTTCTCAGTTCAGTAGGAAACAGCTCCCTGTGATCCATATTTTATGTAAACTGAAGTTGGCATGAACAAGGCATGAAAGCTAGCCTTATGACATTCCGTCCTCTAGCAATCAATGGTTCTTGTGTCTAATTAGCATAATTGGAATATCATTCCCCCCTTTTTAATATGCAACTCCTCCTTTTCTCCTTTCTATGTCATTGTCTTGCTGTTTCTGCAGTAATTTTGCAGTTACCGGTGCTGGGCCATTGCAAAAATCAACAGAGAAGCAAATTTGTTTACACACATATGTAAATATGCTTGTCATCAGTAAGACTGAAGCACCGTTCTTTCCATGGAATTGTTTCTATATTACCCCTGGGATTCTCTTTAATTTACAGAAGGAAGCATTGGTAAATAGCATGAGACTCAGCATGGAGCATTATGCTTTCTACTCCACTGATATCTATAAACAACTATGGCAATAAATGCATTTCTCTCACAGAGGAGCCCAACTAAAACCATTTCTAGAAGTTCAGCAGTCACACTAAAGTGGAGTTGCTTGTTTTTTTTTTTCAGACCAGACTTCTTCTATTCCTACTTTAAATCCTGGACACCAATCTTCACTCCTTCCAAGCAGGCGCCAATGCTCTCTGGCTCTGTGCAAAGGTATGACAGAGCCCCCTATCTGGGCTGGCCCCACAGTTCCAGCCCTTTGTATCCTATCATTCAGAGCTCTCTGACTGAGAATTCTAAAGGCCCCTCCCCAAACTGCAAACTCCAGGATTCTACAGGATGTTGGAAGTGGAATAATAGCACTGTAACAGTGTAATGCGGAAATGGTCTAAGAAGTGAAAGAGAGTCCAGCAGAACAGGCAAAGAAGATCAGTTTAAAATGCAAAGAGTCCTCATGGTCTCCTCTCCTGTCCACCTAGGCTGTAAATTTTTCAGTTTCTATGGAAACTGGAGTAAGTGCCTATCAAGTTCTAAATCCAGCTACACAAACCGAACTACATAATGGTGTCCATCTTTGCAATAGGAAAAGCATATCCTGGCTGCAAGCATATGTGCTCATTAAAGCACATCACCATCATTGTCATCGTCATTGCCGTCAGTTCTTTTCAATTCAATGTTGCCCTGGCTTCCGACAGGGAGAAGAGCAGCCAGAGACACTCCATCATGCTTTGCCCAGCAACCAGTGGCAGGCCCTCCCTCCCTGTTCCAACTGCCCTTGCTCTGGCCTGTGAAACAAAGAAGAACAGCTAGGAACAGGTCCATCATGCCAGCAGCAGATGAAATGCTCTCCCTTCATCTCAACGGCCACTTTTCTGCCCTCTGAGGGAGAGGGGAGCAGCAAGCATCTGCTGGACTTAGTCCCTTCCCCTACTACCACTCCTTTTTCCTTATATTTCCACAGATGTCTTTTTTAGACTGTAAGCTTGAAGGCAGGAAACTGTCAAATTAACCATTTGTAAGCTCCCCTGGGAGGCATTTTGGCTGATGGGAGGGGTATAAATGATCCAAATAAATAAATAAATGTTATTGCTTTAGCACGAAGCCATACCAAGAAACAAAATACTACAGTACAATAAAACATGATAAAAAGTTCAGTGGTAAATCAGAACACAACATATTCATATGCACTATATTAAGCAATAAACTAAAGAGGAACAGCAAATAACAATACTAGAATATAAATGTGACTAAAATACTAATTATTTAATATCTAAGAGAGGAAAGCCAAGAGTAAACTAGCTGGTCTCGTTGTCAATATTGTTTGTCAGAGACATTTTAGGTTTTACCTTTAACTTAGATCTAATAACTAGAATGGGAAATCTTTCCATCTCAAATGTGACAAATTTTTCTGTATCTGATGATAACAGAAGCTGGCATTCTGTTCAGCAATTGTGATGTCATAAGTCTGGCTTGTGACATCATAAGTATTTCAATTCATATCTTGGGTCATTGCATTAGTGCAATGTCTAAAAGTTCCCCTAAATCCTACCTGTGAGAAGTGATATGTCCAGCCCCATCTCATGGGGTTCAGTGAGACAGACAGGTGCAGAGACCCTTGTAGGTTCTTTCAGGTTCCTGTGGGACGTCTCAGCATGCCCTGTGACTGAGGCCATTTCCGCACTACACCATTATAGTGCTATTATTCCACTTTCAATATCCTGTGGAATTCTGGAATTTGTAGTTTAGGGAGTGGTATTTAGATTTCTCAACCAGAGAGCTCTTTGGCCTCAGTAAACTACAAATGCTAGAATTCCACAGGATATTGACAGTGGAATAATAACACTATAACACTGTAGTGCAGAAATGGCCTGGGAATGAGCTGTATACATCTCTATGCATCACCCTGCTCTCCAGCCCCTTGGAAATGACGGTGTTGGGTAGGGGGGCTGCAGGCCTTCCAACGCAGAATTTTGGAAGGAGCATTGGAAGATGTCATTGCTATGTTTCCCTAGTGACATTTCCTGATGTAGGATCTTGGATATAATTAATTTGTCCACATCTGTTTGTTCTAGTTTTCCTAAAATAGCCTACAACAGTCTTTGCCACTCACCGAAAAACAGAAAACACCGAAATATTACATGGGCCAGCTCCTCCACATACTTGTGGTCACAAAGATAAAGTCTTTCATACTAAGGAGTCCCATTATAGCAGCCTTCTGATTCAGCAAGGGGCAATGTATTTCAATGAGCCTTTAAGAAGGCCTTTCTAGAATCAAAGTTTGTAGTATCAGTAAAATAGGATCAAATGTTTGAGAGAAGAGTCTGATCCATTCATAAGTATTAGCAGAACTCCTGCTACATAATAATGCTGAATGTGTTTGTACGGTCAACTCACTCAGGCCCTTTCCGCACCACCTTCCCAACCTGCCATGGGGATGGGAGAAGGATGTGATCACGACAGTTCTGATGTCATCACGGTTCCATCCTTCTCCCGTCCCCAGGTGACACAATGATGGATGAAATCATTGACAGGTTTTCCCTGTCAATGACCCGTGATCGCACCACTATTGAAGACTTACCTGTCCTGCAGAAGCTGCAGAAACACAATGACTGCACATCCTACTTCAGCACAGACTAGGACGGTACCCAGCCGTACTGCGGAAAGAAGAGGCAGGGCCATCACGCTCCCTTCCACAGGGAGCCAGCCAGTGCAGAGGGGAGCGCACCTGTCACACTCCCCTCTCGGCAGAGCCGATGCCAAGATCCCCACCAGACATCTGCATGAAAAGGTAGGGTGTGGAAAGGGCCTGAGTCTTTGTCTAAGTGAGAATTGGGCAGCACAGAAACCAAAACTCCCAAACTTGTCAACTAAATTTAATACAACATTCCTGCACGTATTAAATTTCATCTTATTATTTGTTACTATTACAAATTCTGAAGGGATCAAAATAAAATGTTCAGCTGGTAGTTAATTATTGCTTTATGTACTGACATTACTACTGAAGGTGGTGATCGTTGGAATCTGATTAAAGCTGTTAATGGCCAGGCAGGAGCAGCAAATAATAGATGGGCAAATTTATTTGGTATGGGCTCTAGTGATAGTATAATTTATATCCCACCTTTCTCCCAGCATGGGATTCAAGGCAGCTGACAGTAATTTAAAAACACGGTAGAACTAGAAAACAATTAATACAAAAGTGAAATCACAATTAAACCAGACTTCTCTTTTTAAAAAGCAAGTTACAAATGCAAGTTAAAAGCAATTTTAAAAACACATTTAAAACATAATAGAATAGAAATGCAGCACAACATACATGTCTGTAAAAGATCCCTCTGCCACAACATGTTAAAAACCAAATGCCTCCCTAAGAGATGATTGGGAGTATGTGAGCAACTATTTGGAAAGAAGATGGGGGGAATCATCAGTTATTGTGTTGAAAGATTAAATTCGTTGGCATATTTGTTGTAAAATAAACTAAACAAAGTAGGAAAATATATATTGTAAGTAATGTAAAGAGAAAGTTTCTCGCTTTTCAAAGATATAGGGTATAGAGGTTTCTGTTGCTCCTATGCAAAATAAGTTATTTAAACATTGGATTACCATTGAGATCTTGGAATTTAGAATTATGGATAACTGGACAACTGGATATTTGGATGTATGAATGTATGTTTGTATGTGATTCATTTGGAATGATGATGATGATGATGATGATGATGATGATGATGATGATAGTAATAATAGTAATAATAATAATAAACAACCAAATGCCTCTCTAAATAAAAAAGTCTTTACTTGCTGGCAGAAAGAAAGCAGGGAGGGGGCCAAGTGGACCTCCTGAGGAAAGGAGTTCCACAACTTGGCGCTCAGTGGCTTATCAGTCTCCCAAACTGTAGCTTCCTGTAATATCTAGGGAAGAGGTTTTATTTTATTTTTTTTATTCAAAGAAAGAACAAACAGTAAGACACCAAAATACTAATCAGTTCTGGATATGTTTGCATAAACAAGCTGTACTACTTAACTTTCACATTATAATTATTAAAGTTGGTATTGGATGATAGCAACGTAAATTGAACATAATAAGAATTAAGTAAATTTGAAAATTCGATATTAGTTTGTACATTGTAAATGGGACCAATACTGTTACAGAATGTTTAGCAGATTTGTATCTTTCCCTTTGTCTCTAGCTACAATATAATGTCTCCACTCAGTTATATCATAACTCAATTCTTTTGAATGTCCTCTCATTTATAAACAAATTGATGATCAAGATACACTTCCAACTTTTCTTTGTTGGGTTTAGTTCTGTGACATTTAGAAGGACTCCTTTGTTCTCGTATTAATATATTATGATCCTTAATTCTAATTCTGATCTAACATTAGTTTTTCTGCCATTAATAAACTATTATTTCGCTCACTCTCCTGCACATATTTCCAAAGAGTGTGGTAGACCATAGTTATGTATTGCTTCTGTGTCTTGTTATGAATAAGCTATTAAATGTTTATCATCATTTTAGGACAATATCATTTCCAAACTTTTCTCTTATGTCTGTCATAACTGGGTGCCATTCTTTATCACTTTCATCTCTTAATGTTCCCGTTTAATCCTCGAAGGGGTTTTATTTTTTAGATATCCAGATTTGGTGCAACCAAGAATCCCTCTCTATTAGTTCTTTGAACTTCAAGGATTTTATAATCTTCTGCTGCTGCTCAAGTTCTAAGAATTATTCTTATCTTTATTCTTATTCTTGCTCCTAGATTCCTAGAAATTTCCAAACCATCAGAGCATGCCAGAATATCTGGAATACCTCTTTCTTCCCCCCAGGGTAACAGTTTGATTCTCTTTTGATCTTTCCTAGCACAAACTCAGAACCAAGTAACTCTCATGTCACCTGGCTGCAAAGCTCAAGAAGAATATATAATTGATGAAGGCTTCAGTCCTGCAGATAAGCAATTGAAGGGAACAGCATGAAACCTTTGAACTCCTGTGTTTCCTGGACTTGAACAAAGAGAGGCTCTAGCAGCCTGTATTGAATTAGCTTGCTTATTGTTTTGTTTTTCTGATGTCAGTTCAAAGAAAGGTTTCACTGACTCATTCCATTCTAATGCTGAGCTGCACTTTACTTAACGTTGAAGCTCCCCGAAATGGATGCTGAAAAATGACTGGGCTTGAGTGCATAAAGCACAAGAGAGAGCTTTGCTATTATTTTCTCACCAACACGGACTCACTCCATCTCTGAAGTTCTTCCTTGCTCGCTTGTAAGAGAAATACTTAACTCAGCCTGCATGATGAGCATTTCCACATTCTTTTGGCTGTGTACAATATGAATACCCCAATGGCTAACACTAACTTAAGGACTACCATTTTTTGGACACCTATAGCCAAATCAGATATAGCACGTGTGGTGAAAATTCTCCCATGCTCCGTAGAGGGCATACAGGGGACAAAAAAAAAGTGAAAAAATGGGGGGGGAATGAAAATATAGAAACAGACTCCTGGAGGATTTGAGGGGTTCACAGGATTTTGACAAGTTGGAACATGTCCAGAGGAAGGTGACCAAAATGGTAGAAGGCCTGGAAACCATGAAACCATGAGAAGCAGCCTAGGGAGATGGGTATGTTTAGCCTGGAAAAACGAAGGTTAAGAGGTGACATGATAGCTATAAATATTTGAAGGAATGTTATATGAAGGATGGAGCAAACCTGTTTTCTGCTGCTTCAAAGACTAGGGCAGAGAACAATGGCTTCAAACTTCAAGAAGAGGGATTCCGTCTAAACATTAAGAAGAACTTCCTGATGGTAAGATCAGTTCAACAGTGGAATATGCTGTCTTGGAGTGTGGTGGAGTCTCCTTCTTTGGAGGTTTTTAAACAGAGACTGGATGGCCCTCAGGGTTGCTTTGATGGTATATTCTTGTATGGCAGGGGGTTGTACTCAATGGTCCTTGTGGTCTCTTCCAACTCTATGAATCTATGATTCAATAATGCCACTGAGTTACACATGTATCCTGTGAGCTACCCTTTGCTCACTTGATGTAAGACAGTGGCAGCTAGTGGCTTCCTTGACATTGGAACAGTGAACCTTGTCTATGTGTTACTTTGCCTTTTAAAGGAGATATCCAAGGTTCCACATCTATTTAGTGACTTGGTTCAGGACCTTGGATAGTTCATTTGGAGTTCAATTTAAAAGACAGAATGGATTTGCCACTTCATGAACATAGTATAGCCATCAGCCACAATGTTTCATAGCACTGAGAACAACTGAAAACTGAACTCCTATTTTTTCAAGGGATACAGCTATCCAGTTGTGTTGTGAATCCACCAGATCATTCATATAATGTGGTTACACTGCAAACAGTTGCCCCTTATGACACAACAACTCAGCAACACCATAGTAACAGTGGTGATATTTCAGAGTTTATTGACAGGAGGACACCGTTCAGTCTTAAGCTGCCAAAAAGTTGTTACAGGGTGAGAGAATCTGACAGGGTTGGATTTCAGTATCTTATAGAAGAGACTGAACAGAGCAATAGCCTTCCACTGTGAAGTTCATGAGGCTATGACAAGCCATCTTGAAGTTTAGTGTCTTCTCCTTCTCCTTCTTCGTCTACGGCCTTTGCCTGTGGGGGGAAAAATAATTAGTTCTACTGAAGAATTAGTTCTATGGAAGATTTTTACTATGTATGTGCCTGCAAGTCACCTGTCAACTTATGGAGATCCCATAAATTTCACAGGATTTTCTTAGGCAAGTGGTTTTGCCAGTTCCTTCCTCTGAAATATAGTCTACAGCACCTGGTATTTGTTGGCAGTCTCCCATCCAAGTACTACCCAGGGCTGACCCTGTTTAGCTTACAAAACCAAACAGCAGAATTTATTCAGATAACTCAAAACTCACACTCTACATCTCAAGAGGGTTCCAAAACTTACAACCCACCTCTTCTCCTGCGGCTTCTCCCCCGCCCTCTCCCTCTCCTCCGCCGTCCAGAGCTACCACCACGGCGTCCTGCTTTCCTCATCCAGCGGCATTGCCTGATGATGCTCTCACTCCTGCTGTGGTGGAAACTTGCCATTTTTGTTAGATAAGTAAGGCATGCAAGGTCTAGGAAGCAGCAGGAGCCCCACCAGAGGGCTGAAGCAGCCCAATGTCCTCTAGGGCACATGTCTTAGTGCCAGGCTCTTTATAGGCCAGCTGTCAATTGTGACACAGCTTGACTCCACAAGCCATCACCGTGGGAACACCAGACCGTTTACCCATGATGCACTACAATGGGCCTTCCCTTCAAGCCTCAAAACTGAAAAATTCTCAGGACAGGAAATGAACCTGAGGAAGGAGGGCAGGTCACAAATATTTCCCATTAATATTTATTCAATTAGAGGCAGCGCACCCCATGCCTGAGCATGGAATATTCCAGCACCAAAGGCTTGGATGTATCAACTACCTTGAGGGAATGAACTTAAGATGAAAGAGAAGAGGAAGGTTTGGGAAAGTTTTTTGCATCTCCTGCAGAAAACTCCTCTAAATCTGCCTCTTCTCTTTCACCTTGCAGAGTTCATTCCATCACAGCATTTATCCTCACAGGACAAGCAATGGGAGGAAAGTTATTTACACAAGACCCATGTCTACTATAAACATTCTTTTCATGCTAGGTATGCAGACTTGATTTGGAAGGTGGTTTCTAAAATCCTAAAATTGTCCCCTGGTCTACCTGCACCATGCCCCCTTTCCCACTCCTTTCCTACTTCTCCAACCTCAGAGGGCTGAGGGCTGTAGATCTTTCTGTGGGGACAGCAGCGAGAAATTTTTATGGATTGAAATGCTTCTAGTTTATCCTCTATCATGAGGTCTCAAGGCAGCATATGATTAATACAATACAAACAGCTGAAAACAATCCAGGATAAAAAGAACAGAACAAATTAAACAGGATAAAAGCATATTAAATAAATGGGTAGGTTAAAACAGCAGAAAAAACTAAAACAGTTAAAACCATGTTGTTGCTGTTGTTGTTGTTGTGTGCCTTCAAGTCATTTCTGACTTATGACCACTGTTACCAGGCCGTATACCCCCACATTTTGATATGGTCTAATTGGCAAAATATATTAATTGGCAGATATGTTCAATTGGTATACAATATAGATTATACTTATGGCTGGCAAGGCCATGTGGAAAGGGACACTGGCTGGGAATAGGTCAGAGATGACCCCAGCATGGCCAGGTCAGAAGTTCTCTGAAATTAGCTAAGAAAGCCTGATTTAATGGCTTTGAGCTAATCCTATCAACTGCCAACATCAGAAAACAATAAGGTGCCCAGATGCAGAGGCCAGGACTCCCACTGTGTGCATATCCTACTGCAACTAGCCCAGAAACCCCCTCTTAACCAAGACATTGAAACCAATCAGTCCATTCCAGACCCCATTGTCTGTGTTGCAACTCCCATTGTTCATGAGGCTGGGAGAGCAATCAACTCACACCCCTTCAGGGAGGAAAAGAGAGTATATAAACCCTTGGTTTTGAGAAGACAGTGGCAATCAGATGAAATGCAAGACTCCACTATGTTGCTCTGAATCCTCATCTGTCTTACCCTTAGAAGTCTAAGTCACATTTCAAGCTCTTCACTACTCTTCTGGAATGGTAACTATATAACCCCCCCCAAAAAAAAAAACCCTCTCAGTCTCTCTATCCTTAATTGTTATCTCCCTTTCTCCTTTAGTTAGCTCTTGTGTGAATGCTTGACTGTATGTATCTTGTGTGCATGTATGACTGAATTCCCCCGATAAAAACACATTTGTAGCTTACCTTTTAATCTTTGGCTGGTTTTTGCTTGGTCTGACCCTGTAAAAATTGGGTTGAAGGTCTCACTGGGTTACCCTGCCTCTCTTTCTACTATAGTCAATGCTCCACTAATTTTCCCAGTCTTTGCATTTTTGGAGAGAATCAAGGTGTCTCCCAGGGGACTCCCAGAAGCCAGGGTAACACCACCCTAAGGCAAATTTATCATGGGGATTTCTGGGGCTGAGTGTGTAAGTCACCCAGTGGGTTTCCATGGCTAAGTGGAGAATCAAACCCTGCTCTCCAGGGTCATAGTCCAATGCTCAAACCAATACCCCACACTGGTTCTCCTACTGATTAAAACCATGCACATATACATTAAAAAATAATAATGAGACTAGGCACCAAAGGCTTGGATAAAAAGCCAGGTTTTAACCTGACACCTAAAAGAGATCAAAGTTGGTGCCAAGGAAGATATGCCAGGAGGAGACATTCCATACACAGGGCACCACAGAAGACCCCCTCTTCTGTCCATGTGATGTATTGTTCCCACCAGTGGGACATGGAGGGGGGCATCACCACCATATTTCAGTTTTCATGAAGGTAGATATAGGGAGAGGTGCATCCTTTAAGTATCAAACTCCCAAGCCAATTTGAAAATGGACCTCCTTCTCCAAGATTTGAGCTCTTTATCCTAACTCATAGAGAGAAATTGAATAAAGACAGCAGATATGATCGTGGAGCATTTGTGTTCTATCAGCTTGTTTATTGTCAAGTAAACTTATGGTGACCCATATGAGAGACCTCCAAAACATCCTGTTATTAACAGACCAGCTCGGAGCCTGCAGACTCAGGGCTGTGGCTTCCGTGACTGAGACCACCTACCTGTAATGCGGTCTTCCTCTTTTCCTTCCACTTTCTTCCTGCCTTCCATTTTGCCACTTCATCTGTTCTTTGCCAAGCCTGCCATGTCATGCTATGGCCAAAGCATAATAGCCTCATTTCAGTCACTTTAGCATCTAGGGAGAGTTCGGGCTTGCTTTGCTCTCAGACCCGTTTATTGTCATTTTGGCAGTCTCTGGTCTGTAGAACTCTCCTCCAGCACCACATTGCAGGTGAGTTGATTCTCCTCCTCTCAGATTTCGTCACTGTCCAGCTTTCACACTCTCACTAATTAAAGAAAATCTCCATATCTCCAGATGCTGAGAAGATACCACCAGTGATGCCCTTCACAAATTTGTAGAGCTTGCATGGTAGCACTCGTGTCTCACTGTCCATTATCTTGTGCCTGATAAAATAGCAGCCCCTTGCAATTAAGCAAAGTTTTCCAGTATACTTCTGGTACGTAAAAGTTATCTGTCAACTTGGTTTCTTTCCTGCTTCTTCCTTGGGAAAGGGACATTCTTTCAATCGCATTTCACCTAACTATTTATTTTATGCAGAGGGCAGGAAGGATACAGAAAATTAGCTCTAATTTCCTTTCTCACACTCTTTTTTTTTTAATCAGTGAGAGTTATAACTGCCCTACCTTAAACCTGCTAATTATATTTCTTAGTGAATTATAGGCTTCACAAGTGCAGTCCAATATAAATTCTCCATTTAATATTAAAAGATTATATACTGCTGCCTTATCAGAGTCTTGAGTCATTCAAGTGTGGGGGAAAAGTTCCATAGCTATTCATGGCTTATGCCACCCCAGATTCTATTCCTCATTACTTGCCAAAATGACATCCACTCCAGCTTCAAGAACCCGAAATAGAACAAAATCTAAGTGCTCCCTGACCAAAGAAATGCTTATCCTTACATTTTTGATCACAATACTTCCATTAATCACAGGCTTGGCAATTATTTGATATGCGGTGCCAGGAACATTTGACAATTTTGTAAAATTAAGCAGGATCCAGTGTGTAGCAGTCAACACGTGAGGGTACACGATCATGAATGTACCATAGTAGTTAGTTATTTCTGTTAAATTATAATGAATGTTTCAGAAGAGCTTGGAAAAGTTGCTTTTTTGGACTATAACTCCCTGAATCCCCCATCCAGCATGGCTAGTGTGACATTTGACACTGGTTGGATTTGGTCATAAGACTGTATCTTGATGTATATTTATGAAAACAAGACTTTGTGGTACCATTAAGGCAAGGCTTTGGGGCAAATGGAATCAGAAGCTTCCACTTCCATTTTAGATTAACCACACTGGAACATGCCAAAAACCTTAATTAAGCTTAAATGATGGTTAGTTGAAACCAGCCAGTTTCCTAAGCTATAATTTGAACCTGGCTTATTTCAACAAACCATAGTTAAAAGATTAAATACAAGAGCCAGGGTAGTGCAGTCTTTAGAGGATTTGGCTGGAATTTGGAAGATACTAATTCAACTCTTTCCTAACTCATGAAGAACACTGCCACACAAACTCAGCCTGACCAGTTCAGCTGCATCCAACAGAATGAGAGCTTGGGAAAGTTGTTTTTAGGACTCTCACATTAATGTAAACAGTGTACTTTCTTTCATAAAAGTCCTTTAGAGAATCTACCAAGGCCTATAATCTTCTCCTTGTCTAAGGTTTAGAATGTGAGGAGCTATTCCTCCACTCTTCCTGATTTGCCTTCAAACTCTATCTCCCTGCTCCTGCTGATTTTACCGCTGAGGTGTATGCACATAGCTTCTGATTAGATATATATATATGATTGTATTGTTGGTTCTTCCGGATGGCTGATTGGCCACACTGACTGAAGGATTCTGTGAGTTGTAGTCCAAAAAAGTAACTTTTTCCAAACACTGGAGGGAAGAACAAAAACAAAGACTTCTGTTTGCATTGGGGTTTTTATTTACTTGCATGTTTGGAGTTAACATGTGCTCCATTCTTTTAATTAAAAGTCTGTAATTTTTAAAAAATGACAATGCTACCACCATGTATTATCTTACAGAGTTGTTCTATGATTATTGTTGTTGTGTGCCTTCAAGTCATTTCTGACTTATGGTAACCCTAAGGTCAATCTATCATGGGGTTTTCTGGGGCTGAGAGTGTGTAATGCACCCAAGGTCACACAGTGGGTTTCTGTGGCTGACTGAGGAATTGAAACCAGGTCTTCGGGATCATAGTCCAATGTGCAAAACACTGCACCATTCTAGCTCTTAGCAGGCATTATTTACCAGCTCTTATAAACTGACTCTAACAGAAGAATTAACAGCTCTTGTCCTTGACTTACTTCAGTTGTGATAAGTTCAAAGGGCAAAAGCAGTTTGCAGTCAAGTATCACAGCATACAAAACACTGATTTAAAAGCATGCTTTAAAAACTGTAATGCACTAAAACAGTAAACCTGTTATATAAAACCGTCAGTTCCCAAACACCTGCTGGAACAGAACAATTTTCACTTGATGAAAAGACACAAGGAGAAAACTTGCCAAGCTGCCCTAGGAACCGAGTTCCAGAGCCTATGAACAGCCATGGAGAAGGCCCTTTTCTACATTCCTACCAAATATGTAGGATTGAGTGGTTGGATTGAGAGTAAGGGCTCTTCATGAAGATATCAGAGTTCAGGAAGATAACAGAGTTCAGGTAAGCTCACATATGAAGATATGGTCCTTCAGATAGGCTGGATCCAAGCTGGTTATGGCTTTATAGAACATCACCTGGGGCTCATTCACACTACAGTTATACCACTGTTATTCTGCTTTAACTACCATGATTCCATCCTCTGGAATCATGGGATTAGTAGTTTGATGAGGCTCTAGAGCATGCTGGCTGAGAATTCTAAATGGTCCTTCTCTAAACTGCCCATCTCAGGGTTCCATAGGATGGAAACATGGTAGTTAAACTGGAATAATAGCACTGTAATTGTGCAATGTGAATGGACCCCAGCACTTTGAATTGTGTCAACCAGCAGAGCTATTGTTAACAAGAAAGTCATATGTGCCCTGTAACCAGCCTGGATTGTGAATGCAGACATTCGTGAATCCTTTTTTTTTTTTTTTTACAAAAATGAAATAGCAGAAATTTGGCACAATCTATCCATGTATTAATGGATGGGTATATATGGCCTCCTTTTCAGATAATAGCTGGATGCTGTGTAGTGGGCTAGGAACTCTGTCCTCTGGAATCCTCCCAACAAAGTACGAAAGTATGACTCTCAGCCTTAAGGAGTTGTTTGCTTATCTTCAGAAGAATGGATTGCATCATTCATTTTTCAACAGAAATTCAAAGAAAGGTTGGAGGATTTTGAAATACATGGGGGTCTTCATATACACACACACACACACACACACACACACATACATATACATATACATACACATACACATACACATATATATAGTTTCAATGCCAACCATACAACAAGCTTTCAAGGAACAAAACATAATACAATACAAAAAATACAATTGTCAGTTTCTCGTTAATCCCCAATTCCGGTGTAAAGTAAGTAAAGTAAAGTAAAACAGACTAACATAAATTCTAAACTCTTACAGGCCATGTGGCTATCCATAATCTCTCAGAAGAATAACTGACAAGGCTCCCCATCTCCTTTCCAGGTAATTACAACCACCTCCCCATTCCTCTTGATATCTTTTCAAAGATTTGTCTTAACAGTGTAGAGAGTGTGTCAATTTGCATCAAGTCATATATCTCATACAATCAATCATCTATTTCTGGCACTTTCTCTTTTTTTCCACTCTCTGGCAAATATTAATCTCGCTTTGGTTGTCAAATACAAAAAGATTTTTCTATTTTGCTTCCCAATATATCCTTCAACCATGTTCAGCAAATACCATTCAGGTAGCATGAGGAAATTTGTGTTTAACATTTTCAAAATTTCTAAATGGATATTTTTCCAAAATATTTTGGCTTGTTTGCCATCCCACCAACAATGAAAAAAATGTCCCTCTTTCAGCCTTACATTTCCAACACTTCTCATTATTTTCTTTATAAATCTTTGCAAGTTTTGTTGGTGTTAGATAGCATCTATTAAACATTTTATAATAATTTTCTTTAAATGTTTGACATCGCATGAAATTCCAATTTTCCCATGTTTGTTCCCAGTTTTGTACTTTGATAGGATGCCCAATATTCTGAGCCCATTTAACCATCATATTTTTAATCACCTCCTGCTCAAGATCCCATTTTAATAATAATTTATAGAATTTTGATGTTAACTGTTTATGTCCTCCATCCAAAATAGCATCAAGGTCTGTCTTTTCACTGTTTATCTTCCCCTCCCTATACATGGGGGTCTTCTTAAATTGTGATCTCTTGGAGGCTTCTTGCAATAAAAGAGTCTTCAGAACCTGTTTGTGATTCTTCAAATGCAATAATGTCCAAGGATATTCTCCAAGGGCTAAACTCAGGCTGCCATCCGCTTTTATTCCATCATGGCTCTCTGTATATCTTACTCACAAATGCCCTTGTCTACATTTGGCATCCCATCCTGCCCTCTAAACTAATTATCACTCATGAATAAGTGACCTCTCATCAAGGTCATCAAAAACAACCATGTTTTTTCTCCCTCTCCTACCAGGCTTACCAGAAGGAGAAGCTGTGGGTGTCGCTTTCAGGTTTATAACAAGAAATTAATCCTCTTTTGGAATATTTTGTCTGAATCCTGCATGAAAAACATGTTCAATGAATGTGTTCTCCTGAGAGGGCACTCTAATGAAAAATGGAGGTGTGAGATTATTCCTGCTGTCTTCTTACGCTGTAACATGCTGACACTTTGAAGAAATTAAAATGACAAGTATAATACAAATAATTTCCTTGATCCTGTCCAGAACCTCTAAACTATGGTTTTCCATTGCTCCAGCAAAGCAGCCTATAGATTTTTTTTTTCCTTCCTCAAATGGAACAATTCACATCAGGACTGATCAGGAATAGATTTGGCAAAGCAATTCTCTGGACATAATCTGTTTGTTTGTTTATTTACTTGATTTACTTGATTTATATCCAACCCTGCTTCGTAAAAGCTCAGAGTGGCAGTCTTATTTAGATGGTAAACCTGAGGCCAGGGAACAGTAACAATTTGGAAGCTGCTTTGAGAGCCTTTGTAGCTGAAGAACAGAGTATAAATACTCTAAATAAATAAATAATAGCTCTACTTTTTCGTTTGGCTGGTACACCAGGTGGAATTTAGTAGGTACAAGCACCAGTTGGCTTTCCGCTTACCAGACTACACACATTTCTTCATATTGAAGTGAGAAAGAACTTAAGGTGTTAAAAACAGTCAAATGCAGGAGAAAGTACAATTAATTCTGACTTAGTGGGGTTTTTCCCCCCATTTTGAAGAGGAGACACCATATTCTGTAAATTTTCAATAACTGATTGCTTTATTAAGGCACAGCTGGTACGGTTTGATTCAAAGAGAATCTGACTGTCTTGCATTATCGCACTCCCAGACACTTTCCTTGGGAATGTTTAGCCTAGGTCAGAGCTTTCCAACTTTTCATGTTGGTGACACACTTTATAGACATGCATCATTTCGTGATGCAGTAATTCAGTTTTACTAGCAAACCGGAGGTTAAACTAATCGATTAGGTATGCACAGTACCCAGAGGTGTATCGAGGGTGGGGAAAGGCAGACCCCCCCCAACGCGATCCGAGCCCGCTGTCTTCCCCCTTGCCAAGGAAAGTGTGTGTGAGAAATGAAACAAGAAGTTTTGCGCGTGTTGAAGATGTGTGGGTGTGGGTGTGCACGTCTGCATGAAAGGAGGAATGTGTGTCAGGGAGGGGAAGAGATTGTGTGTTTGTGAAGAGGAGGAGCCTGTGTAAGGTATGTGTGTATGCTTGCTGAAAGCACATTTGTGCCTTGGGGACTGTATGAAAAAGAGGGGGAGGGTGTGAGAGAGATGGAGAGAGAGAATAGGAGAGGAGTTACGGGAGGGGAGTCTTTCTGCAAAATCCCCAAAGGACTGGGGAGGCAGGGGAAAAGTCTTGCAGAGATGCTCCCTGGTGCTTGCTGGAAGTTTTTTAGTAGTATAAACCCTGTGGAGATGGTGAAGGAAGGATGGAGAAACACAAACTTTTCATATCAGGTTTCAGCGGTGTGTTTGCCGTAAAGAACACAATAAACAAAACTTGAGCTGGGAAGGAATGGGATTCTACTCTAGCTGGTTCTACTGTTGTCGTGAGTGCCTGCATCCAACAAGCAAGATAATCAGCATCCAAATCCCTTACCAAGCATGCATGAGCAGTAAAACAGAGGGAAAGGGAGAGAGCAGATAAGCTTGCTTGCTGCCTGTCCCAGACATGTTTTACAAAGCACGGCTCTATAAGTTTAGCCACCAAAATGGAAACTATGAGAAAAGTGGAAGCTGGTGAAATAAAAAAAAAATTATCCCTGGAGGTATTTTGGAAGAAACTTTGAAGTGGTCTCTAGAAAATTCCAAGTGATTTTGTTTCCTCATGCATGGGTTACCTGACATGGTTGTATCATTTCATGAGTTCATACAGCAGGCCTGTAGAAAATGCAAGTCTTTTTTTATGTGATTAAAGTTATCCACTGGCTCCCACTGCTGCTCGCTCTGCTCACAGTATTTGATGCTGCTGGCTGGTGCTACCTCTTGATGCTCATGGTATCTGGTGCTGCTGGCCTCTCTGTCCATACTACTCACTCAATTTACAGTTTCTGGTGCTGCTGGCTGATGCTATCACATGCTGCTCACAGTACCTCATGCTCCTCGTGATAGCTGCTACTTGCTGTGCTCATGGTATCATTGACTTCAGGTAAAAAAAAGAAAACGTTCCATGTTATACACAAAAATCGTATAATGTGAAGGGTCCCAGAACAAATCCTTAATGTTATATGCGGGCCTACTGTATTTTTACTTCTGACTAAGAACCTATTCCTATTCTTTTCAGGTTATTTCTGCCTCCAATACCAAAGTTTCTATTAAAGAAGCAATGCCCAAGAACACTTCTACTTTGTTCACTGAGATATATCTGTATTTACATCCTTGACAGAGACTCGGTGCTATGCCTTGCGCTTAAATCTGGTTGCTAGCTGCAACTGTGGTTGACCCATTGAATGATCTCCAAAAAAGGTAAGTCAACACTTATTTGAAGCTCATTGATTTAGTGGGTTTACTCAAGTTGAGACTAAGACCCTTTCCGCAACTCACCCATTTTCAGCGCTGGGGTGCGGTGCTTGCGCAAGCAGCCTCTGGAGAGAGGGTCTCGCTTCCCTGCTTCTTCGGCTCCGCATGAGCTTCCTGCTCGCACGAGAGCCCCGCCTCTTCCTTTCGCAGTGCAGCCTGGGACCTTCCCAGCCTGCACTGGACAGGAAGTGCAACCGGCCCAGCCCGGTAAGTGCTTCAAGCCAAAAATGAAAAAATGCGTGAGTGGCCCATGTCAGGCCCTGGAGTGTTGCGCAAATGTGAGTGCGTCATGTGGACCACTCCTCACATTTGCGCGACGCTCAAGAGGCCCTTTCGCATTGAAAATGCCGTGCGAAAAGGGCCTAACAGTTGGATTTAGCCCATGGTGTTTCATTCTTTGTTTATTTCAATTCAATTAGAGAAGTATCAGATTAGGAAATATATGGCCTGTAGTAGGAGACCCAGCATGGTGTAGTGATTTGAATGCTGGAGTAGAATGTAGGGAGACCAGGTTTAAAATCCCTGCTCAGCCCTGGAAACCCATTGGATGATCTTGGGCAAGTCACACTTCCTCAGAAAAAGGCTATAACAAACCCACTGTGAACAAATCTTGCAAAGAAAACGCTAGGACAGGATGATCACAATTTGGAATTGACTTGAAGGCACAAAACAACAGCAGCAACAGATAATTGAGCATCTGCTTCCACATCAATGAGCTCAATAGGTGACCTTCATTTAGACACTGCCTGTTATTGTTACTTACCTTAGCAGGCTTATGGAAGCCTAAAATAGGAGCTGGGAAGAGATCCATCTATGTCATTTGAATGCCTTTCATCAAAGGGTTGCCACATTGCACATCAGACATGGAAATTGGTATTCTAACACAGTGTGAGTGTACTCTTGGGTTGATCTCAGTCACCTTTTGTGTATAATGGACCCCCAATGCAGCAAGTTAGCAACACAAATCCTGGTGCCACATCATGACCAAGCCTCAGAAGATGTGAGGCAGAGGTCCCACACAGCCTGGACCAGGCTTCTTTGCCCATGTCTACAGGACATCATAAAAATCCACTACAATTTCCCTAACACAGTCCAGGGATTTCCCAAGCAGGACTTAATTGCCAGTGGTCATATTAGCAGGAGGATTCAGGAAGTCATAACCCAGAAAGGGAATTTTTTCAAGCACTGGATACAGCGAGGAAGGAAAACTAAAGACCTCAGTGTAAGGCACCCAAGGGCTCAAGCAGAGGCTTTTACTAACCTTATGGCAACTGGCTAGAAGCTATCAGATGAAGCCCAGCATACATAAGCAAAAGGGAAAAAAAGAGGGGGGAAAAAAGCCCAAATGAAGCTGTAAATCTTCCTAAGCTGCCTGGCCCTCGGCACTGAATAATTCAAAATACATAGTCACACTGCACTTTCCTCTTTCTTATCTTTTCACTTGAGGAAAATATCAAGTTAACAAATCTAAGCTGACAGACAATGAAGTGCCACAAATGGATGTGTGTGTCATATTCCCTTAGGAGAACAGAAAGCAAAGTTAATATACTAGGTAGAGTTATTACTTGTTAGAATTTTTTTTTAACAGCACCACTGTTCCAGCATGTACTGATGGCAATACTTAATAATTGTATGTCATCATTTGGATAAAATATGATCGTTCATGACCATGTCATCAAATATCCCTTTCTATTATATAATAGGCTGATCTCATTAATGCTGTTTTGCAGCCCTCACAGATGCCATGTTGGACTCATCTGACCTTCAAAGTCTCACTACAAACAACTGAGCCCTATCACTTCACACCTTCTCAGCCATTTGATTCTGTTATGTGTGGTGTATAAACTGTAGATGGCAGGCACTAACTGGCCCAGCTTAGGAAACCCTGGAGCAGATTCCAGGAGCTGGAATGGATTCTATAATAGAGGATACCAGAGAAATTCATCTTGGGTCATTCTGAGTACAGATTTCAAAGGTCTACCAGCACAGAATCTGAAAATGAAGGGGTATTTTGTTGGTGTGCATGTTGGAAGCAAAGAGCCATCCATGCTTGTATAAGGTGATTATTGAGAGAGAACTCTAGAAAACATGCTTCCCCTTGTTACCCTGCTTGCTGGGGGTCCCTTAGGGGGATACCCAACGCCTGTCAAAATTACCACTTGTGGGGAAAATTAGCTATGAACATCCCTTTAGCAATGCAAAGAGGGCAGGGCAATTAAGGATCTTTTGCCGAGTGTTTACGGAGTTGGATCACAGAGAATCAGGCTAACTGTTCAAATTTAAGTATTTTATTGACATAGATGTTAAAATCCATACAATCACTCAGCTGCACTCACTCCAACAAGCAAACAAGACTATAGAAATTTAGAAAGAGGTGAAAATTAAGAGAGAGAGAGACATAAGGGTTTTGCGGTAATATTGTACCAATCCAGAAGTCTTCAGCTGGGAGAAAACGAGCGAAAAGCCGATCTCAGTCACGCCTTTTGAGGCTGAGGGGAGCTGACCAGCATCAGGGTTTGCGGGTCTGGGAGAACTCCGAAAAAAAAAAAGAGAGGAAAATGGGGGCTAGTTATATAGCTGAAACATGTCCTGGGGAACAGATGGTTGCATTTTTATGAAGATGGATTTCAGCTTTGTAGTTCAAAGAAAATACAGCCAAACATCCTTGTAGTTTCTTGCAAGATGAGTTTCTCATCCAGGGATGCATACCTCAAGGTGTCACATTCCAGGCTGTTTGCATTGTTTATTTGTTCCGAGAGACTTATTGTCTCCTGTTCACTGCTGAAAATCCATTCAAATGGCCTGTGAGCCATTTGCAAGATTCACCTAGGATGCGTGACAGAAAACAGGCTACTCTTTTGATCTGTCTCCATAGCTCCACTGCCTACGTGTCCTTCCAGTAAATCTCTATGGCTCACTATGTTTGACATAAAATAATTAGGACCCTCAGGACATAGTTTTTAGGTGGGTAACACCCTTTTATTTCCCTTCTCGGTTTCTTTCTTTGATCATAGTATCATAGAATAAAATAATAGAATCATAGAGTTGGAAGACACCATAAGGAGCCATCAAGTTCAACTTCCTGCCATGCAGGAAGACACAATCAGAGCATTCCAGATGGCCACCCAGCTTTTGTTTAAAAATCTCCAAAGAAGGAGACTCCACCACACTTTGACCTAGACAGTGTACTCCTATTGATCTATGCACCTCAAGCCTTTTGGCTTCCTTCCAGCCTGCAGAGGTCACTTCCTCCTTCTTCCCAAAAGTTAGTTAGTCCTTTATCTGGGAAGGGAAAGTTGGATGCTAGCATTAGACACTAACCAAACATCCACACATGAGAGCAAGCTTTTAGGGGCTCAGCTACTGAAATTTAGGTAATCTTCTTTTGTCTGTCTCCGTTCCTTTCCCAAGATGGATTTCCTGAAAGAATAAATGTAAATCTTCCTCTTTTTTAACCGTACAGAGCATCCTGAAGATTTTCTCCTGTTTTCTAGCACAAGCTCATATTGCACTGGCTATGCTATACTCTGCATGACATAGATAACCAAATATTCCTACAGTGCCCATCCTGTTTGCACATCCAGACCAAATTTTCAATCTGCAAATTTATGCATAGATTTATGCAGCAATGGCATTGTTTTAGTGTTTTATAACTAAAAAACTAGTTGTGGATTGCTGCAGGAAGGAAGGAAATTATCAGTTACTATTAAGACTGACTTTATCGCCTCTCTTCTTTCCTATAGGAGTCTTCCACATCCAGACAAATCTCCTCTTGCAAGATAAACACAGATACTTCCCCCCCTTGTAACATTCCCTTAGCACAGCGTAAATACCTGCATGCAGTCATACCCCACAGCAGCACTGTGGGGCATTCTCCCCGTGGAGAATAACAGCATTGCACAGGACATATCACTAACTGGGTTATTGCTTGTGCAGTGCTAAAAACAAAATGCACAATCACCACGCAAAGTATAGGATGCACAACTGCAATAGGTAATCACAGGGCAAAAGATAGGATGTACAAGCACAGTGGAAAGTACGCAATGCACAGCCACAATGTGTAATGACAATGTAAAGTATAGGATGCATAGCTCTTATGCATGATCACAGTGCAAAGTATAGGATGCACAACTACAGTGGAAAGTGTAGGATATACAGGCACAGTGCACAATGAGCAACTTGCAAAGACAAGACACAGACGAAAATGCAGTCTGTGCAACTTGCTTCTGCTACTATCAGCAGAACACATCCATTGGGCAATAGTGACTTTTTAGCCCTGCAGTCTTAGCATGACTTAGATGTGTGCATTCTAAGTGAATTCTGACCATTGTCACTCCCCTCCCAATGACGAGGTGAATGCTCCCATCCCAAGTACTGGCGAGGACCTGACTGCCTCTCGAATCCTCATGGTTACCTGCAGCTATGGCCCCGGGGTAGAGGCAGTTCAGTTCCAGAACCCAGAGTTGAGCCTGATACCCTGCCCAGTCCTTAAGAATGGTGATGCCTGAAGGCGTGAACTGCCTACATGAAGTGCTTGGCTGCAAGGAAGGCTTCCTCATGGGTAGGGACTTCCTCAGCAGTAGAGAAGGCCAATATATCACTACTGAGGCCATTTCCACACTACACTTTTATAGTGCTATTATTCCACTTTCAACCTCCTATGGAATCCTGGAGTTTGCAGTTTAGGGAGGGGCTTTTAGAATTCTCAGCCAGAGAGCTCTTTGGGCTCAGTAAACTACAAACCCCAGAATTCCACTGGATGTTGAAAGTGGAATAATAGCACTATAAGAGTGTAGTGCAGAAATGGCCTGAGTTGTGAGTGAGGCTCCAGTATCTCAGCAATATAATCTTCACTCCCAAATCAGTAAAACTGTTGGTATTGGTAACAGCTCCACTTGTGAATTCCTATCTGATAACCTTTTCATCTTGAAGCCTTGCTGTGACTGATCTGTTGGTGCTTGATCTTTGATCTGTGCATTTGACTTTACCTCCGTGAGTCTCTTTTTTGTTAGTTGCTTAGAACTTGATGGATTCAATACTGTAGATTTCTTTGACTTTGGCTCTTCCTCAGCTGGCTCTTCTTTCCCTCTGGAAAGACTGATTGTTTGTCTTTGGCACATTTTTTCTTTTTTTACTCTCCTTCTGTATTCTCCCTGCCTGCTTTGTGTTCTGGTGGGGCAGACTCTCACTTGCCCTTGGACCTGATCAGTGGGCCTTGCTGTTGGATCTTGCCCAGCCTCGAACAGGACAAATACATGCAGAGGATTCCTGGGCAGCTGACAATTCAGAATTCTGTATGTGCATCCACAGGCATGCCTGCTATAGACAGGCATGGTGGGTGGAAGTAGGGAAGGCCATCCCCCATCATCTGCTCTTGTGTATGTGTGTGCCTTCAAGTTGCCAGTTGACTTATGGCAACCCCATGAATTTTGCAAGATTTTCTAGGCAAGGAATACCCATAGATGGTTTTCCCAGTTTCTTCCTGTAAAATATAGCCTGCAATACCAGGTATTCATTGGTGGTCACCCACCCAAATACTAATGAGGGCTGACCTTGCTTCACTTTCAAGATCAAAGAGGAGCTGGTGCCGTTAGGGTATTTAGTCTTATGTTTACATATTTCATTGGCAATCTCCCATCCAAGAATCAACCAATCAACTCTGTTTAGCTTCCAAGATCAGACAGGATCTGGTACCTTTAGGGTATTTAGGCCTTCATCTGCTCTTGCAAATACTAATGCTAATAATAATACCACTACAAAGTGGAGTGGGAAGGCATTGGCTGAACTCTTCAGTCTCCCAGAACACTTTCTTGTTGACTCAACTAGATACTCCAAGGTACGAAATACACTTCAAGGAGAGATGAAGGCCCAGGTCCTAATCACTACTGACAGAGCATAAAGCTCCACTAGCATACTTATCTTGATGCTCCAAGCTGCTTCTTTTTTTTTTTTCCTAGCTGCGCTTGGTGAGCAGCTCAACACCCCGTAGCCTGCCAGTGGCTGAAGCAGAGCTACACATGAGTGCTGTCCAGCTGCCATTACACAGACGCACCAAAAGGAAAGACATTGTCCTCTCAAACCCATAGTGTATCCCAAAACCTCCTTACACCTTGCAATATTGATACAGTTGAAGGCAAGGGGAGCTTCTACCCATTTTCTGAAATAAGAGCCTTTTTGTAATAGGAGGCTTTCTTCCCACTCTTCTTCCTGATCTGAAAAAAGCCTTTTCTCAAAAAGAGAATGAATACCTTCCAGTTGCACAGATTTGGCAGTGATACTCCTCATTAATTCTCTGTCATCCCATTTTCTCAACTGCTTTTGAAATGTTCCTATTTCTCTGTCCTCCCACTTTCCCCTTTTGTCCTCAGCTTACTTCAGTTGCTGCAAACAGAGTTCAAAGGGCAAAAGGAGTTTGCTCTCAGTTAATTCAACACAAGGGAAAGGACAGGAGCAGGAGCAAACTTGCCCTTCCTGGGAGGCCCAAACAAAGGGATATTGGTACAGTCCTTCCTAGCTGGTCTATTCTTCTACATTAACAACTTCTGCCCTCTTGCTCACACTCTGATGTTGCTTAGCCACATGTGTTCTGGTTTTCATCTGAGAGATGTTGGAAGGTTCATGAGCACCCCACTCCCAATTCTCCAACTGTAGTAAAATGGCCAGTGACATCCTCTGCAGGCTTTCAGGATCACAGCTGGTCATCTTGGGGTGAAAAGATCTCCCACTTCTTCTTTTTTTTTACCTTTTTTTTATTTTGGAAGAGACACAGGAAGTGAAAATAGGGGGTACAGCCCTCCAGAATCCCACATTGGCCAACTCAGTCCCCTGTTCTTACTAGTTTCCCATCCCTGCCTGAAAGGATTAAAGGTTGGCATCCTGTTGGTAATTAGTCTTGTTAGTGACCAGAGGTTCCACCAATATATCAGACTTTTGGCGTGTTGAAGAAGAAGGTACTCAATACCTCCTTGCACAGTGCCTTCCTCCACTGCACAAGGTAGCTTCACAACTTTGCTGTGTATCCCCACAACTATTTAGTGGCCGGTGGAAGCAGGGGCTGGAACCGGGAGAAAAGAACAGCTAGACTCCTTAGACTTCTGGTGCACTGATCAGCATAACTTAACTTTTTCTGAGAACAGTGGAAATTTTCTGAGAAGTTGCTGTACCATTACAGGCTTCAGTGATTCTGGGAAAGGAGTTTGAGAAGGATCATTTAAGGGTAACTTAAAATAGACGTGCGTCTCTGTTCATATGTACAAAATGCCTCGGTGCCTTCCTTGCTTATCTTCATAATCATGGGCTCTGTTTTGCATTTATCAAAGCTAGTTCTGTTATAGAAAATGGGCCTCTATAAACAGTAATTAATTATAGGATTTCTGGTGTAAAGTAAAAGGCAGGAAAGCCATGGAAAGTAAGAAAACTAGTTAGAAAACTAGTTTCTTTAGCTACAGCACTTGCCATTTGCAGTGAGGTTAGAAAAATAATTACCACAGAAGTGCCAGGATATAAAAAGCAGTAGCATCATCTCCCCATTTATTGCCAGCAACAGGTCTCAGCTCTGAAGATCTTAACAACCTGAATTTTAACAGAAGAGGAAGCAACAGAATGAAGGAGAAGGATGGGAAAACATGGATGTGAGGTAAGAGGATGAGCATGAATGTACTTGGGGCTAAACTAGACCTTATTCAAGAGATCTGTAAACAGGACCACCTACCTTTTTTACAGTGCTCGGGTAAGTTTTGCTGACCAACTCATGAAATGAAGAGACCACACGCAGGGCTTAGGTTGAACTAGGACAATGTATTAATACATGCTTAATTAACATGAACTTGAACTTGAATTTGAATTTGGGCCTTGAACTTTGCAACATGAGAAAGGGGGGTCAACACAACAGGAGCTGCTAAGGCAAGGAGTCACTGCCTAACCTCTCCCCCAACCTCCCCCAGTCGCACAGTGATTGCGTGGTCTCCCTTTGTGGAAGGCCAGCAAAAGCATCCCCCCTCCCAGGTGTGACGTGGCACAGGCGGAGAATCAGATTGAACTAGAACTCCCAGAATCCCTTTAACCGTCTGTGTTGGGTGGAGAGCTAGCCGTTGCAATCTAACATGTAACTTTTCAAAACTGGAATTTCTTGGTTGTAAGTCAAAGCATCCATGAGTGGGAAGGGGCAGATGGAACCATAATGAAGAGGTTTTAAAGCTTCTCTCCCCATTGCCATGCCTCAATAATTCTTTCCACAAGGCCAGTCTCAGTTTCTGATTATTATATATAGCTGTGAAAAGTCGATAGTGCAGAAAGCTGACAGGAGGCGAATAAACTCATTCGAAATGTGATGCTGGAGAAAAAGTTCTATGGATACCATGGACTGCTAAAAAGACAAATGGAGGAGTCCTAGAGAAAATCAGGTCTGAACTCTCCCAAGAAGCAAAGATAACTAAACTGAAGCTGTTGTACTTTGGGGCATATCACGTGATGATGTATGTCCTGTGATGGCAGCCAGCAAAGGCTTACAGCTCTCTAATTAGTCTTTTAACAGGAGCCACAAGTAAAATTTGTAACAGCTTGTTAGCAAGTTACTGGTCATTGTTTTGCAGTCTGAGTTCGTAGTAAATCCAGAGCAGCAGTCCAGCAGCAAAGTCCATATACAAGGCAAAGATCAAGGTTTCCAGGAACACGAGGCAATGATCCGAACATGAGGTGTGCTACTTCCACTGATAATATCAGTTGTCTGCAATGGCCTCTTTCCATCCCTTTGCCTGTCTATATAGGCTGAGAGCCTCCCTCAGCTGTTTGCCTAATTAATACATCCTTACCATGTAAATGCTTTGAGTCCCCTGGGCAATCTCTTTTCCCCTATGCTGGCTGCAGTACGTATCATCCCATTCATGTTTCTTATGTTGTGGCTGTTGGAAAGAGTCCTGTCTGGGTCCTGGGATGGGGGCATGACAATGTGACTCCTTGGAAAAGACAGTGGTGCTCGGTTAAGTAGGAGGAAGTATGGAAAGAGGGAGACCACATTACAGGTAGATTGTTTCTAACAGCTACAACTACAAGGGTAGGTTGGGAGCAGAGTTTGGGAAAAATACCCAAAATCCACCACCTACTATGACTACTTGTCGTGCCAGCTAGGGGACTGTTGAAGTTGTAGTCCACAAAAGGAAATTATTTTCTGGCATTTAGATGCAATCACAAATTTCAACACTGGTTCATCCATGCACAATTATCCATTCTCCTTCCCACATGTGCTTTCCAAACATCCAAAACCTGGATATTAGGAGAAATACTTGGGTACTGTAAATTTTTATTCAGATTCCAGTTACTGGTGTTTTGAAACTATATCTCAGTTGTGCCAGTACAAAAATCTGAATGCAAATTCTCCCCTCACCAGCACCCTTCCTTTCCAACATTATCAACTTTTTTTTTCAGTTTACTTTTTTAGCAGCATTTCTAAACAATTTCTGGCATCCACCTGTCAGCTGCTTTTCTCGCCTTATTTTTCTTGTCAGTGCAATTTAAAACAACTATCCAGGTTTGCTGACCCTTTCCAGGGGCTCTTGTCTCCACTGGCAATACGACTGCCTTGTTTTTCTAATTTTACCTCATAATTAAAATAAGAGAGCTTAAAATACTCCCATGCTGTCATCCCCAGACAGAAGAAATTGCTCTGAATCTGTGCAATTTAAGTGTCAAAAATAAAGGGTTATGCTACTGCATAATAACATCCGTGCATTGAGCATCTTTTATTTCACATTGCCCGAACTACACATTGCCATAAAATCAAAGCGAAAAAATGGTGGAAGCTGAGTCTAGCTCCGTATTTTGTATTATGCTCCTGACACCATGGCTTCTATGTCAATGGGACAATGGATCCACTCCAGTTTTTTGACTGCATTTTAAAGGAGCTACCCAGGGTGCTAAACCCTGGACCCTAAAATGAATCAACGTTTTGCATTGCTGATTTGAAGGTAAGACAAAAACTCACAGTGGATTCACTACCTCACTGACATGAAATCACCATCCACTTACTGATGTATAAGGAGCCCAACTGGATGTAAGATAGGGGGTAGAACTGTAAGCACTACTTTTTTGGGTGGAGTGCAACCACCGGCTGCACAGGGCTCCTGAAGCCCTTCTGGGCAACCTCTGTGACCAAGTGTTGCTTAGATAAAAAGAAGTAGAATGGAAATGAGAAGGCGGAAGCACAGTTATTAGCCAAAATCCTCTTGGTTTCTTACATACGTACAAGTTCCCTGGTGGAAATGGCTGGACATTTTTGTCTGATACAAAAAAGCTGTATTCAGTCCAAGGTTGCAGAAACAATTATGGTGCATTACGCACAGGGGCACATTGAACACTGTTGGGCATGGAAGCATGTGAACATTATGCAGTAATGCACATGTGCACATTATGCACTTATGCACACTGCACATGTCCATTGGGTTGCACAACATAATCCATTAATGAAGCCATGTTGTGCTGCCTTAATGTTACTCCATGAATGTAATATTACACTCTGTTTCCTCAATGTAGGAACTTGGTCATTACCTATCCTAAAGTAAAGGGGATGAAAGGGGTTTCCACATCTAGAGGTTGTTATGATCCTGGATGGGATCCAGTCTTGTTATTTGGCAAGTTGATTGACTGTCGTTCCTGCATATCAGGGGGTTGGACTCAATGGCCCATGGGGTGTCTTCCAACTCTATGATTCTATGACTGACATGGTAGATGCTGGTGAAGAGCAATGATATCCCCTCAAGGTATTCCTTATGAGCTTTCTTTACATTCTTCTCTTTTGGCGGACAGAGTTGTATGTCCCTATCATTCACCAGCCAGCCACTCTGCTGCACTCCCATTACTAATGTGCAGTTCAGGTTCAACCCAGTTAGCCTCTGTGCATGGAATGGGAAGGGCATCATCTTGTCCTTTGCCTCAGGCACCAAAATGTCTTGAGCCCACCCTGACTAGGTGTCCATCTTTTGAACCAGAACATTAGGTTTGGGAGCTAACAAAAGAAGATAATTGTTGGCTCAGGCCAAAGGACTATGAAACCCCTAGGAATTAATTGTCTGACCCAATGAGTGGGGAAACCCTAAGGAAGATGCTGTACTTACTGAATGCAGAAGAAGGGAGAGCACTGGAGGATCAGCAGCTGCCAGGGCTAAGGAGTTGGCCCTTTGTGCCTTGAACAGGATAGTGGAGATTTTCAGCTAGGTATTTAGGAGGGAAGAAAGGAGTAGATTCTTTGTAGTGGAATTTCTGTATTGCATTTGCATCTATTTTGTATCTTACACTTAGGGCTTTAAGGCCCTAATGTTGCATTACTACTGAGCGGCACAAGTAGAAGAGTCCTGCAATGAAGTTCTGCACTAGCATTTCATTCAAGATGCATGTGAATTTTGGGACAATGCATATGTGTTAAATTTAGTATCTAATCTGTTATATTGTTGCTAAAATTTCTTTGTTCTGGTTAACTGCCATCAAGTCAACCTGGACTTATGGCAACCCTACGGATGAGAAACCTCCAGTGCACTCTATGATCAACCAACTTGCTCAGGTCTTGAAGATTCAGGGACATGCCTTGATTGATTGAGTCCATCCATCTGTAATGTGGTCTTCCACTTTTCCTACCACCTTCTACCTTCTCAAGCATTGTTGTCTTTTCTAGTGAGTCATGTCTTCTTATCATATGGCCAAAGACCAACAGCCTCAGTTTAGTCATCTTGGCTTCTATGAAGAGTTCAGAAGCCAAGACAACTAAACTGAGACTGTTGTATTTTCGCCATGTCATGCCCAAAATGCTAAAATATACTCAGATTTAAATGTTGGTTGTGTTTGCAATATTCAGTTATAGTTGCTCCCAAAGAACCCAGAGAGTGGTAAACTGGTCTCCAAGAGTCCTAGTCCAGTGGTCAAAACACTACTCCATGTTGGGTTTCCAGGGTGCAGTAGAAAGTGTCAAATTAACCCCAAGGCCCACTTCCAAAACCCAGGAAGAAAATTGCCAAAAAGTAACTCACAGTTCTGATGTCAATCAATCACCCTGTAAACTGGGGAAGGAGTGTAGCCTGCTGGGAAACATAGGCCATTTTCGCACTAGCCTGTTACAGCGCTATGATTCCACTTGCAACATCCTATGGAATCCTGGGGTTTGCAGTTTCTGTACGGGCGCCCGGCCTCTCCCAAAACCACAAACCCCAGGATTCCATAGGATGTTGCAAGTGGAATCATAGCGCTGTAAGAGGCTAGTGCGGAAATGGCCATAGTGATGGAAATATTCCCCCTCGCTCTTCTCAATTGCTTATTCCCATCCTGTGTATGAAAACTGCAGAAAAACAAAACAGCATAACCAAACAGTAGTAATAACATCACTAATAAATAGGAAGCCTGCTTTTCAAATTGGAAAAGCAATTAGCAAGTGAAGCATGCACAGCAATTATAGTTGGTCCCATAGAACCCAGAAAGTGACATATCTATCCAGCCCAAGATTCTGTTGCCATATACAGAACTTGAGCGTGGCATGTTCCTCAGCAATTGAGGGACTGAGAATCATACTTCCTCTGATAGTGGAGGTGTTCTACTGCCAGTCTGTCTAGTAGACACTGACAGCTGTGACCCTTTCTGCACAAGGAAATTAAGACGGGCCAATGCGTCTTGTAACAGAGGTCGTCTGCACCTTGGAGTGAACTAGATTCGGATTATTTACCTTCGTTCCGCACCTAAGTATGATTAAATGCGCCCCCAAGTGGTCATCGAGCACGCTATTTGAAAAACGGAAGAAACTGGTTTTTCAATTTTCCGGATCGCGCCAATTCGTACTTTCGCAGTGGTGCAGATGCACACATTCGCACCAATGCAAACTGGTGATCAGCAGAGGGCAGGCTGTGGGCGTGGTCAGCTTCAGCAGTTGGTCCTGCCCAACAAATGACAGGAAGCCACCATTTTCTCATCCTCATAGTGCGGATCTACAAACTTGCACGGCTCTGAATCGGCGTGGAACATACAGAGTAACCCTGCGGAAGGACATAATGGAAAGTCCGCCTTGTTTCAAGCCCAGAAGAACCGGTAAGAAATGGCACAAAGTGATTTACTAGCCTCATGCGGAAAGGGCCTGTATGCTCCATAAGTTTCATTTATCCTCCTTCACAGCCATCCACAATTCAGAACCAAAAAAAGGAAATTTTCATGGGAAGAAGTCATGGTGAGACACTGAGATAATGCTGGAAAAATAGCAGTTTTCCTGAGTCAGAATAATTATTAACTGAAATCACAGTCTGGAAGTCCCCCTACCCCAGCCCTGCCAATGTGAAATGCCAAAAAACCAAGTTCGTTGTTAACAGCTAAGAGCTGGAAATTTCAAGTGTGAAACAATAAATTTTTCTTTCTTTGTATTTCACATTTTGCTCTTCTAGCATCACTCACAGCATCAGCCAAATGTTTGAGCATTATGTGTCGACACACCTTTATCATTGCTGCGCTTTTAAAAAAGATGGGACATGATCCGTCCAGCTGTAACCTCTTTGAAATCCTCATTGATTTGCAATGTGTGGGAGGCAGACAATAGGTTGGACTCTGCTTTTGAAATCAACAAGGCTACAAAGTGACTTGCTTTCTTTAAAAACATTGTTTTGTTTTTTAAAATATTTTTTATTAAAAACTAAGAAAACATAACATAACATATATAACCTAACATTCATAACATAATAAACATTTTAAAATAAAACATACAAATAGTACACATACAACATACCTTGTTACATATCTAGACAAAACATAGAGCACTTCCCCTTTTTGTGAGATACAGCCTTATAATATTTTCGAAAAAGACTCTACCTCTGTATATCAGAAAGGGAAAGAACAAATATTCATTTTGACACCATTATCTTCAACTTTAATTACTTAATAATTATATGATAATTTCATATTAACCATATCGTTTTATTCAATAAATCCTTAAGTCTCCACATAGTGTTACTAGTATACTTTCACATCCCTATTCTTTCAGAAGTAAACCTTTTACGTCAACACCTTTTCTCTCGTTTTTACCTCCCTCCACAATATTACCTAGGGATTATCTCTCATTATTTTAACAGAACATTATCACTTCCCTACTTTTTCTTTATATATAATGTATTACTAGCATTAATGCTCAAGGTTGGAAACTTTTAATTGAAATTTCCTTATTTTCCAAAAACTCTGTAAACAGTTCCCAAGCTTTGTAAAATTTACTGTCTATCTTATTATCCAGTCTGTAAGTCAATTTGTCCATCAGTGCTATTTCCATGGTTTTTTCTAACTATTCATCCACTGTTGGGATGCAAGCTGATTTCCAATATTTGGCATAAACAAGTCTGGCCGCCACGATCAAATGCCATATTAGTCTTTTGGTGCAGAAATCCATGGAGTTGTTTTTAAAGGATGTGACTATTCTCCCCTTAGACTCTGTGTTTGTCTTTTTCTAGTTTTATATCCAACTAGGGTTACAGTTATGTCTGTGTTTACATGGAGGGAAGGTAACTTTAAATCAAACGCTAGCAGAGTTCCTGTGTTTTGAACAGCATCCTGAGATGAAGAAATTTAACAACTGTGCGAGAGATTAACAAAGTACAATCTTCAGGCTTCATTTTATCCTGAAATCACCCAGTGTGCACCTTCCAGGCCCTGTGGGAACATATGCCCCCAATTTATCTTGAAATCATAAACTGCACTCCCCAGAAATCTCTGAAGTTGTTCAGTTTGTCATTTAAACTTGGCAACACTAGTAGAAATTTATAATACCCCCCCCAAAAAAAAAACAAGGGCAAAAAGAAGGGTGAAAGATAGGTCAAGCCTGGACAAATAGGGATAGTTGGCCCTTATGGACAAAATGGCAGTATACAGGCAACATTGTAAAGAAGAGAAAAGTAGGTTCCTGTCAGTCTGAGCAGCCATTTACTGAAGGAGGTCCCCCCCGTGGAACCCAACCTTGTACCATAATCTAAGCTATGACTTTACCGCTGCCCATGTTAGGGTTTTAAGTCTACAATGCCATAAGTTTTCCCCTTTTTTCCCTAATGTCCTTTTTCTATTGTTCTGATGATGTTTCATTGGCCATGATGCTCTAAAGTAGTATGATGCTTCTTTTCCAATTTGTTTTTGTCGAGATTAAGACATGTGGTTCCTCAAATATCCATAGAATAAAAGAGCTGGAAGAGACCACAGGGGCCGTCCAGTCCAACCCCCTGCCATGCAGGAACACACATCAAAGCACTCCCAACAGATGGCCATCCAGCCTCTGCTGAAAATCCTCCAAAGGAGGAGATTCAACCACACTCCAAGGCAGCATAGTCCACTGCCAAACAGCTCTGACCATCAGGAAGTTCTTCCTAATGTTTAGATGGAATCTCTGTTCCTGTCGTTTGAATCCATTGATCCTTGTCCTAGTTTCTGGAGCCATGGAAAACAAGCCCGTTCCCTCTTTGATATGACATCCCTTCAAATATTTAAACATGGCTATCATGTCTCCTCTTAACCTTCTCTTCTGCAGACTAAATATACCCATCTCCCTAAGACACTCCTCATAGGGCATGGCTTCCAGACCCTTCACCATTTTGGTCGCCCTCCTCTGGACATGCTCCTGCTTGTCAAAATCCTTCTTGAAGTGAGGTGCCCAGAACTGGACACAGTATTCTAGAATTCATAGATTCCATAGATCAGCTGTTGTTGTATCAAAATATGGAAGAAACAAACATATTAGAAAAACAGGTATTTGTGAAATGACAGCTTCTATTTAAAGAATGCGGCCTTGATTTGAAAGTAAGATAAATTCTGGTTGAGAAATCCAAGGAGATTGGTACCCCTCCAAAAAAACAGTTGTAGATAATGTGCCAAAATATACCCATATGAGCCAGCTGTGCCCCATCCACTGGTCATGCTGATTCACTGATTCTTGTTGTAGGCACCGGCTGTCTGTTGCCAGGCAACAGAGTGCAGGGCTAGCAGGAGGCTGTTCGCAGACAAACTGAGGCAGCTGAGTTGTCAGTAGAGCTTGTCCGTTCAGGGTGGAGCAGACGCATGGTCAAGAGTCAGTCCAAAAGTTCAAGAATCTGTGATAACTGAAGCCCCTGTCAGAGCTGCTGCTGATGCGCAGCAGCTGTTGGTCCCTGTGGTTCTGGCTGGAGATGAGTCCTGCAGCTCAAGAGCTCCCCCTGCTGCCATAGACCAAGCAGGCTCGGACGTTCCTCTGCCTGCTCCTTTAGGGCAACAGGGATCCAGCTGTGATCCCGAGGATGCCCTGGAGCCTGCGTCAATCAGCCCACAAACAAGGCGGAGACTCAAGAGAGCTGAGCAAAGGGAGGCTTCCTTGATTAAGTTCAAGAAGCAGTGACTGGCCACACCTGTGCCTGGGCTATATAACTACCTGCCTAGAAGCTTTCCTTTGCTTGTGGCAAACTTTCTACAAGCCCTCTCCTTGCTTCCAGCACCTGATACCTTGGATTGATCTCTTGGCTCCTGACCTCTGGATTTTGGACTCTGACTATGGCTTTTGCTTGTCGATCAGGCTTAGGTAAATGGATTGCCTATGAGTAATTGCTTGTTTTGACTCCTCCTGGTGGGACTCTGCTATCTCTTCTTCTCCCTTCTCTGGGCTGGCTCACCACCTGGGTCTCTGACCTTGACAGAATCCAGTGGGCATCAAAGTCATACAGTCTAGAGGTCAGAAGCCAGGCAGACAGGAAGGAGGGAGTATGTAGCACATGAGGAAAGAGCCAGCAAACACACATTGTTTCTGGCATCAGGGCACCACCCTCTGTCTTTCTTAAAAAGGCTGGAGTCAGCAGGCTATCATCCCAGCTTGAGTAGCTTCCAGTGCACCTGTGTTTGCTTGTCCTCCTTCGAGGCTGCTGTTCACCTGGAGAAGCTGACTCCTGGCCTCTGACTATTCTGTAGCTTATTATCCAAAACATTTTCTCCAAGCTCTTCAGCCTAGGTGCACCAGTGCATTGATTAAGATGCCAAAGACAAAAAATGTGACCTTAAGCTGTGGTTTAAAAAAAAAAAAAACAGCCGGCATGGTCATGGTTCCATTACTTCCAGGTAACAACTCTGCTTTCATTTTTAGGGGCAGCCTCCTTTGTGGAATCTTCCTGTATAAGTAGATGGTCCAGGGGTTAAGGAGGTATCCAAGTGCTGAATCTACATCAAGAATAGGATTCAGTACCTGGAGAGAACCCATAACACCTGAAGATGCTGGTAACTCCTGGAGGTCCTATGGATGAACTTGCCATTAAACCAAGGGTGGAATCACTGTCCCACAATAATAAAACTTCTGGCTGCACCTACCTCTTGGTCTCTAAATGGGTTCATAGCCCCTACAACAAGGAAATTCCGCTAAAAGAATCCTTTAAGCTTTACATTAAGCTTCTGTGATATTTAATTCTGGTGCCATGCTGGCCAAGATCTTGCAATATCATACATAGATACAGTGACAAAGTTCTATTGTCATAACTGCTTCTGCTGATGCAACTCCCTAAAACCTACCTCTTGAGCCAAACAGGAGCCCAGCTGAAGGGTTTCTGAGACATGACAGATCAGGGCACTAGGAAATTATGCTTGTAATACTCTTCTAGTTTTAGAGCACTTTGGGGACAGCATCTGGAGAAAACCTGAATGGTCTTGCCACAACCACTTTTCTCAACATTCTCCACAATGCGGAGACTACTGCAGTTGTCATTTCTTAGCACTGTGATCTGTAGCACCTTGGAAACCCTTTGGTTGTGGTTCTTCCTAGGTTAAGAAGTTGGTTTTTGAGGTCATGTTATTGACCAAAAGTTATAAGTCCAATTTATGATCTCATAAATATTGAACAGGATGCGAAGCCAACAGGATTTTTAAATTAGCTTTTTTTTTAATTAACTGGCTTGCTAATAGAATTTGAGCCAAAGGGAAAGGCTATGTTATTTCATTTTTGGGTCTGTGCTAATCTTCTATTGCTAATTGGTAAGCAGCAAATAATTTTAATTTTCGTTTTCATATCTTACTTAGAAATCAGTAATCCTATTGAGCCCCAGGGAGTTAAACTTCTAATTTTCCTGAAAGAAAGGAAAGGTTGTCTTGGAGTTTTCACATTCATGTATTTGAGGTGCTGGAACATGTCCAAAGAAGAGCAACCAAGATTATCAGAAGTCTGGAAACCAAGCCTTATGTGGCATGACTTAGGAAGTTGGATATATTTAGCTTGAAGAAGAGAAGACTGAGAGGAGACATGATAGCTACCTTTAAACATCTGAAGGGATACCATGCAGAAGATGGAGCTTGTTTTCTGCTACTCCAGAGACTAGAATATGAACCAGTGGATTCAAATTACAAGAAGAGAGAGAAAGGGGGGGGAATGTTTTTATTCTAAGAGCTGTTTGACAGTAGAATAGACTGGCCTGGTGGTGCAGTGGTTAAATGCTGGTACTGCAGCCACAACATTGTGAGTTTGATCCCGCAGGGCTCTAGGTTGACTCAGCCTTCCATCCTTTTGTAGGTTGGTAACAGGAGTACCCAGCTTGTTGGGGTCAATTAGCCTACAACATTGTAAACCGCTTAGGGAGTGCTTAGCACTGCTAAGCAGTATAGAAATGTAACTGCTATTGCTATAGCCTTGGATAGTAGTGGAATCTCCATCTTTGGAGGTTTTTAAGCAGAGGTTGGATGGGCATCTTTTAAGTGTGCTTTATTTGGGCATTCCTGTGTGGAATGGGGTTGGACTAGATAGGGCTGCTCTAAGGGCCTTGCCACACTATACTGTTATAGTGTTATTATCCCAATTTCAACATCCAATGGAATCCTGGGGTTTGCAGTTTAGGGAGTGGAATTAAGAATTCTCTGCTCTTTGGCCTCAGGAAACTTCAAATCCCAGAATTCCACAGGAGGTTGAAAGTGGAATAATAGCACTAGAACAGTATAGTGCAGAAAGGCCCTAAGATTCTATTATTTTATATTAACTACTCCAAATCATGCAGTGAACTGAAACATTGATTGGAGCCTTCTCAGTGATTTGCTAATCATTCCCTAATATACACACAAAGCTATGAGATATGGCTGGACAAACATGCATATATGCGTAGACCAAGAGCCCAAGCAGCACCATTCCTGTAAAGGCTATTTGGGGAAGCTGTAAGGACAGTCTTCATTTTCACAGTGAAAATGGTCTAGGGGACACATTGTGAGGGTTTAATCCATTGCTTAGTTCCAACTAGAGTACATCTGCTACCTCAACGGGAACTTAGCAAACTGACACTTAGAAGTTGTATTGTTTCAATGGGTCTACTCTAGTTGGAACAAACCACTGAATTTAGAACAGGGCTGGGCCGGAAGGAAGGTTGGTGAGAGGGAGAGGTGAAGCCCAACTGGTACCAGCCTTGACTTAATTTTGGCATCATGTTAAAACATAGCTTTTTATCAAAGCCTTTGGGGTCTTAGGATCTTGGCTCAAATTATTATTATTATTATTATTATTATTATTATTATTATTATTATTATTTTGTTAACTGCCTCTCCCAAAGGTTGAGGGGGGTACACCATAGACACAATTAAAAACAAATGATAGCTAAAATACACCAAAACCACAAAACCATTTAAAATGCAAATATCTCATAATTAAAAATATAATTAAAAGTATGATTAAAAATAGACTGGCTATGTCTGCCGGAAGAGATAGTTGATTATGTTCCATATGTTTTTAAATTGGTTTAAATTGGTTTAAATTGATGCAAACTGTTTGCTACTGAAATAGACTGCCTCAGAGCGTGGCAAACTCTCTTTCACTGGAGATCTTTAAACTGAGGTTGAGTGCCGTTCTCTCAGGAGTGCTTTAGCTGAGTCTTCCTGCATGGCAGGTTGTTGAACCCGATGGCTCCTGGGTTCCTCTCCAATTCTATGATTATACGTTTATAATTGAGAGGCAGTGTGGTGTAGTAGTTTGAGTTTTGGGCTATACCACTGGAGACCAGGGTTCAAATCCTTGCTCAGCTGTGGAAACCTAATGGGTCACCTTAGGCAAGCCACACACTCTGAGCCTCAGAAGAAGGCAAAGGCAAACCCCCTCTGAACAAATCTTGCCAAGAAAACCCACAATAGGGTCACAATAAGTTGGAAACAACTTAAATAAACACTACTACTACTATAATCAACGAGAGAGAGAGAGAGAGAGAGAGAGAGAGAGAGAGAGAGAGAGAGAGAGAGAGAGAGAGAGAGAAGAGAGAGAGAAGAAAGGAAGAAAGGAAGAAAGGAAGAAAGGAAGAAAGGAAGAAAGGAAGATTAGCATGTGAAAAGATGTATGAGCCAGATCTGATACTGAAAACAATTCCTGCACTGAGTTAGTACTCAGACCAGAGCTTTCCAAACTTTTCATGTTGGTGACGCACTTTTTTGACATGCATCATTTCGTGATACAGTAATTCAGTAAGTGAAGTCAGCCCCTTCACCCGAGCCTGGCCCGCTGCTGTCGCCACCCTCGCTGGTGTCTTCCTTGGTTCAGGGCAGCAGCAGAGGCAGCCCCCCACCCAGACGTGACCCACCACTGCCACTGCCCTTACCAAAGTCTTCCTCAGTCCAGAGCAGCGGCAAGGCAGCCCCTTCATGTGGGCCTCGCTCACTGCGGTGGCAGGAGAGGCAGCCCCTTCACCCATTACGTTTGTATGACACACCTACACACTGCAGGCGACACACTAATGTGTCGCAACACACAGTTTGGAAAGCTCTGACTCAGATAGTTTGTTGTGGTGGTGTGTCTTCAAGTCATTTCCAGCTTATGGCAACTTATGGGGTTTTCTGGGGCTGAAAATGCCTGATAGTACTGCTCTACAATTCAGTATCCATCAGTGGAGATTGATGGTTTCTGTGTCAGTGGTCTGGTGAATCTAGTCCAGTTTGTAGTAGGAGTTGCTATCCAACATGCTGAACACTTTCCCCAAACTAAATTCAGTACCTTGGAGAGCTCCATTAAAGTTCAAACTACAACCTAGCATAGCCACCACTTGGCACCAGACGGGTTGTAGAGAAAAACAAAACCTACAGTCTTTTCCCCCTCTGCTACCAAGAACTGTGAAAGTGCTGCACTTAAGGGTATAATAAAGACTCAGATGGATCAGACTAAGGTGAAATTAATCTGGCCTTATTGTCTCCACCACCCTCCTTATTTCTAAGTGAGGATGTCAGTTATTAGTATTAATATTAGCTGACATGAAAAGAAAGCAGACAAGGTGTGTCATCTGATCAAGATTTTTGGCCCAAACCTATTTTCCTTAATAATCAACCATCAGAGAAACCTGCCCACTTACTTATGCTGAGACCACTTTAATTAACCTTTCCTGCTCAGCATTATTTATTTGAAAAGCACTCTGAAATTATTCACACAGTTTTTTATATGCAGCTCTGTCTTGGTGGGTTCTTTTGACACTGGCTCCATTAGATACTCATCAAGGCCCTTTTATGTTGCAGGGAAATGAATGTTGATTTTGACAAATGTAAGCTAGTGGTTTCCAGAAGACTGTTTTCTTACTGTCAAAAATAAAAAAACCCTAGGCTTTCCTGTCCTGCTTTGTATTTTTCAAGTTTAACATCACTAAACTGGCATTGCTGTCCCTCTCTTTCAAGTGGAAATGATTCCAAAGTCTGAAATCAAAAAATGGGTGGGGGGGTTGTAAAGGCATACTTAACAGCACAGTATGGGGGAAATATAGTTTTTTGGGGTGCTAAATAACTTCCGTTATAATCATCCAGTGAATCTATTACAGGTTTCAATCTGAACGTTAAAGGAACTATCCAAGATGTTGAACCTATTTGGGGATACAGTTCAGTACACTGGAGAGCTCCATTAATGTTGGATTTGCACTCCCTTGGATTTACACTCAAAATTACATCATTGCCCCACTGACATGGGATGGTGATACAATAAATGGGAATACAGCACAAATTACATCCCAAAGTTAGCACTGACAGAGCACATATTAAAGTGTAAAATTCATTTGCACAACCACATGGGGGGAAAAAAGAGGTGGACATGTGTAATAGAGCTTAAACTGCATCACACTTTATTAACAACCTCCAGGGGAGCCTACCCTAAAGAGGAACTATGGTAGAAGCTGGAGGTCCACCATGACCTCTCCTTTTCCAAGTAAAGGTGAGCTACCAGGGCCCCACTGCCAATCTGTTCCTTTACAGGCTGTCAGCAGCCAGCCCACCATCCTGAGTGACTTGCCCTGTCTCTATCAGTACAAAAGTAATTTTTCTGACTTCTGCTTAAAAGACCCTTTGCCCAAGTTCATTGCTAGCCAAATCCAAAAATCCAGGACCAAAACTATTACAATGGCCAGGCTGATACAGTCTTTATGATCACCATGGCACAGACATTGATGGACAGTCCATTTTCAGACCCGTGCAGAGGACTCATGTGTGTCTGTGCTTCCAAGTCACCTGTTGACTTATGGTGACCCCATGATTTTCATAGGGTTTTCTCAGGCAAGGAATACTCAGAGGTGATTTTGCCAGTTCCTTCCTCTGAAATACAGCTTGCAGCACCTGGTATTCATTGGCAATCTCCCATCCAAGTGCTAACCAGAGTTGACCCTGCTTAGTTTCCAAGATCAGACAGGATCTGGTGTCTTGAGGGTACTCAAGACTTAACCTTATAGCCCCAAATTTTTGGGGGCCCAAGTGACCTGAAGGATTGCCACCACCCACATGCGCCTACATGTGCTCACCCAAAATAACTTGAAGCATTTATTTTGGGAAGCCTAGTCTGAACATTGAGAGCCAGCGTGGTATAGCAGTTTCAGCTCTGGACTATAACCCTGGAGACCAGAGTTCAGTTCCCCACTCAACCATGGAAACCCACTGGGTGATCTTGGTTGCATCACACACACACTCAGTCCCAGAAAATCGTGTGGTATGTTTGCCTTAAAGTCATCATGAGTCAGAAACTACTTGAAAGCACACGACAACAACTCTGAACATTGAAGAGGGAATCAAAATATTTTCAATAGAAATTTATGGAGGAATGTCACTTCAGCTCTCAGACTATATGATGAAAATTTTACCAGAAATGTTCTGGTGTGGTTCGAGATGCTCCATGTATGAAGCTGTTGTGACAGGGCTCTTCTTCTCCTATATTGGTGTGTTGGGTCCCTAATCTGATAAGGCACCCTGTTTTTACCACACAGCTCTGCCTTCCCCCCTAGAACACCACTGTTGTGTAAAAGACTGAGGATTTTCAATGTTTATTTAGAACCAATTAATAATTTTATAGTATTGTGTTTTCTGTGTTGCCTTATCTACTGTATACAACTCAAGCCAAGTCAGTATTTACAAGGATGAATTGTAACATTCATTAAGATAACAATAAGAATAAAGTAGGATGTTTAACTTCAAATGCAGGTCAAGCTTGATACATCTCCTCAGTGCACTTATTAGATAGGGAACTCCCTGCTCAGAAACAGTTTGATTATATCTTCAGACTTTCATATAAGGCACAAGTATCATATAACAGCCCTTTGGCTAAACTCTCACCAAAGGATTAACCCCAATCTAGGTTGTATGCTCTGACCAGATCCTACTAGGGTTCAATTACTTTTCTGCTTCTCATTAGGCTTCATCTGAGAACCAGATCTCCCAAACCAGTCACACTCTCTGACCAATTAAGGGACTGTACTCCTTAGCTCTTTACTAGGCTCTCAGTGAAGGAATCCAATAGCACAGGTACTTGGCTTTATATATTTGGAAATGTTATTTGGAAGTTTTTAGACAGAGGTGGATGGTCATCTGTTGGGAGTACTTTGATGTGTGTTCCTGCATAGCAGAGGGTTGGACTGGATGGCTTCTGTGATCTCTTCCAACTCTATGATTCTACCATTCTATAACTTTTTCTCTTAGCCAGAAGCTCCTCCCACATACTTCTGGGTTGGGTTTTTCTCCCAAGGTGGTATTCTGGTCACCAAGCAACCTGCTTCCAGGCTGCACTGCCACATCAAATAGCCACACCCCCAGAACTTTGTCAAAGATGTTAATCCTGACTGTTGAAATCTATGACTAAGCTTATTCCAGCTTGGCCCCAGATCACATTGCAAGGTCACTGTGTGGAAATTTGTACATATTTCTACACCAGCAGCTGGTGGATACAATCTCAATGGACAAGAAACCCATTCTCTGTTTTAGCCTGGACTTTAAAGGAGATATAGTTCAGCATCTTGAGTTATTCCTTTAAAATTCAGAATAAACCCCAAACTTGATGTGCTGCCCCAGGAACCTGTAAGCCATCAGCTGCCTCTTTTTTACAGTCATTGTTAGTCTATGGCGATTTCCACACAGGGCGAGGGAATCGCCCCATGCCAGTACTTACCAGACTTCTTGGCTCCACGCTTGGATCCAGGCTGGTCCAGAGCAGTGCGTGGCCGCCGCTCCGCACTGCTCCGGGGACGAAAATGGCAACTTCCGGTTGGTCGAGGCTCTCCACCAACTGCTGAAGCTCGCCAGCCTAAAGCCCACCCCCGGCAGATCGCAGGCTCGCACTGGTGAGAGCCTGCAAATCTGCACCAGAGCACGGGCACAGAGTGGCGCCCCGTGCTTTTGAAAAACCTCTTTCAAGCGGTCTTTCAAAAGCACGCTGGACAACCACTTCGGGTCGTTCTGGAGCGGGCTGAGGTGCGGAACTACACTAAGAAGGTCTGACCCAGTCCGCTCCCAGGTGCAGACATCCTCCCTGGAGGACACTCTGCACCGTTTTTTTAAGCCCATGTGGAAATGGCCAAAATGTGCATTTCTTTCAAAACAGATGCCTTTTTGCACACATTTCCCCATATTTAGGAATGTTTTTCACCCGACGCATTTTTAATGCACATTAATTTTTCAAAGGCTTGTATATTTAGGAAATTGCATCAGCAGTTCAGAAATGTATAAAAGTCTGACCGCAAATTATGTTTTCAGTCCACACCTAGCAATCATGCAAAAAAATGTGAAACCGGGGAGTTTTTCCTCTATCCCCAGTGCTATATGCCATCTTCCAGACTTCATAAGAGACCATGCCTCATAATGATCTTATCTTATTACATTGCCATCAAATGCATTCAGCATGGAAATTGCTAAGCGGCTGATTTGTACAGGTCTGGCAAATTGCATTTACAGGTAAACTTAATGTAGACTCTAGTGGAAAAATCAAACTCATTTATTCATGGATAACTGCACATTAATAATAAAATAACAGTCAAAAGTCCCCTGGTTGCTCTCTCTTCATTATTGCTGTTGTATGCCTTCAAGTTATTTCTTACTTATGGTGATCCTAAGGCAAACCAAACACAGGGTTTTCTTGGCAAGACTTATCCAGAGGAGGCTGAAAGAATGTGACTTGCCCAAGATCACCCAGTGGATTTCCATGGCCAAACAGGGATTCGAACTCTGGTCTCCAGAGTCATAGTTCAGTGCTCAAACCACTACACTGGCTCTAACCTCTTCATTATAGAATGTCATTATCACTTAGAAAAAAAGTTCCTAACAGGGCAATATTATTCCATGTAATCATATAGTGGAATACTGTATCTGTTTCTAGGCAGCACAATTCAAGAAGAAGATTGACAAGCTGGGACATGTCCAGAGAAGGGCCACCAAGGTAATCAAAAGTCTGGAAAGCCTTACAAGGAATGATTTGGGGAGCTGGGTATATTTGGCCTGGAGAAGAGAAGACTGAGGCCCTTTCTGCAACAGGCAATTAGAACGAGGCAGTGCATCCTTTCACAGAGGTCGTCTGCACCGTGGAGCGGACTGGGAGCAGACTACTTACCGGAGATCCTCACCTCAGTCCGCTCCAAAACGACTCCAAGTGGTCCTCCAGCGTGTTTTCTAAAGTCCGCAAAAAACAGGTCTTTATTTTCCTGGAACGCGCCATTGCGTTCCTGCTCCCTTGTGCAGATTCGCAGGCACGCACCAATGTGAGCCTGCGATCCATGAAGGGCGGGCTTTAAGCATCGCAAGCTTCAGCGGTTGGTCAGGACCCACGACCAACCAGAAGCCGCCATTTTGGAAGCCAGAAGCCACCATTTTGGAAGCTGGAAGCTGCCATTTTGGAAGCCGGAGCTTGTGGATCTACAGACCTCGCACTGCTCCCATTTGCCCTGAACCTAGGAGGGGCCCTGCAGAAGGGCTTCAAGGACAGTCCGCGTTGCTTTGGACCCCAGAAGAAGCGATAGGTAACGGCATGGAGCGATTCCCTCACCTCGTACGGAAAGGGCCTGAGAAGTGACTGTCAAAACCAAGGAGATCTGGACCAAGCCAGGGTTATGACACTCGGGTCTGCTTTAAACTCTCCCTGTCCCCACTGGCTTCTTCTCCCAGTTTATCTCTCTCTACTGCTTTCCCTAAATCTGCACCTTTGCAGATCTAGGGCAAAACATGGATTAGCTTATCCAAATGACTGTGTCACTGGTGGTAGTGTGTACACCCAATCCAGGGCAAAGAGACACACTATTGAAACTGCTCTTTGTAAAAAAAGTTAATCAAATCTTTATTTAACTGTCAAGGGAAAAGGTAGTTGGTCAATTAAAGATTAGCAAGCAGCACAACCCTTGTATATTGAAACCAACAAACACTCTCTCACACACACACACACACACACACACACACACATTCTCAGATGGATCTCTCTCTCTCTCTCTCTCTCTCTCTCTCTCTCTCTCTCAACTCCCAACTCTTCTCTAGAACTCTGTTTCAGTTAAATTTCAGTTACAGTTACTCTCTCCCCTCCATCTAGCCCCTCCCTCTGGCTAGCCCGGGGTTCCATATTCCACAGCCAATCAATTTTAAATTCTCCTGGTTGCTAGGGTGGCTCTGTTGCTATGCCCCCCCCAGTGACATGATAGCCATCTTTAGATATCTGAAGGGACATCACATAGAAGATGTAGAAGACAAAACAACCTTGTTTCCTGCTGCTCCAAAAACTTAAACATGAAGAAATGGATTCAAATTATAAGGAAAGAGATTCCAGTTAAACATCAAGAAGAATTTCTTTACTGTAAAAACTGTTAGACAGAGGAATAGATGGCCTCCGAGAGAGGTGGTGTTTACTTCTTTTCGACATCTTCACACAGACCTGTTATCCGAAGAGATGGGGCATTTTAGGACCCTCCTGCAATGCCAGCTTCTCATTGGAATTTGGGGGAAGTGTACCTCAAGAGAAGTCTGCAAAAGGAGGGTAACAGTGGGATCTTTTCACCTATGTATACTGGTACTGATGCAGAGAGATGTTCCAATAAACAGAATGCTTTATTGCAAAAAAAGCAAGCACACACAGACAAGAAATCAGATACTCTCAAGAGTCATACAAGGCTATCAGAAAATAAGGCTCGAAAGGTTGGGTGGGAAGAAATTTAGGGATGGAAAGGGGTGATGTTTACAGGTTCTGAAGGAGTAGAATGAAGAGCAGAGGCTCAGATGAGCATCTGAGGATAACACAAAACTAACAGCAATGCTGACAGTCTGAGATGTTACAAACTGCTGAGGCAAAAAATCAGGCTTTAAATACCCTTTTCCACACTTAAGGGGTGTTCTGGCAAAGCTTAAAAAACTTTCTCATGCACATGACTGACCAAAGGGTTCTAAAATAGAAGACTGCCTTGACACTAGATTGACAGAATCTATGGAGACTCATGATAATCTCTGGAAGTTTGGAGTGGGGTGGGTGGGTAGGAAAGGTCTCTGGTTGAGATCAAAAGGGATGGTCTCTGAATTTCTTATTGGGCTTGTTTTGGAAATGCAAAAATCTGAGATGGAAGGAGAGATTAGCTTGGACCCCTATGCCAGGGCCCTTCCATGTATTCTTCTTTGAACTTTATGGCCTGGCTTGGCAGCAGCTCTCATGGGATGCCTCAGATCAGTGTTGCTTTGATAATGTATTTTCCAGCCATAAATATGTTCAATTTATATAAAAAATGTTCAATTTATATAAAAATGATATTCCTCACCAATCTTGCTATCCCACAGGTTGAGGGTATAAGGTATGGTAACAGAGGTTGGGTGACCACCTCTTAGGAGTGCTTTAGTTGTGTATTCCGTGCATGGCAGAGGCCCATGTTGTCCTTTCCATCTCTTTGAATTCCATAGTTCTACAGGCTTCCCAAACTTATCTGACAGTTTAGGAATCGGAGCACTGTCAGAAACAGAATCGGTGGAAAAATGGAACCCATTTGCTGTAGCGTAGGGACATGAAGGACTTAAGGAGGTTCACTTGGGACCAACTGCGCACACTGCTTGGAAAGTCTTTCAGCTGGTTTGGTACCTTTTCTTCCCCTCTCAGCTCACCTTGCAGGCAGCACACACATGCAAGCAATCTCAAGCAAGCCTCCGTAGGCAAGAAGAACTGATGAAAGAGTGGAACCATCACCAAATTAATGGACCTTGCCCTTTATTTGGAAGCAATGCTAGAGCGAGTCATCAGATAACAGGTCATTGAAAGGCAGGGGCTTCCTGCAATTGTGTTCACTTGCCACTAAAATTCACTGCAAACACTGTAACGTTCATGATTGATTCTTGTGTTATCTTGTGTTATTGATTCTTCAGTTATTTATATGTAACACATGTTTTACAAAATGAAAGGTTTTAAAAAAAAAAAAACAGAAAGGCAGCTGACAGCCACAGTTGGGCTCAGGCCATGTGCCCTGTGTTACTCATACATCAGCAGCCTTGACCTATCCTCTTCAGCTAAATCTGTGTTCAAAAGAGAAAAATATTAGCACATGCTTGGGTGTAGATGAATACAACCATAGCTGTTTCCATGGGCTTCTGGAACTCGAGAAACCAGTGGCCGTAACTACAGAAACGACCATTGGTTCCCTCATGTACAACATCACATTTTGTGCCGAGGCAGCTGACAAAGAAGGGAAACCTTTATAATAAACTCCAGTTAGACCAATCTCACACCCTATCTTATGTCCATCTCAGTGTTGTGTCAAATATAGAACACAAACCAGTTGAGTAAGCTTTTGGACTTTTCACTTTGAGGCATAGCACAGTGCAAATAGCAAACACACACATAGCAAACACACCCCAATGATTTCAAATCATGTTTCTTCCCCCAAGCATAAGGCAGAGGGAAAGGAAAGGAAAGGAAACAAGAGAAAATGTTCCAAATAAAACATTAGGCTCACATTTAAAGAAAAAAAAATCTTTTTTCAGTAGATTTTGTAAAAAGAAAAACCTCTTTCTCCTAGCTGATATGTGAAAGAGAGTCAATAAAGGAAGCCTGTGGCCACTGGTGTTTACCTCTGGATATTGTTGCTTTTAGAGAAAAACAAGGTACAATCTTAATGATAAGAGAAAAAAGGGAAAAAAGAGAAAAAGTTGTCTGTTTCCATTTTTTTCAATTTGGCAACCGAGATGTGTGACCCAAACAGGCATGAGAAATGTTTAGACAGGACAAAAAAATGGGAAAGGGACAAGGCATGTAGCATCACTTTTAAGTCTAACTGATTTATTTTGGCATGAGATTTAATGGATTTCAATCCAGTTCTTCAGATACATTGAGGGAGCACAGTATTTAAGCCACAGGTTTTGAGTGGAATCATATAGCTCTGAGAGTGGGAACATAGTGGAAGAGAATACAGACAGATGCAAATTGTTACCCCAGCAACAGATCTTTGGAAGGTTGTGTTAGATGATGCAGAGACCCTCTGAATGTTTATGGCCAGTGTCGCAATTTTTATTTTTCTTAAGTCCATTACTCACTGCGCCAACCCCACAATTGAATAAAGCTGCTTAAATACTTAGAGCTGGGACTGTACTCCGTCAATGCATCTGGACAGGGTGACAGAAATTCATCAACACTTGTGCTAAAATAAATCCGTTAGCATTAAAAGTGCCACTAGATTCCTCCCCACCCATTTTTTTTCCTTTCAAGACCAAGCTAGACCAAAAGTTAAACAGGTCAGTGGATTTTATGCAGATATAGCAAACATCTTTTGGCACAACAGATGGCATTTACCAAGAAATTCTTCTTCACAGTCTTGCACATCCCTTGCACTGAAAGCATGTCTCATTGTCAAGTAGATCTTAATGGGTACCTGTCTTTCTGAATGGCCATTTCCGCACTACACTCTTATAGCACGATTATTCCACTTTCAACATCCTATGGAATCCTGGGGTTTGCAATTTAGGGAGGGGCCAGCTGGCCCCTCCCTAAACTGCAAACCCCAGGATTCCATAGGATGTTGAAAGTGGAATAATCGTGCTATAAGACCGTAGTGCGGGAATGGCCAATGGCTCCACTTTAGTTGGGACTCACAACAGGATTTAGGCAGAAGTGAAAGGTTTTGACTTGCAGAACTCTGCTTACACCACAACGATCTGAACGCATTCATTGTAGCATAGTGAAAAAGCACAGCCGTGTGCGTAAGGGAGTGTACACACATGTATAACACTGGCAGAATTCCTGAGTATATCTTTATTCTTGTCTAAGCTGTCATTGTACATATTGTATGTGCTTGTTTGTTACATTTACATCTCATTTTTCCATCCAACAAACACAAAGAGGCATACGTAGAACACATATTCAGCTATTTGTGGAGAATGACGGTTTTCAGAGAGTTCTCCAGTGAACACCAGTTCTTGAAATGGATGAAGATTTTCCGATATCCATTCCACTTCATTCACTCCATTCATTAAGTATTGCCTTTCTCATTCTCATTCTCACCCTAAAGTTTCTCATCATTTGACTGAAGAACTTCCACATTGTACCAGCACACCATATCTTGCCTTTAAAATACTTGGAAGAATCTACAAAGAAGATCAAGAGAGTTTCGTCTCTTCTTAAATGTATGGGCATATTTTAAAAAATGAGATGACCAACTCCTTTGCCCATAGGATTGCCACATTTTCTCCAATATTTTCAGAGCTTGGCAGGTCCGATACCCAGAAGGCCTACTAGAATCTCTGATATTCCTGCCATTTGAATGCAGAATACCGAAACTATAGAGAAAGAACCCTTCACAGAATAAAAGCTGAAAACAACTCTTTAAAAAAAATGACAGAAGACTAATTAACCCACTGGACTTGATAATTAAAGATTTCAAATTCAGGGGAATTTAAAAGGCATCATTTCCCTCCTTGTCTTGGGCATGGGTTCTCTTTATCTGATGTATTGCAAACTTGACAGGTATGCTACCCTTCAGTTCAGAGCTCCAAAGTTACAGGCAGCAAAAGAAAAGGCTGATCCCAACAGAGAGTGATGAAAAATGTATCAGATGTCACCACTTTCTAAATTGCCTGTCAAATGGGGAAAAAATATATAATTTGCATAAAAAATTTGGCAGGCATGATTCCTCAAGAAAATAATCAGTTACCTCCATATTTTATTCCATTTGACTTTAAAATGCTAAAGTTACGGGTGGCAAAAGACAAGGCAAACCTCGCACTGAAAATAATGATACGCCGTTAGGGAAAAAATTGAATTAAAAGATGAGAAACAGAAGACCCACTGTTGAATTAGTTAAATGCAAATTTCTATGAAATGAAGAAAGTAGTTTCAAATGTGAAAAAGGAAGTGAGGAGGCATAACTAGTCATGTTCTTCTTCATACGTGTTGCTGTTGCACGCCTTAAAATTGTTTCTGACTCATGGTGGCCCTAAAGTGACTCTATCATGTTTTTTCTTGCAGGAGGGGGCAAGATTTATTTAAGAGAGTTTGTTTTCCTCTGAGACTGAGGTCCTTTTTGCAGGACAACGTTCTTGCGCATTGTCCCATCATAATCCCAACAGGATCCCTGCAAGTATGGGAGCGTGTCCCCAATGCTCCTTTCTGCACCTGACTGCCCACCTGTGGAAGAGAGAGCGAGGCACACCCTCCTTCCCTTTGCACTGCAGCCAGCCTTCTTCCCATGCTGCGGTGGGGAAGGAAGCGCATAATCACACTTCCAGACCTTCTGCATGGCTGGCTGCAATGGAAGGCTTGCGCAATGGAGGGGTCATTGATGGAGTTTTTCCATCAATGATATACCCCATAATGATGCCAGCTGATGATGTGAGGAATGCAGGACTGTGACAATGTCATGCAGAATCATTGTCGTGGTCCCACTCCTCTCACGTCCCCATGCTGGGAGGACACCATCCTGCAGAAAGAGCCTGAAAGAGTGTGACTTGCCCAAGGTCACCCAGTGGGTTTCCATGACTGAACAGGGATTTCAGCCCTGATCTCTAGCATGCAGGTCTACTATACCATGCTGGCCCTTTATTCATATATGACATGAAGGTATATCCTTGTCCACCCTACCTGATGATCTTAGAAGCCAACACCTGGCATCCATGAGCATTTTCCAAGACACCAGCAAGCTGAGAAGACTTACTGTTGATAAGTGTATCAGCCAGCCCATTTCACACCTATAAAAGTTCTTCCTGACCTGCACAGCTGAGTAGGGATGCAAATCTTCATTTGTTCTCTCAACTTCACCTGGCCTGCAAGATGTTTTCCAACAGTCTCAGGAGAGTTTGCAGATTTACAAGGATGACTCATTTGTGCAAATTGACTAAACCATGCACATTGCAAGCTAAACAGTGACAACTGCTGTCTTGTTGTATGGAATTTTAGGCCAACATCCAACTCACTTTTGCATAGCATAAGTATACACCAGTACAGATATTCTGGGTCAACTGAATGTGCAGGGACAACTAGGACTGTCAGGTCAGGATTGCCCACACTTTGAGATTTCAGGGTCAAAACCTGTGACCTAACATGTCTGATATCACAGGGGATGGACTCTAGTGATGTCATTAAGAATAATACCTTAAGCATCATAGAGCCCTTAAGCAGCCATCACAGAGCCAAAGCCTGAGCCAGAACCTGACCTAGGACCTAGTGAGAAGCATGAGGAGCCACCGGAGGAGGCTGCACAGATGGAGAAGATGATAGGAAGCATGGTGAATTTCCAGACAGAACTAGAATGTGCTGCTGGTAAGCTCATAGTCATTGAATTCTCTGCCACATGGTGTGGACCATGCAGAATGATCAAGCCCTTCTTCCATGAGCTTGTTGAAAAGTGTCCAGATTTACTATTCATTTAAATTGATATGGATGATGCTTAGAACATTGCTGCTTGACCGTGATGTCAAGTACATCCCAACAACCCAGTTCTACAAAAACCATGAAAAGGTGCTTGAATTTTTTTCTGGAGCCAACAAAGACAAGCCAAGAAGCTGAAGTAACCCTTGTTTCTGGTTCATGAAATGCAACTATTAAGTTACAGCCTTTTCTACATAAGTGACCAAGTTAGCATGGGTATCCAAGCACACTTTGACTCTTCAGACTGTAAATGAAAAGAATTAAAATAGTTTTTAAAAAAGGAAAAAAAGAATGATATCTCAAGCATCAACCACATCTGTGCAGCTTATGCTATTTAGATTTTTAAGAAGCCTAGCAAATATTTATTTATTTATTTATTTATTTTATTTATTTATATCCCATTTTTCTCCCATACAACACCCAAACCATCTCACATTATAAGTTAGAACAATGCAGCTAAAAACTATCTGGAATGAAAAAATGTTTAAAGCATTAAATGCAATCTTAGAATCATAGAATCATAGAGTCGAAGAGACCACAGGGGCCATCCAGTCCAACCCGCTGCCTCTTAAACATTAGCTTAAAACCATTAAAAGCACATTAAAACATACCCATTGCACTAGTCTAACCAGATTAAAAATTGAAGACCTGTTTAAATAGGAAGGTCTTGCCCTGCTGGCAGAAGAAAGACAACTCAGCCTTCCTAGGCAGAGAGTTCCATAGCCTGGGAGCAGCCACTGAGAAGACTTTCTCCCAGGTCCTTACCAGCTGTAATTGTGAAGATGGTGGAAGTGAGAGAAAGCCTTCCTCTGAAGACCTTGACACTCTAGTAGGCTTATATAGGAATATAAAGTCTTTCAGATAACCTGGACCTAAGCCATGTAGAGCTCTATAGGTAATAAACAGTACTCTGGATTTTCAAATAACCAAGGAAAATATATATGTGTACATACTTTTAGGCAGTTCTTTCATCCTGAGATTCCTCCCCCTTGTCATCAGGAACATAGAAAAGGAGGTAGGCCCTCAGTCTTTGGGATAGACCCTGAGAACTGGGAACTCTAGCATCAAGGTGTTGAGTTCACCTGTTGTGCATCTGCAGATGAGCAACTTAACCACCAAAAATGAAGCAGAGAGGGCTTTGTGTGTGCTTATCTAATAACTGGTTACACTAGGCTTCACACTTATGCAATCACTAAGAAAGCAGAACAGGTGCAGGATGTGGGTGTGGGTGCTTTGCTTCAGAAAAGGAAAAGACACTAGTTTTGGACAGAGACATTTTGGACACACTGCAGAAACTTTGGTTTTAAAAAGGCTATTTGCTCTTTCCTTCTCACACTGGATGCAGGAACTGTCATAGGAGGGTAGAAACTCTTAACAGGCTAACTTGATAACAAAAAGTAATTTAGCTAGATGCCTCCAAATCCCTACCACTGAGTGCTGAAAGTGACATGTGTGTGTGATATGTGCACCTTCACACTCCATCTTGCAGATAAGAATTCCTAAAGCAGCTAATAGGATTATTTAAAAGCACTAAACATATAAAACATGTGTGTCTCTAACTACATGCCAGCCAATGTGCTAAATCCAGCTGGTATTCTCAATTAGAGTAGACCTGTTGAATCATTGGGGCTTACATAAGTGTTGCTTTAACGTTCAGCAATTGTTTCAGTTGGTCTGCTCTAGCTGGAACAAACAGCTGGATCTATGCTGTATGTTTGTGTGTATGTACCCGTATGTTCCTCAATGTTTTCCTGCCCTTACTTGCTTTAAATCAATTTTTTCAGTAATTACAGCAAATGGCACATGTTAATTAAATGCAATCTTAGAATGCAAATAGCACACAATTAAAATGACTCTCCTGGCTCATGTACCAGAAAAAAAACTGCCAGTTCTTTTTGGAAATCAATCTGCCTCTAACACATTAAGCAAATAGGACAGGAGCAGTAACAGCTGGTGCAGCAGATTTGGTGATCTGCCTGAAGATTAAAGAAAGACTGTTGGGATGCCTTCCATATTATAGTAGTGGGATATGTAGTCCAGCATTAGGTAGCAGCTTGCTTGCAACCAAAGTCTAGGAACCAGAGACCATTAGGTAAACAAATGCTAGGAATGCGCAGATAAGCTCTGCCAGGCTCTCGCTGCTTCAAGGTCTCTTAAAAGAGGGAGGGGGAAGGATGGGATTCTTAAGTACTTGCTATTGCTTTTGAACTTTAGTCCTCTCACTGAAGTCTTGTACGATGTATCTCACTCCAAATAAATAGTGTTTATGCACTGTACTATGTGTGTGTGTGAATTCCGTTCCTGATAAAGACCATTAATGGGGTGAGGAAGGACGCAATGGCTGAGAATTTCCTTGCAGTAATCTTTATTCTGGTTTAGCACAATGTCACCAGTGAGAGTTATTACGCCCATTTGTTTCAGCCCACTCTGCAATAGTGTCACAAGACTGCTGCCATGTCATTTTGGGCGTCTTTTCCACTTGACATAAACTAGCACAAATTCCTTGTGGAGGAGCTCCTCAATGAAATCTCCTTCTCCTTAAAATCCTAAAAAGTGGCAGGGTGGATAGCAAGGTCAGCGTATATGGCCATTTCCGCACTAGCCTGTTGTAGTGCTATTCTTCCACTTTCAACATCCTATGGAATCCTGGGGTTTGCAGTTCAGGGAGAGGCCTCAAAGGGAACTGCAAACCCCAGGATTCCATAGGACCTTGAAAGTGGAATAACAGCACTACAACAGGCTAGTGTGGAAATGGCCTGTGTCATGTTTATTGCTTCCAGTTTTCTTAGATAATTTCATAGGAAAATGATTGTCTTTAACCACAACAGTACTCCCTTAACCACGGTTTTGCTTTCCATGGTTTCTGTCACCTGCAGTCATCCATGGTCTGAAAATATGAAAAATACGTAAGATATTCTGAGAGAGAGAGAGAGAGAGAGAGAGAGAGAGCACATTCACATAACTTTTATTACAGCATATTGTTACAGTTGTTCTATTTTATTATTAGTTCCTGCTGTTAATCTGTTTCTGTCCCTAGTGCCACAGTATATATGAGGTCCAATACTATCCATAGTTTCAGGCATCCACTGGCAGTCTTAGAATGTATCCACCACAGATATGAGAGGGCTATCATATGTGCCAGCTTTGTGTGTTGGTTTGAGCATCGGACACTGGGGCATCGGAGACCAAGATTCCATTTCCTGCTTGGCCATGGAAACCCACTGGGTGACCTTGGGTGTGTCACACACACTCAGCCCCAGAAAACCCCATGATAGGTTTACGTTAGGGTTGCCGTAAGTCAGAAATGACTTGAAGGCACACAACGACAACTGTATGTGCAATTTTTACAAAACTTGAGATGCCAACCTTGGTATCCATTCCCTTCTGGTCTCAGCTAACATTGTTTCCCGTCATGTACCTTCCTATGGAACAATTTGGCTCCTAGTGACATTCAAGTCTCCAAGCTCCACGAGCCCATCACACTTTTAAGAAAGAACTTTAAAAACCAGATCATCAGAATGGGCAAACTGGAAATGTGGAAACAACTTTTTTACCCAAGGTTAATTCAACATATGCAAATCCACTGAATCTGTGAACTTTTGTTATTCCCACACTAATGTGTGCTTTTTACACGTTGTTCTAATTTTTAAGAAATCTGAAGCAGGATAATCATAATTTTATGCTACAGTGTGATAAGCAAACATGAATATATTTTGCATAATTCTATTTCTGCCACGGGAGGGTCGCTATTTTGACTCCCATCACATTCCAGAATTGGCTTTCAGTATTACTTCCTTATCTTTTTAGGAATGGTTCTGTATATGAATTATATAGAATTGTTTCTACTTTACCTTTCATCTTTCAAAAAATGTCTGATCCTTCATCATAAACCTTTCATTTCTGTTTCATGCCAAAAGGATTCATTTATTTATCTCTATGCTCAAGGCAAGCTCCCGGTTCTACTCTGCCCCTATTCCAGAAACCAAACTCTTAGAATCACAGAATTTGATGGAATCTCAAAGAACATCAATCCAACCCCACACTAGTGGTGGCATTCACAAATAAAGGACCCTGAGAGATGGCCATGTAATCTCTGGTTTCAAGACCTATGGCAAAGGAGAGCACACCAATTTCCAAAGCAGTCTTTTCTTCCATCAAACAGCTTTTAATGTCAGGTTCTTTCCACAACTTCTAAGCTTCTTGTAGAAGTAGTGGTGTCCAGAACACTGGTTAATGTTGTTGTTTGCCTTCAAGTTGTTTTCAACTTACAGCAACCCTCAGGCAACCTTATCACGGTCTTTTTTTCTTGGCAAGATTTGTTCAGAAGGAGTTTGCATTACCATCCTCTAAGGCTGAGAGAATATGGCTTGCCCAACATCATCCAATAAGTTTCCATTGCTGAGTAAGGATTTGACTCACTATCTTCCAGAGTCATAGTCCAACACTCAGACCACTACACAAGACTGATTCCCATTGGTTGATGCTGAAAGATGAAATCTCAAGTTGTCACCACACTGCTACTGTTACTACTCAAAGAAAGCCATTGGACAAAATATCTAGCTACTACTATATCTAGCTAGGCTAGCTACTGCTCAATTATGTGGAGGAGCATCTCTTTAATGGCCCAGTGGGATTGGACCTAATGCCTGTCCAGTCTAGCATCCTCTTTTCCACAGTAACTCAAGAAAGTAACTCCAGAAAGTTCACACTTTGAGGCATTAAGGCATGATCTCTCTCCAGTTTTCTTCTGCACATCTGGGCACCTCAATTCAAGAACAATATCAACAAGCTGGAGCGTGTCCAGAGGAGGGTGACCAAAATGGTGAAGGGTCTGGAAACCATGCCCTATGAGAGCGGCTTAGGGAGCTGGGTATGTTTAGTCTGCAGAAGAGAAGATTAAAAGAGGACATGATAGCCATGTTTAAATATTTGAAAGGATGTCGTGTCAAGGAGGGAGCGGGTTTGTTTTCCACTGCTCATGCGAGAGCCCCACCTCTTCCTTTCGCAGTGCAGCCTGGAAGCTTCCCAGGCTGCACTGGACAGGAAGCGCAACCAGCCTGGTTCCCGAGGCTCCGCACACAAAGTAAGTGCATGCGGGGCCCCGGGGAGATGTGTGACCGTACACCATTTTCAGCTTCAAGGCAAAAATGAAAAAATGCATGAGTGGTCCCTGCCAGGCCCTGGAGCATCGCGCAAATGTGAGTGCGTCATGTGGACTGCTCCTCACATGTGCACAATGCTCAAGGGGCCCTTTCGCATCGAAAATGCCTTGCGGAAACGGCCTAAGACAAGGAGCAATGGATTCAAGCTGCAGGAAAGGAGATTCCACCTGAACCTCAAGAAGAACCTCCTGATGGTCACAGCTGTCCGGCAGTGGAATATGCTGCCTCAGAGTGTGGTGGAGTCTCCTTCTTTGGAGGTTTTTAAGCAGAGACTGGGAATGCTTTGATGTGTGTTTCTGCATGGCAGGGGGCTGGACTGGATGGCCCCTGTGGTCTCTTCCAACTCTATGATTCTATGATTCTACAAACATTCCATTTAGCCATTACAGCTAAGATCTGCTAATAGACCTATCTGCTAATTGACCACTTTACCAATAGCATAGCATCTCAATATGATTTCCTGTGTTAGGATGCAAGGATGGAACCAATGAGGATCTGCTAAGATGCCCCCTGGCTTGGCCTCTTCTCTCATTAAACATCTAATCAAAGAGATACGAATGTGTATGTGTGCATGTGTTTTCAATCTACCATCTTGAAAGCATTCTGAATATGTTTCCCCATCTCAGCAATTAGGAAAAATTATCTAACAACCAGGATATGGGTAAGATGGCCATTTAAAAGAAGAAGAAAAAGAAGAAGTGGTCTCTCATAACCAAAATAGTCTATTTTCAAAATGCTACCTCAATAATAATAGCTGTGCTGTAATGATGTAGAAAACAAGATTGCTTTCCCTAGGTGAAAGAGTTGGAATCCAAAAAGTACATACAATTATTATTCTTATACAAAGGGTGCAAAATTGTGTGTAATGGCTGCTTTAAAAAGTAGCACCTGTGTGCTTTTGTAACATGGAGTCAGAGGAAACACAGAGAGAATGTCTTTCTGGAGAAGATTATTACAGTGTTTGTCACACTAAGGGATCTAAATGAAATTGGTCAGAAAATCAGAGGATGAATCTTAAAGCTGGAAGGACCTGGCAGGGACATCTAGTCTACCTGGAAACATGCAGAAATATACAACCAAAATGCTCCTGAGAAATGGACATCAAAATGGTCTCTGGAGCAGCAGAAAACAAGCTTGCTCCATCTTTCATCTAGCATCCTTTCAAATATTTAAACATGGTTATCATGTCACCTCTCAACCTTCTCTTCTCCAGGCTAAGCCACTCCTCATACGGTATGGTTTCCAGGCTTTTTACCATTTTGATCACCCTTCTCAGGACAATTTCCAGCTTGTCAATATCCTTCCTGAACTGTGGTGCCCAGAAGTGGACATAGTATTCCAGGTGATGTCTGACCAAAGAAGAATACAGCAGGATTATTACATCCTTCAACGTAGACACCATACTAGTATTGGTGTAGCTTAGGACTCCATTGGCTTTTTTAGCTGCTGCCTTGCACTGTTGACTCAGATCATAGCACCCTGTATGACTCATCCTACCTTAGAAGAGTGCTAGCCTTGATGACAGTGGGTGTTGATGAGTCATGAGTCCCAGGTGTTTCTGTCTAGTGCCTGCAGAAGAAGGCAGTTCAGTTCCCAAAACCTGACTTTGTTGGCTTTTCATTTACATTGCAAACCACAGAAGAAAGGGCTACAACCAACAGGTAATGCCATCTAGAGAATATGAATTTTTTAAAAAAGGGAATGAGTCATTGATTGATAGATAGATAGATTAGATAGATTAGATAGAGATATTCAGAACAGAGCATGCATAAAATCAGACCTACCAAAATGTTGAAAACCCTGCCAACCATAGTAACACCTGGAAAGGAGAGAATACAATTAGTAATTTACAACATAATTTTTAAAAGGAAAGAAAAGAAATACCACAACATGTAGAAGTGAGGAAAACTGACCAGAATAATTCATAAAATCCAGCCCCTTTACATTATAGCCAGTCTTGTCTTTCAAAACAGTTCCCATGTTTTTTAACACTGCTATTTGTCCATCCTCTTCTTGGGTTCTTAGGGGCACATGTGATTAATATCATCAGTTAAAGTTGGATGTAATGTCAGCAGGTTCAATTAGACTGAGCCATGCTGAGGATATTTAAGAAGGAGGTTAATTAATAATTAGATCTAATGGATACTCCATGTGTGGGTGGGTGTACACACTGTGCAAACAGTGCAAAGGAGATAGGATCAAGCGAAAGACTGAAACCAGAAGCACATTGACCTTCTCTCTGTTTGCAGAATGCTGCCCTTATGGTAAATGAATGAAGCATCAAAGAAGTGAGGGAATGTTTAACCAGCACAGCAGAAATACAACTGAAAGTAAATGTTCAGTCTGTACAGCTGCTAAGCATACAAACTGATGAAACTCATCCCTGTTGGATTGGAGGCTGAAGGGTTAAGGCTTACTGTATAATGATTGGTCATGTCTATGAATCAATCTTAAAGTGCATCATTTTTCCTCATGATTATCCATATAACAACTCTGTAAAGAAATTCACATGCAGAGCCTGGGAAAATCCTCTTTTTGGACAACAAATCCCAGAATTCCCCAGCCAGCTTGGCCCCTGGCTTGAGGATTTTGGGAAGCTAATTGTGAAAAAGTAACTTTCCCAAGCTCTAAACTAGAGTCAAACTAGATGTGTAGGGTAGTCTAACATCACTAAAAAAGAGGACACCTGCATGCACAAAATTGTACATGCTAATTTACGGTATATTTCAGATGCATGATTAGAAATCTCAGTTGTTAATGGAGCACTTTTTAAAGCAATTGCATGAGATGAGAGATTGCATGGAAAAATATCCTGGTCTCAATTCTGTGCAGATAAGCTACATCCTTGATCACCATTTCTGTATTTGCAGTGCACATCGGATGACTCTCAAAACTTCTTTCTCCCATGAGGAGTGCTACTTGCTAGTAACAGATGGCCTGAGCCGAATACCACACATTTTTGAAATAACTATTTCATCTATACTTTCAGAGGTAAGGAGTGGATTGATCATAAACCAACATCCACAGTGCAGAATGCTAAAAGGGATTTGGGGCAGGGGAAACGTAAGGGGACCTGAAAAAAATAGCCTGATGAGGACTTAGACAAGAACCCTCTTAGCAAATGACATGGGCATAACTGGGGGTACACAACATAAGGGCTGTCTCCAACATTGTGCAAGGAAGTATGTCATATTAACACTTTTTCCTCTGACATGCTAAGGAGGAGGCCTCCTCAGATGAAAGAGGAGCACTGGGATAATGGCCCCCAGATGGAGCCAGAGAAAGCCTGCAGCCCATTTGTGACTGAAGCAGAGCCTAGACCATCCCATACATTACCTGCAGACTGGGAGGAGGAGATAGAGGCTCTACACCCAGTTATACATCAACACTTAAATTGCAGGGAACAGCAATGCCAGAGACACACTTCTCCATGCTAGGTCAATGTTGTGGTTGTGTGCCTTAAAGTTGTTTCCAACTTAGGGCAACCCTAAGGTGAACTTATCATGAGATTTTCTTGGTCTGTGAGTGTGTGATGGACTCAAGATCACCCATGGGGTTTCCATGGCTGAGCAGGGAATTGAACCCCGTCCTCCAGGGTCATAGTCCAACATTCAAACCACTACATCATGCTGGCTGTCTGCCAGCTATAAATTAGCTCAGCCAGGGCCACTTTGGTATTACAGACAACAGATCCAATGTCTCCCAGTAACCTTATTTGATATCCTCGGCTTCATGTAACTCTGATCTTTTGCTTGACCCTGGACTAATCTCATCAGCAGCTTCTTTCCCAGTTTGGGATCTTGCTCGGCGATGTTTGCTTCCTTTGAATTGTCTGGACTACACTTCTGATTCTATGACACTGGTATCACCTTAGAACTGCCTGGTTTTAGCCAAGTCAGTCTCTGCGGGCTGGAGAATATGCTTCTGAGCACTTGCCCTCTTTAAAACAGGACATCCTCAGCAGCACAATAGCATCCAGATGGTACCCAGGTGCCAGTGGTGTATGGGGGGGGCGATGGGGGAGGTGCACCCCCGACAGCAATTTGGGGTGGCACTGAAGCTCCTTGCGTGCCCTCCCCCACGTGCCGTAGTCCCACCTCCATGTGCTGTAGCCCTGTCCCGTGCACTGTAGCCCCACCTCTGTGTACCATACCTCCACCTCATCTTCCGTAGCCTTGTCCCCATGCACCATAGCCCTGCCCCTCCACCCACACCCACCCCACCCCTCTTCCGGGCACTCCAAGCTACACCAATGCCAGGTGCAGCTCTTACCACCCCATGGAAGTGCTGTTTCGGTGTAGGAGCGCCATAAGATTCCTTCATGTTTTTGACAAACGTATTTAAGTATGTGTCACCCCTCAACCCATTGATACAGACTAAGCAGTGGTTTGGGTTAACATTCGTGAAATTTGTGTTCAGGAGATATTTAAAATATAAAGTATAAGATATAAAATATGAAACAGGAAGCTCAGTATTTTGTAGAATGTATGTGCATTATTGAGAGCCTAGAGGCAGCTTGATTCCAGGCAGAATGGCAACACAAGTGTGAACAAAGCTAAGACGAACAGATCAAACTGAGTGATAATACACTGAAAGCAATACAGAACAGTGGCTGATGGAATCAGCAGGCTGATGCAATTTGATGGAAGGCAACCAAGGCCAAGATCTAACACTACCAAGTGTGTTTACGTTACCTCTAGATTCTGACTGGAGGAAGAACAATGTTATGTCACCTCTGGAGAGAAGACTAATTGTTTACATAAATGAGGTACACTAAATTTTGATCAGACCAGATTTGTCAGCGGATTGGACTAGGAATGCTATAAAACAAGCCAAGAGGAGTTATAAGTCATATGCAGAGTGCTGTTAATATACTGCTGCGATATTCCTAGCTGACACCGACCCAGATGTGCTGATGGAAATAGACCATGCAGGTAAAAGAAAAAAACTTTTCTCTCAAATAGGCTATGCTAAATAGATATATTTTCCATTATGATTGTAATGCCTGCCTCTTATGAATGCTAATAGATATGTATCCAGTGCTGCTAGATATAGGTATGCTCAGGATTATTAACCCTTTGGAGCATATTCTTTGGTGGATATATGGCTGAGTTGTATTGTAACTCCAACTGAGTTATAGCATAACACCCAACCTGCCATATACTGGGATGTAAGGAATGTATGATATCTCACATGCAATGTGATGTAATGAAAGTAATGTGCCCAGATGTTAACCCACTGGGTAACCTTGAGCAAGTCACACACTCTCAGCCTCAGTGTGAGGTAAAGGCAAACCCCCTCTGAACTAATCTTGCCAAGATAACCCCATAATAGGTTCACCTTAGGGTGAACCTTACTTGAAGGCACACAACAACAACAACAACAAAAGAAACAACTATATTGTTTATGATGGTAATATTCCTTTGTGTGTTAACTACAGAGAAGCCTGCTAGAGATATCCAGAAATAAAGATTCTTATGAAAGCATAACATCTAGCTTACAACATATTGGAAGATAATAAATATATGATGCTTTACATGCAACGTTGTGTAACGAAAGTAATGTGCCCAAATTCTAACATTTCTGTGTTTTTCCCTAAAGAGAGTGTATATATTTATGTATATCAATCACCTATAATAAATAAAAAGTTAACTGCTCATTCTCCCATATAAATATGCTGAGATTCCAATACTGAAGGATGTTTAAGTAGAGTGTTGATGTAAACTCTGCCTGTCTGGCTTTCATTGTGATCACAAGCTGGATGCCCAGGTAGCCTGAAGGAGATAATGGGACTCCAGACAGAAACAGATTAGCTGGCAAATGGCCCCCAGTCCCTCAATCTAAAGAAGGTTAGCATGCCTGGTTCACTATCAGTGAAGGTCTCCTTATAGGCATTTATACACGTACAAGGAAAAACATACTACATCATCTTTTGAGAGAGTCACACAACACGCAGGAAAAAAGAAATGTATAAACTTTCCACACTTGGATGGATGGGAGCCCTGGTGGTGCAGTGGTTAAATGCCGGTACTGCAGCCACAATGTTGTGAGTTCGATCCTGCCAGGCTCCAAGTTGACTCAGCCTTCCATCCTTCAGCAAGTCAGTAAAATGAGTACCTAGCTTGTTGGGCTCAATTAGCTAATACTTTGTAAACTGCTTAGAGAGCACTTAGATGATAAGCGGTATAGAAATACACATGCTATTGCTATATATGGATGGACAGAGAGATGGATAGATGGACAGACAGACCTACAGAAAGATCACCATTTTATGTCTGTTGCAAATGTCAGCAAAATGATACTATCTGCATATAAAAGAAAGATATTAACAGGCCTAGGAAACTCCGTATTTGTATAGTAGGCCCTCCACATTCTCTACAGTGTGGGATGCAGGATCTCCGGAAAAGTGAAAAATATCAAAATATGGGGCAGGAGGAGAATGGAGCTGAGACATGGTGGCTCTGTACTGCCTTTCTCACCTACCTCCTTCCTTGGATTTATGGGGGGACTTGGGAGAGGGCTAGTGGCGTTGAGAAATTGGGCTGCTATCCATCCTTAGCTGGCCTGGCAGCAGCCGGTAGAGAAGGAGGAGGAAGAGGACCAAATGCAGGATTTCAAAGGGCTGTGTGGCCTGATATGAGACACCAAGAGGGAAGGTTGAGCTGGAAAAGAAGCCCCTGAAGTGAGGGGGATAGGATGGAGAAACAAATAATCAAATCCGTGAAAGTTAAACCCCCAACTTTGGAGGACTAACTGTAGATACAAAAATACAAAAGCACTTTTACAGCAGATAGAAACTGAAACGAAGGAAAGACCTGAAAACAGCCCAGTGAGGACTTAGACCGGAATTCTCTTGTTGGATGACAGTGGTGTAACTGGGGCTTACAACCCTGTAAGTATGTTCTCCAACATTGCACAAAGAAGTATCAAGTGCCACCATTTTTATCTCAATTGCACAGTGATACCCAGATGGTGCCCCAGGGCAGCTGTGCCCCCTCAGTCCAGATTGGCTGTGGAAGGACACAGTCTGGGAGAACACTCTCTGAACAAATGGAGGGAGGGGGAAAAGCAGCTTTCACCCTTCTGAACTTTGGCACCAAATAGAACATTGGCCTTTGCAGGCATAATGGTTACAGAGTGACCGTTACAAGGAAGAGAGGAATATCTGGGGGAGATAAATTGTGTGTCCTGGCCCTTGGCACTTCTGATTGATTTTTATCTATTTTTTTTTAAATGAGGTACTTTGTATGTGATTTCTTTTTCCAATTGCGCCATTGTTAGCTGGCCTGATACCAGCATTACATGTGTAATGAAACAGAAATGTAGATCAGTACATCAGAAATAGGCCCGTTCCTGCCCATGACGAAACTGTAAATTGGTGTAATGAGCGGTGAGCTCTGGAATCAGCTAAGATTTGTTGAAACAAAGTTCAGTGAAGGATGCACTTGCATGGGAGGAAAAAATGGAACAGAATAGAAAAATACCCGATGTTACCAAACCAATTTGTGACCTTGCACTAATACAACTGATCACAGCCTTCTCATGCATGGAGAATCATAAGATTTGTCAAAAACATTCATCCATTGATCTGGTGCAACTAGGTGAACCAACATTAATAGTATTGGGGCATCCTCATTGGTTTGATGTAGGGATATAAGTCTTCATATTCTTCATCCTTACAGGCAAGAAATAAAATAATTCCTTATGCATTCTCCCCGCTACACATGAAGTAGGTTAGAAAGAATATTAAAAAATATTCAAATGACAGATCAAAATGGGTTATGGGGAAAATAGTGGATAGATGAGGATCTTTGCATTTCAAGAGTTATTGTGAATGAAAAATATCGAAGGATTTATTAATATTTTTCACAGAAACTGGCCCTTTTTAGCTCATAAAGTCATTTTTCTCTCTGAAAACATGATTTTCTTATATACATACATACATATATACATACATACATACATATATATATATATATATATATCTATTACAGAGTCATATAAACAGAACAAATCTAGTGATTTTGTACTTAAATAATTACATAAAATAAATAAAAAGGGAAATAAATCATGCGAAAAATTTCAGGTTCAGTTCTAGGTATTATAAATGGAGGTAAAATCTTCTCCCAGAATAATCCAACCGTCGCTTAATTGGAATATATTACTATAAATCTAGCAATGATATGTAATCTCCATTTATAATTAACCTGTACGAAAGTATACTTCCAAAACTTTCTTTTCATGGCTTTGCATTCACAGCATTGGAAAAGGATACCTCTATTTCTACATAAACAATCTAAACCTTTTTTGAAACTCAAAAACTACGATCAGCTGTATTCTGCCGATATATAAATGGTTTCACTACATATTAACACTGTCATTCAAACTATGCAATAGCACTCAACAAGACATATAGCAATAATTCAAATAGTGCAGCAGGCATAAATAGGTTACTTGACATTCAATACTACATTATTACACCCATTATAAACAACACTGTTGTAAGCAAAAAAAATTAAATATTGAACGTAAATACTATCTAGTACTCTTTTGCAAATATAACTGTATTGGAGCCTAATCAGCCTCACACTCATCTTTAGGTTGTTCTTTCAGTATTTGAATCAAAAAATGATTTTCTATATAGCAAAGATGGTTTCTTTACTGGAAATGCCAGTTTTTACCCAGGTGGAGGGTTTTCTTGGTTGGCGGAGTACGTTTTTTATCTTCTTTTTGTTTGTTTGATTTAGAAAGAATACACCCCGATCTGCAAATGGTCCTGGAAAACTGTGTTTATTTTGGAATACTTTTCTTGCAGTGCGAAGAAAAAATAGCAAAATTATTTGTTGTTCCCCATGAGAAAAAAATTTACAGAGATTACATTCCTAATGGGAACATGAAGATTTCTGTGCAGTTCCTGATCACTGTTCATGCTTTACGAAGTATTCTTCTGTGCAGGAAAACACTTCTTTTCTGAGTAGAAAACACATTTTCTGAACAGAAATGCACCTTTTTTTTCTATGCAGAAAATATATTTTCTGTTTTGATGTGAGTGAAGACGAAAAGGAGGACTCAGAATGGGAAAGCAGCAGGATAAAATGCTATGCTATCTATGTTAGGAAAGCTGCCCATTAAACTAAAAAAATGTGCATTTTATAAGTAGGTATTTTATAAGTAGGTCTATTTCTGTAGGGTTTTATAAAGCATTACCTACCCACCAAGAACACAAATAACAGTCATTGTAAAACCAAATCAATATGTGAAAGTCAAAAATATTTCCTTCCAGACTTATCTGGAAGGAGCAAAATTAGGGAAACAAACCATAGGAATGATTCAAATAATTATACGATATAAACAGAGCTTGGAAAAGTTCCTTTTGGGACTACAGCGCAAGGAAACCCCCCAACCAGCAAGCCAGTGGTCTTGCCAGCTAGGGGTGCTTGGGTTCTGAGAGCTGTAGCCCAAAAAGCAGCTATTTCAAAAGTAAGGCCATTTCCACTCTAAACTGTTATAGTGATCTTATTCCACTTTCAACATCCTGTGGAATTCTGGGGTTTGTAGCTTACTGAGGCCAAAGAGCTCTCTGGCTGAGAATTCCAAATGCCCCTCTCTAAACTGCAAACCCCAGGATTCCATAGGATGTTGAAAGTGGAATAATAACACTATAACAGTGTAGTGCAGAAATGGCCTAACTTTTCTGAGATCTGGTAGCTGTAATCTAAGAATGCTAATTCTGGGAGCAGTAATCCAAAAGAGTAATTTTTCTTTAAAGTATATTTCCTAAGCTATGGTCCCTGGCTCTCATATCAGTCCCTTTCCAAAGGAGCCGTAAGCCCTACTATACCTGGAGAGACATCTAGCGCTAGGTTGACAATGTCTCCAGTTAAATGACATTGTGGCACAACCAATGCACTCCATAGTCCAAGTGCAGGGTTGTGCCATGCTTTCATTCTTGTTTCGAGTGTTGAGGTGGCCAAGAAATGATCCTACATTGTTCCACAAGCCAGTGGCTTCTGGTCAGCAGCATCTGGTACCTTGCATGTTAGTGAAGTTCATGCTGAATATTTTCTGAATTTCTGGAGTCCAAACTGTGAAAGAGCAGTCCAAGATTCTAGATCCTATCTCCAAAATAAGTTCGGTCCTCTGGGTAGCCTTTTTAAAGTTCAAACTGAAATCCAGAGTGGTTCACTGCCTCATTGACCTAGGAACCATCAGTCACCACTATTCATACAATGGGGGGTGAGAGAGAAAAAATTAAGGAGCTGAAAGCAGTTTCTTTGGTAGTTTTCAGTCAGCTGGACTACTAAGGTTTAGATGTGTGCGAGTTATGAATTTAAATCCTCGCTAGGTAATCCCACAACTTTTTTACAGTGAAATAGACTGCCTTGGGGATTCTCCATCTTCTGAGGTCTTGGGGTTGGATGGGCATCTGTCAGTAGTACTTGTATTCTGCATGGCAAGGCATTGGACTCAATGGCCCATGGGATCCCTTCCAACTCTATGCTTCTACGTTAGCTACTCTTGAGAACCAGGAAGTTCTCTTTTAAAATGTAACTATATAAGGGCAGCTGCTTGGGCATGTGTCACTGTTACAGTAAAGCATTACTTTTTAAAAGTCACTTTCCATGTCCTATAAAAAGCAAAGCTGGCCACGATGCCCATGAGAAATTTCCAAACTTACATGGTGATACTATCTTTATTAGGTCAACACAAAAGGCACAAAAAAGAAAATATCTTCATTATAATCCAATAGTCCCACAATTCTTGCCAGAAAGTTTGCTTCCAAAAAAAAATTATTTTTGGATAATCTATTAATCAGCTCTTGATTCCTATGACCTCCTCGAAATAGCTTTCAGACTATTTGTCCCTTCCGTTAAGCTCCATTCCAGCCTTTATAATGAGAGTCATTACTTTATTCCTTTCTTGTTAAAATTTGGGATGAAGGAGCCGCTGTCTTTCACTCTTTAGGGACTCTCTGAGCTGGGCTGAGATTAATCTGAAACCATTCTAAAAAGTCAGCCAGCTCTTTAGAAGTCTTGCAGGGGGAGTTGTCTTTGCTCAATAATATAGAAATGTTAATACTTATCAGACGGCAATTAAAATCTTCTTTCGTTATAGACAGAAAGGTCAGCAGTTCGTTTGTAATGTCATGTTATTCTTTCTAAATACAAAGCAAAGACCACTGTCAAGTGTTTTGTCTACATCTGCATTTATGTCAATCGCCTTCACATTATTGGTGCTTCCCTTTTCCTGTATAATGTTATTTTTTAAAACTTTATTTTTAAAAGCAAAAATCCAGAAATATTTGCAAACTAACAATTGTAGTAAGTAAAATTGTAAACACAAAATGCAAACAAATATCAGAGAACATAATCTACATTTCCTGGTAGCTTCCTTTTTATATTTCTATATATTCCATGTTCTTAGAACAGGATGAACGAGAAAATATGCAGTTAAGATCCAGGAAAAAATTTAAGCAATTGGGATTTAATCTCCAATGGTTTCCATATCGACAGCTTCTAGAAAGATACAAATTGGATCTAAGAGAAGCTTTCTCATTAAACAAAACTCCAAATGAATATAACATTTAAAAGAAAAAATCCATTGTTAACCTTCCCTTTCTTTGTGGCTGTCCATGTCAGTGGGTTGGTGAATCTACTCTGAGCTTTTGTATGAACTTCAAAGAAGCCAAAATGGGTTCAGCATCTATTTAGAGGAGATGATGATGATGATGATGATGATGATGATGATGATGATGATGATGATGATGATGGCAATTGCATCTTGAATAGCTTCTTGAAAGTTCAGACTAACACCGGGAGCAGATTCATCTCGTTCATCACACCATTGACAATGAAGCTACTACTGACACATGCTGTCTTCATCTCTCTTTGTTGACTTCCCCACTGGACACCCTATGAGTTAGGAGGGCATCATCTAACGGAATGATCCAACGAATGGTAGGAAGCTGAATGGTAGGAAGTTCAGAATACACAAAAGAGGAAGCACATCTTCTCATGACATTATAACTTTGCCATCCAAAGGTGTAGCTCTGGCCACAAACCTGGATAACTTTTAAAAGGGAGTGGAGAAAAGAGAATAGGGCTATCCATGGTAGTCCTGATGATATTACCTCCACACCTGCAAAGGAGATATGAAAATATATTCTCCCTCACCCAATGACTGGTACTCACAGGAACTGCTCCTGAACTTGAACGTGAACATTAGAAGTTGCCAAGGTTTGTGCAATGAATAGTTCTGATGAGCAGTCACCCCGAATAAGGGTTCCTGTGTGTTTTGCCAAATCAGTGTTATGTAGTGGTTTGAGCCTTGGACTACGACCCTGGAAATCAGAGTTCAAGTCCCCCTTCAGCTATGGAAACCCACTGGGTGACCTTGGGTGGATTACACACTATCAACCCCAGAATATCCAGTGATAGGTCCATCTTAGGGTTACCATAAGTTGGAAACAACTTGAAGACACACAACAACAACAACAACAACAACCACCACCACCACCACCACCAAACAAAATCAACTCATTTTCCAATAGCCTTGTATGGTTCTTGAGAGTGTCTGACTTCTCGTATGCTTGTTAATTCCAAATAAAATACTCTACTTAACTTTTTAACTGAAGTCCTCTCTGCAGTTAGTACTGGTAAACACAAGTGAAAAGATCTACCATTATCCTCCTCCTGCAGGCCTAATCTGAGCTATAATTTTTCCCCTATATCTAAGTCGACACTGGCATTGCAGGTAGACCCCGATGTCCCCCACATTTTGGGGTAACACATACCTGACCAGTAGCCATGCTGGCTGGGGCTGATAGATTTTAAGGTAAAAAATTATATGTGGGAGGCGTGAGGTTGCATAAGGCTGGTCTCAGTCAAGCAACCTATATGAGATGTTACCCTCAGGCCCAGCCAAGAGGCACATTCACGACCACTCAGTATGATCACATTAGTTCCCTAGAGGACTTGGTAAGACACTGCAAACATGTGTAAAACAGAAGATGATATCATCATCATCATCCTGCCTTTCTCCCAAAATTGGGCTTCAAGTCAGCTTGCAATGTTAAAACAATACAGCTAAAAAAATACAAAAGGCTTGACATTAAAATGGAATTAAACTACTGACAATATTAAAATTATTTTAAACTACACTTAAACAGATAAAATATTGCTCTCCATATCTGTGGCTGCTGTATCCATGGACTCAACCACCCACAGCTTGAAAATATTCAAAAAAAATCCAAAACGCAAACTTTGATTTTTGCTATTTTACTACACCATCCTCCATAAGGGGACTTGAGCATCCACCAATTTTGATATAGACGGGGGGTGGAGGAACCAAACCCTAGCAGATACCGAGGGCCCCCTGTACTATTAATGGATTAAAAAGCAATTAAAACAGTACAGCAGCCTCGGCCCATTCTTTAAAAACGTTCCATTTTTAAAAGCCTGTTGGAATAAAAAGGGCTTTGTCTGCCCACAGAAGGAAAGCAAGGAAGGGGCCATTGTGGCCTCCCTGGGATTGGAGTTCCAGAGCCTAGGAGCAGCCACTGAGAAGGTCCTCTCTTATGTCCCCACCAACAGTGCCTGTGATGATGGTGGCACTGAATGAAGGACCTCTCCTGATGATCTCAGCCTCAGGGAGTGGTGTTGGGCCAGCTTTTATGGGAGAAACAGTTTACCAAATAGCCTATACCTGAGCTGAATAATTGCTAATAAAGTTGGAGGTAGATCCCATCATGAGTTTGGGATCAATAAATAAATCAGACAAGATAATTATATTGAGAAAATGGATTGGTAAACTAAATGCATTCCAAAAGCACAAATGAAAGAACAATGAAAAAAGAAGAGAAATGGAAGTTGTCACCTCTAAATAGTTATTTATCCTGTTGAGGTACAACTTTGAAAGAGATGAATGGGGTCTTTCAAGGTAAAATGAATTCCAATCAACATACTAAAAAATTACCCTAATCTCTGGAGATGCCAAAAGAAAAAAAAGAAAGAAAGGAAGAGAAAAAGAAAAAATCCCAGCCTTTGCCAGTATATAGAAATAATTATCTCACATCTTCTCAGGTAGATCTCAAGTAGCAATTATTACTTTTTAAAAATATTAAGCTTGACAACACATCAAGAAATGGAACAAAAATAATTTGAGGGCTGGAGGAAAACTCTTACAATCAAAGGCTCTAATAACTTTAGTCTACTGAGTTGAATCAAAAGGTTAAGAGGTGCATTAATTGAGGTGTGAAGTCTTTCATAAGGAGATGTAAAATATAAGACCTCTCCTGCCCCCAATTGTTCTGATTAAAGCAAGAGTTCTTCACATTTGTTTAGGAATGGAAAGGAATTTCATTGGCCTGCTAGTCATAATAAAAGTAGCACTTTTTTCCCCATCACCTTAGACTTATTGCAAGAAAATGTATACCTTGTCTTGAGTAGTTGCATTTGCCCAGAGGGCATTTCCAAGAAATAAATGTGCCTTCAAAGCAAGGTAGCCAACCAATTTTGGCTAAAGTGGACCAAGTTGAAAAATATAGACAGAACCGTGCTTTAGTCCATGGAGGAAAGTTGCACAGGCATTAAGTAAACTCTGTAAAGGAATATGCACATTGGGAAAAAAACGTATTTTAAATATTTTGTCAATTTCAGTGAGGGAAGAAAACACAACACCTTGCAATCCAAAAAGAAACCAAACAGGAAGAAAATACAAATGAAACTTTGCATCTTTTACATGGTTACAGTGAACTTTCTCCAGTTATGGCCCTTTTGGCACCTTACCTGTTCTGGGTGGCAACCTATGGAGATCCCGGCAGAGGGAAGCATGACGGGAGCACTGTCCTCCGCACCGGCTGCCTCCAGGATGCAAGAAGTATGATGGCCCTGCCTCTTCCTGCTGCAGAACAGCCAGGTACTGTTCCAGGTTACAATGGGACAGGAAGCGCAGCCATTGCACTTCTGGACCCTCTGCACACGAGGTAAGTGCAGGATGGCAGTGTAATCATGGATCACTAGCGGAGAAAACCCCTCAATGATTTAATACATGACCGCACAGGCTGGTGATGGGAGAAGGACAGGACCACAACAACATCATGCGTAACCATCATCACAGTCCCATCTTTCTCCCATCCCTTATGATGGCATGACAACATCCTGTGTAAGGGGCCTGTGTGTTTGGTCCACACTCAATGTAACTCAAGGAGCACCTGCAGAAATTACAAGGTTTGTCATAGAATTCTGGCCTGGTAGGACATGACATGACTCCACCATGTCATGAGTCTTTCTCTCCCGAATCAGGTGGCAAAAGGACTTCTGTATTCCAAGTGTAAGAAATTCTCACGTCATACAAGGTAGCACAATCATTTTGAGCCATGTACATGCCTATGATATATCATACCATTGTATCAGGTATGTCCCAAGACATTTTGCTCCCTGAGGAAGAAAAGCAAATAGCACTAGTGGTATATGATGTGATTACTCATTTTTGGTTGGATGAGTTATACATTAGTTTGATACGATGCCTTCGCCTTGACTGTCCATTATCTGACAGCTTGCTCTGGTGACATTTCCAAATTAAGGACAAGTACCATTAATTCAATGGGAGTTCCATTCTTTCATCGGTTCTTCTTGTCTATGGAAGCTTGCTTGGGACCACTTGCACTCATGCACTGCTTGCAAAGTTAACTCAGAGTGGGGAGTGCCAAGGCAGCTGAGAGACTTTGCAAGCAGTGCGTGCATGGTTGGTCCCAAGTGAGCCTCCATAAGTCCTTCATGCTCCCAACAGAACAGTACATGTGTTCCACTGTTCAATCAATTCTGTTTTCTGACAGCGCTCTGGTCTTTAACCTGTCAGATAAGTGGGGGAAACCTGTGTTAGAGAAATCTTCAGCATTCATAGATGCATATGTTCCTTTAAATTATATTTCTGCAATGTGAAATTTAACCGAGAGTCAAATTTGGGATCCTTCACACCTTTACTGCCATAAAAACACTTATACTCTAAGACTGGGAAGATAAAACATTCATTATCTATCATTCAGTGGTCAGAGGATCTTACTGCTTTCGCTACACATGAATACATGTTCTATAGACACCAACTTCAAGAAAATGTAATTTTGGAAATATGATCAGCTTATAACAGTGTGTGTTGCTAACCAAAGTTCCTATAGTAAGTAACTTCCTCTTCTCTTTCTTTTTTTTTTCCTTCCTTCTCTTTTCTTTCTGTTCCTTTGTAATTATACTTTTAAAAATCCAATCTTTTTAACAGCAACAGTGGCACCTGGCAGGGTGATGAAATAGTTCTGGTTTTACTCTGAAATTTAAAAGAATTATTCACTGTGCTGAACCTTATCTCCAAGATAGCTTCAGCACCTTGGATACCTTTTTTGAAATTCAGACTAAAACACAGAGTGGATTCCTCACTCCACTAACATGGGTTGCTTTTATTTGCCATCAAGTTGACTTCAGCCTAAGGCAACCCTATGAAAGAAAGATCTCCAAGAACTCTGATCATCATCTGCCCTGTTCGGATCTTGCAAATTCAAATGCTTTAGCTACGCAGGATTGTGTATTTTATAGATAACAACTTCAAGAAAACAGAGATATCGTCAAACATTGGAGTCCCACATATTGGTACTTTCCTGCCCCACCCAAATCAAGGTGCATAGAACCCAAAGCCAACCAAGCTATTTGGGTATTTGAGGCAGAAAATCCCATCAGCACCTCTCTCCAAGCTAGACTGTAAAAATACAGTAATAAATAACAATTTGCTGTCTGAGATGGCCACTGCTCTGTGCCTAATGTTAAGTCTGTAAGTGAACTGTGTTGCTGTGCTACCACAGGGGCCCTTTCCACAACTCACCTTTTTGCAGAGCTGTGGTGTGGGGATCATGCAAGCAGCCTCTAGCAAGAGGCTCTCGCGTCCCGGTTCCTTCAGCTCCACAGCTGCCACCTGCTCATGCAAGAGCCCTGCCTCTTCCTTCCGCAGTGCACACCACGGCTCTGGAGCTCCGCACACACAGCAAGTGCACGCGGGGCCCCGGAGCGATGCAAGATCGCGCACCATTTTTGGCTGACAGCCGAAAATGAAAAAGTGCACAGTTGGCGCCTTGTTACCCTGATTTCTGGGGTCCTGGGAGGGACACCTAAATGTGCTCCAAATATTAATAAGTTGGGGGAATTAGCAAGGAGCACAAGCTAGCAATACGAGAGGCAGGGTACCGTAGCGAGATCTTTAACCCTATGTTTACGGGGTCAGGCCGCGACAAGAACTAGGCACGGTTGTATAATTAAGAGCTTTAATTGTAATATCCACAATTCGGCACACAAGGAAACACGCACTCACGCACTCATACAAGAACTATAGAAGTAGAAAGTGAGGAAAATTGATAGGGGTTTTCAGAGGGTTTCTGAGGTGATACTCCACCTGATCCTGCAGTCCAGCAAAAGAGAAGATAGAGATCGAGGCTTGGGTTCGTGGTTTCCCAGCACGTGAAGGCTGAGTGGAGGATCGCCAAACAGAGCGGCAGTAGTTCAGGATGCAAGGCACGAGCGTTCCGACAAGCTCAAACTTGGGGTTTTTATAGGGAAGATTGTACCTGGAGGCTAGCCCTCTCCTGAGGAGAACAATAAGAATTTTAATGGAGACAAAGCCTCCGAAAGGTCAAAATCAGAATTGATGAGATTTGGCCAGCACTGCCAATTGTTAGAACAGTATGCAGATGAGGAGTGCTTAGCGTCTGTATAGAGCAAGCAGTTCAAGGCTGAGAACCCTTGCATTTGCTTAATGGTTGGCTGTGTCTGGAGGGCACTACCGGCTGTGCGACAGATAGTTGTTTACTGGTCTAGACCTAGCTTGCATAATTAAGGCCATACGGCCGTGCCTGCCTACACAGGCTCTCCGTGACCCTTTCAGACACGTGGAGTTCATTTTATGGAGTACCACGTGGAAATATTAACCATAACCAATATGAAATTGTAGACCTCGGGCTTGGGCCAGCTAACCGTGGTAACAGCCTGCCAGCCCCTGGAGCATCGCGCGATTGTGAGTGCATCGTGTGGACTGCTCCTCACATTTGCACAATGCTCGAGGGGACCTTTCACATGGCAAATGCCATGCGAAAAGGACCAGGGAGTGATTTTACAACAGCGGTGACTTTACCACAGATTTTACAACAGCAGATTTTACAAATACCAGACATTCACCCAGAACACTCCAGGGTCTAGGACTATGAATTACTTTGGAGGAAGGCATGCGGGTGAGAGAATCAATTTGTTTTTTCATGAAAATGCAGGTTAGCTGGGAAGAAGAAGATTCCTTGTTTTCTGTTTCTGAAAAGGTGCTGAACAACTCAGTCCCTGGCCTGTCATTTCCACTGCTGCTGTCTGCCACTCAGGATATATGAGGGAGGATGTACATTCAAATAAAATTCAGCCCCTGGAATATTTATAGAGAGAGAAAGACTGATCTTAGCCTCTGGGGACTGAGGCAGCCATTTTTTAAGGAGATCAGACATCTTTCTGTTATTTGCCTCCCTGCCCGCACTGCATTTTTGTATTATGGATGTCCTATTGTCATCTAAAAGGTTAAAACTGAACTTGTTGACTATATTACTGTTTACCTTTGAGCTCTCCCTCTCCCTCCCCCCTCCCCCCTCCCCCCCTCTCCCCCCGTCTCTCTCTCTCTCTATATATGAAGACCTTCTTTGAAAAAAAGGTAGATGGACTTACTCTTCCAGACTTCCTAAGCCAGGTTTGCAAAAAGTTGCTCTCTTGAGGTGCAGGTGACCAATGGGGAGGTAGGAAGAAAATCTTGGTGAGATTTTTGGTTGAGATGATAAGACAGCCTGTCAAGAACGGTCCAAGTTACATAAGAACTCTCTCCTCCAGCACAAGCCTGAGACACCAAGTGTTTCTCCTCCTTGACATGCCTTTCACAATTCACACAACAATATCTCTGAGCATAGTCAACATCTTCTCTCTTTGTGAATTCAGCACACAAGCAGAGCAGACACAAAGGGACAGGTTAACTGATCGGAGAGATGCCAACAACCCATCCAATGATACAACAAGTAATATTCAGTGAAGCAAGGCAAAGTTACTGCAGTTTTAAATTTTGCACGTTTACAGAAATGCACGAAATCTCTCTGAGGTTTACAATCAATCAATCTAATATATAAAAGCCTGTGTCTGTGTCAGACGAAGACCTCATATGATTGGCTGTCTAAGAAAATTCTATGGAATCCTGGGGTTTGAACTTTAGGGAGGGGCCTTTAGAATTCTCAGCCAGAGAGCTCTTGGGCCAGTCTAGAATAGGCTGGTTGCTATGGAGATGAGGCCTAGCAGCAAGAAGGAGAGCAGTCTATTCCTTCAGGAACCCAACCTCTCTATGTTAATAACTCTGAAAACAGATTGGATTTGGGAATATGATGAGAATTTATCGGTATTGGACAAGACAGTTTGGGGAATTAGAGACACAGGATCTCTTTCTCCTTCTCATCTCACTTTTCTCCCCAGGGGGACTCAAAGCAGCTTACAGCCATTAAAAGAACCATAATTAAAAACTGTCATATACAAAAGTTAAAACAAAAATTAACCAAAATAATAATTAAAACATGTTAAAATACATATAAAAACACATTAAAATATTAATTAAATAACAATTAAAATGACCAGCACTGATAGAAATTAAATATAAAATGCCTGCTTGAAGAGGAATGTTTTTATCTGTTTCCTGAAGATAGGCAGGGAGGATGCCAGTCTAACCTCTTTGGGCAGGGAGTTCCAGAGTCTGGGAGCAACCACTGAGAAGGCCCTCTCCCATGTTCCCACCAAATGCACCTGTGAGGGTGGTGGTGTCATGTCTACAGCAGAGCAGGCAGTGAGAGTCAAAGAATGTCCAAACAGAAAGGCAGCCAAGAGCAAATGAATCCAAAGGTGCAAATCCAAACCATAGTCCAAACAGGCAGAGTTCCAAGACCACCAGATCCAAGAGCACACCACAGGGCTTCAGGGCCAAAGAAACCAGTTGCTGACCCTGGGAGGAAAGGCCAGCTGGAGCCCTCTTTTATCTATGACTGCTGTCGCCACAGGTGTTCCCTCACTTACTACTTAAACGGGCCAAGCAACACAAGCCCTCTCTTTCACGGCGTCTCTGCTGCAAGGTAGGTGTGTCAGCTATGTCTTCCTCTATTTGTCCCCTGGCTCAGGCCCTTGTTGTTGTTGTGTATTAACTCCCTCTGCACCAGCTTCTGGGACACTTCAGCCTCTGGGGAAGGCTCTGCCTCAGAATCAGAATCCTCCTCCTCACTGCCACAGTCTCCAAGGCAGGGCATGACAGGTGGGACCGAGAGAAGGACCTCTCCCGCAGATCTCAACAACCGGGCTGGTTCATAGGGGAGGATACAGTTCTTCAAATAACCTAGACCTGAGCCGTGTAGGGCTTTAAAGGTCATCACCAGCACTTTGAATTGTGCCGAGAAACAGATTGGCAGCCAGTGGAGCTGTTGCAGCAGGGGTGTTGTATGCTCCCTGTAACCAGCTCCAGTTAACAACCTGGCTGCAGCACTTTGGACCAGCTGGAGTTTCTGAGCACTCTTCAAAGGCAGTTTCATGTACAGCGCATTACAGTAATCCAGCCGGGATGTAACCAAGGCATGTGTCACCATAGCCAAGTCTGACATCTCAAGGAATGGGCGCAGCTGGTGCACAAGCCTTAATTGTGCAGATGCACTCTTGGCCACTGCTGAGGCCTGGGCTTCCAGTTTCAGAGTTGAATCCAGTAGCACTCCCAAGCTGTGAACCTGTGTCTTCAGAGAGAGTGTGACCTCATCTAACACAGGCTGGACCCCTATTCCCTGATCTGCCCTTCTACTGACCAGGGGCACCTCTGTCTTGTCTGGATTAAGTTTCAATTTGTTTACCCTTATCCAGTCCATTACTGATGTCAGGCACTGGTTTAGGACCAAGACAGCTTCCTTGGTTTGTGGTGGAAAGGAATAATAAAGTTGGGTGTCATCCGCATACTGATGACACCGAACCCCAAAACTCCAGACAACCTCTCCCAGCCATTTCATGTAGATGTTAAATAGCATGGGGGATAAGACCAAACCCTGAGGGACCCTGCAGGTCAGAGGGTAGGAGGTCGAACAGGAGTCCCCTAGCACCACCCTCTGGGTTCGGCGCTCCAGGAAAGAATGGAGCGACTATAAAACAGTGCCCCCAAGTCCCATCACCGCAAGGTGACCCAGAAGGATACCATGGTCGATGGTGTTGAAAGCCACTGAGAGGTTCAGCAGAACCAATGGGGGCACACTCCCCCTGTCTAGTTGCCGGCATAGGTCATCCACCAAGGCGACCAAAGCTGTCTCAGTCCCATAGTCAGGCCTGAAACCAGATTGAAATGGATCTAGATAACCCATTTCATCTAGAAACCCCTGGAGCTGAGAGGCCACCACACACTCCAGAACCTTGCCCAGTAATGGAATATTAGAGATGGGCCGGTAATTATCCAAAATAGTGGGATCAAGGGATGGCTTTTTTAGTACTGGTTTTATAACAGCCTCCTTGAGGCAAGTTGGAACTTTACTTTGTCTCTAGGAGGCATTAACCACATCCTTTACCCACTCATCCAATCTGCCTCTGGCTTTTTTAATAAGCCAGGAAGGGCAAGGGCAAGGGCAAGAGCCACATGTGGTGGCTCTCATATCTCCAAGAATCCTGTCCACATCCTCAGGCTGTACAAATTGAAAAGTATCCATTATCACTGGACAAGCAGAGGCCAGAGTTACATCCACAGGATCTGTATAGATCATGGCATCCAAGTCCAAGTGAATCTAAGTGATTTTATCTGTAAAGTGCCAAGCAAATTGTTCACGGCGGGCCGTTGAATGGTCTCGATTTTCCTGTCTTGGGTCTGAGTATAAAAGACCCGTAACCACTTGGAACAGCTCTGCCCGCCGGCTCTCTGCAGACGCAATAGAGACAGAAAAGAATTTTGCCTTTGCTGTTTCTATTGCCACTGAATAGGCTTTCAAATAAGCTCTAAGAAGTATTACCTATGCGAAAATAAAATCCATAGGTAAAATTCTCATATTACCTATGAGAAAATAAAACAAAACACCGGGTATATATGCCAGTCAATCAATAAATCTTGCAGGAGGGAGGGTTGAAATCTCATGAAGGTGAGCTAGAACAGGATTTATGTCTCTAGTGACTATCTAGGAAACTTTTTATTCATTTCATTTATATTCCACTTTTCTTCTGGCATAAACACTGTGCAGCTAAAAAGATAACAATGAAAAGTTTTGGAAAAACAAATAAGCTATGCTATTAATTTAAAGCACTGTGTTAAAACAGTTTTTTAAAACACATGAAGATAAAAATGAAGCACTTCTGATTAAAAGATGCTTTTGTCAGAACCAGTTAAAAGCCTAGGTTTCTCTAAATGAAAAAGTCCTCGCCTGCTGACAGAAAGATTTGGGGAAATGGAAAAGAGCTTTTTTTTTTCCTTTTTTCAGTCTGTTGATGCCTGTGCTTGCGTGCATGTGTGCGTGCGTGTGTGAGAGTGAGAGAGAGCGAGAATGAGAACTAATATGCGGTTTGTGTAGGAAGATAAATTTATAACATATCACATGTTCTTTGCAAGCTTAGCCTAAATCAGTGGTTCCCAAACTGATTCTCCAGCTTTTGGACTTCAGCTCCCAGAAGCTCCAGCCACACTGACCAACAGTCAGGAATTCTGAGAGCTAAAGTACAAAACACCAGGAAGGCAAAAGTTTTGGAACTGCTGGTCTAGATCATGGTGGCCTTCTAATAACCCAAGGAGAAATCCATCTTTCTCCACTCACTTGATTGTTTCAACGAGCCCTCCGACTGGGAAAGCATTGTCATTCCTCAGCATCCTTATCTGCTGAGCCTCTGAATTCCTCCAGCTGGGGCTCTGCCAGGCTGACAAAGCAGGGCTTGGCGATCCTCTTCACTTATTAAGAACCATCAATCTAAATCCCCAGCAGTCACAACATTTGAAGTCCAGCTTATGACCTTGTAATTACTGAACAGCATTCCATCCTAAACAAATATGGCTGCTATTCTGTATTGCAGTTATAGATTCATTGCCTAGAGTTATGGATCTATAATTATTTCATATTTAGTAGGACTACCCACTCACAACAGTGGGACTATTGTCACAATCACAAATGCCCCCTCCAACTTACAGCCACACCAAATGATAGAGGTTTGTTCAGTTGGCAACCGAGGCACAAGAGGGGGATGTTTCCAGGTCCATCTCATCAACAAGTGCAACAACCAGGATCAGGGCCCCTGTCGCAATTCCTCATCACAGCCTCACTCACTGTTGGGAGGGAGATAGAAATATCATCCTCCTATGCCTGAGCTGGAACTGGAAGACCACCATTGCTCAGTGTAGCTGCTGGCTGTTAAGACAGGTTTGAGGAATCAGATCAGGAGATAGTACTTTATTACATCACTAAGTAGACAACTTAGGATATCACCATAAATAGACAACATGAGTGTGGGTGCTTTCTCTTTGTTTGTTTTTTCACGTCCCACTGACTGTGCATCCACTGTAATCACTTCGTAACTAGTATTTTCATGTAATCTCAACCTGGCAAGCCAAAGAATGACAGCATCTATTTACTGTCAGAATAATAGGAGTCCCAACCGCATTTTTGTTTGGTTAAAAAAAAAAGTGTATTTCCATTTTTCAGGCTCATTGTGTTGATAAACAGATCCCTCCATTATGATCATTGTAGAAGTAGTAGCTGTAATTTTGCTTTCCCAAACACCTGTTAATGTATATTTTCTCCATAATCAAACACACAGAAGACCAGGGTGCTAATAATGCTACAGCACATTAAAGTTAAATAACAGATCCAGTTACAGAGAATTTCTAGCAGAAATCAAATTATATAATTCTGTCAGTGACTATCTTACATTCTGTGTTACAGTTGATTGCTCCTTAAATCCATGTATTTGTCTCATGTATGCTGTACAGTACAGTCAGCCCTCCACATTTGTGGGTTTGACATTCACGGATTTGATTATTTGAGAGTTTCTCCAACCCCTGCTCCCCCACCTCAAGTACTATTTTTTGGGGGGGTGGGGGAACTTTCCCTCCTGGTGACTCCAATCAGGCTGCACAGATCTTTAAAAACCTCCCTCCAGTCCTACTCCGCCTCCCCCAGCTGCTGCCTGGCCAGTCAAGAACAGCCCGAAGCCTGATTTCTGAGCATCACAAGCCCTCTCCCAAAGCTCTCCATATACCCAAGGAAGGAGATGGGCAAGCGAGAGAAAGTACAGAACCACCATGCCAATCATCTCTTTTCCCTGACCTGGTTTAGGCCATTTCCACACTGCACTCTTATAGCGCGATTATTCCACTTTCAACATCCTATGGAATCCTGGGGTTTGCAGTTTCAGGAGGGGCCAGCCCCTAACCCTAGCAAATGTGGAGGGCCAAGTGTACAATGGAAGGGGGGCATGTTTGGTTGCCACATTTTCTACCAGCCTTGCTCGTCTGCATGATGTAGCAACTGGGATTATTGGCATGGAGTTCAGTGTCAAGAAAAGCAGGGTATCTGACATTTTGGACCGTCAGAGAAATTACAAGCGAAGGGGAGCTCTACTTGTTCAGTGTAACTGGAAGATGACTCCTAGGTCCCATTCACATTATAAAATTATAGCGCTGTTATTCCACTTCAACTACCATGGTTCCATGCTGTGGAATTGGCAGTTTAGGGAGGGGTATTTAGAATTCTCAGCCAGAGAGGTTTAATGCCTCACCAAACTAGAGACCCTAGAATTCTGTAGGCTGGAACCATGGTAATTAAAGTGGAATAATAGCACTGTAATTCCATAGTCTGAATGAGCCCTTGGTTGGTGAACTAATGGAGAACCAATTTTAGCTCCGTTGGGAATCTTTGGACCTCGCTCTGAAGCTGAAACTAAGCTTCAAAGTGACCTCCCACTGGGAGTCCATTGGAGCTATAAAGCATCCAGGTCAGACTTGGACTTTTTAGAGCATTTGGCACTAGCTATTTTGTGTTAGAGAATCATTAACCATTGTAAATTCAGCATTTGCAACAGCTCTGCCTTTCTCTTTGTGTGTGCAAAGATGCCTCACATTACACATCAGTCTCAGGGCCTTTCCGCCCTACACTATTTTAGTGCTATTATTCGGCTCTCAACATCCTATGGAATCCTGGGGTTTGCAGTTTCAGGAGGGGCCTTTAGAATTCTCAGCCAGAGAGCTCTTTGGCCCCAGTAAACTACAAACCTCAGAATTCCACAGGAGGTTGAAAGTGGACTAATAGCACTATAACAGTGTAGTGTGGGGAGGCCCTCAGTTGCTCTTCAGAGCATGCTTGTCTCAGTCACCCATCAAACACTCTACTTTGAATGAATGAAAAAATAATTGGGGTGCCTACAAAGTGCCACCAACTGAATTTCATGTACTCCAGGCAGCCTATAAGTCAGACCATTTCAAATTTTCCCTTCAAATCTGATGAAAATCCATCTGCTGCTTACATGGTGAGATTCAAACAACTAGTTACTAGAGAACATTAGAATATATAATTTTCTGAATCCAACTCATCAACAGCTTACAGACAGTGCCACACTACTCTGAATGAAAAATCATTGTGTTACAACCATTTTTCCACCAAATGAATTTTACATATAATACATAGCCTATATGTTAAGCAGTGATGTAGACTCAAGTTGGACTTAAGTCACTTCAGTGACTCAACTCAGCCATAAATGATGCACTGACTCGACTCGAGACTTGTATATTTTTAAATGACTGACTTGACTGCCTTTGTTCAGTAACATAACACCTTCATCCAGAAACCTTATGACTTTGAACAACGCCTCCATCTCTTTTTGCCTACTAGTCACATGACAATCTCTCTCAAGCCCAAAGTGTGGGTGCATTTCTCAGAGGGGAACAGCAAATGGGTTAGGCAATGGGCTTGAGGCATGGTGGAGGTGTGCTCAGAAGCCTGTCCTCACTGCATATCGGAGGAGCCTTCTAAAATGTTTCATAAGATTAGAAGGCAAGACTCACCCCCAGAATGCAGAGTACATTTCTCAGAAGGGAATAGCAAACGTGTTAGGATCCTTCCTTCTAAAGCTTTTGAATCTTCAGTAATGGGGAGTAAGATAGGATCCTATTCCCCACTTCCAAAGCTGCAGGTGGCAAAATTGCAAATGTAGAGAGCTGACTCGGCTTAACTTGTTAAAACTGAATTTATTTCACTCTATCCAATAATTCTGGAATTTTGGTTGGGGTATAAAGTTGGCTGCCAGACTTGAGACTTGACTTGAAAGTATCTTCAAGGACTTGAGACTTGAAGGTAGAGACTTAAGACTTGACTTGGGACTCAGAGTAAAAGACTAAAATATCTCACTGATGTTAAATTAGACTATTGCAAATATACCCTCCGAATTTGAAGAAAATCCATGCATACCTTATCTTTTCTTCATAATTGTTTGGATCCATTATCCAGAACTCTGCAGATTCCCATCAAGCACCTACCTTATTAAGTTTCTACCTACCCTCTCCTCTTGTCTATTCCCGCTTCCTTCTTTCCTTGAAGTAGCATCAGGAAGGGGCTGCGTCAGGAAAGAGAGGATGGGAGCAATGAATTATTCTGTTTCCCCTCCTTCTGGGAGACTTTAAAGCAGGGTGAGCAAAGTATCCCGAAGGGGGGAAAAAAGATAGAAACATAATCCCAATTTTTGTCTTAAAATTTCTCCAAATGATCTCTACGAGGTATAGGGGCATTTCAGGCCCATGAGAGGCTTTTTCTTAACACAAATGTGAATAGGAAATGAACATGTAATGGCCGGGGGGCAGTGACAAAAATGAAAATTCTATCCCTAGACTGTATTTGAGGACACAAAGAAATATTTTTGATGGGAGTGCAGGGGCTGCAGTCCTCCAAGGTATAATGGGGGGAATAATGCAGCCCCCAAGCCTCCCACTGTTGCCAGCTTTCCTTTAAAGGGACTAGCCACAGTGTTGATTCTGTCTGGGGGACAGAGTTCAGTATATGGGATATGATGCCTCCAGCATCCCTGAATTGGTGGGGATGGTCTCAGTCCTCTGACATTTCACTTTTTTCAGTTGCTTTAAAAATGTCCCAGCTTCTAGCTTTTCTTTCCACTTTCTCCCTTTGTCCTCAGGTTTACTTCAATTGCTGCAAACTGTGGCCATTTCTGCACTCCACTGTTACAGTGCTATTATTCCACTTTCAATATCCTGTGGAATTCTGGGATTTGTAGTTTACTGAGGCCAAAGAGCTCTTTGGCTGAGAATTCTAAAGACTCCTCCCTAAACTGCAAACCCCAGGACTCCATAGGATGTTGAAAGCGGAGTAATAGCACTAAAACAGTGTAGTGCGGAAATGGTCTGAGTTCGAAGTATTAAAGTAGTTTGCAGGCAGTTAACTCAGCCAGGGAAAGAGGAGAGGAGGACTTAGTCCTTCCCAGTGGGCTTAGGCACAACCTCTTCCAACCTGTCTGTTCTTGCTAATTCCTAACTGTTGCCCTCTTGGTCACACTCTGATTTTGCTTGGCCACACATGTCCTAATTTCCATCTGTGAAATGTTGGAGAGTAGGGGATGCCACCTTTAATACTGGGACTGAAAGATTCACAGCCTCACTGGCATTGAACCTCCTGTTACAGGTCTACACACACGCCCCAGGGTTGATATGATTTAATTGGCAAAATATGATTTAATTGGCAAAATACATTAATTGGCATTGATATACAATGGAGCCTGGGGTGACTGAAAGGTCAAGCTGGGGAAAAGGAAATACACTGACTGAACTTGTGTTCTGCAAAGTAGGTCAGGAAATCCCCTCTAAGTAAAGTTGAGGTCATTGTCAGGCAGATTACCAGGCAACTCCAAAGATGGTAGGCTTAAGCTGAAAACTTTAATGTCTCTGACATCACACAATAGCAAAAAGAAGTTCCCACTAAAACACCGATTGTTTCAAACCTTCATCCTAGCACCTGGGTGTTTTCCTCATTGTGCTCGCACCTGTCCATCATTACAGAGCTATAACAGCCATTAACTCTTTGCCATCTAACATTAACACGATTAGCTCTGTCCAGTTCCCATTGTCCATGTTGCAACTTTCATTGTCTACTCAGCCAGAAGAGCCATTCACAAGCATGTCTCCCAGGCACATTTTGGGTATATAAGCCTTCTATTCTGAGCAGTTCAATTTAGTTCTTTGCTTGCTGAATGCCACGCTGTTGCTCCAGTTCCCAAATGACTACTGTCCATAGGCGTGAGTCTAAGCCACATTGTTCACTGTTCTCTGGATCAGCAATTATCACCTGAATTCCTAAAACTCCCCTATCAACAACTTTCCGCCTTTTATCCTTCAGTTAGGTCTTGCATGAATGTGTGAATGTTTGGATCTTTTGAGTGTGCGTGTGAATCTTCAATAAAACGCATTTTAGTTTACCTTTTGGAATCTCTGGCTGGTTGTTTCCTGCAAGGATCCAGTAAATATTGGTGGAAGATCTCATTAGGTTACCCCCCTCTCATAGACCTCCTAATTGAGTTAATTAATTCCCTATCTTTGAATGGAGGTACTGGCATCACAGGCACACCCCTGTGTCACCCAAGTTTTGGGGTAACACTCTCAGCTGCCAGTGCAAATACAAATACCTTTGCCTTTTGCTGGTGGGTTATGTTGTATACTCAATGCACTGGAAGCAGAGAGCATTGCTGGAGAAAGATCATGCTAAGCCAAAGAGGGAACATTATGGCACTTCCTATGTTCTGAAGTCTGGGAATATGATTTCCCTGAGCATTGTGAGTTAATATTTAAAAACTCAACTTGGTTTGAGATCTAGCAACACCCACACTTATCTGTTTGCCTGTCACTTGTGCTTCATTTTTATCTCTGTCAGGCCAAGGATGCCTGCCCCTGGCCCCTGTACCACAATTAATCATTTATCAAGTAATTTGAAGTGAATATAAGCATTAGGAAGAGCACTTCCACTGCTTTTAGGAAGCAGACAGGTAAAAGAAAGACAGGATTAATTTAATCTTTCCTTCATACCATTGTGATTATTAGAGAAGAAAAATGAAGCTTGAGATCCTCGGCATCTTTCTAGCAATCTTAACATACAGCCATGCTCTGGAGAGAGGTAAGGATTTAAAACCTACACACACACACACACACACACACACACACACACACAGTGTTGTTGCTTTGAAAAAATCAAATGAGAAAGGCTTGTCGTTTATAATAAAAGAAAGGTGTAGTTTTTGTTTTCCTAGAAGTAGTCCATCTTCATAGTATAAACACAAATGAATAGATAAATACAATTGTCTGAATGCTAATCATTACTCCTGACCAGAGATGTAAAACTTCTGCAAGATTTGAATCAGGGGAAGAAAAAAAATTTTTTCTTGTTTTTCTTTTCAGGAAAAACATGGAAATTTTCAGGAACACTGAAGGGGGGGGAATGCTATACTAGCTCCATTACAGATCAAAAGTCATTTTGCTTTTTTGGGAACCTAAGATACATTATGTCTAATTTGGTTTGGCATAAAATTATAATAGCTGGAATGTTAAAAGTACAGTTTATTCAGACAATATGTACAAACAATTTTTATTTTATTTTTGGGTTGTTGTTTTTTTGCTACAAATTGGGCTGCGAGGTCCTGAACTTTAAGGAATATCTGAATTCTTTGGTTTGGCAATTTTAAGAGAAGCAGAGGAGGGGGGGAACAATAAAAAGAGAAGAAACCATCAGTGTCAGCAAAATGAAGAAAACAGTTTATCTCTCCTAGTCCTCCATAATGCCAAATAGACACTCATCCCCATAACAAAAAGAAACAAAGACAAGGAATGGCAAGGAACTGATCCTATATATACAGTTGGCCCTCCACATTTGCAGGTTTTACTTTCATGGATTTGACTGTTTGAGAGTTTGTTCAACCCCTGCCTCCTCACCTCAAGTGCTTCTTTTACAAAGGAACCTTCCCTCTCGGTGGCTCTGATCAGGCCACGCAGCCTTTTAAAAATCCCCCTTTGGTCCTCCTCCTTCTCCTCCACCAGCCACTGGCCAGGATGGATCCTAATCCAATTCCTCAACATCTCAAGTCCACTCCCAGTGCACCCCCACACCCAAGGAAGGAAATGGGCAAGAAAGAGTAAGTAGAAATCCATCATGTCAGTCACCCTCCTTCCCTCTCCTTTCCTTGAGTAGGTTTAGATCCCGGGTGCCTGCTCTCCCCACCATTCCTTGGCTCCCTTCCCATAGATACATACACACTGTGATCATAGAATCATGGAATCAGAGTTGAAAGACACCACAAGGGCCACTTAGTCCAACCCCCTGCCATGCAGGAATATACAATCAAAGCACCTCCAACAGATGCCTATCCAACCTCTGTTTAAAAACCTCCAAAGAAGGAGACTCCATTACACTCCCAAGGCAGTGTATTCTACTATTGATATGTGTGATTTTTTGTGAGGGTCCTACACCCTCCTAACCCTACCAAATGTGGAGGACCAACTGTAGTCTTACACCAAATGTGCAACTGAAATTAAAACCAAATGGTGGACAAGGTGGAGCTTGAGGGCCAAGGCTCCCAAATCAGCAGGGTTCACTAGGCCAATCATCCTGAAAAAAAGAATATCCTCAACTAGGAACATTATAGAAGCTGCTAAGTTAGTTACCCCTTGGGCATCTCAAGGAAACGCAGCTTAAGCATTTACAGAGCATTCTGATCATTGGCTAACTTCTTCTTTTAACAATAACCCCCCAAATCTGAATTTTTTTAACTACACACAACAGGGAAGAAAATTAAGATAAGCAATAAAAAGACTATTCCAATCCATACAAGGAGAATTAAAAAAAACACATTGCCATACACAAACTCATATTTTCAATAATAATAATCTGAAATGTACAAGAAAGGTTTGATATGAATTGTTTTCACTTGATGCTTACTAAATAATTTTTCATTAATTAATGAAAGGATGTTTCATGAATGCTGTTTAATGATTGGCTAATACATGCCCAACATCCTTCTATGCTTTGCTATATGATATTTTTGACTGTTGCTAGGAGGACTTTCAGAACATCTATAAATAGTAAATTATGTGTTTGCTTCAATGCTAGATTGCTCAGCTAAAATGCTGAGATCTTGTCCAATATATTGACAAGTAAGCTACTGCATTTGCTCTCCAAACACACCAAATTTTCCCCCATGAGACCTAATGTCTCCCACCAATATTAAAGTTTCCTTTTTGCACAAAATATCCAGGGAGATCAGCTACACCCTTCAATTTACATAGCCTCTCATCCTCAATTTAAGGGTTTACTGAAAATGATGTCCCAAAAAGTCTCCCAAGTTCTAGAGTCAGAAATGCTTCATATCCTCATTAAAATATCTCACAGAGCCCCTGGGATCATCCAAGACCAGGGCTATTCTTGGAGACCATAATGGAGTATTTCAGATGTATTGTATTCCCTAAACCAGATTGATGCTATCAGGTGAAATGGAGGATACTATCAAAGTGTCAGAAAGTAAGAATCACCTGCCTTTCTCCAGATACAATGGGTGTGCCGCCATATGTCCTTCCTTTCAGGGAGCAAAATGCTTTGGCAGTGGAATACGCTGCCTCGGGGTGTAGTGGAGTCTCCTTCTTTGAAAGTTTTTAAGCAGAGGCTGGATGGCCATCTGTCGGGAGTGCTTTGAGGGTGTTCCTGCATGGCATGGGGTTGGACTGGATGACCCGTGTGGTCTCTTCCAACTCTACATTTCTATGATTCTATGATTCTATCTTGCTGTCTTCACACATCTAGGTTACCAGTTTTTTTGAGGATTCCTGGCCTTAGGGTGAGTCCACAGGGGTATATGTCAGGGTTCTTTCAGGCCGCAATGATCATTATGTAAAATCTAGGCATGCACATTCTGGAAAGGGTTATTGTTGAATGTCATGTTGTAAATTAAACCAACGTGCGCAAGGGTGGCCAGTTCCCTGCTCTTGGAACCTTCAGGGCTTCCACAGGAGATGCCAAAATGGCCAAAGACCAAAAACAGAAGAGAGCTGGATAGGCATGGGGGGAAATGGGTATTTTTGAAGCTAAAAAGTGTGTGAGATAGCCCTGCAACCTATTTAAAAGGTGAATTTAAAAGGCTTCCAAGAGAGGTAATTTATCCCTTTGGCAGATTAAAAAGAAGCTGTTCTAGATACTATTGGAGGGACTGAAGGCCACAGGGAGAGCATTGGGGATTCATGTAGCCCCATAGGTTCACTTTGCCGACACCAGGTTTAAACTTAGGGTAGTCATGCAGCTACACCTTTGTTTCTGTGTGCCTTCAAGTCATTTCCAACTTATGGTGATCCCAAGGTGAACCTCTCATGGAGTTTTCTTGGCAAGATTTGTCCAGAGAGGCTTTGCCTTTACCTACCTCTGAGGCTGAGAGCATGCGACTTGCCCAAGATCATCCGATGGGTTTTCATGGCTGAGCAGGGCTTCGAACCCTTGTCGCCAAAGTATAGTCCAACTTTCAAACTGCTATACCACACTGGCTCAGAAGATATATCTTTAAAAAATAATTGGGAGGATAGATTTACAGAAAGATTTGGTATCCTTAATTTTAATTTTTGATTGAATTTATCAAAAAATAACAAAAAAATGCAATAGTAAAAGAAACTGACTATTCAAACATTTCCTGATATATGAAGCTCTTACCTACTCCCAAGTCCAATACATGTGTACACAGAATTCTCTGATTTGGTCAATGTTCCCCAGTGGACACTAGTGAATTCTGGAAAAGATAAAAGTAGTTTTAATAAATTGAGACAATACTGAATTAGAGGTCAGAAGATACTTTTTTTTTTAACAATGGGATACCAATATTCTAGAGAACACTTCTAGAAAACCCAGCCTAGTTGCACTGAGTTTTCTTTTTCCTGATTTATTTCTGTGATTCATTTTTCATGGCCATGTCTAAGAGTTTTTCAAGGACTAGTTGTCAGTTATAAACACACACGGTAATGACAACTTTTGGCACCAAATTAATGAATACTTTTCTCAAAGTCCTAACATCAAGTTCTTGAGTTCCATCTGAAAAGAATTTTTCTCCCACCTTCCTGATTGTCCTTATACTGGCAGGTAAAGAAAGGCCTTTCAATTCTACCAGGTCTTTGACGTCTAAAGTAGGCTATTAGTAAGCTGGCAACTACAGCTGGAATCCTACTGGTGACTTTTATGTGTATAATTTCTCCTATGGAAGTAGTTGGACATTTTTGTCTCCACATTTGGTTCAAGGTTGCAGTAGCAGAGTTGCACATTTGATGTCATTGTACATTGATGTGCCTGCACATTGTACATGGATATGTGTGTGTGCATGCATGCATGCGTGCATGGGTGTCCATTATGCACTGCATGCCAGTGTGCATGTCCACTTGGTTGTGCATGCAGTTGCACATTTGCTGTCTTGGTTCAGGTTTACCATACTACCATTCAACACAAGGGTTGTGTAGCACAATTGATGTAAAAATGTGTGTGCTGATATTTACATGGCACACCTCTGATGTAGAATTTTGGGCACTGACTACTGGTGAGGTTTTTTTTAGTATGATATCTTTCAAATCTTTTTTTTTTTTTTTTTAGAGTTTTAATGGCATTGGTTTTTATTTGATTTTATTGTGGCTAGCCTTGTGAGTGCCATTTGTTGGCAGAAAAGTGGGGTACAATTTTAATTAATAAATAAATCCCACACAGTCATCACACTGAACAGACAGAAGTATGAAAAATGCCGTTCTCAAGCTGTGGAACTCTTTTTCCAGGAAAGGTTAAGATGATCCCACCCATGCTGTCCTTCTACCACAAGGCAAATTAATCAGGCAGGTTTCTAGCAACAGACCAGCCGCTTTGGGAAAGACTTTCTACTGGGGTGGAGCAGTACCTTCTTTTATTTCTGTGCTTTTAATTGTTTTTAATCCAACTGTGTCTTAATAAATCCTAAATCCAGTGGCTAGTCCCAACCAGAATAGACCTGTTGAATCAAGGCCATTTCTGCACGGGGTAATTAAAACGGTGCAGTGCGTCCTCCATGGAGGACGTCTGCACCTTGGAGTGGACTGGGTTCAGACTACTTACTGGAGATCCTCACCTCATTCCACTCCGAAACAACCCCACGTGGTCCTCCAGCGTGTTTTTGAAAGACTGGAGCACACCACTGCGTGCCTGCTCCCTTTTGCAGATTTGCAGGCTCGCACCAATGCGAGCCTGCGATCTGCGGGGGCGGGCTTTAAGCGTGGCGAGCTTCAGCAGTTGGTCAGGACCCACGACCAACCGGAAGCCACCATTTTGGAAGCCGGAGCAGTGCGGATCTAGACCACGTGCTGCTCTGATTAACCCTGGACCGGACCAAGGAGCCAGAAGATCCGGTGAGTAATGGCACAGAGCGATTCCCTCGCCTCGTGTGGAAATGGCCCAAGAGAGCTTTTGTAAATGCTGACCTGCCAGTTCCCCATTGATTCATCTCTGTTTGGGACTCACAAATAGAACTAGATCATTTTTGTGTGCTTTTATTTCTCTTAAGGGACTCTTGTCCCATTTAATTAAAGATCTAGGGAAAAGATGGAATATATAAATCATCCAGATAGATAGATAGATAGATAGATAGATAGATAGATAGATAGATAGATAGATAGATACACAGACAGACAGACAGACAGACAGACAGAGAGATCTGATTAGTCCTGAGCTGTGGTAAATATTTTTAGAGAGTATTGGTCAGTTCTGAATCTGTCCACATGGATTTAAAGGTTATAGTGTGTTTTGTGAAAAAGGGTGACTTCTTTCTTCTGCCTGTCAAATACAATGACCGGTTTCCTTTCTGGCTCTTCTTCCTCACACCCCAATCTCCTGAAAAACAAATGCAGGGCTAAAATACATACAGTAGTCTTATTTTCTTTTACTTAAAGTACTTATATATCACCGTCCAGTCCACCAGGACTCCTGAACAGATAAAAAGAACTTTAAAACAACAGAGATTAAACCTTTAAAAACAAAGTAGTCTTTAAGAACTTCTAAAAACATTCTAAAAACAATCCTTTAAAATCATTTAAAAGCTACAATTAAAACAGAGCAGTTTCAAAGGCATCACTTTAACTGCCTACCAGAAGCTCAAAACAGATGGAGCAAGCCTCATTTCCATTGGCAGAGACTTCGACCATCAGAGTGCTGCTGCAAAGAAAGCCTGCTATGTATGTACACCTGTTTAGCTTCATGAGGTGTTGGGGCTGAGAAACTAGAGCCATTTCAGCACGAGGCTGTTATAGCGCTATGATTCCACTTTCAACATCCTGTGGAATCCTGGGGTTTGCAGTTTCGGGAGGGGCCGGCGGACTTGGAACAATGGCCATTTCTGCACAGACTTACAGAAACGGTGCAGAGCGTCCTCCAGAGAGGACGTCTGCACCTGGGCGCAGACTGGGTCGGACCTACTTATTGTAGATCTGCACCTCAGCCCATTCCCGAGCAACCCAAAGTGGTCGTCCAGCATGCTTTTGAAAGACGGCTTGAAAGAGGTCTTTCAAAAGCACGGAGCATGCCACTCCGTTCCCGCACTCCGGTGCAGATTTGCAGGCTCGCACCAGTGTGAGCCTGCGATCTGCCGGGGGCAGGCTTTAGGCTGGCCAGCCTCAGCGGTTGGTGGAGAGCCTCCACCAACCGGAAGCCACCATTTTCGTCCCTGGAGCAGTGCGGAGCGGCGGCCACGCACTGCTCCGGACCAGCCTGGACCCAAGCATGGAGCCAAGAAGTCCAGTAAGTACTGGCACGGGGCGATTCCCTCGCCCCTTGCGGAAATGGCCAATGGCTCCAAATTTCAGGAAAAGAGATTCCATCTAAACATTAGGAAGAACTTCCTAAAGGTAAGAGCAGTTTGACAGTGGAAGGAGTCAGGTAGAATCTCCTTCTCTAGAGATTTTTAAACAGAGGCTGGATGGCCATCTGTTGGGAGTGCTTTGTGTCTTTCTGCTTGGAAAGAGTTGGACTGGATGGCCCTTGTAGTCTCTTCCAATTATTCTATGACATGCAACAGGGTTTCTACGGAATAGCTTGGATTTGGGGCAGGCTTATGTGGGAGGAGGGAGTAACTCAGACATCCTGGACCCAACCAAGTGCCCATCACCACCACCACCACCACCACCACCATCATCATCATCATCATCATCATCATCATCATCATCATCTATACCCTGCCTTTTTCCCAAGACTGGAATTCAAGGCAGCTTATATATCTAAAAGATTACAATTTAAAACATACAAAGTGCCAACATTAAACTATGAAGCAAACTGAAAACATACACTTAAAAAAACAGATTTTTAAAAGTTAAAGAAGACAGTTTAGAACAATGCAACTCTTACTGCGCTTTCTTTTAAAGGTTTCAATTCCAAAAGGCTTTCTAAATAAAAGAAAATTTTTGCCTGTCAACAGAAGGGGCCACTCTCGCCCCCCTGGGGATGGCATTCCAAAGTCTACGGGCTGCCACTGAGAAGTCCCTAACTGTGTTCCCACCAGCTGTATCTGTGACGGTGGTGGGACTGAGAGACGGACCTCTCCTGTGGATCTCAGGATCTAGGCAGGCTAATATAGAGAGATACTGTCTGTCAGATAGCTTGGACTTAAGCCGTATAGGACTTTATAGGTCTTAATCAGCCAGAAACAAACCAGTAGCCACCACAGCTGTAAGAACAGAGAATTTGTATGTCTGCAAATTGGACTACCGCTTCCGTCATTCCTGCCTATTGGTCCTCCTGGTCAGGGCTGTTGGGAGATATAATGAAAACACCTGGAGGACACCATGTTGGCTGACTACTACTTGGCATCGCCTTTCCACAACAGTCTGTCTTGTCTGGAGAGCCAGTGTGATACAGTGGTTTGAGTGCTGAACTATGACCCTGAATACTAGGGTTCGATTGACCACTCAGCCATGAAAAGGCACTGGGTGAGCCTGGCTTCATCACAAAGCCTCAGCCCCGGAAAACCCCATGATAGGTTCACCTTAGAGTCTCCATAAATTGAAAATGACTTGAAGGCACACAACAACAACATTGTCTTGTCTACTGGCAATACAGCCAGGTAATTTGCCAGCTGATGTTCCCTGCTGACACAAAAGGTCCCAGAAGTTTCATCTCATTTAAGGGGAAGATGAAGTTCACCTCACTTGAGAGGCCTCTGTTGTAAGTCCAAAAGGACCTCTCTAGTAATCCGAGATGCCCATTTTGCTGGGTTTGTATAGCTGAAAATATGCTTGCTCTCATTTGCACTCTCATTAAGCACCAGAGTATTTCCCTAAGCCTAAACACTACAAATTACATGGAAATTAATGCTTCAATTACTCTGTAGAGGCAGTTGAAGTGATGTTGTGTTTTATTAAAGCTCTAATTGGATTTCCTTGATGAAATAAATTGAAAGGCTCCCTGGAAAAATGTGCAAAACTGATTCTGCAGAAGGAGGAGTGTTCCTGTTGCTACTTGGGGCAGAGAGATCATGAACAGGATGTGCAGCAGTCCTAAAGAAGGATTGCCCCCAGTTGATTGACACTGGGAGCCTTTCCACACTGCTCTGTTATAGTGCTATTATTCCACTTTCAACATCCTATGGAATTGTGGGATCTCCAGTTTAGGGAGGGGCCTTTAGAATTCTCAGCCAGAGAGCTCTTTGGCCTCAGTAAACTACAAACCCCAGAATTCCACAGGAGGTTGAAAGTGGAATAATAGTGCCGTAACAGTGTAGTGCAGAAAGGACCCGGAAACAAACAATTGCTTGGGTTTTCTGGAGAACTGGGAGTCAAAGCTTTTAATAAAGTATCAAAAACAAAAAGCAAGGGGTAGAGGACAGCCCTTATTTACAGCCTGAAAATCAGCCTTTCCCATTCTGATGACCCCAGATGTGTCGGAGTACTGTTAACCCTATCATCCCCTGCCATGATGGGTAATCCATCAGAACTGGAGGGCATCAGGTGGGAAAAGGCCACTGTAGAGCTTGAGAGTAATCGGTTTTACGGAGCTTCTGATATTGAGGAATCCCCCCCCCCTTTCTTTTGGCTGAAAATATGTTTTAAAAAATATTAACTCCAGAAAACCCAAGCAACTGTTTGTTTTCAACATCCTGTGGAATTCTGGGATTTGTAGTTTACTGAGGCCAAAGAGTTCTCTGGCTGAGAATTCTAAAGGCGCCTCCCTAAACTGCAAACCCCAGGATTCTGTAGGATGTTGAAAGTAGAATAACAGCACTATAACAGTGTAGTGTGGAATGGCCCTCTAATAGTCCTAGCCTAGGATCTCCAGATGTTGCTGAACTTCAGACCCTTGGCCATAACAGTATAATGGGAGATGTAGTCATAGGAACATGTTTCAAACCAAACTATTGGTTGTTGTTGTTTAGAAAAAACTCCTTGTTGTTTACAAAGAGCGCTTCAGTGCTTGGCGGTGTGAGGGATTGAACCTGGCCATTTCCTCTGAGGCACACACCCACATCTGAAGATCCAAATCCAGGAAAACCGCCATAGCCTCTTAAAATCTCCATTTCCCTCTGCCCTTTCCTATGGACCTTCACAGAAGAAATCTGTACGGTTGAAACCTTCAGTCTCAGAAGCAGAATATTTGCCTTTTTAACCCTGAGACTGAGGTGAGGAGCAGGAGACTGCTGAGCACTGTTAAGATAATCTGCAAATTTAGTCTTGATTTTGATTTATACTTCTCACAAGGGACATGCTCTGTAAAGGTCATCGCTATGCTTTCAGCTTCCTCCTTGCTCTTAACCTGATGGTAGTGGCTTAGGAAGTCCTTCTGCCACTAATCAATACCACTTTGCAGGATTAAGCTATTCATTAACAAGCCCTTTGGTACATATTTTGTTTGCCTGAATCACATTTTCTTGTGTGGTTTCACAACAGAGGCATAGTGTGTTATTTTATAGGGATTGCACTGGTTCTGCTTAAGATGAGCAAAGACCATTCTGAACTTCTGGAATCAAATACCTTCCACTTCATCCATGCACAGCATAATATCTCCCTCTTCAGGTTCTCCCAGGAATAGCAAGCTTTTGTTTAGGGGCGGTGGGAAGGATCTCTGTGTTAACCTTAAAACTAATTCCAAAGTATACATTGTGACGATGGCTTTATTAGGCCAACCAAAAGGTCTCAAATATAATCACTTGAAGTTTTGAAGGCCTCTGGACTCTTCATAGGGAAAGATGGTTAAAAAGAATCATGCAAGAAAAAAAAGGTCATAGTATTCGAGTTGCAGGTTTGCAATCAGGGATAAAATGAGCGTACAGACCTCCCACATTCATACATTCGACTTTCACAAATTTGATTATTCATGAGGTGCACACATGCCATCCCCCCACACATACCACACCTCTCCTGCTCCCATTCCCTTGTGTTTTGCCAGGTATAGAGAAATAGAGAAGGAAAGCAAGCATGCCTGGGCAAAACGTAAGGGAATGAGAGGTAAAGGCATGTGCACACCTTCCTTCTCTTCCTCCAGTGCATCCCTCCCATTCTCCTGCCTTTGGCCCCTGAGTGGAGAACACATGCTGAGGCAAGGGAACGAGGGGAAGGTACAGTGCCCCTTCCTTCTCTGCCTCTGGTGTTCCCCTTACCCATGCGCTTGCCTTTGGTGCCAGCACAAAGTATGCGTGCCAAGACAAAAAGCAAGGGAATAAGGGGGAGCCCTGGAAGAGAATGGGAGGGGAAGCACAGGGGGAGCTATTTGTGTTTTGTTTTTTTCATTTTTTGTTTTTGTTTTTTTTTAGAGTTCTATGCACCTTGCAAAAGTGGAAGGGCCACTGTATAACCCTCCTGAAAGAATTCTTCCCCTCCTATTAAATTTTCCTTTAGCCTCTGAATTTTTAGCATTGCAAAGAGTATATTACCCCCAAAACATGAGTGACATTCTTGATGCCAGTACCTCCGTTCAAAGGTGGGGAATTCTTAGCTCAATTAGGAGACCTGCAAGGGAGGGGAGTAACCTAATGAGATCTGTGACATCAATGTTTATGGGGTCTTGTGCAGGGAAGAATCAGCCAGAGATTCAAAAGGTAAGCTAAAATGGGTTTTATTGGGGGAACTAATCACACACACAAGATCTCAAACAGTCACACAAGGCTAACTGAAGGAAAAGGGAGGAAAGCTTTAAAATAGTGAGATTTCAGGGTAAAATAGGTGATATTTACCAATCCAGAAGAGAGCAAAGGGGCAGCAATGTGGCTTAGACTTGTGTCTAAGGACACTACAATCAGGAATCAGAGTGACATTGAGCAGCCAATGTACTGCAAGCTAGCTGATCAAAGCTGGGGTGTTTTATACCCAGTTTCTATCTGGAAGACATAGGTGTGAATGACTCTCTGGTGAAACAAAACAATGGAGTTTTCAGAGTGGACAATATGGTCTGGATTGAGCTGATGGTTTTAGTGTTAGGTGATAAAAGGGGCTAATGGTTGTTCAATAGCTCAGTGTTTGTGGACAGGTTGTGGATAAGGGAATAGACTGCAGGGCAAAGAGAAGAGGGTTTGAGACGATCAGCAGTCTGGTGGGAATCTCTCAGTTGCTATTGCTTACGAAAGCAGAGTTGTTAAGGTTAGCAGCAGCCAGCAATCTCTGTAGTTTGCTAGTGATTTCCTGACCATGACCTAACTGTGCCTAAGAGGTGTTTTTCTAATTTCATAACACACATTTTCAGTGAGCTTTCTTCTTGGCCAGCAGGGCCATCCAGCCATATCAGAGTATAAATTATAAATTATGTTTTATATCAATTTCAATATATGCCAATTAAACCATATCAAAGCATGGGGGTGTACGGCTGCTAACTAGTGAGGCACTGAAAAACAGCCACAAGCAGAGTTCTTCAATTTGCTATGTTCACATTCTCTTAGTAACTTTATCTGCCCCTTTGCTTTCAGTGTCTGAATTCTATTTCCATGCTTCACTGAAACTTCTAGTTACTGTAATGCTAGAAATTTAGGGACTGTAGGAAAAATTCACGTGGAGGAAGATTCTTATTTGGGAGCAATGTGTTAATTTTGCCCCTGGTGTAGCTATGCTCTTTGTCAGCATCCTCATCAAGGTGTTTGCTTCAGGTGGTATTGAGGGAGGGTCTGTGCAGATGGAAAGTTTGAGCCACACAGTCACAGGACTCTGAGATAACTGAGAACAAAAGCAGTAGAAGAAATGCAGTGAAATTTTCCTTCTCCATTTACAGCTACATATGAATTTTTATTCACTTTTCATAATGTACACTTTTTTGCAAAAATTTCCCCCTAATATAATGCATTTTGTGTGCATTTTCCATTTCAAAAATGTACATTAAAATGTGCATAGCAGAGAAAGTTTACGCACAAAAAAAATTGCAAAACCAATTACAGAATTCTGAGATTCTTCCTGGTGGTCAGAGCTGTTCGGCAGTGGAATATGCTGCCTCGGAGTGTGGTGGAGTCTCCTTCTTTGGAAGTTTTTAAGCAGAGGCTGGATGGTCATCTGTTGAGAGTGCTTTGATGTGGGTTCCTGCATGGCAGAGGACTGGACTGGATGGCCCCTGTGGTCTCTTCCAACTTTATGAGTCTATGATTCTATGAAATGTTCAGATTTCAGTCTACAAGTGTCCAATAGTTTGGATATAGGTCTGAATTTGGCTAAGTCCAAAAAAAATTCAGACCGCATTATTTTCTTCTGGATCAGAATCTGCAGTATGACAAAACAGCCTTTTTTAATGGCTCAGAGTGTCCAATAGATGTTTCTTTATGAGAAGCAAAATGTTTTTCTGATTTCTTATTAGAGAAGTCTCTGAGAGAAGTTAAAGGAAGGAGAAGAGAACCAGAATGTGGGAAAGATGACATACAACCCCATAAATCTGGCATAAATGTGTGTGTAAAAGGACAATGGAAAACAGTGGCAGGGAAAGACAAAAGTAGATAGAAAGACAGTCCATAATTCATATTGTGACAATGCTTTTATTAGACTAACCTCCAAAGCAAAGATGTTTGAAAAAAATAACCAGGTGAAAAAAAATTGATAGGAAAAATTAAATCACTTTAGTCACACAGTCACAGTTTATATGGTATATTAAGATTGTTGTTGTATGTCTTCAAGTCAAGTGCTCTCTTACATCTTTCTAAAATATCTTTTGCCTGATGAACAGGCCTAAGGTCTCAAACATTTGCAGCGAGACTTCTGTGCCTTTTGGATTACCTGGTAAAGATTTTTATTAACCTTTGGAATTTGTCATCCTTTACTTTGTGACTTTTGAATTTCTCATATAATCAACTTGGAGTGTGAGCAGTCCCCATTCCTAATGGCTTTAATAAGTCAGAGAGGGGCAGTAGGCACAATTAAGCAAACTGATTCTCCTGGGAAGTTGACTTTGGGAGGAAAGAGAGAGCGAACCACTCTGGTGATCAAATATCTCTTCCCCTTTGAGGTTTCCCAGCCTTATTTAAGTTGCTGTGGATGTAGCATATCTCGATTTCAGTAAGGCCTTTGACAAAGCTCCCCATGAGATTCTTGCAAAGAAGCTAGTAAAATGCGGGCTGGACAGGGCTACTGTCAGGTGGATCTGTAACTGGTTGACTGACCGTTCCCAAAGGGTGCTCACCAAGGGCTGCTTTTCCTCCTGGAGAGAAGTGACTAGCGGGGTGCCACAGGGTTCTGTCCTGGGCCCAGTGCTGTTCAATATTTTCATCAAGGACTTGGATGAAGGAATAGAGGGCATGCTCATCAAATTTGCAGATGACACCAAATTGGGAGGGGTTGCTAATACGCCAGAGGACAGGATCAAAATTCAAAATGACCTGGTCAAATTGGAGAGCTGGGCCAAGACTAACAAAATGAAATTCAACAGAGAGAAGTGTAAGGTCCTACACTTAGGTAGAAAAAATGGAATGCAGAAATATAGGATGGGGGACACGTGGCTGGATGGCAGTACGTGTGAAAGGGATCTAGGAGTCTTAATAGACCACAAGCTGAACATGAGTCAGCAGTGTGATGTGGCAGCCAAGAAAGCCAATGCAATTCTCGGCTGCATCAATAGGAGTATGGTGTCTAGATCGAGGGAGGTACTGGTACCACTCTGCTCTGCTTTGGTTAGACCTCATCTTGAATACTGTGTCCAGTTCTGGGCACCCCAATTCAAGAAGGACATGGTCAAGCTGGAGCAGGTCCAGAGGAGGGTGACCAAAATGGTGAGGGGCCTGGAAACCATGCCCTATGAGGATAGACTTAGAGAGCTGGGTATGTTCAGTCTGCAGAAGAGAAGGTTAAGAGGGGACATGATAGCTATGTTTAAATCTTTGAAGGGATGCCATGTAGAGGAGGGAGAGGGCTTGTTTTCTGCCGCTCCAGAGACCAGGACAAGGAGCAATGGTTTCAAGCTGCAGGAAAGGAGATTCCACCTGAACCTCAGGAAGAACTTCCTGACAGTCAGGGCTGTCCGGCAGTGGAATCTGCTGCCTCGGAGTGTAGTGGAGTCTCCTTCCTTGGAGGTTTTTAAGCAGAGGCTGGATGGCCATCTGTCGGGAGTGCTTTGAGGGTATTCCTGCATGGTAGGAGGTTGGACTGAACGGCCCGTGTGGTCTCTTCCAACTCTACATTTCTATGATTCTATGATTCTAAGTGTCATGAGTAATCATTCATAATCACTTAAGTTAGGAAGGGAGAAAGCGCAGCCCTGGGGCCAAATCTTACTCTCCTCTCATGGTATTTCTGTGGGACTCTACCATGAATTTCACAGGGTTTTCTTAGGCAAGGAAAACTCAAGTGATTTTGCCAGTTCCTTCCTCTGTAGGTGGTATTTCAGAGGAAGGTACCAGCAAAAGCACCTCTGACTATTCCTTGCCTAAGAAAACCCTGTCAAATTCATGAGGTCACCATAACTCAACAGGTGACTTTGAAGGTACATACGTACACATACACTAACCATTCCTTCCTTTTTCTAGTCAAAAAGGGGAATGAATTGACTCTACTGGAAGCCTCCAGGAGCAACAGTTCACCTTTCAAAGAGGTTGCAAGGCTCCCCTAAACTGTTTAACATCAAAAAACATCTATTTTTTTCAAAACCAGAAATAGACTTCCAGCTGTTTTCTGTCTAATCACTTTTTGCATCATTTTGGGCAGTCTCTGCGGAGCAGAACATGGTCCCCTGGGCCCATTGAACTTCCTTGCAGCTGAGTAATTGGCAGCTGTTAGATGAAACCTTATGTCTCTCAAAAGAGGTAGCCTATCCTCTAGACCATTTCTAAAGACATTGAAGGATAACTTTCTGCCATTATCAACCCAGAATTTGGTGGAAGGGAGGTTAAATGGAGTTTTTGTACGCAGCTTCTTGAAACATAGCTACATGTTTTGTGTTCCTTGACAACATCTTCTAATACATCTTGAGGTCAAAAGGTAATTTTAGGGGATCAACATAGACTTCATGGCCAGAATAAGGTTCTCTTTTTGTGGAAAGTGTAACAGGGTAACAGATCTTCTCCTAACCCATCCTGAAGTGCTAGCTTTCTGTTTTGGGGCTATTCCTTTTCAATGTGAGGGAATGTTTTTAACACGCCGTCTTGGATGTTCATTTAACGAATGTTCTCATACTTTTAAGAAACCATCAGATTTGTTTATTTGCACCAATACAAGATCCATCAACTGAAATGTTAATTTTGCCAGAATAAAAATGGGGATTTGAGTTGAGGTGGACTTTGAAGCATCTGGACTCTAGAACCATTAAATACGCAAGTCTAGCTTTTGCTGAAATTAATTTGTCAAAGAAAGTGAAGAAGGAGAAATAATACATCAAAAGCAACTGTGTTTCCTTGAAACTCAGCTTTTTTCCTCTCTTTTTGCATAAAAGGGTGTCTAAAAACTTATTCCTTTTGTTTCTCCATTTTTGAAATATAATTCTCATTTTTAATTAATTGCAATTCCTCCTGTCTGTTTTTTTTTTTTTTTTTTTGCTTTTGTTGTTTTTGTTTTTTTAAGGACGAGATTACTTCAAGGAAAAAATCTGTCAAGAATTCAACAGCTTGGGAAAAGAGAAGTTCCGTAGCATGTATGTATATTAAATACATGTCATACTGATTCACAGCCCCGTGTTTAGCCTTGCTGGCATTCTGGACACGCAATATGGACACCTAAGTAATAAATGAGATGTCCTATCACTAATTGTTTGAGTAGGGTTTAAAAAAAATACTAACTCTTGTTTCAAAAAATACTAATTCTGCATAGGGGACAGATACAGTCAGTGCCAGAGCAGGACCTGATGGATTAAGAGTGGCTACTGAAAGAATTTAGTGTTTCAGACCACCAGAATATTATCTGACAGGCTAGGCTCTAGGCAAGGCAAAAAAATAATGCTTTAGCCATAATAAAGTAGAGACTAAAATGTCAATATGGTTGCTTATGGAGCAGCAGAATGGCCAAATTTGAAGTTCAGGAATTTGTCCTAGGAATCCTCATAGTTGCATAAAAATGCTGCCAAGGGCAGCTTATACAAGCAGGCAGCTGTGTGGATTTACAGTAACAAACCAGTTGCAGGCATTTTCATCTCCAGCAGGGAGAAGCCGTTAGCATAAGTCAGGGATGGGCAAAGTGCTGCTCATGGGACACATGCAGCCACAAAGCATTGGCAACCTGCCCTCATACATCCACCCTCCACATCAATAAAATTTCTTTACCAATTCCTAGAAGCTCCCAGGAGTTCATTCAGAAAGCGGTCTTGGGTCCTTCTTCCTCCAAAGATAAAACATGAAACGGCAGTGTCTGGTGGCTTCCATTTCAGGGGTTTGGGTTTTATTACAGATGTTCAAGGATCTCTCCAAAGTATTGGACTCTCCTCCTAAAATAAATTCAGAACTTTGGAAAGCTCCTTTAGAACCGGAATAAAACTGAAAGCGGATTCATCAGACCTCCAATACAGCGGCCACCGATGTTGTAGTTTAAATGAAATCCAAAGTGGGCAAATGGCTACCTCTGTTTTACTTTGAGAGCATTTCTGGGCTTGACACAACCCATAGTGAGTCTTGGGGGCAAAACATCAGCCTCAAGACCATTTGGCTACTGCTGATATATACAAGCATACCTCAGTTAAGGAACCCTTTGAGAACAAAGTTTCTTTTCATGAATGCTTTGGGGCACATGTGGCTAGGAGATTAACTCTTTGAATTACTAACAAAGCATTTCCTAGAACTAAAACTTACAGCTTAGAGTGGATTAGCTGTGCTGATGGAGAGACAGAGAGAAAGGAAATAGGCCTGAGGCGATGCCCAAAGCCCCCTCTCGACTCAGTAGGGTAGTCAGCTCGAGTCCTTCCACAAACAGCTCAGAAAATTGTGCCCATTTAGATAGATTGCTGCATGGGATGCTAAGTGATAACAAAGGCAAGGCAGGCATCCTTTGGAATTTTGGAAGAAGCATTCTAGTAGTTCCTAGGAGGCTCAAAATGTTCTTGCTTACTAATGCATGGCTTACCTGACCTTCCATTTCACATGTGCATATTGTTCATTTTGGATAAAAAGTCGCTTGAAACTTGTTGAATTTCTCATCTTTTTAGAGACCTAGGAATCTGTTGAGAACCAGTGTGGTGTAGTGATTTGAGCAATACACAACAATCCTGGAGACCAGGGTTCAATTCCCTGCTTGGCCATGGAAACTCTCTGGGTGACGTTTGGCAGATCACATACTCTCAGCCCCTGATAGGTTCACTTTAGGATCACCATGAATCAGAAATGACTTGAAGGCACACAGCAACAGCAGCAACAACAGGAACCTATTTGTATTCTAGATGTCAAGGTCCAGGATGTAGGCAGCAAAGATTACCAGCTGCAGGCACCAGGGCTAGGTCAGAGAACAGGCACCAGATCAGAAGGCCAGGGGTCAGAGTCCAACAAGAATCCACAATAACAGAGATCTGACCTGGTATCAAGAGTCCAAGGGGCCAAAGGCAAGAGGCATGTCCAGCCCAAATGTCAGCATCCAGCAAGAGTCCAAGGCAACTGAGGTCTACCTGATATCAAGACACCAAGGGACCAGACACAGGTCCAGGAAACAGGCCAGAGGTCAGACTCCAGGGTTCATGAGTTAGCAAGGCCAGGATCACTGAAGCATCAAGAGACTACAAGCAACACAGAAGACCATGTTGCTATGGCAAGAGCTGCAGAGAAAACCCAGCCCTTATATAGCTGGCTGCTGGCCGCTCCAGCTGCCCTGCATCTGAGCAGCCAGCTGTGGCTGAGGCACTGGGCAGGATTCTGCAGAGACTGTAGTCAGGGCCAAGATCTTCACAGGCAGAATCCGGCAAAGACTCAGTCAAGGACCCAGACCCTTACACTAGACATGTTATTTCTGCCCCGGCACAAAATTGTATGTGAAGGAAGTAATGTCAAGGAACACACCTACTTCATTATCTGAGGTATACCATATAATAGGCCTTAACTGCCTGCTCAAGGTGAAGACTAAAGGTCAAGAAGATTGAAGGACACCAGCAAAATACTTTGAATTACCACAGGAACTCACAACAGTGTACTCCTCCTGAGAAAGTCTTACTTCCCCCCAGGGATTGCCAACATGGAAGTTAAGCTCAGAAGAAGTAGAGAACTGGAAGTTGGGGGGAAAAAACAGGAGACATCACTCTGTTTTGTGTTTTGAACTCGTTAGCCCTAGTTCCTTTACACTACTGTTTTCATCACTAACTTTTTAACACAGTTCCTTAGAATGATCCTAACTCAGAGCTTGGGAAAATCATGTCTCAACTACTATTGACAGAAGCCTGGGAATTATGACCCAACAATAAATTGCCCAAATTCTAGACTAGTATATGGTGCTTATGGGGAAGGTTATCCAAGATACAAAGACAAACAACAACTCTAAGAGAGACCTTGGGAAGATCACTTTTCTGGGCTACAGCTCAAAGATCCCCCAGACAATATGGAAACTGATCATGCTTCCTAGGGGATTCTGGGAGCTGTAGTACAACAAGGATAACATTTCCACGTTCTGTACCAATCTATTCTCAAAACTGATCCAGGCCTTCGAAAAGCCTCCAGAAAAGCTTCATAATCCTCCAGGGGGTATTTTCAAATCTGAAATCATATTCCAAAGCTCTTAGCCAGGCAAACTGAAGAGCTGCTTGACACAAAATAGGAAGGATGTTGCTGTCATGTTATTACCACAAAAAAGTAAAATCAAAGAAAAGAGAATCAAACCAAAGACAAGACAAAAAAATGGTGCAATTTTAAATGAGATAGAGTAAGAAAAATTATCCTTCTTTTGGACCCAGTTCCCATGTCCTTTTGTCTGCTTCTTTTTAGAAGTTGCCATGTATCTTCTATATTTTGACATGATTAAAATGTATAAATGGGAATTATCAGAGCAGAGCTGTTTTTCTTGAAGGGTAATAATGTATCCTTCTGGTTTGTCTACAGAACAATTATCTTGAACAGCAGAAAGTATTCTGGTGCCACGTTTGAGGAAATCACCAGCATTGCGAATGAGATTGTTGCCCTTGCAGAAAAATGTTGTACTGAAGGGGCTGATCCTGAATGCTATACCACTGAGGTACATTCCTGTCTCCTTTTGCTACTATTGTTGCATCTAATAACATCAATCTGTGGCTTCCATGTCAGTGGGTCAATGAATCCACTCCAGGTTTTATCCACACTCCAAATGAAATTTGGCAAATGCAAAATTCTACATTTCAGTCAGAAAAACCAAAACGCACAGGTATGGAATAGATTCGGTTTAGCAGCCCTACCTGTCGAAAGGACCTTGAGATTATTGTTGATCATAAGTTGATCACAACCCAGCAGTGTGATGCTGCAGCAAAGCAGGCAAATAACAATTTAGCCTGAATTAGCAGAACCAGAGTTTCCAAGTCAAGGGACATAATAGTCCCACTATAGACAGGCCTAATCTGGAGCACTGCATTCAGTTCTGGGCATCTAACTTTAAGAAGGCTAAAGACAAGTTGGAGCAGGTTCAGAGAAGGGCAATAAAGATGATAAGAGGCATGGGGAACAAAACATATGGAGAAAAATGGAGTTCAGCAATGGAACCAGTTACCTAGAGAGGTGATGGATGTCTTCATCTCTTTCTCTGAATGTCTTCAGAAGGAGACTTGACAGCTCCCTTGTGAGAATGTTATAGCTAGATTTCCTGTATTGAGCAGAGGGTAGCAGGTGGAGTGAAATTGAGGGTCTATGAGACCCCATCAAACTCTGTGGTTCTATGTTTCTATCAGCTGTCCAAGGTACTGAAAATTGTCATCAAAGATCCAACAACTTTGATAGCTCCTTTAAAGATTCACTGAAACCCTGAGCTGATCCCCCACAAGACTGACATGACAGCCTCCACTGGCATTCATTTCTTCCCCAGATTTGAGATGGTTATGAGATTTACAGAATCATCTACTATGCTGAGTTCTTCTATTCATAGTTCAAATGAGCAGCAACAGCCTCTTCTAAGATACTTCATTCCAACCTCTCACTTTCCTGCTGAAAGATGGAATTGTGTATACCATACAACCTGCATCCCCCACTTCTGAATCCAGAAAAGTTCCTTTTTTAGGACTACAGCTCCAAGAATTCCCAAACAAGCCTAGTTTGGGAATTTGGGAAGCTGTAGCCCAAAACAGAACTTTTGCAATCTCTTGTCTAATCCATCATACTGTTTGCATAGTGACCAGCCAGCCCCCAAAAGGAATTTTTCTAGGCTCTGGGAGCCTGTAATGAACCTGATGCCTTCAGGTGTGGTTCAGGTGTGGGACATTGTCATGTTGCGAGCACTAGGGTACATTTTCATTGACAGTTCTGAAAGCCTCTGTACATGGGATCAGGAGGGGATGCCATTTTGTCCTTCACTATACACAGCAAGATGTCTTGAACCAGCCCTGCAAGGAGAATGGAATTTCAACAAAAATGTAATTTTTCTCTTTTCTCCCACCCCATCTCCTTTCTTTTCTGTTCTGCTTGTACCATCACCTTCAGTCTTCAGCGCTCTCAGTCAAATCCTGTGATCCAAATTCCCCTTTCCCTAAGCATCCTGGGACAGCTGCATGTTGCGCTGAGGAAGGCCTGGCTCGAAAGCTCTGCCTGGCAGCCTTGAAACATCCACCCAAGGAGTTCTTGACTTATGTGGAACCATCCATTGATGAAATTTGTGAGGCCTTCCAGAAGGATCCCAGGGACTTTGCAGACAGGTGAGTTACAGAGATGTACCAAGGTGAACTGGACCATATACAGAAAATTCATATTGAAAACCCAAAACTTCCTTGTTACTTTCAAATGGTCCAGTGTTTTTAACAACCTACTTGTATCAGATTCTGTAAGAAATAAAAATGTAAGAAAAGCTTGCTAGATCACACCAAAGACTCATCTAGGATATAACATGGAAATGCTATTGTTCTGGACTACAACACATAGAATCCTGTGGGAAGTGTGGCCATTGGCCACCATGCTGGCTGGGGGATTCTAGATATTATAGTCCAAAAAAATTAACTTTTCCAATCTCTGATCTATTCAGGCATGCAGTGCCATCTGGTTGCTTTCATAGTGAAGGGGCAATGAAAGTGCAAGATTTGGACTCAAGTGTCAAAGAGCTAATCAAGGTTCTGAACCTAATTTGGAGAGTAGGGTTCAGAACCATAACTTGTTTGAAGTTCAAACTGCAACCTAGATCAAATTCACTACTTCACTGAGATGGAACCTGCCAGCCACCACTACGACCATGCTGTGCCCATCGTGAGCAACCAGAGAATGATGAGAACTTCAAAAAGCAGGATATAGCATCCAACACAACCACTAGCACTCCCAGAAACTGATATTAAAGGAATATTGCCTCCGATATGGTAAAGAATAGATAGTAGTCATGAGCTATCCATATTGATGGTGTTGCAATCTTGTGGGGGTGAATTCCACAGACTGATGATACACCAGGTAAAAAAATTACATGCTGGCTAGTGAATCTACTTTAGGTTTTAATTCATATTCTAAAGGTGCCAATAATGGCTGAACTTATGTGAGAGACAGGATTCAGAACCTTGGGTAGCTCTTTTAAAGTTTTGATTTAAATCAAGCACTGTTGCAATTTCAATAACCCTTCCAACATGGAAAACCCAATCAACAAAAGTTCTGAATCTCCTACCTGAACTCTCACTACTATCATTAAGAGAAAGAGAAGATCTTCTCCATATTCAACATAGTCCAGAGGCTCTTATCCAGACCGATAGATCTAGCACAGTGATTCCATCTTATTTCTTTCTTATTGGGACTTTTTGTTGGGGGGGGTCCGTGAGTGGAATGAAAAAAAGATGGAAGAAACAGCGCATAAAAAGTCAAAGGATGGTTATAAATGGAGACTATTAGCTGAGATTTTACATCATGTAATTATGTAATTATGGATGTAATTATGCTACACCACTTTTCTGCTGAATGCCAGCAGAATGCCAGCATTGTGCAACCAACTGCCCATCTGTAAATGTGTTTGCTGTTTCTGCAGTCCCAATTAATTAAGTGGTACACTGCAACCACTGATGGTTGGTTATGATCCCTCAAAGAATACACAACAACATGGGCAATGTTACACTTGCAGAATTCCAATTATGCAGCTGTGAACTGCATATGTACACTCTGCAATGGACAAAAATAAAATGTCTTTTGAATGAATTTCCTGAATGCCATGGATGCTCTTTGTCCAAAAGCAGGGGAAAGCTCTTGCATTAGTTCCCAGCATGGGTATTTCCAGAGGCATGTCACAAGCTGGTAGCTGGGCTAGAGTGATAGTGATAAAACCCAACAATGGAATGTGCATGGTAGGAGTGACTATATTGGTCATGCTCGTTACCTGCCACCTTCTTATGTTCTTTTTTTGTGCCTCCCTTTTAGGTTTCTGTATGAGTATTCCAGTGACAATAGCCACACCCCACTGCCATTGCTGCTGTCCTCTACGACAACCTACCTGTCCATTGTTGGAAGTTGCTGTGCACATGCGCAATCCACAGTGTGCTTATTGAAAGAGGTCAGTGTGTTTTCTTCTCATCCCAAAGTGTGATGCTCCTTCTCCATGAGGACTTTCCTGAAAGCTCAAAAACACTTTCATCCAGTTCAGTGACAGCCTTCAGATCCAGTTCAGATATCAGACATCCAGTTCAGATATCTCAGCAAGAAACCGTGCTGGCAAGCTCACTCTCCACCCTCCTCCACTGCATCTAGGATCTTAAAAACCTCCATTGATGCAAATATACTTTCACTGCAATGTGGGTGGGAGGGAGAGAAATCTCTTCTCTCTCATTAGAGGTAAGACCAAAAGAAAACTTGATTCTCAGCCTCCGTAAGCCCTTTTAGTCCTGCTAGCTGGAGTTTTCCCATACCAGTTTGAAACACTGATAAATAATAAAACTCTTTTCTTGATTCCTTTTCCAGAGGCTGGAAAGGAAGTCTCTCCAGACACTCACACATCTGTCCAACGAAGCGTGCTCCCGCTATGCCTTGTTTGGGAAGGATAAAACAAGGCTCAGGTACAAAGTATATCTGTGTATATCATGTGTTTTTATGAGATCAGACATTTCAATATTCACCCTTTGAATTTCAGATATATCATGTTCCTGGTGAAAACATGAAACTTGCCTGTGTTGGAATAATCAAAGCACAACCAACTTTTGCAGGATGATAGTGGGTTTAATGTCTGGGCCTACAGTTTGATGAGAAACTTATTTGGAAGCTACCAAATTTCAAGTGCCATATCTATCGGGCCATTTAAAAGATTTTTCTACTCCAGAGGAGGGCAGTTAATAAATCCTGCCCTAAGGGTTTTCACAGCTAAGATTATCATGCAAAAGCTGTACGGAGCTGAAATCTGAGGAGAAGATGATATGGCTGATTTGGAAGTTGTGCAAAACTTATTTGTGTGACAGATTTTGGGACTACCCCCAGGGGTTCCAGTGGCTCACCTTAGGGCTGAGTTGAGCCTCCCCTCAATTGCAGCTAGAATTGATCTGTCTTTCCTAAGATTTTGGCACAGATTAAACGGACTTAAGGAGCAAAATTTGTTGGCTGGGGCAACTGAGGTTTGGAGGTTGGACACAATTCTGCCAAAAAAAGCTGAAGGTCTAAAACCTTAACATAGAGAATTATCTAAGACTTAATCCTTACAACCTCAAAAACTGGATTTTCAATCATGATGCTAGCCAAGACAGAGCAGCTGTAGTTGGGGCACAATTCACCACTTGGTACTCACAGATTCAGATCAACCATGCAAAGCCTCAGTATTTTAAAACTCTGGCCTTCTCTCAGCTCTGAAGAGCTTTCACCGAACTCAGATGCCTTTTGCAAATCTTGAACGGGATTTCAGGGCATTCCAATCATAGATAGAAAATGTGTATTTGGCTGTAATTAGAGTGATGACATAATTCATTACTTGTTCTGTTCCCTTTATCCTGCGCCTAGATAAATATTTGTGTCTCCCATTACTCAGTTATATGCAGTTATACTTCAGAAAGTAATGGTAGAATTGTCATCTGATACATGGCTATTTGTCGCATACTGGGTTTGCCACCATTTCTAAGGGGATACTTCTAAATGACTTTTTCTGAATACATGGCAGTGCAGAGAGGTCTCGGTTTAGAGGAATATTCTGCCATGAAAACGTGGTTTGGATGGCATTTCTCTGCATCAGGCTTCTACTAAAAAAAAAACCTGGTTACTTAGTTGTATAAAATTGGTTACCTAGTTATGTAACTACCTTAGTTGTATAGCTAGCTAATGTCTTCCAGTCCAACCTCCTCACCCACCTTTACTGTGCATCAGCCATGTGAAGAAAATGGAGTCCATTCTGCTAGTAATCAGGGTGTTAGCAGATGACATTCCCAGCCTTCTCCTGCCAGCCAGCAAGGTTGCAACAAGGTCAGGTTCTCATTGCTTCTGATTGACAGAGTCCTTGCTGGCTATCAGGAGGGGGTTGGAAATGTTATCTGCCCGTACCCCAAATACCAACAGAACAGGTTCCCCCCACTTCTCTCTGCATGGCTGATGTACAGTAAAGTAGGCCTGGGGGCACAATTACAATAGTAGCAATAGTGTCATGATCATGACTATATAGGGACCATGAATACGGATCCACTATAGATTCATAACTCCAGGTTCCATATCTGTAAGTCTGATCCTGAATTCTAGCCATCATTTTAAAAATGAGGTCAAATGCATTTGGTAGAAACACAGCAGCTGGCCTCCTGCTGACATTTTAGACTAGGGGTCCAAGGGTAGAACAAGAATGGGAATCTGAGCAGGAGAGTAACGGCCTATGTCCAGTATACTACAAACTGCAGGGATCTGAGCCAGGGTTGAAATATTCTTCTTCTGCCCTGAAGGGGAAGGTGTTAATGGCTCTTTGGCAGAGCAAACAATAGGGTCCAGAAGGGGCTAGGGGGCTTAGAATTAGGTGACAAAGCATTGACAAAAATCGTGTTAGCTTTTTAGTGTCTGGCCAGGTGAGGGAAAAAAGGACATTTCAGTAGAAAGAGAGAACAGGTTGATGACCATTGGTTGCTCTACTGAGACGGTTTCATTGGATATGGTGTTTGATGGTTGAGTTGTTAAAGGGATAATCACAAGCTCATGAGCACTGGAGCTTTCCAATGGATCCCTTGAGCTTATGACTTGGCCATGCCCTGAGGTCCCATCTGACCTACTTTTGCATGTCTGCAGCCAGTCCTCTTTGCCAGTATGGCTATTCAGGAATAACAGTTTATGATTTGTATTTTTCATGCCAATTAAACAAACTTCACTCACCAATTGTATTGTATCATGGAGTGGGGGTGTACAGCATGGTAACAGGTCTGCTTGCTCATATTTACACTACACTTAGGGGAGGTTGGACTGAGGCCATTACATATGTGAGTAAATAATAATAGAAGATGGGAACTGGAGAAAATTTAAAAAGACCATCAGTGTTTACGGCTCATTATATTCTGCCTGCATCACTAGAATAGGGGTGAACATGTGGACCTCCCGATGTTATTGGACTGCAGTGCTCATTAACTCTAGCCAATGTAGGCAAAGTTGATGGATGATGGGAGTCCCAACCCAGCAGCATCGGAAGAACCACATGTTGCGAACACATGCATTAGAAAATGCTTTAAAAGACTAGGCAGGCTGCTTTGGCCTGGCAAAGTTAGTCTAAACTCTTCCTTCTGTTATATGCGCCCCTCTAGCTATTTCATAACATTTACCCAGAGAAGTCCAAATGCTTCCTTTGAAGATGTCTTGGCGCTAGCTGAAGATTCTGCTGAAGTACTTTCCAAGTGCTGTGATTCAATGGAAGAGGACTGCATCCAGAAAGAGGTGAGTGTTTAAGAACAAAACATGTTCCTCTACCTGGCATCCACCAGATGTTTTGGACAACAATCCTTATTATTGATGCATGTGTCTGAGGTTCACTAGGAACTCTGGTCACCAGAGATTTGGTTTGGGCAACTCCATTAAATGCTGGCATACACTGGCCAAGATCCCACATTACTTCAACATAGTATTCCTATCCACTGTCATCCAATGAGTTTCCATGGATGAGCAAGGAATTGAACGCTGGTCTCCACGGACACAGTCCAATGCTCAAAGCACTAACCCATGCTGGGTCCCAAATGAAAATACACAAAAGAGCAAAACACAAAATACACAAAAGAACTTGACAGGAAATGCATTCTAATTATACGGGTATGGGTGTGGATGTGTGTATTTTCAGGGGGCAAAATGAAGCTGTTGCCCTCAAGAAGAATTCTGTTTCCCTCAAAAATGAATTTTTCCTTTAGTGCCCAAAATTCTGGCATTCCTGACAGTGAGACACTGCAAATTGTTCACCCCTAGAACTCTTCCATTTGTTGTGTTGGCATCCCTGTGGTCAATGGGCTTGTCCCTTTTCCTTGGACGCCTCAGCTGCATTTCTAGTTGCTCACTGAAATGTTAAGTTGCTACAATGACAGAAATTTGGAAGCTAAAAATTTCATTTGGGGAGCCAAAGTCTTATTGGAGGGCACTACTCTCATTTCCCCACCCCCCACCCCCGTAGTGACACTCCTGGTGTCCATGTGTGCAGAGGCTACATGATGAAAACATCATACTTTTATAAGTGAAGGTGTGAAGCTGCCATTGGTGTACCATTTGGTTCGGTTTCCTTGCAAATTGTTTGCCTGCCTTTTCTTTCGACCTAGGTGCTGGCACACACGACCAAAATCTGTGAGAAACTTCCAGCCAGGGATGAAAGAGCTAAAACCTGTTGCTCTGAAGTAAATGACTTGAAGAAATATTTATGCATGTATTCCCTTCCTTGGGCCAAACCTGTTGATCTCCCCAACTATGTACCAGCAACTGAAGAAGTCTTCTGTGGTGCAGAGCGAGAGAGAGCGCTCTACGAGTAAGTGTGGCAAAGAACATCCTCTCCTCTTCCTGCCCTGGAGACAGAAGGACACTCATTGAAGTTTGTGCTTATTAATCATTGTCAATCATTATCACAATTATTAAAGTGTTTTAAGTCCTGATTCACCATAAACATAGATAGGATAACCTTCTTACTCCCCTGTTCTTTGGTCATCTTCCCTGCAACAGTGCTTGGAAGAGTTACTTTTTAGATGACAACTTTCAAACCCCCCCCCCCAGCATGACTACTGGCTAGAGATTCTGGGAGTTGTAGTCCAGAAGAAAATTCTTCGAAGTTCTAGATGGGGAGGTATCTAAGAGCCTACGTAACCGTGGCCAGAATTCACCAAGGTAGTTATGCATTTGTTGACAGAATCGTATGCACAATCCCTACGTACTCCCTCATTTAGAGAATGTAGTCTGACACAATCATCTCATGGTAGGCAGCCAAGAAGATGGGTAGTGGCACTCCCAAGCAACTGACCCCTGAAGTGACCTCATAAGTCTCACTTCCCCCATTGAGAGAACAATTATGGTTGACATTAATGTAACTAGTTAGATCCACCTCTGGTTGGTCAGACAGAGGCTGAAGACAGTATAAAAGCTCCCTCCTGAGACACAAACATTAGGCTGTTTACACAGTCTCCTACAGTTTAGTCTAACTGTCTCTGGCCACATTATGTCGAGGATGTTGTTCCTTGACTGGTAGATACTTAAAATGCTGGTGAGACAGAGGAAGAGAACTTCTTCTCTGAATGTAAACCAGGCTATAAGAGGGATAACTTTCTCATATACATAGCCAAATGCCTGTGGCAGAACATTATTTTCTGAGGATGCCTCTTTGTGTCTGATACACGCAGAAAACCTATAAAGTTTCAGTACCTTACAAGGGTTAGACTATATAACTGCCTCTTAGTGAATGTTTGCTAAAATGAATATGAAAGAATCTGATGAAAATGTTCCTCTCCAAGGGAGAATATCTATGTTTGTCTGTTTTAAGAAATATAGCCTGAAAGATCAATCAACCACTTTCTCATTTTCCTGTATTCCCATAGCAACTCTGACTTACAGCAACCCTCTCACAGAGTTTTCTTGGCAGGGTTTATTTTGAGGAAGTTGGACCTTACCTTCCTGTAAGGGTGGGAAAGTGTCAGCTGCAGAGGGTCCGCCAGTGGGTTTCTATTCTCGAACAGGGATTTGAATGTTGGTCTTCCAAAGTCCCACTCCAACATTCCAACCATGATGTCACACTGGCTCCATTGACCTTAGGCTGATGCAAAAGGCAAAGAGTTTTGGAACACTTTCTTTCTATTACAGCTATATATATTACACAGCTCGGAAGTTTCCACGTGCTCCAGAAGCTATTCACACCGCCTTGTATGATGCCAGCCAAAAAGTGGTGAATGCCTGCTGCAGTGCCCCAGACGTCCATGCCTGCTTTGATCAGAAGGTAAAAGACTACAATGTTCTGAGTGTTCTCCCCTACTCGACTCCTAGAATTGGAAGATACACCGAAGGCCATCTAGTCTAACTCTCTACCAGTGTAGGAATCCACAGGTAAAACAGCTCTGTGTGCACATTGTCTAAGATCCAGTGTTAGCATGGTGTAAACAAATCATTGCTTGTGCAGTCATCCATTAATTATGCGATGCAACCCTTGAACTGAATGGCAGGGTTGCACAACTGAACTAAGATGCCCAATGTACGGCTGGATACATGACCAAATGTGGCTGCACATCCATGTACAATGCTCCCACATGCTCAACTGCCAACTAGGAAAGATCCAGTGAGTCAGTGGGATTTATCAGTGTGTTAGCTTACCATTCAACAACTAAATAGGTCTGCTCTACCTAGACTAATCCATAGGATTCAGAGCAACTTATTTCATAAGGGTTCATTCAAACAAGTGACACATCATCCATCCACCCCAACATGCAATCTGAAGTGGTATAGTTTACATGGGCCTATCTTATTGTTGGTGAAGATTGAAGTGGCCACCTCAAGCAAACACATGGAAAGGGGGAATACACCAGGCTCTATGGGTGACATGGTCTACCTTGGACCTCTAGATTAGCTTGGGGTACAGGTTTACTAAAAGATGTCCCAAAGTGATGAAATAATATTCAGCTGGAAGGTTTGTTGGCTCTGTGAACTGAATGGAGGCAGCTATCGTCTTCTCCACCATCCCAGTCAATAAAATGTTTCAAGCTGCAGTTTATGCGTCCATGATGCAAAAGACACTTGAAACACCCCATACAGCCATTCCAAAGGAGGTTCATAGAGAGGCAGGAGGATCAAGAGTGAGTGCATGGCTCCATACACACAACCATACATTGCCCCTTGAAGGCATATACGCACATTCACATATGTGGAGGACAACTTTCTGAATTGAGGAGCCCGTTCTTAAGGACAGGAAGAAACTCAACAGAAGGTAGAACTAGTTCTTTCAAAAATATTGAGGGCAATGAAAATGGTGATAGGGTGGGCCTTCCCTCTTCCCCTCCTTGTAGTTTACCTTAAATCCTATTCAGAATGCCTGAATTGGGCTTAGGAGTCATCTTCTTCTAATGAGAGCAAAATGACCACAAGGGCCATCAATTCCACCCTTGCCATGCAGGAATATAGAATCAAAGCATTCCCAACAGACAGTCATCCAGCCTCTGTTTAAAATTATTTTTTTAAAGAACCAGACTCAGGATATCCCAGCCAGCATAGCAAGCAGCCTGGGGGATTCTGGGAATTGTAGTTCTGACAGATAACTTCGACTCATACAATTATAGGGTTGGTCATATAGACCAAACACTTGCCAGACAGGAATAAATAATTAAATCACTCCCAAGAGATAGCCATCAGCCCTCTGTTTGAAAGAAGGATGCTGCCACTCTCCAAAACAGTCTATTCCACTGTTAAATAACTGTTATCGTCAGGAATATTTAGGTGCAATGCCTCTTCTTGCAATTGGAATCCATTGGTTTGTGTACTAGTCTTCAGAGTAGCAGAAAATAAGCTTCCTCCATCTTCTACATGATGTCTCTTTAAATATTTTATCACACAACCTCTTACTCTTCTCTACTACAAGCAAAACATACCCAATTTCCTAAGCTGTTCCACACAAAGGGCTTGGTTTTCAGAACCTTTGGCATCTTGGCCCCACTCTTCTAGGCACAGTCTAGCTTATCAATATCCTTCTTGAACTGTGGTTTCCAAAACTTGACACAATATTCTAGGTATTGCAAGAAAAGTCCAACCAAAGGTGAATAAAGTAATACTATTTCTTCTCTTAATTTAGATGCTAGGCTCCCGTTGATGCAGCCTAGAATTGCAAAGGCCTTTTTGTCTTTTCCAAGTGTGGGGTGTGGCGTATCATACAAAGAAGTCTCAATTTCTTTTTCCTTTTTGTTTTATATACAAAAGCCTCACATTCATGTAACATTATAGTCTTCTTTCTCTCCCTCAGAAACCAGAGGCAAAAGCGGAGATATTGGAATTGCTTTCTAAAGGGAATCAGCTCTGTGATGCTTATACAGATCATCCTTTCCTAGAATTCAAGAAGAGGTGAAATTCTTATTTTTCTCAATTTCATTATGTTTCTTCAAATCTAGCTGCATTTTCCTCTCAGCATTGTTTTGCGTCCAGTTGTGAGACTTGTTTGTTTGTTTGTTTTTCACTCTGCATGGAAATTTGTCTGCAATTGATCCACGCTTTTTCTAATTTTTTTTTTACTAATGGTTCTTAACATGTACACATTTTTCCTTTTAACAAAATCACATAAGGAATTGAATTTTTTGAAAGATAGGTATGCATACCTACACACACATCTATTTGCATTCTTATAAAACAAGAAAAAGAATCTAATTCTCGTGGTTTCCTCCTTGTGAAAGGAAACTGGAAAATGTGCCCTGGTTTTTCTTAATAGCTTTGCAGACCACAGATTGTGTACGTTCATTTAAAAACTGGTGAACATAAATTTCTTTTCTGTCTTTACAGATGAGTATTATGTTCTAGACAAGTCATATTTTTAAAGTTTCCATTTCCCTTCATGTAACACAGGGATCGGCAACGTACAACCCACAGATTATATGCAGCTTTCCAGGGTCATTTTGTGCCCCCCCCCCCCGGGCTGTCTAAGAGTCACCACTTTTTGCTCCAAAATTCCCAAAAATGACCTCTAGCAGGTGTAGAGGGTATTTCCACATATTGGAAGCCCTCCTTGGCTCTTCCAGGAATCAAAATTAAATTTTGGGAAGTTTCTAAAAAAAAAAAAAAATGCCTCAGAATGCCTTCTGGGGCCCCAGGAAGGCCCCAAAGGATGCTCCAATGTCCCATAGAGGGTGTTCGGGGGGAAATAATAATAACTTTTTCTTGATGGAACAAGTGTGGCTCTGCAAGGTCTCCTGGGAAGCTGATGCAGGCCTCTAGTGTTCAACAGTTACCCACAACCAATGTAATACCAAGACATTTGAGATAGTGTAAAAATAAGAAATATGGCATTGTTAATATCCCCATGTTCTTGCCCTAGCTTTCAAGGTTTAACTCAAGAATTTCTACAGTTCTCCTTCCACATTCTCAGGTTTGACATTCACAAATTTAATTATTCAAGAGCGCACATGCCTCCCCCCACCATTCTCCTCCTCTCGTTTCCATGCATTTTGCCCCAGTGCAAAGAACTTGAGCAGAGGCAAAATGGACAGGAATGTGGGGTGGAAGAAAGCTCAGGCGAGCCTTCTTTCCTCCCTCTGGAGCTCCCCCTGCCATTCCTATGCATTTTGCCCCGGTGTGGGGAACTCACACCAAGGCCAAGTGGAAAAGAACTGGGGAGAAGGCTCATGTGAGTTCTCAGTGCGGGGGCAACATGCATAGGAATGGCAGGGAAAGCTCCGGAGGGGGAAAGGAAGGCTGGTGTGAGCCTTCCACCACCACCATTCCCTTTCCTTTTGCATGGGAACAGGAAGGGGGAAGCCCTGGAAGGGAATGGTAGAGGAAGCAGCAGGGAGTTATTCACTGTTTTTCCACTTTTATGAGAGTTCTGCACTCCAAACTCTCATGAAAGTGTAGGGACAACTGTAACTAAATAGCCTATATGGTTGTGAATACTTACAATACGGATCTGCTAAGGTAGCTAAAAGTATAAGCTGTGATAGGGAAGCACCCCTTCATTTTTCTGCATCTGCAGGCAAGACTGCTCTTTGAGTTTTTATTACCATTTAAAAGAGGAATGGGCAACTTGTGGCTTTCCAGATATTGTTGGATTGCAGCCCTCGTCTTTAGCTGTCCTAGTAAAGGCTGATGAGATTTGCAGTCCAATGACATCTGATGGGGAATGTCTTATCCTCCCTTGGTTCAGATTTTTCAGTTTTTAGAGAACATAGTTTGATCTAACTGGATTTAAAATGCAAACATTCTCCAACCTATATGATTAGTTGTATGTACTTCTTGGTAGATGGAAATGTTCTCTTATTTCAGTTGTGTATTTCATTTCTTTCCCTCTGGGTGAAAGTACAAAAGTTTTTTTCCCCCACATTTTTTAATGTTTGCAGCTTTTTAGGCAAAAGTTTCATTTGTGCAAGGAGATTTGCTTTTGCACAAAAATAAAATTTTGCACTTAGGATAAATATGTTGTTCAACAAAAATTATGGCCATTTCCACACTACACTGTTATAGTGTTATTATTCCACTTTCAACATCCTATGGAATCCTGGGGTTTGCAGCTTAGGGAGGGGCGTTTAGCATTCTCAGCCAGAGAGCTCTTTGGCCTCAGTAAACTACAAACCCCAGAATTCCACAGGATGTTGAAAGTGGAATAATAGCACTATAACAATGTAGTGTGAAAATGGCCCATGTGTTTACCTGCACAAAATCGAGGAAAACTGAGGAGAGCAGAGTAAAATACATTCACTCTGCTCTTGTTAAAAGTATGAAAAATCTCACAGTGGTTGACAATCTTTCTGAAGATGACAAATTGGCAGATATACTTTTTATATCCTTTTTACCTGTTAAAGGGTGGGAGGATTTGTTTGATGGGTGGGAGTGTCAGTTGGTTTCAGACTTTAGGAAAGAACTATGTTTTGGAACTACAACTCCCAGAATTCCCCAGGCAGCATGGTAACCATGCCGCCTGGGGGATTCAGGGAACTACAGTCCCAAAAGTGACTTTAAGCTTTCCCATGTTTTTACACAAAAATACTAGTAATATCACTGCATTTACTGCAGGCTACAAGAAAATTATGTCAAGATGTTTCCCACTGCTACTGAAGATACCATTTCTGCCCTGGTGGAGCAAAGGGCCACTTTCGCCTCTACCTGTTGCCTTTTGAATGCACCACCATCATACTGTGGACTGAAGGTAAAAAGCATTCACTTCAATGCAGGCCTTTAGAGAAAAAAACCTTTGGGCTGCACATTTCCTGAATCCCTGCCCAGCTGAGAGTCCAGGATGTGTGCTCAGATATTGTCTATTTCCGCATGCGGCGAGGGAATTGCTCCCTGCCGCTACTCACCGGATCTTCTATGGGTCCGGTCCAGTCTGGGGTGAGGAGGAGCAGTGCGTGATCATAGATCCGCACTGCTCCAGCATCCAAAATGGCGGCTTCCGGTTAGTCGTGGGTCTCAACCAACCGCTGAAGCTCGCCAGCCTAAAGCCCACCCTCCGCAGATCGCAGGTGCAAGCCTGTGAATCTGCATCGGAGAGCAGGCATGCAACGGTGCGCGCCGGCATTTTGAAAGACCTGAAAAATCAGGTCTTTCAAAAACACGACGGAGGACCACTTGGGTTCGCTCCGGAGTGGACTGAGGTGTGGATCTACGGTAAGTAGTCCGGACCTGGTCTGCTCCAAGGTGCAGACGTCCTCCGAGGAGGGCGCACTGCACCGTTTTATTTACCCCGTGTGGAAATGGCCACTGATGCATGTATGCTTTCCTTTAGAGATGTCCCCACAATTTGCTCTTATTTTCAGGTAAAAAGTGAAGTTGCAAAGACATGTGCTGGTGACTTCTGTGTGAAGAACTAATTGTAGGAACATGATAGAGGAATGTTTGTTAGAAACTCAGGTAGGTGAGAAATCACAAAGTGTGCGTCACTGTTTGTGCGCAGACTATGGATATAAAATCTGCTAATTCTTGATTTGAGTTCTTCTGAATCCCACATGCATATTCTTGGCATTCTTCTTTCTGTTGGGTTCCAGGCTTCTGGCCAGACCCCTGCTGGTGTCTTACACATGCATAAATTCCCTTACAAAACTGGTTGGACATTTTTGTCTGATGTGAAGTGCCCAACAATGCAGAAGCCTATGTGGTGCTATTGGGCATGAATATGCCTCATGCATGGATGAACATGTGCATTAGGTTGCAATTGATTTGGTTTCTTAGTTCAGTTGTACAATCAGTGTGCAACTCCACATGCCGAGATGTACACTCTGCAATACCAATTTTAGGATCTCAGCTTCTGTATTTTCTTCCCACATTGAAATCGTTGCATTTTAACACATTTCTTTCTAAGTGATGCAGTTTGCCTAATTTATACAACCTTTTCCATTGACCAACAAGGAAAGTCTTCCATTTCATTAAATCATGGGAGATACGAAAACTGCTGCTTCCATTGCCAAAGGTATCTTGAGCCCAGTGAATATTTCTTCCTATCCCTTCCCACACACATTTGGTGAAGTAATTATGTGCTTAAGAGAACTCTCATAAGCATGCAATACTTAGACTATTTTGGTTGACCTCTGCCTGAGCAGGGAGATAATTCACCCCATCATTTCAGGCAAGGAAGGTTCTCGGAGGTGTAATCCAGAAAACCTGACATTTCTAAGCTCTGGCTCCCCTCCCATTCAGAATTCCACACATATTTAACTCTGTAGTATTGCAGAGAGGCTGACAGCATCCTTCCCTAGATGCTTGCACATCTCCACGCTAAGGGCTGTATGTAATTAGCCCTCGTGGCTTGTTGGCCAAGGAATCTCCTCTCATTGCTTTAACCCAGAGCTTTCCAAGCTTTTCATGCTGGTGACACACTTTTTTAGACATGCATCATTTCGCAACACAGTAATTCAGTTTTACTAGCAAACCGGTGGTTAAACTATAAACTCTTTATAAGAGATACAGACACATACATAAACTGTAATAACAAAATGTATGGGGACACAACATATCTCATGAAAACCTTTCCTATATTTTTAAAAATGGTGATTTATAAACAATAACATACATTTCCAGGATTGTAGGTGACACACTTACACACTTCAGGCAACACACTAATGTGTCACGGCACACCATTTGGAAAGCCCTGCTTTAACCTGTTACATTTTTGGAATAGATTATTTGTTTATTTTACTTTATTAAAATATTGACGTCCTGCTCTAATGTGTCACAAGATCTCAGGACAGCACACCAGTAAAATTAATCTAAGCATATTAAAATAATTTAAACAAACAAAAAAACCCTATGCCTTTGGGTCTTTGCAAGTGTCACTTCCTAATTAACCTAAGTAACAATTTGTCCGCACACTAGGGCTGGCACAACAGAAGTTGCTGTTTCCTTCCCCCCTCCACAGCACCCAAAGCCCCACCTCTCCCTGACTTATCATACAGCTCCTAACCTCCCCACCCCGCACTGGCATACCAAGGGGGGGAGGGGAGTGGGGCACCTTGGGCAGCATGTTTTGGGGGGCGGCGCCAGGCCACCCTCCACACACTGGCAGATATCCAGCGACTAGATGGGCACTGGAGCCTCCCGGAGAGGTCTGCTGGAAGGTATGCCACTCCCGGAAAGGAGGCTGTCCTTTCCTCCCCTCCCTTCCTTCTCTCCCTCTCAATCTGGAGTCAAACCTGTTTCCAGCCGAAACAGCAGCACTGACACCAGCAGACCTCCTGGTCAGGCAGAGGAGGAAGGAGGGAGAAAAGGAAGAGAGGAGAGGAGAAGAGAGAAGGGCCCCGAGGAAATGGGGAGCTTGTCTGCCTTCCCTCCCCACCTCTGAAACTGGGGATGAGCCCAGCTCAGCCGACCCTCCGAGGAGGAAGAGAGAGAGAGAGAGAGAGAGAGAGAGAGAGGATGCTTGCCACCACAGGAATGCTGGCATATTTCTGAGCACATGCAGAGCGCCCCCTCTGAGTGCGAACGCCCAGAGCCCAATCACCCAATGCCAATCGAGCAGCTTTTATTTGGTATTTTGGACAGGTCCTTCCTTCCCTGAGAGGGACGGCAAACTCCGGGACCACCCCCAGGAGGCAAAAGCTCTAGCTACGCCGCTGCCACCCCCAGCCATTCCATGCCTTGTGGACAGCAGGCAGCATCGGAGGGGCATCTGGCTATGTCCCCACAACCAGATGCGAAACAATTACAGCAGCACTGAAGCTTCTAGAGCAGTGGTTCTTAACTTTTTCTTTACCAGGGACCCTCTGTAAATATAATTTGTTACTGGGGAGCCTCAAGACTTAATTCAAGATTTAAATATTTAAATTTAGATTCAGATATTCAAATATTATTTATTAAAGGCTTCTGGACACTAATATTCAAATTCCCACTCGGACAGTGGGTCACATTCTCTCAGCCTCAGAGGAAGGCAAAGGCAAACCCCAACTCTGAACAAATCTTGCCAAAAAAAAAAAAAAACCTGTGATAGGTTCACCTTAGGGTTGCTAGCACTCAGAAGTTACTTGAAGGCAAAAGAGTGAGCAGTTTCAGAACCCATACACACACCTCACTGCCATATCCCTGCTGCTGCCGCTGTTTGTGTCCAGCAGCTGGGCTTTGTGGACCCCCTGTGAGGGCTCCACAGACCCCAGGAGTCCATACACACACACACACACACACACGCCCAGTTAAGAGCCACTGTTCTAGAGGACACAGTGGATCTCACCACCGATATAATCATTTTGCATCTAGCTGAAAGAACATAGCCAGATACTCTTCTGAGCATGCTTACTATTTCAGACTACAGATGGCAATGTTGCACTAAGACACAAGGTCCAGAATGCAGAGTGAGCAAATCCTTTAGTCTAAATCCTATAGTTATGTCCTGGTAGGGTTAGATTCATCAAATCAAATCAGTGGGATTTACATACATGTTGAGTCACATGTATGAGTTCATTGAGTCCCCTCTAGTTGGGACTAACCAATAGAACTGATGCCTTTAATTTTGTCATACAAATATCCTGTGCAAGTATATCCCATTCATTTTGCTTATTGATGTATCTCTTGTCTGTGATCATTGCAAGAAATGTTCTTTGCCATTTTTTTTCTAGATGCAGCAGGAAGAGCTTTAAGGGATCGAACAACTTTCTGTAGCTTCTGAGATGCCTGAAATATCACCGTTGACTAGCAACATGCCTATTGCCTTTTGAACTTGTAATAAAGACTCTATTCTTATCACTGTGGCTGTGATGATTTAAGTGCAGGAATATATGTTTAACTTGTTCTACATCCATATCGTCATATTAGAAGGAAAATATCCTGAAAGCTGCTTTATTCACTTCTACAATTCTTTCATTTTAATGAGAGAAAAAACTTTGCAGTGATTACTGAACTTTGTGAAAGCACAATCCATTTGCCCATAGTAAAGATAATGACATCAGGATGTAAATCTTCGCCTCCTGTATCCTCCCATGCAAGGTCAAGTGATTGCTATAGTTTTCTCCTCCCCACCCCATGGGAGAATATTCTTATGCAGTGTTCTCCCCATAATCACATACCTCAAAGTGTTAGTCAGGGAATTATTCTGCTCAGAAACAAAAACTGCCTTTCTACAAATGCCTTAGGAAAAAACTAACCACTGTTCCATCTAAAGTTCAAGATACCACCGGATTCCTCATTGTCTCTGAATCACCAGGCTTACTATTTTGGCCTGCAGATGGCAGTGTTGCACCATCTAGGAAATGCAGCAGCTAAACCTGACCTTCTCACCTTCCATTTTCTTCATGGGAAAAGCAAAATGCAATGTCTGTGATTGAGTTATTGGCTGGTTGTCAACTGGTTGGCTGGGGAATTCTGAGTGTTGTGTCATCCAAAAAGTAACTTGTGCAAGCTCTGGTCCTTTCTAGGTTAGAACCAGTGATGAATTCACATTTTTACACAGGGCATTAAGATAAGACAACTTTAAGACAGGACAACATCGTATTAATATGTATCGTAAAGTTGATAAGTTCATGCTCGATGGTCTTCAAACCGTTGGATCAAGAAGTCCCACCAAAAGCCATAAGCACCCAAAACATCAAAGAGGTTTGTTTCCTTAAAAGGTTCATAAATACTCAAGACTGAAGAAAGGTAGTAAGCAGAATTGGCCCTGAGAGTTCACCTAGAATGAAATTAGAAGAAAATATGAGAAGTCTGAGGTATGGGCGATGGTCACCTATTTCTATATCTTTCATTATTATAAAGCAACTATTATATTGCTTGGCCTGGAAAATTCAAGTTGAGACAGCAATTTTTTGAAGCCAGAAAATTACCTTGGACCAGGGTTTTGTGTCTGGCTTTGAGAGTAGGCCTTCTTTGGTCCTCCTATCCTGGCTAAGCCCCTCCATTGCTGAAGTCATTTTGTTGCCCAAAAAACAAGATGACAGATGCCCTCATACAGAAACTAACTGGAGTGGTCACTGGACCCAGAGCTTTGACAGCTACCTTGTCAAAATATCCACTTACTGTGCTGGTGCCCCAAAAGTTGCCATTATTGTTAGAGGTTTTAAAAAGTAACATTCCTCTCCTATTGCTTAAGAGTAGATAAAATAATTACTGTTTTGTTTTTTATTTTTGTTAAGAAAAGAAAGATTTAGTGCTACACGCCACTAGCCTGTGGAACAAAGGACATTCGCTGCTTACTTGGGAGGGACTGCTGCTGCTCCTTCATACCAGACAGGAGGAGATCAAGGGTAAAGGTGATTTAGGGCTTTTCCATACTACGTTGTTATAGTGCTATTATTCATCTTTCAGCGTTCTGCGGATATGGGGGCGATTCAAAGGCATCATCATTCTCCATCTATTTGCAATTCCCAGACTGCAAGTCAGACTGTAGAATAAGCCGAGAAATGGAAACTAGGGCCATTTCTGCACTATACTGTTATACTTGCTATTACTCCACTTTGGGGTTTGTAGTCTACTGAAGCCAAAGCTCTCTCTGGCTGAGAATTCTAAATGCCCCTCTCTAAACTGCGAAACTCAGGATTCCACAAGATGTTGAAAGTGGAATAATAGCACTAGAACAGTGGAGTGCAGAAACAGCCCTAGTTCAAAGCACATCCTCTCTGTTTGGCATCTATCAACATTTCCAAACTGTTTAACCAACATTATGCTGACCCGATCTGTTTATCATTTTTAGGTAGCATGTAAAAATTCAATAGGAACTTAGTTTTTTTTATTTCTTCAGAGAGTCTGTTATCTTAGGCCCTTTTCACATGTGGGGGGGGAACGGTGTAGAGCGACCTCTCACGGAGGTCATCTACACCGTAGAGTGGACTGGCGTGGACTACTTTTCGTAGTTTCACACCAGAATCCACTCAGGAGCGGCCGGAACTAGCCGCGCTGCGTGTTTTTTAAAAACCTCTTTTTCGAGGTTTTTAAAAAGCACGGAGCGCGCAGCCCCGTGCCGCTCCGTCGCCCGGCTCTAAAGTGGATCTGCAGGCGCGCGCAAGTGCGTGCCTGCAGATCTGCCGGGGGCGGGCTTCCGGCTGGCAAGCTTCTCCGGTCGGTGGAGAGCTTCCACCAACCGGAAGCTGCCATCTGCGACGCCGGAGGAGTGTGGAGCAGCGAGCTCGCGCTGCTCCACGCGGCGACGGACTTACCCGGTTGGAGGTAAGCTCCGTGTTTGGGCGTTTTCACCCGTTCCCCCGCCCGACATGTGAAAAGGAACTTAAACAAGGAATGTAACTAACACTTGCAAATCAAGGACAAAGCTTCTTTTTCTCACCTACCTGTTAAAACGTAGGATGGAACCAAGGCTTATAATCAAGCCTACATGAGCCTCTCACCTCTAAGGAATGGACATCTCAAGACTCTTCCAGCTCAGACTGGAAGAGGGGAATTTCTAGCAGTTGCACAGGGACGGGGGGACACAGGGGGAGGTTCACGCCGGGCGGCAATGATTTTGGGGCATCCCAGCCTGTGGCCATGCCCCCACGTGCCCTGGCCACACCCTCATGCACAGTGGCCCTGCCTCTCATGCCGTAGCCCTGCCCCCTCCCGCCTCCCCTCCCCACACTCCAAGCTCCACCACTGATTTCTAGTTTTGAGAGTGAGCATTTTATTATTATTTTTATCGCAGAAGGAAGGAATAATAAACTGTGAAACTACACAATACAACTGTAAAATAAATTATACAATTTATTTGGATAAAATATACAAAAATGCAATATAATAGAAAGCAAAACTGGCAAATGTATGTAATCAAAACATACAAGTTTATAAAACAATATTGAACTCAAATTCAAAAGTTTTGGAACAAAGTTTGTAACTGAGATTTGAAAATAAGGGGAGAAGGAGCAGCCTGCAGATGTTCAGGGAGGCAATTCCAAAAGTATGGAGCAGCAAGTGAAAAAGGGCACAGCCAAGCCAAGGGAGAAGAAACCATAGGTAGGGTAAGCCTAGAGCTCCTAGAACTCAGATCTTAAGCAGGCTGGTAAAAAGAAATAAGGGCTGAAAGATAGGGGGAGCTAGGTTCTATAGGTCTTTGAATGTTAAAACACTTGTGCTGAATCCTAGAAGGAATGGGGCACGAATATCAGAAGCAGGGTAACATGATCAAAACAGCAGGCCAAAAAAAATCATCTTAGCAGCAGGATGTTGAATGGAAACCAGAGGACTTAGGTGAGATAATTGAAGACCATGCAAAAGAAGATAACAATAATCAAGTCAGGAAATGACCAAGGCATGAACCAAGGTCTTCACAGAAGTAGCAGAAAGAAAAGTTCTAATTTTGGCAATGTTATAAAGAACGAAAGACACAGAAGAGTCAAAAACAAAACCAAGCCTTTAAGGGGATTTTTCCTTCTCATTTTCTTAGGAAAATGGAATGATCTAGCCTATGTGGTTCTAATCAGAAGGTGAGTGTAGAGCAGGGGTGAGCTCTGGCACCAGTATAACTGAAAGGAATAAGGAAGATAAGTAAATACACAGACCCACTAGACAGTTTTTGCAGGTTACAGCAACAAATCAGCTAAACCTTGCAAATTGGTCCAAGCTCCTGATCTACCAGCTAAGTTGGAAATATGATACAGTCCTTTCCTCTTAGCTACTAAAACTGGAGAATTTGTACCCTCATCTGCTACCTAGAGATGACCGATGAAAAGTGGACATCAGGGCCTGGTCCTGAGATCTGACAACCCTACGTCCTTCCTGCAGCCAGCTATTGCCCGGCCACTCTCCATCCTCCCACTGCCCCCCCCCCCGCGGTCACTGAATGGCTGTGACAGGGTGCTCAACTACCAGGCAGGTAGATGGCTCAGGTAAGTGCTGAATTCCATCAACCGTAAGCCCAAAAATACATTTATTGTTGTTGTATGCCTTCATGTTATTTCTGATGTAGGGCAGCCCTAAGGTGAACCTCTCACAGAGTTTTCTTGGCAGAATTTGTTCAAGGGAGGGTTGCCTTTGCCTTCCTTTGAGGCTAAGAGAGTGTTAATTGCCCAAGATCACCCAGTAGGTTTCCATAGCCAAGCAGGGATTCGAACCCTGGTCTCCCAGTGTCCTAGTCTGAGACTCAAACCACTATACCACACACCACTATACCATACCACACTGGCTCATAACCAGGTATAATATTCAATGACACCTGAGTGTGTCACTAGCAGGCAACTGGTCAGTGTGTACAAGAAGAGGGAAGAAACCTTCTTGATTGCTAATAGGTTTCTGCCACTGAATGTTATGCTGACGCACATACAATGCGTTTGAAGTTGCACATACAATGCATTTGAAGGTCAGTGAAGGAAGGGAATGAGAACATTTCAAAGGATGGGGTAGGGGAGGGCATAAACATTAAGCTGAAGAGATCGGAGAAATGTCTGTCCTGAACAGGAAGGGAGGAACTAACTAAGAAAATGTGGCCACCCAAAGAGCGAAAATGCTTGAAGAAAAAATAAGATATGCATAAAAAGCTTTAAGACCCCAGAGAATATACTGTTCAGAGGTTAACACACCTATACACATGCTGCACCTGGTGACTTTGGGCATACAGCTTCAGATCAAGAAATTTCCTGTTTTTCTTCCAAGCTTGAGAAGAGAGTAAATTTGGGACAAAGAGGTAAGGTTTTTTTAAATACCTCTTGCCTCTAACTACCACTTTCCATAAATTGGATTAGCTCCAGCTTCAGGCATCTGCAAGTAGACTCGAACTTGGAGAAGTTCATTTATGAAATCTCCTTCCTTTCTTCTTTTTCTTTTCTTTTCTTTTCTTTGTTTTGTTTTGTTTTGTTTTGTTTTGTTTTGTTTTTGAGGGGGGGACTACAGCTCTCAGAATTCCTCAACCAGCATCACAAGGGGCCATGGTGATGGACGGATTCTAGAGCTGTACTCCTCAAAAGTTTTTCTTTTTTTTTACTAGCTCTGGATAGAAGTGGACTTCCATGCCCCCTCCTTTCCACAGAAGGCCCTCTAGTGCCCTGAAAATTCTTCACAGAGGACCCTGCAAAATGGGGTGAGCCATTGTGGGGAGGAGTGGCAGTTCTCCCAATATCAGGCAGAGGGACTTTCTATTACTAGAGCCTTTCAGCCAGAAGATGACAAAACCTAGCTTGGACTCACAATGTTTCCTATGTGACAACTGCCAGGAAAGCTTGCTTGAACTGGATGGAGAAATTACCATGAATCTGTCTCTTAAAAAGATGTTGGAATGCAACTCCTTTCACCCCTCACCATTGGCTGTAGTAGCTAGGCTGATGTGAACTGCAGTGCAACAGCAGCTGGGAGGACCACAGGTTGTCCATCCCTGGTTTCATGGAAGAATTACTAGCATCTTGTAAGTGATTTGTGCATGTGGAAGTTCTTCTGTAAAACAGCCAATGTAGTGATGTAGTGCTTTGAATGTTGGACTCAGACTCTGGAGACAGGGTCTGAATCCCCACTTGGCCATGGAAACCCACTGGCGTAACCCACTGGGCAAGTCACATTTTCTAAGACTTAGAATAAAGCAAAGTAAGCCTCCTCTTTATAAATCTTGTCGAGAAAACTCCATGATAGGGTTGCCTTAGGATCATCATAAGTCTGATGACATTCCTGCTGAGGCCTCCAGAGGCCTAGCTGATCTTGATGGAAGCTGTCTTTGGTCTACACCTGACTGTGGGAACATAGCTGGACATTTCTCCAAACGCCCTCCACACTCTCTATCTGCCACAGAATGGCCGTGGGAGGGCTGCCACATTGACTCAATGAGTCCTGGGCCTAGCGACAGAAGAGTTGTAGTGACATTCCACATGTGGAACCCTTAAGCTATGCACAACCAAAGAGCTCAGCTTTGAGATCTTCCGGGGCGGGGATCTCTTCTTGTCCAGGTGGTGGAGGGGGTACTTGCTTCTTTTGTATACAGCTGTATCCTGGGTACACTTACTTTACAAACAAACTCTTTTTTAAAAAAAATAGAAGACGAAAGCAACTGCTAACTATACAAACATGGGATTTTGTTGGTTTGTCCCAACCAAAGCAGGCAAATTCAATTAATTATTGAACAGTGAGTCAACACTTAAGTAAATACAGTGGGTTCAATAGTCTTATTCTAGCACATAGGATTTCAGCCCATGATTCCAGACCTCATTGACATGAGAACAAGTCACAGGCGGTCTTTAATGGATCTTGTGATCTCATATCTTTCAGGCAGTTTTCAAACTCATCAGTAATTCCCAGCTGACTAAGCAGAGGTATCTAAATGAGATCATTTGTAACTGTACCTGCTTATTGCCAGCATAAAATTGGCTTGATCACACTAGTTTGAGGTCAGGGCCTTCATACAATGCACATCTCTGGACTGCATGGCATCACCCAGGAGGCAGGGATGGGGTCCAAGTTGATATCCAACACACCCCCAGAGAAAAATGCCATTTGTCATTTCTAAGTCAACAATTTTCCATCATTTATTAAAATAACGATCTTCTCCTCATGGCTTCCTATTTCAAAAGACCAGTTCAAAGTGTGAGAAGAACAGCTCACACTTTATCAACACATCAAACATTAACTTGTTAGACCTAGAAAAAGCTGCTGTGTTTTAGTTTAGTCAAGTCAAGTCAATGGAATGGCAACTTTTTAAAAAAAGCACTCTCACTAATAGCAAGAGGTTAGGAAAGTCACTTCTTTGGACTACAGATCTCAGAACCTGGGGGTTTCCAGGAACTGCATACCCTCCAACATTTCACGGATAAAAGCCAGGGCACAGGTGGTCAAGCAACATCGGAGTATTAAGATGGTGAAAGTTATTAATCAGGAAGAACAGACAAGCTAGGAGGAGCTGCAGTAGTTTGCTTTTGCCTGAGCCGACTGAGAAGGGCAAGACTCTGCCCGCTCTTCTCCTTTTCCCCGCTACTGAGTGCAAACTGCTTTTGAACTTTGAACTTAGAGCCTTTCTGCACTACACCATTATAGTGCTATTATAGTGGAACTTTGGGGAAAACAAATTCTGCTGGTCCCCCTACATCAGATAGCTTAAGAAGCAGTGCTCTATAATAGCCTACATACCAGAGCTGAAGTAAAATTCAGCTGCCAGTCCAGTTGACTGCTGTACAGTGGATGAAGAGGAAATGCTGACTTGCCCTTTGCCTTAGAAGGCAAAATGTCTAGGATTAAGAATCAGCCTCTATTTCCTGGCACACCAGTATTTCTATACCCTCCAACATTTCATAGAGGAAAACTGGGACACATGTGGCCAGGTAACATTAGATCAAGATGGCAGAAGTTATCAATGAGGAAGAACAAACAAGGGGTCTTTCCACACTGCGTTGTTGTAGTGCTAGTATTTCATTTTCAACATCTTATGGAATCCTGGGGTTTGCAGTTTAGGGAGGGGCATTTAGAATTCTCAGCCAGAGAGCTCTTTGGCTTCAGTAAACTACAAACCCCAGAATTCCACAGGATGTTGAAAATGGAGTAATAGCACTATAACAGCGGAGTGCGGAAAGGCCCAGGGCAGGAGAGGCTGCAGCAGTTTGCTTTTGCCCGAGTCTAGAGGGAAGAGCAAAATTCTGTTTCTCCTCTTCTCTTCTCCCCTGCTGAGTTAATTGAATAGGGACTGCTTTTGTACTTTGAACGCTCTTTTCAGGGATTGGAACAGTTCAAAGGTATGTGTTTTTTGTGGGCAACTATTACTTTCAAAGGCTTTTCTTTTTAAAAAACAAGAGATTTTAAAAAATGGAAAATCTATTTGCAGTCTGAAGTTGAACGGTCCATTCTAGGGCTTGTGCAACTTTCTTCTGCTATGAAGACCAACCAGGAGAGGGTAGTGTGCTTCATTCAGCCTCCCCTGAAAGTAAAGCCTTGTGATCGTGTAATATTTTGGTTTAGAACTTCTGGCATGTTGTTTGACAGCAAACACCCCGTAAACCTCTCCAGCTCCTTGTAACTAGTAGTGCCTCCCCCTTTCTCTATCTAGGGCAGCTTGAAGATTGGGAGGAACTATTTATACAGCTGAGGTAATGTTATGTTTTATTAATAGCAAGGCTGAGTGATCAAGTTAAATGTCACCCTACATGGAGCTTACTGGGTATCTTAAGGTATTGTCATACAAGACGGTAGGTCATGGGATATAAATATTCTAAGGAGAGAGGGCTAGTTTGGAATACCCGTGTGTCAGTCCTGGGTCACCATGCAAGATCACTGACATCAAAACACTAGTAGAATCTCTGTTTCCTTACTCATTAATATGAATTCCTATTGGAATGCTGATCATTACGATAGGTGGCATGTGCGTCTGGCATGGAGTAGTGGAGAGAGAGAACTTGCAAATTGCAAAGAATACCTCCATCTCACTCTGAACGTGCCAGCTTCATTTGATTTTGGATGCTAAGCAAAGTTGAGCCCAATTAGTCGTAAGATAAGAGACCTTGGATACACCAGGGGTCTCCAGTCAGAACGAAGAAAGAATCCTGCCTGAAACTCGGTGGAGTCATTGCTGCCAATCAGAGTTAACAGTACTAGATGGACTAATAAGGCAGCTTCCTGTGTGGCTAAGGAACCATCACAATGAGGTGGCAGGGTGTCTATAAGCACTCCACCACAGAGACAGGTTGTAATCCCCTCTCTCTGGTGGCATATTGGTCAAAGAAGCCTGAGTTGGCTGTTGTCTGGGGGTTCTGTCATACTACACAGTTATAGCACTGTGATTCTATAATGGCTCCACCCTATGGAATCCTGGGCATTGTGGTTTGATGAAGCCCTGGAGTTCTTCACTGCAAATCCTAGGGTTCCATAGCATGGAGCCATGGATTCATAGTGCTAAAAATTGTGTAGTGTCGTGTAAAGGGGACACAGGATAGACGGTATGTTTTGTTTTCCCTTCAGCTGAACCCTTCTCCTGAAGAGCAACCTTACTGTTCCCCTTACTGTTCTTTAGCTGGAGATCCAGCACTGAGCAGGAGGTTGCATTTGATGGTTCATGAGGCCCTTTCCAATTGTATGATTCTATGATTCTAGGATAGATATGAATTGCAACTTAAAAGGGGCACATGCAGCAAGAATATCAAGGCTCAACTTGCTTCCTGTCCACCCAGTGACCCCAGCCATTGGTACCTAACTGGTTTGATCAATGGTTTAGTCTACTATATGATGGTCTGGTCCCTCATAATGTATTAAGAGTTCTATACCAGATTTGATTCTCCTGGTTGTGTAGCTTGGTGCTTGAATAAACCATGGTTTATGTGGGTGGGACTGAGGGCAGAGGCTGCATTTTAACTCCCCACCACTCCTTTTCTCCCCTTACATGCAACCAGTGGTGTAGGGATGGGGGGGGCAGGACGCAGTGCACCCTGGGTGGCACTTTTTGGAGGGTGCCACTGCTCCTTGCCTCCCCCTCCCTGTGCCATTGCCCCACCCACGCACACCATTACACCATCTGCACCCTTTTCCCCCCATCCCTATCCTGCTCACTCCAAGCTACGCCACTGCATGCCACCTTAATATCCTGGCTTAAATATCCTGGCTAAATAAGTGTCCTTAAATTCAGTGCAATGGGGAACTCTGATATAATACAAACCATGATCTCTTTGTTGAGGTCAGTGTGCAAAAGGGTGGTTGTGGTAGCCAAGAAGCATGTGACACACTCATTTGTTCGCACTCACATCCATCCAGACTGCATCATGTGTGCCCCAAATGAGAAAAAAGTCTGTTCATCTCTACATAATCCTTTCCAAGGCCATTTCTGCACTACACTGTTATAGTGCTATTATTCCACTTTCAACATCCTGTGGAATTCTGGAGTTTGTAGCTTACAGAAGCCAAAGAGCTCTCTGGCTGAGAATTCTAAATGCCTATCCCTAAACTACAAACAGGATGTTGAAAGTGGAATAATAGCAGCATAACAGTGTAGTGTGGAAATGGCCTAGTTTCCATTTCTTGGCTTACTCTAAAGTATGACTTTATGCTGGGAATTGCAAATAGACGGAGAATGAATTTGGAAGATGAAATTTTGAGGAACCAAAGCAGATTCACTGAGTCAACTTATATGGAAGCTACCAGTTGCCACTGTGTGAAATTATGTAACCTAGTTTTCTTCCTAGCATGTCCTTTGGTTTTACCTGTTTTGGAGGCTTTTAACTGTGCAGGGAAATTTTCTGATAGGAGGTACTGGAACCTAGAATCATGGAATCATAGAGTTGGAGGAGACAACAGGGGTCATCCAGTCCAACCCCCTGCTATGCAGGAACACACATCAAAGCATTCCCAACAGATGGCCATGCAGCCTTTGCTTAAAAATCTCCAAAGAAGAAGACTCCACCATACTCTGAGGCAGCATGTTCCACTGCCAGATAGCTCTCACCATCAGGAAGTTCTTCCTGAGGTTCAGGTGGAATCTCTTTTCCTGCAGCTTGAATCCTTTGCTCCTTGTCCTAGTCTCTGGAGCAGCAGAAAACAAACCCGCTCCCTCCTCAACATGACATCCCTTCAAATATTTAAATATGGCTATCATATCCCCTCTTAACCTTCACTTCTGCAGACTAAACATACCTAGCTCCCTAAGCTGTTCCTCATAGGGCATGGCTTCCAGACCGTTCACCATTTTGGTTGCCCTCCTCTGGACATGCTCCAGCCTGATATCCTCTATCACTGGCCAGTTCTGTGTGTTGGTATAGTCCATCAAGAATTGTAACAAGTGTGATTCTGCTAGTCATATAGCTCAGTGCTGAAATAAAAACTACAGTCCTCTTTACACATTTGCAGATTTGATCTTCATGAATTTGATTATTCACAAGGTACATGTATGCCTCCCCTACAATTCCCTTGCAGTTTACTGGGCACAAAGAAGAAAGGCCCTTTGGGATTGTAGTAATCTCATATTTCACTAAGCTCTAGTGTTACCCTAGACCTCTGACTTCTGGGGGTCCCCTGGGGGACACCTTAATTCGCTCCAAAAATGCAAAGATTGGGGAAATTAGCAGAACACTGGCATTAGCAGAACGAAGGGTAGGGTAACCCAGCAGGATCTTCTACCCAATTTTTATGGGGTCAGACCAAGCAAAAAGCCAGACAATCGTACTAATAAATGGATTTTATTAACAAACCCAATCACTCATTCACTCACTCACACAAGGCCTATTGAGAAGGGAAAGAGGTGAAAATTATAGAGGATATAGTGGAGAGAGAGTAAAGGCGGTGATCCTGCACCTTTCTAGAAGCCGTCAGTCCAGGAAACAGCGAGAAGGAAGGAGCTCAGCAAAGAGAGGCAGCTGAGGGGAGCACTCGACTAACAGAGTGCCGGTCTGCTAGCATGGCAGGGAGTTCTCCGAAGAGACTCTCAAAAATGGGGACTACTTATAGGGCAGAACATACCTCAAGGGCAGGCCCTCTCCCAGGAAGAACAATGGCCAAAATAAAAGGAAGAATGCCGCGCAATAGTAACTTGATGGTTTGCATGATTGGTTCATGTAAATGGAACTTGCTCTTGCAGGATTTGCCAAAGTTGGATTTGCTCAACCTGGGGAAAACCTGGTAATCCCTTCAAGTTGGCTATTTGTGGGCGAGGACCCTTTGTTCGTGCAGAGGTGTCTAGCCCCAGGTCTCCTTAGGAAACATGACTGGGGATTTTCCTGGCCTTGATCTAGGTTAGGTCGTTTGACCTATTTGTCTATGCATGCACCCGGGCAACCTCTCTGGCATGGAACGCATATTTGATATGAATTTTATATCCCCCTCTAGTTCTGCTATGGATTGCCTTCCCTTCTTAGCTGAGCAAAGAAAAGGAATGAAGGAACAGCACAGCTTCTGTGTTTCACTTTAAGCTGAAGAATATTGAATCCATTTTCTCCAATGGGCTGTGCACACATTTATGAAGCACACAGCTGACAAAAGAACCCAATAATTCCCATTTCCTTCCACTTGTTTGCCTAAGGACAGTTTCAAAGACGCATCATCCATAGCTGACATACCTAGCATTTCAATAAAAAGTGGTTGAAGAGAATGAACCACCTGACTTTCCAAATAATTTTTATTGTTTTTTTTAAAATGTGTTTCTTATTGACCTAAAGAATTCAAATCATGCGGCAAGTTCATCTTCTAGTTCAGATGGTTTCCACTTTGGACAGAAAGAGGACAGATGGTTTGTGAAGGAAAAACTGAAAGAAAGAATTGATTCCTCTTGGTTTAGACCAAGGCTGAGGCATATGTAGCTCTGCAGAACTTCAGTTCTCATCAGCCCCAGACAGCATAGCCAATGACACCAGACTGATCCAACACATAGTCCTCATTCCTATCTAGATCTGAATCCTATAGGTCAGTCTTAACTACAATAGATTCACTAATTCAGTTGTAGAATGGTGATTCAACAAGGATGGTCCCCGTGGATTCAATGGGACTAAAAATAGGATTTAGATCATAAACTGCGGCTGAAAACCTAGATTAGGGAAACATAGCATAAAGTTCCACCAGATGGAACTATGCCACATTGCTTCTCCCTTACCCCAAACTCATTTTTATCTGCTATAGCCGCTCAACACTGGCCAGTAGAGACTGGCTAGAGGGCAGAAAGCATCCAGCTATGATCCTACAGCTGGACACACAGTACTGAGGCATACTTCAAGATCTCCCAAGGTTTCTCCAGAGGTCCCAGAAGTTGCCAGCATTGCTGTGCATCCAACCATAGGACACTTACCTAGGTACTTCTCTGCCACACCTTCCACAGCTGTCCGCTGGCCAGAAAACAGCCAAGTTTGGAGGCTGCAGCAGATAAAATATGGGTTTTGGTTGGGAATTAAGTCATTACTCTAGGCCAATAGAAAATTTCAACCACTACAACATCTAAAAATGACTTATGCGGGAGTAAGCTGGACTTACACCTGTATAAGCCTCTAACAGGATGCCAACCTGTAAATGCATTCTCCGAAGTTCTGGGCTGAGTCAACATAGCAGCATTGAACTGTCCTGGGGCATCTTTCCAATTCACATGCACCATCTGGTGATACTGACCTACAAACCAAAGATGGATGGGAATACACATAATTAAATCCACCTCTGTTGGAAGTGAATGCTTTGTACAAACAAAGAAGGAGGCCTACAGGAAGCTGAACGGTAGAGTCAGGTTGACCCAGGAGTGTTCCCTTCTTGTCTGTTTGTCCTGTCGTCTTTGTAAGATAAACAGTTACTTTCAGGGATAACGTCACTTCTTTTTCCCATCAGTCATCTTTCAGCTATCCCCTACTCATGTAGCAGAGGATCATAATGTTCCTATTCTTAGATGGAATCCCTAGAAAACAGCCTTATTACTTTTGTTTCTCTTAGCTTCTTAAATAGGCTTCACATCCAGGTCCTGCTCTCACTTTCTGACTTTCCTGTCCCCGTGTGTTGATCTCCACCTCTAAACAGAACCTAGATATGTACAAAATGTACACACATAGGCTCTTGCTGCATAGAATCATAGAGTTGGAAGAGACCACAAGGGTCGTTGGGTCCAACCCCATTCTACCATGCAGGAATATACCATCAAAGCATTCCCAACAGATGGCCATCCAGGCTCCATTTAAAAACCTCTGAAGAAGGAGACTCCACCACACTCCAGGGTGTGTATTCCACTGTCAAACTGCTCTTACCATCAGGAAGTTCTTCCTAATGTTTAGATGGAATCTCTTTATTTGAAGTTTAAAGGCATTGCTCCATATCCTTGCCTCTGCAGCAGCAGAAAACAGGCTTATTCCATCCTCCATATGACATCGCTTCAAATATTTAAGTGAATGGCGGCCTTCATTTTTGGAAGGATACATGGCCATAGAGCTCACACTTGGCTTATCTGCAGGTAGGTTCTGTATGAAGCTTCTAATTGACGTGTAAGGTTAAATTGGAAGACAAGGCCAGCAGGCAGAATCCTACTCTTTTTTTTTTCTTCTCCGTGTTATTATCCAAAGACATATGACATTAACAGGAGCACTAAAAACCTTCAGAAGAAAAATGAGACTGTAATTTTTCTGAGGCATTCTAGCAAACCTGATTGTGTCAGTCAGCACTGGCAAACAGTCAGTTCAGCCTTGATAGGAAATCATGGTTTACGGCAACAGAATCACATCTTCACCTGTTTCTCCTGTCTTATTCTTTTTTCCTTGCCTGAGGGGAAGAAATCAAATGCATCCACTTTTTTGGTTTTAAGCTAGCCACAGTTCCCCGTGATTTCCAAACATGGGGAACTGGATCTTGTTTCAACTACTTTTAGCAAGAACAAGACCATATGAAACAGTGGTTTCAAAGTGTGGTTTCTTCTTAAGCCATAGTTTAACCAAAGTCTGGGTGTGATGGAAGACTGTGGTTAGTTATGTTCTGATCCTAGGGAGAAAGGTAGGAGACCCTGAATGAAACGTGCAAGCTTAATATTCCTGACTTCTACCATTCAAATGCACACTAGTTGATGCAAACAAGCTGCGTGGCTTTGGAGCCATTTGATGTTCTCAGACAGAAGCTGCCGCTTATGCAACCATCGCAACGTATCTAGTAAATCAGGAAAACTGCCTATAAAAGCTCTTGCCAAAATAAACCTCTTACCCTCAAACATGTCTTTTTGTTGCTCCATAAATAGGACAAACAGTTGCTGATGATTCAGAACAGCTCAGTCAAGATAAATAAAAGCCGTGGAATAGAAAGTAGGACATCCTAAAACATCCCTTTCCTTCACACATACACAGGTTACCACCTGTCTTTGCAGGCCTCTCGAGCTAATAATTCCCCATGGTTTCATGGAGCCACTGGTATCGTGGGTGGACCTCTGGGTCACCCTCCTTTTGGGGTAACAAAGCCTCCAGGCTAAAAGTGTGCCAGGGGACTATATGGAAGACGAATGATGTTGTTATTATTATTATCATTTATTTATATAGCACCACCAGTGTACACCTTACAAGTAAAACAACAACAACAAACAGTAGTCCTGCCAAAGGTGTACAATCTAATGCACACACACACACACACACACACACACAGGGGACATAAGGAGTGATGCAAATATAAAACTATGTGTTACAATTATAAAACAAATTACCTAAGCAGAAATAAAGAAACTGGGAATGCTTTGATGGTGTATTCCTGCATGGCATTGGGTTGGACTCAATGGCCCTTGTGGTCTCTTCTAACTCCACAATTCTATGAGTGAGAAGCATAGAGTTCCTAGAACATTAGCCATTTCCACACTACACTGTTATAGTGCTGTTATTCCACTTTCAACATCCTGTGGAATTGTGAGGTTTGTAGTTTACTAAGGCCCAAGAACTCTCTGGCTGAGAATTCTCAATGCCCCTCCCTAAACTGCAAAGCCCAGGATGCCATAGGATGTTGAAAGTGGAATAATAGCAGTATAACAGTGTAGTGTGGAAATGGCCTATGATTCTGAGCAGGAGAGTGGGAGGGTGGCAACTCTGAAGACCCCCATGCCAAGACCTTCAAAGAATATTCTACAACACTTGTCCACCATTTCAGACTGGTCATGACCTCAAAAGAGAACATTCCTTTGCTGTTCTGTCATTTTTTTAGAAAAAAAATTATTTCTTTCATCTTTTGGTGGGCCCTCCTTGTTTGTTTAATTTTCACTTCCCCAAGAATGGCATGCATGCTACGACCTCAGGGAAGAAGAAGGAAGAATGTCTCAGTCATCATAATGACTACCCAAATTTATTATGAGATTTCGAAATCTTCTCTCTTACCTCCACCCCATTTCCGAAGTGAAGATTACAACTCAAACAACCACACCAAATAAGAATTCTTCCTTCATTCTGAGATCTGGAGTAGGGTCACACAAATGAAAGCACCGATTGGTTTGGAACCAAGTTTGTTCTACTGGATGGCAGGGCAGCTCTCATCAAAGCTTCATGTTAGCCTATATATAGTAGAGAAGGGCAGAGTACAATCCTCTCAACTGTCATAGGACCACAACTCCCAGAATTTCTCAGTATTATCTGTACTGTCTAGGGCTGACGGAAGCTGTAGTCTGATAATATTTGGAGGGCTGTACTTTGTCAACCTCTAATGTATAGTAACCCACAAGATGTTGGCCAGAATCCTCATAGAATCTGCGGAAAAAAAGATGAGATACATCTCCAAGTGCTCAGTGGATTATTGTTGTTGTCATTCACAGAATCCTACCATCATGGAATCACAGGACTGGAAGTTCCATTGAGCCCAACCCCTTTCTGGCATGCAGGAATATACCATCCAAGCATTCCCAACAGATGGCCATCCAGCCTCTGTTTAAAAACTTCCAACGGAGGAGACTCCACCACACTCCCAGGCAGTAGCATATTCCACGGTAAGACTGCTCTTACCATTAGGAAGTTCTTCCTAATGTTGAAGTGGAATCTCTTTTCCTGAAGTTTGAAGCCATTGCTCCATGTTCTAGTCTCTGCAGCAGCAGAAAATAGGCTTGCTCCATCCTCCATCCAACATCCCTCCAGATATTTAAACATAGCTATCATGTTGCCTCATCACCTTCTCCTCTCCAGGCTGAACATACCCAGCTCCCTAAGCTGCTCCTCATAGGACTTAATGGTTTCCAGGCCTTCTACCATTTTGGTCGCCCTCTTCTAAACGTCTTCCAGCTTGTCCATATCCGTCCTCAACTGAGATGCCCAGAACTGGGCACAGTATTCCAGGTGGGGTCTGACAAAGCAGAATAGAGTGGTACTGTCACTTCCCCTGACCTAGACACTTTGTTGTTGTTCTTTTTAGAAAAAAAACAAAAACAAAACATTTTGGCTTATATATTTTTCAACGGCTTTCTTCAGAGGCTGTATAAAAACAAATACAAATATAAATGTCAAATTAAAAGTGAAAAGGGCAACACATCATTATATCATAATGTCTACACAAAACTTCGTAATACATCTCAATTTTTACATATTGTTTAAAATTTCATCATACATGTCAATTTTTTATATATGCATACCAATAGACCATCCTGAAGGAGCCCACTGAAGTATATACATAAGCCAAAACATGTTGGGCTTGGTCTAAAGTTTAAAAAAAAAATCCACTGAGCACTTGGATTTTTTTTCCTTCAGATTCCATTGGGTGGTCTCCAGTATTTCCCTCTTCAGAATCCTGATAGGCAATTATAAATACATAACCTACGGTTACCTATTTGTAAGTGCTGTGCATTCACAATAGCTACTTAGGGATCATGAAAGTCCCCCAAATTTGCTTACCATTAAGCAGCCCCTAGTATTGATGAGAGTCTCTTCCTCTGTCAGGCCATTTCCACACTAGACTGTTATAGCACTATCATGTTACCCTGATTTCTGGAGGTCCCGGGAGGGACACCTAAATGTGCTCACAACAATGGGGAGGGAATTAGCACAGAGCACAAGTTGGCAATGCGAGAGGCAGGGTAACGTAGCGAGAACTTGAACCCTATGTCTACGGGGTCAGGGCGCGTCAAGGATGAGGCAGATGTTGACATTAATAATAATTGTTTTATTTAAGCACAATCAAACAAACGTATGCAACACACTCACGCAAGAAACTATAGAAATAAAGGGAGGAGTTGGATAGAGGGATTTTTGAGGAGGTTTGGTATGGGAAATACTATACCTGTCCTGAAGCCGGGTTAGAAGCAGAGAAGCTGGGGAGCGTGGATTTTCAGCACGTGGAGCGGAGGGGAAGGCTCGCTGGACAAAGCGACAGCAAGGCGGGATGGAAGCCAAGAGCGATCCGAGGAAGCACTCAAAGCCAGGGGTTCTTATAGGGACGATTGTGGCCGCAGGCTAGTTCGGACTTGGGGAAAACAATGAGTTTGGGGCTGGAGACAAAGCCTCCGAAAGGTCAGAATTTGAATGATTGAATTATAGCCAAATATAGTCAATAGAGTAGCCAGTATGCAAACGCGTAGTGCTTGAGCGTTGTATAGTCCGATCATCAAGCTGCCAGCGCGGGGCAGAGGATCTTTTGAAAGTTACGTGCATACATAATGGAGGTAGTTGCCTTGAGGTCTCCTGAAGCTGCGAGTCGGCTATTTCTGGCCTGCCTGTATTGTGTTGTAATATTACAGCGATTGTCAGCCGAACCTGTATGCGTGCTTGTCCAGGGGCCTCGCAAGCACGTGGAGAGGAATGGGTATAGGAGGCCGAACTATCAATATCAAAAGATATCTTTATATCTCGCAAGCTCGGGCTAGCAATGGTGGTAACAATCATTCCACTTTCAACATCCTATGGAATCCTGGGGTTTGCAGTTCAGGGAGGGGCCGGCCGGCCCCTCCCTGAGCTGCAAACCCCAGGATTCCATAGGATGTTGAAAGTAGAATGATAGCGCTATAACAGTCTAGTGCAGAAATGGCCTCAGTTGAGAACCAGCTGTCTAACATTCCCATCATATTATATTATATATTTAAATATCGTAAGATGGTTAATCTTTTTAGCTACGTAGTAGAGGTATTAACTATCTTAGAAATTTACTTATATCTATGGGAGTACTTACTTATCAATTCAAAGGGATTTTTAAAAATATTTGATGTTATAGAATTCTAGTTTAATGTATAAGCAGCAATGTTAACTTTAGTTTGGGTTAGATTTATGATACTAGTGTTTCAATAAAGGACTATGAGTAGTTGATTGCTGGGACAGGAAACACATTTTATTGTAATGTATTAAATGTTGTTTCATCAGTTATTAGTAATTGTAAAATTAGTTTGATAAAAGGTAGGAAAGAAAATTGTTAAAGCGAAAAACACATTTTGATAAGAAGATGATAAATAAGTATGTAATTTGACGAAAATGCACAATAAGGACGAAGGATTTGAATCACTGGGGGAGGGGTTATTCGAAGTAAATGTTATATAAAATGTAGATTGGATATAAATATATTTTATGGTTGTAAACTTTGGATGAAAAAGATAACAGGGGAAAAAAGAAAAAGATTAACTGGAAGATTCATTTGTCAAACTGATTTCTAAACTGTCATGGCACCCTCCCCAATTCCCCTGTACCTCACAACATCCAGAGATTTGTAGTTTTCTGGGGGGTACTAAGAAATTTCCGTCAGAGCTTCCAAACACTTGAATCCGTTTGCAGAAAGGGCAAAGTATACAACAGCGAGCCCAGTTCTCATCATTCAGAAAGGAAGGAGCTGCCTCAACCTGTCACTTTTTATTTTGAAATGAAACAATCAAGTTTATAACATTTGCATAATTACTATTTGGCAACCTTTTGGGGGTTTTCAAGATGAATCAGCAGGTAGGTGTGTCATGAATATCTCGAGAAGAAATCTGATGGGCTCTTGAAAAGGATTCAAGTTAGTTGGGAAGAATTTATTTGGCTCTCCGCACGCTTTGAAAATGTAGCTTCCATTGCTGATGAATGTTCTGTGGTAGATAAGGACGGACTTCATTTTGTTTATTTCCCGAAAACTTTTTCATAGAAACTAATTGTTGAGAATTTTGTTTTGTATATTTCACTGGTGGATGGTGCCTTCCACATCAGTGAGATGGTGAATCTCTTCCTGGGTTTAGTCTGAACTTTAAAAGAGCTAGCCAACATACTGAACACTATCCCCAAAATATGCTCGGTGCTTTGGATAGCTATACTGCAGTTCAGAATAAAACCCCGCTGACATGAGAGTTCCCTGACAATGGTTTAGTTACTGAAATCTGCATTCCAAAATTTGCAAAATTCTTCAGTTTGATAAAAAAAAAATTAAGATTTTTTTTTAAACAATTGTGGAAGCAAGCAAAACTGACAGATTGGATCATCCAAGCAGATCTGCTCTTGAAATTCTGGCTGTGAGTTCCCATGTTCTCAGGTAGGATTGTGGCATTGAATTAGAATTGCCATACCATTTCCTATTGGCTCCTTTGTCTTTAACAGCCACATGGCGGATGGATATGTAGCAGTTTAAATGATCGACTCCGGAGACCAGGGTTCAGATCCCTGCTCAGCCATGGAAACCCGCTGAGTAAGCCTGAGCAATTCACACTCTCTCAGCCTCAGGTGAAGTCTAAGGAAGCCCTCTGAATAAATCTTGCCAAGAAGACTCTGTGGTAGGGTTGCCTCAGGGTCGTCAGAAGTCAGAAGTAACTTGAAGGTACACTACGGCAACATACTCTGAATGGCTATACCTATTAAATTTGGCCAATGAAGATGAGTGAGAATTCTGTTTGGCCTTAAAGAACTTTCCAAAAATGGGACCTGTCCGTATAAATTTAATGTAAAGAATTTCAGGTTGAAAAAATGACAGATCTATTAAAAAAAAATCTAAAAGTTACAGATTCATTCATTGCTTACAGTTAGCCTGAGAATGATTCTGGCTGGCTGTTGACATGAATTTTAGGACTGAACTTACCTGACCCACTACCAATGTAATAATAACCATCACACAGGCTTGCCCCACTTATCTAATAGGTTAGAGCACTGTCAGAAAACAGAATTGGTTGAACAGCGGAACCCACGCATGTATGGAGCATGAAGAATGTATGGGGACTCATTTGGGACTGACTGTGTGCATGCTGATCGCAAAGTCTCTCAGACAGCTTGGCACCTTTTTCCCTCTCTTAACTCACTTTGCAAGCAGCAGGTGCATGCAAGTTCCAAGAGAGCCTCCATAGGCAAAACTGAACTGAACTGATGAAAGAGCAGAATCCCATCAAATTAATGGAACTTGTCCTTAATGTGGAAGCATCAAAAGAGCAAGTCATCAGGTAGTGAGAACTTTTGAAAGTAGCTCTCTAGTTTTCTATTTCACAAAAGTAACGATGAATAGCTATTTTAAACATCTGAAGGCAGTAGCACAAGCCACAGAAAGTGCCAGCTCTTGGATAATACAATATTCTTCTTCTATCATTGCACACCCTCCAACTTTCCCAATTTGTCAGGGACAGTCCTGATTAATCCTACGTCATCCCTCATTTCAGCTGCTTTTAAGATGTCCCAGTTTCCCTCTCGTTCCCCCTCTGACCTCAGCTTACTTCAGTTGTTGCAAACTGAGTTCAAAGTGCAAAAACAGTTTGCACACAGCTAACTCAGCAAGGAGGAGAGGAGAGGAGAGGGAAGAATCTTGTCTTTCTCTGTAGACTCAGGCAAGAGCAAACTGGCACAGCCTCTCCTAATCTGGATGTTCTTCCTCACTATTAACTTTTGCCATCTTGACCACGCTCTGATGTTGCTTGGCGAAACGTGGCTCCGTTTTCATCTGTGAAATGGTTACGGCTAAGGCAAAAGCAAATTGCTGCAGCTAATTCTACCTTGCGTGTTCTTCCTCATTAAGAACTTTTGCTATCTTGATCACCTTGATGATGTGTGACTACCCATGCCCTGGTTTTCATTTGTGAAATGTTGGGTGTATGTCACCTAATGGCTGTGGAAGGTGCCCTGGCACCAGGAGAGGCAAGATGTGGACTCACAGTTTCAGCACGGATGGCAAGGTTAAATTCCACCAATTATTAAATAATTTATTAAAACATTTCACTCTTTATCCCATGATCTCAGGGCAGTGTACACCAGAAACAATTTGCAATATCTCCAGATTAAGGCATCAGTTATTTGAACAAGATCAAAACATATTAAGCATAGATAAAAACCATTTGCACTGCTCATTTGAAAACATAGGCATAAATTAGACTCATACCTACATATTTAACCAACAAGATTTCTTGTTGTGTGCCTTCAAGTCGGTTCTGTCTCAGGGTGACCCTAGGGCAACCCTATCATGGATTTTCTTCTGCGGCTGAGAGTATGTGACATATCCAAGGTCACCTAGTGGGTTTCCATAGCCAAGAGGGGCACCGAACGCTGATCTCCAGGGTTGTAGTCCAGCACTCAAACTGCTATACAACGCTCGCTCTCAACCAGCAAGATAACTGGACATAATTTGTAACAAGTCTCTCCGAGGCTCTGGCATGAGGAATATTACTGACTGATAGTTGTTGTTGTTGTTGTTTTTTGTCTTCTCAACACAATTCATAGGTTCCCTGGGGAAAAAATTCTTTCCCATCATTTATCAAGAAATACCAGCCTTGGCTGTTCACTCATTAATTTGGGTGAAGAATTTACCAAATGTTGTATCGATGCTGTGCTGTAATCTTGCTCTTCCATTCCTGTGCCTGTAGTGAATAATTAGAAACATTTGACCTAATCTGCTATATGGTAGAAAAGAAGACCAGTAAAAGTGCAGCTGTGATCTATAGATCAGTAACAAAACATAGGCCATTTCCGCACTACACTGTTATAGTGCTTTTATTCCACTTTCAACATCTTATGGAATTCTGGGGTTTGTAGTTTAATGAGGCCAAAGAGCTCTCTCTGGCTGAGAATTCTAAATGCCCCTGCTTAAACTGCAAACCCCAGGATTCCACAGGATGCTGAAAGTGGAATAATAGCACTAGAACAGTGTAGTGCGGAAATAGCCTCACTCCTGCTACCATGACAGGCTCACTTGGAAGCCTTCTCAGTGACTGCTCCTATCCTGGAACTCCCTTCTATGGGAGGCTAGGCTGGCCCTCTCCCTGCTTTCCCTTTGCTGACAGGCAAAGACCTTTTTTAAAAAAGGCTTTAAATGTATAAGCAGAGAAGAGTTTACTGGGATCCTTTATTTATCCTTTAAAACTTTTGCATGGCTTTCACAATGATTTGTGGAGATTTCAATTCTTTTTAAAATTTTCTTATTGTTCTGATTTTTAATTGACTCTTTCTAGAAGCCATCTTGGGTACCACTCTGGGACAAAGGCAGCATAGAAATGAAACAAGCAAATAATCTTCTCCAGGGTTCCATAGGATGGAACCATGGCAGTTAGAGTGATACCAAGCCGCTATGAATATATAGTGTAGATGTGCTCTGAGACTTTGGAGGACAATAGATTAGAGAGCAGTCAGCTGGAAGGATCAATGGTGGAACTCATAAAGGAAACTTCTGCATACTCAAAGCATTTTGCAGTACTAAGTACATGTTTACTGACGTTGTTATGGCAAAAGAAGGCATCAGGTGTTGGTGTTGCTTTTCACCTAAATTTATGAGCTGGCTGCCATTTGAGAGCAAATGAACTTTCCAAATGAAAGGCCAATAACCTTTCCATGGTATTTCTAAATAAGGGTAAAGCCTCTAAATGTCACAAATACACCTAACTGTTTGGAATCCCAGAGACACAGAAAGTTCAAGGCACTTTGGTAATCTCCAAGACAAAATTCCCACCAGTGTAACGCTGCCTGCTGTCACACTAGCTGTGCTATCCAGAAACGACCTTCTGCCAACCTGGGATTTCATGACCTCTACCTCATGTTCTCATTAGAGAAAGATTTTGCTAATACTTCTGGATATAATGGCGAGAAGAACCAAAAGAGATCATGTTGGGACTTCCCCAGGAGGAAAAAGCTTTGAGCTGTTGTCATGAAACTGTGACTCTAGAGTCAAAGGGGCTAATGTCAGCATTTGGAAAAGTTAGCTTTTTGGATTACAACTCCCAGAATCCCTCAGATGGCATGACCACTGTAATTAAAAAAAAAAAAACCTACGTTTTGGTCAGTCCAGCTACCGAGAAGGTAAAGATTGTTCTCTAATCATGAAGAGAAAGTTTCAGAAAAGTTCACATCAATAAGGAGCTTGGCCCTAAAATTCTTCTATGACTTCACTCTTCTGTCTTCTCACTAGAGAGATCCTTCCTCCAGAATCCCATTGGTAACATACACTGATGTGACTTCCCATTACGCCAGCATATGCAATTGCACATTTGTTGTACAAGGAGGTATTTAGTACTGCCTTGCTTAGTGATGTGCCTATCAATACAACTAATTTTTTCAGCACTCCAGGACAGCCTCCACAGCCAGTTAGTGGGTCCACCGCTAAGATAAGATTCTACGTTTTTTTCATGTACAATAAATCTACATTCAAGTACTTAAGTAGTGGTTGCCCTATACCACTCTTCTGCTAAAACATTGGGCCTTTCTGTCCTACAGTGCTCTAGTACTATTATTCCTCTTTCAACATCCTATGGAATCCTGGGGTTTGCAGTTTAGGGAGGGGGATTTAGAATTCTCAGCCAGAGAGCTCTTTGGCCTCAGTAAAATACAAACCCCAGAATTCCACGGGATGTTAAAAGTGGAATAATAGCATTGAACCAGTGTAGTGTGGAAATGGCCACACTCTCTGAGTCTCAGAGAAAGGCAGTGAGAAACTTTATTCCTGAAGGAGGCAATGAGCAATTTTAGCAATTTTCTTCCCACTGCCAGAAGTCCTCAAAAACTGCAATTTTTGAAGACTCTCCACAGTGCAGGATTTATTCTGCACAAAATCTACATTTTTGCATAGAAAGCAACATGTTCTGCATAGAAAACAACATTTTCTGTGCAGAAAATAATATTCGAGTGCAGGAATTCTGTGCAGAATAAGTCCTGAACTGTGAAGATTCTCATCAATCCAGGCTTCTCCTCATTAGGGTTTCCTGACACTGCAGAAACATGGCTTTGACTGTTTTTGAATATTCACTCCATCCCTACACCTCCTCCATCCAGTACCCAAAGAAAGAGGGCTGAAGCTTATTTTAGTGGTAGTGAACAGGTGCTCTCCATGCCTGCTCACTTAGCACCCAAAAGGGAAAATCCAAAGCCCTTTCCACACTAGAGTGTTATTGTGCTATGATTCCACTGTCAACATCCTATGGAATCCTGGGGTTTGCAGTTTCGGGAAGGGCCGGCCAGCCCCTGCCAAAACTGCAAACCCCAGGATTCCATAGGATGTTGAAAGTGGAATCATAGCGCTATAACACTCTAGTGCGGAAAGGGGCCAAGTGTTCATTTTTAGGTGGTCTCTATTTATTTTCCTGCGTTTGCACTGTACTCTTCCAAACTCCAAGGTGACTATGAAGGCTGGGATTGCTTTAAGCGGAGCACTTGCTTTGGCAAGAGTAGAAAGAAGAACTATGGACCCCTGTCTGTTACCTTAATGCACTGGTAACAAAGCAGGCATAGAAAAACAAACTGGTCTGCCCTTATCCCACTAACAGACACACAACCCTTTGTAGCAACCAGTGAAGAAAGGCAACATTTCTTTTCATGCAGCTTTTCTTGGTTCTTCTTTACAGCATTTTTAACTTTAGCAACTTTCCCTTGAAAATCTCAGTAAGCAAGAGTGTGAGAAGAAACTGGATGCAACATCAGATCAAAGCATGTGGTAATGTGTCATAATTACACAATGCCAGTCAGAACATTGAGAGACTAATTTTTAGCAGCCAAGGTCAGCCCAACATTTCCAGTGGGAAAAAGCATATTCACTCAGTTCCACGGGTAAATACACCTGCTTAGGCAAGGGGACAAGGCTAACCTGCCATCATCAATTCTGCTGGGAGTCTACATATATACCTCTGGAAAGCTGAAGTGTAGAACTATTAGACAAGACCTGTCACATGTGTGGGAAGCAGGCACATTCAGTTGCACAGCGTTGCAGTTCTGTAATGCACAATCATCATCAAACTCTGAAAGCATAAAGTTGTGCTCTGACTCCTTGATGTAAGTTGTTGGCCATTGCCCAAATGATGGTGTATCTACCAATCTTCCTGCTTATTGGTCTCAGTCCAACATCTCTTTAGAATAGTGTCAATATGCACATGAGGAGATATGCTATATGAGTGCCACACAACCTCTATGCAGAACGGGAATATTGCTCAGGACATGTCAATGGCTATGTTACCCTAACAGGTGGCAGGGGCAGTAAGAATAGAGGAAGGCTACATTACTGGTGGATAGACTCAAGGAAGCCATGGCCCCAAGTTTGCAAGACTTCTTGATAAGAGGATGACTTTGAGATCTCTCATTGATTGGGTTAGCATAAGCCAAAGCTGACTTGAAGGCAATTGACAACAAAAAGAACTTCAAAAAGTATTGAACTGCTTTTCCCACAACTGCCCGGGAGCTAGCTAAGAGTTTTGAGAATTGTAGTACAAAAAAGATATCTCCAAGCTATGCTCTAGACAACCACTGGGAAAGTACATTGGAAGTATAATGATAATTTCTTCTCTTTTTCTCTCCTTTCTTCTTCCTTTGTCTTCCTTCCTTCCCCCTTTCATTTTTTAAATGAAATTCAAAAAACAAGTTGCAGAATACATAGCTCTTAAGCTACGTCTAAAGTGCTGACCAGCATGATTGTATTGGCCAATATGCTGTCAATTTCTTTGTATCTCTAAATCAATTGTAATCAAAGTATATAAAAAAATTAATTAGCTGCACCTTTAATAGTGCCAAAGAAACACAGAGAGTGGCAAAAATTTCTGTCAAACTATTCTTTTGAAGGTAATAAAATCTTATAAAGAACATCTTGTCCCCAAAGGGCTACTTCAGTCTTTTAGGAATGCCTTCCCTCTTACCAATCAACGAAAAAAATGAAAAACAGTTTCTTGTGCTGTAATCACATTTCTCCACCTTCTCAGTGCCTAAATGTGTGCATGTGAAGTGACATCCATAACTGAAATGATACCTTAGAGTTGCAACTCACATAGTCTCTGCCACTAAAATGGATGGGTTAACCCCACCCAACTCTGCGGCCACAGTTCATTTCTCAGCAAAAGCTTGTGCCTTCCAGGAATTCCCTATCAGATGTTTCTCTCCATATAGTCTTTGATCACATAAAAGAGACAGCGTGACTGTGCATGTTCAGCTCACCTAAACCACCACACCCAACTTTCCAGCTCTCCCAATGACCTCTGTATGTTCTTCAGGTTTTCCCCCATTGTGACCTTCTTTGGGCAAAGCAGCAACACTGAGCAGAGATCACCCTGGTTGTGAGCAATGGTAAAAATGAGGCAAATGTGTATAGCCCATGGGTCTCTGTCAAGGTAACAGAGATTGCATGGAGAAGAATGCCTAAATAGGGCTTTTGCATGATTACAGCCCTGAAGAAATAACACCAGATAACATCAGCTGAGTCAGTGATCCTTAATTAAGGACATTTTCAAGGTGACTTATATGCTGAAGCAGAAATCACTGGGAGCAGAAGCAGGATTCCAACAATCTGCTTTCTGTACAGTTTCTGACCCTGCTCAAAAGTATCACTATTGATTTTCCCTTTTTAAATGCAAATTTAATCACCTATTAACTCCACCCACCAGATTATGTTCATGTGAAAGCTGACCATAATGATAACAAATTGCTTTATTTTTTTCTCATTAAAATCAGGCCTAGATAGAAATGCTTATGTAGGTACATATGCCCTTAAGGACTCCAGCATTTAAGGGCATGATTCATGATTTAGGAAGGTTTCCAGGCTAGTAAAAGAAAGCACATTAGCCACACCTATGGCTGCGATTATATATAGTGGAAGATGGCTTAATGAGAGGACTTTGGAGGTGTAAGTGTAGCTGTATAATGAGGATTTCTTTAAAAGAAAAACCAACAACCCATCCACTCCCATGGAAAAGCGGGAATGCTCATAATCCATAGTTAATGCTAACAATGACATTGTAAGTTTCAATATCCTATAGTTAGGCCATTTCCGCACCACACTGTTATAGTGCCTTTATTCCACTTCCAGCATCCTGTGGAATTCTGGGGTTTGTAGTTTACTGAGGCCAAAGAGCTGTCTAGCTGAGAATTCTAAATGCCCCTCCCTAAACTGCAAACTCCAGGATTCCATGGGATGTTGAAAGTGGAATAATAGCACTATAACAGTATAGTGCAGAAATGGTCTTAACTTGACAAGAGCAGGCCAATTCAATCAATGGGATTTACCAACCTGTTGACACATCATTTAACAGTGATTCCATGAGTCTACTCTAGTTAGGACCAGCCAAACAGGATTCAGACCAAGAAGAGCCAACTTGCACACCCACAGTGGGCATACTGATTAAGTGAGCCCTTCATGCCAAGCATCAGTGGATGGTGAGATTGCACAATGGTCGGGGACCAGACCACTGATCTGCCATCTTTGCTTTGGTATCCTTGTTAGAATCAAGTTGAGACATTCAGCTTGAAGTGGGAAGGGGGTATAAGGGCGATAAGGAAGGGCAAATATAGGGGTTATTCATATGGCAGTAAACATTCAGGAGGGGCTTTCCAGTTAGTGGCAGTAGGATCACTTTTGTAACCACTTCATTAGGTGCTGGGTGGGCTAGGATTCCATCATTAGAACCAATCCAGGGCATTATGGGAGAAAAAGAATGGCAGCCCCCACTTGATGTTAGCACTATCACTAGGGCAGCTGGAAGCAAAAAAGATAATTTCTCTACAAAGCAAGACAGAATAGACTCCTGTTAGTGTCTTAATCATGGGTAAGTTTCCCTATAGAAGCTGTTGGACATTTTTGCCCAAAGCGGAATGGCCATATTCAGTTCCAATTTGCTGATAGAAAGTTTTACCAGCAGCACTATTGTGTATGGCTATACATTACGCATTGATGGGCATGCACACAATTGCACATTGTTGTGCACGTGCATTGATGAACATTGTGCACTGTGCAAGCAGATTGCATGCATATTTAATTGTGCATTTGTATACACAATGCTGCAATTTGCTAATGAGTAGGCATTGCAAAATGGTCACACAACTTCATGAGCATAAAGTTATGCTCTGTCCGCTTGATGTTGGACCTTGGCCAATGTGTCACAAAATCTTGCGACAATACAGGAGGTTCTGGCCCAAAGTTATCATTGTTCCTGTCCCCAGTTCCCCAAAATGAAGAGCTCTTCTCATACATAGTAGTCAAAGGCCTCCCCAGAAGAAAGCTGGATCAGCTCTTGGATCCCATGCACCTCTCTGTATAATGTTCTCCATAAATATCTCTCTCTGCCCCTTATTTATCATGTCAACCTCTCAGAGGCCTCTTTCTCTTCTAAGTAATTCTGGCTTGTGTTTCCAGACTGAATTCCCAGGCAGAGTATTTACACAGCAGCCCACCTCTTTGAAATCACTTCTCAAGAGTTCCTCCGTAACTTTGGTTTAACCCTTTCACCTTTCACCCTCAGCTGAAATGAAATGTAACTGTCCAACAATGGAATAGCCTGCATCAGAGGATGGGGGCCTCTCTTTCTTTGGAGGTTTTTGCAAAAAGGGTTGAATGGCTTTAGTTATGCATTCTTGCATGGAAGGGGGTTGGACTAGGGCCCTTTCCAGAGGAGCCTCCCATCCCAGAATAGGGGCAGGAGAGGAGCAGGCCCATGACAACACTTCTGCATGATGTTGTCACAGTCCTGTCTTTCTTCCATCACTAGGTGGCGTGATTGCAGATTAAATCATTGACAGGTTTTCTCCAGCAATGACCCACAATCATGCAACCATCCCACACTTACCTGGCCTGCAGAAGCACCAGAAGCGTGATGGAGGTGCTTCCTGCCCCAGTGCAGCCTGGGAAAGTGCCTGGCTGTGCTGGAGAAGGAAGAGGTGAGTCAATTGTGCTTCCATTGGCAGCCAGTGCAGAGGAAAGCGTTCACATCCATGCACTCATTCTGGGAAGGCCATTGCCAGGACAACACTGGGATGACAGTGGAGACAGGTAAAGTGCAGAAAGAACCTATGTGGTCCTTACAGCTCTGTGATTCTCTGATTTTATTATAGGTAACTTTGCATCTGGTTGCATTATTTCCTTGGATGATTGGGCTAGCAGCTAGCACAGCCCACTGGATGCTGTGTCTGAAATTCCCACCATCCCTCACTATTACCTATACTAGCAATACTAGCTATACTAGCAAGAGCTGATAGCAGATAATGTCCAAGAGAAATTGAATTTTCCCCACATATACTGCACTAGGTCTGTTTGAGGATAATGGCAATGAAGACATATTGTTCCCATGATCTGCTTTCAGGCGGCTTCATATAATCAAGGCAGGCTGGGCAGAGAAGCAAAAGAGAGAGTACCGCATGTGCCTCAAATGATGCAGTTGTACTTCTGTCTGCGTGCAGTGGGAAGGAAAGAAACAGCAGCAACAGAATGTTAAGTAACCCCAGTAAGCCTTTCTAAACCTGGGAAAAAGGATCAAGTACAGATCTCAAGAGCCAGATCTGAAGTCAGTTCTTTAATCCACTTAGGTCCCAAAAGCCTCACACACTGGAGAGGATTTTCTGAATACCTTTGGGAACAAGAGCAGTTTAAAAAAATTAAAATATTTGCTTAGGCACACATTAAACCATAAGAAGGTGAGGCTTGTCTCTTTTCCCACCATGGTCAAAGAGAAGCATGTGAAGGCAGAGCAGAACAACAGGCTATTGATCTCTTTGGTCTCTGATCCATCAATAGTCATTAACAACCTCCAGGTGGGAAAGTGCTGTGCCACTCAAATCAAAGGACATTTCCAGCCACCTCGAAAGAATGAGATGGGAACCTCAATGCATTATAGACATGGATGCAGAGGCACAGCTGGAATCCTGTTGGCTAATCCCAACTAGACTAGACTCTGTTACCCTAAGAGGTCAAGGAGCTTCAGGTCCACCCATAATGCTAGCATCTCCTTAGAATTTTGGGGAATTATATCTTAAAGAAGGCCTGCAAGAAGAGGGTAACAGCAGGATCTTTTCACATGTGTATACCAGTACTAACTGTAGAGAGGATTCCAGTTTACAGTTAAACAGTTATTTGGATTGACAAACACACAAGAAATCAGACACTCTCACGGACCATATAAGGCTATCGGAAAGTGAAGCAGGAAGGGTTGGACAGAGAGATTAAGAGTGAAGAGATTAGGAGAAGAGGGTGATAGGTACCAGTCCTGAAGAAGAAGGTCGAAGTGGAGCAGCTCAGATGACATCTGAGGACAGCATGGAGGAATGGAGGTCTGGAGCATCACGTGCAGTATAACACGCCCAATGTACTACAATTTGCTGGAGCCAACATTAAGGTTTATATACTCTATTTTCTACCCTGAAGGGGGTGCATAGACAAAGTGGTAATGACTTTCCCACAGAATGGACAATGGAGTCCAGAATGGGCTGATTGCTTTAACTCTAGGTGACAAAACATTGATGGGAGTCATGACAATCTCTTAATGTCTGGGTTGGGCAGGCGGGTATAGGGACAATTTCCATAGGGTGAGATTAAGGGATGGCCCCTGATTACTTCACCTGGGCAGTTTCATCTTCCATTGTTTTCAGGTGTGCACAGAGCCTGAGGTGTTGAAAGGATTAACATAAATCCATTAGCATCTAGGTTTCCAGCTGGATCCTCTCTGAACCTATGACCTGACCATGTCTAAGGTCATGCTCTTCCTGCCAGTGTGCCTTCAAGCATATCCCACAGAATGGGGGTGTAGGGTATGGTAACAACCCATTCAATCTATTGTTCAGTGGTGAGTCAGCATACAGGTAAAATTTCATTAACTGAATGGCTCTGTTCTGATCATGACTAACACCACAATTTAGGCTGCATGGGAGTTTATGCATGTGGCTCTCTCTTGAAGCCAGATATTTCAGGAAGTTACAATAGCACAAGCTGCTGATGCTCTTTTTTGTTCTCTTCCACTCACACTTAGGAACTTAGACTGCACTTGTATACACTCCAGCCAGAACTCTGTTGGTGTCTTATTTATTATTTATTTAATAGTTTGATTTATATCCCACCTTTCTCCCAATATGGGTCCCAAGGATGCTTACAATATATGAGTCTTCTGCATGTATACATTCCCTTACAGAAGCACTTGTGCATTTTTTTTTGTCCAATACAGAACATCTACATACAAGTCAAAGTTGCAGAAGCAGAGACGCCCATGTGGTGCCATCACACATGCAAATACAATTTGGCTTGTGCATTGAACTGAACATGTGATGTCTTGGTCCAGTTGCACAACACTTCCATTCAACACACAGGTTATGTACCAGAAAGAACACAATGTAAAATTTTTGTTTCCTACCTAAAAAATACTGGCAGGCATCCTATACAGTATTTACAATGTTGTAAGCTAAAATTAAAACATTTTAAGTATTGAGATTTACATTTACAGTCATTGCACCATTGCAATAACCAAAAGTGCTTCCCCGGAAACCTGCTTTGACACTAGTTAGAAACCCAAAGTACTGGAGAATAGGGCAACAGTTGATGACACATCCAGCCAAGTCCTGGTGGTAAGGCATGTAGCAACAGGTAGCAGCATCATGGAGGCCTGTAGGGTTATGGCACAGATGCTTGTCACATTATGCTCCTTATGCCATAATTTTTTATGGAAAACAACCACATTCGAATTTGTCACAGAATAAATCCCCAACTGTAGGATTGTCTTCACAGCATTTCCTGTGCAGAAAATAATATTTACAGGAAATAGAGGAAGACAAACCCCCTCTGAATAAATCTTGCTAAGAAATTCCTGTGATAAGTTTGCCATAAGCTGGAGTTGAGGTAAAGACACGTAACAAGTCCCAGGCCATTTCCGCACTACGTTCTTATAGCGCGATTATTCCACTTTCAACATCCTGTGGAATCCTGGGGTTTGCAGTTTCGGGAGGGGCTCGCCAGCCCCTCCCGAAACTGCAAACCCCAGGATTCCACAGGATGTTGAAAGTGGAATAATCGCGCTATAAGAGTGTAGTGCAGAAATGGGCCCACTTAACTCAATGAGGGTTATTCTGCATCAGGCACTGGAAAATTCACTGTTTGGGACTACACCTCCCCGAATCCCCCAGGGAGGTGAAATCCAAAAAACAAAAGTTTCTAAGCGCCGCATCTAATTAGATATCCACAGCCCTGCTGCTTCTTTGCTTCTGCATCCCCTCCCCAAAATGGCCTTCAATAAAAAGCACTTCGTATGAATTTTTGCCAGGAATTTTTTTATGTGGCCATTTAAAAAGAAAACCTGATCAACAAAAACTTATTTTGATATGAGTGAAAGAGCTTCAAAATGATTTTTGCCAGCCATGGTGGAACGTACTGAGTGTGTGCCTTTTGCTAGTCACCAAGTACCAACAGAGAAAGAAGAAAGTTTAAAATTGTATATTTCAACATAGATTAGAAATTTCTGTGAATTTCAGTTTATGGGTCTCAGTGAATGATCTATGGTGGCAAAGGTTTGTTCGGTGCAATGTATCAAGAATAATGTCTTTTTTATTTTTTCTTTGCTTCTTTTTTCTTTGTATTTCTTCCTTTTCATTTTTTATTGTTTAATAAAAATGTTTATTAAAAAATCATCTTTGTCAGTTCTTTTGCAAATCATAAAACAAGGGGTTTTGTGCTTTTTTTGGGGGTGTAATTCCTTTCTTCAAAAATCCACTAGATGGAGCTCCTTCAACAGCATAAAACTTCACTTTCTCTTAGGTCTATTGACTTTCCTGGATGTTATGAGGGAGCCATGGCTCTTTGCTCTACCTTCTTCATAACATTTAGGTAGAGACAATACAAGATCTGGCCCAGCCATTGTATTATGCACCCTCTTGCCCCAGCATCAGTGATCATAGAATCATAGAATCATAGAAATGTAGAGTTGGAAGAGACCACAGGGGCCATCCAGTCCAACCCCCTGCCATGCAGGAACACCCTCAAAGCACTCCCGACAGATGGCCATCCAGCCTCTGCTTAAAAATCTCCATGGAAGGAGGCTCCACCACACTCCGAGGCAGCATATTCCACTGCCGGACAGCCCTGACCATCAGGAAGTTCTTCCTGAGGTTCAGGTGGAATCTCCTTTCCTGCAGCTTGAATCCATTGCTCCTTGTCCTGGTCTCTGGAGCGGCAGAAGACAATCCCATTCCCTCCTCTACATGGCATCCCTTCAGCCATGCAAACCCACTGCGTGAACTTGGGTGCATTACAAACTCTCAGCCCCAGAAAACCGTATGATAGGTTCACCACAGGGTCGCCGTAAATCAGAAACAACTTGAAGGCACAGAACGATAACAAACTAAATTAACTCACTAGGTAATATTAAATGGAAGACATGAACCATGGGCCTATCTTGGTCTTATCTATTTATTCCAAGATCTACTAAAAACTGAACTTGACCATTTTCAGAACTAGAACCACCTTTTTGGCCACTTCCACATTTGTGCTTTGGGGCACTTTGGGCAGACTATGGGACCAACACAGACTATTGGACCCCAGACCCATGGCAGAAAAATACCCTCCCTAAACTGCAAACCCCAGGATTCCATAGGATGTTGAAAGTGGAATAATAGCACTATAACAGTCTAGTGCGGAAATGGCCTAGGAATCTAACCCAACTATCTAGGTCTAAATAGGTAGGCAGTAACATGTAGAATCCAGGTAAAATAGCTTTATTTAAACCTTCCCCGAGTGGAGGATGGGAGGGACAGTGTCTTTATTCCTGTTAAACAAAAGTCCTGGTATTTCAACCCTGCAAGTCAAAGTTCCTCTATATCACTGATCAGAGGAAATTGTTCCTCAGTTTGTCCCTGGCACGCTGCAGGCACAACCATTTTGCAACTATCATTGTCAGAGTACCAGCCTAAGAAAGGCAAGGCCGGTGAAGATTTCTATGCCTGCAGCAGAGAGGCTTGTGAAAGCAGACTTCCTTCTCCAACCACAGCCCATAGGTTTTCTGCACCCTTTGCATGCTGGGATAGCCCTGGCAAACCGTAGACTTGCAACGTTAATATGTCCCTGCTACGTATTTTGGGTTTGCAGTTGTTCCTTATTACAAAAGATGTCCTTATTTAGGAGCTGGAAATTTTATCCTATATGACCACTAAGTAGGACATCAAAAGTCCTATATTTTGGGGTACAGGGCCAAGATGCAGGTCTCAAGTTCTACACCAACTTCTGGGAGCTCTGTTGTGAATGCAAGTGGCATCCATGCTTCCCACTCCAGGCTAAGTAGTGCGTGCAGCCTGGCAGAAGTAAGTCTCCTGCCTCCATGATGACTGCTAGCCTGACATCACAGTATTTCCAAGGGTTTGGAGGTCTCTGCAGAATCTGAGATCTTGTAGGAACCCAAAACTCTCACAAGAAGCCTTCATCTCACAAGACTTAAGGTGGACATTAAACATACCCTACAGGCATCTTGATTTGGCAAAGACAGTCCCAATCAATCCCCGGTCATGCTATTTTTTCAGCTGCTTTTAAAATGTCCTGGTTTCTTTCCTCCTCCTCCCACCTTCCCCCTTTGTCCTCAGCTTACTTTGGTTGCTGCAGACTGAGTTCAATGGGCAAAAGTAGTCTGTATGCAGCTCAGCAGAGAAAGAGGACAGGAGGAATCTTTCCCTTCCCAATAGGCTCAGGCAAATGCAAACTGCTACCAACCTCTCCTAGCTCGTGTGTCCTTCTTCATTACTAACTTTCGTCTGATTCTTCCCAGCCACTGTAAAATATTGAAGCATATAAGCTTGTCTCATTTATCCTAGCCAGTCATGCTTTTGCTATAAGCTTACAAAAGTTCCAAATCAACCTTTCTCTGTGTTTGCCAGCCACTAATTTGCCAACTGCCAAGTGAGAGTCATAAAGGAGGGTGGCAAGGTACACAGTAATACCCGATAACCTACTTTGCAAACTGATTGGCAACTTGATACTAAGTGGTAACACCCAGGCAAGAGAAGAAAGAATTTGGCATATGGGCTGGCAATTTAAAACAACAGCTTTGTGGCACTTGAAAGACTAATCAGTGATATCATCACCAGTTCCTAACTGCCAACCCTACATGTCATAAATTTCAACCATCACTTATTGCTGTTTTGAAAAACTGGCAATCCTATACACACTTACACTTTAGGGATATTTTTTTTAAACTTGTAAAGTATCCTCACAAGATAGGCCTGTGATGGTGATGGGACAGTTGAGAGAAGGCCCACCTCAAAGGCTCTTAAGACCTGAGTACGTTCATATAGGTAGATACAGTCTTTCAGATAGTCTGGACCTAAGGCATATAGGGCTTTATAAGTCATAACATTTTGAACTGAGCCCAGAAAGAACACAAGTAGCCAGTGCTGTTGTTTCAAAATAGGAGTTATCTGCTCCCTGTAACAGGATTCCACTGCATTGCATTTAGTCATCTACTGTGCAAACATGGACAGGCTAGGGTTTACATCCCTAGAATGAAGGGTAGGGAAAATCAATTCCATCTCCCATTCAGACTGAAAGCTGAACTGCAGATGCACTCTCAGGACTGTAATGCTTACCTTGAATTTGAGACAAGCAATGTAAATCATCAAGACTGAAATACCTGACCTGGGAACCACAGGAAGCAACATCAGCCAACAGAAGCTGACTCAAAGGGACCTGCTTCTAGATTGTCTGAGCCCACAGAACTCTTATTCCACCTGTGGAAAACTCCTGTTTGTGGGTGCCTCTTGATGGATCAAGGCCAATATATGGGAGTCAGAATCTCTCCTCCTTCCAAAAGGAGGACTTTAGCCATGTCCTCCATTTCACAGGTGAAAACTGGGACACGTATGGCCAGCTTCCGTGTTCTCCTGCATTCATAACTTTTGTGATCTTGACCATACTCTACTACTGCCTAGCCACACCTAGTTTTCATCTGTGAAAAGTTACAGGATATGCAGACATGAAACATATCTTGCTCTGTTGCAGGTCACTGTGTCCCTTGATGTTCCTTGTGTAACACATTAGCCAACATCTCCTTTCTTACTCCAGAAGCTTAAGGAAAACAAGGACATGATCTGGCTGTGTTTCTGCAGCTGGATACACAAAAAAGCAGACATCCCCTTAGACCTCCCAAGGGTCGTCCAGGGATCTGGAAGAGCAATATCATATTTATGGAATAATAGCACTATAATTGTATAGTGTGAGAAGGCCCCTGGTTTAGCTGTACGTTCCAGTTGATGTTCCAGTCTTAGCCAATAGGTTGAGCGCCATTTTAGAAAAGATGCTCCCTTGAACAGTGTTACTCTGTGTACTGGGGGTCCCGGGAGGGACACCAAAATGTGCTCAACAAAAGGTGGGGAAAATTAGCCCAGAGCACTGCTCAGCGTTACGAGAGGCAGGGTAACGTAGCGAGATCTTGAACCCTATGTCTACGGGGTCGGGTCGAGTCAAGGAGCACACGGAAGTTGAAACAATAAGTGATGTTTTGTTAAACACAAGCAAAACAGTGTATGCAACACATTCACACAAGATAACGAAAGAAATAAAGGTTGGAGTGGTATAGAGGGATTTTTAGAGAAGTTGCTGGTTTGGGTAATACTTCACCTGTCCTGAAGCCCAGGAAAAGTAGAGAGCGAGGCTGGGGTGCGATGTAGCTCAGCACGTGGAGCTGAGGGGAGGCTCGCCAAGCAAAGCGGCAGCAAGGCGGGATGAAACTCGGGAGCGATCCGAGGAAGGTCTCGGAATCAAGGGTTCTTATAAGGAGAATTGTGACTGCAGGCTATGCCGTACTTGGGGGAAAACAATAGATTTGGAGTTGGAGACAAAGCCTCCGAAAGGTCAGAATCTGAATGATTGAGTTATCATAGCGGTTCTCAATAGAGTAGCCAGTATGCAGACGCAGAGTACTTGGGTGTTGCATAGTTTACCCATCAAGCTGCCATCGCGGGGCAGAGGCTCTTTTGTAAGTGGCGTGCATACCTAATTAGGGTACTTGCCTGGAGGTCTCCTAAAGCAGCGAGTCAGCTATTTTCTGGCCTGCCTGTATTGTCCAGGAATATTACGGCGATTAATGGCCGAGCTTGTATGCGTGCTTGTCCGGTGGCCTCGCAAGCACGTGGAGGGGAATAGAGAAGTGAAGCCGAATTGTGATATCAAAAGGATATCTTTTAATATCCTCAAAGCTCGGACTAGCCAGGGCAGTAAAACAGTGCAAAATGTCTATTTATTATAGCAAATTGTATTTGTCATTTATATATCTTGCCTTTAGCATCTTGTGTTTTGGGACAGGTGATTCGAAAGTAAATATAGGCTTAATTTGCAAGTCTAATTTCTGAGGCAGGAATATCTGAGGAGGTCCTACTGTGAAAAAGGGAGCTGGTTAAGGAAATATGCCTTCTCTGTAAAGTTTAGTTTGACCCTTTGAGAAGCACATAAGATGAATAGTGGTGTTTCTGCTGAAGCCTGGGAGTGACAACTCAGATACATTTGGAGGAAAGGGAACAGAATCTCTCCTGAGGATTTTTCATACTCATTGTTTTAAAAACTATTAACACTCTGGGATGAGAATTCTATTACAGCACCTTGTAGAACAAAATGTGTTTTATTTTGCATATTCTGGGGGGGGGGAGTAGGAAGAGCACTTTGTGGAAAACGGAATGGATGAGAAAGTCTGACCTGCTAAAGGACATCTGGGGTGGATTATGTTTGCTTTGCAAATCACCAGTCCTGACACCCAGAATAAGAACCATCTCTTGGGGAAGAAAAGCTTTGCTTGCTTTCTTATTAAAAAAAAAGCAGCTGCTAAAAAGTGGGATAGGGGAGGATTAATTGGTACCGTCCCTGCCAGAGCTCCACTGTTAGAATGTATGAGATCCCGGAGTGGGAGATGTAACAACATTCAGCACAGACGGAAGTATGAAAAGTTTCCCCTCTCATCCACACTCACCCATAGCCTTTTACTATCTGCATCTCCCCCCGCACATGGCTACGTACTGGGCAGTAGAGGCAGACAGCAGCAGAATACTGCCCAGCTATATTTCTCTATCTGTAAGCACAAGAACCATGCATTCCCCAGCACTTCCTGTGGGTCTTCCAGAGGTCCCAGAGGACGACATCAGTGCTTTGCATCCAGCTATAGGAATGCATGTGAGCACTTCTGTGTGGCTTCGTCATGGCCAATAAATTGCAGCAGCTACAATGTAGATTAGGAGGGGAGGCTGGTCATGGTGAAAGGTCACTAAAGGATTCTGACCTCAGTAACAATAAAAAATGCCTTAGGTGGAAGTTGGACTTGTGCTTGTGTAAGTCATCATCATCAGGACGACAGTCCTAGGGCATTTTTTTCTTTTTAATGGCTATTTTTTTGCCCATTTAAACATAGCAATCATGTCACCTCTTAATCTCCTCTTCTCCAGGCTAAACGTATCCAACTCCTTAAGCTGCTCCTCACAAGGCATGGTTTCCAAGCCTTCTACCGTGTTGGTCATCCTCCTCTGAACACATTCCAGCTTGTCAACATCCTTCCCGAACTGTTGGCCAATTGTCTCTCACAATCTTTGATGTCCCTCTGTGATGCTGACCCCGACACGTGTAACCTAAAGCCAACTTCTCATTAACCCCATTGTTTTCCTGGGAAGGAAACTATCCTCCTTCGACCGTGTTTTCCGGATAAAGGGGAGTCCATTAACACTGCCTCCCAGCCCACAAGAACTCCTGAGGCAAGGAACAAATATAAGTAATTCAAACGCTATAAACAGAAAACGTTTCTAAAAACATGTGAACATACCCTTTAAAAACTTCTAAGACAGTCTAAAAACGAACCTAAAATGCCTTTTTAATAACAGGTAACATAAAGCATTTTGAACACTAAAGACCATGTGGAGTAGCACTGTTTTAGCTGCCTGACAAAAGCTTAAAAGAGACCCAACCTAACCTCCTTCAGTAGGGAGTCGAGATGCTGCCACAGAGAAAGCCCTGTTACAAACACACACCAGCCTAACTTCACAAGGTGTTGGGACATGCAACCGAGGCCCCTCCAAGGATTCTCAAATTTCAGGCAGGCTCGTATGGGAGGATGTGTCCTTTCAGATATCCAGGGCCCCAGGCAGTTAAAGTTTTGTATGTCAAAAGCAGCACCCTAAATTAAACTCAGGGGCAAATTGGAAGCCAGTACAGTTCTCGTAAGACTGACCACCTATGGTCGCTGAAATGCACACCTGACATCAGTATGGGTGCACCATTTTTCACTAGCTGCAGCTTCCAAACACTTTTCAAGGGCAGCCTCATGATGAGTGCATTACAGTAGTCTAATCGAGTGGTAACTAAAGCATTGAGTGTTGTTGAGACAGAGCTCTGTTTCTCCGTCTGTCCATCTGTCTGTCTGTCTGTCTGTCTGTCTGTCTGTCTGTCTATCTATCTATCTATCTATCTATCTATCTATCTATCTATCTCCTGGCCTAAAATGACAAAACTGAAAATATTTACTTTATCTGTAGATAATCACATCATCCATACGGGTTTCAAATCATCTCAGGAAAAATGCCTTTTGCTATTTTAATCCTTTCACAAACATAATCACATAATCTAAGGGCAGGGGGGACTGGATCCCAGAAACCAGCCACCTTTCATTCACTGACCAGGTTGCTAATATTTAATAAACTACTCTTTCAACTCTCCGCCACTCTCTTGTTCTTGTTTATTTTTCTTAGGTAAAATGCATGAGAAATAACATTCCTCTTTTTTTTTCCCCCTGAAGGGAAAGAATAACTTCCATCTCCTCAAGTGGAAAATATTTTCTTTTATGGTGACTACAAATGTCCGTGTGTGTTTGCTTTACAAGAACAGAGAATTTCGTGATCACCCCCGAACACGTGAGGCCAAGAGTAGGATACTGTTTTCTTTCTTTAGTGCTTTTTTTTTTAATGAATAACAGCTCTTCTAGTGCCCACCAGAATGCAGAAGGAGCTCTGTGATGGAATTAATTTCAAGGGGGTGTTGACTCTTCATTCTGGTCTGTTGGCCTTTCATCCTTCTACAATGGAAGGGGAATGACTTCCTATATTCACAGTAGAATCTACGTTTATTGGGATGGACAGTTTAGAGACAAGAAAGGAGATGTTTGTCCCAGATGGGTGTAGTCAGAGAATTGGGTTTCCATGTGTTGAGCCAACTGTTGGATTAGTAATTGCAACACCTATGGATTCCCCCAGCTGGAGGGTCACACGCAGCAGTCCTGGCTACGCGGCCCAGTTCTTCACTGGATCAGGAAACTGGACCGTGTTTTTCACGCCACCAAAGATTGACTGATTAATTGAATTTACATTCTGCTTTTCTCCTAGCATGGGATCCAAAGCAGCTTACAACAAATTTTTAAAAAGTACATCTAAATCTTATTCAAAGGAAAGTTAAATAAAATTGAGTTAAATTAGCCATTCTGTTGAAAACACAAAGCTAAAACAAATTCAAAGCACATGTAAAACATAACTCTTAAAAAGAAATAGAAACACAGCACACCATCATTAAAAGACCCTTCTGGCTCATGTGTCAAATAAAAGAAGGTTTGTGGCTTTTGTAAAAGGGAGCAGAGAGGAAACTGGCCGATCTTCCCGTAGGAGTTCCACAGCCAAGGAGCAGCCATAGAGAAGGCTTTCTCCCATGTTCTCACCACATGTTCCCGTGACAGTGGCAGCAGCAGAGGAGCTTGGAATGTGTGGAGGCGGCGGGGCTACGGTGGCCGGGGCCATGGCCACAGTGCATGGGGGCACGACCAGGGCATACAAGGGCGTGCCTACAAGCCAGGACACCCCCAAAACATTGCTGCCAGGGGCAAAGCACCTCCCTGCGCCCCCTCCCCCCGTTCCTACTCCACTGGGTGGCAGGACCAAGAGAAAGCCCTCTCCCAAGGATCTTAAAACTCAAGCACATATGTATAGAAAGAGATGGTCTTTCAGATAGTCTGGAGCCAAACATAACTACTCATCGGGGCATTTAATGTGCTACTGAAGATCATAACCAGCACTTTGATTTCTGCCCAGGAAAGGACTGGTAGCCAGTGGTCCATTTGCTTCCGCTTATTCTATCACTTTTGGGATGTAACTTTGTTACACCAGCTTTGTCAAGGGAAGATTTTGGTAAACAATGACAGCTGATGGCTCTAATATTGGGGGTGGGGGACGAATCTGTTTTGCATTTTAGTCCAGACTCCAAAGGAATAATCCAAGGTGCTGAGTACTAGCTCCCAACTGTGTTCAGCACCTTGGAGAGTTCCTCTAAAACCTAAAGCCAATTCACTGTCCTACTGACAACGACCTCATTATGACCCAGCTCTGAAGAGTCCTGTGGGGTCAAACACTATCTCAAATTGAAGTGGTTTATTTATTAATTCTAAAGATTCATACTTCTCATCATTCCACTTTTCTGTTAACATTCAGTACCCTCCCCTTCTCAGCTCTCCACTTGGACTCTCTTTCTTGGAGCTTATCCGCTTTAAACATTGGGTGGGATGGTATAGGGAGAGAGATCCATGCAGCTTGCATGTTTTGCCTAGTTTGGAGCTGATTTTAGGAGTCTTCCATGTATAAAGATACTAAAGTTAGGATTATCCATGCCATCGTATGCACAAGACTTCTCCCTAACCAGTGCCCAATGCACACTGGTGCCATTGTGCATTAGTCCTGTTTGTGTCTTGGTCTCTCTTGCGCATCAGCCACTTTTCTGGATTCCCTGCACAGTTATGTGATAGCAGCCCCTTGCTAACTATTGTTGTTACTGAACTGCTCAATTCTATTTCCTGCAGACATAAGTCCATTTATGAAGACATAAATACCCAAATGAATTCCAACCAATATCTTTGAGCATCCTTCAAAGTGCTTGCTTGCATAGTGAATACTTGGACATTAGGTGGAAGGCTGTGCCTGATTTACTAACTTTCTACAACCATTGAATATGATTTTGTCAAAAGGTGTCGCTTGGGCCTTGCAAGGAAAAAGGTTGTATAGCAAACTAGATTTAGCTACTTCAGTGTCTTGTGAAAATGTGTTCTCTGGTCTATATTGTGCCAAGCACTGAAGACCATATTGTTCTGTATTCATGCTGCGTATGTACCTTACTTTCATTCTATGCAGATTGTTCTCGGGGTTTAAATTCTTTTCACTAAAATGTCATTTGAAGGAATAATTAGTGTGGTTCAGACTAGGTTAGAGAATAATGCAACTTTAAAGAAACAGCTGGGAATGTTCCAGTTACAATAGAAAGCAATTGCTCATAAAATGAAGGCAAAAGCGTAGTCAGATTCTGTCTGTCTTTTTTTTCTTTTTTCTTTTGGAAAAAAAAAGTTTCCCTACTGTGCTTTGAACCTGCTGTAACACAATACAAATAATTGACTCTCTCAAAATTTTGTTCATGACAACTTCTACATGCCTTTTCAAAACCAGTGGTTTAATCATTCTGGAGATGCTCCCCACTACTTATAATTTACCAGTTGCAATTATATATACAGTTGCTTGTTTTCCCATTTGATTAATTCTTTTCCTGCTGATTTCTCATGAACACATATATTGACAAGCAATCTTGTGTATGGTCTTTTCAGAAATGAATCCACTGAGCCCATTCTCTGAAAAATGTGCAGAATTCTCTCCTCATCCCACCTCCTTCCACAACACCCAGTATAATCCTGGGGTGCCAAATGTGACTGGGCACAATTCAATGTGCTGCTTAAAACCCTATATGGCTCAAGTCCAGGTTTTCTGAAGGACCGTCTTGTTCCATATGAGACTACCCGTATTTTGAGATCTTCTGCACAGGCACACTAGTAATAAAATCGGAGACTGCCTTCTCTGCAGCTGTTCCCAGGTGCAGGCTATCCCTTCTGAGACAGGTTAGACTTGCAAGCTCCTTGTTGTCTTTCCAAAAAGGGGTTAAGAGGGTTTTCTTTAATTATTATTTCAGCAAGCCTTTGAAGACTGACTCCTCATGGGGACTGGGCCTTTCAGAATTGCACTGTATGCTCTTTGTTTTGTTGAGTTGTTGTTTTTAATACATATGTTTTAAACTTTAATTCTTGGTATCTTTTGTAGCTATGTCTCTTCTAACAGTTATAAGTTGCCTTGAGTCCCAAACTGGGAAAAAGATGAGATATAAATGAATATGACTGTGATTCTAAATTATGGTCCACATTGCATAATTTCATGTGTACTTAGCTACCTAGCAAAGGGGCTAAGGAATCCCTCCCAGTTAATTGTGAAGATTCCTATCACGTCATTGGCAAGAGTATCCTGATGCACTCCAGCCTCTACCAATGTGCATAAATGCTCCCTAGCTGATGTCCACATCAGTCCTGTTGTGCATCGCTTCTGTTATACATTGATCCCAGTATGCATCTGTCTCAGTGTGCATCAGGTCTCAATTTGCATTGGTCCTGCTGTGCGTGGGCCTTGTTGTACATTAGTCCATATGTGCATTTGGTCTTGTTGTGCGTCAGCCCCATTTGTGCACTGGGTCCCATTGTGCATCAGTCCAGATGTGCAACAGTTAGTTTGCTGGGTCTCCCACGTAGTGACGTAACAAGCTGCCTCTTGTTGAATATGGGGACACTGTGAAACTGCTTTTGTTCCCTGCTGATATAAGTCCATTTATGAAGACACAAGCCCCAGTTGTAGTAGTACTAGTAGCAGTAGTTTAGAGGGAACAAGAAATTGAAATAGGTGGCAGGTGGAACAATTGTTCCTGCTAATCAAAGAAGTCCCAGCACTTAGACCCTGTGAGCCCAGGCTCCACTATACCACTAGGAACTCAGTGTTATAGGGTGGCACACAAGCCTAATAAATCAATGAACTGCTCTCTTCCTTCCTTAAAATGGGAAAATTCAAGTGTTGAGTATAACTCTGCAGGAAGCCGTCAGTGCAATAACTCACTTAATTTGCCCTGAGAAACACAGCCATCAACAGCCCTCCTGTCCTGGGGAGATGACATTTTTCTCAAAAGGTCATGTGAGTGACACTTGACATTCATACACATGGTCTTGGGCAAGGCATAAAAGAACCGCTGGCCAGCCAATTTCCTAGTAACAAAATACTGCATCCAGCTGGCTCCTTGCAAACAAGAAAGAGCACCTTTTTGTTTCTCCTAGCAGGGATAATTCAATGCTAAAGTCCATTGCAAATCCTGGCTCCTCAGAATGGAAACTAGCAGCGGGCAATGACCGGGAGAATCATGACTTCATTCTGTGCTACCTGGGATAAGGAAGGAAAATCTATTGCCTGACAATACAACTAATGTCCTAGTTGTTCATTAAAGGTGAATAAACACTGAGCTACATGAATCAGACATGCTTTGAAAAGGGCAGGAGGTCTAATAGAGGACAAAACATTAACAAGAAAGAAGCAAAGAGAAACTAAAAAAGAAAGTAATTTGTTCTTTAAGGTAAATCTATATTGTATTGTTAAGTGTCACACCTGTATTACAGTGATGGTTCAGGGCACAGGACACTCATGAAAGTGGAAAACTGTGAATATCTTCCCCCTTCCTGCCTGAGTGAGCAAGCAAGGGAATGCACACCCATTCCTTCCCTGCCCATCACTCCCCTCCCCACCCTCCATCATTTACCTAAGTAAGGAGGGAAATGCTTCTGCCTGTGCCTTCCATCCTAACCCCTTTCCCTGGCCTCCCTCTGTCATTTGCCAAGGGAAGAGGAAAAGGACACACGTGCCTTTCTTCCCCATGCCCTACCCTACCGTCCCCTTGTCCTTTGCCCAACTGGGGAGGGAAGACATGCACACATTTCATGAATAATCAAATTTGCAAATGTCAAACTCACAAATGTGGGGAGCCAACTGTACCGCTTGGCTCAGCTGCTCTAGTTTCACAGAACGTTCCCAGATAGTCCAATCGCTTGAGGAAGGTTTGGAAGACTCAACTAGATTCACGTTCCCCACTTTCATTTTTTTTTTCTTCCCAAAACACAAATGCCATGACTACCTCCTTCAGTGTTCAAGGCTATGCGCGTGTGCAGATGGGCCCGAGTCAGCCTGCCTTATCCCAAAGAGCTTGGATATCATCCTGCCCCTCCCCACCCTGCAAACAATGTTGTGTAGGATGATCTAACCAATAAGAAGTATTTGGGCCTTCTAAGCCAAACCAGTTGAACACCAGACATGTCCACCAAGCTATTATGGAGCTCTGCAGTCTCCCATTTGATATATATTAATTAGCAGATATGTTTAATTGGGATAAAATAGAAATCATATACAATGACTGAAAAGGGCCATGTGAAAGGGAATCTTGCTGGAAATAGGTCAGAGGCGACCCCAACACGACCCTAAGTCATAAGTTCAACCAGGAAAACTTGACTTGATGGCTCTTTCAATGAAAACAGTGTCAGCTCCAAAGTAGCCCTGTGGTTTGCATATCCTAAAGAAGGCAAAGCCATAAAACCTTAATATGGCACCTATTTGCTGGAAACTTCAAAACAAAGAGCTTTTGCTTGTTTGACAGGGCTGGTTCAGTAAAACAGGAACAAATCTGTGACTGCTTCATCTTCACACCTGACCTTTTCCCTGATCTTCAATCAGGCAGACATGAAAATCTTTTGCCATCCACAGTCGCATAGGAACGTGGGGGCAGAAGGGGCAATTCGCCCCGGGCGGCAATGTTTCTGGGGTGTCCTGGCCCATAGCCACACTGCCATGTGCCCTGGTCATGCCTCCGCAAACCCTGGCCATGCCCCCGTGCTCCCTGGCCACACCCCTGCAGTGGCCACTCCCCCTTGTGCCATCATCCTGCCCCCCCCTTCCACATACTCCAAGCTCCACCGTTGGCCATCTACATGTTAAAAATCATCAACTGTTTCCTTCAGACATTAACGACCATTAATCCACCCTGTCTCTTTTGTCCACCGTGGAAATCCTTTGCTGTCCAAGCACAAAGTTATGCCCCAAGGGCAGAATTTTGGGTATAAAGGACTCTGATTTGGGGTCCTCCACACAGCATTTCTGTTTCAGGGGACCTCCTTGTCATCTCGCTTGGGCATCAGCCCAAGCCACATCACCATTTCTCTACTTCTGTCTGGATGGTAGATATAACCCACTCCCTTCTACTTCTGCTATACATTTTTCCATTCTTTATTTTTAGTTAGCCGTGTGCGATTGCTTGTGCGTGTGACTATTTTGTGTGTGTGTGTATACATTTTCCCCCAATAAAACACATTCAAATTCCACTATAAGTTTTCTGACTGGTCTTTTTTGCAGTGACCTGCTAAACAAAAGTGAAAGAGCCCTGAAGTTACTTCTCCTCTTGCGATATTTTAATTCAATTCACCACTGTTACGTTTTAATTGCGGGTTCTGATACAGGACTTCATGGGGTCCCATGGTTTTGGGATAACAAAGCAGCCAGACAGAACACTCCATCTTCCAAATTCAACTTCAGGGCAAACAGCTGTTGCTCACTACTGTGTTAATTATAGCTTTAAGAATTTTTAGTTGCCATTTGTATTAAAATTTTCCAACCAGTGGGAGACAAGAAAACAAAGCAAAACACCCTCCCCGTCTGTACATTAGCATGCAACAGAGTTGCATTTCAGATGTTAGCATATTCATGTTGCTTTTAATAAGCTACTCCCATAAAAAAAAAAATCTTATGTCACATACTTTAATCAATTCTAAGTTATGGTGTAGATAAAACATGCATGTCATTGGCTCTGATTTTATATATCCAGAAGATCACCGCTGTCCTCTCAAGTGAACATACGAAGATCTGCAGACCACTACTCAGGCTTCATTTCTGTGGGCCAGAAGCCAGAAACATCAGCAAAAGAAGGGCCAAGAATTTGATTCAAGAACCTGCTGTGATGGCAACATGTTTTCTAGCAGAGCTTGGTGTAACATTTCCAAAGATAACTAATGCAAACTTCAGTTGTTACTAATTCCACTGTACTCAGCATTAGAAAGGTCATAGCCGGAATATTCTGAACAGTTCCGAGCATTCTTCCTTGGGAGATTTTGACACATGAAAAAAATAAGATTTGAAGGGGCACTGACGAGGAATGGTAAGGTGCTTAATCTGTGGAGAGAATGCTCAAGAATCCCATTAGCCAATATGAAATACAACACAAAGAGATGGGATGTGTTCATTTGCTTAATTCATTTGTAAAGTGAAGGCAACATGGGCTTACGTATCCTTCCATCTGGGGGGAAAACAAGCTTTCTGTATAAGATTGTGTTGAAAAGCTTCTGAGTGCTTGTAGCAGCTCTGATTTGGATAGCCACAACAGCCTTTTATGAAGCCTATTCCCAAATCTCCCACTGGGGCCATTTCCACGCTACACTGTTATAGTACTATTATTCCACTTTCAACATCCTGTGGAATTCTGGGGTTTGATGTTTACTGAGGCCGAAGAGATCTCTGGCTAAGAATTCTAAATGCCCCTCCCTAAACTGCAAGCCCCAGGGTTCCATAGGAGGTTGAAAGTGGAATAAAGTGTAGTGCAGAAATGGCCAGGCTCTCTTCTCTGTATATCTGACTTCTTCTTGGTTTCTGCTGTGGCCTACCACATTTCTAGGAGTGTAAAGGAAGAAGTCAAGCATCGCCAGAAAACACTGTAGCCTTCATGAGGGCTAGAAACTTCTCTTCCGCGTAAAATGAAATTCCGTATTCTTACAATGAACTATGAACATCATAATCACTCTTTGTGGTCTAGTGTTCCTAATCCCCGGACTTCTAATTTACATATTTAAAAAACTCTAATGTTTTAGCAAAAGGAATGCAAACATAAAACAGCCCACACAGATAAATGCATAAAGTTACTTTATTTTCAGTATACATTTAATTTGAAAAATATAAACACTAAAATATCTCATCTTCTTCATTTCTTGATTCCATAAAAGTCACAATAGAAAGCCTCATAAAACTTTAAAATCCTATAATGTTATAATAAGGAATTTCATGGTTTTTCTTTTCTTCTTAATGGGGAAAAATTATTCAATAATTTGAAATGTTTTCTTCTCTTTTTTGTATTTTTTTTAAAAAATCTGTTTTGTTCCACTATGTTGATCTTCTTCATTTCAAAATAAAGTGGCTGTGTTTTTCTTAATACACCATTCATCCAAAGCAAATACAGACTTTTAACCGTTTAAAATGAACAAATAACATAGCAATAACGACGATAACAATAAAATGTATCTGAAAGTGCATCTTGATTCTGAGAAACAATGCATACACATACTGCATCATGGAGGTTATTAAAGAAAAGAGAGACAAAAAAAAAGAGGGACAGACAGACAGAGACAGGCAGGCAGTATGTTCACATTGTAGGTCTGTGACAAAATCATCTCTGGCTCTTTAAAACTTCACTAATGGTAGCCCTGAGGAGAAGCCTCTTTGCAAAACGTGTGCATGTACTTGGTCTGAACAACACATCCTCCTAAGACATGCATCTCATGAAATGGGGCTGCAGTCTATGAACACTTACACCAAATAAAATGTATGAGTCTTTACCTGACTCTTTGCTGTTTATGCTTTACTAAAAAGAGCCTGGAACAGTTATGTTTTTGGACCACAACTCCTCAAATCCTGGGCCATGTCCACATTAGCCTGTGATAGTGCTATTATTCCACTTTCAACATCCTATGGGATTCTGGGGTTTGCAGTTTAGGGAGGGGCCTTTGAGGATTCCATAGGATGTTGAAAGTGGAATAATAGCACTATAACAGGCTACTTCAGAAATGGCCCCCTAACCACTCGGGCAGCTGGCTATTCTGGCTGGGTGATTCTAGGAGCTGTAATCCAGAAAAATAACTTTCCCAAGTTTCTATTCCCACCACTCTTTCCAGACAACCTAGCTGGGTATGCTGAGCTTGTAGAGGAGAAGATTGATAGGTGACATGACAGCCATCATAGCTTTAAGTATGTGGAGGGATGTCTTGTAGAAGATGGAGCAAGCTTGTTTTCTGCTGCTCCTGGGACTAGAATACAAACCAATAGATTGAAATTACAAGAAACAACTCACTGAACATTAGGAAGAACCTTCTAATGGTAAGAGCTGGTCAATAGTGGAATACACCAGCTCAGAGGGTAATGGAGTCCTCTTTCTTTGGAGGTTTTTAAACAGAGGCTGGATGGCCATCTGTCAGGAGTGCTTTACCTGTACATTCCTGCATGGCAGAGGGCTGCGGTCCCTTCCAACTCTACCATTCATCATCAGCAAGATCCCAAAAACCAACATTCCCTCTTCCTTTTTTTTCCTCCCCAAGTCTCTTTGCTGCTACCTAAAAGACTAGTGACACACACTCACAACCACAAAGACATTTTTGGACAGGATTCTTTCAAAACAGAGCATGATGTTGTTTTTTCCTTGCCACTCTAAAGTGAAAGCTCCATATATTCTTGAAGGAGTGATTAGAGTGACCTAAAGGTTCACTTTAATAGCAGCAGTATCAGTAAGGATGGCAGGAGACTCCATCCCCAATCCTGCCCTTCTTCTTTGCTTAGAAGACTATGTCTTGTATGCACTTGCTTGTCTGATGCCTTGGAACAGAGCCCCACCAGCCACCAGGTGCAGCAGAAGTCCTGGGAGCAACAGGTCAGGAAGGGGCAGAGGCCACAATTTAATAGAGTTAACGCTGCACAACAGAGTTCCAAAATGCTATTATAAATATTAAAAAAGTCTATGAGATGTGATGTCAAAGTCTTAAAAAGTATACCATGACTAGTTGTTGGGTTTTCAATTGACTTCCCAGGAAGAAGGGTGAAACTAGAATAATGGCTCTGAGCTGCACCAATGGATCTATATACTGGGGCAGAGCATCAAGAAGATAGGTGCAAGCTGTAGCCTCAAGATGTTGGTTCAGCCATTCTCTTCCTCATTCTCCCTTTGAACCTTAAGGTAAGGACTTTGTCCCAAGACCATTAGGCTAAATGAGCTAGCCTAGCAGGCTACATCAGACCAATAGGTCAGAGGTTCCCCATCCCAGATCCACAGTTTTCAAACCTATTAAACCAGGACCTTTCCTTCGGCCACCAATCTGAACCTACAGCTGGAAGTAATTCCCACTACATTTAGTGCAACTTATCCCCTAGAAAGTGTTATTAGGACTGCAACCCAATTTGTGTAGGGCAAGACAGAGCAGGACAAGGTAGCAAGCGTCTAGACTGCAAAGAAGCCCCCTTTTTTTTTCTGGTAAGAATGTGAATCACTTTATAGAAGGTCTGCTCCCAGTCTCCTTCTTCCCACTCTGCACTGACGCTGGTCTAGTAAATGGTACCAAGAGAATCCTCCGGGTCACTTTTTTTTAACAGGACTAAAGATTTTTAACAGGATTAAAGATTTTACTGTGCAGGGCCCTCTAAGCTATATGCCATCACACATAAGAGTATTTTTCAACAGCTGTCTCTATGCTCTCACATCTCATTCAGCCATAAACTTTTGTTCCATCAGGCCCCAACAATTATCCATCCAGAGTCCCCTGTCAAAAACAGGAGAGCTGTGACTTTGGAAACCAACACAACAAAGGGTGTTACAACAGGGGAACCAAACTTCCTCCACAAACCACTTTATCTAAGTTAGGTTACACAAGAAAGTGCTCTTTTTCTGCAGTTCTAAATATTTTGGGTATACCCCTCAATGATACATTCTGGCTGAATAGGCATTCCTTCATCCCATGTGGAATTCGGCAATGAGGTGGTAGTGTTGAGGATACTAGGGTTCCCAGCAAAAGATCTCCAGGGCCCACATAAAACAGCAATTCCCCAGATACCCTGCAGAAGGAAGCTGTGCCACTTAAAGTGGTTTAATAGTACCAATGTAAGCTGTAATGTAAATACACCCACAGTGCTTAATAATCTAAAACAAATAAATAAATAAGTCAGGTAGCCAACTGCTACTAATGCCAGGAACGCATATGATGCAACATCTCTAGATTCTTGTCCCTTGCCCCTCCCAGTCCCTTTCTTACACTAAACTGGTATAAATAATTGAAACATAACTTCTTTACCATTTTCCATGAACAATGTAGGGCTCTGCTATTGTGTTGAACAGTCCAATGTTGCTGCAGTGAATTCAAGTATATTTAACAGAGTTTAGGCGTGGAACACCCTTGCTAGGAAAGACTGACCCCTACAGATTACCAAATGGGAAAAGATCTGAATGTGTGTACACACGGAAGTGTTAGACTGCGTTATCACTGTTGGCTTCACAATTCTCTGTTTTCTTTTGTGCTTTTTCTACTATTTACTTTGGCATGAATATGGCGGCCCCTTCAGCAGACCTCTGGGAGATCAATGCAGCTATGTTCCCCTACAGCAGCCGTTTTCTCCAGCAATGCTGAAACTGTCTGCAATTCCAGTTTGCTGGGAAATCTAAGACACATCAAGCTGTTTCGTACGTGTGACAACTGGAGTCTGCAATGAGTTGAGCATTTAGACAGTTTCAAGGATGATGCACTTCACTGCAAAAGTAAATGACTGTTGTTTAAGAGTGCCAGCTGGAACAGACCTAATGTCAATAGAGCAGCTCTAATCTTGCAAGATGTGCTCTGGGCACAAAGATAGCATCTGCAACAGCACAAGAAAAAGCCCCCAAAATTCAGGGGAGTTTTAATCTCTGTTGGAGGGAAAGGCAGAAGACTGGGGAATATATTTAAGCTGCTGCCCAGGTTTACAGAGGTTGCTATGGACTGTGGTCACTATTGCACTCCCTTGCCAAGAGCATTAGGGGTTGCTGAGTCAGCTTCCCATTATTTAACAGCTAGTAAGTATGTATGTATGTATGTGTGTGTGTGTGTGTGTGTGTGTGTCTCTTTCTATGTATTGATACTGCTACAGAGCCCATTCTATTGCCTTTAGAGCAGAATTATGTCAGACTGCTTATTTTGGACTGAGTTGAAGGTGAGGGACATCACATTTTAAATCCTACCTCTAGCCAATTACTCCCTGCAAGGAATGTAAAGAATATTCATGAATGATCTCATCCTCAACATGTGGAAACACTCCACTTAAAAAATAATAATAATGTCAACCACTGTGAGGTTTGTTTTGTTTTTGTTTTTATCCTCATGTGAAAGCTAAAAGGCTGGTACACATATGAATGTGTGCATATATGTATTTAATTCATATAGGGACTTCTGAGAAAATTCTGAAATGCTTCTTTGTGTGTGCAAAAACACTTTTGTGCAAAAAAGTGTACAAAAGTACTATATTTTATTCAACAAGCAGTAGTTTCGCACAAAATGCATTTTGTACAAAAAAAACCCCGATTTTGTGCAAAAAAAAAAGCTTTGTGAAATTTTTCACAAAAATGTCTCAAAAATGCAAAAGCCATTCCAACAACGAACAAAACTCTCATAGTTTCAAACAGCAGGGAGAAAACACGTGAAATGACTCATTCTCACATGTGAGAACAAAGTAAGCAAAGATTTACATCTCTGCTCCCTGCACAGAGAAAAGGAGAGAGCAGAGAAGCGACGAAACTAGCCCCAAGACATTCTCACACATATGTTATGTCCCTGTGCACACAGCAGGGAGGTTTCTGCAGGGGAACATTCAAAGATGAGATCTCCACATGCAGTCTGAAACAGTATAGCCCAGAACAAGATACATCAAGAGTTTTTACTCTTATAGATTGATCCAGAATGAAATCTGAGAGCATAACAAAAATGGAGTGGCACAAAGCTAGCCTATCAACCTTCTCTAATAGGCCTATGTAAGTTTTGCTAAGTATGAGCTAGAATATGCAGACCAAATAATTAAGGCTTTTAAAAAACCCTCCACTCATATCATTCCCACTTTATGTTAAATCTGCAAGTGTGGACACACACCCGCACACGGAGTGCCGACAAGCTGGTATAAATGAAATAATGCTATCGATAACGGAAAATCAACACATGACTAGAGTCTGCATCTGCTCATTTGACAATACGCATTCCTGTCTGAAGGTAACTCAGAACGTGTTACGACCGCACAGGCCATGTTCGTATTAATGGGATTTATGTAGGAGGTCGGCGGAAGTCTCTCATAAGATGAAGGCAGAAACCACGACAGCAACACACAGCAGATTGTTTCAGATGCTTTGAACAAAAAAAAAAGACTCCGCCAAGAATTTCGTGACAAAATCAGATCAGGTCAGATGGTTAAAAAGAATACAAACCGAAGAAAGCAAGAAGAAGAAGGAAAGGATGAAAGAGAAAGAGAAACAGTGGGCATTTGCAATGAAAGATGTTAATAGAGCTATGCCATATACCCTTGAGATTGTGTACTTTTTTTTTGTTTTTGCTTTTTGTTCTTTTTGTAAAAATCACATTATATAACATACTATACAATTATTATTATTATTATTACTATTATTATTAATTTTTTTCTTTTTTGTCTTTTCATTTTTAAAGAGAAAGTCCAACATCTAGAAATAAGAGGTAGAACTACTCAAAACTATAAGTTTCCTGCTGCAGGAAAAAAAATTCATTTTTCTTTACAGTAATTTTTTTTAAAAAATGGTTAAAAAATTGACAAAAAATATATATAAGTCGCAGGTTAGGCCCCCATAATTTAAAACAGATGTCATCTAGGAAATATGAATAACACTTGTCAGTGCAGCTGACAGGTTAAGAATCCACTGAAGTGTTACAGAATAAAAGTTGCATAGGACAGAGTTGATTCCAAACACACACTATACGGTGCTGGTAAAAAAAAAAAATTAAAATAAAAGTTTGTCTGTGCAAGGATGTACCATTTTCATTTTCTGTGCTTGAGACTAAAGAAGCAAACGTGATGTTACAAGCAGACTAAGATTAGCAGCATTTTTTTCCAAGATTATAGAGCTATGGGGATTTAGCCTGGAGGTCAGTTTTGTTCTGCTAGAGATTTTTAAAAAATAACCAAAAACAAGAAGAAAGAAAAACACTGATTCACAACTAAAAAAAAACAAACAAAAAAACCCAACAACCCCAAAAATAATAACAGTTCCACTGACATTTTCACAGAAGCTGTGATCATATATCCTTAATACTTCCACCCTCTGGTAAAAAGCTCCAGAGGAGGTATACATATGCGTATGGTTGAGAAGGCAAAAAAATGAAGAAAAAAAGGTAGAAATCCACATGTATTGGTCAGAATGAAAGAAAAAGAAATGAACTGAGAAGAAGAATATACCAAGCAGAGGGAGAAGGAAGGAGAGGAAAGTCCCAATGCGGAGGGAAGTTGCATGTCTTGGCTTTCCCTAGGTGGAGAGCAATTGAATATTTGGCTAGTAATACAGAAGAAAAGAAGAAGAAATGAAAAAAGCCAGTTCAGCAGAAGATTAATAAACAAGTTACAAAGTAGTTTCTGTTCCCTTGCTCCTCCAGAAATAACCACCATCTTCAGGATCAAGCTCTATTCTAATTTGAGGCACAACTTTCATTGGAGTTCGTGGAGGGCTGAAGAAAGAAAAGAAAGAGAACAAAACTCATAAAACAGAATATATACACTGAGATTAACTTCTGAGAGCCAGTGTGGTGTAGCAGCTTGAATGTTGGGACCCAGGAGACCAAGGTTCTAATCCCCACTCAGCCATGGAAACTCACTGGACGACCTTGGGCAACTCACACTCTCTCAGCCTCAGAGTAAGGCAATAAAAAAATCTTCTGAACCAATCTTGCCAAGAAAACACCATTATAGGTTCACCCTACGGTCGCCATAAATTGTAAATAACTTGAAGGCACATAACAACAAAGCTAGGTTCATCATTGTATTAAGGCCATTCTAGAGTGTTGACACAAAGTTTCTAGCAAACATGGCACCACTATGTGCTTGATCTTTGTGAAAGGCCATGGACTCAGGGTAGGTGTTTGAAACAGGGAAGATGTTTAGGCACTGATTTCTTAGCAAGGAAGTCATGACAAAACTATGTGATGGGCACTTAAATCCTTTTTTCTTTCCATTCATGGCAAAAAGCTACCTCAAAATGAATCTGTGAGATATGAGGGGAAACAATGTTAGTTCACAGTATCTCAGAGGAAGAATGAAGTTTGGGATCAGTTAAATTTCCTTACACAGGATTAAGGAGGAGTCTGCAATTATGCACAATCAAACAGAAGGTCTGTATCTTATGCACATAAATATACATGGACATGCCTGGTATAGCACAGTAATGATTAGACTGGCCTATAGACTAAGAAGTCTTGGATGAAGATTTTGCTTTTTCCATGATCTTGCCTTACACAAGCCACTCTCAGCTTAAGCCTCTTGTCTCTAATATGGTTATTATAAAACGGGGCTGCCTTAACATAGGGGTCGGCAACTTCCCTTCCACACCCCCTGCAGGCCACATACCCCAGAACGCCAATATACCCCGGTTTTCCTTCAGAGTCCTTCTCAAACTGGCAACAGGAAGTGATGTTGTGTCAGCTCCTGTTACCATTTTGAAAGGGACTCCAATGAAAAGAGAGGTGGTAAGAGATGGGGGTAGCTGGGGGTGGCTTCACACTTGGATGTGTTTTCCATGTGGTTCCAAGATAAATCACCCCCAAATAACACCATATTTGGTGTTTTGAGGGGGCTGGTGAAGTGCTTCAGGAGCCTCAAAAGTGGGGTCTAAGAGGGTCATATGTGGTCTTCAGGCTGCATTCTCCCCGCCTCTGCCTTAACCAGAGGATGGGCATACCAACTAATACAATGGCAGGCTAAGCAACCCTCCAAGTAAAATTGAGAAGAGAGAGTGCTTTCATAAGTCAATAGCCATTTCTACCTTGGACTTCAAAATGGAATTCTCCAGTAGAGAAAAACATTAACAAAACAAGCTGACTGGAGCTATCCAGTTTTCAAAGGTGGAGTGACCTACAATTTAGAAAAACAAGGTTTTGGACTACCAAACCCAGAATTTCCCATCAATATGGCCTCTTGCCATACTGCGAGGAGATTCCATGGGTTGTACTGCAAAAAAGTAACATTTCCAAACTCTAGGCTGCCCAGTCAAAACAAGCATGTAAGGAATAACACTGGCCGCTGGTCCCTTTCACTTCAAGGATTCTTACATTTCGGTCATTCTTTCTTCAATGTATAGTGGACTCAATTTGCCCTTAAATAACTCCCAATATCACTTGATACTGACTGGGTTCTACTCGCTCAGGCAACCTTCATTTAAGAGCCTTAACATTTTGTCACAGAGGAAACTGATGCTTCAGTGACACCAGCCATTTTAGAAAAATGGTTCTTCAGGTTTCGTTCTTTCAGCATCCAAATTAAGTTAGCATCAAAGCAGCCAGAGTGCAAACCAACCAGATGGTATGTATTCTGCACTGGAGTTGAACCCCCCCTTTTACAAAGCTGTGGCTAAATTATAAACAGTGTTATATGGTAAGATAAATAAGTAAGTAGATAAATAACAAGATCATAGACTCATAAAGATCCTCACCTTGGCATTGTGTGGGAGTGGAGGTAAGGAATTTTATCAGCATGATGTATGGCGTTCAAGGAATGTTGGTGATTCTTCTCCTGTATCAGAAATGTATTAAAAATATTTGTTTTAGACATCTCTTCCCTGCCCTTTTTTAGAAACATATTCAAAGCAACTTAAATAGAACTTTCTTTATACCCATCAGCCTAGATATCAATTTTCCAGTGCTGCTGTGGTCTCAACAGCACAAGATCTAATAACCACACTCAAAATGGAGAGGTATAGTGACCAAATGCCCCATTGCACAAGACTATAGCTCGTATATCTGTGTTAATTATAGGCAATAAATATCAGATGCCAAAAGGTGATTTGTTTTGTGGTCAGCAAAGCATATATTCACAAGCTCCTGAAAACTCTGATATGTCCGGTGGAGATACAAACTGTGGGCCACCAAACAAGCCCAGGACTACAAGGAAGGATAAACAATATGAGATAAATAACATGCGTCAGCAAGGAAGTTATGTGACAGAGATGTCATCTTAAATGTTGTTAACTTCCATCAACTGGACTTTGACTTATGGCAACCCTATGAATCACAGACCTCCAAGTCACCCTATCATCAACCACCCTCCTCAGGTCTTGCAGATTCAGGGATGTGTCTTCCTTGATTAGCCTATCCATCTGTAATGTGGTCTTCCTCTTTTCTTACCATCTTCTACCTTACCAAACATTACTTTCTTTTCGAATAAGCAATGTCTTTGCATTATACAGCCAATGTACAATAGCCTCAGCTTAGTTACCTTGGCTTCTAGGGAGAATTCAGACTTGATTTGCTCTATGACCCATTGATTTGTCTTTTTTAGCAGTCTTGGGTATCCATAGAACTCTTCTCCAGCACCACATTTCAAAAGAGTTGATTTTCTTTTTATCAGCTTTCTTCACTGTCCAGCTTTCACAACCATACAAAGAAACTGGAAATACGATGCCATGGACAATCCTAACTTTAGTATTCAATAGTATATCTTGATACTTTAGAATGTTGCCTAGTTCCTTCATAGCTGCCCTTCCAAGACCTAGTCTTCTGATTTCTTGAATACAGTCTCCATTCTAATTAACAACTGAGCCAAGGTATGGAAAATCTTGGAACTATTTCAATGTCTTAATTATCTGCTTTAAGATTATGTAAATCATCTGTGGTCATTATTTTTGTTTTCTTAAGAGTCAACTGTAAACCTGTCTTTGCACTTTCTGCCTTGACTTCCTTCAGTAACCTATCCAGTTTAATCTGATTGTAAATATTTCCCACAAAGATCTACATCATGAAGCAGTTTCTATCTGCTCTATATCTGCTCCAACTGGGCATATGCTTTGGATTTAGACGTATCCCAAACCAAATCTGACTTGGACAGATTTGGGAGATGTCGAAATTAAAGCAGATCTGTTCCGAAGTGGAGTGAATCCTGTATCTGAAACAAATCTGAAAATTCTTTAGCAATTTGAATGTAAAGAGACATGGAGATACATGTTGGACATAGGCATACGTTAACTCTATAGAACTGATACAGGTGTTTCTCTGTGTCTCCAAAATAATCAACACTTTTTTCTTCCCAAACTCTTCAGATAAGTTAAATATTTGGGTGCAAACAGAAGAAAGGGAGAGGGAGGCTGCAGTTTTGTGAATGGAAGCTCCAGCATCGAATGCGAGCAGTAATTATGAACAGATTTTTGGAGATGAGCTCTTAATCTTGCTCATCTATATTTTGATGAAAATGGAGGGTACTGCTTAAGATGAGATGGGAGCAAGGAGACACATCATATAGCTTAGATCAGAAGGAGATTTAAATAATTAGCTGATTTTTAATACATTCATGATTTTGCTGACACCATGTTTACCCAGATTCAAGCACTCCCTTCTGCCATGAATGGAATCTTGTGATATCTTGATACTTCCCATTATCTGCATATTTTAATACTTACCTTTTTCCCAATTACCCATCCAATCAATTATCACCTTTCATTCCATGCAATCAGCATGTCCATCAGCCCTCCCCTTCTCCCTTCCAATGCCCCAAATATACAGCTCACAGCATACAGCAGCAGGATGATATGATTATTTCAATTGAATAAGATCTAAATCACAAAGGCACAGAAGCACACTCAGATTTGAAAATCAAGAGTATTTAATCTACTAATCACTGCACATTTCAAAAAGGATATTGTAGAGCTGGAAAAGATACAGAAGAGGGCAAGCAAAAGGAAAAGAGGGTTGGAACAACGCCACTATGAAGAAAAGTCACAACATCTGTGAGTGCTTAGCTTAGAAAACGGCAGGTAAGAGGAGTCATTATAGAGATATATAAAATTATGCATGTTGTGGAAAAAATACATAAGGGAAAAAGTTTTTTTTAACCTTCTCTCACACAGGGTCGTCAACTGAAGATGAATGGGGAGGGGGCAGAATTTAGGACAGATTGTAGGAAGAAGTACTTCATCACCCAGCACACTGTAAAACTGTGGAATTCACTACTGCAAGATGTAGCAATGCCAGAGACTTAGGCCATTTCTGCACCAGACTGTTATAGCGCTATAATTCCACTTTCAATATCCTATGGAATCTTGGGGTTTGCAGTTTCGGGAGAGGCCAGTCGGCCCCTCCCGAAACTGCAAACCCCAGGATTCCATAGGATGTTGAAGTGGAATTATAGCGCTATAACAGTCTAGTGCGGAAATGGCTTGTCTTGGCTTTAAAAGAGAATTGGACAAATGTATGAAGGATGGGGTTATCAAGAGTTATGATATATTACCTGTGGTTTCAGAGGCTATATGCCCATGGGTGTCTGGAGGACAGCAAAGGGAAGCTGTCCCCTGACCCTATATAAGCCATATCCCCAGATTCCCAGCTTTCATTAAGAAAGCCCAAGTCTGTTGTAGAAAACAAGATAAATGTTCAGCCACTATTTTGTCCACTTGTTTTGTAAGCAACTAGACTTTAAAATGAATTCCTCATTCATTTGAAATAAATGCTTGTTAAGTCTTCCTTTATGAAAAGTGATTTCTGCCCCATCTTTTAAAAATGAACAAAACAGAAATCCAGGATTTTAATGTATGGAGCAGAAGTGTGTCTTTTGAAACATGAAAGATAGTAGCAAAGATCTTTCTAACTCAGATGTTACATAAAAAATTCTCTCTTCTTTTATATCTTATAAACATTTTAAAAGTTATGCCAATGCATGCATGCAAGGCCCAAAGGGTCACACCCACAACTGCAGAATATGAGGCTATAACTGGGAAGATGTGGGTTATACCAGCCCTATGAAGCAGCTCAATTTTGTTGTACTTGCTTTGTACTTGGATTGAGGATTTAGATTAATGTATGGTAATCCTGCAGTGTGAACACTGTCGACATCTAGTTGCCTGCTGTGTTGTGCGTGTGCAGGGAAATGCAATGGAACGATGGTGTGAACTTGTTCGTAGCAACAATTTGATTTATGTGTGGGTCTGATCTATTTACGGATGCACGTAGCTTAAAGAGAGGTTGCTCTAGGTCAGAGCTTCAAAAGTAAAATTTCCAAGCTATCCTCCAATATTGTTAATACAACAACTGCCTGGTTTCTCTCTGGTTCTGTTTTCCACCTATCAAGGAATCTCTGCACTTCACCTGAGGATGAAGCTACCACGTGTCTTACTGTTTATGAATCTTCTAAAGTGAATTCCATTTTAAATTCACTTTTAAAGTAAATTCCATAATGTATTGAAATTAAGCATTTCAAAAAAAGGACAACATTCAGATTGGACCGCTCCACCCACTCAGTTCAGGGCTACTTCTAAAATACTTAGTGTGTGGAATGCATTTGCAAAGAGTCAGCTGTGGATTCTTCTTCCCTCTGATTTTGCTTTTACAAAGCAAAATATTATTCCATAAGAAGGTTTGCATGATCCCTCCTATTCAGCAAAATACACAGAGACCTCTCAGAACTGTTGCCTTTGGGCTCGTTTTTTTCTCAAGAAAGCTAAAGCAACAGAAAATAGACAGGGGAATCAGCAGAGATAAGTGGAGTTGGGTTGGGGAGGTGCTTATTTTTAAATGAAAATTGCAATCACTCTGTGGAAGTTAGCACAAATTTAAAAACTGGACAAGGGAGTGAATGTAACTCAAGCCACCTAGAGGGAGACAAGCATGTTAATAATGCTAAATGATTCACGTAATGACCTCTTTGTTTAAAAAAAACAAAAAAGATGTGGCAGACATATATTACGCTGAAGTTTTGATTTTGAGTGTAACCAAGCAGATATCCTAAGGAAACAAACACCAAGAGACAGTGGTGCTACTTCTATTGCCAGCAAGGAAGGAAGCTAAAGGAAATTAGTAGAGAGAATTAGAAGTGCGTGCATTCACATTTGGGAATAAAAACATGTATATATTTTGCAAGAAATAGGCTGGACAATTTGGAGGATTAGAAAGAGAGAGAAAGAGAGAGACACTAGTGATCGATCTGTCAGCAGCTGGATAAAAGCAATTAAAAGTGGAGGCACAAAGAAGGGGAGAAAAAAGCGGGGAGAAACCCACAGTATATGTACATTTTAAAAAGCAAAAATAATTTTTAAAAGCCAGCAAAAAGTTTACATGCTGCATAAGAAGCCTGGTTTTTCAAAAAAAAAAAAAAAAGGGAGGAAAACAGAAAACATCTATAGAACAAGGTTTTTTTAAAAAAAAATTAATATTAAAAGTATATACAGATATAGAAATATATACAGAAAGATATCTTTCTATATCTGCATTTCTGGAAGTGCAATTCAGACTGAAGCAGGCATGCAAGATGTTAGTTCTACTCACTGTCGGAAGGTTTGCTATCACTTAGGAAAGGTTCCTGTTCCATGATGTCCATTGGAATTTTAATACTTGGGACTTTTTCTGAGTAAGGGCAGTCGGACTGTGAAAGAAACGTGCACAAAATTTCTTAGAATTTCTCCATTGCGCTCGCACTCTCTTTCTCTCTTACTATCCCCACAGATTATTCACAGAGCATACCAGCCCAGTTCTGGCATTTGAGAGATTCTGCACCAGTTTCCCATTGCCTTGACTGTGGCGTCACATTCAGCAACACGTCCATCTGTTGCTGCCAGCAGTTAAAGAAATAACCACACATAATGCTCTTCGGGGCACTTTAATGCTGTTCAATTTATGAATGCACGTTGAACAAAACCTCAGAGGCTTAGGGCACTAAGATATATACTTCTTGCTAATCACATTTATTCTTCTCAAGATGTAGGGAAGCTATTGATTTTAGAGAAAGCTGAAGCAGCTGCCGCAAGGATGTGCTATTCTGCCAATTGAAATTTGGCTGAAATAGCAGGCTTTGTTGTAGATCCAGAAGTTATCTACTACAAGCAAACAGCAAAAGGAGGTTGTTGCTATCTCACTGAGGACTGCACACTTTATCACCGCAGTGTAAAAGTTGTGGGGCAGAGTATCACAACCCAAAGACCCTCCTCAAGTTGTACAAAGAACAAAGAATTTTAAAACACCTTAAAAGCTAATGTGTTTTATTTAGAACTAGCATATATACCTGGTGTTGCCCGAGATTTTATTTTCTCATAGGTAATACTTGTTGGAAAGATTTGAGATCCTTTAAAGATTCGAGATCCTTTAATTCCCCAAACTGTCCTGCCCAGTACCTGTAACTTTTCTCCATATTCCCCAGTCCAATCTGTATTGAGTTATTAACATACAGAGTTTGGGTTCCTGAGGGAATACACTGCCCTCCTCCCTGCTGCTAGGCCTCATGTCCATAGCAACCAGCCTATTCAAGACAGTTGCAATTGACTGAGGCCCAAGAGCTCTCTGGCTGAGAATTCCAAAGGCCCCTCCCTAAACTGCAAACCCCAGGATTCCATAGGATCTTCTTAGGCAGCCAATCATATGAGGTCTTCGCCTAACACAGCCAATCATATGAGGTCTTCACCTGACACAGACAAACAAACTGTGACTTTTATATATTAGATAAACTTTTGTGGGCTACAGCCTACAGCTAACGCCAAATGTACCCCACTTGTCTTTAAAGCACAGAAATTTTGCTGTTTCTGTTGCAATAAACTAACACTAACTCACCCTACTCTTCCTCACCCACCCTGGTCTCAGATATTTCCTCAGCTGGCATTACTTTCTGGTTCTGCTCAACCTTAATTTGAGGTGCATCTAACCTACAAGGCAGATTTGTGCTACTGGTCTGAGGGATCATTAATGTGAGAAGGTAATGAGGGTGCAGCTGAGCACTACCAACACAAATGTCCTAAAACTTCTGGTTCATTTGGAAACAAGAGACGCTGCTGTGTTGGCTCTTAGCTGTCATACATAATCTGCAAGCTTCTCATTCTTCAATTTACTGCCTCCAATATGGAGCTTCCTCAAGAGCCACATGCCTTAATATGAAAAGGCAACAACCATGGGAATACTGATCTCTGGTCTTTCTTGGAGGGCCAGCAGCAACCTTCCCCCAACCAGACAGTGATCATGGAGAGCTAGCTGACTACCCTTTTAATAGCACTCTATATGAGCTGCCATTAAATAAAGATCTTCTACAGGTTTCCTTCTGCTTTGACACCATGTGGGGATGCTGGACGTAGTAATATTGAGTCCTGGTCAAATCCCACCTGAAGGCACGGGTGATGTTTTTCTTAATAATTTACAGAATAACAAAATTCAACATATTCTAAGGCACATGGTCAGGTTACCATATAGGTGTGCTTCTATCTGCAAGGTTCAAAAATATAGTTAGGTTACAGTAAACGCCACACTAAAACTCTTCTTGCAGCTATTTTTAAGCTGGGATTAATAAAATCACATTGAATAAAGAAAGCATCTGAATACATCCAGGTTTGAAAAGGAAAACAAACGCGAAAGAATATTCAGAAGGAGTATCTTCTTTAGTAGTAGTACGGATGGCTGCCAGTGTATTTTTATCATCTGAAAAGCAGGCTAAAACAAGGAAATACAGAGAAAAACGTCAAGTTGGGAACAGAATAATATATAAGGAGGAGTAAGAGGAAGAAGTGGCACATTTCAGTAGACTTTTCTAAGCGAAATAAACATTTTTGGAAATTGTCTCCCGATATGCTGAGAAAAGTGTGGTGGCAAAACAAGGCTCTATGTGGGCTGTATGGCTTATTCACATATCATCATCCTGGGAACATCTTCATGTAGGTCAGAGGTGGACAACTGCAAACAGTGCAAGGGCCACTTTTCCTTAACTGCACCCAACTGGTGAGTTGCAGCAGCACATCTCAGCATGTTTGAAGTGATAGCGGCTGATTTTTTGCTTTTTTGGAGGGAGGACTTGTTCTGGGCAATCTTGGGAAGCTGTATGGTTAATGGAGCAAACTGCTGCTTCTTTGGAAATTTTGGGACATTTTGCTTGGTGTGGGAGTAAAAAAATGATCCCGAAATCAGTCTCATTTTTTTTTCTAAAAAAAGGGGGGATCTGGGGGCCTGGGGAGCTTCTGGGGGTCCCACAGGCCACACTTTGAGGTCCCAAAGGCCACATGTGGTATGTGCACTTTGCCCCCCTCTATTATAGGTCAACACAATGTATGAACTATACCCCCAATGGGACTGCTGAGAGCAGCAGCTCTTTTAGCTGCTGTAGAACCACCTACTTGGGCATGCTCCCAAGGGAAGTTATGCGCATGTAGGAAAACGTTCACTTAGTTGGAAATAATTTTGGAGGAGACTGACAATGCAGGACACAGGATGCTCTATGGTACCAGTATCAAGTCAATGAGGTGATGAGGTAGCTCCTTGGAGCCTACAGTCTGCTCATACAAACAAAATGGATGATTTTGGATGTGATCCAATGCCATCAAACAAATATGAGGTCACTTTCAATTTCGGCTGAATCTCCACCCCCAGGAAGGGAAATCCCAAAGGTTTTTCAAGTAGGCTGTACATTTTGGTAATACCTGCACTAAATTCCCCTTTACAATTTGTTTTTTGAATTGATTATCCTACAGCACCATACAAAAGCAGAAGTAACCATGCACTCAACTGTCTAATGCAATCCCCATACCTGAATTCCCTTTTGTTGTTGTGCAACAGAGATGTGGACAAACAGAAATGGCCAAGGACCTGTGAGGTGAATTGCATACATATGTAGGTAGCAGTGTTCCAAGTCATGAGGCGGATTAAGAGAACAAGCAATGCTGTGATTATTTTGCAGTTAAGACAATTAAAATCCAAATTCTAAGTTGAGAAAGGGTTGCTTTTCCTGAACTGATGAAAATTCACAGATTTCATCTCATTGTGAAAAATTTATTCTCAATTTGCCAGGTTAACGGAGGGAGCTGTGAAGTTTACTCTTAAGCAACCAGTAGAAAGCTCAGTTATGAAACACTTGCATATTTGAAACAGAGCCTGGGAAAGATACTTTTTTGAACTACAAATTCCAGAACCCCCCAGGCAGACTGGCCAGTGGCTGAGGGCTATAGTCTAAAAGATCAGTGTTTCCAAAATTTGGTTCGAAAACGCTAAAAAGCACTGCTTTCCTTTGTATCATATTCAGGCTCACATGCTGAATTGCAAATCATGCATAGGCCTGAGTATCAATCTTGCAATGTCATGTCAAATGTCCATGTAGCTTTCTTCATGTCTATGAAGGTCAGTGACATCCAAGAACCTTCACTCTCATGGGATGGGGATGAGGTGAAATGAGGTTGAGTATTATTTGTACAGTCCAAACCTGGAGAGCAGTCACAAGCTAGCTGTAGGGGAGGGACCAAAAACCTAGAGTATAGTCTTTATAATAGCAAAAATGGCCTTACGTCATCATTGTCACTATCCAAGCTGCCTTTCTTTTTCTTCTTTTTCTTCTCATCTTCTTTCTTCTTCTTGTCCTTTTCTGGAATGACGTCATCAAGGAAGCTGAGGTCATGCTGGGAGAAGAGGTAGTCCATGGCTTTTCGGACTGCCACAAGTGCCAGGATCTATCAGGACAGAATTCAGCATCCCCTTACTGGCATGAAACTGTTTCCCCCACAGGTGCTGTTTAAAACTTACCTTCTTTGGCATATCTGATGGAAGCGGGGCCTCTTCTCTTAGCTATCAGGTAGCAGAGAAAGGGTTAACTGCATTTAGGGGCTGATCAGCTGCTGCAATAAGCTCAAATTAGACTGGAAACTGAGAGCTCTGTCACTCAGATCCCAGCTTCAGATTTCTAGAATCTAGTGGGGGCTGGTGGCTTCCATGTCAGTGGCACTGCAAATCCATGTTGGGTTTTAATCTGAAGCTATTTAGGGGACAGGTTTTAGTTTCTTTAAGATCTGGGTTAAAATGTGGAGCAGGTTCACCACCTCACTGACATTCAAACCACCAGCTGCCATTGCTTAAGTTACTTTTTAATCAGTATAAAAGGATACAGTATCTAGGAGGATAGTGTTAACCTGCCACAGATACTGTGTGAAAGGAATATAACTCCTCACTTATCCCGTTCTTGCACAGGAGAATGAAAAAACTCAGAATTTTTCTCACTGTTGGGCAAGACAGTCTGACCATTTTGCAAAGTCTTCACATTTCTCAAGCGAATTTAGGTGTACAAACATGGAAACAAAATTTGCACAAATTACACGTAAATATAAATATACACAGATACATTCATTGTATTTACATTAGTACAGAGCAGCTTAAGAAATACAGGATCAGAACTCTAAAATAGCCAAAAAATGGATCTACATTAGTACAGAGAAATTTGAGGAATAAAGGATAGAAACTCTAAAATAGTCAAAAATGTATTTTAAAAAAATCAGAAAGACAATTTCTTATTTTTTATCTTGCATTACGTTATCAAATGATTTCAGTTAAATAAAAAAATGTAAATATTTCCATTTACTTTGGTAGCTGGACAGAGTCAAGAAGGCAGGGGAATGAAATTGTACAGACCTGCTACATATACCTCAAGTGTTCATAGGTGAAGGAAAGGGATTCAGTGGGACGCCCTTCTGACCGTGTCAACCTACCATGACTGGGAATATGATAGCAGCCACTGTAGACTTCAAGATCCAAAGCAGCGCCAAGCATACCACCTGGAGGAAAGTAAAGAGGTGGACCCGGCGGAGGGGGACATGTCGTAGGTAGATAAAGTCAGGCTGGTGCTTGAGAGGCATTAAGAGCAACTTCAGACGATCCATGAACTAGGGTAGAAAAGAGATGAGCTCAATGGCACAGTGCTGGCTGGCACCAATGGACAGATAAACTTGATGGTTTCTGTTTCCCCTTCATTCAGATTTTCTAGTTCTCAACACCCTGAATATGAGGAAATTTTTCAAATGTCCTTCAAAAACCTGCATCTGCCAGTGAAAGAAGTGGATACACCAATTCTCTTCTATGTGGCTTGGTACATAAATGTGGCAGACAGAGAGGTTCCAAACCATTATCTGGTTCTCCTGTTGGCCTGGAAACTCAACAGTTGGGAGGAATCATGCTAAATGTTATAGCCAATCCAAGGACAGCTAGAACACTGAAGAGTAATGGAGAGATCACATCTAACTTATCCAGATAGAGAGCAAACTTGGTTACATATAGGAGGATCTTCCATTGAGAGGCACCTGTAAGCTCCACATATTTATTTAAAAGACTTTGAAAGTACACAACCCTCCCAAGACAGCTTAAAATATGACAAAAACATGAGATGGGGATAGATGGGAACACCCTATTGTGTTTGATGCTGTGGAGACCACACTCCACAGTGCAATTCTAATGTGTGCATAAAATTCTACCAGTAACTGGAAGTGAGGCAGAGGAAATTCCAGGCACATACTGGAGCTTGTACTGGGACAGGATAACGTGCAGCTCAGTTTTTAGCTGGAGGTAAGCTGCTGCAGAAACATGAGTTGCTGCTTATTTTTATAGGACAGTGTTCCATGAAAAGATACACACTCATCTGTTTGGTCAATTTTTCCCCCCCAAATGTCTCTGCCAAAAACTGGTGTTTGAAAGGACACCATCTCATCTTTTGTCTTCCCCATTCTCCCCTGTTTTTAGCGAAGGCCTCAGTAAAGACCCCCGAGCATGACTGATAATTAACAAAGCACTATGTGTCCTGTGGCAAAACCCTGGACTACCGCCTGCTGCTGGCTGACCCTGAAAGAAAGATTAATCTCAATTTGAGGAATGAAAGCCATGTCTGTATTAAAGTGGGCCTAAATAAATCTCTGTGGGTGAGCACAAAACATGCACTCTTCCCCTTGGATCTCTCTATTAAACAGAGAAGAGCAATGCAATTAACAAAGTGCCAGAAAAGTAAACAGAAACATAACCGGCTTTTCTTTGTGTGAGTGTAAGATGCCAGGCCAACCCTACTTCAACCTGGTGCCCACCAGATTTGTTGGAATACGGCCATCACACAATTCATTGGCTTGCTGCCTGGGGAAGAAGAGGGCTATACTCCAACGATCCGGAGGGTGAGGAAAAGGCTATGCTGACATGCTTGAGGGGAGGCACTTTAACTCTGAGGAGAGAGATTTTCTCAGTAATGAGAGAGACAAACAGAGAAAATGGGCCCTCGCTCTGCTGTGGCACCCTGGATATCAAATACCCTCTACTTAGAAGGAGATCCAGCATGGTGTAGTGGTCTGAGTGTCAGACTCCATTTCTGAGAGACCAGAATTCAAATCTCAGCCATGGAAACCCACTGAGTGGCCTTGGGTAGGTTATACTCTCTCAGCCTCAGAGGAAGGTAACATCTAAACTCCCCCTGAACAAATCTTGCCATGAAAATTCAATGACAGATTTGCCTCAGAGTGACCGTAAGTTGGAAATGACTTGAAGGCATGCATCAACTGCTATTTAAGTGGCCCAATTAGCACCAACACTGTTATCATGCTAGCACCAAGTAAAAAGCATGGCTCTCTTCTGGGCCAGCTGATTTAATCCAAGTTTGCACATGTACATAGTCTTAAATTGTCTCAAACTGCTTTAACTGGTCCTGAACTGTTTTGCTTTAACTGGCTCTGAACAGTTTTGTTTTAATTTGTCAGATTGTTTAATATGTTTTTAGCCTGTTAGAACTACAACTCCTGTTTTAACTTGTTTTAAACTGTTAAAAAAAACTGATCTAATTATCTACTAACCCTAGGATCCTTGGATATAGGACAAGAAACAAAGATCTAAGCACATAAATAAAGTGGTGGAGGTTCCAGCTTTGCCAGGTTTATGGGTAGCAAACCTCGCACACCTTTATGACAGCACAACCAAATCAATTCTAACCTGTTCAGGAATCAGATGGAGCAAGGATGACTTTTATCTCAGCAAGGCTAAACTCTTTATCACAAGTCAGGTAAGCTACAGAGCAGTGCCCAAGAGAACTGGACCTTCACCTATACAGACAGCCACTCAGCTGATTCTTCCAGTTATTAGTAAATTTTATTCTTCTCTCATGAGTAACTTATTTATCATTTAAAAGCCATCTATCCATTATATCTTGCTCTTCAGGCATTTGTCTCTTCAGGTTGGGTTATACAAAGTTTTATTTGGGGGCAGGGTATCAAATTCGCATGCTGTTGGTCAATGGTTTGCAATGCTCTTTCAAGGAAAATGATGTAGAGGAAGAAAGGGATGAATTACATTAGAGTACAGGAAGGGAAATAGCAAAAAGCACAGTTGGTCTGAGCTGGGCAACCTTAACAGCTTACTGGTTAATTGTGCCATGTGCTTTTGCAGGCAATGGAATGACCTACTTCAGATGCATGGGAAAGAGACTGTTGGTTAATATTTACCATTTCCCCTGACAGAGGCCTTTGTCAGGTTTGTTCCACCTACAAAAAAGACCTTTGTTGCTAGGGAGAAAAACTTACCTGAACTCCGTTAAGGGAAGCGACACCCATATATAGAAACACTCCGTAGAGCACAGGCATGGGAATAAACTAAGGGAGGAGTAAAGATGGAAAGAAAGAAAAAAAGAAGTCAAATAGAAATGGAGTTCATTCACAGTTAAACACGTAAGACCTGCTGAACGACAGGTGAACACTCTTTGACTTTTCTGTTATAAAACACTTGAATAATAAAAACAACAGGTTCTGCATCATTACACATAGGTATGAGGACAGAGCTGTGCCACTATAGCTACTTCTGAAGATGCCATCTCTTAAGTCAGGAAGCACCCCAACTGAAGGGTTTCCAAGGTGCTGCACAACAGGGTGCTGGGAAATGACAACTGCAATTCTCTCCCGGTCATTGAGATGGGCAGCTGGAGAGACCCTTTGGAGCCCTGCTGCTGCAGCTTGTCTCAATATACTCCATGACTGTGAGAACACCGCAGTTGTCTTTTCTCAGTACAGTCCTCCCTTTACATTCATGGGTTTGACCTTTGTGGATTTGATTATTTGCAAGCACGCATGGCTCCTCGGTCCATTCTCCTCTTCTCATTCCCCTGCATTCTGCTGGGCACGGAAAAGGGAAGCAAGTGCACCCAAGAAAAAGACAGGAGAATGGGTGGGGGTGGAAGCATGAGGGTGGGTTCTTCCCTCTGGAGCCCCCCTCGCATTCCTATGCATTTGGCCCCTGTGGGAGAACTCGCACTGAGGCAAAACACAAAAGAATGGAGGGCAGGAAGGCTCATGTGAGCTTTCCTTTTCTGCTCCGGAGCCCCCCCTCCATTCCCATAGACGGGGGGAGGGCGGGAGGGAATGGGAGGGGGAGTGTGGGGAGAATTATTCATTCTTTTCCCACTTTCACAAGGGTGCTACACCCCAAAGCCCTGCAAAAGTGGAGGGACCACTGTCCTTTGATCTGCAATTTCTTAGAAATTCTTTGGTTGGGACACTGTGTGGCTTTATAGGTAGTTTTTTGGGATCATTAAGAACAGTTCAATCGTTAACAACCATAAATGTGAATCCCAGAAATTATGAGACATGTAATTATATAAATATTGAACAGGATGCTAGCCAACATATTTAACTGAAATATCAAACCAAAACAAAAATGACAGTGCTTAATTTACCAGCGGCATATTGTTATAAACAGACCATAAGATTGTTCAACTGACCTTGAAATCCTTCCTTGCAGGCATAAGGATTACAGAATATTTTGCCCCCCAAAAAACCCACATCCTGAGCTTTTCAGGCTTCTACATCCAACAGCAAATCCATCTGCACATGCAGCCATTACAGAACACAGAACAGTATTACACCACAATAAATGAATAACTACACAAATAACTATAAATCACAGAACTGAGAACACAACAAACCCCTTGCTGAGAAAAGCAATCCAACTCCCTATTGGAATAAGAACGCTACATCCTCTCAACAAGTATTTTAACAACAAAGATTTTAAAACTAAGCAAGGATGTTTCTGTTAATAGTTGCATTTTACAAATGTGAAATGGTGCTAATGGAAAATAACATGCTGGGGAATTGCTTCAAAATCATTAGCACAGCATATCTGAACGTTTCCAAAGGGCAAAGTAATGAGTATTTCAAAGAATACTTCGCTCCCAGCATTCTCTAATTTTTTTTAAAAAAGTGTAGTAACAGACAACAACCACTAAATGGCAGGAGATGATTATTCAATAGCCTTGCTGAACAAGTTATAGTAATTTGTTTCTACCAACTGTATTCACTATTCCAGTGCCTTTGGTACACTGTTGAACAAGGAACTAAAATGAAAGAGCAACAACTTTTAAGTGTTATATTAATCTCAGCATATGTCTCTAACCTGCAGTAGATTACAATGATTCAAGACCACAAACTGACCAAATAAAGTTCTTTACCAAGTCTCATAGAGCCTAAAAATCCTAAAGACACCAGATCCCATCTGATCTTGGAAGTTAACCTGGGGCAGCCCTGGTTAATAGTTGGATGGGAAACCACCAATGATTACTAGGGGCTATAGGCTGTATTTCAGAGAAAGGAATTGGCAAAAATAACACTGAGTATTCCTAAATCCCATGAAATTTATGGGGCCACCACAAGTTGACAGGCCGTTTGAAGGTGCACGCACACACACACGCACACACACACGCACACACACTGTAGTCTCACTGAAGGGAACATAACCAGCTATAAAGCTAGACTCTAGATACCAAAGTGAAGCTAACGACTTACAAAACATGATACAGATCCACTAGGACTGCTCCAGAATGAAAGATGTTAACTGGATATCTATAGGTCCTGCATCCTGAGTGCCTGTGTAAAAACTCTTCTCTTTGTAGAGGTCAGAGAATCAAGGAGACAGCTAGGCTAGCATCCTCTCTCAATATGGTGTAGGTAAAACATTAGAAACTAAGCAGAAAGATATTTCACAGAAAAAGTTTCCCATGTGGTTGCCCTACCTGTATGGGTATATTGCAAAGGAAAGTCTATGGCAAGGCAGCACGATTCGCATGTCAGACAGCTCTAGACTTAGTACTGGCCACGGTTCAGAATAATTCACTGCCTAGAGACAGTCTTCTTTCTTATGACCTTCAAGTGAGCATCTTAAGCACTTCACCTCCAGCAACTCCTGTCCTGTCTGGGCATCACCTGATTAGGTTTCGTGTTCTTCTCCACCCTGACTATGCAGGTGGTTCTCTAGATACGGTAAGAGCCAAAAGAATTTTCCATTTGCTATTTCTGTTCAAATATCCTGAGGAAATTTTGCTATTGTTGTTTTACAAAAAAAAAAAGGATTTTTTTTAAATTTCACATGTCTCCACAATGGCATCATACTGGCCTGCATTACGCATGTTATTTCATGCTCTGAAATGTAATGAACGGTGAAACCAATGAAACCAATGGTGGTCCATCTCCCAGTAGAAGGACACTACTGACAGATTGAATTTCCCCTAATTGTCCGCTCCAGAAGCCCTCCAGAGGAATGTGAGGAGGTGTAAGGCAGGCTACAAGAAGGAGAAAGGGCTAAGGGGAAGTGTCGGGGTACCCTCCATATATGTGCAGGGGGGCATGCTGGATGGGATTTGTAGTACTAATTTGTCTTACATTCATGTATCTCGCTTGTTAGCTGCAGAAACTAATTGCTCTTGCATTCCTCTCTATAGTTCTCATAACAGTCCTGCTTAAAGTGATAGTAACCTTAGCAACCACACCCAGGCTGGAATTACAAGGTCACTCTTAACGAAACCTGTGGGAATGCCTGCACAGCTATAATCTACTGTCTGCTGAAATACTGCCAGTTTGAATCACTGAAGTCTGCTGTCTGTTCATACTCTCGAATAAACCTTGCTTTTCACATGTTTGTTTTGTGTGTTTGAATCGGATCCTGACAGGAAGGGACTTCCGCTGAGTAAGACCAAGTCTGCTCACATGACACTGGATTTCGCCTATTTCCTGCACCATTTCACAGGGCGGGAGTGATCACCCGTCACTGGACGTTGAACTAGAAAGTGAACAGACAGATCTTTGATAAGATTCTGCAGAGTTTTCTTAAATTTATATTAAAACTACTCAAAAGCATTTTAAAGCACTATTCAATCACAGACGTTTTAAGCATGCAAATGCCAGTTCACAAGTTAGGTATGAAAAATGCATGGCACTCCAGATGCTGTTGGAATACATCATCCTTCACCATTGGCTATCATGACTAGGGTTAATGGAAGCTGAAGTCAACCAACACCATCCCCACATCCACCCCCACTCCAAAATAAATAAAGTGGCATAATTTGTAGAAAATGCAATTCAGAGCTAAAACAGCTGATTCTCATGCTACATATACAGCCACTACTCTCAGAAGTTCTAGGTAAAAATATATTCTTTGAACCAGTGTGTTAACATACCCTGAATACCCTGAATTCTGCACAGTCCAACTCTTTGACTGACAGGCCAGTATCTTTCATTTCAAATACTGATTAACAACTCTCTGGGCTCTACAAACATTTCATTGAAGCATCTTCTTCCATTTCAGTAACAAAGTGACGGGAAAAGTTCAATCAGTGGACAGTTTATGGTACTTTGTACAGGCACAGGCCTCACGAAACATGCAAAGTATGAGGAAATGCTGTGGAAATGAAGGGAATGCTGTGGATGTAGCATTTCTCGCTTTCAGTAAGGCCTTTGACAAAGTTCCCCATGACATTCTTGCAAAGAAGCTAGTAAAATGCGGGCTGGACAGGGCTACTGTCAGGTGGATCTGTAACTGGTTGACTGACCGTTCCCAAAGGGTGCTCACCAATGGCTGCTTTTCACCCTGGAGAGAAGTGACTAGCGGGGTGCCACAGGGTTCTGTCCTGGGCCCAGTGCTGTTCAATGTCTTCATCAACGACCTGGATGAAGGAATAGAGGGCATGCTCCTCAAATTTGCAGATGACACCAAATTGGGAGGGGTTGCTAATACGCCAGAGGACAGGATCAAAATTCAAAATGACCTGGACAGATTGGAGAGCTGGGCCAAGGCTAACAAAATGAAATTCAACAGAGAGAACTGTAAGGTCCTACACTTAGGCAGAAAAAATGGAATGCAGAAACATAGGATGGGGGACACGTGGCTGGATGGCAGTATGTGTGAAAGGGATCTAGGAGTCTTAATAGACCACAAGCTGAACATGAGTCAGCAGTGTGATGTGGCAGCCAAGAAAGCCAATGCAATTCTCGGCTGCATCAATAGGAGTATGGTGTCTAGATCGAGGGAGGTAATGGTACCACTCTACTCTGCTTTGTTAGACCTCATCTTGAATACTGTGTCCAGTTCTGGGCACCCCAATTCAAGAAGGACATGGTCAAGCTGGAGCAGGTCCAGAGGAGGGTGACCAAAATGGTGAAGGGCCTGGAAGCCAAGCCCTATGAGGATAGACTTAGAGAGCTGGGTATGTTTAGTCTGCAGAAGAGAAGGTTAAGAGGGGACATGATAGCTATGTTTAAATATTTGAAGGGATGCCATGTAGAGGAGGGAGAGGGCTTGTTTTCTGCCGCTCCAGAGACCAGGACAAGGAGCAATGGATTCAAGCTGCAGGAAAGGAGATTCCACCTGAACCTCAGGAAGAACTTCCTGACAGTCAGGGCTGTCCGGCAGTGGAATATGCTGCCTCGGAGTGTAGTGGAGTCTCCTTCCTTGGAGGTTTTTAAGCAGAGGCTGGATGGCCATCTGTCGGGAGTGCTTTGAGGGTATTCCTGCATGGTAGGGGGTTGGACTGGATGGCCCGTGTGGTCTCTTCCAACTCTACATTTCTATGATTCTATGAAATGATGAGTAATTTCAATTTCCTGGGGATACATGACAAGCCACTGCAATTAGCTGGGTTTCTTGAGACATGTCCCCTGCATATTTGAAAATGTCCTCCTCCCCTTTACATCTCTACTTTGCCTGTCCGAGTAAACAGGCAAAACACCAAGCAAACTCAGAAACAGAAGAGAAAGATGATATCCATAGACTGTATCCATCCTCCTAGGCACCCTTTCCACAAAATATCTAGTCAGAATTTTGCTACAAGCTAAACATACAAGTTTTACTGATTTCTACTGTATTAGACTTAAAGTTCTCTAAACCATGTCCTGGAGGTGACATGGCCTCAACATCTAATCCTAATAAAGGAAAAGGGTTGTTTCTCTGTAGTAAGACATATTACTTGCACGAAACAAGTTCCACATTCAATTCGCATCATTTCCACATAGGTCAAGGGAAGACCCCTGTCTGAAATCCTGCAGAGTAGCTGCCAGTCAACATTGGCATCATTGAACTAGACAGATTAGCTGGTTCAGTTTAAGGCAGACTTCTATGTTCCTGAGAGAAGCACACTGTCTCAGTGCTGAGAAATTCTGTCCTGGCTCAGTATAGAAGTGGTTGGTAATGAAGGACACAAAAGAATCTAAGGAGAAAAGGGGAGAATCGGTTTTTTTTTAAAGCTGCTTATCCTCATCTTATCATGAAATAAGTTATTTCTGTACACAGATCTGACAAGCCAAGCAGGGCAAGGAGGTATGGCCAGAAAATCAAATTCTTTAATGGAGTTGCTTTTCTGAGTGACAACTTTCGTGGGCTTGGCACAATTACCATGCAATTTACTGCTGGCACTGCAAGATGTAAAACCCACCCTATAGACTATTTGGTGAGACATTTTACAAAGTGGTTCCTTAAACAATTGGAACTCACTGTGGAGTTCTGTTGACTGCACTACAATCTTGCTGACTTGACTCCCACTTGTGCCGGTTTGGGGGACGCAGTTTTACTCCACCCACATAAGTTGCTTGAAAGTACACACACACACCCCAGCAAACCCCCAACTCTCCAGAAACATCCTATGGAGAAATGTACAAAATGGAACAAGTCTCACTTTAAAATGATAATAAATAACACACTGCAGGGAAAAGAAAGAGCATGACATGATGCAACAAAAGGTCAAACAAAAATATACCCATGGAAAAAAGGAAAGAAGAAAAATACATTTGCAACCATATGAAAACATGGCTATCAAAATGGGACTGTAATGTTGCCTCTCTTCTTCTTTTCCCTGCAGGAAAAGTCGCAATCAGCTGCCTCACTTTTCAATTTATATTCTGCTGGGGATATATAAATCCTTAACTGTTTCACCCTCTCATCCAAGGTTGAAGAATTGCTATAAATGTCTCCCCAATCAGGGAGAAAAATGGGTAATTCTCTGCAATATCCTTTCCCATATTTCAATGTCTCAGAATTCAGCAGAAGAATTTTTTTGTGTTTTTAATCTGTTACAAGCTGTCAAATTTTCCCCTCCACAATTAACAGAAGATTTAGGGAAAGAGATTCTGAACGGGGATGTCGGGGGTGGAGCTTCAGCTCCAGTCTAAACTGGGAGGTGTCACAGGAGAGGACATAACTGTCTTTAGTGAGATCACAAGATTAGATTACATCACATGCAGCTTGGAGTAAGGATCTATTTCCTCAGGAATGTTTTCTTGGAGATGTCCTTCAAAACAACACCTGAAAGCTCCTCTCCATTCATTGAAAAGTTTGCAAATTCTAAGCACACAGCTTAGCTTCACTGCACAGGTTTGGTACACATGTAACATCTGATGATTTCAGGGAAGGACAACTTGTGACGAGAAGTGGCTGGCAATCCCCAAATACATAAGCCAGGCTTCAAATGAGGAATGTTGTAAAAAAGATGGTGCAGAAAATCTTAAGGCCTCTGGCCTCAAAACTTGTTTAGTTTTGTTTCTGAAAGATCACCACTATGCCACCATATATTTGGGCTTATAGTAAATCTTTGCTTATTTCATCTTCAATTGTCAAAGAAAACATGTAAACTTTTTGCCCTGAAGGACAACATGCCAAGAATTTTTGAACGCTTTAAGGATTTTCTGCATCTGCAAACTGTTTTCATGTGTATGCATGGGAACCGCACAAAAGATTTTGCATTACTGCTTATTTTGGACACTCACTTCTTGGCTGCTACCTACAAGTGAAAATACTGGGTAGGTTACTTGCTTGTTCCTGATCAACAGCCCTGCCCTCTGCATTTGCTGCACGAGTGTTCTTTGGTCATGGAAGGAAGAGAGGCTGGTTTTGTGTGGATGCTTCCTGTACAAACTGTAAAGACCTTGATGGAGGAAGTGGTGGGGGGAGGGTTCGGTTGTTTTTGTTTTGCTCTTGTGAAAGTTGTGAAAAATTGTGTGATGGTAACCATTTTTGACATGGTGTCTTAAAGTATCAAGAGATGCTTCCAAATTCAGGACAAAAAAACCCCTGCAAATATAGTCCTCCCTCCACATTTGTGGGTTTGACCTTTGCAGATTTGATTAATTTGAAGGTGAACACGAGTGCCTTGCCCCCAATCTCCTCCTCCCATTCCCTTGCATTTTGCCAGGCACGGAGAAGGGAGGCAAGTGCCTCTCAGAAAAAGGCAAAGAAATGGAGAGGGGAGAGCAACGCAGCTGTGTGAGCCTTCTTTTCCCCTCCGGAGCTCCCATTCCCATGCTTTTTGCCCCAGCGCAAAGAACTTGTGCCAACACAGAATGCAAAGGAATGCAGGAGGGGAGGCTCACACAAGCCTTTCTTTTCCTCCCTGGGCACCCCCCCACACACACAATTCCCATGCATTTTGCTCTGACATGGAGAATGCACACCAAGGAAAAACACAAGAAAATTGTGGGGGGGGGGGGAGCCCTGGAAGGCGATGGGAGAGGGAGTGGGGGAAGATATTTGCTGTTTTTCTATTTTCATGAGGGTTCTGTACCCCAAATCATCATTAAAGTGGAGGGGCCACTGTATTCTTTACCCCTCTGGTACAAGCACAGGGTGCTAACCGTGCAAGCATATAATTCTCCACAAATGCACTCCTGCTCTGTGTTACCCACATCTACTTTTTTTTCAGTGATCCATAGCCATATTTCTGTTTTGTGTTCTGTGCTTCAGGCCTTATTGTATATCCTTGTGTATAAGTCTGCCTCATGTATAAGTCAAGGATAGGTTTTGGGGACAAAATTATGGATTTTGATATGACGTGCAGATAAATCCGGAGGTGGGGGGGGGGAGATTTTACTACCCAGGCATTCAAAAAGGTCAAAAGTGGTGCCATTACAGGGAAAGCCGAGGGGGTTAGTGCTTCTTTTAGATTCTCTCAGGATGGACAAAGCTCTTGCTGCTCTACTCAGAGAAGAGGATGGGTTTTTTTTTTTAATATAAGGGTTAAGGTACAGTACTTACACTGACCCAGGATAGGTCAATCCAGGGTTTTGAGAGTTTTCTGACTAAAATTTCAAGACTTACACATGAGTATATACAGTAGCTATGAGAGATGTACACTAACTATACCTAGGGAGCAATATGCACCTGTAGCAATATGCACCTGTAGTGTCAATATGCACCTGTAGTGTAACTGTTAATAAGAACAAAAAACTCAAGAAGATCCTGGCTGCACTCTTTCACCCTGTCTTCCTTGTTAAACAGGAAAAGCAACATTTCAGATGCTGCATTTACTTTACAGTCATAACAAATTCGGGTATACTGCTCCAATCAGCAGCAGCTTGCCTGAGAACTGCTTCAGACTTTGCACTTCACACTCAAGACACTGATTCTACCTGAGTACAAAAAGAATAATACTTCAGATGCTGCTTTATCATGAAATCAGACTACTGGACCCAGCAGCCATTCATCTTCAACTAGCAGGCCATAGCCTTACCTAAGATAGGTCATAAGATTAGTACGACTGAAGAGTATTGCGACTATCAGCATGTTCCTGAGTTTCAGACCAAGTCTTCCACATCACTTTCTACTGTACATGAATATTTTGACTGGAAATGCTAGGCAATGGACCTGTGGTCACTTGTTTATATATCATGGTCTCTGTTGCTGAAAATATCCATACCTAGCAGCTCACTGCAGAATTCAAATATTATTATACTTGATTGCAGCCATAACATTTGGACATCTCTTAGCAATAACTCCCAGGTTTTGGTCTGTCAAAATTTATAAATTAAACAGTTCTAAATCAAAGTGGGGGACTGCAATTAAGTATTTCAAATGTTGGAAAGATTTTGTGGAACACAGGTATTCATGTATGACTCATTTTCATAAATGGCTGCAATTATCTTCTTTTTTTTTTCTTTAAGTGACCCCAAAATCACAAATGTGAAGGCAGTTTGCACAGAGAAATGGACACAAAATAATCTGCAGTAGTGTGAATGTTAAGCTTTGAAATCTTTGGAAGAGATTTCAAATGATGAAGCCCATTTTTTTTGCTCCCTTAAAAACACAAGTTTAAAAAATTTTCAAGCCCACAATGGCAGAACATTACTGTTGAAAAAATCAGGGTGTTCTCTGTCAGCACCCGCCTGTAGTTCAGAGACGTGTAACTTTAAGTGGGTGTGAGGCCAACTTTTCTGCCTCTGAGCCATTCTGGGGCCACACGGGCTACCAAAAATCGGAAGAGGGAAAGCCCAAAAGTGGCTATAAGTCTAGTTCTGGTTTTGAAGAAAAAAAATGTTAAACAGTGTAGCCTAAAAGGTGAAGCACTACTCCTTTAAACTGCCAAAAAAGTTTGAGGGTATCTAGAAAAAAAACCCCACCATTCAGCAGAGTATGGGAAGTTCAGCATCCACAAAAAACAGCCATGGAGGGCCACACTTTTCCCACCTTTGCTATAGTTAAACTAAGAAGGGCAGAAGCATATATTACATTATGCACAGGACAGGCACAGAGCCACCTGTGAACTCAGCACCCCATTTCATATCAAGCTCTTGTCCTTCTGTAATATGTGATACAATTTGGCTTATGTCCTAATGCTACTACAAAGAGTATTTCATCAGCTTCCTCCATCTGCTTCCCTCCAAATACATTGCACTGTAAATCCCAGAAAACCGTAGCCAGTAGCTATTTGGGGAATTCTTGGAGTTGTAGCCCAATACATCTGAGGGTACCAGACTGAGGAAGCTGGAGCAGGGTGAAGGACAGGGCTAACTCAGTGCAACTTTCTACTTCAGTGCATGAATTTACTTGTGAAAAAGGCCTGAAAATTTTCATATTTACAGACATATATTTTCACCAAATTTCAAGGCAAATTTTGTATAACCAGCTCCAAATCTTTGTATCACCAGCAAACAGCTACATCCTATGGAATCCTAGAGTTTATAATTAGGTGAGGCACTAGAGCTCTCTGTCTGAGAATTCTAAGTACCCCTCCCAAAACTACCAATCCCATGATTCCATAGGCTGTTGCCATGGTAATTAAAATGGAATCATACTGCATTAATTGTGTAATATGAAAAGGCTCCTGGCTTTTTTTCCCCCAGCATCAGGTGGTGAATGAGGTAGAAGCAAAAACTGTTAGAAGAGCATTTACCTTCAAGATGGGAGCCATGAAAACTGAAACACCGGTCAGAACGAACACGATAACTCCAGTCACTCTCTGCTCCCTGAAACCAAATCCAACAATTTTTTAATGTCACATGGAATATATTCAGCTGCGTTCTCAAAGCATTTGCAACACCATTGTTACCACTATTGAGCAGCGTACTCATGTCAACAAAATACATAATGTGAACAATTCTTACATTTATAGTTTTGAGGACCAGACATTCTATGTTTGCATGCACTCGTATTCTTGGACCAGTTGCTTTTCTTTCACCCACACTTCTGGGAAATGAGTGATTTGTCACCGGCCATATCCTAAGTGGCAGCCATTTTGTGAACAAGACATATAGTGGGCCCTCTTCTTTCGTGACCTCCGCACACATGAATACGAGGACGTGCAAAGCATGACATGCCATTATAGTCAATGGATTGGTAGGCATGCACCCACACTGCTGCAGGTGCACACATGTTGCATCCACTGACTATAATGGGATGTGATCCTTCATGTTTTTTATTTTACATGGGGGTCCCTGGGACAGAACCCCCACATGTATGGGGGTTGCCCTGTATCTACTCCAATGGCAATCATTTTGTTACAGCCCTCCACAATATTCCTTCAAAATTCAAAATGTATCTCCTGGGTCAAAAAGGGAAGAGAGGTCTGATTTCCTCAGCATTGTCTATTCTGACTGGCAGCAGCTCTTTGAGATCTGGGGCAGAGACAGCTACTTCTCGTCACCTGCAACCTATTCTTTTCAGTTGGGCAATGCCATAGATCAAAGTTAGTGGCTTTTTCATGGAAAACACGTTCTCTAACACTAAACTGCTTCTTCTTACTCTCTAGGGCAGGGCTTTCCAAATGGTGTGTCATCGCACGTCAAGTGTGTCACCTGAAGTCTGTAGGGTGTGTCGCCTCCCCGGGCTGAGCCTCTCCCGCTACCACCGCTGCAGCAGCAGGCCAGGATCAGGTAGGGGGGGCTGCCTTTCCCCGGTGACGGCGGTGGTAGCAGGAAAGGCAGCCTCCCTTCCTGATCCTGGCTTCCTGCCGTCACCCTTGCCAAGGAAAGACCCCAGCGAGGGTGGCAGCAGAAGGAAAGGCAGCCCCTCTACCTGACCCTGGTCCACTTAGAATCATAGAACTACAGAGTTGGAAGAGACCTCAGGGGCCATCCAGTCCAACCCCCTGCCATGCAGAAACACACATCAAAGCATTCCCAACAGATGGCCATCCAGACTCTGCTTAAAAACCTCCAAAGAAGGAGACTCCACCACACTCCCAGACAGCATATTCCACTCCCGGACAACTCTAACTGTCAGAAAGTTCTTCCTGAGGTTCAAGTGGAATCTCCTTTCCTGCAGCTTGAATCCTTTGCTCCTTGTCCTGGTCTCTGGAGCGGTAAAGAACAAGCCCGCTCCCTCCTCAACATGACATCCCTTCAAATATTTAAACATGGCTATCATGTCCCCTCTTAACCTTCTCTTCTGCAGACTAAACATACTCAGCTCCCTAAGCCACTCCTCATAGGGCATGGCTTCCAGACCCTTCACCATTTTGGTCGCCCTCCTCTGGACACATTCCAGCTTGTCGACATGCTTCTTGAATTGAGGTGCCCAGAACTGGACACAGTATCCCAGATGAGGTCTAAACCAAAGCAGAATAGAGTGGTACCATTACCTCCCTTGATCTAGACACCATACTCCTATTGATGCAACCAAGAATCGCATTGGCTTCCTTGGCTGCTGCATCACACTGCTGACTCATGTTCAGCTTGTAATCTACCAAGACTCCTAGATCCCTTTCACATGTACTGCTATCTAGCCATGCGTCCCCCATCCTATATTTGTGCATTCCATTTTTTTCTGCCTAAGTGCAGGGCCTTACATTTCTCTCTGGTGAAATTCATTTTGTTAGCTTTGGCCCATCTCTCCAATCTGTCAAGGTCATTTTGAATTTTGATCTTGTCCTTTGGGGTATTAGTAACTCCTCCCAATTTGGTATCATCTGCAAATTTGATCAGCATGCCCTCCACTCCTTCATCCAAGTCACTGATGAAGATGTTGAATAGCCCTGGGCCCAGGACAGAACCCTGTGGCACCTCACTTGGAAAGACCCTGGTGAGGGCAGCAGCAGTGGGAAAGGCAGCCTCCCTATCTGATCCTGGACTGTTGAGGGGGCAGCGGCAGCGAGAGAGGCTGGGGGGGGTCTTTCTCAGCTGGGGGAGGCAACACACTTATAGGCTTCAGGCAACACACTAACATGTCACAACATACCATTTGGAAAGCCCTGGCCTAGCTGCGTGACTTAGAAGGGAAAAAAAAAGGTTGAAAGAAAGAGATACAGAATACATTCCACAGTACTATCTAGCCGATGACAGAACAGGGCTGTGAGATAGTCTTCAGTGTCTATGCTTGTTTCAGTGCCAATGTCTGTTCCCTTCCATTGTCTCTAGACTTAAAATTGTCCTGGATTCTCACATCACAGGACATCACCAGAAACATGAAAATGATCATGCACTGTTTACTCCTTTTTTCAGGTAAAGATAAGAATGTAGAGAATGATTCATTATTAGCACAGATACACCTCACTTTCCCATTGCTGCTGCCCTGGCCAGGGCCCTTCCTCGGTGAAGGTAACAGCAGCAAGCCAGGATCAGGTGGGAGGGCTGCCTTTCCCACTGCTGCCACCCTTCCCGGGGTCTTTCCTTGGCGATGGCAACAGCTGCCTTTCCTGCTGTTTAACCTCCAATTTGCTAGTAAAACTGAACTCCTGTGTCGCGAAATGATTCATGTCCAAAACGTGTGTCACCAACATGAAAAGTTTGGAAAGCTCTGCTCTAGGGACACTCAGATCATATTTCTGGTCCATACAGAATGCCAGTGTAGGCAGCCTCCTGCGCTGCCTAGCATCAGGGCCAACCCAGTTGGCATACCTGACTCCAAGGAACTTGGGTTGTTCACCAGGTGCTGATGTCTCCGTTTCCATCTTCAAACTGTCAATGTGTGCAATAGAGATCACAGTAGCAGCAACATACCATGGCAGGCCCATGAAGGAACATATAATCATCAGCACTGCCACCCAGAAAAGATCCAGATGATAGCCAGCACCTTTCTGCAAAGATAAGATTGGGGGGGGGGGGCAAAAGGAGTGTGTTATTTCTGGTATGAGACCTTGCTGTGGGAAGATTCACCACAGGAACACTCATGTTCTTGGTTGCCTATGAGATGGTGTCAGTGTCCCAGAGGTGGCTTTAAACACCGGAGAAGGACACAGCCAGCTAAAATTTCTTTTTAATTTTAAAAATTACAAGTGCAGGTTCCTAAGCAGGTATAGTATAATTTAAGGTTCCTGCTGAAGAAAGCCAAGAAAAATAACTGGCACATTGATTCCAACTACTGTCATTAGAGATGGCATCTCATAACTTAACAGATACAATGGAAGTGAGCAATCTTCATATAAAAAGTATTTATGATTCATTGGTTGATCAAAAACATTCCTATATTATCTTTCATCATAGGAGATTCCACAACAGTGTACATTACACAGAAGAAAATGACAGAGAGGGACCAGAGAAGCTTGTAACACCACAGATAACTAACCAAGATTAAGGAGATAAGCTCAGTTTTGGAGAAGAATCACGCAGGCAGTGGGGACAGAATGATAATGTTCATGTTATCAGGGAGTTGGACTGGATGGCCCCTGTGGTCTCTTCCAGTTCTATGACTCTCTGATTCTATGTTTACTCTGGCATAAGTGTTACCAAATTCTTTGGGACTTACTCCCATTCCAATGCATAGGATTACAAGCTTAAGAAGAGAGATGTAACCTTTGTAGAGCAGTAGCAGATGTTTTAGAAAGCTTTCACCACATTCAGTCCAAGCATACAATTTTCCTTTTCAGAGTATGTTCTAAAAAAGGCCATCATTTAGCTTTTCGGAGATGTTCAGTTTGAATGGGGAAAAGTCTGATAGTATCAATTGGTTAGTACATGTAGCATTACCAACCATCTTCCTGCACAACTATGTAATTCATGGAGCACTTTCAAAATTTTGGATGTATTGTAATGAGGTGAAGAAAGAACATATATATGAATAAAGGTACTGATATGAAAATAGACATGATTTCCATACATTTACACAATGAAAATAAAAATTAGACAGCCTATCAGCAGCAGAGGGAGAGGTGAACAGAAGTGATACACTGAGCCAGTGTTGCAATGATTCATATGTAAGAATGAAAGCTACAGTGAAAAGTGACATTGCTATAACTCTTCTTATATGCTCTATGGTGCACATAAAATCCTCAGGTGTGATGGAAAGGGAGATATCCTGCCCAGCTTGACTACCAACATTCATCCTCTGGTGTCCCAGCCTCCTGCACTCCTTCTGGCATTGGCCAGAGCTTGGGAAATTTGTTTTTTGGACTACAACTCCTAGAAACCTACAATACCAGGCTGGATGAGGAATTCTGGGTGTGGTACTCAAATACAATTTTTCCAAGATATGACAGGTATATCAGCAAAGCTGTTCACGTATTTGTAGCCCTTTTGAGACATCCATATAGAAACAAGCAGATATCAATGAGGACAAACAGAAATGCAAGAAGACCCAGAAGCCCAGCCCCACTCCAGTTCTAAGTATGGAAACCTAATGCATACCAAATGAATTAAAAGTGCTAACGTAAGTTGGGAACACAGTTCAGGTAGTTATTAATTTATGAATCTTCCTGTTTCAATTCATTGGGGAAGTTGTAAATGGAATTAAGGTATATCCACAGGCAAAGGAAACATATATTTTCCTTTGATGGAACTGGAATTGTATTCCAGTTGAGGGAATACAATTTATCAGCAGAGAAAAGAAGCCTAGAAATAGCAATGGCAGCCTAGGGCAGACATTCTGCAACCTTGCAAAGAATCTAATTAACACTAGAATTTGCATAGCTCCCTCCCTCTTCCAATTCTCTATAAGCAAGCAAGTAAAGGTACTACTTCTAATGTTATTACACTGTTTAAAACACAGACACACACTTCATTTCATGCACCTGTCTCAATTTAGCTTTTCATTCTAATTTAACAAATCATGGGCTGGTGAGAAAAAACAGCTGCTCAGCAGAGCAGATCACCTGAGATCTCAGTGCAAATAGAGAGGATTTATTTTTCATGGCAGTGCCAAATACTGGGAACAAATTGTCTTGGCCAGGGGTGGGGTGGAAGTTTAGATTGAAGAAAAAAATAAGCAAGGAAATTACTAATTTTTATCCAGCTGATTGTGGTACGTATATGTTGAGTCTGTAATTTATAATGTATATTACTGACTGGAGGGAAACAAGTTTTCATGAGAATTCTGGTGAGTCTGAGTGGGAAAGAATCACTGCTTTTAAAGGGAGGTGGGGAGGCACATATTTCTTTTTGCTGGCTCTGATTCCCCTTGGTCAGAGAGTTTTAAAAACAGTATCCAAACTTGCATAACCTGTTCAGGAAGTGAAACAAGGAGGGTACACACAAACAGAGAATGAGAGAGAGAGAGGAAGAAACCAGGAGCAAGAATCCCTTATTCGAACTCCCTTTAGCTCTCTGAAACAGAGGCATTGTCTGTCTCAAGCCAATACCTACTCAAAGGGCATTCACTGACAACAGTTAGCACATACATTGTTTTATTTTATTTCAAACATCTCATCCTCATATTTCCATAAAATATTTTCAAGCAAGGACACGATTGTCACATAAGGCAGCAATCCAATATTCACTTATTCGGGATTAAGTCCCATTGAACACAGAGGGGCTTATTTTTTATGTGTGCATACGTGACTTCAAGTCACCTACCAACTTATGGCAACCCCATGAATTTCATAGGGTTTCTTTAGGCAAGGAATACTCAGAGGTGGTTTGGCCATTGCCTTCCTCTGAAACACAGCATAGACCGTCTTATTTTCCTGGCAGTCCTCCGTACAAGTACTAACCAGACCTGACCCTGCTTAGCTCCAGAGATCAAATGGGGACTGGTGCCTTCAGGGTATTTAGGCAGATAGGATTATAGGACTGCAACCACCTGAGGCTCATTCACACAACAGAATTATAGTGTTATCATTCCACTTTAGTTGCCATGGTTCCTTCTTATGGAATCCTGGAACTGGTTCTTTAGGAAGAGGGGTTTTTGTTTTTTTTTAGAGTTCTCTGCTAGAGAGCTCAAGCGTCTCACCAAACTAAAACCACAAGGTTCTAAAGAGTGGAACGACAGCATAACTGTGCTATAATTCTGTATAGTGTGAAAAAGCCCCTGATTTGCCTCAAAAAGGTGGGAGCACCTGAGCTTATGCTCTAACAAAATTCTTACCTAAATCCACTGAATATGCTGATCTTTGAAGGAGCTATTCCCTCTGAAGGAACACTATCCCCAAATAGTATACCCTGAGTATTTCCCTCAAAGAGCAAATTAAAACTCTGGATAGTTTGACCACTAACGCTGGCATGGAAGCCATTAGTCAGCACTGTCGATCAAGGCGTTTAAAGGTGGGAGAAAGGCCTTTGGTAGACTGGTCACGGATAATTTTATGGCTCTAAGAGCACTGTCCAGCACTGTCACTAGGCCCACACAAAATAATTTTGAGTTGAGCTGGCATGAGTAAAATTACCTTGGGCAAGTCACACCCAGCCTCAGAGGAAGGCAATGATAAACTCCCTCTGAACAAAATTTGCCCAGAAAAGCCGTGACAGGTTCACTTGAGGGTTGCTATAAGTTGGAAATAACTTGGAGGCACACAACAACAACACAACAAAGCGAGCATATGTGAAACTGAGCTGAGGCCATGAAGCTGAACCTCAGGAACATGCCTGGTCTTTCCTAAAACCTACTAGAATACCCCTTGGGCTTCTGTTAAACACTGAATAACAGAATGAAGACATTACACAATATTCACTTTCTAAACATACATGCAAAGTTCGTTTCCCCTAAGCAAAGGACAAGGAAGCAGGAAGTATGCTTTACTACAGCACTTTGTAGACAGTGTTTAGACCTGACAAGTCATAATATTCAGTATAGCACCTGATTTATTAATCTTGTAATGAAGTCTAGAAACAATGTCCACTGACATGTAGGTCTATGTCTGGCACGCAAGTACAATCAGGCATTTTCAAAATTAAAAATACCAGTTATGGCTAGAAAAAAAACTGACAGAAGTTCCTGCTTGTTGCAACTGCTTACTGATCATGCAGAGGTGAGTAATAATGAACAGTTACAGAGACAGGACAAGGAAACACACTGTTAGACGTGTAACAAAATTTATCAAATAAGGGTGCTAATAACTATGTTCTGAATACTGTTACTAGTTCAAAATACATTGAACCAATTATTGGAGGGTGAATCCATACTTATGTAAGTATCATGGATTCAATGAGTATGATTAAGTCATGATTAAGACCCAAGGATTCAGATGGAGGGTCTTTTATTTCAAAAAGTTTCCAGATTAAGAAAAGTAGTAGTCCCATTGTATTCCACTTCGGTTACACCTCAACAGGAAAACTGTGTCCAGTTCTGGGCAGCATAGTTAAAGAAGGATATTGACAAGCTGGAATATGTCCAAGGAAAGGCAACCAAAATGGCAAAAGGCCTGGAAGCTATGCTCTGTGAGAAATGACTGACGAAGCTGGGTATGTTTAGTTTGGAGAAGAGAAGACTGAGAGCTGACATGATAGCCACCTTTAAATGGATGTCATCTAGAAGACGGAGCAAACTGGTTTTCTGCTGGTGCAAGGACTAAAACAATGGCTTCAAATGACACAAAGAGAGATTTGACCTGCATATTAGGAAGAATTTATCTACCATAAGAGCTGTTGAATAGTGGAACTGACTGCCTCGGGGAGTGTCGGACTTAAGTAGACTTAGTATGCTAGTATGGAAAAGTGTAAACGTGTATACCTTTCTTTGTTCTGGGCATCTGATTTCTGGAAATCTCCCTGGATGTCAACCTTTCTTTTGGCCTGTCTGAATAAAAGATTACAGTCCTCTCTCCACATTCACAGGTTTGACCTTTGCGAATTTAATTATTTGTGAGGCACATTCTTGCCTCCTACCTCTCATTTTCCTCCTCCCATCCCATGCCTTCCTCACCCCAGGTTTGCCAGGCTTGTGTTTAAAATTGATGTTTTTTTTCCTTTTAGATGAGCACAGCCCCCTCCCATTGCTGAAGGCATGGCCTCTCTGCCATGTGACTGCACATTCTGATGTGTATTGGTTGCTGATTGGTTAGGTGCTCCTTTCTCAAGATGGCCACCAGAAGTAATTAGTACTCCAGAATTCCCCTCTTCTCCATCTGAAGGGAAAGCATCAATAAGTCTTTCAAGTTGTCTTTTCTCTCCCCTACTCCAACGCTGGGACCAGAGGCAAAGGAACAGAAGGGGGGAAAGTCCAGAGAGAAATGGGAAGAGAATCGCGAGGGAGGGGAAGTTATTCATGGTTTTTTCACTTTTGCAAGGGTTCTGTGCCCGAACCCTCATGAATATGGAGGGGCTACTGTAATTATTTATCTCAAATCTCCTGCTGGTGTGTAACTTATTGGCTTTGTTGCACTTCATGGAAAACCTGCTCATTACCTTTAGAGGTCTCCAAACAGAAGTTGAATGGGCTTCTTTCAGAAGTGTTTTAGTCGTGTATTGCTCCATGGCACGGGGTTAGACTAGATAGACTTGTGGCCCCTTCTGACTGTAAGAAAAAGTGGCAGCCTTTTCCTTCAGATCTGTCAAACAGAGCTACCATAATCCCCAACCACAATGGCTGTGCTGGCTGGGGATGGTGGGAATTGTAGTCCCACACATCTGGAGGGTACATCTGTTGGGTAAAGCTCTTTTAGGCTAAACCGTGTGCAAGAGCATCAATGGTGACACAGCACATGAGTACTGCAGGCTGGATCCACAACGTAATATTGTTGGAAGATCAATTATTGCACAGAAATCCAATCCACAAATTCAAGAGAAAATTCATCTGCCCACATCAGGGGTTGGTAAAGCATAGTCCTCGAGATGTTGCCAAACTCCTACATTCATCAGCTGTAATCAGCACAGCCAAAGAAGAGGGATGGTGGGAGTTGCAATTAGCAGCATAGTTTACATATAGTTTAAACAAAACAGGAAAATGACTGGTTTTGGGCTGCTTTTGGCCACTTTGTGGGAGAAAAATCAACTGATAATTTTCATGTTCGTATTTTTTAAAAAAATGGGGGGTCTGGAGGCTCCTGGGACCATACTTTGGTGTCTCAGGGCCACGCTTTATCCTGAGCAACAACCTAGCCTGAACTATATAGCCAATCCGTTATTACATGCTTGACAGTGACAGCTTGGCATTCATCTGTGTTCTATGTATCACACAAGTCCTTACACATCCAAGACTCGCAAAGTGGCAATCTTTTATACAGCAACTTCAGTATATGTGGTACCTTGTTGAATAATATAAGGTATCTGCCCTAAGGAGTTTACAATCTACCTTTTTGTCCAGATACTGTCCTTTTGGAATAGAAATGGGGCAATGTCTTATCCAACCCCAAACTGGTAGAGGTGAATAAGATTCTCTATCCTGCTATACAAAGGTAGGGGGAGAATACTACAGCGATGCCGTAATGAGATAAACAAAGAGTAAAGGTTCATCCCAACAGAAATGATAACCTGGCAATGCCTAAAAACATACTTCCTACCAGGCTTAACATTTGGCTGGGCAACGTTTCCTGGCCCTCAGCCAAAATAAAGGCCATCTTTATTTCCTTAGAAAACATTTCAACTTTTCCTTCTTGGGGTCAAACTAGATGTGACTATGGAAGCCACATTGGTTTAATTGCATGTCCAACCCATTCGTGTATAAAGCGAAGGAGGGGGAGTTTGGAAATTAAGATCAAAAGGAGGGAGCAGAGCAGAATCTCGTGCCTCTTTATCTCCCTGCCGTCCATTCCTTCAGGTTCTTTTCTCTAAGCTGCATTCACTGATGGTATGTGAATGAAGCCAAAGGACGGCAGAGAAACAAGGAAGGGAAAGTTTAGCCTCTATTGCACCTTTTCTTCACTTTTGATAATAAACTAAGACAGAAACACACACACATACAGGGAAGACAAGTGAGCAGACTAACATGCCTGCTGTTACATCTCGTTTATAATTTTACTATTTAATTTAGAGGTGGGCATCTTTGGAGGATATAGTTGGATCCAGACCAAAAGACTATGGCCATTTCTGCATGAGAGGGGAGGAGTGGTCCACCGCGTGTCAAGAGCAGTGTTTTTATACTCTGATTCAGAAACTGTGCTGTCTGCACCCCCCCCGCCCCAATTTACATCATACTACTGCAGAGAACAGCGGTTGCTAAATCCACAACAGCAAGTCTCTGGCCACTCCCGTTCCCCTCCCTCACGCGGCCCCACCATTGCTGATTGGTCTGTTTTTTTAAAAACAAAACACAAACACACATTTTTAACACATTTCTGTGTTGCTACATTTGTGTGTAGGTATGTATGTTCATTGATGCATGGAAAAAAAATGGTCTTAACAGTCTATTACCAGATCCACTCTCTTCTCGCTGTCTGTTTAATGCATGAAGACAGTAATGACAGCAGCCTGTCCTTTGATGGGCTGAGAGAGAATGGGACGGAAATACGGAAGGGACAGCCTGGGAACACCCACAGCTGGCCATTTTTGCGACGTGAATCAATGCTACGCTTCTGCATGAAGGCGAGAACTGAAGCAGAACCAACTGGGAGATTTACATCGGGAGTTTTTCTGGTTTTCACATACAGCGGTTTCGCATCACAGTGAACCATTCTAGGAGCTGAAAATGTGCAGAACCACAAGGAAAACTATGACGCTAAAACGGTTCAACGTGCAGACGTGAGGGTGAGCATTCAATGCTACTACGCTGTATCAACCTCGTGCGGAAATGGCCTACATCTTCTAATATGATCCTTTTAAAATCCTTAAGGGAGGGCTTTCTCTCAGTCCCACCACAACAACTCCATGTTGTTAAGGACAAGGGAAGGAGAGGGGAGAGAGAGGGGGAGCCTTCTTGGTAGATGCTCCCAAACTGCAGACCTTCCTCCCACAAGAGGTTAAGTTGTTCCCCATTTCTGCTCTGCTTCCACTGGCAGACAAAGACCTTTCTGTTTACTCAGGCTTTCATGTGTTAACTTTCTACTGAAGAGGACAGAATGAGAATCACAGAGTCAGTAGAGACTATCAGAGCCATCCAGTCCAACCCTCTCTCACTGGAGTGGGTTACATTATTACTATCATTACTGTATTTTAACACCCTTTTAAAACTGTTTAAAATTAATCTTTTTAATATGATTGTTTCTTTAATTTTTTAAAATTTCTGTATTGTCCATTGTTTTAACTATATTTTGTTTTAACGCATATTGTGAACTACCTCCCATCATGGAAGAAAGGCATGATATAAATACAATGAAATTAAAGAAATAAATAAGATACATTGGTCCAATTTTCTGCCCCTTGGACCTTGCAAGGTCACATGGTCTCCGAAAAATGCCACACACACACACACACAAACACATACTTCCCACTTACTCCAAAACAAAAATCCAAAGTAGACAAAAATTCATGTCTCGTTTTGAAAAGAAAAAGCATTTATGTTAAACAATGCAAAGGGGGAAGCTGCAATCTATTTAAAAGGTGGATTTCTGTTTCCTGAAGGCTTCTAAGACAATCAGTTCACAGCCTCCATTTTTCTTTGACCAGAAAAGGAACAGTTGAAGAACTCTGGACAGGTCAAAGTCTTAAAAAATAGCCTTGGAGGAAATCATATGAAGCCCAAGGACTCCACCCCAATTTAATATCTGTAAGCTGATGAGAGAATGTTACTGAAAGTCCTATACAAATGCTATAAATAAATGAACGTTAGAATCAAAGATTTTGGTCTTTAACGTCAGGTGAAACAACCCGTGTTTCACAGCCCGAGCTTAATTTAGAAGCATTCAGGTTGCTGATTCAAGGAGTGAACTGTTTGCTCTGTATTTAATTAAGCAAACACCTACACGTTAATCTGCACTTATGTCCCTCCTAGCACATCTCTGCCAAATGAACTGTTTTTGAAAAACAGTCTATGGTACCACTTCATTTTCTGATGCAACCATATTATTATCCACTAAAAATCAATTTAATCTGCCGCCTGTGGTTACCAAAAAACAGCTTAATGGCAACCATTGGTGGCACACATGAGGAAAGAAGGGGAGGTGCAGGAAACAAGGTGGTGACACTGAATTTTATTGTTCTAAACAATGAACGGGTCAGGAACATTTACTTATCCTAATTTCTTTAATAGAATTCATAAGCCTAAACCAGGGTAGGAATCACGCAGCACTCCAGATGTTGTAACTCCCATTAGCCCTAGGCAGCACAGCCAATGGAAAGGAATGATGGCAGCTGCAATAACAATATAGCATTATTACATTAATATAATATAATATAATATAATATAATATAATATAATATAATATAATAATAACATCTGAAGGATCACTTGATTCCCTCCATTAGCTTGAATCCCACTATGGGTCTCAACTACACTAGACCCACTGAATCAATGAGAATGTGGTAAATCAAAACTAAGGCCACTTCTGCCCTACACTGTTATAGTGCTATTATTGCACTTTCAACATGCTGTGGAATTCTGGAGTTTGTAGTTTACTGAGGCCAAAGAGCTCTCTGGCTGAGAATTCTAAATGCCCCTCCCTAAGCTGCAAACCCCAGGATTCCATAGGAGGTTGAAAGTGGAATAACAGCACTATAGCAGTGTAGTGCGGAAATGACCTAAGTTCCATTGTTTCTATTCTAATGGAACCGAACATTAACAACTCGATTTTGGCCATTAGATTCTACCACAGACTCTTGTACAAGAGATAAACACTCTTTCCTTATAGCAGCCTGATCTAACAAGACACCAACCTTGAGTTTGTGCTCTTTCCGGTTGACAATAACAGCCGTGATTTGCTGGTCCATGAAGATGAGGATCGTCACCAGCAGAGCAGGAATGGCAGCTGCCAGATAGACCCACCAGGGGTTCCCTCCAAAAGGTGGAATGAACCAACCTCTGTGGGGGCTTGTTGGCTTTGTGGGCAAAGAGATGAAAACAGGTATCAGAGATGGAACAGCATGAACAATGTCCATAGCACACAAGGACAGGAATCAATCAATCACCTAAGTGCACTTCAGGGTCCAGGAGAAGGATGTACAACCCACAAGGACCACTTCCTGGTTCCTAATGGTATATCTGATTAAAAAGGCAGGGGAAAAGCACTAAAGCGGCAGTGGGCAAATCACAGCCCATCGGACACATGCAACCCCAGAACCATTTCTATGAGCTTTAATTTTTCCCCAAAAAAAAAATTTGGACCCAAATGCCCACTAGGGAACATAGAGGCATTTTCACCACGTTTTTGCACTATGGTCTAATTTAGGCCCAGAAGAGGCCTTTTTCTGAAACAAGGTTGAACCAGAAGTGAGTTCCACTCACTTCCTGTTCTCAAAAAAGGGTCTTTCCTAAAATGGCACAGAGTGCCTTAAAAACTTAGCAAAAATGCCTTTCACTCCCCCAGAAGATGTTTGGGGCATTGACCACAAAAAGATTGATTTTGGAAGGGGGAGTGAAGTAGTCCAAGGTCTTCGGGGGGGGGGCTACTGAGCCTCCTGGCCTACCACAGTTGCCCACCTCTGCATTAAAGGGAAGGAAAAGTGAGGAGAAGTTCAGAAACCCATAAGTCAAGGGAAAACAGACGGCTTCAGCTACTCTGAGGCCATATTCACATGTATCTTTGCACTTTGCACTGTGAACAGTACTTCCATGAAGTCTGGCTTCAACACTGCAGTGATAACATTTGCCAGAGAGCATCAGGGAAGATAGTCCAGTCGCGACAATGTTCCATATCAGTGCTACACTCCATGTGCCCATCCCATGAAAACAATATTGTGGTAAATTCTGAAGTGGACACACTCATCCTGACAGTTCCCTAGCCACATCACCAACAGCCCCTCCTCACAAAAAGACAGGCAGTTGTGTTGATCCACATCTCCATCAGGAACAGGCTTTTTTTCAAAGCTAATGGATCTTACTTGTCCACTTTGCAGAGCTCACAACAAGATATTGCTGACATGAAAATCTATTTGCCCTCTGGTTACTGTGAGGGTTGCATGTATGCACAAAGAAAACAAGAAAGCCAAAAGGGAATGGCAGATGCATCCTAGCCTGTGCTAATCAAAAAGGCCCAGTGTTTCAACTGTTCGCACCTTGGCTGCATTACATCACTGATCCCATTTGGTTGCAAGTATAACCTCCATGTCTTGGAGGTTCACCCAGAGAAGGGTAAACATATCTGCTACAGAAGTACACAGGAATCACAGTTCAATATATGGAAATCCTATGTCTCCATTATTTGAACTGAGGAAAGACTGTTTGACATACCTTGAATTCACTTGGCACAAGGAGTTTCGGTGTATCAACACCTACCAGAGCATCAATTCCACAGAAAATCAGAATGGAAAGAATGATGGCGAAGTCACTGATCAACTTCCTTGCCTGAAAAAAATAGAGTATTGTAACAACTATTTTATTATGGCTGCATTTTTAAAAAAAAAATCTGTTCCCCCATTTGTGTTCGACAACTTTGGAAATACCACAAGCAGCTTTCTTCAGAAAAAAAAATCAAATCAGATACATAAAGAAGCCAGTATTCTGAAAATGGCAAATCTGAAGCAGCAATATAAAGGATCAGCAAGTAGAAACTGCAGGGCTAAACCAGTCCTCATTAAGAACAGAACTAGCAGTGCTGGTAGTCTGCTTTGGTAGATGAAGGAGGCAACTAGATCACTTCCCTTCACCCCCTTGCAGACTCCTTCTCCCATAAAACTAGTTCCTGACAGAGTTAAGGGTTATCTTTGATACAGCCAGCTTTGGTTGGAAACCAACTTGTAATATCCTGCAGAAAGCCACTGTTGTAAAGTGAGTGAGGAAGAGCAGGCAAAAGAGTGGAATTAACAAAACACTTTGCATGCCTGAATGAGACGCAGGTGCTCTGCTGCCTTCCACATATGCATTAACTGATCTCCTAGAGCACAGTTCAATGCACAGACCAAATCTTGGAGTTAACATGGAAAAATCAGAACTACGCTGACAGTGATACTCCCCACTCACCTCTGTGTCAGGCACACCAGCTCCCTAAGCTGAATCAGGGACCAAACCAGGGGTGTAGGTACAGGGGACAAAATGAGGCCAGTACCTTTTCAAACAAGAATCCTTGCCTTCCTCTATGCAATTTTCAGTCTCCAATTTTCTAGCATTGCGGAGAGTGAGGCACTGAAAATCATTTAGACCTAGAACTTACATTTGCTGTGTTTGGACATCCTTCATCCCTCTGCCTGATCCTTTTCTGTGGAGGTCTAAACTGAGACCCAGCATGGGGTAGTGGTTTGAGTGTTATACTATGACTGGAGACCAGCATTCAGTTCCCCACTTGGACATGGAAACCCAATGGATGTGGATATGTCACACATTCTCAGCCCAAGATAACTCAATGATAGATTCACCGTAGCATTGCCATAAGTCCAAAAGGACTTGAAGGCACACAACAACAACAACTAAACTGTATTTCTAGATGTTCAGCTGAAGTTTTAAGTGACTGCAATGCTAGAAATTTGGGGACCAAAAGACAATGTCATTGGAAGGGGCAAAAATGTATTGGGGGACAATACCCGCATTTTGAGAGTGAGCGTGGTATAGCAGTTTTGATCGTTGGACTACAAATCTGGAGACCAGGGTTTGATTCCCCATTCGGCCATTGAAACCCACTGGGTGCCCTTGGTGCATCATACCTAACCCTGTGATAGGTTCACCTTAGAATCACCATAAGTTGGAAATGACGTGAAGCGCACAACAACAACAAGCCTCGTTTTGCCTCTCCCGAAATTACACCCCGGTCTGAGTAATCCCAGAAGTATGTCATGCATCAAGTGACCCCTTGAAATATAACTATCTATCTATATTAAACGAGAACATTGAAAACAACACAAGCCAGTCTACTTACAGTAGTGGGGAAATAACGACTAGTCTTGAATTTCTTCAAGGCCATAGAGCAGGTATAGGTGCCCAGGAAGAGGATACATGACATGAGTGTAATGTCAGGAACATATTTGCAATTGTTGCCCACCAAAACTCCTCCATATTTCAAGCACTCCTTCTTCGTCAAAGACGACCAGTCAATTGTGCCGTTGTGCTATAAACCAAAAACACAGTTGGTATCTGTGTTCATTAGAAGGCCATATGAATCATTCCTCATTGGTGTTCTTTTCTTCCCCTTCAATCAACAACAGGGACATTAGAAAACCTGATAAAATTCAAGGCCTGAGTGGAGCTAGAAGACACTACACGGCAAGGTCAACAGATTCTCCCATAGTGCTGCAGGTGAATGTTGCAGTCTTCTTTTGCCAAATATGCTTTGCACCTGGCTGTAAGCTAACCGGAGTTTGCATAGTGTTTCTAAGACTAAGTCCAGAGAGATCCAAAAACAACCATGAATATAGGAAGCTGCCTTAAAGTGAAGGAGATCGCTGGGCCATCTGACTCAGAACCAGTACCTGATTAGCTCGGCTGCAGAAGAAAAGGAGTAAGGTCCCCATCCTAATATAATGTGCAATTCTAGACACGTAACTGCTTAATCAAGTCCCAGGATTGTGTAGTGGTTTGAGCATTGGACAACGACCCTGGGGGACAGGATTCAATTCCCCACTGGGCTATGGAAACCAACTGGGTAACCATGGGCACATCACATATTCTCAGTCCCTGAAAACCCCATGAGAGCTTCATCTCAGGGTCACCATAGCTCAAAAATATGAAGGCACACCACCACCACCACGACAACAACGGCAACTTTTTAATATGAAAAAAGATGGGTCTCTGTCCCCGTGAGATTGTAAGGATTGAAAAGGAAAAGCAATGGTAATAAACAGAGTGCGAGGGAGAGGAACGGAGATGACAAGGGATGAGAGTACACACCATCTGAAAAAAATAAACAATTGAATACCGCAGAAAAGGAAGCAGAATACTGACCTTAGCAAGCAGGGAGGGTGAAGGGAGGCAAAGAAGGAGGCAGCAACTATTTTGGCAACAGAAGCGCTTGGGGATTGATGGGATATGCCATTTTCTATGTAAGTAGGACGGAAGTTCCAAGAAGCACCTTAAGGCAATGACACTTTGTCACAGCACACTGCAATAGTCAGCACATTTCCTTCTCCTTTGCCTGGCTGCCTTGCAGATTTTTGAAAAGGATGCTCTTGTGATTTTAATTAGCCCCTTCTCAGTGCAGACCCAGTTGCGCTGCCCTTTTTTTGAGGGGAGGATGGCTTAGGAAAAAGGACAACAGTGAGCCACAGTGGTTCTACGTTAACTCCGAGTGTGGAAATAGTTGAAAATTAATCTGTTGATTAACTTTCCCACTTTGAATTCCCACTTTGTTAGAATTCTGAAGAGTGATTTTTAAAACGTATCATTTTAATAGTTAAAACATCAACATTGCTAATTCATTATTTCTTGTTTTAATTACTGGCCAGAATTCTGTTGCTAGTTCCCAGTAGAGGAGACCCGTCAAATCAATAGGGCTCACCAATCTCTTCATTCATCATTCAACAACTGATTCAATGGGTCCACTCAGTTTTGTGCGACGGGATTCCAGCTACTGTTTTAAAATTTAACAAGTTAATGAATTAAACAAATTAAACAACGAGGTGGGTTTTGTTAAAATATTTTTGATGTTTTAATGTTAGCAAAATAGCTTCTTTTAATTATTATAGTTAGCAAGTAGTTAGCATGTTCAATGGAAGGCAACCAAAATCATAAAAGGCCTGGCAACCATGCCCTCCCTATGAGGAGCAGCTTAGGGAGGTGGGTATGTTTAGCCTGGAGAAGGTTAAGAAGCGACACGACAGCTATGTTGAAATATTTGAAAGGATATCATATGGAACATGGAGCAAGTTGGTTTTTGTGCAGCTCCAGAGAATAGGACATGAAGCAATGGCTTCAAATGACAGAAAAGAGATTCCACCTAGAACTTCCTGATGGTTAGAGCAGTTCGACACTAGTGTGGTGGAGTCTCTTTCTTTGGAGGCTTTTAAACAGAGGCTGGATGGCCATTTGTCAGGAGTGCTTTGATTGTGTATTGGCAGAATGGGTTGGACTGGATGGCCCTTGTGGATTCTATGATTCTATTTACATCAGTATTTCTGAACATATTGTTAACTTACCTGGCTGACATGGTTCCGTAAGCTTCCAGATAGAGTTAGGAGAACACAGGAATCTGATCTAAACTGGGTCAGATCACTGGTTCATATAGCCTATTACTGTCCACTCTGAGTGGCAGTGGGTCTCCAGGGTTTCATGCAGGACTCTAGCTCTACCTGGATATCCCTAGTATTTTCTGCTGGGCCATTTCTGCACTAGACTGTTATAGCGCTATTATTCCACTTTCAACATCCTATGGAATCCTGGGGTTTGCAGTTTAGGGAGGGGCCTTTGAGGAGTATAGGGACTATACGAAGAGGGGTAATCCATTCCTTCTGAGATTTGCTGATGGCCTTCTTCCACCAGCACAGGATCCCAGCTCAAGACTTAAGCTGTTGTTATTATTGTATGTTTCAAGTTGTTTCTGAGTTATGGTGATCCTGTGGCAACCTCTCATGGGCTTTTCTTAGAAAGATTTGTTCAGAGGGGATTTGCCATTGTTCTCCTCTGAGGCTGAAAGAGTGTGACTTGCCCAAGGTCGCTCACTGGATTTCCATGGTTGAGCAGGGATGTGAACCCTCGTCTCCCGGAGACCTAGTTTAACATTCCAACCATTACAGCACACTGGACCTCAAGGACTTTAGTACAGATAGTAATTCTAAAGCACGAGAATACACACACACACACACACACACAGACATATCTCTACAATTGTGTTAGCCTTTTTATATATGTTATTAATCTTGCAGAGAAAAGCTAAAGCTTCAGTCCTACATCCAGTTACTTAGGAGTAAGGCTAACTGAACTCAACTGGGATTTACTTCTAAAGAAAATGGATTACAGGGTAAATCATTTACTTTCATTAACTGAATGTACTTATGATACATTTGTATATTCAGGTTTTATCATCTTTCTTCCTTCAAAACCTTTAGATTTACAAGTGCCAATTGATTAATAATTATTAATTTAATACCAATAAAGTAAATTCAGTATCTGGACCATTTCAAATTCAGTATCTGAATTTTCTTGAGCAAATTCTTGCAACATAGGGATTAGAAATAAAAGTAAAAAATGACTCAAAAAACAGTAAAGTGTAATTGCATTGAACAGAGAGATTTCAAAAGTCCATTTTCCCCATTAGCTCCACTTACCATCTCAGCAGAGTTACTTCCAGACCAATCAGCTGATGGTGTAGTTGTCTCATTGGATAAGGAACTATTAACTGCAAGAGACAAGAGAGCAGAACGCAGTTTTTTCTTCCAATGTGCCATTTCAAATGCTGCTGGGAAACTGTTGCAATTAAAAGGAAACTCACAGCTGAACGACCCTCCACCTATCTAAAAATAATTATCAAGTCTTCCAATCCTCTTAAGCCACAAGCTATAAACAGCCCAAATAACTATTTAGAAGAACTATTTAAATGCACTGAAAAGCTTAAAAAGTAGGAATCATTTTATGCCACAACTTGCAGCTTGCATCATTTGATTGTTACCTGAGGTGGAAAAATATATCATTGCCTCAGATTATTTTGGTGCCTGTATGACTAGAGGTTGGACAACTTACCAGTATTTCATTGTAAATTCATCATTGATAAATCCTCAGTTTATCCAGGAGATCAAAGTACATTTTATAGGCACAACAAGAGCCACACTATCAGATCTGCCATTTTATCCTTTTATTGTATAGGGATAACAGTTTCAAAGACAAAATGGTTAAGCTTGCCATTAAGGGAGAAACAAGACTCAGCATTTTTCTTTGTGTGTGCATGGAGAAAAAAGTGACTCCAACCTGTTAGGCTTTCAGAAAAGACTAAAATATGTTTGTGATGTACACTGAAGAAGAAGAAGAATAACTTTTTTAAAAAGCCCCAGTATTTTATACAATGTGGAGAGATCACTAATGGTGTTTTTCAGACATTGCCAGATTGTCCCATTAGTAGTACACTGCAAAGTGTAGAACATTTTGTGATCTTAGAAAGTAATATAACAAACTTTATGAGAAGGTCAAACTTTATAAAGACCGATTGAAGAAAGTTGGTATGCTTTGCAGTTTATTCCAAAAGAAAACAGAGTATTGAAGACAAAGGTTCTGAATAATTTCTAGAGGAAAATGAAAAGCAGACAGGTTCATCATGAATGGTCAATGGCAAGCCCTACACCTTAGGTAGCAATCTTTATGCTGATGAGGAGGAAGTCATCCCCTTACAATATATCCAGCAATCTGGTATGGTTTCAGTGGAGCAAAGGACTTCACAGAACCAGGCCATAAGATTCAGCATTTAATGCAGAGGTCTGGATAGAGCAGAATCAGCTCTAAGCTTCCTACCGCATTTGCCAGATCCACTAGATTCTGGGAACACAGCAGATGCTTGGATGGAAAACTGCAGTTGCTTTTAATAGAAGCACGAAGACTGCACAGCTGCATGCCAACACATATAGCTCTCTAAAATGTTGTGCATACTGGTAGTGAGCCAAGACTTTTGTACTGTATGCTGTTAACCAGCCTAGTGCAGTGATACACCTCCACACTTTTTATACAACCATCCTTCCTTTAAAAGAAAAAAGCATGCCTACTCGTAGGGTACAGTCAATAATAAATTCACACCAAAAACAGAGTCTTGGGGAAGAAAGGAACTGTGAACCTTTTGTTTTAAAGCAGCCAGACAGTTTTATATACTATCTGGTGATTTATTTTTTTCATCACTCCACCCACCCACCCAGCAGTACCGGCTGCTCAGCACCAGGGGATGCAATAAACCCATAATCAAATCTGTATGAGGAGCTAAAGCAAAGGTTTCACTTCAATGGTAAAAACCAGTTTCACTGTTTGTTAAGTTCATCAAAAGAGCTGTGTGCACATGCTCTTTGTAATACTGCCAACAGTCCATGTGCATTACAGAACTAAAGATGCAGTTTTCATAGAAGCAATTCTGTGGTGTGCAATAAAACAAGCAGTCTGACACACTGTATTAGTATAGATACACACACACAATTAAACACTTATTCCATGCAATTTTCCTCCATAGCGTCAAACAGTTTGTACAGCATTTAAGGAATTAACTGTGGGATCAGGAATTAAATCTGGTCTCCCTGGAGATTCAGTTCCCTGCTCAACCATGGAAACCCACTGGGTGACCTTCGGAACATCACACACTCTCAGCCCCAGACAATCCCATGATAGATTCACCTTAGGGTCACCATAAGTTGGACAACTTGAAAGCACCAAACAGCAACAATTGTGGGATAAGGATAAAGGTAAGAATAAAATCAACTCATTTGAAATGTGGTGCCGGAGAAGTGATCTATGGATACCCTGGATTGCTAAAAAGACAAATGAATGTATCCTAGAGCAAATCAAGCTTGAACTCTCCCTAGAAGCCCAGGTGACTAAACTGGAGCTGTCATACTTTGGCCATATCATGAGAAGACCTGACTCACTAGAAAAGACAACAATGCTTGGTAAGGTAGAAGGCAGTAGGAAAAGAGGAAGACAACATTACAGATGGATAGACATGTCCCTGATAAATCAAGGAAAACATGTCCCTGAATCTGCAAGACCGAAGCAGGGCAGCTAAGAATACAGTGACTTGGAGGTCTCTCCTCCATAAGGTTGCCATAAATCACAGTCAACTTAACAGCAGTTAACACCAACAACAAAGATGAAAAACATTGGCTGTACCAGAAGCAACAACATTAAACTCTCAGCTTCTATGCCAATAATGCATGCATGCAGTTTTTAAATCACTGTGCTTCCTTTGTGCAACTGCACACCTTATTTTAAATCCTAAATTTGGACTATGGCTCTGGATAGGCATCCTGGAAACCTCAAATGGTCTTGCCAAGTTTCACTGAAGTCATCAGGATTAAGAGTTTATAAGTAATTCTAGCTGGACACTATGTACTATGCTGCTGTCTGATGGCTGACACACTAATCTAAATGGTGTGTTTGTGAAGAATTTATGTGTGCTGAAGAAGACTGATTTGCTCAGAATTCTCCTTCTAAGGAATAACCTCACCTGGGCCCTATCTCTGAAATAAGGGACAAAATCCTTTAGCAGTAAAACCCCATTTGTCTTACTAGAAGCAAGACTCATTGAGTTCAATGGAACTCAGCCTCAGGTAAGTATGTAGAGAGCTGCACTCCTTTCCTCTGACAAAGTAGGCAAACATAAATTCATTTTTCATTGTTAGCAAAGCAGATGCCAGCAGCAGCTGGTGGCTTCAATGTCAGTGGGACGGTGAATCCACTCCAGGTTTTAGCCTGATTTTTAAAGCAGATATTCCAGGTGCTAAATCCTATCCCCAAACTGAATTCAGCACCTTAGATAGTTCCTCTAAAGTCTGAACTAAAACCTGGAGCGGAGTCACTCCTTAACCAACAAGGCAGCCACTAGCTACCACTGGCCGATATCAGAATAATCTCAGCTAGCTTCTGGACTCACCAACAGGCAACGTCAGAAGGATGAAGATAAGAAAAGAAAAGGCTGTGATATTGTAAAAAGAGTAACTAACTTAATCTGATATAGTAGACCCTAGAACTATGGAAGTTATGCCCATAGTACTTCAGTAAATCTTGAAGGGAGCCATACATATCATATCACTTTTGAAGAAACAAATTACTTGTTTGAAGCATGAGATGATGATGATCATCATGATCATGATCATGATGATTCCAACAATGATTCTATAGCAATATGTAGCATATTCAAATTGCTTTACCAAAGGTATCAGCAACTGGTGGCATCAGAAGCATACTTGCTAGGAGCACTATTCAATTTATTGTTGCCAATCTACAGCATATAAGACTCTATGCTTATGGCACTAGTTAGCTGCCTTTCAGAGACATTGTGGGACAATGTACAGCTCAGGTTCAGGTCACCTGAAGGACCACAGTCTCTACATGAGCCTGCCTCCTTCCCATCAATTTCACAAGTACATCTGGAGGGAACATGGGAGAGAGTCTTCTAGGTGACTGTTTCCCAGGCTCTGGAACTCCCTTCCTAGAGAGGTTAGACAATCCCTGCTATGCTTCTCTAGGCAGATGGAGACTCTTTTGTTTCAGCAGGCCTTTGAGGACTTATTACATGGGGGAGAGGGCATCTCATAATGTGCTGTATTATCTGCATTTTTTGTTGTTGTTTTTCATGGTCATACTTTTAACTGCCTTTAATCTTACTGAAGATTTCACTATATTTTTAAGTTTCGTATTATGCAAACTTGTAGCTATACTTGTTTTAACTTTGTAAGCCGCAATGAGACCTGGAACGGGAAAAGTGCAGGATGATGGCGGTGACAATAATGATGATGTTTTTTGTACTGCATCTCCCAGTGGTCATACTGGCTAGGAGATTCCATGAGATGTAATCCAAACAAGTAATGTTCCCAAGCTCTGTAATATCCTTGCACCCAGGAGTGCAGTTACAAGATGGACAAAACAAGGGCACTGCCCTTCCGAATAAGAATTCTGCCTCCCAATTAAATTTCCCTTGAATCACCAATCTTCTAGCATTGCAGAAAGTTAGACACTGAAAATCAGTCACATCTAGGACTCTTCTATTTTATTTGCTTGTCTTCCCTTGGTAATTTCGTCTGCTTCTTTTCTTTGAATGCCGAAACTGTATCTCTAAAGACTCAGCTGAAGTCTTTTAAGTAACTGCAATGCTAGAAATTTGAGGACTGAAGGAAAATTTTACTGAAGGCAGAAGTTTTATTTTAGGAGCAACACTTTCTTCTCCACCCCCACCCCGCTACACCCGTGCTTCCCCCCAACACACTTTCTCTACGGATGTGTTTGGAGAACCCTACATCTCTCATTGTGCTTGCTACTGCTGATGCAAATAGCAGCCCAGCAACATCTAAAGAGCTGCACATTTTACACCGCCTCTCTCAGGGGCCACCTAGTAAAACTAGCTCCTGATAGGGACTTCATTGTGATTATTTTCTGATGAAATAAGGGAGCCAAAGAATAAAGGGACTATTTAAAAGAAGAAAAAGTATAAAAGACAAAATGGCGCCCACTGTACTTGGCTAGAACCATGGGATTATTTTTGCTTCCCCTTCTAGACCTACCAGTCTATGACGAACAGTTCTAAACAATGCAACATATCTATCATTTCATAGGGCAGTCTTTCCAAATCAGAGTATGTGCTTTTCTTCCAGGCAGGCTTGAGGTCTCGCCCCTGTCACTGCGGAGGTTTTGCACTCTAGTTTCATCTTTAATGCATTGTTGCAATGCATGTAGGCCTAGGCCACCTGAGACAGATAGGCAGGATACTATACAGGAAAGGGGATGGTTTTAGTGGTTTAGAAGCACACTAAATGCTCATATTTCTCGTTGCTTAGACAGCATTTCTCTGCAGAAAATGTGACATTCCATTGTCACAAGTTGTCCATCCCAGAATTAATGGAATCAACTGGAATACATGCAGTCGGTAAGAGGTGATACAGAGGTGGAACAGCACTTTGCAGGGATAAGCATATGGAATGCCAAGACAAGGACAAAAGGTTGGAAGTCTGTTAGTACATCAGACCAGTGAAAAACCCTGGTCAATTAAGAGAATGAGTGACAGAGAGCTAACAACACAACCCCTTCTTACCTGGATCTGGTGGCATGCAAGTACAGGAATACAGTGTAATGTAGTCCACTTTAAAATGGGAATTGATGGGGTAATAATCTGCTAATTTGATCATCTTCTTGAATGCATCGTAGATGAAGATGAAGCTGATCAAGGAAGAGAAGCCTTCTTCCGTGAAACGGGTAAAGTACTGGACCAAGAAGCTGGCATCAGTAGCAACCAGAAAGAGACACAGAAAGGCTGACCACAAGCCAATCCAGAGGCGAAACTCCAGATAATCGAAGCCATTATCTCTACAAATAAAGTGAAAAATAAAGATGGAAGACATAAAAGAGATGGCTGGGAAAAAGGAGTGGGTCAGATTATTCAAAACAGACACATGCACATATATATTTATAGTTCTCATTGTCCTCCTTTATAGGGAGACAAAGGCCATTTCTGCACTAGACTGTTATAGTGCTGTTATTCCACTTTCAACAATCTATGGAATCCTGGGGTTTGCAGTTTAGGGAAGGGCCTTTGAACTGCAAACCCCAGGATTCCATAGGAGGTTGAAAGTGGAGTAATAGCACTATAACAGTCTAATGTGGAAATGGTTGACGAGTCACATGGGACATGAAAGACCCATCCACACAACCACAGAGTGCATCTATACTGCACAGTTATAGAAATATCATACCAACGTAAGTGTCGTGGCTCCATTCCATGGAATCCTGGAATTAGTAATTTTTGTGAGGTCCTTGCAGTTCTCAACTGGAGTGCTCTAGTACACTCACTCATCTGAAATGTAACACCAGAGATCTCTAGAGGAGAATTCCAAGCACTTCACCAAACAACAAAGGCAGGATTCTATTGTATCAAGCCACAGCACTAGAGCAGTATCAAACTACTCTGACTAATTAGTACAGGTATCATCTTATTCTCCCCTGTGCCAAGCAGATATCGACCACATATTTTTAGGCCCATTTTCACTGCCATGAAGACTACGCACATTTTGTTTTTTAAAAATGAAACCGTCATCATTAGGATAATACAATTCCATACGCCAACTTTCAATATTATAACTGCAAGAGCAGAAATCCATAGACCTCCAGATATAATTATTGGTTGAGGACTTGGGTGGACAGTAGATGGCCCCAAATGGAAGGAAAGATGAATTAAGCATCCATAAGGTCTTGAGTACAAATCTCCAAAATCTGCACTCAAAAGTGAGCCAATGTGGAAATAGATCATTCTCTTCACTGGAAATAGTACTGGACTAAACGGACCAATGGCCTTACTATAAGGGAATTTCATCATGGCCATCCTTGTTTATTTTTTGGTGGTGGGGGTGGGGTATTTGAACAAGTTTCATTTCTTCTGACAAGAACAATGGAGAAAAATCCAGAACACTTTAAATTAGGTCACAAGGAGATAATGCAGACTCCCTGAAACTAATGTTCATTTGCTCTTAGAAGCTAACTTGGTACCAGTTAATTCCACTGGAAAAGAAGACCTTGGTTTCAAACAAGGGTGTATTTGCAAAATAGAAACAAGGCAAGAAAACACAGTTCTTGTCTGTGTTTTCTTGTGATTAGGCTTTGGAAATATCCTAAAGCCACAGCAAGAAATGTGAAGCCAGTATCATTCACTACCCTTCTCTGTTTTACGATAAGATCCTGTTTCATAACAATAATCTCTCACCGGCACCATGAAGCATTCAGATTGAAGTACAGATACACCCCCTTTAAATATCTGTTTCCTGGTATTTCAAAGAATAGATAATTCTGCTTGAAGTAAAAGTGGCACTATCTCCCGGAAGTAGTTTCATGTACTTACTTGCTAAAATTAAATAAAAGCCGCTCAAAGACCAAAACAGGGCCAGTGCTGCTCAGTATAGTGAGTGGCTGGCCAGCGAAAAGGCAAAAGATAGCTCCTGAAACAGCTGTACCCAGAAAGCTTTCCAACACACCCTAGGAACAAAGAAACAAACAGGTAAACACATTTCACAAGCCCTTTCATAGAATCAGAGTTGGAAGGGGTTCCATGGGCCATCAAATCCAACCCCTGTGCAACCCAGAAACTACAGCTAGAGCACCCCCAGCAGGTAGCTGTGTAGCCTCTTTTTTAACATACCCCGAGAAAGAGATCTCATCACCTCTCTAGGCAACTGGCTCCACTGTCTAACAGCTCTTACTGTCAAGAAGTTAATCAAAATCTGTAACCTAAAACCATTAAGCAGCAGAGAACAAATCTGCACCCTCCTCTCCGTGGCAGCCCTTTAGATATTTTAAGAATACACTTGGCCCTCCACATTCGCTAGGGTTAGGGACACAGGACCCTTGCAAAAGTGAAAAATTCGCAAATAACAAAATTTGTGTGTCTGTGGGAAAGGGGCTGAAGCACAGGTGGGGAAAGTGGGCATCCAGGGTCTAAACCAGGTCAGGGAAAGGAGATGGCTGGCATGGTGCTCCTGTACTTCCTCTCTCTTGCCCATCTCCTTCCTTGGGTGTGTGTGGGGCAGGGGTACAGGGTTTATGGTGCTGAGAATTTGGGCGCAGAGCCATCCTTAGCTGGACAGCACAGACTGGTAGAGGAAGAGGAGGACCAGAGGTGGGTTTTAAAAGGACTATGTGGTCTGATTGTAGCCACCAAGAGAGAGGGTTCCCCCAAAAAAGAAGCACCTGAGGTGGGAGGGCAGGGGTTGGAGAAACTCGGGAATAATCAAATCTGTGAATGTCAAACCACAAATGTGGAGACTGACTGTACAGTCATGTCACTCCTAGGTCTTTTCTTATCCAGGCTGAACATCCCCAACTCAGTCATGATCAGTCTTCTAGAGGTGTATCGAGGGTAGGGCAAACAGGGCAGGTGTCCTGGGCACCACTGCCAGGGGGTGCAAAAAAGCCCTTACAGAAGATTTAGTGGTGGTGGTGGAGGAGGAGGAGGAGAAGGAGGAGAAGGAGGAAGAAGAAGCAGTCCCAGAGGTAGGGGTGCAACTTCCACACTTGCCCTAGGCATTGTTTCTGCTAGATACTCCTCGGCAATCTTCTCTTACCCAGACTGAACATGCCCAACTTCCTTAACCTTACCTCATATGTTTATTCTCCATATCTCTCACCATCCTCATGGCCCTTCTCTGAACTGGCTCCAACTTGTCTGTATCCTTCCTAAAATGAGGTGCCCAAAACTGAACACAGTACTCCAGGTGAGGCCCAACCAGTGCAGAATATAGTGGAACTATTTATTAGTCCCTTTGTCTTAAAAACCACAGTTTCTTTCCCTTACCCCCCGCCCCGGCATTTTCTCCATTCTTTTTTTTCAGTATCAACAACAATTACAAGGGACAGCAGGGGCAACTTCAAACCCACATAATGTTAAAATAAGATAAAATATCCCTCCCATGCATGGAAATCCAGATCAGTGGGGATTCGAAGTATTTCATAGGGCACAATAGGTTTGAAGCCTGAACTATGAATGAGCTCGGATCTCACATCTGCACAAACTCAAATCTTTGTACACAATCTACCTTCAGGCACTGTAGCCTAAGGATAACTGAGCAGGAACAAGTAGTAGAAGCCAGCAGTTGAAAATGAATCATAAACTGGAGGGAATACAGGCATTTATGACTCTGAATAGACCCTTCTGCCCCCAAAAGTGGATCATATTCCATTCCGTCCAGGACAGCTGTAAGCAGGATGGAAGATGAAGCCCTCAAAGGCATAAAAACTCCTATGATGGATGAGACCAAAAAGTTTTCCTCCCTTCTCACAATGCCCAGGCAGATGCCAAAAAGAATCTCAGTAGGTCAAGAGGATAGCAATCATATTTTTAGCACCCAGTAATGAGAGGCAGGGACATAAAGCTTTATAAATTCTATTCTCATAGGCAAGAACAAATAACTTTACCATGACAGTTCTCAAAGACTCCTTGTAGTGAAGGACTTATTCTGTGTAATTGCACATTGTTTTGTACAGAAAATGACATTTTACGTACAAAAAACAAGTTTCCAACACAGAAAAACATCACTTAATGTTGTCTTCAACACAGAAATGCCATTTTCTATGCAGGAAACTTGTTTTCTGTGGAGGAAACCTGCACAGAAATGGTCTGCACAGAATATGCAAAAAAAAAAAAGGCATTCTCATGCAGAATAAATCATACCTCTAGGATTCTCCTTATCAGGGTTTCCTGACACTCAAGAAATACATTTTTAATCATTTTTTTTATCATTTTTTTTAAAAAAAATTTCCACCTAGTTAGAGGTACATGGTCTTGCATATGGAGATCTATAGTGAACTGACAACCATGTACAAAACAGTATTTGTTTGATTGATTTATATTCTGCCTTTCTCTCAAAATAGTACTCAAGGCGTCTACTTATATTGTACAACATAATTGCTCTGTGTAACCATGACAGCCAGCATGGTATAGTGATTTGAACATTGGATCGTGACCCTGCAGAACTGGGCTCGATTCCCTGCTCAGCCATGGAAACCAGCCATGGTTGACCTTGGCCACATTACACACTCTCGGCCCCTAGACAACCCTGTGATAGGGTCACCTTAGGGTCTCCATAAGTCACAAATGTCTTGAAGGCACACAACAACAACATTGTGTAACTGTAAGATGCTTTGGGTCCTCTAACAGCAAAAAGGCAGAGTATAAATTAAACAAATAAATAAATACGAACAGTATTATTACAATCTAACCATAGATAGGAAATGCTCTGTAGTTCTCCACTCCTGTACTCTTCCTATGCTGGAAAGCCTAACAAGTCTGCTTTCAACTGTATATTCCGTCCAGCTCAACTATTGATTGATTGATTGATTGATTGATTGTATTTGTAGGTCGCCTTTCTCTCAGAATTGGGACCCAAGGCAGCTTCCAACAATAAATACACATTAAAACACATTAAAAACATTGAGCACATTAAAAACACGTAAAAACATCAAGAGGATATAAAATCATAAAAACACTTAAAATGATATTCCAGCTCAAGAGACCAAGAACTGCTGCTACCCTTCCAAAGTTCAATAACGTTCAAAGTAATCCTAAAAATTTAAGGGGTTACTTCTGAATCATGAAAACATGAAAAACTAATAAATGAAAGACTTTTTTCTTTCTGCCTCTGCTTTACTTCTTTTGAACTTTTGAGAACATAACAACTGGGTGATCTTAAAACTTCTTTCTGTCACCCTGAGGGCTGAAGACATACTTTCAAAAAAACAATTCCGCAATTCCCAGGATTCTTTGCACGGACCCACAGGCTATTTAGTTACCATTCTGAGACTCAAGTACCATGTGTTCAGCTGTGAGGTCACCGAGTATGCTGACAACATGAAAATTATTTAGGTTGGGTTAAAAAAAAAAGAGTTGCAAAGAGCTTCAGAACGATCTTGATTCAATGCAAGCAAGCATACAGCTATACACTTTGCTATACTGTGGCGAATATATACCTGTCCTCAGTTATTGGGAATCTGAGCTGGGAAGCACTGACCAAGAAGGATCTTAAGCTTGTGAAGAATAGCTTGATGAAAACATAGAAATAAAATAAAGTTGATGGGACTGATAAAAGTTAACAAAATTATGCATTATGTACCCAATGTTATTTTTTAATACTAGAAACCCAGGTTATTTAATGAAGCAGAATGGTGAGAGATTCAAGAAAGAGAAATCCAAGTACCTCTTCAGACAGCGTTTATCTGGCCACAGTTAAACTATAGCCATTTCCGCACTACATTGTTATAGTGCTATTATTCCATTTTCAACATCCTGGAATTCTGGGGTTTGTAGTTTACTGAGGACAAAGAGCTCTCTAGCTGAAAATGCTAAATGCCCCTCCCTAAACTGCAAACCCCAGGATTCCCCTAAGAAGTTGGAAGTGGAATAATAGCACTATAAGCACGTAGTGCAGAACTGGCCTACGCATCACTGAATCATGGAATTCACAATGAGATGCAGTAATCCGGAGCTTTCCAAACTGTGTGTCGCGACACAGTGTGTCGCAACACAGTGTGTAGGTATGTCGTACAAATGTAACACGTGGAAGGGCTGCCTTTCTCACCACTGCGGCAGGCCAGGCCTGGCTGAAGGGGCTGCCTCTGCCACCGCCCCGGGCCAAGGAAGACGCTGGTGAGGGGGCTGCCTCCACTTATTGAATTACTATGTCACGAAATGATGCATGTCTAAAACGTGTGTCACCAACATGAAAAGTTTGGAAAGCTCTGCAGTAATCAGTTACTAGCCATCATTATGGTTATTTTTTTCCTCTAGTATCACAAGCAATACCTTCCTATATACCAGCTGTTATTGCATCGGTAGCCCTACTCTCATGTCCTGCCGATGGGCCAATATGGAAAAAGAACGCCAGATTGGACATGCTTCCATTATGCCTTGTCCCTAGCAGCTGATGAAAGCTCCTCCTTCCATTCCGATTGCCACTTCTGTAGTCTCCAAGGGAGAGAGGACTAGCCAGTTTCTGCTTGATTCAATCTCTTCCACAACTGCTATTCCCTTTTCGTTGCATGTCATGTTTTTTAGATTGTAAGCCTGAGGGCAGGGAACTGTCACATTAAACATTTGTAAGCCACTCCGGGAGCCTTTTCTGTTGACGTATGAGGTATAAATACTCTAAATAAATAAATTTCACTTCAGAAAGGTAGAAAAGCACCCACCGATTCCTTGCAGACTAGATCTTGACACTCCACATACTAGAACAGCCTCACAGGACAGAGGTTCCTCTCTTCTAATTTAGCACTATGTCTGAACTAATAGCTGTTTTAGTGTCATCAAATTCTCGGGTACGGAGGGGGTTTCAGGTTTAGCTTGAGATTTTTCATTCATGAGGTGGCATTTCTAACATCCCTTGGATCCACAGACGTGAAAATGTTCCCACACAATACTCCTCTTTCCATGTAGCTTCCTTAACCATCAACTCCTACCTCATGATACCAGTGAGGAGAGATGTCTTTCTTACCTGGCAAGAAATGGATTCTTTTGACATTCAGATTTCTCAAGCAAGTTTCTTTAAATCAGCCTTCATCAACTTAGTACTCTTCATATAGACTTATTACAAGTTCTGTTATTCCCAAACTGCACCACCAATGGTGAGTGCTTACTGGGAATGATGGGAATTGTAGTCCAGCAGATCTAGAGGGCACCAGGTTAGGAAAGGCTGCCTTAAGATCTTTTTTTTTCCCCACAAAGTTTTGTCTTTTCTGTTAGAAGCTTAGGTGCAAAGCAAGAAAACTCTTTTCTACCATGTTTCAATGCCAACAAAGGAGTCCATCAAGTGACCTTGACAGCAAATCAAAGATTCCAACTGTTATAGACACCATAATTTCCTTTATTGTTTTGGAAACAGAAGGAACAACAAAAAAGATACTTCATAGAGTTTCTAGAATAGTTATGATTCTGGGAATGGGGATATACATGGAATGCTGAATATAATGGTTTGGCTGAGCTATTTCGTTTAATTCAATGTAAGCAACATTCGTAGAAGCAGCAGTTATTGTTTTGCAGAAGCAATAAAAGAGAGGATTACATTTGTCAAAGGACACAGCACAGACCTCAGTTGGTACTAGCTGGCACACAGATCCCAAACCAGACCCTGTGAACCTTCACCTGGCGCCTCTCTGTAACACCTCTGATAGCTTTAAGAGCAGGCCATGGATAAATTGGTTACTTTTGGGGCTATAACCTCCTCGAATTCCCCCAAAGGCAATTCTAGCAGTCCAAAATAGCAACTTATCTAAACCATGCATAAGAGCCCCTAACTTCACTTTAATTACTTTCAGTACACATTCAAAAGCAGACATCAAAAGGCTTGCATGGAAAAAGCCCACAGTTAAAGTGATTTATCTACTGCCTAAAACCTTGACTAAGGCCCTTCATTATGTCCGACCTCCTTTCTGAGGTCAGGTGACTGGTACTCAAGAGTATTCAAGTAGCTGGTGACCATGCTGAGTGAGAGATTCCGGGAGATGTATCCAAACATCTAATTTTTCCTAGCTTTGCTGGGTTTTCATATAGAGCAGTCGTTCCCAACCTGGGCTACACATACCTTCGCGGTATGAATGAAGACGTTTGGGGGTATTCGGGGGGAAAAGAACTGAATAATGGCAGAAAAAGCAGACAGCATAAGCCATTCTTGGAGGATCTCACAACTCATGTGTAGTTTATGATTGCCCATGGTGTTGGCGTTTGTGTAACAGAACCTGAAGGAGTGGGTGAAAATCATAAAGATAAAGAGAACAGTGACACAGAAGCTAAACTTCTGGCTGCCATTAGCCTGTGAACTTTAAAAAAAGTCTTTCTCAAATGGATATGCACACACAGTCTTCTATTTAAGTTGCTATGACCCTAGCCCTGCCCACACTAGGTGGCTTTTTGAGTCTTGGTTACCCACGTTCTTCTCTCCCTCTTTCTTGTGTCCCTCTCCACGAGGAGAGAGTATGCCTGGCAGAGACATCTAGTTCTGCCCTGAATCCATCTGAGGCAGGAACATGCAGCACCATCGCTCCTCTCTATCCCTTCAGCTGGGAGCAAATTGTATCCTGAGACCACAGAGAGCATCTAGATGGGCAAAAGGGCACAACAGGACAAAAGAACTCAGGCAGGGTGACTGGCCTGACACCCTGCCTTTCCTTCCATGGGTATGAGGATCACAGAAGTTTTTTTTATGGGGCTTTTTCCCCCTACAAACAAAGGACGTGGCAGTGAAAGGGGGTACAATTTATGGAAGTGGCCTGCCAAGGGGTACACAAGTGAAAAAAGGTTGGGAAGCACTGTATTAAAGTATACTGTACACTAAGAAAGAATTTTCTGAAGATGTTTCCCACTGCTAGCAGCTATAATACAAAAAACCTAACTTCTCAAAACTCAAAAGGAATTGCAAAAAGGGCTTTATCTGTACTCAAACTGAGGATCTGGATAGGTTTGCTTCATGCTACCTGTGTTATCAAGTAGCAGCTGGTTATTTATCTATCATGCTTTTAATGATATTTAATACCCCTTTTTTAAAAAAGGAAGAAGCTGCTTTTTTAAAGTGATCTCCTGCTCTTTTTAAAAAGAATATTTGTGATTTTACTAGAATTTTTTGCATTTGCATTTTATTTTGTTTATTAATAGTTGTAAACTGCTTGGAGGACATTTCCATTGAAAGACAAGGATATACTGTGTAAATAAATAAAAATGAGCAAATCTTGCTTTTGGTTTACACAGTTTTAAAGTATGGTATGACTAAAAGAAGCCTACACTCTCAGAAACATTAAGCCTTGATTCAAGGCCTGAGAAACCAAAGCCATCAGTGGTATTAGTAGCAAACAGCCAAAACACAGGACAAGGCAATAATAAACGACTCAAGTACCTTTGAAGCAGTGCTAATATTGAACTAACTATTACACAAAGAATTAAATACAGAGAATTGGATAATACTGTTTCCAGGAATCTACTTTCCTCAAAAGTTTTGTTTGCAGAGATAAGGAAGTGCTTTCAAGAGAAGGAAATGTTCCACTCTATCAGCAGACATAAACTATGCAGTTTCATTGAAAAGAAAAAAGAATCAATGGATTTATGAAGTAATTTTTGCAGTTTAATTTAACAACTGAATTAATTAATTTGCTTAGTTTGGGCAAATCTGTGTTTTGGGGAGCACTGCATGGCTCTCTTAGCAGTGCTGAACTGCAACTCACAGCAGTCCTAGGTCAGATCAGCATAGCCAACAACAGTGAATGCTGAGATACTCAACACTATTAAGAGGCCCATATAATTCCTGGCTTCAAACTATAGAAAAGAGACCCCACCTAAACATCAGGAAGAACTTCTTAATGGTAAGAGCAATTCAGCAGTGGAATGCACTGCCTGGGAATATGGTGGAGGCTCCCTCTTTGGAGGTTTTTAAACAGTGGCTGCATGGCCATCTGTCAGGAATGCTTTGATTATATATTCTTGCATGGTAGGAGGTTGGACTGGATGGCCTTTCAACTCTATAACTCTATGATTCTGGGACTAATTCTGCACTACAAGACTGAGTACTATCACCATGGCCCTGACACTGAGCCAGGGTTTTTTGGATTTCCTGGTACAGGACCAGTATCAATCACCTTCTCTGTTATCCCACTGGCATACCATATCCTGGGGTCTATAAATTTAATATTAAATATGCCCGCCATGCCAGAGAGGTTGCCCAAATGGTTATGTAGACAAGGAGGTCAAGCGACCGAAAATAGGTCAGGTCAGGAAAATCCCCAGTCACGTTCCCCTAGGGGACAGCAGGCTAAACAAATCCGCATGAACAAAAGGTTTTCAGCCAACCTGAGTGGATTATTGGGTTTTCCCCAGGTTGAACAACTCCGACATTAGTAAACCCTGCACTGCATCTGCATAAGCCAATCATGCAAACTACCAAGTTGCTACTGTGCAGCATTTCTCCCTTTGCTTTGGCCATTGTTCTTCCCGGGAGAGGGCCTGCCCTCAAGGTACATTCTGCCCTATAAGTAGTCCTAGTTTTTGAGGGTCTCTCCGGAGAACTCCCCACCACACTAGCAGACCAGCACTCTGTTAGACAAGTGATACCCTCAGCATCTTCTCTTCACTGAGCTCTGTTCTTTTCACCGCTTTCCGGACTGAAGACTTCAGAATAAGTGCATATCACCGCCTTTACACCCCCTCTGCTGAATCCCCTATCAATTTTCACCTCTTTCCCTTTTCAATAGGCCTTGCGCGCATGAGTGAGTGAGTGCATTAGTGTGTGAGAACACATTTATTAATAAAATCCAGTTATTGGTATGTTTGTCTGGCTTTTTGCTCGGTTGGACCCTGTAAAAATTGGGTAAAAGATTCTGCTGGGTTACCCTGCCCCTTGTTTGACTACAGCCAGTGCTCCACTGATTTCCTCAATCTTTGCACTTTTGGAGCAAATCACGGTATCCCCCAAGGGACCCCAGAAGTCAGGGTAACCTCTCTCACTAAAAGACACATTTCAATGATGTCCCAGCAAGTTGATGAGCATATCAGCCATAGAAATATTCTCAGCTGGACTGTTCATTGAATAAAACCATTTTCTTAGACTCCATCTCTTCTTTATATCTGCTCCTGGCTGAGGACTAGCATCAACAAGATCCTATCCTTACTATCATTTCTTCCCTCCCTGGCTTGCAGTGTGTGTTGGAAGAAAGAAGAGGGATGTTTGCCACTGGATGCTAAGCACCTTCAGAGTTAACACAAAGTTTTTCCTCTGTAAAGACACAGGAACATTAAGAAGGCTTCCTCATTCTGGGTCACATCCCTCATCCATCCAGTCCAATAATGTCAACATTGACTTGTGGCATCTCTCCAGGTTTTCAGAAATAATTCTTCTGTAGCCCTACCTGAAGACTCTTGGTATTCACTGTTGGTCTCCCTTCCAAGTACTAACTGGACATAATCATTGAATCATAGAGCTGGAAGAGACCACAAGTTTGCCATTCAGAAATATACAATCAAAGCACTCCCAACATACGACCATGCAGCCTCTTTTTAAAAACCTCCAAAGAAGGAGACTCCACCACACTCCAAGGCAGTGTATTCCAGCATCAAACTGCTCTTACCATCAGGAAGTTCTTCCTAATGTTTAGGTGGAATCTCTTTTTCTGTAGTTTGAAGCTATTGCTCTGTGTCCTGGTCTCTGGAGCAGCAGAAAACAAACTTGCCCCATCTTCCATATGACATCCCTTCAAATATTTAAACATAGCTATCATGTCACCTCTTAATCTTCGTTTCTCTAGGCTAAACATACCCAGTTCCCTAAGCCATTTCTCGTAAGGTATGGTTTCCCAGCTTTTACCCTTTTGGTCATCTTCCTCTGGACACATTCCAGCTTTTCAACATCCTTTTTGAATTGTGCTGCCCAGACCTGGACACAGTACTTCAGGTGAGGTCTGACCAAAGCAGAATCAAGTGGTACTATTGCTTTCCTCAGCCTGGGCATTATTCTCCTATTGATACAACACAGAATCACACTGGCTCTTTTAGTAGCTGCCACATCACACTGTTGAGTCATGTTCAGCTTGTGGTCTACCAAGACTCCTAGATCCCTTTCACATGTACTATGATCAAACCAGATGTCACCCATCCTATGTTTCATTTTTCTGTCCAAGTGTAATATCCTACATTTCTCTCTATTGAAATTCATGCTGCTCAGTTTCAAAAATCTGAGAAGATTGGATATATTCAGGATGATGGTATATTCAAACCTGACATCTCAACCAGTTCACACACTAGCATTGCCCATACTTCCAAAACAAGACCCCAGAAGAATTTTCCTCTTCTCTTGTAACAGCAGTATTCTCTAACTACAGCATCTTAAAGTTAAAAGAGGCTACATTCCAGATCGTTCCTCTCACTCTAGAGGACTTATTTGCATAATTCACTTCAAATGCCTAAACATCCAATACATGGATAAAGCATGACAATGAGAGTGAAAAAGGGCAGAAATGCTAGACAAATAAACAAAATAGAGCACTAGAATCAAGCAATAACAACCAAACAAAGGACCTAATAAAAAAAATTAAACGTTTGAAGCAGGATCCTGCAAACCAGGAAACTCTGAAAGATGTAAAGGAAACAAGAAGGTATTTGTTAAGCAAACTTCCTTCACCCTGAGAAAAGATATTTGACTGAGAGCAGCATTCAGAACACTTGAGAAGGGTTTATCTCCCTATCTCCTTGAGTTTCACACAAGGAGATTAATTTTGTTTAAGTTTGCTACAGATTGAATATGGAAATGGAAAAGATTTTTTTTTTAACCTCTACACGTAGGCCAGTGGGAATTCCTGCACTGAAGGTAAATTGCTTTGTATGAATAGTAGCTTTTGTTCCTTTCTGGTGGAGATATTAGCATTAGGCTAAATCAGTAATGATAATATGTCAAGGTCTGACAGAGTTTGCCTGGGCTCAGACACAGAACCTATTTGAATGTGAGGGTTGAACCCTAAAACACACAGAACAATAAAGAAAATGGGCATGTGCAGAGTGGTTTTGACCACTTTCCAGGTCAGCCATTCTCAGCCTTTGGATTTCTAGCTGTTTGAGACTCCAGCTCCCAGAATTTGTCATCACTGGCCAAAATAGTAGAGGTTTCTGGGAGTTGAAGTCCAGAACAGCTGGAGGATCAAAGGTTGGGAAAGGCTGCTCTTGGTGATCCTGCCATATATCACATATATGAGATTACAGGGCTTCCAGATCACAGGACACAGCCTCCTTAACACCTTTTTTTTAATACAGATTGCAAACTGCTAGATTTTCTATTAATCATCTGTCTTTTACAATGTAGCCATCTAAAAGTATAGGAAAAATCAGAGAAATCAACAGAGTACTCCAAAGAACTACTCTGTTCCCTCTCTACCACTTTGTGCCCCCTTTGAGTATGTATGTATGTGTTTGTTTGTTTTTTTGTTTGTTTGCTTATATCTCACCTTTCTCCCAATTTGGGACCTCAAGCGGCTTACAGTGTAAGTTAAAACAAAACAGCTGAAACAATACGTGGCATTGTGGCTGCATACAATGAACACGTTGTCTGTCCATACCATTAATTATTAGTATGATGTAATGGCCCAATTAAATAAGAAAGAGGCAAAAAACATAGAAGTTACAGCTCGAAGAATCATAGAATCACACACTCAAAGCATTCCCAACAGATGGCTGTCCAGCCTGTTTAAAAACCTCCAAGGAAGGAGACTGAGAATACACTCTGAGGCAGTGTATTCCACTGCTCTTACCATCAGGAAGTTCCTCCTAATGTTTAGATGGAGTCTGTTTTCCTGTCTTAGATTTAAGTCACTGCTACAGGTATACTCAATTTCATGCTATTGTATCTGCACTGCTGTACCAGAGTGCTGCTATTCCTAGTTTGTATCCAATAATCAGTGTAGGCTAAAGGCCATGGTACTTATTTGAATTAATGTTTGCACTTTATTGCTGAAAAGTTGTGCAAACATATGGGGATGGTTTAGTGATCACATTAATACATGCAAGTTTGGTGACAGCATTGCTACTACAGTGCCCAGCCCCTGACATTCTCTTTTTCCTTTAGCTTCTAATGTATGCAAGGTTTTGGCACAACGGGGCTGTCCCAGCACCAGCAGAGTTGTCCAGTCCAAAATCTTGGAAAAGATGCAAAACAGAAGTTTTAACAGAACGGAGTGACAATGTAACTTACAAAGATAAGCTGATTCCAGAGCTCTTTTGCCTGACCCCACAGACTCCTTGCTTTGTCCAGCAGACTATAGATGTGACTAAAGAAAAGTGTGTTGCCAAAATCCATCCCATAACAAGTGTCAGTGTGTGAGCTGGATTATTCAGAGCCATGGCTCACCTGCATGTTTTCTGTTGCATCTCCCAGCAGGCCTCCAAAAGTGATGGCATTAGTTACAGTAGCAAGATAGATGAAGAGAATGGCAGATAGTGCTTGGATGTTGAATGCATCATAAAAATCACTGGCAAAGAAAGGGGCTTTCCTTTTGATGTCTTTGATCAAACCACCAAAACATCTGAGAAAAGGGAGAAATATATACCACATTTACATAAGCCAAGGCAAAAAAAAGAATCTGAAAGTAAGATATATGTGTGTTCATACAGCAATATATACAATCTAGCAAAAAAAACAACAGAGCATAGTTTTTTATCACATACTTGCCAGTTCGTTGCAATTCCTCACAATCCCCATGTCCGCCACCTCCATTTCCCCCATCATGAGGAGTGTCTCCATTCATCTGCACATTCTCACCACCTGAATACATGTTTTTCCTGTATAAAAAGAAAGAATAAGCAATTGTCAGGGCTTAAATTCTGGATGCAGACACAACAGACTGTCATACAGATGAGAGTCAGAGGGGTGTAGTGATCTGAGTGTTGCACTACAACTCTCGAGACCAGGGTTCGAATCCTCGCTTGGCCATGGAAACCCACTAGGAGACCTCAGGCAAGTCACACACTCTCAGCCGCATTGGAAGGCAAAGGTGAATGCTCCCTGAACAGATCTTGGTAAGAAAACTCCATGATAGGATCACCTTAGGGTTGCCATAAGTCAGCAACAAGTTGAAGGCACACAACATACAGACAAATATCCCTCACTAAAAAGTACCAACATTGTACATGTACCAATTGCTAGAAATAACAACATAAACACACTGGGCTAAATCCAGTTCATAGTTCAACTACATAAGACCCTACTGAATCAATGGAAACTTGGGTAGTCCAGATTTATATAGATTCCATACAACTATGAATATACTCTAATTGGCAATAAAGATTGGATTTAGCCCATTGTGTCTGTGTAAATCTTGAGTGGAATATACCATGCAACTTGCCTCACACTGGCTGGCTGGTTTGCTTATTTTATGATTTGAATGAAATAAAAATTTGATTGCTAGTGCCTACAATCTTTAAAATTTGTTTAATACCAAGTTACATGGATCTAAAACGGCTAAACCCATTTACTTGTATCTCTGTCAGTCCAAAGAACTGTATCCAAAGAACTTTCCTCCAGCACCACATTTCAAAGAAAATGATTCTTGTTCTGTCCATTTTCTTTGCTGCCTAGCTTTCATATCCATCAGCAACTTACACAAGCCAATGGATCAGCCCAGTGCCAACTACATACTTGTTTTTCTGCTAGTACTACTCACCTCCATTTCATATTATCCAATTATCTGAATTCCCATCAGTGGGACCTGGCTAGAAAGTTGTAGAGTTGCCAATAATGCCTGTATTTTAAGTGAGTGGCATTAGAAACAGAAGTCTTCACAGCATTCTAAGCACAGTCCCTGGGAACAACTAGAAAACTTTCACTGGCCAAATTCTACCCACTGGTTGGCAGTGGCTGGTCCTTAGCTTAAAAACTCAGGTTGACAAGCCCTGTAACTTTTCCTAAATCCAGAAACTGTGTTAATTTAGTCCTAAATCAACATATCTTTGACAGTTCAACAGCCTGGATTGCATGTACTCTCCATCAACAACAACACAGTAAGGCACACAGCATGCAACTCTGTTACCTTTTGTCTGAAGACGGGAGGGACTTGGGGGGTTCTATCCGGATGGCAGGATCCCACTCCCCAGGGGGAAGTACAATGACTTCATCTAGGAACTCATCAATCCCAGCGATCAGGTCCTGCCTGTCTTTGGCTTTATAGGCAATGTCATGGAATACCTGCAAGGAGAAGAGAAAAGGTGAGAGTGGCATCCCACACATCCTTCTACAAGGGGGCACTGAAGTAACTTACAGCAGATCAAACTATTTGTCCATCTGACCCAGCACGTTGATTCCATCTAGAAGCAGCCTGCCAAATTTTACAGGAAGAGGTATTTTGTATGAGATATAGCTGATCTTTTTCAAACTGGATATACCAAGAATTGAACCCAAGATTTACTACTTCCAAAGCACAGGCCCTACCATGAAACTATGGGTTCTCCTTGTTATGGAGCATCTGCCCTAACAAACATCCAATAACCAATAAAATACCTTTTCCCTTACAGGTTTTCTCTCTAACCCTGTTCCATTCTCAGCTCCAATTGGGCTATTTTTGATTCATGGATCCAGGTCACATAAAAGAAGGCAGTACAGGAATACGGAAGGGAAGTACATTCAAAGAACAGTTTGGGGATGCTGGGGAACATCCATTTGAGTCTCTTGAAGCAAAAACAATAATCTTGTTTCACCTTACAGATCTGTAAGTTTCATCTGTCATAAGCTTTCATGGTTCCCAGCTCATTCCATCAGATGTATCTGGTGTACTGTACGCATCTGGTGAAGTGGGCTGGAGTCCATGAAAGTTTAGTCTTTTAAGTTTTGTTATAAGCAAAGTTAAGATGTTATAAGCAAAGAAAGGTTTCAGCACTATTCTCATACCTGCCACTTCTTTTAAGAATAATCTCCTACATTCGAATCTATCACTTTTCCACTGAAAACTACCCCAATCTCCAACCCCTGCATGCTGGAACTTTACTGACAATTGGTATCAACTTACGTTCATGGTAGAAATTGTAACTAATATTTTTAATTTTTCTTGTTCTTAACAAAATGGGTTGAGACAGCCTAGGGAAAAACCATCAGCATCCATCAGAGTTTTCACCTCCAACATCAAAATGAGACCTGAAGCACTTTGTTATTCATCTCCAGGTTTCCCTAATTTGTGCAAAACTATCTCCACATTAAACTAGTGTCCTTCTCCTTTCTGAAGCAAAGCGCAGAGAGGAGGCAAAGAAGGAATGGCTCATTGATCAAAAAGAGACAAAGAATCCATCCAGTGTTTCTGATTTTTAAAAGTCTATGCAACAAGGCAGCAACTTTTGTTGTTTAGCTATTCAATCGGAGCAAAAATCATTCTCTCAAATGCAAAAATTCTTTAAGACCAACAGAAAACATGTTGCACATCTCACAGACAAGAAGAAATTTCTGCAATATTTCAAGTTTGCCCAGGAGAATAAGATAAGCAAGGATCTAAAGGCCTAGTTCAAAGACACAGGACTGCCACCAGCCACAACAGTTCTGTCCTCAGCCAGGACTAACTAGTTCTCTGTCATTCAGTGACAATTCCACTCTCACCGCAATGTGTACAGGAGCTTCCCAAAATCCCCATCACTGAAGACTCACTGAAGTCTGCCCTGAATGCTTTCAGGAAATACTGCAAAACTGGTTCTTTGTGGTTGTGGGGAGAAATGATCCAAGCGTAGGCTAATGCAAAGTAAATCACATTCATCAACATGGAAGAAAGATTACCTCATCTGACATCAAAGTGGCAATGGCTCGGCCAATCTCATGGTATGATTTAGCTTTGCCCTTGGGACCCAGCAAAATGAAGAGAAACCTGAACACAGGGAGGCAGTGGAGTGGTAGGAGGAGAGAAGGAAAAGAAAACAAATATGGTTATGATTCAAAATTTTCCTTCCCTCTGTGGATACAATACGCATACTGCAAAAATTAGATGAAATCAACGGACCGGTTGATTCATACACTACCAACATTAAAAAGACAATGAGAGTTTGTTACACCATTTACATCAGAAAGACGTAAGAGGATTTTTTCCTCCAAGCAGTACACAGAAATACATAGCAATCCTAAATCCCACTGAAGACTAAAAGAGACAAAATCGGCATGATCCAGTGAGCTCAGACACTGTTCTCCAGAATACAGTCAGAATTCTACTGGTACATTACAGTCGCAGGTGAACATTCCCCAGTGTTGAGCAGACAGTGATGAAGAAAAGCTGACAAAACTTGCCAGCTCAGTGCTGCTTATTTCTCCAACAGTTTGCTTCCTCCACAGCCACTAGCCTCACTGGGGTAGTTATAAAGTTGTAGTGCACCAGCGGGATTCCAGCCAATATAATGGATCCAGACTTAGTCATACTTACGCCACAGCCACTGAAATTAAGACTTAGAACAGACCCACTGAGACTAATTTGAACTTACATTAGCCAAGACTAACTGAAGTTTCATTTGTCTCAGTGGGCATAGACTAAATATGATTCAGTTTAGACCCAGCCCAGTGTCTGGAGCATGTCTTAGCACACAATACAAACCCTTCGGGATTTATAATGTAAAAGCACCACTGAGCAGTAATGAGTTTACGATTAAAGACGACAATTGCAGATGCATACCCAAGGTCATGGTACTATACATCTCTTTTGGGCTGGTTTACAATAAAATATACAGCCTCTTTCATGTTATCTGAAACCATTCTTTACAAAGGGAACTGTTTTAATGGCACCTGTAATGAAAATTTATTTGAGCTGCTGATAAAAAATACTTCATGCTAGTCCCCTAGGTGACTATATGGCTACCGAAAGAATCACAGACTCACCCACACACTACAGAACCATAGAATTAGAATGGAACCTTGAAAATCACGTGTTCTAGTCTAACCTCAGGGTAGGATCACTCCTCACGTTCACAGCAGGAGCATAGTTTGGATCTGGGGAGCCAGGAACAAACCACAAAAGTTCATCATTTCTCTACAAGACCACCCTCACGGTCACAGAAAAATGGCAGTTAGCCTTCCAAAGACCACTGAGCGATAGAAGGGTGATAACTGCCCCCCGCCGCAAATCACAGCCCTGGGTCAACCTCCATCAGTCCAGCATAGCTACACCCCTTAGCTTTACAGCAATAATCTCAAGGTTAAGAGAATGCCACCAATTATTCCATCAACAAATCCTTGAATTACCCAACTAATCGTAATAGTATGGGTCTTTTGTAAGTTTTCTTGAGTAAACTCAAGAAGGCATTGTTCCATAGGCTGCATGAGGGTGATTGGGTTTCATCCCATAAAACTGCTGCTGGGAGAGAGAAGGGTCCATGCCCCATTGGCCCCCTAGATCTTCAGTGCAATGGGTCTCTCCCCAAGCAATTGAAACAGTTTTTCAAGATACTGCTCCCTTCGGTTCATCCCCAATGTGGGACAATTTCATTCTTAACCCTTTTGAAGCTGCAGTTGTATGCATATCCGCCATTTTGCTCTAGCAATCCCTCTTTTGTGGGTTTTGCACATTATGCGCAGAAGAGCATCATGTAGGATGGCACTATAACTGGTCACCTTAAATCCCATCTTGGGAGAAGGGTGGGATATAAATAAATTAATAAATAAGCAAATCAGCGTCTTTCTAAGAAATGTACTTCCTGTTTCATTCTCTAGTAGTTGCAGAAGAATGGTAAAACACTATTTTTATTTCATCAAATTTGGTTGGTTTTAACAATGTAAATCTGCATAAAAGTGGGATGGGCAGATTGAAAGCCCTGAGGAAAACAAAAGAATGTTGAGGAGCAAAGGAGGGAGTGAGAATAATAAACAATACTTTTTAGCAGCCACACTATTAAAAAATTTTTTTTAAAAATCAAAACCGTTCTAATGGAATCACAGCCATCATGGGAACCCAAACAAACAGCGTTTGCTGAGATGCTTCATTAAAATCACTTTTGGGGCTTCTGGGACTTCTCTGATTGAATTTCCCAAGATGCAGCTACTAGAAAGACTGCATCACAGCTCACCAAACAAAAAAAAACCTTCTTGCATGGCTTTAGGGGGGAATTATTTGCTTTCTATATTCCAGTCTCCCTTACTAATTTTTTTTTATCTTATGTTTGCTTGACAGGTAAAGAAGCCTAGAACAAGAACTTAGAACATGAGCATGGAAAGACTGGCAGAAAAATTCTGTAACTGGACCCATTCCTTCTCTAGTATCATCTATCTATCCAGCACAGTAATAATAGCTATCAAATGACAGGAAGATCCATTTTTCTCATATGAATTAGCTTTTAAAGAATACATTATCCAAGCAGTAAGCCTTAGTATTGCAAGGTGCCCTTTAGGACCCTCCAGATACTGGATGATGATTACAGGAGTTGTAGACCAAAACACCTGAAAGGCATCACTTTGGGAAACATAGCTATAGGTACTATTGGAGCACATACCTCTCAGAGTGGGCACGGTTGTCTATGTCAAAAACTAGTACACAGAGCCAGAAAGGACACCCAAATATTCACTTTTGACTGTGAGATGAGAAAAGGTCATGTAGAATAGCACTATAAGCAGGAAATCATAAGAGGAACTATGTTGTAGTTCAACTACTGCTGCTGAACAAACTTTCGCTCAATAGGTCTTCATTGGGAAGTTGCCTAAGAATCGCTAGAAGCCATTTTGATGGCCACACTATATGTTTTGTTTTTTATTTTACTCAGGAGTAAACAGGACAGGACACCAGCATGGATGTCATTTTTGCTTGGCTTTTTAAAGTAGTCATTTTATATTTAAATATAGGTTCTTCCCCATCTTCATTCGATTTGAGTAACACATCTCGAGGTGCTCATTTACCGAGTAGGTACAGGAACTTCTGTGAGAGCACCGAGCATAACTGCTTGTTGCAGCCGAACGAAGGCAATGAATGGGGTTTCCAAGAAGTCAACCTCCCCAACGAGTACATTGGAGGCCTCAGCGTCTCGAGGTAATTTCTTCATAAACTTATTCTTCAGCTGCATGAAAGAGAGAACATATACGTACATTATTAGATCAAACACAGAATAGCTAGGAGGCTTTTTACTTAGTTAACCAAAGCTTATACATTCTCAGGGAGATAGAAATCAGACCTAAGAGAAGCCATTTCTTTACTAAAATTTAGACCTTTGATATTTGAGGCCTCTCAGCAAGCAACCTAGGCTATATGTATTCCCACAGCTGTACCAGTTTATGCCACAAGCCTCATCTCATCACCATCTAAACCAGGGTGCACAACTGTAGCACAAGTCAATTTTTGTTCGTGCACACCAATGACAGGCCAGCTTCTTTCTTTCTTTCCTTCCCTCCCTCCCTCCTTCCTTCTTAATTTAAATCCCTCCTTTGTCCTAACATGTGACCCAAGATATTTCAGAATATCAGTTAAAATAAATTACAGTTAAAACAATGGGTAATACAAAAGTTAAAGACATCTAAACAAATAATCACATTAAAAATATTAATTTAAAACAATTTCAAATTAGCAGAAAATCAAAACCAAAAGTCACTTCGGGTGGCAACTTCTGGTTTATAGTTAGATAGCTTTTCCCATACATTTTTTTGGAAGGACCAGGTACGAATAAGAGTAAACTCCTACTCCAGGAACAGTAGGTTGCCATATTTTCAGTCCTTTGCAGGGGGCAAAAATTGCCTACCATTTTTTAAAAATTGATGTGTGAGGGTGTTTGAGATTATTGGGGAAACCTGGACATCTAAAAAAAAAAAGAAAACAAAGAAAAACCACCCCAGGGGACAAAACACAGCCTACGTGGGCCTCATCTTCTCATCCCTCTTCTAAACTGTCTTATGGATCCACCAAATTATTCTAATTTCAGCACCCACTAAAAAAGTAGTACATTCAAAACAAATGAAAAATTCCTACAAACACACCACACATGCAAGCATTAGTGTTGTTTCGATGGCATTCCACTATCCCTGGCTGTGATTTCCTCTCAGCAACTGTTTGCTTCCTCTTATTTGTCTATTTCAGCCAAAGGCAACGCATAAATCAGAGGTGGACAACTGCAACGGCACTTGTGGGGAGAGGACCATATGCTGGGGGGGGCATATTTCACCCTTACGCATACCACACAGGTAGTGCCCACGGAAGCAGAAATGATGTCATAGCACTTCTGTGTTTGCTTTTGGCCAACCTTTTGTGAGGTTTTTTGGGGGGGGGTAGCAACGTGAGGGGTCTTAGGGATTTTGGGGGCAAAAACACGATGTTTTACTGCAGTTTCGAACCATTTTGGGTGAGTTTGTTTTGGGGACTTTTGGAAACTTCAGGGCCCATAAAACGTGGACCCACAGACCATATGCATCCCACAGGCCCCATTTTCCTGACCCCCGTTATAAACGTATAAATAAACGTATAAATAAACAGAAACAAATGAATGAATGTGCCCTCATTGACCTCAGTCTCATTTGCTCATGCTTCATTTTTATCTGAGCAGTCTAATATCCCCTATGTTATTTGACAAGCACCTGTTATCACATCACAAGAGTGATCGTGTGGTCTCAGCAGAAAAATCACCTGGGACACTGGAGCCACTAGGATGAAACAGCAGTGAAGGAGGCTGATGCCAAAGAACTGAGAACGAGGAGGAGCAGGAAGAGGAAAATTGGCCAAGAATAACATCAAAACAATATGAATATTAGCAACAAATGCAAAAAAACTGCTGAAAATTGGGAGCAGGACGATCCTTTTTGATAGTTCCAGAAAGGGACGCAGGACAAGTAGTCTGGCTCAGCTCTAATCTTTACTGCACAGTGACATATTTATTTACAATGAATGGATTGTTTGCTCCATGTCTTTGCTTATTCCTACAAGCTTATTTGCTTGCTCTGCTAGACACTACTCTGAGTTAATTCCAAAAATATCCTTGTCTATCTAGATGGCAGCCAAGGACAATAGTTGTTTAGTGCAGTCACTGCAATTTGCAATATCTCATAGTTACATCAGTGCAAGATTACCCCAGAGGTATACCTTTTGTTTTGTTTCATTTCAAAACTTCAATAAGGCGTTCTTAATCAGATTTCTCCGTAAAGAATAGTGCTATTTCTGTGGCACTTTTTTTCGTTAAAACAGCTACAGTGGCTTAAACTACAAACTCATATAAATTCAAATTAAACTGACAACGTTAACACATCACCAAATGGTTTATGTATGTGCTTGCAAGTCGCCCTTTGACTCACGAAGACCTCATGAATTTCAGAAGGTTTCCTTAGGCAAAGAATACCCAGAGGTGATTCACCATTTCCTTCCTCTGAGATATAATGTACCACATCTAGTAGTCCTTGGCAGTCCCTTGAAACATCTCTTAAATCACCTGCAGCATCCAAGTTTTCTAATATGCAAAAACTTTTGGTGAAGGTTGAAAGACTGATAAAACTATGATATGGCTGATCTAGTTCTATACTAGAGATAAGCAGTATGCATACACTTCTCTTAATTTGAAATATTTATACAGGTCACAGTTTCCAGATCAGGAGTTTGTTTTAAAGTTAGTTCTGCACCACATCATAGCATGAAACGGTAAACCAACAGTACTTGAGAAATTGTCATCAAGCAGACTTTTAAAAATAACACAGTTGCCAGGTTTTTATCTTGTTACAGAGTACATTAATCGCTGCTTCTAGATAAATCACCTGCTTCTCAATATATTGATAACTTTCCAAAGAAAACACTCACTGTCTTTCTCTATATTTCCTTCACACTTTAGCTCTTCTGAATTGTCTTTCACTGATGTCCCATTGTTCACCTTGGTTGGAACAGTATCTCTTCTTATCTCACCCATTTTAATTCTCCCTCCCATTGTCCCTGGGTGACCCTATCACCTCAAAAAGCTTCAGCTAAAATCTTTATGCTAGTAATTCACAGATTAATTCACCACTCCTGATATGTCTCCCTTCATCAAGCCCTGCCTCCCTTAGTCGCTCTGACATGTTCCCTTCAGACATTTTGCCAACAGCTTAAAAGTGTTCACAGAGTTTGATCTTTCTCTTTCGATCCAAACTCTATCCTGTCCTTTCATCCCCTCTCAAGGTGGATCAATATTCACAGGTGATGAAGAGGCCAATCTGAAGGAGAGTGCCCCGAAATGCAACAGCTTGCACTATACTGTAGGAAATGCAACCTTAATATGCATTTACAATTCTGATATTTTAAAATCTACCCTGCACTCTGGGTGCTTATTTTGGAATGATAATATAGAACACAAATAATGAAAGATGGATGAGACAACTCAGACCTGACTTATACTTACTGGCATAAACACGCAACCCTGAGATGATGAAAGAACTAGGACTCAAAGACCAGGGCAGCCAAGGACTTTCAAAACATTTAATAAGACTTTAAACTTGTTTTCTACTCTCATTGTTCCAGCCTTCCAGCTGCAACAAACTATAAAATTCAGATATATAAAGGTGGCTTGTGTATAGTTTTTCTTTTTTAAAAGGGGCAAGATCTGCTTGCTTTTTATTATCTAAAGAGGTACCATGTCCATAGAGTACAATCCCCTGCTCAGTGCAGGATCTTCAGCTAAAGCATCTCCAGCAGGTATCAGTCCAACCTCTTTCTGGAAGATGCCCAGAGAAACAGGCGTTTGGATCCATTGTTGAACCACTCTTACTGTCAAGAACCTTGATTTTGTACAGCTTGGTGTCAAAGGCACTGCTCATTTTTTACTCTGGGATATTTACCACAGGAGTAGGGTTGGGCAAATTCCCCACACATCTCACCATATAAATTCCTAGAAATTGGATGGACTTGCTGAGCAATTTGGAGAATCTTCTGCAGAACTCCATAGAACAGGATACAATTATTAGAGGACATTCTATTAGTAGTTTCAGGTACATTATAGTCAAGAAGCCTTTTTACTGGCCAGCTAAGTTTTTTAAAAAAAAATTTACATTTTTAACTAACTCTAATTTTTTGCATAGTCTTATCACTTTTTAACTTTGTATGTTGTGAATTTTTAACTATTTTTTAAAAAATCTATTGCAAGCTGCTTTGAGTTCTTAACTGGGAAAGCATCCCAAACTGAATGATGATGCTCATCATCATCACCATCATCTGAGCAGTACTAGATCTGTCTACAACTTTGGAAGCCTTAGTTGACTTTCAAATATAAGTATAATAAGCTACAGAGTTTGCACCGTTTTTTTTTTAATATTATAGTGGTAAAACATTTGATTTGTATTCCTTCATGGCTGAGGGTTGGACTTGATGGCCCTTGTGGTCTCTTCCAACTCTATGATTCTGTGACTGTGGAGAGTCAAGGGTCACCCTTTGTCAAACACCCCATCCTGGATCTCCATGGCTCACACCTGCCTCTTTAAAAAAAAAACACCTTAGAAGCAACCTGAAGGCGTTTTATGCTCTCTTTCATAGGAGAATCACACTCCCTGGTGCCTTTCAGAGGCATAAGTATCCACTTGTTATTTAAAAATTATGATCTGGGTTGCAGGGGGGATTGAAGAGCAATCTGAGGAGGGTATAGAATGTCTCGGGGGCCCCATGTGGCTTGTGTGCTACACAATTCACATCCTTGTTTTATTGGAATTCTGTACTCCCACAAAATGTGTTGGAGTACCATGTCCAGCATCTTCAACCAACAAAGCCAATGGAATAGTGGAAGTGCTAGTCAAATAGTGCAGAGGGCACCAGGTCATTGAGGCTGCCCAAAACTGAGCCTTGGTAAATCTAGCCTGGTATTGTCCACCACAGCAGGTCTGGACTGTCAGATATCCCCTTTTCCAGCCTGATAATTACAGGTCCCTTTCTCAGTAGACACTACAACTTGGACTTAATATTCTGGTTACAAATACATGTCCCACTGCTGCACTATGTCCCTTTTCTAGCTCCATTCACTGTAGTACTGTGGCGTAACAGTAGCTTGCCCAAAACAGCTATGTAAAATAAATTAATAATTATAATTGTTTTTAATTATAAGGTTTATTTAGTATTATAAGGATTCATTTTTGGCAAATGAAGGAGGAGGAAGCTAATATCAATAGCAAAATTTTGCTATTGATATATACTTTTAAGTTCTATTTGTTAATTGTTGTCAGATAGATGACAGATAGACAGACAGACAGACAGACAGAGACAGACAGACAGACTGACAGGAATATCAAATCTGCTTATATTGAGCAACATGTCTGCCAAGTCAGAAGAAAGCATGTCACAGACTTAGTGCTTTAGAAGGACCATAGCATAAATTCTGACACTAACTTGTACAGACATTTTGCGCAAGACATTGCCCATACACTGGATTCCTTTACAAACAGGTTTCAGAATTAAACTACTGTGCCAGGAATGGGCAATATACAGGCCACGAGCTGCACATGAGACCAAGGCTGTTCTGATCTCTGGGACTCTGCAACCCAATGCCCCCCTGCAACAGAACCAACCATAAACATTAATTACTGCTCTTGAAAGCATTCAGGGGCAGCAATTTTGCATTAAAACAAGGAACAGGGCCCCACTGTATCTTGTTGTATTGCACCCAACTGAAGCCAAAAAGTGGGGATTTGGCCACTTCCACCTGAATTTTTGCAGCCATTGAAGTCTGCAGTGGATCCTTGGGTTGAAAAATCAGCCCCTGGGCCCTCAATATTTGCTTATCCTTGTATAATGCAAAAGGTACCTCCCTTTCACTCAAGGCTTCTAGGGTGAATCCAGGACATTCAGCAACCAGATAGTCACTAGAAAACTGCCAGCAATAGCTAAGATTAAACAATGGCTAGCACACAGCAAAGGGGGAAAAAAGAAGAAGAAGAAAAAGGAGTCTGCGAGAGACCCTTATACAATCCCTCAATGAAATGAGCTCTGAGCAGCAGGAAGTCCTGAACACATTTTTGCTAGGGTCCTCCCTTGTCCAGGCCAGCTTCCTTTTAAGCATTAGATTTAGCAATGGCCAAGAAAAAAAGAGGGAGACAGAGAGACTTTCCTGTTGATATGGAAACACAGAAGTCAGGAAAAGTGCCACAAACACTGGGACAAGGGAGTTCTGTGTACATCATCAATTCAATGGTCCAGCTGGCTACGTTCATTTCAACACACTTTGCATCTTAAGCAACTGCCCTCCCCAAAGACAGGGGCACCTCTTTTACTTTACCATACCTCAGGAGTGATGAATACCAATCTGTATATTCTGCTATTTCCATAGAGCACCACGTAAAACTGAGAAATAAGCATAGCCTCCGATACAGCTATACCAAAGTATAGATTTACACTTCACAGGTTTAAAATTATAGCTCTCAGTGGAGGGAGAGACGGGTATGGGGAGGCCTTTGAGGTCCATGGTCTATGGGGGCTGCCAAGGACATCGAAACAAAGAGAACTGAAGGATTTCTTCAATGGCCTGGGAATGCCAGCGCCGTCAGGGGGGACGGGGAGAGCGTAGCAGCCCAGCTTCCTGTGGAGTGTTCACTTAATCCTTAAACAGGAGGCACATTTTGAAGAACTGGGGGCGAGGGGTTAATAAAGGATAAATCCTGGGTGTTTTATGCTGGAAGATGCTGCAGCTGATCTCTGTTTCCAAACAAAAACAGATGAGTGTCAAAAAGCCACATTTCAACAAAAAAGTACATATCCTCAGAAAGGGAGAAGTTGCTCCTTAGACTACAGCTCCCAGAATTCCACAACTGACATTGCCTAGGGGATTCCGGAAGCTGTAATTCAACAGCTTTCCCAACCTCTGAAGTGCATATTCCCGATTCTAGCCTTAAGCTTACACAGAAATGCACACACACAGAGAATAGCATCCCAGGACCGTCGTCTTCAACACCTTCAAGGAATCTGTGCGGGATTCTTGCAAGGCAGATACAGAACTTGAAATCACTTCATCTCTTTTGCAGTTCCTACCACTATCACGTTTATCACATTTGGTTGCAAGTTCATTCATCCATCTACACATATAAGTCATTCTGAAGTCCATGCATTAAGCTCCTTCTCACAATAAGGCTGAAATGCCACTCAGCTGAGAAATTAAATATTACCAAATAACCAGTCAAAATCTGATCATAGTAAAAATACTGTTGACATTCTATAAACAAAAGGATATCATTTTTAACTACCCCACAAAACTCAGTCAAGTAGGACTAAGATACCTGGCCTCCCTCACCTTCCAAACTCCAACTTTCAACGGCAGCCATCTCTTTCAAATATGGCAATGGCCTTTCCGGTGGAGAGCAGAGAGAAAGAGCCATAGAGGGGAATCCCAGCCTCTGCTTTCGTCATCAGCAACAGTCACGTAGCTGGGGGGAAAAAATAGAGCCGGATGCTCCTCCATGATCCCTCATCCCATTCTCCAATGTAGAGGCAAATGTTCGGAGACGATGGCTGCAGCTGGAAGTTGGAGTTTAGAATGTGATGGAGGACAGATACCTTCATTACCCTTGATGCTCCCAAACTGTTAAGGATTAAAATTACAGGAGGCTTGTCTCATATTCAGCTGAACAACCGTATGGCTAAGAGATTGCTCACTCTGTGCTCCAGCCAACCAAATGTGCAACTTTCTTCCAACATAGATTTACTATATTCATTTGGTTGTTTCTTCCAAAGATCTATAAGCAGACTTTGAGGGGAAATTCTCCCATGGTGGTATAAAAAATTAAAATAATAAAAACACAATTTGTGAAGCATATCAACACAATACTAAGAAAAAATATATGAATACATAATAGTTAATTACATGTTAGTGGGATTGTGTTAATGAGGTATATTGAACTTCTTGTCTTTTATCTTTAGAGATCTAAAACTTTTTTTAATTCCACGTTGTTCAACAATCATTTATTTAATCATTTATTAACTGATTTTTTAAAAAAATGTTATTATTGTACTCTGCTTTGGATCCTGTACCAGGAGAATAATAAAATAGTTAAGAGCAGCCAAGAAAACCAACATTAGGGTATATAAGAAAGCAGCTTATTTGTGGGCCAATGTGAAAAGCAAGCCTTTAGAATCTGTTTGAAGGACCATAATGATGGGAATTGGTGGATGTCAACTGGAATAGAGTTCCATAAGCAAGGGGTGATCCTGCCAAGGTCTTATCCCTTGTGCTCACAAGCCTGATTTTTCCTAACAGGGAAGCACAGAAGGAAGAAATGCAATGCTCATCTCCAGAGTGCAGGCAGCTTAGAACAGGAGAATGAGGTCCTTCAAGTAAACTGGACTCAAATTGCTAAAGGTTTTAAAAGCCCCAAATGTCATAAAATCATAGAATCATACAGCTGGAAGAGACCACAAGGGCCATCCAGTCCAAACTCCTGCCATGCAGCAATCTACAATTAAAGCACTCCCAACAGATGGCCATCCAGGCTCTGTTTAAAAGCCTCCAAAGAAGGAGACTCCACCACACTCCCAGCGAGTTAACTGCACTGACTAACTACTCTTACTATCAGGAAGTTCTTCCTAAAGTTTAAGTGGAATCTTTTCCCGTAGTTTGAATCTACCGCTCCATATCCTAGTCTCTGAAGCAGCAGAAAATAAGCTTGCCCCATATGACATCCTTTCAAATATTTAAATATGGGTGTCACGTCACCTCTGAACATAGACTTTTCCAGAAATACAATGACACCCAATGACCACATCATGGTCTCATGATGTGACCATATCGCAGCAGCTTCATTCTATACCAGGAGAAGTTTCTGAACCACCCATAAAGGAAAAACCCATGCTAAGTGCATGTCATTAATGGATGGATAACTGAAGCAAGGTCTGTCCTTCCTGTACTGACATTTTTCTGACCCAGCCAATAAAACTGTGTTTTACCTGAAATTATTACCGAGGGTCAAAAATCCACTCAACTCCTGACTCTGCCAGGCTTCAACTTTTTGACCATCACTTTTGGTCACACTCTACCTACAAGCTACCTCCCTGGATCTACCTCATCTATGAGATTTTATCTTCAATCCTGTCTTTAGCTTCTAGATTTCATTATCTCTTACTATCAGCTCACCTGATTCTATCAGTCTTGCCCTCTGACTAAACACAGATTCCAGTAACACTCAGCCTCTGTCTTCCTTGGTTTTGACCAAGAGCTCAGACGTTTTGGAATCAAAACCAGGCAGTTTGAAAAGCAAAATTAAATGCTAGGTAACTAAAAAGAGACCTCTCGGTGGGATGATGTTAACAGGCAGGTTTTTAATATCTGACTTTCTCCATGTTTCAAAAGTACTTTCCTGTGTCAAGAAGGAGAGACTGGTGCATCTTATTCTAAATTAGCACTTCCCTGTTGTTCTGACTTATTAGCACAGCACGTAGCTTTCACTGCCTTGCGGTTCCTATACCTTTCAACTTATTGAGTTCAGACAGATCACCTTTCCATTCTCAGCAGTTTCTAAATATGGAAAATGGGGCCTTAAATTAAGTACTAGCCAAAGGAAAATTCTATTTCCGTGAATGAATTATGAAGCAAGCAGGGTTATTCTTTAAATATACTGATAGGTGCTAGTCAGTTATCATTTACAATCTCAAATCAGCATTTATATTTTGGAGGAAATCCTCTTAGTTATCTTAATAAAGTGAATTGCTGGAATAAATGCACTATGTTTATAAAGGAGACAAAGGAAGAAGAATGAAAGTATTCAACATTTGACAAACTTGAATTTAAAACAATTAGTAAGCACTTCGATGGTTAACTATCATTCTAAACATATAACAACAGCTGGAATTTTGCAGGGGGAAGGATTCTGTGCTGGTTGTCAGATACCTTGTGACAACTTACACTCATTAAGCATGAAAGTTCTTGTTGTTGTGTGCCTTCAAGTCAATTCCAACTTATGGTGGGTGACCCTAAGATGAACCTATCATGGGGTTTTCTGGGGCTGAGATTGTCTGATATGCTGAAAGTCACCTAGTGGGTTCCATGGCTGAGTGGAGGAATTAAACCCTGTTCTGCAGGGTTTTAGTCCAATGCTCAAACCACTATACTTTGCTGGCTCTCACAGAGGTGTAACTACAGGTTACAATTAACACAACCTGGATAGGAAATATATATATGTACCATTTCATTCCATTATGGGACAAAACAAAGCATAAAATGGGGAAAAAACTACTTTGTAAGGACAATGCAACACAATAATTCAGAGGATGTAGGACTCTCTTTCACTGAAGGCTTTTAAGCAGAGTTTGGATGGTCACCTCTTAGGAGCATTTCAACTGTGGATTCCAGACAGCTGGCAGTTGGACAAGATGGCCCTTGGGATCCTCTCCAAATCTACGATTCTGTAATAAATAACAAACATGAAGCTGCCACCAAAAATGCCAGCTCCATGTCTTACTATCCTCCTCTACAATGTCCACATATGCCATGCCCTGGCACCATTAGGATGTGGGTTTTATCACATTCTGGACCACTAGTTGCTCCTGACAAGAGCAGGAAGATGCAAATCATAATGACATAAGGAAACAGAATAAGTTCAATTAAGAATGACAGGAGGGAAGAGATTTCATGCAGGACTACCAGCCATTCTATCCCGAAAACCGTGTTTGCAGGATACTGTGTCCATTTTCAAAAGTGTTTTGCCACTCAGGTGTAGCAGGGTATATTTTATGCAAAAGAAAGTAATAATCAGTGTTAGAAAGTATAAAGCAAAGTAGTAGTAGTAGTAGTAGTAGTAATAACAACAACAATAACAATAACAATAATGGGACAGGCAACAAATCCAGCAGACATAATTCTGCAGAACCCTCATCCATGTTATATGATGTTATTTACATCATGCCAAGGGAGGAGAAGAACACAGTCTGGAAAAATGACCATGCTGCCTGGAGTTTCTGGGAACTGTAGTCCAAAATGGGAACTTTTCCAACCTCTGGAAAAGAGACTGAACTTTGTTTTAGCATCAATTAAAATTGGTTAGAAAACAGGAAAAGGGGGAAAGTATCAGACGAGCATGCAAAGTTCAGAAAACAACGCACAACAAAATGCATCCCCAGCAATTTCAAATTGCTCTATCTGCTTTTCTGAACTTTTTTTTCCTGAATAAAGCCTTACTAGAATACAAATTAACCTGAACCCTGGTTACTCTCTTACTACAGTGCTGACTGTAGTAATGTTTGTGGGAATGTGGAGGGAGGACTGTATTACTCCCAAATTTCTCCAGTTAAAGATTCTAGGAACTATAGTTGGAAGAAAAAGCTTTTTTCCTAGCTCTGAAATAAATTTATGTAGATTATGCTGTCAGTCTAATAATAATTTAGACCATTTTTGTAAGAAAGCATGACTTATCCATGGGGTCATGACACTGATAGTCACATGAACACTTTGGCTCAGCTTAGTCATGCCAATCAGACAACCTAGGGCAGGATATTAACAAAGCCCAGATATGTTTGGCAAAATTATTCCACCCATGGGATTACAGAGAAGGTCCTGTGTGTAAGATCTGAGTGGGGGAAAGCAGTAATTCAAGTGCCCCAGCACTAAACCCGCTAGTTTCTAAGAGAAGTCAACCTGCCCTCAGAGCAGATTACACCCAGGGGTCTAAAACAAAACAAAACAGACAAACAAAAATCAGGAATGAACTCTATTAATAAAACAGTGGGGCTGCAGGAACTTTCTTCTCCAAATTTTCCAGTTTCACACTGCCATATTTTACACCAGTTAAAGTTTTCAGAGAGGTTCCCAAGGCTGAGCCACAAAGAGTACACTGAGTAAAAATAATCTCATCTCATCGTGGCTATGGCATATATGGTCCCTCCCCATGATTTTGCTTTTACATAAAAAGACAGGCTTTAACTCAACTTTATACATACATACACACATACATACATCCTACAGAGAGAGAGACGATTCTGCACTAAGCTGTGTTAAGTGTAAACTAGAACCTGTCAGTTTGTATTACAGTCAGATTTATAGCTGAAATGTTAAAAACACTGGAGAGGAAACTTCACTTAAATCAATTTTTAAAATCATTTTGTTTAAACTATCAGTTGCTAACTGGTCTGATAAGGGAGATGTTTAAAACAGGATTTCATCCACCACAAACCTTTTGTACACAGAAAAGAGTGGAAACTCTTTGAAGACAGCAGGCTGAACTTGGTAAACTGAGACTTTTACCTAACCTCAGTCAACTTCTGAGCTTTTAAAGAGATACTTCCAAAATTAGAACTGTTAGGTGATGGCTAAAAACCTTTCGCATGGCTATTTTCAAATGTGAGCAAATGTTGAGCATTCCAATGCAATTTCAAAATATTATATTCAAAAGTATCCAATGTGGAAATTCTACCAGTTTTCACACAACACAAGTATTTTGGAAATCAAGCTGCACGTATCTTTTGCTTTCCCTCTCTGTACCAAGAATAGGTTTTCAAAGTGATTTGCTCATCTTGATACAAATAAGGTTGTTATGAGCACAAGCAAACCTCTGTTTATCAACATGCTGGCTTCTCCATCAGTCTGGCTTCCAGTGGACAAAGACAAGAGAGTGAAACTAGTTTCAATTTTTGCATATTTACTTCCTAAGCAGAATGGCATTTTAAAACACAGCCTTGAGGATTTTCAAACCTCTGGTCAAGGTAGCAGAACAGTGAATACAAGCGTTTCAGCCAGCAAGGGAAAGACAAAAGTCTTTTCATCTACCTCAAGATATGACTAATAAATGATTTCCTTCCTATACTTCCCGTTTGATTTTTTTTTTTTAAGCAAGCACATAACACAACTCTTTTTGGTATTAAGGCAATTTGAAACTGCAGTAAGAATATATTAAAATCTCCTGGTGATTCCTGGTTTGTATTTACATAAATTTTCTGGCCTGTATTCTGTTTTTACATGGTCATTATGTTCTCTTGCAACATCTATACGAATGTCTGGTGTGTTGATCTTTGGTTTTCTTTGATTCTGTACCAATTCAGTGTGCTAAATTTTTCCCTAGAGCATCAGGAACAACTACCTTGTTTAAATATGGGACAGTATTTTGTCTTCTGCCATGTATCCAGCCAAGCAATTCATTTACCTGCAAGAACATCTAAATGACCATAGACAATTTACAACTCCATTTTCTATGACTGTCCTCTCTCAGAGATGGAAAGTATATTTGAAAATCTTCAAAAACAGTTGAAAAACAAGTTTCTTCAGTGTAAGGAAATTCCGACAAGAGGAATCCTCGATAGGTGACAAACTTCATTTTAAGATTTATTCAGCATGGAAAGCATGTTTGGGATTTTGGCATTTTCAGTTCAGAAAACAGAAAAATAACATTTCTCCAAAGAAAATGCTGTTTATTTGCACAGAAAACCTTTTTCTTTTCTGCATAGAAAACTGCATTTTCTCCAAAGAAAAACATCTGTTCTTTTAATAAAGAAAGAGTCCAACAGTCCAAACAGTTTCTAAAACCTGCAGGATTTTCAACAACTTCTTTCAACAAGGGCAAAAGTGGTAAAAGTATTTGTTCTTGTCTGCAAGAATGAAATTTACAAAGAAATCTCTCACCCTGCAAGATTGCTATTTGTTCCTGCACTTGACTAAAACCTTGTTTGCCTGGACATCTGAGCTGCTTAGTTGTAATGTTCACAATTTCCTGCAATTTAAATTGTTTTGTATTTGTCCTCTGGTTTCTTTTTATTGTATTGTAAGTTTACTGTGGGGGGATTGCTTTGTACACCACCTTGCTGTTGATGGTGATGGTGGAAGAGGAAGAGGGCAAAGAGACTTTTATTTATACCCCACCTTTTCTCCAAAAACAAAACATTCTTCTAATTTCGGCTTGAGAGGAGTTTTGAAAAAAAGCAGCTAGCATCCTGTTGAGAAGCTGTGCTATCGTAAACCAACTCACAGCTGCATAAAATTGAATTGTGTCATTGCGCAACATTCATATTCTCAGGAGAGATATATCTACGCCATCAGGATTATTATATTAGCAGAATCAGCAGCATGGTCATTGAGCAACAATCCTCACACACATGTCCTGTCGCACAATGGGAGGCCCCACTGCCAAACAGGACATCTTGTATGATATCCATTGTGCATCATCACAGTTCTCTAGCATGGCTGCCTATCATGTCAGCAACGTAGCTCAATCACTGTAAAGGTTACACATTATAGACTACAGTGCAGGACCTAGGCTAAAGTTTTTGTATCTCACTGAGCTAGCAGTATGTAACTGGATGAACTCTGCCATTAGATTATCCTAATATTTAAACAGTGGTAGCCACTGGCAACAAGAATTTGCATGCTGCAAAAGTGACTGGGCCAGCCCCATTCTTCCTGTAAGCCCAACATAGAAACCATATAGACTGTTACAGAAGAGATGGAGCTCTTTGCTTGTCACCTGCCAGGAAGCTAGTGAAAATGTTGCAAGCTAGTAAACATTATGAGTTTATCAAAGAAGCTTCATTGGGGTTCTCTCCACTAGGTGATATTTATATAGGGAATACACCTAGCAAAAATTAAGGTTCTTTTGCCCCAATCCAGTTTTAGCTATATAACAAAAACTGGATTTGCACATAATAAATTTTGAATTGAATTGAATTTTGAATTGAATTGAAATGAAGATGTGCATAATAGTATGCAACTACTGAAAGCAGTATAACAGTGCAGACATGCAACATCTACACTACAATGTTCTCTCAAATAAATTTAGAAGATCCAGATCCAGCAAGAGATAGTCAACCAGAAAGGTTCATACCTTACAGTTTGTGATAAAAATAGCGTATCAGGTCAAATTAAAAACTTTATAAAGAGTTTGCCTATGGAACACTACCAAGAATTCAGGAAGCACGAAAGTCATCTTCAAATGTCTGAAGGCCTGTCATAAAGAACATGAGGCATACTTGTTTCTTGCTGCTCCAGAGATAAGACCCAAGCCAATGGGTTCAAATTACAAAAAAGGAGATTCCAGCTACATATCAGAAGGAACTGATAGTAAGAATTAATCAACTGTGGTATAGACTAAGTTTTTTTGACAGAAGTTGAATGGTCATCTGTTGGAATGCTCTGGCTAAGTATTCCTATACTGGCACAAGGTTGCACTAAATTACCTTTGGCATGGCCACTGGTGTCCCTTCCAGTTCTACAGCTTTATGACTTTATGGTTCTTCACAGCTTTAGGGTGCAGAAGAAACATTAAGCAGGCCAATCAGGCAAATTCCAAAATATCAATACAGTGCTATTCATCTTGGATCTTAGACATCTAATGAGGTAACAAACAACTTGCTTAGATAAACTGGATCTACAGATTTGGATGGGGGGCAACTTGCATTCAAGCAAATGTGATTTAGAACTCATATCAAGCCTTGACGCTAGACACAATAAAATCAGAACTAAGGCAGTGCAGGGGTCCTATTGGGATGTAACAGGCAAAGCCAAAGTACACAGATCCTTCATGTACTGCCATATCCTCTTCTGGCTTAAGTTATGAACAGAACTTATTGGATGTGAAGGAAGAAGGGAATCTTAACAAAATTCAGAGTTACTTAACAAGAAAAGAATAGAGAGGGTTGGTTTTGCCCACTAAAAGGAGAGAAGAACAGAACAGACATTATAAACTAACAAATGACACACTCTCAAGTATCTTAAACACAGCCTAAACTGTGAAGCAAGGATTTGCTGTCTCTCTACTAGCAAAAACACAATGAGTTCTCAAAATGGCCAGCGCTTGAGAGTGGTATCCAAATTTTCCCCTTTCCTCAAGCTCTGGGGTTTTTTTGAACATCACATACTCTCTTGGCACAAGAGGATGATGTAAAGCTTACCTGCTCTTTGTCAGGTTTATCAGAGATGTCATTCAAACTGGAGGAAGTCAGGTTTCTGTGCGTCATGGCTGGGCTGCCTGCAAGCACAAGGTCAAGAACAATTATTAAAACATCACCTGGAGTGTAGCAGCAAAGGACACAGAGGCTCAGCTAAAGCAATACTTGACCAAGGCAGTCTGCAAATTACATGGAGGGCGTCTGAAGCCTTAATATAAGAAAATAGGATATAAAATATTAATATCTAATCTGATCTCAGATATACGATGATCCCATCTGCCAAAGCAAGAGCCAAGATCAAGCAATTGTAGAATAAGTCTATACTCTCCAATATCACTCCTTTATCCTCCATAGACTATGGTGGGGACGGGAGGGAATAGCATAGTAGTACTTTTTCCCCTTATTTCCTGCTTCTGGGATTCCTGGAGGCAGCTCACAGACTACAGTACAAATAGAGTTTCAGGACTGATCAAGCAGAGGTCTCCTGAAATTCACTCTTGACCTGACTTTCTTCATTTGAGCAGCAAAAAGACAGTAGTATCCTCAGTCCATTGACTTAGCTCACCAAGAAGTCAGTCATAATTTGAGTAGGTGAACAATAACCTGCCAAATAAGCAACTTTTCTCCACTTGAACTTCAGAGGGGAAGCAATGTTAAATGCAACAAGCACCGTGCACTTTTAACAGCTAAAATCTAGAAGTACCCCCCCCAACCAATCGTGGTAAGCAAAGTGTGAGCCAGCATGGTGTACAACTCTGGAAATCAGGATTCAAATCTCCACTTGGCCAGGGGAACCCACTGGTGATCTTGTGCAAGCCACGCTCTGTCATTCACAGAGGAAGGCAAAGCAAACCTCCTCTGAAGAAATCTTGCCAAAAAAATCCTGTGAAATGTTCATCTCAGGATTTTAAGTCAGAAACAATTTTAAGGCACCCAATAACAACAACAACTAGCCCCGACCAAAGAGGGGTGGGCAAAATGTAGCCCTGGTACTGCATGTGGCTCTCCAAAGCTGTTTTTGTGCACCTCGATCCATTCAGACTTCCCAAACTGCCTCTTCTCTAGACAAAAAAGAAAGCTCTAGGAGTGGCAATTCACTTTTGAAACAAACTGTAGGATCTCCTACTAACATCAAAAAAATGCTCATTTTTCAAAACCAGAAAGTTGACTTCTAGCCACATCCACTTCTTTTTGCTTTTGGTATGTTTAACAGTCTTTGCCATCCATGGAGGGGGGCAGGGACAGAAAACTGGCCCCCAGACCCATCCCAATTGCCCATCCATGCCCTAAATGTCAACAAAGAGTGCAAGGAATTTACTACATCTTCATTACTGCCTCCCAGATATTTAAACACAAGGAAGTAGGGGGGACAACAAAACTTTTCTAGTGCAGCTTAAGGCTCAGCAGCTATGCAAAGCAATCCAGATCACTCAAAAATAAACACAAGGCCAACAGGACAAGAACACTTATTGAGGAGAGATTAGAATTGCAGCTGAAGATCCTTTCTGGAAGCAGATGAAGATACCTCTGACAATGTAATCTATAAAAATCACCTTGTCATTACTTTCATAAAGCTTGGTTCCTTTTCAAGTGCTGCTATTCAAAGGGAAACTTGTGGGCTGTAGTTTTAAGGTTCAGTGGAATTTAGGCAGCAGAGAGAAGCCAAGAAAAAACATTTTTTTACACTAACAATAAACTTTGGAAATAATCTAAAACTTATTACCAATTTAGTTTCCTGCTCCTGGAAATACATGACAGATATCTACAATATGTATCCTTTGAATCTATGCAGATTTAATAGCAGAACTACTGAACCAAGAGAAAGTGCCCCGTTTGGACCATTGGTAGGCATCAAGCAGGATGAAGAAACATTTTGTTCTTTTTTCTTCATAAATGAAACCATCCTGCCTATGTTAATTCTGCCTGGTGTAAGCAGAATAATCAAGATCAGAGACAAATGCATTAAGAAGATACCTGGAGACCTGGGCCTTTGCCAAAAATGGCATAAACAGTGGCTTACTCTGACCAAAATGCAGACACGTGGAAGAAATCCATCCTGTGACACAGGCTGCTAGTTGAAATTTCATGAACCTACAAGCTATAAGATTTTAGAGTCACAGAACTGTACCAGGACATAAGGGGTTCCATTAGAAAGATGGACTGCATCAGTCTCTCCCATTGTGGCTGCTGCCTCTACACCCCTGCACCTCTTTCATGAGTAATCCCTGTGACTTGTAAACAATGCTGTGCCAATCTGACATTCTGGTTTGGCTAATGGCACAGGCATACACAGAAAACTCACAAACCACTGTACTGCACTACATTGCAATTCCCCAGGTTTGCATGGATGATAATTTTACGCAGGTACTTTCTTTCAGTGATTCCACTGGAAGAATTGCTTCATTCTCCTTGACTAAGACTGCTGGATCTTTAAAATGCTTGTTCTTAGAAGAGCTTGGGAAAGCTACATTTTTGGATTATAGCTCATAGAATCTCACTATCCAGTACAGCCAATGCAGCCAACAGGACCGGGAGATTCTGGGAGCCACAGTTAAAAAAAAAAAACTTTTCCAACCTTTGAGTTTTGGCTTCATATCACTCCGTCTGAGATCATAGCTGGCCAATTAGAAAACCCACTTCACCAACATAACAAAATGTTGGTAGACAAGATCGGCACTGCTCATTCCAATGCCAAACAGCTGGCTCTAAACATATCCTTAGTGACCACTTCCATACAGTTGACCTACCTAAAGGTTAGGTAAGGCAACTGCCTTACTTAAAGGTTATGTTTAGCTACACATTAAGCTAAAGGCCTTAGTAAGAGTGGCTGGTCAAAGAACTTCCAAAAAAGTAAAGACCTGCCTGAGCTTTTGTGCTTAAACTCAGAACAAAAAGATGTTAGAAAGAGCACGAGAATGATCTGATCACTCTACCAAATGAAGACAGCACAAGAAGAAACATGTGGCCTGTGCTCAGGGTTAGAACTGATACGTTGGTAAATAAAATCATCTGGATTTGGCTCCAGGAGGGAAGGGGAGACAAGTCTCACTTTCAACTCACTTACACTGTAGATTCTCACAAATACGCAAACTGACTGAGCAAATGGTGGTACTAACAGAGCATAGGGGTGCAAGAGGCACGTGTTGGCTTGGGACTGGGGAAGTTCAGATCCATTTAGAAAGGACTAGGCAGACTCAACAAATCACTAGGTACCATATTAACTCACAGGATTGTTGAAAGGACAGTTAAACATGATAACACTCTCCCCGTGTGGTAAACTTCCACCACCAAACTGATGTGCAAGCAAAGCTGGTGTGTTCAATTCAGCAGCATAATGGATAAGAAAGCCATTCTTGCATCCCAGCTTTTCTACCAACTTGCAGCTTCTGCTTTAAAAAAAAAAGATTGGAAGCTGCTTCCACATGCAAAAATACAAATGGGAAACTTTAATTTCTCTGTAATCTCTACTTTTCTCAAATTGATCACGAAAACATCCCCACCCCCAAATACATACAGACAAACCCTTTGAGCACAACTTTCCCAGGAAACTGTACTCCCAACCCCACCATCCACTTACTTAGCCATCCCACGCTGGGGCTGCGCTGCACTCGGATTTCATCATCCAACGTGCGAGTTGCTAGGCAGGGCACAGAACTCTCAAGCGGGCTGCGGGCTTTAGTGTTGCAAGCAGAAAGTAGAGCAGGAGCCAAGAGTAGCAGCAGTAGTAGCAAGGCAGAGAAGGAAGACAGCAGAGTTAAGAAGAAGAAAGAGAAGAGCTAAAGCAAATGCATGAGCAAGAAAGTTAAGACAGAAAAGCATTTGGACACTCATGTTAACACACCAGAGTGCAACACACATCCACACAGCAAGTAGACATGACTCGGGTATCAAATTCCTGTAGCTGTGCATTTGTGAAATGTTTGAGGTCTTGTAAACTTTGGCCCTTTTGAAGCTTTCAAAGTTGCAATTAGTTTCAAATATCTATATTTGTATACACAGAATATTAGGGGGAAAAAGTGAGGAAAAGAAAACACCATGATGCACTCAGAACCGCAGTGCAATTCATTCACAGATAATGCATGAAAGTTAGAATTTAGCTGTGATTTACAGGATTTTGCCCTTAGATGAAGTAACTTATTCACACAACTTGTTTTCTTCCCTGTGCAGACAGAAAAAGCCAAGCTCTATTCACGAATCCACACCTGCAAAGTTCTCAACTATAGAACTGTACTTCACTCTCCTGAACTACAATATTTGTTTTCTCAGACAGGGGTCTGAATTATCTCCTTAAATGACAATTCCCAGAATTCCATAGGGTGAAGACATGGCAATTAAAGTACGTGCTATAAATTTGTGGCATAGAGGCACACTATTTCTTCTTCAGTCAGCTAGGCATTGCTCTCCCCTCAGGTATATGAAATACTCTTTGAGAGTTTCCTTTTTCCACTTTCCTCTTGTAGGATGAAAAAAAAAAGGCAAAGAAAAACTGGATCAATCCTTTTAATGGAAGCAACTTTGCACTATTCTGGTTCATTCAACAAAGGAACTTTAAAATTTAATGCACTTCCATTTGCTTTAACCTCATTCAGGGACGGTTTCTCTATTCTGGAGGAGCAACCCCATTAACCTATGGCCAGAAAAAACATAGTAAGAACTGAAAGAAATACTGTGGCACTTGAAAGAGTAACAGATATGTTGTGCCATAAGCTTTCTTGTCTAGTTCTCAAGGCAAACAGAACAAAGCTTATGTCACAATAAATCTGTCTGCTTTTAACTACTGTTTTTTCCTTCCCTGTATTCCTAGGGGCAGGGGTCTCTGCTCTTCCGATCACACTACATTGTTACAGTGTCATACTCTTGAACTGCCCATGCAACATCCCATGGAATCCTGGGAATTGCAGTTTAGGGAAGGGCAGTTGGAATTCTCAGCCAGAGCAGTCTTTGCCCTCAGTAAACTACAAATCCCAGAATTCCACAAGATGCTGCCATGGCAGTTAAAGTGGATGCAGCACTTCAACAGTGTAATATGACAGAGCAACAAGCAATCTGACATGTCACAGTGTATTGTATCACTGATCTTTTTTTGGTAAAGATGCTACAAGGACTTTATAGTAGTTAGTGCAAATTAAACTAACTTTAAAAGGAAATGAGCAAAAAGTTCATCTTTCCAGTACATATATTTACTTAAAATGTATGCATAGTAGTTGGTTGATATACAAATATATAATATTGTACCTTTTTATACTAAATAGGAATATCATATTATTTACGTTTCTTGTTCTTAACAAGAAAGGAGGTCATTGATATATCCCACTGATTATCAAATGCCACAGGATTTTTTTGTTCTTTGGTCAGAATCAAAAGGCCAGCATGTTCCTTCTCGTTGTCCTCAATTCTAGTGCATATTCCCCCACCCACCCAAAAAAAAAAACTTCTGCAGAGTTTTACATGTAAGTATTGCATTTTATAACCTTGCATATTTAGATTATATGTATTTCTCAGTTTGCTTTATATCAAATTGTAATTTTTGTATTTTATCTGGATACTTTATTTTGCAAGTGTATTGTATAATTTCATATTTTTACTATCCCTTCCTTCTTTCTATGTGTGTGTGTATACAGTGGACCCTCCCTTACAGCAACCTGCATGTGCACAAATGTGAGGTCCATAATGGTCCATAATGGACACTGGGCACGTGACCATGCTCCCATGGACACACACACACATCGTGTCCATTGACTATAATGGGACATGACACTTCATGTTTTTTGTTTGTACACATTGTACACATATATTCCAGCCTGTATGCCTTTTGCAGGAACCACTGTTTTTGGTTGTTTTATGTGTGAAGTGCCATGTACATAGTTGACATCATACAAATAAATGAATAACAAAACCAAAAAAAGGACACAAAAACAGTTTTGTGTAAAGAACAGTATTATCTGCACAAATGAATTTTTCCCCCCAAAAAAATCCCAAAATGAAAAAAATGATCACAAAATATGCAAAAATTCATAATCTCACACAATATGGGGAAAACACTTGAATTCTGAACTTTTAATTAAGCATAAATTTACACCCTTAGCCTACACAGTCTTGAAATGCCGAATAGTAAGTTCCCTATATGATTCAAAGCAGTGCTTTTCAAGCTATCTGATGTGGGAAACTAGGACTTCTCTTTTGTACCAGGGTGCTCCACCATTTTTGTGCCCATTGGCTACAACTATTTCTTTCTTTCCTAGAAACTTGCCCAGGAATGGCAGTCAATGTCTCAGGGACACACAATGTTCCAGAGACCACCACTTTTAGTAGCACTAATCCATACTGCCATATTCATAGTATCCGATCTCAAAAGTCATAGAACCATAGAATCCTAGATCTGGAACAGATCACAAGGGCCTTCGAGTCCAACCTCTTACCATGCAAAAATACACCATCAAAATATTCCCAACAGACGGCCATCCAACCTCTGTTTAAAAACTTCCAAAGAAGGAGAGTCCAACACACTCTGAGGCAATAGCATATTCCACTCTCGAACTGTTCTTACCATCAGGAAATTCCTCCTAATGTTTAGATTGACCCTTGGAGCCATATATTTTTGCCCCATTTGTCCTTTAACATAAAAAGCTGACATTAACTGAGTGTCTTTGATAGCAGATTATGAATTCAGTGCATACATGCATATTTTAATATGCATTCACAAAATTCAGTTATTTTAAGCCTGGCCGTTTGAAAGTGATATGAGTAATTTTTAAAAAAATCAGATTTAAATTACAATTCAGTTTCTTGTTAATTTTCAATCACTGATTGCATTTAATCAGACCACTTCATAAAAATGTTTCATATTCTGATTAAAAGGCAGTGCCTGTCAGAAGATAAAATTATTTTGGGAACCACATCTGCCCCTGACTATAATAGACCTCAGAAATGGATGAGATAACCAATTTCTATATATAAAGAAATACTAATGTCACAGTTATTGTTTTCCAAATTTCAGAATGCAAATGGTTTTATTTTGCACCTTGTTCTGATCAAGGAAGGAAAGAACAGGTCCTGAAAACTTTACTCATAACGCTGGTAGCTAACTAGAGATGGCTTAGCCACCAAAGACATACAGGTTGGCCAAAACTTTTCAAGCTGTCATTAAATTGTAATTCATATTGAGACACAGGCCTCATTTTCTGATAACAGCACCCAGAAAACAGCTTATCTTCAAGTATTTGGGAAAAAGTTGGATTCTGTTTTGACTTTTACTCATAGCCTATATGCATACCAACAAACAAAAATGCATTCCATTTTGTGATACAATAATGTGGCTAATGAGTCATTTGCTTGCTCTTTTTAAGTGTCACCTGAAGAAACATATCTTCTTTCACAGTCTCTCCTCCTCTGCTTCTCCTTCTGCTCTCATTATTTTAAAATCTCTGTTAATGTATTATTTAGCAGCTTTAGAATAACCTGAATGACACTCAAAGGAATAAAATTTCATTGTTCTGTCCAATAATAAGCCTTATTGTCAATGGCTGCCATTCTGATGCATTTTTAACAACTTCTAGTTTAAATAATTAATCAGGATAAATAAATCATAAATTCTCTTTTCCAAACTATTGTTTTAAATGAAGGGCTAGAGATGGGATCTCTGAGTTTCTCAGCTCTATCATGGTTAGCCGCTTAACTGCAAGGCATGCTAGTATCTTTTCTTGAACAAACATCAATTAGCGACCACCTCTGAATTTCAAAGGACTACATTGGGGCTAACAGGTTATAGTTGAGGTCTGTCTGTCTGACCACGTAATTTCTAAGTTAGTCATACTTACTTAAGTCCTGTTGATTTCAAAGGGTTTAAGGATGACTAAATCTGGATCCAATACTATGTATCTAGGCTATGTGGAATTTGGTCAGCCAATCCAAACGATTATTAGCATGATCACAAGCCAACACTTCTTCAGTCGACAGTGCAAAGTTACTGGGGCAATACGCTAGTGTGAAAATAATTCTGCAAGCATTTGAGTCTTCTAGAGGTTATATAACAGCAGTCTGTTCTGCAACTAATAAAGAACCCTCTCTCTCTCCCTTTGAACCGTTGGTAGGGAAACAGTCAGCCAGTGTTTAACAGGGGAGCTTAAGGTCTCCGTGCCCACTGCACAATCAGCTGCAAAATTGTGGGATCCAGTGTGCTTGCACTGTGGTTTATACATATTATGCTAAATGTGTATAGAGAACCAACACAGTTTATTGGTTTGAGTGTTGGACTACAACCCTGGAGACCAGGACTCAATTCCCTAGAAACCCACTGGCTGACCCTGGGTGCATCATACACTCTTAGCTCCAGAAACCCCTGTGATATGGTCACCTTAGGGTCGCCTTACGTTGGAAATGACTTCAGGGCACATAACAGCAACAAATGTGTACAGAGCCTTGGCCTTAGTAGATACAGCCAACTACTGTCAGAACTGCACACATATTGTGCTTCTAGTTTCTGTATTGTCGCCTTCCTGCTTTTACTTCTGCCAATTATTTCCTATATTTTGACTGATGGGCTTACAGTTTATTCAGAATTAAGGTTGTTGGGGTTTTTTTATTTCAATGGCATTTACTCACACACAGCTTTTAGGTCAGGATGTCATATTTACATATGCATCTATTTTTACATGGTGCTTACAACCTTTACCTTGTATTGTGGGTTTGTTGATCTCTATCTTTTTTCTCAGAAGTTTTATGATTTGCTGTACTAAAATTTTCACTGTGGCATTTGGAACAACTGCAGGGTTGCAGTTTGCAGCAATGTTATTCTACTTTCAACTGGAATATACAAGCAATCCTGTCTATAGAATGCAGTAAATTCCCCTCATTTGCTTCTTTTAATGTGAAACAAGTAAAATTCCTTTTCTTCCATGCTTTTCCCATATCTATATGATTATCTTACTTTTCTAAGCATGCATGGCATTTACAGGTTTAGAAACCTGTCTCCTTTTATTTTATATAGCTGTTCATTCACTTTTAAATTATACTTTTTATCCCTCCCACATACACACAAAAGTTTGCAGTTGCCTTTCCCCCATCCTTAGCTTATTCAGTCCTATGATTAAAGCACTCATGATGCAAACAGGATGACATTTGTTAAAAAGATTTTCAAAATGTGCAATTAGAACTTTGTTGATGTTGTTTTAAAGCCAAATAATTGCACTAATTGCTTCAAACAAACACGAGAAAGGAAATTGAGAATTGAAGGCATATAGCAATTAAAGAAGAATTAGATTTTGTTTTAAACAACCAAATGCAACTTTGAGATTCCTGATAATTTCTCTCTTGTAAAGATGCCAGGGTATCCTATTCTCCATTAATCAACAGAAGAAATTCAACTCTCTTTCCTGTCATGAAAACATGGGGAGGAATAAGACTGTAGGAATGTTGAACTGCAGTTCCTAGCTAGCATCACACAGCCTGCATGGACAAGACTACCTGTCCATTGTTTGAGCATGCCCAGATAACTTCAAGAATAGAATAAATGTATGTTTAAAACTAGGACCTTTAACAGTCTGGGAACCTTACTTTTTAGATTACAGTTTCCAGAATCCTCTATGCTAGCTGGGAGATTCGAGGAGCTGCAGTCCAAAACAGTGATTTTTCCAAGCTCTGAAGTCTAGGAACTCATGACTTTTTCCCTCTGTTCCAGTCTTGTTCATCTATGTACAGCACTTACGTACTCTTTGCAATACAGTAAATGCTATGACAAAGAAAAGAAGAAGCACATCTATATCGATAGACAGAAAGATAGGACTAGCATCCAACGATGGATCCAGCTCTCAAGCATCAGGACTGAAACAGTCTCCGAAGAAATAACAGATATTTCAGAGCCACTATGAGTCCATTATTTAGAGAATTGGTCTGGAATTTGGGATACATGGGTTGTGGAATCCAGCACCTATAATGAATTAATTGTGGTCAATCACACACAGAGACCTGTTCTGTGAATAGGAAACAACTTTAGGGAATACCTTGTACCACAAGAACCTTCCCCCTGTGTTGAGATCAGTGAGCACTATATTGGGGAGAGGGGTTGTACTCAAGAGGCATGTCTGGGTACTGCATGGAGCAGGTCCTTATCTGTGATGGCAGCAGGTTTTGCCCACAGTTTTTCCTGTGAGGTTCATTTGTTTATGCCTTTTTGCTAAAGATGAAAGTACTATTTGAAGAAAGCATCAACATTTTATGCTGCTGCTCTCTGATACTGTTTTATAATTACTACACTAGTGTTTGATTGCAGTTTTGCAGGGTTTTTCTTTTACTATGTATATTGGTTTTGTATTTTTCACTTTGATTGTTTAACATTAAACAGGAATTCCAAAGACATCTAAGCCAAGCAGAGAAACCTCTTCCAATCTCTGCTGCCATGACATCTCTCTTAAGATGAATGTACCCAAGACCTTTCCTCACACATTCCTTCTTAGTGTATCCATACTGAGTAATGTGAGGAGTCCACCTCTGGCAGTGGGTCTTGAAGGGCAGGGAGTGGTGGCAAGGTGTTAGAGGACAGTACTCTGTGTGCAACACACCCCACACTGTTGTAAGTTAGGACTGAAAACCCTGTGCTGCCCAAAGGTGTGACGGAAGACATTTTATTGAAACATGATGTCTGATCAGCATCTACAGAAGGAATGGGGAGTGGGAGCCACCTTCTCCTTTGTCTCTGGCAGTAAAATGTCTTGGGCAGGTCCTGGCAACATAACACATAGAAGCTGGGATGAAATAATCTGGCAGGGGAACATGTCACCATTCTCTCTCACAAAGACAGACATACACTCTCTCTCACACATACCATATTAGGTACAAGCAGCAAAAAGTGGGCTTGGCAAATTAAATATAAAAGAGTTCATAAAAAGGAGCCCATAATGAAGGGACAGAAGTTCATATTGGAGAAGGACTGGAATGAAAGGAAGGCCTTTCTCAACAAGAAATGTCAGGGATGTCAAAAATTGCATAGAAGCATGCTGCCTACTTCCTTGGACCTGGGACCTTTCCTTTTCTTCAAGCCGTTTCTCCTGTCTTTTAACTCCCTTCTCCATTTGCCTAGAGTTTATTCTTTGGTTTCCTGTTTATCTCATACCCTCTCCCACTTGGGGCTATTTTGGGCAGTGCAGCAATAAATTGACTTATAAAGGAGAACTGGGCAAGAGTATGGTATTATTACAAAAAAAAATTAGTAGTGCTAATTATGCTACTAATTTACAGGATACAAGCAAGGTAGTTTATATAATACTGTAGCACACAGAATATGGTATTTGCATTACGCATTTTTTTAAAAAAAAAATAGAAATCACTTATTTCACTAAATAGAATAGCCAGAAACTAAACTGGAAGAACCATCTCTACAGACAAGGTCAGGAAGCTGCCTAGATAGCTAACAGGAAGACTCACATGTGGAAAGGTGCATTTGCAGACAGAATCAAAGTAGTTTCTAAATCCAGCTTCAAACAGCCTAATAACATAGCTTTAACAATTTCTACCAGTCTCTTTATAGCAACTTACAGTATATGTGAGCAGACATATATGGAATATATTATATAAAATTATTCCCCTCCTCGCAAAAAAACATGAATAAAGCATCATGCAAACCAGTGTTACCCACACTGGGCAGTGAGTAGTATATCGTTTCATGGGGGAGGTAGCTTCTGGCTGAAGTTTTCATTTGTATTTGCTTTATTAAATCATGTTTTCAGTGTTACGCCGCAAGTTCTTTGGGGGCAGGAATGCATCTATCTTCCCTATGTAACTCTAGAAGGCACCATGTAATACTGACAGATCTGCATGAATGCCAAAATCAGACAATCGTGCCTATCCGTCAGAGCGGGATAGACCACAAATGATTCATTCATAGTTTATGGAATTCATTCATACTTTATAGAATGAATCATTCATTCATTCATTTATAGGGTGGACAAATCCAGATGTTTCTGAACTCAACTCTCACCATTCCTCACTTTTTGACTTATGCCAGCTAGGAGTTCTAGGAGCTGTAGGTAAACAAAACATCTGGAGGGTCACAGTTGTACGCACTTATTTGAATTTATTCTGGAAGATCCAACAATGGTTAATTTGTAGAAATCCACAGATCAGATACGGGATGTGCATCCCTTCTATTGACATGCACAGCTGTACTCCTGTACGGCAACAATTATTTCAGTAGGCTGCTCTACTTGTGGATGGCTGACTTTTGCTGCATTTATATAGCACTTTATCCTGCAGTCCTTAAAACAATTCTGCAAAGTAGGCTAGTATGATTATCATTCCAGCACTGTAGATGCTAAGACAATTGAGTAAATTTTTGCAATAATGGAAAAAGATGCGAATGTGAAATTTCATCACATTTCATGTTACTGTTGTAGCCACTACATTGCATCTTGAGGCTTGGAGAGGAGAAAGTATTTAGCAACCTCCTTCAACATGACGTCTTCAGGATGTGTTAGACTACAACCCATATCATCCCCACTCAATAACAGTCAGGGATGATGGCGGAAGGGTGTAGTCAAACACAACTGGTGGGCACCGAGTTGGAGAAGGTCGATATGCAGCACTGAACCATGCAGCTCACATAATGGCCAGATTATTTGGCTGCGAGCCCCAAAGAAAGCTCCAAACAGAGCCCTATATGATTAAAAAGACTACTTGCCATCCACACCCCGACACTTTCATACTGAGTGCCTGTGAACTGGAAATAAGAAGAGAGACATATCCTGTCTGTATGTTAACACACATAGGCCAGAGTCCCCTTCATGCACTACACTAGCCCAGCAGCCTGTTACAACTGCAGTTGCACTTTTCTAAGATTACACATTGGATACAAAAGAAGAAGGAAGCAACAGGGCAAAAACAGCCACAGTTCAAAGAGAGGGCATTCTGAGAAGGCTGGCTTGTAAAGCCACCCGTGTCACAAGGACCCATGTGGAAGCCAGGCACTGGAGCAATAGGTTCTCATAGCCAGCATCCTTCCTCTCTCAAAATGGTTATTATTATCATATTTTACCCAAAGTTGTGACTCAAGGCAGCTCCCAACATTGCTCTCTTTCCTCTTTTACCCTTCATATAACTACCCTTATAGTCCTTTTTTTCTCCTGCTGTCACCACAGTATCACTGGGTGAACTGGGTGCAGTTACACCAGCAAAGTGCACAGACAGAATTTGGCCCTGAAAACATATGGTAATGTATTCAACAGACATTTATCTGTCAATTATTGAGGCAGGTAAATCTATTCTCTTCCCAGGACAAAAACTATGATTAAAGATCTAAATATACAAGAGCAGCATGGCCCCTTAGAAGCCACCATTAAGTCACTCTTGCATTGAACAAGGCAAGTCAACAGGTGCCCAAAAGCAAAGCTAAACATTCAATATGATCCTATGATACAGTCAAGTTGGTACTATACCATTAAAAGTAGGGAAGGGCAAATAGAGCCCTGAAGCAGCATGCACTTTCCATGCTTTTTGACCCCTTCAAACTTTCACAACTGCCTTATGTCTCCTTTTAAATGGTGAATTGCCATCTTCTAGAAGCTCCTAGGAATGGCAATGCACTTTTTATGTAGAATCACAGAATCATAAAGCTGGAAGGGGCCCTATGGGCCATCAAGTCCAACTCCCTGCTCAATGTAGGTTGCAACAAGAACCCCTCTGCACTGTTTAACATCCAAAAATACCAAGTTTTCAAAACTTGAAATGGACTTCAAGACACTTCAGAGTTATGGGGGGAGAGCTGCCATTGCTGGCAATCTGTGCAGCCACCAGAGAAAACTGGTCTCCAAATTTCCACAAACAGCCCATCCTGCACTGAAAGGATGCGTGCAGGTGACAATAAAATATTCCCACTTGTAAACATCTGGTTAATAGGAAACTACCATAATCAGGATAGGTACTATTTTTGAAGCTTTCTTCCTGTCACATTAGTTTCCTGTCTGGAGATTACTGATTGATTTGCATAGTTTCATGTTGAGAAATTAATCACACTGCTCGAGTTGCAAAGTCCCAACTTTTACTCTGCATTCTGCATTACTTGGAAACTAAAAGTATTTGCCTCCACTTTCCTCCTGAACCTTGGACTTTTAATCTTTATCTTTCTAACAGGGAATGCCTCCAGAAGGAATAAGCATTTTCTTTATAATACGTCTACCAGGTACAATTAAAAAAAAAATCTTGCTTTCTAAAAGAGACTACCTTACAGCCCTACTAAAACTGTGGAATAATAACATGCAATATGACTGGAATAGCAACTCCTTTGCTTAAGCATTGTTAACTTCCATGTATTCAAAATCATAAACAAGCTTAGCAATCAAGGGAACACAGAACTGTAATATACTTGTGTAATCCCTTTTTTATCCTATGGTTTTTGAAGTTTTTGGACACAACATTGACTACTTTTCTCCATGAGAACTAGACAGGGAAAACCACCTGATTCAATCCAACCTGCTGAGATCAACACTGCAAAGCCTTTATGTTGCTTATCTGTGATTATGCCAACAACCCTTAGAAACTCTGCTTTTTGGAACTACAACTTCCAGAATCCCCCAGCCAACAAGCTTAGTATAATGGGAACTTCTACAAGCTCTAATTAAACATACTATTATTCAAAATGTCTCCAAACCTACCATTGAACTAATGAGTTTCACATAAAATATTTAATATTCTCACATAGCAAAATATTTCATATTTAACTGGTGAGGACATGTCATGTATGTGTGTAACACCTGATGCTTTACTCAGTGTTTCATTTGCGGAAGCGATTAACTAAGCAATTGCCCACAAGCCTACGAAAAAACGAAACACGACCATATCTTTTTTTTTCCCAGTTAGCAGTGGAGATATGGTTAGAGCGATGCGCCACAGCATTAGAAGCCTTCAGAACCAATAACTGATGTGTCGGTCAGTATGGTCTGCTAATCTACTTGTGGGTTAGATGCGTTGCCATGAGGTGACAATGGAGTTAGTCTGTTCGGTGGATCTCTAAGGGGAAGGCCACAGCCCACTGGCCTCTGCATTACCATTATCGGGGTTGGTAAACATCCTACTTGCACTGGAGACAGTCTTCCCGATGTCAGCCAAGGATCGTAGGTTGGATTTTTTGGTCTGGTGCCGATGCTTCCTGAGCAACGTGTAGGTGACTTTGTCCTTCATGTCAAGCTTCAACAGGCCTGTCTCAATCTGATTGTCAACAACCATCTCTGTAGCACAGTAAGAGGTAAACAATGGGATAGGGAGAAAAGAAAGCAGAGGAAACAAATTAAGCAAAGGTGTCCAGAAGTTTGCAGTTAGGATGGTGAATTCCCATCTACCCAACATATATATGCAGGTTAACTTTTCCTGTCCTGTTAACTTTTCCTGACACCATCCACACATCTTGGAGTACAACCCATATTATCACCAGCTAGCATAGCCATTAGCCATGCTGGTTGAGGATGATGACAGCTCTAGTCTAAATACCTGGAGAAAATTTATATGGGATTCTGCAACTTATCAGATCCAAAAGTTCGCTGTTAAATAGCATCCTCCCTTTAATTTTCAGTGAAATGACATACTCTCCTTTGCATTCCATTGATAAATCAAATGAGGAGATACCCCACCCAACATCGAGCCAGAAGTTGACCATATGCAATGGAGGTTTGACCTTTGGCCTTGTTCTTGTAGAAGGCCAAAGGTCAAACCTTTTTGGACAGAACTTCTGGGTTTTATTTCTCTAACTAGTGTATTTACCCAGCATTGCCCAGAATTTAATTTTCTCATAGGCAACACTTGTTACAAATAAGGAATTACCTTACCTTACCTTATCTCGGGGATTAGATGCAGTTGAAATACACAGATTTGAGTTCCTGTGTCTCTAATTCCCCAATACGTCTTGTCCAGTACCTGTAACTTTTCCCCATATTCCCCAATCCAATCTGTATCCAGAGTTATTAACATACAGAGTTTGGGGTCCTGAGGGAATACACTGCCCTCCTTCTTCTTGCTGCTAGGCCTCATCTCCATAGCAACTGGCCTGAGCATTCTGGCTGAGAATTCTGAAGGTCCCTCCCTGAACTGCCAACCCCAGGATTCCACAGAATCTTCACAGCCAGCCAATCATATGAGGTCTTCACCTCACACAGCCAATCGTATGCGGTCTTCGCCTGCCTGACACAGACAAACAGATAAACTCACTCACAAACTTTGACTTTTATCTGGTAGATGAGAGAGACTTGAAGCCTAGCCTTTCATGACCAACATCTACCATCCCACTCAGTGGACAATGATGGTTCTTAGAAAACAGAACAGTCATTTCCTGAGCTTGCTGCCTCTGAAAGCACTTACCTACTACCTGAGGAAGTGATGACGCCTCCAAATCGAGCATGATTGACCCTTTCTCTATGCATGTCCTCAACTCAAACAAGCTGTGAAGGGACAATGTGGCGACGTGTGGTTTACTCCACCTCTCTCCTCCCTGTTCCACTTTTTCTTCAAACTTTATCCACCTGCACATGACAAAAGAAAAAAAAAAGAGTCCACAGAGAAGAATTTAGAAAATGTGCTCCTTTTCAATAGTCTTTTCAGTTGCTTCCAACCGCAAATTCAGCAGTGCAGAGCAGCCAGTCACTAAGAATTCAACTTTATGTGTCATATACATTATATCTGATAGAACAAGGATTCTGATAGAACAGCGGTGATCCAGGGACCTCCCAGAGATCCACAATGCCCTCACAGAGCTTCTGCGAAGGCTTGAAGGAATATTATGAACTTTTACAGTTGAAATGGAAAGAATGAATGAATGAGAGAAAGACAGACAGACAGACAGACAGACAGACAGAGGGTCCTACACTGATCTTAAAGAGCAGGACTCTTTTGCCGGTGATAGACATCATCTGTACAAGGTTTCATTACAACATCTCAAACTGTTCAAAGGTTATTAAAATGACTGTTTGATAGCAAAAAATGTACTCAGCACTTGCTACTTCTGCATGCAGTGAGAACATGCAAGTGAATGATGCTGAGTGGCTGAAGGAAAGCACATAACATCTCTTGCTCGTGTACATATAGCCAGAAGCTGCCTTTATAGCTGCATCAAATTCCAGTGTTGTCCACTAAAGTCCTAAAAATACTGTAATAGGAGTGTGTGCATTTACTTATTTCTCCCTTCTCTCCAAATCTGAAGACCCTTAATGAGCAAATAAACATTTGATGCACTTTAAGGTTTTAAATCTTGAGTTAAGCCTTGGTGGTCCACAGCAATAAAAAACACTTAAAAGGGACCCATGATAAAGAAAAGGTTAAGAAAGGCTGTGACAGAAGGAAGATACAAAGGCATTAATGACAATAGTGCCCTAATAGATCACAAGCACCATATCTCTCACCTCTAACAATGTTTTTTATGTATTCAAACCATACATTAACAGTTTATTTATTATTTAATCAGAATAAACAGGTAGAATCCATTTGTCACTCCTACTGAAATAAATGTACATGCATCATATATATTTTAAGCTCTAAATATTTTTTAAATCGGCCAATTACTTCATAATTATACAGGATTCCCAATTGGCAAGGTCAGTCTTAGCCAGATATTGGATCAAGTCATGAATCAAAACATTTAAATATTTGAAGTGATGTCATACGGACAATGGAGGAAGCCTGTTTTTCTGCTGCTCCAGAGACTCGGGCATGGAGCAATGGCTGCAAACTTCAGAAAGAGATTCCATCTAAACATTAGGAAGAACTTCCTGACCATAAGAGCAATTCAACAGTGGAATACACTACCTTAGAGTGTGGTGGAGTCTCCTTCTTTAGAGGTTTTTAAACAGAGGGTGGATGGCCACCTGTCAGGAATCATTTGATGGTGTATTTCTGCATGGCAGAATGGGGTTGGACTCAATGGCCATTGTGGTCTCTTCCAGCTCTATGATTTTATGATTCCATAATCACTTAGGACTAAATCTAATCATTATTTCCAACCACAGTGGACTTATGGAGTCAATGAAAGGTAAGTTTAGTCCAGCTTAAGTAAGTTTATTGATTCAATGAATCTAATCTAGTTGGAATTAATACATGGATCCAAACCATGCCCTGAGTTTTCAAATATATATATATGTCAAACCAAGATTTGAACTTGCCAGTCTGCTTGCATTTATGGTATCCTTTGGATGTTACTGGAGTGCAACTCCCAGCAAAACTTGCAAGCCCAGCCAGTGGTGAGGCATGTTAGGATTTGCAGTCCAATTTAAAAAAAATTTTAAAAATTTTTTACCGACTTTTGTCCTGCTTTCCTTCCAAGAGAGGATTCAAGGCAACTTACAATAACTTTTTAAAAAGCAAAAACGTTAGTTTACAAAAGTTTAAAAAAAGAATTAAACAATCATGTTTTTAAAACATGATTGAAAACACTAAAACATATTTAAAACATAATTTCCAGTAAAAGATTAAAACTACAGCACACTGCTTTACACACACACACACACACACACACACTACTGCTCCACGTTTATAATCCAAAGACCTACCTGAATAAAAACATCTTCACCTACCAGCAGAAAGAGAACAGGCAGGAGGCCAACCAGACCTCCTGCAGAAGGAAGTTCCACACCCTGGGAGAAGCCACAAAGAAGGCTCTCTCCCATGTCCTCTCCAAACATTCCTGCATAGGTGGTGGGATTGAGAGAAAGACCTCCCCTGAAGAACTTACAGCTCACCTTGGCTCGTATAAGGAGATATGGTTTTTCAGACAGTCTGGACCTAAGCCATGTAGGGCTTTCAAGGTCAAAACCATCACTTTGAATCCTGTCCAAAAATGGACCAGTAACCAACAAAGTTGTTTCAAAAGGGGAGTCATATGATCCCTGTAGCCAGGCTACAGCATTTTGGACCTGCTGATGTTTCCAAACAGTTTCCAAAGGTAGCCTCATGCAGAGGGCTTTACCGTAGTCCCAACAGGATATAATCAAAGTATGAGTCACCATACTTCTCAAGTATCACTTCTCAAGGAAAGGGTAAAACTGGCACACTAGTTTTAACTGTACAATGCACTCCTGGCCGCAGCCGATACCTGAGCATCCAGGCTCAGATCTAAGTCCAAGAATACAGCCAAATAGCCAACATGAGATTTCAGGGTAAAAGTAATCCCATCCAGCACAGACAAAATCCCTATTCCTTGATCTGTTTCCCACTTGACGAGGAGCACTCCCCTCTTGTTTGGATTATGTTCCAGTTTGTTCGCCCTCATAACTGACAGCAGACACTATTAGCACAGAAACACCTTCCTAGGAATTTGGTGGAAAGGAGAAATAGAATTGTGTGTCATCAGCATACTGTACCACAAAATTCCAGATGACTTATCATTATCTCAGAGTGACTAGATTCTCATGCCCACTCTGGGCATTGTAGCTTTTGAAATCATGGTAGTAACTAGGGCCTGTCAATATGATGTGAAATATTCAAGCAAATTATGGTTTCCAAACCTATTTCAAACTATAGTTTGTCCATTGAGACATCATGTCAAATGTGCAATTAAGCTTCCTTAACCATGGTTTGACATATCAGTGCAATGAGAGGTTTTCACTCCAGCCACTTACGTGACAGTGTTACCTGAATGTGTGTCAGAGAAATCAAGCCAGTGCTGAATCCTCCATAATGACAGGAGATGAGATTTAATTTTGCACCTGCTGGACATCTCCCTCCTACACAGCTATTAAAGGGTAAAAGAGCTCCCACAGGGTCAGAAGTTTACAGCCTTTGCTTGTGATTATGAAACAGCCCTTAACCATGGAAAAAAATGTTTGACACACGACAGTGTTTGCTCTTTGCCCTAATCTTCAACTAAAATGAGAAACAGCCCTGCTTCTTGTTCCTTTTTTTCCTAGACAAATTTTTCCAGAATTGCTTCTGCAAGAAAAATAATTGCATATCAATATCTTTCTATCTTACCTTTTTCTCTAAAACTGAGACAAGGGTTTTGTTTTGTTTTGTTTTGTTTTTGGAATAAGAGAAATGCAAGATACGCTTTTTGTTGTGCAATGCTGTGCCCAATCTGACATCATGCTGGGCACTGTGTAAATGCTTAACAATCTCCTACCTGTGTAAGCGACCATGTTATTTCTTAGGAAGAAGCTATATAAAGTGATGTATTGGTTTGCATGTTGGACCAGCACTCCAGGAGACCAGGGCTCAAAATTCTGCTCAGACAAAGAAACCCACTGGGTGACTTTGGAGAAGTCACTCTCTCAGCCTCGGTGGAAGGCAACGGCAAACCTCCTCCGAACAAATCCTGTCAAGAAAACTCCTTAGGGTTGCCATAAGTCAGAAATGACTGGAAAACCACTTCTGTACAGTCCTAGAAGCTCCAGGTGAAAAGAAGCATCTCAGTGCCACTGACATGGGAGCCACAAGCCCCTGCCGCTAGAGAGAAAGCTCTCTGCCAGAGATCCAGAAAGAACACTAACTAGTCAGGGAAAAAGAATACTGAACTAGATGGATCTGACATCTGAAACTGTAAAAAACAACAGAGCTTGAAAAGTTTGCTTTTTTATTTTTTATTTTATTTTATTTATTTATGGACTACTAATCCCAATACTGGCCCATCTCAGATGGAGGATTATACTTCCCAAAAGTAACTTTTCCAAGCTCTGTAACCAGCTTCCCGGGCACAGGCAGGAGAAAGATGAGCGGGAAGGGCATTCTGCCAGGTCATTTGGCCAGTGGGCAAGCCTTAAACTGAGTGAGGAAGTTCCAAGCATCTGGCTATCTTTTTTTTTTTCAATTTATCTATTATACAATGTCTCTTTTTTACAATATATGCTACATATTTTATAATATACAATGTAATATATATCTTTTCATACTCTATATACAATAAAATATATATTTCATATGTATTTGAATTTCTTCATTGTTTCTTACTACCCTATCTACAAGTTTCTTTATTCCTAATTTTTACTTCTTTCCATTTCTTTAAAGCAGTTACTGAATTATCCCCCCATTTGTTTTCTAAATAATTGCATAAACAGGAACAGTACCGATTTTAAAGATCACCAAGTTACAGAGCAGCAGAAAAATTCCCTGCAGCTCCATAACACCTTCATATCAACACAGACCTTGCCAGTTAATTAAAAGCCAAGCTATTAAATGAAACTTCCCAAGTACCCTTCAAGGGAAAAGGGTAATTGTGATCCTCTAGATGGTTGTGGACTGCAACAACCGTACTTCACTGACCATGCTGGCTGCTGCCAATTGAAGCTGTTAGGTTAAAAACATCTGGAGAGCCACAGTTGCCCACGCCTATTTTAAATACAATAATCTTTAGTTGACACAATTTATCAGTCATTATATTGACTTTTCAACAATGGCTGTAACAGCTAGGATTTCCAAGGAAAGCCCTGCAATGGTTTTCCCTAACAAGAAATCCACACACATCCGTGTAACAGTGGAGCACCACACTTTTACTTTCTGGGCTGACCAAGTTTGCTCCAAGCAGAATTAAATAAAATCTTCTGTGCCAAGCGATAACGGCATACGTTACCTGCCTGTAGTGGCTTCTTTCCCCAGCCTGCTCCAGCCTGTGTTCTTTGCTAAATGCAAAGAAATCCACAGAATCCGATGCCCGAGGAGGCTGGGGAACCTTTTATGTATTCCTTGTATTATTTAAGTGATCCTTCACCATGTCCCAGAAGTGGAGGCCAGACACTGTGGGACGACACGGATGAGACACTGGTGGGACACTAGAGAATATTCTCCCCTCATTGGACCAACTGCCAACACTGATGTCAGTTCAGCACCAAGTCAAAACTTGGCTTTTTAGCAACACCTTCAGGACCTAACTGATTTTATTTGATTTGCACATGTGCCATGGTTAGCATTATTTTAAATTATTTTAACTGCCTTTAAGTTGTGTGGCTTCAAATGATAAATGGTTTAATATATATTGTTATTCATTGCCCTCAATTTGTGTTATCATACATTGCTCTGAGATCTTTGGAGAGAGGACATGAACATTTTAATTAATAAATAAATTAATGCTTCAATGGATCAAATACATTATCAGCAGTCCCTCTTGCAGCCTTCCTAAGCCAATACTGTAATTAAATGAACAAGCTATACAAATACCCTAAAGGTACCAGATCCCATCTGATCTTGGATACTAAGCAGGGTCAGCTCTGGTTAGTACTTGGACAGGAGACCACCAGTGAATACCACTGTAGGCTATATCTCAGATGAAAGAACCAGCAAAAAGACCAAGAGTTCCTTGCCTAAGAAAAAACTATCAAATTCATGGAGTTGCCATAAGTCAATAGGCAATTTGAAGACTCACATACATACACACAAACACAAAACAACAGAATGTCATCCAGATACCAAGAAGGTAAATGTGTTTCATCCCAACAAATGTACTTGCTGAGTCCCTCATCCTCTCCCCGCAAAGGCAAAGTACTTTTTTTCCATTATTTAAACCAAGAGTTAAGTAGTTAAGTAATTTACTTAAAGTTATTTACTTTGTACTTAATTTTATTTTTACTGGATTTTTGAGTTTAAGCTGCTGAAATAACTATGCTGCCTTTAAGTACTACGCATTGCGGGAGGGGACACCATTTTGCTGTTCTGCCTCAGGCAGCAATACATTTGGGGGTGGCCCTGAAACCACACCTGGGTGGAATGAATATCTGAATGAATATCTAGATTTCTAAGTAATTTGCAGGTGATCACCAGGGCATGGGATAGGTAAAAGTGCAGCCCCTACAGTTGTTTTTGCGGATCCTGACAATTACTACCACAAGATTCTCCCTTTTTCAGCCTCAAGGAATAGTAATTCATCTTTTCAAATAGGCTGCAGGGACATCCTGTACTTTTTAAAAAACATTTTAAAAATTACTCATTTTTCAAAACCAGAATTAGAATTTCCTGACAGTCAGGGCTGTCCGGCAGTGGAATCTGCTGCCTCAGAGTGTGGTGGAGTCTCCTTCCTTGGAGGTTTTTAAGCAGAGGCTGGATGGCTATCTGTCGGGAGTGCTTTGAGGGTGTTCCTGCATGGCAGGGGGTTGGACTGGATGGCCCCTGTGGTCTCTTCCAACTCTACATTTCTATGATTCTATGATCCAGTAACTTCTAGTTTCTTTCTTTTTTTCCCTCCCTATTTTGGTATTTTTGCCTATATGATAGAAGGTCTAGAAGCCATGAAGCCCTATGAGGACACAGAGCAATGGCTTCAAACTTGAGGAAAAGAGATTCTGCCTGAACAGTAGGGAGAACTTCCTGATGATAAGAGCAGTTCGGCAGTTGAATACACTGTCGAACAACAACAAAGGTTGGATTTGTGCAGAATATCAAGAAAGCTGCCAAATTTTAGGTCATGGTTATGTCCCCCTGCTTCTTTCAGAGTGGGAAATACAAACTGATCTAGCTACTTGCTTCAGCTGAAAGATCTGCCTCTCAGCAACTTAATTTAACTCAAGTCCTTTTTGGTGTTTGTGCTTTTATGCATTTGGGAACTGGAGAGTCTTCAGCAGGGGTGGGCAACTGTGGCAAGTCCAGAGGCTATTTGTCTGTCCTGGGACCTTCTGCAGGCTACATATAGAATCACGGAATCCTAGAGCTGGAAGAGACCACAAGGGCCATCGAGTCCAACCCCTTGCCATGTAGGTATGCACCATCAAAGCACTCCCAAGAGATGTCCATCCATCCTCTGTTTAAAAACCTTCAAAGAGGGAAACTCCACCACAATCTGAAGCAATGTATTCAACTGTCAAACCCCTCCTTCCATCAGGAAGTTCTTCCTAATGTTTAGATGGAATCTCTTTACCTGAAGTTTGAAGCCATTGCTCCATGTCCTACTCTCTGGAACAAGAGAAAACAGGCTTGCTCCATCTTCCATATGACATATCTTCAAACATAGCTATCACGTCACTTCTTAACCTTCTCTTCTCCAGGCTGAACACCCAGCATCCCAAGCTGCTCCTAACAGGTCAGGCTATGTATTGATATGTATTGTTAAGATGCATTTTGGTACTTTTTTTAAAGCCGAAGCTGCTTCACAAAATCCAGAGGACTACGGAATGACATTGTTAGCCTATTGTACACACACATGTTCTAAAAACCCCAAACACACCAGATTCTGTCAGATTAAGGAAATTAATCAGAGTCAGCCCTGGTTAATACTTGGATTGGAGACCACCGATGAATATTAGATGCAGTAGGCTTTATTTCAGAGGAAGAAAACCAGCAAAACCACTTCTGAGTATTCCTTGCCTAAGAAAACCCTGTGAAATTCATGGAGTCACCATAAATCAATAGGCAACTTGAAGGAATATACACGCACACACACACACACACAATCTCATCCACTCAGGTTTCCCTGGTGAATATATAGATTTAGAAAGGTGAGTGTACACTACATTATGTACACCTGTTTACTATAAAAGACATCAGTGTGTAACACCAGTGTTTTCCCACAGTAATCATAATTTATGAAACTGTCCTGAGAAGCAGGAATGCTGAAGTTAAGAATAACAAGGTGATCGTCAAAGGTAGGGGATTAATCTTTTCAAACACGGTAAAAGGCCATCAATTTGGAGGCGTAAAATAAAAGAACTCCAATAAGAAGAGAAAACTAAAAAGTTAGCACTTAAGAGTATAGGAGGAACATGGACCCTGGAAAATACTGAATCAGCATGCTATTCTACAATGGCTTATGTGACACACAGGGGTTTTTCCACAAAAGAAAAAGAAACGGCCAGATTTGAGAAAGGTAAGTTACCTCACAGTAAGATCCAGTCAAGCACGTTCCATCAGAATTATTGCTAGCCTGATTACACTGATGGTAGCTTGATTAATTATTGTCTAACTGTGTCATCACTCCACTACAATTTATCTGTATGCGGTGTTCTCAAGTGGCTATAAACCAATTTGAACGTACTAAGACATAGTTTTGTTTGTTTGTTTAAATTCATACCCAAACTCAGAAGTGTTCCATTTAAACTGATCCCAAAAAGAAATAACAAAATGTTTTAAACATTGCATTTTATTCCGTCAGTTTAACATGATTTATTTTAACATTTTTCATTCCATAGATTATAGAAACAACACCATGCAAAAAGCAGAATTTCTATCCTGATTTTTGAGTGAAGTGTCTCACATACACATAATCCTTAAAACAATCCTGTGAAGTAAGTGAGCAATGGTTATTATACCCATTCTACAGATGGGAAACTGAGGCTGAGACAACAGCTTGCCTGGGGGAAAAACTTTAGTGAGTTAGGACCTTGAGGTAGATTTGAAGAGTACTTCTCAGATCACATCATATTCTTAGCCACTACACCATAACAGTTATCTAAAAAGAGAAGGGTATTTGAAAGCTGTTTTTCAGAAATGAGAATTCAAGTTTCCTTTTCTCGCAAGTATTACCTTAATGTGCATGAAAAGACACCAGCTCTTCTCTCTCTGTCTTTAGAATAAAGACAGGTCTCTTAGTAGCTGTATTAACCAAGATGAAATAAACTGTAAAAATGCTGGGAAAGATCCCCAGATACCTTCTTGCTGGAAATGGTTTCCAGAATATCAGGGAACAACTTTGTGAAAGTCCACATCTCAGGGAGAAGATTCTCCCTCAAATGACACAACACATGTGCCATAGGTTTTCGTGCTGTAGTGTCCCCCCTAGAGCTCCCCACACACACACACACACACACACACACAAAAACCCCCACATATCCAACCAAAGTACTCAGTCCTGCTCACCTTGCCGTCTCCTTCCACTCCATCTCTTGCCCATCAACCGCCAGTAGTTCATCCAGTTCCGTGAAGAGCTGGGGTGGTGCGGGACTATCATCATCTTCGCCCAAAATGAAGCGGATGCGTTCGGCAGCGGGGGAGACTGCAGAGGTGAAAATACTGCGGTTAACGGCCTGAAGGATGACCAAGGAATTACGGTTCCTCTCCTTCCCCTTCTTCCCACATCCATTTGGCTGTTTCTCCTGGTCGCCTGCTCCATCTGACATTGTAGCTCTGAGTGGGGTCTGTTGCTTTTTATTTATTTATTTCCTAGAAGTATCTACGTCTCTCTTTTTCTTACACTTACTTCAGAAAACTTCAAGCTCGGGGTAAAGTTCAAGAGGACGTGTGTCTTCTTTCCCTACTCCTTTAAGCTGTGTGTTAACAGCAAACCCACGCAGCTTGTTGTCAAAAAACAGAAGAGAACTTCTAGGCTCAGCACCAATTTGCTCTATGGTGCATGCCCAGGGACCTTTAGTACTCTGATCAGCTGAGGTCCTTTAAAGTCTGTTTCTTTATAGGCAGAGAACCAGTTTGAGCCAAACTATTGGGGGGCACCCCATGAAGAGGAAGTGGCTTCCCACTGCCAACTCCCCCCCCCTCCTTTTTGTACAAAGCTGAGACTTTCATTGGCTTGCCAGGCAGATTGTAACCCCCTCCAAGACTCATTACTAGTGTAAAAGGGAATATTTAACAAAAATAGACCGTCTCCCTAGTTGAAATGGGAAGCTGTGTGCTCTGGTCCATTTAGTGAAGTATCAAAAACACTGAAAGGGAGAAAAAGGGAGATGAAAACGGAGGCACAAAGAAAGCAACCATCTATAGGTAAAACACCGACTGTATGACTAAAAAGAACTGCATTAACTGTTTCACCAAAAGGAACATATATTTTGGCCACATATATTCAGGGAATAAGCCTCTTTGACTTGTTAAGCAAAAGAGAGGAGAAAAAAGTTTCAGAACCATTCAGTTTATTCTGCAGAGATAAACACAAGTCTGACACTGTCTTGTACCTTCAACAAGGAACCACAGTTAATAGGCTTTTGATGACTGGAGTCCATCAGATGCGATTCCATACAACTAAATCAGGACCTTCCATCGAATTCTCAAAGGGGCAGCCCTACGAGTCTGTTGTAGAAAAGACCAGATCACCACAGCAGTGCCTTAAAACCCTGGAATTGTATGTTGAGTTTTCTTGGCTCAGATTCCTATTAAGGAACCTATTGCTATTAAGGGACCTATTAATCCCTAAAACTATATAGTATTATAAACGTACAAATTTTTAAGGTGACATAGGTCTTTCTTATTTTCACTGCATCAGAATCAATTTCTGTTAGTCTACTGCAACCAAAAGAGAAAGAGGGAGAGAGAAAGAAGTCTTGCGATATATAACAGAAATTCCTCTAGAAATTAGATGATCATATACCTGTCTTCTTATGCAGGTTTACATTATAGGGTTGGAGTTGGCAAACTGCAGCCCATGGCACACATGTGGTCCTAGGGGTTGGTTTTGTGGGCCATGGGGCCCACAAGGGTAAAAAAAAAAATGCTCTCAGGGGCATGGGGAGAATTTTGGCAGTGTAGGGGGTTAGGGGTTCAGAACACATCACAGGAACACAACTGCGCAGCTGGAAAGCACTAGGCTGATTGTACTTTTTTAAAAAAATCTGTTCTCATATCTTGCTTCTGGTATACTTGTAAAAGCAAATTATTAAAACACTTGCATGCATCAAAATCAGATAGTAAAAGAAGTTTAGGAGGTGCAAGGTCTAGAGATGGGAGAGCATGGCTCTGCACTGACCTGTCCTAGATGAAGAGATACCAGGTGCACCTGGATAGAGCATCTCTCAGAGAGTAAAGGGTTCCCATATGATTGCATTCACTCAGGCTAGCCAATCACATTCCTCAACAAGAAGGGCTGTAAACAGTCTCCCATCAGGCTGGGGCTCTGGCTGGGCAAACAACAGTTTTCCTGACACTCAGCTGTGTTCTTCTGACTCCACCTTCTGGCTCTGAATCCCACTCAGTAGATGCCCCGGTCAGCTCAGCTGAGCTCTGACAGTTGTCACCAGAAAAAAAGTTGAGGCATTATATTCATAAAGGTCTTTCTCTAATTATAAAGGAGAAGTGGGGACTGTGCTGGCTTGAAGGTCTTGTTAAACTGCAACTCCCAACATTCTTCACCTATGGCTAGGCTGGCAAGGGCTGCTGGGAGTTGCAGTCCACCAACATCTGGAGGGCAGAAGAATTCCCATCCCTGTTTTAAGGAGTTATTCCTTCTTCTAAAAGGCCACAATGCCACAGAGCAAAATGGACATTCCTCACTCTCTCAGAATGCTCCATTCAAAGAACACAGGTGATACCACCTAAGTTAGAACCTCAACATTCTGTGTACTAGAACACCCCATTATTTCAATATTTTATTAAACATACCAGCCAGTTCGAGCACTATTGAGTACTACTGAGTACTATTGATCAGTAAAGAATCAGCTGACTGTCTTTGGATCAAGCAACTAGATTTGAAGGTGTTTTTATATTAACTAATATCACAATACACATGACTTTTAAGATGCCATATGAAATAAAAAGTAATGGCTGAGATTTTAGATCAGAGAGATGTAGTGCAAAGTTCTGCCAGGAGGGACTAAATCATGTCTCCTCCCTTCCCCTCACCCTCCAAACTCAGCTTTTACCTACTGTACCTCCATACACATGCGGGCATTCAATGGCTGGTGAAGAGCACCAGGGCAATAGAGAAGCATCTAGCTATGTTCATACAGATGGATGAATAGTGACAACGCATCCCCTGGGACCTCCCAAGATGTACTCTGGAGATCCCAGAGGATGACAATGAGTGTTGAGACATATATACTTATTTCAACAAAGCTGAATCTTTGGAACACCAGCACAGCCTCCTGATAAATTTGGAAGTGGTATATGGGGGTTTCTCCATTAGTATCTAGCTACAGGAATATCCACCAACCAATAAACAGTTGTCGTGGAGGTGGGTCTGCAGCAGATGGAAAGTGTCTTGGACAGGGATTTGGTCATTGTGCAAGATCAGTAGAGAATTCTGACCTCCACAATGACAAAAAAAAAAAAAGATTTACACATGTATAAGTCACTAATAGAATGCCAACATACTGTCCTCTTTAGGGGTAAACCATATCATATCATTGGCATGTTCCTCTTTACCTATCATACCAGAATGAAAACATTTTCGGTCTTTTCAAATTCAAACAAAATCTTCAAGGAGCTGGGTGAGGTGACTCATGTCTTTCAGATCTTTACAGTAGTGAATTAGTACTGATGTGTGAAAGCAATAAATCTGCTTACCAAAAGTCAGTTTCCTTGGGTTCAAAATGTTCTACATGGCCTTTCTCAAAATGATATTACTGGGTCATGTCAAGGAATTCATCAGAGGAGTTCTGAGAAGTCAATCCCCTCAAGGAATCACAATTCCTTCAGATTCAGATCAGATTCAGCTCACCCAGTTTGGACAAGGGATTGCAAATATTCAAACCAATCCCTATCCAAATAGAGTCCTCTTTGAGCTTCTTCTCTTTCTCGTGGCCCAGGGCCCAAATCTGGATATTGTTTCATCACCAGAAAAGCCCAAAGACTCTAAGGTGGGAGAAGTCATTTTCTTTGGATCCTTTCAGCAAATATCCACTGAAGAAATCCTACTGCAAGGGTTTTCCACAAAGAAAGAGGCTGTGACATCTTCCATCCACAAGGAGGCCTCCTGGCCCAAGCCACCAGACATAGATGACTCCTCCTAAGAAACTTCCTCTCGCCCCTGGGGACGCCACCTTCACTGCCAAGCCAGTAAAATATGCAGGAGCAAAGGAGGCATATGGTTCACGAATAAAGTCCAGTCTCTTTGACCATGAATAGCTCTCCTTAGAGGAGACAGGGCTAGAACACACAGCTAAATACAGGATTTTTTCCGCTTCAAGAGTTTCCAGGTTACTGGCTTTCTGGCCAAGATCCTCTTGGCTAACCAAGTCTCCCACAGCATGCTGACCAAGGTACTTCGGGACAGCCACTATATCCTCCGTTCTATTATGTGCTTAATTATTGATGATGATGATGATGATGATGATGATGATGATGTTCATTTATAACACCCTTTCCACCAAAGGGCAGAACATCAAACCTATACAGTCAGCCCTCCACATTTGCAGCTTTGATTTTCACGGATTTGATTATTTGCAAGTTTCTCCAATCCCTGCCCCCTCCACCTCAGTTACTTCTTTTCTGGGGGAAACTTCCTTTTCTAATGGTTCCAATCAGGCCATACAGCCCTTTAAAAACCCACCTCTGGTCATCCTCCTCCTCTACCAGCCACTGCCTGACCAGCTGCAGACATATCACAGCCTGATTTTTCAGCACCGCAAACCCTGTCCTTATGCCCCCACACACACCCTAGGAAGAAAATGGGCAAGAGATTGGAAGTATAGGGCCACCATGCCAACCCATCCCCTTTCCCTCACCTGTTTAGATCCTGTGTATCTGTTCTCCCCCCACGCCTCAGCCCCCTTCTCACAGACACACAGACAGACTTTGATATTTGTGGTTCCTCTACTTTTCCACTGTGTCCCTCACCCTAGCAAAGGTGGAAGGCCAACTGTATAATCAGAGACAAAGGCCATTTCTGCATTACATTGTTATAGTGCTATTATTCCACTTTGAACATCCTATGGAATCCTGGGGTTTGCAGTTTAGGGAGGGAGGGGCCTTTAGAATTCTCAACCAGAGAGCTCTTTGGCCTCAGTAAACTACAAACCCCAGAATTCCACAGGATGTTGAAAGTAGAATAATAGCATTATAACAGTGTAGTGCAAAATGGCCAAAGACAATAGTATTACACTAAAAATAAATATAAAAAAGTCCCAGCATGCCACCAGCCACCACCAACCCAGCAACCTGAGGCACAACTCAGCAGTTTAATCTGGTGAATCAATGAGAAAGGTCTTCAAGCCCTTATGAAAATGGGTGAGATCCTCCTTCAATCAGATGTCCATAGATGCAAAGCCAAATCTTGACAGGCCTGCAGCCTTGACACAGTTGTGCACATCAGTGGAACAGATAATAATCTTTGCCTGTAGATCTTAAATTCCTAGATGGTACATAACTACACTAACCAAGCTGCCGGGTACTGAGGGAGATTAGAGCACAGAGCCCTAAATACAAGAACCAACAGTTTGAAAAAGATCCTGGTCCAAACTGGTAGGTAAGGAAGGGATCTATACAGGGAAGAAATATGTGAGTCATGTCCAGGAGGGAGCGGGCTTGTTCTCTGTCACTCCAGAGACTAGGACAAGGAGCAATGGATTCAAGCTGCAGGAAAGGAGATTCCACTTGAACCTCACAAAGAACTTCCTGATGGTCAGAGCTGTCTGGCAGTGGAATATGCTGCCTCAGAGTGTGGTGGAGTCTGCCTCTTTCGAGACTTTTAAGCAGAAGCTGGATGGTTATCTGTTGGGAATGCTTTCATGGGCGTTCCTGCATAGCAGAGGGTTGGACTCGATGGCGCCTGCGGTCTCTTCCAACTCTTATGATTCTATGAGTATGCAGGGAGATTTAAATCAACCCAGAGGAAAAGGACAGCAAGAAGGCAAACCCACCAACAGACTATTACAAAAAAATCCAGGCACAATATAACCAAAGCTTGGACAAGCAGGTGGGTAGTCTCAATGGTCAAGAACTTATGGATCTTGCGAATGTTCAAAAGATGGGAATAATGTGCCTTACTGTCACCTTCCTATCTACTCAGAGATACGGTTGGTCCTTTTTGTATTTATAACCTGCTTTGCCTCCAAGGACTTTAAAGGAATCCTTCATGGTTCTGTTCCTGCCCACCTGACCCAGACCCTCACAACAAACCTGAGACAGAATAATTCTCCGAAGAGTTCCCCGTGAGCTCCATGGCTGAGTTGAATGCTGAACCTAGCTTTCCCCAGTCCTAGTCTGATGCAGTAACCACACATCCATGATCAGACTGTAGGAACATTCCAACTAGAACCTTACACCATAGGCACTGTGGATCCTCTGTAGACCTCTAAGCTCCAAGCAGAAATTTACATTTGGTTTCAGAGACAATACAGGTGGCAACACCCTACTCGGCAAACCCTAACTTACTCTAGCATCCAACTGTGTGCCCATTCAATGGTTGACTACAAAGCTAAAGGAGACAGAAAGAATAACTGGGATAATCAAGAACTTTTGAATTATCTTTCATTCCGGAATAAGATAAACAAAAGTAGTGTTCAAAAGAGAGAAAACAAAGAGCCATGGCTACTCACAAACACAGACTAGGTCATGAAGGTTTAGCCTCACTGAAATAGGTGGAACAAGTTAGTCATGGCTTCCATTAACTTCAGTTATCATGGACCTAACCTATTATCATGAAGTTAACCTCTTATGATTTCAGATTCCACAAAATAACATAAAAGGAAAGGGGTGCGTGAATTAACTTGAAAGGAAATCACTTGAATCATGTCCTTCTTATGGACTTCCCACAGGCATCTGGTTGGCCACTGCGAGAACAGAACACTGGATGAGATAGGCCTTTGGTCTGATCCTGCACAGTCTGATCATTATATCTCTTTGTTATTTACATCTTGCCTTTCTGATGAACTAAAAATTCAGCTGTCTCATATTCTTGCACTACAATAGGATTGAGCAACTGAGTATTTTTGGTCTATAACTTCCATCAGCCCTAGCCAACCAGCAAAGGAAAGACATAATGGGGGTTACTCGCCATAAACATTTAGAAGGGCAAAAGTGCACACTGTTAGATTAGTCATATCATTTGCAGGTATACCACAGTTACTTAAGTAGGTATGTTTCTGGACATTACTTTTTTAACAGAAAATCTGGCAATCGAAGGAGAAATGACACGGAAAGACAGGTTCTTATAACCCCCCCCCCCCCCAAAATTACTTGAAGTCTTCTTCCAAAGTACATACAGGGGGGACTTTTCCCTTTTACCAGCCTCCACTTTTCTAACCATTTCCATTTTGGTGGTTATCAATCTATTATTTCTTTAACTTAGTGTCAGTAGCTGGTGAGGCAGGTTTATCTGTTCTTCTTATTCCTCTGTTTTGCTATTTACACATGCTCAGAATGGGATTCCAAAATTACCTATTGTTTACCTTTTCTGCTGTAGGCAGACACACATAGAATCAGCCACAGCAGAATCCTGCTGTTTCTCAGCACAATTTTTATTGCCTTGTTTACCACAGACATGCTGTTGCAAGCCAATAATCCATCCGTCCTTCACCATCTTCCCAATAATAATGCTGCTGAAAAACCGACAGTTAGACAGAGGACAAGAAGATAAAGGGGGACTGGGTGCTTTTTAAAAGAGTGTCAAACAGAGCTTCACTGCCAGAGGATTTCTTAACCAAAGTATGCCTGTATTTCAATAAACCTGTAAAATTTCAGTATAAATGGCTACCTTTGCAAATTAAAAACAAAACATTGTGAAAGGTGATAAACTTAGGTTTTAGGAAGATCTACTTGACAAGAAACTTCACAGTTTTAGTGTCACAACTGAAAAGGCTTACTACCTTGAACTAACTCCTGAATTTAACATAATCCTAAGCAGCCCTCAGGCAAGCAAGCAGGCACTGTCTTCAACCCAGCAACACTCAATTGTGCAAACCTAACACATGATGCAGTCATTCCTCTATTATAGCATTTCAGATTGCAGATAGGAAATTGCATGTTATAATGCTCTACACAATGTTTCCCTTCATGTATCTGGATGTAAACACAGACACACACACACTTAATGGGCTGTGATGTGTTTTCTGACCCAATGGAATTCTCAACACACACACCCTGGGATTTAGCAATATTGTGGTTGGGTTAGCAGAACTGCTTAATGTATGTTTCTTGTGTTTCCTGAATCTACTCCTGAATTTCAGACCTTCTTCCCAAATAAACAGGACAAACCTAACAACAACTAGAATCTATCATTCCTGCTTCTCAGCAACATGGTTTGCCAAAATATAGTGTTGGATATTGTTTTGTCCTGGTGCATTATACTGGTTGGAACAAAAAGCATCCCAATGGCAAAAAAGCAATAGATTTGCTGTGAGAATTTTTCATCATACATGTTTTTCAACTGTTTTTAAAAAACTGTACATGGTATGTTGCTGCAACCTGGCAATATAGTTTACAACTCTTCAGGTGACAATACAATAGAATCCCTACACTGTAGTTCTAGTTCTGGGTGAATTCCACACAAAAAAAAAAAAAAAAAAGACTCTAGGCAATTAAAATGGCTCATCCTGAGGTTGGGACATAAATCCTCAAATAATCTGTACTCCTATGTAGGGATGTATTATTATGTAGTTTCTGCCCCACTGCAGGGAAAAAATGAGCTTTCCTCTACAGTATCCTCCCCATGTTCCAACATCCTGAAGAACTGTGGAATACTGGGCAAAACTACTTCTCACTGGTGTGATAGCTTCTCTGTACTCAGAGGTGTGCATGGGGTTTTGTTCACAAATAAGAAAACCTTGATGCCAACTTGCAGACTACAGTGGCATAATTTAGAAAGAACTATTCTGCATGCTATTACTATCTAACTGAATGCCTCTATGCTCAGAGCATGAAAACAGACACCATACCGGACCAAGCTCTTTTACCTTTTCCTTAAAAAAAAAATCAGCTTTGCTGTGTTTTAAAATAAGCACGTTAAAGTCCAAAATCCAAATATGGAATTTACCAGGTCACAAGGCCTGCTGTGTCTCAAGCTTTGCCGCATGTTCTTTTAATGCCAGTCTAAATTAATGGGCCGTTCATTGGTTATTTACATGCACTCTTTAGCAAGAACAACGTATTTTCATCTTGGCCTCTGGAGGGAACAGGTTGTGCTATGGACAAGCCATACAGTCCAGGCTCAAGCCAAAAAGAAAAAAAGAAAAGAAAAAAAAACCTACAGTGCAATTAACCTTAAGTAATAGATTTTGAATCTCTCCTACTACCTATTTGACCTGCCATGCCACATAGAAACACTACCAGCTAAAATTCCCCTGGCCCTGCTTTGCCATTGACTCATTCCACATCCACACAATAAGCCACTAAAGAAAGTACCATAAAGAAGAAGAAGAAGAGTCACTAGTTTTACAAGTTCTCCTGTTCTTTCTTTAGGCCTGTAGGAAAACTGAATCAATAATCTATAGAGTACCTTGAATTCTGGTACGCGAAAACTTTGAGGCATTAACTGTGAATAAATTATGTGACACCATGCATAGAAAGTATTTTAAAAGCATGCTTTAGCCTACAAATACTGTATATACCCAGCTATAAACCTAGAAATTTTAATCAAAAAAGTCAACCCAAAAAAACGTGGCTCGATTTATCTACAGGTCGGCATAAGTACTGTACCCTACCTCTATCAAAAAAAGGAACCATTCTCAGAAGAGCAGCAAAAGGCAAGAGCTTAGTCCATCCTGGGAGAACCTTTAAAAAGCACCAATCCCCTCTACTCTCTCTGCCATGGCACCACTTCTGGCCTTTTTGAATGTCTGGGGAGGAAAATGGTGATGGCGACTCTTTGGTAGTTCCCCTCAGAGCAAGGCCAAGAGAGCAGAGCGGATTGGCGCTTCTTCTAGGTTCTCCCAGAATGGACTAAGCTGTTGTCTTTTGCCACTCTACACAGAGTAGGAGATGGTTCTTTCTTTTGATAACAGTTAACACTGTACCTTAACTTTTATCAAGGAAGGAAGGACAGAATGCAGGCAGGCAGGCAGGCAAAAAGAAAACCCAAAAGAACCATTTCTTGTCTGAATAGAGTGGCAAAAGTCATTTTTGAATGCCTGGGTGGGAAAAGGATGGTGGCACTGGCTAGTAGTGACTGGCTCCTCTCCATGGAACGGCCCTCAAATTATCCACAGGTCATATCAAAATCTATAATTTGGGCTCCAAAACCTACCCTCAACTTATACATGAGGTTGACTTACACACAAATATATACGATAAGTATCACAGGTGAACATTTGCTAAACTGCAATGCAATTAATTCCATATACCACAATAAAGTACTGTTGTGGTAAGCCAGAGAATTGAGACCACCAGATCAGAAAACAAAGTTTATTTTACTGCGCAGGGATCTCAGTGGAATGAACTTCCAAAAGACTGAGAGCCCCGTTTTAGGTTTCAGCATACATTTATACGTTTTTAAAAAAACAGGTACAGGAAATGATTACCATATGTGAAAAGGGTACAGGTTACAAAAGTTTAAGTTTCAAAATAATGTATTATAGTTTCAAAAATGAAGTATCTCTGTACCAGGGAGTATTCTCCCTGGGTCGCATCGACTCCCAAACTCCCTATATTCCATGCATTGCTAAGCCGCATACCTAAGCCCTTGATAAGATAACAGACGTACCTGCCTGACTTATTTTTCTCTATTTTTCTACTTAAGCAAGCAGTTTCTACAATTTAACCCCTTCATTCCCCCCTTTTCTGCCAAATTCTATTGCAGTTTGAGCATAATTTGCTTAAGCCTACTTTTGAGCCATAACAGCAAAATGAGCTGCCTTTCCCTCCATAGCTTCAGAGAGAGAGGCTCATACACATTTCATAGCACAGGAAATACATATCATCATTAGAAACCCTCCTACAATCAAAACTATGATGTCTAAAAATAGAGTTTTCAGCCAGACAAAATCTGGTAACTAGGAAGTCAACCAATCCCAAGGATTACTAATGCCACTGTCATTATTTCGTATTAGCCCTTGTAGGTGTTGTATCTCATCTTCTATAGTCTTGTTTAAATCATGGAAGGTGACTCTGCATCCTCCCTTGACTATAGAACAAAACCCCCCTTTTCTGGCTAACAAGTAATCCAAGGCCATCCGATGTTGTAACAATAACTGATTGAGCTCTTCAATTTCCTGCTGAAGGGCCCATATCAACTTCCCAGTTGCATTTGTAGTTTTCTCCAATCTACAAGTCAATCCTAATATAATACATTTACGATTTTCTTGAGCTACAATTCCTGGATAGGATCCCCCAAAAAGGACCCCCGTTATTAGTCCACCACCTACTCTACTGGCCTCAGTCTTAGCCAATTTCCCTCCTACAATGACCAGATCTTCACATTGGCTACCCAGTGGTCCCACCAGGTTCCTTCTTCTTCTAACAGCCCGTTTTGGCCGTCCTGGTAGGAAAACTTGAACAGGTATAGTCATACACCCAATTCCCACACACTGATAAGTCCCTGGGTGATAATTGGTGGCCCATCCGTTAAAATAAAACCATAAATTTGGATCCCGAGCCATCAATCCGGAGCATATACTGCCAGATTCTATATAATTAGGAGTAAACATAGGATATTCCGGATACAAATCTCCAAAACTGGTTTCATTTAAATCTGCCTCGGGTTGATAGGAATTGTTATATGAGCCATACAAATAAAATCTATTACTACAGGCTGAATAATTTCCCAATTTAGCACAAAATGAGGGGTGCTGTATATATCCTTTCCACTTAGAATTCCAGCTTCCACTATGGTGACAACAAAAACACATTCCGGGGGAATAAGTATAAAATTAAAGCCGCCTAAACCGAGTTTTGTTTAGGTTACTGTCAACTTTGGCAAACATATTGGGATTTCCCTTCAATGCTGACTGTAGGGCTCCTAGAACCACTCCTGGTTCATTAATGAGGGAGGGCATAAAACCGAAATCTGCCACGGTCTGTGGGTGTTCATAAATTAGAGTGACATTGGGTCCATGTTGTTGGAACATATGTGCAGCGTGTTGTTTAAACCAGTTGGCCTCAATTATTCCACACATCATGCCCCACACTCCTATCAACATTACCCACTTCATCTTCAGAGTCAAACAGGGGTCCAAACCTACTTATCCCACACCAGTACCTTCTATACATATACAAGAAATACACCAAAGCTAAAATTCCAGAAAGTATACACACTACTATTATTACTAGTTCACTAACACTCATTGCTCATTATCATCATCCTCCGTAGGGAATCTGGCCGTGCGTAGAATAGTCAGCCTCCGGAGTGATTATAGCAAAGCCTAGTCCCGATCTTCTTTCCTCTACAGTTGCTAGGTCTGACCGTATGTAAAGCTACCAGCCTCCAGACTTCTGGCAGCAGTAGGGTCTAGCCTAGATTTTTCATTCGCCTGTTGCGGATCTGACTGTGCATAGAGTGGTCAATTCCCTGGTATGACCACAGCAGAGTCTAGTCCGAACCTTCTCTCCCCTCTTTCTGTCGGGACAATTTCAATTTCAGAGGGTTTTCTTGTGATTAGATCACAGTCCAATCAGTGAATGCTCGTTTTACCTTAGTATAATGTATCCAGGGTTTCAATCCCGCTACCTTTACTGCTGTGGGGGTAACTAACAACACCTGATACGGCCCCCTCCACCCTGGTGATAGGGGCTCTCCTTTCCAGTCTTTAACCCACACCTCATCCCCAGGTTGAAAGGAATGTGCTTTCGTGAGGAACGGAACTCGTCTGACCACTAAAGCGTGGGCTTTAACCTTCTCTAGAGCCTTTCCTAATGCCTGTACCTCTTCTTCAAGGGCCAGACTTCCCAACTCCCGAATATCCCCTCTTAGCCCTTTTAGGATGGCCGGGGGTCTTCCATATAACATTTCAAATGGTGTTAGCCCAGTTGTCCGATGGGGGGTGCATCTTATCCTCAGAAGTGCTATAGGGAGCGCATCTAACCACTTGAGTTTTGTTTTCTGGCACAATTTCACAAGCTGAGTTTTCAATGTTCTATTCATTCTTTCCACCTTCCCAGAGCTTTGGGGTTTATATGCACAATGTAGTTTCCAGGTGATTCCTAGGGTCTCTGCAAGACTCTTGACTACTCCATGCACAAAAGCTGGGCCGTTGTCAGATCCAATGTGAAGGGGCAATCCATACCTCGGTATAATGTCCTGAAGCAAAGCTCGTACTACCTCTTTTGCCTTCTCAGTCCTGGTAGAATATGCTTCAACCCACCTGGTGTGAGTGCATACCATTACCAACGTGCACCGGTACTGCCCCAACCGTGGCATTTCTGTAAAATCCACCACTAGGGATTCAAAAGGAGTAGATCCTTGATACTGTACTCCCCCCTCCAACCTCAGTCCTTGGCACGGGTTATTCCGAGCACAAGTTTGACACCGCGATGATGCTAGCGTGGTGTACTGGCTCATTCTGTCTACGAACACATCTTTCCCTAATAGCTGAGCTAAGGCCATCTTTCCCAAGTGTGTAGCTTCGTGCGCTTTCTGCACAACTGACCATCCCATAGATTAGGGTATGTACCGCCTTCCATCTGGCAAGACCCACCAGCCGTCTTTGTCAAATATAGCCTTCAGGTCTTTTTCAGCCCTCTCGTTTTCTTGCTGTGTGTACCTAGGGGGTCTGGTCACTCAATGATACTTGGAAGAGTGGAGTTACCAATTCTTGGGGCAAATCCTCCATCTCATTTTCCGTTTCCCTCTCCACAGCCTCCTTTGCAGCCGCATCTGCCTTTCGGTTCCCACGAACCACTGGATCATATCCCTTCTGGTGCCCTCTACAGTGGATTACAGCGACTTTACGAGGGGCCCATACAGCTTCTAACAGATGCTCTATTTCTCTTCCGTACTTGATCTCCTGTCCCGAAGAGCTGATTAATCCTTTTTCTTTGTACAGTGCCCCATGCGCACGTAGGGTAGTAAAGGCATACTTTGAATCTGTGTATATATTCACGATGAGTCCCTCAGCTAGTTCCAAAGCTCTAATAAGGGCGATGAGTTCTGCCTTCTGGGCTGAAGTATCACAGGGCAACGCTCTGGCCTCTGTTGTCTTGTCCGCTGTGACCACTGCATATCCAGCCTTTCACTTTCCTTCTCGTACAAAGCTGCTTCCATCTGTATAATAAGTAACATCAGGATGGGGCCACGGGGTATCCCGTAAGTCTGGTTTGCTTGAATACACTTCATCCATGGTTTGAAGACAATCATGATGTGTGACCTCAGATTCTACAGGGAGCAACGTTGCGGGGTTCAAAGTGGTGCATGTTTCCAACTTTACTCTAGGATTCTCATATAACATTCCTTGATACTTGGACATTCGGCTATTTGTGAACCAATAATTGCCTTTGTACTCCATTAGAGCTAATACAGAATGTGGAACTTTCACTGTCAGATTCTGGCCTAGGGTTAATTTGTCTGCTTCTTTTACCAACAAGGTGGTTGCCGCTATTGCCCTTAGGCACCCAGGCCATCCTCTGGCAACAGGATCTAACTGTTTAGAAAGGTACGCCACAGGGCGATGCCAAGATCCCAACATCTGCGTCAGTACTCCCACTGCTATTCCTCCTTTTTCATCAACGTATAAAGTGAATCTCTTTGTCACGTCAGGCAGGCCCAGCGCTGGAGCTTCCATCAATGCCTTCTTTATCTGCTCCCAGGCCCTCTTCTGTTCTGTTCCCCACGTAAATTCAGAATTCTCCGGGCCTTTGGTAGCTTCATATAAGGGTTTACTCATCACTGCAAAATTAGGAATCCAAATTCTACAAAACCCAGCTGCACCCAAAAATTCTCGCACCATCTTCCGATTCCAGGGCTCAGGTAGAGTACACACAGCCTCCTTCCTTTCTCGGTCTAGCGCTCGCTTTCCTTGAGTCACTTGGAATCCCAGATACCGCACTTCTGTCTGGCACAACTGGGCCTTCTTTCTAGATACTTTGTAGCCTGCTTCCCACAAAAGCTGGAGCAACTCCACTGTAGCCTCTTTACACTCTTCCTCACTGGTAGCTGCCAACAGCAGGTCATCTACATATTGCAGCAAAACTCGTTGCTCGGGCTCAGATCTGAATCTTCTCAAGTCTTGACTTAGGGATGTCCCAAAAATTGTAGGCAAGTTCTTCCAGCCCTGAGGCAAGCGACACCAAGTAAACTGGGTTTTCTGGCCCGTAACAATATCTTCCATTTGGAAAGCAAATATTTCTTGACTTTGTGGGGCCACCTGGATACAGAAGAAGGCATCCTTAAGATCCAACACCATAAAGTGAGCAGCTGTGGATGGAACTAGTCCCATTAAAACATATGGGTTTGGCACTACCGGGTGTAGGGTCACTGTAGCCTCATTCACCATTCTTAAGTCTTGAACTGGGTGATATTCCTTTGTTCTAGCCTTCAACACAGGGAGTAACAGGATGTTCCATGGAGAGCGGCATTCCCGAATTATGTTGTATTTCCTCAGCCGATCCAAATGTTTCTGAATCCCTTCCAGGGCTTCTCTGGGCAAGTCATACTGCTTTACACGAATGGGAACCGCATTTGGTTTCAATTCCACTACTATGGGGGCCACAAATCGGGCTAGCCCAGGCAGATTATCTTCAACCCATACTCCTGCGGGTCCAAATGTAGTGGGTTGTTCTTGACAAACCATGATCTGATACCTTCGCCACTCTTCTTCCATTGGGTAGGTTACTGAGATGTTTTTTGGTCCTCCAAAATTTACTTCCATCACCCCATCTTCTTCAATGAAAATCTGGGCTCTCAGTTTAGCCAACAGATCTCAACCCAATAAGGGTACAGGGCAGTTTGGTAAATATAAAAACTGATGAGTAACTTGGTGTCTCCCTAAATCCACAATTCTTTTTTCCAAAAGAGGGTGTTGCTCTGTTCTTCTGGTGGCTCCCACAATTCTTATGGCATTTTCAGTTTTTGTAGCTACTGCTGAATTTAATACGGAACGGGCAGCGCCCGTATCCACCATCATTGGGATGGCTCGGCCCCCAATTTGCGCTGTGACCATAGGCTCCCCAGGGCGGAGAGCAAGGGGGCTCAGTCTGTCCTAATTGTAATGTTCCATTCCAGCCAGCCCAATCAAGTCCTTGAATCCTTCGTCCACCTCTGGCTCATATCTTCCATTCATTACTCTTCCTCTTCCTCTATTTGCCCCTCTTCCTCTTCCTCGGTCCATTCCTCTTCCTCTATTCACCAATTCTCTCTGTCTAGGGCATTCGTTTTTCCAGTGCCCCACCTGACAGCAGAGGCCACATTCATTGCGTCCCAATGGAAGTCCACCTCTTCCCCTTCCTCTTCCACCTTTCCGATATCCTTCCTTTGCCATTAGTGCCGTGGCCAATAATTCCGCTTTCTTGTGCATTCTCCTATCTCGCTCCCTCTTTTCTTCCTGCTCCCTATTTATGTACACCTTCTGAGCAACGCTCACCAATTGACTGAGATTCATTCCTTCAAACCCTTCTTGTTTCTGTAACTTCTTCCGAATATCAGGGTAGCTTCCTGTCACAAACGCCACAGTCACCGTTCGGAGGTTCTTGGCAGCGTCCAGATCTAGGGGGGTATACTGCCGGTAAGCTTTTAACAACCTTTCCAAATATTCCCCTGGGGCCTCAGTAGGTCCTTGTGTCATTTCCTGTACTTTGGCCATGTTGATAGACTTCTCCACACCTCTCCTCATTCCGGTCAACAGTATTGCCCGATATTCTGCTAATCTGTCCCGTTGCTGGTTATCATTAGGATCCCACTGTGGATCCACAGTGGAGACTCACTCCCGCACCCAGGCATTTATATCTTGCACTTCTGGCCCCGCTCTTGCCATTGCTATCTTCTCTACCTCCTCCAATATTCTCCTCCTCTCTTCGGTAGTGAATAAAGTCAACAATAACTGTTGGCAATCCTGCCAGGTGGGGAGATGAGTAGCCATAATGCTAGTACACAGCTCTACCATCTCTTGAGGCTTCTCAGTATATGACCCATAGTGGGTCTTCCAGTTCAGTAAATCTGAAGAGGTGAAAGGGGTGTACTGGTAACTCTGTACTCGCCGGTATCCTCCTTCTTAATTGGGGCCTGCCACCAGTTGAGTAACTTGTCACAATGGTGCGACCACATCTCCACTTTCCCCATCTGTATCATCTGATTCATCCATCTCTTTCTGACGCTTGGACTTTTTAATCTTGGCTTTCTCTTTCATCCCTGCTCTGAGATCATAGACTTCGGGAGATCCCACCATCCCCTGGGCAACTGGGCTAGAATCCGTCAATCCCCCGGCCGTGGCTCCCTCCTTTCCCGGGAGGTCCTGTTGCAAGGGTAGGGCTGGTGGCAGCGAAGCTGGCTGCAGTGGAGGTAAGGTTGGTGGCAGCGGAGCTGGCTGCGGTGGCACATATGGGGGAGGGGGAGCACTGGGTTCCTCCAGAACCGATTCCGCCAATATCTGTTCTTTTCCAAACTTTCGCCTGGTCTGATCCTGCATTACTACCATAGCCCTACTAATTTGCTCCTGACATTTCCGCAACCAAGGGGGATTTTGAGTGACCACTGTGTCCCATGAATCTATGTATGGATATTAATCAGGGTGGTCAGGCTCGCCGACCACCACTGAATACACTGCCCTGATTCGTGAGGGTTCCAGGCTTCCCTCCGGGGGCCACCTCACCTTAAAGGATGGCCATTCTACTTCACACAAGGTCCTCAACCATTCAGGCGTCATTCGGGGATCTCCATAATCCTCACTAAATCCTTTCTTAAAGTTTTTCAACATACAGCCTAAAGGGGTTTGTCGGCTCCGCCCCCCTCCCATTTCCTCCCAAAGCGGACAACACACACAAGGAAAAAGGGGTTTGACCCGTGGGTAAGGGGTCCCACGAATCAACACAAAGGGGGAGAGACACCACTCGATTCACACTGACCCAAGCACCTGGAAACTCAATGGCATGACTTGGAAACTGCGGCGTCACGCAATTTTCCTTTCACACATTCACACCAAAACACAACCTCCCACCTCCAACACCACACCCAAAAGCTCTGCGGCTTCACCCACAACAACAGTGGGGTACTGGGGCAAAGCTGAAGGGGGTTGATCATGCGGGGAGGTCACTCACCAACAATCGTCGGAGGGTTCTGTTTTCTGCTCTGACCTCAGGTTCCTTGGCTGGAGCGCTGTCGCCAGAGCCGTCGCCCCACTCCGAACCAATCCATCCGACAAAAGAAAGTCGAGGGCGCTCTGGGCTGTATCAGGAAGGGGCAACAGTCCCGACGCCCTGGCATCCGCCAAAGTGGGCAAAAGCCCTTCACAATTCCCGGCCAATGCACCAGAAAATGTTGTGGTAAGCCAGAGAATTGAGACCACCAGATCAGAAAACAAAGTTTATTTTACTGCGCAGGGATCTCAGTGGAATGAACTTCCAAAAGACTGAGAGCCCCGTTTTAGGTTTCAGCATACATTTATACGTTTTTAAAAAAACAGGTACAGGAAATGATTACCATATGTGAAAAGGGTACAGGTTACAAAAGTTTAAGTTTCAAAATGATGTATTATAGTTTCAAAAATGAAGTATCTCTGTACCAGGGAGTATTCTCCCTGGGTCGCATCGACTCCCAAACTCCCTATATTCCATGCATTGCTAAGCCGCATACCTAAGCCCTTGATAAGATAAGAGATGCGCCTGCCTGACTTATTTTTCTCTATTTTTCTACTTAAGCAAGCAGTTTCTACAATTTAACCCCTTCAGTATCTATCATTTGATATATGTGTGCACACATCAAACCTCATTTAATTTTCTATTTATCTTATATTACCTTCCTTTCCTCCCGGCCCCATTCCTCATCCCAAAATGCACCTGAGAGACAATTGCACTAACATACTCCTCCTTCAGAGCTCTTTTTTTCACACATTTTTATCATTCAGTCAGTCAGTCAGTCATTCCAAAGGACCTTCTGAAAATGAAACAAACGGAGTAGGACTCACCAGCCACTCATCTACCCCACCTCTTTAGTTACATCAGCAAGAGGTACCAAAGGCTTGCAACAGATTTCAGTGCTAACCATTTGCTATCTAAAGATCACACACATCAGCAGTTTCTTCCCAGTTCAGCTAAGGCCATGTGTGTGTGTTCGCATTATATTCTCAATTTCCCAAGGGCAAACGTCAGTTTCCATCACTACTGGGGCAATCTCAGGAAACCTGCAGAAGCAAAGAGACATGTTGGGGTACCAGAACTTCCAAATGCAACTTTATCTAATTGTATGTGTCTGTATGTGTCCAAATGCTACGTGTCATAAGAGAATAGTAGGATTACAAACTCTATCAGTTTTTGTTTACTGTGTTTGAAATGCATGGAAGCTCTAAAGGTTCTATCCTTTCCCACTGATTTGAATGGGTTTTATGTGGAAAATAGTTTTGACCAATTATGCTTCTGGTGGAGTGCTATTGGCCCCTTTATCAGGCAGAAGAACTAAACGGATCTTAAGACATGTAGCATTTGTACACATATAGACAGATATTAATAAGTAATGTAATTAGGCATTTCTGATGTTAATCAGTATTTGTAAAACCCTGTTTTGTGAGTCTTCTCCCTTGCTCTTAATTCTCTTTCCTTTGCAATGGAATACTTCCACATAACCCAACTGCAGTCTTGTCAATTTGGTATTTCTTCATCTACCCAGATCACGTAGGCCAGAAGTAACTTCATCGTGATTGCTAATGGTTCCAGCACGACTTCAGACAAAGATGTAAGGTGGTTCATTGCAAAAAAAACAACAATCTAGTCCTGAAACTACTTATGTCACAGAGACTAACGCTTCATGGGCTTCTGGGTTCTCTTCAGCTGCTTCAAAGTCTCAGCAGAGTCAGAGCAGTTGATGAAATCTCTCATTCCAATACAGTCCTCCCTCCACCTTTGCAGGTTTGACCTTTTCAAATTTAATTACTCACAAGGTGTCCACTTGCTTCCTCCCATTCTCCCTCTACCATTCCCTTTCGCCTGGGTGCACCATGCCTTCTTTCTGTGTGACCAGGGAAAAGGCAAGCAAATGGGGGGGCGACCCCCTTGTGCTGAGAAGGAAGGCACATCTGAGCTTCCCCTCATTCTCCCCCTCCCATCCGCTTGCCTTTTGCCCAGGTATGGAGAAGGAAGGCAACACGCCAGGCGAGAAGCAAGAGAATTGGAGGGGGAGAATGGGGGGGCAGCAATGCACATGCCTTCTCCATGAAGAGCTGCCTGTCCCTTCCCATTTGCCTGCACCTGGGTGAGAGGGGGTTATTTGCACTTTTTTTTAATATACTTTGAGCATCCTGGATGAGAAACAGTGTCTCAACACATTGACACACAGCACTGAGAAATGTTCAACTGCTGCATGATTTTTCACTCATAGGGAGCTGTTGCAAAAAGGAAGGGGAGAGTTGCACAGAAAACAGTACTTTCTATACAAACACTAGGTTTTGCACAACTTGTGTTTTTGAAAAAAAGTCCAAAAATGTAGAAAATCATTGAAAAAATACAAAAGCTATTGCAATCTTGCCCCATCCAGGAGAATAATTTTGAAAGTTTTTGTTCTTGCACTCAGGAATTAAATGAGCAAATATTAACATCTCCTGCTGTTGTTGTATACCTTCAAGTTGTTTCTGATTTAGGGTAAACCCATCATGGGGCTGAGAGTGTGTGACGTGCCCATGGTCATCCAGTGGAATTTGCATCTCTACTTTTTACCGAAATGAACATTTCCCATCTCTCAAGAAGGAAGATGAAAAGTAGAAGATAATCACCTGACCTTTCTAAATCACACATCAGCACAGTACATAATTTTGGTAAAAGACTAGCTTTTTAAGTGTTGCAGGAAAGAAATCTATTTGAGGAGATATGGTCAATAGGACAAACCAAGGAAGATAAAAAGTATGGTAGTGGCATTTTGGACTATGTTTTTGGAAACAGGAATTCTAATTACACATCATGTAAAAACTTCAAAAAGCAGTTGCTTTTTTGCCAGATGCCAAGCTGCAATATTCCATTTCTGCCAGCCGCGCAGAGCTCAGCACCATGACTTGTTTTCAACAGCACGAAGGAATGTCTAGGAATACAGCAATAAAGAAAAGTGTGCCAGTGATCATGTGCATACCAACCAGTAACAGTCTCTCCTGGCACGCTTTAGACTAAGAGGAGGAGATTTTATTGAAAGTAATTTGCTGCCTAATTATGTAAGCTGCCTTGTCTGGGATATGTCCTCAAAGGCAACCTACAAATAAGTACATAAAATTAACAAACATCTTTCATTTTTGGATGCTCAAGGCACTACAAGTTCAAGAAAGTATTTTTAAAAAATCAGGATAAACAATAGAGCTTCTGGTCATGTTTAAACCCCAGCCCCCTTCTCTTTATAGAAATCAAGAACAAGCAATGAGAGGATTTAACTGCAATAAAACATATTGTTAAGCTGATAATGTTGCAAAGACGACACCATGGAGTTAACTTTGGAGCCTATTGCAAAGCCTCTGCAATGCCAGAGAGATGGGTGACTTAAAAGTCTTATTCAGTTACCTCATTTGGGCAAGAGGAACAAAGAGTTCTGCCAAAAGAGCAACCTGGGCAGCACTGGAGGAAATGCCTGGCATCGCTTAACCGTGACTCCTTCCAGCCAGTTTTAATGAATGGTGGGGACTGTCTCCAAAGGATGAATGGGATCTCCGCATCCTCTCCTCTTTCCCCTGCATTCTCCTCTTTTATTATCAGTCTGTGTCCCATTCCAAATTTTCCAAACTATAGATCATGTTGTGACCCATCAAAAGCTAAGGCCAAAACTGAGCCGGGTGGGATGGGGCAACTGGATAGAGACATTGGGGAAAAAATAAACAGAATATACTATTAACCCTCATGCACTAAGTGTAACACTTTACTCTGCTAGATCAGGGTAGGCAATTGTGAAAAGCTAGGGGGCCACAGCAATCCCCTAGGAGACCTTGGCAGTCCACACCTGCTGTCACAAAAATTTGCCCCCAAATGCCTCTATGGTGCCATTTCCACCACATTTGAGGGTTCAAAAAAGGCTTCTCCTGAGCTTAAACTGGCCTGGGAATGGTGCAGAATGTGGTGGAAATATACCTCACACACCCAGTTGTCATTTTGGAGCACTGGCATGGGGTATTTTCATTTTTAAAAAAACTGTGTTTTTTCCCCCTTGGAGGCCCAATCAAGACACAATCAAGAGATGAAGGGCACGCCAGAAGTCAGGATCAACTGGAACAGAGCTCAGCCAAGACCAGAAATGGAAAGAATGTTCTCTGTTCAAAATATTCTCTATTATTCATTTCCCCATCAAAATATGAGTTTCCTGATAGTTGGGAAACTCCGTCAGGAAGAATAACACAACAGTTAGATTTCTGCAAGATTTCGCTCAGCATTCAAACATTTCAAAGTACTCCACAAAGAAAAACAAATGGTCCTTTTTGTGTAAAAAAAAAATAATATCAAAACAGAAAATGTGTTTCCTGTGTAGAAAGTGGAGAGGGGTTGCACATTGAAGGTTTTGTTTGTGCAAAAAAAGCCACCTGTTCTCTCTGAAGAAAAATCCTCTAGAATACTTGACAATGCTCAAATACAGAGAGAATAGTATGCAAAAAAAATGTGTTCCCTCTGCCCTACAGTGGAAAGAACTATAGTACAGTCAGCCCTCACATCCACAGATTCTGTATCCAGAAATTCAACCAACCACATTTTAAAAATATTCAAAACAAATAAAAAAAAAAAACATTGATTTTGCCATGTTATATAAGGAACACCACTTTACTACCCCACTGTACATAATAGGACTTGAGCATCCATGAATTTTGGTATCCACAGGGGATTCTGGAACCATACCCTAGTGGACACCAAGAGCTGATCATAATCATTTATTCCTTGCATCCAGAGACGAAATAATTGAGGATTTATATCCCTAGTCTAGGGCTGGGTCTCATCAACCTGACACTCTCCAGATATTTTAGACTCAGGCCTCATCAACCCCATCCAACATGGACCATAGGCTGGGATTATGGGGGTTAAGTCAAAAATGTCTGAAGGAAACTAGACTGCCTATACTTGGTCTAGGATTTGAAGCAGCTAAACTTGCTAGGCAGATGTTGCAACATGCAAGCCAAACTCTCATCATATAGGACAGTCACCCATGAACATGAATGCATCCATTCCCAAATGCACCTAAAAGATCCTGGAACACGCTCATCTCAAGTAAAACAACCCATGGGTACCCACTTGACAACAGTCATGACTCAAAGTTGAGTAAGACAAGATGGATCTTGGTATCCATCTGGACCACTGGAGAGGCAGTTCCATTTAAGGCCTTTTTGTGATAAGATGTTTTTATTCTGTTTAATTCAACCTCAGTCAGTCTTTGGATGTTTCATGTTGTTGCCTATCTCAACATTACAGGAAGCACTGAGCCACGGATGAAAACAGCTTAAAAAATAACACAGGAAAGTCACAAGGAACAGCAGTTTTCACCTAATCAATAAGCTCCTTCCTAAATCAATGCAATCCCCTTTCCTGGAAATTTTATTTCATAGTCAGAGCGCAGACCAAAGCAGCCCACCCACCTGCTCCCTACAGCGATAGACTAACACCACTACGACTGTGATACATGCACTTCTAAAATTAATAACTACAGCTTTAGCTTTAAGGGGCTCAGAGCTGCATGAAGTTCTCACCAGCTCAAGGCAGCTTTTGACTTTTAAAGAGAATAAATCCTTTGTGCAACTGAAACTAAAAAAAAAAAAAAACTTCAGTTATTCATCACAAAGGAATCAGGCAAAGTCAGATTCAATCCTTGCAATATTATTAGTTCCTAACTGTATCCATTGTTAAATCAAGTGCTTTGTCTGGGTAGGTATGTTCAGTGCTACCACCAAACTTCATTCAGCTATATTACGTGTCCATTCTAACATCCAGCAATTTCCATTGTCAATGGTGGAAGTAATATTTAATTTATATTTTATTTTGTTGCTATTCTTAACCACTGTCAAGTCATCTTCATGTTACAGCAACCCTCTGATTTCCAAGTCACCCTTTTACCAACAGCCCTGCTCAGGCCTTATCAATGCAGGGCCATGGCTTCCTTCCTTGAGTCTATCTAACTATAATGTAGTCATCTTCTTTTCCTACTGCATTCTATTTTATCAAGCACTAGCATATTTACCCAGCATTGCCCGGGGTTTTTATTTTCCTCTTGAGAACTCACCAAACTGTCTTCTCCATTTCCTGTAACTTTGCTCCATATTTTCCAATGCAATCTATATTCAGAGTTATTTATACACACAGTTTGGGTTCCTGAGGGAGTACACTGTCCTCCTCCTTGCTGCTAGGCCTTGTGTCCATAGCAACTGGTCTATTTCTGTACCTGTAAATTTTCACCATATTCCCCAATCCAATCTGTATTCATAGTTGCTAACATACAGAGGTTGAGTTCCTGCGAGAATACACTGTCCTCCTCCTTGCTGCTAGGCATCATCTCCATAGCAACCAGCCTATTCTAGTACCTGTAACTTTTCCCAATAGTCCCCAATCCAATCTGTGTTGTCTGGTGACACTGATGTACTGGCTTTTTTTTTTCTTTCTGCTGAATTTGTGCAACAGCTTTACGTTTTTCTGGAAGCATTTTTTGTTTTGAACTTCAACTTTAAGATTCCTCACATATGGAATCCATACAATCTACTGTGTGAGGTGAGAAGACTTTGTAACTATGGCCACTTCTGCACTACACTGTTATAGTGCTATTATTCCACTTTCAGCATCCTTCATTCAGGGGTTTGTAGTTTACTGAGGCCAAAGACCTCTCTCCCTGAGAATTCTTAAATGCCCCTCTTTAAACTACAAATCCCAGGATTCTATAGGATGTTGAAAGTGGAATAATAGCACTGTAACAGTGTAGTGTGGAAATGGGCTATGTTGTGCATGTCACTTTAATTTGTCTCACATATGCCTTCCAAAAGTTTTCTGGCATCTTTATTGCTGGTCGACCTCATCTCCATACCAAATGGCCGGAGGCCCAAGAGCTGTCTGGCTGAAAATTCTAAAGGTTCCTCCCTAAACTGCCAACCCCAGGATTTCATGGAACCTTCACAGCCAGCCAATCATATGAGGTCTTCTCACCTCACATAGCCAATCATATGCTGACGCAGACAAACAGACAAAGGCGCAGACAAACATTGACTTTTATAGAATAGATTACTGTCTTATCTAATAAGTGTCATGTTCTGGTCTACTTGCTTCCAAAGAAACACTCAGATATGAACATAAGTGTTCTTTATTAGAAATATATGAGTGACAACAGACATTTCTTTAAGTTGTAAAATCGAAAGTTTTCATGGCCGCAATCCATAGGTTGTTGTGGGTTTTCCAGGCTTTGAGGCCGTGTTCTATTAGTATTTTCTCCTGACGTTTCGCTTGCATCTGTGGCTAGCATCTTCAGAGGATCTGGTGGCATGGAAGTGAGACAGAGTATATATACTCGTGTAGTCCCCAGGCGGGAGGAAGCAATTTGCATATGTTAAGTTGGTCTGTGTGATGGCCTATTGTTACATGGAATATGCCAACTTAATATATGCAAATTGCTTCCTCCCACCCGGGGACTACGCAAGTATATATACTCTGTCTCACTTCCATGCCACCAGATCCTCTGAAGATGCCAGCCACAGATGCAGGTGAAACGTCACGAGAAAATACTAATAGGACACGACCTCAAAGCCCGGAAAACCCACAACAACCTACTTCTTTAAGTTGTTGAAGCTGACGAGAGCAAACCAGACAAAAGCTTTTATGCTTTTGGCACAATACGTACTTGGCATGCTTTACAGTGATTGGTAGAAGTCACACATGTTATATCACATCATCAGTTTCAGAGCCTTCCAAGCTTCTCTCTGGATGTTTATAATCCTGCATATCTATAGCCTGACTGTTACTTCATTGTTCTGTCTTCCTGGAGTAATCACATTGCTTCCCTTTGATCTCTGCTGATACACAACCTAACATGCGCAGCAACATGACAATGAGTCATGTTGTCTCATGATATGTCCAAAGTACAAGTCTCAGTTTAATTTAGTTTAGTGGCACAGTGGTTGAATGCTGGTACTGCAGCCACAACGTTGTGAGTTCAGTCCTGTCGGCCTCCAGGTTGACTCAGCCTTCCATCCTTCCATAGGCCGGTAAAATGAGTACCAAGCTTACTGGGGGCAATTAGCTAAACAAATTGTAAACTGCTTAGGGAGTGCTTTGCACTGATAAGCAGTGTAGAAATGTAACTGCTATTGCTAACTGCTATTAGTTTTGGCATCAAGGGAGAGCTCTTGGGCCCATTCATTTAAAAAGCTGCTTTGGATCTCATTCTGGGAGAAGAACAGCGTATAAATAAAATAAAATAATAAAATAAAATAGTATTTGTCTATTTGGCTGTCCATAGTACCTGTAGAACTCTCCTTTGCACCACATTTCAAATGAATATTTATTCATGCTCATATTTATAGTTATTTTCTCTTTCTCTCTAGAGAGAGAACAAAACACAAATATAACTTTTATCTACTAACATAAAAGTCAAAGTTTGTGAGTGAGTTTGTCCCTTTGTCTGTCTGTGTCAGGCAGGCAAAGACTTCATATGACTGGCTGTGTGAGGCAAGAAGACCTCATATGATTGGCTGGCTGTGAAGATTCTATGGAATCCTGGGGTTGGCAGTTCAGGAAGGGGGCTTTAGAATTCTCAGCCAGAGAGCTCAGGTCGATTGCTACAGAGACGAGGCCTAGCAGCAAGAATGAAGGCAGTGTATTCCTCAGGAATCAAACTTCTCTATGTTAACAACTCTGAATACAGACTGGATTGGGGAATATGGGGGGAAAAGTGACAGGTACTAGACAAGACAGTTTGGGGAATTAGAGACACAGGATCTCAAATCTGTGTATTTCAACCACATCTAATTCCTAAGGTAAGGTAAGGTAATTCCTAAAGTATTTCTAACAAGTGTTACCTATGAGAAAATAAAATCCCAGGCAATGCCAGGTAAATACGCTAGTATTATATATAATAAGAAACTGGGAGAAACACTCGGTCTTGCATGGCACTGAAAAAAGAAGAAAGAAGGAATAGCCTTTAGTTTGATACCTCAATCCTTCAAAGAAAGTTAAACAGGTACCATAGTTGGAAATATTCTATTAACCATATCTGAGTGAAACCATGGGTATGAAGACCAAAGGTATGGCCCTTGCTATGGTGCACTGTCCTCTGAAGGACAGGTCATGTCTCCAAGGTGTGATTTGCTCATAACAGAGGGAAGGGAGGCAGCATTACAATTTACTCATTCCTGGCATCAAATGTATTGACTGCAAAGCTATGCACTGGTTACGAACTTCTGCTATCTAGTCACTGAAGATGGTATTGCAGGCTTCAAACAGGTACACATTTAAATTAATATATTTGGTTAAAAAAAACCTCACAAGTACACATCTTCTATCATAACCATCATCACCACCACCACCACTACCACCATTACAGATAGTTACATTGTTTGCAGTACTGTACTGTATGTCATCTAACATTGTCTTTGCCTGGCTGCAACTTCACAATCCTGCAACTTCACAATTGTTTTAACAGTTGGTGTTAATGACTGAACCTCATCATTTCTGTACGCAAAGCATGTGAGAGATTCTTCCACTGAGCAATCTACCCTCTCCATGACCAAAGTACAAGACTGAACTTTCCAGTATATGGGAGTAATTCCCAAGACAAGCAAATATTTTATCTGACACGTGTACACCAAGTTTAGGAACCTACATGCATGTACAAAGCTGTAAACATCCATTACTGTTTGCACTCTCAAATTATCAAATTAAAAATAAAACGAGTTAAATTTAAATTTAGAATTAGATTAACATGAAAAACAAGAAAATATTATTCAACATTCCCTAATGCTAGTCATCTCTCTCTGTTTGAAAAAGAAAGCAGTGGTAAAGAGTAGATGATATTTGGATAAGACCAACAGATTAATTGTGACAACTGCTTACTGTTCAAAAATTCACCAGGCTGGGGTGAGAGGACAAAAGAGACGGAAATGCATTTTATTTTTGAATAAATGTAGCTCCCTGAATGGCAGCTCTCAATTTTGCCAACCTCATTAGAGCAGACTCAGAAAGGTAGGCAAGCAAGGTGCTACACAGCAGGCATCAGAGCAAAATATCAGCACTGAAAATAAGCAAGTGTGGAAAAGGAAGGAAAGCCCAGATGAAACAGGGAAAAATACCAGTGAAGCTGAAGCCAGCCAAGAAACTAAAACCACAGTATTTGGGGGGGGGGGGGGGTAAAGAGAAAGAAAAAGTTCATAAGAAGAAAAGTTTTACAGTTTTGCCTTGGGGGTGGATAAAGCAGAACTGGGGGATTAACTGCTGATTCTGTAAAACATAGGAAATACAGACTAGAAAGGTTCCCAACAGCAGGTGTTGTGGTCAAATGTCAACACCCAAGCAAGCAAATTTAGAAAAGAGAAGCTGAGATTAAGAGAGACTGCTTGTGGATTAGGCCTAAGTGGAAAAGAAATAAACATACGCAAACCACTCAGACTTCCCCACAACCTCCTCCACAACCACACACTCGGCATACATTCTCATACATTTCACTCCAGTACAAAATGACAGGGTCAGCTGAGGGGAAGAAGGATTTACTTTTTTTTCTAGTTTTTGTTGCTTCAAATCCTACTCCTATGGATAGAATGGCAGATATACAAATAAGAACTGGAAAACTGTTGAGTGATAGTTATAGCACATGTCCTAGTAGGGAATCACAAGAAAAAGCTTGGGTTCAACCAAAAAAGGTTGTTCAAATTTATACTACTGAAGGAATGGATAGTTCAAGAGTTTGACTATTATTATTATCATTATTATTATTATTATACAGTATTAAATAGCAGAACTAGACTTAAACCACAGGATATTGACGGGGGAGTGTTTCCCATTATTCTTCTAGCAGTATCAAATGTTTTCAGAACTACCTTCTGAAGTTGAAAAAACAAGACCGTAACAAGTAAATTGAGCAAGATAAAGCTCCACTAAAGCTGATGGGAAGAGAATCAATTCATTTGAAATGTGGTGCAGAAGAGCAGTTCTGCAGATACTGTAGTCTGCAAGACAGACCAATAAATGGGTCCCAGAGCAAATCAGGCCTCCACTGTCCATAGAAGCCAAGATAACTAAATTCAGATTGTTGTACTTTGGACATTTTATGAGAAGACAGGACTGATCAGAAAAGACAACGCTGCTTGGTAAGGTAGAAGACAAGAGGAAGGCCACTTTATAGGACAGTAGGAAAAGAAGAAGACCACTTTACAAGTGGATAGATTCAACCAAGGAAGCCACAATCCTGAATTTGCAAGACCTGAGCAGGGCTGTTGATAACAGAGTGACTTGGAGATCCTCCGTTTATAGGGTTGCCATAAGTCAAAGTCAACTTGATGGCAGTTAACAACAACAAATCAATAAGTATCACTTTTAATTTTATCAGATATCTATGGATAAATTGTTTGTTTGTTTGTCTGTTTACCCGTTTAATATGCTACCCTATTCCTGCATGGGACCCAAGATGGCTTACAAAGGAGTGGTGTTTACAGATCTTTTCCAACACAGAATTATTTCTCAGTCAGGAATATCTGGTTTGGGAGGTAAGGGTCAAGATGTAATAAAAATTACTGCAGGTAGATAGGGAGTGCATATGTAAAATTTTTGAAGGTAACTTCTTTAAGAGAAAAAGCGTGTGTAGTTCTTATCCATATCAAATGTAATTTATAGTGTGAAAGACAGAGACTGCTGGTGGTTCTCATGTTTGAAGAAATGAAATTCAGGATCTTGACAAAAACAAGCAGAATACAGCACTTAGCCTACCTCTGTCATTACTTCCCACTAGTGGAATGTGATATACAGTAGCCAATAACTCAAAAGGCAACAAAAATAAGCATGCTAAGAGAAGACGGGTGGAGGCATGACTAAAACCACACAATCTAAACAGCAACCTGTCATCTTGGTAGTTTTGGTAGAGCTTGTAAACTCCCCACTAGATTACTGTAATGGGCTCTATGTAGGGCTGCCCATGAAGAAGACTCGAAGCTGCAGCTAGCGCAAAATGCAGCAGTTCAACTGCTGACTGGAATATCATATGGACAGCATGTAATGTCAGTCTTACAAGAACTGCACTAGCTACCAATATATTTCTGGTCTCAATTCAAGGTGCTTGTTATGATATTTAAAGCTCTAAACTGCTTGAGACCTCAGTTGAGGGAGTGCCTCTCCCCATACGTGCCTGCCCAAGGACTAAGATCTGCTAGGTGTGGCCTCCTCCGTGGCCTCCTGCATGTCCTTCCATTGAGGTCAATACACTGGGCTGGGAAATGGGAGAGGGGCTTCTCGGCTGTGGCACCCTGACTGTTGAATGCTCTCCCCTTGGAGACCCAACTGGCACCAACACTCTTGTCATTTAGGCCCCAAGTTAAAACTCAGCTGTTCACCAAAACTTTTGAGCTTTATTAGTTCTACCCAAGACCCTTATTTATAGGTTTAAAAACTTGTTTAAAAATTTAAATTTATTTTTAACTAATTGTATTGCACAGTCAGCAAACTAGACCAAGAGGATGCTGCAAAAGCAGGTCACTTTGAACCCTACTTCTTTCTATCTCCATCTTTCATTAGACAGTTGAAAGGGGGCCCACTGGTCAGTGAGTCCAACTCCACCACTCAATCAAGGAAACTCAACTAGAGCATCATCACTTGGTAGCTGTCTAGACTTTTTTTGAAGTTGGCCTGAGAAAGAGACCCCACCACTTCTCTAGGTAACTGACTCTATTGTTGAACTGCTTTTATCATCCAGAAGTTCCTTCTAATGTTCAATCAAAATCTATTCTTCTGTAATTTATTAGACTTGGTCCTACCCTCTAGGGCAGCAGTAAACAAGCCTGCATCCTCTTCTCTGTGACAGCCCCTCAGATATTCAAAGAGAACAATCATGTCACCCTTCAGTCTTCTCATCAGGCTAAATATACGCAACTTCTTCTACCTTTCCTCCTATGTTTTGTTCTCCATATTGCTTAGCATGTTGCCCTTTTCTGGACTCACTCCAATTTATCATTTTATCCACATTAAGGCCTTTAAGCCAAGGGCAGATCTTGCCTGGCATAAGGACACTTGCCAACTGTAAAATCAGTACAGACTACCAGAATCCTTAGAAACCATCCAGTAAGCTTCCTTAAAAATACAACTGGCTGTATAGGAAGATCCTCTTTGACAAACATTTTCTGAAACAAAGTTTAATAAACCCCCAGACTCACCATACCAGGATTTTGGCCCACATCCAATACACCACACATAATAAAATGTGAACTTGAGCTGTCCTAACCTGTTTAGACTTACTCTTACCTGGTCAGCTGCAGTTTTTAAAATAAGTCGTTTACTGGCATTTTTCTTACCTAACTACAGGCTCTCCTAAGCAGAGCCCTTCTTCTTCCTTCAGGCTCTGCTAATGGAAGTTTAGCAATTAATGCTCTAAGTAATTGCATAGCATTTAAAATTTAGAATAACCTTTTACAATCCATTTACATACCACTTTCTTAGTCGTTTAGATGTAATTAAGGAATTCTTTTTGTAGTGCACTAAATACCTTGTTAGTTATTAGTCAACAATACAATGTACAACAGCTGAGAGAGGGCATGTTTATGGCAATCTAGATCACCTAAAGCAACAATTTCCAATTAGCTAGCTCCAAGATTGTTACCTTCCGGCATAAGAATAGAGCTTATGATTAGCCCTGTCGTTGGATGCAAAGGAGGTGGGTCACAAAGGAAAGACATAACTTCACTAGCTTTTATAAACTCACAGTTGAAGGAAGAAATACAAACAGCCAATTAACGTCTCGACTTTTGCGACTTAAAGCTTGCACAAAGAATGGAATCTAGATAAAAAGAAAAACTATGAGAAATGAAATTTTACATACTCTGAATTTATTGAGGTAAGCATGCTCCAGGGTTCAGAGGCCAAAGCATGTAATTTTGGCTGCTCTGCAGCTCTGGAAGTCTTACCATGCCATTCTGGGTGCTATTTTGGGTGATCAGAAGTGATGTTGCACTATTCCTGATTGCTTCTGGGAGACTAGAGTGTTTCAGTTTTGGTACAGAGACCCCTAAACAGCATTGAATGTGTGCTTTTTCTGTCAATAACATTTTTTTTTCAGTCAAAACAAATGGGGAGATGTTGGGGACTCATGCATCTCTCAAGTGCCACACAGGATGTCCCAAAGGGTTTTATGGGACCTGTGGGATACATTATTTCCAAACTAGGAAAGCATAGAAAGATGCACATTAACCCATAGAAACAAGTAAAACAGATAAGCAGAAGAACGGAAGAAAGAAGTTTAACCATTCTGATCAATAATGTGCCCTATCATAAATATACTAGTGAGTTTAAATTACGTATCTCAACATTTTATAGAACAACAAATTTGTAAAAATATCTAACCTCAAAGTGATGAATTTCTCTAATTTTCACATAATACATATTCAGTGCAGCTAAAGTCATGTGTGGGAAGTATTTGATGTTTCACAAAAATTTGGAAACCATTAGTGTTAGGTGTTTACCCACCACGAAAGAAAGAGCTGGATAGGAAGATGGAGACATGACAGAAATTTAGAAAATTAGAGTGTACTGGGTGAAAAAGATCTTCTCTCAAAACACAAGAACTCTGACAGTTCAAGGGGAAAGTGCACTAAGTCCAGAATCCTGTCGGCATACAGAAGGATGAGTTCCACTACACATGTGGTTGTACTTTTTTGGCCATGGCGCAACAGGCCTATTCAGTTCATTGTTGCATAAACAGTGTTTCACAAGTATAATCATTTCACATGGACCTAAATCCTAGCATTTAATCCCAACAATAGTAGAGCCATTGTAACAATAGAATTTATCTACATGTTCACTTCCATTCAACAATTAATTCAATGGGTCTATCCAAGCTGAGACCAACCAACTGGATTCCAGCCATGCAATTGTGCTTTCTTGGACAGCACATAACAACTTGTTTATGCCATTAATGTCTCATTTTATTCACTGGGATTTCAGAAACCATCATTGTGCATTCCCCATGTACATCTACCAGTATGCCTACTAATTATCCTAATGTGCACATGGGGAATGCACAATGGGATAATTACCGGTAGTAGGCACACTGGTAGGTATACAGTTAGTTGCACAATGCTGCTGTTCAGCAGAAGGCTGATATCATACAGCCACTGTGTAATTATGAGAGTGTAGATTTACACTATGCAAACACGGTATAGGTTCTTGGCTTAAGCACTTCTCCATGCAATGCAGAAATAACAGGGAATTCCCCATCTGGAATGGCATGATGGTCAATAGCAATAATTGATTCATTTGTAGATATTATCTCTTGCTGTTAATTGCCTTCAAGTTGGCTTTGACTTACAGTGGCTCTATGAATAAAAGACTTCAAGGCACCTTCTCATGAGCATCCTTCAAACTCAGGAGTCTGGCTTCCTTGATTGAGTCTGTCCATCTGTAATGCAGCTTTCCTCTTTTCCTATTGTTTCCCACTTTACAAGCATTATAATCTTGTCTAATGGGTCATGTGGTCTCATGATATGCCCAAAGTACAAGATGTTCAGTTTAATCATTTTGGCTTCTAGTGAGAAGAAATTGTCTCTGTTAGTGGCTGAAAGCTGTCAAATATCTGAAATGCTCTATGCTTAGGGTTTTTGGCCTTTGTATCACCCTGTTGACTCAACTAATCTCAATTTAGTTTGTGGCCTACTAAAACCCCAAGATCTATTTTCATATAAGACTACTGACATGCCAGGTGTTCCACATCCCGTATTTGTGTATTTCATTTCTCACTTCTAAAGGTAATGACAGCGAGCATGGTGTAGCAGGAGTACGACTCTGGAGATCAGGGTACTGGGCAACCTTGAACAAGTCACACTCGCTCAGCCTCAGAGGATGGCAAAGGCAACCCCCTCCCCAAACAAATCTTGCCAAGAAAACCCTGTGACAGGTTTGGATTAGGGTGGCCATAAGTCAGAAATTACTTGAAGGCACACACAACAACAACAGCAACAACAGCAATACGTAACCTTTGTTCCTGTTGAAATCAGTTTTGTTAGTTTTGACTCATTTCTCCAGTATCAATTAAACTGGCTATGAACTCAATCAGATATGACATGGTGTCTTCATTATGCCTTGCCTGTAAACTACATTGAGGTACCTATGTCTAATCACACGTAGCACCTCTGAGACTTACTGAGAGAAAGAACTTTATAGCATAAGGTTTCACAGACTCAGTTGACTTCACCAGATGCATCAGATGAGGTACACTAAGTCTATGAAAGTTTATGCTACAAACTCCTTTTTCCCAGTTCACCTCAAATGTGCTACAGAATTCTTTTGTACACTGACATAGATAAGCACAGCTATGTCTTTGAACACCTTTCCACTGGTTAGGGATCCTGCAGCAAACAGGGAATTGGTTCATTTGTTTTTCCAACCAGCCAAGATAATAGTTTGTATCACTTATATTTTAACTGTACCATTTTTATAGTGCAACATTATATACATTGCGCTGAGATCCCTTGTACATGAAAGGCAGTTTATAAATTTTAAAATACCAAACTACTCAGACATGATAGTTTCTAGTTTCTGTCTAACCAGCCACCGGAAAACAGAAAGTTAAACAGACTTTCTTTGATCCAGCATATCTATGCCACATAGTTACAGTAATTTGATCCCACTTTAATTACCATGACTCCATCATACTGAATGCTGGGATTTGTAGTTTCGTGAAGCACTTAGAATTCTGTAAGAGAGCTGTAGTGCTATAGTTCAGGACCACATACACTAGAGCTCTCCAGTAAAGAGTTCTAAGAACCTAACCAAACCACAAATCTGAGGATTCCATAGGATGGAACCAAAACAATCCAAGTGGTATCACATGGCTTTAACAGTGTAGAACAGATATACTCTCAGCCCAGAATAAGACTTCATAATCTCACCTGATTGTCTCATACTATACCTGCACAGGTCAATTAGCAACCAGGATGCTCAATCCTATCAGTATGTTCACAGAAAACAAGCAACCTCTCACTACCTTAACACACCCATAAACAGCACACTAGGTTGCTATCTAAGTGGAAACAGAATACTATGGTGGACCAACAGAGCCAATAAGTCATATCAGCTTGAAGATCTTCCAGGAGCACCTGATGGAACAATACAGTCCAACGTCTGTCTGCTCATCTTCAAGTTCAAAGGACTGAAATTGGAAAGGGCACTGCTAAAACAAGATGTTTGGCACAGCTTTATCACACTGCCAAGTCATTCCCAGGGTCTCATAAGGGTCTCTTTGTCTTGGCCCACCCTCTCAGCCCCCTCTGAGCACATGGGAAGCAAAAAAAATCCCCATCTGAACAAGGACAACTAAGCCAAGCTACTTGGCTAAGCCAGATTCTTAAGTTATTCAGTCACTTGAGCCAAGACATATCTCCAGTATATCTCTGCTTTCACACACAGCTCTCCACTGCGCCTAACAACTTGAATATAAAAAAAAAAACCATTAATGAGGGATTGGGTGGATATTTCTCCTGCTAATACCTTAAAATCCAGATAATCGTAAAAAAGCAAATCAGTAAGTATCTGACATATGTTAATTACTCGCTTTCTTCTGCTGTTGGCATGTCATCAAGAGTTTACCTTAATTTGCCTATAATAAGACTCTAAGTTAAAATGAGACCATAACCATTGGTAACCTCATGGTTCTCACATTTGATTTTATAAGGGGAGGAGTTTTCTGTCACTTTGAATTCTCCTTCATTCCATTATTGGCTTTAATATGGTGTAACACTTTATCTGCCATAGGGTAGGGGTGTTGTTGTTGTTGTTGTTGTTATTGTGTCCTTTCAAGTCATTTCCAAGGTTATGGCGACCCTAAGGCAAACCTATCATAGGGTTTCCTGGTGTTGAGAGCGTATGACACACTCAAGGTTGCCCAGTGGGTTTCCATGGCCAAGCAGGGAATCAAACCCTGGTTTTCAGGGTCGAAGTTCAGCACTCAAAGGATCAAGGATCAAGCTATCTGTCATCCTGTTCTTACAGCACTAATAATGCATGACTGTACTGTCTCAACCAGAACCCTCAGTTACAAGCTTAGTGTAGAAAAAAATCGGCCTAATAACCAAGCCATGGTTTGTCTTCCAGGAGTGACTAAAGGACTTGCATACAGCTCTGCCCTTCTTCCTCTCCTCTCTTACACATACATACCAGTCACTTACGATCTTCTGGCTCTGGAGGTAACCGCTCAGCAAGACATATTTGCACAGATGTTTCCACTAACCAAACTACAGTTTTCAAACTAGGGCCGCCATAGTGAAAACCAGAGATGGTACCTATATTTTTAATGATTGTGTAAAAGAGGAGATTTCAGCAGGTTCTGCTTCTTACCTGCTTGCTTGACAAGCCCCATCTTCTCTTCTTTGCAATCAGCAAAGGTACAGGAGCCATATCCAGTTTCTAGTCCTGCCACCCTACTGCCAATCTCCCTTCTAACCACGGTTTCAAAATACAGTTAGGCACTAAACATGAGATCTCCAAAACTAAAAGGGAAAAGGGGGTTCCTGTATGAGAAGGTAGGAAACAGGAGAATGGGGAGAAATCTACAGCAGCTTCTGATTGGCTGAGCTATCTCTGCAGTTTGACAAAAGACTGTACATGCGACCTGAAACTTGCAAAATATATATATCTATCAGGTACTGTTTCATGATGCCACTATCCTTTATTCCTTATTTTTAGAAGCACATTAAAGAAGGCTAGAGATGATGGTGGCCTGGGACATGGAAAGGGAATGATCCAATCAGATGGCCACATCTTGACTTAACAAGCTGAGATATAATTTAGTTTTTTACCCATGCATGCAGCCTCTTTGCTTCTTCTACAATAGTGTGGACAATCAATCATTCATTTGCTCCATATCACAAAGCTAAAGCTAGCAGCTTCAGAAAGGTATAAAATTAAAACTAAATTCAAACCATGGTTTAAAATCCCAGCCTGTGCTTTGTAAACATAGTTTCCTGTTTAGATGAAACTCAAAACTACGGTTATTAGCTTACTGGTCCAACTGCTTGAGACACAAAGGGTCCGTCTCAGCAAAGGCTTGTCCATATTTTGGCATATTCAGTCAAGATGAGATCATGCAAATACAGCCATCGAAGGTCACCTAAGCAGTTGCTGACACACACAAATCCCATTCCAACAAAGAACAGAAGCTGTGCAATGACAAGATTTCAACGGCTGGCCAGGCTACACAGTGCCAAGACTGCAAGGCATTCCAGGAAACAAAAATAGGAAGAAAGGCAACAAAGACAATTTTCTTCTCCAGTGGTTTATGAAAGTGTCAGAAGGTGAAGCACTGAACGCTCTCTCACTGATGCATTGCAACACGTAATTGCTTTAGGAAGGTCAGACAGGTTACACCCAACAGAAAGTCCCTGATCAGCAAAAACACAGAATAAGCACACTGGACTCAGGGATAATCAAAAGAGACAATAGCCAGGAATTTACACATACTCATGCACACACAGTGGTCTTCCTTCAGAAAAAGAAAAACTTGGCCCAGATGACCAAAGCCTGCTATTCAGACTGACCAACTGTACTTGACAGTATGCATCTATGATCCATGAGTGCACCAGAAGCATTTAGTATACCAGAAACACACATTGTAAAGTCCTTGCATTTGTTCTAATGCACAGCTGGCTCCACTCTCACCCGAACCCTCCACAAGAATGCTCTGTGTGTCCTCCGTGTTATTTTTAATACAGTAATATGTCTCCAGTATGTATTATAGTCGGCCTTCCACATTTTCATGTTTGATTTTCATAGATCATTTGTGAATTTTTTCAAACCCTGACCCCCTCACTTCGGGTGCTTCTTTTCTGGGGGAATCTTCCTTCTCAGCAACTCCAATCAGGCTGTGAAGCCCTTTAAAACCTGCCTCTCCTCCTCCTCCTCCATCAGCAGCTGCCTGCCCAGCTAAGGCTAGCTCACAGCCCAATTTCTCAGCACCACAAATCCCCTCCCAGTGCCCCCCAGCACCCAAGGAAAGAAATGGGCAAGCAAGAGGAAATATAGGGCCACCATGCTGACCCCCTTCCCTTCCTTCTCCTTTCCCTAACCTGGTTTGGACCCTCACCTCCTTCCCTCCCCCCCCACACGTACACATGCACACACATTTTGATATTTGCAATTTTTCTACTTTTGTAAGGGTCCTGTGCTCCTAACCCTAGCAAAAGTGGAGGGCCAATTAAAATATGCATCTATCACACTCTGTGCTAGAAGACTTAGAACAGCTTAACATGTTCCTAGGTAACATCCCATCCAAAGCAGCTGGAAGAACTACCATCACAGCCACCAGGTGAGCCTTTTACTCATCTGCAAATTCCTCCTGTAGCTCATGCCATTTCCATCACTGAGGAATGGGATGGCAAAGTGGGTGAAGGAAACATTTTAGGTCAGCAGAAAGTGCAGTATGTACTTGATTGGTCCTGGTCTCCAGGACTGGCTGTGTATACTGAGCATAATTCCATTTAATACTGTTTTTGTTTTGTTTTGCTTTGCTTTGTTGTAAAGGGGGGTGTTGATGTTGAAGCATGCACTCTTGAGGCCAGGAAATCATGAAACAAATTGCAATAATTTTCTTGAGCTCATGCCCAGATTAGCAGTGAATGTTTCCAGGTTACTACAAGCTTTTTCAGAAGAACAGTTAGTGCCAGTGTGGATATTGCATTAGCTAAACGGAAGCTATTTTCTATGGCTCCAAGCAGAGCAACTAAAATAAAGAAATGCTCAGCATCTGATTCCCCAAATTGCACAAGTCTTTACAATGTAGGTAACTCTAGACTTCAGTCCCCACGCCACAAATGGGGCTGTCACCATGCAGTAGCATTTGCTAATACTGAGACTAGTACCTAGCAACCGGCTCTGGATCACACCTTGGCATTACTGCATAAAGAGATAAGTACCTAATTTCTTGTATATCAAATGTATATAATAATATATCTATAATTATAATATATCTTGTATATCAAATGTATATCTTGTATACATTTGTGTACCATGACAAGCCAGTGAAGGCACAACACAGATGCCAAAATATCCTGTGAAATATCAAAAAGAGAATTTCCTGTGCTGCTAGTACAGGTGTTTAGCACTAAAGCTGTATCTGAGAAGGACTAATTATAAAACTTAATTTGCATGGCACTTTAAAGAACTCAAAGTATTTCACATACATTATCCTGGTAATCCTAGAAGCAGTCCTGTAAAATAAGTCAGTATGTCTACATTACAAGTGGGGCTTGCACAAAGCAGCCTGCCTGAGTTTACCCAGTAAATGAAGGAGGTCTGAACCAAGGAATATCTTAGCTTCTATGTCTGCTCTGATAGAACACGAGTAGCAGAAGCCATAACCACGTCTTTAGTGAGCCAAACTATATGTTAGGTTAGTTGTCTTGTCAGAATTGCATGCTTAAGGACTGTGTTATGCCTCTTTCTCAACAAAAAGCAGCATATAAAGAGGGCCCAACATAGAGAGAAAGGAATAAGCAACTATTCAGGCATAGACTGCAGAATGTACAGAAGGCATATGCCATTTCAGCAGATGTGGGGTTAATTCACACTGCAGAATTATTGTGCTACTATTCCACTTTAACTATCATGGATCTGTCCTATGGAATCCTGGGACTGCCAGTTTAGAGAGAGACATTCTGAATTCTTGACCAGAATGCTCTTATGCCTAACTGGATTACTAGTCCTAATATTCCATAAGATGGAACCACAGCAATTAAAGTGGAATACCAGTGCTGCAGTCCTGTAGTCCCATGCCAAATATTCTAAAGGCACCAGATCCTGTCTGATCCTGAAGGCAAAGCAGGGTCAGCTCTGGCTGATACTTAGATGGGAGACTACCAACCCATACCAGATGCTGTAGGCTATATTTTAGAGGAAGGAACTAGCAAAATCACCTCTTGGTACTCCTTGCCTAAGAAAACCCTATGAAATTCATAGGATCATCAAGTCAACATGTGACTTGAAGGCACATAAACACACACACAATTCTGAAGTATGAACATGTCCCAGATTTTGAAAAACTACTTCTAGTTTTGAAAAAATGATTTATGTATTTTTTTTAACGTTGAGCATCCACCTATTTCAAAGATGTATTGTAACTTCTGGAGGCTTCCAAGAAAGGCAATTCTTCAGGTAGGGGCCGCAAAAGGTTAGCCTGAAAAATCTGGAAATTTTGCAAGGGCCACACAAAGGCCCAGGACCACTTTTTGCCCATCCCTGCCTCACTGTAACAAATGCAATGGCTTCTGAGTATCACAAAAGCACTGGTGAACCCTGTACAGCATAAGTATGTCCACTTGTTCATTTTTATGTTTTAAAGCAAGCATGGTTGTTTCTACAAATATTCCAAATGCTGCATGTGTATTACAGTTATAAGAGTAACCTGACCTTGCCCTACATTATTGTATCCTTTAAATGAGAAAACAGTTGATAGCCTTATAAGATAAGACACACTAAAACAATTACAGCAAAACGTGTTACTCACTGACTAAAGATATCAAAACCTTTTCACTTTGCAGTGCCCATTTTTTCTGAGGATACCAGCTCCAACACACTGCTGTGTCAATGATGAAGATCATGTGATCCCAAGTTCCCAGTGCCAACCCACAGGACCTTAATAGAACAGCTAACTCTCCTCACAGGATTCTGCTGTTTGCCTCATGTCCTCAGCTAGAATATCTTGGGATATAATTAGGCAGACCCCATGGTACTATTCAACCTGGAACACACATCTGTGGGTCAGACAAAGCAGAAACTTTTCTCATTGAGATAGTAATAACATGTGCTTTGCTTGTGCAGCAAAGCTGACATATAAAAGCAAATATTTATAGAGGGGTTGTTTGTTAAGGCCACACATCTAAACAAGTTGCCACTTCTTCCCCAGTAATTCTTGTATGTCAAGAGGTCTTTCATACAGCAAATATTTTAGCTGTTATCGACTTCATGTGGATAACTCTTGAAACCAGGCAGAATCCAAGGCAAAAATGGTCTAACCTAAGAACTTTCCTGATTGCTACAGAAAACACACATTGTTGTTAACTGTCATCAAGAAGAATCATAGAATCAGAGTTGGAAGAGACCTCAGGGGTCATCGAGTCCAACCCCCTGCTATGCAAGAACACCCATCAAAGCATTCCCAACAGATGTGTTGTGGGAGGGAATTCTCCATGACAGTATCCAGCTGCAGTTCCAGGAGTAGGAGAAGACAGAAGACACTCTCTATCTAGATATTCAGTGCAAATGTGTATGAATCATAGAATCATAGAGTTGGAAGAGACCACACGGGCCATCCAGTCCAACTCCTTGCTATGCAGGAATACACATCAAAGCACTCCCAACAGATGGCCATCCAGCCTCTGCTTAAAAACCTTCAAAGAAGGAGACTCCACCACACTCAGAGGCAGCATATTCCACTGCCGGACAGCTCTGACCATCAGGAAGTTCTTCCTGAGGTTCAACTGGAATCTCCTTTCCTGCAGCTTGAATCCATGACTTCAGCTTATGATGACACTATGGATGAGAGAACTCCAGGTCACCCTATCCTCAACCGGGCTGCCCGAATTTTGCAGATTCAGGGACATGTCTTTCTTGATTGAGTCTATCCATCTATAATGCATTCTTCCTCTTTTCCTACTGCCTTCTACCATGGCCAGCCTCAATGTCTTTCCTAGTGGGTCATATCTACCCATGATATGGCCAAAGTATGACAGCTCCAGTTTAGTCACCTTGGCTTCTAGGGAGAATTCAAGCTTGATTTGCTCTAGGACACATTCATTTGTCTTTTTAGCAGTCCAGGGTATCCACAGAACTTTTCTCAAGCACCACATTTCAAGTGAGTTGATTTTCTTCATATCAGCTTTCTTCACTGTCCAGCTCTCACCACCACACACAGAAATTGGAAATATGATAGCATGGACAATCCTAATTTTAGTATTCAATAATTCAAAGAGTGTGCTAGAACAGTGTGGATTTACTGCAAAATCACTCTAAGAGTAGTAAGTTCAGTGTTTTCATCCTGGTTCCAACAGGGTAGGCTCTTCTTTGCCTAAGAACTGTCAAACCTGACTCCATCCAATGTGATATCGCTGTAACCTACAGCAGAATTAGTTGATCTGGTATCCCACTCTGAAGAACCTGGCAGACCCAACCCACCTCCAACTCTGGGGCTGATCATTGCCTCTTCTCAACAATAGCACTAGCTAGACCAAAAGCCATTCTGGAGCTGCAGCTTCTTAACTAGCTAATGTCTTTCTTGGCAAGAAACACAAGGTTGCCTCTAGACATCTCTGCACCATCACAGAGAAGCCACCTTTCCTGTGGAAATGAATGCCTGTCAAATAGGAAGTGGTGCTTGTAATACCTCCATGAAAATGCAATTAAGAATACAGAGTGGTGAATCTAGATGCCTTTCAGGATGCATAGTTCCTGTCATATGTGGATCTGCTAGATATTGAAATAGTGTATGGTAGTCAGTGTAGAGGCAATGCCATAAACCTTCCTAGAGTTAAGCTAGGGAGCTACAAAGTATTGACTGTTAATTGATGAGCAACAAGGTGTCCATTTGGAGTTTGCCTGGGTATTACAAAGTAGCAAATCATTAACTGTTTTACTGCTTTACAATGTATCCAGTGAAGATAAAAATGAAAGTGTCAAGAAATGTTTTGAGAACTTGAAGTGTACAAGATAAGGGGCAGGAAATATGTTCCGGCCCCAAGGATGAAAAGAGGGTAAACAAACGCAAATCTGGGAACTCTCTAAAGATGTGGGGTGACGGCAACTTTATGATCCTCTCTGATAACAGCTTTGCATGCCTAAAATTTGTATATGTGAATATAAAGTTTGAGAACTCCATGGGTGCTTTAGTCTCAGCAACTTCAGAGAAAATGTGCTGTATTGCTTGCTTTACTACAAATAAACACCACTGGGTATCTCAGAGTGAAGTTTTCAGATTGTGAGTCATCCAAGGCAAGACTGACACACCACTATCTGATAGGATTCAGGTCTGGCTTTACCTCTATTACGTAACTATAGATACCATGGCATACAACATAAGAAGGTATGGGCCTAAATGTGTTCAATGGGCTCAGCCAAGTTCTATGCTGCAAGTAGTTAACATGAGGAAGGCAGAGCAACAACGGAAGTGGAAGGAAAGCATATCTACCACGAAACAGGTAGAGGTATGAGTTGAATCAGAAACAGAACCTTGATTTAAATAATGCAATGAGACAGAGTGGTAATCATAAAATCATCGAGCGGGAAGAGACCACAGCAGCCATCCAGTCCAACCCCCTGCCATGCAGGAGCCCACATCAAAGCACTCCCAACAGATGGCCATCCAGCAGGTTGGTAGTTTTTAGGGGCGGATGGTTAACACTTTCAACACTTCCCCAATTTCCCCTTTCTCTTTTTGCTTTCACTCTTCAAAGCTGCTAATAGTTATGAAAAAGTGCAAAGGAGTCTCATGCACATGTGACCACTTTCAGGAATGATGAAGATATTGGGAAATTTCCCATGAACTCATATAATTCTGTCTCAAGTTTTATGCTTCAAATATTATTAAGGTGGAGACCGGTGGACAAGAAAACCTCACCTACATTCCAAATAGCTCCCAGATAAATATGGGGTGGTATATTAGTACATATGAGCTTCAGCCCAAGTAAAGGGGAAGGAAGGGATTTAAATGTAATAGACAAAATCAGTTGCCAGCCTTTTTCCCACCAGGTTCTTCATCTATGTCTTGGAAACAGCAGTTTTATAAGCAGACATTTAGAAAAGTGCATGTTTGACTGTATGCATTATGAGAAAATTCACCTGGTAATTCATATAGATCAGTCTTCCGCAAAAGGACAGAAGCAAGTCAGGTGAACTTCTTTCTGGTCTGTTGGCAACTCTATTCCTATCAGAAACTGAGCTGAAGAAGAGATATTGACCAACCCTAAGAGGTCACTAAGTCTAAAGCAAATTGTTATTTGAACTTGGGACTCCAAGATTCCACCAGATTATCACTCCTGTGCTCACATGTATGAAAATCAATGTCATCCACATCCAACCCTATTTACAAGGCTTACTTGGCTATAATTGGTTGCTACCACTTAGGTCTGAAATTGTACCAATTACTTGGAGATGTAAACACTGTGTTTCATCACACCCAAGCACTTTACAACTAGAGAACACCACACGAATTGAAACTGCAGAAATCACAGTTCTGGTGAACGTTCCTGTAGAAACAAACAACCATAAAAATGTACTCAGGTGTGATTAGCAAGAGTTCAAGGCTAATGGGCACATGCATCAGTGTCTTTATTGAGTAAATGTTTGCACATCTATCAGGCAAGATGTTAACAACTGAGCATTCCTGCTGCTTTTGCCAAGCATGTCTATCCCCACCAATTCCCATCTCTGTCCATTTCTGAGTATTCCTTAAATATTTAAAATAAAGATTAGGTATACGTCTCTCAGGCAGGCACTAGGTATGGAATACCCTGTTTCAGGAGGGAATGTGGTAGCATACAAAGACATGCAGAGTACCTATACAGAAGTAGATGAAACTATAGCACCACCTGTGAAGATTAAAAAACAAGTATCTTCAACATATTTTTCATGTAAGGGAAAACCAGCTTAATCAATTATCAATTTAAGCAAATCTAAAACAGATGGTATTGCTGTTTTACCCTTGTATTCTCCCTCCACAGCTGTTGCTTCTCCTTTTGTTGCTTCTAGTACTCAAAGAGCTCTTTCTCCCATCTGCCTCCTGTGATATATAGTTATACTGTACAAAGTTCTGGGATGTTTGCCTCAGCCTATTTGACCAGATAATGTCCCTATACAAGCTGAGGACATATCCTAAATGCACTCAGCACTCACCTGCAATTCAAATCAACAGTTTACAACACAGCCAAAATTAAACCACAAGCTGAGCATTCTAACACACTTCCCATTAGATTCCTAAGAATACAGCTGGGATTTTTCTTTTAAAGGAAAGCACTCCTAACCCTCATGAATATAGAGATTAAATTTAAAATCTGAAGGATGCTCCAATGTGGCCCAAAGCATCTTAGTGAAGGTAAGATAAATCCTTTTAAGCTTCACAGGGCCCTAACTTTGTGTTTTGGGGGAGCTCTGTTTTGAACAATCTACACAGGATGTTTTATCCCAGATCTCAGGAATCTAACATTTTTGGATAACACCTCCTGGAAACTCCCAGCCACTACAGCCAGGGGTCATGCTGGGTGAAGGCCTGAACAATTTTCCTCTGTTGCCAAACTTCACTTCATTCCTCATCCTATAGCTTTCTTATACTCTGCCTGGACTGCAATCTCTCACATGTTCCTTTGATGTCATTGGCTGATTTATTCCAAAATCACAATAGGTTGATATTGCTTGCAAGGGTAAGCACTTACCTGGACCGCCTAGGACTGCTGTTGGCTTACATGCTATACTTTCACAGAAGGGTTTGTAAAACTAAGACCAGAATATGGGGCAACCACTGAGTCTGAATTGTGATGTCAGTTGTCCCTAATTGCCCTGCACGACATTAAACTTCCCCGTCTATTCTGCATTTTCAAAAGCCCCTTGTCACAGAAGTCAAGTTTTGAAGATTTTCACCATTGAGGAAAAGACAAAACTGGCTACCAAAAAGCAGACATGGCTGGCACTGATAAGTAACCAAGATGGAATTTCATGCAGGTGAGTAAGCAGGATGGCAGAGGAGTCCTCGGTCTCTCCTCTATACCTAACAGAGAAAGCAAGCAGGCTGCTAGAACAGATAATTTCCTTCCTCCATGACCAGAGTAGAAATACTGCTCCCCATTGTTCTACAGGCTTGTAACTTCTACAGGTCTATTTATAAGTCTTCTCCAAAGTGAGTAAGATCACCAGGTAACACCTGCATAATTGACACAGAGTATCCTGTAGGCTATGTCAGAGGAAGGAAGCGGCAAAACCACCTCTGAGTATCCCTTGCCTAAGAAAATGCTATGAAATTCATGGAGTCACCATAAGCCAACAAGTGACCTGAAGACACATCCACACACACATCCACCGTATTAGGTACAAGTAAGCTATAGAATTTGCATTCCTGGATCTGCAATGTTTGACTTGCAAATGAAAAAAGTAGTTTATCCATCTACTCAGGCACTAGTGAAAAAAAAACAACCTGAAACATTCCTTCATTCACAAGGAACATCTCAGATATCAGCTGTTCCCCCCAAAGTAAAAAGGGAAAAAATAAAAAATCCTTCCACATGATGTCAGTTCTAGTTAAAATTCAGCTTAGGGCTATACAAACTGCTCCTAGGCAGCTTGGGTTGGGACCAGACACCTGACAAACCAGAGAGCAGCAGCTCCCCTAGAGTCTTAGACGCTCAGTGAAAATCTTGCTAAGCGTCCCATCAATCCAGAGTGTTAGGCTGGTAATTCTACAAGTAGTAGCATCTCAGCTGCGGATTTCCCTCCCAAGAGAAGCCACGCTTTTTCGGTTCTTGCTGAGCTTCCAGCAGGAAGCCAAGACTATACTATCCCATATATCCTTTGGTCTTTAAAACCAGTTTTAAAATCAGCTCTTGGAATTGTTTTTAATCTGGTTTTTAAAATGTGTTGTTCTTATGTGCCTTCAAGTAGTTTCTTATGGCAACTTGAACCTATCACGGAGTTTTCTTGGTAAGATTTGTTCGGGGGGGGGGGGTGGCTGCCCTTGCCTTCTTCTGAGACTAAAAGAGTATGATTTGTCCAAGGTCGCCCAGTGAGTTTTCATGGTCAAGCAGGGATTCAAATCCTAGTCTCTGGAATCTTTGGGCCTTTCTGCACTACACTGTTATAGTGCTATTATTCCATTTTCAACATCCTCTGGAATCCTGGGGTTTGCAGTTTAGGGAAGGGCCTTTAGAATTCTCAGCCAGAGAGCTCTTTGGCCTCAGTAAACTACAAACCCCAGAATTCAATAGGATGTTGAAAGTGGAATAATAGCACTATAACAATGTAGTGCAGAAAGACCCACAGTCTAATGCTCAAACCACTATAGAATGCCTTTTAAATCTTTGTTTCAGAAAATTGTTTTTTAATCTGTCCTTAAATCATGTTTTTATCTATTGTATATCATATGGGAGCCCTGATGGGTAAAAAAAGGCAACAATACCTTTAAGAAATAAATAATTCCTTAAATCAATCTGTGTGCCGTCAACCAAAAATGAACTTACTAGAAAATAAGCATGTTTAAGGCTGCAATCTTATGCATAGTGATTTACAAATCAACAGGCATGAGATCATGTAGAACAGGTGTTTAAAGTTCAGAGTGATGATTACCATTCTCAACACTGTGATAAACTAATAACCTAAATAAAGGTGCATTACTCAGAAAAACACTGAGTCCTTTTATTAGCACAAAACATAAGAACTGAAAGAGAACAAAAGTCCTCTCCTGACTAGAAACATTAACCAGCAGGATCATTTAACTTTAACAGCAGGTGGAGACATAGTCTTACCCATGATGGAGAAAAAGTATCGACCCAACCAAAATCTGATCCATCGTGAAGGCTGCACCCTGCAGTGACTGTGCCATAATCATAACTACATTTCCACAAGGAAGTGCACTCTAAAAGTCGAAGGGGCTGACTATTTTTACTTGGTGCTCTGTTTAAATGCAAAGCAAAATTCCAGGAAGGGCTTCCATATCAACGTGTCCACACGAAATAATGGAGGGAAGCATGTACAAAAGAGAGTGCTACATGAGGGTCAAGAGGGAAAACACTGAAATCTTACTCTTGCTTAAGGAAAAAACCAGCAAAGCTATATAAAGCTCATGGCCAGCTCTCCTGTGAAGAGGCAGCTCTGCTCATCTTTCCATTTGCTCATCGCTCCGGGATCAATTTACACTAAACCCTGCAAAGTATATCTTGTGAGACAACTATTCAGGCCAAATATAAAGACAATGGTGAAATGTGTGCACACATATGAATGGGCATACGTGCGCACGCACACGCCATTATCAAAATCATCATTTGAGTTTACCTCCAAGCGTAAGAGTTGTATTTTCACATTATCTAGCATTCACTTTGCACAAAAAGTTACACTGAATTTCTATTTTGAAATCCATAGCAGCCAATTCCAGAACTAGATATCAAATATATATAGAGAGAGATAGGCTTCACTTTTGAGAATATCAACATGCCTGTTTGAATTTTCAGGTCCTTTACTGCTACCGATACAGGTCCTTTACTGCTACCGTTGCCAATCAGTCAACCAAGGAAGGATCTTAAAGGATGTTCAAACTAAGCAACCATTAAAGGCTGTACATCAAGGACAAACAAACAACATCAGTCATATGCACACACGTAATATGTATGTGTGTGTGTGTATATATATGTGTGTGTGTGCATGTGTGTGTGTGTGTGTGTATTACACACAATACACACACACGCAAACACTGATAGGGCTTTAACTGGCAATGAATCCCTACGAAAGAGATCTTTGATTTGTGGCAAAGCTTGATGAAAATGTTGGCCCAATGTGTGGCAGCGGTGCAAAAGGTAAAATCGATGTTGAGGATCATTGTACAGTGGGCCCTCTACTTTCACAATTTCAGCATTTGCAGATTTGATCATTTCTGGATTATTTTTTAATTTAAAAAAAAACTACTTCATTTGTCTCACCATGATAAAAGTATGTTCCCTCTAGGAATTTCTAGGTTCTCCAGTATGACTCTTATGGCCCACTTCTGCTAAAGTTGACAACAGAATTACCCTGGAAATTAGCCACAATCTATTATGTTTTGAATACAGGAGTAATGTAGTGTCTTATAGTGCATAAACACATATAGGATGGCAGACACCCGGCTGGACAACAGTACATGTGAAAGGGATCTAGGAGTATTAGTAGAGCACAAGCTGAACATGAATCAGCAGCATGATGTGGCAGCCAAGAAAGCCAATGAAATTCTTGGTTGCATCAGTAGGAGTATAGTGTCTAGATTGAGGAAAGTAACAGTACCACTCTATTCTGCTTTGGTTAGACTTCATCTGGAATACCGTGTCTAGTTCTGGGCACCTCCTTTCCAGAAGGATATTGACAAGCTGGAACATATCCAGAGGAGGGCAACCAAAATGGTAAAGGATATGGAAACCATCTCCTATGAGGAGTGCCTTAGGGAGCTGGGTATGTTTAGTCTGCAGAAGAGAAGGTTAAGAGGGGACATGATAGCCTTGTTTAAATATTTGAAAGGATGTCATATCACTGAGGGAACGGGATTCTTTTCCGCTGCTCCAGAAGCTAGGACGAGGAGCAATGGATTCAAACTACAGGAAAAGAGATGCCACCTGAACCTCAGGAAGAACTTCCTTACAGTCAGAGCTATCCAGGAGTGGAACATGCTGCCTCAGAATGTGGTGGTCTCCTTCTTTGGAGGTTTTAAGCAGAGGCTGGATGGCCAGCTGTTGGGAGTGCTTTGATATGTGTTCCTACATAGCAGGGGGTTTGACTGGATGGCCTCTGTGGTCCCTTCCAACTCTATGATTCTAAGAAGGAGTTCCTGATGGAAAATATCTAAATGTGACACAAAAAATAAGCAGTATTTAAAGATGCTAGCTAGGGAAGCCCACAAAATTGTTTCTTAGTATACTTTATAATATCATTCATTTCTCTCTAACAACTGACTGCCATGGAACCCGTTCTTGGCCGCACATGCAAACTACATACAGCGGGCCCTTCCTTACCACAATCTCCACATGCATGAACAAGAGCAAAGCATCACGTCCCATTAGGGCCAACGTACAGAAAGCATGCACCTGCACTGCTGCAGGTACATCGCATCCATTGACCATAATGGGATGTGATGCTTTGCATTTTTTGTTTTATGTGGGAGTTCCTGGAATGAAACACAGGGCACACTGTTCTGAGTACAAAATAAATTACAAAATTAAAAAAGACTGGACATTCCTTAAGCAATCTTTCCTGATAAATCAAGAGTAGCTGAATTAAAGCTTATCAGTTATCACTGAGGAAATCCATATTAACAAGATTGTTCAAAAAGCCAGATCCAACTTTTTTGTCCTTGCAAAGCTGGCAGATTTAAGGTTGCCAGGTCACCAGCCTCCCACCAGCTTCTAATCAAACTGCAAACTGGACTTCAACACCTTCGAAATTCCCAGCAGGAAGATAGCACAAATTGATCACAACTTAATCACAGTAACTCTTATGTATTTGGCCTATGTGTTAATGACATCCACAAGAGAAAAGTGCATGAATACACAGTTTATTTTGGCTCATGGCCTCACTGCAGGAAACTGCATTTTGTAGATGGGAGTCAGGATCCTCCAACAGACTATTCTCAATAATACCAACAGAAGGAATATTCAAAAATATTTGAATAATGATAAAATAATCTGTTTCTTGAGTGTTGAGAAAGTGTGACAAGAATCTGAGACAGATGATAATCTTTGTAGTTTGGGACTTATTCACTCATAGTTGTTTTGCCCAGAAAAGTGCATTTTCTACACAGGAAATGGAATTTTGTCTGCAGGAAACAATATTTCTGGACAGAAATATCATGCACAGAAAATACTGCATGGTAAATACCACATGTGAATTTTGCACACAATAAGTCCTGAACAGCAAATACTCTGTTCCTATAGAACGGGAAGAAGCATGATGGCTAAACTAGTATTTGTTTACCTGTTAGTCGCATTTATTTCTTACCTTTCCTCCAGGTATCAAGATGGCCTTTTCCCTTCCCACTTTATCCTGACAACAACTCTGTAAGGTCAGTAAGGTTGTGAAAAAGTAACTGTCACGAGAACATCTAGTAAGTTCCATGGCTCATATCTCCCAAGTCCAAGTCCAACACTCTAAACACTAAACCACAATAGCTTTTAAAAGAAAAAGTCATTCTGCTTGGAGAAGCTCTACTTTTGTAATTTATTTACACTTCCAGTACACAAAAGAATAGCCCACAAGAAAGTTTCCCATCTATGCTATATCAGCTCAAGTTACTATCAGACACTGGAGTATTAAAACAAAATGGTTGTCATCTCATGGAATTTTATACTCAGCTAGGGTCATTTGACCTGCAACTCAACAGTCAACACGTTACAACTCGCAATTAACAGACACGCTAGCCTGCTAATTTAGCCTGTTGCTGCAAAAAGTCTCAAGGGCTGTATCTATGCATGTAAAAAAAGCGTACGTTTTGGACACTAAGGGTCCCAGGTTCCACTCTAGCACTTGCAAACAGTGCTGAGAAAGATTCTTGCCCAAACCCTTAGCCATTGCCAATCAATGTAATACACAGTATTGAGTTAGATGGATCAGTAATCTCTCTTGCCTTAAGGCTACTTCCACTCTGACCACCACCTACAATTTGGATGTGTGGGAGGGAGAACAATCTAATTTCTGGCTCCTGAAGATCGCACGTATGATTCACTATATCTAATTGGCTTTAATTATTCAGAAGTACACTTTACTCCCAGCACGATCATTTCAAAAGGAAGCCATCAAAGCCCCCTCATCTCAGAATGAGGCACCTCCCTGAGCACATTCCTCTATCCCCTTTGTGACTCAAGGTCCTCACAGAGTGCTTTGCAACACCTACACTCACCGGAATCAATTAAGCAGATAAACATGATTCAGACAAATGCCAGCGTCCTATTAATGTCATATGCAATCATAAGTCCACCTTAGCCTTGTTTATAGTATTCCTTTCCTTCCTCTGCACCGACCAACACCCCTTCTGGACTCACCATATTTATGCAATAGCCATCTTCAGTGGCCATTCTGTTGCTGGTGGAGAACAGAGGGGATCAAGGAGGCATCTGGCTATATTCTCATAGCCAGACACAGAATGATGACATCAGGGACTAAGATCTCTAGAAGACTCCAGTAAATCTTGTCAGATGTTCTCAGTCTGCTTCTGCCTGTAGGAACACTGCCAGACAGTTCTTCCATCTGCCCCCCACTCTACCAGCCCACAGAATGCTGAAGGGGGAGGCTATCACAGAGGCATAGTGAGTCCTCAAGCTGGTGACAGAAGAGCCATTTCAGAGTTATGCTTGTGAAACTCTTACTCTACGCATGTCCATGCAGGATCTTGGCCAAAGAGTGACACTGCAACCACAAATCACTGGCCAGACTCCTAAATTCTAAATTCTAGAACAGTTGAATCAGTGGAACTTACATAAATGTTGACTTATCTAGTCTCCATTGATTCAGTGGGTCCACTGTCCTTGAGGGTTACTACAAGATTGAAGCCTGAAACTTTAGCATCTTTCTATATTATTAGGACTGAACATTGCCTTTCTGTCCCCTCCAGGTCAGGGCACTCTGTCTTTTTCAGAGCACTGTTGATGACAACGACGATGTTGCTCCGATGACCTGAGTGACAATGAGCTGAAACCAATCCATTTGCCATGACCTGAGATCCTACACCTCACAAATCTCCTTGGAATTCTTGCAGGATATGTTCTGATACCAAGCTATGGTAGATGGCTCGCAGGGACTACAGATTACCTTCACAGCAAAGGATGTGAAGGCTCTGCAAGTTATCATGGACTAGCAGAAAAGGACTACATTACTGAGATAAAAGAACAAGTGCAATTTTAGGGAATCCTGTGCTTGTTATGTATTTGCTTATTTATTAAACTTATTCATAAAGCACCCTTAACACTTGCTGAAATCTGAATGGTATGCAATAGATATATCTACACAATAAATAAGAGCAGACAGTCAAGGTCCAAGAACCACAATGCACTCCACTTTTACCCCACTCCAGACCTTGGGATGCCTGCCTTCTTTTTTAAAATCAGAAGTAAGTTTCCACTTTTCAAAAAAAGGCTATATAGGTTTTTTTGTTTTTGTTCTTTTGCTATATCAAGCCTCAAACAGGCCCATGGGCTAAAATCAGCCTTCTAGAGGCACAACAGCCCCCACTCATTTTTAGGTTAAAAAGTTCCTGAGGCATGGGGGAGAATGGGAGGACTTGGGAATCACACTGGGTGGTCCCAGAAGGTGGCACAATTCCCACCTTTGCTGTACATATAGAAAGACAAAGTGCAATTAAACAGAGAAAACACTGCTAAAATAATTATATCTTTTACTTTTTTAAAATGGCATTACATTAAGACTGAACAAGGACACAAAACTGGCAAAAGAGAAGCAGGCCATAACTGACTACATTCCAGCAGTCAGAGTCTGGACAGATAGTACCACATATGCTTCAGCCTTCTGCATTTCAATGAAGAATTTTGAAAATGCTGTTTTCCCAGAGCTTGGAGGTAACAAATTACAAGCAATGTAACTATTTTTAATGACTTACTTATGGGGATAACAAGGGAAGTAATATTTTTAAAGAAATGCAGTGAACAAGAGCTAAGTTGCTTTATTCCTGACAAGTATTAATTTTTAATTATTTTTAGAAGTTATTTTTCAAGGGCACTTTTTTTCAATATTGGAATGAGCAATGGCAATACAATGCCGGTCAAATACTGTAATGGGTAGTGGGAATGAATTACTTTCTAAAGGCGACTTTCTAGGGCTCTGGTTCTCCCCTAGAGTACACACAACCCTGCCTATGCCAGTTTTCCTCCTCTCTGTTTCTGTCCAAAGCCCACCTTGCTCACAGCTCTAACTAGAAGCAAAATCAACCCAAGTTGCACAGAGTTTGGAACTGGAGGGAGGGGGTGGGGAGAAGGTTGCACCAGGCATCCCCAGGCACAGACATCAAAGCTACACTACTGTAGCTGCTTTTGGACTATAAGCTGGGTTCATGGCAACTGCTAAACATCTCCAGCCAGATCAGGGTGCTCAAAATACCTCTCCTTTCCCATGTGTCCTTCTCAAGCTAGCTGAAACAGGAGGGGCAGGAAGAGAATGTGCTCCCAAGGCATTAGGTAAAAACAGCTTAGCAGGGCCCATGTGTGGAATAAACTCAACTGTGATTCCTACCTTCTTTAAATATCTGAGTCCAGAAATGAAGAGAAACAGAGCACCATGCTCTACAACAAAGGGCATTGTCCATTTGCATTTTTCTTAATTCTGGAGCTCTGAAATTCCTTTGACGCTTCGCATAATGACCGCTGAACTATGTGGCTTTTTGTACCCATTATCCACCAAACTCAACTTGCTTGGATTTTTAACCTCTGGGCATGAGGGAAACAACCTGGGGCTGGATTACCCCTATGGGAAGGCAGTAGGAAAAGGAGCAAAAATGTATGATACAACTTATTTTTTGCAACTCTCCCCACCATTATATCTCTAAATCTAAATCTTTTTTTTGGTCCCATTAAATCAGCAGGGACTTGGTAAGTAGGAAGTTGTGTGGTTCTACTGAGTCAGTTAGCCTGCTCCAGTTGGGACTTAGTAAGGAATTCTGGCCTCAGTTTTAAACCAAAATATAAGCCCAGAAACCTGGTGGTGTCTTAAATATGTGTTAAGTTCCTCTATAGAAGTGGCTGGATTTTTTTGTGTGATGTACAATATCTACATTCAATTTTACAGAAGCAGAGTTGTGTATGCAGTGTCATTAAATGTGCACACTGTACATTATGTATGCAGATGCTAATGTACATTTGATGGTGCATTGGCTGGCAAAATGTCACAATCCACTAACAAGGCAGTGTTGCACAACTGCCAAATATCTCCATAAGCATAAACTTGCACTCCATTTCCTCAAAGCAGAAACTCAGCCATAAAGAATTAAATTATAGTGGTGTACCAAGGTAAAACAAAAAAACTTATTTTAAAACATAAGAAATAAACACCCTCCCCCTCACATCTACTTAGTTGCAACATATCTATAATTTATAAACATTTAATCAGCTCATCTGGGCAAAAGAACAGGGCAAGACAGCAATTAAAAGTGGATATCTATAAGCTACAGTGTTATGCTTGGAAACTTCATTTAAAAATGAATAATTTGCTCAAATGTGATAGTTCTTCATGCTGCGTGGTTTCTCCAACAGTATGCTGTAAATGTTACATTACCAGGAGAGGCATGGGTTTGTTTGTTTGTTTCAATTCCCCAAGCCTTTATAGAAATCAGATATGGATGCAGATATCTGATTTCACTGGAACATCTACTGAACTTGTTTCTCAGAGCAGCAGCAGTAGTCACAGCCACCCACGAGCATGCCATCTGTGCTTCAGAACTCATAGCTATAGACCGGAGGAGGTTAGTAGGTCACCGAGGTAATACTCTCTCTGCCTCTTAGACACACATATCTGTTGCATGATGCTCCCTCGGGAACCATCTTGCCTGCCACCTTCTTTATAACACTTTTCCAGCTTATCTAAGACACCAGAGTTTTTAAAAAAATTCTTAGATAGCCATTCATCTAAGAAGCCAGCTTCTTACAACATACATCTACAGCAGCTTCAGGAAAATTCACAGCAATGGCCAGCATTAGAAAGCAACAGAGAAGAAACTAATGTTACAGACATTCTGCATTGGTTGACCAGGCTTTATTCAATGTCTGCATTTCTTCTTGCCTTCTCTTACATTTGAAGTAAAAAGGCTTGAGAAGCCAATCATGATGTCACTAAGACTTTGTTTCTGCACCTTGGCCCTTAAGAGAACAACACACAACCAAAAGCTGATTAAATTTAAGACTTAGCAGACCAGAAACCCAAATCTATACAGCACTAATACAACTCCACTCCACAATCAAAAAGAAAAGTAGCAGTCAAATCCCTGGTTCCCATATGTTCTAAGTCAACCTCGTCACTCTCTGCAAAGTCGATAGCAGGTTTTTAAATAACAAAACAACTCCTTCTGTTTTCAGCAGTCTTAAGAATTCTCAAAATGACAACAGTTAACACTGGTTTGAGAAAGCAGTGCTAAATATTCCTTTATTATTCTGTAGAGAAAGTGTTAACTGTAGAGTACTTTGAAGCCTCTCTGCCAAATATCTCAACAATGGTTTAGAAGACTTGGAAATCATATATTTTACTTATGGGAAATATTTAAAGAAGACAGCACTTGGCCCAAATCTGCTACAGAATATACAGCTACCTGCAAAAGAGCGGCTTTCCTTAGTTAAGAGTTGAAATGGAAGTAGAGGGAGGGAGAAAGAAAGATACAAAAACATTTGATTAACTTTCCTTGATTTTGAGCAAGCCACACAATTCTTGTGTCTTAACATCTCACACAAGACTGAGGCTGCAGTGGTCACATCCAGAGCAGATCATCTTGCAGGTAAAAGTCAAACAAGCTAGTGGCTTCCAGGTCAGTGAGATAGTGTGTCTGCTCTGATTTTAGTCAGAACTTTAAAGAAACTATCCAATCTGCTGATCCTATGGGGGTATGATTAAGCACCTGGGATAGCTCCTTTATACAGATGGATAGATTCAATCAAGAGAGACAGGTCCCTGAATCTAGGGGCAGTTGATAACTTGGAGATCTCTCATCCGTAGGCTTGCCATAAGTTAAAGTCAACTTGACAACAACAACCATAGTTCCTTTTAAGTTCTGATTAAAACCAGTGAGAAGACTAGCTGTCCCACTGACACAGAAGCCACTAGCCACCACTGGACCAAGCCATCATGGTTACACTAACCTGAGCTCAGATAGGGAAAAAGATCTGAACACCTGACTCTACCTATCTGTTAGTAGATCAGTGGCTGGCCTAATCATATCTGGTTCATGCTGGTGATGACAAGACTGAGGGGTGACCCAACTGCACTCTTTAAATACCTCAAGGGCTGTCACAGAGACAAGGGTGCAGGTTTGTTCCCTGCTCCTCCAGGGGGCAGGACCAGGTCTAATGGTATTAAGTTACAAGAGAATAGATTCTGATTGAACGTTAGACAGAACTTCTCAACATTAAGAGCAGTTCAGCAATGGAAACAATTGCCTATAGAGGTGGCAGGTTTTTCAAAAAGAGGCTAGACAGCTACCTGCTGGGAAGGCTAGCTGGATTTCCTGCATCAAGTGGGGGATTGGACTCAACCACCCCTTCCAACTCTGTGATTCTATCCTGTTTTATTCTATGATGTGTATTAACACACACCTGGAGAAAAAATAAATCTCCCTCTCTAAAAACAGTGACTAGCTGTGTAGAATTTGAATTCAGATCTCCCACTTTCAGAGGCAAAATATCACAAATACTTATCTAGCAGATATGCATCACTTGTAATCCTGTGAATGCTGCATTGCTTGCACCACATCTACAGCAGCTGGGCTTATCTCATCTGCCTGAATTACAATACAGCATAATGCAAGAAAAAGAGGCCACAGCACTATTGCCTATCCTCAAGAGCCAAAAGGCAAGAGTCAGCATATAAGTTGCCTCCATTCCTGATTGTGGCTTAGAATCATAGAGCTGGAAGAGACCACAAAGGCCATCCAGTCCAATCCCCTGCCATGCTGGAGTACACAATCAAATCATTCCCGATAGGTGGCCATCCAGCCTCTGTTTAAAAACCTCCAAAAGAGGAGACTCCACCACACTTCCAGGCAGCAGCATAATCCACTGTCAAACAGCTCTCACCATCAGGAAGTTCTTCCTAATGTTTAGGTGGAATCTCTTTTCCTGTAGCTTGAAGCCACTGCACCATCTCTGGAGCAGAGAAAATAAGCTAGCTCCATCCTCCACATGATATCCGTTCAAACATTTAAACAAGCTCTTCCAGTATCAGTGCACTGCACAAGCGTTTTTCTCTTGACTACAGTGCTGTGACTGCCATCCCTTGTAAAGTATTACTCATTTTTAAATTCCTTATTTTGTTTTCCAACAGAAAAATGAAAGTGGATAAAACCCAAATGATGATGGTGGTGATGGGTCTCATAGCCTTCATTATTCTAGAGTTATAAAACCACACATCACAAGGCATACAGAGCACTTGGAACAAATGGCAGCCTCCTGAAGAGTTTACTCCTTCTGCAGCACCTCAAGACCTGACGTCTAAATGTCATACGTTTCCATATTTGTGTCAATGGTGGCCAATGGTGTAAGCCTGCTGCAAAGGACCCGCATAGCATGATGACATCAGGACAAGAGGAGGTTGGAGTACGCATTACAGAAGAGAAGAAGACATAATGGGTAGTTCTTATAAACTGACAAAACCAACTCTGAGAATTCCTTGCCTAAGAAAACCCTATGAAAATTGATGGAGTTGCCACAGTCAACAAGCAACATGAAGGCACTTACATACACACATGCCTGACACGTATTTGCTCCTGCGGCAATGGCAGGATCAGGCAGGTACTTAGCAAGTTTTCCCACACTTCTCAGGAGATTTAGATAGAGACTGTTTAATCCAAAAAAAAAACCTATGAAAAGAAATTTGTGTGGTACCAGCTAGCTGGTCTGCCTTTTCAAAGTTCATATAAAACACACACACACACACACACATATACACAACAAAGTCTTTGGCTTACAAGCAGAACTTGTTTTGTTTTAAACTCCTTCATCTCAACACAGCAAATTCCTCTGACTTTTTCTGTCCCTCAGCAGTTTCACGTGAACACACACAGAACAGAATTAGGTAACGAATTAAGGTGGCTTAGGTAATTATAGCCACACATGCTAGCAGTCCGAGACAGGATTAAAAGAGGGAATTGCCATGTCTTCCCACCTGCAGAGAAAAGAGGAAAGGGGGCCCTCGTTTCTATTCAACCTTTGGATGGGTTCCAGGTGTGTTTACACAAGGCCATCCATTTTGTGCAATGCTTTTCTATGGGCAAGTCCAGAGAAACTTCCCGACAGTCAGAGCCGTTCAACAGTGGAATATGCTGCCTCAGAGCGCAGTGGAGTCACCTTCTTTGGAGGTTTTTAAGCAGAGGCTGGATGGCCATTTGCTGCGGGTGCTCTGATGTTTGTTCCTGCATGGGAGGGTGTTGGACTCGATGGCCCCTGAGGTCTCTTCTAACTCTACAATTCTATGAAAGCCTCATAGACTTGTACTGCAGGTTGCTTCATCAAAAAAAACAAACCACCCTTTTTAAAAACTGTGCAAAATACTTTTTTTCCCCACAAAAATGAGTTTTTATGAGCAAAAAGCAATCTTTCCTGTTAAAAATACTGCAAAATCTTCAGAGTCCCAAAACATAAAAGAAAATTAAGAAATTAGAAATCTCACCATTTCACACAGTTGGGAGGAGACTTTTAAAATCTTCCATTATTCTATACATGAGATGAGCTAAAATTTAACCTTCTTACTCAACAGGTATATGCTGAAAGCCATACCAATTTATTTATTTATTGAATTTCTATTCAATAAATAAATAACATTCTGAAAATGAGGCCATGAGGGCAGCAAATCATCAAAATGGAGCAGAATGTGAGTTTTATTGGTGTAATACTGCCCACACCAAAGCTAGGATTCCTTTTATTTTTGACTCAACATTTGAAGAAGGGGAAGGGAGTAGAAAAAGCAATGAAGTACTCCAACAAAGGAAAAATAAAGTCAACATTCAGGACACAATCAGCTACTGGCTTCACACAAGGAACTTGTTAGATATAACAGAAAACCGGAATGCTTTTTCTAAATAAATGATATTATTTCTAACTGTACATTCAGAGATTCAAGCCTCTTCCACTTGCATTGCTAATCTAAGCTCTGGTTCTTCCCTCTCCACCACCCCCACCACCCCCAGCAGTTATTAGATCTTCAAGTAAGTACACAAATGGCAAACAATGTAACTAACAATTCAGATTCATTACCCACCTAATGAAAATTTAGTTGTTTAACTTCATGGATTTTTAACAGACTAAGCAATTAAGTTTACCTATGAGCACAAACAGGAGTTTACATTTAAAAAGGCTTTTGTTTATGGCAATGACTAGAACTAACTGTTAGTTTCAACTAAAATAGAGGCAATGAATCAATGGAATTCACAGTAGTACTGATTTACTACTCACTAATTGATTCAGTAGGTATAGTAGGGACTAGCAACTGGATTCGGGGTAATGCATCCACTGTGCACTACTTGTGAAGTAGTAGTTCATCTAAGTAGATGAATGGTGAGAAAAAGAGAGGAAGTCATTTCTGTAAAGACATATATTAGAAGGAATATTACAGCTTTTAAAAAAAAACTGGGGACAAATTTTTATTATTTTTTTTAAACAAGCAAACGTTCATAGCACAGATGTGATAAAATGTGGTATACACATACACGTGTGCTTCCATGGGAATGCACAGGAGGAAACACCTTGTGAATTCCCCTTGGCTCAAGTGGTACATTTACAAAACTCATATATTACTTAAGGTCGGCAAGCCTTACAACACCCTGAAGAAGTATTTGCAATGGCCAACAGTGTTTCAGTGGTGAAATCTCCGCCAATTCTCTGTTTCTTGACAGAAATATTACTGATTGCAAAGTGCATAAAATATTATAGATATTAATTTGAGCAACCAAAGCAAAACAAATAAAAAGAAAGAAAACTGAGCAGTGAGGGGGTTGTGCTCTTCGAAATGGAATCCTGCTGAAAAGTTATCATTCATCCTAGAACACCCAAGGCCTGTCAACGCAACTCCTACCTTTTCTCCTTATAACCACCTACGCCTACTGATTAATTCCCTTCCCTGCTGCTGATATCTTTTCATTATTAACAATACTGTAATTCTAAAGTTAATTGCAGTGAATAAAGTAGATTATAGGCACATCCATCACCAAACTTTTTATATGCAAGAGAGCAGAGGCGCGCAGAAGGCAGGTCATGATCTATTGGAAGATCTCTGGGTGATTTGTAGTAGACTGGCAAGACTTTTTGAATCTGTCGTTTGACAACCAAGCAGCAACAAAAAGAAAACACTTCGTACAACTAAAATAGGGTGCAGAAATGAAGAAAGCTAGTGTGAAAAGGGCTGCAAACTCAAGTCAGTGCCAGTATTGCAAACTAATTCCTATCTTTCCCTCTTACTGGCACAGCCTTCAAGAATCCCTGGTCTCCTCCATGCACAATCAGACCATAAAGTTGGTCTTTGTGAAGGTGGTCAGTAGCTACTTAAATTCTCCTGCAGTGTTCAAACCCCATTTAATTAAATAGGACTTACTTCTGAGTAACTAAGAATAAGAATTTATTGTTAGAGAAATCATGCAAAGGGATGGAATATGTATCTGAATCTGACTGCATTTAACAGCATGTTTAGCTCATTTAGCTCAATTCAGGAAGTCACAGGATGCAGCCTTCTTGTATTAGCTGTATCCCTGCTGGCTGCTGTGTTTGAATCTCTTGTATAATTGAGTAGTATTTAAAAGCTGTTTTATTGTTTTAATGTGAATTTCTAGCCGCCTTGGGTATTTTGTTTTGTTTTTTTTTAAGACAAAAAGGGCAGGTAGGTACCTTGTAATAAAATAAACTAGTTGCAGAACAATTCTAGCCTCCAAGGAAATGATGTAAACCACAGCAGTTATCAAATAAGTTGCACAGAAGAAGCAACTTGCACTAGGGATTGCAAAGTAATAGGTTGTCTACCTGGTGCTGCCTGGTGCCTGGTGCTGCATTCAAAATTTTTCATTACTTTTTCCCTTTCAACACAAAGGACCTTGCTGGTTCTCCAAATGAATGCTCAGCAAAGTGCCAAGGGAAAGGGAAAAGGTGAGCAAGGTTTGGCATTGAGCAAATGAGAGGAAAACTAGTACACAAATGAACTAATTTCCTTTGCTGATCCAAATCCACAAAACAATTGATGTGACAAATGAAATGGTGAATGAATAGGTACCAATTATTAATTTATAGGATACTCTCTGTATTGTATACGCAATGTCCTGCTCATGTTACATCATAATGGAATTGCCAAAAGCTCTGTAAATGTGTTTTCTGGGACCAAACCACCCATCTTAGCCCTGATACAGTGGCAATTTCACTGCAGCTGCAGCCAAGTAGAGACACAACAGCTCACCAAAAGCAACACAACTAGTTGCAAGTTATACTGCCAAGAGTGGAGAAGGGGGTTGCCAGTTCTCCACTATGAGGGGAGCAATTGCCAAGGTGAAACTTAATCACTTAATGGTTTAAGTGCAAGGCTACTTTCCATATCCATAACAATATAGTGACCTTTACTGCTTGCTGTAATGACCCTGAGATCCCATCATTATTTAAAATTAAAAACAGCGTAATCAGCTTCACTTTAATTCCCAGTTCCATCTTTTGGAACCATTACACAGGACTCCTTTTACAAGGGCGGAGGTCACGTCTATAGATTACCCTCATGATATGGGGCTTCTTGTCTCATAAATGCCTTGCTGTGATCAAGTCCAATGGGTTGTCAGCAAGGAGTAAGATAATCACATCAGTACACAGATACCCTAGTCCCCAGAACACAACAATCTTGGAAGCTAAACACTGTCAGGCCTGGCTAATATTTACGCCCTCTCTGCAGTGTCCTCCCATCCTGGCATGATGACAAAAGAGGAGAGGAACCGCAACAATGCTTCTGCCTGACACTGTCACAGTCCTGCTCCTCTCCCGTCCCCAGGCGGCACAATTGCAGATTAAATCAATGATGGGTTCTCTCCATCAATGTCACACAATCACACCACCATCCCACACTTACCTGTCCTGCAGAAGGGCAGGAAGCACAATGGCAGTGCTTCCTGCCCCAGCACAGCCTGGGAAAGTACCCGGCTGTGCTGCAGAAGGAAGTAGCGTGTCTATCACACTCCCTTCCACATGGAGCCAGTCCCATGTGGAGGGGAGCGCTCCCATCGCGCTCCTTTCCCAGAACAGCCGCTGCCGGGATCACCACCGGAGGACCATGCAAGACGGTAGGGTGAGGAAAGGGCCTTAGACTGGAAACTATCAGGTAATAATACCAATCTCTAGGGAAGATCAGGGAAGAACTTTGTCCAAAGCTTTGGAGACACCAGTGAGCTAGATGGATGAGAGGTCTGACTCATTAAAAGGCAGCTTCTTACACTACTACTTGACACCTGCTATTACTTACACCTCTATGGTGGTCAGCTGGCAAATAAAATGGTATACACTACTAGGCTACTACTACAACCAGTTACAGAAATCTCAAATGATTAATTAGATGAGGATTAACTGATTCATTACCTGATTAAATGTTAATAAATCTGCATATAATTTAAATAAACTCTTTCGCATTTTTAAAATTATATTCAGTGTTTTTAGATTGTACATGTACCTATTGCATCAGGTGCTATCTCTGTGAATTTCCTCTTTTGCAACCATGCATGGGACGGTGCTTCTTTCAGACAGTGACTGCCATCTTAGATTTTAAAAGTGCTTATATTAATAATTAACTTCTTTAAAGACCCATGTTGCCTCATTAATTAGAGATGCCCTTTTTAATCAATTAAAGCATTCCCTTTTTTTAATCCATTAATCTATCCAGTTCATCATTTAGACTACAGCCTTAAATATTAAGAATGCAGAATGGGAACAGTCCTTAGGGAGGATTCTTGGAGCAGGAGATGTACTCCAGAGGCTGGCAAATGAAGCTTGAGAGCTCAGAAAAAAAGAATGTTTACGTTGCTCATGTGCTCGCTCACTCTCTCTCTCTCTCTCTTTCTCTCTCCACTCCCCCCAGTATCAGATGACAAGTTGTACTTTTCCATAATAATTTTTATGAGTTCATTTAAGGTAAGACAAGTGTCAGGTGGCTGGATTCAAATGGAAGCTCGTGTAAGATGTATAACGGAGTGAAAAGACACACCAGGACCTTTGCAACGAGTTGGCTAGGAGAATGAGAACATGACTGAGCCTGAATCCCTGAGTTCAGCAAAGCGGCTTGACTATGTTGCACGCACTGCATTTGAAGAGATGGGAAGGCTGAGAGGATCAGAGTATGAGCCAGGTTCAGACTCTACCTCAGCCAGCAAGCCAAATCTCTCCATCTAAAACTTGGGGAAAATACTGTTGATCTGCCTATCTTTTGGATAAGCCATAAAGATTACACTATATAAATGAGAAATGGAAAGGATTTAAAGTGCTTCATATATATATATACACCATGCCCTGAGCATTTGATGATCCGTACACATGAGGGCCTTCTGCAAGCACTACAAGGAACAAAGGAAACTGAGTTACAACTTCAACTTGTCCATCTAAAAGAGTGTTTCCTACTCCAGTTGGCGAGTGTGCTCTGGCAGAGCTCTTTCCCATCACCTGCTATCTTAACTGGAAATGCCAGAGACTGAATCTAGGAGATTTTGTATGCAAATCATGTACTGAATCACTAAATTGTTGGCTCTCCCTTCCAGCGTACGTTTCAAACAAAACAAAATTTCATAGATGAAACCATAAGTACTTCTTACAGAAGCCTCCCAAAAATGCACATGTAAGCAAAATGAAATCACACCAATGTGACACATATGGTTTTGACATCTGGTGAGTTCAACTATATCTGCAGGCTGATGCAGCATCCCCTTGGAAACTCCATCATTCTCCACTCCACTTGAAGCAAAATTAGGAATGCTACTATTCATTACTTAATAGTTGTTAATTAGTTAATGATAATAATTAGCAACAGTAATAAAGAGTACAGTACAGTAGTCTGAGCACTGGACTACAACCTCAGAGACCAGAGTTCATTCAATTCCCCACTCAGTGATGGAAACCCACTGGGTGACCTTGGCCTCATCACACACTCTCAGCCCCAGAAATCCACATGATAGGTTTGCCTTAGGGCCACCATAAGTTGGAAATGACTTGAAGTCACTTAAGAACAACAATAAACAGTACTAGTATTCATATGGATTGTTTCAAGTAGTAAAAGTGTTTCACATAAATTGTCTTTCAGTCCTTTTCGTAACCTTGTAAGCTAGGCCAGTACAGTGTTCGAATTACCAGAGTCAGGCAGTGGAGGGGGGGGGGGAGAGAAGGCTGCCTTCCCTATTGTGACAGATCTCTCAACAACCGCTTTTGAAGGCTACTGCACAGTGGTAATTAAAACAGAGGGCCTATAGAATTTATTGAGAACTGCCTTACCTTTCCCCACTGGGTCAACATTGTGATCCACACAATGCAGGTGGGAAATCTGAATTGTCACAAGCATAAGGCCTAAGTCTGAATTAAATTCAATATTAGTCCCAAGTTGAGTAGACCCATTAAAATGAATGGGAGTTGACAGTCACCACTTACTTAAGTGCCATACTCCAGTTGCAGCTAAGATTGAATGTAGTCCTATGTGGCTGAAATGGGATTTATAACCTGTAGGAATGGTTTGTGTTATCCCTTTATTACAGTTGTTGGGGAGAAAACAAGGATGTTGAAAGACAATAGCAAGAGTAAGACCACATAGAAAGTCAGTTTGGAGATAAGATTTGAAACTGGGACTTCCAAGGTGTCTGTCATTACACTGCACCAGTACTGTTTTATCTCTCTGTGTTTTGCAGTTACAAGAATTAGCCTGCAGGATTCTCAGGCTTACTCTATACTGCTCTCCTTTCTCACCCTCATACTCCTCTCAGAAAATCAAAAGGTTCTGCTTTCAGACTAAGCACAGCTCCTCATTACATCTAAACTCAGGGAACTGTGCTTTGTTTGAACTCTGCTTAGTTAGCACCATAGTTTGATACACTGGCTTCTTAAGTAGCCACACTTTTCTTTTCCCCCAGGTTTGGACATAACGCAGAGTTACGTTGGTTCCAAAATGAGTTTTCCATCTTCACTTCTTGAATAAAAAGGAAAACAACAGGAAGGAGGAAACTGAAAAACCAAATCTCGTTTTCATAATTTTCATCGTACCTGAAGCTGATCAGAGTGTGATTAAAACAAATGATTGGCCAGGTTGAGACATATGACCCAAAAGTGTTTTAAAGTTACATAAACAAGCAGTAGAGTCTTCAAGCTAATGCACTCCCCTCTCTTTTTCTGCGCCACTAGTGCGGCTACACAAAGAAGTCCAGAAGCATTTGCTTCCCAGTAGAAACTAGCTAGAGTTTAAGTAAACCGCATTTCATTTGGAGAGACAGAATAATAAACCATAGTTGATAAGAAACAGGAAGTGGATGCTTCCAGTCACCTCCTGGCAGCTGCACTAGAAGAAGAGGGATAAGTAATAGGAAAGACTTGGATTCACTCATCTGCCAACAGTGTTATAACTGAGTTGGCCCATTTTCTCTTAAGTAAATATTACTTACTTAAACCAAAGGGCTCCTGTGGAAGTGAATACAGTCCTCCCTCCTGATTCACAGGTTTGACCTTCAAGAATGATTATTTGAGAGGCCCCATTTTTCTCCTCCCATTCCTTGCATTCCTCACCTCAGGCTTGCCAGGCTTATGTTTAAAATGGATATTTTTCTCCTTTTGGATGGGCAAAGCCTCTCCCACTGCTGAAAGCATGGCCTCTCTTCCATGTGGTTGCATATTCTGCTGTGTATTGGCTGCTGATTGGTCAGATGCTCCTTTCTCAAGATGGCTGCCAGAAGTTATTAGAACTCTAGAAGCCCCCTCTTCTCTGTCTCAGGGTAAAGTACCAGTAAGCTGTTCAGGTTGTCTCACTCCCACCCACCAAACGTCAGGACCAGAGGCAAAGGAATGGAAGGGGGGAAGCTCTGGAGAGGAATGGGGGCAGGGGAGAATCACAGGATGGGAATTATTTGCATTTTTTCCACTTTTGCAAGGGTGCCCTGAACCATCGTGAATGTGGAGGGCCTACTGAATAAAAGAAATTGTGGTGCTACAGAGCACTGCTACTCAAGGTGGTGGTCTGTGGACTACTGTCAGTTCATGAACCATAAGCTGCCAGTCTCTGGAGAGTTTTCAGGAAAGTAAAAGAATTGTAGTGAACAGACTCAAGTATGGTATCGGTCCTGGGCACACTGGGGGAAAACTGCCAGTCCTGCACATAAAATAGCTTAAAAAGTACTACAACGGAATATATCCCTGCTCTCGTTAAGACATAAACATTCAAAAATGCCATCTATTAGTCACTAGTCAGGCTGATCATACTCCATCAATCTCTGTATTATGTCCTTTCCTCAGTGTCTGATCACTTCCATTTTTGGAATCCTGGGCAAGCAGTATAACAAGAAGACTCATCAAGGGTGAGCTGGTGGGCAATCATGTCACTCTGTTGGTTTTGGAGTAAGGCACCACACAATGTACTGGTTTGCTGTATGGACATCTCCATGAATTCCATTCCAATATGCAAAAATAATAATTTCAGAAAGTTTCTCCCTTCGACCAAGATTGTGAGCATTTTGGGTGATTTTTCACATTTTGGGAATTCTTTTCAAAAACCGTTTGTGCAAAAAAAAAAAAAAGCCCATGCAGAAAAAAAATGCAAATGGACTATTCACAAAGAAGTTTTCAATTATGAAAAATATCATGAAATGTCCTGAGATGTCAAGACACTTTTTCTTGTTGGGGACAAAAAAAAAAAAGATCACAAGTGCTCTTTGCATGCTTATTGAGCAACACAGTAAATAACACTAGTAATTGATATTAACTACTACTCCTCAGAAAAGTCAATGCATCCTTTGGTTCCAAAAGAAAAAAAAATGTAAGGTCAAGATGACCAAGGATAGTATCACCACTGCCCAGTAATATTTTCAAATCAGTAACTGAATTTCCACATCATTTTATTAGTGATGACAGGTGGCTGGATTGTATCACCTGGCAGTAGAAAGCCTATAATTTTTATTACTTTAGAAGATTAACCAGTGCAAGTTAGCATCACTATTCATCATGTTACAAGAAAGCTCATCATGTAAATCTCCCAGAATCCTGGCCATAACCATAAATCACAGGGGTACAGTGCAATCAGCATGCATAATCATGATCGGTGGCAATTCCACTGTTGCCTTACCACTAATTAAGATCCCAAACATACTGTGAACCTGTGGCTTAACCTGACAGATTGTTTGATGTACATCACACCTTTTCTCCAGGCAGCCCATGACAAGACAAAAACATGGACAGGTAAAATGAGACACATGTTAAAACAAAGTTATAATAATAAAACCACTTAATTGAAAGCATTTAAGAAACACATCACTAAGAAGTACAGCAACCTCTGTTAAAAGTCTCTTCCACAGCAACCTATCAGTTGTTAAAAGCCAGACTGAACAAAAAAGATGTTTGCCCACTGGCGGAAGGACAACATGGAGTTCCACAGCCTAAATGAGCTACAGAGAAAGCCTTCTTTACCACTGTAGTTGCTGTATGCCTTGAAGTCATTTCACCCTAAGGTCACAGGGTTTTCTTGGGTTGAGAATGTATGACACACCCAAGGTTATTCTGTGGGTTTCCCTGGCCAAGCGAGGAATCAAACCCTGGTCAATGTTCAAATCGCCAAACCATCTCCATCACTTTAGAGGGCAGCAGAACCAAGAAAGAGATCCCAATAGCCCAGCTCTACAGATCTCAAAGGCAAGGCAGATTCATACAGGAGAACACAGTCTTGTCATATATCCCAGAACAAGCTGTATAGAGCTTTATAGGCCATAGCCAGCACTTTGAATTGTGACAAACTAGTTGTCATAAATAGCATTAACACAGAGGTCCTGTGGAAACCAATTTGTCAAACTGCGAGGTGGAGAAACTAATGTTTCCATTTGTGAGCTCAGTATAGATAGCAAATATTTAACTATGTTTAATACATAAGCACAATCAAATTATCATTTCCCATTGCTGCTATGCTATAAATCCTTAAACAAATTTTAGATATTATAACCTAAGAACACTGTAAAACATAATTCTATGGAGGGCCATGCAATTCAGCTAGTTGTTGTTTTTTTTAATTTTGGTAATGGATTCATTGGCATCTCTTTCACACAGTCCATTCCAAGTGCTCAAGTCATTACTTATCTTCAACTTCTAATTTTCTTGTACATTCCCTAAAGGCAGGTACTGTCCAGCACCATTCCAGCATGCCCCCAAATAGAGTCTGCCTTCCAAAAAAAAAAAATCTGGCTGAACCATGCTAGCTTTCTGCCTAATCAGATTATGCAGCATTTACTTTCCAGGGAAAGCTGCATTTCAAATCACAAAATGTTAAAAGCTGCACATTAACCCCAGGCTTGGATGATATGGCTACCACTGAGACAGAAGCAAAGGTTACACTATATACTCACATAGACAAAGAGAGCACTGTACAGCAATCTACAGATTAAATTTAGAAGCTGAGTCAGATCCACATCAGTGCCCATTTCTTTTTAAAAAATGAAACTAATGCCATATGTATGGCATTCCAGGTCAGTCACTCAAGTGGCCATGCTAACAAGATCAAATATTATGAAATAACCATCCTTCATTCAAGGGTGCTTCGGATGCTACACGTGGCAGCAAAACAGAAACTGAATGCTATCAGAAGTGCTGAAGGAGGAAGTATTTGAGTCTTGCTTCTTTTTTAACCAGCATTTCCACCGCAAGATGCAAAGGACAGAGCTGTGCATTTCCCTCACAGAGGAAGACACACTGCTGTATTTTGATTTTAATGTCCTAAACATGCTAGAGGCAGACAAAGTAAAGAGATCATTTCTCAGACTAAAAAAGCACAGTAGACAAATCTGTAAAGTGTAAAACAGGATAGGAAAAATGTGGCTCTCCAGATGCTGCAGCTCCCATCACACCTTTCTAGCATGGTCAATGCTGACAAATGCTGGTGGTTACAGTACAACAATATGTGGAGGGCAGTATTTTGCCCACTTCTGTTCTATAGAGATGTTGCCTGACTAAGGGGGAAACACCATCCCACAGGGTCAGCCCAACCTTGGGCAGAAGAAGGCAGCTGTGTCAGGCAAAACATGCTGGGGATGGGGACAACGGCAGAAGCTCCTCCGCAGACATTCCTCCCCGTGGAAAGACAATGTGTGCCAAAATGGAGGACTCTCTTGTTTCAATAGGTACACTGGAAGCCACTCTATTTCCACACACTGGTCCAGGATAGCTGTTTCAGGATAGCTGAAGGAACACAGCCTCTCATATAAGCCTCCCTGTGTTCTGAGATCTTCTGAGGAGACCCTTCTTCTCTCAGAGGTACATCAGCTCAGGTCATTATTTGATGGACTGTATTATCCCACATGAGCTTGCCCATGTTTTGAGATCTTCTGGGAAGCCTTTTTTCTGGCCTATCACTCTATACACCTAGTGGGAACACAGGAGAGGGCCTTCTATGTGGCTGCTCCCAGGCTCTAGAACTCCCTTCCCAGACAGGTTTGATTTGTACACTCACTAGCATCCTTCCACACCCAAATGAAGAACTTTATTCCAGCAAGCCTTTGAGAATTTTTTTTTAAGGAGAAACAGGACCTAGATAATATACTGGACCTTTATTTGTTGTTTTTAATAGCTTTCATTTTACCTGGCTTTAATTAAAAAGTGGTTAAATTAGATTTGTAGAGAGACAGACAGACAGATATAAACACACACATACCTATACATATAATTTAAGCGCTTTTTAAAATATATCACTAAAGAGAGCCAGCACCAAAATTTCTCACCCTTTAACTTGTGGTCTTGATTTAGGAGTGACCTATGGAAGCCATAAGGAACCCCTTCCCCCTTTTTAATGGTCTGAATTATATATTTTTATCCCTGTTGAGCTGGCGAAGGGGTCATTCTCCTCCTGTATTCTATCCAGTGGCAGATGGTGGATCCCATGTCAGTGGGTTGGTAAATCTACTCCAGACTTTAATGGAATTATCTAGAGTACTGAATCCTATTGGTCAAGCTATCTAAAACCCAGAAGTGGCTTCATCACCCTATTGACATGGGAGTCACCAGCTGCCATTGATTTATCATTCAGTGTAAAACTGCAACCACATTTCTCACCTTTATTCATCCAATTCACATTTACAAGAGTAGTTTACTGGGTAGAGCTTCTACAGAAAATCACCACAGTCGCTCTCTGTAAACCCCAACAGTAGAGAAAGAGAAATCTAAAGTCTCTTTTGGAGAAGACAACAGGAGGGATCTCTTCTCCCTCTAAGGAAGAAAAGATTGTTACTGGAGAGGGCACAGAGAACATGTGGCCCTCCACGTACTGTTGGATTACTACAGCTCCCATCAGTCCTAGCAAGAATACCCAGTTGTAAGGGATGATGGAAGTTTTGTGTAACAACATTTGGAGAGTCCCTTTCTTACTGAGAACTCATGTGTGGCAAAACAACCAAACAAAAAGAAATGTGGAAATACTGAACAGAGACAGTCCAGTATACTAAAACAGTTACAGGCTATGTCATCCCATTAATGTCTTCAATAATCTTATTAGGATGCTTAGATACAGATCATATTCCATACAAAAATATCAGATGGAATCTAACAATCTCTCAACGGCTAAATTGCAACAAGAGAATTTTGAGTTGCAAATTAGACTTGAACCCAGCATGTAAACAGTTCTTAGTGAACAACTGTCTAGAAAATTTGTTTCCATCCACTATGTAGATTTAGCAAGAACAATGTACAGTGGGCCCTTGGTATCCATTAGGGTTTGGCTCCTGGACTCCCCCCCAATACCAAAATCTGTGGATGCTCAAGTCTCACTATGTACAGTGGTATAGTAAATTGGTGTCCCTTATATAAAATGGCTAAATCAAAGTTTGCTTTTTGGATTTTTTTTGGGGGGGGTGCTATTTTCAAGCTATGGTTGGTTGAATCCATGGAAACAGAATGTGCAGATATGGAGGGTCAACTGTATAGCAAACCATTTCCTCTGAGTTTCATATTTTCTATCAAAAGTATGGGGCACAGGGTGGAAAAGAACAGCTGTGGAATGGAAAACCTGGCTGATACCACATTTGCTGATATCAACTATGACTTGATATATGCCAGAAACATGCCTTTTTTCATTTTTCCCTTTTACAAAATAAATTAAAATCCTTTTTAAAAAAAACACAAGGAACTCTGAGGAAAGCCTAGTTCGCTTCTCTACACATGTAGCGCAGAACTAGTATAATTTAAAGAAAAAAATTAGGGGGATTAACAATGTTATTTAGGCATCCCTTCTATAAGCTGTCATCCTCACTCAGAAGAGCATGACAACATCTGTAAAACAAGTTCCCCAAATTTGGATCATCAAAACATAGATAGTTGTACTATCATTCAGGAACATTGGAAGTCCTAGCTAAATTCTAATCTCAATTTCCAGACAGAAATCTAACTCAGTAGATTTTTTAGCACTTGTTAAATCAGCACTGGCCGAAGCCAGTCTTAGAGCAAATCAGTCTTATGCAAGCTTCTCTCTCACCGACATCCCATTGCCCCTTAATCTTCTGAACTGCAACAGCCCCTACTAGTCTATTCTTGGATCTCTTAAGAAACAAGACAGTTGGGTTAAAATCTTCCAGACTGCATGGTGGCAACAATGCTGGATGACAGTTACAGGTTTGTTTTATTTTTCCCTTACAGTGAGGAACACTCTTAAAGCCATACATATATAATATTTGATTTTTTTATTTACTGTTTCTTATTCAGATAAATTTTCTGAAATAGAACAAATCATAAAATATAAAGAATAAATTTAATTGCTTCCTGTTGTTGTTGATTTTCATGAAAGGAAGATATTGGTGTACACTGTTCATCCATTGTTCATCAAAGCAGACAGTGCTTTGCTTGTTGTATTCTACTAAATGGAAAAGATAGTTACACTTGAAAGGAGGATAGTACCTATGGTTAAAGCCAAATAATTCCATATTGTTGGTGAGGGTGAGAAGCGTACCCACTCAGTTCTGGCTGAAAGAGAACATAACCAAGGTTTCACATTACTGACACCCTCTGGGGGTTCAGACGCTTGGTTTTCTCCCAACCATGAGCTTATTAGTCCTTCAGGATGAGATAAAAGAAAATACTTGAAAATCCCTATCCTAGGCCCTTACCACATGATGTTGTCATAGAATCATAGAATCATAGAGTTACAAGAGACCACAGAGGCCATCCAATCCAACCACCTGCCATGCAGGAACACTCATCAAAGCATTCCCAACAGATGGCCATCCAGACTCTGCTTAAAAACCTCCAAAGAAGGAGACTCCACACTCCATTGAGGCAGCATATTCCACTGCCAGACAGCTCTGACTGTCAGGAAGTCCTTCCGGAGGTAAAGGTGGAATCTCCTTTCCTGCAGCTTGAATCCATTGCTCCTTGTCCTAGTCTCTGGAGCAGCAGAAAACAAACCCACTCCCTCCTCGACATGACATTCCTTCAAATATTTAAACATGGCTATCATATCCCCTCTTAACCTTCTCTTCTGCAGACTAAACATACCCAGCTCCCTAAGCCACTCCTCATAGGACATGACTTCCAGACCCTTCACCATTTTGGTTGCCCTCCTCTGGACATGTTCCAGCTTGTTGACAATCCTTCTTGAACTGGGGTGCCCAGAACTGGACACAGTATTCCAAATGAGGTCTAACCAATGCAGAATACAGTGGTACCATTACCTCCCTTGATCTAGACACCATACTCCTACTGAAGCAAGCAAGAATCGTGTTGGCTTTCTTGGCTGCTGCATCACACTGCTGACTCATGTTCAGCTTGTGATCTACCAAGACTCCTAGATCCCTTTCACACATCCAGCCACATGTCCCCCATCCTACATTTGTGCATTCCATTTTTTCTGCTGAGGTGTAAGACCTTACATTTTTCTCTGTCGAAATTCATTTTGTTAGCTTTGGCCCAGCATTCCAATCTGTCAAGGTCATTTTGAATTTTGATCCAGCAAAGCAATGCATTACGCCAGTCCAGGATGTGTGTCATCGAATGACATTGATGCTCACCTGCTGCTGCTGTTGCATCTCTATCCATGGGAAACATGCCCTTTTTCATTACCAGAAAAAATCCGGTACTGCACCCCTTTTCCACCCCTATACCATCAGCTGTGGGCATGCGGCAAGGGCCAAAGCGCTTGATAGCATTTCCTTCTGCAGTACAGCACAAAAATTGACCAACTATGAGTTGTGGGGTGGGGAAGAGGCAGGGAAAGGGGCTCAACATTGACTCTGTACTGTGGAAGGAAGAACAGTGTGGCTGATGCTACCCATTCACGACAGCCAACCGGCAACGGTAATGCTGGGATCCCACTGGGATGACGCCCTATTGGTAAGAGCTCTACTACTAAAAAAAATTGAGTGAGTAATCTTGAGTATCAGTCTAACATACCTCATAGACTGTTACAACAACAAGCTTCCTGGAAGAAGGCTTGGATGATAACAATGACAGTCTTCTGGAAGACACAGGCAAACCATTGGTCCATCTAGCTCAGTATTGCTGATCAAGCAGCAATGGCTTGACCAGGTTTCAGGCAGGTCTTTTCTTTCACGTGCCCTAAGATCACTGGTATTCCCTGGTGGTCACCTATCCAAGTACTAACCAGAACAAATCCTCCTTAGCTCCTGAATCACATATGCCTAAGTGTCTTCAGGTTGGTATTGTAGGAGGTTATTTTTAATATCAACCCTTTCATCATCAGTCCCCTTCAACTCAGTATCATAAATGTAAACAAATACAGCATTACTTCTGAAGATACATCAACAACTAGAAAACTCAAGTGTTCCTCCAACCCAGAGACAATGAAACACATCCTTCTACCCAAGACTATAGAAGTAAAAAAAACTATGAAGCCATGATTCAACTGCAGGAAGATAATCTGGAATGTTCACTATCTGCCTCAGCTCTGTTAAATTTATCCATAGTTGACATCTTGGGAAACATAACCCCTTGATTCAGAAATGAATTACCAAAATCAGTCAAAAGCATATGAGAACCTCATAATGGTAGATCAAATCAATTTAATCAATTCTGAAAATGCACCGCCTTGCAAACATTTGCTCAGGTTTGAGTTTTCTCTGCAAGGAATTTCTACATTTTCCATCATATAATGCTAAACGGTACCAACCACATTCTTTTATCCTGAGTAGCTATCTTTATTAGTTCTCATTGGCACTTTAAGCTCTGTTGGGAAACATTCAAAAAAATGAACCCATCACTCACTGAGTGGCTTGAGGATGCTACTGCTTGTCTCATCAGCATTTTCAATGTCAGACTTATCAGAGTTTTCAGAAATTTTCTCCTTTTCTTTCTTCTCCTTGGGCCTTCTTTTGTGGCGTCGTCTTCTCCGGTAACTTTTAGGCACGTGAACCCCAATGTAGACTGTGTGATGACCTAGAAAACATAAACATATTGGAAGTTTTTAAATAATAATTTGCAGATTTCATCACGTAAGATTAATGTAACTAATACAACGTTAACACAAATCACACTATCATTCTTACGCATACAGTAGATGCCAAAGATAATAGATAAGAGTAGAGCTAGATGCAGTGCACAACATTGGACTTGCACTAAAAATGCAGCACAATGAGATGCTCTTCTTACTTCCTCTGAAATTTTAGGGCCGCCTTACCCATGCCTATGTGGTTTCCTTAAATGTCCCTTTCCCAAGAATGAATGAACTATAATGTGTGAAAAGGAAAAGATACACAGCATGATGGCACTACGGTATCCCTAAATGTCACTGAAACAGGAGTGAAATCTGACTGCTAGCATTATATTTTGAACAGCAGCTCCATCTCAGGCTTTATGTTCATTCTCCCTCTAGTTTTAAATTGAAATCTTATCTTATACATATCAATGCAGAAGAGACTATTCAGCCCTTTTAAGTTTGTTTGGTTTCTGACTTGGAAAATGCTGCAGATTAAAATAGTATACACTGGTAGTCTTCCTTTACGTACATAAGAACACAAGGCAAATTGGGTTGTATCAGACCACAGAGTGATCTAGTCCCACATTCTGTACACAGAACTGCTATGCAGATAGTTATGAAAAACCCACAAGCAGGACATTAAAGTACGTTTGAGTGCCCATCCACTTGTTCTGTAGAGCCAGAGTACCTCTGGGAGAATTCCTTGAGAAAGCTGTTTATGACTACTCCCAAACTTGTAGTGAAATAATCACATACATAGGTTTGTGCTTTGGAAAGAGACATTCTGGTGCTCAAACAAATGCCAAAAACCAAATATTGCACAAACAGATATACATGCATATAGCCATATGAGTAGATCCTTCAGGGTTTTGTGCCTCATGCCTTCTCTAAAAATTATAGGACCAGGTCCTTTCCTTCCTTCCAGATAGAATGGCATGAAACTTACTCAAGGTTATAAGCAAATCTACCACACCTGATATAAACAATGTTAATACAAAGTATGAGTGGAAAGTTCCAACTGAATGTACACTCTAGCTAGCACAGGTTCTACGGTTTAGGGACATGCAGAAGATGTGGCAAAACAACTTAAGAAATTAGATGTTTACTTCATAATTTGACAATCCATCACCCCCCTCTTTAGAGCTAATAGACTCTCCCTAATTTCAAATAGAACACAAGAACAAAATGTCTTTGATGTGGTCAAGTAAAATCTGGGTTTACCCACTCATTTCTCAAGGATTTAGGGTGGAGAACTGCAGATAAACATACACCTACAAAGACTGACAGAAATGTTTATTTGAAAGTGCGCTTCCCATAAACTCAAGAACAAGCTCATTATCTCCATGTGCCATCAGCTGCTTTCCTTCAGACTAAAATTTCTGTTAGTTATAGTGCTCAGAAAGCATTCAGCAGGCCAGCTAGAAAACAGGAAAAAAGCAGTCAAACACCTATGGACAGAACTTGGAAAATTTCCTTTTTGGATTACAACTCACAGAACCCCCAGACAACACAGCTGATGCATTCTGCAAGTTGTAGCCCAAAAAGAAAATTTCCAAGTTCCAAATGAGGTGAGTAAGTCCCTTAGGAAGAAGGCTTTCTCAGCTACAGCACCCCACATTTAACTCACTTTGCACCTATCTTGCCACTTCTAAATTGTTAAATTTGTCATGAGTTTATTATTTTCCCAGCTATTTTAACCATTATTCTATTTTTTGTGATGCCTATAGTAGCAATTACTTTAATTTCATCAAAAATATTTATAAGCTGCATTTTAGAGCAAAGAAAAATTGAACGGAAGCTTCTACAGTATACAATTAAAACACAGTGCCATTAAAAATCAAAACAGAACTCACCATAAAAAGCCAAGAATACATAACCATACAGATCAAACATCCTCATTAAAATAGCAAAAGCAACTAGCACTATATCCTTTAAAACCAGCTAAGCCATAAAACCAATTAAAATGCCATTTAGATACCAGTAAGATCATTTACACACCACTGCAATCAATAGGATCACAGAATTTATTTAGAAAAAGCAACTGAAATAGCAGGCTGACAAGCAACAGCCCAGATCTCAAAGGAAGTCTCCTTGTGTCTACCAGTGGAGAAGGAAATTTTATTGCCTTCCTTTGGCTGTTTCATGTCCCCAATTACCTCATGGCCAATAAGGGACATCGCCCCTACCTGCACCAATCCCCCTCCAAGACCATTTTAGACAATGCCTTTAACATCTCATGAAAGAAAAAGCTCTCCATTGTCACATTTTTCCCTAAAAATGATTTTTAGTATCAGTGCCTGATGAAGAAGGCTGCTAGGTTCAAAAGCATGCATAATGCATATAAACCTTTTTAGTTGGGCTAGTAAAGTCATCACCATAATGTGCATTTTGGATTTTGTTATATCAACCTGAAATAAGTCTTTCTTGTCGATCTCAAGTCTTGCAAAGAGCAGGATACACATCTCTCACCTGAAAGAGAGTTCCCTAGCTGTGGCTGCTGGCTCATCTAAAGCTGTCTGGCAAATTCTTTGCACTAGGAAATACTTGACTTCCCAATTAGGAGCTCAGTCGTTAGCCACTAAGACCATTTCTGCACTACACTGTTATAGTGCTATTATTCCACTTTGAACATCCTATGGAATCCTGCAGTTTGCAGTTTGGGGGGGGGCATTTAGAATTCTCAGCCAGAGAGCTCTTGGGCCTCAGTAAACTACAAACCCCAGAATTCCACAGAATGCTGAAAGTGGAATAATAGCACTATAACACTGCAGTGTAGAAATGACCTAAGTCACACCAACTCTTTCCTTTTCCATTTTCTCTCTGTAACAAAAGAGTGAGCTTCTTAGCCCATGACTGTAAAAATTGTCAGTTGTGTCCCTATTTCTCAGGAGGGACACACATCTGGAAAGCTGATGAGATCTGGAATTAGCACCTCCTTCGAAGCTGAGCTTTGGCCAGGAAAAGAGCTATTGACATGGTCTTGTTCTCATGGGAAAACTCAAGTTGTACTAGTAAATGTGAAACAATCTCAAACATAAAGGCGCATTGAGAAATTGTGTCAAGTGTTTCCTGCTTAAGGCACTCCTGGAAGGAAAGTCCACAAGTTTATCTCGACATTGTAAATAAATGCCAACCACTTCCTCCAAGCATGTCTCAGAAGGGACAGGAGGAAAAGAAGGAAACAAATTCCCATACTGCCCCACCCCTACATTCTTATTACCTAAAGCACTACTGTAATATTCTGCAAAATAAGGAATGAAGCAAGCACATTATTGATCTGGTTTTTGCCTAAAAACATACAACTTTACTTTCATATTACCAAAATCTGCATTATGTACATTTGATCAAAAGATTAACAAGATTGTCTAGTTCTACTGGCAGCATATTAATGTATTAGGACCGTAGGCTTGCTATATTTTTGTTATCAAGCCAACCACAGCATTAAAGCCACATAATGGAGGTAGTGGCTGTTGCAACACCCAAACTAAGTACCAGTTTTTACCAAATCTGCTCCATAGATTTGACCCAGTCAATTACATCTCATTACTATGTATTACTGCTGCTGCCTTTGGATACACCATAGCCTGCTATTTTGGTCCCTGTCTTGGAGTTTAGGTTACCCTGAAATGTATGCCACTGCCATGAATCTACGTGTTACTTTTCAAACTTTTTTTTTAAAGGGACAGAGAAAAAGAAGTCTGTGCCCTCCAGCAACCTAACAATCCAAATGGCAAACTAAGAGAGATAACAAAAGGATTGGGAGAGATGGAAAGGTAAAAGGAGATGGATAAGAACACATACAGTTGCACCTGTTCAGGTTTTAGCTGACAACCTGCACTGAGTGTGTGTCAGGATATGATAGTTGCACTATAAGACACTTCTTCTGAATACCGACATTGTACAACTGACTGAATAACTATCAGTGTGTCTGCTTATTGTCTCCTTTTGCAAAGGAAAATGCACAGTGGCTGTTTCTGCAGTCCTAGCAAAGAAAGTGGTTTCTGGAAGGTGCTGGCAAATAGTTACGCCCCATCCTAGAATGTGCAATTACCTGGCTAGAATCCCATTGGTTAGTCCCAACTGGATAGACTCATTCAATCAATTGTTGAATGGTCAGTCAATGCATAGGTAAACCCAATTAATTCGATGGCTCTACTCTAGTAAGGACTACCAATAGGATTTAGGCCCATCTGAAATGGTTGCATGTATAGCCACTCACTTATGTAACTACAGACTGAATACAGCGGTCCCTCTACTTTTGTGGGTTCAGCACTCATGGATTTGATTATTTGTGAGTTATTTTATTTATTTATTTTAAAATAAACTTATTCTGTTTGCCCTGCCACAGAAAAAATACGTTCTCTCTAGGAATCTCTAGGTCATCCAGCATGATTTTATGGTCCACTTACACCAGAAGTGGACCACAGAGTCAGGTCGGAGGATCTAGAGATTCCTAGAGAGAACACTTCTCTAGGCATTACTAGGTCCTCCAACATGACTCTATGTCCCACTTCTGCCAGAAGTTGACCGCAGAATCATGCTGGACGACCTAGAGATTCCTAGAGAAGTGTTCTCAGGTTTAAAAAATATAGTATTCATGATTTTTTTTTTATTTCCGTTTCTTCTACTTTTTCTGGGGACTTGCACCCTTAACCCCCGCATAAGTGGAGGGATCACTGTATTTCTGTTGCACAATGACCAAAAAGTACAACCACATAAATAAGTGTACTTACACTTCAACATAACATCAACAGGATACTAGCATTTGCTTTGGTGAGGGGTGAGAACTAAGGTTGAATCATGGTGTAACTGAAAAGGTGCATATTGGGAAAGGATTAGCAGAAGAGAGAGAGATGGAGTTATACAACTGAACTAGGGGAGAGAGTTCTAAGTATGAGAGCAGCAAGGAAGAAAAAAAGTTCTACTGTTCTCTAAGAAAACAGAGTTTGGGAGAACTGGGTGCAGAAATGAAGTGGAATGCCAGGGGAGATACAATGCCACTCACATCCTCCACCTGCTTCATCATCCTTTATAACTATGAGAAAATCAGAAAGAGGCTCTGTTTTAAAAAGAAAAAGCACTTTGAATGGACTATCTGAAGATCTAGAAAAAGCAGGTGACGGCCCAGAGTTGGAAGGGAGAGGATAGCTGGCTGAGAAGCATGGGAACTGGGTTATGCTTGCCACAAGGCACAGCCAAAAACATCACATCACAGAACCTGACAAAGAAGTTGCCAGGGTGGGACCAGAGAGCCCTCAAACTAAAAAGTCAAGGGAAGAACTGCCTGAAAGGCATTCAGAATGCTGCCCAGAGCAATTTGGTGTGCTTCTCTTTTTCCTGATGGAGACAGTAATATGAGGTACACTGCTGCGTTACAGAGACCTTAGATTAGTTTAAGGGGTCAGTGTTATATGATCACACTTTTTTTCCCCTGACAGGGCAAAACCGTACCTTTGTATCTGCATCTATTCAAAATAAATAGTACTTAGTTTCCTATTTGTTTCAACACTGCAACCAAGCATGGAACTAGCTACCTCGGGTCCCATATTGCAAGAAAGGATATAACTTTAAAAAGAGAGAGACAGAGAGATGGATGGCATGGAAGACATAGGGCTGTTGCTATATCTCATGGTTTAAATTCTACACACACACGCACACCCCATAAAGTCTAATGAAGCTCAAATGGCCTGAATCAGATACATATTCCCTGGCTTTCTACACCACAGTTTAGCAGGCTAAAAACAAGCATCAAGGCCATGTTCCTTCCATTTATCAGGATGTCAGACCTAGTTAACTTAGAACACAAGTTCTCAATACTTCCCAAACACACGACTGTGCTTTTAGCACCAGTTTGTTAGTCGGGATCTTAAACTACAGTCTGAACATGACAATATGCTGTAGTTCCCTGTCTGTAACACATTAGAGAATTAAAATTGATGCTAATGAAAAATGCCTTTTGGACTTTTCCATTTAGAAAAAAGACAGGTAAGGCAAGACACATTAGAGTTATCTAAATTATGTATGGTGTGAAGAAAGTTGATAGGAGCAGCTTTTCTCCCTCTCTCATAATAGTAGAATAAGGCCATCCACTAAAGCTGAATAGTAGAAGATATGGAACAGATAAAATGAAGAACAACTTCACATAGCTCAGAGGCAAAATGCAGAATTCACTGCCATAAAATGTAGGCCTTCTTGCCAAATTGGATGGCTTTACAAAGAGACTGGATAAATTAATGGAGGATGCGACCATCAACAGCCACTTGACAGCTATATATCAACTCTGCCATAAGCTGTGGAGGAACATGAGACTGAGGTGGCAGTTACATTCACATCCTGTGTGGGGTGGTCTTCCTAGAAGCATTTGACTGACCACTGTGTGAAGAGACAATGTTGAACTAAACAGGACTTCGGTGTGAACCAGCAGACAGTTTTTATGTCCTCACAAGCCAACTTTCATAGTGAGTAAGCAAGGAGGAGCACACATTTCTGATACTAATTCCTAGCTTGCTAAACTAGGGTTTAACAGGGAAGGAATGTAGATCCAGAGCAAGCCACTGTACAACATGATGTTGTTTTCCCAGCTTCAGTCCACATTAGTATTACTGGCACTAGTGGGAATAGTCAGAATGTGGCAAGGCAACGTCATGCCAGGAGTTTCACCTACAGGGGGTAGCTAGACAAAGAGGTACCAATTTCAGCAGCAGCCCTGCATCTTTCATAACATCTGGTTCAACTCTGAATTGTGCATTTGCCTTCAAATCATCTGTCAACTTATGGCGACCCCATGAATTTCGTTAGGGTTTTCTTAGGCACGGAATACTCAAAGATGGTTTCACCAACTCCTTCCTCTGAAATATAGACAACAGCACCTGGCATTGGTTGGCAGTCTCCTATCCAAGTATGGACTAGAGCTGACTCTCCTTTGCTTTCAAGATCAGACAAGGTTTGATAACTTTAGGGTATTTTGGCACAGAACTACAAAAATTACAGCACTGTTATTTCACTGTTATTTCATAAGTTGTCCATCAATTTATGTGGACCCCAGGAATTTTAATGGGGTTTTCTTAGGCAAGGAAAACTCAGAGATGGTTTTGCCAGCCCCTTCCTCTAAAATATAGCCTACGGCACTAGGTATTGGTTGGTGGTCTCTCATCCAAGTACTAACCGAGGCTGACCCTGCTTAGTTTTCAAGATCAGATGGGATCTGGTGCTTTTAGGGAATTTAGGCCATATTCCACCCTGCATTACTGAGAGAGAAATTCCCCCCACCACGACCACCACCCCTGTGCTCATATCTCCCTACATGCTGTATACACTTTCTCTAGACATGCGCCCAGTGGCAGATGATGTCACACCATTGTCATGTCAACCTCCAAGGTCGATCTCTGTCTTTGTTCTGCTGAAAAGTCATTAACCCTGAAGACCAAAGGAACATGACATATGGAATGACTTGGCAGCAAGCACGAATAAATATGTTCTAAACTGTTAAGTTTTCAGATTCTCTAGTGAGAAAAATCAATTTTCTCATTAAAAAGTACACAGCACGATCTCTTTCCAACACCCACCTGCTGTTTGACAAGCACTTTTCCACTTCTGAGGGCTGAACTGGGACAATCTCTTGTAAATCTGACAACCAAAATCATGATCTGCACTCATTCTCCTCTCCTGGCAAAGCACTTAAATTGGCAATTGCTATTGCGAAGGTGAGTACTTCACCCATATGTGCCTAAGCATTCTATCCCATCCAACACAAGTCTTACTCAATCCTTCCAAACCGTTCTCTACAACAAATGTGTCCAGCCTGTCAGGCCATTTCATGTGGCCCTCACACCTCTCCTGCAGCTGCGGCACTACCCTTGTGTGGTGAGTCCAATCCCCACATTGCAGGCCCCTGGCTGCCAGTACTCTGAATAGGGACCCAGCAGCCAGCACTCACAATCTACTCTGTCCAACTCCTACGAGCTGCGCAGAGCATTGCCATTCAGCTTGTGAGAGTTGGACAGAGGAGCAGTCAGAAGTAGAAGTAGACTGCAAGTGCTGGCTGCTGGGCCCCTATTCAGAGTACTGGCAGCCAGGGGCCTGCAATGTGGAGATCGGGCTCACAAGGTACAGAGAGAGGCAGGGGGGCAGAAAGAGCCATAGGGGAGGGGGGAGCAGAAAGAAGCACAGAGAGGGTCCGGGGGGGCAGAAAGAGGCACGGATCAGAGCACAATTATTTGTTCTGCCTCTCTCAACTGGGACCAAAAAGTTAAAACAAAGTTAATGTAATAAACAGTGCTTGGTAATATTTGTCTGATGATTAAGAAAATAACTTTTTGTTTTCAAAACTCATTTTTCAATAAACTGTACAATAGTTGTACAGTTGAATATCTGCTTGCTGTTATTTTTCCCACACTTCTAGTTTCAGAGCTATTACTAAAACCAGTAATAATTGAATGTAGAGGCAATTATTTAATATGATAAAAGAGTAGACATATTTATACAGTCTTACAGATACAACCAGCCCTTTGAGGGCAACCATAATGCTGATGCAGCCCAAAATGAAATTGAGTGTGACACCCCTGCTCTACAAGATCATTCTCGTAAGCAGGCAGCATCTTGAAAACAAGACAAGCTGCAATGAGTGGGACCTCTCCCACCAAGCAGATAGGTTTTGGAGTCCTTGTTAGCACCATGACCAAACATTTATACCTGTCCGGTGACAGAGAAAGGGATTAATTTGTATTTGTAGCTTTTTTTACTACTTCTTGTATTATCATACAGTTTGAGGCTGGAAAAAGATATATGAAGACTGAGAAAAAACTGAGGAAGTAAATTTTTCTCTGTTACTGACTTGTATAGCACAGTTCTCATAACTACTGGACAGGAGATGAGCCAAACTTAAGCACTCTGATTTATTTTTTGTTGTTGTTCATTTGTTTGCTTGCTTACTTCTATCCTATGTAACTCTTGAGATTCCATCTTCCATTGGCCTCATCAGAGAATGCTTCTCTGAAATAGGCCATCCGTGCTATCTTTTACCACCAACACAGTTTTCAGTGGACCCTCGGTATCTGCTGGGGTTTGGTTCCAAGCCCCCCCCCCATGGATACCAAAATTCATGGATATTCAAGTTCTATTATGTACAACAGCGTAGCAAAATGGCATTCCTTACATAAAATGGCAAAATCAAAGTTGAATTTATGGATTTTTTCTAATAGTTTCATGCTGTGGTTGGTTGAATCTGTGAATATGGAGGGCCGACTGTATCTCATGACAGTAACATGTTTCCGTGTTCATCATCAAATTAAGTCTTGGGAGGCCTAGAATTATACCTAGCTGCAGAAAAGCACACAAGCCAGAGGTTTTCTCCCAGCCCTGGAGCTGCAGTCCAGAGAGAGAGCAAGAAGGATAATCCTTAACACACACAGTCTGGGTATCCACGGTTCAAAAGTTGGGAGGAAGCATGGGGACTGTTCTAGGTCTGTGCCTGCCTCCATGTCAGTGGGTTGATCGAATCACTCTGGATTTTAATGTGAACTTTAACGGAGCTGTTCATGGTGCTGAATCCTATTCCCAAAATAAAGTTCAGACTAAACCTTGGTGTGGGTTCACCATCCCAACAAAATCAGAGCAATTGGCCTCTGCTGGATCTATGTAAAGATTCATTACTTCAGGGTTTCAATAAAGCCTTTTACAGAATACACAAGAACAGGTGAAGTTTTTTTCCCCAGCAAGCAAAAAAAAAGTACACAGAACATAGCATATCAAGTATGGGAATCTTCAATAGCCCAATAAGTTCCAAACGCCTGAATGGAAACAAAGTGTCTTCCAAAGTTCAGTGTAATCTTTTATATAAACGACCTCTGAAGTCTTTAAAGAGATTCCACATGCGACAGCCTGGCAACAGACTTTGATGGCTGCTGATCCTGAGGCAAAAGAACAGAAGATTGGAAAGCAGCTTTTCTAAACCAGGCTATCTAAGCTTCAAAAATGTGTCTTACCCACTCTCTAATGTCCTAAAAAGGCCCAGAACCTGCCCCTATAGCACACTCATTCTGCACTAAATGGTGGCCTTCCCAACACTGTCCACAATACAAAGCAACCAGAATGGTACAGAAGAGATCAGGACAAAGACCTGTTCCCCCACAAACATGACTTTTGATTACTTGCTTCCAGGGATAGAAAGAATATTTGAAAAATGGTTGAAAAATAAGTTTCTCAAGTGCGAAGAAACTCTGGTGAGAAGAATCTTGAACTGACAAGAATCTTCACAGTGTGGGGCACATTCTGCACAAAATTCGTCCTTTTTTTCTGTATGAAAAGCATGATGTTTCCTACACAGAAGAAGCTGTTTTATACAAAAAACAACCACATGGGAATTTTGCACTAAGTCTCAATTTGCAAACAGGCTTCAAAAATAATGTGATTTTCAAAGACTTTCTTGCAGGGGGAAGAAAACTGCTAAAATTCATTCATCATTTGCTTCAAAAAGAAAATTAGTGAAGAATTACATCACTACTTCTTTAGAATACACAAAGGGTAACAAAGATAAAACTACCAGAATGGGACTGAATCATTAGATATATCACTGATTAAATACCAGGACTTAACTGCCTGTAATGGCCTTGGTCAAAAAAGTTTTTAAAAATCCTTCCGGGATCATGATGGTGTCTACCCATTAAGTACACATCAAACATCCATTACAGTATTCTGTTATGGCAATTGTAGCTTTGAAAATTGCTCTCTCCTCAAGGACTCACTCTTGGGAGTTTCTCCTGTCCTAATTATGCCACATTGGCACACATTTTCCTGCTAGCCAAGTGGAGCAATTGTAGGCATCTCTGAAGACAAACATAGATGTGTTCAGAAGGCACAAAAAAGTGAAGGTCTGGTGGGGAACGAAATACAGAAAAATTTGAAGAAAATGGGGGAGGTCTGCTTTTTTCCAAAGCCTTTTTTCCTGAAAAAAAATGGGGGGAAATGGATTATGGAATAATTTATTATAGAATGATGGAAAAAAGATGTTTGAGACAAGCTGTTCACATACTTACTGCTTCCAAATCATTTCCAAAAACTATGTAAAAGGAGACCTTTTATGTAAGTCTATATACAGTATCAGATCACCATAATTCCTGGTCTGGATGGCAGTACGTGTGAAAGGGATCTAGGAGTCTTAATAGACCACAAGCTGAACATGAGTCAGCAGTGTGATGCGGCAGCCGAGAAAGCCAATGCAATTCTCGGCTGCATCAATAGGAATATGGTGTCTAGATCGAGGGAGGTACTGGTACCACTCTACTCTGCTTTGTTTAGACCTCATCTTGAATACTGTGTCCAGTTCTGGGCACCCCAATTCAAGAAGGACATGGTCAGGCTGGAGCAGGTCCAGAGGAGGGTGACCAAAATGGTGAAGGGCCTGGAAGCCATGCCCTACGAGGATAGACTTAGAGAGCTGGGTATGTTCAGTCTGCAGAAGAGAAGGTTAAGAGGGCACATGATAGCTATGCTTAAATATTTGAAGGGATGCCATATAGAGGAGGGAGAGAGCTTGTTTTCTGCCGCTCCAGAGACCAGGACAAGGAGCAATGGATTCAAGCTGCAGGAAAGGAGATTCCACCTGAACCTCAGGAAGAACTTCCTGATGGTCAGGGCTGTCCGGCAGTGGAATATGCTGCCTCGGAGTGTAGTGGAGTCTCCTTCTTTGGAGGTTTTTAAGCAGAGGCTGGATGGCCATCTGTCGGGAGTGCTTTGAGGGTGTTCCTACATGGCAGGGGGTTGGACTGGATGGCCCGTGTGGTCTCTTCCAACTCTACATTTCTATGATTCTATGATTCTATGATCTTGGTTTCCTTCTCTCTCAGTTCATTTTAATTGAATTGAGTGCATTATGTCCACTTGACACTATGGAGAACTAGTAGAGAAAATATAATTTTCTCTGTTTCACTAATGTTGTTGTTTTGTTCTGTGGTTATTAAGGGCTTTTTTTAATCCCTCTGCACCTCAAACCGCCAAAACTAAAGAAGTTCATTATAGGCCCTTTCCACACTATACTCTTATAGTGCTAATTATTCCACTTTCAACATCCTGTGGAATTCTGGGGCTTGTAGTTTATTGAGGCCAAAGAGCTCTCTGGCTGAGAATTCTAAACACCACTTCCTAAACTACAAACTCCAGGATTCCAAAGGATGTTGAAAGTGGAATAATAGCACTATAATGGTGTAGGGCAAAAATGGCCATAGTTTAGGTGCTCCTTACTGTTCAGAACCTTGTAGCTCCATTTGTAGCAGTGTGTGTGTGTGTGTGTGTGTGTTGTGTTCAATTTGCAAATATATTCTGAATAAATTGTACTTTTAATATCTCACACATGATCATTTTATGCTAAACAAAGTTACATATAATTCATTTTCAGTAACAAAATGACTGTCCATCTGTGAAGAAGAGTAAATGTTGCATTCTTCAATTTTTCCAAAAATTTCAGTTTTTCCAAAAAATGGGAGTTTTCTCCCCCTATGGTATCAAAATTTCTTGAAATTTTACATTGCTAATAAGGACGCAGACACAGACAAGCAATTACATCTTGGGACATCAGTTGCCAGGAGTTGTGACTATCACCAAGTCCACTCCATTTGTTACCAGAGGAGGAATTTTCCTGTCATTGCCAAAGAGACCTGTGAAGTTCCAGAAGAGTTTCTAGCAGAGAAGCAAGCAAACTTCAGCCTTGTGAAATCCACTTTGGGTTTTGTTTGTTACTAGAATGTCAACTGGAGCCAAGTGCAAGAGAAAGGAAACGACGTGTGGACGTTCGTTCCCCCTCTGAATATTTGCTTCTCCCAAGAATTTGTTTTCAGTATCAAAACTGAGTTCATATATTTCATACAAAAATTCACTACTGTTGTCCCAATGTTTTTAGTAGCCTGGTGGAGGAGGAGGTTATTATTGTGTGCCTTCAAGTTGTTTCCAGCTTATACCCTAAGAGCCCCAAATCCTGTCTGATATTAGAAGCTAAGCAGGGCCAGACCTGGTTAGTACATCAATGGGAGACCACCAACGGATACCAGGTGCTACAGGCTACATTTCAGAAGAGGGAACTGGCAAAATCACCTCTGAGTAGTCCATGCCTAAGAAAACCCTAAGAAATCCATGGGGTTGCCATAAGCCAACAAGCAACTTGAAGGCACATACACACAAACAATGTGAAGCTATCACAGGGCGTTCTTGCCAAGATTTGTTCAGAGGAGGTTTGCCATTGACTTCCACTGAGACTAAGAGAGGGTGACTTGCTCAAGATCATCCTAGGGTTTCCATGGCCAAGCAGTGGTTTGAAACGTGGCCTCCCAGAAACTTAGTCCAACACTCCAACAGTCTTACTGTTAATTCTTTCATTATATGAATGGAAGTCAGAAACTCCTGTTGATCTACTCCAAAACAGTCGAGATGTACTAGTAGATTCCAATCTACTTTCTTCCCACATTGACTTTAACATTTTTAATGATAGTGTATTCATTTCTTTTATTACATCAAGTCAACTCTTTAAATAGAGACCAACTTTTAAACAATTAACAAACCAAATATTCTGGGGCCAGTCTAAAGTCAACCAAAGGCCAGAGAAAGGAATCTGTATGCGATAATTAAAAGGTTAATTTTGAGTCTGTTTACATACTACCTACATCATGTGGTGACCTCCATGAAATTACCCATAATCACATATGCTGTAACATACAGAACCACTGAATGTATAGAATATGTGAAATTATTACCAAACTACTACACTCACCCACCTGCAGTATTGACACATCATGCTGAAAGACAACTAAATGTTACATGAATGGACAGAAATGAGTTGCTGTGCTGTGAATGGTCCCTCCTCCCATTTGGCAAAGAGAAAAAATTATGAAGCTGTCACTTCTATTCATCCTGAACTGTGATTTTTTTTTCTCATCAAGACAGAGAAACTGCGGTTAATGTTAACTATCATTAGTTTCAAAGAAGCCAACATCAAAATACAGTTACTGTCGCTGGATTGTTCCAATTAAACTCAATTAAGATCACCGGCAGCTGTGGCTTCTATGCAAGTGTAGCAATGAATCTGCTCTAGGTTTCAGCCTGAATCATAAAGGAATTATGCAGGGTGCTGAGCCCTATCCCCAAAATGGGTTCAGCACTTTGGAGAGCTACTTGGAAATTCAGGCTGCAACCTTGAGGGGATTCACTGCTCCATTCATGTGGAAACCACCAGACATAACTGATGAAGGTTAGCCACAATCCTAGTGTGAACAACTCAGCAATCTGCAAGCACTAAGGAGCACAAGGAGCCCAGTGAATATGAACTACTCCTCTTGACTGCACAGAAAAGAGGCAATGTATCTCATTTGTGTTTGTACATGTTGTGCTAAATTAAGACTTAACAAAGCCTCCACCAGCCTAGTGACCACTGGACATGTTGGACTACAACTCCCCTCATATTAAGCTAGCATAGCCATAGTGTTTCCACACTAGTGCCTAACTGCTAACATGCCACACAAAGTGGAAAGACAACATGATAGCCATGTTGTATTAGCATTCCAATGACAACTTGGGTCATTAATGCATGCAAAAATTCACTGAAATAGATTATTGGGTGGAGGACACGGGATGGGCATTTTATTCATTGACTGTAAACCCGTTGCTAGCATCTCACTCTCCAGCACATAAGCAGCTTTTCTTTCTTTGTAAGTGTGAGAGGTTAGAGAAGCTACCAAGCTTGCATTGCGCTGATCCTCTTCTAAGCAGGCAATATCACTTGGATCCCACTTTAAAAAGCAAGGCTTTAAAAGTAGCATTGACAGCACCTTTATGTATGTCATAGTAAGCCTATAATCTGCAGTTATGCTACAGCAATTCTTGCAAGCTTTGATTTTTGATGTAAAAGTTGCCATTTCAAAGGGAGCGACAGGATCTGAAACTGTCTCCAGCTTTAAGTTCTACACTTTGTATTCACATTCCTTGTTCCTCAATGCGCAACTTGTTTCTGACCACATGAGAATCACAGGGCATCTACAATGGTATTACAACTTTGCCTGAGACAAATCTGACTATAAGTCACCAAGGGTTTTTTTTTCTTTTTAAAGAAAAGCCCTCTATATGAGGGGGGAGTGATCACAGCATCATTGGTGGTGGCTGGAACAGTGACTCCATTCCAAGTTTCAGTCGAAATTTTGAAGGAGCTATTCAAAGTGCCAAACTTTAGCCACAAAATATGTTCAGCACCTTGGACAGTACACATAAAGCTCAGGTTAAAGTTGCAAGACCTGTTGCCAGCTAACACTGGAATGACCAACCAGCATCCAGAGGCTGAGTGTGACTTGCCCAAGGTCCCTTAGTAGGTTTCCATGGCCAAACAGGGATTTGAACCCTGTTCTCCATAGTCCTAGTCAAACACTTAAACCACGCTGGCTCCCATACAGAAACATGTGTGTGTACACATGCCATCAAGTCACTTGTCAATTTATAGCAACCCCATGGGTTTCATAGGGTTTTCTTAGGCAAGGAACACTCAGACGCAGTTTTGTCAGCTCTTTCCTCTGAAATATAGCCTACAGCATCTGGTTCTTCATTGGTTGTCTCCCATCCAAATACTAACCAGGGCTCCTTAGCTTCCAAGATCAGATGGGATCTGGTTCCTTTAGGGCATTTAGATGATACATTTCCATAAAGTACTAATTTTGAACAGGAGCTGACTGTCAAGCAGTACTTGACAAAGACAGGATATAAATGAACAAGACAAAGTTAGGAAGGATACACATTTATTATTGGGACAAAAATGTAAGTAGGAGGGGGACAAAATGAGCACATTTCTCCCCCCACCAAGCATTCTCTTCCCTGCTGAAATTTCCCTTCAGTCCCCTGATTTCTAACATTCCAGTAACTTAAAACTTCAGTTGAATATTTGGAAATACAGTTTAAGCATCCAAAGAAAAGAGGCTGGGACACGCACCAAGGGCATGCAAACAGAACAAATAGAAGAGCTCTTGTTGTGTGCCTTCAAGTCATTTCCCACTTATGGTGACCCTTTGGCTAACCTATCACCAGGTTTTCTGGGGCTGGGAGTGTATGACATGCCCAAGATCACCCAGTGTGTTTCCAGAGCAGTGAATCAAACCCTGGTCTTCAGGGTTGCAGTCCAACACTCAAACCACTACGCAACGCTGGCTCTAGCTGTCAACAATTTCCAAAGTTTCACTCACTGCAAAGCTAGGAATTTGGGGACTGAAGGAAAACATTATTAGAGGGACAGAGCATTCATTTGGAGGGACAATGACTTCATTTTGCCCCCAAGCCCAGCCTAGCTATAACCTAGCTTCAATGCTGGATCAAGGAATACTCCCCAGGTGGCACATGTTAATTTTCAGAAACTATTTCAGAGTTTTCAAGACTGGATCCAGGCTTAAGGAAGCCTGAGGAAAGTGTATTTACATCAGCCTCTCCTTTGTTTGTAGCCCGTGTTGAGTCTGTTATTGTTCTATGTGCCTTCAAGTCATTTCCAACTTATGGAGACCCTAGTGCAAACCTATCATGTTTTTGTTTGTTTGTTCTTTTGTTGTTATTTTTTGTTTTGTTCAGAAAGGGTTTACTTTTGCCTCTCTCTGAGGCTAAGAGAGTGTGACTTGCCCTAGGTCACCCAGGGAGTTTCCCTGCCTGAACTCTGAACTTTCAAACTCTGATCTCCAAAGCTGTAGTCCAATGATCAAACCACTACACCATGCTGGCTCTTGAGTTGTGTTTATTTTAATGCAAACATAACAAATGTAAGAGTTCTAAATATGATTTTCAACATCTCAAACTCCACAATGTGATCAACTTGGGGCCTGAAGGAAAACTTGGGCATAATTCTTATTCTGGTGAGGGAAGAGAATATAAAGAACATACTGAAATCAGTATTAACTATTACCCACACTATAAACAAGGGGTAAACAAAGTGCACCCCTTGGGCTACATGTAGGCTTCCAATGCAGTTTTGCAGCCTTCAGCTTCTTCAGATTTCCTGAACTGCCCTTTTGCTGGCCAAGGAAAGGGTGAATTGATTTTCCTGGAAGCTTCAAGGACTTCCTCCATTTCTGAGTTGGGTTTCTCTTCATTTTCTGGCACTCTTGTGTGGAAGGTCCAAGAGACAGAAAATTGGTCCCTGGATCCATCATGATTGCACACCCCCATTTTGTGTGGTTTCATGTATTTTACGCAGCAGAATGTAGCATGCAACATTCTGGTCTGGCAGTTTGGACTATGTATCTGATCTTAAGAGGGATTGTAAACAAAATAGCCAATATCTTGAAAGGACACAGGATGTCTTTAATGAAAACACAACAGTAGTCTAAAAAGGATAGCTAAGGTACTAAAGCGTTGATTACATCACACCTTATTCTTACAGCAAGTTTGAGTTAGCCAGAAAAAAATAAACACAGGCTGCACATTTGTCCAGAAAAGCAATCAACTGTAATAGAGCAGAATACTAATGGGAACCCCAAAATCTTCCATAAACGAAAGCCTGCTACCTACCACCTGTCTAAAGACACAGTTGAGGACTATCAGCAAAAGCACCATGTCCTTAAGTCAGCAGTTAACTTGATGGAATGGCCACTCCATAAATGGAGCCAGAGGTGAAGGTCAATGATCCTGAATCCCATCTCGTGGATTAGGTTTTTGACACAGACCTTCACACAGCAGTCTCCTCATCATGGTTTGCAACCAGCACCTCATAAAAAACAAACTTCCCCAGAGGCAGACCTTGGCTCAGTAACTTTCAGCTTCTGGTCCCAATATTACATTTATCCTAATGCATGCAAAGATGGAGCAAGTTGCAATTATAAGGTAACCTGATCCTATGCCAGCAACAGAAAGCTTTATAAATTAATTTCCACCATCTGGAACATCACCCAGAGACAATCAAGAAGTCCTTGCAATTGGTGAGACGATAAAATTACATAACCACTCACTCTGATGTGCACACCACGCATAGAAAAATGACAAATAATTTGTGGCCAGCTTCAGTATTAATGGAAGCCATCTTCATCTATTTTCTATTCCATAGAGTGGTCTATCTAATTAATTCTACACACCAGACAATGTGAGCACCTGCTCAACATCCCATCAGTGTGTTATAGTTAAAATTAATGGCCTAAGCCTCCTGTGACCTCCCTCTTCCTGCTTCCTTTAGAATTCCAGTAACTGAACTCTCGTACAAGAAATGTAGAGTCCTCTCCTCCCCTATGAAGTCATAAGAGGCCGCCTGCCATACGTTTCACAGGAATTCACACTGGCTGAGCCAAAGCCTTATCTAAAAGAGGATAAAGGTGGAGCTTTAAAATGTTTTCCGTTCCTTGCAAAATTGGGTTATCTTGTAACACACATCCCAAAGCTCCACCAGGTTAGGAATCTAACACTACTTTACCTATCAAGAAAGGAATGTATCACAGAGGGCAAAAAAGGAGGGAGCCCTGCCCCAATCATGACATCCCTTTTTAGGAACTGACGTGGGCAGAGACAAAGGAAAACAAGACCAACAACTTCTCTGGACATTTTATTCTAATTCAGTAGGAACTTTGTAAGTGGTAGAACGGGAGCACCTTCTGAAGATGTGAGCCAAAGAGAGGCAATGATTTAATGCAAGGTGGAGAAACTCCAACCCGTGGGCTGGATACAGTCCACACAGGAAGGGATTACTATCAGCCCCGCAAGTTCTTCAAACCACCTCATCCCCCGACCTTATTCCTTTTTGGCTGAATTATGGCCTCAAGCCATCCAAATCCCCTGTGGGAGGGAGTTCCAGAAGCTGAGAGCAGCCACTGAGAAAACTCTCTCCTGTGTCCTCACAAAACATGCCTGTGATAGGAGTGGGACTGAGAGAAAGCCCTCCCCTGAAGATGTTAAGACTCAGGACCCTTCCACTCTACACTGCTATAGTGCTATTATTTCACTTTCAACATCCTGTGGAATCCCGGGGTTTGCAGTTTCGGGAGGGACATTTAGAATTCCCAGCCAGAGAGCTCTTTGCCCTCAGTAAACTACAAACCCCAGAATAATTCCACAGGATGCTGAAAGTGGAATAATAGCACTATAACAATGTAGGGTACAGTGTAAGTACTTAGACACTATACAGTTGTAACACTATGATTCCACTTTACCTGCCATGGTTGCATCCTATGGAATCCTGATGTCTGTAGTTTGATGAGACACTAAAGCACTCTGACTGGGAATTCTCTTTCTTAGAGTGCAAATCCCAGAATTCCACAGGATGCGGCCATGGCAGTTAAAATAGACTCATAGTGCTATAGCTATGTACTGTGAAAGGCCTCCAAGAGTGGCAATTCAACTTTTAAACAAGGTATAACCCCACATTCCTGTATGGTTTAACATTTTAAAAACCCATTTTTCAAAATCAGAAGTGGACTTCTGGCCACATCTGGGTTTTTACGGTTGTAGCAGTTCTTTCATTTTTGGGTCAGCTTGTATGCCCTACCATCAGAAGGTCCTGGATCAGAAAATGACTATCAGGCTCACTGAAGTTGCTCACCCTGACTGGACTATGACTGCCATCATCCCTGATCACCATCCATACCAGACTGGAACTAATGGGGACATGAGTCCATCAATAACTAGAGGACCATGGATTCTTTTATCCTTGTTATACAGACACATCAGGTGCTGCGTGAGTTTTCTGAACAAAATGAACTAGTCAGCTGGTGGGGTGTGTTAGGATGTCAAAATTGTGCCCCTGGAAAACTAGCCTGTCATTGCTTCCAACACTTCTGCCACAGTGATGCAGAAGGTAAGGCAAGAGGACGTGGTCATCAGGAATCCAAGTTTCTTTGAGGCCCAATAGAAATATAAAGCAAGAAATCCTAAGAAGCTTTCAGGGGTATTGTGATATACACTCCTTTGGTTCTGCATTGGGAGGAGGGGAATATGTTACTGATTTATTTAATAGTATTGATGCCCCAGCAAAGAAGCTCAAGACCAGAGATGGTGAATCAAACTGTGCCAGGGAAAGCATAAGCAGCCAGTATACCTCACAATGAAGCACAGCATATACTCATGTTCACTGGAGAGTCAAGACAGGAAACATTGATTTGCAGGAACAAGGCCTCAGTCATCTGATGCTTTACAACATGTTATTCTCTTAGGCATTCCCTGCCTCTCAACACTATTATCATAGGGTTCATATCATATCATAGTCCATAGACAGCAGCTTGTAAGCACCCTGCTCTGGTCTGCTAGAATACCAACATAATTATGGTATACCAATAATGTTATGGTTATGGTATACCAACATAACTAAAATAATATCAACAAAAAATCCCATGCTTTATTGTCCACATTTTTCCTATGTGGAAATAGTGTCATTACGTAAAGTGGTTGTTATGCTATCAACCTGTTCCACAAAACAGCTAATTCCAGTTTCAGAGTCTCTTCAAATCAACTAGAGGTCGTTTCATACCAGAAAATTTTATAATGAATGCATTTAAAAAAAGAAAAGGCAACTTGCCTAAATGCCCATCAAACTACAAAGAGAGTGGCCCCCTAATACCGTCTATCTTTGGCATTAATTGTAGGCTTTTAAAATCCAAAAAAATTGTGGTTTTCACAATACACTAATAACTTTAATTTCTACCCTTAGGTGCCAATACTTTTAAAACACACTGACACACATCCACACAATAAGACTATTTTCTGCAGACCAAGCTTTCCCTGGTCATGAAATTCTGGCCGAAATCTACTCTAGTCTCAACCAGAGCAGATTTATTAAATCAGTGGGAACCTGGAAAAACAATACTTGTGTAAACTCCACTGACTCAACAGTTGGAAATAATAATTGAATTTAAGCCTCTAATTCCCTCTGAGATAACTTCTATGGGAATTTAATGTGTGAGCAATCACTGATTGAACTTAATAAATATGTACTTCCAAATAAACCTGAGGTCAAAACGCAGATATGGGGTAGGCTCCTATCATTCTCTCCAGGAGTTTTTAAGGGAGTATTCTCCCTTACAAAACAGCCCATGCTTTGAGATCTTCTGGGAAGGCCCTTGTCTCTGTCCCACCTCTGTCTCACAGGTCCATCCGGTGGGAACATGGAAGAGGGCCTTCTTAGTGACTGCCCCCAGGCTCTGGAACTCTCTTCCCAGAGAAATCTGACTGGCACCCTCCCTGCCTTCTTTTTTCAGGCAAATAAAGACTTTCCTGTTTGAATAGACATTTGATGAGTGACCGTATAAGATCTATGTAAACAATGTACTGGATCCTGCTAATTGGTATGCTGGGGTGCATCTGTACGTATGATGATATATATTTTGATCTGGTTTTAATTTTTTGATTGCTTAATCTTTTTTAAACTTTTGTATCCTGTGAATTTTTAATGATGTCGGGGTTTTTTAACTTCTTGTAAGCCTCTTTGGTCCTGAACATGGAAAAAGTTGGGATAAAAATAACAACAACAACAGTAAGCAACAGTGATGTGTGAGGAGAAAAAATATCTCTCAGGGGATCCTGCGAAACTGTTCTGGAGGGTGTGAGGTAGAAAGCGATAAACTTTATTTAGCCTGGCAGAGTTTACTGAATGAAGTCTCAGGCAGAGGGAAGAGAAAGAAAGCTTCTCATCATAAAAACTCGCGTCTTGATCTGAAAGAATCTCTCAGGGGGGAAAAAAGTGATCCTCTTAGAGCCAGGAGCCCCACCCCTTCTGGCCCTCCGTGGCCTTCTCTCAAAGCCAGCCCTGCTGGCCTCATTTAGTGTCAGGTTCTCTGAGTGTGTTGCCGTCTGCGTTATCCACACACAGCTGCAATATTTAGTAAGCACCGCTGAATATTCTGTATTCCTGAAACAAACCCAAAGCCCAACTATTGAACAAGAGACACATATGCAACAACTTGGAAACAGAGAGAAACAGTACCACATGGAGCACATATAAGCATCCCACAGATATTTTTCATCACAGAACTATGATTCTGTTTTCTTTAAAAGGCACATACCCATTTTATCACCACTGCTAACCTAGTTTGCACATAATTCACATTGTGTAGCCTGTCTCTCTTGGTGGGGTCTCTTTGCCACAAAAAGAGGTTTCAATCCTTTTAAAAGAAAAACACAGAACAGAGAGAGAGAGAGAGAGAGAGAGAGAGAGAGAGAGTCTATCCCTTGTTTGTCCCCTCAGATAATTGCTTACCTTCCACCTCCTCATCATCGCAGACGTGCTTGAGGAAGGAGGCCCCTCTATCCAACACCGCCTCATCCTCCATCCTGTAGTAGTAGAAAAGAAAGAAAGAGTGTTCAGACTTTTCCTGGAGGGAGCCACTCGAACTGGCCCAGCTCCTGGGCAGGTTAACTTGCAGGCTATTGTTCATGTTACAAGAGAGCAGAGTTGCTGTTCATTCCAGGCTTGCTGCTCCTTCATACAGCCGTCTTTTTCCCCCTTTTTCTGTGGTGCTCAGCCGGGTGGACGTTCTCAGCTCCTAACCATGGGAGGACATGGTAATACAGACAGGTGGAGGCAGATGGGAAGTAGTCACAGCTAGTAGCAGCAACGCCCCCCCTCCTCCTTTTTTTCTTTTCTTTTTAATTAAAGACAAAGCACAGAGACAAGAGAAACACGGAGCAGCATGTACGCAGGAGCCCGTTAAGCGGCATTCACGTCAAAGATCTCCCGCAAGGCGGCTGTGCACAGAAAGATCTACAGAAGGTGATGTGCAGGAGACGGAGGGTGCGTGCAAACATCCTGAAAGCCCAGAATCAGCCGAGGCTTCCACCAGCCCCTTAATACCAGCAAAGCACACTTCTTCATTGCAAGGCAAAGCTGCGCGTCACATGTTGGCCTTACGGAAATCTGACATCTGAGGATTATCCAGAGACCAAGCTCTAGCAAGTCAGGCCATCAGAGCAACAGGGCTTATTTGCATATTTTATATGGTCACTTGTGTGTCATTTCCTTCACTTCCAGTCCTCCCTTGCGTGTGTGCCCCATCCCTTTTCCCAAGCCACCTTGCAATAGATAAAAGTAGGGCTACAATGTGCAATCAATTCTTTAAAAAAATTAAACTGCTTAAAAATGTACCCTTAGTTAATTGCATCTTTATAAACTAAGAAGTTGATTTATATAGATATTTCTGAAATATGTTCTGTTGTTGTGTGACAACCCTAAGGTGAACCTATCATGGGGTTTTCTGAGGCTGAGAGTGTGTGATATACCCAAGGTCAGCCAGCGGATTTTCATGGCCAAGAGGGGAATCAAACCGTGGTTTTCCAGAGTCATAGTTCAGTACTCAAACATCTACATCATGTGCATATACAAATGTAGATGCCAGGTATCTTAGCATAGGTACCATCCTTCCCTCACAAACAGAAAAAAGTGCTTGTTGAAGACGCTGCCCAATAAGAAGCACAATCCAGAATTTGCCATGCCACTAGAGGCACTAAATATCACCTTGCACATTTTCTAAGTCAATTTATCTCATGATCATTCTAAATATTGCAGCATACCGGGAATGAGCAACTAGAGACTCTGAGATAACATGTAACCTGACTGCTCCTCCCTACAGTTGAAAATGAATCACAAAAAGATATAGGGTGGGAATGAGATATTGCCATGGCATTTGCCAACATTAGGCAATAACAGTACTTTACTCCAGTATATTACCTCCTTTCCTCTCTATTGCCTTCTGGGAGTCTGAATTATTAACCAGCATATACCAGTTGCTCTAGGCTGTATTTCAGAAGAAAATTCAGAGGAATTTCAGGAACTGGCAAAACCACTTCTGAATATTCCTTGCCTAAGAAAAACCTATGAAATTCATGGGGTCACCATAAGTTGACAGGCAACTTGAAGGCGCGCACGCACACACACACACACACACACACCCTAAAAGGAACATATTTCCATTTCTCAAAGAACAAAAATGTATCACATTTTTAAAGCATTTCTTCAAAAAAAAGAAGAAAATATTGATGTTCAGCTCAATATAAAATCAACGGCCATTTCCGCACTAGGCTGTTATAGTGCTATTATTCCACTTGCTGAACATCCTATGGAATCCCGGGGTTTGCAGTTTCGGGAGGGGCCAGCTGGCCCCTCCCAAAACTGCAAACCCCGGGATTCCATAGGATGTCGCAAGTGGAATAATAGCACTATAACAGCCTAGTGCGGAAATGGCCTACATCTCCATAGTGTCAATAAAGATACATTTTATTGTACCAATATATTCCTTATTCTGCTATCTACTAACACCCCCTATACTAATGAAGTCAAACAATAAAATACAGCACATAAGCAGAGTCAGAAGAAAATTAATTAAACAGATCTAATAAAAAACTCTGTTTGTCTTCAGTAGTAGCTCTTTTTAAAAATTAAAGTCAAATCACACTAGCCTCTCCTTAATGCCCTCTGTGGCAATACACTTCCAACTAAAATCTGCCCTTCCAGCTGAGAGGGAACACCATCATTGTCAATGGGTCCCAACACCAGTCCAGAGAAAGGATACACCTGTGTTCAAGAGGCACAGTCTCAAACCCATACACCAGTTTGAGGATGAGACCTTTATCTCACCTGGGCCCTATAATGTGAGTCAAAAAAGTAGGCATTCTCAAAAAAGCTGCAGGTGTATGTTATGGCACATCACTCCAGGAGGCCCCAGGTACAGAAAAACCAATGAACAATTCAGCAATTAAAAAAATAAAATAAAATACATTTATCAGACCTCCTTGGCGATTCCACAAATTAAACCTGCAACCTTCTCCATGTAGGAACACGTGCAATTCCATGTTGCTGTTTGCTTTCTATAACAGTGGGTGCGGGGAGTGGTTCTGATCAGGGCTAGCTGTAGATAGCCAACAGTGTGCAGTGGCTTCCATGTCAATAATAGAGTGAATCCATTCCAGGTTTTATAAAGAACTTTCAAGGAGCTATCCAAGGTACTGAACCAATTTGGAGAGACACGGTTCAGCACCATAGAGAACCCCTTTGAAGTATGAACTAAAAAACTGAATGGATTCACTACCTCACTGACATGGAAGCCAGCTACTACCACCATGGGTAGCCCCATATCAAAAGCCTCCATCTGTATTGCTTTCCTCCTCCTCTTCCTAGAACCCAGGATCTGCCTCTGAAACTGAATGGTGAGAGATTCAAGATGGATAAAAGGAAGTCCTTCTTCACACAACACAGAATTAAAATGTGGAATTCATTGCCACAAGATGCAGTGCAATAGTTGCCAATTTGGACAGATTTAAGAGAAGTTTGGATAGATTCGTAAAGATTTACGGGCATCAGTGGCTACTAATTTAGATAGCTATTTATCATCTCCAGTAGCACAGGCAGTGTGCCTATGCTACATCAGGTGCAGTGGAAGGCAAGACAGAGACTGCAGTTGCATTCATGTCCACTTTTGAGCCTCGCATGATATCATAAGGGCATCTGCTTGGCCACTGTATAAACAGAATACCAGACCAAACAGTCTGATTTAGCATGGATCTTGGGCCTTACCCTCTACCTCTGTACCTTTTTTCCATTTGTCACATTCCAGGTTGCCCCTTTCCCTTTGTCTCTATTGTTCTTCTGCACTCTGTCTTTCTTTCCTCCCTCTCTTTCCAACCTTCCTCTCCTCCTTCACATGTTCTTTTCTCTGTCCTGTTCCTTTCCCATAGCCAAATCTATCTGGCTCTCTTGGGCCTGGTTTCCAAGGTTTGACAGCAGTGTCCTGTCTTTTTGAACATAGTTTTATTATATCCTACCACTGCCTAGCCACCGATCCCACCAAGGGTTGGTCACAGAAATCTAGTGGGTTTTGGCTATCTGACAAACCATCTCCCCATATAAGCCTGCCTAGCCCCTGAGAACTCCAGGAGAGGTTTTTTTCCGGTCCCACCACTTTCCCAGATGGAATTAGGGAGACATAGGCCATTTCCACACTAGACTTTTATAGCACTATTATTCCACTTTCAATATCCTATGGAATCCTGGGGTTTGCAGTTTTGGGAGAGGCCAGCTGGTCCCTCCCTAAACTGCAAACCCCAGGTTTCCATAGGATGTTGAAAGTGGAATTATAGTGCTATAAAAGTCTAGTGCAGAAATGGCTATAGAACAGGGCTCTCTCACTGGCTCCCCCCAGCTTTTGGAACTCTCCTTTCTCGGGAGGCTAGAGTGGCTCCTTTCTTGCTATACCTTTATCAGCAGGCAATTACTTTTTTACTCCAGGAGCCTTTTGAAAACTGAAGATTATTAAATAATGGGTTTTTAAGATAATGTCATATTGTTCTATACACTGGGGGTTAACCTTTCAAGCTGTTTTCAGTGTTGTTAATAATGTGATTCCAATATCATGTTTTTGTTGTTTTCCATAAGTTTTAACTTTATTGGCCTTTTCCGCACCAGGCTATTTAAACAGTGCACAGTGACCTCCAACGGAGGTCTTCTACACCGTAGAGTGGACTGGGGCAGACTACTTTTTGTAGTTCCATACCTCAGTCCACTCCGGAGTGACCGGAACTGGTCGCTCGGTGTGTTTTTTAAAAACCTCTTTTTAGAGGTTTTTAAAAACCACGGAGCGCGCAACCCCGTGCCGCTCCGTCGCCCGGCTCCGGAGCAGATTTGCAGGCGTGCGTAAGTGCGTGCCTGCAGATCTGCCGGGGGCGGGCTTCCGGCTGGCAAGCTTCTCCGGTTGGTGGAGAGCCTCCACCAACCGGAAGCCGCCATTTAGGATGCCGGAGGAGTGCGGAGCGACGAGCTTGCGCTGCTCCTCGTGGCGACGGACTCGGCCGGCCGGAAAACAAAGCCAGTAAGCTCTGTTTTCGGGCGTTCTCCCCCCCCACATGCGGAAAGGGCCACTGTTAAGCCACCTTGGAATCCAGTTTGGGGGAAATATGTGTTATAAATGAGGAGGAGGAAGAGGAGGAGGGGGGGAAATAACCATAATCATAATAACATGCCTTTCACTATAAGAGAGTTCCCAAAGCTCTAAGTTCATTAATTTTTATTTTTATTTTATTGTAATCATTTGTATTCAACTTTTCTCCAGATCTGGATTTCTAAAAGTAAAAGTAAAATTTGAAAAATAAAATAATAATCCATTTTTGCTCCAATATTCATTAAATAGCAAGGGTGGGACATGCAGACAAAGATCAGTCACATTTCCCAGAGATTCCTCCTATCTGCCAAAGTCAGCAAAAGCACCAGAGAAGCCATCTATGGTACTTCAAATATGGATTTTGGTGCTCTTTTGTTCATCCAGTTTTCTTTTTTTTTCCCCCCAAATACCATTGTCATCTCCCCTATCACCATCACTCTTACTACTTTCATCTCCATTTCTCCACCCTGGCTGGCCTGGTAACCCAGGCAATTTTATTTATAGATGCTCAAGTTGCTGTCAGAACATTACAGCCAAAGAGATTAAACCACAGGAAAGCCAAGAACAACAAGAAAAAGGGAAATGGAAAATGGTACCAAGAAGGATGTCACAGATAGACTTGCAATGCGGGTCAACTGTGGCAAAAAATGAGAAGCATTTTCAAACACACAGACAAAATGAGACAACTAGTTCTGTCTCACCTTTGTTAATAACAGCATTGTTTTGCTGACATCCTCAACAAGTTACCTTTTAAAGTGTGAGGTTTTCACATAGCCAAAGGCAAGATAACAGTAAATGTATAATCCACCAAGTACAGTCTGAGTTTAATAGCCATAAGCTGGCAGATCTGTGCATATGAGAAATAGGGTGGAAAAAATTGCCAAAAAGAAAAAACAGAACAGTGAACTGCTCTAGGGCAGTGGCTTTCAGCCACTGTGCTGCAGCACATTTGTGTGCTGTGAAAGGTCCACAAGTGTGTCACGTCAGTGAGCCACAAGTAAATGATGGGAAATGCTGCGCAGCTGTGCAGCCAAGATCTTGCCTCTAGGGCATAACCAAGGGACTGCCTTCATGTCTCCTCCCAAGTCCCAGCAACCTGTGATGTCATGGGACTTCCAGTTTCACAACATGGAAGTCTTGCCTATGAGACAGGTTTGGTGGAATGGTGGAATCCTACCTGTGCTGTGCAGAGGTGCTTGGTGGTATGGTGGCATACTCTCTGTGCTGTGCAACTTGTGCTGATTGGTGTGGTTAGCATGAACAGTATTCAGTCATGAAACATAACAGTGTTCAAATCGTGATATAGCCCAATGATTGCTTGCCTTGCTGAGTAAAGCTTGCACTCCTGCCTTTTGGCAAATCAGTGTTGAACCTGAATTAGTTTGGTTTAATCAATACTTATTTTGTTATTTCTGAATTTAGTTCCTAATTATATTGTTTATTTTTTTCAGGGCTTATGAGACACAAATAGATTTTTTTTCAAGGCTTATGAGACGTGGATAGACATTACCAAGCACAGACTTCCTGCTGATTTATTTAAAAAAAAAATAACACAATGATTAAAATTTTAGTTATTGAACACAGTCTTAATACACACCTCCCCCACTTATCTGACAGGATAGGGACAGGAGCACTGTTAGAAAACAGAGTTGGTTGAAACATGGAACCCCTGTACTGTACTGTAAGAAGCATGAAGGTCTTACAAAGACTTACTTGGGACCGACTGGACATATTGCTCTTTGCAAAGTCTCTCAGTTGGCTAAATGTCTTTTTCCCCCCTCTCAGTTCACTTTGCAAGCAGCACACACACACAAATTGTTCCAAGCAAGCCCTTGAAGGCAAGAAGAACTGAGGAAAGAGCGGAATCCCCATCAAATGAATGGAACTTGTCCTTAATTTGGAAGGCTCAAAAGATCAAGATAATGTGGTGTTGAAAGGCGGGCGCTTCCTGTTCTCACTATTTTAAGTGAGTCCTTAAAAAACTGGTGATGTGCCTTGATAATTTTAGCACCTTGTCAGTATGCCATGAGATAAAAAAAAAGTTGAAAACCATCACTCTAGGGCATGCCAGTGTTGTACAGATAATGCAAGCACACTACTCTATTTCATGCAACACTGAATACATAATAACACAGAAATAATGCTCTGAATGTTAAGATATATACATCGAATTAAATTATAATGTGAACAAGATTATGTGTAGACAAGAGTTGGGCAATCACAGAGGCCTGGGGACCAATTTTCCACCCCAGGTTTCTCTAGGGGCCGTACAGACTGCCAAAACACATAAAAGAATAGAGATATAAGAATGTTTATTCCTCATTTTTAAAAGCCAGTATTTTTTGACACTAAACAGTAGAGGAAGTATCTGAAACCTATTTAAAAGGTGACTTCCTGCTCCTGCACTTCTCCCTGGAGAAGAGCAGAAAAAGTGAACGCAAAAACAGTGTTGAAACCACTTGTGACTCTAGAACCACGCTTTGACCCAACCTTGATATCAACAATAAGGCTACACTATCAGTGTCTTTAATACAAATTTGCAGGAAAATAGAAAAAAAAAGAGAGAGAAAGAGAGAGAGAAATCTATCTACAGGGTTAGAAAGCTCCTAAATGAAAACATTAAATCATCCAGTAACTGAGAACACCACGGCCAAATCACATGAGAAATCACAGATCTGTGGGAACTGTGGTTCTCACATACAGTTGGCCCTCTGTATCCACAGATTCTGTGGATTCTTTAAGATTCTTTGAATTCAATCAGCCACAGCTAAAAATTATTCAAAAAACATCCAAAAAGCAAACCATTGAGTTGCTCTCCATTTTATATAAGTGACACCATTTTACTCCATCATGTATCCACAGAGCTTGGTAGCCATGGGAGATCCTAGAACCAAACCCCAGCAGATACTGAGAACCTACTGTATACTGCTATATACTGCTCAGTCCACCTCCATCTGCAGTTGAAACAACTATAACAAACCACAGAGCATTGTTTATCATGTTGTGGAAACACAAGCAACTACCCTTCTCTGGTTTGTTTCTTTCCTGACAATTCAGAGAAATAAACCAAAAACAAATCCTGTACTTTTTCCCTACTTGATTGACAGGGGCACAAAATAGAGAATGGCAGCTGTCCAGAGTCACACGACACCATCAAAAAGATGTTCATTCAGCTCAGCGATGAGAATCATGTCAGTCTCCAGTTGTTGTTGGACTGCATCTCCCAGAACATCTAGCCAGCATAGCCAATGGTGTGGAACGTTGGGAGTTGCAGTCCCAACAAAAGCAACTACTCTTGCCTGCAAGAGGGACAATTCCATGTCGCTGTTTGCTTTCTATAACAGTGGGTGTCCCTTCTTTTTCACATTGTACCAATTCATCCAATCTAAACAAGATCTTCCTAGATTTGAAGCAACAGAAAAACAACAGGTATCTGGAATTCACCATATCTAGCATTATTTGCTCAGGTGCAACTTGATAGACAGTTCCTCCAAATATTTTTCTATTATTGTTGATTAAAGGTTGTATCATATGGAAAGGTTTACTTAGATTTATGTATCTATGCATGAATTGGACACTTACTGTGGTACTTTGGATAACATTCTCTTCCCAATGTGCTTTATGTCCTAAATAATTCCCAAATCTGTGCATAAAAAAATCTACCATATATGTACATGCACACACACTCAAGGTTATAGAAAGCATGCAAGAATCTGTCTTTCTTTGGCAAAGATGAAAATCATACAAAAAACTCAGCACAGAGACAAAAGCAAGCTACTTTTTTCAGCATGTATAACAGATGCCACATTCATCGCTAGTGAGCATTTGCCAACTAAAAACAGAATGCCTGTCCCTCACATGTGTACACAGCCTACACAAAAAAAAAAAATCCCCCTGGAATCCATTGCACTCACTGAATTATTCAGTACCATTTATGCACATTTTGTTATACACAAAGTAACAGGTTTCATGGTGGTTCTTGTGTGTAGTCACTGTGTCTGTATAGACACATAATTCTTTTTAAGCAGCAAAGCAGTTGCTTGCTATAAATGCAGCTGAACAACAGCTGGAGCAGATGGTGTGGAATTTCTAGTCTGAGTAGAAATCTTATGCACATGTATTTCTCTCTTGATTACTACACGAAATCTGTCTACGCATACAAAGAATTTGTCTGGACAAAAAGAGGTTGTCTTCCTAAAAATATCACAGATTTTGAAGCTACCTATTCTAAGGACAGAAGACAGGGTGAAACCAACTGTTTATAAAGGTTTTTCTTTCAATGGCTATGGATCACTTCTGTGAACATCTATTATGTAGATGAGTTTTAGTTTGCCAACAAGAATGGGCAGGGCCACGAGAAAGGTTAGTGGATAGAAGCTCATGTAAGGAACTTCCCAACACCTGCTAGATCATGAAAGTTACTCCTGAGAGATGCAGCACCCAGCAGAATGGGTGAAATGGCCCCTCCACTCAAGGTATGCATGCTCAGTTTTGGATTGTTTCCTCAGTAGCTCCCTGTACTCCTTCCCACACCCATTCTGGAGGGCACCCAAACCCTCATAATCCAAAAAGACACATTTTCATTATATAACTACATAAAAAGTGGGTCTTAAAATGACATCTAAGAAGACTACAAGAGCTGTCCTTCTGAAGCAGGCTCAAATACTGCTTTGCATGCCTAGGAAAGGCCAGCATGCAGAAAGCTAAACAAGCTTTAAAGTTAAGAAGTTCATTGTCGCCTTCAAATCAACATCTGGTGTGCAACATAGGTTATCAGAACTAGTCTGCAGATAGCTATACCAGGAGTTATGGGACCATCCAAGGGCCAGCACCAAAGGAGATATCATGAGATAGTGACAAAGAACAAGGTAGACAGGCACTGGAACAAAATGATGAAAACTGAAGGCCATCACAGAGAAGAAGCTGCAGATCTGTTCTCTGCTGCCCGAGAAGGTAAGATCAGATGTAATAACTTTAAGTCACAGGAGGAAAGATTTTGATTGAACATTAGAAGGAATTTCTTAATGGCAAGAGTGATTCGGCAATATAACCAGTTACTTAGAAAAGTGGTGGCTCTCTTTCCATAGAAATTTTCAAAAAGAGGCTGGACAGTTTACGTAGCTCACATAGCTGGGGATGTTCTAGCTTGAGTTCCTGCATTATGAGGCCCCTTCCAACTCTGTGATTCAATGAATATCCAAGGCTACAGGAACTCATCAGGGCTCATGAAAATCTTGTTGCTTGAGCCACACTCAAAAGGAAACCTTTCATATTAAGGACAATCTATGGCAAGCCCAGGAGAGCACAATCAGTCCAGAGACTGATGAGAGAAGCTGCCAATTGCAGTCTTGTGGCTGACTACTCAAAGCAGCTGAAGCAGAAGCTAATGGTTCCCATATTGGTGGAACAGGGACTCCACTCCAAGTTTCAGTCTAAACTTTAAAGGAGCCATCCAAGGTGCTGAACCTGTTTTGGAGATAGGTTTCAGCACTTTGGATATCTCCTTTAGATTTTGGACTAAAACTCAGAGTGGATTCTTCACTCCACAGAAATGGAAGCTAGCAGTCACCACTAATCTGCTGTTTCTTAACAAAGGGAATGCAGAAAGAGAAGCAAAATTGCTTCTAGGCTGTGTGACTTTTGCATGCTTTCACCCTAAGATCTATTCCACCCTGTTTATATAATATGTATCTTAAACCAATTTTACTTCGTTGCCTAATACTAGTTTTTCTCAAAACAATTTTTTCGGAGCTCAAAACATTTTGGAAGTGTGAAATCTGCTACAGAACCTCCTTCCAGACTGTATGTAAGAGGTGCAGGTTAAAGCCACTTTCTATGTGAATTTGCAAAGATCAAGTTCCTCCGTCATCACTATCTTTCATCCTTCACTCACCTTGGCATATCTTTAACCTCTCTGGAAATGCCATGGCTCTTTGGCAATTGTTCTTCATGAATTTCTCCAAACCTTGTTTCAAAAGTCACCTAAGCTAGTGACCCTCACGATATCATGTGGAAATAAATTTCATATATTAATCATGAACTGTGTGAAGAAATTTCCCTCTTTTGTCTGCCTTGCACCTGCCTCCAAAGCAATTTCACTGAAAAAACCAAAGGTCACCTTCAAGCTAAAAACTTTTGTACTATGCCAAGGAAAACATTCCTCAGAAGCTAGGATTCTGAGGAGTTTGTTAGAAGATCTGTGTTTATTTATTAATCACATTGGTTTGTCCTACACTTCCTCCAACGAGCTCACAATATTATTTTTGGGGTTACATTACTTTATGCTTGAATAAAGGAAGAACATTAGAAGAATGCAGAAAGAGTCAATCTTCCCATTGCCCCACACACAAATTCAGCCATTTATACCATAACTTTCTTTGCTATGCTATTAATCTTTCACTTTACCACACATACTAAAAATATAGTTTTTTATTTCCCAGAAACATATGCTGAAAATACATAGGAACACACACAGCAATAGGAACATTCATTTGAGTGAGGTTTCCTGCAGCTTTCACCCATAAAAGCAAACATGCACTTCCTTCATCATGCAAAGAAAGCCTTACGGTGTTCTAATTAAAAAGCAGGTTTCCAGACCAAGAGGTTAACAGTAATCACTGCTGCTTCTCCACGAAGGAGAAGCATTAAAGAGATGGAATACTGCCACCTTTCGGCTATGGAGTGTCACCACTGCATTTGATTTATTTATTTATTTTTAAAAGACTTTTTTAAAAATACTTCATCAAAAAGGTTAGTAATGTAGATAACTATAACAGGGCACAGTCTGTCTCAGATTTCATTTTTGTTCTTTCCAATTTTATTTTGGAGATCCATAAATGTTTTGTTTATCCCAGAATATTTTCTGTCAGCACCTAGTACAATCAGAGACCGTTAATATTTTCAATATTATCTCTGCAAGTCAGTTTATTTTAACCTAGTAGAAATTCAATAACAGTAGAAACAAAATCTGAGACTTTTCTATCAGTCTGGATGTGTCCATCCGTGATTAAGAAGTGGCTAACCAAGAATACAAGTTTACCTGGGACTCTGTTGGTTAGTCTGAACTACACTAAACCCATTGATTCAATTATTGAATGGTAAGTTAAGACATGGGTAAATCCAATTAATTCAATAGCTCTTCTCTTATTGAGACTAACAATAGGACTTTGGCCTTTGTGTAACACCTTCAGAGAAAAAGTGCTTTCCTTTATCTATCTTGATTAGTCTTTAAACCATTTCCAATTCCTATGACAGGCTTATAGATCAATTCTGAATAGACATATTTCCATGACCAGAAATGATTTAGGAAATACTTATATTGTTAAGAAACTGAATATGTTCTCAATCTGAATTTTCAGAAGAATACAATTTTCCTTAAATTCTGATAAAATCCTCATAAAATGTATTCTATCACCATGGAAAATAATATCTCAATTAATAACACTGACAATTTTTTTCTTTGCCAGTTTCCATGTCAACAGCTTATCAGAGTGATTGTACAATTCAAAACATTGCTTTTAAGCAACATTTAATCTAGATATTGTCAAATAATCCCATTAAATTTATTACTAACTGCAGCAGCTGCACAGTCTAAACATATTTGCTTATTCTCTTTTTCTAGCTACCTATATAATCTTTTCTCTTGACCTTGCCCTCTCTTAAAAATCACATGAGCTCTGGCATATAGTTCTCCTCTTACAGGCTTTGTACACAAGATGTTTACAGCTGTTTTCATGTGAGAAGCAAAGTTCAAAACTCAGCCACAATCTGAGGAACCTCTAGACAGAAATCCCAGCTCATTGTGAAAAAACCTGCGCCTGTTGTCACTGCAAGTTTGCTTTCGAAACCTGCAGGAAAAACCTTCATGTCAAACACACCAAAGGAACGTCAGCCAGCTGAGAAATCCATATGGGTAGTGTTCACTATGTCCAATGAGAAGACCAAGTCGAAATACCACTCCCTTTGCAGTCACTGAAGTCAGAACAGGCATGCATACGCAGAGAACATACATACGCAAGAGACAGAGAAGGAAGGAAGATAGTGAGCATGCGGAGGGGAGAGAGAGAGAGAGAGAAACAGAGAACAGCAGTTCCATTAATAACTGGAGCCTGCGGTCAAGACATGAACAAAATATTAGAGTTACACAGAAAGAACACCTCTTTGTCACTCCCACTTATGAAATCGGATCTTCTGGCTATATAATTCAAGATTTCAAATCTGGTTGCAAAAAAGCAAGATAATTATGTTCATACTAATATTCTTCAACTGGAGCTTAGAAATACTCTGCACTGACTGAGAGATCATAAGTAGCTAGTAGCAAATCATTACTGTAATTAGCTGCTTTCCCAACAACAAAGGTACAGCTACATTCCATTCCAACTTAAACTCAATGAGGGGTAACATCACACCTTTTGTGGTTGACTGTAACTTGTCAAGCTACTTTTACAGTCATGGGGATATGGGCTCACTAAACGGTAGAAGAGGAATATCACATGGTTCAAGTGTGACTTTATGCTATTGACTCGTGCTGTGTTGCGGGTGCTGAGATAACAGTAAGTTGGCTGAAAGTCCACAGGTTTGTCACATTCAGATGTTTTCATGTAACTGAAAGTACTAATTTTTACTAGTTTTTGAGAAACAGGAAGTAACAAGTCCCATTGCCGGGAAAAAGTTGGGATAAAAATGAACAAAATAAATGTTGATTCTCTGAGTCAAGGTAGATCTCACAAGGCTACTAAAAGATATTTACACATGGACTTTGATGACGCTGGAGTTCTAATTCAGTTCCTCAAGAGGCAAAATTATCACCAAACATTCAAAAAAGACCATGTATTTATTACAGCTGGAGCCTTCAGTGAATAGATCAATCAGTTAAAGTTTTACTTGATTATCAATATTGATAAATTTTAATAGGTCTGTGTACAAGCTAAGGGTGAACTTTTATCATGGGTGCTTTTATCATGAGTTTGGTATCATGCAACATTATTTCATCAATGTATTTGTTTAAAAGCTCGTCAACTTGAAATTATTACAAACACTTAATAGCTCCTCATCAACTAATGACTCGCCTACACTCTCATTAAAAAGGAATTTCTCAATACAAATTTGATGTTTGAATTAACATCTCAAAATGACCAATAACCTTTACTGGAAGGCAAGATCTCTTGCAAATTACTTAACAAACACAACCTTAACTTTCAAGTATATAAAAATGTTTTCACATACGATATCCTAAACCAGTCTGCCAGCTCTCTCTCCTCTCCATGTTTCTGAGCATGAAAAAAATAGGCATACCAGACAGTTCAGGTTGCCTGAACAAATTAAGAGCAATTTTACCAACTTTGCTTCAGCTTATGATGACTCTATAAATGAGAGACATCCAGGACACCCTGTTATCCACAGCCCTACTCAGGTCATGCAAACTCAGGGTTTCACAATATGGCCAAAGTACAATAGCCTCAGTTGGGTACTTTTGGATTCTTGGAAGAGTTCAGGCTTGATTTGTTCTACAATCCATTTATCTGCCTTTTTGCAGTCCATCGAGGAGAGTTCTACGGATACCATAGAACTCTCCTCCAGTACCACATTTCAAATGAGTCAATTCTCTTCCTGGCAGCTTTCTTCACTGTCCAGCTTTCACAACCATACACTGAAATTTGAAATACAGTTGCACTTCTGATCCAGACTTTTGTATCCAATGACATGTCTTTACAATGAGGATCTTACCTACTTCCTTCATAGCTGCACATTGGGATGTTCTCCTGTAATTTCTATTTTTCCCAATAAAAGCAAAAAATACTTCCAGATCCTTCAGTCCTCCCTCTTACAATCTGCTTTCTGGGCTTTATCATTCAAGGATTCCTTGCAAGCCTTTCTAATATTTAAACTTCATCCTTGAAAGGCAAAAAAATCAAAACACTGAAGATGCTAAGCCTTTCTCCCATAAGAGCAGGGTAAAAGCTATGTACAAGAGAAATTCTGCTTAAAATATTCTACCCTAAAGTTACATAAACCCTAGAATTGCATTGGCATAATCATATTGTGGATTACAATCACAGTTACAGAGCATCCCCAACTCATGTTCAGAAAAGGAGCAGCTACAAAGAAAATTACCCTTCTCAAAAGCCTGGAAGTGCTAAGGCCTAAATATTATATTATGAGGCAGGCCTGTTTGCCACATATAAACCAATTAAGTGGGTTTCATGGGGCAAAAAGGCTCTTGAGGTGGGAAACCCATTTTAGGGAAACTCTAGTCCTCCAACAGCTCCAATCTGTCCCTCTGCACTTCCTTGGAAAACCATCCACACTTTTTCATGATACCATTTTTGGTGGGTTTTGCAGCTTCTATATGTTTTCTTCTCACACACATACTTTAACAGGTTTTCCTCTACTAGGTAATTCTTTCTTAAAAGTCCTGTTTCCAAAATATCCAACAATGGCCTTCAGCTTGACTTGCTGCTATTGTTATATGCCTTTAAAAACAACTCTGAGAAGCTATCGAAGTATTTTCCTGCCATGATTCATTCAAAGGAGGTTTGCCATTGCCCTCCACTAAAGTTGAGAGTGTATGACTTGCCTAAAGTCACCCAGTAGGTTTCTAAAGCTGGGTAGGGATTCAAATTCTGGTCTCCCAGAGTCCTAACCCAAAACTCAGACCACAACACCATGATAGCTCTCACCTCTCATCCAATTCTATTCTATCTGCTCATCCAATAATAGTTTGTTGTTCCATCCAGCACACATTTGGTGCCTCAACATTCAACATAAAACATATTTCTTATCACTTTTCAAAGTAGTGCTGCTAATTGTTCTACTAGTTTCCTATAAAAATAAGAACTTGAAATAATTCACAAAATTGTGGGAAATCTTTAAAAAAAACCTCTATAAATACAGGGGGAGAAGCAGAAGAGTGGCATATTTGGAAGAGTTCAACAATGAACAAGAAAAGAGCCAGGCACAGAGACAGGCTGACTGTTTGCAAGGGAATTATTTCCCTTACAGATCACGGTTACAAAGCAGCTCTTTTATGGCTGATCATATGCCCAGTATCCTCCTGCTACATTCTTTGAGTGAATGCACAGATATCCAGCCCTGTATTGTCTGTGCAGGCCTGCAGGAACAGCTCTCTGACGTCTCGGGCAAAGATCTCTCCCTGGTCTGCTGTCTAAGAGTTTTTAACCCATATGTGTTCAGATCAAAGAAGAATTGGGGATGGGGGACAACCCTGCCCTGAGTGAGATGTAAATTCTCCTTGGAATTGCAAGGTTATAGCTCAGTTTTAATGTATACTTCCTGTGTTTTCTAATTCCACTGAGAATGCAGATGGCCCCATCCCCATGGAAAGATTCCCATTTCCTCCAAATGAGGCCAGTTTGACGTCAAACAGGACCTGTCACTACAGTATCACTACATCAAGGTTCACGGAAAAAACAGCACAAGATTTCTTTGGTCCCAATATATTACACGGCATGAAACAAAAAGATACCACAAAGCAACAGATTGGTTGGGACATGTTCTACCCTACCTCAAGTCTTGGGGAGAAGCAGGTAAGAAATAAAAATCTATCGTTATCACCATTATTATTATAACTATTATTATTAAATAGCTGTTTTCATTTTCCATAGCCAAGGAGGCCCCCACTTTCATACAAAATAAAGAATCATCCCGGTTCATGTTTAAGCTTCTACTGCGGTTGGAGGAAAAAAGTTGTAGACTGTGAGAGCCAAGAACTACTTACGCTGTCTCCCAGAAAGAAATCTAAGTGCAAGGTATTGTCTGGATGCACCATAAGTTAAAAACAGGGGGAGAGGGTTGAACTGAAATCCTACAACAATTTTATAGATGCTTTGACAAATTCACTTTTAAATAGAAAGCGCTACTAGATAGATCTGAAGCAATGTTTCCATAGCTTTCATTACCCTCAAAAACATGGCAGAATTCACATTCTAAAAGAACAGAGGCCCACTTTCGCAGCAGTGTACTCTGTACTCTCTTTCTCCCTACTGTTTTAAGAAGCTTCTAGACCAAAAAATGTTAATGTAGAGGAAACTCTATTTTAAGTCCCTGTTAATGTGTTTATATAGCTCCCTCTGAAATCTCCACAGCAGGACTCATACTTTTGCTTTAGATCAGAGGAGGACTAGCATTTGAGAGCAATAAAGCAGCAGGTGGGATATGAAGTGATTTAAGATGTACAATGATGACTTTTATAGTATTGCGGTAACTATTTAACCCACTGTGAGCCTACGGTAAACTTTGACAACCAGTCAGTCAATTCCAAGCAATTTCAGGTAAATTTCCTGTTTCCACAAGAATGATTATATATAGCTACAGAATGATTTCTTAACAAGACACAATGGGCCTTCAATATCCGTTAGGGTTTAGTCCCAGGATCTCCTGTGGATACCAAAATTCCTGGATGCTCAATTCCCATTATATAAAATAATAGTAAAATAGCATCTCTTATATAAAATGGTGAACAACTGAAAGGTTTGCTTTTTGGATTTTTTTTTTAATATTTTTGAACCATGGTTGGTTAAATCCATGAATGCAGAAACCATGGACACTGAGGGCTGACTATAGTGCAAGTTGCTACATGTAACTAAACTGAGGCTGTAATATTTTGGACATTTCATGAGATGACATGATGCACTGAAAAAGATGATAATGCTTGGGTAAGTGGATAGCAGCAAGGGAAAAGGGAGACTCCACTACTGGAGAGTTGATTGAATCAAGGAAACCACAGCTTGTAATGTAGAATGAATAAAAAATACTTATTTAAAAACAAAGGAAACCGAAGCCCTGATTTTGCAAGGCCTGAGCAGAGCAGCTGAGGGCCAGGGATTATGGTTGTCTCTCATTCATAGGGTCACCGTAAGTCAAAGTCAATTTGATGGCAAATAAGAACAACAAATATCTAACTGCTACTGGGCAACTCTTGATTTTCAAGCCACAGATAAACTTGCATGAAAAAGGTCAGACCATTCATGCAATTTAATGCGTACAGAATCACCAGCATGATCTTATCATGACGATGTTAACAGTAACAAAAAGATGTTAACACAAGCCAATATATGAGCTGATCTTATCACAGTAAAGCATGTGAAACATTACTAGTTGGCCCAAAAAAAAGATATTGCCCATTGCTAACACTGTGAAAAATTAAAAGTAATAGGAAGTCAAAGAATTCATCCTGATAGTCAGGTTACTAAACAGGGATATAAAGTCAAAGCAAGACACATCTGTTGGAGAATTAAAGCATGCATATAGAAACAGTAAAGGCTGGATCAGTGGTAATATTGTTGGGCACATCCCAGGGTCCAAACACTGCCAAATCAGAGTCTAAGGCCATTTCCATACTACAGCCCCATCCTGGAATGGGGATGCACTGAAGCTGGTCCACAACATATGTTACCACATGACATCATCACAGTCCCACTCCTGTCGCGTCCCCAGCATTGCAACAGTGCATTATACTATTACCGGAAAAAAATCCGGTAATAGGCCTGATTGTGTCAGCAAGGGCCATGCGGGAAGGGTGGAAGCGCTATCAGGGTCCTTCCTTCCTCAGTGTAGCACAGGAAAAAGCTGGCTGCACTGCAGTCCCAAACACTGCCATCTGCCAGCAGCTGGCCAGGTGCAGCGGGGAGCATTCGGGACAGGCTTCCATCCCAGCAAAGACACTGCTGGGATGACACCGGGATGCCGCAGAATGCAGGTAAGCTGGAGAAAAGGCCTAAGTCAATAAAATCACTCTTGGATGCCGCTGCCATTTTGTTTAGCCATGTGTACATTCCTCAACATGCAAACCCATCCCCACCATCTTAACAGAGCTCTTTCTATGCAGCAATTATCCATTTGTTTATCTGCTGCCATTCCAATGGGTGATAGTCCCTAAAAGAAGGAGAAGCAGGAGCAAAAGGGGCAGATCAAACAGCCACCATATAAAAAGGTGCAGCACCCTCCCTCTGAGCCAACTTAGAGGAACAATAGCTGTCACTAGAGGAGGGTGCAAGCAAGTGGTGAGCAGTGCCAATGGAAGGCCAATGCGAGGGTTTCTTACACCCAACATCACCTCGCAGCATCCTGGAGTAGTTTTCAGGGTCACAGAGCCTAGGCAGCGCCTAGTGCCACATGGCCCTCCATAGCACTCTTTGGGCCCTCTGTGCCAAACAGACTGGAGTCACTATCTCAACACCATCATTTCAGTCCCACAAAGTCCTGGAACGACACTACGTCAAGTGTACTGTGGGAAATCTGCAGGGCAGTAGAAAAATACCTTTATCTCATGGTGGCCAACACTCTACAAAGGATGGAAGTGCATACCCTTCGTCTCAATTTTGCAGGGATAATCCTGATGAATCCTATGTTGTTTCTTTTTTTTTTCAGCTACTCTTAATATAACCCAGTTTCTGTCTTATTCCCGCCCTCTCCCCTTTTGTTCTCTGCTTAGTTCAATGGCTGAAAATTGAGTTCACAGAGCAAAAGTGGTTTGCACTTAATTTACTCAGTAGCAGAGAGAGAAGCAGGTAGAATATTGCCCATCTCATTAGGCTCAGTCAAAGGCAAACTGCCGCAGCCTCTCTTAGCTTGTTTGTCCCTCCTCGTTAATACATTTTGCCACCTTGACCACATTCTGATGTTGCTTAGGCACATGTGTCTCAGCTTTTTTTTTTCTGCAAAATGCTGGAGGGTATGAAAACATCTACCAGAGGATACTTGACGAGTACCTTCTCATATATGGAGCCAGTCCTGGGCCCACTAATTCTGTGCTTCCTAAAAACTTACAAGAATAAAGAGCCAATCCTAAAAATAATGGACATGATATATGAAATCAGGCCTAAATCCAGTTTTTAGTCCCATTGAATCAACAGCAACTTAGTACATCAGCACTTATGTAACATCAATGTTATTCAATGGGACTACTCTAATTGGGACTAACAGTAAGGTTCAGACCTTGGAAGAAGGGAAAATGAAGGGGACACATGACAAGAATCAGGCCTGGACTTAATCTACAACTTTACAGTGGTAGGCCAGCATGGTGTAGTGGCTGAGCATTGTACTGCGATGCTGGAGACCAGGGTTCAATTCCTCGCTCTGCCATGGAAACCCATTGGGTGACCTTGGGTGTGTCACACACTCTGAGCCCCAAAAAACACCATCATAGGTTCACCTTAGGGCAGCCATAAGTTAGAAACGACTTGAAGGCACACAACACAACACACACACAAGCACAAGAAATTCATCCTAGACATAGACTTCAGTATCCTGAAAATCCCCACCGTCACTTGAAAAAAAGCAAAATTTTGCTCCTTAAAGCAGTGGTGTAAATCATATAGTCCTCCAGCTGCGGTTGGACTACAAATAGCAGCAGCCCTAGGCACAACAGCCAGAATTCTGGGAGTTGCAGTCTAACCACAGATGGATGGCTACATGATTCTCACTCTTACCTTAAAGGCAATTTTTACACAGTGTGGAAAATACTTTGCAAGATTTCAAAAACCAGGAATGACAGGAAGAGAAGGGGCTGGAGGAAACTGACCAAGTAGGACTTGCTGTGGGCAGGGCTTTCACATTTGGCATAGTTTTGTGCCTTCTCCATGAGCACAGGAAGAAGAATGAAATTATGCAAATAAAATTGGCAGGATATCTGACTTAGCTTGGCACAGAATTATCAAGGAGAATGCACTGAAGATGCTGATGATCCGTACTGAGCTCATGAGTTACAGAATCAACACTGGTTAATAAATTAGAGACCTGGTTTCAAATCCTCACTCTGCCATGAGCTGAGAGAGTGACCTTGGTCCAAGACCTTTATCTCTCACCATCAGCTCACCTTCTGTTAAGAAAAGCACCACCTCCAGGCTTTATTGCAAAGACGAACGGTATAATGATTACGACAGACTTTGCACACTAGAAGCGGTGGTATAATAAATCAGCCTTCAATTACATATACCCTCAGCAGTATTTTCCATGGAGTGACCATGCTCTTGTTGAGCTATGCGGCCGCTTAGCTGAACAAACAGGTTTGGAGAGAAATCTACTAACAATGAGCTCCTTGACACACAAGTTCTATTCTGAATCTATAGCTGCTTAAAGGTAACAGGAAGCTAATACTAAAACGTGGTTATCTGCATCCACTATCTCGAAGTTCTTTATGACTCTAGTAAGTGGAATTAAGTGCCCTAGGACCAGGACCAGATGATGCTAGATAGGGAGTCCAAGTTTTTTAAATCAGCTCAGCAAAATGTTCACACTAAAGCCTATTACTCACTGAAGTTGTAAACCTGTATGTAGGATGCCTCATGCCAGGTTGTCTGAAAGGCTTTCAGAGGGCAGTGTGCTATCTGAAGGTCAGACTCCTATCTAAAGATAAAGAAACACAGAAAGGAAGAGCAGAGAGGCCTTGAAGTTGCCCATGAAGAGTTACTCCTGGTTAGCACAATAAAAAGGCAGACAAAGGTCACCTGTTCATAGTCTTCTCCACTATGGTGAAATGTCTAGCTTATTTATCTAAATTGTAGTAATTATTTCTACATGGACATATACATATCTAAATTTGCAAGTGTAAATTTTATAGAAATCTGTGTCCTCATATTTCTTCTATTATTCCTTTTCTGTCTTTTTTTTTAGTTATGTATACACTATGCAGGGGAGAAAGATGTGAAATGGTGAAATGATGGCATTGCCCCCACTCAGTTCCAAATTTCTGGCATTGCAGAGAGTGAGCCATCAAAAATCATTCACATCTAGAACCACTGTATTTGCTGTGTTCGTATTCCCTTGGTAAATCTGCCAACCCCTTTTCTTTGGATGCCTAAACTGATGCCTAAACTGTATTTTCAAATGCTCGACTCAAGTTTTAACTTATAGCAGTGCTACAAATTTGGAGACTGAAGGGAAATTTCATGGGGGAAACAATGCCATAATTTTACCCCTGTCCTTTGCTACACCCCCAACACTAGGTCTAACAAAACTGAACAGCTACTCTTTATTAAATGCACTTCCTCCACACAGAAAAACAGACGTCAGCTTGAAGAATTCTAGCCTAGCCTTCTCTCTGGCCTACTAGTTTTCTCTGTGTAAGATTTTTTTTTAATAGAAGAACATTCTATCACATGAGCATCCAGCTACAATCTGTTTAGCTCAGCTTTATTTTTACCACCTGAGTAACCTAAAATGCTGACAGCAGTGAGTGCTAAACTTCTCAGAGCTAAGCATCTCTACTGGAGTCTTTCCACAGGTTGCCACAGTTTTGTATGCACATCAGTAGTTATGGCCCTGCAGCCATCAGCAGTACACCAATGGTTAGATAAAATGACCGGTACAATCCAGCAGCAAGTAACCAAGGGAGTCAGAAGCACATTGATCCTTACACAGGCAATGTCAAAAGGTAGCCAGCTCAAGTAACCTGACTTTCACCACCCAACAGTGCTGATATAAATTACATTACACCACAGGGACACCATGTAACAGGACCTGTGCTCTTACAATGACAGTTAATCTAGCTCTGATAAATAATAGCAATGTTTCATTTTTACCCACTGTACTATTGAGAAGCCAAAAGTTCTCAGTTTCCATTGGGTCTCAAATCCTAAGCAGAAGCCATTTCAAAAGGTAAATATATAGGCCTGAAGACAAGAGGTGTGCTCTGCTCCACATGTTGGGTGAACATGTGGACAGTGAGATAAGATTACTGCTTGGGTCCAGACTAGGTGAAAGATCATGCTGTTGTTGTTCTGTTGTGTACCTTCAAGTCATTTCTGACTTATGGAGACCCTAAGGCAACCCAGTGGGTTTCATTGGCCGAATAAGGAATCAAACCCTGATCTCCAGGATCTAATGCTCAAACCACTACATCATACTGGCTCTATATATAAATCTGACAGATGGCCATCCAGCCTCTGTTTAAAAACTTCCAAAGAAGGAGACTTCACCATATTCCAAGAACGTGCATTCCATTGTCGAATTGCTCTTACTGTCAGGAAGTTCTTCTGAATGCTTAGATGGAATTTCTTTTCCTGAAGTTTGAAGCCATTGCTCTGTGGCTTAGCCTCTGGTGCAGCAGAAAACAGGCTTGCTCCATCCTCCATATAACATCCCTTCAAATATTTAAACATAGCTATCATGTCACCTCCCAACCTTCTTTTCTCCAAGCTAAACATTCCCAGCTGCCTAAGCCTCCCCTCATAGGGCAAGGTTTCCAAGCCTTCTACCATTTTGGTCCCCCTCCTCTGGACATGTTCCAGCTTCTTGAATTGTGGTGCCCAGAACTGGAAACCATACACCGGGTGGGCTCTGACCAAAGCAGAATAGAGTGGTACTATCACTTCCCTTTACCTAGACACTGTACTCCTGTTGATGCAGCCCATGCATCAATCAAGTAATAATTGCAATCAATCAATCAATAATTCTTTGCGTTCTTTCTTTGCTGTTCTCCACAAACCCTCAATTCTTACCCTTTTGAGGACTCCGTACATCACAGAAAGGACTAGAAAAGATGGCCGCCTCTAAAATTCTGTACACATTTGCAGATTGGCCTCTAAAACACACAGATGGCTCCATGTCTTCCTGATATATTTTATGGAATGAGAGAAAATTAAATTCCACAGTCCTGCAAATTCTTCTCCAAGTGTTTCTTTAAGGTGCACATTATTGCTCAACCCTGTATGCTTAAGCACATATAGTGCACCCTCAAAAAATACTGCTGGGAGAAAAGCAGGATATAAATTAAACAAACTAATAAATACCTAATTAACCACTTTTAAAGTGAGGTATTTTTCCCCATTATTTCTTTACACTCATTCTTACCAATACATTATGGAGGCTTTCTGCAGTAAACCAAAAATAGCTCACTTACCTTTCTTTGCTAACACTCTAACACTCTAATTAAAGAAAACTTTAGCAAGCCAAAAAGGAATAGAACATATAGTCACTTTTTCCCTTTCTGCACTCCAGAAACTAAAAATCATCTTCTGGCTCAGTCTATGGCCCCAGAAAAGTATCACAGCCAATTTGTTCTTCTAGGCAGAATTAAATATCCATTCACACTTAATTCACCAAGCGTCAAAAATGATGGCATTTTCAGAACATTCCTTCAGAAGACATACTGTGGGTGGTAGCTCACTTTCAACCTTGATAACCCATTTTCAACACTACACCTGGCTTCTGTCTACTAGTGCCAGAGAATAGATAGACAGCATTTTTGTTTCAATAAGTAAGCAAAATGACTGCATTTTCTCTCTTGAGAAACATAGTAGAGCACTACAGTCATTGTCTGGCATCTTGTTAGTGAAATATGCATGCGTAGGCCATAGCACACATGCAGGGCAAATTATTTGTCATTGCTCAATAAACATATTCCTCTGGTAGCAATGCAAGCAAAGTTGTGCATACAGCAAGATTGTGCATTATGGCTGTGCAATGCTCAAAAACAGCCTCTTTTTTCTTTTCTTCTTTAAATATTTACTTTTTCATTTTAAAACAGGCAATCTAATTTATAGTCAAAATCACAATCAGAGAACTATACATTCACAAAAAAGAAAAAGAGCTAACACACTAAAATAAGACAGTCAACACTCACTAGAACACTGGACACTAACTTATTAAAACACAGGAGGGTTCTGACCCTCCCCAAGTCAAACTGTAATGAAAGGAAAAAAAGATAAAAAAGAAAAAAATATTATTCTGTCTTTAGATCCAACTAAGCAATCCTACTAGAATTACCAGTAACCGTAGCCACAAATTATCACATTGCTAAATTTCTTATTGCTCAAAAAGTCCATGTACTATTTCTAATCTTTCAAGAAATCTTCGGTTGAATTTCCTTTAAAACCTATGTTATTTTGTCAATTTGGGCTAACTCAACAGACAGCCTCTTTTTCCTACTTATTTTAAATCCAATGGCCTATACCTCTACTATTAACTAAGAGGTATGGCCTAAAAATGGAGTGGGGGGTAATTGGCTAGCATCAATTATAGGCATTCTCCCTTCAACACCCACTCTTTCACATGTGTTATTGCTGTTCTACATGGAGGTGGCATTGAGGTAGCACAGCCTATCACCATCTATGGATATTTACACTACTCTGAGGGGATGCTGGATTACACCCACTGGAAGTCTCTTACCATGCCTTCTTTCCATCCTCCATGTTTTTAAACACCTTTACCTGAGGCATAAAGTTTTGTGTTAATTTTTGTAGTTTTTTTGTTTGTTTGCCCTGGCCCATCAAAATCACAGATCATAACATAGGGGTAGCACGTTTTTTGCTGGTTTGCTTTTCAATGATCCACTCTTTCGACCCTTTTCAATTACAATCAAAACTTATCTATTTGATACGTGGTCTGCTCTTTCGATTGCGCATACAAATGAGAAGGGTGAAAAGAGCATATTGTGAACAAGGGAACGTGTGCTGCTTTTTGTCTCAATCGATTTGGTACATCAACTGAAGAAAAAGATAGCACCAAGTCAATTTGCTTCCACGTTTTGACAATTTCCACTTTTCAGCAGCGCTCTGGTCCTTAACCTGTCAAAGAGTCAGGAGTTACACGAAAGAAAGAGGAACGTGACAGCAATTACACAGTAGCTCATATGCCTCACTACATTTTTCCAAGAACAGAGGGATCAGTGGCATCATCATCATTACGATCATCATCATCATCATCTACCGTTGCTGTAGTTGTGGATCTCAGGGCAGCACTCAATAAAATCAATTTAAACGGAAAATTTTACATAGGCCATTTCCACACTACACACTTATAGCACGATTTTTCCACTTTCAACATCCTATGGAATCCTGGGGTTTGCAGTTTAGGTTAAACTGCAAACCCCAGGATTCCACAGGATGCTGAAAGTGGAATAATCGTGCTATAAGAGTGAAGTGCGGAAATGGCCACAGTAAGAATTTAGGCAAACTAAAAGCCTATTAAACAATCTGATGAGCTAAAACAAGACCATTTAAAGTCAAGTGAAACCATTCAAGACAGGCTTGTGAGGGGCTGGGGGCCACTTTAGCCACCCAGGAAACCTTAGAGAGCTGCATCCCCACAGATACTACATTCCTCCCTATAAATAAAATTATCCCTAAATGCCCTCAAGTGAATGCTAGAGGGCATGGTGGAGGGAGGGCATTTTTCACGTTTTCACCCCCATAGGGCCATATTAGACCCAAGGCAGGCCCTTTTTAATAACAGGAAGGGAATGGAATTCATTTCCTATTCACTTCCTGTTTTGTTTTTTGTTTTTTTTAAAAAGGGGCCTCTCCTTGGCTTAACATGGCCTAATAGGGGGCCAAAAATGTGGACTTTTGGCAGAAGAAGAAAAAAAAGACAAATACAAATACTATTTCCTTCCCTAGGGTGGGCACAAAAACAGTCTTTGGGACACCTTCCAAAGCCTATAGACTGTACCTTGTCCATCTGTGGTTTAAGACAATTTAACACCAGGCACATGAGCAAATATGAATGATAATTAGGCCCCAAAGGCTTTGGTTTGAAAAAAAATACACGTCTTACTTGATACCAGAACAACATCAGTGGTGGCATCCATCTGGCCTCTAAGGGAAGGTATGCCACAAACCAAGGGCAGCACAGCAGAGAAAACCTTCTCACATTGCTCATTGCCTGTGATATACAGAGGAAGACGTATAATGCTCCTCTCCAGCACAATTGCTATCATATTTTCTGCCAGAGCAAGGGACTGTGGGTTGGGTAGTGGTAAGAGCAATAGGCATTGACTCTGTTTGCAGACAGCAGCAACAGAGAACACATCTGGTCACCTACGGGTAATTTTTAACTCAGCCTTAATCCCTAAATATAAGCCTATTTTCAAGGATTCTACAACAGCATAGTATATGGAAGAGGTATTTGAAACAGACTCTTCCCCCGCCCCCACATACACACACACACACACCAATGTATCTGAAAATCCAACGGGCACTACCTTTAAGCCATGGTGAACTGAGAGGTATGACCTAAAAAGAGAGAGGGGTTAATTGGATATCATTGATCAGAGACATCTCTGCCCCCTGCCCCACTCCAAACTGAGAGGTTTTGACACAGACATTACAGCACTCCTTTGTTCCAGCAACTCCACTGGCTGCCAGTCTGTTTTTGGACACAATTCAAAGTGTTGGTTGTGACCTATAAAGTGCTATATGGCTTAGGTCTAGGCTATCTTGACACACCAAGTCTCCTGGTATGAACCTGTCTGGACCCTGAGAACCTCAAGAAAGGCCCTTGTTTCAGGCCATTTCCGCACTAGACTGTTATAATGCTATTATTCCACTTTCAACATCCTATGGAATCCTGGGATCTGCAGTTTAGGGAGGGGTCAGCCAGATTCCATAGATAAGTGGAATAATAGCGCTATAACGGTCTAGTGCGGAATTTCACCACCTTCCCAGGCACAGCTGATAGGAACATGCAAATACAGCGGCTGCCCCAGGCTCTAGAACTCCTTTCCTAAGGATTCTAGAATAGTCCTTTCCCTGCTGGCCTTCCATCAGCAGTGAAGATTCAGAAAGGCTTTTGGAACTGAAAGATTTTAAGGAAAATGCTTGTAAGCTGGCTTGAGTCTCACTCTTGGGGAAAGGGCAAGAGATAAATACAGTTGATAACAATTAATAACAACAATATATGTAAACGGGTGCTATAACGATTTAGATGGTACTGATTTATACTGCTTTAAATGCATTTTAAATGTTTTAATATTTTTAATTGTTTCCTTTTAATTTAATGTTGACTTTTTGAATATTTTTAAGCATATTGCATCCCAATCACAGATAAAAGGCAGGCTATAAATTAAAGTCAATAATAGTAGCAATAATAATGATGATGATGATGATGATGATGATGATGATGATGATGTGCCATTTCCCTGCAATTTGCATGTGGGACATTTACAAAGCACTCCATCAGATCACATGCAAAGGTCTACTGTTTCTCTCAAAAGAGACAGCAAAAGGGAATGGGATTTGCACACACATGTAACTCCAAAGACTTCACAACAAAAAACAAGGATTGTGACAGTAGGCAAAAACCGAGAAAAACATATGAACTTGTTTTTTTTAAAATACAGCAGCCACAGGAAGTAAACAAGAAAAGCAGCAGAGCCTGCTTAAGGCAACAAAATTAGAGCCTCAGTGCCCAGTGTCACTCCAGGAACTCTTGATGCCTACAGTGCAGAACAACTTGTCCACAACATGGCATGAACACAAATCTGCAGACGGGCTTTTTTTTTTAAGTCCCACTACAGTCCAAGCAGGTCATGAGACATCCAACAATATAAATAAAGCTGCACTCAAGACACACTGCACTGTGGAGTACAGTCAGGATTTCAAGTCAAAAGGCAGGCTAGAAAAAATAAGGACACATCTACCATCTCCTTCTGTTACTTGCTTACAGACTGGAATAAGATGGTCCAGGAAGACAGCAGGCCAGAAAGTGCAACAGGCAGTAACTTAATTTGGCTGGTGGACTTGCATCATGTTTGTATCCATAGTTACCCAAAACCCACCACTACCATAGTTAATGCAGGATAAATTGGGTCTATTCTCCATTTCCACATAAGCAGGGAAAGAAAACAGTACATCTGATAGCAACCACGTCAGAGGTCCTGAGAACATCCAGACATTTTGCTTATTTGAAAAGCAAATTTCTCATCTTCATGGTTGCTACTATACATTTGAAAATTTAAAGAGAAATTAACAGTTAACTGTTCCATACTATATAGGCCTCCCAGTGGTCAGAAAATCAGAAGAGGAAGTTCAGTGATCTGTATTTTTCCTTGTCCCTCACTAAGGGCTAGGTGAAATAAAAAACAAGAGGAAATTTCAGCAGGTGAAGCTTGTGTGACAAGCATCACTTGCTGAAATTTCCTCTTTTGCACAACTGTTAAAGGTGCAGAACCCATTCCCCTTTTATTTCACTTGGCAACCCTTTTGTCACTATCGTTAGTATAAGCAGAGTGAAACATAAACAAGAAACATAAACAAATGAATATTATTTAGCAGAGCTGAAAAATGTTACTTTGGAGGATGACATTCCTTTGGCTGAAGGAGTCTACGACTAGGAGTCATAGACCCAAAAAGTAATTGTGTTATTTAACCTGTTGTAAAGTTCAGCTTTTTTTTTACTTGGTCCTTAGGAAGCTGTTTCATACCAAATATGACTTTGAACCTGTTTAGCCGAATAGTAGCTACCCTCACTGGTAGCAACTGTCCAGTTTCTCAGAGGTCATTCATATCAAAGAGATGTGCAATACTTTCCCCAAATGAGGTTGCCAGAGTTTGAATCTGGGACCTTTCGAATGTGATGCATATCCACTACCACTGAGCTATAGTCGTTCTCCTATAAATTTTGACATAATCTGGGTGTCATCCAGCAGGTAAGACCGCATGATCTAAAACATGCAGCTCCTTTATAAACACTCTTATTTTGGAAATAAAGTCCACTGACGCCAGTGGGATGTATTTCCTATTTTGTAACTTTTGAGATTTCCGCTTCAGCTTTTCATCAACTCTGCTTCAAGTTACCCGAGCAATCTTTCAAATTAAAGTATAACACACTCCGAGTTCTATTCTTCACTGACTCCGAGTGAGCCAGTGAAATTCATAACATTTTCATTTCTGTCATACTTCATCTGTAGTCCATTTCTACTCCAAAAGTGTGCAGATCCCTACTACTCAACATAAACTTTTGCATATTGCAGTTGTTACTTCGTTCTCATTTTTCTATCAAGTGCATTCATGTTAATATGATTCTACTATCATGTATCAATCCATATATATTAAATGACCTATATCTATTTTTCACTTGGCACTGTTAAGTTATCAGTCACTGTTTATCTTACACGCCTATAACCATCAAGATTATGAGAGATCTATGACTCCTTTATAACACAGGATATTATGTTCAAAAGACAACATGATTACAAGTGTCACGCAGCAGAGTGAAGCAACTGATTTATAAAGAGATGGCAGAATTCAATCCAACCAAGAGCTGAGGTCCTCCCACTCCAGCATATCTAATATATAAAAGTCAACGGTTTGTCTGTTTGTCTGTGTCAGGCAAAGATCTCATATGATTGCCTGCCTAAGAAGATTCTATGGAATCCTAGGGGTTTGCAATTTAGGGGGGGACCTTGAGAACTCTCAGCCAGAGAGCTCTTGGGCCTGGCCGGTTGCTATGGAGACAAGGCCTAGCAGTAAGCAGGAGGGCAGTGTATTCCCTCAGGAACCCAGCTTCTGTACAACTCTGAATGCATATTAGATTGGGGAATACGGGGAAAAGTTAACAGGTACTGGACAAAACAGTTTGGGGAATTAGAGACATAGGGTCTCAAATCTTTCTAACAAATATTACCTATGAGAAAACAAAATCCCAGGCAATGCCAGGTATATATGCTAGTTTCTTATAACTGCAGATTAGAGCAAGAGAGTACTGGTGAGGTGCAAAATGCTCCAAGCATACACTCAGGATCGCTCTTTCTAAGTCCCATCCACAACTGACTACTCAGATAAACTCTTACTGGGACTAAGAATTAGCTAAGTCCCACAAAATTATGTTGTTAATTGTCATGAAGTAAGCTTTGACTGATGTTATCCTATGAATAAAAAAACCTCCAAGATATCCTGTTACTGGCAGCCCTGGTAAAATCTTGGAAATTCAGGGCTGTGGTTTCCTTCCACCTGTAATGCAGTTTCCCTCTTTTCTTACTGCCTCCCACTTTAAAAGCTTTATCATCTTTTCTAATGAGTCATCTTGTCTCATAGCATAATAGGCTCAGTTTGGTCAGTATAGCTTCTGTGGAAAGCTCAGATTTGATTTGTTCCAAGATGCATTTATTTGTCCATTATATCTATAGAATTCTCCTCTAGCACCACATTTCAAATGCTGTGTGGATGTCTAATGGATACCAGCAACAGGACAGGTGTTGGAAGGGAAGGAAGTGTACCCTCACTCAACTCCAAGCATAGGAGTCACATCATTAAGAGATATTATACGATCATTTCCAGACTCTTGAGAAATGGCTGAAATAAAATATTATATTTGGTCGTGTTGAAACTGAACCAGCCAGCATCCAAGACTTGAAATGTGACTGCTCTAGTCCTGCATTGCTCCTCATTTATTTTCAAGGGGCAGGGAGGGGGCTGTTGCTGAACTTTACCTTCTCCACACTTACACAACTCTGCACACGGTCCCTAATTTTAGTTATCAGCTTCACAGGCGAAGGCCAACTCAAGGTAACTTGAAATCAAGTTTAAGGTTCAACTGTACTGTGGCAATGTTAGTCTGATAGCCAGGTGCAATAAAAACCAGTTAACTTTAATCAGAGTGATTTTGAGAAGATTGAGACACTGAGACCAGGAAACACCACAGATCCTCAAAATCAAGGACTTCAAGGATAGGGAATGCATATTTGTTTTTATTTGCCTTGTAATCAACTCCAACTTATGAAAACCTTGTCACTGTTTTTTTCCCCTTGGCAAGAATTGTTCAGAGGAGATTTGTTTTCCTTCCATTGCCTTACTTCAAGGCTGAGACAGCATGAATCGCCTAAGATCACCCAAATGGATTTCATGGAATGGTGGGGATTCAAACTCTGGTCTCCTTTAGTCAAGCTGAACACTGAAATCGTAACCCTACAGTTATTTTCAGAATTATTCAGCAGTATCCCACTGTCTTTCCCTCAGACTGAGAATATCTTAACTTGTCCAAGGTCATCTATGAGTTTCTATGGCAGAGTGCGGATTTGAACTCTGGCCTCTCAAAATCCAAGTCAAACCACATCACACTGGCTCTCTTTATTTACTTTCTTTTTTTGGAAGGGGGAAGAAAAAGGGCAATCTGAAGAGTATGGATGAGATGAGAGTTGTAGACACAGCCTCTGGGGTCAGATGTTGCTCTAGGGCCACATTGCCCACCCTTGGACCAGAGGTAGGTAGCATACGGTACAAAGACATCTACACTATCATGTCCATACAAATTTAAGGTCAAAGAACAAATTGCCTTCTTTAAGCCGTGACATTCTACCACATCCCATGTTGCTAGCTCCTGAGATTTTGAGAGAGCAACCAAACTCTTGTCTTTATAAAGATGCGAGTTAATACACTAGCTTCCAAATTGCTGCTTGGCACATTTGCCATGATAAGCCTGCCAACACCCTCTGGCAAGAAGAAGGAGTTCCAAATTTTCTCACAAAATTGGAATTGCAACAGTTGTCAGAAAGGATCTTAACCCTACTCTTTCCCCAGCTCCAAACCAGTAAAATTACAAACCTGTCAAGTTCAAACTATTAACTATTAATTATGAACACACCCCAAAATAAGGTACATCAACGGCAACAGCCTGGAAGTCACACATCACAAGTAATGAAGTGACATGTAAGATACTACTTTTTGAGATAACAATGACCACAGTTCTTTTGCAAAAATACTGTCATGACTATTAACACTTTTACTTTTTTGTGGACTCGGCAATACTATTTTCAAAGTGCTGCATTGGGACAAAACCTGGGGAGACTGGGAGATACTTGGCCTAATTTTATCTTTTATGGATTCCTTTTTACATTTAAAAAAAGTAAAAGGTTAGTAACTTGCTCCTAACATGTTCCTCATAATGTCACAAGTAATGAGAAGCCTGTTAACTAGGGCCAAGATCTTCAACAGAAAGACAGAACGTAATGTTCTACCCAGAAGAAACTCCCCTTTATCTCCCTGCTTCCCCGTTGCCTGTGGGCCTCACAAAGACATCCTCAAAGACCTCCCAGGTTCTGCAGAGTTCTTGGTGGATGACCTTGTCATTGTGTGTCTGGCTACAGGAACACAGCCTGACGCTTCTCCACCATCCTTTGCTCTCCACCAGTCACTTAATGGTTGTGTTTGTTCTTCTTGTGTGTCTTCAAGTCATTTCCAAATTACGGAGATCCTAAAACAAACCTATCAGAGGGTTTTCTGGGGCTGAGAATATGTGATGCACCCAGGGTCACTCAGTGGGTTTCCATGGCTGAACAGGAAACCAAACTCTGGTTTCCAGGGTTGTAGTCCAACGCTCAAACCACTACACTATGCTGGGTCTCAATGGCTGAGTTGGAGGATCCCATACGGGTAACAGGTGAGTGTCAATGAGGGAGGACTCATTGTGCAGGGGAGGTGATGAATTCCTCCCTCTACTGTAACCAGAAAAAAGACATATGCTGTCCTTACACCAGTGTATGTCACTAATAGGATGCCAGCATATGTTTAGAAATACAGTAATACCTGTTAACAAACCAGTTGAGAAAGAAGCTTCTTCTTACAAAGTCCTTTATGCTTGCCCAGTCCCTCCTTGCTCCTTGTCCTCTCTCTATCTGGAATTTTTTTATCAGTATTAGCCCTGGGAAAATGATGAGAGAAGGCTGCAGAAACACACAGTTTTGGGGACACATATCTCTAGAAAACAATACAATAAACCTTGAGCTGGGAAAGAATGGAACTCTACTTCAGCTGAGCCTACTATAGCCGTGTGTGTCAGCCTACAACAGACAAGGTAAACACCAGCTGCCTCCAGAATCTCTTATTCAGCATGTGTGAACAGCATGGCAGACTAAAACGGGAGAGCAAATAAGCTTGCCTCACCAGCTACTCCCAACACGTTTAAAAAAAAAAAAAAAGGATAGATCTGTGGGTTTCTGAGTCACCAAAACAGAAATCAAAAGAAAAGTGGAGATTGGTGAAAGAAAATATCATCCATACATGCATTTTAGAAGAAGTGCTGGTTTATGGAAGGTTCAAAATGTTTTCATTTACCCCTACAAGGCTGACCTGATCGTTTCATTTCACATGTGCATACCTTTCATTCTGAATAAAAACTCTGCTGAAAGATGTTCAAGCCATTCTTCCTTTTGAATTGCAGGAACCTATCCCTATTCTTTCCATATTATTTCTGCCTCTGGTACCAAAGTTTCTGTTAAAGAAGTAAAGCCCAAGAACGCATCTACTTCATTAACTGAGGTATACTCATAACACTACATAATGCTAACTGGTTAACTTTTTAAAATAATGTTTCTAGCCTGCTTTGGCAAAACCAATGAAAGCTCTCTCATTAAATCTGTTGCAAATACTGAGCAAACAACAGGGCCAACGAGTCCAAGATACATATTTACATGATAAGAAATACAAACTGAAAGAGGTACAATATAAAATTACTCCAGGTCACTCATCTCGTCAAAAGGACTGTGTCCAAGAAAGCTTATGCAAAAATAAATTAGGCTATAAAGTGGCATAAGACTCTTTCTTGTTATTACTACAAAAATGCCCCAACTTTCAGAGCTTATAAGATATACTGCAAAACTGACCTTCTAGAAAGGTCGCGAGTAGTGTGCAAACACAGCCCATTTTGGAAATGAGTATGATCTGTATGTTTGCCAGTCCTCGAAAAGTTTAACATTCATGCAAATGCAGAACAGGTAAACAATCATGTGAAAAAAGAATGGTGAGTCTCTGAATCATCTGTTTAAATCTCCACACTGGTCCCAAAGTAGAAAGACAAGTTTTATACTAGCTTTTCCTGTTTTCCCATGCCAGGTTACTTTCCTTATTCGAGACAGTAATTTACAAACCATTTCATTCTACTTGACACACTGCTCCACAATGACCATCATAGTTGCTTACATTTACAACTTCCCCCAAAAGCATCATTCTCTTCTCCACCCTCAAACCAAACACTGCAAAGCTGACACATAGGCCATTTCCGCACTAGACAGTTATAGTACCATGATTCCACTTTCAAGATCCTATGGAATCCTGGGGTTTGCAGTTTTGGGAGAGGTCGGCCGGCCCCTCCCGAAACTGCAAACCCCAGGATTCCATAGGACATTGAAAGTGGAATCATAGCGCTATAACACTCTAGTGCGGAAATGGCCATACTGTGACCTTTCCCATCCTTTCACCACTTCTGGCAGAACTTTGGAAAGTTACTTTTTCAGACTACAGATCCCTGAATCCCCCAGCCAGCACAGACCACATCAGCTGCAGGATTCTGGGAGCTGCCATAAAAAAAAAAATTTAACTTTCTCAAGCTCTGTTTTTTTCAGTCTGTATTTTAGTCATGTTCTAAAACCATGTTCCTTAAGCTGCGGGCCACACAGATTATCAAACTCCAGTGGTTTCAAATACATCAGTGACCTCTGTTTGGTTTTGTTTATTTGGTTTTCCAGGCCTGCCATAAAAGTAACAGCAGAGTTTGCTGTAGCTCTTGAAATAGTTGACTCTGGAAAGGTAACTGTAAGGCAAAGAAGGGGAGAAAAAACCCTGTGTGAGAAAGTAAGTGCTAGCAGTTAAATCACTCAATATCCATTACAGACACCTTGTTCTTTTGCATAGCAATATATCATCTGCCATGTCCTCAGGTAAAGCACTCCAGAAGACAGAGATGTGTACTGCCCTAATGAATAACCCTGCCATGCTAATAAATCTCCCTTCACGTTTTACCATAAGTGACTAATTCACTCAAGCTTAAGGAGGCATAAAACATAACAAAATACACAATCACCTGAAGGGCATTGCTTACTTTCTGTGACCCAAATCCAGGTAAAGAGGGGTGTGCTTAAGCCTCACTGCTGTTGCAATGAGGTACAGAAGCATCGTTAAGATTGACTTTACCAAAGCAAACATCTCCCCTGAAATCTGAAGACCAGTTCAGATGTGAGGTGCAGGTGCAGTTGATGGCATCTTTGCCAGTTGGTTGGTGGGGCTGCTCTAAATTTTAGTCTAAACTTTAAAGAAGCTGTAAAAAGAGCTGAACTTAATTTGTGGACAGAGTTCATCACCTCAAATAGTTCTGTTAAAGCTCAGACTAAAATTTAAAGTGGAATTTCCTGATCAACTGACATGGAACCCATCAGCTACCGAGGGTGCAACCCAAGCCTCCCCGAAGGTTTTAGTCTTGACTACACATGGGCAGATTTTTGCCTCTTTCTTTTAGAACAAAATTCCCAGTTTCATGAAACATTAACCCACCAAAAGAGCTTGGGGAAAAATTACCTTTTTGGGACTACAATTGCTACAGTCCCAGAAGATGTTAGCCTGCTATGAGTCCAGCAAAAAGACTTACCTTGTTACTCACAGAGCAGAGGGTACAAGAGTTTACTCTACAACCAGCATGGAAATGAGAGCTGTGTTTTATTTTCTTTTTAAAGCCTTCTAGCAAGCAAAGGGAGGGGGTAAGCCCGCAGCACTTCCATGCTGGTTGTGAAAAAAATTCTCAGAATGGTGCTACACAATTATAGCACTACGATAGCAGTTTAACTGCCATAGTTCCATGCTATGGAATCCTGGAGTTTGGTGAGGCCAAAATTCTCTGGTTGAGAATTTCAAAAACCTCTCCCTAAAATGCAAATACCAGAATTCCAACACGAAGTTGCCACAGCAGTTAAAGTAGAATAGTAGCACTCTAACTGTATAGCAGGAAAGGGTCCATTATTGTCTTGCCACATGAAAATTTATAAACGTTTTTATTATGCATTTCCCCTACTGTATGCTTTTCGTTATGCACTTGTACTATTATATGTATTTGTGTACACATTTTCCCCATTGACTAAAGCATGCTTGCATTTTTCATCAAAAAGCATTTTTAGCTATTTGCATAGAGCACTTTATTTCTCCAAAGTGTACCACAAGCACTGTAAATGTGTGAATTTGGGAAGCAAGGTGGGCTTTGTCTCACAATGAGTCCCTGGAAATACAAAACAGGTAATTTTAACAGGACTCCAAAACTATCAAAAATCTTTTCCCTCCCTAGTTGTACCAAAAAAAAAAAAATACAGTGAGTCCTCAGCATCCACTTAGGTTTGTTCCAGGATGTCCTGTGGATACCAAAACCCACAATGCAATGACATAGTAAATTGGTGTCCCTGACAGAAAATGGAGAACAACGCAAAAGATTTGCTTTTTGGTTTTTATTTTAATATTTTCAAGCCATGGTTGCTTGAATCCATGGATGCAGAATCTGTGCATATGGAGGGCCAACTGTACTTTTCACCTGCAGTTATATCAAGCTGGTAAACAAAAGATGAAGAGAAATATCTCCCCTTTGTCAATCCATCCATTCATCTGCATGGAAATTCTTATCCAACTTGTGCCTAAAATGCAAGTTGTTAAAACAGAACATTGCCTCCTGAGTCTGCTGAGCTGCCAGACTGTCAAATACCTATTTTGTTGTTGTGGCTCTTTGCCATCAACTTCAGCTTACAGTGACTCTATGGCCTTTTTCGCACGGCATTCGCCACGCGAAAGGGCTCCTGGAGCGTCGCACGGCTGCGAGGAGCGGTCCACACGATGCACTCACAATCGCGCAACGCTCCAGGGCCTGGCAGGCACCGATCACACACTAGTTCATTTTCGGCTGCGAGCCGAAAATGGTGCGCGATCGTGCATCACTCCGGGGCCCTGCGTGCACTTGCCGTGAGTGTGGAGCTCCGGAGCTGCAGTGCTTGCGCTTCCTGCCCCAGCACACCCCAGGAAAATCCCAGGCTGCACTGCAGAAGGAAGAGGAGGGGCTCTCGCACAAGCAGGCAGCAGCTGCGGACCTGAAAGAACCGGGATGCAAAAGCTTCTCGCTAGAGGCTGCTTGCACGATCCCCGCACCCCAGCTTGGGAAAAAGGTGAGTTGCGGAAAGTACTATGAATGAGAAGGCTCCAAGAGCCCGTGTTACCAACTGCCCTGAAAACTCAGGGCCATGGCTTCCCAGATTACATCACTCCACCTGTAATGCAGTCTTCTTCTTTTCCTACTGCTTTCCACTTAACCACACCTCACTGTCTTTTCCAATGAGTCTGGGTGTTTCATTATATGTCCAAAGTACAGCAGCCTTAGTTTAGTCACTTGTAGTTAGAATTCAGGCCCGATTTGCTCTAAGACCTACTTGTTTGCCTTTTTAGCCACCTGTGGTATCCATAGAACTCTCCTTCAGCACAACATTTCAGATGAGTTGATTTTCTTCCTGCCAGTTTTCCTTACTGTCCATACAAAACTATACAGAGAAATTGGGATGATTCTGACTTTAGTATTTCATTATATGTCTTTGCCTTTTGCATTTGAGGATTTTGTCTTCACAGCTTTCCAAGTCTTAGGGCCTTTCTGGACTACACTGTTATAGTGCTATTATTCCACTTTCAACGTCCTATGGAATCCTGGGGTTTGCAGTTTAGGGAGGGGCATTTAGAATTCTCAGCCAAAGAGCTCTTTGGCCTCAGTAAACTACAAACCCCAGAATTCCACAGGATGTTGAAAGTCAAATAATAGCACTGTAACAGTGTATTCCAGAAAGGCCCTCAGCCGTCTTCTAATTTCTTGAGCACAGTCTCCATTTGGGTTAATAACTGAGCCAAACCATAAGAAATCTTTAACTATTTCAACGTCTTTGTTACCCCCTTTAAAATTTTGTAAACTATCTGTGGTCATTATTTTTGTTTTCTTAATATTTAACTCTAACCTTGCTTTTACACCTTCTTCCCTAATTTTCAGGTCATTCCTAGTCTTTGCCATTTTTTGGCAAGTAATACATAATCCTCTGCATATCTTAAATAGCTGGTGTCAAATACCTATTATGTTACAACGTATTTATTCATTTTCAACCATTCATACATCTGGACCACTTTTACAAAAACAATCCCCAAAGTTGTTTATAAAAACAGAGCAAAACATAATATGAACTTCAACAAGAATAACCTTCAGCAGTTAAAATATAGCAACTTAAACATAGCAACCAGATTTTTTAAAAGGAAACAAAAGGATTAAAAAATTCAGCACGAGAAACTGAAAGCTCTATGTTACCAAAGGTAGCCCAAGATTTTAAAAAAATTTAAATCTTTTTACAATTTTTAAAAATTTTATAAGTTTACTTGAAAATTAATGTGCGGCATCAACTATATATTCAAGAGGAGAGAGTTCTGAAACTACATATTACTGTATTATTTCCTAGAGACTCAACTAAATGGTGCATTCATAGCTGTAAAGATATGTTTCCAGTAAGACTACACTGAGAGTCAATGCAGTGCAATGGTTTGAACATTGGACTAGGGCTTTAGAAGACCAGGGCCATTTCCGCAGTAGACTGTTATAGCACTATTATTCCACTTTCAACATCCTGCGGAATCCTGGGGTTTGCAGTCTAGTGCGGAAATGGCCCAGGTTCAAATCCTCCTTCAACAAAGGAAACCCACTGGGTGACCCTGGGCAAGTTACATGCTCTCAGCCTCAGAGGAAGACAATGGCACACACCCCCTCTAAAGAAATCTTGCCCAGAAAACCCCAATATAGATTCACCTTAGGGTCACCATAAATTGGAAATGATTTGAAGGCACATAGAACAACAACAGACTCAACACACCATGCCTGAAGCTAGGAAGGCAATTATTAGCAACAACTCAACTAGCTAGGAAGGCAATTATTAGCCATTTGCATAGAGCACTTTATTTCTCCAAAGTGTACCACAAGCACTGTAAATGTGTGAATTTGGAAGGCTTAGCTTCAGGCATGGGAGCTTCCAAAAGGATCAAGTGTGTGTTTTCTACATTATAATCCTGGTTGTACACACATACAAGGATTCCAGTGCTACACTGCTCCCCAGGCTGCTTCCTACGCACTACCACACCCAGAGGGGGATGAACTGTCTACAAGGGATCAGCAGGTTAAATAATCGGATTTGCTATGCTGACTTAGAAAATCCCCAGGAAATAAAGGAGAACTTCTCCACTCCAGTCTCCAGAATAAGGGATTTCCTGTGCTTCAAGTTCAGGATTACTAAAATATTGTGAAGAGGAAGTTGATGGGCTAATGTGCACTTTTGACATATTTAATCAGAGTGTGGAAGGACAGGTAAAACAGAAGGGGGGAATGGAGGCTTGCCTGTTCTTTGTCACACCTCAATGAGTGATCTTGTTAAGGAAAAAACTGAGAGGGTTTGGAGTCTAAAGGCCATAACAGACTGTGCCAATTCTGTTCCTGGACGTGGCATATCCAAGAATGAAGACTGACTTAATGCTGAACAAACTGGCCCAGTTTTGTACATCTGTACACTACTCTGGACATCTGGCTGCCTTAATTGCAACAGATGGTTGGACACAGGAGCTGTGAATTTCAACCTGGCAAACCATTAATTTCTTGTCAATATTTACACATTCTTTTAAACAATGCAACCATTACAAAGTGGCTGCAATTTGCACTTAGAACTGGAGATTGTAGCTATTACCAAGGAGCATGCATCCTATTTATCCTCATTAATTCCAAGTTAAATGGATGAGGCACTTCATCATAATATTTATTCCCTACAAAGAAGGAATGTCTGGTGCCCAGCAGCTCCCTCCCTCTTCTTTTTTCATTAAGAAATAACTTAGACTATTAGATTTATTTATTTATTTATTTATTTTCATTGCTGCCTGACATCGGATATTATCAGATCTCTGCAGCATTATAAATCTTTATTAGCGCTAATCAAGTCCCAGCGACTGTCTACACTTCTGCATTAAAGTATCTATTTAAATTGAGAAGCACAATAGAAAAGCTGATTTTGTAACTACATTCTCTCTACTTATGTTGGAATGCCCATTGTAACAACCAGGTAAGTTTGAGAACACTATATCTTAGAGGCAAACACTGTTTTCAGCCAATGTGCTGAGGAAAAGAGGTGTCATCCAGCTGTAAGCTAAATATTTGCTTACACTAGAAAAGCCCCAGTTTATCCGAAAGCAAGCTTTGAATTTCTTGGTCTCTAACTCTCTCTACTTTTGGAATCCTCTGTCTTGTCCCAAGCATGGAAAAAAAATCTGTTTTGGAATACATCTCCCATAATCCCCATTGTCAACCTGACTGATGGCCATGGCCAGCTAGAGGATTCTGTGATCTGCAGTTCAAAATAGTAACTTTTCCAAGCTCTGTTCCTTTCATCCTCAGGCGCTGCCACTTCCTCTGTACAGTTAGCGCTCCACATTTGCTGAGGTTGGGGGGCACAGGTCCCCTGCAAAAGCGGAAAAATCGCAAATATCAAAATATTTCTGTGTGTGTCTGTGGGAAGGAGACTGAGGCATGGTGGGGAGAATGGATACCCGGAGTCCAAACCAGGTCAGGGAAGGGGGTCGATTGGCATGGCGGACCCATACCTCCTCCCTTTCACCCATCTCCTTCCTTGGCTACGTGGAGGGGGAGGCATTCAGAGAGGGTTTGTGGTGCTGATAAATTGGGCTGCAATCCATCCTTAGCTGGTCAGGCATCAGCTGGTGGAAGAGGAGGACCAGAGGCAGGCTTTCAAACGGCTACGTGGCCTGATCAGAGCTGCTGAGAGGGAAGGTTCCCCCAGAAAAGAAGTGCCTGAGTTGGGGAAGCAGGGGTTAGAGAAACTCGCAATTAAATCCATTAAAGTAAAACCCACAAATGTGGGGGACCGACTGTACATTTCTCCACAGCTACCTCCTTTTCATTCAGGTTCCTTCACCGCATACTTCCAGACTATTTTCTTCTCAGCTTTCAAGTCTTTCTTGCCAGCCCTACAATGGGATCTCCTTTTCACAGGCGACAAAACTCAAGCTCTCCTGGCACTAGGCCCTGGGTAAGGTTTTTCCCCTTGGCCTGACTTTTCCTGTTCTCCCTCTTTTCCCAAGCCCAGTTTTCCCTCAGGCCTTTATCTTAACTACCCAGCCTTCCTTCGGGTTCCTTTCTCTCGGGCTCCATTTCCCAACCCTTTGCTCCCTCCCGCTTCTCACTCAGCTTCTCAGTCCTAACCCTCCCCTATGCTTAACATCCTCTTCCTATGACACATCACACCCTCCCACTGTTCCGATAAGGCAGGGACAGCCCCAATTAATACACTGCTTTCCCACTTTTTCAGCTGCCTTTAAAATGTCCCAATTGCACTGTCCTCCTCCCACTTTCCCCCTTTGTCCCCAGCTTACTGAATTCAAACTGCAAAAGTAGTCAGCGCTCAATTAACTCAATAGGGAGACAGTGAGAAGGTAGAATGCTGGCCTTCCCAGTAGACTCAAGCAAAAGCAAACAGCTGCATCCCCTCTTAGCTCATTCTTCTTCATTCAAAATTCAAATTCAAAATGTATATGAAATATATGCCTTTCTGCTACTTGTTGTGTGCCTTTAAGTCATTTTTTAATTTAATGACCTTTAAATGTCTTAACTTGACTTAAATGACTTAAAACTATGACCCTAAGGCAAATCTATCACAGAGTTTTCTGGGGCTGAGAGTATGTGACACACCCAAGGTCACCCAGTGGATTTCCATGTCCAAGCAGGGAATCAAACCCTGGTTTCCAGGGCCATAGTCCAATTATAAAACCATTACACTATGCTGGCTAATTTTTCTCCCCTATAAACTAATCTTTCACTCACAGAAATCATGCCAGTTGTAGGGATTCTCTTCCCATCATTTTTGTGCCCTGAATATTGGCAACATACCGTGACATCATAGCAAACCAGCCAACAGATAGGGGAAGCAGAAAACAAAGGAAGATTTCTACTCTGAGTCTGTTAAAACCTGCCGGCTCCTTTTCAGATTATGCACGACCAGCAACTGAGGATATTATACTGATAACACACGCGATTTATATCTTGAAAACCGGCAGAAAAAAAGAAAGTCCAGACATATAAATTGAATGGAATGCTGACAAGATTTGCCAGCAACATGACTCGCTGACGTACAGGGACGTTAATTCCTTAGGAGTTCCCTGTACTTGCAAGGCTAAATGAATAGGCCTATGCTTTTCTGTTAACCCACTCTTATTCTATAGGAACAAGAATATTATGTTGGGCATGTGTCTTTCCATGTTTTACTGACAAGACAGAACTCCAGTCTCAGTTGGTTATTTCTTCAGTCCTGTGCAGAACCTGGGAAAGCTATTCTTTCAACTAAGGCCATTTCAACACTAGACTGTTATAGTGCTATTATTCCACTTTCAACATCCTATGGACCCAGGATTCCATAGGATGTTGAAAGTGGAATAATAAAGTGCTATAACAGTCTCGTGCTGAAATGGCCTCAAGCTCTGAGTAAACTGGAAGGCGGTAGGAAAAGAGGAAGAATGCATTACAAATGGATAGACTCAATCAAGTATGACACATCCCTGAATCTACAAGGCCTGAGCAGAGCAAGGATAGGATGATCTGGAGGCCTCCCACTCATAGGGTCACCATAAGAAGAAGTCAACTTGACAGCTGTTAACAACAACAAATTCCCCAAATAGCATAGCCAGACTGTGAGAGCTGCAATCCAAAAAGCAGTAACTTTTCCAACCTCCAATTCTATAATTGCTTTAAGATTTCTACAGCACTCTGTGATGACTTTTTCAGCAGGAGTCTTACTATTTTCACCAACAATAATGTAAGAATGGGGACAAGGAATAGCTCAGTATCCTTGCACCTGAAACATAGATGCTGCGTTGCCGTGCTTTCTTGTAATATCAGAGGAATAAAGTAGGGCCACGGTATGTGTAAGGAGGTGACACACAAACTTAAGCTTAAAACAACATTAAGTAACAACAGAATTACAAGCAATAAAAATCTTACTTTAAAACATATTAAAAACTGTGTGTGCTTGCCTTCAAGTTGCCTGTCAACTTATGACAACTCCATGAATTTCATAGGGTCTTCTTAGGCAAGGAATATTCAGAGTGGTTTTGCCAGTTTCTTCCTCTGAAATATAGCCAACAGCACCTGGTATTCATCGGCAGTTTCCCATACAAGTAATAACCAAAGTTGATCCTGCTTAACTTCCAATATCAGAAAATATAAATATAAGGTCTGGTTCCTTTAGGGTATTTAGGCCTCATGGAGAGTACCATAAAACTCTTTTTCTTGTTAAAATGAGCTTCCAAAGACTTGCTGGAAAAGAAAGGTCTTAACCTGTCACCAATGGAAAATAAAGGACCCATCCCAACTTTCTTAGTAGGGACTTTCAAAAGGTAGGAGCAGCCACAGAGAAGGCCTTCTCCAGCGTCCTCACCAACCGTGCCTGTGACAACAGTTGGGCAGAGAGAAGCTCTAAGATCATCCATAGAGGACGTTCTCTCTGTGCCACCACTTTCTCAGGTGCATTTAGTGGGGATGAAGGAGAAGGCCTTCTCAGAGGCTGCTCCCGGACTTTGCAACTCCCTCCATAGAGAGGCCAGGATGGTCTTCATCCTTGTTCTTCTTCTTTTGGCAGGTCAAAATAGTTTTGTGCTGTCAGGCTTTTACAAACTGACTAGGGTTGGGTTTTTAATGCTGTGCAATACTGTTTTTTAAAGCGTGTATATAGTATTTTAATTAATTGTTAATATTTTTTAATGTTTAACGTTTTAACTTCATAAATGGTTTAATTGTTTTTTAAATCTTATATTTATACTTTTATTAATGCTTTTGTGTTGTTTTTAATCTGTATTGTTTTAAATATGTTGTCAACCACCTTGAGTCCTGTTATTGGGAGAAAGGCAGGATATAAATCAATAAGAATAAGAAGGATTCATGGATATATAGGACTAGCGTATCTACCTGGCGTCGCCCAGGGTTTTATTTTCTCATAGGTAATACTCGTTAGAAAAATTTGAGATCCGGTGTCTCTAATTCCCCAAACTGTCTTGTCCAGTGCCTGTAACTTTTCCCCATATTCCCCAACCCAATCTGTATTCAGTTATTAACATACAGAGGTTGGGTTCCAGAGGGAATACACTGCCCTCCTCCTTGCTGCTAGGCCTCATCTCCATAGCAACCGGCCTATTCAGGCAGATACAGTTGACTGAGGCCCAAGAGCTCTCTGGCTGAGAATTCTAAAGGCCTCTCCCTAAACTGCAAACCCCAGGATTCCAAAGAATCTTATTAGGCAGCCAATCATATGAGGTCTTCATCTGACACAACCAATCATATGAGGTCGTCACCTGACACAGACAAACAAACTTTGACTTTTATATATTAGATAAAGTAAAGGGGTATGATGGGGTGGGCAGCTCACCCCGGTCTTCTCTCGTGTACATTCCTAGTCAACAGCGGCAGCAGGGGGGTAGCAAATCTACTATCAGTGTTACCTCCAGTCCCCCCACAGCTGCTCTTAAATGAACAGGAAATAGTTGCTGGACCCTGCTTGGGCACCAAAACAGAGAGCTCCCATCCATCCATCCACCACCACCACCGCTCCCTGCTGCTTAGTATGAGAATCAACCCTGCTTCCATCTCTACAGGCCTATTTTAGTGTTTTATCTCTTGAGCCATTTCCGCACTAGACTGTTATAGCGCTATTATTCCACTTGCAACATCCTATGGAATCCTGGGGTTTGCAGTTTCGGGAGGGGCCGGCCGGTCTAGTGTGGAAATGGCCTTGGTCGCACTTCAGTGTGATGAGGTGCTGGATAGTGACCTCTGTAGCCCACATCATAGAAGAACAGAGCCTGCATTCGCTCAACCTATACCACATAAGAGGAGGAAAAACAACAGTGAAGATGAAAGATAACACTCTAGATCGAGATCAGATGCAGTTACTAATGTGAAAACCCAGATGACTCAAGTGAAACAGCCTATACCATAAACACTACTGTGATGAAAGAAAAATTGCACAGCAAAAGAGTTATCTAAACTTCAGTACAGCCTGCTAATGAGTACAACCTCCACCCTTTTTTTCTACGAAGTTATTATGTCCAACATCGAGCCATTCACGTATTACTACCTCTGATCACACCCTGCAGTGAAGCCTTCAGTGAATAGAAAGCAAAGCAGGGGAGTGGGCGGGGGGGACTGCAAACAAAGGACAGGCTTATTACAACATTATAATGATGTAACATGGGGGGAAAGTATAGAGAACAAAAGGACACTGAGACAGCAAGCTTAGCAGGAGAGAATGAGGACAGGCAGCACACTGGAGTTAGCAGGAAGTTCATTCAAAGAAAGCAAAAAAGGAGGGCGTGTGATAAATTAATTCCACTATGCTATGGACATGGTATATTTCTCCTTAGTAGCAGATCAAACTGTAGCGTATTCAGTCACTTGTGGAAATACATTTCCTTAGAAATGACGGTTTGATGACTTCACTCAGTTTAACCAACCCAAAGTAGTTAATATTTTGTGTTTCTCTGCTGTTTATTCTGTTTTAAAATGTAAACACAATGCTAGGTGAACTGGAAATGGCATATAGTTCCATTTAGCAGATGGAGAGAGGAGCAGATACAGCAGCTTCCAAACCATCAATCCCACAAATTAAGCCATCTGAACTGGAGACAACACAATATATTTACTCATGCTGTGCAGAGATGTGGGGATTTTGTACTTTATACAATAAAGGATAAAGGAGTTGTTAAGAACTCTACGCTTTTGCCATTTTCCAAAGGGCACCCCCAAAGATGCCCATTAGTACAGTATTTTTATATAATTAAGAGAGTGACACACAGAGAAAGTTTTTATTACAATATAACCAACATTTTTTCTTGTTACTGTTGTGTGCTTTCAAGTCATTTCTGATTTATAGTGACTATAAGACAAAGTTAATATGGGTTTTCTTGGCAACATACATTCAGAGGGTGTTTGCCTTTGTCCTCCTCTCAGGCTGAGAGAGTATGACTTGCCCAAAGCCACCCAGTGGGTTTCCATGGCCAAGCCAGGATTCAGTCCAATCTCCAGAGTCCTCATCCAACACACACAGAACAGTTTTTAATTACAATACGACAAACAGTTTTTACTGCTAAACCCTACTTTCTGCATGATAGAAACACTGCCAAAACAGCTGGTTGAGATATGTACATATAACTACAGAAACATACAACACCAGCACCAGAAGTGGCAAAACCCATACATAAGCAAACAGTTTGTGACAAAATGTACAAATCACTACATACTAGTTGTCATTTTCTCATGAACAGATACTAGGTAAAGAAGAGAGTTCATTTGCATGTTTGTTTGTTTGTTTTTTCTAGAAAGGAGCCACAACTACCCACAGTTTCCTATCCAGTGGAAATTATTCAACTGTATCCAAAAAAATGAAAACCAGATAATAGGCTTCAGTGTAGAGCTACAGTTCTTCACTTTAAAAGTGAGATCAATACTTGCAGAAAATGCCATCTTTCTTAGCAGACTAGGCTGTACATAAACACAGGTGCAAGAAACATTTAGAGCAGCAGAGGGGACCAGATGAGGGTTGTCCCTTTCTCCCCGATATATCTACAAAAAATCTTTGAACAAGGTTGATGCAGCAACTCCCAAGGTGAACCCCCTGCCCAGGGACTGTCACTTGTAAGTGCAGTCTGACCGGTAGCAAAACAACCCCACCAACTGAAAACAGTGCCCTCTGCTTAAAAGTCCTCAAATATCTTCCCACTTCTCCCTCAACGTTTGCGTTCTCTGCTCCACCATTTCTTAGAGGAAGCCCATGTCTAGTACACAGATAAGAGTGGGTGCTCCTGGATAGGAAGAAACCTAACAGGCATGGATAAAACAGAGGTCCAAAAAAAAAATCCCAATATTATCCATGGTCATCACAATGCCAGCATTACAACGTGATCAGCCAAAATATGTAAGCAAAACAGGTAACCAACTCATAACACATTCCACCAAATCCTTCAACAATGTATCCACCAAACCAAAATTCTTCAGAGATTCATATATCACAGTGCCACCTTCCTCCGCTGATCTACATTTCAGTAATTCAACCGCATCCAGCTTGCAGCGGATGTTGCCAAACCTCTCCTATCTCCAGTCCAAACCACAGGTTTACACATGACTATGTGTTTCTACTTTCTCTAGACCACAAGTTGCTACTTTCTCCTTAATCAGAACACCACAGTTGGTGGCACTGCTTTCTTTCCCTGTCTCCAAGCCATTTTTCCATTAAAAAAATCACAAACACAAACACTGATTTTGCTGCATGAGGAAGACAAATATATATGTCTTTTTATCTTCTTCTCCACTGGAGAAAAGCTGCTGATGAGTGAGAAGATCCAGAGTGGCCAAGCAGCGGGAGAGGAAAAACTTAAGCACCTCTTTCCACTTGCTAGTGCTCTGTTCAAGAGTTCAGCCTCCAGTGGCAACGTTTCATATCTATTTATTTAATATGAAAAATGCTCCAACAGAAAGTTGCACACAACTGCATGGAATGTTTGGTTTGGTCTCCAAATCCATTACCTATCTGCCCGACTACTTCCCCGCTGAAATGAGGAACTCATTCCTGCATGCCTCAAAATCTTGTCTTCAAAGACCAGCTCCTCACATTCCCCTGCTATCTTAGCAGTCCCCCTCCCTTCTTTTTCTAATTTAGACTGCATACTCTGTGAAGGCTGCGATTTATGTGTAGTTTATGAAAGTGGGCAACCATTATATACCTAGATGGTATTGCAGAGTTGCCCTAAACCAAAGTCAACTTAATGACAAAAATAACAAACTACGGAAGAATAATTTGCCATTGCAACATTTCTTTGTCCCCGCAACTCTCTGCTCAGCCCCAAGTGCCTTCAGATTCCCACATCTTTCTTGTCATCCTACAATCAGAACTTGGAAATGATACTTTTTTGGACAATCACTCCCAGAATCTCTGAGGCAGTTTGGCTAGTGACTGTGCTGTTGGGGAGATCTGTGGTCCAACGAAGGAATTTTTCCAAGCTCCATCTGCAGAGGATGTCCTACAGCAGTGCTTCTCAGGCTATGTGAGGGAGAGACTGGCAATGGGTTTTTTTTCCCAATGTGCCAGAGACTGGCACGGTACTTGTGCCCACTGGCTACAATTGTTCCTTTCTTTCCTGGAAACTTTCCAGGGACAGGCAGCCAATGGCTCAAGCAACGGTACTGGTCCAAGCACCACCACTTTGGGTGGCACTGTTCTAGAGCCTGCCGGCCTCCCAGGTCCCTGTGTTCCAATATACAGTTGGCCGTCCACAATTGTTAGGGTTAGGGGCACAGGATACTCATAAAAGTGGAAAAATCACAAATATCAAAATGTGTGCGTGTCTGTGAGAAGGGAGCCAAGACATGCTGGTGAAAATGGGCATCCAGCGTCCAAACGAGATCAGAGAAAGAGAGAGAAAGGGATGGGTCGGCATGTCGGCCATACACTTCCTCTCTCTCACCCATCTCTTTCCCTTGGTGTGGGGGGCATAGGTAGAGAGGTTTTGTTGATAAAAAACTGGGTTGTGAACTGTTCTTAGTTGGCCAGTCAGTGGCTGGAGGAGGAGAAGAATCAGAGACAGGTTTTTAAAAGGCTGCATGGCCTGACCAGAGCTTCCAAGAGGGAACGTTCCCCTGGAAAAGAAGCACCTGAGGTCAGGGGGCAGGGGTTGGAGAAACTCACAAACAATTCAATCCATGAAAGTCAAACCTGAAAATGTGGGGGGTCGACCATACTCCAATTCAGTACAACGTAGCTACTGACAGATCAGGAATGCCCTCTAACTCCTTCCCCAAATTCTAGTTTGTGTATTATAAACCTCAATGCTATTCTAGCTACTTCTGCTGCTGTCCAAATTATATCTGAGTGCTTCCCACCCGAGACCTCCTTGCCTCCCAAAACCAAAAAGCTTGTATCAACCAATCCCAATATTCCACTTGCCTTGAACAGATCTCCTTAGGACAAACTGTCCACACAGAACTAGTAATGCTTCTAACCAACAGCCGCTGATACTCAAAGTTATGTTACAGCTAACCCCTGCAACTTTCCCTTGACTATCTGGTTCCACTCACCCCAAAATTCTGCAGCTCACCCCACGATCTGTTTGCCCAAGGCCTGCAACCTATATCCAGCACCATCTAGTCCTAAAGATTTCCTTGGATAACCAACCCAACTCCTTACTCAGTTTCCCTTCCTGCTAAGTTCATTTTTGGCCCTGGAAACTCCCTAGCATATCTTTAAACCAGGAACCAGCAGATTTCAGGGTTCTTAACTACAATCCCAAGATCCACCAACTATGTAGAAGGATGGCCCAGAAAGAAAGGCATACACTTAGAATTAAGGAACAGCACACCTCCAAGTGCAACTCAGGCCAGGAATATGCTTTCAGAAAATAGCTCACAATCCTTTCACACAAATAGCCATTCCTGATTTTCCCCCAAAAGGTTTCTTCTTCATTGCAGCAACTTGACTTGTGGGAGAAAGTTCTGACTATTGTTCAAGCAATTAACCATCAAAAACCCTTGGCGAGCTAAGAGAAATATAACCCAAAGACCTATCAGGACATCCCAGTTTACCTTCCCAATGTACTTTCTGCCTGCCCTATTTCTTGACTCCTTTATAGCACTATGGTTTCCCAAACCATAGAAATAATACTCCTCTTCCTCAACCAACACCAAAATGCTCAATGTCCTGTTTAGAACTCTGCACTGTTCCAGGTTCTCCAGAATTCTCCAAGCTTCAGTGCATATCTCAGTGCTAAGAATTAGCCTTGCAAAGGTGTTAAGTGATAACAGGGATCGCAGAGCATATGTAAAGTGCTTTCCCAGCATAAGCAAGAATCCCCAAGCTTGTGTGTGTGTGTCTGTGTGTGCCTTCAAGCCGCCTGTGGACAGTCAAGAGAAAAAAGAAGCCAGAGGGTGCAATTTTCAGGTGAGTCTGTGCATCTGTTGTTGTTACATGCCTTCAAGTCATTTCCAACTTATGGTGACCTTAAAGTGACTCTACCGTGGAGTCTTCCGGGGCTGAGAGTGCGCGATGCACCCAAAGGCCTCTCAGTGGGTTTTCACAGCCGAGCGAGGAATTGAACCCTGGTGTCCACCACAGTGGTTCTAGAGAGGTTTGAGCATTGGACTATGACCTGGAGACCTGGGTTTGATTTCTACCCAGCCATGGAAACCCACTAGGTGACCTTGGGTACGTGGCACACTCTCAGTCCCAGAAAAACCTAGGATAGGGTTACCTTAGAGTCACCATAAGCCAGAAATGATTTGAAGGCACACAACAACAACACTGTGCATTTGGGGGGGGGGGGATCTTTCATGTTAGAACTTAAGCACTGTCTCTCTTCCCAAACGATCCCATCCCTTTGGTTATCTACCCACAATGCCTAAACAGCAGTCATTTCTGCAGAGGGGGTCTGAGATGGGGTGAGATACTTTGCACATGCTCTAAAGCACACACTTTTATATTTATTGTTTCACATTTGACCACTTTCATCCCCCAGGGGGAATACCTTGCTCTATTTTCTTTTATGCACACTGCCGCCTTCCCTTCTTTTCTGTCTATAAATTATTTAAACCCAGTCAGCTGCCTTAAGAGCAAAGGGGTGTGGGATTTTTTTTGTTGGTTTTTTTTCTTTTTTTAAGCTGCGCTATAAATAAAACAAAGTAAAACTGAAGACAGTTCCGTGATTGAGCAACTGAGGGAAAATCTTGACCGCAACTTCCATCCTGGCCTGCGGTGGGCAGTGGTTAGAGCATCTAACTAAGACTATAGTGAGGGAGACAGACTGGAATCCCCCAAACCACGGGTGGAACTCCTTGGGGTCACCGTGGAGGCCAGTCGTGTTCGTTAAAGGTCCACCCCAGAGGGTTGCAAGGAGGATATAGTGCGGGAGGAGGAGGAGGGAAGAGAGAAAGCAGGACAGAACCATGCAAACCGCCTTGCGCTCCTGGCAGGAAAGGTGCTCCTGGCAGGAAAGGTGGTGGGGAGAGGATCTAACAGATAAACAGAAATACTTCGCTGTCGCCACCCTTGCTACCCCCCCAGTCTGTGCCAACCCCCTTGGAGTGCATACCTGCCTGAAAGCTGCCTGTAGATCCCATGAATTTCACAGGGTTTTCTTAGGCGAGCAATCCTCAAAGGTGATTTTGCTAGATCCTCCCCATACACACCGTCATCCCTCCAGATTTGCTTGGGTGAGGGGCACAGGACCCCCGTGAACGTGGAAAAACCGTGAATAACTCCAGACCCTCCCAAACCGTACTTAACGGTCAAAAAAGTATGATCACCCTATTCAGCCCACCCTGGATTCCTTCGAGGCACCAGGGGGTCCTTCATAAGGCAGAAGTGGGGGGCTGGGGGGAGCTGACTGCTACCTCCACTGCTGCCCCACACCGTTTTTAAGAGGGACTTACAAGCCTCGTGCCCAGTTTCTCAGTCTCAGGAGGCGTGCAGTCCCTATCAAAAACGGCACAGGGAGGCAGCAGAGGTGACGGCAAAGAATCCGTGAATGATCAAATCCGCAAAAGTGAAACTGGCAGACCTGGAAGGCCGACTGTATGTATCTGTGTGTGCGTGTGTGTTGTACACACACGCACACACAGGGGAAGGATACCCACAGACTGACAGACACGGGTGGGCGTCCGGGTGGTTGTGAGCCGCCTCGAATCCCGTGCGGGGAGAAAGGCGGGATACAGACGGCAGGATCGAGCCGGTCGGCTCCACCCGCCCTCCTTCTCCTCTCCAAGCAGAGCGCGAGAGCCTCGGCCCCCCGCCCTCCCCGGCGCCCCCCAGCCCCGTACCTGCGGGGGTCTCCTTTGCGTCGCTCGTCCATCGCGGCGGCGGTCCGGGGCTGCCGGGAGCAGCACTTCGCGGCAAGCGGCGGGAGAGGGACGGAGCCCTTTCGGGGGATCCCGGCGAGGCAGCAGCTGGGCCGGCGGACGCTTCCTGAGGAGAAGCGAGCGAGCGGGCGGGCGGGCGACGGGCTTCTCTCCTTCTCACTCGCCTAACTTCTCCTCCCGGTCAAAGCAGGTTCTCTGGCTTGAGCAGCGCCGGCAAACAACGAACCTCCTCGGGGAGCGCCGGCAGGGACGCGGGGGTGTGGCTCAAACTTCCCCGGCGAGGGCAGCCCCGCGCGCGGTTTCAGTGGGGCTCGGGCGAGCGAGGCGGCGGCGAGCGCCGGCGCGGGCCGAGGGAGGTCCCCTCGGGGAGAGCGGCGGCGGGAGCGTGGCTCGCTCGTTCAGCGGCTCCCTTGGAAGCCAAGACCGCCTCTTTTTTCCTTTTACTCTCCTTTTTGCGTTCGCTTCGTGTTCTTCTTTTTCCCTCCTCCCCTCACGCAGCCTCTTGTCTGCGTCTGTCGGGCGGGAGGCAAAAAAGGGCGAAGAAGGGGGCGCAGCGCGGACGGGCGGGAGAAGCCGGCAGACGGGGAGCCGCGCGCGCTCCGCCGAGCTCCGCCACAGCCGAGCCCGCCTTTATTTATTGTCTTAACCCCCTTCTCTCTCTCTCTCTCTCTCTCTCTCTCGCTCTTTCTTCGAGGCAGACAGAGAGACCGACGGGAGAGGAGGGGAGAAAGGCCACGGAGAGCGAGCAACACCCCTCGCAGCCTCCGGCGCTGGTGGGAGCTCTTCCCCGCCGCCCGTCCAAGATTTAAAGCCGTGGCTCGGGGCCGCGGGGCCGTCCCCGCCTCCTCCTGCCCGGCTCCCTCGTCCCCTCCCCGCCAGCCAGCCAGCCAGCCCCCGCGCTCTGGCGGCCGAGGAGCGTCACCGGGCCCCGGGGCGGCCGGAGGAGGAGCCTTTTCGCCTCGCTCGGGCTTCTGGTGTTACAACGGCGCGCTCCGCTTGGCGTGGCCGTGCTCGCCCGCCCGCCGCGCTCGCAGGCACGCACCGCCCCGGCTCGGCTGTTCATTTCCCTTATCCTGGAGGGGTTTTTTTTTTTTTGAAGTGCCTCAGTTTCTCCCGACAAGAACTTGGCGACGCTTATGCGCCTTCTTTCTTGAGAGAACCAAAAACTGGCGGGCTTGACTTCTGCGTTGCCGCCGCGTGTGGGACTGGGGGGCCGGCGTCGTCGTCGTCGTGGTGGGAACTGTCCGATTTTGGGCGGCTTTCTCCTCAAGCCGTCCCTTTCGAGGCGACTTCTGGGCAGGTGTTCGGGTGGAGAACGTGTGCTTCCTTTGGCGACAGAAGCGAAAAGGAGCCTTCGCCCAGAAAGAAAGAAAGAAAGAAAAAGAAATCATCCATGCATTCCAGGAAGAAACCTCAGAGAAATAGGGCAGCTTATTGCGCTGCTTTCTTCTGCCTGCTTACTTTGGACCTTTCCTCAAAGGCCCTTCCCTAACCTGCAAACCCCAGGATTCCACAGGCTGTTGAAAGTGGAATAATACCGCTATGACAGGCTAGTGTAGAAACCAAGGCCGTTTCCGCGCTAGACTGTTATAGCGCTATGATTCCACTTTCAACAGCCTGTGGAATCCTGGGGTTTGCAGGGGCCCCTCCCGAAACTGCAAACCCCAAGATTCCGTAGGACGTTGAAAGTGGAATCATAGCGCTACCACAGTCCAGTGCGGAAATGGCTCAAGTCCCACTGAGTTCAGCGCGCTTCCTTCTGAACGAAGGCCTATGGAGGGACATAGCTGCTGAGGGGAGAGCAGCATGAGGGCATCATTGCCCCCTCGAAATAAGAATATGAAATGAAATCAGATTTGCCTTCAGTCCCCAAATTCCTAGCATAGCAGAGACTGGGACGCTGAAAACAGTTCACTCTTCTGTTTGCTGTGTTCCTCCTTCACTTGGTCCTTTTGCCTGCCCCTTTTCTTTCAATGCCAAAAATGTGGCCATTTCCGCACTACACTGTGACAGTGCTATTATTCCACTTTCAACATCCTATGGAATCCTGGGGTTTGCAGTTTAGGGAGGGGCACTTAGAATTCTCAGCCAGAGAGCTCTTTGGCCTAAGAAAACTACAAACCTCAGAATTCCACAGGAGGTTGAAAGTGGAATAATAGCACTATAACAGTATAGGGCAGAAAGGGCCTGTCTAAATGCTCACCTGAAATTTTAAGCTACTGCCATGCTGGAAATTTGGGATCAGGAAGATAATTTCATTGGGAGGCAGAATTCTTATTGTAGGGCAAGCATACATGGGAATATCCTTTGGGATGCTTTCAGGAAAAGCAGGCTGGTTGGCTGTAGGAAAAACAGAAATGATCCCTCCTCTTTGCATCTTTACTCACAAGTATGTCTCTCCCTGGCTTACTCCCAGGTCAGTCATTGGACTGCAGCTCCCAGCATCCCTCTTGTATCCTATACTGGCTAGGGCTACTGGGTCTTATAGTCGCAACATCATCTGCAGGGCTGCTTCATTCCCACACCAGTGTATAGGACTGCAGGAAAAGAATTTTGCTGCACCTTAAAAATGGACAAATTGATTGTGGCATAAGCTTTGGCTGGCATTTCATAACTTGCATGAGGAATTATCCTGAGATGGCAGGTGTGTATGCACATGGCACAGTGGAGCATTGCTACCATCACATGGGTGAAATGTGAAAAAGTTCAGTCTGTGAAAATTCAGTTAACACTGACATGCAAAACAAAATGGCTTTGGGAGAGAACAGATGGATAACACAATCATTCTCCTAGCATTGCCAAGAGAAAGAGAGCTTTTGGTACTATCAAAAAGAGTTGGTGGCACCATGAAGCCTAGCAGAAGAAACCAGAGATACATCTCAGAGTGCTCATTTGATGGATGTGTTATTGGCAGGGCCCCTTTTTTTTACCAATAAAACCATTTATCCATCAGTTGAACAGCTTGAGTTATGTCTCAGTTTCTTTTATTCTATTTATTTTTGCTTCCACCAGGTGCACTGGTTGATTTATCATCTTATGAATATTGTGTATAGGACAGAAGTGGGTTCGGGCCCACAAAAGTTTCTGCCAAAATTGTCAATTTATCTTTAAGATGTAACTGGATTCTTCATCCTTTATATGGATGCTGGTGAGGGGCATCGTAGCTGTGTGAGAATCTTTGTAGTTCAAGACTTAAGATATGCAAACACAGGTGCATTTTTTGTGTGTGTTATTTCTATGTAGAAAATGCTGTTTTGTGCACACAAAAAGCTACCACTTTCTTTTTCACAGAATAAGTCCTGAACTGCAAATAGTCTTTGACAACTGTGCAGTTTTCAGCAACTTTTTTGCAGTGAGGAAAAAATGATAAAATTATTCATTCTTGCTTACAAGAACCAGATTTACAAAGATTTAAATCTGTAGACCTTTGCTGGTCCTACTGAGTAATAGAACTGCCTCTATGGAATGTATTACTACTGTGTGACATTAATTTAGAGAGCCTCAGGTGCAAAACATACAACCCGGATTTCCCTCTTGCACTCCTTTCGCCTCTCCCACCCACATATCTCACTGACAGTAAAGGAAATGCTCCAGGGCTGTTGCAAAGATAAAGCCTTGCCCAAGAAGAGTGTGGGAATCTCGATCATCCACTGCATGCAATAGATGTGTGTATCCTAAACTGCAAACCCCAAGATTCCATAGGATGTTGAAAGTGGAATAATAGCACTATAACAGTCTAGTGCGGAAATGGCCTATGTGTTATGCATGCGTGTCAAAGGCACACACCTACATGCATTATGATGTAATGATAATGACAGAGCAATTGAACTTTGCAGCCGCCCTGCACTGAGTCAGACCACTGGTCAAGCTAACCTATTGCTGTCCACAGCCAGTTAGAGGTCTTTCCCACCCTAGTGCTTGGCATCCTTTTAACAAGAGATGCCAGTGCCTGGACTTTGGACTTTGGCGTGCAAAGCATGTGCTCTACCACCTAGTTAAAGGCCTTTCCTATAACTGTGTTAGTAACATTGTTACAGTCCTTATCAAACATAAAATAAAATAACCCCAAACAGTCTGTTAAAATACATTACTTGGTTTCCACTGTTTCATCTTGAATGCTATCCCAAACAACTGCCTATTCACAAAACCCCGTGCTTTGAAATAAATTTCTTGCCTTTTTTTGTCAAAGCTGTGCACTTCACTCTAGCATTGAATCATGAGCTTATTTGCCCTCCAGCTATCGCTGCATGCATGCCTTCTGATGGGCCTTCAGTCATTTTTTTCCACTTACTTCAATAAGGCAACTGTGGTGGATGTAGAGACCAGTTTTTCTGCCCCTGCAATCCTCTACAAACTGCACAGATTGCCAAAAAAAAAAAAATCCTTTTCATTTTGAAAAAAAGTGATATTTTCTACATTAAACGATAAAGGGAGAACTTGAAATCTGTTTCAAAAGGTGGAGTGCAGCTCCTGGAAATTTCCAGGACTGTCAGTACAAACTCCCTCCTTTTGGGGCATGAAAAAAGAATTGTCTCAGGAGTCTGGAGGAGCTGAGCCCCCTTCTTTCCCCCCCACCAAAAAAAAAAGCACTTTGCCCTTCACATTAATTGACTGCAGCAACCAAAAGCGGTAGCGTATTCAAAATGAAGAGTATTCATATTGCATAACCTTTCATGGACCAAAACCCCTTTCCTCAGATGAAAAGTCTACAGTGTGATGTGGTGGGCAGAAAAGGCAATGCAATTCTAGGCTGTGTCAGCAGGAGTATAGAGTCCAGATCAAGAGAAGCAGTAGTGGCCCTGCATTTTGCTTTGGTCAGACCCCACTTAGAATACAGTTTTCCCTCCACATTCGCCTAGGGTTAGGGGCACAGGACCCCCATGAAAGTGGCAAAACCATGAATGACTTTAGTTCCTCCCAAACTATATTTATCATACAAAAAAGTATGATCACCATATTCAACCCACTGTGGATTCCTTTGAGGCACCAGAGTTCCTTCCCAAGGCAGAAGTGGGTGGGTGGTGGGGCTTACTGCCACCTCCACTGCTGCCCCACACCATTTTTAGTAGGGACTTACAAGCCTCGTTCACATTTTCTCAGTCTCATGAGGTTTGTAGCCCCTATTAAAAATGGCAAAGGGCAGCAGCAGAGCTAACAGCAAATAATCTGTGAATAATCAAATCCACAAAAGTGAAACCCGCAAATGTGGAGGGCTGACTCTGCTGTGTCTAATTCTGGGTACCACAGTTCAAGAAGGATATTGACAAGCTGGAACATAGGCAGAGAAGGTTGACTAAGATGAAGAACGGTCTGGAAACCAAGCCTGATGATGAATGACTTGGGGAGGTGAGTATGTTTAATTTGGGGAAGACTCAGAGGTGACGTGACAGCCATCTTTAAATATCTGAAGGATTGACATGTAGAAGATGGAGGGAGCTGGTCTGCTGCTCCAGAGACTAGAACATGCACCAATAGATTCACAAATCAATAGCCAGAAAAGAGATTCCACCTAAACATTCAGAAGGAGTTCTAAGAACTGTTCAACAGTGGAATGGAGGATAAACTCTCCTTCTTTGGAGGTCTTTAAACAGAGGCTGGATGGGCACCTTTCAGGAGTGTTGTAGCTGTGTGTTCCTGCATGGAACAGACTGGATGGTCCTTCCAACTCCTTCCAACTCTATAATTCTATGATTCTAAGGGGTGTGACTCTCAAAAGTCAGGAACATAAACAGAGTGGGTTTAAAGCCCATTCCACCTTACGCTTGATAGTTTCCATGTCAGTGAAGCAGTGAATCCGCCTCACTGAACGTATATGTATAAGTCTGAACTTACTTGCTTATTTATGTAGTATTCTACTTTTCTCCTAGTATGGGACCCAAAGTGGCTCACTGTTTGAGTTAAAACAAAATGCAATTGAAACAATGCATAGTTTAGAGGGTTTTTTAAAAAGTAATCATAATATAATATTATATACAATATTAATTTTAAACAGTCTTTAAAAGACAGCTACAATATTATACTACAGTCCTCCTTCCTCATTTGCAGGTTTGACCTTCCCAAATTTGATTATTCACAAGGCACACATGTGGCTCCCCTCCATTCCCTTGCATTTTGTGGAGAAAGAAGGCAAGCATTCCTGGGCCAAAGGCAAGAGAATGGGAGGGAGGCACGTGCATGCCTTCCTTCTCCAACTCTGGTGCTCCCCGCTCCCATTCTCTTGCTTGTGGCCCCGGCACAGAGAATGGACACTGAGGGGAAAGGCAAAGGAATGATGGGAGAAGGGAAGCGTGTGCTCACTCACTCACATGTGCTCACTTCACTCACACAGTGATCCCACCTCCCATTCCCTTGCCTTTGGCCCTGGCATGCAGAATGCACACTGAGGCAAAAGGCAAGGGAGTGGGGGAGGAGCCCTGTAGGGAATGCGGGGAACACAAGGGTGTTATTTGCAGTTTTTCCACTTTTGTGAGGGTTCTGTACCCCAAACCCTCATGAAAATGCAGGGGCCACTGCGTAACTGATAAAAATACAATTTCAACATACCCTGTTTAAAAAACCTTCTGCAACAGACAGGTGATACTCAAAGGCCTGAGTAAAAATGCTCTCTCTTACTTTTTTGCCAAACACAACTGTGATGGTGATGAGACTGAGTAAAATGTCTTCCCTATTGCACCCCAAGGATCTTAAAATTTGGGCAGGTTCCTATTGATAGCCTGAACAATAAAGTAGCTATTAAAATTAATCCACCTGGGGTATCTTAAAGCGATCTTGTTCATCTCTCTTCAGATGCAAGGTGATGATCATCCTACATCTCATACATACATAGAAAGCCCAGGGGAACTAATCAAAGTAAGGGGAAAAAATCATCTAAATAGCATTAGCTCAGTTTTCCAAGATCCCAACCTCTATATAGGACTGTGGACGATGCAGAGGAGGGAATGAAGGGAAAGAATAGTGGGAATATCATGGGAGGAAGCAAAACAATAAGAAATATTTTGTTATGTAGAATTGTTCTAACATGATGTAGTGGTTTGAGTGTTGGAGGACTCCAGAAGACCAAGATTCAAATCTCCACTCAGCCATCGAAACCCATTTGGTGATCTTAGGCAAATCACAGCCTTAAAAGGCAGGAAGCAGCAAACCTCTTCTGAATAAATCTTGGCGAGAAATCCTAGGATAGTTAAATTTGATAACTGCTGCAAGGCTGATATATGTGCAATATTGGAAAGAAAGGAAATATGTTGGTACAGAAGAATGGAAATCAAAAGTCCTGGATATGGTAGAGACAGAAAAGTTAACATTTTCTCTGAGAAACAAACCTATCCAGAACTTTGAAAGGGAATGGAGAGAAGTTTTGGATTGGATAAAGATGTAGTACAAGAAAAGAAAAAAGAATAAAGTAAGTTTGTAAGTAATCTAATGTAACAATGTAGCAAGGCAATGTAACAAAGTAATGTAACAAGATAGCAAGGCAATGCAACAAAGCAACTGTGTAATGATGTGAGATGTAACAAATTGTTTGAGCAAGTAGTAATTATGTATGAATGGAATGAAAACATGCAGATTCAACTGGAAAATAAGCCTGGAAGTGGGGAGGGGGATTTTTTTTTAATTAAAATCTTTAATAAAAAACTTTAAAAAAGAAAAAGAAAAAGAAATCCTAGGATAGGATCACCATATGCTAAAGCTGACTTGAAGGCACAGAATAATAACAATAACAACAGCAACAATGGCTCTTGTTTCATGAAGAAGACTTCCCATACTCTGGTAAATACTTCTGCCATCATGGATCCATTAATATCTACCTAGATGCTCACTATGCTGTTTTCTTTCCCTACGGTTGTCATTCCTCTCCCTGCTTCCTCCCCTTCCAGAAAGGACTTGCATGATATACTGTACACAAATTGTGGCTGTTGCCTACTGAACTCCATTATGCAAATACTCACAGTTCCTGGGAACTGTGCTTTACCGCTTAGACAGGGGAAGCAAAGCGAGGAAAAGAGAACAACGAACACAGAGATAGAGGCATCTCTTACCACATGTGGTAGCTCTGTCCTGTAGCCAAGAAATATTGGAAGCAAATCCACACACTGATTTCAAATATCCTCGTGATAAAATTTGAATTGAGACCGGAATAATATTTGTTGAATATGTTAGGTGAGCATCCTACATTGAAAAAATACTCAAAATTAATTTTATATGTGATCATATCAGCCAGAATTGTTTATGTGCAAAAATGGAAGATAGAGGAAAAAACTTTGATTGACAATGAGATATTGAAAATGGTAGAAATGATGGGGGTAGAGAAACTGACGACGTTACTCAATGATACGCTTATCCAAAACTGCGAGAGAGAATGGGGACCTCTTTCAGAAACTATTAAAGAATATGATGGAAAAGAAGGGGTTAACATAAATCATTGTAAGGATATTTAAAATATCAAATGTAATAGATTATATTACACACTTTTAATTTGAAATGTTGTGACAAGGATAGCAAAACTTAGAGGAACAAATATACAGTCATCCCTCCACATTTGCTAGGGTTAGGGGCACAGGACCCCCATGAAAGTGGAAAAACTATGAATAACTCTAGGCCCTACGAAACACACATATTTAACATACAAAAAAAGTACGATCACCATATTCAACCCAGCTTGGATTCCTTTGAGGCATCAGGCTTGCTTCATAAGGCACAAGTGGGTGGCTGGTGGGGCTTACTGCCACCTCCAGCGCTGCCCCACATCAGTTTTAATAGAGACTTACAAGCCTCGTTCGCAGTTTCTCAGTCTCATGAGGCTTGCAGTCCATATTAAAAATGGCACAGGGAAGCAGCAGAGGTGACAGCAAAGAATCCGTGAATAACCAGCTCCGCAAAAGTGAAACCCACAAATGTGGAGGGCTGACTGTAGTTGCTAAAGTAATGAATCCAAGTGAAAGTGGAAAGATGGAAGATAGAGAATGGGGGGAAACTACAGGAGAGGTAGGGGAGAGAAATCTTATAAATGATAACATGAGAATAATTGTAAAAGACTGAAAAATATGAAAATATGTTGACATATATTTTGCACTTATTACTCTTAATAAAAAATATATTTTAAAAAAGTTGTATTTCAATAAAAGTAGTCACATGATCCATGAGTAGAAAAAAAAACTGGGATAGGTAATACCTTTATTGGAGAACCAGTGCAGTGTAGTGGTTTGAGTGCTAGACCAGGAATCTGGAAACCAGAGTTCAAATTCCCACTTGGCCATGGAATCTCACTGGGTGACTTTGGGCAACTCACACTCTCTCAGCCTAAGAGGAAAGCAATTTCAAATTCCCTCTGAACAAATCTTGTCAAGAAGGTCCCATACCTCCATAAAAAAAATCCCTCTGCAACCAAGTAATCATGAAATGCATGTTTAAATAGAAAGGATGCACATATATGTACACATGGGAAGGAAAAAAAATCTGCGACTACTAAGTTGGGGTGTTAACTGGGCTGGTTACAGGGATCATACAACTCCCTTACTCCCAAGCTCCACTGCCGTTAGTTTGTTCCCAGCCACAATTCAAAGTGCTGGTTATGACCTCTAAAGCCTTATATGGTTTAGCTCCAGGCTATGTGATAGACTGGCTCACCCCGTATGAGCCTGCCCAGAATCATATTCCACTATTATTCCACTTTCAGCATCCTGTGGAATTCTGGGGTTTGTAGTTTCCTGAGGCTAAAGAGCTCTTTGATTGAGGATTCTAAATGCCCCTCCCTAAACTGCAAACCCCAGGATTTCATAGGATGTTAAAAAGTGGAATAATAGCACTATAACAGTGTAGTGCAGAAATGGCCATAGAATCTGGGGGAAGTCTCACACAAGCTCTCCATGCCTGGTCAAATTGCATAGGAATGAGAGGGGAAGCCCTGGGGGGCGAAAGGAAGGCTTGCATGTGGCTTCCCCCACCCTCCATTCCCTTCCATTTTGCCTCAGTGCGAGTTTTCAGCACTGGGGCAAAATGCACGGGAATGAGAGGAGGAGAATGTGGGAAAGATACATGTGCTCTCAAATAACCAAATGTGTAAAGGTCAAACCCACAAATGTGGAGGGAGGACTCTCTCTCCCCTCCCCTCTTTGTGTGTGTGTGTGTGTGTGTGTGTGTGTGTATTCTACCATTACAGACCCATTAGAATTACCAATCACCATGACCATAGATTATTGCATCATTAGATTTCTTATTGCTCAAAAAGTCTGTAAATGGTTTCCAATCTTTCAAAAAATCTTCAGTTGAATTGTTCTTTAAAACCCACATTAATTTGGCAAACTCAGCGATCTTGACAATCCATTCTTCTGCTATTGGTGCTTCAGTCCATTTGCAGGTTTGAGCAAACAATATACATGTTGCTGTTATCATATCTCAATTTTCAAATGAGCGTTCATGTTTACAATTTCTGCTAGGATAGCAATAAAGTGGAAGTAATGTATCAGTTCCAACACTTGGACGCATTTTCCTCATTCTCAGAACCATGTTGGGAAAAAGGAGAAACTTTCCGCAGAATCCTTTTGGTAACATAAGTTGTGCTGAATGCAGAGTGACATTTTTGGAAAAAGTAAAACTAACGTATCCAGCTGATGATGTCAGAAGCAGCAGAAAAAGCATGTGGAACCTTTGTAGGTGCACAGTAATGCACCTAGAGTAGTATGTCAATGCACATTGTGCATTACACATTGCATACGGCCTCCATGCATTTTGCATTGCACTGTAAGGCAACAGCTGTGGTCATTCACTATTTCTTGTATGTTGCACTTCAGTGCTATTCAGTATAGGGCTTGTATGGTGCTAGCATAGCATAATTCTGCCAATGGATATTCATGTTATACTGAGACAATATCCATAGGACCTTGGCCTATGAATACCGCAAATCCAAATTCTTCTTTAATCAATCCCAATATACCCTTGGAATAACATCTCCCTTTTTGCTTCTGCTAGCAGCAGGAAGAGGGATGCTGAACTTTCTATAGTAGCCAGGAGGGGGCTTTAAAAATCGGTTGGACTTCCCTTTTCCAGGTTAGACCTCTCTCTCCACTCCCAGAAGGGAAGATCTAAAATATCCCATGGAGTGCCCTCTCAGGGTGCATGACTTTATCGGCTGGTGGTTCCTAGGGCATTGGGTGGAGAACATGTTCTATAGTCTGAACTCTAAATGAGCTAATTAAGGCAATAAATCCCAGGCCCTAAATAGTATCTCTGATGGCTCCTAAAGACTAAATAACAAAGCAGAAGCACTGTCTTGCTGACACAGAAGTCACCAAGCCCCACAGAAGCACAGGACTGCACTCTCAGTGGTTTTCGTTTGGTTCTTCTGAGCTTTCTTTCGTGTCGTTCCTTTGAATTAAATTCTGCCCTGAATGCCAAATTGTCTCATTTCCTATTCTTTGAGGCGGAATGGGACTAAACCCACAGCCCTGGTTTTAACCATGAATGGTTTTATTACACCTGCTGGCTAACCATTCATTTGTTAGGAAGATTGCAGATGAATAGTCCCGGCTGATGTTTCACCAATGGGCAGTGGTGCCAGCTGGGGATGGTGCTCAAGGCCAAAGTCCAAAGCCCCAGCAAGCCCAGGGAGATCCCAGTTAGGAATACAGGGAGCCGCCTTATACGGATCCACTGCTCTGTTTAGCCCAATATTGTCATCTCTGGCAACAGGTTTTTACTCAGGATATTTTCCTAGTCTTATCTGGAAATTGCTGGTGGTCCCCTATCTAAGCACTAAACAATTGCAGGCCTGCATAACTTCCAGAACCAAGCAAGATGGAGTATGTTTGCTGTTGACTACCACCCAAGAGGCAGCTGTGGAAAGTCAATGGGCAAATTGACCTGGCCTCAGCAATGGTATGTCAGAACCCACTGAGGTTGATACAACTCACTCCCTTATCCTCTTTCTTCTTATCTTAGCAAAGAAAAAAAATTGTTTTATTATCAGGAGCCAGACAACTGGGCACGTACATGATTGCAGATATTCATTTTATTCTTTTTTTTTAGCATTATATTATATTATATGATCCTTCTCAAGAGTCATAATGAGTATCTTTGTAACAAAATACTTACAAGCCTTTATAACCAAAAGACCTTGAAAAAAAAATCAACGTCTTTGGCTCCAGTTCTGATTTAATGTTTTACCAGCAAGGGCCCTTATATTTTTGCTTAAAGCTTCTCTCAAATTACACTCATAACCACCATTTACCAGCAAAAGCCCATGTTAACTTCAGAACACTTGGAGGCTAGTACATTTCAGCGCCAGAGGACAAGCTGAGCAAAAGCTGCCCTTCTTTCTGAAATGTCTTCTAACACTTCATGTAGGAGGGACAATCCAGTAGAAAGGTCACACACAGAAGCCCCATTAAAAATATAGTGTCCAGGACAATGGAAGTAGTGGTACCACTCTATTCTGCTTTGATCAGACCCCATCAGGAATATTGTGTCCAGTTCTGGGCACCACAGTTCAGGAAGGATATTGATAAACTGGAATATGCCCAGAGGACGGTGACCAAAATGGTGGAAGGCCTGGAAACCATGTCCCATGAGGACCAGTTCAAGAAGCTAGATATTTTTAGCCTGCAGAAGAGAAGGTGAGATGATAGCTGTGTTTAAATATCTGAAGAGATGTCTTATGGAAGATGGAACAATCTTGTTTTCTGTTGCTGCAGAGACTAGGACACAGAGCAATGGATTAAAACTTCAGGAAAGAAGATTCCATCTAAATATTAGGAGGAACTTCCTGATGGTAAGAGCAGTCCGACTGTGGAATATGCTGCCTCAGAGTGTGGTGTAGTCTCCTTCTTTGGAGGTTTTTAAACAGAGGCTGGATGGCCATCTGTGCTTTGACAATGTATCCATGGCAGGGGTTGGACTTGATGGCCCTTGTGGTCTCTTCCAGCTCTATGATTCTATGAAAAAGACTGAAAACTATGGAAGAGCACCAACATTCCCATTCATTTCAATGAGAAGATCTTTCCATCTGTTCATGTCCAGGATTTGTGCTGGAAAACAGACAGGTCAATACAATAGACTCCTATCCCCTACTTACAACAGCTTACTAGTTACTTGTAACAAATCCCTATAATTTAGCCATAGGTAACTTGTACTAAGCTTGTAAAATAATACACAATAAAGTCATTCCTTTAGTGGTGTGATTGAAATGGATTTAGTTGGTTCTATATTTCCAAGTTTGCATGGTCTCAACTATGGCCATTTCTGCACTAGACTGTTAATAGCGCTATGATTCCACTTTCAACATCCTACAGAATCCTGGGGTTTGCAGTTTCGGGAGGGGCCAGCTGGTCCCTCCCGAAACTGCAAACCCCAGGATTCTGTAGGATGTTGAAAGTGGAATCATAGCGCCATTAACAGTCTAGTGCAGAAATGGCCTATGTCTGCACTACAGTCCAGCATCTTCTAGTATTCTGATGTTTTAACAAATTTAACAATTCAGCTATTTCAGTTTTTATTCAGTTATTTATGAATAACCTTCCATTCCTTTTAAAATATTTAATGAAAAAGCAACTAGCTACTTTTAGTGGCTCTGGAACTATTTTGTGGGTGCCTTCAAGTCATTTCTGATTTATGGCAACCCCAAAGCAACCCTATCTTGGGGTTTTCTGGGGCTGAGAGTATGTGACATGCCCAAGGTCACCCAGTGAATATCTGTGGCTTAGCAGTGAATCAAACCCTCGTCTCCAGGTCATAGTCCAATGATCAGATCACTACACCAAGCTGGAATTTCCTACGGTCCTAAGATAATTTGACTTCTGTGAGACGGTGGAGCCAAGCAATTCACGTTTATAGGACTATAAGCTCAATAACATTTATAAAAATCCTTTCTTCTACCCAAAAATTCTTCTGAACATAAACGTTTTACATTTCTAATTCCTCCCACTCTGTAAACACAATAGGCTGTTGGATTCCCAGCTGTACAGAGGAAAAATAACACAAGACGCAGCATCACTTCCCTTTATAGCATGTTCTTGTTGATGAGTGAGAACCTTTTAACACCTATGCATTTTACTGCCATTTGCAAAGTTCTGTTTCAAAGCTCTGTTTAAAAAACTAATGTCTTTATTTTCATCTATAATAGAGACCTTGGCTGGAAACTGAGCAGGAACAGGTGACAGTAAACAGAAAAAAGCTCTAGCATGTCAGCATTATAAATAAAAATGAAATAGTGTATTTCTGCTGGGGAAACCAAAAACCTGTGTGCACGTTATATTTGCTCATAGACGTCTGGACTGCCACATCTATAATGTCAAGCGAATCCACTACATGATTGGAAAAGTGCACACCAGTGTTTCTTACGGGGCGTAACTACGGTGGGAGGAGGGAAATGAAGGCATTGCCCTCCAAATAAGAAATCAGCCCTCTGCAAAGGATGTTTTCCTTCAGACTCTCAATTTTGAGTACTGCAGGAAGTGAAACACTGAAAATCATTCACAGCTGTCTTCACATTTGCCTTAACAGCTCTGACAGCCCCTTTTCTTTGGTTGCCTAAACTGTATTTCCAAATGCTCAGCCGAAGTTTTAAGTTCTTGCAACACTAGAAGTTTGGTAACTGAAGGAAGATTTCACTTTGAGGTGAAGAATCTTATTGGGGGAGGCAAATACTCTCGTTTTGTGGCTCTGCTCCCCAGCCCTATAGCTACACCCCTGATTCCTTACAGGAGAGGTTGCTAAGATATACCAGTTAGTTCAGTGGTTCTCAAACTGTGGGGTAGGACCCTGGGGGAGGGTACAATAGTTGCTCAAGGGGGAAAAGGGGCACAAGAAAAGTCAGCCTGCAAGTACAACAAATGTGGAAAAGGGCAAGTCTCTCTGTGTGTGCGCCTGTGCCGTTGAGGATTGATTGATCTCTGCAAAAGAGCGGTACAAAGCATCTTCCACTGTTCCTCCAACTTAGACACAGTAAAAATGGGCTTCCCTCCCTTTTTTTATACTTTTCCCACTCAGCTTCTCCAAATATTCGTTCCATCACTGGCACAGCAGGCAAGTGCCACTTACGGACCATGAGGCAGTTTCTCAGGTAGAGGAGAAGGAAATGAAGAGAGAGAGTGAAGAGCACAGGAACTCAGCATTAAGATGGAGGGCACATGTGGCAGGAGGGGAGAGAGAGGCGTAGAGAGAGAGAGAGAAAGGGAGAGACAAGCATAGAAGAGGGCGCAAGGTGGAGCAGACACAAAGTCCTCTTGTAGATATAAAGGGAGTCACAAGGTAATAAGTTTGCGAATCGCTGAATTAGTTCTTTGGAGGTTTTGAAGCAGAGGCTGGATGGCTATCCGTTGGGAATGCTTTGATGGGTGTTCCTGCATAGCAGGGGGTTGGACTGGATGGCCCCTGGAGTCTCTTCCAACTCTATGATTCTATGAAATGTTGCACTGGTGTAGTTAAAAAAAACCAACCTACGCATAACATTTTTATGCTTAGAATTCTCAAGCAGAAGAAAGGATAGCAAATATTATTTATTAATTTTGCTATTGTTGCTTCTTTGCTGCCAAAAACAAGGAAAGTTTCTTGTGTGATTTTTCTCCCTAACGTCCCTGAATATACTTGATTGGCTTTGGAGTACAATGCGCTTTGACTCAGGAAGCAGGTTTTGGAATGGGATCATTTGCTGCTCAACCTCAGATAGCAAAATATCCTGTGCCAGCTCTGAAACTTACAACAGGAACACAACAAGATCTAGTAGCTTACCGTGGTGTAAATTGGTGGACACATCTGATAGGGCTTTCTCTGCAACAGCATCCTGAACATAGAACTCTCTCCCAAGAAAAGTCAGTCTGGTTCCATCTCTTTTGAATTTCCTCCAAACAAAGGTTTAAAAAGCACATAACTACAAATACATAACATAAATCACTGTAAGGGCAGAAATATGACAGGAGAAAGAAAACAGAAGAAATGAAAGAAAACCGATTTCCAATTTCTATGAAAGGCTGTGACAGTGAAGATAGCTGACAGGAAGAAAATTAACTCATTTGAAATGTGATGCCTGAGAAGAGTTTTAAGGATGAACATCTAAAAAGACAAAATGAAAGGCTCTGAGGGCAAATCAAGTCAGAACATTCCTTTGAAGCCAAGTTGACAAAATCCACGAGGCTGGGGTGCTTTAGAGATAAAATGAGGCAAAGTGACTCACTGGAAAAGATAACAATGGCCATCTCCACACTACACTGTTATAGTGCTATCATTCTACTTTCAACATCCTATGGAATCCTAGGGTTTGCAGTTTAGGGAGGGGCATTTAGAATTCTCAAGCCTCCCGGCCCCTCCTGAAACTACAAACCCCAGGATTCCATAGGATGTTGCAAGTGGAATAATACCACTGCAACAGTCTAGTGCAGAAATGGTCTCAGTCACAGAACTCTTTGGCCTCAATAAACTACAAACCCCAGAATTCCACAGGATGTTGAAAGTGGAATGATAGCACTGTAACAGTGTAGTGTGGAAATGGCCATTGCTTCATAAAATGGAAGGCAGTAGAAAAAGACAGAAACTATACTAAAGGAGAATTGATTCAATCAAGGAAACCACAGCCCTGAGTTTGCAAGACCTGAGTAGAGCAGTTAATGACTGGGGCTCTTGGATATTTCTCATTCAAACAGTTGCCATAAGTCAAAGTCAGCTGATGGAAAATGAAGACAACTATGAAGAAAGTAAACAGCGAATTGAATGCCCAGGCCAAAGAGAATCTAAACATATACAAAACAAAGATGGATTCAAAGGTGTAAAAAAAGGACATATGATGCAATGTGAGGAGCAATCTCAGAGAGTGGCAGGGGATAAGGGCGGCAGCAAAGATCCCTGGCACCACCACCTGGGTACGTATGGACACGTCAAGGTCCTTTGGGGCTGACACTGGTCATCAGGGCACTTTCTTCTTTCTAAAACACATTTAATAATCTCATATATCCAGCTGGGCACAGCCCTTGTTACAGATGTTCATTTTATTATTTTTATTATTTAATCCTTCTCTACCACAAAAGCTAATCCTAGGCAAATGGGCCCGTATGCGTGTGTGTGTGTGTGTGCCCGTATTCCATACTGAGAATGCTGAAATGCAGATGGCCACAACTGACAGACCAGTCCAACCATCCAATCTGATGTGTTTTACAGAGGTGGGAAAAAAACTCTGCCTGTTTAAACTGGATGGATCCAAAAGATGAAGACTGGTTCTGTCCACTGCTGGTCGAATTGACACATTGAAGGAACTCACCGATTGTGTACCTGGAAGTTCAAGGGACTGTGTATATTGGTTGTCTTGGAAAGATAGGGACTAGCCATGCTGGCCAGGATGTGTTTGTTGTATAGGCCTGCATCACATTGTGTTAACACAGAGGCTGAGACCAGATAAGCAAGTAATGTAAGAGATAACAGAAGGTGTGTCCTAGTACTATGCACAACCCGAACGGATAGAAAATCCATTCAAATGAATATATTAAAACTTTAATATGTTGAAAGACACAATATAAGAATGTGAAAACTATCCATCATAATAAGAGAGTATGGTTTTCAGGTATTGCTATTTGCTGACACAGTTTACAATACCTGTTAATCTGGGCTGGATGCTGCATTAAAGATTGTTCCTTTCTGTTAATGTTGTCAGCTAAATTTGTATTGCCAAGGTGCTTGCAGATGAAAAGGTAGTCCACAGATACAGATAAGGTCCCGTTCTTTTAACCTCTGCAGCATTGGGAAAAAATGTGCCCTGGAATGGAGATTATCCCTGCCTGGTGCAATTTGTTCCCGGAGCACTCAAGACAGGTTGCTGACCAACACGAAATGCAGCATGAGACCAGCCTGCCCAACCCAGTGCCGTAATTGCTACATTCCTGGTACTGTGTAACCTGCCAAGGCAGATCTATGAGATATCGCACACGTACTGAAATCTACTTTCCCTTTTGATTCATCCATGCAGCTGGCTTTCTCTATTTAATCTGTGCACTCTTGCAGATCTGGGAATGCAACTTTTTCACCAATAGGTCCATGCTATGTAGGGGATTTCTGAGAGTTCAAAAAATGTAACTTCTTCTAGCTGGGTATCTTATTATCATACTGCCTGGGAACTCCAAGGTGACAGATGTCACTAAAGCAGCATTTGGACCCAAAAACTTGAAAAGCATTCAGGGACATAAAGTTCAGCATCATGAGAAGTGCACAGAGATCTTTCACTGGAAGGTGGGCTCCAAAGCTTGTGGTCTCCCAAAGCTGTGTGCAGTTCACCAGCCATGACATGTTGGCCACCAACTGCTCTACAACACTTCATCCCCAAGCAGCCACTAAAACCTGAAGTCTTATCAAGTCAATACAGCTGGTAGGACACAAAGTCGAAGAACCTCCATTGTGCTTATGTAGAGTAAATCTACACTCATGTAGTTAGGTAGCAGCTATCCTATATCACCCATCTGCTGCATACAAACACTGCATAATTGATGGTGCATCTGCCATAAGCCCTCTTACTTCTCCATAGGGCAACGGGAGTGGTACACTGTGTTTATCTCTGCAGTCCAAGTGCATCACAATGGTACATTGAAGACACTGGCAAACAATTATGGACCATCCAAGAATAAGCAGCTGTGACTTGAATACAAACAGTAAGCTGTGGACAAAAAAGAACAAAACATGGATGAGATAACTTATGTGTGTGTAAAACACCAGCAGGATGCCAGCTTTACTGCAGAGCATTGTTGCAAGGCATAACTGACTATTATTGTTCAGAAAAATGAGCTGGAGGCATGGAGCATCAGACCTTTTTGTCTATGGAGTGTGGAATGGCTTATAAATAATGATGCTTAGAATTGCTTTTGTACTTTTAACTCTAGTCCACGTTACAAAGATGTTCAGAACAGTCTCTGGACTTACTGTGCCTTTGGACATCCTCAGAATAACCTTGTTTGATTGGCCAGTGGTATGAATACCATAATGCAGAAGCAGGAGCAAGAGAAGACGGAAACAACTAGAAGAAAATGAGATAGTAGTGTCACGACTTTGCAAGTAAAATACAGAGGGCAAAGGGGAATAAGGCAACTTGCCATCCTATCCATGTGAAAAAGACATTGCAGGCAGCACTACAGTGTTCTTAGGATGGATGGACGCATTCCAGTGGTATCAGAGACATGCCTCCTACCACAGTGCAACTATTCCATCTTTTCCAGCTTCTGGAAAGCAAAAGCAAAAGAAGTAGTTTGAAAAAGACAGGAGAATTAACTTTGAAAAGGATGACATCTGGTTTTGTTTATCCTACAGCTACCATGCCACAAACACTGGATTTTATGGGGGATAAAATGCAGTACTTGTGGCAAGGTGATTGCAAAATATATATTTCATCCAGAAGCTCTCTAAAGATCTATCCATACTACAGAATTGTAGTATGCTGATACCATTTTAACTGCCACAGCTCCATCCTATCAAATCCTGGGATTTGTGAGGGATTGAGAATTCTTTGCCAGACAGCTATAATGATATTGTTCAAGGAAAGTGCATTAAAAGCTACTGAGTCTCTCATCAAACTACACATCTCAGATTTCCATGGAACGAACTCATGGCTGTTAAAGTGGTATCAAAGCACTTTAATTGTACAGCACAGACATAGCCTTAGTGCACATACTGAGTACAATTTGAAGTAGCCACTTTCTTCTTTACCTTAGGCGCCATGCTACAACAGTTCTCTGTTGCTCAGGCTACTCAGCTTGTATTACAACATGGTCTGGATTACAAAAGCTATCCAGCAAGTGGGTTGTAACAGGAGCAGGCAGAAGATAGGCGAGGTGATTTTCAGGAAAGTAGCAAGGGTTTCTGATTCCCAGTGCTTTAACCATAATGATAACAAAAATTTCATTTCCTAAAAATCAAGAAAGCTTGTAGGAAGGGCGTAGGAAATAGACGTAAATGTGTGTGAAAGGATTTTTGAGTAAGTTCTGGTACTGAAAATTAATTTCTGAATTGCTCATCTGCTCAGAGGCATCTTGTTCTGCAATCGTATGTCATTCTTCTTGAAACATCATTTTAACATTTAACACTGTTTGGAGGATCTCAGATTTATAGTGGGAAAAAACTGCACGCATCAGGGGAGTAGATAACACGGATGGACCTGCCTCTTTGGCAGTGCATCTCTTTCTCTTTCTCTCTCAATCTCTCACTCTCTCTCTCTTTCTCTGAGTGTGTGTACACAAGGCTCCCTTGGAATAGATACCAAGCAGATGAATCATAGAATCATTGAGCAGATAATGCCTACTAGGGCCATCCAGTCCAACCCCCTCCCATGCAGGAATACACAATCAAAACACCCCCAACGGACAGCCATCCAGCCTCTGTTTAAAAGCCTCCAAAGAAGAAGACTCCGCCACACTCCCAAGTAGCAGTGTATTCCACTGTCTCACCCTCAGGAAGTTCTTCCTAATATTTAGCTGGAATCTCTTTTCCTGTGGTTTTCCTCCATTGCTCCATGTCCTAATTTCTGGAGCAGCAGAAAAAAAAAAGCTTGCTCCATCTTCCATCTAATATCCCTTCAAATATTTAAACATAGCTGTCATGTCACCTCTTAACCTTCTCTTTTCCAAGATAAACATATCCAGTCCCTGAGATCCTCCTTAGGACATAGTAATGAGTCTTTTCCGTAACTGCTGCTACACCACAGAATCGGTTCCTTCAGATCGTTACTTTGTTTTTTACCTCAACATCACCAGGAGTGCACAGCTGGAATGGGGACATTCTTGATCAGACTCACTTTTAATGAGAACTGATATTAATAGGACTGCCAGCATTTCTTTTAGCAAATGCCCTTCCCTGTGTAAGATCACCATGACCTGACAAGCCTAGCCGTCAACAAAGCCCCCGCAGATCCAGTGGCCACCAAAGGTGCAAAGAAGAGACCAGATTCAGGGCTGTTCCAGATGGGCCTTTAGTTCCAATAAACATCAAGCTATTCTGTTTCTGGATTTTATGCTTGTAGCATTTTTTCCTGCTACAACATCATGTCATGCCCTAAATATACTGGGGCTTCATCCACCTTTTTCCTCCTGATTGAGATTGTGGTTAACTCTGGTGTGACCAAGATTTCCTTCTCAAATCCTGCCATCTCCTCCATGAACTTAGCAGCACCTCCATGTACCTCTCCCATGTTCCCTGTCTAACAATTTTTGTTATAGCGCTAAAGTGCTACACCACTTTAGAGCTATAACTGTAAAAGAAGAAGAGAAATTATGTACATAGTTAATGGATTTCTATATTGTATATATAAGATTACAGTTGGGGTATGAGGGAGAAGGAGAAGGGGGGAGAGAGAGAGAGAGAGAAATGGGCTACTGAGACTAGAGGCAGAAGAAGTCAAGAAGAGTTGTAAATTTAGTATAATATTGGAAAGAGAAGAGCTGAAAGGAAGTTCTAGTAAAGAAAGGAATAATAGGTTGTAGTCAAATCTAGAGAAAGAATGATATAATGATACAAAAGTAAAAATGTAAAGATTTTGATTTCTTCTCCATTTTGTTGATTTTTTTAAGTTAATAGAAATATGCTCTATTGATTGCATGATATTAAGATTACATGTAAATTCAATAAAATGTTATGATGGGAAAAAAGGACTATAACTACAAAAGAAACGTTCAGTCTAATACCCAGAAATGTAGCCATGGAAGGAAAGTCAGTGAAATGTCTCTGGGCAAAGGTCACAGCCTCATTCAACATGTCATCAGTGGGAACTGAACATAGGAAGAACCGAAAAAAGGACACAGAATGGCCATTTCTCCCTGCCTATACCAGAAATTCCTGGGACGGGAAACACCCTGGGTTTAAAACCCAGCCCCAGGTTGAAAAAAGTCTCAGTCCCAGAAACTAACAATAGACTGGAATACCATAGTGGTAATTTCTAAAAACCTCGATCAGTACAAGCACAACTCCTGTCAAGTCCCAAGGCTTTTGGTCAGTCTGGAGGAGGTGTTGTTAATATCTGTGTCAAGTTGATTTCACCCTATGGCATCCCTATGAATCAGAGAGATCCAAGTCACCCTCTTCTCAAGCATCCTGTTCAGGTCTTCCAGATTCAGGGACATATCTTGCTTGGTTGAGTCTATCCATCTGTAATGTGGTCTTCTTTTCCTGCTGCCTTCCATCTTCTCAAGTATTATTGTCTTCTCTAGTGACTCATGTCTTCTCACGATATGGCCAAACTACAACAGACTTAATTTAGTCACCTTGGCTTGTAGGAAGAACTCAGGCTTCATTTACTCTAGGACCCATTTATTTGTCTTTTTAGCAGTCCAGGGCATCCCTAGAGCTCTTCTCCGGCACCACATTTCAAAGGAGTTGATTTGTTCTTATCAGCTTTCTTCACTGTCCGGCTTTCACAACCATTCACAGAAATTGGCAGTACGATGGCATGGACAATCCTAACTATAGTATTCAATTACGTATCTTTAAACTTCAGGATCTTGCCTAGTTCCTTCACAGCTGTCCTTCCAAGCCCTAGTCTTCTGATTTTTTGGCTGCAGCCTCCAATCAGATTAATTACTGAGCCAAATTATGGAAAATATTGAACTATTTCAATGTCTTCATTGTCTGCTCTAAAGCTATGTAAATCATCTGTGGTCATTATTTTTGTTTTCTTAATGTTCAGCTATAAACTTGCCTTTGCCCTTTCCGCCTTGACTTTCTTCAGCAATGGTTCCAAGTCTTTCCTATTTTCTGCTAGTACTATGGTGCCATCTGCATATCTTAAACTGTTGATATTCCTTCATCCATTTTTTTTGCCCCCTTTCTCCAAATCTAGAGGTATCCTCAAATGCAATTCAGCTCTCGATTAGATTGTAAGCTCTTTGGCTGGGGAGTTTCCAGTCTTAGAGGGCCTGTGAATCCAGTCTGGGTTTTAGTCTGAACCTGAAAGGAGAATCCAAGGTTCTGAAACTAACCTGAATATAGGTTCAGCATCTTCCATAACTTGTTTATGATTCACACTGCAACCTGGTACAAATTCATTGCCCCACTGAGATGAGGTCATAACCTTCACTGCTCCTTGGAAATAGGAAGGTAGATATTTTTTCTTGTTGATGCTTTCATTGTCTTTTAGAGTACTATGTGCCCTAACAGCATAACGATGATGAGGATATTTGACACATATCTATATTTTGCTAGGCTTGTTTTATTGTTTGTTTGTTAATGGCGTCCTGTTGAAACTCAAATTCCAAATATTTAGTACGTATAACAGGAAAATCCTGTACCTTTTAGTCAAAAATAAATACCATTGTTTTCAATAAGTCTTACTTCCAAGTAGGAGTCTATATCAGAAGTGGGCAACATTTAGTCTACATGCTGCATATTCCTCTCCTTGATGTTTTAGATATCCCTACCACTTAATTCCCACTCCCAGTGTAATGTCACTGGTAAACTTTGGTACTGCGTAAAAGCCTATTTCCGAATTTCCTCCCATTGCTTTCCTTCAATATAGCAGTTAGCAATAGCAGTTACATTTCTATACCACTTATCAGTGCAAAGCACTCCCTAAGCGGTTTACAATGCATTTAGCTAATTGCCCCCAACAAGCTGGGTACTCATTTTACCGACCTACAGAAAGATGGAAGGCTGAGAACCTGGAGCCCTGCAGGATCGAACTCACAACGTCGTGGCTGCAGTACCAGCATCTAACAAGTGAGCTACCAGGGCTCTTCTTCAAAAAGGGAAGGAGACCAGCTGGCATGCAGTGAGGTGTCTTGGAAGCTTCCTGCACCATAGAACTGACACATTTATAACTGTGGTAGTTCCAAGAGCCATAGCGGTGACCTTAAACATCAGCAGTAATGCAGCTGCCCTGGGGAGCTGGATGAGGTGTGGCCACACACACACACACACACACACAGAAAATTTCACCACAATGGGAACTCACTTCTGAGTAAATGTTATCATGATAATACAGATTACAAAATAACCCAACCATAGCATAATAGTCTACAAGACCTGGTTCCATTTATCCAGTAAGTATGGGAGATCATGGGTTGACTCCCAACTCAGACATAGAAACTCACTGGGTGACCTTGGGCAAATCACAGTATCTCAGCCTTGGCAAGCCACAATCTCCCAAGCTTGAATAAATCATGCCAAGGAAACTCTAGAATAGAATTGCCATAGGTCATACTTGACTTGAAGGTGAAGAAGAAGAGGAGGAGGAGGAGGAGGAGTCATCTAACATTATCAAGATGAAGGCATCTTGATAATGTTAGATGACTACTACTTCTGTTTCCGAGAAAAGACCCGGATCTTCTTACATACCCTGATCTTCTTGTGCCTTGAAGTTCAAGAAGTTTCGAGAGCACTGTGCTGCACCCAGTGTGCTCTACCTTCCTTCGTTTTCACAAGAAATGTACATTCTTGATGCTTTTGGTCTATGTGGACCCTGCATATCAGAGCCAAATTAGCTCTAATGCAGAATAAATTAACAGTGGAGACAGCATTTTCAAGAAAAATCCATGCCATCTAAATGCATCTGGGGAAAGCTCTTGAGGTCATCAATCTTCTTCTGACAATGCTTGGAATGGGGCTCTGCTCCAGGGGGTTCTGCTGTTGTCGTTTTGGCAGAGCTTGGAAAAGCTAAGTTTTGGAGTAAAACGCCCGGCCATAAGCCTGAATACTATTGTTGGTTCCTACTGAATGAATAGAATTTGCATATGTGTTCACTCACCATTCAGCAATTGATTCAATGGTTCTACTCTGTCTGGGATTCCTTAATGGACTTCAGGCCATAGTTTGCAATAAAGGGCTAAATGGATGCACAGTCTGACTTAGTAGATGCCTTTTATGTGTTCCATCCAGGAATTCTGTAAATTGTGAACTGTCTTCCTATGGAAAATTTTTAAAAGCAGAATAAGAGTATTAAATGTATTTTTAAAAAAAGCCCTGAAAATATTTTATATTTGTTTTAATTTTGATAAATTAAAGGAACAGTGGCGGAGCTTGGAGTGTGTGGAGGGGGGCGGGAGAGGGGCGTGGCTACGGTGTGTAGGGGCATGGCATTGGAGCGTGGGGGAGAGCAAGCAAGGAGTTGGGAGGCCCCTAAAAAATTGTCGCCAGGGGCAAACCACCTCATTGCCCCTCCGTCCCTACGCGACTGTAAAGGAATGCATCTCTCTAAATATGCCTACCTGAAGTTTTAATTCTGCAAGAGGAGCCCTCTTGTGTGTCCCATCAGTCAGGACAATATGCTGTCAGAAGGCCTTTGCTGCTGTGGCACCCCAGTTATAGAATATTCTTTCATACTCTCCAACATTTCACAGATGCAAGCTAGGATATGTGGCCAAACAACATGAGAGTGTGGTGAAAATGATAAACATTATTGTGACAGACCCTAGGGGGCGTAGGTGCCTGAGTGGTAGAAGCCGCTCAGCAACAGGTTGCTAGGCAACCAGAATGGCCACTCCAGAGAGATACCTCAGAAGAAAAATGCATAAACAGCAGGCAAACTGATTTGGCTGAGGAGTCGGCTTTCCAGGAGAAGGGTATTTTCTCAGAGAAAGCCTAGAGAAAGAGACAGAATAGAAATCAACTCACTTTAGAAGCTGGTCAGAGAGAGTGACCTAGATTTGGGAATAGAGCTTTTGGCAAAAGGGTAGCCGGAGGGCTGTATGTGAGAGAGACCTCTGCCTTTATGCTGATATAAAGACATAAGAATCATAGAATCATAGAAATGTAGAGTTGGAAGAGGCCACACGGGCCATCCAGTCCAACCCCCTGCCATGCAGGAACACCCTCAAAGCACTCCCGACAGATGGCCATCCAGCCTCTGCTTAAAAACCTCCAAGGAAGGAGACTCCACCACACTCCCAGGCAGCAGATTCCACTGCCGGACAGCCCTGACTGTCAGGAAGTTCTTCCTGAAGTTCAGGTGGAATCTCCTTTCCTGCAGCTTGAATCCATTGCTCCTTGTCCTGGTCTCTGGAGCGGCAGAAAACAAGCCCTCTCCCTCCTCTACATGGCATCCCTTCAAATATTTAAATATGGCTATCATGTCCCCTCTTAACCTTCTCTTCTGCAGACTGAACATACCCAGCTCTCTAAGTCTATCCTCATAGGGCATGGCTTCCAGGCCCTTCACCATTTTGGTCGCCCTCCTCTGGACCTGCTCCAGCTTGACCATGTCCTTCTTGAATTGGGGTGCCCAGAACTGGACACGGTATTCAAGATGAGGTCTAACCAAAGCAGAGTAGAGTGGTACCAGTACCTCCCTCGATCTAGACACCATACTCCTATTGATGCAGCTGAGAATTGCGTTGGCTTTCTTGGCTGCCGCATCACACTGCTGACTCATGTTCAGCTTGTGGTCTATTAAGACTCCTAGATCCCTTTCACACATACTGCTATCCAGCCACGTGTCCCCCATCCTATATTTCTGTATTCCATTTTTTCTACCTAAAGAAACTGTTTAAACACATTCTGAAGATCGGTTTGAGCTTGAACATACATATAAAACCAATGCTTTATTTTGTTTGTTGTTGTAATACAGATTACAGTGTACTTTTATAAATTCTGACTCAGCTGAATAATTTTCCATAGTTCTAAGCAAACAGAAACACGCTACCATAGATTAGTAAATCATTCCAAATAACAACTGAGAGGCTATACCCTTATTACACGAAGGTGGCATTTTAAAGGGAAGGCCAGAGCTATATAAAGTGGCAAGGTGCTTTAGCAAACTAGGGGAGGGGGCAGCTGCCATACCAGTCTGTGGGGATTAAAAGCAGGCCTGTCACAATTATTACTGAGGAAGAGCAGACAAGCTAAGAAAGGCTTCAGCAGTTTACTTTTCCCTGAGCCTACTGGGAAGGGCAAGATTCAGGATGTCTCCCCTATGCTGAGTTAATTGAAGCTACTTTTGCACTTTGAACTCTGTTTGCAACAACTGAAGTAAGCTGAGGACAAAGCGGGAAAGTAGAAAAACTGGGGCATTTTAAAAGCAGGTAAAGAAGTGAGATGACAAAGGATTAATCAGCATCATCCCTGCCAACTCAGGATATTTGAAGGGTATGTTCTCCCCTTCAAGACTCGGTTGGTCCCTGCGCTGCTGTCATTCTGACATAAAGGGAAAACATGGTTGTTTTCAAAAATCTTTGAGCCTGTTTATACAAAGATCCACACACATGCGTGGTTTCAAATTCTTTTGAAGTATTTTAACTGGTTTTATTCTGTCTTCTTCTAACTTGTTAAATTCTTTATAATGTTTTTAGCCTTCTGAAATCATTTCAGCTCTTAATTTTAAATTAACCATGTTGTTTTATATTCTGCTGCCCTGTGATCTTCAGATACAGGGCAAGATACAAATATTTTAATAAAAAATAAATAAACTTGCCATGTATTTAACGCCCAGTTGAAATGGGCCATGTAGTACTTTCCGAAACCAATCACAGATTTACAATTATTAATCTGGAAATGAATAAATAGTTTTTCCAAACAGTCAAACAACTAGAATTATGAGCAGCTTCACTGCCTTTTTCTCAGGCTGCCACACTTCATGTCATCCTTCCCAGACTGTAAACAAGTCAGAGCAGGAAGAATTCTTCCAGCTTCTGATGTTTTTCCATTAACTCATAAATCATAATTCCGGGGGAGTCTGCACTCTGTTAATCTGTGACCTTCTGTATCATACAAGCAAACCAACTGGTTGTCCAGCAACCCCAGCTTCACACCCAAAACGTTTGTTAACTGAAATAGAAAGTTTTTTTAAAAAAAAAACTTTCAGCTTTAAGAATTGGAGCACACGAATGGCAAAATCCCACGATGTATTTCTTGCTGGGCTGTACCACTTCATACTGTAACTATGGTGGGCTATATGACATTTTGAAATACACAAAGGGATTGCACGGCCATTTCTGCACTACACTGTTATAGTGCTCTTATTTCACTTTCAACATCCTGTGGAATTCTGGGCTTTGTAGTTTAGTGAGGCCAAAGAGCTCTCTGGCTGAGAATTCTAAAGGCCCCTCTCTAAACTGCAAACCCCAGGAATCCAAGGGATGTTGAAAGTGGGAAAATAGCACTATAACAATGTCGTGCAGAAATGGCCTGTGTTTCACTGCTTCTCCAGATCAAACTTTGTTGCTGTTGTGTGCCCTCAAGTTATTTCCAATTTATGGCAACTCTGCCATAAAGGTACCAGATCCTGTCTGATCTTGGAAGCTAAGCAGGGTCAGCCCTGACTAATACTTGGATGGGAGACTGCCAGTGAATACCTGGTCCTATAAGCTATATTTCAGAGGAAGGAACTGGCAAAACCGTCTCTGAGTGTTCCTCACCTAGGAAAACCTTATGAAATTCATGGGGTCACGATAAGATGACAAGTGATGGGAAGGCACATGTATGCACGCACGCACACACACTCAAAACCTCCCACTTGAAACACAGGGGCCAGATCAGAACACAGTACTGGATCTCATTCTCTCCTGTATAGCTTCTTTGTCCTGTTGGAGAAACAGGCTTCACAGGGTTGCCGTAAGTCAATAGGCAACCTGAAGGCACCTACATGCACACACAAAACAAAGCTGTTACAGGGTTTTCTTGGCAAGTTTACCATTGCCTTTCTCTAAAGCTGAGAGAGTGTGCCTTTCCAAAGTCACCAAGACAGTTTCGATGTCCAAGTGGGAATCTGAACCAACACCCAAATCACTACACTATACCGGCCCAAATCAAATACTCCCTACATATACAAACTAGCATGTCAAGCAACAGATCAGGTTGATAAAGTTCCCCTTGCCAAATTATCTATACAGGACAGCTAATGTTTGCTTGTTTTGATGTATGGGGAAGCATTATATATTGCATGTGGCTGTTGATTTGATCTCTCCCTAAGAAAGGTTTATGAACATGAAGGGCAGATCCAGACTTATTGAAAAGACCAGAAAGCCCCAGATTTTGTTCCTGTTCTTTTTGATTTTATTTTGGATATCTATACATATTCTGTTCATCCCAAAATATTTTCTCAGCTCCCAGTACAATGAGAGACCTTTTATACCAGGTCAGTTAATTTTAACCCAGTATAAAATCAGACAGAAGAGGAACAAAATTTGGGACTTTTCGATCAGGCTTGACACATCCAAACGTGAGATAAAGTGAAAAGCTAGACAAACTGGAGAAAATTGCCATGGAAATATAAGAGACTACATCCTCAGGATTCTTAGTCTAGTAGGCCTTGAGCTGAGATGCTCAGCAAAACAATAATCCATAAATTTCAGCCTTGCATTTCATAATATCATAGAATCATTTCTAGACATAGCATGCTAAGATTTAGGCCCAGATCTTGCTCAGTGGTGGCTAAATATAAAGCTTACCTAAGCAGATTCTGGGCCTTTCCGCACTATACTGTTATAGTGCTATTACTCCACTTTCAACATCCTGTGGAATCCTGGGGGTGGCAGTTTAGGGAGGGGCCTTTAGAATTCTCAGCCAGAGAGCTCTTTGGCCTCGGGAAACTACAAACCCCAGAATTTCACAGGTTGAAAATGGAATAATAGCACTGTAACAGTGTAGTGCAGAAAGGCCGTCTGAGCCTATTCCGGGGCAGTTGTGCGTCACGGGTGGCTGGAAATGTGCTCACATATTGGGCTGGGGAACTCTTTGTATAAACAGACTGGATACTTCCTTACGCAAAGACACAAAAAGAACAACTGTCCAATAGAAATTGGGCCATATTCTGAAGGTCCAAAACATTTCTGGTGGACAGCTATAAAGTAATAATTAAAAACTATCTCATACAACTGTTAGTTTAGGGCAACAAAAGTTAGCGTTATCTGAAAGTGATTGTTTCACTTTTATTAAATAACAGCTATGCATCATGATATGAAATACCGGTAAACTTAGTGTGTGTCCTATGCTCATGGCTGCTCACTGACAAGTTGCTACTCGGAGTCCCTCTTCCACTCCCTAACTTTGATTTGTTCTGTTGTGTAGTTCCTAGCCCGAGTAATGTAAAGGTAATTACCTCTGTTTGACTTACGTCTTCTTGGTGTAAGCATTTGTTAAGTCTGAACAGTTTAGCTAGTAAAAAATGGTTTGTTGACGAATGTTTGAGTTTTTAATTATGTATTTAATTATGTATTTTAAGATTGTTTAATTCTTTATGATTGTTGATTGTTTAATTATGTTTTAACTTTTGTATCCTGCGGGTTTTAAGTATGTCTTTTTAATTATTGTGAGTTGCTTTGAGTCCCAACCTGGGAAAAAAGCAGAGTATAAATAAAGATCATCATCATCATCATCATCATCTAGCCATTTAGGGTCAACTTTGGAGAGAGAAAAAATTCCCCCCTAAGTAATCACAGACTGGAATCCTTTACATGAATGGTGAGTCAACACATAGGTAAATCCAACTGGTTCAGTGGGTCTACTCTGGTAAATAGGATTTAGTCCATAATGTCCTATATTATTCTTGCATCCAATTTCAGGTTGTATCTTGTGGATAAATACTCTACTAACAGTTCTGATATACCTGCCGGTATCAGTCAGTATCACGTACATTCCTACATGTGCAGACCAAACCCTTTGAGTATCACAACTTGGTTTAAGAACATCCTGAAGAAACATGCATCAGCGATTGCTCAAGGTAGATACAATGTGCTCCTATCAATTTTGGTTAATACTGAGTCTTTTCTGAGTGCCCCCTTCTGGTTGTTTGGGGGAAAAAAGAGAGAATTAAAGAAAACTAGCATTTATTGCTGTTTTATGGCACAAAAGTGTAGTTCTATCAAGTTCTTTACTTCTGTGATTTCACTCTACATAAAAGAATTTATGGCTGTTTGCTGTTGAAATCATCAGGTTGGTAAATTATAACTCAGACTTCATTGTTGTTAATTTTTCTTTCTTTTTTTTAAAACTGCTGTTATTATTCCTGTTTTATTGTTTTGAGTAACCTTTTGTCATACATTTTGTATTGAACTTTTGATTTCTGCAGGTCATGGGTTTTTTATAGCCACTTGCTAAAGCAACAAAAAAATAAAATATAGACTAACATGCACTTGATGTCCTACGCATTTATAAGTTTCCCTGCAGGAAAGGTAGGACATTTTTGTCCAACGTGAAATGGCTATAGTCAGTTCAAGGTCACAGAAGCAGCATTGCACATGAATATGCATATTGATGCACATTGAGCATTGCCCATATAGATGTGTGTGCATTTAACTTTGCAATTCACTAGCAGGTAGGCATTGTGCAAACCTGAAAGCTTAGAGTTACATTCTTTCTTTTCTATGAAGTATCTTTGTCATATATTATATTTTTGAACCACTAAGTTCTATAGTTGGCATCCTGCTGAACAGTTACAAATATGTAGCCTAGGCCCTTTTCACATGTGTGGGGGGGAAACGGGCGAAAACGCCCAAAAACAGAGCTTACCTGAAACCAGGTAAGTCCGTTGCCACGTGGAGCAGCGTGAGCTCGCTGCTCCGCAGTCCTCCGGCGTCCCAAATGGTGGCTTCCGGTTGGTGGAGGCTCTCCACCAACCGGAGAAGCTCGCCAGCTGGAAGCCCGCCCCTGGCAGATCTGCAGGCACACGCTTGCGCGTGCCTGAAAATCCACTTCGGAGCCAGCCAACGGAGCGGCGCGGGGCTGCACACTCCGTGCTTTTTAAAAACCTCGAAAAAGAGGTTTTTAAAAAACACACAGCGCGGCTAGTTCCGGCCGCTCCTGAGTGGATTCTGGTGTGGAACTACAAAAAGTAGTCCACGCCAGTCCACTCTATGGTGTAGAAGACCTCCGTGAGAGGTCGCTCTGCACCATTTCAGAAGCCCGGTATGGAAATGGCCCTAGACACATGTATTTGCAACTGTTCTGTTTACATTATCCTCAGTGCAGGGAGGACATTATGAAATTGACTCCAAGCTCAGTAGGAGGCACTGGAGGGAATCCCTCCTGATTTTTCCCCCAAAACTATTATTGGGAGCATTGAAGGGCTTTAGGACCCATAAAAATAGATTTGGGAGCCACTTGTGGCCCACAGGCCACACTTTCCACACCACTGCTATTGTTGGTGGGTGCCTTCAAGTCATTTTTGACCTGTCGTCAAGTCATTTCTGACATAAAGCCCATAAGGTGACCCTAAAGTGATGCTGTCATGGAGTTTTCTTGACTAGATTTGTTCAGAGAGGTCTGCCATTGCCTTCCCCTGAGGATGAGAGAGTGTGACTTGCCCTGGGTCACCGCGTGGGTTTCCATGGCTGAGTGACAGTTTAATAATCAAATCACTATACCACGCTGTCTCTCCAACCCTGTTTTACCATTATTATAAAATTATTTTTAAGAGGGAGACTGTGTGACTTTTTACTGTCTCCCATTTTAAAAAAAATGTTCAAGAGTGTATTTCTCCCAGAAACTTTTTTTTTTTTTTTTGGAAGGGAGCAATACATAGGAAAAAGAATGTAAACTGTACAGATGCTATTTTTAGCACCAAATAAGGAGATAATATGAACCAGCAAAAAATCAAGGATGACACCAAACAACCAAGTTAACAGGAGACTGAAACAAGCCAGAGAAACACATTTTCACTGCAGCTCTACGTTGCTCTAATAAGCAAAATCCAAAGTCAAATCTAGGAACTGCCTTACATGTAGGCAGGCTTATCAGCTGTTTCATGCTAAAATGCATGCCAGATTCCACTAAGTAGAAAGACCGCATGAAAAAACATTTTCTAAGATGTATCCAGGTGGTGACGATGGGTGCATACTCTGAGAAGGAATGCATCCAGAGATGTGTACACAGGCACTGTGGGTGGGTGGGCGGATGGTACTGAGCTGCCCACAAAAATGCATACTCTCCAACATTTCACAGGTGAAAACCAGGACATGTGTGCACAAGCAACATCACAGTGCCGTCAAGATTACGAAAGTTATTAATGAGAGAGAACAGATAAAGCAGGAGAGGCTACAGCAGTTTGCTTTTGCCTACCTCCACAGGGGATGGCAAGATTCCACCCTTCCTTTCCCCCCTCTAAGTTGACTGGGTGCAAACTACTTTTGCATTTTGAAAATATTTTGCAGTTTAGGTAAGCAGAGGACAAAGGGGGAAGTGGAAAGACGAGAGAGAAACTAGGACAATTTTTAAGCAGCTGAAAAAAGTGGGATGCCAAAGAATTAATCAGGATAGGCTCTGCCTAACTGGGACAGCTAGAGGGTATGAAAATGAGGGAAAAGAGCCAGGTTTAAAAAAAAGGACATGCGATTATGCAAAACGCTGGCCAATGCAACGTGTGCAGTTTTAGGTGGTAAAACCACTAAAATGGTTTGCAGGAATATTATTATATCAAAATCTCTTTAAAACATACCTAAGTGTATTATTAAAAAACAAAAATTAAACATGCATCAGCCAAGACGACAAGCAGACACAGAAGCAGAATATGAACAAATAAGGAAAATATTTATATATTTAAAAGATCTTAATTGCTCCTCTCAGAAGGGGCAAGTTTTTTTTTAAAGTATTGGCAGTTCCTTTTTCTCAAACAAAACAAAATTTAAAGGCACTAGACACAAACCCCCTCACAAACAATTTGTCTCAACTTTGCCAAGCATAATTTCGTAATAAGTCCATTAACACTACAAATGTAATCTAGTGCTAAGAAGCAGGAAAAAAAATTATAGCTATTGGTTGCTTTCCAATGTTAATCAATGGGAGGTGCAAAAATTTAGATATCTGCATCATAATTTGGAGTCAAAGTAGATGATATTTAGATTGGCCTGAAGCTAATTTGGCCTGTTTCTCAATTATTGGATTGCAATCCCAAACAAATTTTGCGGTCAGGGCACACCCCTAATTTAATGCCAGGGTCAGTTAAACTATACTTAGTTCATTGTGAATTTTGCCTAAGCGTGAACTGAAACAAATTGGAGGAGAATATTTGCACTTTCTTCTTGAATGATTCAACTTTTTGAACATTTGGCAAGAGTCAATTGTATATTAACTCTCCATTTATGCAAATACATCTTGTAAAAGGGACATGAATTGGGGATTCTCCTTTTCTCTCTGATAATCCATTGGATTTCCACAAAGGGAGTAATAAGTACATTTGGCACACACAACTAAGATTAACATTAAACATATAATGTTAGCAAGATAATGTTCTGGGTCTGGAAGAACACTTCAGTTGTGTCACCTTTGCCCATTTGCTTACCTTCCCCCTTTGGCCATAATCCAAGTGGAAAGTAGGGAAGGGATGTTGTCAGATTTAAGTCATGAGACAAAACAAAAGACAATAGCAACCACCGGTCAGCAGCTCTTTCTCTGGCTGATGGGCTGGGCGAGATTGGCCTCTCCTTTGTCATTACTAGGATGGCCACTTAACACAAGAGAGAAAATGCATCATGGAAATGAGAACCAAACAGAAGGGGAATTTGCATAAAATTTTTCATGTGCTAATTTATTGACATACATGGACGTATAGTAACATACAGTTACTGTAATTATGCAGTTATACAGTACATCTCTTAATTGGAGATCTCTCATCCATGGGGGTCACCTTACGTCAAAGCTGACTTGACAGCAGTGGACAAGAACAAACAATACATCTCACCAGAGAAATGTGAATAGGGAACCTATTCTACATTGGTTAGGCCTCATTTGGAATACTGTGTCCAGTTCTGGGCACCTCAGTTCAAGAAGGATGTCGACAAGCTGGAGCGTGTCCGGAGGAGGGTGACCAAAATGGTGAAGGGTCTGGAAGCCATGCCCTATGAAGAACGCCTTAGGGAGCTGGGTATGTTTAGCCTGCAGAAGAGAAGGTTAAGAGGGGACATGATAGCCATGTTTAAATATTTGAAGGGATGTCATGCTGAGGAGCGAGCAGGCTTGTTCTCTGCCACTCCAGAGACTAGGACAAGGAGCAATGGCTTCAAGCTGCACGAAAGGAGATTCCACCTGAACCTCAGGAAGAACCTCCTGACGGTCAGAGCTGTCTGGCAGTGGAATATGCTGCCTCAATGGAGTGTGGTGGAGTCTCCTTCTTTGGAGGTTTTTAAGCAGAGTCTGGATGGCCATCTGTTGGGAATGCTTTGATGGGTGTTCCGCATAGCAGGGGGTTGGATTCGATGGCCCCTGGGGTCTCTTCCAACTCTATAATTCTATGAACCTGTGAACCAAGTCAGGGCTTATTCAGAAGGGGAAAAAATATCTGGAGTGCCCAGTTCTTTTTGCCTGCCTATTTCCAGGTTTGTATCCAAACTCCTTCTTGAAATATCCCAGGTTTTCCTCACTCCCACCTCCCATGTGTTCCTCTCCTTCCCCTTCCCACTGATTGTGTGTCACATCCAGTCTCGTACAACTTTTCAGAAATTGATTTTTACTTATTGCCACTGAATCTTTTAAAATTGTTACTCAGGACTGATAGTCAAAAGTGCTAAACTACTTTAGCAATAATTACACTAGTTAAGCATTAGGATCATTTTGCTTTGGTGCAAACATTCTTCTTGCCCTCACTTGATCTCTGTTGAATCTCTGTCCGGGAAACAATAGCTGTGTTTACTGGCCACAGCCATCTAAACTAGTTTCAAGATAGTACAAACACATATCCAAGTAAAGATACATTTTATTTCAGAAAATGCTTGGTTAATTTAAACTGACCTGGGCCGTGGGAATGAAAAGTCCTCTGTAATTCCAAAAGTTCCCTGGAAATAATTCAGGATGAGGAAAACACCATGTTGATCTCCAAAATAAAATTGGTTTGTATAGGAGGAAAACCTGGAACTTTCAGAAACTTTTTTCTTGTCTGGAGGGGTTGTCACTCTGCTGTCCAGGTATTAAAGGCTGATAGACAGCTTCAAGTCCTCAGATCTTCCTTTTTCAAGTTCTTTATTTTGAAACTGAAGCCAGATGGAAATTGAAGAACCTTCCAGTTGTTATTATTACCGGGGTGTCAAACTCATCTTGGGCCACATCAGCATTATGGCTGCCCTCAAAGGGCCGGCTGTATCTGTAAGACTACAAAAATGTATCTACTCTTTTAACATATTGAATAATTGCCTCTGCATTCAATTATTACTGGTTTTAGTAATAACTAGGTCTGAAAGTAGAAGTCCAGGAAAAATAATGGCAAGCAGATATTCAAGTGTACAACTAGTGTACAATTTATTGAAAAAATGAATTTTGAAAACTGAAAGTTTTTTTTTTTTTAAGCATTAGACAAATATTACCAAGTACTGTTTATTACATTCAACTTTTTGGTCCCAGCTGAGAGAGGCAGAACAAATAATTGGACTCTGCTCTGTGCCTCTTTCAGCCCCCTAGACTCTCTCTGTGCCTCTTTCTGCCTCCCTACCCCTCTCCGTACCCGGTGACCCTCGTCCCCACATTGCAGGCCTCCGGCTGCCGGTATTCTGAAGAGGGGCCCAGCAGCCAGCACTTCCAATCTACTTCTGACTGCTCCTCTTTCCAACTCTCGCAAGCCATGCAGAATGTTGCCATGGAGCTATTCCTTTTCAGAACACCGGCAGCCGGGGGCCACAATGTGGGGATCGGGTTCGCCAGGCGGGGGGAGTGCCGCAGCTGCAGGAGAGGTGCAACGGTCACATGAAGTGGCCTGGCGGGCCAGATTCGGCCCGCGGGCCTTGTGTTTGACACATGTGACATACAGGAAAAGACAATACTAAATTCACTTGCTTAAGCCCTCTTGGCTTCCGTAAGGCTTAACAGCACATGAGGATACTGCTGGTTCACATTCACTGTGAGCACCTGGATCCAGTTATGCCACTATCCTTGAAAACAAACCAACGGAAAGGCCATCCTTGTCGGCTGGCATAGCAGGAAATCGTCCTGATTTCTTTAAAAAGAGAGTGAGTGACGCAGGACAAATGCCTCTGCTTTTCCAAAATAAGCAACACCGGGGCTTCACCTCAACGTTTACTCAGCAACGGGAGAGCATTGTCTTGGTGCGGCCGTTCTGTTCCATTGACTTTATGGGGTTTGAACAAGGCACGACAGGATACCGATGTGCATGGAGAAGACATCGTGTTCTGGGCTCACATGCCAAGTGTAAACATTTGTGCTGTCAAAGGGCAAGCTTTCATTTCAGGCTCTCAAAGCACCAGGATAAAATATTTCCTTTGGAAGATCTCACACATCATTTCGGCCGGATAAACACACGCACTGATCCTCCGCATCTGGGTGGCCGGCTCTCTTCCTCTCAAAGCTCCGCATCAGTGTATTGATTCTTCCGGACAGAGAATACAACAGAATCCATAATCCATGAGCACTGGCTTTTCTTCATCAGGCAAAGATGTTAAAGACCATACAGGAGAAGAATAATGACAACATTAGTCACAGGCCTACGTTCTGTCTGAGCTATTGACAGTTAAGATGGGGTTGAGGGATTTCAGTGCAGGCATGTGGGAACTGGGGACAGAACGCAATAAAAGAAAGGTAATAAAATTTCAACTCCATTAGCAACAGAAAAGCGACTTCACTTGAGATCCAGCTGTCTCTGCCTTCTGCAAAGCTAACTGCTCCTTTCTTAGGCAGAGAACACTGAATTTCTCAAAAAATCTCTATAGTGTTATATCTGCAAAAAGTTTTAAGGTGCTACATAGATAAAATTTGCCAAATTGTAGTCCAATGAAAGACAGGCCATTTCTGCAGGAGACTGTTATAGCGCTATGATTCCACTTTCAACATCCTATGGAATCCTGGGGTTTGCAGTTTAGGGAGGGGCCGGCCGGCCCCTCCCTAAACTGCAAAACCCAGGATTCCATAGAATGTTGAAAGTGGAATCATAGCGCTATAACAGTCTTCTGCAGAAATGGTCACAGTTACAAATGAGTTAAGTCCCAGTTCTTTGGTTCCCTCTTGTTTAGGATTCTTCTGTTGCAGCTAAATTTGGTATATTGAAATCCAGGGAAAAAATATATGTTCAGTGATAGCTGAGCAGATGCAAAATACAACAAAATCCAAAATCCAAGACCCACGCACAGCTATACCTTTATTGGAGCAGCTCCAAAGCATAAAATACATCATGTAACCTTTTGAAACTTCGCTGGCTTCTTCATCAGAAGATGCTGACAGATTGACCAGAATGATAGGAAATGTGGAATGGCTGCTGTCAGGACCACCCCCGATGAATGGTCTGGTTTTGAAAATGTCTTGATTTGATCATTCTGCACATCTTCTCCCGAGACAATGGGGACTTAGAGGTTGGACACTTTGGCCTTCGGACATGGCAGTGATATCCGGCAGATTTCAAAACACCACACCACTTCTGAGTTGTGGTAAAGCTGTGGATATATCAGCAAAGGCAGCAGTACCACAAGGCAAAGTGAGGCTGCTGCCATTGGGAAGCAGATTCAAGAGGCACACTGGGGTGGGTGGAAAACGATGTTGGAACTGGGAGAGCACCCTTAAATGAGGAGGTTGGGAGCGCGTGCTCTCGGGAGTGTGTGTTCTCGTTCTGGAATGGGTGACTGAGTGTTTTTATGCATGCTTTATAGATAGACACAATCCCTGCGGCAGCCATTTCGTACCTTCCAACATTTCATACCCTCTGGGCAGTCAAAAACTAGGACCAAGTAACATCAGAGTGCGGTAAACATGTCAACGTTTAATTAACGAGGAAGAACACACAAGCTAGGAGAGGCTGCAGCAGTTTGCTTTCGCCTGAGCTGACAGGAAAGGAAAAGACTCCACCTCCTCCTCTCTTCTCCCCTTGCTGACGTAGCTTGAGGGGAAACTACTTTTCTATCCAAAACTCAGTTTACAGCAACTGAGGTAGACTGAGGACAAAAGGGCAAAGTGGGAGAAGGAAAAAGAAACTGGGTCATTTTAAAAGCAGGTGGAAAAGTGGGATACTAGAAGGTTAATCAAGACTGTCCCTACAAAACCAGGGAAATTGGAGGGTATGATATTTTGTGATGCCCTGTAATACTTTTTTTTTCTCAACTTTTTTCAATGTGGATTGTAAGTCTGAAGGCAAGGAAATGTCGTATTAACTATTTGTAAGCTGCTTTGGGAAGCTTTTTAGCTGAAGAGTGGGGTATAAATACCAGAAAGAGAGAGAGAGAGAGAGAGAGAGAGAGAAAGAAAGAAAGAAAGAAAGAGGGAAAGAGGGAAAGAAAGGAAGAGGGAAAGGAAGGAAGGAAGGAAGGAAGGAAGGAAGGAAGGAAGGAAGGAAGGAAGGAAGGAATGCTATTGAGTTATTAACAAAGTAACGTAAGCCTGAATCTCATTGGTAGGTCCCAATTAGAATAGCCACGGTGAGTAAATAGCGGAAAGGTGAGTCAACACATAAGCAGATCCCACTGATTCAGTGGAACTACTCTAGTCAGGACTACCAATAGGGCCATTTCTGCACTATACTGTTATGGTGCTATTATTCCATTTTCAGCATCCTGTGGAATTCTGGGGCTTGTAGTTTACTGAGACCAAAGAGCTCTCTGGCTAAGAATTCTAAAGGCCCCTCCCTAACCTGCAAACCCCAGAATTCCATAAGATGTTGAAAGTGGAATAATAGCACTATAACCGTGTAGTGTGAAAATGGCCTAGGATACAGGCCAATATGAGATAACATCCATGTTTTTTAAGAGAACAAACAAGAAACACACCAGACCTTGCATACTATTTCTCAAAAAGTAAGATTTTCAGTCCTTATGTGAAGTCCTTGGTTCACACATTCACTGAGAAAATAATAGTAAATTAATAAATTTACTAATAAATTAACCATTTAACTAGAGCAGCAACATATTACTGTCTTCTAAACAGAGATCCCTTGTCTATCTCAGTGCTGCTTCTAGGGGTACCTCACACACCCCATTCCTTTAAGTTCAGGAGAGAGTTGCCTTTGCTTCAAACTGTGGATCCCAGAAGAGATGAGGGGAGAAGAGGCATACGCCCCCCCTAAGGCTAGGCTGGGGAGTTTGAGCCCCCCTGAAATGATCTGGCAAAACTGGAACACCAAGACTCATGTGTAATTGAGCCTTCTCTGGAATGAAGGAATAACAAATATTAAGATAGCTGTTGTTATCGAGCCCTCCCAGGAATACTAAAGGCTGCTGCCATCTATTCTAGGCACACTTGCTTAGGAGTAACCTACGCATTGCACATAAAGAGAAGACGTCTACGTATGCACTGTGTTTGTAACAGTCTTTATAGCTAAGGCTGTTTCAGTGATACTGGAGCGTAAAAGTAATTTGTCCTTCCCCCCTGCAAGTGTCTGTAAGGAGGCAAAAGTAATAGCAACCTCCTTGCTAATGGTGAGCCTTCCGCATACCTTGAAAACAATTCTGGAGTCCCTGCTGCAAATTGGCGGCTCCCTCCATGCAGAACATTTCAGAGATATCTCCATCTTGTTCCCTAGCCATTAGTTGTTAGCTTAACAAAAATTATGGCCATGCCTACATTCATTATAATATGCTCTCTGAAGCTCCCACACCATTATGTAGGTAATCTTATACCATTTATATAACTTGATAAAGAAATGTGCAGCTTCTGGTTTAAATTGTCAGTGGCATTGTTTGCCACAGGGGGCAGCGTTCGGTCTCAAACATCAAATTATCGTGAGAGAAGTTTACCTTGATGTTACTGCCCTGGCTAGCCCGAGCCTGGGGGATATTAAAAAGATATCTCTTGATATCACTAATTCGGCCTCACATACCCATTTCCCTCCACGTGCTTGCGAGGCCCCCGGGCAAGCACGCATACAGGCTCGGCCGATAATCGCCGTAATATTCCAACACAATACAGGCAGGCCAGAAATAGCCGACTCGCAGCTTTAGGAGACCTCTAGGCAAGTACCTTCATTAGGTATGCACGCCACTTTCAAAGATCCTCTGCCCCGCGCCGGCAGCTTGATGATCTGACTATACAACGCTCAAGTACTCCGTGTTTGCATACTGGCTATCGTATTGACTATATTTGGCTATAATTCAATCATTCAAATTCTGACCTTTCGGAGGCTTTGTCTCCAGCCTCAAATCCATTGTTTTCCCCAAGTCCGAACTAGCCTGCGGTCACAATTCTCCTTATAAAAACCCCTGATTCTGAGCGCTTCTTCGGATCGCTCTTGGCTTCCATCCCTCCTTGCTGTCGCTTTGTCCAGCGAGCCTTCCCCTCAGCCCCACGTGCTGAGATCCACGCTCCCCGGCTTCTCCGTTTCTGACTGGGCTTCAGGACAGGTGTAGTATTACCCAAACCAACAATTCCTCTAAAAATCCCTCTATCCCACTCCAACCTTTATTTCTGTAGTTTCTCTGTGTGTTTGTGTTGCATACACCGATTGATTGTATTTTTAATAAAAGTCACATTTGTTATTTCACTCGGGTGTGCCTCTTGACTCGGCCTGACCCCGTAGACATTGGGTTCAAGATCTCGCTACGTTACCCTGCCTCTCGCAGTGCTAACGTGTGCTCCTTGACTAATTTCCCCAACTTGTATAATTTTGAGAGCAATTTGGTGTCCCTCCCGGGACCCCCAGCAATCAGGGTAACATTGACATGAAGTATACTATTACTAGATGACATACAGAGGGACAGAGTCAAATCTACCAACAAGACGTTCACGACTCTGGTTTTAAAAAGCAAGAGAGCATTCAATCACAAAGCATCTTACACATGTGATTCTTATTACATTATTACAATGACATTAACAAAGGGCGTGCCTAAACTTGAGGAAAACAATTCCCCTAGTTTGCTGTGGAGATACCAGCTTGCACTATAAAAACACTTATGCAAAGGCAGCCCCTGGCTTCTATTACACCAAAAGCATTTAATTTTGATTGACAATGGATAGCCTTGCTGGAATTAACTGGATTTTTCCAGCTTTATCCACACCCTCCAACAGTTCACAGATAAAAACCAGGATACATGTGGCCAAGCAACATCAGCATGAGGTCAAGATGGTGAAAGTTAGGAATGAGGAAGAACATTCAAGTTAGGAGAGCCTGCAGCAGTCTGATTTTGCCTGACCCAGCTAGGAAGGGAAAGACACCCCTACCTTCTCTCCTCACCTCCAGTTAATTGAGTGCAGGCTACAGCTAGAATCCTATATGGCCATTATGTAACTCCAGTGCTATGGAGTAGATTCCAGCCAGATCACGACCAAAGCTCACTCACTGATAGGCAGCTGCTGGGATCAATTGAGGTTCATTTCCTTGTTGATTTAGAAGCAACTGCCTGATGTTCCTACCCCCTTTCACGAGAAATCTCTGGCATGGCAGGCAGGAAAAGGACCCCAGTTGCAAATTTCCCTCATACCAGAGATCGCTCACCCAAGCAGAGGGAATGATCACTACAAAAAGCTGCTTCTCAATTGGCAGGAGAACAGACCCCTGCCAATCCCAGTGTCTACCTACCAGTGAACAGAATTTGGGAGACTTTCACAGTCCCTATGTAGCGACCCCTAAAGAGTATGGTGTAGTGGTTTGAGCATTGGACTATGAGCCTGCAGTCCAGGGCTCAGTTCCCTGCTCAGCCATGGAAACCCACTGGGCTACCTTGGGTGCATCATAAACATAGACTCATAAGCATCATAAACAACCCCAGAAAATTCCATGGTAGGTTCACCTTAAGGTCACCATAAGTTGGAAACAACTTGAAGGCACACAAACAACGAAAAATGTAGCCCCTAAGCCGATACCAAAAAGACAAATAAAGAAGTCCTAGAGCAAACCAACAACTCCCCTTTCAACCATGGAAACCCATTGGTAATCTTGGGCATGTCACACACTCTAAGCCCTGGAAAACCCTGTGATAGGTTCACCTTAGGGTCACCGTGAGTTGGAAACGTCTTTAAGGCACACAACCGCAACAAGAGCAAATCAAGACTGAATTCTCCCTAGAAGCCAAGATGCTTAAACTGAGATTGTCATGTTTTGGACATATCATGAGAAGACATGACTCGCTGGAAAGGGCAATGATGCTTGGCGAGATAGAAGGCAGCAGAAAAAAGGGGATGAGTCCATTAAGACTCAGTCAAGGAAGCCACAGCCTGAAGAGGTCAGTGGACAACTCAGTGACTTGGAGATGTCTCATTTATCAGGTTGCCATAGGTCAAAGTTAATTGATGGCAGTTAAAACAACGGTTGCTCACAGATTGCCATTCAAATACATAACTAAGTAAATACACACACACACACACACACACACACACACGGAAAGTCTTTGCAGGTTGCAGTAACTAATCAATTAAGGCCCGCAAATTATCAAGCTGGTGCTTTCTCAGGTGAGCTAGAGATTCGCGCACAGCCCTTTCCTCTCGGTTGGTGCTGAGCTCACCAGAACTGGACAATTTGCATCCTTGTCACCTGATTGGACATGACCCATGAAAACTGAAAGCTCAGAGTCAGGTCCTGAGATCTGGTAACCCTGGTTGTCAGCATGGCTGGCACCTGCTTTTCCTCAGCTTGGGTCTCTGGGCCAAGGCCACTTCACAGGCCCTTTCCGCTGCTTACCTTTTCTCAGTGCTGGGGTGCGGAGATAGCGCAAGCAGCCTCCTGCGAGAGGGTCTCGCGTCCCCGCTGCTTCAGCTCCGCAGCCGCTGCCTGCTAGCAAGCAGGCAGCGTGAGAGCTCCTCCTCTTAATTCCACAGCGCACTCTGGGATTTTCCCAAGCTGCTCTGGGGCAGGAAGCACGAGCGCCGTGGCTCCGGAGGCTTCACACACACGGTAAGTGCACTCGGGGCCCTGGAGCAATGCGCGATCGCACAACATTTTCGGCTACAAGCCAAAAATGAAATAGTGCGCAATTTGCGCCTGCCGGCCCTGGCAGCATCGCACAAATTGCAAGTGCATCATGTGGATCGCTCCTTGCAATTATGCAACGCTCCAGGGGCCCTTTCGCATGGCAAATGCTGTGCAAATAGGGTCACACTAGTGTAATTCATTATTTCATGATGCCTTCTGGCCTGGCTTTGTGGGCTTTCTTGGGGTTTGGGGTTCGCTTGAGATCTTCTAGGAGCTCAGATCTCTCATAAGAGATCCTTCACTTGTGGAACTTGAAGGAGGTCTTACATAATTGTGCCTCAAATTTTGTGGGTTGGAAAATGACTGTCCTGTATTTTTGTTGTGTGCCTTCAAGTCATTTCTGACCTATGGCAATCTTCACGTGAAGATATCACAGGGTTTCCATGGCAAGATTTGTTCAGGGGAGTTGCCTTTGCCTTTCTCTGTGGCTGAGAGAGTGTGACTTGCCTGGTAGGTTTCCATGGCAGCTTTGTGGGAAATCAAAATGGCAGCTCCCAAAGCCAGTTGCCCAGTTCAAAGATGAATTTAAAGTGAATTTAGAGTGAGGCCCACATCAAGCATGGACATGTTAAGTGAAACTCAGAAGCCATTCCTATCTCCAAATAAACAAAAGCTGCGCAAACACACCCTGTTCTAACCCTGTTTACTATAAACAGATTAAAAAAAACTAGATAGATACACACACACGCTCAGCACAAATTGGGCTATAATTAACTGTTACTGCTTCAGGAAAGAGATTTGAGAGTCACTGTGGGTAACGCACCGAAGCCATCTGCTGCAGCATAGCAGCCAGAAAGGCAAATGGAATGCTAAGCTGTATTAAGAAACAAAGAGCAAATAATATGGAATTGGTAATAGTAGCCAACCTAGAAAATGCCAGTCGGATCTGATTCAGATATCTGTGAGATATATGAATGGCAACTGCCTCGATCATCTCAGCTGCCATGTGTCGGAAAGAAGTGAAGACTGCAGTCGCTCATCCCACAGATTGTGACCCACAAATTGATCTGATGTGAAGTATGGGTGATGGTTTCAAGTCCAACTCATCAGCAAAGGCAGTCCCAAACAGAAACCCCTCAGAGCCTGGGAAAATTACGTTTTTTTTGGACTATAGCTACCATAATGCCTTTGGGCTGCCTGGGACATTTTGGGAGTTGTAGTTCAAAAGAGCAGGTTTTCTAAACTCTGCTCCTCATTTTGGTATATGATGATTATATTGAACCTATTGTACTTTTCCAAGGAGTCATGGAGTACTTTGGAGACATCACGTGACAACATGACTCCTTGGAAAAGACAATAATGCTCAGCAAAGTGGAAATCATTAGGACCATTTCTGCACTAGAGTGTTATAGCGCTATGATTCCACTTTCAACATCCTGTGGAATCCTGGGGTTTGCCGGCCCCTCCCGAAACTGCAAACCCCAGGATTCCATAGGATGTTGCAAGTGGAATCATAGCGCTATAACACTCTAGTGCGGAAACGGCCTAGGAAAATAAGAAGACTGCATTATAGGTGCATAGACTCAACCAGGGCCCTAAGTCTTCAAGACTTGATCACGGCTGTTGCTGACTAGGGTTCTCGGAGAGCTTTTGGCCATACGGTCACCATAAGTCAAAGCCTACTTGACCGCAAATAACAACCAACACGTATATAGACTATGTACACACACCTCCATTGAGATGATGGCAGAAGGTCCAAAGTACAATTCCCTGTATCTCTAGAAAAATAATAATTGAAAAAAGTTCAGGTAGCAGATGATGGACAAGACTTCTGCTGAGGAGCAAACTGAGATAAAACCTTTGTACCATTAGCAATAGAGTGAATTATTTGTTGTCGTTGTTTTAAAGTAAATAGGAATGGGGAAAAGAGACAGGATGGGGAAAACATGCACAGTCTGGCCTGGCTGTAATAGTGATCCAAATTAACCCCACAACTCCATCTAGGAGGTAAGTGCATGAATCAGAGGAGTCATATTTCCTTTGGCTCTGGATATTAAGATAACTGCTGCTATTCAGAATACCCAAGTTGGACCACATTCACGGGTTTGACCATCCCAAATTTGATTTTTCACATGCCTTGTCCCTCCATTCTCTTCCTCCCATTCCCTTGTGTTTTGCCGGATGTGGAGCAGGAAGGCAAGCACCTGGACAAAAGGCAAGAGAACGGTGGGGAGGCACATACATGTGCCTTCTTTCTCCCTTCTGGAGCTCCCCCTCCCATTCCCTCGCCTCTGGTCCTGGTGGACAAAAGACAAGGGGATGAGAGGAGGGCCTGAAGGGAACTGGAAGATGATCATGAGTAAGGGAGAGTTATTAGCGGTTCTTTCACTTTCATGAGGGTTTCACACCCTGAACTCTCGCAAAAGTGGAGGGGCCACTCAGACGCTTTGGAAAAAAGAGAAAGGAAATCCTCTATGATTAAGAATAAGCAGGGCAACCAGAGCAAGGTTAGCTAAGCTGCGTACCGTACCTTTCCTTATTTGGCTGCAGAGCTCCTTTTGAGGCGTTAGAGGTAATGGGGTTCCTCTTTGGTGAGATTTCTTTTATGCAGAGCGAAGGAGACCTAAGGGAAGCCAGTAAACAGAGCAAGATCTCGTATGCAGCGAGGGAAGGCTAATTTACAAGAAGAAGAGTATTTCAGAACCTCTATTTATTTTTTCCTCAGAAACCCATTGGAAAGAACAGGCAAACAGAAGCCGTGTTTTTAAAAAAAATCTACAAAGAGAAAAATAAGCAACCAGAAATAACTAATTTTGCTTAAATAAAAAAATCAATGAGAGGTTGGGGGGTCCTGGATTACACCCATTATTCTTTTCACATTGCCAGATCATCAAGTCTTAAAACATGGTGGAGGGATTGGAAGAAATAAAGAGGAGTTCGGCACCTTAATTCACAGACATAACAAAGCTGGTCCCAAACCTCAGAGTGGCGAGTTAAAGAAAAAAAAAATTGCAACATTATAGAAAATTACCTTTTAAAAAGTGGGAGAAAGGGAAAAAATTAAAATGCCAATCAATCAATAAAATGGCAGCTAATTAAAGAAAGGAACAAATTAAAAAGTTAAGGATTAAAATATGGGGTGCAAGTAGTGGCTATCTGCTAGGACCCAGTTTTTGAACAGGGACCTGTGTACCCTCCCTCTCTCCCTCTCTCTCCCTCTCTCTCTCTCTCTCATACACATAAGCAAAAAACATTTTTGAAGGAGGCAGCATGCTTCTCTCTCTGGAATATTAGGGTGCAGTATGCAACAGCTGGCAGATACATTTTTCAAAATCAAGGGACAGGAGTGACTATGAACACTGTGCCAAAAAAAAAAAAAAATACACGTGTTCTGACTGGTTTGAGGAAAACAAGCCAGACCAACTGGCGCAGTCCAGCTGAATGGTCCTTCCAGCCTCTGTATCTTCCTTGGAGATAAAATGCAGTGGCAGAAATACTGAATGTGTGCAGAGAGGACAGGGAGGGTTGCAGGGCACACAAGGATGCTGGAGGGAGGGAGCCCATTGATGACAACAACGAGAACAGACTGGAGAGGACGGAAAGAAGACATGTGCAGGTGCCGTGGCAAGGGCAGAAGCATTTCTCTCCCTCTAGAGAAAGGACAGAGAGTGTGGCAGAGCTCTAGTGGTGCGGCATAGATCTGCTTACCTAAAGCTACAGTGTGTATATGTGTGGGTACCTTCAAGTCACCTGTCCCAGCCCTAATTTCATAGCAGCTTTTCTAAGGCAAGGAATATGCCAAAGTGCTTTTTCCAGTTCCTTCTTCTGAAATAAAGGTCATTTCCGCTCTACACTGTTCTAGTGCTATTATTCCACTTTCAAGATCCTATGAAATCCTGGGGTTTTCAGCTTAGGGAGGGGCATTTAGAATTCTTAGCCAGAGATCTCTTTGGCCTCAGTAAACGACAAACCCCAGAATTCCACCAGACGTTGAAAGTGGAATAATAGCGCCGTAGCAGTGTAGTGCGGAAATGGCCATAGCTGTGACAGGCCCTTACTTTTCCCAGACTGGCCGTTCCCAACCCAATAAGGTGCTCTGTCTTTACCAGACAGCTCTGCCTTCTCCCTTATAACACCACCTTTGCGTAAAAGGATGAGGGCTTTCGTTGTTTGTTTAGAAGCACTTAATAATTTTATAGTAGCCTGTTTTCTGTGTTACCTTGTATATTGTACACAACTCGCATGGAGTCAGTGTTTACAAAGACAAACTGTAACATTTATTGAGATAACAGTAAGAATAAAGTAGCATGTAAGACTTCAAACGCAGGTCGAGAGTGATACATTTCTTCAGTGCACTTTTTAGACAAGATAACAGGCAACTCCCTGCTCAGAAACAGTTCAAGTATATCTTTAGCCTTCCATATAAGACACGTGTATTGTATAATAGCCCTTTGGTTGAACTCCCACCAAAGGATCTAGGTCACACTCTCTGACCAGATTCTACTAGGGTTCAATTACTCTTCTGCCTCTCGCTAGGCTTCCACTGAGAACTAAATGTCCCAAAACAGTCACACCTTCTAACTGGCTAAGGGGCTCTAGGTTCTCACTGAAGGAATCCAATACCCACAGGTACTTGGCTTTATATATTTTTTTCCTCTCAGCCACGAGCCCCTCCCACACACTACTGCATTGGGTTTCTCTCCTGAGGTGCTATTCTGGTTGCCTAGCAACCTGCTTTCAGCCTGCACTCGCACTTCAAACAGCCACACCCCCAGAACTTCATCACAATAGCCTACAGCACCCTGGTTTTCATTGGCAATCTCTCATCCAAGTACTCACCAGGGCTGGCCCTGCTTAGCTTCTATGATCAGGTGGGATCTGGTGCCTTTAGGGTATTTAGGTCCTTTGAGCTCCAGTCAGGAACTATAATTCCCTCCTGTGAAGCTGTTATTAACATTGAGAAGACACCCCCACCTCACCCATAGGCACCAACACTGGCACCAAAAAAAAAAACTAGTTGCAGAAAAGGGAAAATCCTCAGAGCTGAGTAGCAGAAGAAATATTTGCCTATGCTTCATCCAGTCCCAATAATTATTACTCCCCAGCTGTCATGTGCTTTTAAAAAAAAAACTAAATGAATGAACATTTAATGCAAATAGGCATTTAATGTTGCCTCTGATTTATTAGTCCTTCACACCAGCAATGGCAGCTTTAAGTTTATTTTCTCCTTCATGCCTGCCCTGAATTTACCTCTAGTATGTCCTACTCCCCTGTAAAGTAAATAGCTATACTCTAGGAGAGAAGTAGAAAATCTTTGTCCTTTCAGATGTTTGGGATGACAGCTTCCAGAGGCCTCAGCCATCAGCTATATTTGGGAATATAGTCCCAAAGAACTGTAGAGATAGGGGTTTCCCTATTTCCACTTAAACCCTTGGAAAAGTACTTTTAAGAATTGATATAATGTTATGCCATACCAAACTGTCCTAAGGTGATGCTTGAATCCCAGAGCATCATCTGTTATGTTATGAAGGGCTTCAGCATATCATTCTTTTAGACCATTTCCGCACTGGACTGTTATAGCACTTTGATTCCACATTCAACATCCTATGGAATCCTGGGATTTACAGTTCCGGGAGGGGCCAGCTGGCCCCTCCTGGAACTGCAAATCCCAGGATTCCATAGGATGTTGAATGTGGAATCAAAGCACTATAACAGTCCAGTGCGGAAATGGCCTTAATCAAACATCATCATTTTCCAAGCTCTGCCCTGGATTCGAGATGTATGAAAGACCCAACCACAGCCTGGAAAAAAAAAACTGTGGAAACATTAGCATTCTTTTAACCTTGCTCAAAATGCCTACAAACAGTTTACCTGATCACCATCCTCTGCTTTAGGCAAAACTGTCTGGGAAAAAAAAATTGGATATCTTGGCCTTCAACCATCCAATTCACCAGATGTTTGCCTGGTAGCACATGGACCCAATCTTCCACCTGTCCCAAACTGTCTTTTTATATAATTTTCCACATCAGTTCCAACGCACACTGGCAAAAGACCCACTTGATAATTGTATGTTAGAGAAGGACCACATAGCTCTGTCTGTGCAAGATCTTCAGGGCGCTCCATTGGAAAGCCTCTTGTAATTAAGGTAGGACTGAGCCACAGCAGAGCAGCTCAAGGTTGAGAAATCCTCAATAATAAAGCATTTTTGAGCAGTGGTGTCCCAGTTCCTTTGTCTGGAAGAAGGTGGGGAATACCACCAGGTGGGAAAAGATTAATAAACTTCTCTCTTTCTCTCTCTCTCTCTCTCTTTCCCTCTGCTCTGACACGAAGATCTTGGCTGGCCTAGATGTTGTGTTGTGAAGATGACGTCAGTCTTATATTGTAAGTTGCAACAGATCAGAGAGTTTGTTGTTATGTGCCTTCAAGTCAGCTCCAACTTAAAGCAAGATCTTGGCAAGATTTATTCAGAGAAGATTTCGCACTGCCCTTCTTGGAGACTGAAGCCATTTCCACACTAGACTGTTATAGCGCTATGATTCCACTTTCAACATCCTATGGAATCCTGGGGTTTGCAGTTTAGGGAGGGGCCTCTGCAAACCCCAGGATTCCATAGGATGTTGAAAGTGGAATAATAGTGCTGTAACAGTCTAGTGTGGAAATGGCCTGACAGAAAGTGTGATTTGTCCAAGATCACCCAGGGGGTTCTTCCATGACCAAGCAGGGATTCAAGCCCTGGTCTCTAAAAGGAGTACTCCAACACCCAAACCATACTGGCTTAGGAGAATAACTCAGTTAACAATCGCATTGACAAGCAAGCTATTTCATGTCCTCCAACTATCTCAGTTTGGCAGGAACAGTCCCAATTAATCTTCTGCCCTCCCACTTATTCTGCTGATTTTAAAATGTCCCTGTTCTCTCTCTCATCCTCCCACTTTCCTTCTCTGTCCTTCAGTTGCTATAACCTGAAAGTATAGTAGTTTGCACTCAGTTAACTTAGCAGTGGGGGAGAGGAAGAAGAGGCAGAATCTTGCCCTTCCCAGTAGATTCAGGCAAAAGGAAACTGCTGCCTGAACCTCTTCTTCCTCTGCCCCTCTTCTAGCAATATACCCATACCACTGTTCCTCAGTACTTCAGTTCCTCCACCACATGTATCTACCAGAGGGTTTTTTCTTCTTGAATTCATGTTTCCCTCATGCCTGAAATGTCTTCCTGGACTCCTACCGCATTGTTCAACCTCCCATTATGTTTCCAATATGTACTCTTCCTTCGTAGTTTTATGTGAAGCTTTTTTTCTTCTATTTTGCAATCTCTTAGTCTTCGCTCAGTACCAAAAACAAAACCTGATAATGTATAACTACAGCGAGAAATGGCACGTTAAAACATGCCAGCTTAGTTGTGTGGATTCACCTTTTGACTTCTAATGACTTGGAAGAGTGAAGGATGTTACAGCAGGAGAACTTGATAAAATAAGGGACCTCCCACCGGAAATAGTGAAGCAGAAACAGTCTGTAACATTTCTTTAAGTCATATCTCCTAACCATCTTCATGCCATCAAATGCTTTTTAATAACAGGAACTCGATTAAACCTGGCTCTCTTGCAACAGGGTGTCAGTTGAAACCAGAACATTGTCCTGCTGCGTCTCTGTTCCTAAAAAACTCAAGTCCATTTTTATTACTTCAGGGTTAACTGGAACTTGATTGCCTATCGCAACATTGATTTTGGCACACTTCTTTCCTGAACACGTACAGTGGTATGAGCAATTCAGAAACATGTTTGGCTTGCCCAGTTCTCTTTGGGAGTGTTCCTTTAGGAAATTGGCAAATCATTAAAAACTGATTCTGTGTGTGAACCAAGCAGAAAAATCCAGACTGTGCACTTGAGGAGGAGAGAAGTTTGACCATCCTATCTACACTTGGATAGCCAATATGGGGCACGCCTGCTTCACTTGTGTTCTCTGTCTGTGAAATTGACCCAATAACCTAGTGAAACAACAAAGGAAAGCAAACAGTGAAATTCACCGGCTACCAAACAGGCTGATCAGCGAAATAACAGCTACAGCAAGAACAGCACTAAGGACAATAATGCACTTCCTGTGCTCAAAGCTTGAGAAAGTTACTTTTTCGTATGCTACCTCAGCTCTACAATCTCCACACGCAACTGCGAAGCCAGAGAGGAGGTCCACCCCAACAGGCCTTGGTACTTGGCCAGACTAATATATAGGGAAATATGCTCCTTTAAGTATTGAGGTCCAAGATGCTCACAGCTTTTAAATTAACAGAACCTCCAATTCAGGCCAGAAGCATCCAATGCAATTCATTTAAAGCTTGTGTAGTTTGGTGTCTGTGCAAAATTGTGGTCAGCAGTCTTGTTGCACTGTTTTACATTAGTTGCACCTGTCTTAAATGGCAGTCCCACGTAGAATGTATTTGTTGTTTTTGTCTTCATGTCAGCTTTAACTTACAGCAACCCTATGAAGGAAAGGATCTCCAAGTCATTCTGTTATCAACAGCCGTACTCAAGTTTTGCAGACTCAGGGCTGTGACTTCCTTGATTGAGTCTATCCACCTGTAATACAATCTTCCTTTTTGCCTGTTGCCTTCTACTGTACCAAGCATTATTGCCCTTTCAAATGTGTTGTGTCCTTTCATGATATGCCCAAAGTACGACAGTCTCAGTTAGTCATCTTGGCTTCTAGGAAGAGTTCTGGCTTAATTTGCTCCTGAATCCATTTATTTGTCTTTTGGCAATCCATGATCTCTTCAGAACTTTCCTCCAGCACCGCTTTTCAAATGAATTCCCATACTATCAGCTTTCTTATTGCTTTAGTCTGATCAAAAAGTTATCAGTACATGAAGTACATGCCAGTCGTTTTTGCCTGAGCCTACTGGAAAGGGTAAGATTCTGCTGCCTCCTCTCCTTTCCCCTCATTGAATTGAGGAAAAATTAGCTTTGTACTGGGAATTCAGTTTGTAGCAACTGAAGGGCCTTTCCGCACTACATCGTTACAGTGCTATTATTCCACTTTCAACGTCCTATGGAATCCTGGGGTTGGCAGTTTAAGGAGGAGCCTTTAGAATTCTCAACCAGAGAGCTCTTTGTCCTCAGTAAACTACAACCCCTAGAATTCCATAGGATGTTGAAAGTGGAAAAATATCAGTATAACAATGTAGTGCAGAAAGGTCGCCAGTCTCCTTCTCGTCCCACTTTCCCCCTTTGTCTTCAGCTTACTTCGGGCCTTTCTGCACTACTCTGTTATAGTGCCAGTATTCCACTTTCAACATCCGGTGGAATTCTGGGGTTTGTAGTTTACTGAGGCCAAAGAGCTCTCCGGCTGAGAATCCTAAATGCCCCTCCCTAAACTGCAAACCCCAGGATTCCATAGGATGCTGAAAGTGGAATAATAGCACTAGAACAGTATAGTGCAGAGAGGCTCTGGATGTTTTTAAAAGGAGCTGGAAAGTGTGACAACAAGTGATTAAGGGGGACTGTCTCTACTGAACTGGGACAGTTGAAGGCTATGAGGTGTAGACAGACAAGGGAGTGTACAGTTGTCCAGCTGTGGATTCTAGATCCCACTTCAACAGACTGATGAAGAATTAATCTCAGTTAGCAGATTATTTATCAGTCTGTCCATCTATCTGTCTATCTATCTATCTATCTGGGGACAAAGTAAAGCCTTCGCACCGAAAATGCCTTTCACCTGTGGATGAACCTTTCTTCTAAAATGGTTGCTTAGCCTTCGACCTTTCCACCCATGTCCTAAAACAAAAATTGCACAATATCTTTAAAAGGCTTGCCTGAATATTAACTGTTATTACATTGCTGTATTCCAAAACCAATAGACTGTACAAAAAACCTGCTCTCTTGAGTCAATATACAAACTCAAGGATTGTGTTGCTAGTTTCCAAGCCAGCACTTGTTTGATGGGCTAAGAATATCTTTGTCTAGAACCTTAAGGGTGGTCCCATGTGCACACTACAACGACACAAGGAGAAAACCTTGAATTGTCCCACCTAGTAGCTGTTACTAGGTGGCCATTCAAATATCGTCGAGCATATGAATCAGGTCAGAGCTTGGAAAAGTTACTTTTTTCAGACCCAAGTTTCAGAATTCCTCAGCCAACACAGTCACAGGCCATGCTGGTTGGGTGACTGAGAGTCATAATTCAGAAAGTAACTTTTCCAAGCTCTGAAGCAGAACCATCAAGATGGCTTGTTGATCTTCCTCATCAACAAGTCATGCAGTTGGAGGGAGTTGAGCAGACCTAGAATCTTTATGGGAAACTGGACTTAGCTATAGAAGATCACCTGATTTACAGCAACAGGAAAATACTGGGGCACACGGTGCTAGTGTTTGAACTGCCTGTTGTTCCTTCCTTTGAGTAGAATCTCAAGTGCCACATGGAGTAGGGAATCAGTGCCATCTCCTAGGAGGCACTGCAAAAAGATAGTGTTTGAGACTGAATAGCTTTATCTCTGAAAGGCCCAAGGGTGTAGCTATGGGGAAGAGAGAGATGAGATCATTGCACTTCAGATAAGAATTCTGCACACACACATCTAATGAAATGTCTAACACTGCAGAAAATAAGACACTGAAGATCATAAATACCTAAAACCCATATTTGCTCAGATTGTGCTTCCTTGGTAACCCTCCAGGCCTCTTTTCTTTGGATGCCTAAGCTGTGTTTCTGAATGCTTCACTAAAATTGTAAGTTACTGCAATGCTAGAAATTTAGAGAGTAGAATCACAGAATAATAAGAGTTGGGAGAGAGCACAGGGGCCATCTAGTCCAACCCCCTGAGCGAAGGAATACAATGCCTTCAACAACAACACCGTAGCAATACCCCTGGTTCATCCCCTGTCAACACATTGCAACTATAAAACACACACACGCGCACAAGCTTAATTCTCTTTTTTAAAGATATTTTTTATTATTTTAAAAAAAACAGAACAAAAAAGGAAAAACACCATGTGATACACATAACATGGAAAAAAGGAAATTTCAACAAAAACAAGCTTACGTTATTATTTCTCTCCAATTCCATTACAATCATATACTTATTCAGCATATTCTATATCATACTGCTTATATACTTTTGTTACCTATACCTAGATCTCATTCTCATTATACTCATTATTATTATAATAATTTCATTCTTAACTCTATACTTTTCTATTACATTTAATCTATTACTGTTACTAAATATGATCTTATTACTAAACATATCAAACTATTCCTAAAAGTAAACCCACCCCCCAGAACCCAATTATCTTTCAACTTACTCCACCTTCCAGAATTTTAATTCTTCTTGTAGAGGTATGACACCTTCCTCTTTTATTAAGACCTCTTCCACAAATATCTTCCATATTGCTTCAAAACAAGCTTAATTCTCAGTGAGGATTTGAACCTGGATTTCCCCAACCTAGTTTGCCCCAAACTGACACATTTTCAGGGAACATGGCAGTTCCTGTGAGCACTAGTGTGCTTTCCCTGCACTGCTTGCATTTGTCAAGAATCACCACTACAAGTAAGTCAGGACACATGCACCTTCCAGTTTTTAAATGAAAGCTGTGATTCTCAGCTGTGCAACTTCTGTGCTGGACACCACTGGTAAAAGAGTCTTGTCTTACCCACAGTGTGCAATTAGTTCATATAAAATCGTTGTCCTTTTGCTGCTTGTTTTGGAAACCTTGTTTTGCATCACCTAATTCAAGGTGGCAGGCAGGATCAGTCTGCTGTGTAATTCTAGATCTGTTTTCACTTATGGATGCAGATAACATTCGCTTCAGTGTGGAGTCCTGTGGCAAATGCCGCCAGCTCATCAGCATTTGAGCAAACAGTTTCTTCCTTCAGACGGGTGTTTTCCTTTCAAAGGCCAAGGCAAAATGTTGCTAGATCAATGTACTTTCATAGTCTCTGGACATGTCATCTTGACGATATGGTTACCAAGTCAACAAGATATTAACATCTATTAAACAGCCGTTATAAAGAAGAAAGCGACTGGAAATGCCAGGGCAGGCAAATATTTGGTGCAGATATAAAGAATGGGATAACTTGGGCTCTTTTGGTCATGGAGTCTGCCAAACATATGCATAAAATTGAAAGTCATGGTGGCAAATCAAGCTAAAATTTACCTTTTTTAACGCTTCCCTATCTTTAAAACATTAGCTGGAGCTATTGACTACTATGTGGAAAGTCAAAGTATTCCAGACAAAGCCTTCACTGTTGTTCACAAGGGCTCTCTTTTTTCAGAGTCAGGGAGGGAGCTGACACATGATAATCTGGCTTCTCAAGATTATTTGCTTCAAAGGCAAGAAAAGAATCTTCTGGCATTTTAAAGACTAACACATTGATTTTGGCTTAAGTTTGTGTGGCTCGGTGCCCACTGTGTCAGAGATGGATGAAGTAGTCATTCAGAATAGAAGGTAAATAAACTCAGGGAGTACACAGGAGCCAAGAGATAATGCTGTTGTTTTACAACACGGGCCCCTGAAGTTCACACTATGTGGAAGAAAACTAAAGGTGCAATCTTAAATATACTTACTAGGAATCAAGCCCCTTTAGATATAATTCTTGGGACTTTTCTGAATAAATATGCATAGGATCACACTGCAAAGGTGCTGAAATATTAAGTCAGAACAAATTATTTAGTAGCAACAGCCAGAAAACTGTATGAGATTTATGGATGCATAAGCACTGTAGTTAGACAGTCCTATGCAGTGCATACTGAACCGACCCTACCTTCTAATCCCAACTTACCAGGAAGTAGCTGCTGCAGTTGACAGGGATCTGTTCCCCTGTCAGTTGGGAAGTTGCTGCCTGCAGTTTCTATCCCCTGCCATGAATGATCTCCAGTGCAGCAGGCAGAAACAGACTCCTCCTCACAATTTCTGCTTTTGTGAGCCAGTGGGAAAATCAGTCAGCTGTTTTCCAATTGACAGGGAATGGATTCCTGTCGATTGCAGGGACTGCTTCCCAGTAAGTGGGGATTGGGGGACTTTCACAGTCCCTACATAGTTCCTTAACTAAGTTAAACATTCATAACTGCCATAGAAGGTTCTGATCATCACCACCACCATCATCATTAATTTATCTATATCCCACCATTTTCTCAATTTGGGACTTAAGATGGCTTGTGGCAGATTTAGAAAATTGTTAAAAATTCACAAAATATAAACGTTAAAAAATGATTAAACTATCAAAACAATTCAAACCAGTTAAAAACATAAACTACAAAACAGGATAACAAACATAACAAATAGATAATCCAACACTTTCTTTACGTGGGGTGGGCCTTGTATGCTTAGTTCTTAAAGGCTTGTCAAAACCAAAAGGTTTTCACCTCTCTACTGAGAGAATTCAGAAGATGGTACTGTGGGACTCCTATTTGATCCCTTGGGAATAGCGAAAGGAATCCAAAATCTATGTAAAAGATCAATGCTATGAAGGCCAAATTACATCTTGACAAGAGAGCCATGATCAGACATCACCATGCTTTGATTTTCATTTGAAATCTCCCCTCCTTAAAAAACAGAATTGGAGCAATGAAGATGGATAAGGGAGATCTTTAGCCCGTTCCCTGGAAATAATATCTTATCTAATTTCCTCATTCCAAAAGTCCTTCACTCTGCTGGGAAAAACAAAACAACTAAGGGGCACCACCTTTTCCCAATCTCAGATCCATTGATAATGCTGAACAACAATTTCTGTCACCCCAGTTAGCATGGCCAATGGTCAGGGATGATGGATGTTGTAGTCCATTTGAGAACTCAATGTTGCAAAAGGCCGTATCCCTGCTCCACCAGCATATGAGAGTTGTGTCTTGACAAGGTCTATTATCTGGTTCTTCTGAATCTCTGTGGACAGGTAAGTCTGTCTTCCATGTTGTTTGACTTTATTGATCAACCATATGTTGCAAATGATATAAAGCAGCTGCTCCATTAGTATCTTGATGCATCTCCATGTTCCTAGAATCTGAAGACAAACTTTCTGGGAGTTTAACCACATGAGTGTGTGATTTCTTCTGAACCCATATCTGTGCAAGAATGTAACCTTTCCAACCCTATATTGTCACCCTTCTTCCCTTCCTTGGTACCTAGACCAAAATATAGGTAACGAATAGCAGACAGGAAGAAAATCATGTCATTTGAAATGTGGCTCTATAAGAAAGTTCTATCGATATGATGAACTGCTAAAATGACCAATAAATGGGTCCTAGAGCAAATCAAGACTAACTAGTCATTAGAATTCAAGATGACTAGACTTAAGAGCTTATCACACAAGGCAGATAAATCACAATTACAGCAGGATAATAGCATCTTTGACTGGGGCTTATCGCATTACATCATTCCTCTTCTGTTGTTCTCTCAATGGGAGACCATTTGGAAAGTGTTTCTTTTACAAAAGAGGTCATTAACAGGGTTTTTTTGTGTTTACAAAATAAATGCTTCTGAAACAATTTCTCACCAGGAGAACACCAGGAGAAGAGGAACAATGTCATATGAGAAGTCCCAGCCCAAGACATTATTGTACACCTGTAATTGCTATTTACCTGCCTGTTATAAATTCCTGAGGCTGTCGTACTTTGGACACATCATGAGATGGCATGACTCACCTGAAAAGGCAATGATGCTCAGCAAAGTGGAAGGTAGTAGGAAAAAGGAGGACCCTAATCACAGTTTGACTAATTCAATCAAGGAAGCCACAGTCTTGAGTTTGCATGACCTGATCTGAGCAGCTGATGACTGGAGCTTTTGGAAATCTCTCTCATTCATAGGATTGCCATAAATCAAAGTTGAAGGTCAGTACATCAGCAGTCAAAGAAACTCTTCAATGAGCTTTAGATTTTGGAAGACAGGTGCCTTATGCCTGATCAAACTATTTGTCTGTCTAGCCCAGTAGTGCCTCCTCTGACAGCAGCTTTCTGAGATGCTGGGCAAAGAAAGATCTTTCCGAGTTCTTTGTAATGGATGATTACTTTAGAACTGAGATATCTTTTAAGCAAACTTTTTGCATACAAAGCATGTTCTCTCTGGCAGATGTCCTTTAAGATGCCTTAATATCGTGGACTCAGCTTCCATGAACAGACATCCCCTTCTTCTGCTTGGCAAACTTGAAACTTGAGGGGATTTCCAAAGCAATTTGAGTTGCAAAACAGCAAAGTCAAAAGTCTTGCTGATCATGCCCAAGATCCTGGCCACACTTCAAGTAGCTCTTGTTTTTTATTCACTGGCAGATGATTTTTTTTCCATCGGCTTGACTTATTCTTGCAACTAAATTTATTAGCATAGTTGATTTTCACATGCTTGGGTTATGAATAATCAACACAATGTTTGCTAATGAAACCTATTCTGTTGGTTGCTTGGTTGTTTTTAAAACATCTGTGATGCAAAATCAACGAGGTTAGACAATTATAACTCACACTGGTTGTTGCCACAGCCATGAGATGATGTACAGGCAATTAATTGTTCTGGTGCTATTCTTAGTACAGCACTGTTAAAATAGCAGCAAGGCTGTAACTGAAGTCACAGAAATATAACTGGGAGGATTTCACACCACGCTTGATGCTGAGGACTTCTGGTGGTTGCAGCATTTTTTAAAAAAATGGTACAGAGACTGGCTTTTATTTGCTTATATTGAGGTGAAGAACTTTATTAGAATCTAGCCTTGCTCCCATGCACAGCTATCTGCAGGACAGATGATGTTGGGGAGGTGACAATATCTGTGGTGTTATTGCGCTTTTCCAAGTTGGTCTAAAGGAGAATTAGTTCTCAAGAGTTTTCTGGGCTTCAGCCTATTGCCTCCACATCCGTTTGTTCCATTCATTTGGAGGTATCCTTTCGCCTTTGCATTAGGGCTCTTTCAAAGTTTCTATTTCAATAGGGAGAATACTTTGCTGAGAGCCAGTGTGGTATAGTGTTTTAAGCGCTGGACTAGAACTCTGGGAGAGTAGGGTTTGAATCCCCACTCAGCCATGATATATCTCTTCCCTAATCTTCATTCCTTTATCTCCACTACACTTCAGAGCTCTTCTGCTCTTCCAAAAGGTTTTTGACCTTGTGCCTTTCCACGCTACACTGTTATAGTGCTATTATTCCATTTTCAACCTCCTATGGAATTCTGGGGTTTGCAGTTTAGAATTTTCAGCCAGACAGCCCTTTGGCCTCAGTAAACTACAAACCCCAATATTCCACAGGATGTTGAAAGTGGAATAATAGCACTATAATAGCAAAGTGTGGAACGGACCCTTATCACTCTACACGGTCACAGTGCTATACTCCACTTTAACTGCCATGGCAACATCTTGTGGAATTCTGGGGTTTGCAGTTTAGGGATGCAATGGTTTATTGTTTAAGGAGCAAATTAAACATCTATCTTGATTCTGGCTCGATATAAGGTACATTGTAACACTTCAGTTTAAAGCAAAATAAGACTTCTCCCTAAACTTTCTTCATAATCTGTGTTCCTATGGAGCCAAAATCCTATAATCGATTTCTTTATTTCTAACTGGCCCTATCTCAACTTTTCTTCTCGAGATTTGACCCATTCCTATCTCTCCTTGTTTCTATTTCTATTTCTCCTTGGCCCTGCTTCTAATTTCTAACTGACCCTACCTAGGTGTTTAGCAGACAAGCCTCTGGTTTGATATCTTCTCCCCATAGTCCCTCCCACGGCATTCCAAAGGCTGTGATTGACTTGCTTTATTTTGGTTTGCCAAGCTCTTCTCTTCACAATCAGTAATGTAGACATCTGAGAAGAGTTTCCCATTTGTAGATAGAATTCTACAAATGGGGCACCACCAACAACATAGCCATCTCTCTAGTCACGACTTACCCCATTTCGAGAGGAGGGTATATCTTGAGAAGAGCCTGTGAATGTCATCCTACCATGCCTGCTATGATATTGATGTCAGGAGGAGACCTGTAAGGAATGGTAATAATGAAGAATGAATAACTACACTCAGCCCCATCCATTCAGCCTGAGGAAGGAAGGACTCTTGCACAGGGAAGACTGCTGTCATCTTTTGCTAGAAAGAAGATCTCACTGGGACCTTAATGCACATAAAAGCGCTCATGTGATGCCTCTATCTCTTTTAAGCAATTTTGCCAGCTTTTCTCAAAGAGCTACACAGCTTCCATTTCTATAGCTAAACTAATTCTTCATTAAAATTTAGCTACCACCTTGTAATTAGGTCCTCTTCTTTTGGGGGTTTTTTTTTTTAGTTTTTTTTTTAATCTAAATTGTTCCCAAGTATTTATGGCTTTAGTAGCATTATCAAGTGATGTTACCTGACAATTAAGTCTGAGAAGCTTTCAAGAACTCAGCTGCCTACACCAAATGAGAAATGCTTACAAGAGCTCCTTTGCAAGTCAAAATCTGCTGTACTTGTTACAGTCTTTATTGAAACTGTGCTTTACTTCTTTCTCAGGTTTGACTTTTCTCTGTCATTGGCCTGTCTTACTATAGCAATGCAACAATCAGTCTTCATTATCAAGATGCAAGCAAAGAACGATGCTTATAATGCAATCCATCTCTATCTAGGACTCTCAAATCTTATGATCCACCATTAATACGCCCACACTTCACAAAGATTGTCACATAATAGCTGTATGACAAGACAGGAATTTGGCATCTCTGGCTGTTCCACGGCATAGTTTCTCCAACTCTGCAGCAGCAAGAGTTGCATTTAAGTTGCTTTCCAAATTACATATCAAAACCCCACTAAGTAAAGTGCCACCCTACCCCACCCTGCAAAAGTCCTGCAAAGGGAGAGTAAAGAATCGTGACATTATAGCAATCTGGTATGCTGTCAGGTTTTGTGATAGCTTTTGTATGTCCTAAAAATAAGACCTGTGGAGTCATATGAAAACAAAGGGTGGGAGACATTTCATGGGGGTGGGGTAGCGGGCAACCTGCTTCTCCAAAATGCCATTAGACTCTAGGTTGGTTTTGTTGCAACAGATTAATACGGCTACCTTTCCTCCCTGTTGGAAATTAATTTAAAGAGTAGGAAAAATACCTTGGTCAATTTGGCTTTCTTTCTGTCTTTCTGTCTATCCCACCTGCCTCCAACCTGGTTGAGGTTATTTGTTGCAAGCTCAGCTTCTAAGAAACAGGACTCTACATGTGATGCTGTGATGGGGCTCCAATTGCTCACTTTGACCTTTGACTCTCAAGACCCCTCCCTGGATCTGGCACTCAGGCCTCATAGTAACTACTCGTCTGGACAAGTGGCTGTGTTGATCAGTGGGTTCAGTATAACCAGTTCTCCCTCTCATTTCTTAAACGAAAACATGTGTAGAAAATAAAACTAGTAAAGATTTATTATATCAAAAATAGACATCTAGTCTTACTCTGATTCACAGCATACTGCACACAGTAACACTTTTGTTTTGTTCATTTCTCCTTGAACTCTCTCTAGATTCTAGCTCCCTCAAACCCACTTCAGATTTTCTCCATTCCCCTCCTCCTAACTAACCCTCACGCTCTATTTCTGACTCCCTAACTCTATTTCATCCTGCCTCTATCTCAGTCTTTAACAGACCAGCCTCTAGGTTATATCCTTCGTAACAAAGGCATGATTGGCTGGCTCTAACCAAGCTTTCTCAGCCTCTCACTTCACAGGGTCTCAGTGTGGTATAGCGGTGAGCTGGCATGATGTAGAGTTTGAGCGTTGGACTATGATCATGAAGACCAGGGTTTGATTCCCTTTTTGGCCATGGGTGACCTTGGGCGCATCACACACTTAGTCCCACGAAAGCTTGCAATAGGTTCACCATAAGTCAGAAACAACTTGAAGGCACACAACAACAATAATTCCATTGCTTACATGGTGAAAGACAGCCACTGCTAGTTTTGCTCTTCCCAGCTGCCAATGCCCCCGTCCCCAATGAGAAAATTCTTAATGTGCAGGAAGGGCAGACTCCACTTCACCATTTGCAACTAGCACCCAAGAGCACTTCTGTCATGGCCTGGATAACTCACAGTCCACAAAGTCCACTCTGAAGTAGATAGCAGTGTTTATTCAGAGCAAAGAAATAACACAGCACACTTCTTCCAAAGTTGCCGAGACTAAAGCATATATTGTGTTCACATGTTTTATACCCACCCATATAAATTTTAGGTGTACAAAGCTGTAATTGGAGAAGATCATAAATTTAACGTCACCTGACATCTTTAGACATTTCCCAGACTTACAGTTGTTTATCCTCATTTCACCCTTGAGGCTGGAACATATTTCCTGCCGCTTATCTTAGACACTTCAAGGTCTCAAAACACTTCTGAGTATGTTTGTTTTTGCCCACTCTGATCTTCTCCCCCCTCACTGGATACATTGTAGCGATGCGCAATAAAGCAATTAACTATTTGATACATTGGAATACACAAGCAAGCCTCAAACAGATACGTTGCTGCAATCAACGATTAACGGGGGCTACGCACCCTGACAGCCTCACAAACTCCAAAGTTCTGCTTCTATGCCTGTTGCTGTCCTATCCCCACAGCCACCTGTGGCTGCCTGGCAACCCCAAGAGAGTTCTGCTCTTTCCAAAGTACCTCATCCCCCTTTGCCAATCTCTGCTATGGCTTCTGGCCTTTGGCATCTCTTCAGAGGCATTTTCATTTCTCCTCTGTGCTACAATTAGTCCCATCTCTCTGCTAATTGCTTGCTTTCATCCCTTTAGTAAATTATGCAACATTTGTTTGCCATTTGATCTCTACCGATTGTGTCGTAGAAACAGCAGTTTGTTTGCAATGGATATCATGCAGTGGATACATTTGGACATTGTGCTGAGATCTTGGGTGACGTAGGCAGAGGACTCTAGTCAATAATACATGTTGTCTCATTTTTCTTCTTAAGATTATGACCTTTGAATTTAAGAGTTGGGAGAGTTTATGAAAATAGCAACTGATATGGCTACAGGGGCTCCCATTAAGAGTTGAAGCTGGTCTGGCTTTATTCATTTGATTTTGTTAAATTGTCATTTTACCATGTTTATGGGTTTCTTAATCATTGCAACCTACGCCAATTTTACAAAGAGGAGCAAGTGATAGTGGCCAGGCAAGGGGGGCGTTCTGGGCAAAATTGCAGCACAAGTGCTCCCTGCCAGGGTGAGCAGCCCCAGAAAATGCTTCAGTATGCCAAGCATTGATGCCACAGCTGGCCTGGCTCAGTAATTTGTCAGCCTGTAATTGGACATAAACATATTACAGTTGCCATGATGTAGCCACCATCACCAGATGGCCTTCAATGAAGAGATACACTTCTGCCTCACCATCAAAATATGTAAGTCAGTTGCATGTTGCCTGAAAGAAGGCGTCTACTTCTAGACGGGAAAAGTCCAAGACACAGCTATTTTAAGGGCTTCTGTTCAGGATTCAATAAACGTAGCATCTATCTCTGAGTCAGCTGTGCGATTGAATGTATGTTAATCTGTTCCATCACAGTTCAAGACTATGAAGAGAAAGTAAAAGTGGAATCTGGGTCATTCTCACCCTCCAGTATGAGGCAGCCTTCTGTGCTGCTGGGGTACGTTAATTTTTCAGTGTGGTGAAATCACCACAAGGTGATTGCATGCAAAAATTCACAGTCAGACAATTCCCTCTGCAGTAAAGTTTGCTATTCAGCATGTCAGAAGCAACTGTTGCATCGAAAAAGACATCCTCATCGGCTAAATACTAGATCTTACTACCTGAGAGTGCCTACAGATCTTCATCAATGCTTGCAGTACCTTAAAAGTAATAAAATGGGCACCATAACTTCAGGAGACCAGGGTTCCATTCCCTGCTCAGCCATGGAAATGAACTGGGTGACCTTGGACACATCACTTATCCTCAGCCCCCAGAAAACCCCAGGATTGGTTCGCCTTAGGATAGCCATGAGTTGAAAACGATTTGAAGGCACATGACGACAACAGCAAGTCAAGATTAATCTCTGCTGTCCCACTTTTTCAACTGCTTTTAAAATGTCCCAGGTTGTCTCTCCCCTTCTTACTTTCACTCTTTGTCCTCAGCTTATTTCAACTGCTGCCAACTTGGCAAAAGCAAACTGCAGCTCACAGATAATGTACATACATGCAGTGCCATTCATATGTACGTACCAGCAGCCCCAGCTGGTAAAAGCTACTTTGATCAGCAGATGAGGCTTTCTGAAAAGCACACCAAGAAAACTCGTTAATTCTGAGCCAATTAGGAATCAAGCTGCGGGGAATTCACCTGTCAGCAATCCTAGGCTACCATTAATTGCTGACATGATGGCATGAATTATGATGTTCCACTGACACAATGGTTTAGCTGCCAGAACTACATATTCAATTTACAGTGCTGTAAACTCACAGGGTTAGGCTATGGGGGAATATAAACCTACCATAAGCTTTGGGGAAAAAATTAGGGGGTAACCAAAGCAACCACCTGACAATGGCATTGCATCTACCTGGTAGTCTCTGAGAAATGCCATGACTGAGGTTTGCAATAATTCTGTCCTTCTTTACTCTTCATCTTGTTTCCATGAGTCACTTTTTATTTTTGTAAAGGACGCTGCATGGTATTGCTCCTTAGAGGTGCTGTTTGACACAACAAACAATTAACAGGAGGAGAAAAATGAAGTTCATTCCCCAGAAACAGAGAAGCCATCAAAGGAAAGAACAAGCAATAAAACATCTCGGCTTCCTAAACTACAAGGGTTTGCAAAAGATTTTTCTTAATCCTAGGAGATGTTACAAAGGAACAAGCTAGGCAGAGAGGAGAAAAGAGCCAAATGACTTTCAAATTGAACTGGAAGGCACCCAATAGATTACCTCATTCAGCTTCATTGTCCTTTGGCGGAGTGTTTCAGAGTTGTTGCACCTGAGTCTTGCCAGCATCCTGTGGTGGTTCGAACATCGGACGACAACTCTCAAGACCAGGCACGGATTCCCCGCTCAGCCATGGAAACTCACTGAGTGACCCTGAGTGCATCACACACTCTCAGCCCCAGAACACCCCATGACAGCTTCACCTTAGGGTCGCTATAAGTCAAAAACTACTTAAAGGCACACAACAACAACAGCAGCAACTTTTATCTATTAAATTTACTCTTCCTCGGGAATGTAGCTACCAGGCAGTGTCAAAATAAAAGCATTATCCCCCCAGTAAAAATTCTGCAACCCCTGATAAAACTTTCTTTCGGTCCTCAAATTTCTAGCTTTGCAGGAATTTAAAACTTTCCTTGATCATTTAGAAATAGAGGTTTAGGCATCAAAAAAAAAAAGTAGGTAATGCAAACACAGTGAATATAGAAGTTCTTGTTGTGAAGTGTTTTCAAAGTCTCATACTCTGGGTTGCTGGAAACTTGGGGACCGCAGGAATGTTTCATTTGGGGCGGCAGAATTCTTATTAGGGACCATTTGCCCTTCTTGGAGCTATGCTCCTGGCTCTATGTTCAGATGCAATTCGCTCAGCAATTCAGTGCTGCTTGGGATGATTGCTATTATTATTTATTAAAATAATTATGCATCCCTTTTCTGCTTCCCAGGCTCTCCAAAGCAATGTATGACAAACACAGAATATAAAGCCAGAACAGGAAGAATTCTTTTAACACAGTGTAAAAATGGAAAGCCTGGCTGTAGAATACAGGTCTGACTGCCTACCAGAAGTTCCTTGTGGACAGAGCCTACCTGCCCTGTTGAAAGGCGTTTCACCCTCCATGTGTTGTTATAGAAAAGGCTGTGATCTGTGTACTTAACAACTGAACAACCTTTTCGGGTAATGGAATACACAAGTGGACCATTGTTGAAAATCTCAAATTCTGGGTAGGCTGATCCAGGAGGAGGCTCTCTTTCAGCTATTTGAACCCCAAGCCGTGAAATGGAGTAGGCCTGGTAGGGTCTAATCCCCATGACTTTTGATCAGCAGGGCAATGGCCTCATCTGTCACCCTGTTTTCCTCAGCTGAGGCCATTTCCGCACTGGACTGTTATAGTGCTATGATTCCATTTGCAACATCTTATGGAATCCCGGGGTCTGCAGTTTCGGGAGGGGCCGGCAAACACTGACTTTTATACAGTAGAAGATTATTCCACTGCGACTGCTGTGGCTCCATCCTGTGGAATCCTGGGTTTTGTACTTTGGAGAAGCACTACAGCTCTGTGGCTGAGAATTCTAAATAAATCTCCCTAAAATACAAATCTTAGGATTCCATAGAAGGAAACTTGTCACTTGAAGTGGAATCATATTGTTATAATTGTGAAGTGTGAAAGGGCTCAAGAGTCATAATCTGGGTCTTTCAAATTTGTTTCGTAGAAGGTATCAACTAGCATGCTAAATATCCTAAAGGCACCAGATCCGGGCCGATCTTGAAAGGTAAAGAGGGTCAGCCCTGGTTAGTATTTGGATGGGAGATCGCCAATGAATATCCAGGCATGTAAGCCACATTTCAGAGGAAAGAACTGGCAAAGCCTCCTCTGGGTAACGCTTATCTAAGAAAACTTTTATGACAGTCATGGGGTTGCCATAAATCAGCAGGTGACTTGAAAGCCCACACACGCATCAACCAGCACAGATTAAATCAGACGAGACAGACCGCTCAATACTCCGTTTCAAGAGCCCTGTTGCCCTTTCACATTCCTCAATTAGATAATTATCACTGCTGTAGCCCTGTTGGTCCCACAAGAAGAAAAGTGATGAAATTATGTCATTAAATTAGGTAAACAGTCTCTGTTGCTTACTTCTGTAACACACACACTAAATCCAGTTTGTATTTTGCAACCACAGAAATATTTTTTTGTTGCCAAGGAAAATGTCCTACCACACACGCTGGCCATTTCCACACCAGGTTGTTATAGTGCTATTATTCCACTTTCAGCATCCTATGGAATCCTGGAGTTTGCAGTTTAGGGAGGGGCCCAGGATTTCCGGTGGCCTTTGAGGCCCCTCCCTAAACTGCAAACCCCAAGCTTCCATAGGATGCTGAAAGTGGAATAATAGCGCTATAACAACCTAGTGCAGAAATGGCCACTAACAGTCCTCTGACTGAGGAAGAGAGAAACTCACCACCCCCGGTACTGTTACATATGTTCTTGCCCAGTTATCATAGTTTTGCTCCTACCTACTAATTCAAATTCCTCTTTCCTATCTTAGGAGAAAGAAAATTTCTATAGCCCAGCTTTCAGTCTCATGTGTGACTTATTTAAGGCATATTTAAGGCCTTCTTCTTGGCCAAAAAGACTCCCAGAGTGGCTTCCAAATACTAGCAGTATAACAGACCACCCCTTTAGGACTGCAGTCTAAACGACTTGACACAAAAGGTAAAAGGGATGGGGAAGAAGAGCGGAAACATGAGCTCAGGTACCAATTCTTAAAATCACAATAGATTATTGGCATGCTACATCACCATCTACGTTAACCATGTTTTACGTATACATAGCTACTTAGCAGAGACACTAAAGCCATTTCTGCACTAGACTGTTACAGTGCTATGATTCCACTTTCAACATCCTATGGAATCCTGGGGTTTACAGTTTCGGGAGGGGCCAAGTGGTCTAGTGCGGAAATAGCCTAAGAAACTCTGTTAGTGAATTGTGAAGATGCATTACAAAATATCTGCAAGAGTGCGGGATGCACATTGGTGCCCGATGCACATGGCGACCAACACAATGCACATTCCCTTGTCCATAATGGTCACTTTACTGGCTCTGCTACATAGTAGCCCAACAATAGCCCTCTGGATTCAGAGCTTACGGAGCCATCCAATTCTGATTCCCACAGATGTAAATCCACATAGGAACACATAGCTCCCCAACAGGATTCTGCCCCATGTCACCACCACCTGGAATGGAAACACTTCAGACAGAGTGATGGAATCGTTGCTGGGAAGACCAAGAGCAGCCAGTCTCTCAATGTATTTTTATTTTATTTCTATTTTGCATTTCTCCCAATATGAGTGATTTATCCCTGCTGTTCTCCTCTCCCTCTTCTCTACAGCCTGCTGAAATCAACTTGTCTCTTATCTGTGCAAGACTCTCTCTCCTCTGGTAAGGGTAGGTTATAATGAGTAGATATTCTTAAAAACACTGTTTTCAGACATTTCTAGTGATCAGGGCAAAGTGGATTAAGAATGTACCAGGCTCCTAAATTTCACAAGAAGTACCATACTTGTTTGAGGGCATACTTCAATTGTATTTGGGTATTAACGTCGCAGCACGGTTTAGTGGTCTTAATATTGGATTAAGACTTTGAAAGACCAAGGCTCAAGCAAGGTTCAAGGCCCCACTCAGCCGCTTGAAATGCACTGGGTGATCTTGGGGCATGTCACACTCTCTCAGCCATAGAGGAAGGCAATTGCAAACCTCCTGTGAAAAATATCTTGCCAAGACAACCCAAGGGGAAGGTCACCACAAGTCAGACTTGACTTGAAGGCCCATAACAACAACAGCTTTACACAATTAGCAACCAAACCAAAGCCATGCCCATGGGCATGTCATCACAATCGCCTTTGTTGGGAGCAAATCTGTAGCAGAAAGCCTCTAGATCAGAGCTTTCCAAACTGTGTGTAGCGACATGTTAGTGTGTCAGCTGCAGTGTGTAGGTGTGTCACACGAACGTAACGGGTGGAGGGGCTGCCTCTCCCGCCACTGCCGTGGGCTGGGCCAGGCCAGGGTGAAGGGGCTGCTTCTGCCACCATGGCTGCCACCCCAGGCTGAGGAAAACCCCAGTGAGAGCGGTGGCGGGGGCCAGATTCGTGTGGAGGGTCTGCCTCCACTTACTGAATTACTTGTTGAATTACTGTCACAAAATGATGCATGTCGTGTGTCACCAACATGAAAAGTTTGGAAAGCTCTGCGCTAGATGCTCAGGACTTCTAGATTATAGAAGAATCCCAAGGGATTCCCCATGACCCAAATGCCCCACAATATGTAGACAGCGGGGTGGGACTGGCAGGGAGACAAAGGGAGATTCACTGCAAGATTCTCCCCTCTATAGCCCGTTTCAGGTTGGTCACTGATTGGTGAGTCCCCCAACGATGTTGATATTATTGCGAATGAGCCCATCCGTTCCTAGCATTCACAAATGTGTGTCCGTCTACTAAATCCTTCAAAAGCATGTTGAACTCACAGAAGGGGAGTCAGATGTCTCTACTGCCCGATGCAGAAGTACACAGGCAGCCTACTGCATCCATGAGCTGTAGAGGAACAGTCTCTCCATTCCCTTGTTGTTTGCGTTACATGTTTTCAAGTCAAGCCCATCTAATGATGACCTTCTCTTAGGGTTATTCAGAAGAGGTTTGCCACTGCTGCCCTCTGAGGTTGAGAGAGTGTGTCTTGTCCAGCATCACCCACTGCGACTTCTATGGTTGAGTGAGGATTTGAGTTTCTGCACTAGACTGTTATAGTGCTATTATTCCACTTTCAACATCCTATGGAATCCTGAAGTTTACAGTTTAGGGAGGGGTCTTTGAACTGCAAACCTGAGGATTCCATAGGATGTCGAAAGTGGAATAATAGCACTGTAACAGTCTCGTGTGGAAATCAATCTAACACTCAAACCACTAGAACACACTAGCTCTCATTCCCTTTTACGTTGCTGTGAAAAATATTACAAAAATGGTTTTAGTCATCTAGGGAGAGGTGCCATTTGCATATCATCGCAAGGGGAGAGTGAAAATTTGTTATTTCAGAGTCCCAGCTGGAGGGCATAGTACTGAGCTGGCACCTAAAGTGAAAGTATGAGTCAGTCAATGGCAGAAGTTGCAGAATCCCGCAACGTGCCCTCTTTGCAATTGCCAAAGAGTGAGATTTGAAGTTATGAAGTGATCCATTAAGTCTAATGGCCTGGACCAAGGGCAACCAGGTCTCGAGACAAAGCTAGACAACTGCTGAGAGTGACAGTTGGAGGAGCCTGACCAAAGGAGTCTGATTAGACACGGTTTCCCCTTGTGCAGTCTTGCCTAGCCAGGTGTACAGGCAGGCATTTGCATGTGGAACAGCTGGAAGCTGTGCAAAGCCACTGAATGAAATGCATACATTTAAATTGGCTTGAATGTTTACCTTAAAGGATCCCTGGGAGCTGTAGCTTGGTGGCAGTAGAGGCAAAATGTTTGTGAGAGGACCATAGTTGCACATCCTGGCCTAGAAACTTTTTTTGTTCTGCCTGGGAGGAAAAGTCAGACAGGTTAAAACAATATGCATTTACACTGTAGGAAAAATGCCCGAAGTTTTAGGAATGCAACCGAGGAAGGAAGAAAGGAAGAAGAGCTAAAAAGACCTGGGCTGTAGGATGAGAGTGACGATCAACAGGTATGTATTAGTGCAAGAGGTAACTAAGCAAATCATGGCCATTATTTGCCTGTTACCAGACTATGTAAAAGGGAAGGGGAGAAATAAGGAGCCTCAGTGTTCTGAAATCTCCACAGACAAGCCTACCCTTAGGCAGAGTACGGTCTTTGCAATATCATTAAAGAATAGCAAACCTAAATTATTTTGTTTGTACATCCGCATGTGTGCGCACACACACTATGGCCATTTCCGCACTAGACTGTTATGGCGCTGTTGTTCCACTTTCAACAGCCTATGAAACCCTGGGGTTTGCAGTTTAGGGAGGGGCCTCAAACAATGTTGAAAGTGAAATAATAACACTATAACAGTCTAGTGTGGAAATGGTCCAAGTTCACTATCTGTGATTTTCTTCCTCCTGCATCAAGATATCTTTAGTCAAACTAGGTTAGAGAAAGCACTGACTTCCCAGTCCTTAATATTTTGTGCCTATCCTCTCCCTCACTCATCCCAAAGGAGTTCGGGCATACTTGAGAAAGGACAAGTTCCTCCCCCAGGCTCTCAGATCTGCAAATATGAAGGGCAGGATGTTCACAGTGGTGACACCCACGTTGCAGAATGATGTCCTCAAAAGGAGCCACCAGTCCTCCTCTCTCACAGAATTTCATCAGAGGGCAAAAGAGAGACCACAAAGAGTCTCCAAGGGAATATGGTGTTTGATTTTAGAGGAACAGAAGCCTCTCTAGATTCATAGAATTTTAGAGTTGGAAGGGACCAGAAGGGCCATCTAGTCCAACCCCAATCTATGCAGGAAACACAACTAAAGCACTTCTGCAAAACCCATCCAACCTCTCTGTAAAGACCACAAAAGACAGAGAGTTGAACACCCTCTGAGGCAAGCTATTCCAATGTTGAACAGCTCTTACAATAAAAGAGTTCTTCCTAATGTTTTGGTGGAATTTCTTTTCTTGCAATTTGAATCCATTGTTCTAGTCTGTGGAGCAGCAGAAAACAAGCTTGCTCCGTCTTCTACACGACATCTCTTCAGATATTTAAAGATAGCTATCATGTCATCTCTCAGTCTTCTCTTCTCCAAGCTAACCATGCCCAGCTCCCTCAGTCATTCCTCATAAGGTTTGATCTCCAAACCTTTGATCATCTTGATTGTCCTTCTCTGGACACATTCCAGCTTATCGGCATCCTTTTTGAACTGTGGTGCCCAGAACTCTAAGCACTTAGCCTGTTGGTCCTCTGTGGGAAGGGTGTGTGTTTCTAAGTAAACAGACCTCACACAATCAAGATGCCACAGCACATTCTTTTTTACATAATAAAACTGTGATTGCTACCATGTGCTTTTGGGGTATTGAGTACACAATTCCCACTTCCTTGTCAATACAAATGTCAAGCATGGAGAAGCTGGCAGAGAAAATGAGACAAACAGTGCTCATCACTGATTTCCCCCCAAAAGCAAACTCCATGCTCTTGGCTCCTGCTTCCCAGCTGGAAGCTAGAAGTCCCAGTTCAGTCACCTTCATCAACAACAATGTTCAATCTGTCAATCTCTTTCTCTCTCTCCTTCCTTCCAGACATGTTATCTAGTGGCTGGTGCCTGCAAAACTCACCAGTGTTCACTGAAGAAAGCATCTAGTAGCCGGCACTGAAAAATATTAAATTCCATCTTCCATCTGTCTCCAATTACTGAATCCACATCAGATAATTGGTAATAGCACCAATTAGCTTTACAGGGGAAGCGAGAAAGGGAAGACTAAATATATCTCTCTTCTCTAATCAGGGTATTGGCACCATTTCTGATTTTCATAGTTAGATGACTCTGCCCCAGCTCAGCAGTTGGGTGCGTAGTTCGTCATCTAGCTGGAGATGTGCGTTCAGAATGGCTGCTCTCCCGAGTTTAAAAAAGGTTGAGGAAGGGTTGGGAACCACGGCTCCCAGAAGACACATTTATCGACGGTGGCTTCCATGTCAGTGGCAGAGTGCATGATTCTTGTCCGGCCATTGAAAGAGTTATCCAAGATGCTGAACTCTTTCACTAAAATAGATTGAGCATGTTTGATAGTTCCTCTGAATTCAATAGCTTCAATAGCATTTTTGGTCCTTCTGGCCATTTCTGCACTGGACTGTTATAGTGCTATTATTCCACTTTCAACATTCTATGGAATCCTGAGGGCCTTGACGCCCCTCCCTAAACTGCAAACCCCAGGATTCCATAGGATGTTGAAAATGGAATAATAGCACTATAACAATCTAGTGTGGAAATGGCCTCAGACTAGCTTCCGAAGCACATTCACCACCACACTGGAATGGGAGACACCAGTCACCACCAGCATTTCTCCATGTGAGTACTGACTGGGGTGGAAACGAGGAAACCACTCAAACGGACCCAGTGGTCATCCTTTGTAATAGCTCCACTCCTTTGATTATAAGGACAACAACATGGTTTCTTCTGCACATTCATTCTGGAAACAGAACTCCAGTATGTCACTCCTCAGTGCCAGGACTGTTTTATTAAATTGGAAAATTCACAGCTATTGGGACAGGAAAACATCTATTCCAGATTTCCTTCTAACAGCCAAGAAGGAAAAGAAAAAGGCTTCCCAAATTGATGTTTTTTTCAGTCAGTTGAAAGTGCATTTTGAGCCAACAACCCTAAAGGTTCACACCTGTGTGTTTGAGCAATAAACAGAGATAACATTACTTGGAAATGGGATGCCTTTGGTTTTCACTTAGACATTTATATTGCTGTATACTTAAGGAAGAGAAACAGTGTGATGCTGACATTTCAAGTGCTGGACAGTAAGTCAGAAGTAACTTGAAGCACAGAGCAACAAAAACCCAAGAAAGCTTACAATATTTTGGACCACAGGATTGTGTGTTGTTTTTCAGGGTAATATTTGAAAATGGCCTTATAGATATTTGGGGTGACCTACTGCAATTATGAGATAGAATCACAGAGATAAATGAGCCAGATCCTAGAATGTCCTGTGACTTTGAATGCTAAAATAAAAACCAGATAGTCCTAAAAAGTGCTGCCACGTTTTCTTTTTTTCTGTCCCTTCCTTCCCCCTTTTTATTTGACTCTTTAGATTCTGAACCTGTGTTCCTTTGGCCTTTCCAATTTATCTTCATTCTCCTTCCCTCTTTCTTCCTCCACAATCCCAGCTGGAGCTTTTATAAAATCCAAACTGTGAACCTGTCTTATGCGTGGATGGATACACAGATAGACGGGTGGGAGAAATAGTGGATAAATGTAATATGCAAACCAGCTTTCAGTCTCATCTGCCTGTCTTCAGAACGGAATGTGGAAGATTTACAGTACAGGATGAGCAAGATATTGGTTCCAAATTATCTTGTACGTGAAAGTGAACTTATGATTAACAACCATGACTCTTCTGCCTCTGGAATGTCTGCCACATGAGTTATACTTCCCAGGGACGTCTGTTTCCTTGGGTGGCATTCAGTAATGGATGTCTCTTTTCCTCCAGCCCTTTCATTCTCATGAGGACTCATCTTCTAAGCCCTTCCCACGCAACACCCAGAAAGCCAGAAATCACCTGTTCCAACTGCCAGATTCTCAGCTGTGCCAGAGGACTCCTGCTCAGCGATCTGCCAAATCATCAGCATTCATGCTCCAGGCTTGTTGAAAAATAAGGCAGCCAAAGAAAGAGCATCACAGAAGTATCATCACAGCCATAAGGACTCTCCATTTTCTATCTCCCACACGTTCTTTCTCTTCTTGCTCCATTCCTCTTTGCATTCTCTTGGCTTGTTTGGGTCTTCGCAAATCCAAAATTATACACATTTCACTTTCCAGCAGTTGCCTGACTGCTGATGCTGCTTGTTTACCTTTGGAACACTTTACATGCTGGCATCCCATCTGTTTATGCATTTAAACACCGGATTTAAAAAACATGCTTTTCCAGCATATCATTCTCCAGCCAGAAAAAAACCCCGCACACCAGATCTTGCTGTGATGGTTTCCCACTACAGTTGCTCAAACCAGGGTTTGATAGATGTATCTTGAACCAGAGTATGGAGGGCAACATTCAACAATATGATGGAAATGCAACATGGATCAGCACTTAATAGATGTCTTAGAACTCTTCCTACATTGCACAGCTGTAGCACTATGGTTCCACTTTAATTGCCATGGCAGCATTCTGTGAAATCCTGGGTTTCATAGTGAGGTGAGGCACTAAAGCTCTCTGGCTGGAAATTCTAAATATTCCTCTCTAAACTACAGATCCCACAATTCTATATTATGTTGCCAGGGAACTCAAAAGTGGCATCACAGCAGTATAATTGTGTAGTGTGACAGGGCCCTTGGAGAGAGCAGGAGTGATAAGGCTAAGTTGTTTTCAGCTACCCAAAGTCTCCTGAACTCTTAATCCATCTTTCCTAACCACTTTGAAATCTAATCTTGGCCATCTTTCCACCTCTTCTCATTCTGACCTCTTCTTCTTTCACTTCTGTCAAAACCGAAACTAGTTTAGCTCTGGATTAGCTTAGCATCCTTAGAAAGTCTTGCTTTCTAATAGAGTCCCTGCAAAAAAGCTAGTCTGGTTTTTTAGCCATTGGTGTCTTTATTCCTTAATCAGAATAGCCAGCCACTGCACACACGTATTCCCCATAGTTTCATACAAGCAGACTTCTGTTCAGACAATGGTGTTTCCAACTTCTTTCCTCCCTGCCCCAATTTAGTAGTAAGCCTTACCACTCCCATCATGATGTCTACTTGTTAAAAATTTCTGAAGGGCTATCTGCTCATTTTTTTTTAAATGAATGTATATTTGTACCTCTATTTCACTTTTTTTTTAAAAGCAGAAGCAATTTGTAAAAGCTGAAAGAGAAACTGAAAAGGCGGCAAAGGTGGGTTAGTGAAGTTATCTGTTACCGTCAATTTGTTATGGTATATTGATTCTGTTGTAAGAATACACAAGTGGATTCTCCTGAATTCAGTCTGAGTGAGAAGACTGTATGTCCCAACCATATAATGTCTACATTTGCTTCCATCATAAGTTCATTTTTCATATTATGTACAACTGCACAGACCCCAGGTGTTCCTGAATCTTTATTTTTCTTTCCTACTGCAGCCCTTAACTTGATTGCCTTGCTTTGTTTTGCAAGATATAAGCCCAGAGAGCAGATTCAGAGCCTCTCCCTGAACAACAGAAGGGCTAAATACCCTAAAGGCACCAGAACCTGTCTGATCTTGGAAGCTCAGCAGAGTAGTGGCAGAGTTTGGAGTGTGGGGAGGGAGGGTGCGTGGGAGGGGTTACAGCCCAAGGGGCGTGGCCACTGTGTGGGGGTGTGGCCAGGGCATGGGGGTGTGGCTTCAGGCTGAGATGCCCCAAAAACATTGCCGCCCGGGGTGAACCGCTCCCCTGCCCCCCGTCCCTATGTGACTGAAGCAGGGTCAGCCCTTGTTAGTACTTGATACTAATACCCAGTACTGTAGGCTACATTTCTTGAGGAAGGAACTGGCAAAAACAACTCTGAGCATTTCTTACCTAGGAAAACCCTATGAAATTCATGGGGTCACCATAATTCAACAGGCAACTTGAAAGCACAGATAAATGCACGCAAACTAAACAATGCTTTTTCACTGCTAACAATTTGGAAGCCCCTTTCACAAAAGCATACCTGTCTCTTTCTAGGCTTGAGTTCTGGGTGGCAAAATGATTCTGCAAGTTTGCAAAAGAAGCCAGCTGTGGGCAGTGCTGGTTGGTTAGCGCTTGTGCCATCAGCATGACATTGTACGATCAGTCCCTTGCTCTCTGTCAGGCACGGACTCTTAAAAGCAATTGCACAACATTTTAAATGACTACCCTATTTTAAAATAAGAAGCTAAAACTTGGCATTTACTTATGAATTAAATTTCTATCTCATTTTCCACCACTGTGGTACTTCAGCTATCTAACAATTAAACTGCATCTTTAAAAATAGCATGATCTCAATTAAATAATAAAAAATGTAATTAAAAATATAGCAATGGAAAAAAATAGTGTCAACAACAGACCTATAAAAATGTCAAAGGCTGACCTGGATAAATTGTGTTTGATCACTGGTGGAAAGGGGGAAAGAAAGGAGAAGAAGAGGAGGAAGAGGAGGAAGACGACAACGACGACGACAATGGACAACAACAACAAAATTGTTTATAATGCCTTTTTCACCAAAGGGAGGAACATCAACATATACAGTCAGGGACAAAGACAATAAACATAACACTATAGCAATACATGGAATGAAAACCCTAACACCCCACCGGTCGCTACCCCTCTCAGTACCTTAAACACAACTCAGTGGCTTAAGATGGTGAATCAAAGACAACAGGAAGTTCAAGAAACTGGGGGCAGTCACTGAGAAGGTCTTTTCTCATGCCCCCATCTAACGTGCTTTTGCTTGTAGCTGGATCAGGAAAGATGCCTCGTCTGAAGAGCTTAAAATCAAGGCAGGTTTGTGCAGGAGGGCATGTTCTTTCATATAGACAGCACTAAGTCACATAGGGCATTACAGTTCATAAAGATCACACTGAATTCTGCCTGGAAGCCAGGAGCCAGTGAAGGTGTGCATCCAAAGTATCACTGGATCCTTATATTGGCCTCAGTCACTATTCTGGTCACAGCATCTGGAGCAGGAGGTATTTTGGAACACTTTTCAGAGACAGTCTAGTATAAAATAACATTAGAGTTAAGGGATGTGTCTCAATGACCACATCTGAGATGTCCAGGAATGGGTGCAGTTGGTGGTACAAAGGCACTACTGGCCACCACTGAAACATGGGCATTTGGGTTCAGGGGGGAATCTACCAGTTCCCAAATTGCAAACCTGAGTCTTCAGTGGGAATATAGCCCCAACTGGTACAGGCTGAACCCCTATTTCCTGATCTTCCTTTCAAATAAGCAGGAGTATATCTGTCTTGTCTGTATTAAGCTTCAGTTCATTTCCCCTAATCTTGTCCCTTACTAACAGACAGACATTTAGGACTAGAACAGCTGCCTAAGATGAACAGGAAAGATGGAGTCTGGTGCCACCAACACTGAACCCCCGAACTCTGGGCAATCTTTTCCTGCAATTTAATGTATATAGAGCAATTTAGTGTGCAAGTGTCATGGGCCAGGACTCAGCTTCCCCAAGTGAACAGCAGCCTCAAAGGAGGACACACAGAAGCAAGTGAACCAGGAGCTAATCAGGCTGGGATGAGAGCCAGCTGGCTCCAGCCTTCTTAAGGAAGGCACAGGGCAGTAGCTCAATGTCAGAAACAATTCATGTGTTGCTGGCCCTTCTCTTGTGTTCTCTGGATTCCATGCCTGGGTTTTCTGACCCTGGACTGTTTGACCATACTGCCCAACAGATTCCTGGACCTTTGGATTGTTTCTGGAGAATGTTTCTTCTCACCATGAACAGGCAAGCTGTACTGACTGTTAGTGTCTCTGTTGACTGTGAATGGTCTCCTGCTGACCCTGCACTCTGTTGCCTGGCACAGACAACCAGCACATGTGACAGCAGAGAACAAGATGGGACCTCAAGAGACAACATGGAATTTCAAAAAAGGAGGTTCCCCAGCCTCAGTCTGAAATCCCCATTCTGGTTACAACCATAACCAGAAAAAACAGTATTTGCTAGGTGCCATCCCAGATACATCCCTTAGGTGGATACACTGGTTGACAGCATGGAAAGGTGCTGGGAGGCCCAGCAAAATCAACAGGGAAACACTCCCCTTTCCATCTAAATTGATAGCAATAAAGGTACACATGACATTTCAAGTAAAGTAAACAAAAACTGAACAGCCAGAATGAAGTTTACATATGATTTTTTAAAAATCCTAAGCAGAGTGCTACCCTAAAACTCTGGGCCTCCTAATGTACATAGATCTCTCCTATCTTTTGTTTTATCTTGCTTGCCCATTCTTTCCATTTGAACTATAATTATTTTGATGCTATTTATAGCAGCACAGAAGCAGAGGTGACGTAGTCCAAGTGAGAGCCTCAGACCCGTGAGGGAAATGTTGAGAATGGTGAAAATGAAGCGGACAGGAGGCTGACACTTGGCTTTTAATCATGGTGCTAGCGGCCATAGTGAAACGTGAAGAATCTTGCATCACCTTACACACTAACAGACTTTTTTCCCCCAGTTTTAAAGTTTATAACACAGACACTACTTACAATTAAATCATACATTTTTTAAAAAAAAAACTCACTGTGTATGACACACTCTCGCAACTAGTCACAATGCAAGTTGACTTCAGTCACACCAAATGTATTTGATTTTAAGGCAGAATGCAAATAAATAAGTAACAAACTATAATTTCCCTCAAATTCCTCATTGAGAAAAAATTTAAAGGCTTGATTGTAAGCCTGACCTGGAAGTTATTGCTATGCGTAGCCATGGAAACCATTGCGGTGCAAAGAAGTTCTCCCAAAATCTGAGAGAGTGTTACACTTCTGTGGATACCAATAGAGGCAGGAGAGCACATCTTAGAAGGTTCAACTTTATAGAAATACTAGAGAGTCCTGGATTATGCCCATGGTTGTTAACGTTATGGCCGTTTCTGCACTAGACTGTTGTAGTGCTATTATTCCACTTTCCACATCCAATGGAATCTGGGGGTTTGCAGTTTAAGGAGGGACATTTGGAATTCTCAGCCAGAGAGCTCTTTGGCCTCACTAAACTACGAACCCCAGAATTCCACAGGATGTTGAAAGTGGAAATAGCGCTATACAAGTCTAGTGCAGAAATGGCCTCTATCAAAGGGAACCCAGAGTTAAACAGAGTTCATCTGTAAATAACGTACCCTCCAACATTTCACAGAAAGCCAGACTAACAGACTCAAGGTAGCATACACTTTCATAAACTAGAACTCACATCCTCAGATGCAGTAGTACCTTTCTCTGTTTGCAGTGGCTAGGCACAGCTTTCTGACATTGATCAGACTGCTGCTGATGAAGCTTGCCTGCCATTACCATCAAATGAAACACTCATCGGGGGCTACAAATAGAGGAGGTGACCCATGGGAACACACTTTCCCCAAGGCCCACTCAAAACTGGAGCCAGCTTTGGAAACTCTAGAATAAAATGAAACTCTTTAATAAAATGCAAATGCACAGTCTAGAGAGCACTCCTTGACCCAGCCCTGCAACAGGGGCATATAGAGTATGGTGGGGGTGGGGGAATGCCCCCCCCCCATGAAATTTCCCTTCAGTCACAAATTGCAGGCATTGTAGAGAGACGCTGAAAATAATTCATGCCTAGCACTCTTTGGATGCCTAAACTGTATTTCTAGATGCTCACTTGAAGTTTTAACTCACTGTAATGCTAGAAATATGAAGACTGAAAAAAATTTCACCTGGGAGCATAGAGTTCTTATATGAGGTCAATGGTCTTGTTACTCTTTTTTCTGGGGGTCCCGGGAGGGACACCAAATTGCTATCAAAATTATAGAAGTTGGGGAAGTTAGTTCAGAGCACAAGCTGGCAATGCGAGAGGCAGGGTAACTTAGCAGGATCTTGCAACCCAGTGTCTACGGGGTCAGGCCGAGTCAAGAAGCAAACCGGTTGGAAAATAATGAATAGTCTTTATTAAATACAGGCACACAATGTATGCGACACAAACACACAGGTAACTAAGGAAAATAAAGGTGTGAGTAAGATAGCGGGATTTTTAGAGGGATAGTTGGTTCGGGTGATACGAAACCTGTCCTGAAATCTGGAAGAAAACGGAGAACGAAGCTGGGGTTCGATGTATCTCAGCACATGGAGCTGAGGGGAAGCTTGCCAAGCAAAGCGGCAGCAAGGCCGTCTGGAACTCGAGAGCGAGCCGAGGAAGGTCTCAGAATCAAGGGTTTTTATAAGGAGAATTGTGACTGCAGGCTAGATCAGACCTAGGGGAAAACAATAGATTTGGAGTTGGAGACAAAGCCTCCAAAAGGTCAGAATTTGAATGATTGAATTAGAGCTGAATTTATCAATAGAGTAGCCGGTATGCAAACACGGAATACTTGAGCATTGTATAGCTCGATCATCAAGTTGCCAGCGCGGGGCAGAGAATCCTTTGTAGGTTGCGTGCATACCTAATGGAGTACTTGCCTTGAGGTCTCCTAAAGCAGCGAGTCGGCTATTTTCCGGCCTGCCTGTGTTGTCTAGGAATATTACAGCGATTATCGGCCGAGCCTGTATGCGTGCTTGTCCGGGGGCCTCGCAAGCATGTGGAAGGGATATGTGAAGCCGAATTAGTGATATCCAAAGATATCTTTTTATATTATATCCCCAAAGCTCGGGCTAGCCAGGGCAGTAACAGTCTCATTTTGCTCCCCTGCAGATATACCTCTGGTGCTGCTGTGGCTTCCCAGCCAGTAACCTCAAGTAAACCCATCAAGAGCTACATAAAGAGGAAGGGACCTATGGGAAGGCATTTTCCCCAAGGCCCTCTCAATAGTTTCCAAAGCTCCAGATGCACAGTCTGGGAAGTAGCTCTTCGTCCAGCACTGCAGGCAAGTGTCTTAAATGCTTAGATGTGCCTCTTAACCATTTTTGGCTGATAAGATAGCTTACAGACATTGATGCAAGCTCAAGACTGGATTATTACAACGCTCTTTCTGATTGGGTTGTTCTTAAATTTAGTCTAGAGATGCAATACTGAAGAAACTGTAGAAGCTAATTGCCAGCATATCAACTCATTTCTGAGGGAACTGCAGTAGCTAGCTATAAGCTACAAAGCCAGGTTTATGGTTTTTGTACTTGGCTATAACATGAAAACACAAAGCAAAACCACTCAGGGACAGGAAAAGATGACTTGATCCCAGTCCCAGTTCAGACACTGCATTAATCATGACCTCATCTATGTGCTACTGGAGATAATAAAAACCCTTGTCCATAGTAGCTTGAATTGGACCTTGAATTGCCACAGGGTAAAGAGTTTGGGTCTGTGATTAAGTCCTTGCAGGATTCTGCCTGCAAGGATCCTGGCCTTGACTATGCTCTTTGCAGAATCTTGCTCAGTACCTCAGATCCAGCTGGCTGCTCAGCTGCAGGGCAGCTGGAACAGCCAGCTATATAAGGGCTGGGGTTATTCTGTAGACTTTTCCACAGCCACATATACTCCAGTGCTGCCTGTAGCCTCTCCTTTCTCTCTGGTGTTCCTGACCCTGCTGACAGCTGACCCCTGGACTTGGACCCTGGCCTATTTTCTGGACCTGCCTCTGACCCTGTGGACTCTTGTTACTCAGTAGGCTTCTACTGCCTTGAACCCTTGGTGTGCCCTGACCTTCTGCCTGTCTCTGGGACCTGCCTCTGGCCCTGTCCATGCCTGTTGCCCAGAAGGATCCTTTTGCTTTGGACTCTTGCATGCTCTGACCTCCTGCCTGTCTCCTGGACATGCTTCTTGCCTCTGGCCCTCTGGACTCTTGCTACCCAGAAGACTACTTTCTTGGACTCTTGTTGTGCCCTGACCCTTGGCTTCTGTCATGGGCTTCCAGGACCTAGACTCAGATTCAGAGTCTGAGGCAGCAGAACCTGCTCTGAGCCCTGGCACAGAGACTGCTTCAGCAGAACCTGCAGAGCAGACAGAAGTGTTTGCCCCAGCAGGAAGCCCTGCTCACTCTGACACAGAGAATGATCCATCCATACCTACCTTCACCTGGGGTAGACACCAAAAGGTTCTCCTATGTCACTCCCAGCAAATTTATACCAAGCACCAATTAAACAGGCACCAGCTGTGCTGACCCTGGAGCCTATAAGAACTGAGCCTTTCCCCTCTAGCTGTTGTCAGCAATCCTGTGCATGCTTCTGTTTGCTTTCTTTCCCTGTTATTCTGCCATTTTGAACTGTGTTTATATAGTCTGCCATTGATTTATGGACCTTGCTGGGTTCATTATTTGCTTCTCATTTGTAAGGTTGTTTTCTTCCTAAAGTAACCTGGCTAATTGCTTAACTACCTGAGGTTCTTGACCTGTATTATCAGCTTCTCCTGGCTGCCAGCCCAGACCAGGCATGGACAGCTTCCTGACCTAGCACCTGTCCTTTGTTCCAGCCCTGGCACCTGCACCGGACAGCCCTTGCCACCCACGCCTTGGACCCTGACACATAGCACCAATGCTTCAAAATTTCCTCCCAGTTTAAATTAAGGTACTCCCTTCATGTTTGTGGGTTTGACCTTTGCAAATTTGATTATTTGAGAGGCAAGTGCATGTCTTTCCCTCCCACATTCTCTTTCTCTCATTCCCTTGCATTTTTCTGGTGTGGGGAAGGAAGGCAAGTGCACCCAGGCAAAAGGCAAGAAATGGAGGGAGGCACATGCATGCCTTCCTTCTCCCCTCCAGAGCTCCCCCTCAAATTCCCTTGCCTCTGGGACCATTACTGAGAAGGAAGGCTCAGGTGCCAAGGCAAAAGGCAAGAGAGTGGAAGGGGGGATTGCAGGCGAGTTATTCAACCCCGAACTCTCATGAAAGCGGAGGGGCCACTGTATGCTACACCAAACCTTCTGGATTTGTGCAAAGTCCTGAAAACTTACTTGAACAAGCTTTTCTAGAGAGTTGATTTTGTTTCTCATTCACATATACCACTCTTCAACCATGCTAATGCTATTGTATTTTGTCATGGGTCTACAATAGTCAGGTTTACAGTAGTCATGCTACTGTATTTTATCATATGTCTAATATTTGTCTATCACTTAGAAACGCTGTAGTTTTAAATGCAATAAATAAATAAGTTTTCAGAACAGTATTTTTTTCCAATTTACCTTGAGGGATGAACGGTATAAAGAGAGTGAGATCGGAAGTGGTGTTAGAATCCACAGACCACTTCCAGTGATTTCACTGACTTCTGCAAGACTTTTGCAGTTAAATAGTTTGCATTGCAGTTCTAAGCCTGTTTGCTTAGAACTTAGTAAATCCTGTGGAACGCAATGGGACTCCCTTCTGAATAATTCTTTACATAGAGAACAATCACATCATACAGGTTTTGTTAGACTGTGCCAGCTCAAACCAGGTGGTAAAATCAATCTTACGTCAGGTTACTCTTCTACAAAATAAACTCCCTGCACACTGAAAACAAAGCCAGGGAAAGTGCATCCAAGAGCAGTCACTCAACCCATGAGCAATATCAGTGTCATGCATGCTTCAGGTAACCTTAGCCTGAAATCTAGAGCTTGTTAGTTATAAAATTGCTCCTCTCCACTCATTGCAGAAGATTGACTGACAATATAGCAGGCAAAGCTGAGAGTCAATGTGATGTAGCAGTTTGAGACTTAGACTATGACCCTGGAGACCAGAGTTTGATTCCCCACTCAGGCGTGGAAACTCAGTGGGTGACGTTGGGCATGTCACGCACTCCCAGCCCCAGAAAACCCAGTCACAAGTTTGCTAGCCAGGGCAGTAACAGTCTCGTAAGTCGGAAATGATTTGAAGGCATACAACAATGACAGAGCTGCTTTGACAAAACAAAGATGCTATACTTACACAGGAGGCTCCCTGGTATTGCCAAGTTTCAGGAAAAAAATAAAGCTGCTGTAACATTTTAGTTAAGAGACAGTGTGGTACAGAGTGTTGACTAGGACTAACCTTCAGTCCTCCAGATGTTTTGGGTTTTAAGTCTCAAAAGTCCCAACTAATATGGCTGATGCTCAGGAATTCTGGGAGCCGATGGCACAAGTATCTGCAAGAGTGAAGTCTGAGAAGCACTGGATTAGGTTTCTGGGAGATCAGGGAATACCTGCTCATGGAAAGTCAGGTAGTGGGTAAATCATACTCTCTCACCGTGAAAGGAAGGCAGTGGCAAACCTCCTCTGAATAAGTGCTGCTAAGTAAACCCTAGAATAGAGTTGCTGCAAGTTTGAGTCAACTTGACACATAAGAACAGCAAATATTTTAGTTATGCAGATTCCTGGTCAATGAGTGGAAAGGCATGGTGATGCCTGACAATCCCTTTGCACTTGTGTTTTTAACTGTACTTCATTTTAATTTTATTAGAATAGTTTTTAGGATTTTAAAACCTGTTTAAAACCCTAACTGCCCTCAGAACCAACGACTACTGTAACAGATTGGGCTGCCAGAATGTGATTCACCCTTTCCTCCCGTTTATCACTCTCGTAAAAAGTTGCTCCGATGTGTTTTAAGAAATATTAGGTCAGCTCCGCTCTTCCAAGTCAGGGTGAGAGAAACACCATCCTTCTGCTTGACTGCAGACAGAGCACAGAGAGCTGAATAAGTAAGTGCATTTCATTTTCGATCAGCATCTTCCCTAATTGTTCCCTTCCAGCTGGACTTTCAGCAGCACATTTTTAGGCAAGCCCCGGTGGTTGTACTGCCTTGGATGAGGTTGCTTGTTTTAAGGCTTTGACCCCTGCCTTTTTTTTTTAATTAGTATTTAGCTACACCTTCCTAACCAGCAAAATTCACCATCCTTAAAAAACTTACAATACAGTACAGTGGCCTCTCAACCTTTGCAAGGGTTCGGGACAGAGAACCCTTGGGAAAGTTAAAAAACCAGAGAATAGCTCTCCCCCGCCCAAGTGAGTGCTCCCTCTCCTAGCCCCTTCCAGAGCTCCCCCCACCAACATTTGCTTGCAGATTGTCCAAGCACACTGCATTCCTTCCCAGGGCCCAGGCAAAAGACAAGCAAATAGAAAGGAGCAGCTCCATGCTGGAGAAAGTGTATGTGTGTCTCCTTTTGCCATTCACTTGCATTTTGTCTGGGCTCATTGCCTTCGTTCCAGAATCCCAGCAAAAGGCACGTGCATGCCTTCTATGCACATGGGGCTGCCCCTGCCCATTTGTTTGCCTTTTGCCCAAGTCATTGGAAGGAAGGAAGGAATGCATGCCCAGGCAAAAGGCAGGGGAACAGGAGAGGGAGAATGTAGGGGAAGGCAGGTATCTAGTGAGTAATCAAATTCATGAAGGTCAAACCTGCAAATGTGGAGGGAGGACTGTATAAAGGACATGTTGTTGTTAATTGCCACCCAATCTGATTCAACTTATGGCAACCCTAGGAATAGGTCACCAAGAAACCATCGTATTAACTGCCCTGCTCAGGTATTACAAACTCAAGGCCATAATTTCCTTCACTGAATCAACCTATCTATAATGTAGTCTTCCTCCTTTCGTACTGCCTCCCACTATGACAAAGTATTGTCTTTTCTAGTGAGTCATGTGGTGTCATGTTACATCTAAGGTTACAATAGCCTCGGTTTAGTCATTTTGATTTGTAGGGAGAATTCAGACCTGATTTGGTGTCAAACTGATTTGTCTTTTTGACAGTCTATGGTATCCACAGAGCCCTCCTACAGCCCCATATTCCAAATGAGTTCATTCTCTTCCTGGCAGCCTTCTTCATTATCCAGCTTTCACAACTATACATAGAAATCAGAAATACTAGGACATGGACAATCCTGACACTGACTTTGGTGTTCAGCGATTTACCTCTACATTTGAGTATCTTATCTGATTCCTTCATACCTGCACTTCCATGACATGACCTTAATGAAAGCTAGAAGAAAAGAGAAATCAATAGTAAAATCACTTTGAGAACACCTGCTACAAAGAGGTGTTTTATGAAATCAGTAGGATGTGAATTCAAAAGGTGGACACTAGGAACAAAAAAAAAATGAGGCAGTGAGTGTGAGTAAAAAAGAGATACGGCGGGTGTTGTCAACTTTTCATATAGCAGCTTACAGAATTTAAAACAGATACGGCTGAAACGTTAACATCATTGTTGTGTGCCTTCAAGTCATTTCCGACTTATGGCAACCCTAAGGCAAAGCTATCAGAGGGTTTTCTGAGGCTGAGAGTGTGTGATGCACCCAAGGTTACCCAGTGCATTTCCATGGCTAAGTAGCAAATCGAACTGCGGTCTCCAGGGTTGTAGTATGACACTCAAAGCCTACACCGCACTGGCTTTCAATTAATACCATACAAAGGTTAAAAATATAATGAAGGTATTGATAAAATTAAAAGCAGTTGAAAGTATAACCATTAAAAGAACAACAAGGAGAAACAACAAAAGAAAGGTCCTTTCCCCTGAGCAGTTAACTTTCAGTCATCTGCTGAAACAAAAAGGCCCTCACCTGCCTATGAAAGGAGAGCAAGGAAGGTACCAGTCTAACCTGTCTAGGACACAGGTACTTCTCAGGGTGGTGGAACAGAGTAAAGGGCCTTCTCCAAAGATCTCAAGACATGGGCAGGCTCATATAGGGAGATGGCCTATTACAGAATTATATCTAGGAACTGGGAGAACGTAAGTCCACCCTTCAACTGTCCCGATTTGACAGTCCCATTTAATCTTCTGTCACACCATGCTTTTAAAATGTCCCACATTCTCTCTTCGGCTCCCACTTTCCCTTTTGCACTCAGCTTGTTCCAGTAGCTGCAAATTGAGTTCAAAGTGCAAAAGTGGTTTGCACTCAGTTAACTCAGCAGAGAGAGAAGAGAATAAGGGGTGGAATCTTGCCTTTCCCAATAGACGCAGGGAAAAGCAAATTGCTGCAGCGTCTCCTAGTTTCTGCATTCTTCTCTATATATAACTTTTGCCATCCTCACCACATTCTGATGTTGCTTGGCCATGTGTCCCAATTTTCATCTGTGAAATGGTGGAGGGCATACATAACACGCGGCCAAAAAGATAACAGGTAAGAAGTTGAAGTGAATAGTGTAATTAAAAAATGAGAGAATTCTGAATGTAATAAGGAAGTATTTCTCTGCAGATATGATCTGCTGGTACAAACAGTGGCCTGTGTTAGTAAATATTTTAACTGCTGCTTTTTTGTTCCTATCTTGCTAGTGTTACAACCTCCAGCTGCCTGGATCTAAGCCCAATAGATTCTACCCTGGAAGACAGTTCTCATGCAGGCACGCCAGGATTAGTATTATCTCTGCATTAATATCTCACCGCAGAGCCGAAACAGCTGGGAGCTAGAGAGAAAACCTTCTGGTGTCAAAAAATAGTTCCCAGCCTTTCGAAACCCCCTTTTGCTTAATTCACTGGAGCTTATTTTCAGTTCATAAAGTAAGACTCGCCCATTCAGAAGACTCTTTATTAATCACTTAAAGCTTAGGGCATGGAGAAACAGTGACCTCTCTGGTTGCTTTGTCTACGGCCATTCATTGCAGAGGCAGGACTGTTTTCTCACACTGGCCAAGCGGTGAGCATACAGCGGCCTCCTGCGGCACAACTGAGCACAATTGCAATTGTACATTTTAAGAAAGCAGCTTCTTATCTCCCGTAGAAGCTGTGGCACAAAAGCCTTAGTTGATGTTTTAGGGAGCTCCATAGAAGAGCAATTTCTCTTGCCAGAGAGCTCAGCAAAGGGAACTGTCATTCCAAGGTCAATTATATCCATTGAATGAACCTGCATGAAAATGAGATTTGAGGATGGATTGAATGAACCTGCATGAAAATGAGATTTGAGGATGGATTTTTATAATCTGATTTCAACCCAAATAAGTAATCTCGCCTGGCCATGACTTTGAAATGACTGTCATTTCCCTGCTGGCAACTGATATACAGTCTCACATACAGACAAGTCCATATACTCTTTCATTATCTTTAGAAATTAAGACCCTAAAAGCAGTAGCTCGGTAGGAGTCAGGAAATTACTCTCAGAGCTCCAGTAGGTAGATCAGTGTTTCTCAATTGGGGGCCATATGGCCCCCTGGGAGCCCCCAGGATATTCCAAGGGGGCCACAGGTGAAAATTGCATAAATGGGGGAGCCATGGCATGACACTAGGAGGCCACAGGGGGAAGTGAGAAGTGAAGAAAACAGAGAAGTGACCAAGAAAAGAAAACCGAAAAGAAAAAAGAAAACAGAGAATTGAAGAAAATAGAAAACAGAGAAGTAGAGTGAACAGAGAAGTGGCCGTGCTTCCCAGTGGGTGGATCACCAGGCGCACTCCGTGACAACTTCGCTTCCACTTCCACTTCCTTCTCCCTCCCACTTCCGCAATTCATCACTGCACTAGGACAATGGGGCCACAAGAAGGAAACAAGGTCACAAGGGGGCCACGGTCAGAAAAATGTTGAGAAACACTGAATAGATTACCTGAGTCATAAGATACCAGTATTTTAATGTTTTGTTGGTCATGATGGGAGAAAGTCCTGGAAGTATTAAAAGGTTTGTTGAACCAAAATAGAATTAGAAGTTGCAGATACTCAGATTGCATCAAGTTTAAATTCATGTCCAAATCCCAGCTTTCGGGAATTCCTGAATCAAATTTGATTCAAGCGTTGTTGAAAAAAAGAAAGACTTGCAGACTCATACCTGGAAATCAAGTGTTTTTCTATTTATCCAAACTTTATTTTTTCTTAGCTAACTTTGGAAAGTTTATTCTCATCATACCACCCAGTTCCATGTTTGAGGGTCCTACTTTTTTTTAACCATGATTTTGAAAATTACCTTCTTCAGCCCTCCACCTTTTCGCCAATTAAAGAGCCTCTTTTTCTCCAAAAAGGTACTCCAAAAAGAATTTTTCTCATAGTCATCTCAGACGTTCCACGTTGGTACCATGCTCAAACATCTCTTGGAAATGAAGAAACTGGAACAGTCCAGAACAGGAGTTTATACCGTTTTTTTCCAGGGACCGGCACCAATAGTCATATATGGGTCCTTTGACTACAATTGGTTCTTTCTCGCCTGGAACCATGTCAGGGACAGGCAGCTGATGGCTCAGGGACCAGCACTTTGAGTACACCTGTCGGAGATCCACTGGAGTGGTCCGCCTCTGTATCCCACCACTGACGGCCATTATAATCTGGTTTCAGGCTCAGCTGTAGGCTGGAGATAGCTTTGGTTGCTTGATAGATGACACCCTTCTGTGCCAGAAAGTGGGCAGGGGGAATCTCTCTCTCTACCGGTTCTACTGGAACTCTTGGCTGCTTTTGATACCATCAGCCAGTATCCTTCCAAACTACTTTGCTGGGATGGGACATGGCAACATGGTTTTACAGTAATTCTTGCACTTCTTGGAAATGCAAACTCAGAAGGTGGTCTGGGGGATTCCTGTCTGAGACTCTGGTCATTGATTTCTCAGGGCTGTTTTGTCTTCCCATGCTGTTCAACATGAAACCACTGGGAAACATCATCCAGAGTTTTGGAGTTCTGTAACAGCAATATGTTGATTACATCAACTCTATTTCTCTCCTTTCCATCTAATTGTTTGTTTCAGTACTAACAAGCATGTGTTGTCCATAATGGACTGGATGAGGGTAAAGAATTTTTTATCTGAACAGGCCTTCAGTCTCTAATGGTGTGGAAGAGGGGTCTTTCAATGGAGTGTGCTGTATCTTTATTTTGTGTTTCATATGTATTTTAAACTTTTAAATATTTTAATGTGATTGCCTATTTAACAGTTTTCACATTATTTTAAGTTTATTTTGTTTTAATTCTGCACTGTAAGCCACATTGTTTCCCCATATAGGGAGAAAGACAGTATTTAAATTAAATTAAATCTGGTGATAATGTTCAATCTCACTTGTCATTTTGGTGGCTCAGTTGCTCATTTTTCTTGTGTGGATATCAGAATTTTTTCAGTGTTTTGAAACTTCTGGGTGGTATCATCACCAAAATAGATCACTCATTACCTCACCCCAAATAATGATTACAAGTTCTAGGAGCCTACTATTTAATCCAAACCTACTTATGCTATTTTTATTTTTAGGCATTGCTGAAATTTCTAAAATTAAATAAGCCCACTTCTCTTTCCTCTCTGGTTTGGCTTCATTTCTTAAGGAAGGTCTTAATATAAGAGAGGGAGATCTCCACACAAAGCATTCTACACAAACTATTAAGAAATTGCAAATCTTCACTTCAGCATTGGACTGCCACTGCAGAACAAAGAACCAACAAAGCTGCAAAGAAATCACAAACTGCCTTTGTACTGTGCCTCTACCAAAACAAGAATTCAGTATAAAAAGATGGAGAGTTCAAAGCAAATAAATAAATAGAAACTTAGAAGATTGCTCACATTTTTTTCTTACCTTCTAACATGCAAGGAAGTACAGGTTTTTCAACTGCAAGTAAGTATTTTTCAGTTGCCACACACCTTCAAACGTTTGTGCATATGTTGGGTAAATTTAGCTCCTATTATGGTAGTTTACCTTTAGTGATTTGATCTTAAGTATTGGCTTACATAAGCTACATAAGCATTGGCTTACACTTTTGGCCCAAATTGCTATCCATTACCAAAGATACACTCAGCATTCAGCATCTTGGCTTGGAAAGTCACTCTTAAGAATACAATTTTGGTATGTAACACCCTAAACATGAGATTGTAACGGAATTAATCTTAGATGTGCAATATTCCTTATGAGTAGGTAATTTTGCCTAACTGTGGAATGCATGAGTGTGTGCAGGGAGAGGGCAAAGTGAATCAGAGATGTAGAACCTCGCCTTTCATTTAAAAAAAAAGAAGAAAGAAAAACTGATTTAACTTGTTAGAAATATGCTTGAAATCTGCTCATTGTCTAATTAACTTTCAGAAAGCAAAGAAGTTATTCATGTTTCCAATGGTCTCAGAGGGAGTGGATCATGTATTACTCGTTCCTCCACTAGAGAAGAATAAAATTAGGCAAAAAAGTAAAAGGTTCAGATTAAAACTACAAATTGTTTTGATATATGTAGTGTGATTGCAACACTGTTTTGGTATCCCTTCATTTTTCTGCTTTGGGAAACATTATTCTTCTTATCCTTTTATTACCTTCCTCATTCACTAATCTACAAAGAGATTTGAAATACCATGTAAAAATCCCAGGGAACTACAGTTTCATTCAAAATTGTTCCCTAACAATCTTTATGTGTTCAGCTGTGGTGGTACTGGACTGCACCTCGGGGGTTTTAGGTTCCAGTTGCCACTGGGCCATGAAATTCACTGGATCACCTCAGACCTTTCATTTTTTTTCCCTTCATCCTATTCTATTTCAGACTTTTGACAATAGAGAGGAAATGCATGAACATTGACTGAAGCTCAGGAAAAGGCGTGTATAAATGTTACTAAAAAAATAATTACATATACAGTCAGCCCTCCACATTTGCAGGTTTCACTTTTGCGGATCTGATTATTCACAGATTATTTGCTGTCGCCTCTGCTGCCTCCCTATGTCATTTTTAATAGGGACTGCAAGCCTCGTGAGACTGAGAAACTGCGAACGAGACTTGTAAGTCCCTATTAAAAATGATGTGGGGCAGCGCTGGAGGTGGCAGTAAGCTCCACCAGCCACCCACTTCTGCCTTGTGAAGGAACTTTGATGCCTCAAAGGAATCCACAGTGGGCTGAATATGGTGATCATATTTTTTGTGTGTGTTAAAATATTGTTTCAGAGGGCCTAGAGTTATTCATGGTTTTTCCACTTTCACTGGGATCCTGTGCCCCTAACCGTAGCAAATGTGGAAGGATGACAGTACTTCATCACACTCCTCTAGAGAAAGCTGATCTATAACACAGGTTACATTTTAATGTGACATTTAGTAATTAGAACCATAACATAAATTTAGAACCATAACATGAACTGAGGGACCAACCAATTCCTAACAGTTGTGAGTACCTAAGAGCAGCTACATACGCACATGAGTGCCAGCGTTGTGTAGTGGTTTGAACATTCGACTGTGATAAGGCAAGCCCCCTCAGAACAAATCTTGCCAAGAAAACTCCGTGATAGGTTTGCCTTAGGGTTGCCATACATCAGAAACGGCTTGAAGGCACACGATAACAATTTATGCACAGACCTCTGGAAGACAAATAAACAGTGCTGGTCCAGTGACATTAGCTATGCAAACACTTAAAAAAAATGACAAGGTCCTAATGACTATATCCTACTGTGCTTTTAGAGGCCCTACTTTTTCCAACAGCACATTCAAAGCTTCTGCATATACCATGGAAACTCCTGTTGGAAATGACACACTCTCTTAAAAGACCACCTAGCCAACAGTTCCTGTCCTGTTTGCAATCAAATGAGACCTGTACAACTAGTAAACTGTGCTTTTAGGAGGACAAAGTTTGCTGTTTGTACAGCCTACTTTAAACCACTGCAGTGAATGCAAAGAATTTTTACAAGGCTAGAGAGTAGGTGGAGTAGTGGCTGTTGTTGGACGATATGGTTATTTATGCATACAGCAGCTGCAATACATGCAGAAGCAGAATGACACACAGCAAATCAAAACTGCTGATGCAGTCATTCAACCCACTTCATTCTATATCAGCTTATGGCAGCAAAGTTTTCTGAGTTTTAAAGACAGAGCACATTCTGGAAACGAAAATTCAGACTACCCCCTCCCCCTATTTCTGCCTATTTGAAAGAATTGAGATCTGCAGTCTTGGCACTTTAGAACTAATAGGACAAGTAGCCTTGATCAAGGCTAATCAATGATCAAGGACAGTGTTAAATGACTGAAAAACACAAAACTAGGACACTTTCATCTTTATTTCTGCTTAACAAAAATTTCCAACATGATCACATAAAATGGTCAGCACTGACAAGGCAGAATCCTGGGATGCAAAAGGCCTTGAAAAGACCAACTACATATAGGCAAACAAGATGCCACATTAAGATACCATATCCAAGGAGTGCTACACACAATTCCATACTTTATAATACAAAAAAATCAGCTACAAAAAGAATAATTTAAAATATGTTACTGTAGTGGTCCCCGTTCCAGTCCTCCATGAGGGTACACAATTAATATGTGAAATGATGGAACGAAGATTTGGGTGTCATTGTCTCTTTCCTTCAAAGAATCCCAACAGGAAACGGAAGATGTTAATGTTAAACAATGTTAACATTGTTAAAACATTAACATAAATGTTAAACAAAGCCTCCTTTTGGCATAAGGAGAAAATGCAGGGATACACAAAAAACAGTAAATGTGAAGCACAACAGCAATCAGGGGTCAGGAGAATAGATGTCATCCATATAACTGTCTTTCAAACAAACACAACTACTACTTTATTGCTTGACTGCTGATTTTGCCTATCACAAATTCTGCTGTAGCAGATTCCACACAAGACTAGTCTACAAAGATTTCATGACACTTTGAGATAATTCAGATGCTTCTGTTAATGTAAAAGTCATCAAATGCTACCACATAAGAAATATTTCATTTAAAAGATTTGAGAGCAAGGCAAAGAATCCTATCTGGCATATTCCTGTCCTTAAACTTTTCTGCATGTACCTTTGAACTATGTACTATGTTTTCGGCTCAGTGAGAAATCAGCATAAATGGCGAGTTTAAAATACTGCTTCCTACCAAAGAAACAGACTGTAGTTACTAGATAAAGGCAAAGGTTTACAATTTTTGAATATTTTACACTACAGAAGCAAGGAAAAACAAAATTTTACAAAGCTAGAGAAGACTGCCTTTAAAGAACCACCTTAATTTCTGGTCAAACATCTGTCTATTCATGACAGTTTGTTTGCCTGCTGTTCCCTTCTTATATAGGTCTTTTTGAAATGCATCCTTTTTACATAAACAGAGTGTCTTTGGAGTAAATTCAGGCTATACATCTTCTCATGCACACACAGATGCACACACATTTTCTGTGAGGGAAGTGCCTCTCTGTGGAATGGTCCCTCAATAAAGGAGGATATATGAGCATTTCAGTTCTAGGTTGTTCTTGAAATGGACTCAGAAATGGACTTCCATTCCAGAGACACCTGCAATTTCACTGAACTATTACAGATAGAAAGGCATGTATTTCACAGGAACCCCTGAACTCTGCTTTGTAATATGAGATGTTCTTACCATTTTCAGTAAACACGCTATCTAAAAAACTGGAATATAAGATTACTATAAAACTATTTCCATGCAGTACTTAACAGTTTAACAAACTGAAACTTTTTGACACCATAAGCAAAACCAGAAGTAGAGGCATCAACTAAGTAATGTGAATGAACACTGGGAACGGTCAGATGCAGTACATTTTCTGGAAAGACTACAAAGTGCTCAGAAATTCTTTGACCTGTAAAGACAAAAGCATATGAATATATTATACATTGGACAAGACCAGACACTGGTTATGAAATGTCAAATTCTAGGAAACTTCTGCATCAGAACATTCTGAAAAATGATTGTCATACATTTTGGAGTGAACCAGAGTACAGTACTACATACATGAAGGCATGGATTGGTAAATATGGTGAACGGCAAGTTAATTTCAAATACTAGAATGGAATCTAAACCCTATAATATCCCTTAAAAGATCCTTAAGAGGGCTAAGTATTTATGGCTCCTGTGTATTTATTTCATATTATCAAAATTCAGTCCATAAAAGGAAACTAGGTTCCTTTATCTTCAGGAGGCTCAAGTCATAGTGTAGAACAATCAGAGCAGAATTGTTAAGTTATGCTACAGAAAACTGTTATTTGTAGTAGCAGGATAGTGGTGGGGAAGCAGCTACTATTCTGATCTATTATGGTAATCAAATTATGCATACATGCAAAACAAAAAAAGTTTTATCATTTAAGATCTTAAGTAGTCGTCGTCACTGGAATGAATTCTACTTTGCATATAGTATGGTACCACTTTTTCGGTGATGTATGCTGCAGAAAGATGTGTAAAGAATCAGAAACAACTGTGTAGTAAACTAAACAACAAAATTTCAGAGACAGGTGCGCATATAGAGGTATAAAGCAAAAGAAGACCGCCATCAGTACAAAAAGCTACTCTTACCAGAAGTAGAAGAATGCAAAGCTTGCTGCATTATATTGACCAGAAGGGAACGAGTATCCCTCTGTACTCCTGATGTCCAGCCCAATCAAGTCATACGTTAATTCTGCATAATTGTTATCAAGAAAAAGCTTGAGCTTTCTTCAGACACATCTGGGGTATAAATCATTTGGCCCTACAAGTATTGTTGAACTGCAATTCCTAGCATCCCTCAGCATTTACACTTGCAATGGCTGCTGAGACCTGCAGTCCAACAATGGCTGGAGCGTTTCAGAAATCCCCCTTTGAAAATATATGGAAGCAAAGACTACAAACTGTATAGCCCTTTGAAATTCCGGAGAACAAGCAAATGTAAAGAAAAATGTGGAACATAACGAAAGCCACTCTGGTGTAGTAGACCGTCTAGGAGGCACAGTGCTATTTCCCCATCCCGAAACTGGTGCACAACAAAATGCACAGAGAGAGAACTGGCAGTATAGAATCTTTGTGGAAACATGCCAGATATTCAGTTGCGAAACACGGTCATCCAAAGATGTAAAAGTGCTTTTTTGGCAGGCTTTACCTTTTCAATCATGTTTTCATGCTTATCTTTGTTGCTCTTGAAATCTTCATTTACATCCAGTGTTAGAATAGGTATGTCTTGCAAGTACTCAAAATCCGTTCTATAAAGAAAATTTTCATTTTTTATTTTTGTCACCTGGGAAACTCCACATACAAAGCAGGTGTTCACTGCAAAAATATGACAATTTCTGAAGACTTACAGTGCAATCCTATGAGTTTTTACTCGGACATAAGTCCCACTGTGTGGTCATAAGAATCTGTCAGAATTTCCCTGACATTAAATTCTCTTCAGTCATACTAGTTAGGTTTTAATTATTAAAGATTTTGATAATTAATTTCATTTCTGTATTTTTAGAAATGGACAGTACCTAGCTGGAACCAGCATGCTGTAGTGGCTTGAAAGATGGACTATGACTCTGAGGAACAGGGTTCATATTCCCACTTGCTCATGGAAGCCCACAGGGTGATCCTGAACAAGTTACACTCTCTCAACCACAGAGAAATGTAAAGGCAAGGCCACTCTAAATACATCTTCTCAAGAAAACCCTGCCTTAGGGTTGCCATAAGTCGGAAATAACCTGAAGGCACACAACAACAACAATGTACCTAGGACTATCCAGTGTCTTACATGCTTCTAATCCAGTGAGCTCTGAGGATCAAAATCCAATCAAAATTATTTGACATTTGACAAAGTCTGCAGGCCCAATGTGATATGTACAACAGAGGCAGAGAATCTTGCTAATATCCCTAAAACACATTATGCCTCATCAAAAACTTGATAAGAACACTGGCAGGCATGTTCATTAGGAACAAACTGCTGGTAAAGAATTACCGTAAGGTCCTGTGCTGGAGCCAGCTCTCGTGTTTGTAATGGAGTTTTTCCAGATATTCTATGGGAATGCCTTGCTCTTCATCCCTTCCACGCACATAAATCCTATTCAAGCATTTCTAAAAATTAAAGAGGAGAGACAAGACTCTGATGTAGAATTTTCAGAAAGAACTGGAATAATAATAATCCTTATGAGAAATCACAGAACAAGATTCTGTGGATTGGTGTAACCGTACTGGCACTGACAGGAATAAATTACTTGTGGGCACAGTGGCGGGTTGGGTGGGGCAGGCAGAGAATAAATAATAATAAAATAACAACAACAAAACTTAAAGGTATTTAAACTGACTCTTCATATGGTATTAACTACTGATATTGTTAAAAAATGAACTAAACTGACTGTTATACTAACTACAGTGCATTTAGTTCCCTTTACCACAGACTACAGTGGATGTCTCCTTGATCCAGGATCTGAGTCACTGTTTCAATTTTTTACCTCAGGGGTAGCTCGGAGATAAATAATCCCATCCAGTTCAAGACATGATCCAAACTGTTGATTCATCCAGTTGTGCCAGTCTTGGTAAATAGTCCACTCTGTTTCATTCATACAGTCAGAGTCATATAGATTAGATGCAAAAATGTACCTATACAGAGAAAGGGAATTCATGTTCAACATCATTCTGTAATCTTTCTAAAATGTGTTAAGCATATTATCTGGTGGAAGGAGAGAGAATGTAGGTAACTGATTACTGGGGTTGGTAATACACCACACCTGCTGAATTCTAAGTCACTATATAGAGTTTCACGGTGCGCTCACACCATAGTAGAGTTTCCTTTTAAATAAGCAATACAAACATTCAGTTTGTACTCTCTCCATAGAGGTCTGGGACTGCAGGAAATGGGAATAAGAATAAGTCAGTGCTTCCATTGTAGTTCCAGGAAAATCATTCCCTCATAAAAACTAGCTGTCTACACAACCACTTGCTGCTTTTTGCTGCATAAAGGTAGCTTCCTAGCAGCTGCTTGGTTGATTCTGGGATAGCTGTTCAGTTACATGTAGATGCTAATATGTTCAATTAGCATATGCTACCTTCTGCAAAGCAAAAGGGCACCAGAAAAGAAACCAGCACTGAAACTGGAGTCTATAAGGCATCAGTTTATGAAATCTGTTTCTCTTGCTCCATGATGCTTTTATAGATACCTCTTTCTTGTGGTGCATTCGTGTCAATAAGCCAGTTCTAACTGTCTGCTTACCAAACTGTAAGTGCCATAAGAATTAGCACTGAAAGAGATAGGTAACAAGAAGAATAATCTTCACATTCATACCTGTCACTGTAAACAGATCTCTCAAAAAAGACTACAGGATTCTCAGCTTCTTTGAGTTTTCCCTCAAGAGATTTGAGCTGAGCCCGAACTCTGCTTAGACAGGCATAGGCCTGGAAAGTGAAGGACCACCTCTCTGGCTTCTCATACATCATTTGGAGTAAGTTGCCACCACTTTTCTGTGAGGCTGTCAGCTCCTGTTTAAAATGCAAACAAATAAGCAGGACTCACTTTGCATAGTGGTATGTAAAATTTGCTACACCAAAATGGCATTATGGCTGATCAATTCAATCTTTTCATTGGCAATGTACAGCCCGGAAAAAGCACCAGTCCTATGAACAATAAAACCACAAGGGCTAAAAAATACTGCTGCCTAACCAATGAAAGCCTTCTCATATACACGAGCAATTACCAGGAGGATACAAAATGGCTTAGGTCATTTCTGCCCTACACTGTTATAGTGCTATTATTCTACTTTCATCCTCCTATGGAATCCTGGGGTTTGCCGTTTAGGGAGGGGCATTTAGAATTCTCAGCCAGAGAGCTCTTTGGCCTCAGAAAACTACAAACCCCAGAATTCCACAGTGTGTGGAAGTGGAATAGTAGCACTATAACAACGTACAGCAGAAATGACCTTAGTATTGATTAAAATGTATTAGTTGAAAGCTCCTAGCCAGAAATTTATCGACCAGCCATATCAACAAAGCCAAGCAATATTAGGCATATGTGGAAGATGTGTTCTTACTGATTAGCAATTTCAATAAATTTCAGACACTATCTGTTGGTTCATATGAACAACAAACCATGGTATGTTGTTACATGAGCAAGCCTTGTCCTCATGCTTTGCCCTTGTAGGCTCTAACTTCCTTTCCAACTGGACAAACTGAGCCTGAAATGGTGAGAATGCTAATCTGATATTCTCTTCAGGAGAGAACAAAACAAAAGAACAAACAAAAGCAAATGATCTTCTACCACATTACTCTCACGAACAGCAAATAGAGAAGTTGACATGAAACACATCCCAAAATGTATGGAATCAAATGCTTTTGTGAAAATATGTTGCCCTCAATTTCATAAAAATGTAAATGTTCAAATAAAACAAGACCTAGGGATTGAATTCAAGTGAAAAATGTTTTGTGTTGTGAGTTAAGAACTGCCACTTTAAGAACTATTTCACTTAACTAGGTAGCAATCTAGCATAGATTGCAGTGAGTTGTTGTGATCAACAACAACAGGCCATTTCACTATTACAATTAAAGCTGAATGGCTGTGAACATACTATCTGTTAAGAGGCAATTTGGTAACAACGCTAACCAATATCCAAAAGTAACATTGGCAACATTCTAGGCATAAAAAAAGGTAACAGAACTCAGTCTGGACACTTCACATTCTTACAGTCCAAATCTTATTCCACAAGATTGCCACTAGCCTAACATTAAAAAAAAAAAACATAAAATTTGCAACAGGTGGGAACTGTATGCTTTACAATCTTTCTATGAACAGCACGCAACCATAAAAAATGGGTCCATTTGAACATCATGAGAAGCTGGAATTTGAGGCAATTCTGTCTTGAGAACAAGCCAGCATGCTGGTACATGATGATTAATCATCCTTACTTGTAGTGAGAATCATCAAGTAACATGTACCAGCAATGCTAATTGTATAGGTTCACAGCAAGATATGGAACTTTGACTTACTGTGATGTTCAGACTGGGCCAATACATGAAATCATGTTAAAGATATTTATAAACCACTTTCCCAGGAATAGCTCAGAGCAAAGCATTATAGATAATTTGTGGCAACATTAAAGTTGTTGTGTGCTACATAAAACAGGATAAACCACTCCTGAACTACTAAGAGCCAGTTGAAAGGCCTCAACAACATAGTCTGCCTCTCAGCATTATTCATGCCTCTGACCACTAGAGAGCAGACCTGCTGCACTGGCAATAAAAAAAAAAGAAGTGGCTCTTTCTGGGAGAGGGGACTTCAAAACTGCCATTGAGGGGAAAGGGATATAAATTTTAAGCATCACTGAACACAGACTTAAGAAGTCTTGGAGAGACTTATTTTTCATGTTAGTGAAGTAATATGGTATACAACTGGAAACCTAACTATAAAAATATCTACAGTACAGTTATGCAAATAAGGTAATCTTGCATTAAAAAATCTTTATTTCCATATTTATTTTGCAGCTTTACTTCTGCATTCGTCTTCTTTGCCTTGGGCAAAGGAAAATCAAGTTGTTTTACTTTTAATCTAGAATGGTACAGAGATCTATAAGCAACTTTAGTCATTGGGATACAGAGTTATGAGTCTGAAGAGATAAATCTTAGCACTAAATATCTTCTATTCTGAAATGTGGGGGGGGGGGTTTTGTCCCATTCCAAAAAGTACTTTCCCTTCTACGATCATATAATCATATTTCTTCCTACCTCACAGTCATCCTGGCAATTCTGAACATTACACCACCTTGCTATTGGCTCTGGAACAACATCCCACTCTTCTCTGGCTTGCTTGAGAAGATTCACAAAAGTAGACTTCCCTGCAGCTGCAGAAAGAAGCACAAAGCTGATGAGACAGTTTAACTGTGGCACTCATATTCGCTAGAAAATGCCAGAGGCCAAGTTTGAGTAAAGCAAATATTTGATGGGACAGCACTGGTAATAAAACCCATTTTTTTCTACAAATGAAATGTTTAAGTACATACGTATAAAAATGTAGCATTTTTGTAGCCTATTCTTTCAATTTAAAGTATATTTCCCAAGAGAGTGATAGGCAATAGTAAGTGTCTTTAAACTTTTCTGTAGTACTTTTGCCACACATAACTAGATTCTGACTGTATACATGTAATCCATGCACATGTGCATGGATTAAATACACAGTATTCACCACAAAGTACAAGAAGTATTATCCTAAGATGTAAAAATCATACATCTAAAGGCAGAAATATTCCTTGGCATATTAGAAAATCAGGTCTTTAGTGATGTGTCATTTCAGTGACAATGTAATTTATTTTAAGGCTAAATATTTGAGCTGATACTTATTAACTCAAGAATCAGCATTAGCAAGACTGGACTGTCTTTACTGAAGTCATACTGCCCTGTCCTAAGCATGCCTACTGAAAGCTAATCCCAATGGAGTATTAATCCCTATGGAGTATAAATTCAAAAGGAGAGATGTACATCGTTTGCAAACAGACCATCTTGTAGCTCTCTCCTTTTTGGTTTGTTTCTCCCTTAATTACAGTCTCTCTTTGGTTCTGAGGTCTGCTGCCTGTTTGGTGTTTTCAGTACACAACCTGCCCATTTTTCTCTTTTCACTGGCTCCTGTTTCTATACTGGATTCAGTTCAAATTACTTCCATTCTTAAATAATAAAAATTCAAGACCAGTGCTGAATCAGGTTCAAAAGCCTAAATAGTCTCATAATGTTTCTCACAGATGATAGCTAGATGACTATTGGAAGCCCACAAGCAGGATACAAGTTAGCAACAGATATTCCGATGCATACTGCTTCAGTGGCTGGAGCTAAAACATAACTGTTATGCCCAGTAGCAATTCATAGCCTTGTCCAACATGAATTAAAGCCATCCAAGTTGCTGGCCATCACTGTATACAAAATTGCACTTTAACTGTATGCTGTGTGAAGAAGTGACCCCTTTTATGTGCTCTTAAATCTTCAACCATTCAGTTTCACCAGATAATACTGGCTTCTTCTAACATTATAAAAAAGGAAGGAAAACTATTCTGTATGTTTCCTTATTTGGGCTGTCAGAAGACTGAGAATTCTGTTACTAAGTGGCGACTACAGCTTTGGTTTTGTCAATATTATAGTTAAATAATGAAAGGAAAAAACAAAGATGACGTAATATTTAAAAAGCACTTAGCTAAAGTTTGTTTCCTCTACTTTAAACTTTGACCATCTGTTTCCTTGTGCTCCTCTCCTTTCCTAATAGTTTCAGCTTTTTTAAAAAAGTGAAAGTCTATGGGCAAGGTTTGCCTTTTTAACTTATTTACAAAGCAAAACAACAGTACTTTTAGGGCCTAGTCACCCTAAAGGCACCAGACCCCACCTGATTTTCAAAGCTAAACACTCAGTCCTGCTTAGTACTTGAATGGCAATCCACCAGCAAATACCAGGTGCTGTAGGCTACATTTTAGATGAAAGCAGTGGCAAACTATATTTGAATATCCCTTGCCTAAGAAAGCCCTATGAAATTCATGGGGCCACCATAAGTTGACAAGCAACTTGAAGGCACGTGTACACCCATCACCTACCCAATTTTTTAAACAACAAATTTTAGATAAGTCTCACAGCTACTAATCTTCTCTGTGGATTTGTTTCCTAAGTCATTTGATGCATCTTTAAAATAAGTCACTGCAACAACAAGTTCTCATGGTTTCAATTCACTTAACAAACAGGAAGTGCTTATGTAACTGCCACAGATGGCCTTTTTTAAAATTTTGTAGCAATATATTTCCTGTTAGAATATTAACAGGAAATATTGTGAAGCTATCAATAATGCAATATTTTCACCTTCTAATCTGAGTGTTAAGGTCAAATAAAGAGCAGTTTTAAATGTGTAGTTTATTTATTAATTTAAAATCCACACTCTGCATTACCTCACAGGTTCAAGGGAGCTTATCACATTTTGAAAGGATTCAGTTTCCCTTATTGTATCTCACATCCCCTTATTACTTACTTTGATGTCACCTCCGAAAACCCAAGAAATGCTCCTTCCTTCACCATTTGTTTCCTGACAGAGTTCACACTGCACAGGAAGCCCCCCTTTTGACACCCTGTTAGCTGACAACTCGCTCTTTTGATGTTTCCAAATTAAGGACAAGTTCCATTCACTAAACAGGGGTTCCATTCTTTCATCAGTTCTTCTTGCCAATGGAGGCTCACTTGGGCCCATCTGCACACCTCTGCTACTTGCAAAGTGTGCTGAGAGGCGAGGAAAGGTGCTAAGCTAGCTGAGAAACTTTGCATGCAGTGCAATAATTGCTAAAGAAGTGTACGGTTTCTTTTTTTCCCCCCCCTAAAAAGTCAAGCCAAGTTTAACAGCTGGATTTAGCTGCCTTTTTGAGAAGCCTCTGGTTTCAAGGTTTCTTCTGTTGTGGCAGATTAAGCTTTATTGGTATGATGTACCACTTTTAGTGTAAGCTGCTTTGGGAAGTTGTATACCCCCCCAAAAAATAAAATGCCTATCTATCTATCTATCTATCTATCTATCTATCAATAAAATGTCTGTGTGTGAGTGTGTATGTGTGTATGTTAGCATGCACGCTCACGCATATTAATGTTGACTTGTTTTCGAAAGAGCAATAAAGAACAGCTGAAACCCATGACAATCAGGATTCAAAGTCAGGAAGTAGCTATTAAGAAGTTTGCTTTATACCTAGATAACAAATGAACAGTATTGATTTCAAGTTAACCTAGTCATGTATTTCTCTAAAAAATTAACATGTTTTCTATATTGATCTACATGACGCATATATTTCTGTCTTTATGAGGGGCCCACCCCCCAAAATACAAGATTTTCTCATTCAGTCTATATTAGAGGAAAAACTTTCCAGCCCTCAAATAAGTGGACATATTTTATAATAAGGGACACCTGCCAACCCAATAAAAGGACAATCTTTCTGGACATCCCTTACAATAAGAGTCATCAGGCAATGTGTGTGTATCCTGCAACTGTCCCACTTTGACAGGGACAATCTCAATCAATTCTCTGGCATCCCACATTTTCATTTAAATGTTCCAGTTTCTCTCTCCTCCTCCAATTTCCCCCCTTTGTTTTTCTCCCATTCCACCTTAGCTTACTTCAGTTACTGCAAACTGAGTTCAAAACACAAAAACTTGTACTCCAATTAACTCTGCCAGGCTGAGAGGAGGGAGTAGAACCTTGCCTTTCCCAATTAACTCAGGCAAAAAGCAAACTGTTGCAGCCTCTCCCAGTTTGTCTGTTCTTCCTCATTAATAACTTCTGCCATCTTGACCACACCACGATGTTGTACGGCCAACACAGGACCAAGTTTTCCTCTGTGAAATGTTGGACTGCAGGAAATATATATGTATATACTTCTGCCAAAAGAGGCTAGAGGGCTACCTGCTGGGGATGCTGTAGCTGGACATCCTATAATGAGCCAGAGGTGGGGAGATATTCTCTATGACCCATGGGGCCCCTTCCAACTACGATTGTGTGCACACATCTATACTCAGACTTACCAGCAAGATAGGAAGCTGTACCTATCTGTTAAACACAGGGAGGAGGGGAGCTTCATCAGCTCTCATCCTGCAGCCACTAAAAGTGAGTAGGCCCACCTGTAAACTGCAATGAGGAAAGGAGACCCTGACTCCAAGGGTCGTTCACATCTAAAACGATAAGGACCTATCTTGCTGCGCCTTCGGGGTACTATGGCTTTTTTTATTGTTGTGTGCCTTCGCTTCTGATTTATAGCAACCCTAAGGCAAATCTATTACAGGGTTTCCTGGGACTGAGGCCATTTTTGCACTAGTGTTACAGTGCTATTATTCCACTTTCAGCATACTGTGGAATTTCAGGGTTTGTAACTTGGGGAGGGGCCTTTGGAATTCTCAGCCAGAGAGCTCTCTGGCCTCAGTAAACTACAAACCCTAGAATTCCACAGGATGTTGAAAGTGGAATAATAGCGCTATAACACTGTAGTGCGGAAATGGCGTGCGTGACGCGCCCAAGGTCACCCAGTGGGTTTTCATGGCCCCAGCAGAGAATCAAACCCTGGTTTCCAGGGTCTGTAGCCCAATGCTCAAACCGCACCACGAGGCCAGCCCTCAGGGCGTCTTTCCTCAGCCCCAAAGATAAGTACGACGACCACCACCACCCCTTTCCCACGTGAAACAAACTGAAAGGCTGACACTCGGTACGAAGCCCTGGCCTCGTCCTTCCCACGCGTCCTTCCCTCCCCTTACCTATATTGCCTTCGACGGCGATCTTTTTAATACTGTTCTCGGCCCGGCTCCGCTTGGGTGGGGTTGCCATGGAAACCGCGGCGACGGCGCCGAGACGCTCCGGGGAAACGGCGGGACTGAAAGGACAAAAGAGGCCCAGAAAGCGAGGAGGGAGGCGGACGCGCCTCTTTCTCCTCAGCCCCACTCGCCTCAACTTAACTTGCCGCGCGCGCCTCGCCACCCACCCCCTTTTAACTTCCTCGCTGGCGTTCGAATTAGGCGCGCGGTCCTTCGGGGTTGGCTACGCCGCGCGGTGACGTCAGCGCGCAGGCCCCGCCTGCCCGGGTCGCGCGAGGGCCTTCGTCTCCCCTTTCCTCTGCTTGGCGGCTGCTGTTGTTGTTCTTCCTTTGCTCCTCTCCTTGCCTCAGCCGTCAGCAGCTCCCCTACAGGTCCTCGAGAAGGTCATAAAGCATTCGGTGAAACGCGATTTATCTAACGTTTTGGTGCCGCCAGTAAAGCCGGTCGCAGTCGCTTCACATAAGCCGGCGCTGCTTTCAGGGAAAAAGGGGAGGTTAGACGCACGCCGAGCAACGGATTGTGGCTGCAGGTACGTCGTTGAGTTCCGAGTGCATCGCTCAGCTGAAGTGGTTGTCATGGCGACCAAGCACAATTTCTTTCTCCTGGCCAGCGGCGACAGGAGATGGTGAAAGTGGCCTTTTCCGCACTACACTATTATAGCGTGATTATTCCAGTTTCAACATCCTATGGAATCCTGGGGTTTGCAGTTTCGGGTCCCTCCCGAAACTGCAAACCCCAGGATTCCATAGGATGTTGAAACTGGAATAATCGCGCTATCACAGTCTAGTGCAGAAATGGCTGATTCCTGAGAAACTTGAAACTCGGATCGAGGTGCTACATTGTGTTTGCGTAGTGTAAAGCTACACTCATGTAGCGAAATGGTGATTGTGCTACATCACTTTTTTTTGCTGAATACTCACTTTGTGCAACAGATGGCATATCTGCAAATGTGCCCCATGGTGTAATGGAGTATGAACAACAGCTGTCCGTGCAATCCCAGCAAATAAACTGGTTCGCTGAAGGCACCAGAAATCGTTGTGCACTGCCCGAGAATCCGTAACTGCATGTGCAAGGGTTAGGACTTTTCCGCGCTACACTGTTACTGTGCTATTATTCCACTTTCAACATGTTACCGAATCCCGGGGTTTGCAGTTTAGCGCGGGCATTTGGAATTCTCAGCCAGAGAGCTCTTTGGCCTCAAGAAACTGCAAACCCCAGAATTCCACAGGATGTTGAAAGTGGAGTAATAGCGCTATAACAAGTGTAGGGCGGAAACGAATTCTGCTTGTAGACCTGTGGGCATTAAGCGGTAGCCAAAAAGTACAACTGGGTGCACGAGGAAACTTACCTGTGCATAAAACAAGCAAGAGGATGGTAGCCCTAGTTACCCGAGAGACCACCTTATAACCCCTTGGAAGTCATTTGGGAAGGCTGTTCTGGTTGGTGGCACATGCATCTCAGCACCTTTCTGGACTGATTCAGAGCAAGGCATCTAGTGCAGAAATTCCAGATGCTCCAGCCAGTCATGCTTATTTATGCAACCCTTCCGTGTAGTGTCCAAACTGATCTACAGCTGGCCCTCCACATTTGTAGGTTTGACTTCCACAGATTTGATTATTTGCAAGTTTCTCCAACCCCTACCCCCCTACACCTCAAGCGCTTCTTTTCCAGGGGAGACCTCCCTCTCAGCAGCTCCGACCAGGTCATGCAGCCCTTTAAAAACCTGCCTCTGGTCCTCCTCTACCAGCCACTGCCTGGCCAGTTAAGGATGGCTCACAGCCTGATTTCTCAGCGCCACAAACTCTATTCCAGTGCCCCCCCCCAATACATAAGGAAGAAGATGGGGGAGAGAGAGAGGAAGCACAGGGCCACCATGTCGACCCACTCCCCTTCCTTCTCCTTTCTCTGACCTGGTTCGGACCCTGGGCGCCCACTCTCCCCACCATGCTTCAGGCCCCTTTCCACAGACACGCACACGCACACATTTTGATATTTGTGATTCTTCCACTTTTGCGGGGGTCTTGCACCCCTAACCCTAGTGAATGTAGAGGGCATACTGCATTTCAGAGGCAGGGTCACTAGGTCTCGGGGGTTAGGCCTTTTTTCTCTCATCTTCGGAGTGAGGAGGAGGAATCCCAGGGCAAAAGTGTGGCCTTGCAAAAAGTATATGCATTCTAGCCTGTGGATGGCCCCTTCGGGAGTACAAATAGTGAATCAGTTGAGTTTACCAAAGTGTTTGTTCACCACTCAACAATTGATTCAATGGGTCTGTAAACAGTAAAAGAGTTTAGATAAAATAGGCCAGTGCTTTCCCAGCTTTTCCCCAGTCTACTCTGAAGGGCTACTACAGATTCAACTCTCTTGATGGTTCAGTTCACAAGCAGTATTACCTGCCTAAATATCCAAGCTAAAAGATCTCTGTGTCTCTCTGCATTTGCTTAACTAAAGTTCCTCCATTTTGAATTCTAGTTAACTTTAAAGGTTGTTCCTGTTGTCAGCCCCTTGTCCTACTTAAAATTATGCTGACATTAATTGATTAAGTCAATGCCCTGGGTTCACAGCATTGGTTCCTAGTGTTTTGTTATTCTCTGTAAAAACATTTCTTATACTTCATTGCTGGGCAAATACATGTGAGATTCAGGGTTCATTGTTGTTAATCACCAGTTACTTTATTAGCAACCATGTATCAGAACTTTGGTCTTGAGAAAGTAATGATTCTTGGACATATGTGGAATGCTTTATGAAATCAGTCACCTTAATCTATAAAAACTCCTCCTTTTAACAATAAAGGGCCTTTCTCTTTGCTCATGTAAGAAGTGGCTTTGACTGTGTTCTTCCTAAGGGGGAGGGAGTCCCTTTGGCCAAACCTGGGGACCTTTCCAGGCTGACTCAGAGCTCACCCACAGTCATGGGTCTGGCCCCCTTTTTTTGAGAGTTTGGGGGTAACCCGAACAGGTCTACTCTAGCTAAGACTTGTCAAGCCATTGTGTGTGTGTGTGTGTATGTGTAGGATCCAACAGCTCCTAGAGACTGTTTTCTTTTCAAAGCAGAACTTGGAAAACATTTTTGGGTTGGACTGTCATCCATCTTCAAAAGCAGTACCTGCTAAGGTGTTTAAAACAACTAGGAGAAGTGTATTTTTTTCTCCTGTTCAGTGCAATTTGGAAAACTGAATTTCCAGCCAGAGATTTTTTTTTCTCATTTTGTTAAACATTATTATCTGAATGACATACTGTGAGCAACCATGATTGGTGTTTCATGCATCGTGCTTAAAATCGTCAGTGACCAATCCTTGGTCTCAAGTTTGGCCATTAAATCTCAGAGACGAAGATGCTGCTTGCAACCCTCCTGATGGATTGCGTAAATGTTATGTGCCTTCAAGTTGACTCTGACTTCTGGAGACCTCCCCACTCCAGTTTTCTTGTCAAGATTTATTCAGAGGTGGTTTCCTATTGCCTTCCTCTAAGATGGAGAAAATGTGACTTGCCCAAAGTTGCCATGCCTGAGTGGGATATTCAAACCTCACAGTCCAGTCTAGCACTCAAACCACTGCCCTATATTGGCTCTGATACACAAATATTGTATGTTAATGTGTGTATTGTACCTGTCTTATATTTTTTAAAATCTGAGTAGTTAAATACTTACAAAGAAAGCATGGGAAAAATACATAAGCAAATATTCCACCTGTCCTTCTACCTTGCTTACTGTATCAAGAGAAAGGGACAGGTTCTACAATAGAGATGGGCAAAGTGCAGCCATCCATGTTGTTGGACCACAACTCCCACCAGTGTATCCAGTATCTTGAGGGCCATATGTTGCCCGTGCCAGCTTAAATTATGGATTAGACAACCACAGTGGTCTAAGATTAGTGGTAACATACAGTCAAGACCTCACACACAAAATGTAGGCTATTATTTTTTTAAAAAAATCTCTCATATGCAGCAATGGACCTTGGCCCAATTCTAAATGCTAATCTTTCCTTTTAATCCTCAGTTGTGTGATATCAAAGATGCTCAGACAACTGAATATAGGATATGTTGGGAGTTTCTGAAAAAGGAGGCTGATTTCAACCAAACTCAGGTGATTTTAATTTCAGCCTGGTTGCTCTACTATGCATCTACAGACCACGTTGTGGTAACCTACTCCCACATATACCAACCTGGAAGGCTTAGCCCTACCCTGGCTTCCTCACAAAATAATTTAGTTCTTTAGATGTCTTTGTAATTTTAAGGGGAAAGACAGGCCTTCCAGAGCAGAAAATGGCTGCAGAATATTAGCCCCTTCTGCCCTCTGAGACTTATTTTAAGCAATGGAAACTTAGTCCCCAAAAGGAATTTTCCTCCTCTCAAAATTCTCCCCTCCTCCACTCCATCATAAATATCGGATAATGCAACTAAGTAAGTAATTTTCTTTCTTTTTATTAGCTTATATTTTATAAAAATATGGTTAAATTCACTACAACAGAGATGTGCTAAAACTCATAGGGCTGCAATCCTTAACTCCTACATACTTGAGAATAAGCCCCAACTGAACTAAGCTGGGCTTTCTTCTGAACAAACCTGTATAGTAATAATGAGCCAATCCAGTTTCTATTTGTCTGTCTTGACTCACACTGTTCTTGGGTCTAAGCACACTGTAATGCTAGTCAATCTGTTTTCAAATGCAAGCTCTACTTAGCAAGCCTATTCTTCCCAGTGTGGTTATTTCTAGTCTCAGGGATTAGCTAAAAGAAATTAGGAGGGGCTGGAGGGGATGGAAAACTCTTAGTGGAAGTAATGAGCACACATTACTCTCCAACTACTGCTTCTTTAGTAGCAAATGCTCTGTTCCTCAAGCTTTACAACTTTTCAGCACAACCTATTAGAAAACATAGTTTGGCTTCCATCATGTCAGGTTTTAGTGTAATATTCAAGCTTTGATGCAAACATCTTCTGTGTGTAGACTGTGTATATATTGCATATTCTGCCTCATACAGATGCATTGCTTGCATTTGTATTGTTTTTAGGCCTTACTTTTAATTCCACTGTAACTACCTACTTTTTTGTCCAATTCATAGATGTAATTAAGTAGGCCTTAATTATAAAAGCTTTGTCTATGATCAACTAGATCAGCTAGCATCAAAAACTTCCAAAGGGTGGTCTTTGGCGCTGCAAGGGACCAAAACAGCTATTCTGTAATTCCATATTAAGGATTTCAAAATTGACACATGAAACTCTGTGCTGGGAGCCACAGTGAAGCTACCCGTTCTGCACTGGAATTAGCATCCTATGGACACTATCCAGAGGGAAGGGGCCTTCTCTAAAACAAGTGGGGCTAAAGAGAGAGGCAGTATAAGCACAATTGGCCATAGTCTGCTGCTTCTTTTGCACTACAATCCCATGGCCATGTTGGCTGCACGATTTTGGGTACTGTGGTCTAAAAAATAACATTTGCAAGCTCTTCTACTGGTCACAATTTGGTGGGTGGTCTTTCCTCCCACTTTTGGAACTTCCGTTCTTTGCCAACATTTCAGTGCCATGAGTTAAGGAAATGGAAAGCAATTAGTTTCATTTTATTGCTATTAGATTTGCTTGCAATACAAATAGTTCACAAATTCTGGTGAGGTAATTACACACAGTAATTATTATGTCGAATGCTCAGATGTGTACAACATATAGACACATGATTGAATGTACATCTACTAACAAGAACTGGTAAGGATGAGAAGGGGAAGAAAGGCAATCATGGTCAAACATAGCTATTTATTTTTCTTCTTATAAACAGCATTCAGTTACTTACTGAAAAAGCCTAGAATTTATATACTTTTTTCATCCCATCACTTACAACAATCTGTATACATTATTTACATCTTTCCAATACATGTGTTGCAGAATTTCAGACATTCAACTTTTTTTTTAAATCAAAAAGCTGTTTTCTTTTAAAACAAGTAATGATCAATAATGACTACAAATGAAAGTAATATTGGCACAGTCTGCTTTTACAGTACAGGTCTCTGTGTTGCATTTTGTATTTTAAGCCTTTTTGTCCAAGCTGCTTTGAAGTACTTAAAGATGCAGCAGATGTGATTGTGTTGCATTCCCAATACCTTTTTGTCAATCCAAGGACCAGACTTGAGGTGATGTCACTGGGTGAGTTCACGCATGAAGGCAACCTCCAGACATTGCATAAGCCAAGTACCAGGGTGTCCAATTAATTCAATCAGCAGAATCAAACAGTAAGACTTTTCCTGGACTGTGCTATTTCAAACTGCAGAATGGGAGGAGGCTGCATGCTCGAATATTCCCACCACAGAACACACATGGAAAGCTCATCAAGAAGGCAGATTCAAATCTTACAAAGAGTTCTGCTATTCTTGTACATAACAACCATTCTCACCATCACCAAGTGGGGCCTCAAGCTGTAAAATCTTGAGAACTCGATTCTGCTGAATATATAAAACTTGCCTCATTCAGAAGTTGCAGTCATAAAAGATTCTTCAGCCCACATCAAGAAGTCATCCTGTTCCTGAGTGTCACCCTGGTCTAGAGCAGAAAAGCAAGTGGTCTCTTTCAATTTTAAGTTTCCCTTCCATCATGCTACCTCTTAAGACACTGCCAATTAGATGGATCTGTCTGTAGTCTGTGTGTACCAGGATTATCACTGAATAATTATTTTCAAGTCTTTTCCACCTTCACTGCATGTCAAAGGTACTGATTATTATGGCAATATTTAGCAACACACTATCTGCAAATAAATGTATTAAAAATGGAACAAAATGGCCCCTCTAAGATTTGTGTTCCCAAATGACATAGTTATACATGTACAAAAATAATGAATACAGTTTAGTGGCTATAAAAATTAATTTCCCCTAAAAATACAGTAATCTATGAAAAACTATTGAAAGGACAGTGCTCTTTGGGGGAAAAGCAAACAGAAGGATTTTAAAATTTGAAATTGTAGTTTTAGGAGGGAATTATATTTCAAAAAAGGAAATGGTGTGTACAACCAACAGAAACAAGGTGCCAACTAATCTTTTACATATATGTAAGTATCTCACTCTAAAGTGGCTAGTGGTTCTAGAAATGCAGTCTAGAAAACACAAATAGTTCTCACCTATTAAAAAAAATGCTATGCAATCCCACCTCATCCCAATGTTTTAAGTAATATGACAGTGTTGCAATTGAAAAAATGAGCAGGTCCACCTTAATGTTAAATCATAACAGAACTAGTTTTTAATATATAATATAGCACCCCAGGGAAAACAATATATTTTGGCTAGTTTAGGATATTTGCTCAACCAAAAAAGCTAATTTTTAAAAAACTTCAACTTTGTATGGTAATCCAAGGCATGGGTTTAAGAAAAAGGAAGGAAAAATCTTTTTAAAAAAGAAGAGTCAATAGCAGCAAATTGGCCTTTTGCCTTTAAAGGGAGATTGAGAAGGAAATTTCAGTTCTAAAATATTAACAGAGTCTCTGTTTCTCTGTCTTAAGGTTACTACTAATATTCAGTGTTGCATAGTAAGCAGTAAAAGAAAGATTCACATGTACTTGCAAAAGTTTTTCCTTTTGCAGAGTTGTTTCGCCAAAGCCCTGCTACCAGTAACAGCAGAGTATGGGACGTTTAATACTTACACAGTTGGCATGGGTCCCTGATGTTAACATGTAAAGTAGGCATACAATATTTGTGCAGTATTTTAAATTTTAATCATAACAATGTGCACTGCTGGGATCAAATCAATCACTGGCCTAAGAAAGCACAATATAACTGGTCTTTATGGACTTCCATCTACTTTTTTTATCATTGCTTTTACTCAGTCTCATTTAATTGAGGTAGATTACCTCTAGAAGTTATTAATGATATCACTAAGAGAAAGCAATACAGCAGTAACTGTAGTAAGAGCAAAATTGTTTCAGCCTCGTGAAACTCTAAGGCTCTTCCTTCAAAAGGGAAGGAACAAAGGGTAAATAAATGGCTAGATGTGACTAAGAAGTCAATTCCTAGTGTTCAGCATCCAATACTTCATATTAAATAGATATCCAGTATCTAGCAGAATATCCCTTTAAAATTAAAATTAAGATCTAGATTGTGATTTTGTTTTTAATGATACCACAGTGTTTGGTTTTCATGATGCTTGGTCAGCTGAGAAATAAAGGAGAGTTTTAGATTTGCATTTTAATGCACCCTTACACAATAAACAATCTTCTGAAAACATCAAAAATAAGCATTCAGCATCCCAGTGCATACAAAACAGGAAACCTCAGCTTAAACACTGTCTTTGTATCTTAAATGCTTTGTCTTCATATTTAATGCAATCAACAAAGGTTAACCAACAGCACTCTCAGACAGTGATATCCAAGCTTTTAATTTTCAATAAGGAAGTCAACAATGAAATGTAAATCAAAATTTGTATTACTTCTTCCCAATTAGCATTTGAAACTTGACATACTCTGTTCACAGCCTTATTCATCTTCACTATAGTCTCTAAAAGAATGTGATTTCAAGTCCTAAACTTATGCAGTGCAAGTATTATGTCCAAGATAATAACATGACTTTAAAATAAAAACTATTCAAAATTACTATGCAGTACCAGATCCTATAATATTCAACAGGACATGTAGCAGGATCCTCCCTCCCCAATCTCCACTAAAGCAATCTTTTTTTAGGAAGTATTAGAATTACTGTGAGAGTAGGGGACCTTTGGTAAAGTGTCTGTACTTACCAACTTTAAAAAAATAAGATCATCATACTTATTTGAACTTTCAACAAGCATGACTTTCAAAATCAAGCAAGGCCAAAAACAGTACATAACAAAGCACAACAACCAATTTAATTTTCAAGATCAAAAGCATGAATTATGTTGGGCTACATAAAGTGATCATGGCAATGCTTGTTTTTATTTTTTCTGATGTTATAAGGAAATCAAGATCACTTCTCAATCCCAAGAACACACTGTTAACACTGTAATGTTTAAAGAACATGCCACATGTATGTATTCTTACGGACACTAAAACACACTATGAGAAGTGTACATGAGAATCTAAAAAGGATATGCATGCATTTTAAACACTGCAGGTTAATATTTACAGATGCATATGCTTGTTATGTGTTGTCATCAAGATACTAATGTTTGACATGGGGTCCAATTCAGTATAACCCAAGGATAGAGACTACATAAATCAACGCATGTCTGTAAAATCTGTAAAAGTTTTGATGCAGTAGATGACATTATCACGGATTTTATCAGACAATCATGGGATTTTGGATTTAACACTGTATCCTCAGAAAAGTGTCAAGTTTCAGATGCCAAAGAAAAAAGTTTCTTCATGTTCTGTTATGAACACCCTACAGACACTGGTCACTTGATGATAGTCATCTACATGCCTCATTGTAGGATAATGGCTATTTTCTTTGAAAGGACAGGGAAGTAGGCAAAGAAAGAGTGACCAAGCTGCATCAAACTTATGGTGACTAAAATTAAACTGAGATGTGTAAATCAACTTCCAAGACAAAAAAATCCAACTATATTCTGCATACTTAAGAAAATGGATGCATTTACTCTTTCTTCGAAAGGCTGAAAATGCAAAGGGACTATTCAGGATGAATCAAATGACAAGTGTTCTATATGATGAATGGATTGAGACACATTCTATTAATTTGAAAAAAAACTAAGAAACAAATATTTCTCAGTGAACCGGATTTCCTACCCTACATTAAAATGACTATCATAGATTTATTTGAAAGGGTTTTTTTTAAAGGTTGTTTGATAACACCACTGTTCTCTTCTATTTTAATCTGATCCCCTACAAGACTGCTAATTTATGGGAAAGAAAGCTTACAGTATAGTTTTGTCTGTATGGACCACCAAAATAATCTTACTGGCTGATCTAAATCAGAAGTTAATATTTGCAGAAGAAATGTAAGCAACAAAGAAGAAAACAGTCAACCTCATGCTATCCTTGGTCCACCAAATTAACAGATAAGTGTCTCAGTAGGACAGTAAAAAAATTAAAATGAGCCCCTCTCTCACTCCTCCTTCTATAGCCCACATTTATCTCTAAAGGCATTGCTTTATATTAAAAGCTGGAGATCACTGATAGAAGTTTTATGGCTTATTTAAAAAGTTCTACACATTTATTTATATATAACAAGTGTTAGTAAGTGTCCTGGGTAGCAATTTGTGTATTTTGTTTCCAGCAATGTTCTTTGTATGTGCTTTGTACCTCAGAAGAGATTCTGCCAAGGCACTTAGAGAAGGTTAAGTCTCTGTAAAGACCTTCTGAGAATGGGCTACAACTGGCAATGCAGAACCCATACAACCAGCAGTGTCGCATTTCCCAATAAGCATGTTTTCTTTCTTTTTAAACATACATCTTCTTTAAAAAGTACACAATGAACAATAACAGAAAGCCATTTACTGTGTGTGTGTGTCTCACTAAAAGACAAAGGAGTTCCTCTAATAAAAGCACAGAGAATGAATCTATGTTGTCCAAATAAAAACAGAACAAGTTTCCTTTTTTTCTAAAAATCAAAAAAATTTAAAAGACTGCAAACCCCCATACACTTACTTAGGAGTAAGTCCCATGGATCTCAGTTAGTGTGTGGAGAATTACAGCCCAAATCCCTAAAACACCACATGCCTGCTTAAAGAAACAAGTGATTTGCACAAATACATTTCTGCTTATCTGTCCTTTGAAGTGAGTTTTTCAATCAGTTCTTGAAGTGGAGCAAGTTCTCTTCTGTCTATAAGGTTAAATTCCTGCAGGAGGTAGAAACAAAACCAAAACCTCAGTTGGATCTTTAATGGGCTATCTATTAAATTATCAACAGTATCACTTAAACCCAACTAATTAAGAGCAACATTATCTTACAGGTTCTCTAAAAGAGTAGATAATGCTAGAGAATCAACATAATATGCAGGAACACAAAGAATGGCCACAGAAACCTAATATAAGGTTTACATAAAGACTCACATTTGATGGAGAAGAAGTGTAGTAAATTTTAATTGTAGAGACGATTTAACAGAAAAAGTTTTTCAAGTTGCTACTGTTGAAAAGGTCAGAACGAAACCTAATGGGAAGGTCCTCTTTTCACCTCTTCAAGCATGAGCAGACAGTCACAGGTTCAGCTTTTGTGGTAGGTAAGAAGAGTTCCAGTTCCCTAACTAGAACTCTACAATGCTCTGGAACCTGTACAACATTGGTGCAGACCTGGTATTTTAGGAACGCATAAATACAATGCTTTTAATTATGGGTTAGTGGCTCTATGGTAATGGAACTTCTAATAATAATGAACTTCTAATAATAGAAATCTGCTGCTGCAAGCTACACAAGATGTGATACGGGACTTACTGCCATTCTAGATAAAAACTATTCCAGGTTTTGTATCTTATTCTGATAATCATATTTGTATATTCTTAAATAGGCGGTGAAAATGCACTATGGTTGGTATTTAGGCACATTCACACATTAATGTACATTATCACATAGCATCACACAGGACAGAAAAGTGGCTCATATGTCAAGCCCTTAACATTTCAGCTTTGGTTACGGAAAATCAAATCTGCTTTCATCATATGGTGGCAAAAAAAGGAGTTAAAATCAGACAGCAGAGGCTACAGTTTCATCCATCCCTTCTCTCCATAATGCTTCCACTGAATATATTTATATGTATATTTTATACATATGAATTTTTTTTAAAAAAAATATATAGCTTTATGACACAGAATATCATTGGGAAGAAGGTACAACCTACCAGACATGGCAGCACCTTTAAGGTCACACCAAAGAACATTTAAGGTTTTGAAAAAATATTGCCTAAAGTGCCAGAAATGTGAAGAGACTTGGAGTCTGGATTCCACTTTAGAAGGAGTAATGCCACAGTGACCTCTGCAATAATTTACCTGAACAAAAAAGATAAAGTGCTTGAAGGATGTGTTCAGATGTGCTTCTTCTTGAAGTTGGATCACTGGATCAAAATGCTGGTGGTAGATGTGAGCATACACTCTGAAGAGACGTTTTAGGATGGTCTTAGCTACTGACATGAAGTTCTTTGGGAAAGGAACACCTAGAAATCAATCAAAAGAAGTCTTCATTTTTATATTCCAGTCTAATAGCTGCTTACAAAAGCTATCATACTCAGGACTTGTCTAGATATTAGCTCTCTGTCACTCATAGTAAAATCACTGAAACAAAAACATTCGAAAGTTAAAAAAAAACTTACTGTCATTTACACAAAGGTGCCATTACACAGTCAGTGAATGATAACAGAATCTGCTGAGTATTTCAGAAATTTAACAAAACTCAACATAAACAAGCCCCATTTTATCATTTACAAAATCAGTTAAAAGGTGATTTCAGGACTCAAGCCATTGTCTCAGAACAGAACAATGTTTTGCATGGATTTGGAACAATGATGTATTTAAAACAATTTTATTTACAGAACAATGAAGTTGGTGAGCATGAGGAGGAAAAATACCATAGTAAGCAAGTGTACCAACCGCCTCCTAAAACATATGTGTTGTTTCTTAAAACTAACTGTCTAACAATAACACGCCAACAAGAGCATAACGGTACTCAAATAAAATGGTTCCTGAGGTTTCCCACATTACTGCTTTTTCTCTAAGGAAGGGAAACAGATGTTGCTGTTAAAAAAATAAAGGAAGCACTGAAAATGAAGCTGTTCATGTCCTTTTTTAAAAACCCTTTTTTAAAAAATACCTATTTTGGATGGAAATAATGTCTCATCATCCAGCTGGTCCTGAACCCAGGTCATAAGGTAATCAATGTACTTTGGTGCTGAGCACTTGATTGGCTTCTTTATGTTTGTCCCATCTGCCCAGTGGTACTCATATCTGGAATGGAAAGGAAATGAAAGAAAATAATCTGCAGTCTATATACGCTCAACAAAGACCTGCTTTAGATGTTCTCTAGGCTTTAGAAATGCCCAGGTTCATTTTACTTCTTTTTAAATCATCAAGTATACCTCTTCCTCAATCACAAGCAACCTCAGTTTCAAAAGCAGTTAGTGGCGTGGCAGGAGGTACTGCTGTTTAACTTACAAAACACAGCAGTTCCCTGGACACACAATACTAATAGCGCATGTCTTAGATACCAGCCAATGAGAATTAAATCTAATATTCCATCTTGCAAACAATATTAAAACCAAAACACTGAAGTCTAATGACACTATGAACAGAAAATACAGGAAAAAAATAGTTTACCCTTAAGCATAAATCAGTAATAGATCGTTCCCAAACACTAAACAAATTCAAATGAGATATCTGTTTGCTATTGTTGCTATTCATTCAATTTATAACCCAGATTTCTTCATTAAGAGCCGATGGTAGCTGCACAGGTGTGGCTCTGCCATGCTTGTAATTCATCATAGTACCTAGACTCTCTCATCTTATTTATTTCCTGCCCTATGCCAAACATCTCAGGCCAACTTACAAATACCATTAATAAGGTAAAATCACATTTAAAACATAACGAGTTAAAAACAGATTTAAAAGATTTAAAAGTTTTTAAAACTAAGTACAACAGTATTTGGGCTGAACTAGTGAAGCTCAAGGACCTTGATGAACAGGGAAATTTTAACTTGGTGCCTAAATGAAGTGAGTATTGGTGCCAGTCAAGACCTCCAGGGGAGGGCATTCCATAGTTGTGATGCTACAGCCAAGAAGGCCCTCTCTCACGTTCCAAAACAGTGTATTGACCTCACTGGTGGGACACAGAGGAGGGTCCACCCAGCAGATCTTAATCCCTGGGCAGGCACACATGGGAGAAGTGCTCCCTCAAGTATCAAGGCCTCAAGCTATTCAAGGCTTTAAATGTCATCACAGGCACCTTGAATTCTTGATATTCTGCCTACTCTACTTTTTATATGCTATCTCCCTCTTTAAAAAGCCAGCATGGTGTAGTGGTTTGAGTACTAGACTATGTGTAGATCAAGACAGTACCACTCTATTCTGCTTTGGTTAGACCTCATATGGAATACTGTGCACCTCATTTCAAGGAGGATAATGATCAGGCTGGAGCGTGTCCAGAGCAGGGCGACCTAAATGGTGAAGGGTCTGGAAGCCAGGTCCTATGAGGAGCAGCTTAGGGAGCTGGGTATGTTTAGTCTGCAGAAGAGAAGGTTAAGAGGGGACATGATAGCCATGTTTAAATATCTGAAGGGATGCCATGTCGAGGAGGGAGTGGGCTTGTTTCCCACTGCTCTAGAGACTAGGACAAGGAGCACTGGATTCAAACTGCAGGAAGCAATGGACTACAAGGAGCAATGGATTCAAACTGCAGGAAGAGAGATTCCACTTAAACCTCAGGAAGAACTTCCTGACGGTCACAGCTGTTTGGCAGTGGAATACACTGCCTCAATGGAGTGTGGTGGAGTCTCCTTCCTTGGAGGTTTTTAAGCAGAGGCTGGATGGCCATCTGTCGGGAGTACTTTGATGTGGGTTCCTGCATGGCCAGGGGTTGAACTGGATGGCCCCTGTGGTCTCTTCCAACTCTATGACTCTAGAGACCACAGTTCAAATCCCTGCTCAGCCAAAGAAACTCACTTGGTAACCTTGCACAAGAAACTCTCTTTCCGCCCCAAAGGAGGCAAAGACAAACCCCTCTGAACAAATCTTGCCAAGAAAACCCCACAATAGGGAGTCAGCATAATCAGAAACAACTTGAAGGCACACAGCAACAACTGCTCTCTTTTCTGAAGCCTGGTTAGACATGTCACTGTTATGCTAATCAGTCAATTACACATATTGCAGACCAAACCGTTTAGCTAAGTATTTTTTTAAAGACATCAAAATTCTCATTTTGACATTCAAAAGTAGAACTAAAGGACAACTTTTGAACATGCTCATCAGACAAAGAGTAAGTAATGTAAGGAAAAATATAAGATGTATTAATATGCAGATATCTATGTTTATAAATGTTCCTCTCCTATTGCAACAATATCAGTTACTAGCTGTGAGTAGCAGCCACAGGCCACTTGGCCAAATGGTGCCCACTATGTGAAACTATGTCCAGTTCCAGTTGCCAGTCTTGGGTTGCAAGGGCAATGTGGAGGCAGTGGCATTTGTGGGTGGTGGATTTTCCAGTGAACCACATTGTATAGATGGGTTTCCTGTGTCCTGGCTTCCGCGGTTTAGAGACGTGCTTGAAAACAAACCGGGCAGATACTATTTGCAAGACTCTGCAGTTCAAAGTCAGAGCAGAAGTTATCTACTTTTTGCTCCCTTGTGGACCAACTCTGCTCAATCCCCGCTGCCCTACTTTTGTGTACACCTTCCCTGTCCCCAGCGTCCCTGTTGAATTCTGCAAAAAATCACCTCTCAGGCAAAGAACAAAAAAGTACAAAATGAGAATTCAAACAACATTATTTCAAGCTCTTTAAGTTCATAAAAATTGCAGTGAAGGGCACAATTTGCTCCCTAAACTAGATGACTGTTGAAAATAAAATTTAAAAGTAGAACTTATTTTCTGTTTCATTATTTCATCACTGCAGTTGGTAATCACAAGCATCCTTACTTTGGACCTGCAGACATCACTGGGCAGCTCTCCTCTGTGCAGAAATCTGTAATAGTCCCATAAAGCATATTGATCTGGTTGAAGAAATCCACAGCTATTAAGAAAAAAAAAGAGTGACACATTTAGTAGGTAACTAGCAAGAGGGAACCAATGTGGTATAGTGGTTTGAGCTCTTGACTATGACTCAAATCTCTGCTCAACTATGGAAACCCACTGGCTGACCTTGGGCAAGTCAACTCTCCCAGTCTCTGAGGAGGACAAAGCCAAACCTCCTCTGAACAAATTTTGCCAAGAAAACTCAGTGACAAGTTTGCCTTAGGGCCACCATAAGTCGGAAATGACCTGAAGGCATACAACAACAACAATCTAGAATTATATCCTTCCACTTGCCAAATAGGCATTATGCTGTAAGGCAGTTGCAAACAGCTTCTCAGCAAAGCTGGTCTATTGTGGTTGATACCTTCATTTACAAAGGAAAGGCAGGTCAAAAAAATAGACCCACTCTTAAGAAACACTTGCAGAACAAGATACAAGCATTCTTATAATTTTGAAACTAGTGTGAACAAGCTTGTAATTACATTTATTTATTTGAAACTCTTTATATATGCCCAACTGGCATTGCCCCTGGTCCAGTTTACAAATCTATAGAATCTACAGAGCTTTACTTTTCCCAAAACCAAAGTGTATGGAGAAATAATTTTATCTTTGGTCCCATTTATACAAGAGGAAAAAGAAAACAGAAACAATTTATGTGTGTAGACTGTTATTCAACTAAAGTAATATGCAGAAGGCTGAAGACTGAGTAATCAGTCACAGTTTTAACTGACTGAACAAATAATTTGTTAAATTTGCATAATTGTTCATGAATAACAGAAAAAGCATACTTCGTTATTCAGTCAGCAATACACATATTATGGTAGACACTATCCTATAATATACCTTCCTGTAAAAGAATGCCTCATTTAAGATGATTGCTACTACCCAAAAAAAAAAAAAATAAATCACAACACAAAATGTTATTTGTATAAACATTTTAAATGTTTTTAGAATTTACTGCCCAACTACCTTAGAGACCTATTGCTATCAGATCAAAAGCTGTTTTTTAAAAAGCCAGTTAATTACTCACAATGACATATAAAATGCTATTTTGCAAAGGAAACCTTTACTGTATGATGAACCCAGTGAATGACTATCAGCAATAAAAGAAACATCTCTGATACTGACACCATCTAAACCAGGGAGGGCAAATATGGAAGAAATCATTTCTCAAAATACTTAAGTTGATTATATTCCACTGTCTGGAATCTTTGTGCTAGTTATTTCTAGAGGACTTGTATTTAAAAACTGGCCTTGAAAACAGCTGTGCAGCTGGTCTTGTTTTAGTTTGGCTGCAGACACAGTAATAGCACCAATGGATCTGTGACCTTCTATATAATCTCACTGGCTGATATCTGGGGGAAAATTCTGACAACTTCAGTGCCATTGCCATTAAACTACTACTAAGATCATATCCTCATTCCAGCAAAACTCACCATGCACTTCAAGTGCAGTCAGGGAACACTGGAATTAAAGTCCCTTATATTCTAGATTATTCATTCATTCTTACCCTGATACCCTCAGACCAAACCAAAATAAATAAGGAACTGAGCATTGTATAAGCTACTGATCAGGGGATTCATATTTTGATTGCTGGTATTAATCACTAGCACATGTAAAAGGACCATGCTACTGTGAGGAAGGATTGCCTTTCTCCAGGGAACTGTAGTTTTAATAAGGGATAGACAAATACAGTTTTCACTTTTTTTCTATAGCTATGTTGACAGGTATCCACATGTACACACCCTGGTAATCAGTTTAACAACAAGCTTCAACTGTTCAGTGAGTCAGATGGAAAGATGCTAGATTCACAGAACCATAAATAAGAACTTCTATGGAACACAGATTGCTATTCAAGATAGGAAACTCCTATATAGCTGGTCATGTAAATATTAAGCTCATCTTTTTGCCAATTGCCCCTTCACCAGAAAGGACAAATACCTTCTCCTTGCCCAACAAATTCTGAGATACCCTCACATAAATTCACTGAATTCCACGCATGTCCTTACTGGAGGACAGATTCCCCATGTAGAAGAAACCCCCTGGAAAATAAACTTCCACATATAAGAGCTGTCTTAACAGGACAGATGGCCTGCCCTTCTGTATATCCCCTATCTGAGTAACCAACACTGTTTGTCTTGGTAATGAAGCACCATCTCTTATTGTCAAAGGTCAAGGTATGCAGTGCACAGCTAATAAATTGTGCGTGATCCAAAAGGCTTCTTTCTGAGTCACAAGCTCCTGCCAACATGTTTCCTCTACTGATGGCTGCGGCACAATATCAGAAAGTCTCTTGAAAGAATTAATAAAGAACTCTGCATCTACTACATTTTAAGATATTGGGATTCCTGGAAAATTGTTGTACAGTGGCCCTTCCACTTTTGCAAGGGTTGGGGTACAGAACCCTCCAACAGTGCAAAAACCATGAATAATTCTCCCACCTGTTCCCCTTCCCATTTCCTTCTGGGGCTACCCACTGCCCGTTCCCATGCAAAACGGAAGGCAATGGGAGTGGGGGAAGGCTTGCATGAGCCTTCTTTTCCTTTCTCCCTCTGGAGCTCCCTCCTTCCCTATCCCATGCAAAACAGAAGGGAATGGAAGGTGGGTTCATTTTGCCCTGGCACTGAGGACTTGCGTGAGCCTTCCCCACCCCTCTATTCCTTTCCGTTTTGCTCAGTATAAGTTCTCTGCATTGGGGCAAAATGCATAGGAATGGCAGGGGGACCTCCAGAAGGGGAAAGGAAGGCTCGCACAAACTTTCCCCCACCTCCCATTCCCTTCTGTTTTCCATGGGAACCCAAGAAGGGGGGAGCTCCAGAGGAGGAAAGGAAGGCTCACTCAAGCTTTCCCCACCCGCCATTCCCTTCCATTCTGCCTCAGCGCGAGGTCTCTATGCCAAGGCAAAATGCATGGGAGTGGTGGGGAAGGCATTTGTGCTTGTGAATAATCAGACTTGCAAAAGTCAAACCCATGAATGTGGAGGGAAGGCTGTATGTATGAAATGTATGCTTATGCAACAAAATGGGACTCTCTTCATTCAAGTATTCCAGACTCAAATCTGACATTCCCTTCTAGCAAAGGTGGTGAAAGGAGGCTTCTGGTTCAAGAACCCAAAAAAGAATCATAAGTCAATATGCATGTCACAGGAAGAACCCAATGAAGACAAGCAGGGTGAAAAAAAAGTTAAAGGGACTGCCTAGACCAAGAAGCTATGAAAGAGTTGTCCATACAGAAAAGCAGAAGCAAGCAAGAACAAGACAGGGCTTTATAAGCTAGAAGAACATGTCTTCTGACAAAAAGAAGGAATCCACAGGATGGAAGACTGATCCCGGAACAGGAAGAATCAGGAACTACTTTGTTCTCTCTGTTTGTATAAGGGTCTGTTCCTTTGCCACTAGTCATGACATTATCAGACTGAGCCCATTTCATAAAGATTATAGTATTCCACAACAAAAGAGTGGCATCTCTTCCAGTCAAAGCCTGGGTGGCTCTGGATGTCATGATCTTTTAGTTTCAATCACCCATGTGTAAAAAAAGGAATACTGACAGGGGACTGAAAGTACTGAAGTTTTTTAAAAAAAAAAATTATCCACTGAAATGTTGCAGAAGCATGGTTTTAATAAAATCAATTTGTCACCTGAAGATTTAGTTTGATGACCTCTCAATAGTCTCTGAAATTAAAAGCAATGTGTCAGATTCTGTAGGAGGGTATATTTAAGTGGCAGTTTATCCAACTAGAACAAATGTTATTTGGTGAGTAGAAATTAATACTAGAACAGTTGTTTCAGCTAATTGAAGGTGGTATAAAAGAGGCATTGCCACACAAGAGGAATACACTCATCTTGCTGTTACCTCTGGTAAATACATTTTGCAAGCAGTAGGAAAGAAATAATGAGTGTTTACACTATTCATTTTGTCACTTCTTTTCAGTGTAGTACCCATCTCTAGGCTGAGAGGGAGAACTGCTAATGTCTGGCCAAGATACTTACTGTTGCTTACATGAAGCTTGCACATCACAACCCAGGGAATGGGGAGGAAGGTACAACATGCGTAACAGGAAATTACAAATCATAAAATGATAATCCAGGACTAGGAACATCAGAGGTGAATTTAGGAAAAGGTCGTAAGAAAAAGTCTCAAAACTTAACATCTGTGAGTGAAAAACGCTTTCTATTTATGTGTGCAAACACAAATACATATTTGACCTTGTGGCAGAAATGTAGATAATGGAATTGCTTCTCTATGCAAACATCCTTTTTGCTTAGAGAGGCTCTTCCTATCTTTTTACTCTCTGACTCAGTACTCATCAGTGTTAACACTGTGTGGAAGGACAATTATGTTAGTTCAGAGCTTCCAAGTGTTTAGGGTACTTCAGGCTCTTGCAGCCCTTCAAATAGAGGAAATTCCCCAGATGTGAGGGGTCATACTCACAACTTGCTGGACATAAGAGAGCCACATTTCCAGGCCGATTGTCCCACCCTGTGAATGTTTTTTTTAAACTGCATTTTTAAATTACTCCAAAAAATCCCTCTTACAGCTTCTAAGGACACAGGGGACAATTTCACTATATTTTACCAGCACTACTCCACTTTTTAGGATTAGGAGATGCCTTTTTTCCAAACAGAATGTGACTGGAACATCTTTTTTAATACATCCCCTGACACCTAAACTCAAACCAGCTTGGGAGGAGACAAAAGCTTGACTAAATTGTTCCCCTAGCCACTGGAGGAGAGGGGCCCTTTTTGGTTTAAAAGGTCAGAGGTGGGGACAAGAAACTGCATACAGCCCATGAGCCACATCTTGATTATTCTACAGCAGCCACTCCTGTTTAGAATAATCTGTTTAGAATAATCTTTATTATCTGCAAACTACAGGCTGAGATGTAGTTGGCTTAATTTGAAAGAGCGCGACCTTTTTGAGGCCACCAACTGAATTCTTTATCTAAGAAAAGGTTCAAAATAGTGTATTACAAGTTCATAGTTCAGTCTTTAAGCTGAGAAATACTGGACATTCCAGACATTTTTAGACCTCATCATCCCTCACCACTGGCTATATGGTGAGCTATGAGTTCCTTAGCCCTGCCTTGGGCATTAGGCTATCCCCAAATACTATTTTAGGTTTCCATGTTTTCTTCTAGTTTCATGGCACAGCATTTTCACATGAACAAAAAACTGTTTATTCTAACAACTGATGTCTCCTGTCAGTTGGGGAAGGGCATGCCTGTACAGGAAAACAGCTGTAGCTAAAATCCAAGTGAGTAGAATCTCCCAGGCTATTTTCAGCTGTCAGTGTTAGCTAAAAACAGTGATTATGACATTTCTTTAAAGAACAACAACCAATTTTTAAACAAAAAAAAATGGATAAGGAAAATCCCCAGTAATGGTGGCATGTATTTCAGCCTCATACATTCTTGCTGCCCTATTTGATAAGCAATACCGTAAATCTAGTAGATATCTAGTAGATAAGCAGTACCGTAAATCTAGTAGATATGCTCATGAAAAGACAGAGAGCTGACAATCACTGGTAGGTAAATCAGGCCTATGAAGCCTATAACCCATTAATTGAACACAGACCTCAGGTACAAACCACAACCTGCCAAGGTCGTATCAGCTCCCTCCCCAATTTTTGTAAACCCCATCATACAAGAAACTTAGTAAAGAAACTGATGAATTAGATTCACAATGGTAGGTCAAAAGCTTTGAGGGCTCATGCTATATAAACATTATCAATAGCCAGATATCCATTATCTACTTCTCCATTCACCAGAGAAAAGTGTTCATGACTAGGCCAGCAAAGGACAGATCCCCTATATCCAGAGTTGTAATTTGTGTTATGGGTTGGAGAAGGTAAGAACAAAAATCTTTTTCAAGTATGAGAAGAGGCTTCCTGCTCTTTGTTACCTTCAGCTCACCCAAGCAAAAAAGTTAAGATTATAACTTTCTAAGGGATCCCAGTCTGCAAATAGTTGAGGGGAGGGTGAAGAGCTGGCAACTATTATGTTAAACCAATATAGGTAAACCCCATAATTATAGTTGACTGTGAAAGTGAAAGCAAACACTGATTTATGCAACACCAAAGACAGGCAAATATACTTTGGTATGTACTTTGGTTTTGATTTGTTTGCCACCTGTTCACATAATATGCCTAAGCAAGACCACAGTTATGTAGCAGCTATCACTGGCATATTCCCTCATTCTTACAGGAAAAAAGGTTCTTCCTGCAACTACAGGGAGGCTTGCTAAAAATAAATATAGTGGTTACATCATGCCACAAACTATATGAAATCTCTTTATGTTAACAACCTGTAGGAAGTATATGTTCTCATAAGGCAAAAGGACATCCCTTATGACCAGTTATCAATCCATTTAAGTTCCCAAAACCATACAGGAGACAAAAAAGTCAAGTTACTTACTGTTCACAGCAACCCATTCATTTAGGTCTTCGCCCTCAGGCAACATAACAGCCATCCTCAGGTTGCCACTTCCCAGAGTGGCTTCTGCATGCTTCAGTAGCTCATATTGGTGGGAGCCTTCAGGTATATTCTTCTTTGGTTTAAAAGTTTTAGAAGAACGGCTACCACTGTAAAAGGAGAAAAACATTTTGGTTTAAAGAAGCTTTTGCACAGGAGGAAGAAAAAAAATTCATGATATGGTTCCTCTTTCCCAGATACATATTCTAATGCATTAGAAATGTCTTTCCCCAGACACCAGCTACTAACACAAATGATTAAAACAGGAGGAAAAAAGGAAACACTGTGTGCTTAATCGGTTGTGCATCATGAGCCAAATGTGTCTCTTATTATACACTACATTCATATGGTATGAACTAACCCTCTCTCTAGGGGACAATATAAAATTTCTTTGATGTATTTGGGCAGTATGTGTTTCTTAAATTCCCCTGAACTTAATGGGATGTCAGCCCTGAAAAGTAAATTTAGAATCTTAACATAGAGCAATTTAGTGCCACTTCAAAATTCTCTATCATATTTTTTGCTACTGGAAGTATATTAATTCTTAAATAAAAGAGATGGAGGATAGATCAGCAGAAATTCAGATTATGGAAAATTCATTCACACAGCTGCATGGGAGACATTTCTCTATGCTGCAATCCCACCTAGGGTGCTCATCAAGCAGAAAGATCGATACCACAGACCCTATCAAACATCTGTTTGAGACTGTGCACATGAGTGTGCCACGGGGCCAACTCCTGCATGAATGAAGTTGTGTGTGAATGAGACCATGATCACAGACAAAACCAGAGGTGGTGCCTTCAAGAAAGGAAGAGTCAGGAATGTATACAAACAGAGAGGAAGGTGCAGAAGGACCACTTCAGTATAACATAACAAGCCCTCATAATTTCAATGGGTGCATGCACAAACAGACAGACATTTTTCTACATCAGGAATCAGGAACCTCCACATTGCAAGAATCCCCTGTCTGGCCTGCAAGCCTCTACTACAGTCATCCCTCCACATTTGCTAGGGTTGTGGCATAGGACCCCTGTGAAGGTGAAAAAACCATGAATAACTGTAGGTCCTCCCAAACCATATTTAACACAAAAAAAGTATGATCACTATATTCGACCCACCATGCATTCCTTTGAGGCATCAGGGTTCCTTCATAAGGCAGAAATGAGTGGCTGGTGGGGCTTACTGCCACCTCCACTGCTGCCCCACACCATTTTTAATAGGGACTTACTAGTCTCATTCACAGTTTCTCAGTCTCACAAGACTTGCAATCCCTATTAAAAATGGCACAGGGAGGCAGCAAAGGTGACGGCAAATAATCCGTGAATAATAAAATCCACAAAAGTGAAACCTGCAAACATGGAGGGCTGACTGTACTATTAACACCAGTAGGCAACTGGAGATAAGAGAGTACTTTAAGGCATTTACTTTTTTAAAACCTTTCAGAGAACTGAGCTATGTTTTATAAGCCTGCAATGTGTTGCACTGGAGCTCACCCTTTAGTAGACACACAGAGAACTGAACTGCACTATGCACACCTGAACTCTGTTGCATAGGGGCTTACTTTTGAAGAAGATATTTACAGAATTACACTGAACTGAAAGCTGCTGACCTAGGCTATACCTACAGGCTACCCAGACACTGAAAAGACACCAATTTAGTTTGAATGATGTAATCACATCATGCGATTTCAAACCAGAGCATCACATGCCTTCAAGCTACTGAAATAAAAGCTTACATCAGTGTTTCTTTAACTTCTTGAATCTGGGGCCTCACTCCTAAACATACTCTATCTTGTGATTCTCACCCAACCCAATAGCAACCATCCAATCCACAGGGGAATATGCAAAAACTCTTCAGATAACTGTATATGTACAGCTTCCAGAAAAGATCTGTGAGGAGTAATCCCCCATTGACATTAGAAGAACAGAGAAGGGTATCTCTGAGCTTCCTCCCTGCCACCCAAAAAACCATATGTGCTCAAAACCACTATAAGAACAAAGGGGCAACCCTTTTCACCCGTTGAGACAATAGCAATAGTATATGTATTTCTATACCGTTTATCAGCTAAGTGCTCTCTAAGCGGTTTACAATGTATTTTAGCTAATTGCCCCCAACAAGCTGGGTAATCATTTTACCGACCTACGGAATGATGGAAGGTTGAGTCAACCTGGAGCCTAGCAGGATTGAACTCACAGACTTGTGGCTGTAGTACCAGCATTTAACCACTGCACCACCAGGGCAGTGGTAATTAGGGAGTTCCCACAAATCCAACATGGACTAGTGAGAAATCTCTGTTAGGAGGTTGTCAAGCAGCTCAGATTCTGACCTGAAGCAAAATAGTAACTTAACTGTTTCTAGATCCTATAATTTCCTGAACTTGAAAACCTCCCAAGATACGTCTGTCAAGAGGGGCATGGGGCATAGCCTTATTTCACAACTAATGAAATAACCTACAGAATGCCATAGCACTTTCTGCTATAGCAGACTTGGAGCATTATCACTCTGGAAAAAAAGATTTAGATCATTCCAAAAGGCTCTGTGTGTGCTTATTAAAAAATGTTACTTCTTTCATTTTGGCTGGCTCTCTTAATCAAAGACATCACAATGGTTTTCACAGCCAAAAAGATAGAATCAATCTGTCAACTTTTCCACAAGGAGGATGGAAGACTTTAGATGATCACACTTTCATCATGATCACACGACTGTGGAGTCACTGTAGTATAGTGGTTTGAGTGTTCGACTCTGACCCTGGAAACCTGTTTGCCTTAGGATCACTTTAAATTGGAGACATCTTGAAGGCAGACAACAACAACGAAGTGTAAAATATACTAACAAAAGTCTGAAAGAAAATCTTCCATAGAATGAAACCAATCAACTTTATGATTTGCAATAGGTTGTTGTTGTTGTTGTTGTTGTTGTCGCTGTTGTGTTCCTTCAAGTCATTTCTGACTTATGCTGACTTTAAGGCAAACCTATCATAGGGTTTTCTATAGGCTGAGAGTGTGTGACGCGCCCAAAGGTCACCCAGTGGGTTTCCGTGGCCAAGCAGGGATTTGAACCCTGGTCTTCAGAGTTATAGTCCAATGCTCAAATGAGTACCTAAGCCAAAATACAATTAATCGTCTTGATATAAAAATACACTGAACTAACACACACAATCAAGGCTGAGCGAGACAGGAAAGGAGGCAATCGTGTCATAGAGATTCACTTGAGACACAGAGCCTGGTTGTAAAATCATTAGCCAAACTGCATCTTTCCCAAATGCAAACAGCACATTTGCATAGTGAAATTTACAAAACAGCTCCATAAAGTGCACTGTTTTACTTAATAAACGTTTATGCATTCCTTTATTAAATATTTCCAGAGTGCATTACATGAAGAAATAAAAATTAATACACAATGCATATACCAATAAAAGGAAGAAAAATAGCAGAAATATCTGTAGTTAAGTATAGGAAGGCAGGCAAAGTGTGGCCTGCAAGCTCCAGGCACCCTCAGGACTATTTTTGTGGCCCCTCAGGTGAAAAATGCTATTTTTTTAAGGTTTCCAGGCCATTTTGTTCCAAGAGAGGCTCACCTCTCCCCAAAAAATACCTCTCTTTGGCATAAAATATCCTGGCATGCCCAGAATGTGGCGATAATGCTCCCATGCCCCCAGAGGGCATTCGGGTGCAGAAATTTATTTTTTGCAGCAAATGTGGCCTTCCAAGGCTGCCCACAGTTGCCCACACAATATTTAAGAACACTAGCAGCTCTGTACTTTCTTGCATTATTACACATGATTTATGGTGAACTTAAGGCAAACCTATCTATCGTAATGGGATTCAGTAACAGAGATGAAAATACCAGCCATGTATCAGAAACACAAGGCAAAAGATATCAAGAAAAACAAAGGGCTCTATGATGTATCTTCCACAAAATAGCTGCAAAAAAATTTCAAGTTTCTTTAGAAACTTCTTTCCAAACAAGTTTCTTATGACTAGTACATGTGACAAGAGGGTACAACTGTTTTATACAGTCTGCAGGAACATCTTAAGTCAACACCTTACCATCTCCCAGTGTTTATAATCTATTATAATAAGGCTGTAGAAATTACTGAGATAATGCATGCATGAAAACTAAATGGAGAAGATTCAGATGTTGGTACATGTGACTGACCCAGTGTAGCCAATTTCGCTGCTGCAGCTCACTAAAATGATACAGAGGCTGAAGAGGCCCTACTGATGGGATCTACTATAGTCCACAGGACGAGTATCCCTCCATCAAAATTGGGCAGAGGCACCATTTACAATCAGAGTATCATGAATTAACAAAAATACCTTGGAAAAGAGGCTGCCTGTTTGTAATCAATCCACCCAAGCATTTTATGTTCTCTCTGAACACATTTGACTGCAGCAGGCCTTTACTGTAGGAGACTGAACAAGATGGTCCACTCCCGGAAACTTACAGAATCCAAAGAACTGAATGTTCTGTGGGATTTTCTGGAAGTATAGTGCAGGTGGCATAGATTAAGAAGTGAGTACAACAGAAAATTAACAATAGCTGTTCATGGTGCCTATTATGCACCCAAAAGGGTCTTGGCTTGTTTTCATTATTTCTTCCTTGACCTGCTGCCCAGCACATTATTCGAGCTGGTGAGGAACTTTTTGTGGTCAGACTCAGAGAGACCAGGAGCAGAACCAACAGCTACCTGCTCTGATAAATTTGTGAGATACTTCAACGGTTGGTCACATCTGCACATGACCCCACAGTTATCACAATGCCTGCACAGTAGCCCACATTCCATATAGTCAGGCTGGTGATGATATTTGAAACTGTAAATAGCCTGAGACCTTGATATGCAAAAAAGATCCTCAACCCATACAGAACTTGCCTGACCATTGAGATTTGCTGGAGAAGCTCTCCTCTGTTTTCCAAAAGTGGGAGCAATAAACTACAAGAAGACATGGAAGAGGGATTTTTCTACAACAGCACCCTGATTGTGGGTGCCCAGCTGGTAGTAACTTTGACTTCCTTGCAGCACCAGGCTAAAATCACTCTTTGCTAAATGTTTCAGGAACTACAGATCACAGCTTGAATCTGAATAAATACGACTTAAAACTGTTTTAAGTTGTTTAAGATTGTTTCATATGAAACAATTTATAATGTTTTCCATTGTTTAAATTGCTCTTACTGATTTTAATTGTTTTTGGTCTGTATACCACTCTTAGATCTTATGATACAGGGCAATATAAATATTGAAAGATAATACGTAAATAATAAAATCTGCTTTAATGGTAAGCAAACACTTAGTGATATCATTGAAACATTACAGGTCTTTTGCATCACATTCTCAATTGCAGAGCTCCTGAACGTTGCCATCTACCATAGGAGGATGAGAGTCTACAGGTAGTTAGACAGAATTCAATGTCAGCATCAACCCACAATTGCTAGGGCTGCTATGGTGGTCTCAACAAACTGAACTATAGTTTAAATTGCTTTCCCTTACAAGTGATGCACAAAGTTATTACTTGTATGGGAAAACACCTCATTAAGAAATTCTAATTGAGAATTGAGCGAAACATGCAGAAATAGCAAATGGTACCATTCTTTCTAGGGGAGGAATTACATGCTTGAATGCTTACTTGTGTGATAAACTTCCTGTAATGGAGAAGACTAATCCAAATCTCTTTCTCTGACATGTTATCATTGCACAAGTATGAAAAGTTGTTGCTGTTTTTAATTTGGTGGAAACATTTTATCTCTGCAGTCTTCCACTTGAAATGCTATTGTGGCAGATTTGAACTGGCTCTCCCTGCAGGTCATTTTCTGCTCCTCTTACCTACTGTGCATTTTAATTTAGTTAACATCAGACTTTATTATAATCACTATAGCATCTATCCTGATATATTTTTAAATGCTAGTAATGGCGTTCAAGGCTTTATGTAACACTACTTTAACTTTAGTCCTAAAGAACAGAGTGACTAAGTTACAGAACATCACAGCTATAGGTGTGTTCAGCTTCCATTTGCCATACACACTGCATTTTGTGAAGCTGTAGTTCATAATACTGGCCTTTGGAATGATGTGAAGTATTAATCAAGTCAGTTTATTAGGAACATTCATTCCTGGCAGATCACTGACAAAAGGGTACTTTTAGCTCAAATTTATACAGTATTGTGCATGCTGAAGCTGTGGTTGGGTTTAACTCTGCAGAGGATAATATGGTATGCATGTTCATTTCAGACACAGATGAATATACACAGCAAAGCTAAACAATTAGGAGAACAGCGGAGCCAGGACACGTCATCTCTATCTGAAAATTTCTTTGAATGTGAATTTTTGTGGCCCTCCACCAAAACTTAGGGTGTTTCCTTCTCCCCTTTTAAGAAAAAGGATGTATGAAAAAGGTCTGAGCTTTTTCTGAGACATCTTGCAATTCCCAGTACACAATGCACTCATTCTTGGGCTGGACAACTATGTTGTTACCCTCTAAGTATTTACACATAATTATACCATTACAATGTATCATACAGAAGTCTCAGTGCTTTTGTCCCTATGGAGTGAGCTTGGCTTCTTCCCACCTTTACAACACAAATGACAAACATCTGATTAAAACACCAACATCTTGACACACACCCAGCCCTGTACTCATCCCTTGAACTTTTAAAATGTGGAACACAGATTTATTTAATTAAAATTACACTTGCCCCCTAAACCATCACTTTTCAAATTGTTGAAAGACTGCTTGAATGAGAATGTAGTTTCACATATCACGGGTTCTAGCCAACAGAAGAACAACCACAGTGTCCCATAAGCACTGTTGTTTTTGTTTTGAGCCTTCCAGTCATTTCTGACTTATGGCGACCCTAAGGCAAATCTCTCACAGGGTTTTCTTAGCAAGATCTGTTCAGAGGGAATTTGGCTTTGCCTTACACTGAGGCTGAGAGAGTATGCCCAAGATTACCCAGTGGGTTTCCATGGTTGAACAGAGATTCGAACATGGCTGGGTAGGGATTTGGACTCTGGTCTCCACAGTCATAGTCCAATGCCACTGAATCTCATAATCATAGCATGAAATAAAGCTACTGAGAGAAACCTAAAATCATATTTCTCACAATTAACAAGCTATTATTACACTGGTGTCTGTATGCTAAATCTGTAGTTCATTTTAAGGAAGAATTCAGATCCAAAAGAAAATGCAATATCAATTTCCTGTCAAGCTGGAACAGTTTAACTTCATACCTTGTAAATGCAATCTTTAAGAGCTGCTATCCTAAGTGTTCTATTTACAGTTTCTTTTACAGTTCTTGCAGAAACTGCTACAAAGTAGACAATGAGAGAACAAGAGATTTTTAAAAAGAAGTGTGTAACTAAACTAAATTATTAGGTTCTTATTTGCTAGTACAATTTTAGGGAAGAAAATGATGAACAACTGAAACTGCTAAAGCTGAATCCGGTCATTACCCAAAACACTCTGAGTCTCCAGGAAGTCAAATAGATACTTTCCCTACCACTTGCTACCCACAATCTGCAAACTGGAGATGCCAGGGATTCAACTTAGGCCCTTCTCCAGGTCTTTGTCAAAACGTAATGTAAGTATCTACCAACTCTTACAAAAACATACAGCAAGTCAAAGAAATGAAGCATAACAGACATAAGTATCATCCCAAATTTGCACCTCATATTTAGCCATAAAATGACACCTCTCTGAAAAAAAGACAGGCCTAAATGCTCCCGAAGACATGTGTTCTTCTAGTCTACAATTAAACAAGTCTGTCAGAATCATGCATAATTTAGATATGGCTAAATAAATTTTACTTCTAACATTAAAAAAAAAGGGTGACAAGTAAAATGTGCTAAGTCAAAAAGTCACAACTGTTTATTTCTTGCTCAGGTCTAAGGTCTCTCTTAATCTTGACTATAAGACAAGAACAGCTCAGAAAATCCTCAACAGATACTACGCATAACACCAGCAAAAGAGATAGACAAACTGGAGCACTAAAGTATTATATTACATGTTTAACTGCATGCAATCCCCTTTCGGTATTAATTCACAATCCATCTAATGAATCCATTCACAGTTGTACCTCCCATCTAGATGCAAATATTATTTGTGCTAGCTTAAAAAAGAAACCTCTGAACGTCTGTCATTGTCCTTTGGTATTCTAATTTACATTTCAAAGGTATCCGCGCCCAAATCAAATAACCAACTCAACATCTGATACAAACATCCAGTTGTCTCACATTTATAATGTGATCTCAGTGGTTGTTTGAAAAATACACAACCACAAAACAATTTCAGTTTCCTCCAAGCCTTATTCAGTAATAAAAATCCACACAGAAATACATGTTTTGGCTGCAACTACCCATAAACATCCAATAATAATACAGTCACTCCTCCACATTAGCTAGGGTTAGCAGCACAGAACCGTGTGAAAGTGGAAAAACCATGAATAACTCTAGGCCCTACGAAATGCACATATTTAACATGCAAAAAAAGTACGATCACCATGTTCAACCCACCTTAGATTCCTTTGAGGCATCAGGGTTCCTTCACAAGGCAGAAGTGGGGGGCTGGTGGGGCTCACTGCTGCCCCACACCATTTTTAAGAGGGACTTACAAGCCTTGTTCACAGTTTCTCAGTCTCACGAGGCTTGCAGTCCCTATTAAAAATGGCATAGGGAGGCAGCAGAGGTGACAGCAAATAATCTATGAATAAGCAAATCCACGAAAGTGGAACCTGCAAATGTGGAAGACTAACTATACACTATAAAGTGAAAGATTCTTTTTTTAAAAAATTCAAAGCTGAGAACTCTATTTTTACACGTTCAGGAATCAATGTGCTATTGTTCATGTAACTAGAATGGCATCATCCATCCACAAGAGGGAAGTATTAGCAGCCACAGGGAACCCTGAGCTTTGCAGAAGTACAAAAAATGACCCCATCTTAAAAAAACAATATTGAAAGAACCCCAAAACAATCCAAAGATGACTGAATGGCCACAGAAAGTCATGGAAGCAAGGAGAGAACAGCAAAAATGAGTAAGGAGTTGGTAGTTTTTGGAGATGTCATAGCTGACTAAAAAATTGAAAAAAAGCACTCTAATACTCAGCTCCCAATTGTGATATTATAAGCTGTTCCTTCGGTAGAAAAATAAGACAGCCAAGTGTACTGCTTTAAGGATGTCCTAAGCACAGTGTGGCAAAGAAAATGGCATAGTTGCTGCTACAACTTTGATGTAATTCCTGTATCACTTAGGAGTACAGCTGCTGCCGGATTATCCTGCATCATGTTGATCTTTATTTGAACAGAAGAACATTTTTCTCCAGGATGGCTCATGCTGACATGGCTGAAGATACAAGTATTCTACACTTAACTTCACTCAAGAATGTCTTTTATCCAATCATACCAGCTCTAGTAAATTCAAGTCACCTCCTTGCATGCCCCAGATGCACAGCAAACTGAATTAGATTCTAGCTACTTTAAAGGAGCTTTCAAATTTGAGTAATCTGAACATATAACAGGCTCCACCCTGTCTCCTGCTCTTGAGTAGAAGGAACCCTCAAATTTTATCAGCTGCCATCACCCACTAATTCATCCAATAACTCAGTAACTTAGTGAGAAATAACTGAGGGGTTTAACTTGCACTTTTTCCCACTTCTGACTCTGCAAAGATTTCTTCTCCCCATCCTGTGGGAGATAAGAATCCTATATACACATATGCACACTTGGAGCAAAGGCACATCAAGGGAAAGTGGAAAAGAAGAGATTTTTTAAGGAAAGCTTTTATGCTAAGTAAGCAATCTTCCATTAGGAAAAAGGTATTTTGTACATGAAGGTACCTTACTTCAGGCACTACTTAAGAGTGAAAAAAAAACCAGACTAAGTCATATTCAGTTGAGGTTAAAAAGAAAACATAAGCCCTAACACAACTAGCTGAGCATTCTTATTTCACTCACAATTCAGATGTATGTTCATGGGAAGTAGGGAATCTGGATCCCTTGTCCAGCCTATGACCAAACCTCCCTAGCAATGGTGAGACAGGTAGCACCTCCCCTACTTCTCCATCAGTCCCAAAGTGTATCAAGTCTCTCTTGTGCCTTATGGCGCACTTCTCACAAGCTGGTCATGCCCACTGGACAATTTCTACCATCATCGCTGTTGCTCCTCCATGATGCTGACCTCCAAGAAATGTAACCTAACCTATGAGGTGCAGTTAAGGGCCAGTTACCCACACTCAGAACAGAGTTTGTCTGAATCTCAATGGAAGTTGCTTTGCTGCTGCCAATGGATTTGAAATTTTATTGTATTTTATTGCCATTTGTCCCTGGTTTCCACATGGCCAAGATATCCCTCTAGATCATCTTAGCTGACAACAGAAGTAAAATCTGAGATAAAACATAGGCCTGTGACTTTTCTTTCTGGTATGGTTTTTAACATCTTTGCCTAGTGAAGATGCTAGTGAATCTTTGAAAACCTGCATGATCTATTCTGTACATTTTTGTTGGCCAATAAAAGTATCACTGTTTTGTGGGTTTTGGATTTTGCTGTATTTTGCAGCATGGCTAACATGGCCAGACCTGAATATCTAACCTATCATATAATTAACCCTTTGTTTATCTGGAGAAGAGACTATATCCCTGAGCTGTTTTGCCCAGATAATGGAAGAACCAATTATGTCACACACCCTAAACCTACGACAGTCTAGAAATGGCTGGAAGAACACTGGCTGTTGTTTTAACCTATAACATACAAAAAAGTTAAAACATATATGCAAACATGCAATACTACAGGTTAGTTACATTATCAAACATGTGGGAAAATTCTCACTTAACGTCCCACCAATCCTCTGCATTGAGAGGGCATCTGCCACATAGTTGGAACTTCCAGACATATGTTGAATGCCAAAGGCAAAATCTTGGAATGACAAGTTCCACTGGAAAAGTTTCTTATTAGTTCCCCAGACTGTGCAGAGCCATCAAAGAGCTGCAGGGCCAGTCTGGAAAGTATAGCAGTGTGTTCCCATACATATGGCTTCAACTTGGCAAGTGCATACACCATGGTGTAACATTTCTTCTCTGGAATGAACCACCTGGACTCTCTCACAGAAAGCTTCTTTCTGAGGAACAAAACAGGATGTAAGATGCCATCTTGACACCCCTTTATCAAAACTGTTGCATCAGAAATGTTTCAATGCTTCTGTTGGAAGCATCTGTAGTGACGATAAACAGCTTGTCCAAGTTAGGCACCATCAGCGGTGGATCTGACATACAGACGTATTTCAGTGACTCGAGCGCTTCTTGACACTCAGCTGAGTGTTTCACTGCCTTAACCTTCTTTTTGGAACCTGACAGATCTGTTAGGGGTGCCAACGTTTGGCTAGAGTTGGGCACAAATCTTCTGTAATACCTGGTCAAAACATTGAACCTGCTTCCTGAACCAGGTAGTAGGCCAGTTATGAACAGTCTCCACTTTAGGTTGCAAGTGCACATTGACACTTCTTGGCCTTGAATGTCAGTCAAGCATCTCTGATGCATTTAAGATAATCTCAAAAGTGTTTTAGCAGATTGTCCCAGGAGTGAAAGACTGCAATGTTACAGCAAAGTCCCCACAACCCCTCAGCAGAGAGTCCACCAACCTCTGGAAAGGTGCAATTGCACTGTATAGACCAAAAGGAAGCACAAACAGGCCTAAGTCCGTTTTTAGGTCTCAGGGCCCAAACTGTTGAATTTATGGATGACTACCACAGCTTTCTTCTAGCTGTTTCCATTCAAGGTGTTACTTCAACCACATAATACATTTTTACGATTACCCAGTGACACTGACAAGCTTTACCATTCTTGCACTTGGTGTTATTGTTCTATGCCTTCAAGTCATTTTCTGCTCAAGGCAACTCTAAGGTGACCCTACCACAGGGTTTCCTGGCAAGATTTGTTCAGAGAGGGTTTGCCATTGCCCTTCTGTGAGGCAGAGAGGGTGTGACTCACCCAAGGTCACCCACCAGGTTTCCATGCTGAGTGAGGATTTGAACCCTCATCTTCCACAGTCTTAGTCCTGCATTCAAACCACTACACCACACTGGTTCCTATGCTTTTAAATGGTCATAAACATGAGGCAGTTAGGAAATCAACATTTCTTTGAACAGGACCATCTTGTCTCCTCAGAAGCCAAACCAAAAATTTACAGTAAAATGTCAACTTCAGTTTCATGCTCATTAAAATGCTGCTCTGGCACAGACAGTGCCTAAGATTTCTGTTAAAGTAGAGATTACTCTCTCCTTCTCCAGACGGATGTTAACAGGAAATACATCTGCCTGCTACCCCAAATTACATATTCAGAACAATACTTCCCCTTTTTGGCTGCCTGCCCAAAATAGAGGCTGAGCAGAGAACTTTTTTCAGCACACAGAGAGTATAATCAGAACCCTTCAGGTATGTGTATATATTTAGTAACTGTTGCATTCCAGTTCCAGCATATTCAGTTCCCAGATACTCTATGAAACAATTAAATAAAGGAGACTACTGAAATTAGCTTGAACACTAGTTGTAAAAAGTAAAAAATGTTGTGGCTGTGTATTTTTTGCATTACTCTTCATTCTTTGTCAGCTTTCTTTGTTGAAGAAACAAGATTGTTTTATCAAGAATTCTCACACAGTGACAAAGTGCCTCTGGAAAATACAAAAGTATAAGCCGTGACAAAGAGTACAACATTTCAGATACAGCATACCTTCACAACTGATAATATGTCCACCAACACCAAAGAAGTGAAAGTTTTCTTTGTAGCATAATGGTACAAAACTGTGATCCACAGTAAGCAGTCACTATTAATTACTTAAAATGCTGACGAAGCTGAGAGCCAATCCCACTGACTTCTTAAGAAGCACATATGATGTAAATATAATACACTGTGTTTTTAAAAAAATGTTCTCCAGTTAGTGAAAAAGTACCTTCAGGCATCTTAAAATACCAGTTGCTAGGGAGCAACATGTGAAAGGACACCACCTTTATGCTCTGCATGTGGCCAAAAATATGAAAAATTGCCCCCACAATCCTAAACGTGCAAGAGAATATTTTGAATAAAAACTTTCTTAGCTTTTGGTTTAATTGTTTCTATTTTGAAAAAGAAAAAATGGTGAGTGGTGATGTAACCCTCCAAGGGCTACGAAAGATATATGCAGCCCCCAGGCCTTAGAGAGTCATCCATTCCTGCTATAAAAGAAGTCTCCTATACTTTTACAGTATTTTTGCTTCACCCTTCAACCTGCTAGTTTTCCTCCAACACAATTATTTTAAAACATCAGCAAACACCTTGTACTTGGTTCTCTTTACTGTCACCTTTTAAAAACAGATTTCGGAAGTCTGAAAGCTTAAAGCTCTCAAACTTATTTTTATTTTAAAACACTTATAGTCAAAATCAAATTTAAGGGCCTCATATTCATTTCCTAACATTTATTATAATGCTGTTCTGGATCTATTTTTGCAGCGCTGCTACTACTCATTTGGTTTGTGGCCTTTTCTTTTAAACAAAGGACAAAGCTCACTGAATGTAATATTTGCTTCCCTTACAAATGGAAGTATTAATTTATTCAAGAGCAGTCTCTCCTTATCCTACTCAAGAGCCTCACTACATCAAAGGTTTAAGAGAGGAAATCTGTGGAAGACAGAAATACTGCAACAGCTGCTGGAAACCATTTAGAAGTGTTTGCATACATGGAACTATAGGTATACAACTTCTGGCCCTGGGGACATACACAGACCTCTCTAAGCCCCAAAGCTACCATGACCAACTCAATTTTCCCTGCACCTCAGGTAGCGATTTGCTGGCATGGGGCGTGGGAGGGACCAAAAAATACCATTTCCCCTGCTTTTCCTCAAAAAATTACAAAAGTTTTGAAAATTGGATTAGTAATATTTTCCTTTAGAATGATGAATGAAATGTTTCATACAAGCTACTCATATATTTACTCACACAAAATGATTTCTAAAAATTATGTCTCACATAAAAGTTTTACTGTTACAATGTCTGCTATCAGATAATTGCAATTCCTGGTCTAGGCTTCCTTTTTTCCAGTTCTTTTCATGAGAATGAGTGCATCCTGTCTGCTTGCCCCTATGGAAAACTAGAGGAGACTAACAAAATTTCTTCACTTTACTAATGATCTAATTTTTCCCTTTTCCTCCCAAGGAACTAGCAAAATGAAAAGTCCCTCAAAGTTCAGGCATTCCTTACAGTTCATGAGTGTGTAACTCCAGTTGTAGCCCACAATGTTTACAGTAAATTCAATTTATAATAAGTACTTCAATAAACTGCACTGTTAATATACCAAACATGATAATTTTAAACCAAATCCAGTTATATATAGTACATTTTATCTTCCTAAAATACAAAATGATATGTGAAGAGCTCTAATATTGCATTTTCTTTCCACTCTTCCTAAAACGTCTATATTTTTCCATGGCTTCAAAATTTTTAGAAATTATACATCTCTATTCCCAGCTGTCTGGACTGGGGGATGCAGGTGGGGGAAGAAGAAAGGATAAGCCACTATTTATCCTGGCTTCCAAGACCAGTGTTATTCCAAGACTGCAGTAGCAGCAGGAAAAGTGATCTTGGTGGAGATTACTGCCAATGATGATCCCAGTTCCAAGAGCATCATTTCCCCATAGCTAGTAGCTGTCAAGACAATGATAATCAGTTATTGCTGAGAATATGCTGGGAGGGAGACAGAAAGTATGTCTACGTATGTACCAAATGCACGGGACCAAGAATCTTGTGCAGCCCTGTGCTAAATAAACCAGCCAAAGGAAGATGTAATTTGACAATAGGAGTTTTGTTGTTCTTGTTCTACCATAAAATCCAAGAAGGGGGAAGCAGGAGCAACTCTTTCTAGGTTTTGAGAAAGGATTCTTTTGGAAAATATGATCTGATTAATGTTAACACAAAACTGAACATGGTTACACCATGTTCTCTCTTAGCACAGCACATCACCATTGAGGTATCACTTTCATACATGTGCAAAATGGATACAACTGTGACATCATGACATCCTATAGCAAGAGCAGCTAAATCCAAAGAATACAAGGCCAAAGATCATTTAGATGCAGACAGGTAAGAACTGCAGTACTGGAGGAAGCCAGGTTATGAATTCTAGTGACAGCAACAAATAAGCCATCTTTTTTATTCAAGAGAATTGCTCTGAATAATTATATTTCACAATGCATCAGCACAGAGACTATAAACATTGAGGGATCTTGAAAGAAGGAGTTCAAAAGCTGTTTCAATACAAGGATGGATCCCTACAGAAATGAGATACAAAGAGGAAAGAGACAGGACAGAACAGCCATGAAGAAGGAAAAACAATAACCATTAAAGACAAGGAATGGAGGAAGTGATCAGTGAGTATAAATTCACATTCAGATGAAAGAAAACAGTAGAAGCCAAAAGCAGTACAGAGACAACTAAGGAAATTTAGATTCTTCATTATACTATAAAATAGCAATACTTATTAAAGACCTAGCAAAATCTTATGATTCTTTATAGAAAATTAAATCTGAGCTCAATAGCACTTATTGTCATGTGCCTTTAGGTAATTTCTGACTTATGGCAAACCTGAGGTGATCTTATGGAGGTTGCCGGGGCTGAAAGTGTGTGATGCACCCAAGGTAACCCAGTGGGTTTCGACCGCCAAGCGAGGAATCAAATCTTGGTGTCCAGGGTCACAGTTCAATGCTCAAACCACTACACTACGCTGGCTCTCCAACAGCACTGAACTTTCCAGTAAGCATGTTTGAGATAGCAATCCAAGTATGAGGTCATAGATGGTTCCAAATCCATACGCTGTCTTCCCAACTCCTGATTATGGAAGTTACTTTTTGGCTATTACAGGTCCTAATAACTGACAAAACACAAAACATTAGATCATGTGGCAAGTCACATGATCTAATGACCATTATCATTCACTATAGCAGTATATTTCATAATTCAAACTGCAAAAGAAAAAAAAATTAGAAGTCAATGGTCTGACTGACTCACTTCTCCAGCAACAATGTTCTACAGGCTTGCAAACACCCTTTTATTCACAGAGGCCTTGTCATTTAAATTGGTCCACAGGCAGAACTGGGTTACAACTGGTTGGCTGCTGTTTATTTCTTGTTGCTTTCTTTAAATAAATTTTTGATATATTTTAATTGAGATCAGTTTTTAAAAGATATTTTACTGTTAGCTATCTTCTCTTTTGGCAGAAAGGTATGATATACCCTAATAATGAATAAACAAATAAACCATTAGATGGAGTTAATGGTAAATAGGATTCCCCTTTAATCAAGACCTGCAACCATCATCTAGTGTAATGCTGGCTTCATACCAGAATTAAATGGAAACCCTGGTAAATGTTAACCATGGTGAAGAAAGGGCTGGAATTCGTTCCCAAATGGTTGCTGGCTGGACATAGGGAAAGCAGAAGTAGAACGCGCTGGTTTTCTGCCTCTTCTTAAAAGGAGTCAGCATCTGCTCAAGACCTATATATGATTCAGGAACTGTACAACAAAATGGAAATTATTTAAAGAGACATACAACAATACATGAATTGCAGTAATATTAATTATACTGAAGTGAAAGCTCTAGGGGTAGCCAGAGAAATTCTATTTAAGTTTTAAAGGGCTATTCGTTTCTATAGTTTCTGACAGCTTTCAAAAAGAAGAACACACAGAAAATGAATCTGCTAGCCTGGGGCAAATACTTAAACTTCTAAAGCTAAACATAGGACTAGAATGTTAGAATACAGGCACAAATGTTAGAATAGGGTTCAAAACACGAATAATGATCTCTAATCATCATAGATCAGTTCTTAAAACTACCCCTGCACCAGAGTAATATGCTGAAGACTTCAATTATTATGAAGCAGCAAAAAGTTTTAGAACTCCTCTTTGTTGTCTTGGAAGAGTCAGAGTCCTATTCTAAATAGCAGGAAAGATCTGCTGTTCCAGGATATTTAGGAACTGCCCTTCAACATACTTAGGTTCCATAAAGTCTAATTCAATTAGAGATCAATTTTAATTAGATTAATTTGACTAGCTCTCTAATTCTTACATGGGGAAGGAACTTCTTGTGGCAGAAGCAGTATAATATATACAGCTGTTCCTTGTGTCCAATGAATAATAATCCAAACAGCTAGTTCCCTGCAGAGCAATCACCATCATCCCTCCTGCACTGCCTTCTTCCCAGTTTGAGACTCAAGACAACTTACAACAGTTAAAACAAACATACCTAAAGATTAAAAAAATTAAAAATCTAATTAAACTATCAAAAAATTAATACCTGTTAAAAGCATAAATCATTAAAAATGTTACCTAAGCTAAAGATATCCAAGAGAGAAAAGTAATGTTTCTACCCACAAAGATAACGTAAGAATGATTACAGGGTGCTTCAACTAGGATTTTAATTTGTGTAGCACTTTCATTGTATTACATTTTACTGTTCTTAAATCTCATAGACACTCCCTTGTATCATGACCAAATAAGCCTGGTAGAGTAAGTGAAGCCTTCCCACTCAGATTGTAAAGACTGGAGCAACTTATATAAAAGCATGAGAGAAAGTCCCTTAGTGATAATAATCTGGCCTCCAGCAGTTTCAGGCCCTACGAATAAAAAGTAACATCTAGAACATGGCTTAGTACCTAACTGGCAGCCAGTACAGAACTTTCAGCATAGAAGTCATCACATGTGGTAAGAAGCTCCATGAACAAAATAATCCTTTGACTATCATCTGCATTAGCAGTTTTCCAACCATACTCAAGGGCAGACCCACATACAGGCTTTCTCCATTTATCTGACAAGTTAAGGACCAGAGCACTGTCAGAAAACAGAACTAGTTGAAAAAGCAGAACCGACGTACTGTACTAGACTGTACTATAGGGAGCATGAAGGGCCAAAGCTAACAAAATGGATTTCAACAGAGAGAAATGTAGGGTCCTGCACTTGGGCAGAAAAAATGAAAGTCACAAGTATGGGATGGGGGACATGTGGCTGGATAGTAGTACATGTGAAAAGGATCTAGGAGTCTTGGTAGACTACAAGCTGAACATGAGCCAGCAGTGTGACGTGGCAGCCAAGAAAGCCAACGTGATTCTTGGTTGCATCAATAGGAGTATGGTGTCTAGATTGAGGGACGTAATGGTACCACTCTATTCTGCATTGGTTAGGCCCCATTTGGAATACTGTGTCCAGTTCTGGGCAGCTCAATTCAAGAAGGATGTCGACAAGCTGGAACGTGTCCAGAGGAGGGTGACCAAAATGGTGAAGGGTCTGGAAGCCATGCCCTATGAAGAACGCCTTAGGGAGCTGGGTATGTTTAGTCTGCAGAAGAGAAGGTTAAAGGGGGACGTGATAGCCATGTTTAAATATTTGAAGGGATGTCATGTTGAGGAGGGAGCGGGCTTGTTCTCTACCGCTCCAGAGACTAGGACAAGGAGCAATGGATTCAGGCTGCAGGAAAGGAGATTCCACTTGAACCTCAGGAAGAACTTCCTGACGGTCAGAGCTGTCCGGGAGTGGAATATGCTGCCTCGGAGTGTGGTGGAGTCTCCTTCTTTGGAGGTTTTTAAGCAGAGGCTGGATGGCCATCTGTTGGGAATGCTTTGATAGGTGTTCCTGCATGGCAGGGGGTTGGACTGGATGGCCCCTGGGGTCTCTTCCAACTCTATGATTCTATGATTCTATGACAGAGGCTCACTTGGGACCAACTGAACATACGCTGCTTGCAAAGTCTCTAAACCAGTTTAACACCATTTTCCCCTCTCAGTTTGCTTTGCAAACAGTGTGGGCACGCAGGTAGTTCCAAGCAAGCCTTCCTAAGCAAGAAGACGTGATAAAAGAGCAGCACCCCTGTTGAATTAATGGAACTTGTCCTTAATTTGGAAGCATCAAAAGAGCAAGTCTTCAGATAACAGGGCATCAAAAGGTGGGACCTTCCTGTCATGCACACATTACAATGTTCCAACCATGAGAATACCAATATATAATTACTGTGCTCAAATTAACCCTATCAAGGAGTGGTTGCAGCTATAATATAGGTAAAGAGTATTCTTCTGCCACTGAGACTACCTGGGCCTCCAAAATAACAAAGATGCATCTGAGAGTATGCTCAGATTATACAGTTTACCCTGTAAGGAAGTAAAATCACATCCAGGACAGCTAAATTACCTAACTCCCAGACCTAGAACTGCTCATTTACAGAGTCTATATCTTACCAAAACTGATTTTCTGCTGTTTGACCTCATCCAGCCCACCACTTTACCTAGGTCATATACAATGACAGCAAGACATTACAAACACATGTGTCCCAAAGGTTTTCAAAGTCCATCTTAATATCCTTATTATACAAAATTGTTTAGACTTAGTTTAAGAGGCATGCAAGAAAAACTGGCCTCGTTGCACTCCAGAATATTTTTTTAAAATATTCAGCATTTTTAGTTTTCTTAAATAGATCTGAATTACACAATTTAGAAAGGGTTTTTCTTACATGGTGTCCTCTGGATATTTTGGACTAGAGCTCCTATCATTACTGGTCATGTAGACTAGGACTGACAGCAGTTCTAGCCCCAAATGTCTAAAGGCTGAGGAAGGATGTTCTAGAATCTCTGAGGCTTCTTAAATATATGCAGCAAGATTAAAGTGAAATCTTAGATGTATAATTTATTTAGATTGCTCAAACATGATTTTGGCAAATAAACTTGGTTTTGTGCATAAAGCCACCAACCTTTCACACAGGGATTTACATAATCAAAAGGCTATTTACTCTATTAGATATAACACAAAAAGGCTACTGAGAAATGAAGAGTTTAAGCAAAGGATGCCTTTTCCCCCATGGGGTTCTTTTTCATAGGTAATTTAAATAATTCTAAGAAGCAGTGGTATACTGCCATATGGTACGCCTACAAGAACTATCTTTAACATCTTTCTGGGAATTGCAGGCTATGCTTTCTGCAACTGTGCAGTAATTTATTCTTAAAGAAACACTGTCAAACTGACTTAGCTGAAAGTATGGATGTCAAATTTCCAATGACATGCTACTATCCAACAGCACAGTCTTACGAGCTAGAGCACAATGATAACAGCCACTCAAAGTATTAATGCTGATGTCTCACCACAGCCACACTAAACCCATTTTCCCTACCAGAGAAGAAGCACATTTGTAATGGGTAGCTACAAGTCATTATCTACATGTATTCTTTCCCTTTAAAAAGTAAATATCAACAGCAAACACCATCCCTTTTTGAACTGTTAAAAGTTCTTCTTAGAAATATATGTATTTAGTGCTTATTTTAAAAAAAGTATATATCATGGTTCCTGCCAAGAGTTAACTGGCTGATGGCTTGTAATCTGTAATACAGTTCTGTTTTATTGTTGTATAATTCACTGTACATAGTTTATAAATTTCTAAATGAGAAGATGTCCATAAATATTTTAATTACACTTTTCTTGGTCAATAACCACAATGAGATCTAAAGTTCTGCTATGAAAAAGAGAAGCTGATCTTTTTCTCTTTGAAAACAAACTGAGGAGGAAAAAATGAGAGACCCTCTTCCCTCTTTCATTTCCCGTCATGCTTACTAGCGAAGGGGGCAGGCATAATTTAAAATATTTATAGATTTAAAAATTCCTAAATGACGTACAAAAAAATTATAAAACACCAAAACAGAAATATATTAAAAATCACAAGGTTCAACAAGGCTCAAAAGCACTTAACCACTAAATGGTTAGGAAAAGCCATGAGAAACAAATGTATTTTTAAAAAAGCACTGAAAATACACGCCTATTGGTGCTTAAGGTATCATGGAGTGGAAGTCATTCCAGAAGTAAGACATCAGCTCATTGTCATACTGCCATATGATAGAACTTTGCAAGATGTGACACAGACACAACCTTCTATGTGGAACACAGAGGTCCAACATGGGGGAAGATGATCTTTCAGACAGACTGGTTCTAAGTTGTAATTAGGTCGCAAAAGCCTCAAAACAAAGATAAAAAGTAACTATCTTGCCCTCTTCATTTTCTTTAACAGGATGAGAAGAAAGGGTAAATGACCTAAATTTCCAGATATTTCTGAACAGTCAGCTGCTCTTATCAATCTCAAATGTCATGAATATTTTTCTCAATAATGCAGTTTAGATTACAGAGTCTAGGATTGGCTTTGGCAAGCAGAACGAATACATACCAAGAGCTTACAGTCAAAAGTTATCATCAACCTTAATTTTGTTGAAAGATGCATATATTACCAACAGAAGACTCTACTAGGTCAAGCCATGTTTTTTAAAGCAGACTTCTTAAGCACATCATCTTTTTTTTCTCCTTTGATTTATTTATTAATATTAATACAATCTAATTCACAGTGAAAGTAATTTACATTCAAAAAAGAAAAAGAAAAAACTAAACAACACTAAAACACAATATTCAAACACTGAAGTAAAATACTGAATGCTAACTTGCTGAACCACAAAAGGGCTCTAACCCCCAAGCCAAAATGTAATGATATTTTTTCTTCTTTCCTTTTTTAAAAATTTATTCTTCTACCATTAGAGATCCAACTAAATAATCCTGCTAGAATTACTAGCAACCACAGCCACAGATTATTGCATTATTAGATTTCTTAATGCTCAAAAAGTCCATAACGGTTTCCAATCTTTTATTTTAAAAACTTCAACTGTCTTATCCTTTAAAACTCACGTTAGTTTGACAATTTGAGCTAGCTCAGCAACTTTAATAATCCATTGTTCCACAGTACTTCAGTCCATTTCCAGATTTGACCAAACAATGTTCTTTTCACTGCTATCGTATATCAAAGAAGTAATCCATATTTACTATCCAATTCTTTTTCCACGTTACCCAACAAAAACATTTCTACTGACATTACCAAATCCATCTTTATTTTTTTTTATTACCATGTAAATCTTAGACCAATAACTTCTTATGTTTCTACAAGTCCACCACATATAGAAAAAAGGAGCTCTCCTTTTCTTGACACCCGCAACACTGATTTGAAACATTCTTAGACATTTTTGACAGCTTATGTGTGGTTAGATACCATCTATACATCATTTTATACATGTTTTCTTTTAAATTATTACAGAAAGTAAATATTATACCTTCAGACCACATTTCCCCTATGCATTCATTTGAATACTGCATCCATAATCTTGGGCCCACCTTGTCACATACTCTTTACAGCTTCATCTTCTGTCTCTAGTTTCAAACGACATTTGTACACTTTTTAATTACATGCTCATCATTTTGTTCAGCTCTAAATAAAGCTCATTTTCTCTAGCCCTTATGGCTAGATGTCTCTTGTCTTGATTAAATCTTTTCTTGAGTTGTATATAAGCAAACCAATTAAGATCTTTTCCTTCCATAAAAAGCATCTCACTTGATTTAAACTCCCAGCTATCTTGTTCAAAATATAAAAGCTCATTAAGCAAACCATCTTTTTAAGCAAAATGTTTCCTTGTATATTTCAGAGGTAGGTTCCAATTACAATTAATGGAAATACAGCAGAGAGATACCTGTATTAGTCTGTTGCGGGGGGGGGAGTACTGTGCAATATTAAATAACAAGAAGTTTACTGTAGTATTAGCGTTCACAGTTAATATTCCACAAAATATATTTAACAATACACATGTAAATTTTTCAGACGATTTCAAGAGCACTGGGGATTAGATGAACGGGTGCTAACCTTTGTGGAAGGGACCTGCTGCTCAACATTGTATCTAGTACCTAAGGACCCATACTCGTCACAACTCACACATAAGTAATGCTGGCGGGGAAAAAAACTGTTGTCCTATTTGGTTCCTTTGAGACAGAAACATGCCTTTTCTAGATGGATCAAGCAATAGCTTAATATTAAGACAGCAGCCTTGTCAAGCATTGGATTTTAACAGCTACTGTCACTAAAACCCATGTTGGTTTGACATGAATGAGATGAAAACAATCAGGCTATCCCAACTTTACTGAAACATTCACAGAGGTTTTTGGAAGCATAAATGTACAAGTATGTTTTAAAGCAGCAATGGACAACAATGGCCCTTCAAATGTTTTATGACTGCAATCCTGATTCCTCACTACTGAATGCGCTACTCAAGGCTGCTGGGAGTTGCAGTTCAACAACATTAGTTCAGCATGCCTGTTGTACAGCATCACGACTGAAAGAAGGCCTCTGCAACAAAGTGACATTTATTTATCCAAGACCTAAGTGTCCCCTCTCCAGAAATGTACTGTGTTTTATTCTGTAAGTCACTGAACTGGTTTGTGTCAATTATCACAATTACACTTTCTCCACTCCTACTGGGAGGACTGGAAATTACCTGTTGTGGTTTTAAAGTACAACACCAAATGACAGAACCACAGGCCCTACAAACTGCCTGCATGTCAGTATCTAACAACTGTTTTTGCCACTTTAGAAGGTACACCTATTTTCATGTTATAAGTCCTTGTGGCAGTATCTGTCTTTTCTCACACCAGTATCAAACAGAAGATAAGCAGAAGTTGAGCTCAAGAATTTCAGAACGTACGTCAATCCCACAAGGGTCAAAATGTTTTGTATTAGTATTTTTATTGTATAGTGTTTTGAAAGGCTTAGCAAATGTGAGTTACACTCCTCAAAAGTAGTTAACTTCATATGGTTTCAACATGGGTAGGTCACATACCTCATTATACATCTGAGGAAGCAGATTGCAATCCACAAAAGTTCATGGTAAAATAAACCTTTTAGCCTTAAAGGTGTCGGAAGGCTTTTCTTCTTCGATACAAAAATAGACATGTACAGCTATCTCTTTGAAAATGGGGCTTCCTGCTGTATACAAGACTCTACTTACATAGTACCTGTTAAGTTCCTATAAAATCTTCTTATTGCTTCTCAGCGTTTAGCAGAAGGAGGGGATATACACTTTCCCAATTGTAAGACTCCACTCACTACAAAACTGTTAGATCTTTTCCCCCTCACAGCAAGAGACCTTCCCCAAAAAAGAAACACACATACACCATTTGCAATCTGAGGCACCAAATGTGAGTGCTCCTTTCCCCCCATAAAACATTGTGTGTCTTCTACATTTTCCTAAAAGGACTTATATGGCTGTAAAGTACTGTGTAATTGGTTTCTAAATTTAGATACATTACATCCGAAGCCCCCATTTAACTAAACCAAAAGTCTGTCTCTTACCACAGCAAATTATTTTTTAAAGAGTAGATTAAGAAAAACAAGAACAGAGCAACAGTGCAAGTGGCCTCAATGCAAGAGAACAAAATAAAGGAGATTTCTCGGGTTATTGTGCATGATGTCTAGCCACCACCACCACCCCAAAACAATAGCAGCAGCTGTATTAACCATCAACCTCAACAAAGGAACAACACAAACACAGAGACACAAAAAAAAAAAACCCTTTTCCTTCTAAGTTTGACAACCACATATGACTTAATCATAAGTACCACTTGAGAGAGATTGGTGTCATGGAAGAGACTGTTGTGAGAAAGAGTGATTGATTATACTCTTGCATTCCCTTTAGAAGGGAGGGAGGGAGAGCAAGCTAAAAGATGCAATTTTATTTTATGGCTACAAAAAGATGTAGAAAGTGGAATAATAGCACTATAACAGCGTAGCGCAGAAATGGCCTCACTTCCATTTTATTAAGAAGAGAGAACTAGCAAGACAAGACCCTACTTTCAAATCCTTCCTCTCTAACAAGAGCCCTGGACTGAGGGGTATTTAAGAAAAGATTGAAGGGTGTCACATGGGGGAAAAAAATACTTCTCTTATTTTCAACTTGCAAGGGGAAGAAAAGGAAGAAGAAACCCCACAAGGAAGTAGAGAGGGGAGGAGGCCCTATGTGCAAGAAAGGAAAAAGGCGGGGGGGGGAAGGGGGAGAGGTCAAGGGTAAGGAAGGGAGAAGGAAGGAAGCAAAACGGGCGAGGGGAAGTAAAGGCAGAAGGTGCAAAAAAATGGAAGGGTAGCCGGTTGTGAGGAGAGAGGAAGGCCGTTTCCTCACTGGCCTCTTATATCGCGATTATTCCACTTTCAACATCCTATGGAATCCTGGGGTTTGCAGTTTAGAGGCCCCTCCTTAAACTGCAAACCCCAGGATTCCATAGGATGTTGGAAGTGGCATAATAGCACTATAACAGCCTAGCGCGGAAATGGCCGAAGAAGGCGGGGGGGGGAGAAGCGAAGTGAGAACGAGGGAAGCACAAAGGATGCGGGGGAAAGCGGCCCCTCAACCCACCCGGGGCATTCCGTGCGCTGGGGTGGTCGCTGTTTTACTCCGAAGTAAACTCCCTGGTTTCCCACGGAGCGAGCGCCTTCTCACGCCAGCCTATTTCAGCGAAGGCAGTTTATTTATTTTATTTATTTATTTTTGAAAGCCGCAACTCGAGGCTTCCGAGGGGCCCGAGCGAGGGGGGCGAGGGGGCTTCCCGTCCTCGCCAGGGCCCCGGAGGCTCTCTTCGGGTGTCAGTCCGGCAGTCGCCGGCGAACGTCCCCGGCGGCTGCCCGACACCCGCCCCCGCGGAAGGGAACGAGGAGGAAGGGCTTCCCACACGAGCGCGGAGCCGCTGGCTGAGGAAGGCCCGCGCCTGCTGCCCCCCTTCGTCCCTCCCTCACCCGCCTGCACCCCAACACTTACAACAAGAAGCTCATGGCGGCGGCGGTTGAGGACGACCGACAGCCTCGGCTCGGCTCCCAATGGCAGGCGGCCCCCGAGGAAGGAGGAGGAGGAGGGAGGGAGAGAAGCCAGCCGGGCGGTGAGAGAGCGCGAACGCCGCGGGGCGGGGACTGACGCGAGGCCGGCCGCGGCCGGGAGCCTCCTTTCCCGCCTTCTTCCTGTCTGCGCCTCAGCGCGAGCGGCGGCTGCTCCTCCACCTCATCCCTTTGCCTCAGCCGTTTCCTCCTTAAAACTTGTCGTTGTAACCTTCCCTCCTCAAATCACTCAAGATATTTTTTTTAAATGTATCTTGTCCTCAATGACAGCTTTGTTTTAGTCAGTGTCTTAAGGGCCCCTTCCTCTGACCTGGTTCTTGAACTTTTGTTTTGTTGCTTCTCTCCTTCCCCTCTTTTTTTCTGGCAGAGTTGTCCCTCCACATTCGGTAGGGTTAGGGAGGCAGGGCCCCCACAGAAGTGGGGAAATCGCAAATATCGAAAAGTGTGTGTGTCTGTGGGAAAAGGGGCCAAAGCAAAGTGGGGGGAGCAGACCCCCGGTTCGAAACCAGACCAGGGAAAGGAGAGGTTGGCATGGTGGCCGTACCCTGCCTCCCTCTTGCCCATCTCCTTCCTTGGGTGTGGGTGGGGGGGGGAAATCAAGAGAGAGTTTGTGGTGCTGAGAAATTGGGCTGTGAGCGACCTTAACTGGCCTGGCAGTGGATGGTGAAGGAGGAGGAGTACCAGAGGTGGGTTTTTAAAGGGCTCCCTGGCCTGACTTGGAGCCATGGAGAGGGAAAGTTCCCCTGGAAAAGAATCACCTGAGGTGAGGGGCAGGATTGGAGAAACTGGCAAATAATCAAATCTGTGAAAGTCACCCTGCAAATGTGGAGGGCTGACTGTATGCATTTTGGAACCACAGCTCCTAGCAATAATATAGAAAGTGGTGGTGCCTGGCGAGCTTCCAGGAAGGAAAGAGACAGTTGTAGCCAAAGGGAACAAATATCATGCCAACTCTCTGGCACACTGGGAAAAAAATTGCCAGTACTCCACATCGGATAACCTACAAAGCACTGTCCTAGCTAATATGGCCCATGGGAATTTGGTCCAAAAAAGGATAACATCTCTTAAAAGTTCTATGCTTTCTTTTTGCAGACAAGGAAATACTTTTTCTGTTTACACAAGCAGTTGATGGCTGATTATATAAGGCCCATCCTACCGAAATAATGTGCTGGATCTTTCTAATTATTGTGCTGGTGTGCGTGTGCATGTTAAAGGATATATGTTATTTAATCTGGTTTTAAATTTTCAATTATTTAATCTTGTTGTTAACTGTTGTGGATTTTTAAATATATATATATTTTTTTAATTCGTTGTAAACCACTTTGAGTCCTGAACTGAGAAAAAGGCAGGATAGAAATAATGATGATGATGATGATTAAAAAATATTACTTTCTACTGAAGAGTTCTGGAAAACTGGGAAGCTAGAAATTCAGGAGTACTTTTTTGTCTATGACGTAAGTCATTCTGTCTAAAGAAGGGATCACCTTTGTTTTGCTATCAAGGTTCTTTCTCCCCTTCAGGACCATTTCTAGATTGTATGGATCTCCTTGGACAGTTAAATTAGGCAACCCGGTGCCCTCAAGATGTTTTGTACTAAAGTTGTAGTAAGCCCTGGCAAGCATAGCCTGTGCAAAGGGAGTGTGGAGTTTTGCATACAAAATGTCTGGCTGGCTTGGTCTCTCAAAAAACTACCAGTCCAATTATTTCTACATAGACATAATCTATGCTCCAGACAAAATCTTTCTGTAGTCTGGCTCAGGCACTACTCTCAGTCTGGAATTCACTTGCGGACATACACACTATGCATAAGTTGCACTATATATGAGAGGCCAAAATTCATCATTGCGCAACAACCATATTCTGCTGATAGCATCAGAAGCGAACTTGTGCAGATGGCATATTCATCTGTGCTTTGTATTTGCAAGTTGTACTTTGTGGCTATACATCCTACACTTTTCATTGTGATCATGCATCCTATGCTTTGCATTGCAGTTGTGCATCATGTATTGTGCATTTTGAAATAGCACCCAACAACGAACATGTATTGTACCATCTTTCCGTTCTGTATGAGGGTTGCATAGTGCTGCTGTGGTGCATGTCCACATGCAAGTATTTTTTTTCTATGCTAAGGGCATGTTGGATTGAAGTCTAAGTAGGGAAAGCAATGAACAAGATCAAAGTGATTACAGTAGATCTTTGTGTATGCAGCAGCTGATGGAAGAAAAGCTGCCATGTGCATTATGAGTCTAAATAGAGATCAAAATAGTATCACCACTGCTGCTGCTGCTGCTGTTGTTATTGTGTGGCTTCAAGTTGATTCCAATGTATGGTGACGTTAAGGCAAATCTATCATGGGGTTTTCTGGGGCTGGATATGTGTGACACACCCAAGGTCACTCAGTGGGTTTCCATGGTTGAGCAAGGGATTGAACTCATCTCCAGGGTCACAGTCAAATGCTCAAATCAGCACACCACACCGGCTCTCTGTATCACCACTAGGACCACCATATTCATATGTTTACAAAAAGCAATAATCCTACACTATTTGATCCTCATTTTTTTTAAAAGCCCACTCTTGTCATTCAAAAAAACTTAGTTTATAATTGTGAGATGGAAACACACAAGGAAAAAAAATTTCAAGTTAACTGAGCTGTTTATAAAATGTTTGCTGTTGTATTAATAGCATACATACTTTTATTTATTTGGTACAGGATAATACCTTTATGAAGGCCAAAATGTTATAAGATAGTCAGCAATAATTGTATAAACCTTCAGCTGGATGTAACATTCAACAAAAATTGAAAAAAAAGGCAGAGGTGTTCGGGCTTAGTAGGATAGCTAGAAGGAATTTCAGGATTAGTTTATGTAATTCAGAAATAAAATAGGAACTTAATGAGATTGTATACATTGGATGAAAGCCGCGTTAGACTACAGCTCTGGAGACTAGGGTTTGAATCCCCACTTGGTCATAGAAACCCAGCATCCTCACAGGAAGATAAAGGCAAACCCCATCCAAACATATTTTACCAAGAAAACCCTGTGACAGGGTCACCTTAAGGTTGCCCTAAGTCGGAAATGACTTGAAGACGCACAATGACAAATATATTGGATAGACAGACTGGGGGGCGGTCATATTTCAACTTTGCATACACTTCATTGCTTGGGACTTTTGAGCCTATCTTGGACCACTGCCAACCTTCAAGTTTTTTGAGGACTGGCTATGACTCTTCAGTGAAAGACATTAGCTGTAGTGTCTGCAGAAAAGACACTAAGCACTAAGCTGTGTGAAGCATGACTTATTTCCAAATAAATGGATAGGATTATACTATTAGTTTTACCTCATTTAATCCAATGTAGAGTTCTGTCATTGAAACGTCTGTAGAAAATACCTCTTGTTCAAAGGAAGCCTAGTCCTTAATCACCTTCTAGCTGACATATCTTTGCAACTCATATACACAAAAACCATTCTTCCCCTTTCCTGAAATTTTCATGTATCCTATGGGTAAGAATCATGTGGCCCTCCAAATATTGTTGGATTGCAGTATTCCTCACCATTGACTATGCTGGCTAGGGCTGCTGGGACCTGCAGTGCATGATAATCTGGAGGGCTGTATGATTCTGACCCCCTCTCTTTCACTTCTGATGATACTGAGTTGGTTTGACATGGTTAATGCAATTTTATATGCTCAGAGCCAACATAACTTACGAAACAGCTGATTCTAGCTTGTCTGCCCATTTCCTTTGTGTAATCTTGACTGCCGCACGTGATCATCATTGGGGAAGAGGTGGGGCAAACTATGACCTCAGTCAAAAGAAAGGATTTGGTTTATCTTAGCAAAATTCCCTTCCCTTTTATATATATGCACCTTTCAAGCCACATTGCTTGCTTGCTAAGGATTATTCTAAACATGGGAAACTGCATTACACTGAGTCAGGCATTGGCCCATCTGTTCTAGACCACTACTGTAAACTCTTGACTAGCAGACGCTCTCTAAGGTTTCAGGCAGGATTCTTTCCTACCTGTGCCTGGAAATTGCTAGTATTCTCCCATCCAAGTACTAACCAGGTCTGTTTAGCTTCCAGGATCAGGCACGTTCAAGGCAGAATGATACTGGCCTTACCTGAAGAGAACCAATAACACGTTCCTTCCTATGTGGCTATTCTTTCTTCACCTCTTGTGGTTCTCTTGCCATATCTAAGGTCTTAGGCAAGTTGAAGATGTCTCCTGAATGATACATTGTGGCTCCTATGCACACACTACAGGGGGAAGCAAGGTTAAGTATTCAGTCATCAAACTAGCATGACCTTGCTCTCCCGTTTCTACCTGTGAAGTGAACACACACACACACACATTCTACCACCACACATCAAGCAGACAGGAGACAACCACCTCAGGAAACTCATTTGGGGTTTCATAGAGGGTCAGGAAATTGTTACTTACTTCAGAAATAGCATAGCTGCCCTTAGAAACGGTAAGCCTTGACCAGGGGTGTAGGGAGAAGCCTTCACTTGCTGTTCCACATCAGGCAGCAAAAAAGCTTTGCTAATGCTGTTCAGGTTTGGCTGTGGGGTGTCAAGATGAAATTCTATCCTTCCTGGTCCAATACCACAATTATCAATATGTAGAATGAAAACATATTAGCATAAGCTTCATTGATTTGCACTTTAGAAGCCCTGCCTCTTCCTTTGAGATGATATAGTATGGGAGAGGGGTTTCAGGTATATGATAGCCAGATGAAACTTGAGAAAATTGTGCAATTCACTTGTCAGTCCTCTTGCATAACCACTCATGTATTCCATAGCTCAAGCTTATCCATGTTAACCCAGAAGTAAATTCTACCGTGTTCAATAAGGCTTACTCCCCAGTAAGCATAGTTCTACTTCTTGTCATTGCTGTGTGCTAAGAGTTTGTGACACACCCAAGGTCATCCAGTGGGTTTCCATGGCTGAACAGGGAATCAAACCCTGGTCTCCAGGGTCATAGTTCAATGCTCAAACCACTAAACCACCATGGCTCTTGTAGTTGCTTTTATGGGTGCTCTGTTCATATAATATGTACATAAATAATATAAGGCAATATTTTCTTCCCACCATGGTTCAGAATTTTTTGTGCTAAGGATGTTAGGGTGACACATGTCACTTACAGAAGGTAAACCAAGCAGTAGCTAGCATGTAGGATCAGTCTTTATATCCATTAGATCTTTTTGGAATTGTTCTTGGTTCCTGTGTACTTATTTATTATTTCTAATTATTTATTTGTTACATTTGTACCCCACATTTCCATCACAAAGGCCAGCGATGGCTAACCAGAATAAACTAATAATAAAAATAGCCAATAAAGGAATTGAAAACCATCTAAAAATGAGATGAGTACATTAGAATGGCAGCTAGTTAAAACGTAATTAAAATACAGATTAAAGCAGAATGGCAGAGGAAACAAATCTATTCCATGTACCAAATGCTTGTTTAAATACTGGTTTTCTTTGCTGGTAGAAGGATATCTAAAATGGGAGTAGACAAGCCTCCTATTGAATTGCTAAAGCCTGGGAGACACCATTAAGAAGGTCATTACTTGAGTCATGAAATAAACATCCGATCTAGGCATGATATAGGGAACGGCCTCTCCAAAAGATCTTAATACCCAGCCAGGCTCATACAGGAAAAGGCAGTATTTCAGATAGCCTTTCTCAAACTGTTTAGGGCTTGATATGTCACAGCCAACACTTGGGAAATAAATAATCCAAAGGCAGTTCTAGAGTTTCAACCTTCCTCGACTATCGGGCAATCTACCTATGCAGGATAGAAGTAGGCAAACCCTTCCTTTAGTGATGTAAGATATGCAGCAGGCATGTCTAGATGTCTTGATAGCCATGCCTTCATTCAGACAGGGTGAGCAAAACATTCCCAGTCTTTACAACTGAGTAATTTTACTTGAAGGTTTCAGTATATCAACTAAGGGCTTTTCCAATCAATGCCAAGCCAAGTTCACTAGTCCAGAAGAAGAAACCAGGAACAAAAACCTTCTAAGGAAAAATGGAATATACACAAATTCTGAATGTCATTCTCTTCTTCTTCCTCCTCCTCATGTCAAGGGAATCTAAAATATAAGTTAGTTGACAGAGAATGAATCACAATTCTTGCACACAATTTGGTCAAAATGGGTTCCTAATATTAGAGAAAAGTAAGGAAATATATGTGTTTCCATTCTAGTTTTTTGCATAAAGACTACAGTCTACTTTCTGGTGTAAATGGATAATGATATATTGCTGTTCTGTATCAAATAATAATCAACTCCCTGTTGCATTTGTATGCATATAAATAAAGTATATCAAAGTGGATGCTGGGTATCAGAAAAAAAGTCTGAAAAGTGTGAAAATTCTAAAAGATTCTGATCTGGTAATCTACACATTCAGCTTATGGAAAACATAGGTTTTTATTTATTATATTGCTATTCCACATTTCTTCAAAAAACAGCAATCAAATAGGTAACAATACTGCTATTCAAATAAAGCAAATAAAATATAAAACAGAATGAAAAAGTGATTAAATATACACATATTACAAAAAAACCCCACATAACCCTACTTTTTAAAACCTCTCCAATAGTAATGTAAAGACCTGTCTAAATAAGAATATCTTTGCCTGCTGGTAGAAGGACAATCCAGAGAGCCTTGGAAAAGAGTTCCAGAGTCTGAGAAAATGTTGATGTGGTAAGGTGGATATGAGTCTTTTAGCACAAACTTAACCACATATTCTCTTCCAATGACATCAGTGGAACTGACCTCCAAATAAGTATGTTTAGGACTGGAATGTAAAATTAGAGGAAAAATGTGCACAATGTATATACTAACAAACCACAGGGAAGGATTTTTTTTAAAAAGAACTGTAAAAATATGGGTGCATTTCTGTTTCAGCTACTTCCATTTGATTAACCTCTTTAGATATTTTGCAGTTCAGTGGTAAACAAAATTTAATAGATACTGAAGCAGACTAACAATTCTGTTTTGGCTCAGTAACTTGAATTTTCTAACTTGAATTATAAATTCCTATTGCTATTCCTATTGCTATGATATTGTTATGCTAAAAAGGTTTATGGGTCAGATAACATGCTTACTCTAGGCACTGAGTATGGAAGATTCTGGTACTCTACTGCAGTGTTATATAACTGCAAACTGTTACGACATGTGTGAAGACATGCCAAATCAGATCTGTCATTTGAGTTTATCCATTCTATTAAATAGCATAAGGAAGTGCTCTATAATGATTATGATGCTGAAAGCCTACAAAATTCTTTACATATAAAGTTAATCATGATCAAACTTTGGGAACCAGGAAAGACTAGATTAGGCAAACACTATAGCACAAAAATGGTAAAAATGTGCAATTACAGATTTAGTACAAAGTATAAGAAACCTATTTTGAGAAGAAAGACTGAAAGAAAACCACATATAGAATCACTGTAAATCACTGTAAAAGCGATATGAATGCACCATGTTGTTAAAATCCAAATATCCAAACCCTGGGATGAATTCTCTGTCTTCACCAGCTGATCTTCTTCTGTTGAAGATTTATACTTTGACAGAACAGCTAAACCTGAGATTGTCTCAAATGTTTTGAAACAAAGAGATTATCTGAACGTGTCACACTTAAAAAGTCATTTAAGATTCTTGTTTACATTTATTAAGTGAAAGCTATTCATGTGGAGTGGGGTACAGGTATATATGCTCTAATTCACAGGAGCTGAGAAAAAGCCCTTAGGCTATATTGTAAAATTTCCCTCTCAGTTTTTACAACCCCACACTTCCAATCATAATTGGAAACAATTGCCCAATGAAGTACCATTCAGGTAATTTGACTGAACTAGCAGTGCTGGCTGGGCAAAACTTCCAACCAGGCTCATAACTTTGGAAGTTTCTGTGATAAGGCAACAGTCTTCATTGTGTGCTCTGCCTTCAGGCACAACACAAGCAAAATCAAAAGCAACACTTCATGCAGTGTCCATAGCAGCAAGTGAGGTGCCACCTCTAACCCAGCAGGTGCTCTGGGTAATTACTTCCTGGGAACCTCAGAAACCTCTGTAACAGTATAGAAGACTGTGAGCATTATGTTGTATCCATATGATGCAGCTACATCTTGTCTGTGTGAATTCAAGTTCAAGGCTGATTTCAGCATGGGATGGTTTGCTTTAGGGTCACCATAAGTTGGCAACAACTTGAGAGACACAACAACAAGACAAGCACTTTGCAGCCCTGTTGCATGAGATCCATTAAGCTGAGGCTAAACTCTTTATTCCATCAAGGATTTTCCCCCCACATTTACACTTTTAGTGCTGGATATTATTATCGTCTATGCTCAACTTTCTTCCAAGGAGCTCAAGTCAGCATTTGTCCTTGCAACAACCTTGTGAAGCAGACAAAGCAGAGAACTGAGGATTCAACATTAGATTCTTCAGCCCTAGTCCAATAACATAACAGTGATGTACACTGGCAGTGGGTAAGAGGTGAGGAGAACTTGGTATAAATCTCAACGTTGCTATAACACTCTCTCACCTAAGCACTCAGGACTGCTGTGAGGATGAAATGGGATTGTCCCATAGACAGTGATTTGAGCTGTCTGAAAAAAGGGGGATTAAAGTGAATAATATTTGTTTCTGTAGTTCTCTCTGTCCCTGCCTTCTCCTACTTCATGTGCATCCATTTACATATTCTATTTATATAAAAGATTCATATACTGTCCTTTAGCAGAAGTTCAGGATGGAACATAATTAAGCTGAAATCAAATGAAAGGCAGTGGAGCCAATTGAGAAAGGGTTGGCAAAGCGATTAAGGATTCAGAGTGGCAATAAATTAAAATGCAAGATCATGCCTCCTAAACTCTACAGCAGGTATGGGAATAATGAACTCTCTACAGCTGTTCTTAGATTGCAAGTCCCATCAGCCATAGCCAGCATAACCAATGGTGAGGAATACTGAAGTCTGCAGTCTAACAATACGATTTCAACAGTCTAACACCATAATGGAAGGCCACATGATTTCTGCTTTAATTCTGAATTACATATACTGTGATCCTGAAATGTTACCATCCCGCCCCCTTTTCTTTACTGTACTTTCCTACACTTCATTTTCCTCATATTTGCATAACATCCAGTCTGAACATATTTACGATTGTTGTTAGTTGTAACAGTGCTAATGAAAATAATTTTTTTCTGCTTACAAATAAAGGCAGATAGCGGTAATTTTTGTGCTGAAAACGTGGCCCTATATACTGGGAGTCACATGTAAAACAGCTCTATGAAAGAAGGATATGATAAGTACCTACACTCTTGTGTACAACAAAACAGAGGCTGGAGGCAAAAAAAAGTTGTTTTTTAACCAGGTGTCCTTATATTCTGTTTCCACAACTTCCTTTGGGCAAACAGGCTCTTCAAAGCACTACAAATCCTGCTAAATATTAACATACGGGATTCAGAAAGACGAACACACAAACAAGGACACTTTTTGCCATTCATACCTATCACTTCTCGTTACCTTTCCAAAAATCAGAACAAAAATCCGATGTGTTATCCCTGATTTGAACCCAGAACATCCAACTTTTAGATATGATTTGGATCTGCCGCTGGACTGCAGTTCCCAGGTCAATACTGGCTATGCCGGCTAGGGCTGATGGGATTTGCAATGCAACCAATTATCTAGAAGGCTGCAAGTTACCGATCCCTGCTAGAGGGAGAGCCACGATCTGCCTGGAATTGGGCGAAACCAAAGTCTGAAAGGCTTGCAGGCGTCACCCAGCCGCCTTATTTTTCCCACCATAACTCCTGGTCTGCTTCCGCGCTGGTCTCTCAAGCCTTATTCCAGTTTCAACATCCTATGGAGTCCTGGGGTTTGCAGTTCAAACGCCCCTCCCTAAACTGCAAACTCCAGGATTCCATAGGATGTTGGAAGCGGAATAATAGCACTAGAACAGGCTAGCGCGGAAACGGCCCCAGTTCGGTTGCCACGGTCACCGCCTCCTTCCTCTATCGGAGGCCGAGGAGGGACGGACGCGTTATCGATCACTCGGGCAGCCTTCAAGAAGGCCCGTTCGGGGCCGCGGAGGGCTTCCAGCTGCCAATCCCTCGCCTACACGGTGGGAAGGGAGTGTTCTCCAGCCCCACGGTTCCGATTATGACCACCTCAGTCGGGAAAGGAGCGATTCTTCTCCTCTGAAGAGAACCGAAACTTTTCGTTCCTTCCCCTCACGGCGTTACGAGGCCTCCTCGCGCGGCCTCCCGCGGCGCGCGCCAGGCGTCCCGCCCCGTTCTCCATCACCTCAGGCTACGGCTAGGCTAGGCCTCGGCCTGACGCGAGGGGCGGGCCGGAGCGGGCCCCCGCCTGGGATGTCACCGCCTCCTCCCCCTGACGCGGCTGCTCCTCCTCCTCCGTGGCTCCGCAGCGGGTCTCCCGTCGTCGCCGTCGCGCATGTGCCCGACGTCCTCGCTCGGTCGGTAGCGGCTGAGGGGGCGAAGACAACCGCGACGACGTCGACGGGGCCGCCTCCGTCTCCCATGGCCGGGACGCGCTGGGTGCTGGGCGCGCTGCTCCGGGGCTGCGGCTGTAGCTGTAACAGTTGCCGCCAGACCGGCGCGGCCTGCCTGCCCCCTCTGCGGCCCGCGGTCTCCCCCGCCTCGTCCTCGCCGCGCGCCAGCTCCCTCGGCCTCTCCGGCCGCCGCCGCCTCCTCCTCTTGCTCGGGGCAGCCACGCAGAGCCGCGGCTTCGCCAGCTCCGCCGGGCCGGTGCCCGGCTTCGGCTCCTTGCGGGGCTCCTTCTTGGCTCCGGCCCTCGCGGGCAGATGCTACAGCCAGGTAGGGCTCTCGGCTCGGCCTTCCCCTCGCCCCTCTCCGCCCTGAGGAGAGGAGGGCCCGTCTCCCACACCCGGGAATGTCTGGGGGCTCCTCTCCCGCCGCTCCTCCTGATGCTGTGCCGCCTCCCCCCTTTGGACCTCCCGAGACCCTCTAAAATGAAGCCTGCGTGGGAACGCTTTGGGTTCTCCCTTCCGAAACTTAGCGTTCCTTAACACAGGCCGTTTCCGCACTAGACCGTTATAGTGCTATTATTCCACTTTCAGCCTCTTGTGGGATCCTGGGGTGTGCAGTGTGGGGAGCGGCCTTTAGAATTCTCAGCCGGAGCGCTCTTTGGCCTCAGGAAACTACAAAGCCCAGAATTCCACAGGAGGTTGAAAGTGGAATAATAGCACTATAACAGCGTAGTGCAGAAAGGCCCTCCTAACTCTATTCTAGCTCCCGCCCCCCCCCCCGGGCTTACATCTTCTCTTTGCACTCTGTGACCCTCTAAAATTAAGTATATGCGGGAAGCCTTCGGATCTTCAGAAACTTACATTCCTTAAGGCAGTCGCTGAAGTAAATTTATTTAATTAAATGGGGTGGGTTGTTTGTGTATGTGTATTGGGGTGTTTATGAAAGGCTTTCTGTCCTCACAATGGCCCAGTGGAGTTGGCTAGGCAAGGCCCAAGGTCACTCCACAAGCTGCATGGCTAAATGTGGGAAGGTGTGAACTCTCCTCTGTCTAAATACCCTGAAGGCACCACATCCTTTCTGATCTTGGAAGCTGAGCAGGGTCAGCCCTGGTTAATACTTGGATGGGAGACTGCCAATGAATATCAGGTGCTGTAGGTTATATTTTAGAAGAAGGAACTGAGAAAACCACCTCTGAGTATTCCTTGCTGAAGAAAACTGTGAAAATTCATGGGATTACCATAAGTCAACCTGAAGACGTACACACACATCCGCACACAAAGTGTCCACCCACTGCATCCCTAGACCAGTGCTACACAAAGTGGTGGTTCACAGACTGGTCACAATACCACTGTACGAGCCGGTGGGTGCCAGCCCGTTGTGAGTTTCCAGGAAAGGAAAAAACAATTTTAGCCAATGGGTATAAAATACGATGCTAGCCCCAGCACATTGGAAAAGAATAATTGCTGGCCTATCACATCATACAGCATGAGAAGCGCTCCCCTAGACCATTGCTTCTTAAACTGTCTGATATGTAGGACAAGCAGATTTTTTTTCCCCCAGCATGCCAGGGAGTGGGACCATTTATTTTTATTAATTTATTGAATTTATGCTCTGCCTTTCTCACAGGATGCGAAAGTAGCACCCATGTTTGTGCCTGTTGACTACAGCTGTTTGTTTCTTTACTGGATACTCACCATAGACCAGCACCAGTCCATGGACTAGCTCACTGAGAACTGGCATTCTCCATGCTGGCAAGAAGACAAGATAAAAATAAAATAAAAATCAGTAAAATAAATAGAACTTACCTTCAGGGGTCTGTCTTTCTCTTTTGACTAAAGCTCAACAAGAATATGGTGGAAGAAACCTGCTTGGTCCATTGCTTTTAGTACTTCAGGTTGTCCTGGGGGTTTTGTGGTTCCCTCTAACATTTAAAGAGTTTGAAGGCCTTGTAGCTTCAAATGAATACAATGAAGTCCCAAGGAAATTAGATTGATTTCTTTGCTTTTTCTACTTGACCTTGCTGTTCCTGCAGAACCCCTGACTTAGACTTACTTGGGGTCCCCAAGGAAGCTGCTCCTGTTTTTTAAATTCTGTCTTCCATTTAAAATGTGTTCCTCCAATTTCTTGATCTGTATCCCTTCTCTCTTTCTTTGGATTATCTTGATAAGTATCGCCAAAGAGGTCGCACAGGACAAAGGGTCACAGAGGATAAAGATTCTAATTCATATATATAAAGATAAGATTCATTAATACTGTTGTACATATATGATATTCAAGATGTCATATATGAGGACACATACAGGTCTGGTTTTTTTTGTTTTGTTTTGGGTTTTTTTGGTGATGTATTTGTGTCCAAAAAGACAAAAAGAAATTTCCTTCAACTTTGGGCAGATTTAAGGCATTTTATGTATAATACAAAGACTATCAGAACAGACTTGCCATGTGTTGACTATTCATGTGCACTACAAATTGTTAATATGTAGCTAAGAGATATTTATAAATTTTCCTTTTGGTGCTGAAAATTTCCTACCCTGCTGAAGATACAGACTAGTGACATTACAGTCGTGTCTCTCAGGTTCTTACAGAGAGATCAGATGTGCTATTAAAGCACTCTGTTCCCACAGTGGCTGTGTGAGGTGCTTCTGTCTACTCCAGCCTTTTTCTTATCCATACTGGTTGTCAGTGCTGGAATATTCCTTGGGATTGTGACAGCTGACCTTCTACACTCAGGTTTCCTAGCAGAATGGCTTTTCTGGGTGTACAGTCATCTCTCCACATTTGCTAGGGTTAGAGACACAGGACCTCCGTGAAAGTGGAAAAACCGTGAATAACCCTAGGCCCTCCCAAACCATATTTAACACACACAAAAAAAGTATGATCGCTATATTCAACCTACCATGGATTCCTTTGAGGCATCAGGGTTCCTTCACAAGGCAGAAGGGGGTGGCTGGTAGGGCTTACTGCCACCTCCATTGCTGCCCCACAACATTTTTAATAGGGACTTACAAGCCTTATTCACAGTTTCTCAGTCTCACAAGGCTTGCAGTCACTATTAAAAATGGCATAGGGAGACAGCAGAAGTGACAGCAAATAATCCATGAATAATCAAATCTGCAAAATTGAAACCCGGAAATGTAGAGGGCTGACTGTGCTTGTCTTTTTCCTGGTTGTGTCCTTCATTATCCATCCAGCTGCATGAGTATCTGCCCATGTCTTAAATAATTATATCACATGGTTCCTGTTGTTCATATACTGTGCTCTGCTTTTGTGTTTACTTACAGTCACAATACTGAGACAAATACTTTTCTCTTTGAAGGAGCGTAGTACTCCATTCCAAGATGAGTATCCTCCCCTCTCAGAATATGAGCCACCTCCAGTTAAGTCAGGCGAAGAGGAGGATGTGTATCTTATCCGTGCCCAAGGTCTGCCTTATTCCTGCACTGAGGAGGATGTTCTCAACTTCTTTGCAGGTAACTTCATTCTTGATTGGCCCAGGTGGTGGGGACCAGTCAGGACGAAAGTAACCATGATGTTAAACACATAGCTTAATATCCTGTGTGGCTTTTAAATTGCGATTGCTAGGTGCCAATCAAGATTAGAGTTGCAGCAGGCAAAGAGGAGAAGCAATTGAAAACTTCATTCTTGAGGCAAACACCTTCTTCAGATTGGTGGTTTTCATTGGGCTTCAGTGGGGAGAAAAGGATTTAACTTCCCATCCATGCCCACTGCAGTCTTAAGACTGACTGGGGTCTGTCAACAACTGCCACTTTAAAAATGCAGTATTAGACCTTGCATTTAATGCAAAGTTTGGGAGTTTCTTGCCTTCCAGATGTTGCTGGATTGGAAATCCTGTGAGCCTTAGGTAGTATACCCACTAGTGAGAGACCATGGGAGTTGCAGTTCAACAGGCAGAGGAGCACATGACTAAATTGACTGTACCAGGATCCTGTCTGTGTTTTCAGTATATGTTGCAAAAATATGTGTAAAGTAGTTTTATCTTTTGATCTGCATGTGTATTTTACATTAATTCCCACTTTTGCATAGAAAGCTTGTCTGTTTAATGACATTCATGAATTACTTACCAAGAAAAGTGATATACAAATAATACCAAACAAACCCATATGGAAATATGTAGTAATTTACTATACCAAAACCTTAACAGATGTAGTAGAACAAAAACACAGGAAGACCAAAACTGCCTTGTGGGGAAACTTGATAGAACAAATACGTTTTCAGTAGACATTAAAAGAGTTCAGTTCATAGTTTGTACTGGACAAGAATTACATACAGTGGATGCTGTAACACTAAAGGTCCAATTCTATATCATCCCAAGGCCAGGCTTCAAATATCTTAGGCAGTGAAGAGAATATATTCTGATGACTGTCACATCTGCACAGGCAGTTAGAAAGTCAGGCTAATTTTGAGTGAGAAACCATTCAGGGTACAACAATCAGCATCTTGGGTTAGGGAAGCCTTGACCTGCTGTGGGTGGTCCACTGCTGAAATAAAATGCTATGAAGCACCAAGATGTCTTCTTGTAGATGAATCAGCCTGTTAAGAGTGAGAGAGGAATGTGTCTAATGTTCCTTCATCTGCATGTCTGATAACTTTTTAGGCAGCAAAATTCGAAATGGTGTGAATGGCATACACTTCCTCCTAAACAGAGATGGCAAACGTAGAGGAGATGCTTTGGTCGAACTGGAGTCAGAACAGGATGTACAGAATGCCTTAGAGAAACACCGGAGATATTTGGGGCAGCGCTACGTGGAAGGTATCATCAGTTTTAGCCTGATATTAAGGAGGCTCTCTGTGATTGATTACAACCTACTAAAATAGGATGCATTCTATCTACTGTGAGACTTAGTCATCTGAAACTTGCCATGGATACTAAGGGGACCCTTGTACTATGCATTGCCCGGTTATTTTGTTTTTACAATATTTATTTTATTCAATTTTATTTAATTACAGTTGCCTATTGCCTGCAAAACCAAGTCAGGCGGCAGACTTTGCTAATCTCCCTTAGAGACAAAGTTGCAATCATGATTGGTATTTTCGTTTCTGTGCAGGATCCTAAGACAGCTTTGCATAGTACTTCCCACTGCAGGGCCCCCAAACTCTTTAAACAGTAGAGAGGGAAAGTATCCCGATGCTGAATAAAGCTGGAGGAAAGTGGAGAGCGGGAAGAGAGAAAGGCTGAACGAGAACTGTACCGGAGAGAGGGAAAAAAAGAAGTTAAAAGGGAGCAGGAAAGCAGTAGAAAGAAAAGAGGGCACATGGCAACATGAGGGCTAAGATGTTTCTAAGTGTTGTTGAGCTGGGTACTTATGTTTATGCTTAAAGAGATTAGATATTTTCTCTGTCTTGTGGGATTTCTTTGTAGTTTTTGAAATACATAATGAGGATGTTGATGCTATCATGAAGAGTCTGCAGTCTAGTTCAACATCTGTGACCAATGATGGAGTGGTACGATTGAGAGGCCTTCCCTATAGTTGCACTGAAATAGATATTTCTGACTTCTTCTCAGGTGAGTCCGCTATGGAGTAGTAGTTCTATCAGACAGTGATTGTGAGCAAAGAGTGAAGGAGAGAGTGTGTCTGTGTGCATGTGTGCTTTAGCACAAGGAAAATGGCAACCTAGTGTGTAGCTGTTGCAAGAAAGAAAAAGACAACTGTCACATTGGGCATAATTAGGATTCAAATGTGATGGAAGTTGGAATGTTTCTCTGTTGGGGTATGAAAGTTAAATAGCATTTCTTCAGTGCGCATGAAAAGTTAGCTCACAGGAGACAATACAGTAACATAGATATGGCATGAAAAGAAAACCAAAGAATAGTTGTTCCGCATGAAGAGTAGAGAAATAATTAGATCATGTTAGTGTGTTGTGTGAAGTATAGATTTTCTTTCTCAAAAGTCAACAGAATGACCCCCACCCCCCAAATTAAATTGGATTGTGTTCTGTTCTTCTAGCCATGGAAATTGTAGTGCACCATATCTGGAGGATACTGGGTCAGTAGGAGTGGTCTGTGAGTGCTATAATGATGCCATATTGTCACAGACAAGATAAAATGATCCTGCATTTTGCTTCTGTAGTATAAAACTTCACTTACATAGCTAAGTGATGGTTGAGTTCTACAGAATTCTGACATTGTGCAGTCAGTTGTCTACCTGAGAACGTGCCTGCTCTTTCCACCATATCAGTGAATCAAATGGTACATTGAAAGCACTAATGAGTAGTTAATGCACCATTGAAGAATATGCAAGGAAGAGATAGGAGTGCCCTATTTAAGGCAGATTTTTGTTTTGCACAAAGAAGAAGAAGATGCTGTGACACTGCCAAGATCTTGATACTAAAATGTCTTTTTTTTTGCAGGTTTGGCTATAGTTGACATAACATTTGTCATGGACCAGAGGGGGAGAAGAAAAACAGGAGAAGCATTTGTGCAATTTGCTACACCTGAGATGGCTAATCAAGCCTTGTTGAAGCATAAGGAGGAGATTGGGAACCGGTATGTGGATATTGGAAGATTGGCCACCCAGACCACCTGTGGGAGAGGAATAATAGATGTATTTGCACCTGTGATAAATTTGTCATTTCGAAAGCAGGTTGAGGTTATTGAGACTGATCAACAAAGGAATCGGAATGTGTGGAAGTCAGCTCAATGAAAATATCAGTCTAATGTGCGGCAGCATAATTAGGACAGGAGTGAAGAGTGTGGTCCGTGGGGGTTAAAAAATAGCCCCCCCTCCCATTTATTTATTTACTATTTATTTGCCCACAAATGACACCTGGGGTGACAAGCGGCACTGTTTAGGCCACCCTGGGCCATTTTTTGCCTAGGAGACTCTTTTATTAAAACAGCAAGTGAATAGGAATGTGAATGTTTAAAAAAAAACAGGGGGCCTAAACATAGGGCAAATGAGCCTTGTGCCTCCAAAAGGTGTTTGGGGGCATTTTGAGGCATTTGACAGTGTGTATGTGTGGTGTGTGTGTGTAGCCCTCCAAGATCTTTGGGTGAGGGGAGGCTGTTGTATCCCCTAATCTCCCACAGTTGCCCACCCCTATGTTACACAAATCTATGGTGTGACCACAATTTGAATTCAGTAGATATTTGTGGTTGTTGCAATTGACAAAAGACAATGATTAGAATGCAAAAAAAAGTCAACTAAAATAATCAGTGAGCTGGAGCACCTCCCCTGTGAAGAAAGGTTTGGATACTTTTTGTCGCATATTTCTGCTTTTGTTGTGTATTCCTGCATGACGGGCCCTTGTGGTCCCATCAAACTATGATTCTGTGAGCTGGAGCTGTTCAGGTTAGGGAAAAAAAAAACAAATAAAGGAAAACATGATACAAAATTATGGATTGGGTGGAGAAAGTAGGTAGGAAAGTTTTTCTTCCTCTTTCATAACACTAGAACATGGAGTCATTCATCGAAGCTGAATGGTGGAAATTTCAAGATAGGTAAAAAGAAGCTGTGTTTTGCTACTGCAGTGACAAACAGTAATTTTTATGTTTTGTTTTTAAAACTCCACTAGCTACATAGAAATATTCCCGAGCCAAAGAAGTGAAATTCGAACACACAATGGATTTTTCCGGGGTAAGAAGATGATGGGCTATCCCACTACAAAACAAGATTCTGAATCTGTTTTTGAGGAGGGGGATATGAATGAGGCCTTAAGACCTGTTGCAGCTTATGAAAGTGATAAAGAGATCGGTAAGTGCCTGCAGTACTTGCTATTTGATGCAACTGATTTGCCTCTTCATCTTCAGAATATCAGAAAGAGGCAGACAGGTATAATTTGCAAATGTTAATTCTGCCTTTCATTCTGCAGAAGCTTTTAAGCAAGCATTTGAAAAGCCTCGGGATATGTTGGAATCCTCACTTCACTTTGTTCATCTGAGGGGTCTTCCTTTTCAAGCAACAGCCCAAGATATTATAAATGTACGTACGGGTAAGGTCATTTTAATTATCCTGATTTTTTTTTGTAGAAAATACTTTCTTCAGCATTCCAAATGGAGGTTTTAACCTTGGGTTTACTGAAATGTGTAAAAAGAGTTTAACTGGAAGTTGTTTTGTAACCACTTTGCTAAAACTTACTTTTGTTCTTCTCTCCTGCATGCCACCATTTATTCAGAATGATGTAATCTTTAAAGACTTACTGAGGACTAGAAAAATGAATGCTTATATTATAATTGACCCATAAAGCAGCTCCGAGGATTGCCCTCTACAGTGTCTTAGCCTGTAACTGAGTACTCTTCTTAATGCTTCGTGTCAACCTAATAGCCGGGATTTAAAGACCTACACAAATAGTTCAAAGTACAAAAATGGGAATGGAGATTTTATTTCTTTAACATCAGTGCAATGTGCCAAATGACTTTTGAATGCCAAGATTTTCAAAAGCACCTTCAAGCATGGCAGTGGTGATTCTGCTCTTTTAAAGAAAAAAGTAAAAATCCAGCTAGACTGTGTCCAAGTTGTTATGTGCCCCTATATAGCTATCCACATTCCTTCCAGAATGCACAGGCTTCAGTTAGTGAAGTACTTTGAGCTTTGTATAATTGACACATTGCGCCCTGGGCAGCAGTTGAGACTTCCATTATTAATTATTCTAACTGTTGACTGGTATGGCCTCAGCTATAGCGTCTGCTCCATATTATGTCCAGATTCTGTGGGCTGATGAAATCAAGTGAGGTGTAAAATCTGACATCCTCTCCCCTTGATTCTTTAAAGTTTTTTGCACCCCTGAAACCAGTGAGGATCACTATGGAATATAATTCAAGTGGGAAAGCAACAGGAGAAGCAGATGTGCACTTTGAGACACATGAAGATGCGGTTGCAGCAATGGCCAAAAACAGGTCTCACGTGCGTAAGTAGGGCTCTCCTTTTTTTTTCCAGGCACAGCACTGTTAAACCAGAGACACAGGGAAAGTGAGTAAAGCATAAAGAGAGCCTGCTTTAGACATTAGGATTGCTTTTCTGTTTGTCCTAATTGCATGCTGTTCTCCTGAGGTGGATGGAGGTAAATCACTTAAGGACTGTAGTGTTAGAACCCCAGGTCATTCCTGCACAGTTGTGCCTGAACCTGTTTTGTTTTTAAAATTGAAAGTGTCAATATACTTCCTGTCTGTTACACATATGCAAAAGGTAACATACATAAAGCTAAAATACATTAGAAATATTAAACTAAAAATCTGTGAAGTATGCCACCTCATTGCTAATCATGATCTTTATTTTGGAGTCCAGTTTAATACATATTCAGTTGTGCACTGTGATAATGACACATTAGTCTCTTTACTTCATGACAGTTCACACTAGGATAGATGCAGCATCCCACCAGCCCCACCCTATGGTATTCTTTTGCTTGCAACAAAAGCGTAGGAGTATCTTATCTGTGATGGGACAACTTTGGACAGTTTCAGCAATTATGAATAATTCCAGATAATCTGAGAACTTGGCCAGTGACAGTCACACAGCATGGGTTATTGGTCGTACTACTGCTGCACATAGTACTGCTAAATTTTAAAGGATTCATCTGTTAAAGTTCTTCTTCTCTTGTTCTGCAGAACATAGATACATTGAATTATTCCTGAATTCATCACCAAGCAGAAAAAATGGTTGCCAGTGACAATGGCATAATTACCAAAGTTTAGGTAAGCGCTCTGGCAAACTTAATTTCTTAAGAGAAAATAAAATATTGGACTGTTTGATTCTTCTCACAGTTGCTTACTTGATGATGTGTTGCTGCAGTCAGTAAAGAGCCTGTTTTCAAAAATGGAGCAGCATATCATGCCAGGCCCTGTATAATTTGGACACTGATGTCTAAAGCAAATATGTGAACAGGAAAAAAAAGAAGGGCTGCCATGCTGCACCAGACCAGAAGCCTATCTGGTAGCCGTAGAGATGCCTGTAAGAAGGCCACAGGGAGAACCTACTAACAGTAGCCCTTCATCACTGTTGTTCCCTAACAGCTGGTATTCAGCTGCTTCTGATCCTAGAGGCAACATACACCCATAGTAACTCGGTAGCTAGTGCCAACTTTATCCTCCATGGGTATGATTTCATAGTGGACAAGTCTCTTCTCAAAGCATTTTGACCCAAGGAATGAATTCTCCTTTTCCTGAGGAGATATTCTTTCTTTTTGAAGGCTGGAGTTTAAGCCCTTCAAACGTAATAAATAACCCAAGAATGCGTATGTAGTAGGGCACTACCTATGCAGGTTTTCCTGTGGTAAGCCTCCAGCCTTGCCTTGATGCCTTTAATGGCAACCATTTTTGCATGCTGTTTTTAGGGTTCCTGGAAGTGTGGGGAGGGGCCCCCCCCCATGATTGTGTTTTCCTGACCACTGTTAAACTGCCACTTGCTTGTCCTTCGACAAGTATTAAAGCTGAAAGGGAAGAGATGAGAGGTATACTTCCTAGCACAGGCAGATTCTTTTCCGCTTGGATTACATATCCTCTCTGCCCCATTTCTTGTAGTAACACAGGTGGCAATTCCTTGGTATACTAGGTGGGACTAGATCTATGCTTAGAGTGCTGTGATTATTTCCTCACCCCTGCCATGTTCTTGCTACCAGAACAGAAAGAAAAGAAGGGTGGCATTTGCTATTTCTCTCCTCTTGGTTTTGCTTAAAACTATGTTTACTTCCCATTGTACACAATAGAAAATTTAGACCAGGAGGTCTGATATTTCCTCTCTATGTTGGGATTATGATGGATAGCTGGAAGGCCTTTGGATGTTATGGGCTTTAGCTGTATCCTACTCTAATCAGCCTATTTTTTTGCCCTCTCCAATGTTAGAGAGAGAATGACTGCAAAGACCCATGGAGAGATGGAGTGAGAAATCTAAGTTTAGACCACTGCCTCTCTGGTTGAAGTCAAAGCAACCACTTTAGAGTAGAAGGTCTAGTCTCATGTAGTACCAGGATTGCAACCTATGTTTGTTGAACTTCACTCCTATTGATTTCAGTAAGAACTGGTTTAAATGGCAAGCAACTTATTCCATTAATATCAGTAGGAGTTAAGTTCAACTGATTTAGTCTGAACCCAGACCACTTTGTCTCTGGCTGTTACACTCTTGTTTAAATAACATGAAGATGTGGGATTTGGTAGGTTATAAAAGTAGCCAGGCAAATTTAGAACAGTACTAATGAAAGCTCTTATATTTGAGGATCTTTGTGCTCTGTGAAAAGAAGCAAAATTCTGCATCAAAGTGTGAGTTTTGCTATCTGTACTAAATCAGCAAATATGTGTATTTTTCTTACCTAAATCTGTTGGGGGCAGGCAAGCAGCTCTGCAGAACACTCAAGTTTTGCCTTACATGACCTCAAATTAAAAACATTTCTGAGCTCTCAGATTCTTGCCAAACACTGCTTGCAATCTTTCAATCTTATCTTTGCAGGTATTAAGATAAAGAATGTTTTCTAAGGACAGTTGAAATTCTCAGTGCTGAATTTCCACACCAAACTATACCAAACTTCTTGTGTGTCAGATAAAGAGTGACCTTGTGTTCTTTTGTGTTAAAATTAACCCCTCTCTCTCTCTCTCTCTCTCTCCCCCCCTCCCTCCCTCTCTCTCTAGGATAAATCAAGATGCATCTCATTTGCACATTTTCCTAGAGCTGGAATACAGGCATTCCTGTAACCAGCAAGGACAAATTGTAGAGGACACTTTTTCTGAATTGCTTTTCAAAGAAAATTCTGCAGCTGTATCTAAAGCTCTATAAATTGTTTGTGCAGGATATGTTTTATGTAAATCCAAAATTAAAGTTAACTGTCCTTAAATTTCTTGCTACAGTACATGTCCTGGTTGAGAGAGAGCCAAGCATTGGTATACAAATATAGCATAGGTTGTCATCATTCCTGAACATGTACTTGTGGAGATAGAACCAGCTCTGGCTTCAAGAAGATTGCTTAATATCAGTGCAAGCTCAACTGCTAAGTAGGGCTAGCTGTTTGCACAGTCATGCATTAGAGGGAGAGGAATGTATGCTACTGTAGCTTCCTGCTGATTGCACAGACACGTGAGGCAATAGGCAGAGTTACATCAGCACCAGTCCTGTGCATAGTACATAATACCAGAAATGCAATGGACTGCCTGTTTTGATTCAGCAATTTAGGAATTTTGTCACAATGGGAATGGAATAAAAAGGCCCCACAATAAAGAGAGCTTTGCATGCAAATGGAATGTGCTTATGGAATTGGCCCCTACATTGGGTAAGATGTGGAAGCTAATTTACATAGTATGCCCTGAAGATTGCACATAGAGCTTTTGGTTATATTCTAAGATGGCCAGAAATAAAGCTACAGAGATACTGCTGATTCTTCGGAATGCACCATTTGAATACAGCTTGAGGTATAGGATTATTTAATTTACACTTTAACACAGCAGTGTCTGCTGGAAAAAAATTGTTAGGTTGATGGAAATGTATTTACAAATAAGCAGGAGGGTTACATGAAAATTGGGTGTCAGAAGGTGTTGCTCAAGAGCCCCCAGAAAATGCTCAACGTGAGGTTGGATGATGTCTGAATGAGTGAGTGATAATGGTGGAAAGGGATTTCTCCCAAACCAAGCAGAAGTGCCTTCTGTGAGCAGAAGCTGCCTGCTAATAGTGACACCACTGAGTACAGATCAGTGTGTTGCTGACTCCAGATGAATAGAAAGTACGGAGATTGTCACTAAATGCAGAGAAACACAGCACCCACACTTAGTTCTTGGCCTAAGCTAGGAGATAGGTCAGATGAGTGGTGAAGTTTGCCAGCTATCCTGCCCTCTCTCCATATATTTTTCCCCCTGACTCTTGCATAAGCATTCTAATTAATAGTTTGCTGGTGTTTCACAAAGATGACCAGCTGATTTGCTTAGTTAACAGGAGCTACTGTATTCCATGAGTAAATCTATGATTAACAGAAAAGACCCACTCCCAAACTGCTGGCTGTCATGTACTGTGACAAGTAGGTGTTAAGCACTGCTTATTAGTTTTGCCTCTCTGATCATTAAGTTCATGTATTAATATAATAAATGAAAGCTTTTTCTTAATGCAGACAGTGTGCTTCAGGGTCCTTTGTGCTATTTTGACAAGTTTGCTACTACCTACCCTTTTTTTTATCTCTGGCTTACCATGCTAGTGCTTGGTGCACACAAGTGCCTTGCATTAAAATGGTATGTATGCCTAAGATTCTTTGTACCAGTATGCTACATTCAGTTGAAGCCGGTTTTTACCATGTAGTCATAAACTGAACATGTTGACTCTCATGGTGAATTCGTTTCTTAAAAGTCAGATAGGAATCTGTTGCTGTAGTAGATTTAGGCCTAGTTCACAGAGATCCACTGCTGAACCAAGAGCCACCCTACATCCCATGCTCCACAGGTCCATAACTGTATACTGTAAGCAAAGAGATACAGGAAGCCATTTTACCCAGTTTGCTGCCTTTGTGTGTATAAAAGAAATACACTCCCCATTCACATCTAAAAGATTTTTTAAAAATAAAATGGAATACTTATACACAGGCAATTTGCTACCCAGAGCCAATTTGGTATTGATTGTTAAATGAGTTTTTAGGACTTCCTCAGAGAGGGAACCTTTAACTTAAGAATATATAAACGGGGAAATTCCTTGGAAATTAACATTACAGAATAGTAATATGGTTCCACATCGCTCCAAAGGAGGGCATCCTGTCCAAGTTGTCTTTCCTGCGTACGTATGCTACTTACTCTGCAATACTCTTTATCTAGCAGTGCAATCCAACCCTTCCCATTCATACCCATCTAGAATCCCCGTGTAATAAGTTTAGAAAACTGTTTTTTCCTTTTACAGTTACAACTTATTATCCACAAAAGAAAATTAATTGCACCAAAGGAGATTTCAGGTATGCATACTAGGCTTCCCGATCAGGAGTAAGCCAAAACTCCACCCTGACAAAAAGCCCTGTTCTAACAGGCACCCCCCATTTACTCAACAGGTTAGGGCCCATAGCACTGTTGAAAAACAAAATTTGTTGAAATGCAGAACCCAGTTCTTTTTTTCTACTTCTTTTGAAGGTATGAATTGAGAGGAACAGCAGCGCATGGTTACTGAGGAGCAAGGAGGCTCATGGAAACATGATGAAAGAAGTTGAAAGAGTGAGCCATGCATTGAGTGTGTGGGTTCTGGTTATAATTGAAAAGGGTCAAAGGAATGGGTTGTTGAAAAGTGGGGGATGCCTGAAATTGCAACATGGCTTCAGTGTGTTCACTTAAGCTTCTTTTGAAGAACAAATTAGGGGAAATATACAGTAGTTTTTGTGTAGATTCAGATTCTGCAGTTTTGATTTAAGCCCCTGTTTAAGTAGACAACTTCCCATAAAGTACATTATGTGGTTAATAAAGATAGCTCTGCTGTCCCAAAGGGTGAAACATTCTGTAATAGCAGAGACTCCTCTTAATGTAAGGGAGAAATTACTCCGAAAAGTGCCTATTATCTATGTACTTTCTACAACATACTGCCAGGTTTCCCAAAACCCATCATTATATAGATGAAATGTCAGTACTGTAGTATATATGAGACAAAATTTACAAAACAGAACATAGTCCTATTATATCATTCATATCTATATCTTGAATGAACAATTCTGAAAATTTTATTTACTTTTATTTATTTAAATATCACGATTCAAGTTCCACTCTTTTGGTTCAGTATGTTTACAATCAGTTGCCTTTTTTTGGGTGGTCTGCAGAAACAGATGTCAGAAAATGTCACTAGGACATTCAGAAAGACCATCACAGACCTCCTTGAGTTTTCTTGAGTTTTACTAGCTTCAGCCAGTTGCAGAAGTTGGAAAATGAGTGCAGTGTAATTCATTTCAGACAGTGTATTCTCCTTCAAAGCTTTTTTGTAATTTTTTTTTAAAAAAACTAAACAGCATATATAAAGCAGAAACTTGAAGAAAACTGAAAAACAGGCAAAAAAAATCTATTTGGGACATTTTTCCTCTTCAGCTAGATAATTGCTTTTATTTTGTTTTCACACATGCCCAAATTCTGTAGAGATTCCTGAGGGATATTGCACTTTTTCCACAAATAATTTGAGGTGGCCTTCCATATGCTGTCAGATTGCAACTCCTATTGGCCTTAGCCAGCATGCTCAATGATGAGGGCTGATGGGAGCTGCAGTCCAACAATCTCTGGAGGGCAAGTTGCCCAAACTTGCTTTAGACTATGAAATACAAGTAGCATGTTCCATTTGATTTACCTAGAGATTAAGATAATTCAGACCAGTTGCTTAAATTACAGTTTGCACAAATCTACTGAAAAGCAGAGAATATTTAGGAAGTCAGATGGGTGGGGAGTGGCTCTGTGACTCTGCCCTATGCAGCAAACAAAGAGAGTCTGCAGTGGCCTGCATATTTGACCTGGATTGCTCAATATGCCAGACAGAGACCAGTAACAGCCATGGACTGTGCACCACTGGGCTATCAGGAGAAGTAGAGGAGTGGCCATGAGAGAGAGAGACTTGTTTTTTGTCAGAAACACACATGCTCAGCTTCTGCTATGATCCCTGCTGGAAGCACTAAGAACTGCTGACTAGCTACCATCCAAACTAATATTTGAAATATTTCCAGTTTGCAAAAACTGAACATTTTAGCAATGCCAGACTTCCTTCTAATACAGTATGTCAGAGCAAGGAACTGCAGAAACCATAACCAACACAGTCTATATCTTCAAGGAGCAGTTCACCTAGTAACCTTAAGTGTTTTCAGTTAAAACTGATTGTCAATGTATTCAGTTCCAGGCTCTCAACCTGTAAGAGCAAGTAAAGGTGTTCTCTTTAAAAAAAGAAAAATCCAAACAGATCCATCTACAATTAGAAGCTGCAGTATTTCAGAAACGCAGTGAGCTGGTGGAAATAAGTTGTGTTTGATAGAACTGCTATCCACCTCCACTGGCAGGAGTCCTATGAAGGGCTTGCAGAATATTGCTGTATCAAATGTTTGTGGCATAAGTTGCAGACACGCTCCGGGTTGATGCTGGAGGGAAGGGGAAGTTCATTTGCTGAGCACTCTTCACAGAAGACTCCACCACAGTTCTTGCAGATGTTCTGAATGGAGTGAAAGAAGAAGGAATCTTAATTCACCCACACACAAAGCTTATTTTTAGTACTGGTTAAAGGGAAACATTTCACCTCCTAGTGCTTCAGCCATGGGTTCTCTCCTTACTTCCCCTCTATCAACCTAAGAAACATATGGCTAGAAACCGGAAGCACACAACCACCACAGTGCCAAGAGAGGTTCCCAAAATGCTCAGCGCTTGGGTTTGTTCGTTCAGGGTAACAGCCCATTCTTCTCTTAACCTCAGATTGGATAACAACTGCCTCTCCGTCTTCCACACAGAGCGCCTGTAGAGCAGATTGTGACAGTCCTACTCAAGCAACAGTGGAAAAGCAGGAAGGACAATAGCATGAATTCTGCTTTTCCCACCCCAAAATGCAATGTACAAATTGGCTCTTGGGCTGCAAAATACAGAACAAAAGCAGAAGGCAAAAGTGAGCTGAGCCACTCAATCTGTATTTACCTTTCTTTTGCTCCGAGTGCTTTCTTCTTGACACAGCTGGCAGAGTTCTGACTTTCCAGGGCCAGGAATTTGCTCCTAGACCATTAAAAACATTCTCATTTAATTGTTCTATTAAGGCTCCAAAGTTTTCTGAGCAACCTTCTGATTTCAACTACATTTTGCTAAAGCCTTCCCACACTGAGCAGTGAAATCTTTGATGACCTGATAAGGCTCCCAATTCAGCACTTATGTTTCCCCTTTCAAACCTATGCTTAGAAATTTCAAACAGAACTCACAATAACACATTACTGATAGACAACTATATTATGCTAGTAAACTTTGGATCAAAGTATGGAAAAATGCCTCCGCTCCCAAAAAACCCAGCCAGAACTCTGTAAGTAAACAAATTGTGTTTGTCTGTGCTTAACTCTAACCTAGAAATGTTTTGTGAGAATGATAGTCTGACTGAGTATAAAGGATAGGATAGGATAGGATAGGTCAGTTACAGATGAGATGATTGTACAGTGATGTAATACATACACGAGAAAATAAGCTCCCCCAATTTAAGACTATCGGCTCCATTACCATCAGAAACACCTTGCTCTTGCATACTTTCAAGCCACTCAATTCTATCAAAGCAAGATAAGCGTATCTGACGTGAAATTGCTCATTTTAAACTGCTGAGGCCATAAAATCTTAAACAGATCTACTAATTTTTCACCTTCCACCATCTTCTATCAATTCTGATGGCGATGGTTATTGGAATTATTAGTTATATTTTTAAAAATAAAAACATCAAATGGAGTCAAAGATTAATCCCTTACTAATTCTTGTTAATATAAAACCAGAAGTGTACCTACTTGAGACAACTTTTTGGTGTAACCTTTGTTTGAAATGTATTAATCAGCTATCAGAGATTCACTGGTAGCTTAAGGTTGACTATGACTTTGATGAAGCTAAATGAAGTTAATATTACGAAATGTTATAATATACGCACTGTTTTGAGTTTTCAGAAGAACATAACACTGCTGTACCAGCAGCAAAGCTGATAAGTTAGTGTAGTGAAAAAATAGAATACAACAACATTTTAACAGAGGTAAGCTACATTTCTCACTTTGTGCCATCAATTCCAAATGAGGCCCCCAAAGAAGCTTGGAAATCCATGAAAAGAAAGATCAAAACGATTAGTTCTATAAACTCCCAACAAAAGCCTTTTTCCTAAAATATTCCATGAAGACAACATTATTTTACTCCCAACTTGCAGCCCTAGGCTCTTTAGCAATTCAGTACTGTAAATATTTTCCCAAGTAATTAAGATTCCAATCCACCCTTCCAAAATAAGCAAACTAATTTACTTACATGCTCTTCTTGCAGCCCATGAGGTATCCTGAAAAAGAGGCAAAGATATTAACTTAGCATACAATTCCACCAGTTTATATTAACCAATACAAATTGCCTATCAAACATACTTTGATTTCTCATAACAGTGCTATGTTTCCAGACCAATTTATTGTACCTACATGCCTCTAGCATATACAGGAATTGATTGCCTATGTCCCATGCCAAGAGTTCTTACTTGCCCCAGTACACAATAAACTCCTCAAATTATAAATGTGAAGATCCCAGCACATGCCAGATTTAAGTTTCCAAGGGAGATCATTTCTACTAGAAATGTTTCTCAGAAAGTAAAATCTTTCTACAGTTATTAAAACTAAGCATAATTACATTTCATAAACATGTTTACATGAAAGATGTTGCTACAGCATTTTACCACAAGCCAGATGTTGAAAAATCAGCAACCATTAGCATAGCACATGGTGTTTTTGCACCACATGACTCTAGGAGATCTATGCCACCTGAACAGACTTGACAATTCTCCCAGCTTTGTGTCTGGAACCAGTGGAGATCTTCACAATGGCTATTCACCTTTTGGGAATCTGGCATGCTAAATCTGGGCATTTAAACCTTACAAAACCTTTAATACTGTATTTGTTGGCATATAAGACTCACTTTTTCCCCAAAAAAATACTGTTTGAAAATGGGGTGCATCTTAAATACCAGTGTGTCTTATACGCAGGCAAATAATATTTGCCAGTGTATAAATGGGGTGCGTCTTATACGCAGGTACATCTTATATGCGAGCAAATATGGTACTTCCTCTTAAAGACACTGTAATCATATAGCAAACCCATTCCCCAAAACAGACGTTGAATTTCAGTGTAACCCATAATAGGATATATATCTAGAGCAGTGCTACGCAAAAGTGGTGGTCCATGGACTGGTGCCACAAGCCATTAGCTGCCAGTTCTTGGGAATTTTCCAGAAAGAAACAATTGTAGTCTATGGGCATAAATATGGAACTAGTTCCTGGCACACTGGGGGGAAAAAACCTGCTGGTCCCTCACATCAGATAGCTCAATAGCCACAAATCTAGAGCTCTTTCCATACCATACACATGTTAAAAATAGCTTGCAAATATGGCATTCTTAGATGTGTCCAGGCAACCTCACAAGAAAGCCTCCCATCAAACGTGAAAGATGATTTCCTGCACATGCAGAAGCAACAGTCATCCAAGAAGTCATCTTCTGGCTATGAGACTGGTCCCTAAATCAAAACCACCCACATTTTCTGACTAATGGAGAATTTTTAAAAAAATGCATTTTATTTTAATCAGGCCATACTTGTTTGGGTGAACCATTTTCTCATCTTTTACTGGTACTCTCCTTTGAGAATCTCCTTCCAAGAATCTGTTTCCTACATCCTATCAAAACAGAAAGATATTCAGAAATTAATTAAGAAACAGCTTCTACCACCATAAATTCCCTTCTTCCTTACAGCACACAGTTTTCCCGTAACACTTAGAAGCTTTTGGCTGCCATGGAACTGCCTATTAATTCTGGAAGAACCAAAGTTCAGAAAAAAGATCATAAGGAGATACAGATGGCTGGAACTGCACTGCCCTGTACAAGGAAATTTGCAAAAACACATCATTTCTTTTACAAGTAGGCAGAATATATCTTAATCCTATTGCTAATACCAACCGCAGTAGACCTATTAAATCAATAGGACTTAATAACCAATTCAATAATTTGTTGTTGTTGTATTATATTCTGTATTATATTATATTGTATTATATTCTGCTGATTCTCCAGTCTGGGAGTCAAGCCAACTGATAGAGGTTAAAACAGATAAAACTATAATTTTATATAATACACATGTTTAAAATATATTTAAACCATTAATACAACTGAAAACAGTTAAAAGCAAACCATTAAAAAGAATAAAAATATAAACAATGTAACACATGAGAGACCCTTTCTCTCTCAGTAGTCAGCCCTCAAAAGACCTGCTGAAACAAAAAGGGTCTTCATCTGCCTATGAAAGGATAGCAAGGAGTCAGTCTAACCCCTCAAGAAACTGGAACCAAACAGGTCTTCTCCTGTCTTACCACCAGATACATCTATGAGGGTGATGGGACAAACAGAATGATCTTTCCAGAAGATCTCAAGGCAGAAGCAGGCTCATACAGGGAAACACAATCCTTCAGATAACCTGGACCTGAGCCATATAGGGCTTTAGAAGTCACCACCAGCACTTTGAGTTGTGCCTGGAAACAGACCTGCAGCCAATGGAGCAGTTGCAGCAAGGGAGTTGTGTTCTCCCTGTGGCTAGCCCTAGTTTACAATGTGGCTGCAGCTCTATGGACCACCTGAAGTTTCCAAACACTATGCAAAGGCAGTCCCATGTAAAACGTGTCACAGTAACCCAACCTGAATGTAACTGAGCGTGATGAAGTTCTGGGGGTGTGGCTATCAGAAGTGCCAGTGCAGCCTGGAAGCAGGTTGCTAGGCAACCAGAACAGCACCTCAGCAGAGACCCAGCCCAGCAGTGTGTGGGAGGGGCTTGTGGCTCAGAGAAAAAATTATATAAAGCCAAGTTACCTGGGGGTATTGGATTCCTTCAGTGAGAGCCTCGCAAGGAGCTTGGGAGGAGAGTCTCTTAGTCAGTCAGAGAATATGACTGGTTTGGGAGATTTGGTTCTCAGTGAAAGCCTAGTAACAGGCAGAAAAGCAACTGAACCCTAACAGGATCTGGTCAAAGAGTGGGACCTAAATGGGGGATAAGACTTTGGTGGGAGTTTAGCCAAAGGACTGATATATGATACTTGTGCCTTATATGGAAATCTAAAGATACAGTTGAACTGTTTCTCAGCAGGGAGTTACCTGTTATATTGTCTAATAAGTGCACTGAGGAAATCTATCAACCTTGACCTGCCTTTGAAGTCTCACACACTACTTTATTGTTATTATATTTCTTAACAGTTCAAATGTACCCCAGGCCGCTGCCAAAACCTGGACTTCCAGGCTCGGGACTAAACCCTGGCTTACACCCAAGGTGTGAACTCACATTTCAGGGAGAGCGTAGCCCCATCCAACACAGACTGAATACCTATTCCCTGACCTGCCTTTCAAATGAGCAGCCAGGTAGTTTTATCTGTTGCTGTTCTTATTGCTGTTTCCATGATCACAAGCTTACATCCTTGCTTATTCTGTTCCAGCTACATGTACTAGAAGAATGCAACCGCTTATCTGCATGCAGAAGAAGAGACATGTGTAACTGCCATATACGATTTCCATGCTGCTTTTCCTTACACGGAAATCTTGTGTGTTTGCGCCTTCTAGTCACCTGTTGACTTATGGATACCCTATGAATGTCAAATTGGTTTTTTAGGCAAGTGATATCCAAATGTAGCTTCCCACTGCCTTCCTCTGAAATACAGCCCATGGAATCTGGTACTTCCTGGCAGTCCCCCAGCCAGGTTATAACCAGGCCTGACCTCGCTTAGATTCCAATAATAGACAGAATCTGCTGCCTTCAGCGTATTTAGACCCTAAGAATATCAGACATTCTAGAAATTTACCATCTCTTAATCAACCTTGAAACTGTTACAGTTTTGCTTCAGTATGGCTGGCGAGAAGCACAAACAAGTCACAACTGCCTGGATTATAAATCAAATGAAATTAAAATTAAGCCCTAAGTGAGCACAGGGGGAGAAAAACAGAAAATGAACATTACTATTTGTGATCCAGTCTTCTGGGATCCTTTGCTTTGGCTGTGCAAGCCTTTGTTTTCTTGTATTCTGTGGTGGGAGTGTAACCATCGGTCTCGTTCCCGTTTCAGTTCCAGTTCAAGCTGACCCCTGACGTAACAGCAAAGGAAGAAAATGTGTTAATAAAAGATGTTTTAATCTACTCACACACAATAAAAGCCACAGAAAGAAAATAAAGTATTCCTATGCTTACTCGCTACAGAGTGAGGATTTGTAAAATTATACTCCTCAATAAACAATACTTTTTCTGAAGAAAGAACACACACTACAATAAAATTTTCTTCAATTGGACAGGTGCTAATTTATGCCAAAGAGCACAGAAAAATTGCAGTGCTTAAGTAAAAATAGGTCATCCTGTCATAATTCCCTTTCTACAAAGAGAAGCAAATCCAGATGTTTTCCAAAATTATAAGAGTCTTTGTCATTTACTCGTCTCTTGATAGCAAAGAAGAGATACCCTCTTAGGAACCTCCTTGTCCTGAGCTGCCTTTTTTTTTTAAATGTGGTCCATAACATACTCAACACGTGTAAGTGCACAGGTAGGCCATGCATGTGTATCACAGAGATCTGTGAGCCATCATTTGGCTACAGCTTTCACTGTATAAAAAAGTATTCCACATCAACAGCAGGGTCCCTCTTCCTGCAGGGTCAACACACAGCCTATGAATTTGCTACCTACTAGCCCATCTATTATGTGGGCAGACAGAGGAGCAAGATGAGCCACAGAGGGGCACAATGCAGACTAAAGTACAACGAATGAGCGAACGTCACAACATGTGACCTATTTAAATGACCACTGTTTATTACATTTAGCCGCTGTTTTGACAGATGGCCAGCAAAGCTGATCTCTGGGCATACAGGCCACTACAGAAACTGGAGAAGAAGTCTTAAAATCCATGGACACTGCTTTCTAGAGGCTTCTACCTAGAGACCTGGACAGATGGCCATTCATAAGAGCAGGCGCCATACACACTCACACAAACAAGAATGTAAACCTTTGTAAGGTTAGACGCTACGACAGCATGCCAAGAACCCGGGAAAATACGTAGCAATGCTCCACTGAGCAGGGAACAGCCCACACAACGCCCCCCCCCAAAACACAATGTTCTCTTCACCGCTGCTTGATGAGCTGCTCCACCTCCAGCTGAAGGCTGTTGATCTTGTCCCCAAATTCCTGCTTGAATAGCCGATTGTCCTCTTCCAGAGACTGACGCTCTTTCTCTGTCTGTTGCAATCTGGATTTGAGCCACATGAACTTGTGATAAAAAACAAAAGCCATGGTGGGGAGGAAGACTGAGTTTAAACAATAAATTAAAGAAAAAAAAACAAGCTCAATGAAAGATGGAAAGGAAATACACGGAAACAGGAAGTGACACAGGACAAAAAATTTCTAAAGAAAAACCAAATTGTAGGTGAACCAGGCAGAAGAAGCTTCTATTTTCAATGTTTTATTATTCTATTACTACAGTTTACAGTCATTAGATGATAAACATAAAACATCACTTTTATCCATAGTCAAAGCAAATCTCAGATACACAGTATTGGTAAGGGTTTTTTTTTAAAATTTACGTTACACTGCAGCTTTATACAAGTAACTGGAACTTGCATCATGGGATACCTACTATATTAAGGAATTAGTGCATTTGTCTGGTCTCTTCCACAACTGTTACATCATTAAGCACACAGGGCTTCAGATTGAATACAAAGTCATGGATAAGTATTTAAGTCTCCCAGCCTACTTGAGAAATAGCTGCAAGGGGGACAGGGATGGGAATATACTTGAACTATAGAGAAACTGATTTCAGGTTACATGTATTCACCAGCCATGTGACAAATACTCAGCACAATGGCTTGACTGGAGAGTGGACGGGCAGAGGAAAGTCTTGGCAAAAAATCTGAAGCTACCAACACCTGCTTGTCTGCCACTAAAATGCCACAATGAAGCCACCTCAAACATTCACGCCATTTCCACACTACACTCTTATAGCACGATTATTCCACTAACATCCCATGGAATCCTGGGGTTTGCAGTTTAGGGAGGGGCCAGCTGTCTCCCTCCCTAAACTGCAAAAACCAGGATTCCATAGGATGTTGAAAGTGGAATAATCACGCTATAAGAGTGCAGTGTGGAAATGGCCTCAGTCAGGTATGCAACATGCTCCTAACCACACTGGCCCAGAATGCAAGACCAATGTCAATGTCTCTCAATGCACGGAAAGCATGGAGAACCATATTGTATGCCTAACTGGATGTTCAAACTAGGCCATTCTTGGTGTGTGGATGGTCATACCATAGGAACCCAAGTCAAAGGTCTAGGGAAGAGAACAGTAAATGGTGCTGCGAGGCAGTCAAATGGCCAGTCCAAAGCCATTGGCAAAACAGCAGTTCCTCTTCCCCAGACAAATCCAGTCTCACTCTTTCAAGATGGGGATGGGAACAGCTTGGACAGTTTCCACTGGTAAAAGTTATTATAAGGGATTTGCTCTCCTCATTGAGACTAGGGTTCTCCACAACCCAATGGTAGGAGCTTGATTTCTCAGGTCTGACAACTTGTTTTCCAAAACTTGACTTCAAATACATTTCAAATAAATGGGAATGTAGGTTTTGATTTTGAATTTGCTTATTTGAGAAAGGAAATTTCTTCCCATGTGTTTTACAATGACATGTTTTCTTGTAACCTATAATTTCGCACCAGGTAGAAATTACGCATGATTATCAACCAGGTGTTACAACCTGTGTTGATCCAACAAAACAGATTTTTTTGTCATCTGAAAGGCCCAATTCTAACTCCAAGAGGCATCAGCACTGTAATAATCTTAACAACATCTCATTTGGTCATTTGAATGAAACCAGTTTTAACATCAGGATCAGATTTTATAGGATGCCTGCCCTAGCTGAACAGACTTGGCTCCAAATCAAATGGATATCTTTAGAAACATGCCACACTAAAGGGCGGTTCTTCATAGTTCTCATTTAAAAACAAGACAAAGATCATGCTGCTCTGTTAAAGACAGGTTTACAGCTAATAAGAGAGTGAGGCTCAGCCCTATAGATTTTAGTATCAGGCAATGATTGTTTCCCAACCCCCATCTTTATTATAGATATTTTTCTTTCCACTCCCCATTTTGTCAGAACACAAGCAGGTGTTTATATGAGAGGTAACAGGAAAAAAGAACAGCCTAAACTGGAGAAGTGGGAAAAATCCCTAGTTTGGGTATCTTGACAAGGATTCAAAATGACTATCTACACACTAAAATCTGTTTAGAGGCCAGTGCTGTGAACTCCTGAAGCTACAGCATAGAGACCCCGGATTTCATCCTAAATAGAAAAACAGTTTTATTTCGAGTTGTAGAAACATCTTCCTAGACTTTGCATGTTTTAACCGACTTTTCACTACAACTCTTGGCAAGTCCCCTATCTGATCCAAATACTTAGACTCAAATATTACAAGAGAAAAGGCAACTGCAAAGAACTCCCAAGTTATCGTACCTCATAGCTGCTTTGTGTCAGTGACTGACCAGCAGTAAATCACTATCAGTTCCACTCATCCCTCATTTTAAAAAGGTAGTGACAATGAACTGTTTTGTAAAATACATGACTCCATCTCATATTTAAAACTGAAATAGAGGGAAACTCACATCTTTCATTAAAGTTCTTCAGGAAAAGAGAACCGCTGTCTCCTTTTTAGGAAAATAAAGGCAGAGGTAGAAGGCAATGCAAAGATAAAGAAGGGTTTACCATTTTAAAACAGCTAGTAGCTAGATTTTGTGTCCATATGATCTAAAGAAAGTGAATGAATTGTTTTTCCTTAATTCAAAAGAGCTGGCATTGGCTTACTAATTGGCTTGTCCGTCCACTGCAAAATTTTCCAGTTACAATTTGGTACAGTTTTGCTTTTAACTGCAGTATTTACATTATGCTATCTCTATGCTCCTCTGCATTTGTCTTCGACACATACACAGGGCATTATATCAAAACAATGGGATTGCCATGAGATGAATGGGTAGCTAGTTTTAAAAAGAGACTCTCCGGAGAGACAGTGGAATAATAATGCCATTTGCACTCATATAAACTGGAGGAAGGTAAAAAGGGTTTAAAAAAAAGAAGAAGAAGAAACTAAGGTATGACTCATTCTACCCCACGTCAATGGAGTGGTTTTGGAGTGACAAGCCAATTGACTCATGGGCTGTGCAGACCCTACATCAGACACATTCTCAATTTACATAAGTTCATGATGACTCTCAGGTGGAAAACTGTGCAGTGTGGACAAGCCTTTGGTTAACAAGGACTATACCACTGCAATAGAAAGTATTTAAACTGTCATGTGTGCTTATTCTGGTTGAGATCAAATGGAACAAAAAAAGCTACAGGATCCTGGCTCACAGTAGGTATTACACTGCTCTTAACCCCTGTGTGTGTTTGTTTTATTTTCATCTACTTCACAACAGCGCAAATAGAGAGAACTCAGTTGGTTTTTGGTGAATTTAAACACAGGGGTTGGGGAAGGTTCACATTTTTCCAACATCCCTTCAAGAGTAAAAAACTTGTGCTGTATACACTTTGTATCAATTGTACATAGAGCCACATATCTAATTTTATGTATGATTTTTCTGGAGTACTTTGTGGTGAAATTGCTTGCAGTTTAGTAAAGTTTAAGCATGAAATAACAGGGGAAAGGAAAGTTACAGGTTAATTTTTTTTCTACCTCCAAACAAAAACAATTTTTTATTATTATTTTAAAATTCACCAAATTTCAAGTCAACTTTGGGTGACAATATTTAAGTCTGACATCTAAATTCTCAATCTCCTTTTGCTTTCCCCTCATAACTTGAGTAGAGATGTCAGAGTTGTGAGGTGACCAGCTGCAATTATTATTTTTTTTAAAAAAAAAGCTTAATGGGGCTTCTGAATCAGTTTATTTGCTGCGCTATTTAAGGTTTTTGCCTGTTTCACCAAATCCTTTTCACTAGATTAGAAAAGGACATGCAAATGATACAGGGAGAATTGGGGTGGGTGGATGGAGAGGAAATAGAAAAAAACACAAGTTAATTCAACAGATGTGAACTACTGTACTTTTAAAACACTGCAATATACAACTACAAATATAGTAAAAGACAACTTTTGTTCTCCATTTAGAAAGAGCAGAACATACAGCCAATATTGCTATACAGCTTCATCAGGTTTATTTCCAGGGTTCAGTAGCTGTAAGGAAAAGGTGTTCTTCATAGGATTGTTATTACGATTCTATGCTTTCTGAAAGTGAATAATTTTCTACAACCAAATTTTCTGTAGCCTGTTAAAAAACTGAGTTCCCCACCCACAACCTATGGGTCTTAAATTAGGTTGGAAGTAAACAGGGCAATGAACATTAATAGATTAGGATCCTTTGAACAAGCTTCTAAATAAAAGAGAGAAGAAAAGACATCTCATCCAGAGTCAAGCATTATTTTCTGAGACAGGGGCTTGGGTATTCTGGCAACTTTCTATCTCTCAGTTTCATAAAAGGGAGGTCTGCCTCATGGAAGAGTTTTGGAAGTAAGAAGCACAAATATTTTATAACCTCTCCTAAATTAAAAGATGCTCTGTACAAATTATCAGTCATACGAATTGACTCACTGTAATTCCTTCTCTCCATATGAACCATTACAGGTAGTCTCATAAAGCAGAAAAATTACAGTCGTCTAGATGGAGCCTGCAAATACTCACAAAATGGAGTTCACTCTCCCATTAAGTATGATGTGACCCACAAGAAACCATTTAAATCATTAAGGTTATCCATAGCCCAGAACCCATGGTAGAACATGGTTGCCACATAGCTTCATCCCTAGTTAGAAGCACCTATGAAACCATTTTCCTTTACTCAAAATGTGTGGCCTTGTGTAAAGTAATTGTCCAAGTCTCCATATAACCTCTGAGCTCTGTGAAGGCTATCACGTGGTAACGAGGTGGATCAGCAGTCCATGGTCTTTCTAGAGCAAGATGATGCTACGACACTGGGCCTTGCTCAGCCTTATGTTTGAAATGTTTAGCCTCCTTTTTCAAATATCTACACATATCTGAGTATCTGAAAATCACAAAATTAACAGAAAGGGACAGTTATAATTTTGCTTACATAAGCAACTTTCAATTTTACCTTTGTTCAAGCAGTTTAATGGTAGCAGCCATCTGATTTGTCTTCTCCTCTAAGCGGCTATTCAGTTCACTCTTTTGTTTCACTCCCAGGTCTGAACTCTAAAAGGCAAAAACGCCACAACATTATCTTTAGCAGTCAATATAGAAAATTGAGGTTCCAGACTTTATTAAGGCATATATTCACACACTCAAAATTACTCTGTATCACTATCAACACATATTGTTACCAAACTTGATAGAAGAACAGAGTGAATCAAAAAGGAGAAAAAAATACTGAATTTTTGAAAGAAGTATGAGCACAGGAAAATGAATGTAAATTATTCTGATCATTGTTGCCATAGTTTATACAGTAGATAAAATCCACTTTTCCACAAATATATCCATCATGATACCTTCTCTTGTCATTTTAAAAATACTAGCTCATACAGGGAGGTAAGTGTCCAAATTTGACCAATCCGTTTAAACATGGATTGTAGATTCCATTTAGACACTACACATATTCTAGTGTAAGAATGGATAACCTCAGGCCCTGAGGACTCTCTTGGGCTCCCAACTGGGCCTTCTAAAATTCTTCAGATGCGCGCTCCTCCCCTCCGACACCACTGTGACAGTATCCTAGATTTTGTATGGCTTTTGCTTCCCTATTCCAAAAAGTTGAGATGTCCCTCCTTAGGCTTAAAAATGAGGAAAGGAGGGGTAGAAAGTGGCAGCACCTTTAAAACCTTTTTTTTAAAAAAAAAAAATTGCATGAGCTTTTGTGGACATAAACCCACTTCTTCGGGTGCAGTACTGAGTGGCATTAAGGCCTCAGTATAAAAAGGATATTTACGTAGCTGTGAGAGTGGGATAGGATCCAGAAAGATGCAAATCACCACCTTTCCCTAAATTTTCAAAGGCCTGAGTAAGATGATACAGGTCTTTCAGACCTTTACAGTGTTGATATTTACAAGCAATCAATCTGCTTACCAAAAGTCAGTTTCCCTGGATTCAAAACTCATTCTGAGAAGATTCCTTTTGTTATACTGCAGTAGGAGGACTCTTCTGTTAATATATGTAGTGTGCCATGAAGCCATTGTCTTTGTTCATACCTCTACTAATAGACTGGAATTTATGTTCTTCTTTCTAGTTGAAGAAGCTGTTCTTCTTTCTAGTCTGTATGTCCAGGAAGAAACTGGTTTGCGGGTATTGCTTTTTCTAGTTCAGATTTGTGTCCATTAATTCTCTTGCACAGAGACTCTCCAATGTGAAATGTAGAAGGGCACTATACCCTAGACAAACAGGACAGTCTCTTCACCAGAGGATTACTGTTGTTGCTCTGTGCCTTCAAGTTGTTTCCAACTTATGGAGAACCTAAGATGAACCTTTCACGGGGTCTTCTGGGGCTGAGAGTGTGTGATGCACCCAAGGTCATCCAGTGGGTTTCCATGGCCAAGCGGGGAATCGAACCCTGCTCTCCAGAGATGTAGTCCAATGCTCAAACCATTATACCATGCTGGTTCTCAGAAAAGGATCAAAGGACACAAATCTGACATTATAAATGGCAATAACTGAAAACCACTTGCAGAACTAGTTTTCAGTCTTCCTGGACTTGCAGTAAGGGATTTACAGGTTGCAGTCCTTGAACAAGGAAATTACACAGGAACACTAGAAAGAGAAACAGCTGTGGTCCTACTTTATAGGTTTCCTTTTTATGTATATTTCTTTCTATGGAAATAATCTACATGTATTCCAGAGGAAATGTCAATCTTTAAACATGTAAGCAAGTAAGCATGAGAGATGAATATGCTTGGGGTTTCTCAGTGAGCTTAATAACTAAGTACAGCACACTATCCAAAATAAGGCTGAGTAGGAGGATCCAAGTATCTAATAGCTAATACGATCCTGTTTTCTATGTGTGAGTGTGGAAGTTGACAAGAAGAAAGTCATTGCATTTGAAATGTGATACCAGAGGTGAGCTCTATGGATACCAAGGGCTACTAAAAAAGACAAATGGGTCCAAGAGCAAATCAGGCCTGAACTTTCACTCGAATCCCAGATGACTAAGATGAGGCTGTTGTAATTTGGACATATCATTAGATCATATGGCCCGATGGATAAGGCAATAATGCTTGGTTAAGTCGAAGAAGCAGGAATAGAAGGATACCATATTACAGATGGATTGATTCAATCAAGGAAGCCACAGCTCTGATTTTGCAAGACCTGAGCAAGGCGGCTGATAACCAGGGTTCTAAGAAGTCTCTCATTCATAGGGTCACTGCAAGTTGAAATTGACTTGATGGCATATTACACTGTTACCTGCAGCTTGAAAGAAAGTTCAAGTTTTAGGGCCCTGAGATCATCAAGTTGCTGCCTGAGTGCCACCAGTGCATCTTGCTTCTCACAAACATCTTTTTCCAGCATCTTCATGGCCAGTTCCATCTCTTGTCTCATTCCAATTTGCACTTCAAGTTCCTTTTCCACATCCTAAAGAACACACACCACAAAAACACACAATCTGGAAGTCTGGGGGAAAAAAACCACCCTATCAGGCAGTCACTGAATTTTGGCACCATACTGGCTACCCTTGTAGCACAGAGAATGAGATGTAAATTATTCATCATGACATGCACACACACACACAAAACCCTTTGGCTTTTTGTGGTTTTGTTTCAGAAAGCCACTTTCTAACATGGGGCCAATGCAGCTATTGCATTTTACATTACTGACCATAAGAGAGGTCAGTTTGGTTCCAGGTTTCCTGCACCATCATCTATATCCCATTTTACAAAATGCTTGCTGATCTTGCCTCTCAGAAGCTGGTCTTTTTTCCACATGCCATCATAAATGCACAATAACTGCTACGACTCTTAGCATTTAATATGTCAGAAAAGTTAATATTTAGTATCTTCTAAAAAAAAATAGCACCGGCATTTCACATGACAGAAATTCAATATTATTGTGGCAAATATGGCCAATATTCTGCTAGGAAGCAGGAAAAAATGATTATGGTGCAGGATCTTGTCAGCTTGATCTTAAACTGGGATGCTTGATGCCAAAGGGATGTGTGTCAATACACCTGAAGTGGCACTTTCTCCTATATGCGGAGTGGTGCTGGTGGTGGAATGAGCTCTGCCTCGTTTAGTACAATTTTTTTTTTAGTTTCCTTTCACTCTGAAAAAGTACAGCATGAAATCAAGGGCTTCTTCTTTAAAAGTCTTTTTAAAACTGAGGAGTAAGTTGTTTTTCAGCTTACCAGCCGTAGCTGTGTTTCCTCCTTTAACTGTTTCCGTGCTTCACTAAGAGCTTGTCCATCTGAGGTTCTATCTTGCTTAGGTGCTTGCTGTTAATCAGCAGATTAGAAAAGCAAATGGAATGGAAATTTTGTTACTCAACAAATATTACAATGATTAAATAATGACATTACTATCTGTTCTCTGTGCAGAATTGTGGCTGACTGTAATATCAGCTGTTACTGGGAAACATGCAGTTAAACAAAGTAATTAAGCATTGGTATATGTGCCTCTTCATAATGAAAAATGTAAATCCAGACACGAATTCACACAAATGAAAAAAATTGGTAAGAGATTTCCTCCTTAACCCAAGGTCTCTAAGACTATGTACCGCTATGTATTTTACTTTAAGGGAAGAATGGATTTTTAATATGTAAACAGACTATAAAGTCTTTCTCATGACTTACATTTACGGTTTGAGTAAACTGACAGCATGTAAATTAAGATAGTCCCAGAATCACGTTAATAAATTGAAGTGTTAAGTACACGACCAGTAGGAATTTATTCTACAAAGAAGCTGTCTTTCAAATTGGATAAACTAATAAATCCTGAGAAGCCAAAAAGCCACTGAGTCCAATTCCATTTGCAGGATCTAATACCACTGTATGTATTCTCATCATCTGCACATCCAAATACAAATAAACACTTTATAGCGTGCCACAAGTGTCACCGGGAGGGTTGGGGATGCTGGGAGCTACGCAAAACCGTGACAGCGCTTCCCTCCCAGCCACTGAGCTCTGGCCAAAAGGCTGTACCAGAGTCAAGTGTACAAAAAGCCCAAATATAGCAGAGATTGGTCGCACAGCTATGGAAACATGCGCAGCAGAAAATATCTTAGCAGCAATGCACTGTAGCCAGGAAAACCTCACCCACGCCACTTGTTATCTTCCATCAAGGAGGCAATTTATTCTTTAGTTACAATATATACAAATTTACAAGAAGGTCCAGAAGGCATTCCAGCATTCCTCAGCTTGCTCTTTCTGGCAGAGCCTCCGGTATACATGTTCAGGCACCGTGTGCATGGTAGGCTAGGACTCAGCTACATTTATACAGACACATAGCTGACGCAATCCTGGCCTACCTTTGCATTCTCCCCATATCTGATGCAATTTTCTCCCCTGACTGGCCATCAACATGACCCACTAGAGTCACATGGCTTTTCACAGGTGTACTTGACAATTTACATCACAAAGTATTTTCTTTGGACTACAGATTTTGTCCAACCTTTCCTGACAACAAGCAAAGAGCAAGAACAGTAATTGAGGTGTCTACTGCCTACAGAATAAAGAGTTCAAATGAACCAAATTATGCAAGTGACAAGAGGGGAGGAGGGAGAAATCATTGTGCAATTACTAGACATCTTGCACACAGTCACTGACCTTTCTGTTGGATTCCAAAATATATGAACTTTCTTCTTTCACTCGCTCCATCTCTTCTTGCAGAGTTATAATTCTGTTATTTGCAACAGCAAGCTGTGTGTGCCAACAAGAAGAATTGAATAAGTTTTTCAAAATACACTATTTCTGCATCTACTGATACATTTTTGTAGCAGTTTGTTACAATGTTGTACATATGTTGCCAGTATGATGTACTCGAAAAAAGAACACGACTTAGACCAAAGAGACCCAAGAGCTCATGTTGCATGATGGGCTACATGGTGTGCTCACCTTGTATAAACTTATAGCTACAGAAGCTGACCACTAGACCAGAGCTATCATGGGCTCTACAAGGATGTTTTTGGTTCTGATGGTTCTCACTGGTTATCAGACAAAAGAAAATCCAGAGATGTCTCTGCCATAATCCTCTATGCACCTGACTCACTGAAAGGCCAGGCATTTCTCTTGACAGATCCATCCACAACCTCTTATTGCACCTTCCTCTCAACTTCCATATACTTTATACAGGAACATACAGGCCTAAATCCAACATGGCACTTGGCAGAATGCAACAGAATTACCTTTCCCTTCCTCCTGCAGCCCCGACTTATTTTTAAGGGCTGTTAACTTGATAATAAAGACATTTATTCAACATTCCTAAACTATTATACTAACAAGAGTCTTGAAAAAAATATTACTTTTGTTTTATAAAGTTATTAATCATCGTACCTAATTCATCTAATGCTCAAAAACTGTTTTTTTCCCAAACAGGAATAAAAAACATGTTTATTTTACATACCTCCTCAGTAAGTTTTGTGTTAGATTTTTCCAAAGCATCAACCTTAGCCTGCAGATTGTTGACTGTAGCACTGTCAAAGGAAAGTAATGATACTGAAACTTAAGAATTCAAACATTATTTGACCAACTGTTCTACAGATCATAATCTGAAGGAAATCACACTTTACCTTAAATGTCTATTGAGCTCTTCTACATAATTCTTCTGGTCCAGAATTGCAGTTATTTGACCATCTCTGGAAACAGAATACAAAGAATATTAAACTACTGTGATTTGTTTTGTGCAATCTGTTTGAAAATGTAGAGGTCAGTGGATGTTGTAAAGATTCCATCTACATTTGCTAAATACTACAAATCAAAAGAATTTATGGGAATGGGGAAGAAACAGAATTACCGTATTTTTGTAACTATGAAAAAAGCAATAGCTGCTAAACAAAGGTATTACCTAATCTCAGTGAGTATAAACAAGAGAAATACTGATATAATCCAGATATTATATCAAATTATGCGTACAGAAGCCACACTAGAGTTTGGTGTTGTTTGAATTCACATACAACGATTTGTAATAAGGCAGCAGCCCAGAATCAGAAGCCATTGTTTCAAAATCATTTGCAAACTATGGTTTGTGCTAACAATGATCTAATATGATGCTACAATGCACAAAACATAATTATGCATTCTCTAGAATCTGCTACAGCTCAGAGACAAGAAGGAATTTATGTAGCCAAGCACTGAGCTAACATGACAGAAAAGCAAACGAGTTGTTTTTAAGCCACTATTTGTATACTTTACACTTGAAAACTCAGAAGTCTGCATTTGAAACAAAATCATGTTAGAGAAATCATGGTATGCATATTGTCGCTGAACTGAGCCACTGCAAAAAAGGCCCTGAACTGAAAAACTGTATGGAGCAAGAAATTACGCAGGGTGGACAGCAAACAGGAGAAAACCAAAACAAAATTTATTCTAGAGTTTTGGGGTTGTTGGGTTTTTTTGTTTTTGTGACAGAAATTGTAACTAATGGGGGAAGTAAACTGAATAATTAAACTAGTATTTTTAGCAACTCGTAACTTACATGGCAGTATGAATCTTTGTACAAGCAAAATCATTGTTGTTGCATTAAGCATATTTAAAGCAGTGTATATGACACATGAGCAAGCATGCTTTAGTGGTCTGAGTGCTGGACTAAGGCACAGGAAGTCCAGGGTTTGAATCCATGTTCAGCCATGGAAATCTACTGGCTGACCTTAGGCGAGCCATTCTCTCTCAGCCTCAGAGGAAGACAAAGGCAAACCCATTCCGAACCAATGCTGCCAAGAAAACCCCACAACTGGGTCACCATAAGCTGGAAATGATTTAAAGGCACACAGTAACAGCAGCAGCAGGAACAAAAACATGAGTACACACATATGTTTTAAAATTCAGGCTCTACTTCTAAAAGGTACCAAAAGTTTTGTTTGCTATAATATTATTACAAATCACATCTCAGGAAAAAAAAGTTTCCTAAAGAACGGTCTAGCATCATCATCAGAATCTTCATCTTTTTTTACATCTTTCTTTAAGTAGTGGTTGCAGATCTTCCAAAAACCTTGATAAGGTTGCATTCAGCCACTGTATTAACACACTGAGACCCAAGTGGTACAAAGATCACAGTGTTAGACTGGAAACTGGGAGACGAAACTTCACATTCCTACCGAACCATGATATTTCATGAATTATCTTGGGCCAGTCATTGCTTCTCAGTTTGAACTACTTCACAGAGTTGGTGTGAGGATGAAGCAGGAGGGATAACAACCATATAGACCACAAACACCACTTTGAGCTCATTGGAGGAAAACCTGAATATAAACGTAACACAAAAAAGTTGCTGTTTTTAAATAACTGTTAGAATGATGATGATGACAACCATGATGATGATGGGTGGTAATGGTGGTGGTGGTAGCTGTAGTTGCCTGTTAGGATTATAAACCTTAGAAACTTTATAGCAGAGAAACTTGTCAATTTTCCACTAAAACATCTTCACAGAACAATCTAAACAACTAATGCAGGGCCACGAGAAAAGCACTTACCCCTCACTGCCCTTACTGCTGTTCCCATCCTTTAAGTACATGGAAAAATCGATAACCCCAACCTACAACAAAAGACAGTAACACTTCATGTCAAACCCAGTAAGATTTCTTCTCACATGTAACTGTTCTTATTAACTGAGGCTACCTTACGTAAGACATGGGATATAATCAGATAGCTGAGTTAATCTATGTTCAGTCTATGATCACTTTCTAAACTCAAAACATTTTCTTTGTGGGACACAGATGCATTGGAAAAAGAACAACTGGAGAAAGGCTTGATGAATGAACACTATTCTAGCAAGTGAGTTCCTCAGTTTGGTGGCTCACACACACAGTATTGTAAGCCATCAGTACATTTCTTTTAAGAATAAACTCAAAGCTATCCAGATAAGATGGGAATTGTATTAGTATTTAGCAGATAAAGGAGAATGTAAGACATAGTCACGGACAACTCACTGCCCTTGACCTACAACTAGGAATACAGGAACAGAAAATGTACGATGTCCTACTGTGACTCATTTGTAGACAAGGTTGTTTATTCTTTCCAGTTCAGGGCCCACAATAAAAAGACGAGCAAAGGATCTAGATTGCTGGAAGCCCTCCATTAACTTTCTTAAATATGCAGGATTCTAGACTTCATTATAAGGAACATATATGTAGAATAGTCATGCGGAAGTCAGCTTTACGATCCTGTAACCCACTTAAAAGTCACTAACTGCATCCATAGATTCTTACTGCCCTTCACCCACCATCTCCTTTCTGTCACAATATTCTTCTGAAGACAACAAATAAAGCATACGAATTCAGCATGTTATTTTCAAAAAGCAAAATTTACTAAAATATATTTATTTTCTAAAGCTCTAACTATGGATTTTCCAAACACATGCTTTCAGCCAGCTCTGAGACTCTTGTTTCCTTTTTTTCTGCTTTCAGTTACTCCTACTCTTCAAAACAGCAGAAAGGAAAAGAAACTTAGAGGAAGTTTTAGTTTGCAACAACTACTAAAAGGATATAAGAGCAAAGTTGAAAGCATGCTCTACAGAATGCACAACAAACGACATGCACAATAAAATTCCTCTTCGTTGACAAGTGCCAACAACACACAAACCAAAACCACAGCATAAAGCTCTACTCAGGTAATCAGAAATTTATTTTAAGTAAGAACAGGAGGAGCAGGAGCATGCATAGCTGAAGATTTAGAGCCTCCTCTAAACATGGAATCCTGAATTCTTGATCATGTGGAGAACCTCCATGCACTGAAATAGAATCACAGAGCCATATTGATGGAAGAGACCACAAGGGCCATCAGATCCAACCCCCTGTCATGCAGGAATATACAATCAAAACATTCCCGTCAGATAGCCATCCAGCCTCTGTTTAAAAACTCTTCAAAGAAGGAGGCTCCACTCCAAGGCAGTGTATTCCACTGTTGATCTGCTCTTACCATCAGAAGGTTCTTCCTAATGTTTAGATGGCTCTCCTCTTTGACCTTCTACCCACACACGCAGAGAAATAATGGAGGAGACAGGACTAAGCATGCTTCTGTTTCTTATGTTTCTACTTAGATTACTGAACAGATAAACAGGGTTTTAAGTAATTCCACAACCCAAGGAAAGTATTTCTTAAACAACTGTGTAAGGATCTATATTCAGAGTTCAGTGAAGTTAGTATATGATTTTGTATGGCAGCCACTAACTAATTAGCCAAAAATGTCACAAGAAAACCCTATTACATTTAGAAGTGGCTTTTTGTATTAAATCCAAGTCACCACAACTGAACAACAGTACAGTCCGTCATCCAATTAGTACTGACTAAATATTCAGCACCTGGGAATCCAAGTCTTCACCCTTCATGCAGAAATTCGCATCAATGACATTCAAGCCTACTAAAAGGCCAGCAATTATGGCACCTTCTTCCTCCATCATGAGTGCATTAGGTTCATAAAATTCGCTGCAAAACAAATGAACAAATGGTCAGATAACTGAGAACGCTTTCAGACAGCTAGCATCACTAACGAGAAGACATTATGCAGTTATTCTGTCCTTCCCCTCCTTAACAGATCAAAGTGGTGGGAAAAGACAGGAGTGTTACAAAAAGAAGATGACCCCATATGCATTGCTGGCAAATGATCAAGACGATTGCACCATGAGAACTTTGTGTGGAAGCCGCATCTTTCATTAAATCCATCTGCCAAGGTAATTACACCGCTTGGGCTCCTCTGCTCTGACAAGTTATGAGGTTATAACGAGGCTAATGAATCCTTGGTACTGTCTATGTTTATTAGCTCAAATTCAAAAGGCAAGAAGAGAGAGAAAGCAGAGCCACAGAAAATGCTTGCTCAGATCTCTGTGTGCCCTGGTTGCAGAGCAAGTGGGACACCAAGGTAGCAAAATCTATTGTGACAGTGTGTGGAGAAGTAGTTCCTCCAGGTATATGATTAGGCACAGCTTCATCTGCTCTACATTTGCTCTACAGAAGAAGGTAAAGGGCAGGCAAAACAGTTGAGGCACTGACTCATGCTGGGACAGAAATAGTCTTGGCTGTCTTGATGGATAACCTGCATTGGAAGCACAACAGAGAGGATATGTCCCTACTGGTTTGGCTGGATCTCTCAGCAATATTCAACACTGATCATGGTGTTCCTCTGAGCCGTTCAGCTGGGATGGAACCTGGGGGCATTGTTTTGCAGTGGTTCTGATCTTTTTTTGGCGCTGAATGTTCTCAGAAAGTGGTGTTGGGGGACTGTTGTTCAGCATTCTGGCCATTAGCCTGAGGGTTCTACAGGGTTCAATACTGTCCCCTGTGCCTTTTAACACCTACACGAAGCCGCTGGGGGAGCTCATCCAGAGTTCTGGGGCTGACTTTCAGCAGTATGCAGTATGAAAGTCAGCATACTGCTCTCTCTCTCTTTTACTAGAGTATACTGCTCTATCTCTGCTTTACAACTGATGCCAAGGAGACTGCAGAAGTCTTGAATTCTTTGGATGCAGTGAAGGAGTGGATTGTGAGCAAATAAACCAAAGATCAGTCCAGACAAGACAGAAGTGCTGCTGGTCAGTATGAAAGCTAAACTGAAGCTAAGATCACAGTCTGTTCTGGATGGAGTTGCACTCCCTTTGACAGATCAGCTTGGACTCAGGGCTGCTTCTGGAAGGCCAGGTCACTGTGGTGGCCATGAGTGTCTTTGCTACTGTGCCCACTGCATCGTTTCCTGAGGAGGGCATCTGGCAAAGGTGCTTATGCCTTTGTTACCTCCTGATTAGACTACTGTAATGTGTTCCACCTGGACTTGCTCTTGAAAAGTATTGGAGACTGCAGTTAGTGCAAAATGCAGCTGCCAGACTGGTTTCAGGTGTGCATTTTAGAGACTTGTATAACACCAGTCTTACAAGAACTGCACTAAGTTTCAATTCACTTCCGAGCCCAATTCAAGGTGCTAGTTTTGACTTTTAAAAGTCTTAAATGACTTGGGGCCAGGATATCTCAAAGATCTTCCCCTCCCATATGAGCCTGCCTGAAATTCTGGTCCTTTTGTGTGTTCTAACACCCTGCGAAGTCAGAGTGTTGTGCACATGTGACAGGGCTTTCACTGCAGCAGTATCTTGACTGTGGAACTCTCTGCCAAGGGAAATTAGGCTGGCTCCATCTGTTTTGAGATTCTGATAAGCATTGTTCTGCATGGCCTTTGTGCTTAAAACCACTGTGCCTAACTTAATTGTTTACTTCAAATTATTTTAAAGGACTGTTTTTGAATTGTTTTTGAAAAGTTTTCAAAGGATATTTTAATTTTTTTATGGTTTTGTTTTATTTCAGTATTGTTTTAAATCTTTTTAGCTGTTGGGTATTGCCTCAGCAGCCCTAGTGGGTTGGGAGGTGATATATAAACAATATAAATAAGATAAGGTAAGGCATGATAAGATAAAACAAAGTAAGTGCTGGCAGTTGCCTACTATAAATGAGAGAGCGTGATCCACCACTGTCAGTATTTCACCTACCAGAGGGATCGCTGGAGGCAATCTAACACACCAGAGGCAGAACAGTTCCACATCCATGCTCTACAGCATTTAGGATGATATTTCATAAACACTTAACTATTACGGTGCCCGTAGTCTTACACTACCTCTAAGTATAATTGGACATCAGATCTACAATGACGTCAGTTTCCGTTGAGATACCTCAGGCTAGAGGCAGGTATGCACACATATTATGGTAGTCTAACAAGCTTCTAAACAAGACTTTTTACATTCTACCCATTTAAAGAAAAATAGTGGAAATGCCAGAACAGCAATGATTTCAAGTCATGCATAAAAAGGCATACTTAGACAGATGCCTAAAGAAAATAAATGGTTTATGTTATGAATGCTGTTACTGAAAGTAAAGGTTTAGCGTCAAGATAAATCACTCACCTGAGAATCTCCCTTCTGTTTATCAAGGCTTTCATATACTCTGAAAGTTTCTTTTGCATTAGCGCTAGGCGAAGCCAGGCTCTTCCTCTACCCACAGGTGTCCTATGTTTGAGAGACAAAGGTAATTGTTATACAAAGGGCTATTCATAATTTCTGCCCCAACTTCCTTGTCACTGACGTGGGTTGTAGGCTAGCTGCTCTTCTTCAGGTCTATCCAACTGGCTTTCAGTAGGGACAAGTTGGCTGAATTCACACCAAATGATAAGTAACAATTGCAGAACATTCTGGCTTATCATTTACAAGCACCATGTTGGAGTATGCAGCCCAAGCACTTCCATTTGGTTCACCCTGTTAACTGGGAATGGCTATAGTAACCAATAAACTCAACCAAAGAAAAAACATAGCATTATGTCCAAATCAAAGCTACTGGTTTATTGCTCCCAAACCAGTCAGGAATTGGCAGATTAATTTAAACCATGTCATAAGATTCTGATTTGTTAGGAGGGCAGGAAAGCAGGAGTCCCAGTTCAGATATAGTGCTAAACCATTTCTTCCTAGTAAGTTCCTGATTATTGTAGCCATTCCTGCTACTAAGAGATACTAAGTGAGAACAACTGGACAAAACGCACTAGCACTTTACTTGTGAACTGTGAGCTGAGAAGGGTATACTGATTTATGATTTTGTGCAGACAAATATAACATTATAACAATCACTACACATATTAATGTAGCATCTTTATTTTCAACCCATTCAATAATACTGAATGTGATTGTTTCACTGTTGCTACACACTGAGGTGTCATTTTGGCCTGATTCAGAAATAATGGGACCCAGTGGTTTCCTACTATACAGATAAGTGACATCTATTCGTTTTCCACCTCTGCCAAGCACTAAACAGAGACTAGAAGTACTGTATCTTCTTCTAAACAAGACACTTCCAATGATTTCTAAACTCAGGCAACTGGGCTTTATTTAAAGCAGGGGTGAGCAAAGTGCAGCCCCCTCTGGGTCATTTTTGTGGCCCCCCAGGGGTAAAAAATGTCAGGGATTCCAGGCAGGGAACCCTGGGAAAAGGATCAGCCCACTGCAAAGATGTTGCATCATGTCCCAGCTGTGGGTAATTGCAAGGTTGCATAAGAAACTGGGGTCATGTGCAGATGGTAGAGGGAGGTGTGCAAACCTCTACCTGATTGGTTGTAGATATGTATATAACAAAGCAACGCCAGTATGGGGGACTTTTCCAATTTAGGTCCAAGAGAGGTCTTTTTTTAAAAAAACAGGAAGTGAAAAGGAAATGATTTCTGCTTGCTTACTATTGTTTACAAAAGCCCTTTCTTGGCCTAAAATAGCCCAGAAAAGCCCAAGAATATGGTGAAAGTACCCCCATCTCCCCTGCAGGGCTCCTGGGGCCAAAACTGTTTGTTTGTTTGTAGGAATGAGTGTGGCAGTGGGTGCTGTCCTCCAAAGTCTCCTGGGGGGCTAATGCAGCCCCTAGCCTTCCACAGTTGCCCCCCCCCCCGCAGTTTAAACTCTAGTTTAGGAGTCAGACAATTCACGGTACACATGCAGCCCTCGACCTTGCTGTATCCACTTCCAGCATCCCCCACTTCTTTCTTTACTCCCCTCATAAACAGCAGTCATGGTACAGAAGATAATGGAACAAGAAGATAATGGAAAGCAAGCACGTATGAACTTGGAGGCTCAAACAGCGGCTTACCCAGGCACATACAGTATCCCCTGTTCACTCACCCCACATTCCCTCTACAACAGTGGGGAAGGAAGGAAGAGTAAACTTCCGAATGATGCTTCTGGTGCCACGTTATGTGGTCACGCCTCTAAAGCGTTATGTACACCCCTCCTCTTTTTGCTTTCAATTATCTCTCTTGATCTTTCAGGGTACCCATAAGGAAGAAAGGAAGGGTTAAAGGGCACTGTATGTGATAGCTGGTGTGTGTGTGTGTGTGTGTGTGTGTGTGTGTGTGTGTTTTCCCATCAGTGCAAGAAAATAGCGTGTCAGTGGATTTCCACTGGTTTTTAAGTGACTGCTGATTGTGCTTGCCTAGATAGTGAACCTAGATTTCCCACTCGCACATAATCTAGACCCACGTGTTCACAAATACAATGTCATTTAAGCTAGCAGATTAGCACTACTGGACACTGTCCTTTAAACATACAAGTACAGAGGAAAAAGAAAGAATAGTGATGCACTTTGAGGGGCAAACCCTTCAGAAGAGATCTGACTTGTCAATCATGTTATCCTTGCTGTTATTTCTCACAGCTGTAAGAAATAAAACTGTGGCCTATTTTATCCCAACCATGATGTCTGAGTGCTTCCTTTGCTTGACCCCATCTCTCACCACTAGCCCCAGAGACATTTTAAATAAACCTGAAATCAAATGTGTTGTGACAAGAGTGCTGGTCTGAGCACATACTGGAATGACAGTCAGCACTAGCTAGCCCACAGAATGAAGACCAGTGTTAGGGAGTGGGCCAAGTTTCTTGATGCTTCTTCACTGCTGTTTTTCCATCATCCTACTCCAGTAGCCTTCACAATCTCTTCCATGCTTTCTATCAGTTACACTCTCCCTGCTGGAGAACATGATCTTCAGCTATGATTTTCACTATGAGCTATGATGCTTTAAAACAAAATCACCCCAGTTAACCTCTGTTTTCAGTTAGTAGAAACTGAAATTGGAAGAGAAAGGTTCTGAAATCCTTCTTGCACCCGTGCAAGAAGAAGAGAAGGAAGCAGGAAATGTGCAAGCTCAAGGTTTATTGCAGCTTGTTGTCATGACACTCAGCTATGATCTAACATTAACACAGCCTGGGTGTGCATGCTCTCCTGTACTCTTCCTCTTATCACCACAGGCTGAGAATGAAGATACATATTACTACCCATCTACCACCTAGTATTTCCCATGATGATTCTACGAAATCCATAAACAACAGAAAAGCATATCCTCACATTGGTTCTGCATCTCTAGTCCTACTCCTAGAAAAAAATGGCAGAAGCATGAAACAGGACAGGCTATAGACAGCTAGGCAAGCTGGTGATTACATACTAGATGAGCCTCTATTTGATGGTCACTGCCTTTTGGTATATCTGACAAAACCAGTATCTTGTTGAAAGAGTACATAAAGATTTCACTTACTTCAGCCCTGGAAGGTCTTTAACACTTGCTGTGATTTCTGTAGCTTCAGGGACAAACTTCTCTACCAACTCCAGGGGTCCCCAAAATGACTTGTTTTGGCCCAGAAAAGTCTTCTTGGCTAGACAGAAACACCATTATTCCTTATATAGGAATGTAACATCTATAAATTATATGGGACATTTAACAATTTGAACAATATATTTTGAAAGCCAGCAGACTGCTTAACATCTGAATCCACTGATATTGCTCCTGCATCTATATCCTATGTTTAGCTAGACAGATTAATCAATTTATTGAATTAGTCTACCGACCATTTCAAATAGTTACAAATGATAAAAACAATACTATTATAAATACTACAGTACAGTCACAATAAAAACATTGCCATGTCACATTCTAATAAGGTTACATTAAGCCAAAATTAAAAAATATGCCATCCAGTAAACTAAACACTTTCCCTTCTTTCCATCTATTCTTTTTTCTCAAGTTGGAAGCTTTGGATACAAAAGGGGCAACCCTCTCTGATACACAACAGTTAAAACCACTAAAAGAAAACTTGAGTTTGTTCATCACAGACCAGTTTCTCACTGGAGTCAGAAAGGGACCAAGATAACATTCCCTATATCTTGAATATAAATGGCACTCAAGTAGATAATGCACCAAGTCGTCTATTAATTAGGAAAGCATATAGACATCCTATCTGTGAGCGGAATGCCCTGGAATCTTCCCTTACGGATCACTGTGTCCATTGTCCATTGTCTCAAACTGGAGATGAGTAAAAGCAACACACTGATTTCTCCTCAAGAAACAGACATTTCTATCCCTTGAACTGCGACTTAGCTTTAACTAGCCATTTTAGAGCCTTAGAGGTAGACAAAGCAACAATATCAGATTGGGCTCTGATGTCAATAATTTTTGACTAACTAAATTGTTTGTACTATTGTTGTTCCCTATTAGGACCTCCAGACTGAAACCACGGTTTGGCAACATCTTTATGAACTCATATAACCAGGATGTTCAGCTATATCTTTATTACTTTGTCAGTAAACAGTGTCATTATTTCAAGTCAAGGAAACAAGGAAGCATAGCAGGCAGGTAGGAAAGAAAGAACCCAGTTGTTTTTCTTCCCCTTCTACTCACCTCCTGCTTTCATATTTGAGTGCTTATCCATCTCTGACTTTTAGCAATATCTTCATGCAGGGACACACACTCTAAAAGACAGCTTTATTTCTATATTACAACTATTCCACAAAGATTTCCACTAACAGTTCTATAACACAGGAGACAATCCACTGCACCTCCTTCAATGCAAGCTCTAACTGCCATCAAATCAGCTATGTGTGGGGAGAATTGTGTGCTAGAAGTATCCTTATCCAGGAGATGGTTACGTAGTCTGCTCCTTGGCTAGCGTGGGCAAAGTGCCTGCTCTTTACCCCATTGCTACATAACTGCTCAGTTGCTCTTTACTCTGCTACCACCAAAGAGGCATTGCTGGAGGACAATGTCTCCAGAGAATGCAAGAGACACAGGGTTAGAGAGTCTATTAAGAGGATCTGTATGGGGTGGGGGAACATATATGCACAGACTGGAAAACAACCTTATTCCAACATATTTTAAGCTGCATGAAGGCCCAAGTGGTGAAAAGCAGGATACTGCCTGGTTAAATAACATTACACCGATATATATAATAGCTCCACGGACAATTAATAGCAAAACAACCACATGTAGCACTATTTACAGAATAATTCCAAATTAATATTGTGGGCAAACCCTTCAAGCAAAGTAGGCTATCTTACACCTACCTTTTAAGCCATGTTTAAGGCAGTGTTCCATCACTACAAAAAACTGCTGAAGAGGTGCATAGTCAGAGTCTAGTGTTCTCCCAAGATTAAGAGCAGATTCAATCAAGCCCTTTATACTCAGCTTAGCCATATTCATCAGGTTCATGCGTTCATTGGCCATGAGATAGTTGGGATCTGCAACAAAACATACATATAGAATTTGGTAAGAAAAATGCAGTAATATAATTTCAACTTTTCCCCCCTATTTTTAAAACTATTTTTAAGCTGCAACTGCCAAATTTCACCTATGAATGCTGGAGACTGAAGACATTATTTACACGAATCAAGCAACACTTTAGGTTTCAAAGAGAACCTCTGGTAATGGCAACACATCAGAAGACAGAGAGATGCAGCCACGTAATATTTAAATTAGTGAACAGAGAAGCATTTAGGAAGAAAGGTTTGGGGAGACTTCACATACTATTTCAATTATCTTCTCTCAGGAACTGAACAATCTGACAGCTAGAGATTTTATCATTAAAGAGAAAACAGATGAAACCTGTGGAAAATCATATGATGCTGTCATTGAGATTAGAAGTGAAAGAAAGATGGCTCAGGGACGGCAGACATCTATGTTCTTGGGGACTAGACTTCTTCACATGGAGTTTTGTGAAATGGAAGGATATTCTATCTTACAAACTGGCCCACTAGCAAGTGGCTGGGTTCCAGAATAAAGCTGGTGTTGCCTGGCAGTAAGAATTCATTGTTATGGTGTCCACAGTTGTACCACAGCATAAAAAAATGCAAGAGCAATGCGACATCAAAGTCTTACAATGTGAAAATATGCTTTAACTTTGAACAACTTTTAACCACATCTTTGTTAATATTTGGTGGGGTGAGATAAAATTGTTTTGGGGATAGATCCTGCCTATGAGCTGTTACTTTGCCATCCTATACAGTGAATGCATTTTATCTTAACTGCTTAAGTGATCCCTCACCCACAAATTTTCTCATGTGTTTCTTCTCACTCAATCCCAAATCAGAATTTCTGTCTCCCCTCCCTCAGTAACCTGAATGTCTATTTATTTAAAAATGCTCAGAATGTCTTTTTATATTTTGTCTTTTTATATTTGAATGTCTTTTTATATTTGGAGTAGCCATGTTGGCCATGCAGCAAAATGCAACAAAATCCAAAATCCATAAAACAGTTAATATTTTTACTGGGCCAAATAAAAAGCACAAAATACATTACACAAGCTTTCAAAGCTTCATCGGCTTCTTCAATCAGGCAAAGATGTAAAAAATCATTCGGGAGAAGAAAAGTGATAATGTTAGAATCATAGCCCTACATTTTGTCTAAAATGTTACTTGTGTTGTCAGTTAAAATGGTCTGGAGGGACAACAATGTGGGGAAGGGCCACTAAATTTGGAGCATTTATACCTTGCCCTTCCACGAAAAAGACTCCCAAAGTGGCTAACAAATTGTTAATTTAATAGTTCCTGCCCTCAGGTTTACAATCCAAAAATAAATGGAAGAACAAGGAAATGGGAATGGCAGTGAAGAAGGAGATTAAGTCCTGCAAATGCTGGCTGCTGTTTTCTCCCTTAGAGGCCATGGCAGCCGGTATGGAGGGAGGACCTTTCCTCAGCCAGCAGCCACATGCTAACTTCAGTAAACCTGAGCCAATGCAATCAAATCCAACCCTATATTCAGCATTCCTAAAATCTTGTCTTTGTTTTTGTGTTACATCTGTTTAAGCTCTGTACCAACAAGTCTGTGCAATCACTGACAGTATCTTAACACTACACACAATCCTGCGCATTCAACCTGGAATCCTGCTGGTGGAGTATACAAGTGATTGCATATTTTTCCACAATTGCACACTGGTAGCCAGAGAAGACAGACAAAATGCTGTTTCTGAGCAGCCAAATTTCGCCATTGTTTTACCTCCTTCATGGCTGCAGTGCCTGAGGCCTTTTTAGTTCCTGCCACAACTGTCGACACGAGCATTGTTATTCTGACATATTGCATTGACAGGATTGCAGCCTCAGGGTTAAGTTATAAATGACTAGAGGAAAAAAAGTTACATGAAATTGTTACATGAAAAATACAAATTTGAACAAGGTATAGAAATCTAATGAGTGACCCTGGGCAAGTTGCACGCTCTCAGCCTCAGAGGAAGGCAATGGTAAACCCCCTCTGAACAAATCTTGCCAAAAAAAAAAATCCATGATGGGTTCATCTTAGGATCACCATACGTCAGAAAGGACTTGAAGGCACATGAGAACAATAGGTAAAACATCAGAAGGGAAAAATATATTTAACAAATTAAGAATATCAATAAGATTGATGTCCAAATTTTAAGAGCAATTAAATATGAATGAGCTCCAACAGAATCCTAAACACAATTACATCAGTTGTCTTTGGATAAACAGAATATATAAAGCTAATAAAAGCAATAATTGTGTAAATGTCTGGAAAACGCCCCCTACACCGCCAACAGAGTCAAGCTGGATGTGCATCAATATTCCATGCCATTTACTGAGCAAGGAATGAGATCTGCAGAAACATCCTTAATCCTACTGATAAATATTTCAACATCTTTCACGTCCTACATCTATATGAGGCCACTCTACCAATTCTCCTGATCCCAAAATTAAGATAATTTATTCAAGTGCAATTTGATTCTCCTTAACTAGTGGCAATCCTAATACTATCTCTCTCTACTGTAATTTTGTTGTAATGTAGTAATACGGGCCTTGGGGTTTCAGAGAAGAACAATTTATGAAACTTGAGATGTCATCTCACACCCATTATGAATTTTTTCCCCTGGCTTTTCAAGCAGTTCCCATTAAATCAGAGGCAGGAGGGAAGTCTCAACGCAAAGGAGAAATTGTATTCATAGCCAAGTCTTAAGGTCACATGCACATTTATGCGTGTGAGAGACTGCCAGAAGATTTCTTTGCTACAGTGACAAGTCTCCCAACTGAGAAGACTAACCAAATCTCCTGGCACCAACCTTTTACAAAGGCATTTACAAGTGCAGAGTGCTGCAGTCACTGTAACAAATGACACAGTGAGGACTGTGCAATGGAAACAAAGGAACAAAATGCTGAATAATCTAACACACTTGATGGGAAAATGTCTAAGGAATGAGGTGACACAGAAGGCAGATTTTACAAATATTTTGTTGCAAAACATGTATAAATGGTCTTGGCAATACTTCTTAAGTTGTATTCAAATTGCAAGATGCCTGTTTCACATTCTGAGCAGATGACATTGGCAACGTCCCTGTGAATCATACCCTCTGCTGATTAAGATGCTATGCTGGACCCAAAAGTGAGCCACAGAGAACAGATGCAACAATCTGCCTGACTTAAAAAGCAGTCGTATTTATGTTGCCACTAATTTAAAAAAACCCAAAATCCCAACCCGAAACTGTCCCTTTGCGCTACAAGGACTGCAATTTAATCAGCATCTCAGCTTCCCCAGACAATATTCTTTGTTAGCAGAGCAATTTCAAAAACTTGGCGAGAGGCAAAACCACTGAGCTCTCCCTACTTTCCATAAAAAAATTTCTAAAACCGACTTGTTTGCCAAAATCCTTGACAAACGTCTGAGTCAGTGCAAGCACACAGAGCCATGTCAACACCACCACACAGCCTCATCCCACTCAGCCCCACTCTGAATAGGCCTGCAGTACCAAACAGAAAAATATACGGACATGGCCACACTGAAAGTGAGTTCAAGTCCCAATGGAAGGGGACAGGCAGTGGCTTTGTACTCGAATCACAGAATCACAGGCTTGGAAGAGACCACAAGGGCCCCTTGCTATGCAGGAACAGACACACATCAAAGCACTCCCAACGGATGGCCATCTGTACTAGCCAGCCGTCCAAAGAATTGGGATTCTAAGGTCTTCAATCTTTTGAAAGAGTGCAGTTCATATAGTGAGAGCCAGTGTGCTATAGTGATTTGAGTGTTGGACTAGGGTGCTGGGAGACCCACTCAGCCGTGGAAACCCACTGAGTGATCCTGGGAAAGTCACGCTCTCTCAGCCTCAAAGGAAGGCAATGACAAACAAATTCTGCCAAGAAAACTCCATGATAGGTTCACCTCAGGACCCTTGTAAGTCAGAAATAACTTGAAGGCGCACAACTACAACAGAAAATTCACATGGTGCTTTCACGCTGCTAAAATCTGCCCATATCAAACCAACTTTCTTTCATGCTTCTTCCTGTGACATTCTGTAAACCATTCATTTTCTTTTTTTGGAAAATTTTTATTAAAGTTTAGTTACCAAATAAAAAAGGAACAAGTGAGTCGCATCTTCTTTAAAAGTATCCCACCTCCCCTGCTTCCACTTATATTCTCCAGTTGAAACTACATTGTTTCTGTTCACACAAAAGAAGAGCAACTACATTTCTATTATCAATAAAAACAACAACCATTTGTCTTGTTACCATATCTCTACATCTTATAAACTTATGTCTTCACCCAGTCCAATACTCCTTTCCATTCCCTTTCAAAATTCTCTATTGGTTTATTTTTCAAAGAAGAAGCTAATTTTTCTATTTCTACCATCTCTAAAACTTTCAACGTCCACTCTTCTAGATTTATGTCTTTATTTTCTTTCCAATATCGTGCATACAACAACCTCACTACTGTTATCGAATATAACAGAATCTTCTGTTGGCTTCTTATCTGTCTCTGTTGACCTAACACATTTAACAAATAAAACTCCGGTGTCATTTCGAAATTCACTTTACATATTCTTTGAATTTCATCATGTACTCTCTTCCAATGTTTCCTTGCTTTTCCACAAGTCCACCACATATGAAAAAAGGACCCAATCTTTTCATCGCATTTCCAACACCTCCCAGTCCCTGATTTAGTTATCTTCTGTAATGTTATTGGGGTCATATACCATCTGTGAAGCATTTTAAACCATTCATTTTCCAGTCACCTTCAGGCTAGACTACTGTCTTGTACTCCATATTTGTCAACCTTGAAGTCCAGAAAACATTAACTGAAAACATAGTTGCTGGGTGCATTGTAGCCCGTTAATCAGACCACATTACATTCCTCCAATGCCAGCCTTACTGGTTGCCTATTTCTTTCCAGATTCAGCTCAATGTGCTAGTTTTGACCTTTACAATTACCTACATGAGCACAAGTGACAGCTTTGCCTTTAAGCCCTGTTTCAAGTCCCCATGTTATCAGACTACGGCAAGTAGGTCCCCAAGACAAAAGAATTGGCGTGGCCTCCTAACAACACGTCACTTGCTCCATCACTGCTTGCTTTTAGCAAGGGAAGTAAGAGCCATTCTACCCCAGCAAGCTTGAATGAAGTTTTCTTATTAATATGTTTTATGTTGTTATTTCTAATAAATCTAACTTTTAGAGTTACTTAGCTTTGTGCTTTTAAGATAGGAGTGGAAATTGTGCCATATTCCATAGGTTGCTGACCTGCAATCTCCCGCAGCCGCAGACAATGCAGCCAATGGTGAGGAACGCTGAGAGCTGAAGTTTATTTATTTAACTTCCCAACTTTCTTCAAGCATGGGACCCAAAGTGGTTTGGCAACATCTAGAGAATTCCTGCACAATTCCTGCCACTCTCATTATGTATTTCATTCCTACTGTAGCCAGCCTTAAATATTGTATAGAAAGGCAAGATACAAAATTTCCATAATACGTGAATCAAAACAACAATAGGGTGGACGAATGCAAGAATTCACTTGGCATTTCAGAATAAACAAGACTATAAGTAAGCAAACAAACAGAAAGCAAAGTTCAACTAAATCAGCATGTTAAAAAGTGTCTGTTCATTCTGGTCCACCCTTATTGCTGCGCTACCCACTAAGAAACCGTTTCCAGCTTTATAGCAGAATATAATATAAGAGAGTTAGCATGGGATAGTGGTTTGAACTCTGGTCTCTGATCAGGGTTCAATTCCCCACTCAGCCAGGGAAACCCACTGTGTAACCTTGGGCACACTCTTAGCCCCAGAAAACCCATGACAGCTTTGTCTTAGGGTTGCCATAAGTCAGAAACAACTTGAAGACACACAACAAAAAACAGAATACAACCTACCACTAGATTTCTTTTTTCTGTCCCTCCCTTTTCCCTTTTTATTCTAATCATGAATCTCTTCTGTGATGTTTAGTGAAGTCTGGTTTTATGACTGTCATAAGAGGTCTGTTCTCACATAATCTTGTTTTTAACTAGCTCCAGTTAGACTATGCGCAGTTTCTCTTATTTGTTTAGTATTCTCAGCTACACCTGCTTTGGCTGCAAGGAAAATGTAAATGTACAGAGGAAGTGGAATGTCAGAAAACAAAAGAAAAAGAGAGGCACATACTACCCCTCTCCCCACAGTGGCTATTCTCTTGGGTGGCCAAATATGCACTCCACAGAATTTAAAAGGAAAAAGTGTAAAAAAATGTTTTCAGCTAAGTTGCATGAACTTGAAATTAAAAAAAAAAAGGTAACTTTGAAAACTTGCCAAAACATATCATACATTAATCATGTTTAAATCTGGCTAGAGCTTTTGGAAGAGGAAAGATTGTGTAGTGCAGGAATGGCTTTTTAAAAAAAAGCCTTCAAACTCTTACAAAAAATATGGAAACATGCTATACAACTTGGGTCCAAATTAAAGGAAAGACTGTACAGTCCTGGCTGAGTCTTAAGATCCTTGAGGGATGCCTTTCCTTTGGCTCCACCATTTCACAAGCCCTTTAGATGAGGATATGTGAGAGGGCCCTCTTGATGGTTGCTCCCAACCTATGGAATTTTCTTCCACAGGAGTCCAGGCTGGCCCCTTCCCCATTTTCCTTCTGCTAAAAGGCAAATATATTTATTTATTCAGGCATTTGGCAATTAATTGATTGTACAGAAGGGTCTTTTAATGAATGAATATGTGCTGCTCATCCATTCTTATTATGTTTTTAAATGATTCTGTACTGTTTTAAATTTGCAGTTGGCTCCTCATATCAGTGGATTCTGCATGCGCAGATTCAACCAACTATGCCTTGAAAATATTTAAAAGAAAAAAAAATCCAAAAAGCAAACTTTTATTTTGCCATTTTATGCATAGGACATTTTACTACACCATAGTACATAATGGGACTGGAGCATCTGTGAATGTTGGTATCCACAGAGGGTCCTGGAACCAAATCCTAGTGGATACCAAGGGCCACTGTATGTTATCAGCCACTTTGGGTCTTAATGTCAGGAGAAAGGCAGGATATAAAATTAAATAAATAATGACCATTGTACCTTACCTGACCAAGCACAGTAGCATTGAATGCCACCCTACTCTGGTTTAGAATGAAATAATATCTTAATAGCATAATTTGATTTGACTGAGAGTTTTCTGATCTTTTGTTGCATGGAAGAAGGATGCAGTTCCAGCTAGAACTGCAAAGAATCCTCAAAGAAAAAGTTTTATGGGGTTTCTGAACTGGGTACAAAAGAGTCCCCCTCCTATGACTTCTTTCCTGGTTTTCTCAAAATAGCCTTTGTAAAGAAAATGTTCACAGTGTTCTTTAGCTTTGCGATTGTGTGCACTTTTATTTAGGAGTTAGCCCCATTTAAATCAGTCAGCAGAACTTGGAAGTAAACATAAACAGATCAGATTATAGATGTATTTTATCAGAAGTACCATAAATATAATTTTGGCATGAGTTTTCATGGATATTAATCCAGTTCTTCAGATGCAATGCAGAATGATATTAAAGCCTCAGGTTAATAGGTATATTTATACAGTTATGAGAGTGGGATAGAACGTCACCCTCACGCAAAATCATCAAAGGGTTATGTGAGGGGATCACAGGTTTTCCAGATGTTTATAGTAGTCAGTTAGTACTGACATGTGAAACCAGTAAATATGCTTTTCAAATGTCAGTTCCCTTGGGATCAAAACCTTCTCTGAGGAGATTCCTTTAGTTACTGGTGCAGTTGTGAGGACTCATATATTAATATACGTAGGGTACCATGAAACCATTATCTTTGTTCATACCTCTGCTAATGGACTGGAATTTGTGAATATAATTCAATGCAGCTAATTTTCTTTCCAGTCTTCCTTCATAATTTTCAGGAACTGTGACTGGTAAATCTATATTATATCTCCAGGAAGGCTAAAATGCTGTGCAACTGGTTCTGGGGTATCTGCATTTTTTCTGGATTCTCTTACCTTAAAGTCCACTCTCACAACTGTATAAATTTGCTTCATAACTTAAGGCTTTAATATCACTCTGTATTACATCTGAAAAGGTGGAGTGATATCCATACAAGCTCATACTAAAATGTAAATCAGTTAAAGATGTTGCTAGATTTGGTCTTCTCTCTCCTTCCCTTTTTCTTTTCTATGCTGCAACAGACTAACATAGCTACTTCTTTGTAAATAATGGGATATTCTCTCTCCGTCTCCCTCTCTCTGTATGCACACGCGTGCGTGCGTGTGTGTGTGTGTGTGTGTGTGGAGAGAGAGAAAGAAAGAGAGAGAGAGAACACAGCTGAGGAGATTAAATTTGATCAGGATCTTTTTCACATTTTCCTGTTTGATATCCCATGCTCTCCAGGTTAGTCCCCAACTTCACTAGGGACTTCTGTTTCCTAGACCAACTTAGGGGAAATGAAAATGGCCAGAGGGAGGCATTTAGAAAAGAAGACTCCACAGGAAGGATTTGGCACCATCCCTCCTTTTCTACCTGAGAAGGCTCCAACCCATGCCATTACCAATATTAAAAAGAAAATGTGAGGTTAGGAATCCTGTCTTCCCCTCACAACTTCAACCCTTGACTCTCAGCATTTAACCAGAATTATTCAGTATGCTAATGGCTGGTTAAGACCAACCACTAGCATTAACTGAGATGTTGTGATATATGATTGGGCTCCTAAACCCTTTCTGATATATTATCACATGCTAAATGTGAAGAAGCCATAGATTTTCATCACAACTAATGAATAATTACTTTGGGCTTCATTTTTCTAGAACTCAAATATTTCCAAAACCTAAAAACTCTCAAATGTGACATGGAAAGTAATGAATATGGAAAAAGAAAAACAGGATAATCTTTTAAAATAGAATCCTACAGAAGAACAGTTTTCTAAAGTTTAAACATAACTGGCACAATCCACCCAAGACTCATCATGCCAGCAACTGCTTTCTCCAACCGCACATTTAGCCCGAGACCTCCTCCACTGGTTGTCATGCTCTCTATCCAGTTTTTCCACATACCTTCTACACCAAACCGTAGCATGTTGCGCAAGAGGTACAGAGCATATTGCCAAGAGTATACAGGGCTGTGTAAATTAGTATCAACACATAATTCCTTAAATGCATTGTATTATGAAATTTCATGAAAATGGATGCAGCTTAGTTGATACAGATAATGCACAATTTTTTATCTCCCAATTCACACATAACAAGTACTGGTTTTGAGGATGATGTACAAGTAATGCTGTGACTAATACTTCAATACTTATAAAGGCAGCAGATCTGTTTGTATAACCCCAGCTCTGTTTCTTTCTACAATCACAGAGTGATAACTTCAAAAGCAAAAGCAAGGCACAGATGAAAAAAGCTAGACTATTCCACACATATCTCCCTGAAATATATTGTCAGAAGTTTCTTCTCTCACCAACTCATCCCAGTCTCGGTTAGCAAAAGTGAGTCCAGCAGGGAGAAAAATACTTGAGAAAGGTAAAACACAGCAAGAAGAGGAGTCAATTTCGCTCATCCATGCACTTTTTGTTCTTAATCAGATTTCTACCCAATTTGAATGTTTAAAATTAGGTTTAAACATATATTATCTGCTACCATCACAGGTAGTTTGAGAACTGCAGTGCTACTCTGTGCATGTCAACTCAGAAGTAAATCCCACTCAAATCAACTGGATCCACTTAGGACAGCAGCCTATATGTATATTCAAAGAAACACTTGTTAATTCCCAGTTTCTTTTCCCTCAACACCTTCACACTATTTTGTGTGGTTTTGCCTTTTCCATACATACATGCTCCCTTTCTCTTAGCACATTTGCACAAGTGTGCAAATCTGTTCAATGCATCCATCTCTACTTGGATAATTTTAAGGTAGTGTGCCAAAAAATGAACAACAAAAGAACCTTGAAATGAGTTTGTGACATAGCCATGCTTAACTTCTGCTAAAGTAGCAGAAAAAGCTAGCAAAATGATTAACAGGTGCAAGAGTATGATGGCATAAATTTATCAAAAGTGTCTGAAATATCTAATAATACAAGAGATGGTGTAGAAAAGGGCCTGTGGAGTACAGTAATGAAAGATTAATCTCCCTGAATCGTATATCCTTTATTCAGATCTTCTCTGCAGACAGTACAAATGCACCCTAGAACTCCAGAAGTGGACCATGACATAGTGACAAACATAGTGACAAAATGTGACTAAAAGACATAAAAGAATCCTGTAGCACATTTGAGACTGAGTAAAAAAAAATCACTTGAATCTGACGTAGTGGAGTGAAAGCTTATGCTAGAAATCACTTTTTCTCAGCCTCAAATGTGCTACAGGATTCCTTTATATCTTTTTTTTATACTAAAACAAGCTAACACAGTTATGACTTTGAATTCTACTACCATAAAATATGAAGTGGACTTTGCCACTTCTCTATCACTTATCAAAAACCACACAGCACCCAAAATTAATAAGAGACAGTATGGATGCATTCAGAGAAACAATGTGCATGACTGGGTTTTTAAAAGGAACATTCACATTTTAATTAAAGAAATGTGAGCACAAGATGGTTACACATATGTATGATGCACAGTTACTTCCAATGGGCAGTAACTGGTGATCCAGCGCAAAGAAGGATAGTAGAAGCCAGATGAAAATGAAATGGAAATTATAGTGAAAAGATGTTGGCGTGGCACGCACCTTCTGTATCATCGCGCAATTGCTCCACCAAATCTGTCAAATCCTCCCAAGAGTCTTTGCAAACAGCAAAAAAGGAAAAGAAAGAAAACGTCATGCAAGCCATGATCTAAAGAAAAGACTGAAAAATCAAGATAAGAAAAGGAACAGAAAGGGAGCTTGTTAAACAAGATACAGGTAGAAGTGATTTAAAATCCAGATGTTTTTAGTCTGTTGCTTTAACATACAGCAAAATAGCAAAATTTATTGAAGAGTAACAATAACTTTTCTTCAGCTCTTTTGAGTAAGAAATTCAAACAACCTTTAAGTCAAATGAGAAAATTAAAATCTACCCAAGAATACACTTAATTTGGATTTATATATAACCTCCCTGACTGGGGACAAGTGGGGGAAATGTTCCAAGAAGCTATGTACTAGTCAGTCACTTTTCACAACTGCCTCAGAACTGGATCCCGGAAAATAAAGGAAAACAAAACCAATTTAGGTGTTTTGAACCAAAGAAAGTTCAAAGAAGCAAGTTAAAAAAACTCTTATATACCCCATGTGCTTAAATTATAGGTGAATTTATGGATAACACCACCTTCAGTATATTAGTAAACCAGTCCTTCCATAAAAAGATTGATCACTGCGTTGTTTCTTAAGAGGGAAAGAAGAAAGAAAAGTCCTAACAGAAGATACAGCCTGCCTCAATAAACAGAATAATTCACTATTTTGGCAAAGAGGTACTACCCATACATTCAAACATTTTTCTGGGTTCATACTTACATTATCTTTCTCTCCTGAAAGCCTAAATCAGACGGAGTAAGTAAGCAAAGCAGCAACATGGGTGAAAGTATTCCTTCCTCTTACAAGGCAGAGCTGTAAAATGCTGGAGCTGGCAAAGGACACACCCGTCCTGGCCCCATCCCAAAGGAAGGATGTAATCTCATCCTCACACATGTATTAACTTGTGCGCAGCAGTATAAAAACAATGTATATTTCAAAGTGATCCTCACAACTCAACAAGGTTTTTGTATCTCAGAAGTTATTTCCAATTTCCTGTTTTCACATTCTGCAAGCCCACTAAGCTAGTAGTATTGTTCTGCTCCAATAGCGGCCATCGCCCTGCAGATCCAATAACATGATGTTCTACATACAAAGGGGACTATTTGGATAACCTTTAACTCAAAAGAAGTCTGCACCTACTCTGCTATGAAAACATCAAGTACTGTATTAAATACCACTTGTAGTACAGAGTCAACACTTTTTCTAACTCCCAGTCTTGGGATGGCTGTCAAAAATTAGTTTGTTTAAGATGTGTTAAAAAAAATCTAAATATGATAACTTTAAATTCTGCATCAAAAGCTGACTTCTGACTTCTTTTCATTTTGTTAGTAACCTAGTTTTACTTTAATGTTGACTTTTTTCATGCTTTTAACTATACGGTAACTTCTAGCCATCGAGAGGGGCAGAGATACGAAAGACCTTGCCCTCTGATCACTCAAATGTGTTACTCAGTAACTTCTCTGGTTTCAGTAATACTCCCCAAATACCTTCAAGTGGATTCCCAAGCCATAATGATCTGATACTTAAAAAAAAGAAAGAAAGAAATCTGACAGTCTAAGAAAACTGAAGTCTGCAACTCACACCATTTCCTGTCCCACGGTAGTCCACGTGTACAATCCTGCAATCTACAAATGTTTATTATGCCTATATTATTTGCTACTTAAAACACAAAATAGAATCTTCAACAACACACCAAGCACTTGTTTTGACACTGTTAGCTGCAGAAAATTCACATTAAAAATGTGTAGTTACATAATTACAAAAAACGGATTTGCCAAGTACAGAAGGAAAGGCTGACAAACTGCTTTTAATTTATACAATTAAGTACTGAACCATGTCATATGATGACAAGAATCAGAACATGTACCACTATGTCATGTTGAAGAAATGTAATTAGATAGTGGCTACTAGTGATTATGAATGCAAAACCTCAATTTATTGGTGTTTGTAAAGTACTTCAAAGGATATTTGGAAGGCATCAGAATTGCAAATCATTAACCAATGTGACAGCACTTCCAAAGACTGAACAAAAATTACAGGGTAACCTTTCTGACTACAGAAAGGTAAGCTGTCTCCCATTTTACCCTATGTTACCATTCACAATAACTATAATTTACTTTCAGTACAATACAGTTCTAAGTAGGAATTTCTAGAGATGTTTGCCATCTAAAACTATTAGAATATACTGCAGCAGTAGACTGCTTGGAAAGCCCTGAGGGCGACACATGGAGCCGCATGGTTAGAGGCCGCACACCCTGCCCTCAACCCGACATGTTGCTGAAGACTGAACAGATGTGGGGAGAGACTTCAGCCTCACTCTGTCCCAGCACTCCTACTCAATCCAGCTACCAGCTTTGGCTACAAGAACCCTACTAACGGAAATACCAAATCTCCAGGGAGGGGAAAAACAACCACCACAAAATCCAGCCATAAATCAGGTGCTCAAAATAACCAAATTAGATTAAAAAGTGGCAGGCTCATAAAAAAAATCTTCATCATGCAAGGGATTCTAAGAGAGAGAAAAAAAATACTTTTATGAGACCTCTGACAAACTGATTGCTTAAGTCAATAAAATAAATGATCAACTGCTCCCCAAGTTCTGCATTACAACCTATAGAAAGACAGTGTATTTTAAAAAAAACCTGACCTGTTTCATTTCACATGGACATACTGTTAGTTTTGGATAAAAAGTTTGCTGAAAAATGTTGAACTGCTTTTCTTGTGTTGTAGGAAGCAAGTCCTACCCTGTCCAGGGTATTGCCTGTTAAAGAAAAAGCCCAGGAAACATTGACCTTGTTAACCGAGGTACATTTGTGTAGTCAGGCTTAAGACCCCACTAAGCTCAATTTAAGTTCATCAATTTATCTAGAGTTTTAAAGGGGCTTTAAACATTACTGACACTATTCCTCATGTTGGATTTCCTTTTCAGGAGTAAGACGAAACAAATACACAAACAAACACATGAAAATAACCATTACATTCATCTCTCCCTCCCTCCCTCTCTCTCCCTCTCTCTCTCTCTCTCTCTCTCTCTCTCTCTCTCTCTCACACACACACACACACACCCCAATCGCTTTGACCAAAATGCTTCTTAGTTACATCCAAGGGCTTAATAAGGGCCCAGTGTGCTTTCTTCTAGTTTGCCCCTTTTTAAAACAGCGAAGTCCAATGCCATATTACAAACTCCTTTTGAAACTCCTCATGCGGTACAACCTTGCAATCCTATACAGGTTTATGCAGGAGTTGTCAGGGATTCCAGGCAGGGAACCCTGGGAAAAGGATCAGCCCACTGCAAAGAGGTTGCATCATGTCCCAGCTGTGGGTAATTGCAAGGTTGCACAAGAAACTGGGGTCGTGTGCAGATGGTAGAGGGAGGTGTGCAAACCTCTACCTGATTGGTTGTAGATATGTATATAACAAAGCAACGCCAGTACATATTTGTCTGTTGACCAAACCTGGTGCCTGGCGCAAGCTTTTGTCTGTCTGTCCTATGTTTTGTATATAACGGAACTTTGCTGCAAGATAAAGTGCCTCCTGTTTTGGAAGAAACTCCTCCGTGTGTGAGTATCCTTACAGGGGAACAAGGCTGCTGCTGTTGGCTCGCCTTTGCTTCCAAGCAGTTTGCTCCATGATGTAGGAAGCTGCTATTAAAACAAGTTTAAAACCACCTTGAAAAGTTCTGTAGATTGTGGTCAACATCTGCCAAACTTTGGCACCCTTTTCTGTCTCAGATGAACCTATCAGTGAGCACTTAGGCTTCATGACACATAATGGATCACTTCTGACAGAAAGTGGAATGCAAAAGAGATGCTCCATTCTCAAAACAAAGGAGACTACCAGGGCAGCTTTCGAGGAAGACTCAATTACATCAGAAGGGGGGAAAAAAAAACCTGGTAGTTGTTCTGAGTAAGCACACAGAAGACCCTTTGGATCTTGGAAAATGTCCACGCACCACAATCACTTTAAAAACTGTAACTCTCATAGTATTAAAATGAACAAAAGAGTAGCAGCCTCAGGCAATTACAGAAGTACAGTGCCTTTTACTCTGAAAGCTAGTATTTGACAGGAACTGTTCACATTGTAATAGAATAATTTGGGCCTAGACAGACAGACAGACAGACAGACAGACTTATCTAGTGATAGAATTGGACATGTCCATACAAGTAATTGGTGTATTTCTAATAACATGTTATGGAAATGCAAACTGCACATTACAGACAGCACATTACATTGGGCAATCCTAATGTAGAACTTGCCTCAACAGATATAATAAAGAGTAAAACACCACACTTATGTTTTTGGTATCTTAGTTTATTGGGCATACATGCATTACAGTTGGCCCTACACATTCACTAGGGTTAGGGGCACAGGACCCTCGCAAAAGTGAAAAATTCACACATATCAAAATTTGTGTGTCTCTGGGAAGGGGACTGAGGCACAGGTGGGGAGAATGGGCACTCAGGGTCTAAACCAGGTCAGAGAATGGAGACAGCTGGCATGGTGGTCTTGTACTTCCTCTCTCTTGTCCATCTCCTTCCTTGGGTGAATGGCAGGCTTTGGGAAAGGACTTGTAATGCTGAGAAATCAGGCTTTGAACTGTCCAGGTAGTCCAGGTAGCTGGCCAGGTAGTGACTGGTGGTGGACAAGGAGGAGGACTGGAGGTGGGTTTTTAAAGAGCTGCATGGCCTGATTGGAGCCACCAAGAGAGAAGGTTCCTCTGAAAAAGAAGCACCTGAGGTGGCGGGGTGCAGGGTTTGGAGAAACTCGCAAATAATCAAATCCATGAATGTGGAGGGCTGACTGTACTTGCCATTAATATCTGTGACACGGATCGGTAGATGACCACATTCAATCACAAGTCATTATGTTGTCAGAAAAAATTTTCCAGGACAGGACTATAATCTTAGTGAATTAATTCATGGTAAGAATCCTGAAGCTGCATGAGACTAATCCAATGCAGTCCAATTCCAACCCCATACTGAGCAAAGTAGAAGTATCAGTTTCTTCATCCCTAATCGATGAACACCTTGCCATGAGACAAAATTAGTTCACGACAAGAATAATGAACCTGCAGGAATGCAATCCACTGTAGCTTCTACCCCATGTTACTTTGATTCCAATCAACTCCAAAACTGACTGAGGTGGAATTACTGGCTTCTTCATCTTTCATCACTGGTGAACACAAGAAAAAATGTGTATATTGTCAAAAGGCACTTGCTCTCAGCTAAACTACCTTGTGAAAATAACACTTTCCATACTGGAAATGCTTACTGATATATATGTGTGTGTGTGTGTGTGTACGTACACACACACACACACACACACATTAAATAAATTATGACCATACATGAGTATTGTTTTGGTTGAATAATACCTAGTCTCTCTGATATTCAGCACCTAAGTGAGTTTCACAATACCTGGAAAACTGACCATAAGTCCCATGCTGTGATTCTCCTTTCTTTAGCAAATGAATTCTTGAAACAATAACAATGTTATCATCTTCTTGAAACACTGTGCACAAGAGCCTATGTACAATTCTTTTCAGTACCAGAAACCCAACCGCATTTGACCAGTGAAAATCTGCAAAAAGTATATAGTGAATGAAAAGGACTAGCATAAGAATCATCAGTCCTGATCAGAATTCTTGAATAGCTTCAACAGCAACATCAAAATACATAGACCTGTTTCTTTGTGGCTACATAGAAGAAAAATACCCATGTCAAAATTACTAACATTTGAAATAACTAACTTCTGTTGAGCTACAGAAGTTTATTTTAAGATCAGCCCTGTCAAAAAGCTAATGGTTCAGACTTATTTCCCTATATTCCTAAAGAGTTACAATGAGGGAATCATTCTAAATCTCACACTTGTTCCTCTGGGTTTTTTTCCACATTTTTCCTCACATTGTGTGTGTGTGTGTGTGTGTGTGTGCGCGCGCGTGCGTGCGCGCGCGCGCGCATGCATGAAATACATTCCATGCAAAATGTACTTGGTCAGTTGGTTCAGTATATGCAGCAAAAAACAAAAACAGAAAAGCCCCCCAAAATGTAGTTACACAAACTCCTGAATTGTTTGAACAGCACCAGTGTTGCACATGTTCACCAAGAGAGTATCATCAACAATTGCAGCAGCCTCAAAAGGCCCATAGCCAACCCCTATTGCACCAACGTATATCCAAGTTTAAATGGAAATAAAATATTTATATCTATTCTAGTATCAAGAGATAGGATGGAATCCTGGTGTGTACTACATTAGTTGTTGCACTTTTTCCAGGATTATGAAGCAATGATGAGGGAAGGCAGACAAAATCTGCCTGCTCTGAGCAGCCTGTTTCTCAGTGACTTTTTTCCTAGTCAACGTGCCTGTAGTCTTTCTCCTCTTGATGCCACCACCTAGTATTACACCAACAGGATTCTGGAAACAGCCTGCCAGTCAAAAATGTTTCTTTCACAAGGAACAGAATCTATTTCTGGATTAGATTAGAGGAAGGACTTAGTTTCTTTGAATACGACTAATCCAGTTGACCACCATGCCACTGTAAAGGCCTCACAAGAACAAACCTGCTAGGTCAAATGAAGATGCACATATGCCAGTCACATTTTTATGACTAACTAATCAAGGAACCCTACAAGCAGGCCTAGAAGGCAATAGCCACTGCACCTTGGTTTTTCCTGTAAACTCCATTTTCTTGTCTTTCAGTTTTTCACACAATTCGTTCTAATGAAGTTCAGAAGCCAATAAACAGAAGAGCTCTCTGCATTAAAGGTTAATGAAGATGAGCATTACTATATACTCTTCTTGACATATGAGTGGAATCACAATGGCTCCGGTTCTCTCTTGGTGGTCCCACGTTCCAGAACCCTGAATATCCTATATATCTGAAACAGTACTTGGTAATATTATTAAATCAACTTCCAGGAAACAAAAATATTCTTTCATGCTCCAGAATCTCATTTCGTATAATAGTTACAGTACAGTCATAACCAAATTAACTATTGGATCAGGAGGACTAAAATCCAAGCTCACCAGTTCAGAGAGACCATTAGTTAGACTACATTCTCAATTTTAAATTCAAAGCCCATGCAGAACTAGAAATGTAAGACACCATTCCAGGCCACTATTTTATCTACTGTTTTGTAAGAAATGAGCCTGCCTCCCCCCTGTCTTCAAAGTGTTCAGGCAATGAAGTTACAGCCATGATATACAATCTGTGAGCAGCATGAGTCACAGAGACAAATGGAGAGTGACCATCTGTCCACAGAATGGTCTGTATACCTCACAGAGCAGTAAATACAACTGACAGAAATCAACAGAGAAATTTTAGCACTGCTGTGACTGGGCGCTACTATATCTAGTCCTAGAGTCCACTCCATGGTGTAGTGGTTTGATCACTGGATTGTGACTCTGGAGACCAGAGTTCGAATCCCCACTAGGCCATTGAAACCATTGGATGACCTTGGGCAAGTCACATTCTCTCAGCTTGAGGAAGGCAAAGGCAAAACCCCTCTGAATACATCTTGCCAAGATAGCCTTGTGATAGGTTCACTGTAGGGTCACCATAACTTGGAAACGACTTGAAGGCACACAACAACAAATATCTTGTCCTGAACAAAGGGTAGCAGCAGTAACAGGGCAGGCGTTCAGGATCTTTCTATCTCAGATCTTACTTCATGCAAATCTAACCCCAACCCCTGGAGCTTATAAACATGAGGAAAAAGTCCCAACAGAAATTAAGTCCATATTGTAGGGGTGGGTTAGCACTGTGTCTGAGCATGAGTTTTATTAGCATTTCAAAACAGTCCATTGTTGTTATATTGGTATTGCTGGGAGGAGGGGCTGTGATGTTAAGACCCAGAGAGCAACCAGAAGGAAAGAAGCGAGGCAGAAAGAAAAGAGATTTAGGCTGCAATCCTATACAACTTTTCTTGGGAGTAAGTTTCATTCAAGCAGCCATACACAGACTTGTTATGTTAAGACTACAATTCTACATGAATTTGCCTGGGAATAAGCTCCTTTCAATTCAGTGGTACATCTGAACAGAGATATATTTAGAGCATTGCACCAGGGAGACTTACAATGGATTCTTAAGACCATAACATTTTTAATAACGTTTTTACTGTATGTACCTTCTGCCTTTCCTCCAGCAACTAAAGACTTTTGTCCTCAAAACAACCCTATGAGCTAGGTTAGGCTACAGTCATTACAGACAGCAAAAACAGAGTGGACAGGCCAAACAGCCCCTGCCCCACGCCAACTTTGATTGTCATCTCTGTGCCTGTGTGCTGCCCACTGCAAAAGAAGTGTGCTCATATTTAATTTTCTACCACGAATGACATACCAATCTTTTACTTCCAGGAAGCATGGGAAATTGTCTCCACAAAGATAGCAGTAAAACAGGTTTTGGCATTATTTCTGTATCTAAAATACTTTATTTAGATTCACGCAACACAAGTAGGTCACTTATACATATATATCAATTAAAGCTAACAGTAAGGATTCACTATTGTCCTTCTCCATTACAGTGTTGTATGCTGATTATGATGAACGATAACCTTGCGTGAAATAATTTCCTTGCATTCCAGTTCCCTAAAGAACCTTATCACGAAGGGTATCCATTCACTGTCTAAGCCCCCAAAATATTCTGTCAGGTATTGAAAACACAGATATTGTGAGGTGCAGACAATACAGAGAGTGAACTGAGAACCAATAAATTGTGCCTTGTTCAAGAATGATTCATCTAATAGTAAAATCCTAGGTTTCATACTTAGGTAGGAAACGCCGTGCTGATAGGATTTTTTTTTACCTTTTCACTGATGCTGAAAAGATATCAGAAAGTCCTCAGAGAAAGAAAAAATACATATTATACCAAATCTACAGTGCATCTACAAATGTGTAAATAGGTAGAAACTCACTAATGCAGACTATAGTTACTAAATTGAGCAACAATGAAGTTGCTAATTTTCCTAAATTCAAGTATCTCATTTTGAGCTTGTTTATATAGACTGTAGACCCCAGGAGTCCATATTTAAGCTTTTTAATCAGGATTCCAAAGCAATTTGGTGTTTGCTGTATCAACTTATAAGTAAATTTATCCACTTGAAAAAGCACTCATGGAGAAATTCATAGAGCAAGATGTGATTACAAAGGATATTTATGAATGCTTAAACCTGAAATTATATGTTGATAATATAAATAATATCAGGACTGAAGCAACATAAAGGCTGAGAATCTGCCTCACGAAACATAACCACAATGACAGAGCTCTGTTGTCATAGTTACGTCTGATGATGTCAGCCCCCCTAAACATACCTTTTCAATTTGGTTTCCAAGGCTCTGCAGAGTCTGGTATTGGAAAATGATATCTGCAGTTCTCTCCGGGTTGCAGGGCATGTTGAGAACAAATAACTGGACAGACCCCTAAGGGTTTTGGCACAACTGCTTCTCTCAGTGTGTCCTGGGTCTATTGACATCATTTTCCAGTACCCTGATCTGCAGCGCCTCAGAAACTCTGCAGCTGGAGTGAATCTAGGATATAAAGGTAGTTGGGGGGTGGGATTACAAGTCCCTCTTATGACATGTAACTGAGTAGAAGCATCATAACTGAGATCTGAGCAATTAAAAAGACATGCAGTGTCATTTTAATTGCAATAATCTTTCTCACACTACTTTTTTCCAGAGCCATTGTGAAAAAATTATTATGATATCCAGACAGAGCAACAAAGGTTGTAAAGGAATTAAGTGACTGACAGCCGATGCCTATGAACTTCATTTTCTCACGTTCAACTTGTTACTTTACCTCTCTCTGTTCTCTCTCCAGTTGTCAAAACTTTGATTTCTGTTTCCTAGTGGGAAAAGACTGTTGTATCTAAGAAGCAGTTTGCACATTAATAAAGCCCCATGTGCATTGATGGTATCATACTTATATTGGCAAAAAACTAAGAACTTTGCAGACTTAAAACATTACAAAAAGGTAGGATGCTACCATCTTATTTTGAAACCTGCAAAATCTTTTCATCAGTTCTCACATGGTAGGCCAGAACCAACTGATGTATTGCAGAACCCTTTTGAGCTATTTCCATAAGCTGCCAGTAGTGGGTTTGTGAAGATAATGCAGCACAAGGCAGCTGTGTTTCATTTCCGGGTCAAAAATGGGAAATGTGAACAAAGAAAAAATTACATTGCCAAATCCCTCTGGAAAAATGCTAGTGAGCTGGCTTCAGTTATATCTTTGCACTGCAAAAATGAAAAACAACTCTCCCTTGAAGTGGGCTCAGGGCAGAAAAACATTATTGACAATAACAATGCCAAGTGGCAGTGGGTTCCCGTCCCAGCTGTCATTAAACTGCAGCATGATATGTGACATACAACATATGTCTTCATTTTTGCTTCTTAGCAGTCATTGTAGTAGGAATCCAAAGAGAATTCCACAAGATTAGGAGTGGCAAACAGATTTAAACCAGCTGTGTTAGGTGCTTCATTGTTTTAGCATAAAGAGGAGCTCTTGAAGCAAATGTTCCGAATGACCAACCCTTATACCAATTCATTTACTATCTCCACTGTCATTTTCCTATATGCTAAATTACACTTCTTGTTAAGCACAATTAAATATATATTAAACTCTGAAAATGGGCATTTTTACATAAGGTATCAGAACATTTTGAACAGCAGTAATTTTCAGTTAAATAAGCACTTTCACAAATTCTAGCTTCAAAGATACTTAAATATCATATTCTGTATATGACATGTTGCCTACAATTTATAAAATAAATATTTTAAAAAAATATTTAAAGAGGGCCAAGATATCCTACTAATACACCAAGATTCATGTTTCAAATGGTGAACTTAATAGCTAGCTTTTACCTTGTTCATCTCTGTTGCTGAGTGGGTAAGGGGTGAGTTTCTAAGGAAAACAAAGAACTCCAAATACACACAGTTGTTGCTACTACTACTGATGTTTTAGAATTACTGTAAGCTGATTGTTCTTTAGCAAAGAAGTTCAGTAGCTTTCTTTAGAAGTAAGCTTTGGTTACACTGCACTGACTTAAAATGTATACACTTTCAATATTCGTATAATAATGCTCTGGAATCATGAAGATCAGCATCCTCCTTCCCAAACCTATTTAAGCTGAAATAAGGCTTGCAGGCCTTCCTAAATAGAAAATGCAACCATACCTTCATGCGTAGGTTCAGGGTCAGGTGTAAGAGAGATGTCATCCAGCTCTCGCAAACAGAGCCACTCTCCATCCATGGACACTCGGAATTTGCAAAGATATATTGTCTCCATGGCAGCCTGTGTAATCTTGTCTGTGGTGGGGGTTGGCATATCGCTTGGAGGCGTCAGAGCAGACATGATGACTCAGCTGGTACAACAATAATATCAAAATAAAAAAAAACTAAAATGGAAAAACCTTTCTGATAAAGAAAAAAAACAGTGCTAGATCAGAAGAGATTTGCTCAGAATCCCAACACTGCAGTAGTTCTGGAGAAAAGCAAGGCACAGGACACAAGAGAGGGGTAGATACCCCTTCTCCTCTGTAGTCTCTTCCTCTGTCTTCTTCCGCAATACACTCTCTTTTCTTCAAATCGGCTAGAAGCCGTTACCCCTAAATAACCACAGCAAATGTGGCCTCTGCATCAGAAAAAAGCAGCACTCTTCGCTGTTTTCTAAAGAAGCTTGTTTTGGGGGGGGAAAAAGCCCCAAAGATGATGAGATAGATAGAAAAAACAAAACCCAGAATTGCTGAAATCTACCAGCGTCTCTCTCTCTCTCTCTCTCTTTCTCTCTTTCTCTCTCACCCCACTTCAGATGAGCCAAGCCAGCGAGTGATAATAGGATTGGTTGTGCGCAGTAAGCAGGGTGTTGACCAAAATGGCTGACTAATGAACTGAACTGAAAATTCAGACTCATGTGACCAGAGTGCTCTGAGCGTAGGGCAGGCAATTCCCAGGATGCTTTATAGATGCTGCTGATGCAGGAACAGCAATTAAGCCGATCTCACTCTCAGCATCCACAGCCTCTTTTCAGACTGTGCTAGTCAATCTGCGATCACAGACATAACACAATGCGTGCCTTTCTGCTCAGTCAGTCTCATGGCACAAAGAGAGATAAAACATGCTCGTGACCAGTTCAAAGTGAGAGTCTGGTGTGTATGAACATGGGATTTCAACACAAGTGAAGCACAAATTTCAATATTTAGCAAAGATGTAAATGCTCTCACCTGCAATATCCTGTATCCCATCCCCAGTCTGCCCAATCCCAGTAAGTTGATAAGCTTCAGAGATTAATGCTAATAACGAAGAACCAAACAAAAAAATTTTGTTTGGCCTGTTATATGATCCATCCTTTGCTTGCACATAGCCATTATGTGTGGCAATGCAATGTACAATCCTTACCTACAGCATGATTTTAGAAAGATTACAACATATTTTAAAAAAACCTCAAGGTTACTGCATACCCAACAGAAGGCCATAGTCAAACTCCAGCAAAGGCATCACTTCTGTCTGTAACCCAACATGGAACCTAATTTATTCATTATAATTTGTCATTAGAATGAAAACTGAAGAGAGACTTTTCATTTCTTAGAGACTACTTACAGATACTAAATAGTGCCTGGACTACAGTGATCTTTAAAAGCTAAAGGCTTGAAACATGAGCCCAACAGGGAATTACTCCTGGGCATATATTAACGACCAAAACACCTCCATATTGAGAAGAACAGATTGAAAATAACAAGAAAGCCAATTCAGCCAAAGCTATATAGAAGTCAGTCCTGGCTGCTGTATGAAAGCATTATGAAGAATTTGCTCAAAGAAGTAGATTACATTTTATTAGAAAAAAACAACTTGGAAAAAATTGTGAACACTTCAAACCATATGCAAAGCTTCCCAAGAATTTTAATAAGGAGCTCATCTACAAATAATAAAATTATGTTAAGAACAAACATTCAATACTGTGCAAAAAATGGAATTCTATATATGTAAGAGATAAGAAACATGTGACATTGGTGTCCAGCAATCACACATTGGGGGGCTAAGATCCATAAACTAAGGTTGAATCTATCAATATTATTTTGGATTGTCTTAACTCAAACACTATGCACTGTTCCTTTTGCGCAAGAAAAGTCACCTTCAGTATTCGTCACAAATCAACCTAGGCTGAAATTTCGTTTAGGGTACTAATGCTAAATCCAAATTGGATGAATAGAGCCAAAGAGATGCAGTGCTACAATCAAATTAAGGTTATATTACCAGTGTTAGATTGAGAAGCATACACAAAGAATAGCCATCAGTGTCCTCATCCTATTGTCACAGTCTGAATGCTTGCACAAACACACTAGTTTAACATCAATTGCTCTGCTGAAAAAGATGCCAGTGAAGACTAATCAGTGATAGTGGATGCAAATCTGCATGAAACTTCTCTGAAAGCTGAAAATAACATAACTGAAACCAGGGCAGTGACTCTCTGAATCAGGGGGAAACTAGTCTTGAGGAAAGATTTCTAAAAGTGAAATCAAGTAGATTGAAAATTTCCAGAATACGGAATGTCATTAACCTCAGTTGTGCATACAGGAATCCACTGGTCAATCCAGATGTACTGAAACTAGTAGTCACATTAAAAGGAGGCAGCATAGACATATGATATGAACTGGAATGGTGCTTTAGATGTATAATAATTTTATTAAGTCTTGATATAGGCTAGACCTTAACAAAAAGCATATGAAACCCTGATTACAGTATTTATATTCCTAGAAGGAGAGAGAGAATGGTCTTTCACAACTGCTGTCAGTGAAATAACCAACTGACATTTATGGAATGGTCCATGTGAGCAGCTGGAATTTCTACATTCCAAGCTAGGTAAAATTCACAGAACAGCATCATTAATGAGAATTAGTGTTTTTCAAAGATTTGTACACTCATCTGCCGCAATCAGTACAATCATAGCAGCTTTTCCAGAAGCCAAAATAATCATGCCAATTACAGCAGCCCAAGTTCAATTGCAGCAACACCCTCACCTGAGCACTACTTATCTGCGAGCCCAGCAGTGGCTGTCACACACTCCCAGAATGTCTAGCCACAAACTAGATGAAAGAGTGGTCATCAGTACAAAGGGAAAACTGCTGGTAACGCTGAAAAATGGGCCAGCAAATGTTTTTGTGATACAGCACAGTTACAAACTGATACGGATGCTTGATGATAATCACCTACATGGTAAATGCCAATATGTTATGCCGATCTCAGAAACAGAGCTTCGTACCACACTGCTAAATGTAAACGTCCCAGTAAGAATATATTAAAGTGACTAAAGGTTTACTTTAGCACTGAGGACAGTGAACAAACTGAGGAAGAGAAAGCTAACTTTCAAAAACCTTAAACTGATGACCCAACCATATCACAGGCTCAAAATAACATGCCATTACACTGCAAGGTTAAGATGAGCAAGGAAAACTATCTTCCCTGGATTCTGAAAAACCAAAAGAGGCACAAAATTGACACAATTAACTAACAATCCTGCATACTGAATGTTAGATTTTAAAGTCAAACCACAGTTATCTTGGAAGTTGTTACAAAATTCCAGAATTATTTATGCAAACAACATACTAAAAAGCCACCTCAAATCAACTATAATAGATTGTGTACATGTTAAAGAAAATGCATGCCACCATGGTACAGTTGGTGAAGTGCCAAGCCTGAACACAGGAGACATAGGCTCAAACTCAAAACTCCATTTAAAAGTTGGCTGGAAGCTTTCAGACAATCAATCTCTGTCAGTCCTTGGAATTACTGTGGAGGTGAAAAAAGAAAGCATCTGTGGAGAGATTTGAACTCTGTTGTCGCTGCATGCTTTCAAGTAATTTCTTGCTCATGGTGACCTTAACGCAACCCTATCACAGAGTTTTCTTAGCAAGACTTGTTCAGAGGGTGTTTGCCTATGCCTTCCTCTGCAACTGAGAGAATGTGATTTGCCCAAGATCTCCCAGTGGGTTTCTCTGGCCAAGCGGGATTTGAACCTTGGTATTCCAGAGTCACAGTCCAAAGTGAGGTGTTTCACCCAAGGGAAAGCTGGGGAGGTAGTCATGTGGTGACACCTGGCCTCAGCTGGACCCACATCAGGTTGCTCCCCCCACTTGCTTAGGTCAAACAAAGTAGTCCTCATTTTAACCCAACTTTCTGTGTCTTCTCTTGTTATGCCATGGTTGACCCTCAAATCTTTAGTACATGTGACTTTGGATCAGCACACTTAAGACTACTCTGAGAAACTCTGAAATATAGCACTGTTTGTTTAATGATTATACAACAATGGACTTGTTCTGATCACATCATACTGTAGACAACAGGCTCTACATGTATTTTCAACTTCCTAAAGGTTTTGATTTACACTCTAGAATCAACAAAGTAAAAATGGTTCCTGTTTATAATGTTAGCCAACATGGTACAGTGGCTTAAGCACTGGATTATGACTCTGGAAACCAGGATTCAAATCCCCATTCAGTAATGGAAACCCACTGGGTGACCTTGGGCAAGTCACGCTCTCTCAGCCTCAGAGAAAGTAAAAGGCAAACCCTCTCTAAACAAACCTTGCCAAGAAACCCCCATGATACGTTTGCCTCAGGGCCACCATAATTCACAAACAACTTGAAGGTACACAACTATATACACATTGTTGGAAGAGTTCACCTTTCAGAAATAATCCTTCAGCATTTGACAATGTAAAAAGTTCTCTTTTCTAAGTAAAATTTACTACCTGTGTGCACTGAATGCCTCAGTAGCTCCCCCTCTTATGTACTCAAAATGTGCTGAGCATTTCTGAAACAGGTATATGAATGTACATTTGAAATTCCCTTACTTTGCCTTTTTCTTTCCCACTCTTGAAGGCCAAACTACTGTAATGTCTAAGGTACTTTCTTTGCATACATAAAAGTCAAGAATTTCTTTTCCCTTCTGGTTTTCTAACAACAGTGAATTCACAAAGCTCCTCAGTAACCACAGTCTGACCACCCTTCATTTATTATAAATGAGACTAGATACACTTCCTAGGATGTGGAGTTTGTCCTAAAAAACCACACTCTTGGTCATCACATAGGCCTGAAATATACATTACCACTGTCACATACCAACTGAAACTGTTTGTTTAAATGTAATCTTTGAGTAGGCAATAATTTCCTTCTGTCATTCATGCTCATTATTCTAGGCCACTAACATACCCATCCTATGGATGGGAAATATGGCTGGTTTTGATTTAATCAGTGATCTAGGTGGAATTTTGACCCATATCCAAGGTGGTTCTAATGGACTTCCTATTTACTACTTTTATGACAATGTCAAAATTTGGAAAGTAATAAATAAGACTTGATAACAGCTATTAATACTACACCATGACCAGTGATTTGTATTATGAAAAAATTGGGATTTTGATGCCCAGAGTAAAACACAATTGAATTTAGCATGCCTAGTTTACTAACATTTACTAACAAAACCTTTCAGTGTTCCAATAGCCTATAATTAACTAAATTGAAATATTTGATGGGAGGAATTAAACACACTTAATGTGGTTTAAATATTACATTTAAGCAAATCCAAAGCTTTGCAGGAGTTATTTTTATTAGAATGCTTATCCTTAAATTTTTACAACAGATTCTTCCCTTATACTGTTATTTACATTTATGTGGAAAGGCAGTCAAAATTGTTGACATACTAATTTTACCATACCCAGCAAATTGTGAATGATATGCTGTGGTTGTCCACTTACCTATTTCAAAAAGAATTCAACTCTCATGCACTGAAGATTCCCTAGTTTCAGTATTGCTGCCTGAATAATTTCTGTGTTGGCATCCATTTACTATTCCTAATGAATTAAATGGCTAAATGACTATTTTTAAGTAATGATGAGGTTTTTTTCCTCAGAAAAAGTAAGCACTGACAAAAAAAGTCTGCCCTATATTACTGACCATGACCATCCACAGGACTTGCATTCAGCTCTATTTTTGACAAAACATGGTTACCCAACCCAGCAATGTATTTTTCATATATAAAGTATTTCTAATATTTGCACAGCTACAAAGAAATGCTGTATCTAGAATACTACAAATGATCTTCACACAGCTTAATTTCTAGGTGAAGGAACTATTTGGTATAAGGCAACAATGTGCCACAAGCCAAGTGAAGAACATTGTGAGATGGTACCGCTCTTTACTGTGCATGACAACATATATGCAGCCTTTGTGATTTGGAATGTTCCTCGTTTTGGTCTAAAGGGTCAGAGAACAAATAACAGCATGGAGTAACAGAGGCACAAAGAAATGTTGATGTTGATAGGCCTGCCCATTCAAAAGCACATATCCCACAAATTCAAGATGTCTGTGCTCACTGTGGAACTCATGGCACAAATCCACCTTTTATAATGTGAGATCTTGAGATTTACATACATATAAGATGCCAACATATCACAGCAAATGATATTCAGTGCGGTGCAGGAACATGATACAGATGCAAAGCATCCTTTAATACTATGAATCCTTTAATGTTGTCAGGATGAAAGACCACCTGTGTACCATACAAAAGCTATGGAGAAAGAATAAAGAATAAGAGTGTAGAAAGAAAGGTCTGTACAAGAGGGGCAAACTTTTCCAAGGAAAGCTAGAAAATACTTAACAGTTGTAGCAGTGTGTAAATTATGAACACTGATTTGCATGTATGGTTGATGAAGCAGAAAGAAGAACTATAGCAAAGCTAATACGGAACACATTTTATGTAACACGTTCTCCATTTTTTTGTGAAACAGTAATGTTTATATAGATGACACACAACGATATCAACATCACAATACTAAGATTCAGGCAATATTAATATACCTAATAAAAGTTGTGCTCTCCCCTATTGTTTCTAAATCAAGTTCAACTATCTCTCCATTCCATACAGTTGCTAAGTGTTCATCATGGAGCAACCTTTGCCACAGCAGCTCACAAACTGACTCTTAGAAAATACTCACACTAAAACGTTGTTGGGTATGATCAGCTATGTGACTACTGATCTACCATTGTCTGCATACAGTTCTTTATTCTTGTCCCTGTTCCTGTTCTTTCTTTCTTGTTTACTTTTAAGGCTGTAATTGCTTTCAGAAGGTCTAGACTTTTCTTTTCCTACAATACCATCCTTATTGACTCCTCTTTTATATCTAATCCTACAAAATGTTAAGATCTAAATTCAGCTGATAGCCCCAAACAGAGGAGGTTCACTAAACCAATGGGAACTTTATAAGTCATAAATTCTATTGATTGAGCCTTTTCTAGTTGGAACTAAAAACTTGAATGAAAAGATCAAAGGTGGGAATCATCGGGGCCTTCAGATGACGTTTGACTGCAACTCCCAGCATTCCTCACCATTGGCTGTGCTGCCTAAAGCTTCTGGGAACTGCAATCTAACAAAATCTGAAGGACCATATAATTCCTACTCCTGCTAGAAATGTATTTTATGTGGCTCATAACTCACCTCTGATTATCCAATATAGATAGACACTGAGGCCAATTTTGTGACATGGACAAAATATGTCCATTAAAAAGGATGGTAAATGATCATGAAAGGACGGTTACATATTCTCAGAAAGATACCCTGCAGTTCACACACTACAATATATTATCCCAAGTTTTCAAACTATATAACAACTTGAATCCACTGCTATTATATGATATAAACTTTATATTACACATCTACACCTCACAAAAAGCAAAGCTTTGTAAGTTACCAAATTCATGCACTACTTCTGCCTCCTACTTTTGACTTCAGAGAAAGCAATTCACTCTCTGCCTCAGTTTTTTCTTTCCACCTAACATAGATAAGTACCTGATCCACAAAGGCCCTGGAAAAGATTAGCATGTCACTGTATTAACTGTTCAAGAAATGTGTAAGCTATGAAGTGTATGTGCCACTGGACAGGTTAAACTGGTACATCAGCTTTGCAGAGACCATTCATAATTAATCCCAGTTCTCTTTCATGCTCAGTTCAAAACACTTATCTTCAAAATCCTACAAGACTTAGGAAGCTCTTTTCTGGGTGCCCACCCCCATTGAGAGATAACAACCAAGGTAACAGTGGCATCCTGCCTATGGAATGCAAAAGAGATTTTCCCTGTATCTACTTTGCTATCTTTCAGCACCCACACTTTTAAACAATACAGACTTTAAAAGCATTAATTTGTTTAAGGTTCTGCCAGATTTTATTATGGCCATTTCTGCACTACACTGTTATAGCACTATTATTGCACTTTCAACATCTTGTGGAATTCTGGGATTTGTAGTTTACTGAGGCCAAAGAGCTCTCTGGCTGAGAATTCTAAATCCCCTCCCTAAACTGCAACCCTCAGGATTCCACAGGATGTTGAAAGTGAAATAATAGCACTGTAACAGTGCAGTGCGGAAATGGCTATGTTAAGCCATTTTTAACTATATTATGTATATGTTTTTACTTTAGGAAGTCATCCTGGGGATGCTAACTGATTACTGAAAGGTAATTTTTTAGAAAATGCATAATGACAAACAAACATCAGTTAACAAAGCCTCTGACAAAGAAGCTTGTTTTTCACAGTCTTTTTTGCTTGCCCATCCTACTTTTCCTCTTCATCCTCTGTCCAGCTAGAAAAGTTTTAGCAGCATTAGCATTGGGAGGATGGTGAGGCAGGCCAGAGAAACACAGACTTTCAGTGCTGGGTTACAGCAGCATGTCCGCAGTAAACAATTCCTTAAAGCTTGAGCTGGCAAAGAACAGGATTCTAGTCCAGCTGATCCTACTGTAGCTGTGTGTGCCTGCCTACAACAAGCAAGGTAAGTAGCACTGCCTGCCTCTAGAATTCCTTACTGAGCATGTGTGAACAGTAAAATAGAGAGAAAAGGAGAAAGTAGATAAGCTTGCCTCAGCAGCTACTCCCCAGCGTATTAAAGTAGCATAGATCTATAGGCTTGGCCACCAAACAGGAAATCATAAGAAAAGTGGAGGCTAGTAAAAGAAAAAAAAATTTTTTTAGATGCAGTTTAGCAGAAACTTTCAAGCAGTCTCTAAAAGATTCCAAGACATACTTGACTGAGTGTTTTGTTTCACATGTACTTATTATTTCTTCTGAATGAAAGATTTGCTGAAACAGCCTAAATTGCTTTTTGCTTTTTTCCAGTGGTATAGGAATCTATCCTAGTCTTTCCATGTTGTTTCTGGCTCCGGAACCAAAATTTATGTTAAAAAAGTAATGCCCTGAATATATCTATGTTCTTAACTGAGGTTACCTGCAGTGATCCCAGTTTTCTCAATCCATTTCTGCATACATACAGAAACTACAATAATGTCAACACCTTACTTTCTTCTCCTAAACTACTTTACTACTGTGGACAGGAGGTAACACTAGAATAATGTAACACAAGGAAGATGTGAGGTTCAAGTTAGGAACCCTAAACATTTGATAGCGAGAAATGCTCAAAACACCCTTTCTTCCTAAAAGTTGCAGAAAACAGAAATGTTTCCTTTGGTTTAGAGCAGTAGTTCCCAGCCTAGCTGATGTAGGGAACCATCCAGCTTTTTTTTCCAATGCTCTGAAGACTGGCACCGTATGTGTGCTGTTGGCTACAACTGTTTCTTTCTTTTCTAGAAACTAAGAAAAGACCACCAGCCGATGGCTCAGGGATTGGCACGGATCTAGGGACCACGCCTTTGAGAATCATCAACCCACACATATTTGACCAGGAGTTATACTATAGATGACTCTAAAAATTAGAATAAAAGCTTGGGGAGGTGGGCACGAAACTGCTTACTTGCATGAGACCCTCTACAAGGAACTATGTGCTATAGAAATAAAAGTAATTACAATAATGATCCAGTTAAAAACTCAACTCTTCTACAGTCCAGACTACTGGAACTTCAACACCATGTGATTGGTATACTGTACTCCCAAAATTAGTCCATCTTTTTCATTGTCCTAATTTTACCAACTGGAAAGAAACATAGTATTATTGAAGATAATCCCCCTTCTGGTGATCTTTCATTGAAAGATTACCAGAATTGATTCACTCCCTGTCTAAAGTCAGTCTTCAGTCCAAAATAAGATTAAACATAAACTGGAGAAAAAGATTAACTTCAAAGCAAGCCTCAGAAGTTCTTCTAATTGATCATCTGGTTCTATCCCATGCTTCATATCACTAAAACTAAAACAGACAATCACCAGTTTGTTGTTCTTCCCTTAAAGACACAAAGAATGAAACTCCTAACCGAACTGCATTTTATACTATGCTAATATAAAAGTACTATTATTATTTGGGCAGGGGCTTGAAGTATTTATTTTTCATCTTGTTAACGGCTGCGACATCCTGAACAGGAGCCAAGACCTTCTGTCACTATCATAGATGAAAACGATACGTCTGCTGTGTCAGGCTCTTTGTACAAGAAGAAAACATGGTACTGTAGGGCGGGGAAGTGATTTTGGGGAACGAGGAAGAGATGCTGTTCTCCTGCATCCAAAAGAACAGCCATAAGCCTGGGTATGTTTTTTTTTGGAGAGAGCCCAGTCCCACACAGTTACTTTCCAGTGAAGGTACAAAGGACAGGGGCTGCAGGATTTCCTTGCTAGAGCTGTTGCACATTTATTTTTAGTTTGCATTGATCAGTTGCCCTTTTTAGGCTGATAGGCGATTAGTAGATTTTACAAATAAGATTACAGATGACAGAGAGGGGATGGCAGGATCTTGAACCCAAGCGGAAGGGGGAAAGCCAGGGAGGGAAAACTAGTGAGCATCACCGTAAATTTTAAGGTTTAAAAGCTGCTGGGGGGGGGGGGGAGGCAAAGCAAGAAGTCCAAAAGAAAGAAAGAAAGAAAGGCCCTAAAAGTAACGTGAAGAGCTTTTCTTCCCTAAAATATCTCTATGGTCTAATAAAAATGGGAAGAATAGATGGAAACACACAACTGTGTGCCTATATCTCTCTCTTTCCGGATGGGCGTGTGTTGTATGCGTATTTTTATATACAGATAATACTAGGATCCATATATACATGTATACATACATACATGCATGTTTATATTTGGGTATACGTGTGTGTGTGTGTATATATACATGTACATATAAAATATGTGTGCGTGAGGCGTGTGTATGTTATATACACATCGTGGGCGTATGTGTATATATAGATCCACACACACACACACACACACACACACACACACAGACGAATACATACTGGGTGGGGTTCGGGAAAGAGAAAACGAGGACGGCAGCTGCCAGGTGGAAACGGAGGGAGGAGGGGGGGGAGGAAGCCGGCGCGCTACTCACGGGAGCCGCCGGTCCGGTGCTGTCCCGGTTCCGGCCCGATATAACTGAGCAGGACGGGCAGGGGGACGCCGCAAGGGCCCGGCGGGGCCGCCCTCCAGGCGCTCTGGGGCTGGAAGCCGGGCGCGGCGGCGCCTCCCCGGCCAGGGTAGAGCAGGAAGAAAGGGGGCGAGTCGGGGGGCGCCTCCTCTCGCTCCGGGTCCGCTTCCCCGAGTCCTCCGCCGCCGCCCCCTCCTCCGGCTTCCCCCTCGCCGTCCCCCTCCTGCCTCTCCCCCTCGGCGACGGAGGGGCTGCTCCGCTCCATGTTCTCTGGGCAGGGACGGAGACACGGGCGGGCACCGGCGGGGACTCCCTTCTCCTACTTCCTCCTTCTTATTTCTTCTTCGTTTTCTTCAGCCCGCCGCTGGACGGCGGGAGCGGGCAACTTTTTCCTCAGGGCGGGCGAGGAGAGAGAAAGCAGAAGCAGCGCCGCCGCCGCCGCCGGCCAACCCACCCTCGCCTGTCAGCTCGGGCCCAGCCTGGCCCGGAGGCTGAGTTGTTGGCTGCGCCGGCCCCTCGCGCGGAGCCCCGCCCAGCCCGCCGACGACGACGGCCGACGGGCCGGCCGGTTTCGGATCGTTTCCCGCCCGTCGCGAGGACTCGGCGCTGTGAGGGGGCGAGCGGCGGCGCTCCCGCCACGAGGGGGAAGGTGGCCGCTGAGGGGGCTACCGCGGGCCCCTCTACGTATGGGGCTGGGCGCTTCGGGGTTCCTTTTTCTTCACCCTCCGTCAGCGAGAGGGCCGCTGGCCGCTTTTCGCGTCTCTCCTCAAATGAGAGTTGGTGGTCGCAGGGGAATGCCTTATCCTCCCCAAATGAAGGGGGCTGGCCACCGTGGGGTCTGATGGCACGCGGGCCACCGAGAGGTTCATTTCTTGCCCTTATTAAAGGCGGAGTTGTGCTTGCCACTTCCCAAATAAGAGAGGTTGGCCACTGCGGGGTTCAGTTCTTGCCCTCCTTAAATGGGGCGGGGGGCTGACAAGCGCAGGAGGGGCTGTTCTTGCCCCTTCCCCAATAAGAGGGGCTGGCCACCGAGGGGTTCAGTTCTTGCCATCTCTTTATGAGGGGGGCTAGTCACGGGGAGGGGGAGTTCTTTTCCCTCCCTAAATGAGGGAGGCTGGCCCCTGAGGGGTTCAGCAGCTTTTGCCTTTCCTTAAACGAGGGGGCTGACAAGCGTGGGAGGGACTGTTCTTGCCCCTTCCCAAATGAGAAGTGCTGGTCACTGAGGGGTCCCGTTCTTGCCCTTCCTGAATTGGGGAGGGGTCTAGTCAAGATGTGAGGGGTTTCTTTTGACTCCCCAGATGAGGAGGGCTGGCTAGTCTGGGGGTTGATGTCTTTCCCCAAATGTGGCAGGTTGGCCATTGAGGGGTTCATTTCTTGCCCCTCCCCAGATAAGGAGACCGCCCACTGTGGTGTTCTATGTCCTTCACCAAATGGGTTTTCTGTCCACTTTTTGTCCTTGCTCCCTTTATCTCCAGAAAACTAGCACCCCAACTTACCACAAAGCCATGAGTTTTCTATCAGTTTAACCAAACTTGCCCCCCTACTGCTTCTCATTTATTCCTGGATAAATTTCCATGATACTGTTATTTTGGGCTTTAATCTCTTGAGGAAAGAACATTACTCTAGTTTATGCCTCCTAGAGTTTAGGCTCAACACCTTCTCTCTCCCACCGCCTTAAATCAAAGAGACAAGTGGAAGGAATTTAGTGCCACTGAGCATGGGCAGAACGCATCACAGTTCAGTTGTAACTGGTAACAGGTTTGTACTGTGTCAAGGCTCAAGGCTACATGGACCTTAATCAAGTTTTCTGTGCTCTCCTGAAAAAAACCAAAGCATTTAACTCCAAATGGGAATGGCTATAGGTCAAGAGGAGGGGACAGGATTTGCCTGCACATAGTTTCAGTCCCTAGCAAACGCATGTGCGTCTGTCTGACCCTACCTAGCTATTACCATTATACCATGTACTTGATCAGTAATATTCAAAGTGGTGGTCCACAGTACCATTAGGTGCGGGTTCCATGGCAAGTTTCTAGGAAACCAATATGGCACTGGTCTCTGACCCATTGGGAAAAAAAAATACTGGCACCACATCATCTTGAGAAGGTCTGCTGTTGTGTGCCTTCAAGTTGTTTCCAACTTACAGCAACCCTAAGGCAAACCTGAAAACCATTGTGTAGTGGTTTGAGCATCTAACTACAACACTGAGCAGGGTTTGATTCCCCCCGCTTAGCCATGGAAACCTGCTGGGTGACCTTCAGCACATCACGCTTTCTTAGCCCCAGAAACCCCCATGAGAGGTGCACCTTAGGGTTGCCATAAGTCAGAAATGACTTGAAGGCACACAACAACAAGGAGAGCATATCATAGGGTTTTTGGGAGCTGAGTGTGTGATGCACCTAAGGTCACCTGGTGAGTTTCCATGGCTGAGGGGAATCAAACCCTGGTCTCCAGGGTCGAATGTTCAAACTACTATACCATGTTGGCCCTCTGTACTAGGTTACGATACCAAATATTTTAAATCGCATCTGTAAATTAAAATGTATAGAAGCTAGATAAGCCTTGTGGATCAGTCTAATGACAAGTTGGGTAAAGCTCCTGCATGAATGGCTTCACCTATCAAAATTATCTTTTACATAACAAGAATGAGATTAATTATATTTCATTAACCCAAGTGCATGTACTAACTCAATGGGATTTCTCACAAATAAATTTATATAGAATCAGTGCCTTTTTGGTTAAGCAGACGTGTGATGGTGAAAGACTGTGGACACATTTTCCCAACACAATGACTGGCAATTACATTTCATTAAGCTTTCACATAAAAGATAGAGGATTTCTGTTCCATTGCATTTTTTGCTGTTGTGTGCCTTCAAGTTGTTTCTCACTTACAGCTACTCTAAGGTGAACCTATCATGGGGTTTTCTTGGCAATATTTGTTTGCAGGGGTGCTGCTTTTTGGTTTTCTCTGAGGCCAAGAGAATGTGACTTTGCCTTAGGTGACCCAGTGGGTTTCCATGGCTGAACAGGGATCTGAACCCTGGTCTCCAGAGTCCTAATCCAGCACCCAAACCACTAAACCACACTGGCATTACATCACAATTTTTGATACTCTAGATGTAGGACAGTAACTCCTATTCTACCCTCACTGTTGGCAATACTTGAAATAGCTCGTGGTTATTGCAGTTCAGCAACATATGGACGGCTTACCCATTCCCGCACTAACTTATTCCATGACTACAGAAGGGTTCATATCTGATGACCATCTCAAGTCATGAACAAACAAAAAAAGAAAGTTTGCCCTGAGGTCAGATAAATGTCCACAAGTGTATAACTGCTTTCCTTTGCCTTTCCCAGCCTGGTATCTTCCACTTATTTTGACTTCAGATTTCTTCAGCCCCAGCATAGATAATAGTTAGGAATAATCTTAAGCTGTCAAAACATCTGGAAGCCACTGGATTGGAGATGGCCATTGGATGGTTTGACTGTCAGTCAGCCACATCCATCTTGTAGGAAAAGCATTAGAACATGTTTACATGTTGCATACTGTGTTCTAAACACTACATGGACTGCCTTCCACTGAGATAAGCATAGTAAGCTACCCCATTACCACCACCACAAATGTTCTTAATTCCTGTTTATCAGGGGGAAAAAAACCTGAAGAAGTGGGTGGAAATTGTAATGAAGGGGATCTCACTGAATATTAAGAGCAAATTTGTAGTGGAAAGTTGTCCAACAATGGAACAAACTATGTTGAGAGGCAACAGGCTCTTCACTGAGGGTTATCTAAACAGAGGCCAGACACTAGTGGCATCCTGCAGCTTCACACACCTAACTTCCAATTCTTTTTTTTTTTAGATACTAGGATTTTATAATTCTTTGAAAACAATGTGCAACTTTTTAGGATTAGAATAGTCGTATGAACTGATGAGCAAAAACATCTGTTCACAGCTATATCACATGTAGACATGATGTTAAGAACTAGAGCTATAGTAATATACAGAACAAAGCTGAGAGGTAAGTTTTAAGGCAATTCCAAATACAGTCTGCATTGCATCGTTCATCAGAAATCTTCATACTCTACAAGAAAGTTTACATAGCGTAATTTTTGAAAATCCTGGTTTCGTATATTTTAAGATAAAAATAAGGCAAAGGCACTGGCATTCTTCCTTTACTATTTCTCCAACATGGATCATAAAATGATTTTGTAAACAGAATTGACTCCATGTGAGAACCACAGTTTTATCTGGAACAACCTAGAGCCTTCTCACTGAGAACATCCTCCAGCACATAAACAGAGATGAGCAAGTAGACATAACAAAGAAAAGAATGATGGAAAATTACAGTACTCTGAAAAAAAATGAGAGGATGTTATTTTAACAAGGGTAACTTTCCATTAATGGAAATCTCTTCTCACCCAAATCACTGCTTCGGATTTTCCCCAATTGTTTCCCATCTACTGCAGCTCTCTACATCTCTGGGATCTCGCTCATCTCTAAAGTGGCTTGCAGGAACATAAAAACAGGAGAGAGAATTGGAGAATACTAGTAGAAGCACTTTCTGCTAAGTAAATACCATTGCTAGATACAACCCTTTAAAAATACAAATAATTTCAGATTGTTGTTCTTAATACAACATATAGTTGTTTTTTTTAAAAAAAAAGGAATTTATTGAGGTCACATCCATTATCTTCAGCCTGTAAAAAACTTGTGGAATCACTTAAGCTTAATACTTTTCTTAACTCCAGCACGAATGCCAGACAGTTCGCCTCCATATCTTTGTTCTTCTCTTCGTACCTCACGAACCTGCCCCTTTCGACGAATCTTGGCTCGTCTGAATTTCTCACGATGCTTAACTCTTGGGTTACGATCAATCTTCTTCCTTCTGGGAGTGAGGCCTTTATTCTTGACCATCTGGTATGTTGCACCTCTCTTTTCTCCTGGAAGTTCCTCTTCCATAATCTGTTGTCCCTCGTTTTCTGTATCTTCATGCTTTCTTTTTTTCTTCTGCTTCATTTTTAATTCCATCTCCTTATAATAATTCAGAGCAGCCTGCTCATCTAAATCTGAATCATCTGTAGGTTCTTCATCAGCATTACCATTTGAAATCTTGGAAACAGTTCTTGGCTTAATTTTATCAACAGATTTTCTGACAACCATTGTTGACTTCTTTCTACCTTCCATCCCATTTTTGTCATTACTATGGAATTCCTTAAGGAGCAGGCGAACTTCTGGAGACAACTTTTGATCCACTGTTCCTAAATCATTTATCAAGTTTCTGTAAGTTACAAGCCTTTCAATGACAGGATGACCATGAACTGGAATCCTTTTTGCTTTCAGCACTAAGTAAAAACTGATGTTACAGCAATAGTTCAAATAGAGATGGTATTTGGTCTGCAAGTACTGGCTGCCTTTGCCCTGTGGGATGACCCCGTCTCTTACCATCTGCATAAGTGGCTCCAGTTCATCTCGGAGCTCAGTGATCTTGGCTTCAAAGTCCTGGATCAACTCCAGCAGCTCTGGGGATTCCTTCCTCAACAACTTCAGCTGCTCCTTTTTAGAGAGAGACTGCAAATCTTTGGCAATTTTCCTTTCTGACTCTTTTTCACTCGGTTGCTCAGTGGTCCTGGCATAGGCCTGTACCAAATCCAGGCCATAATCATCCTCCCCCAAATTCTGTGCCAGCCTTTTCTGAATGGCCTGGGCCGCCTCCTCTTCCTCCAGTTCCTCGGCTTCTGCTTCCTCCTTGCTCTTCTTCGGAGCTTTGGGACGCGCGGCAGCTTTGCCATAGTCAGTGCCGTAATACAGCTGCTTTCGCTGACCCCAAGCGAGCTCATCGGGAAGGCCGGAGCCCCCACCGGCACCTCCCCGGTGGTCCTCCAGGTCACTGTCCATGTCGAGGGGCTCCTCCTCCTCCTCCTCATTCTCGCCGTCCCCTTCCTCTTCGCTCTCGTTCTCTTCGGAGAGCTCCAGGCCCAGCACCTCCTCCTCCTCCCCCTCCTCCTCCTCCTCTTCCTCGCTGCCCAGGGCTGCCATCACCGCCTCCTCCAGGCGCTTCTCGTGGAAATCGTCCGCCTCCTCCGTCACACACAACACGCCCGGCTCCGGCTCCTCGATCGTTTCTTCCCGGGGTTCTGAGGTTTTCGAGCCCGGGGCGATTCTCCGCCGCGCCCTCCCCATGCTGCCGGCGAGGAGAGGAAAGGGTCACCCGCGACACAGCGTGCGCTACTCCTCCACTACTGTAAACGAGGGATATTACTTCCGGGTCGGACGTCAGGGTGCCATCAACACGAAGTTCCGCTTCCGGTTATCATAGAGAAGAAGCTCTCATCTCGTCAGAGAGCGCCCGATACGAAGAGCGAGGGCATCCTGAGTAATTGGACCGTGAATCTCTCCCTCGCTAACTTTTCAATTAGCGCACCTGTGCCCCAGTTTCCAAGGAAAATTTTGTTTCCCCAGACACCACTTCCGGCGGGGTGCGTAGCCAGCTTAGCTACTTCCGGTCGCGCGATTCATTATTTCTTCCGCTTCGTTGAGGACCCTCTGGTTTGGCGAAGACCATAGAGAGAAGAACCTGGGAGCGAGAGTCGGGAAAGCGGATGCCCTGTAAGGGAAAAGTGGGCAGTGGCGTGACCAAGTGCGCATGCGTAAAGTCCCTGGGCTGGGTGACGCCTGGTCCCTGAGCCTCTAGGGGAGTTGAGTACAGAAGTTCCTTTTTTGGATTATTCCCCTCGGAAACCTACTAGCCAGCATTGGCATGGGCTGGCAGGCTGATTCCAGGCTCGATTTAAAGTCCTGGTGACATCCCCTGAAGCCCTGTGTGGGTCAGGTCCAGGGATATCTGACGGATCGTGTGTCTCCCTTGTTCAGGTCCAGGTTATTTAGGAGATCATCCTCCCCTGGATGAGCCCGCCTGGGCCCCGAAACCACCAGGAGAGACCCCGTTCTCAGCCCCACCGCGCTCGCGAGCAGGCCGGTGGGGTTGCAAGAGAAGGGCCTTTTTGGTGGCCGCCCCTCAACCGGGGAACTCCTTTTGCGGGGAAGTCAGAATGGCCCCCTCCTTGTCTTCCTTCTGTCCGTAGGCGAAAACCTTTTTATTCTGAGAGGCTTTTAAAAAAAAGATTTTAAAGAATGGGCTAGGGGGTGCTGTATGGATTTTTAATAGCTTTTTACCTTTTCAAACTGCATTTTAGTCTTTTAACTTGATACTGTGTTTTAATTCTGCGAATCATTCCGTTTTTATGTTCAGTTTTTATATGTTTTCAATCGCATTCTTGTAGGATGTGAGCCACTTTTAGTCCCAAGTTTCAGAAAAAAGCAGGATACAACTAATAACGGATAAAAAATATACAAAAAATTGTGCCCAAAATAGTATTAAACTGTCTAAAACACTGAGACCTTTCAAAACATAGATTTAAAAGCCAAAATAAAAGCGGTACAGGACACTAAAAACCCTCCTTCTTGTAAAACAATCGAAGAACTGGTTTTTAACTATACTTTCACAATAGTTTTGCTTATCAGTGTCTTTTAATCTACTTTTAATTCAAATCTGTTTTAATATTGCAATTCGTTTTATTGTTTCTTAACATTATAACATTTTTGTGGTTTTATCAATCCCTGGTTGTAATCTTTTGAGCTTTCTTAGGAAAGTCCTAATTTTGGCAAGGGCCATTTCCGCACTGGACTGTTATAACGCTATTATTCCACTTGCAACATCCTATGGAATCCTGGGGTTTGCAGTTTCGGGAGGGGCCATGTGGCCCCTCCCAAAACTGCAAACCCCAGGATTCCATAGGATGTTGCAAGTGGAATAATAGCGCTATAACAGTCCAGTGCGGAAATGGCCAAAAATTGGGACACAGTGTCGATCAAGTAAATATTAAATAAGATTAATATTAAAGATTTAATAAGTATTAATCAAAACAACAGTTTTCGTGTTTTCATTAAGCACTGTCTCCAAGATTGGTGGGCTGTCTGTCCTTGGAGACTTTTCACAGAAGTTGGATAGCTGTGTTTCTGGGATGCTGTGGGTTCCTGCACTGACTGAGATTGGATATGGTAGCCCTGTGGGTCACTTCCAGGCTAATCATTGTATGGTTCTAATTTCTTTAAGATGATTATTTAGCCAAAAATATTGTAATAAATCCAGCTTATGTTTCTGTACACTCTCTTCAGAAATGCTAGGGAACGCTGTGTGGAAACAGAAATCGGTGCTGAGCATGGTGGCTCCATCCATTGTCCATTCCTGCATCAGGCTTCTGGAGATTCCAGTGTTATATGTTTGGCACAGTTTACACTGTGTGAAAGAGTTTTGACACCTATATATTTTACGCTATATTTCCTCTTTTACTGCGTTCCGTCACAGTCACTGCGTTCTGACAGGGAGATTTTTCTTAATGCTGCTCTTTATGTCAGTTAGGTATGGCAAAGAGGACACAGAGAGGAGTTCTAATTACTCTCAGTCGGCTGGTGTGGTCCAAAGGAAGAATGAAGCGGATACAAGTGAGCTGCCAGATCCCAAACACTGTGACCATTCTATGCAAAAGAACTGCAGGTGCTGTTTTATTTTTAAGAATACCACAGAACAGGTGCGGTTCTTGCAATCGACCAAGGGTAGGCTCATTTGGAATAAGTGTTCTCACTGAGTAAAGGAAAGGAAGTGGAACCACCAGGGTGGTCAACCATGGAAATACGTTTAAACAATCTGCCCACAACACAACTGACATGGGAAGGAGGTACATCAGGGAGTCCTCCTACTGAGATGTTACTGAGGTAATATACCAGTGGGGCTTGAGAGTTATCATTTAGAGTTCCAGATGTGCAAGTGTTGTCATAAATGTATGGGACAATCCCATACAAGGTGTAAAACCTTTTGCACTGTACAAAAATGCAGGGAATCCGGTTGCAGTTCCCAGTGTTGCCAGCAATCTCAATCAAGAGTGCTTTCAGAGGGACAGCTTCTGGTACTACCAATCAGAAGAAGGATTCCTATCTGACTTACTGTGCAGAGGATAGTCCATTAGTCAGCCTTTCAAAAGAGTAAGGCCAATCCATTATTCAAGGGTGCACTCAGCCTGAAGGGATATCTTTCCCAGATTCTTTTTCATACTGCAGTTATAGGACTCTGATACCACATCAATTGCCATAGTTCCATTCAGTGGAATCCTGGGATTTGTAGTTCTATGAAGCATTTAGAAGCATTTAGAATTGCCAGAGAGCCATAGTGCCTCATGGAGCTGCAATTGCCAGGAGTTTGTAGGCTGTACCTGTGATGGTTAAAGTTCTCAAATTGCTATGTTTGGGTAGAGTAAAAGAGAGCCAAGTCTGATTTAAAGGTCAGGAGATGTAAGACTATAACAGGACTTTAACTCAACAGTTGACACCTGAATAGGAGACTAAGGACACACAGGGGTAACCTAGTCATAATTTTCCCCCACTGTGGTAAAATGTATTTCTGCTTAGATTATAGTAATAAGAGCACCTATGCATATAAATTGCCATGTGCGCAACCTCAGCATGCTATGTCCCCAGTTCAAAAAAACTTTTAGTGAGAATCTAAGAAATCCCCATTAAATAACACAAAAAGAGCTCTCTAACAGAGGGGACTCAGAGGCAACAACAATTGGTAGTACTCAGCAAAAATGAAGGAGCTATCCTGTGAGAGTTCATGCTTCTTTGGACCAGCCTGGGTAAGCCCAGAGGTAAGACAGATAAAATGAAATAATAAAATGAAGTTTTGAGGCCCCGTTTACCACTCCCCCAGTATTACTTCTGCTTATTTGTTTTTTCCTGTGTGTGTTTTTGTTAAGCATCTGCCTAGAAACAGAAAAGAGTAACCGAAACTTTGTTCCCAAAGGGGAAAAAACGGACCATGGTCACAAGGACATATTTTTAACAATGCACTTGAAGGCAAGTAAAGACCTTTGCAATAGGCTATAAAGAGCACCCTGAAATTTATATATAAAGTTATGTCTAGGAAAATCACTGGTTAAAAGAAAAAACTATATGCAAATAATTTTGCTGAGTTAATAGAACTGGAGTGTGGTGGTGGGCCAAAAGAATCTGGAAATTAGGACCCGAGTAATGGAAAACATAACATGTGTGAACACCATAGCTTCCTATGGCATCTTTAAAAGACCTTGCCAAATTAACAAATTATGCTGGCATCCATTTAGGAATACAAAAAGGTGTAATGAATGTGTTATGCTACATACTCAAGACCAAAAAAAATCACCATTGCATGCTAGATAAATTCCACAGACAGCAGTAGAAGCAGAGTTAAGCAGACAACATGCCCCTTTGTGCCTTAGTTTTGCACTTTGCAATCATACAGTGTGCATTGCTTGTTGCCGTTGTACACTGTGATTGTCAGGGTTGGCAGGATTTGGCTCCTCTGAGCATGAGCAGAGTGCTATCTGTGAAGCAAGGCTTCACTGCAACAGAGAGTCCCAGTGAAGCAGAAGAAATTCCAGAGGCTTATTAGTTAGGCTTAGAGTACTGATTTATTGCCGCACTCTAAGATAAGACTTAGCAAAAACATGCTAGCTTGCCAGCAATTAGACAAAGAGGAAAAACAGAAGATAACGGAGAAAAATCGGGCAGCATCTCTCCTTACAAACAGTATACTGCCAATAGCATGGCAGGTCCAGCTAGGGCAGCTAGCTGGCAGCTGGTCAAGGCAAACACCAACCTTTTTTATATATTCCACAGACAGCAGTAGAAGCAGAGTTAAGCAGACAACATGCCCCTTTGTGCCTTGTTTTTGCACTTTGCAATCATACAGCGTGCATTGCTTGTTGCCGTTGTACACTGTGATTGCATTGCATTACATATTATTCATTGTGGGCATGCATCATAGGGTGTATATTGTGCAGCAGCACCTAGCTGTTGACATGTTTTGTTCACTGTTGCTGCTCTGTAGGCAAGTTGCACAGTGTTTGCTGTTGCCTATCACCACATGTGGATATTTATGCAACACTGAAGGGGTGTTTGATTGCAGCCTTGGTACAGCATAAATCAGGGTGGACAGCTATAGTGGATCTGAGGGCCAGTTCTCTGCTCCTAGGACCCTCTGGGGGGGGAGAGACGTCACATGGCCTGTCAAATTTGCCCCAGACAAAGAAAAAAATCTAGAAGGGGATGAAACTCCACCTCTGGCTTTGATATCAGTTCAGGTGTTTGTTCCAAAGTATAGAGGGGCCCTGTAATGTGTTTAAAAGGTGAATTGTTGCTTCCAGGAGTGGCATTTATATTACAGATTTGTTTAATTTATATCCTGGCTTTCACCCAAGGCAGCTCACATCATAAATTAGAACAAAATGCCTCTTAAAAAAAACTAATAATAAAAAGTTAAAAAACAATTCAGTTAGTAAACTACCATATTGAAATATGTCTACTTTAAAACCATGTAAAATCATTTAGAAATGTGACAGTAACAATACAAATACCAGCACAGACATTCTGTTTAAACATCTTACTGCATAGCCAATTAGTCAACCAAATGCTTGTTCAATTTTTAAAAAATAGTATTTACCTGCCAGTGGAAAGATTGTAGGGAGTAATTCACTTTTCTCTTATTTTTGGGGACCAGAAAAAGGACCAATTGGAGGGAATCTGTGGGAGTGAGAGCCACTAAATAGCCTTTGGAGGCCTTTTGTGGCCCCAGGACTGAGCTTTGCCTGCCCCGGCACAAACTTTCATTGGACTTCAGCACACTTCATTAGCATTACTCATGAATCTGATGAAGAATATATTTGTATATATTATGTTACATGTGGTGCAACACCGGGAGTGTAGACATTGCTGTCACGAGAAAAAGAAATGCAGAAAGTATTGTCGGTGACATTAGCATTGCCTAGTCACAAAGCTCTTGCTGGTAATAAGAATGTCCTGATATGCAGCCAGTTGATGCTTATTAGGCAAGATCTTACAATCAGGAGTGTATCATAAATCTCCACACAAGTTATACATTTATCGTGCAATGCAACTGTTGTGTTGAAAGGCATTGTTGTGCAACTGGACCAGGACACCTAATGTACAACCAAAGGCATGGATGCAACCATGCACAGTGATAACACCTGATAACAAATCCTTGAACAGAATGCATACATTCTGCATCAGACAAAAATGTCCAGTTGCTTCTATGGGTGAATTTATGTGTATATAAGACACCAACAAGATCCCAACCATAGTATGATAAGAAACCTTTATCATGGTTCGCCTCTCTAATGACAGAATGAAATCTTCTTACAAATTGGAACCTCCCCAGTGGCAGCTGGCAGCTCCCGTGCTATTGAAAGTGAATCTACCCCTGATATTTTATCTAAACATGAAAGTAGCTATCCAGAGTCCTACTCCCTACCCCAAAAAGAAGTTCAGCGTCACAGATATCTCTTTTAAAGTTTGGATTAAAGCCCAGAGAAGATTCACTACTTCACTGACAGAGGAGCTACCAGCCTTCACCTCTCTTCCCCATAAATGACACTACTCAAAGAGGCAGAGTTAGCAACAGAACACAGTGTCTACCATCAAGACCCTCCAGCAGTGTAACGGTAATCTTTAAAGTGTCGGCACTCATATTGATCATCCCCATAGCTGCTTCCTCCTCCTGCAGAGTCCAAAAATCCAGGCAGCTCCATTGATCCTGATAACAATCCAACTCCAGCTGCTTTCATATCCACAAGGAGCAGATCTTTTGTAAAGCTATGGAGTCTTAATTCAGGACTAAGTCACCATCAAGACTAAGCCACTACAAAATGGTTCACATGGCAGGGTCCATGCTCAGCCGCGCAGCACATGGCTGAACTTTAAGTACCTGCTTTGCTGGACTGTGTGCCTATTCACTCCCTATATCAATTGCACAGGAGTACTATGCACACGATTGCCATCTCTGGAGGTGTCAGTGGCTCTTCCTGGGTGGCAGGGGGTTGGAATAAATGGCCCTTGTGGTCCCTTCCAGTTCTTAAGATTTATGATTCTATAATTCTATCCATAGAATACATTTGGGGGAAAGGTGTTCTCCTTTTGGCTTGGCCTTGTTTTTGTTTTAAAATGCCTTATTTACTGCTGCAGTTTCTTCCCTCATTTTTGCAGAATTCTTCCTCTTCCATGTGTTATTGCCAAAGCAAGTGGCACAAGACAACCAGAGTTCATTATTGGAAGAAACAAGTGAGATCTACATCAAAATGGAATAGTTTGCCAAGTGCTCCTATTCAGGATATTTATTCCAGTCCCCTCTCCAACCAAGATTTCCACCCCACCCCAGTTGGTCAGCAGTCTGTGCCAAATGAACACCCAATTTTTTCAGGGGAAAAAGTAAAGTGAGAGCAAGGTTCTTTTCCTCCCTATTCCCCTCCCAATCTGTTTTCTGTAACACTTTGCCTGATAGAGATTGCAAATTTTTGAGTATTTTTAGTGCCTTTTGAGTTGGCCTAATAAAGGCATTACACTCTTCTGGATCTTGGAACGATCTGGAAAGGGTCTAATAAACCCCACTTAGCCTCATGATGGTATAAGAAATTATGTGGCCACCATATAGCAGAGAGGTTCATATACCATCTTCAGCAGAGATTGGAAAAGTTACTTTTTGGACTAAAATTTTAGAATCCCTCAACCAGCTCTGTTGGTGGCTGTGCTAGCTGGAGGATTCTGAGAGTTGTAGTCCAAAACATAACTTTCCCAGGCTTTGATCTGCAGTTATTTTGGAGACTCTGCAAGCCAGGTTGATTCAGTGCCACATGATATCTTTTCCTAAAGGTGCTAAAAAGCTCTCTGAACAATAAGCTCTTCCCACTCATTGTCAGATAATATGAACTCATTAATGTGGGAACACTCAGGACCGAAATATCTGTCAAGATGCATGGCATGGCCCCTGTCATATGTATGCATTATTATACATATTAGCATATCTGCATTAGCTCAAATAGGACATGGCTCGCCGAAGCACTATCATTTATCCATTGTTATAAGCTACTTGCAGCTATGTCTCTTCTGGGGACTCCTAAAGTATCCCAGGGTTCCCAAATGGTTAATTGCTGTATTGTTCATTGTCACCTTGTATCCAGCCAGAAAGAAGACAATCAAAGGATGGGGAGGGAGTGGAATAGCAAGGAAGTGTTATGAGAACAGACCATGCAAGATAAAGGTACGGGAGCTTGTCGTAGCTCCCAGGATGAAAGACATATAAATAATGAAAGACATGGGGAAATGGTTATGTTGGTAGGGTGATTTGACAGTTACGACTTTTAACCAATCCTTGATGTGCATGCCTAAATTTGTATGACAAGGTAGAAAACCTTTAGGTGCTTGCTTTTTTTTTAATACACGCTTCTGTTCAAAACTCTGAGCAAATTTTTGAGAGCAAGTTAGCCAGCACATGATAGTATCACAGAGTATATCCACACTGCACAACTATAGCAGTTGGATACCACATTCACCACCACAGCTTTAGCCTATGGAATCCAGGGAGTTGTAGTTTGCTAGTACTTAGAATGATCTAATCTATTGCCCTGAACTGCAGTTCTCTGGCAGAGAATTCTAAGTATTTCACACAACTACATACACCAGGATTCCATAGAATGGACCCGCATCAGTTAAAGTGGTGTCAAAGTGCCACAATTGTGCAGTCTGGATTCACCCATAGTTAGTCATTAGAGGGTGATTCTGCCTTGCCCTACAACAAAAGAGCTTATAAGTAAAATGAATGTAAACCAATTAAAACAATTTAAAGGAATAGAAATAATTCAAATAAACAAAAAATATGAGAAACATTCTTCCAAACTGACTTGTTTTATTATAACTATTTTCCCATACGTACTAGCATGTTGTAGAATTAAGTCTGTGTTTCCCTCTTTGTAATTTGAAAAAAATACTCATAGAAACTTTTTTTAAAGGGGGGATCGTTGTAATCTTGCCCCTCCTAGCAGAGTTTCCTCAAGAACAGTTTTTTTCCTCCTTGAATAGTCAACCAGCACTAGCTTGTGGTTTCTTTACATCCGGCTGCACTACACTGCCATCAGCGGTTTGAGCTGATTGTCATCTGTACTGGTCTTTTAGGAAAATCAGTGGACTGTGCTTCCAGACATCACTTTGGTAGAAGGACACGCTTTAAGGATGAAGAGCTCTTGGGTGTTGTGCGGTTCTCTGGCATTCCTTTGGGGATCAATTCTTGGATCGGGTATGTGATACTTCTCAAGCCAAGCAAAAATAATATTTTTTTTTTTCAAAAACATAGTCAGTCTGTTGTAGCATAAAGGGAAAAAAAGGGAGGAGGAGAAAAAGAATCTCGCAGCACTTTTAAGACTGATTTATATTTTGCCATGGGCTTTTGTGGGCATCAATCCATTTCCTCAAGTATGCTGATAAACTGATATCAAAGGCCAAGGTTTTTAAGGATGGTTACATAATTGTGGGAGTAGGATATAATGTGATAGGAAGCAGGAAGATGAATATTGTGATGAATATTCTTCAAAGAGCTGTCTGAGGTGATACATCTCTTACAAGTGCTGGTAGTTACATTTTAAAAATAGTCTGTTAGTACTGATGAGTGAAAGCAATAATTCTGCAGACCGAAATCCAGTTTCCTTGGAGTCCAAAATTTCTCTGAGGAGATTTCTTTTACTATATGTGCAGTTGTGAGAACTTGTGTATTGGCAGATGTAGAGTGCCGTGAAACCAGAAACAATATATCTATGATAGTGGTTTTGTAGCACAATACGGCAGGCTATTTCACAAACTGGTCCATCAATTTTTACCTAGCAGATCCAGAAAGGACTTTTTAAAAAGAAGGAATGCTGGGAGGAGATGCTTCTTCTGCTCTACTAAAATACTCTGAAATAAGGCTGTGACCACATATAAACTAAAAAAAAAAATATGTGCATCACTGTTGTTGGGTTTTGGAATAGTAATCACTAAGGTTCTCACTAATGATGAAGTATCTGATTTGTTGTTCATGGTTTAATCTGCTCTATTTTCCTCCACTATCCTTCAGATGTGCTGGACTTCAACATGCATCATCCCGAGCCAAAATGGAGGTGATGGGAGTTGCAGTGCAGCACACCTGGAAGGCAGGGAAAGCTTGTTATTGCGAACCAAATCTTCTAAAGTAGATTGCTTCCTACATTTTTAACTCTCAGGTATTTCAGAATTAACCAGCATGCATGCCATATTTCATGTCATTTCTGCTCTAATCAGATTCTTATTAATAATACTTCTTTATGGATTTTCCATGGTTCCAACTAGCTTGCAGTGTTTATTACATTCATGGATGTAGCCAGATAATGGGACCACCTTCCGAGGCCTTATGGCAAAGGACGGAGCCCACCAATAAAGGAATCCTATTCAGGCTTCCAAGTGATCATGATAAAAGGCAGTTTTGTACCAAAGATTGAGGAAGAGAGGAGTAGGGAGAGATACAGAGGAGTATTGCCAGCTTTATTCTGATAGGGATCCTGTGTCTCTAATAACTGAACAACAGGCAAAAATTCAGTAGGTGATGTCTTCCTTTTTGCATCTCTCAGAAAGGATAACCTCATTGATAGTTATCGCATTAAAAAAAAAATAAGAAGATAACCCTGTGGAATATCTGCATCTTAGAACTGTTAAAACACAGGAGCTCCTTCGGTGGGGAAAACCGGCACTCTTCTCTTCGATTAGAAGAAGGGTTCTAGAGAAAAGAAAGGGGAAATAACACTTTCCTTAGCCTGCTGTGCTCTGCTCAGCTAGAAATTGGGGTTTCTGCTAACAGAATTAAAGAAAGCTAAAGCATGTGCTTTGTATCAAGAAGACTCTAGGTTTAACCCCTGGCATCTCAAATTCAACTTAATTTCTAGTAGCGGGGCTTGGGTCTGTTCTGTGCCTGAGAAGCCGGAAAGCTGCAACCAGCTGAACAGAAGATATTCAGCTATGTGGACCAATGGTCTAAGTGCAAGACAACTTCAAATAATAATATGTATTACTATAACTCAGTGGTCTGTCTGAGGTATAATCATCTGAACCTGAGAATGCCACCTGGAAGACCTTGGGTTTCAGTTTTCTTTCTAGCAACCTAAATTTAGCTTCTAATACTTTCCAACTGCAAATCTCAATATTAATTGGTGTCCACCCACAACATGACAAATGATTGAGTCAGTCTCTTTCACACTACACACTTAGAATACTTTGATACCCCTTTAACTGTCATGGCTACATGACAGTTGGGATTTGTAGTTTTCATGAGGCACTGGACCTCTCTGTCAGAAAAATCTAAATCATAGAATCACATAATCCTAGAATCAGAGGGAATTTCAAAAGCCATCTCGTTCAACACCCTATCATGCAGGAATACACAACTAAGGCCATTTCTGTACTACACTGTTATAGTGCTATTATTCCACTTTCAACATCCTGCAGAATCCTGGGGTTTGCAGTTTAGGGAAAGGCATTTAGAATTCTCAGCCAGAGAGCTCTTTGGCCTCAGGAAACTACAAACCCCAGAATTCCACAGGATGTTGAAAGTGGAATAATAGCACTATAACAGTATAGTGTGGAAAGAGCCTTTGTCTCTCCTGAAAGATGTCCATCCAACTTCCATCCAAAGGACAAAAGTCCACCATCTTCTGGTGCAGTCTGTTCCACCGCCAAACTGTTCTTACAGCGAAGAAGTTTTTCATAATATAATTTGAATCCAATCAAATATTTAGAATTCTTTCCCAGGGAACTCTAGTGCTTCATGCAACTACAAATCACAGAATTACTTAGAAAGCAATGCTGTAATAACTAAAAGTCAACATGGATTTTCAGAAATAAGTCATGCCAGACTAATCTTATCTCTTTTTACAATAGGATTACAAGCTTAACAGATGAAGGGAATGCTGTAGACATAGCATATCTTGATTTCAGTAAGGACTCTGACAAAGTTTCCCATGACATTCTTGTAAAGAAGCCTATAAAATGCAGGCTGGGCAGGGCTACTGTTAGGTGGATTTTTAATTGGTTGACCGACCGAACCCAAAGGGTGCTCACCAATGGCTGCTTTTCATCCTGGAGAGGAGTGACTAGCGGGGTGCCACAGGGTTCCGTCCTGGGCCCAGTTCTGTTCAATATCTTCATCAACGACTTGGATGAAGGAATAGAGGGCATGCTGATCAAATTTGCAGATGACACCAAATTGGGAGGGGTTGCTAATACGCCAGAGGACAGGATCAAAATTCAAAATGACCTGGACAGATTGGAGAGCTGGGCCAAAGCTAACAAAATGAAATTCAACAGAGAGAAGTGTAAGGTCCTACACTTAGGTAGAAAAAATGGAATGCAGAAATATAGGATGGGGGACACGTGGCTGGATGGCAGTACGTGTGAAAGGGATCAAGGAGTCTTAATAGACCACAAGCTGAACATGAGTAGCAGTGTGATGCGGCAGCCAAGAAAGCCAATGCAATTCTCGGCTGCATCAATAGGAGTATGGTGTCTAGATCGAGGGAGGTACTGGTACCACTCTACTCTGCTTTGGTTACACCTCATCTTGAATACTGTGTCCAGTTCTGGGCAGCTCAATTCAAGAAGGATGTCGACAAGCTGGAACGTGTCCAGAGGAGGGTGACCAAAATGGTGAAGGGTCTGGAAGCCATACCCTAAGACGAATGGCTTAGAGAGCTGGGTATGTTTAGTCTGCAGAAGAGAAGGTTAAGAGGGGACGTGATAGCCATGTTTAAATATTTGAAGGGATGCCATGTAGAGGAGGGAGCGGGCTTGTTTTCTGCTGCTCCAGAGACCAGGACAAGGAGCAATGGATTCAAGCTGCAGGAAAGGAGATTCCACTTGAACCTCAGGAAGAACTTCCTGACGGTCAGAGCTGTCCGGCAGTGGAACACGCTGCCTCGGAGTGTGGTGGAGTCTCCTCCTTTGGAGGTTTTTAAGCAGAGGCTGGATGGCCATCTGTTGGGAATGCTTTGATGGGTGTTTGTGCATAGCAGGGGGTTGGACTGGATGGCCCCTGGAGTCTCTTCCAACTCTATGATTCTATGAATTCTTTGGGATGCAGCCAAGGCAGTTAAAGTGGCATCTCAAAGTGCTGTTACTGGGTAATATGAACGTGGCTTGTATCATAGGATGATGATTGTGTGATGCATGCGATAACTGTATGTACTCTCAACCTCTGAGAAAATGACACCAAAGGATTTTATTTTGTTTTCATCTCTTGATCAATACGGTTTCCCATCTTTTTTTTTTTTAAGCTTTTTATGGGCTGGAACAAGATGAAGAAAAGGTTCTGGTTGACAACAAGTGTCAGTGTGTAAAGGTGACATCGAAATTTGTCCCTTCTAAAGACAATCCTCAAGAAGAAGTCTTGCAGAGAAACATCCGTATCATGTAAGTGGGACCTTGTATTCCTCCTGTCCTTGTGCGACTAACGTAGGTACAAACACAGGTGGGGAAAAGGAAGATGTCACATGCTCCCTCATTGTCTGAGAGAGATGGATTATTCCTCCCTCTTTTTATGCACACTTTCTATGGTTGAGAAACAAGGATAAACAAAACCCCCAGACAAAGAGAGAGCAACTGCACATAGGGGGTAGGGCCATTCAACCCCTTGACTTCTCTATGTGCCCGATGCAATCCAAAGTCACTTCTGATGCAAGCTGAAGTGACTCACTTCAAGTTCTGGGATTCACCCCTCCAAATGGCTAAATTTTAAAGGTTTTTTTTAAAGGTTTTGAGGGACTGTGGAGAAGAGGGGGAAGGGAATTTAAACTGAAATTTGGGTGGTTTGGGGTAGTTTTTTTAAAACTGAAAAACAGACCCTTTTCTCATTTTGAGAATGTCTGTGGCCTTTGAGGTTTTATTGGAAAGCTCTGGGGTTTGCAAAAAGGCATCTCAGGGGCCACGTGCAATACTTTCTGTAAAGCTGCCCTAAACTTTTGAGCACTCTGAGAGTCTCTCTGTGGCCCAAGATCACTTTAGGTTAGGTCCAGGGTCTGCCTGCTGGTGATCAAATGGATCTCCACCTGATCTGGGGAGATTCTGTCCTATCCTTGAAACCAGAGTTCACCCCAAAGCATTTTCAAGGGGTGTAGTCTCTGAGATCAGAATGAGGAAGTAGGGAAATCCACTGGGCAGCTTTCCATTTGTCGTTGTTGTGTGCCTTCAAGTCATTTCCGATTTATGGAGACCCCATCACGAGGTTTCCTTGCCAAGATTTGTTTGGATGGGGTTTGCCCTTGCCTTCCTTTGAGACAGACTCCTAAATCTAGATCCAATTCACCATCTGTTTCAGAGAGGCAGCCAAGTTAATCTTTCTCAACGAGAAGAGCAGAGTCTTATCTCACTTAAGTTAAAACACCATGAGATTTTTTTCAAGGAGATCTAGTTAGAATACCTTTAAGAGATTTTACAATTTAGCTGGAAACCTTTTCAACAAGTAAACTGCTACAGTACTATTAATAAACCTGCTCACCTTTCAGCTGCCCAAACAGCTTGTTCTATGATTTTCCCCTTCTAATTATTCTCCTAACTAGTCTAAGATAATACAGCCACAGGGACAGCTGGTGGCTTTCATGTCAGGGTGGTGGTATATTCATTCCAGATCTACCTCTGAACTGTAAAGGACCTGTCCACAGTACTGAATTTATTTTAGGGATAGGGCTCATCACCTTGCAAGCTCCTTTAAACTTCAGACTAAAACGTGGAGCGGATTTGTCCCACACTTTAGTGTACAATCCTTTGTACACCAACAGTAAAAGAACTCACCTCAAGGGCAACTATAAGGGCTCCCTGTTTGGATCAGCGAAGTCAGGATGGCAAAATGACACAGGAGACCTCCAAAAGGGCTGATACAATCAACTAGTTGTGAATTTTGGCCTGGAGGAAGAAGGTTGGCAGGAAGAGAATGGTGCTGAATAGCAGAGAGAAACAAAACTCAAGGTTGTCCAACTATCATAGACATTAGTCTTTTGCCATCTAGTCATGACCTTACTGATATTTTGATTCTTGCTAGCATTTTGTCTATGACCATCTCTGTTGTAGTTACATACACATTATTGCCATATACACTGTTTACGCAGACAATTTCTCATTCCAGAGCACTGGAGTTTGTAGTGTATTTCATCTGAATGAACTGGCTTGTTGTATCATTCTTCTTTTTCTTTTCCTTCTCCAGAGTGCCCCTCACAGCCAGGGAGAACATCTCTGACCCCACCTCACCACTGAGAACCAAATTTGTCTACAAGCTCTCCAAACTGTAAGGACTTCTTTTCATTGGACTTAGGCCCATAAGGCTAAATTGAAAATAATTGCAGACTGATAAAATGCATGTTTGTGACTGCAAAAAAAGGTGTCCTGTTAGGGGTTGTAGCAGATGCAGTAGTATCGTTGGAACTCCTTCACATCTGGCAATGTTCCAGTAAGTCATAACGCTGACACAGCCTCCTTCAGGCAACTTAATAATGCCACATCTCCAGGAAATGGCTCTACTTCCCACAAAGCATCTACACCAGTGGTTCTCAGGCTATGGTCCTCTGGCTATTTTGAACTTCAGTTCCCAGATGCCTCAGCTACCTTGGCCTACGGTCAGGGATCCAGGGAACTGAAGTCCAGAACAGCTGGAGGACAAAGATTGAGAACCATTCATCTGCCCAGCAGTTATTACATCTAATCGGGATATAAAGTAGGGATAAGGAAAGTGTGGATCCCACTTCTGCAGCCTCCAAAGCCTCCAACCAGCCTCCCAAAGTTCCCCCCAACCATGTTAAAAAAAATAATTCACATGATTTTCAAGCAAAAATTACCCCAAAATTGCACCCTGCCCCCCAAATGCACAAATCTTCCCCAACTCCCTCAGAACCCCTGCCCCTCCCAGTCAAATACACTCTGTTCTCCCAGTTCCCTTTCCAAAATGACATAACAAAGTAATTTCCAGTTGTCATTTGGAGGGGAAATGGTGTGTGTGGAGAGGTGCAGTTGGAGGTGCAGCCCACAATGGGTCTGAAAATTGTCCACCCCACAGGTTCCCACTGCAGGTCTAAAAATAAAGAATGAGAGCAGAATTCTGTGCGATGTGATTAAGGAGCAAAAAACTGGCTTGGGAGAAATGAAGGAAACAGGATTTTTATCATAGGAATATAGGCATATAAGGATAGGACAGTTACTTAGGCGGTTATACCAATCTACATACCAAAGAGAGAGCTGGATAAGGAATGAATGAAGAAGGAAGGGAAGTCATCCTTGAGTGTACCACTCTGCATCGATAACAGGGAAAGAAGAGGTAAACCAGAAGGGAGACACCTATATTACCCTAATTCTCTGCCTTTACCACTGCTGCGTCGTGTAGGCGTTCTTCCTATGCAAGTGTTGTTGCATTATTCTCCCTTTCAAACATAATCCTTTCAGAGTTGCAAATGAGCACAGCTGACCTTTCTGGTATTTAATCTGAAATTTAAAGGAGATATCCAAGATGCTGAACCTGTTTGGGGAACTGAGTTCAGCGACTTGGACACCCCCTTTAAATTTGTTTTGCCTACGGGATGCTTGTTAAATTGCCAGTTCAGAATGGGAACAATCATTGGGGCTTATGGCTTTCATCTTATTACAAGTTATTTCAATGGGTATTGTCCATTCTGTCCCTGGACTTTACAATGGAAAGACAGTGACATATCAGCAAGTGGCCAGTTGTCAAATGAGGGCAAATCTAGTGACTGAGGAATCAGAGCTAGCCCTAGTCATTTTTTGAAGGTATTCTGGTAGGCAGTTACAATGTTGTAAGCTAGACCTATGACACTGTAACAAATTCACATTCACTTTTATGATCAGGGCTCTTTTGCCACAACCGCAGGTACCCCTAAAGCCCACCTTAAAAGCCAGCCAGCTGGGCTGAGAGAAGGCGTTCTGCAGCTGTGGCAAGTGGTGTGCTGAAGGATGACACGTTCAGCCCAGTCCCATCAGTGCAATGCAAGGAAGGGTTGTGACAAGACCCACGTGAGATCTTGCTTCTACTTGTACCACAGCTCACTGGTGGGAGGATGGTGGACACATCATCCTTCAGCACCCTGCTTAGCAGTGCCACAGAATGTCTTGATCCGGTGTGCCTGCCTAGCTTTTAAGGTAGGTTTTAAGAGGTTGGATCAGGAAATGAAGTGTAGTTATGACACTGTGACTACGTGTCTAATGCAGAATCTGGGCTGTTGCTGTGTGAGAGAGCCTCAAATGGTGTTCCACACCCACTCAAGTCAGCATGCATAGGCCCCTCAAAGCCAGGGAAATTATTTTCTGTACATGAGGCAGAAAATCCAACAAACCTCTCCTCACTCGTGACTGTGAATATATAATAATATCATACCATGCTGCCTTTTTGTGAAATCCAAAATCTGCTGCTTGAGGCAGCTGCCTCACCCTGCCTAATGGAATGACCAGTCCTGCAAGACATAGGTGACAAGTAAGCAGAACTTTGTAAATCCTGATACTCTGTATCCGTAACAGGGGAAGAAGAAGGGGTGAATGGACAAATGTACAATCCAAGAAACAACCCATGAGCCAAAATCAGAAAGTAATATTCAGGAGTCCTATGAAAATCCTTTGGTTGGATCTAATGACTAACATTTTTCCTTTGCTATCTGTTTTCCAGCTGTGAGAAATGTGACTCAGATGCCAATCCAGGGAAACCATGGAATGTTGGGTCAAGCAGTCTATGCAGTGACCCAGAGGAAGCCTGCTACACTTATGACAGGAATAAATGCTACACCGCATCATGTCTGTTCTCCAATGGTGGGAAAACAGAAGTCGTTGAGACAGCCTTGACTCCAGAATCCTGCTATGCCGATTAGAGCTACACCATAACATATGGCCTTATGTGGCAGTTCTATACCAGACAAATCTGTGTTGCTCTTACCCCAGTTCTGGCTAAGTCCAAGTAACCCTTGAAATTTTGGTTTGGTAATAGGCATGAAGAATTCACTGTTAAAAACCCTGAATATCCCTCTCAGGGCTGTAAGTCTCTTGGATGAGAGAATTAACCATTTAAAGTGTAGATTTCCTCATATTGACATCAATGCTTAAAGTAAATAAATAGATCTTTGGATGCATCAGTAGAATGCTTTCCTTCTAGTCATTCCTTATCCTGCTGCAGTAATTCCTTCCTCTTCATAACACTGTTCCTTTCTCCTTCCCATCGGCATTATTTACAGCCCCTGCTGAGCATGTGTTCTCAATAAATACACAAGTACGCACTTTTCATTAGTTCCTCAGTCACTTCATTGGGGATGAACAGTACAAACTGGAGAGAGTGCATTGGTTCTGCAGCTGGTATGAAACTGGCCACAGCATTGAATACGCTAGTTACATTTGGAGGTGATGAAGGTGTAACAGAAAAATAACATTAACAAAGAAAAGTATGGCACCTAGAGCTCTAGAGCAACCAGAAGTGATGATGTTGGCTCTGTGCCCGCCCCTTGCTTAATGCAGAAAGGCCCCCAAGTATTTTTGTCAACTTCTCTCCAAGGTTTGCATGCCAGTGGATAAAAAATGACCACCACAATCTCCCCATCTGTTAATTTCTGTTATTTCCCACCCCATTCCTATCTTCTTTTCCTTGGTATCAGGAAACTATTCGATTACGATCAATTAGCCTTGGAGGAAAAAGGACTCTTTTTTTTTTTTGTAATAATCTATTTATTTAGAAGTGTATCTGCTAACATCAGATATTTACTTATTTACAAATATTTATAATGGATCCAAAAATTTCAAAGCAGTGTACAATAATGGGAAATATAAAATGTGCACAATGGTCAAACACACAATACATCAAATGACATACAGTATTTGTATGGTCCATGAAAAGATATTCTGCTGGACTATATAATAAAGATATGGCTAGATTTCAAAATGTATCTAAAATTAAGAATAGTTTCTAAAAGATATCATGGAATTTCCAACATATCACTGAGATGCAGCTGCCAACAAATACACAGGCATTGCTTGTTCAATAGCATAATCAATCTCAGCTCCCCAAAATATTTTCCTCAAAACCATTATTGGAAATCGTTGAGTGAACAGGGTGCAAAAAAAAGGAAGAAAGGGATGGGGTGAAAAAGATTTATCCCCACATTTCTTATAGATTGATGTGGTTTCTAGATACATTCCAGCTGATGTGGAAAAAAGATTTTGACATAAATTTAAAGACCTTCAAAGCTATACAATGGGCTCTTGAAGTTCTTCAGTCTGATCAGACAGCTGTTGTATAGTTTGTTGATTTTGCTAGTTTTTGTCAATTCTGCAAAAAAAGATCTGGCTTCCAAGGTAATTGTGCAAAAGCATTGCCCAGGTATTAAAGCAGGGCTGGCCCTTGACCAAATTATAACTTAGCTTCTTGCAAAGAGTGTCTTTGACGGGCCTTTAAGAAAAGCAACTTAAATTTATTGCACTCTTCATGCCTTTGATCTGCATGTAAGATTTATCACTGCCATAAAGATGATAAAGCTGCCATCAGCAATCTGTAAATCTTGATTTATCCATCCCATCAGAACTGTTTTAGCACCTTGTTTCTACACTAGATTTTGTGAGGTAGAAAATAACTGAGCAGTTAGATGATGGATGAGCAGAGCGCAGCCTTCCAAATCCTGCTGATCTGCAACTCCTGTCAACCCTAGTAAACTATGTGTGGCTGGCATTCACAAAGCCACTTAGAAATACGTAACCTAGAGTTACGCATTCATGACCATTTCATATTCACCATCACTGATGTTCTGTAAGTCCAGCTGGTAACACTTGGTAGACTATGAAACAAATGTAATAATAATGACTGGAATTCACTTCTGAATTTACATCGTAAGGGAATTTATGTCTGCAGGAAATAGAACTGAGCAGTTTTGCAATGTCCGTATTCAGCAAACAGCTGCTCTTGCAGTACTGTGTAGGGGAGCCAACAAAGTGATAGCTGTGCATTAGGACTGATACACAACAAGACCTAATGCGCAACGGAATCAATGTGTAACAGGACTTTAGTATGCATGGATATATCTTTACACTTGAGGATCTATCTAATTTCTTCGCACCTGTCCTTCCAACTCCTAATTTTCTTCTGATTCTTGACCACAGTCTCCATTTTGACTTATCACTAATCCAAGGTATAGAAAGTCTATACTATACTTGACTATTTCAGTCTCTTCATCAACCATTTTAGAGTTATGTAAATCATTCATGGCCATTATTTTTGTTTTCTTGACGCTCAGTTTAACCTGCTTTTGCACTTTCTTCCTTGATTTCCTTAATAGTTGTTCCAAGTCTTTGCTGTTTTCTGCTATTGATGTGAGACGATAATATGATGATTTCAAATGCAATTAAAAAGTATTTGACCCTGTAGAGCCCTGGCTCTATTACACCACTGGCAAAGTGTCCTTTGGAGACCACTTGTCCATGCAGGCAGTCTCTGTGGCTGCTTCACCCAGAATGCCTTACTCTGAGATAGGACTCCAACAAGGTATTGCTAGGTGAGCTCACATGCACTGATATGGTTATGAAAGCCTCACCAACCAATGAAGGAGAAGAGGAAATGGAAGAGGTGGATCATTCTGCTTCCAGCAGTGTAACATCTGCCACCAGCCATGGCCCAATGCAAATATATCTGAAGGTGTCCAAAAGCACCCCAAGCAGCTAAACCAACTGTACCTGGGAGCTCCTCCTCAGTTAAGGCTCTAGGCTAAGACATGGCAGGCTCAGATTTCCTTCAGCCTTGACAGATTCCAATTTTTTATATTAATTCATTGAAGCTGATAAAGAATCTTCTTTGACTGAGCTCCTCACACCTCTAAAATTCTTTCATGGTGCTCCTGAAAACTCCCACTTTTTGTCCAGTTGCATCTTGTACAGCTAGCATCTGCCTCAGGAACTGAACCAAAAGGTAAATGTCAGCATATTTTGAAAAGGAGTTCTTACATATGCAACGGATTGGGCTGGAGGCTAGTTTGGGCTCTCCAGAGGTTCTCAGATTTCAGCTCCCAGAAGCACTAGCTGTCAGTGACAACAATAAGGAACCGTGGGAGCAGCATTCCAAAATCTCTGGCTTTCCCAGCCCTACTCTGGTCCATTGTGACTCCAGCCCTTACTCTCTTGGTGGACGATGATGGGAGATTTATAGACGTTATATTAAAGAAGAAAGTGTCCCTGAGCCAGTGAATGACTTCCATGTCATTGGAGCAGTGAATCTGGTTTGGGTTTCAGCCCAGACTTAGAAGGAGCCATCTAAGGTGCTGAAAGTGGGTTCAGTACCGTGGATAGCTTCTTTAACGTTTGGTCTACTATCCTGAGTGGGTTCTGTTGCACTGGAGTAGCTTCCCAGGGCATTAGCTCTTTTTGGTAGTCATCTTTAGCTGGATTTGCAAGACAAATAAACTGAATTTCTTGCATTCTTCCCTCTGAGACTAACTTCAGTAAATACAAGGCAAATTCTGTTACTGAACAGTTTTCTAGTAGCATTTAAACATACATTCTGAAAATATACTCAGGTTATTTAACTAATTAAGAGATGGTTTGGAGTAGAGGAAGAAATCGGTGGAGGTGGGACTTACCATCTTGGAAGAGAAGAAAGGAAGGGAAGGAGAATTCTCTACACGATCGAAGACTCATAGGTTCCAGGAAATTCTGGGGTCCCATGGTCTTGCTGCCTAGATACATTGATTGTTGCTCACCGTGCTTACCTCTGGAATCTGGTAGCCTTTCCTTTCAAGAAATTCCTTGAAAGCATGAATTCCGTGAAGCTGTGTGATCTCAGCATCCTACAAAGATCAGAATGAGTAAGGTCCACCTTTGAGCAACTTTCCCAAACCTGGTGCTCTTCAGATGTGTTGGCCTAGAACTCCAATTTTCCTCAGTTGCCATGTGCAATCAAGTGGTGGGCATTTTTCTCCAATATATTTGGAGTGCACTAAGATAGAGAAGGTTGCATTGAAGATCATCCCTTCACACACACACTATCCACTTGCTCCTCCATCCCCTCGTCACCCTTTGTTTCTCTAAGGTTTTCAGTGGAGGCATGGTTCTCAATGTTCCCATTAAGTACTATGGGAGAAAGTAAATGGGACACAACTTGGGATACACGAGAGCGAAAGATCTGTTTGCTCCTCAGCTCTAGCACAGAAGCAGATTTCACCCCAACCTACTCCATTGGTGTCCCCAATTGAATCTCTTTACTTTCATCAATAGAATCATTCTAATTCCTTCCTTTGGGAATATGGCAATTGTGGCAGTTGGATTTGAACTTTGTGGCAGCACAGTCCAAAATAAAACACGTCAAGTTCATATATACTGTAAGGAGTGATCATTGAAACTGCTGCCTGGGTGGAAGCAGGAGTCAGAACATTGCTCCCCATGCCCCCTATTTCTCTCTGTCTTCTATTTTGTCCTCTCTCAGTTGGGTATTACCTCCAAAGTGTGTGTGTGTGTGTGTGTGCCTTCAAGTTGCCTGTCAATTTATGGCAACCTCGTGAATTATAAAGGGTTTTGTTGGGCAAGGAATACTGAGAGGTGGTTTTGCCAGTTCCTTTCTCTGAAATGTAGACCATAGCACCTGGTATTCATTGGCAATCTCCCATCCAAGTATTAATATACACATGCATAATTATAGCATATGTACAGTTGTGGCAACTTTAACTGGGATGGTCCATCCTGTAGAATCCTAGGTTTTGTATTCATTCAGACACTTGCCAGAGTTCTCTGTCAGAGATAACTCTGGTATTAAAGTCCAAAGGAGTGCACTGGAGCTCTCTAGTGGTGTATTCTGATACTGTACCAGACTGCAAATCCCAAAATTTTTCAGGATGAAGCCAGGACAAATAAAGTGGTATCAACCTGATCCAAATGCACAATGGGGATACCCTTAGAACTCTTCCAAGGGGGAAACGGCTGAACTGAAGGTGTTTTGGGGAGGGCAGAAATGCAGGTGAGGGAGGGATGTGGTACCACCTCCCGTTTGCCTCCTTGCACTTGAAATCACACCTGCACACGCACACACACACTGAACTCTTAACAGGACTCTAGCATGATTGTGACACGTATAGTTTTTGGAGTTGCTCGACCCCTGTCGGCCTATCTACGTAGTACAAAGTGGCCTGGCCCCCACTGGCATGAGTCTTGCAGGAAGGCGTACCATTTCCTTTCTGTCCCACCTTTCTCCTGGCCTAGGACTCAAAGCAGTATACAGGACTAAATTACAGGAAAGGAGGGAAAAAAAGATAATAATAAAGTTAACACACAATTAATCAGGTTATCATACTAAAAAGACATGAAATCTTTTAAAGCGTAAAATCATTTAAAAACATAACACTAAGAGAAAAAATACAGCACACACACACCATGACTAATAAATCATTAAATGCCTGTTTAAACATAAAGATCTTAGCCTGCTGGCAGAAAGAGAGCAGAGAAGGGCCAGCCTTGCCTTGCGTGGTAGGTAATTCCCCAGGTTGGGAGCAGCCAAGATGGCTTTCTCTCACGTCCTCACCAGACTGTGGAACGGAGAGGAAGCCACAGCTGAGCTATTTGGCTAACGGGTGAGCAAACTTGGCATCCATTTTCTGCTCCTGTTTCATACATCAAGGCACATCCATCTAAGGCGCTCCAGAAAAGGTGTTTGCTGCTCCACCACCCTGCTTGCTTCCTCATTAATTTTGGAAGGGCTTTCAGTTGGCAAGGTTTTCCCTCTCGTAACCCTCCTTTCTTTTGCCACCACTTCCTCCCTCCCTTTTCTAACTGTGGAAAATCCAATTTGAAAGACAGAGCAGCTGAACAGCGCTAATGCGAGCAGACCTCTATAAGAAAACATCCCTTGGACCAACTGGGTTAATGTGTCACACATTATTCTAGTTGCTAGCATATTTAATTTTCAATGCAAGGTCTTTCACCTAGGAAAAGAGACTCTGCTAGGTAACTGGGAATACCTTGTCATCAAACATCTTTCTTGAATTCTGGATGCCTGCATCCTTCAATCTGGGGTCTTCTAAAGGCTCATTTCCTTTCCGCTTTTTCCAAGTCTTTGGGTCCAAGTACCAGGCACCATACCTGATCTTCTCCCCCCTAGGCTGGCAAAATTCCTGTCAATAACAACATCAACAGAAACAATAAGAGCAGCAGCAGCAAATCATTTCTAATTGCCTTTTATCTCCTCCTGAACTTTGCATGGGAAATCCTTCAAAGATTGAAGGATTCTAAAGACTGTTTCATAGAATCATAAAGTCGGAAGGGGGCTCGTGGGCTAGCAACTCCAACCCTCTGATCAATGCAGGAAATCCAGCTAAAGCATCCCTAGCAGGTAACTGTCCAGCCTCTTTCTGAAGGTCTCCAGAGAAGAAGAACACCCTGCTCCCCTCTCTAGGCAAGTGGTTCCATTGCCAGACTGCTCTTACTGGCAAGAAGTTCCTGCTAATGTTCAATCGAAATCTGTCCTCCTGCAACTTCAAACCGGAAGGCCCCAGAGACTTGGGCCTAAGCTCTGGGGCAGCAAAGAAAAGCCCTGTCCCCTCATCTCTGTGACAACCCTTGAGGTATTTAAACAGAGCAATCATGTCACCCCTCAATCTTCTCTTCAGCAACCTGAATACGCCTAGCTCCTTCAACTTTTCCTCATACGTTTCGTTCTCCATACCGCTTATCATCCTTGTTGCTCTTCTCTGAACCTGCTCCAACTTGTCTATGTCCTTTAAAATGCCAACGCAGTGGAGATGGCTTCCATGTCAGTGAGGTGGTGAATCCTCTCCAGGTTTTAGTATGGACTTAGAAGGAGATACACAAGGTGCTGACTTATTTGGGGATAGGATTTTGCAGCTTGAATAGCTTCTTGAAAGTTTAGGCTGAAGTCAAGAGCAGATTCAACACTCCACTGACATGGATGACACCAGCCACCCCCATGCCAGTGGTGAAGAGAAGGGCTGAAGGTCCTGACGACCACATCTATGTACCTTCAAATTACCTGTTGATTTATGGTGACCCCATGAATTATATGGGGTTTTATTAAAGAACACACAGAGGTTGTTTGCCATTGTCTTGCTCTGAAATTTAGCCTACAGCACCCACTATTCCTTGGTGGGTTCCCATCCAAGTATTAACCAAGCCTGACCCTGCTTAGCTACCAAGAACAGACAGGATCTGGTGCCTTTAGGGTATTTAGGCCCTTTATGACCATTAAAACTCTGCTGAAAAACAACAAGAACAGGGAGCAATTTGCAGAGGTAGTCTGAAAGGAAGATGCTTAGCTTTTTCCATAGCTACTTTTTTCCCTAAGGTAGTCTCCTCAAGTGAGTGCTTGCATCCGTAAATGGAGAAAAACAAATAGAGGTGGGACTGTGGCAAAGTGGAAATAAAATTAAGCTCTTGCCTGCCCTCCATCCTTTGCTCTTTCTATACTGTAGAAAGTTCTCTCCACCTCTCCTCCTATTACTTTGCAGCAGAAAAGTGTGGCAGATAAAATTCCCAGACCCACCATTGCAATCCTCTTTGTAGTTCCAAGTTCTGTCAAAATGTCAGTGAGGGTGGATAAATCTTATAATTATTGCTGAGGGGTGGGTTAACCTCCAGACCAATCCAGGACTTCTTGCTTCCTGAGGAGGAACAGAAATTGCCCCTTCCCTAGCAAAGCTGAGATACAGAATGCTTGAAGTCAGCCAAGATACTGCAACACATAAATAAGGTTACCAGATCAGGATTATCCCAGGCCCCGAGATTTCAGCACCAAAACCTGAAGTCTTGGGATGACCCCCTCATGACAAATATTTTTCAAGGCACACTCTTGCCCTAAGAGTCTCTTGCCATAAGGAGAAGAGGGTCCAGTCCCTGCTATCAGGGCCAGGTGCTGAGATCTGGGTATCCTTACACATAAAGGAGAAACATCCCTCCCTGGCAGTAAACCTACAATCATTAAAACCAAATAATAATTTAATACCTTTGAGTGACACCCCAAATCTGTTCCCTGGGGCAATTGTCTCACTGTGCCTTGGACTAACTAACGAGGTAGCCAAAGGCTAACCTGGCTGAGGGATTATGGGAACTATAATCCACAAAAATAATTTTCTCAAGCTGTGGGTAGAACAAATCCTGAAACTTAGATTCTCAGAGATAAACTTGGCCCTTTTTGTACTAAAGGGGGGGTGCACAGCATGGTGTAGCGGTTTGAGCGTTGTATTATAACCCTGGAGACCAGGTTTTAACTCCCAAGGGCAATAAGTATTTTTGTTATATCAGAATATATTGCCAGTGTAGATGTAGATGCAGGATCCTCATTTTTAATTCAGTACAAGAGCCAACATGGTATAGTGCTTTGAGCATTGGAGTACAGCCCTGGAGACGAGGATTCGATTCGCCACTCAGCCATGGAAACCTACTGAGTGACCTTCAGCATGTCACACACTCTCAGCCCAAGAAAACCCTGAGACAGGTTCGCCTTAGGGTCACCACAAGTTGGAAACAACCTGAAGACACACAACAACAACAGTTGGAATTCTGTTGGCATCTCAAGTATGCATAAGCTCCCCTGCAGAAACAATGGGATATTTTTTTCTGATGTAGAATGTCTGCCTTTAGTTCAAGTTTGCAAAAGTGGACTTGCACACATGATGAAATTGTGCATGTACACTGGGCATGCACTGAGCATTGCACATTACATATGGAGCTCCTACTCATTTGGTTGTGCATTCAATTGTACATTTGGTCTCTTGGCTCAGCTGAATAGTAATTGGAGACAGTGGCAGCATCCTTGGAAATGGAGTAATGAATCCACTCAGTGTTCTAGTTTCCATAAAACCCTGTAATAGAGTTACCTTATGGTTGTCATAAGTCGGAAGCAACTTGAAGGCACGTAACAACAAGAAGAGGTTGTTGGGGATGGTGGTATCCCATGAGCTCTGGAGCAGGAGAAAAATCGCTACTGGAGCCAGGGAACATGCCCACCCCTCAGTTAAAGAAACTGTAATCTCTTCATTTCAAAGAAATGCATGGCTTTAACAATATGTCTTCCCCAAAGTGCCACAACCTAAAAGCCAAGGGTCACATACCTTTGAATGGCTACCTGGCTGAGCAGTGTTTTTCATAGCAGCCTGAAGTGGTGGGCTTCCAACATATGGTCTCAGCTCTGCAGGTAAATCTTTCAGCTCCACAACATTTATAGGAACAGAGGTAGGAAGTTTTGTCTCATATGCTGCATCAAACAGGCTTATAATAGCAGTTTCGTCGATATTATACTTTTCTCCTCCCTAGAAGGGTAATTCAAACTGAGTAGGTACTTTCCAATATAGATTTATTTTATAATAAAAGAAAAACTGTACACCTTGCATATATTTTTGCAAATCATGTTTGCAAATAGACTTAAAGAATGGTACAGATTGCCTGATAAAATACAACTTGAAAAATAAATACATATTGAAGAATCTGAAAAACCAAAACTTATAGGGCTTCAGTTTCACTGGTATATAACCTGTACATGCAGACTGGATTTTATTAAAAAAAAAAATCTCCTCTCCTAAAAAGGAAGAGGTAAGGTGAGTTAGCAAGTCAGGAAAGAGATTCTAACAAGAACTTCGATTTTCATTAAACACCAGGAAGAACTTCTGTTACCAAATCATACACCCCCACACCTTGATATGGTTTAATTGGCAAAATATATTAATTGGCTTTGATATAAAATGTGCCCTGCCATCGCTGTATGGCCCAGCTGGACAAGAGGAAAAGACTGGTTGAACATGTGTGCTGCGAATTAGATTAGAGAACACCTCTAGGTATAGCCAGGTCATAGTCAGGAAATCACCAGGAAATTCCAGAGATAGTAGGCTTGCAGCCAGCCTTAACAACTCTACCTTCTGGACAACAGCATCTGGGAGATTCCCACCAGACTACTGATTGTCTTCACTCCTTTTCCTCTGGCCAAGCAAACTCTTCCTTTGTCCTAAAACCTGTCCAACAAGCACCAAGCTATCAGAGTGACCATTAGACCTTTGTCACTTAATGCTAAGACCATTAGCCCATTCTGGACCTCATTGTCCACACTGGGAACACCACTGTTTTCTCCGTTACAGAGCCGTTCACACCTTTGCCCTCCAGGCAGAAATCAAATATCTAAACCCCTAGTTTGGCCAGGCAACTTGCAGTACACCAATTGCTGGTCGCCACTCTGCTACTCTGATTCCCAATTGCGTACTGTACTTAGATGTAAGTCTAAGCAACATTGCTGCTTCTTCGCTGCTCTTCTAGATCATAGATACCACCCACTAGGCCCTGAAATCTCACTATCTTAAAACTTTCTTCAGTTAGCCTTGTGCAATTGCATAACTGTTTGGATCTTGTGTGTGTGATTAATTCCCCCAATAAAACACAATTAACAATTAAAAAACCACAATTAATTCCCCCAATAAAACACAATCTGGCTGGCTCTTCCCCGCAGAAGTACTGGTAAACATTGGTGTAAAAAAATCTTATTAGGTTACTCCCCCACTCTTGCAGGCCTCCTAATTGAGCTAATAATTCCCCACTTTTGGACAGGGGTACTGGCATCGCAGGTAGACCCCTGGGTCACCCACATTTTAGGTAACATTTCCTGTCAGGAAGAGTTGTTTGACAATGGAATAGCTTCCCTTGGATGATGGTAGACCCTCCTTCACTAGAAGTATCTGAACAGAGGTTCAATAGCTTTCTCGTACCAATAGATTCCTGCATGGTGGGAAGCTGAATTGGATGTTGCTTGGAGTCCCTTCCAGCTTTGTGATTCTACCATTCTCTCAAGAGAGTGCTCTTTGCCTGGTTATACTGCTCCACTGTTCAGTGTAAAATTCCTGAGTTTGTGAGTTGTGCCAATAAGGGCACAATAACAACCCTGAAAGAAAACCTCATGGGCTGGATCTTGCCAGTAGATTGCAATTGCCTACTCTGGTATATAGAAAGTAGCTACTTCTTCATAGGTTTGAACAAGGACTCAAGCCACCAAGAAGTTATGCACAAATTTACAATTCTGATTTCCACATTATACAGCAGTTTTCAGCCACTTAAAATGCACTGAAGGACATACTGAAATACACATTCTGAGGAGAAACATATGTCTAACTACCTATTCTCAGAGGAAATAGGTATTTTAAAATGTATATTCAAATAATATTTACATATGTACTTCAAGGGAGATTTTAAAATGGCAGATTTAAGAGGAATGAGAAACGGAATTGGGGTAGAAATATGAGAACTGGGAACAGGCAGGCTTACTCATCTCTAGGAAAATATTGCCAAGAAAAAAAAGACAATTCTTATGAGTTCGTTTGCAATTTCATTGCTTTGTCAACATATATATTAGAAGAATGAATTGCAGCATGAATATGTAGCAGAATACATTTGAACAAGTTTAAATGAAGGCATTATTTTACTCACCAGAGACTCAAGCCAGCTGCAGAGCTCCTTTGTAGCTCGTTTTACATTCTCATTGAGAGGTGGAACATAATTCAGCATGGCCTCCCTTTCTCTTGCTTCTACTTCTTTTTTGGAGAACCAGGTGTAAGGATCTTTGATTTTGGGGTTCTTGCTGTATAGAAGACATGGTCAAAACACTCTGATTTAGAGCATAAATCCATGCATAGTATGGATTTGCACTCAAAAGTAAACCCTGCTGTGTTCAATGGGACTCATTTCCAAGAAAATCATAGAATTATAGAGTTGGAAGAGACCTTAGGAGCCATCCAGTCCAGCCCCCTGCTATGCAGGAACACACATCAAGGCACTCCCAACAGATGATCATCCAGCCTCTGCTTAAAAAGAAGGAGACCCCACCACACTGGGAGGCAGCATATTCCACTGCCAGACAGTTCTGACCATCGGGAAGTTCTTCCTGAGGTTCAGGTGGAATCTCCTTTCCTGCAGCTTGAATCCATTGCTCCTTGTCCTTGTCCTAAACAAGTCTCCACAGACTCCTCAGATGCTCAGCCATCTGCACCCACAAGGTGGCATTCAAGAGCTGTTGGCATGTTTGTGTGTGTCCGTTTTTACCTTGCTCTCTTACAGAATTCAGTATTAAAAATTAAGGAAATTTTAATTTTCCAAAATTAAGAAACCATGTATGTCCTATGTTTATCATTTTTTATTTTATTTATTTATTACTTACATTTGTACCCCATATTTCTTCCCAGTAAGATCAAGAAGATAGATGTGGCTACATTGCAGAAAAGAACAAAATTGTGTTACTGAATTTTAAAGATGCACTCTTCTGATGCACACTGAGCACTCCTGTTGTGCTCCTATACTTCATAACCGGTATCCAGATGAACATCAAGGATTGCCTTGACACACCTCAGTGCCTATGGGGCATTGGGCCATGGTGCATCAGTCACTCCACTGGCTACCATTGTACAATAGATGCTCACATGTTGTAATCTCATGGCAGTTCAGTGATATTGACAAATTGGAATGTATACGGAGGTATCCAGTGAACCCACAGAACAACACATCCACTAGTCTACATAGGGATCATCTTGAGGCCCAAGCACCTGATCCAAGGAAGGATCTTGACAGGAAATGTGGCAAGGTGAGTTGACAGCAGCCCAAGGGTTGGAACTGTAGGGCCTGTCTGGACAGAAGAGTCTTAGTAGATCACAAGCTAAACATGAGTCAACAGTGTGATGCAACAGCTAATAAAGCCAATGCAATTCTAGACTGCATTAACAGGAGTATAGTGCCTAGGTCGAGGAAAGTAATAGTACCATTGTATTCTGCTTTGATCAGACCTCACCTGGAATGCTGTGAGTATACAGGAGTATACAGGAGTATAGTGCCTAGGTCGAGGTATACAGGAGTATAGTGCCTAGGTCGAGGAAAGTAATAGTACCATTGTATTCTGCTTTGATCAGACCTCACCTGGAATGCTGTGTCCAGTTCTGGGCACCACAATTCAAGAAGGATATTGACAACCTAGAATGGGACCAAAAGAGGTTGACCAAAATGGTCAAAGGCCTGGAAACCACACCCTACGAGGAGCAGCTTAAGGAGCTGGGCATGTTTAATATGGAGAAGAGAAGCTTAAGAGGTGACATGATAGCCATGTTTAAATCTTTGAAACAACGTCATATGAAAGATGCAGCAAGCTTGTTTTCTGCTACTCTGGAAACTGGGACATAGGGCAATGGATTCAAATTACAGGAAAAGAGATTCCACCTAAACAACAGGAAGATCTTTCTGATGGTAAGAACTGTTCAGCAGTGGAATACACTGCTGCCTGGGAGAGTGTTGGAGTCTTCATCTCTGAGGTTTTCAAACAGAAGGTGGATGGCCATCTGCCAGGAGTGCTTTGATGGTGTACTCCTGCGTGGCAGGGGGTTGGACGTGACTGCCCTTGTGGTATCTTCCAACCCTAATTCTAGACCCTGGGTGAATATGGATGTCGTAAAACTACTCAGTTCCATTTTGCACACACATAAGGCCATTTACAAAGACATACATCTCAAGCAAAATGCCAGCCATCTATAATGGTTAATAATGTATAAACTGAGGATAATACTTCATACATCATACTAGGTGCACTCTAGCCAAAGAAAGCTTACGTCACAATAAAGGTTCAGTAGAGTAATTTTAAGTTCATATACTAGGGAGTAAGAATTGGTGGAACTTACTTCTGAGTAAATATCATTAGGTATGCTGTTGTTTTGGGGTATCCATCCAAAGATGCTGCAGCACCATCATTTCAGTAGGTTATCATTTCAGATAGCTTTTAAACTTTTCTTTCACCAGGTATTACCTAGTACTTACTGGGTGGTGACCTTGGACTTGGTTTGTCTGCTTCTTTTGTTTTCCAACCCTGACTTAATTGTAGAGGGAGTTTGATGCTCCTGTTCAACAAAACCTGTATTAACTTCTTCACTAGCTGGAAGCATCTCTGGATCCAAAATGCCAACAATCTCCTTGAAAAGCTAAGAATGAAATAACAGAAGACAAAGAGTTATGGAGTGTTCCTGCATTATCAGAGGTGTTTCTTTGAACATACCTGATGCAGCTGTATTTCAACAGAGCTAGGACAGCTACTTTATTAGCCTACTACACCCAGAGCCGGCACGAGGAGAGGTGCTTATGGGATCTTCTGCCTCATGTGTCAAAATAATTTGCCAGACTTTCGCCATTATGCACAGTGATGGGTGAGTTTGTGGGGAGCATCATTTGCTTCTCTGTCTTAAGGCAACACACTGAATTTGCACTGCAGAAACCCAATTGTTGTTGTTCTATTCCACAGAATCCAGATTGGTAAAGCGAGGAGGTACTTAGATTAGGGCTGTTGCTCAGAGAAGTGCATACTAGAGCTCTCCAACAGAATGTTTTAAGTACCTCACCAAACTACAAATCCCAGGACTCGATGACAAAGTGAGATCAAACTGCTGTAATTGTGTGGCATAGATATCCTCAAAGTGTCTTCAGGTCAGCCCTGGCTGGAACTTCCTCAGAAACATTCAAGTAAAGAATCAGGACTAAACAAAATGTTGCAAACGAAATGAAGTAACAAAATCTAGGAATCTCCTTCCTTCCTTCCTTTCTGAAATACCGTATTGGAATTGCCCAGGGCTGAAACAGTAGCATGAAGAGAATTGTCTTCTCCTGTTTTGTTGGATTAATTTCAGTTGGTCTGGTTTGATTAATAGTACAGACAGACAGGACTCTTTTGCTATACTGCTTTAATCATTTTCACACACAATAGTAAGTCCAGGGCACGGACGGATGTGTAAAGCCAGGGCAGTTGGAAACTCCCAGAGAATTTGCTTATCTATCATTAAAACAACAAAGCATCTAGCAGTGTCTTAAAGAAATCACTGCTTATTCCCCAAATAATAACCATCTGTACAGCTTGCAGCAAAGGATAATAGTATTTGATAAAATGATTTCTAAGTCTTGCCACAAGAGTTTATGGAATAATAAACATTGTCATCTTTAACCTGTCACAATCACAAGACTCTTTATTATTTGTTCTGGACCAGACTAACATACCTGCCTATCAAATAATCTTCCCTCTTTCATTTGCTTCTGGAAATGGACTGTCTTAGAAGCTTCGCTCCCCCTCCTTGCAAAGAGCAGTGGTAACATGCAGATTAAACCTCACGTTTTGGCAAGATGAGAAAACCAACTCAAGAGTGTGCCCTCCTACATGTGTTTTGTTGATTGTGCTTTGGGGGCAGTTCCGTACCTTCTCAAAGACATGAGAACTTTAATCAGGGAAGATAAATAGGTTCGCCTTATGTGTACTGGGGTATTTCCACTACTTGTTTTATTATGCATGTTTCAGTTTTGTAACTACTGGCACACTGGCTTTCTCTCGTGGGCAGATGAAACCGTGCAGACAACGTGACCTACACAGAATTTTTTTTTTCATATAGTGCATGTATAACATTTGACTTGCTGGATACATAAAATTGCCAACATTGGGATAGGGAGTAGTAGTCTGGTCTTATGTCTGAAACAACAATTTAATTAGCAAATTAAATTTCTCTCTACGGCCATTTCCACACTAGCCTGTTATAGCACGATGATTCCACTTTCAACATCCTCTGGAATCCTGGGGTTTGCAGTTTCGGGAGGGGCCGGCTGGCCAGCGGAAATGGCCTACAATTTACCTTCTGGTTTCTGCAGAACTAGTCTGCAGTTCCTGTGCCTCTTGTGTCAAAAGGCACAGGAACAGCCCAGATCATCTTTTGCTGGTCAATTGGCTACTTAATCACACTGAACACAATTCATATTGTTGTTAGTGGTTTTGAGTACTGGACTAAGACTCTGGCACTTGTTGCTGTTCTTAACTGCTATCAAGTCGAGAACTGGCTGACGGTGGAGATAATTGTCATATATCTACATCTACACAGATATTGTTGTTGTTAAGTGCTGTCAAGTTGACTTTGACTTATGGCGACTGTATGAATGAGAAATCTCCAAGTCAGCTGATCATCAACCGCCCTGCACAGGTGATGCAGATTCAGGGAGGTGACTTCCTTGATAGAGGCCATTTCTGCATGATGTTGCTGAGCTGCTTCTGCAATGGGACGGTGGCAGTTGGCAGGTTGTGCTTCTGCACAATGTTGCCATTCTGTTGCAAAGCGTTGCACGTGCGCAGTATTTGAAAAACGGAAAAAATCAGTTTTACACCTCCTATTGTGTGGCGCTCCCCTACTTAGCATTGTGTGGAAGCTGCAGCCATGCAACTGCAACGCTTCCTTCCCCAGCACAGTGATAGCAAATGCCCGGCTGCACCGCGGAAAGAAGGGGCAGGGCTACCCCGCTCCCTTCCGCAGGGAGTGAGCAGGTATAGAGAACAGCATCGCTGATGCACTCCCTTCCGGACCCGGATTTGCAGTGCAACAATGCAGAAGAGTCGTCATGCAAAAAGGGCCAGAGACTCGCCATCTTTATTGGGGTCTTAGCTCCAAAGTATTACTGTCTTTTCTAGTGAGCCATGTCTTCTCATGATATGGGCAACGTACAGCAGCTTCAGTTTAGTCATCTTGGCTTCTAGGGTGAGTTAAAGCTTGATTTCCTCCAGGACCCATTTATTTGTTTTCTTTTCTTTTAGCAGTCTGGGTATCAATAGAACTTCTTTCCAGCACCACACTTCAAATGAGTTGATTTTCTTCCTGTCAGCTTTCTTTGTTGTCCAGCTTTCAGAGTCATACATAGAAATTGGAAATACAATGGCATGGACAATCCTAACTTTACTATTCAAATCCCTGCTCAGCCACAGAAACACCTTAGGCAACTCACACACTGTCTCAGCCTAAGAGGTAAAGGTAACCCCCCTCTAAATCACTATTGCCAAGAAAATGGAAGACAGGACTTCCATACATCGAAGTCAACTTGAAGGCACAGAATAACAAAGTGCCACTTCTGTTAGATTAAAACTGCAACTCTATGCACACTTACTAGGGAGACATTGGCCATTTCCACACTAGACTGTTATAGCGCTATTATCTCACTTTTGACATCCTATGGAATCCTGTGGCCACAGGCCCCTCCCAAAACTGCAAACCCCAGGATTCCATAGGATGTCAAAAGTGGGATAATAGCGCTATAACAGTCTAATGCGGAAATGGCCATTATTCCACCTAAACACTGTCAGACTAATGCTACACTCCTAAACTTACTTTCCTAAACTTACTTTCTAGGGCATTAGCTCCACTGAACATAATGGGAGTCACTTCTGAGCAAACATGCATAGCCCTATGCTCTCCTTTCTCGATAGACATGTAAGCTGCACAGTCCAAAATTATGTGTAATTGTAGACAGTTTTCCACTTAGGTGGAGGTTAGGGAGTCCCTTGATGAAATTCATAAACCTCATTTCTTGGTCTTCCTGTTATTTCTTGACCACCCCACTGGTTGTCCTAAACCAAATCCCCAGCTATATTCCTACCCTGTTCAAATTATTTATACTGAATTCCTATCATGTTGCTGGAATGGAAAACAACAGAGCAGCATTCCTGAGAACCTACTGCCCTACATATTGTAAAGTGTACAATATCTCCTCCATCATCACTGGTGGACAACTGTTGCAGATATTGGGGCCACTGTTATGCCCCAGGACTCCCTGGGGGCTGGTATCAAAAAAACCTTTCAACTTGACCAGAAGTACACTTCTGTTAAAAAAACCAATGGGATTCTAGGCTGCATCATTAGGTGTATAGCATCTAGGTCAAGGGATGTAATAGTACCACTCAATTCTGCTTTAGTGAGACCTCACCTGGAATACTGTACCCATTTCTGGGCACCTACAATTCACGAAGGACATTGACAAGCTGGAATGTATCCAGAGGAAGGTGATCAAAATGGTCAAAGGCCTGGAAACCATGCCCTATGGGGAGCAGCTAAAGGAGCTGAGGATGTTTAGTCTGGAGAAGAGAGGTAACATGATAGCCATGTATAAATATCTGAAGGTCTGTCATAGGGAAGATAGGACAAGCTTCTTTTCTGCTGCTCCAGAGACTAGGATACAGACCAAAGGATTCAAATTACAAGAAAAGAGATTCCACCTAAACATGAGGCAGGACTTCCTGACAGTAAGAACAGTTTGACTGTGAGATACAATGCCTCAAAATGTGATAGAGTCTCCTTCTTTGGAGGTGTTCAGACAGAAACTAGATGGGCATCTCCCAGGAGTGCTTAGGTATGTGTTTCTACATGGCAGGGGGTTGGATTCAATAGCCCTTGCAGTCTCTTCCAGCTATATGAGTCTATTCTACCTGGATGCTTCCAGAAGCAGCGATTCTTCCTAATTTCTTGGCCAGGAAAAGGTCGGTCTGTGGATTTTGGAAGTTTTTTTAATCTTGAGGGCCATGTGCCCCCGAGGGTTGCCCACCGCAGCCTCCAATCTTTCTCCAGTTATGCTGCAAAAGTGGGAGGGGGAGCCCATCTGGCAGGATGGTCTTAGCTTTCCCCTCTCCTTTCCACCCATACCCCCTCTTTCTTTTCCCTTTGCTGCCCAAAAGGAAAGAACCAAGAAAAGAAAGCCTGTGGAGGGCACATTATAGTATTTAATGAAACAAATGAATTCCTTCTAACAGCAAAAAAGGCAGAAGAGAAAACAGGCTTTGTTGTAAAATGGGCTTATGACAACCAGTGATTTTTTTTTAAAAAAAAGAAGAACAATGGCTTGGGAATAGAATGTCCTTGACTAAGTCCGGAACGCAAAATGTGCCAAAAATCTTAACCTCTTGCTCCCTTTTGGCTGAAATCTGTATTGTACGTTATTTAGAGGTGGGTGGGTTGGATGCCTCATATGGCAAAAATTTCAAAAAATAACCCCCTGTTTCAATTATTGCTTACAAAGAGGAGATCTAGCAAGGGAAATTCCTCTTGACGTTGGGTTTACTCAAGAGAAACAATCCCCTATTGGCATCGGTGTGAAATGTGGGGCATGAAGGCATTCATGCATAATAAATTATTAATTTTCTTAATGCCTCTCAGACTGAAACTGAAGGTCTCTTTACTAGAAAAGAGACCACATCTTTGATGGCTCCCATGTCAGTGGAGCAGTGAACCTATTCTGGGTTTTGGTCCAAATTTTAAACGAGCTTTCAAAGGCGCTGAGTTGCAGGTTCATCATCATACTCACATGGAAGGCACCAGCGTCCACTGGATAAAATCGACAGAGGTCTGACTGTATTCAGGACAGGAAGAAGCCTCCCCACCCCCAGTCCTTGGAAAGTTACTTTTTGAAAAATTCTTGATACTCATGTTGCTTGAAAACACAGCTCTTGTCAAAACGCCTATGAACCTTGTTAAAAAGTGCCTTTAAAATGTTCTTTTTAAGAATAATAAAATAGTTTAATTATATTTTTAACTTTTGTATTTGTTATAATTTTAGCTATGTCTTTTTTAACTGTCGCAAGCCACTCTGAATACCAAACCAGGAAAAGGTGGGATATACATACATTTATTGATCTATCTATTTATTTATTATTAATTATTGTTTTCATTATCAATCTTCACATGTGGAGGCCTCCACATGTGGAAGGCTCTATATTTGTAGGTTTGACTTTCACACATACGATTATTTGCAGGTTTCTCCAACCCTGCTGCCCCCTCCTCAAGCGCTGTTTTTCATGGGGAATCTTCTCTCGGTGGCTCGGATCAGACCATGCAGCCTTTTGAAAACCAGCTTCTGGTCCTCTTCCTCCACCAGCAGCTGCCTGGCTGAGCAAGGACAGCTCACAGCCCAATTTCTCAGTGCTACGAACCCTCTCTCAATTCCCCCCCACACACACACACACCCAAGGAATGAGACGGGTAAGAGAGAGAGAATGCATATGACCACCATGCCGATCCATCCCCCTTCCTTGCCCTGGTTTGGACTCTGGGACCCATTCTCCCCATCATATCTTGACTCCCTTCCCACAAACACATCCAGACATTTTGATATTTCCTACTTTTCCACTTTTGTGGCAGTCCTGCACTCCTAACGCTAGCAAATACGGAAGGCTGACTGTAGTTTGGTTTATTTCGCATTCAGACTAAAACCAGTGAATTTGCCTCCCTACTGAGACGGAAGCCATGACTCTTCTCCAGTTACTGCCGTTGCATGCCTGCAAGTTGACTCCAACTTGTGCCAACCCCATGATGGGGTTTTCTTGGCAAGATTTCTTCAGAGCCGGCTTTGTCATCGCCTTCCCCTGGGGCTGAGGGAGGCAAACTTACACAAGGTCACTCAATAGATTTCCATAGCTGAGCAGGGATTAGAACCCTGATCTCCAGAGTCCTAATCCAGCACTCCGATTGCTACATCACGCTGGCTTTCCAGTTATAGCCTCTCAGGAAAGCAAAGAAACCAGCCGAATCCAAGCATTCTTCTGCTTCAGAATTTGTGTTCCCTACCAGCCCAATTCTTAGCCCAAATTCTAAAAGGTTCCAGATGGCTCCCCAAAATAGCCATCCTTTGCTCAGTCTCCTGTCAACCTGCAAGATGATGTGCACGCTCATGAACTAATTCACTGCCCAAGAGACCACAATCATGTAGTTACTGCTGGTGGCTTGACATTAGCATGGTGGTGAACCCACTCTAGGGTTTAAGTACAAACTTTAAAGGTGTTACCTAAGATGATAGAGAGGCCTGAGAATGATGGGACTTAGAGTAACATAGAATAGTATAAAGGAATCAAGACTGGGCCTCTGCAGAGTTTCCTCCAATGCCCTTTGAGTTGCTAGCCTGTTTTGTTATTCACAGCTATTTATAAAACAGACTTTTAAGCTGGTGCCTGGAAATTAGGATACCAGCCTTGAGAAGCAGCAGCAGGTTGACCTGGGAGGCATACAGGTGTGGAGAATGGAATTGGTAACAAAGGAATCAGTATTGGAAAGCTCCCAGAGTATAGAATGTAAGCAGACCCGACCCATATATAAGAGATAGGTGCGAAGTGACTGTTGTATTGGGGGAAGTTACTATATGACAGGCCCAAGGCACATGCCCCAATACCTGAAGTCCACCAGATCTTAAATGGAAGTGATGTAATTTAATGTGCTAATTCTTTATCTTACGGAAAATAAATATTATGCCTTTCTGTGTTCTAGCACCTTTGATTTGTGGAAATATCACCAGATGTCAATCTTTCCTTTAGCCTGAGCCAAATAAAAGATTTGTGTGTTTTTTTTATCTTGAATTTCCCACTGGTGTGTAACTTATTGGCTTAGTTTCACTCCAAGAAAAACCTGCCATTTGTTACTGTCAAAGATACTGAACCTCTTTGAGGGATAGGAGTCAGTGTCTTAGAAAGCTCCTTTAGACTTCGGAGTAAAACCCGGACAAAAACTCATCGCCTGACTTACCCGGAACCCACTAGTCACCTCGGTGCTTACACAGATTCTGAGGACATTTCTGCCCTACACTGTTATAATGCTATTATTCCACTTTCAACATCCTATAGAATCCTGAGGTTTGCAGTTTAGGGAGGAGCATTTAGAATTCTCAGCCAGAGAGCTCTTTGGCCCCAGTAAAATACAAACCCCAGAATTCCCCAGGGTGTTAAAAGTGGAATAATAACACTATAACAGTATAGTGTGGAAATACCCTGAGATGGCAGAACCATCTGCATAGGTGTCATACCTAGGTGTACAAACCTATTATATAGTTCCTCCTTCTTTGTAATAAAATACAGATTTCTGGAGGGACAGTTACCTTAACATGAGCTCTTATTACTATAAAAAAAAACCAAAGACTGGCATCCTTCATTGTTACGTGTAACTATGGTGACAGGGCTCCATTGTTGTAGTTATGTCTGATAGTGTGGACAGTGAAGAACTGGGAAATGACATCTGCTGTGCTCTCTGGGTCATGGGACACATTAAGAACAGGCATGTGGAGAAACCCTTCAGGGTCCAACCACAACTGCTTCTCTCAATGAGCCTGATGACCAGGAGATCACTGCCGATGTTATTTGCCAGTGCCATGATGCGCAATGCCTTGAAAACCCTTCATCTGTGGCACTGCCTGCCAGAAAAGGTAGGTTTGGACTTCATGTTTGGTAATTAATGACCATAAACACAAATCTGGAAAGTTTCAACATCACTAAGTCTGGCTTACAATCTTGTAAATGCTGAACAGGAAGTCCACCAATGACTCTTGCAGCAGCTTATAGACAAACATTTCACTGGCATACATTTTTTGTGGATCCTATCCCATTAGTGGTTTGAGTGTTGGACTAGTATGCTGGGAGACCAGTTTTTGAATCCTTGTTCAGAAGCGGAAACCCACTGGGTGATCTTGGCCAAGTCACACTCTCTCAGCCTCAGCGGAAGGCAATGGCAAACTTCCTCTGAATAAATCTTCCCAAGAAACCCCATGATAGGCTCTCTACGAGTCAAAGTTAACTTGAAGGCAAAGAACAACAACACAGCGCTATCTTCTCCAGATGTATGGAGTTTTGCCAAAACAGGCAAATACAGATGCACACACGGGGAGAGAGGTAAACTTAGTGTTTGTGTATGCATGTGCACATGGGCAGTCCTAAACAGTGGGAAGAAGACGGGAAAGTGAAACCAAATCAGGAGGAAGAGAAAAGGCATTGCTCTCTTCCCAACCACTCAGAGTTAATCTGCCAACTCAGCCACCGTGCTTCTGTGGGTGGGTGGGTGAGTGGGTGGGTGGGGGAATCGTAAGCAGGGGACAGAGGGAATTGAAACAGAAGTTGAGAAGAAGAGGCGGAATTGTTCTCTTCCTGCCCCACTGATCATGGTCCCCTTCCACCCCCTCACCCACCCACGGCAGCATTCATATGATAATCTTCCAATCCTCCCTACAATCCAGCCTCCCCCTTGCATCTGGAGGAAGTGGGCTGGAGTCCACAAAAAACTTATTCCAAGTCAAGCTTTTCGGTCTCTAAGGCACCACAAGACCCTTTCTTGAGTTAACAAACTACAGTTTTCCTTCATCTAAAATTTAGACGAAGTAGGAAAAGTGCCTCTTGCAAGCTGAGCCTCACATTAGTGGACCTTGAAGCCTCTACCCAATGCACCAAAATCCTCCCAACCCTTCAATTTTAAAAAAATCAGGTGCAGTAATGGCACAAAACCATGCCAAAACTCCTGAACCAGTGTGCAGATGGCACAGTTTGCTTCTCAACTGCAAACATGATTAGGGAGGAAGAGCACTCTGGCCTGGCAAAGTTGAAGCTTGTTTTTCCCTGTGCCTATAGGGAACAGCAAGACCTGGCCTTTTCCTCCCCCTCCCCACTGCTGAATTAACTAGGGAAAACCACTTTTGCACTTTGAACATCAGTCTGCCGCAATTGAGGACAAGCGAGGAAAGAGGGAGGAGGAGAGAGAAACCGGGACGTCTTAAAAACAGCTGGAAAAGTGGGACAACAGAGGATTCACTGGGTATCTTACCGGCCATATGTGGATAATTGGAGGGTTTTAGATCGCACAGGACTCAAATTAAGTATGGGGAGGAACAGAAAATTCCCAAACCCACACAGCCTATATGTTGGAGCCACAGACTTCTAGTTTGCCTGAAGTCCCAAGATGGTGCCTAAAAACTTAACAAATCACCCTGAGCTATCAGCTTTTATCTCAGGGGGTGTGGAAACAATTGGCTCCCTTCATCTTTCTGGCGTGAGGTAGAAACCATGTGGTCTGCCAGATACTGTTGAACTCCAGCTCCCAGAATTCCATGCCATTGGCTACGCTCTCTAGAGGTTGTTGGGACCTGCAGTTCAGCAACATCTGAAGACTTGCGTGATCCTAAGGGATCCCAATCATTCAGCGAGCTATCCTTTCCTCTTATTTGCAGCTCTGGCGCTGGCTAGGAGCTGAAGAAACATGACACAAGACAATCCCCTTATCAGAAAAGCTGTCAAATACACTGAGGTGCTGATTCCCAGTTGTTTAACCGTAGTCCTAAGGAGAAAAGCTTTGCTTTCTAAATTATAGTGAAGAAAGTTTCAGAGTGAGCAAGAGGGACTAGAATGGCATTATTTGTAGAATGGCTGTAACCTCCATTCTGGCACTGAGTGAAAACTAATTCCTAGGTTGAGGAGCATCCTGTTTCTAGACAAAGGAGAAATTAGAAATTAAGAAGGGAAAGGAAGTCCCAACATGACAAAAAAGCAAGTGGAAAAGTTCTCCGTATCTAGTTCCTGCGCCTCACATAGTTGCTTTTAAAGGACTCAGAAACAGAACAGGTGAAAAAACAATAGATGGCAGCAGTGGGTAACTGTGACCTCCAGGTGCTGTTGGGCTGCATTTTCCATCAGATATAGCATAGCCAAAGGTGCAGGATGCTGGGAATCTCAAAACGTCTGGAGGGCCAGCAATTTTCCAACCTTCTCTTGAGGAAGGCTACCTGAAAGACCATATTTCTCCTTATGAACCTGCCCAGGTTCTGAGATATTCAGGGAAAGGCTTTGTCTGAGTTCTACCACCCTCACAGGTATGTTTTGAGAGGGTACAAGACAGGGCTTTCTTGGTGCCTGCTCCCAAGCTTAGAATTCCTTTACTTAGGGGTCTGGGCTAGCCCCTTCCTTCCTCAAGCAAAGGTAGTTTTAGGCAAGCTTCTAGTTATTAACTGGTTACTGCAGAATGGTCTTTGAACGGGGGCTGCTGTACTGTTTTCTTCCTTTCTTGTTATGGTTTTAAACACTTCAATATTGTTTTAATTCAGTGCTTGGTTTTCATATGAATATCTAACTGATTTTTTAAAAAATATGGACTGGTATTCAGTATTGCATATGTAAACTAGGATTACAAATCTATGTGTGCTTTCAAGTCACCCTGTTAACGTATGATGACCCTATGATCCCATCCAATCTTGGAAGTTAAGCACTGTCAGCCCTGGTTAGTACTTAGATGGGAAAACCACCAATAAATACTCAGTGCCGTAGGCTATCTTTCAGAGGAAGGAACTGGCAAAACCACTTCTGAGTACTTCTTGCTTAAGAAAAGCCTATATAATTCATAGGGTCACCAAAGTCAACAGATGACTTGAAGACACATAACACAGACACGTATGTGAATTTCATATGATTTTCTTAGGCAAGGAATGCTCAGGTGTAGTTTCACCAGTTCCTTCTTCTGAAATATAGCCTACAGCACCTGGTATTCGTTGACCGTTCCTCATTCATGTACCAAACAGGGGTGACTGCTTAGTTGCCAAGATTAGACAGGATCTGGTACCTTTAGGGTATGGATCTGTAACTGGTCTGTATTCAGTATTACTGTAAATCTATATGAATGCTATCCCAGCCCACCTTAAGAGCCAGCAGGTGATCAGATAAAGGAAGTCTATTCAAGGCAGAAGGATGATGATGTTTCTAAACACCTCCAAGCAAGGCTGACATCATCAGAAGTAGGACCCCTGTCACACGTCTTTGTTGCAGCCTCACCTCAATGGGAAGATGAATGGATCTTCACTCAATCTGGCTGCTGGCTCTTAAGGTGGGCTGGGGCTGGGACTGGGACTAAGAGACATTATTTAGGGGCGCAGATGTAACTAAGTAGCTGATGTCAATGCCTTCAATGTTATCATTGTTTGATATTTAGCTGAATTTTGTTTTAATTTATGTTGTTTACTGCCTTGGGTCTTGTACGAGAAGATGAGCAGGACAGTAAATAAATAAATATTTCACTTAGCTTTTGCTAAATGATCAAAAGTTTGTTTGTTTTAAACCCAACTTCTGATACGAATGAAGGACATTACCTCTGGAGGGACACTTTCTTCCAGATGGGGGTAGAGTGCTAAAGGATGTTGGCTCAGGCAGTATTCAACCTGAGCAATGCAGTTCCTTCCGGCTTTCTGCATCAGGCTGAGCTTGGAAGCAGAGCACTGGGGCTTGGTTGGCAGCCTCCGTTTGGGTCTCTTCTGTGTTGTGCCCAGTCCTGTGGGTATACTAGGAAGAACAACAGGGGCAGGCCCCTTTGCGCGTTGCTGGGTAATGATGTTGCCACACAGAGGAGGGAAGCCATCTCTGAAATCATCCAAGCCACTCCGCAAAAACCTCCAGCGCTGGGTGTTCAAGGAGTCAGAGAGCCTGGATTTGTGAACGGCATGTTTTTGAAAGTACTTGAAGGGCATTTCTTTTTGTATCTGGGAAAGACAAACATCTCTGTTAAGCAGAACTCAGAAATGTTGTTGTTGTTGTTTTTCTAAACAAACATGAAACTCTCTTGTTTGTGGCTTCTCATTCTGGTTTCCACATTGTTGCTTTCTAGTGGTTTCCAACTTATTGTGACCGTAAGGCAAACCTAACCTATCACCGTAGGTTAATTCTGTGCTTTCCGTTTTTCTAAATGGAATGGAATGAGCCAAATGGAATGGGGTGAATCAAACAAGCCACAAGGCAATGAAGCAGGAGGTTGATTCTCAGAATCCCAAAAGGAGATGCTGCCTGAGCATCTCAGGGTGAACAGCTAAGTTCTTTCCCAGGGCCAAAAAAAGAGGTCTTTTTCTGGGATCAAATTGTGAGTAGTGTGGCTGGTTTGAAACTCAAATGAACATTGTTAACTGCTGACTTCTACTATTTCTTCAGCACACTACTTGTACGGAACAACTTGCTTTCTCTGTCACCAGACTCTGGAATCCCCTTCCCAGTGAGAATAGAATGGCCCTTTCTTGGTGTCCTTCGCTGGTCGGACAAAAACAACGAGCTTTTAAAACAACAGAAGATTTTTCAAGAATAGGCTGAAGGTGCAGTATTGTTTTTAAACTGAATTGTTTCAGACTACTTTTCATCTTTTTAATTGCAATTTTATCTTTTTTAAGTGCAGGTTTAAATTGTTTTAATATTGCAATTAGTTTGATTCCATTGTAATGTTCATTTTTGGCCTGTTTTTAGCTGTATTATACTTTTTTTTAATTTAAACGGCCTTAAGCCCCAGTTTTGGCAGAAAGGTGGGATACAAATAGGATAAATATATTATGACTCCCAGAATCTTCTAGCCCAATATGGTCAGTTGTCAAATTGTGAGTCATAATTACCATACTTAAAAAAAAAAAAAGATAAAATTGCAATTATAGAATCATAGAGTGGAAAAGACCCCAGGGGCCACCAAGTCCAACCCCCTGCCATGCAGGAACATATACTCAAAGCATCCCCAACAAATGGCCATCCAGCCTCTGTTTAAAAACCTCCAAAGAAGATAACTCAATCGAAAAGCAATTTTTAAAAAATTAAGTTTCAAAACAACACAGTACCTTGAGCCCATTCTTTAAAAACTTTCTGTTTTAAAGGCCTGTCATTATAACAAGGTTTTTGCCTGGCCACAGAAGAAGAGCAAAGAAGAGGCCAAATTATTCGTCACCAGAGAGAAGCATCTTAGGTAGCACCATTCCATTTGTTTTGCAGCCCATGGCCAAACCCTTATGCCACTGGTTTCAATAGCTTGCCTGTGATAGATGGCTGGGGAATTTTTATCACCTTGTTGGACTCCAGTTCCCACCAGGGTCAGCCAGTCTGGTCTGTGATGAGAGCTGCAGTTCATGAACATCTGGATGGCTAAATGTTCCTCAGTCTTGATGTATTGTCAGAGTGAGAAAGGAGCAATTCTGAATCACTTCCATACACTGGCATGCCAAGTGACATCCTAATTCATCCATTTTCTGTTTGTTACTGTCAAACAGATATCTTTACAAGGGCAATAAGTATCTGTTATATCAGAATTATTGCGAGTGTAGATGTAGATGCACAATCCTCTTTTTCAATTCAGTAGAAGAGCCAGCACGGTGTAATGGTTTGCGCTTTGGAGTACAGTTGGCCTTCCAGATTAACTAGGGTTAGGGGTGAAGCACTCTTGCAGAAGCGGGAAAATTGCAAATATCAAAATGTGTGTGTTTCTGTGGGAAGGGGGGGGAGAATGGGCAACCAGGGTCCAGACCATGGCAGGGAAAGGAGAGAAGAAGGGGGGTGGGTTGGCATGGTGGCCCTATTCTTCCTCTCTCTTGCCCATCTCTTTCCTTGGGTGTGTGCAGGGCATCAGGAGAGGGTTTGTGGTGCTGAGAAACTGGGCTGCGATCCATCCTTAGTTGGCCAGACAGTGGCCAGTGGAGGAGAAGGAAGACCAGAGGTGGTTTTTTTAAAGGGTTGCACAACCTGATCGGAGCCACTGAGGGAAGGAAAAGGAGCACCCGAGGTGGCAGGGGCAGCGGTTGAAGAAACGTGCAAATACTGTAATCAAATCCGTGAAAGTAAAACCCGCTAATGTGGAGTGCTGACTGTACAACCTGGAGAGCAGGGATTCCCTGTTCAGACATGGAAACCTACTGGGTGAGCTTCAGCATGTCACACACTCTCAGACAAAGAAAATCCTGTGCTAGATTCACCTTTGGGTCACCACAAGTCAAAAATGACTTGAAGGCACATAACAACAATGGTTGGAATCCTGCTGGCACATCAAGCATGTATAAATTCCATTGCAGAAACAGTGGGACATTTTTGTCTGATGTTGAATGTCTACTTTCAGTTCAAGTTTGCAGAAGTAAACTTGCACACATGATGAAATTGTGCATGTACAATGGGCATGCACTGAATATTTCATATTACGTATGATGCTCCTACTCATTTGCTTGTTCATTCAATTGCACATTTGGGGCCTTTCCACACTGCACTGTTAGTGCTATTATTCCACTTTCTACATCCTGTGGAATTCTGGGGTTTGTAGTTTACTTAGGCCCAAGAGCTCTCTGGCTGAGAATTCTAAGTGTCCCTCCCCAAACTGCAAACCCCAGGATTCCATAGGATATTGAAAGTGGAATAATAGCACTATAACAGTGTGGTGCAGAAAGGCCCTTGGTCTTTTGGTTCATTTGAATAGTAAATGAAATTGAGACACAGTGGCAGTGTTCATGACAATCAATAATGAATCTACTCTGTGTTTCAGTCTGAACTTTAAAAGATCTCTCCAAAGTGCTGAACCTATTTCGAGGGTAGTATTTGACAGCGTGCAGTATAGCGGTTTGAGTGTTGGACTACAACTCTGCAGAACAGGATTTGAATCCCCACTTAGCCATGGAAACCCACTGGGTGACCTTGCACCAGTTACACTCTCTCAGCCTCAGAGGAAGACAAAGGCAAACTCCCTTGGACAAATCTTGCCACGAAAACCCTGTAATAGGTTTGTCTGAGGGTTGCCATAAGTCTGAAAAGACTTGAAGGCACACAACAAGAATTTGACACCTTAGAAAACGTCTTTTAACATTTTGGACTAAAATCCAGAGCAGTTTGATGGCCCTATTGACCTAGAAGCTACCTGCCATCATTAATTTCTTTCATTATGGTTTACTCCCAGGTAAATATGCATAGGATTGGAAGCTTAAAATCTTAGCTGAAGATTTAAGAAAAAACATACATACCGACTGCATAAAGTAGTAGAACTCCACGTACAATCTGGCATCTAAATGTGAATCAATTGCAGAAGAAGGACAATGTGCTACAAAAGCTCATTAACTGCATTCTTGGTTTCCTGTCCGGCCAGCTTCTGAGTATTCATAAAACTAAAGGAGCATATTTTTGTCCTTAGGGAAAGGAGACGACTCTGAAAAGAGTTGTGTTTGAGACTGGTTGTTGTGGCAACCAAAATCTGCCTAGCAATTCATTCACAGCAGCAAGTTTGTACGTGTGCAAACAAGCAGAATCCCTCCTCCACCTTTTCTGGTATAGAAGCCTCATCTGTGAATTCTAAGAGAAAAGAACTTCACAATCTGAATCCAAAGAACTGTGCAATCAGTTCTGTGTATTAAGGGAGCATTCTGCTTGGGTTGAGGATCAGAACTGGTACCCAGGACACTCAACCAGTTGCTGGAGTCAAGCACACACACTGTCTGTGGCCCCACCACCGGGGCAAGTACTGAGCCGGGCAGGCATTGCAACCTAAAGCTGGCACTTGGGACTCCTTCAGGCCTGTAGTTGCCACACGTTTGCCCCCTCTTACTTTTGGGATGTACCACCCAGTACAATGAGAGGCAGCGTGATGTTGTGGTGGAAGCTCGGACTGCAACTCTGGAGAGCAGGATTCAAATCCCTGTTCAAAGAATGGAAACCCACTGGCTGACCTTGGGCAAGTTACACTCTCTCAGCCTCAGAGAGAGACCAAAGGCAAACCCCCTCGGAACATATCTTGCCATAAGTCAGAAATGATTTAAGCAACAACAAAACCCAGTACAATACTTACTTTACATTTGGGATACACTACTCAGTATAAAAGCCACTTGGCACTTGATGCAGAGCACTGCATTTTGGTAAATATACCCCACTACTTTCACAGGTACATTTGGTGGGAACACAGGAGAGGGCCTTCTCAGTGGCTGCTCCCAGCCTCTGGAATTCCTTTCCCAGAGAGCCTAGACTGGCATTAAACTTACAGTCTTTCCACCAGCAGGTAAAACCCTTCTTATTCTTGCAGGCCTTGCAGAAATAATTTTTTAGGGGAAACAGATGTTCTATAATGTGTTGGACTTTTGTTTGTTGTTATATAAAAATGGTTTATTTTTTTCACTGGTTTCAATTTTTAATTTGGTATGCTGTGAGTTCAGTTACATTTGTTTCAACTGTTGTAAACCACTTTGAGTCTCAAACTGGGAAAAAAGTGAGATACAAATATAATCATAATAAATGACCCCTTCCCCTGCTCCCATTCTCTCCAGCAAGTGAGGTGGCATCAGATGTTGCAAGCATTTCTTTTTTGGACTGCACCTCCCAGAATTCACCAGCCTGTGTAGCCTGGAGATGTCGGTAGCTGCAGTCCAAAAAATAACTCCACCCAGATCTGAATGCCATCTCATGGTGGCTCTGACTAGCTACTCTTGGCTCCCTTGGCAGTGGAGAGGTGAATCCTCTCCAGGTTTTGTCCAAGTCTCTACAGGTACTATCCAAGGTGCTGAAATTCCTTCCCTAAACATGTCCAAAACTTTGGAGAGCCTCTTGAAAGCTTGGAATAAAACCCAGAGTGCCCCCAATGAAATAGAAGCCACCATCCACCACCATCCACGTCCACTCTGGAGGAAATCTGGAGAGCTGGAGCTCTTCAGCCAAATCCTTGCAGAAGAGAGTTGTCATGGCAGCTTGGAGAGATCGGGGATCCTGAGCCCTTAGGAGGGAAAAGAGTTGACCACATCCCCCTATAAATGCAGGTAACTCCTGCTTGAATCAGAAGCAGATCCCAAGCAGCCACCTAATACTTAGAATCACAGATACCTAAAGATGCAAGTTCACAGCCACCAGATGCAACATTACTTGCTCCAGGGATAAGGATTCATTATTACTTATAAATAAACAGATATTCTGGAGTAAGCGTCCTTATAAGTAGCAGGTAAAACTGATGGCCTACAGTTAGATGCCAGATGAAGACTCCAAAGATTCAGGATCAAGAGGTTCAGGTTTGTTTGGCTGCATAAAGAGTCGAAGCAATAAACCATGATTGAAAGAAACTATGGCTTAATTTGCTGTTGTGTGCCTCCAAGTCACTTTTATGTATGGTGACCCTAAGGTGGAACTATCACAGGGTTTTGTGGAGCTGAGAGTGGGTGACATATCCAAGGTCACCCAGTGCGTTTCCATGGCTAGCAGGGAACCAAACGCTGGTCTCCAAGGTTGTAGCTCAAGACTCAGACCTCTAGACCATACTGTCTCCTATGTCTCAGTGCAATTTGCAAATGTCCGCAGTAATTCTCAGACTCCAGTTCCACGTTTTCCTTGAGTAAATAGTCCCTCAGTGGAGATCTTCTAGGGAAGCACTTCTCTCTCTCACCCACGGCCTTCACAGATACATCTGGTGGTAGAACAGGAGGGGGACTTGTTGGTGGCTGCTCTCAAGCTCTGGAACTCCCTTCCAAGAAAGATTAGACTGGCAGTCTCCATGCAAAATTTCTGGTGTAGAATTTTTTTTTTTTTTTTTGGCTTTGATGGATTTTTGAAGACAGATTGTTCAAAGAGAAAAGGCCTTGCATGATACACTGTATTGCCCATTTGTTGTTTCCTTTCTAAGAGTTATGTTTTTATCTGGCTTTAACGTAATTGATAGCTTAATTACAATCTTAATTTTTATATGATGGGGAGCTTTTAACTTTTGCCTCGAATTCTGAACTGGAAAAATGTGGGACATCATCATCCCATATCTCTCACCAATGATTTTCAGACTGCCTTCTAGTCTTGCTTGTGGTATTGACTCAGCATTTGGACTCTAAATAGCTGGCATCCCTTGTTTCTGGTACTTGCCCTAAGAACACAAGAAGCTGGCTTATATTTAGCCCAGTTTTGTTGAGACTGACTGGCATCCAAGGCTCCTGGAGTTTCAGGCATGATTCTCTTTGAGCCCTACCTGGAGATCTGTGTTGGCCTCCTGTCCAAATCCAACTAAGGCCCGCTCTCCTCAGTTTCCAGAATCAGAGAGGATTGTGTTCAGGGTGACACGGTGGTATCCCTAACTGCTCTCTGGGTGCTACATGAATCAAGAGGATGAGGGCAAACGAAAGCTCAAAGACTGTTTTAAAATAAAGTGTTTAAAACTGAATCATTGGGAAAGAACCTCGGCCTTGATTTCTAATAACACCACTATTTAGCAGAACATGATACCTCCTAGTGGGAAAATCCCCTGCTGAAAGTTCCTTATCAGTGTAGAGGCCATCAAACACTGAAGTTACTGATTAACCACAAGGGTCATTTTCTCTCACCCGACTCTATTTGGATATGTGTCATCACATCTTCTAAAGGGCAGATAGGGAAATGGGCCTGTTGCAGGAGTTGAAAGTAAAACCATGTTTCACGTGCCATATTACAGAAGTTTCTGCTCTGAAGCCAAAGCAAAAAAAAAGATCAAAGATCATATAATGCTAGTTTTCCTAAAACAGTTTTCACCAATGTCTTAGAGGAGGGGTGTTTATGGCAAATGGAAGTATCATCCAACACAGCTGCATTCTGCAACAAATGTCGAACATACTTCTTCCCCCAGGGGACAAAATAAGCCTTGGAAGAGGCCATTTTCACTACAAAGCCATTTGTCACAAAGAGATAAGTACTCTCCCCCCAATGCCATCCCATGCAAACTTGAGATCTAGATTATTTGTGCCAAATCAACTTAATTTATGCTCCACCTTTCTCCAGGGTCCCATCACAGTTTCAATAAAACAAATCAAAACAAAGCTCTAAAATGAGAACAAGAAAATGCTACAGTGTAAAAAAGCAAGGTAAAAGCAGTTTGTTGGATTAAAACAGTTTGGAAAATGGTATATGACAGCTTCAAAGCTATGTACTGTGTATTTAAGATCCCAGTGAAAAACAAAATGGCTGCATAGGGCTGAAGTTCCACCAAAATAGGTTTCAGACAAACCTCTCTGTTCCTGGGGAGAACATCGCCCACTTAGGTGCCCACCCCAGAGTAGGTGATGTCCTCTTTAGGCACATGCCATAGTTTTGATGGTGAAGGATTCAAAGAAGGGTCTCCATTCAAGACTGTAGAGCAAGTATAGGAATCTGAAGCTTAAACTGGGCCTCCAGAGCCCTTTGCACAGTCTCTCCCACTGAAATATTTTCAGAGGAAAAAATATTTTTTCTGCTTCTGCGAGCCTCCCATAGTAATAATTATGCCTTACAAGCAAGGTGTTTCCCTTCTCACATGTCCTCTAATGTTTTACAAATCTAGAAATAGGATTCCGACCACTTCTGGTTTTGTTCTGAAGTTTTCTGCTGCTGGTATCATCTAGAGAGGATCCTGGGGTCTGTAAATTGTTCTCTGGACTTCAGAGATTGAACATAAAAAGTACATCTGGAGAAAAGTTGTCCTTTTAATCTAGATTCCACCTCCGCAAACCTACTTTGCATTCTAGCATACACATGGGAGTTCATTCCAGGGATAGAATCCATGTATAAATTGACCCCAAGAAAGCCTCTTTGATAGAACTGTACCTTCTTTTTAAAAAGACATAGCCACACAAACAACAGGATAAAATCTTCAATTGAGCATTGCCTTTATTACAGCCAAACCAAAATGCCACAGAGAGATGCAAGCTTTTGAGTTCTCCAGAGCTCTTCATCAGGTTAAGTGTATCAAGAAAGGAGTGGCGGTGGGAAAGAAACAACAACAACAACAACAAAGTCTCAGATCAGGCCAGGCACGGGGATGATAAGGTTAGACTTAAGCCATTTCCACACTACACTGTTACGGTGCTATTATTTCACTTTCAACATCCTGTGGAATTCTGGGGTTGCAGATTGCTGAGGCCAAAGAGCTTTCTGGATGAGAACTCTAAACGCCCCTCCCTAAACTGCAAAACCCAGGATGGTATAGGATGTTGAAAGTAGAATAATAGCTCTATAACAGCGTAGTGCAGAAATGACCTTAGTCTTAAAATGGAGACTGAAAACTATATGAATTACTGCCTATCACAGGAGCAGGAACTGTGCAACCCTCCAGATGCTGTTGGACTGTGACTCTGAGCATTCCTTGCCATTGTTAGACCATTGGTAGGGCTACCAGGAGTTGCAGTCCTGGAAGACCACATGATTTCCTCACCTAACCCACCTAAAAACTATGTCCTCAGGGTCCTAATTATTTTATATCAAACATGGTGAGCCATAGAGATCTACTGGAAGGACACGTAGACAGTGGAGCTATGGAGATATATCAAAAGAGTAGCCTGTTTTCTGTCACATATCCTAGGTGAATCTTGCAAATGGTTTACACAGACCATCCCAGACTCACACAGACCATTTGAATGGATTTTCAGCGATAACAGAACCAACAGGAGACAATAGGTCTCTGGGATCAAATTAACATGTCAAACAGCCAGGAATGTGACACCTTGGAGGTATGCATCCCTGGATGAGAAACTCATCTTGCAGGAAACTACAAGGATGCCTGGCTGTATTTTCCTTGAACTACAAAGCAGAAATCCATCTTCATAAAAATGCAGCCATCTGTTCCCCAGGACTTGTTTCAGCTCTATAACTAGCCCCCTTTTTCTCCTTCATTTTGGAGTTCTCCCAGACTCGCAAACAATGCTGCTGGTCAGCTCCCCTCAGCCTCAAAAGGCATGGCTGAGATCAGCTTTTCGTTCGGTTTGTTCTAGCTGAAGACTTCTGGATTGGTACAGTATTACCCCAAAACCCTTATGTTTGTCTCTCTCTTAATTTTCACCTCTTCCTAAATTTCTATAGTCTTGTATGCTTGTTGGAGTGAGTGCAGCTGAGTGATTGTATGGATTTTAACATCTATGTCAATAAAATACTTAAATTTGAACAGTTAGCCTGATTCTCTGTGATCCAACTCCGTACACACTGGGCAAAAGATCCTTAATTACCCTGCCCTCTTTGCATTGCAAAAGTGGTGTTCATAGCTAATTTTCCCCACAAGTGGTAATTTTGACAGGCATTGGGAATCCCCCTAAGGGACCCCCAGCAAGCAGGTTAAAACATCTCTGTCTTAGCATGTAGGTACAGAAGTATCAGAGTACCCCTAGTAATGGCTGGAGCTGTAGTTCAACAAAGTAATGTTTTCATGCTCTAGTCAGAATAAGTATACTTCCCAATATACCACTGTGATACTATCACTAAAAAGACAGTGCTTAACATGGTATTTCTCTGGACCTTTCCGCACTAGACTGTTATAGTGCTATTATTCCACTTTCAACCTCCTATGGAATCCTGGGCTTTGCAGTTTAGTGAGGGGTATTTAGAGTTCTCAGCCAGAGAGCTCTTTGGCTTCAGGAAACTACAAACCCCAGAATTCCATAGGAGGTTGAAAGTGGAATAATAGCACTATCACAGTACAGTGCAGAAAGGCCCTCTGTCTATATCAAGGCACCTGTGACATTTCCATTCTCAGGCAACACAAGGAAGTGGGGGTGGCACACTTGGATAGGAGCAAGGCAGTTACCCTAATACCAAAGGAAGTTTTTCGATCATCCACCTTTGTAGGGAACAGCACAGAGAAGGAGAATTTTTACTGACGCAGCTGAGACTCACTGCATTTGGTGGATTCTCTCCACCAGATAGGCCAAGAGAAACTGCTATTAAAAAAGAAAGACAGACAGACAGACCAAAAGAAAGAAAGAAAAAGAGTTTAAGAAAAGTATGCCAGATGGAAAAGACCCTGGATGTCGTGTCCCAGGCAGACCAGGCAACCAATTAGCAAACCAGCAGACAGAGCTTACTCACAGAGATGAGAGCAGGAATAGTCCAAACAAGGTTCAGGCGAAGAATGTAAGTTCAAACAAATCCAAATCAGCATTGAACAAGCAGAAGTCCAAGAGAGCCAGGATAACAGAGCTTCAACCACCACAAAGATCAGCTGTCAACTCTGGGAGGAGATGGGCCAGCTGTTTGCCTTTTACAGCTGATGGTGTTGCGACAGGTGTTCCCTCATTAAAGCCCATTTGTTACTTAAACGAGCTGAACAGCTTAGACTTTCTTTCTGGTGTCGTCTCTCCCACAAGGTAAGAGTCTGTGCTGTTTCATCTTCTGATATTTGTCTATCAGTCTAATTGTCACACTTGTTTGAGGACAAGATGCTTGATTGTCCTATTTTAAGTGTTTATTTCAGTTCAGAGGCCACAACCTTTGATCCTTTCCCAATTTCTATGGGTTCATATTTGCCCAGAGCCTAAAACATTCAGGTGGTTTTCCATAAACCCCTAGAAAGGTAGTCCTCAAGTCTTCTTCTTCCAGGGTGCTGGATCATGTCTTTGTCCTTAGGCTCCATGTAAGATGGACTACTGAACATGTGGAGGCTAGAATGACAGGTGTAAGTTAAATCTACCTCCTTCACATATTAATCAGTTGTATCCAAACATGTAAGTATGGTGAGCCACCATTTAGATGTAAAGAACCAGAGCACAGAGCTGAGAAGAACAATTTCAGGGGTAGGAGAGGAGAGCGTAGGGGATGGAAAGAATGTTTGAAAATGTTTGGGAAATGGTTAAAAAAAAATTCTAGACTATCAGGAAACCCTGACAAGGAGAATCTCAGACTGACAAGAATCTGCAATTTGGGACATATTCTGTGCAAATTTACACATTTCTTTGAACAGAAAGCAGAATTTTCTGTGTAAGAAACAACATTCTCTGCAAAGAAAAATAATATTTCTGTGCAGAAATATTTATGATCAGAAAATGTTGTTTCCTATGCAAAAAATGAAGTTTTCTGTGCAACAAAAAAACAAAAAACCCTACCTATGTATGAATTTTGTGCAGAAACAGTGAATAATCTTCAGAAACTACAGGTTTTGAAGACTTTCTCACAACAGGAAGAAAATTAGTTTTTGTTTGCTTCAAGAACAAAATTAGTGAAAAATTAGATCAGGTGATTGTTTCCTTTCTTCTCGGGTTGAAGGGTTGGATGAAGATCAGGAAGGAGCGAATTTTACTGAGTTATTAATTTCCATTTTTTCCAGACCAAAATTGGAAACAAAGACACTAGAAAGCACGTGCAGCCTCTAGATTTTGTGCGTCATGAGTTCTGCTTTCTATAACTGACCTTCTCTTTTCTCTGTGGAGTTTTTATTTTCCTTTTTTGAGACCGTAGTTGGAAACAAGGACAGTAGAAACCAGATGCAACCTCTGGATTTGTGTGTCATCAGCTCTTGCCTCCTACATCTGACCTTATCTTCCTTCTACTTTTTTTTTGACTTCCGGTGATCCTGTAATAAGTCCTTTCACAACAATCTCGTTCTTGATTATTTTGACAGGAATCCAAGAATGTAACTACATCATCTATCTGGCAAATCAAATTCTCAACCAGCTGAAAATTAACTGTCAGGAGTACATCTTCCAAATCCTACTGGCAATATTAACTACATATCTCCATTCAAATTGGCAGCTACTAATGAAATATACCAACAGAATTACATTTTAATTTGTGGCCACCCGCCCTGTGGCCAGACATTTAGAGAGGGGGTAGCCTAAGAACAGACAGGATGACCAAGACAGTTCAATGAAAAGTAGTTTTGAGGTACAGTACTTCTGATTATATTGGCTGGAATCTCACCAGTGTCAGACATATATGTAAGCTCCCTTATAGATGCGGTTACACTTCTTTGGCTGTTGTGCAATGCTCAGTTCATAGTTGTGTAAGAGGAGTTCTGCTAGTGTAATCAGTTCCCGTGGGCCAAAATCCTATTGTTAGTCCCAACTAACAATGCTTTGGTCAGACCCCTCCTGGAATATTGTGTCAGGTCCTGGGCACCGCAGTTGTGGAAGGATATTGACAAGGTTTAAACAACTCTTTGGTCTGCCAACCAAAGTTGACCAAATATAATGGCTAAAATCCTCCGTTATGCTCACATTATGTGAATGTACACTCATGTGGTTGTACAGTCATTCACTGATATCATTCCGCTAAATACTGCCACTGTGCGAGCAAAAGTGTATCTGCCCGTGTGGTACTTATTGTCCCATTGTGTGACAGGGAATGCACATGGGGTGTTTCTGCAAACCAAGTGAATAAAGTGGTGATTGAAGTCACTGAGAAGTAACTATGCACCACCCAGGACTATAACTGCATGACTATAATGTTGTTGGTTAGTCCCCACTAGAAGAAATCCACTGACTTGTCAAATAGTGAGTCAACATATAGTTGATCCAGATGATTCAATGGCTCCTTTCTAGTTCATAGAACTGTAGAGTTGGAAGAGACCAGAAGGGCCACTGAGTCCAACTCTGCCCTGCAGGAATGCACCATCTGGCATGGCTTCCCCCGGAGACCCTGACAGAGAGGAGGAGAGTTCTGGCTCAGAGGCAGAGGATAGCCCAGAGGAACACAACAACCAGCAGAACCCATAGCAAAGGGAACAGAAGGGCCAGCAGCAACAAAAATCAGAGGAAGAAGCAGCACAGGCACCTACTTTGGCAAGACGAAGGCAAGAGAAAGAAGGGCTCAGGTGTTTAGCTCATTTATATACCAAACAAGTCCTAATGAGAGAACATCTGTCTTGATACCGCTAGACTATAAACGAGAAGCAACTGGCTTCTCTCACCAGGGTCGACAACTCCTCTTCTTGGCAGTCGAAACCCTGCATTTGTCCCTTGCTTCCTTGCCAAGAACTGGTGCCGTTTCCACACTAGACTGTTAGAGTTCCATTATTCCACTTTTAACATCCTATGGAATCCTGGGATTTCCAGTTTTGGGATGGGCTTTTGGGGCCCCTCCCTAAACTGCAAACCCCAGGATTCCATAGGATGTTGAAAGTGGAATAATAGCACTGTAACAGTCTATTGCGGAAATGGCCTCTGTCTCCAGTTGGACCTTCACCTGCCATGTGGCTACAATTCTGGTTTGCAGTTTAGATTTGATATTTAGGAACCCTGGCCTTTTCGCTCTGATTTGGACTGGACTTGAACTGCTTTTCCTCTCTGTCTGCCATGAACAAGAACCTTGCTCCTACAGCCTGCTAACTGCTACTAGCTCTTGAGGCCTCTGCCTTGCCGCCTGGCCTGTTTGATGCACAATACCACCAAAGCAGTCCCGATAAATGGCCATCCATTTCAGGAAGGCTATTGACAATTGGGAACATTTCCAGAGGAAGGCAAACAAAAATGGTAGAAGGCCTGGAAACCATTCCCTATGAGGTGAGGCTTAGGGAGCTAGAGAGCTTGGAGAAGAGAAAGTTAAGAGGCATTCACCTATGACCAAGGGGCCTGTTTTTTTTTGTTAATATTTTTGACCAAGTTTGGAGAAGTTGATTTATCAGGACTTTCCCACATACTTACTATCAGTGCTCTTACAGGTTTATCAGTACCTGTATCTATACACCTTGTCACTTTCTGTATACTATCTATTTATAACACAATTGCATTTGTATTTACTAATTAATTTGTTTTTTTAAGATTAGTCCATCTGTCTTATCTTACGCGTATATTTGTTTTCATTTATCCTTAGCTACAGGATTTTCTAGTCTATTACTTTGTCTAAGGCCTGTCCCTTGCCAGGGAATGCTTTAAGCACCCAAAGAGTCAGTACAGACACCACATCAAAGACAGCGAGGATGACACCCAAGTGCACACCAAGTTGGGCTGCTTTGACATTTGACATCCTGCTTTGACATTTTCCCCCGATATGCCTGCCAATGACTTATACAATAGCAAGTACTATGCATACCAGTCCATATCAGCCCCCATGATATGTCCACAGTACAACAGCCTCAGTTTAAGTTATCTTAGCTTCCAGTGAGATTTTTGGGGCTTGATTTGCTCTAAGAGACATTCAGTTGACTTTTCAGCCGTTCCTTAGATTTGTAGAACTCTCCTCCAGCACCACATTTCAAACGTGTTGATTTTCTCCCTGTCAGCTTTCTCCACAAGGTGACGTTCAGACGCATAGACAGAAATCAGAAAAAAGCAACGCCATGGATGATTGCATTTGGTATCTAATGATATGGAGAGCCAGAATGTTATAGTGCTTTGAGTGTTGGACTGTGACTCTGGAGACCAGGTTTCAAATCTCCACTCAGCCCCCATGAAAACCCACTGGATGGCCTTGGGCAAGTCAACTCTCTGAGCCTCAAAGGAAGGCAAAGACAAACCCCTGCTGAACAGATCTTACCAAGAAAACCGCGTATAACCACTATAAGTCAGAAATGGCTTGAAGGCACACAAAAACAAATCTAATGATCTATCTTTACACTGAGATCTTACCTAGTTCCAAGTTTTAGTTTTCTTATGATTTCTTGAGTACACTCTCAATTTTGAGTAATGACTGAAGCTAGGTATTAAAAAATTTTTATTTAGATGTCTTCAGCCAGCATCCTTTATCCGTTATATAACAATCATGAATATGAAACAGTTACCTAGATTTTCTCAAACTGCGTAGTCATGCATTTGACACTATTGCCACAATAATAACTCCCTCTCCAACCTATTTTTCCAGGCATCACTTGCAGAGGGAGAAAGAGGCCCACTCCACCCATAAATGGAGCATGGCTGAATGACATTCGATGGCTGTGGGTCCTGGAGATATCTCATTTATAAGGTCACCAGAAATCGAAGTTGACTTGATGACAAATACCGACAACAAATGCTGGCTGTTGATGAGGTTGGAATTCTCTTCCTCCCTCATGCAACAGCCCAAACCCGCTGACGATCCACTTTCCTCCTCTAGTCTTCTCCATGGAGTGGTCAGCAGACAGTGGGAAATGCCTCGGAAACATTTGGTTATGGGTCTACAGCCAGATGCACGGCCATTAAAGCATCTTCTGGAAGTGAGTCTGATTTATCTTAAAATGAAACCAATCTACTTCTCCTTTTTTCAACTCCCTTCAAAATTTCCCCTTTTCTTTTTCCATGTCTCTGTGATCATAAATATAACCCATGGCTATACTTATTTTAAAAAAAGCTGGAGAGAGCCAGTTACAGAACTTCTGCATGCCCTGTTCTTTGGCCTTGAACCTGTTGCAACAACATGAAGCTAAAATTATATATGTGTTGTAATAATATAAACACAGAAGGCAAAATGGAACAGAAGATAAGCGTCACAAACTTTTAATTTCCTAGCTACGAGGAAAAGTGGAGGGAAAAGAAGGAAGTTAAAAAGACCAGCAAGCTAAATGCTGAGTCTCCAGTCTGAGTTTCTGGAAGAGTGGACAACAGGGGCTTTCTCAACTCCTGATAATGCTTCATCCAGTGGATGAAGCAATTCCACTAAAAGGCAGTGCATCTGCTTTTCAGTCTTTTCTGTATTGAACCATTGTTTATTCAAGCATCATTGCACTGGAAATGAGGTGAGATAACAGTTCTACCTCTGTTGTTCCACGTATCTTATTCTACCATACCAAAACCCCTGCTGGTTCCCATCCTATTGAGTGATGTATGCAGGCAGAAATCTGATGTAAGCTTCTCTAGAGAGCCAGCGTGGTGTCATGGTTTGATCATTGGATCACAACCCTGGAGACCAACATTCAATTTCCTGCTCGGCTGTGGAAACCCGTTAGGTGACCTTGGGCTTATCACACACTCTCAGCCCCCAAAAACCCCTGTGATAGGTTCACCTTAGGGTTGCCATACGTTGGAAACAACTCAAAGGCACATAACATCAACCTGCCCCTCCAAGTCACTTGTTGTTGTTGTTCCAGAGGTAGGAATTTTTTATCAACCTTTTGCAATGACCAAACCTTTCCCCAAAACTCATTTTATCTCCTGCAGCCCCCCCGCCCTGCCCGCAATATAGAGCTTAACTGCAGTATGGCTAATAGGCCACAGGTGGAACAGTGCCCAGCCTGCAGTTAATTTTTCTTTTGTTCCAGATTGTTCCTTAGTAAAATAAGGCTATTCTTCAGTAAAAATGCACTGGTCTAGATTCCCTCTGAAATAACCTGACATTTCTCCATAATCATTTATTGGCTGGTGGGGAACAGGGGTGGGTGTGCAGCACAAAAGCATCCAGCTGCATTCCCATAGTTGGAGGCAAAGTAGTGATGTCACCCTCTGGGACTTCTGGAAGGCCTATGGAGGTCCTGGAAGATGCCCCTGAGGATGCGTCCTGCTATAGGAACATGGCTGGACACTCCTCCATCCCACCCCCCCCAATGCCTATGATAGAGGGACCGCAGATGGTAATGAGTGAGTTTTGGGAAGCAGGAGAAGACACATGGACTAATTCTACCTACCTTCCAGCACTTCATGGATGAAGAGCAGGACACACATGTACAGCAACATCTGACTATAAGCAAGACGGCAAACATTATTGTTTAGGAAGAATACACAAACTAGGAAACATTTTGCCTGAGTCTACAGAGAAGGCAACATTCTTCTCTTCCTTCTGCGGAGCTAATTTGAGTGCAAATTACTTTTGCACTTTGAGCTCAATTTGCACCAATCTAAGTAAGCTGAAGACAAAGGCGGAAAGTGGGAGGAGGGGAGAGAAACTGGAACATTTTAAAAGCAGCTGAAACAGTGGAATGGCAGAAGAATTAATTGGGACTGGTCCTGCCAAAATAGTAAAGGTGAAGGGTAGGGTTCCATCTGACAAAACTTTACATCTCCTTGATCCAAGATCTTAGCATTATTCTCACCTGATAGGGAAGCTATGGTTCAGGGCTGATTAGCACTTGGATGAAAGACCACCAGGACAGACTAGAGATCTCCAAACAGGGCTAGGAAATAATCTTGTCCCAAGCCCTGGGGAGCTATGGCCAGTCAGAATTAATAGCCCTGGGCTAGAGGTGCTGAACATCTGAAAGCCTACAATCTAGCAGCTGACCTGTAGTTCTTACAAAGTAGAAAGGAATGGGAAAATCAGGTCCTAGATCAATTAGATTTGCTATAAGGCAGCTTATTTGGTCCTGTGTTTGTTTGCACATTTAAGTTATCATCTGATGCTGTAGTTCAGGGATGGACAACCTAGGGCCCTCTACAAGCTCTTGCACTGTAACCTTTAGAAATGTTACTTTTTTCTACAACTCCCAGAATTCATGGGGCGGAGATGTTGTCCACAGGTTCTGGACATGGTCCAAAAGGTTAACTTTTCAAGCTTCCTTCCGTCAGCCTTAGCCAGCATAGCCAACAGCAAAGAATGATGGGAACTGTGGTCCAACAACATCTGAAAGCCTACAACCTAGCAGCTGACCTGTAGTTCTTGCAAAGTAGAAAGGAATGGGCAAATCAGGTCCTGGATCAATTAGACCCAGGAAATAGTTTATATGGTGAGCCACCTTCAGTTCCACCCAGAAAGGCAGAACGTAAGTAAAACAATTTTAAAAACCTATATAAGATCTACTTTCCTCAGCTTGGCACCATGTGACTGTATTAGGTTAGTGAAAAAGCTAAATTAACACTGTTTGATTGATTCTACTTTGGTTTATACAGCAACCTTTAATAAAACTCTCAGCGTACTTTTCAATAAAATTGTTGCATAGTGTTAGCAAGCAGAGAATAATATACATAAAGAGCAAAAAGAGAAAGCTGGCATGTGAAAGAGGTGATACAAAAGAGGATGTTTAATAGGAAGATTAATGTTAGGAGCAGGAGCAAAGAGGAAAAAGTGGAAACAGTACAGAGTGAAGAGAAAAGTGTGGGTTTTCATGAAAAATCTTTTATAATAAGTAGAAATCCACGATGCCAGCTGTTCGGCTGCATTGGCAGTTTTGGAGGGATAACACTCAGTTAGGAAATGCACAACGATTTATTTGAAATGACAATCAAGGGAAACCGAAAACAGCCGAGGAAGGGAATTTCCCTTGAGGCGGGAGCGTGGGTGAAAGCGGCCAATAAATACCGGCTGGACTCCTGACTCGCCACACGCATCTCCCTCTGCCAGCAGCATCCTTGGAAAGGAGAAGGCAGAAACGCTCAGCAGCCACCCCCGAGATGATGAAGTCTGCTATCACGATCTTGCTCCTCGTCCTCAGCGCAGCTCTCCTGCAAGGTAAGATTATCTCTGCCTTCCCTTCTTCCATGTAACACCCTTGACAAAGGAGAAAGCATCCAGAGCCTTGATTACGGCTCTTTCTGGTTGTCTTGTTAGGACTACAACTCTCAGATCCCGCAAACAATATGGGCAGTGACCATACTGGCTACGGGATTTCAGGAGATTTCGTCCAAAATTTTCCAAGCCCTGTTGTAGACCCTTTTGAAGTGCTGGAAGATGGGGGGTGCATATGTTGCCTGAACATTTGCAAACGCTGATAAACTCTGCCTCCTGATGCCACAGCCACTTCTTCCCTGTTGTGATGTTTCTTTGCCTCTCCTCTATGGTTCCTGAAATGTCTGCTTCCCGCCAGAGAAATTTGATTTAGTTACTTTGGAACCCATCAGCTTAATCTCTACGGGAGAGGTTAAGCTCAGTGACTGCCAGTTGCTGACCCTTGTTCTAGAGGTGCTTAATTCGTACTTTCTCACTTGGCATCCCAATAATTTAACGTCAGGTCCTTCACAGCAGACTTTAAGATGTTTTTCTTCCTAGGGAGATTAGTGAAATGCAAATCATTTCCAAAATCAGAAACAGACAAATTACTCCGTAGATCGGAACATGAATCTTCGGATTTTCCCAGCAAAATCTGAAAGATAATGGGTTGGGGAGAGCTAGGTATGGCACCTGGAGGATTGTGGAAGAATGGTGTAGAGTAAATGTAACTAAAGGAAACTGAAATCTAGTTTTGCACACGCAAGCAAACAAAACTCAATCCCAGAAGATTAGAAGTATTCAGAGTTCACACTTCCCCACTGTTTCTTAGGGGTACAATTCCCTCGGAAAGTAATGTTTTCAAGAGACAGCCTCCTGGCCCACACAGAAGTTGTGTTGTTGTTGTTGCTGCGTGCCTTCAAGTCATTTCCAGCTTAGTCAACCCTAAGGCAAACCTATCAGTGGGTTTTCTGGGGCCGAGAGTGTGTGACGTGCCCAAGCCAGTGGGTTTCCATGGCTGGGAAGGGAACCAAAGCGTGCTCTCCGGGGTCCGGCATTAAAACCACTACATGCTGGCTCAGAAGTTGTCTTCCTGTGGTTGAACGTGCACTGTAAGACCTGCCCTACCATCTCTTGCAGGAATGCCAACCTCCAGCAGGGGGCGCTGTCTTTGCCGAGGAGGCCGCTTGCCCGCGGTCAACATGCAGAATATTGCCGAGGTGGAATACCACCGGCCAAGCGCCAGCTGTGACCAGGAAGAGTTGGTGTAAGTAGAAGATGACACAAGGGCCACCCTACGTCTCTTTCACACCGCACAGTTATCGCACTTCGGTATCACTTTAACTGTCATGGCCGCATCCTATGGAATCCTGAGAGTTTGCCGTTTTATGTGGTGCCAGCGTATTTACCCGGCGTTGTCTGGGATTTTATTTTCTCGTAGGTAACACTTGTTAGAAATACCTTAGGAATTACCTTGTCTTACCTTTAGGAGTTAGATGCAGTAGAAATAAACAGATTTGAGATCCTGTGTGTCTCTAATTCCCTCAAATGTCTTGCCCGGTATCTGTAACTTTTCCCCATATTCCCCAATCCGGTCTGTACTCACAGTTGTTAACATACAGAGGTTGGATTTGTGAGGGACTTGGTGTTAGGCCTTGTCTCCATAGCAACCAGCCTATTCAGAGCTCTCTGGCTGAGAATTCTCAAGGCCCCTCCCTGAACCGCCAGCTCCAGGATTCCACAGAATCTGCACAGCCGGCCAATCACATGAGGTCTTCTCGCCTCACACAGCCAATCGTACGAGGCCTTTGCCTGCCTGACGCAGACAGACAGACGAGCTCATTAACGAGCGTTGACTTTTATATGGTAGATTCAGAATTCTCTGCCAGGGAGCAGAAAATGGAAGTAATGATCTAAAAGTAGTCACCTGAAACAAATGATTTTTTTTAAATGAGGGACAGCGCAGTTAATTTCAAAGCTAACATAACAAAAGGGAGCAATGTCACATTATTATTGTAGTAATTTAGATTTTTAGTTCCTTTCCAAAATTATCTTTTAAAGGACAGTTTAATCCATTCTGGAGGCACTCTGACAGCAATTTTTAAAGGTTTTATTCATTCTCATCGCTTCTAAGCTTTTGTAAAAGTAGTGGAAAGTAATAAGCAATGTTAACAGAAAGCCATGTGGCAACTAATATAATCACAAGTTACCTTTTAAACATTGTAAGAAATTACGACAAAAGCATTACTCTCTAAACAGTATGACAACTAACGGGAATTGATTAGTTTCGACGGTTAAATTTTGAAGCCCTGTTCCTGTTATTTCAATGGTTTCTTTAGCCCTGATCCTAATAATCAACAGCCTGGTTTGTAATTGCTCAATTTTCTGTCTTGCAGAGTCATTTTCAAAAGAAATGGGAAGAAAAGATGCCTTGACATGGGCAGGCCACAGGCCAGGAGAATCAAAGAGGTAAGGAGCACCACAAACAGCCGGGACAGATCCAGGTCTACGGAAACAGGGCAGACGCGTGGAGGTCTAGGACCTCATCCCCGCTAGCTACCAGTGAGCCTGCTGAGGCTGCAGAAAACAAGAGGCAGAGATTTTTTGCTTTCTCTCCAATTTGTTTTTCCTCCACTGTGGTTGTTTTTAAACAAATTCAGCTGCTTTTTCCTCTATTCTGAAAGCTGGTATCTTATTCAGAGAAATCATAACAGGGATTGTTGAAATTTCATATGATTCTTATGCTCTACTCCCCATCCTGCACACCCTGGATAAACAAAACAGCAGTCAAAAGACCGGGTTATTACAACCAACGGTATTCGACACACATATTAGAAAGGTTATGGTAATAGAAAAATATTTAAGCTCAACGTAGAACATAGCAAAAGCAGCAAACAGAATGTCATTTGAAAAGGCATAATCAGTTAAATCCAGTTCATTCTGTTTTAACATTGTTTTAATTCTTTCAATCGTTCGATTATGTATTCTATGAGTTTTAACTACCTTTTTAAATTGTAAACCACTTTTGAGTCCCAAGCTGGGGAAAAAGTGGGGTATAAATAAAGATGGTGATGATGATGATGATGATGATGATGATGATCTTTGTTTCCCTTGCAGGCCATTATGAAGAAGAAGTAAAGACCTCAAGCGAGAAAAATAAAAGAATACGAAAACGTAATTGGCCTTGTCGTTACAGAGGAAGACTGAGAGTACGGTTCAAGCTGAGTCTCAGGAGCCCCAAACTTCTCCTCGAAGACTTCCTGGCAAACTCTTAAAGGACTTTGTCCTCTGTGGAGCAACTCTAATAACAACTAGCTCTGTTGAATGACCAGCCCGTTTTCATAAAGCTGCAGGGATTTTGAAGTGAAGCTATTTGACCACAGAATGTCTTTCAGGGTTAGAGTTAGTTTTATTGTAAAAGGAGATAAATACTTAACTCAAGGAAAATAATGTCATTTTTGTTGTTGTTACATTTCATTTTTCTTTTCTTTTTTTACGTTTTTAGGAACAATACTGTCCCACTATCCAGTCATGTTGTATCTTTCTATCTGGGCATTTGTGTTAGCTATTACAGTTGGAAAAAAGGCACATTCTTTGCCGGTTTTGTCCCCCTGGCACCCTCCAGATCTCTTGTACTGCAACACCCATCATAGTTCCACACCTGTAGAGGGTGCAATGATGCGGAAAACTGATGGATATTGAAGGCCTTTTGGGTGATTCTTGGTCCGAATTCTACTTTAGAATGCATTCCTGTAATCATGGTAAAGCTGCACTCCCAGTATGAATGGAGAAAGTGGATGCCCTCTTTTTAAAAAGAAAGAAGTCTTTGCTTTTGATGTGCAGGTTTTCAGAGAGAAGGACTAACAAGTACTGGAGTCAGAGAACCGACAAGGGGAAGGGGGCTTAACTCTTCTCTTTCCTGTTACAGTCCTGAGATGGATCCCTCTGGTTACTTGTACTGGGGGTGGAATCCTTGAGCTTCAAAGTAAATGAGTATGTGAAGCTAGGCATATATATGAACGTACTCTAGGTGAGCAAAAAGTAATTTGAAACCCAAACCAGCTCTTGGAATACCACTATTGCTCTGAGACCAGCACGACCAGCTTGCCTGCTTGTTACCTGTCCAACCTGTACATATGTAAATAAAGAGGTTTTTTTTTTCTAATGAGTCTTCAGTGCTTTCTCTTTCCCTCTCTTCTCTTGGATGGACAACATTCCTTTCTAAGGCCATTTCCGCACTACACTGTTCTAGTGCTATTATTCCACTTTCAACATCCTATGGAATCCTGGGGTTTGCAGTTTAGGGAGAGGTCTCAAAGGCTAGCATCAGGATAACAGACTGAACAGTCAATACAAATTATACAAATAGTACAACTCGGGCCATTTCCGCACTACACTGTTGTAGGGCTATTATTCCACTTTCAACATCCTCTGGAATCCGGGGGTTTGCAGTTTAGGGAGGGGCCTCTGGAATTCTCAGCCAGAGAGCTCTTTGGCCTCAGGAAACTACAAACCCCAGAATTCCACAGCATGTTAAAAGTGGAATAATAGCACTATAACAGTGTAGTGCAGAAATGGCCTAAGAGATGAAAGAAGCCTTTAGCTACAGTTTTGGTAACCTCACAGTCTCCCATAGTTCACAGATGAAAAGTAGGACACATAGGGTCAAGGAATATCAAAGTACAGTCAAGACGGTAAAAGTTATTAATGAGGAAAGACAGACAAGCTGGTAGAGGCTGCAGAAGTTTCCTTTTGCTTGAGCAGACAAGGGGGAGGAGGATTCTGCCTCTGCTCTCCCACAGCTGACTTAGTTGAACAGGGACTTCTCTCCACTGCAAACTCATTTTGCAGCAACTGAAATAAATTAAGGAGTACAGGGGAAAAGGGAGGAGGCAGAGAGAAACTGGGACATTTAGAAAGCAGTTGGAAAAGTGGGATGACAGAGGAGCGTTTGGGATCGTCCCTGCCAAATCGGGACACTTGGACAGGACAATAACCTACCCGCACATACACTCATCTGTCTTCTGAGTGAGTAAAGGCAGAGGAGCTCCATTCATGTAATTCTTAGACTTGAGTAGAGACAGCATTGTGCTGTCATTCCAGGGATAGAATCCATGTATAAATTGACCCCAAGAAAGCTTATTTTATAGAACTGTGCCTTCTTTTTAAGAAGACATAACCAGACCGGCAACAGGATAAAATCCACAGTTGAGCGTCACCTTTATTACGGCCAAACCAAAACGCCACAGAAATATGCAAGCTTTTGAGTTCTCCAGACCTCTTCATCAAGTTAGGTGGTACCAATAAAGGAGTGGAAGTGGGAAAGAAACAGGAAAAAAATGTCTCAAATAAGACCAGGCATGGAGGTGATAAAGTTAGATGTAAGCCCTCTCCACACAACATCCTGTGGAATTCTGGGGTCTGTAGTTTACTGAAGCCAAAGAGCTCTCTGGCTGAGAATTTTAAAGGTCCCTCCCTAAACTGCAAATCCCGGGATTCCATAGGATGTGGAAAGTGGAATAATTTGGACTGAATTACAACTATCACCAGTGGGTCGAATCTCAGCTGTGAAAATGACCATTCTTCCCAAAATGAACTTTCTATTCCAAAACCTAGCTAATATTAAAAATGACAAACCCTTTCCAGATTGGTAGAAAGAACTTTCTAAATTTATCTGGCAGGGGGAAAAAACCTCATAGTTGTTGGGGAATTGAGAGATTTTTGGTAATGAGACTCTCAATCAGCAGAGTATCTTAGTAATTGCACAAGAACAGATGACCAGTCCCACTTCTATCACTCCACCCCAAACACACTTCACCTAGCTCAAAATAAACACAAAAAACCGTTTGGTTAAAAATATAAAAGAATTTACTCACAACATCTTGTGCATAGTCTACACAGGTTCAATTCTTGAAGAAGGTAGGAAGAAAATTAAGCACTCACACGTTTGCTGAAAATAATCCCTGTTAGGAGATCTCAAAGCAAGCTTTCAGGACAAAAGGAAGGAGTAAATGGCAAGAGAACCTTTTTAAGACCAAAGAATGGGTACCTGCTGGAGGAAGAAGTGTTGACCCAAACAAACAGGAAGTTTTCTCTAGGTTATCTCTCTATGCCTACAATAAACATGCAAACAGTGTCTATTGGGTAGGAAACCTGCTTATTCCTCACTCATTAATTCTTTCAAGATTTTCTTCATCCTTATTGCCATAACTGATGTAAAAATTTTATAATCCACATGGACTTTATGTCTTGAAGGGCCCGACAGTAGGTTTGTTTGGCATGCCTACATTTGGTACAATTAGGCCAAATTTGACACACATTTCCAAAATCATTTTATTAGAAATTCCTGATTGAAAATGTCAACTTTTTTTAAAAAATTAAACTTATAAGAAAATACCTTTATGGATATCTCCTCAGGAAGCTTTCTTTGGTTGCTAAGCAGATACTAGAGGCACATGGTTGAGATACCAAGACTTGATAAAGTTTGATTCACCCTCTAACATCCAGACAAAGACAAGAGAAGAACTCTCTTGAAGGGGCCATAATTTGCAACGGTTTCCCTATTGACAAAGATATGAAAGATTCAAAATGGACTTAAATGTGGAAGGTTTTGACCTAAACACCAGTTTAAACACATTTGAAAAGATTGCATTCCAAGACTCCTCCCAGGCAATGTCTAGAATATATAAATTACTCCTCCAATATAACTTAGAGCAAGAAATAGTCCAAGAATCAATGATATCCTGGACCAAGAACATTGGACATGAAATTTTGCTGGAACATTGGGAGGTAGCATGGAAAAGGACTAACAAATTTACTCTTTCACAAGATCTAAAAGAAAACTATCTAAAAATGTTCTATAGATGGCACCTGGCTCCAGTAAAGTTGGATAAGATGTATAAAACAGGATATAAAACACTTGTTGGAAGTGTCAAGATAACATAGGTACCTTCTTCCACATGTGGTGGACTTGCCCTAAAATATCGAAGTTCTGGAAAAAGGTACACTCTTTGATAATGCAAATATTTAATGTCAATTTTCCATTAAAACCTGATGTAAATTTTCCATTAAAATCTTTCTCATAAATATAATTCAAGGTTTGGATGAAGTTTTTGTAAGAAAATATTGGAGGATTTTCTTACATATGACCTCTGCTGCTAGATTACTGTATTTGCTGGCATATAAGACGCACTTTTTTTCTTTAAAAATACCCTTTGAAAATGGGGTGCGTCTAATACACCAGCAAATATGGTAACGCTAAAAACATAGGGAATGAACCAGAAGACAAAGTTCTCCTTGTCCAAGCAAACAGGGAGGGAAGGGGTAGTGGAATCCAGGTGAAGCACTCCTTGCCTTCTCCTCCTCTCTTGTGCATTTTGACTCTCCTAGGGCCCAAGAAAAACTGGTGCAGCACTCTTTTCATTCCCCTCCTCTCCTGGTGCAGCACTTTTTTCATTCCCCTCCCCAGGGAACTAAAAAAATTTTTTTCCTGAAAAATACCACTTGAAAGTGGGGTGAATCTTATATGCCAGCACGTCTAATATGCCGGCAAATACAGTACTGCTTGCTAAATTCTGGAAGAATTCCAGGATACCAGACATCGAAGAATGGTTGTACAAATTACTCCAATTGAAAGAAGTTGATCTCTTGTCTTACAAGAGAAAAGGGAATTCAGGTAGAGTTCCCTGGAGAGCTATGGCCAGTCAGAGTTAATAGCCCTGGGCTAGAGGTACTGATGGTCTGATCTGATATAAGGCAGCTCACATGGTTTGTTTGCACATTTAAGTTATCATCTGATGCTGTAGTTCAGGGATGGACAACCTAGGGCCCTCTACAAGCTCTTGCACTGTAACCTTTAGAAATGTTACTTTTTTCTACAACTCCCAGAATTCATGGGGCGGAGATGTTGTCCACAGGTTCTGGACAGGGTCCAAAAGGTTAACTTTTCAAGCTTCCTTCCGTCAGCCTTAGCCAGCATAGCCAACAGCAAAGAATGATGGGAACTGTGGTCCCACAACATCTGAAAGCCTACAACCTAGCAGCTGACCTGTAGTTCTTACAAAGTTGAAAGGAATGGGCAAATCAGGTCCTGGATCAATTAGACCCAGGAAATAGTTTATATGGTGAGCCACCTTCGGTTCCACCCAGAAAGGCACAACGTAAGTAAAACAATTTTAAAAACCTATATAAGATCTACTTTCCTCAGCTTGGCACCATGTGACTGTATTAGGTTAGTGAAAAAGCTAAATTAACACTGTTTGATTGATTCTACTTTGGTTTATACAGCAACCTTTAATAAAACTCTCAGCGTACTTTTCAATAAAATTGTTGCATAGCGTTAGCAAGCAGAGAATAATATACATAAAGAACAAAAAGAGAAAGCTGGCATGTGAAAGAGGTGATACAAAATAGGATGTTTAATAGGAAGATTAATGTTAGGAGCAGGAGCAAAGAGGAAAAAGTGGAAACAGTACAGAGTGAAGAGAAAAGTGTGGGTTTTCATGAAAAATCTTTTATAATAAGTAGAAATCCACGATGCCAGCTGTTCGGCTGCATTGGCAGTTTTGGAGGGATAACACTCAGTTAGGAAATGGACAACGATTTATTTGAAATGACAATCAAGGGAAACCGAAAGCAGCCGAGGAAGGGAATTTCCCTTGAGGCGGGAGCGTGGGTGAAAGCGGCCAATAAATACCGGCTGGACTCCTGACTCGCCACACGCATCTCCCTCTGCCAGCAGCATCCTTGCAAAGGAGAAGGCAGAAACGCTCCGCAGCCACCCCCGAGATGATGAAGTCTGCTATCACGATCTTGCTCCTCGTCCTCAGCGCAGCTCTCCTGCAAGGTAAGATTATCTCTGCCTTCCCTTCTTCCATGTAACACCCTTGACAAGTGAGAAAGCATCCAGAGCCTTGATTACGGCTCTTTTTGGTTGTCTTGTTAGGACTACAACTCTCAGATCCCGCAAACAATATGGGCAGTGACCATACTGGCTACGGGATTTCAGGAGATTTCGTCCAAAATTTTCCAAGCCCTGTCGTAGACCCTTTTGAAGTGCTGGAAGATGGGGGGTGCATATGTTGCCTGAACATTTGCAAACGCTGATAAACTCTGCCTCCTGATGCCACAGCCACTTCTTCCCTGTTGTGATGTTTCTTTGCCTCTCCTCTACGGTTCCTGAAATGTCTGTTTCCCACCAGAGAAATTTGATTTAGTTACTTTGGAACCCATCAGCTTAATCTCTACGGGAGAGGTTAAGCTCAGTGACTGCCAGTTGCTGACCCTTGTTCTAGAGGTGCTTAATTCGTACTTTCTCACTTGGCATCCCAATAATTTAACATCAGGTCCTTCACAGCAGACTTTAAGATGTTTTTCTTCCTAGGGAGATTAGTGAAATGCAAATCATTTCCAAAATCAGAAACAGATAAATTACTCCATAGACTGGAACATGAATCTTCGGATTTTCCCAGCAAAATCTGAAAGATAATGGGTTGGGGAGAGCTATGTATGGCACCTGGAGGATTGTGGAAGAATGGTGTAGAGTAAATGTAACTAAAGGAAATTGAAATCTAGTTTTGCACACGCAAGCAAACAAAACTCAATCCCAGAACATTAGAAGTATTCAGAGTTCACACTTCCCCACTGTTTCTTAGGGGTACAATTCTCTCGGAAAGTAACGTTTTCAAGAGACAGCCTCCTGGCCCACACAGAAGTTGTGTTGTCGTTGTTGCGTGCCTTCAAGTCATTTCCAGCTTAGTCAACCCTAAGGCAAACCTATCAGTGGGTTTTCTGGGGCCGAGAGTGTGTGACGTGCCCAAGCCAGTGGGTTTCTATGGCTGGGAAGGGAACCAAAGCGTGCTCTCCGGGGTCCGGCATTAAAACCGCTACGTGCTGGCTCAGAAGTTGTCTTCCTGTGGTTGAACGTGCACAGTAAGACCCGCCCTACCATCTCTTGCAGGAATGCCAACCTCCAGCAGGGGGCGCTGTCTTTGCCGAGGAGGCCGCTTGCCCGCGGTCAACATGCAGAATATTGCCGAGGTGGAATACCACCGGCCAAGCGCCAGCTGTGACCAGGAAGAGTTGGTGTAAGTAGAAGATGACACAAGGGCCACCCTACGCCTCTTTCACACCGCACAGTTATCGCACTTTGGTATCTCTTTAACTGTCATGGCCGCATCCTACGGAATCCTGAGAGTTTGCCGTTTTATGTGGTGCTAGCGTATTTACCCGGCGTTGTCTGGGATTTTATTTTCTCGTAGGTAACACTTGTTAGAAATACCTTAGGAATTACCTTATCTTACCTTTAGGAGTTAGATGCAGTCGAAATAAACAGATTTGAGATCCCGCGTCTCTAATTCCCTCAAATGTCTTGCCCGGTATCTGTAACTCTTGCCCATATTCCCCAATCCGGTCTGTACTCACAGTTGGTAACATACAGAGGTTGGATTTGTGAGGGACTTGGCGTTAGGCCTTGTCTCCATAGCAACCAGCCTATTCAGAGCTCTCTGGCTGAGAATTCTCAAGGCCCCTCCCTGAACCGCCAGCTCCAGGATTCCACAGAATCTGCACAGCCGGCCAATCACATGAGGTCTTCTCGCCTCACACAGCCAATCGTACGAGGCCTTTGCCTGCCTGACGCAGACAGACAGACAAGCTCACTAACGAGCGCTGACTTTTATATGGTAGATTCAGAATTCTCTGCCAGGGAGCAGAAAATGGAAGTAATGATCTAAAAGTAGTTACCTGAAACAAATGATTTTTTTTAAATGAGGGACAGCGCAGTTAATTTCAAAGCTAACATAACGAAAGGGAGCAATGTCACATTATTATTGTAGCAATTTAGATTTTTAGTTCTTTTCCAAAATTATCTTTTAAAGGACAATTTAATCCATTCTGGAGGCACTCTGACAGCAATTTTTAAAGGTTTTATTCATTCTCATCGCTTCTAAGCTTTTGTAAAAGTAGTGGAAAGTAATAAGCAACGTTAACAGAAAGCCATGTAGCAACTAATATAATCACAAGTTACCTTTTAAACATTGTAAGAAATTACGACAAAAGCATTACTCTCTAAACAGTATGACAACTAACGGGAATTGATTAGTTTCGACGGTTAAATTTTGAAGCCCTGTTCCTGTTATTTCAATGGTTTCTTTAGCCCTGATCCTACTAATCAATAGCCTGGTTTGTAATTGCTCAATTTTCTGTCTTGCAGAGTCATTTTCAAAAGAAATGGGAACAAAAGATGCCTTGACATGGGCAGGCCACAGGCCAGGAGAATCAAAGAGGTAAGGAGCACCACAAACAGCCGGGACAGATCCAGGTCTACGGAAATAGGGCAGACGCGCGGAGGTCTAGGACCTCATCCCCGCTAGCTACCAGTGAGCCTGCTGAGGCTGCAGAAAACAAGAGGCAGAGACTTTTTGCTTTCTCTCCAATTTGTTTTTCCTCCACTGTGGTTGTTTTTAAACAAATTCAGCTGCTTTTTCCTCTATTCTGAAAGCTGATACCTTATTCATAGAAATCATAACAGGGATTGTTGAAATTTCATATGATTCTTATGCTCTACTCCCCATCCTGCACACCCTGGATAAACAAAACAGCAGTCAAAAGACCGGGTTATTACAACCAACGGTATTCGACACACAAATTAGAAAGGTTATTGTAGTGCAAAAATATTTAAGCTCAACGTAGAACATAGTAAAAGCAGCAAACAGAATGTCATTTGAAAAGGCATAATCAGTTAAATCCAGTTCATTCTGTTTTAACATTGTTTTAATTCTTTCAATCGTTCGATTATGTATTCTATGAGTTTTAACTACCTTTTTAAATTGTAAACCACTTTTGAGTCCCAAGCTGGGGAAAAAGTGGGGTATAAATAAAGATGGTGATGATGATGATGATGATGATGATGATGATCTTTGTTTCCCTTGCAGGCCATTATGAAGAAGAAGTAAAGACCTCAAGCGAGAAAAATAAAAGAATACGAAAACGTAATTGGCCTTGTCGTTACAGAGGAAGACTGAGAGTACGGTTCAAGCTGAGTCTCAGGAGCCCCAAACTTCTCCTCGAAGACTTCCTGGCAAACTCTTAAAGGACTGTGTCCTCTGTGGAGCAAACTCAAAAAACAACTAGCTCTGTTGAATGACCAGCCCGTTTTCATAAAGCTGCAGGGATTTTGAAGTGAAGCTATTTGACCACAGAATGTCTTTCAGGGTTAGAGTTAGTTTTATTGTAAAAGGAGATAAATACTTAACTCAAGGAAAATAATGTCATTTTTGTTGTTGTTACATTTCATTTTTCTTTTCTTTTTTTACGTTTTTAGGAACAATACTGTCCCACTATCCAGTCATGTTGTATCTTTCTATCTGGGCATTTGTGTTAGCTATTACAGTTGGAAAAAAGGCACATTCTTTGCCGGTTTTGTCCCCCTGGCACCCTCCAGATCTCTTGTACTGCAACACCCATCATAGTTCCACACCTGTAGAGGGTGCAATGATGCGGAAAACTGATGGATATTGAAGGCCTTTTGGGTGATTCTTTGTCCGAATTCTACTTTAGAATGCATTCCTGTAATCATGGTAAAGCTGCACTCCCAGTATGAATGGAGAAAGTGGATGCCCTCTTTTTAAAAAGAAAAAAGTCTTTGCTTTTGATGTGCAGGTTTTCAGAGAGAAGGACTAACAATTATTGGAGTCAGAGAACCGATAAGGGGAAGGGGGCTTAACTCTTCTCTTTCCTGTTACAGTCCTGAGATGGATCCCTCTGGTTACTTGTACTGGGGGTGGAATCCCTGAGCTTCAAAGTAAATGAGTATGTGAAGCTAGGCATATATATGAACCTACTCTAGGTGAGCAAAAAGTAATTTGAAACCAAAACCAGCTCTTGGAATACCACTATTGCTTTGAGACCAGCACGACCAGCTTGCCTGCTTGTTACCTGTCCAACCTGTACATATGTAAATAAAGAGGTTTTTTTTTTCTAATGAGTCTTCAGTGCTTTCTCTTTCCCTCTCTTCTCTTGGATGGACAACATTCCTTTCTGAGGCCATTTCCGCACTACACTGTTCTAGTGCTATTATTCCACTTTCAACATCCTATGGAATCCTGGGGTTTGCAGTTTAGGGAGAGGTCTCAAAGGCTAGCATCAGGATAACAGACTGAACAGTCAATACAAATTATACAAATAGTACAACTGGGGCCATTTCCGCACTACACTGTTGTAGGGCTATTATTCCACTTTCAACATCCTCTGGAATCCGGGGGTTTGCAGTTTAGGGAGGGGCCTCTGGAATTCTCAGCCAGAGAGCTCTTTGGCCTCAGGAAACTACAAACCCCAGAATTCCACAGCATGTTAAAAGTGGAATAATAGCACTATAACAGTGTAGTGCAGAAATGGCCTAAGAGATGAAAGAAGCCTTTAGCTACAGTTTTGGTAACCTCACAGTCTCCCATAGTTCACAGATGAAAAGTAGGACACATAGGGTCAAGGAATATCAAAGTACAGTCAAGACGGTAAAAGTTATTAATGAGGAAAGACAGACAAGCTGGTAGAGGCTGCAGAAGTTTCCTTTTGCTTGAGCAGACAAGGGGGAGGAGGATTCTGCCTCTGCTCTCCCACAGCTGACTTAGTTGAACAGGGACTTCTCTCCACTGCAAACTCATTTTGCAGCAATTGAAATAAATTAAGGAGTACAGGGGAAAAGGGAGGAGGCAGAGAGAAACTGGGACATTTAGAAAGCAGTTGGAAAAGTGGGATGACAGAGGAGCGTTTGGGATCGTCCCTGCCAAATCGGGACACTTGGACAGGACAATAACCTACCCGCACATACACTCATCTGTCTTCTGAGTGAGTAAAGGCAGAGGAGCTCCATTCATGTAATTCTTAGACTTGAGTAGAGACAGCATTGTGCTGTCATTCCAGGGATAGAATCCATGTATAAACTGACCCCAAGAAAGCTTATTTTATAGAACTGTGCCTTCTTTTTAAGAAGACATAACCAGACCGGCAACAGGATAAAATCCACAGTTGAGCGTCACCTTTATTACGGCCAAACCAAAACGCCACAGAAATATGCAAGCTTTTGAGTTCTCCAGACCTCTTCATCAAGTTAGGTGGTACCAATAAAGGAGTGGAAGTGGGAAAGAAACAGGAAAAAAATGTCTCAAATAAGACCAGGCATGGGGGTGATAAAGTTAGATGTAAGCCCTCTCCACACAACATCCTGTGGAATTCTGGGGTCTGTAGTTTACTGAAGCCAAAGAGCTCTCTGGCTGAGAATTTTAAAGGTCCCTCCCTAAACTGCAAATCCCGGGATTCCATAGGATGTGGAAAGTGGAATAATTTGGACTGAATTACAACTATCACCAGTGGGTCGAATCTCAGCTGTGAAAATGACCATTCTTCCCAAAATGAACTTTCTATTCCAAAACCTAGCTAACATTAAAAATGACAAACCCTTTCAAGATTGGTAGAAAGAACTTTCTAAATTTATCTGGCAGGGGGAAAAAACCTCATATTTGTTGGGGAATTGAGAGATTTTTGGTAATGAGACTCTCAATCAGCAGAGTATCTTAGTAATTGCACAAGAACGGAAGTTGAACAGATGACCAGTCCCACTTCTATCACTCCACCCCAAACACACTTCACCTAGCTCAAAATAAACACAAAAAACCGTTTGGTTAAAAATATAAAAGAATTTACTCACAACATCTTGTGCATAGTCTACACAGGTTCAATTCTTGAAGAAGGTAGGAAGAAAATTAAGCACTCACACGCTTGCTGAAAATAATCCCTGTTAGGAGATCTCAAAGCAAGCTTTCAGGACAAAAGGAAGGAGTAAATGGCAAGAGAACCTTTTAAGACCAAAGAATGGGTACCTGCTGGAGGAAGAAGTGTTGACCCAAACAAACAGGAAGTTTTCTCTAGGCGATCTCTCTATGCCTACAATAAACATGCAAACAGTGTCTATTGGGTAGGAAACCTGCTTATTCCTCACTCATTAATTCTTTCAAGATTTTCTTCATCCTTATTGCCATAACTGATGTAAAAATTTTATAATCCACATGGACTTTATGTCTTGAAGGGCCCGACAGTAGGTTTGTTTGGCATGCCTACATTTGGTACAATTAGGCCAAATTTGACACACATTTCCAAAATCATTTTATTAGAAATTCCTGATTGAAAATGTCAACTTTTTTAAAAAAATTAAACTTATAAGAAAATACCTTTATGGATATCTCCTCAGGAAGCTTTCTTTGGTTGCTAAGCAGATACTAGAGGCACATGGTTGAGATACCAAGACTTGATAAAGTTTGATTCACCCTCTAACATCCAGACAAAGACAAGAGAAGAACTCTCTTGAAGGGGCCATAATTTGCAATGGTTTCCCTATTGACAAAGATATGAAAGATTCAAAATGGACTTAAATGTGGAAGGTTTTGACCTAAACACCAGTTTAAACACATTTGAAAAGATTGCATTCCAAGACTCCTCCCAGGCAATGTCTAGAATATATAAATTACTCCTCCAATATAACTTAGAGCAAGAAATAGTCCAAGAATCAATGATATCCTGGACCAAGAACATTGGACATGAAATTTTGCTGGAACATTGGGAGGTAGCATGGAAAAGGACTAACAAATTTACTCTTTCACAAGATCTAAAAGAAAACTATCTAAAAATGTTCTATAGATGGCACCTGGCTCCAGTAAAGTTGGATAAGATGTATAAAACAGGATATAAAACACTTGTTGGAAGTGTCAAGATAACATAGGTACCTTCTTCCACATGTGGTGGACTTGCCCTAAAATATCGAAGTTCTGGAAAAAGGTACACTCTTTGATAATGCAAATATTTAATGTCAATTTTCCATTAAAACCTGATGTAAATTTCCCATTAAAATCTTTCTCATAAATATAATTCAAGGTTTGGATGAAGTTTTTGTAAGAAAATATTGGAGGATTTTCTTACATATGACCTCTGCTGCTAGATTACTGTATTTGCTGGCATATAAGACGCACTTTTTTTCTTTAAAAATACCCTTTGAAAATGGGGTGCGTCTAATACACCAGCAAATATGGTAACGCTAAAAACATAGGGAATGAACCAGAAGACAAAGTTCTCCTTGTCCAAGCAAACAGGGAGGGAAGGGGTAGTGGAATCCAGGTGAAGCACTCCTTGCCTTCTCCTCCTCTCTTGTGCATTTTGACTCTCCTAGGGCCCAAGAAAAACTGGTGCAGCACTCTTTTCATTCCCCTCCTCTCCTGGTGCAGCACTTTTTTCATTCCCCTCCCCAGGGAACTAAAAAAATTTTTTTCCTGAAAAATACCACTTGAAAGTGGGGTGAATCTTATATGCCAGCACGTCTAATATGCCGGCAAATACAGTACTGCTTGCTAAATTCTGGAAGAATTCCAGGATACCAGACATCGAAGAATGGTTGTACAAATTACTCCAATTGAAAGAAGTTGATCTCTTGTCTTACAAGAGAAAAGGGAATTCAGGTAGAGTTCCCTGGAGAGCTATGGCCAGTCAGAGTTAATAGCCCTGGGCTAGAGGTACTGATGGTCTGATCTGATCTAAGGCAGCTCACATGGTTTGTTTGCACATTTAAGTTATCATCTGATGCTGTAGTTCAGGGATGGACAACCTAGGGCCCTCTACAAGCTCTTGCACTGTAACCTTTAGAAATGTTACTTTTTTCTACAACTCCCAGAATTCATGGGGCGGAGATGTTGTCCACAGGTTCTGGACAGGGTCCAAAAGGTTAACTTTTCAAGCTTCCTTCCGTCAGCCTTAGCCAGCATAGCCAACAGCAAAGAATGATGGGAACTGTGGTCCCACAACATCTGAAAGCCTACAACCTAGCAGCTGACCTGTAGTTCTTACAAAGTTGAAAGGAATGGGCAAATCAGGTCCTGGATCAATTAGACCCAGGAAATAGTTTATATGGTGAGCCACCTTCGGTTCCACCCAGAAAGGCACAACGTAAGTAAAACAATTTTAAAAACCTATATAAGATCTACTTTCCTCAGCTTGGCACCATGTGACTGTATTAGGTTAGTGAAAAAGCTAAATTAACACTGTTTGATTGATTCTACTTTGGTTTATACAGCAACCTTTAATAAAACTCTCAGCGTACTTTTCAATAAAATTGTTGCATAGCGTTAGCAAGCAGAGAATAATATACATAAAGAACAAAAAGAGAAAGCTGGCATGTGAAAGAGGTGATACAAAATAGGATGTTTAATAGGAAGATTAATGTTAGGAGCAGGAGCAAAGAGGAAAAAGTGGAAACAGTACAGAGTGAAGAGAAAAGTGTGGGTTTTCATGAAAAATCTTTTATAATAAGTAGAAATCCACGATGCCAGCTGTTCGGCTGCATTGGCAGTTTTGGAGGGATAACACTCAGTTAGGAAATGGACAACGATTTATTTGAAATGACAATCAAGGGAAACCGAAAGCAGCCGAGGAAGGGAATTTCCCTTGAGGCGGGAGCGTGGGTGAAAGCGGCCAATAAATACCGGCTGGACTCCTGACTCGCCACACGCATCTCCCTCTGCCAGCAGCATCCTTGCAAAGGAGAAGGCAGAAACGCTCAGCAGCCACCCCCGAGATGATGAAGTCTGCTATCACGATCTTGCTCCTCGTCCTCAGCGCAGCTCTCCTGCAAGGTAAGATTATCTCTGCCTTCCCTTCTTCCATGTAACACCCTTGACAAGTGAGAAAGCATCCAGAGCCTTGATTACGGCTCTTTTTGGTTGTCTTGTTAGGACTACAACTCTCAGATCCCGCAAACAATATGGGCAGTGACCATACTGGCTACGGGATTTCAGGAGATTTCGTCCAAAATTTTCCAAGCCCTGTCGTAGACCCTTTTGAAGTGCTGGAAGATGGGGGGTGCATATGTTGCCTGAACATTTGCAAACGCTGATAAACTCTGCCTCCTGATGCCACAGCCACTTCTTCCCTGTTGTGATGTTTCTTTGCCTCTCCTCTACGGTTCCTGAAATGTCTGTTTCCCACCAGAGAAATTTGATTTAGTTACTTTGGAACCCATCAGCTTAATCTCTACGGGAGAGGTTAAGCTCAGTGACTGCCAGTTGCTGACCCTTGTTCTAGAGGTGCTTAATTCGTACTTTCTCACTTGGCATCCCAATAATTTAACATCAGGTCCTTCACAGCAGACTTTAAGATGTTTTTCTTCCTAGGGAGATTAGTGAAATGCAAATCATTTCCAAAATCAGAAACAGATAAATTACTCCATAGACTGGAACATGAATCTTCGGATTTTCCCAGCAAAATCTGAAAGATAATGGGTTGGGGAGAGCTATGTATGGCACCTGGAGGATTGTGGAAGAATGGTGTAGAGTAAATGTAACTAAAGGAAATTGAAATCTAGTTTTGCACACGCAAGCAAACAAAACTCAATCCCAGAACATTAGAAGTATTCAGAGTTCACACTTCCCCACTGTTTCTTAGGGGTACAATTCTCTCGGAAAGTAACGTTTTCAAGAGACAGCCTCCTGGCCCACACAGAAGTTGTGTTGTCGTTGTTGCGTGCCTTCAAGTCATTTCCAGCTTAGTCAACCCTAAGGCAAACCTATCAGTGGGTTTTCTGGGGCCGAGAGTGTGTGACGTGCCCAAGCCAGTGGGTTTCTATGGCTGGGAAGGGAACCAAAGCGTGCTCTCCGGGGTCCGGCATTAAAACCGCTACGTGCTGGCTCAGAAGTTGTCTTCCTGTGGTTGAACGTGCACAGTAAGACCCGCCCTACCATCTCTTGCAGGAATGCCAACCTCCAGCAGGGGGCGCTGTCTTTGCCGAGGAGGCCGCTTGCCCGCGGTCAACATGCAGAATATTGCCGAGGTGGAATACCACCGGCCAAGCGCCAGCTGTGACCAGGAAGAGTTGGTGTAAGTAGAAGATGACACAAGGGCCACCCTACGCCTCTTTCACACCGCACAGTTATCGCACTTTGGTATCTCTTTAACTGTCATGGCCGCATCCTATGGAATCCTGAGAGTTTGCCGTTTTATGTGGTGCTAGCGTATTTACCCGGCGTTGTCTGGGATTTTATTTTCTCGTAGGTAACACCTGTTAGAAATACCTTAGGAATTACCTTATCTTACTTTTAGGAGTTAGATGCAGTCGAAATAAAGAGATTTGAGATCCTGCATCTCTAATTCCCTAAAATGTCTTGCCCGGTATCTGTAACTTTTGCCCATATTCCCCAGTCCGGTCTGTACTCACAGTTGGTAACATACAGAGGTTGGATTTGTGAGGGACTTGGTGTTAGGCCTTGTCTCCATAGCAACCAGCCTATTCAGAGCTCTCTGGCTGAGAATTCTCAAGGCCCCTCCCTGAACCGCCAGCTCCAGGATTCCACAGAATCTGCACAGCCGGCCAATCACATGAGGTCTTCTCGCCTCACACAGCCAATCGTACGAGGCCTTTGCCTGCCTGACGCAGACAGACAGACGAGCTCACTAACGAGCGCTGACTTTTATATGGTAGATTCAGAATTCTCTGCCAGGGAGCAGAAAATGGAAGTAATGCTCTAAAAGTAGTCACCTGAAACAAATGATTTTTTTTAAATGAGGGACAATGCAGTTAATTTCAAAGCTAACATAACGAAAGGGAGCAATGTCACATTATTATTGTAGTAATTTAGATTTTTAGTTCCTTTCCAAAATTATCTTTTAAAGGACAATTTAATCCATTCTGGAGTCACTCTGACAGCAATTTTTAAAGGTTTTATTCATTCTCATCGTTTCTAAGCTTTTGTAAAAGTGGTGGAAAGTAATAAGCAACGTTAACAGAAAGCCATGTGGCAACTAATATAATCACAAGTTACCTTTTAAACGTCGTAAGAAATTACGACAAAAGCATTACTCTCTAAACAGTATGACAACTAACGGCAATTGATTAGTTTCGACGGTTAAATTTTGAAGCCCTGTTCCTGTTATTTCAATGGTTTCTTTAGCCCTGATCCTACTAATCAACAGCCTGGTTTGTAATTTCCCAATTTTCTGTCTTGCAGAGTCATTTTCAAAAGAAATGGGAACAAAAGATGCCTTGACATGGGCAGGCCACAGGCCAGGAGAATCAAAGAGGTAAGGAGCACCATAAACAGCCGGGACAGATCCAGGTCTACGGAAACAGGGCAGACGCGCGGAGGTCTAGGACCTCATCCCCGCTAGCTACCAGTGAGCCTGCTGAGGCTGCAGAAAACAAGAGGCAGAGATTTTTTACTTTCTCTCCAATTTGTTTTTCCTCCACTGTGGTTGTTTTTAAACAAATTCAGCTGCTTTTTCCTCTATTCTGAAAGCTGATACCTTATTCAGAGAAATCATAACAGGGATTGTTGAAATTTCATATGATTCTTATGCTCTACTCCCCATCCTGCACACCCTGGATAAACAAAACAGCAGTCAAAAGACCGGGTTATTACAACCAACGGTATTCGACACACAAATTAGAAAGGTTATTGTAGTGCAAAAATATTTAAGCTCAACGTAGAACATAGTAAAAGCAGCAAACAGAATGTCATTTGAAAAGGTATAATCAGTTAAATCCAGTTCATTCTGTTTTAACATTGTTTTAATTCTTTCAATCGTTCGATTATGTATTCTATGAGTTTTAACTACCTTTTTAAATTGTAAACCACTTTTGAGTCCCAAGCTGGGGAAAAAGTGGGGTATAAATAAAGACGGTGATGATGATGATGATGATGATGATGATGATCTTTGTTTCCCTTGCAGGCCATTATGAAGAAGAAGTAAAGACCTCAAGCGAGAAAAAGAAAAGAATATGAAAACGTAATTGGCCTTGTCGTCACAGAGGAAGACTGAGAGTACGGTTCAAGCTGAGTCTCAGGAGCCCCAAACTTCTCCTCGAAGACTTCCTGGCAAACTCTTAAAGGACTTTGTCCTCTGTGGAGCAAACTCTAAAAACAACTAGCTCTGTTGAATGACCAGCCCGTTTCCATAAAGCTGCAGGGATTTTGAAGTGAAGCTATTTGACCACAGAATGTCTTTCAGGGTTAGAGTTAGTTTTATTGTAAAAGGAGATAAATACTTAACTCAAGGAAAATAATGTCATTTTTGTTGTTGTTACTTTTCCTTTTTCTTTTCTTTTTTTACATTTTTAGGAACAATACTGTCCCACTATCCAGTCATGTTGTATCTTTCTATCTGGGCATTCGTGTTAGCTATTACAGTTGGAAAATAGGCACATTCTTTGCAGGTTTTGTCCCCCTGGCACCCTCCAGATCTCTTGTACTGCAACACCCATCATAGTTCCACACCTGTAGAGGGTGCAATGATGCGGAAAACTGATGGATATTGAAGGCCTTTTGGGCGATTCTTGGTCCGAATTCTACTTTAGAATGCATTCCTGTAATCATGGTAAAGCTGCACTCCCAGTATGAATGGAGAAAGTGGATGCCCTCTTTTTAAAAAGAAAAAAGTCTTTGCTTTTGATGTGCAGGTTTTCAGAGAGAAGGACTAACAATTATTGGAGTCAGAGAACCGATAAGGGGAAGGGGGCTTAACTCTTCTCTTTCCTGTTACAGTCCTGAGATGGATCCCTCTGGTTACTTGTACTGGGGGTGGAATCCTTGAGCTTCAAAGTAAATGAGTATGTGAAGCTAGGCATATATATGAACCTACTCTAGGTGAGCAAAAAGTAATTTGAAACCCAAATCAGCTCTTGGAATACCACTATTGCTCTGAGACCAGCACGACCAGCTTGCCTGCTTGTTACCTGTCCAACCTGTACATATGTAAATAAAGAGGTTTTTTTTTTCTAATGAGTCGTCAGTGCTTTCTCTTTCCCTCTCTTCTCTTGGATGGACAACGTTCCTTTCTAAGGCCATTTCTGCACTACATTGTTCTAGTGCTATTATTCCACTTTCAGCATCCTATGGAATCCTGGGGTTTGCAGTTTAGGGAGAGGTCTCAAAGGCTAGCATCGGGAGAACAGACTGAACAGTCAATACAAACTATACAAATAGTACAACTGGGGCCATTTCGGCACTACACTGTTGTAGGGCTATTATTCCACGGTCAACATCCTCTGGAATCCCAGGGTTTGCAGTTTAGGGGGGGGGCTTTGGAATTCTCAGCCAGAGAGCTCTCTGGCCTCAGGAAACTACAAACCCCAGAATTCCACAGCATGTTAAAAGTGGAAAAATAGCACTATAACAGTGTAGTGCAGAAATGGCCTAAGAGATGAAAGAAGCCTTTAGCTACAGTTTTGGTAACCTCACAGTCTCCGATAGTTCACAGATGAAAAGTAGGACACATAGGGTCAAGGAATATCAAAGGACAGTCAAGTCCGTAAAAGTTATTAATGAGGAAAGACAGACAAGCTGGTAGAGGCTGCAGAAGTTTGCTCTTGCTTGAGCAGACAAGGGGGGAGGAGGATTCTGCCTCTGCTCTCCCACAGCTGACTTAGTTGAATACGGACTTCGTTCCACTGCAAACTCATTTTGCAGCAATTGAAATAAATTAAGGAGTACAGGGGAAAAGGGAGGAGGCAGAGAGAAACTGGGACATTTATAAAGCAAAAAATGAACATTCTTCCCAAAATGAACTTTCTATTCCAAAACCCAGCTAATATTAAAAATGACAAACCCTTTCAAGATTGGTAGAAAGAACTTTCTAAATTTATCTGGCAGGAGAAAAAGACCTCATATTTGTTGGGGAATTGAGAGATTTTTGGTAATGAGACTCTCAATCAGCAGAGTATCTTAGTAACTGCACAAAAACGGAAGTTGAACAGATTACCAGTCCCACTTCTATCACTCCACCCCAAACACACTTCACCTAGCTCACAATAAACACAAAAAACCGTTTGGTTAAAAACATAAAAGAATTTACTCACAACATCTTGTGCATAGTCTACACAGGTTCAATTCTTGAAGAAGGTAGGAAGAAAATTAAGCACTCACACGCTTGCTGAAAATAATCCCTCTTAGGAGAGCTCAGAGCATGCTTTCAGGACAAAAGGAAGGAGTAAATGGCAAGAGAACCTTTTTAAGACCAAAGAATGGGTACCTGCTGGAGGAAGAGGTGTTGACCCAAACAAACAGGAAGTTTTCTCTAGCCTCTCTCTCTATGCCTACAATAAACATGCAAACAAACTAGCCAGTTAATTAAGCATGCAAAGGTTGCCACTCCCAACAGTATTAAATGGCAAAGTTTGACAGACCACAAGAACCGAGGAGGCTGCAACCTGCCAGACTTGAAAACATACTGCTATGCCTGTGGGCTTATGTGAATATTAGATTGGCTTTCTCTAAAGAATTCACAAGTTTTATGTCTTTTTAAAAATGATGATGATGATGATGATATAAATATTATTATTATTATTATTATTAGTATTAGTATTAGTATTATTGGCATTATCGCAACAAAAACAAGTATCCAAAAGCATCCATTGATAAAAGAAGTAAGCAAGAATAACAAAGAAAATAAACAAAAAAAAATTCAGGTTGTCATTGCATCTATATCTCATCTATAAGTGGTTTGATCCTTATTTCCAAATACATACATCCTTTTAGTACCACAAACAATAAGCTCAATTGTATTGTCTTATTTAAATATTAACATAGATTCCTTTTAACATAGATTCCTTTAACAAAGATTCCTTTGCTTGACCAACATTTTGTGCCCCCTTTTTAATCCATAAGACTAGCTACTGTTAGGTCTCCCCATCTGCTTCTTGTATAGTTGATTAAGGGGTCCCATGCTTTTGTATAGGAGCTCATCAATGTTCCTCTTATTAACATAGTCAGTTTGTCCATTACTGCTGTGTCTAGAAGTTTAGTTAACCATTCTTCTTCCTTGGGGATATCAGGTTGCTTCCAGTTTTTTGCACATGTAATTCTAGCCACAGGGGTCATATAAAATAATAGTCTCCCATATTTGTTTTCCACACTTCCATCCATCATGCCCAACAGATACAATTCTGGTTTCATTTTCAACCTTATACCCAAATTGTTTTCTATGAACATGTGGATTATTTTCCAATATTTTTTAGCTTTGGGGCAATTCCACCACCTGTGAAATAATCTCCCCCTTTCCCCCCAGCATTTCCAACATTTATCATCCATAGTTTTGTACATTTTCACCAATCTATCAGAGGTTAAATACCATCCCAGGTACATCTTATAAGTATTCTCTTTTACATTTTTGTTAGCAGTATATCTTAAGCTCTTATTCCAAATCTTTTCCCATTTCTCATATTCAATAGGATGGCCTACATTACGTGCCCATTGGATTGTTGATTCTTTAATGATTTCCTCCTCTGTCTCCCGCTTAAGAAGCAATTTGTATATCTTAGATATAAATTTCAGTTCGTCATCAAATATTATCGGATCGAATTCTGTTCTTTCAATTTGAAATCCATTCAAATTTTTCTCTATTTTCCATTTCTCTTTTTATTGTCTGTATAGTAACGAATGCCATTTCAGTCCATCTTCCCTAAGTTATCAAGTCTCCGTATGAAATCCATCTTCTGTAGAATATATTTTCCTTGTTGTAAAAAGCTTCATGAGGTGAAAGTCGTAATTGAGTTTTAGAGTAAAATCTCGATCTGTATTTTTTCCAAACCTTCAATAATGGTTCCTTATATAATGATGGTTAAATTTACTATGTATTCTATCCTTGTCGTATCCGAGATAAACATGCCATCCAAATAATAATCCTTTACCTTCTAACTTCAATAATTTATTTTTATTCAACTTAATCCAGTCTGGAAGCCATTCAAGACAACATGAATGAAAGTAAAGTTGTAGATTTGGGAGACCCAGACCTCCTCTTTCCTTTGCATCACACAGTATTTTATATTTAACTCTCAGGTTTTTCCCCCTCCCCAGATAAAATTGAGTATATCTTTCCGCCAATTACTGAAAACACTCTCATTTGTAATCACTGCTATTGTCTGGGACAAATACAAACATTTAGGGAGAACTGGCATTTTAATTGTGGATATCCTTCCCAAAAAGGATAGGTTCAAATTTTGCCATTTCCAGATATTGTTTTTGATCTCCTTTCATGTTTTTTCATAATTACTTTTATATAAGTCCGAGTTTTTCTTCATCAAATAGATTCCTAAATACTTTACTTTCGCCAAGACTGCATATTTAGATTTCTGACGCAATTCCTTCTCCTCCTCTTTACTGATCTTCTTTGTCGGTAAATTGGTTTTTTGTTTGTTTATTCTCAATCCAGAGAGTTCGCTGAATTCTTTTACATAAGTTTTCAACTCATCCATTTTTAATTGGGTCCTCTGATATTATAGCAATATTGTCCGCAAACTCTCTAATCTTGTATTCTTCACCTTTTTAATTTGACACCTTTAATTTTATTCTTTGTTTTAATACTTGTAATCAGAACTTCAATAGCTGTTAAAAATAATAACGGGGAAACTGGACATCCTTGTCTCATTCCCCTAGTCATTTGTATTTTCTCAGTCTTTTCCCCATTTATTAATATTTGAGCAGTCTGCTTCTGATATATAGTTTTTATACTTCTCATAAAATGACATCCCACATCCATTCTTTTTAATACTTCAAACATGAAGTCCCAACTCAAGCTATCAAAAGCTTTTGTGATGTCAAGAAATAATAGTGCCAATTGCTTCCCGGGTTGTGTTTCAAAGTACTCAATAATATTTAGAATGTATCTCATATTTTCTTTTAAGTGTCTATTGGGTAGGAAACCTGCTTGTTCCTCGCTCATTAATTCTTTCAAGATTTTCTTCATCCTTATTGCCATAACTGATGTAAAAATTTTATAATCCACATGGACTTTATGTCTTGAAGGGCCCGACAGTAGGTTTGTTTGGCATGCCTACATTTGGTACAATTAGGCCAGATTTGACACACATGTCCAAAATCATTTTATTAGAAATTCCTGATTGAAAATTTCAACTTTTTTAAAAAAATTACACTTATAAGAAAATACCTTTATGGATATCTCCTCAAGAAGCTTTCTTTGGTTGCTAAGCAGATACTAGAGGCACATGGTTGAGATACCAAGACTTCATAAAGTTTGATTCACCCTCTAACATCCAGACAAAGACAAGAGAAGAACTCTCTTGAAGGGGCCATAATTTGCAACGGTTACCCTATTGACACAGATATGAAAGATTCAAAATGGACTTAAATTTGGAAGGTTTTGACCTAAACACCAGTTTAAACACATTTGAAAAGACTGCATTCCAAGACTCCTCCCAGGCAATGTCTAGAATATATAAATTACTCCTCCAATATAACTTAGAGCAAGAAACAGTCCAAGAATCAATGATATCCTGGACCAAGAACATTGGACATGAAATTTTGCTGGAACATTGGGAGGTAGCATGGAAAAGGACTAACAAATTTACTCTTTCACAAGATGTAAAAGAAAACTATCTAAAAATGTTCTATAGATGGCACCTGGCTCCAGTAAAGTTGGATAAGATGTATAAAACAGGATATAAAACACTTGTTGGAAGTGTCAAGATAACATAGGTACATTCTTCCACATGTGGTGGACTTGCCCTAAAATATCGAAGTTCTGGAAAAAGGTACACTCTTTGATAATGCAAATATTTAATGTCAATTTTCCATTAAAACCTGATGTAAATTTTCCATTAAAATCTTTCTCATAAATATAATTCAAGGTTTGGATGAAGTTTTTGTAAGAAAATATTGGAGGATTTTCTTACATATGACCTCTGCTGCTAGATTACTGTATTTGCTGGCATATAAGACGCACTCTTTTTCTTTAAAAATACCCTTTGAAAATGGGGTGCGTCTAATACACCAGCAAATATGGTAACGCTAAAAACATAGGGAATGAACCAGAAGACAAAGTTCTCCTTGTCCAAGCAAACAGGGAGGGAAGGGGTAGTGGAATCCAGGTGAAGCACTCCTTGCCTTCTCCTCCTCTCTTGTGCATTTTGACTCTCCTAGGGCCCAAGAAAAACTGGTGCAGCACTCTTTTCATTCCCCTCCTCTCCTGGTGCAGCACTTTTTTCATTCCCCGCCCCAGGGAACTAAAAAAATTTTTTTCCTGAAAAATACCACTTGAAAGTGGGGTGAATCTTATATGCCAGCACGTCTAATATGCCGGCAAATACAGTACTGCTTGCTAAATTCTGGAAGAATTCCAGGATACCAGACATCGAAGAATGGTTGTACAAATTACTCCAATTGAAAGAAGTTGATCTCTTGTCTTACAAGAGAAAAGGGAATTCAGGTAGAGTTCCCTGGAGAGCTATGGCCAGTCACAGTTAATAGCCCTGGGCTAGAGGTACTGATGGTCTGATCTGATCTAAGGCAGCTCACATGGTTTGTTTGCACATTTAAGTTATCATCTGATGCTGTAGTTCAGGGATGGACAACCTAGGGCCCTCTACAAGCTCTTGCACTGTAACCTTTAGAAATGTTACTTTTTTCTACAACTCCCAGAATTCATGGGGCGGAGATGTTGTCCACAGGTTCTGGACATGGTCCAAAAGGTTAACTTTTCAAGCTTCCTTCCGTCAGCCTTAGCCAGCACAGCCAACAGCAAAGAATGATGGGAACTGTGGTCCCACAACATCTGAAAGCCTACAACCTAGCAGCTGACCTGTAGTTCTTACAAAGTAGAAAGGAATGGGCAAATCAGGTCCTGGATCAATTAGACCCAGGAAATAGTTTATATGGTGAGCCACCTTCGGTTCCACCCAGAAAGGCACAACGTAAGTAAAACAATTTTAAAAACCTATATAAGATCTACTTTCCCCAGCTTGGCACCACGTGACTGTATTAGGTTAGTGAAAAAGCTAAATTAACACTGTTTGATTGATTCTACTTTGGTTTATACAGCAACCTCTAATAAAACTCTCAGCGTACTTTTCAATAAAATTGTTGTACAGTGTTAGCAAGCAGAGAATAATATACATAAAGAGCAAAAAGAGAAAGCTGGCATGTGAAAGAGGTGATACAAAATAGGATGTTTAACAGGAAGATTAATGTTAGGAACAGGAGCAAAGAGGAAAAAGTGGAAACAGTACAGAGTGAAGAGAAAAGTGTGGGTTTTAATGAAAAATCTTTTATAATAAGTAGAAATCCACGATGCCAGCTATTCGGCTGCATTGGCAGTTTTGGAGGGATAACACTCAGTTAGGAAATGGACAACGATTTATTTGAAATGACAATCTAGGGAAACCGAAAGCAGCCGAGGAAGGGAATTTCCCTTGAGGCGGGAGCGTGGGTGAAAGCGGCCAATAAATACCGGCTGGACTCCTGACTCGCCACACGCATCGCCCTCTGCCAGCAGCATCCTTGGAAAGGAGAAGGCAGAAACGCTCCGCAGCCACCCCCGAGATGATGAAGTCTGCTATCACGATCTTGCTCCTCGTCCTCAGCGCAGCTCTCCTGCAAGGTAAGATTATCTCTGCCTTCCCTTCTTCCATGTAACACCCTTGACAAGTGAGAAAGCATCCAGAGTCTTGATTACGGCTCTTTTTGGTTGTCTTGTTAGGACTACAACTCTCAGATCCCGCAAACAATATGGGCAGTGACCATACTGGCTACGGGATTTCAGGAGATTTCGTCCAAAATTTTCCAAGCCCTGTCGTAGACCCTTTTGAAGTGCTGGAAGATGGGGGGTGCATATGTTGCCTGAACATTTGCAAACGCTGATAAACTCTGCCTCCTGATGCCACAGCCACTTCTTCCCTGTTGTGATGTTTCTTTGCCTCTCCTCTATGGTTCCTGAAATGTCTGTTTCCCACCAGAGAAATCTGATTTAGTTACTTTGGAACCCATCAGCTTAATCTCTACAGGACAGGTTAAGCTCAGTGACTGCCAGTTGCTGACCCTTGTTCTAGAGGTGCTTAATTCGTACTTTCTCATTTGGCCTCCCAATAATTTAACATCAGGTCCTTCACAGCAGACTTTAAGATGTTTTTCTTCCTAGGGAGATTAGTGAAATGCATATCATTTCCAAAATCAGAAACAGACAAATTACTCCATAGATCGGAATATGAATCTTCGGATTTTCCCAGCAAAATCTGAAAGATAATGGGTTGGGGAGAGCTAGGTATGGCACCTGGAGGATTGTGGAAGAATGGTGTAGAGTAAATGTAACTAAAGGAAACTGAAATCTAGTTTTGCACACGCAAGCAAACAAAACTCAATCCCAGAAGATTAGAAGTATTCAGAGTTCACACTTCCCCACTGTTTCTTAGGGGTACAATTCCCTCGGAAAGTAATTTTTCAAGAGACAGCCTCCTGGCCCACCCAGAAGTTGTGTTGTTGTTGTTGCGTGCCTTCAAGTCATTTCCAGCTTAGTCAACCCTAAGGCAAACCTATCAGCCGGTTTTCTGGGGCCGAGAGTGTGTGACGTGCCCAAGCCAGTGGGTTTCCATGGCTGGGAAGGGAACCAAAGCGTGCTCTCCGGGGTCCGGCATTAAAACCGCTACGTGCTGGCTCAGAAGTTGTCTTCCTGTGGTTGAACGTGCACTGTAAGACCTGCCCTACCATCTCTTGCAGGAATGCCAACCTCCAGCAGGGGGCGCTGTCTTTGCCGAGGAGGCCGCTTGCCTGCGGTCAACATGCAGAATATTGCCGAGGTGGAATACCACCGGCCAAGCGCCAGCTGTGACCAGGAAGAGTTGGTGTAAGTAGAAGATGACACAAGGGCCACCCTACGTCTCTTTCACACCGCACAGTTACCGCTCTTTGGTATCTCTTTAACTGTCATGGCCGCATCCTACGGAATCCTGAGAGTTTGCCGTTTTATGTGGTGCTAGCGTATTTACCCGGCGTTGTCTGGGATTTTATTTTCTCGTAGGTAACACTTGTTAGAAATACCTTAGGAATTACCTTATCTTACCTTTAGGAGTTAGATGCAGTCGAAATAAACAGATTTGAGATCCCGCGTCTCTAATTCCCTCAAATGTCTTGCCCGGTATCTGTAACTCTTGCCCATATTCCCCAATCCGGTCTGTACTCACAGTTGGTAACATACAGAGGTTGGATTTGTGAGGGACTTGGCGTTAGGCCTTGTCTCCATAGCAACCAGCCTATTCAGAGCTCTCTGGCTGAGAATTCTCAAGGCCCCTCCCTGAACCGCCAGCTCCAGGATTCCACAGAATCTGCACAGCCGGCCAATCACATGAGGTCTTCTCGCCTCACACAGCCAATCGTACGAGGCCTTTGCCTGCCTGACGCAGACAAACAGACGAGCTCACTAACGAGCGCTGACTTTTATATGGTAGATTCAGAATTCTCTGCCAGGGAGCAGAAAATGGAAGTAATGCTCTAAAAGTAGTCACCTGAAACAAATGATTTTTTTTAAATGAGGGACAGCGCAGTTAATTTCAAAGCTAACATAACAAAAGGGAGCAATGTCACATTATTATTGTAGTAATTTAGATTTTTAGTTCCTTTCCAAAATTATCTTTTAAAGGACAATTTAATCCATTCTGGAGGCACTCTGACAGCAATTTTTAAAGGTTTTGTTCATTCTCATCGCTTCTAAGCTTTTGTAAAAGTAGTGGAAAGTAATAAGCAACGTTAACAGAAAGCCATGTGGCAACTAATATAATCACAAGTTACCTTTTAAACATTGTAAGAAATTACGACAAAAGCATTACTCTCTAAACAGCATGACAACTAACGGGAATTGATTAGTTTCGACGGTTAAATTTTGAAGCCCTGTTCCTATTATTTCAATGGTTTCTTTAGCCCTGATCCTACTAATCAATAGCCTGGTTTGTAATTGCTCAATTTTCTGTCTTGCAGAGTCATTTTCAAAAGAAATGGGAACAAAAGATGCCTTGACATGGGCAGGCCACAGGCCAGGAGAATCAAAGAGGTAAGGAGCACCATAAACAGCCGGGACAGATCCAGGTCTACGGAAACAGGGCAGACGCGTGGAGGTCTAGGACCTCATCCCCGCTAGCTACCAGTGAGCCTGCTGAGGCTGCAGAAAACAAGAGGCAGAGATTTTTTGCTTTCTCTCCAATTTGTTTTTCCTCCACTGTGGTTGTTTTTAAACAAATTCAGCTGTTTTTCCCTCTATTCTGAAAGCTGATACCTTATTCAGAGAAATCATAACAGGGACTGTTGAAATTTCATATGATTCTTATGCTCTACTCCCCATCCTGCACACCCTGGATAAACAAAACAGCAGTCAGAAGACCGGGTTATTACAACCAACGGTATTCGACACACAAATTAGAAAGGTTATGGTAATAGAAAAATATTTAAACTCAACGTAGAACATAGCAAAAGCAGCAAACAGAATGTCATTTGAAAAGGCATAATCAATTAAATCCAGTTCATTCTGTTTTAACATTGTTTTAATTCTTTCAGTCGTTCGATTATGTATTCTATGAGTTTTAACTACCTTTTTAAATTGTAAACCACTTTTGAGTCCCAACCTGGGAAAAAAGTGGGGTATAAATAAAGACGGTGGTGATGATGATGATGATGATGATGATGATGATGATGATCTTTGTTTCCCTTGCAGGCCATTATGAAGAAGAAGTAAAGACCTCAAGCGAGAAAAAGAAAAGAATACCAAAACGTAATTGGCCTTGTCGTCACAGAGGAAGACTGAGAGTACGGTTCAAGCTGAGTCTCAGGAGCCCCAAACTTCTCCTCGAAGACTTCCTGGCAAACTCTTAAAGGACTTTGTCCTCTGTGGAGCAAACTCTAAAAACAACTAGCTCTGTTGAATGACCAGCCCGTTTCCATAAAGCTGCGGGGATTTTGAAGTGAAGCTATTTGACCACAGAATGTCTTTCAGGGTTAGAGTTAGTTTTATTGTAAAAGGAGATAAATACTTAACTCAAGGAAAATAATGTCATTTTTGTTGTTGTTACTTTTCCTTTTTCTTTTTTTTTTTTTACGTTTTTAGGAACAATACTGTCCCACTATCCAGTCATGTTGTATTTTTCTTTCTGGGCATTTGTGTTAGCTATCACAGTTGGAAAATAGGCACATTCTTTGCCGGTTTTGTCCCCCTGGCACCCTCCAGATCTCTTGTACTGCAACACCCATCATAGTTCCACACCTGTAGAGGGTGCAATGATGCGGAAAACTGATGGATATTGAAGGCCTTTTGGGCGATTCTTTGTCCGAATTCTACTTTAGAATGCATTCCTGTAATCATGATAAAGCTGCACTCCCAGTATGAATGGAGAAAGTGGATGCCCTCTTTTTAAAAAGAAAAAAGTCTTTGCTTTTGATGTGCAGGTTTTCAGAGAGAAAGACTAACAATTACTGGAGTCAGAGAACCGATAAGGGGAAGGGGGCTTAACTCTTCTCTTTCCTGTTACAGTCCTGAGATGGATCCCTCTGGTTACTTGTACTGGGGGTGGAATCCTTGAGCTTCAACGTAAACGAGTATGTGAAGCTAGGCATATATATGAACCTACTCTAGCTGAGCAAAAAGTAATTTGAAACCAAAACCAGCTCTTGGAATACCACTATTGCTCTCAGACCAGCACGACCAGCTTGCCTGCTTGTTACCTGTCCAACCTGTACATATGTAAATAAAGAGGTTTTTTTTTTCTAATGAGTCGTCAGTGCTTTCTCTTTCCCTCTCTTCTCTTGGATGGACAACGTTCCTTTCTAAGGCCATTTCCGCACTACATTGTTCTAGTGCTATTATTCCACTTTCAACATCCTATGGAATCCTGGGGTTTGCAGTTTAGGGAGAGGTCTCAAAGGCTAGCATCGGGAGAACAGACTGAACAGTCAATACAAATTATACAAATAGTACAACTGGGGCCATTTCCGCACTACACTGTTGTAGGGCTATTATTCCACGGTCAACATCCTCTGGAATCCCGGGGTTTGCAGTTTAGGGGGGGGCCTCTGGAATTCTCAGCCAGAGAGCTCTTTCGCCTCAGGAAACTACAAACCCCAGAATTCCACAGCATGTTAAAAGTGGAAAAATAGCACTATAACAGTGTAGTGCAGAAATGGCCTAAGAGATGAAAGAAGCCTTTAGCTACAGTTTTGGTAACCTCACAGTCTCCGATATTTCACAGCTGAAAAGTAGGACACATAGGGTCAAGGAATATCAAAGTACAGTCAAGACGGTAAATGTTATTAATGAGGAAAGACAGACAAGCTGGTAGAGGCTGCAGCAGTTTGCTTTTGCTTGAGCAGACAAGGGGGAGGAGGATTCTGCCTCTGCTCTCCCACAGCTGACTTAGTTGAACAGGGACTTCGTTCCACTGCAAACTCATTTTGCAGCAATTGAAATAAATTAAGGAGTACAGGGGAAAAGGGAGGAGACAGAGAGAAACTGGAACATTTAGAAAGCAAAAATGAACATTCTTCCCAAAATGAACTTTCTATTCCAAAACCCAGCTAATATTAAAAATGACAAAGACTGGTAGAAAGAACTTTCTAAATTTATCTGGCAGGGGGAAAAAACCTCATATTTGTTGGGGAATTGAGAGATTTTTGGTAATAAGACTCTCAATCAGCAGAGTATCTTAGTACCTGCACAAAAACAGAAGTTGAACAGATTACCAGTCCCACTTCTATCACTCCACCCCAAACACACTTCACCTAGCTCAAAATAAACACAAAAAACCGTTTGGTTAAAAATATGAAAGAATTTACTCACAAAATCTTGTGCATAGTCTACACAGGTTCAATTCTTGAAGAAGGTAGGAAGAAAATTAAGCACTCACACGCTTGCTGAGAATAATCCCTGTTAGGAGATCTCAGAGCATGCTTTCAGGACAAAAGGAAGGAGTAAATGGCAAGAGAACCTTTTTAAGACCAAAGAATGGGTACCTGCTGGAGGAAGAAGTGTTGACCCAAACAAACAGGAAGTTTTCTCTAGGCTATCTCTCTATGCCTACAATAAACATGCAAACAAACTAGCCAGTTAATTAAGCATGCAAAGGTTGCCACTCCCAACAGTATTAAATGGCAAAGTTTGACAGACCACAAGAACCGAGGAGGCTGCAACCTACCAGACTTGAAAACATACTGCTATGCCTGTGGGCTTATGTGAATATTAGATTGGCTTTCTCTAAAGAATTCACAAGTTTTATGTCTTTTTTAAAATGATGATGATGATGATGATGATCATATAAATAATAATTGTTGTTGTTGTTGTTGTTGTTGTTGTTATTGGCATTATCACAACAAAAACAAGTATCCAAAAGCATCCATTGATAAAAGAAATAAGCAAGAATAACAAAGAAAATAAACAAAAAAAAATTCAGGTTGTCATTGCATCTATATCTCATCTATAAGTGGTTTGATCCTTATTTCCAAATACATACATCCTTTTAGTACCACAAACAATAAGCTCAATTGTATTGTCTTATTTAAATATTAACACAGATTCCTTTAACAAAGATTCCTTTGCTTGACCAACATTTTGTGCCCCCTTTTTAATCTATAAGACTAGCTACTGTTAGGTCTCCCCATCTGCTTCTTGTATAGTTGATTACGGGGCCCCATGCTTTTGTATAGGAGCTCATCAATGTTCCTCTTATTGACATAGTCAGTTTGTCCATTACTGCTGTGTCTAGAAGTTTAATTAACCATTCCTCTTCCTTGCGGATATCAGGTTGCTTCCAGTTTTTTGCACATGTAATTCTAGCCGCAGTGGTCATATAAAATAATAGTCTCCCATATTTGTTTTCCATACTTCCATCCATCATGCTCAAGAGATACAATTCTGGTTTCATTTTCAACCTTATACCCAAATTGTTTTCTATGAACATGTGGATTATTTTCCAGTATTTTTTAGCTTTGGGGCAATTCCACCACCTGTGAAATAATCTCCCCCTTTCCCCCCAGCATTTCCAACATTTATCATCCATAGTTTTGTACATTTTCACCAATCTATCAGAGGTTAAATACCATCCCAGGTACATCTTATAAGTATTCTCTTTTACATTTTTGTTAGTAGTATATCTTAAGCTCTTATTCCAAATCTTTTCCCATTTCTCATATTCAATAAGATGGCCTACATTACGTACCCATTGGATTGTTGATTCTTTAATGATTTCCTCCTCTGTCTCCCACTTAAGAAGCAATTTGTATATCTTAGATATAAATTTCGGTTTGTCATCAAATATTATCGGATCGAATTCTGTTCTTTCAATTTGAAATCCATTCAAATTTTTCTCTATTTTCCATTTCCCTTTTTATTGTCTGTATAGTAACGAATGCCATTTCAGTCCATCTTCCCTAAGTTCACCCTGACTTTTGCAATCCACTTCGTTTCTTTATAATTTTATCGAGTCTCCATAGGAAATCCATCTTCCGTAGAATATATTTTCCTTGTTGTAAAAAGCTTCATGAGGTGAAAGTCATAATGGAGTTTTAGAGTAAAATCTCGATCTGTATTTTTCCCAAACCTTCAATAATGGTTTCCTTATATAATGATGGTTAAATTTACTATGTATTCTATCCTTGTCGTATCCGAGATAAGCATGCCATCCAAATAATAATCCTTTACCTTCTAACTTCAATAATTTATTTTTATTCAACTTAATCCAGTCTGGAAGCCATTCAAGACAACATGAATGAAAGTAAAGTTGTAGATTTGGGAGACCCAGACCTCCTCTTTCTTTTGCATCACACAGTATTTTATATTTAACTCTCAGTTTTTTCCCCCTCCCCAGATAAAATTGAGTATATCTTTCCGCCAGTTACTGAAAACACTCTCATTTGTAATCACTGGTATTGTCTGGGACAAATAGAAACATTTAGGGAGAACTGACATTTTAATTGTGGATATCCTTCCCAAAAAGGATAGGTTCAAATTTTTCCATTCCCAGATATTGTTTTTGATCTCCTTTCATGTTTTTTCATAATTATTTTTATATAAGTCCGAGTTTTTCTTCATCAAATAGCTTCCTAAATACTTTACTTTTGTCAAGATTGCATATTTAGATTTCTGACTCAAATCCTTCTCCTCCTCTGTACTGATATTCTTTGTCGGTAAATTGGTTTATTGTTTGTTTATTCTCAATCCAGAGAGTTCGCTGAATTCTTTTACATAAGTTTTCAACTCATCCACTTTTAATTGGGTCCTCTAATATTATAGCAATATTGTCCGCAAACTCTCTAATCTTGTATTCTTCACCTTTTTAATTTAACACCTTTAATTTTATTATTGGTTTTAATACTTGTAATCAGAACTTCAATAGCTGTTAAAAATAATAACGGGGAAATTGGACATCCTTGTCTCATTCCCCTAGTCATTTGTATTTTCTCAGTCCTTTCCTCATTTATTAATATCTGAGCAGTCTGCTTCTGGTATATAGTTTTTATACTTCTCATAAAATGACATCCCACGTCCATTCTTTTTAATACTTCAAACATGAAGTCCCAACTCAAGCTATCAAAAGCTTTTTTGATGTCAAGAAATAATAGTGCCAATTGCTCCCCGGGCTGTGTCTCAAAGTACTCAAAAATATTTAGAATGTATCTCATATTTTCTTTTAAGTGTCTATTGGGTAGGAAACCTGCTTGTTCCTCGCTCATTAATTCTTTCAAGATTTTCTTCATCCTTATTGCCATAACTGATGTAAAAATTTTATAATCCACATCAATTTTATGTCTTGAAGGGCCCGACAGTAGGTTTGATTGGCATGCCTACATTTGGTACAATTAGGCCAGATTTGACACACATGTCCAAAATCATTTTATTAGAAATTCCTGATTGAAAATTTCAACTTTTTTAAAAAAATTAAACTTATAAGAAAATACCTTTATGGATATCTCCTCAAGAAGCTTTCTTTGGTTGCTAAGCAGATACTAGAGGCACATGGTTGAGATACCAAGACTTCATAAAGTTTGATTCACCCTCTAACATCCAGACAAAGACAAGAGAAGAACTCTCTTGAAGGGGCCATACTTTGCAGTGGTTTCCCTATTGACAAAGATATGAAAGATTCAAAATGGACTTAAATTTGGAAGGTTTTGACCTAAACACCAGTTTAAACACATTTGAAAAGATTGCATTCCAAGACTCCTCCCAGGCAATGTCTAGAATATATAAATTACTCCTCCAATATAACTTAGAGCAAGAAATAGTCCAAGAATCAATGATATCCTGGACCAAGAACATTGGACATGAAATTTTGCTGGAACATTGGGAGGTAGCATGGAAAAGGACTAACAAATTTACTCTTTCACAAGATCTAAAAGAAAACTATCTAAAAATGTTCTATAGATGGCACCTGGCTCCAGTAAAGGTGGATAAGATGTATAAAACAGGATATAAAACACTTGTTGGAAGTGTCAAGATAACATAGGTACATTCTTCCACATGTGGTGGACTTGCCCTAAAATATCGAAGTTCTGGAAAAAGGTACACTCTTTGACAATGCAAATATTTAATGTCAATTTTCCATTAAAACCTGATGTAAATTTCCCATTAAAACCTTTCTCATAAATATAATTTAAGGTTTGGATGAAGTTTTTGTAAGAAAATATTGGAGGATTTTCTTACATATGACCTCTGCTGCTAGATTACTGTATTTGCTGGCATATAAGACGCACTTTTTTTCTTTAAAAATACCCTTTGAAAATGAGGTGCGTCTAATACACCAGCAAATATGGTAACGCTAAAAACATAGGGAATGAACCAGAAGACAAAGTTCTCCTTGCCCAAGCAAACAGGGAGGGAAGGGGTAGTGGAATCCAGGTGAAGCACTCCTTGCCTTCTCCTCCTCTCCTGTGCATCTTGACTCTCCTAGGGCCCAAGAAAAACTGGTGCAGCACTCTTTTCATTCCCCTCCTCTCCTGGTGCAGCACTTTTTTCATTCCCCGCACCAGGGAACTAAAACAAATTTTTTCCTCAAAAATACCACTTGAAAGTGGGGTGAATCTTATATGCCAGCACGTCTAATATGCCGGCAAATACAGTACTGCTTGCTAAATTCTGGAAGAATTCCAGGATACCAGACATCGAAGAATGGTTGTACAAATTACTCCAACTGAAAGAAGTTGATCTCTTGTCTTACAAGAGAAAAGGGAATTCAGGTAGAGTTCCCTGGAGAGCTATGGCCAGTCACAGTTAATAGCCCTGGGCTAGAGGTACTGATGGTCTGATCTGATATAAGGCAGCTCACATGGTCCTGTGTTTGTTTGCACATTTAAGTTATCATCTGATGCTGTAGTTCAGGGATGGACAACCTAGGGCCCTCTACAAGCTCTTGCACTGTAACCTTTAGAAATGTTACTTTTTTCTACAACTCCCAGAATTCATGGGGCGGGGATGTTGTCCGCAGGTTCTGGACATGGTCCAAAAGGTTAACTTTTCAAGCTTCCTTCCGTCAGCCTTAGCCAGCATAGCCAACAGCAAAGAATGATGGGAACTGTGGTCCAACAACATCTGAAAGCCTACAACCTAGCAGCTGACCTGTAGTTCTTGCAAAGTAGAAAGGAATGGGCAAATCAGGTCCTGGATCAATTAGACCCAGGAAATAGTTTATATGGTGAGCCACCTTCAGTTCCACCCAGAAAGGCACAACGTAAGTAAAACAATTTTAAAAACCTATATAAGATCTACTTTCCCCAGCTTGGCACCATGTGACTGTATTAGGTTAGTGAAAAAGCTAAATTAACACTGATTGATTGATTCTACTTTGGTTTATACAGCAACCTTTAATAAAACTCTCAGCGTACTTTTCAATAAAATTGTTGTATAGTGTTAGCAAGCAGAGAATAATATACATAAAGAGCAAAAAGAGAAAGCTGGCATGTGAAAGAGGTGCTACAAAAGAGGATGTTTAATAGGAAGATTAATGTTAGGAGCAGGAGCAAAGAGGAAAAAGTGGAAACAGTACAGAGTGAAGAGAAAAGTGTGGGTTTTCATGAAAAATCTTTTATAATAAGTAGAAATCCAAGATGCCAGCTGTTCGGCTGCATTGGCAGTTTTGGAGGGATAACACTCAGTTAGGAAATGGACAACGATTTATTTGAAATGACAATCTAGGGAAACCGAAAGCAGCCGAGGAAGGGAATTTCCCTTGAGGCGGGAGCGTGGGTGAAAGCGGCCAATAAATACCGGCTGGACTCCTGACTCGCCACACGCATCTCCCTCTGCCAGCAGCATCCTTGCAAAGGAGAAGGCAGAAACGCTCAGCAGCCACCCCCGAGATGATGAAGTCTGCTATCACGATCTTGCTCCTCGTCCTCAGCGCAGCTCTCCTGCAAGGTAAGATTATCTCTGCCTTCCCTTCTTCCATGTAACACCCTTGACAAAGGAGAAAGCATCCAGAGCCTTGATTACAGCTCTTTTTGGTTGTCTTGTTAGGACTACAACTCTCAGATCCCGCAAACAATATGGGCAGTGACCATACTGGCTACGGGACTTCAGGAGATTTCGTCCAAAATTTTCCAAGCCCTGTCGTAGACCCTTTTGAAGTGCTGGAAGATGGGGGGTGCATATGTTGCCTGAACATTTGCAAACGCTGATAAACTCTGCCTCCTGATGCCACAGCCACTTCTTCCCTGTTGTGATGTTTCTTTGCCTCTCCTCTACGGTTCCTGAAATGTCTGTTTCCCACCAGAGAAATTTGATTTAGTTACTTTGGAACCCATCAGCTTAATCTCTACGGGAGAGGTTAAGCTCAGTGACTGCCAGTTGCTGACCCTTGTTCTAGAGGTGCTTAATTCGTACTTTCTCACTTGGCATCCCAATAATTTAACATCAGGTCCTTCACAGCAGACTTTAAGATGTTTTTCTTCCTAGGGAGATTAGTGAAATGCAAATCATTTCCAAAATCAGAAACAGATAAATTACTCCATAGACTGGAACATGAATCTTCGGATTTTCCCAGCAAAATCTGAAAGATAATGGGTTGGGGAGAGCTATGTATGGCACCTGGAGGATTGTGGAAGAATGGTGTAGAGTAAATGTAACTAAAGGAAATTGAAATCTAGTTTTGCACACGCAAGCAAACAAAACTCAATCCCAGAACATTAGAAGTATTCAGAGTTCACACTTCCCCACTGTTTCTTAGGGGTACAATTCTCTCGGAAAGTAACGTTTTCAAGAGACAGCCTCCTGGCCCACACAGAAGTTGTGTTGTCGTTGTTGCGTGCCTTCAAGTCATTTCCAGCTTAGTCAACCCTAAGGCAAACCTATCAGTGGGTTTTCTGGGGCCGAGAGTGTGTGACGTGCCCAAGCCAGTGGGTTTCTATGGCTGGGAAGGGAACCAAAGCGTGCTCTCCGGGGTCCGGCATTAAAACCGCTACGTGCTGGCTCAGAAGTTGTCTTCCTGTGGTTGAACGTGCACAGTAAGACCCGCCCTACCATCTCTTGCAGGAATGCCAACCTCCAGCAGGGGGCGCTGTCTTTGCCGAGGAGGCCGCTTGCCCGCGGTCAACATGCAGAATATTGCCGAGGTGGAATACCACCGGCCAAGCGCCAGCTGTGACCAGGAAGAGTTGGTGTAAGTAGAAGATGACACAAGGGCCACCCTACGCCTCTTTCACACCGCACAGTTATCGCACTTTGGTATCTCTTTAACTGTCATGGCCGCATCCTATGGAATCCTGAGAGTTTGCCGTTTTATGTGGTGCTAGCGTATTTACCCGGCGTTGTCTGGGATTTTATTTTCTCGTAGGTAACACCTGTTAGAAATACCTTAGGAATTACCTTATCTTACTTTTAGGAGTTAGATGCAGTCGAAATAAAGAGATTTGAGATCCTGCGTCTCTAATTCCCTAAAATGTCTTGCCCGGTATCTGTAACTTTTGCCCATATTCCCCAGTCCGGTCTGTACTCACAGTTGGTAACATACAGAGGTTGGATTTGTGAGGGACTTGGTGTTAGGCCTTGTCTCCATAGCAACCAGCCTATTCAGAGCTCTCTGGCTGAGAATTCTCAAGGCCCCTCCCTGAACCGCCAGCTCCAGGATTCCACAGAATCTGCACAGCCGGCCAATCACATGAGGTCTTCTCGCCTCACACAGCCAATCGTACGAGGCCTTTGCCTGCCTGACGCAGACAGACAGACGAGCTCACTAACGAGCGCTGACTTTTATATGGTAGATTCAGAATTCTCTGCCAGGGAGCAGAAAATGGAAGTAATGCTCTAAAAGTAGTCACCTGAAACAAATGATTTTTTTTAAATGAGGGACAATGCAGTTAATTTCAAAGCTAACATAACGAAAGGGAGCAATGTCACATTATTATTGTAGTAATTTAGATTTTTAGTTCCTTTCCAAAATTATCTTTTAAAGGACAATTTAATCCATTCTGGAGTCACTCTGACAGCAATTTTTAAAGGTTTTATTCATTCTCATCGTTTCTAAGCTTTTGTAAAAGTGGTGGAAAGTAATAAGCAACGTTAACAGAAAGCCATGTGGCAACTAATATAATCACAAGTTACCTTTTAAACGTCGTAAGAAATTACGACAAAAGCATTACTCTCTAAACAGTATGACAACTAACGGCAATTGATTAGTTTCGACGGTTAAATTTTGAAGCCCTGTTCCTGTTATTTCAATGGTTTCTTTAGCCCTGATCCTACTAATCAACAGCCTGGTTTGTAATTTCCCAATTTTCTGTCTTGCAGAGTCATTTTCAAAAGAAATGGGAACAAAAGATGCCTTGACATGGGCAGGCCACAGGCCAGGAGAATCAAAGAGGTAAGGAGCACCATAAACAGCCGGGACAGATCCAGGTCTACGGAAACAGGGCAGACGCGCGGAGGTCTAGGACCTCATCCCCGCTAGCTACCAGTGAGCCTGCTGAGGCTGCAGAAAACAAGAGGCAGAGATTTTTTACTTTCTCTCCAATTTGTTTTTCCTCCACTGTGGTTGTTTTTAAACAAATTCAGCTGCTTTTTCCTCTATTCTGAAAGCTGATACCTTATTCAGAGAAATCATAACAGGGATTGTTGAAATTTCATATGATTCTTATGCTCTACTCCCCATCCTGCACACCCTGGATAAACAAAACAGCAGTCAAAAGACCGGGTTATTACAACCAACGGTATTCGACACACAAATTAGAAAGGTTATTGTAGTGCAAAAATATTTAAGCTCAACGTAGAACATAGTAAAAGCAGCAAACAGAATGTCATTTGAAAAGGTATAATCAGTTAAATCCAGTTCATTCTGTTTTAACATTGTTTTAATTCTTTCAATCGTTCGATTATGTATTCTATGAGTTTTAACTACCTTTTTAAATTGTAAACCACTTTTGAGTCCCAAGCTGGGGAAAAAGTGGGGTATAAATAAAGACGGTGATGATGATGATGATGATGATGATGATGATCTTTGTTTCCCTTGCAGGCCATTATGAAGAAGAAGTAAAGACCTCAAGCGAGAAAAAGAAAAGAATATGAAAACGTAATTGGCCTTGTCGTCACAGAGGAAGACTGAGAGTACGGTTCAAGCTGAGTTTCAGGGACCCCAAACTTCTCCTCGAAGACTTCCTGGCAAACTCTTAAAGGACTTTGTCCTCTGTGGAGCAAACTCAAAAAACAACTAGCTCTGTTGAATGACCAGCCCGTTTCCATAAAGCTGCAGGGATTTTGAAGTGAAGCTATTTGACCACAGAATGTCTTTCAGGGTTAGAGTTAGTTTTATTGTAAAAGGAGATAAATACTTAACTCAAGGAAAATAATGTCATTTTTGTTGTTGTTACATTTCCTTTTTCTTTTCTTTTTTTACGTTTTTAGGAACAATACTGTCCCACTATCCAGTCATGTTGTATCTTTCTATCTGGGCATTCGTGTTAGCTATCACAGTTGGAAAATAGGCACATTCTTTGCCGGTTTTGTCCCCCTGGCACCCTCCAGATCTCTTGTACTGCAACACCCATCATAGTTCCACACCTGTAGAGGGTGCAATGATGCGGAAAACTGATGGATATTGAAGGCCTTTTGGGCGATTCTTGGTCCGAATTCTACTTTAGAATGCATTCCTGTAATCATGATAAAGCTGCACTCCCAGTATGAATGGAGAAAGTGGATGCCCTCTTTTTAAAAAGAAAAAAGTCTTTGCTTTTGATGTGCAGGTTTTCAGAGAGAAGGACTAACAATTACTGGAGTCAGAGAACCGATAAGGGGAAGGGGGCTTAACTCTTCTCTTTCCTGTTACAGTCCTGAGATGGATCCCTCTGGTTACTTGTACTGGGGGTGGAATCCTTGAGCTTCAACGTAAACGAGTATGTGAAGCTAGGCATATATATGAACCTACTCTAGGTGAGCAAAAAGTAATTTGAAACCCAAATCAGCTCTTGGAATACCACTATTGCTTTGAGACCAGCACGACCAGCTTGCCTGCTTGTTACCTGTCCAACCTGTACATATGTAAATAAAGAGGTTTTTTTTTTCTAATGAGTCGTCAGTGCTTTCTCTTTCCCTCTCTTCTCTTGGATGGACAACGTTCCTTTCTAAGGCCATTTCCGCACTACATTGTTCTAGTGCTATTATTCCACTTTCAACATCCTATGGAATCCTGGGGTTTGCAGTTTAGGGAGAGGTCTCAAAGGCTAGCATCAGGATAACAGACTGAACAGTCAATACAAATTATACAAATAGTACAACTGGGGCCATTTCCGCACTACACTGTTGTAGGGCTATTATTCCACGGTCAACATCCTCTGGAATCCCGGGGTTTGCAGTTTAGGGGGGGGCCTTTGGAATTCTCAGCCAGAGAGCTCTTTCGCCTCAGGAAACTACAAACCCCAGAATTCCACAGGATGTTAAAAGTGGAATAATAGCACTATAACAGTGTAGTGCAGAAATGGCCTAAGAGATGAAAGAAGCCTTTAGCTACAGTTTTGGTAACCTCACAGTCTCCGATATTTCACAGCTGAAAAGTAGGACACATAGGGTCAAGGAATATCAAAGTACAGTCAAGACGGTAAAAGTTATTAATGAGGAAAGACAGACAAGCTGGTAGAGGCTGCAGCAGTTTGCTTTTGCTTGAGCTGACAAGCGGGGAGGAGGATTCTGCCTCTGCTCTCCCACAGCTGACTTAGTTGAACAGGGACTTCTCTCCACTGCAAACTCATTTTGCAGCAATTGAAATAAATTAAGGAGTACAGGGGAAAAGGGAGGAGACAGAGAGAAACTGGAACATTTAGAAAGCAAAAATGAACATTCTTCCCAAAATGAACTTTCTATTCCAAAACCCAGCTAATATTAAAAATGACAAAGATTGGTAGAAAGAACTTTCTAAATTTATCTGGCAGGGGGAAAAAACCTCATATTTGTTGGGGAATTGAGAGATTTTTGGTAATAAGACTCTCAATCAGCAGAGTATCTTAGTACCTGCACAAAAACAGAAGTTGAACAGATTACCAGTCCCACTTCTATCACTCCACCCCAAACACACTTCACCTAGCTCAAAATAAACACAAAAAACCGTTTGGTTAAAAACATAAAAGAATTTACTCACAACATCTTGTGCATAGTCTACACAGGTTCAATTCTTGAAGAAGGTAGGAAGAAAATTAAGCACTCACACGCTTGCTGAAAATAATCCCTGTTAGGAGATCTCAGAGCATGCTTTCAGGACAAAAGGAAGGAGTAAATGGCAAGAGAACCTTTTTAAGACCAAAGAATGGGTACCTGCTGGAGGAAGAAGTGTTGACCCAAACAAACAGGAAGTTTTCTCTAGCCTCTCTCTCTATGCCTACAATAAACATGCAAACAAACTAGCCAGTTAATTAAGCATGCAAAGGTTGCCACTCCCAACAGTATTAAATGGCAAAGTTTGACAGACCACAAGAACCGAGGAGGCTGCAACCTGCCAGACTTGAAAACATACTGCTATGCCTGTGGGCTTATGTGAATATTAGATTGGCTTTCTCTAAAGAATTCACAAGTTTTATGTCTTTTTTAAAATGATGCTGATGATGATGATGATCATATAAATAATAATTGTTGTTGTTGTTGTTGTTATTGGCATTATCACAACAAAAACAAGTATCCAAAAGCATCCATTGATAAAAGAAATAAGCAAGAATAACAAAGAAAATAAACAAAAAAAAATTCAGGTTGTCATTGCATCTATATCTCATCTATAAGTGGTTTGATCCTTATTTCCAAATACATACATCCTTTTAGTACCACAAACAATAAGCTCAATTGTATTGTCTTATTTAAATATTAACACAGATTCCTTTAACAAAGATTCCTTTGCTTGACCAACATTTTGTGCCCCCTTTTTAATCTATAAGACTAGCTACTGTTAGGTCTCCCCATCTGCTTCTTGTATAGTTGATTACGGGGCCCCATGCTTTTGTATAGGAGCTCATCAATGTTCCTCTTATTGACATAGTCAGTTTGTCCATTACTGCTGTGTCTAGAAGTTTAATTAACCATTCCTCTTCCTTGCGGATATCAGGTTGCTTCCAGTTTTTTGCACATGTAATTCTAGCCGCAGTGGTCATATAAAATAATAGTCTCCCATATTTGTTTTCCATACTTCCATCCATCATGCTCAAGAGATACAATTCTGGTTTCATTTTCAACCTTATACCCAAATTGTTTTCTATGAACATGTGGATTATTTTCCAGTATTTTTTAGCTTTGGGGCAATTCCACCACCTGTGAAATAATCTCCCCCTTTCCCCCCAGCATTTCCAACATTTATCATCCATAGTTTTGTACATTTTCACCAATCTATCAGAGGTTAAATACCATCCCAGGTACATCTTATAAGTATTCTCTTTTACATTTTTGTTAGTAGTATATCTTAAGCTCTTATTCCAAATCTTTTCCCATTTCTCATATTCAATAAGATGGCCTACATTACGTACCCATTGGATTGTTGATTCTTTAATGATTTCCTCCTCTGTCTCCCGCTTAAGAAGCAATTTGTATATCTTAGATATAAATTTTGGTTTGTCATCAAATATTATCGGATCGAATTCTGTTCTTTCAATTTGAAATCCATTCAAATTTTTCTCTATTTTCCATTTCTCTTTTTATTGTCTGTATAGTAACGAATGCCATTTCAGTCCATCTTCCCTAAGTTCACCTTGACTTTTGCAATCCACTTCATTTCTTTATAATTTTATCAAGTCTCCATATGAAATCCATCTTCCATAGAATATATTTTCCTTGTTGTAAAAATCTTCATGAGGTGAAAGTCATAATGGGGTTTTAGAGTAAAATCTCGATCTGTATTTTTTCCAGACCTTCAATAATGGTTTCTTTATATAATGACCGTTAAATTTACTATGTACTCTATCCTTGTCGTATCCGAGATAAGCATGCCATCCAAATAATAATCCTTTACCTTCTAACTTCAATAATTTATTTTTATTCAACTTAATCCAGTCTGGAAGCCATTCAAGACAACATGAATGAAAGTAAAGTTGTAGATTTGGGAGACCCAGACCTCCTCTTTCTTTTGCATCACACAGTATTTTATATTTAACTCTCAGGTTTTTCCCCCTCCCCAGATAAAACTGAGTATATCTTTCCGCCAATTACTGAAAATACTCTCATTTGTAATCACTGGTATTGTCTGGGACAAATAGAAACATTTAGGGAGAACTGACATTTTAATTGTGGATATCCTTCCCAAAAACGATAGGTTCAAATTTTTCCATTTCCAGATATTGTTTTTGATCTCCTTTCATGTTTTTTCATAATTATTTTTATATAAGTCCGAGTTTTTCTTCATCAAATAGATTCCTAAATACTTTACTTTTCTCAAGATTGCATATTTAGATTTCTGACTCAATTCCTTCTCCTCCTCTTTACTGATCTTCTTTGTCAGTAAATTGGTTTTTTGTTTGTTTGTTCTCAATCCAGAGAGTTCGCTGAATTCTTTTACATAGGTTTTCAACTCATCCACTTTTAATTGGGTCCTCTAATATTATAGCAATATTGTCCGCCAACTCTCTAATCTTGTATTCTTCACCTTTTAATTTAACACCTTTAATTTTATTATTTGTTTTAATACTTGTAATCAGAACTTCAATAGCTGTTAAAAATAATAACGGGGAAATTGGACATCCTTGTCTCATTCCCCTAGTCATTTGTATTTTCTCAGTCTTTTCCCCATTTATTAATATTTGAGCAGTCTGCTTCTGGTATATAGTTTTTATACTTCTCATAAAATGACATCCCACGTCCATTCTTTTTAATACTTCAAACATGAAGTCCCAACTCAAGCTATCAAAAGCTTTTGTGATGTCAAGAAATAATAGTGCCAATTGCTTCCCGGGTTGTGTCTCAAAGTACTCAATAATATTTAGAATGTATCTCATATTTTCTTTTAAGTGTCTACTGGGTAGGAAACCTGCTTGTTCCTCGCTCATTAATTCTTTCAAGATTTTCTTCATCCTTATTGCCATAACTGATGTAAAAATTTTATACTCCACATGAACTTTATGTCTTGAAGGGCCCGACAGTAGGTTTGATTGGCATGCCTACATTTGGTACAATTAGGCCAGATTTGACACAGATGTCCAAAATCATTTTATTAGAAATTCCTGATTGAAAATTTCAACTTTTTAAAAAAAATTAAACTTATAAGAAAATACCTTTATGGATATCTCCTCAAGAAGCTTTCTTTGGTTGCTAAGCAGATACTAGAGGCACATGGTTGAGATACCAAGACTTGATAAAGTTTGATTCACCCTCTAACATCCAGACAAAGACAAGAGAAGAACTCTCTTGAATCGGTCATAATTTGCAATGGTTTCCCTATTGACAAAGATATGAAAGATTCAAAATGGACTTAAATTTGGAAGGTTTTGACCGAAACACCAGTTTAAACACATTTGAAAAGATTGCATTCCAAGACTCCTCCCAGGCAATGTCTAGAATATATAAATTACGCCTCCAATATAACTTAGAGCAAGAAATAGTCAAAGAATCAATGATATCCTGGACCAAGAACACTGGACATGAAATTTTGCTGGAACATTGGGAGGTAACATGGAAAAGGACTAACAAATTTACTCTTTCACAAGATCTAAAAGAAAACTATCTAAAAATGTTCTATAGATGGCACCTGGCTCCAGTAAAGTTGGATAAGATGTATAAAACAGGATATAAAACAGTTGTTAGAAGTGTCAAGATAACATAGGTACATTCTTCCTCATGTGGTGGACTTGCCCTAAAATATCGAAGTTCTGGAAAAAGGTACACTCTTTGATAATGCAAATATTTAATGTCAATTTTCCATTAAAACCTGACGTAAATTTCCCATTAAAACCTTTCTCATAAATATAATTCAAGGTTTGGATGACGTGTTTGTAAGAAAATATTGGAGGATTTTCTTACATATGACCTCTGCTGCTAGATTACTGTATTTGCTGGCATATAAGACACACTTTTTTTCTTTAAAAATACCCTTTGAAAATGAGGTGCGTCTAATACACCAGCAAATATGGCAACGCTAAAAACACAGAGAATGAACCAGAAGCCAAAGTTCTCCTTGCCCAAGCAAACAGGGAGGGAAGGGGTAGTGGAATCCAGGTGAAGCACTCCTTGCCTTCTCCTCCTCTCTTGTGCATTTTGACTCTCCTAGGGCCCAAGAAAAACTGGTGCAGCACTCTTTTCATTCCCCTCCTCTCCTGGTGCAGCACTTTTTTCATTCCCCTCCCCAGGGAACTAAAAAAATTTTTTTCCTGAAAAATACCACTTGAAAGTGGGGTGAATCTTATATGCCAGTATGTCTAATATGCTGGCAAATACAGTACTGCTTGCTAAATTCTGGAAGAATTCCAGGGTACCAGACATCGAAGAATGGTTGTACAAATTACTCCAATTGAAAGAAGTTGATCTCTTGTCTTACAATAGAAAAGGGAATTCAGGTAGAGTTCCCTGGAGAGCTATGGCCAGTCACAGTTAATAGCCCTGGGCTAGAGGTACTGATGGTCTGATCTGATATAAGGCAGCTCACATGGTTTGTTTGCATATTTAAATTATCATCTGATGCTGTAGTTCAGGGATGGACAACCTAGGGCCCTCCAGAAGCTGTTGAACTGTAACCTTAAGAAATGTCTACAACTCCCAGAATCCATGGGGCAGGGATGTTGTCCAGGGGTTCTGGACATGGTCCAAAAGGTTAACTTTTCAAGCTTCCTTCCATTAGCCTTAGCCAGGATAGCCAACAGCAAAGAATGATAGGAAGTGTGGTCCAACAACATCTGAAAGCCTACAATCTAGCAGCTGACGTGTAGTTCTTACAAAGCAGAAAGCAATGGGCAAATCACCCTTGGGTGCTGGATCAATTAGACCCAGGAAATAGTTTATATGGTGAGCCACCTTCAGTTCCACCCAGAAAGGCAGGATGTAAGTAAAATAATATTAAAAATCTATATAAGATAGGTGGAATCTCCCTTCTTGTAATTTGAATTGCCATTGGACTAGAGAGCTATAGTCTGAAAAACGTTTTGCAATTCTGTTTCCACTGTTACTTCTCCTTTACATAGTGGTATGAAGAGAGGGACATTTGCTAGGAAGAAGTGGCAAACAGGAGAAGGAATTGAAAGGGTTGAGGCTTTAGAAATTGCATTCGCTTAATAGGAAATAGAAGAAAATAGCAGATGCACTCTTATCTTATCAGGAGCCTTAGGTATGCGCAGCCTATGTGAGACATGTATGCGCCTAACTGTGAGACATTTGAGGGAGTTAGGTACTCCCTTGGCTGGGGCATCCATCACTTTGAAAGCTGGAATCCAAGGTCTCTGTAACTTGTCTGTAACCGGTCAACTGTTGATATGTAATCACTTCTCGTACTTGTTTACTAGAGAGTATAAAAGTATGCTGATACCTGAGCTCTGGGTCTCAGATTTTGGAAACCATTCCGCCGGGACCCTGCGCAGTAAAATAAACCCGTTCTGCTTCCTACTCTATTTGCCTTCGTTTTTGGTGATCTACTACAGAATGCTTCACCTTTCCTGCAACTCCTGCATTTCTCCTACAGCTCCTTCCTGTGTTGTTACTCCTATTTGTCATTCATGTCCCATAAGGAACCCCCTTCCAATGACACCTTGCAGAGCGGACAGAACACTTTACCTCTGGTAGAGCCAAAGGGACACAAAAGTTAATCCAGAAAATTTTTGCACGTATTGCATTAAAGGTTCGAGAGAAATACACTGCATTTCTGGCTTGTTCATTCATCTCATTATAGCTGAGAACCTACACCCTGCTTGTGTAATGGAGATCTGCACTCATGTAGTTAAGTGGTGGTTGTCCTACACCACCCTTTTACTGAATAGCAGCATTGTGCAATTGTGTATCTGTGAATCTGCTTGCTCATACCCTCCAAGTGTCCCAGTTTGGTAGGTCCAATCCTGACTAATCCTGTTGTCCCACTTCTTACTTACCTTTTTAGATATGTAGGCTCTGGGTTTTATTTTTAAAATAAAGCAGTCACTTTATTCATACTCTGTCTTTTTCTCAAGACTGGGACTCACCTTAGTGAGATCTGGAATCAAGGCAGCCTTTAGTTTTTAAAAAGCAGATAAGCTAGGAGAGGTTGCAGCAGTGTGTTTCTGCTTGAGCCTACAGGGAAGGGATTTTTCCCCCTTCGGTCCTTTCCCTTCTGCTGAATTGAGTGCAAACTATTTTGCAGTTTGAACTCAGTTTGCAGCAATTTAAGTAAGACAAAGAGGGGAAACTGGAGAAGGAGAGAGAAATGGGGACACATTATAAGCAGCTGAAAAAGTGGGAAGGATAGCAGATTAATTGGGATGGTTCCTGCTGAAATGGGATTGTTAGGGGTTATCAGGTACCACTTTTTCCTGGTAAGCCTTCCATAGTTCACCAGTGACAGAGTCAATTCAAAGACAAAAAGTTTTGCCTCCCCAGATCTAGAATCAGTTCAGGTTATTAGTTTGCAGGAGTGCAGCCCATCTTTCCATTTGGCACCCCTGTTCACAATGGATAAATTCTAAGTGCAGTTGATAGATGCATGCACTAATGTTGGGCTCCATTTCCCCCTGAGGAATTTCCAAGTAAAATATTTCACAATCCTGGAAGAAAAAAGTTGCAGAAGAATTTGCAGCTGGAGGAAAACAGCTGCAGAGGGGGAGAGACCCTACAGGCCGGAAATTGGCCTGTTACCACATATATCTTCAATGTGTTCATTTTCTTTTCCTTAAAAAGATTGATTTCTCTTAAAGAATCAAGAGTGGTTTCAGTTTCAGCAGCACAAGAAGTCAGGAAAATGCAGGCAAATTTTTCTCAAAAGGAAGCCAGTCTGTTGGAAATTACCTTCTGTCCTCGTGGAACAAGAAAGAAAGGAGGGGGAAAAAGCGAATGATAGAATTAGCTTAATTCCTGCTAAGGGAAGAATTATGGGTTTGTTGCTTTTTTCTTTTTATTATAAATCGCATACTTAATGTACTTGGTATATACTATATTACAATGTCATTATGAGGAAAAACAATTAACAATTGCTTTTTCAAGCTATCCAACCCCTCTCAGGGCAGAATTAGTTTTCCTATGACTGTATTAACTTGGAGGGGAGCAGATTTGTTCCAAGGCCTGCAGTTAATATAGTGAAAGTAATGCTGTTACCCTCCCACAATTTGCTACTTGTTAGCCTGGGAGTTGTTGTTAGCCTGGGAGCAGTCATCAAGAAAGCCCTCTCCCGTGTTCTCATCAGATATATCTGTGAGGATAGTGGGACAGAGAAGATCTCAGGACATGGGCAGGATTACGTAGAGGAGGAAACAGTCCTTCCGACAACCTGGCCTTGACTTATACAGGGCTTTTGTAGGTCGAAACCAGCACTTTCAGTGTGCCCAGAAAAGCCAAAAGCCAGTGAAGCTGTTGCAAAAAGGGCACCAGAGATTAAATCCCAAAAAGGGCACCCGAGATTACATCCCAAAAAGGGCACCCGAGATTAAATCCCAAAAAGGGCACCCGAGATTACATCCCAAAAAGGGCGTCCGAGATTAAATCCCAAAAAGGGCACCCGAGATTAAATGCCAAAAAGGGCACCCGAGATTAAATTAAATAAGTTAAATCTCAATATAGGATTCCTTAAACTGCAAACTGCAGGTTAATTGCACCCAGGCGAGGAAGGATCTAGTTACAATTTTACTAACTGCAGCAAGGTTAATTATATCAAGAAAATGCAAAACTCAAGAAGATTTTCAAATAGAGGATTGGTATAAAGAAGTATGGAAAATCATGATTAATGACAGTTACCGTGTGGAATTAAGGTCAAAAAAGGAATAAGGAAAGGGAGTGATTTTAATGCAGTATGGAAGATATTCGTGGAAAAGGTGCTAGTAAAAGAGGAAGGTATTAGACCTCCACAAGAAGAGTTACAATTTTGGAAGGTGGAATAATTTGATCATTTGAATAATTTGATGGGGTACACTTAGTAGTAGTAATAGGTTAAATTTAGGGCAGAATAGGTGAATAGGAGAGAGAGAGGGGGAGAGAGAGAGAGAGTGTGTGTATTGGTAGGTAGGGTAATAAGAGTAATTAGGAAAGGATAATTAACATTTAGGAAAGATGGGAATAAAATTATGAATCTTATATTTTGAAAAGGCTAGAAATAAGAAGGAAATTACTAACAGAATATTTTGTAAATCTTAATTATGCGAATAATTAATAACAATGGGTATAACGAGAATGAGATTCAGATATATATAACCAAAATATATAATCAGTATGATTTATAATACATTGTGTAAGTAATACTATGTAAATGGAATTTGGAGAGAAATAGAAATGTAAGCAGTTTTTTAAACCTTTCCCTTCACTTTTATGTTTGTCATGTTATGTTTTTTTTCCTTACAATAAAATAAAAAAAAAAATGCAAACCCCTACATTTCATAGGATGGAATCAAGAACATTTCCGCATGACACTCTTATAGCGCGATGATTCCACTTTCAACCTCCTATGGAATCCTGGGGTTTGCAGTTCCGGGAGGGGCCGGCTGGCCCCTCCCGGAACTGCAAACCCCAGGATTCCATAGGAGGTTGAAAGTGGAATCATCGCGCTATAAGAGTGTCATGCGGAAATGGCCCAAAACAATTGAAGTGGAATCATAGCAATATAATTGTGTATGTGAAAGGACCACAGGAGTGGGTAAGTTCTGCTGTCACCCAGACTTTGTGGGGCTGCCTCCTCCACACCAATATCCTGAAAAAATCTACCCGCCCCCCTGGCAAAAGGGATCACAATAAGCCTTTTGGGAAATAGCTGGTCCTATTTATGTATCATCATCATCATTTCATTTATTATGGCAAACAGCCAGCAGAAGTTACAAATTAAAACGACAATAAGGTACAGTTGTTAAAAGCATTGACCATGAAATACAATCAACAACAAGTAAGTGGAGTTAGAATTGTAAAATTTAAGATTATAAGATTTAAAACTTAAAAATAACAAACCTATCTGAGTTGTGTTAAAATGTATTAAAATACTTAATAATCAAATAAATTTTAATAAATTAAAATAATTAATATATAAAGAGAATTTAAGAATGAGTAGTTGGGGAAAAATACATTAGTATATTCCAAAGGGTTTTAAGAAAATATGTATTAAAGTGTTAAGGTTACTCAATAGATTATCGAGTACATAAGGACCTGGAACGAAGGTTATTAAAAGACAACTGTTGAAGTAGGTAAATAACCGGTAACATTTATGTTAATACTAAGATTTTAGGTAGAAGCGTAGGAGGATAAGAAAATACAGTAAATTTTCGTATATGTCGATATAACTATGATGGAGAAATTGTTTTTAAATATTTGTTTTGTACTAAAATGATATATAAAAATGATAAATTAAAAAAATATAAAAATACTGATAAAAACTTTAATCATAAAATACAATTGACATTAGAAACAAATAGATAGAGCTAAAATTCAAATATTTAAAAAAACAAACATACAGCCACCATGGGAGAACAGCAGTCCTATTTATGTAATGTCTTGTATTTGTTTTAAGCCAGAAAATGCCTCATCAAAACAAGAAGTGAGTGGCCAACTCCAGGAAGCCCCTTGCCTTCCGATGCGCCATTCTCCGACAACTCGCTCTTTTGATGGTTCCAAATTAAAAACACGTTCCATTAATTTGATGGGGGTTCTGCACTTTCATCAGTTCTTCTCACCTAGGGAGGCTTGCTTGGGACCACTCTTGCATGTGCAGTGTTTGCAAAACAAGCTGAGAGGGGGGGAAATGGTGCCAACCCAGCTGAGAGACGTTGCAAACAGTGCACAGTCCGTCAGTCCCAAGTGGGCATCCATAAATCTTTCATGCTCCCTAGAGTACAGAACATGTGTTCCACTTTTCAACCACTTCTACTTTCTGAAAGTCACTAACCTTTCGGATAAATGGCGATAACTTGTACTCTTCATTTATAAAAGTGGACATTTCTGGCCTAAAATAGGCTTGGAGCGTTAAAAAAAAAACATAAAAATGACAAATCAAACCTCCCCAGGGCTTCTTGGAGTACAGTTTGCTATTGGGAGACAAATCTAAGAAGAACATGTGCATTCCTCCAATTGTCACAATTGACAAGGATATTTCCAGTTGACCCTCTGTCACCCCACCTTTTTCAGCTGCTTTTATTGTACTGCATGTGCAGCTCTGCTTCCACAGCTTTGGGCTGTATGTGAATGCTTTGCATTGGACAAAAATGTCCAACTGCTTCCATCAGAGAACTTAAGGCACGCATAAAAGAATTCCAGACAATCTGTTTCTAACCACTGGCATCTGATACACATTTGAAACTAAGCAGTACTTTCCTGAATTGCACTCATAAAACAGTGGATGAGTCCTCAGGATAATGCTGCAGGAACAAAAATAAGAAATTAAATTAAATTGTATGACTCTGTTCCCTCGTCATTATCCCATCAATAATCAATAATCAGTTTTAACTTGCAGAATACAATCTTTCTAGCCAAATTTGCTTCGGAAGCCTACATACAGGAAGTACCCGATTCTTCTCGGCACAAACATTGTGTCCATGGTGCTAACCACAGCAGAAAGCGAAAGCAATGAAGCTTCTTTATCAGAAGCCACTGTTTTCCTGGAAAAGGGATCTTGATCCTTGTTTGGTATTGCAGGGGATTTCCCCAAATAGGTCCTACCCCCGGAATTGTTGGCATGACATGACTGCTTGCACAGCCAATCAGCTTTTGAACAGGGAAAGAATTTTCTATTACAGATATATAACAAGTTAAAGTAGGAATTCCCTGGACTTTCCACTCCTCTCCTCCCAATCAACTCTCACCTTCTCCCTGACTGCCCTAGCTTCATCCTGTTTCTGTCTTCACAATCTGGAACTGAGGTCAGGACTTCTTGCACAGAGTTAAAATGAATAGGACTTGCATTAATTTAAGCTTCATTAATTTCAGTGGCTCTACTCTAAGCTGGACTACCATCTGGAAGCTTTGGCCCTTTCTGCACCATATCTCATTAGCGCACTCTTCTGTTATAATCCCAGCATTGCCATTTGTGTGATTGTAGCAGGTTAGGAACACTGTCTTCTGCACCCTTCTGCCTTAAGCAGATGAGAAGTGTTATTGCCATCAGTGTTCCTTCTGCACCACAGCATTGTTGGCCACTCCCTTTCCTCGCTTTCACTCCACTCCACCGTCACTGATTGGTTAGGGTTTTTTTCCTTTGGAAGCCATATTAGCGCAGCAATGTTGTAATGGCATGAAACACCAGTACGTTACTAGGCCGTACACCTCCACCCTTTGATATGGTCTAATTGGCAAAATATATTAATTGGTAGATGTGTTGGCATAAAATATAAATTATACTTATGGCTGGCAAGGCCATGTGGAAGAAAGGGACACTGGCTGGAAGTAGGTCAGAGGTGACCTCAGCATGGCCAGGTCAAAAGTTTGCTGACGTTAGCCAAGAAAACCTGACTTAATGGCTCTGAGCTAATCCTATCAACTGCCAACCTCGGAAAACAATAAGGTGCCCAGGACCCCTACTGTGTGCATATCCTACTGCAGCTAGCCCAGAAACCCCCTCTCAACCAAGACACTGAAAGCAATCAGTCCATTCCAGACCCCATTGTCTGTGTTTGCAACTCCCGCTATTCACTCGGCTGGGAGAGCAATCAACTCACTTCAGGGAGGAAAAGAGAGCATATAAACCCTTGGTTTTGAGAAATCAGTTGCAGTCAGATGAAATGCAAGACTCCACTATGTCGCTCTGAATCTTGATCTGTCTTGCCCTTAGACGGAAGTCTTAGACCCTTTTCGCACTGTACCTTTTTGGGGTGCTGGGGTTGGGGGCTCACGTGAGCAGCACAAGCTTCCTGCTTGCATGAGAGCCCCGTCTCTTCCTTTCACAGTGCAGCCTGGGACCTTCCCAGCCTGCACTGAGACAGGAAGCGCGACCGGCCTGGCTCCTGAGGCTCTGCACACAAGGTAAGTGCGCCCGGGGCCCCAGAGCAATGCGCGCCGGCACAGCATTTTCAGCTTCAAGCCGGAAATGAAAAAAATGCGTGCATGATCCGCGTCAGGCCCTTGAGCATTGCACAAATATGAGTGCGTCGTGTGGACCGCTCCTCACATGTGCGTGACCCTCAAGGGGCGCTTTTGCATCGGAAATGCCATGCGAAAAGGGCCTAAGTCACATTTCAAGCTCTTCTCTACTCTTCTGGAATGGTAACTATATAACCCCAAAAACCCTCAGCCTCTGTATCCATAATTTTTTTTCTTCCCTCTCTCCTTCAGTTAGCTCTTGTGTGAATGCTTGACTGTGTGTATCTGGTGTGCATGCATGAATGAATTCCCCCAATAAAAACACATTTTTAGCTTACTTTTTAATCTTTGGCTGATTTTTGCTTGGTCTGACCCTGGAAAAATTGGGTTGAAGGTCTCACTGGGTTACTCTGTCCCTCCTTCTGCCAATTCCTTGCATTTTGGGGGCGATTCAAGGTGTCCCCCAGGGGACCCCCAGAAGTCAGGGTAACAAGTACACTAGTGCATTTTCACACTATAATGCTTAAAAATGTATTTTAAAAAAATTAAAAATAACTCAAAGATGAAATTTAAAATAAACACAGAGAGGTGATAGATATTGACGTTATCTTGCTCTGGGAGTAGCTGAGGGAGGAACAACCTGGGCATGCCCACACTGAGAGAAATAAAATATATTTTAATTTCTGCAGTATTATTAACATGTATTACTCACATATATGTATTAGGTTATAAGTATAACACATTTTAGACATATTTACACATATATTTTAGTATATTTTGTATTTGAGCTCCAGTAATACAATAAGTCTAAGAAAGAAGATTTTAGATAGCAGTCAGCAAGGGAGGGCCTCCCAAAAAAACCTTGGAGGGTAACCGGTATATTTCAGATAAAACAGTAGGCAAGACAAGGTTGCCATCTGCAAAGGAGTAAACTGATTGATAGGGACATACCAGAACACAAAGGGGTACTTTGAAACTGCTGATAAGACACCTGGGATGTAACATGAGAAACAAGGGTACACAAGGAACAGAGCTGGCAACGGACTCAGAAATTTACTGCAGCTCAGAACCTAAAGGAGAATTACTATAAGCTTTTTCATAGATGGTACATGACACCAGAAAAATTAAAGAAGATATATAATACGGGAATAGGGCAATGTTGGAAGTGTCAAGAGAATGTCGGTACACTATTTCATATGTGGTGGTCATGTCCTAAGGCTAAAAAGTATTGGAATGAAATACATAATATGATATGTACAATCCTGAGGGTTCAACTTGATAAGATACCTGAATTATACTTATTAAATTTGACACATATGTTAGATGGAACTGCTGTAAAAAAATATTGGAGAATAATATTGTATATGATCACGACAGCTCGTATTGAATATGCAAGGTTATGGAAAACTGGGCAAATACCTACAATAGAGCAATGGTGGGTAACATTTAATGAAAATTGAAATGCAGATATAGTCTCTCAGACTAAAAGGAAAATCAGATGATGACATTAATAAAGAATGGCAAATTGTTCTGGATATGGGTTGGGTCTTGACAGTAAATAATACTTAATTCATGGTAGTATGTGTAGCTAGAAGGAGAAAAGCAGGGAAATATCATGGAACATGTAAAGTTGGATTGAAAAGCAGGAACTATCTCTATATAATAACTTATTGCGATGCATAAAGTTTATATGTCAATGACAGAACAGTTAATGGAATCCAGAGAGGTGTGGAAGATAGCTGTAACAATTCACTAAAATGTACAATGAGAAATGTTTGTTTTATATGTTGGAACTATAATAAAATTACTATAAAAAAAAAAAGAAACAAGGGTACACAAGAGAGATGCGTGATCAACGTGTGGATGGGAAATGTAACTTCTTAGGCAATTCTGATAGGCCATACCTTTGGGGTCCTATCCAATGGAATCCCAGGGGAGGGAAAACCTGCAACGGGGGCAGGGGGATAAAATCTGAGGTATTCCAAAGTGGGGGTGTCTCTCTCTCTCTCTGGGAGGCACCCGGTTCTGCAGAAAAGTATTTTTAAATAAACATTTAATGCTTCAGCCGATCCTGTGCTGAATGGTTTTATGAGTCTTTTCAGCTATTTCTTACAACACGCTGCCCACTGCTGGATTGGCAATAACAGGAACTGCCATTAAGCGCTTTTACCATAATGCAGTGAACCAGCTGATAGGATTGAAGTGCTAAAGGAGGCTCTTAATGGATTTTTTTTTTTCTGGAAATGGTGTAAAGTGGTTTTGCAACAGTTGGGGACAGAATAGCAGGTGGATAGCAACAACATAATGCGTTAGCACAACTCCTGGACCAGAAACAACCAGCTACTGTTGCGGGATAGCAATGTCGTGTGGAAAGAGTCTTTCTCTGGGGTAGAGTTTTACTGCTGATGGATAATGTCTTTCCAATGGAACAAGAACCTGGTTACTTGACTTCCAAAAAATATGACACTGTTATTTTCTATCCTCCTTTCCTTGAGCATTTTAGGACCATGTTTTACAGAGTAAATATTCTTTTGAAGGAAGGAGCACTAGAAACCTAGATGATCTTTTGTAACCACCTCTTTATTTGCAAATTGTACAGGTCATATATAATGAGGGTGGACAAGCAAGTACATGCTTAAGCAATATCTGTCCTACCCCTTCACCCACACTTTAATAGCTTCCTGTCCCCACCAAATCAAAACCGCTCTCTCAAGTTCTTGTTCTACATCCTCTGAGAGACAAAGGTGGTTTCCACTCTGTCTGAACTCACTTTGGAGTTGGATATGATTAAAGTACATGTCCATATGTCATGTGTAATTACCTATTAATTCTCCTCCCACAAATTAAAGCCAAAATTAAAGCTAATTGCTCTTAGACCTAATCGCTCTATCATCAACAGCCTGTTCAGGGCTTGCAGACTCAGGACTGTGTCTTCCCCTTCCTCTCTTCTTGCTGCCTTCTACACAAGCACTATTGTCTTTTCCAGCGAGGGATGTCTTTTCATGGCATGTCCTAAGCACAACAGTCCCATTCTGGTCATATGGCTTCAAGGGAGAGTTCAGGCTTGATTTGCTCTAATATCCATTCATCTGTCTTTTTAGCAGTCCACGGTATCTGTAGAACTTTTCTGTAGCACCACGTTTCAAACTGGTTGATTTTCTTCCTATCAGCTTTCCTCACTGTAGAGTTTTCACAACCATACATAGAAATCAGAAATTTTCCAGCTGGATGATCCTGGTTTTGGTATTTAAGGATGCTTCTAAATACCCTTTTAGAAATCTCAGCCAGAGTTCGAGTAATTCATCAAGCTGTAATGTGAGTGAAGGAAAGACAACCTCCATTACAAGCTAGGAGGTAGTCACATACACAGGAGTTCTAGCCCCTCCCGTCTGCGGACTCATGACTCTACCTCACCTGTAGCATCTCTCCCTGGACATTGCCTTATTTGGAAGGTAGTTTGTAATTGGAGGAAACCTCATATTACCTGCCCCTCTGGACATTTCCTTATATGGATGGAAGTTTCTGGACATTATCTAATATGGGGCGGGTGGTCTGCAATTGGTGGAAAAATGCCGCAGTGGGTGTGTATGCTGTTTACCTGGATAAAAAGGCCTTGCCAAGCCTCTGACCTTTGTCCCGAACCTCCGGCACCCTGCTGCAGCAGATTTATATATTTTTATACTTTTATACTTTTGTACTCAATAAGTCTGGCCTCTAGCCTTTGAACCAAGAAACGTCTGGTCATTTGCCTGTTTCTCAGAAGAAGCTGTCCTTCTTAAGGGCGTAGAAGGTGACAGTAAATCTGAGGACATCACAGGATGTTGCCATGACAGTAGAAACAAAACCATAGCACGGTACTTGGGCAGTATCAAAGAGCCCTGGGTGGTCTGCAGTAAGGGTTTCTCACTCCCAATTGTCCCAGCACAAGGGTGTCATCAAGCAGCCCTCCAGATGAACTGTAAGCCCTGGCAGTCCTACAGAGCACAGTCCATGGTGAAGAATGCTCTGAGCAACAATATCTGGAGGGATGTATTATTCCCACTCCTATTCTAACCATAGCCACAACTAAAGTTTTCTGTCTTCTGCCCCTCACTCTATCCCAACTTGTGGAAAAAAGAAAAGAAGGCAGGGAGACTGGACATGGTGCTTTGTGTAAAAGGACTTAAAAGCTTGGTTCTAAGACTGGCGATACATTCCAGGGCTAAGTATGTGCTCAGAGAAGCATCTCATCCCTTCTTTTACGAACATTAAGGACAGAGGTTAATCAGGACTGTCTCTGCCGGGTTGGAGAGTATGGCATCCTGGTGTGGAAGAATCCCATGTGTGAGTAAAAGAAAGACAATCTCCATTATGAGCCAGGAGGTAGTCACGTACATAGAAGTTCTAGCCCCCCCGCTCCCATCTGCTGACTCATGGCTCTACCTCACCTGAAGCGCCTCCTCTGGGCATTACCTAATATGGTACAGGGGGTCAATGGTTGGTTGAAAAATGCCGCAGTGGGTGTGTATACTGTTTGCCTGGGTAAAAAGGCCTTGCCCCGCCTCTGGCCTTTGTTCCCGGGCCTCCGGCACCCTGCTGCAGCAGACTCATTTTTTTTACTTTTATACTTTTGCACTCAATAAATCTGGCATTTAGCCTTTGAACCAAGAAACGTCTGGTCATTTGCCTGTTTCTCAGAAAAAGCTGTCCTTCTTTAGGGCGGAGAAGGTGACAGTTTTATGGCGCCCAACGTGGGGCCCTGCAGAGAAACGGGCAGGAGTTGAGAATCCCGCCCTGGTCAGTCCTCCTGCCCAGGCGGCTAGACGGGAAAGGCAAGCCTTTGAAAACCATCTGATCTTGGTGGCGAGCAGCGATTTTCACATCAGGTGCCAACGTCCCTCTTGTGACGTGATGGAAAAATCGTGGTGCATCCTGATCAGAGGGAAAAATAAGGCGATGCTTCCTGATTGAAGAGCTCTGAAATTCAAGGGTTGAGGTCCGGGAAGCTACGGTGATGTCACCAGCTCTCCTCTCCCCCTGGTAAGTCTCCAAAGTATAGAGACTGCCCTTAGGTAGCCACCTTTGGGCCTGAGTTCAGTTTGGAATTCCCTGTTTCAGCTTTGTGGTATGCTTGTGTGTGTGTTTGAGAGGGGGGTGTTTTGAAACGGCCAAGAAAGAGCGAGGCAGACGCTGTTTCTTCTGTCTGTCAATTGATGTGTTAATTGTCTGTTAATTGCCTGTGAATTTGCATTCCCTGTGTGTTTTGCTTTCAGTTTGCAGTAGTAGAGATGATTATGATTAGGAAAGCAGCTATGTTGGAGTGGGAGAAGGCCCATCCTCCAGGTACTGGTGGATCTGTCCCTGCAGAACAGAAATACCCCAACCAAGATCCACGTTGGGACAACAGGGCAGAGGCGGATAGGCAGAAAATGGAAGATCTGAAAGCTCTGATTATTGCTGGAATTAAATGTTCAGTTCCCCGCTCTCAGAACCCCCACAAGGCTTTTGACATTCAACAGGAAAAGGATGAGTCGCCTTCTGCCTTCCTCGAGAGATTGAAGGAACGGGCAATGAAATACTCTGGGCTAGACGTGAATGGTGAATATGGACAGAGTCTCCTTGTATTCCATTTTGTTACTAGGACTTGGCCTGACATCAGAAATAAGTTGCAGAAAATGGAGGATTGGAATGCAAGGGATATAGGTGAACTGTTAAGGGTAGCCCAGAAGGTCTATGTGAGACGGGATGAAGAAAAGCAGAAACAAAAGGCACGGGTGATGGCTGTATCAATGCAACAAGCACAGCCAGCTGTTGGCCAGGGACCTGGGAGACGTGGAAGAGGGATGGTTCATGGCGGAACGGGAAGAGGAGGACAAATGGGAAGAGAAAGGTTGGGGAAATCACAATGTGCTTACTGCAAACAGTTTGGGCACTGGCGAGCCCAATGTCCTCAGAAGAATAGGGGGAGAGGCGGAGGGAACTCTTTTCCTAATCCTTCAGCTCTTCCTTTCAATCCCCAACGTGAAACAGTCCAGCTGGCTCCAGTTGCAAACCCTCAGGACGATTCGTGGACGGACTGAGGGAGTCAGGGGCCCGGCATCCCACCCCCGGAGCCCCGGGTAACTCTGAGGGTGGGCAATGAAGACCAAGAGTTCCTGGTAGATACCGGAGCAGCCATTTCTGCTGTTACACGCCCACTACCTGTCCCTGTAGAGAAGCAAGTGACTGTTGAAGGAGCCACTGGCAGCCAGTCTGTGGTTTCTTATGCTCCAATTGAATGCCAAATTGGACACCGAGAACTAAAAGCACCTTTCTTACTGTTCCCGGAGGCCCATGTGAATCTGCTGGGGAGAGACTTGTTGTGCTTGACCAGGGCGTGCATAGAGTTTGAAGAAGATGGTACCAACACAGTAATCTTCCGGACACCTGTAGACTTTTGGCGAGGTCCAGCGCCCCCGGCGGTCACTACAAAGATTATGAATATCAATTCCACGAACATCACTTCTACAGTCTCCTCCCGAATCCCTCCAGGAATTTGGGATACAGGCCTTCCAGGACTCGCAGTTACTGTAGAGCCAGTAAAAATCAGGCTAAGAGAAGGAGCACAACCTGTATGTTTGTCCCAATATAAAATCCGTCCACACCTCAGAGAGGGACTAGCCAAGTTGATAGAGAAATTGGTTGAAGGAGGCATCATCACTCATGGGCCAATTGATTGTAGCCCTTGGAATACCCCCATCCTAGCAGTCCAAAAACCGTCGGGAGGTCTTCGTCTTGTGCATGATCTCCGCGCCGTAAACTCTGCTACCCAGGATCTACCCCAGCTTGTTCCTGATCCCTACACGCTGCTCAGCGTCTTGTCACCTACACACTCCTGGTTCACGGTTTTGGATCTAAAAGATGCATTCTTTTGCATCCCACTTCACCCTGAAAGCCAGAAAATATTTGCCTTCTCTTACCCCTTGGATGACGGCGGAAATGTCCAAAGAGCCATGTGGACTCGATTGCCACAGGGTTTCAAGAACTCTTCAGTTCTCTTTGGTCAAGCGCTAGCCCGAGATCTCCGAGACTGGCCTCGGGAACAGAACACTATTCTGCTTCAATATGTGGACGACCTGCTCTTGGCAACCGAGACCCAACTCGCCTGTGAAGAAGAGACTATTTCACTCCTGACTTTCCTGCTGGAACGAGGATACCGAGCCTCCGAGAAAAAGGCCCAGTTAATCCAGCCTAAGATCCGTTTTTTGGGCCATGACATCTCTGCAGGACAGCGAGCGTTGGCCCCTGAGCGGGTTGAGGCAATTCTTTGAATACCAACGCCCCGAACCGTCAAGGAACTCAGATCTTTCCTGGGCCTGACAGGGTTCTGCAGGCTATGGATTTGGGACTATGGAAACCTGTCTAAACCCTTGTATTCCATTATGACGGAGTCTGAGAAGGCTGGTCATAACTTACTTCCCGAGGACCCAATTATTAAGACTGCACCAGATCAACTGAAAGCCCGCCTAGCCTCTGCTCCTGCTCTGCACCTTCCTAACCCCTCAGAGCTCTTCATTCTCTTTGTAGCTGAACAGGAAGGAGTGGCAAAAGCAGTGCTCACTCAATCATCAGATCTGGCACCGAAGGTGATTGCTTACTTCAGTAAGAACCTAGATGATACTGCTCGAGGTTGGCCTGCCTGCCTGAGGGCAGTGGCAGCAGCCACTCTCATGATAAAAGAAGCATTGAAATTGACCTTTGGAGGACAACTTACGGTATACTCCCCGCATGCTCTTCGTTCCATATTGGAACTACGGGGACCAACTTGGATGACATCAGACCGCTTGGCAAAGTGCCAGGCCCTCATGCTGGAAAATGGAAGGGTTTCTGTGCTCAGAATAGAGAGAAGTAATCCGGCAGAGTACCTCCCCGAGATTCCGAAACTTGAGTTCAGCAAACCCCGCCATGATTGCGTGACCACCATAGATTTCCAGACCAAACCATGGCCAGACCTCTCTGAAACTCCCCTTCAAAATCCGGATGTCATCTGGTTCACAGATGGCTCCAGCTTTGTAGAACAAGGAATCCGACACACTGGATGGGCCGTAGTGGACCATCTTGGGACACTCGTGAGATCTGGGGCTCTACCTGCCGCTTGCTCAGCTCAAAGAGCGGAATTAGAAGCCCTGATCCAAGCAACCCGATATGCTAAAGGTCTGCGTGCAACCATCTACACGGACTCCAAGTACGTCTGGGGAGTTGTACATGCCCACGCTCAACACTGGCAGGAGAAGGGACTGCTAGACCAATCTGACAGCCCAATTAAGCATAGAAATGGTATAAAAGAATTATTGGAATCAGTCCATTTACCACAAGAACTTGCCATTGTTCACTGTAAAGGGCATCAGAAAGAAGATTCAGAAATCGCCAGAGGAAATAGATTCGCTGATGAACAAGCAAAACTAGCAGCGTGCAGAGGATCTGCTCGAGAGTGCACTGTGAACACAGTAGCCATCCCAATGCCTCCTGAGAAGATACCATACACTCCAGAAGACTACACCACAGCCAAGAACGCAGGCTACCGCCAAGTCCAGAGCTGGCTCATTCACCCTGAAACCAACCGGATTTGGATCCCAGTTTCTGTTCAGCGACCACTGGTTGAGAAGATTCATCAACAGACACATCTAGGAGAAGAAGCCTTGATACATCTGTGGAGAAGATATTTCGATGGACCATCCGTAAGATCTACTCTAGCATCTATTGTTCGTACTTGTGAAATCTGTCAACAAGTGAATCCTGCTCATGGAAATCGCCCAGACAGGGCTAGGAGACATCTGCACAACCCTTCTATATATCCAGGGCAATATTGGCAAATTGACTTCACTGAATTCCCCAGAGCCCTGGGATTTCGGTATCTGTTAGTCCTTATCTGCAAGTTCTCAGGATGGGTTGAGGCCTTTCCATGTAGGACCTGCAAGGCAAGAGAAGTTGTGAAACACCTATTGGAGTCTGTCCTACCTCGCTGGTCTCTGCCTTGTGGACTTGATTCTGACCAGGGACCCCATTTTACTTCGCGGATCCTGCAGAAACTGATGAAGACACTCAACGTCACCTGGAAATTCCACTCCCCCTACCATCCCCAAGCGAGCGGGATGGTGGAACGGATGAACTCTACGCTTAAGACTCACCTGACTAAAATTTCCCTAGAAACTGACTTACCCTGGGTTAAGGCGTTGCCTCTGGCCCTCACAAAGGCTAGAATCACTCCAAAAGGTCCTCTGAAACTCTCCCCTTTTGAGAGAGTATTTGGTCGCCCATGGCCTAGCCAATTCTGTCCGGGAAGCCTGAGGGGGGAGGTTGAGATAGGAGATGCAGTGTTACAAAAGTATGTCTGTTCCTTGGACGCTGGTCTGGCCTCTGTTTGCTTTTTGTCCTTACAGGAACGTCCTTTCAGCCTTGATGGTCCGGTGCACCACATTCAGCCTGGTGATTGGGTGGACATAAAGATCTGGGGAAGGTGACCCAAGAGGACGCCAGCGACGGACTCAAGCTGCTGTTTCGGAGAAACGCGCCAAATTTTTGATCCTTCAGAGACTTTATTTCTCAGAGTCACTCCGGAGGCTGACCTGAGACCTCAGTATTGGATTTCGAACTGTGTCTGTTAACCACTGTAGTAGTTTAGGCCTGATTACACTGACAATAGTTTCAGAACGAATTGCACTGATTGCACCGACTTATAATCTTTTTATACACTGCCTCGAAAAGTTGATGTTGTCAAAGAGACTCAACTCTTAGTTCAAGGGTACAGGATGGGCTAGTCCTTCTATGTGAGGGGGGAAAACTGTGAGTAAAAGAAAGACAATCTCCGTTATGAGCCAGGAGGTAGTCACGTACATAGAAGTTCTAGCCCCCCCGCTCACATCTGCTGACTCATGGCTCTACCTCACCTGAAGCGCCTCCTCTGGGCATTACCTAATATGGTACAGGGGGTCAATGGTTGGTTGAAAAAATGCCGCAGTGGGTGTGTATACTGTTTGCCTGGGTAAAAAGACCTTGCCCCGCCTCTGGCCTTTGTTCCCGGGCCTCCGGCACCCTACTGCAGCAGACTCATTTTTTTTACTTTTATAGTTTTGCACTCAGTAAATCTGGCATTTAGCCTTTGAACCAAGAAACGTCTGGTCATTTGCCTGTTTCTCAGAAAAAGCTGTCCTTCTTTAGGGCGGAGAAGGTGACACATGAATGCCTCATTGGATTCACAGTCTTCTTCTTATTCTGTTTTTCATTCTCTGGGTCAGGGTCAGAACCTAGTGGCAACTGGACTGCTAACTGGTAGAAATCTTTCTCCATCCACACAGCTGGCACTGTCACCATAATCGACAGGACAGAGGTTGGAAAAGCCACTTTGTTGGACTACAGCTCTCACAATCCTCCCTACTCTTGAGTTTAATGAAATGCTAATTACTTTAACGTTTAATTATGCACAAGAGTAATGGGAAGCCCTTATCTCTCTGGACATTTTGGGCTTTAACCTTCAAAACTCCCATCCACCATGGCCAGTGGTAAGGGACTGCAGAAGCTGCAGCCTGAAACATCGGGACAAAGGTTTCTCCTCCTTCATCAACCCATGGCTCACACTCCTGGACTGCAATTCCCATCAACCCTAACCAGCAGGGATGAATGGTGGGACTGGCCCGCCATGTTTCCCATCCTTGCTTTCAGGCAAATAATTATCCCAGTCTGTATCCCTTATGATGTGACTTTTTCCTCCTTTGCATACCCATATCTATGTTCCTGAGGATAACAGTCTGTGCAGTTGATGAAGTGGGCTCTGGTCCATTGACAGCTTATGCCATAAATGTGTGCTACTTAGGCCATTTCCGCACTAGACTGTTACAGTGCTGTTATTCCACTTTCAACATCCTATGGAATCCTGGGGTTTGCAGTTTAGGGAGGGGCCTCAGAGGCCCCTCCCTAAACTGCAAACCCCAGGATTCCATAGGATGTTGAAAGTGGAATAACAGCACTATAACAGTCTAGTGTGGAAATTCAACAAGATGCCACGATACTCTTTTGATGCAGCTGCTACCGAACCAACATTCGCCTGGAGCTCTGCTTCCCATAGCCAGCTGTTGAGAAAAACGGTTGCGTTTGAAAGAGTTATGACCCTTCGTCGCACCCGTAACCGCGTGACCTAAGATGGCGGCGCCCAGGGGATTGTCCATGTGGTTCTTCCGGTTAGAAAGAAGACGGGTGGATTAAAGTGGAAGCGCTGGCTGTTCCGGAGCCATGGCCGGTCGCAATAATAATAAGTTGCCCCTTAATCTGCCGCAGCTACAGAACCTGATCAAGCGGGATCCGTCTTCGTATACCGAGGAGGTGAGCGGTTGGACGGCCAAAGCTGACTTTGGGGATTGGAATAACTAAATCGGAAAGAAAATGAGGAGCTGGAGGAAGACTCACTTGCGATGTAGTAATAAAAACGGCAATGGGGTCTCAGCCCCAGTGGAATGGAATAGAGTCCACTCCCGCAGTGGAGTCTGTTTAGAAAAATAGTGTTAAGTCTTGGCACCATAAAATTAGAAGCAGAAAGTGTGTTTCTGAGCATGTACAGAAAGCACTACAACTCATTCTGCATGTTGCTGTGATGGAAGATGGAATTCACCGGTCATAAGTGGTGGTTATCGATCTGTCTTGAATTTCGAAGGGAACCTTTTATAGAAACTTTTTTTTTTTTTAAGAAAAGTGGCTAATGTAAAATAATCTTTTCCAATCTGCTATTTTCCAGATGTATGGTACTGCTGTTCCCAACATCAGCCTATCAGCCATGCTAGTTGGTGATGCTGGGAGTTGTAGTTGACACATCTAGAGAGTACCAAATTGGAGAACATTGCCTTAGACCCAGAGTTATATTTCTAAGAGGCAGGTTTCAGGAGTCAAGGCTGTGACTCCCACTATCCCCAGTTAGCATGGTCGTGTTGCTTGAGAGTGGTGGGAGTTCAATGTTTTGTTGTTGTTGCTGTGTGCCTTTGAGTTTCGAACTTATGGTGACCCTAAGGTGAACCTATCATGGGCTTTTCTGGGGCTGAGAGTGTGTGACATTCCCGACGTCACTCAGTGGGTCTCCATGGCTGAGTGAGAAATCGAACCGTAGTCTCTGGAGTCATAGCCCAGTGCTCAAACCACAACGCCACACTCACTCACAGTTCAATGTTTGGAAAGTGCTAATTTGAAGGAAGCTAATCTGCAGAATATCAGCAGAATCTGAGAGAGAGTAATAGCCTGGGTGATCAGGATCGATAGTAAAATCAGCAAACTTTCATCTCCAAAATTATCTCAGGAATACTCACAAAGAAATGCATGCTATCTTGTGATATTTTTTATTGTTGTCTCAGTCCAGGATGTTACACAGTATATACCGTAAGGAAAATCTTTTATGTACACAGCTGTGTGGTTTGATACTTCTAGCAACACTGGATCTTAACTGCCTTTTAAAAGGAATGTTCTTTTTCTTACATTCCAGCCTTCTCCTTGATCAAGCTGAAAGGGATTAAATTGTACGTGTTTTCAAAACATTTGAAAAAATTAGAATGGAAGTAATATTTTTACTCTGTGCGTATGCCTTTTGTTTCTTTCAGTTTCTTCAGCAGTACCGTCATTACCAATCCAATGTGGAGATATTCAAACTGCAGCCAGCTAAGCCTAATAAAGACCTGGCTGAACTAGTGATGTTCTTGGCACAGGTAAAGTGACATGATTTGTGGGTACATGTGTGTAGAAAGTTTTGCTTGGATTGGTTGGGTCTGTTGTAGAAAAGAAAAATAGAATTATCAGAGACCTATAAACATCTAGAAGATGTTATTTACTGACAACTTAAATAAACAGTTGGAGAGATCTTATTTTTGTTTTAAAAAATAAAAAATAAAACATCAACATACAATAATAGTAGTTCTGGACAAAGGAATGGAGTAAGAAATGTTGGTGGGGGTTGGAGGAATGATTATGATAGGCAGAGATGAAAGTGCAAAACTTAGGGAAGAGGGGTTGAACTCCCAGAATCCATTAGCAGCGTCACCATCCATCCAGGTTGGCTAATGAATGAATTCTGGGAGTTGTAATCCAAATGGGTAACATTCCCGGGCTTTGCAAGTTAGGGCCAGATAGATGATTGACAATATATAGGAGAACTTTCAGCTGAGCTTTGTGTTGCAAGATGTAGAAAAAAAAGTCCTGTATCCTGTCCCCACTCCCCTCCCCACCTGCCATTCTCCTTAGCTTTGGAGTAGACTGACTGCCTTTAGGTTAAAATAGTTACTTCCTTTCCTTACACCTGTTACTCATGATACATCCTATGCATTTAACAATTAAGATACGTAATATCTGTTAAAAAAATGGAATGTGCTATGGAGATGTTTTCTGTCATCTGTTCTTTTAATTTGAGACAGGTTGGCCATTGTTACCCTCAACATCTTGCAGACTTTCCACAACAATTGAAGGAGCTTCTCTCCTATAATCACACAGTCTTGGATGCTGATCTTCGGATGGTGAGTCTCATGTTAAAATATTAAAATTTGCAGAGCGTGGAAAACTTTTTTAACTATAACATCCAGAAGCCATCAGCCAGTATGGTCAGAATAGGGGAGAACAAGGAGAGAATGTTTCTAAAGAAGGGGAAACTCAGAATTTAGGAATACACATGAAGATTTTTAAAGATTCTTTCAACCCTGGCACTACTCCTGAGTATCAGTTTTATGTTATGACATTTTATTATATGATCACAGTCTGTGATAACTTCTTACCTCCTTTTGCAGACCTTTTGCAAAGCTTTGATCTTGTTACGGAATAAGAACTTAATTAACCCTACAAGCTTGTTGGAGCTTTTCTTTGAACTCCTTCGTTGCCATGATAAACTCTTACGAAAAGTGAGTAGCAAATTTTTTGTACTTCTCCTTCCCTAAATCATCCTTGTCAGCTTTGATGAAATGTGAAAATTTTTAATAAGATTCTGAAAAGAAGTGACATGTATCTTCCATAAATGACTTGGAGTATCGACTTATAAGATTTCATCATTCACATCAACCCAGTGGACCTTTTTTAGGGAGTGGCGGTATAATCTATTTGGCAACCTATTGTGCTCCTTAATCTCTGGGGCTGCGTGAGATGTTGATGGATGTTCTCCTATGTCCAAAAAATGGCAACCTTTTTGTTGGAGCAGTTGATGTTTGACTTGGACCAAGGAGTCCTGCATTCAGATCACTCCCTCTCCATAAAACTCCTTGGTATACATTGGAGCAGTCTCCATTTTTGAGTCTAACCTGTCACACAGAATGGTGCATCTTTGCTATAGCTCCTTTTACTTGGAGGAACTTTTTAAGGATTTCCAGCATTTTCTCCGCCAGTGTTAATGAACATTGATATTCATTTTTTTGCAGACACTGTACACTCACATTGTGACGGATATCAAGAACATCAATGCGAAACACAAAAATAATAAATTGAACACAGTAAGTTGTCTTCCATTTTTTGGATCAGGTTTGACTTTGGGTTAGTACTGAAAATGATTATTCACTTGATAGTCTTTTCTCCTTGTTTTCAGACACTTCAGAATTTTATGTATACAATGCTACAAGATAGCAATCCGACGGCAGCCAAAATATCATTGGATGTGATGATAGAGCTGTACAGAAGAAATATCTGGTAGGTCTCAAACAGATTTCAAAGTATCAGAATACACAGAAATAAACTACTGCAAAAGAAAATAAAACATGACATATTCAAGTTAGTATTTCTGATTTCAAGGTGTCAATGGATTTTATTATGTTTTTTTTAAAAACAGGAACGATGCTAAAACAGTGAATGTCATTACTACAGCTTGCTTTTCCAAAGTCACAAAGGTGAGAAACCAAAATAATAAATTAGCATTTTTTGACAGACTGCAGGTGCCTGGCCATGTTAATCTATTACAGAACAATGGAGTCTTATAGGACCTTCTGTTAACACCTAAAACTCATTTCAGACTACAGTTCAGCCTTTTCAAAATCACCCTAATACTGACTCACAGTGCTTTGGGCCCAAGTCAAAATTTTGGAAGTCCAAAAGTTTGTGCCTCCCATTGGTTATTGCTGGAAATCAAAGAATTGTAGTAAGCATTGATTTAAGGTATTTTGAGATGTGAGAGAAAGGAAATTTGAAATCTTAAGCAAATAGAACTTGAAGAATTCCACCCTGCCACCTGGTACAAACACAGCTTCAGTCTCTTCACTTTGTAAAAACATCCGTTTCACATCAGGAGGGAACCTGGTTTGGATTTGGCTTCATCTGAATCTGATGCACCTCCTTACTGGTGTAATGGCAGGGGCTTCCCTGCCTGGGAAAAGCATGGAAACACAGGCTACTAGCCTCTTTGCAAGCTAGTGAAAATACTACCAGTTAATAACATTAGCAATAGTAGGTAGTAACACTTATGAGTTTATTTACCAGGCTGCCTTACTGTAATTGGTTTGTGCAATTTTAATTTTTGCTTGCTGTCATCAGTATACCCATGGAAATGTGAGATGGAAATGTGAGAAATGAAAGATTTGTTCTGATTCTAGCTGGTCCCTCTTTTTGGTGGAGGAGCTGCAATGGATGGGGAAAAGTGGCCCTCGATGTTGTTGAACAGCAATTTTGAGCATTCTTCCTCATTGTGTTTTTTTGACTAGGCCTGGTGGGATTTGTAGGATGACAGTATCTGAAGGGCTATAAGTTTCTACCTTTACTAGTTCAGCAGAGCATGTAGCAAATGTATTTCAAGATGCTGGATGTAAAATAGTGAGCTTCTCTTTATGTCTGTCTCTCCTCCCCCTGGTCACCTCACATTCCATATCTGTTCAGATACTAGTTGCTGGCTTGAAATTTTTCCTTGGGAAAGATGAAGATGAGAAACAAGACAGTGATTCTGAATCAGAGGTCAGTGCATTGTGAATTAGGAATAAGAACTAGGTAAGATGACATGGGGATACGTCCCCTTAATGTGACACACGTTTGTTTGGGCTTTCTCACTTTGTTAGATTGCAGCTCCTTGAATTGCCCAGCCAGCATAGCCAGCGGCCATGCTGCATGGGGATTCTGGAAGCTGTGATTGAAAACATGCCTTTTCTCATCTCTGCTTCTTGTTGCAGGGGAGAGCTCACTTGATTTAATGTTCCTCTATTTTAAAAAATATGGCGGATCTCTAGAGATGTTAAGAGCTTTAGTTTGACTCCTTCTCTGATGTTCTAGGAAGCTGGGATGGGGGTGCTGTTTGTTCTTCCCAGATTTCATCCCCTTCCTAATTCCTTTGGCTGTCCCCAGCCTAATTCCTTTGGCTGTAATGCTGTGCTGCTATGTATGATGAAGGTTCCTAACGTGTAGCATGGTTTGTGAAAAAGAAACAGGATTTCTTTTTATAAGCCAAGTGGAGTGACCTTGAAACACAGAGAGGGATCATAGAGTCATAGGCCAAGATCTGCATTGGGAGATGTATGTGTCTTACGTAGTTATGTCTTACCCCCGCGACCTGCATTGTAAGCCATGCAGCCCTCTCCCAACGTACCAACCTCCATATTGTCCGAGAGTGGGGGAATCAGCAGTGACATGTCCAGCCATCTACCTGCAGTAGGCATCCATAAAGACCTCCAAGGATTCTTGGAATGTCCCTGAAGGAATCCCTGATGTCCACCTAAAGGAAAAGAACCAAATGTACTGCCACTAATCCCCTCACTCTCTGACAACATGGAAATGACTTGGGGACAGGGGGCTGCATGGTTTATGAGGTGGCTTTAGGCAGGATTTTGGTTGTTACTTGGTTGGAACAAAAGTTTGACCTCTGCAGTACCCATAGAGTAAGTAGCGAGGGCATACATCAGAGTTACACCACTGTAATTCAATAACAGGATGCCAGCTGTACGGTTGGAAGGGCCACAAGGGCCATCTGGTCTGACCTCCAAAGAAAGAGGCCCTGTCACTGCCTGAGGCAGTCAGTTCCACCACTGAACAGATCTTACAGGGAAGGTCTTCCTGATGTTTAGCTGGTATCTTTTTTTCTTATAAGATGAATCCATTGGTTTATGTTCTGGTCTCAGGAGCAGCAGAAAATAAGCTCATTCCACCTTTAGATGACAGCCCTTCAACTATTTAAAGACAGCTATCTGCCAACAAATACTAGGTGCTCTTGGCTATATTTCAGAGGAAGGAACTAGCAAAACTACCTCTGAGTATTTCTTACCTAAGAAAACCCTATGAAATTCATGGAGTCACCGTAAGTCGAGAGGTGACTTGAGGCAGCACACACACATGTGTGCACACACACATACATCGTGTCATCTCTTCTTCCTCATAGAACTTGATTTCTAGACCTTTTACCATGTTGATCACTCTCCTCTGGGCACATTCCAGCTTAATCCAACTGCTTTTCCCTAAGCAGGAAAGCTTTATTATGTTCTTCAACTGTTCTCCTCTCCTTCCCAAGGACGATGGTCCCACAGCTAGAGACCTGGTGGTGCGATACTCAACAGGAAGGAAAACCACAAAGAACAAGAAGAAGCTAGAGAAGGCTATGAAAGTCTTAAAGGTGAGCAGGGAAAACTGCAGTGGGACAGGCAAAATTCAGTGGGTGGTCTGATAAGACTGTGGGACCAGAGAGATAAGGGTTCAGTTTTCAGGGTTCAGTAATAATGTGTAGTGTGCCATGAACACACTACATATATTAATACAGAAGTCTTCACCAGTGCACTTATAATGAAAGGAATTTTCCCAGAGAGAATTTTGAACCCAAGGAAACCAACGTTGAAAAGTTCATGCTAAAATAAAGACCAATTAGTCTTAAAGGTGCTGCTGCCTTTCTTTTTTCTTCCCCTCCCTTCCTCACTTTTATGCTGCAGGAGGCTAACATGTCTATTTCTTTGAAGGATTCTTGGAACTTCAGTTCAAACAGGTTAACTTTTCCAGCATCTGCTTATATGTACACTTTACACTGGTTGCTGTTGTTGTTTAACTTGAAGCAACCCTATACATTTTTGTGGCAATTTTCTGTGTAAAGCAATAGTTTCTGGTGACTCACATCAGCTTCTCAGTCCATAGAGGCTGCTTATAGCAAGGTGGACAACGTTGCCCCCGTCCCATTGACCAGGCTTTTCTGCTGGTGCTGGATTTCCATGCTCCCTTGTCATGTTTGCAGAGGGTCTGTGTTTATGTGTCCAGATATCTCTGTTGTATACAGGGCAGCAATCTGGGAAACGGCTGCATTACTCAGACTTGTGCTTGTTAAGATTCCTCATTTTTAGACACTGTGCAAGTACTATGCATGGACTTCCAGGAAGCTTGAGGGCATAACAGACAGTGCCCAGTTTGTGGGCACATTTCCATTCTCAACTGCATGTCTGCCCACTGAGAGCTTAACTTCAAGCCAGATATGTGAAACTCAATTTTCCCCCCTTTCTAACTTAATGAATATCTCTTGTGATTCTCTCTCCTGCACAGAAACACAAGAAGAAGAAAAAGCCAGAAGTATTCAACTTCTCAGCAATTCATTTAATCCACGATCCCCAGGGCAAGTACTTTATTCGTGCATGCTCTTTCCAGATGGTGATGGTCAAGCAGAAAAGGGTGAGGGCAGAATAAAATAGTGGGGTTCAGATACAGTCAGTGGGAAGAATGGCAAAGCACTGGATCAGTGGGGTGTTTGTCCTGAAGCTCTGAAGGGAGCAGTTGTGCTCCACTTAAAATGGTAAGGTAAGTGGCTCCCTATAGAGTCAGTATGGTGTAATAGTCTGAGAGTTGGACTAGGGCTTGGGGAGACAAGGTTTGGAATCCCCTCTCAGTCGTGGGAACCTGCTGGGTGACTCTGGGCAAGTCACACTCTCAGCCTCAGAGGAAGTCAATGAGAAACCCTTTCTGAATAAATCAAACCCCATGATAGATTCACCATAGGGTTGCCATAGGTTGGAAGCAACTTGAAGGGACCCAACAACAAAGGTAAGTGTCAAAGCATGATGAATTACCCTAAGGTTTTCCTTGATCTCTTACACCTGCATCTGGATGTACCTCTTTCCAGGCTGCTGTGCTTCCATTTTGTAACATGCTCTTTTTATAATATATGAATAGGACTGTTAGTGGGACAGGATGATTGAGAAATGAAAGGGAAGGAGAGTATATAAATGAGGGGAAGATAGAGGCTTAGTGGACCACTCACAAAAAATTAATGGCTGTAGGAGGCACAGAAATGCAGAAGAGGAACAGGTACAGAGCAGCCATCCCAGCAGGGATACGTTACTTAGCCAAGAATGTAAAGAGTGCATAGGCTAGTTAGGGTCTGTTCCTCTGCTTCATTCTGTCTAGCTGCTGTTCACCGGGTAAAGAGTTCAACATGTCCTCAGGAGATATTAATAATAACCTATAGCCAGCTTTAAATTTTTGCATTAGTAAAGCAACCATACTCCAGACTTCTCTGCAGGAAAGATATTAAAGGCACTTAGATACTTCTAACATTACTCCATGGAAGTAAGCAGGATTTTATTCTCAACTAAAGTGGGCAGATCAGATGGCTATTAATTTTCAGAGAAGCATAATCAGAAGCTATGTAGAGAGAATCTCTGGAAAGCCAAAAGTAGTATCCTGTTAAGATCCATGGCCATAAAAGCAAGACTAATATGTACCGTTGTTGGGGCTGCAACTCTGAAAGAATGGAGGCTCCAGCACATTCTGCTTTAAGCTGTGATGCGATGATGTAGTTTCCTTTGTGACTTGAGGATATGCATTTTCTCCTTGTCTAATATTTCCCTTCTTTTGTATTGGTTCAGACTTTGCAGAGAAGCTATTAAAACAGCTTGAATCCTCAAAGGAAAGATTTGAAGTGAAAATGATGCTCATGGATCTTATTTCTCGGCTTGTTGGAATTCATGAGGTATGAGTAGTGGGTTGACTTTAATACAGTTTTTGGGTGTCCATAAAATCTATTTCTCATATGTTCCTACTTGGGACCTGAAATCATCTTTGGAGGCATTGCTTTAATTCTCCCATATACTGAGGTTCTGCAAATGACAGCTCATGAACAGGCACATTCAGTGCTATTGCCAAGTTGTGAAATACCCTCTCTGGCGAAGTTTGCCCAATGCCTTCTTCAGCCATCATTTGCCACCAATCGAAGACCGTTCCCTTCTCTGAAGCCTTTTTTATTTGCTACGTAGTGTACTATCTGGATATGTCTAAAGCTGTGCTTTAGGCCAGCCTCCTTTAAGCTGTGCCTTAGGCCGGCCTCCTTTAAGCCATTGCAATTCACTTTTTGGTCACTGCAAATCTCTATCAACTGCACCGTGTTCAACATCCTGCCCCAACCCAACCTTTTCTCAGCTACAGTCTCTTGACCCTGGCCATTTCAGGAGAGCAGTTAAAGTGGAGGACGGACAGGCAGGCAAGGGACGGATGATAGCACCTGGAGCATGCTGTGTGGATGCTATCACCTGAATGTCAGTATTTTCTGTTTAATATTTTTGGACTGCAAATAACCAAGGAAAACGAAACGGGGAGGGGGGGGTCCTGTACTACACCAATACGATAATAAATAAGTGCACAGACCAAGCCAAGATAATGGATATACTGTGTAAAGCCAACAGACGAAATGTGATAAAAATGAGAAGCCAAAACCAAGCATGACGTAAAGCAATAGTTAAAACCACCAACATGTAATGAGGATTAAAATAAAGATTTAAAAGGGCTAGGAGGGCAAAAGAGTCTTTAACTTGCAAAACAAAAAAATAACACCAGGAAAATTGTCACAAGGAGTGCATACTTAATAAGAAAAGATTTTTAAAAGCTCAGCGATATCAATTCATCCAAAACCGCATGTGCAAAGACTGTGAAATTACAATTCGTTGACATCTAGGTAACTTTGCTGATAAAAGCTCATGGTAATTTAATTTGTTTGGACAACATTCTTGAATATAGATGGGTCTTCCAGTAATGTCACAGCTATTGTCAATATATACATCTCTCTTTTGATGAGAAATGAAGATACCTAACAGACTTTTTGCCAATGTTCTGTGTCTCCTCAGCTTTTCCTCTTCAACTTTTACCCTTTTGTCCAACGATACCTACAGCCGCACCAGAGAGGTAAGCAGTCATCTGCATATGCTTCTGTTATGTTCTCACTTCTCTTTCAGGGATGATTTTATTTAAATTATAATTCAAATTATGTCTCTGAAGGACTTGGTTTTAATGGTTGAGGTCACAATTTAATTCACTAGTGAGGGATATTCTGTTCAGTAGAAGCCAGCCACTTGATAAAGGAATGATATTCCTTCTGCTGACCTCCTTTTCTGATTTATTTGCATTTTAATTTTTTTTTTCTTTTTAACTCCTGTGAGATTTTTCCTCCCCCAGTTTAAAAATGGAAGAGGGGATATAAAACAATCATTCATTCATTTAATTTTTATGTTGCTTTCCTCCCGACAAGGGACCTGAGGCAGCTTATTACAACAGAGTATATCAAAGTACCTTTAATTCAAATAAAAATTCAGGTTGCAAAATTGGCATAACACTGTATAAGTTTTCAGAAAGCCAGACTATATGCAGAGGGCTAGAACAGAGTTTGCCATAAAAAAGCTGTCAGGTTCAATCTCCAGCATGTCCCAGCAAAGCTAAGTAGAAGAAAAATTCTCATATGGAACCCTGGGGTATTGGTACAGGATTTTGTGGCCGTGCTAATGCTGAACTGCAAATTCCAGTGTTCCTCACTAATGGTATTGCTGGTTGTGGCTGCTGGGAGTTGCAGTTCAACAATATCTGGAGGCAGAATTCAAAGCCATAGTCTTGTTAGTTTGGATCAGTATGCAAAGGGATCTTGTAGCACCTTTGAGACTGAGAGAAGGGTAGCATAATAAAGTTAGCATCTGATGAAGAACATAAACAATAAGTCTAGGAAAACATGCTACCAACTTCTTTCTCAGTCAGTCTCAAAGGTGCTATGAGATCCCTTTGCATATTAACTTCTGGAGGGCCACATAATAGCCAGTACTCCAGGATTAAGAATACTTAGTTGGTGAGCTTATAATCTATAATTAGTATAAGGCAGCTTCCTTTGTTACTACTGTCAATCTAATTTTGTGATCCCTTATTTCACAAGGGATCACAAAATTAGTTTGCCAACCTAAAAGTAGTTTTCCAATCTGTTCTGTCTTTTGACTGCCTTTTTGTTTTGATTTTTAATAGAAGTCACCAAGATTCTTCTGTTTGCTGCCCAAGCTTCTCATCAGCTTGTCCCACCTGAGGTGAGGATTTGTTAAAATCTTGTTGATCAGCCTTTCCAGAGTAGCCAATTGGAAGAAGCTGCTAGGCTGTCAGGACCCTGTGTGGAAAGAACTTCCATATAACTACTGACTATCCCATTTAATTGCCTTGAGTTGCAGTTTTGGGGAAATGGTAGGGCATAAATAAAGTGATTGTCACATGCTACTGTCTCCAGATCAATCATAGAAGTAAGTATTACCTTGGATAAACAAATGGACTCCCCTAGCCAGCATTTCGAGACTTGTCATCCCAAAAAAGTGATTCTGATGCTATCTGTACACATTTCCTGTTGTGCCACAAAGCTTGCTAGGTTTCTGTGGGCCGGTCAGCCGCTCTCAGCCTAACATACCTTAGAGGATTGTGGAAGTGAGGAGAGAATCATGTACATCAGTGTAACTCAACATAGCATTGACTGCTAATCCCTGGTGGGTTTCCAGGAAAGGAAGAAACAGTTGTAGACAGTAGATACAAATATGGTACTGGTGCAGGAAAAGAAATACTTGCTGGTTGCCCACATCAGATAGCTTGGGAAGCACTGATGTGAGGTACAGTTGGGATATTAAAAAAAACCCAAACCTCTGTGATACGCATATACATCCAATGTGCAATGTGTTCCTGGTTTGCAGTCTATACTGTAGCGAACCCTAAGAGTTTCTTGGAAGCATTCATCAACAAAATTCAGTTAAGGTCCTCTTCTGCTCTCTGGTAGGCCCTGGATGGATTAGGCTGCCACTTTCATCATCCTCAGTCACCAGGACCCCTATCCATTCTGGCTGAGGATGATAGGAGTGAAAGTGCAGCTCATCTGGGAAGTACTAGATTGAGGAAGAGTGGTTTATGGCAAATATATTGGAAAAGATGCAGCTTGAGTCATTTCCAGAACGTGCAGCTGCTAGGAAATATTGAGTGTTCTTTAAGGGCATGTAAGTTTATGCTGCGCAACAAGGCCCAACTGATCTAGTGAGGCCTAGTGACCTATGTGAACACAGTGCACCTCTTAGCACATTGCTGATCCATTTCTGCACACAATTCAAAATGCTGGTTTTGACCTATGAAGCCCTATATGGCTCAGGTCCAGCTTTTTTAGGACTGTCTTTTCCCTTACAAACCAACTTGTGCTTTGAGATCAGCTGAGGAAACCCTTCTCTTTGTCCCACGACCCTCACTGGTATATCTAGTGGGAACACGGAAGAATGCCTTCTCCACGGCTCTGATTTTTAAATATGTTTTTTAATTTGTTGTAGGCAGCTTTGAGTCCTCAGCTGGGGAAAAGGCAGTTGAGAAATAACAACAACAACAATAGTTGTTGATTATGATACCAACCACACCACAAACACTAGTATTCACTGCACGTTGCAGGAGTGACATAGCATGGGGAGAGGCTGTCTTCACAAGAGAAACCAGTGTGGAGTGATTGCTTTGAAGAAAGGCATTTTGAAATACCTGCTGTTTACAACAGGGTACCCGTTGTTCTTTCTTACATGGCAGTGCTTTTTGTGAGGGACATTCTGTGTGATGCAGAAGTCTCATGTTACGCTGGCACATACTGGTGTAGCGTATACCATCTCCTTACCTGTAATTTAGTTCCTAAGGCAGAAAAGATCCTACACCCAGCTGTGTGAACACATTTGTGAATTTTTGTGTATAACTGTAAGGGACGTTGAGTGTAATTAAAACAACAGTGTTGCAAATGCTAGACCTGAATACGGATTTGTTTCCTTTCCATCAGATTATCCAGTCAGTGCTGATGACAATAGCCAACAACTTTGTCACAGACAAAAACTCAGGAGAAGTGATGACCGTTGGGTAAGTAATGGCAGTAGGGATCAAGGAAGAGTGTGAGCTTGGATGCAGAACGTAGTAGGCGAGAGACGGGAACTCTTGCTTCCTGACTGCTCCATCTATACAAGAAATTGAGTTGATAGAAGCACAAAGAAGAGCCTTCTTGGTGAGGCTCTGCCCCCTCTGGAGCTAATTGGCTATTGCAGTGTTTCTTAACCTAGGGTCCATGGACCCCCAGGGATCCATAAAGCCCTCCCAAGAATTAGCAAAGCTCCGTTGCTGGACATCTACAGCTGTGGCAGCAACAGGGACTAGGCAGTGGGGTGGTGGTGGTGTTGAAACTGCTCTCTCATTTGCAATGTCTGAGCAGGGATTTGAATCCTAGTCTGCAGAAGCCTTTAATAAATAAATATTTGGGTATTTAAATCAAAATTTAAATTTTTAAATCTGGAGTTAGGTCTTGGGGAGCCCTGGCAACAAATTATATTTATAGGGGGTCCCCAGTGAAGAAAAGGTTAAGAATTACTGGGCTATGATGCTTCCCACTGCTGAGTTACTGGAAAGTTTGGTGCACTGCACAGTCATAATGATCCATTACGCTAGCAGTTATACTTTCACTACGTTCATGCAGAGAGGAGGAAATGGCAGCAATGAGAAGTGGCTCTTATCCACCTATTTCCAGATGCCAGGATTCTGGGGTGGGAGGTGCTCAGAACTGAAGCAGTATGTGAGGATAGTTCAGACCAATGCTATTCAAAGTGGTGGTCCAAGAACTGTTGTCAGTTCACAAGCCACTGACTGCTGGTCCCTGGTGCACTGGGGGAAGAAGATTGCCAGTCTCTCACATAAGACAGGTTGGGAAGTATGACTTAAAACAATCACATGCCTTAGAAGCATACATCTTTTACCAGATTCTGTTGTTTCATTGTTTCCACACTTTCAACTTTGCAGAATTAATGCTATTAAAGAGATATCAGCTAGATGCCCTCTGGCCATGACGGAAGACTTGCTTCAAGACCTGGCACAGTACAGATCTCATAAAAATAAGAGTAAGTTCGCTACTTTGCATGTGTTCATGTGTTATTCTAAACACTGTAAAAGCCACTGGCTATATACAAAACAGTTACAATGACCTAAAGATTACCCATTATCTTACTCTTGAGAACTAGGAATCTGTAAAATTTATGTTGTGCTGCATATTGTGTGCCAGATATCAGTTTATACAGCTGTTGATTTTCCTTGGTTCCAGTCACATGAACTCTCTTATTTAACTATTATATGTTTTTCTTGAGAGTTTGGATGCTTTTCATGTTGCTGTTTTTTAAAGAAATGGGAAGTAATTACTAGAAGAAAAGGTAGGGATAATTAACAAATGTACTTTATAATCATGTTTTGGAGATTATCTTCATTTTATTTTTCTTTACAGATGTAATGATGTCAGCAAGAACATTAATACAGTTGTTCCGATCACTGAATCCACAGATGTTGCAGAAAAAGTTCAGGGTAAATAGTGCTTTGAATTTTTATACTAGACAAAGAACTATCTTGCTAAGATTTTGATAGCTTTAATCTTTGGAATGTTATCTTTCCTAAGACAAAAAGAGAGTGGGGTACCGTATTATGTTGGTTTAGTCTGTTGTGGAAAAGGGTAGATTGATCTGCTGGCATTTACAGGGGAAAGAAGCTTCCTTGTTTGTACAGAGGAAAGTTGTGAGTTTGGATGACAACTTTTTTGGCTAGTATCTAGTGAATTGGGTTGGGATAGGCATGCTACTGCCATGAAAGTGTCTTAAAATAATGTGGAGCAGTAGCTAGTGTTCTTACCTTGCTCATCTTTATATCCAAAGATATTTTTATTGTAGACTTAGATTATAAAAGCATGGCCTCCAGTTCAGTGAAAAACCAGCATAACAGTATAGCAGTAGAAGAACAGAAAGTATTCAAGTTATAATGAAGTTCAGGCTTTTCTTTATTCAGTTTTTTCCCTTTTGTCTCACTGAGAGTTATCAACTGATTATCAATAAATTTAAAATTAACTAAATTATTCTTTAATCTAGTAAGCCTCAGCTGCTGTCAAAAAAGCAGTTTTTTCTATCTCCTATCACAGTTCTGTCTCCTAACACAACAGCCCCATCAGTTCAAGCAGCTGTTTCTTGTATTATCTTCAAGCCTTTGTTTGCATTTTGGGCCATTTCCGCACTAGACTGTTATAGCGCTATGATTCCACTTGCAACCTCCTATGGGATCCTGGGGTTTGCTGGCCCCTCCCTGAACTGCAAACCCCAGGATCGCATAGGAGGTTGCAAGTGGAATCATAGTGCTATAACAGTCTAGTGCGGAAATGGTCATAGTATTGTACAAACTTTTCCTCTCTTATTGAAGTCTCATCCAATTCTCAAGTCAGTTTTGGTCAGTGATGAAAAACATCAACATGCTTGCTTTTGTGTTCTTGCGTTTCACAGATCACAACAGCAGAACTGCCTCCACATAATGCCTCTGTACATTCTAGAAGGTCAAGTTCATTGCCCAAAGTCAGGATTTTTAATATAATATTAAGCACGGAAAAGATAATGTTCTAAAGTATGAAACCAAAGCTCAAGTCCATGCTTACATGCAGTCTGACCGTTACCAGTGTCTATAAGCAATTGACAACACATGGCACAAGAAAAATAGTTGCAAACTAAGGAGCAGGCAACTTCAGACAAAGATAGGTGAAGAAATCTGGATGGGAAAGTGCGTTTCATTGCTCATGCTAGAGTGAAAAACTACAGTCTATGAAAATGTGAACCAGAGTAGATGTGATGGGATGAGCAGTCTTATGAGGAAGAGGCCATAACTGAGTGACAGAGAGTTTGTGCTTTATATGCCAAAGATCCCCAGTTCAATTTCTGACATGCACAGAAAACCCTGGGTTCAATTCCCAGTGTCTGCATCTCAAAGAATCAGATAGTAGATGATGAGGACTGTCTGCTCCTGAAATCTAGAATTGCTTCTGCTGGATCAAGTAGATAATACTAAGATAGCTGGATAAATAGTCTGATTCTTAAAATTTCTATGTACTCCCCATTCATATATAAAGAAAGGATAGAGTCATCTGCCTGCCTTCCTGTCTTTCATGCACATGCGCACACACACACAAAATGAAGAGTGTGGATAAGATGAACGAAATCATGTATCTTTCCCTTTAACTTTGCCCTGTTTCATCAAATCAACCACTTTTCCTTCAACAAACTACAGTGTGTGTATGCCTTCAAGTTGACTGTTGACCCCATGAATCTCCTAATTTTTTCGTTGGCACATAATACTCATAGGTGGCTTTGTTAGTTCCTTCCTCTGAAATTCAGCCTATAGTACCTTTGTGGTCTCCTATTCAAATACTAACCAGAGCTGGCCCTGCTTAGCTTCTAAGATCAGACAGGCAATGCATGAAGCTATAATACAGTGCTGCTTCTAAAAGAAATAAATGTTTGGATTGCTCTTAGGGTAAACCAACAGAAGCCACTTTAGAAGCCAAAATTCATGAATATGGAGAACTGGATGCCAAGGACTATATTCCAGGAGCAGAAGTCTTGGATCTTGAGGCCAAGGGAGAAGATGGAGAACATGAAGGTTAGCTTTGACTTTTTCTTCCTAGAGAGGTGCTTCCAGTGAAGCTAGTTAGGATGTAAAATGTAATAGAGAAGATGAGCTAGTTTGATAAGTCACAGATTATGACACTTACTAAAACTTAAATGTGTACAAAGTCACTTCCATGACCATGTGCAAAGGAACACTGAGAAACAGCACAAACATCCTAGCATTGCATTTCTAATTCTTACCTGCTGAAGCCTTTAGAGATATGCTTGTTTCATAAATGAAACCCGAAATTCTGGACCTCTCTAAAGTGAGGCTTTCGTTCCCTTCTTATCCATCTTTTCACCCCTTTGCAGATGGGTGGGAGACTGCCAGTTCTAGTGAAGAAGACGATGGTGAAGATGGAGAATGGATTGATGTTCATCACTCCTCAGATGAAGAGCAGAAAGAGCTGGTAAGATGTTTCCTTTATTATAGCCGTTCCTTAACATTCACATAGTGTCTTAAAATTAAGTATCAGTTTGATTTCTAAGCACATTCCTAAGCCTTTGCTGTTGTATTCCGCATGAATCTGTTGACACCCTGCCAGTAAAATCAATTTACGTTGATGGGTCCGCATAGTATTAAGGTGTAAGACTTGTACCCAGGAATCAGGGTTGTAGGAAGAACACATCAGTGTCATGCTTTGTAGGTTAGTCAGCAAACAACTGTTTTTCAGCTCTGTTTCTGCATCAGCAACATAGAATTTAGGACTACGGATGTGTATAATTGCAAGTAAAAGCCAACAAATTTAAGGAAAGGAATGGAATGCAACTTTGGTTTCTGTAAGCCTTCATTTACCTTGGCTTAAGCCTGTAAGCTCAGTACTTTTATGTACTCAGTCTACACGCTACCTAGAAATCAAACATAAGTGGGGTTTGAGGGCTTGCACTGCATGACAGCTAAGAGACAAAGCTGGGAAACACCAATTTTCTAGGAGTCCATGGTTAGGGTGTTTGATCTCTGACATAGTCAACCTTCCATAATGTGGGAAAATAAACAGAAAGTGGATAATCACAGGGAGTATGTAATAATTATTGAGAGAACATAAGAGAAATACTTTAAACCTTCTAGAAATATATACAGATGTCTGAATAAAGCATGAAAATCAGTGTAGTGCAGTGGTTATGAGTATTGGACTAGGACTAGGAGTCTTGGTAGATCACAAGCTGAACATGAGTCAGCAGTGTGACGCGGCAGCCAAGAAAGCCAACGCGATTCTTGGGTGCATCAATAGGAGTATGGTGTCTAGATCGAGGGAGGTAATGGTACCACTCTATTCTGCATTGGTTAGGCCTCATTTGGAATACTATGTCCAGTTCTGGGCACCTCAATTCAAGAAGGATGTCGACAAGCTGGAACGTGTCCAGAGGAGGGCGACCAAAATGTTGAAGGGTCTGGAAGCCATGCCCTATGAAGAATGCCTTAGGGAGCTGGGGATGTTTAGTCTGCAGAAGAGAAGGTTAAGAGGGGACATGATAGCCATGTTTAAATATTTGAAGGGATATCATGTTGAGGAGGGAGCAGGCTTGTTCTCTACCGCTCCAGAGACTAGGACTAGGAGCAATGGATTCAAGCTGCAGGAAAGGAGATTCCACTTGAACCTCAGGAAGAAGTTCCTGATGGTCAGAGCTGTCTGACAGTGGAATAGGCTGCCTCCATGGAGTGTGGTGGAGTCTCCTTCTTTGGAGGTTTTTAAGCACAGGCTGTATGGCCATCTGTTGGGAATGCTTTGATGGGTGTTCCTGCATAGCAGGGGGTTGGACTCAATGGCCCCTGGGGTCTCTTCCAACTCTATGATTCGATGACTCTGGGAAACCAGGATTTGAATCCCCTCTTCACCATGGAACCCTGATAGGTAACCTTAGCCAAGTCATAGTTGCTCAGATTTACGGGAAGGCAATGTCAGGTCCCCTCTGAACAAATTTTGCCAATAAAACCCTATTGTAAGTTTGCATTAGGGTTGCCATAAGTTGAAAACAACTTGAAGGCATACAGCAACAACAAATATACAAGCCTATGTGTAGGCATTGCTAGTGGTATAATGGACCTACGGTGCATGGGCTAAAATGAGGGGACTTTTCTATTGAGACCACCCCCACACACACAGTTTTCTTGTTTCCTCTAAACTTGTTGCAGTCGTCAAAGCAGTTGGGAAGAAATTAATTTTCCCAATGATGTCGTTTGGAGAATAGAATGGGGAATTAAGACTCATTAGCATTACAAAAGACTGGCCCTTGCTGCTGATGAAAACTCATTCAGCATATTATGTGTTCCTTTAGCTTGACTCCACTCTCTTTGTGCAAATCTCCCCTTATTTAAATCATCCCTTTTAAAGGCTGAAAAAATCAAAAGCATGCCGGTAGAAGAACAGAAGGCCAAAGCAGCAGCTGTTAGTACCAGCAGACTTCTCACGCAGGAGGACTTCCAGAAAATACGTCTTGCCCAGCTCAGCAAAGAACTGAAATCTGCACCTGGGAAAGCTGCAAAGAGAAAGAACATTGAAATAGAAAGTGATGAGGAACAAAGGTAGAAATCATGAGCACATTCTGTGCTATACTAGCTATTCTCTGAACATACTATGAATTTGGGAACACTTGGGACAGTTGTGTGAGGTCTTGAATGTCAGAAAGAGCTGACAAGCTCTGCTGTGGTTTCAGATTTCCCACTGTGTTTTTCTCTCCCACTGGTTTGCCTTCCTGGCCTCTGCAGCCCATCTGCCCTTTTAAATCTCAAAACCCTACTAATTATAGTGGCCCCTCCACATTCATGAGGGTTTGGGGCATAGACCCCTTGTGAAACACAAATAACTCCCCTTCCTGTGATCCCCTTCCCATTCCTCTCCAGAGCTCCCCCCATTCCCTTGCCTCTGGCCCCAGCACTCCCAGGGGGAAGAAAAAGGACAAGGTAAAGGTACTGGTACTTACAGGTACTTTCCTCTCAGAAGGAGAAAAGTGGAGGGCTGTGTTCTGGTGTTCTAAGTACTTCTGGTTGCCCTCTTGAGAAAGTAGATTCCTCCCCGAGGTGAGGGGTAGGAGCAAAGAGAGCACCTGACCAGTCAGCGACCATTACACAGCAGAATGTGCAGCTATGTGGCAGAGAGGGCATGCCTTGAGCATTGAGGAGGCTTTGCTCACCCAAAAGGAAACGGAAAAAACATCCATTTTAAACACAAGCCTTGCAAGCCTGGGGTGAGGGAATGGAAGGAGGAGATGTAGGGGAGATATGTGCATACCTCATGAATAATCAGATTCACGAAGTTCAAACCCATGAATGTAGGGGGAGGTACTCTAATACATAGGTTTAATCTTTCATGAAATCAAGGGTCTATGATGTTACATATGATTTCCAACTTTACATACAAAGAAATAATGTGTTGTATATAGATACCATTTCCTGTTCACATTTAATTTTGGAACCAACCTATACTTTTTCATAGAGTGAATTGTTCTGCTATATATCAGTAATATTTCAGCCACAGAGGAAATTCCCTTTTCATAAAAGACTTCTTCCATGTAGTAAATCAGCATCTAAAGGGAGCAGTCCATTTTTAATTTCTGTCTCTGGAATAATTTCTTGGGAGTGGGGAAGAGACAGCGGAAAAGCAGGAATCTCTTTGAAGATTGGATATTAAAAAGTAATTTTTTAGGGGTGCCTCATCTTTTCTGGGCTTTAGCCAGCTTCATCAGATGCAGCACCTGATGAGGCAGACTGTAATCTGCAGAAGTTTGTGTTAGTTAAACCTTGATAGTCTTCAGAGTCCATGGAATAAGCTGGGGGCATATCTAAAGATGCTCAAAAGATGGTTGTTTTATTAGTCAAAAATAAAAACACTGATTGTGAGTAATAAAAATCTAAAAGGACAAGAAAAATAAAAGAAATACTAGTTTTGACTAATTAAAGATCGTCTTTGGAGCATCTTCAGAGATGTCTCCAGTGTCTTCTGTACATTTCAGAGGATGCTGCCCAATTTTCTCTTTCTTTGTATTTAAAATGCTATTAGACTCTTGGTTGCTATTTATGGAATGCAGCTACAATTTTCATGTGCACTCTCGGCCAGCTGTGCCTGAGCATGACCTGCAAATGAGCTGCCACTTTCTCTCTAAATTTCTTTTCAAACAAGCTTCTGTGGGAGCACATAGTTGTACTTTCTTTATTAAAAAGAAGTAGCATTTTGACTGTGACATGAACGATTGTTACCACTGTCTTGGATCTTTTCCAGGGGAGAGCTGCTTTCACTCCAGGACATTGAACATCTTTATAAGAAACCGAAATCAGATAAAGAGACAAGGTTGGCCACAGCAATGGTGAGACTTCCTTGTTTTTAAACTGTTTCAGACCAGAGACCTATATATGAATGTTTGCAAACTGAATTCAGATAAATGTGTAAAGTTCAACAAACCCCATTGTCTGTTAAGCACTACTTGGCTCTTGTTGTCTTTATCCTATAGAGGTTTATTTGCCTTTCCAAATTTTAATGCCAAAATCTCACAGATTATATTGTCCCATTTGAAACTTCGCCTCTCTCCATCCCAGGGCTGATTTATTGCCCTCAATTCTTTATTTTTTCCTCTTAGTTGTCAGACTTCTCCTTCTGCCACAGTTCTTGAAGATCAGTGGTGCGCACATTCAGAGGGTCAGAGGACCATTTCTGTCTCCTCTTGATATTCAGTGGGCTACTGCACTACATTTCCTGGGACTGGAAGTCAACCTAGACAGTTTGGGGGCTATTTTCTGAGAGAGGTGAGGGCAAAACCAGCACTAGAATACCAGATTGTGCCCCCAGAGTAATTTTTTTTGGTCTAAATATGGCATTTTTTGTCCAAACTCTTTAAAAATTGAACTCAGGTTTTGAGGGATGGTGGAGGCTGCAAAGGCCTCATGGACATCCCACCCCACATTAGTGCCATGCTTCTCAATCCACTTCCAACCCTGACCTGGTCCATTCTGTCTGCTCCTGTTTACTTTCTTCCAATGGAGCATGGTTCTTGTTGTCTCTGGATTCAGCGTAAAAAATTTCTTACTGCTTTCATGTACTTTGATTGCCCCTGGCCTTCTTGTAAACATGGTGGCGTCCTCTTCTCACTGACAACTTATTAAATAGGTCCCTCCTTCCTTACATAGCATAGATCTAAGCAGGAAGGGTGGCGGGATTAATTATTTGCAGTGATAGATTAGTTTTCTGGAACAGATGTAGCTTTAAAAAGGGGTTAACATTAGGCAAAGCCAATCACTTGCAACTTATATAAAAAAAACCTACGGGTTTGTGGTAGTGGCAAATAGGAAATGGAAACTAGTGTGAAATAGTGCTGAGCAGCAAAACTGGGCAAGCATTGGAAGGATAGACAGTTGAGCATACCCAGCGCTCTGTGCATGTCAAGTTTAAAAAATAAAAAATTCTCTGGACATGTGTTTTCCACTGTTGATCAAGAAAAGCTCAGTTTAGCAAATTCTGTTCATGACACAGCCTGATTGGATTTGCAGAACGCCTCTTTTTTCGCCTAATTTTGCAGTTTTGCAGAATTATGCAATATTTTGCATAATTCTGATGTTCCTATTTACGAGAGTGGCAAAGTTGCTGAATACTCACTTCCGGCTGGTAAACATTTTATCCAGCTACATGGCTAGCTTTGATTTGCCTTTCTATCTGTCCTTGGAGCCACAGCATGAAAATCCAGGACAAGTTTTTTTTCCTAAAGCCTAATGGAATTAGTGTGTATGAGAGTTTGTAAAGCTGAATCGTTGTTTCATTTGTGCCTTACAGTTTTCTTTTATGAGTGGTTAATAGATACTGTAAGCCTTCTGGTATCAGAAGTCCTTCCCTTGGAAGGCCTACCCAACTCTTTTCCGTTTGGCATTTCAGAGAAGAGTGAAGATCATTTTGTTTTAGCTGGGTCTTCAGGGGTGAACAAAGTGCCACCTGTCCCCCAAATAAAGGTCTTCACAGGCATCCCACCAGATCCCCTCTGACCCACTTAACTCGGTGGGTGTCTTTGATCCTAAGAATGTTAAACCATAGCTGCAAAAAATGACAGATTATACCCAGCTGGTCGCTATTTGTTGGTTCAAAAGGCTTTGTCAGGCTCCAAACAGGCTTGGCAGGGAAGATACATAGGGCAGTTTGGCAACTTAGCAACTATTTCAACCCAGTCAGGGGAGTGCAGAGGTTGCCCACTCCATCTGTAGATTCTTCCCTGAAAATATTTTTCAGTTCTTCTTCGTGGTCTCTGTGCCTCACACACTAGGAGCTTTCGCACGTGTGCGGTAGCGTTCAGAAAATTCTAGAGCTTAGTAGCTTGGCGGGAACCCCTCCCCCATGCCAGTACTGAGCATGCTCAGCCCGCCAAGCAACGGTCTCTCCTCAGTTCTTTCTCGTCTGCCGTTGCGTACGGAAGGTTCTTTTGCTTAGTAGCGCCCTTTGGCTTTTTCGGATCATTTCTTTCTGGTTTTGACTTGGATTTGACTATTGGACTTCGTTTTTGGATTTCGGACTTAGTTTTGGTGACTTCTCGGATCTTTTCGACTTCTCCTTTAGCTTCTCCTCCCGTCTTTCATCTTCTTCGACTTAGTCTTCTCTGCCATCTTCTCCGCCACTCCTTGTGAGTCTTTCCTTCCTTGGACTTCTATGTCTTCTCTCTTTAAGCCTCGCAACACTTGTGGTCGCAAGGTTGCACTGACAGATGGACATAGTGAGTGCCTCTTCTGCTTGGGAGAGACTCACAACGTTAAGGCTTGTCTCATTTGCCACGACTTTACTGCCCAGACTCTGCGGAACCGCTTGGCCTGCTTAAAATCTCACTGCTGGGAAGAGTCTCTTCGGGTGAGGGATCAGCCATCTGTTCAGCCCGCGATGTCTAAACCATCGACATCGAGCCAACCTGTGACGACACCCTCATCGGTACTGGCAGCTGCCGCTGCGACATCGACGGTACCGGGATTGGTACCGTCATCTCGGCCCCTGATATCGGCCTTCCCGAAAATCCCTAAGATCTCTTCGGTGGCGTCGACTTCGAGGGAAGCTCCTGCGGGCTCGCAGGCAGCTAAGTCATCAAGGCCGCTTACTGCTGCTCAGCGTAAGCGTCCTGCCCCTCAAGAAGCCATTAAAGAGAAGGAAAAGGAGAAGAAGGAGAAGGAGAAGCGGCGCTCTCCTCCCAACATCCAAGCCTGCCTCGCGGCCTACCTGAGGAACCTGCTGGACAGATTCTGTCCTCTCCTGTCCAACCTCCCTGAGGAGAATTGGGCGAGTGCTACGCAGTTCTTTAACGAGGCGGTAGCACTCACCAACCAACAGATCATCTAATCCAGGCACTCCGTGGAGGTGGTGGCGCGGGTGATGGTGGGCTCCGTAGCATTACGCCACTACGCGTGATTGTGCTCGTCGGGTCTGCAGGAGGACACCAGAAGGAGAATCGAAGACCTCCCTTTTGACGGCCAGGGTTTGTTCAACGCGACGACCGATGAGGCGGTGGACCACATCGTCAAAGCCCGCCTGACGGCTAAGAAGATGGGCATACACCAACCCCACAATCTCGCCATAACTTCGCTCCACGGTCCTCGTAGCACAGGTTGTCATCGTCAACATTCCAGCCGCGCTCGCCTCGTTCAGTCCCGTCCCGCCCGTCGACCTCATCCTCGGCACGGAGGCCTCTTCAGAGACACCCGGCTTCCTCTTCAAAGAAGTCTTCATCCGGGACGAAGTCTCGGTTTTGACTGTCTTCGCAGGATGCCGCCACAGCCACTCTTCCACCTGCCAGCAGCCCTAGAAGACCATCCGAGCCTGGCCAGACATCTCGCCGAATGGCGCCATATCACCACAGACTCTTGGGTTCTCTCCATCGTCCGTCTTGGTTACGCCATCGAGTTTGCAAGTATACCTCCGCGAGGCGTCTGCTATTCCACCCTGGCCAGCTCGGCTTTGCTGGAAGAGATCCAGTCCCTGTTGGAAAAAGGAGCGATCAAAGAACTCCCGTCCTTGGCCAGTACCACCAGCTTCTTCTCCCGGTACTTCACGGTATCGAAATCGGACGGTACCCTGCGGCCAATCTTGGACCTCAGAGGGGTGAACGAGTACATCCGCCCCGAAAGGTTCAAGATGGTAACCTTGTCTTCGATCCTCCCCTTCCTTCAACGAGGGGACTGGTTCACCTCCATCGATCTTCGGGATGCCTACTTCCACATCTCCATTCGCCCACAGCACAGACGGTACCTTCGATTCGCGGTTGACAGCACCTGTTACCAATACAGGGTGTTGCCATTCGGACTCTCCACCGCTCCCAGGGTCTTTACCAAGTGCATGGCCCCTGTGGTATCCTACCTGCGGACAAAGGGTGTCTCCATCTACCCTTACCTCGACGACTGGCTGTTGGTGGCTTCCTGCAGACAGAAACTCTACAAGGACATCCACCGGGCTCTTTCCCTTCTGACCCGTCTTGGCCTCCGGGTCAATCCGAAGAAGTCACACCTCGAGCCGGCGAGAGTCCTCGACTTCATCGGAGTGACCCTGAACTCGGTGTCTGCCAGGGCATACCTGCCCATGGAGCGTGCACGTATCCTTTGTCGGGCCGCATCCGCCACTTTCGATGCCCCGACGGTATCAGCAAGAAGGATTCAGCAGCTTCTCGGGTACATGGCCTCGACCACGTCAGTCACCTACCTGTCTCGACTCCGTGCGCGCCTGCTCCAGCACTGGTTTGTCAGGGTCTTCAACCCGCTCCTAGACGACCAGGGGCTCCGCCTGCAGATTCCTCGACAGGTGCGTCGCTCTCTGCTATGGTGGCTGTCCTACTGTCACCTGCTGTCAGGGATGCCGTTCCGAGAGCCGACCCCCCGGCTCACGGTAACGACAGACGCCTCCCTGTTCGGGTGGGGAGCGCACTGTGGCGATCTCAGAGTCCGGGGACGCTGGATCGACAACGAGATCGGCCTCCACATCAACGCTCTCAAGCTGCTCGCCATCTGGAAGGCTCTGAGGGCATTTCACAAGCTGGTCGCCGGCCGCACAATTCTGATCTTAACAGATAACACGACAGCCGTCTGTTACGTCAACAGACAAGGGGGGACCCATTCGACCACCCTCCTCACCATCGCCCTTCAGCTGTGGGATTGGTGCGTGTCGCTTCGGGTCCACCCGATCGTCGTACATCTAGCGGGCCAAGAGAACATCATGGCAGACGCCCTCAGCAGGGACACCTCCTGCCACCACGAGTAGTCCCTTTCAAGGGCAGGGTTCCAGATGATACGAGACCAGTGGGGCGAGCTGACGACCGACCTCTTCGCCACCAGCCAGAACAGGAAGTGTCGCCGGTACTGCTCGAGAGCCGGCCGGGGTCAGAGCTCTCTCAGCGACGCCTTCCAGTTCAAGTGGAGCGACGGGCTCCTCTACGTGTTCCCACCATTTCCTCTCCTGGGTCAAGTGGTCACCAAGATCCTCGCGGACCGAGCCGACGTTGTCCTCGTAGCCCCGTACTGGCTGAGGCAGCACTGGCTCAGGCCCCTGTTCGAGGCTGCTCGCGGTCGATTCCTCCGGTTCCCGATGGCATCAGATCTCCTGTCACACTCCAGTGGTCTCGTTCTCCATCCGGACCTGCCCCTCCTGGCCCACCCCGTGTGGAGGATAACGCCTTAGAGGATCTGACCATCCAGGGCGTCCTGACCGCGGCCAGGAAGGAGTCAACGCGCCGCAACTACCATTACAAGTGGCAGAAGTTCGTTGCCTTTGCTGAGGCGCGAGGTGAGCCGGTATCGCCTGTTGGCCTGCGTACTGTGCTCCATTTCCTTCTCCACCTTCGGCAGCAAGGACTTGCATTCCCGTCCCTGAAGGTCTACCTTGCCGCTATCGTGGCGTACCAACCTCGAGGCTCTCCATCGGCAGCTCTCTTCCGAGACGCTACCATGAAGCAGTTCATGAAGGGCTTACAACATCTCTATCCACCGGTATCGCCGCCGCTACCGCCCTGGTCACTGTCCCTGGTGCTATCACAGCTGACGCATCCGCCCTTCGAGCCCATGGCTACTGCAGATGACAGACTCCTGACCATCAAAACTGCTTTCCTGGTAGCTGTCACCTTAGCCAGGTGAGCGAGTGAGCTGACAGCACTGTGGGCTGATGAGCCTTTCCTTGTCTTTCATAGGGACAAGGTAGTCCTTTGCCCTGATATTTCCTTCCTGCCCAAGGTGGCCTCACACTTCCACTTCAGTCAGGACATCATTTTGCCGACTTTTTACCCGGACCCGACGACTCCCCTGGAGCGGTCCCTCCACTCCCTTGATGTTCGTCGGGCCTTGGCCTTTTACACAAACCGGACTGCGTCTTTTCGCCAGACTCCGCACCTGTTCGTGTGTTACGGCCGGCGTCGGAGAGGCCACAAGGTGTCCACCCAGAGGTTCGCCAGGTGGGTGGCCCAGACCATCCTGCTGGCATATGAACTCGCCAAGCAGCCTCCGCCAGCCTTGCTCCGGGCTCATTCCACCAGAGCCGTGGCATCTTCAGCAGCTCTCCTGCGAGGTGTGGACCTGCAAGAACTCTGCCGTGTGGCGACCTGGTCCCGACCATTGACCTTCGTGTGCCACTACAGACTGGACTGTGGGTCCCGTAGAGATGCCCGTTTCGGACGAGCGGTGTTGGCTTCCGTACTCTAGGACCTGACCCACCGTCCTACTGGTAAGCTACAAAATCTCCTAGTGTGTGAGGCACAGAGACCACGAAGAAGAAGAACGGGTTACTTACCTGTAACTGTGATTCTTTGAGTGGTCATCTGTGCCCTCACACACACCCGCCCAGCCGTCCCCTCTTTCTCAGGTTCCTTATCAGCGGACTCTAGAACTGAGGAGAGACCGTTGCTTGGCGGGCTGAGCATGCTCAGTACGGGCATGGAGGAGGGGTTCCCGCCAAGCTACTAAGCTCTAGAATTTTCCAAACGCTACTGCGCATGCGCGAAAGCTCCTAGTATGTGAGGGCACAGATGACCACTCGAAGAACCACACTTACAGGTAAGTAACCCGTTCTTTCTGCTGTTGCTCTTACTGTGCTGTACTTTTATGATGCGTTTATTATGCTCGAAATGCTTTCTGTTTATGATTCCATGTTATATTAGCAGCCTTTGGCCAAAGAACAAGGCACACATTTTAATAGAAGTAAATGAAACAATTGTGCTCGGAATTGTTTTTATGAGTTTTGCTTTCTTCACTCGTTTTGCTGTTAGGCTGGCAAGACAGACAGAAAAGAGTTTGTGAAAAAGAAGACTAAGCTGAACCCTTTTGCCAGCACCACTAACAAAGAGAAGAAGAAGCAAAAGAATTTCATGATGATGCGATATAGCCACAATGTCCGGTCAAAAAATAAGCGTTCATTCCGGGAGAAACAGGCAAGTGGCTAATGATTGCACACACTTGGGTAACTAGCCCTGTTACACAAAGGCTGTGATAAAAGGGCCTCTACATTTGCGCGTTTGACTTCATGGATTTGATTATTTGCAAGTTTCTCCAACCCCTGCTCCTAAAGCTCAAGTGCTTCTTTTCTGGGGGAGCCTTCCCTCTTAGCTTGATCAGGCCATGCAGCCCTTGAGAAATCCACCTCTGGTTCTCCTCCTCCACCAGTAGCTGCCTGGCCAGATAAAGATGAATCACAACCCAATTTCTCAGCACCGCAAACCCTCTCCCAATTCCCCACCACACCCAAGGAAGTTGATGAGTGTGAGAGAGGAAGTATAGGGCCACCATGCCCAACCCACCTCTTTCCCTGACCTGGTTTGAACCCTGGATGTCTGTTCTCCCCACCTTGCTTCAGCCCCCTTCCCACACACACACACACACACACACACACACACACACTTTGATACTGGTATTTTTTCCACTTCTGTGGGGATCCCCCCCAATCCTAGCAAATGTGGAGAGTTGACTGTAACTGATTACACAATTAAGAAGTTGTTGTGTGTTTCGTGTGTAGAGTTTACAGAAGATTTTCAGTATTGCTCAATTCAGTCATTTGGTTCTTGAAAGATCTTCTCAAAGGATCTCTGTTCTGTATGCTGACAAATTATTTTTCTGGTATTGCAGCTGGCTTTAAGGGATGCACTTTTGAGACAGAAGAAAAGGCTAATGAAATAACTATGGACACAAGAAAAGAAACTCATTGTACAATCTGGATATCGAGAAGCTTGCTTTGTTCCTGAAGAATAACACTCTCAAAGACAGAAGAATATTAACTGGACTCTGCTGACTAGTGAGATTTCTATCCACTACACTACATGTTGCGAGAAAAAAAATAACTTTAATGTTTAAAAAGATTTTTCTACGTTCAAGCCATTTAAAAAGTTACACCTTTTCATTTAATATAATTTAAATTTATTTCTAGTTAGAAGAGTGGCTAGAATTCTGATCATTCATGTCCTAAATGTGCACACGCAAGAACAGAAGGGGACCGGCTTATGAATAAATCTGTGTCTGAGAATGGCATAAACTTGCAAATCTTTCATGTATATAAGACAGGAATGTAAGTTTTGTACTGATGTAAAATATATTTTAAGTACTTCTCTTAACCAAAGATTTTATTCCCATTAAACTGTGTTGTAAGTTAGAGTGAATTAGCTTGACTAAGTGTAATTGGGGAAGATTTGGTGTGAAGAGAGTGGTCTCTGAAATTTAAAAAGATGTCTATATCTGTGTAGATAGAGAAAATCAAGCTTGAAGCCTCCCTAAGATGACTAAACCAAGGCTATCGTACTTTGGCCACCTCATGAGAAGACATGGTTCACTAGAAAAGACAATAATACTTAGGAAGGTGGAGGCAGTAGGAAAAGAGTAAGACACCAATAAAGATGGGGAGTCTCTATTAAGGAAGTCACCTCCCTGAATGTGCACCACCTGTGCAGGACAGTTGATGATAAGCTAACTTGTAGGTCTCTAATCCATAGAGTCACCATAAGAAAACCAAGTTGATGGCACTTAACAACAGCAATATCTGTGTAGACAATTCTAGGGCTGCCATCATCAGCCAGTTCTGGAATATATAGTGGTGTCTCATTATCATCATATGTATTATATAGTAACACTCAGCATTTAGGGTTTTTTCCAATATGCTTCACTTAATCCTTAGGTAAAGCACGCTGCATTATTGTCCCTATTTTGCAAGATGGACTAGGCTGAGCAATTGACTTATGGCTGAAGTGAGGTTCCAGTTGAGGATCTTTTCAGTAATTGTGCTTAAATATTCCCATTTGTTAACACACCTGTGTTGACTTTGCCTTACAGTGACCCTAACCTAGGGGTTTCTTGATAAGATTTATCCAGAAGAAGTTTGCCATTGCTTTTTTCTTAGCCTGAGAGAGTGTGACCTGCCTAAGGCCATGCAGTGGGTTTCTGTGGCTGAGTGGAAATTTGAAACCTGGTCTCCTGGAGTCCTAGATTGTCATTCAAATTACTCCACAATGCTGGCTCTCCTAAATATTTCTATGTGTCTTTTATTAAGAATTCAGTGGGAGTGACCACTGAATAAGCAATATATGGTAAGTTATATTAGTTATATTTATGTTTCATCAGGCGCTAGCACAATATGGTGTACTCTAAGGAGCTCCAGCATTCTCTCTTTGGCCTCTGCCTCGCTCTCTACTGAGTTGTTTTGCTGCACTGCTCTTTTTTATCCTGTATTACTTTGCACTAGTGGTGTTAATTTTTAGCTCTGTTTCATTTTGTTTAAAGCCAGTTTCTTGTGTAAGCAATTGGTCTACTTCCGTAATTGTTTATTCTGCTGCAGTTGAAACGACTGCTGGCTGTTTGCAAAATCTCTCCTCAGAGGAATTGAATGACATAGCCATGTTAGTCTGGATCAGTATGCAAAGGGATCTTGTAGCACCTTTGGGATTGAGAGAAAGAAGTTGGTAGCATAAGACTTCATAGGTAGTCTCACCACTGATTCAGATCACAACTATTCCCTGCACAGTTGCTGTAGCCAAAGCTGTAATCATCTTCCTGATGACAGGCCTCTCCATGTGCCTACACTTGTCCTTGGTGGACAGACACAGGCCATTTCCGCACTAGACTGTTACAGTGCTATTATTCCACTTTCAACATCCTATGGAGTCCTGGGGTTGGTTCTCTAAACTGCAAACCCCAGGATTCCATAGGATGTTGAAAGCGGAATAATAGTACTCTAACAGTCTAGTGTGGAAATGGCCACAGTCTATCTCCAGAATTGGATTCAACTGGACTCAACAATATTCAAGAACCCAAAGTGACCTCCACACCAAGATGGGTGTGTGTGAGAGAGAGAACCTTTATCAAAGATCGGCAATTTTCCAAAAGAAGAAGGCCTCACCGACTCTTTAGAACAGCAGTTTGATTTTTAATTTTGTTACTGGATTTTTAAATTACAAATTTGAGGGGAAAATGGTGTAATGGGAAAAGCAACGGGAGAGAAATACATAGGCTATGATAATATGCTAGTTACTGTCATTGTGTACCTTCAGGTGGTTTCCATCAATACAAGCCAGGCCAATGTACAACCCACCCCAAGAAAAATATTTACTGAGAGCTCCTTTTTGTAGAATGTATCTTCAGGTGGCCCTAAGCCACTAAGATCTTCTGGGCGCTGAACGATGGTTACTGAATGTTTGTCTTTACATCCAGTTGATCTGTTTGCTTTTTCAGTTTGTCTTTGATTTTTATGGCAATCAGTAGGTGAACCTTTTCACAAAATAAAATAAAAGTCCTTCTGTTCTGATAATGCCTGCAGATCAAATGGGTTGGGGGAAAAAAATACAGCATCAGGGAGACTGGGAAAACAATTGTTAATCTTGCATTCCCTTAATCTTCAATTTCATGGTGGTTACTTTTACTACCCTCGACTTCCTCTACAGAAGATGTCTCTCCCTTGGTCATGGTGAGCAGAAAAGCAATGCAATTCAAAGCTATTATATTAATGGAGCTACACCCTATTGTAATTTAAATAATCTAAAGGTAGCTTAGTCTTCAGATGAAAGAAACAAAAACTGTGGGGCACCCAATATGATCAGCAGAAAAGAGGAGACAGATCTCAAAGCTTGCTGTGGGTTTTCCCGGCTTTGAGGCTGTGTTCTATTAGTATTTTCTCCTGACGTTTCGCCTGTATCTGTGGCTGGCATCTTCAGAGCATCTGGTGGCATGGAAGTGAGACAGAGTATATATACTTGTGTAATCCCCAGGTGGGAGGGAGCAATTTGCATGTGTTACAGTTGGCCTGTGTGATGGCTTATTGTTATTTTTTTTTGTATAATTTTTATTGAAAGTTTGTCTTGAAAATACCCCCACACATACTTCCATGCTTAAATCTTCCAGTTGAAATTGCTTATTTCCATTCCATTACAAACATAATTTCCATCTTACAGAGAGAAGAACAGTTACATTATTTCTTATACATTTATATCCTCACCCAATCCAATACTCTTTTCTATTCTTTCTCAAAGTTCTAGATAGATTTATTCTTCAAAGAAAATGCTAACTTTCCCATCTCTATCATATCTAGCACTTTTAACTTCCATTCCTCTATATCAATATGTTCCTTTTCTTTCCAGTGCTGCGCATATGTCAACCCTGCCGCAGTTATTAGATATAATAATATCTTCTGATGACGTCTTATTTCTCTTTGTTGCCCTAGCATGTTTTAGCAAATAAAGCTCCGGTTTCATTTCAAAATTCAGCTTACAAATTCTTTGGATTTCATCATGTGATGGCCTATTGTTAAATGGGATATCCCCCAGGGTGTATTGTTAGTCAGGGGATATGCATAACAGTGCATTAAGTACATTAGCAACCCATTGTATTGTTCCCTGTAGAGGGACTTCCAGAGTCTGGGTGGTGTTCACTGGCATATTTTTGAGTCTTGATTTTAGTGTTCTTCAGTACTGGTAGCCAAATCTTGTTTACTTTCTGAGTTCCTTCTTTCCTGCTATGCATATCCCCTGACTAACAATACAACCCTGGGGGATATCCCATTTAACAATAGGCCAACTGTAACACATGCAAATTGTGTAGTCCCACCCAGGGGACTATACAAGTATATATACTCTGTTTCACTTCCATGCCACCGGATCCTCTGAAGATGCCAGCCACAGATGCAGGTGAAACATCAGAAGAAAATACTAATAGAACACGGCCTCAAGGCCCAGAAAACCCACAACAACCTATGGATTCCAGCTGTGAAAGCCTTCCACTGTACACAGCTCTCAAAGCACTCAGCAGATGAATGTTTCATTAATCGAAAGTGCAAGGCGTTTTGGCTTGGATGTGCCTTCAAAGCTCTCCTTCAGGGGATGCTTGAAACTTGAAACTTCACAAGTTTCTGGAATAAAATTCTCACACTATTTACTGGACAAAAATAATTTTCTAAAGTTAAATTTCAAACAGCCCCTAAAGAAGGCGTTTGGGAGTGTATAAGGCCCGAGACACGTTGGGGTTTCTGCTAATCATTCATCCACGGCGCACCGCGACACCTGTTTTCCCTTAGCCTTGAGTCGCCAAGATCCATCGGCTTTACAAAAGACCCCCCCTTGGTGGCGATTAAAAAGTGGTAGGGGTTACTTCAGATCGTCAGAGGCGATGGTCTTTTTGGAGTCTCCGGGGTGTGGGTGATGCTACATTGAAATTTCCCCAAGATCCCCAAAGAGAAGAAAAGCGTGCAAAAAAACCCCGAAAGGGTGGAACCCACCGGCGCGCTCTCGCCTTGGGGGCGCAATCCGAAGCGCTGACCGTGGCCCCCTCCCTAAACCGCAAACCCCAGGATTCCACAGGACGCCGAAAGTGGAATCATAGCACTGTGACGGGCCAGTGCGGAAACGGCCATAGAGGTGGCCGCGAAAGCTGGACGCTCGGAGCGCCGCCTGACCCGCGTTCGGCCCGGTTTTGCTTCCTCCCGTCCCCTCCCGGCCGCGCCTCTCACTCCTCCTCCCGCTTGGGTTCCGGGTCCGTGCGGCGGCTCCCTGCCGCCTCGGGAGGGCCGCATCCATGGGGGGTCTCCGGAGACGCCCGGGGGGCCCGTCCGCCCGTCCCGCCGCCCTGCTCTTCCTGCTGCGGCTGCTGCTGCTGCTGCGGCTGCCCGGCGCCGGCGGGGCTGCCCCCCGGATCGCAGCGCCTCGGGGGTCCGGCGCCTCCCCGGCTCCCGCGCCCCTGTTTTGCAACGTCAGCCTGGACAGCCCGCCCGAGCGCCGCTGGGAGCCGGTCCTGCGGCACTTCGACCCGGCCTTTCTGCGGGCCGCCTTCGCCCGGGTCCTGCGGTGAGTCCCCGGAGAGGGTCCGTCTGCGCTCCTCTGCGTTTCCGTGGGAAGCCCGCGCGGCGGCTGGTTTTTTCTCCCTCGAGCGGGAGAGGAGATCGCGGTGGGTCGCTGCTGCTGCGCCTTCGGGCCACCTTTTCCTTTCGCTTTTGCCGTTTCCGAAAACGGGGAGGTTGTCGGGCTGGTCTGTAAAGGAAAGAAATACTGGATATCGAATCTAAAGCCGTTTCCGCACTAGACTGTGAGAGTGCTAGGATTCCACTTTCAGCATCCGATGGGATCCTGGGGGCTGCAGTCACAGTGCTGGGATTCCACTTACAGCTTCCTGTGGGATCCTGGGGGTTGCAGTCACAGTGCTGGGATTCCACTTACAGCTTCGGATGGGATCCTGGGGGTTGCAGTCACAGTGCTGGGATTCCACTTTCAGCATCCGATGGGATCCTGGGGGCTGCAGTCACAGTGCTGGGATTCCACTTTCAGCTTCCTATGGGATCCTGGGGGTTGCAGTCACAGTGCTGGGATTCCACTTTCAGCTTCCTATGGGATCCTGGGGGTTGCAGTCACAGTGCTGCGATTCCACTTTCAGCTTCCTATGGGATCCTGGGGGTTGCAGTCACAGTGCTGGGATTCCACTTTCAGCTTCCTATGGGATCCTGGGGGTTGCAGTCACAGTGCTGGGATTCCACTTTCAGCATCCCATGGAATCCTGGGGGTTGCAGTCACAGTGCTGGGATTCCACTTTCAGCTTCCTATGGGATCCTGGGGGTTGCAGTTTAGGGGTAAACCCCAGGATTCCATAGGAAGTTGAAAGTGGAATAATAGCGCTATAACCCTGCGTTGGGGAAACGGTCTAAGCTCCCTCTGCAGCAATATCTGTGTTACGGCACCTGTAATGCCAGGATAGCGTGCAAGGTTTTGAGTTCTCCAGAACTCCTAAGCGCTCTTAGGTGCCAAAATGATGATGATGATGATGATGATGATGATGATGATAGAAGCGGGGAGAGTCTTACAAGATTATAGCTGAGATCCTCTATCATGCTTAAGTAGTGGAAATCTACGCTCATGTTGTTAAGTGATGGTTGTGCTATACCACCTTTTTACTGAATAGCAGCGCTGTGCAACCAGTTGTGTTATCTGTGAATCTGCTTGTTCATACCCACCAAGTGTCCCAATTTGGCAGGTACAGCTCTGGTAGTTCTTGTCATCCCACTTTTTATTTTTCAAATCTGTCACTTTATTCAGACTCTGCTTTTTTCCCAAGACTAGGGGCCTTTCCACACTATATTGTTATACTGCTGTTATTCCACTTTCAACATCCTGTGGAATCCTGGGGTTTGCACTTTCGCTGGGCGCATTTAGAATTCTCAGCCAGAGAGCTCTTTGGCCTCAGTAAACTACAAACCCCAGAATTCCACAGGAGGTTGAAAGTGGAATAATAATAATAATATTTATTTTTGTCCCGCCTCTCCACCTGGATCAAGGCGGCGAACAACACTATAACAGTGTAGTGCAGAAAGGCCCGTTGGCTCATTACTTTACCTAACGTCTGTAGCTAAAACTAAGGTGGCATTCCACACTTCTGTCTCTCAAACTGTTGTTCTCAGCTCTCCAGACTAGGAAATGTAACTTATTACAATTTTGGACCTTCAGAGATTCAGATTGTATCAGATTTATCAATGAGGTGCCATCAGATAATATGGCATGCTCTAAGTAATGTCATTTTTGCATAATTGTGCTGTTGTGATCCCATCTGCAGCAATTTCATTCTGATGTTTTGTCAACCCATTTGGAATTACTCCTCTGTCATCACTGGAACTAACCTCCTCCTCATCATCATCATCATCATGCCACCTAATGAAGAGTTCTGGATTATCAAAAGCTTGCACACTATTGCAAAATTATAGTTAGTCCTAGGAAAGATGGAGGATACTGGATTTTGCTCTATCAGTTAATCTGTTTGGATAGATTATTCTGAAAGATAATTGAGGTACATGTTTGTCTTGGAAGCAGACTTTAATTTGTTCCTGCCCCAGGGCTCAGCTTCTGCTTGTCAGCTGGCCAGGAAACAAACCTCCCTATCTTGCTGTTGTGTGTTCTAACAGAGGCTTGAATGTACAGAAGCATGCGGCTGAAGCCTGTCCATACCCCTTGTTTCAAAGCATGAAGTTAAATGTTATAATTTTACAATGGCCACAGATCACAGCACTGTTGAACGGATAGCTGTGGAGGCTGGTTTAAAAATTGGCAACCCCAACATTCAAAAATTGGCAAGAAAAAAAAAAGTAGAGAAAGATTTGTCAGGAATAATAAAACTATTAGATTTGGTAAGAAAAATAGAAACAAACTACCTTGCGGGGTATAGTTGGTCCTAATTTGGTTATATACTATTGGGCATTTCAGCTAAAATAACTCTAAATTTGTTGAAGGAAATGGAGAAATAGCATGGATGTAATTTGAGAGTGATGACTCTCCTTTATATACAAATTCTTTAATATTTCTCCCTCTTTCTAAAGACAAATGATCCACATTTGGAAGACCTGTGATAAATTTTAGCCCCTGCTGTGTCACCTTTGTGCCCTTCTTAATACACTTTAACACAGAGATAAATACAGACAATATGAAAAACGAAAAGAGGAAGAATCAGATATGATTGAACATCTATTTTTAATGGGTGAACTCTTATCATTAGAACAAACTGTGGCAAAACTTTGTGACACTGAAGTGGGGTAGTTACAAAAGGTACAAATTCAGTCTTTTACTAATTACATATATATATATATGTTTTGGAGCCCCAAGGGTATTGACTTTCCGCACTACCCTGTTATAGTGCTATTATTCCCCTTTTAACATCCTATGGAATCCTGGGGTTTGCAGTTTAGGGAGGAGCATGGAGACTCCTCAACCAGAAAGCTGTTTGGCCTCAATAAACTACAAACCCCGGAATTCCACAGGATCTTGAAAGTAGAATAATAGCACTATAACAGTGTAGGGTGGAAGTGGCTTAAGTTTGAATTAAAATGTATTTTTCCTTCAATTATTCAATAGTTGGTATCCAATTTATATAAAGATGTTATTGAAGAAACATACAGAAGAGTGGAACGGTCAAAGATTTTATGGGAAATGGATCTTAAAATTTCTATTTCAAGGGCACAGTGGAGAACAATATGGACCATATCCCCTTATAAATCGATATCAACTTCTTTTAAAGGAATGTATTTTGTAGACAGTTCATAGGTGGCACTTGACACCAGTTAAACTCCATAAAATAAGCAATAATATTTTGCTGGGTTTTTTGGCGAGGCCGTGGAACTGTTAGAAAATCAATCATATGTGGTTGCAGTGCTGAAAAGTGGTAGACTTTTAGAATAAGATAATTGACTTTCTGGGGAAAATAACATCAAGAGTTATGTCCTAGAGGAGCTTTATTATTTTTAACTATTTTTGAAGGAGGTAGCACATATGCTTTGAATAATAATGTATTGCTGTGTTGTTGGGTCTGCATGATTGGAAATTACAAGAACGTGGAAAGCTCTGGAAGAGCTTTATTTTGACATTGACTAGACTGCGTGTGCAGAACTGTCCTTTCAGAAAAAATGGCTTGTACAATTAGAATCCCTAAAGGGGAAGTTACTGTATACGCTCATGTATAAGGCTAGAAATTTTAGTAAAAAAAAAAAGTGATCCAAAAAACCTGGGTCGACTTATCCATGGCTCATTGCAAGTGCTGTGCCTTAACTCTTGTCGAAAAAGGAACCATCTCCTTTTCTGAGTAGATTGACAAAAGGCAAGAGCTTAGTCTGTCCTGGGGGAGCCTAAAAGAAACCCTGACCCCGTCTACTCTCTCTGCCGTGGTGCCGCTTCTGATCTCTTTTGAGTGCCCGGATGGGGAAATGGTGGCAGTGGTGACTCTGGCACTTCCCCTCAAAGGAGCACCAAGAGGGCAGAATCATAGAACCGTAGAGCTGGAAGAGACCACAAGGCCCATGGAGTCCAATCCCCTGCCGTGCATCAAAGCATTCGTGACAGATGGCCGTCCAACCTCTGTTTAAACCTCCAAAGAAGGAGACTCCACCACATGCTCAGGTGACAGCGTATCCCACTGTTGAACTGGTCTTACTGTCAGGAAGTTCTTCCTAATGTTTAGATGGAATTTCTTGAAGTTTGAAACCTTAAGATCAGAGTTAAAACTGTACCTTAACTTTTTATCAAAAAAATGAACCATCCCTTCTCTGATTAGAGTGGCAAAAGGCATTTTCAAATAGTGGTAGCAGCTGTCAGGGGCAGCTGACCCCTTGAGATGCCACTGGTGCTTTCTTTTCTCCAAGGAATGGCCCTTGACTTATCCACAGGTCATATCAAAAACGGTAATTTTGGCCCCAAACCTGCCCTTGACTTAGGCCATTTCCGCAGTAGATTGCTACAGCGCTATTATTCCACTTGCAACATCCTATGGAATCCTGGGGTTTACAGTTTAGGGAGGGACCGCCTGACAATTGCAAACCCCGGGATTCCATAGGATGTTGCAAGTGGAATAATAGCGCTATAACAGTCTACTGCGGAAATGGCCTTAGACATGAGGTCAAGTTATACATGAGTATATAAGGTAAAAAGGATATGTTCACCACAGTTTGGCCTCCTTTCTTTAAGTTAATAGCTGAGCAAGATTTATGAGAGGCTCCACCATCACATCACCCATCCTGTTGGGCTTCATCCTTTTAAGCTAGTTACTCTGTTAAAGTTACTTTGTGTAATACAGCTGATTTTGTAATGTTTGTATTGGTTGGCTCTTTGAGTTGTGATTTGTCATTTTAATTCTCTTTTGTCTTGTTTTGTTTGGGTTTTTTCTTTTTTGGAAAATATTTAAAAAAAACAGTAGTAGACGCTAGGACTGAAATGGATGAGAAGCAGAAAAAGGTTCCCATGAACAGGTGCAGAAGACATTTACTGCACTGGTGAATGACTTCAGATTCCTCACAAACTTTGGCTAGATAGAAGTGGTATGTAAGGGCTGGCTTTGCCATTAGGCATAGGCCATTTCCGGACTAGCCTGTTATAGCACGATGATTCCACTTTCAACATCCTCTGGAATCGTGGGGTTTGCAGTTTCGGGAGGGCCCAGTCGGCCCCTCCCGAAACTGCAAACCCCAGGATTCCAGAGGATGTTGAAAGTGGAATCATCGCGCTATAACAGCCTTGTGTAGAAATGGCCATAGTCAAGAAGCAGAGTTTTGATGTTATGAAAAGGCAGCAAATGTTAGTAATTTGTTACCGCCAAAAAGGGGAAAGGTTTTTGCGTATTCCAAAAATAACATCCATAGCCTCTTAGATGTTAAGCACCATGGTAAAAACCTATGGAACCCTAGGTTTTTCAGTTTAGAGAGGGATATGTAGTATTGTCATCCAGAGAGCTTTAGTGCCTCACCAAACTACAAAACACAGGATTCCATAGTATGCCACTGTGGCAGCTAAAGTTGAATCATAATACCCTAATCGTGTCATGCAAAAGGGCATGCGATCTACCTGCTTTAGTTGCTGAGCTGAGGCCCGATTCTGAGACCACTCTGCCCATATTTACTACATTATGCAATCTTATTATGTTCTTTAGGGGTCTGGGGTTGAGTGAGATGTCACTCTGAGCGGTGAGCCTGTGTTCTCCTTCAGCATGGATGGGCAGAAAGTGGATTCCAAAATATGGAAAAGTTAGCTTTGGTACACTACTCCTAAAAATCACCTAGGCTGTGCGGATGCTGGGAATTGTCATGCAAAAAGATAATATTTCTAAGCTCTAGGTTGGGTTCTGTTATTAGATCATACATGATTTATATGGTGAATCAGTGTGAATTCTAATTCTTAAGTGTTTAAATAACAGCAAGAATAGAAGTAGGGTTCCATGTGTGTTCCTGCTCGAGAGTTAAAAGACCACGAGCCAAGTTCTGCTGCTGAAAACAAATTCCTGACCTGTGAGGCACAATGTTCTTTCACCCAAAATGCAATATCCACCATCTTGAACAGTTTTTCATTTTGTTCCATTTGTTGGACCCTTTTAGTTTTAATACAGAAAAACAAAGTGTGTCTTGTTCAGAAACCTGAAGTCAGCCCGGTCCTATTCCCTGTCCAGAATGAGTGTTTTGTTTTAATTCCAGCCTTTCCAAGATAAACAATATAGTTGATTGTTTTGTTTCCTTGTTTTCCAGTGAAGGCATCCCCAAATGGGTTCACTCCATTATTCAGCCTATCGCTGAAGAAATAGAATCCTTTGTTCCTCAGCCGTTTGCAGGAGAAATCCGAGGGCTTTGCAAAGCTCTGGACTTGAACGTCGGCGATGGCCTTCTGCTCAATCTGGCCTATGAATCTAGCGCGTAAGTTTTTGGTTAAAACCAAGTAATTTAGAGGCAGCGAGGAACCATTAGGTGGAAATAATGGAAGGCTAGACCAGATTTTGTGAAGAATGCTTGCTGAGAGAGGCAAGCTTTTTGGTCCTACTAAAATCAAAGAAAATATGTGGCTTAATATTATCATGCTCCAAGTTCATATGCAAGTAGCAGCTAGGAATCAAGGAGCAAGGAATTCCTCTGGTTTCCTCCCTGCCTCACTTCAGAAAGTTTGCTTATTTGTCACAGTTTGCAGGACTTGATTTACCGATCACAGTGGAGGATAAAGAAGAAAGGTAGGTTGGATTGGACTGGACGCTGAACTTTCCAGTTGCCCCACTCATCCTCTACAAATCTTGTAGATGCACTGTTATTCCTAAAACTTGGGAAGCATACTTTTCTGGACTACAGAAAATTTACATTCCTAAGCTTTGGCCCTGCCTTCTCCCTTCGTTCTGCAGACTCATGGACCTCTACCACATGCAAGTTGTTACCTCCATGCAAGATTAGATAAGGGCTCTGCAGCTCTTTAAAATGCCTACACAGGTACTGCTTTCCCCCCCCTTTTGGAGCCCAGTGGTCATGAGAACAGGCTCTGTGAGATAGAACGTCTCTCCTGGTTATTATTGCAACCTTTGTTCAGAGTCATTAACTTTAAAGGTGACTCAATCCATATGTCAGCGGTGACAAAAAGTTGCATTGCTTTTTTTTATTTTATTGCATGCTTCAGTGCATTAAAGTGGGAGGGATTTACAACCAGAAGGAATTGCAACGTGTCCTCCCCTCCCAGTAGGAGCATTCCCAGTCAGGCTTCCAGCCTGTTGTGTCAAGTTAAAAGTTGCTAATGGAGAGGATTAGATTTTGCATATATACACATGCATGTGTTTGCACATACATGCACTGGTTTGCCTATAGACTTGTCCATAGATCCTGACTGTGTTCTGTTCTTGTTGGACCATTGTGGGTCATTGAGCCCTTGGGGGTGTTCTGTTTATTTGTTTAGGCACTCCCCCCCACAAACCTTGAAGTCTCACTTAGGATGATGATATCTTCTTGCTTATAAGTGACCTCCTTTGAGCCCCAGTCAGTCCTAACTGTTGCTAGAGGGAGTAATTTGCTAGCAGCCTGTAGCCAAAGAATTAACTCGTCTCAACCAAATCAGTATGTGAACATCTTCATCCCTTTCTCACATTGGTTCCTTCTTGTCTTAGCCAATCATGTCCTCTGGTCTTCAGCTCAAATTCTTTTCCTTCAGAAAAGCTGCACAGAGGGCATTCTGACAGCTCAATTTTCCTGAGCAGCTAGAGTTTTCAGGAACATTCTGTGCCATCAGACAAATTCAGCCATAAACATGAAATAAGATGAGTGGTCTAACACAGATATATTCAGCAATACTTTTCTGTTGGTTTGGGTCCAGTTTGTGCAAACATTTTTGTTGGACTACAGAGTCCATCATCCATCACCATAGATAGTGGTGGGTAGGGATGATGGGGTTTGTAGTCAGACAGCATCTGGAGACCCACACCTTCCCCATTGCCGCTATAGAGGGAACTGGCCTTGCTATGATCTTGCACAGATTATCAGTTTATTCGGGGCTTGTTTCTTTCTTTTCTAATGGCTCTGAGCAGAATAAAGAGACCAGAACAATTTCAGTGCTGCAGCCACAGTTATAAACATGCTAAGTAAATATTAACAAAAAGCAAAGCTAAAAACTGAAGGATGATAAAAATAAGAGGATGGTTTTGCTGCATCCAGCAAAACTGCTTCTGGGCTTCTCTTATATCATGGCTGGTCACAGTGGGCTTTTGCCTGGAAGGTCTCCCCACCTCAAATTTATTTTGAAAAAGAAATCAATTAAACAATTATATAAAGACATGGAGAGAAGTTAAACAAGAGAGATACTCCAAATTACAGTTAACTTTATTTGGCAGGATGGCGCCGTTGAAAATGAATATTTTACCTAGGATGAATTTCCTATTTCAAAGTGTACCGATTATAACTAGTGATAAGCCCTTTTTGAGTTCATGCAGAGAGCTGACAAAATTTCTATGGGAAAAGAGAAGACCAAGAGTACGATGGAATTATCTGATAGATCTGAAAAACTGTAGAGGTTGCAGTCTTCCAGATCTGAAATTATATTACCATGCAAGCGCTTTGACTTGGGTGGCAGACTGGATAACTTTGAAAGTCAATGAACAAGTGCCTTTTGGGGCTACAAATGGCCCGTAAGTGGCCTGTTTTAGCATGTACGCTACTGTTTCAGGTACCTTCCTTGCTCAACTAGAAAATAAAAGGTGTCTAGAAGTAACAAGAAGTGATTTCTGGTTACTCTCAGCATCCCCCTGTCACCTGTCACTGCACTAGTACAGCCTGCTGAGGGTTTAGGAGATGGAAAAAGGGCCCTTCCCATCCACCCTGCATGGCCGCCCCGTCTTAGACAGACAACAATGAAAAAAAATCACCTCCCCTTGTAATTTGTCCCAGATCTCCCCAGTAATTGAAGTGATTCTTCCTCTCCAACACGAATGCCCAAATTAGCTGTCCTGACTAATACCTGTTGACGAAACTGTCTTCTGTAGTACAATCCTGACATGTGATTTCAGAATTGAGCTTGGAAATGTTACTTTTGGGAGTGACAGTTCCCAGAATCTCCCAATTACCAAAGCCAGGGTCTATGCTCACTGAGAGTTTCTGTGAGTTGTAATTAAAAAAATAAGCCCTGATGTCCATCCGTCCCCAAATAATGCGTGTACTTCTTTGAGGTCAGATATGTTGATACAACTAAACTAAATAATTTGTGTTCTGCCTACTTAGCTAAACTTCTCTGAGCTAGTCATCCATGTGTGTTCTGAGATTGTACCTGCTTCCTGTGTAAGCCAGCTGTCTCATTCAGGTCAGTGGAAGAGAATCTCCATATTCGTATCTCTTCAGGTTTACCTTAAGCTGCCGCTTCCACTGAAGTAAATGGGGAAGATTTTGCAGCTGGGGTTGTTATTGGGTACTGGAACTCCTTCATCTATAAAGAACTGTCACTGGTGCATTTTGTGTTCTGAGACCATCTGTTCTCCAGGGGCTTTTGTTTCTAGATGAAAGATTGAAAAGAAGATATCTTTGTGGGTGCGTTTCTTCCAAAGCCTCCTGTTCTCCTTCTGCAGGTTTTGCACCAGCATCATTGCTCAGGATAGCAACGGACATATATACCACGGTCGGAATATGGATTATATCTTTGGAGATATTTTACGCAAGACTACCATTGATGTCGATTTCTTAAAGGATGGGAAGGTACAATGCAGACTTGGCCCTGCCTAAGAACTATTGAGAGAAAGCCATGCATTTCACCAGCTGCATTTATTGAGTAGAACAAGAGCTGAGAGTGACAGTAACCAAGTCTAAAATCGACAGTTGCATTTCCAAATCTTCTATTCAGGTTTGGGTAATAGTGTCCATGCATACATCCATCTGATAAAGTAGACAGAGGCCATTTCCGTACTAGAGTGTTATAGTGCTATTATTCCACTTTCAACATCCTATGGAATCCTGGGGTTTGCAGTTTAGAAAGGGGCCTTTAAGGCCCCTCCCTAAACTGCAAACCCCAGGATTCCATAGGATGTTGAAAGTGGAATAATAGCAGTATAACATTCTAGTGTGGAAATGGCCCCAGTCTACAAGTGCTTATACTATAAACTTCTGTATATTGGTTTGTTCAAAGATGCTACAATATTCCTTTGCATATAGTGTCCATATATATTTTCCAGCAGATGTGGACAACTCTTGGGAAGAGCGCAGTTGCTCTGATGGTCACAACCAGTGTGTTGCCAGCAAAGTTCTGGTTTCTCTTTAGGCTGATTTTCAGCCACTTTTGTGTTAATAAAAAAAGCAAAGTGAATTTTAACCTATTACTACTTCCCTAATTCCCAAAGAATTTTTAGCATTAAGTATTTATGTTATACTTCTCTAAAGGGGTGTGTATTGCATTACTTAAGATGTCTCTGTCCTGATGGTATCTTAAAAGATTGTGTGTGTGTGTGTTGTGTGCCGTCTCCAGGGTCACAGTACAATATTCATACCAGTACACCACGCTGGCTCTCATCTTAAAAGATACTTCACATTAAAACAACCACAGCTTGTTACTGTATAAGTTATTCTTTATCTTCTAATTTTCAGGTCAAGTTCAGAGGCACTACGTTTTTTGGTTACGTTGGTTTATGGACAGGAGAAAGCCCACACAAGTTTACAATCTCTGGTGATGAGCGAGGTGAGACTCTTATTTTCTGAATAGGTCAGGTCTGCTTTGGTCAGACCCTACCTGAAGCACTGTGTCCAGTTGGAGGCACCACAGTTCAAGAAAGATATTGGCAAACTGGAGTGTGTCCAGAGGAGGATAACCAAAAATGGTAGGAACCCTGAAAACTATAAAGCCCAATGAGGAATGGCCTAGGGAGCTGAGTATGTATAACCTGGCGAAGAGACCGTTAAGAGGCAACATGATAACTGTGTGTTAATATTTGAAGGGATGTTATATGAAGGATGAAGGAAACCTGTTTTCTGCTGCTCTAGAGGCTAGGACACAGAGCAATGGCTTCAAACTTCAGAAAAAGAGATTCTATTTGAACATTAGAAAGAACTTCCTGATGGTAAGAGCAGTTCAGCAGTAAAATACGCTGCTCCATGAAAGTGTGGTGGAGTCTCCTTCTCTGGAGGTTTTTAGACAGAGGTTGGATGGCTATCTGTTTAGAATACTTTGGTGGTGTATTCCTGCATGGCTTCTTCCAACTCTATGATTCTAGGTTGGGGTGTGAACAGTATTGAATGCAGATTTCAGAATTTCCAAAACACATGGAGTTTCTGGTAATTTGTGTCAAATATTTTGATGTTAGCTCTATTAGTTCTCTTTGCAGAGATGTGGATGGCAAAGGCACAGGAATGAAGGTTGAATGTTTGTTATTTTGGTGAGGCTGAGGAGCAAGTTGGAGCTAGGGCATGTGGCCTGTGAACCAGAGTCAAGGCTGAAGGAAGAAGACAATGGGTACTTTGTAGAGTCCACCCTTTCAAATTCAAAAACCTTCCCAAGAATCTGCCTATGCTGTCTCAAGTTTTCAGCAAAGAACGGCTGCACATATTACAGACTTTTTCCTGTATCTTGAAGACTAGAGGAGCTGTCTACAGAGAGCTGAATTTAGAGAAATTTGGTTGCCGACATTTTTGATTCTTCTATCCACGTGGATTAACTTTTCATGTGCTGCTTTTATTCCTCCACTACATCAAATCTTAGCAAAAAGTTTGCATGAGTGTTTTGAAAGATAAACCATAATTGTATTTTAAAATTCCTATGTGTCACACTGACCCACAGTTTGAACGCTCAGATGTTAAATCTTTTTGTGTCGTATCATCACAAGTGCCATGTTCTAGGTGGGAGAATGGAAATACCAGGGAGATAGGATTTTTGATACTGATCCATGGCTTCCCAGGTTTTTAGACTAGGGTCATTCTCAGCCATACCCTGGACCTTTTGCATACCAAGCATGTGCTCTGTCGATGAGTTATGGGCCTTCTTCCTTCTCTCACTGAGGAGTCAGTTCTTTTTTAAGCATTTTCTCAAAGTGGATGCTGGCTATATAATTTTATTGTAACTTGTGTATAGCCACAAGGGTTAGAAACCTAACAATGAACTAAATATTGAAAGTCTATCCACCACTCCTAATTCTGCTATGTAATTTGCATGACTGACTTGTAACGTGATCTTGTTTGAATTGTTTGGCGGAGACAAAGTTATTCCACTCTAGAGATTCCTGTAGGACAGAGATGAGAATTGCCTGGCCCGTGGGTCCTTCGTGGCCCACAATGGCTTTTGGTGGTTCCTCAAACCCTCCCTCTCATTTTGCACAAAAATGGTGAGTCGCCACTTCTGGAGTATGCAATATGATAATGTACAGAATTTTAGTGGGTATATTTTATGATTAGGTTTTGCTTGGTTGAAAGGGTTATTACTCATTCTGGCTTTTTCAGATGAGAGATAATAGTCAAGCACTGAAACAATTCACGGTTGTCTGTGTGTGTGTGTGTGTGTGTGTGAGATGGCTGATTCCCGTGGTTTACCCCTTATTTTTATAGATGCTGGTAGCTGGTGGGAGAATGCCATAGCTGCTTTCCTGAATCGAAATATTCCAGTCAGCTGGCTTGTCAGAACTGTAAGTGGCCCCAACTTTCTCCTTTTTACAGTGAAATCTGCCTATGCGTACCTAATTAGGAGTAAGTTCCATTGAGGTTAACTTTGTTATTAGAAGCTTTCTTTTAAAAATAGAATTTTGGGCTTTCAAGGTTATTCAACATGACAGCCCAACTGGACTTGGAATCTCTTGTAGTCTACTGAGTGATAAATATCCCTAGATATCGGCCATTTCCGCACTACACTCTTATAGCGTGATTATTCCACTTTCAATATCCTTTGGAATCCTGGGGTTTGCAAACTAGATAAACACCTCTACCTTTAAGAGTCAACTGGAAGTTAAGGGGAAAAACCTTCCAAGTGTGGCTTCTTCTAGCACTTTGAGGGCTTAGATTTGTTAATCTGTTGCTGCAAGAGTCTTGTGACACCTGAAAACTAGCATGTTGTATTTGGTGTAAGCTTTTGTGGACTGCATCCCATCTGCATCTGATGCTGCAGGGCAGCAGTTCACGAAAAGTTATATCAAATAAAATCTTTCAGTCTGTAAGAAGCCTCTAAACTCATCCTGTTCTTCCTTCTTGTTGTGTGCCTTCAAGTTGTTTCTGACTTATAGTGACCCTAAGGCAAACCTATCACAGGGTTTTCTGAGGCTGAGAGTGTGTGATGCACCCAAGGTCAACCAGGGGGTTTCTGTGGCTGAAGCAGGGTTTGAATCAGTTAAAACATTCCAAATCAGAGGCTCAAAACACAGTTCTAAAATTGGACGGCACAGTCAGGCTAGACTTTTCACCAAAGTCTTTGTTAGGTTCCTAAAGCACACTAAAGCTGGCATCTCCTGAATACCAAGGGAAGGGCTTTCCCAAAGGTTATATTCTCCATGGAAGAATATATGTTGGAAGAATAAGTATGTTGTGCCATTTTCCTTTACAAGTTTAAAGGCACAGGAGGCTTTTCATTCTGTGGACCTGCTACTCCAAGGTACCCACCTCTGCTTTACACAAATCTGAGATGTTTGTGTTCAACTTGCAGCGCTGTGTTGTCTTTGTTGTAGGTTTTGAGTGAAGCAGAAGATTTTGAAGCTGCTGCTCTTATGCTGTCTAAGACTCCAATTATAGCTGATGTCTACTATATCATTGGAGGCACATCACCCAAGGAAGGTGCAGTCATTACCAGAAGGAGAAGAGGCCCAGAAGATATTTGGCCCTTGGACCCTTTGTATGGGAGGTAAACTGCTTTCTGGGGATGGGGACTGACTTTATGTGTTAGGTAGGATGAACTCCTACATCATGGATCTATATGGATCTACATTTGCTTAGTTACATAGTGGTCGCGCTAGCTGGAGCTCTTGCTTGTCTGTTTTCCAGTGTGCCTCTTAATGGTCCCACTCTGCAATGGAGAACACACAGTGGCACTTTCTGCAATCCCAGTGAATCAAGTGGTACAGTGAAGGCCCTGAGAAAGGCATTGCACCATCCAAGAATGTGAAGCTGCATAGCTGGAATCCTGTTGGTTAGTCCCAACTAGAGTAGGTCTACTGAATCTGATGCTGAATAGTGAGTCAACCTGTAGGCCATTTCCGCACTACACTGTTACAGTGCTATTATACCACTTTCAACATACTGTGGAATCCTGGTACTTGAAGTTTAGGGAAGGGCCTTCAGAATTCTCAGCCAGAGGACTCCTTGGCCTCAGTAAACTACGGACCCCAGAATTCCACAGGATGTTGAAAGTGGAGTAAGAGCACTATGACAGTGTAGGGCAGAAATGGCTGTGGTTAGATCCAGTTGATTAGATGGCCTATTTCTAATGGGGATAACAGTAGGATTTAGGCCCATGTGAAATGGTTACATTTGTGGAACTCCTCTTACATACTCATAAATTAAATATATCCATTGCGCAATGGCCAAAAAAAGATTTGTATAAGAGAACTTACACATACATGACACCAGTAGGATTCTGGCCATTGCTGTTAAAGAAAACAGTGAATATGTGTAGCCATTTACTAAGGGAGGGCTGTACTTAGCAAGAGCCACCAGGGCTGTCTGCTCATACACATTCATGTAGAAAAGGTGATAATTTATGTATCTGAAGGGGTCTTCCAGATGCTTTGATTTTCAGCTTCCACAATTCCTGTTGGTCAAGCTGGCTGAGGTTTCTGCGAGATGAATTCCCAAACATCTGGAGGGCCAAAGTTTGGGAATCACTGTTCTAAAGGATCTTTCAGTCTAAATCCTCCTGTTGGTCCCAACTAGAGTAACCTCATTTGAATCAGTGAAATTTACCTAAGTGTTGACTCGTCATTCAGCAGGTGATTCAAGGAGTCCAGTCCAGTTAGAACCGACAATAGTATTCAAGTCTTAGCCTTAATAACGATGAGTGGACAAAGTGTAAGCCTCCAGATGATGTTGGACTACAATTCCCAGCATTCCTTGACATTTCTTATGTTAACTAGGGCTGCTGGAAGCTGCAGTCCAGCAACATCTGAAGAGTCACACCTGGCCTACCCCTCTTTTATAAATAATCATTCTGAACACTTCTGTCCCTTTGCTGTGCCAATTGATGTCGTGATGGTGACTTTAACTGTATCTTCTGTTTGCAGCTGGTACCGGGTGGAGACGAATTATGACCACTGGACAACCCCTCCTCCTTTTGATGATCGAAGGTATATTTTACTGGGAGGTTATAGTGTCAAGATTACTTTTTTTTTTAATTTAAATTACAGATGTACATATAGGAGAGGTGGCAATTCTCTGGCTCTCTCCCACCATACTTTGCTAGTGACCATCTATGGCCATTTCCACACTAGACTGTTATAGTGCTATTATTCCACTCTCAACATCCTATGGAATCCTGAGGTTTGCAGTTTAGAGAGGGGCCTTTAGCATGTTGAAAGTGGAATAATAGCACTATAACAACCTAGTGCGGAAATGGCTTCAGAAGAGAATGATGAGAGCTGGTACAGTCCTAGGAACTCTGTACCATATGGTTTACCTGAACAAACAGGTGGAGCAAAAAGCTTAACAGTCTGGATGCAGCCTAAGTGGCAATCTTATTTGTATGCAACTTTTAGCATTCTTGTGTTGGATGAGATCGGTGGTATGGATCTACCCATATTTTATTTTTATTCTACAGAACTCCAGCCATGAAAGCACTGAATGCCACAGGGCAGGAAAAGATTAATCTTGAGTCACTGTATAAAGTAAGTAATCTATCTTATATTAAGCCCCTTAAAAACATAAAATATAAAAATGAACTCTGTTCTTTCTGAGAGCTTTCTGCTATAGTCAATTTCCAGTGGGATTTCTTTAGCCACCCACCCACCCACACAGAATGAGAGAGAATACGTGTCAAATCAGGACACTGTTACAGGCACGCATTCTCAGAGTACAGTTATTGATAGTATTCTCTTTTGGAAAATAAGCTAATATGATTCCAAGTATCTGAAAAGTAAGTTTTAAAGTTAATTTGTTTTCTTTTGAAAGAAAAAGACTCATGTGGCAAGCATTCTTTCCTGGGATTTTTCAAAAAATAATATATCTTGCTGGACTTTGGTCATTCCTAATCTAGTTCCTAACACACATTGAACACGTTTATTATTCAAATTTAAAAATTACAAAAAAAACACAAATTGCACAACAGGCTATGCATGGGCACATTGCACTGTCTCAGCCTTAGCAATGTCAAACCCCTTCTGAATAAATCTTGACAAGAAAACCCCATAGGCTCATTTTAAAGTCACCATAAGTCACAAACAACTTGAAGTCACACAACAACAACACTGAATATTTTAATAAAAAATAATAAATCATAAATATAACTAAGTAGTGTTTATACCTGGCATTGCCCGGGATTTTATTTTCTCATTTTCTCATACTTGTTGGAAAGATTTGAGATCCTGTGTCTTTAATTCCCCAAACTGTCTGGTCCAGTACTGTAACTTTTCCCCATATTCCCTAATCCTGTCTGCATTCAGTTATTAACATGCAGAGGTTGAGTTCCTGAGGGAATACACTGCCTTTCTCCTTGCTGCTAGGCCTTGTCTCCAGAGGAACCAGCCTATTCAAGACGGACACAGTTGACTGAGGCCCAAGAGCTCTCTGGCTGAGAATTCTAAAGGCCCCTCCCTAAACTGCAAACCCCAGGATTCCATAGGAGGTTGAGAGTGGAACAATGGCACTATAACAGTGTAGTGCGGAAATGGCCACAAACTCTCAGCCCCAGAAAACCCCGTGAAAGGGTCACCTTAGGGTTGCCATAAGTCGGAAAAGACTTGAAGGCACACAACAGCAACACATAACATGTGCACACATCTGCAAAACTTTTAATCGACCTTTGGGGATTGAATTTTAGCACTGAAAATCCTAGGACTAACCCCAATTTTTTTTCTAGCACTGAAATTCCTAGGACTAACCCCAAACTCTTTTGATTTTGTACCCTACTGTAGCAGCTTGATCTCTGCTAACCATTTCTGAGGCCCCACTGAGTCTAGAAGGTAATTTTGTTCCATCTTGTTTTTTTAGGTACTGTCAGTACAGCCAGTCTTGAACAGGTAAGTTCTTTTGTTTTGTTCTGTTTCTTGAAATGCCCAAGTTTTGGTGCTCACAAAAACAGTCACACATTTTAGAAATGGGTTCTCTGCAGAACTTGGAAAAGCAAAAGGGTAATTTGTTACTGTTAGTATTGCAAGAGGTACTATTGCAGTTATTTAAAATATAGAAAGAAGAAAAAGCTGGATAGCATCACAATTGAGGAAAATAATATAGAAGAGGCAACTCCAGTTGCTGAGAAGAAAACATTTCACAGTACTCCTCATTGTTCTGTTACTCTTCGGAGTAATTTAAATATTTTTCCTTCCTCCCCAAAGTTACCATCTTTCCCACTTTTGTATGTTATTTTTGAAATGTAACTTCCTGACGCCCTTATTACCATCCATCCCAAAGCAGTGAGTTGTATGTTAATTACACTAGTGATGTATCTCATTGTTGCCAAACATTGGTTGTCTGTCAGTGATTATATGGAGCTTCCAGGATCAGAGGCAGTCTACCACTGGATATTTACTGGGGAGGAACAGCAGGGAAGTAATACTCGTTTTAAGCCTCAGTTATTGAGTATCCAGGGGCGTCTGGCTGGTCTTTGGAATGAGACTTGTAAGTGCGCCTTGCCAGGTTTGGTCTTTTTTTTCTTCCAGGAACACAATTTACACCACCGTAATGAGTGCTGCATACCCAGACAGGTATACAACACGGATCAGGAACCTGGAGTGAAGATGAGTAAGTGCTGATATGAAGATGGAGTCAAGAATCAAATGGGCAACATAAACCCTTAGTAATTCCATGCAAATGCCTAGCAGCTCTGGATGTAACACAAGCCTTCTAACCATTCTGCATTGCCTGGAGAAAGCTGTAAACCAAAAAAAATTGCTATGTGCGTATCTTTCCATAAGCCTGCAGCTGACATTTTATAGCCAGCAAAAATGGCCTGCCTAACCGAGGATAGTGGAGGGGTCAATTTTGGCCAGTGAGACTTAATGCTGTTTATTATAAAAGATAATATTATACCCTGGCAGGCTGATTCTGAATGCACAGGTCTGAATTTATTCAGCTGTACTTGATTTAATTGCAACCGCAATTATACAGCTGGAATCCTGCTGCTGATGCACACAGGTGTAACTTTCCATTACACCTGCTTATAGAAGGAGATATTCAGCACCTCCTTGAAGAACAAATACTTCCAGTGCACGTGACCTTTTCTGTATGCCAGAATGCATCATTTCTTGTGGGAGGGAATTCTCCATGACGGTATCCAGCTGCAGTTCCAGGAGTGGGAGAAGACGGAAGACATTCTCTACCTAGATATTCAGTGCAAACGTGTATGAATCATAGAATCATAGAGTTGGAAGAGACCCCAGGGGCCATCCAGTCCAACTCCTTGCTATGCAGGAATGCACATCAAAGCACTCCCAACAGATGGCCATCCAGCCTCTGCTTAAAAACCTCCAAAGAAGGAGACCCCACCACACTCGGAGGCAGCATATTCCACTGCCGGACAGCTCTGACCATCAGGAAGTTCTGAAGAGTTAGAAATTATGACTTCTCTCTTTTCCTGGGTGCAGAACCTTAGCTGGATACAGCCTGGGTACTTGATGTCCTTCCCAAGCTAGTTGTTTGTGGGGACAGGAAAACCTCAGTTTTGCTTGGGTGGAAAGGGAAGGAAGGCAGAGGTAGAAGAACACACAGGTGTTATGTTCCACCAAGGTGATGATGATTCTTGGCCTGCATCACCAAGTGTACCTGTTAAGTTCAGTGACAGTTTGGCAATTGTGATGCGCATCCATGGTTCATCTTTTTTTTTCTTTGCAGTGAGGGGCTCCTCTGTCTTCAAATAATCCAGACTTTGGGACGTTAATTATTTTGAACTAAAATTCCTGGTATTCTTGGAGATGTAGTCCAAATATTAAGTTAGCTTGCTCTGTAATGGAAACCACAGTGAAATAAGTGCTGTTGGATGTGCCCTTGATGACAATGGCTGTATGGCTGTATTGAAGCAGTCAAATGACTGGTTAAGAAAAATGATGAATGACACTAATAAGACACTGGCCATTTCTCCACAATGACTTTCTTCTGCGTCATCTCATCACAATCCCAAGCAGTGCCTCTGCTGGGATGGGACCGTGTCCCCAACACGCCCCTCTGCACCCAGCTGGCTGCTTGCGGCAGGGAGTGCAAGGGACACCCCCCTTCCTTCTACACTGCAGGCAGCCTTCTTCCCATGCTGCAGTGGGGAAGGAAGCGTGTGATCATGTTTCTAGACCTTTTGCATGGCCAGCAGCGACAGAAGCCTCACATGATCAGGGGCCATTGACAGACCCTTTCCGTTAATAATACGCTCCATGATGGCGCTGGCTGGGGATACGAGAAGGGCGGGACTACAACGATGTCATGGCAGAAGTGTCGTCATGGTCCTGCTTCCCTTACATTCCTCTGCCAGGAGGGCACCGTCCTGTCTTGAAGGAATAGTAGTATTTGTTGCAGGTGCAATTGAGGTGCGGTGAAAAATAGTGTATAACAAGCTGATAGTCTATGTCCTTTCAGTATGGGTTTGACTCCTCCATGGTCTGTTTTCTTGCATGCATCTGATAAAGAGGAATAGAGTTCCTAAAAACCTATGTTACTTTAAACATAGTCTTCCCGAATCTGAAACCTTCTAGCAATGCCATTTATCCGAAAAGGAATGCATAATGTTTAATATCCCGCTCTCCACCCCTCCCCTTTCTGTTTTGTTTCCAGAAAAGTAAAGAAGGAAACTCTTCAGAATAATGAAGGCTGAGTTGTGTGTCCAATAGCTACAAGCCTGGATATGGAGATTTCTACTGGTATTCATCATCCTTTTCTTCTTAAGCAAATCACCACTCCTTGACAATGTGAAAGTGCCTAGTGAAAATGTTACAAATGGAGCTGGTGGGGAGTGTATGGGCCTAAATTAGATTTGCAGGTGTTAAGAAGCTGGGCTGCAGAATTTGAGGTTGCTCTCAGCCACTTTCCATGTGGTTAGTGAAAGAAAGATGGGTTGTGCAAATAAGCACAGATACGGAACTCCTTCACATGAGTTGCAGAATTGAGCTTTCCTGGTGCTGAACATTGGTTGTGGGAGAGAATGCTGAGGAGCTGTATGATGAAGCAGTCATTGCCTTGAAGCTGAGCAGGCCTGGATCTGATTCTTACCTGGTCAGAGCCACATCTGAATTTATTAATTTGATTTGATTTATAGTCTACCTTTCTCCCAAAACTGAGATCCATCACAACACAATTTTTTTAAAGATGCAAGTAAAAACACAAAACTTTCTATCACAATTAGACAAATTATCATATTAAAACACATAGGAGTTAAAAGCAGTTATCAGTGCAAAGTGTAGCATGCCCTTCCTCAGCAGCCACTTGCCAAAAGCCGACATGAATAAAGTGGATTTTACCAGACAGTGAAAGGACGAGGAGGGGTACAGCCTGTCTTTCCTTAGGCCATTTCCACGTGAGAGGGGAGGAGCGGTTCACTGCATGTCAAGAGCGGTGTTTTTATACTCCGATTCAGAGACTGTGGTGTCTGCACACACCCCATTTACATCGTATTACCTCGGAGAAAAGCGACTGCTGCATCCACAAAAAGAAGATGCAACAGTTCAGTTCATCCTATCATCTCCATCATTGCCACCAAAATCTCTTTTTACAGTTCCCTGTTTCTCCACCACAAAGAGTCGACAAATCAAATGCCAAAATAGTTTACCGAGAATTTGTGCAAATGAAGGATTAATCGTAAAGCGTAGTAACTGCCTGTCATAAATCCAGGGGGATGAAATTGGAGGTGAACTGTCAGGTCTCCTGTGTTCTCTCCACTCAGCTGTTCTAGTCCCCTGCACTGCGTACAGCAGATCCAGGCACTGGCACTGGCAACCAGTCAAAAAATACATAACAAACTGGGCAAAGCAGTACAAAACAACTCCGAACTGGTCTTTAAAAGTAAGCTGTCAAATTTAAGTTGTCAATTGAAGCTGTTGGCAAAGTGAAAGGAAGCCTTCAGGCTGCAACTCGAAGCTAGTGTACAAGTAGCTTCAAAGACAAACAGTCTCTCTTTGTGAAGCTAAAGTAACTTCAAAGAGAAACAAGTTGCCAGATCTCTTCCCATTGTCCATGTGACAGCTGCCTGTCCTTTGATGAGTGGAGGGAGATAGGGAAGGAAATGACAGCCTGGGAATGTGTGGAGCCAGCCACTGCAATCCTGTGAATCGGCTTTAGAGTTCTGTGCATAGGCAAGAACGAAGCAGAACCAGTTTTGGAGGTTTGCAGTGGAGTTCTTCCGGATTTCGCATACAGCGGTTTCTCATCGCAGTGAACCGTGTTAGCAGCTGAAAAAATGCAGAACCATGAGGAAAACTACGAAGCTAAACCGGTTCAATGTGCAGACAGGAAGGTAAGAATTCGATGTGACTCCGATTTATTGACCTTTTGTGGAAATGGCCTTAGAAGAGTGCTCATAGCCTGGGAGTAACCACAAAGAAAGCCCTTTCTTGTGTCTCCACCAAATCTGTCTTCAAAAATGGCACGTTTGAAAGAAGGACCTACCCCAAGCATCTCAAAGCCTAGGCAGGCTCATTTGGCAGAGTACAGCCTGCTAGAGTACTTGGATCCCAGTTATATATACATGCTGCCTTGAATTCTGGAAAAACAGTAGAATATAAGTGAAACAGTATTGATGACACAAGATGCACAGCCATAGCAGACTCCAGAAGAGAAAGAGACCGCTATACCTCGAATATACAGAAGGGCCACCGCCCCACATTCTCCCTGGAGGAAAGTTGAGAAAACTCTTTATTTTGCACATCCATTCTCTTTTAGGCTAAGTGAGATAACTGAGGATGCAGTTGGATTACCGTTCCCTAAAAGCTGTACCTGTACAGAACCTTAGTGCAGAACTTTCCAAACTTTTCATGTTGGTGACACACTTCTTAGACATGCTTCATTCTGTGACACAGTAATTCAGTAACTAATTCAGTAAGCGGAGGCAGTCCCTCCACCCGAGCCTGGCCTGCTGCGGTGGCGGGAGAGGCAACCTGTCCACCTGTTGCGTTTGCGCGACACACCTACACACTGCAGGCAACACACTAACCTCACAACGCACAGTTTGGAAAGCTCTGCCTTAGCAAATGCACTGCTTGTTGTCTAAAATGAAGCTCCCTACCACATTACACTGTTAAAGTGCTATTATTCCACTTTAACTACCAGGGCAACATTGTATGGAATCTTGTGATTTGCAGTTTATGAGAGGCATTTAGAATTCTCAGCCAGAGAGCTCTTGGGTCTCTCAACTACGAATCCCAGAATTCCACAGGAGATCGCCAGGGCCATTAAAATGGAATATAGTGCTATGACACTGTAGTGTGATAAGGACCTGAGACAAAAAATAATGAAATAAAATCTCTGCCCAACAGGGCTTATTTTTGGTACTGCAAAGGGATTGGTAATTGTAACTTGTTTCAGTGCTTGAATTTGTAGCCTACAGGCAGGATTTAAAAGATTGTGAACTATTTTTAGTCTTTGTACTTAGAATTAAAATGTTTTTTGTGGATGTTTCATAAGAAACCTAAAAAAAATAAATTGACCTATAAAGAGCCGTTGTTTTGCTGTCTTTTTCCTTCTTGTTATCTGTAGATGTGATCAATGTTGTCAAATTCCATGAATCTGAACCAGCATTATCATTGTTGTTGGGTACCTTCAAGTGGTTTCGACTTACGGTAACCCTAAGGTGAATCTATTATGGGATTTCTGGGGCTGAGAGTGCATGGGGTGCCCAGGATCACCCTGTGCGTTTCCAAGGCTGAGCGGGAAATCCAACCCTGCTCTCCAGGGTCATGGTCCAGTTCTCAGACCATTACACCACGGACTCTCAGCGTTATTGTATTACATCACAAAAAGCCAATATAGTATGTTCATTGTTAAGAAGTTTAGACCTAGAAACAAATTTATGATTTAGATCATTCCTTTCTAGTTTTTTTTAGGTGTTTCAAAATATTCCTTTTATGAAGGAGAGCAGCTCCAGTACCGTCAGCCCTCCACATTTGCGGGTTTCACTTTTGCAGATTTGATCATTCACGGATTATTCGCTGTCACCTCTGCTGCCTCCCTGTGCCATTTTTAATAGGGACTGCAAGCCTCCTGAGACTTGAGATACTGCGAATGAGGCTTGTAAGTTCCTATTAAAAATGGTGTGGGGCAGCAGTGGAGGTGGCAGTGAGCCCCACCAGCCACCCACTTCTGCCCTGTGAAGGAATCCTGATGCCTCAAAGGAATCCACAGTGGGCGGAATATGGTGATCATACTTTTTTGTGTGTTAAATATGGTTTGGGAGGGCCTAGAGTTGTTCACTTTTTCTTCACTTTCACGGGAGTGCTGTGCCCCTAATCCTAGCGAATGTGAAGAAATTACTGTACTTACTCAGGTTTGGTTTCCTTTTAGAAGAAGGTTACTGGAGGCTTCCTGGTATTCTGTAATGTCTGTTTACAAATAAATAGGATACATGTAGATGTAGATACAACTGAAGTAGCCAATATCTGCTTTTTCTGTCTTTTTACCTCTTTTGAGAGGTGTCCTCCAGTCTGCCAGCCTGTTGTTAAGTTTCAGAGCCCAAACTCAGTTCTCTTTGTATTTCTAAGGGTGCTTCCATCAGTTACTAGTGCCATCCATCGAGGTGCCTTTTATAGGTATTCCATTCTTTCACTCCTTAATCCTCCTTAATGGTTTTTCATTTTATTTTTTTAAAAAATTATTTACTTAATTTGGGTTTTTAAAAAATACAGTGGGAGGACATGGGAGGGCTACAAATGGAAGCTGTCATTTATATCCTCTGTATAATTCTGTGATCGAAACAGGACAACTATGCATAAAAGCCTCCACTAAAGCCACTCTTAGTATTTTTCCAAAACTGCAGCTTCCTTTGCTGACCTCTCATCCTTAACTGGAAGTGGGGAAGATGTCCTTTATATGCTGTTGTATAAGACTCACTTTTTTCCCTGAAAAATACTGTTTGAAATGGGATGAGTCTTATATGCAGGTGTGTCTTATATGCCAGCAAATAGTATTTGCCAGTGTATACATGGGTGCATCTTACACACCAACAAATACAGCATATCCATCAATGATTTGTTGTTGTGTGCCTTCAAGTCTCCTCTGACTTACGAGAAACCTAGGACAAACTTAACATGGGTTTTCTTCACTGGCTTTGTTCAGAGGAGGTTTACCATTGCTTTCCTCTGGGGCTGAGAGAGTGTGACATGCCCAAGGTCACCCAGTGGGTTTCCATTGGTAAGCGAGGATTTTAACCATGATCTGCTGAAGTCCTAGTTAACACATTCCACTGCACTGTGCCAGCTCCTCTATGATTGGCATCTCCATTCAGAATATTCTGAATAGGCATTATATTAAGAAGCAATTAGCTGACCATTCAGTTTCTCTAACACCCCTGGTTTATCTAATGAGAGGATGCCCTTGGGTAGATCTGGCCTTATTGTTCCTCTTGTATCTGACACCGCCTGATCCCGTGCCCAGAACATTAGTTTAAGGGGATAATTGTTTTGGGTTTGGTTTGGTTTGGTTTTTTTGGCACAAAGTCCTCAATCATCTTTAAACTGTGATATGAATGGTTTTCTAAAGGTTCTGTCCTGCGAACCTGAGTCTGTTTCTCATTCTCTCACCCACCCTGTCTGTGTCAGTTCTTGTTTTCAAGAAGGTGAAACTGTATTTTGAAGTCAACAACAAGCATGTTGCTATGGTCTTTAATAAGATCAGGATTTCACCTGAGGTGTCACAGCTTGCTTAATTACTCACGCTGCTTTATCTGAGGTTAAGTGAGCTTTCCGTTGACCTAGTTTGTGTACACAGTGGTGTTTAAACCGTTGCACTTCCTAATTGCATGATTGATGCGGAAGTGAGAGCTCCCAGAAACACAGGGTCATTGGATGTAAACAGGTTCTGTAGAAAGAACAGGACACATTCGTGGAGCGTTTCAGGTATAGTATTATTTATTTATTTATAGTATTATTTATTAGTATAAGAGGTAGTGATGGCCTTTCATTTAAAGACATTTCGATTCCAGTTCTCACCATTGCTCAGCATTGACTAGGGAAATTCTCACCATCTCTCTGCATTGGCTAGAGCAATTCCCACCATCCCTCAGCATTGACTAGACCTGTTGGGAGTTGTAGGCCAAAAACCTCTGGAGGCCACAATTGTGCATCCCTGGCTTAGATGACAAGACCCCCATTTTTCTTTTCTTTTTTTTCGAAATGTGATTGTATATGATATGTAGAGTACAGAACTGGCCCTACTATTAGACAGAAAAATGTTGTCACCTCAAGCAACAGAAAATGGCAGCAAGACCTTGGAGGACAATGCTGTGTTTACCACTCAGCCTGCACTGTGACTCCAAAACTGTCCAGAAGCAGTAGAGGATACTGTCTCATTACCAGTGGGGACACAAAATTCATTGTAAAATAAAGAGTATCAGCATCTCATTTGCACCAGCAAGATGTCTTCTGCCACCTATGTCACATCTACTTTGGCCTGAGGAGCTGCCTTTGAACTAGAGCATAGAAACTATTTCATCTCAGTTCCGTGCACATTTCCTCATGAATCTGTTCCATGGCTTTCAGTGCAGTGCACTCCTAAGAAAAATATTTTTAGGAATCTAGATAAAGACTGAACCCCAAAGAATACAAATAACAGAAGCTTCTCTTTGCTTAACCACACTGAGATTCAGCTCACCAACCAATCCAGCAGCAGAACTTTGGAGCCAGTGGCCCTGAAGCCTGGAAACCATACCCTAGGAGGAGCAGCTTAGGGGTCTGGGTATGTTTACCCTGGAGAAGAGAAGGTTAAGAGGGGACATGATAGCCATGTTTAAATATTTGAAGGGATGACATATAGAGGATGGAGAAAGCCTGTTTTCTGCTTCTCCAGAGACTAGGACATGGAGCAATGGCTTCAAATTTCAGAAAAAGAGATTCAATCTAAACATTAGGAAGAAATTTCTGATGGGTAAAAGCAATTAGACAGTGGAATACACTGCCTCAGAGTGTGGTAGAGTCTCCCTCTTTGGAGGTTTTTATCAGAGGCTGGATGGCCATCTGTCTAGAATGCTTTTAGGTATATTCCTCCATGACAAGTGGTTGGACTCAGTGGCCCTTGTGGTCTCTTCCAGCTCTATGATTCTATGATTCTGATAAAAATGGCCCTGTGCCACACCTGCCCCAGGCAATCAATTCAGAAGACCAGCTTTTAAGGCTGCTCTCAATGCTATAAGAAATGTCCTCTCTAGTAGAAACAGGGAAGACAGCAGTAGTGATAGTGATGGTAATGAAATCCTACACCCCATTACACTACACAATTATAGCACAGTGATTCTAGTTTAACTGCCATGACTGCACTGTACAAAATTCTGAGATTTGTAGTTTATTGAGATACTAGAGCTCACCGGCTGAGAATTTTATGCCTCATGATGGCTAAAGGGGCCATCTCTTAGCATGCAAGGGCCACATGAACCCTTATGTTTTCTCCTCATCTTCCTTCTGTGCCAGCCATGGCATGGGGGCTGCTTCTGGTAGCCCCAGTTGCTGGTGGTCCAAGAGTCTGGCTGGTCCTTCTCAATCTGCATATAACACTCTTGCCCTGCCTGCATGTGACACTCTTGCCTATTGCTTCCATATAATTATCGCCTCCCATATAGGTTTGCCAGGTCAAGATCCACTGTGTCTTGGCCTGGTGACTAGTGAGAGGCACTCCCTCCACTCCGGCTGCCCTTGGACATGGTTATCATAACCGTCTCTGAAGGAGCGAAGAGCAGCCAGGAACAGCTCCATTGTGCCTTGGCCCAGCAGCTGGTAAAAGGCCCTTCCTCCATGCCAGCTGCTACTGCTCTAGCCTCTCAGGGAGAGAAGAACAGCCAGCATCTGTTTGGCTTGATTCTCTCCCTGAATGCCACCCCTTTTTCCTTAGGTGTCATGTCTTATTTAGACTGTAAGCTTAGGGACAGAGAACTGCCAATTTGATGATTTGTAAGCTGTCCTGGCAAGCCTTTTGGCTAAAGGGTGGAGTATAAATACTAGGAAGGAAGGAAGGAAGGAAGGAAGGAAGGAAGGAAGGAAGGAAGGAAGGAAGGAAGGAAGGGCAGATGGACCATCTCGGCCCATGAAATTCAGGGTCAATACCTAAGACCTAGAGACAGTCCTTGGTGAAGTCACAAGGTGCTAGCTCTCGTTAAGCATGATGTGTCAAGCACCAACCACACTTGCACAAAATATGTCATTCAATTTTTTTAAAAAAACCCTCTTAAGTCTATCAGATTAGGAAAATATACATAGATACACTTTTCAAGGCAGCATTTTTGCCCTCAGATTCTTCCCTCTTGCCCTGAGGACAGGAAAAGAGGACTCAGGCCCAGAGACGCAGGGTGGGACCTTGAGATAGAAGAACCTCACTCCCAGGCGATGCTATCCAAAACATCCAGGGCCATTTTATGTCTCATCCCCTGGGGTACTGATGTGGAAGGTGACCAAGACAGTGCTTTTCATGTAGCAGCCCCTGCAGTTGCTGACCTTCCTCCTCTGGTCCTTTCCGCACCTTACCTTTTTTTGGTGCTGGGGTGTGGGGATCGCATGAGCAGTCTCCAGCGAGAGGCTCTCGTGTCCCCGCTGCTTCAGCTCTGCATGAGCTGCCTGCTCCCGAGCAGGCAGCGCGAGAGCACCGCCTCTTCTTTCCACAGCGCAGCTTGGGAGTTTCCCAAGCTGTGCTGGGGCAGGAAGCGCGACCGCTGCAGCTCTGGAGGCTCCGCATGCATGGTGAGTGCACGCAGGGCCCTGGAGCAATGCGCAATCACGCACCATTTTTGGCTGAAAGCTGAAAATGAAAAAGTGCGCGAGCGGCACCTGCCCTACCCTGGAGCGTCGCGCGAAGGTGAGTGCATCATGCAGATCGCTCCTTACAATCACGCGACGCTTGAGGGGCCCTTTCACATGGCAAATGCCGTGAGAAAAGGGCCTCTGAGTGGCCAGCCTAACCACTCTTCAATATTGCTCCCTGAGCTTTGAATACAGGAAACCCCTGCCTTTCAGCATCCTGTTAGCTGATGATTCACTCATTTGAGGCTTCCAAATCAAGGACAAGTTCCATTAATTTGATGTGGGATCTGCTTTTTCATCAGTTCTTCTTGCCTACAGAAGCTTGCTTGGGACCATTCGCACATGCACTGCAGAAAGAGCAAATCCCCAACTGAATCAATGAACTGTATTGCAAGCATTGGAACCTTGTAGGCAAGGTCTTCTTGCATATGGAGGCTCCCTTGGCAGTGCACACACGCTGCTTGCAAAGCAAGCTCAAAGAGAGAAATTAAGGCATCAAGCCAGCCGAGAGACTTTACAAGCAGCGTGCATACACAGTCAGTCCCAAGAGAGCCTCCATAAATCCATCATGTTCCCTAAAGTAGACAGATTCTTCTTTTTGACCATTTCTACTTTCTGACAGTGCTCTGGTCCCTAACCTGTCATATAATGGGGGAATCCTCTAGTTAATACTGATCACTGTTTTTATGAGGCTGAAATTAGTTCTGTCTTCCCAGTTCCTTCTTTGTGCACATTTTCAAAATACAGCTTAAACGCTCAGGCCCTTTTCGCACGGCATTTGCCATGCAAAAGAATGTTGCGAGCAGTCCACACAATGCACTTACAATTACGCGACGCTCCAGGGCCTGGCAGGCACTGATCATGCACTATTTCATTTTTGGCTGCGAGCCAAAAATGGTGCGCGATTGCACATCGCTCTGGGGCCCTGCACACATTTGCCATGCATGTGGAGCTCCGGAGCCGCGGCACTCGCACTTCCTGCACCAGCATAGCCTGGGAAACTCCCAGGCTGCACTGCAGAAGGAAGAGAAGGGGCTCTCGCGTCAGCAGGCAGCAGCTGCGGAGCTGAAGGAACTGGGATACGAGAGCCTGTTGCTAGAGGCTGCTCACACAATCCCCACACCCAGCTCCGCAAAAAGGTGAGTTGCAGAAAGGGCCTCAGTTACCTTGGGGTTGATACCTTGTCAGGATACATAGCTCCTGTCATAGAATATCTACTGAATATGTATTGGAAGTGCTAGGCTAATCAAAGCATGACAAAGTATGGAATGATAATTGATGACTGCAACAACATATCTGTTTGAAGCATGCTTGTGCATTCCAATGTATCAAATGGTTAATTGATTTATTGCTCTCTGCTACAATGTATCTGATGAAGGGAGAGAAGATCAGAGCAGGCAAAAATGAAAGTACCAAGAGATTGGCCCTTTCCTCATGGCATTTGACATGCGAAAGGGTGCCTGGAGCGTTGCACTATTGTGAGGAGTGATCTGCATGACGCACTCACAATCATGTGACACTCCAGGGGCTGGCAGGTGCCAATCGCACACCTTTTCATTTTTGGCTGGAAGCCGAAAATGGTGTGCAGTTGCGCGTTGCTCCTGGGCCCCACACGCACTTACCTGGCGTGCAGAGCCTCCAGAGCTGCACTGGTCGCACTTCCTGCCACAGCGCAGCCTGGGAAACTCCCAGGCTGCACTGCGGAAGGAAGAGGCGGAGCTCTCACACGAGCAGGCAGCTCGTGCGGAGCCAAAGGACCCTGGATGCAAGAGCCTCTTGCCAGAGGCTACTCACACGATCCCCACACCCCAGCGCCGGAAGAAGGTACGGCGCGGAAAGGGCCATTGTTTGGCAACTCAGGTTGTCTAGAGATAAGGGGCTTCCTGTCCAAGGATGAAAGGCAGGTAAACAACTGAGATTCTGGGAAATGTCAAGAAGTGTGGTATGATGTTAAATTTATGATCCCTCTCCAATCAGAGCTTTGCATGCTTCAATTTGTATGGAAAGGTATAAAACCTGTAACCGCCATGTATGCCTCAGTCTCAGCAACTTCGGAAGAAGAGTACTGTGTTGCTTCGTTTGCTACAAATAAACACTGCTGTCTGCCTCGGAGTGAAGTTTGTGAGTTGCAAGTTATCCAGGGCATGGCATACTTAAACCACAAATTTTGCTTGGTAGGCCACCCCAAATCACACATCCCTAGAGCCCGGAGAAAACCCTCTTATGAGATGGCATTGGCAGCCACCTGGCCCAATGCTCTGTGTGAACACTGGGCACTGCCATGTGCACCAAACCAAACCAATATTGCATGTCGAGGCAGGAAAGGACAAGGAACTGCATCTCTGGACAGCGGGCCCCCCCCAAAAAACACCCTGTAACCCACTCCAAATTGTGCTTCCCTTAACCAGGAGATGTTCTTTTATGAAATGACATGGATATCTGAAACCACCACAGGCAGTATTTGTGGTTCAAGTGCCTATACCTACACAGCTGAGTGTTTAACATTCTGAAAAATTTGAATATTCACACAAGTAAGGAAGTGGGAATTGAGAATAAGGAGCGAGTGTTAGCCTTGTGTTTTTTTTAATGGAATACAAAAGTTCAGAAGCTTTTTGTAGTTTATTTATTTGATTTGGGTTTAAAGCACTTAGCAGGGAAAAATGGATTTTTTGTAAAAAAAAAAATTAAAAATCTATTTGCTGCAGTCCTGGAATGCGCCTGATGACATACAGCTTAACTATAATAGAGAAGCATTTGATTGACTCTATTTCCACTGGCTTTATATTTCTTCAAATTTTCTCAGAACTCTCTTGTATCACTACTCTCTTCAGTGTCTACACAATCATCAAATCTTGTTTCAATATGTCCCCTTAGATTAAAAAAAATTAAGATTAAAAAAATCCACCCAAAAGTTATGCAGGAAGTTTAGAGGATATTTCTCCATATCAGAGTCATGCCTGATCAGTTCCTCAAATGAGAAAGGCCCAAGAACTCTATTCTTCATACATAATCCTCCTGCCAGGTCATCCTAATCCAATTCAGGCCTCCTGCTTTTCTTATCACGTGGGAGGGCTCAGGGATGTCTGCATAGTGAATAACCCAAAAGCACGGGCTGTTTTTTCTCCAGATGGCAGGAAGGGCAAAAAGAGAACATCCTCTAAGCACCTGGACCCAGATGGACCAGAATGCTTCTGAATTTGAAACTTCACAAACCATCTTGAATGCATCCACTCAGATTATAAATGCATAAGGGCATTAAGAAAACCGACGTCCATTCAGAGCTTCAAAGCCCAATCCGTTCCATTCTAAGGCATCGGAGGCAGTAAAGTAAGTTTATATTATTTATAAATTTTAATTTATCTGCAGGTCTAATTAGCACAGTAGCTTCCAGACCTTAACCGAGTTTCTACAGGGCAGCCAAAGGCAAAAAAGGGCAGGATTCCTGCACCTTGTAGCCGTGTAGAACAGGGATAGGCAGAAAGTAATTGGCGGAACTCAGGAGTGATTTGAACTTTCCCGAATAATCAAGGTGTAACTAGATCACAACTGTGACTTGACAAAGGAATTGGACCAGATCAGGGGCAAGAACCATGCACTTTTCCAGGTAGTATTGACTCTCCATGGTGGCTAGGGAGGCAGAGAATTTTGACAAAAAAGTAATTTTTCCAAGCTCTGTGTTTCTATGTCAGTTTGTTTTTTTGTCAGGGGACAAATTTAGATAGAGACTCAGCCTTCCATGGGACTGCAACATTGTAAATTTCAACTGCCAGTTATTGATAGTTATTATTTAAACCTGCAACCAATTTTTTTTTCCTGCAGAACTCTCAGTGTAACTTCACCCATCTAGCTAGGGTCGTTTCTGCACGAGACTGTTATAGCACTATTATTCCACTTTCAGCATCCTATGGAATCCTGGGGTTTGCAGTGTAGGTAAGGGCCAGCTGGCCTTTCCCTAAACTGCAAACCCCAGGATTCCATAGGATGTTGAAAGTGGAATAATAGCGCTATAACAGTCTTGTGCGGAAATAGCCTAGGCTAAAGGGCCACATCTGCTTAGCTCCGTCACAATTGAACTATGCCATCACGTCCTTTTAGGAGCGCTCTAAGTGGCTCAAGACTTAACTGCATACAGGTGAATGACACGGGAAGCACCCCTTTCTCAAGTAAAGTTGGAAGGTGAGGAAAAGAAGTATGTATTTAACAAAGCTGATTATCACGCTTACTCGTTATTTTAGGCTTGTCTCTGTTCCAGTGGTAGTAGTTCTTAGAGTTATAAATATCGCTCAGGATTTAATGCCCCTTTCTATGTTCTGCCCATGTGCTGTGACATCACTATGTACAGATTTGCTGACAGAATTAGGAATGATTGATAATCATCCCCAGGAACTGTGTGGCATAAGTGTTCTAAGTCCAATCATGCTGTAGTTTTCCCATAAGCTTCAGACTGTTACCCTGATTTCTGGGGTCCCGTGAGGGACACCTCAATACGCTCAAAATACTGGGGAATGGGAATTAGCAAGAGCACAAGCTAAGCAATGCAAGAGGCAGGGCAACCTAGCGAGATCTTGAACCCAATGTTTACAGGGTCAGGCCAAGTCAATAATCAAACAGAGGTAAATAATAATTGTTTTCCTTTATTTTGAGATACAGTCAAACCATATGTATGCACTCATGCAGACCTAGTGAAAGAAAGGTAGGAGTTGGATAGAGGGTTTTGATAGGGATTTTTAAGGGGAAATACTACACCTGATCCTGAAGCCCAGTTTATCAGAAGAAAAGTCCTTTGTATCGAAGATTCTCAGCACGTGGGAGCTGAAGGGGAGGCTCATCGAATGGAGCGACAGCAAGGCGGGATGGAAGTCAGAGCAATTCGAAGAGACGCTCAAAATCAGGGGGTCTTATAGGGGAAAATGTGCCTGTAGGCTAGTCCGTTCCCGGGGAAAACAATGGGTTTTCGGCTGGAAACAAAGCCTCTGAAAGGATGATTGACTTTAGATGATTGAATTATGACAGCGTTGTCAATAGCGTAGACAGTATGCAAACGCGGAGTCCTTGACAGTTGGATATTCGGCTCGTCAAGCTGCCTGCTCGGGGCAGGAGATCTTTTGTAAACGGCGTGCATACATAATGTGATCTCAAGAGGGTACTTGCCTGGAGGTCTCTTGAAGCTGCAGTGCAGCAATTACTGGCCTGCCTGGATTTGTTTTGAATAGTTCGGCTATTTTTGGCCGTGCCCGTGTGCGTGCTTGTCCGGGGGCCTCGCAAACACATGGAGAGGAATGGGTAGTGAAGGCCAAATTCTTGATATCAAATGATATCTAATATACCACAAGTCTGGACTAGAAACTACAGTAACAAGACCATGCAAAATGCAGCCCTCCAGATGTTGTTAAAGTGTAACATCCATCATCCCTGGCCAACCTGTGCATTATTTAGTTGCAATCCTTACAGCAACCTTGTAAGGCAGGGATGAGCTTTTCAGATTATTTAAACTCAGTACATTAAGGCCATTTCCGCACTACACTGTTATAGTGCTATTGTTCCACTTTCAACATCTTATGGAATCCTGGGGTTTGCAGTTTAGGGAGGTTCATTTAGAATTCTCAGCCAGAGAGCTCTTAGGCCTCAGTAAAATGACAAATCCCAGAATTCCACAGGATGTTGAAACTGGAATAAAAGCACTATAACAGTCTAGTGCAGAAAGGCTCTGAGTACCCTGGCCAGCATTGTTCACCACAAATCTTACTATAAACTAGAGGATTTAGGCCATTTCCACACAAGACTGTTATAGTGCTATTATTCCATTTTCAATTTCCTAGGGGAGCCCTGGGGTTTGCAGTTTAGGGAGGGTCATTTAGAATTCTCAGCCAGAGAGCTCTTTGACCTCAGTAAACTACAAACCCCAGAATTCCACAGGATGTTGAAAGTGGAATAATAGCACTATAACAGTGCAGTGCAGAAATGACCTGAATTTTCAGTGCTTAAAAAAGTAGTTTTGTGTGTTCTTCTTCATTAACTTTTGTCCTCTTGTTGCCTGGCTGCGCTCTGATTCATTCAACTACGTGTCTTCCAGTTTTCATCTGTGAAATATTGGAAAGTATGGAATACTTTCTTGGGTGGTTTTTTCAAACATTCTACAACTGATCCTTCTCCCTTGGTTGTTTCTTCCAACAGAGCTGGAAGAGGGTGCTCATTTACAGATAGAAGGACAGCTGGCTTGTCGCCTACATTCCAGGAGTTGTGTGGTCGCTTGCAATCTCATAGCTGTGTGGTTCGAAGACTATGGGATCAGGTGCTTCTGTACACAGCGCTTTCTTGTGGAAGTCAGACAAAAGTATGCTTTCCTTTTCCTTTCCTAAGTATGTAAAATATTATTTTCCAGTATTCTTTCCACAAAAATCTGGGTAAATTACCTTGTTTTCTTTTTCTCTCACTTCATCTAGGTCAGGAATTGCCAGATGCAACTCACCCTGGTAAGTTAACATGATATACATTATTCCACATACTAGAGTCCCAGTGCCAATCAGCAAGGTACGAGTTCAGCCTCCCTTATCTGAAATGTCTCGCACTGGAAGTATTCTGTATTTCAGATGTTGGAATACAGTCATCCCTCCACATTCACTAGGGTTGGGGTACGGGACCCCCATGAAAGTAAAAAAAAACAACGTGAATAACTCTAGGCCCTCCCAAATCATATTTAACACATACAAAAAAGTATGACCACCATATTCAACCCATGATGGATTGTTCTGAGGCATCAGGGTTCCTTCACAAGACAGAACTGGGTGGCTGGTGGGGCTTACTCCCACCTCCACTGCTGCCCCACACCATTTTTGATAGAGACTTATAAGCCTCGTTTGCAGTTTTTCAGTCTCACGAGGCTTGCAGTCCCTATTAAAAATTGCATAGGGAGGTGACAGAGGTGACAGCAAATAATCTGTGAATGATCAAATCTGCAAAAGTGAAATCTGCAAGTGTGGAGGGCTGGCTGTATTTGTATTTGAATATATATGCATAATGAGATATTTTGGAGATGAGATCCAAGACTAAACATTGATTTTTTTTTCTTACCTCTCAGCCAGGATTCTCATTTTGTCTAAAGACAATAAATAAATCTTCTAAGACCCTTTTCACACCTTACCTTATCGCGGCGCTGGGTTGTGGGGATCGCGCGAACAGCCTTTTACGAGAGGCTGTCGCTTCCCCGCTGCTTCAGCTCCGCAGCTCCTGCCTGCTAGTGAGCAGGCAGTGTGAGGGCTCCTCCTCTTCCTTCCGCAGCACAGCCTGGGATTTTCCCAGGCTGCGCTGGGGCAGGAAGCGCAAGTACCGGAGCTCCGGAGGCTCCACACACATGGTAAGTGCACGCGGGGCCCTGGAGCGATGCGTGATCACGCACCATTTTAGGCTAGAAGCCAAAAATGAAATAGTGTGCGATTGGCACCTCCCAGCCCCAGCAGTGTTGCACAATTGCGAGGACGTCATGTGGATGGCTCCTCGCAATTGCACAATGCTCCCAAGGCCCTTTCACATGGCAAATGCCATGTGAAAAGGGCCTTAGTGTCCTTCTTCTCTTTCTCTGCCCACCATGTCTCTCCAGCTTCATGTCTCATTTTTTTGCTACTTGTGTATGAGACTTGAGGCTGGAGAGAGATTGAGGATCTGTGAGATGGAAGAAATCCACACCTCCCACCATTTCACAGATCTTCACGTCTCTCTCTCCAACCTTGTGTCTCTCATGTCTCTCTCCAGCCACTCTCCTCTCTCTGGGGAGCCTTGTAGCCACCTGCTTCCATCTTGAGCAGGAGTGCCCCTGCTGCCACCTTGAAGGTGGAATCAGGCAAAAAGTTACAGTTTACGGAGGGTTCCAAATTTTGGATTTCTCAGTAAAGGAGGCTCAACTTGCAGTAAAATGGGACCATTCATAAAAAAATATCTGTGTATTCAGGAGATAACACAGTCATGCAGAAATATATTACTTTGTAATGTAGACAATACTGTTAGAAGTAAGCCCAATAGATCTTAGTTAATGCCAGTGAGGTCTTGAATAAAGAGGCTGAGACAGATTCTTGGATCAAGCAGCCAATTGCAACAATCAGATTTATTCAATTCTGCAGAATTGAGTGCTCGCCCTTGGTCGAGGGTGAGAGCACACCAAGCAAATCAATCATCCTATATTTAAACCCTTGCCCGGTCGCATGGTTACTCCTCCCTTTGCCGATAGGTTGTTGATTATCGGGGTGCACATTCTTCCCCGTCTGCCTATCTAAAAGCCCCTTCCCCACTATAATTTCTATTGCTTTGATTCTTGAAAAGCACTTCTTTTGCCAAATAAAGAAAGCCCCCTCCTTAGCATTACATATTGCATTTGTGGGTTCTCCTATCCCCCCCTCTCCACCTCTTAACTTCTCATTTTTGCTCAGTGGGAAAAAGGAGAACTGTCCGGTTTCACGGCTTGGTTGTCTAACCTTGTGATTTATTTTAGCAAAAGGCAGAGAATAACAGGAAGCCAGGCTCTAGCCCCATGATTTATCTTGCTAAAGCCAGGCTAGTTCGCAGTATTTTATTTGCTTTGGATATTTGCTTTTGGGGCTTTCAGCAGAACTATAATTCCCATTCTTACAATACAAAACAGTGTCCCTGGTAAATGCTGCATATGTCCAAAATTGCCTCATGGAAATTTGATATTAAGAGATAGGACAAAGGTGGAAAGGTTGTTATCATGGAGAGTGAAGAGAAATGAGCTTGTGCAATTACCATTATAACACTTAGATACAGGTTCAACTGCCATAGCTACCTCCTACAGAAACTTGGGATCTGTAGTTTGATGAGACATTAGAGCTCCCTGGGAGAGAATTCTAAGTAGTTTAAGAAATATGAATCCCAAAATTCTATATGATGGACCCAAAGCAGTTAAAGTGGCATTAATGTGTTGTGATTGTCAGCTGTGGGACAGCTGGTTGTCGAACAAAGCTGCCCTGAGGAAAAGAAACTTTATTTAACCAGCTGATAGACCTATGATGGGAGGGTCGGTATGATATAGTGGTCTGAGTGTTGGGAAACCAGGGTTGAAACCCTTGTTCAGCCATGGAAACCCACTAAGGGACCTTGGGCATGTTATACTCTCTCAGCCTCAGAGGAAGGCAAGGAAAAAACCCCTCGGAACAAACTGTGCTAAGAAAACCCAGTGATAGGTTCTCCTTAGAGTTACCATAGGTTGAAAATGACTGGAAAGCACACACCAACAAAATCCTAGGATGAGTGTGGAAAAGAGTTATGGCAAAGGATATTACTGAACACTGATTTGCATTTGTCATTCGGCTCCACATTCTGGCCCACATTTCCCCTTAAGTTGGGCCCAGTGACTATGACACTGTTTGATGATTCCCACTGCCATTCACTGACGGGCCAACGATGATTTCCAAGCCTTGTCTCTCCCTTCCTTGCTTGTGCAGATGCACAGTCTTGCCACGTACAGGCAGTTGTTTGGAATTACGCACTTGCGTCTGGAGCCCCAACAGAATATCTCTGAGCAGAGAAGAGTTAGAGAGCCAGAGTGGGGTAGTGGGCTGAGCAATGCACTATAACCTTGGAAACCAAGGCCATTTCCGCACTAGCCTCTGAGGCCCCTCCCAAAACTGCAAACCCCAAGATTCCATAGGATGTTGCAAGTGGAATTACAGCGCTATAACAGGCTAGTGCGGAAATAGCCCAAGGTTCAATTCCCCACTCGGCCATGAAAACCCACTGGGCGACCTTGGGCACATCATGCACACTCAGCTTCCAGAAAACCCTGTGATAAGGTCACCTTAGGATTTTCATAAGTCAGAAACAACTTGAAGACACACAACAGCAACAACAAAAAGAGGAGTTATCATAATGCTAAACTTCCCGTGTGGGTTGTGTTGTGAGGGCTTGTTATTATGCATAAAAAAAAAAATTCCTCTTTTGTTTACAAAGTGCTCTTTCTCTTTAGTTTTCTGTCTCCCAGAATCCCATCCCATTGCTTGTGGGATTTGCTGCTGCCTCATGTGTCAAAATCACATGAGTACTGTACATCCTAGAGAGGCAATATAATATAACGGTTTTGTGTGTTGGAGCAGGGCTCTCTGAGAGCACGGCTCCAATCCCAGCTTGGCCATGGAAACCCACTGGATGCCTTTGGGCAAGCCATATTCCCTCAGCCTCAGAGGAAGGCAACTGCAAACCTCCTCTGAATAAGTCTTGCCAAGAAAACCTGATACTAGGTTCCCCATAGGGTCACCATAAGTCAGAAATAACTCAGAAACACACAACAATGAATGATACACCCTGATATGGGTGGGTGGGGCACCTGGAAGAGAGCCATTTATTGCTCCACAGAAAAATGCCTTGATTATATACAAACCTGGACACAGCCTCCAAGTATCCCAATCTGTTAGGGACTGTCTCAATTAATCCTTTGCCACCCACTTTTTCAGCTGCTTTTAAAATGTCCCAATTTCATCTCTTCCTACTTCTCTCTTTGTCCTTGGCTTACTCCAATTGATGGAAACCTAGTTGGACATGCAAACATAGTTTGCACTCAATTAAATCAGCAGTGAGTAGAGGAGAAGAGGGGACAGAATCTTGCCTTTTCCTGTTGACCTCAAATAGCTGCCCCACCAAGCTTGTGTGTTACTCCTTATTAGTAACTTTTACCATCTTGATCACATGCTGATGTTGCTTGACCACACATGTTCGGGTTTTCATCTGTGCAGTGTTGAAGAGTACGCCATAATATGGCAATTGTGTGGACTCCAACTGTTTTCTGAGGCTGCCAAGGTTCCAACCCTCTAGCTAGACCCCTTATCTCCACTTTTTCACGGATCCCTTCCAAATGTCCCCAGATTTCTGAGGGGGACCTTCACCACCACTCCAGACTGACAGGGTTAAAAAAGAAACAGAAGTAGATAAAAATAGAAGTAGAATTTTGGTCACTTTGGCCAAAAATGCAGTGGTGTGTGGCCTCCATCACAGTGGTCTACCTTTGGTGTAAAAGGTTAACACAACATAATATTATTAAAATCAGGTTGCACTTTCACACTAAGTAACCTGTCTATTAGTTCCCTTGAATATTCTTTGCAGTTAGAGATTCTCCAGCACTAAAAGAATCCCAAAAACTATAGTCCTGCAATGGGGCTTTGAGCTTTGTTTACAGAGAGACACTCAATTAAACTCTGTTCCCCAGGATTCTGTAGGGAATTGTGATGGAACAAAGGCCTTAGAACAGAACTTTGCTCCCACCTAAAGTTCTAGCCAATAGAGATGGTACTTTTGTTTTGTATCAGATTTTCTCATTGGATTGCTTCGGACAATGGGATAGTTCAGTATATAGTGGGTTGCTAGGTTCCTAGACAGCAGGAGAAAGCCGTGAAATGCATCAATGTACAACTAGAATAGATCGGTACAGTTGTGGGATATGGAAAAGAAGCGTGAGAGCAGGGATGTGGGTGGAGAAAGAAGAGTTTCTAGAGATTCAGGTGGAGAGAAAACACTGAGCAAGGATCTGAAGTCCAGCCCTTACATAAGTAAGTAACAGAAACTCTGTGTTAAGCTATGAGAAAAGATACTCGAGTATACAGTCAACCGTCCATATCCACAGATTCTGCATCAACGGATTCAACCAACCACAGCTCAAAAATATTATAAATTCCAAAAGGCAAACCTTTGAGTTGTCCACCATTTTGTATAAGGGACATCATTTTACTGCACCATTGTATATAATGGACATCCACAGATTTTGGTATCCATGGGACATTCTGGGACCAAACCCCAGCAGACACTGAGGGCCCACTGTATTGTATATCAAATGCATAAACAGGTGTTGGTTGATTTCAGATCCCCAAGAGGCATCTTCCTAGCATTGTAATAATAATAGTAATTCTTAATTGAGGGTGTGATCAGAATTCTGGCTTGGTTTAATAGTTAGTTCTTTCCAAAAATTCTCAGGGGGCTTGCAGAGGGTTTGAGGAGAAGGCAGGGATTTCTCTCTTTTACTCTATAGTCCAACAAAGAGGAGAAACACAAAGCCCCTTTCTGCAGCTTATCTGATTCTGGCGCGGGCGCGCGGGGATCATACAAGCGGCATCTTGCGAGAGGCACTCGCAACCCCTCTGCTCCTGCTCCGCAGCGGGAAGCGTGAGGGCTCCGCCTCTTCCGTCTGCAGCACGGCCAGGTACTTTCCCAGGCTGCGCTGGGGGAGGAAACACGAGGGCCCCGTCTCCGGATGCTCCGCATGGGCGGTAAGTGCGTGTGGGGCCCAGGAGTGATGCGCAATCGTGCGTCATTTTCAGCAAGAAGCTGAAAATGATATATTGTGTGATCGGTGCCTGCTGGCCCCGGCAGCGTCGCATGATTGCGAGGACGTCATGTGGAACAGTCCTCGCAATCGCGCGACGCTCCAGAGGCCCTTTCGCATGAGAAATGCCATGCAAAAAGGGTACTGTCTCTCTGCTACTGTTTCTCATCTTCTCCAAACTGCAGTGTGAGGTGTTGTGGGGTCAGGCACTCTGGGAAGCATAGACTGGGCTTATGTGCATGGGAGGGAGAAAGAAGGAGAGAGGTAGATTTCATTTTTTAATCGTAGTTGCACTGTGATTTGGGTATGGTAAATAGCGCAAGAAGCCCCTGTTGTTTCTCACCTTCTCCAAATTCCAGTGCAAGGGTCAGCCCATCTGAAATTGCTAGGAATCCTCCTCACCAGAGTTCGAAGGTAATCACCTATGGTGAGCCAATAAGTGGATTTGTGGGTGCCTTGGGAAGAGCCACCCTGCACTCTGGTGCAGTGACTGTCTGTGAAAGGATGGATATAATAGGACCTGTGCCATTTCCGCACTGGACTGTTATAGCGCTATTATTCCACTTTCAACATCCTATGGAATCCTGAGGTTTGCAGTTTAGGGAGGGGCCAGCCGTAAACTGCAAACCCCAGGATTCCGTAGGATGTTGGAAGTGGAATAATAGCGCTATAACAGTCCAGTGTGGAAATGGCCCTGGCTGCTGATCTTCCTTGTGTGGTTTCCCAGAACATCTTGAAACAACTGCCTGTTGTTTTCAGTCAGCCAAAGAGACTAGTCAGCCAAAACCTGACTGGTTCCTTCCTGCCCTGTATGCTAATCTTGTGCACCAGGGCAGAAATTATCCAAATACATAGTTGCTTTCCAGTCATTTTTCCGTTACTGTAGAGGCTGGTGCTGACGGAACTGTTCTTTAACTTGTTTTGAAAGCAGACTCTCAAAAAGGCTACCTGTCTGCCTATAATGAAAGCAGGAACTCATCACCTGAGGACTGAAGTGAGAAATACCTCCTCCTCTTGACATAAGAACTGCAGACTCCGTCTCATGATAATGGGCTGCAAGAAGTGTCAGTGTTATGTGGGCAGCTGCAGTGTTAATTGCCTATGATACCACAATGTCTTTCCAGCATAAGGTGCATAATTTAAAGTAACCAAATCCTTTGTAGAACCAGCCATTGCTGTCTGGTAACCTTCTGGCTGAGTTAATGAGTGGCTCATGGCATGGCTAGAAGTCATTGTCAGCCAGGATGTTCTGTTGGAGTGCTTGGTCCCTAAGAAATACCTGAAGGTGTTGAGTTCTAATATCCCATTTTATAAGTCTTGTATTTTTATACTCAGAAGACCAAGATGTAAAGTTATGTCCCTGTAAGAAGAGTCTTTTTCTGAACTTTAGCCTTTAAAGCAGCTGTCCTGATCCAAAGATGGTATCGACGCTATCTGGCAAGGATGGAAATGCGCCGTCGATGCACATGGCGCATATTTCAATCCATTGAGTATTCAGGAGAACAAGATCACCTCAAGGTATGGTACCAAAACAGGAAGGGGGAGAGGAGGTAATAACTGCTGTATTCCTACTTTTGCTGTTGTCGGTGGTGTAAGGAATCTTGCCTTCACGATTCACCTCAGATTCTCAATGTGGAAAACGTGAGGCCATTGTAAGCCTGCAAACAATCCAGACCTGCCCACAGGCTTTTATGGAAGCATAACATAAGTCCAATAATATTGCGATCTAGTCATCGTTCTCTTTATTTCTAATATGCAGGGTGTGAATGACATTGCTTCTCTAACCAAAATAGAAGCTCCCACATAGAAAATGGGGAGGTATCAGCAGGCTCGGGAGAAACTCCAAGATTTTCAGAAATAATTACAAAAAAGAAAACCCTCCTCATTCCTCACCTGATGAGCATTAAACTCCATGCTGAAGAAAACAAAAACCAAAATCAACAGTTGGGTGATACATTTATTGGGACCAAGCATAATTCCACAATTGTGCATGGGCTTTCAAGTTCTTAGAATTCTTCAATAGGCTAAAAAAAAAAGTGAGGGGGAGTTGGGAGGAGCATGGAAGTCCGAAAACCTGTCTAGAAGTTTTGAGTTAAACTCAGTCCTAAACTAATAAGCCATTGATAGGTGAAGAAGTATCATATGACATCTAGCAATGTTTGTTGTGGGATGGAGACAAAATGGAGGGGACTCACCTCTGGAAATACAAGGCTGGTAGCATCTCAGACACCTGGTTGGCACATGGGTTTCTGAGACAGCATACACCTAAGTTAAAATATGTGAAATCTGCACACCCACCAGTGACTCATTACGACTACCCTGTCCCTGTCGTAACTGCATTAAACTGCAGACTTCAAGGCTTAAAACATATAGTCAAGTGTAAAGTCGAAGGCTTTCATGGCCGGAATCCATAGGCTGTTGTGGGTTTTCCGGGCTTTGACACCACGTTCTATTAGTATTTTCTCCTGACATTTCTCCTGCATCCAGATCCTCTGAAGATGCCAGCCACAGATGCAGGCGAAACGTCAGGAGAAAATACTAATAGAACAAAGTCCAGAAAACCCACAACAACATATAGCCAAGTCTTTGGACTTCCATGCTTCTCCTCACTTGCTCCTAAACAATTTAATCTGATGAAGAGTACTGGAGAATGCAAAAGCTTGCACGTTGTTTTGGAATTGTAGTTGGTACAAATAAATGTATCATCAATTTTGGGGTTTTGGATTTTGTTTTATCATGGATTGATGTGGTTCCCTTCATTCTTGAGAAGGCAGGATATCTGTATGAGGAGGAAAAACAGAAAATGGGAAGAAAAATCGTGTGTCCTGTCTATAACAGTGGACAGTTACATTACTATGATTCCACTTTAAACTGCCATGGTTTCATCCTGTGATTTACAGTTTAGGAAGGGGCATTACAATTCTCTGCTAGACAGCTCTGATGCCTCACCAAACTACAAAGCCCATTAAGCTGCTGCAATGGCAAACTGATCTTGTAGCACCTTTGAGACTAACTGAGAGAAAAAAAGTTGGCAGCATAGAAGCATAGAATCATAGAATCATAGAATCATAGAAATGTAGAGTTGGAAGAGACCACACGGGCCATCCAGTCCAACCCCCTGCCATGCAGGAAGACCCTCAAATCACTCCCGACAGATGACCATTCAACCTCTGCTTAAAAACTTCCAAAGAAGGAGACTCCACCACACTCCGAGGCAGCATATTCCACTGCCGGACAGCCCTGACTGTCAGGAAGTTCTTCCTGAGGTTCAAGTGGAATCTCCTTTCCTGCAGCTTGAATCCATTGCTCCTTGTCCTGGTCTCTGGAACGGCAGAAAACAAACCCTCTCCCTCCTCTACATGACATCCCTTCAAATATTTAAACATGGCTATCATGTCCCCTCTTAACCTTCTCTTCTGCAGACTAAACATACCCAGCTCTCTAAGTCTATCCTCATAGGGCATGGTTCCAGGCCTCTCACCATTTTGGTTGCCCTCCTCTGGACCTGCTCCAGCTTGACCATGTCCTTCTTGAATTGGGGTGCCCAGAACTGGACACAGGATTCAAGATGCAGAGTAGAGTGGTACCAGTACCTCCCTCGATCTAGACACCATACTCCTATTGATGCGGCCGAGAATTGCATTGGCTTTCTTGGCTGCCACATCACACTGCTGACTCATGTTCAGCTTGTGGTCTATTAAGACTCCTTGATCCCTTTCACACGTACTGCCATCCAGCCACGTGTCCCCCATCCTATATTTCTGTATTCCATTTTTTCTACCTAAATGTAGGACCTTACACTTCTCTCTGTTGAATTTCATTTTCTTAGCTTTGGCCCAGCTTTCCAATCTATCCAGGTCATTTTGAATTTTGATCCTGTCCTCTGGCATATTAGCAACCCCTCCCAATTTGGTGTCATCGGCAAATTTGAGGAGCATGCCCTCTATTCCTTCATCCAAGTCGTTGATGAAGATATTGAACAGCACTGGGCCCGGGACAGAACCCTGTGGCACCCCGCTAGTCACTTCTCTCCAGGATGAAAAGCAGCCATTTCTGATCACCCTTTGGGTTCGGCCAACTAACAGTAGCCCTGTCCAGCCCGCATTTTACTAGCTTCTTTGCAAGAATGTCATGGGGAACTTTGTCAAAGGCCTTACTGAAATCGAGAAATGCTACATCCACAGCATTCCCTTCATCTATCAAGCTAGTAACTCTATCATAAAAAGAGATAAGATTAGTCTGGCATGACTTATTTTTGAGAAATCCATGTTGACTTCTCGTGATTATCGCGTTGCTTTCTAAGTGATTAGAAACTGACTGCTTAATGATCTGCTCCAGAATCTTTCCGGGTACTGACATCAGACTGACTAGGCGATAATTATTTGGGTCCTCTTTTTTTCCCTTCTTGAAGATGGGGACAACATTTGCCCTCTTCTAGTCTGCTGGAACTTCTCCTGTCCTCCAAGATTTCTCAAAGATTAGAGCAAGCGGTTCCGAATTGACCTCTGCCAGTTCTTTTAATATCCTAGGATGCAATTCATCTGGCCCTGGAGACTTGAATTCATCCAGTGTGGCCAGGTATTCCTGTACCACCTCTCTACCTATTATGTGCCGCATTTCCCCTGCTTCCTCACCTGCTCCCCAACCGCCAGGTTGAGTGCTTGTATCCTTCTGGGAAAAAACTGAGGCAAAGGAGGTGTAATAAGCTTTTACAGACTTAAGTCTATTTCATCAGACTTTTACAGACTTAAGTCTATTTCATACATGGAAAAGACCTTTGTGAGCAAGATGCATGTGTGAATAGCAATAGAAATGCAAAACTTGTAGGTATGGTGATGAGGTGACAAATTCAGTTTTAACAATGGTTGTTAGAGACAAAGGCAGGAGGAAAGGTGTTACCTAAAGCTAAGATGAGTAGATAATTATATGATGGTAGAGGGAGTTACTGGAATTCAGTGTGATGCTGGCTGAGAACCAGAAAGGAGGTGTGATAAGCCAGCCAAGACAGCCCTGTTGAAGCTGGAGTGTTATATTATGTGTAGTGTGCCGGGAAGCTATTCAGCACACTGTCAATGGACTGGAGTTTGCAGATATATTCCAATTCTGCTGTTTCTCCTTCTAATCTTTTTGTGTAGGGTTGTTTGCTTGCTTGCTTGTTTGTTTTTTGTTCCAAGACTGCTCCTCTGAGGTCTGAGAGGGAATGCTCAGGAAAACTGAAGTCTTCTGCAACTGTTCTGTCTCTCAATCTCTCTCTCTCTCTCTCTGTATTCCCATTCCTAATGTCTGATTTATGTCTGCATATCTTCTGGCACAGAGACCACCCTATTTGTTCAATGTAGAGTGCTGAAAGGCATTGTTGAAAGAGGATGGCATATCATATTAGAGGATGAACGAGTGAAAGCAATACTGTGGGTGATGTGATTAGGTCCTGTGATGGCATTTCCTTAATAGACATTTGGGCAGAGTTGGCATCTGGGTTTGTGGCCAGGTCTTGCATCCGTCTCCCCATCCCTGCCATGGCAGTTAAAGTGGAATCACGCTGTTATGTGACAAGGTCCCTGGAAAGAGGGCATGGCTTGTTGGCTGAAACACTGAGCAGGCGCACTCCACTGTATGTAGCGGTTCCCACATGTACTTCTATTATTTACACATGTCCCATCTTCAAAATGAATTGCAGCACAGCATGATGTGAAGGCAAGGGTCCAGGTGATGAGAGAAGGGCTACGGCAGGGAAGGTAGGTACAAGTGTGCCTTTCATGTGAATGATAATATCCTCCTTGTTTTCTGCAGCTCAACAGCTTCTTCGATTACCTGATAGAACACTTCACACCAAGCAGCAACAAAGATAGTAAGCTTATAAAGGCAGCGGCGGGGGTGGGTGGGTGGGAGTGTTGGCATTTATATCCTAAATCTCTGTGTCATTTTTGGCAGCCAAGTAGCTAGGTGCTTTGACCTCTATAAACTTGGCAATTTGATTCAGTTTGTTCAGTGTGTTTTCCGCATGCAATTATATATTTTATATGGGTATTTATCTGTTACACACACACACACACACACACACAAACTAGATGGATCATCTTCCATGCTTGACAGCTCATAGAAATGCACTAAGATTTATTTAAATGCATAGTGTGCTTGTCGCTTAACTGTCCACAGGTGTCCTCTAAAGGCTTTCTGTGCTTTCAGGACTCTTGTGTGATAGGCCCTTATTTCCCCTAGATTGGTATGGCAGTTCCCCAACCTTATAAAGTGCCCCGTCTTTACCAAATAGCTCTGCCTCCCCTCTTATAACACCACGTTTGTGTAAAAGGGTGAGGGTTTTCAATGTTTACTTAGAACCACTCAATAATTTTATGGTAGCCTGTTTTCTGTGTTACTTTATATACTGTATACAACTCAAGCCAAGTCAGTATTTACAAAAGCCATTTCTGCACTGGACTGTTATGGTGCTATTGTTCCACTTTCAACATCCTATGGAATCCTGGGGTTTGCAGTTTAGGGAGGGGCCGGCTGGCCTCTCCCTAAACTGCAAACCCCAGGATTCCATAGGATGTTGAAAGTGGAATCATAGTGCAATAATAGTCTAGTGCGGAAATGGCCAAAGATAAACTGTAACATTTTTTAAGAGAACCATAAGAATAAAGTAGCATGTGAGACTTAAATGCAGATCAAGGTTGATACATTTCCTCAGTGCACTTTTTAGACAATATAACGGGTAACTCCCTGCTCAGAAACAGTTCAGTTATCTCTTTAGACTTTCGTATAAGGCACGTGTATCATGTAGCAACCCTTTGGCTAAACTCCCGCCAAAGGCTTAACCCCCAATCTAGGTCACACACTCTGGCCAGATCCTACTACAGTTTAATTATTCTTCTGCCTCTCCCTAGGTTTCAATTGAGAACTAAACGTCCCAACCAGCCACTCTCTCTCACTGACTTAGGGACTATGCTCCCTGCTAGGCTCTCACTGAAAGGATCCAATACTCACAAGCCCTTGGCTTTATGTAACTTTTTCTCTCCGCCACAAGCCCCTCCCACACACTACTGGGCTGGGTTTCTCTCCTGAGGTGCTATTCTGGTTGCCTAGCAACCTGCATCCAGGCTGCACTGGCACTTCAAATAGCCACACTCCCGGAACTTCATCACACCTTGCTTTTAAGCTTTTCTGTGCTTTATTGTGTCTTCTTGGTTGTTTTATGACTTTGAGTATTCTAGATCGCATTTTTGTTTTAGCTTCCGTTATGAGATACCTCCAGCTTGTATGGAAGTCAAGCTGTATGAAGAAAAATTGGGGGAGTTGGGAATGTTTAGCTTGGAGAAGAGAAGAATAAGAGGTGACATGGTAGTCTCTTAAACTAAATTAAATATCTGGAGGAGTGTCATGTAGAAGGCGGAATTAGCTTGTTTCCTGCTCCTCCAAAGACTTGAAGAAGAACCATTGGTTTCAAATTACAAGAAGGAAAAAAAAAAAGATTTCACCTAAATATTAAGAAGAATTTCAGTTAAGCAAGCACTGTCCAAAAGTGGAATAGACTGCTTTGCAACATTGTGGATTCTCCATCTTTGGAGGTCTTCAAACAGAACTAGAGTGGCCATCTTTCAGGAGCGCTTTAGTTGTGTGTTCCTGCGTGGCAGGGAGTTGGTTTAGATGGCCCTTGTGGTCCCTTCCAGTTCTAACATACTTTGATTCTATGTGGCAAGGTGGGAAAGAAAGAAATAAACATATGCACCTGCTTTGCATAGTTTACCTTGGCCATTTCCGCACTAGCCTGTTATAGCGCGATGATTCCACTTTCAACATCCTCTGGAATCCTGGAATCCAGCCGGCCCCTCCCGAAACTGCAAACCCCAGGATTCCAGAGGATGTTGAGAGTGGAATCATCGCGCTATAACAGGCTAGTGCAGAAATGGCCTTTGATCTGCTGGTTGTGGACAGAAAGAAATTCTGAAACTCTTTTCTGTGATCACAGGGAATACTGTTCCTTGTCCTCATCATTCCCAGGTTTATTTCTGATGAGTTGTATTGCTTCCAAACTTACCTCTGATCCTTAATGTCCACAAACACTGGTTTAAAAATCCTTAATGTCCAGACACGCTGGAGGGAGGGAGAAAGCTGAGATCTTCAGGATATTGACATCTGCACCCACTACCAGTTTCTTTGCATGGTCTGATGAGTGTGGAATCAAGGCATACAAACACAGAGACATATTCTATGCATGCCGGATTGGAAAGAAACATGACTTGGCCAGGGAAAGAGGAAATGATAGCAAGTGGTCAAAATGAGCGTGACTCAAAGAGGACCATCAGTGTTGCTCTAGCAAGGAGAAGGAACCTTGCACTCTGCAGATGTTGTGGTCTTCAGTTTCAGTCACCCCACCTAGCATGGCTAATGGTGGAAGCTATAGTCAAAAGTATCTGTAAACAACAGGATTGTGGAAGTTGCATAACAAAGCATCTGGATGGTTTTCCCCACAGCATGATCTGTTTGGTAATATGTTCCTTTCTTGAAAACTTGAGGCCTGTGGTTTTCATCAGTATAACGTTTTCACGAGTATAAGGTAGGATCCAAATTAGAAGCGACCCTTCAATAGTTGTTGCTGGCTTGTGTCTCCCATCATTCCTCGTCACTGACTGTGGTGAGTAGGGCCATTTCCGCATTAGCCTGTTATAGTGCTGTTATTCCACTTTCATCATCCTGTGGAATCCTGCAAACTCCAGGATTCCATATGATGTTGAAAGTGGAATAATAGCACTATAACAGGTTAGTGTGGAAATGGCCTAGGATTCAGAGGAGCTGCAGTCTGGCAAGATCTAGAGGGACCACAAATTTCTCACCGTTGATGTAAATTATTCTGTTTTTCTTTCTCTTCTAGGAGATTTCATTACCCGCATATTGTCAGAACCTGAAAACCTGAATGAAAGCAAGCTAGAAAAAGCGTACGCCTATCAATCTGTTGTAGTACCAAACAGCTATATGGGGCCTCGCCTTTCCTTTCCTCTCTACCCTGATGATGCCACTGCCTTACTGGAAGCATTCAAACAAAAACAAGTAAGTATTTTGTTAGCAATCATGCCCAGTCCTGTCCCCTTTTGGACATTTTATTGAAATTAAATAGAATGTAGGGGAAACAGGGACTGGGTGCAATAATGGGATTTCCCTCTCAAGCAGCTAATATTCTGCAATGAAGATATTCTCATTACAGCATTAGTTCAACAGGATGAGGTCATTTGTGAATCCCTGTTCCAAGATTATCAGGCAGAATGAAGAAGACTGTTCCTGAATGCCTCGAAATTGTTCAAGAAATGTATATTCATAATCTCTTTCTAAGGCTGTATAATTGCTGTCAAATCAGTTACATTTGCCATGTCTTGGATAACTTGCACTTCACAACCTTCGCTCAGGCCACTTCCGCACTAGCCTGTTATAGCGCGATGATTCCACTTTCAACATCCTGTGGAATCCTGGGGTTTGCACTTTTGGGAGGGGCCTGCTGGCCCCTCCCTAAACTGCAAACCCCAGGATTCCACAGGATGTTGAAAGTGGAATCATCGCGCCAGAGCAGTCTCGTGCGGAAGCGGCCTCAGAGTTAAAACAAGAAGTGTTTATTTGTAGCAAGGCAAGCAACACGGCAATCTTCCTGGGAAGTTGCTGAAACTATCACACACTGGGTGGCTACAGATTTTATACCTAGACCATTTCTACACCAGACTGTTACGGTGCTATTATTCCACTTTCAACGTCCTATGGAATCCTGGGGTTTGCCGTTCGAGGAGGGACCTCAAAGGCTCCTCCCTGAGCCGCAAACCCCAGGATTCCATAAGACGTTGAAAGTCGAATACTACCACTGTAACAGTCTAGTGCAGAAATGGCCCTAGTCATACAAATTTAGGTGTGCATAGCAATGATTGGTGGAAGTCATAAATCTCACATCATCCCACCAGTAAGGCATTTTCCCAGACCCTCTCCTGTTTACTTATCTTTTATCCTTGAAGGAGGAACAAGTTCCTTTCTTCTTATCTTGAGCATTACCAGTTTCCACAACACTTTTCAGATACTTTTGAATTCCCCCTCTGATCTTCTCCCCCTCGCCTTATTCATTGTAGCAGCAAACAGTAAATCAATTAACCATTTTGTGCCCTGGAACTTTCATGAGTTTCAACCAGATATGTTGTTGCAATCAGCAACTGGGAATTGATACTGGGTAGTGCTTTAGTGGGCTATAGCAATATCTAAGCTAATACATATCCAGCTAACACGTATCCAATATCTAAGGTAATGCATATCTATTAATACATATCCAGCAAACACTTATGGCAGGAGCTATGGATCCAAGAAGCACTGCACCATTTTGTATTTTGCTGTGATAGGTACCATTTGAAATGCTTTTATCCACCATACTCTCCTGCTTATTTGAAAGACCAAAAATGGGAATCTGAGCCAATCTGCATTCATAATTTCACAATTTTACTGTGACTGCCTTAACACACCATCTACTCTCAGTGCTGGCTTATGTTAAACAGAGAGCTTTGTTTTCAGTTTTTAACTTTAGTGGTTTCCCAAGGTATTTAGGCATATCCAAAAGCAAATTCATAACTAGGTCTGTAGAAAATAATTTTTAATTTTTTTAACAAAACAAGAACTTGGCCCTTATTGTGGAATTGTATCAAATGTGTACGGCTATAGAAATATTAATTTCAAATGGGTATATGTCTACACTACAAAGATATACGATTTTAAACATGGGGGCATGATGGTTGTACACCACTGACCCTGCAAAGTGGACCTGTATACAATACATCCTCTTAAAATGTGCAGCCAGTTTCTTTTCTTCTCTTTCTACCCAAATAGTACAAATGACCCAACATGGTGTCATGATTCGAGCATTGGACTGAAACCCTGGAGACCAGAGTTCAATTCCCTGCTTGGCCATGGAATTCCATTGGGTGACCATGGGTGTGTAACACACTCTCAGCCCCCAGAAAACCCTATGATAAGTTTGCTTTAGGGTGACCAGAGCCACTTCCGCACTAGACTGTTATAGCGCTATGATTCCACTTTCAACATCCTATGGAATCCTGGGGTTTGCAGTTTCGGGAGGGGCTGGCCGGCCAGCCCCTCCCGAAACTGCAAACCCCAGGATTCCATAGGATGTTGAAAGTGGAATCATAGCGCTATAACAGTCTAGTGCGGAAATGGCCCATATGTTGGAAATGACTTGAAGGCACACAACAACAGCACAAAAAAAGTGCTGCAAGTATTTACTGGGAGAAAAATAAACCACCAGCTAATCTTCACAGATATAGTTGTGTGAGGTGAGGTTCAGCCCTCATTCCCAGTATCTCCCAGAATGTAAAAAAAAAAAAGTGACTCAGCCAAGAAAGAGATTACTTCTTGCTATCTTCAGGTACACCGCAAATTTAGAAAGAGTTTATTAAACAAAAGGGAAAAGAAGTGATCAGGGACAAGCAGGTAAAGTATGAGATTTAAAAAGAGGCAGAGTCTCTGTAATGTATGCTTCAAAAAATAAAGTTTTAGACTTGTGGTTTAAGAATTTATTTTTAAAAAATATAAAGTTAGGTGGCAAAATGTACACACTAAGGTGCAACCACCGCTAAATTGCTGGGATCCCCCAAATGGATCAAGCTGGGAACAAAAACATAAGCTGGTATCCTGTTAGTTAATTCTAACTAGAACAGATCCATTCAATCAATTATTGAATCGTGAGTCAACACATGGATAAATCCCATTTATTCAGTGGGTCTATTCTAGTTTCTTCTAGGATTTAGGCCATAGCATTTTATATCCTTTTAAAATTCTTCATAGGAGGTGTAGATAAGAGGCTGACAGAATTTCACTGACCAAGCAAACAAGCAAGAGAGGTGTAGTGTTGCGAAGGCAGCAAATTTCTTAGGAGATGTGAAAACTGAGTTGATATTGGCCCTCTGTTGTTATCTGCAAGACTGGCCAGGAGACTTTCCTGCCAGACACAAAGGACAAAATGGCAGCAACCCCCTTGCTATTTCACATACAGAATTCAACTGAACTGGCAGTTGAGACTTCCTACTTTTTCTTTAAATAAATAAACAAACAAATCCGATTTAAAAAGCGGTTATAGTTTCCTTGAAGGATCCACGGAATAGTTTAAAAGCAGGGCGAAATGTCTCGTCTCTGATGGTCTTTGGTAACTTCTTCTCTTTTTCCCAGTAGCAGCTTCATGCTCACTACGTCCTAAGGCTCTTCCACGAGGCCCGAAAGCATCTGTCCCAGCTGCCAAATATCACCAGCATCTCCACTTGTTACAGTGAGGAGATCACTGTCTGTGGTAAGCACTTTTGTTGTTCTTCATTAACACACCTTGCAACCTGATTTTCCAGCACCGCAAATCCTCTCCTGACGTCTCCCACCCATCCAAGGAAGGAGATGGATGAGAGAGAGAAAGTATAGGGCCTCTCCCTTCCATGACCTGATTTGCACCCTAGGTGCCAGCTCTCCCCGTCGTGTCTTGGCCCCCTTTCCACAGACACCCAAATTTTGATATTTGCATTTCCCCCACTTTTGCAAGGGTCCGGTTCCCCAACCTTAGTGAATATGAAGGGCCAATTGTACTTAAATTTTACAAGTAGGGACAGAAGTCAAAAATTAAGCCAAAAGACAGCCATTGGTAATTGCAGTTTTCACCAGTATTTTTAATCATAGGCCATTTCTGCACCACCCTGTTCTAGTGCTATTATCCCACTTTCAACATCCTATGGAATCCTGGGATTTGCAGTTTAGGGAGGGGCATTTAGCATTCTCAACCAGAGAGTTTTTTGGCCCTAGTAAACTATAAAGCCTAGAATTCCACGGGATGTTGAAAATGGAATAATAGCACTATAACAGTGTAGTGCGGAAATGGTCATAAAGTCCCACTTTAGAGCTAGGGAACAACTGAGACTAAGAGAGATGTGACGTTCTCAGGAAAATTATGTGTCAGATTGTCTACGAGGACATTATCAGTCCTGCCACTTTAGCAAGAAAAGCAGGTGGACAGACTGATCCTGTGCATTTTCACTGTTAATCATTTTTTGCTTTGTTTTGTTTTGTTTGTTGTTGTTCTTTTTGTTTTCAGGAGCTCTGACAAAATGGGTACAAACTTTGTTTTTTCTTTTCTCTGTCCTTTGGCCAGCAATAAGTTTTGATCAGAATGGTCAGTTCAAAGGGAATGTATTCCACAAATTTTGACACACCAGAAGTTGTTCAAGCCCCTGTAAATTATCAGAAAATAAACATGCTTTTTGGGGGTTGAAGGAGATAGCACAGAACTAAGATCAGACTTACTTTTGATGCACACATATTTTTTGTCATGGTCAACAAGCCGCCAAGGCGCTTGTGAAGGAAAAGATCTCGCCCAGCTAATTCTTTCTTTCCTCTTTTATTAGGAGACTTACATGGCCAGTTGGCTGACTTGTTTCTGATATTTTACAAGGTATGTGTCGTACCACATTGATAAATAAATCGGCAAGATTTGTTCAGAGGAGGTTTGCCTTTGCCTTCCTCTGAAGCTGAGAGAGTGTGACTTGCCCTGGGTCACCCAGTCGGTTTCCATGGCTGAGTGGGGAATATAACCCTGGTCTCCAGAGTAATAGTTCAACACACAGACCACTACACCGTGCTGGCTGTATTAACCTTCATGTGTTTTGACTGTGTGCATTTTACTGTATTTTACCAGCCGGCCCCTCCCGAAACTGCAAACCCCAGGATTCCATAGGATGTTGAAAGTGGAATAATCGCGCTATAAGAATGTAGTGTGGAAATGGCCTAAGCTGAGTAGTGAATACTGCACCTTTATGGAATTAACATACTTGCAGAAACCAGAAACATAACAAGCTAGGAAAATGGGAAACTGCATTTGAAGAACTGTGTCTCCCTCTATGGAGAACCACCATAGCAGTTTGAGCACTGGATTACAACCATGGAGAGCAAGGTTCAGTTCCCCACTCTCCTATGGAACCCCTTTGGATGGTCTTGGTCACATCCACATTCTCAGCCCCCAGAAAACTCCATGGTAGGTCCACCTTCGGCTCACCGTAAGTTGGAAATGATTTGATGGCACAAAACAAAAATCTCCCTCTATGAACCTATTTGAACTCTAAGATTTTTGGAAGAAGCCCTTCTCTTTTTCCCACACTTGTTTGTTGGGAACAAGGGAGAGGGCCTTCTTGGTGGCTGGTCCCGGACTTTGAAACTCCCTCCCCAGGGAGCATGGGATAACTCCTTCCTTGCCCTCCTTCTGTTGGTAAGTGAAGATTTTCCTATTCTGTCTGGCTTTATGAAGTGATGTTGGGGAGCATTTAGCAGTGTGCTGTTTTGCTGGTATTTTTATTCTCTCTCTTAATGAATTTTAAATGGTTTTAACTCAATAGATGAATTGCTTTTAAAATAACATATAATAGAAGTTTCTGCATGTTTTCAATTTGTAAGCCACTTAGAGTGCTGCTGTTGGGAAACAGGTGAGATAGGAATGAATAAAATATAGTAATTGGAAAATGCTTTATACCAATTCAGACCATTGGTCAACCTAGCCCAATCTTTTCATTTCTAGCTAGCAGCGCTCCTCAAAGATTTCAGGTACAATAATTTCTTAGCCCTACCTGGCAATATTTCCTGGGTGTATCTCATCCAGCTACGAACCAGGCCTGATCGTGTTTAGCTTCTGAAGTCATACAACAGCAAGTGTCTTCAGGGTGTTTTGGTGGTGTCTAGATTAATTGCAGAATCAGCATCGTGCCCTGGAATCTTCAAATCAGTTTAATCAGCTTTAAACGAATAGCTTCAGCTCTCTCTGCCCCATCATGCTAATTGTGCTATAAATTTGGGTCAGGTTGCATTGCACAATGAGTGGAGTTATGAAGCTTTGCAGAATAAAACATCATGACACACTAATAACAGTTATTGTTATTTGCCTTCAAGTTAACCCCGATTTGTGTTGACCCAATCGTAGTTTTTTCTTGGCAGTATTTATTCAGAGGGGGCTTGCCATCGTCCTCTTCTGAGGCTGAGAGAGTATGGCTTGTCTCAAGGTCACCTGGTTGGTTTTCCCGGCTGGCCCCTCCCGAAACTGCAAACCCCAGGATTCCATAGGATGTTGAAAGTGGAATAATAGCGCTATAACAGTCTAGTGTGGAAATGGCCTTTGTCTCCCAAAGTCCTAGTCCAGCATTCAAATCATGCTGGCTTCTGAACTCATTGTTACTCTTTGTGATTTTTTTCCTTCCATACAGAATGGCCTTCCCTCTCCACAGAAGGTATATGTCTTCAATGGTGACTTTGTGGACAGAGGCAAATATTCCATGGAGGTCTTGATCATACTCTTTGTCTTCCTCTTGATTTACCCAAAGGAGGTCCATCTGAATCGGGGAAACCATGAGGACTATATGATCAATTTACGGTATAAAAACAAAACCACATATCAGAAAATCAGAGATATATACTCTTGTTATTTCCTTCTGAATATACTTATGAGATGTCTGTCAACTCAGTTCTTCAAGGAATGCACAGCCAGTTAAAAAACAAAATAGTAATGCAATAAATCTCACAAAATTCTAAAAGAAATGGTCAAATATCAGCACAAAGCCAGTACAATTAAAAGCTGTGCAACATGATAAAATGCAGAGGAAATTAAGAGATTTTTAGTTACTACTCAAACCATCAAAATATCATAGAGTTTAAAACAGAGGACCAGAGTCCTTTACAGTAGTTACGAATGCATAACCTGAAATTATGCACTTGTGACTGTTACGTAGTCCTTAGTGTAGGGGCTACGTAGGTACTATGAAAGTCCCCCAATCTCTACTTAGGGGTAGCAGCTGCTGCAGTCGATGGGGGTCTGTTGTCCTGTCCCCCAGGAAGCAACTAGCTGCCGTTCCCACCCACCCCACACAAGTGATCTCCAGCACAAGGGGGAATTGTGACAGGGACCTTGTTTCTGCCTGTTGCACCAGCGATTGCTCATGAGAGAGGGTGAGAACATCAGTCAGCTGATTCCAGAGCGATGGGGGAACAGACCCTCATTGACTGCGATGGCTGCTTCCTGGTGAGTGGGGATTGGGAGGTGGGGTCAGGACAAGATTCACTGCATATCACTGTAACTATGATGCTTACATATATAGAAATCCCATACAGGATTCTGACCAAAGTTTGAAAGATCTCAGATAGAGGCATGCCAGTGCTGGAGCTCCACTTTGACCTCTTCCTTTGTATCTGCCATTTTGGATGATCAGAAATGGTGATGTATCACACTAGTGGTGGCCTTTCAAGCTGTTTGGGATGTGGTTGACTATTTCGGGGTGAGGAGTCATGCCCCCTGAAACAGCATTGTACAGTTATGCAAAATACTTTTAAAATAAAAGATTCTGAGGTGGTTTTTCGGCCAAAAAATGGGGGAGGGGCACGGTGGTGGCACAAGATACCCACCCATGATCTAGGAGAATAAATGAAAAACCTGTTAACCAACACTGAGATTATAGTGATGGCACCATGTGAACTCCCTGGAGAAAACATTACAGTTTAGGGTGGGAGACACCACCAAAAAGTCCCTTGCTGTCAATAAGCATCTATTTAAAACCACTTAAGCATCTAGTTAAAGCCACTGATCTGCTTAAAGCATCAATTTAATACCATCTCCTATATTCACCTTCTAGATATGGGCTCAACAAGGAGATTGGACGCAAATATAAGGTAATCTGCTTTGTGAATCTGAAGCATCTTGTATGTTGCTGGATGGCCCTGGTCATTTTTTATTTTTATTTTTATTGTTTTGCTTATTCTCACTTACAATTTCTGCCCTCCTCCACCTAGGAGCATGGTAATCAAATTCTGAAAGTGCTTCAGAGCGTCTTTAGTTGCTTGCCACTGGCGACCTTGGTGGATCAGAAAGTCTTGATTGTACATGGAGGAGTGTCGGACACAACCGATCTGGATCGTCTGGCCAAGATTGACAGGCGTCAGGTATAGATCTTTCCGCGTTCTTTGGCAGCCCCTTCAGAAACCACATTGTCAGAAGATGTTCCTATGGGATCCGCAGATTTATGTCATTTATTGGCCCCAGTCTGACAAAAAGGGGTACTTTGTACACTGTTCAGTAAACCTTTGGAGGTTATTGCTGCATGATGTGGTGGAGGAAACGCCGTGGCGGAAAGACCTATGGCCTACGAATTTCAAAAGCTAATTTCTGTTGAGACTTTTAGAAAGTGTCCTTTGTTCTTCTCCAAGCAGCTCTCTGGGTGGAAAGGAAGGAGGAGGAGGATACAAGATGGCCTCCAAAGGAGAGATTGAGAAGGGCTGACCCCGCCCACTTTTGGCTTTGGCCCCACCCAGTGCTGGCTTTAGGCCCCGCCCACTGCCAAGCACAGCAGCGGATGAGCCTAAAAGAATGCAGTCTCTCTCAGAACATATGGGTCTCTATCCCTGAGCTAAAGATAACTTCTGTGTGCAGAAGCAGTACGCCAGGGACGAGGGGCATATCTAGGCTCAACAGCGCCGAGGGCAAGCACCAGGAAGGACCCTGGAGGAGTCTCAGGCCATTTCTGCACTACACTGTTGCAGTGCTATTATTCCAGTTTCAGCATCCTGTGGAATCCTGGGGTTTGTAGTTTAGGGAGGAGCCTTTAGAATTCTCAGCCAGAGAGCTCTTTGGCCTCTGTAAACTACAAACCCCAGAATTCCACAGGAGGTTGCAAGTGGAATCATAGCACTATAACAGTGTCGTGTGGAAATGGTCTCAATCTCTGCCTGACCTACCTAACAGGATCGTTGTGAGTAAAATGTGGGGGGGGGAGCCATGTACACCACTTCGAATGCATTGAAGAAAAGGTGTAGTATAAATGTAAATACGATAATGTGCAGATATAGATGTAAACATGATAATAATGACAATAATGATGATAATAATAATGCAAGCACATACTTTCTGGTACCGCTGGCACTTAGGTAAAAGGGTACAGGTAGCTTTCATACCGCTGAATAAAAAACTGGTCAATTTTTAAATTTCTTTCCTTCTTTCCATTTCTTCTGTTCTCTTTCCTCCCTTCCTCTCGTCCTTTCATAGAATTATTCCCCTGCAATTTAGGAAGACCTTGGGTGGATACTTGATCTCAAATGGTGTAGGTTCTCTGACTTCTGTGTTCCTCTTGGCCTTCCTTTGCCCTTCAGTCTAGCCCCCTAGAATGAATTTGGGGACCCAAGCAAGCAAAGATCATCCTGCTCACTTTGATGTGATCAACAGCCTTTCAGCTCATAGGCCACAGGCTTGATTTGACTGATTCCAAATTTGTTAGATGCCCAAGCCATGTCTGATTCTCAGTCCGGGTTTTCTCCTCCTTTCCTTTAGATTGTCTCTGTACTGACCCAAAAGAGGAGGAGTTCTGTTGCACTGAATGAATGGGGAAGTGCCAAATTAGTCCGAGACAGTTTCCAAAAGGCTCCTGATCCTGCAAGTAAATCTGATGTCTCCAAGAGGGTCCAGGAAGAATTGGAGGCGTGTCGCAAGAAGGCAGGAACCTGCGAGTACACAGAGTTTAAGAGTTCTGCCCACACTTTTGCTTCCGACATGAACATGCCTTCCTCCCAATTAGTAACTGTTGAAGATGAGGACGTACAGCAGGTAGCTTGATTTCTTCTGCTAAGATTATTGGCCAGTATTCTGTATCATTTACAGTATACTAAACTAAGGCCCTTTCTGCACTAGACTGTTATAGCATGATTATTCCACTTTCACTCTCCTATGGAATCCTGGGGTTTACAGTTTTGGGAGGGGCCACCCAGCCCCTCACAAAACTGCAAACCCCAGGATTCCATAGGAGGTTGAACGTGGAATAATCACACTATAAGAGTGTAGTGCGGAGAGAGCCTAAGTAACCTCTGCTGGTTTGACCCCCTGCAAACCTGATGGAAACCACGTTCACCCATGTTCCGATCGCAGAAAGGACCTTCTTCTGTCTGTGTAGCTGATGCCTGGTAAAGTAGGTTGGAGGTTATCATCATGGCAATAATGTCACAATTGTGACTAAGGCCCTTTCTACAACTCACCTTTTTGCAGAGTTGGGGTGCGGGGATTGCGTGAGCAGCCTCTTGTCAGAGGCCCTCGCGTCCCCGTTGCTTCAGCTCCGCAGCTGCCACCTGCTCACGCGAAAGCCCCTCCTCTTCCTTCCGCAGTGCAGCCTGGGATTTTCCCAGGCTGCGCTGGGGCAGGAAGCGCGAGCGTCGTGGCTCCGGAGCTCCACACGCACGGCAAGTGCACACGGGGCCCCAGAGTGATGCGCGATCATGCACCATTTTCGGCTCAAAACCAAAAATGAAATAGCGCACGATCGGCACCTGCCAGCCCCTGGAGTGTCGCACGATTGCGAGTGCATCGTGTGGACCACTCCTTGCAGTGGTGTGATACTCCAGGGGCCCTTTCACAGGGCACATGCTGTGTGAAAAGGGCTTAAATAGCAATTGTGAAAATGGAATAAGTATGGATGAGTGAGAGCTCTATCACACTACACTGTTATAGCGCTATCATTCCACTTTAACTGCCATGGCAACATTCTATGGAATTCTCGAGTTTGTAATTTACTGAGGCCCAAGAGCCACCTGGCTGAGAATCGTAAATGGTCCTCCCTAAACTGCAAACCCCAGGATTCCATACAATGAGTTAAAGTGGAACAATAGCGCTATAATAGCGTAGTGCGATAGGGCCCTAAATCTAGGTAACTGTTCCATTTTCACAATCACTATTCTTTCTTTTCTATTCTTTTCACAATCACTATTATTCCACTTTCAACATCCTGTGCAATTTTGGGGTTTGTGGTTTACTGAAGCCAGTTCTCTGGCTGAGAATTCTAAATGCCTCTTTCCTGAACTGCAAACCCCAGGATTCTATAAGATGTTGGAAGTGGAATAATAGCACTATAGCGGTGTAGTGCCGAGGCATCAGCTGAATGGGGAAAAGGAAGTCCATGCTGTGGGCAATTGGACTATTTGATGTTTGAAGGGATGTCATATGGAGGATGGAACAAGCTTGTTTTCTGCTTCAGAGACTAGGACACAGAGCAATGGCTTCAAACTAGAGGCAAAGAGATTCTAACTAAACATTAGGAAGAAATTCCTGAGGGCAAGAGCAACAATGGAATACACTGCTGTCTGGGAGCATGGGGGGGGTCTCCTTGTTTGGAGGTTTTTAAAGAGAGGCTGAATGGGAGTGGTTTGATTGAGTATTCCTGCATGGCAGGGGGTTGGACTGGATGGCTCTCGTGGCCTCTTCCGACTCTATGATTCTGTGGCAGCTGACAACTTTATAGATATTGAGCTATGTAGCAGAGATGCTAAAAAACCCTTTTACTGAATTGTAAAGACGCATAACAGGGTACCGAGAAGAGCATCCTGACGCATGCCATGCTCTGCTGAAGGGCATTGGAGCTCCCTAGCTGGTGTCCCAGTGCAAAACCAGATCCATGTGCACCAGGTCCTTTTGCTGGCTCCCCTAAATAGTAACATAAAAGCAGCTCTTTGCTGGATATGAACATTACAAAACTGCTCAATTCTGATTCTCACAGGTGTAAGTCCACTTATATCTCCAATAGGGTTCTGGTCACTATATTAACAGGTTAGGTCTTGTTTAAAATGTTAGGTTCTAGACATTCTTTGGAGTGATCCTATCCCCCAAGATGGCTGTAAAATTAATGAAGACAGAGGCGGCGGCTGTTACTTTGGCCCTGATGTGACAGAGAAGTTCCTGCAGAAACACAACCTGCAGTTTATCATCCGCTCTCACGAGTGTAAGCCGGAGGGCTATGACATCTGCCACAACCGAAAGGTATTTTAATGGGTCTCTGATAAAAGGGGTTTTGTGGTTGCCTCTGCTGCTGCTATCGGGGTATTCGCTGCTGCTATTGTGGCTGAAGGAACAAGAGGGGAGGCTGTCAAAATTTTCATGTTGTAAAAATGTATATAGGGGATTTTTACAGTGGGCCCTTAGTATCCATTTCAGCTTGGTTTCAGGATCTCCTGCAAATACCAAAATTCATGGATGCTCAAGTCCCATTATGTCCAATGGCATCCCTTATACAAAATGGCAAAATAAAACTTTGCTTTTTGAATTTGTTTTGGGGGGGGGGGGGATATTTTCAAGCCATGGATACACAATCCATGGATATGGAGGGCTGACTGTAGTATTTAGGACGATTTCACACAATATACAATTATAGGACTATGATTCCACTTTAGTTGCCATGGTTCCATCCTATGGAAGCCTAGGATAAGGAGATTAGGGAGGGGTATTTAGAATTCTCAGTCAGAGATCACGAATGCCTCACCAAACTACATATCCTAAGATTCCATAGGATGCAACCTTACTGTTAAAGTGGAATCATACAGCTGTGTAGCATGAAAGATTTTTGGTGTTGTGTGGGGTAATGGCATTATGATGGTGGGAATGGGAGGGGACGATATATGCTGGAAATTTACTGATTGTAAAAAAATGTATTTAAGGAGGAGTGTATTGTTACTTGTAGGTATCATCTGTTTTCCTAAAGGTGAATTAAAACTGAAGCACAGGGAGTTTATTATGGATTGGTGGTAGTGGTAAAAGAGTCTTGGCAAAGCAAGGAGTAAAACATTGCAGGCGTTGTTGAATGAAGATGTTTCACATAGGACAAAAATGTGCATTTGCTTGTGGAGGGGAAGTCATGTGTATGTTTATGACGCCAACAAGATTCTGGCCAACACTTGACATACGGTGGCAAGAGAAAAATCAAGTGGCCATGGGAAACATTGCTAATAGACAAAAGGAGAATGCAGCATTTAACATTTCTTTTGAATTCCTGAATATGACATACAGAAGAGCATTCCAGAATACGTATTTTCAAGTTTATTTTTAAAAGTATACTTCCAAGCTCAGCTAAAGAGTGTTTTTGTAGTTAATATAAAGTTTACTTGAAGAAGTTAGATGGAAATAGTTTTGCAGATATATGTGACATGTCTGTTAGCTGGAAGGGGGGATCTTTCATTTACAAAAAGCAAAGTTCCATACTCTGGGGGTTTGGCAACTGTCTGTCCACAGTTGTAGACTGCTTTGTACTGTTTATACATCACTGTCCTGTTTGTGTTTGTTAGGTAATTACTGTCTTTTCAGCTTCGAACTATTACACAATGGGTAGTAACAGGGGAGCGTATCTCAAAATGGGACCCGATTTGATTCCCCACTTCATCCAGTACCAGGCCAGCAAAGCAACACATAAGCTGACTATGACTCAAAGGCAAGTCTCTTGTCTTGAAGAAAATAATATAATACCAAATGATCTCACAGACAGTTATGGGTGGTGATTGGTCAACGTAGTTTAGGGATCTAGCTTTTCCTGGTTATTGTTTTGGTGGTGGTAGTTATGTTGACGATGATGGCGATGATGACAACGGTGGTAATAATACTAACAACAGTATGTGAGGCAGTTCAACATTGCTTTTATTAGGGTCAACCAAAATGCTGAAAAACTTTCAAGTTCTCCAGAATTCTTCATCAAGCTAGTTGGTACCAAAAAAAAAAAAAAAAATGAAATGAAATGAAATGAAATGAAATGAAAATAAAAATAAAATTAAGGTTAGGATGGGAAACCTCAGGTATTGCAGGTAAAGCTTGTTTTCTAAAGTTTCTCAAACAACCACAGCCTGTTCCCTCTGAAGCTATCATTTGTTGGTTTTCCAACTTTTGAACAGTGTTTTCCCCAATTTTGAAAGGCCAAAATGCTCCTCCTAAAGCTTAGCTACTGGCAGTAACATCCTTACACTAAAATATACCAGTATTTTTGGTCCCACCCTTTTGCCTTTGACCTTGCTTGCTACAGCAATTTGTCCCACCCACCAAGAACATCTCAGAGATCAAATATGGACCTCAGGACTCAAGAGATTTTCCACCTTGAATTAAGCAATAGGAGTGAATAGAAAATTAGACTTGAAGTTGCTGAGTTTAAGTGTAGATCTCATGGCCACAACACCCGGCTTAACATCTGGAGTTTTCTGTTTCTGCTGTTTTGTATAGAGAAGGTCACAAAGCATCTGAAAGCCCTAGAGAGGTCTTTAATACATGCATTTCATAAAGTCCTGATTTATCTTTTAAAATGTTAAAAGCTCCCTTGGAAGATTGTGATCTTGAGCAGAGAAGCTCAAGATCCTTTCTCTGCTTGCTAATTTTCCAGTAAAAATTATCCTTAGCGTGTCATTACATGTGGTCATATATATAGCCATTCATGAAGTATAGCTTACCTAGAAGAGGAGATTCCACTCTTCAAGTTTGGGAAGCAATTTTTTTAAACTCCAGAATCCAGATTGTAGATTCTGATGGAAATGTAACTTAGTTTTGTTGCTTCTGTAGTCTTTTCAATAGCAGCCAGGAAAATCTTTGTAGCATATTGATGAGGATGGAGACTGTATATGCCAATATGTCCTTCAGTTTTGCATGCGTGACTTTAAATGACAAATATGTTTCCCTCTCCTTAACAGGATCAGCCGAGTGGAGGTGTCAGCATACCAGGTGTTAAAGGAGAAACTGTTTGCTCACAGGTCAGACCTCACCACTGCTTTCAAGCGCTATGACAAGAAGAACACCGGTAAGGCCGTACTACCCTGAACACAACTGATCTTGTCTGATAGACTGCCTCAGGGGTGGTAGAATCTCCTTTTTTGAAGGTCTTTAAATAAAAGTTGGATAGAAATTTTTCAGGAGTGCTGTAGTTGTGTATTCTTGTATGGCAGGGAGCTGGACTAGAATCAGAGAACTGGAAGAAACCACAAGGGCCATCCAGTCCAACCCCTTGCCATGCAGAACTACCCAAGCAAAGCACTCCCAACAGATGGCCATCCAGCTTCTGTTTGAAAACCCCCAAGGAAGAAGACTACACCACATTCTTGGGCAGTACATTCCACTGTTCAATAGCTCTTACCATCAGGAAGTTCTTCTAATGTTTAGGTGGAATCTCTTTTCCTGTAGTTTGAAGGCACTGCTCTTCCTCCTAGTCTCTGGAGCAACAAAGGATGCTTCATATGGCATCGTTTCAAATATTTAAACATGGTTACCATGTCACATCTTAAACTTCTCCTCTCTAGGCTAAACATACCCAGGTCCTTAAGCTGCTTCTCATAGGGCATGGTTTCTAGGACCAGATGGCCCTTAACAGCCCCTGCCAAATTTAAGGTTCTATGATTTTTGGACATAATTCACTTGGGGAGTTACATCTTTGTAAGTGAACTTACCTCTACGGGGAACAGAACTGAGCAGTATTGCAATGTCCATTTTCAAGAAGGGGTTGCAGTGGCATTGCTACATAGGCGAGCCAGCAAAATGACTGTTGTGCATTGGAATACTGACTAGAGAGTGCTGATGCATAGGTAGGGATCAGTGTGCATTAGGACACTGTGGAAGGTGTCTCATTATGTATCTTCACAAATCACTAGCAGGGTTTTTTGGTGCCTCTGCTATGTAGCTAAGTGTATGTAAAGTTGCATAACATGAACCACAGTAGAGATCTGTGCCCTTGAAAACTAAATAGAATCAAGTCTCACGAGTACTTTGATGAGAGACTAGCAGGGATCTTCAGCCCAGGATCTTGCCTGAAACTCCAGAGGGCTACTGCCAGTCAGCGTTGGCATTGCTCAGCTAGATGGACAAATGTACTGACTCAGCATAACGCAGTTTCCTACCTTCCTAGAGCTAAAAGAGTTGATATTCCTGACAACAGTGCAAATTACTTTACTGGCAACCAAATAATGTCTTCTTATTATTTTCAAAAAAGATTCTATATAGGAGTGGTCACTTTGTTCTTTTTTGTATTTTTAAGTGCATTATTTAAAACTAAACTAAACTAAAACTAAAAACCAATCCATTAGTGACATCATAAATGAGTCACAAGCACTAAGTCACAAGCACTAAGCAATAAATTGCTTTTTTAAAGCTGTGTTCCAGGTTCTGCTTCCTAAGCCTTGAAACCTATTGAATCAATATGAATTTGATAAATCAGTAGTTACATAAGTTTCAGTTATTCATTTGGTCTGCTCTAGCTGGGACTAACAGTTGGATTTAGACTTGGATATAATACCACGCCATGCCAAGCCAAGCTAAAATATAGGCAGAGAACACCTTTGACTTCAACTGTAGCTTTTCTGTTCAACTCCTCACTAATAGAAAGGATCACACACTGTTGTTAAAATAAGATTTCATTTTTGGCCATGCTACTGTTTCAGTTCTTAAAATGCTGTGTTGACACTCCCATCCTAACAGGCCTGATCACATTAAACGAATGGGCAAATGCGGTAGAGTCTGTCCTGCAGCTGGGGCTGCCCTGGCGGATGCTGAGGCCGCAACTAGTGCCACACCTTACCAGTGGAAAGCTGGAATACAAGACGTGGCTCAAGGAGATAGTGACAGAGCAGCGATCAGCAGTCCAAGAGGTAACTTGTGGTAACTTTCTGTGGTTGCAAATGAACTGAGCGGCAGTGGAGACCAATGGCCTCTGTGTCAGTGGGTGCAGTGAATTCAATCCAAATTTTACAGGAATTATCCAAGATGCTAGGCCTATTCTGGGGATAGTACTCAGCACCTTGGACAGCTCCTCTAGACAAAACCCAGAGTAGATTCACCATCCACTGACATGGACACCCCCATCAGCTGTTGTTACTAAGAGGACTTGCTAACAGTGATCTCCCAACCTATGGGAATAATAATGCTCCAAAATCAGGAGATGGGTAGAAAAATGTTGTGGGAGGGGGTGCAACAGGGTCTTCCAATGAAGATGCACATGTTTCCAGGGAATGAGAAGAGCAACTAGACAAAGAAATGTCTTAAGGCAGCAGTTCTTAACCTTTTCTTTACCAGGGACCCCCTTTAAATATCTTTTGTTGCTGCAGACCACCAAGACTTAACTGAAGATTTAAAACCCTAAAGTGCATCAACTATTTATTTAAAGTTACTCATCTAGGATCTTCAGATTTGGAGAGAAGGGAAAAATAAGTAAATGCACACACACTCCTGTTTTAATATTTTTATTGGGATGATTCTGTATAAATTCCTCTTTCTTCTTTTCTTTCTCTATTTTAACAGTAAAAGCTCATAACATTTCTTCAAGTCTTTGCAGAACCATTAGGGGTTTCCTTAGGCAAAGAATACTCAGAAGTGGTTTTTCCAGTTCCTTCACCTGAAATACAGTCTATAGCACCTGGTATTCATTGGTGGTCTCCCCTTCAAGTAATAACCAGGCCATGCTTAGCTTCCAAGATCAGACAGGATCTGGTGCCTTTAGGCTGTTTAGGCTGTCTAGGTTTTAAGTCTACAATTCACTATTCTTTTAGGAGACATGGCTGTGTGCATATCTAGTTCCTGGAGTACACTGTGGACTAGTTTCTAGATCCATTTTGAGAGTTTTCCACATGTTCTCAGTTTTATTCTTCCACGTTTTAAGACACTGGTATGCAAGTCAATGACTTCTGAAATAAAATAATGCATACAGCCCACAGACTGGTAGAAATAGTTATTCACTGAGTCACTTGTGGAAGGCACAAACTACCTACAAGGAACAAGCCATGGAAATAGTCCAAAAGTTGTTTATGGGTCCGCTGAATACTGTGGCAGAATGAGGGACATCAAGGAGTTATGAACCTGATTAATAGGCTGGGCTCCTGGGAAAAAAATGAGGCAAACCACTGCTATATAAATATAGGAAATATATATTAAGATATGGTTCTCCCTCCCACCCTCTGCCCTTTTTTTTATGCCAGGTGACTGTACCCAGTTTTCTGAAAGTAACTTTTATGACTTTATCTGCAAAGCTGTCCTTGTCTCTTCCAGAGGCTACAGTCAAGTTTGCTGGAAAACATTTACCGAAACCTCTCCAACCTGGAGACTATCTTCAATATCATAGACACGGATCATTCAGGTAAAAATGTATTAATTCTGTACTGCTAACATCTGTCTTTTGGTTCAGTAGCCAAAGTGGTTCTTGACAAACAAGAGGCAAAACCATGACTTAGCTCTGGGGGCTGTTGCATTATATTCAGTTGCCCTGCAGCTACTGTGATCTTTCCTCTCAAAGATCTTAATCAAACTGAAGCAGAAACAGTGCCAAAAGCAAAGAGGAGTACTATATCAAAGCCACCAGCATCGTAGGTAATTCCAGGTGATTCGAGACACCTTCCAGAGATGCATTTCGCTTGCCAGCTGTGCAGTACAATTGTGGCATCTCCTCAACATCCCTGTCGGTATGCCAAGTGTTTCACAAAGAAAATAGAGAAGAGGAAGCTGATCTGATACCCAATCCGGGTATTTGTCCATCTAGTTAAGTCTTGTTTATTCTGGTTGGCAACAGCGTTCCATGGTCTTACGTCAAGTTATAACATCTGCTGCCTCATCCTTTGAATTCCAACTTCATTGGACTGAACCTGGGTACTTCTGGCCCAAACCTAAATGCTAGTCCCAGTTCTAGTGGATCCATTGAACCAGCAGTTCAATGGTGAGTCAACATAGTGGTTCAACAAGTCTGCTGTACACAAGACTATCAATAAAATTCAGACTTCTGTGTCTAAGCATATTATGAGTGAGCTATAGAACTCCCCCAATACAGCTTCTCCGTGAGTAAATAAATTATTGATGCCTACAAGGTGCCTAATACATTGAAGGCACCTATCTAAGGAGGGTCAAGCCTATTTAGTACTTGGATGGGAGACCACAAAGGAAAACCAGGTGCTATAGGCTAAATTTCAGAAGAAGGCAACATCAAAGCCATCTCTTATTATTCTTTGCATAAGAAAACCACATGAAATTCATAAGGTCACCTTCCCTGTATGAACCAGTGGATGTGTTGTTCTGTGGGTTCATGTGGAAAGCATGTCCAGACTCTCTATCAACATTTAACAGGAACAAATTTGTACAAAAGAACAAATAAATAGAAGTTTATTAAGACACAATTAGATCACACATTAACCTCTGAATTATTCCCTGTACTATTTAATCATTTCACAGCTCCCCCAAACCCCATTCAGTTCTTCCCCTAGGCTGACTGCCCTATTTCTACTACAACTTTTCCCTGTCTCGTTTTTGGCTATCTGCCCTTTGTCAGGGACAAGCTTGTTCGGTATCTTTTCTCCCTGCAGGCTCCCATTCGCAGCATTCCCTGATTTGTGATTGGCTGGTACCAACCAGACTTGCACAGCTCCTCCCATCTCAGTCACCTTCTGCTGAGATCCACTGGGGTCCCCTGGAGGTCTCAGCAGAAGATGTCATCAGTCTGCATTTGACTATGCTTCTTTGATTCCCACTGCTCTCTATCAGCAATGAAATGATCATGGGAGGGGGCTACTGAACCACAACAGTGAATCCTGGGCAGCTTTGAGCACTGCGGAGAGAGGAAGCGAATGCCGACCTCTGCAGTGATCAGACAAATATCTACACAAAGAAGCTGGTTCTTCTTTGTAGTCTTCTAAGACATACATTGTTGACCACTTTGGCAAGCAACATGTTAGATTCTTGGGACCTTTTGTTTTGTTCCAGAAGTGCTCTTCCTATGGCATGGGACAGGGGTATAAGGATGCAACCATGGATAATGGGATTTTGTGCTTTTCTGCTCTCTCCCAAGAATCCCTCAAGGACCAGCATCTTGGATGCACTACACTGGTGCAACTATGTCAGTGTAGGTGGTGGTGGCAGAGGAAAAAAAGCCATGGGTACTGTGGCCATGAAGGAAGGGGTGCAGAAATAAGCTCCTTGGAGCCAATAAGTTTCCTCCGCCTGCCCTCACTACTGCTTTACAACCCAAAAAGAACTGCAAATGCTAAAGTGCTAACAGGATTCTGGCCAAAATGGTCAACAATGTAAAGATCAAGTAAACCCAATTCAGGTAAAAACACATCAGTAAAATAAAAAGCAGTATTCCCTTCCACAGCCTTCAAAACAAGGCTCTTTGTTCTCTCTGCTGTTAACAAATTTTATCTGCTGTGAGTCTGAAGGATACAGGAATACTTAAATCTAACCAAGTTGCATCTAGTCTCTCTCTCTACCTTTCTGCATATGAATATATAAATTGCCTTTTTTCCCCTCTCCATATAGGGCTTATTTCTCTTGAGGAGTTTCGCCAGACTTGGAAGCTATTCAGTGCCCATATGAATATTAATCTCTCAGATGAAAGCATCAATGACTTGGCCCGCAGCATCGACTTCAACAAAGATGGAAATATAGATTTCAATGAGTTCCTTGAGGCATTCCGTCTTGTTAGTCAGTCACCTTCCTGATGAAAATGAAGACGTCCACTAGTGGGGGAACATCCCACTGTCTGGAATGCTGGCCTACTGAAAGAACTTGCTTCTAAATCCAGAACAATCTTTCAACCTAATGATGTGCCTCTGAACCAAGCAGAAAGGACAGGCTACTCACTGCAACAATACAATGTTCAGTGTTCTGAACAAATAACTCACTGTGGCTAAGACATATTCATATGAAAAGGAATAGGACAGGAAACTGAAAACCTCATTCCGTCTCAACATTGGCTTTTAATATCCAAATTAGCACACTTCTTTTTAGATGTTTGAATGAATACAAAGGTTTAAGACTTTGTGTTTCTGTGGAAGAAAACCCAACTTTTAAAAAAAAAAAAGCTTGTAATTTTTCATTACTGTAGATCATCTTTTTTCTTGTCCTTACACCAGCTATAATATGACCAAGATGACAATTTAACTTGCATTAGCAAGTTCAGATTCTAAAGTCCCAACAAATTTCAAGGGATAGCAGAAAATAAGTTTAATACAGTTTTAAGCTTAAAATGTTTTGACTGAAAATCACCTGTGATCAGACACATTCAAGCTGGCATCCTGTTGGTGACACAGACAGGTACAACTACTTCCACAGAAGCAGTCCGACATTTTTCTCCAATCTGTAATGGCCGCACCGTTCAAGGCTGCATGACTTACATATATGATGCCATTGCACATCTATGCACAATGTGCGTTTAGCTACATGTTGTTGCTATTCTCTAAGGAGGTACAAGTCAGGAAAAATCCATGAGTTACATCTCCTCAGTGTAGGATCCTGGGCTCAATTTTTTAAATGTAAGCATTTACAATCCCAAAGATGGCAGTTGCTGCATTGCGTATGGAGGGGCAGGCTGCTCCATTTTTATTATTTTTGTGTAATCAATAAAACTAAAGTGTAAATAAAAATGTGAGATGCCAAGAATTAAGCTGGGTGATATCTCACCCTATTACGTTTTAAAACTAAGCTGGTCACTGTGCTGGTTTTGGGAGGGCTTTGGCACCATTATTGCTTGTTCCACTCCTCCCTTGTAGAGTTCATAAAACCAGCTCTTGATTCAGCTCAGAGACAGCAGCTGTCACCTTCACAGCTTCTTTCATAAAAATAAATCAACAGTGTCTTCTATGCTGTGTGGTTATTCTACTTTCCTGCCTCGGCTGTTGTAGATTCCAGTTTTGGCTTTCAGTATGAAGGAAAAACAAGCACCACAGTGTGAGTTACAAAGAACACAATTCCTGCACTGTGTCTTAAAGCAGCAATGTGGCAGCAACAGCTGGTGTTTTTGCCAGTGACGACTTTGTAACTGTTACCTCTGTTCAGAGTGATGTAGCATTCTTCAGCACTCACGTAGCATTCTTCTACCACATGAAGCTCCCTACACAACACTCGGTTAGAAGTCAGAACCATAAATTTCTGAAAATGTTTACATAAGTGTTCCACTACAAACAGCATAAAGCAGGAGATTTGAAATAAAGATTTGATTTTATTACCTCTTGGAAAGAGTGATGTTGCAAATTCTGATAAAGTAAAATGATATAAAATGATAGAAAAATATAGACTGGTTCTGATAATTAACAGGTTTACCTTCTACCAATGCTTCCTCTGCACAATCTGTTCCAAAGAAGCACATCGGACGCCCAGATGTTTCCCATATAAACCACCAGGTTCAAAGGCTTTATTTAGCTACAGTTTGTCTAGAAAGGCTGGACAATGATTGGAGAGCATAAACCCCATCAGTTATTTTGACTTCTCTTTTTGTCTGGAGAAAAAAAGATTTCCTACCAGTATTAACACATTTTTAAAAAAACAAACATGAACTTGATATTGTTGAAAATGCAGGTTTAGGTTACAGACCAGCTTCTAAGGAATCTAAAGTCTTTTTCCTTGAAACCAAGCACGACTTCATAAGCCTAAACCCCATGAGGTCTGAAGCTGAAAAACAGGGAAAAGATATTGATAGCACTGGTGCTCTCTCAGAACCCACACTAAGGTTTATTGATTTAAAAAAAAAAACACCTAGTGAGTTTTGGTCATGGAGAGAAAGCAATGTCATCCACTGGCCTCTGAAAGAAAGATAGGACTCATCAACTGAAGACTCCTCCTCTTATAGGGATGCTTTCTTTAATCCATGCTCTATCAGCTTTATATCTTCCAAGTCATCTTTTATGATGCTGATCAGATGACTCAGACCTTCTTGCTGCTGCTTCAAATGCTAGAAGACAGAGAAAGAAGTCAAGCAAATGCTTCTTCTCGCTGGCCTTTTCAAGCAAGATTGGCAAGAAATTGACAATCAGCACACAGACTGTAAAATGCAATAAGGAAGTCACAACTTCCTATCCTTACCCTTTGCCTCCTGAGGATGAGCAGGTGGCACAAAGACAGTGATTTATTTGGGGGAAGGAAGGGTGCTAAAAGCCTCTCTTTCATGTACAGTAACCTTTAAATCAGATTCCAGTATTAGGTCATGATGCAACATGACTCATTAAGCTCTGATTAGAAAACTTGTATCTATCAAAGACCTGTTTATCACATTACTAGTATTTTCACTGACACTTTAAAACCGAAAGTACATTAATACATTAATGCAAATAAGCTACTGTTGTTAGATAACAAAGAGCTCCATGCAAATAACGTACATGCCAAGCAAGCAAGCAAACTTCTGGCACAGAAATGGCATCCCTGGAATCTCACAGTATTTTTTTTTTTAATAAACAAAGCTTCAAGGATTCATCTGAAGGCAAATCTCTTGGTTACACACATATTTCAGCTATCTTTCTTGTACCCTATCCCTTGCAACAGAAGTGCCAAATTCTGTAAGCATAAATTATTGTTGTGTGCCTTCAAGTCGTTTCCAACTTCTGGCAATCCAAAGGTGAACTTATCACAGGGTTTTCTGGGGGTTAAGTGTGTGAGATGCACCCAAGGTGACCCAGTGTTTCCATGGCCAAGCAGGGAATCAAACCCTGGTCTCCAGGGTCATAATCCAGTGCTTAAACCACTGCATCAAGCTGGCTCTGAGAATAAATACTGGAAGCAAAATGCATATCGAAGTTCTTTCTATTCTGAATAAACTTTTATTCTGTGGGCAAAATTCTACTTTTATGCAGCTAAGCACAAAGGCCTACTCTTGTCTGCTGGATAGCACTGTAGCACATTGTTATAATTTATGGTCCATTCTAGAGGCTTCAGATTCAGTTAGTAACCAGGTTTCTTTACTAATGATGGTGAACAAAAGCTAGGAAAGAAACTTGCCTTCGTCCATCAACCATTTGGGTTTATAGCCTGTAGTATTAGATGCAGTAGACGCAGTAAACTGTATGTCAATTGCTGGGAAATGCAAATTAGAGGTTGCGGTTATAATGAGATCCTACTGGTAGACATCCCAAAGGTAACTGCTTGGCCCACTGTGTAAGCAGAATACTGCTCTAGATATCAGATGGGCCTTTGGTCGGATACACTTTGGCTCTCTGTATGTTATGACTGGATTTGCAAAGACAACTAAGAAGTTACTACATACCTGCTTGATTTCACGCAACAGGTCAGCATCAATGTAGTACCTCTCTTCTGATCTCACAGCACCAAAGTGGTTCTGCATCCTAATCTGAGACATCAGCTCATTTAGCCGACCCTGGAAGAGAAAGACAGAAGTTGGTAGTTGACTTTTTGTCATTGATTAGATTAAGCAAGAGCTGTAACAAGTATCAAGAGATTTATTTTAAAGAAGTTCTATTAATGGCATCTCCAAGCTCCATTTCTCAGATATAATGTATCAAAGCAGTATGATAGAGTGAACTCAGGCTGACCATGAAAAATCTGCATTTCCCCCACCTACCTCTCTTCCCATCAGGTAGAACAATTTAGCACATCAGGGAGAAAAGTTTAGGTTTTCCCAAGAGCTTAGCTGTGTACTTGAATGGATTTGGAAGTTATGTTTCATAGAATATTCAAATGTGTGACTCTACCACCTGCAGTCTGAAATACTGTATGTTCTATTCTGCCATCTTACTCTACTAATACAGCCACTGTTAGCAAGACTAGTAAAGAGTTCACCCACAAGCCCTGGGGAAACGCAAAATAACTGACAAGAATGACTGGTGAATTACATGGCCTAACTCATTATTTTCTTCCTCTGAGGATGCAAGCTTAAGCCTGGTTACTTTAAATTAAGCTTCACTTTTCAGGTTGGGAGGTTCTTGAAAATACATCAGCAACAGAGTAGCAGCCTACTTCAAAGTTGCTCAGGGTTTTCTGAAGTCACTTATTTTAGAATTTACCAAGAAAGCTACCACCATGTTAACATGCATCTAAACTTGAGAACTTCAGTGGAACAGGAAGAACAGCAATGACATAAATGGATGGTAGAGCCCTAAATCCGACTACTAACTTCAACAACACCATCTCACTTATGACATCCCACAGATGCGGTGTGTCTGCTCTAGTTGGGAGTAGTAATTGGATTTAGGCTGTCTTCGATGTTACAGCCTGGGAGATTTAAGACTGACACAAAATAAGAGTTCATGGGGGAAATATCAGGGCAAATTCACAGTTCTGCTTGCATTACTCAAGCGTCTGGCTCGAGGCCTTGAGGTGCTAACCTTGAACTGTGTTGGTGCATTGAGTTCACACTGAATTGTATCCAACTGTACACGGAGCTGTTCCTCATCAGCTTGGATGGCGTAGCCACTTTTCCTCTGGATCTCTTGCTTGATTAAAACCTGTGCAAAGAAACAGATTCTACATATCAGAAGGCTGCCCTTATCTAAAGGGAATGTGTTCTGTATACAGACATGTAAAGGCAAGCATAGAATGGAGAACCATCCCCACCAAAAATGTATACTTAATGCCTTGCTTCTGCCACTTCTCCTCTCAAGTAATCAGCCTCAGGAAGTAGGTCTACAACCATGATGACTTTAAGAAACCTCCATGTTGACAGGCAGTGTGGCTCTAGCACACTGCTGTGGAGTGAAGAGTTAGAAGAAACTAAATGAAGGGCCTTCATTTCCTGACTATTGGCTTCCCAGAAGTACATGGCTGGCCACTGTTATATCAAAAGCTGGAATTGCATGGGACTGGGACTCCTCCTTCTATGATTTTAGATATCATACCCTTAGTGTAGAGGGAGGACTGAGACAATTTGTTGTTTATTGCTGTCAAGTCACCTTCCACTTATAGTGACCCTATGAAGAGGAGACCTCTACAACACACTGTCATCAAGAGGTCCTGCAAACTCACAGCTATGGCTTTCTCCATTTACTCTATCAAGCTGTAATGTGATCTTCTTTTCCTATTGCCTCTAACTTCACCATCTTTTCTAACAAGTCATGTCCTCTCACGATGTGGCCAAAGTATGATAGCCTCGGTTTGGTCATTTTGGCTCATAAGGAAAGTTCTGGCTTGATTTGCTCTTGAACCCATTTAGTGCTCATTTTGGCAGTCCATGGTATCCACAAAACTCTCCTTCAGCACCACATTTCAAATGAATTGATACTCTTCCTGGAAATACAGTGCATGAATAATCCTGACTTTGTATTCATTGATTAAAAAGTATCTGAGACAATACTATGAGGTAAAAAGGGCACCTAATAACTGTTCAAACTGAAACTTGAACTTAAGGTTTTCTGAGCTCTCAGCAGTCTTAATCTGCCATTACCATATAGATAAAAGCAAAGGCCTACCTGTAATGTTCTGTGAGAAAGGTCCATAAGTTTCCTTTTGTACTGAGCTATTTTGGCCATTGTTGTAGTCTGGTTTTTTTGAAGCTCACTAATGTCTTCTGAGATTATCTAGAGACAGGGAGAGATGAGTTCAACTGTACAGCAGGAATACACATGTTTGGATTGTACAACTTTATTTAACCTTTGTTATTCCTTATAATTTATTAGCCTTTCAAATCTTGAGGGTGCAGTCTGTAATCAGTAACAGAATTATGGGGCTAGAAGAAATTCAGTGGTATCATCCTAGCTAAAAGGAAAAGCATACTAACTCTCCATAAAATATAACACACACATATATTTCAGATCACAACTTGTGCAAAGAACACCACCACATGTGATGAACCACACTGCCAATGCTTTGTCAGAAAACTTAGTTACCAGTCACCTGATTCTAACAATTAGATTTAAGCAGCTTTGGTAACAGAATCAACTCTACAATTATCAGTTCTTCAGGTAAAGGAATCTACAATCTAAAGTGATACAGCCACTGGAAAGAATAAGCCAGGGTGGTCAAACTTCAACAAGAACACATGTAGTGGTGGGAACTCCTGCACCAGGGATGGGAAATAAGTGCAGGGATCTTTCCTTTCCTCTAGTGCCTATCTCAGTTCAGCTGCCAATCTCTCCAGTAGAAATATGGGGCCTACAGCACTTTCGATTGCTGTCTTATAATCTCCTCCCCTTCCAAAAGAGGCAAGAAGGCCTATCTCTTCTTCAGCTCTGGTTACTTTCCTTATATATCATAATACCTTCTCACCCCCATCTGAATATTTTATCAGTGGCAAATGCTGTCTTTGGCATACAGAACTCACGATTTACAATGAAAAGTTGGTCAATCTTTTAGACAAAGCATCTGTGGTCATATTTCACAGGGTGCGAGTGAAGAAAGCGACTCACATCTAATCTTGTTTGATGCTGCTTTGTCATTTGGTCTTGGACCTTCAGCCTCCTCAGGAGTTCTTTGAAGCCAACCATTGGCACCGGAATCAGCCTACAGAAAAGAATTGATGTATTATTTTCTTTTTTCTGCAAAGCAAATGCTACAAATCCAGAAGCTTGTACTTTATAAAGATGGACAGAAGACACCAAAAAGAAGAAAAGGTTATCCTAAATGGGGAAGCAGGATTTCTTGTTTCCCCTTCATAAGAAAAGAACACTTTTTTGGTCATCAATAATTTCGAAGCACCTTAACCTGGTTCATACAAAGATGCACACCACTTCATTTCTCTAATAAGACTGCCACCGATTTGATGCCTTGCAGTTGAAAGTGTCCAGTTATCCTTCTGTAAACTATTTTGTCTGGGGCTATCCAAGAAGTTACTAACAAAAATAGAAAGCCAACAACAAGCATGCATATACAGGTCATCATAAATATACATGTTTAGAATTATGAGAAAAGGGAACCAAGTAACCATATCAGCACTTGCAACAATTTGTTATAGTTTTGACAAGCTCCAGTGAGGCAAACCTTGGTTCACTTCCCAAGTCACTGTTTACAGCCTCAGTAAACTCAGATCTTATTTAAAAGTTTAGAAAAGGTGTACAGTACAACTCAAATAAACTGTACAAACCAGAACACAAATAAATATACTCAATTATCAGAAACCTCCTTCAAGATGAACTTTTAGCACCAATTTTTCCCAGTATGGTAGCTTTTAATACAGGGAGACATTCAGATCTCCAAGCTCCCATGCAGATTCTGCAAAGCTTCAGTTCTGCATGTTCCTACAATGAATTTAAATTATGTTTTCAGAGGCACTAAATGTTTTCAGATCCTAAGGCCTGTGGCTATTTTCCAGCTGCTCTTCCTGAGTGCTGTAGTCTTCACAATGTGCTTGACTTTACATTACCGAAAGTTCACTTTCACTATTCCTCCCTCAGAAAGACAGCAAGCCGTACATTTTTTCAAATCCACTTTGCAAACCAGCTTACTCACTTTTCAGGATCTGGATTATCCACTTTGGCCTGTTCCCAAATGATGGGATCAACACCTGCAAGGGAGGAAAAAGTAACATCAGTGAAGATAATCTCTGAGATGGTATATCCTCTTTTTTCCAACTTTCTATTATTGAAGTGCTTTCTAAGCACCGGAAAGAGGCATTTAAGAGGTCTGTCCAAATGTATTTCTTCAGTGAGAAGTTGTATCTCTTGAAGATGTGAAACATCATCCATCACCAACCAACCCCACAATAACTGAGCTAGAAGACTATCTGCTATTTAAATGTCTTTATCAACAGTGTGTAAAAACAAGATGACAAGGGGCTCAAGTATCAATCCTCCACTCTATTCACACATCCCATACTGAAAAAGCACTGTACTCTTCATTCTGCCCCCATTTCAACAGGGCTAGCATATCATCCAGACAACAGTTTAGCTGTAGCATGCAGTACCTGCAGGAGGATGCTGTAGCAGCTGCTTGACTTGTGCAGGTGAGAGCTCTGTTCTAGTCATGGTCAGGGTAACTCCGAGCTGCTGTAACTGGCTTTTTATGTTTGCTTGTTCAAAGTGTGCATACAGGGTGGTGGCCGGAACTCGCCTGGACGTCCCATTTGGTGACCTCTCAACCACATAGATGATTACCTCAGTCCTAAGAGATTAATAAAACTATTGGGATTAATATATTGATTTTTATAAGATTTCATGTTCTGCTCTTTTCTACAGGACAAAACCAGTTAGGACCATGTCACAACTGTGGGATATTACAGTGAATACAGGTAGTGTTGCCTAATGCCAACAAGGATTGTATTTCAAGCCACTATTTTTCATCTGAAAGGAAAAATGGGCTCAGGCACTGTGTTGAACGTACAGTTAGAAAAAATTAGAAATCAAGTAACAAAAGTTCTTCAGTTGCAAGGGCACTCAGCACACAGATCACAGATCCTTCTGCCCCCTGAGCTTGTACTGATAAAACCAACAGGAGCAATGCAAAATAATGTTTTTCTAAAGCAGGGATGGGCTATTGTGGAAGGCTAGGGGGCTGTATTAGTCCCCCAAGAGGACTGTACCTGGCTGCTCTCCAGGCACCTCTCACCCTTCTCCAGTCAGTGAATAGCCAGTAGGAGAAGCACAATCCGGTAATTCAAAGATGCCTTCTTGGTGTTGGGGACACAGAACTGCATGGACAGAGCATTATGCTTGCTGCCCAATGTAGGATATTGGCCCAGGTGTCTCACTGGCAAAGAGAAAAGGGGAAAACCAGGTGGAACGGGGGCGGGGAGCTATAGCAGCTGACCATTCTCACACCAGAGATATGAAGATAGCTAATCTGCTTAGATACAATCAGAATGTTAATGTGTACAATCAACAATCTATACAATTCACTCACAGGTCATCTGGCATTGTCTTTACACCATCAACATTTACAGTGAGAGTCTGGTTTGAACCTAAGAGTTTGTGCAACGATTCCACAAGTTGTTGCTGCTGACTTCGGATCTCTGCTTCCTTTTTGTTGAAAACCAATGCAACCAAGCCATCTTCATCCTTGTTGTTGGGCATGCAGCTGTAGCCCACAGCCTGTGAAAGACAACAGCCTCTTGAGTTTAAAAAAGACAGGGAACCATTTTTCTGCACCAACACAGCACTAGAGAGACATGAAAGATAACAGGCACTCCACGTAAAGTAGCCACAGAGATTATTACAAAATACCTCAAAATAATTTTAACTATCTCACTGACAAACCATTTTAAGTTAAATGGCCTTCAGATAGATATATGCAGATTCACCATACCTTAAATCTGCAGAATGGGTTCTCCTGTGTGAATTCCACTGGGGCAATGTTACTGTTGAAATATCCTTTGCCTGTGCCCCAAAATGCCTGCAGCTGGTTCCACTTGGCCAAAATAGCATCTCGTTCATCTCCCAAGAGTGTGGGTGCAGAAAGAGCACTTGCTGTGTTTATCAGTTGGTTGGATTGGGTAGGAGCCTGAGCAGGTTGACTGAAGAGGCCTCCAAGTGCTAAAAATTGGACAGAAAGACAGATGTTCACAGAGGTACAAAAATGACACACACAAGTGCAGTCATTCAAAGTTACCACCACTGCTTCTTTTTCCAAACTGTCCAACAACCTGTAAGAGACACTGTCCTACCCCAACACCACAAATCTTGCAGAAGCAACAAACACACAGAGCCAAGCTTAAGGGTCCAGGGTGCCAAGATAAAGATACCAACCTGGGTGCACAAGACTCAAGTGTTAATCTGAGCATCCTATCTACAGTGATCTGAGTTGGAAAAAAAAGAGTAGTACGTGTCTTCAAACTTCCCTGCCCCAGGTTCTACAGATTATTCAGGTACTAACTACAAAAAGAATTTCCACCAATTAATTTCCGTATGTCTCCTTTTCAATTTCCTGTATGATGTTGCTGTTTAAAAAATCAGCAGAAGATGGCTTTACATTAAAATTATATTACCCAGCACTACAAATATGCTAAACTGTCAAGTCATAGCCATGTAAAAATAAGATGAAGATGATTCTGAGAAAGTGCCGAGATGATGTTTTGATATGGACCTGAACACCTGCATCTCTTTCCCTAAAAACTATTCTCAAGTTACACTGGGGGCAGCGAGGGAACACTCTTCCTGTATGTGGATGGTGCTTTCAAACTAGCCCTTGAGACAATATGCAGATACTTCAGTATCAACACTGGTTCTACTTACTTTTGAAGCAAACAGAAAACATTATGGTAGTAATATTGGTGAAGATATCGCAGAACAGTAAAAAGTTAAAGGTGGAAAAACACCCTACTCTTGATAGACCTGAAGACTACATTTTTCTTCTCAGCACACACACGCACCCTTTCTTCTTCATCCTCCTTTCCTCTTGTATTGTTTCTTTTTAAGACAGTAATCCTCCAAGCAAGAATCACCTTATTTTAATTGACTGTGCTTAAGCCATTCTGTTAGCATTTTTTCTGGCAGAGAAGAAGAAGAATCATACTATATATTAATACATGTAACATATTCCATGCTGTGAATTAGGGATTGGTAACAGAACCCCTTAAAACCAAGTCTAACCTCCACTCAAACAGTACCAGCATGCGTCCCCCAACTGTCAGCACAATGGCAGGAGAGAGAAATAGAATGGTGGCTATGATAATAGGTTTTGGTTCTAATTCAGTCCGAACGACAGAGGTCAAAAGGTGGCAAGATAGCTTTTTATCCTTTCTTCAAAGATCATGGAAAATAAATCTCTGCCCATGAATTTCAATTTGGCTTTACAATATATTTTTCATGGGTATTTTCAGCAGCAACAACAACAACAAAAAGTAACATTGGACATAAGTGAGCTTACTGAAAGTAATAGTTATGATGGTCACTTGAAAAGCTCAGCCAACACACAGTTGAAAAACTCTGTCTCTTTGCCTGAGGGGTGGCTAACCAGCAGGTGATAAGAATGAAAGGGTAGCATGTTCCTTGGGGGTAGCTGTATCTCAGTCACAGGAAAGAAAAAGATGCTGCTGCTCTCTCGGGAAAGAATAGTTTGATTTAACATACAGACATTAGCATACAGGCATTAAGTACAATCTATGAAAAGAATTAGTTTTGACATACTTACTGGGTTGCTGCTGCTGGGTGTTGAAACCACCAAATCCCAAACCTGTCCCCAAACCTGTGCCAAGGCCAGTACCAGTGCCTGTTGCTGTTCCAAAGCCAGTACCAAATCCAAAACCTTTGTTTTGGGTAGCACCAAATATCCCTTGAAATAAGAAATAAGAAACAAAAACAGAGTGAAGAATTGCTAAGGAAGAGATTAATTTCCCTCAACTAGTAACCAGAAAAACAACTAATATGTAACCAAAATAACGGGCTCTTACCAGTGGCACCTGTGTTGGTAGGAGCTGAGAAGCTAAATGTAGATCCGCTTGTGGTAGTTGTCGTCCCAAACCCGCCAAAGGCCCCTGATGAATCAAATGTACAGGTCAAAAGGGAGAGCTAAGACCTCAAAAAGCAAAGAAGTTTGATGCTCACATGCTGGTAGATTGAAGGAAGTGAGATGGTAACAAATGGATGCAGCTGATATGATCAAGAAACATCTCATACTCATACATTATCCTCATACAAAGTGGGAGCTATTGCACTGAAAAGTAGGCAACACTGACACACTTAACCCTGATTGATCTTTACAGACAAATTACATTGCTACTTTTCTCAGTTCTGATTATTTGAGTGGTGGTAGTAACTGTTATTACTGGAGAAAACACATCATATCCATCCATCCCTGTAACAATAGGTAGAACATGTATTTTAGTGTTAACTTGGATGCTAGCTTCTAATGTTTAGCAGAGTAAAAGAATCTGCAACAATTTCCCAAGTAAGGCATGGATGCTGTCTAAAATAAAGCCATGCAACCTTCCTGCCAAAGCAAATATGAGCATGACCAAAACCTGAGTGAATCAGTATGCTGTTTTCTTCTACTTTATCTGGTCACACTTCTTCCAATGTCAAATAAAGCATCCACCCAGGCTACAATTCAAGCCTAAAAGTTCTAAGGCACAAATGTTTTCTCCAAGCCTCAAAGCCCTGACTGACAGGCCAGGGAACCTCACACTCTGGGTGCATCTAAGTGTTCTCTGGTGGCACCCGTAACTTATTTTTCTGGACAGATCTGCCTGACAGATGCCCTCTTCAATTTACTGACATTACCAAAACACTAATTACTAATTTTTCCAAAGCACACAGTAAAAAACAGGCAGGGAAAATCCATCTCCTTTAGTGAATTTGGTGGTAGTGAAAAACCCTTTGTTGCCTTTTCAAGACTAGAGACCAGTGGGTGGGCACTGGGGCAAATAAAAACGGAATCTGCCCAGGGCAGGAGCAAGAATTGAACTTCTCTGTGTCGTCTTGTCACATTCCAGGCAATATGTTAGTGTGATATGGAGCTGGTCCACTGGAGCCCTACAGCTATATACTCTGTCCTTGTCATGGGTTGGATGGAATACTGACCACCCCTTGCAACTGGGGTGGAAGAAACAATATTTTTTAACAAAGAAAAAATCTATTCAGTACAATATCCACTCTTAAAAACTACTCTAGCATATCAGTGTTCATCATGTGTTCTACAGACCTCAATGACACATAAACAGATGACTGGCATAGATTATTGTCTTGTGAACTCTCCTTACGTGGTAGAGTATTTTCCGCCTTAGAAGCCTAAATAGGTGCCAGGGAACTCATTAAATAGCTTCACTTCATCCACGAAGGAGCCCACAGACACAGTTTCAATTAATACAGGGGGTTTTATCTGTCTTTGAGGTCACTTTGTCTTTGATATCAGCATCTATACTGATCCTGCCAGCCTGTTTGAACAAGCACCACGCTTGTTCCAAATACATTGCTTCTGCTAGTCTGGAAGCATCCTAAATCTATCCAAATTTGCAATCCATGCTTCTGCATGACAAGACTAGACTAGACTTACAGCTACTTTTTTTTTCAAAACCACTTTAATGTGACAGTGCTAACCACTGCAATCCAGCATGTTCGTGTTATATGTTCTTTCTTTAACACCAGTTCTCCAAATGCAATTTTCAACTGACAGAAAGTACAGTTGAGGAAGCAATTCTGTCCAGCCACAGAGCAAATGAATTATGATCTGGATTAGTATCTGAACAACTGGTTTTGAGTTGCTAACATGAGAGTAAAACAACACAAAGTATTAAAACTGTTGCATAATACAATACAAAAACAATGGGACCATGGAATGGTTATAATTTTATATACGAACAGCTGCAACAACCAAAGGCTAAACCTAAATATATTTGAAATACTAAACATTAGTACCTGGCAAATTTCTGAAAAGGGACGTATCAGTGTCTGACTATTCAAACTCAGCTAAAACTGGAGAATCAACTCATCCTACAACCAACAGATTAGAAGTTAGAGCTCAGAATGTTTAAAACTCTGGAGCTTTTTGTCAAAATTAGCATGATCTCTAAGTCCGAAAGTGAGGACTGTTTTGTTTTGAGCTGATCGTATAAAATTTGTTTTTTTCACAAAACCTTGATAAATTGTGGTGGGTTCACAATGACTGAAATCCAATGAAGAGACACAGGAAAGAGGGGAAAACATAAATGCTGTAGAGTCCAAGAATTCAAGATACAGAAAATGCATTTTTAAAAGTCAACTTTGCAGATGCTCAGCACCATTACCAAGCAATCATAATTTTACATCCCTCTTTGCAGCCTCTGTATAATGACCTTGGCCTGGCCTGCTAGGATGCTAAGATACTTATGCTCATTTTGTTCAGGAAGAAACTGCTTTAGCAGAAGTCACTCTGCTGGTAGTATTTTTAGCAAAATGCTATGGATTTCCACTTTAGCAGTTGCTGTTTGGCTTTCAATATTGTGCTCATAATTGACTTTGGGGGCAAAATCATATTTTGGTGAGCGAAGCTTTCTTTTGGCAAATGGTTTGGCTAATGATACCAAAATGCCTGATTAACCCCTGGTTTAATAATCCAATCCATACCAACATGGATTCAAGGCTGGAGATATGAAGGCCTAGGAGGGAAAATAACCCCAATTCCCTGCTCCCCTCCACAAAAAGAGCCTCCCCTGTTCCAGGCCTTCACATATCTAAGGTTGATTCACATTTTAACACAGCTTCACATACATACTGTAAACAGATGAATTATGGAGGGGAACTGAGAATTTTAACACCTCTTCCTGTAAGAATGACAAGCCCCCCAACAGAAAGAAACATACATGGCGGGATACAAGCTAGGAAGGCATGATTGGCTGTACACCTTCCTGGGCCAGACATGGGCAGCTCCCCTTCACACTTTACATCAGCATCACAGCATGTTAACTAATCAAACACTGTGTTCCCACACGTGCAGAGCAATGCATGGATCAGCTCTCAAGCAATTCCATGGTTTTCTCAGCTGCACAGCCTTCCCCATTCATTTCATAGGAAGACCTGACCTACGCTTTCTTCTATTTACATAAGAACTGTATCACCCAGCAGAAAAAAATGGGGAAGCACTAGGTGGATTCAGACAAAGCTTTTTCTGTGCAAATGCCCTGCCTCATTCAGAAAAGTTTATGGGAGGTGCAGATGTTACTTTCATTTAGCACAGCAGTTCTCAACCTCTGGTCCTCCAGATGTTTTGGACCTCAGCTCCCAGAATTCCTGATTATTGCCCAAGCTGACTAGAACTTCTGGAACTGAACTCCAAATAACTGGAGGACCAGAGGCTGGGAACCACTGATTTCACAGCTCTTGCATTTTCCCTTCATTATTTCTTCTTCTTCCTCTTCTTCTTCTTAACCAGGAAAAAAACTTAAAAAAAAAAGATGAACGGCCATAGAACACTTCTCAGTGGTGAGCAACAGGAGACTTCTGTCTAGAAGCATCCCTCTGTAACCATTACAGCTCAAGCACCCTTAAATAACTGCTGGGCCAGGACAGACATTTGGTCACAGCTGCTTCAACAATAAAACAGTCACTGGTCTCAGTGGATAAATTAAGTGTTCCAGAAACAAATCTGTGCTTTTAAATAGTTTAAGAATAAAAGCAAAGGAAATATTCCCCTTCCACTTACACTGTTCTGAAGCAGGACCCATGGATTTTAGTGCAATTTGCTGCCGTGAGATTAGACCTCACCTGGACTAAAAGCGAATTCTTGGACCCTTCCCAGCAATAACATAATTACAAACACCACTTGTGTGCATTCTCTACCTGCGCTGGCTAGACTGTTACCAAAATTGAATGGCGGCGTCGAGGTAGTAGAGACACCAAAATTCCCAATATTAAAATTCACTGCAGGATTAGCAGTTAATCCGAAACCCCCAAAATTAAACCCACTGGCAGTGGAGTTTGCTGTTTCAAGCCCACCAAATCCTGATGAGCGGGAAGCAGAAAGAAAGCAACACAATGTTAGTGAGAAATCAAACATCTAAACAGTAAAAGTATTTTTGATTAGGAGAAATGAGAAAACAGATGTACAGAAAGCAAAAGATATCACTTTGTATCAAGCAGTGCTATTAACTAGAAGTTAGGATTTCTGTTTCTAATTCTGTAGGGCAAATTAAATTTATTGCCAAATATTATATCAGTTGTTACATCAAGCATATTAAAAAAGTGTTTTCCAGTATGAGAACATGGCGCTTTGAATGACTGATACTCTAGAAGGTTTGGAAACAATGAAGTTTGTATAAAGTGGGGCTTAAGATTTTCTAGACACAAAGCCACAACAAAGTGTAAAACCCTCGATAACCTTGTTATTCCCCTTGCTCCATCTGTACTGAAGATACTACAAAGACAGCAGTGCATCCACTACATGCTGATGCAACATATTTCACATTTATAAAAGGCCTTTTGACCGTTCAAATCTCTCTACATACTATATTGTAGTTTTCCTTATTAACACGGAGACAGCAGGTCAGCTACATATTGCAGTTTGCCAAGGGTGAAACACTCAACTTTTGTAGTCCAGGCGTGTGACAACAAGAGGTTTCTCTAACCCCTGGTGGGACACTGTATGAGTCTTTTAGGATGTATTGGTCCAGATAAGTCATGCATTCTGCATGCCTACTGTACAATACAGTAGGGCCTCAGTATCTGGTAGGCTTTGGTTCCAGGACTCCCCTGTGGAAACCAAAATTCACAGGTGCTCAAGTCCCATTACGTACAATAGTGTAGTAAATGGTGTTCCTTACATCAAATGGCAAAATCAAAGTTTGCTTTTTGGTTTATTTATTTATTTATTTATCTGGAATACTTTCAAGCCATTGTTGGTTGAATATATGATACAGAATGCATGAAAATCAAAGGCTTATTGTGTATCATAACAGAGTATTATTCAGCTGGCAGGAACCTGAAACTAGAAGGTTGCCTAGATAATTCACATGAAGCAACATTTGAATAAAAGAGTTTCCGGATCACAGCTCACACTCTTCAACTTTACATCTCAAAATGTGAAGGCGCATTGCCTTTGTTTAATTACTTGTTAAACTACTTTAACTTAAAAATACTACTCCTTTGGTATTGTAAACTTCGGCTCACCTAAAGCAACACTGACTGCTTTTTGAAAAATATGCTAAATTTCACACATGTTCTACATTAAGGTCACAATGCATACAAAGCAACCCGTGCTTGTTTTGAAATCTGAACCCCGGTCAAGATTCAATGGACTATTCACTGTCACAGCAAAGTATGCTGTATTTTCTCAAAATCTTCAATAATACAGCCTTTTTCCCAATCAAAGAATCATAAACAACAAATATAAATACAAACTCAGCATTAAAAAATGTAAGTACATATTTTGAAATAAATATTTGAAGGATTGGTAAGAAAAATTGAATTTGAGGGACTCTGCAACTCCTTCTAGCAGGTGAAGAAACAAACTTGGGTAGTGACACAAAATGGGGTGTGAGAGAAATAGCGGCAGGATCACACGCAGCATCCCCTTTGGGTCTTTCCAGGGGGAGGTCCAGGTTTCCTCTGAGGTAAACAAAGTTACATAAATGGCCATGGCATTTGTATAAGTGACAATTTGTTACACAAGTGGCCATGAATACATTCTGGATGCCCAAACTATCACATATAATTCCTACCTCTATGCATTTATTCCTTCTTGTTATCAGCCCCCTCCTTATTTCTCCCACAGCATCAGACACTTTAATCTCTTCCAGCAAAACCAACAAAGAATCTTTCAACAACTCAAACACCGAGGCCATTTCCGCACTAGACTGTTATAGCGCTATCATTCCATTTTCAATATCCTATGGAATCCTGGGGTTTGCAAACCCCAGGATTCCATAGGATGTTGAAAGTGGAATGACAGCGCTATAACAGTCTAGTGCGGAAATGGCCTAAGATCTTTCATCCGATACAAGCTTTCGCTTACGAACTGCCTCGAAATGGGCTGGAGTCCTTCATGCCAAATAAAAACGCGTCTATGTTTAAAGCGCCACAAGATTCTGTTGTTGCTGCAGTTTGGTCGCGGGGATCTGCGAGACCACTCCACTCCTCTGCTCCACGGAAATGTTACGCCGCGCCTTCACCATCTGCGCGGCAGGCAAAAACCCAACCGGTGCGGCCCGTCTCCTGACTTTCGCCCTTTGGCGGACCCCCGCGGGGATTCGGGGAGGGGCCACCGGTTGTTAGGGAGACCAAACGCCCCTCCGCCGCCGCTGCCGCCGCCCCACCCGGGCCAAGGCAACAGTCTCCTCGGCGGCGTGCTTCCCTCCCTTCAGCCCACCCCACACTCACCCGCGGGGTTTGGGGTGGCGGCAGCGCTGGCGGCGCCCGCGAAGTTGAAAGCCATGAGGCGAGTGCGCCGGCCGGGGCGGCAGCAGCGCCAAGCGACGGCGAAGTCCGGGCCTTATTCGCGTCCGGGTGGAAACCGTGACCCCAAAGAGGAAGGCCGTGGCTGGCCCATAGAGATACGAAACGGTAAAAGCATCGCACATCTCTCATATATGGAGTGTGTGTGTGTGTGTGTGTTTATATGTATATGTGTGTATATCTATGTGTGTGTGTGTCAGTGGATGTATGTGTGTGTGTGTATGAATAAGAGTTGCGATATTATATACACACACACACACACATATATAGTGTGTGTTAGTGTATGTCTATATATATATGAGAGTTGTGTGATATATATGTGTGTGTGTGATAGATATATGTATAGTGTGCTTTATAGAGAGAGAGAACATACACATATATACATATCCACATATATGGCTACGACACTCTATGGCCGTTGAATTGTGTTACTCTGTTCCTTCGGGCGGTTTCTTATAGGAAAACCTATCTACATTCTTCTCACTGCAAGTGGAGAAGTAAACTTTTCATCGGATCTTGTAATAAGGACTTCCATGGTGCGAGGCTCTTACCAATGTTATGTCTACAGGACAAGGTTCTCCCTCCATCCGGACCGTAAAGCAGGTGGCACAACCGAGGTATGTTGGTTGCCGGGGCAACTTGCGGGGCGTGAGAGGGAGGGAAGAGCGCTCCTATGCGGCGCGCGTTAATGACGTCCAGAGCTGTCGGTGGGGCGCTAATTAATAGCGTCCCCTGTCCCGCCCAGCTGGGGGGGGGAGCTAGATTGTTGTGTGTATCGGGGTCGTGTACGATTTGTGGTGACCGTGAGGCCAACCTGTCATGGGGTTTTCCGGGGCAGAGAGCGTGTGGCGTGCCCGAGGGCACCCAGCGCGTTTCCATGGCTGAGCGGGGAATCGAATTCTGCTCTGCAGGGCCCTAGTCCATCGCTCAAAGCACTACAGCACCCGTGGACATTCTTAGACCGGCCTTTTCCCTTTATAGTTTCCTCGAGGGGACGCCCCCGTGAGGGAATAAACAGCTGGCTTTCTCACGGAGTTCAAGGCCATTTCCGCACTAGCCCCTTATAGTGCTGTTATTCCACTTTCAACGTCCGATGGAATCCTGGGGTTTGCAGTTTAGGGAGGGGCCTTTGAGGCCCCTCAAAGACCCCTCCCTAAACTGCAAACCCCAGGATTCCATAGGATGTTGAAAGTGGAATAATAGAACTGTAATAGGCTAGTGCGGAAACGGCCTCGGTTTACTGTAATGAACTGTACAAAGCAATGCCTTTGAGATGCATTTGTAAACTTCGGCTGCTCCAAAGAGCTCTGGCCAAGACTGTTAACTGGGACTGGCAACAAAAAGCACACAAATGTTGGAGCCACCTCACTGCCAGTCTGGTTTCTGGGGAACATTTGAAAGTGCTGGTAATAACCTATAAAGCCCTACAGTTCAGGTCCAAGTTATTTGAAAGACAGTATACAGGCAGCCCTCCACATTTGCTGGTTTCACTTTTGTGGATTTGATTATTCACGGATTAATTGCTGTCACATCTGCTGCCTCCTCGTGCCATTTTTAATAGGGAGCGCAAGCTTCGTCAGACTGAGAAAGTGCGAATGAGGCTTGTAAGTCCTTATAAAAAATGGTGTGGGGCAGCAGTGGAGGTGGCAGTCAGCCCCACCGGCCACCCACTTCTGCCTTGTGAAGGAACCCTGATGCCTCAAAGGAATCTGCAGTGGGTTGAATGGGGTGATCATACTTTTTTGTGTGTGAAATATGGTTTGGAAGGGCCTAGTGTTACTCGTTTTTCCACTTTCACGAGGGATCTGTGTCCCTAATCCTAGCGAATGTGGAGGGGGGCCTGTACTCTCACAGGAACCTGTCTGGGGAGGCTCTCCTCTCTGTCCTTCCACCCTAACAGCTATGCCAGGCGGGGACTGTTCTCAACTTCTGGAACCCCCCCTGCCCAAGAGCTTAACAACCTCCCTTCCTTTACTATCTTCCCATAGGCAAGCGAAGACCTTTTTGTTGCAGCATGTCAGGAATCTCTCCCTGCTGGGCCGCAGCCAGCAAGGGAGGAGAGAGGTCAGGAACACTTGGGGAGTCCAAATATACCAAACACCAGGAAAACACAAGCTGAGCCAGGTCAAAGTCCAGTCCAAAGGTTCAGCAGGCAGAGATCCGTCCCGAGGGTTTCAGGGAGCTGGAGACACAAAGGTTGTGAGGGCTTGCCAATAACTTGCTGCAAGCAAAGAGCAGCCACGCCAGCAGACATAAATAGCCCCTGTGACCAAGTGCTGCTCGTTATTGTTTCCTCAGCCTAGTCCAAGCAGCCTCCTTCTCAGCAGCCCGTTTCAGCCTTCTGCGTGATTGAGGGCTGATGGGCACAGCTGGCTGCCACTCCTCTGCATCACTGCTGGTTCCCTCTCCGTCATGAGCTGGCTGGGCAACTCAGTCTCTGTTTGACCTTCCAGTGCAGGAGATGTTTGCAGGTTGACTTGCTCACTCACTGGCTGGGCCCCCTGCACAATCAGTTGCTCCTCAATCACAGCATCATTATCTAATCACACAGCAAGCCATTGAAAATTAATTTTGGGGGGTAAAGGGGCCCATATAATCTCCTAGACCTTTATTTGTTGTTATTTGGTTTATGTTCTTAACTGCTTTTGATTTTCGGTGGTTGAATTGCCTTTTAACTTCTGTATGGTGTGATTTTCTAACTATGTTTAACTGCTGTAAGCCACCGTGAGTCCCACACTGGAGAAAGGTGGGATATAAATATAATAACAAGATGGAGTCCACCTTCACAAAGAAGGGTTTTCTCTGAAAACCCTTCAAGGTTAGGACTGAGTGCATGCAACGTAACCAATCTTAATGCAACCAAACTCAGTACATGCATGATCTAGATGTAATGCAGAAGTAATATCCAAGGTTCTTTGGGCAATAAAATCAATTTAAAACAGTTTAATATAATTTAAAACAGTAAGAATAATTTAAACAGACAAAAAGTTTATTGAATAATTTGACAAGTAAAAACAAGACAGTTTAAAACCAGTTAAAATAATTTAAGACAATTTACAACCATGCACACAGGCAGATCCTTGTTTTACTTGGCTCCAGAGCAACATCAGTGTTGGCACCAATCTGGCCTGCAGGGGGAAGGTATTCCCCAGCTGGGGTGCCACAGCGGAGAAGGCTATGTGTTAAATGATTATTTACTATTACTTATAATAAATTAAAATTCAGACAGTATGAAGTCAGCCACTCTAAAAATAAACTCCCCTCAAACAGCCTCAGAACACCAAGTGCACCAACAGCTTAACAAGCTTATCTTCTATTACCAGGGAGTAATTCCAGTGAATGAAGTGGGAGTTAATTTTGAGTGAATATACGGATTAAGGTTAATATCAATAGTATGGATAGATACACAATATGTTGCATTTAATGGAGCATATCTGTGCATAAGAAATGCATAGGGGAAATGTGCTAAACCTCTCAGGAATGTTAATTAATCTTAGTGAAGAACACCCACTTTAGTTCAGGAAATCACGGTTGTAAGGGATGGGATGAAGCAAAGATGCAAGAATTTGGTTGTTTTCTATTTCCCGTTGAGCAAAAATTAGTCCTGTGGTCTATACAGTTATATATTTATTCTGGCATGAACTTTTATTGTAGCCCGCTCCATCAGATGCATAAAGTGTGTGGACTCATGCTCTAATAAACTAGTCAATGTTTTGAGGACTCCTAGTTGATTTTATTGCAATAGGCTCACTTGGCTACCCGTTTTGAATATTTCTGTTTCAGTGCCAACTTTTACATATTAACAATTACCTGCTTGTTTGATCTAATGATATGGCCCCAGCACTTCATCACTCTCTGGCTTTGTTGTTTCCTGCACCCCTAGCTAGTCTTAGCTCATTTTACTTAAGTATTTATACACCACTCCTCAGCCACAAAGGCTCTCAAGAGCTGCTTAAAAATTGTGAATTTGAGAGATCCTTGCCCTCGGGCTTACAGTCTAAATAAGACACGACACACAAGGAAAAGGGAGTGACAGCGGAAGAGGGGATTAAGTCCAGCAGATATTGCTGCTTCTCTCCTCTTCTGAGGTCAAGGCAGGGGGCAGTTGGGATCAAATGAGGGCCTCTCTGGGTCCTGGGCCTAGACCTGAGCTTTAGCTTTCCTTGCACCGTTCCTGAAAGCTTGGAATACACATCTGTATTCTTCCTTGTGGATTCACCCTTCCTTCCATTCTTTATACAAACTGTTTTTTTCCCTGTTCACTTCCTTGACTTTCCTGTGCAGCCGTCTTGGCTTTTTCAGATGTTCCCCCATTTTCTTCCCCAGAATTGTTTGCGATCCTGCTTTTAGCAACACGTCCTTCATGAAAGCCCATATATGTTGGGTGTCTTTCTCCTTTAGCACCTCTAGCTGTGGGATTCTTTTGAGCTTGATAAAATCAGCTTTCCTAAAATCCAAGGTTTGTTTTTGTCTTTACTCTTCTCGGGCCTATCTCACAATTCATGAATTCTACCATTATAAATTCACTTCCCCCTAAAGTACTGACTGCTTTGATTCTAGTGATCAATGAAGAGAAAGGCGATGAAATGACAAAAAAAACTCCAGTTTATTCTGATACTCCACATTCATAGACAAAGTTCAGTGATGCCTGCTTTGTTTGTTACATATAACGTGATGAGTAAATAGCCACAGTGTTACACGTCCATAAAAGAAGAGGGCACAGTCTTAACTTCAGAGAAGCTACCCTGATTCACCCAGGATAATTCTGCCCATTAAAAAAAAAAAAAAACATTCGAAATAGTTGATTTATTATGGCCTTCTGACACTGTTTTTCCCTTTTTGCATTAAAATGCCCAAAACTAAGCTCTTTTTTTTCAAACACACATCACTGTTAGTGTTTTCTGTCTGTTCCACAATACATGTTTTTGGTTTACGTCTATTACCTGCATAATACAGACCTGTTAAAAGATTCTCTTACTGCTTGTCTAAGGAGATGATGAAGATCCATTTTTGTGTTGTAGCAGAAACAGTACTAAGACCTGTGATACTTGAAAAACTAACAAATTTATTGTGGCATGACCATAAAAGCTTATGTTTTAATACGTTTGTTAGTTTTTAAGGAACGTTACCATAAAAAAAACAGATTTTATCTATTTGTATTCTTATGACCTCATTACAAGACCTAAGGGAAGTTACTATTCCTCAGACTTAAGCCCCCTCATGTAATACAGAGAGCCGATACTAGCTCCCCCCCCCTTTTTTTTTTGCTAAAACCATGAAATTCGCTATGCAGGGCCAGGTACCCAGCCCCCTCCCCCAATAAAATTAAGGAAAAGAGCACGTCTGGGCAGATTCTGAGCCTTGGGATTTGGTCAAAGTCCCTTCCACTGCACAATCAAGCACGAAATGTCATTTTGTTGTTGCTGCTGTTAAACATCTGGAAACCAGAAATCATTGCAGAACTAGTGCAACTCATACTGAGAAGGAGTAGATCCTGCTCTACCTTCTGCGCACCTCTGCTTTACATGAGCTTGTGCAAAGAGAAAAAGGTCAGAGGAGCCTTTCTGAAACATCATCAATTTTGTTTAAAAAAGAAGAAGAAGAAGAAGAAGTTCTTCTCTTTGGAAAAGAAATGAGATAGTGTTGTGTCCAATCTCTCTATGCTGAACCGTACCGCTAGACAGCCCCAGGCTAGAATCAACTAATGTAGAAGGGATGGGGAACATGTAGCCTTCCAGATGGTGTTTAGACTGCAATTCCCCTTAGTCTATTGCAGTACAGTCAAATAATGAGTGACGATGCAAACTGCATTCCAACAGATTCCTTATCCCTGCCATACAGGATATAGCAGAAGCAGCCAAAAAGACCTATGCTATCAGAAGGCTTCTAAGCTCAACCTCAGGTACTGACATCAAAGCATTTGTTGTTGGATTATAATTCATAAAAATTATAAAAACAACACTAAAATGTGTTTCCCCCCCCAGTGTCATACTTGTGCAAACACATTTATCAGCTATAATACTGTTATTCATTGTTTTAATTACCTTTCACTATTTTGCACCTGCAGAAATAGACAATAATACAGCTTCCATCCTGTAGTCTAGTTATCGTGGAATTATATTTTAAGTTGAAAATATTTATTGCATTTGTAGGCTGCCTTTCTCCTGGAATGGGACCCAAAGCGGCTTCCAACAATAAACACATTAAATTGTGGTACTAGGGTCTTAATTCCTCAAATGTACCACGCAAGTCATTCAGAGAATATTGAATGAAATCAGCAACGCTGCACATCAAGTTTGCACGGTCTATAGCCTTCCTCCACCAAGCAAAGCTGCGTCCATTCATGCAATGACTCAGACTTAGGGGTGGGCTGTCTGATTTGACTGACTGATTAATTGGGCTCTTCTAATGAAAACGACTGGCACTTGACCATGGAGCAGATTAAAAAGTTCTTCACAGATAAAAAAGAAAAACCAAACAAAAACCACAATCCACTATTAACAGATGGAATCAACAGCCATGATGGTAACCACAAGATTGTAACAGTCTCAAGAATAGCTTTGAACATACTATCAAAACAGAACCTCCATGCCCAAAAGAAGCAAGATATAAGTCCTACCAGAAATGCAAACTTACACTAGATGGCTCTCTGGTTCAATCCAGCTGAGCCATTCTTACATTTGATTCAATGGCTCTTTGGCTAGATTAATGGAAGTTAACGGTAAGCAGCAATTCTTGGTGAATGTATTATATGAATCACAAAAGTCATGTGATTTTGACACCCACTCCGAAACAGAGGGGAAAGTGTTTACACTGCAATCTCAACTAGTAATTACTTTACTGTGATGAGAAGAAAAAGGAGAGAAGGAAAAATCAGGAGATGTTTGGTAAACACACACAGTGAGATTTCAGACAATACTGGAAGCAATACATATGCAATGAGAAGGGGGGGGTACTTCTACTTCCATTGCTAACAAGGTTGTTCCCATACCTATTAAAGGAGACACAGTTAAATGACAACAGATGTTCTCGATGGCCTCTTTTAGCCAACTTACAACACTGATTGCCTTGACCTCGAGGCTGGATGCCTGTTCATTTTCCCTAGTCCTCTTCTCCAGTACGTATACATCTGCATTTCATAGTTGTATGGGTCTTTCTCCAGAGGCCTGGGGTGCCTTAAAACTCTCCACTCAGCAGTGCCACCCTCTTCCCTCTGATGTGTCTCCCTCTGTGACAGAGACAGGGGCCATTTCTGCACTGGACTGTTATAGCGCCACTTTCAACATCCTATGGAATCCTGGGATTTGCAGTTTCGGGAGGGGCCGGAAACTGCAAACCCCAGGATTCCACAGGATGTTGAAAGTGGAATCATGGCGCTATAACAGTCTAGTGCGGAAATGGCCAAGGATGAGAACTACACAAGAATGAACTTGTATCTTTGTCACAACGTGGGCAGTCTCATAACATTATCTCCCTTGATCTAAGCAGGGGGCAAGCAGTTGCTACAAGGCGTGTTTAGAGGCTCTGAACCGTGTTTAGAGGTATTTGATCATTAAAAAGCTAGATGCTGGATCTATCGCAAGTGATTGCTAAAGCCACTAAGAAAACATGAGGGAAAGCACTGGAGTGGAGTGCAACTAATACTGTTTCGCAGGCTGAAGCCCTGGAAAGGGTATGCAGCATTAATACTTCCATTGTGCTCCTTATCAAACAGCTGAGAGCCAGACAGACAGCGTTTTCCATGGATGAGCCACACAGGATATCTTTACTTGAACAGGTAAATCTAGGGAACTTGCTAAAAGACAGTTGTTGAACTAGATTTCTTTTTCCTTTTAACACACCGTGCTGGAGCAGATATCTATAACTAAAAAAGTTCCAGGACAGTGCAGACATATCCCTCCACAGGGATTTGGGAAACATTCCAAAATCCACCTAGTGGATCAAAGCATTCTGGTAGAACCATCATGCTGATTCTATAGCTACACATCCAATAATGATAGCAGAGGGTTTTACAAGATGAAAGCCTCGGCTAGGTTAGCTTGCAAACATTCTTGCCACCTTTTATATCCAGTGACTGGCATCCAATAAATATTTAATAGAGGCTCTAAGCGTATAGAGGAAATCCTGGAAAAAGTCTGCATTGCTTTCTCCTGTGACAATTTACCCAAGGGGAAAAGTAAAATCTCTATTAGATCAGAGACACTGTGTCCGATTAGATATCAAGTTACAGAAGGACAAGGCTGTACCTAGTAACTGTAATAAATAAAAAATGACGCAAGCTCCTATGGTCTGTCACATAAGCAAACAGAAGAGGGACAAACCACAGCCATTTGAATGGTTATAGTCCCACAGAGCTTAATGGGACTACAGAATGGCTGCTACTACAGAATTATATTAAAATACTGCTTTCTGTGCTTGTGGAAGACTAACAGCAAATTGTCTATAAACAGTCATATTTAAAAAAAAAAATTGCAGTTTCCCTATTCAATGCAACAGTCTAGACTTACAAACTCATTCCTGAACTCTACTCCCCCCCCTCACAAAAGAAAAAGAGAAGAATGTTAATACAATTAGAGTAGTGTGACAAGGGCGGGGGGACAGCTGAGATTGTTGGGTAGTGGCTTCAATTAAGAGCAGTTTGCATAGGTCAGTCACTACTCTGCTCATTCCTGTAAGTAGTGTTGGTGAGAAAATGGAGTCAAGATGTCCGGATAAGTGGTGCTCTCTCATCTACAGAACCCTGAAATAGAAATAAATAAATAAATAAATAAATATACATGAGATAACAAGGCAGAACAAAAATACAATTTGCTTCCAGAAGAGGGTCAGCTTCATAATTATCAGCATGTTAATCAGTGTAGACTGATAAATATATTATACCCTGTATCTGTATTACAGACTTTTGGACTAACTCCAAAATTCAGCCTACCTAGAATATGATGGGAGTTGTTATTTGCAATTAGTTCAAGTTACTCTACACAACAGTAGCACAGGATTTAGTTCTTTATCACTTGTGCACCAATGTAACTGTCAGGGTTTCCCCAGCTGCAAAGAATTTTGGGATGGAGTTTAGTCAGGGTGTTATTTGATATTCCCAGTGCCCACTCACAGAACAATGAGATTTAGTGTGTTGTAATAGCTTGAATGTTGCACTAGGACTCCGGGAGACCAAGGTTCAAATCTCCACTTGACCATGGAAACCTTCAGCAAGTCACACTCTCTCAGCCTCAGGGAAAGCAATGGCAAATCCCTTCTTGATAAATCTGGTCAGGAAAACCCCATGAGAAGTTTGCCGTGAGTCACGAATTCCTTGGATGCACCTCATCAACAATAAACTCACAAAACTCATTTCCTGGGAGGAAGGAACCTTACTAAACCAGTTTGAGTCTGTATTATGTATATACTGATTAAGTTTGGTACTTAAACTGGTTTAGTAAGGTTCTTCCTCAGCCTCAAGAAACTAACATTCTGTAAAAGGAGACTGGAGATTTCCTTTCCTTTCCTTTCCTTTTTCCTTTCCTTTCCAATAAACACCATCATTTAACTAAAAGTCTTAAGAACTGACTTTCATGGGGATCACTTTCTGAACTGATTCTAAGAGGACTATATTTGGGGAAATAATACTAGCATAAATTGTTCATTTGGCATTTCTGGAGATGATAATTTGAGCAGAATCTCATGTCTTGTTTATAGACCTATCCCAGGAAAAGTTTTCTTGCTAGGAGCTCATCCACATGTGGAGATACATCACATGGCATTATATTCCAGAGTCCGTGTGCTGTAGTAGGGAATACTGGATTTTATCAGGCTTTGATTCCCTGCTCAGCCATGGAAACCTACTGTGTGACCTTGGGCCAGTCACACTCTCTCAGCCTCAAAGAAAGGCAATGTCAAACCTCTTCTGAATAAATCTCGCCAAAAAAAACCCTGTGATTAGGATCACCATCAGTTGGGGTTGATTTGAGGGTATATTATAACAAACTGTGTACCTAAAGACATTTCAAACTATAGATATTTCAAACTCAATTGAATGTTGTGTCATATCTGTATCACCCTGCATGTGGAAAAGTAGCATACCAGGAAGAGTTTGTTAGCCTAACAATCTTTCTGACAGGTTAAGTTTTTATGGTTGTGGTGTGCTGTTTGTTCTTATTCCCATTTTGCCAGAAAAATGGAGACATCTGAAAGTAACCCAAGATCACATATCCAACAGATAACAATACTGGTTGGCATAAGTAGCTTTGAGATCAATAAGGCAGTCCATACGATCTTTTGGGTTTCACATTTACTGTTGTTAACTGTTGCAAGAAACAGCAACTTCTGCACTGGTTCTTGTGGCTCTCTTGTCTACCTGGGATGAGATGGCTTAGACAGAGGGGGATTAAAATCTTTTGTCTTCCTTTCCTGCTTGCTTTTGCTTCCTCTTTCAGTCACCTATCCCAAAACCATCATGGGCAGATAATTAACCCTGACTGAACCAGTTAATGATAAGTGACTGCCCTCCGTTGTACAATCTTCCCTCCACATTTGCAGATTCGACTCTTGCAAATTTGATCATTTGTGAGGTGCCCGTGCTTCCCACCCTGCATTCTTCCCCTCCCATTCCCTTGCATTTTGTCAGTGTGGAGAAAGAAGGCAAGCGGGCCGAGGCGAAAGGCAAGGCAATGGGGAGGGGAAGAGACGTGCATGTACTTTCCTTGTGCCCTCCAGAGCTCTCCTCGCCTATTCCGTTGCCTCTGCCCCAGCGCTGAGAACTCATGCCAAGGCAAAAGGTAAGGCAGTGGGGGGCACACGTGCCTCCTTCTCCCCTCTGGAGATTCCCTTTCTCGCCTCTGGCCTGGGCCCTGAGAAGGAAACCTCCCACACCAGAGCCTCGGAAGGCAAGGGGAGGGGGATCCTGGGAGGTTATTCGCGACTTTTCCACTTTCGCAAGGGTTCTGCGCCCTGAGCCCTTGTGAATATGGAGGGACCACTGTAAAAGAAAAAGAACCAGCCCACCCTAAACCTTTTGCCCCTCTTCCTATCTGTCTTTTGGTGAGGGAGGACATGCCACAACATGTCTTCCTCCCATCCTTTTCTCTTTTAGATTAGTTTAGGGAGGATCGGGCTATTTTTATCCAAGAATGTATTTCCTTAATAAATGCCCCTCCTAGAGATTCTACACGATTTTCTGCCTGCAATTTGGTTCTTTTAAACTCATCATCCGAAAATGCTCACCTCTGCTGTGACTGGAGTCACAGGCCTTTCATTCCAATAATGATCTCTCAACCTCCATCCCTTCTAATACTAACAACTGAACATGACCGTCCCCAGCCCTACCTCGCCAGGCAGCACCCCAACCACAGGGTTTCCAGTGCGCTGCAGATCAGGGTGCTGGGAAGGGATGTATGTGGCGCTCTCTCAGTTGGTCACGGGCCATAGATAAGGAGTTACGGAAGGACCCTGATGGGCTCTCTCCAGCTGCCTGTTCTTAATGCACCCCATGACTGCGAGAGTGCTGCAGATGTCATTTCCCAGTGCCCCCATCAGCAGCGCCTTGGGAACTGTTCAAGTGGTCCACTGACTGGGGAAAATATAGGTGCTGGGGGGGTCATAGGCCTAAATATCCTAAAAGTACCAGATCTCATCTGATTATTGAAGCTAGGCAGGGTCAACTGTGGTTAGTACTTGGAAGGAGACTTCCAAGGAATACCAGGTGCCACACACTATATTTCAGAGGAAGGAACTGGCAAAACCATCTCTGAGTACTCCTTGCCTAAGAAAACCCTGTGAAATAAATGGGATTGCCCTAAGTCAACCAGAGAATTGAAGGCACATATACACACAGTCAGACACAGCTAAGACAATGGAGCTCCACAGTTGTGTCTGATGATGAAGATCTCAGCCCACACTTTGGGATCCACCTCCACCTTGAGTCTTTTAACCTCAGCTCTCCTTCCCCGTAATGGACATTGTTACAACCTACCTCAGGGTCCCCATGATGATGAGCTGCTTTGTCAAAAAAGAAAACTAACACATTTTCCTCATTGAAATTACAGAAAATAACAATAAGAAACCCCATCACAATGGCTACAAGACAGATCCATGCACAGTGTCAATCAACTCTTAAATATAGTATTAAAAAAAAAAAGCAGCAGCAGCAGCATAAGAGAGAATGAAGCAGGTATTTTTCTAGCTGAGAAACCAACTGCCAGTTAGCCAGTTTATCGCAGCTTGCTGTTCTTCCACTTCTTGTGCACAAGATCTATTTTGCCCAAAACCACCACAACCAAGGGCCTAAGCATAAGCAGCATGGCAGACAACTAGCACAAATGTGTGCCTGTTCTTGCAGTTGCAAGAACCTGTTTAAGAAATGAAGCATATGTAAATGCCAGCAACAAACAGGGATAAATAAATCTTCCTAGAGCACTCTAGTATGCCCCTTAAGAGTTGTCCTTAGCTAGTTACTGCTTGACTTGGACTCCAAAGTCCTATGTTTCTCTCTCAATCCAATCTACCTTGTATGGTTCTTGATAGGACAAAAGTGGGCTAACTCCAACAGTATCATCCTGAGCTGCTTTAAGGAAGACTGGTGGAAAAGGCAAGTAATAACAATAGTAATTAAGGTTATTATTTGATTACAGAAGTCTAGCACAGCAGTCATATGGGTTTCAGTCAATTAATCAAACTGTCTCCAGAGAAAACTGCTAAAAGGAAGAGTATGCTCCCTGTTTTTCAAATGATGAATGGTTACATCACAACAGGCATCATCTTAAATAGGAGAATGCCTCTTTGCTTGCTTAAGTTGGCTGCCTGATCAATCTGGGGCACCACTGCTGTTGATGTATGTATTTTACAAATGGATTGATCTAACTCTAGGATGAGCAAAGTGCAGCCATGGGCCATTTCTGCGGCCCCCTGGACTCCCCCAGGGCTCAAAAAAGGCTCTGAAATCCCTCCAAATGCCCTCTAAGTGGTGGGGGAGGCATCTTCCCCAGCTTTTGGCCACCCCTGTGCCAACTGAGTTTGACGAAAGGCCTCTTTTTAAAACAGGAAGTGATCAGGCAGTGACTTCCACTTACTTCCTGCTGTCAAAAAAAGACCTTTCTTCAGACAAAATTGGACCAGTGGCCTAAAAACACAGCAAAATGGCCACTAGAAGGTGTTAGGGGCATTTTTTAAAATTTTTTTGTGGACAGGATGCACCCTGCCCAGGTCTCTTGGGAGGCTAATGTGGCTTCTAGACTTCCACAGGTGTCCACCCATGATCCAAGCAATGAACAGTCTAAACGCTGAAGCTCTACAAAACAACGGAGGGCAAAGATAGCAAAGCCTAAGACAGTTGAAGCCCAATCATCACAAGTAGGGTGATTTTAAGTCTTAAGGCTGGTTCCCAGGCACAAGTTAAGCGCGCTAGCATTTGAGGAAAAAAATGCATGAATGGGCACCACTGAAAAACTAAATATTTTAAACAGTCAGGTCTTTCATATCTACCTAGGGCAATAATTAATTAGTGGATCACTCATTCATGCAAATCTTCACTGCCAACGAGAGATGCAAACATGTGCCGTATAGTCTTAAGACTTCAGAGTTCTCTAGCTATGCTTGGCTTTGGCACTAAAGTCTGCAGCTAGTAAAAATTATCAGGAAAGAGAGAAACTTTGAGTGTCTTACCATGTGTCTTAAGCCAGCAGCAGAACTTTGCTGAAGTGTACTTACTCTGGTTCTACTAAAACCTCTCTGCCCTAGAACAAGCATTTTCAAGAAGACAAAAACAAAGAAAGAGGAAAAAGGAATAAAGCAAAACACAAAAGCGTTCTGGAAACAATTTTTTTTTAAAAAAATGAGACCAACAAAAAAGAAAAATTTAAAGGGAAAGATTTCTTTAAAGGAAAAAAAGGTACAAAAAAAATTATAAGGAAAAGAGTCACCTCCAAATGCTACCTTACCTCTTCTCTCTCCTGTGACGGTCTGCAGGTAAGTACAACAAATACAACTCCAAAAATAAATCCTAGTACCATGATGATAAAGGGAATGTTGGTGACCACAGAAGATTCAAAGAGAGCAGCTTTTAGTTTTGTTGCAGATTCTTTGTCCAGCACAACACTCTAAAGGAGCAAGGAGGACACAGTTTGACACGGATGGGAAAAAATGTGTCTCAAACTTTCTGAACATGGGCCCCAGTTCTGAGTTTAGTCTGAATTTTGCTCCATCCCATCCTAACACCAATATAATGTGTTTCACATTACATGGAGATTTCTCATGCACGGTGGGTCTAAGGATGGGCATACTAGCTCAACACATCAAACTGCCTCCTAGAACCACACACAGGGAAGTTGTTGTGAGAATATAGCAGCACCTGCACAATTATACCACTTTGATACCACAATTATACCACTTTAACAGCAATGGATGAATCCTGCAGAATCCTAGGATTTGTAATTTAGTGAAGCACTATACCTCCTTGGCAAAGAATTCTTTTTAAAAAAACTTTTTATTAAAATAAAAGATATCCAAAGATATATCAACATGTATTCAGTTCATCTTTTTCAGGTATTCCCAATTTAAAATAAATAAAACAATTTCCCCTCTCCCTCCTCCCATCTATCTTCCATCTTAATTGCTTTTCACTGGGATTTATAACTTATATCGAGTATTATTTGTTCCTCCAAATTGTTCTCCTTATGTTAGTCTAACCAACTGTCAGTTATTTAGTATCTATAATACCAAATTTTTGTAAAGAAACTCCACATCCCAGGATTCCATAGGATGGGGCCACAGCAATTAAAAGTGGTATCAGAGTGCTCTAATTGTGTCGAGTGGAGCAGCCCAAGGTGGACGGTTGAGGTGGCAGCAAGGAAAGGCTAAAATGGATCTATTAAGGGGTGGCTATAAACCAGAAAGACCTGGGTTCAAATCTTAGCACTTCCATGAACTCCCTTGGTGGGCTCAAGCAAGGCTTTTTCACTCTGTAAAACTGAGTTGTACCATATACGGGCAAAAATACTGATCTATCTTGCAGGGTTACTGTAAGGATTAAACTAAGACAATATATGTGCAGAAAGCTCTGCAAACTCAACACAACTGTATGAATGACCGTTCTTCACATGTTCCTACTAAGCAATGAACGTATTTCCCAAAGGCTTACCTCATTTATATATAGCACAGGGAAAAACAGAGTTCTGATATTGCCTGTTTGGCTAAAAGAAGATGAAAAAGCAATCAAACAAGATGAAATCTTACAAGTTCATGGAAGATGGTGAAACTTCACCAGCAAATACCATTAATATTTACTTCAGTTATATAAGATGTTCTATAACATGGTTCCCTGTGCAGCTCCCAACAAAAAATGGACAAAACATAACTGAAAATACAGTATCAGTTAATAACGCAAATGTTTTAGCCGAAAAAAGAATAAACACAAATAATACATAGCACAGTGATTGTGTCTCCACATCTCAGAGAACAAAAAAGATGTTATTATGCTAAATGACTCTAAAGAAGGCACTGGAAGGCATTCCAAAAATTGAATGCCACTATTGAGAAGGCCCTTCTGCTTTATTTCACTTGGCAGGCTCCACCCCATCCCCCAAACTCGAGGAATGCTTCTGAAGATGATCTTCCATTTCAGCTAACTAGACACAGGAAGATGTTGTCACAGCACTCCTATCATGCTTGTGGACTTTCCATAAACACCGGTTGCCCACTGTGTGAACAGAATGTAGATCATCTTCGCATGTTTTCACAAAAAGGCGATCTCGCAGGTGTCTTGGTACCGTGTGATTAAACGTTCTAAAGGTTAAAACCTACCACTTTAAATTGGCCCAAAACAGCAGGAAAAAAAAACTTCTACAACGGATCAAAATTGTCTCGAGGAGATAAAAAGTGTTTCAGGAAATAAGGCAAGGAAAGAATGGGCTGACCATTGTTGGGACTGTGTAACTTGGATGTCCCCGATCTTAACGTCTTGGTTTTGTTGCCCATTCATTAATGTGAGAACACAAGAGACACTGATAGAGGTAGAGCTGCTCAATGGGAATGTTTACTTATTACAGAAAGATTTTTGGAAAGAACAAACACCAACCTAGATTCTTAACTAGCGTGTTCTTTTATCACTCTTTGGGGCAGGACTAAAAATCCTTGTAATTCAAAATTCTCTAAACTTTTCAAACATTTATCTTCACTTTTCATTTATCTGGCCAGTAGATTCTTTGACATGTATACTTTTTCGTCTGTTTTTACTACCCTATTATATATATGTTTCTGTTTAAATGTTTGCAGAAGATGGGACTGTGCGTGTTCATGCACAGATGTATGGGGAGAGCTAAAGAGAACCATCTACTTTTTAAATAGGAACAAATAATAAAAAAAAAAATAAAAAAACTTACAGAAAATCTGGTAGCTTTTGAATGAGAACATTGACTTGCATTCGCTTGGCTGCTCGGACCAGTACTCCTGTCAACTGTGGAATAACGGAAGTTTGATTTACATTTTTCATAACTGTTCCCTGATATACTTTATTTAGAAGCAAACAGTCTCAACTGGAAGGTAAAATGTTAGTAAAGTTTGTTGCTCATATATTAGGAAGTAGTTCAGTTTCCCTTACTTGACAACCAGCAACAAACACTTTAAGACTTCGTCCAAATGCTGGGAACAAAAAGGCTTAAAATAAGGTAAGAGCCCCTTCAAAAGCTAATCTGGCTCTGAGCTGTCTGGGAAGACCTGATCCCTTCTCTGCTTTCTTACATTGCAGGGCGGAAAACACCTACATGCATTGGGAGGTTCCTTATTTATGTGAAAGTAAGTATCTTTGAAGAATTTGCAGAGTTTGCAGTATTTTTCAGCACCGAGTTGTAAGGTGGGAGAAACTGAAGGAACAGCCTCCTCATGGCCCAACTTTTCACAGCTAAATGTGCACTAGAGTCATTTCCAACTCTGCATCATCAAGCTCCTAATATGGTACCCAGAGCAAATACTCTAGCTCAATGGAGAGTCAAGCAGCTTGCCAATCAGGAATGAGGTGTGAACCGGCAGACTCCTTTTTCCTAATACATACACTCCTTCACTTACTTGTCTGCAGTAATCACAGTCTGCCATGATATCCAACTTTGACAAACTTTGGTTTCCACTAACCAGGATCTGCCTGTTTATAAAATCAGAACTCATGATTTGAAGTAGCAAACCATAGTTTGCGCCATTCAGATACCAGGGCAAACTATGGTTTCTGCAACAGGAGGATGTTACCAACAGCAAACCATAACAGCTGATTTGTCCCCACCTGAAGTCGAAATGGGAGGTGGAAGCACAGAGGTGTATACTGATGTTCTGAGCTGAAACTGGCTACAGTTCCAAGCCTCTTCAAAACTTTGTTTGGTGCTGAAAATTGACATACATTACTGATTGTGTTTTTTTTCCTATGAAAATCAATGCAGTTAGGTCATCTACAAAAGAGTTGCAAGTGGCAGACTCAGGCTTCTAAGCAATGCATTTACTCCAGATTTCCCCAAGATCAATAGTGCCAATTCACGTGGCTTGATAACAGGTCCCCTGAGCTGCAGTTACTGGAAGAGGGATCCTCAAGGTAATATAGAGCAGAACAAAAAAAAGGAAATTGAATCGCTCAGCACAATGCTCAAAGGAATTCTACTCCTCTGTTTTTTTCCCATCCTCGAACCGCCAGGCTGAAGTAAAATTATCTAGCAGGTCCTATTAAATACGGATTATGCCGTAGGACATCAATTAACATTTGCCCATAATGCTGACAAGGACTTTATAACCCATCTACGTGGTGAAAGAAGTCATGCCCACCACAACTTACAGGGTTAATGTCCAGAAATGTCTCATGATCCTCCTTATTTGGATGCATGCCGTCAATGTCCTTAACATACTTCTCATCAGACAGATAAAAATGAGGAGGTGACAAAAATATTGGTGCTCCTGTAACAACAGCAACAACAGCTTTTTTAAAATACTAGCATATATACCCGGTGTTGCCCAGGATTTTATTTTCTCACAGGTAATACTTGTTAGAAAGATTTGAGATCCTGTGTCTCTAATTCCCCAAGTTGTCTTGTCCAGAACCTGCAACTTTTCCCCATATTCCCCAATCTAATCTGTATTCAGAGTTATTAACATACAGAGGCTAGGTTCCTGAGGGAATATACTGCCCTCCTTCTTCCTGCTAGGCCTCATCTCTATAGCAACCGGCCTATTCAAGACAGAGTTGACTGAGGCCCAAGAGCTCTCTGGTTGAGAATTCTAAAGGCCCTTTTCTAAACTGCAAACCCCAGGATTCCACAGAATTTTCTTAGGCAGCCAATCATATGAGGTCTTCGTGTGACACAGACAAACTTTGACTTTTATATATTTGATGAGGAACAAGGAAAGGCTTGTGTCACCAAAGTTAATTTAAAAATACTTTCCACACACAGTGACCAGAGTTTAGCATCACTCTTTGAAAATAATGGATTACAACTATTACTGACACCAAAGAGCTCCCTGGCTAAGAATTCTAAATGCCCCTCCCTAAACTGCAAACCCCAGGATTCCACAGGATATTGAAAGTGGAATAATAGCACTGTAACAGGGTAGTGTGGAAAAGCCCTAGGTCAGCTATTTTTGTAAAGTGTGGATAAGAATCAGACTCTCCAGATGCTGATGGAATGCAAATCCCAGCAGTCAATGGTGATGAATGCTGCGAGTTATGGACCAACATCTAGTGGGCTGCATTATTTAAAAAAAAGCCCTCCTACACAGTGCAGAGCTGAGACACATGTGGCCTTCCAGACATTTTGGACTACAACTCCCAATACTCCTTATTATTGGCAATGATGCGCAGGGCCAATGGGAATCATGGTTGCATGAGATCTGGAAGGTCCCATGATCCTCAACCCTGCCAGAGATAAAGTTGGGCTTATTTTGATCCTACAGAGGTTACTATTTTATTATGATTTTATTTAATCTTTCCCAACAGATCACAACATAAATAAACAGTTCAATTCTGACATTCAATAATACTGTTAAGTGTTATTTAAAACATTTCAAGTTAAAGTTTATGAAGCAACAATACAACCAAGGACTGTTTTGCAGACTGAAGCCAGACAATTTCTCCTGGGCTGCTCTTAGGCAAACAATGGTGGAGAACAGCCATCCCAGACGCCCAATTAAGTTGACATGACTCATAAGACGGCCACATATTCCCTACCCCTACTCTAGCAGCTCTATTCCTGGTAGGAAGAATCGAAAGGACAGAAACAAGAAACAACCCTTGCATCATATAATGCTTTTTAAGGCCAACCCAAACTGGACTCTTTAGGAAAATTAAAATTAGGAAATGTGCTGTATCTAAACAGCAAAGGTATATGGTAAGAAATCCGTTGTGGCTACTTCACCATTTTGTATCTGTTTCTCTAGAGATTAGGAAAACCACAAACCAGAGCATACTTCAGAATATGTTAGCATCTGGGCATGCATTTTGTGGTGGGCAGCCATTTGATCCCATTCTTTCTAAATGATGGTATTCTTACTGACTCTTTGTAGCAGTCACAGGCCATTTCCGCACTACACTCTTATAGCGCGATTATTCCACTTTCAACATCCTATGAAATCCTGGGGTTTGCATAGGATGTTGAAAGTGGAATAATCGTGCTATAAGAGTGTAGTGCGGAAATGGGCGCAGATAGCAAGCTTGAACAGGTTCATAAAATGATGCATGAAATTATGATGAAGAAAATTTCAGATCATCATGATGTCAGGAACTTTGCATTGCAGCTCCCATACCTTGTCTGCAGGCACTGACATTCAGAAGTCCTGCCCCTAAGCAGTTTCCTGCTGGTACACAAAACCCAGCATTGTCGGGATTAACGGAGACATTGGCAAAGATTTTCGCAGGAGGCACAAAACGATATGCTGGGATCCCATCAACTGTCACATACTTGTCAAAGGTTAAGTACAAAGACCTGTAAAAAGAAGGAACAAGGTGAAGAATGGCTTTTTAAAAAAAATTGAACACTCTTGCACATCCACACAGAACATACTTTAAAAACTTGTATCATTATTATAATAGGTGGAATACATGCAGAAAGTGAGGAGTTGGATATTAGACATCAAAAGCTAGAATCAGGAACCCAATCACACCCTGGGGGTGAGCCACCCAAACTACATTCTGGGGGTGGATTTGACCTATGAGGCCTTCCCAGTTGGTCCACCAAACTCCCTCCACACTCAAGTTCTATTTAGTGGCGAAAGAAAAGGGACGCATACTTTTTACTTAAACAGGTATTCAGTCGTACAAAATATGAGGTGTGTTGTGCAGCTTTAAAACACAGTTTTATACCGTTTGAAATTGTAGTTTTTTCCATACAGCATCTTATTTAATTGTGTTTTAATTGTTTTATCAGAACCGACGTGGTGTAGCGGTTTGAATGTTTGGCTAGGACTCTGGGAGAACAGGGTTTGAATCCCCACTCAGCTATGGAACCCCACTGGGTGACCTTGGGCAAGTCACACTCTCTCAGCCTCAAAAGAAGACAACAGCAAACCTCCTCTGAATAAATCTTACCAAGAAAACCCCATGATAGGGTTGCCTTAGGGTTGCTGTGAATTGCAAATGACTTCGAAGTATTTGTTTTAAAAACTGTTTTTACCACTCTTTTCTTTTTTTTCTTTTTTAAGCCACGCTTTCTTTGAATCTATCTTGCAAAATTCAATAATAAAATAAATAATTATAAACAAAAACATATAATAAATGGTACAAGGCCTGGAAACTATACCCTTTGAGGACTGGCTTGGGAAATTGGGTGATTTAGCCTGGAGAAGAGAAAGTTAAGAGGGGACATGACAGCTGTATGTAAATATTAGAAAGGATGACATATGGAGGATGGAGCAAGCCTCTTTTCTGCTGCTCCATAGAGTAGGACACACAACAATGGCTTTAAACGTCAAGAAAAAGAGATTCCGTCTAAATATCAGGAAGAGCAGTTTGACAACTGAATACGCTGCTGCCTCGGCATGTAGTGGAGTCTCCTTCTTTGGACATTTTTGGATGGCCATCTGCCGGGAACGCTTTGACAGTGTATTCCTGCATGGCAAGGGATTGAACCCAGTGGCCCTTGTGGTCTATTCCAACTTTATGATTCTAATATTGTCATGGTATCCACCATTCTTACCTGCAAAAATCTGAGGCAAAGACATAGATCACTTCATCTTTGCCGATCAACGGATGAAATGTAGAACCATCAGTTCCATTTATCATATTACTAGCTGGCGACGTCCACCAGTTTAGTGTACTGTAGGATAAAAAGAAGAGGGATGGGACGAGGAAGTTTAGAATAAACAGAATGCTTTGAAAGAGGTGAGGTTCTGATATAAGGCTGGTATGAAACATATTATGCTAATCATCTCAAAAGACTCCTTTTCTTTTCACACCTCATCATGAGATGTACCTCTGGGATGAACAATGCACGATATGAAACCTGATACATAGTTTGCCAATCCTTTTTGTTTAACCATTTAGAGACAATCTTATCATAATTACAGCACCTTGAGGGGCTGAGATTTATTCCTTCCCTCTCCTGCGCTATCCCCTCCACTTCCTCCTCTCCAGCTAAAAACATTCAGGAAACAAATGTCCACTTGGGTTGACTTGTGCTTTTCTTTTAAACAGAAGGAATTTTTCAGAATTTGATGCACAGTATATGCAATGCAATTAGTTTTGACAATGAAAGTGAAACACGCAAGCAAAAAATGTCTGAAGAGAACATTACTCTTTCCCTCTCCATTTGATGACCCTTGTGAAGTCTAGATAATTCTTCTTTCCACTTAGCATAATGTACTCGCCATCATCGGTTCCATTCATCTAGAAACAAATCCAGAGAAAGAGACAAAAAGAGAACTTTAATTTTCTTGATTACTTTTGTTTGGTTCCTAAAATGTGGCCAAATAAGGTGGCAAGCAAGAACCTCCTGATGTTAAAAGGCAATGGAAGACCCTACTGGAAAGGAGGAAGGCCACAGCTCAGCAGCACAGCAACTGCCTAGCATGCAGAAGGTCTCAGATTCAAGCACTAGGATTTCCATTAGGGCTAGGAAAGGCCCGTTTCTGAAATTTTATAAGGCTGCCCTCCGTCAAGAGCTGACAATAGCAAGTTAGATGGACCAACTCAGTATAAGGCATCCCATCTTCCCAAAAAGTTCAGTAGCTGGCAACTCAATGAGAGGGGAGCACCTTGTGATTACTTGAAGGCCATCAGAAGGAGTAAACTAGAACAGCCAGTATGATGTCATGGTTTGTGGCCATTTCCACACTAGACTGTTATAGTGCTATTATTCTACCTTCAACATCCTATGGAAACCTGGGGTTTGCAGTTTAGGGAGGGGCCTCAAACCCCAGGATTCCATAGGATGTTGAAAGTGGAATAAATGCACTATAACAGTCTAGTGAGGAAATGGCCTGAGTGTTGGACTAGGATTCCTGAAGACCAGGATTCAAATCCTTACTCACAACTACATGGTGAGAGGCAAAATGACAGCATTGCCCCTCAAACATGGATTCTGCCCCCCCAAAAAAATTTTTCCTTCAATCCTCAAATTTCTAGCACTGCAGAAAGTGAGATACTGGAAACAGTTTGTATTTTGAAGTCTGATATTTACATAACTTGGTAACTCTGCCTGTCCCTTTGGGGTGCCTAAACTCTTATTCCTAAACAAGTGAAGTTTTAAGTGACTACAATGTTAGAAATTCGGGAACTTAAAGAATTTCACAGAGGGGCCAAGAGTTGTATTTTGCATGTGATAATGCCTACATTTTGCCCCCTTAAAGCCAAATTCTAGTGTCCCAGCCTACACTGAACTGAAGACACAAGGGTATTCAAAAGCAGTGCATTGGAGTGGCACTACCTCATTCTCAGGATTTGAGCCGTGGCATAACTGACAAAAAGGATCGCCACAACTGCTCTGGACAAACAACCAGGTTCTCTTTGAAGCCTCTGGGGCTGCTCCCTTAGTTTCCCTTTTCTCATTGTGTTCTTAAACGGATGAACAACATCCAGGAGTCTGGGGGCCACATTCCTGGAAACCACTCTCCCTCTCCTGCTACCAGATTTGCTTCTATGGTAGTAATGAAGCTTCCTGGGTTTTTTCTTTCCTTCTCCCTGAAAACAAAGCATATGGTCCCCATGCACCTTGTTTACAAGTGGAATCATGAGGAGAATGGGGAACTTGTTTTTAAGAAAGAGCTCAAAGCTGAAAGCTTTTTGGTTAACAGACACCAAGGCCACAGGGTGGCAAACAGCCACATGTATCTCACAGGCTGTGAACTGTATTAGTAGAGAGCAAAGAGGGAAGGGATTGGTCACACTGTTTCACAGAAATAAGGAGAGCAGTTAAGAATAATTTGAGTTTGGCTTCTTCTTTCTCACACGAGAACAGGGCCTCCGGGTTGAAATTGAGACTTGTATCTCAATATGTACCTGTGGTATTTTAACTCTAACTTGTTTGCTCTGTTTCTTCAACCAGATCCATGGAAAGGAAGGAAGGGAGTAATAAAAACAGGTAGGATGACTGAGCTGCGTGCCATGCCTCCCACTTGGGACAGGAAGCCCTGCAATTCTGAAGCTGTGTTTCAAACCTCCCCATCTCATATACTTTTCAAGACAAGGCTCCAAAGACAATACGCAATATTCTAAATGCAGCTGCACCACAGATTTCTATATTGGGACTCAGCTCTTTGTTACTGGTGCAAAGCAAAATACAATGGGGCAGGGGGGTATCACTGCACTATCCCTGAAAGGAAGAAAGAAAACGGAAGGACCATCATACCCTTTGACAGTAGAGTGCTCACCTTTCTAAAATAGCCAAATTCCGAGTCAACAGTGGGACGAAATCTGTGTAAAGCATTGAGAAGTCTGTCCGTGTAACCCCACAACAGCTCATGTACCGAGTGTATCGTGAACAACTCTTCTTCATATAAGAGGAGCAAAATCTCTGTAGGTAAATGCAGGGGAGTTGATGTAGCTAGGTCCATTGCAACCTGAAACAGAGAACAGAAAATACATATTAACACGTGACATTCATACAAACTTATCAGATGGAATCCAGTGAGTAACATCCACAGGGATAACGTCACTGCTATGAATGTCCTTTTATAAACAATGCAAAACCAGGTATCCAGCATCTCCATCCACAATGACACACATTTCTCTAGATCATGGCAGAACAAAGGATTCAAACCTATGATCACCAAAGGCATTTCATGGTCTTAACAAGGAATGGATAACCTTTTTTTCCCCTCCAAAGGATATCTGCAGCAGTGGGTGAGGGCTGCCTATTATGCTGGTAGGCAAAGGTTGAGTTAACAGCAGGTGTGGCTATGGCATCCCCTCAAAGGCAGAGATCTCACCTTCATTCATATGTTCTTTATCTCATAAACACACAAACATAAAGAGCACCCATCCATCCATCCATCCATCCATCCATCCATCCATCCATCCATCCACCCACCCACCCACCCACCCATCCACCCATCCTTTATTTTACTTATACCCTGCCTTTCTCCGAAGCTGGGCTTCAATGTGACTTACAAGAAGGCAGAGAATACAATAGAATGCATCACAGTCTGCCCTCCACATTAGCCCGCTTCACTTTCATGTGAGCTTCTCCAACCTCCGCTCCCACCCACCTCCGGTGCTTCTTTGCCAGGGGAGCCTTTTCTCTCAGTTGCTCCAATCAGGCTGCACAGCCCTTTAAAAAACCACCTCTGGCTCTCCTCCACCAGCAGCTGCCTAGCCAGCTAAGGATGGCTTGTGGCCCAATTTATCAAGACCACAAACCTTCTCCTGATGCCCCCTCACAAGGAAGGAAATCTGTGAGAGAGGGCCACCATGCCCACACCCTTTCCCTCTCCTTTCCCCAACCTGGTTTGGACCCTGGGTGCCCACTCTCCCCACTGTGCCTCACCCCTCTTCCCACAGACACATATACACACATTGATATTTGTGACTTTTCCACGTTTTTGAAGGAGTCTTGTACTCCTAACCCTAGCAAATGCAGATAGCCGACTGTATAGTTAAAAACATACAAAATTAAGATTAAAACAGTATTAAATAACACAATTAACAGTGATTACTTTAAAACAGACTGAAAACTGTACAGTGCCATAACCCTCCCACTTTTTGTGTTGCTGTTAAAATCAGTTTCCAAAGGCTTGCTGGAAGAGAAAGCTCTTACCCTGTCCCTGAACTGAAAACCAAGAAGGAGCCATCCTAACTTTCCTGGGGAGGGAGTTCCAAAGCATGGGATCAGCCACAGAGAAGGCCTCCTCCTGTGTTCCCACCAATGGCACCTGGGAAGGTGGTGGGATGGGGGAAGAACCTTCCCTACAGATATTAAAGCTTGAGCGGGCTCATATGGGATGATATAGTCCTTCAAGCAGCCTGGGCCGGAACTGTAGTGACTTTATAGGTCAAAACCAGCACTTTGAATTGTGCCTGGAAACAGACTGACAGCCAGCAGAGCTGTTGCAATAAGGAAGTTGTGTGATCCCCATGGCCAGTCCCAGTTAGCAATCTGGCTGCAGTCCCTCATTTCTCTCCCAACCCCCCCTCTCTCTCTCGCACATACACACACACTCACACACACACACACACACAAAACCTCCCCAAATAGTTACTCACAGATATATGGAGAATGGCACATGGGCAGGAGAGGGCTAACCTTCCATTCACTGCACGACATCCTTCTCATCACAACTATGTCCACAATCACCCCCACCCCAATAAACAGCTGATCACAAGGATGGTAGACATATGACTTTTTAGGCAAGGATGGCATACAGCAGAGGCGGGTGAAGTGCAGCCCCCGCAGAGCTATTTTTGTGGCCCCCTGGGGTCAAAGCAATTTTTTCCAGAATTTTTCAAAATATATTTTTTGCTCCAAAATTCCCAAAAAGGATCTCTAGGGGGTGCAGAGGGCATTTCCACCATGTTTCAATATTTGTCGAAACATTTTTTTTTTTGCCTAAAGGCCCAGGAAGGCATAAAATATACCCCCACGTCCCCTAAAGGTCATTTAGGGACAAAAAGGGATTTGTTTTTGCAAAAGCAGGTGCGCTGTGTGCAGGGATGCAGTCCTCCTAAGTCTCCTGGAAAACTAATGGAGCTCCCAACCATCCACGGTTGGCCACCCCTGGCATATAGGAGGGGTAACTGGAGTGCAGCGTCAGCCTTCCCCATAGAAAATCCTACTCACTTCAGTCTCCTGAGCAGCAGAGTGGTGGGTGTAGGAGAGCATGATTTCTGAGGGAATTAAACAGCACTGGTGGCAAAAACCTGACTGTGGCAACTTGGGCACTTTTGTCTCCCACACTAACTGCCTCCAAGAACTGCATGGGGCCTACAGATGAGGGATACTACACATGTGCAAGAGGACTGCATGACACAGACTCTCCCCAAGGCCATAGAATCAGAGCCCACCTCCCGAGTCAAGGGACCAGACCAGCTCTCAGTACTTGTTCTGCACCTTCCCAGTCACCACCAGTATAACTCACGACTTACCACGGCAGGCACATTCACTGTCCTGATCAGGTCAATTTCTGGATCTCCCACTGACATCTCCCGTTCGAAGAAGTAAGTCTTTGGGTTGAGAGAAGAGACTTTTGTGTCATTGTCTAAAATGTGGACATTAACTCGGGGTCTGTCTTCCCTGCAAACAGAGAGAATGAAATATTTAACTTTTAAAAGAAGCTTCAGAAACACTTACAGAAATGAGCAGACAGGAATTGTAGCCCTTCATCAAAAGCTGTACAGTGGTCCCTCCACTTTCACAAAGATTTTTTTTAGTGAAGAAAACAAATGATCAGTACAAACGTCTTTCTAATGTCATAGCCTTCTAACACAAATACCAACACAAGATAAATGCCAATTGCTACCCTGACTCATAGTTTTTCCAGTTCTTCAGTAAATATTTATACAATGAATAAATAAATAAATAAATTTATTTGCATAATCTCCAAGACTTTAATAAGCCTGTTCATAAGGCTTGCACTGAAATACTTGTGTAGGCTGCAGAGTATGAATGAACAAAAGTACCTGTAAGTGTACGGTCCAATTTCCCGAACTAAAGGAGATTCACCCTGAAGTACTTCTAAAGGGTTGGTCAAGTTAAAGAAGTAGAAATGCATATAGACTGGCGGTGAAGGTTCTTCCCACATTTCAAAAACTTCTGTGCCATTTTTTAAAACCATTTGCTGAAAACAAAAAGGCAAATCGTAAGTCATACTTTCAGAATGGGTACAGCATATAAAATTACACAAGGGAAGAGAAACAATCTACACATTCAGTATCACAACACTATACACTTAACCTACACTGTGCTGTGTCAGGAAGTGGAAGGAACACCATCTAAATCTCCCACAGATTAGATGTACACAGAAAACTAGTACTGAGGGAGAAGGGTCTCTTAGACCATTTCCACACTAGACCGTTATAGTGCTATTATTCCATTTTCAATATCCTATGGAATCCTCGGGCTTGCACTGCAAACCCCAGGATTCCATAGGATGTTGAAAGCGGAATAATAGCACCATAAAGGTCTAGTGTGGAAATGGCCTTAGAATCCTTCTTCCTGGCACTGCAACTGTCCACACAGAGATCTATTTCTCATAACTATTAGCACTCAACAATGTACTAAAAATGCAAGTTCTGACCAGCTTGCTAAAATTTTAAGTTCTGAACCCACACTGGTCTCTGTAGTGGCATTTTAAACAACTGTACCATGTACTTCCACCACTATGTGTAGGTGTACAAAAATTTCACTGCCAGAGGAACAGCCATATTAAACTGACACACCAAGCTCTACAAAGACTTTTGGACTATCAAAAAGATGAACATGATACAGGCAAGTCTGCTTCATCAGCCACCAACAAGCAGCCATCAACGTTAGTAAAACATTAGCAGCCATCAACAGTAGTAAAATAGAAAAAAGTATTTTGTTTCATCTAGGTCTCCATAACATCAAGCAGATATAATGTACCTGTTCCCATAAAGAGAAGTGAAAAAAGGAGAACAAGATCAAGAACTGCAATAAACTGATATGATACAGTCTTAACAAGTCTTTTCGTTACACTGTTTTCAGAAATAATTTTGGATGTGTAAATATATGAACATCTTGTCTGGAACATTTTATTCACTGTTCTAAACTATTTATTTATTTAAACACTTCTATGCCACCCACGCCTTCATAATGGGATCACAGGGTAGCATACAAAATAACCGTTCCAGATTAAAATCAGGTTAAAATGATAAATAAACAAAATAAAAACATGCTGAACAATATTTGAGATCACCATACTGATGCCAAAGTTAGCACAGTCACACAGGGACATTTCAAGGTGGACAATTATAGTACTATGATTCCATTTTAACTGTCATGGCTGCATCTCATAGGATGCTGGGGTTTGCAGTCTGGAGAAACACTCATGTTGTTACTTTTATTTGCATCCCTGTTTTTTGCCCAACATCGGGCCTCAAAGCAGCCGACATATTAAAGTACCGTATCTGCCGGTGTATAAGATGTACCCATGTATAAGATGCACCCAATTTATACACTGGCAAATTCTATTTGCTGGCACATAAAGGACGCACCAGCGTATAAGATGCACCCTATTTTCAAACAGTATTTTTTGGGGGGGAAATTAGTCTTATAAACCAGCAAATACAGTAATACAATTTAAAAATACATAAATAGTATATATTAAAATAGAATTAAACAATACAAAAAAGCTAAAAAGAGATTTAAAAAAACACTAAAATTACAACAGTACAACACTCCCTAGTGAGCACCCCAGCTGAGAATTCCAAATGCTCCTCCCGTAACTGCAAATCCTAGAATTCCCCAGGATGAAACTGTGACAGTGGAAACACAGAGCTATAATGCTGAGGCGTGAAAGGGCTCCAGCATAGCCCACCATAGCTCAGAACTCCAGCAATCCACCAGCCTCTGCTTTCCAAGTAGGTGGCAACATATGTTGAGATGAGAACAGGAACGTTATTCTGGTGGTTGAAAATCTGGCTTCTAAACCCGGGAGAACACCCTGACTTCCCTCATGAAACAGGAAGAAAACTTTCATCTGTTTCATGCATGCCATACTTTGTAAAGTATTTTCTGGAATGTATGGCCCAGAGGAGTTGTTATAGTTGGTAATTGTTTTCGCTTCTATTCTCTGCCTCTCAAGGAACCTGTGCATTTCCACTATCTATGAGCAGATTTTACAGTTAAAAAAAATTTCCCAAGGAAATTGCAGTACTGGTTTCTTTGTCCCAAGAAATGGCTAATCCCATTAAGTTTGCAAATCTCATTCAGGATTCCATTTTATGACTATTACAACTGCAGACTTGGTAGGGTTTTCAAAACTCTTAATGAAATTCACACACACGCCTCCTCCACCTCTGTTGGACATTCAGTCAGAATGCAAAGTTCTGAAAGACTCAAAAGCTTGCTTGTCAGGGCACACCAAAACATCACAAGCTAAGAAAGATAATACCCTACTGTAGATTCTGTTTTAACTCTATGGACCTCAGCAGCTACTTATTTACACTTTGCATTCCAGCCAATCCTGGAACTACATTTAGGGGAGAAAAACCTCCAGGCCTCTCTCTTGACCAGATGTAAGAGAAAACAGCAAATAATCCCACATAGATAACAGCCAAAATCTGAAAAAGGTGAAAGTGAAAAGCTGCACTTCTCCAGTTAGCATCTGAATCTAGCACAAAGGATGCATTAGCCATGCTGCTTGAACCTTCACAGAGAGTAAGAATACAGGAAACGAGAATAAAGTTAATTGCCAATACACACGCGCGCACACACACGTACACACAGAGCACCCAGCCTTGCAATAAGAGGAACGTGTCTGACTAGGTTGCATTTAACAGATTTTGCCCACGCAAAACACAGCCCTTGAGAAAGGAGTAGTACTTCTTGCTCAAAAGTATATTTAAATCTGAGCAGCTCAGAACTCAAGTGCAAGTAAAGCAGATATCCTTTCTGGGAAAAGCTCACTCTTGATTTGGTTTCAGGATTCTACGTTTCATGATACCCATCTGGAGACTGGTGAACTAAGCTACGAGTACATAATAAAATACTGTGCGTATTTACTCAGACATCCCACTGACTTCAGTGGGACTTATCTCCAAATAACCAAGCATACAGCTGCAACCTTAGAAGCCAGTGCAAACCAAAGGTGTAGGGAATGGAACTTGGATCCAAAGTGTCACTGTAGAACCCCCAATCCAGTGCAGTCACAATACAGCAATAGCATACTATACCTGTCCACATATACTTTCAAGACACAACAGATCACATAATCCAACAGAAGCCATTTCCGCACTAGACTACTATAGTGGTATTATTCCATTTTCAACATCCTATGGAATCCTTTGAGGCCCCTCCTAAACTGCAAACCCCAGGATTCCATAGGATGTTGAAAGTGGAATAATAGCGCTATAACAGTCTAGTATGGAAATGGCCAGAGTCTTCAAAATCACACAATCTAACAAAGTCCTAAAAAAAGAATCCAAATCCCTAGCAGCAAACGAGAAGCTTTTAAAAAACAACATATAATAAAATTCAATAAATGTATAGTGTTGATTATACCCTCTCTATGGCCCTGATCATACACAATGTGGCTCAAATGTCAATTCTTGGTCAGGAGTGCCCTGCTGTTTACATTCCTCCTCCGGAGTTCATTCTCTCTTTCTACATCTTTTTACAGAATTCTGGGTACAAATGCAAATGGTCTCCATCTTTGCCCTGGCTGGCATTATCCTTTTTGACAACTGTATTTCACTTGCTATTCTGAAAAGTAGAATCATTTTTAAACTATTAACCCACCCACTCCCCAAAAATTAGAACGTTACTATTAGTTACTATTTTGTTAGCCAGTATGAAGGCTATGTTGACTAGGGGATTTTGAGAGCTGTAGTTTATAAAAATTAAACTTTCAAGCTCTGCTTGAGATAACCATTGTTGTTTGTGACATCCAAACTTGGCAAACCGGACATAACTCTAAGCTGAATGCCATGGTTCCAGTTCCTGGTTAAGGAGGCAATTTATGGTTAACAGTGACCAGAGGATACTCGTATGTTTACCCAGAGTTTGGACAAAAGAGCATGTGAGTGTCTCAAACTAAAGAAAAGTAAGGAGGAACCTTAAGAATAATTTCCACCCACCTCTGTTTCACCAAGGTTGAGACAATGGCTGGATGCTTCTGATATTCATCAAAGGGTGGCACCACACATGCCATGACAAGCAGAATAGTTGAAAGCTGGTTATTGCATTTAATCAAAGGTGACAGCTATGCCTAAAGCAAATTCATTTATTCTAGGAAATCAATATTCAGGACTACTTAAAGACTTCTTACATCTGGGAGGCTGAGAAATCAAGGGTGGAACTGCATACTACTACACGCATACGCACATATACATAAATGCATGTAACTAAAAGTCCTGACAGCTGGCTTTGGGAACGAGATCAGGAGCACAAAACACAGTGGAGGAAGGGAATGCTTGATCTCTTCCACGCCCACCACTTTTCCATTCAAGATCTGCCTTATCCAGCCACTCTCTGCTTACCGTAACTATAAAGATCATGTGAGTATTTCTCAGCTAATATCAGCAACCATAAGGGAAGTGCAACCAGCTATTTGCTACCAATTAGAATATTATTGCATTCTACCAAGGTCTACAGAACAGAATGAAAGCAAGTACCTTTCTTTGGTTCCTCATTCACCTCCACTTTGAAAGACAACAACCACACAAGCGTGTTTACAAAGCAGAACCACTGGTCAAGCGGTATGGGGGCAACCATCTGCACACATACAGACACACTCACAAATCTACCCACATAATCCAGATCACGGCAGTACACAATAACACAATGATCCTGAAACTGAGGAAAAACAAGTAACTATCAGGTTTGCCAGGTGGAAAAAACAGGGAGCATTCCTTTACTCTTAGCAATGTGTCAGTACCATGAGAGACTACCATTGCAAGAAAGTGGCAGGATGGTGTTTGGATGTACCTGTTGTTGTTGTTGTTGTCGTCAAGGCATTTCTACATTGTGGCAAAGCTATCATGGGATTTTCTTACCAAGATTTGTTAAGATGGAGGTTTGCCTCTGCCACCTTCTGAGGTTGAGAGTGTGTGACTTGTCCAGGGTCACCCAGTGGGCTTCGACAGTTGAACGTGTCTCCTAGAATCCTAATCCAACACTCAAACCACTCTGCTGTGTTTGCTCTTTTGGTTATACTCTGCTGTCGTGTACCTTCAAGTTGTTTCTGACTTAAGGTGAACATATCATGGAGTTTTCTAGGGCTGAGAGGATGTCATGCACCCAAGGTAACTCAGTGGGTTTTCATGGCCAAGTGAGGAATCAAACTCTGGTCTCCACAGTTGTAGTCCAATGCTCAAATCACTACACAACGCTGGCTCTCACACACTTTTATCGAGATAATCTTCTTTCACATTTTGTAAGCTACTCTGGAACTCTGTACCTCTAAAAATTTATTATGCTGTATAAATACTCAAGCAAATATATACACATAATTGATTCAAGATATGCTTACTGTTAAAATTGTGTTAACCACCCTGGGATAATGTAGCATATTAAGGAAGGCTATAAAAAAGCTAAATAAATATACTAAAGAGACTTTGTTGCTTTATTTTTCTTTTTACCTGGCCTTCTGCCACAAATAGGTAACACAAGTACATGCAAGCACTTCCCCATGCTTCCCAGGTATGAGACCCACTGAGTTTTATCTCTGCTTAAAGTGATGACAAATCTGATGTTACAGCAACTTAAATCCAACAACAAATGAAGGGCATGTGTCCCTCATCTGCAATTTAAATGGTGGCTACAACTGCTGCTATACAGATACACCCTTCGTCTTGAAAACACGTCAACAAGATCATTATAACACTTAACATTTAGAGACCTGTCATCTAGATTTTGTTGTTGTTGTGTGCCTTCAAGTTGCTTCTGACTTATGCCACCCCTAACGTGAACCTATCACAGGGTTTTCTGGGGCTGAGTGTGTGTGATGTGCTGAAAGTCACCCACCCATGGGTTTCCATGGCTGAGCAGGGAATCCAACCCTGAGCCATTTCCACACTAGTGTTACATTCATGCCCTTGCTGTATTTCTAATACAATCCTTCTGCAGTTGGGACAAGGCAATCTTGGGCCATTTCTGCACTACACTCTTACAGCCCGATTATTTCACTTTCAACATCCTGTGGAATCCCGGGGTTTGCAGTTTAGGAGCCTCAAAGGATTCGAAGTTAAAGGCATTCAACGATGTTTTGGTTTGTTGGATAGGCAATTGTGGGAGGGAAAAAACTTTAAAACTGCAGCAGTGCACTAGTAGAGCCCTAGAAAATTTCTGCAGTCCTTGGGCCTTTGCTTTTTTTCCCCTCAGAAACAAAGCAGGGGGTGAATGAAAGTCAGAAATCTGCCCCTACAACATTTAATACTAATAAACAGAGTTAGATTGAAAAGTGGAGAGGTTCCTGTGCCTTTAATGCCTATGGCCATTTCCGCACTAGACTATTATAGCACTATGATTCCACTTTCAACATCCTATGGAATCCTGGGGTTTGCAGTTTAGGGAGGGGCCAGCCATAGGATGCTGAAAGTGGAATCATAGCGCTGTAGCAGTCTAGTGTGGAAATGGCCCTGGTCTCCAGGGTCGTACTCCAACACTCAAACCAGTACACAAAATTGGCTCTCTTCATCTACATTACACTATACAATTACTGTACCATCACTCCACTGCAACTATCTCAGCACTAATCTATGGAATCCTAGTGTTTATAGTTTGGTGAGGCACTAGATTGTTCTGCCTAAGAATTTTAAACATCCCATCCCAAAATTACAGATCTGTGGATTCCACAGAATGTTAACACGGAAGCTGAAGTGAAACCACTGTGCTATAATTGTGTAGTGTGAAAGGGCCCCAGCAGTCTTGGAAGGTGGCATCACTGTGATTGTTTCTGTCTTAGAGACAGAATAACAATAACTGGCTTCCCTAATGATATCTAAAGAAATGTGTGGAATTTTTCTCCTTTATATATGGATTGGCCTCCACTCTGTTTAAGAAATTTAACTACCATGCTGCACTAAATTAATGGGAAAGCATTATGCTCTGCCAGGAATATGCAGACAGAGTGTATTTCTGAGCATTTAGTAAGTGACTTTCTTCACCAGCATGTAATACTAAGAGCAAGCGGGCACTTGGGGTCATTTCACACACACATATCCAACCCCATCCGATCGGGGCATTTCATGAAAATGACCCACCACAGAAACACCAGGGATGTTGAACTTTCAACATCAACTGGCTTTGCTTCAAGGGCAGCCTTCTTCAGTAGTGTGAGTTTCCACCTTTTCTTACCAGTCATCAAGTGTTGAGCAACTGAGAGGAAAAATCAAGTATCTGTTATGCAATCCAGATTTTAAGATAAAGAACCGTGTCTCCACAGTGGCAAGTGTGTCATGCATGCGGGAGGGGGCGTGTTTTGCCCTCCAGGTGTAGTTCGTCTGCACCTCCCATCAACTCCAGCCAGCAGTGATTAAGGATCTTGGGACTCCCTGTCCAACAACATCTGGAGGGTCACATGAGTCCCCACTCTGGTTGTACATTAAAAGAGCTGATGCTGTGATGAGAGAGGGACAGATTTCTAAGCAAATGCAGTGTTACATTCATGCTCTTGCTGTACTGCCAATACAATCCTTGGGAGATGGCAATCTTGGGCCATTTCTGCACTACACTCTTACAGCGCGATTATTCCACTTTCAACATCCTATGGGGTTTGGGTGGCCCCTCCCTAATCTGCAAATCCCAGGATTCCATAGGATGTTGAAAGTGGAATAATCGGGCTATAAGAACGTAGTGCAGAAATGGCCTTGCAAAGGACACATATTAGAGCCCCCTGTTTCTTTTGCACTGTTTAGTAAAAGGCAAAAGGTTTACAGGATCTGAAGAGAAACCAGGCTCTTTCATGCTCTTTCAATGCCAACTCTTCAACTTTCACCCGTAAACAGACCATTTTGCTCAATTATAACTGCAGCATGATCTTTACAAGTATGCTCAATGAAAAAGGGCATTCCGCTGCCCTCACTTAGGTTTACTGGCCAACTGGCCTTATTTTCAAGTAAAAGGGCAAGCTGGCCAGTTTCATGAAGACAATAGCTGAGATTCCGGGGGAGGCGTAATACCAGTCATGTCCGAGGCCATTTCCGCACTACGTTGTTATAGTGCGCTTGTTCCACTTTTAACATCCCGTGGAATCCTGGGCTTTGTAGTTTACTGAGGCCAAAGAGCTCTCTGGCTGAGCATTCCAAATGCCCCTCCCTAAACTGCAAATCCCAGGATTCCATAGGAGGCTGAAAGTGGAATAAGAGCACTATAAGTGTGATGTGGAAATGGCACCGGTCGCTCTAAGGTGATGAAATCAGAGAAGCGAGTGCGAGGAGTGGGGGGTTTAAAGGTATTTTTGTTTTCCCGGTGGATCGTGGTTTTCCTCTCTTTCGCCAGTCCCGCAACGGCGCCGGCATCGTGCTCCGACGGCACCGGCAACGCGGGGACGCCGACAGCCCACCCCGCGGTTTCGCGACGCTCCCCTCACCTGTTTGACTTGCAGATCCACGACTCTCTCCAAGACGTGCGCGGCCAGGAGGGCGATGCTGACGATGAGGAAGGTCACGGAGAGGACCCCCACCGTGGCCAGGCAGAACTTCCTCATGGCTGCAGCGGCGGGGAAGCGGCTCTAGGCCGGAGACCGGCGCCCGGCCGCGCTCGCCACCGGAGAAGCCGAGCCGCGCCCAGCCGCGCCGCCGCTCTCCTCCCGACCGAGCGCTGCGCCCCGCGCGCCTCCAGAGCGCAGGCGGTGCCTCCCGGGCGCCAGAGAGGGCGAGGAAAAGCCGGCGCTCGGCCCGTTGTTTTTATCAGCTGGGGGAAGGGAAGGAGGGAGGGAGGGAGCGAGGGAAGGAGGGAGACGCCGCTTAGTTTCAGTTTCCAAACCGGCCTCCCGTGGCCGCGGGAAGGAGGGGGAGGCACGACCCGACCCGGCGGAGCTGCTTGGAAGCGGGGCTGGCTGGCTGGCTGGCTGGCTGGCTGGCTCGCTCGCTCCCGAGGGCCCCGTGACGCGCCGGCCTGGAAAGAGCTCGGCAGCCCCCGGCGAGGAGGGAGGCGCTCAGCTGGTGGCCACGGCTCCAAGGCGCCCCCGCTCGCCGCCGCCGCCGCTTTCCAGCCCGTCCTCTTGCGCGCCTGGCCGAGGGGGTCCGGGCCACGATTTTCCACCGCTGCTCTGCTGGAATCTCTCGCGCCCTTTCCTCCCCGGAAAGAAATAATGTGGCTCGTTGCCTTGGTGGGTGTTTATTGGTTTCGATTTGCCAAATATTTTTGCAGCACACGAGCCTTCCGCACTCGGCTGTTATCGTGCTGTTATGCCGCTTTCAACATCTTGTCCTTTTGGCCCCTCCCGAAACTGCAAACCTCAGGGTTCCATAGGATGTTGACAGCGGGATAATAGCACGATAACAGCCGAGTGAGGAAACGGCTAGTCATCAAAACCACACAATCTAACAAAGTCTTCAGAAAAGCATCCAAGTCCCTAGTAGCAAACAAGAAGCTTTTAAAAAACAACATACAATAACATTTAATAAATGTACAGTCCTGATGATACCCTCTGTACGGCCCTGTTCATACGCAATGGGGCTCGAATGCCAATTCTTGGTTCATTTTCCCTTTCCACATCTTTTCACAGAACTCTGGGTAAAATTGAAATGATCTCCGTGTTTGGCCCGGCTGGCATTATCCTCTTAGACAACTATATTTCACTTGCTATTCTGAAAAATAGAATCAAAGGCCCCTCCCTAAACTACAAACTCCAGGATTCCATAGGATGTTGAAAGGGGAATAATAGCACTATAACAGTCTAGTTTGGAAACGGCCCAGTACTCAAACCACAGGACCCTCTCTCTCTGTCTTTCTCTGCCTTCAAATTGCCTGTTGACTTACAGTGGCCTCACTGATTTCATACAGTTTTCTTAGGCAAGGAATACCCAGTGATGGTTTTGCCAGTTCTTTCCTCTACTCCTTCTGAATTACTGTCATTTACACCTCCCATCTTTCATTAATCTCTCCTGCATTTGCAAATTCAACCTGAGCTAAAGATCTTCATGTGTGATGCAATACAAGGATCTCTGGGCGTTAAACTAGCACTGGCATTAGAAAAAAAACCCTCTCCCTTCTAAAACCAAGCACAGGAAAGTTATTGTTAGGAAAAGGCAGCAACTCTTCCTGCTCCCTAAATCAGGTTGGAATATGTACACCAAGAGAGGCAAAATTACTCTATATCTGGGGGAAATCTGTTCCTTCAGGTTTTAACTGCAAGGTACCACTGTCCCAAAGTCCCTCACTTTCCAAGAAATATCATGTCCTCTTTCCTAGCCCTCCCCCAGTATGAGAACGACCAGTTTTAAAGCCAATATGATGTAATTTACAACAGCATAATGCCGAGTATTTCATAGATGAAGGGAAGAACATACTTGCAACAGTCTGATGTTGATATCAAAAAATAACTTGTTAGCTTCACGCTGTCTACCTTTGCAAATTGCTGACAGCTCTGCTTCTTCCCTTTCTGTGTGCTGCATTCATCACTGCACAGAAATCTTGTTTCCCATTCATTTTAAAGGCAATAGGGTGCTTGTTCATTTCTTATTTAATGATACCATAGGAAAACATCCTATAATGTATTCATGCTAATCCAAAACACACCTTAACAACAGGAGTGCATGAAATAGCAAGTGGAGCACTATGAAATTTCATGTATTTATATTTACTTTTATAGAGAGACAAAATACGGCCATTCCCTACTCAAAGATTTGGTTTCCAGAGACGCAAGGGAGAGAGAGAGCTGATCCCTGAAGAGATAACTTAATGCTATCAACTTACCCTACACCAATGCTTCTCGGGCGATCTGATGTGAGGCACCAGCTAATTTTTTCCCAGTGCATCAGGGACCAGAAACATATTCCATAAAATCGTAGTGTTGGAAACAGCTGCAAAGGCCACATAGTCCAACCTCCTGCTATGCAGGATTACTTAACTAAAACACTTCTGAAAGGTAGCTGTCCAACCTCTGTGTAAAGACCTCCAAACAAGGAGACTCCACCACTGTTCAAAGCAATCTATTCCACTCTTCAACAGTTCTTTCTTCCTAATATTTAGGCAGAATCTTTTTTCTTTAAATCTGAATCTATTGGTTAGTATTCTAGTCTTTGGAGCAGCACAAAACATGCTTCCTTCATCTTCTATGTGACGTCACTTCATATATTTATTTAAAAATGGCTATGATGTTACCTCTCAGTCCAAACTAAAATACCAGCCCCTTCAATCGTTCCCTATAAGTCTTGGTTTCCAGCTTTTGATCATCTTAGTCACCCTCATCTAGACATTTTCCAGCTTGTCAATATCCTTCTTCAACAATGGTGTCCCAAACTGGACTCAGCATTCCAAGTAAGGTCTGACCAAAACAGAATAGCACGGTGCTATTATGTCCCTTAGTCTGGATACTACATTTCTGTTGATACAGCCCAGAAGTGCATTGGCTTTTTTGCCCAGAGGCTACAGTTCCCTCTCCCTACCCCAGTAACTCACCACAGACTGGCAGCTAATGGCTCATGGACTAGCACTGGTCCAGGGACCACCACTTTGAGCATCATTGCCCTATACCATTTTTAGTCAAACATCCTTGTAAGATCAAAATTAGGTCAACTACATTGACAAAAGAAGGGGGGACCGCTTCATTTAAAAGGAGGGCAAAAGAAGATACAGATTTGCAAAAATTTACATGTGTGTTTGTTTATGTATTTACTTTACATCCTGCCTTATTCTCAGTATGGAACCCTACATCTCTGTGGGAATATTTTAGGGCCAACTATACATAATATGTAGGCCCATAGTTCTTTCTGTGCCTTTAAAATAAAATAAAATAAAATAAAATGAAATAAAATAAAATAAAATAAAAACAAAAACACATGGATTTATTGGAAGCTGAACTAGGATAGGGAGATTTTCAGAGTTAAGGGGCTACAGAACCTTTTCATTTCCTCATATTTTCAAACATTACATTTTGTGCTTTACTCTCTTTGCTGATGTCTCACCTATTCAGAGGACAAAAAAGACACAAGAACAGGTAGATAACAGAGTTTTTGCAAGAAAGCAATCTTAAGACCTGGCTGAAAAGTATTTCAATTGTATTTCCTCAATTTTTAGTATGGTGTAACAGAATAATCCAGTGTAGTGTATTGGTCTAAGTGTTGGACTAAGAATGTTGAAGAGCAAAGAGTTCAAATCCCCGCACAGCCATGGAAACCCACTGGGTGGCCTTGAGCAAACCACATTTTCTAAATTTCAGAGAAAAGCAGAGGCAAATCTCTCAGAATGTGCAAAGGCCTGCAGTTTTATTTCTGTTTTACAGATGGTAAGACTGAGGCTGGACACTAGTGCCTCAAAGCCAGAGCAGATGCTTTAAGATGGGGATGGTAGTCTCGCCTTAATGTCTGGAAGATGCACCATTAGGAATTTCATGTACCATAAGATGCCCCAAAGCAACACCTGTGTTGAAACTCAGTGTGGGACGGGTTTGCAAAACTGCCTATTTTACTTTTCTAAATTGATTTTATTATGAGTTAGAGACACGGACAGACAGGAGAAGGAGCTCCTGGTTTTTCAGCATGTCTGAGTAAGTAAATACAGATACAAATTTTTGTCATGGCATAAGAATTGGCTCTTTCAGACTGCCCAATAGTTCTGGGAATGCCATGGAATTCTCTTTCACAATTTCATGCCTTACAACAGTTGTTTCTGCTCCTCCATCACTTGTGCCCTAAATATACCAAGTTTTTGGCCCCAGTTTGTTGCTGGTTGTAGCAATATTCCCAATCTGCATGTCTCTTTTCATCTGCTTGAGGTATGGTTAAGCTGTGGTGTGGGCTACCTTCCTGCCATCCCCTCCATGAGCTTGATATGTGTGTGTGTATGCGTGTCTGTGTATGTGCCTTCAAGTTGCCTGTCAACTTATGAGAACGCTGTGAATTTCACAAGGCTTTCTTAGGCAAGGAATTCTCAGAGATGGTTTTGCCAGGTCCTTTCTCTGAAATACAACCTGGTATTCCTTGGCAGTCTCTCATTGAAGTGCTAACCAGGGCTGATCCTGCTTTCCCCAGTACATGCTCTTCCATCAGTATGCACATTCCTCATCACCCATCTATTTAATTTTTTAAAAGTTTTGTGTGTATATGTGTGTAGTCATACTCCAAAAATGATATAAGGCCATATCACCTTACCAGTATAATTCTGAAAAGAAAGAAGGGGGGGGGGGACTCATTTACCGGTAATCTGGTAACCAGAAATATGACAAGGGTCAGTAGAAAACCCTGCTCACACTTTAATTTGAAATGCCATCAGTGGGAAAACTCAGAAATATAAGAGGAGGAACAGAGACAGTAGATACAGGTCGTTTCTGCACTACACTCTTATAGGGCTATGATTCTACTTTCAACATCCTATGGAATCCTCGGGTTTACAGTTTCGGGAGGGGCCAGCTGGCCCCTCCCGAAACTGTAAATCCCAGGATTCCATAGGATGTTGAAAGTGGAATCATAGCACTATAAGAGTGTAGTGCGGAAATGACCACAGATGTGTGACATGCAGAGACAGTAGATACAGATGTGTAACATGCGCCCTACCTGTACTGGAAATTCCCAATACAGGCAAAACAATGACAACAACAACAACCTCACCCTACAGTGGGAATGAAAAGCTGTCATTTGTACCAGAAATTCACAAAAAGAACACCAGGACAACAAGAATGTTGTGTGGCTATCAAGAAAAAAACATTAACAAATGCAGCTAAAACTCCTGCTAAATCCTAAGGTTTGGAAGTCATCTGGAGGAACCCAATACCAATTATATTCTGTTGTTGTTGTTACGTGCCTTCAAGTTGTTTCCGACTTATATAGAGACTCTAAGGCAACCCTATCATGGGGTTTTCTGGGGCTGAGAGTGTGTGATGCACCCAAAGTCACCCATTGGGTTTCCATGGATGAGCAGGAAACTGAACCCTGGCCTCCAGGATTGTAGTCCAATGCCCAAACCACCACACCATGTTGGGTCTCATTACACGTGGTACTCAAACGCAAAGAATACAAAAGGTGATGTAATATTGTGGTTGAGGATGAGCTCTGATTCACCAAGTATTTCATCCAAATCTTATTGTGGCCATTAACTTATTAGGTAGCCTTAGGCAAGCCTCTCTTGTTGCCTTACTCCTACCATCTGCCACACGGAGCTAATACTACTGACTTTTCCCTTCTGTGTTATTCTTGTCAATGAAGAGCCATTTTTTGAAAGGGGACCTTTGTGAGAAGACCATTGCCTTCAGTTCTGAAAGCTATGTTTATACCCAAATGGGCCTTGCCGCTTGTTAGTCCTCAGACTTCTTAAGCCAGATGGAGCGTTACAGAGCAACACTTATGTAAGCTTGCAAACTTAAATTAATTCAGCAAGCAAGAGACACTATGGAGAAGCCTTTTTCATGCTTTCAAAAAAAATATGCCTTCCCTTTCCCATGTTGCCTGCATTTTTTAACTATTAGCACCTGCAGATGTCTTCTTGCCAAACTGGCAGCTTGAGTATCTCTTTATGAGCAGCAGAAAGCAATACAGAGGTTGAAGAACCTGTTGGTAGATGAGATAAGGAATTATTTCAGCATGGTTTGGTTAATGTAGCACGCAGTCTGGTTTCTCTGCGTGCTGTAACTTCACGGAAGCATAAGGAAACAGCATCTCAAAATGTAGTAGCAAAGAAGCTTTATGTTCATTGGGAAAATGGTTTCAAAATAGGTTTGAAAATGTGCAGGTAATGCCTGACAAACTCAAAAACCATAGTTGAACACAATTTCCATGCTCTATACATCTCCTTGTACTTCCCACTGATAAGCAAAATGAGAATAAATGAAGCAACACCTTGCAGTGGCAGAATATCTTGCAAAACAAGATGAATCTTGCCAGTGTGTACAACCTTTGGCAATCACACAATTTGGCTTTGTGGTGCATATGTAGGGGCATAACACTTAGGAAATAATTAATCAATAGCTTAATAGCAGGTACATTGAATTAGGAAAAAGAGCAATGTGACCAGGGAAAACAAGAAGAATGCTTATGCTTGCAGCTGGACGCAGATAACAGGAAAATCAGCTTGTAGAACTTAGAATGACAGGAAGCCAAGTAGAGCAACAGTAGATAGTAAAAGAGATAACTAACTGAGTAGGCTCAACAGGTGTGAAAGAGAGGTAGACTTTGTGGGTTTGAGCGTCCAGAGTAGGCCAAACTAGGCCAAAGGAAGGGGGAGTGACCTATGAACTTTGGTGACCAAGAGCCTCATAAAGCTTCATTTTAATATTAAAAATCACACCCCTAGGGGGGGTCTGGTATTAAAATTTGGGACTGCCTCTAGGGGCATGCGTGGTGCTTGTATGCTGACATAATAATGTATTCATGACATAGTTGCTATACGCATGTATTTGGATTAGCCAATAATTAGCATTTCTTGCTTCTGTAATGGATGCTTAGCAGGGTATAAAGCTACTGTGTGTAGCCATTTTCTTTGGAGTAGTATATTTTTAGTGCTTGATGCATACCTGTTCCCCTCTTGTACAAGGGAAAATCATTTAATAAATTCTTTACTTTTTTTTCCTGCTAAAAACCCTGGTGTGATTTTGAATTAATGCGATAACACATAGTTTGGATTGTTTGAGCCTATAATTTTATATTCTTTGCATCAGGGTAAATGCCGTTTTGTATTTTCTGATACTTCAGGATCAGAGGTTGTTCAGAGCAGAGATCTTCGCAATCAGATTTTTTTTTCTCTTTAGGTAAAGGGGAATATTTTTATCTTCAGCTCAAACAAGGTAGGCAACTATGACCTTCCAAATGTTTTAACGACTATAACTCCCATAGTCATTCATCAGTGACTAGGCCAACTAGGGCTGCTGGGAACTGTAGGCCAACAACATATGGAAGGGAGCAGCTACCTTCTCCCAAATTTAAAAAAAATATGTGGTTTGGATCACTTTCTGGGATTAGCTGGAGCAATCAGCTTTGATGAGTAGCTTTTGTATCAGTAATAGCCATTGCTCCACTTAGTGTTGAGTGTGTCTGAAACTGGGTAAAGTAGATGCAATTGCCAGCACTGCTTCTTGCCTTATTGTTATTGTTATTACATACCCTCCAACATTTCACGCGTGAAAACTAGAACATGTGTCACCAGGCAACGTGGTAAAGATTGCAAATGTTATTGATGAAGAAGAACACACAAACTAGGAGAGACTGCAGCAATTTGCTTTTGTCTGAGCTGACTGGGAAGGGAACGATTCTTTTTCCACCTCTCCTCTCCCATGTGCTGAGTTAACTGAGTGCAAACGCTACTTGCACTTTGAACTCAGTTTGCAGCAGTTGAAGTAACCGGACGACAAAGGGGAACATGGGACGAGGAGGGAGAAACTGGGACATTTTAAAAGCAGGTGTAAAAGTGGGATGACAGAGGATTAATCATGACTGTCCCTGCCAAATCAGGACAGTTTGAAGGTATATATTGATTTATACCCACTTTTTTTTCCAGCTGAGGACTCAAAGCATCTTATAAAGATGAAAACAGATACGGGACTCAAAGCATCTTATAAAGATGAAAACAGACACAATTAAAAAATTCAGATTATACAAAAATTAAAAATAGTATTAAAATAACAAAAGAATGAAAATCCGTTGAAGCCATGGCCATTAAAAGGAAAACAACCAATAATGTGTATTGGGGAAGGCCATTTCTCTTGAGCAATCAGCCCTCAAAGTCTTGTCAAAACAAGCAGCCCTTCACCTGCCTACAAAAGGCCAGGGCCAAGGGCGCCAGTCTAACCTCTCTAGGAAGAGAGTTCCAGAGTCTGGGAACAGCCATCAAGAAGGTCCTCTCCAGTCACCCCACCAGATGTACGTGTGAAGGTGGTAGGACAGAAGGGCCTCTTCGGAAGATCTCGGGACATAGGCAGGCTCATATGGGAGAATACACTCCTTCAGATAACCTGGATCTAAGGCACGTGTTCTCATCACTGTGCGCCTTCAAGTTGTTTCTGGCTAATGCTGTGTTACCCTGCTTGCTGGGGGTCTCTTAGGTGGGTCCCCAACGCCTGTCAAAATTATCACTTGTGGGGAAAATTAGCTATGAACACTGCTTAGCAATGCAAAAAGGGCAGGGTAATTAAGGATCTTTTACCCCATGTTTATGGGGTCAGGCTCAGTCAGAAATCACACAAAAAGGTGCAATGAATGACTTTATTGAATAGTAATAGTTCGCACTAACGCAAACACGTACACACGCATCCAAGGGCTAATAGATATAAAGAGTGGAAATAAGAAAGAGGGATTGTTGAGGGATTCGCACCTTGGGTGATACTGCACCTCTTTCTGAAGTCCTTGATCCGGGAAGCAGCGATCGAACGGCAGCTCAGCGAAGAGACGCTGAGGAGGGAGGGGGGACCGGTCAGTTGGTATGACCGGGAGGCATCATAATCCTTGCCTCGCCTTTCTCCCCTTGCCTAACTAGCCCAAAAACAGGGACTATTTGTAGGAAAAATTTATGTTGAAGGCAAATCCTTTCCCGGGGAAAACAAACAGGGACAGAAAAGAAAAACAACTCCACACCTGGCATTTCTCTGATATTGGAAGATAACAAGGTGTCATCCCAGTAACAGGATCTTCCTCCGCTTTGAGGCTGTGGTGTGAGTTTCTGGAGATGGAGTTGATAAGGTTTTATTGCTTCCACTGCCCAATTTTCCGGGAACACTTTTCCTCCCTTCAAGTGGATTCCTTAAAGGTTAAGGACCTTTTGTCCACCATGGGTTATCACAACATGAAGTCTCCTGTGGCTATGTGACTGGGGATTTTACTGGCCTGACCTGGTTCATTTGATCGTACGACCGTTATTGCCTACGTGCACATTCGGGTGACCTCTCTGGTGGGTTAGATTAATTTTATATCAAAGTTGTAGACCCCGGGACAGGGTTTACCAAGGGGGCAACAGGTGGCTCTAAGGTGAACCTATCAACAGGGTTTTCTTGGCAAAATTTGTTCAGAGGGGGCCTGCCTTTGCCTTCCTCTGAGGCTAAGAGAGTGTGACTTGCCCAAGGTCATCCAGTGGCCTTGGGAAAAAGTGAACAAGATTTTAATTACTTTATTGATATTATATTTCAATTTACTTCACCGTGGGGTTTTTTTTGGCCTGAACCTCCATGCTTTTCTTCCGTGTTATTTCAGCACATATCACTGGCGAGAGGGGAAAAAAATTATTAAGGTCATCCTCCCAGAGCTGGTTTATCTCCCTGGAAACAAGGGAAGAAATTAAGGAGTGTGTGCTATCAAATATTAAAATCAGAGTTAATCCCTCTTTTTCTTGGCCGTATACTTCCCATACCTTTCCATACCCACACCCACAACACCATGCTAGTGAATTTTCTGCTGTTAAAGGCCAAGAGGAAAGCAACACAAAATGAAGATGGCAAACTCATGGAGTATAAAAAGTAAATAAATATTCAGAGATCATCCCTACTGAATATTCAGCACCAGAGTTAGTACAGGAGAACTGGGAGGCAGGTGGCAAATTAATTTTGATTCCAATTCTAGATAATGTGTAGGCCAAAGCCTGAGTAGCAGTTAAACCGGCCATCTGTTGCTATAGCTTTGCCCCGTCTCCTAGCAACAGTAAGGCTTTCCAGTGCTTCATGGTGGCCTTGAACTGGTTTGCTGGAAGCTCACAGTAGTGCCTTGTTCTGTCTTTCTCAACAGAAGGAGCAGCAGAGGCCCTTTGTCTCATCTGCAGCAGCAAGAGTTTCCCCTAATCCCTTGCATTTGCAACATGAGCCCTGCCCCGTGGTAAGAAAATGGAATCGAACTAAGCGAGCGTGAAGCCTTCTTTGCAGGCTTATAATCTACAATGGTGATAGTTCTTTTAGATTAATTTGAAAAGTGCTTATTCACTCAGACATCAGTGGAATATCGGTTTTGCTAACGCAGAAGACTCTTGTCTGAACACAGTATAAGCAGCACAGGCTATTACTGGCCACAACTGAACTAAACGGAAGCAGCAAAATGTCAAGTTTCATTACCATCTTAACGGGACAAAGCCTTAAGGACTAATCCTTAGTTACAAAAGTCTGAGGTCTGTTTCAGTACCTTGAAAAACATTAAACTACGTCAGGCTGTGGTTGGGCCCTCCTAGAATTTTGAGGAAATTTTGGTAGGTGAAAAACATGAGACAGACAATAATCTTATGGTATCTTACCCAATTATCAAATTTATTATGACATAACCTTTTGTGGGCTATAGTCCACTTCATCAGATGCATGAAATGTTAGCTGGGATCCAGTGATGGTGGTGTGTAGGGTTGCTGAACTAAAACTGGAGACAGTTCCTGCCCCTTTAATGGTTGTATAGAAGAGAGAATTTCAGCAGGTGTTGCCTGTCATGCAGAAAAGTAACAAGCAATACCTGCTGAAATTCCCTCTTGTACACTGTCATCTCCTGTTTTCACTCTGGCAACCTTAGTGGTGCAACTGTTGTCAGAAGGGGCTAGACTGCAGATGGTGATAATTTTATTTTAACAATAGCCATCCACAAAATACTTGCCTGGGTGATAATGCTGTCTTGAACTTATTAATGCATAGACCAGAATCCTGTGTGTAGCTTGCAGGCACACATGTATGGTGATATGACTTTGTATTTGTTTTTAATTGGGAACATTGCTACTATGCTTGATGAGAGATACTCTCAGTATGTGCAAAAGGCAACAAAATTAAGCTAGTATTACTAGGGAAGGACAAAGGTGTCATGCAAGTCATCCTTCTGACATCAGATCTTTCAGCTGGTGCTTTACCTATAAATCATTTGCAAGTCTCAGAGGAAGTAACTCTTGCCTGGAAATTGGTGCTGAAGTAGCCACATGTTAGAGCCTCGCACGGTGGAGCTTCCTCACCTGGCATTCAATAGCTAGGTCCTCGTAGATCAGCAGCTCCTGGTGACAAATGCAATGGGGGAACAAAGGTCTTGATAAGTTTCCCACAGTCCTCATACTCTCCAGCATTAAAGAACCACATACCTTTGCTTCCTATGTGTAATGCCATTCAATGGAAACCAATTTTATGGCCAAAGCCAACAAGAAGTTTCTTACAAAAGCCTTCCTCATAGCTACAATTTATTTCTTCCTTTCTCAATGCAACCCTACCATTAACATCACTTTTTAACTGAGAACTTCTGTTAAAAGTGGATGGTTTGTTGAAAATTAAACAGCAATTTGTCATCAGTTGTCATGCTGTTTCTTTACATTATTAGCTCTTCGCAGTGTTTGTGGATTCTATTGTGTATACTTGTCATATTCTCCACTGAGATACAGTGTAGATATGACAGGAATTAGAAGGATTGGCATATTCCTGACATGACATTAAGTGACATTAAGTGTTGTCTATTTTCCCTCTTTAAGCTTTTCATCAGCTGTTAATTCTCATTCACTGACTTGATGGGGGAGAGTCTAACCTATCTCATAGTCATATGGCATGTAATTCCAGTTTTCAATTATTAATAGGCATCAGGATGTGTTTCTGCATGTTTGGTCATGTATCGGGGGCATAATCTCTACATATTTCCTTTCGTTCAGTCATTATAGCTGTCTAATTCATGTACTATAACCAGACCCCTGCTTACTAAATATTCTTTCCTTTAATGAAAACCATTCTGCAGTTTAACATTGAATAGTATTCAATGGGATGTAGGCCCACAGTTCACTTTACTCAGAACTAAGGTTGTAAGGTCAGCAATATTCCCATTCTTTCATGAGGGAAAACTCATGAGATTTCATGAGGGAAAACAGATCTGGAGGCAGGTTCTTGTGATATCATAGGGGTGGGCCCTTGTGATGTCATGGCATGGGCCCCTCAAGTCACAGGGCAGAGTCCTACTGCTGTAACAGAGGTGGGGCAGCCTGGAAAGGGGGGAGAAACTGTTTCTTTGCCAGATGATTGTGGAATCAGGCACAAGGAGAATCTAGTTAAAGTCCAGCTAACCAGCTAATATGGCATTTCTTGACTTCAGTACGGCCTTTGGCAAAGTTCCCCATGATATTCTTGCAAAGAAGCTAGTAAAATGTAGGCTAGACAGTGATGCTGTTTGATGGATTTGTAATTGGTTGACTGACTAAACCCAAAGGATGCTCACCATTGGCTTCTCTTCATCCTGGAGAGAAGTGACTAGTGGGGTGCCACAGGGTTCTGTCCTGGGCCCAGTGCTGTTCAGTATCTTTATCAATGACTTGGATAAAGGAATAGAGAGCATGCTGATCAAATTTGCAGATGATACCAAATTGGGAGGGGTTGCTAATGTCCCAGAGGACAGGATCAAAATTCAAAACGACCTTAGCAGACTGGATTGCTGGTCCAAAGCTAACAAAATGAATTCCAACATAGAGAAATGTAAGGTCTTTCACCTAGGCAGGAAAAAATGAAATGCACAAATATAGGATAGGAGACACTTAGCTGGACAACAGTATGTGTGAAAGGGATCTAGGAGTCTTACTAGACTACAAATTGAACGTGAGTCAGCAGCGTGATGTAGCAGCCAAGAAAGCCAATGTAATTCTTGATTGCATAAATAGGACTATGTTGTCTAGATCGAGGAAAGTAATAGTACCACTCTATTCTGCTTCAGTCAGAATTCATCAGGAATACTGTGTCCAGTTCTGGACACCTCATTTCAAGAAGGATATTGACAAGCTGGAGTGTGTCCAGAGGAGGGTGACCAAAATGGTGAAGGGTCTGGAAACCATGGTCTGTGAGGAGCATCGTAGGGAACTGGGTATGTTTAGTCTGCAGAAGAGAAGGTTAAGAGCGGACATGATAACCATGTTTAAATATCTGAAAGGATGTCGCATCGAAGAGGGAACGGGCTTGTTTTCCACAGCTCCAGAGACTAGAACAAAGAACAATGGATTCAAACTACAGGAAAAGAGATTCCACCTGAATCTCAGAAGGAACTTTCTGATGGTCAGAGATGTTCGGCAATGGAATTGTTACTGTGGTTCATAGTCCGAGCCCAAGGTCTACTAAATATAATTTTATATCAAAGAATTGGCCATTCCAAACTGCTCCCCTCCACGTGCTTGCGAGACCTCCGGACAAGCATGCACACGGACACGGCCGAACAAGCTGAAAAATACAAAACAAATCCAGGCAGGCCAGTAATTTTCCAGCATGCAGCTTCAGGAGACCTCCAGGCAAGTACACTTTAAACCTACATTAAGTATGCACGAGGCATACAAAAGATTCTCTGCCCTGAACAGGCAGCTTGATGAGATTAGTGCTTCTGACTACTCAAATGTCAAGCACTCTCCCTTTGCATACTGTCGGCGCTATTGACAGCGCCATCAAAATCCAATCATGCTAAATACTGACCTTTCGGAGGTTTTGTCTCCAACCCGAAATCTATCGTTTTCCCCGGGAATGGACTACCCTACAGGCACATTTTCCCCTATGAGAACCCCTGGTTTTGAGCACTTCTTCGGATCACTCGTGACTTCCATCCCGCCTTGCTGCTGCTCCGTTTGCCGAGCCTTCCCATCAGCTTCCACGTGCTGAGAATCTCCGCTCCAACAGACTTTCTTCAAGCTACCCAGGCTACAGGATCAGGTGTAGTATTCCCCCTGAAAAATCCTTCCTAAAATCCCCTATCTACTTTCCTCCCTTTATTTTCTTAGGTCTGTGTGTGTAAGGAAGCAAGTACGCAGTGTTTCTTAGTTTCATGTGAGTGAGCACACAAGTGCGCAGTGATTTTTCAAATAAAAGAACATAATTATAACTTTATTGTGTCCTGACTTGGCCTGACCCTGTAAACATTGGGTTAAAGATCTTGCTAGGTTACCCTGCCTCTCGTAGTGCTACATCTTGTGCTCTGGCTAATTCCCATTCCCCATTATTTGGAGCACATTGAGGGGTCCCCTATGGGACCCCAGAAAGCAGGGTAACAGAGTGGTGGAGTAATGTGGGCAACCCCTGTACCCCTAATTTGAGTGGAAGTTGTGACCCGCTCAGGTCAGGCTGGTACAGACATAAGGAACGGCCGAATCTGAGTCTCAAAGTGATAGGAACATGTGCGAGTGAGATCTGTGTGTCTGAGCTCCAGGAGCTAATCTATCTGGGTTGAAAATCTGCACCCCTTTCTCTCTTGGTTTGTGTGTGGCAGCCGCCCCGGCTTGGTCACTAGCTTCCAGGCAGTGAATCAAGTCCGATAGCAAGGGTTGTGCACAAACTGTCCCGGGAATCACTTCCCTAACTTGGGGACTATCGTGGGCTAACAGAATATACTGCCTTGGAGTATGGTGGAGTCTCCTTCTTTGGAGATTTTTAAACAGAGGCTGGATGGCCATCTGTTGGAAATGCTTTGATGTGTGTTCCTGCATAGCAGGAGGTTGGACTGGATGCCCCTTGTGGTCTCTTCCAACTCTATTACTCTATGATTCAATCTACAGCCAAGGGGAGAAAAACCCATTTTGGGGTAGAGTGTTTGTGGCAAAAATTGTCCAACAGCTACAGCAGTTGGTGTTGTTCTTCTCCTAGTATTCTGTATGTACATAGTAGATACAACCACTCACAGGTTTCCAGGTCCTATGCTTCTATTGAAAATTGTGGAAAACTCGCCACCTGCCCAGGGAGAGTTTTTTCCCCAGGCCTTAAGCTGCTGCCACTGCCACCATGGTGTCAGCAGCAAGATGAATGCTGGTGTTCCACACCCTGCCTTGCTCCAAATGGTGTGACGGGCCAAAGTTGTATATATTCAATCACTCTGTCCCCAGCCCCCTGTGTTTTTAATGCACAAATATTGTGCAGGCAAATACCATCAAACTGAGCCAGTCAGCTCTGGTGCCACTTGGGAATGAAAGAATGGCCAAGCTTTAAAGCTACCTCACACACAAATATCCCAACTGTATTTTCTCATACCCTCCAAGCTCCATAGATCATCTGGAACAGTCTTGGTTTATCTTCTACACTCCTGGTTATACAGTGGGTGTCAGAATGTTCCTCTTTCCCCCTCTCAGCCATTGTACTGCTTGCTTTTGCTACTGTTATTTGTCGTTAGGTACTGCAAAGTATTCACCTCCCTCCCTTTTCATTGATGGTAACAACACCTTCATTCTTACCCATCATGGAAAGAAGAGAGAAGGACAAAGAATGTGGCAATAGCAACAGCAGAGGCGGTGGCTCTAGCACACATCCTCTGTGCTACTGCTGCTTCACTTCCCTAGCCGTTTATTTCCCAGCAGCTTTAACTTCTCTGCAGGTGCAAGGGGATGGTTGCTCATACTGGTCCAGTGAAAACAAGAAGAAGGTGATCTAGGAAAAAAAAGAAGAAGAGGAAGAAGTAGAAAGCTTGAAAAGCAAAGTAGCAGCAATGGTGAGGTGGTGTGAATGGCTGCCCACAGCACTTGCAGTATGATAGAGCAACTATTAGTTCTTTTGCCACGGGCTCACTCCTTTCCTTTCTTTTCCCTTTCTTTCCTGCTTCCCCGATGTCACCATGCATCCTCCAAACCATATGAAGGAACAGGGCTGCTTGCTTCTTGAACACCTAGATCTTCAACTTTATGTGGCAGTGGCAGTGGCAGTAGCCAGGCAATGAGGGATTTATTTTGTTCCAGTTTGGAGGTTGAAGGGCGTATTCTCTTTCAGTGCCACTTGCCTGAAATTTGTCTTCCTGGCTGGAGATTTAGGAAAGTACAGCAATTCCTTGAGACCTCAGCCAGCACCCCGAGACCTGGCAACTCTGCATCAGAGCAGAATTTAAACCTATTCCTTTTTTCCACAGTAGCTTCCCCCTTTCTAAATCCATACTATGACAGACTGTGACAGGGCCTACTTCTTTCTCTCTCAGATGGGTATGGCAGCTCCCCAATCTGACAAGGCACCCTGTCATTTTCCACGCAACTCTGCCTTTCCCCTAACAGCGCCACCTTTGTGTAAAGGGTGAGGCCTTTCAATGGTTATTAAGAATCTCTCTATAGTTCTATGCTGGCGTGTTTTCTGTGTGTCTTTAAACACTGTATACCACTCAGCTGAGTCAGTATTTATAAAAATAAACTATAATATTTATTAAAATAACATACAGAACAAAGTATTGGAGTTCAAATGCAGATCAAAATTAATACAGTTCTTCAGAGTACTTTTAGTCAGTTTCCTTCTATCTTTAAACTCTCATATAAGCACAAGTGTCTTAAACTACTTTTTGGTTACACTCTTACCAAAAGCTCAAATTTTGGTTACACTCTTACCAAAAACTTACCCCCAATTTAGGTCACACTTCTTCTTCTTTTTTAATATATATAATTTTATTAAATTTCACGAATAAAAAAGGATTCTTTAACTTGTACTTGTTACATGAATTATTTCTGATCTTCCACACTGTTCTGGTCAACTTTTCCCACAGTTTACTCCACATATTACATTAATGCATCACAATATAATGGTTTTCTCAACTGTTTGAACAGACATTTCCCTCTCCTACACAATCACAATAAAGTCGTTCTAGCTAGTCAGTTCCCAGCCATCACTCCCTTCTGCTTTACTCAAATCATCTTGTTTCAAGATATTCTTGTTTCTCTTATCTCTTTAAACTTCTGCTATCTCTTTTAGGTCACACTTCCGAGTAGATTCTATAACGGTTTAATTAATCTTCTGCCTCTCTCTAGGCTTCCCTGAGAATTAAGTTCTTTTCCCACACAGACAACCTTCCTGGCTGACCGAGGGGCTTTATTCCAGAGCTCTGTCTGGCTGAAGACTGACAAACGACCATCAGCGCTTGCCCTTTTTATATCTTTTCTCTCTTAGCCACCAGTCCCTCCCTCACACTAATGGGCCGAGTCTGTCCTGAGGAGCTATTCTGGTTGCCTGCCAACCTGTTGCTAGGCTGCTCTGGCACTCAGGACAGCCAGACCCCAAGAACTCCTTCACACAGAATTTTGAAATTAATATATTCTTATATATGCTTTCCCACTGATTAAGGAAGGAACTGCATTATAGGCATATATATAAGCTCCAAAAGCTCTGTCAGACCTGTTCTGTCCATGATGAAATCAATCAATGTACCGTAATTATATACATTTAATTGTCCTACTTTGAAGACGATTCCCTACAGCTGCTATCTCTGTACCTTTCTACCAAGGGGGTTGCTCACAAATGAGTAATAATGTATTTGTTTTCTTTAACCAGCGAGGAATGTTAAAGTTCTAAAAATGCAATATTCCAAGTTAGGAAAAAGTTTATCACCAGAAGGAAGTCAAAAAATGAATTTTATGAGTTGGTTTTATTACTGTTTCCAAGAAGATATGGCAGACAGTGAAGGAACCAGCATCTTCACTGCTGCCGTTTCTATCACAACAGTTCCAGAGACCATGAGTTCCAGATTCCTGTGAGGTAGAAAAGATGCAGCAGATAGTAAGGAAGTGCCATCTCCTCTCACTGCTACTTTTATCAGCTGGCTGGCTGCCTCCTTTTCCTGTGAGACGCTGCTGAAACCTTCTACTCGAGGAGGAGAACAGTGCAGGATCAGTTCCTCTATAAGAGAAGTGGTGTCATCTGGGCTCTCCAACGATTTATCTGCAGCGAGAGAAAAAGCTAGCAGATTTCTGCAAGAGACCAGAAGCTCTAAATCCTGCCTCCTGAGACCAACAATGTCCAACTATACTATAGCCATTTAAGGAATACTGTGTCAAGAGTACTTCTTGGCTATTTCAACAGATATATTTTTGAACGGTGAGCAATCTGCTTCCCTCACAGTTGGCTCACAACTGCCTATCAGTTGTAGAGTTTGGGTCTGCTGATTGACTTGGTTTGACTTATTGGTGGGTGACTGCAAGCTGTTTACCAGTGTAAATTTGCTACAGTGCCCTGGGGAATGCTATTCCAGGAGATGCCTTTGCCAGCAGGCTTGCTAGGGAATTCCAAACTGATTCACAGCTCACCTGCAATCACATAGACTACTTAGGGAAGTCCATGACGGACCTAATATTTTAGGTCTGGCCACACATTTTTTTTGCGGGTTCAGGGGTATTATATGATGCCTATACATTTCACATGTCATCCGTTCAGGAAACAATATATCTCAAAACAAGCATCTGCTGAGGAAGCTATACATCTCAAAGAGATATTTGCATGTATTTCATTAATTCGGCATATTTATTATGACGGAAGCTAAAGTCTAACCGGTATACCGACATTCTAGTACAATGCTATAACTAAAATGGTCTCATTCATTACACAGAGTACAACTAACCAGGATGGCATTACCTAAAACAGGGATGGGAACCTGTAAAGAAGGAGGGGGCACTTTTTCACCCCCACACTCCTCTGGGAGGCCACACTGGCAAGCCTGAAGCAATCAGAAATGACACAATGTCACTTTCAGTTTGATTTTCAACCTTTTTTTAAAATTGCTTTTTAAAAATGTTTTTACGTATGTGGGTGCTTTGGGGATTATGAAGACAAAGGTGTTAATGTTCTGTACTGGTTTGGACCTATTTTGAGAATTTGGGGTGATTTTTTTAAAATGGGGGTGTCTAGAGGGCTCAGAGACCACAGACTACCCGGACATAATTAAAAGATTTGCCTCTTTGCTGCAGTCATGAGATCATTGGCTCCTAGATCATTGTCTCCTTTTGTCCAGATCACTGAGTCTGATTTCACCAGGTCTGATTTTTAGGTTTTGGGTCCCCTTTTGGGAGAAAGATGGGATATCAATCAATCAATCAATCAATCAATCAATCAATCAAATAAATAAATTCTTTAGGGCCAAGAACAGCTTTCTAATAAAAGCACTATTGCCTGCTCTAGCATGCTTCCCAGGATATCTTCTGACCCCACCATCCAATCAAATATGAATTACAGTGTGCTTTAACAGGGTTTCAACAGCACTGTTTTCTCTACCATTTATTGCCCTTTACTGTTTATTTATCAAATGTTATAGTACAATATAGTACCATGGCACTATGCCCACAGTTTTCAATAAAGCATTTCTATGTAAATATTAATTATCTTAACCCAATAAATGCACAATTCCTTAATCCAATGTACAATTTATTCTAATTTTAACTAATTTTGTATTTAGTATCTTAATAATCTGAAACATGCAGTATATATCACACTACCTCTAACATTTCCCTGAACCCCAGAGCAAGAAACTCCAAATTGTTTTGGAGGAGGTAGTGTGGATGCTTTTGATTGACTGATCTTGAGGATTTTTTTTACTACAGCAGGGGAGTGGTATTTTGGTTTACTTTGCAAATGATTTCGCTCTAACTGTGGGGGCAAGAGGTTATAGAGATGGCAAGGATTTTTTTAAAATTGCATTTGAAATTTCTTCAGCCAGTATCTGTGACTATAATGTAGCTCTGATGTCACAAAGTGAGACTTGCATATTTTGGTCAGTGAAATTCATAACCTTATGAGGCCTGGAATAGCTATGTAAAATTTTATGATAAGATTTATGACATTTTCTTCCACTAGCAGCAAGGGGGTAGTTGAGATCCTGGCCATGTATGGTTTTAATGTCTTTGTTAAAATGTTCATTTATTCGGTTTAGCAGGGAAAGCCTTTAGGCCTAAAAATTGTCTGTGGGCTGAGCCAGACCTTTCCTCCAGAAGGGCCATTAGCCAGTGCAGACCGTGGCCTTGTCTTGCATTAGGTTTGTACTAATAACTCAGAGAGGTTGATAGATGTTTCTCTTTTTACAGTACTGGGCGCATTCATGTGTCACAGTAAGTCAGGGGCTATAGTAACATGTTGTGGGTAAACCACAAACTACAAAATAGATGACCAAGCATAACGTAACTTGTCTTTCCCATTTGTTTCTCTTTCACCTCATTTGTCGACTCCTGTTTCAGAATGGATAGCTAGAGAAACAAGAGATAAACCATAGCTGGGGTTCCAATTCACAAGAAGTCACGATTGAAACAGCTGGCGATTATAAGCTAGCAACAAGCCCTGGGTTTCGACAGTGATTTGTGGATAATTAACAAACCATGGCTTGTTACCAGAGGTGGGTTTGCATTACAAGAAGCAAGATTTCAACAGACCATGGTATTTCATGACACTGGACTATTATAGTGCTATTATTCCACTTTCAACATCCTACAGAATCCTGGGGTTTGCAGTTTAGGGAGGGGCCTTTGAGGCCCCTCCTTAAATTGCAAACTGTAGGATTCCATGGGATGTTGAAAGTGGAATAATAGCATTATAACAGTCTAGTGCAGAAATGGCCGTAGTCCACTGCTCAAGCCAGTAAACTACTCTGGCTCTCACAATGGCTTTCATGACCTAGAGATGGCTAATAGCTAGGAAGAAGCTGGATATTTCTTAGAAATGTTATGAGTAGAGAAAACTATTGGCCTTCTCCTCCAAATAAAAACAAGCTTAAGTTTGTCCCTGGAACATCTCAAAAACATGGGGAAGTGGGAATTCAAAGCAGGATCAATAAAAGACCAACCAAGTGCTGCTAGCATGTAGAGATTCCCAAAGGGGTTTGGTAACTCTCCTCTTGTGTTTTGTTCTTTCATCATTAATACCATCAGTGTTTTAGATAAGTCATCTGAGCACACATATCCCATGAATGCTGATTGAGGGCATAACATGAACTAATGATAGCATGGCTAAGTAAATGCCATGTGGGCAACTGATTGGTTTCCACCACAGTTCACAGCTATTCAGGCAGGGATTAATTTACTCTGAGTGCTGATCATAACTCTGCTTCGACTTGCAGGTATAAGGAGAAATTGCCTTCCAAATGCTTTCAAGAACGCATTGTTAATAAAGAGAGGTTCTCTGATGCCCTCAATGGCCAGCGATGGAGATTTCTGAAAAGTGGCTTAGATGATTTCAGAAATGGCTGCCCTCGCCCTTCTGACAATATAGTCATTCGAGGTAAAATGGGACCTGTACCGATAATTCTACATTACAAAAAAACGGATGCTTCCCAGATTGTACCATATAAAGCCACAGAACTACAAACCAGAAGTGAGGTTATTTACTCCAAGCTCAGTCCAGCACAGAAAGCAAAGAAAGATTATATAGCACAGACAGAACGCTGCCTGGCCCAGCATCCATTAGCACTTTATCCTCATTTGGAAGAAAGCATACCCTCAGAGGTAAGAATAATATCAGATTTGCCTTCAGTGTCCTTACAGTTTAGAAACTGGAGATTTGAGTTTCCTGATCTTGAATTTCCCAGTTCCAGTCTTTAACAAAATGTAGCCCAGAGAAGCAGGGAAAATATTTTAATCATTTACATTTTTGCCAGCTGTAAATCTAGAAGCAAATACCTTAATTTTTATTTTGCTGAAACAGTCTGCGACTATTCCATAAGTCTTTATTTTCTGCTGTGTAAAAGGTGAGTTTCGAATGTTCAGCAAAGTTTACTTGCAACGCTTCATATCCGAGTTACATAAAACACCTCAGCTGGCATTCTGTTAGTCAGTTAACAATGTTGTAAATTCGACTTATGAACATGTAACTGTTTCCTATTCACATTTATGACTGTAGTACCATTGCCATGACTGTAAATGCACTTTGAAAGCCAGTCAGCTATCCTGAGCTACAGAATTCCATGGCACTGGCAAGCAGGGCACTGAAGAATCATGTTACCAGCCTCCTCTTGCCAATGACCTATGGTGTGAGGACCAAAGCAGGATCCTAACACAACTCTTCAATGTACCATTTCTTGCTGGTAAGAGGGAGCTTGTCACATCATCCTGCAGCTTCCCACTCACCAGTGCTGCAGAACTCAGTCACTGACTGGCTTTTAAGGTGGGTTTCAGTGGCTGGATCAGGAGATGGAGCCTAGCCACATTTCGGATGCAGAATCTTGGCTCTCAGATTTAAGCCAGGTTTTACTCCAAGAATCCAACAGCTGAGCTTACTTCAACAAGGCAAAGCAGAGCTTTGCCTTTTACCCACCGCTAAGTTAATTGGTTTACAAAAGTTGAGCTAATGTTGTCCTTTAGATATGGTCACATTAAGGTTACAGCTGTATTTTGTTTAATAAGTAAAGTAAAGTAAGTAAGTAAGTAAGTAAGTAAATAAAGTAACATAAATAAAGTAAAGTAAAAAAAGGAAGTCCTTAGATATTACAGTATTTCAAGCTGATTAGTTGGTCAAGAACTGTCTTCCACCTTATATTTTAATTAAATTGTAAAGCCCTGAGATGAAATAGAAAGTGTTTTGCTTCAGTTAAAGAAGGCCAGCACTTAAACAACTTTACTGCCAGTATAAAACATAGGATACACAGGATGGTATTCTCCAACTCAATTCCTCCAACTCACTCACTGCCAAATTCTCATCTAGACCAGGCTCAGCTTTTGGAATAAGGGTCCTACTCCCTTTTGTAGAGAGGTGAGACTAACCTTAGATCTCCGAACAGCACGTCTCAGTGTTCAGTGTGTATTTGAGAAATGACAGGAGTGTTTTCTCACTTGCTGATGGGCAAGAGAACCTGGGTCTGAACCAGTAGTTGCAAATTCATTGCCTCTGACTCCAAAGTGATGGACGGTGCTGTGATGTAGCTCTTGATTCTTAGACATAATTAAGTACAGTTATTAATGTAAACAGAGGCAAACCCCCTAAAGGCCTGAGAACTGAGGTGAATGGTCAGTTATGGTCTACTGATGTGTTTTTAATGAAAGCAGGAAGGCAAAAATCTTGTTAGAGCTGACTCACCTCCTCCTCCTCCCTCTGCCCAAGGAATATGTTAGTTAAGTAGTTTGGTATGAGAAAAACAAAAGCAAGTATAGGTCCCCCTAGTCCAGTGGTGGGCAAAGTGTGGGCTGAGGTCTGTAAGAAGCCTCATGAGACACTTCTGTGGCCCCCAGGGTTCCCCAAGAATAAAAAAAAAAAAAGGTCACTTCTGATTGTTCTCCTGGGTCTAAAATGATTGAGGTGGGGTAGGCAGAAGCCCTCCAAGCCGCCTAGAGGGTGTTAGGGGGATTTGGGGCAAAAAAAATTATTTTTTGTAAGGGTGTGCAACCCTCCAGTACACCACTGTGGCCCCTCATTTTTCACAGTTGCCTGTCGCTTCCCTAGACTTTCAAATGTGATGGACTAGGGATCTATTGGAGCGTTTATGCTTTGAGCTCCCAAGTTATGTTAAACTTCCATGTGTGTGTAAATAAATCTTACTTCACAGAAACACTATAAAACTCAAATGACCTCTGCCCAAGGAACTGAAGTCTGTGTAAACACTGGAACCCCTAAAATGTAGAATTGAGGTGCACACACACAACAATATTGTAAGTAAAATAAGGTGTCAGAAAAGGTAAATCTTGCATATTATGCAAAGTGATGGCCAATTTTAAAATGTTTAAAATTAGATCCAAAAGGTAAAATTTATACAAGATAATATGTAAATGTTATAGAAAGAAATAGTGCAAGATTCTCTGCCTATCTTATCTGAGTGCCAGACTCTTTGCATTACTTTTATACCGAGCAGTGCCACTTTCATAGTTTGTCATATGAAACATGAAGTTGTTTGGAGATCAAAATTCATTAGCTAAATATTTCAGACCATGTTGTTACCGCCCTGGCTAGCCCGAGCTTTGGGGGATATAAAAAGATATCTTTTGATAGCGATAATTCGGCTTCACATATCCCTTCCACGTGCTTGCGAGGCCCCCGGAAAAGCACGCATACAGGCTCGGCCGATAATCGCCGTAATATTCCAAAACAATACAGGCAGGCCAGAAACAGCCGACTCGTCACTTTAGGAGACCTCAAGGCAAGTACCTTCATTAGGTATGTAAGCAACTCTCAAAAGATCCTCTGCCCCACGCTGGCAGCTTGATGATCTGACTATACAACGCTCAAGTACTCCGCGTTTGCATACCAGCTATCCTATTGACAATTTGGCTGTAACTCAATCATTCAAATTCTGACCTTTCGGAGGCTTTGTCTCCAGCCCCAAATCTATTGTTTTCCCCAAGTCCGACCTAGCCTGCGGTCACAATTCTCCTTATAAAAACCCGACTTTGAGCACTTCCTCGGATTGCTCCCGAGTTCCAGACCGCCTTGCTGCCACATCGCTTGGCGAGCTTCCCCTCAGCTCCACGTGCTGAGATACATCGAACCCCAGCATCGCTCTCCATCTTTTTCTGGACTTCAGGACAGGTTTCCTATCACCCAAATCAACTATCCCCTATCTTACTCACACCTTTATTTTCCTTAGTTATCTCTGTGTGTGTGTTGCTTACATTGTGTGCCTGTCTTTAATAAAGATCATTTATTATTTTCAAACCGGTCTGCTTCTTGAGTTGGCCTGACCCCGTAAACACTGGGTTACAAGATTCCGCTGCGTTACCCTGCCTCTCGTTCTGCCAACCAGTGCTCTTGACTAATTTCCCCAATTTGTGTAATTGCAAGATTATTTAGGTGTCCCTCCCAGGACCCCCGGAATACAGGGTAACAATGTGTGTTTCATTTACCTTCCTCTCAGCTTTTCCATGATGTTGTGAAGCTCCTGGATCCTGAGATGCATCTGAGTAGAGACTTGGTCCACGAGAACAAAACTGAAGTGAATGTTCCCTCTACCATTCAGTATCAGGTGAAGCATGACAGAAAACCAGAAACACGCTACACCCCAACTGTCCCGTGAGTAGTAGACTGTGTAATACAAAGGTGACTGATGTTCCCTAAATTGATCTCTTGATTTTGAAACCTTGAAGTTGTTTAATGTGTGATGAAACATGGTAGTGAAATTTCTTAGGTTATATAGCTGGAGTCCACAGTACCTCAAAGACCGTATTTCCCTATATGAGCATTCCCAAGTTTTAAGATCTGTGGGGAAGGGCTTTCTCTCTGTCCCACTACCATCACAGGTACAATTGGTCAGGATATGCAAGAGGGCCTTGTCAGTGGCTGCTCCCAGGCTGTGTCATTTCCTGCCATGGGAAGTTAATTTGCTCTCCCTCTGGTTTCTGCCCACCAAAAGACAAAGGACCCTTCCAGACTGGTCTAAAGAATTGTGAATTCTAGCAATATAGCTCCTTGAGTTTTGTGAGTTGTTTTTTCCTGCAGATCCACTTGTCCCATTCTTTTTGGAGGCTGTTTGTAGATTTTCTTAGATCTGTACCAGGGCTCTTCCAGACATTAAAAAAAAAATTAGGGGTATGGTTTGCTCAGGTGGTCCAATGGTTTGAAGGGCAATTCCCCCTCCCTTTTTTCTTTTTAGTTTTTTTTTCTTGAAGTTATATTGTTAGTACTGCAAAAGTGCCATTTCACTGATTTTTAAAAATTAAAAAAAGAAGAAAGGAAACTTTTTTGTTACAATATGTTTTGCAATTAAAAAGAAACCTGCTCAAGGATTGGAATAAAATGTTGCTGCTGTTGCCAGGAATTGCCAGAAAATAGTCTGGGATAAAAGAAACATCATTCGGATATTCTTATTTTAAAAAAACCCAAAAAACCTTGGGAACTACAGCAACAAACACGGCAATCTTGTGACCTATTTGTCCTGTCTAGAGGAGCACAAATATCTTTCTATTTAGGCAGCTTTTAGCTAGTAACAAGTTGCTGTAAGATGGTCTAATTAATGGGGGAGGGGCAATACTTTTATCCTCACTGTCATGTTTTAAATGCTTTTAACCTGTTCTAAATGAATGCTCTTTTTAATAGGATAGGTTATTTAATTGCTTTTTATACATTTTGATTATAGTGACTGTATTTTAAAGCTGTATTTTGCTTTAACCTGGGTCAACTATCTGAGGTGTCATACTGGGAGAAAGGAAGGATATAAATAAAACAAATAAATAATAAACACTGGGGAAAGCTTTGCATTTGCAATCATAGCCTTTTCTCCATGATCAATCACAGCAATTTTCTAAGTGCTGTGCAGCATTTCCATGTTACTTTTTAAATTGCAATAACGCAGAATTTCGTCTGAACATGCAGTGATGGTCCTGGAAGGAACATGGCTCAGCAGCTGAGCCCTACTGCAAATGGTTACCTGGAACTGCCTACCCTCCCTTCTTAAAAAACAAAAACAAAAACAGCATTGCGTCCCAAGCAATTTCTGACTTCAAAGGCCAATACCAGCACTCTGAACTGAGCTCAGAACCAGGCATGCAGCCACTGGGGTGTTTGTTTCTACTATGGCAAGATATGATCCACATCTTCAGTATGAGGATGTCTGATGAAGTAGACTTAAGTCTTAGGCTACCAACTTCTTCCTCTCAGTCTCTAAGGTGCTACAAGATCTCTTCATACCTTCAGTGTTCTGTGTTGGTATTCAGTGCTCTGAATTTTCTAGTCCAACTTCAAAGGCATGAAAAAATCAAACTAAGGAAACAAATGCATAGAAACAGCACAAAAAAATTATGTGTGGCGCTGACTTGAATATCAGCATGTACTGATGCTGTACAGTAGTAACAATGAGATATTATCAGTCTGACAGAATGTTGCAGACATTTGATTATGACTATCTATTTCTCATTGTCTTTAGGGCATGGCTACCTAAAAAGAAGAACCCTTACACATGGCTTAGCGAAAAAGAAGTGGCTGAAAGAGAAAAAGCAGCGAAAATAGCTTATGTTCCTCCCTTGGATGAGAATGTAAAGCGTGTGACGAAGGAGTTCTGTGAATGGGTCAGTGCAATGGTAAGCTAAGGGATTTGTAACAGGAAAATGCAGAAACCAGTTGTTTACAAGATAATTCAACACCATCAAAAATGTAGCTTGATATGTACATAAAGTTTAAGCAAATTCTTTTCTGATGCCATGAACCTATGTGAATTTGAAAGGCTGGATATTTTAAAGCAGTATTTTTCAGGGTGGTGTTCCATGGACCAGTGCTGGTCCACAGCCATTTTCTAGAAAACGTTGAAACTTCTGTAATAATATGGCAAAAAATGGTACCAGTCCATTTTTTGGACTGTGGGAAAAAAATCCCTATCTGCTATATCAAATAAGAGCCAGTGTAGTGTAGTGGTTTGAGCATCAAACTACGACCCTGGAAACCAGGGGTTTGATTCCCTGCTCATCCATGGAAACCCATTGGAGAACCTTGGGCATGTCACACACACTCAGCCCCCAGAAAAAACCATGATAGGTTTGCCTTGGGATTGCCATAAGTTGGAAACAACTTGAAGGCACACAACAACAACAACACGTCAAATGGTTTGAGAAACATTGTATGGAGTAGTGGGGGTGATTTCAAGTTTGCATTTGGTTTAAGGGTTTATGTTCAACACTTCAAACCATTTCCACAAAGAATGTCTCCCCAGTGTGAAATTAGGAAAGCAACTGGATATTAATGGTTAACTATTTTTATTCCTATTTCAGTTAATATAATAAAATCTGTGGAGTATAGGATTTGACCTTTGTGCCACCTACCCCATCAGTGACTCAGTAAAGATAAATGTCATCTTTGTGTAATGTCATGCTTTAATTTAGCTCTCTTGTGCTCACATGAGTGCTCTGTATACTCCTTTTTAAACCAGAATGTAGAAACACATAAAGAAGAACTTTGACATACTTCCTATGCTTGTGCAACTAGGCATGTTAAAAAAAGGAAGAAGAACATCTGAGAAAGGCCTTCCTAAAGAAGCTTGATGATTCAGCACCAATGAAAGTTCACAGGGTGATTCACACATAGGATGATTTGTTCAGTATTGTGAACACCCAAAAATAGTAAAGGGAACATGTGTGCATGTATCTGCCTTTCAGTTATCAGTTGACTTATGGCAACCCCATGAATTTCATTGACTTTTTTTAGGCAAGGAATACTCCGAAGTGGTTTTGCCAGTTCTTTCCTCTGAAATATAGCCTACAATACCTGGTATTTGTTGGCAGTCTCCCATCCAAATACTAACCAAGACTGACCCTGCTTAGCTTCCAAGATGGGAGGAAGGAGTAAATGTTTTGTTTCTAGCAGTTGTGGGTAGACAGATAAGAATATGATGCTTTTTGAGGGAAGGAATCATCCTGAAAAATAAATGAGAGACATGCAGTTCTGGAACATCCTCTGTGGAAGAATGGTGGGAACAAAGAGACTCATAACAATATAAATAATATGATTTATATTTCACAGTGTACTGCATAATATATTCATAATATAAATAAGATGAATATGACTAAGTCTGGATCTAATTTTTTTTTTTTTTTGGTCTGCAACTAGCAGAATCAAAGGATAAGCTTTTCTTGGTGGCCAACCGTGGGGGGAAGTATAAGGTTGAATCCCACAGTGGAAGATACTAAATTATTTTAGCAGCAAACTAACTGCGCTTTAAGAATATCTGTGTAAATGCACTATACTCTAAAGACTGTAATATTGTACTCACACCTAACTAGTGAGTCTTAACAGCTGGCAAGCTTAGGCCAAGGTGGGCAAGTCCTTAAAATTTGCCCTGGAGTACACTGGAATGGGTGACCACAATCACCAGTTTCTTACTCTCTTCTAAAACATGTATTCATATTACCATCTTCCTAGACATACTTTCTCTACTGAGTGTTTGCACTGAAAAAAACAGCTGCCTCTCAAAAGTCTCTGTTTGGATTATAATTCTAGGGTGGTGAAAATAATATTGATGAAGCTACCATCATGGAATTGTTTGACACAAGGTATGAAACCAAGTCCAAGGCTTCATCACCCATTAAAACAGTGGAGCTGTATCATGTGCCAGGAGAACTGAGAGAGTGTGAGGGAAAAGCCCCAAGCCAAAGATCTACTGAGAGCCATATCAAGGTAAATTGAAGCTGCAATGCCACAAACATTAAAATAATAATTGGAGATACTCAATATGCAGGTTTTTATGCCACCAAAAATACATAACTCTCATGCTCTTGTGCAGTTCTCTTTCATTTTAGAGCAACTTGTACAAGAGAAATTATCCATTGCATTTGTCTGTCCCCTTAACCCCTGTGGCCTTTATGGAATCCAAGTTCCTTTCTCCTTTGCTGCAGGACATATGAGATCAGGCCCCGGCTAAAGCCATGTTTACTTACTTACATAGATCAAAGAGTCACATCAGGTTAACTACAAACTGTGTGCCTTCTCTCCTTTACTGTCCTTATTGAGCCACTTTGTTTGTTTGTTTGTTCCGTCCCTATCCTTGCCTCTCAGCCCACTTGTCCTGTCATTCCTGCATTTTGGCTGCTTTTGGTTAAAAGAAAACAACAACAACATTGGCAGGAGATGGGCACAGCTGCATGTTATGTCTGATTTGGGGCCTTACAGTTCTAGCCTCACAACATTATTCAGCATTAGGAAGTAGGCACGTCTCTTCCACAGAAGGATATTCTTAGATTGCCACTCGGTGGTTGCTCTACAGTACTGCATCCATTAAGATCTGCAGCCCTACAGCTTCTCTGTTCATAAAGTACGGATAACATTGTAGAGATGGGCTATAGCTGAAAGTGGACACACATTCTCGTTCACTAAATTTATTCGCAGTCCATTGCTTCCAAGCCTACCAGACAGAGTATTCTTTGTCTGTTGGTTGCTTGATGTAGCGCTGATTGGTGTTCAGGAATAGGCAGTGTGCTGCTTCTCTCTATTTTGAACTAAGTCTGCCATAAGTTTTTACCATTGGCCATGCTATTTGAAGTGAATAGGAATCGTAATCCAAAATATGTGGAGAATATCAGTCTGTCCACCTATAAATGGATGCTGATATGATACCCTCCAACTGTCCTGATTTAGCAAAGAAATTAATCCACTGTCATCCCATTTTTTCACAAGCTTTTAAAATGTCCCAGTTTCTCTCTCCTCCTCCTCCTTTGTCCTCGGCTTACCTCCATTGATGCAAACAGAATTCAAAGTGCAGAATTAGTTTCCTTTCCATTAACTCAGCAGAGGGAGAAGAGAGGGGGGCAGAGTCTTGCTCTTTTCAAGAGGCTCCAAAAGAAGCAAACTTGCTGCAGATTCTCATAGTTCTTGCGTTCCTCATCATTGATAATTTTTGACGTCTTGACCACACTGTGATGCTGCCATATGTGTCCCATTTTTCTTCAATGAAATATTGGATGGTATCTTATCATGCACTAATGAGACATTCTAAATACAAAATGCATCGTTTTGAAATAACTGTGTAAATTGTGTAAAATTGTGTAAAAAATAAATTGTGTAATTGTGTAAAAAATAAACCTAATGCATATTATTTTTAGAGGACACCTTCAGAGCCCAAATGCAAAAAGATTAAATATGGAGCCTGGTACCTTCATCCCAAGAAATGGAAAAAGAAAAAAGCAACAGAACGGGATGAAATTCCTGATTGTCTCCAGTTCTTTCTAAATTTAAGGAAAAAGAATATCCCAAAGGTTAGTGAAAATATCCACAGAACTCTGTGCTGTATAATGCAGGTTACTCAGGTAATCTGTAGCTGAAAGCAGCTCAGAATCTTGAGTGCTTTACTTAGTTGTTTTGCCAAACCTGTGTAGAATTCTTCCATTTTCTAATGGTCTTTTGTTTAAAAATATTCTGTTCCAAGATCTGGCAAAGTAACTTAATTTTCATAGAGAGGAAAGAAAGTGAATAAACTTTATCCATGTTCGTGGCAGCAAAATGTTCTCTGTGGATCCCAAACTTATCAGTGGGTCTCTCTCCTGCCCCACATTTCTGTACTGGGCCCCCCTTTTTTAAAAAAATATTACCTTTTATTCTATCCCCCTCATCATCTTGTATTTTCCACCTAGAATGCCTGTAAAGTCATCTCACTCAGCAGCATGAAGGCAGAAAAATATGACAGCCTTCAAGTCTTTTCGATGGTATCTGTTTCCCCCAACAAAGCTCCAAAATAATTTAACTTTGGGCTTGCTGTGGGCAAATTGATGATGTTATCCAAAAACCACTTCAGACTGTAGTACCCAAAAAATAAACATAGTTTTGATGATGTTGATGATGAGCTACCCAATGAGCTACCCAGGCTATTTGGACCTCCCGCACTGTTTTCTTGCAACATTGATGTAGTTACTGTAAATGTTTGTTTAGACATCCTGTGTGGTGTCGTGGTTTGAGTATTGGACCAGGACTCGGGAGACCAGAGTTCAAATCCCTGCTCAACGACGGAAACTCACTGGGGGTTCTTGGGCAAGTCACATCTCTCAGCCTCTGAGGAAGGCAACAGCAACCCCACTGAATAAACCTTGACTCCAAAAACAAAACAAAGCAACACAAATTATAGGTTCACCTTAAGGTTGCCATCAGTCTGAAATGACTTGAAGGCACATGACAATAATATGTTTGTTTGTTTGATATCCTGCTTTTCTCCCAAATGGAATTCAAAGTGGCTGTTGGAATTTACCAATCAAAACATGGGCTGTTGAGCTTTAAGCCATTTCCGCACTAGACTGTTTTAGTGCTATGATTCCACTTTCAACATCCTATGGAATCCTGGGGTTTACAGTTTCGGGAGAGGCAGCCAGCCCAGGATTCCATAGGATGTTGAAAGTGGAATCATAGCGCCATAACAGTCTAGTGTGGAAATGGCCTTAGTTGACAAGTATTGTGCTTGACAGGCTACCAAGTGATATGAATCACCATACCACATATTTGATCCAATTTCACAGCACACTTCACTTGATGTGAAGTCAAGCAGAGCCAGGCCTGGTTTGTACTTGGATGCGAGGCCACAAGGGTCCATCAGGGATGTCCAGATAGGCTAAGAAGAATCCCTTTTGAAACCCTAGAGAAATGGAGCTAGTCAGAACTGGCAGTAGTAGGCTAGATGGACCAACGGTCTGACTCAAGACAGCTTCCTATGTTTTAAGAAAGTTTAGTCTTGGAGCTTGATTTACAGTGGCTCAGATTTCCACACATGGACACCACATTATTCATAAGCAGAAAGGAACATGTACACATAAAGAGCATCAATCTTTTATCAAGCACCTCCATCAGATTTCCAAGGAAACTACCAATGTCACAGAGAGTCTTGCGCAGAGTAACTCAACTCCATGTATATTTCTTTCAGACTCACTTCCCACACTGCAGACTTTTCCTTTGACTACTGCTCATATACAGACCGGGCTCACAGCTCCTTCACTTGTCTAATGGGTAGGGAGGAGATAATGCTAAGTCATCTCCACCCATCGCCTGTTTAAACATATTACCTCAGCGCAGACCACACTAATGATTCAAGTGAATGATTACAAAAGTTGACTTACAAAAATCTTAGATCTCCAAAGTATCAAATTGGAAGGATCCTATAAATGTATCTTGACTAATTCACTCCTTCACAGGGTTTAAGTATTAGCTTCATGTTCAAAATTTGATGAAATCTTTTGTAGGACCAAGTTGATGAAATGCCACTCCATGGAACCTACGCTTTTGAGCAGTTCCTGGAATCAAAAGGCTACAGGAAGCCAGCGGTGAGTGAACCTCATTGGCCAGAATGACCAAGATTTATGCAAACTGGAGATCAGAACTGGAGCCACTGCAGCTTTATGGAGGCAATGTTTTATTGTGATCATTGGTCACTCTACATCAGACCTGGAAAATCTGTGACCCACCTAGCCTGATGCGGTCTATCAGTAACACATCAGAGTTTGCCAACTGCTTGGCCACTTCCTGTTCTTACAGCCTAGTTGAGCAGCAAAACCAGGATGTTTATTGTGCTTCTGACAGGCCATCTAACAATGTGATGAGCCGTGCTCAGTTTGATGGGTGATAAGTTGTCCAGGCCTGGTCCAGGTCACCACACTCAACCCTATGGTTGTCTCAAGCCAGAGAGCTGGGGCAAGAGCTGCATTGGTCTGGCACAATGAAAACCTCATGGGGACTATGCAGATCTTGTCATCAATTGATAGTATTCAAAAAGGCTGTCAGTTAAGGATTAGCAAACTCTAGTCCCAACTGGTCTAGTGATCCAGTGGAGGGGGAGGGGGGAGCATAATGTCCTGAGCACAAGTGAATCCAGCTGGTTCTCATTTGAGCAGGCCTTCATATCCACAAGCACTAAACAAATGGGGTCAAGTCTGTCTGTGACCAAGGCAAAAGCCAAACCTGAATTGGAAGCTTTTGTTGTTTTACTACAAGGGTGTACTATGGGGGAACCATGTGGGAAGTGCCCACAAATAAGATACTGCAGTGTTAATGGAGTTGATTAAATTATTCTGGGACCTCAGAAGACATCTCAGGTTTTCATGTCTGCCAACCCAAGTGCCCACCCCAAGAACAATCAGGAGACAGATGAGAAACTTCCTAGTTTAAGCCTTCCAATTCCACCAAATCTTTAACCCAGTACCTCTCTTTGTGGATGTCATTTCAAAAACGTCTCATTTACTACTAATTAGAGGTTAGGAAGTTGCTGTGTGGACACATGAGGAACAGCAGCCTTATCCAGAGAAAAACTGTGAACAAGAAAAGGAACACAATGAAGAAGAATTACATATTGTTATTTTATGGAGAACTGCTACATTTTGGAGCTCACAGACTACGGGGATTTTGGTCTCTAGTCTGTGGGATATTACTGAGCAATACTGTTATGAAACTAGGCACATTGATATTGTTGTTTGAATATAAAGCTGGACAGAGATAATAGTTTATATAAGTCAAACATGATGTCAGACCACTGTGTGATTTTAATACTTAGCATAATTATAACACTAAAATATTCAAAGTGTCTCGCATGTCCTAGCTCAATATTTCTTTCATCAATCTTGTTTTATACAAAATTACTATTCTCTCCTTATGACAAGAAAAGGCTGAGAGGGAATGGCATATCAATGGCCACTCAGCCAATTAATGCATGGTAGAGATGAGATTTGAACCAGACACTTCTTGATTTACAAAGCTTTGCCTCTTTTATATTTTCATATGTATTTCTTTTGTTCCATCTTTAACCAAGTTGATTTCATGGGTTTTTGAAATGATACATAAACTATCATCTGGATCCAGCCTTATAATCATCTGTTTTAAAAAACTGTCATAAGTTTCACTGTAGTTTTGTGCCATGTGATTCACTCTCCATAAGTTGCTTTGTGATGAATTACAGTTACATATTTTTCAAAAGCAGGATAGCAGCCATTATCTGAAGGCAGATAATCCCCAATATGGAATTTAATAAGGAATTTTTCAGAGAGCTGGGCTGTAGGGAGAGAGTGCAGCCATACATAATGTTAGTCTGATAGTGGTTTCTCCCTTGCAAGGCAACCTCAGGAAAAGGTGATCAGTAACAGAGAACTGGAAAGGAGAAGTGCTTTGCTACCAGCCCATTTCTCTTGAAATTCCACACAAACACCACTTTGCACCCTCATCTAACCAGTCCCAGCTTGTTATTTGAAAAGTACTACAGATCTTTTTCACTGTTTGTTTAAAGCAGTGGTGGTGAACATCTGATCCTAAAGGTACTTTTGGACTTCAGCTCCTATCAGCTCTAGCTGAGCAGGAATATATTTCCTAGCATGCTGTGCTGTTTGTGATAGCAGCAAAGAAAATTAGAATGAAGACCCTGAATCAGCTGACATTAGGTCACAAGAAAGCTTGATGGCTTGGAAAGGCTCCCCCTGGGAAATGTTACGAAGTATTTAGAAGCAATGGTAAATTTGTGTTTTAAACGGCTTTAAATGGTTTATAATTTCTGTATACTGTTTATATCTTTATATCTTTTATATGTTATTGATGTATCCTATTGTATTGTATTGTATTGTATTGTATTGTATTGTATTGTTTGCTTGCAGTGGCCTATGTCCAAGAGCAATATTTTGCACCAATTAGTTCTAGCCAGCATAGTCAATGCTTAGGGATGATGGAAGTTGTAGTCTAGTATCTGGAGGGACTGACATTTCCCACCACTGGTTGAAAAGTCACTACATATGTCACATTTTTTGATGAGACACCTAACAGTTTTTCCCAAATGTAAATGTTATAATGGAAATCACAAAGGAAATAGGTGGATTGTGAGCAGAAGTACTTCTTTGCTGATTATGTATCCAGTGGCAAACTTGGGCACGCTGCCATATAATGTGTGAAATAACTCTGAAGGGTGCCACATTGGAAGACAGAAAATTAGTAACAGTTACAGGCTGACCCAGAAGAACAAGAGCCCATGGAATTTTGTTTCAGAACAGATATTGCCTTGGTTATGCTGATGGTGCTGGGATATAGACGGAGGGTGTGTGTCCTTGCTGGCTCCTCTGGATCTCTCTCAAGCTTTGATACCTATGACTTGCATCTTTCTAGTCTGCTCAGCAGAGTGGGAAATAGATGCTGCTCCTTTACAATGATTTCAATTCCTGGGTAAATTTGAAAAACTAGCAGGGGGGGGGCCCTTGTTGTGCCACATGGGCATTGTCCAATAGGTTGCCGCAGGTTTCTATTTGTGTCTCCGTGTGTCATTGTAGACAGTTTGGAGAATGATGTTGTCAGTATGCATCTCCTTGTCCTCACATTTCAGTGAGGCAGCAGAATTTTGGAACCATAGCTTGGAACCAAGAGGCGGCACGGTGTAGTGCTTTGAGCATTGGACTACAGCTCTGGAGACCACGGCTGGAATCCCTGCTCAGCCATGGAAACCCACAGGGTGGCCTTGGACACGTCACACTATCTCAGCCTCAGACAAAGCAAAGGCAAACCCCTGTGAACAAATGTTGCCAAGAAACCCCATGTTAGGTTTGCCTTAGGGTCACCATAAATTGGAAACGACTTGAAGGCACACAACAACAATTTTGATGGGGTTGTGCACCCTTCAAAGAAGGCAGTCTGCAACTGGGCACTCTGTATGTGGCTGTGCTCGTTGGTGGCTACAGATAAAAGTGCTTATTTCTAATTTCACTTTGTGCACTTGCTTATATCCTCTCTTGTAGCAATTGCCAGACTGAACTACTGTCAAGTTGCTTAAACATTCTGGTCAGACCTCCTTTTGATCGTGATTTGGAAGATATTAGTCCATAACTTTTGGCATTCAAACCAAGTAGACTTTGCTTATCTGATGGAACGCTTCCCTTTACCCAGGCCTTCACAAATTCACTTCTGAGGCAGTCCCCCTGCCCTTCTTTGTGTTACACGTATATCCACAAATTGCAGATATTCCAGAATTTCTGCTTGTCCCAAAGCTCAACACAGCAAACAATCTTTTTTCTCATCTCTATGCAAAGGAGGAATAGAGGCAGTTCTTTATTTTGTCAATGTGAAATAAGAACTGCTTTTACTCACTCCAGTGCCCAGCATAAGAGACAATTCCTCTCCTTTTCCAAGTACTCTGCCATGGGCCCACGTCTCATGTGGCACAGAGGCTTTGGAGCATACAGAAGGAGCATGAGAATCTACTATGCCCTCTGTGAGCAGAAAAATAGCAGTCTGGCTACTGAACAGAGTTAAAATGTTGGGCCACCTGCACAAATCCTACCCTGATCTCTGCCAAAAAAGCTCTTCCATGATTACCACACCATCTGAGGTAAATAGAGTTGTCATATATTGAGTTTCTAGGTGGCCACACCCACTGATTTGCAGTGCCCCGAGCAGGATGTTTTTGCTTATCATCCTTGTAGGCTGTTAGGAAAAAAGCGAAGGATGGTTTGTCTGAATTGAACATTTTAAGACAAAGAATAATTCATTTTATTTCTTCCCTTTATATATACTATGTTTATGATTTAGTTTCATTTGTGTTAATAGCATTATATTGTACAGTATTTGAATTACAAGCTTATGAATTAGTTTTATTTATGCTAATAATATTGTATTTCATTGTATTTTGGATTCTATTGTAAACATTTTCTTGTATTTTGGATTTTATTGTAAACCACTCATATTGCTCTATATAAATTGGTACAGAAATTTAATGCATGCCCATGGTAAGACTCAGGAACATTACAATGATAAAAAAGCACCAGCGCACTTCTAAAATAATTAGCTAATAAGTTTCAAGTAGGATTCAGACAGAGCTTAGAAGTCAGTAGTTACAATAACTAGCTAATTATAATTAATACTTCTCTCCAGTAATAAATGTCTAATTACTCTTCAGGGACTAATTACTTTGAAAACAAGCACATCCTCCCCTCCACAATATGTGTCATTTCTATGTTCTGGATTCACATGAGGAGGATTTGAATTGTTGAGATGTGTATAACCCATCTACCCAGCATCTCCCCATCCCTACAGAGAACAGTAACAACACCTTCATTTTACAATGCAGTCCTAAAATGTCTCTCAGTGAGCTTCAGTGAGTTTAGTGGAGTATGTCTAGGTCAATGAGCATAGGATTGCCTTCTCAACTGTTCACATAGAAAGCGATGTTTGCATACCCTGAAGAGGGTTGTGGTCAACTCTTTTTACTGGAAGGAGGCTTTGCAGATTTAGTAACTGCATGCCAGATAGAAATCAAGAAGAATTCACATCTTGCAATATAATTTTTCTTTCACTAAGTTCAGCTGTGGAGCACAATAACACCAAATTGGATCAGGACAGCGGTACTAGGGGTGGGGATGGTTTAACCCTGCATCCCATGCTGTTTTCTTAATGGAAATCCACTGCCCCTAACTTTAATAAAATGTAATAATCTTTATTAAAAACATTTTAATAATAAAATCTCCAATCTATAGCTAACAGCATAAAAGATAGAACTTCCAGTACAAAAATGTCACAGGGCATGGAGCGAGGCGATATATTTGTTTTCTAAAAATAATTTATATTCCTGCCTCCCTTACTAAAGTAGCAGTCAGGGCTACCAACATTGAAAGGAAAAGAAAAGGCAGAAATTGCTTACCAGAATTCTATTTCTAAAACATTGGCCATCCCTTAACAAAGTAAAATACATTTTCATGCATTTTAGTAGAAGAAGCCTCCACTTGCCACCAAAAAAAAAAGAGAGAGAGAGAGAGAGAGAGAGAAGTTGCAGTGGGCACTAAAAACTAATTTGAACCTCTCTTCCTCTGCTGATTGAGAAGGGAGCATCTTTTCCACCTGTCACATCTGCAGGAAAAGTTCTGTCCCTTGTGAAAGAGTGCCCTACGGTCATCTACCATTTTATTATTACTTGACATGCTGTTCTGAAAACCATAATGCACAGTTATGCCATTAACATCCCAGCGTGCACATCCACTGCAAAACAATTTTTCCACAATGAGCAGGGTGGTAGGAATGGGCCATATATTAAAGATAGGTGAGCGGAATTTGAGAGATGACAGTTGCCACAATATGTTTGTCCCTGAAACGACAATCCCACAACTATGTATACCTGACTAGTTGTGCCAGATTGAGACTGAGACAGAAATTTCCATGTTCACCTCATTGAAAGGAATAGAGAATGTGTGCATATTTATATTATTTACTGAAATGTATAGCCCACCTTTCTTTCGAGATGGGATCCAAGATGGACGAAAAGCATAATACATTATTAACCCACTAACATCCCAGGACAGACAGCATCTAATAAAGAGGTACATCCCGTTTGTGCCTGCAGTTCCTAAGTCATAAAAACATAGCATATACACCAATTTCCTTCAGTGGATTTAGTGCCTCTGTCTGGTATAGATGATCTGCTTAAATTCTGTTTTATGCAGAAACACCTCTTTGTAGATCTCAGGAGGCAAAAATGATACACAGGTGCCTCACGGTAGAAATAGGCAGCCAAGGGCAGAGGGCAACAGTGCCAAAACTTTCTCTGTCTCCTTCTCAGTGCCCATATTAATGCATGTTTATACATAATAGGACAAAGGTGTTACCAAATCCAAAAGTTCTGCCACTCTAGCAGGGAAAGTCAAAACCTTTGGGACAAGGAAGATCAACATCAATGTGGTTGAAGAAAAGGTGGCAAGCAGATCTTCATCTGAAATCATGAAGATGATAAGCGAAGCCAAAATAGAGGCATACAAGAGAAGTCTTCACCTTCCTCCCATATCTTATGACATGTACTATGTCAAATCTTAATGCCAATAAACTGTGTTTTAGATTCTTCTGGGATCTACATGCTGTGTGTCCACAAAGTATACATTTTGTTCTTAAACAGTGCTACCACTTTACATTATGTTTTTGACATACCCCAGCAGAACTCAGTGGGTTCTGAGTGGATCCAACATTTCAAACTGCAAGTGGAGAGAGTATTATACTTTAATACTCACTACCTCACATCTCCCTAGCTTGGAACCTGGAGATGCCTTCCCCTCCCAAATACCAGTAGTTAAGGGTGGGTTAGACTATGGGGCATGGATCTCCCAGAGGTGTGATAGCCTAGGCTGGAGTGGGGAAGGTGTGACCCATGTACCACATGTCACACTGAATCACACTTCTGTGGTCCCTGAAGCTCTATGAAGGCTGCCAGCCCCCCATTTTTTTTAAAAAAAAATCAGCCTGATTTTCAGGTGAGCCCCCTCCAAAAAAGAGACCCAGTTGCTTTCAAACCACTGGTAAATGTGGTGGTTTGCCACATACTCAATCCCCTAAAATCAATAAATCAATACAGTGGGGGGAGGGGAATAGCAGCCTCAAAGGATTTCTGACTTGCCTATGACAGTGTGGTCAATGGTGGGGAGAGTCATGGGATGAAAATTGTTCCCCCCTCTGTAGTCACCTACCCATGGCCTAGGTTATTTTTTTAGTTGAATTCTGAGTCAGAAACTGTTGGGAACTGGCTTCTTGATGCAGATCTTGAGCTTGCATGGGAACTGAGTATAACAGATACTGCGCATGCAAATCCTTCTTGTATCTGTGCTAGGGCTGCTCTCATGGAATGCAGTTAGAAAACTGGTGACTACCAATAAGTTGCCTGGGAGAAAGAGTAAAATATGTAGAGATTAAGGCCTCCCATTCCTCACTCTTCACTGAACAGCTGACATAACTTCTGCTTTTCTAATTGATCTTCATGTGCGCAGTGGCTGTGTGAATGTACAATGGGTGATGGGTATGGTAAAAGGTATACCCATATGACAGGCTGAGAACTGAAATATGAGATGGTTATTTGTTTAGAGTACTCTGACATGGGTTGCTAAAGATGCTTTCCCAGGTCTTAGATCACAAGTGCTGAAATTGTAGCCCTCCAGATATTGTTGGTCTGCAGTTCCTATCATCCCTAACAACTGGTCATGACAGGTATGGCTGACAGGAATTGGAGTCCAACAACATCTGAAGGGCTGATGGTTCCCTATTCCAACAGCATATTTACTGTACTTTACTCACCACCTACACATCAATATTGTGGAAACTGTTGTGCCGAGAGCATTACCATGTTTCCTTTTAATATTGCAAGTTCATTTTCTGCATCGACATGACATCTGATGTACAAATGTTTTAAGATGCCATGGAATATGAAGTCCTTATCAAGAAATATGTTGTGACTTATCACAAAAAGCACAGGCCTCCATTTATCTTATTTCCATGATAATATGATATGTAGTAATGCTTTATGTTTATCTGCTTCAGTTTCTTCTGCAGATGTTGGCTGCAACTAGTCCTGACAAGGTAATAGAAGGCAGTGAATTTTCCTCAAGGAAGCTATCTGTGAAGGTCCTTGAAGACCTTAAAGCGCGATCTTCCTCAATCTTTAAGGATTTATACTAGTCAACTAGTGCTTGTTTAATGTTTGTATAACCAAACCGAAAAGTTACTCATAATGAGACCGCCAAAGCTGTCTCATATCTCCCTGCTTTCCTTCACTGGAAATTGCTCAGATTAATATAGTTTGTTAGACATAAAGAGATGTGAACCAAGAAAATGAAAGGACAAGGACATAAGGCCCCCAATATATTAGCTATTAGTGCTAACATGAACAAGCATTAACATCAGTCTGCAATATTACTGGATTGCTTAAACTTACCTATCATACAAGAGGAGAAAGTATTATTCAGATTGTAATATATTTTAGGAGAAACTGAGAACTTTGATTGTAGATATGAATGTAATGTAACTGCAATGTGAAAAACTATACAACACATGTTTAATGCTGGCTATATCTAATAAAATATTTTATTTCACCAGCTCTGTGCTTGACCAACATGATTATCCAATTTTGATCTTCAGTGTAGATATTTTATTTTATTCATTTGGTGGTTGGGGGAGTGGGAAAAGAAAATACTTTTCTCTTGTGCTGCTCTTAACAAAAAAGCTTGCAGGCTACTACCACTTAAGTGAACTCCAAATAAAGAATCCTGCCCTACCAAATTTGTGGACTGAATAGAAGCCTTTTATTCCACTGGAGCCAAATGAACATTTCCAAGCTCTGCCCCCTTCATGAAGAATGACAGTTTTTAAAGTGAAAGTACCCTGAATTCTTCCTAGAAGGCAAGATGACTAAACTGAGATGACATACTTTGAATACATCATGAAAAGGAACAACACATTAGAAAAAACAATAATGCATGTTAAAGTGGAAGACAATAGGAAAAGAGGAAGATCGCGTTACAGAGGGACAGACTGAGCAGGGCTGTTGGTAACAGGGAGACTAATTCTTAGGGTTGCCATAAATCAAAACTGACTTGAGGGCACTATGCTGGTGTAACAGTCTGTCATACCAGCATGGTGCACTTTTTTCATGGTTGTGCTAAGGGAAAGGCAGAAAAATTACCTGTCTAGCCATCCTAACAGAAAGGTACTAGCGCCTGACAGGTCAATTTCCTCAATGCCTGGCTTCCGGGAGACCAAGGGCACCTTGGGAAAGATCCTTCCCAGAGTGCCTTCAGCTTCCCTGCAGGTGTTGAGAAAATAGTTGCTTCGAAGCTGGCAGGTCCAAACCAATTTGGATTTCTCTGCCCCCACCCCACCTCTGGGTGCTCTGCCCTTGGCTTTTTTACCTTTACCTTGCGTAGCCTCAAATTGTCAATCTTTATTTGATCATTCACAAATGGTCTACATCAGTAGTCCTCAAACTCTGGTCTTCCAGCTGCTTTGGACTTCATCTCCAGGAATCTCTAATCATTGGCTGGAGCTTTTGGGAGATGAAATCCAACACAACTAGACAACCAAAATATGAAAAATACTTGCTTACACAGCACTGTTGTCAGCTCACTGGGTTCTATTTTTTCCTCTGTGCTATCTTCCTCCTATAACTAATCTTATTTACAGTGTATTTTTTACCTGAAAATAATAATAGCTAGAGCTATGAGAGGTTTTTTTTCTTCAAATAGATACTATTGATAATACAGTAGATCCTGACATTAAAGAAAAATTTCTGTTACTTATTTTCTCTTCATATTATTTTTTACTCATGCCTTTGTTGCAAAAGGAGTTATTTAAAAAAAAGAAATGAACAAAGAGTAAAAAAAAAAAAACTCACCCCTTGTAAGGAAAAGGAACTATCAAACTAAAGTTCATTTTGTCACTACTGCTCTGACTGTGCAAACACAGCCCAAACAAACAGGGTAAAAGCTGCAGGGCTGAAGTTCTAGCATGTGGCCTAATGGCCAGAGTTCTGGGATAAGAAATACAAATGGCCTCCCAAGCCTTCCCCGACTGCCCTGGGGGGCATCTTTTTTTTTTACAGAGCAGCTATGCTCGCGCCCACTCCACACACCCACACACATGCTGCTGGCTTGGTGCATACAACAGTGTAGTCACCTAGCCAACTTCCACACAAGATTGAGGGAAGAGGAAGGCAGATGGCAGTGCCATTCCAGCATCCTCCATGCTATGGAAGGAAGACAGGAAGATGGCCACAGTCCTTCTAGTGGCCCTTACATGCTGTTGGAAGAGGAAGAGGCAGGCAGTGACATGGAGCCTGGCCTTTTAAAAAATTCCTGATGGAGCCAAGCAGCTATGAGAGGGGAGAGCAGGAAAAAGGCTTGTGGTGCAACATTCCCTTCCCAAGTACATTAGCTCAGGCAGGCATTAAAGAAATAGGTCCATTTGTCCCTGCCTCTTCGGCAAAGCCATCACTTCCACTGTAATGGCAGGGAGGGTGTAAAAGTACCTCATCCCTCGGCAGTGCTGGCTGCATTCTCATTTGCACCAGTTTGGAAGGAGTAGGCCATCATGTAACACGCAGGGCGACTCTTCATTTCAGATGATAAGAGGACAGTCTGCACCTGTATGCAGGTTCAGATGGCAGTGATGCTGTTCCAGATGCAGGCTGGCTCTACATGCTCAGCATGCTATAGGGCAGGGACTGAGGGCAGGGATGGGATGGGATGGGATGGGATGGGATGGGATGGGATGGGATTGGCTGGCAGCCCAGGGCCCTTGTTCTTGTCTGTCTAGCCTAACTATACCTCTGCTGAAAATTGAACTCATCTAGCCTCTCCTGATTCACACTGCTTACCTCCTATAATATGTGTTGTGCAGCTTCAGACCTTCCTTCACTTCTGAGCACATCAACAGGTGAATATCCTTTTGGCTTGAGTCCAATTGCATTGTTAGCCACAGCACTAGGTATATTTGTCCTCTGCTCTTCCCCAATAGCTTGGTGAGTCCCTTCCAACCTGGGAGTCTCACCTACGGGCACTATCTCTTGTTTCATTTTGGATTGTCTCACCATAGGGTTTTCAAGGTAGAAGCCTTAAAGTGTGGTTCACCATTGCTGCCTTCTGTGCAGTAATAATAAGCATTAGTTATGGTATCTCTGAGAGACCCTCTGCCAATATCATCTTCCACAATTTCTGCTGCCCAGTAGCTATTTGGCACATTTAGTCTGGCTCTTCAGCAAAAGCCTGTCAGACATGGGAGACCCTACCATCCATGTAACTTCTTGCCTGATAGCAGCACGCAATCCCACAACCAAGGAAATGCAGTGCTGTTGTGGAAAGACCTAAACACAGTCTTTCACTGAATTAAATTGGAATTACATTTGCAATCCCATTTACACTATAACTATAATTGCGTTCAATGGGACTAGACATGCCATAGGGTTGCCAGAATGACATCTGGAGAGGGCTCCTATACCTTTCATGATGGTTCAGAAGAGGAAATTTCAGTAGGTGCTTCATGTCATGCAACCAGATAACAAGCAGCATTTGCTAATACGCCCTTTTCTACACAACTATTAAAGGTATAGGAGCCCCTTTCAGTTTCTATTCTGGCAACCCTACACATAATGGGGCTATAAAGGTATTTAATTTTGGCTGGATTATTCCCTAATAGCTGTTTCTGTTCCAGACAAGGTGGCTTGATAACTATAGACCTTGTCTTGGAAGTGATCTTGAAGCCACTTACAGCAGGAAAGGAAGCTTTATCTGCAGGAGTTTCCTGAGAGGCAGGCTGTGATCTCACTCTTACAATACCAAGCGATTGGTTCTGACAGTTACAGATGGTTAAAGTGCGCTAAATTCTTTGTCAGTCAAACCAACTGCAGAGATATGTACAATATAGCAAAGCAAATTATTGTCCGCATCTTATACTAATTCTACCATGAAATATTTCATTTCAGACATGCAGTAATCTGTAATGGTTAATCAGTTATTTTTAAACGGTGTCAGGAGAAATTCATGGATTCTTCTGCTTTTCTTTCACAGTAGTATAAGATCTGAAGATGCAATTAAACTGAGAATGGTAAGAGCCCACTGAACAAATGACTTTTAATTATGTTTAGTTCTCACATGATTTCACTGTACAACTCACTGAAAGCTCTTCTCAACACATCAATTTAAAATGAAAAGGAGATATCCAAAAGTACTTTTAATGGAGCTTGTGCAAGAAAATGTTCAGGTGGATAGTTTCCTTGAACAAGTGCTCTTTCTCAGTATTCAGACAACTACAGTGCTACAACCTTTAAGAGTGCAATCCTTGAATACTTACTCAGAAATAAGCTCCACTGGATTCAGTGGGATTACTTCCAAGTAAGCAAATACAGGATTATAGCCTTAATATTTTAAATACTTCAGTATTTTTTTTTACTTTTTAAACTACACAGTAAAATCAACTGCAGAAGGGTAGCTACGTTAAATACACCACATCAAATAGTCCTGTGAAACTATAGCTTAACAGCACAATCTTATACCTGTTTATGCTGACACTGGTCCCATCCATGTAGATGGAGACATTACTGTTTTATTTCTAAACATAAGCTCGAGAGAGATGGCCATTCATACACAAGAATCTTAAAGCTGCAATTATGGAAACAGAACACTTGTGTGACTATAAATTAAAATGACATTTAATATGCTGTAATAACTTGACAGGCAATTCGAAGGCGAACACACACACACACACACACACACACACAAAGTTAAAATCTCTGAATGACACAGGAAGATTAAGAACCTTGGCTACTGGAAATAGATTCACACAGACATCCAATTAGCCATTCCCTTTTTTAATGAGATAGCTGGGAATGAGATCTCATTAGCGGATCTTAGAATTCAAATTATTACCATAATTAGGTAAAGACAAAAGGAAAAGATTGGAAAGGAAGGTTTTGTTTGGAATAAACTTGGGTTTATTTTCCATTATTTGAATCAACACCAACGTATGTGTCTTGAACTGCAGTTTTATCTTCTATCAACTAATTTCTCTCGATCTGCAAGGTCTATACTGCAAAGCTTCTTGAGCTCAGCCTCCTTGGCTGTTGGTTTAATCTTTCACCAGAATAATCTTTTAATCCTGTCTTAAAATCTGACATCACCATTTCAGAAGCTGCATAAAAATGGGTAATAAAATTTAATTAGCATAATTGGTAAATCTAATTTGTGTTAATAGGATCTGATAACCCTACTGAGACCTACACACTCACTGTCCCTGAAATGCTTAATTTCTCCAGACTTCACTGTGAATAAAGAAGGGCAGTACAGAGATAAGAAAACCAATTTAAGAGTGTGAATGAAAAGGCAGAAAATTAATTCAGTGCTGCCAACATTCAATAGTCCTAAAATGCATTAGCATCCAAATATATTTCATAGGTCCTCTGCAGCTGTTGGAATTCATCTTCATGAGACTTGGGACTGAGTTTATTGCCTAAATGTGACAGAAGAAATTCTTCTGCTACAGAGGAATAATTTAATAACCGTGCCATCACAGTTGCTTATAAGGCGGGAGATCTGTTTGCTGCAAATAGAGCCAAATATTTATATTGTAAATTTATTTATAAACTAAAGATACTGCACAAAGGTGGTACATAAACACTACAAATTGCAGTATGCTTCTGGGTGACTTTTCTCCAGCACGTACTACTTAACATTCAATATTCAAGCTAACATTTAAGAGGACTTTGACCTTCATGAGGTGAAGCTTTGAAAAGAATACATCATGCTGTCTGCACTGCAAAACATCTGGCAATTAATATGTGTTCATTGTTACCAGGTGCAAAATTGTTCATCTTTGAAATCTGGCTCATTCAACTAAAGCAGTAGGTACTAGTAACAAGACCTGCGCTCTGGAATTTACACTCCGACTTAGGTTACACCCTAGCTATTTCAGTTTGGACTACAGCTGCTAGTGCACATGATTCACTGCTACCAAAAAAGATTCCCGTAAGCAATGGAGAATGTGTAGTTCTCCAGGCACTGGTGGACTGCAACTCCACTCAAACCAAGCCATTAGTTAGAGACAAGGCTTATGGGAGTTGCAGCTGGAGAAAATTTGGAGAGTCACATGTTCCTCCATCTTTGCTACACACAGAAATCTAGGATCTTGAAGATCTTGCGAAAGTTGAAGTCCAGGCTAGAACCTTTTCTCAGCATCCTCCCTCCCATGCCTAAGATTGTTTTGTATTAATTGCATCCAGTTAAATCAGAACAGTGGTCCTTAAACTTTCGCAAGGATTGGGGGTACAGAACCTTCACAAAAGTAAAATAAAGCAAATAACCCTCTGCTGCCCAAGTGAGCGCTCTCATTCCTTTCTAGGGCTCAAACCCCCAACCACCACCATTGGCTTGTGTTTTGCCCAGGCACACTGCCTTCCAGGTGACTGGGCGATAGGCAAGTGAATGGGAGCGGGTGGCAACACGACCGGAGAAGGCACACACACACAGGGCTCCTCCCTGCCATTTGTTTGCCTTTTTCCAGGTCCATGGAAGGAAAACACATAGGCCCAGGTGAAAGTCAGGAGAATGGGAGGGGTGGAATGTGGGTGAGGCGAGTGGGCACCTCATGAATAATCAAGTTTGCCAAAGTCAAAAACCACACATGTAGACGAGGACTGTATTGTGATGGGAGGTACGTAATACACTGGTCAAGTGGTAGAACAGAAAGATATCTCTGAATCATCTCTTTAATAGGTCTCCCATCCCATCCATCAGATCGCCAACATGCTCTCTGGCTTACTGGTTTTCTATTTAATAGTATGCTGGTCCACAATAATCCAATAATAATTAATCCATAATTTAATGGTGGATGAAGGTAGTGATCTGACACAGGTCTCTGACACCTTGGCGACAAGCTCAGTGGGAATGATTTTACTCAACTTTGCCATCAATGTGACTATACAGTTCAGTAGCAGCACAGACTGAGGGATTGGGGACTGAAATTGTGTGTATCTACAATATCTCCTTACCTTTGCCCTACAATCTACATCTGTGGTTCTTGAAGCCCAGTCCTCCAGGCGTTTTGGGCCTCAGCTCCCAGAAGTCCCAGCTGCCTTGGACAACGACCAGTGATTCTGGGAGCTGAAGTCCAAAACACCTGGAAGACCAGAATTTGGGAAACACTGATCTACACAGACTTGTCTCGGCTTTGGTTTCTTAGTCACGCCATGGAAGGCTAGGCAGTGGTCATCTTGGCTTTGGTTGCATTTCCTATTTTGCAATAAAGTTTTCTAATACATTTTGTGGTTTAAAACCTTGGCCAACAAGAGAGAGCGACACTCTTGAAACTAAGTACTTTCATATAATGAGCGTTTGACTTAAAACGATGCTAGAAATAGAATCATAGAGTTGGAAGAGACCACAGGGGCCGCTGAGTCCAACCCCCTGCCATGCAGGAACCCACATCAAAACATTCCCAACTGATGGCCACCCAGCCTCTGCTTAAAAACCTCCAAAGAAGGAGACTCCATCGCACTCCGAGGCAGCATATTCCACTGCCGAACAGCTCTGACCGTCAGGAAGTTCTTCCTGAGGTTCAGGTGGAATCTCTTTTCCTGTAGTTTGAATCCATTGCTCCTCGGCCTAGTTTCCGGAGCAGCAGAAGACAAGCCCATTCTCTCTTTGATATGACGTCGGCCATTTCCACACTACACTCTTATAGCGCGATTATTCCACTTTCAACATCCTATGGAATCCTGGGGTTTGCAGTTTCGGGAGGGGCCATTCGGGAGGGGCCATCCTTTCCAATGTTTAAACATGGTTATCGTGTCCCCCCCTTTACCTTTTCTTCTGCAGACTAAACATCCCCAGCTCTCTAGCCATTCCTCATAGGGCCTGGCTTCCAGACCCTTCACCATTTTGGAATGAGGTGCTTCTCCTTAATATTCTACCAGATGTTGTTTCTAAACCACTTCAAGCACAAGCCCAGATTTTTTTTTTTTTAACTTCAGTAAATGAGCAAAATTATGGTTTTTATTGCATCCACAGTGATGGGGGAACAATTTTAATTTTAGGCAAGAGTTCCCTTCTAAAACCTGAAGTGCAAGGTGGGGAGAGGAAAAGTTTCCAAGTGGCTTGCAGTCCACCAAAGTTTATGATAATTTTTTTTTCTCCCAAATGAATCCGTAAGTTTTGAGAAGTGGTGTTGTCTCTGCTGCAGCAGGCTAGAAGTCGGATTATGGCGACCTCATGACTTTCACAGGGTTTTCTTAGGTAAGGTCTACTCAGAGGTGGACTGCCCTGGCCTTCCTGTGGAATATGGCTTGAGATATTATTTTCCCGTCTCCCAGTCAAGAAATAAATACAATACTGCTGTTCTGAAGTTCCCTTACTGCACATAAAAAAAATTGTACTAGGGCCGTTTCCGCACTAGGCTGTTACAGCGCTATGATTCCACTTTCAACATCCCATGGAATCCTGGGGTTTGCAGTTTCGGGAGAAGCCTAAACATCCCCAGCTCTCTAGCCATTCCTCATAGGGCCTGGCTTCCAGACCCTTCACCATTTTTGAATGAGGTGCTTCTCCTTAATATTCTACCAGATGTTGTTTCTAAACCACTTCAAGCACAAGCCCAGATTTTTAGTAGGCTTCTCCCGAAACTGCAAACCCCAGGATTCCACAGGATGTTGAAAGCGGAATCATAGCGCTGTAACAGCCTAGTGCGGACACGGCCTAGGAGTAAAGAGGCGCTAGGCAGGCGTGACCCGCGGTTTCAGGCTCGTCCGACTTAACTTCAGCGTTATTCCCCTTGACAGGGTAGCGGCTGACAAGGGGAACCGGCGGCTCCACCCGGCCAGGGAGGGAGGCTCCTCCCCGGGCCGGGCAGGTGGCGGCCTCGCTCCTCCCGGGGCCCATAAAAGGCGGCGAAAGGGCCCCGCCTGCCCCCTCGCCGAGGCGCCGCGTCTCCCCTCACGTCTGCGGGGCTCTCTCTTACCCGAGGCGCGCTGCTCGGTGCTGGCCGGCCATGGCCCCGGGCGAGGAAAGCGAGGGCGGCCAGGCCGCCGCCCCGCCGCCGCCGCCTCTCCCTCATCTCACGAGCGACGGTGGCGACGGAGAGCCTCTGGTGGGCTACTGGTCCGCCCTGTTCGTGGCCTTGGTGGCCGCCCTCATCGCCTGGCTGTGGTACGGCCGCGGCGACGGCGAGAAGGAGGCGGCGGCCGGAGAGTCTCCTCAGCGGGAAACCAAAGGTAGGGCCGCGCTCTTTGGACGCTCTGAGGGAAGCCGCGAAATGGATTCCTGTGGGACGCCGAAAAGTTACAGTGGGTCTTTGAACACCCCCCCCCGCCCCCGTTTGAGCGGGAATCTCCTGAAAAAGACTCATTTTCAGTGTTTTCGTTTCTTACTATACTATACTTTTGGGGTTGTTGTTTTTTTTCCTTTTACTTCCCTTCTTTTCGTAGTCGTACTTACTTATTAAATTACTAAGATAATATATACAGCGATGAAGATGTCTACGTACGCTTTTATATAAGAGATTTATATTGCCTAGCTTAAACGCGATAATAATAAGCGTGCATCTGTTGAACATTTTACTCTACGTATCTTCAGGCAACTTACTGTTGTTAGACTGTCTGCATATTTCTATTGGGTTAGCTTATAGTGTATATATCTAAGGCCGCTTCTGCATTAGACTGTTATAGCGTTATGATTCCACTTTCAACATCCTATGGAATCCTGGGGTTTGCAGTTTCGGGAGGGGCCCCTTGGCCCCTCCCGAAACTGCAAACCCCAGGATTCCATAGGATGTTGAAAGTGGAATCATAGCGCTCTGTAACAGTCTAGTGCGGACAGGGCTTAAGTGATACTCCTTGTTTCATGTCTGTTCAAAATTTCTCTAATAAAAAGATTTATTTTTTTAAAAAAAATCTAGGAGGAGGTGTGAGAGCGCGTGAAGGTTTATTTAAAAAAGAAAAAAACTTTCCATAGTTTCCTTCTAGCCTCTTCCCTCTGCTGCTTCACCTGTCTTTGGGTGTTTAGCATTTAGTTCTCGAAAAGAGTGAGGAGTTTTTAAAATGCGCCCTTTTCCCCAGCTTCCTTAATCCCATCAGGAGCCAGGTTTTGCTTCTTTCCTTTTTCCCACTATATGGCTGGTGCTGCTTCTCCTTCTCCCTAATTTTAATAGCAATTACTGTGCTCTGCCCATGCTTGCGGCGCACTTTCTTCCTTAATTGCTGCCACCCCGTTCCTTTGCTACGGTTTTATTCCCGTGAAAGAGGTACTCTCACATTTTTGTCTTGGTTCCTTACTTCGTTTCCACTCCGCTCTCAGTGTGTTAGACGGAGGAGCCGTTAAAGGGTTTTAGAGGATCAGTACTTTTAAGAAACCTGCGTGATAGGTGGAAATTCAACAGGTTGCAGCTTTCACCAGTGTGCAGGGCGATGGTGTTTTTTTCCGCCCCCGATTTCTTTTGTGATTGTGGTTGTTGAACCAAACAAATAAGAAGAGCCAGTGTGGTATACTGGTTTGGCTGTTGGGAGTAGGGCCTTTTCCGCACTACGCTGTTGCGGTGTTATTATTGGACTTTCAACCTCTGGTGGAATTCTGGGGTTTGTAAGTTGCCGAGACCAAATTGCTTTCTGGCTGAGAATTCTAAAGGCCCTCCCTAAACTGCAAAATCCGAGATTCCACAGGATGTTGATTGTGGATTAATAGCACTATAACAGCGTAGTGCGGAAAAGGCCTAGGACACTGGGAGAGCAGGGTTTGAATCCCCACTCAGCCATGGAAACCCACCGGGTGGCCTTGGGCAAGTCACACTCTCTCAGCCGCAGAGGAAGGCAAGGGCAAACCCCCTCTGAAGGAATTCTGCCGACAAAACCCGTGATACTCACCCTAGGGGCTCTCTTAAGCCATAAATGATTTAACAGGCACAACCAACAACCACCACCTGATGATTTAATAGATTGGTTTCAGTGTCTGCAAGCATCTAATGTCATAGAATTACATAGTTGGGAAGAACCTCAAAGACCATCTAGGCCAATCCCCTGCCAGAGCAGGAATCCACAGTCAAAGCACTTCTGAGCGGTGGGCGTTTTTTAAAGACCTCGAAAGGAGAGCCCATCACCCTGACTGCGTGTTCCTTGAGGGCCACCACAAGAGGCAGAGCTACCTGATGCAAAGCAGCAAATACAACTACCTCACTAAATTATTTTCTTCTGTGTCCAGAGTTTGGAAAAATTAGTTTTAGGCTACAGCTCCAAAATCTCCCAGTTCCCAGGATTCTGGGAGTTGTAATTTTAAAAAGTAGCTCACGCGAGCCTGGCATCTGACATAAAATTCTGCAAGCACCTGTCCCCACTCACCTGCCAGTACAGTGCATTGGATTGACATAGTCATAAGAGCAGGCCCATTATAATTAATGAGGTTTAAATTAGTCAGAAACCCCATCTAACAATAACAAGTACAGTAATACCTAACAATTTGCCACCTTTCTGTGACACCAAAGACCTGCTGCTTGAGATGCCCCCTCCCTCTTATTCTTCCCAATAGGAGGGTCTGCTCAGCCTTTCTTGCAGGCAGCAGAAACTCGTCTATATTAGGATTGGGTATTATGTGAGTCCTGGGCAGTAGAGAGAATCCTTTTTCACTTTGGGTGGCTGGAGTGGACGACTCAATCTGTCCAGAGCATATGTGCTGTGGCCATGTGCTGTAGTCAGAGTTACTCATATCCTCCTGGCTATGGCCAGGCTGTGGTCTCAGAGTGAACTTTTAGATCTCCCAGTGTTAATGGAAACACAGTGCTCCTCACTGGAGACAGTGGAAGGCAGACAACCTACAAGAAAAGAAGCAGTGTCCATGCATGTTATAAACCGGTCCGTAGAGCTGTTCTGTTCCCCCACCCACCCTGCTTGTTCTCAACAATAGCAAAAAAAAAAAGGAGTTATGATCTGAGTACAGTGCCTGAAGAAATGAGCTAGAATCTCTTGGCTTTTTGTGAGCCTCTTAAGTAACTTCTCAGCACTGGCTTCTGCTGCTTTAAAAGGGCAGGCATAAGAATCACAGTACATTACTGGCTGTGACCTTTGAATTGCTCTGATCCCATCAGGCAGCGATCTTGTCAAGTCAGTTCTGCTGCTCCCATGGGAATCCTTTCTGAACAGTTTGGCAGTTTGCTAGTCTTGCAGACGCTTATGGGCAAAGTGAACTTAAAATCAAGCCATCAACTATTTTTAGATTCCATGTAGGAATGGTATGCCTGTCTTCATGCATATTCATAGCAGAGCAGAACAAGATCCTTGTTGTAAAAGCTAAAGGGTACAAAACAATAAAATGCAGGCTTGTCGTTGGGGAACTTTGTTTGATGCAGCTTCAAAAAATGCATTGGCAAATGTTGCTGTCAATAAATTACTGTATGAGAAAAGCAATTTGTCACCGGCATTTCCGATACTAGGAGGAGAAGGAGGGTATTTATATCCTGCTTTTTCCTCAGTTTGGGATTCAAGGTGGCTTACAATAATTAAAACAAACAGTTAAAAATTCACAGCAAACAAAAGTTAAAAAGCAGATAAATCATCATGAAATTAAAACATCCGAAAAAACTAAACCATTAAAAACAATAAATAAAAGTCCAGCACATTATACAAGATATATTTCCCCTTAAAAAATCAGTTTTCAAAGGACTTCCAGAATTAAAAGGCTATTATCTGCTTGTGGTAAGATAGCATGGAGTTACAGTCTAGCTAAACTGGGAAAGAAGTTCCAGAGACAAGGGACAACCACTGAGAAGGCCCCCTTCTGTATTCCCATGAGATTTACTTGTGAGGGTGGTGGGACTGAGAGAAGGGAATTCCCAGAAGATCTCAAAATAGGGGCAGGTTCATATGAAAGAATACGGTCCTTCAGATAACCTGGACCTGAGCCACAGAGGGCTTTATAGGTTATCACCTGCAGCCAGTGGAGCTATTGCAGCAGTGCAGTAGTGTACATCCTGTAGCCATCCTCAGTTACCTGTCTGGCTGCAGTTCTTTGGACCCACTGGTAACAAAGTAGAAGAAAGGGTGGGATTTAATTTTATTATATATTTTGGGACAGTTTGACCTTTAGAACAAGAAAGGTATGTGTAAACACCTCTCATTGGATCATTTCTGTCAGATCCAAATGATTTTTTGCCTTGGCTGTAGCTTTTGATAAACATCTGGAATCTAGACTTAGTGGTGGCAGCCCTTCATTGGGTGTGATTCAGGGTATGGTGGAATAGAGTCCCTCCCTGGGGCTTGGTGCCCTCATCGGGGCCCTTCTGTAGCTTTCCTGCTACATTTTTGGGTTTGTCTCTTTTTGAGGGCCTGCACAGCTTTAGTCAGTTCAGGTAAACACTTGTGAAATTAGTATGACTTTCTCATTTATATTCAGTTTAATATGGCTTTCTCTTTGGTAGTTTGGGAATAGCTTTAACCACGTCTAAAAGTACAATTAAAGCCTTTTAGAATGATTTACACTTGTATTTAGAGTATTGCCTGCAGATGTTTGGAAAAAGGTGTGGGGGCTGGAAAGAGGTGTGGAGAGCTTGATGAAGATTTGCTAATGGGAATAAATGGAATTTTGGTCTCCAGTTGTTACTGGGGCAAAAAATCAAGCCTGTATTGCAGGGGAGACAGTATAGTTTGATGCAGAGCCAACTTCCTTGCTATATTTCTTGTTGTTGTGCATGAATTAAGATACAGATACAGGTGAGGACTGAGGCTTAGGGTCCTCCTGGCTAACCAATACTTTTTTTTTCTGTTTAGAGCCAAATCAGAGAAACTATGAATGTCTCATACCGGAAACAAAGCAAACTGATGTCTCCAGTCATCAAGAGCCAATAGAAAACCAGCTGGCTTCCTCAGGAGAACATCATGGCCCCAGTGTCCCTAACAACTCTCCTGAAACAGAGCCATTGGTCAAGGAGCCCACAACCCCGTTAATGAACTACAAGGAATATTTGAAAGACGAAGCATTCAGTTTTCCTGCAGCAACATCTGAACCATCGCCAAGCCAGCAACCTGAAATGCATGGTGGGGGCGCTCCTTCAGAAGCAGGCAGCTCTGGTGAGCAACATGAGGAGAGACGCAAGGAGCAGCCACGTCATTCTGTTGGTCATGAGGAACGGGAAATTGTCCCTGAGCATTCAGGATGGGGCAGTGCTACAAGGAAGAGCAGCATGGACGACGCCAGCAGCAAGGACCCAGATCTTGCAAAGAGGGTGGCTGCAGTGTCTCCAATGCCTCAGACTGTCCATGTGACTTTCCGTGTGCACTACATCACTCACTCAGAAGCCCAGCTGATTGCTGTTACAGGTGACCATGAGTGTCTAGGCCAGTGGCAGCATTACGTACCCCTCAGATGTGACAAGGATGGGTTCTGGTCAGACTCTGTCGTGCTTCCTGTTGATACCCGAATTGAGTGGAAGTTCATAGTAGTGGAGAATGGGAAGGTCAGACGGTGGGAAGAATGTGACAATCGAACCCTTATGACTGAACATGAGGATCGGGTGGCCCATAAGTGGTGGGGATATCATTGAACAGGAGCTCTGGCCAAGCACAGAGATTCCAGTTCTATTCCATTTCTTCATAGGAGTTCACAGACACCCCCTCCCATTGCTTACCTTAGCATCTCTGCTGCATGATTTGCCAGCACTGCCCTAGATTAAAGTCTCTCTCCTGCTAGTTCAGGCTTTAAGATGTGAGGATACTCTTCAAAATAAATCAGACCAAAGCCTTCCTAGTGGAAGACGCATCCATATGGCTTTCTAGTGGGCAGTCTTTTAACACACTTTCCTCCTTGAAAGCTTTAAACTCTTTAAGCTTTTGATTGTATTGTGGGAGGAGAAAGGAGCATGGCTTATGGACAGTGGACTGCAGAATGGGTGAAGTGTAATTAAATTACACTGTAACTATATTATAATGTTCTTAACTTATTGTGATTTCTTAAGAAAGCAATAAAGATGATTTTTAGACTGGTGATTGTCCTTTATATTTCCAAACCTAAAGCTGACTTGCCTTTTTTGTCAGTTAGAATTAAACTAAAGGCCTTGCTTTGTTGTCATCGAGATTCCTATGGAAAATTCCTTTCTGGTGCAAACGCTCACAGTCTATCTTTCCTAGAGATAAAACAAATGTACAAACCACTGTTCACTAAAGGAGTGGGCAGTGATTGTTGCTCAGCAGTAGAGAGCATAGAAGGTCCCTGCAAACTGGGGGACAGTCTTTGTTTGAGAGCCGCTGCAAGTCAGAATAGATCAAGAGTGGGAAGTTTGTAGTTCTCCAAATGCTATTGGACTGCATTTCCCATCATTATGTTGGCTACGGGTGGTGGGAGCTGGAGAACTACACATTCCTGACTTCTGAAATAAATGGTAGTGGATTAGCTGGATTAATATTGTTGGACTTTAACAGATGGAAAACTTTTTTTTGGACTGCACTCTCCATAGTTCCTTACCATTGCTCTGCTGGCTGGGGTGGCTGGGAGTTAAAGGCCAAAATGTCTGGAGTGCCAGAGTTGCCAACTCCTGAAAGGAACAGAAGGGGCCCTCTCATTGTGCTTTCTTTCTGTTACACTGATGGGCTTGGAAGGAAAACGGGCAGCAGCTGAGTGACAGCCACAAACTAAGTGCAGACTTTGAGCCATCAAATTGGTAGTGTCTGCCATCTTCTTTAAATGCAAAAAAAGTGAACTAAATGGTTCCAGAGATGTCTCTCTCCCCCCACCACAAGTTCCAAATGGCTAGGGGGTGTGAAAAAGAGCTTCAGAATTAGTATTCTCCATGCAGTATCTTTAAATACTGTATCTCAGATGTTTTGGGGGGGGGGGTGGAACCACATTTTCTTGAAAAGTCTGTCTAGAGAGAGAATTGTTGGGATTTGTTTGTGGCATAATCTTATGGGGCTACAAGAACCACAAGCGACTTTTTAAAGTGCCTTAGAACTCTTTGTTTTCTCCTCAGATAGTAAGAGGCAGGCTGGAAATGAGGGAGGAGGGGACCAGACCAAAAAGTATGCTCCAGTCCCATTGACAACTCTAGTTCGCTAATAAAGTTGGATGATCCTAGCCATAATACCAAACCCAGTAAAAGATCTCAAGTGGTATGAAAATCAGAATTGACAATATTAATTTACATATTACAACTTGGGCCCAGCGATGTGGAGGGGAGAGCGTTGGACTAGGACTTTGGCATGGGGAATTGTTGGAGGCTGTAGTCCTTGGCTCTTCTCTTGTGATCTTGAAAGCTGTACAGATAGAAACTGTTCTTCCAGTGCAAATATTAGATATGCAGCATTGATTTGGCCTGTTCAAGTTCTTTAGCAAGGGCAAAAGATTGAAGGCCCTTATCAAGAACCTCATACCCCATGGTTCTGATCTACCCTGAGCTCTCTGCACCTATTCCTGGGGAAAAAATATTCATGTAATGCTAATTTTGTGAATGACGTCTTCTTTAGCTTGGCCCCCGTTCATATATCTGGATAGCTATTTTAAACAGCAGATAACATCTCTCCCTCCTTGTTGTTTGGCAATTACTCTTATAACATCAAAAAATTCCTCCTGCTCCTAAGCTTACTTGTACTGGCTTTTCTCTGTCTCCTTTCTATTCATTTTGCTGCTTCTGATGGAGAAGCAAGTTCCTCCCCAGACTGGTAGCACTAATTTGAGCTACTTTGGCACCTCAGAAAATTTTATGAATGCCTCGCTCTATAAGAAATGAAACGAAAACCATCCCTTTGCTACCTGAAGTAATTTACCACCCCAAGTTAGTTGCCTGAGGCCACTGCCTCACTCTGCCTATTGGGGGGCTGGCTCTGCTTCTCCACTGGTCACACAACTTCATACAGAAGTGTATGTGTCCTAAAATGATGAAGTGCTCTAATAATACATGAAGAACAAAACTTAGTGTTTACCCAAGCTGAAACCAGTTTTTGAAATAAAAGACGGCAGAGATATGGCTGAAAGCAAATATTTCTCCATGTGCACAAACTGGTGTTGCCACAGCTATCAACAGATATGTTACAAAGGTTAAAGCAGTCTTAACAGAGGCTTTTAAGTTTTGCAGATGGATTTAAAGGCATGTTGGAGGCCTGTCTGAGAGGATTAGTTGCATTATTTAGCTGATTCAGATGTTCACCATCTGAAAGCCACTTACCCTTCACTAGAATAGCTCAATGCCTGCTTTTGGAGAGTTCATTCTTGCGTTGCAAACATAATCTCAATTTGCACAGCAGTGTTTAGCAGATATCATCTGGGAACCACAGTGCAGAAGTTCAAGACAAATCCACATGGCACCTGTTTCAGAGCCTCAGGCAGTACATCTGATCTTCTGTGGCACCCACAGGCTATAGCCTGTGGTGATCTGGCCACAGCTCACCACAGTGTACAATTGAAAGAGATTATATGAGCTACACAATCTATCCAACTACATTTCTGTTGCTGCTACAAGGCATGGGAAAAGGTTTTCTGAAATCTTGTGGAAAAATGTTCTAGTTCTTGCAGAAAAAAAGTTCTATTTCTTTTGCTTGTGCCTGTGAGTGAGGACAGTGGGTTCCAAACTTTCTACTTATAAGGCTCTCTTTCCACAGGAGCTGAATCTTAAGCTAATAATCAACAGTGATTTTTTTTGCCTCTGGCAAAATCGAGTACCAGTAGTTGCAAAACACATGTATTCCTGGCTGTCACATTCATCCACGATGGGTTAACATGGCTGTTTAAAAGTAAAAAAAGATTTAAGGCATTTGTGAGACTGGATGATACTCCCTGTTGCTCAATTTCTGGACAATGCAATGTGGAGAGCTACAACAGTCACCGTGAGGTCAAGGACCTGCACTAAAGTTTGAAAGAAAACTGCCTCACTACACAGTCATTCTTTAACCAGTGGAGTTACATTATAACCGTGATGCAGCAGAATCAGAGCGTCCTCTTGTTGAACGACTACTTTTTGAAGCCTTCATACTTATAGGGACATGCAGATCCCGACTGAGAGGGTACTGTTGCAATATTCTGACTGGTCTACAGGACATGCTATTTTTGACAGCTTGTCAAGATACTTAATTGGAGCTTGCTCATTCCTTTTCCAGTTTCTGGATGGAATCGAATAACCGAAGCTGCCATATTGGTAATACTTCACTAGGCAGATGGGAGGCGCTGTATGTTTTAGAAAGTGTCAATAATCTAACTTCAGCCTTTTCCAGGTAACTAGCTGTGCTTCACAGAGAGACATCTGACTAGGGAGATAAAGGTTGAAGCAAATGGACACTTTGATCTGATCTAGCACAGCAATTCACATGTTCCTAAATTTGGGCAAGGGGTTGGGCACATTCAAATTATGTTTTAAAAATAGTCTTCCATTCTAGTTCTTATTAAATTCTACCTTACAAAGTTGCTAACTCAATCACAAAAGATTTGGGCTAAGAATGCTCTAGTTCTTGAAAACAACACTGGCCACTTTAAAAACCTTCAGGACAGTAGGGATATATTTCTCCAGGCTATATATATATTTATGTTTGGAAGCTTAGCATGCCTGGCATATGATGGATTTATTTTTAAACTATCCAAGGGTGCTTGAATTAAATGACTTGACATCAACTAACAGTTAGGGGAAAGGGCAGTAATAGGATGGTGGGGGACGGGACTCAAAAAGAAGCCTAAGCCAATAATTTAAGAAGGGGGAAAAGAGCACCTGACAGAACTTTTCACTTGGTGAACATGGCTAATTCAAAAGTATATATCAGCAGGAATATTACTTCACTGATATAGATACAGATTAGCAATTAGTGCCTGTTACCGGAATGCAACACACTTACCTCCTAAATGTTGAACATATTTACTTTGGGTGAGGTATGTTACCACAGTGAGAGCGTTCTGCTACCCTACAGGAGTCCAAAGGCTAAATAAACACCGAGCATAGATGGTACCTTAAGGAACTGTAGCTTCACAAAAGTGGGAGGAAAAAGGGAAACCAATCATTCTGTGGGGGCTAATGTATTTTGAGTGTAGGGAGAAGGAAAGTTCTCAAGTGAGGAAGAAAACACGCCTTCCTGTTGTAGTTTGATTCTAACATCTTCCCCATTGGCCAGGCTGACTGGAGGAGTCCAGCAACATCTTGATGGCCACAGGCTTCCCACCTTGTTCTGAACAGAACACAGAACCAAGAAGGGTGCGACCCACTGGATTACAGCCTCCAGCTACATTCTTGACGTAGGGTACCTTAAAACCACTGTACAGCTAAGGTACAATCCCCCTTCCTTATTTAGCAGGAAGTGCAGCAAGGAAAGAAGGTTGTATTTCACAGGAGCTACACTAATGTATAAGATGTACAGGGTCAACATCTCTAGCTACTAACATAGATTTCCCCACCCAGTCCTCCTTTCATTGGGATCAGGGGGATAAGGTCAGTTCACTCCATACCAGCTGAAAGCCTACTGTGTCCCAGAGCACAAGAAATGAGTGTTGTCCTACTTGAAAATTTCCTGAGTTATATAAGTGAGTTGCTACTGGCAATTGTCTCTAGATAAAGGGTCCACATGCTGGTAGTCAGCTAGAAAAGCAGCAACCAAGCAGGTAGCTTAGTTATTTCCTGTAACACTGCAAAACTGATGTTGGATCTCCTGGTATGAGAAGTAACTATGCTGTCCACTTAGTCCATATGGGTGCCACTATGAGGTCAAAGCCTGACCATATGGAAAAGGATTATCTAGTGATTTGAAATGCTGAGAAAATGATAAGTGAATGCAATGGCATGCCAAAGCCATCCATAATTGACTAATGATGGGATGATGTTCTGAGCCCTTAGGATCACCTTACTTACCACTGCTCAGCTATGGATGGTTTCAGCATGCTATTGTGATCACTTTCTTAAAGGAGCTTTCCCAGTCCTCCTCACTAAGTAGCAGGCACATGCAGTGTGGACTGATTTGTGATTAGCATTGCTGTTTTATGCTTGCCATGGCCATATCTGTCTCATGCCAAGTGGCACACGGTGTTCCTGCATTAGATTTAATAGCACTGTAAAGCTGCAGATATTGCTGCATCCTGTTTTTACAATCAACAGGATTAGGTCATTACATACATATGAGACTGACTTCTGGTTAGTTATTCCAGGGTTAAAAACTCCCAAAACAATACCAATATAATACACAATAGTATAGTATAGTCTCTCTTGCAGATCTACTTGTGGCTGATCTGGGTCCATTTTTTGCTGACTTCTTCACTGAATCCTTTAGTTCAAGAGACGGATTACAAAACTATGTCAGCTTTTATTATTAAAAGAAGCAGCAGGTGTTCAACATTCCATTCAACAGAGTGCAGTCGAGACATATTGAAAACCGTACTGCATGTCATTTGGACAGCTTCTTCTCCTTTTCCTTTGCTTTCTCAATCTTCTTTTCCTGGCATCTGATCATTGTAGACATTGCTGAAAGCACCATTGAGGGAAAGGTCATTAATACCACCCATGAAATAATTCCTGTGCAAAAGGTCATTAATACTACACTGCTATCACAACTATATTGCTGCTCTGAGCCAAAGATGGGACAAGACCAGAGCAGCTGTGATCTCTGGCCCAGGAAAGATTCTGTGGGCTGCATGCATTCATGCACCACACAGCCTCCAAACAGAGGACTGCTTGAAATATCTGGGGTGGGAATATGTGAGTAAGAGGAGGTTGTGGGACACTATGGAACCTAGCCAGAGGCTGCCTGAAAATAGGCCGCTAGAAGAGGGGTAGAAGCCAAAACAGCGTTCAATTATAAAGGCGGCTGGGGATATTAAGGGTGTTAGTGGATATTCACTCCTCTGTATGTCAGGTTGGCTTCACTGTGCTGAAGCCAGAGCCATCCGTGGTATTCCTCCAGGTCTCAGGTTTAGTTTTCTTTTTATAGTTGTTAAACATATGCAGTTTCTTGCACTGCTGAATCCAGATTTCTGAACGACAACTGTCCTTAGGTGCCAACCTAAGCCACACTGCTGCTTTTCCTTGCTTCTCTCTGGACCGGTAATTATCACCTGAACCCTAAATTCCTCTATCTACAACTTTCCTCCCTTTATCCTTCAGTTGGCTCTCTTGTGAGTGTGTGAGCGCTTGAACCTTTTGTGTGAGTGTGTGAATCTTTCAATAAAACACATTTTTTAGTTTATTTTTGAATCTCTGGCTGGTTCTTTCCTATGTGACTCCATAAACATTGGTGGAAAGATCCTGTTCAGTTACTCCCTAATCACAGGCCTCCGAAGTTGAGCTAATTTATTCCCTGTTGTCATGTGAAGGTATTGGCATCTCAAGTAGACCTCTAAGTCACCAACGTTTTGGAGTAACAAGATTATCAGGATCAGTTCCATGTACTTTTAAGTGTTTCTGGTATGTCTGTGCCATTTTTAAAAAACAAATGATTATTAGTTTTATGATTCATTTACATCTCATGCCTTCCCCAGAATTAGGATTATGTTGCATGCTGCAGTGGTATGAACACTGGACTATGACTTTGGAGATCAGAGTTCAAATCCCCACTTAGCCATGGAAATCCACAGGGTGACCTTGGGTGAGTCATGTTCTATCAGCCGCAGAAGAAGGGAAAGGCAAAACGCCTCTGAACTAATCTTGCCAAGAAAATCCTATGACAGGTTCACCTTACAGTCACCATAAGTCTGAAATGACTTGAAGACACACAAAAACAAACAAGGATATTTTCGGATTACTTGAATACACAACAGAGGTAATGTCTGAGCCTCTCAAACAAAATGCCACTCCTTTGAAACCACAGTTCTGTCTCACAATAGAGGATCACCTTCCAACTTCAGTATCTTGTTCCCTTTCTCTTTCTCCCCCCACCACTACAAAAGATCCACCCCAACTGCTCATCTCTCTCTCTCTTTAGGGCAAAATCCATCCCCAGACTCATACGCATACCCCACATTCCACATCCCTCTTCCATCTTGTCCAGCAGTACTTCCTAATCTTTTTTGTTGGTTTCTGGATCTCTCCCCTGCTTCCTCTTTCCTAGTTTTGGGTTGCTCCCCAACCTTTCTCCAGCTCCACTGTCTTTGTGTCCTCCCACTCCATCACACCACCTTCCACATCCTTCTTTAGAGGTGACCTGGAGTGCTTCCAAGCAAAGTGCTGGCCTCCAGCTGCCTGCTGCCTTCACTTCTTAAGAAGAACCATTTCTCAAAGGAGATGATGGCATTCTGAAGCAGTTCCAGCTATGTGTTTTTCTTTAAATAATATTTTGAGATATATTGAAAATTGCAGGTATTAGCAAGGTATTTTGCAGGTACAGAGGGAGCTGTCCATGGGAACACTACTGGCCTTGGACACAATATCGTCTCCCCCTGGTTTTAAAGGCAATGAATGTGGGAAGACATTTGCCTTGCTTATCACAGCAGTGGTACAAGTAGCATCCAACCAACACCGCACACTCCATTCCACTGAAGCACCTGCTCTCAGCATCTTCCTCACTCCTCCCCTGCCTGTAATATTCAATAATCTGCCAGCAAGAGATGATGGGAGCCTTCCCCTTCCTGTAGCTGCTGTGTCTACTCGAAGTTTGCCAGAGGTGCACCAGGAGTATTTGAGTAGACTGGACAGTGGGCATCTTTCCTCTGGCCCTGCAGAAATGGCAAGCTCATTTCAAAATAACACCTCCATTTTCTAACACGTCTCCAATGAGAGCCGTGTAGTAATCCGAAAAGGTTCTCATTTGATAATTGTTTAATAAGCATATGGGAAGCTAAAGCAAGGGTGGACAACCTGGGCCCTTCAGGTGTTTTGAGCTACAACCCCGCCCCTGCAATCCTTCACAATGGTCATGCTTCTGTAAATGGAGAAAATCAGGCTGCCAATCTCTATATAAAAAGGGAGAGCTACATATGTACTAAGGCCAGTAATATTAGAAGTATTCAAACTACCTAGATCTTCACACTGTGCATGTTTACCTACCTTGGTTTTTCAACTGCAATGTTCCCACAAGGTTTTGTAGACTCTCCATCTTGTTTTGTAGCTTCCTGCATGCATTTTCATTGGCTTCTCCTGTCTGCATGGCTATGGATAAACAAACAAACAGAGGGATAAAAATCATACTCATGTGGAAGCAACACTGCTGTAGAGCTACAGACACAGAAATTGGACAGCTGAGAATTCAATTCATTATTGGTGTCACATTAATGCTTGCCACTACTGGATGCGTTGATTCAGAACATCCGCACATTTACACTTGCAAAGTCCTAACTATTTTTGGGCCATACCAGATGTAACAGGAGAGCCTGTCCAGGTTTATGCTTAGTGTACATGTAACCCAGAGTTGGGATTCACTTCCACCTGTGCTATGAAGGGAGTGACACCTCTTTCTCCCCCAGCAGTTTTCACACAGCTAGGTCCCAGTACCAGAAGTGAGCTGTGACTGGGAGGAGGGATTGCTTAAAAGCAGAGGAACACATCCCCATGTGTGCCTCTTTTTATGTGCACAAGAGACGTACTTTACATATCAATGGGGCAGACATATGGATATAATTCATATGGTTGCTCCATCATTTCTAATTTGCCCCTGAGTCTGCAGTGGGTGCCATTACTAGTCAACATATATTTACTGCTGAACAACATCTACTTTAATATTACCACAACTAAAAAATAAACAAGGTCATATAAAGGCGCTGTTAACAACTATCCATGACAGACTTGTATATGAACTGATATGTACTCTGAGACTTCGTGTATCTTTGAATCTTGACAGCAGCACATCTTAACAGATTAGTCCAAGCTCACATTGAATCACCAAATATATTGAGAGATCATAGTTTTTATTCTTGTAACTACTGCTTGTTTTCAAAGTCCAGATGACATTTTCAGGCTTTCACCCTCCTTTCCTAAGTCTTTTTGTTTCTACTAGCAAGGTACATTTTTTTCCCCAAGACTGATACTTTCTAGTCTACCAGGCTTCTCCTTTTCATTCTCTTTAGCCCTCCTCTGTATCTTTTAAGTTGGATCTGCAGTAGTCTCTCTGTGCATGGGTGCACATATACATATACCAACACATGCCTGCATGACAGAGGAGAGAAGGGAAGAGAAGAGACTGTCCATCTCACCCCACTTTTTTGCTAAATGGTGTACAGGGAGGAGAAAGACTGTGGAAAGAGGGAAACGGTGGTGGAGATAAGAGATTATCAGAGTTCTCTGCTTAGTTTATGGTGCCACAAGACTTACTTGTTGCCCACCTGGGTGGGGCAATCTCATTCAGCACCATAATTAATACAGAAGAATAGACAATGCTTTTTTTTTTAAGAGTGTGGATATAACAATGGGAAGAAGCAGTTCAAAATGTCACTAGATGTAGCTGATTCAATCAGTACTAATTGCGGTCTAGGAAGTATACAGACAGTGAGCTATTTCTCAAGATACTCTTACTTAGTATGCAAGAATCAGAAATATACACACTGATAGTTGGAAAAGTGCAAATATTAATATATGAACTCTAACAGGGAATTATCACTTGTGCATCTGGCAATATGCATTCCAGGCATCATACAAAGCACGAATTCAAATAAATACAATAAAATTCAGAACTCGTATGTCAACCTGGGGAGATTTATTTTATTTAAAAAAAAAAACATGTTTGTACCTTAAGTTGAAAGTTATTAGCTATGAAAATCTAGCTGAAGGCAGGCTGAAGCTGACCCACCTAGGCTGGATCTTGTTTTCTGGGAGGCTGAAAGGATTGGGGCCTGTAAAATGGGGTTCTAGGACTCCTGGGAGTGATAGAGGAGATGGCGAGGGAGGGAATAAGAGACAGGGAAAGGAAAATGAAGGGACTTTTGTACTTTGTGTAAATTCCAGTGGATCACAGCAGTTGTTTCTTACACTTAGTTACAATATTAAAATGCAGGGGGGTGGAGGATGAGTCTGGATCGATATGGACATCTACATTCATCACATTTTCTAGCCCCTTTTACATTTCTGATTATATTAATTTTCTTTCCCAGTTCTTTATTCTGAACTGTACTTCTGGATTACTTCTTTCTTGTCAGGTTCCTCTACAAGATTTGGCTCAGGAGAAAGGGCCCAGAACTTGAAGAAGGAAAAGGGACACCACACTAAAACCAGAAAGAGGTCCAGCTACAGTCTTTTATCTAATTAACCAGATCTCAGTTACTGTACTTCAAATGAAACTGTTAGAAGGACAGAATGCTTCCTTAGCATGTGTACCTAACCTTACATTTATTGTGTATGAGGCTCACACTCCCTGGAGTCAGTTTGTCCAGGCTATTCTGGTAATTTTACTCTCTTCTGCACTTTGCAGCTAAAGCTGCCAAGCCTCCATGACACAGCCTATGTGATGAAACATAAGCCTCCCAAGGCAACAAAACACACACACACACATACACAGAGTGGGGTGGAGTGTCTCTCGGGCTCTTGCGAATTCACCAGCCTGCCAATGGTACACAAAATATTTAAAGCAACACTGAATTGTTGAAGAAGGAATGATCAGAAGCTCTGGTTGAGCCAATTTAAAACATGCAGATTCCTGGCCCCGAGTAACATCATTTTATCATAGGATTTTCAAGGTAAAAGGCATTCAGGAGTGATTTACTATTGCCTTCTTTTGCTCAGTACTAATTCCTCCAGAGTTAATGACAGTGACACTGCCATTATCTTTGAGAAATCCTCCACCAGCATCACCCATTCGTTACTGCAGCTGCCAGTACTGCTTGGCACATCTAGCCTGGCTCCAGACTCAATCAAGGAAGCCACAGCCTTGAGTCTGCAAGAACTGAGCAGGGCTGTTGATAAGAGAGTAATCTGTTAATGTCTTTCATAGGATAGCCATAGTTGAAGCTGATTTGATGGCAATTAACAGCAATCCTGTTGGTTCAACATGCTGGTGTTAACAGTCAGTCGTGCCAGCACAGTACCCTGAGTTTGAAAGAGCTGAGGGGGACACTTGATGACTCAGGTTCTTGGAGATCAATCTATTCCGCTTTGGTCAGACCCCACCTGGAATGCTATGTCCAGCTGTGGGCACCACAGTTCAGAAAGGATATTGACAAGTGGGAAGGAGTCCAGAGGAGGGCAGCCAAAATGGTAGAAGGTCTGGAAATTATGCCATATGAGAAGTGGCTTAGGGAGCTAGGTATGTTTAGCCTAAAGAAGGTTAAGAGGTCATGAGATAGCTATGTTTAAATATTTGAAGGCATGGCATATGGAAGACAGAACAAGCCTGTTCTCTGTTGCTCTGGAGATTAGGATACGGAACAATGGCTTCTAACTTCAGGAAAAGAGATTCCATCTAAACATCAGGAAGAACTTCTTGACAGTAAGAGCAGTTTGATAGAAATACACTGCCTTGGATTGTGGTGGAATCTTCTCCTTTGGAGGTTTTCAAACAGAGGTTGGATGGCCATCTGTCGGGAATGTTTTGATGGTGTATTTCTGGAAGGCAGAGAGTTCAGCTTGATGACCCTTGTGGTCTCCCCTCCAGTTCTACGATTCTATGATTTATAGAGCTGAAGTCAACTTGATGGCAACTAACAATCCTGGTAGAAGGCCCCAAACACCAAGAGTAAGTTAATGATTGAGGCACAACCAGGACCAACCACATCATGAAACAATGTGAAGCTGTTTCTCCAAAAACCTGGCAATTTCCTTATCTTAAAACTTTGTAATTAAACAAACAAACAAATAAATAAACAGCAATATAATCCTTCACAAAGTTTCTTCTTGAAGGAAGTAGCAAGCAATTTTAATAACTTTTTTCCCACTGCAGGAAAGTATTTGAAAACCATACAATATTTGGAACCCATTCACTTTTTGTCACTTCTTCGATGCAAAATTTGCACACGGTTGTTTTGCACAGAACACAGCGGGAGACAGCATTTTTCTGCACAGAAAATGCCAACCAAGATGTAAATTTGGTGCAGAACAAATCCCTTATTACATCATTTTCTGCAAAGATGACAATATTTCTACACGGAAATATTGTATTCTGCACAGCAAATGCAGTTTTTTTGCACAAAACAACTATGTGTGATCCCCCCCCGAATAAGTCCTGGTCTGTGAAGATTCTTGTTAATTCAGGATTTTTCTTATCAGGGTTTCTCAACACTCAAAAAAGATATATTTAGCCATTTTGTGAATATTTTCAAATATTCTTTCCACCCCTACAAACAAACAAGCTCCAATCCAGAACTTCATCAGTATGAACTGGACACCACCACCCTTTCAGTTATTTTGTGGGAGGACATGGGATAACGGTCAAGAATATGGGAGGATGTAAAGATATTTTGCTAGTCTGTACAGTCTCAACAAAAGTAGCAGTACTGCAACTCCAAAACTTATTGTGAGAAAATGAACACCTTGTTTCAAGCATTTGCACATTTTTACAGAACAGATACCCCCCCAAAAGAGTACACAAACAAATGTGCATATGTAAAGAGGTATCATGGACCACAATGCTACCATTCTCCTTTCCTGCTGCTTCTGTCAAATTAGGGAGGACTGCCAGCTGCAGAGATGACCAATGGTGAGAAGAAGGGTAGCTGATCAGTCACCCGTCAAAAGGGAAATGCTAGAGACTCAGCAGCCAGGGTGGGGTGGGAGTCAGCACAGGTATAAAAGCTGAGGCTGGAGTCAAGGAAGGGGAGACGGCAAGAGGAAGTAGTCAGTGGGTGCTGAATTTGTCCCAGTCTTGAAAGGCAAAGGTAGATGAATTAAGAAAGCGCCATCAACCTACCCATGAGACGGTTAGGGACCACGGGGGGCAGTTGAGGAAGAATTCTTCAGCAGGTTTTCCCCTAGGGCTTGGCTTCTAACATCACAAGCCCTATTTTTCCCGGCTCCTTCACTCTCCAGAGCAGTTCTAAAGAGCTCGAGGGCAACTTCTCTCTGTACTAGAAGGGGCCTACTTTCTAGTAAAGACTCTGCTTGTCCACTCAGGAAGGAAGGCGATCCCACCAATCCTGGAAAACAGTTAGAGGTCCCTGTAGAAAGTAGTTCTCTATGGCCTGATTCTGCATAGTCTCACCCTCCTCCTCAGGCTTAACCACGCAGACTTGAATATGAGGGAGAACCTGATTCAATCCTAATTTATCATCCTCCTGGTGCCTATTTCTGGGGCAATCTAAAGACTACTAGTCCTGTAGCAGAGGGCTTAGAAGGCCTTGTTATTATCCTCACTCCATGGATGAACAAAGGGTGGGAAGGCTGGACTTGTTTGGGACCAATCTGTGGAGGGGAATCTTTGGTTGTGTGCCTCTTTGATAAACCACAGAGATCAAGGGCTGGAAATTATCACAGCATAATAATTAAAAAAAAAATATGTACAGTATTCACAAATATGCTTGCCAATGGAGAAGTTATACAAATTAGGATAACTGCAAAAAAATTACTTGTTTATTTAACATACATCCACATAGGAAAAGTCAGTAAATGTCTGCAAATTTCAGTATAGGAAGTAAAAGAGTAAGTACTGAAATCCACTGTGGGGAAAAAAGGAAAGGAGGGAAGTGTAGGTGGGATTCACAGAAAAGTAACAAGATCAAAACTGACAGGTTTCCACATCTAAGGCATGGGAGGGAAGGCAATGCAGTCAGCCTATATACTCTCAGCCCCAAATGTACAAAAAAGAAATTATTGTGCTTGCCTAGCTTTCAGGAGTGCTGTAAGCCCCGGGTAGTGAATTTTGCCCTTCAGATATCAATAAACATATTATATTTTGCTGCTGGAAATGCTGGCTAAGGTTGATTGGAACTGGGCTTCAGCTATGATATAAAAATGAATTTTTATTAGTGCTCGTAAGGACTACCTACACTGTGGCTGGAAAGGAAGGTTGAGCTTCAGTCTTGTTCTCCCACCCCAAAAGTAATCCCAAGAATTTAAGCTTTGTTCCACAAAGTAGGTTTCCACAATCCGCTGGTCACATGTGATCCCTGAAGGTGCAAAAGCCTCCTTTATACTAAAAGAAAAGACAGAGCAAATACATACAAACATACATATATACATTCATATATATATATATATATAGTGGGGGACTTCCTTCTCCCCTTTTATTTCAGGAGGTAGGGTGATTGTGGACTAACCTGTATTTCAGCAATGAGAACAGACTTCTGAATTCAAAAAGTTTTATATTTTAAAACAAATCAAATGGAATGTATTTAAACAAATAAAATTATACTTACAAGAGCCAGTGCTGAAGGAGATACCTGGTTAGAGGAAAAAAATAAAAATTATGCCTTTCTGACAGTTAATAGAAAGCACACGCACATACATAAGATATACAAGTACATTCATGGCCACTTCATCTTCCTGTGGCAAATCTTTCTGACCTTGCATACATGTAATTCTTACACAGATATGCACAGCATGTCTGCCTCTTGAATTTTGTTTGGATCACATTTCACACAGTGGCAAATCTGACTTTATTACTTAAGGTTTATTTCTAAGTCTCACTGTATTCATGTGTCTTACTCCTAGGTTAAGTTGTACACAAGAATGCAACGTTAATTTACACCTGGAAGTCTTTTACAACAAAATTTGATAACACATTGACACAGAAGTAGAAGTGCCACCCAGATAAGTTGGATCAGTAAGGCTGTGGACAGGATCTGCTCCTCTTAATAAAATCCTGCACAGAGTCTTGATACTCAGGCACATATTATACCAGAGGATTCCTATGACTGCCTTGCTTGTATCAGGCATGTGAGCAAGAGCTGGCTCTGTCTTGAAGGTGAAGAAAGGCAATCTTTCACTGATGGTTTTTTAGCTGTTTTGATTATTATTTCACACTAGGGATGCAATTCTTCATTAATCTTTTTATCAAAGGAAGCAACAAACCATTTTAGTCATTTTCTACAAAAACTGCTATATTTGAAGACTATTCACAGTTTGGGACTTACTTTGCATAACATTCACGTGAGATTTTGTTTTGTTTGTTTTTTTAGTGCAGAAAACAGCATCCTTTGTGCAGGAAAAAGTATTTACTGCACACAGAAAATGCTGTTTCCAGCATAGATAATGCTGTTTTCTGCACACAGAATGCTGTTTTCTGTGCAAAACAACCACATAGAGAAATAAATCCTCAAAATAGCATTATCTCCACAGAAAATGATGTTTCCTGGAAAAAAAATGCTGGTTTCTGTGCATAACAACCATGTGCAAATTTTGTACAAAAAAAGTCCTAACTGTAAAGACTCTCATCAGTCTAGGATCATTTACACACTACACTGTTATGGTGCTATTACTGCACTTTCAACATCCAATGGAATCCTGGGGTCTGCAGTTTAGGGAGGGGCATTTAGAATTCTCAGCCAGAGAGCTCTTTGGCCTCAGCAAACTATAAACCCCAGAATTCCACCAGGATGTTGAAAGTGGAGTAATAGCACTATAGCAGTATAGTGCGAAAATGGCCTAGGACTTTTCCCGTCAGGGTTTCTCAACACTAGAGAAACTTTTTTTTTTGGGGGGGGGGATATTTTCTAATGTTCTCATCCCCGCTTGGCACTTACTTTTACAGGCAGCCGAGGTTGTGGCTTCAGGGGAATTGCTCTTCTTCAGATTGGATCGACGTTCCAAAGAGGGTGCAGAAGAAGACTTAAGGTCATCCAATGGTGCAGTTAGCAATGAGTGCACGGGAGACCTATCTTTGTACCTTTCCTCTGGGGACAGTTTCTTCGAAGAGGTATAACGAGGAGTGGAACTGAAGATTGCTTGAGGGGCTAAATATAGTAAAGACAGCATACAATTAAAAATGGTAGTTGAATAAACAGAATAAAAACCTTATTTACAGAACAGATTTAACATAGCTTTGAGGAGTGGACAACAGGAGAACATCCCTACGAACTTTAATTGTCACTCCCTCTGTCCCAAGGAATTATGGGAATTGCCTTTTGGAGCGACGGGGCAGGGATTGCTAACACAGAATTCTCAGCAAACTTCAGTTTGTGGGATTTGGATTGGCCTGCAAGTTAAAATTCTCTTATGACAAATGGCTATTCTATTCTATCTGGCTATACTGTAAAGAGAAGCAAGACAGTGAGATTCCCTCTGAACTCAACTGAAAGCATTTACCATTTGTCTCCTTCTCGAATTGTTGTTGTGTGCCTTCAAGTTGTTTCTGACATATGACAGCCCTAAGGTGACCCTATCGTGGCGTTTCCTGGGGCTGAGTGTGATGTGCCCAGAGCCACCCAGTGGGTTTCTGTGGCCAAGCAAGGAATTGAACTCTGGTCTCCAGAGTCGTAGTCCAACACTCAAACAGCTGTACCACAGTGACTCTGGCTCCTTCTTACTCAGTGTATTTTCAATTGCTGCCATTCCATCTGGCTTTCCTTATGGTGAGAAGCATCCTATATCATGTTTTCTCTTGCCATTACTGTGTCCTACAATAATCTTCCACCTGGTCCTTAAACAAACAACTGATGTAATATTTGGCCCTCCAGATGCTGTGGGCAACAACTTTTATAATTCCTTACATCACGATAAATGGGGTTGATGATACTTATAGGACAAAACACCCCAAGGTAACAGGAGGAACGATTTGGTATGCAAAACAGCATATTTTCCTTTTGTCTCTCCATTCCATTTTTCTTGTTATTTTCTAACTGTAACCCATAATTGTAAATGTTGTTTGTTGGAAGGAAGGTAGCACATAAACACAATTGCTTAGTAAGTTAATACTTGAAAAAACAGCCACTGGAAATTAAGTACACATCTTATTCCATTCTTTGTGTAAGTGATGGCCAAGATCCACCTCGATGACGAAATTGGATCCCACTACTTCTGCCAGAATCGGTGTCCCCCCTCGCACCCCATAAACTTGTTCCAGGGAGTTTCCCAGTCCTCTGGAGCAGATTTTTAGGGTACATGAGAAGCAATGTAGTGGGGGGTGGTGGTCACTGATTCAGGCAAAAGCAGTGAGATCCTAGCCCAAAATTAATCCATGCTGATATTGTACTGAAAGTGTGAACAGTGTTTAATGCAATCAGTGGAAACTTACTGCTGGAAGGAAGAGAGAGGGTTGGATCTTCAAGGTCTGCGGTGTGCAACGTTAAAGGCTCCCTGTGTATAAAAAAAGCAAAACTACTATTTATTGCTCAACAGCCAAGTAGGAGACCCAAATTTCATAATATAAAAGTGTGTAGACTCAACTTTGCAGCCCAGTGATTGTGCACATAGTCTATACATAAAAATAAGCTACATATTGAAATGCAAAGGACCATCTTTCTTGACACACAAGAGCACTATCACAGATTTGCTATGGTCATAGCAATATTATAGCTTCTCAGCTGGTGGAAAACCAGAGATCTTCTACCCTCGCCTTCTGTTTCCAAGTGAGGTTGGACAACTAGATGCTTCTCACAATCATGGCACAAAAGTTAAAAGCCTTCGCTTATTTCTCTGTCTGCCGCATCAGATACCGGGAAGTATAGCTGATATATAAAAGTCAAAGTTTGTGAGTTTGTCTATGTCAGGCAAGCAAAGACCTCATATGATCAGCTGTGAGACGAGAAGGCCTCATATGACTGGCTGACTGTGAAGATTCTATGAAACCCTGGGGTTTGCTGCTTAGGGAGGGACCTTTAGAATTCTCAGTCAGAGAATAGGCTGGTTGCTATGGAGACGAGGCCTAGGGGCAAGGAGGAGGAGGGCAGTGTATTCCCTCCGGAACCCAATCTTTGTACGTAGATAACTCTAAATAGAGATTGGATTGGGAAATATGGGTAAAATTTACAGGTACCGGTCAAGACAGTTTGGGGAATTACAGACACAGGATCTCGAATCTCTCTAACAAATATATGAGAAAATAAAATCCCGGCAACACCGGGTATATACGCTAGTTATCTATAAACACAGAAATGCTATCTTGCTGTTAAGGCTTATGGTCTTTGATAAATGTTTTTCTCTATGAATTTGTCAAAGATCAAAGATCTGTCCTGGGGAGTAGAGAAGAGGAAAAATGGCTAGGAAACTGCAGGGTTCCAATATATACTACACATTACTGTCATGTCTCTCTTGGGTGGTACATGTTCTCATGATGTAAAGAAAAAGCTAATACTCAAGTAAAGAGCTCTGGCACATGTTAAGAGACTGAGAAATACACTGTGACATAAAGTTGCTTAGGCCAAATACCACTTCTTCAGGCTGAGCTCTACAGAAGCTCTATAAAGTCTGGATACTGACCAAAGAGTGTTTTGCAAAGGGCTAAAGGAGTCTATAACATGCAACACACTTCTACTTATTTATTGCACTACACTGGAATATGTATGCCTCTGGAATCACTCAGAAGCGTAACTGACACTGGTAACCACAGGTTAATGGCCAACAGAAGTTCTGTATAATCTCAAAGGCTGTAACTCTAGAATCTGTGTCGTCTGGGTCAAGGCAGACAGACAATAGGAGGCTTTGGGAAGATCAAGGTGCCCTTCCTAAAATCTTGTTAAGCCTTAAATTAACATTGCAACATGAAACTTCCAATCAAACAAGATAAGAAGGATCACTGATGCTTCCACTGGCTCAGTAGTGAAATAGTTCTTCTCCAAATATTTACTCTTTGTGGAAAAGCAAACCTCTTCATAATAAGCACTGACAAATGCATAATGCCAGGAAATTCAGATCAAAGACATTGATTTTCACCTGCTGAAAGCTTCTTGCCCGGTGGTAACATCTACAGGTAAATCTCTGACTGCAGCCTCCCTGTTGTGAGAGAAAGGCCATCATTAAAACTTCCAAGGACACCCCTATAAACATGCCAGAAGAACTGCTGATTGTCGTTGTTCTGTTTGCTTTCAAATCATTTCCGTCTTATGGAGACCCTAAGGTGACACTATTGTTACCCTGATTTCTGGGGGTCCCGGGAGTGACACCTAAATGCGCTCAAACAATGGGGAGGGAATTAGCACAGAACACCAGTTGGCAATGCGAGAGGCAGGGTAACGTAGCGAGATCTTGAACCCTATGTCTACAGGGCCAGGCCGAGTCAAGGATGAGGCAGATGTTGAAATAATAATTTTATTGAAATACAATCACACAAGTGTATGCAACGCACTCATACAAGAAGCTATAGAAATAACGGTAGGAGTGGGATAGAGGGATTTTTGAGGAGGTTTGGTATGGGAAATACTATACCTGTCCTGAAGCCTGGTTTGAAGCGGAGAAGCTGGGGAGCGTGGATCTCAGCACGTGGAGTTGAGGGGAAGGCTTGCTGGACAAAGCAACAGCAAGGCGGGATGGAAGCCAAGAGCGATCCGAGGAAGCGCTCAAAGTCAGCAGTTCTTATAGGGAAAATTGTGGCCGCAGGCTAGTCCGTACTTGGGGAAAACAATGAGTTTGGGGCTGGAGACAAAGCCTCCGAAAGGTCAGTATTTTGAATGACTGAGTTATCGCCAAATTGTCAACAGAGTAGCCAGTATGCAAACGCGGAGTGCTTGAGCGTTGTATAGTCCACTCATCAAGCTGTCTGCGCGGGGCAGGGGATCTTTTGTGAGTTGCGTGCATACATAATGTGGTACTTGCCTTGAGGTCTCCCGAAGCTGCATTAGGCAATGACTGGCCTGCCTAGATCGGGATGTGAATGGTTCGGCTATTGTCGGCCGCGCCTGTGTGCGTGCTTGTCCGGGGGCCTCACAAGCACGTGGAGAGGAATGGGTGAAGAAGGCCAAATTATTGATATCAAATTATATCTTAATATCCCACAAGCTCGGGCTAGCAATGGCGGTAACACTATCACAGGGCTTTCAGGGGCTGAGAGTGTGTGATGTGTCCAAAGTCAGCCAGTGGGTTTCTATGGCCAAGCAGGGAACTGAACCCTGGCTTACTCAAAGCAGAAAGAGTGAAAAAAGATTACATCAGCTGCCCTCTTGGGACAAAATTCATTTTTAGTAAAAAGATGTGTCAAAATATTTATAAAAATAAAACAAAAAGAATAGAAGCAGCTCAGGGGCTCTCAGAATGGACTGTGCATGATCTTTTCCCCAGGGTAATACCCTTTCTAGATAAAATTGCTCAAATACTATTGATACAAAGGTTAGAAGCGAGGCAAAAGGAGGCATGGATTCCAAGCCGGCCACAAAGTACTTAGACAAAGACGCTTCAGAATAGATGTTGCTGAAGCCTTTTAAGTTTCTTTTTTTGCCTGGGTGATGCTGCTTCTCTGGGGAGTGGATCCAGGATCCAGGTGGTGTTTGGTCTGGGCAAGTGTCACAGGGCTATCTCTGGAACAGCTTTTCTGCTGGGAACAGTTTCTGCCAGATTGAAAGCATCACAACAGAGGGATATAATTAGGCACTAAAGCACAGGTGAAGGTTGGAGGGAATTACATCTGTTGGCATACTGGATAGGAGAGTCTGAGAGCTGTAGGCCCCCCAAAGTAACTTTTCCAAGTTCAGGGGTCTCCACAGAACTGGATTTTGAGGGAATAATCAATGCTTGAAGATATAAAGTATACCTTGGGAGTGACCCATAAGTCTTTAGGAAACAAAGAGAGCATAAAAAATGCAGAGTACTAGAATTGTGAAAAATTCATCTCACTGCTCTGCTGCCTAGCTGTACCCTAGTATTTAATCTTCAGAGGACTGGTGGTGCTTCAGCTAAGTTGTCTCACCTGCTGTAGGTTTCGTGTGTTCTTCTGCCAATGCATTCTCTATTTGCAAGGTCTCTGCACGGGGAAAAAAACGCAAAGCATATCAGAGGTATTTGTTTAAATTCTTACTCTGTCCTATCCTGAAGAGCTAGAATCATTTGAAACAAATTGCATATGAAACAGATATTTAGAGAATAGATAATAAGAGACTGTTAAGTCTTCATCCAAAAGAGAAAAAAGAAAGAAAGGAGCAAATTGAATCACCTAAACAAACCATGTCCCTGGGTTTTTTTTTTTTAACTTTGGAAAAGCCCTAGTGCAGATCGAAGGAATCACTACAAGAGCCCTCCGTGCCCCAAAATAACAGAACAAGTAGACATGGAGGCAATATTAACTGGCCAAAGTTAAGGAGCTGAGAATTCACACTATTTCAGATCTGTCTGGAAGAACCCTCAGTTAGTGACTAGATGAGCTGCCTTCAAGCACCAAGGATATAAGGTGCAAACGTGATGTGCAGTTTGGCTGTCGGCTACTGAGATTATAGACTGCAATAGGGCAGGATAGAGAAATGAACAGCAGAAGAACTTGGGGCTTAGGGGAAAAGGAGACAGGAATCTGAGTAGGCCAAGAAAGGTTGGAAGTCTGAGGCCACGAAAAGAGGTTTGGACATGGTTCAGAAGAATGCTGGGAAAGGATCAAAGAGAAGAGGCTGGAGAAAAAGTTGGAAAGAGAAGCAGCACAGAAGAAATATAGACAACCTACAAAGGTGCAGCTGCCTATGTTACAAGTTCATTTGAAATAACTAGCAGATTTGCAGATCTATCACCTCCTACCACTTAGTTTGGTACTTCACCCATCCTCTTCTCCTGCCTGCTGTGAGTCCAGTTTGCAGTTCATTAGTCAATTATCCCTGAGTCAGCAAAAATGACATATACTTAAATCAACCACATCAAAGTCCACAAAGCCTATCATGTTACATATGAGCTAAAGGTTCTCCTTTGTCAATGGATCATTCGCTTCCAAAACAGGACCCCTCAAACCCGTACATTCACTAGATTTTAGTCATTTTAATTTTAAAGGAATCGCACTGACTGCCCATTATGCTTCCAGTCTGAATTCAAGATCCTGGTGATAACATTTAGAGTCCTAAACTGCTTGGGACTTTAACAATTGGAAGAGTGTCTTTTTATATATTTGCCTGTTGAGGGACTGAAGGCAGCTAGAGCAATACATTACATGAGAATGTGGGAGAAAGCTTTCTCTACAACGGTACACTGGCGAGGGAATGCCTTTCCCTTAGAGGCTCAATTGGCACTGAAATGCACTTCACTTCCGTACCAAGTGAAAACATGGCTTTTTATTAAATCCTAATGATTTCATTCAACTTCTACAGTTTTTAAACTGTTTTAATTTGTTATGTTTGTTTAAGGCTTTTTTTCACTATTTATATTTTAATGTTTTAATTCATACTTGAATCAGATTGTTTAAACTGATGTTACCGTATGCCACCCTGAGATCTTTTCATACAGATATTTTGAACATATAGGTATCTTAAATACATAAATGAATTCCTATGTTTTCTTTCTTGAAGGCATACTGCTAATGTTTTGTACATCCTTACAATGTATCGATAACACCTTCTGTAACTGAGTCGGTATCACTGTCATTTTCTCTTCTTGGGAGAATTACAGAAGGGATTTCATCAATTGTACTTCGTAATTCTTGAAGAAGTTGTTTTAAATCTCGTAAAGGATCTTCCTTTCCTGAGACAGATCTGGATGACAGCTAAATGGAAATACAAATTGAAAAAAAATGGAAACATTTATTTGTATTATAATGTTATTTAAATACACCAAAATAAGCACAGTTTTCTCTGGTTAAGAGAAAATTTGTTAAAAGTAGGGTCTGGTTCATTCATATTTTCTAAAACGGGGAAACTGACAATGTAAGCTGAGTTTTAGTAACAAGTTAGCACATGAGGAGCAAGTATGAACACAGTCATGGCACTCATCCACGGCATATGAAACAGACTACTGTTTCTGAAGCCTTGGATGCTTGTCCAAATGTGGCCACTGTGTTCAGTGATGCTTACTCACAAGTAAATTTCCACAGGACTTCCCACTGATCTTTCTATAGCAAAATATGTACCTTTATTCTAAAAAGAAACTAGCACCTCAAGGACAAATTTTTTTAAAAAAAAAAATCATACAGCCTAAATTGAGATGAAAAATGGAGTAACTACTAACAAACTTGGAAATTAAAACAATTCTTGTTTTTCAAAAAAATCCAAAAAAGAGACATATTTTCTAGAACTGTAGTATATTCTTAAAATTTATTTGGGAATGTTACCTGCTGCTAAACTTTGTAACAGCTTTACAGTTATGTTTTTATGTTATAGAACAGATATTTACCAGAGAAATGTGGCCTGCAAAGGCTTGGGATGTCGGAGCACTAGATGGGTGGAAGTGTGGCAAGGTGGAACGCCGCTGCTTCATCGAAGAGGATCCCAATGTGTATCCTGGCCCCTGCAACTCCTGCGAAAGAAAGCACATAGGAGCAAGGAGCAAACACTACCAGATGGATCCATAATAGGTTGGAAAGCCATGCTCAAAGAGTTTTCATCATGTGCTATGTTTCAAACTGGAAGGAGGTCTCAAGTGGAGTGCCCTAGGTCTTTGTCCTGGGGCTGATTTCAATATTTTTATGAATGACTTAGATGAAGGGGTGGAAGGAATCCCTATCAAATTTGGAAATGATACAGAACCAGGAGAGGTGGGTAACACATTGGAAGGTGGGAAAAAGGACCCTGATAAATTAGAAATCTGAGCTGAAATTAATAAAATGAAATTCAACAGAGACAAATGCAATATCCTGCATTTAGGTTACAAAAACAAGACTTGGGAGAGACTTGGTTCAGCAGTACTACATGTGAAAAGGACTTTGGAATTATTGTTGGTTGTAAATTGAACATGACCCAGCCGTGTGATGCTGCAGCAAAGAAGACAAATGCCTGCAGAAACAGAAACTTGCATTAATAAAAACACAGTTTCGAAGTAAAGGGAAGTAATGGAATCCCAGTATATCCTGCACTGAACAGGCCTCATCTGGAGTACTGTGTTCAGATCTAGGCCCCTCATTTTAAGAAGGATATAGACAAGCTGGAGCAACAAGGTCAACAAGGATGATAAAAGGTATAAAGGAAAAAACATGTGAGAAAGATTGAAGTTGCTGGGCATGTTCAGCTTAGTGAAGAGAAGACTGGGGGATGACACAATTCCACTCTTTAAATACCTCAAGGGCCACCACAGAGAGGAAGGTGTTGACTTGTTCTTTTCTGCCTCAGAGGGTAGAACTAGGTCTAATGGTTTTAAGTTGCAGGAGGATAGATTTTGATTGAACATTAAAAAGAACTTCTGGACCGTGAAAGTCGCTTGGCAATGAAACCAACTGCCCAGAGAGGTAGGTGAAGTGTCCTTCTCTGGAAGTCCTCAAAAAGAGGCTGGACAGCTACCTGCTGAGGATGTTCTAGCTAGAGATGCAGACCTGAGCAGGGAGTTAGACCTCATGACCCATAGGGCCCCTTCCAACTTTATGATTCCATGATTCTAGCCTAACCTGAATAAAAGAACTCAGAAAGGAAGGCAAGGGAAGAGATGCTGGGGCTCTTCTTCGTTAGATGAGCTAACTTTAAAATGTAAAATAGCTTTCCAGTATTAATTATAGGCTGTTTAACAGAGATTGCAACACAGGTAGTAGGCCCATAACATAGTCAGATGCTTGTATCTATGCAGAAACAAGAAAATGTAGCTACAGGAAGGGTAGTATAAGTTTTATTAATCACTGATTTTTACTGATAAGAAACTGGAATTAGAAAGGAGCAAGTTAAACCAAGAAGAGGGACTGAAGTACTCTTTTTTTCTTATTTGTTAAGAAAGAACAATGAAGAATGAGAAATGAAGAAAGGGAGTTAGAAGGAGATGGAAGGCTACTCAGCACCGATAAACATCTGAACAATATAAACTCAATGGCAGACAAACAGGAACTGAGGCAGAGTAGCTTTGGTGAGCAGGAGCTGGTATGGAAGAGGAGAGGGGAGGAGTTACTGCCAAAACTACTCAGCCCTAGAAAATTTCCATGTGTCTCTCTGCAGACACAGGATCTTCAATTGTGTGAGGCACAGAGACCCAAAGAAGTAGTACAAATGTCAGGAGAGACAGGATAGGAGACACAGGGATCTCTCCAAAGTACTTCTGATATATTTGGGAACAAGGGCCACAACAATTAGCTGACAAGAGTCATGCCTCAAGAATGGAATAGAATTCCATTTTCTGGACTAGAAAAATGTGTTATTTTGTACATGAAATTTATTTATATTAAGGAAAATGGGTATGTTTCCAGTGTACCTCAGACTTACTTTTACGTCCAAAGTGTGCTGAAGCCTGATGCGCATGGCTTCCTGTTCCTGCCGCTGCATAATGCACTGGCATTCTGCAAACTGCATAGAAGCCTGTGTGGGGCAATGTTCAAGATCATTAATTTTTATGAGAGAACTTTGATCTGAGCACCGTCAGTAATATCTCAGAAACTTTAACTTTGGGAGAATTTTACTTTGTAATGTTTACCACTTTAAAATTCCACTGAATTCAGTAGGCGGTTAAATCTGGTTGGCTTATGCTTGGTGTATTAACTGGCATTTAATCCAGTCAAACCCACCCTCTGTCTAATGAGAAAGCCAATTCCAGAAAGAAGTAGATGGGCTGAATAGCTGGACTGAGACATACCTTATCCAGAGCTGCTTCCATGGTAGCAAGTTTTTCTTTCAAGCGTTTATCCTGTGACTTTAGAATTTCCAGCTCTCCTGCCATTTTGGTGTTTAAAGTAGCCATACAGCTAAGTTCCTGGCTTAGCTTATTTCTTTCTTCTTTCAGATAATGCTTCTCCTACATGGATGAAATGAAAAAACTAAAATAGGGCTGATATTAAATCCTTCAAGAATTCAAATTCTTAAGATTTTAATTTCAAAAACAAAACTTCTAACAATAATTTGATGAAACTAGATCAGTGTGTGATCCTACGACTCCTATTTTTATGGCACAAGCCATAAAAATTTGTGTCTGAACACGTGTTTGATAGATTCTGTATTGCAAGTGATATGAGAACTGATGGTCCTCAGTTTTTCATTTAGCAACCTTATCTGAGGAAACTGATTAAGAACTTAACAACTTTCAAATAGCTGATTTTAAAGTTTGCTAATTCCCTTGCAAGAATTATTTTAACATTTACAAGCTGCTCTGTTTCATTTTCTTTCTTATCTTTAACCAATAGAATGTATTTTACATGTGTTTCCCGCAGTCTGTAAAGTATAGCAATACTGATTTGGTTTGCTCATCACACTAAATCAGAATTTAGTGTTAAAAGAATGTCTGTATCAAGCCTCAGGCCGTCTCTGTTACTACCATGAAAAGGAAATTAGAAACTTCCATGTTAGTTTTAGACAAATCCATTTAGCGTTATGGATGAATATTAAACTGTGATTAAGTTTAACTATGTTTCATTAAAACAAATCAGCTTTGAAAATTATAGTTTAAAGCCGGTTTTTCTCCACTAAATAGTCAAGATCCATTATTTTGTCCAGGTTTGGATGAAATAGTGATGTGTGTTCAATCTAAAAGAGAAGCAAAAATTCTTGAATTCCTCCTCTCAGCTACATTGATTATATTTGAACTAATCCACTGTGTTAGGCAAAGCTGGGATTTTCCAGTTTGGGAGAGAAAATAACTTGACAGCTAATTAACAACATAAAAGATCTGTCCTAAAAAAAACTATATGCCAGATTCAGAGCGTTGTTGAAAATCTCTAACTGAGCTGAGTAAATTTATATTTTTCAGCAAAAACATAGGGCATACATGAGACAGATTTACAACAATAACCCTTTTTTCAGTATTGTTTTGCCAATACAGAATTTGTCCTGGCCATTCCACTATAACAGACAGCTCTAAAATAAATATTTTAGCAGTTTTGACCTTAGTTGCAGCAGTCATTGCTTCCTCCAAGAACTTAATCTTGCTCTGCAAAGCATCTATCTGACCTCGCTTGGCTGTGATTTGCTTCTGCATCCCCATTGCAACTTTCATAGCTATAAAAGAAAATAACAGCAATGCATTAGTGCCACCGTACTCTGACAACAATGTTCAAGAAGCTCTCTGTAGATATTATGCCCTGTTTTATTACAGACATGCCCTGAGGCTTCTTGTTCTGGCCAAAACAGGATTCTTCCAGAGGTCTGAAATAAGAACTGGCAGCCCAACTTTCTGAGATGACTGTCATGCCACTCTGGACTTCTCTTGAAAACATTCTAAGAACTGTCTGCAGCATGAAGACAGGAGTTACTTTTTAAAAGTAAGAGTGCTTCCAGATGGGAAAAAGAGGGGGAAAAAAGCACTCTGGACACTTTGCATAAGTGACAGTCCCCCTCCATACCAAAAAAAGGAAGGGAAAAATGAAAGTTGGCTCTTACACAAACTGGTCCTAATGCTTAACTAATGTAACACTGCTAAAACGCTTTAGTTCTTTAACTACAACTCCTGATTAATACTGACCTTGTTCAGCATGTGAGCTAGTGGTGGGATTGCTTTTGAGTCCAGAGCGAGAATAAATTCCACTGCTAAGTCATACCTGAGTAAATAGGCCCACTTACATTGTGCCCCCCTGCAGTGTTTTTAACATTTCTAAATGTTGTCAACTCTTTGGGAACCACTGATCCTGATCATCCCTAGCTATAAGGCATATCAGCTCCAACAATTTTGTCGCTTTATAATTCTACACTGAATGTTCAGTTCTAACTCACTAACATCCATGTGAAAATCTGTATTGAAACATCAAATGAAGAAACAAAACAGTAAGCCTTACAGCAGAAAATCTGCAGCCTGCCAGTCAGCTCCAGCGGACTCAGGAAGAAAGTAACTATTTGTTCGTTACTTCTCAGAACCTTCCTCTAAAGTGACCTCATTGGTGTTACCTATTGGGTGCTTAATATCAAATCAGGTATTTATTACTAGTGATAAATTAACTGGATTGACCAGAAAATCATGCTTAAGGCTAGAGCTCAAACAGTTTGGGCCCAGAAAGGGCATGCATAACCAAATGAAACTTTGAGGAGTTTGACCCAAAGTGAAATAAAACAGGTTTACAATCTCCATTCCTCACACTGGGAAGAAAAGAAAACAATTCAACAAAAAAGGAATAACACTTCTGCCATTACCGTGGCCATCAGACCCCTCCATAGTCTTTAAGGTTGCCCTAGTTTGCTCCAATTCAATCTGTGCAGATTTCAGCTGCAACTTCAGCTGGTTCACAGTAGCTTCCATCTCTTGATTTTTTTCTCGGAAATCACTCTTTATAATTTCAGATTCCTCTGCAAGACAACAAAGTTTGAATAAAGTCACTGTGAATGCATGTGAGAAAACTTAGTAAGAAATCAGTATCTCAGGGATCAGCTGGGGAGAAATCCTTATTAGACGCTTCAGAGGAAGAGAGGTAAGACAGACCCAGGTTACAAAGGAGGGTATGTTGGATGAGGGATTTAGGTGGGGGTTCATTTAAATATGTCTGCAAACCATCAGTTTGGGGAACAATGTTCTAGGATTACTCTATTTATGTCTTATCTGCCCCTCTATTCTCATGCAGCCTTCTGTCACTGAAAAGCTGCATCTTCCTCTAGCTTAACTCTTTTTTTTCCATATTCACTGTCTCCTTAAGGCTCATCTGTCTACTTGCCCTACTGTTTCTCCCTTGATTTGATTTTGCATTACACCCTGCCTTTCTTTCTACAAGGTAGAACAATTACGTCACAGCATCAGCAAAGAAGGATTAACAACCTGCAAGGGCAGCAAGCTCAATGCGACTGATTTTTACTTCATTAACAAGCTCTTCTCTTTCCAATTTCATCTCTTTCAGTGCTCGGAGCCTCTCAGAGCTTGTGTTCATCAATTTCACCCTCTCCAATTCCATCTCACTCAGGTTGGTCTCCAGTTCACGGATCTGGCAGTCTTTCTTGTCCTGCAAAATCTAGACAAAACAAACTAATTGCTATATTTCATGGCTGTGATGGTCTGGCCCTGAGATCCCATAACTAATACCAGAGTTCTTTTCTTAAAAAAGCATTAATACTCCCTACCCTGGGATCCAGCAAAACATTCACACCTTAAGTTCTTGCATTTCCAGTTTCTTGTCATTGACCTCTTTCAAAAGCTGAGATTTTTCCACCTCCATCGCACCAGCTGTCCGGCTATGCTGGCCTACAATTTGGGTCATATTCTCAATCTGCTTCCGTAGGATCTCAACTACCTTCCCCTTCTCCATCAGCTGCACTTTCAAGGATTCACACTCCGATTGCACACTTCGTAGGTGATCGCTTTCACTCTTCAGTTGCTGGAGCTCCTGCAGTTTGCCATCCACTCGTCCACGGAGCTTCTGGATTTCCTCATTGGTCATCTCAATCACTCTTTCCTTCTCTTGTAGGCATGATGTCAGCTCAGCAACTTGCCTCTCTGTTGCCTCTAAGCTTATCTTTTTTTCTGTCAGTTCTTCTACAACTTTGCGGAGCATTTCTTTGGTTGACTCCTGCTGGGCAGTCATGGAAGCCACCTTCTCTATGCTTTCATTCTTTTCTTTAATGGCAGACATCTGGAGAGAAAAAAAAAAACTTCCTATTTGCTTTCACTCATCAAGGAGTGTTATACAAATTTAAGTAAAATTAATGTGAGGGGAGTCTATCTTGAGCAAGACGAGAGGTGGAGCCAGGTCAGCATCCCTCCACTTACCCAAGAGCTTCTGATAGGATGTGCAGCCTTGATGCTTTTATCCATTATGTATCCATTCACCCAATGAACTCTTTTTATCTGAAAGCTTACTAATCACTTGATCAAACTGTGCCACCTCTAACTTACTCACCTATGTCCAGCCAACAATTTCCTTTAAATAGGGAAGCATGCGTGAATTATGTGCATCTGACAGACTTACCAGTTCTCTGTGATAGGGTAAAATCCCTATCATTTGACAAAAAGTTGAGACAGTTGTATCCAGACAAAGGTTCTTTGCTTTGCATTTCTGTGTCAACCCATCTTTCCAATAACCTGCATATACTTCCTTCATAGTTCTATGATATACTCAACTCAAGCCTAATAAAACTGAAACAAATTTTTCATCTACATATCTTCCATTTCTGTTCCATTCCAGCCACTGAAAGCTAACTGAGACAGAAAAGTTTTACAGTGTCTCCAAAACACATATGAGCTTCTAAGAGGAAGGAAATTCTTTAAGTGTGGATCAGGCACTAAAACTACCTCTTTATATACTCTCATGATACGATTTATCTAAACAAAAGCAATATGAAGAGAGACCAGGTTCAGAGAGGTAATGACTGAACGAACCAAGGTGAACCAGTGAGATTTCTGGCTGCACAGGGATTTGAATCCAGCTCCCCAGTACTAGTTAAACATGTTAAGCACTGCATCACACTTGGACTACACTTCACAGGTCAGCTCAAGCAGATGCTGCTCCACTGCTATGTTCTATGCTCTTCTTTACAGTCATGAGAGTTAATATTTGTTCAAGACAAAAACTGAACTGGCCAGACCCATGCTAAATAATGGCATACTCAGGTTCAGACCAGAGTTTCTGATTTCTCTGCCATTAAATTCACATACACACCCCACTTTTGCTTTACCATAAAGCAACAATGCCATCAACAGGCAGCTGAAGAAACAACCACAGATTGTTCTCCAACAGCTTCCCATCAGTCCCACACATGGCATACCAGTTTCATAGAGGGATCTTCTGCTCTTGCCTCATCCACTTCCAACTAGGGCAATCAGGTTTTTAAAAAGCATCCATTTGGCTTTTTAAAAACTTTAATTGCTGCATGAAGGATGGGGAGCCTACAGAGAATTCTATCCAGCCCATAGGATGACAATTTTCCTGACATTATTATAAAAAGTAAGTCCTTTGCTGGACTAAGAGTGATACATGCCTCCAGGTGTGTGTGTGCGTGTGCGTGTATTAAAAAGCATCCTTAACGAAGAGGAGCTTGAGAACAAAATGTGCTATGAAATCCTTAGTGTGCATTTCTCCCTTAGGCAGTTCTCGGCTTTGACTCTCACTCCTGACCTGTCGTTCCATTTGTTCCTGGTACTCCATCTTCATGGACTTCACTACGGAATCCATGCGCTGCAGTTCCATGTTCTTGTTGTCCAGTTCCCTCCGCAAATGGTCAATGGTAATGCTGCTGCCTGTGTCTCGATCCCAGAGCCGTTTGTTCTGTTCCTTTTCTAGATTGAGCTCCATATCCTTCTTGTGCAGTTCAGACTGTGAAGCAAACATGAGAGATTGGACTTACCGTGAAGGTTCATTCTGGGATGGCAGGAGAGGGAATCCACAACGATTGAGTTAATCCCACGTGCCAATCATGTGGTTTTTAAAAAGTAAGGAAACTTCACAGCCATCATTATTAAATTACTCATACTGTGGCAGCACAGCCAAAATAAGCCATATGCTTAAAGAATCTAAATAGGCACATCTAGCTCAAATTAGACATAGGATATAGCTTGCACTCATCTTATCAAAATGTCTTGCAGGGCAAAAGTTTTGTCTTATGTTGCCAAGAGATAGACACTGCTGAGCTAATAACATCTTAACAGAGCTTGGAAGTAATGTGTTATAATGTAATGCATTAACTCTATTAAGTTATCTTCAGCCCTAACAACTGCCAAATACCATTGTTGTCCCACTTCGACATACCCTGAAGGCCTAAGCACCAAACTCTGCAATGAGGAAGGGGGCTCTAATATTAATTGTTGCAAGGAATGTACTTCTCCTGAAAATTGGGTCTCTGCTCTCTCTTTCTTTAAATCAAAATGCCAGCCATGTAGGGCACTCTCTGCTTCTCTAAAAGGCTAGCAGCACATTGGAAAAGTTCCTCAAAGTGCTAATGGTGTCCCTTCTGAGAGTAATCAAAACAGCTATAGCACTAGAGTGCTCTTGTGCCCCGGTATTACATCTTAGGCACTCCCAGAAGACTTCCTGATCTACTACTGGCCTTTTGGATTTTTGGATTGAAGAAAAACTAGAAAGGGATTTTTGGTGTGCTGGCTGCAGTAATAGTTCAGTTCTGGGGGCACCCCCTAGGGATGGTTTATAACATAAACAGCAGGAGAAATACTAATGAACTTTGAAGACCAGAGTTCAAACCCGCTGGCTGGCCTTGGGCAAGTCACACATTTCGCCCCAGAGGAAGGCAAAGGCCAACCTCTCTGAACAAATCTTGCCAAGAAAAGTCCATGAGAGGTTTGTCTTAGGGTCACTGTAAATCAGAAATGGCTTGAAGGAGCACAACAACAAACAACAAAACTGCCTTGAACCCTGAACCAAGAAAAATACAGGATATTAATACTACTGCTGCTGCTACTGCTACTACTACTATAACTAATAACAATTTTCTTTTCAATTCCTACCTTTAGCTGCTGAACCTGATCATCTATTACCACTGTTACTAATAACAATAATTTTCTTTTCAATTCCTACCTTCAATTGCTGAACCTGATCATCCAAGTTTCCAGTTTCTTGGCTATACTGATCCCTTTCGCTTTGAGCCTCAACCATTTCAGACTGAACCAGATGCAGCTGTTTCTCAAGATCTTCTATCTACAATATTAACACAAAGACACATCCACAATTACAGAGTCTTACAGCAATTATCCTGCTCAGAAGAGCAGGGCAGTGTGAATGTGGCAAGAACAGGAACATGGTACCAAGACAGGAGTCAGCCTCCAGTGAATTTCACAATTTTTTGTTTCGTTTGAGTACACAACCATTTTAGTCTTTGGATTTTGAGGACACATTTGGCAGCATGTAGAATATGTCTGCTGAAATGCTGGAAAACAAAAGGGGCCAAAAAGGATTCACAAGATCTGTTTAAGAGCATTGTTTTAAGCTCCTTCATTATTTTCTGCTCTTCCCAATGACAGAGAAAACCAGAATTATATTAAACAGTAAAAATCAATGAATTATGTAAAATATGAAATTTGCTTGGTCACCAGAATTTATACCCTTAATTATATCTGGAGAATCTTGCTTCTTTCTATACAGAATTTGAGTTACCTTTTAAAAGACTACACAGCTCAAGGAAATTGACTAGAAACAACTCCCATCATCCTAACGTAACGCTACAATTTACATTAAATGCATAGCATGTAGAGGAAAACAATTCATTCTGGAGTGTTCATCAGTATTGTAGTGTTCAATGAGGAGCTCAAGATGCACACAACAAGACAATAGTTTGTGTCAATGTAACTTTTGCACTCACTTTGTCCTGAGACATTCTCCTTGATTCTCGCAGTTCAGAACGTAACTGAGACACAGTGCTTTCCAGCTGACTGATCTGGCGCATGTACAATGAATTCTGGTTTCTTGCTTGTTCTCTAAGAAATACAGCAGAAAGAAGAGAGAGAAAAAATGAAATTTTGATACAGATAGGAATGCACAGTAGTTTAAACAACATACTGTTGTTATGGAATTGCTACCATACAATGCAGGGACAGCCACTAACTTAAGGAGTTTGAAAAATTCAACCAGCATTTATCCATCAGCAGTATTGGCAACAAAACCTAAACAGAAGGTCCATGTTCCAAAGTAGGTATTCTGACTGGCACAAACAAGAAAAAAGATATGGATTTCTTGCCCTCTTTGTATGCCTCAATGAAAAAATTGGCTGACTACTATCAGAAAGAAAACGTGCTAGAAAAACCAGGGCTCTTCCTACATTTAAGCAGGAAATGAAGTATATAAAATTATGAATGAAAGAAGAAATGAATGCATGGGATAAGTTTAACAGATTTACTGCTATCTACAATAGACCACACACAAAATACTAGGGGAGACTGGTTTATTAGTAACAAGCAGTCTGCACACTTGAGCAACTGAAGTATTCAGAAACTATATACCAAGGCAGAAAAATTTAGTGATGTGTTTGAACCTATTCTCCTAACTAATCTTTCCTCTAATAATACAAGAGTCGGAAACCAGTGCCTGAAGCTGACTGATGGATCCAAGTTGAAACCGTAATACTTAAAAACCAACAAGTTTTATTTGCAGAAGCATTTGTACACTGCAACCCACTTCACAAGACACAATCCAAGCTTACCAGAGAAGCAGCAAATCCTGATCACTCTGAGCACCAATGCTACATGTTTCCTGGCAAATTTCTGATTACTTTGGCTCCTGCTTAAATAAGGGTATCATTTTTCTTCTCAGTAAGCCAGAATGCCCAGTATGAATGCAGCCAGTGGCTTAGGACAGAACAGAAAAAAAAATACTTCCAACTACCAAGAAGTTTCCATTATTTTGGAGGCAGCAGAGAATTTGGAAGTACCAGCCCTAGAAAAGACTATGAAAGGAATCTGTATGATGTACCTGGTAAAGTGTAAGACCAGGCACCACCCATAGCTTATTGTGAATGTGTCACAGAATATCTTCTACTTCTTGGTTTATGATGGGAAGGCAACTGGGGTTTATGCTGGGAAGGCAAGAATGTCCTAGACTTCTAATTCCAAAAAGTTAAGCAATCCTGATGAATTGTTTGAGAAATCCCAGCCCTTACTGATGCACGCAGTCGAAGTGTGTATATTCAAGTAGGGAGCTAAGTGCTTTAGTAAACTTTCAGTGATGTGCTTGCAGAAAAGTATGATTGAGAGACATACTGAACAATTTCCAGCTGGCTTTGGATATTACTTGCATGGCTGCGGGAAGTATTAGCATTTTCACTCAGTGCTTCCAATTCCCGTTCCTGTTCACTGATCAGCCTCTCAATACTGTGATTAAAAAACAAAGAGAGACATCACTAATTACATCAATGATCTATTTGTACAGGAGTAAGTGCTAAACACCTACACTTAAACATTTAATACTAGTGGATTTATTTATTTTAATGCATGGTATGGTCATTAAGACTTTGGTTTGACTTTTCCTTTATTGGAGGGAGGAATGGAGCAGAAACTTGTTAGTTTCCCAACTGAGGTTGAATTTTGAGTTCTCAACCCTTGAGAAACTTAGGTGGGGAAAAAATGGCATGTCAAAAATTCCTCGTACAACATAAACCATGCAGTTTCTGAGAATTGCACAAGAGTTTGAGAAACTTTAGCTTTGCAATCAAAACCTACACTCACAGCCTTTTTAACTACATGCAGAAAACAGCTTCCTGAGGAGAGGGGAACCGCTCCCTTACTTCTGTTGTTTTTCACTATATCCTTTGGGAAATCATAGAAAATGCAAAACTAAATTGCACACTATACTCCTCTGCAAACAACATGGTAAAGCATTCCATGTTGTAACTAGTGCCTTTGCCAGTTTGAAAATTGCACAACCCAACTGTTACACAACACGAAAAGAAACTTGAGCTAACTGAAACTGCAGCCACATGTGGTTTTGTTATGCAGCATTATGAATTTTGCATTGTTTTGCTGTGAAACATTTTTATTGTACAATATTGTTGTTTTCTACATAAAAACAGCAATGCTGCATAGCAAAAATGTTGTGCAAAATTAACAATGTTGCACAACAAAAAGCCATGTGGTTTTGTTGCACAACACTGCTGATTTTGTGCAGTTTTGTTGTGCAACATTGGTGTTTGCTACATAACAAAGAAATCTTGCACAAAGTATACATGTGGTTGCCATAGGATACTGTCCAGGGCCAGTGCTACTCAATATCTTTATCAGTGACTTGGATGAAGGAATAGAGAGCATGCTGGTCAAATTTGCAGATGATACCAAATTGGGAGGGGTTGCTAATACCCAAGAAGACAGGATTAAGATTCAAAATGACCTTGACAGATTGGAGAGCTGGGCCAAGGCTAGCAAAGTGAGTTTCAACAGAGAAAAATGTAAGGTCCTTCATCTAGACAGAAAAAATGAAATGCACAAATATAGGATGTGAGACACCTGACTGGACAACAGTATGTATGAAAGGGATCTAGGAATCTTAGTAGACCACAAGCTGAACCTGAGTCAGCAGTGGGATGTGGCAGCCAAGAAAGCCAATGCAATTCTTGGTTGCATCAATAGGAGTATGGTATCTAGATCAGGGAAAGTAATAGTACCACTCTATTTTGCTTTGCTCAGACCTCATCTGGGATACTGTGTCCAGTTCTGGGCACCTCAACTCAAGAAGGATATTGACAAGCTGGAACATGTCCAGAGGAGAGTGATCAAAATGGTGGAGGATCTGGAAGCCATGCCCTATGAGAAGCTGCTTAGGGAACTGAGTATGTTTAGTCTGCAGAAGAGGGGATGTGATAGCCATGTTTAAATATTTGAAAGGATGTCATATCTAAGAAGGAACAGGCTTGTTTTCTACTGCTCCAGAAACTAGGACAAGGAGTAAAGGTTTCAAACTCCAGCAGTGGAATATGCTGCCTCGGAGTGTGGTGGAGTCTTCTTCTTCGGAGGTTTTTAAACAGAGGCTGGATGGCCATCTGTTGGGAGTGCTTTGATGTACACTCCTGCATAGGAGCGCATTGGACTAGATGGCCCTGTGGTCTCTTCCAACTCTATGATTCTGATTGTACAATAGAGTCTGTTTTCCACTGATGGAACAGTCTATACTCCAGCTTCTTTGGACTGTTTTCAAGACTGTTTGCCAGGTACTTTGAACTGTTTTGATAACAAGTTAACAGTCCTGCTACCAGTTAGTAAAAAATGCACCATCATACATCTGCGTGTTTTTAGAGGAACCTTTTGAATTTGCTTGTCCTTTCAGTTTGTTTTGCTTAGTTGGTAAAGAGTACTATGCGCCTTTATCCATTTTAAGGTGATTTTTATGTATTATTAATTTTTCGTGGGTATAGCTTACGCTTTATGTATGTGAATCTTCTTGATGTATACTGTGTATTTTTGACATTCTTTATAGCTGTTTTTTTGTATTGGCTATCGATATTGTTATTATTTCACTTTATCACTACATTCTATTACAAGCTAATATCAATAGTTCAATTGTTTATGTATCTATTGTGAGCTGTTTTGCTTTGTGCATCTTAGGCTGGGAATCTTCCCTTTTCTTTTTGTTGATAGTCTATATTCTAAACAGTTCAAATATATTTAAAATACAAAAATAGAGATCATACCTGTCATGATGCTGTTGAAGCAAAATTTCAGTTTTGGACTGGGACTCTTTCTTCGTTAGTTCCAGTTGTTCTTCCAGCTGTTATTAATAAAATGTAACAAATTATAGCTGTGCACAATTATTCTTACATGAAAGGAGCATGGAAAGCCAAAAGTGCCCCATGGGACACATGTAGTTCACAGGGACCCCAACACAGATCACACTGCCTCCTCAATTTTTTTTTATTAAAACTAAATATTTTACTAAAAAAGCAACCCTACACTTTCTGCAGGGGCACTGGAGGACAATGTTACCACATTGTTTTAGGGTAGAAGAGTCCAAACCAGAACTGACATCTGTTTACTTCTTGCTTGGGACAAAGGCCACTCTTGAGACTAAAACAAGCCAGGGGCCCCTCAAAATGTCATGAAAGTGTCCCTCACAGCCCTCAACTAATTTTTTTAATTGTTCATTTTTTTCCTCAAAATGATTACAAAAATTATGAGGGAGGGTGGTTAAGAGGAGGTGCAATCATCCAGGCCTCGTGGGGTGAGCATGTGTCTCCAGCCCTGGGGTAGTTGTCCATCCCTGTTGTAAAAGACTGAAGGCGCTATAGCCTAGCTATGGTATGTGGATGTTAACCCTACAGTGAAAGAGAAATCGAGTTTGTTTATTCAGAATTGCTACAAACATACCAACAGGTATTTTGGTATTTCTAGGTAATTTGGTCCACATTCATTTACAGAATTCAGAAGTGTTACCTTTTCTGTACTACAACTCCCAGACTCCTTCAATCTCCCGGAAAGGGGGGCGGGGACATCCCTAAGAGTTTCAGTTTACATCACAGAAAGGTCAAGATAGATAGACATTTTGCATCATTCATACTATTGAACCCTATTACTATTTCCTTCTTTGAGGCATTCTTGACTCTTCAGAGCTAAGCATTATTGTACTTCTAAAAAAGGGAAGCACCGAAGCGTGTTGGTTGAAGGAAGGAAGGGCACCAGCCTCTCACTGCTGACCAAACATAGTTCTGAATCTACCCCAGAACTAAGTCTTAACTGAGAAGCCACAGCATTTGGGTGAAAAAAGACATTCAGAGGCATGTCCTATGAACATATGAAATTTGCTTATACTGAGTCAGGCCATTCACTTATCTAACCCAGCTATCTAATCTCAGAGGCCCTCCAAGTTCTCTGATGCACATCCTTCCTGACTCTGCAACCCAAGCTGCTTCAAATGGAGATGCCGGTGATGGAACATGGGACCTTTGCAATGCAGAGGCCTACTATCAACACTGCCACCTCTTATTCAAGCTCTGTCTGCTCCAGGAAGCATCCAGCGCAAGTTCATCTCAAGATACTGACTGCCATGCAGACTGTAGCCACTGATCATTTTGACTAAAATGCATTTTGTGCGTCTGCTAGAATTGTCCCAAAGCCATTAGTAATAGTGTATAGAGTTTCTCATAGCCTTTGTTATTTCCAGTAAACCATCAGCCATTCAGACTAGACTCTGAATCTGTAGACACTCCCCTGAAAACAAATGCATTTGGCAGCAATCATGGAAAGGAAGACCATTGTAAGATGATAACATGAAGTACCAAGAACATTTTAAAAGAAACTGCATAGTATCAATTTATACTGAAATGCCTCCTTTTTTCAGTTGCTTTGAACATGTTGAGTTCAATGCAAAACTTGGCCTTGTGTGTTTATTTTTTTATGTGTAAGTAATACCTCCTGGACTGTATGGGGGCATGGAGTCAAGATCAGATCTACAAGAAGCAGGGAGGCTGCAACTGGGAGCTGAGATTCAAGATATGACTGATGTTTCCTCCCTACACAAAGAGTAGTTTGGGAAATTTCTGTGGGACTATGATGATTAGATGAATACAGTACACACACACACACACGGTGAAACTATGTAATGTGAAGTATGACAAGCTTCTCTGAAAAGGGAGTCATTTTTTCTAAACAGTTGTTGTCAATAGCCATACATTCATTTCATAGCATCAATACTTTTTATTATTTTTTTAAAAAGTTGTTTTATCAGTCTTTTTTTTTTCCAGATATTTTTATTAGTTGTATAACCCACTAATGTCACTGTCACCCAATGTAGGCAAAAGTTTCTGAGGAAAACAGTGTGGTGCTATGTCAGCAGATGCACCTTTTTAAAGTGGAAGTTCCATCTTTCTTGTGGGATGCAATGGTGTAAGACCACAGCACAGTTAGATCATCCTGCTGCTATTGTCTCCTTTTACCTTGATCATGCTAGCATTTGAGGTAATTGTTTGGAACCAGAATGAAATGTAGAAACCTGGAACTGTATTTCTTGTTTCCTGACACATACCTACTGTCCACCTGTCCCCAGCAATCATATATTTCTCTCTGTCTTGACCTAATGCTGCTATCTGTCACCTTCCATTCCAAGTGAACTGCCAAAGTGGTGAGAGACTGGAGGCAGACAACTGGAGCTTTAAAAAGGCACAGAACATGTTGTTTGCGGCATACATACTCATCCTATTACCTGACACAAAGGTTTGCCAAACGCTGCTGTGCAGAGACAAAAGTGGAATTAAAGAATAGCATGTGTGCATGCATACATGCAGTAGCAACAGAGTTTTCGTCTGACCACTTTTAATATAGTAACAGATTGCCTATATTCCAGAGTATTGGAAGAGATGAACTTTGTGGTACTTTCCGATCCTGTTGAGTTGGATCCGGGATTTGTCTTTTGGTGGCACACAACTCCCGTGCCACACCCAGCTTTACAGGAACCAAAGTGTCCCGGTTTTGACAGAAGGGTTGCTGTCTACAGATCTGGTCTGGCCTCAAGCCCATTTAGAAACAGAGTTCAGTACAATCTTGTTGACGCTTAAACCCATGCGCTCTCAATAGAGCAAAGGGCTTTATTAATGATACTGGCCATCAGCTGAAACAATGACAGCAAGCAACTGCTCTGGCTAGATTTACTGTGGTTACCTGAAAAGATCATCACAAGATAAGATATCCAGCGTAAAACTGACCACAACATGTGGGCCAGTATTGTGCTTACACTACATGATCAGTCTGTCAGTGTGATTCTAACCACATTATCTGTTCTCTGTTTCCCTGTCTCTCTCACACACACATACTACAAACATACTGCTGAGTCCTACGCAATCCTTAACACTCTGAGAAGTTGAATGGAAGGACACTTACTGAGGCAATCTTTCCTCTGAGGCGCAACATCTCAGCTTCTAGATCTCGCAGGACTTTGTTAAAAGCAGTGGGAAGATTGCAGATGTGGAGATTGGCAATGCTCTCATGTTCATAGACTTTCTTGCCCAAGTTCTCTTCATACTTCACTAGGACATTCCGGAGTTCCTGGAACATATCTTCATGACCCTGTACCATTTTCTTCAGGTGCTCTGTTTGACTGTTGGCTTCCTTCAGCATTTCTTCCTGAAGCTGACTGGCTGTTTGCAGTTCATTAATTGTAATCTTCATCTGGCAGTTGAGATCCTCTTGGGTTTGGGACTCCTTTCGTCTGTTTATCAGAAATGAAAGCAGCCAATAAGAAATTCAGGAGTCTCAGATAACTCTCAGTCTATGTTTTAATTTCTTCATTCTTCACAGGTTTATTTTTGTGCTACACATACATAGTGCTTGGGAAATCACATTTTTTGGACAGCACCTCCCAAAATTCTCCAGGCAGCTGATTGGGCGGTTCTGGGCGCTGCAGTACAGAAACACTTTTCAAACCCCTAGACCATACATTGAGTGCAAGCATGAAAAATGGCTGAGTGCTGGACTGTGAATCTAGAGACCAGAATTTAAATCCATGCTCAGCCATGAAAACCTACTGAGTGACCTGGTGTGAGTCACACTCTCTCAACCTCAGAGGAAGAAAAAGGCAACCCACCAACAAAGTTTGCAAAGAAAACTCTGTGATAGGTTCGCCTTAGGGTTAACGTAAGTTGGAAGCAACTTGAAGGCACACAGCAACAAAGACTTGCTCTCCTTTGAATGTTGGTGGCTTGGATCAGCAATCCACATTAGAATCATTGAGCTGGAAGTACAATTCCCTGATCAGTGCAGGGTCTCCAGCATAAGCATCCCCAGCAGGTAGCCGTCCACCCTCAAAGAATCCAAGAACACGAAAGACACTGCAGACTGATCTAGCCAGAAAAATCAGCGGTAGCAGAACATGTTATAAACCAACCTGGACACACAATGCTTTTTGAAAGCACAGAAATTCTGGACCATTCTGACAACTACTACGTCAGACTACACAGAGAGGCCACTGAAATCCACAAACATGTGGACAATTTCAACAGGAAAGAAGAAACTTGGAAAGTAAACAAAATTTGGCTACCAGTACTGAAGAACACTAAAATCTAGACTCAAAAATATGCCAATGAACACCACCCAGACTCTGGAGGTCCCTCTACAGGGAACAATACAATTGATTGCTAATGTACTTAACACACTGTTATGCATATCCCCTGACTAACAATACAACCCTGGGGGATATCCCATTTAACAACAGGCCAACTGTAACGCATGCAAATTGCTCCCTCCCATCCCAGGGGACTACACAAGTATATATACTCTGTTTCACTTCCATGCCACCATATCCTCTGAAGATGCCACCCACAGATGCAGGCGAAACGTCAGAAAATACTAATACAACATGGCCTCAAAACCTGGAAACCCAAACAACCTATGTCTACTCTCTTTTCGAAGACATCCAAAGAAAGAGACCTCATCACTACTTTAGGCAACTGTTTCCACTAACAAACTACTCTGTCAAGAAGCTCCTTCTAATGTTCAAATGAAATCCACTCTCTTGTAAGTTCAAACCATTAGACCTAGTCCCAGCCTCTAGGGCAGCAGAGACCAGGTCTGCCCCTTCCTCTCTGTAACAGCCCTTGGGGTATTCAAAGGGTGCAGTTATGTCACCTCTCAGATTCTCTTCACCAAACTGCACAAACCCAACTACTCCAACTTTTCCTCATATGTTTTTCATTGTTCTTATCTCTTTATCACTTATCATCCTTTTTGGCCTTCCCTGAACCTACTCTAACTTGTCTAAATCCTTCTTCAAGGGGTGTCTAAAACTGAACACAGTATTCCAGTTACAGCCTGACCAGCCCAGAAAATAGTGGAAGTATTATTTCCCTCAACTTGGAAACTATGCTTCTATTAATGCAGGCTAAGGCAGCCTATGTGGTTCATAGGCCTATCTCCAGAGCCTTTTCTGTGCCCCGTCCATATTAATTATAACTATGGCTCAACTGTAATGCTGCAGCCAGAACAAATGTCAACCATAGCAAGTTTTGGTTTATGCTGAGAGCACGTTTACCTCAGCTCAGAAATTGACTCTTTCTCTCTGACTGTTTCCTGAAGGCTTGTCTGCAACTCAAGTATTGTTTGTCTTAAACTCAACTTCTGTTGCTCATGTTGCTCTGTAGTCTGTGGGAGAAAAAAACCCATAAAAGATCTTCTGAATACTAGGCTGAACATAATTTAGAACAAAAGGAATAGTGCTATACCAAAGACTTTCAGCGTAGAGGCTGTCTGTTAATTGTAATTAGAAGACTCACAAGAGATTTTCATGATCAATAAACTGCTTTCTCAACATCCCATTGGTCCTATGAATGAAGAAGTTATTTGTTAGACCACGTAGACGGGTGGCTCATGGGGATGTTGCCTCACTCTAAAAGCTGGGAGTTCCCCTGCTCCATTCATAAAGCCAGTTATGCCAAAAGATAATTCCTACTGAACCTGACAAGCCACAACAAGAAATCCCTTGATATACATCCCTGACCTTATGTATATCAAATATACATGTGCATGCCCATGTCTCCCATTTCACAAATGATACCCACAATCTTCAAGGTATAACTGCAGGGCAAAAAAATCTAAACCAATTAGCATCGGCTGGCGCAAGGATCATAACCCATGTGTAATGGATTGATCCTCCTGCCATCCTGAGAATAACAACACCCCCCTCCCTCCTGCACAGTTCACTTTTACAAAACACATTAAACAGGCTCCAAGAAAAGCAATGGCTCTCACTTCTTTTACCAGACTGAAAGAGCCCAAGAAACAAATTATAGTCCTTCTCTTTAAAATTCTTTACCTTTCTATCTTCTCCATTAATTAAAACTAGACTCCTTCATGTCTTCCTCTTTCCACCCAATCCACTATACCTTCTTTCATTCCTGTCCCTTCCATATCACTTTCTCACTTTGACTGGAACTTTGTCTCTTAAACGCCTGGGTTTATCTGCAGTGCAGATAAAGATTAAAAGATTAAACAGCCATTCTTGCAGAGCTTGGGAAAGCTACTTTTGAAAGCTACCACTGCCAGCTGGCCTGATGACTTACTGATTTAGATGACTTTAAACAAGCAAGACAAACTCATAAAGAATAGGGCTCGCAGAACAAAAGAGTCCATACTGGCTGAGAGACTCCGGGAGCTATTCTAACATTTCAATTTTCCAAGCTCTGCATTCTTCATTGCCAGGGGTATTTGGGGAAAGACAGATCTGGCCCAACTAAAGATCATTAGGAGAAATTCTTAGGACCCTGACAAAACTTCCAACGTCCGCTATCTGAAGAAAGACAAGACACATTCAATTTTATTACTGTTGTTATGTGCATTTTACTTGACTAAAACTTAAGCTGACCCTGTCATAGGATTTTCTTCCCAAGATGCATTTAAAGGAGGTTTGTCACTGCTTTTCTCTAAGCTGAAAGAATCTAAGTTCCCAAGGTCACCTGGTGAGTTTCCATGGCTCAGTACTGACTCATTCTGGTCTTCCAGAGTCCTAGTCCAACGCCCCAACTACTATGCTATGCTGGATCTCTATAGTTCAACTAGTACAATCCCCAAAAGCTTGTAGTTGGAGAGTCTGGTCTTCCCAAGCCCATTTCCTCACAGCATTTAAGTCCCTCCTCAGCCTGTACTCTTTCAGGTTCACCAAATTCTCTATTCAAAATCAAACAAGATGTGTTATGTTTATCGCATGAATAAATGCAACTGATCTGCCCCAGTGTTGTTCAGATTCCCTTGGAGTTCTTATCTATATTCCATTTAAATGTGCATCTTAACTACATTACTTGCAATACATCCTGAAATCTAAGTTGGCTTACCAATATCACTCTTCACCCTTTCTACCCTTCCCCATCCCAGCAACATTACTGTCCATCCAATTTAGGGGAGTCTTCTGAACAGGAAACATATTGTTCCATAGTATGTATGCTAAATGTTGCTAAATAACTATCAGTCATAATACACAAAGAATGGTATGGCCAGCCATCTGCAAAAGAACCTTAGAAAAAATGAGACTGTGATGTGGCCCCCTAACCAAGACAGAGAATGTGGTAATATGCCACCATTAACTTGGTAGAATCCACAGAATGAACAAAATCTGTTATAATGAGATACCCATGATCCAGACTTTGCAAATGTACTAAAAGAGCAGAATCTGGCACTCAGCACAGAATTTTGTATGTTAAGAATATCTGCTTGTATTTTAAAATGAGCAAGTATCTGGCCCATGTGGCAGAAAAGGTAAGTCTTGAAAGCTTGTAATCAATTTTTAGCAAAAGAGAATGGGTTCTCTATGATGTCCAGAATTTAAATAAATTACCTCATTTGTCATAATTCATGAGAGCCAGCATGATGTAGTGGTTTGAGCTTTGGACTGCAGTCTTGAAGACCAGGGTTTGATTTCCTGCTCAGCCACAGAAACCCACTGGATGACCCTGGGCACATCACACACAAACTCAGCCCCAGAAAAGCCTGTGACAGGTTTGCCTTAGGGTCGCCATAAGTCAGCAACAACTTGAAGGCACATACAAACCCACACACACACCATTAATGACAATCAATTTCATTTTTTTCTTTGCACATAATGCAAGCTACTTCGATAGTGTTAATTCTCTTCTTTACTTTAAAAATAACAGAATTCTTATTATCATATCTATTCTCTGCACTTACACAGCAATCAATACATTTGTCTTAAGTGTGAAACTCACTTCACTTAGCCTCTTTTGTAGATCTCTGACTTGCTGAGAATATTCTTCCAAGATGGTCTCAATCTGCTCTCTCCCTGAGTATGTAGATAGTTTTCTCTGGTTTTCAATATCCAGTTCATATTTAGAAGACAAGATTTTTGGAGGGCTAGAACCAGCACTACCAGGAGCAGAGTAAATGGAGCTCTCTATTGTTCCACTGCGCATACTGGAAGACTGAATATTTAAGTTACTTGTAAATGGAGCAGAAGCACCTAAAACAAAAACAGAGAATTTTAGGGCAATGAAACGAAGTGTAAAGCTTGCAGTATCAGTAATATAATTGTGGTGAATAGTGACTGATCAATTCCCTCTTATCCAGACATTCATTTCTATATAAACTCACATTTTAAAAAACGACCACTCAACTTCACTACTCTCTGATAAGACAGTGCAGTGTATCCAGAGAGCGGTGAAAATCAACCAACTCAGTGAATTCTTCATCTGGGAATCTATAATTTCCAAAATGTCACAGTGATTTACCCTTTTTCTTTTACTTGCTAACCTGTGTTGTCTTTTCTGCTACAAATCTCCTGTTAAACCATTCACCATTCATACCTGTGATACAAAACCCAGTGGTCAATTTGTGAATAGGAAGGACATGAAGACCATCATTAAAAAACCTCTCAAGCAGCCAAGACACATCCCATGTGTGCATATGTACGTAACTCAAAGTTGCCTGTCGACTCACGGCAACCCCATAAAATTCATAAGGTTTTCTTAGGAAAGGAATACTCCGAGGTGCTTTTGTTAGTTCCTTCCTCTGAAATATAGCCTACAGCACCTGACACAGATTGTTTTTTCCAGTAAAGAAACGGTCACCATTTGGAGGAAAAAAAGATCTGGAGGTACTAGTATGTGTCTGGAAAAGAGTGTATGTAGGACCTCAATTCTCCATCATAAATGGCTGGCAAAAACAAAATGCTCATGTTCTTTCATGGGTCATTTTTGAAGGGGCTCAGCCTCCCCACTAATGATTGGCATGTTACTTTGAAATGCATACCATGCTTTACAGTCCTTCTGTGGACTCAAAGATCAGATGTTTGTCCAAGGTGGAATCTTCTTAAAATCATTTTATTTTATTTTCTTATTTATATGTCACCTTTTCCCTTGTTACAGGATTCAAGGGGCCTGATCAAAGTTCAAGAGCCAGCATAGTGTAGTGGTTTAGAACATTGGACCACGACCGTGGAGACCGGGTTTCAATTCCCCACTTGGCCATGGAAACCCAATGGGTCAGCTGTGATAGATTCATCTTACAGTCGCCCTAAGTCAGAAATGACTTGGAGGCACACAAAAACACAACAAATCAAAGTTCTCCTAGATCTAATTTTCAATTTGTTGAATGAAATTATCTGTCCTGATAATTATTTCATAGCCATTTGTGGAAAGGCAAAGCATTCAAAGCATTATTGAATTGGTATACAAATATGCACAAGATGTAGTGTACATACTTGAAGTTGCAAGATTACAAGGAAAACTAGTTGCTTCTCGACGTGTGAGGGTTTCTCCTGAGAACTTGGTTGCTTCCTCCTGAAGCTTCAAGGTCTCTTGTGCTTGTCTTTGTAGTGCTTCCCTGTGCAAACAAACGGTACATTAACAATGGAGAAGCAAACTTAATTAGTCAACCCACAAGGAAGCCTATTATTTCCATCCAGAACATACTGCTAAATTACAGTGAACAGTACACTTCACACATTAACACACATTCAATGACTACCAAGGGTAATCTTGACAGTTGAGTTGACCAAAAAATAATACTGCTATATTCTCCTCTAAAAAATATTAATGATCACAAACAGTCCTCTGACTGAAAAGATATCTGCATATTGATGAAAGGTCTATAATAGCATGAAAGCAAGCATTACCTTAGTTCCTGAATATTCTTACTCATTTTTGCAAAACCTGCAAAAAGCAAAACAAAACAAACACAATTGTATTGTTAAGTAAGAAATCAGTTTCTTACTTGGAATTTCTATGTGTGAATCTACACAAATAAGCTTATGAACATTACCAACACACCTGTGTCACGTGTCTCAGTGAGCTATGATGTTTAAAATCTTGTTTCTTTAAAAAATTCAAAATATTAACAAAAACATTGTTAAAAACAAAAACTTCCATATCTGTTATGGTGCAATATTTTTTTGTCAACATCATACCATCCTTTATAATATCAAATTTATCAGCTCTGTACAATTTTAAAAGCAACCTGAACATAACACCAACTGTACTGTCCTTCATTCCTCATGCCCCCTTTCCCTTTCTCCTCTTTCTCTGAATGTACAGACCATAATTCAAACACATTCACTATAGTTCATGTCCTTATTCTCATACATGCCAATATGGCCAGCCAGCATCACATAACAAGAGTAGAACTCACAAGTATCACCAAAGTAGCTATATCTCAGAAGGTATTTGTCCAGTTCTAGAATCATAGAAGGATTTCATGGAAAACCTAGAATAATATAAGTCTGTTAGCAATCAAAAAATTCACAGGCAGCACAGACAGAACCTTCAAAAAGCAAGACAGTTTTACACTGTTGGGATATTGTACAAGTCGTTTCCAACTTATGGCGACCCTATGGCAAACCTATCATGGGTTTTTTGGGGGTCTGAGAGTGTGTGATGGTCCCAAGGACCATGGCCAAGCACGGAACCAAATCCTAGTCTCCAGTACTGGAGTCAAATATTCAAACCACTACACCACACTGGCACTTTGTCAAGGTATAGGCTATGAATATGTGTGTGCATATGTTCTGCCCACCTGTGAAGAAATTTGGTTTTGTTTGCTTGCTTATTTATGAATTACATTTATATCCTGCTATACCTCCAGAGAGGTCAAAGTGGCATACATGACTATTCTCATAACATCCCTATGAAGCAGGTCAGGCTGAAAGTGACTGGCTCATGGTCACCCAATGAATGAGTGTGTGTCTGTGTGTGAGAGAGAGAGACAGAACTGAACATGGGAGAAAGCAAAACAGACTGAGTTGTCCACCTCCCACTCTCCAGACTGCTGCTTTAACTATTAATGTAAGATCTTCAATGCTCTCTTTAAGTTCAGCAGGAGAGATACTTAAAAAAAGATGTCATATCTGTTGTAGTCATATTCATGGACTGGCTCTGATGCCTAGTTTTCCTGGAAAAAATAAATGTTTCCTTTGGCTACCACTTAAGACGACTGCAGCCTCAAGTCCACATTATCAAATGTTCCTCCAAACAAACAGCCAAAAAAAAAAAGACCACATAGAAAAAACATGTATGTTGAGAAGGGGAGGTCATCAATCATTCTTGCTGGCATATACTTTTCTATCTACACAGAACTTTATTTTTTGTATGAAGAGACATTCAATCATGGGATCCCCATGTGTATTTTGAAGCCATATGGCCCAGAGACATATTTTATACCTCACTGAGGCTGTACCAACATCAGAAGTTTTTATTTCCACACCCTCCCCAAATATTGACTAAATACACTTCTGCATAGTTTTGCAAACTGTCTAGTGTGCTTTTAACATCTCATGTATTGTTGAAGCTGATTGCTCCATGTTCTTTTTATGGCTACAAATATTCTTCCTCATTCACAGTGTTGCCCATCTTTTCTCTACACAAGGAACAAAATTCTAATACCATTGGAGATAGTATCAGATGGAAACGTGACCAGCTCTGGGCCAAAACCTAAAACCTTGGGATAGCTCCTGGTGATGTCATTAAGCATTATGCCTTAAGCAACTACCACAGCTGCTCTCAACTTCTCATTCAAACACGAATACATGTAGGCTCTCCCACTTTGGATAGGGTGGGGACAGGCTTTGTTTTGAGTCAACTTAAGTCCCATTTTGGGAGAAGCATGGATACAAATATAACAACAAACAGACAAATTTAGATATTCTAATACAGATGTGGGAAAATGCTTGATACAGAGAATGTCTGGAATTCTACAGAGTATGAAAATAGCGAATGCAAGCAACACCATATGAGAGTGCTATAAACCTAAAGTCTCTTGAAATAATAAAACCATCTTATGTTTTGTGGAGTTTGGATGTTTAATATCATGTAATTAAAATAAGGGCCTATAATAATAATAAAAAAATGGATTTTGAAACTTTGAGAGGTAAGAATCTTATTGAAGTACCTTTAACATGCCTAGTTGAGGTACAGGTTTATTCTGACATACTAAGTAAACGTCAAACTTTGTTGGTAAATGTTAGATAAGATACAACTGACTATGAAATAGCAAGTTCAAATAAGGGAAGATCATTAGGTACGTATCTACATTTTATTTTATTGAAATTATGTTGTAAATTATTATTGTTATTCACTTTTTTTCTTATTCTTTTTTATTCTTTTTATTATTGTTGTGTGTGAAATTGGCTCCTTTTGTTGTTATATAATTGTTTATGGATATATCTTTTGTTTGAAGTTCCTTATATTTTTTTTCCTTTTCTTTTGTTTTAATGGAACAAATAAAAAGAACTTAAAAAAACAACAAATATTAAAAAAAAAGGGCCTGTCCAGATTCATAGAAGAGATACTGAGCTATCATCTGATATCAAAAACGATAACAGTATAGTAAGAGCTTATTGTTTCAACTAAATGTTTGGGGAACATTCTCAAACATAAAATCTGTTCCAAGGAGGGTCTAGGGATCCTCCAAATCATCCAGTTCAATCAACATAAGAACAACTGTTTTAGCTACAGTGTAGAACTTGACATGTTTGTATCATGAACTTTATGTATTTTAGGGCATATGTACTAAAAATGAAATGTCCCATCAACGTCCTACAACATATTTAAAGACTATTTTTTAGAGTAAGAGGCAGTAGCTATTAGCTTTGTGTTTAAAGAGAGGTACGTATCTCCCACACATATGAATTATATTACATTTTAAAAGTTTTGATCACTTCCTCCTAGAGAATCAAGTCTCGCAACCAGGCAAACTGACCAGTGAGATCAATTTTAGGGACTATTTGAAGAAATCAAAGGACAAGGTAGAAGAACTATTTCCAATTTTCTCTAAAGTAACAAGGCATCCACTAAGCATGGGAATGTTGAGTAGCGGAACATGTTGTCTTTGGCTTCCCTTTTTGCTTCCGTCTCTAAAAATTTTACCCCAGTGCAGATGTGTAGGAAAAGCAAATGTGAAAGAATGAGGGAAAATGGGGAGGTGGTGGTGGTGGTAAGACCAATGAAACAACCATTGGGAATTTGGGGAGGGCACGGAAGGGGGATACTTATTAGTGGATTATAAAACTGTGATACCCAAAGTGTTCTACGTCATTATTGTGGATTAGGAACTGCTACCAAAGCAACTGACTGGAGCACAGACAGGTGTAGGGAAATAGCAGAACCGGACACCCCAATCTATCCCCATTAGTAAGCAGTCAACAATGTAAATACATCAGCACCTGCCAAGCCACTCTTCACCTCACTTTGGGCCCTGCCAAGATAAAACGAAATTTGCCACAGTCGAGACCTGTTAGGCCATAAGTAATGCCTTTTTCAGGTCAGGCAAAATTTGAACTGGATCTCCCTGTGACAGCCTTGTCACCTGAAGACAACTCCCTCGGGTTTCTTTCTCTCTCTCCCTTCCGATTTCAAGCCCACCCAGAGGCCTGGCCTCTTCCCCTTATATACTCCCCCTGCTAATATGAAGGCTTGTGACTCGGTGCCTGAGAAAACCCTCACCTCTCTGCTGGAGCACCCCCCGCCAGGCCCGGAAGAGCGAAAGACCAAGTCACGAATCTCACAAAGTCTTGCTTTGGGACCGTGCTGGTTATTCGTCTACCCATTAGGTGTCCCGGCAGGACGGCAAAGCCTTAAAATACCCGCATCTCCTTGTAAACTGAAATGGGGAGAGAACAACCTTAAAAGCACAGCGTAAGCAAAGCAAGGCAGGAAGTCGCTCAGGCTGGCTCCTGGGCCCAAATGGAAGTGCCTGGTCCCCGCAGGCCCAAGGCCTGTCCCACCTGCTATGAATTTGTTCCACCGCAGGCTCACCTGGAGAGAAACCAGCAGAAGGAAGTAGAGTTGACACCTGAGCAGGTGGCCTAGGAAACCACAGCGGCCTCTGCTGGCAGGAGGTGGTACTGCAGAGGCTTTTCTTAGACCCTTCAGGTACTGGCCATTTCTGCACTAGACTGTTATAGCGCTATGATTCCACTTTCAACATCCTATGGAATCCTGGGGTTTGCAGTTGAGGGAGGGGCCACCTGGCCCCTCCCTCAACTGCAAACCCCAGGATGCCATAGGATGTTGAAAGTGGAATCATAGCGCTATAACAGTCTAGCGTGGAAGCAGCCCATGTAAGAAGAGCTAATTTTACAGTAGGTGTCGTTTGTCAAACAACCAGTGGCCCAGTCACATTACATAATTATAGTGTTATTATTCCGTTTTAATGGCCATGGTTCCATCCTGCAGAATCCCAGGGTTTGCAGTCTGAGAATTCTCAGTGTCCCTCCCTAAACTTCTACTGCTGAGATTCCATAGGATGGAACCACGACAGCAGTTATAAAGTGGAATCGTAACACTATAATTCTGCAGTGTAAATGAGGCCCGAGGTAACAAGACAAACCTGATGAATTCCCCTCTTGTACTCAAACATTAAAGGTACAGGAGCCTTCTCCAGCTTTCATTCAGGCAACCCTACCAGCAAACACTCATTTTTCAAAACTGGAAGCAGACTCTCAGCGACTTCTGATTTCATTTTGTCCATTTTTTGACATTTTTGGCAGTCCACGTGGCCCTCAAGAGGTTCCTGGGACTGAAATTGGGCCTTAGACCCAGTACAGTTGTAGATCCTTCCTTTGCAGAAACAAGGAAGAACTATTAGCCCCTGTCCATGGCCTAGCTCGGAGCTTTCCAAACTTTTCACGTATGTGACGCACTTTTTGGACATGCATCATAGAATCATAGAATCATAGAAATGTAGAGTTGGAAGAGACCACACGGGCCATCCAGTCCCACTCCCTACCATGCAGGAATACCCTCAAAGCACTCCCGACAGATGGCCAGCCAGCCTCTGCTTAAAAACCTCCAAGGAAGGAGACTCCACTACACTCCGAGGCAGCAGATTCCACTGCCGGACAGCCCTGACTGTCAGGAAGTTCTTCCTGAGGTTCAGGTGGAATCTCCTTTCCTGCAGCTTGAATCCATTGCTCCTTGTCCTGGTCTCTGGAGCGGCAGAAAACAAGCCCTCTCCCTCCTCTACATGGAATCCCTTCAAATATTTAAACACGGCTATCATGTCCCCTCTTTACCTTCTCTTCTGCAGACTGAACATACCCAGCTCTCTAAGTCTATCCTCATAGGGCTTGGCTTCCAGGCCCTTCACCATTTTGGTCGCCCTCCTCTGGACCTGCTCCAGCTTGACCATGTCCTTCTTGAGTTGGGGTGCCCAGAACTGGACACAGTATTCAAGATGAGGTCTAACCAAAGCAGAGTAGAGTGGTACCAGTACCTCCCTCAATCTAGACACCACACTCCTATTGATGCAGCCGAGAATTGCATTGGCTTTCTTGGCTGCCGCATCACACTGCTGACTCATGTTCAGCTTGTGGTCTATTAAGACTCCTAGATCCCTTTCACACGTACTGCCATCTAGCCACGTTGTCCCCCATCCTAAATTTCTGTATTCCATTTTTTCTACCTAAGTGTAGAAAATTTCATGACACAGTAATTCAGTTTCACTAGCAAACCAGAGATTAAACAAAAGGAAAGGCAGCCCCCCCTCCCCCAAATCCTGGCTCAATGCTGTGCCCTTGCCAAGGAAAGACCCCGGCGAGGGCGGCAGCAGCAGGAAGGAGAGGCAGCCTTTCTCTACCTGATCTTAGTTTGCGGCGGTGGCAGCAAAAGAGGCTGGGAGCGGTCTTTCTCAGCCGGGGGAGGCGACACACCTACAGACTTCGGGCAACACGCTACCGTGTCGCGGCACACCATTTGGAAAGCCCTGGCCTAGCCGCATGACTTGGAAGGAAAAAAAAAAGGTTTAAAGAGATACAGAATCCATTCCACAGTACTATCTAGCCGATGACAGGACACGGCTGTGGTTCCCTTCCATTGTCTCTAGACTTAAAATTGTCCTGGATTCTCACATCACAGGACATCACCAGAAACATGAAAATGATCACACACAGTTTACCCTTTTTTTTTTGTTCGGGTAAGGATAGGAATGCAGACAATGATTCAGTATGAGCACAGATACACCTCACTTTAAAAAGGTTTTGACAAAGAAGTTCATTTTTACAAAGTCTTTTTATGCCTGCCCCCTTTCTGCCTTGTCCTCAGTCTAGCTGGAAGGTTTTTAGCACCATTATCATTGGGATGGTGAAGGAAGGCTGGAAAAACACAGACTTTCACTGTTGAGTTGCAGCACGTGTTTGCAATAAAATTTGATCCAGAAAAAGAATGGCATTCTACCCTAGTTGATACTACTGTAGTTATGTGTCCTGCCTGCAGTAGGCAAGACAAACAGCAACTACCTCTAAAATCCCTTATTCAGCATGCAAGAACAGCCTTGCCTAGTGTGCAAGATAGAGAAAATAGAGAAGCAAGCAAGTCTGCTTCACTAGCATGCTGAAAATAATTGATACCTAAGTTCAGCCACAAAAATGGAAATCATAAGAAAAGTGGCAGCAAGGAAAAGGGAAAAAACCTCTGGATGCACTGGAAACTTTCAAGCTAGAATGTTCAAAATGTTCCTGTTTACTTATGTATAAGGCTGATGTGGCCTGGTTGTTGCATTTAGTATTTTCATATTGTTAGTTTCAGATAAAAAGTTTGCTAAACCATGTTGATCTGCCCCCTTTTTTTTGGTGTATTGGTGTAGGAAACTACCCCTATTCTTTCCATTTTATTTATGCCTCTGGGACCAAATTTTCTGTTAAAGAAACAAGAAAAGAAGAAAGGCAGAATGGCAGAAGAAAAGAAGAATGGCAGAAAAGAAGAAAAGAAAAGAATGGCAGAAGAAAAGGTAGTTTTACTTGACTTTTGAGAGGAAGAAGAAATATGGTCTGAGAAAATCAATTCAAACAAACAACAGTGATAAATCTGATTTCAAACTGTTACAGTTCAGTTTTCCAGTCTAGTGTCATGATAAACACAAAATGTGCATTCATGAGTCTGCCTCCAATACTAATTTGTTTGTAATGTTTACAGTATTGTGCAGGTATCATGTACACTATGAGTGTGAGCCCAAGCACTTGTGCACTCAAACTGAATTAAAAAAAAAATTAATCCAGACTTTAAATTGGACATTCTCAGGTGTAAAATTCTGAGTACCTAAAAAGAGTAGGTTGTTTTTTTTTAAATCTGTTCCTGCACACTACCGTTCATGAGAATTACCTTTTAATCACAAAGGCCTGGAAACACAGCTTGTGAGAATCTATGGAGGGAAAGATGGAAATAGGAAGTTCCTCCGACAGGCAACCTGCTACAGCGTCAGGCCAGACAAAAGTTCAGATAAAGAGAGAAATCAGCCTCTAACAATGCAAAACCCCATCCTGGGATTTGCTGCATGCACCTACCTCCAACAGATACCTGCAGGATTTCAGCCTTGCAGTTCTCTGTAAAGTGTGAAAAGGCACACAGTTACAACTGTTGCTGTAAACTGGCTTGTGAAATGAACTTGCTATGCATGCACGAAGGAAGGAGAGAGGGTCTTGCTTCCCTCTGAGGACCGCCCTATAGGTCATGCTTCGATCTTCCCTTTGCACACGGCACTGGCCACAGCTGAACGCCAAAGGGGACTCCTGAGGTGCAGAACCGTTGGAAGAGTCAGCAGCTCTGCTAATCTTCCTTTGGGCTGCTGCTGGTGTAACCTAGGCAACAAAAACTCCACCTCTGATAGCAGCTACGCATGCACGCATACATGCCTGGGAACCAAACACTGCCACTTTCTGGTGTCCAGTTTCCACTAGCAAGAGCCTTTGTTCAAGCATCTTTACCAAGCGCTATAGAAGGAAATTCAACACCTGCTGCTCTCAAGGCTGCCGTGCTACAGTCCTTCGGAGATGCTTCTCTGCTACCAGTCAGCACATGTTCTTGTGCACGCAGCAACTGAGAAAATAGCACCATCCATACAATTGCCAGACTGAAAACTGGAAACAGTTCTTGTGCCTTTCATGGGTGTGCCGAAGAAAGCATTTTTGCAGGTGTTGTTTATTACCTGGTTGCATGAAAAGCAACACTTGCTGAAATTCTTTTTTAATAATACAGCCGTTAAAGGTACAGGAGCTGTCTCCGGTTTTCAGTCTGGTATCTCTTATCAGGATACTCTCTGCTGTGGAAATTCAGGTGATTCTGCTCCATAAAGTGGACAATACCTCCAAATGCTAAAGAAACCTCGCAGTGAGAAAAGCAGGTGGAAAGGAAGAACTGCAACAGAGCAGAAGTATAGAATCATAGAAACACAGAGTTGAAAGAGACCCCAGGAGCCATCCAGTCCAACCCCCTGCTATGCAGGAACACACATCAAAGCACTCCCAACAGATGGCCATCCAGCCTCTGCTTAAAAACCTCCAAAGAAGGAGACTCCACCACACTCCGAGGCAGCCTATTCCACTGCCGGACAGCTCTGACCATGAGGAAGTTCTTCCTGAGGTTCAGGTGGAATCTCCTTTCCTGCAGCTTGAATCCATTGCCCCTTGTCTTAGTCTCTGGAGCAGTGGAAAACAAGCCTGCTCACCCCTCGACATGACATCCCTTCAAATATTTGAACATGGCTATCATGTCCCCTCTCAACCTTCTCTTCTGCAGGCTAAACGTACCCAGCTCCCTAAGCCGTTTCTCATAGGGCATGGTTTCCGGACCCTTCACCGTTTTGGTCGCCCTCTGGACACACACCATTAATTGAAAAATACATAATATAAAGTCATGGTGCATATCAGCGAAGGCCTTTCTCGGTCCAGCATATTCTGTCCCACAGCGGCCAACCAGATTCAAAAGTAGGAGTGCAACAGTACCCTCTTACCCATATTCCCCACTGGGTGTAACACTGAAATCAAGACCAGCAGCCTCAACCTGCCTGACTCCTTCTTAAAATATTCTTTGGATGAGTCTGGATTCCAGGATCATGGAATGTTTTTCTTACTGTCCACAATCTTTACACAATGCATAATATCATACACCTCTGTCATCTTCTCTGCTTTTACTCAACTTACGTTCTAAGGAAAGATGTCCCAAGTGTTGTCCTTTTCTTCTCCTCTGAGTTGCTGTTTTTTGCAGCAACATCTTTTTTGAGCAGACCTCTCTGATTAAACTAGTGCAGCCTGGTCTGTATGGGACTGCCCTTGAAAATGACCTGGAAGCTGCAAGTTTTGCAAAACATAGCAGCAAAAAAGCCATAGATGGAACATGAGAAACTATGTTAACAGTGGTCTTAAAGGCTTGCATTGCCTTCTCAACATGCCTTCAGTCTGAATTCAGGGTGCTTGGGATGAAATCCAAAGCCCTAAATGGCCTGGGATCTCAATAACTGAAGCAGTATTTCTCCGTCTGTTTTTCTGACCAAGAATGGATGTCTGTTGGAAGGAATTTCGTCTGTGATCCACCAGTGGGAGCAGTACACTGTGGGCCTTTCCACATTACACTGTTATAGTGCTATTATTCCACTTTCAACATCCTGTGGAATTCTGAGCTTCGTAGTTTACTAAGGCCAAAGAGCTTTCTGGCTGAGAATTCTTAATGCCCCTCCCTAAACTGCAAAACCCAAGATTCCACAGGATGTTGAACGTGGAGTAATAGCACTATAACAGCGCAGTGCGGAAATGACCTGTGAAAGGACATGGGAGAGAACCTTCTCTGCAATGGCACACCAGCTATGAAATATTCTTCCTTTACGGTCTTAACTGGTACCAACACTGGTATCATTCTGTTGCCAAATAAAAAACATGCCTTTTTAAAGTAAAACCTTGGGAGCCTAACTGATTATAACAAATCTGCATGTCTGCATAGCTTTATGTTAAGTGAATTAAAAATGTCTTTTTTCCTTAATTTTTTAAATATGTTCTTGGTCTGTTTGAACAGTTCAATTTACAGTTTTAAATTATCATACATTGCCCTGAGATCTTATAGATATTTTGATAACTAAATACATCAAATATCACCCATGAAAATTGAATAGTGGCCTAGAATAATAGGGAAAAAATAGAGAAAATCAAAGGAGGCATGGTTTTAGTCCAATTATTAAATGATACTGTTAAAAAACAAACAGATTTTAGACTGTGTGTTTTTGACAGGACTGGCTGGTTTTTTATTTTATTCTTTGAAGAGCCATGTATGTTGATGGCACAATATAAATAACAGAGATTACATAGAAGATACCTTATGAAACATACTGCCTAAAAATACTTTTAAAAATATTTTAACTTCTACTTTTCATGGTGATAAGCGTGTCATTTTTACTGTTGAGGATTTTTGCCTCTGTTGTGAATACAATTGTGGATGAAATATTATTCCCTCCTCTTGCACATTTTTTTTGGTACTGTCACCCTTTGGAAACTGGATTTTTGTTTTTCAATAATTTTGATCACCTTCAGAAGGACTAATAAATGTCATCAATAAATATGTGGAATAGTTGCTAATACAGTTATTAAACAAATTCTCTTAGCATACATAACACAGGTCATTCAAAAATGGAAGTTCCCCCGTATTTCCAACAATGTTTTCTCCATTCCCCAATGCTGTTTTGTGCATGTTTCCTAACTAGCGAATTTTTAATTCAAGTCTTTGGGTCTGGTGTTTCCTGGGTTTGTAGAGTAACAGATCCAAAATTTATTTCTCGTGCTGCTCCTGGTGGAACCTGAATGAGTCATCAAGTTTCAACATACAATGCAAACACAAACAGTGCTTTGTTATCGCAATGTCTATTAATTAAATTAGACAAGTACAACAGCTCTGCAGCATGCACAGACTAATTCAAAATGATTAGGAACTTGTATCGGCACAAGTAACTTGTGTCAGAGAATACATGCCTCAATGCAAGGTACACAAATCATGTTGTTTTTCTTTTATACAGCTATACAGGAGAATAGTATCTCATTATAGTTAGTGTGAGTTATTTGAGGCAATGTTTGCATAATTGCTGAAGATTTTAACCTCATAATGATCTGGGAATGATCTCTCCTTTTAAGAGTGATGGGCATTGTTCCTAAAACTGTTATAAACAATCCAAGTTACTCAATGCTGCAACGTGATTGCATCTGGAAAAAAAATTACATCCAAAAAAGGCAAATTATTAAGGGTGGTAGTGGTGATGTTATGCAGCAGCAAATGAACAAATAATAGTTTTGGATCACACAATATAATTTCTCTGAGTGGTATACAAGTACATGCTGGAATAATAAAATAGCTCAAGATAAAATAAGACAAAGCAAAATTAACAACAGTGATAAAAAGAATGCAGAAAATAATTACACCAAAGCAAAATACTAGCAAAAAGTAAAACACAAAGGGATCTAAAAGCACTAAAATAGTTCTTAGTAGGGAAAGGATAAAAAGATGTTCAGGTAGCAGCAGAAAGACAATGTAGGTACGAGGAGAGTCCCTCCAAAGAGAGCATTCTGCACTCAGGGCACTACGAATTCCAAAAGCCCTCACTCTTGTAACCACCTGCGCTTCCCAGTTTGGAAGCAGAACCCAGAAAAGTGTCTCAGAAAAGGGCCTTGGGGATTTCCAGGTACATAAATATGGAAGAATAAACCATGCCTGAAGCTTTTTGGGGTGCTGAATATCAAAACCAACTTTTTTTTAAAACAGACTTCGAAACCACATTGGAAACCAGTGCCAATGGCAAAGCACTGAGGTAATAGAACAGTACCTGCTCCAGGTACCAATTTCCTGTCCTGGGATCCTCAACAGATTCCTATGTGCTGGAAATTCAAGGACCAATTTGCTGTCTGCGGAATCTTCCAGCAAATACTTTTTGATGTTAAACTAAGCAGTGGCTTCTATAACTATTCAAAAAGTGAAGTACTGTTCCTGGAAGCTTCTAAGAGAAGCATTTCACCCTTTTTTTCATTAGAAAAAAGGTCTTGATGGGTTAAAGACTGTAAAATAGACCTAGGGGCCACATGTCATCTCAAGGCACACATTACCCACTTCCGGTGTTAACATAACCATATTCAGCAATGCCATTTAACTGTGCTGTTGCCTTGTTCTGGTGTGGCTGGGGCTTCTGTATACAGTATAATAATACACATGGAAGGTCACCAGAGCATGAGTCGCTAGCAAGGCTGTCCACCTAGGGTCGTAAAGAAAGACAAACGACTGTAACTATGTTAAAAAAATATGTATTTAATGGTATCAAATAAAATTCTTATTTTAACTTTCGTCCAGAAAATAAAGCATATACACAATAATTTTAAAGAAGAGAAAAAAACCAATATTTATTACAAGTCTTATTAAGAAAGAAAATAACATTTTCTGGTTTTTGAAAAATAAAAAAGGGCCCACTCTCATTCTGGTGAGCGAAGCCTATTTTAGGGAGTTAGCATGCCTCAGTGCCAGCATTACTGTGGTGGGACTCTGAGTGAATATCCACGGCAGGGCATCCATGCGTTGGACCATCACTTGTGTGCAGGTTTTCAAGTTCACCTGCTACCTGGCTTATAGTCCTCTCCATATCCTCCAATCTCTGGGCAACAGCGCCATGGAGATTTAAGAGCTCTGCAGACATTCCCAAGAGGGAATTTAGGACGGTGCTCTGCAGGTTGTTATCTGTGGGGGGAAAAAAGCAGTCCGAAAAATAAAATTAGTGAAGGGCATTTACAAAACCATTGAAAGGTCCAAGGTCACAGGCAAAAGGGAAAGCCTCACCCTTTCCTATTATGGCATTCACAATGCTTTGTGCTCCACTCCTTCATTTCATTGATCCATTCCAGGACCCATTCCTGGGTTGCAAGTGCACTGCCGTCCCCCTCTGTCCCTTTCACACCTGTGGAATGAACAGTTCATCAGCTGATGCCCATGGGGGACCGCCCATGCTGAGAACACAAAACCAGCTTACATGCTTGCCCAAAGCAAGTAACTTGCGGCATGGTAGTAGAAGGAAGTCATGGTCTTCGTATGTCCATGCTTCCCCATCCATACAGCACTTACCCTCCTGTGACATTGCCACTGCTAGTGGACTCCCAGCCCGTCCTTCTCCAAGCTTCATTTCCTCCTCCAGCACTTCTGGGGAATGCTGTACATGCTCCTGAACTGGTGCCGTATTTGCCGGTGTATTAGACGCATCAGTATATAAAATGTACCTCACTTTGCAAGGGGTATTTTTCAGGAAATTTTTTTTTTTAGTTCCCTGGTGATCAAAACGCACAGGAAAGGAAGGGAAGGAAAGGAGTGTTGCACCAGGAGAGGAGAGGAATAAAAAGAGTGCTGCACCACTACCCCTTTCTTCCTGTTTGCTTGGGCAGAAACTCCCAGCAGAGTCAAAATGTACAGGAGAGGAGATGAAGGTAAGAAGAAACTGTAGAAACATCTATGTTCCCATAGATCAAGGCTTCCACCATCCCATCCCTTCCTGTTTTGCCTTGGCAGAGAAAACTCTCTTCACTCCCCTTCCCTTCCCTGTGTTTTTAGCATTACCGTATTTACTGGTGTATACCACTCACTCCATTTTCAGAGGGTATTTAGGAAAAGAAGTGCATCTTATAAACCAGCAAATATGGTAATTAAAAAACTAACACATATGCACATTCATTCTTTTCCACACAGGAATACCTCCCAGTGGAAACCACCACAATCAGCTGTGTGGCAATGGATAGGTACTGGTACTTACTATCAGTGGTGCTTGGTCCAGGCGATGGAGATCCCTCCGTATCAGAGGCAGTTCCCTCCATCTCCTCCTCTGATGGTCACTGGAGTTGGAGGTTGTGGCAGTGCAGGGGAGAGGGCACATTACCAGGCACACTCAGGCTTTCCTGTTGCCTTGCCCTTCTGCGGGCCCAGCTAGTCACCAAGGCTGACTCCCAAGACCATTAATGCTTTCTTGGAGCATGCAATAAAGACAACCATGAAATAAATCCAGGCTCATGCTGTCATTCATTCACTGGCCTACAAGACAAACAGGGCTAGCAGTCACCCTCTCGCACCACTGGGTCCTGCTGTTGGGGGGCTGGCTGCAGGCGCATTGCCAGTTTCTTCCCCTCCCTCTGAAGAACAAGGGGATGCCACCTGTTGCCTCACCCTGTGCGAGGCTGAAGAAAATAGAACAGTCTGACGCCTCCCTCATAGTCTCAGCATCCATCATGGCTTGAGGCCTGTGAGTGGGGTCGTCAACATGGTATCACATGGACACCACCATTTCTAGTATGGGAAGAGCCATAAACCTTTTCCCCTTTCTGGCAGATTGCACCAGAGCATGAACCCCAAAGGACTCAGGGAAAGGTTCAAAATCGTTGTTGAACATTTGGGGAATGGGGCCTCACTCACTCCCGTTATCTGCAGAAACAACTACAACCCTGCAGCCTAACTTACCAATATTGTGCTCTATGGGGCTCTCCGTCCTGGCCCTCTCTGCCCCGCCCTCCTTTGCCTTCTGCCTATGGAAATATGTGCATGAAAGCTCTGCATTAACCAGGGTGACACACTTGGTGTCCTGCCCTGCAGAGGATTGTGCCAGGGGAAGGTAGCTGAAGTAGGTAGGTAGAACTTGATACTTACTGGACTTGTGCTGTTCCAATGCCCTTCACAGCCCATACATAGGCCCTTTTTACACCTTACCTTTTAACGCCGCTGGGTTGGGGTCCTCGTGTGAGAAGCCTGGGCATGAAAGCTCTCGCAAGCCTCCTGCTTCAGCTCCGCAGCTCCTTCCTGCTCGCGAGAGAGCCCCGCCCGCGCCCCGCCCCTTCCTTCCGCAGTGCAGCCTGGGAGTTGGAGGCTGCACTGAGGAGAGGATGCGCGACCGGCCCGGCTCCAGAGGCTCCGCACGGCAGGTGAGTGCGGCCCAGTCCCGTGAGCGTTACGCAAGCGCAGGTCATTTTTGGCTAAAAGCCGAAAATAAAAAAAAATGCATGTTCACTATGCATGAGGGCCTTGAGCGTCGCGTAAATGGGAGTGCGTCATGCAGACTGCTTCTCACATTTACGCGACACTCAAGGGGCCCTTTCGCTTGCAAACTGCCGTGCGAAAAGGGCCATAGTCCTGAAAAACTTTGGGTGAAGGTTCCTTGGAGGCACTCAACCACATGCCTTCACTGCATTATAGAATTGGCACTTCAGAATTTTGCACTGACTTGAAGTGCTGTCCTTACATACCCCCTCTGAGAAAGTCTCTCCGCCATTTTCTCATAAAATCTTTGGTTAGGGAGTTGGGTGCTCCTCATAAGCGCCTCCAGTTCTGAACTTTCTCCAATAAGAGAGAGCACCTCCCTCACCTCTTCGTTCACCCACAATGTGGCCTCCCACAGCATCCCCACAAACCCCAAAGACACACACACACAAGCACACCAACACTCTGCAACAAGCAGAAACACACACACAGAAACCCAAACAATTCCAGACAGTCGCATATGCCACAACAAACACACACCATCACAATAATGCACAGATAAAAGCATTCCCTGACAAATTCACAAACACCCCCTTTCAGAACACCACCAAATGCTATCATACCACAAGACCCAAAAAAGCAGTTGAACAATAATGCTGGCCTTGCCAAGCCAGAACTCCTCCGAAACGTTCTACTCACAACCTATACCCAAACAGCACCTTATCAACTTTCAGCCAATAATGGGGGCCGCTCTGCCTGTGAACGTATCGTCCAATCAGAAGCATTATCACATTTCTAAACCACCTGGTGGTTTTCGTGCAATGCCATTTCTCTTGGGAACATCACCCATTATAGTGTTATAACAAACAAGCAGCAAAGGGGAAGCAGGAAACTGGCCATGAAGGCAAAGCAATTCCTCCTGACAAGACACTTGCACAAGTTTCTACTCAACCCCTTGCTAAGAGCAATTTATTAAATTAGAATAAAATGGATCATTTGGCAGTACAGCAGGGTGCGGATTCCCCCAGGCATAATGTAAGGCTTTTGATAATATTCCATGAGGATAGCCTCTTTTTGAAAGATGGTCAACCAAATTCAGAGATTTCTTTAGAAAATCAAAGGGAGCAGTGGAGTTGTGTTTTGTTCTAACAAGCTGTGAGAATGATAAATTCTATTTTAAAGAATGAAAATGACAACTATTATGGCAGAGAAATGAGCTGCGATCTATAGGATTTTTTTATAGTTTTTAACACACAAAGTATGCCCATCAGTTTCAACCAAGATGTCAGGAAAAGAAATGGCAGACAAATTGTAATTGCCAGAAAGTTTAATTTTAAGGTGAATGGTGTTGATCCAATCAAAAAACTGTGGAATGTTATTAATACTGGTGTATAGTAAAAAAACATACAGTCAATATATCTTTTATCAAACAAAAAATCAGACCTAAATGGATTACTTGTGGAATTTAATGTAGTATTATATTCCAGATGTGTCATGACTAGGTTGGCTACACTGGGTACGACTGCACTACCCATAGCTACTCCTGCAGTCTGAAGGTAAAAGTTGGTCACGTATCTAAAAAAAATGCTTTTCCAAAATTAATATCCAATATGTCTACTAAATATTCTGTTGGTGGAAACTTATTACTGTTGAGAGTTTAAGGCTTCACCAATCACCATATGTGTCTTTTCATGAGGTGACTATTTCATTTCCTGAATATGATTCTAAAAGGTGCCTGTGTGAAGTCTCCATTCGTGGTAGGATAGAGGAGTGTGGGCGAGCACGTCCACTATAACATTCTGATTGCCCAGCAGGTGAACTGCTATGGAGAATATTTATCTGCCTATGCACCAGTCCCAAAGCTGCACCATCAGGTTCAAAAGTCTTGAGAAACCAAGCTTGCAGAGGTCTCATACGCAGCTTGGCAAACGGGGTTAGGCCATGAGGCCAAGAAGGATCTGTACCAACCTTGTCCTGACGCATCTGGCGGGGCAAAAACAGGAAACCACTCTGAGTAACTTCTCCCATCTGTCAAGTGGGAGAAAAACAGCTTTGGACTGAGAGTCCAGTGCTCCTATGCTACCATCTCCAAGGCAGTGTACAGAGGCCTATTTTGAGAGGCCATATCAGAGGCGTTTAATGCTTTTTCCCAAAGCAGGGCCTTAAGTCTAGCTACTCTGTCACTCCTCGTTTGTGGAGTGAAGATCTGGCAGTGAGAACAGGATCCCACATTATGGTCCTCTCCCAAGCAGGGAGGGCTGTGCAAAAACATAAGAAACCATGGGTCTGACAAACAGACAATCCAGAATATTGGTTCCTGGCACATCACAGGCTATAGTGGTCAAGGCATACTCTGGCTTCCCAGTTTTGTGCCTTCCATGCCCCCACATTTGGATGCCCACTGGAACCGGGGAGTTCCTCAATGGTTGCTGGCGCAGTGTGCATCGAGGCTACTTGAGAGGCGGATGTTGCTGCGCTGGTTGGGTGGGCCAGACTTCTTGTTCTTTAAAAGTTAGAATGATTGACCACAAAAGTAAGATTAAAAATTCATCTATCATTTACCATTATACGAACATTTCAAACTGGCAAATCATCACTATAACTTACTTTTTGTGGATTAGAGGTTATTCACTCCAATAAATACTCTGATGCAGATGTTGCACTCTTAAGATAAGAGAAGCCAAATGGATACACAAGATTCCTCTCCACCAAAGAGGTTAAATCTCAGGATTGACTTTTCTTACTTTCTGTAAACCTGTTGCTTTCTCTTTAATATCTTCTCTCAGTCTCTCTCCTCCCCACATTCAACTGGTCCGGGTCTGTTCAAGATGATAGTTATATAAACGTTTGTAACAGTCTGTCATATATTTACACTTTGTTTGAAGTAATTCTTGCTGCTATCTGTTTTAGAGGTAAAACTATTTCTCTACTTGGTTTTCCATTTATTTTTTGCTTGCATTGACTGCTAATTGTTATTTGGAGATATTTACACTGCTAATCATTATGTTTGAAGGAACTTAACACTGTCATCTAGCTTAAAGTAATTTACAGTCCTTATTATGAAAGCCTGAAAAAGCCTTTGCAAAACAGTGGAGATTCTCTGGAGCTTACTGTTGGTGTCACACCTGGATAGAGTTCTGCAGAATCAGAAATTCAAAAAGTTTTGCTTACCATCAAGAGTTTGCTCACTAATACTTTTGAATTTGGCTGTTATACCTGAAGCTACTACATTTGCTACAAAGTTCTCCAGAACCAGAAATTCAAGAACTTTGGCTTACCATCAGGAATTTGCTTACTAATATTTTTGAGGTTGTTGGAGAATTCACTGTTAGTTTTGAACAAGTTTGAGAATGAGGTTTACCAGGATTTCTACAGGACTTTACTATATTTTTATTAATAATGCCTATATAGATTGATTAGTATTAGCATACGTAATTCCTGTTTATTATATCTGTATTATCAGTGTTTGCACAAGTCGATTAGCATTTATATATACTAACCCTAGTACATTATGCATTTGTTACTATCACGCTATATTTATATTAATATCAGCCTCTCATCAGCAAGGTGCTGGCAAAGATTTGGCAAGACAGTGTCAGAATTCTGATCGCTCCATGGTGGCTCAGGCAACTGTGGTTTGCTCCTCTACTGACACTCTCACTGTTGCAGAAATCAGAGATAGAGACCCACGGAAAATGGAAAGCATTTATTAAGCTGGCTGGTCTCAGTGGAATAACTTCCAAAGACCGACAGCCCCGCCTCTTTAAGTTCACAACAATTTATACATTTTCCTGTACAGTGTCATCACATGTTCAAGAAAGGATACAGATGTGTACAAACGTTCCCACCTCACTACGATAGTCCATTCTCTAGCAATCTACAAATGTTGCAAAGTAGCCAGAAGCGAGCCGGCATTCTATTCTGCCTCACATTCCGTCTTAACAATGTTTCACCTTCAGTTCCTCACAAACACAGAGAGAAATAACTGTTTTCTCTCACATTTCCCCCCTTTTATGCTAAATTCTACACAGCAATTTAAGCATAATTACTTGGTTTGGGCTATCAGGGCATATACAGCAGCTTTTCCATCCATTATTTTATTCATTGCAGATTGAAAACATTTTAGCAAACAAGGTACTATCAAGCAGATTAGGAGCCCCATTATTAATACAAAAAAGAATCCTACAAACAGTGTTTTTAACCAAGCTAAATTCCGAAGCCGAGAAGTTAACCACGTCCATATGTCTGAAAGCTGTATGATTTTCTAATATTAGATACTTCAGAATGTATTTTTTCCACATTGGTCTCTACTACTCCAGATTCATTAACATAATGGCAGCAGGTGGTACTTAACCATACACATAAGCCTCCTTCTCGGTTGAGGAGGTAATCCAGGGCTATTTTATGCTGAGTCAGCACAGAGGCCAATGAGTCCACCTCTGTCTGGAGGGCACTAATCCCTTTAGCTGTTGAGTTAGCCAATTTCTCCAACTGGGCTGACAGTCAACGTATTTGCCTTATGTTAAGAGTAACTCCCACCATGGGGAACATGACTCCTAACCTCTCACCTTCAGTCAGTTACGTGTTGTCAGGATCATACCCATAGCTTTCATCATAAGCTCTTTTCATTCTTGCGCAGCCAAACTGTCTACCCATGCCTCCAATGGTTGGTAGACAAGATGGAAAGTGATGCCTGCAGTGGCCAAACTTCCAATGGTACAAGTACCATTCCACAGCGGGGCAAGTACTTTCCCTGCCCATTGTCCACACAGCCTATGTATCCCCGGAAGTAGACCATATATCCACCAACCGTTATGAAAGCTGGCTTCTTCCGGGAACTTATTTAAAGGGGACTGGCCCCTCTTATTACCATATAACTCAATGAAACCATTACTACAACTAAAGGGGAAGTCGACATTGAGATACTTTCCTGGGCATGCCTGTGGAGATTAAGGGATTTCAAACGTTACATTACAATTGGGATAGTCTCCTGAGAACATACCCAACAACTACGGACATCCAGGGTGCTCAAGATCTGATTGACCATCTGGTGGAAATGATTCATCTCCCAGCCTCCCAGGCTCGGTATTGTCCCCATCAGCAACAACAATCCCCATAGCCACATATCTTCCAAACCCACAGAACCACTGTGTGAAGTGGTACAGTAGGTAACCAAGTCCTGCCATTCCCCCATACCTCCTCCAACCCACAATATTGTTCCCCACATTCAGGATCTGGCTGTACGTGGAGCAGTGTGTTCTTGGTAGCACTGCAGTAGGGCCTAGTCCCAATCTTCTTTCCTCTCCAGATGGGAATCTGGCCATGCGCCGGGTGTTCAGCTTCCTAGAATGTGAACATAGCAGGGCCTAGTCTCAGTCTTCCTTACTGCTTTCTAGTAATTTTCAGCTTCAAAGGTTGCCCTATAATGGGGCAACAGTCCAGTCAGAGTGGGCCTTTTTATCCTAGTGTAATACACCCAAAACTTCAACCCTGCCACCTTCACTACAGTGAGAGTTGTCAATACTACCTGGTAGGGCCCCCTTCACCCAGGACCAAGTGGCTCCCCTCTCCAATCCTTCACCCATACCACATCTCCTGGTTGGAAGGGGTGTGCCTGTGTCTATGAGAAGGGGAGACGGTGTTCTGGCGTGTACTCCCTCATTTTGCTCATAGCTTTTCCTAATGCGCTAACCTTCTCCTGTAGAATTATGTTTCCCAATTCCTTTGTGTCTCCCCTTAATCCACCCAAAATGGCTGGAGATCGCCCATACATCAGCTAAAAAGGGAACAACCCTGCAGTTTAGTGAGGTGTGCACCTTATCCTATGCCTTATCCTAAAGAGGGCTATGGGAAGAACATCCGGCCACTTCAGCCTTGTTTCTTGGCACAATTTGGACAACTGTCTCTTCAGGACCGGATTCATCCTCTCCACCTTTCCTGAGCTATGAGGTCTGCAGGCGCAATGTAATTTCCAGGTGATTCCTAGCCTCCGGCTCAGCCGCTCCTCCTCCTCCGCTTTCTCGGCCAGAGAGTCCTTCAGCTGCAGCTCCACCTCCGCCAAGCGGTTGGTCTTCTGCTTCACTTCCAGGTCCAGCTTGGAGAAGCGCCCTATCGCCTTCTCCTCCCAGCTTGGAGAGATGCCCTATTGCCTCCTCAGCTTCTTGCTGGGGCTGGGCCAGCTTCTCCTGCAGCCTCGGATTCTCCTTGTTGCGCTCACACCCCACATACTTTGCTGGCTGCTTCTTGAGCTCCTGCAGTTGTGCCTCACACATCTTCACCTCTTGCTTTTAATGCAGATTCTCAGCAACCAAGAGGTCCCGGTGCTTCTCCAGGTCTGTGCCACCCGATACAGAATGAAGCCTGTTCATTTTCCTGCACTTGCTCCAGGAGCTGACCCTTCAGGTTCTCGGTCTGGTTCTGCTGCTGTGCTGTCTGCATGAACTGGCTGCTCTCTCAGGGAGAAAATTTCTCCTGCAACAAGAGGAGCTTCCGCTGTAGCTGCAGCTTCTCCTCCTGCAGCTGGGTCAGAGACCCCACCAGCTGCCGCTCTATCAGGAACTGGTGGGCCCAAGGACTCTCCCTCCCCCTGCAGACAAGCTGCCAAATGCCATGGCAATATTTTTCTGTCCATCCTGGATTTCCTGCCTGGCCTCCACAGGGAGGTGGTTGATTTTCTGCTGCGTCTCCAGGTAGAATGTGACATCCCAGAGCTGCTCCTGGATCTCTGTGATTTACATGTCCTTCTGCTCACATGTTTCCTTTAGCAGCTTCTCCTCCTCCTTCAGCTTGTTCTGAAGCAAGAGCTGGTTGGCTCGCAAATACTTGTTCATTTCCTGCTTCTCCTCCCTTGTCAGCCGCTTTGCTTCCTCGCCACGCAGAGCTTTTTGGTGCTCAGTGCTCCGGAGCCTCATCTGCGTTTCTGCTTCTGCCACCTTTGCTTGCTCAGCCTGCAGTTTCTGCTGGAGCTGCTCCCGATCCCTGGATAGGGCTTGGACTTTCTGTTCCAGCTTCCCGCACTCACCTGTCTCTCCTCTGACAGCAGGGGACAACTTTGCCAGCTGCTGCTGAAGCCCCTGGACTATGGTCCTGGATTTTTCCCCAAGCTGCTGCACTTGATTCTGATGCGGCTACCAACAGCTCCACCTTCTTATGCATTCACCTGTAGCCTCCTTCTTGCTCTTCTCTGCCACACCTGCCCCGGCCGTCTGCTTCTTGGCCGCCGCCACTGCCGCTGTTTTGGTCAGCAGCTCCGCCATACTGGGGCCCGAGGCGTTGCGGGGCTTCGAGCCACCGCTGCCGTCAAGGGAGGGGCCGTGCCGCCTGCCTCCCTCGCCTCGCCCAACTCCGGCCGCATCCTGTCAGCCGCCCGCCTGCTGTTGCCTCTGCTGCCCACAACCCCTGAGCCGCCCCCGCTGCTCCTGCTGGTTTCGGCTCCACTGGCTGCTGCAGCTCCCTCTGCATCGGACACCGCTGGTGATTTGCCGCTGCCGCTGTCCCTCCGTCGCTTTCTTGCCTTTCTTGGCGGGCACCTTGGCCGCGGGGGGTCCGCCGCCATAGCCTTCGCTTCTCCTCCAGGAAGCCTTTACTCCACACAATGTCGCGCTCCCGCGGCTGGCGCAGTCCCCGCCGCGCTCACTCTCTCCTCTTCCTCTTTTCTCGTCCGCCACACATGGAGATGCTGGTCGCGGCTCTCACTCCTCGGTGGCGCCGCCACCGCCCCCAGTCTGTCTCCGCGATGGGGAGGCAGGCAGGCAGGTGAGCGAAAAAACTGGGTGGAGGCGGGCGGGCTTGGACCACTCCATATGAAAGTCTGTTTGGCAAAAAAACCCTTCAATTGCTTATATGGAGATTTTTGGCAGCTTTGCCTGGGTTCATGTTCCTACGAGTCAAAGGAAAAAGAGCCAAAAGCTCAACGCCTGAGATTCCTAACATTCGGTGCAGCCTGCTTCCTCAATTCCTGGTCCTTCAGGAGTTAAATCTGAATCTGAGTCAGATCTTGAGGAGGAGGGGGGGCTGCGGGGGGGTGAAGTGGCTCTGAGCACAAGAGAAGAAAAAGAAAGCAGAGAGAACCCAGGCGAGAAGCTGCCGAAAGTAAAGTCTCTACTTAACCCTTTCCTGGACCCTTTCCCCACGAGGCGAGGGAATCGCTTTGCGACGCTGCTTGCCTTTTTTTCTGGGTCCGCGCTAATGCGGACTTTCACTTACGAAGTTCCGCAGGGCTCCTAGAGTGAATCGGGCTAGTGTGCGTTAATAGATCCACAGTATTTTCTCTGTGGCCACTCCCGCTAGTCTCCTTACCTCGCCCCCCTCGGCTGTGATTTTTTTTTAAATGGTTCAGTGCATCATTACGTACGTGCGCACGTCCATACAGCCCCCTAGGTCCTCCCATGACCCCTCCCACTGCTCCTCCTTCCTTGGAAGCTTCCGGAGAGAGATCACTTCTAGGCACATGCGCTTGATTGTTATTTTTCGGTTCCTCTTTCTGTTTTTTGTTGGTTTTGCAATGGAAGAAGAGGGGATGACCAACCTTGCCAGGGTCCTGGGGCCGTTTATGACGGTTCTGGGAGTTGTGCTGGCAACAATGCAAAGGCAGTAGACCAGAGATAGAGCAAGGAGGTACAGGCTCTATCGGATGGCCTCACGGGGTTGTGAGAATGATGATGATTTCAGCTTGTATGCACCCCTGCTAGGAGGCTCTTCACAGCGTGTACCACGCCCAAGAAGATGGTGGGTTCGGGAGAAGATGCGCAGGACGTCGTGGGCCGAAAAGGTTCTTGCTAAATGGGATGATGACCAGTGGCTCTATCACTTCAGGATAACCAAAGCCACCTTTTGAGATGGCAGACCATCTGCATCCCCACCTAGAGAGAAGAACCACAGAGATGCACCAACCCATCCCTCTGGAGGAGACAGTGGCCATTACTGTCTGGTGGCTGACAACCCCACTGATCTATCGCAAGACGGCCAACACTTTCAGCTTGGGGATCTCCACAGTTGTAAAGATAGCCATCGAGGTGTGCCCTGCGATAAAGCATGTGCTTCTGTCGTCCACTGTTTGCCTTGGAGACTATCGGAGAGTGAGTACTGTAAAACCCAATCTCCCCTATACCACATAGCCCTGCACTCACTCCTGTGCTAAGACAACAGCACTATGGAAGGTTCTCTGGCCACCCCCTCCCAAGCAAACCCTATCCACTTCCCCCAGGGACACATGGGACATGCAATCTTTCCTGGCCCCACCCTATCAATCCCATTGTCCTGTAGGCGATGCTTCCCCTAGCCCTCAGCCAGCATACAGCACTCTGGAAAGTTTCACACAACCAATACACACACACACAAACCCTACCCTCTTTCCTCAGGGACACATGGGACATGCAGTCTTTCCTGCAGGCAATAGCCACTCTAAAACCCAAACAACACTACTCCAGGCTATCCTCCTCTCTTGAGCTAACACACAGCACTCTAGAAAGTTCCCCCACAACACCCAACGCACAAGCCCCATTCTCTCCGCCCACAGTCAGATGGGACATGCAGTCTTTCCTGCAGGCTAGCCACTCTAAAACCCAAACAACACTACTCAACGCTAGCCTCCACTCCTGGGCCAACACACAGCACCCTACAAATTTCTCCCGCTGCAAAAGGAACATGGCATATGCATCCCTAACTTGTACACTTTTCCAGTTTCAATTCATCAAAAAATTAACTTTTCCTTCTGTTGTCCTACCACTTACAGATCATGGATGGTTTCCACCAGATCGCTTTCCCCCAATGCATCGGGGCAGTGGACGGAACAGACATTGTGGTGCGGCCGCCAAAAGGAAGAGGAGATGAGTTCGTCAACAGGAAGAGCTCCTTTTCCATACTCCTACAGGGTACGGGATTAAGCAGAAAAATAACCTGGAAATGTTTGTAAATTGTGACAATCGATCACTCAACTTGGTACATTCAGCAAAACAAGATGCACTGATGGTAATATTTTTCAGAACAATTGATGCCCTCTATGTCTTCTTGGCTCGTTCAACATACCACTGGGAAAAACTGAAAAATGCCATCCCTGTGATTTTATAGCTGGAGTCAAAAACTAGGTGGAGTGCAAGGATAGAAGCTGCGAAGCCTATCAGCAGTTACACTGAAGAGATACTTCTGGTTTGAGGGCTCATGATAGATGATGACAACTCGAACAGTAAAACAGTCTTCTTTGTATTCAGTGTTAATTTGGGTCTCAACTGAAACGCTATAGAAAATGCTTAAACTTAAAATGTTAAAAAGCGAAGCTACACCTTTACACAAACCTGATTCCAAAACAATTCTAAGTTCAGAATGTTCAACATTAGGAATTTTAGTTCTAAGTCCCAACCATAAAGATTAGCCTAAATCCTAACTTCAGAAAACAACAGGTAAACATTAGTTATTAAAAAGATTTAATTAAATCTCAGTGTTAGAGGCCCCGTTTCCCACATCTCTTCGTCTGATAGTCCACTGAGGATCAACGGGGAAGAACTGAAGCTGAAACTGTGGTCTTTGTTGCAGCAAACACAAATTAAAAAAAAGAGAAAAAAAAGAGCCCCTGCAGTTTTTATATATCCTTGTTCTGATAAGACAAGTAAGTGAGCAATCGTGGTGATAGAATCATCCACACCCCATAGAGCAGTGAAGTGCCCGTCATAATCCTAGTACCCTTACATTCTATCTTTCAATGCTTGGCAATGTGTCCTAGCACAATGTTTTAGATCCATCAGAATTTCCATAGTTCTTCTTCGTGGTCTCTGTGCCTCACACACTAGGACTTTTCGCGCATGCGCGGTACCATTCGGAAAATTCTAGAGCTTAGTAGCTTGGCGGGAACCCCTCTCCCTCTGCCTGCACTGAGCATCCTCAGCCGGCCGAGCAATGGTCTCTCCTCAGTTCTTTCTCGTCCGCCGTTCCGTACGGAGGTTCTGAGTTCTCTCTTGGCTTGCTTCATCGTGCTTCTTGCTGGTTTTTGACTTGGATTTGGACTTTGGACTACTCCTTTCCGACTTGATTTGGTGATTTTGGCTACCCGTTTTTTACGGGATTTTTCACCTTTTGCCCCCCCATCTTTGTCTGCTTCGTCATCTTCGCCTCTCCGCCATCTTGCCTTCCCCAACGCTTCTTCCCCGTCATCTTCTCCATTTTCTCTGTCAGCTGTTTAAACCCTGCCGAACGTGTGGTCATAAGGTCGCCCTATCTGACGGTCACAGCGAGTGCCTTTTCTGTTTGGGTGAGGCCCATAACACCAGGGCCTGCCCAATCTGTAGAGACTTCACCTCCCAGACCCTGAGAAATCGCCTGGCTCGCCTAAAATCTCACTGCTGGGAGCAGTCTCTACACGCCCAGGACCGACCATCAGTTGCTTCGGTGATGTCCAAGCCATCGACATCGGAGCGACCTTCGACCATGCCCTCGTCGGTGTCGACGGCTGTCGACCCAACCACGCCGGCGGTACCGGGTTCGGTACCGCCACCTCGGACGCCTATCTCCACGTTGCCAAAGATTCCAAGGATCTCTTCAACATCAACCTCAGGAGAGTCTCTGGCGCCTTCCCAGGCACAGAGGCCGATGAAGCCGTTGACCCTTGCCCAACACAAGCGGCCTGCTCTTCCAGAAAAGGAAAAGGAGAAGAAAAGGAAGAAAAAGAGGAAGAAGAAGAAACAGCGTGGTTCTCCAACTAAGAGGCCTGCTCCTCCCACGTCTCCTCCGACCCAAACTCTCCAAGACCCTGAGAAAGAACCCGAGCACCAGGGGATCGTGGAAGCTTCCGATGTGGAGCAATCCGCTGACTTTGCAGTGCCCCCCGGCTCACCTCTCTTGACTGCCGCGGCGTCCCCGCCCGGACGCCCTGAAATGGCGGCCCGCCCGGAGCATACTCTGGCCTCACCTCAGGTCTCGCTTTATCGAAGGGGATCGTCCGGGAGGAGTACATCCCGGACACCGGAGCGACGGATCAGGCAGCGCTCTCCGCGCCGCAGAGAGGCTTACCCGGAGTGGTCTCCGTACTCCTCAGCATCGCATATCGCCAGATACGGCAGACAGTACACCTGGAGAGAGTACCGGGGGTCTTACCATTCGTACTCTCCAGCATATCGCAAATGGTACCATCCCGACGTAAGACGCTGGTTGCCTTACCGTTGGTCCCGCTCTCCATCCCGTGGGGCCTATCACTCCCGGTACCATAGATCGCCGCGCTCCAGCTCCAGGTCACCAGCTCCCCGCCGCTCACGCGAACATTCACCGCACTACCGCACGGTCTCTCCGCCGCGCGTCACCTCCACGGCGACCCGTCCGTCATCGGAGACCACCCAGGCTCCACCGTCGTCGGCTGCTGTAACCATTATTTAGGCCATCGAACGCCCATCACCTGCAGTGATTCCGATCACCAAAGCTTCCCAGGCATCGGTGACTACATCCTCGGCTGCGAGACCTCTCACCACCGCAGCTCCGACTGTGACGTTGGCCGTGCCATCTCACCAACCGTCACGAGAGAGGTCACCTGCCAAGTCATCCTCCGGGTCTTCTAACACCTGTGAATCTGACTCGGATTCGAATGAGTCTACACCGGCATCCCACGAATCCCCCCCCCTTGGCATTTGGAGACCCTGCACCGGAGTCGGCACCAGAAGACGTTAGGAGTTTCTCAGCTATCCTCCTTCGGATGTCAGTGGCTCTGGGTCTCAAGATCGCGGAACCGGCCCCGGCTGTGCAGAATCCAGTCTTTCAATACGTGAACATCCGTCCTCCATCGACGGCCCCATTGCCATTCCTGCTAGCACTAATGGAGGCCCTGAAGCAGCCGTGGGCCCAGCCAGCTTCCGCCCAGCCAATTCCACACCAGCCGGAACATCTTTATAGGACCAAGAAGAAGAACGCCAAGTTCGTCTTTAGTCATCCCCTGCCGAACTCCATGGTGGTTGAGTCTGCCCAAACCAAGGGGAGCACGAGGGCGCACACCACCTCGCCGGACAGAGAAGGTCCGAGGCTTGACACTTTCAGGCGACGGTTCTATTCAGCCTCTTCGCTCATAGCCCGGGTGTCTTAACACCCAAGTCTGCCTCGCAGCCTACCTGAGGAATCTGCTGGATAGGTTCCATCCAATCCTATCCAGCCTTCCGGAGGAGAACCCGGCGAGTGCTGCCGACTTTTTCAACGAGGCAGTAGCGCTCGCTAATCAGCAGATCATCTCTTCCAGGCACTCCGTCGAGGTGGCTGCACGAGTGTTAGTGGGCTCAGGCGCGCTGCATCGGTACGCGTGGCTCCGTTCCTCCGGTCTCCAGGAGGACACCAGGGGAAGGATTGAGGATCTCCTGTTTGATGGCACGGGACTCTTCAGCGCCAACACCGACAAGGCCATGAACCACATCATAAAGGCTCGTCTAACAACCACAAAGATGGGGATCCACCAACCTCCACAGCCACGCCGCAGCTTTGGTTCGCGACCCTCCTGGTGCAGGTCCTCCTCCTCCACTCTTCCATCGCGCTTTCCGCGCTCTGTACCGTCATGCCTGTCGGCCTCATCTTCTGCCCGGAGACCACCTTGAAGACGCCAATCTTCTTCGAGGAAGTCTTCGTCTGAGACGAAGTGCCGTTTTTGATGTGATGTGATGCGCAGGTCGCCTCCACAGCCACTCTTCCACCTGTCAGCAGCCCTGGAAGATCATCCCGGGCTGGCCAGACATCTCGCCGATTGGCGCTACATCACCTCGGACTCTTGGGTTCTCTCCATTGCCTGTCTTGTTTACGCCATCGAGTTTGCAAGTATTCCACCGTGAGGCGTCTACTATTCCACCCCGGCTTTGCTGGAAAAGATCCAGTCCCTCTTGCAAAAAAGAGCGATCGAAAGGCTACCGTCCTCGGCCACTACCACCGGCTTCTTCTCCCGGTACTTCACGGTACCGAAGTCAGACGGTACCCTACGGCCCACCTTGGACCTCAGAGGCGTGAACGAATACATCCGCCCCAGACGGTTCAAGATGGTCACCCTATCCTCGATTCTGCCTTTCCTTTGCCGAGGAGACTGGTTGACCTCCATCGATCTTCCGGATGCGTACTTCCACATCGCCATTCGCCCGCAGCACAGACGGTACCTTCCGTTTGCGATCGACGGCACCTGTTACCAATACAGGGTGCTGCCTTTCGGACTTTCCACTGCTCCCAGGGTCTTCACCAAATGCACGGCCCCAGTGGTATCTCACCTGCGGACGAAGGGTGTCTCCATCTACCCCTACCTCGACGACTGGCTGTTGGTCGCGTCCTGCAGGCAAAAACTGTACATTCACAGAACTCTGTTCCTCCTGACTCGCCTTGGCCTCCGGTCAACCCAAACAAGTCGCACCTCGAGCCGGCGAGAGTGCTCGATTTCATCGGGGCGACCCTGAACTCGGTCTCTGCCAGGGCCTATCTGCCCGTGGAGCGTGCACGCACCCTTCGTCGGGCGGCATCTGCCACTTTCGACGCGCTGACGGTAACAGCGAGGAGGATCCAGCAGCTCCTCGGGTACATGGTCTCCTCCACGGCAGTTGCTTGCCTCTCTCAACTCCACGCACAACCGCTCCAGCACTGGTTCGTCAGCGTCTTCAATCCGCTCCGGGACGACCAGAGGCGCCGCCTCCGAATTCCAATGCAGGTGCGCCGCTTCCTGCTGTGGTGGCTCTCTTACCGCCACCTCCTCTCAGGGATGCCATTCCGGGAGCCGACTCCTCCACTCACGGTAACGACCAATGCCTCCCTGTTCGGATGGGGAGCGCACTGTCGCGGTCTCAGAATTCGGGGACGCTGGACCGACGACGAGGCCGCTCTTCATATCAACGCTCTCGAGCTGCTTGCCATCTGGAAGGCTCTGAGGGCGTTTCGCAACCTGGTCGCTGCGCACACAGTCTTGCACTTAACGGGCAACACGACGGCCGTCTGTTATGTCAACAGACAAGGAGGGACCCATTCGACCACGCTCCTGACCATCGCCCTCCAACTGTGGGACTGGTGCGTGTCACTTCAGGTCCACCTGATAGCCGTGCACCTGGCAGGCCAGGAGAACACCACTGCGGAGACCCTCAGCAGGGACACTTCCACCACAAGTGGTCCCTCTCGAGAGAACCGTTGCGATCGATTCGAGACCGTTGGGGCGAACCCATGATCGACCTCTTTGCCACCGAGGTGAACGCAAAGTGCCGTCGGTACTGCTCGAGAGCCGGCCGGGGTCCGGCCTCTCTTGGCGACGCCTTTCAGTTCCAGTGGAGCCACGGCCTCCTTTATGCGTTTCGTCCATTTCCCCTCCTAGGTCGCATGGTTGCCAAGATCCTGGCTGACCGAGCAGACGTTGTCCTCATAGCTCCGTACTGGCTGAGACAACACTGGTTCGGCCCCCTATTCGAGGCTGCTTGGGGCCGACTCTTCCGGTTCCGCCCAACGCCCGACCTTCTGTCACACTAAGGCGGTCTCGTTCTCCATCCCAACCTGCTGCTCCTGGCTCTCCACGCCTGGCCGATAACGCCTTAGATCATCCCGTCATGCAAGGCGTTCTGACCGCGGCCAGGAAGGAGTCGACGCGCCGTAACTATGGCTATAACTGGCAGAGATTCGTCGCTTTTGCTGAGGCACGGGGTGAGCCGGTATCGCCTGTCGGCCAACATGCTATTCTCCACTTCCTACTCCACCTTCGGCAGCAGACACTGGCCTTCTTGCCCCTGAAGGTCTACTTTGCCGCTGTCGTGGCCCATCAACCTCGTGGCTCTCCATCGGCAGCGCTCTTCCGCGACGCTACCATGAAGCAGTTTATGAAGGGCCTACAGCATCTCTACCCGCCGGTATCGCCACTGTTACCGCCCTGGTCTCTCTCCCTGGTGCTATCGCAGCTGACACGACCACCCTTCGAGCCCATGGCGTGGACCTGCAAGAACTGTGTCGAGTGGCAACCTGGTCCAGACCGTCGACCTTCGTGTGCCACTACCGACTAGACTGCCTGTCCCGTAGAGATGCCCGTTTTGGACGAGCGGTGCTGGCCTCTGTACTCTAGGACCTGACCCACTGTCCTACCGGTAAGCTACGAAATCTCCTAGTGTGTGAGGCACAAAGACCACAAAAAAGAAGAACAGGTTGGTTACCTGTAACTGTAGTTCTTCGAGTGGTCATCTGGGCCTTCACACACACCCGCCCAGCCGTCCCCTCTTTCTCAGGTCCCTTGTCGGCGGACTTTAGAACTGAGGAGAGACCGTTGCTCGGGGGGCTGAGCATGCTCAGTGCAGGCAGAGAAGAAGGGGTTCCCAAGCTAACCTCCAGAATTTTCCGAACGGTACCGCGCATGCGCGAAAGCTCCTAGTGTGTGAGGGCACAGATGACCACTCGAAGAACCACAGTTAAATGTAAGCAACCTGTTCTCTTTTTGCATGCTTTAGAAAGGCCCTGGTTGTGATTCTGGGGTGACACTCACCCACAAATCATGACCGTTTTCTAATTGGAGTGTGTTAAATGGCATTGGGAAACATGGACTTTTCATTTCCCCATAGCTCTACGGAGAGAAGGTGTTACAAGGAAGCTGAGGTATTCCTCCATGTGCAGTCACAGAATCAGAGCACTAAATGGAAAACGTTGCAGCAGCGGTATATTGGAGCAGAGATAAAACAGAATTTAAAAACGAAGACATCTGACTTACTGGTAGCATAGCGAGAGTGTAATCATGTCTCACAGGTGGAAGCAGAAAGCTCTGACTTTTGCTGATAATGGTAGAACAGCCGAAGCTTCTCCAGTAACATCCTAAGGTGACTCTGGCTGAGCGAACAAATAAGCCCATATGCTCCTGAGCTCCCAACTATTTTGGTCAAAAATGCACATTTCATACCAGGAACAGTTAAGATTAGAGAGACAATAATTACCCCCCCCCCCGAACTACAGTAAAAATGGGCAGCTAGTAGCCCTTCCATTATACTGCAGCTCTAGCCCGCACAGTCCAGGGCGAGGGGCAAGGGGAGTTGCATCCTACTAAGATCTGGAAGGCCACAATTAATACCCCCACCCCTTGCATTAAGGCTTGTGATCAGAAAGATAACCAGAAAAATGCCTTCAGCAGCAAGGGTCTAGAATACTTTCTACATCAAAGATTAAGATTGCTGATTGTGTTCCTTCTTATGTATTAATTTTTCCCTAGCTTTGCTGAATATGTCATTATACCCCGAGGCCAAAAAGAAAAGGTAAAGACCTGGATTTTGAAGGATTGTTGACATCACCAAGGCTTAGCCGATCGTCAGTTTCATGCTATCAAGGTAGTTCATCGTGCCACTGAACCTTGTGTGATATCACAGACATCTCAGTCTGGGACTAAAGTTGGTTTGACAGAAAGATCAAATAAAGGACACACACCAACAGGGATGCCAGATGGAAGAAGCAAGCCAGCAGACCAAAGGAAGCAATCCAGCAAAGCTGGTCATATAGGCAATAGGATGAGAAGAAAAACTCACTAGCAAAGGCAAGTGGAGTTTGTTGAAGGCAAGACTGAATATGTGAATACCACATATTCACAGCCAGAAGGTATGTGGTGTTCAATAGAACAGTGGAAACTGGTGGAGTTTGCATTCAGAAGCTAACAAATTATGAGCCTATTAGTCTGCTTGGTATAATCAGTAAACTGTATGCAAAACATCTGTTCTTTAAACTAATAGACTGGATGGATGAGGAGCACATTCTGCCAGAAGAACAAGCAGAGTTCAGACAGAGTAGATCAACTATAAATCAAAGATTGCTTTTGAAACATTTTATTGATAAATATGCCAAAATACAAAACAAGGAGTTTTATACTCAGCTTTTACAGATTAATTGACTCAATCTCTCATGCAAGACTTTGGGAAAGTGGCCTCAACGTCTCTAGATAAAAGACTCCTTTCCTTTACCCAAAGCCTATATAACACATGGCTGAAAATATGATGTACTGTTGATGGCTACTTTACATACCAACGTTACTGCATTCTGACCCCCATTTTGTTCATTTTGTGTATCAATGATATTGTCAACTTATCACATCCAATCTGCCATGTTTCAAAGTTAGCAACTAAGGCCCTTTCAACAAGAGACGACATAAAGCAGAGAGTATCATAGCGTACTGTATGTAAGATGGATTCTCTTGAAACACAGTAGTGATGCAACTTTCTCTGTCCCAATACAGCATCCTTGTCCTTTTCCTCTGCCCCGCCTATGTCCTGCCCCATCGCCTCTGGTTGGTCTTTTTTGCATGGGGCCGGTGGCCACAAGTGCAGGCAGCCTCCCATTTTTTTTTTTTAATGTTACAGTGACATTTACTGCTGCAGGAAAAGCGTTACTGGAGCCCTCCCTCGCCATCTGCAACACCCAGAAGGGCACTGGGTGCCATTTCCCTGCCACTTTTGCTGTGTGTGAGCTGCTGCTTTGCCTGGCTGTCCCCTTCACCTGTACAGGTATGGACCTTGAGCGGATAAGGGATACCTGTGTTGCACCGCTGTGCCTGCATGTAATCATCTGGAACTCAGGTATGGCTATTTTAAGGAGACAATGGAAGTAGGACATAAAAGAAGTTAAAATGTTTTCACTCAGCCACAACATGGAGTGATTCCCACCACCTTGTCTCTGCTGCTGTTCCTGTACTTGATCTCATGAGATCCCCCCCCCCATCTCTTCCCCCTCATTCAGTCTGCTTGTTGGGGGACTTCCCTGCCCCACGAGATGGTGGGCGAGGGAGCGTATGCCTCGCACCTGCTGGACCAGAGAGGCTTTGGAGATGTGATACGATATGTGGCTCTGCCACTTTGGGATGACACGTGCCACCTTCTTTGAAATTACTGACCATCTCCATCTCCACCTGGAGTGTTCCTGCGCTGTAATGAGAGATCCCATTCCTGTGGAAGAAAGAATTGCTATTGCACCCCACTGATTTACAGGAATACTCCAAATACTTTTGGTCTAGGGATCTCACCGTAGCAGAGATCACTGTGGAGGTCTGCCTGGCAATGGGAGAGATCAGTTTGTCTGGCTGTCTCCCCTGTACCTCCATCAGCATAAATTCTAACCACTTGTAACTTGATTTAAATATTATGGGGCCTGCAAGGATATATACTTTTTCTGTAAAAAAATGGACCCACATCCTATAGTTAACTTTTCTATAGCCTGCGACACCAAATTCTGGACACCGTGTGATGCCAACACAGGAACTGCTGGACTTTTCAATTTTATTTTTTTTTGGTAGGAAAAACCCGTGTCCGAGGAGGAAGTGCCACTTCCATTAGCTAGTACAGCTCCTGATTGGCCTGGGAGCTTCGACCTTAAAAACCAACCCCAAAGTTACAGATGAACTACCTTTGGGGGGAGAGGTTAAACAACACCTTCTTATTACAGGGAAGCTTTGTTACTGTCAATGGGCTAATCTTTGTTTCTCCAACTGCCACCTTCTCCTGCCACACTCCTATGTCGGCAACTTGCAGGAGGAAAAATGGAGTCGAAGGCGGGTAGGTGGATGCTGAGCAGGTAACCAATCAAGATGACTTCTTTAGGATACATGGTCATGCTCCCTATTGGTCCGCCTGTTGCCAGGCAAAATTCTCTTACATGGCTGCTGTTTAAAACACCACATACTGTTAAAAGCGCAAAATAACCAGTCTTTCTAAGGTGTAAAATCAAAAGTTTAATTGTTAACATTTACTTATCTTGGTCTGTTCAGCTCAGTTCTGGCTTCCCCAGCATTTTCCATAAAATGCTATAATACTTTATGTCACCACAAAAATGAGACGTTACATTCAAACCACGTATTGGCATAGAGTGCTATGACTGGTCAATATGTTGGTGTGCAGAAAAATGCACCCCCCCCCCAATTGGCCAAGAGCATGGAACGTTTCTTGGGAGTTTTGGCAGGTGTTGGATAGTGTTGGTTGAGAGTCGGGTTTTTTTTTTTCACGTTTTGGTGTTCCTGCATTTTGGAGAGGGGTTGTTTGCGACTGTTTCTATGTGAGTGTTTTTCTGTGGGTGTGCTCCTGTTGCTGTGTGAGTGAGTAGTCGTAGGTGAGTGTGGTTGTCCTTGTGGCTGACGCTGGGTGTGCTTGTGTGCGTGCGTATGTTTGGCAGTCTTAGAGAATGCCACATGCAAGGACAATCTGGCTTGAGGTCAGGGAGATGCTCTCCCTGGTAGGAGAAAGCCCTAGGCTCGATGTGCTTATGAGAAGGACCCATGTCTCCAATAGGAATTACTACCAGAGCATGGCAAATGAACGGGCTCAGCAGGATTCATCAGAACAGCATTGCAGGTCAATGCAAAATTTGAGATGCTGAACTGCCAGATCTTTGACACAATGGAGGCTTCTGGAGGGGTGTCTCCTGGGCACTTCCACCTGAAATTCTTTGGCGCCTTGTATCAGAGATCGCCGGGCTGCTCCAGCTGGGAGCTATTGCACAAGGTGTTAAGTAACCTCCAGGATCTAACCAACTAAAGCAGGTTCCCATTAGCCCGGCCGTGATGCCCACCAAGGTGGGACAGCAAGGATAAACTCCGGCTTAGTGCTGAGGCCTCCTCTGCACCTCTTTCCAGAGGCAAACAACAAAGGCACAGAGCGGGGAGCCCAACAGAGCATCGCGTTGATAAGCTGTTATGGAGCAGATTCAGCTATTAACTGAAATGGATGCAGAAAGAAGACCAACTGTGCTCTCAACTGCAAGGTATTCCTGTGTGGAAAGGAGAGCGTGGTCACACGTGTTATTCTGCTTCTTTCAACAAACAGTTCAGGAACATCAAGGGCAATCTCCTGTGCTTGAGGAGGAAGATGTGCAGCTTGGGCAAAAACTGCCAGAGAGTTCAATGCTCAAGGCAGTGTCGCATGAGGGGGAATTCTACGTGTACCTGGAAGCACTGAAATTACTGTTTTGCCCTCCAATACCGGCCTTCCCATTGTCTTTCAGGGTCAGAAAGCAAGGTCACGGGAACTGTGACCCTGGATCTTGTGCTCACCCACATCTCAGACACGGAAGAGAGGAGCAGCAGGAACTGTATGTGCAGAAATGAGTTTGATTTGGAGCTTCCTCTGGGCCCTTTTTTTAGTTTTATGCCCTTTTTAATTTGCCCACTTATTGCTTTTATTCCCACAGATGAAGAACTAAGGAGCATTATTGTACATTCCCTAATGGGAATCACTCCTCAGAATTCCTTAAGCTCTATGGCACTCTGCAGCAGAGGATGGAAGCCACGGAAAGGAACGTAACCCGGGGGCGGCCGAGGTGACAAACCCGAGGCAATCAGTCAAACCCTTTCTTCGAACATTTGTCAGAGGGGCTGCCACTGTAGTGACAGCAGTTCAACATGGAGGACACCTCCCCCCCCCAAGATAGAGCAAAAAAATTCTACTGCAATTTGTTCCTCGTTTTTGCGGCAATATTTTATTTCTTTCTGTATTATTTGATTTATATAAATGAAACAAAATGAATGCATTTTTATTTCTTTTTTAAATGGTACTTTTTATTTAGATCTTCATTTATTAAACTAATGATTGTAATTTTGGGGCCACAAAATAAAAAATGTTGATACTGTTACACGTGAGATGTCTTTTAGCCATAGTGTTTATATATGTAACAAACTGGTTGAGAAACCAGTGGATGTTGGCAGGTAGAAGCTCAGGAATGATGCTGCCAGACAGAAACCAGTAGATGTACCTGGGGCAATGCTAGTGAATGCTAGTGGACAAACCAGCACACTTACTGTGTCTGTGTGTTTGCTTTCCAAACTTTGTCTCCACTGATTGAGAGAGAGCTCAGAATTCTTGCTGATGGCTAAGCTGGCCTGAATCAGCTCAACACCTGGATAAGAGACCAACTGGAACAGCCCCCCCCCCCGAGTATCTTATCTTTCCTGTTTCTGGTACTTAGTTGTGAGGCATCTTTTGAAATGTAAATAAATGCAAAATACAAAAAATCATCACCACCATCATCTGTGCCACTCTGTGCACGGGTCTTCTGCTCCGAAGAGCTCACAATCTAACACCTGACAATGATGCCACAGTAGAAGAATTGAATATGTTGGAGTTAAACAGGGATCTATTATATCGTTGTTGCACATTTCCAGGAAGTTACAGGCCAAGTTACAGTAGGGGGGGGGGGCATTTATTTACCTGGAGTCTTCCTCTATTTCTGTTAAAAAGGTGAAACAGAGCAATTTGTTACAGGTGAGTTCTAGTATATGTAAGACCAGTGAAGTCAAGACGATGAACTTGAAAGGCTCCTAGTTTTAAAATTCTAGAGAGCTTCTCTGGATAGACAGGTCAAGCAATGCATATCTTTGCTTTCTCCACATACCAGCTGACCAACGGGCAAGTTCTTTTCCAGTTAAAACTATTAATTCCTCTCTCTTCAAGTAGTTTTTTTTTTCCTGCCTTGCCAGCTGGTCAAGTTTTCAATGCTTTTGTCAACTGAACTTAGAAAACTATATTAATTTGTACATGGGAAGAAAATTTGTAGAAAGAATCACTGAAGAGGACATAGGAAAAGGAAAACGTTTGCTTGTTCCTGATAAAAAGAAAAAAAGCACACGATAGAGACAACAATTAAACCAAGTACACTGATCGTTTGTTACCCAGCATATCGTGACTACGGATGAAAATGAATGAACTTAATACTAAACAGATATCTGCACCTAACAGCATTGCTCTGTTAGAAAGGAGGAAGGAGCATTAAAGAAAAGTGTTAACCTCTAGTGAAAGCGAAGTGCAAAACGTAGTAGTGGCTCCCCCATAACAAAAGAAAAGAGAAAGAGGTGCAAAGCAAAGTGTCTGAGGCATCAATAATTTAAAAAGTAAAGAAAACCATAAGCAACTCGTATATTAAAAAATAAGAGCATTCATACCAGGTTCAGTCTGGTGCTCAAGTGGAGAGTCAGGAAAAAAAATCAACAGTGGCAGCTTCAGGGTGCCATAATGGAATTGGAGATTTAACAAAAAAGGTGGAACACACGCTGAAGTAAGTGTCAGTATGACTGGTGTGGTGAAGGTGGTGTCTGTGCAGCCTTGCTAAGTGATGGAAGTTTCTTGTTTCCAGGAAGAGAGAAGAATAGTATCTTCCCCCTTCATATGTCCCAGCCTTCAATAATTCAATGCTTGAAGTTGCAGCTAGTGAATATCCCACAGCAGAAGCAGATGCAGTCAATAGCATTAACTCTCTATTTGTTGGGATACCAATGTTTGAGTAACATGTTTATACTAACAAATAGCAGTTTTTGATAAAGGAATGATTAATAAGAAAATAAGTTCTATTATAAGTGCACACAATTAATTTTCGTTAATGCATATGATCAGGTGCCCAGTACAACTTCAATGAAATTTAACTATCTAATACAAATAAATTTACAAAACTTTACTCAACCACAAAATTTAATGTCAGTGAATTCATAAAGTATTGATTTGCCAAAAAATAATCATTGCATTGTCAACAAAGAGAAGTCTGTAAGAGAACAGAATATGGCAAAGAAAACAGAGCTGTCACAAAGAGACAAAGCAGATTGAAAGCTTAACAGCTCTAGAGACTATGAAAAGAAGGCTTCAGGGCAAAAATGGAAGATAAGGTTTTGGAGGAAAGAAGAGTGTAAAGAAATCTCACTATCTGAGCAAAGAGGCAGAATTAGACATAGAAGCTTTTGAGGAAGGACAACAAGATCTATGTATGGACAGTAGTGACAAGGAGACTCTTCAGATTCTGATTCAGGGTAGGAGGATAAATCTAAGAGATTATTTTCTGTAGAAAAGTGTAGAGATTTATTGCAAAGAGTGATTCAAACATTATGTTTGGAAGGGAATAGGTCAGAAACTAAAAATAATGAGATGGATGAGTACAGAGCGACATCTGTGTTAAAGAGACTAACAGCAAGCAATAGTAATAAGCATGTGTATTTCTATACCGCTTAACAGCTAAGGGCTCTCTAAGCAGTTTACAATGTATTTAGCTAATTGCCCCCAACAAGCTGGATACTCATTTCACCAACCTGCAGAAGGATGAGTCAACCTGGAGCCCGGCAGGATTAAACTCACAACCTTGTGGCTGCAGTACTGGCATTTAATCGATGCACCACGAGGGCTCCCTTATCTTAAAATCAATAGAGATTCCTTGGCCAGATATATTTAGAGAAGTGGAACTGGAATGGGAGGCAAAAAAGTTAAGCTATTAGAGTCAAAAGTTATTATTACAGAAAAAAGACATGAAATTTTTGAAAATCCCACTTGCAGATTGCCTCAGTGCAGCTCTTATTTTGGGCAGTTGCTCCAAAGGAGGGAAACACTGTTTTGAAGGACGGAGATGAGCACAGAACAGAGGAAAACATATGAAGCGTCTTGAGGAAGAGACACAAAGCATCTGCTTTAGTCCTTAGAAGTGTGACAGCAACGTCTATGTTTGCCAAGATTGCCGTTTTATGGCTACAGGATATATTGGAGGGTCTGGATAACATCAAATGGGTTATGAATAAGGCCCTAGGAAGGATTCAAAGGTTAATAATATATAAACAGATGTGGGGGGGGGCTGATTCTATAGTTTATACAGCAAGGAATATTATGGCTGCTACAATAGCTAGGAGATTGCTCTGGCTGCACCACAGGGGACCAACTAGAAGTCCAGGAATAACTTAGCATATATGCCATTTAGAGGAAGACCGTTGTTTGGCGAGAAGGCCTTGGAAAAAGTCTTGATAAAGGATAAAAACAAGAAACAAGTTGTACCAACCCTTCAAAAGAAGAGAATTTAAAGTTTAAAAGACAGGGCTTCCAAACAAAAAGAGCAGGCCACTCTCTTAAGTGGTGGCAGGCAACAATACTAACCTATTGTAAACCTGTTGTAAATTTAAGTGGGAGAAGATAACTGGATTTTGCAGGGCTATGATTCCAAATAACAGCAGATAGTTGGTTAAATTTAGATAGTTACTTATGGTTATACAATAAAATTTTCGGAAAGGCCAAGCAGTAGGTAAGTTCCCTCGCCTGCGAGTAAAGAAAAACCGGAGATAATTAGCAGAGAAGTACACCGCCTTCTGATAATTGGAGCTATAGAAGAGGTTCCTTGCATTCAACAGTTTAAAGGTGTTTGTTATTTTTCACTCTTCCTAAAAGTGATGGGTTATATTGCCCAGTTCTGAATTTAAAAACTTTACATGGTTATGTGAGCTAGATCAGAGGAACAGCAGCCACTAAGAAGCCAAGTGTGTAGCTTCCTATCACTTAATTTCTAGCCACTCCCACCCAGTTTAGGGTGAACTGAATAATTCCTGAAGGTGTGGATTGCTCCTCCTCTCTATCCAGAGGATGAGAGGTTGGTAGCTACCGTGAACATTCATTCTTGGATAGGAGGAGCAATCCACTCCCTTCCAGTGTGTGGCTACTAAACACCACCCCCGCCCCCAAAAAAGATTCAACATTGATAGGACATAAAGAGACAAGCAGGCAAGACTTCATGAGTAAAACTGTTAGTGAAGGAGGAATTGTCAACAGTTAACTGGAAAAGAACTTCTGCCTGGCCAACTGGTCCCTGGAGAAAACCAGAAGGTGTAGATTGTTCCTCCTGCTGTCCAAGAATGAATATTTACAGTAGGTATCAACCTGTCATTCTATAAACAAATTAATAAATGTTTAAAACAATTACATTAAATTTTACAAACTAACTTATTATTATTATTAAAATTCCATATAAACTAAAAATTAGCAAATATCAAGTACTGTCTCCATCTTACACAACCTTTATCCATATCATTCCCAGTCATCTCTTACACAACTTTACTAGTATTTTCAATGCAATACTAAATAATGTTCTTCTTCCGTAAATATGCTATTCCATCTTCCCCTTCTCCCCTTCCTCTCTACCCTACCCCCGCATATTAACAGTGTATTTTTATATGCCATCCATTCATCCTTTCCCCTCCCTTCTCTCCATATCCCTCCCCCCCCAACCTTAGTTTCTGTGTTACGCGTTTTCCCCGATCCAATCTCCTCTTTTAAGTTTCTCATTCTAAACCTCCTTAATTTGAAATCTCTTTTTTGTTATCGTAATCTACCTTAATATTCTCTATTTAATCTATGTTCCACCCTTAATATAAGAGTTACACTTTCCAATCTTCTATTCGCCTCTATACTTCAATCTTAGTTCTCTTTCATCCATTTAATAATTTCATTCCATTGCCTTTTGGAATTGTTGATTTGAGTTTCCTTTCAGCATGTTGGACAATTTTTCCATTTTAGTGATATCCATTACTTTAATCTTCGATTCTTCTTTAATCTTCCATTCTTTGCTTCTCCGCCTTTTGGCTAAGATAAAGAGGAGTACAAACTGTAAGTTCTAGTAGCAGTGAATTACATAAGGTCTACACTCTCAACTTAAATAAAACGAAAGATAAAAGAGCAATCAATGCACTAATAGAGAATACACTGCTTCTTTCTCCCCAACAAATAAGTAATACTTCTAAAGATTTCTTAACTCACCAATAACAGGCTCAGAAATTAATACATTAAAAAACTTTTAAAAGGGAAACCACTTAGGCTAAATAGGTGCACAGTTGACTTGGATAAAGTCATGGAAAATGGCTTTTCTCTATTGCAAAAATTACACAATAGTGTCCTACAAGGCAGCAAGATCCCAGATTCCTGGAATCTTATAAAAAACAATTACATTTCCTAAAAGAGATAGTTAGTACTCAGAGAACATATAGACCTATTATTTTGTTAAAACAAGACCAACATTTTGGCTCTAACAGCGAACAGGATAACAGGATAAACTCATTTATAACAAAATTATTTCCATATAGATCAGTATCAATTTATGCCAGGGAGGTAGTTATCAGATGCTACATTATCAGATGCTATACACTGGTATAGAACTAAAGCACAAAAAGCAACAATTTTATCTTTTGATACTTTTATGGCATTTGATTATGTAGAATGGCTTTGCCTTTTTTTTTTTTGAAAAATCTGAATATGGAGAAGCAGTTGTTACTGCTATGAAAAAAAATTATGAAGGTTCTCAGACCTCCATGGTATCAGTCAGTGGGCATAACTCACAGGAATTCAATCTCTGTCAAAGATTGAGACAAGGATGGCCCCTCACACCATTACTCTTTGCACTAACATTAGAACCCCTAGCTATTATAATTAGAAGCCATGTAAATCTTAAAGGAGTGGAAGATGAAGTTACTTATTGTAAAATTAAGTCATATGCAGATGATAGGTTCCTTTTTTCCTCAGATCATGTAAACAGTATCTCACTAAAAATCATTCCCAAATTTCAAAAATGAACTGGACTAAAAATCAACTACAACAAATCTAAATCAAGTTCTACATGGACATGATCTTTGTTTTTAGGTTCCAAATATCTCACAGTTTTAACTACTAAACATCCTTCTCAATTAATCCACCATAATTGTAACATAGTCCACAACTATTTTCTTTCAAATTCCTGCTATCATTGCATTTGCACAATATATCTTTTTTTTAAAGTATTTCTAACATAAAATTCTTGAAAAGTACCTATACAAACAGACAGTTCACACATATACAGGGAGATCTTCAACAATGCAGCTTAAGTATAATAAATATAATCATAATAATTTGATAACACAGATAGTGTCTAACATAATTTAATGTATCTTAAAGATATATCTACACATCTTTTTACTTCTTCCCTTCAATTCCCATCATTCCTCTTCCTCTCTGGCTTCCTGACTAGGTTGTCCTTAAGATAACAAATTAGCTGAGCAACTGAGAATCCATTTCCTTTCTTTAAATACATCAGGGCTCTACTGATATTATCTCTTACATAGTATTAAATCTTAACACTCTTAATATGTAACAATATTATTTATATTACAGATAGTTAATTTAAGCTGAATAGAGTTCATATCTCTCTTCATTTATCCCACGCTTCATGTCTCTCTCTTGTCAGGGATTCAGAAGCACGGAACCCTGGGAAAATGCTCAGACCACTGCAAGGCATTGCATCATACTCCAGCAGTGTGTATTGCAAGGCATTACATCATGTACTGGGGTGGTGTGCAAAGGGTTCAGGGTGGTGTGCATACCCTCGTAGCTCATTGGATGTAAATGTGTATATAAGGCAGCTGCGTCCAGGTCATGCTGTCGATTGGCCAAACCCAGTGCCTGGCATAAGCTTTTGTCAGTCTGTTTTGTATTCTTGTACATATCTTGAAGCTAAGATAAAGTGCCTCCTGCTTGGAAGAAAGCTTCTCTGTGCGAGTATCCTTCTTAGGAACAGGGTTGCTGCTGTTGGGTTTGCTGAAAACTCTTTTCTCGCTATGTCTCCATGGGGGTTGACTGTCTCATCATCCTCCCAAAATGGGTTATGGTCCCAGAGTTATCATCATCCACAGCGCTCCTGTAGTATTTTCCCTGGATACTGGGACTGTTTGACTGTTTGCCTGGTTCCGGTGCTTCAGGACTTTGTGTTTAGCATAGAAACTGTTAATTATCCAGTCCGGTGCTTTGTTTGTTGCTTCTTCAAAGGCAGTGTAAATGGCTGAGACAAGCTTCGTCCACTTTGAGTGGCTGACTGACACAAACTTTCAGAGCTGGCAGGTTTATGTAAAAGCCTTTCTGACAAAAGAAGGTTAATGGCATGTGCTGCAGAATGAGGGACGGCCCCCAGCGGGGGCGTCGGCTGCTGAAGTTGCTGTGTTCCATGTGGCAGATGAAAAGGCCAGGGCAGCAATCCTTCTTTCTCTGAGCCTTTCTCAGTTAATCCACGCAACTACAGCAAACACCTCATATGAACTGTGGCAGGCTTTGAAACGCGTGCACCAGTCTTCTTCATGTCTTTCCAAAATGGTTTGGACCAAGAGGCTTTACAACACGAAGCTAGGTCCTGGTGGCTGTATAAAAGAGCACCTCATGCAAATGAAGCAATTATTCCAGGAGGTCACTAACAGAGGTGTGTACATCCCAGAGGTGCAGAAAGGTTTCATTCTGCTGGCAAGCCTCACAGAAGATTGGGACCATTTAATGTACAGTTTTCAGGGTGTTCGAGAGGAAGATTTGACCGTGGACCTGGTAGCTGGGAGGATTCTGGAAGAGGTCCAACGTCAGCAATTTGATTCCAGATTGCAGACAGCACCCGAGGAAGAGACAGCTCCGGAGGCATCTGTCCTGCGAGAAGGAGTTTGCAACTACACCAGACGCTGTTACAGATGCAAGCGAGTCCGCCATCTCCAGAAAGACTGTAGGATGCCAGCATCAAACAGAAAGAAGAAAGCTCAGAAATGGAGAGGCGCGTCTTCACAGGCTGAGGGCCATGTGTCTGTGGCAAAAGAACAGTCTGAATGTGGTGTGTGGTTGCTGGACAGTGGTGCAACTCACCACATGGTGAACAATTTAAAACTGTTAAGTAGTGTACAGAATGCTAACATACCAGCAACTTCCCTTGCAGATGGGGCCCCCAGCAAGGTGCAAAAGATGGGTACTGGGTATGTGCCATGTTTTGGCAAGTCATTTAATAATGTGCTGTGTGTAACAAGCTTACAAAATTGCATATTAAGAATCTCCCAACTGACTAACGAAGGCTACAAAGTTGTGTTTGGTGGGGAGGAATGTACAATAACAGCCAAAAGTGTTTTCTGTGCCAAAGGGGTGAAAAAACAGGGTTTCTACTGTTGGATAGTGTGGATAGAGTTAATAGACTTGTTGCTGCGCTGTTTCCTTGAGACGCTTGCTTGTATTTGTGTATTGGGCAAGGTCACCCAGCTGTCCCTCAGTATTATGATAAAAGTCTAATATGTTGAGACTACTGTATGTACAAGTCACATGCTTACTTGATGTTGTTCAGCTGTGTATGTTTTCCCTACAAAAGAGGCTTGTCCGAGTAGTCTCTCCTCTTCTTCTTCCATTTTTTGCTTCTGCCTCGCGTTCTGTACGCGTCTGTTCTGTTTTGCTCCCTGTGGCGTGCATTCTGCCACAGGGCACTATGGATGGAACTTAGCTGTTTGTTTTTATCATTTATTACCCGCAATAAATCTGTAACGATGCCTTTGCGGTATGCGTGGCTGTTTCTCCCTCCTGGCTGCGAGCTGCACAGAGCGTGGCTGTGCAAGGCAAGGTGGTCTTGTTTTTCTTATGGTTATGGGCCCAGCACGCTTCCGCTGCGCTAGATGGATGCCAGGAGGAGCCACTGTTTTTGTTTTTTAAGGCAAGTTTTTGAGGCGATGTTTTGATTTGTAAGGTCCTGCTGGCTGGTGAGTTTTTGTGCTGCTGTTAGTTATGGCTCGCGCTATGCCTGGTAGCCTGCCTCTTGCGAGGTTGAATGGCACGAATTACTTGGCATGGGCTGCAAAAATGGAGCGTTTTCTCCAGGGAGAGGGTGTCTGGGGCGCCTTTACAGACCCCACAGATCTCCCAGGCAATGCAGCTGAAGTAGCAAGGAAAACGAGCCATGCTATGTCTCTCCTCTTCCTATCAGTGGAAGACGACCAGCTCATGCATATTAGGGATCTTGATACGCCTCGTGCCTGTTGGCTAGGCCTCAGAGAAGTTTTTGTTAGCCAGACAGCAGCCGCTAAACACGCCCTGTCGTTTAGACTTTACAACACCAAATTAGCACATGGTGTTTCAGTCAGACAACACCTGGCAGAATTGTCTGACCTGTTCACAGCTCTTCATGAAAGAGGCAAAGTTTTGGACGAAAGTGACAGGGTGTTTTGTATCCTGAATTCCCTGGATTCCAACTGGGAATTGCTGGTGGCTTCGTTGCAATCCATTCCAGAGCGAGATTTGACGGTGTCTTTGGTGACGGCCAGGCTGCTGGAGGAAGAAGAAAAGCGACCCAGGAATGCGGTGACTCCCACGCAGGCTGCTGCGGCTGCAGAGTCAAGCTCCGGAAGAAAGGCATCACAGGTTGCAGAGGGCAAGCAGGAGGGGCTGGTGAGAGCTCATGCCGTCCAGAGGTGTTTTCGCTGTGGGTCTGCTTCACATCTTCGACGCGATTGTCCACTGCAGTGGCAAGGGGAACAAAGTGCCCGGGTGCCAGAGGTCGCGGCAGAGGTTTTAGAGATCGCAGGAGTCATCCATGGGTTGCTGTTGCCACAGACTTTGCTGTTCCTAAAGATTCCTGGAAGGCGGATGACTCCATCTGGCTCGACAGTGGTTGTTCGCAGCACCTAGTTAACACGGAGCAGTTGTTTGACTCTCTGTCTTCTGCCAGTGTTTCTACTGTTACTCTGGCAGATGGTGCCACAGCTAAAGTGCATGGTGTAGGTACTGCTTATGTCCCAGCACTTGATATGTGCCTTGAGAATGTACTGTATGTGCCTTCCCTTGACTTCTGTCTGCTCTCAGTTGGTGAGCTGACAGAGTCTGGCTTTGAGGTGGTGTTTACTGGGAAACAGGGGAGAGTCCTCAAGGATGGGAATGCGTGTGCTGTGGCTGCTCGAAGAGAGAAATTGTACATGCTCATGCCACATCACAAAGTCTGTAATGTGTTTGGTAACAGTCCCAAGCATAATGAATGCATTCACCTCCTCCATCGTCATATGGGGTATGTAAGCTTCCCCGTGTTAAAAAAGTTGGCAGGTTGCTGTAGAGGGTGCTCACTCAAACCCTGTGGTATTTTCCTTGATTGTGCTATTTGTAAACAAGCCAAATCTAAACAGCTACCTGCTCCCAGTGTCAGTTCACGTGTGCCCACTGCTCCTTTCCAGTTGGTGCACTGTGATGTGGTTGGTCCGATGTGTAAACCGTCCTTGGGAGGTGCCAGATTTTTCCTGATCCTGGTAGACGATTTCAGCAGGTATACCTTCTGTTACCTGATGAGGCAAAACTCAGAGGTGTGCCAGATCTTCAAGAATTGGTGTTCCCTGGTGGAAAAGCAGTTTGGCTATTCCCTTAAGATGTTGCAATCTGATAGAGGTGGAGAATTCCTATCAGAGAGCTTGCAACAATGGTCCAAGAAAAAAGGGATTATTCACAGAACAACTGCCGCCCATTCCCCTTTTCAGAATGGGGTTGCTGAACGCAATGCAGGGGTCCTTCAAACTCTCATGCATAGCTTGCTTGGAGATGCAGATCTGCCTCTGAGTTTCTGGGGTGAGGCAGTTCAGACTGCATGCTACATACATAACAGGCTCTGGAACTCAGTAGTACAGACTACTCCCTATGAGTGCATGTTTGACAAACAGCCTTCAATCGCCCATATGAAGGTGTTTGGTAGCTTTGCTTGGGTGCACATCCCCAAGAGTCAAAGAAAGAAGGGGGAACCAAAAGCCCAGCGGTTGAGATTTGTGGGCTACGAGCCTAACTGTAAAGGGTTTCGTTTCTATGCCAGTGGCACCAGTTGTGTTGTGTCTAGGAATGCCACGTTTGAAGAACACGCAAATTGGCCACGTGTTCAGGCTGCTTCCGAAGTTCATCTCCCTGTTTTCAGTGAGCCTTTCACTCAGACAGATCAGCCTTCAGCCTCCGCTCCCAGTCCTCAGGGGTTAAGTCTGAGGAGGGGGAAGCGAAGGAAGGGAGGGCTGTGAGAGAAGCTTCAGTACTACTGAAAGGGGAGAGAGAACAAAGATTTGCTGTTAAAAGGTCTTGGAGTGCTGAGGGAAGTAACGACTCCTTGTCGGATCGTTCTTTTCCCAGGAGGTCCACCAGAACAACAAAGGGTGTGCCCCCCAAAAGGTTCTCCTCCTCTTCTTCTCTGTCGGTTCGTGTGTGTTTTGTAAACTGCGAGCCTGCTTGCTTTGCCGAAGTCAAAGAAATGCCCGAGTGGCAAGCAAAGCCCTGGTGGGTGGCTATGAAAAGCGAAATGGATTCCATTGTTCAGCACAGTGTGCTTTCCTTGTGTGAAGTGCCGAAAGGTGTGAAACCAATTGATTGCAGATGGGTTTACAAACTAAAAACTTCAGCTGATGGGCAGGTGAAACAAGGCTCGTCTTGTAGCTAGAGGGTTCCAACAAAGCGAGATGCCATTTGATGAAACTTACAGTCCCACTGTGAAAATGCAGTCAGTCAGGCTGGCTCTAGCCATAGCAGCTCAGAGGCGAGCTGCAGTCACACACTTTGATATCACTACAGCCTATCTGAACGCAGAGCTGCAGGAGGATGTGTTCATGTTGCAGCCTGATGGGTTTGTAGTTGAAGGGAAAGGGCATCACGTTCGGTATTTGAAACGTGCTCTGTATGGGCTGAGACAATCAGCCGGGTCTTGGAACCTTTGCTTGGATAAAGTATTACAGCAGTGTAGCTTTACGCAAACTATTGCTGATCCCTGTGCATACGTCCGAGATAAAGGGGAGAGTTTGGAAATTCTCCTAACCTATGTAGACGATTTGTGTCTAGTCTGTAACACACAACAACAGGTACAAACATCTGAAAGGGAACTGAGCAAGAAGTTCCAAGTCAAAAACCTGGGTCCAGTTCAGAATTATCTCAGTATTGAGATACAAAAAGTTAAAAATGGTTTTCTGCTGTGCCAGAAGCAAAAGATTCTGAACCTGTTACAGAAATACAACATGTCTGAGTGCAAGGCTGTAAAAACGCCTATGGTGTCTGGTTTTGTGAAAAACACTGGTGGTGAACTATTTCCAGATAAACAACTGTACCAATCTGCCATTGGAAGTCTCTTGTACCTAGCTGAGGTCAGCCGGCCAGACATAGCCCTAAGTGTCAACATTTTGGCCAGGGCAAATGCTGAGCCTACACAGTACCATTGGCAGGATGTGAAAAGGGTCCTAAGATACCTAAAAGGTACTGTGGATTACTGTCTTTGCATAACTCCTGAACAAAAGCCTGAACTGGTATGCTACTCTGACAGTGACTTTGCTGAAGACATTACAGACCGCAAAAGCACATCTGCTCATGTAATCAAGTACAGTGGAGTTATAATAGACTGGAAAGCCAAAAAGCAAGGGTTTGTTGCTGTTTCCACTGCTGAGGCAGAGTTTGCCAGTCTCTCTGCCCTCTGCAATGAGGTAATTTGGTATTTGCACCTACTGAGAGACTTAAATGTGTCTATCAGTGTGCCCGTGCAAACCTATTGAGACTCTCAAGGGTGCATTCAGATGGTTATGTCAGATAGAGTGAAAGCGAGGACGAAGCACGTTGACATTCAATTCAGAAATGTCAGGGAGTGTGTGCACAACAAAATGGTGTCTCTGACGTATGTGTCCTCAGACAAAAACACAGCTATCTGTTCACCAAACCTCTCTCAGTTTCCAAACATGGTCAAATGCTTAGCAGATTAGGACTGATGGGTCCTACAGTCACTAGTGAGTGAAACAGCTACACAACAAGTAGGGTAGTGTTGGATAGTGTGGATAGAGTTAACAGACTTGTTGCTGCGCTGTTTCCTTGAGACGCTTGCTCGTATTTGTGTATTGGACAAGGTCACCCAGCTGTCCCTCAGTATTATGATAAAAGTCTAATATGTTGAGACTACTGTACCGTGTTTCCCCGAAAATAAGACATACCCATAAAATAAGCCATAGCAGGATTTCTAAGCATTTGCACAATATAAGCCATACCCCGAAAATAAGACATAGTGATAGGCGTGGCTATGCAGCGTACGGGCGCGGGCAGCCCCATCAACAAGGTCGGCTCCCCCTGTCAGGTCCCGGTCATTCTGTGCGTGCTACAAGCTAAGGCATAGAGGGAGACAGGGTAGAAGCAGCAGGAGGAAGAAGGGGGAGCGAAAAACCAAAGGTTCCCAAGTTTCGCAAACTTTCTTTTTCTCCTCCCTCCAGCCCCTCCCTCGCAGAATCCATCCTGGATATAGAATTCCTTTGGATGCTTTCCTTTAGTCACTCCCCCCTCTTTCCACTGTATACTCCGGACCCCACCTCTCCCCTCCCACTTCCCTCCCCTTTACACAACTTTGTAAGACAATCCCCCCCCCCGGCGTTCCCCCCTTTGTGCTCTTGAATCTAGCGAAGGTTAAGGAAGGGGAGGGGAAAGCCCCAAAACAGATGCAGGAAAGGAGACCCAAAACAACGCGCCAGCCTGCCCGATCCTCCCAACAATTGGAGAGGGCGAGGGAGGGATTACACCACCATGCTGAAGCCGAGAGTAAGGAGGTTTGGGGAGGGGAAGGGAATCCTGCTTGTTTGCAAACACGAGGGTGGGCGGAGGTGGTCGAGACGAGTGGCGTTAAGGAGGAACTGCAAGGAAACGGGCTGCCAAGGGATCGAGGCGGAGGAGGGAAGGCTGGACTTAACTATATTTGAATAAATGTAGATTGTTGTTGTACCATACTTAATAAAAATAAGACATCCCCTGAAAATAAGCCATACTGTGTCTTCTTGAGGAAAAATAAATATAAGACAGTGTCTTATTTTCCGGGAAACACGGTATGTACAAGTCACATGCTTACTTGATGTCGTTCAGCTGTGTATGTTTTCCCTACAAAAGAGGCTTGTCCGAGTAGTCTCTCCTCTTCTCCTTCCATTTTTTGCTTCTGCCTCCCGTTCTGTACGCGTCTGTTCTGTTTTGCTCCCTGTGGCGTGCATTCTGCCACACGGCACTATGGATGGAACTTAGCTGTTTGTTTTTGTCATTTATTACCTGCAATAAATCTGTAACGATGCCTTTGCATCGATGCGTGGCTGTTTCTCCCTCCTGGCTGTGAGCTGCAGAGCGTGGCTGTGCGAGGCAAGGTGGTCTTGTTTTTCTTAAACATGTACCCCTCTCTTATTTTTCTGACATGTACCACATGTTGCCCAAGGGAAAAGTGGCAAATGTTAATCCTATGTGTAATAAGCCCCTACATGACAAATGTGTACGCTGCTGGCACAGAGTCATGGGCCATGCCAGCTACAAAGGCTTGAAAGAGTTGGCAAAGGTGTGCCTGGGTTGAAAGTTAAAAATTGTCCTAAATTCCTTGAATGTGCAGTTTGCAGAAAGGTGAAGGTGAAAGCTTTCCCCATTGCGAAAAAGAGTAAGTGTGTCACTCAGAGGCCATTTCAGGTTGTACATGCAGATCTGGCTGGGCCATTCAAGCCAACTGATGGGCAGAACCGTTACTTCCTGGTAATTGTGGACAGACACACCAGATATTCCTGTGTGTATTTGCTCAAAGAGAAAACCCAAGCAGCAGATAAATTCTGTGAGTGGGTAAACGCTGTTGAAAGGGAATTTCCCTATAAAGTTGCCAGGCTGGTAACAGACAGGGGTGGTGAATTCCTTTCCAATAGCTTGCAGGCCTGGATGCGCAAAAAGGGCATAAAGGCACAAACCACAAACCCCGCGTCTCCCGGGGAGGATGGCCTTGCAGAAAGAAAGATTGGGCTTTTGAAACAAATGAAAAATTGCATGATGGAGGATGCCCAAGCCCCAGCAGAGCTTTGGGAGAAGCAATATTGACTGCAAACTACCATTTGACTAGGATGTGGAGTTCAAGTGTACAGCAAACCCCATACTTCCTATTATGTGGGAGAACGCCCAATTTAAAACATCTCCATATTATATCCCTCCAAGCCTCAGAAAGTCTGGAGAAGAGAAACCTAAACGTTTACATTTTGTGGGGTACAAAGGGAACAAGTACAGGTTCTCAGACCACTCTGGAAAAATTGTGTACTCCAGAAGTGCAAATTTTGAGTTTCATGCAGGTTGGGATAGATTGCATTGTAACCAGGAGGTTTTCATTCCCCTGGGGAAAAGTGTTCCTGATACACCCGAAAGTCCTGAAAAAGGAGGGGTGGTGATGCGAGATGATGGAAGGGAAAGTGATGAGGGTGAAAAGCCTGGAGCCTCACATGACACCACACCAAGATGCACAACACCACCACATAGTGTCAAACCTGAGACTTTTCCCAAGAAAGAGCCTCACACTGAGAGCAGCAGCAGTCCAAGTGAAAATGAGTCAGGAAGAATTAAAGTGCTTATGCCTAAGAGATCTAAAAGGGTAAGAAAGGCTCCTGACAGGCTTGTTGTTCAAGGGGCCAAGCTGTTTAGTGTTGTGGCAAGTGAACCTGACAGTTTTCAGGAACTGTTACAGTATACCAAAGAGGAACCAAAAAAATGGAACACTGCAACGGACTCTGAGTTCCAGTCACTTAGCAATAGAAAAGTTTTCCAGGTGGTAAACAGACCCAAAGATCAGAAGGTAGTTGGTTGCAGGTGGGTGTTTTAAGTTGAACGACATGCCTGACGGTACACAGAAATGTAAAGCACGCCAGGTTGCAAACGGTTTCTCCTAGGAAAGGTTCACCAACTTTGATAGGACCTTTTCTCCCACAGCTAAGCCAGAAAGTCTGAGGATGGTGTTGGCTGTTGCTGCCAAGAGGAAAATGGTTCTTCAGCATTTTGACTTTGAAACAGCTTACCTGAACACTGATCTGAAGGAGACAGTGTACATGGAGCAACTGCCAGGGTATGATAGCGCTGGAAACAACGAAGTGTACCTGTTACACAAAGCTCTGTGTGGTCTTCATCGAAGTGCTCGTTGTTGGAACAAATGTACTGATAAGCAATTGGTGGCACTTGGGTATACGAGGAGCATCGCTGATGCATGCGTGTATACCAAGGGGGCAGGTGACAATTGCGTCATATTAGTTATATATGTTGATGATCTCTGTGTTGCAACCAAAAGCGCCAGTGATGTGAAGCATGTGCAAATGCAGCTAGAGAAACGATTCAAGTTGAAAGATCCAGGCAATCTGAACTGTTATTTAGGTGTTGAACTGGAGAGAACCGGTGATGGTGAGATCTTCCTGAGCCAAAGGAAAAAGATTGATAGTCTCGTTGCAAAATGTGGATTGAGCGAAGCGAAAACAGTCAAAACTCCCATGACAACAGATTTTGTAAATCTGGAAGCAAGTGAAGTTTTTGTAAATCCTCAGCTATACTGTTATTGGAAGCCTATTGTTTATTGCAAATAACACAAGACTAGACATCAGTTTCACTGTTGGACTGTTAAGTAGGAAAGCCCCCAAACCCAGACAAATAGATTGGATTGCTGTGAAAAGAATCATTAGGTATCTCGAAGGGACTAGAGATCTGTGTCTAAGAATGGTGGGAAGCCAAAAGTCACTAGAATGCTACGTTGATAGCTCTTTTGCTACTGAAACATCTGACAAGACGTCAGTAACTGGTATGGTAGCCAGATATGCTGAAAGCCCCATTGTGTGGAGGTCTAGGAAGCAAAGTTGTGTAGCACTGAGCACAACAGAAGCTGAATTTGCAGCACTGTCAGAAATGGCTAGCGAAGTGCAGTGAGTAAGGCAAATGCTGACAGACATCCAAGAGCCATGCAACATACCTCTTGAAATACACGAAGACTCACAAGCCTGTATAGCGATGGCTGAACCAGAAAACCTAAAATGTAGGATCAAGTACATTGAGGTATGTTACCAAAACATGAGACAAATGATACAAGAAGGTATACTGTGTTTGCATTATTGTCCGTCGGAACACATTATCGCAGATTTGCTCACGAAGGCTCTTCCAGTATCGAGCCATGAGAAGGTGACAGATAAACAAGGCCTTGCCACCAGAGTACAAGGTGGAAGAGGTAAGACGAACTGTACCTATGACCTTATGTACTGCGTAACATGTATCTGTATGTATGTATCGTAAAATGTCCTACGCAGTGGCTTGACCATTTTGGAGGGGACTGTCAGGCATTCAAAGCACGGAACCCTGGGAAAATGCTCAGACCACTGCAAGGCATTGCATCATACTCCAGCAGTGTGTATTGCAAGGCATTACATCGTGTACTGGGGTGGTGTGCAAAAGGTTCAGGGTGGTGTGCATACCCTCGTAGCTCATTGGATGTAAATGTGTATATAAGGCAGCTGCGTCCGAGTCATGTTGTCGATTGACCAAACCCAGTGCCTGGCATAAGCTTTTGTCAGTCTGTTTTGTGTTCTTGTACATATCGGAACCTTGAAGCTAAGATAAAGTGCCTCCTGCTTGGAAGAAAACTTCTCTGTGTGAGTATCCTTCTTAGGAACAGAGTTGCTGCTGCCGGTTTGCTGAGAACTCTTTTTTCGCTGTTTGTCCGTGGGGGTTGACTCTCTCATCCTCCTCCCAACATCTCTTTAATCTATAACGCTTGCTACCATCAAATCTCCCCATTTACTTTTAAAAAATTGCGTAAGAGGGTCCCATTTTTTAACAAACTACCCAAGAGAGCTCCCTCTTATCAATGTCATCATCTTATCCATAATTGCCATATCATATAGATTTAATTCCCAGTCTTCTATGTTGGATATATCTGCTTTTTTCCAATTTTTAGCATAGTTATATATATCTTGATCATCAGAGTTACTGAAAATTTTAGCTACACATGAAACTTCATGTATAAATGATTCTCTTAAGAGGATTGATCTCAGACAGTTATAAAGCCAGCACGGAAGATTAATTTGGTGCACAAAAAGGTAAAGAATTAATATGGGAGTCAAATTTTTTAAGTCTATTTCAGATGAGAGAGCTGGAGAAAAATTTAGCCTAAACCACCATATAAATAAATTTTGACTCTTTTCAAACAATTAGTAATAAAAACAGTTCAGAGATACCATTTAAACCTGCTAAATGACATAAAATTAACAGTGGAATTTCACAAAATTGTTGCAGAGAGTGCAGGGGTGTAGACACCTTGGAGCACATGGATTCTTGTGCCCGAAGGTTGTTTTTTTTTTTAACTGTTGTAATTGTGGTTTAAAACCTCAACATTTTATTCAATTCAACTTGACGAATCAACAAACATAACTAACAAGGCAGTTCTCCTTTATTTTTCCAGTTTTGAGTGCCAAGAAGAGTTAAGGAAGAACTCCTCTGTTTGCTCAACTTGCCAGGTAGAACAACTGGCTCTGAGATTTTTGATGCACTTAATAGTTATTTCCTGAGACACTGTACTGAATGGAAGAAATGTGTTGGGATATGCACTGATGGTGCCGCAAGCATGACCGGACATTGTTCAGGAGTTGTTGCAAAAGTGAAAGATGCTGGACACCCAGACATCTTGTTCATTCATTGTATCATAGCATCTTGCAGCAAAAAGAATGTCTCCAGAACCGCCTGAAGTACTCTCTGATGTAATTAAAATTGTAAATAAAATTCGGCACAAAGCACTCAACTCCTGAATATTTGAGACACTTTGTGAAGAAATGAGCTCTCAATATACTCATCTTCTTCACGCTGAGGTGAGATGGCTCTCAAGGGGCAAACTACTAACCCGATTGTTCAACCTGCGCCAAGAAGTCAAGTTATTATTCTAGCAGCAAAATAATTCATAATTCCAAGACCTGTTGTTCGATGATGATTGGCTAGCCAAGCTTGCATACTTGGCAGATATTTTTTCACTGTTAAACGAGCTGAACACATCCTTATGGACATGTTCACACTGCGAGGTAAAATGGATGCATTTCAAAATAAAATATTGCTGTGGCAAATGCGGTTGGCTGAAGATCTGCAAGTGTTCCTGAATCTCAATGAGTATATGAAAGAGGAGGACGTCAACCAACAGGTAATAACAATTGTTCAACGGCACTTATGGTCACTCACAGAATCTTCTGGTCATTATGACCCAAAGGAAGAGGACCCTAATCATGGCAATATGTGGGTAATGGATCCATTTTCAGTGAAAACTGAAGATAGCAATTTGAGTATGAAAGAAAAAGAAAGCCTAATCAATCTATCATCTGACGACAGTCTCAAAGCTAAATTCCACTTGTCCTCAGCAAGACATCATTTTTGGCTCTCCATAAAAAGTGAGTACCCAGTGCTGAGTGGAAAAGGTCATCAAAATTTTGATTCCATTTGCAACAACTTATTTGTGTGAAAAGACATTCTCATCTGTTACGGAAATCAAAAACAAGTTATCGCTGTCAGCCTGAAATACAAACGGCTCTCCATGTTGCAGTGACATCATCGGAGTCAAGAATTCATAAACTTATTTCAAACAAGCAGCAACAAATATCACACTAATAAATTTGCTACAATTTAACAAGCTTTAATGACTTTGTTATAATTAAACAAATGCATTTCATATTAATAAAATGGAACTTTATCATCATTATTTTATAGATGTTTGTACTCTTTTTTTAAAAAAAATCATGTTAGTGGTCTGCCGGATTCAAAATTGTGAGTTTAGTGGTCCATGAGTCCAAATGGTTGGTGACCTGGTCTAGATGGGCTTTGGTGGACTTGCAATCTGAGGACAAACAAACTGAACCTTAATCCAGACAAGACAAGAGATGCTCTTAATCACTTGGAAGCAGTGACGTAGACTCGAGTCGACTGACTCAGACTCAAGTCGGACTTAAGTCACTTCAGTGACTCAACTCGGCAATAAATGATGCACTGACTTGACTCATATATTTTTAGTGACTGACTTGCTGCCCTTGGTTCAATCACGTAACACATTCATGCAGAAGCCCTACAACTTTGAACAATGCTTCCATCTCTTTTTGCCTACTAGTCACATGACGATCCATCTCAAAGCGTGAGCACATTTCTCAGAGGGGAACAACAAACAGGTTAGGCAATGGTCTTGAGGCAGGCTTGATCAGCAGCCTGACCCTGCTGCATATCGCAGGAGCCTTCTAAGACATTTCCTAAGAGTTACCCGTAGAGTGCAGGGTGCATTTTTCAGAGGGGAACAGCAAATGTGTTAGGCAACGGGCTTAAGAAGGAAGGATCTTTCCTTCTCAAGCTTTTGAAGCTTGATTAATGGGGAGTAAGAAGGATCCTATTCCCCGCTTCTGAAGCTGCAGACTCTTTTATGCCCATTGGCACAAAAACCTCCAGCTTTGGGAAGGGGGAGTAAGAAGGATCCTATTCCCCACTTCCGAAGCTGCAGACGATAAAATTGCAAATGTGGAGGGCTGACTTTGGTTAAATTGTTAAAACTGATTTTATTCGACTCTGTCCAAAAATTCTGGAATATAGGTTGGAGTATAAAGTTGGCTCTCAGACTTGAGATGAAAGTGTCTTCAAGGATTTGAGACTTGACCTGAGTCTTGAAGGTAGAGACTTGAGACTTGACTTGAGACTTGAAGTTAAAGACTTAAATACATCATTGCTTAGAAGGCAGATCAGAGAATAGAGATTCAATCTATGTTTGGGTGGGGTTACATTCACTCTCAAATCTCAAGTTCATAGCTTGAACATACTCTCAGACTCAGTTTTCAGCCTAGAGGCCCAGGTTTTCATGATGTCAGAAATGTGTTTGCACATTTAAAATTAGTACACTAGCTGTGCCCGTTACTGGAAATGTCAGATCTGGCCATGGTAAACACATGCCTTCATTATATCCCATTTGGTCTACTGCAACACACTTCCCATGGAGATACCTTTAGAAACTGTTTGGAAACTCTGTGGCTAGACTGCAGACCAGGGCTGGCCATAGGGAGCATATAGCTCCCTTGTCAAAAGAGCTACACTGGCTTGTGAGAGGAGAAGAAAATATACAAAATGGAGACAAAGGCAGCCATTATTTGAAAGTGAGCATAACATGTACAATGGTGACCCTTTATCAGACAGCCTCCACCCTAGGGAGCTTACACAGCAAGCTAGCTTCTTGGAATCAGCTAACTGCAAGCCAGCTAGTCACAGGAATAGAAATTGGTCTGTTGGAACAAGCAGAGAACAAGGATGTGGTTCAGGCAAGTCACAAGCAACAGGACACAGGTGTGGGTTTGACCAAGACAATTGACCAGGGTATGAAATGAGGGTACTGAAATAGCCTGACGCTTGCTCAGCCTAAGAGTAATGGGTGGTCTAGATGGGAGACACCAAAGGTGGAACTGATCCAACTAATCAATCTTCTGGAATATGCATAACTGATGTAATCATAACTGCTCAGGTATAAAAAATCTAAATCTGCAAAATAAACAGCTTTCCTGATCAAGAAACACTTGCCTCCATTGCCTGATTGTCAGTCCCCAAGACTGCCACTTCAGAGAGAGCTGGGGTGATAGGCTACGAGTCCATTCCCAGGCACAATTCAAAATGCTGCTTATGTCTGGCAAGGCCCTATACAGCACATCCAGACTATCTGAAAGCCTGTATGAGCCTCTCAAGTCTTATAACCTACGGGAGATGGCCTTCTCTTCATCCCTCCACCCTCACAGGCTTGTGTGGTAAGGACACGGGAGAGAGCCTTTTCAGTGGCTGCTCCTAGGCTATGGAATTCCCTTCCAAAGGAGGCTTCTTGCCCCCCCCCCATCTGCCATCAGACAAGGAACTTCTTGTTTAAACAGTCCTCCTTCTGTTATATGGTTGGGGTAGAAGGATGCGCAATGGATGTGCTGTTTTTAATATGTAATTTATCATTTGCGTCTTTACTTATTTTAAATTAAAATTTTAATTGACTTGTTTGTTTCAAGCTTTTTATGTTTTGTACCCCATATTGTTTTAACCATTTTGTTTTAGCTTACATCACAGGCCACTTTGGGGCTCCTATTGGGACAAAACTCAGATATAAGTCAAATAAATAACTTTTTTTGCATCTGAGTCTTCATTTCACTTTAACAGTTCCTGAAACATAGTTGAAGTGGGACTTGGATGGACTGCAACCCCAAAATTATTAGACTGTTTTTCTTGCCTAAGTGTTTCTCTTTCACGTATCCCAAGAAATCATTTTCCCTTCCTTTTGTCCTAATTCTGTACATCCTACAATGAATGTGCAACATCACTTTCACACCAGATGGTCTCTAAATATATGTATTACTTGGAATAAACTGTTTAGAAAGTTTTCCATGTGGATTGGTCATCTGTACCACAGAAGAACACAGTGACCAACAATCCAACCTACACAACACATTCCTAAGAGTAAGCCCCACTGAATTCAAGGAGACTTACTTCTGAGTAGGCATGCACAGACATCTAGGGCAGGCTTCAGCAGGGCATAAGAATCAGAACTGACAAACCAAACTTTTCATGATAAAAGTGCATTTTGATTAGGTAATTGAAGGGAACCAGGAACCAAATCTGGTCACACAGAAGCAATCTGGAATGCATTTGCAGGTTTAAGAGGAAAAAAACAGAATTATTTGAGGGAGGAGTGGGGCGAGGGAAATATGCAATTGGATTGGATCACACAAGGACTTCGCATCAAGAGACCAAACCAACCTCCCAAGTGAAAATCGTATTTCATGCTTTGGTTAAACTCACAGAAAGTTTTTCACAACATTTTTCTTGAGTTTTAGATCAGACTTTGTGTGAATTTCATGATATAAATGCAGTCTTTTATTCTGGCATAAAAAAAGCTATAAATTCAGAAACCCTACAGAACTGTGCAGATTCCACCCCTTCTCCTGTTTCTATAAAGAAAATCTGTTAATCCATATGCATTTGTGACAGTACTGATCAACATCCAGTTGGGGTGCAAACGTAAATACAAATCACAAAGAAAGGCACTTAAAAATAAAGATTATATTGAATCTAAGTACCATTAAGGGAACTTAATTCTTTGAAGATAGGAACCCATGTACTTGCTTAGTCACTTACAAGTAAAAGAGCAAGACTTTGAGAATTTTTGGAAGTCAAAGGTTTGACTACATTTCTCATTGGGAGTGTACTACTATTTTTATTTGCCAGTTTTGAATAAAACAGAAAAAAATATGGCTGTGAAATATATTGTAGGTACATTATTGTAGTGTTTTTTTAAAAAAATACCAAATATTCCTATAGAAAAAAGGTCCAACATGCTTTCTTCCTTCAGAGATACACTACCACACACCTATTATAGCACTAATTTGTTACTAATGAAAATTTTTTTTAAAAAAATTAAGCATTCTCAAATGCTAAGTAATTAGTCTAAAACGAACTTTAGCAATATCTAAATTAATCTGAGCTTTATTAAATGATTTGATTCTCTCTACTCAGCAAATACACAGATAGAATTCTCCAGAAAAAAGGCATACACAAGACAAAACTGAATGAAAACTGTCCTTTTTTTTCCTATTAGCTAAACTAATGGTTTCATTTACTAATCTCAGAAGTCAAAAATTAACTGGGTGATATTTTCAAACTGCAGCTTTTTTATTCAAGGCCAATAACTAAACGCTTTGTCCTGCAGCTCCCACCCCACCCTCGATTCCCCACTGCTTCCTCTATCTGAATTCAAAATGGAGGTCCCCTTCTGCTTTTATAGCTTCCCTTTGCCCTTAATGAAGTCCCACATAGTGACTTCATCCAGCTTAACTGAGCATGCTCAAAATTTCACTGTCTGGCCTATGAGAGGGTATAGTCAACTCCTTCAGTATCAGTCCTTAAAGGAAAATCACCAAAAAAAAACAACCTCTAGAAAAATGTATGTGCACAGACCTGAATAAAATAGAAAACATTAATCCTATATCCAGATTTCTGTTTTTTATTTTTAAATATTGCAGAGCTAGTGCTACAGTGATTCTAACCACTGAATTTATTTTTGGAGGAGAAATCATATGTGATTTTTTTGCTTATAGAATTGGGCTGTTTTTATATTACTTGCAGTCCTATACTATGTGCTGAGCAAAACCTCCATTAACTTCACATCTATTAATCACAAAAATCACAAAATCACAAAAAAAAATTTCTCAGAAACACTAAAGGCCTCTATTGTGGAAGCAACCACTTTAGCTTATATTTTCTAGAATTCATCATTCATTTGAACAGCGTGCCTAGGTGAATCTGGAGTTCTTGGACAGAACGCAAACAACATTTCTTTGGGCCTGGTACAAGTGTAAGCAAAGGTCATATTCGAACCTGCTTGCTGTTTTAAAAACAGAAAAGAAGGACTTTGCTATTTTTAACGGGTGGAGGACTTATGCTTATATCTTGCAATACAAGCTGCCCTGAATCCCAACTCAGGCCATTTCTGCACTAGACTGTTATAGTGTTATTATTCCACTTTCAACATCCTATGGAGTCCTGGAGTTTGCAAAGATGTTGAAAGTGGAATAATAGCACTATAACAGTCTAGTGTGGAAATGGCCTTAGCCATCTGGAACCCCAACTTTGGAGAAAAAGCAGGGTATACATAAACAAATACAGTACAGTATTTTTAATAACTCACGATAATGAAAAAAAGGTGCCTAAGATAATGCCTGAAGCAGCATTAGCTACTATAGCATACCCTCTAACACTTCACAGATGAAAACTGGGGCATGTGTGACTAACACCTCTTCCGCACGGGACTGTTATAGCGCTGTGATTCCACCTTCAACATCCTATGGAATCCTGGGGTTTGCAGTTTAGGGAGGGGCCGGCCGGCCCCTCCCTAAACTGCAAACCCCAGGATTCCATAGGATGTTGAAGGTGGAATCACAGCGCTATAACAGTCCCATGCGGAAATATAATAAGAATCATCAAAATGTGGTGAAGCTGGCAACAGTTATTAGTGAGGAAGAACAGACAAGCTAGGAGAGGTTGCAGCAGTTTGCTTTTGCCTGAGCTCACTGGGAAGGGTAGCATTCTGCCTTTTTCTTTCCTCTCTGGCCTGCCGAGTTAATGGAGTACAAACCGGTTGCACACTTTGAAACGTGTCTGAAGCAATCGAAGTAAACTGAGGACAAAGTGGAAAAGTGAGAGGAGGAGCAAGAAACTGGAACATTCTAAAAGCGACTGAAAAAGTGGAACAACAAGGGATTAATTGGGACTGCTCCTGCCAAATTAGGACAGTTGGGTGATACTTGCATAGCTTTATGTATTGTTATAAAACTATGCAAGTATCACTTTATAAGCTACTCCTGAGGCAGAAGGCAGGCCTTGAAATTGCATGAGCAATAGGCTCGCCTACAGTCATTCATGGAAAAATCCACTGAAACATGTACATATGTGTTTGGAATTTGTGATAACCGTTGACTTTTCAAAAATTTCCTTCAGTTTGTGATGCCAGTCTTCAGTTCTTTAAAATTAACAATAAAAACATTTCAGGGAATGCTTCAGGGAGAGAAAACACGTACAAAGGAAAGGCATGTAAGGCCATTGCCCTACTAGGCTGTTATAATGCTGTTATTCCACTTTCAATCTCCTATGGGTTTGTTATTGGGAAAGTTATTCCACTTTCAACCTCCCCAGGAATCCTGGGGTTTGCAGTTGAGGGAGAGGCCACCGGATTCCAAAGGATGTTGAAAGTGGAATAATAGCACTATAATAGTCTAGTGTGGAAATGGCCTAAATCCTCTAGCTTATAGTAAGCTTTGGGGTGAACAATGCTGGCCAGGGTACTCAGAGCCTTTCTGCACTAGACTGTTACAGTGCTTTTATTCCACTTTCAACATCCTATGGAATTCTGGGATTTGTCATTTTTCCGAGGCCCAAGAGCTCTCTGGCTGAGAATTCTGAATGCCCCTCTCTAAACTGTAAACCCCAGGATTCCGCAGGATGTCGGAAGTGGAATAACAGCACTATAACAGTCTAATCTGGAAATGGCCCATGTTGCATCTCTGTTTTGTGCACGACACAAACACGCCCCGCGTTTAACCACTTTTTTTTTCATGCATTTTATTGTAGAGTCGTTGAAGGAGAGGTAGCTGTGTCGGCGGTTGCAGAAAGGTCCTCGGTCTAAAATGCAAATAAATAATTGGTGACGGTTTTTATCCCTCTGAGGCAGAAACCCCACAACAGCAGCCGCCTCTGGAGTCCTTAGAAATCGGGCAGCCTCCGTGGCATCACATAGTTCTTGGCATGCTGTGACAAACAAGCCGTCCCGTTCCCCCCGCCCTGGCTGCTTGAGCTGAAACGCTCTCATTTAGCAGCGACAGGCATGACAACACAGGCAGGGCAGTGGGAAAAGTGCTGAAAAGAGCTAAGCTATCTCCTTAACATTTTTTCAAGGGATTAATTTCACCTGCTTTTCCTGTTTTCCTGGCACGATCTCGTTCTCCCTTTATAAATTCAGCCGGGAAACTATTTCAAGTTCCAAGCCCAAAAGAATAAGTTTCTTAAGGCCTGGCTTCATTCCCTTCCCCCTGTCCCTGCTCCTTTTTGACAAGTCACAAAATTGTGAAGTTAGCAGAAAAGCCAGTTGAGAGAGGGAGAAGATGCTTTCATTCTTCAGAAGCAATGAACTGAGGAAAAAACGGCTATTGTAATGGTAAATTGCTGACAGAAGGGAAGAAAGGGGTGATAATCAATCAAAAAGGAAGCGCTGGTGTGCATTGGAAGAGTTGGCTACCCCAAGTGTTTAAATGTTTTATTTCCCCCTTTTTCTTTGTAATATTTTCGATTGTTTGTGTGAAATAGAAGCAGGTTGGAAATTTTAAAGGAAAGACTCGTGAAGTTAAAGTAGCATACATAGCAGAAGCTTTGCAGAGGGAGAAATGCATCACCGTGAACCGGCATCAGAAAGTTGGAGGCTGTGACATAGAAATGATATGCCGAGTTTTATGCACAGCATTCTGGACTTCTGGTCAAAACGAAAAGGAACTCCTCCGGCAATCTTGCTAGCAGACTATGAGACCATTCATCATGGACGTGGGGGATTTTAATCTTCAGCTGCCCTATCCCCAACCCTTTTCAGTTTCTGCTTTTGGTTTCAGAGGAGGTTCTGAAAGACAAAGATGAGGATGTTGGACAACCTAAACAAGGGCCTTATTTCTTCTTCAAAAGGGAGCCTAACCTATAAAGGAAGATACATTTATTTGGAGGCTTTTCTACATGGAGGAGCTCCATGGGGATTTACTTTGAAAGGCGGACTGGAGCACGGGGAGCCATTAATCATCTCCAAGGTAACTTTGTTTATTGGACTTAAAGATGCGGTAAGCTGCAAATTTTGCCAAAAGCGCTTTGAAAATATCCAGGTGGACAGAAGTTTTAATTCTCTAAAAGTGCTAGAGAACAATCCCTAACTCATAATGAATGAACAGAGCAGGGAATCTTAAAATGAATGGAACCTGCTCATTTCAAAGGTGTTAGCCTGGAAGGAGTGTTGCCTCAGTAACTTCTGGGCCATTTCCGCACTAGGCTGTTATAGTGAGATTATTCCACTTTCAACATCATGTTGAAAGTGGAATAATCGCGCTATAATAGCCTAGTGAGGAAATGGCTCTGCTCATCCTCCTGCAAGAAATGACTTTTCTGCACTAAAGACAAAATGTACACACCTCTAAGCCAATTTACTACTGAAATAATTTGACATGCTTGGATTTAAGCTGATTTAGTCTAATTCAGGCAAGAGAGATTAAACCTGCTTAAATCCATAAATTTCAGTTTAGAGGTTCAGGCTCCATGCGCCAGAGTTGAAAAACAAAAATTTAAAAGCCTTTTACGGATTCATTAAATAATGATGGTGATGGTGGTGGTGGTGGTGATTATTATTATTATTATTTTAAAATATAAACATTGTATGGAATATTAGCTGTAACTAGAGGATGCTGCTATGTTGCTGGTTCTATGCAAAGCAGAAATCTGTCTCTGTTGGGAATAGTATGCAAGCCATGGAGTTCCACTGGGCTCTTCCTAAAACGGAGAAGGACTCTTTACAGCCAGCAGGTTTTTCTAAACAAAAATTGTTTCAAGATGAAAAGTAAGTTAATTATAAAGGCAAAGAGACATTGGCCTGTAGTGAGTCCCAGCAGTGGTTGAATCAATTTGATTTACTTGTGCATTCACTCACATTTAACAATTGGTTCAGTGAGTCTACTCTAGTTGGGACTAATCATTAGGATTCTAGCCCTTCGGTGGCAGACTCAGTTTGAACACATAGTCACTGCATTCTGAGATGTGTATTACACAAGGAGAAAACTCATTTAACTCACTTTGCTTCCACCACGCTTAGAATGCTTATCTTCAGCCTTTAAATTATTCTGGGGAGAACAGTCATCTTGCATTTTGAAATCTCTGCTTAACTAAGCATGTACTGAGCTGTTTCCTTTATTGGGCAACTTTTCAAGTGGAAAGAAGTGGTCAAAAGACGATTCTGTTGATCTCTGAAAGAAAAAAAGTGACCTTTATGGTAGTTTGGAGATTCTTTGTTTTGAACCAAGCCTTTGCAGCCAGCAGGTTTGACTACCGATTTATGAAATAAAGCTATAGGTATGGGTTTGACCACGTTGATTACTACCTCTTGACTAAAGTGGATGAGGTTATCACTAAGTCATTAAAAGTGTTGAGGAATTTAACAGAAGAACATTAATGTTCTTCCTGCATGTCTGGAAATCTCTGTCATGCCTCCATCCAGGCAGAGACCATAGCATTTTGAAACTGCGCTGGGGCAAGGGAGACAGCTAAAGAGAATTATGTTTCGTTTCACTAACGTAGGCTAAAACTGAGACATCCTTGGGGTGCAGATCTGGAACCTTGAATTGGTTAATAGTTGTTTTGTCTGTTTTAGGAATCTGCTACCAAAGGAGCTCTGCTTGTATATTTTAAATAGATCTTCTGTATTCACTTGATCTGTAGCACTACACTTTTATACTATATAGGGAAATGGGGATAATTTAAATACTTTTAAAAACAACATTTGAAGGAAGTTATCTGAATGCTTATAGCACAACTCAAACCACATTACAGCAACCCTGGGTATCAGTCATCCCCTTGCATTGGATCTCCACCTAGTTTGGATATCAAATCCCAGAAGTACCAGTCAGAATGATCAGTCCCTCCAGATTCTGAGAATGAAAGTCCAAAATTTCTGACAGGCCCAGAGGCTGAGAATGACTGCTCTAGAGCAGTACTTCTTAAACTGTCAGATGTGGAGGACCAGATATTTTTTTCTTCGATGTTCCCAGTCCCAGTCCCATATATATGCCCTTTGGCTACAGTTGTTTCTTTCTTTACTGGAATCTCTCCAGGGGTGGGCAGCAGATGGCTTGGGGACTGGGGACTGGAATGGCCCATGAACTGCTACATTGAATAGCATTGTTCTAGAGCACACACTACATTAGGAGATCAACAGTCATGCACACCCTCAGTTATTGCAACAAGAAAAGAACCCAGTCTATGAACAGACTGTGGCTGACATAAATCTTTCCAGGTAAATTGTTCTGCTACCTCACACTCCAACCATCCTCTAGAAGTACAGGCTGAGACCTCCTTATCCAAAATGCTTGGAATCTGAAACGTCCTGTATTTCAAAATTTTCTTAATTTTGGAATGCAGTACCTTTTTGGAATAGCCTTGCACCTCATTCATTCACTTCTTGTGTTGTGTATTGATTCAATCGCTGAACTACTCTTACTGTCTGGAAGTTACTTCTACTGTTCAGTCTACCCTCCTATAACTTCAGACTGTTAGACCTGGTCCTTCCCTCTGGGACAGCAGAGAAAAAAACATCCCCCTTCCTCTTTGCGACAGCTCTGGAGACATGCAATCATACCATGCCTCATTCTTCTCTTCACCAAGCTGAACAAGCCCAGCTCCTTCAACCTTTCCTCATGTATTTTGTTCTCCATACCTCTTATCATCCTTGTTGCCCTTCTCTGAACCCACTCCAACTTGTCTATATCCTTCTTAAAATCAGCTGCCCAGAACTGAACACATTACTCCACCCGAGGCCCAACGAGTGCAGAATATAGTGGAACTGTTACTTCCTTCAACTTGGAAACTATGCTTCTTCTAAAGCAAGCTAAAACAGCATCCGTCCTCTTTGCTACAGCATCAAACTGATGGCTCATGTTGAATTTATGGTTAACAATAACCCCAAGATCTTTTTTACATGTAGTACTGCTGAGCCATGTGTCCCAGATCCTCTAGCTGTTCATTTAGCTTTTATGGCCTGAATGTAGAATTTTGCATTTGTCTGTACTGAATTTAATTTTATTAAATTCTGCCCAATTTTCAAGGTCTTCTTGAATTCTGTTTGTATCTTCCAATGTCTTAGCCACCACTCTCAGTGTTGTATCATCTGCAAACCTGAAAGGAATTCCCTTTACCCCATTGTGACATGCCCAAAGACTGTTGTACTTTGGACATATCATGAGAAGACATGACTTACTAGAAAAGACAAGAATGCTTGGTAAGGTAGAAGTCAGTAGGAAAAGAGGAAAATCGCATCACAGATGGATAGATTCAACCAAGCAAGCCACAGCTCTGAGTCTGCAAGATCTGAGCAGGGCTGTTGATGAATGAAGAAGTCTTTCATTCATAAAGTAACCTACGTCAAATTCAACTTGATGGCAGTTAACAATAAACTGGACCCACTGTGTCTAACAGAACTTACTCCTTAGTAATTTGTTCAAACTGAATGTGCACACTTCTTGTGGCTACCAAAATGTCCTCTCCCATCTGCAATTCCTTCTAGCTCCTTGAATGGCTTAATGTATAAGTTTGTTCTCAGTTTTAAGAATACAGTTAAATGGTGAGGGTTAAAGCAGGTACTTTCATAGAGGCGCTGAATTTGGCAAAAGAGACTGTGCAACATTTATTGGCAGGGAAAGCTGAAGAACAGGGAGAGTACAATCTCAGTTTACTCCTGATCTCTTGGTTCTGGTTTTCAATGTACGCAAAACAATTGTACAAAAGTTGGCTCCTCTCCCACAGAATAATAAGAAATGTGAACCATTTGGCACTGCCAGGTGAAACAAGATATTAAAATCACCTTTGACTTCGTGGAGTGGTGTTTAGCTTATAATAAGCTTTAAGCACGTAATGCATTTTCAGTGGTGGGAAATAGAAAGGAATTACTTTTTATTCCAAAAAATCTTATTATAGCATGCACAGTTAAAAATAAACACACATCAGTGATGGCAGTTATCATTAAAAATTAATGAGTCTATGGGACTTGGTTTCTACAACAACCAAATCCCTTAATGTGCAATATGCCTGGGGCGTACATGATACGGCCAATAGATCTGTTTCTTGTGTTCTCTTTCTTTAAAAGTTCACTTCAGAATTGATGGTCTCAAAAAGGAAAAAGAAATTTCCTGTTTAAGGCACTTCTAATTTGAGATATTTATTGTAGGGCCAGGGATTTCTGACCTGAGTATACACATAGTAGGAAACTTCTGTAAGCAGAAAGTGTGAGTTATAAAGTAGCTTTGAACCATGGAATCAGATCCTGGTTCGTTTGCACTAACAAATCTGGGTTCAGGTTTTGGTTAAGATGTTAAAACTTCATTTAGCTAAAGAAATCATGGCTTTAGGCAAAGCTTGGAAAAACTCTGGTTTCAGGTGACATTTGAATCCAGACACTGTTGATTTTGACCCAAAAAAACACAAAAAAATTGTTTTAGGCCCTTACGCTCTTATAATGAATGAGCTTTCAGACATGAAAGGCAGGATGGCATACAAGATATCATTTATTCTATTTCAAATGTAAAGTTACCACCATCTATTTTAATAATCCTTAGCCTGAGCATGTGGACAGTTCCAGTGTTTCCATATTTATGCAGAAAGATAAGCGCATTTTACAAATCTTTAATGTCTTTGAAACTATGATAGAAGTATATACCAAATGCTGTACATAGCTAAGCCTGGCATAGCTTTGAAAAGTAACGTAATAATTCTGATTTCCAACTAAAAGTACAGTACTTAAGAATCACCCCGAGAGATTAAAAACAGTTGTTTTTTAAATGTAGCATCAAAGACAGAATAAGCTAACTAAAGTTTCCTTAACAGAAATTTAAGAACAACTTACTGGAAAAAGTTGCAGATAGATGGGTTCATCTGAAACTCCATGATTTAAGCACCAAACCTGACTGTCAAGATTTCACAAACAAAGGTAGCTGTATGGAGGAAAACGAGTCTACTGAATGATTGGAAATTCAATGAATAGCCAGAGATGACCTTATTGCACATCGTTTAGGTGACCCCTGAATACATCTTAGTTTATAAAAAGTGGATCATAGGGAGTGTATAGGGAGACATGTGTCCTACACCCAGGGATATGTTCTGTAAAGATGGGGCAAAGGCTTGATTTCTCACAGCCCTATACAGATTTGCGAGGTCCATTTCTATTCCGTATGTATCCTTTCTATTAGATTTTTAAAAAAAATTTCCATTTTTATAATGGAACCCATCTCATGTTGATTTGTCTGCCAGTGATCCCTGTGCATTGTAAAAGATTCCAAGGCACAGTCCACACACATGAAGGAACAGCCAGGTCTGTTCAGCTATGCTGTCACTAGGGATGGGACGAATCCAGAATTTTCTGAATCCCTGGAAGCTTCTGGGGATCCATGAATCTCACAAATCTCGAATCGTTTGAATCCTTTTTTAAAAAAGAGTTTAAAAAGCAAGGGAAAGAAGGATAATCTTGGGCAAGACACACTTTTTCGGTTTTAGCAAAAGCCCAGGCAAAGGCAAACCTCCGTCCGAAGAAATCTGGCCAGGACAATTGTCATAGTTTTGCCTCAGGATCTCCCCAGATTGAAAATGACATGAAGGCCCTTTCTACACAGGCAGGAAAATGTGGATTAATCCCACATTTTCCTGCCTGTGTAAACAAGGCCACATACTACACTAGAGAGATAATCCAGGTCAAAACTGGATTTTCTTTGCATAGCTCCTTATGGCATCCTGGGGTTTGTAGTCTAATGATGCACCAGCACACTTTGGCAGAGAAGGCTGTGACACCTTGTAAAATTACAAACCCCAGAATTGTGTATGAAAGAGCTTTGCAAGGGGGGAGCTAGGCAAAGGAATCTTTCAGCTGTCCTTGAAATCTCAAGACTGTACCTTCCAGTCAAGTGCTGAACTTAAATATTAAATGTTCAATTTAAATATCTTAGAATACAACCCCAGATGCAATTTCTGAAATTGTTAGCAAAGGCCATTATTACTCCAAGGGTAAAAGTCACCTACTTGCCATCTCCTCTTGTGTGTCTGTTCTCCCAAGTTTTCAGGCATCCTGGTCTCCAACAAACTATTTGGTGGTGGATTTGAAAGGATCAGTTTGCCTATTTTGGCACAGGGATTTGGATTCGTGAATCTTGAATCCTTCCCGAGGATTTGAGGATTCAAGGATTTGGTTGGCCCATCCTTAGCCATCACTGCGTATAAACTGAGAGGGTGCTCAGCACTCACCTGGGGCTGGGTATGCCAGGGAAATATCTGAAGTTGTTTTTCACATCAACAAAAGTTAAAAGAAACCACCTGGTTTTTCATCACAATAAACAGCACTTCTGGATCACTTGTGGGCTAAGTACTCTAGGGAGACATCTTCATGGAGTCAGCAATATCCTTCTCGGGAAACTTAGACCGAGATCAATGAGAAAGTTCTTTACGTAGGCACAGTTGCTATCTTTACCTGTATTAAACTTCTCTCCTCTATTAACGGCAGCACAAAGTTAAGGCCACAGTTGTGTGTTTGTTTCTATGATTCTGCCATTAGTATCCCTTAAGTCCAGATATTTCAGAGCTGTGTAACTTCTGAACTTCTCTTTTGGCGATCTAATATGTTGGAGAAAGCGTTAATTTAGAGCAACAAGTATAACAGAGTTTAAGATTTAAGAAGTCTTCTGAACACTGAAATCCATTTATCTGCCCTTTCAGCAGTTACAACTCAAACCTTTTGGGAAAGCTTAGCATACCACAGGGCTTCTGAAATGCCCTTTCTAATCTTACATTCAGTAACCGTGTAATTAACAAGGGGACAGATTTTTTGTCCTAGGAACAGAGGCTTCAATTGCATTCTTGCCTGGGTAGCAGCAACAAGGAACACTGTTACCTGCTGTGCTACTGCTCATTCATCTCCTTAAACTCTCATAACCATCCAGCTGCTAGTCTATACTGGATAGGCTTAGCTAGAAGCAAGCGGGAGGAGGACCTTAACATTCCTCCTCCCAGCAGGATGATATAAGAAATAAAAGTATAATATTAGGAATGCTAACATGAGTATAGGAAGGAGCCTGGAGCATAGTCCCCAACTATTATCTAGCATTTTTGGATCTTCCTTCTCCATAGAGTAGGATCTTGGTACTTGACACTTGGAACAAAATTTAGCAAAAAGAAAGTCAAATTCAGTGTGAAGAAAGGATGGGTTCTGTGATCTGGATGTTCACACAATATATCTATTGTTCATTCTGGTAATTTATTCTAATGGAAGGACAAGGTTTTACGTAAATTACATAGGAACTTAGGAAGGTGCCTTACGTGGAGTCATTCCATTGTAAGCCAGTACTGTTAACTCTGACTGGCAACAGTTGTCCGAGGATTCAGGCAAGATTTTGTTCCCTAGCCCTATCTGGAGTGGTCTCCCATCCAAGTACAAATCAGGCTCGGCCCTAATTAGCTCCCAAAATCAGACAAGCTTAGGTGTGTTTAGAGTAGAATGAGTAGAATGATGACATGTTGATTTTTCAAGCTTCTGAAAGATTGCTCCCTTAAAAGAAAAAGGGAACACACTGCAACAGTCCCCATGACTGTGTTGTTTTGATGCCAAAATGAGCACAATGTGTTCTGACCTCATTTTAGGGGAGTGATCTCTGTTTGTTCTGTAAGTGGATACTAGACTGTAGGGAAGCAGCGTTGTAAGTGTGTATGTGTCTCCAAGTTGCCTGTCGACATGGGGACTCCATGAATTTCATAGGGGCTTCTTAGGCAATGAACACTCGGAGATGGTTTTACTAGTTCCTTGTTATGAAATATAGCCTACAGCACCTGATATTTGTTGGCAGTCTCCCATTTGAGTACTCATCAGGGCTGACTCTGCTTAGCTTCCAAGATCAGATTGGATCTGGTTGTCTTTCCTCTCCCTAAAGGGCTGAAATCCCACCTGCTTGCTGCCTACAAAAAGGAGTATCAAAATATTGTGTGTGGGGGGCTTATGGCTAGCTGCCATTGAGAACCGGCATATGGACTTAGTGCTCCACTTGTTGCCAGAGCTAATGATGGTATAAGCAAAAATTTAAAGAAAAATATTCCTTTTAGTGGACATATTAACTGAGAATGAAAAGGACAGCTGAGCACATTCAAGAAAGTGATCTCTTAATGTTCTTTGTTTTGAAAGATCACAAATGGGTTGACAACAACTAAAGTATGACGAGACAAGTGAATACAAGATGGCAAATGGAGATCAAAAGAGAATGAAAGCAACTAAGAATAAATTATCTCAGATGAAAACAGACACAGACTGAGTGCCAAACAATCCATCCCTGGAGATCCTCATGGTCATGAAAAATGAAATTAAGCTTGCCTTTGGAGAGGTGATCTCCCCCCTACATAAAGACATCTCAGCCCCGTCAGCTATAATAGGTAGCTTTGCAGATTCTAACATGGCTCTCCAACAGAGCACTGAAAACAACAACAACATTTCAGGAATTGAAAAAAAAATTACTGTTGCTTTACAAGATAAACTCCCAGAACTTGAAAATTACAGCCACAGATGTAATTTACACTAGAAGGGTGTCCTGGAGTCAACAGAGGAAAACAACATGCTTTCCTTCCTAATGAAACGGCTGTCAGAAGTCTACCCAGAAGTTCTGCTTGAGCCAGATGATGTAGAGTGTACTCATCAGTCCATTTCTATGAGATCATCATTAAGAAAAGGAGATTAGGCATGGGATATCTTTAATAAATTTGTCAGATTTACCAAGAAAATGCAGATTTTTCAAGGTTTAACTAAACATCCCAATTTACAATGCAATAATGCTAAAATGGTTGTGTTTCATGATATTGCCCCAGAGACTCTGAGCCGAAGGAAGACATTTAAGGAAATCACAGACACAGTAAGAGCAGTGAAGATATGCTAGAGGTGAGGATTCCCACTGAAGTTAATGTTTACTGTTTGGGACAAATCCAATGCATTCAAAATATCACATGAAGCAGAAGATCTGCTAGAGGCTTTAGATGTACCACTGAATCAGCAAACTCCTCTAATGTCAAAAGGAAATTTCGAACTGAACATCATAAGAAAAAGAAAAATTGGGAGATTGCAGCATTCAAGTGAAGGGTGTCTCCTCAGGGTACTGCAGGAAGAAAAGTGCTTGTTATCCTTGAGACTGGATGCGACTGCCGTCTTGTCACTATATGAATGACAGTTGCTTAACCCTTTGGCTGTCAACTTTGCTTGACATTTTCCTCTCCCTTCTCTCTCTCATTTCTTGCTTAATCCCATCCACTTTTGTGTTGTTTTTACTACAATAATAATACCGTAGGTTGCAAAATCCATTAATTTAATCAAATGTTTTTAGTAACTGCATATTCTTAACCTCTTTTGCTCATGTTACTTCTCAGTGGTGTTAATCCATATTCCAGTGCCAGAATGGTAAGTGTATTAATGTTTAACTTCACACCCTAACATTACTTTCTACTTAGATGCCAATAATTTAAGGTCAGATACAGAGGGATATTTCCCTCAGCTCGGATTAAGGGTTTTGTTCAAATTACATATTTTAATGTTATAGTTATATTCTCCATTGCATCACAAGACTGTGTTCATTACAAGAGAATAGTTATGTAGCCTTCTGATGCAGTTTTTTTGCTGCGGCTTCCTCGAAAAGCAAAGGGGTAGTGATGTTACTTTTAAGCTTGTGGCCTTTGGCAGAAGTTGATGTATTAAAATATCTTAACGGTCAATCTATATTCATTAAGGGATAACTAGAAGGGAAACACATCAGTTTGGGCAATTACTGTGCTCCCAACTTTGGACAACTTGATTTTTTTTAAAGAAATGTTTAAAACAATAAAAAAATTATTAATGAGACTTCATAATTGAACATGATTCTAATCATGTCTAAATCCTAAACTTGACAAGTATTCCACTGGGGGGAAAAAAGGGAACCAGAAATCTGCAAAAATACTTGTCAAATTATTTGAGAAAATGTAACTTGTTGATGTATGGCATTGTGTATTTTCCACACAGAAAGACTACACACTTTATTTGCCAAGACACGAAATATATACACATATTGATTGTTTCTCAGCTTCATCCTCATTCATTAAATATATTAAATGAGTGGATGTTAATCCTATCTGAAGTCAAGGCCATGCTCCTCAAACATTATTTTTTGAATTAAGCAACAAATGAATAATTGATTCTATAAAACAAAATATTACAAACTCTCTTCAGGAAAATGAAACACCAGAAATAAAAACAGTCTACTTTGTGAGATTTATTTAAAGCTGCTATTAGGGAACACCTAATCAAAGAAGGTTCCACCTCAATTTAAAAGTGGGAGGATGAGAAAAGTATTAATTCAAGTCATAGTCATTAACTGGAAATTCAAAAATAGTAAAGACCATAATGAGAAAAGGGTCTGCTGGAAACACTGAATGTGAGCCAGTTGCACAGAGCATTGATTTGCACCAAACACTCATCATGGCGGTAAAAATTCAGAATTACTTGCTAGTGCTCTAAAAAGGAAAAAAGACAAAAACAGACTATCTAAATTAAGATATGAGAATGGGGGTTTCATCACCGCAACTGCTGATCCTAACTATGGATCTTATAAATTTTATATTTCCCTATATAAAAATGAATTTCTGTTAAAGTGATGAATTTCTGGAATCTAGTGACCAAAAAGAATTGACAAATAATTGTTCAGCTTCTTTAAATGCACCTATCACTGCAAAAGAACTCAAGGATGCTACCAAAAAACATTAAGATAGGTAAATAATCAGATCTGGATAGATTCCCTAGTGAGTTCTGTAAGATATTTAAAGATGAACTAATTGTTAAAGTAATTAAACTGTATCATAATGTCCTAGAAGGTAATGACCTAACAGCTGAAACTCATCCAAACTTGTGACTGTACCTAAACTTGGAAACAACTTTCATTTTATTAAGCATATAGGCACCTCAGTCTGTTGAATGAGGATTATAAAATACTTGCTTCAATATTTGCTTCATGTCTGAATTCTTTTATTGCTGAATATATACGTCCTGACCAATGAGGCTTTATCCCCAAAAGGAATTTTGCACATGTGATACACAGAGCTCCGAACATTATTCATTATGGAAAGAAAACAGGCACCCCTATTACGTTGCTTTCACTTGATGTCCTCAAGGCTTTTGGTATGATAGAATAGCAATATTTGATGGCAATACTGAAAAAAACCCCAAAGATTTGGAACCAAATTTATTCTCAGTCCCATGCCTCAGTTTACACAAATAATTTAGCCTTAAGGCCCATTAGCCTAAAGAGAGGGACAAAACAAGGGAGCCGCTTATCTCCCAAATTGTTTGCATTGGCTATTGAACCATTAGTGAACTTGATTAGTTCTGACAAACAGATAAAAGAAGTAAATGCTCAAAGAAATACACATGTTTTAAATTTATTTGCAGATGATGTTCTCTTAATTTTAACAAATCTGGAATGTTCTATAGCCATATTACAATTAATTTTAGCCTTTAGGTTTTACAGTCAACCTTCCAAAAGTCTAAAGTATTCTGTATTAATGTTTCCAAATCTGATTAAAATTTACTTCAACAGCAAACAGGAGTAGAAATTAGTTATTCTGGCTTTAAGTATTTGGGCATTATGCTAACAGACGATTTGAAAAACCTGATCAGGAAAAATTACTTGCAAGTCTTTCATCAACTGAACAAATGGTCAGTCTTAAAATTATCAATCTTAGGAAAAATTGCAGCAACAAAAATGCAAGCACCCCCAAAATTATTGTTCCTGTTCCAAAATGTCCCTGTACCTTATGAAATCCTCCAAAATACAGAAGCTGATTGATAAATACATGATAAGTGGAAAAAGAAACTGTTTTTCGAAAAGCATAATATAATTTGACTAATTCAGGATGGCTGGTGATATCAGTGGTTATTGTGATGATTATTGTGCATATTGATTTAGGAGGCTTGTAAATAAGAATCTGGAGTTGAACCACGTTTAGAAGAGTTTTCTTTTGTAGCTTTTTCTAGCATACAGCTGCAGACAGACTGCCTTTGCTTTGTCAGTCTAACATGAATCATGGTGCGGACTAAATTCAGGACTTCAGAAGGTTTCGCCTAGATCGGTTGTGTAGCAATGGGATGTGATGGAGTGATTTGCCCCTGGTGGCAATGTTTTTGGGGTGTCCCAGCTCGTACCCATGACCCCGTGCACCACAGCCACACCTCCATGCACCATGGCCATGCCTCCTCCCACCCCACCCCACACATTCGAAGCTCCGCCGCTAACCTAGATGAAAGAATGGATCTACCACTAATGTGATGTGGGTCACCTTGAGCCAATCACACATTCTCAACTGACTTGGGTCACAAGGTTGTTTTCAAACGAAAAACAGGTTGAGGACACCCACGCAGATTGCCTTGAGTTTGTTGGAGGAAAGGTGTGATATAATCAAAACTAATAAAATAAGTTTAAAATAACTGAGCGTACACCAATTGTTGGAGTGCCTAAGCTGCCAGTAAATATAATGCAGAAATGAATTGACAATTAAATTTTGTAATAAGATACCTGTGGTAAGCTTTAAGATTTATTATAACCTCATTAAATATTGAGGTATGGGACAAAATACCTTGTTAACGAGCAGAAGCTCTGAATTCTAGATATAGGTTTGGATCCTTGCAAGTTTAAGCTAGTTGCACCTAGTTGCCATTGAAACCAACAAGCTGTGATTGTGACTCACAGCTCATCTAGCCCATAATGTAGATGGAAGTAAGAAAATTTTGATAAAGTACTGCATTGTAAGAATTACTGATGAGAATATTGCTGTTCCAGAACTGATGACTTCAGGGTACATTTCAAAGTGTTGGCTGGGACATGAGTTCCAAAATCCCATTAAGACATAACAGGATTTGTGTGCATTCCTTCCACCTCTTTAGCTTTTTGCCCTGGAAACATTTAATATTGGGCAAGTGCCATTGCCTGGCCAATGCAGCATCATTTCACTCCTATAGTCTTTCCTTGGTGATCATTTGGCCTGAAATCTATTTCCGACCTCCAGTAGACAAAGAGATATTTTTTTCCACATAACCTGCTAGATAGGCCTCATCCATGAATGCTTGGGAAAATAAGAATTTTGGATTTTCATGGGCTTCAAAAAACTTGCCAAGCCTGTTTGACTATAAAAGGTAGTGAAGCAAAATTATTACTGTCAACAGATGTGGCATCAATGCTTCCGTCCTTCTTCCTAGAGCTATCTTAAAAACCGTCTTTGGATGAATCTGCATGGGCAGAATAATGCATCTTTACCTCACTCTCAGTCCTGTTGGAATACACAACATTTATCTCATTCCAATGTAAAAACACTTCTTTTTGGTGCCTCAGGGCTTTAAGGTGATTTAAAAAAAAATCCGTCCAGTTTACTCTGCTGTTTTGGTGAAGAACATTTACAAATATGTGATTTGACCTTTGAATTGGGGTGGGGGGGTGGAGTAGGGTGGGACCAGGTTGGTGTGTGGTGCCTGGCTGGGGGGTGAATCTTGGATTTTTGAACATTTGCTTGCTTTTAGATGTCCTTTTGTGTAGGGAGACGGGGGGAGGGGAGTCTCATTGAGCAAGCACTTACCTGGGAGTAAGCACTTTTGAATTCAGTAGGACTTATGTCTGAGTAGACCTGTACAAGATTACACCATATGCTGTCAATCCTACGCCCACTTTCCTGGGAATTACAGTTCAATGGGAGTGCAGGTAGGTGGTCAGAAGATTAAAAAAATTTTTGAATATGTGTATGCACGGCAGGAACAATCTCCACCTCCTGCCACCGCTGCCAGTCGCACAGGGACGTGGGGCCGGGGGGTGATTTGCCCCAGGTGGCAATGTTTCTTCTATTCCCCCCCCTTCTATATATAAAAAATTTCCAGTTGAATCCCCAGGCGGCAATGTTTTTGGGGTGTCCCGGCCCATAGCCACATTCCCACATGCCCTGACCGTGCCCCTTTGCTGTAGCCCCCCCGCCCCCCCCACACATTCCAAGCTCCGCCACTGACTGCTGCGGTTGTGTGACTGGAGATAAAGCGAGATGAGGAACATGTGCCCACAGTAGAAACAGGTCCTTGTTCCAATGTGATTGCATGATGGGGACCCTGTGTAGTTTTCCAAACCAATTTCAGTTTTGATTAAAACAGGTGTGTGTGGCAGTAAAGAGGTCAGACCAGGACAAAATGCTACACAGTGGAGGTGGGATACAGCCTTCCTGTATATCCAGTCTATATCCAGCTTGCAGATTACATAACCCATCCATTCCAACAAAATGTTTTTAATTGTATAGTTTGAAAAACATTTAACAATAATATACACTAAACTGGAACCACACAAGGAAATCACACATCCTCCAGCACTTCGTTGGTGAAAACCAGGATGTGTGCGGCCAGGCAACATCAGAGCATGGTCAAGATGGCAAAAGGTATTAATGGGGAAGAGCACACAAGCTAGGAGAGGCTGCGGCAGTTTGGTTTTGCCTGAGCCAATTGGGATGGACAAAATTATTCCTCTTCCTCCTCTTTCTCTCTGCTGAGTTAATGAATGCAGAATACTTTTGCATTTTGAACTGAGTTTGTAGCAACTGGAGTAAGCTGAAGACAAAGGGGGAAAAGTGAGAGGGGAGAGAAACTGGGACATTTTAAAAAGTGGGGGAACGGAATCTCAATCAGGGATATCCCTGTCGAACTGGGACAGTTGCAAGGCATGAACTAGAAATGAGCCCCCAGGATTTTTGAATAATCAAGGTTTAGTTTTGGGGGGGTACACTGTTTGTGTATATGGATGTATACCCTCTAACTGGTTTAGCCAAGTGGTTGGAGAATGGCAACAAGAGGGTCTAAAGTATTACACACTTCACATATATGATATCATATATTACACACTTCATATGCACTGTGTATAAAAGTTAGCATCCAGTCGGCTGGTTAAGTCTTGCTTTTATTCATTTTCTCCTGAACTTTTGGCAGCACTGGGTTTAAAAAAATGGTAGGAACCAGAAAAAGAGATAGCTGTTATAATATAAGTGCCCAGTTTTATCTGGATCTTCTTTTTAGACAATTAATTTATTTTGTTTATGGAAGAACTATTTTGCAAGTAGCTAACAGGCACCCACATTTCTCAGGCTTAGTCCCATAGAAACTGAGGAATGAACTACTGGAATTCTGGCCAAGGTCTGGCCCTGTCCCAGGAATGTTTCTCTGCTATTCTGATCTCAAGACAGAATGGAGCGAAATGGGTTGAGAAATCCAAAAGTCTGCTGTGTGTGTGCATGTACTCTTCTTCTTAGTCCCTCATCCCACTCTGTAAGTATAATGTGCTTGGTGATAAATGAAGAATAGAGACGCAGTAACTAACCTGAGCGTAAGGCAACAGCAAAAATGTTGCAGACTGGTATTAATAGGTGTGTTGTGGCTCACTTGGCACACAAGCAGTAATTAAGTTGTTGGCACTCATGCTTTGGTTAAATTGCTACCAAGATCCAATCCTAGTTGCTTGTGTAAGTTTGAATTCTCGAATTATGAGCTCACAAACAACGAGGGTCCACTGTATGTAGTACATCTAGAGACAATATTGGGCTCTTCCAAATGGGCAAATATATCAGTATAAAAGTGTCGCACTTTTATTTAAAAGGTCAAAACCACATTTTGCCAATCACACAATGTTTCAAACTATTTCCTCTCCTGTTCCATATTCTTTCAAAGTCTTCTTTTCCCTACCTAAAAGACAAGTTTTTTTAAAACTTATTTATTTGGTAAGTTTGCTGTGTGAATTGCGAGAAAGCAGATATGTGCAGTCCCTCACGTTCTTATTTTAACGATGTTTCCATGCTCTGTTCTATCTCCCGTTGTAATATTTTTAATGAAGATATACATCAGAAAAAAAAAGCTAGATGGATGTCAAATGAAACTAGAAAAATGTTAATAAAGCTACATTCATCAGTTCCTGACAGCGTTATGCATTTTCACAGAACAGAAGTGGTAGCTTTGAAGAGTGCAGAGGATGAGGATCCACTGCAGGCCATATCAGGACCAAAAATGCTAAACAGAAAAACAAAATGTTTTAAATTTTTGGAGGTTTGGGGAGGGTGTTATCTGGGACTGAGATGTGTTCTTAAAAAAAAAAAGCACTACTTTTTAATTATATTTTTAATATCAAGGAAGTGTACACTCATATAACTAATAAAACAATCCTTATCAAAATATATTATTTTTATTTTGCATTCCTCTACTGATGGCTTCTCTTCCCTTGAGTAAAGCTTCACTTCTGATAGCCTCCGAAAGGCTGTCTTCCAGTGCCACTTTTTGAATGCCAAAAAGCAATTTTTCAATTTGTTTGTTAGTTTTAGCTAGAGGACGTTGAGGAGACGTAGACCAAGAAAAAAAGGCCTTGGAGGCTACGTCCCCAGATTGCGCTTTGGACACCCCATCTCTAGAATCTTAAAATGATAACAAGAGGTAGAGAATCCTTCTTTAGGCAAAGCTCTGGTGTCTTTCCTCAAAATCCCTTCCCCATTTTGCTCAGTCTACCAGCTTTTCTCAGAAGGTTCTGCCCGTCAGTTAGCATTTTGATTCTCAATGAAGTCAGTAGAGGTTAGAGCAGGGCTTTCCAAACGGTGCGCCGCGACACATTAGTGTGTCACCTGAAGTGTGTAGATGTGTCGCCTACAATCTTGGAAAAGTGTGTTATTGTTTATAAATCATATACTTTAAAAAATATATGAAAGGTTTTCATGAGATATGTTGTGTCTCCATACATTTTGTTATTACAATTTATCTATGTGGCTGTATCTCTTATATAGGGTTTGCTTAACCTCCAGTGCGCTAGTGAAACTGAAATTACTGCGTCGTGAAACAGTGCATGTCTAAAAAGTGTGTCACCAACATGAAAAGTTTGGAAAGCTCTTGGTTAGAGAGTCCCTTAGTTGGAAATTTCAGACCAACAAAGCTGGCTGGCAGGCATCAACACACAAATTAATGACTGTGGAGATATATGCAGCAGAAGATTTCTGTCTTCATCTCCAACTTTTCAGAAGGGGGTTTGTTGTGTTTGTACATCACAGCTGTGGTGGCTGTTATTTCAAGAATCCTCTTGCTCCAGAAGTATCAGTGAAGAATGGGGTCAGATTTTAAAAATGGTGTATTATACCCACATTATCAAATGCAGAGGGAGAGGGGGATGGTTTCCTGATGAGAAAAGCCCCAAGGTTTTCCTTTTCACTCTGTCCAATTATGCTGTGATAATACCCTTGCCAACCCTGTCCATCACTTGCAAGCTCAGTCAGAGAAAAACCCTGACCCGGCCAGCTGGGTGAAAGAAACCAAACAATGATGAATTCACTTTTCAGTTGATCTTGCTTGAAAGGTCTCAGAGTAGCCCATCAAGCAGGTTTGAGAATATAAGATAATTTTTCCCTAGTGGTGGTGATGTGGAAGCATTAAAGGGAAGGATTTTAAAAAATGCTTTTAAAAAATCACATTTAACTCCTTTTTTTGTTCATTTCTACTTAGCTGTTTCCTGTAAATATTCTATGAATTGTATTTCCATTTGCATAATGAGCACTGCAGACTCTTCATATGCCTTACACAGAAATATTTTAACATATTTCATCTATAATAGCGGACTTTATAAGTAAAAAGGTTTACCACTAATTGTTGCTGGAAGTTGTTGAAAATGATAATATTGAAGACCAAGAAAAATCCAGGTACCTAATGACAGACTGCTACTAAAGCCAGGAAGCAAACTTTTAAAATGGAATCAGAAATAGCAAAGAAGAGTGGAGAAAGGGACAAGACTCATCCTGGGAGAATGGGATAGATGTTCTATTTAGTTCTTTTTCACAGTTCTTGTTTGTCTGTTGAAATGCTTTCAGTGTGGCCTGCATTAATGGCTCTTGGGATGGGATGCAATCAATAGACTCTTTAATGTAAAGTTGCAAAACCCAACAATCCAGTATGAGATCAGCAAGGGTAAATCAAAACCAAGCCACTTAAAACCCCACAGCCTAGGTAAATGACCAGGTCTTAACTAAGATCTGCTCCTAGAACTCCGTTTAATAAGAGACAAATGTAATTCTTTTTTCTCCTCTCTCTTCAAATTTCTGCTCAAATGTTCTTCTCAAGGCTTTGCTTCAGTGTTGCCCCTGCATAGTTTCATAATTAATCACAACACATTTAGATGTCCAAGAGGACTTTGTATAAGAAGAAAGATGTAATATAAACAAGTTAAATAAATAAATAGATAAGATGACTTGGGGCAAAGAAAGTACTTCTCTCTTCCACCAGTGTTGCAAATCCTAGATCCCGAGCTTTCAGTTAGAAAAAGTAAAACAAATTTCTAGTAGAATTCAAGATGCAAGGGAAAACGTGCAGACAGTATTCTGTCCAGTAGCCTGTGAGAACTAAGCAGGGTCCTGACTTTTGGGATTTTTAGCCTATCAGGGATCTCACAGGCAATAACTGACACACCCTTTGTCTGAAGAAGGAGCTTCCTAGATCATTTTTAAACCACAGGGAGAAGGCCTCTCTCGGTATTGTAGTACAATGGGCCATAGCTATCCACTAGGATTTCGTTCCAGAACCCCCTGTGGATACCAAAATTCACAGATGCTGAAGTCCCATTATCTACAATGGCATAGTAAAATGGCGAACAATTCAAATGAGTACCAGAGAGAGCCTGAGGATCTGTGAAATGGCAGGAGGTTATGCCTTCATATCAGCATATTTTTGTGCAGAAAACACATTGTACAGAAAATAAAGGTTTTATGCAGAAAAAAATAGGTATTTCTGTATCCCACTTGCTTTCCTTATTCTTTCCTTCTAGTCTGTCTCTCTGATTTCTTTAAAACATGCTTGTAAATTCCTTGGGACAATTTCCTGCTGTGTAGTTTTCTAAGTGTATCGTGAAAGTACTGTTTAAAGATTAATATAGGTATAAAACAATAATAGTGCAACTAGCTTTTTATGTACATAATTAACTTTAAACTGTTCAGAGATCTCTATCTGTTGCTCTAAGCTCTCTATTCTCTGACAATAAGGCATAATAAGGTGTCATTTGCATAGAATAAACCAAAAGGTTTTTCTCTTGAATTTTTCATAAAATTGTGTGTTTTTCTGAGCCTGACCAGGGTATAAGTTCTGTTGCTTCCTTGTTCTGGGTTGGTGCAACATGAACACAATCTGGAAGCACAATAATGACTTCCAGACCACTTAGTGCCGCTAACTTCAGAGACAGAGGCAACCCCGTGGGCACATGTCACATAACCGGCACTGACAGCGTCGAGGCTAATTCAGGACAACTGCATCATGGTGAATGCAATTTTTCCTTCTTTCCTGCAGGCTCAGAGATTCCTTTCCGCGCTCCATCCTCTCCTCATGAGAAACACCATAACAATTAGAACAGTCATTGAAGGAAGAGGCAGGGAACAATGGGGAGCTTGCCTTTCCATTACCAGGATTCTTGTGCGTGAGTGTGTTAATGAGGTTCACGTGTGAGACCAGCCAACCATCTCAAACCGTTGAATTTGCACATGAGTGCATCAAAAAATGCACATGCTATTCAGCAAATTTTTCATACCCACATGTGCCCTGATTCTGATGAACACTGTATCAGTTCAACTATTTAAAGTGTGTGATATTTGATACTGGGAAGTGGAGGAGGCTGGGATAAGAAAAACCTGTCTCATTGTTTTGAGAGCAGGAAGCAGGGTGGAAAGTCCATGGAGTAGGCAGAGCAACTTACAGGCTCTCCAGACAAGGAAAAAGTTTCTAAAAGTTCCAGGTTTTGCTTCTGAACAAACTGGTTCTATTTAGGAGATCTACGTGACATTCTCCCCATCCCAAAGTATTTATTTCCAGGGAATTCTTGGTATTATCAAGGACTGCTCGTTCCCATTTGCCAGGTCAGCTTAAATTAACTCACTGTTTCCTGAAATGAAATTTACCTCTCATGGCTGTCTGTTTTACACCAGAACTAGCTAAGATGGCCGCTGCCAAAAAACAGCAATTTTTTTTCAGAATTCAGATTCAGTAGCAATCAACCAAGGGGAAGGGGAATGCTAGCAATAGAAGAAAAGGGTCCTAACGCTTAGCTAGTGTAATATAGCTAAAGCCCTTTAACACTTGACTGTAACTCCTGAGTTATAATTAAAAAGGGCTCAGTGGAAATTGATGAAAGTCAATTTCTGATTAGCGGGAAGGGAAGGAGGAAGAACGCAATGGAGCCGGGAGTGAAGGAAACCCAGGATATTTCAAGAACAGGTTTAGATACAAAACCATGACTCTGTGGGTAAAATCAAAACAAAAAGAACTGGAAAGTCTCAATACTTCCAAGGAATTTGTTTCTTTCTGGATAAGCTCTTAATCCTGCCCTCGATTTAATCCTTATCAGAAGATCGTGCATATGTAGGTTTTTGTTTTGTTTTCTGATTTAGTTATGTCATTTGTTATGTTATGTCATTTGTTGGTCCTGGAAACAGGATTTTCTTTTAAGGATTAATCTATTGGAAGCCCTGGTGGTTTTATGTGAGATATAAAACCAGTCAGCCGGTCAACTTGATGCTTGTGTAGGGGTATAAATACACAATTGCCCTGCTCGTGACAGTTCCCATATTTGTTTAGTAGCCTATCTACTGCTAGTGGCCAGCAGAGGGCCTGGAGAGTTTCACAAGCAAGTCACTGTTGTAACATTTCATTCCATGTTGTACATCTCCAACTTCTCATAGCTAGAAATGTAGATACAGCCTGGGATCCTGCTCTCAGACACCTCCATCTGTCTGGCAGACAGATTCTTGCACTTGTAGTCCCAAAAGGTAACTTTTCCAAGGCTGTGAATGCTCCACACACTACATTTTCATGTTGTGTTAAATCATCTCAATCACAGTGCTACACAATGGAGACTACGGCAAGCAAGCCTGTTTTAGATTGTTTGAGTCATGCATATGCTTATATGAAGCTCCGTGGCGCTCAGCAAGAACCTGCCTCCAGGTATGGCAACTCCAGGTGTCCCTTATGAAAGATAAACATGGGAAGCTGACTTGCTGTAATATTTTTCTATCTACTTCTGTATTGTCTGTTCTGTGGCAGATGACAATTGCTCTCCAGTGTTTCTCATAGACATCCAGTCCAGCTTCACAGGAAATGCCGGGCACTGAACCTATGATTTTCTGGAAACTGACACACATTATTCAGTGTGCAACTGGACACATATTTTGTAGTGGGAAAATAAAAATGTGCAGTAGAAAATAGATGTTTGCACAGTTGGCAGTATGGGCCTTACTTAGGAATAAAGGTATGTCTGAAAATAAATCGATAAGATAAAAGAAATAGAAAATTAACCTTCTTGTTTTCTTAACCTTGTATTAATAGTGAATGCTTAAGAGGAAGAAGCCTAGTGCCCCAGGGAGTCACCGGACTCATCTGCCTTTTAAAACATGCATGAACAGAGGCACATCTAGGGTGGGGCAACAGGGATTTGTGCCCCAGGCGCCAATGTAGGGGGGGTGCAAAAAAAACACAACCCACCTGGCCCTCTCCGCCTCCGCTTGCCCCTTCCCCACCTGCCGCCGCTCACCCCTCCCCTGCATGCTCGCCCCTCTCCCTGCCGCCACTCCTTAACACCCAATGAGAGCTGCGCAGGATTGTGCCCCTCCAAAGGACACCTGAAACTGCCAGATGAAGTGGAAAGCGAGTTGTGATGCAAGTTCCTAAAATAATGCCCTGGACTCTTGACAAGTTATAGGCCATTTCTGCACTAGACCGTTATAGCGCTATGATTCCACTTGCAGCATCCTATGGAATCCTGGGGTTTGCAGTTTCGGGAGGGGCCGCCTGGCCCCTCCCGAAACTGCAAACCCCAGGATTCCATAGGATGCTGCAAGTGGAATCATAGCGCTATAACGGTATAGTGCAGAAATGGCCATAGTTAGGACAAGCCTTCCTGTCAGTGTGAAATACTGGTAGATATTCCTGCAAACAAACACACACATGTGCACACACCAAAAGAATAAATGGAGGAAGATAGTACTGCCCGCATACATTTGACTGTAAACTCTTCCCTCCAACCACACTCTCCCCCTATCCCCACAGGCCCTCTAAAATGGATTTTAGTTTGGCACCCTTGTTTTGACTTATTCACGGGGAGAAAAATCTTCTCCTCCCTCTGCCATGTTTTCCCCTTGAGAGAGCTGAGCTGCGATTTGCTATAATTTGCACCAAAACAACTCTGATCAGGCCAAGCTGGATTCTCAGGGCATCTCTCCCCACTTCCGTCCCCCACACCCATCTGGCATTCAAACTTCACTTTAGTATTAATATTACCAGTTGCCTGATGGTGGTCATGGCACCGATGATAGGGGAAAGGAAGGGCAGGTGCCATTGGCCTGGTTTTGCCAGGGCAGCCTGACCCACAACCCAGGAAAACTGCCCGGTTCTCCGCACCAACTTCTTGGAAAGGAACAAAAACTTAACAGACATCATGGGGAGGTGGGTGGAAGTATATTTCTCCATGGAAGTAAGAGGCCACTGCTTTCAATAGGATTCTGGAGGGACTTCGAAGGAAGTGGTTGGAACCTGGCAGTTGAATCCCATACCTATTGACTTTGAATTGGTGTGCTCAGGATCGTAGGTATGAGATGCTGTCCCTGTACTCACTTGCCTGGTTTTAAGTCCCGTTGACCTCAGTGAGGCTTCCTCTGGTGTAGACCCATAGGAGACCTGTAGTATGGAGCCCACTTCTGCTCCACTGCCAGCCCCAGCCAAAACTCGGGAGGGCAGAAAGTCTGGTGGCTTTCCACGAGACTTCCATCAGCTTCTTAGGTTGCAGAGTTCCCTGGAGGAAAGCCGCATCAGAAACCTGCACCTTTTCTGCCAAGCCAATGGTGCGGCTTGCGCCTCCCCACCTGCTGCAGCTCGCCCCTGCCCTTCGCCCTGGGCACCGTCGAGCCTCTGTCCGCCATGCTGCATGAATTTCCTGAGATTCTGGAGAGCAGAGTTTGGAAATTTTTGGACTACAAGAATCTCCTGGCCAGCATGGAACCATGCTGGCTGGAGGATTCTGGTGCTGTAGTCCAAAAAATAGCATTTCAAACGCTCCTAGGAAGCCATTGCCAAGACAACACTAAGATAGATGGGCCAGTGTTTGACCCAGAAAAATGCCAGCTTCACATGTTAACATAACGAATGGATCCAAATAGCAGGCTTATGGTTATGTTTAGGGGCTAGCGGTTGGAAGTAGGACGAGAGAAACAAATAGCTAAGAAGCAGAACAAAAGTCACGCCTTCCTAGAACTGGAACATTCTGTCATACTGAACTTTAAGGAGCTTTCCATGTTAGTCTTCTTAATAGTTGTTCTGAAATTTTGGATGAAGCATAATGACTTGAAGGGACACAACAACAAACAAAAACTGATAAAGGAATGCGACAATTTTATGACATGAATGCATTCTTCATCCCTTTCGTGATCTTCACCTAACTATTGAACACCTACATTATAATCTCACCAGGGGATTCAGGGAGGTGTGGTCTAAAAAAGTAACTTTCCTGACCTCTGTGCGTATCAGGCTGTTGGAAGCATGAGTAGAATGCCTTATTGCTTATTGTAGCTGTGTAATGGAGGGAAAAGGTTTACTTCTCCATTTAGGGGCAGTTAAAGATGGTAATATAGGTATTATTGATCTCTGACACTGGCAAAGCTCCCATTGCCCCATTGTTGCTATTTTTGCCTACAGCATAGAAAATTATTAAGAATGAGAGAATTTGTCTTGATTTAATGCCTTGCCCAACTTCTTTCCAGACTGTGGAGCTGGCACAGACTGAATGCCAGCCTGGTGGATATATAAACTGTGAACTGCTGTAAATCAAAGAAAATCCTTTTTCCTGTCTTCTTGGTAGAATCTATAATTTGCTTTTCATTCTAGTCAAGTAGATGTTGTCTTCAACAGCTGTAAGTGAAATACAGCCGTAGGTGCAAGAAGCCTTTATAAACAAGCAAAGAAAAAGCAGAGGTGTTCTTTTTTATTTAAATAAACCACCTAATTACATAGCGCATTATTATCACTCTTGTGCATAAATGTATTATGGTGTCTTGGTTCATATTCTGCTCTAGATTCAACCTCATCTGCTCTCTGAGGCTGCAATATGTTTAATTTAACAAAGAAAATATACTAAAAATTTGAATAAAAATATTGACCCCCAAACCTGGGTCAGCTTATTCATGGGTCAATGTAAGTGTTGAACCACAGTTCTTATAAAAAAAAAAACCATCCCCTTCTTTGAGTAGAGTGACAAAAGGGAAGCTCTTTGGCCATTTCCATACTAGCCCGTTACAGTGCTTTTATTCCACTTTCAACATCCTATGGAACCCTGGGGTTTGCAGTTTAGGGAGGGGCCTTTGAATTAAAATTTAAGTTTTCAAGTCTTTTAGTGCTCTTCAATAGACTGGAAGAAAGGCAGGAAAATCCCAAAACTCAGAAGCTAATGATATTAATGATTAATGATATTTAGAAGTCCAATGATATTCTAGTGATATAGTAATGGTATTATACTAGACAGGTAAGTTTCTTTTTCTTTTCTTTTCCTTCTAAAATACCACTAATGCGAACTCCATAAATTTAATAGGAATAATGCCACTATGGGGTAGAGAAGTCCTTTGGGCCTAAATTAACTACTGTATATACTCATGTATAAGGCCATTTCCACACTAGACTGTTACAGTGCTATTATTCCACTTTCAACATCCTATGGAATTCTCGGGTTTGTAGTTTCCAGCGGCCAAAGAGCTCTCTGGCTGGGAATTCTAAAGGCCCCTCCCTAAACTGCAAACCCCAGAATTCTATAGGATATTGAAAGTGAAATAACAGCACTATAACAGTCTAGTGCAGAAAGGCCCTAAGTCTAGCTTTAGTCAACAAATCAACTCAAAACACTTGGGTTGACTTAGCCATGGATCAGTGTAAGTACTGTATCTTAACTCTTATCAAAAAAGGAACCATCTCCTTCTCTGAATAGAATGGAGAAAGGTGAAAGCTTAGTCCATCCCAGGAGAACCTAAAAGAAGCACTGACCCCCTCTATTCTTTCCACCACAGCATCACTTCTGACCTTTTTGAATGCCTGGGCTAGAAAATGGTGGTGGCCGCCAGGAGTGGCTGGCCCCCTGAGGTGGCACTCCCCTCTCTGCGGAGTGACCCTTGACTTATCCACAGGTCATATCAAAATCCATAATCTTGAACCCAAAACCTGCTCTCGACTTATACGTGCGGTCAATTTATACACAAGTATACATGAAGTGGCAAAGATTAATCCCTAAATGAAAAGCACAGAACCTGAGGAAAGCTCAGTAGCACAGAGATTACAGAATCAATTTTTCAAGGCTGAATTTTTTTCCCCAGCTAACACTGGAAGAAATAGGTTGGGGATTATTTTAGATAAATGTCAACTGAACTGGAATAATTTGAACTCATACAGAAATTGTGAATGTGTTCACTTTTGCAGCAAGGCCGGATTATTCTTCCTAAAATCTGGCACATTGGAAAGGGATGCAGAATCTAGAGTGCACATTTAAAATTGGCAGAAATGTCTTTGTCCTCCAAATTAGAACCTTCATTTCACTTATTAAATAAAACAAGGGGGTTTCATCAGTTTGCGGCTACTGCACATAATAATTTGAAGGTAATTTATAAAGAACTGCTGAAACTTTTCCAAATTTTATGGTTTTCTGCCTTTATCTATTTTTGCTCATTGAAAAATAGGGAGCAAGAGCATCCCCCAAGTTACTATTTATTAAAAATAAATTGTGATCAACAGTAATGATGCTTTCAACACAGCTTTCTGATCGCACTATATAATGAGGGTTTTCTGAGATTAATTATTTTTGATAATGTATTTCAATTTGCTGCTGAAATAAAGTGAAAAGAAGATACAACTTTTTTTGCCAGAGTATGGTTTGTTACAGATGGCTTTGCTCATCACAATAAGCCACAGTTCCAAGTGGGTCCCTAGAGTATCATTTATGATCAGTGCAAACCAACAACAAACCAGAGGTTGATTCTCTGGACCACATGTGTCAAATACAAGGCCTGCGGGCTGAATCTGGCCTGCCAGGCCACTTCATGTGGCCCTCGCACCTCTCTTGCAGTTGTAGCATTCCCCCTGCCTGGCAAGCCCCATCCCCACATTGCAGGCCCCCAGCTGCTGGTATTCTGAAGAGGGGCCCAGCAGCCAGCACTCTCAATCTACTTCTACTTCTGACTGCTCCTCTGTCCACGCCTCGCCGTCAGAGTGTTGCTGCGGGTTACCATGACAACGCTCCGTGCAGCTTACGAGAGTTGGACAGAGAGCAGTCAGAAGTAGAAATAGATCACGAGTGCTGGCTGCTGGGCCCCACTTCAGAATACCGGCAGCCAGGAGCCCGCAATCTGGGGATCGGGCTCACCAGGCACAAAAAGGGGCAGGGAGGCAGAAAGAGCCACAGAGGAGGGGGGACCAGAAAGAGGCACAGAGAGGGACTGGGGGGCTGAAAGAGGCACAGAGAGGGTCTGGGGAGCAGAAAGTGGCACACTTGGGATATACTGATCAATTCTGTGTCACTTTACAGAGGTATAGGGATCATAAATTACGATCAAGTAGCCCCAAAATGTTCAAGAAAAGAAAAGTTGATGCAGAGGGAAGACAATTTAAAAATCAGTAAGAACTGAATGCAGAGGCAATTATTTAATATTATAAAAGAGTAGAGACATTTACACAGTCCTACAGATACAACCGGCCCTTTGAGGGCAACATAATGCTGATGCAGCCCAAGATGAAATTGAGTTTGACACCCCTGCTTGGGACGGTTGAAAGAGAAATAAGCCAGATGGAGTTCAGATATAATGAAAATCAAGCCATGAATAGAAAGTCTGTGGTCTCTTCCCCATTCCCACATCTAGTGGAGCAGTCAGGCAATGTACACCTATATACTGTCTCATTCCCAGCCAGAACTGTTGATTCCCATTCTGGGTTGTTTACCGTAGCCAGGGCTTAGAGTTTAAAGCCCCATGATTCTTTGATTAACATGAGGTATGACATCATTTGCCACCATGGTCCCCTGAGAGGCCAGTGCAACCCCTACCCAACCCCTGGCAGTTGCCCACATCTGCCATTGTCAGGAGGCTCAGCTCTTGCCGTGATATTAAAACACCCTTTGCTAGCTAGCTTTTAGAAATAGATTGCACTGTGGCAACACTGTAATAGTCCCTTGTAATAATGTATTGCATATCAATTGGCTTGCAATCATGTATTGAAAACTTATTGTTGTATGTATCCAAGCATGGGATCAAAGGCTTCCCGGTGTCCAGAAAAGTGCCCAAGAGCCTCCGGGAATGGAATGCATGCTCTCAGAGAGACACTAACCAGGAGGGCCAGATAAGAACAAGGGAAATGTTTAGGTTCTGAAGATGAAAGTAGGTAAACATCCAAAGCGCCTGGGAAACTTGTGGGTCCGGAAGGTGAAGTGGCATTTATGGCCCTCACCAATGAACGCCGTTCACACTCAAATTTGTATGCTCAGCTCTATAACCTGCCTGCTAACTGATATACCCCAGTCCTAGCAACTTTTACCAAGGAAGTATGTTGCTTGATCTACTTCAGTAAAACGCTGCAGCTGTACTCTGAGGGTTTTCTTGGGAAGTGAATTAACCAGCACATAACACCATAGAGACTGCCCTGGGGGTCTTTTGACACTATGCAATTACTGTATAGCACTCTCATTCCTACAGCTGGTGGGAATGCAGGAGGGGGCCTTCTCAGTAGGTGTTCCCAGGCTGTCAAACTCCATTCCTAGGGAGATTAGACTGATGCCCTCCTTGCTATGTTTTCATAGGCAGAGTAAGATCTTTTCTGTTTCAGCACGCTTCCAAGGGCTGGCTGTTCAGGGGAAAGAGCTATGCTGGGCTGTATTGTTTATATTTGTGGTTCCTCTCTCTTGATGGTTATTTTTTCACTACCTTTACTTTTATTGATAAATTACATGTTAACTTTAGTGTGATGTAAATTTTAAAACTGTATCTGTGGGTGCATCCAGACTGATCGACAAAATCGCAAGACTCAGATTTTGTTCCTGTTCTGATTTTGTTTTGGAGATCCTTCACATTTGGTTTATATAGAATATTTTTTGTCAACTCCCAATACAATCGGAAACTTTTTATATCCCCTCACTAGGTTGATTTATTTTAACCAAGGATAAAATCAAAAAGAGCAGGAACAAAATCTAGGACTTCTCACTCAGTTGGGATGCACCCTGTTTTAACTTTTTTAAGCGGCCTTGAATCCTGGGATGATCATGATGAAATAATGATGAAGATAATTCCACTTTAGCTGCCACCAGTGCGTTCTATGGAATCCTGGGGCTTATAGTCTGGTGAGGCACTAGAACTCTCTGGCTTTAGCATTCTAAGAACTTTTCCCTAAACTACAAGTCCCAGGACTACACTGCTGATTATCTTGTAGAACAAATGGAGGAACAAGGATAGCTCCTACTTCAACAACTATGTACATGCATCTTTTTTTCTGCTGAGAATTAAACAAAGTTCTTGTCAGTGTTGAGCTACTGCAGCTGCAAAGATATGGCGGCTGCAGACATACAGCTGTTGAGGGAGGGGCATGCTGTGACTATCATAACTGAAAGACCTTAAGGGAACCAACTGGATTAATTGAAGAAAAATGTGTTTGTCACCAGACACTAAAGTAAGTTGTTTCTGGATTACATTATGGAAAAAAAGTGGATCTGGACACCAATTTAGCCAACCCAAAAGCTGTCAGTGTTCCAAGATTACTGTCACTGTTCTCAAGTCAGAAGGAACCTGAAGCATTTTTGCCCAAGTTGTACAAATGGTCTTATTCTGCATGGGCATACGGCCGGCAAAGATGTTTGGCAACCACAGGACTCAATTAGGCATCCAATGGTAGCCAAATAAAAGATTGGCATCATGCTAATTAGCCCAAGTGGGGATGCTGATTTTCCTGCTCTTTTCATAACACTGAATTAGGGCCAGAATGCATAATATCTGAGGCGGATGAGGCTGAATTTTTTTATACGCGATTTATTGCATCTGCCATAGTGCTGTTGGAAATCTTCCTGGTTATCACACCTAAAATACTATCTTTTATAAAAGCTCCAGCAAGACTTAATATACTTTAGCAAATGCAGGCCATTTTAGATAGAAAAAAAAAATCAAAGAAATGCAAACAAAAATGCATTGCTAGATTAAAATTACTATTTGTTGCAGCAGGGAGATTTTGCCAAGGAGAGCCCCAATTAATCCGCTGTCATCCCACTTTTTCAGCTGCTTTTAAAATATCCCAGTTCCTCTCCCCCACTTTCTGCTTTTGTCCCCAGCTTACTTCCACTGGTGCAAACTGAGTTTCAAGCACAAAAATAGTTTGTATGCAGTTAACTCACTAGAGAGGAAAGCACAGGCGGGGGCAGAATCTTGCCCTTTTCTGTAGACTCAGGTTGTAAAGCATATTTATATAGTTGTGGGAGTGGGAAGAGAACATAACAGGATCCAGAAAGATGCAAATCGTGTCCATTGCCTTAATTTTCAAAGGGCTGCTGCAAGGTGATACTGGCCATTCAAATCTTTATTATATTATATTCACAAATTCTAGTCCGTTAACAAAGATATGAACAAAGACAATGGTTTCAGGGCATGCTACATATGTCAATGCAAGAATCCTTGCTGCTGCATATATAGCAAAGAAATATTCTTAGAGAGAGTTCTGAATCTTGGGAAACTGACTTTTAGTAAGCAGATTTATTGATTTCACGCATCAACACTGTAAAGATCTGAAAAACCTATATTGCCTCACCCAGCTCTTTGAAAATTTAGTGCAAGAAAGTGATTTGCATCCTTCTGGATCCTATTACATTCTATCCAACTCCCACAACTGTGGAAATACATTTCATACTGAATGTTTATTATCATTCTGTACTGCATCCAAAGAAGTCAGTTTATATCCACAAAAGCTCATTTGAAAATAAAAACCAATTAGTCTTAAAGATGCTGCCACATTCCTTTTTTGTTTTTTTCCTCTGCCCTTCCTTGGGCAAGCCACAGACTCTCAGCCTCTGAGGAAAACAGTGGCAAACCTCTTCCGAACAAATCTTGTCAAGAAAACCCTATAAGAGGTTCACCAAAGAGTCACCAGAAGTCGGAAATATCTTGAAAGCACGCAACAATACATCCTTTCTTAGGTATTTGCTTTGTTGCTTTGTTTCTTTTCTTGTTACTGCATATCCCTGTCGCCACATTGCTGGGCAGTTGAGAAGAAAAGAAAGGAAAAAAATCGAGAAGCAAAATTATAATGTGAAAATAACATAATTGGGAAAAGTAGCAATTGGGGGTTTTTTTGGGGGGGCCCACCTCCAGGAAATAATGGACAGAAGTCGTTGAGGGTTTGACTCAGTCACTCCTAGTAAAGCCACCTGATTATAATATTCCCTGGTGGTCTGGACTGACCTTAGAATTTCTCTGCTTTGTAACCATTTTGAATGCATTTGTAAAAGAATGATGAGCACTGTTTTACTGGTTATCTTTTGCCCTTTTTAATGGATTTAGTTTAAATGGTTTTAATTCTTTAACTAACTCAATTGTATTTTAAACTCTACTTTTTAAAATATGCTCTAACCCATGTCTTTGTATTGTTCTTAATATGTACTTACTAAGTTTAAGCTGCCTTCTGTCCCAGTTCAGGGGAAAAAGCAAGATATGAGTGAAATAGACATCAATAACAATAAAGATGAAGTTGTGGCCAAAGGCCAATGTTCGATTCCTTCTCTCCCTTGATTGTTTTAGGGCTCCCTGAACTCTACCCTTTAGTGGAAGAAAATCAATCAATCAATCAATCAATCAATCAATCTCAATCTCTCTCTCTCTCTCTCTCTCTCTCTCCTTGTTATGAATATATTAAAGCTGTTTTCATTTCACTGTTTTCATGATGTTTTCATTTCATTTTATTTCATGTGTGTGAATTATTTGGAGGGATTCTAGATTTTTATAGTGTTGATGTTTGGTGTTTTTTTTAAATTACATGTTGTGGATTTTATTTGCTTAGAAGTAGTTTTTTGTTGTTGTAAGGCATTCTGTATTTCTTTTTGGGTAAAGGAGGAGAAGGAATGGGTTCTAACTTTTTTAAAATCACTAAAATCAGTTTAATAAATCTATTGGTTTAATTTGGAAGCTGTCTGGAGTGGTTCTCTATGCTCAAAAAGCTTCTTCTGCTTCATTTTACTCCTAGTTTTTCATCAGGGATTGCTAGACATAGGTGGCTGTAACAACAGTTAAACTTTGTCAAGACAACAGGTAGAAGATAAGGGTAATAAAGTTGTTACTATGAGACTAGCTGTTTCTTATTGCTTCCTTGTGAAGATGCAGTAGGGTGCCCCACTGGTGTATCTAAATTTAGAATTTAGAGATCGAGCATGGTGTAGTGGTTTGAGTGTTGGGCTGTGAGCCTGGAAACCAGCGTTCCACTTTCAACATCCTATGGAATCCTGGGGTTTGCAATTTGGGGAGGGGCCGGCTGCCCCCCCAAACTACAAACCCCAAGATTCCATAGGATGTTGAAAGTGGAATCATAGCGCTGTAACAGTCTAGTGCGGAAATGGCTCCTGCTTACTTTCAGGACTTAGTATGTCCATTGACCAGATACAGATAAGACAGTGCATCGCTCCTTCTTATTATAAGCTGGAAATTTGCAGCAACGTGACAGTCCATACCATCTAGTTGGATCTCCAAATACTTTGAAAATACAAAATTCTGACCGAATTGTCAAACCAAATGCTAAATCTGAACATAGGGTGGCAGTACAGGACAGCGTCATAGTTTAGAATTTGTCTGAAGAGCTAAATCTTTACAATGTGTACATTCACTATCCCTGGGCATCTTTGCACTTGTCTCTTTAACCCTATCCTCCAGATTTGTAGAGCAGTTTTTTCCTATTCCTATCAGTTTAGAAACTTTTTAAAATAAATCTGTGGTTTTCACAACTGTTTATTCTGATAATGACTCGATAGGACCATGGCTGCACATTTGGTAGCTTTCTAGATTTCCCGTCTATCCTTAGTTGCAATGTTATATTGGCAGATGTCACAACCAGCTCTGACTTCCTAATGACTGTTCCATGTTAAAAAGAAAACAAAACATAACATTTGATGTGTGTTGATTGACAAATTTTATTTTCAAGCGCATATTCTAAACAATTTAGATAACTGTTATTATATAATATATGCAGTGCACCTCCCATATATACAGGGATTCCATTCCAGGAACCCCCGTTTAAAACAAAAAACACAAGTGCCTTCTAAGGCCTGCGAGTTGCTAACCAGCAAAATCTGGACGTCTGCTTGATGCCCACTGCTGTCTTACATCATAATAGTATATAGGTTCTGTAGTGATCCCCTAAATTAATGCCCGTAGGATTTCATAGACTCTTGATATCTTACTCATGCATTTTAAAGAAAAGTGAAGCCTGTTTTCTGGTACAGAATAGTTTAAAAAAAAAAACATGAGAAGGAGGAATGTTTACAGTGATATGGGTTATATCACTGTATATAAATGTATGATAATAGGGTTGGATCCCGATGTACTAATATAAAGGAAGGCCTGTTGAAATGAGTGGAACAGAGAAAATATGACTAAGTCTTGATCCAGCTCCCAAAATGACTATATTGGAACCATTTGCTATGTCCATTTGCACATGGGACCCTCTTCCATTTTTTAATCAGCAGAAGTAAACATCGGTATGAAAAACAAGAGTCTCCCCAGATGAGAAAGATTATCTGAAAGTCCTAGGTTTTGTTTCTGTACAAACAGATTTTACTGTGCAGATCCATGTTTTCTTGATCCCAAAATATTTCCTGGGAACTACCAGGACTTTTTATTTCTACTTCCCAGGTTAGTCTAAATTAATCCAGTGTCATCCTAAATGAAATGTATCTCTACTTGGTTGTGTTTATTATCCCAGAACTAGCTAAAATGGCTCCCATCAGAAAACAAGGATATTTGTTTTCCGGACATAGATTCAACAGAGATCAAGCGAAGGAAAGAGGAGTGTTTGCAGTAAAGCAAAATGATCCTAATGTTTAACTAGTGTAATATTGCTAAATCTCTTTATAGCACTTTGACCATAACTTCTGAATTACAGTAATAAAGATGGCTCAGTGGAAGTTGGTGAAAATAATTTCTTGAAATGTCCCACAAGTCTAGATGTGACACATGATCAGTGGGAGGGGGAGGAGGAGGAAGTATATAAAGAAGTGGAGAGTGATGGAAACCCAGGAAAGAGTTTTGATACAAACATGGAATAAATCAAACCAAAAAGAACGGGAAATTCTCAATTATTCCATAGATTTTTTCCCTTCTGGAAGAGCCCTTAGTCATACACAGTCATTCCACTGATTTCAACGAGTCTGCTCTCAATATACTTAGTCTGAATACAGTCTATTCTCTTAATACTGAATCTTCTAATTTTGTCACTCTAGAAGGCAAAGCATATGAGGCAAAACTGAGAGCAAGCCAAACCAATTGTGTTGCCCTTGTGTTTTGTGTTGGACTGTTGTTTATTTTATTTAACTTCTTTGTATGGCTTGAGATCCCCTGGTATAGAGTCTGCTAGAAACCACTGCAATAAAAATAAACACAGCTCTTTGTGCTTATGCGGTGTTAGCGTTGATGAGTTGAAAGTTACATTCCAGTGGCTTCACCCAACAACACTTCTTATCAGGAAGCACTTCACTGCCAGCACTTGCTTCCCCAGGGAAATTCACACCTTCCTTAACAAGAGACCAGCTCCTCTGGTTGTACCTCTGCAGTGAAAATTCCAAACAAGTCTTCATTTATAAGACAAAGGTGTACATAGTTTTATTTTTCTTCCCCTCCCAGGCCTGGCGTGAACATATGCTGTCCTTAGGCAGCTGCCAGTGCCCCAGGTGGTCACTGCACTGGCAGCAGAAACCTGTTTGATGTTTTACTTTCTTCCAGTGTTGCTGGCATAGTGTCAATTCTGGTCCACTGTGGGAAAGTAAAATGGTGGCTTTAAGCCATTTCATGCTTATCAGAGCACCACTTCTTTTTCCTTCCAAGTGAGTCCACAGGAGCTCACAGGACAGGAAAGCACCAACCCACAGATATAAGATGGGTGACACCTGACCTGATCACAGTACGTGGGAAAAAGATCTAGGAATCTTAGTAGACCACAAGCTGAACATGAGGCAGCAGTATGACAAGGAAGCTAAAAAAGCAAATGTGGTTCTGGGCTGCATCAACAGGAGTATAGTGTCTAGGCCAAGGGAAGAGTAGTACCACTCTATTCTGCTTTGGTCAGACTCCATCTGGAGTATTGTGTCCAGTTCTGGGCACCACAGTTCAGGAAGGATATTGACAAGCTGGAACAGGTTCAGGGGATGGCGACCAAAATGTTAGAAGGCCTGGCAACCATGAAGCCCTGTAAGGAGAGGCTTGGGAAGCTGGGTATGCTTGGTCTGGAGAAGAGAAGATTAGGAGGCGACATGATAGCTAAGTTTAAATTTTTGAAGAGATGTCATATGGAGGATGGAGCAGGCCTGTTTTCTGCTGCTCCAGAGACTAGGGCCATTTCCGCACTAGACTTTTATAGCGCTATGATTCCACTTGAAACATCCTATGGAATCCTGGGGTTTGCAGTTTAGGGAGGGGCCACCCGGCCCCTCCCGAAACTGCAAACGCCAGGATTCCATAGGATGTTTCAAGTGGAATCACAGCGCTATAAAAGTCTAGTGCAGAAATAGCTTAGGACATAGACCCATGGCTTCAAACTACAGGAAAAGAGATTCCATCCATCTAAACATTAGGAAAAACTTCCTGACCGTAAGAATAGTACAACAGTGGGATGCACTGCCTTGGAGTTTTGTGGAAGTTTTTGAGGTTGTTAAACAGGGGCTGGATGATCCTCTGTTGGAAATGCTTTGATGGTGTATACCTGCACAGCAGGGGTTGGACTCAGTGGCCCTTATGGTGTCTTCCAACTCTACAATTCTCTGATTCTGCGGACACAAGGCAGAGGACTTTCTCAAACTGGAGTCTCCTTTGGCTTTGTCCGTAATCCCTACAGAGCCGACTAAAATCTGTGAGTCTCCAGGCCTCAAGAAAAGAAGAACAGAGTTTGGAATGTTACATTTTAAACGCTGCTCATGCTTTTGGCAGCAGCTTATTAGTGTTATTGCTGCCCCACTTTGGGTCATTGGGCATGGTGTCGTGTAACACTTTGCTTATTAGCTATTTTTAGTGTCCTTAATTAAACAATACTGGGAGGAAAAATCATCTCAAATTACTGGAAAATCCCTCTCAAAGTAGCATACTGGCACATTCTTTACTAAAGTAAATACTACTCATTATGCGATTATGTTACTTACTAAAATTAACACTATTAGTGCCTTGTTACGAGAAAAGAAATGTTTTAGAGATAGCACCATTATTTGTTATACACTATTTCCAAACTCAGAGTGGTTTACCCTTCTTCTCCACAGTCATCTCTGTGTGGGATAATTTATGGTGTGAGGGAAGGATACCCCCAAAATCAGCTGGAAGACTTTCCACAGGCAGGGCCCTTCCACTACATATATCCTGGATTCAACCACTTACATTCATCTGATTTCCTGAGAATGGGTGTATGAAGGGAGACTCATGCTATCTCTGTTATTCCTAGAATGCCAGTACAATATGCCAATGACAGAGAAATGGATTTGGCTTGGTCAACCCAACAGTGGATTTATGACACCAGTTTTTGCCTGAACTGGAAGTCCCCTGGAACTTAGCATAATTCTTGTGCAAATATGGAGGTGCGTCATGGATGTAGAAAAGATGGGAGGTATTACACTGATATGCCTTTAGTTCTCTTTGGCAAACACGTTTATTTTTGGCAAGGATTAGGCTGCAGAACAAATGTTAACACTTTGATAAGTGCTGATGGCACTTCCCTGTACTCAAGAGAACGAGGTTGCTGGGGAAAGGATAAGAGAATAGCTGCCATGTAGTTCTCTAAATCCCTTGACTACACGTCACCATGATCACCACCAGAACTCAAACAGAATCATATTTGCATCAAGTAGTGATGCATCAGAATGGAATTTATAGGCAGGGCTAAGAACTATAGAAAGAAAGAGGGTCACAGCATCTCTGTTTCTTGCATGGAAAATACCTATGCATGCAATCAACGTCATCATCTGTCAAAAAACTAGCAGCCCTTAATAAGATCCTTCTTGCATTTGAAAGCATATGCTGCCTTTTGGGAAGACTGCTTAGATAATGACACTGCAATGTCAAAAGACCAAATAAGAAGAAACTATCTGGATTGATTCAACTGACCTTTAAATAACAACGGCTATATTGCAAGAAATTTGCATACGGCACAATGAGACAACAAGCAGGCACGTTATACAACCAATGGTGTACCTAGAACAATAGAATCATAGAGCTGGAAGAGACCACAAGGGTCATTGAGTCTAACTTCCTGCCATGCAGGAATACACCATCAAAGCACTCCTGACAGATGGCCATCCAGCTTCTATATAAAAACTTCCAAGAAGGAGACTCGGCCACACTCTGTATTCCACTGTTGGACTGCTCATACCATCAGGAAATTCTTCTTAATGTTTAAGTGGAGTCTCTTTTCCTGAGGTTTGAAGCCATTGTTCCCTGTCCCAGTTTCTGGAACAGCAGAAAATAGGCTTGCTTCATCCTCTATATGACATCCCTTCAAATAGTTAAACAAGCTATCTGCCAGTCTCAGTATTCAGCAGAAAGACAGAGTAATGCAACCAACATTTTTTTTACAGTTGCCATACAGTTACATATGAGCAGTCTTTAAAAATAAATACATGTGTTTGCAAGGACTTATAGGATCTGTTCAGTAGCTTTTGAACATTGTTTATTGTTGTAGTCTGCTGCATTTCTATGTAACACTACATTTTCTTCTTTATAGCCACCAAGCTTCAACCCATGAAAGCTCATACCAACTTTTTTTTTAAAGTTAGCCTATAAGGTGCCACCAGACAGCCTTTCTCAACCTTTTTACTGTAGAGGAACCCTTGAAATAATTTTCAGGCTTCGGGGAACCCCTGCATAAAAATTAGAGTTCTCAAGGAACTCCTCTGTAACAAGTATTATATTTGTAGCTCACAAAATTTTTATTTTTTAAAAAATCACAATTTCTCATAGAATCCCTAGAATCCTCTCTCAAGGAGCCCTAGGGTTCCAGGGAACCCTGGTTGTGAAACTCTGGATTAGACTCTGCTGTTGTTTTTGTTACAGCAACTGACACGGCTACCTCTCCTTCAACAATTCTACAATAAAATGCATGAAAAGAAAGTGGTAAATGTGGAGCACGAGGAAAAACAAGATGCAGACATTGGCCATTTCCACACTACACTGTTATAGTGCTATTATTCCACTTTCAACATCTTAAGGGATCCTGGGGTTGTAGTTTAGGGAGGGGCATTAAGAATTCTCAGCCAGAGAGCTCTTTGGCTTTAGTAAACTACAAACCCCAGAATTTCACAGGAGGTTGAAAGAGGAATAATAGCACTATAACAGTGTGGTTTGGAAATCGCCATTAATAACATTTGGGGAAAGGGCTGTATCTGAACACAGGCTTTGCGTACAGAAGTTTCCACATTTAATCTCTGCCGTCAATATTTAGATAGCAGGTGGTAGGGAAAACTTCTACCTGAGATCCAAGGCAGCTGCTGCCAGTGATGTAGACTTGAGTTGGCTGACTCAGACTCAAGTCAGACTTAAGTCACCTCAGTGACTTGACTTGGAGTTGACTTGGTAACAAAGATGCAGTGACCTGACTCGACTTGAGACCTGTATATTTTTGAGTGACTGACTTACTGCCCTTGGTTCAGTAACATAACATATTCATCCAGAAACCTTACTACATTGAAAAATGCTTCCATCTCTTTTTGCCTACTGGTCACACGACAATCTGTCTCAGGCCCAACGTGTGGGTGCATTTCTCAGAGGAGAACAGCAGACAGGTTAGGCAATGGGCTTGAGGTCTGCCCAGCAGCCTGTCCTTGCTGCATATTGGAGGAACCTTCTAAAACTTTCCTAAGAGCGAAAGGAAAGACTTGTCCCCAAAGCATAGGGCATGTTTCTCAGAGAACAGCAAGTGTGTTAGGCAGTGGGCTTGAGGAGGAAGGAGTCGTCCTTCTACAGCTTTTGAAGCTTCAGTAAAGGGGAGTAAGAAGGATCCTATTCCCCACTTCTGAAGCTGCAGATGGCAAAATCACAAATGTAGAGGGCCAACTCTGCTTAAATAGTTAAAATTGACTTTATTTGACTCTGTCCAGAAATTCTGGAATATAGGTTGGGGTATAAAGTTGGCTCCCAGACTTGAGACTTGACTTGAGACTTGACTTGAAAGTATCTTCAAGAACTTGAGACTTGGGCCTTTTCCACACCGGGCGAGAGAATCGCCCCGCGCCGCTACTCACTGGACCTTTCATCTCCCCGGTCTGGTCCATGGCGCTCCGGAGCAGTGCGTGCTCATCAATACGCACTGCTCCGGCGTCCCAAATGGCGGCTTCCGGTTGGCCGAGGGTCTTGACCAACCGCTGAAGCTCGCCAGCCTAAAGCCCGCCCCTGGGCAGATCGCAGGATCACATTGGTGCGAGCCTGTGAATCTGCATAAGGGAGCAGGCTCGCAGTGGCGCGCTGCGTGCTTCTGAAAGACCAGAAAAATCAGGTCTTTCGAAAGTACGCTGGAGGACCACTTGGGGTCGTTCTGGACCAGACTGAGCTCCGGATCTACCTTAAATAGGTCCGACCCAGTCCGGTCCAAGGTGCAGACCTCCTCCTTGTAGGACGGACTGCGCCGTTTCAAAAACCCCGTGTGGAAAAGACCTTGACTTGAGACTTGGAGTAAAAGACTTAAATACATCACTGGCTGCTGCAGTCAAAAAAGACAACCCTGGTCTAGACAGACAAATAGTCTGACTTAGTACAAGGCAAGTTCTTATGTTTGAAGATCTAAAGAAAACAGAATCTGCTGGAGCAAGAGGAGGTCAACCAGTTGCGGTTTTGTTCAGTGCAGTTTTATGGGTTGTTAACACACCTAGAAGTTAAGCAAACGAACATCTAAAATAATCAGAGATGTTTCACCATTATATCAGCATTGTCCAGGTTTTCAGTTGTGTGGCTTTACAGCCTGGTGAACTGTGTTGTGCATTCCTGACAACTCATGAGGTGGCTCCTTTAAAAATGCATAAAAGGAGGCATTTTTCTGGGTTTATTTAACAGATTTTATGAAGTAAAAGCTCCTGCTTACAGTCAATGCCTGCCACATTTCATGTCCTTTGAATTTCTATTGATGGTAAAAGGCCCTGCACGTGCCTCATAAAAAGCAAGCAAAGCTTGTACGAACTGTCACCATGAAGGCCCCATATTAGACCTGAAAGGGCTGGTGGGAATGACCTTTGCCATCAGGCAGCTTTTATTAGTCCCGCTGGTGCTATTAGTTCTTAGTCCCATTTTGAATGGAGTCGTTTGTACTTTATTTCCTCTTTCTTTGTTCATTTACCCTCTATAGCTCCCTGGTTTCAAGAGCCCTGGTAAACCGTGATGCTGTGCATGTTTGCTCAAAAATAGATTCCATGGATCTCAGAGAGGTTTACTCTAAAGTAAGGGCAGAAGATCACAGCCTTGGTTCTTGGTAGTGTTTCTGCTTGTTTGTTTGTTCCTTACTTTAACTGTTCCTCCTTATCACATAAATGTTTGTATCTTTATTTTGTCTTCCTTGAAGGCCTAGATCCAGGTATGTGCTATAAAATCCATGTGAAATTGCATGGCGACCACTGCATGGGGACCACTGATCGGGATCCAAATGACCCATGGATTCCTTGATTCTTATCAGGTCAGCTTTGGTCTCCCTAGCCATTTCCGCACTAGACTTTTATAGCGCTATGATTCCACTTGAAATATCCTATGGAATCCTGGGGTTTGCAGTTTCAAAACTGCAAACCCCAGGATTTCATAGGATGTTTTAAGTGGAATCATAGCGCTATAAAAGCCTAGTGCGGAAATGGCCCCTGTCATGCATTTTAATGTCATGTAATGCCATGCCAGGTAATGCCATATAGTCCTTTGAACAAAGGGCTGGAAGGGAATAATGGAATTAAATGAGAAAAAAACATGTGTTGGGAATAAAGGAATGTTGTTTTACTGAGCTTCGATAAAAGAGAAAACAAACACAGATATAAGGGCCATTTCCGCACTAGCCTGTTATAGCGCAATGATTCCACTTTCAACATCCTCTGGAATCCTGGGGTTCCAACTGGCCCCTCCCAAAACTGCAAACCCCAAGATTCCAGAGGATGTTGAAAGTGGAATCATTGCGCTATAACAGGTTAGTGTGGAAATGGCCTAGGTCATGCTCTTAGCAGATGGGAATGTAAGCCTGGAAAAAGAGTTGTTTTAATTAGCTGTCAAACAGAATGCTTGTGCATCCAAATTTGTAACATTCCTGCTTATAAGGCACTGTAAATTCAGTAGTTCTTTAGTCTTGGTCATTGTCAGGATGTGCTGCTACTAGTCTGCTGTTCCTGAATAAAGCTTTGGAGTTGTTTGTTTTATTCCATAATTGTATTTCAATTTTTTATACAATATATCTTTTTTACAATATACAATGTGACTTTTTATACTTTATATAAAATCCTAGTTCTTGTCATGGCATTAAAGTAATTACCGAGATATCCTCCCAATTATCTTTTAAGTAAATACAGAAACAGTTCTCTTCTCTAAATTTATCAAGTGTTTTATCCCTTAAACATAGACAATTTGTTATTTCCTTAATATCATATGGTTCTATCAAACATTCCTCTGCTTCTTTTGTAAGCTTTTGTAAACACCTAAGCATAATTTCTGGGGCTAGAATTATCCAGTACATTGTATTTTCTTTCCCTGTTCTTCTTTCTGGGTTCTTTCAAGACTTGGCTCCTATGCCATACCATAATTTGGCTCTGAAGTTCTTCTCTTTTTCAAAAACCACTTCCCATTTCATGTTGCACACATGTCACTTTTTAAAAATAATAATTGCAATTGTGTTTGGTCTTATGATGCAATCCTGATAATGCAAGTAAGCAAGCAAAGCTTTATGCAGTAGAGAAGTAAAATAATAGGGAAATCTTCAAGTTATCTTCTTTTGGGTTGTTGTTAAAAGCAAAGGGCCAAGGCCATTACATTTTGGTGCCTGAGACAGAGCAGCAAATGGCTCCCTATCTCCACCCTATGCCAAAGTACATAGTAGGCCAGACCAGCCATTTGGCATCTGATGCAGAATAAACTACAAAGACTTACCACCTTCCTTGGCTGTAACAAAACACAACAAACAAGTTAGCAGATGAAAGAACTGACTATTTGATTCCATTACAATCCAGATTAGTTGACTCCTTCACTCTGCCAAATAGTTGAGCTGGTCCTGAGAGGTGGGGTGAGAAAACATGTGCCAGCCCTATCAATCTCTTAGACCAGAGGCTGGAATTGTGCAGCTGGCTGGATATTTTTGAACTGCAGTTCCCAGCAGTCCTGCCCAGCAAGCCCAGAAGTGAGGAATGTAGGGAGTTGCAGCTGAACAGCATGCCACACGGTTCCCACTCCTTCATTTGACCAATGGTTCCTAACCTGTGGGTCCCCAGATGTTGCTGGACATCAGCTTTCAGAACTCCGGCCAACATCGCCAGTGGCAAGAGATTCTGGTGTTAGGCTGGAAATTTAGTGCTTGAAAATTTACAGGAGAATTCATAGTTGTTAGTCATTTAATATTGATTGATAGTTTGGACAACTGTGGCTCATCAAACAACCTTGCTTTAGAATTGTTTATTCTGTTCTGCTCCCATTTATAATCAGTATTACAAATGAAGGATTCTTAAAACATCAGTGATATCTTTGAGAATGAGCTAGGATGTAACACGGTCATGTAGGCTTGGGAAATTAAGGGTCGGATAAATTGTAACACGTGTACAGGCCGTGACTCTACTAATGCTGATGCTTGAATCTTTTCTTTCCTGTAAGCATTCCTTAATACAAACATCAAAATGGTATAAGAAGAGAAGCCTGAAAGAATAAAGCATCCTTCCTGAGATCCTTTGGCCAAAGTTATATGTGTCAAGGTCAGAGACCTGGGCAGCGAGCCAGCCCAGAGAAGGGAGTGTGAGAGCCAGCAAAGTCCAGCCGGGAGGAGACAAGCAAGCACTTTACACGAGGGAGTTCATTTACCAGAGCGTAAAGCAAAAGCCATAGTCAGAGTTCCAAAAACCAAGGGTCAAGAGTCCAGAGATCAATTCAAGGTAGCAGGACCTGGGTGCTGAAAGCAAGGAACACGCAAGAGGAAGACTTGAAAGAAGCTTGCCACAAGTAAAGGAACGCTTCCAGGCAGGCAGTTATATAGCCCAAGACACAGGTGTGGCTAGTCACTGCTTCTTGAACTTAATCAAGGAAGCCTCCCTTTGGTCAGCTCTCTTGAGTCTCCGCCTTGTTTGTGGGCTGATTGACGCAGGCTCCAGGGCATCCTCGGGATCACAGCTGGATCCCTGTTGCCCTAAAGGAGCAGGCAGAGGAACGTCTATGCCTGCTTGGTCCATGGCAGCAGGGGGAGCTCTTGAGCTGCAGGACTCATCTCCAGCCAGAGCCACAGGGACCAACAGCTGCTGCTCGTCATCAGCAGCTCTGACAGGGGCTTCAGTTATCACACTATGTATGTGTGTTTGTCTTTCACTCCTTCTCTTTTCTACCTTCCTACTTTGTGTTTGGGGGTTCAAGCCAGCTCCATGTCCATCTGGGGAATATGGTGAGGTGCAATTTGTTTCTCCACCCTAAAACTGGGAGTTATGGTTGAACAACATCTGGGGGCCCATAGGTTGGGAATGGCTGCATTAGATAAATGGAGAAACAGAAAGGTTCTTGAATTTGTGAAACTAGTCATATTATTCATTTGATGATGCCCTATATTTGCTTGGAGAGGGCACATGGAAGCACACAGCAAGCATGTTTGATTGGGGTGATACTGTATTGCAAAAAGTCCCCCTCCAAGATTAGCTCCATTTGCTGCAGCTGTGCCTACATACCAGAAACTGTATTGTAGCTAATTTCTGGAAAGTCTTTGTCCCTGCTTTGCCGTTTGTGGAGATTTGGGAAGATTGCTTTTCAGTGTAAGTGCCAGTGTGACAAATTGCCTGCCCAAAGAGTAAATGTTGCTGCATGTGATTTGAGCTGCAGTTGTTCTATAAAAAGTATAACCAGATCCATTATAAGATTAGAAATTCTATTAAACATCTTCCAGTGTTTACAAAGTGTAACAGTTAGGGTCATTGACCAGCCTCTGTAGAATAAATTATTAGTAGATGACGAAGAAACAGCTTTTAGCAGAGTTTATATTGAGCTGTGACTTTAAGGGAGCAAAATTAATTAACAGAATTCACTGCCACATCATGTGGTGCTCACCATTTAACCATTTGTTGCCTTATTTGAGTTTGTAATTATGTATTTTAACATTGTTTTAATTCTGTTTATTTTTTAAATTATATTTTAACTTTTGTATTCTATGAGTTTTAACTATGTCTTTTAACTGTAAGCTGCTTTGATTCTCAACCTTGGATAAAAATGGAGTATAAATAAAGAGAACAATAACAAATGTTTTGCTTGTGGGCATCTTGGGGCTACCTTTGGTCTGATCCAGGAATGTTTATTCTGTATTCTTACAAATTGAACCTTGTTGTGATACTTGTTAGAAAACTGATAGCTGTTAGAAAGCTGAAAGAAACTGGTGTGTGCCTTACTAATAATTGTTGTTGGGTGCCTTCAAGTCATTTCTGACTTATGGTGACCCTAAGCAAACCAATCACAGGGTTTTCTGAGCCTGAGAGTGTGTGATGCATCCAAGGTAGGTTATTCAGTGGGTTTCCATAGCTGAGTGGGAAACTGAACTCTTGTCTCCAGGGTCGTAGCCCAATGCTCAAACTACTACACCAAGCTGTTCCCTAGTAGCTAAAGCTAATTTGAGATGTTAATACTGCATTCCACAAATGTGCACATATAGGTGGGGGAAAGAGAGCTAGAGGGCACATTACACACATTTTAAGGCAGGGGTTGGCAAGTGGGATCTTCCAAATGGCCTTTGATGCAACTCTTAAATCCTTCTCCACTAGCTCTGGTAGCAAGGGGTTAAAGGAGTTGCAATGCACCAAACTCTGCAGACCATGGCCATTTCCGCACGCGGCGAGGGAATCGCCCCGTGACGCTACTCACCGGACTTTTGGGCTCCCTGGTCTGGTCCACGCTGCTCCGGAGCAGTGCATGGCTGCCGCTCCGCACTGCTCCGGGGATGAAAATGGCGGTTTATGGTTGGTCGAGGCTCTCGACCAACTGCTGAAGCTCGCCAGCCTAAAGCCCGCCCCCAGCAGATCGCAGGCTCGCACCAATGCGAGCCTGCGAATCTACATAAGAGAGCAGGCTCACAGTGGCGCACTCCGTGCTTTTGAAAGACCTGTTTTAGCGGTTTTTCAAAAGCACGCTGGACAACCACTTGGGGTCGTTCCGGAGCGGGCTGGGGTGCGGATCTATGTTGAGTAGGTCCGACCCAATCCGCTCCCAGGTGCAGACGTCCTCCCTGGAGGACGCTCTGCACCGTTTTAAAAACCCCGCTTGGAAATGGCCCATGTTTCCCCACTCCTGTTCCAATAGGCACACATAAGACAAGGGAGGAAGAGACCACTACCAGTATCATCATCATCATCATCATCATTTTTATTTGTATCCCACTTGTTTCCTTGGAATGACTCAAAGTGGCTTCCGGTACTTTTACTAGAGAAAGCATAGTTTAAAAAATCATAACATACAAAAGTTAAAACACTAATTAAACAATCCAATAATAATTAAAACACAGTTAAAATAAATATATAAAAACGCAAACAATAATAGCCAATACCAGTAGTGCCACCCCCATCGCTCTCTCTGTCACACACGCATACATTTAATGCAATTAATTTCCATAAAGGGCTTAAATAGAAAGCTCCTGGGTTTGAATTTCATTTCTCCCACAAATATATTCGATGGAGTTAATGAAGTCCCCTCCTACATCCCCCCCAAAACACATCCCACTGCTACACCAGTCTATAGTTGGGGGTGCTGACCTGCCTTAGACGTAGTTGTAAAATAATCAGATAATACAAGTTAAGGCCTGAACACTTGGAAGTGGTGTATGCATCTGTTTTTATATCTCTTCTTTTGACTGAATGATCCTTAAGGCAACTTTCAACAGATTGTAATGATAAGGAATGAAACAGCTTGCAAGTATATGCACAGTCCGGTGGCCCTCAGTCTTCTTCCTGATGTTTTTAGTTTTTAAAAACAATGTTAATGTTAATGATCCAGGCCAGATAGATAGTTAAGAATGAAAGTATTTGTACAGGATAAAGGAAATGGGTGGGTTTGCTGTGGCAGAGACCAGACTGTCTTTCCCTTTTCTGCCTTTTTTTGTTGGATGTGGGAAGTGCAGGTACTCCTGCAGAGACACTTTGTGGTTATTGTGGATCTATGAGGCAGTATAAGAGAATGTAGTAGTTGCATTTCTCCTCTGAAGAGACCTTTTGCTGAAGTGTAGTATGCCCAGTGGTGAATCCAGTACTTTCAGACTTTGGATATTATATAGTTTTACCGGTGGTCCCTTCTTTAGATGGTAATTTGCAGAACTGCAGTTTTGCAGAAGAATTTTTTTAATGGAGTGGTCGCACTGGTGCTGGACTTTCATCATGATTATTATGTTTTAAGTAGGTTTAAACTGTTTTAAATTAGTGTTGTTTTTAATCAGATATTTTATTTAACTTTTTAAAGCTCTTTTCATTATGATGAATAGGGTTTTTTTCCCCTGTTTTTGTTTTTCAATCTATGTTGTGAGTTGTTTTGGATCCCATATTAGGAGAAAGCTGAGATATAAATAAGAGAAAGAAATTAAGAAATAAACTATGTTGCTTCTCTTACTTTAAAATGTGGCGAGCCAGCTGAGTTGCGTTGGAGGCTGTCCTGCCTGTACTGCTGAATGAGGGCCAAAGGCCTCCCTTGAATTCTGTGTCTGAATTCTTTGTACCTGAATTCTACACATCTTCCTTGTTCAGCTGTTATTGGGTGAGTTTCCTCTGTGCATATTTTCCTTAGCTGCCTTTTCACATTCCCTTCCTCCACTGCATCCCTTCATGTACCACATCCACATGATCCTCAAGAGAAATTACACTACCTTTCCTAATGGACCTGGGAAGAATTGAATTTCTAATCCAACTTGTTTTAAGTTATGGTAGTCACATGATAACAGTCTCATTGGAGTTACATAGAACCCTGGGTAATGGTTGTTATTGGGTACCTTGAAGTTGTTTCCAACTTATGATGACCCTAAAGTGGAGTAGCACAAGGTTTTCTTGGCAAAATTTCTTCAGAGGAGATTTGCCATTGTCTGTGGCTGAAAGGCTGTAACTTGCCCAAGGTAGCCAGTGGATTTCCATGACTGAGTAGGGCTTTGAACTCTGACACGATAGCCATGTTTAAATATTGGAAGGGATGTCATGTTGAAGATGGAACAAGCTTGTTTTCTGTTGCTCCGGAGACCAGGACACGGAGCAATGGATTCAAACTACAGGAAAAGAGATTCCATCTAAACCTCGAGAAGAACTTCCTGACAGTAAGAGCCATTCAACAGTGGGATATGCTGCCTCAGAGTGTGGTGGAGTCACCTTCTTTGGAGGTTTTTAAACAGAAGCTGTATGGCTACTTGCAGGGGGTGCTTTGAGTATGAGTTCGGCGGCGGGGTCAGACTCAATGGCCATTGTGGTCTCTTCCAACTCTATGATTCTGTGATCTCCTGGACTCCTAGTCCAACACTCAAACTTCTATACCACCCTGGCTAAACCCTAAGTAGACAAACTAAAAGACAGAAGTTTGTGATTTCCCAGGCTATGAGGCACAAACTTACCATCATTCTCTAAAAGACGCCACCTTATTTTTCCATAATCTCTTTTAACAATTGTACTTCTAAGTGTTGCTGGATGTACTCTTTTTTTAAATTGTGCAAAAACTAATATAGGGAAACTGAATGAATAGGACAGGCAAGATTTCCAAAGGAGAATGCAGCGCCCTATCTACTCTTTTGTTGGTCCTTCATATGACCAGCATAAACAAAATATAAGCAAATGTACTTAGTTTACATAATGTCTATAAACTGCAGGATTCAGTTCATTACCTTATGCTAGGGCAGCATTTTCCACCGTTTTAGTACCTTGCTTAACAAGAAATACTGCTTCAATAGTTGATGCTTCCATGGCACTTCTGTTTATCATTCTAGCTTAATCAAGTATGGAGATGAAGAGAAGGAGGTTCTCTTTGCTTTCTAAATAGAAATGAGTGGCACAGCCAGAAATGTCTCTGCTCATGCAGGTGGAAAATCAACTTAAGGGCTAAGCCTTCTTTCTGCTATTGGATTAAGAATTCAGGCTCGGCACAAGAAGTCAGATAAATAAGCCCGATCCCTTTTACATCCTTGGTGCCTTTAGCAAATTTGGTTTTGTTTCTGTTTCTGTGTCACCGTTAGTAGACAGTGCTGGCCAAGATCAGCAGCACAACTTGGGAAATCTTAAGAACAAAGAGGAGTTCCAGGCTTTGTATATGGCCATTCTAGAAGTATATGGCCATTTCTTCAACAAGAAATTCCAGCATTTCATACCAGAAAGCCTAGGTCTCCATAAATAAACTAAGGCCATTTCCGCATTTTGTACTCAGGTGGGAATAAACTAAATTGCACTCAACAGGGCTACTTTTAAGTAGCTATGCATAAGGATTTAAAATATGCTGGTTATTTCGAGTTAAACAAAACTAGCTATTTTCACACAATGTATTGCATCACATGTTTTGATTTGGCTGCAAAATTTGAGTTGCCTTTTTTTTCCCCTTCAGAATGGCAAAGGTATTTCTCCCTGTTTTTCCATGTCCAAGACAGAGACAGAAGATTAAGGGAGACACAAGATCATGCCTTTGCATTTGTTTGTGTTTCAAGACAAGCTAAATTTGCTCTCTTCATAAAAACTGATATGGTTTATATGTATAGTAAATTGTATTGATTTTGGCATTGAATCTATGGTGTCCTCTAAAATCAGACTGTATACACATTTGTTATTCTGAAAAGGGCAGTTTTAAAGTCAGGGTATGGTCAAGGTTGAAATATGAGAATAATTTTTGCAGCCCTCATGCAATCAAAAGTTACTCTCTCAGGGCCTTTCCGCCCTGCACTGTTACGGTGCTTTTATTGTGGAATTTTGGGCTTTGTAGTTTAATGAGGCCAAAGAGCTCTCTGCCTGAGGATTCTAAAGGTTCCTCCCTAAACTGCAAGCCCCAGGATTCCACAGGATGTTGAAAGTGGAATAATAGCACTACAACAGTGTAGGGCGGAAATGGTCTCATTCTCTAAGTTTTCATAAGCTATTTTTAACAGCTTCTGTATGTGTGCAACCAGCAATTTATTTGTGCAGGTTGTTCCGGCACCAGAAGAAAGCAAGGCAATTATTTTCATAGTGATTATTGTTGCCATCATTACTTAGCTGATATGGCTTGCAACTTCCTTTCATTGTCCCAAAACTTGGGGTGTATCCACATGGTACAATTACAGCAGTTTGATACCACTTTAACTGTCATGGCTCCACTCTAGGGAATCCAGGGATTGGTAGTTTAGTGATATACCTCAAATTCTGTTCGAGATGTCTAGCACGCACCTCTGAGCCATAGTACTAGAGCTCTCTAGCAGAGGATTTGAAGTATCTCACCAAACTATAAAACCCAGGATTCCCTAGGATGGAGCCCTGACAGTTAAAGCAGTATCAAACTACTATAGCTATGTGTTCCCGATACCATCCTAGAGTTCCTTTAGAATTTCAGCTATCAAAATCTTTGGAGATGACAAGTCGCCCTTCCATTCTTTGTATTTCTGAAATTTGTTTGTATGTTAATGCATTCAGCTTGGATAAATCTTGCCAATCTTCTGACTTATGGCAACCCTAAGGCGAAACTATCACAGAGTTTTCTGTGGCTCTGAGAGTGTGATGCACCAAAGGTCACCCCAGTGGGTTTCTGTGGCTGAGCAGGCAATTGAACCCTGGTGTCTCTGGGGTCATAGTCCGAGGCTCAAACCACTATTCCATGCTGGCTGTCCTCCCACCTAGATCCCTTATGATGTCGAAGTTGCAGTCAGCCTCCTATAGGGCTAACTATTCAGTAACTTCTATAAGTAATCAGGAATCTGAATCAGCATCTTTTGCATGTAACTGTTTTTCCTACAGTAGCCAGCTGGGTGTGGATTCACTAGACAGAGGCCTTTGAGGCGCCTCCCTAAACTGCAAACCCCAGGATTCCATAGGATGTTGAAAGTGGAATAATAGGACTATAACAGTCTAGTGCGGAAATGGCCACACTTTCAACTAGATGTGATCTAGAGTTCAAAGTGCAGAATAGCTTTCTCTCTGTCAAGCAATCAGGCAGCATCAATGGTTTTGCTGGATATTGACACTCTAGATCAAAAGACTAACTCTGATTCTTTCCCTTTTCTTTTCTTGCCATCTCATGTTTCCATTTCCTGGTTTTAGGCATTTCCTGGTTCCAGAGTCTTCTAGCCTGTCTGTGGAACCAGGTGCTCTGGCTAGACATTCTCTGAATTTCTCTTTGCCTTTGCAATCATGATGTTGTTGGCTGAAGGTACAGTTGTGTATTCTGTCATGTTGCGTGCTGGGTATACACACTGCTGTGTTTCCCTGGCTTGCCACCACACCCTCCATGCAAATATTTCATTCAGTTACATTTTCACAATATCATCTTGCTTAACATGCAATACACAAAAGCTGGAAGAGCTTCTGTGATTCTATGTGGTCAGAAATCCATGGGCTGGTCTAACTGAGTGAACATTCCAATCTAGTCCAACTCAGTTTAAGCCCTGATTTGAGTGTTAGATTAACATAAAAGCATGGGAATAGGTCTACCGGCTTCAGGGTTAGCCTAAGCTAATTTTCTACCTGAGAAAGAGCACCAGATGGCACCCCTCCAGTTCACCTAAGTCAAGGTAAATAATACCGAAGGTCAGCCAAGTTGTTGGGTGTGTGTAGCACAAGCAGCTTGCCTCACTCTTGGCTCTAAAATGCAATAATATCAAAGTGAATAACTAACAATCCGTTGTTTTTCCTTGAAACACAAAAATTTGTTGCCTGAGGCAGCCTAGTGCTTAAGGCAGGGCTGGCCTGTACACATTTTGACAGGACAGCTGTGACTTTTTATCCAGGTAGATTATATGCACACAGAAGCCAAACTGATGTGATGTGTCTGTGCAGCTTTGTCATTCAACGTGGAGCTTTTCAAACTCACTGTTACCTCATTCATAAAAATTAGCACACAACCAGATTGGTGGGAGTTTAAGGGGTCCTTGGACAGAGCCTTTGAAGAACCAATGCTCCATTGGAAAGAAGCTGCATAGCTAAGTTGTATAAGGAATTAGAGTGTTGTGAAGCTATTCTTTCTCAACTAGACTATTTTATTTACTTATTGAAATAATTTTTATTCTGCTCCTCAACTCCCAGAGCAGCTTGCAATCCAAAAAACTTGCAATCCAAAATGACATGAAATGAACGAAAGGAATAGGAATAGGAATAGGAATAGGAGAAGAGGAATAGGAAGAGAAGAGGAAAAAGGAAACTGGTCTTTTGGCAGGTTGGCTTTTGTTTCCGATCTCATCTTCCTCCATTACAGCCTAGTCAAACTGCTGCCAGCTGCGATGGTTGAGGGGACAGCCTGAACTGTCCACTTTAGGCGGCAGGTAGGAGATTATGTATGAATATATATTTTTTTTCCCATACAAGAACAGCTCTATACAAAAAGAAAAGCAAAGGGCCAGAAAGATAACACTCTTCTGTTTGGGATGCCATTGTTTTCTGTACAGAGGGCTTTCTTAGTCTGTAATATGAAACAGCATTTTAACATGCAGTTTCTCTATTCACAGTATAAATTGGTACAGCTGATCAACAACCACATCATACGATCCTTGTGGTCTTGTACCCTGGTTCTGAAATAATTGTCTATAGGCTTACCTGAGGCATGTCAAACATATATGCAACTGCACCAGCACTAAAGCAAAACAAACAAACAAAAACAAAAAACCCTGATAAAATATGTATATTGGTTTAAGAGTACAAAATGATGCAGTGTGGCATGGTCAGACAATAAGAGAAATATGCAAGCTTTCAAGCTGCATGGATGCCATGTGATTAGAGAATGAATTAATGAACTAAAGCAAAATGATTAGCACTAATGAAACACAAGTGAAATTAGCAACTCACTGATATCAGCACCAGGAGACACACTGAATTCTCTGCAAAGGTTCATACATGGCTGCTTTTTAACAGTAGGTGTAGTTTAGCATTTGAGAAAAAAAACTTGTCTGAAGAGGCTGTGGAATCTATTGGCTTCCTGGAAATTTTGCAAGAACATACCCAGAACTGAATAAACTTTCAGCAGAACTGAGAAGGACAGTAACAAAATTACTGCTCACCAAGAGCAGGTTTGGACCCCAGTGAATTTTGTTTCAGGCAGGTCTAGCAGCTGTTTGCCAGCAGCAAATCTGCAAGATAGGCAGAGGCTGCTGGTGGATGACTATGGGTCAGCTGGCTTGGTAAGTGCCTCTAGGTCAAGGTGGTGGCTTTGGGCTAAGTGACAAAGGGGTTCACTTAGAACGAAAAGACATCTGAGGAAGGAGTTCTTCTTCCGCTCTCTTCTCTCCCTCCCTGTCTTTCAAATTCTTGCTGAACCTGGAGATCCAGTAGCCAGGGAGCTTCCTTAGTGACCACACCTGCAGTGGCAAGGAAGCGGAGCTGATGGGGCAGGGGGAGAGCAAGGTGACCTTTTGATGAGATGAGAGGGAAACAGGGGAGGTCCTCTCGCACCTGAAACAGCCTAAAGTCTGGCTCAGCTGGAGGCAAGAGGCCTTGTATCCTTTGCAATTTTGAGCCCTTGGCAGACCAGCTAAAATTTATTACGCTCAAATTTTGTATATCATTATTGTTTTCTTTCAAATTTACCAACTGTACAATATATTCAGCTCTCCACATTTGCTAGGGCTGGGGTGCAGGACCCCTGCAAAAGTGGAAAAAGCACAAATATCAAAATGTGTGTGTTTATGGGCAGGGGGCTAAGGCATGGTGGAGAGAGTGGGTACCCAGTGTCCAAACCCGGTCAGGGTAAGGAGAGGGAAAGGGGGAAGGTCAGCATAGAAGCCCTATACGTCCTCTCTCTCACCCATCTCCTTCATTGGGTGTATGAGGCACCGGGAGAGGGTTTGTGGTACTGAGTAATCAGGCTGGAAGGTGTCCTTAGCTGGCCAAGCAATGAATGGAAGAGAAGGACCAGGGGCTGTTTTTTAAAGGGTTGCAGACCTGATTGGGGTCACTGAAAATGATGGTTCCCCTGGGAAAAAAGCACCTGAAGGAGGGGCAGGGGTTGAAGAAACCCACAAATAAGCAACTCTGTGAAAGTCAGACTTGCAAATGCAGAGGGCCAAATGTAGATGTCAAAAACAATTGATGAACAGTGAAACTACTGAGAATGGCAAAAACATATGCAACATACTTGGGTCCTGGCCCCCCACCTTGACTTCCAGACCCCAGTAATTTGTACCAGCCTCCCCTCCCATCAGCCTTGCACTTCCGTTCCACATGTGAAGAAATCTGAACACCCATTTGAAGGCACACAGCACGCCATTATGTTGTTTAAAAAGGGATGACAAAGTGAGTACAGACAGTACTGTCACAAACCATTGCTCTATTTTTTTTTCCTTTTTCTCTCCGCACATGCCATCCCCACCACCCCAGATTGAAGAAGGAGGGAAAGCAGATTTACTGAACTCACAGTTACGGCCTGGAGATGAGGTGGTGAACATCAATGAGGTGGATCTAAGCAGTTCCAGACAGAAAGCCATCTCTTTAGTGAAAGGTGCTTGCAAGACATTGAAACTGATTGTTCGCAGGTATGTAACCATAAACCGCGCTGGAAGTGTAAGTGGTTATTATGCCCTGTCTTTTAAAAATTTGCCTTGTGGTAAGCGCTACAGTAAATTAACACTGAATTACTTGGACTATATTAGTTGTGATTTTTTTAAAAACCACCTAAGAAGTGGGATGCATATATTTATTTTTCCAGGGACATTAACTTCAGTAGACTGCTTGAGTGCCAAGCTGAATGTTTTACTTGTTCTTCTTTCTGATTTTGTATCTTCAGTTAATATTCCTTTGTTCTGGTTTGTTATGCAGTTTGAACTATTAACTAAAAATAAATTCAGAAGAAAACCTGGTCATGCATAGACTGGGCTAGGCTGTCCCTGTTTTATGATTGTTGTCCTGAGGGATGAAAAATGTCTTTTCATAAATCCCTATCCCATTTTACAACGTAATTTTTCACGATCAAAACCTGGGGAACTCAGGCTGGGAAGTTTATGACATGACCAAGGCCAAACTTGGCTCCTCAGCTTATCCGTGCAGCCACTATAGTGCCTAATTCTCAAAGGAGATGGACTACAACTCTAAAACCTCCCAAGTAGTGTGGTCAGTGGTCTTGCGACTAGGTGTTCTGGGACTCATGATCCAAACAGGTAATTTCCCAAGCTTTGTCACAGAAGTTGTGTTGCTTTTGAGCATAGAAGTCCCATTCCAGGCTATCATGGCTAGCAAGCAATAGACCTTGATAAACCTGTCCTCTGTCTGTGCTATTGGCTACCCAAACATGTTTTGGCAGTGACTTTTGTGAATTGGTTATGTGTTCCAAACTTCCTCTGCTAATGGACTGTAATGGAGGACTCCAAGTTCTAGTGTTCTGAGAGAAAGTGGCCTTTCTCTATTCATTCTCCCTACACTGTGCCTTTCTCATTTTCCTCAGTCTCCAGAAAATAGATTTTATTTCCCTCGATTCTAGCGATCTAATCAGTTGAGGTTAACCATCCATGAGAAAGAAGGAAACGTAAGGTCAGGTGAGTCTTTTCCCTCCCACATTCCCTTCTAATTTAGTCTATTTTTAAATCCAGGGTTTCACCTCCCTGCCTTGCAGTTCACAGTTCAGCTGGTAGAGGTAGAGCTGTTCACCTTGCCGAGTCGTGCTTCCTGGATGTCTTATCTGAGTCAGAATCAGGTCAAAAAATTAAAACAAAATAAAATCCATGCACTTGCAGCGTCAGTGTAAGCTGAGGCGTAGTGGTTTGATGATTCTTTTCAGTGGGGAACAGTCAGCGAGAATTCCATCAGCGTTCCCCGAGCAGCACTGCCCGCAAGAGCTTGTCTCTCCGTTATTTCAAAGCCTTTAGAAGAAGAAGCCTTTAGCTGTTCTATTTAGATCATATCAACATGCCTTCCTGAATCAACTTTATCTCACCTATATTCATTTTTTTAAATGGAAATTATAATCTAGGCTGGGACTGTATGCATTGGCTGCAAAACACAGAGTTTGGTACTAATCACAAGTGTAAGCATCTCAAGAATCACAGATTTTGTCTTGCTTTAGAAAGATTGTGAAAATAGGCTTGAAAATAGCCAAGCAATTTTCTGAAATGTTAGGAACCAGATAGGGGCTGCAGAAGATTTTCAGTGCTTAAGTGAAGGGGTTCAGTTTCTTGTATAGCTTCTTGCTTTTTTCTTTGATTTCCAAAGTTAGAATAAATTATGAAAAGAGAGAAACTTTTTAACACACTTATTCTAATTTGCATAATTTATACACAACACAGAATCTGGTTTTCAAGATGCTGAACTGAAATTTATTTGCTGCAGAAAACAGTTTGAGTGCAGAAAATAGCACTAATAATATTTAGAACAGTCTGTTCACAAAAACTTCCATGAATATTTATCCCGAAATAACCCCATTAAGTTTAATGGGTCTTTCTTGCAGATGTATCTAAATAGACTTGGAGGTCTTGCCACAAAATTTCTTCTATATTAATGGACTGTTATTATTTATCTGTTACTGTTGTTGTTTTCACTGTTATCTACAAGAACTATTTGGTGCAATATATCAGTGCCCAATATTTATCAAGAGTTTTGTAGAGAATAAAGAGCAAGTCTTTCCTCTTCTGCAGGGTTACAGTCTGATACGATATGAAAGAGAGGCAGAATGAATGGTGAAAAGAAATTCGGATACCATTTCTGAAAGTGACACAATTGATTAAATAATAATCAGCAGTTTGGAATAGCTGCAGAAGAGTTCAGTTTGAGAATTTTGAGATTTACCAAAAGTCGTTCAACTTCAACCCTCAGCAGCCCTGCCATCAGAGCCAGTAAAGAGGGCTGCTGGGAGTTGTAGTTCAGCAGCATGTTGAGGGTCACACATTTCTCATCCCTTAGAATAGAGAGTCGGAGAAGTAGGGGCCAAAATGGCAATTTGTCTCAGGTGACCAAAATGAGCTAGATCCCTAGCCCTGTGTAAATGTTTCACATCCATGAACTGTACATTTGAAGAAACTGTACGATCGCCCATCTGTAGACATGACACATAGGATTTTATCATCCTATACAGTCTTTCAAGAGATGAGTTCCTGGACAAATAACAAATACCCATTAGAGATCCATAGACATTAGACAAACCCATGTTTAGCTACTTACATAATTTCTTAAAAAAAAAAAACAATTCACATGTGTTAAAAAAAAAAGAATAGCTTAGTCAGCTTCTGATATATCAAGTGGCTTTCCAGAAATGTCACTCCTGTTTGTTTCCAGTAACTTGCTATATTTATGAGGCCTTTGTTATCAGGCTAAGATGAATTGCATGTTAGGATTTTGTGGACCAGTTCATTTTATGTAGCTCTAGCTTGCAGGCTAGCTGTGCAACAGGGATGCAATAGTGCCAGGCTTTGGTGACACACAATATCTTCCACAGATAAACTCCTGTATGAAGGAACTGTCCTATTACTAGTTTTTCATTAAAATATTTGAGTGGTTAATCAGTTACTTGAGAGACGATGAAAATTAGAGCATCATAGCATTAAGTATCATAGATTTGAAAATGTTACAGTAGATCTCTACAGGGACTTTAGCATCATTGTTTTTTGGTTTGTTTTGAAAGCTTATATTCCCGCCACTTCCCTGAAATGGAAATCAAGCCAGCAGCGACGTCAAATATATTTAAAACAACCCTCAAGAGCAATGAAAACATTTTCACCAAATGCCTTCTTAAACAGGCAAATGTTTACATGCATCCTAAAATAGTACAGAGGACCTGATCAATCTCTGTCGGCAGAACTTGCCCAAAGACGAGACCCAAAAGTGTCTAGATCTCATGGCTTTGTTTCCCAGCATGGGGGATATGAAGCAATATTCCAGATGACAATATGTCAGCAGAAACACATGGGAAAAGGTGACCTTTAAGGAAGTAAATCAACAATCAGTGCTTAGTCTAGCCGAAAAACCTATGTCTGTTATGTACCTTCAAGTCACCTGTTGTCTTATGGCGAACCCCATTAAGTTCATAGAGTATAACTGCTGCATTTAGCTCCAATTGCAGTATCCAGACACACTTCAAAGAGCAAAGAATGGTTGTAACTGGCAAGCCAGCTAAGACTAAAGAATGGTGCACTTTACTCCTAAAGCCATGTCCGGGCAGTAAACCTCCAAGCTTTGATATGGTTTAATTGATGAAATATGATTTAATTGGCAAAATATATTAATTGGCATAAATATAAAACATACCCTGCCATGGCTGAATGGTCAGGCTGGATAAGAGGAAAAGACTCGCCGAACATGTGCGTTATGAATTAGGTCAGAGGAAACCTCCAGGCGTGGCCAGGTCATAGTCAGGAAATCACTAGGAAATTCCACAGATAATAGTCTAGCAGTTAGCCTTAATGACTCAACCTGTTAGACAATAGCATCTGGAAGATTCCCACAAGACTGCTGTTTATCTTAACTCCTTTTCCTCTGACCAAGCAAACTTCTCCTTTGTCCTCAGACCTGTTCAACAAGTACTGAGCTATCAGGACAGACATTAGCCCTTTGTCACCCTAATGCTAAGACCATTAGTCCATTCCGGACCTCATTGTCCACTTTGCAAACTCCATTGTTTACTCAGCCAGAAAGCCATTAATGCCCTTACCCTCCAGGCAGAAATTGGATATTTAAACCCCTGTTTTTGGCCAGTCAACTCGCAGTACACTGATTGCTGGTCACTACTCTGCCACTCCAGTTCCTGACTGTGTATTGTCCTTAGACTTGCATCTAACTCACATTGCTTCTTCTTTTCCACTCCTCTGGGTTGGTAGATATCACCCACTTCACCCTGAAATCTCATTATCCAAAACTTTCCTTCCTTTTCCTTCAGTTAGCCTTGTGTGATTGCAGTTCCCCCAATAAAACACAATTGAGCTTAGTTTTGGATCTCCAGCTGGTTCTTCCTTGCAGAAGTACTGGTAAAGATAGGTGTAAAAGATCTTGTTAAGTCCCTCCCTCTCACAGGCCTCCTATTTTGAGCTAATAATTCCCCACAATTTCACAGATGTATTGGCATCATGGGTGGACCTCTGAGTCACCCACATTTTGGGGTAACATGTGCACACTAGATCAAGGTTAAAGGGAGTGCAACCCCATCTAAAACATGTTGTACACCTAATCAAAGTTGCTGTGAGCTTTTCCTACCAACAATACTTTGGTTTTGTTGGAAGTCAAGTTGACAGCAGTACATAACTTCTACTGACTCCTCCACCAATCAGATTAAATTAGAGATAGAGGCCAAGGTCCAAATACCCTACAGGCACCAGATCCTGTCTCATCTTAGAAGCTAACGTTGGCCAGCCCTGATTAGTATTTGGATGGGGGACTGCCGATGAATACAAAGTGCTGCAGGCTATATTTTGGAGGATGGAACTAGTAAAAACCACCTCTGAGTTTTGCTTGCCTATGAAAACCCTATGAAATTCATGGTGTTGTCATAAGCTGACAGACAACTTGAAGGCACATACATATGAGTTTATGGACTAACAGACAGTGAAGAAGTGGAGGAGAGGGGAGAAAAGCATGGTAAGTGATGATTATCTGAAAATACAAATGCAAGGCCAGTGATGCTGACCATCAGACAAATCCCAAAGTCCATACTGTGCTGATACTTTATTTAGTGGATCTTAGAAGTGCAAAATTATTCATGCAAGGTTTTAAACCTCACAAGCTTTGCAAAACTATCACAATTAATTTTGTGGCAATAGGTCGCTTAAAGGCACAAACACAGAAACACACAGGCCAGATGCCCAGATGACGTAACAGCTGTTTCATGTAGATATTCAGCAATGTGGGAAACAATATATAAACCTGTAGAACCCTGGCCACTGGGCAAGGGAAGGAAAGTATTCCTTCAGCACTATGTTTGGGATCCTACTTGTTAGGAATGATGAGGCCCATCTCAGTACAGGATGATCTTTCTTCACTGTGGTCTCTGTATATTTTGCAAGAGCTCCAGGAAAATCAAAAAGATTATACTTCCCTGTCATCCACTAGAGTAACCAGGGGAGCAAATTTTTCTCCTGAACCAAGATGAAAATGAGACTGCACACGCTATAGAATACAGTGGCCCCTCCACTTTTGTGAGGGTTTGGGGCACAGAATCCTCATGAAAGTGAGAAAACTGTGCCCGCCTCCCACTCCCTTCTGGGGCTCCTTTTCCCATTCCCTTGCCTTTTGCATGCCAGGACCAGATGCAAGGGAGCTCCAGAGGGGAAAAAGATGGCATGCATGAGCTCTTTCTCTCCCCCCCGCCCCGCCATTCCCTTGCCTTTTGTCTGGTCACTTGCCTTCCTTTTCTGCACCCAGCGAAACACCAGGGAATAGGAGGAGGAGAATGAGGGGAAGGCACACCCATATCTTGTGAATAATCAAAGTCACAAAGGTCAAACACATGAATGTGGAAGGAGGATTGTAATCCTTTTTCTTAGGATCTCTCTGAAACTATTGACCATTGGCCAATAAAGCTGTAGTGTCACTGCTCATTTATACACTTTGTCCAGGAAAGGGGACTTTTAAAACTGAGAAATAGTTCTTCTGGTCTTAAATATCCACAGTATGTTTTTTCCCCCCTAACAAACGCAGTATCACAACTTCCTTCGATACCGTTAAGTACATGTTTTTCCTTCAAGGAAGCATTCATAATTAACAGAGAGTTGTGCAAATCTGATTATAGCCTTACCAAAAATACTGTAAATGATTCCAAAGATCATTATTCAAAGCAGACATATTCCCAGAAGTTGTTGGCTGTGACTGAGAAGCAACTCCTTCAGGTCTACAACTGCAAAAACATACTAGCTAGAGTTGGTAGCATGAGCACTGACCGTCCTGAGGTCCCTTTTTTGTTTACAGCGTGTATAATTAGTATTTGAATAGCAGGTGGTCTGTTTGCGATTTCAGCAGGATTTACATCTAATCTTTCAGTCTCCTTTTATGAAAAAAATGTGCAGTCCATGGGAGATTTATTCCTTTATTTTTGGTTTGTGTGTTTTGCAGAAAATGTGGACTATCTGAAAGGAGGAGCAAAAATGGACTCTGTGACAATTCTAAGGTTCTGATAAGTCCATATTGAAACTTCTGGTTGTGTGTGTGCACACAAAAACAAGTTTAGATTCAGAGCTTAGAAGTACATGTGCACAAGCAGAAATTTAGAATCAGAGCTTAGAAGTAATGGGCTGAATTATATTGGTTAGTCCCAACTGAAATAAGACCCATTGAATCAAGTACTGAATTGTGAATCAACACATTGATACATCCCATTTATTCACTAGCTCTACTTGAATTGGAACTAAAAGTAAAATTCAGACTGAGTTACAAGTAGCATGATGTAGTGCTGAAGAGGCACTTTTCATGAGTTACCTATAAATGATCCCTCTTCCAGGTAAAAAGGATGTAATGAAGTCATATTACAAAAGAATGTAATGAGCAGAAGTAAGTTACTTTATCGGTGTAAATGTTTCTAGTTACTACTAAGGTTGCTTTTAAAGGGCCTCTTTAGATTTATTTTGACAAGAATTTTTCAGATTTTATGTTGCTCTTTTATCAGTCCTAGATCTTTCTCCTTTTCTGAAAAGTAATGAAGGAGTAACAAGTGGTGCAACCAGTAACATAGAGCGTGTTACAGTTTCAGCACTATGGTGAATAAAGACAACAAATTACTTTCCAAACCCTGTAATGACTAACAGGAAGAAATTAAAAATAGTTATTGTGGCCATAGAGTGCTTTGAAGAACATTACAATCAGTAAATGCATAGGAGCAAAACTAGATTTGGGCACTAGATATGGAGGGGCCGCCTAAAATTGCAGTCCTATGTCAGATTCTCAACTTTCTTCCTAAAAAGTTTAGATGACTGTATATGTGTGCAGAACACCCTTTTCGTCTTGATGACTGCAGTCTCTTGAGTGTAATAAGAAGAAAGAGCCAGAAAATGACCATAGGACCTAATGAGATAGAGCCATGTTGAAGAGAATGTTTTGCTTGGGTATAAAAAATGTTGTACGTTCCCTGCAATTTCAAGTTAAGATGAACATGCACAAAAATTCTGAGCCATGTTCCAAAACAGCTTGACATGTTCTGCTGATATGATAACAGCAGGAACACTAAAATAAGGTACAAAGAACAAGTGTCACATAACATAGTTTGTAAATAGTGCTCTTTCCTAATTTGTGAAGTTCTATGACTTTCATATGACTTGTTGCTCAGTTGCTGACACTGCATGTTTTTGTAAGAATTCTATATAAAGTTGGTTTAATTACTTGTTTGGAAGGAAGCCTGGGCTTCTAAATCAGAGTCCACCCAATGCTGCATTGTTAAATAAGCTGTTGATCTGCTGTCAGACTCTATTCATGAATCTTAAAGGGCTGGAAAGGCTCCTTCAGTACTTCAGGGCTGCATACCAGCAATGAGGAAGGCCAAGGCCAAATGCTCAGTGATGATTGGTGGCTCCAATTTCAAGGTGGTGGTGGCTCCATGCTAGGGTTTATGCTAAAAGAGCTATCCAAGGGGTTGAGCCTATTTGGGGGATTTGATCCCACTCCTTAGATAGAACTGATAAAATCTGGACCAAAACATGAAGTTGGATTCACTGTATAATCACATTAGAGCTGGTGGCTGTCACTGTAAATGCATAACAAGATCTCCTGTTTGTTTCTTCTAGCCCTCCTTTTTATTTTCCTCCCTCTCTCTCACCGTTTAGGTAGAGACTCTCACCCGTCTCTTTCCTTGGGTGTGTGGGGGGTATTGGAAAAGCGTTTGTGGTGCTGAGAACTTGGGCCGTGATCCATCCTTAGCTGGCCAGGCAATGGCTGATGGTGAAGGAGAAGGAGTATCGGAGGCGGTTTTTTAAAGGGAGGTGTGGTTTGACTGGAGCTGCTGAGAGGGAAGGTCCCCTGAAAAAGAAGTACTTGAGGTGGGGACAATAGGGGTTGGAGAAACTCGCAAATAATCAAATCTGTGAAAACTAAACCTGCAAATGTGGAAGGCCAACTGTATAGTATATCCACGTTATTAGATCATCTGCTTTATCTGTAATATATTTTAAACAACTATAGCTCTTCATTACATTTCTTAAAAATTGTGACTTTTCTTTCAATTTGCTGGGGTTCATTATGTATTTTAGCAGAGCTCTGGTTGTGATTATGGCTTTTAACAAGTTCCTGAAGCTGAATTTTAGATTGCAAGTTCCTTGTTTTTTGCTTGTGTTATTCTGATCTGTAAATCATCTTACACCGTGATAAAAGTACAGCAGGATATCTCTGCAAAGAAAAACCATCAGGGACTCGTCTTTATAAAATGATGTTCAAAACATCCTGGCAACATTCCTGGAAATAAGCTTTGGTTTAATTAGTTCTTAACTTTCTTGAACCTCTGTTTTCATAGATCTTTTGCCAGGTTGCAAAGAAATTCACTCCTGCCTTCACTGGATTTCACTGCTTAAACTGGAGAAATAAAGCAGGTGCCTGTTGCAGGCTTGGGAGTCAGCTCTTTCTAGCCAGATAAACCTCCCTGTGTAAACAGAAAGGCCAGCAAAACAATCACTAGATAGGGTGATAAATGGCTTCAGAGGCTGGATATGTCTGCAAGAGCAAGTATAACCTTTGCCATCTAGTGAGTTTGTGGTAATCAGCAAAGCATTCCCTCTTGGCCCTGGGTAGATGTGACGTTCCCAGTTTTTTTCTAACCATTCCTTAGTCTTCTGAAGTGGCACAGCTCTTTTGAACCAAAACTCTGGGGATCTTCAACAACTCCTACATTCTGCAAGTTGCAGTCCAAAAAAGTATTTTTTCCAAGCTTTGCAAAAATATGTCATGTCCTTACACACACACACACGCCCCATCTCTTCTCATGCATTAATTCTTCCTTACCTTCTCTTTACTTTTGGAGCCGAACACTGTAAAAACAGCAATCTGAAAATCAGGAACCTGAAGAAGCAATGTTTGACCGAGCCAAGAAGCTGAGAAAGAGTAGCACTGAGGAGAAAGTAAAACTGGAGCAAAATTACACAGAAATGGCAAGGGGCAAGAGGGACTGTATGTTCTGTTGTCCTGATCCAACTGTCCATCCAACTGTCCTGATTCCCATCCAACTGTCCTGATTGCCCATCCAACTGTCCTGATTCCAGGATCGACAGTGGAATCTGCTGCCTTGGAATGTGTGGAGTCTCCTTCTTTGGAGGTTTTTAAACAGAGGTTGGATGGCCCTCTGTCAGGAATGCTTTGATGATGTATTCCTTCATGGTAGGCAGTTGGATTTGATGGCCCTTGGTCTCTTCCAACTCTACAATTCTATGATTCTATGATTTGGCAGGGACTGTACTGATTAATTCTCTGTTGTCCTGCTTTTTCATCTGCTTTGAAAATATCTGAGTTTCCCTATCCTCCTCTCACTTCCTCATTTTATCCTCAGCTTATTTCAGCCACTGCAAAATGAATTTAAAGTGCCTGTTGAGTACTTTGCACTCCATTAAATCAATAGTGAGGAGAGGACAGAACTGAATCTTGCCCTTCCCAGTAGACTCGGGCAAAAGCAAACTGCTGCAGCTTCTCCCGGCTTGTCTACTCGTCCTCATTAACTACTTCTGCCATCTGGACCACACTCTGATGTTGCTTGGCCACATGCGTCCCCGCTTTCATCTATGAAATGTTAGAGGGTAGGTTGCAAGGAAGGAAACAGGCTGGTGTGGGAGAAAGTGAAGGAAACATAAGTGTTGTCAAGTCTAGATTCCAGAGCTTGGCAGAGAAATCCTGCTAGGTGTGGCTTTTGCCATTACCGCGTCAAGGTAACCTGGAGAAATGAGGGTGAGGAAGTGTTTGTGGGACAGGGGTTTAATTTCACATCTTGATCTGAAGGTATCAATTTCTTTTAACTTTAGGATTCTTGTATGTATTGCACAGTATATGTTAAAAAAAAATACAGGGAGCGGAGACCAGTTTACTTTGGTTTGAAGAAATTCTGTCCAGCATTAGGTCATCGGCTGTGGGGGAGGTGGGAGGAAACAAGATAGTATCTGGTTTAAAATAGCTGGAATCATTTGTCAGCATAAGATGCGGTATTGTTGACCAGACCTTGAGCCTGTAACTTAAACAAACACCTCTGAGTGCATCCAGACTTGCAGGATTTCCTCACATTTGCTTAAAAAAAAACACACCATGTAATGAAGGCAGTTCCATGCATAATCTAAAAAGGAAGTTTGCTTTATTGTTTCAGAACTATTGTTTTTCCTAACATACAGTGCTGATTGATTAAAAAGCACGCACCATACCACTAAATACAATATTCATTCATCATGCTGCTTTCACACGTAACGCAAAATTAAACTTTCCCAGACCGTTGGTACCATCAGATGTTTTGGGCTGCAACGCCCATCACACCCAGCTTGCATTCCCTTTAGCCAGCGACGATGGGACCTGTAGTCAAAAATATTTATTTTATTTATTTATTGGACGTATACCCTGCCTTTCCCCTGAATTGAGATCCAAGCTGGCTTACTGTAATTTGAAACATGACCAAACTAAAATATTATTTTACAAAACTTTTAAAAATTATTATAACAATATTATTAAAAAAAACCAGGGTTAAAAACATACTTAAAACATAATTACCAATAAAAAGAATAAATAGTAATAAAAATATGGAGGGCAGAAAGGTTTGGGATGAGTATACTGAGCTGTGATTTAGCTCAGAGGGTGGGAATTGCGTGGCCCTCCAGATGCTGTTGAACTGTCATTCCTAGCAGCTCTAGGAGTTGGAGTTCAACAATATCGAAAGGACTGCACAATTTCCACCACTTGTTTAGCTGCTAAACATCAGCAAAATGTGGATGAACTGTCTCCTTTTGGGCTTGAGCACATCCTTCTACTTTCATCCACCTGGAAGTCTAAACATAGCTGTAATGTACAGTGGGAGTTACTTTTTAGTAAATATGTAGCCAATTTGATGAACATCTCTATGATTCATTAGCTACAGCTTTAATGGGCTGACAGACCAAACTGAAACTTTCCTGTAACTGCTCTGTGCAGGAGTTTCGGCTGTCCTTTTGTCCTGCCACCTCCTTTTTCAGTATCAAACCGCATTTGTTTTTTCTTAGTTTTATGATAAATTTTCAGCATTTCCCTTCCTGCATATATTTTATTTGATTTGGTTTTTTTTAGTGGTTGATCTCCACCACCAAAAATTGGGAATGTATTACAACCCTTCTGCTATTTTATTTTGTTTTTAGAAGAGGAAACAGAATCCTTTTTCACAGATGATGGCAAAGACTGAATCTGAAGCCTCATACATGCAAATACAGTCAGCCTTCCAAATTTGTGGGTATAACTTTCATGGTTTAGTTTATTTGTGAGTTTGTCCAACCCCTGCTCTCACCCCACTTCAAGCTTTTCTTTTCTGAGGGAATGTTCTCTCTTGGCAGCTCCAATCAGGCCATGAAGCCCTTTAAAAACCTGCCTCAGGTCCTCTTGGTCCACTCTCCTCCTTCATCAGCTGTTACCCTGATTTCTGGGGTCCCTTGGGGGACACCTCAATGTGCTCCACGTGATGGGGAATGGAAACTAGCCAGAGCACAAGCAACAGCAATGCAAGAGACAGGGTAACCTAGTGGAGTCTTTTTACCCAGTTTTTACGGGGTCAGGCCAAGCCAAAAACCAAACAAGAATGTCCAATAAATGATTTTATTGAATGCAAGTCTCACGCACCAACGCAATCATGTGCACACCCACACCCAAGAGCTATTAAGAAACAAAAAAGAGGAAATTGGATAGGGGAGTATTGGAGGGGTACAGTTGGGGTAATACTGCACCTTTTCCTGAAGTCCTTGGTCTGGGAAGGCAGCGGAGAAGTGGGGCTCAGCATGGAGAGGGCTGAGGGGATCACTCAACAGACAGAGCAATGGTCTGCTGGGGTGTCCGGGAGTGATCCAAAGAACCACTCAAAAACTGGGATGATTTGTAGGGGAAAAAGTACCTGGAGGACTAATCCTTTCCCGGGGAGAACAATGGGTGTTGGAGCGATAACGAAGCTCCACCATGGCAATTTCCTTTGTGTGATGGGATTGCAAGGTGTTGCCAAAGTCTCAGGATCTTTGGCTGTGTTAGTTTGTGGTGTGACTTCATGTAAATAGTCCTCACCTGATAGACTATTTGCTCAACTTGGGGCAGACACACTAATCCCCTCAAGTCGGCGTCTCGGGGCTGAGGACCCTTGGTTTATTGTGGGTTTACACATCTTGAGGTCTCCTGGAGCTACGTGACTGGGGATTTTACTGGCCTGACCTGGTTTTTGATCTTTGACCATTGCTGCCTACTTGCCCATCCGGGTGACCTCTCAGGCACATTGAATCATATTTTAATATCAGAATTGTAGACCGTGGGATAGGGTTTTTCCAGTGAGATAACACAGCCACTGCCTGGCCAGCTTAGGGAGGCTTGCACCCCAATTTCTCAGCACAACAAACCATTTCCTGATTCTCTCACACACATCCAAGGAAGGAGATAGGTGTGAGAGGGGACGTTTAGGGCCACCATGCTACCCCCCCCCTTTCCTTCTCCTTTCCCTGACCTGGTTTGGAACCTGGGTGCACATTCTCCCCACCATGCCTTGGCCCTTTCCCACAGATGCACACATTTTGATATTTGCAGTTTTTCCGCTTTTGCAGGAATCCCGCACCCCAACCCTAGCGAATGTGGAGAGCCCACTGTAGCGTTCTATACCATTGACTTATGGTGTGTGCAAGGTTCAGTGCTGTTACCCTGCTGAGAGACAGAATTTAAATGTAATACAGTCTTTAAAGTACGGAAAACATATGTAAATTGAATTAAAACACCTCTCTTTTGTTGCTCCTTTCGTCAGAGATATTCTTAACTGTCCTGATTTGGCAGGGACAGTCCTGATGATCGTCTTTATTTCCACTTTTTGAGCTGCTTTTTAAAAAATCATAGTTTGTCCCCTTTCTCCTCAGCATAGTTTGGTTGCTGCAAACTGACTTCAAAGAGCAAAAGTACTTTTCCATCAATAAACTCGACAGTGGGAAGGGACAGGATGGGGCAGAATCTTGCCATTCACAGGAGACTCGAGCAAAAGCAAATTGCAACGGTCTCTCCCAGCTTGTGTGTTCTTTTTCATTAATAACATTTGCCATCTTGACCATGCTCTGATATTGCCTGGCCAACTGTATCTTTGTTTTCATCTGTAAAAAATTGGACGGTCTAAGATATCGATTTCTGTTGTTAAAATTCTAGAGACTCCTGACATGAAAATGAAATATGACAAGAAAGCATTTTATTTAAAGTATTATGTTCTCATTAGGAATGAAGGAAGCTGCTGATCTTTGCTGTTACACTCTTGTTCTACTCTTGACCTGGAAAGAGGAAGATAACATGACTACTATCACTGTGACCATGTGTCAGTAGCCAAGAATTCTTTAAACAACTGCTCCATGTGCTTCTGAATCACATACTGGAATCCCAAGCTACATCTTGGGGCGGGGCCCTTTTAACTCTTGATTTCATATAATGTGGCCAAATTGTCTAAATTGTCAGTCTGATTCAGAATCTGTCTGTCTGTTGCTGACCTGAATCTGCTAACAGCTACCAAATTGTGGCTGTGGAGCTGAGTATGTTAGGATTCTGTTGCTGGATATTTTTTAACAGTAGCACTACAGACTTCATAGAATCATAGAATCATAGAAATGTAGAGTTGGAAGAGACCACACGGGCCATCCAGTCCAACTCCCTACCATGCAAGAATACCCTCAAAGCACTCCCGACAGATGGCCATCCAGCCTCTGCTTAAAAACCTCCAAGGAAGCAGACTCCACTACACTCCGAGGCAGCATATTCCACTGCCGGACAGCCCTGACCATCACGAAGTTCTTCCTGAGGTTCAGGTGGAATCTCCTTTCCTGCAGCTTGAATCCATTGCTTCTTGTCCTGGTCTCTGGAGCGGCAGAAAACAAGCCCTCTCCCTCCTCTACGTGGCATCCCTTCAAATATTTAAACATGGCTATCATGTCCCCTCTTAACCTTCTCTTCTGCAGACTGAACATACCCAGCTCTCCAAGTCTATCCTCATAGGGCATGGCTTCCAGGCCCTTCACCATTTTGGTCGCCCTCCTCTGGACCTGCTCCAGCCTGACCATGTCCTTCTTGAGTTGGGGTGCCCAGAACTGGACACAGTATTCAAGATGAGGTCTAACCAAAGCAGAGTAGAGTGGTACCAGTACCTCCCTCGATCTAGACACCACACTCCTATTCATGCCTCATTACAATTTTTTTTAACAAGTGCCATCATGCCCAGGCCCAGAAGCAGATGAAAGGCGCTAACTCCATCTCAACTGCTGCCAGTCAAGAGGGACATGGGGGCGGGAGGGCGATTTGCCCCCGGCGGCGATGTCTTTGAGGCATCCCGGCCTGTAGCCATGCCTCCCCCGCCCGTATGCCCTGGCCACGCCCCCACACACCTGTGCACAGTGGCCACACCCCTTGTACCATAGCCCCGCCCACTCCCACCCCCCCCTCCACGTACTCCAAGCTCTGCCACTGACTGCTGCCGCCCTGGCCTCAGAGGGAAAAAAAAGAAGCGGTATCCATCCTCTTTTCCTTTTTATGTCACGTCTTAATTGGATTGTAAACCTGAGGGCAGGGAACCAGATCTGTTTTTGGTTGGTCTTTTATTTGAAAAGCCCCATGTAAAGTGATGGTGCTCTGTAAATAAATGATCATCATCATTTATTGTCATCTGTGTGTTTAGCATTAAATCTAGAACCTAGCGATATTAATATTTTTAGCTGACTTTCACATCCCTTGCTCAAAGCAACTTATAGCAACGTCAGGGCAGGAAATTACATAATTAAAAAAGTCCAGATAATTATATATTATCTCAAAGTTTACATAATCATGTGTGTATATGTGCCTTCAAGTTGCCTGTCTACTTATGGCAGCCCCATGCATTTCATAGGGTTTCTTTAGGCAAGGAACACTCAGGCCATTTCCACGTGAGAGGGGAGGAGCGGTTCACCATATATCAAGAGCGGTGTTTTTATACTCTGATTCAGAAACTGTGCTGTCTGCACCCACCCACCCCCATTTACTTTGTACTACTGCAGAGAACAGTAGTTGCTGCATCCACAACAGCAAGTCCCTGGCCACTCCCATTCCCCTCCCTCACCCCGCCCCGCCATCGCTGATTGGTCTGTTTTTTTAAACACACACACACACACACACACACACACACATTTTTTACACGTTTCTGTGTTGCTACGTTTGTGTGTAGAAATGTATGTTCATTGATACGTGGAAAAAAAACGGTCTTAACAGTCCATTACCAGATCCACTCTCTTCCCACTGTCTGTTTAATGCATGAAGACAATAATGATGGCAGCCTGTCCTTTGATGGACTGAGAGAGATAGGGACAGAAATAACAGAAGGGACAGCCTGGGAATGCCACTAGCCGGCCACTTCTGCAATGTGAATCGATGCTACGCTTCTGCATGTAGGCGAGAACCGAAGCAGAACCGGTTTGGGAGATTTACATGGGAGTTTTTCCAGTTTTCACATACAGCGGTTTTGCATCACAGTGAACCGTAGTGAACTGTTCTAGGAGCTGAAAACATGCAGAACCACGAGGAAAACTACAATGCTAAAATGGTTCAATGTGCAGATGGGAGGGTAAGAATTTGATGCTGCTATGATGTATTAACCTCGTGCGGATATGGCCTCAGAGGTGGTTTTGCCAGTTCCTTCTTCTGAAACATAGCCTACAGCACCTGGTATTTGTTGGTGGTCTCTCATCCCAGTACTAACTAGGGCTGAGCCTGTTTAGCTTCCAAGATCAAACTGGATCTGGTACCCTTAGGGTATTCAAACAATAGGCTAGATATCTCATAGAAATAAAGTGTTTCTATGAGCATTTAGCCTATTGTGCGAGCAACATGCAAAACAAAACAAAAACGACCCCTGGGAAACCTTGGGGGCCGCATGTGGCCCTATGTTCTGCAGTTTGCTCAGTCACGCTCCAAATAAACTCATGAAAAATGTGAATTCCTGCAAAGAATTCTGGGTTCATGAAAACATGGACTCTTGAACAACTTATCTTGCCTATTTTCATGGCCATTGATGCTACTTTGGGAACTACGGTGAAGAAACAGCATGCTCTAACCATTTTTCTAAAAGCATCGAGAACAAAAAACACAAATTAATAGGAGACAGCAATATTGTGAATCTGTAGGGTAATAAATTTGGAGCATTTTACCTTGTTGTCCATGTATATGTCTTTAGGAGTTCTACTTACAGTCTCCATTTCCTTTATTTCTATGGCTTGTCTTTGCCTTTAAATATATCCTGTGTCCCGTTTGTTCCTTTTCGTACATTTTTTTCTCCTTCTGACGGTTTAGTTTATTGCCTTACAATTCACCTGGCCTTCATCATCCACTTTATGATCTGATAGAGAAACATGGCCTCTCCACAGTCGACAAGTTGACAAAGCAGTTTCAGCCTTGAATTACTTGTTTGTATGCAGGGAGCTAACAGCTGACAACTCAAATTTCTCTTCAAGGTTGTAAATGCATAACATTTACTGGAATACATGCAAAGAAAGAGAAAACTGGAAAAAAATGGTGGGGGCAAATAGTCACGTCCACTTGAGAAATGGGACAAATACATCCAGACTGGAGTACTCGCCATGTTGACTGGGGAAATTTGGGAGTTGTAGTGTAAATAAGTAATTTTTCCAAACTATGGTCTTAATACTCCAGACAGCAGCAAGGGGGCTCACGTGGTTGAATGCCCCAGCATTAAGAACCAAATATGAAGCATTCCTTCTTCCCATACAAGTAATTGTTATGGAGAAGTAACCAAACCTATTCCTTGACACTCTAGTTTTCTATGTGAGGAAAGATTCTGCTGAAATATAAAGTCCTTTGGTAGGACATAAAGAAGCAGGGGAAGGAAAGCTTGATATATAGGGTCCCTCCAAAGGAAAGGAAGGATTCCTGCTGCTTTTTAACATGCTTTAGTCAGGTGTAGACTTTCTCCTTTCATTATCAGGAGTTAATGGATTATGCTTCCAGAGTCACAAAGCTCCTGGCATTTTTACAAAAAAGCAATAATTCACACCAGGTTATCCTAATCTCTGCCTTCCCCTCCCCATTTCCTGCAGCATTAATGTCATTTCATGCGAACTTTGGCACCAAGCGCCAAGAAATTAAATCAAGTAAATCCCACTTTTGTGAATGAAATCAATTAGCAGATGGATTTGGTTCCAGCAATTATGAATCAAACTGTAGCTGCAGCTGACTTGCTCAAGCAGCTGATGCTAATGTTCTCTTCAGCTTAGATTTGCACAGTATTAACCATCTTTTTATTGCTAAAAAAAATGAATAATTTTACGGGTAAAAAGGACAAACTTGGAAGCATTAAACATACAGCCAGCTCTCTACATTTGCAGGTTCCACTTTTGTGGATTTGATTATTCACAGATTCTTTGCTGTCATCTCTGCTGCCTCCCTATGCCATTTTTAATATGGACTACAAGCCTTGTGAGACTGAGAAACTGCGAACAAGGCCTGTAAGTCCCTCTTTAAAATGGTGTGGGGCAGCAGTGGAAGTGGCAGTCAGCCCCCCCAGCTACCCAGTTCTGCCTTGTGAAGGAACCCTGATGCCTCAAAGGAATTCATGGTGGGTTGAATATGGTGATTGTACTTTTTTGTGTATTAAATATGGTTTGGGAGAGCCTAGAGTTATTCACAGTTTTTCCACATTCACGGGGGTCCTGTGCCCCTAACCCTAGTGAATCTGAAGGGATGACTGTACTTTTTTGAAGCAGCAACTTGACAATGGGCCCTTTTACACTATATAATTATAACACTATTATTCCACTTAAAGAACCATGGTAACACCCTATGAAATCCTGGGGTTTGTAGACTGTTGAAACTCAAGATCTCTCTAGTAGAGAATTCTAAACAGCCCTCCCTAAACTGCAGATCTCAAGATTCCATAGGATGGATCCATGGCAGTTATAGTGGAATCATAGTGGATATAGTTGGGTAGTGCGAAGGGGTCCCAGGTCAGATCTGATATGAATGATATTTTTGCTCTGAGAGGTAATAAGGCACAGACTTGACATAAGCTTGAAATCCAAAGCCTTGAGTAGGAGCAACATTAAGGCCATCCAAAGGGGCTGGGGAAACATCATTCAGAAACGAACAGCATCTCCAGATATACTGAGGCTGACCATTCATCCAACTAACCTAATATTGCCTGCCCTGACTAGCAGCAGTTTTCTATTTCTATCTCTGCAGATCTCTGGAACTGAAACGGAAAACTTGGGTTTACAAAATTAGTGCTTTTCATCATTGAAATCCTATGGCCTGTTTATGCATCATTGGTGGATTTTAGTCTCTCTTAGCCTTACAGAATCAGACTTGTTCCAGATCCAACACTACAAATAGATAGTGGTCTTTGGTTCGCCTTCTCTAGTATCTCCCGACTAACACTGGTTCTTCGTGTTCTGTAGCAGTTCTGCCTTCACAGCCTGAGGTCTTTTAAGCTAGAGATTCTTTGTACTGAACCTCTGGGGCTGGTATGCGCATAATGCATCTTTGCTACCGGTAAGCCACAAGTTCCCTCCATCACAGCAAGACAGTTTTTAATTGCAACATAATGCAGGTCAGCTGACCCAGTGGTTATGTGATTGAGAATGAGTGGGCAATATCCAAAGTGATTTTATAGACTCCTGAACTTTTCAGTTAAATGAAAAGTGAGTAGACACATTCAAGTGTAAAGATATATCACTGAATACCAAAGTCAGAACCATCCACAGCATTGTATTTCTGATTTCTATGTATGGTTGTGAAAGCTGGGCAGTGAAAAAAGCTGATTGGGAAAAAAAATCAACTGATTTGAAATGTGGTATTGAAGAGAGTTCTGCAGATACCATGGACTGCCAAAATGATGAATAAATGGGTCTGAGAACAAATCAAGCCTGAACTTTCCCCTAGGAGCCAAAATAATGAAATGGAGGCTATCATACTTTGGACATATAGTAAGACAACATGACTTGTCAGAAAAGACAATAACGGTTGGTAAAGCAGAAGGCATTAGGAAAAAAATAAGGAGAGATAGATTGATTCCATCAGGGAAGCCATGGCCCAGAGTTTACACAACCTTAGTAGGGCTGTTGATAACAGGATTTCTTAGAGGCATTTCATTCATAGGGTTGCTATAAGACAAAGTTGATTTGATGGTAATTAACAACAACAAACAATAATGTAGATACAAACTGGAGCATTCATGTGACAGTGGTTTTTGATTTCTAGCTCTCAGGTTGCTTGGGGTTTCAGTTCCCCACCATTGGCCATATTAGCTCAAAATTTTGCAAACCAAAATCCAAAAACACAGGGAGGAGCAAAGGCTGAGAACGAGGACACACAGCCTGTCAAAATCATTTAAAGAGTTAACTCCTGACACCTTCTATTTAAGCAGAAGAAGTTGTATGAAATTATAATTTATTGCAGCCAGGGCATGTTGCACCATAGGATACGAAACCAAAAAAAGTTGACAAATCGCTTGCTTGCTTGCTTGCTTTCGTTAGGAGTGGTTTCCATTTTTCTTTCAATCTGTGATGCAGTTGCAGTTCATAAACCAACTCCTGCTTTCTTTTTCCCTTTTCTTTCTGTTTGGCCTGACATCACTGCCACTCCAGCTCTTGTCAGTCAGACCTGCCAGCAATTGGCAGGTGGAGGAACAGTAATCTGAGCCGTGCTCTGCTCCTGTTGGCTGTTCTGAACCTCCAGCCCGGCTCCCTTCTTCGTGCTGGCGTTTCTCAACGGATCCACCTGCCTCACCGGCTTGTCACTGATTTGCTGGCTTCTGGTTTCTTTATGAAGTAGCAACATGCGTGATCTTTCTTCCTTTCCCCCCATAAACATGCTTACAGCTATCACAACAGCTATATCCTGCCTTCCTCTCCTATTTCAACAACTCTCCAAACAAGAAGGGATGTAAGCGAGGCTTTGCAGGAGATTTTGTAAGGTAAGCAGACTCTGAATACTCAGTGGTGAGACAAAGCAACAGGAGAGATGGGGCAGCAGAGAGATCTGGGTTTACACCTGCTGAAAGTGCTTAAAGTTCACTTCTTGGCAAAGTTTGTGAGAAGTGGGAGGTGAAAATCTTAGGTATCCAGGTGGCCGTTGACTCTGCAGGACTCATAAAGTGAATAAACAAGCATTCAGGTGGTGAGACAAGGGATTTTTCCAACTCACTGTGCGAAGTTGGCATTCTCTTACAAACAGAAATGAGGTGAGACTTTGTTCAGATTTTGTCCATGTTTTGAAGCTCTGACTGAGGTAAGAAAGGTTTCTATGATGAGTTGGCACTTTACAGTTTTTCACTTGAGATGAAAAATTGCACGGACAGCCTGAAGCATTAAGCAAATTCTTCTGGTTTCAGGTAGTGAGCGGGATATGCTGAAAGATATATATCTCGTGGTAGGTGCTGTCTACCTTCGGTAATTCACCTGTGTATACCAGCTGTTTCAGATTCCTTTTGTACAAATGAAAATTTACGTTTTTTCCCCTCTGACTGGGGATGGGGTGACTTTAAAAGGAAAGATGATTGAGGAAGATAGTTTAAGCCTTTCCTCCCTGGTGCAGATGCCTGGATCTAGATCATGTATATTTTAAAAGAAAATGAGACTTAGAAGCACAGTAAATATTTCACATAATATATAGTTTTACACACATTTTTGCAACTGAGCTCCTGCGTCTTTAACAAATGTGAGGGAGGGAGGAATTGAACAGGTAGCTTTTACCCAGCAGGAGGAAACAGTGAAGGAAATTTTCTCCTGTTTATATGTTAACTGACTTTACTTACTATATGGAACATTGGGAGACACGTTTGTTTAACTATGTCCACCTGGTTAATATATAAAATAGAATGTAAGGACCTGATTTTCACTTCAAAAGGGGCACGGTAGTGGACATAGTAGTGATGGGAGCTACTCCATTCTATGTTTGGCCTATTCATGGTTGCTTACCCAGGGTCCTTCTCGTCCTTTATTGGATGTGACACATTACGTATCCACTGTACATCCACTTCCACACTACACAGTTATAGCACTACGATTCCTCTTAAACTGCCATGTGGAGTCCTGGGAGTTGCACTCTGGGAGGGCTATTTAGAATTTTTAGAATTGCCAAAGTACGAACCTTAGGATTTCATAAGATGAAGCCATGGCAGTTATAGTGGAATCGTAGTGCTATAATTCTGTGGTGCGAAATAGCCCCAGAGCTTAGAAAAAAGCGACTGGGTCTTCTGGGTGGTAGAGGTAGGGAGTGTTCAGGTCCCCTTATCTTTGTGTTCTTCCTAAACAGCCTCTCCACACCAAGTCACATGCAGGCTGGGCAGGCACACGATTAAACTGATATGGTTGCTGCTCTCAACACCAGTTTGGCTCTCAAACTTGTAGCCGGAACTCGGAAAAGTTAGGGTTTTTTGAGCTCCAGCTCCTCCAACCTAACTGGTCATATCGCTTGGAGGATTCTGGAAAGTGTTGTCCAAGAAAGTAATGTTTCCTAAGTACTTTTGCTAGAGTTGCATTACGCTTATGAATTGAGTTTAATTATATCAGGTGAAATAAGGTTGTGAAGATACGACTACTCGTATTTTTGTTCTTTTTTTTCCTTTCTGGTTTGCTTGAAGAAGATGGCAGTGTAAAACTGGGCACACAGCTGTGCAGTTTTTTAAAATGAGAGTTCAAATTGTTTTAAATAAAAGAGACCCTGGGACTTATGGTTACTTGAGAGGCTTACTTTCATACTTGGAAACACTGTCCTATGTTATTGGGGTTTTGAACTGGTGATTGTACTTATTTGAGAATGAGAGGAAATCACTTTGCACATCCTTAGGGGAACTGTTGTCTTTCATTGTTTCTCAGGTTGCAGAGGCGACTCTGAAAACTTAACTAAACTCTGCCTCAAACAAAGCCTTAAGGGCATATAATAATAGCATTGTTGATTAGGGCTGTGGAATTAAATTGGATTATCTGGGACAAAACTGCTGGTGGCTAACAGTCTGGCAAGTGTTTATATTGTATTTAATACTGTTTAGTGAAACATAGTAATGCAAACATGGCCATCTGAATGTGATGTAGTATTTGAGAGAGAGAAATCTGAGTTACAGAGATGCTGCAGTTTGGTACTGTAGATCTGTGAGTGTGCAGTGCTTCGGTGTTTCAATGGGCTATCTAAGATGATACTCACTTGTCAATGACATGATGAAACAACTTTTGGATGCTGAAGTGTTGACATTAAAGTTGATAGAACATTGCGGTCCAATTAGTAGGTGGATACATGTAGTAGAAGAATGGAAAGTATATAAGATAACTATAACTTTAAAAACTCAATATTCTCACTTTCTCTTGTAGGAAGACTACTTGGTGTTTTCTAGAAATCTTTCTGGAAATGCTGACAATATTGGGTTGGTCTTGAACATTTATTTGAAATGTGAATGTTGGCAATTATTTCTTTAGGTGGAAGGAAACGGAATATCATGACTGTGTTGTTTTATAACCCCAAATTGCATATATTCATTCACTGATGCAAGAAAAAAAAAACACTATTAAATAAAAATATGTAAGAATTTTGAAGCAATGTTTTCCAAGTACCAGAGTACAAGTACTGAAATGATGTGTTTGTAGGGGAGAATAAGGGCTCGATGACATTTCTTTGCAAAATGAATAAATTGGTAACTTTGTCTGATTTTTGTGTAGTGAATAATATTTGCTCATTACTTTTGCATGACCTAGAAACCCCAGAAACTTTGGGGAGAGGAACTTTGAGAGAATCTTTTTTTCGCCGATTTTAAGCCACAGTTCTTAGTGATAGGAATGGCCAATGGGAAAAACTGGTTAACATGTTATCAGCAACAGTTCTTATTTTAAAAAGTAACTATCCACACCCTGAAGTGTCCCTCACTGATAGAACCTTCCCAAACATTTATCTTATTTGAGTAATGAAATGTAAAAAACCAATAGGTATTTTGTTGGGTTCTGCGAATTAAGGTTTTGTTGCAGGTTGGTGGAGTCAGGTAAGAATGGATATCTGATACACAACCTTTTTTAAATAAAATTGTGGTAACTGGAAGTTCCCCAAAAGAGAGTGTATGGGGGGGGGGCGAGTCCATGTATTTCTTGAGCAATTGGGATATGTATTCCTCTTTGCTCCCAAATACAGAAGTTATGTCCTTACTTTAATATATTTTTTTTAGCATTTGCAATCAAGTGGTTAATGAGGAGGTTTCATTCATCAAGCTGAAGAGATTGTAAGCCATATTTGTGACTAGTGACTTTTCCATCCTGCCCTTCTTCCAAGAAGCTCAAAGTAAGCACACACGGATTTTCCTAGACTCCCATTTTATCATTGCAGTAACCCTGCAAGTAGGCTAGGCTGATCCTGAATCAGGTCATTAGAACACAATGACATTTGCTGTTGTGTGAACAGAACCAGCGGTAGCAGTTTTTCCAGGTGAATTAATTCCGATTTAAATACTTCGATTAGATGAATGTGGTATAGGGCTGACGGTTAGTTGATAAGACAGGCTTATGGTGCAGCATTCTTCTTAAAGCCCAGTGTGTTTCTGATGGGCCTGGATACTCTTCAACTTGCATTGGCTATACAGTCCCACAGCTGTGGTGCCACCCTGATTTACACTGGATGAGATTGCATAATATAATGCACCTTTATCAAACCGCTTATCAAACTATGCAGTCATAGACTTTGAATCATGACTTAATTACTGGCTAGGCTTTCAGTTATCATAGTGAAAGGATTAAGTTGGATTTGGATACAATATACTCCTATCAATCTCCGCTGCTGATTTTTCCAGGAATTTTGTCAATTGTCTGTGATGGCTGGGTTTCTGGGAGAGGTTTCTTCCACTTTACCAAATCAACAGGCCGTAACGTGGCTGACACACAATTTTGTATTGGGAAAGAGTGTAACCACTCACATCTGGAGAATAATGAAAATTTGGTGGGAATGGAGGTGAGAACACTAGGTCTTATGTTCTAATTCTAGTATCTATACATTTAAAAAGGGTTGGGTTGCAGAAAATGGGGTTTTTCCTTGGGACTCTGGAGAGCCACTGCCAGTGGAGGTAGACAAGAGGTGGGAATCATGCAGCCCACAGTCCATTTTTGTGGCCCTTGGAGTCCTCAGAACAGATGAACAAACATTCTGTCAAAAAAATTTTTTCAGATATTTTGGAGAACCACACCTATGAGCATGATTCTCCTCTAAAATAAGACATGTTCCAGTTTCATGCCCTTCAGCTGTTCTGATTTGTCAGGGACAGTCCCAATTAATCCTCTGTCATCCCACTTTTCAGCTGCTTTTCAAATATTCCAGTTCTCCTCCTTCCGCTTTTCCTCTTTCTTTGGATTACTTGTTGCTGGAAACTGAGTTCAAAGTGCAAATGTCGTTTACACTCAATTAACTCACAAGCAAGGAGGAAGAGAGGAGGTGGCTGAATCTCACCCTTCCCTGTAGCCTCTGGCAAAAGCAAATTGCTGCAGCTTCTCCTAGCTTGTCTGTTTCTCCTCATTAACAATTTTTGCCATCAACTCTGAAATTGCTTGGCCACGTGTGTCCTGGTTTTCATTTGTTAAATGCTGGAGGGCATACAGTCTGTTTTAGCTAAAATTAAAGTTGTTTTTAAAAAAGCAAAAGTGAATGTGATTTGAGTCTAAAAAAAAGAAAGAAAAAAGAACGAAAAATAACCACTCTAGAATCCTGTACTTTCTCTAGAGCTGGTATAGATAGTATTGGACTAGAGGGACAAGGAGCCTGACATGGTTCAAGGTAATTTCCTAGGAGAGAACTGGTATAAGGAAGTTTCTTATTAACAGACTGCATCTTCCGTGGCTTTAAAAGGCAAACAGTTTTCGCGACTCTTGGGCTAGTGATTGTGTTGGACAAGAATAAGCAGCAATGTTGGACCATAGTCACATTCTGCTATTGTGCTGGCCAGATCCTCCATTCTTGACCCCACAGGACTGATCTTGAAATGGACATACAACATGCTACTACATTTTCACATTGCGTGTGCGTTTCCCAGTGGGAAGTGGGGATGATTCCATATTTCCAGTTGCTAATGAGTGACACGTACACCATTGTTTTGGGGGTAATGAGTGCCATTCCTTTGGTAAACTCGGTCCAGGAAGTGGTTCTGAACTATTTGGTCCAAAATTCCAGTTAATAAAGTAGACTATGAAATTGATGATGATGATGATGATGATGATATATAGACACTGATATTGGTAACAGGTAGACACTGATACAATTTTTGCCATGCTATGTAGCCTTGTCATCTACAGAGCCAGTAACAGTTTTGGAAGGAACAATTTTGATGGGGAGGGGCAAAGGAAAGAAAGAATAAATGCCCGGTTAGGTTTTCATCCCTCTGACATTCTGATGAGGATACTATATTCACTCAGATTGCAAGGTTGTGAAATAATAAATATATGGAAAAGATCAAAGCACTATCATTGTGGTAATTTCCCCCCATCATACTGAAATATATAACTGGGTGGATTAAATTTAATAGCAAAAACTGATCATTTGCTCACTTTCCTCGTGGAGTACTTGCAGCACAAAGAGGTCATAGAATAATTACTTAAACTAACTGGTATTTATGAGGGCAGTCTATCAGCAGAGACTCTTCAGGCCAAGATAGCTTCCCTTTGCTCAATAGAAATTAACAGGAGGGGTTTGATTTGTCACTACATTTAAAAAAGGAAGTGCAAAAAAGAGAGAGAAGATGAAAGAATTGAGAAACCACCTGGAATTCTTACTCTTCTTTTATGTCCAGGTTAAGCTCATAAATACCAGATCTCAACAGTTTTGCGTGAAAATTTCCTGCGTGCCTCCACAAAATTGGTCTTGTCATTTCCCCACCAGCTATCATCTAATATTACCCTGTTACAGGGTAATATTACAGATTCAAACAGAAATTTTCTTTACCAAGTAGTGCAGAAAAAGGATAAAAGGATTTCCCTGCTAATTTGATAGACTGGTATTTAAAGTATTACTATTTTCTTCACTTTCACTCTGTGCTTTGGTGGCATGATAATCCTGCTTATCTTTTGTGATGTATATTGCCCTCCAGTTTTGGATAGGTCCCAACAGGAAACTAAGGGAAGACAAATTATCAGTGCTTTCACATCAATACCAAGGCTAAGCCTTTCTCAGAGCACAAGTTTAGACCAGATGACATGAGAACAGATGAAAGCATCCCTGTACAGAAACAGAGCATATTTCTCTCAGTGAGCTTGGAAAAGTTCCCTCTTGGACAGCAACCACCCAAAACCCCAACACTTATAATCCTCAAAGCTCTACCTGTTCCCAGCTAATGGATTCATTCTTTCAGGGACAAGATACTGAAAGCCACCCCAGATTTTGCTTGAGTCAACAGTATTCTCTCCATTTCTATATTTCTTTATTCAAATCCTTCATTTAGTGACTTGGTGCTTCTCATACAACTGTTAAAGCAAGGAGCACTACCAGAAAAAAATAGTAGTAAATAATAGATTATTCATCATTGTGACTCTGTAGAATACAGTTCTCTCTCCACATTCGCGGGTTTCACTTTAGCTAATTTGATTATTTGTGGGTGCCTGCTTGCCCCCCCGTTCTCCCCTTTCCACCCCATTCCCACCTTCCTTGCTCCTTCCATTCTCCCTGCCCCCGGTGCAGGCATGCCCTGCGCTGGCGGCAGGAAGGTCCAGGGAGGGCAATCACCAGTTCCCCGCACTCCTCCCACCACCCCTGCTGCTGCTGCAGGTGCGGGCACCAGGAAGGTCCAGGGAGGGCGATCGCCAATTCTCTGTGCTCCTCCCGCCGCCGCCGCCTCTGCCGCAGGTGCAGGCGGCAGGAACGTCCAGGGAGGGCAATCACCAATTCCCCACGCTCCTCCCACCGCCCCCGCGGGTGTGGTTACACCCCGTGCCAGCGGCAGGAAGGCCCAGGGAAGGCAATCGCCAGTTCCCTGCATTCCTCCTGCCACTGCAGCCAGTGTGGGTGCACCTCATGTGGGTGGCAGGAAGGTGCAGGAAGGCGATTGCCTGTTCCCTGCCTCCCTGCCTGGGTGGGTGCACCTGCTGGGCAGAAGCCTGTAGGGAGGGCGCCCTATTCACGATTATTTGACATTCACAAGGGATTTGTGTCCCTATCCCTCGCGAATGTGGAGGGCCTACTGTACTTGAGAAGGGCCATGGCTTGCTTGTAGCCATGTGGAATGCAGAAGTCACTGTTTGGCATTTTGGTATTTGTTGTTAAGTCAGCTTTGACTTATGACAGACCTGTCAATGAGAGACCTCCAGGATCCTTGATCATTAGCTGCCCTGTTGAGGTCTTGAAAACTCAGGGCTGTGGCTCCCTTGAATCAGTCAATCCACTTGTAATGCGCTCTTCCTCTTTTCCTACTGCCTTCCACTTTACTAAGCATTATCATCATTTCTAATGAGACATGTGCTTGGCATTAGGGATATGAAAATATTTCAGTAATGATTTCATTGTGTTCCCCTGAATCTTACCTGTATTTTCTCCCTGTTCTTGTTTCTCATTGTGTTGTGAAATTTTGTATGCGTGGTATCATTTGCATGGAAATTTCTGTGTGTTTTGATACACTGTTTGCCAAAGGCAGGTATTTTTTGCGCACTGGTTTTCATTTTCTCATTCACTAAAGCATGCTGGTGAACACTTTCCAAAGATAGGCATTTATTACTGTGTGTACTTATTTGAAGGTAATTTTAGAACAAAAAAAGGAAGGAAAATTTGTTTCTTTTGGCTTCTTCACCGTGATGGGAACCCAAAAGATGTGAGAAAACTTTCATGAATTATCATGTATGAATTGGATAAATGCATTAAAACTTTTGGTGGATGCAGGTTTCTTTTCCATCCCTAGCTGGCACTTCATGTCTTGAAATCTAGGAAGATCTTAAATGGCAAAGCTAGGATTGCCCAGAAAGTGAGAGAGAGATGGACAAAGTGTCTGACCTGGTACAAGGCAACTTATGTTCATAACAAGCAGTTATTTACTTTGATAGTATAATACATTAACAAGCACAGGATTTAATTTGATTGATTTTAACCGTCAACAAAAAAATTAAAGCTATGCTTTTTATGGCTTAAAGACTGGTTTTGTGCTGGTGAGTTGACTATGCTAGGGTACGAAAAAGAAAATACAGTTGGCCCTGCTCATTCACCAGGGTTAGAAGCTCTGGACCTCTGCAAAAGTAGAAAAACTGCCAATATCATGAGCATGGGTGTCTGTGGAAAAGAGGCTGAGGCATGTTGGAGGGAACAGGCACCCAGGGTCCAAACCAGATCAGGAAGGGAGAAGGAAAGGGGGTGGATTGGCATTGTAGGCCTATACTTCCTCTCACCAATCTCCTTCCTTGGCTGTGTGGGGTAGCATTGGGAGAGGGTTTGTGATGCTGGGAAATTGAGCTGCAAGCAGCTGGTGATGGAGGAGAAGGACCAGAGGTGGATGTTTAAAGAGCCATGTGGCCTGATCAGAGCTGTCAAGAGGGAATGTTCCTTTGGAAAGGAAGCACTTCAGGTTTGGGGGCAAAGGTTGAAGAAACTTGCAAATAATCAAATCCATGAAAGTTAAACTTGCAAATATGGAGGGCCAACTATATTACATGTGGCCTTTCTGTCTAGGAAGAATAAAATTTTATTTTATATATTTCATCTCACCATTTTTTCCATGGAGCTCTGTGTCCCATATGTAGTCCTCTTCACTTCTATGTCGTCCTCGCAACAACCCAGGTAGGTTAGGCTTAGGGACGCCAATCAGCCTGAGGTCACCCAAGGCAGCTTGTGTACGTATGTGTCTTCAAGTCAACTTCACGAGTTTCGCAGGGTTTTTGTGGGCAAGGAATATGCAGTGGTGCAATTTGTGGCTGAATGTATATTTGCCTGGCTGCGTTTTTGACATTGTAGCCACTACATCATGATGGCGTTTTATTTCTTATTAAATAGCATGTCATTTCAAACTGCTTTTCGGTATTTTGGAAAGATAACTCTGTCGAGGGTTTTTAGTAATATTCAAATTCATTTTAGTTGAGTAAAAGCCAGATTGTTAGACCCAACTAAAATGTCCTTAATTGGCTGCAGTCCTAATAATAATAATCAGTTAGGAGCTGGAATCTCCAGTTCGTGGGGCTCTTCCACTGTGTTCTTTGCAACTGAATATTTTTGCCTACCCCCTGCCGAAACCTCTTTATTTCCCCCAATCCCACCTGATGGGTAGATCAGAAGGGGACAATGGCCTTTCCTCTAGCAACATCTACAGACTAATGGGAGGGAAGAACTCCTTGTCTGGAGACAGCCAAGCAACGGCCTGTCTGGGGTTTGTCTAGAGGGCAGTAGCTGCCCTGAACTGAAGCTGCCAAGGTTGGAGGAATTTGAAGAATGTTAATGGTATGCTTGAGTGGACAAGCTTTAGAGCCCGACACTAAGAAGAACAGCCCTCAATGCCATCTGTCTTGGAGTTCCATAGCAACAGCCTCTCAAGAATGATTTCTTTTTTTCCTTTTTTTTTCTTATTAAGAACTCTTCCACCTCAACACCCACACACGCTCTGGGACAAACAGGGGAGAGGTTTCACTCCATGCTTTGTCTGCAGAAGGGGTGGGAAGGAAAGCTTTTCCTAGACTGCACTGCTTCAGGCTGCGGATGTCAAATGTTGCCTCCCTACCAGCACCAACAACCCACCACCCCATCCCCATCCCGCTCACCAATTGGTTGCAGCTGAACCTTCCTGAACTGCTGCTCTTCTATGTGCAGGAAGGTGCTATGTGTTTGTGTGAAAGAGCGTTCCAAACTTCATGTTTTTTCCAATTGCTTGCAAAGCTTAGGAAATTACCTTTAAGAAGAATTAACATGATGACATGCCGAAACTTGTCTATAGACTGAATAAGTAGGAGGATAATGCTCTGGAACCCTGGCCATCATCCTTCCTCTGCTTTTATGTCATTATATTTATTCTTCCTCAAAGTAATTTCCCAAGCTCTATTTTCATCTTCAAACAGGCTATTTTGCTGGGTTTTTTGGCTGCTTAGTTCAGCTAGATAATTTGAAAAAATACCTTCATTGTGTTATTTAATCCAGGGTATTTTCTGAGAATTCCAGCGTATTGTTGTTGCGTGCCTTCAAGTCATTCCTGACTTACAGCAACCCTATCACTGCATTTTCTCTGCAAGGGTTTTTTCAGAAGAATTTCCTCTGAGGCTGAGGCTGAGAGAAGGCAACTTGTCCAAGGTCACCCACTGAGTTTCCATGGCTGAGCAGGCATTCAAACCCTGGTCTCCTGGAGTCACTGTACCGCACTCAGACCACTAAACCACAATGGCTCTCCTTCAGTGTATCGCAGGTTATAAAATAACACGGGTACAAAAGAGTGTTTGTGGGTTCTGAATTGGGGGCACTTCACAAGACACGCGCTTACATGAAATGGAATTATTAGTTTGAGTATCTGTCAGTCAGCTATCCTTGATGGGACAATTTTTGTCCCAGCCATTTTTTTTTTTTACTGTTTAAAAAAAATGTACATGGGATATAGCAGGAGGCAATAGGTGTAGTTCTGTATGAATTCTGCAACAGAATGTGATTATTGCATATTAATATGTCATAATAACCAAAATGAGAGTCAAGACAATCTATGAACTTTTGATGATAGCTGTGGATAATTGGGTATTAGATGGCTGTTGTATTTGTTTTTCAGTATAGCTTTCTGTAAATTTATCACATGGATTTTTGTAGTTTGCCTTGAAAGCCTTTTACATTGTAAGGTGGGACAGTCATTTTGAGAGCCACCAGAGTGTAGTGGTTTGAGTATTGGGACTATAAACCTGGAGACCATGGTTCGATTCCCCACTTGACTATGGAAAAATCCACTGGGTGACTTTGGGTGCATCACACACACTCAGCCCTCAGAAGACTCCATGATAGGTTCGCCTTAGGGTTGTCACAAGTCAAAAGGACTTGAAAGCACACAACAATATATTTAGCTCATCATTTTGTCATTGCTGCTGCTGTTCTGTGCCTTCAAGACGTTTCTGACATATGACAGCCCTAAAGTGAATCCATCACCAGGTTTTCTTGGCAAAATTTGTTCTGAGAGGGTTTGCCATTGCTTTCCTCTGAGACTGAGAGAGTGTGCCTTTCCCAAGGTCACCCAGTGAATTTCCATGGCTAAGCAGGGATTTGAACCCTGGTCTCCCAAAGTTCAACACTCAGGCCGTTTTCGCATGGCATTTTCCATGCGAAAGGGCCCCTCGAGCATCGCGCAAATGTGAGGAGTGGTCCACACGACGCACTCACATTTGTGCGACGCTCCAGGGCCTGGCAGGCACTGCTTGCGCACTTTTTCATTTTCAGCTGTAAGCTGAAAATGGTGCGTGGTCGCACATTGCTCCCAGGCCCCGCATGCACTTATGTTGCGTGCGGAGCCTCGGGAGCTGGGCCGGTCGCGCTTCCTGCCTCAGTGCAGCCTGGGAAGTTCTCAGGCTGCACTGCAAAAGGAAGAGATGAGGCTCTCGCGCGAGCAGGAAGCTTGTGCGGAGCTGAAGAAACCTGGACGTGAGGGCCTCTCACAAGAGGCTGCTCGTGCAAGCACCACACCCCAGTGCCAAGAAGAGGTAGGATGCGGAAAGGGCCTCAAAGTCCAACACTCAAACTGCTACATCATGCCAGTTCTTTAGGGTTAATTTAATTCATGAGAAACATGTAAAGCATGTCTCCTCGGGACCTGCAAACAGGCTAATATCTAGGAGCACCAGGACTGGAATATTTTAAAATAGGATCGTCTCTGTTATTGATTCCTATAGACTCAGTAAACTACTTGAGCTCCGTAGCCTGATTAGACATTTTCCCCTTGAACAAAGATGCCTGCAAGAATTTGCTGAGAATATTGACAAGGCTAGGTTAAAACCTGAAGTTGCACACACACAAATACATACGCACACTTGCACACACTCCTACATCGTGCCCAGCAAGACATTTCCAAGGACTAATGCCTATCTGATACAAGAGTGGTAGAAAACCCTTAAGATAATGTTTGGCTACAGGAAATCCTTGTTAAGGACCCACTTGAAACATGAGTGTCAAACTCAGAATGCAAACATGTTGACTTCTAACAGGCATGACACACTACTAGCTCATGCCTCTTAGAGTTGTCTTGTATAAAAGCAGCCTGAACTATGACTTTATGTGTGACATTTGTATTCTGCAACAAGCTGTGTTGGCTCTTACCCTGCTCATGTTATCCCCACAACAAACCCTTGTGGGGCGGAATAGCCTGAGAGTAGGCAACTGGGCCAAACACATCCACTAATCCTCACTGCTTCCTACAGTTGGCCCTCCACATTCATGGATTCTCTATCCACAGATTCAACCAACCATGGCTTGAAAATATTTTTTAAAATGAATAAAAAGAAAACTTTGATTTTGCATTTTATATAAAGGATGCCATTTTACTACACCGTTGTACATAATGGGATTTCCCATCCATGATTTTTGGTATCCATGGGGAGGTCCTGGAACCAAACTCTAGCAGATACTGAGAACCCACCATATTGATTTGAACTTGGGTCCCCATGGTCCCGAACCAACATTATCAGGGGGCTCTCTTTTTGAACTCTTGCCTGAGTTAAGATTCCCCAGCCCACAAACTATACTGTTAGCACTATGCTAGGCTCATCCAGAATGTTATTCAAGAAGCAGCTGCTTCCTAGTGTGGAGAGCTTGCACCAGTTTTTTATATGCCTTGACGTGGCTAATAGTTCTTGGGAGGCCAGAAGCCATTTTTGATTTTCAGGTTTTAATTAATTTACAATTATTTATATCTTCTCCTTTCAGAATACACATCTGTCTGATATGGCTTACAAAAAAAAAAAATCTAAATACATTAATGAAAGAACAATAAACAATACTGAAATGTGACAAGAATCCAGCTGACTTTTTGCAGGGCAGTTAGTGATGATAGGTAGCATTGTTTGGGTACATGCAGGAGACAGCCTGGCTACAGTGATGTATTTAAGTCTTTTATTTCATGTTTCCAGTCTAGTCTCAAGTCCATGAAGATGCTTTCAAGTCAAGTCTCAAGTCAAGTCTCATGTCTGGGAGCCAACTTTATATCCTAACCTGTATTCCAGAATTTCTGGACAGTGTCGAATAAAGTCAGTTTTAACAATTTAAGTAGAGTCCGCCCTCTACTTTTGTGATTTTGCCATCTGCAGCTTTGGAAGTGGGGAGTGATATCCTTCTTACTCCCCCTTCCCAAAGCTGCAGTTTCAGAAGTGAGATATAGGATCCTTCTTACTCCCCATTATTGAAGCTTCAAAAGCTTGAGAAGGAGGGATCCTTCTTCCTCAAGCCCATTGCCTAACACATTTGCTGTTGCCCTCTGAGAAATGCACCCTGCACTCTGGGGGAGAGTCTTGTCTTCGGCTCTTAGGAAAAGTTTTAGGAGGCTCCTCCGATATGCAGCAGGGACAGGCTGCTGAGCAGACCTCAACTCTACCTCAACCCATTGCCTAACCCGTTTGCTGTTCCCCGCCGAGAAATGCACCCGCACTTTGGGCTTGAGACAGATTGTCATTGACCAGTAGGCAAAAAGAGATGGAAGCATTGTTCAAAGCTGTAAGGTTTCTGGATGAATGAGGGCAGCAAGTCACTCACTAAAAATATACAAGTCTCGAGTCGAGTGGAATCAGTGCATCATTCATTGCCAAGTCAAGTCTGAGTCGAGTCACTGAAGCAACTTAAGTCCGACTTGAGTCTGAGTCAGTCAACTCGAGTCTACATCGCTGCCTGGCTAGAACAGGAGCAGATAAGATACCTGCTGTTATCCTTGCCTATCTTGCCTGGCTCTCCACTCCTGGAATCTTCTTCAGGGTAGTTGAGGGAGAGACCCATGCAACAATCCAGTTGCAGCAGTCTGGGAGGTCAACTCTGCCGTGCTCCATCTTCTTCTCTGTTTGCTTCCCAAAGGGCAGTTGGTGTCCTGATCTAGTGGGAAGGAACAGACAGACTAGCTAGAACAGGTACAGATGTCAGGTTCCTATCTTCGGAAGAAGACACTACCTGCTGGCTTGCCAGCTTCTTCACTCTATTAATGCCTGCTCAAATTGTATGCTGTTGATTATTGCTCAAGTCTCTGGGTTTCCAACTCATTCTTTTAGAAGAAAACCATTAACTTCTTAGTATTTGCAGAATATGGATAGGAAACATGATGCATTCTTCACAACGTGTGCTCGTTTAAAAGATGCACTCAGCAAGTATTCTGCGAAGGCACCCCTCTTTTTTCAAATGGCATTAAATGGTATAGTGCTGAGTGCTGAAAAGGAATTCACATTATGTCCTGTCCATACAGTCTATATAAATACTGAGCAACTGCTTATCCAGAAAGGAGGAAGAGAAAACAGGAACAAAATAAGGTCAGAAAACACAATTGGAAATGTTTTTCCATTCATATCTTGACCTCTGAAAGATCTCTTGCTTTTGGAGGTTGGGCAGCTCCTTAGATCATGGATCAGGCATCAAGAGAATGTTTTAAATTAGGCATCTGGACTGGAAAAAAAGAGAGTGCCTTGATCATCAGAAAGCACAAGAGATAATTTTAGTGCAAGATGATAGTGTGCTATAAGAAAGATATTGGAGATACTACTCTCTGTAATCAACAGGTACTCATTATCACCCTATGGTTGTCAGTTTCCAGAAGGCAAATTGCTTAGGTCTCAAGTTTCTGAGAATTATTTGCCCTGCAGCTAGCTTCGAAGGTAAAGAAAATCAGTTGGTGCTTTCAAACTGCAGGTATCATTTAACTGTCATGAGCAGAAAGCCAAAGAATGTCATCGTTACAGCGAAATGGACATGGAATCCTGCTTCTCTGCCTGAACAGACAAAGAGTCACAATTTGGTAGCTTCCTTTACTGAAAGAATAGATCCTTTAAAGAAAAAGAGGGTCAGTCCATTGGCTTCCACAGAATAAAGGGGACATTTCTTGCCGGAGCAAAAATCAGGTTTCACTTCAAAAACCTGCCCTCCTCCTCCTATTTTGTGGTTAAAGGGGACAGTTTGATGGAGGCACTGGGCTTCTGTTTTATTCCATCCTTCACCTCTTACTTTCTGATCCAAATTATCTGATGACACTAATGGAAGACTTCACTGACATGACAACATAGTCGTGGTATGTACCTCGAAGAGGTTCCAGGTGGCTTCTGTGGCTTAGTCTGTCCCTATGTATTGCTTTCTAAATGGTGACTGATGTGCTAAAAAGTGCACATTCCTTTTTCTGCTTAAGAAGCAAACAAGGTTCTGTGCTTATTTTCTAACCAAATATTTGTTCGTGCTCTAGTCTCTTTTAAAATATACTTTGTACTATAGTGCTTTCCTACTCTTGTTTACAGTCAAATTTACTGAGTGTTAAAAACCAACATCACTTAAAATGAATTAAAAGTCAAATTCTTCAGGTAGAGAAACACCTATTGGTGTTTTACTTATGTGTAAATTTCAATATAGTTGGACATTTTTGTGTGATGCAGAACATCTTTATTCGGTTCCAGGTTGCAGAAGCAGAGTCATAGTTGTCCTATTGTGTATGCTTTTGGTTGCACATTTGAATGTGCATTCAGTGATGCAACATAGCCATTAAACAGAGCGGTTGTGGGGCATAATCAGTGCATAACCCCAATGTAGGATCTTGACCATTATTTTTTTACAGTTGAACTTTGATTGTCTTCAAGGGGATCTATTTGATTCTACTGAAATCTGGCCCTCCATTTAAAACCCTGAGCCACATCCTGCACACATTTTATACTTTAGGAGACAGAAGACTAAATGGAGAGAGGCAGGCCTTCTGTAGCCATCCATCATATGAAAAGAAAACCAGATGAATGTCTAGTGTGAGGCAGAAAAAGCTGCATTATTGTAGGTCAGACATTTAAGTCAGTATGATCTATCCTTCGGATGAGGAAAGAATGTATGTCTTCCGACACTTCATAGATGAGAACTGGGATGCATGTGGCTTAGCTACATCAGAATGTAGTCAAGATGGCAAAAACTATTAATGAGGAAGAACACATAAGCTAGGAGAGGCTGCAACAGTTTGGTTTTGCCTGAGCCTACTGGGAAAGGCAAGATTTGGCCTCCCTCCTCTCTTTTTCTGCTGGTGAGTTGAGTACAAACCACTTTTGCACTTTCAACTCAGTTTGCAGCAACTGGAGTAAGCTGAGGACAAAGGGAGAAAGTGAGAGGAAGAGAAAGAAACTGGAACATTTTAGTAGCAGTTGAGAAAGCAAAATGACAAAGGATTAATCAGGATTGCTGCCACTGAACTGGGACAGTTGGAAGATATGAGAATGTGCAGATGTTTTTTAACTGCAGCTCCTATCATCTCCTACAATTGGCTGTGCTGGCTAGGGCTGATGGAATTTGTTGTCAAACAACATCTGGATGCCCCCCTGCAGTCTACGTTGACGAGTAGTGATCAACACTGCAGGGCTTCAGGCTAGAACCTCTTCAGCTTTGACTGGAGATGATGGTGGTTACACAAAATCTTCAGCATGTAAAGCATGTGCTTTATCACTGAGCTAGGACCTAAATACCCTAAAGGCATCAGAACTCATCTGATTTTGGGAGCTAAGGAGGGTCAGCCCTGGTTAGTATTTGGATGAGATGAATACCAGGAGCGTAGGCTATATTTTAGAGGAAGGAATTGGCAGAATAACCTTTGAGTATTCCTTGCCTAAGAAAACCCTATGAAATTCGTGGGGTTGCCATAAGTCGACAGGCTACTTGAAGGCACACGCACACAAACATGCATACCCTTCTTTCCTTACTCTTGGGTTGCCAGCCGGCCAGCTTATCTAGTTCTAATGTGGTGATGGATTAGGTCAATTGCCAGAAATTAGGAGAAAATATTGTATGTCTTAAGTGAAAAGGTAGTTTCATCCATTCTTTTTTTTTAAAAAAGCGTGCCACTGTTTTTTAAAACTATTGATACCCACTTCCAACAAATATGTAATACCAAAGCTATAATGAAATTAATGAAAAACAAATGGGAATAATCTAATATTTAAAATCAGAATTTTGTAACATCAGTTAAAACCAGAATTCTGTAACATTAGAATTCCATAAAAGGAGCGGTAAAGTCTGCCGCTGAAGACCTGAAAGGAGAAAGAGGGAGTTGTCTGCCATCAAAATTATTTTAAAAAATGGTGCTTCCCTTACCTGTTCACAGAGAATATTTCACCAAGATGGTGTCACTACTGAAACAATTGTCTCCTGAGTTGCCTTCCATTTAACTTCTGGTGCTACAGGTACCAAAAGGAGAGCATCAGACAAGAGCTGGTAGCTACAGCCCATAATGTCTTTGCGCAGCTTTGCCTAGTACACCAGCTGTGCTCTTTCTTGGCAAAAACAGCCAGCAACATAAAGGTTGTCAGAAGCTTCATCCAACCCAAAATGCAGTGGCCAAAACCCTGTCTGGCACAACATGAGTGCTGTAGATTTGTGCTAGCCTGTGGCTGTTTAAATAGCAATACCTACTCTGGGAGGATGCGATTGAGTAAGAAGACAAAAAAGTACCTTTATTGTTTCAGGAAATCTATTTAGTTACATTGCAAAGATAAAGACTCCTGTACTTTGGGTTACATAAGACCCTAATATTGGCTTCCATGCTTGTTGGTTTTGCTAGTAGCCATTATGGTGGAGACGTCGGCTGCTTACCTCTAACACTACACTGTTATAGAGCTATATTCTACTTTAACTGCCACAGCAACATTATCTGGAATTCTGGGGTTTATAGTTTAGTGAGGCCCAAGAGTTTTCTGGCTATGAATGCTAAATGCCACTCCCTAAACTGCAAATCCCAGGACTTCATAGGATGTTGCCATGGCAGTAAAAGCAGGATATAGAACTATAGCAGTGTAGTATGATAAGATTCTAGGTCTGCTTTGAGTTCTGTTCCTCTTCTTTTTTATCCTATCTGCTATAAGTGCATTTTCTTTCTGGCTCTATTTTTTAAAAACTTTTTTTTAAAAAAAATCAATTGATATTTTCATATACATTTTGTATTTTATCATTTTAAAGATGGCAGGCCACCTCAGGCTCTAATTCCTAAAAGTCTTGTGCAGAGATGCTCAGACGAAACTCATAAATTAAACCAGGATCTTATGATGCCTCAAAACGCAGTTTAATGTTAGGACGTCTTGTCCTTGCATGCCTGAAAAAACACCCTCCAGCTCCAGCCTTTCTCTATTACCCCTCCAAACCATCTTAGGATCAAAGGGGCTCACCCGCGGGCCCTGCTTCACTACCACAATTTAAAAAAAAAAAAGGAATTTGCAAGCTTTCTGTTTCACAAACTGTGGCAAAGACAAGGACAGTTCAACAGCTGTGTTCTCAACTGTAGCTTCTACAGCCTGCCTCTGTGTTCCTGCAATGGCCGTAACAGTGAGTGCAGAAACTATACAGAGCCTGCTGAAATCAATACGATTTCAAGGGTGCAGTTAAGCATTTAATTCTCACTGATTTCCATAGGGGGCAAGCATGCCTAGCTGGCTTTCTCGGGATTAATTTGCATTCAGGGCGTTTGCATTACATCGGTTTGATGGTGTGGCTTTTGTTCCTCTCGCCAGGTCTAAAAGTAAAGACAAAGGGCAGGGGCACTGTTTGGCCTGGATCTTACAAGACATTGTAAGCGCATGCACTCTTTCTGAATTGCACACAGAATCTTGCAGAGGAATTCATGGCCGTTATGATGTTCCCTAATGAGCTCCAAACTGACTGCTATGGCTTCCCTTAATTAGTTTGACAGATTTTTTTTTTTCATTAAAAAGAAAGCCTTGCTTCTCTGGGGGATGGGGAGAGAAGGGGGAGTAATAGTTTTTTCTGCAGTTGAAGGAAAGGAAAGGTAGAAAAGGGGAGGCAGTTGAATAAATCTAAACAATCCTTCTGAACATGTTGTCCTGTTAGTATCAGACTTTTATACCCACCCAGCTACCCAACCCATTAAGCATTTCCACAGGTCTAGGTCTCATTCTGCAGCCTAGAGTACTCCCCACCACACATGGTTGCTAGATCTCAGAGCCTGCCCCTGAGTCTTCAGTTTTCCTGAGTCATCTTCAGGCAGAAGACAAGAATGCAAATTCTCCACTTTTGGTGGGCTTAGCTCCAGGCAAGATGAAAAGAGTGGGTACAAATGTCCAGTTCAATTAGTGCAGCAGGAACTTGCCACTTTTTACAAGGCTTAATTGATTTGTTGCTGCAACTTGCCAAGACTGTCCAGGGGATTCTGTATGTTTAGTTAGCTTCCTTCTTTCTTCCCGGTCATTGTGTTACCAGGATTCACCCTCTGCTCTGCATTCATCTTTGAGATAGAAGCAAGTACAGTCAGCCTTCCACATTTGCGGGTTTCACTTTTGCGGATTTGATTATTCACGGATTATTTGCTGTCACCTCTGCTGCCTCTCTATGCCATTTTTAATAGGGACTGCAAGCCTCATGAAACTGAGAAACTGGGAACGAGGCTTGTAAGTCTCTATTAAAACTGATGTGGGGCAGCGTTGGAGGTGGCAGTAAGCCCCACCAGCCACCCACTTCTGCCTTGTGAAGGAACTCTGACGCCTCAGAGGAATCCATGGTGGGCTGAATATGGTGATCATACATTTTTTGTGAATTAAATATGGTTTGGGAGGGCCTAGAGTCATTCACCATTTTTCTACTTTCATACGGGATTCTGTGCCCCTAATCCGAGCAAATGTGGAGGGATGACTGTGAACAGATTGAATGAGATGACTAGAAATAATCCCCTTATTTCACGTTGATCTGGGAACAGACCCTTTCATTAAGATTTCTGCATTAATTCCAAGATGGAAAATACATTCTTTCTCTCTCATACTCTCTCTTTCTCTGTTTGGGTGTGTATGTTTGAACGACAAGCTGTGAACAAATGTGACTGGTCCTTAATGCATAGTGCTTAATGACATAACAAGTGGTCATCGACCCCAGGGCCTGGGATGATTCTCAACTGGCAACTCTTCCCCTTCCCCTGGAGAATAAACCTGAACCAGAACCGTACCATTTCAAGTGGAGACTCGTGTATCTAGAGGCGCTCAAGAGCTTTAGCCTTTTATGCATGGAGCAGGAGCAGGGACAGTCAAGCAGTCATAAGATCCTTCCACCTGCACTGGTTGTACACAGCCCAAAGCAACACATTTATCATTTCATTGAGAAAAAGCACTGATAGGTGCCACCAAAAGAGATGTTCCCAGGTGGAAAGCTCCTAGTTCTAAGAATGAAAAGATAACATGATGCTCTTCTGTCTTTCTCCCTTTTGACAGACTTTGGTGTAGTTCTCAAAGGAATAGCTGTGTGATTATCTGTTTCAGCATGAAATAGGAATGGAGGTAGGGGGAATGAAGGAGTCCAGCAACACCTTTGAGACAAGCTTGTTTATTTTGGCGTGTGTTTTTTGTGGATATCAATCCCCTGCTTCAGAGGCACTGATGGAGTTCCTGTGGAAACAGAAGAAGAGGGGGAAAGTATGTTTGGGGGGCTGTATCTGAAGGTGGAAGATGATTAAGTGAGAACCTTCCTGCTCCCACTCTGCAAATTTCATGAACAAGGGAGGGCAATTTCCCAGTGAAAGCCTTGCCAGGAGCAAAACACAAGGAGCTGCCTTCTGTTTGTGCAACCAGCAGCAGTTCTCCAGGGTCACAGGCAACACCTGCTGTCTTTTCATTGGAGCCGCCAGGGACTGAATGGAGACTTGGGCATGCTAACTATGAGCTCTTCTGCTGAGCTGTGTTCTCTCCTGGAATATCTGCATGATTGATGGTATAGAATAGCAGGAAAAGAAGAGGAGGAAAGAGAAAGCAGCAGTACACAAATACTCAGACAGTTTAGATAAGCAATTTGCCTATGATATTTCACCCTAGAGACCAGAGTTTGGATTCCTTGCTCTGCTGTGAAAACTCACCGGGTGACTTTGGGTGCATCATATACCCTCAGCCCTGGAAAACCTCGTGATGGTTTCACCTTAGGGTTGCTGTAAGGTGGAAATGACTTGAAGGCACCCAAGAACAACAACTTGCTATCAAGTCAACCTCGATTTATGGTTATCATGTGAATAATAGACTTCTGAGAACCTTGGTCTTCAACTGTTCTGCTCAAGTGTTCTGCTGCAAGCCCAGGGCAGTGGTTTCCTTTATTGAATCAATCCTCTGATTGATTTGTGGTATAAAACAGCATGGGTGAATTTTACTGGCAGGAGGGGGCAAAGTATATACAAGTTTCATTAATGTCAAAGAAGAGAATAGGCCTACCATTTCTGATAGATCTGTGATTGAGATGCGGACAAGCTTGTGTACCAAGTCTCCTGAGTCCAATAACCCTAGATTCTGACAAATTTGTATTCTGTTGATAATTTCTCAGACCCATCAGCAGGTAGACCCAAGACCTATTCAGATACAGCAAATCAGAGTTAATTAAACATGCTGGAAAGGTTAAGCACCAGGTAGTTCCCTGCCTCCATCACCATTTTGCTCGTGTGAAACAGAAGTCAGAAGTGGAGAGTTTCTTGTGTGCTTGAAGGTTCTCCATATGAACAGTAACTGTAGAAAATACTGGTTAGGAATTGTGTAGGGGCCTTCCCACATATAGGAGGCTGTGTACCTCATTAACACTTAATTGTCACATGAGCAAAGCAGTGGAGGGTGTAGGAGAGTTATCCTTCTCTTGTCATGTGTTTAGTTAATCTTGCCATGTGTTTAGTCAATTGGCCTCTCGTCTCGTCTTTCTACCTGTAGCTGAAACCCTACATTCTTTCCTTTTTCCTTCCCAATGGTGTAATCATGGGGGGGGGGGAAGAAGCTCCCAAATAAGAATTCTGCCCCCCATGATTTTTTTTATTCATTCCCTAAATTTTTTAGCACTGCAGAGAGTGAGCGATTGAAAATTGTTCACATCTAGAATTCTTATATTTGGCATATTCACACTGCTGTGGTCATTTTGCCTGTTGCTTTTTTCTGGATGCCTGAACTGTACTTCTTAAGTACTCAATTGAAATTTTAAGTGACTGGAATGCTAGAAATTAGGGGACTGAAGAGAAATTTTATGGGAAATGAATTCTTGTGGGGGAGACAATGTCCTCAGTTTGTCTCCTAGTAGCATACACCCCTACTCCCTCCATCTCCTCAAACTGGTGGCTTACAAAATGAAAGTTCCCAGACAGTGTTAGACACTCCCAGAAGCTCTAGCCAGCATGGCCAATGGTGAGGGATTCTATGTGCTGAAGTCCAGCACCATGTGCTGAAATGTAGCATCCAGCCAATGGTGAGGGATTCTATGTGTGGAAGTTCAGCACTTTTGGGACCCACTGCCTTAAGTCTTTAATTGACTGCCTTGTGGATACAATCATATATATATCACTGCATTTCCTTACAGTTTCACCCACATCCCCAATGAATTTTCCTTAAGAAACAAACAAAATGCATGGATACTGGACTACATTTCAAGATTTGTCATGCAGTACTCTTAACTCCTCCCCATCAGGGGAATAATAGCACAGAGCTCTCTGGAAGATTGGGATAAACCATGCGCTTTCAGCCACGGCCCTACCCACTGCTATATGGGTATAAGAACAATGGATGTTATCTGCATTAACAATGTAAGAAAAGCCCTTCAAGATCAAATGAAAGGTCTATTAAGTCCAGCATTCTGTTCCCACACTGCCAGCCAGATGCCTTTGGGAATCCCACAGGTAGGACATATGTGCACATGTATCAGGGATGATCTCTGAATCACTCTTCCCATACTGGCTCATTTGTACAAATACCACCTCTGCTGTTTTCCAGGTGGTCCCCATTCTCTTGAATTTGGGGCTACTTAACTCTCCCCCTCCCTTTGATAGATGAATGCTGTGTCTTTGAAAGGGCTTTACTGTGTTATGAATTAGCTGGGTTGGAATCCAAACCATTTTGTTTTCTTAAAGGCATTCTTATCTGATTGGCTGCGTTCCTGGCTGCCTCTTTCTCCCTTGTTAAGTCTGAAGAAGTGGAGAGGGGGAAGAAGAGAGTCAGCGGTTGCAGAACTATAAGAAATCATTTCTCAGCTCCTTTTTAATGTTTTACAACGGAGGGAGGCTTTCTTCCTGCCATAAAGAGAACAGACTCCCATTGCAACCCTTTAGACATGCCTTATCAGACATATTTTTACATCCCTCCAGTTGATAAGAGTTTCTTTTAAGGTCATGGTCTTGATGCCCTTCGTGCGGGCAAAGGGAAAAGATCTTCAAAAAGCTGGAAAAGATGACCTTCAGTCGCTGCATACCAGTGACTTCATTTCTTTTACTCCTTAAAAAAATGGACACAAACATAAAACAGAGTGAGGTAATGGCTGCCACAGATCAACTTCACAAAAGGGCAAGGTTGAAAAGCCTCAAACAAATGTGCAGACGCACCCACAAAGTGAACTAAGAAAAGGTCCATGCTCCGTAGGTCAGATATGCATCAGGTGTGGAAAAAAATAGCTAAGTAACAGATCTATAATTCCTCTTTCTCTTACCAGTCACCTGTTGATCACTGTGTATATTGTGTGCACTTTAAAAAGCTGTTTATTTTAATTTAGCTATACAGTAGCCTTTAATGTTTATAGTGCAGGCACAGGAAGATATTCCCTCTACCTATACTGAGATGGGAAAGCTCAGGGGGTCCAGGACCAATATTTGGCCCCCTGAATCCACTGTTAACTACATACACACACACCCCAAAAAGTGGAAGTGACTAGGGGCTCACTAATAGTTTTGTAAAACCCACATTTGGATGAAACAAAAGAAAGGCATATGTTGCAGCATTTCACAAATGAAAACTGGGACACGTGAGCCTACTGGGAAGGGCAAGATTCTGCCCCTCCTCTCACCTTCCCTCTGCCGAGTCAACTGAGCGCAAATTACTTTTGTGCTTTGAATTCCGTTTGCAGCAGTTGAAATAAGCTGAAGACAAAGTGGGTGGAGGAGAACCTGGCACATTTTAGAAGCAGCTGAAAAAGTAGAATGACAGAGGATTAATTTGGACTGCCGAAGCGGGACAGCTGGAGAGTATGGTTGTGGTACGCGTCTTATTTTAAATGAGAATTTAAGAGAATGTCCACTGCCAGTCAGAACTGTCCTGCAGTGGAATACGCTGCCTTGGAGTGTGGTGGAGTCTCCTTCTTTGGAGGTTTTTAAGCAGAGGCTGGATGTCTGTCTGTCGGGAGTGCTTTGAGGGTGTTCCTGCATGGCAGGGTGTTGGACTGAATGGCCCCTGGGGTCTCTTCCAACTCTAGGATTCTATGATTATGTGAGAATGGATGCTCCTGGAAGCTTCCAAGAGCTGAGATCTCTTCTCTTCCCTAACCCCCAAAGTCCAACAGGAGTGTGTGGTCTGGTGGAGGGTGGGAACTATACAAAAGGAAAGGAGGGGATGTGTAGCCTTCATGAAGGCCACATGTCGCCCTTGGCACTTTTAGGTACCCAAGACTGGTCCTCAAATGGCACATATGTGGGCTGCCACCCTACTCACAATGTTTCCTTCTCTTTCCTCGCCTTTTCCGACAGCCACTTCACCCAGTCCACCATCATTCTGTTCCATTGGCCTTATGTGGCTGGAGGCTCCCTCAACTGCCTCTCATGGTTACCATACCTCCTCTTTTTCCCAGACATCTTAAAGCCTGTCTGGACAGAAATTTTTCTGTGGGGAAAAAAAAAAGAGGACATGTCTGGGATAGATTGCCCCAAAGTCCAAACTTTCTAGGTTGTGGTCCTAGACCAGACCTCACTTATCACCAAACAAACCATCCATCTTTGTCTTGCACTTTTATTACTTTACTTTCTATGTATACAAAAAACAAAACAAAAACAGTAATCTAAAAAAAGAGAAACTTCTTTCTCTTAACCACAGCACGAGCTGAAATAACTGCCCACTAGAAAGTGGGCAGTCTTAACATGGAAAACTGGTGGACGAGGGTTTGGGATACATGGCTACTCAAAAAAACTTTCTTATGGTATTAGTGCTTGCAAGAGACATAAGAAACTCTTTTTTGAGGATTGCTCAACTTTTATTGAATACATTACAACCAACTTACAATTGCATTGATCATTGATAGGACATGCTGACTTATGGAGGGACATTTTCTGCTTCAAGTAGACCACACCATGAAATTCCTCAGAGGACCTTATACCCCTTCTAACTGGAAGCAGCCAACAAAGGCTTGACAAGCACTCCATAGGAACACCTTGTCAACCATCCTTAATATGTACTCTTCTACTGACTCATACCCTTGAGCTTCCTTTTTTGTTTGCTTGTTCGTAAAACGTAATAAAGAATTTTTTTTTTTTTAAAAAAAAGGACATGTCTGGGAAATGGAGGGCATATGGTAACTTTACTTTCCCTAAATGGAACAGAAAGGATTGTCAAGCAACAGAAAGATGTTGACGTGTGAAAGCTGGTCTAAAATGTATAAAATCATCTTAAGTGAAAAATATACAATTAGGAAGTAATCTGCTTGATAGACAGAGAAGGATGTAACAGAGATGCATGGCTGAGAAGGAGAAGAGTGACAGAGGAAGAGGAAGAATGGAAGTGAAGTCAGACCCAAAAGTTTGAGGAAAACAGACCACCTTAGGATGGAAATAATATTCCTAAGTAGCCCATCTCTGTCGCCCCCTATAGGTCCACCCCTGCTTGTGCAACCATGGCGACATATTTCTCTGCTTCCAACAATGGAAACATCTGACGCTATAGCTTTGAAATCTTGATTAATGTCAGCTGCCACAGTAGTAACATAATACAGTCATTTAAGAAGAGCTGCTGTTAAAGGTTAGCTTTGTGCTTCCATTCTTCCAGCCAGTCCTGTGTTTACAAATCCTGTTTGAAGTTACAAATAAATCATAATCCTCTGGGTCAGAGACTAGTTTTTCAGCCCAGATCTGTGTCTGTGTTGTTACAAAGGAACCCAAGGGGCGGGGTGTGGGAGAAATCTTGTTTATTCTTTATACTGACTGACGGAGAGGTCTGTGTCTTCTATCGGGTGCAGAACCAGACAGACCAAAAAGGGACTTTATTTTCAAGGGAATGCTTTTATCTGCCTTGGCTTTATTTTACTAAAGAAGCACAATGTAAATGGTTTGGAACTGTGTGTTAACTAGAAATTATCTCAAGAAAGATCACAGAGTTACCTCTTTTTCTTTTTGACTACATCCTCCCAGTTAAAGAAACACCATTGGCTGACTAACCTAAGATCTTCCTCGGTTTAAACTAGATTTGTTTAGTACACTTGTCTATATTCATTTCAATTGGTTATTCGATGGGGCTAATGCAGTAATTTGTTTGCACTTCACAATGGACCAATGGGGTTTCGCTGGTTAAGATTAGTCGTGTATTTCTCGGTGTCATGATCTCATCCGTACAAATGCAAAATTTGGTCCTGAGCCCATTAGACAACATCTTCATAACCTCAACTGATAGGAAGTCAAATTTATATGGGGGAGAGGCCCATTATTTGGAGGTGAGCCAGTGTGGGGTAGTGGTTCGAGTGCTAGACCAAGGGTGTGGGAGACCAGGTTCAAATCCCCACTCAGCCATGGAATTATACTGGGTGGCCTCAGACAAGTTACCCTCTTTTAGAAAGGCAATGGCAAAGCTCTTCTGAACAAATCTTACCGAGAAAACCCTAGAAGAGGATCACCATAAGTTGGAGCTGACAACTTGACAACAAACAATCTTTGGGGAGTGTGAATGCTAAAGGAGAAGTCCTGCACAGGCTGAACATGGATCTTTTGATAGTTATTTGGGACAATTCAGGACCTTCAGATTAATTATGGATATTTTCCCCATAGTTTTAGACATGTCAAGTCACTTTTCCCTTTCAGTTGTTAATTTCATACTTTATGATGGTAGGTTCTAGTTGAGACTTTAAATAAGCTATCCACGGTTCTGAACCCTAGCCGCAGAATAAGTTCAGAACCATGGATAGTTCCTTTAAAATGTGGGCTAAAACCCAGAGTGGATTTGCCACACGATGTCCACTGAATATATGGCTAGTCTCATAAGTCACTATGATCTCTTGGGAGGTGAGCAGCTTTTCAGTGAATGCACAACTTAAATTAAGATGATGGCACCTTAAAGCAGTTTTATTGAGGCAAACAGGAATTCAGTTAGCAGGACAAGGACAGCAAGCATTTTGCATAGGTGTTTAGTTGCAGATATTAAGGTGGAAATCCAGACCGCTTTGACACTGCCTACATAGGTTGACTGAATGTGGATGGTATAGGAGTTGTTATATTGTCTTGCAACATCTATGCTTATGTATGTTTTCTTGCCCAAGAATAGGAGGAGCTTTACCTGTATCAAATGGAAACTGCTTACAGAGCTGGAAGAGAGGGTGTAACAGCTTGAGGTACGCATCTCTATGCTTGAACTTATCAGGGAGGATGAAGCCTTTTTGGATGGAGCAGTCTAGATTCCCTTGGAAAGGCAATATACAGGAGATACCCCTAGAAAAGAGGACAGGTCCCGAACGCAGGAGGCATACACTTGGAAGAATGTGACAAATAGGAATAGAACTATTAGGATCCATGCTGTGGGTCTATAGTTCCACAACTGATCTGTGTTCTCCCTGTGATCAGCAGTTCTGAGATACAGAAATAACAGCAACAAACAGCCCTCAGAGAGCACAAAAGTAGTTTTAGGGGAGAGAAGGGTTCTTGTCAGTTCCTAGAAGAAGAAGAGATATGGAGTGGTTGTGGTAGGTGATTCTCTGCTGAGATGAACAGAGACAGTGGTGTGCAGGTTTGGTAGCATAGCTTGAAGCATGGTGTCTTCCAGGCATGGAGATTTAGCAGAAAGATTGACAAGATTCATCAAGCACACTGACTGTTACTCCCTCCTTCTCATCCAGATGGGAACAAATGATCTTCAAGATATAGCTTTCAACATATTGCAGTGGACCATCACACTCAAGGTAGGAAGCTGAAGGATCTTGGGGTACGTGTTGTTGTTTGATCACAACTTCTTATTGAAGGATGTGGCCCAGGAAGGGAGAGAAGATTACTGGAAGTGAGCTTGTTCCACTGATTAACTTTTGGGAAAGATTAGACTTCTTGGACTATGGCCTATACTTTCATGAAGAAGGAATTCTGGTAATAGACAGGGTGCACTACACTGAGGTGTATAAGGACATATTTGCTGGCTTGCAAACTTGGATCAAGACGGAACTGGGTATGTTTAGCTTGGAAAAAAAAGATTGGGAAGTGACATAGCAGCCTTTACATATCTGAAGGGATGTCATAGAGAAAATGGAGCAAATTTGTTTTCTGCTGCTCTGAGGCTAGGCCACAAACTAATGGATCCCAATAGCAAGAAAGGAGGCTGTACCTGAAACAAAAGGACTTACTGTACTGACAGCATGAGCTGTTCAAAAACAGAATGGACTCCTTGCATAGTGTTGACTTTCCATCAGTTGTTGTTGTTGTTGTTTTTGTTGTTGTTGTTGTGTGTCTTCAGTTGTTTCCAACTTATGGTGATGCTAAGGTGAACCTACCATGGGTTTTTCTGGGGCTGAGAGCATGTGACACACCCAGGGTCACCCAGTGGGTTTCCATGGCCAAGCAGGGACTCAAAATCTGCTCTGCAGGTTTCAAACACTACACCAAACAGAGCCAGTGGTTTTAGTGTTGGACTAGAACTCTGACAAGCCGGGTTCAAGTCTCTACTTGGCCATGGAAACCCAGTGGGCAAGTCATACTCTATTAGCCTCAGAGGGAGGCAAAGGTACCCCGCCCCCGAACAAGAAAATCAAGAAAACTCCATGAGAGCTTTGTCTTAGAGTTGCCATAGGTTGAAAATGACTTGAAGGAACACAACAACAACAACAACAAACAATATAGAGGTTGGATGGCCATCTGTCACGACCGCTTCAGTCATATATTCCCATGGGTGATGGACTAGATAGTGAGGACATATGATGGAGAAGGCAACCCTGTAAAAATCTGCATCCCAGATAAATGCCAGTTGGAGATGCTGCTTTTAAGTATGTCACTGGGTGTCACTAAAGGACTACTTGCATAGCAAGTCATTCTATAGCAGGATTTGCTGGGCCATAAAAAATTATCCCCTAGAATGACCTAAGATGGGTCGCTTGAAATAAGCCAGCTATTCATTTTGAATGGTAAGGAAGGGGAATCTACTCTGGTTCTGTTGCAACTTTCTATATTTATGTAAGAAACCACAGAGGAAGAGAGATCTGGAGACTGCATCAAAGTGAAGGAGAAACAGGATAAGTAGAAGAAGAGCAAATACATGTGGATCTTTGATACTTATGCAGATATCTTGCTGAATGAGGCTTCTGTAACCAAAATGTCTCTTTCCTGTTCCTATGTCCTAGATTTCAGTTTGGTCTTTTCCAGGAGTTCTGATCAAATAGATAAATTTAGGGTAGAGTTGGCGTCGGGTAGCTAAGCTTTTCTATTGTTAATAGGCATTTAACCTTTGTGACCACATACGATCCTGGGGTGAAAGGTGTTCTATTCTTCATTTCCCTTTTGTCTTAGGAAAAGCTATAGTACAGCTGCTATATTATAGCAGAGCAAGGTTCAGAGGTCTTAGCTTGTACTGTCTGGTAGCTTTTGGGGAGGCAAATGCAAAACAAAGCAAAACCCATTTGCAATAGGTTGTGAAAAATGGCTATGTGTAAGGAGCAGCACCAAGAGAAATTCTATGGATCAGGTGACTTTCAGGAGGTGGCATGATAGCCATCTTTAAATATTTGAAGGGATGTTATGCTGATGATGGACCGAGCTTGTTTTCTGCTGCTCCAGAGACTAGAACACAAACCAGTGGATTCAAATTCACAGAAAAGTGATTCCAACTAAATATTAGAAAGAAAGTCGTTATTGTCAGAACTGTTCCAACAGTGGATGGACTGCCAAAGAAGAAGAGTGGTAAAATCTTTAAACAGAGATTGAAGAAGCATTTTTTTCAAGATTGTGTATTCTTGCATGGCAAAGTACTAGAAAAGACAGCCCTCTTGGCCCTTTCCAACTCAAAGATTTATTCTAGGATCTTGTTTGGTTTCTTTCCTACAGCATTACACCACCAGAAAGTTAGTTATACTGGAGACGAAGAGGCATCAACATATGTAGCAAGCAATGGGAGGAGGGACAATGGGAGCAAGATAGTCTGTGGAGTTTTTCCCATCTGTATTTCCTTAGCTGTATCTTCTTAGGCATTTTTGCTTCCTTCCTAGCTGTTGAACTCACCTCCTCCTCCTCCAAGGCTGGTAGTCATCTCTCTTTTCCCCTTTCCTCTGGAACCAGCTATAACAGATTCCAAACCAAATCATGGTTACTGACTTACTTCCACAGCTTTAGGGGTTCTTGTATTGACTATAACTTAACTCTTTTTCTTTGTTTCCTTTTCTATCCTTGGATAGGCCATTTCTACCCTATACTGTTATAGTGCTATTATTCCACTTTCAACATCCTGTGGAATTCTGGAGTTTGTAGTTTACAGAGGCTAAAGAGCTCTTTGACTGAGAAGTCTAAATACCCCTCCCTAAACTGCAAACCCCAGGATTCCATAGGATGTTGAAAGTGGAATAACAGCACTATAACAGTGTAGTGTGGAAATGGCCTTAGATTTCCTGAGACAATATATGTAAGTTTTCTTCTTACCTTAATAGAGCACCCACAGCAATAACTTCTGTTTCTACTGGAGATTCGTATTGCACTTGCCTGTTGTACTCTGCTTAGTATAAATATCTAATATTCCTGCAGTTTATTAAACTTTAGATACCGGGCAGCTTGATATCATCACAGATAGATTAACCAAAAGCTTCTAGACAGAGCAATCAATATACAGGACAAAGAACAAGCAATATCTAATGTCCAAACAAGGAGCAAGCAAAGTAAGGAATAAGTAGGAGTATAAAATTACTACGGAGCTGCTATCGGACTACTACAACAGCTTTCTAGCAGCTTCTTCTGTTTCTTAAATTGGGGCTGCTGTGAAACTAGGACCAAGTGAAAACTGATTGCATCTTGATTTAGAAACCCATAAATTCAGTGGGAATTGTGTGACCCTCCATATGTCTTGAAGTTCACCTCCCAGCAGTCCTAACCAACATAGCAAGTGGTGTAACCTGCAATTGATTTGGCAGGGACAGTCTTGATTAATCTTCTGCTATCCCACTTTGGTACCTGCTGTTAAAATGTTTCTCTCTCCTCCCACTTTCTCCCTTTGTCCTTCACTTTCTTTCATTATTGCAAACTGAGTTCAAGGTGTAAAAGTAGTTTCCGCTCAACTCCTGGTGGGTTGGGGGGGGAGCAGAGGGAAGATGCCTGCCCTTCCCTGAAGGTTCAAGCAAAAGTAAACCGATACAGCTTCTCCTTGCTTGTCTATTCATCCTCATTAAGAAATTTGTCATCCTGACCACATTCTGATTTTGCTTGGCGGCAAGTGTCCCACTTTTCAGCTTCCAAATCTTGGAGGGTCTGCATTTGTGAAGGATGCTTGAAATTGTAGTCCAAGAACATCTGGAGGGCCACATAATTCCCACCCATATCATAAATGTTCACAGAGCCATATCTAGGGTGGGGCGGGTAGAGCATGTGCCCTGGGCACCAATGCCTGGGGGTGCACAAAAAAGCTGAAGATTTAGTGGTGGTGATGGTGGAGGAAGCGGCTCCAGAGGCAAGGGTTCAACTTCAATGCTTGCCCTGGGCACTGTTTATGCTAGATATGCCTCTGGATGTTCACCCATTACAGTTGTAACAAATCAGGACTGGTGAGGGGGTTAATTGATAATAAAACGAACAGGGAAATCAATAAAGAGCAAGGCCTCTTGGTAGAACAGAGCTTCCCAAGGAACACAGAGATGTTCTTCTGAAGCTTGTGTTCATTTCAATGGAGCGTGCAGAGATGATGCTCCTGAGTTTTATAGCAGGTGCTTTTCTCCTGAAATGCTTCGATAGTCCACACATTTTTTTTCCACGGAGGAATGACATTCATACTACCCCATTCCTCCATCTCTCATTGCATTCCTCTGTCTTTTGTCTTCTTGCCTAGCTTTCCTACCCTGCCTATTATAGAGGTACCTCCAAAGGACAGGTGCAGGTCCTCCAGCAACAGTCTCCCTCAGGGAATTTCATGCGTCATTTCCGCACTACACTCTTATAGCGCGATTATTCCACTTTCAACATCCTATGGAATCCTGGGGTTTGCAGTTTAGGGAGGGGTTCGCCGGCCCCACCCTAAACTGCAAACCCCAGGATTCCAGAGGATGTTGAAAGTGGAATAATTGCGCTATAAGAGTGTAGTGCAGAAAGGTCAATGATTTATGTATATATCTATTTAAATATTTATATCCTGTTCTCTGTCTGAAGATCTCAGGGTGATGTATAATAAAATCAACCTGACTAATATTAAACAGTGTAAACCAGGGATTCTTGACCTGTGGAATGTAGACCCCTGGGGTGCTGCAGTGTCCTCACAGGGGGTCTGTGAAGACTTGAAGAAATGCTATTTTAAATTTGCATGAAATCCGTCCAATAAAAATATTACAACAGGAGGGTGTGCCTTTACTTATTTCTCCCTTCTCTTCAAATTTGGAGGCCTTTGATGAGCAACGTTAAATAAATATGTGAGGGTTTTAAATCTAGAGTTAAATCTCATTGGTCCATGGCAACAAAAGATATTTAAAGGGGGTCCATGGTAAAGAAAAGGTTCAGAACCTCTGGTGTAAACTGCAAACCCCAGGATTCCATAGGAGGTTGAAAGTGGAATCATCACACTATAAGGCCCTTTCCGCATGTGGAGGGGGGGAAACGGGCGAAAACGCCCGAAAACGGAGCTTACCGGAAGCCGGGTAAGTCCATCACCACGCAGAGCAGCGCGAGCTCGCTGCTCCGCAGTCCTCCAGCGTCCCAAATGGCGGCTTCCGGTTGGTGGAGGCTCTCCACCGACCGGAGAAGCTCGCCAGCCCGAAGCCCACCCCCGGCAGATCTGCAGGCACGCACTTGCGCGCGCCTGCAAATCCGCGTCGGAGCCGGGCGACGGAGCGGCACGGGGCTGCGCGCTCCGTGCTTTTTAAAAACCTCTCGAAAGAGGTTTTTTAAAAACACGCCGCACGGCTAGTTCCGGCCGCTCCTGAGTGGATTCTGGTGTGGAACTACAAAAAGTAGTCCGCGCCAGTCCCCTCTACGGTGCAGAAGACCTCCGTCAGAGGTCGCTCTGCACCATTTCAGAAGCCCGGTGCGGAAATGGCCTAAGAGCATCGTGCGGAAATGGCCTCAGTTAAGCGGTGCCGTCAGATCAGGCTTGCTGTCACGGGTTCTATATTTTCCTGCCTTTGCTGTCACTGTTTCTCTGTCTTGCACGCTGATGGGTGGTGTATGTTTTTTTAATTTAGTGTATCATGTTTGATTGTTGCTGTTGTGTGTCTTCAAGTCATTTTTTTTTTTACTTATGGTAACACTAAAGCAAACCTATCATGGGGTTTTCCGGGGCTGAGAGTGTGTGATGTGCCCAAGGTCACCCAGTAAGTTTCATGGCTGAGTGGGGGATTGAACCGTGGTCTCTGGGGTTGTAGCCCAATGTTCAAACAATTATATCACACTGGCTCTATCACGTTTGATGCTGCCCTTGAACCTTCTTCCTTTTGCTGTTGTTGTTGTTGTGTGCCTTCAAGTTATTTCCAACTTATGGCAATCCTAAGGCAACCTTATCATGGGGTTTTCTGCGGCTGAGAATGCGTGACACATCCAAGGTCACTTAGTGGGTTTCCATGGCCGAGCGGGGAATCGAACCGTAGTCTCCAGGCTCATATTCCAATGCTCAAACTCCTACACCATGCTGGCTCATCCTTTGAAATTATTTTAGACTTATTTGTTGAAGAGGAACAAGACTTAAATAATGTAAATCATACCCAGAGAATGTAAGGAGAACATTATCTACCTTGCACATGTGTTCTGCAAGAATTGGATGCCCTGCACATAGGACCCCATCAATTACGGCTGTCTGGATGGAAGGATCAGGCTCTTGTTCCCATATAGCTTTCTGAATGCATACCTTGTAATGAGCATAAAAGTACCCAAAGATAATGCTGATAAGCATTTCAGATTTCCTTTACTGGACATTCGTCAGTCACCTTCTGGAAACTTATCAGGTGGGTGTTCTTAAAGAGACAACGACAGATCTCATTTTCCCTCCACCAGTCATTAACATTTTTTCCACTTGTAATGAAACTGTAAAGTATGCCGGTTTCCATTTGGGTTGCCTTTTCTGTGTGTCTATGAGGGCAGGGGGTTGTTTAAGAAAACAATAAATGGTTTGATGGACTGAGGGGTATTAGCCTCTATAAGCTACCTAAAGTATCCTGGACGATCTTATCTTTTTAATTAAATTATTCTGCTGCAGCCCCTTCCCAGACCTTGCAAGCAATCTGTCTACATTTTTTAACTTCCCTGCTCTGGTATTTGCTCTTGGTGATTAACTGTGCGGAAGGATTTCCATTCATTCTCTTCCCAAAGAAGTCCTAGTTCTGTTAGATGCTATCCCACCCCCTTTGGTATATTTCCCTTTGGGCGAGAGAGCTGATAACCTCTCTATTTCGTATCTGCTTGTTAGCACGCATTTTCCAGCCGCAGTATCTGATCCGGTTGAATGGGGGCGCTGCTGCTGCTTTGAACCGGGGAAAATCACTGGAGATGAGTTCATAGGTTTCTCAGCACCCATCCTTATTGTTATTAATTGTCTCCTGCCCTCAGATCTGCAGGTTGAAAGCATTTTAATAAATATAATACAACAAATCTACACTTGGAAGTTTTGTTTTTAATATGTAGTCTTAATATGTAGTCAAGTTTCTATTGTACTGTTCCCATGTTCCTTGTGTGGGTGTGTGTTTCTTTTATAGGTGTATGCTAAAGGCTATTGGCATAATTTCCCTTTGATTTTTCTTTTTGAATTCCTTTCCATCTGGTCTGAGTTCTTAATCCCTTTGTTCAGGACACATACCTAATTACCTGGCACAACAGCAAATAGCGTATCGTGCCCTTTAAATGAAAGGTTGCTTTTATCAGGGAAAACTAGATAGCAGACTCGGTGAAACAGAGAGAAAGAGGTCTGTCATGTATATCGACAGTGGCCAGATCTGTTTCTTCAAAACTTATAGAGCTGAGTGGGATCAATACTTTGTTGGACTGCAACCCCCAGCAGCCCCTGCCAGCATAGCCCAAGGGTGAGGGATGCTGGGAGTTGTAGCTCACAAAATGTGTAGAGACCCACACGGTCCCTCACCTTTGCTGTATTTTATGTACAGCACATCCGGACTGAATAAAAAGACCAGAAAGTCCGAGATTTTGTTCTCTTTCTTTCTAGTTTTGTAGTGGACCCTCTTCTGACAAGACCTCTGCATGGAGAAATGCCAGGTCATGTAGAGCATCACATCCCATTATAGTCAATGGACCGGACAGGCACGTGCAGTGACTACAAGGGGACAGGACAATCACATTTTTTCTTTTACATGGGGAGTTGCTAGAACAGAACCTCCACATATATCGCAGGTGCACTGTATTTTGGAGATCTGTGAAAAGGCATACTCTGTCAAGGACAATGGAGACTGATGTGCAAGTGTGGAATGTTTGCGCATGCAAAGAGAAAGGCAGGCATCCTCCGCAGCAGTTGAAATTGACCAGGAACAGTGGTTAATGATTATCTTGAACAATGCTAGATGTTTCAGCTGTTGTTGTTGTTGTTGTTGTGTGCCATCAAGTTGTTTACAAAATTATGGTGACCCTATCACAGGGTTTTCTTGGCAAAATTTATTTAGAGGGTTTTTGCTGTTGCCTTCTTTTGGGCCTGAGAGAGTGTGACTTGCCCAGGCGGAGATTTGAACCCTGCTCTCCCAGAGTCCTAGGCCATTTCGGCACTAGAGTGTTATAGCGCTATGATTCCACTTTCAACATCCTATGGAATCCTGGGGTTTGCAGTTTCGGGAGGGGCCGACTGGCCCCTCCCGAAACTGCAAACCCCAGGATTCCATAGGATGTTGAAAGTGGAATCATAGCGCTATAACACTCTAGTGCCGAAATGGCCCTAGTCCAGCACTCAAATCACCATATTACATTGGCATCTAGAGTTTAAAAAGAATAAACAATGGCGGTTTAAGGGAACACTATAAGGCATATGTTGCACTAAAGTGTGGAAAATCACTTAGCCTGCACACCTTGAAAAATTTTTCTTTTCTTAGTGGGTAAAACCTTTTAATCATGTCTAGGTTAACTTTGGTAAGCCTGCCAAGCGGGAAGACCCAGCCTGCAAGTTCTCAGTTGGCCAATCCACAACATGGAGAAAACCTGGAAGGGCATCGCATTCCAAAGTTACTTTTCCATGGTTATGTGCTCATGGATTCCTTTTCTTAAAAAGGAAGAATCAAATGATGTCCTCATGGAATCTTGCCCTATCTATTTTATGTATTTTTTATGCATTTTAGCTTTATTTTAATTTATGATGTACTTGTACATGTGCATGGGGAGAGGCTGGCAAGAAATAAGTTGTTGTTGTCGTTGTTGTCATCATCATCATCATCATCATCATCATCATCATCATCACCATCATCATCTGTACTAGGAAATCTCCCCTTATTCATTGGGAGTTACTAGCAAGGAAGCATGCATAGGATTGAAGCCCTAATTCCTTACATTTCCTTTGGCAAAGAAAGCCCTTCCGTGTCTGCCTGTGTCTGGTTGCTTGTTCTCTCTGTGTGCCTCTTTCTTCCGAACACAGCCACCTGCTTGTAAGCAATGTTTAGAGAAATTTTCTTTCTGGTCATCTGTATCTCTGTGTGTTTGTGTGCGTGCGCGCACCCTTGGTCTTGTGGCTTTGACACTGGGGCCTTGTTGTCTGTGAGAGAGACAGTAGGTTACCGCTCGCTGGCTAGTTCCCTACTCCTTGCTTTGCGCCCTTAACTTCATTCTTGGAAAGTTTCTGAGTTTCCCGGGAGATAAAACACGAGCAACATTTGCTCTGGCCTGAATAACTTCTGAAGCCATTCAGGCTGGTTTTTGTTATGAAGGTTACCAGGGCTGAGAGGGGAGCATGAGAATTGTCTGTGCCTCCTTCCCTGCAGTTCCCGCAAACTAGGAATGTAAAACTTTGCTTATGATATTCTTGTGTGGAAGAATGAATAAATTTAAAACTTTTCTCTGTGCTGTGAAAGATTTTAAGTGAGTTTTTTGCATGCTGATTCTACCCCCCATTGGAACTACTACTACTACTACTACTTCCAAAAAAAAGTCATTGATACAAATCCGTTTGGACAGAGAACAGTGTATTTTCTGCAAAGAAAATGTTTTGTTTGCAAAAATGTCGTTTTTATGCCAAGTCCAAATTTCAGCAGGAAAAATGGTTTCTGCATAAATGAATTGTTTGTAGGAAGGCAACTCAAGTTGAAAAGTCCTGTGGATTTGATCTTTTTCTTGGTGGGTTGCCTTGAGGTGTTGAAACATTCTTTCTCAATGGGGGTGACGAGGACATTTGTGGGTACAGTGGACCTTTTGTATATGCGACCTCTGGATCTCTGTATTCCAGCAATTGCAGAGTGTCATCACATGAATGAGTGCGTGCCGAAGTGTCTGCATGCACATCACTGCCATGTAATAATATGGGACGCAAACGTTCACACTTTTTGCCATGGGGGTGGTGAAGTGGAGCCCCCAGAAATACAAATCCATTGCAATCTTCATGTCATCAGTACAAACAAGCATTAAACAACATAAAGAGGAAACATCAATGCTGCAAGTTTATTATTTTTTATTTTTTGTATGGTTTTGCTTTCCTCTTTGTACATGTGTTTTTCGCTATAAGTTTCACAAGCTGCCTTGAATCTCAGATTGCCAGACTGGAAAACTGAAGGGGCTCCTGCACCCTCCAGTTGTGTGAAAGAGGGATTTCAGCAGGTATTGTTTGTCTCACAATCAGCTAACAAGCAATGCCTGCTGAAATTCCCTCTTTTTGCAACTATTAAAAGTATAGAATCTCTCTCCTGTTATCACTCTGGCAACCCTAAGGTTTTTTTGGGGAGCAATAATAATAACTGGGATAATAAGTCCCAGTTTGGGGTCAAGTAATAGTAGTAGTAGTAGTAGTAGTAATAGGCAGGAAAAAAACAGTAACCAGAAGGAAGGAGATACTGCAAGTGAGTACATGATTATCCATGCCTGTCACCAGGTTTTAATAACAATCTTACAATAAAGAAGAAGATAATAGCAATGTAGATGTGAGGGAGTGGTGATGTTACAACACTGAACCATGATTACAAAAGTGAGTTTTTATTTTATTTCATTGCTACGTTGAGAAAAGCTTCTATACTAATGTCCCTCAGCCTTGCTGTAGTTTTGGACCTTGAAGTAAATACAGAAATATATTCTGAACCCCCCTGTCTTTGTTTGCTGCTGCTGCTGCTGCTATCATCATCATCATCATCATCACCATCATCATCATCCCATTGTGTGTGACTGGTTCTTCCCATAGGCATCTGCTTGAGCACTGTGGGAAAACAGAATCCTGGACTAGATAGGCCTTTGGAGTGATCCAGCAGGGCTCTTCTTAAGATACTTAAATGTTGCTTTACACTCAGAGCCAATTATTTACTGTTTCCTTTCATTTTACTCCTGGCTTTTTGCAGGAGTGTCTGAAAAGGAAGGAGAGCTTTTGCCAGATTCACAGCTTGAGACAGGAAAGAAGAAGGAGGAGGTGGAGAGTAAATTCTGAGGAAGGACAGATGTGTCTGGACAACGATGAAAAGAAAACCGGGGAACAAAAACTTAAGTTCAACCAATTTTTTTTTAAAGCTAGACAACTGAGTCTAAGGGCCATACATTTGTCTCCAGATCTTAAAATTTTAATGCCCTGGTTTGATTTCTTTTCCCACTTTATTCAACACAGAAAATAACATCTTTTCAGTTGCTGCTTTGGTGTGGGTGTTCTAGCTAGACATTTCTGTCCAGGCTTTGTTAAGGAATTAACACAGAACAAAAAGTTTGTTAGGCAGTGAACCCAGTGTAGGTTGGTGGCTCCCTTATCACCAGGATTCCGTTCTGGAGTTTAGTCTTAACTTTAAAATAGCCATCCAAGGGAAGGAACTTACTGGGAGTTAAGTTTTAGCACCTTGGATAGCTCTTTTAAATTCCGAATAAAACCTGGAGCAGATTCCTTGTGCAATTGAGATGGAAGTCACCTGCTGTCACAGAGCTGGGAGCACAAATAGCACTGAGATGCTGCAAAGCAGAGAAGAAAGACTAGTAGAGTGGTCCCTCAATTTTCATGAGGGTTCAGGGTGCAGAACCCTTGTGAAAGTGGGAAAAAAGTGGAAAAATGTGAATAACTTCCCTTCCACAATCCCCCTCTCATTCCCTTGTCTTTTGTGTGCCGGGGCCAGACGCGAGGGATTGGGTGGGGGTACAAGAGAGCCTCTCCTCCCCGATTGCCTTGCCTTTTGCCTTGGCATGAGTTCTCAGCACAGGGCCAGGGGGAAGGGGGTGGGAGGGGGAGCTCCAGGGGTGGGAAGGAAGGTTTGCTCAAACTCTCCTTCTATTCCCTTGCCTTTCACCTCGGAGTGAGTTCTCATTGCTGGGCCAGAGGCAAGGGAATGAGAGCGGGGAGCTCCAGAGGGAAGAAGGAAGCTGTGCACATGCCTCCCTTCCCCATTCCCTTGCCTTTTGTCCAGGCATACTTGCCTTCCGTCTCCACGCTTGGTAAAACACAAGGGAATGGGAGGAGGAGAATGGGGGGAACGCATGTGTACACTTTGCGAATAAATTCGTGAAGCTCAAACCTGCAAATGTGGAGGGAGGATTGTAGTTGGAAATCCTTTATCTGTTTGTTTACCAGTACAGATTGAGTATCCCGTATCTGAAATGCTTGGAACCAGAAGTGTTCTATATTTCAGATTTTTGTCTGATTTTGGAACACAGTACCTTTTTGGAACAGCCTCACTTCTCGTACATTTGCTATCTGTGTTGTGTATGAGACATGAAGAGACTGAGGATCTGTGCAAGGGCAGGAATCCAAATGTACTTGCTCAGTGCAAATCCATCCTCCCACCATTTCACAGATCCTCAGTCTCTCTTTGCCACCAGCGGCTCACATCCACCTTTGAAGCAGCAGCTGTGGCACTCCTCTGATCTGCGAGATGGATGAGGAGGAATACCCTAACCATTGCCACGAAGGTGGAAGCAGGTGGCTGGGGGCAAAAAGTTTCACTTTTGGGTGTTTTTCAGATTTCTAAATAAGAGAGTCTCGACCTGTGCCTCCTGTTTTCAGCTGCTGTTGTTGCTCTTGTTGTTACAAGCTTGAGCAAACACATGTCCAGAAGATCAGTTTGGGGCAAAAGTAACTTGGGAAGAGGCAGATCTGGAAAGTGTTAGCATTGAAGGAAAGGATTAAGCACAGTTTCCATCCACAGAGTCTACCCTGCAGATTACACCCTTTGTCCAGAATTTCATTACAGTTAGTTGGCAAAGACCCAGCTTCCTGGATTATTCCTAAACATGCAGTTCATTCCCCAGTATTTCATTATCTGTGGTATTGGTATTTCTGGAGTCTTGAAAGCAGATCAATAATTTGGGGTGGGAGGACATGGGTCAGGATGAAGCCATACTCTTCAACTGTCCCCATTTGGCAGAGACAGTCCTGACAAATGCTCTGTCATCCCACTTTTCCAGCTGCTTTTGGAATGTCCTGGTTTCTCGTTCTTCTCCCCTTTCTTCCTCCTTTCTACCTTTGTTTTCTGCTTACTTGAATTGCTGCAAACTGAATTCAAAATGCAAAGCTAGTCTGCACTTCCCGGTAGGCTCAGGCAAGAGCAAACTACTGGGATCAGGGCTGGGTTATTTTTGCAGTTCTCTGTTTTTCACATTGCACAAGTTCAGTTAAGTAAAATTAAGTGCAGAATGCAAGATTCTCACAATTTTTCCTTGGGCATCTCAAAAAAGGAAGTTTCTAATCCTGATGAGTATTATCCACAGTACCGAAAGTCTAAAATGTATACAATCAGAGAAACTTGATGGTTGGCAGATTCTCAGTGATCAAGAGGCATCACTTAATTTCTCTACATAGCTTTGCAGTTCTCTGTTTTTCACATTCCTTTCTCTAGCTTGATTTGGACCCTGGTGCCTGTTCTCCCAACCAGTCTTTAGTCCCCTTCCCAGACACACACATACACATACACACACATTTTGATATTTGCAATTTTTCCACTAATGCAAAGGTCCTGCTCCCCTAACCCTAGCGAATGTGGAGAGCCAATTGTACTTTTAAAAATTCCTTATATACCAATTCTAGTTTTGGACATATGCTAGGAAAAGTGCAGACATTGCTTATGTCTTTTGTTATTTTAAAAAAAGCGATTACCTTCCTACCTCAGCAGAATTTTCCAGCCTTTAGAAATAGTCAGATCATGTACTGGTAGATATATTTATCTTTAGCTTGGGCTTGTTATCGTTAGTAGATACAGGAAGACAGGTATTGTTCAGCCGGAGAAGCCTTGTGGGAGGTTCTCTATTTGAAGAAAAGGGTGAGACTTTTGAAATTACATTTAGACAACTTCTTTATCCAGTTGGGAAGGACTAAGTATGTGGGCAGGATGCAAACATACCTGCGGAACAGCATTCCAGAGAAGCAAAATCAAACCGGTTTCTGCATCCAGTGGGAATAGTTTGCCAGTTGCGCTCTAGGAAGCAATCAGCAACCTGTAGTTCAAAGGAGTTTTTCGAACCATGCTGTGTGAAGAGTTCAAAGGAAGATTCAAGCTTTTCCCCAAGTGTGCATCAAATCCTGTCCTTTTCCAAGATTAGGGGATGTACTTGAAGTCGTTTGTTCTAGATCGTGGCCATCAACTTCAATAAAACACGAGTCTGTAGCAGGATTTGGCAAACAACCAAGGCATTTGTTTTGTATGTCTCAACCACATAAACCACCCACCTTGCTGTGTTTTTATGAGACAGAAACCACAAGGTATAAATCACTCAAATAAAAAAAAATATATTAAAACTTTAGTCTCCTCACGCCTCTCCACGTGAACATTCTGCATCAAGAGGAAGTTTGTAGTGGTATACAAACTATGGTATATAATAGATACTTTTGTATAGCTTGTGTACAAGGTATACAAAAGTATATATTGTATAAATACATATATAAATTTATATATTATATAATAATAGTGTATACAGGTTGCGCCTCCCTTAACCTGAAATCCAAAATCCAAAAACTGAATTTTTTTGCCATCAGCTGCCCATTTCCACCCTCAAGGAGGCGGCTACAGTACTCTTGCTGGTCCATCTCTCAGATCCTCTCTTCTCCGCCCTCCCCGGCAGCTGCCTGCTTCTGCCTTGGAGGTGGTGGCTGCAGTGTTCCCGCTTGTTCGTCTCTCGGATCTAAAGAGGACCACAGCTGTTGCCTCAAAGGCAGAAGCAGGGGGGTTGGTAGTGAAGAGAGAGAGACTGAGGATCTGTGCAATGGTGGGATGCACGCATTCACACCAAGCACGAACCTTGGATCCCCACATGTCACAGAGCCTCTGTATCTCTCCAGCCTCACGTTTCATACTCAGCACAAATAGCGACAAATGGGACACGACGCTGTTCCAAAAAAGTACTGTATTCAAAATCCAAAAAAATCAGAAATATGGAACACTTTTGGTCCTAAGCATTTTGGATAAAGGAGGCTCAACCTGTATTATATATCCATTTCCATATTAAATCAATTTATTAATTTAATCAGTTAGACTATAATAAATTATTTTTAAATATTCCCTACAGTGTTTATAGATATCCCTAAATAGCTGCATGCCAACCTGAGTTCTTGATTTTGAGGATCTCTCCAGGGTGATGCTTGGGTGTTTAAATATCTTATCAGTTATATATTCCCCATTATGTTTGCTTTCTGAGTGCACAGCCCCAGGACTGATTCCCAACATCACCAAAAATCCACAAGACACGAATGTGCAAATTTATTGTTAGAAGCATAGAGTTGTTTGCTGCAGTGGTCCTTGGCCTTTTGAAAGCCCCTCAAGGGAAGCTTCTATTCTTTTATGTTTCCCAAACTTTCATGTTTCAGAGAGCGATTTGGCTCTGCAAGTTTGACTTTGTGCCTTTTGAAACCAGGTGGTATTTGGGGTGTGACATTCGTAAGTCCTCAAGATCAAGGTGGAAAGTGTTTGCTGGTGGATTAACAAAATTTTGAGTGAGAGGAGATGATGGCAAGATATATATCAAACCCAACTGCTTAACTAATCCCTTGGGAATGCTTTGCCATGTGGTGAAACCTTATTGCTTTAATAGGTGGAAGGAGGATGAAAAAGAGTTCAGTGACAAGATTTTCTAGAGAATTAATGTCCTATTCAGCAGCTGGGGATGTCTTTGATCACGTCCACACATTCCAATCAGTATTGACGGTATAATGCTCATCTAAGCTCTTACCTTGTGCACATGGCAAAGCTAAAGAGGAATTTAAAATATGTGCAATGTAAGAAACCCTCTTGGTGGACTCCCCAAGTTACACTCGGTCCCCAAGGTCCAAATTCAAGTACAACCCTGTGCCTACATGTGAGAGGCTCTTGGACAAGAGTCTTCTTATAGGCTGCTGCTCTGCTGGCAGGCTTATAGAAAAACAGAAAAGTGGTCTTATGCTGAATTAGGTGTAAACGAGACACTGAGGCCATTTCCGCACTAGCCTGTTAGAGCGCAATTATTCCACTCGCAACATCCTATGGAATCCTGGGGTTTGCAGTTTCGGGAGGGGCCGGCCGGCCCCTCCCGAAACTGCAAACCCCAGGATTCCATAGGATGTTGCGAGTGGAATAATAGCGCTCTAACAGGCTAGTGCAGAAATGGCTTGAGACTCAAGATGTATAAAAGAACATTTTATTCTTCAAATTAGCCCAATGCACTTTGGCCAAAAAATATTTCTGTGTTACGTCACTTCTGTTCTGCCAAAATGCAACAGTGCAGCTCACTGGAGGGGCATGGGGGAAAATGTCCATTGCTGACCTCACCGTTGCCCAGCTCTATTTTGTAAAATGATCAACTAAGGGAGCATCTAATTGACTAAGATGTTCTCCAATATGACTTTTTAGAGCCCTAAGGTCCATGGTTTGTTTAGCTCCTTTGGCTGCGAGCAGGAGCAATTAGCCAGCACACAAGCAAAATTCTCTTGCATTCCGCCTCATTATGCCATGTGAAAGCATTCTGTGTCAGGACACACTGAAGGCAAGGTGCTTTGCTGCTCAGAGTGGTTGCCCAGGAAAAGAGAATTAAAAGGAGATTGGGCAACAAGCCTCGGTGGCAGGCATCTGCCAGGGCCCTGACTACTACCTAAGAATGCCAGGTGGTGTTGCCAGCATGGCGGGATATCTGCTTCTTTTGCAGAATATAAAATGAAAGAATGAATCAACCAGAGCGTAACCTTTCCATTGATCTTGATGAAGTGATGTTTAGCCAGGTCTTGCTATCATTAATATAGAAATCAGAGTCTTATTCAAGTTTCATGTCAGGCCACAATAAATCTGTCGATGGATAATTAATCATTTTTATGGCATCATGGAATAAATGAGGGCACCAAACTCAGATGAAAAGAGGTCACAAAATGTAAAGCAACACTACTGATTTACTGTTTTGTAAAGCAGCGTTAACGATCTGATGTTCTCTAGTTACAAATTCATTGTTTGGTCAACACAGGTATCCTTTCGTTAATCAAGATTTTACACAGCAGTAAACTAAATCTGCATTTATTGCTCTTGGGTGGGTTGCACCTTGGTAGTGTCGTCATGCTGCAGCGATAATTATTAGAAATTATGTACTTGCTTCTTGGAGTGTGTTTGTGCATGTCGATTGCATACCTCTAGATGGAGAGATGCAAAAACTTCCTTTCAGAAAGGATAGAGATGCAAAAGAACAGGAAACACAGACTTTTGCACTTCTTCCATCTCCGTGCGAGCATCACATCCAGCGATCATTATTCTGGTACTGAGATAAGCCCATTGGCTGTCCAAGGCATTGCTATTGTTAATATCAGACTGACCTTATACCTGGCACGTTACAGAAGGAAAAGTCAAGAGTCAGGCCTAAGAGTCATCAAATCTGAATTCTGCCAATAAGAGAGATTACAAAGGAAAAGAAGGCTAAAGAGTCAATAGGCATCAATTCAACTACACATAGAACGAAACTGCAAGTGTCACTAAACACATCACATATAGGTGTGTGGAACTGTCTTTGTTTTGTTTTTAATCCAGTAATACATCCTCCAGTGTTAAAGAGATGAAAACTGGGATACATGTAGCAAAGCAATATCACAGTATAGTCAAGATGGCAACGACTATTAATGAGGAAGAACACACAAGCTAGGAGAGGCTACAGCACTTTGCTTTTGCTAGAGCCTGCTGGAAAGAGCAATATTCTGCCCTTCCTCTCTCTCACTGAGTTAACTGAGTGCAAACTATTTTTGCACTTTGAACACAATTTGCAGTAATTGAAGTAAGCTGAGGAGGAGTAGAGAGAAACTCACATTTTTAAAAAGTGGGCCAGCAGAGGATGAAATAAGGTTGTCCCTGACAAATCGGGAGAGGGCATCAAGACCAAGTCTATGATATCCACAAAGAAGGTTTAACTCCTTTCTTTCAGTGCCTTTGTTCTGGTAAAAACCTGCCTCACTGAGGGCCTTTCAGCACTGTTATAGTGCTACTATTCCACTTTCAACCTCCTATGGAATCCTGGAGCTTGCAATTTAGGGAGGGACATTTAGAATTCTCAGCCAGAGAACTCTTTGGCCTCAGGAAACTATAAGCCCCAGAATTCCACAGGATCTTGAAAGTGGAGCAATAGCACTATAACCGTGTAGTGTGGAAAGGCCCTAAACCTGTTTTTTGGAACAGGAGGGACAGTAGTGGCAACCTACCTTTTATACCACGTAACAACTAGGATTTTTTGTTTGTTTGTTTTTTGCTATTTGAGATACAAACGATTCATAACGTCCAAAGTGCCACATGACACATCACATGTACTCATGTGTATGTGATTTGGGATGGCAGGTTGTGGGTTAAAGATTTAAGCCAAAAGCTTTACAAAAAGTTGGCTCGTTGGAATGCTTTGACGATGTAGTGAGAAATATATGGAGGAAGGTGTAGGAGTTGTGGGAAAAGTTAGAGGCATACAGGGCAGCAAGGGGGAAAAGATGATGTTGTCTAAAAGAGCAGGGGATAACTGTTGGGCAGGGAAGGTGGCGGGACTGGTGTGAAGGTCACAGAGCAGCCTGATGTGATGGGGCAAAGCCATGCTAAGGTTTCAAGATGAAGACTGCTTTCAAAGATGAGGAACTTCTGCTGCGTGTCAAGAAAGCAAAGATGCATCCTCATGAGGGACTGATGTCATGTGGAAGTGATCAGATGATGTTAAAGGTGGGAGAATCAATCTGTCTTTACTTTCTGCAATTTTCTTACGTTTTCTTTGATCTATTTTATCCCATTGTCACATTATTATCAAATGCAAAAGAAGATCCATCCCTAAAAATCTGTTCAAATACACACTTCACAGTGTCTTTGTATCCTTTTTTCCTCCTCCAAATCTATACTTTCTAAACATGCTTTTTCTCAGAGTAAGCCTTTTAAAATGAAAGCTGCACTGGTGTGTTTGGAAATGTATAAAATGCACTGAATCGTTACGTCGTGACTCAGACGTTGTGTGAGATGTGAAGATCAGTCAATTCCTAGTTACCAGGATCAACATTTTCTTCAAGCATTCCTTGTGGATAGATCATCCTGGTCAATGTTCACAAACTTTGTAGATCTAGCTGTTCAATGTAAGTGTAAGGAGGGATATTATATATAAAGAACTGAACCTGTCCTAATTTGAAGTTAAATTTATTAATCTCAGATTAAATTGCTGAGCACGGGAAAAGAAGCAAAACACCCACTTGTAATGCATCTTTTGGCCCTCACGTCAGTATGTCGGCAAAGGTGTGGCTCCAAGAGTGGCTGCCACAGAAGTAGCCAATTATGCAGAGCAGGTTTGACAGAATTGTAGCCTGTATCACTGTAATTAAAACCCTTTTCTTATTCTCTGACTCGAGACTTGTAGTGCTTTCTGAGATTCTAATTAAGGTTGCTCTGTGGTATGTGTGTGTGTGTGTGTGTGTGTGTGTATACGTAGTCCTGTCCACTTATGGTGACCCCATGAATTTCATAGGGTTTTCTTAGGCAGGGAGTACTCAAGAGGTGGTTCTGCCAGTTCTTTTCTCTGAGGCCACTTCCGCACTACACTCTTATAGCGCGATTATTCCACTTTCAACATCCTATGGAATCCTGGGGTTTGCAGTTTCGGGAAACTGCAAACCCCAGGATTCCATAGGATGTTGAAAGTGGAATAATCGCGCTATAAGAGTGTAGTGCGGAAATGGCCTGAAACATGGCCTACGGCAGCTGATATTTGTTGGTGGTCTCCCATCCAAGTACTAACCAGGGCTGCTTAGCTTCCAAGATCAGATGCGATCTGGTGCCTTTAGAATATTTGTGAACAGATGCTTTATTTTCAGATTTTATTATTCAGAAGAGGGAAGTAACAAGTTACAGGTGATGTTACACGTAACTAGTTACTTTGAAGTATTCATGATGCAACAATGTTACATTTCAAAACCAGTTTGACCATTAAGAACAAAGTTACATTATTGGTGCGCTGAGTAAAACTTTTCTAGTTATTCTGAAAAGCTGTTTGTAAAGGGCATGTTAAGAGTCATTTTAACAGGGTTTTCAAGTTTAATGCCATTCTCTTATTATGCCTAAAGATTTTTTCCTGTTAAAAAAAAAAGTTTAAAAAAAAGTAATAAAAAGTAATGGAAAATAACAAGCAGTGCAACAATTAATGTAATGAGTTAAATGATTCAGCACCTAATGAGTCACAGTAATAGGTTCTTTTTTAAATACTTAGGTACTTTTGAACAGAAGCTTTCCAGTCTCTGCGACTACTGTGCAGAATGAACAGTGTCTCATTGGTTCTGGCCCCTCTTTCGTGATCAATGACATCAATCCTGTTTAACATTGTCTAAGGGATATTGTGAATTGCAATCAAACTTCGAGAAGGCAGGTCATTATATTTATTTATTTATGTTGCTGCATTTATATGCCACCTTTCTCCCAGAGTGGGACCCAAGGCGGCTTCCAAAACAGTAAAAACAATTTACAATAAAAATTGTAAACTCTTGAAATTGATCATATAAAACAGCATAAAATCAATCAAAAAGCATGCAAAAGTTAAAAACGAAAATGAAGCTTTCTAATAAAGATAAAAAGCTCTCCTGCTCGTGCACTGACAGGCTGCTTGGAGAGAAATGTCTTTTCCTGCAGGTGAAAGGAGAGCAGGGGAGGTGGCCAGCGTGCCTCTCGTAGAAGGGAATTCTAGCACGTGGGAACAGCCGCTGAGAAAGCTCTCTCCCGTGTCCCCACCAAGAGACCCTGGGATGGTAGCAGGACGGAGAGAAAGCCCTCCCTTGCAGACCTTAAACTCTAGCTAGTTCATATTGGGATATATAGTCTTTCAAATGGTCTGGACCTAAACCATATAGGTCTTTATAAGTCATGACAGCACTCTGAATTGAACTGGTAGCCAGTGAAGCTGTTTTAACAAAACAGAGCAGAATTAGTCATCTTTGTGGAACTGAAGATAAAAAATTTGGATTTCAGAAGATTTAACCATTGCATTTAGCTTATTCTGGTGCTCCAACTTTGTGTACTTTCTGGTGAGATTGGACCTGAATATGGTGACAATATTACGTTTAAACCGGATTAGTCCAAAGTGCTATACATGGAGTTACCTCTGAAGAGTCTTCCAGTACATCAGCTGGTCCTTCAATAGCTGCATTGATGACTAATTTCATTCTTGGCACAATTCATTTCAAAACATTGGTGATGATCTTAAAAACCTTACAAAACTTGGGCTTATGATACCATAGGGACCACTGCTTCCCACGTCAACTTGCCCGTGCCATTTGATCTGATTAAGAGGCTTTTCTGTGTATCCTGATGAATACTTGGTTAGTGAGAACAAGTAAAAGGGACCTTTTGTGGTTACACCCCAAATTTTGAGTTCTTTACCTGTGAGGCTCATGTCTTGCCTTGATATGGTATAAATAGTTTTATTCTGACAGGCATGTGATTTACTAGATGGATAATTTTCTATTCAGTGTCTTGTTACCCTGTGTACTGGGGGTCCCGGGAGGGACACCAAAATGTGCTCAACAAAAGGTGGGGAAAATTAGCTCAGAGCGCTGCTTAGCGTTACGAGAGGCAGGGTAACGTAGCGAGATCTTGAACCCTATGTCTACGGGGTCGGGTTGAGTCAAGGAGCACACAAAAGTTGAAACAATAAATGATGTTTTATTAAACACAAGCAAAACAGTGTATGCGACACATTCACACAAGATAACTAAGGAAAATAAAGGTTGGAGTGGTATAGAGGGATTTTTAGAGGGATTGCTGGTTTGGGTGATACTTCACCTGTCCTGAAGCCCGGAAAAATAGAGAGCGAGGCTGGGGTGCGATGTAGCTCAGCACGTGGAGCTGAGGGGAGGCTCGCCAAGCAAAGCGGCAGCAAGGCCGGATGAAACTCGGGAGCGTTCCGAGGAAGGTCTCGGAATCAAGGGTTTTTATAAGGAGAATTGTGACTGCAGGCTATGCCGTACTTGGGGGAAAACAATAGATTTGGAGTTGGAGACAAAGCCTTCGAAAGGTCAGAATCTGAATGATTGAGTTATCGTAGTGGTTCTCAGTAGAGTAGCCAGTATGCAATGGCAGAGTACTTGGGTATTGTATAGTTAACCCATCAAGCTGCCAGCGTGGGGCAGAGGCTCTTTTGTAGGTTGCGTGCATACCTAATTAGAGTACTTGCCTGGAGGTCTCCTAAAGCAGCGAGTCAGCTATTTTCTGGGCTGCCTGTATTGTCTAGGAATATTATGGCAATTAACGGCCGAGCTTGTTTACGTGCTTGTCCGGTGGCCTCGCAAGCACGTGGAGGGGAATAGAGAAGTGCAGCCGAATTGTGATATCAAGAGGATATCTTTTAATATCCCAAAGCTCGGACTAGCCAGGGTAGTAGCAGTCTGCTTTATCTGTTGAATCTGTTGTTTTCTTTTGTCATATTGTTATTTCTATGAGATGTTATTGCATTTTATAATTGGTCTTAACTTTTGTTAATTAAGCAGTGTATAAATATGAAAAGACAGGATATAAATCTGTCAACCAATAAATAAATATGGGCTTGAGAGAGAGGGAGGAAGCTGATCTGCTGTTAAAGTATATTTGATTGTGCGTGATCATCATTCTTCAACATTGATTGTGCAAGCCTATGCAGTTTTTTCAGAATTAATTAATTCTGAACACATTTGCATCCAAAAAATTGCAGCCTAACAAACACTGATGACAGACATGCAGAAATGCAGTTCAACCTTCCTGAAATTATACTCTAATCCATTCTTGATACTTGGGGGCAGGGGGGCAAACAAGACTGATGGCAGCAGACTTAGGTAAAAGAGCTCATCATTCATCATTGATATTCTCCTTCCAATCTTTGAATTGGAGCATATACATATTTTATGGAGGATGAAGGCACCTTCATGCTTTATTCAGCTCTTAATTCTAGGAGCATACTAAACAACATGTTTAGCAAGGGCTTTTTTTTTAACAGATGTGCCTCCTAGTGCTGAAAAAATCTATTTGGAATAGATTGTGACTTTCTTCACCTACGTATCTTGCATTTAGTGTGCTACGGTTTGTCATTGCTCATTGTAAGGTGAAAAGTCTGATTACAGAGGCATATATCTCTGAGGAAATCCTATTCTGGGAGGGAAAATGGGTTATTTGTAGGGAATACCCTTTCCTGTTAATGTCTAACTTGCCCTGCAAAAGACTGCATCTAATACTAACTAGCATACTCCTGAGTGAATGTCACCAATGTGAATGAAGATCAAGATGTGCAAACATAGCTGCCTAAAATTGCTGAGCTATACAGAAGTTTTGGTTTTGGATATAGAGACTCTTTCATATCCATAGGTTAAATCAGCACAAATCAGCACAAACTTCCAAGAGATTTCTTTTTCCTGTCCAGTCACTTTTGCCTTATACTCTGTGGCCTCAGAACCCCGTGATTGCTGAGAGCCTGAAGCAATGCTGATGATTGCAGAGTGTGGATGCTGCAGTACACTGTCAGTAAGAACAGCATCAGCATTTGGCAATCACCATCAGGCAAGGCAACAGAAGGCACCACTTGGAGCCGTTCTCCTCTGTGTGCTGGAATATCTTCCCAAACAGAGTTTCCACATCTCAGTGATTAACCTACAGCACAGATGCGAATATTACACAAGATTTGGAGTTTGGGTACCTGGGAAAACTCACCATGCCTTCCAATCTGCACTGTGTTCTGAAGTTCCTGGCCTGTTGGACATCAAAGCCAAGGTCTGTACATTAACTTAGAAAGGTTAATATCTTGTGATGGATAGGCAAATTCTGGAGACCACATCTTGCTCTTTTCAAATCTCTGTGGTTGGCTTTAAAGAGTTTGGACATAATCACAATATAGGATGCAATCTACAGCATGCTTGTGTCTGTTTGTGACTTCAAGTCGCCTGTTGACTTAGGTGACCCCCCATGAATTTCATAGGGTTTTCTTAGGCAAGGGATACTCAGAGGTGATTTTGGCAGTTCCTTCCTCTGAAATAAAGCCTACAGAAACTGGTAGTTCTTGGAGGTTTCCCATCCAAGTACTAACCAGAACTGACCCTGCTTAGCTTCCAAGATCAGATGGGATCTGGTGCAACATGCTTACTCTATAGTAATTCTACTGCCGTGTCATTGAGATGCCAGCAAGCATCTCGAATCTATTGTGGTATGGCAGAGGTCACAGTAGGTTGATTTAATTTATTCAAAAACATTGCTGTGTTAGTCTGTTTCAGTGTACAAAGATATAAAGGAATCATTTTGTGGACTGAAGTCCATGAAAGCTTGTGCTGGAAATGCCTTTTTCTCAGTTAGTCTCAAAGGTGCTACAGGGTTCCTTTATAAGGATTTATCGATGGGTGATATAAATGCAAATCCCGGTTCATTCTAAACTTCATTGAATGGCCTTAGGCAGTTCACATATTCTCAGTCCAGCCTACTTCACCGTGTCCTTGTGCTGAATGAATGCTGGAGAATTTACAGTTAATTTAGTTTTACAGTCAGCCCTCCACATTTGCAGGTTTCACTTTTGCGGATCTGATTATGCATGGATTATTGGCTGTCACCTCTGCTGCCTCCCTATGCCATTTTTAATAGGGACTGCAGACCTTGTGAGACTGAGAAACAGTGAACAAGGCTTGTAAGTCCCTATTAAAAATGTTGTGGGGCAGCAGTGGGAGGTGGCAGTCAGCCCCACCAGCCACCCAGTTCTGCCTTGTGGAGGAACCCTGATGCTTCAGAGGAATCCATGGTAGGCTGAATATAGTGATCATACTTTTTTGTGTGTTAAATATGGTTTTGGAGGGCCTAGAGTTATTCATGTTTTTTCTGCTTTTTCAGGGCGGTCCTATGCCCCTAACCCTAGTGAATATGGAGGGATTAATTGCAATTAATCACTGACTGCCTGTACATCTTAAAGTAGCCCTTCCCTCAAGCTAAAACCAAAAAGAATTTAAAAAATGTAAAGAAATATTTCTATTAAAACTCAAATGTCACATGCTATCTCAGTAATAAATTGAGGGATTGCTATAATTTTTAATGCTTTACAATGTGAGCGGAACACAGATGTGTAGGCAAAAACAGGTGTAAAATCAGTGTATTCTGACAGCACGCTGGAAATCAGGAGATAATGTGTTTTATAAATTAATGGCTAGGGCCTTCCTCAGACCCTAGATCCAGTGACTGCATAGGGGTGGGGGTTAGAAGGGGGCAGAGGCACCCTAGTAAAGAGAAACTTGGTGCTCACACACACACATACACAATGTCAAACCTTCCTTACAGCCCTCGTTCCATCCCATTGTGTCCTTGGCCATTTCTGCACTAGCCTGTTATAGAACCATTTCTCACTAGACTGTTATAGTGCTATTATTCCACTTGCAGCATCCTATGGAATCCTGGGGTTTGCAGTTTAGGGCGGGGCCAGCCGGCTCCTCCCTAAACTGCAAACCCCAGGATTCCATAGGATGCTGCAAGTGGAATAATAGTGCTATAGCAGGCTAGTGCAGAAATGGCCATAGTGTTATTATTCCACTCTCAACATCCTATGGAATTCTGAGGTTTGCTGTTCAGGTTTGCAAACCCTAGGATTCCATAGGATGTTGAAAGCGGAATAATAGTACTATAACAGTCTAGTGTGGAAATGGCCCTTATCTGTAGGAGGAGGAGGTGGGTTGGAGCTGACTTTGGATGCTCCACTTGCCTGAGAAGGGCCAAGGTTGGTCCCCTTGTGTACATTAGCCTGGAGCTGCTGTGCTCCTCCTTGATTCCACTTAGGCTGAATGACACTTATGTTGAAAGAATCCAATGGCACCTTTCCAGTTCATGATGTGCCATAATAGATGTGTTAGTCCTTGAGATGGCATTAGACTGTTTCTTGTTTTTGGCTGTGACAGGCTGATGCAGCCTTCTCCCAGGAGATTGAGTTTCATAGGAAAACTGATAAAGGAGGCTGTGTAAAAGAAAGGTATGTGTGTGTGGTCATGTGTCTGCACATATGCTTCTGAATACCGATTTCATTATGGCGCAAATGGAGGTGGGGGAGTGGTATTGTTTTCATGTGATCTTTTGTAGCCTTGGCACCGTAGGAGAAGAATACTGAAGTAGATAGGCTTTTGGTCAGATACAGCAGGGCCCTTCTTATGCGCTCTCTGCATGTCTTTCTTATGCATCTCTCTCTCTCTCTCCCTCTCTCTGTTAAACAATGAGAGTTAGCAAGAGTTTGCAAAGTTATTTCAAATTCTGGTTTAATTCTACTGGGCTCTTACTGATGGGAAAGGACCTAAAATTAATCAGTGGGATGCAATTTCCTTAGTCTTAATTGACCAACTACAAACTGGTTAAACTTCCTTATTCGGATTTAAGTTGGTTTGCACCTTAATTCTCAGTGTTGTTTACATGGCTCTAAGTCCCATTCATTTAAGAACTAAAATGAGCTGCATCTTAACTGAATCACCTTAAAGCCAGCTAGGAATCAGAAGGGTGGAGTAGCAAAGAGCAGGTGAAAATCACAAAGGCCATTTCCACCCTACACTGTTGTAGTGCTGTTATTCCGCTTTCAACATCCCGTGGAATTCTGGGGTTTGTAGTTTCCTGAGGCCCAAGAGCTCTCTGGCTGAGAATGCTAAATGCCCCTCCCTAAACTGCAAACCCCAGGATTCCATAGGATGTTGAAAGTGGAATAACAGCACTGTAAGAGTGTGGTGTGGAAATGGCCAAAGTTCCAGTAGTGCCAAGGATGGAATGCTTAGTGCTATGTGGTCGGTCAGCTTGATGCTGTTTTTATACACTGTTCTGCTTGCTCTGACCTTGTGTGTAATGAATCAGTGAATCCTGGTATGCCATGCTGAGATAACCAGGAAGTAATGAATGGGAATATTTCTGCTTGTCAGTCTACCAAAACATGGATTCACTGGGAAGAAATGTCTATTAAAGAGGAAGGAGGAAGCAGAAAGCAGAGGCATTCAAGAAGGGCAAAACAAACTTCCTCTAATAATTGATGCATAAATTAGTATGACTCAGTTTAGATGGTAGCCACGTTTAGCCTTTTTCTTTTTTTACCTGTTAAAGAGGACAAATTCTTCTTGAAATGGTCTACCAGGTAATGGGGCCCTCTGGAGGTTGCAAATTCCATTATCCCTAGGCAGTACAGTGGCCTCTTGACTTCCACAAGGGTTTAGGGCACAGAATGCTTGCAAAAGTTTTAAAAAATGGAAATAACTCCCCCCACCCAGTGAGCTCTCCGACTCTCATTCCCTTCCCGGGGCTTCCCATTCCCATTCCCTTGCCTGTTGCCCGGGTGCCCTGCCTTCTTTCTGCGCACCTGGGTAAAAGGCAAGCAAAAGGAGCAGGAAAGGCTTGCATGGGTGTGAAACTTTCCCCCTCCCATTCACTTGCCCTTTGCCAGGGGGCAGAGAAAGAAGGCAGTGCACCTGGACCAAAAGGCTTGTGAATGGGAGGGGGAGATGGGGGGGAGGCAAGCAAGCACCCTGCAGATAACCAAATTGGCGAAGGTCAAATCTGTAAATGTGGAGGGAAGACTATATAGCCAATTATGAAGAATGTTGGAAGTTGCAGTCCACATGATTCCCACCCCAAGGTAGACTGAGGTAGACCACATATCCTTTAACATTTCACAGATGCTTGAGCCTAAGGGCAAGATTTTGCCCCTCGTCTCCTTTCCCCACCGCTGGGTTAACAGAATGCAACCTATTCGTACCCTTTGAAGTCAATTTGCAGCAATCGAAGGACAAAGGGGGAAAAGAGAGAGAAAGCTACTGAAACATTGACCAGGCCAATGAAATTTCAGTGAACCTGAATACAAACAGGTAAACGCAAAGACACATTATCGGCACTTCTTAGGCCCTTTCCGCACCGGGGTATTAAAACGGTGCAGAGCGACCTCCCATGGAGGTCGTCTGCAGCTCCGTCGCCGCGCTCCAGTGCAGATTTGCAGGCGTGCACTAGTGCGTGCCTGCAGATCTGCCGGGGGCGGGCTTCCAGCTGGTGAGCTTCTCCGGTTGGTGGAGAGCCTCCGCCAGCCGGAAGCCGCCATTTTGGACGCCGGAGGAGTGCGGAGCAGCGAGTTCGCGCTGCTCCGCATGGCGACGGACTTACCCGGCTGCCGGTAAGCTCCGTTTCGGCGCGTTTCCCCCCGTTTCCCCCTCCACATGTGGAAAGGGCCATAGGGTTTTTACAAACCACCACATTTTCTGAAAAACTTTATATTTCTTTAAAAATGCGCCGGCTTCTCACATTGAGCAATTCACCAACCTTGATGTTCAGTCTGAACTGCTCCCAGTCTGTCCCCATTGACTTTTAAGGCAGTCTGCCTATGGCCATTCTACTTTTTCCAGCTCAGTTACATGCTTGCTTGATACCTGTTTGCCTCCAGATTCCAGTCAAAATACAGGTGCCTCAAGAAATGTACAATGTTCATGTTGTCGGTGGTGACCTAACAAGAAGAGAACAAGGCAGGGAGAAGTCACCACACTAAATGGAAAGAAGAGGGCCTGAGAAACAAGGGGAACTTCATTTCCTTTAGGGATGAGGACACTGGATATGAATGCGAACTGCACAAAAGTGCAATTATAAGCAGATCCAGGTTGGTGAGTTGTACCATTTTGTCTTGTGGTGGTGGATACTTGTTCTTCCTACCGCCATTGGACAGGCTATTCAGAAATCTTCCCTGCCCTGAAGAGATGGGAGCAGACGCCCTACTCTTCAACAAAAAAAGGTTCTCAGAGTAGCTAGTAGAAACCAATCTACACAATCCCCACTTGCAGTCTAAGAGAAATGAGATAAGAAGGGATTTGGGAGGAAAGAGGCTAATGCCAATGGTAATGATAATGATAAAAGATAATGATCATGATGCACCGGGGGCCCCTTTTGTGCGGCACAGTTACAACATTGTGATTCCACTTTCCACCCTATGGGATCCTGGTATCTGCAGCTTAAGGAAAGGTATTTAGAATTTCCAGTCTGAGAGTTCTAGGGCTTCACTAAACTACACATCCCAGGATTCCACAGGATGTTTCTATGGCAGCTAAAGTGGAATCACATCACCATAATTATGCAGCGTGAAAGATCTCACATCATTATCATTGTGTTTTATCATTATCGTTACCGTTGTCATTAGCCTCTTTCCTCCCAAATCCCTTCTTATCTCATTTCTCTTAGACTGCAAGTGGGGATTGTGTAGATTGGTTTCTACTAGCTACTCTGAGAACCTTTTTTTGTTGAAGAGTAGGGTGTAAAAAATCTTAATAAATGAACGAATAAGGTCTGGCATGTCCCACTCGGTTCAGTAGGCCTTCTGTCGGGGATCTCCCAGTGCACAGAACCGCTGGGTAATCTGTGCGGTGGTTTTGCCGTCTAGTGCAGCCAGTGAAATCGTGGGATGGGATAAAGTGCTTGGTCATCGGTATGCAGCGTCAGCTGAGAGGGAGGGAAGCCCCACAGTCTTAACTGGCTGGCGTCAGGGGCAGGGAACCACTGGGTCAGCACTGTGCATGGTGAGTTTTGCACACAGCTGTCTTCCTGCTCCCCTGCTCTTGTGTTTAACCATGAAAGGCTTTCCCTTCCAGCAAGGCAGTCAACTGAGACAGTCTGAATAATGGGCATATCAAAAAAGATGAGTGATGTTTTAATTGGCTCATTGAAAGATGCTTGGCAACCTCCTTCATAAAACTTTAAACACTCTGTAAAAGATTAATCCTTTGTGATTGCAAATCCTTCCCTAGCAATTACTTTCAGCAGATCTCCCACAACCCCGTGGGGATTCCAATCTCCAGGGTTCATCACCCAAATTCACGAAAACGGGGTAGAGGGTAGAATAAGAGAAGAGGATTTGCGCAACAGAAACGGTCTGGCATCTGTGTGGCTTTTGTTAGTCACTTTCAGCTAATTAAAAATGTAGCTTAAAAGCCAATAATTTTCAGACCTAAGAACCTTTAAGGTTAAAAAAAAAAAATCCAGAGATCTCATTTTGGGAAATTAAGGAACAGATTTGCTTCTGTTTTCGGTGGCACCAAGGTTACACTGTAGGTATGCCAAGTCCATTTTATTCCTTTTTGATATAAAAGTTCTGCTTTAAGGTCAATTTACACACTATCATGATAAAAATAGTGTTGCTAACAATCCAGACATGCTGATTGTGTAAGAACTGTAGGAGTTCATTCATGTATTGATAACTTATTGCATATAATGCCATTCCCTTATTGCTTAGGCTTATGAAAGAGCATCAAAGTCCAGTACATGGCAGTGTTGCTTACTATTTCGATGTTTGGCTATGAGTCTATTTCCAACCAACAATAACACTGCCAATGATTTATGCAGGAATACTTTAGTTAATAAAGATGAGTGCTGTCTCTAACAGAAAATTGAGTACCAGAGTAGAAATAACCAGGAAGAACAGAGGCTATTTCCGCACGAGGCTGTTATAGCGCTATGATTCTACTTTCAACCTCCTATGGAATCCTGGGGTTTGCAGTTTCGGGAGGGGCCACGCGGCCCCTCCCGAAACTGCAAACCCCAGGATTCCATAGGAGGTTGAAAGTGGAATCATAGCGCTATAACAGCCTCGTGCGGAAATGGCCAGAGATAGGTTCCCTTTGCTGTTGTTGTTTTGATTCAAGTCATTTCTGACTTTTGGGGTTTTCTTAGGGTGATAGTATGTAAAGTGTCTAAGGTCACCTAGTGGGTTTCCATGGCAGAGTGGGGGACTGAACCCTGGTCTCTAGGATCATAGTCCAGTGCTCAGACCACGCTGGCTCTCAGATGGGTTCCTATCCCATAAAAAAAGAAGAGCAATTCAACATTGAGCAATTCAGCAAAGAAGAGCAATTCAGCAAACCTTTTATTCAACACTAATAATATGCACATATGAATTGAAACAACCAGGCTGGGTAAGCCTTGTGCAAGTAAACACAAATTTTCTGAACTTTTTAAAGACCATGTTAAATCTTCCAAAATGCAGCCAGGGATTATTTTTTTCCCTTCACCAACCTCCATTTTTCTCTTGATGACCATTTTGGTATGGTAGAGGTCTACAGGTTTTTTGTTTTTTGTTTTTAACATGTTAGGGCTAGCTGGTGAGGCAGACTCATCTGCTTTTGCTTTTTCTCTCTGTTTTGTTATTCATGCAAGCTTAATGAGGAATACTGTAGGCAGCTGCTGTTTACTTTGCCTGTTGCAGACAGGCACACGCAGCCACAGTAGGGTTGGCTAGAGTAAAATCCAACTCTTTCCCAGCTGAAGCTTTATTGCATTGTTTTCTGCAACCTGAAAACCTGTGTTTCTCCAGTGTTCCTTCACCATCTACCCAGTCCTGATGCTACTAAAAAAGTTTCAGCTAGACAGAGGACAAGGAGAGCAATGTAAGGCTACATGGGCATAAAATCACTTTGTAAAGAGAAGCCTCTTTGTCAGAGGCTTTGTCAACTGAGATATGCTAGCAATTGGTATATATAATGGTACTCCAACACTGAGGAGAAAAAAACTCATTGGTTCCGAATTCAGCATCCAAAGTGTTTAAAGCTTTTGTTTGTTGTTCTTCTTCTTTAAAAGAAAAAAAAATTAGGGGGGCTGATCCTTCAGGCAAGATGAGTCCCCAGTTCCTGATGCTATCCCTATTTGCCACTGCCACAGAAATCAGCAATATTGCCAGCGTTTGTAAAGCTATATTGCTGAAATTTGGTGCTGAAAAAAACAAACACCTACATTTCTTCTTCAGCTTTCCTTTTTAGTTGGGAAGAGGGACACTCTGTCTTTTTCAGTAGCTAGGGCTCTATGGTGTGGATGAGCGCTCTGGCACCTTCCTTCCCCAGAGAGCCACTGCTGGATTTCAGTGTGGCAAGAGAAATAGCAGTGGCCCACCTTCTGGTGAATTGACAAAAGCAAAGCCCTTGATACAGGAAAGTTACCTCCATGCACTTCAAACAACCTGAGCCCAAGTTGCACAGAACTTTACGTGCTAATAACAACAAGATAGCTCAGCCGTTCGTGGGCAACCAGTCCGGCAGCTTGCATAAGCACCATGTACCTGACCTCATTCTCTGCTTATTAGAGCCTATTTATATGCATGCGTTTCACACCCAGTGGGCAAATCCACGCTTCTTTTTTGCCATGTGAATGTAGAGATGTTTTGTGTCTGAGCTTAACATGTAAACTGTGAATTAGTTCTAATTTTTTTTTAAAAAAAAATATGGAGCATTAAAGTTCCAGAGTAGGAGCAGAAAGTAATTAGGGTAAAACTATGGCCATTTCCACACTACGCTTTTATAGCGCGATTATTCCACTTTCAACATCCTATGGAATCCTGGGCTTTGCAGTTTAGGGAGGGGCCGGCCGGCCCCTCCCTAAACTGCAAAGCCCAGGATTCCATAGGATGTTGAAAGTGGAATAATCGTGCTATAAGAGCGTAGTGCGGAAATGACCTATATCCGTGCTCACAAATATCTCTTTGCTGATCAATAAAAGAGGTGGGGACGTTTGAGGATGGATGGGGTAAGGCCGAGCTTTGCAAACTTTTCATGTTGGTGACACACTGTTTAGACACGCATCATTTCGTGACATGTAATTCAGTAGGTAATTCAGTAAGTGGAGGCGGCCCCTCCACCCAGGCCTGGCCCGCTGCTGCCACCCTTGCTAGGGTCTTCCTCAGCCTGGGATGGTGGCAGCAGCAGAGGCAGCCCCTTCACCAGGGCCTGGCCCACTGTCATGGCAGGAGAGGCAGCCCCTCCCCTCTGTTACATTCGCACAACACACCTGCACACTGCAGGCAATACATTAATGTGTCGTAACACACAGTTTGGAAAGCTCTGGAGTAGGGCGTGCAACCTGCTCTTTATCCAACAGTTCTCCTCCACATCTCCCCCTCCCCATTCATCTGGACTTATCTCTGTCCCTGTGAGGGTGTGCATGTGTTTGTCACTGTGCTCGTAAAGGATGTGTGGGATGCTTTGCCAATGCGATCATTTTCAGAGTGGTGGCCATGGTGGTCTGCCTGTTGCAGCAAAATCCCTCCCGATTCTTCCCTCCGAACCTCACCCCAGGAGGAGAAAATGTGTGTGAGCCCAACATTCGCTTCCTAATGAGAAGAGTGGTGGAGTTTGAGATGGGTTGTAAAGAAGCTGTAGTCACTGAGGCAAAGCTAGGCGAGTGCTCCCTGCAAGAGCATGTGTTCAGTTCTGCAACAGTCAGAAGCTACTCTGAATGCAAATGGCAGACTGATAAGAATCTGCTTTCCCTTGTGCTGCTGATGACTTGTTTGTGGAGGCAGACTGCCATGCACAGGGGGAGAAAAACCCTGAAGCAGTCTGCTCAGTAAACACAGTGAACAGCTACCGAGACCAACATGATAATCCATCAGACACGTGGAGTTTCTTAACTCAGCTTTATTAGGTAGCCAATTACAAAATAGCAAAAGAGAAAACAGGATAACGATAACAAAAGGCAGGCATACGGGACAATATAAAAAGATAAAACGATGAAAACAGAAATTTCTTTGCAATGTATGAAAAATTCAGTACTCAGACATGTAATGCCTTACAAAAACACAGACTTTCAGAGACACAGAGCAAAGAGCTGTTCTGTGCTACGTTCACTGCTGATCTAACTATGAAATATAACAGACGTGAGCGTACTATATTTCACGAGAAATGAGTAAGTTTATCTATATCAGAAGTTCTTAACCTTTTCTTTACCGTGGAACCCCTTTAAATATCTTTTGTTGCCCTGGGTCACCAAGACTTAAGATTTAAAACCCTAAAGTACATTGAATATTTGTTTGAAATTGATCATCAAGGATCTTCAAAGTTGGAGAGAAGAAAGAGACAAGCAAATGCACGTGCTGCTGTTATAATATTTTTATTGGAATGATTCATTGTCTGTGTCTTTCTTTCTTTCTTTCTTTCTTTCTTTCTTTCTTTCTTTCTTTCTTTCTTTCTTTCTTTCTTTCTTTCCTTCCTTCCTTCCTTCCTTCCTTCCTTCCTTCCTTCCTTCCTTCCTTCTCTATTTTAACTGTAAGAGCTCATAACATTTCTTCAAGCCTTCATGGACCCCCTGTGAAGACATCACAGATCCCTGGGGCTCCATGGGCTCCAGGTTAAGAACCACTCCTCTCTATCGTTGTAGTTAGTTACTGGCTCTAAACTTCTCATCAAGAATTTATCTCTTGGAACTGTGTATAGATTATGGTGCAACAGGTACAGGATAGCATCTTCAATCACATGACTTCCACAGATTAAAAAATGCTGTATCCTGGGGGTTATTCTTATAACTTCCTTTTATGTGGTTTTTGTTTTCGGAAAATGTAAGGCTGCAAGGATCTTGCAGAGGAAAGGGAGATATATCAAAAAGATACATCTCAGAGAGACACTTTTCTTCCTTGTACTTTGTTTTTGGCAAAGGGAAACTGAGGGAAAATCTAGATGTCTCAGTTGCTTCAAAATTCAACCGAGTGTAGTATTCCAGCATGGGTAGTTAAGCAAGTTTTCAATTATGATGTCAGTTGACAATAAAATTATATGCTCAAGCCTATTTTTTTTCCAAATGTTCTCTGTCTCTTAGTCAGGAATCTAGAATTTTTATTTTTTTTTAACTTTATTTTTATAAGTGAAAGAAACCTAGAATTTTTAGAATTAAAATTAGCAGAACATCTTGGTTTTGCTACACATTGATTTACCAAATGATTTACCAGTTCTTAATTTGTACACAATAGAAGAAAATGGCATATTAAATAAAATCTATTACAAGCATTCATTCAACTTCTGCCTGTCTGTATATGGCAGGTGTACCTGGTGGAAGATCCAGTAAATTTTTTTGAAATTTTAGACCCCTGTAGATTTATCACTAAAGTGTCCTACATGTTTGTCCCATGTGTGACATAACTTTTGCTACAAAAACAGCTAGAACAATCAAGCCTTCTTGACCTGTAGCAAAATTTTAATACTGTCTGCATGGATTTTTGAGCGTTTCAGATTACTAGATGACAAATCATTGTTTCAAGACTTGCCAAGTATTTAAATTTGATGATCCTGTTCCAGTTGATCCTCATTTAGTATCCATTTATATTTTGGATATCCATCCAGAAACCATAACTTGGTATAATTGTTTCTTATTACAAACTTAGGAGAGCTTGTGTAGTATAGTGGTTTGAGTGTTGGACACTGGGAGACCAGGGTTTGAATTCCTGCTTGACCATGGAAACCCACTGGGTGATTTTAGGCAAGTTACAGACTCTCAGCCTCAGAGGAAGGCAAAAACAACCCCCCTCTAAACAAATTTGGACAAGAAAACCTCATCAGAGATTCACCTTAGGGTCACTATAAGTCAGAATTGGCTTGAAGGCACCCAACAACAATTACGGTACATGCTTCTCCAAAAGCTTTCTATAATCTTCCCACAAGTTTTCAACAATCTCATTCCAATAATCTAAAATTCCTCAGTAAAAGAAGTATGTTGTCTGCATATAATAAGAGGAAAATTAGAGTTACTGGACAATTGTGCAATTATGTTGTTCACATAGATGTTAAATGGGAACAGTGCATGGAAGCAACCTTACCCTACCCCTTTTGTCATTTTAAACTCTTCTGAGAGGTACACTTTTTTACCAACGTTTATCCAAATTGTAGCCTCAGGATGAACAGTAAGTTCTTAATAAAGATCTGCAGGAGTGTATCCACCTCCAGTCCCCATAATTAATGCTGCAAGATCTTTCTGTTTGGGGTCTAGTCTACAAAAACCACATATAAGTGCTTCATTTCAAAATTCATGTATTTCTCTCTCAAATAATTTAATGCAAAACACTGGTGTGTAGTTGATTTACCCATGTAAAAACCCAACTTGTTGTTTTGATCTATATACTATTCCAGCTGAAAGCCAGTGTGGTATAATGGTTTAAACATTGAACTATGATGCTAGAGACCAGGGTTTGAATCTCTGCTTGGCCATGGAAACCCACTGGCTGACCTTGGGCAAGTCACATTCTCTCAGCCTCAGAGGAAGACACAGGCAAAGCCCATCTGAAGAAATTAGGCCAAGAAAACCCCATGATAGGTTCATCTTAGGGTCACCATAAACTGGAAATGACTTGAAAGCAAACAACAAACTCCTGCATCTTATGTAACAAATACCATGTATACCATTTGGAAGATAAACCCAACTGGCCGATGGGGCAATTACTATTTGGTAAAGATTTGTTACCCTGAACTGATGTGAATGGAAATCTTTGCTAATATGGGGGCCTACCACTGCAAATTATCTATCTCTGGAGGGGAACATATCTCCCTTGGGTACCTTCTGCCTTTCTAGGGATAAGATGAATGGCTTCCCCTCAGTTGCTGAAAGTGCTGACCACACACCAGTTTTGGACAACAAAAGTACCCTATTCAGGCTGTCAGGAGAGTGCTGAATGTATCACACCCTCGAGAGGGCACTGTTGAGCAAAGTAAAAAAGTAAGAGTTCCTCACACTTGGAAATTCAAATTTGTAATATATCTCTTTTTGTGGAAGGGTCCTCATAACCAGTATGGAGACAATATATGCATTTTCCTTCTTGGAAAATTGATTTGCCCCACGAAAGATCTTTCTTTAAAAAGATATTTCTGAATTCATAATGGCTTATTTTTAGAGTTTAAAAATGTACACAGTAGTTAAAAAGAAATCCATCAATGGCTGGTACATTCCAAAAACACTTGTTCTCTAGACTTCATCCATTCATCCCACCTACGTCTGAACTTTTGACTTAAAACAGATTTCTGTTGTTGTTGTTCACTATCACCATTATAGTATATAAGTCATCCTGGAAAGATATCTATTTCCCTTTGTTGTTGTGGTTGTGTGCTTTCAAGTCATTTCCAACTTATGGGAACCCTAAGGCAACCCTACTATGAGGTTTTCTGGGGCTGAGAGTGTGTGACATGCCCAGGTTCACCCAGTGGGTTTCCATGGCCGAGCAGGGAATCAGATCCTTGTCTCCAGGTTCATAGCCCAATATTCAAACCACTATACCACACTGGCTCTCATTTAGCTACTGTGTTTGTGAACCCGGCAGAGTGCTTAAAAAGGGCCCAGGGTGAAAAAGGTAAATTTAAGAAAAGAGTTCATTATAATCAGGGAAATGCATCTGAATTTCAAAATATTTGTTCTTATCCACAGTATTTGCAATATTTAAATATTTGTGGGGATATCATATGGAGGGTGGAACAAGCTTATTTTCTGCTGCTGCAAAGACTGAACATGGAGCAGTGACTTCAAACTACAGGAAAAGAGATTCCACTTAAACACTAGAAAGAACTTCCTGACAGTAAGAGCTGTTCAACAGTGGAATACGCTGCTGCCTGGGAGTGTGGTGGAGTCTCCTTCTTTGGAGGTTTTTAAACAGAGGCTGGGATGGCCATCTGTCAGGGATGCTTTGAATGTGTACTCCTGCATGGCAGGGAGCTGGATTCCATGATCCTTGTGGTCTCTTCCAACTCTGTGCTTCTCATACTAACAGTTCATAGACATTAAAAATTACACGTAAGCACTTAAGCATGGCATCAAGGTGCTAGACATTTCTGTTGATTATGAAGAAAACTAGAGTTGCCCTTTCATTTCTTGTAAGACCCACAAGGAATAGCAGAACACCACACAGTGAAGAAGGCTAATAGGTACAGCCCTCAAAATTCGTGATCCTACTATTCTTATGTTTTCCTCCAGTGAGAGATTCAATTTTCATAAAGCACCTGTGAATGTTTACATTTGTTTATTTATTTATGACATTCATTTGTATTCTAGTTTCCCCCCAATACTAGGACTCAAGGCAACGTGCAAAATAGTCCATGTCCATGCATCCTTTCTTTAAAAGTAAAACTAGATCCTGGTGGACTATTTTAAAACCTGCAGAAATGGACCCAATGATCTCCCACTGGTTCGCCACCTGCCAGTGTTTTGCAGAGTAAATATGCTTCATTTGGAAGTAGAATAATTTTTCAAACTGTACACCTGGCTGCCTCACCCTTGATTCTGAGAACCAAGCAATATTCTCATCACATAAAAGTCATCTTAACTTAATTACACGTAAAGACTGTACTATAAACATCTCTGGCTCTCAGGACGTCGCCTTCTATTGATTCACACATCATAAACATGGAGAGAGGAGAGTATACATGACTGGGATGCAGGGATGGGTGGTAGCTTGCTGTCTCATTACCAGGGCATAGAGTATAAAGATATCGCCTAAAGACCCTAAAGACCCTAGATCCCATCTTGGAAAGTAAGCAGGGTTGGCCCTGTTTAGCCCTTTGATGGGGATCACCAATGAACACCAGGTACTGCAGGCTATATTTCAGAGGAAGGAACTGGCAAATTCACCTTTTTGCCAAAAAAAACCCCTATGAAATGCATGGGGTTGCTGTTACTCAACAGGTGACTTCAAAGGCACTTACACACATTTGTTGCTGTTGTGTGCCTTCAAGCCATTTCCACCTTATGGTGACCATAGAACAAACCTATCGTGGGGTTTTCTGGGGGCTGACAGTGTGTGACATGCCCAAGGTCACCCAGTGAGCTTCCATGTCCAAGTGGGGAATCAAACCATGGCCTCCAGGCTTGTCGTCCAATGCTTGAACTACACCACAGTGGCTCTGACATACACACATACACAAGGATTAAAGACCACGGGCTGGATTATCAATGAAGGTATTTATGGAAACAAATCTCCCCATGTCTGGATGTTGGCTGTTGAGCTCTTGTTGGAATTACTGGATCCAATAACAGAACTTGGAAACATTAGTGTTAAAGCTAATTTGTTGACATCAGTACTGAAATTAATCTATTAGCATCAACTGTTTTAGTGGAAATGATAAAATTAATTATTACATTAATTGTTAATAACATGTCAGCAATATCATTTAGATTTTTTAAAAATGGTCTAAAGCTGCCCCCAAATCCTGAGCCCACATCCTCAAAGTAGTAAGTTAAAGTTCTGTGAAACATAATCATTACTTAGCTGTGAACATCATTGTTGTTTACATTCTTAAATAACAATTTTAAAATTCTTAATTTTAAAAACAAATTTTGGGTAGCAAATTAACATTAAATACTTTATTTTCCAAGCTCTGGACATTTACAAGCAGTGTGATGGCACTGAATGAGCCTTAATTTTAACTGTGAATGGCTGCTCTAAGCCTTTCTTGATAACACACTCCATTTCCGCACTAGACTGTTACAGCGCTATTATTCCACTTTCAACATCCCATGGGATCCTGGGGTTTACAGTTTCAGGAGGGGCCAACTCTTTATTTCAGAGTTTTCCAAACGGTGTGCCGCGACATGTTAGTGTGTTGCCTGAAGTGTGTAGGTGTGTCACCTACAATCTTGGAAATGTATGCTATTATTTATAAATCATATATATTTAAAAATATATGGAAGGTTTTCATGACATGTGTTGTGTCCCCATGCATTTTGTTATTACAATTTTTGTATCTGTATCTCTTATACGGAGTTAATTTAATTTAATTTAACTGCCGGTTTGCTAGTAAAACTGAATTACTGTGTCCCGAAATGATGTGTGTTACCAACATGAAAAGGTTGGAAAGTTCTGCTTTGTTTGTTTTGTTTCCTGGCTGCCCTTCTTCCCTCAGTTTCTATAAGCCGTACCACCAGGAGTTTGTTTTCTCCCAGAGTTCGGTGGCTTCTCCAGCCACAGTCACTGAGTACATTTAGCTCTTTAGCTTTTTATCGTGATGCCATAAAGTTTTGCTGCACCTTTTTCAGGTTTAGTTTTCTCTTACTCATGTGGATGTTACATATATAATAGACCTTTATTCCAGACAAAAGGAGCCACTTTTTAAGAAGTCTCTCTCCCATTCTCTCTCTCTCCTTCTCTTGTATTACATTATTGTATTGCGTCACTGATTAGGTATTGAGAGTTTCATTGATGTCCAAGAGTTTAGTATTATAATCAACACACATTAACCTCTGGAATTTCCCCAAGGTGTTTACTCTCCCAGTATTGGCTGGATTCCGTTTTTTTCCCCTACCCTTTCTCATTCTTGTGGTATTTGATTTCACAGGGAGTGGCTGTTTCGTTGGTTCCTACTTCCTCGTGTGTGGTTTTTGGAGTTTGACAAAAGAGTTGTTAATTCCCTGGTCCAGTGGCTCTTAATTTGGGGTCTTAATTTGGGGTCACAATTTGGGGTCACCTCATGGGTGTCTGTGAAGATTTGAAGAAATGTTATGAACTTTTTCAGCTAAGAAAGAAAGAAAGAAAGAAAGAAAGAAAGAGACAGACAGTTATTCATTGATCTCAAAGAGCAGGAGTCTTTTGCTGGTGATAAATATCCTTTGTACAAAGTTTCATTACAGTATCTCAAACCTATCAGAAGTTATGAAATAAGTGTTAGCAAAAAATGTACTCAGCACTTCCTACTTCTGCACATGGTGAGAAAATGCAAATAAATGATGCTGAGTGGCTGAGAGAAAGCACATGACATTTCTTGCTACTGCATTTTAAATCTTGAGTTAAATCTTGGTGGTCTACAGCAACAAAAGATATTTAAAGGGAGTCCGTGGTACAGAAAAGGTTAAGAACCACTGCCCTGCTCCCAAGGGAAAGAACTTTAACAACACAGTGATCATATTTACTGCGGCAAGTTCGAGAATTGTTTTGGTCAACCTGCAGAACTCTTTTTGACAGTGATGTAGACTCGAGTTGACTGACTCAGACTCAAGTCGGACTTAAGTCGCATCAGTGACTCGACTCAGACTTGACTTGGCAATGAATGATGCACTGACTCGACTTGACTTGAGACTTGTATATTTTTAGTGAGTGACTTGCTGCCCTCATTCATCTGGAAACCTTACAACTTTACACAATGCTTCCGTCTCTTTTTGCCTACTGGTCAGTGACAATCTGTCTCAAGCCCAAAGTGCGGGTGCATTTCTCAGAGGGGAACAGCAAATGTGCTAGGCAAACAGGTTTGAGGAGGAGGGATCCTTCCTTCTAAAGCTTTTGAAGCTTAAATAATGGGGAGTAAGAAGGATCCTATTCTCCACTTCTGAAAAATCCTCCAACTTCTGAAATGGGAAGTAAGAAGGATCTTGTTCCCCAAGTCCGAAGCTGCAGATGACAAAAGCACAAATGTGGAGGGCCGAGTCTGCTTAAAGTGTTAAAATTGACTTCATTTGACTCTGTCCAGAAATTCTGGAATATGGGTCGGGATATAAAGTTGGCTCCCAGACTCGAGACTTGATTTGAGACTTGCCTTGAAAGTATCTTCAAGGACTTGAGACTTGACTTGAGACTTGGACTAATAGACTCAAATACATCATTGCCATTTGAGGACATGGGTAAATGCAGGTAAGAAAGAGGGAAACATGGGTCCAAGCTACAGAAAACTAGTTTTGCTCACCTTCCATTGAAATAAGTGATATAGTTTTGTTTGAACACACACTAAGAGACACAGGATGTAAAGCAATGAGAAACTATCTATAAATTTCTATCTATGTGGTAGATTAATTCTTAGCCCATTTCCGCACGGGGTGAGGGAATCGCCCCGTGACGCTACTCATCGGACTTTAAGGCTCCCCGGTCCGGTCCACGCTGCTCCGGAGCAGTGCGTGGCTGCCGCTCCGCACTGCTCCGGGGACAAAAATGGCGGCTTCCAGTTGGTCAAGGGTCTCGACCAACCACTGAAGCTCATCAGCCTAAAGCCCGCCCCCGGCAGATCGCAGGCTCGCACCAATGTGAGCCTGCGAATCTGCATAAGGGAGCAGGCTCGCAGTGGCGCGCTCCGTGCTTTTGAAAGACCTGTTTTTAGCGGTCTTTCAAAAGCACGCTGGACGACCACTTGGGGTCGTTCCGGAGCGGGCTGGGGTGCGGATCTACATTAAGTAGGTCCGACCCAGTCTGCTCCCAGGTGCAGACGTCCTCCCTGGAGGACGCTCTGCACCGTTTTAAAAACCCCACGTGGAAATGGCCTTAGACTATCTAAAATATTCCCTGCAGCTTCAAAGTGGTATTGGACACATGGCAGCCGGAGTGGTACCTTTGCTCATTTGTGGTACTTTTGCTTTTTGGCCCCAAAAATCACTGGATAGATGTGATAAGCAATATTAAATCTGTTACAGGCTATGAACTACAGCTAAATCCCGTAGTTATATTGCTGGGGTAAAAATCAGATCCCTGAAAATGCCGAAATGACAATGCGCTGTATGTTAACCACAGCCCGTATTTTACTGGCTAACTGTTGGCAAACTGCAGAGATACCACTGGAAACAGAAGGGGTAGCCCTAGATTAGAGCTTTTCCAAACTTTTCATGTTGGTGACACATTTTCTAGACATGCATCATTTTGCGATACAGTAGTTCAGTTTTACTAGCAAACCGGAGGTTAAACTAACCCCTTATAAGAAATATGGACACATACATAAATTGTAATAATGAAATGTATGAGGCGCACCATATCTCATGAAAACCTTTCATATATTTTTAAAAATATATGATTTATAAATAATAACATACATTTCCAAGATTGTAGGTGAGACACCTACACACTTCAGGAGACACACTAACATGTCATGGCACACCATTTGGAAAGCCCTGCCCTAGAGGCTCATGAATAAAAAATCTAGCTACAAGGTATGGTGGAGCTGCCACTGATATAGTTGAAGACAGCTGGCCTTCCTTTCTTAATTACCTGGCGTCCAGACCAGTTGGATGAAGGCGTGGGTTTGGTTCTATTATATTTAAAATGAATTTAAATGTGGAAACGCTGTTGAATGAAAGCATCAATAATCCTTTTTTAAAAAAACAAAAAATCAGTGGGAAAATTGAACCCTCCCTTCTGTGATGGGATAGACTTTGGGGAGATAGGGGGCGTCTCTTGAAGCTCAAACTTGGCCCATGGGCTGCAGGTTCCCAATCTCTGTATTAGCATAACCATAACCAAAACTCCAAACAAATTCCTTGCTTTAAATAACATGACCCAATCTAGGCCATGGCTTAACTGCTTTTTTTCCCCGTTGGCTGTTGCCTAAACATAAAGTGTCAGTGCGCTGCATTCTTTCTGTTCTCCCCAGAACTGTTTTATCAGGTGCTAAATGTCCCTGACTTCATTTGAGTTGTGGCTATTTATATAATAAATACCAGCAGATCCATTATGAGATTAAATGTTCTATAAAAGGAAGTGAGTGAATTTGATTTTTTTAAAGGAATGGTTATGGCTAGGTCGCTGACACATACCATGCCAATAGTCACCGCAGGGCAGGCGACTTGCATGAAAAGGTGGAAAAGAGAGTTCCGAAAATTGCAATAGTGATGAAGGGAGGACTCAGGAAACTAATCTTAACTGTTTAAGCCTGGGGTGTTTACTGATTGTATGTCTGTGTGTGTGCGTGCGTGATGTGTAGACTTTTAAAAAGTCTATCAAACAATGGAAGGCAGGATGAGTCAATGTTTTTGCTAGGGCAGCGTGTTATAATCTCATAAAGTGCTGAAAAACAGTTTGTAAATAAAAGTAAATAAAGTAAAAAAGAATTTTTTAGAATTAGAGAATCATAGAATCATTGAGTTGGAAGGGACCACAATGGCCATGAGTCCAACCCAGTTCTGCCATGCAGGAACACACATTCAAAGTATCGCCAGCAAATGACCATCCAGCCTCTGTTTTAAAACCTCCAAAGAGGGAGAACATTTCCGCACTAGCCTGTTATAGCGCTATGATTCCACTTGCAACATCCTATGGAATCCTGGGGTTTGCAGTTTCGGGAGGGGCTGGGCGGCCCCTCCTGAAACTGCAAACCCCAGGATTCCATAGGATGTTGCAAGTGGAATCATAGCGCTATAACAGGCTAGTGCAGAAATGGCTGGAGATTCCACCACACTCTGAGGCAGCACAGTCCACTGTCAAATGGCTCTTACTATCACCATTTTGTTTCTTTCTTTGTTTGTTTGTTTGAATATATTTATATGCTACCTTTCTTCCATTTTGGAATGTGCTTTTAATAGAATTGTTTATTTAATATGTAAAATGAGTTTTAGCTGCACTTTGTTTTTATTTGTTGGAAGTGACCTACGTTGGAAGAAAAGTGAGATATTAGATATATAGGCATGCAGGCATTTAGGGCGTGGGATTTTATCACCAGCACCTTGAATTCAAACCGGAAACATATTGGCAGCCAGGGCAGCTTCTTTAAGACTGGTGCTATGTGGTCTCATGGGCTGGTGCTATTCTTGGGAATTCAAAATCTTTCCTGGCTTGGCTTGTTTTCTCAGTGCTAACCCCTGGCTGGCATTCAGTGAATTTCTCCAGCTCGGCTCTGATAAGCCCATTTAGTCAAATACTATTTACTCTTGACTAGCAGTGGCACTCAACACATCCCTTTATGCTGTTACCTGAGATATTTTTTCTTTGTTGGGAGGCTGAACCTTACACCTTTTAACTGCAAAGTGCATATTCTGCTAGTGTGGTTTAGTGGTATGAGTGTTGGACAAGGGACTCCAGAAGCCAGCCACGGTTCACAGTCCTCCGACAGAGATTATCGTAGCAGCCACAGACAAGGGTTACAAATGTTATCAGTCAGTTACTGTTTTTTGTTTCAGCAATCGAAGTCAGTAATAAATTCAGAGTGCCAGTTCAAGAGAGTATCCAGCAGTATAGTTAGCACACAAGGCAAGGGTCAGGGTTTTCCAGGAACACGAGCCAAAGATCCAAAAGAAGAACACATTGCTTCCACCAGAAATACCAGTTGTCTGCAATGGATTTCTCCCCAGCCCATTCTTTGTATTTATTAGCCAACAGCCTCCCACAACTGTTTCCCTAATTAATACATCTTCTCTATATATATGCTCTGTGTCTTATGGGCTCTCCTTTTCTCACTCCTCTGAACTGCAGAAAGTATTGTCCTGTTCATGTTTCTGTGTTGTGACTGTTGGGGAGGATTCTGTCTGTGTTTGCACCTAAGTCCTGGTAGTAGGGAATGACACCAACGAAGGTTCAAATCCATGCTCGCCAGGGAAACTCACTGGGTTTCAAATTAAACTGGATGTGTTGAGCATAGTATAGTGGACTTAAAGGCTGTTTTACACATTATGATAGCACAGCTGTTAACTCCCAATTCCCACTAGTTGTACACGCAATACAGAAGGCAACATGGTGCGCTGTCAGATTAACAATATGTAAGCTACTCCAAGAGCCTTTGTGGCTAAAGAATGGGTTATAAATACAGTGGGCTCTCATCTCTTGGGACCTCCGCACGCATGAATGTCAGGTTGTGCAAAGCATTGCATCCAATTATAGTAAATGAATGTAGCAGGTGCATGCCATTGTGTCCATTGACTATTATGGGATGGAATGCTTTGTGCTTTTTGTTTTAATGGAGGAGTCCTGTGGAATGAAACCCCCACATATATATTGGGTGCACTGTACTGAAACAAACAAACAAATAAATAAAGTGGTATTGAAAGCTAGCCAGGTTATTTTCATACATGAGGCAGAAAATTCAATAAGCACCTCTCCCTAACCCTGACTCTGTGTGTGCATGTGTTTAAATCTGTCTGTCTGTCTATCTAACTATCTGTTAAGCAATTTGCAGCTGTTTCTTGATTCCCCCTCCAAATTTTCTGCCCCTAAGCATCCTGCCTAGTAGTAAGGCTGGTCCTGATAATATGTGCAATAATTCATTTTTCTTCTGTACTTCTTAATTTTTATTATATTGCATTTCAGTTCTCTGTCTTTTCTTTTCTATCTCTATGTAATTCTTAATATATATTTTCAAAAATCTTCTTAATAAAAATTATTTTAAAAATATGTACAGTAATTCTGTGTCACCTTCAGATATGAGCTCATCTGAATACAGTAAATATGGATTTCCACAACCGGAGCTAGCATGGTGTAGTGGTTTGAATGTTGTTCTAGGAATCTGGAGAGCCATAGTTTAAATCTCCGCTTAGCCATGGAAACCCACTAGGGGCCCTTGGTCAAGTCACACTCTCTCAGTCTTAGAGGAAGGCAACGGCTAACGCCCTCTGAGTCAATCTTACCAAGAAAACCCTATGACAGGCTTGAGTTAGGGTCGGCTTCTTTCTGACGTGAAAACACGCAAAACTGTTTTGCTACCATGAACAGCCAAACTTGTGAAGGCGCCAGGCTGAGTCAGGCTGCTGGCATGCTTTGTTTAGGACTGCCTAAGAAAGTTCCAAGCCTAAAATCCTTTTAACTGGGCATGCCAGGAACTGAACAAGAGGACTAATAGCATGCAAAGCATGCGCTCTTCTAGTGAGCTATCGCCCCTCCCGGGCACAAGGTATAAATTTCACGAAATAAATCTGAAGGGCGCAGAAGGACGTACCGTTCCCCTGTCCCCACACATGCCGCATTGAAATAAATCAGGGAGCCGTGTGAAAGCAGCCTTGCCCGGTGGGTCGCAGCCAAAGGTGTGCAAATCATCGACTAGAATGGCCTGAACTGTCAAGGAGAACAGGAGATCTGGGGGAATATTTTGCCTTGGAGCTTTGTTGTTTATCACAAGCCACTGAACGGGTGTGTGTGTGTTGTGGGTCGAGGGGAGATGGGTTATTTTAGGTTCACAGCCATGAAACAGCAGAAACAAAAACCCCAAAGCAACAAAAAAGATCAGCCCTGTCTTTCCAAGTATAATGTCAGATCCTTGTGAAAGGAAGATTGCCTTGCAGTGGTTATTTATATCACCGTTGGTGCTCTTGCCGGTGAAGCTGCCCAGCTACCGTAAATCTGGACCAGGCTGCGCAGTGACTCTTGGCAGCAGATGTGAAATTGCAAAGTCTGGCTGTAAAGCAGAAATGGCTGGGCTTGAGAAGGAAAAGAGGAAATTGCTTTTGGAATAAGATAGAAGCTGCTTTAATAAGGGTGACTTCCTTGGAGGAAGGTTGTCTCTAACAGCAACTTCTTCCCTTGGCCTGAGCACAAAAGAAGTTGCGAGAGGGGGGGCGCTGAGTAGTTGGATGCCAGGGAAATCTCTTAAAGGGTTGAATTAAAGGCAGGCTTCAGCTTTGTCCCTTCTTTGCTTTTTGCAAAATGAGATGACAAAGTGGCTAAAAAATGCATGTCAGTGTAGATAAATGGTTCCTGTACAACAGCCATCCAAGAACAGAATTGTGTTCAGGCTCAGTTTCTTATCCATGTTGTTGCTATGTGCCTCCAAGACATCCCAACCCATGGTAACCCCATCATGGAGTCTTCTTGGCAAGATTTTTTCAGAGGAGGTTTCCCATTGTCTTCCTCTGAGGCTAAGAAAGTGTAACCTGCCGAAGGTCACCCAGTGGGTTTCCATGACTGAATAAGGATTCAAACCCCACACAGTATGTCCCCACACTGCCTATTGTAGTTAACTGCTGTTAAGTCCAGTTTGACTTATAGTAACCTTCTGAATGAGAGATCTCCAAGATACCCAGTCATCAACTATCCTACTCAGTTCTTACAAACTCAGGGCATCCTTGATTGTATCTATGTGCCTGTAATGCAGTCTACCCCTTTTCCTATCGTCTACCTGATGAAGCATTATTGCTATGTTTTCTCATGATATATCCAAAGTATGACAGTTCAGTCATCTTGGCTTCGAGGGAAAGTTCAAGCTTCTCTTGTTCTTGGGCCATTTGTTTGTCTTTTTTTGGCATTCCACGGTATCCATAGAACTATACATAGAAATTGAAAATACAATGGCATGAAGAATCATGACGTTGGTATTCAAAGATATTATCTATATACTTGAGCATCTTGTCTAGTTCCTTTATAGCTGCCCTTCCAAGTCCTAGGCCCTTTTTGCCCAGCATTTTCCATGCAAAAGAGGGCCTGGAGCCTCGTGCGATTGTGAGGAGCGATCCGCATGACGCACTCACAAACACGCGACGCTCCAGGGGCTGGCAGGTGCCGATCGTGCACCTTTTCATTTTTGGTTAGAAGCTGAAAATGGTGTGCGATCGCACATTGCTCCCGGGCCCTGGGCGCACTTACCCGGTGTGTGGAGCCTCTGGAGCCACGCCGGTCGCGCTTCCTGCCCCAGTGCAGCCTGGGAAACTCCCAGGCTGCGCTGCGGAAGGAAGAGGCGGGGCTCTCGCGCGAGCGGGCAGCTCGTGCGGAGCTGAAGGACCCTGGACGCGAGAGCCTCTCGCCGGAGGCTGCTTGTGCGAACCCCGCACCCCAGCACCGGAAGACGGTGAGGTCTGAAAGGGCACTAGTCTTGTTCTGATTTCTTGACTGCAGTCTCAGTTCTGATTAATGACTGAGTCAAGGTCTGGAACATCTTTAACTATTTCAGTGTCTTCATTGTCTGCTTTAAAATTAGGTAAATAATCTGTAATCACTATTTTTGTCTGTACTGTCTATACTGAATGCTAATACAAGGATAGTCAGACCGTGGTCAGAAAGGTGTGACTGAAGTCTATAAATAACTCAGGTAGATTCTAAGACCATTTCTGCACTAGCCTGTTATAGTGTTATTACTACATTTTCAACATTCTATGGAATCCTGGGGTTTGCAGTTTAGGCCCTTGAGGCCATTCCCTAAACTGCAAACTCCAGGATTCCATAGGGTGTTGAAAGTGAAACAATAGCACTATAACAGGCTAATGTGGAAATGGCCCTGGATCCAGAAGCAAGTGAGACCTTCCTCCCTTTACTATCCAATCCTTTTGTGGACTGAATGATTCCTGGAAGAGCATCTTCTTTGGTTCATACTCAATTTGTGGGAATGGCTCCACAATTCAGAAAGTAAAGGGTACTGCCTCTGTCATTCTTCAGTGGCTATAAGAGGGATTGTTCTAATTTCTCCTCTAATCAGAGCTGCAAACATTACTTGCTTCAACTACAGCTCCCAGAAATCTTCAGCTGGCTGGATATAGCCATACCATAGCTGATAGATACAAGCAAAGCTTTGAGATGCTATCCTTCTAGACTATAGTCACAGAATTCACCAGCTGGCAGTGAGATTCTTGGAGATGTCATGCAAATTAAATCATTCCAAGCTATGCTTCTCATACCAGTGTGGGAATGGCACACCAGTACACATGCATGCAAAAGCTAATTTTCTGTACACAGTTATATGGACTTCACCTGTGGAACATGAGGGTAATATATATTTTTTATATTAAATATATATATTAAATACACACACACACACACATACATACACATACATATACATATGTATGTATGTATGTATGTATGTATGTATGTGTATATATATATATATTTAAAGGGGCAATTTTACTTCTCCCTTCAGGAGAAGAGAACATTTTCTGTAAGGCTCAAGCACCTATATAACCTTCAAGCTATAATCAATGGGATTTCAAAATGCTAGATTCTTCTCTCTATTCATGGAACAAAAAGGGATGCATGCAACATTTGAAATTGTATGAGTACCCTCTGCTTAACTTCAGAGAAGTTTTAAAACGCCCAAATAGCTGCATGAAACTTAAGAGAAAGCCAAATGACAACAGTTCCATATATCAAACTTGCTTAAGAAAAAAAAATGCAGAAGCAAGAAACTCAGAGAGAGAGAGAGAGAGGGAAAAAAATTTTGTAGTTAGGAATCTGAGACTTCTGCCTTCCTCAATAAATTTAATTTATAGCACTGTTTGTGTCCCTTTTTTCAGTATGTTGATTCAGTCATCCAACAATAAAGTTTTCTCTTCATTGACACTTCCCTTTAAGGTTTGCATCTTGCAGGGGCCTAAGATGGGGTGCCACACAGGGGTGCAGGGCTTTAGCAGGAGTTAATGAGGCAGAATAGCTTCTCTTGATGGGAAACAATATTTTCTCACCAAATTAAAGCCTGTGCCAACAACAACATGAGACACACGTGATGAATGTGAATCTCAGCTTCTCCCTAGTTTTTATATATTTGTTGTTGAAAAAATGATGGCGGGGCACCTTCACACACACATATTTCAAGCTGGTTTAAACTTGGAGTTTTGAGTACAGTGGGTTCATTAGTTTGTTTTTACTGGCTTTTATTGTCTTACTGCTTTTTCATGGCTGATTGGGAGGTAACTGGGAGATTCTGGAATTAAAACTAAAGCTCCTCTGACCATCCAATCACCAGCTGATTGACTGATAGGTTGCTAAATTCACACTCCCCAACTGTGCCACTGCCTGAGACAGTCCTGACTACTCCTGTGGTTTCCCAGTTTTTCCAGCTGCTTGTAAAATGTCCCAGTTTCTCTCTCCTTCTCTCACTTCTCCCTTTTATCTTCTGCTTCCTTCAACTGCTGCAAACTGAATCCAAAGTGCAAAAGTAGTTTGCATTCCATTAACTCAGCAGGAGGAGGAGGAGGAGGAGGAGGCAGAATCTTGCCCAGGCAAAAGCAAACTACTGCAGCCTCTTCTAGCTTGTGTGTTCTTCCTCATTAGTAACTTTTGTCATCTTGACCACAGTGTGATTTTGCTTGGCCACGCTTGCTCCATATCATCTGTGAAATGGTAGAGGGCATGCAAATTACATTCCCGTCAGCTTTGAACAGCACATGTGGTTCCTGTCCCCACTTTATCCTCACAGCAACAACCCTGTGAGGTAGGTCAGGTTGAGAGAATTACTGTTCCAATGTCACCCACTGGGTTTCATGGCTGAGTGGAAAGGAAGAGTCTCCATTCATCAAGAAGACTCTTGGCAATGACTGAGAGCTGTGTGTGCATGTTTTTAAAATTGTAGTGTCGGAAATGACTTCAAAGCACACAGCAACAACAACAAGGTGGCAGATCAAGGTGGCAGGCTCCACTTTAGCATAAGAGAAGCCATTTTCACCAGCTCTGGTGACCGCATTGGTGATGTAGCTCTTCGAGCATAAGCCATCTTATCTAAAGTAGTGCCACTTTAGAGTAACCTGTCTAGGAAGCCTGCCTGCATAGCAAACTTCCTAGACAGGTTACTCGAAAGTGGTCTATTTGTATTTGTATCAGGTCTATTTGTATCAGGTGTATTTGTATTTTAGGGCATTGTTGTTTTCTCTGATTGGCAGTGGCTCTTTTGGACCTTCGATAAGGTTTATTCGCATCACCAGGTAACTACCCAGTCCTTCCAGCTGGAGATGCTGAGGACTAAACCTGGGACTTTCTACATGCAAAACATGGGCTATGACGTTTCCCAGCCCAATGCTTGGTGCCGTCTGAGAGATGCTTTTTGTTTGTCGCTACTGGAGGAGGCACAAAACAGGTGCTGAGTTGGGGTCAAACCAGAAGATCAGCCACGAGGCATCCACTTCGTCCTTTGGTCTTCACGTGAGACAGAAATGAAGAGGTAAAAATTTCCCCCTAGAACCAAGGTGCAGGCATGAAAAAAAACACAAAACCCTTATGGTCTCCCACCACACACACACACACACACACACACACGCACATGGCACAGAACTTTTGCTTGCTTAAAAAAAAAGTGGCAATTAGGGTTCTGTGGCTTTTCTCTCCCCTTCCTGGCAAAGCTCCTGGGACTTTAATGGTTGCCTGACAGGCAGAAATCCAACAGCTCAGTCTGTTCCCACCAAGAAGATGCAGTGATGGGAAATGTTTTTCAACAGTTGAATTTGTTATTGTTCAGGGTAATTAATGAATGAATCCAAAAGGCACATCAGTGCCAATGATACCAGCATAAAAGCCAGCTCTTACCTCATTTTTTATTCCTTACCTTTTATGGCAACCTTGCTTAGTTAACAATGTTAGAAGAATATATGTGTTCACTAAAGGGGAGGGGGCTTATGGATTTTCTGTAGGGCTCCTTGCCTTGTCCTCCCCTTGCCCATAATTGAAGTACTAGTTAGAAGGTAAATTTTTGTATGGATTGCTGTAGATTGGCAAGGGTTTCTTCTAACATCTTTAACCACAGCAAATAAAACTGCAAGGAAAAATCAATCAATTCTGTGCTAATTGCTGTCTCTTAGGCTCCACATTCCTCAGTGGTAAAATCAGAACACTGTGATATGACAGTACCTTTGTGCAGCTCTGTTGGCCAGTTGTAGAGTTCTGTGTTCACATAGGTGGCCTGCAGGTATAGATCTGGGACTGAGATACAGATTTGTACTTTATGTATGCAGGTCATCTTTGCAATATGTAACTGGTTCAACGTTCTAGCCATCATTTTGCAGCCGACTTTGAACTTTACCATTGTTTTGCACCTGGATCCAGTTGGTAGACTTTGGACTCTTACTGCAAAACTAAATACATACTGTAATCCTGAAGTCTACTTACTTGCACTATGTAGCTAAACTGGAGATGACACCATTCATGCAGTTAACAATAGCTTGACTTTTTTTAAAAGTAAATAACAGCCTGATTCTCTCCGCCTCCGTGTAAATCAGGACAAAAGGTATAGGCCCTTTTGTCCTCTGCTATTATCCTGAACTTGTCATATCCCCCAACACCTGATATTTGTTGTTGCTGTGTCCCTTCAAGTTGTTTCTGATTTATGGCAACCCTAAGGTGACTCTAGGTTTTCTTGGCAAGCGTTCTTCAGAGGGGGATTGCCTCTGCCTTTCTCAGAGGCTCAGAGAGTATGACTTGCCCAAGGCTACCCAGAGGATTTTAATGGCTGCGCGAGGATTTCAACCCCGGCCTCCAGAGTCACAGTCCAGCCTTAAACCACTACACCACAGTTTAATAGCCCCTCTGAAAGGCCATTCCATTGCTGATGGAGAACAGGGACACAAGATAGCCTGGCACTTACTGGAATTATTGGCTGTCCTAAACCTAAATACCCTTAAGACACCAGATCCCATCTGATCTTGGAAGCTAAGCTGGGTCAGCCCTGGTTTATACTTGGATGGCACTCACCAGTGAGTAGCAGGTGCTGTTGGCTATATTTCAGAGGAGAGAATTGGCAAAACCACCTCTAATTATTTCTTGCCAGCAAAACCACCTCTGATTACTCCTTGCCTAAGAAAACCCTATGAAATTCAGGGGGTCACTGTAAGTCACCAAACGACTTGAAGGCACACACACATTGTCCATCCTGAGTTAGATGCAGTGGTTAAAAAAAAGTTAATGCAATTGTAGGCTGCATTAACAAAGTATAGTCTGGAACTCTGTTGCTGTGCAATCCGTGACGGAAGCAGCTGGACGTTTTTGACTGCCACAGAATGTCAATGTTGGGTTCAAGGTTACAGAAGTGGAGATACTCATGCAGAGCGCTTGTGTGTGCAAGCACATATTCAGTTGTGTGCCCGAATCTGAATGCACAATTTTGCCATTCAACAGAATTGCTGCATAGTGTCAGCGTATAACTCCACATTAGGAGACTGACACTGTCGGACCCCAATGTAGGATCTCAATCACATTTTCCAGAAGAAGTGATTGAATGGTACTGTTTTATCCTGCTCTGGTCAGAGCTCATTTGGAGATCTATGAGTAGTTTTGGAAAGTGGAGTTCAGGAAGGATATTTGTCAAATGGAAAGATGCTCAGGAGAGAACAAATGTGCTACAGTCAAAATATTTGCTGGTAATAAGTCTGGAAACAAAGCCCTATAAGGAATATTTGGTGTATCTGGGCATGTTTTGCTTGGACCAGAGAATACTGAGAAAGGATATGATAGCCATCTTCAAGTATATGGAGGGATATCACCAAGAAGACGGAGCAATCTGGTTCCAGGGGCCGGGGCCCAAAACAATGGATTAAAATTACAAGAACAGAGATTTCAACTAAACGCGAGGAAGAACTTCCTGATATCTGGAGGTGGTCAACAGTGGAACAGATTGTCTGCATAGTGGTGGCACCATTTTCACTGAAGGTTTTTAAACAGATGTCGAATTGCCATCTGCCAGAGATGCTTTAGCAATGGCTATCTTAGAGTAACAATCGGTTAGACTGGATGGCATTTGGAAGCCCTACCCAGTTTTGTGATTACAGGAGCCCCTCTTTCCTTTGATTTCAAATCCTTAAGTCTGCTGCTGAAAATGTCTAAGAGTTAAGAGCACAAAAGTCCAGTCAGAAACAATTTGGCAACCATGTAAGTGAAAAGATGGTTTCTCACAAGCACAGCTCTAAATTTTGAGGCAGACCGGAGTTCAACAGCGCAAGACACCTCCAGCAAATTATTTCTGTAATAACTAGTCCCCCTCAACGCCAAGCAGAAGTACTGAGTAGATAAATACTTCTCTGCAATATGTCACCAAGACAACTTATAATTTAGCTTCAAGCAAACAGACTAGATTGCTACAAGCAGGAACAGAGAAAAGTCCCGCTCTAGTTTCTTCATCTTGTTTTTCGACATTACAGCAAGACACATTTTTGAAATCACAGCTGAAAAAAAAGTGTGGCAAAGTATGAAATATTGAGAAGAGGTCATTTGATTTCTCCTGGTATGGCAAATGAGATTCATATTTTAAATCAGAATAGTAGGTCAAAATATTGATTCATCTTGTTCATTTTTAATCTAGGTTTCTTTTGCTTTTGCAAAGGAGTCAATTAAGCTCAAAGCCAGTTTGGTATGTTAGATAGTGTTTTCTGGTTTAACTGGAAAGACCTGGGTTCAAAATCCTGCTTAGTCATTCAACTCCCTTAGTGACCCTTGGTGCCCCCCCCAACACATAGGCTTGTTGTGAGAATAAAATCGGGTGCGGAGTTCCACTGTGGATGAAGGATGGTATAAAAATATAATAAATACCCCATTAAAGAACTTTTGGCAAGCCTAGCAGATGTGTTTTAATGTAATGCAAAGTCTGCTTGCAAAACATAACATCTAAGCTGCTTAACAGCCCAGAGTTGATAATACTGATGTACATTAATTTGAAAATTTTGCAAGAGATTGTTATTGAGTTTATTTTCATTTTAAATTCACTTAGTTCTTGGACAGTTCACTTTAGTTGCCAGTAGCTAGGAAATACCAATAAAGTTGAAATGATCAGAAGAAAGCCAGCTGGCCACCACAAATGCTTTGGCACATTACTTATTTTTACCAGTGACACAGCTGCAGACGTATCAGAAAAATTACAGTTGGCAGACAGCCTGCTGCATATACATTTTGCATTTCCCACATCCATAATCCAAATATAAAATTTACTTGGCTGAACTGGACAGTCCATTTTAAAATGTCTGCTTTCTAATTTTATCCTGGGCTATCAATGTGCACACATGCCACATGTAACATGGCAGAGGTTCAGAACAGCTTGCAGTATTAAACCACAGTGTAGAATATTTTTTTTCCCCCAGAATTCTCCAGTCATAATCCCAAAAAGTAACTCTTCCATGTCTCTTACACCCTGAGGTCATACAGATGTGCACGTTTAACATGGCAGAGACTCAAAGGAATTTCTAGCATTATGTCAAAACTAGACCACAAAATTTTTTACTTTTTTGGACATCTCCCAGAATTCCACAGCCAACAGAGCCTCCATACTGGCTGGGGAATCCTGAAAGTTATAGTACAAAAATTAACTTTACCAGACTCTTTAAATATCAGTGTAGCATGAGTGATGGCAAATACACTGCTCTGTATAGAAACACAGTGATACACAAAACAATATGTCAAAACCAGTGTGGTGGAAAACTTAGAACTTAGAACTTAGAAAAGAACTTTTTTCTTGCTCTTCCAAACAACTGCAGAGGATTCTGATTATGCAAACAATATGCAAGCTAGTAATTAGATTGGGGTTAAAACTATATGCAAAGAATATGTGTAGAAATGAGTCTCTAAAAATATGAGAAAAAAGCTCATGCAGAATGCTTTTCCCTTTTGCTTAAGTAGCCCCTGTAGACCACTGTATACCTGGCACGGGGGTTAGGGCTTTCATATCTGAACCCCAGCATTTTAGGAATCAAGCACGGCATATGTTATATACCGTATGTCTTGCTGATGTGATGCAGTGCAGATTGTACTGTTAGCATCTTCAGTGAGAACTGCTGCTTTTTATGTTCATTATCAGGTAATGCCAGATGGGAAAGTCCAAGGTGATCCTTGCTCTTAATTGCCCGAAGATTTTGTAGCTATTTTGTAACTGCTAGAAAATGCTTAACTAAATACCTGTTGATCTAAGCCTGTTTTACACGGTATGGGGTATTTGTCAGATTTTATCACACAAGGACAACTATAGTTCCTGCCTATGATTCAGGTAGGGACTTTGTTCAAGGCAATATTGGCTAATTACTGTGGGACCCTTGCTTTTGGGGGAGCAGCCATGACATGTTTAAAACATGTGTTAGACACCTGCACGTTTTGGACAATTAAACTGTACTGGCACCCAGTGGAATATTCAGGGAATAGTAATGTTGTTCCATTCGCAGCACAGGCCCCATAAAAATGCAGTTTCTGACTTACCTATTTTTCGTAAATGGGAAGCTGTTTGGCCTGTTTGGTGGTGGAGACACACGATAAGCGGAGAAAAATGCCAAACTCCCAAACTGCTCCTGACATCAGTCGGAGCTGCCACGTTTCCAAGACTCGAAGCTGTTTGGCTTGTTGAGGTAACAACATTATGGACAGCTAATCAGCCCAAAGAAATGAGACAGAACTTCAAAAGCACCAGCATGTAATAGTGATTAAAACAGCAAAGATTTAATAAAAGAACTTCAAGGAGAAAAATCTTAACTGGGTGAGAAGAAGAAATGGATTTTGGTGCCAGGCAAATGTTCCTCAGGAGGACGTTCCGTAACAGGTGTGTCTATTTGTGGGTATTGTATTGTACTGGTTTATACAATGCAGTGCGAGTCGCAAGAAGACAATATCTTTTTAGTAGTCACACTCCTAGCTTAAGAAGAAGAGGTACTCAAAGGAGATTCTTCATGTATGATCTTAGGCCACAGGTAGATCCAGGTCCAACACCTCAGTGACCCTCAAAACTGACAAGGTGGCCTTGGCCGAGTCACTGTCTCTCAGCCTCACCCACCTTAGCTGGGCAGCTGGGATGATAAAAGTGAGGAGAAGAAAGACATACATGTTATTATGGGCTAATTGTAGTAATAAATATATAAGTAAATAATGATGCCACTACATGTATATTAATATGCAATATAGAGGTGGACACTCATGAAGCAAAATTGTTTTTGGACGCATAAGCAGAGAGGCATACAAGGCTGTGTGGATGAATTTTAGAATGTCCCCCCCCCAATACAGATTGGATGAACCGAATTTGCTGAAGATATATTCAAGAAAGGATATCTTAGCACTTTTCCACATTTTTTCTGTTTCTGAGCTGCCTTGGGCCCTCTGCTAGGAGGAAAAGTGAGATAGTAATTAATTGATTAAAACCTGGTGGGTGGATTTGCTCACAATCAAGAAAATGACTGGCCAATATATTCTGTGGTAAGGAAGCTATTTCCCTCAGTGCAAAGTGCCTGGTGGCCACTGTGGTACCATGTGGCTTCACTAACACATCCACATTACGTATTTTCTTATTATGCAAGACATTTAAATATTTTTAGCTACTTTACGTCCCATACTGGGAGAAGGGAAACCTATAAATCAGCTAAATCAATAAATAAGAACTGTGCCCTCTCAAAATCTGTAGCACACCACAAAAGGTGTTTTGTGAGTTTATTAGAACTTCTCTTTTGACAGTTTCCAGACCTTTAATCAAATTACAATCTCCAGAGTTTTAAGAAACATGGCTGCTTAAGCCGATTTCCTTTAAAATTATCCTTTCTATAGTTATGATGGTAAATTCTCTGCTATGCTGCATTGCTCACTACATGATACACACAGCAGGTTTTATATACTTGCATTGCCTTTTAGAATTGGACTGACTGGGAAACCAACTAGAGATGTGGATGAGTGATTGCTCTTATGACATAAACTTACGCAAAAGTATTAATAGCCCATTTCCTGTGGTTGAATCTTGAGTCCAGGTTTCTCTCTGTAATATTTGCTGCAGAGCTGCAGGGCTCTAAGGCTGGAAAGCTATCTGCATAGCAAACCTCTACAAAATAGACATGCATGGCTGGCATAGTGATAGAATGAAAATCTCTTACTACACTGAATATGTCTAGAGTAGTCTGATTTTGGAAGCCGCCAAGGGTTACCAGAGATCTTCAGACAGGACTGGGAAAGAATTCTTCCTGTAATGCCAGAGCTGTTTCCAGTCAAAGGCAACAGAGTCTGGCAAAAGAGTTGCCAGAACAGAGTCTATATTGGGCTAAATGGACCAACGGTTTGACTCAATATAACTTTTAATTTTTTTTCAAATGCACTCTCCTGCACTCCTGCTTGAACTTCCATCATAGAACTAGTTGCTGAAACAAGAAGTGGTGGCCACACATTTATTTCTCCTGCTGCTCTGTCAATAGGGGTAGATGGCCCTGAATAAAGAGGAAGATGAATCCACCATCCCCTTCCTCTAAAAGCCCACAGTCTTGAATTAAATCTTCCTCAACCTTCTTTCTGCATATGAGAATTTCTCATTTTCAAAAGCATCTTGGAAGTGGGAGTTGAGAAGCGGGCCCTGTGTTTCGTATCTTGGGAGCCAAGTCTCTTAATGATGAAACCAGATCATGAAAGCAAATCGATAGGGACAACCGCATCAGCAATCACAACAGCTGTAAATTAAAAGTCTGTCGTAGCAAATGGAAGTAGCCAAATGAGAATTCAAATGGGGACTGAACTTCATGACCTCAAGAGACTTTTTTAGCCCCATGATTAATCACAACACCATGATTAAAATACTGTGGACAGTGCTTGAAACTCACTTGGATCCCCACTAGGGAATACAGTAGAAAAACCCAGTAAATTGAGTTCACAGCGGATAGGACTAGCTGACCCTGGCTGGAGGACTTACTGCATTCACTCAAGACCTTGCTTAGTCTCTAACTTGATCTATTTAGATACACACCAGCTGCCTCAGCAGGCTCAGGGGAAAGGATCAGACCCCTGTGAGCACCCCTTTTCGTACCACATTTCATTTCACTTTTGTGCATACCAGTTCCCAAACTAATCCCTACATGTTTTCCACCCATACATTCTTTCGCCAGTAATCATGATCAGAAGTGGGTTTTTTCCTCCCTGTCAGATCGGCTTTGCTGTCCCTGTCATGATGTCAGGTGGCTGCTTTGTTGTGATGCTTTGCGGGTTTTCCTGTGCTATGAAGGGATGATGGGATCTGTTGGTGAGTGGTGTGCTGGGAACAAGAGGATGTTATGGTAACGAACTATGATAAGACGACAGATGGAGGAAGACAGATTCAGCTGCAAGATTGAACTGTTGGCAAGCTAAATGAGAAAATGGGAGGAAGGAAAATAGCCTGGGAAAGGAGTTGTTATGGGTAGATGGAATCTTAGCTTGTACTAATTTGAAATGTTACAGTTTATAAGGTACTGCAAATTTCCTGTTTCTTTAATCTTCGTAACACCAAGTTGTTTCTTTGATGTTCCTGAATAGAACTTTCGAAACCTCTAAGCTCTGTTTCTTGGACTCAGCTATCCAGTATATCACACTCCTCTTATTAAGTGTTAACTCTTGCACTCATATGTTAATATGTCCATAACCATCCCAGGAAAGTTCTGCAAATGGGAAAGTTGCAGGAGTTAGGATGTGAGTCAGTATGATGTAGTGATCTGAGTACTCTATGACTGCAGGAGACCAGGTTTCAAATCCCTGCTCAGCTGTGGAAACCCACAGAAAAAGGGGTGACTGTGGGCAAGTCATGCTCTCCCAGCATCAGAAGGCGGCAATGGCAAACCCCCTGTACTAAGAAAACTTCGCGATAATTTTGTCTTAGGGTTGCCAGAAAATGGAAATTACTTGAAGGCACACAACGATGACAAGGTCCAACCACCAGTAGCCTCAGCCAATGGACTGAAAGCAACAGATCCTACCAAAGGGTCCCAGAGGCCCCACCAAGAGAAGACCATGCTTGGGCCAAAGGAGGTTCATATTTGTTTAGAAGACAGGAATGAGAAGCAGGGTCCCTCCTTTACCCCCTTGTTCCTCTTTCCTTTATTTTCTTCATCTGTTCTTTGTGGGGGAAATACACCTGAAAACTCGTATTCTGTTCTACCATTTGGCTCTTGGTTGCAGGAATGGCTTTAGGATGTGGTTGTCTGGTTTTACAAGGCCCTTGTTATTATAGCAACCCTGGAATGTGGCAAAGTGGGAAGATGATTATTACCCTTTTGCTGCAACATGAGCTTTTTATGAGCAGTGAACTTTTTACCTCCAATAATCAATGCTTCATTTGACCTGCCGGGTTACCTCTGTGGGTGGCTGTGGCTATTTTTGAATTAGACACAAAGATTTCCATTTCTTGGGATGGGGCAGAGCTTGGGGAAATTACTTTTTTGGATTCCAACTCTCAGAATCTCTCGGCCAGTACAGTTAATGGACGTTTCCCAAATTTTGGAGTGGAAAGCAGATATCAAATAGTTTTCAGATGTCATAAAATTAGCCCAAGGTAGTGTCTCCTCTCCCCATGCTAAATGGAAATACTAGCCTAAATACAATTGTTAGTCTCATGGACCAGTTGAATCAATTGCTGAATGGTAAGTGCTTCTACCCTAGTTGGGATTAGCAATTTATATCAACAGATACTTGTGTTATGCCAAGTCAGACTGTTGGTTCATCTAGCTCAGTGTTGTCTACATTGACTAGCAGTGGTTCTCCACAATACAGGACAAGAACCCATGCCAACCCTACCCGGATGCTGGAGTTTAACCCGGGACTTTCTCCCAATAAAGCATGTGCCCTTGTCCCTGAGTTTTAGTCCTTCCCCATAACAGAGCCAATCTAGGTTGAGGGAAATAATAGTACCACTCTATTCTGCTTTGGCCAGACCTCATCTGGAATACTGTGTCAGCTTGGGCACCACAACTCAATAAAGATATTGACAAACTGGACTGTGTCCAGAGGAGAGTGACCAAAATGGTAAAAGGCCTGGAAACTGTGCCTGATGCAGAACAGCTTAGAGAGCTGGATATGTTTAGCCTGGGGAACAGGAGTTAAGAGGTGACATGTTAGCCATGTTGAAATACTTGAAGGGACATCATATGAAGAATGGAGCAAGCTTGTTTTCTGCTGCTCCAGAGACTAGGACATGGAGCAATTGCTTCAGACTGCAGGAAAAGAGATTCCACCTAAACTTTAGGAAGAATTTCCTAACGGTAAGAGCAGTTAGACAGTGGAATACGCTGTTTTGGACAGTGGTGGAATCTCCTTCTTTGGAGGTTTTTAAACAGAGGCTGGATGGGCATCTGCCAGGAGTGTTTTGATTGTGTATTCCTGCATGGCAGATGGTTGGACTAGGTGATCCTAGTGTTCTGTTCCAGATTTATGATTCTACTAACTGTTTTGAAAAGCAGGGAGACCAGCATCCTCGGCCTTGGTGTATTGTCACTATGTCCTAGAACAGTTTGAGAATGCTATGAGCTCAACCTGTGTCAGAGCAGTCAAAGGACCAGCTGCTATACCAAAAACTCAAAATCAGCTCAATGCAATGTTTCATAATTCATAATTTTTTAAAGAAAAATCTTCGACCGTATGCTGATTTTTGTGAATACCATTGCATTTGTCAAATGCTGAGTGCCAAGTCAAATTTTTACAAACAGGCAAGTGTGTTGACTTTGGTTACTACAAGTTAGCGCATTCAGTCTTTGTAGATTTCTCTACACGTTGCTGGCACGGGCCGCATTGAATTCGTGGGATAAATAAATATTATTCTTGGTTAATTGTCATCTGTTCACAGGTGATTCTGTGGGCAAGTTGCTATGATCTCTGGGAGAATCGTGGCATTATGCGATGGCTGAAATAATCAAGGGTGCAATCCAGTCACAGTTAAACCCTTGGATTTCCCACTGATTTCAGTCAAACAATTCAGCATGGACTTAATATGCAAATAATATGATCTTCTTACCTCTGCCACCTGAGGAGATCCTTTCAACTGGTGATGTTCCCTGAGAGACCTTCTGTATGGCCATTTCCTCACTAGACTGTTATAGTGCTATTATTCCACTTTCAACATCCTATGGAATCCTGAGGTTTGCAGTATGGGGGGGGGCTCAAAGGATGTTGAAAGTGGAATAATAGCACTATAACAGTCTAGTGCGGAAATGGCCGATCAAAGAGATATGCTCTACTAATGATAACAGTCATGCTGGTCCATGTACTGTTTATTCTGCCTGCTTGGGGTGCCCTCAGAGTCTCAGCTAGCAATCTTTTCCCAGCATTTCAAAGATCAATGGGAGTATCTTTCCCAGGGTCAGTCCAAGACACACAGAACAGAGCCCCAAATGGTGTCCCCTTCTCGTCCAAATCCAGGAGCTTTGTACTTGGCTGGGAGATCCACAAGGAATAACACAGATCTCCAAGGCCATTTCTGCACCAGACAGTTATAGCGCTATGATTCCACTTTCAACATCCTATGGGAGCGAGTGACTAGTATCGGGCTAGAGGGACCAATGGCGTGACTTGGTCTAAGAAAGCTTCTTAATTCCTAGTCCCCAAAGCACCTTTCTGTATCTCTGGAAGTAAAGACAATGACAAAATACAGTAAATTATGATTTGCTGCCCTTTCATGACACCCCAGCTCTGTTACCTGAGGCAGCATCTCTACTGTGCCTAATGTCTGGGCTTGCTACTATCTGAGTTCTTTTCAGCTGAGGGTGTTCAGAAGTAAACCAAAACTATCACTGGAAAACATTGCCTAAATGCTATTTATTCTACTGCTAATGCATATGATCTATAGCGGATATTGTTGAGTCATGACTTCAGTACATCATAAGACACCACTAGTCTTCGTGGACTGCTCGGACATTATAAATAGTTCCACCTGCAATATTCTCCTGGTTAGACAAATATCATCTCAGCTGCTGTATCCCCCTTGTATTGTGAGAAAACAATGAATGAAATGTACTCCGCCACACTCACGCTATGCAAGTTTCCTGGGAGCAGTGCAAAACATAGCAGGGGCCATCTTGTTGCAGATGTTTCCTCCTACAGCAGGGCTTTCCAAATGGTGCGTCACAACACATTAGTGTGTCGCCTAAAGTGTGTAGGTGTCTCGCCTACAATCTTGGAAATGTACGTTATTATTTATAAATCATATATTTTTAAAAATATATGAAAGGTTTTCATGAGATATGTTGTGTCCCCATACATTTTATTATTACAGTTTATGCATATCTCTGTATCTCTTATGAGGGGTTAGTTTAACTTCCGGTTTGCTAGTAAAACTGAATTACTGTGTCGCGAAATGATGCATGTCTAAAAAAGTGTGTGGGCAACATGAAAAGTTTGGAAAGCTCTGCCCTACAGGATAGCCATGAGTGTCCCTAATAAAGTTATTGCACAGCTCTGATCTTTATTTTTTACTCATGGACCACCTGGTTCTTTTATATCGGTGCTCCCTGATTTGTTCTATTTGTGTGTGTGTGTGAGAGAGAGACAGAGAGAGAGGGAGAAAGGGAGGGAGGGAGGTGCAGTGGTTACAGCATTGGGCTACAACGCGGGAGACCACGGTTCGAATCCCCACCCCGCCATGAAAACCCACTGGGCGACCTGAAGCAAGTCACATACTCTCAGGGCCTTTCCGCCCTACACTGTTATAGTGCTTTCACTGCACTTTCAAAATCCTGTGGACTTCTGGGGTTTGTGGTTTACTGAGGCCAAAGAGCTCTCCGGCTGAGAACTCTAAACGCTCCTCCCTGAACTGCAAACCCCAGGATTCCACAGGAGGTTGGAAGTGGAACAATAGCGCTGTAACCGTGTCGTGTGGAAAGGCGCCTTCCGCCTCAGAGGAAGGCAAAGGCAAACCTCCACTGAGAACAGACCTTGCCAAGAAAATCCCGTGACAACGTTCGCCTTAGGGTCATCCTGGGTCAGAAAGGAGTCGAAGGCGAAAAATTTTTTTTAAAAGATCCGGTGAAGCGTTCTCTTTTAAACGAAAGGTCGCATCATCCCGGGCGGGGAGAGGTCTTCCAGCTCCGCGGTGCCCGGCGAGATGCGCGCGCGCGCGCTCCCCGTCTCCCCTCTTCCTCGCCGGCGGGATCGCCGGGCGAGCCCACCCCACCCCGCGGGGGGCCGCCCATGGGTCCGGGGTCGACCGCGGCAGCGCGGACCCGGGAAGCCCGCGAGGCGAGCCGGCCACGGCGCGGCCACCCGCGGCGCAACCTCGGACCGCGGAGCGCCGAGCGCGCTGTTGAGATGCAAATTGGGGAGCGGCGAGAGCCAATCGGGAGCGGCCGCCTGCGAACTGGGGGGGGGGGGATCACCTGGGAGGGGAGGGCTGCGCAGATCCTGCCCGAGCCGGGCGGAGAGCGGGAGCCTCCCTCCCTCCGCCCCTCCCTCCGCCCGCGCGCCCGCTTGGCTGTGGCGCCCGGGAGACGGACGCGGGAGCGAGGCGCCGCGGTCCCCTTTTTCCTCCCGCGTCTTCCCACCCCGGGGGCCGGGCCGGCGCGGCGACGTAGCCCACCCCCCTTCCCCGCCGCCGCCCCCGCCGCCGCCGCCCCCGGCGGAAGCCCCCCTCGGCGGCCGCAGCCTGAGGCGATGCGGCTGCTCCCGCCCGAGGGCGCGACGAGACGGAGGCGCCGCGGCGCGGACTATTGTTGCCGGCGGCGCTCGTCGCGGTCGGCGGCCTCGCTCGCGGGCGCGGGATGCCGGGGGAGGCGTTGAATGGGGGCGGCCGGCGCTGACAGGCGGAGGCCGCCCATGTGCCCCCGGCCGGCTTGGGAGGCGCCGCCGGCAGGAGCGGGACCGGTGAGTGCGGCTCGCCCTCGGAAGGCGCGGGGCGAGGGGGCCCTGAGGGGCGGAGGGCGCGCGGGTCCCCTCGGGGGAGCGAGGTGGGCGCCGGGAGGGAAGCCGGGGGGCGGCGGAAAAGTCGTTTTTCCCTCCCGCGTTCCCCCGTCTTTCCGCCTCACTTTCCTTCTCTGCTCCCCACGCTTTCTGTTCACGCTCCCTCCATCTTTAGTTCTTAGCCGCTTTCTGCACCCGACGGTTATAGCGCTATGATTCCACTTTCAACGTCCTAAGGAATTCTGGGGTTTGCAGTTTAGGGAGGGACCGGAGGGCCCCTCCCTAAACTGCAAACCTCAGGATTCCCTGGGACGTTGAAAGTGGAATCATAGCGCTATAACCGTCGGGTGCGGAGGGCTTCCTATAAACTCCCTTTCTCCCCATCTGTCTTTTCCACGTTGCTTTTTCTTTCTTTCCCCTTTCACTTTCGGCTTTTCTTCCCTGCTCCCTCCCTCACCGTTTTTTATCCTTTCTTCCCAACGGATTATCCCCTTCCCACCCCCAAAACAGAGGGCTCCTCCACTAAGCAAGCGGACAAGATTGGGTGCAAAGACCTGCTGCAGGAAAATGGGGGGTGGGTGGGGGGGTTGCGGTATGAATTCCTCCCCCCCACACACAAGGGTGTGGGAGGGAGGAATTCATAAGCTCCCCTTGATTCAATCCCAGGGGTAAATATTTAATATTTTTTAACTACAGACAGGAGAGAGAGAATTGTGCATTGGGTACTCTCAGTCATATCAAAAAAAGCCCATCTTGGGGCCATGATTTCTTTCTTTTCACATACAGTAGTCATAAATCAGGAGCCAACCCGTAAAAGTCATTGGCGTTACCGTGCTCTTGGCAAACTGGTAGGCAATCAGAATGAAGCAAATCCTTTACAGGATTTATCTTGCAGGTGTCCTTCTGGACCTTTCTGTGGAAACAAAAGTCCACCTTGCTAACCTAAATGAGAGTCAAGCTGACAAGCGGTCTGTTTTCTTTCTCTCTCTCTGACATCTAATGTGCATATTTAATTAGAGGGCACAGATATGTCTCCCAGACCCTTCTTTTTGCCAAGTAAATACAACTTTACAATCCCAGCCAAGTACAACGATGACGGCATAGCAAAAAGGAGCCAGAAGGAATGCATTTAATCAGCTACAGTAGTTGCTGCCGCTGGAAGGTTAATGTGGTTCCTGCAAGGGAAGCCATGAAACCCTTTGGAAGAAAAATGTGGGATTCAGCCAGGGGCTCTCACTAGTGGCAGATGTCTTTCAAAAACGTGGTACAGTGGCTAGCATGCATGCCGCAAGCATTAAAGGCTTTAGTTGATGGTGGCTTAGGAGCAGGAGAGTGGGTGCTGTTCTCGGTACAAGATTTCAAAGAAGTAGTCCTGTTAGCCTGTTGCAGCATAAAAAAGGAGAAAGGGAGGGAGAGGAAAAAAAAGAGGAAGCATCGTCTTTAAGAGAGCAGCATTTTTAAGATAGAGGCAAGCTATGACCCCTCGTGCATTTTTTGGGTCCTGTTTCGTTCTCTCCCACTCCTAAAAATATATAAATATGCATAATAACCTGCAACTTTGATATCCATGAAAGCTTATGCTAAAATAAAAATCAGTCTTAAACATGCTGCTAGTGCTGTTTTTTGCTCCCTAGCTGATTACTAGGAGGAGATTCCTGGCAAAGCATTGTAAAATGTATGCTGCCATACTTTGGATCTGATTAGCTCCAAAGGTTGGCCACCCTGTGACTGTGGTGATACGTGGAGGAGTTCTCTGGGAGAAATTGCTGAGAAGCTTGCTGAGGAGCTGTGAGTAAGCTACTAGCCCTCCACCTGTTATGGTGTGCAGGTTGTTTCTGATTGATGGTGACTCTAAGGCAAACCTGACACAAAGTTTTCTTGGCAAGATTTGTTTGACATTGTCTTCTCCTGAGGCTGAGAGAGTGTGACTTGCCCAAGGTGGATGTCCATGGCTAAGTGGGGATTTGAACCTTGGTCTCCAGAGCACTTGGTCTCCAGAGCACTTTCAAACCAGTACACCACACTGGCCTTAGCTTGACTCACAAAGATGTTGTGAATACAAAAATTTCTTGGGGAAAAAAGCAAGATAAAAATGTACAAATCCAGACTTGGCACTTCTAAATTGCATGGATAGAAAGAGGCAGGACTTAAGCACAACATGGTCTCCTTTTGTAAAAAGACACACATTATTTAATCTCTTACAAGAAGAATGTGCAGAAATGTGTTTTTTTGCTATATATTTGAATAGTGCTGTTATGAGTAAAGCACATCACTACTTTGTTTGTATTGCACGCCTTTTAGTTAAGCTGTTAACATTTTGCAGGTAGAAGCTGAGGCTAAGTGATACTGGTTTGGCCAAAATTCATCAGGTAAATCTGTGACCGATTAGCTGATTTGAACTTCAGTCTCTTGGAAGGAATGAACACTCTTCCTGTCTGTTCATAATAGGATTATATCAAAGTATGGCACCAGTTGATTTCAACAGGTTTCTTTGAGGTAGAAGCAACTACTCTAGAGTTCCCACTTGCTCACTTGAGACATTCGTACACTCAAGCTTTTTGTGTATCCAGACTGCTTCTGTCTTCTCTTCCTTGTGCCTCAATTTAAGTTCAGGAGTCTCCGGTTAATTAGGTTCCCGTGTATAGAATAAGACAAAAACTAACATTCCATTTGAAAGTGATATAAGATCCAGGCTTATTCCTGGCTGCTTAGGTGCGAAAAAGATAGTTGTGTTAGTCTGTTATGGCAAATGCAAGAAGATGTCTTGTGTCACCTTAAAAGTTAATACATTCATTTTAGCATAGCCTTTCAGGAAGGGTAACTTTCTTCTTCAGATGAATACAGTGTCACCCAGAATTTCAGCTGTAAGTTCCATAGACATGTTTGGGGCTGATATTCGCGTTTTAAAATTCCTGTGCATCACAATGTGTGTGAAAGGCTTTCGTATGGAAAAAAGTCTGGTTCATATCTCAGTTTATTAAAGTGAGATCTGGTTATCCCAACTGGAACGTGCTGCCTAAATGGAATAGCCAAACTGTTCTTAGGCACTCAGAAACTTCAGTGCCAAAAAAGCAAAGTACTAATACCAAATCACACCTTGGATGTACACCTTTTTGTCGATGGTGTCAAGAAGCTTTTGCAAACTCTAAGAATTTGTTGTTTTTAACTTGTCATCCTCTTTTAGCCGGCTGACTAATCTAGATGTGTATGGGCAGAGGACTAGCAGATTGTGTTCATTTGCTAGCAAACTGCTTCCTCTTTTTGAGTCAATTTCAGGAGCTGACACCTGATTTTGTGTCATCTCTTGTCACTGCCACATTGTTGGAAATAACCCACACACTGGATCACCAAAGAAACACTAGGTTGGTTGGTGTATTTATTTAATATCGTGCCTTTCTCCTAAAGTGAGATCCAACATGGCTTAACAGTGCAAGTTAAAACAAATGAGTTTACTTTCCTTCTGTCATTTTAGAGACAAAACACATGATGTTGTTAGTTTGTTTATACAGCATCTTGCGGGATAACTCCTTATAAGGACCTCATACGTACCTCATAGAATTCGGAAGCAATAAAAAAAATCTTAGGATGAATAAATGCATACATACAAAAAATGGCAACATAACAATGTAAAACAACATTGCTAAAACCTCTTCTTTAAGATAACCAGATGAAAAAATTATCCAACAACTTGCACAGAGTTAGGAAGAAGCTGGACAAAGTCATGAAGGATTCAGCTTTCAATCCCAATATGGCATTTCCTTTCTGTGGTGTTGGGATTGCGTGCTCCTGTGCTCTTATGCTGAGGGTGGCAGTGCTGCTGGTATGGTCTCCCATATCAGAAAGGCTTTTGCTGAGGAGCCAGACTAAATATGCCGAACAGCTACTGGACAGCAGTTGTACTATGTGTGTGTGGGGGGATGCTGGCAGAGGGTCTTTCAGGGACAAGAGGAGTGGCACCATAGCTAATGGTATTGTGCAGGGGGAGGCACAGTAGATCCCTTTTGAATGTTTTTTCTATCATGAAAACCCTGTGATGAGACAATCCAAAATGAAACAAGGGATAATTCCAGAAGATGAGACTCCTAGGTTGGAAGGTACTCGCCGAGCTATTTGGTGACAGCAGAGGACAAGTACAAGTAATGATGTAGCTAATGACACAACTGGACTCAAGCCAAATGGATATTCAGCTGCTGACTTGCTCAGAGCTGCAGAAAACATATGTGACAAGCATGAATCAGAGGAAGCTAAACCTAGTGAAACAAGAAATGGAATGTATAAACATTGTAATCCTTGGGCTGAACAGGCTAAACTGCACAGGAATGGGACATTTTGAGTCAGTTGGTTATAAAGTGTTTTACTCATGAAATGTCTTTGCAAAAACAAGACCGGAAGCAGATTGTGGCACAGACCATGAACTACTGATATCAAAAATTAGAGTAAAGCTAAAGAAGAATGCCATATCGCCAAAATACAACCTGAAGAACATCCACACATTGCCACCATTGAATAATAATGGGACATGAGCATTCATGAATTTCGCTATTTGCAGGCGTTTTTGGTGTTTTGAGGCCCACCAAAGAAGATGACAACAAAAAAGGTAGAGCAAGAGATCTCTTTCACAAGACCCAAAAAATCAAAGGGAAATTTAAGCCAAGAATGGGGATGCTTTACAACCAGCAAGGGAAAACTTTACATAACCAAATAGAAAGAAAAAGATGGTGGAAACTGAAGAACTATACGAAAGAGATGAAAAGATGACAGATTCGTTTAAGGAAGAATCCTTTGAAGATGAACGAAAATTTTAGAAAGTGAAGTGGAAACTGCACTCAGAGCACTTGGGGGAAATAAATCACCAGAAGCAGATGACATATCAGTAGAGCTATTTCAAGTTATGGAGAAATAATCTAGTATAGTTCAAATTACAATCTGTCATCAAATGATGGAAAACAAAAGAATGGCCCTCAGATAGAAAACAGTATGCATTTCAGTTCCAAAGAAAGGGGACGCCAGGGATTTCAGTAAACACAGGACCATTGCATTAATTTCCCATGCAAGAAGAGTCATGCTCAAAATGCTACGACAAAGATACATGCTCCATACATGGAGCAAGAAATGCCAGATATCCAGCTGGACTGTGGAAGGGAAGAGGCATGAGGGATCATATTGCAGACATGCATTGGATAATAAAGTGCACCAAAGAATTTCAAGAGAAAATCAACCTGTGCTTTATAGATAATAGCAAAGCCTATGTTTGTATAGGTATGAAAAACTATGAATCGCTCTTAAACGAGTGTGCCACAACGTTGATTGTTCTGATGCATAACCTGCACTGAGGACAAGAGGCTACTGTCGGAACAGAAAACAGTGAAACAGAATGGTTTCCAGTTGGCAAGGGGTCAGACAAGGCTGCATTTTATCACCCTGTCTGTTTAACTTGTAGGGCTGAACATATCATACGAAAAGCAGGATTTGATTCTGAGGAAGGAGGTGTGAAAACTGGAGAAAGGAACATCAAGATTTAAGATATACAGATGACACCATGCTACTGGCAGAAAATAGCAAAGACTTGGAACAATTACTGATGAAAGTGAAGGAAAAAAGTACAAAGGCAGCTGAACATTAAGAAAACAAAAATAATGACCACAGATGATTTACGTGACTTTAGATGATGAAAACATTGAAATAGTTCAAGATTTTCCATACCTTGGCTCAGTCATTAATCAGACTGGCTGCCATTTGGTCAGAGTAGGGAATCAGTATTCCTCACCATTGGCTCTGCAGGCTGTGGCTGATGGGAGTTACAGCCAAGAAATCAGAAGAAGACCAAGACTTAAGAAGAGCAGCTTTGAAGAAAGCAAACAAGATCCTCAAGTATAAAGATATATCATTGAATACTAAAGTTAGGATTGTCCATGACATTGTGTTTCCAGTTCTATGTGTGGTTGTGAAAGCTCCATAGTGAAGAAAGCTGATAGGAAGAAAATCAACTTATTTGAAATGTGATGGAGAAGAGTTCAGTGGATTCTGTGGACAGCTAAAAAGACAAATATATGAATCCTTGAGCAAATCAAGTCTGAACTCTCCCTAGAAGCCTAGATGACAAACTGAGCCTGTTGTACTTTGGCCATATCGTGAGAAGACATGACTCACTAGAGAAGACAATAATGCTTAGTAAGGCAGAAGGCGGTACAAAAAAGAGGAAGACTGTATTACAGATGGAGAGACTTAAGGAAACCATGACCCTGAGTCTACAGGACCTGAGCAGGGCTGTTGATGATAGGGTGACTTGGAGGATTCTAATTCGTAAGGTCTCCATTAAGTCGAAGGCAACTTGACAGTAGATAGCAACAAACAACAATAAATAAAAATAAAACAGGATGAGTCTGTCAGAGAACCATTGCTCTTGAATGCACAGCTTCAGGGATGGAACTCTTCTTTCCAGGCAATGGTAAATCATCTGTGATTCTTGCCTGTCAGCACAGAGTGGTCTGTGCCAATAAATTCCAGAATTTCTTACTCCTCGGTACTTTAGAAATCACTGTTCTAACAGTGCTGAACTAGACTGCAATTTGGTCAGGGGTGGGACATTTTGCAGGTAATTGAGCAGTGTAGTTCAAGAGTGTGGCCTCCAGATGTTGCTAGATTAGATCTCCCATCTTCTGTAGCCATTGGCCATCCTGATTGGGGCTGATGGGAGTTAGTCTTCAGCTATTTCTGGAGGGTCACAGGTTCCTCACTTTTGGGTAGTTCACAGTTTCATATCTTTGTTTTAGTTCCAGTTGCAGTGACAGTGGTTAATGCTTTTAGAGACAGTTCTTCATAGAATTGTAGAGTTGGAAGAAACCACAAGGCCATTGAGTCCAACCTCTTGCCAAGGCGGAGATCCCTGCTAATTTCTGTTAATGTTTCAGATTTTGTAAATCTTTCATTGTGAGTCCTTGTCAGTGTTGTTTGAATCTCCCTCCTCCATAGAAATGAATGTCTCAGACTCCCTTGTGTTAAGCAATGCATGCGCGCGCACACACGTACACACAAACCTTTCGGGATTACAAACCACAGAATCTCTCAGTCATCGTGCCCCCTAGCCACACTAGGTAGGAGATTTTGGGAGTTGTAACCCTAAGCATAACTTTACCGTGCTCTGAATTCTAGCCCAGTTCTGTCTGCTCTGCCTGCTGGTAATCTTTTCAAGGTCTCAAGTGGAAGTTTTTCTCATCACCTGCTACTTGAGATCCTTGTAACTGATGATTCAGTGTGGAACCTTCCAATGCAAAGCATGTACCCTGCCCCTGAGTTTTTGTAGCCCTTTTCCTTTTTTGCTTTTTTACGACGATGGCCTTTGCCAAAATTCCAGATTTTCCACAAACTCAAACCTGGCTAGCAGAACAAATTAATGCAATTTAGGCAAATTAGTTTAATTTGAATAAATGTAAACATCGGTTTTTGGATTTCCTTGGCACGCACTGCATGCACACATACAGTAGCATACATATAACTGCCCACAATTGTTTAACAAGAGCTGTGAGAGGGAAGACCATCAAGATTAAGCTTTTAATTAAAATACTTTCCAGTGGATTTACATATGAATGAGTGGCTAATGAGATACAGTTTTCTGCAATGTGACTGAATACCTTCCTTTTTGTTTCCCTGACACTTCCATCTTTTGATTCGTTTAGATGACTTGGTTAGTTATGAATGCCTGTTTTGATGATAACAGCAAGAGCTGTGATAATCTATGGATGTTTTGATATTCCACTTGGCTCTAGAGCGTGAATGACTGAATTCTAGAAGGATAGGTTCCATCTGTTTGACGGATGGGATGTTTGTCCCAAACACCAGGCCTGCACAGGATACCAGGCAGCTTCCTGCTGGAAAAGAAGCATTTGGGAAGGAGATGCTTGGATGTGGCATGGTTCTTGGAGCACAAAGAGGGCAAGAGAGACAAGTTGCAGTGCCCAGAAAAGTGATAGGGTTAGGAAGAATATAGGAATCTCAGCGAGAAAAGACAAGCCTTTGAGAAAGAAGAGGAGACAGTTCCCATATGCTGAAATGTCAGCATGTTGGATTTATTAGCATATTGATGCTGCATATAGATTTGCTGTCCTGAATTCTTATGAAGAAGTGCAGGATATCAGTTGAATAGATGATGGTGAAGATGGAAGGGGAGTACCTCATGTTTTAGTAACTGTGTGTTTGATATTTCCTCATAATCTTACCCAAAAAAGCATCTTACAAAGCAACATACTATCTCTGTCTCTTTCTGCTCCAGTGCTGTCAATCCAGTTAGTCATTTGATTTGTCATCATTGTTCTGTGCCTTCCAGTTTCTGACTTATGGTGACCTTAAGGCGAATCTGTCACGAGTTTTCTTGCCTTTGTCCTCTGAGGCTGAGAGAGTGTGATGGCCAAGGTTACCCAGTGAGATTCCATGGCTGAGTGAGGATTTGAACCCTGGTCTCGAGAGTTGTAGTCCAGTGCTTAAGCCACTACTCCACACTTTTAGCTTAACTGTAGATCATCTTGAGGTTACTTGAGATGATTAATGATTAAGCCAAACATAGATATACACACAAATACAAGAAAAATAAGCAACTACATTTTATTAGTTAAAACCTTTCTGTGTTTTAACAGATTGATCAATTAATTATTGGATTAAATCCAAATACATTATCAAAAGTTTAAGTACAAGTTTTGAAAGGTTGGAAGAAAGCCTGAGAGAGTCTGCAATTAAATAAGCAAAAGTTGGCAAGTTGTTCTTAAAAGGAAGAGTAATTTTCTCTTCCATGCTCTATCACTTTGATATTTGTGCTGGGAAGGACTGTCTGAGTGATGAATGCTTTTTGGACTATAACTATAAATGTACAGCTATAGGATGGCTCAACAGTACTACCTGTGAAAAGGATATTGAGTTTATTGTTGGTTATAAATTGAACATGAGCCAGCAGTGTAATGCTGCAGCAAAAAAAGGCAAATATCATTTTATCTTGCATTAATAGAAAAATAGTTTCCAAATTGAGAGAAGGATAGTCCCTCTGTATTCTGTGCTGATCAGGCCTCATTTGAAGCACTGCATTCAGTTTTGGGTGCCTCATTTTAAGAAAGATATAGACAGGTTGGAGCTGGTTCAGAGAAGGGCAACAGAGATGATAACAAGTATAGAGAACAAAACGTATGAGGAAAGATTGAAAGAGCTGGATATGTTCAGCTTGATGGAGAAAAGACTGATGGGTGACACGCTTGTGCTTTTTAAATACCTCTCACAGAGAGGAGGGGGCAGCTTTGTTCTCTGCTCATCCAGAGAATAGGACCAGGTCTAATGATTTGAAGTTACAGGAGAGTAGATTTTGACTGAAGATTAGAAGGAACTTCTTGACAGTACGAGCAGTTTGGCAGTGGAACTAATAACCTAGAGAGGGGATGGGGTCCTTCTCTGGATGTTTTCAAAATGAGTCTAGATAGTTACCTGGGATAACTTAGCTGGAGATCCTGCACTGAACAGGGGATTGGACGAGATGTCCCATGAGGCTCCTTCCAACTCTGTGATTCTATGACTCTATAATTCTCAGAACCCCCAGACAGTATGGTTACTGGTAGGGGGATACTGGGTCTTGTTGTCCAAAGGCGTAACACTTCTCTACTCTAGAAGGGATTGCATATTGCTTGATCTCTGCATCAACAGGTCGTTAGGATAAGGAAGTAAGTAGAGGAAGGTGGCAGGTTCTTCAACAGGGGAGTGTTTGTATTTTTCCCTTTGGTCTGTCTTCCTGCTTTTTTCCCCACTTTTCTGCTCAGCTTATTGTGATTTGCTTTGCTAGGATTTTGACTTGGATTCAAATTCCTAGGCTATTTTGTTTTACTGTTTGTTTTGTCATCTAGATTCTTGTTTGCTCATTCTGGTTGGACAGTTTGAACTGTCTCGATCATTTGGACTTGTACCCTTGGCTTTTCTTTTCCTACTCCATGTTGTTTCTGGTTATCCGGTGTTATTGGAGACATCCTTCTCACCAGCGATCTGGTCTTGTAAAATAGATAATCAAAAACCAGTAGCAGTTGGTGGCACCCATATCAGTGCAGACTCAGCCTGCTCTGAATTTTAGCCTAGCATTTAAAGTAGGTTTCTAAGTTAGTGAACCTTATCACCAAAATAGGATCAGCACCTTGGCTATCTCCTTTAAAGTTCAGGCTGAAACCCAGGATGGACTTCCTGCTCCAAAGGCATGGGGGTTGCCAGCTGGCCCTGATAAAAGCCAAGATACTGCCTCAGTCCTAATGCACAGCCAGCCAGCCACAAAGACTCCCCCTCCAAGCAAGGTAGTTCACAAAGAGCTTTAGTGCCGAAGTGGTTAATGAGTTTAGGACCTTGTTCCTGTTGTAATTTCACAGGATAGGTGCTAATGAATGAGTGACATCGGCTTCCTCTTGTCCAGACTACTTCTCCTCTGTCTTTGCAGGCATTACCTCTCACTGTTTATTAAGGAACTGGCCTTGCTCTTTTGTGAGAAATAAACATTGACAGTGATGGCTGCTTAATAGGATTTGGCTGGCAGGTTGCAGAGCAAGGCGATGAGGGGTGGAGTTTGTGGGATGAGAAAGTTTAAAAATAAGTCAATCGAGTGAGAGATTTTTCTCTCCCCTGTTCCTAAGCACCTATACATTTACTAATGGAGCCTGGAAATTTAGTTTTTGAACTACATCTCCCAGAATCCTCCACTGATCAGGTGCATACGGATGAATGTGCAAGCCTGTTCTATTTCAGTGCTTTGCAGTGATACTGAAAAGGGTAGTGGTTAGGTGACAGTTTTTCCTACAGAACCATCAGCCTTGCAAGGATTTATAGAAAGGTCTAAATACCCTAGAGGCACCTGGTCCCGTCTGATCTCAGCAGCTAAGCTAAGCCTTGGGTTAGTACTTGGATGGGAGACTGCCAATGAATACCAAGTGCTGTAGGCTATGTTTCAGAGGAAGGAACTGGCAGAACCACCTCTGATTATTCCTTGCCTAAGAAAACCCTGTTAAAATCATGGTGTTTTCATAAGTTGACAGGCAGCTTGAAGACACACACACACACACACACACACACACATTTCACTTGAAGAAGCTCATGGGCTAACTGACAGTGAGGAAGTGAGGGAAGGAAGGGGAACAAAGCGTGGTGAGTGATGATTGTCTGAAAATATAAACACGGCAGTGTAGTCATGTTGACCACCAAACAAATCCCACAACCCATACTGTGCTGACCATAGAAGTGGAAAATTATTCATGCAAGGTTTCAAACCTCACAAGGTTTGCAAAACTGGCACGATGAATTTTGTGGCCTTTTGGTTACAGTATGAAAAACTAGTTGATTATCACATATTGGGGAGAGCTTTCTTGCAGTGAAGAATCAAAATCAAATATGTGATCTGTGACATTTGTGATGAATTCTTCATTTTTTACTTTATTGGGCAGTATCTCAGCTCATGCATTATTATAAATAGCACTTTGCTGGAACTCATTACAGCTGGATCCTATATGGGAGAAAAGTGGGATATAAATTAAATAAATGCAGATTTAAGTCAACAAGTCCTGTTGCCCTGTTATCTGTTTCCCTTTAAAATTACCTCTTTATTTCAGTACTTACAGTTAACAACCATCTTAATTGTGGTAGAGGGAATACAAAATGTGGTCCAGTGAAGATGTACCTGCTAGACTGACAACAAAAAGTTCCATTGTAACCAACCATTATAATGAGAAATAAAAGTTTGTTGTTGTGGTGGTGTCTTCAAGTCATTTCAACTTATGGCGACCCTAAGGTGAACCTGTCATGGGGTTTTCTGGGGCTGAGAGTATGTGATGTACTCATGGTCGCCCTGTGGGTTTGCATGGCCAAGCAGGGAACCAAATCCTGGGCCCTTTCTGCACGGCATTTGCCATGCGAAAGGGGACCTGGAGTGTTGCGCAATTGTGAGGCGCGATCTGCACAATGCACTCACAATCGCGTGACACTCCAGGGGCTGGCAGGCGCCGATCGTGCACCTTTTCATTTTCGTCTAGAAGCCGAAAATGGTGCGCGATTGTGCATTGCTCCCGGGCCCTGCGCGCACTTACCTGGCGCGCGGAGCCTCTGGAGCCATGCTGGTCATGCTTCTGGCCCCAGCGCAGCCCGGGAAACTCGCAGGCTGCGCTGCAGAAAGAAGAGGCGGGGCTCTCACGCGAGCAGGTAGCTCGTGCGGAGCTGAAGCAGCAGGGACACGAGAGCCTCGCACCAGAGGCTGCTTGTGCGATCCCCGCATCCCAGCGCCAGAAAAAGGTAAGGTGCGGAAAGGGCCATGGTCTCCAGGGTTGTAGTCCAAAGTCAAACCACTACACCATGATGGCTCTTGAAATAAAGTGAGTGAATGTATATTACTAGCAGAGTAAGAAGTAAGAGTGTGGGCTCCTCCTTTCAAGGCCCAAAAGGAAGAGCCCCAGTGCTGCAGCAGTAATGGGTAAATACCAAATCTCCTGTAACCTACGGAGCTGATTTGCTTGGTATTCCGCCGTCCTTTAATCATGCTTGAGCTTTTAAACTGAAATGAAGAATTTAACTAAAAATGCTTAGCAGGAGAATTCAAGACCAAAAGAATGGTGGTTGTAGTAGTCCTTAGAGCACTGAGGACGATATAACTTGTTCCACATCTTGTATCAGGCTCCAGGTTGTAAAAGCAGAGACTGAGAACTACAGAGTTAAAGCTTTGGAGAACTGATCCACACAGCAGATCTTCAGTTTAAGTGCGGCAGTTGGAGCTGGTGTTAAACACTGATGTCAGTGAGCCCAAGGTATATATTTAAAAAGAAATCAGAGGAGAGGAGAAAGAAGAGAGAGGTTGGAACATTTACTACAGTGTCGATAACCAGAGAATCTGGAATGAACAACAAAGTACTTCGTTCCTTCGAGTCTTGACTTGTGGTGTTAGCCTGATGATAGAATCTGGTTAAATATGATTTCCTCACATCCAAATCCTGATCTGAAAGTCTTTTGCTTCTGGTGGCTCCTTTCAATAGTTACATTTGTAGGTTATTGCATCATATGTTCCTTTTTGTGGTGTTTCAGTGTTTTAATGACTGGTGTTTCAATGTTTTCATGTCAGATGATGCGCTTTCTGGAGTCGGCTACTTACTGACTGAAACCAAAAAGTTAAAATATCCCTCTCTGCAGTCTTCTTTCCTGTAGCACACAATATGTATAATAGTTACTTATTCTGTGTGTGCAAACCAAATACAATCCACACCATGTGAATGCTTGAGTCCCGTTGTGTATAGTGGTATAGTAGAATGGCATCTCTTATATAAAATGGCAACAATCAAAGTTTGGTTTTTGGATTTTGGTAGGGGGGCAGAACATATTCCGAGCTGTGGTTGGTTGAATCCATGGTGTCCTAGACCCAATCCTAGCAGATGCTGAGGACCCACTATACTTTGTTCATGCTTAAAAGCTGAACAGGGCTATAAGTTCTATGATTCTTGAAAGCAGGCAAATGCGGCAGGGATGAAAACTTGTCAGCCAGGTAATATATCACTCTTCTCACACTTTATATGTTTCAATTGATTTTGCAAGGATAGGTTGCCAGTGAAGGGCTGTGTGAATAGGGATTAACCTGTACCTTCACACTTTACACCTCTAGGCCATAATCTCTTGGGTGCTAAATAAAAGTTTGTTAGAATACTCAAGTTTTTTGTTTATATTCAGTCTTACCATCAACTCACAACTATGCAGTGTTTAAACCTTCTTCCCTCTCCAAAAAGGGAGGCTAATCTTTTAGCTAGGGTCTAAACACCCTAGAGGCGTCAGATCCTTTCTGATCTTGGAAATTAAACAGGGTCAGCCCTGATTAGTACTTGGATGGTAGACCATCACCAACTACCAGAAACTGTAGACTATATTTCAGAGGAACTGGCAAAACCACCTCTGAGTATTCCATGCCTAAGAAAAACCCTGTGAAATTCATGGGGTCATCATAAGTGGATGGGTGACTTGAAGGCACATGTGTGCATTTAAACGCATGCACACGCAGTCTTTTCAGTTGAATTGGGTTAGGTATATGTTCACATGTGTCTCTTGCATCATGCCTGTCCTCTTTTACTTCGGATGGAGGGATTTTTAAATCTTTCCATATAGATTTAGTAATTAGTAAACAACATATGTGATACCACTGCCCTAGTCTCAGAGGGAGAGAAGAAGAAGAAGCAGGCACAGCTCCATCATGCCTTGGCCCAGAAGCAGATGAAGGTTTTTCCTCCATCCCACCTGCCACTGCAGTGGCCTTGGAGGGAGAAAAGAATCAGCAGTATCCACTGGACTTAATCCCTTCCCACATTTCCATTCCCTTTTCCTTTTGTGTCATGTCTTAATTACATTGTAAGTCTGAAGGCAGGGGACTGTTTTCTTGTTCTTTTACTTGTAGAGTGCCATGTAAAGTTATGGCACTATATAAATAAATGATGGTGATGATGATACTGCTGCTGTACAAAACAGTACTTGTGCATCTACAGAAATGAAGATCATGCAAAGATATGGATGCATCCGAGTATGTTAGCCAACAGCTTCTTCTTTTGAACATCCTGTTTGCTATAATACATGTTTCTTCTCACCCTCTCAACCACTTGTAACAAGAGGTTTCTGTGCTGTGGCGGGTAATAACAGCTTTACAGAGAGGGAGAAAGGATGCAGGCAAATTCACCAGACATCTATAAAATATGTGTGCCAATTGTCTAAAGATCTGAAAAGAAAAACAGGAGTTTGGCTTGAAGGCTGTTTCTTGTTTTATATTGTTAATTCCTTGAGCTATGTAGTGGTAGTGTCTATTTAGAAATTTAGCTGTTTTTGTGAACAAGGATAGTGCAGTTTGACCTGTTGTCTTTTAGGTAAGCAACAGCATGCACAGAAGCTAAAAACACTGAGAGTCTGAACTTATTAATGAGCCAAGATACAGAAAAGAATTTCAGTATTTGTCCCAAAAATGTGTAGGTGGTGAGATTAAAATTAACATGATGAAGATCCAACTTGCATTTCAGGGATTAGTGATCATCTGAAGGAGATGGGTTAGGCCATTAACTTCAGGCAGCTGATAAATCTTTCCTCCCCACCTCCTAATCCCACACAGATATAACACTCATCACCTCTAGTTTTACTGCAATTATACATTATGAATATGTAAAGACTCTTGAGGAACAGTTGAAAAGGAAAGAATGAGAGGATACCAAGTTAAAAACAGCAAGAATAGCAACCTTGAGACCCATTTATGTTGTGTGCACACAACACGTGAGTTCAATACCTGCGTCATCCCACAACCTTAAAGTTCAGTAGGATGAGAATGACCCCACCCCATGGCAGCTAAACTAAGTACTTTCAAATCCAGGAAACGTATTCTGTGGTTGCTGTGTTGGCCATGCACCAAAATACAAAAAGTACACAAGCAGTAATATCTTTATTGGGCCAGCTCGAAGTCATGAGCATAAAATACATTCTGCAAGCTTTTGAAACTTGATTGGCATCTACATTGGGCAAATACGTTAAAAATTGTACAAGAAAAAATCATTGTCACCATTTTAATCTTGCATGATTTTTAACATCTTTGCCTGATGAAAAAACCAGGGAGACTTCAAAAACTTTCATAATGTATTTTATGCTTTGCAGTTGGCCCAATAAGGGTATCACTCCTTGTGGATTTTGGATTTTGTTGTATTTCCCCCTGCCCCCAATCTGACACCAACAACTGAAGCAGCAAGTGTCTTGCATTTTGAAAAAATCTGATACTTAGCATGTATGTATGTAACTTTAAAATGGTTGATTAAGCCACTGACATAGTAAAAGATTTTCTGTATCTTGGCTCATTAATCAAAAAGGAACTGATAGTCAAAAGGTGAGAAGAAAACTAAGACTCGGAAAGGTGGTTATGAAGGAACTAAGTAAGAACCTCAAGTGTAAAAATAGAACATTAACTATCTGACTTGGATCACCCAGGCTGTAATGGTTCCAGTTTCTATGTATGGCTGTGAAAGCTGGACAATAAAGAAAGCTGACAGAAAGAAAATTACTCATTTGAAATGTGGTGCTGGAGGAGAGTTCTGCGGATACTGTGGGCCACCAAAAAACTAATGAATGTATCTGAGAACAAGTATGGCCTGAATTCTCACTAGAAATCAAGAGAACTAAACTGAAACTATGGTACTTTGGAGTTCTCATGAAGTGACATGACTCATTAGAAAATACAATACTGCTCAGCAAAATGAAAGGCAGTAGGAAAACAAGAAGACCCTATTACAGAGGTGGCTTGATTCAGTCGAGGAAACCGTGATTCTGAATTTACAAGACATGAGCAGGGATGTTATTGATTGGGGCGCTCATTAATAATATAAGTCAAAGCTGATTTGACAGGAGATAACAACAATGTATTCTCCTGACTTCCTTCTTAGGCTCTACCAATAAAAATAGATTTTAAATGTTGGGTCATGTTAACATACGGTTTTAACATTCTCACCACCCTGGCTAATGCAGGTTGTATCTTCTCCCTGTTTTACTTGCCATCTTGCTATGCTGAGATCCAAAACAATTTTGTTATTTTTGAATATTTGCTTTCCTGATGTTCCTCCTTGACTTGTGTATACAAGTGTTTCTCAGGCTTTCTGAACTCTGGGCCTCTGGCCCCAATTCTCAGCTTATCTTTTGCTCTCCTACCAGCTACCAGCTGGTAGTGGAACCATGTGGCAATCTTAACACATATGGCTATGTCTGTGAAGCTGAAAATAAAGGAAAGAGAGTCCACCCCCATCATTTCTCTTTTGTCAGATCACGGGGCAAGTGTCTAGCACTCTGAACATACTTTAAAAATATAGACATTACACTTTGATTGTTGGTGGCTTGCTCCTTCCTTATTCAGGGCTCCATAGAACCCATCTATCTAATTCCACCAATGGAAGCTGCAGGAGGAGAATGGAGTGAAAAAAAATAGCAGGATATAGGCATTGGTGGTGGTAGTGAGTGTTGGGAGGCAACATTGGTTGATGGGGTAGCTAGACATCAGTGGGGGGTTTTTGTGTGTGGGGGGGGGGAGATGGTAATTTGGCCCTTTGGTTTATGAGTGACTGGTTAATTTCTGGGTTTTTCTGCAAACACCTGGCAGGTCAGTGTGCATTCAAGGTTGTGGCTGCTTGTTCTGTTCAGTGGTCTAGGATTTAAGAATGCCAGCATGTTTGTGTGTAGCAAAAGGGGAGAAATATAATATTGTAGGTAAATAACAGAGCCTATACTGCAAGAAATCCATCTGGAGAGGTTTAAAAGGGTGAAAAGCTTGGGGTAGAAGGTCTGTGGCTTCATTTAAATGCCTTGGAATGCCTATTCTTTCTGACTAAAAAGCAGAATGAAGCCTGGCTCCTGTGGACACAAAACACGCTTGGCACAAGCTAAAAATGTGCATGTGAGTGTCTCTCTTAAGTACCCAGTAATCCTCCATTGCAGAGGGAGGATTATTAGGTCTCCTGCAAAAACAGAGTTCATTTTCTCAAAGATCTCTCCGGTAGGGCCAAATTAGTGAAGAACCAATCCCCGCCCACTTACATTTCTCTCTGTCTGGCACCCTTGCCCCCACCTCCCTAATTAACAGAAATTCCTTTTTCAGTTCTTAGTTCTGTGTTCAGATGCAGACATATAACAGCTCTTATGTATGAATGAATAGCCATGAAGGTAGCTGTTTGTGATAAAGAGAGTGAGCAAGTAAGTGAAGATGAGGGATTGGGGTCAGGTCTAATCAAACTGGAGAGTCTGTGCACACCCACACACAAAGCTAGAGGCTTTCAGGATTAGTTTGCTATATATATTGACAGGACAACATCTTGTCTTCTCTCCCCTGCATCTTTATGTGCTTTACCTTTCTGAGCAGAAATGCCTGCTTGTAAGTGATCTGAAAGTGATTGCAGTGGTTCTTGCTTAAGGGCTGATGTATCTTACAATTTTTTTAAAAAGGTAAATCAGGCATAGTATTCACACTCCCAATTTTCTTGTGTATTTCAGATAATATGATAAAAGTAGTAAGTGCTATGGATGCGCAGGGGATTTCTGTGCAAGAACAGAATTTGGAATCTGACGTGGGACCCAGCATCCTGGGAGTAGTTATTTTTTTCAATCTATTTAGTGTATTTATATCTCACTCTTCAGCTGAAAAGGCTGCCAGATCAGCTTACATATCAGTTGCTTTGACAGTCCCCTGCCTTTAGGCTTACAGTCAAAAAAGACAGGACACACAAGGAAAAGATGATAGCAATGTGGCAAGGAATTAAAGTCCAGCAGAAACTGGCTGCTTTTCTTTCCCTCAGAGGCCACAGGAATGGCAGTTGGAATGGACGGAGAGCCTCTCACCAGCCCCTGGGGCCAAGGCATGGTGGAATTAGTGTGTTCTTTTCATTTTCTATTTCTAATCATGTTTCTAGTCCTGTGATTCTTTGATGCTCCAGATATTTAGAACTTTCCCAGAATCCCTGAACATTGGCCATAGTGGCTGAGAGTGTTAGGAGCTCATAAAGCATTGAGGACCATGGGATGATAATCAGTGTCCTAGTCTTTGGTGGCTACGTTTGGGAGGGGACATAACACTGCCTGCAAAAGGCTCCAGCTGTCGTCTCTGGCATTTCCAGTTAAAAGGAGACAGCAAGATGTGCAAGTTCCTTTGTAGAACCAAAGTAAAGGCCTTATATTAGGGATGTGAGAGGTGTATCCCTCCAGATATCGTTGGACTATAGCTTCCCTCAGCCCTAGGCGGTGTAATCGAGGGTGAGGGATGCTGGGAGTTGCAGTCCAATGTCGCCTGGAGAGCTGAACTGTGCATATCCCACATCAGATAAAAGTAATGGACCCATAATACCTGCCCTGTCCAAGAACCTATGATGGTGGTTCTTAATCTGGGGTCTGTGGACACCTGGGGGTCCACGGGGCCCTCACAAGGTGTCTACAAAGCCCTGCTGCTAGACACCAACACCACCAGCAGCAAAACGGCATACTCTCTGCTGCTGCATCCTTGAAGAAAAGGACGTGGTAGCAGATGTGTGCGTGCACTCAAACTGCTCCCTTGTTTGCAAATGTGGGAGCAGTTTTGGCACCTACGCGCACACACACACTGCTGCCGAATCCCCAATGAAAGAGATACAGTGGCAGGTATGTGTACATGCCCAAATTATTACTCTGGAGACTAGTGTTTGAATCCCCACTCAGCCATGGAAACCCAGTGGGTGACCTCAGGCAAGTCACATTCTCTCAGCCTCAGAGAAAGGCAAAAGCAACAGATCTTGCCAAGATAACCCCCAGAATAGGTTCATCCTAAGTCAGTTTTCAAAGGAGAGAGACATAATGGCTAGAAAGGACCTCCCCTGTCAGCAGTACTTTGTTGTTGTGTGACTTTAAGTCACTCCTGACTTACGGCAACTGTAAGGTGAACTGATCACAATTTATTTTTTGGCAAAATTTATTCAGAGGGGAATTGCCTTTGTTTTCCTCTGAGGCTGAGAGAATGTGACTTGCTGAAGGTTACCTAGTGTTTGAGCGAGGACTTGAGTCCTAGCCTCCAGAAACCTTTAATAAATAAATAAGTATCAGACTATTTAAATACATATTTGAATATTTAAATCTAAATTTAAATATTTAAATTTTGGAAATAACTTGAAGGCACACAATAGCAACAAAAAATAGTTAAGTACAGCTAATAATAATGAGACTAATGAAAAGGCATGGACTGAAATCTACCAGAAGAGGAGATGGTGAAGAAAAAGATGTTGTGATCATGGCATAGCATATTCTTGATGTAATCATAGTCTATTTTCATGAGGATTTTTTGATGATGTGGTCCTCTCCATGGGATCTGTGTCACTTACAGTATGTTTCCTGCATTTTTATCTTGTATTTTTGAAATGATTCCCACACTTAGAAAAAACAAATGACATTAGACATTACTCCGTCTCAAGGGATTGACCAGCCTGTCAAAAATCTGTCAGTCAAGATGATGGTAAAAGTTGGATGATTCTGTAACATCCAACATTTCGTTTTTAGTTTGTAGTTCAGATAGCAGCCTGACTTTGACATTTAGGAAATGTGGAGGATTTTCTGGTACAGAGGTAAAGTGATACAGAAAAGCTGTACATCTGCCTTATGTCCAACAGACTGGTGTTTAAGGACAGTAACTGGTGGGGTACTTCTGCTGGCAATCCTCGGACGCACGTTTTTGGTGCCACAGCAGGCTGCAGGGGGAAGGGAAGAAAATCCAAATTCTGTTTGCATTGAATGTAGAAGTACGGATCTTGTCCTAAAGCCTTACTACATGGCTAGTAAGAACAACAACATTGACAACCCTATAAGATTTTTAAGCCAGAAGCCTACAATAATCGCAGCTTGAAAAAATTACTTTTGGGGACATAAATCCAAGAGGCAGTCCCAACTAGAGTAGTCCCTTTGAATCAGTGGAACATACATAAGTGCTGACCTACCAATTTCCCTTTGATCATATGAGTCTAGTCTAGGTGGGACTAACATTGGATTTAAACCTTGGAATACAATCCCCAGAGTCACACAGTGGTCATGCTGTCTGGCAGATGCTGGGAACTATAGTCCAAAAACATAATTTTTCCCACGGTCTCAGACTAGTGAAGTCTGATCTGCCACAGAGATGCCCAAGGTCATATGCAGCAATTCCCTCTGGGGGTAGAGAGAATTAGCATTCACCTCCCTGCTGTGTCACAGAATGCTCCAGGTCTTTTGAAAAGAAGAGAAAAGAAAGCAGGCCTTGACCATCTGGCACACTGTCCCTTTAAGAGCTTTCTTTTACCTTGATGCCTGAGGATATTGAGAGTTTAAGCCAAACTCCTGTCCTTATCTCACTTGCTTGAGCCCAGGCCTGATTGGGCAGAGATTTCAGGAGACTGTGTGACATTGTATAACACATACTCCAGCAAGATAAGGATAGGATGGGAGACTTAACCTTTTCCCATCCTTTTCATCTGTAAAATATTTGCCGTCCAGATCATGTTATAATCTCTTTGTACTCATGTGATGTTGCAAAGGTTATAGCAGACGCAGAGAATTGCTTTTCTAAGGCAAATCTCTGTTGCAAATAGAAATAAGTAATAGGCAAGTTTAGGAGGGAGGTAAGGCTTTTTTCCCCCTTTGAATCAGAGGCCATTTCTGCACTAGCCTGTTATAGTGCTATTATTCCACTTTCAGCATCCTATGGAATCCTGGAGTTTGCAGTTCAGGGAGGAGCTTTTGAAAATGGGATAATAGCACTATAACAAGCTAGTGCGGAAACGGCTAGATTCTGCTGATACTGGAAGTGTGTAAGCCTGTGAACTGCACCAAATTCTTTGTTGACTGTAATGGAGAAGGTGTTAGTTATCAGATCTTAGTAGTTCTCATGTTGTTCTGTGCATGTTTAATACTAAAAGGGCTTCTTGATGCAGAGAGTGTTGCTCTGTATCACAGCAGACTGTAGTCATATGATGCCATAGACTCTGTTTTCTGAGACTGATCATCACCACCCAGCTGAGGTACACGATGACAACTAGATAATTTGCCCGGCACTGGGTGTTGTGGGCATTCTCCAGGCATAAAATCTGCTTCATTATGCAGTTAAGGGTCATCCTGTGTTACTGTTCCCATGCAGTACTGGTATACTTTAATTAATAGTAGATATGTTCCTCAGTATTACTTATTTAATGGATAATTTGGCACCAGAGGTAGAAATGGCATGGAAAGAGCCGGGTTAGACACCTGTATTACAAAAAATAGGAGCAAGTCAATATGTTTGAGTAAATTTTTTATTCAAACCTAACATATGCACGTACGAAATGAAAATAACCACATCAGGTGAGATTTGTAGAAGTAAACAAAAACATTCTGAGTCTTCGGGAGGCCACTTGAAAACTCCTTGCAAATGGTGTCCTTAGGATGATACTTTATTCCACCATGCTTTCTTAATATTTCCATTTCGGTGGCCAGGCTTATAGATCTATTTTTTTTTAACATGCTGCTGGTGACTGGTGAGGCAGCCTAGCGTGCTTTTCCCCCCATCTCATTGTTTTGCTGTTCACACATGCTCTGTAAGGGATTTTGGAGGCAGCTTCTGTTTACCTTGCCTGTTGTAGGTAGCCACACATACCTACGATAGATCAGCTAGAGCAGAATCTTACTTCTTTCCTGCTTAGACATTATTGCATTCTTTGTTGCAGACAAACTGCTGCAACCTTACACAAGGGGGAAGAGAAGGTGGACTGGGTGGGCATAAAATGATTTTGTAAAAAGGGGGTTCTTTATCAGAGGCTGTGTTAACGGAGGTGTGCCTATAACTCATCTTAAATGAGAGCAAAGGCTCATCTCAAAATTGTTAAAACTTCAGGGCAAGTAGGCCTTTACAGTTGATAGTCACCATCTTTTCTAGCCACAGAAGAGTTCTCTATAGCTCAAAGGTTTACATACCTCATATAGGAAGGAATTTTGGAGGTGATGTCTGCTAGTCTGTGGCAGCTAGAGCAGTGTAGTATATTCAGCCCCCACCTCTGTATGTTATTAGTGATTGGCCATCACCAACCCCATAAGAAAAGCCATGATAGATCAGACAGAAGGTCTGTCCGATGCACCGTTCCATTCATGCAGTAGTCAACAGGATGCTGCTGGGAAGCCCGCCACCAGGACGTGAGTGCAACTGCAGCCTCTATTTTGTATTCCCCATCAATTGATACCGAAAGACACCTATCCTTTGATACAAGAGATGACCTATAAATGTCCTGAATTGTAGCCACTGGAGACCTTAACCTCCATGTATTTGTTTAATCCACTTTCAAAGCCATCTCAGTTGGCAGCCATTACTACATCTTCTGGCAGCGTTTTTCACGATGTGCAGCGAGATCACAATCAGAATCCAGGATTCTTGGCTTGCCTCTCATCCTGGGATAAGTGGAGAGGCAAACATCAGTGGCACAGTAATTATCTCTAGTGAGTAGCCTTGCCAATCTCACCCCCCACTCCCCAATTCATGGGCTCCTGTACCTTTAGCAGCAGCCAGGAACACAGACATTTAGCAGCTGTATTTGTCATGGAGATAAATGCTGAGAAGAACTTGCCTGCTTAAAACTTCTCTGTGAGGCTGCTATTAAAGGCACAATAATTGAACCATTGGGCTTTTTTATTTTTATTGGCAACTCTGTTGTTGGGAAGGGTCTACAGTTTCATAAAGAAACACAGCGACCAGTAAACGAACCAAGATAGTTGGCTACTGAAATGAATCTGAAACCCTTTGAAATTCCTTTGGGTTTTTTGGGTTTTTTTTTTTTTTGTAGATAGGAGCAGTTATTGTAAAATAACAATTCTGAGAAAACAGACTTCTAGTCTTGGTAATGTAAGAAAGGGTTAGTGCATCCTTCCGCCAAATGGTGCCGCCAATACATTTTGAACTTTTATCTCCCATTAGCCCCCTTCCCAAGTGTCCAATGGTGATGAATCCTGGGAATTGTAGTCCAAAACATCTGGAGGTCATCAAGTTAGGGAAGGCTGTTCAGGGACATATGGAACCAAATTTACTCAAAACCTTTTACCAAAGGTTTTACCTTAGAAGAGAAATGCCTTTGTATCTATCCAAAGGAGCTGTCAGTAGGAGTTGTCGTCGATGACCAGAAGATGTTCTGTTATACTTCTTCTGAGTCTATAGTTCATTACCGTTTCTTGAAACATCAGTGAGCCTTTTGTGTCCTCTCCAATAGGGCATGGTTTAAGTTCAAGAATATTTATTATACTGTTATATTTCTCCCATTCCCTAAACACTGAGGCTCTAAAGGCAGTGCAGGAGAGTTCTGTTTACCACTGGATCACAGAACACTGGAACCATATGATTTCTTTCAAACATTCATTTAATTTGGACATATGTAAGCAGAGACTGAGTGGAGACAAAATGATTCCTTGGGTAGAGATCGTGGCTGCTGATCCTGTAATAGGGTCTTCAAAAACGAAACTACAAGGAAGAAAGAATTACGTGGGAGTTGGAGAGGGTGGAAGACAGGAAATGTGGAGTGCCTTTTTGCAAGCAGAAGTCTTCGGATTGACTTTCTGGCATCTCCAATTGAAAGCATCAGAGGGCAGGTGATGTGAAAGATTCCACTCAAAAGTACTGTGAAGATATGACTAGGCATAATACATTAGCTGTGCCCATCAGATCTTCTGGACTACTAATCCTGTCAGCATTGCCAGTGGTCAGGGATGATGGGAGTTATAGTCCACCATTACCTGAAAAGGCTCAGGTTGAGGAAGGCTGCAGTAGACTCACTGGAGAGACGTTCTAGCCTGGTCCAAGGCATCTGACTGTATTCTTAGTGTGCTTCAGTTCACTCGAACGACTGTCTCTGAAAGGCAGATTCTGACTTGCTTCTTCTCTGAAGGTGTCACCATCGGAAGGCTGAAAGTACGGCCTTTGAAAAAAAGCATCCTTTAATTTTTAGAAGGATTGTTTACTTTGTTTCAGTCCATTCATTCATAGTGATCATGATGGCCAGGCTCGCCCTTTCATTCCATGAAGATCAAGGAGCAGAGAGGAGCCAGCAGAGAGTATGGAGACATTACGCTTTGGAATACAATTCCAGGGATCTTCCATCCAGTATAGCCTGTGGTCACTGTAACTGGGGAATCTGGGAGTCGTTGTCCCTGTTCCCCCCCACCCCCCAAATTCTTTTTCCACACTCTGAGCCAAGAACAGCAACAGGGGAAGAGAGAGACTGTCCCTTAATCTGTTCTCAACGTTTACGTTCTATAGCTTGTATAAGTAAGCCAACCAGAGGATGTTGGTGAAGGGTTTTTTCTCCCAGTGCCAGGCTGTGCAAGACTTCTGAAATACGTGTTCCATGCCTAGCAAAATTCCTAGACTGAACAGTTAATGAGTTTGGAGTACAAATGCTCTTCAGGGCCTCAAGCCACTTCCAGCTGAGTTTGGAGGGCCATCTGCCTCCCACAGTTAGTGGGAGGAAGTCTCCTTTCTGTATATAGTTCTAGTAATAGTGAAAAATTAAAGATCTCTCTTCAAGACTAGAAGCTATGGTTGGGTGGAATTTTGCTTGCTGACATGGGGAACAGCCACATTCACAGTCAAGAGGAGAGCTGTGGCTATAATCTCCGTACTGTCCATATCTTTTTTAAAGCTGGTGAATTAAAAGCAGTAAACACAAACTGAAAATAAAATTCAGTTGCCTTTGCATTTACCCACAATCACATTAGTGTTTTTCTAGCTATGAGCTCTCAAGTGGATACAAATCAGGATGCATACTTGTGTTTTGATATAAAGACCACTTTATATTCCCATATTGTAGGCTATATATTGTGATGTCTTAAGTGCAGTCTGGGATGTAAGTGGGGAAGGGAGCACCCCTTGAGCATATGCTCCCATTACCCTATTGATAATCCAGCCTTATCTGTCTAGTATTTGGGGAAATGGCAGAGATTTCTGGAAGAAAATCCGTAGAGAAGTAGGCCATTTGACAAACAAACCTATATTTTTACTAGACCCAACAAAAACGACACCGATCAATGAGCATGCAGCTTTTCTGTGTAAAGGGACATAATACAGACATTCTTAACACCTCTGTCCTTGAAATCAGTGGGACATCAAAGTGCTTAGCAGATGAGACGTATGGACTGTGAGTATTGATAAATAAATATCGGAAATGGGAAAAGAAAGGGGACCCAGCTGTCACAATGAACTGATAACAAAGACATCGGGAAGGTAAGTAAGGTAATAGTTATTCCTGGATCTGAGAAAACCTTCCTGAGGAGGAGTGGGAGTAATATGTGGGAAGAAGGTGGCAGATGCCAGTAATATGTGAAATGGATGCTGACAAGCAGTGATGCTGACAAGTGGTAGTGTATCTTAAGAGCTGCTTGAGTAAGATAAAAGACTTCAGACATGCAGAGTGTGCTTGGGGACACTCTTATTAAAGTTATTGACCCATCTTTAGCTATTTCCTTCTGTTAATACTGTAATCCAGTGCATTTGTTTCTGGAAGTAAAATTTTATCAAACACAAGAAATCTCCATATTAAATATGCAGTGGTTTGGGCTCTGAAGCTATAGTCTGAAGCATATTATGACGTTATTCCTGTTGAATATTTCTCAGATTTACTCCTGAATAACCTGCCTCAGATTAGGTTGTGCCTTTTCATGAAAATGCTTTGCTTGGATGAGCAGAGAGGGAGATGTTGAAAGCCAGTAAGTGAACTTAGTGGTTGAGTAGGATCTTCCAGAGCAAAACTCAGTGTTGTCTGTTCCAACCTCTGGCTATATATTTGGTACCCTGAAGATCTGTGATTTCATCAATGTAGGTGGTCCCTCTAATGTAGATTGTAACATTTGCACATCATCATGTGAGTTTATTGTACTCTCCAAAGGCTGTAGCAAATACATTAAAAATCTGTGAAGTAGCAAAATCATATTACATATAATAACAGGTATTATTACAGAAAATAATATAAGAGAATTTCAGAATTACCAACAGGAATATCAAATTAATCCTTTTCATCTCTAAAATAATATCTGGCAATTTTATGTAGCTCCCTCTTCCTAATCTTTCTTGCAGCCATAGCAAAAAGAGCTACTTTATTTATTATGTAGTCGTTGGTATTGCTCATTAGCCATTGGAATTGCTCATGTTCATTGGTTTATTATATTCATACTTGCTGTGGCAAGTTAGTCCCCAAGTGGCCAAACTTCTATTGAGCCTCTCCAGACTTAGCTAGGCTAGTATGCAAGGTGGAAATATTTGCAAGGTGGAAACATTGCGACATTTGTTGTTCTGTGCTTTCAAGTTGTTTCCAACTGCTTCAGAAACTAGGACACAGCTATGGGTTCAAACTTCAGGAAGAGAGATTCCATCTAAACATTAGGAAGAAGTTTCTGACAATAAGAGCAGTTTGACCATGGAGTATGCTGCCTGGAAGTGTGGTGTAGTCTCCTTCTTTGGAGGTTTTTGAACAAAGCCTGGATGGCCATCTGTCTGGCAATGCTTTGCTGGTATATTCCTGCATGGCAAGGGGTTGGACTCAATGGTCCTTGTGACCTCTTCCCACTCTTCAATTCTATGATTCTATGAAATGTTGCGTTTTTATGGACATAGAAACATGTTGTCCTAGGGATTGGACTTTGTGCCATGCAAAGCAGGTGCACTTGCAGTGAACCATGGCTGCCCTTTCACTTGCATGTTTTCCAGTGACTGTCTAAAATAACACCTGCCACATATTACTTGTTTGTTAATTCTGTGTCTCACGCCCAACTCAGTCACTGAAGAATGAAAGAATACGGCTCAGGCCTTTTTCCTACCGTTGTTTTGCATTGTTGTGTATTTTTGCTTGGATACAGAAATCTCTTCATGAACACAGGAGCCTAGATGCATACAAAGGAACTCTCCAGTTTTCCAGAGTTTTCCATGGATTTCAGTAGAGAGGGTTGCTTTACCTTTTATTGAAATGAAAGGCAAGCACAGGATTTTAGTTTGCATATTGCAGAAGATGCTGGCTTGGGTTCAGGGCATTCATGTCTCAACAGAAGAATGGCAACAAGGGTGGTGGTACTGGTGGGATTTATTGTGATCACCTACATCTGTTAAATCTTATGGAATGCAATACCTTGTTGGATCAAACAAAGATCTGTCTCATGCAGTGTATTGGGGCTTTTTAATTCATTTTATATTTAAATCCTACTCTGCCTCTGGAGCTCTCTGGGGAGTATTCAGTGAAACCAATCTGGAAAATGGGAAACAGTGGAAATAATTCTTTAATACATTTTAGCCTTTTAAAATCTTCTTTTAAACAACCTTACAAGTTAAAAAGACAGACTTTGTTGTTATTGTGTGCCTCCAAGTCATTTGCGACTAATGGGAACCCTAAAGTGAACTTAGCACAGGGTTTTCTTGGTAAGATTTGTTCAGAGAGGTTTTGCCTTTTGCCTTCTTCTGTGGCTGAGACAGTGTGACTTACCCAAGGTCACCCAGTAAGTTTCCATGGACGACCCTGGTGTCCAGAGTCCTAGTCTAAAAATCGGGTAGAATAGTTTAAAGCAGTTTGTTTCCTGTGTTATATTTTAAACAATTTATTTATTTTTGTTACGTTTTATTTGGTTTATATCCTACCCTTTCTCTCCAAGATGCTCATTGCTTTAATATTTCTCCTACTTCCTCATTGTCTTTTCACAACACCCTGTAAGGGATGAAAGAGATTGAAAGAGAAAAAGCTAACAAACAGGGCATGAAGATGATGGATCATCTGCTATCTGGCCATAGGATTAGGTAGCTTAGCGTGGGAACTGTGTGGCCCTCCAGATGTTGTTGAACTGCAGCTCCCAGCATCCCTCGCCACCGTCAATGCTGGTTACGGGTGTTGGGAATTGCAGTCCATCAACATCTGCAGAGTTATACAGTGTCCAGCCTGGCTACAGCTCGTTGGATAAACATAACCATGGAAGGTGCTTCCAAGTAAATAAAAATTGAATAACAATACAACAAAAATAGTGCCTTTTATATCTTATTCATGGAAAATATGTTTCTTTTTCTCTTCCTTGTTTCTTTTCTTTTAAGTTGTCCTGAACACCTTATGTGTTCCTCTGATGATTATATAGCATCACTACTCTTGTCTGGTCTTAACAGTTTGAAGAATTTAATCTATCATCTAGTGGTACTTTTTTTTGTGTGTGTGTGTGGGGGGCTTAGAGATAATGTCTTTTTTCATTCCTCCTGGACAATATACTTGTTGTTGGTCTAAATTAATGCATAGTACATAGCATTATTTGTTAAACAATATGAAAAAACACAATTCTGATATAATTTACCATCAAAGAATGTACAGGCTTTGAGTTGTACAGCCCTGTTTGAAAGAGTTTACTATAATCTGAATATTTGCAGTCTTTTTGATTAATGGAGCTTGATCAAGTGAAACAAAACAAAACCAACTTTATTTTATATATTCTGTTCCACTGGAAATAGAATTATTTCGTAAAGTAAACTTTGTTGTCTGTGTTATTTGTACATTGTATTTATCAGTATGCCATTGCGTTTTGGGACTTTCATGGTCCTTGTATTGTAAAAGTTGTCAGGGCTTAATGCTACAAAGATGTCATTCTAGAAAACTATATGTGCATTTGTTAGACAACTAAACTAGTGCTTGGTAAAGAGCAGGAAACAAACATAATTGTATCTACACCTGCAGTCCTTTACAGACTAACTTGGTAGTAAGCATCATCAAACCCACAGACACTTGCTTCTGAATAAATATGCCAGCACTGTGTCACAGACCTACTGAAATGAAAGGGACGTGAACTCTTAACTGATCTCAATAGGACTGATCATAACCTTCCCTGGATAACGTCCCACTTAGTTCAAGAAAGCATCTACAGAATGTGTTTGTACAGTGTGTATAGTAAATGTGTGTGGCGTAGAATTCCAAAGACACAATAGAAACAGTTGATTATAAATAGCAGTGAATATCTCCAAGTAATATCTGGAGAGAGAAGGAGAGAGAGAGAGAGAGATTGAAAGAGACAGAGACAGAATATTTCTGATGCTGTTGCCAGCTTTGAGGGGCGAAATAGGTTAGTAGGGTATAACTCAGATTGAAATAATGCTGCTGCCAAAAAGTCCTTATTTTGTGTGTAAAAAGAAGTACAATTGCTACTCTGTTCTTTTCAGGCATGAACGCTTGATGTCACATCTATGAAACAGGGCTGTTTCTGTCTGGCCATGTGCTATGCACACATAGAATCTGATGCAAAATTTGGAATCCTGAGAACCCCAGTTGTCATTTATTTTTAATAAAAGCACATTTTGCTGGGCTTCAGTGAGCTCAGTTTACAAAAAAACCCAACAACTCAGACATTGGGCTCAATCTAATGGGAAGAACTTCTGAGCAAGCCTAGCTAGGATTGACTGGGATTTCATTTGGCCAAGGGCACAAATACTAGCATAAGATAGAAGTGGCTTAACCCTGCAGGTTTTACATGCCTTATGTGCATCATAGCAGAAGTATGGCTAATAGGGCAGCAGAATTCCAGGAGACTTCAGGCAAATTCATCTCCCTTTATCCACATTCCATGAAAGTGAATTGAACAACAGTAACATGAAATTCTCCCTTTGAAAGGAACAAAGAGCTTGGGTTCCAACTGAGAAAGTACTGAGAGAGGAGACATCCCTTCTCTTTGCATTGTATTAAATTTTACCGTAGACTGATCAATGCCGATAGCTGTTTTAAGTTAGAACAAGAGTCAGAAGTAGCTGGAAAGTTGCTTATAGGGTACACATGGTAGCTACTTAGGACAGGAGATAGGAGACCAGTTGTTTAGCCAACAACATTGCTGGGTGCAGCTGGGAGGGATCAAGTTAGGGAAGACTGGATTAGCATCACTTAATGAAAACCGCTTTATTGACTGAGGAGGTATCTCTAATGAATCAGGCAACACATTCAAATTTGAAAAATATTTCAGTACCTTTTCAAAAATAGACTTCAGCTATCACTGTAGAAGTATGTGCTGTAGTGTATATTCCCTCATTTACAATGGGATTAGAATTGTGCAGTTTGGGAGTTGCATGCAGCCCCTTTGGGGGATCCATTGTGGTCCTTTGTACCCCTACTGCACTGTTACAATTTATGTATTTATTTATTTAGATCATTTTTAAATCACCTTTCAACCTGCCAGGGCTCCCGAGGCCATGTACAATGGGTTAAAAAAAATTAAATACACCAATACAAACATTTAAAAACCAGCTAAAATGGCTCTTTACAAGTAATTTTAAAACCACTGGCAGTTAAAACAGATAGTGCAGCTACCCTTGGTTTTAAGGACTGAAGGCCATGTGAAACAACATAGCCTTAGCTCCCCACCAGAGATTCAAAAGGGATGGAGCCAGCCTGATTTCCCCTGGGGTGGAGATCCATAATTGAGGTGCTGCTACAGAGAAAGCCCTTTCTGGTGTACCTACCAGGGTAGTGGAACCAACAACAGAGACTTGGCTGACTATTTTAAATATCAGGCAGACTTTGAGAGGCAAGTCTTAATGAGCTGTAGGAACTCAATAAGCAGTCTTATCTTAATTCAGACCAGTGGTCTATCTAGCCCAGAATAGTTAACACTGATCCAGATCAAGGGAAACAATAGTCCCCACTCTTTTCTGCTTTGATTGGACCTCACCTGGAATGCTGTGTGCAGTTCTGGGTACCACAGTTCAAGAAGGATATTGAAAAGTTGGAATGTGTCCAGAGAAGGGCAACCAAGATGATGAAAGGTCTGGAAATCAAGCTTTATGAGGAATGACTTGGGGAGCTGGATACATTTAGCTTGAAAAGACTAAGAGGTGACATTATAGCCATCTTTTAAACATCTGAAAGGATGTCATGTGGAAGAAGTGAGCTTGTTTGCTGCTGCTATAGAGACTAGAACACAAACCAGTAGATTCCAGTTACAAGAGAAGAGATTCTGCCTAAACATTAGGAAGAACTTCTTTACTGTAAGAACTGTCTCAGAGAGAGATGGCTTCTCCTTAGGAACAGAGGTTGGGTAGCCATCTTTCAGAAGTGCTTCAGTCATGTGTTGCTGCATGGCAAGTGTTTGGACTAGATGGCCCTTGTGGACACTCCTGACTGATTCTATGATTCTAAGGTGGTCTTTCAGATATGCTGCATAACCAAAAAACTCCTAAAAACTATATGAAATGCTCTGAAATGGGGATTTTCTTGTGTTTGGGAGGGAGTGATGCAGCATCACTTCTGATCACTCAAAAAGGTGTCAGTGACATCATGGTGCAGTCTACCAGATTTCTTGAGATGCTGAAATGGAGTATGGGGACCCAATCTGCAATAAAGAAACCATGTTTTTTCTCATCAATAGGTTATTCATCTTACATTATATTACATTAGCAGAACATTATTCATATGTAAATGTATGCAGATTTAATTCTGTGATTTTAAAAAGCATGATTAATCAACAAAGAGTTGTTTAATTGGGTTACATCCCTAGTAATTAGTAACACCATTAACTGTAGTAAATATCAAGTGTGCTAGAAGACTGGAAATTATCCACTTCCAGTTAGGTGCATTTTTTTCCCAAATGAAGAGGACAGATCCAAACAGAGTGCACTTACTTTCAAACAGTTGCCAGGAATCGAGTTTGTTGTAAGAGATGTAAGAAATATAATGATATGGCTTAACATATATGTTCAGTGAGTGTTCAAAGTGCATTGAATGTGTTAGGTCAGCAGTCCTCAGTAATTTAGAGTTAGCATTGTTATTCACATATTTGGGGGTCGGCTGGAGATGAGATTTGAACTTTGTTTTTTTCCAGTTCATTGCTCACTTTCTAGTAACTGTGCTACATGTACTGTCTGGGGTGGAGAAAATGCCCATAAATCCTTGTCAAATGCCATACTGGGTGGTGCTTCTAGGAGATGGAGTCCAGAAAATCTGGATGACCCTGGATCTAACTTATGGTCCCTACACATTTCAAGCTATACTATGCTTTGCTGGAGCACTGATGTACTGTACCTGAACCCTTTATGTTTTCATAAAGGAACACCATTATTTTTAATTTTTTTTAAAAAAAAATATTTATGTACTGCCTTTAAGAGCCATAATACCTCCCCAAAGTGATGTTTCCATAAAATGCTACGTTATGTTTAAATGACTCTGGGGACCAGGGTTTGAATCTCTGCTCAGCCATGGAGACCCACTGGGTGATCTTGGGCAAGTCACAGTTTCTCAGCCTCAGAGTTAGGCAAAGGGAAACCCCCTCTGAACAGTTCTTGCTAAGAAAATCCCATCATAGGTTCACCTTAAGGTTTCTAAAAGTCAGAAATGACTTGAAGGCACACAGCAACAACAACTGCAACTAAGTACATAACATAAAGATTTTTTTTCTTGTTAAAACATAAAAGGAAATGTGGTGGTAAGGTGCCTGTGGTGCACCACTAAGTTTACTTGGTTTAATAGCGTAGTCATTTTTCTAAATAGAACATATTTGGAAATATCAAGAATCTTAAATAGAGGACTCCTGGCCCAGTAGATAGACTGAATGTGGTGACAGTAGAACACAGTTACCTGACAAGATTTAAGTAACACTGCCTTGTGATATCATGTGATATTCCAATATACTTTTAAAAGCATTTGTGGTACATTCCAGAGATTGCTGCATTGCTTTGAAATGATCCTTCATCCATCTTTCAGTTTATTCCACAAATGCAAGTTCTAATTACCTTCCCTCTAATCTCTCTTAATATTAATCTAATTACTTGTAATCTTGGCATGTAGAGTACTTATTATTCCACATTCCATCTAATACCAGGCAGAGAACAAAACTAGCATTTAAATAAATTGTGCTGGGCAATTAAAAGGAGGACTTCTTTCCAGTATTTCTTATCAAGATCATGAGCAGTAGTAAATCTTGTTTAAGACCTTGGCTCTGAGGAGTAAACAAAACAGTTGTGTATTGTGGAAAGAGCCTATTCCACTGTGATGCTTTGGATATTTCACACAATGTTTTTTTTTTTTTAAAGGATTGAGCTTTGGTTCAAGTTATGCCTTGGTTTGACAGTAGTGCTGTTAAATCCGTAAAAAGAGACAACAGGGAGAGCCATTTTCCTAGGTGTTCATGAGCCAGTCATCGTCGTCATCATCTTTTTCCTTTTCCATCTCTGTCTTTTTACCTAACTGCTTACTGTCTATTTCATTAGTTTGAAATGTTTATACCTTGCTTTTTGCAATGTATTGAAGATACCCCAAGTACCAGTTGTTGCTGTAATGTGCCTTCAAGTCTTTTCCAGCTCATGGCGACCCTAAGGTGAACCTGTCATGGGGTTTTCTTGTTCAGAGGGTATTTGCCATTGCCTTTCCTCTGAGGCTGGGAGTGTGTGACTTGCCCAAGGTCACCCAGTGGGTTTCCATGCCTGAGTGAGAATTTGAACTCTGGTCTCCATAGTCGTAGTCCAGTGCTCAAACTACGATACCATGCTGGTTCTCCAGGACCAATAAAACAATATTATTCAGCAAAGTTAGGCTCTTATTAAATACTCATGGAAACAGCAAACTGAGCTTGCACCATTCTTTCAACTGCCAAAGGCCCCTGTCAAGGTGTAGGCCTTGCACTTCTCTTGTAAGATAAACAAAGATTAGTACTGACAGACCTTTTCTAGGAGGCTGTTTTCCAAATCTTAAGACTGTAGTAGGATGGACTATATTTGGTGTAGCAGAAATGCTTACTTTGGGAAGCACTAGAAGGGCATTGTTTGAAATAGGTCCATAGTAGGACAGTGGAGTTTATGCAAGGAGAAGAAATTCTTATGCTGTGTAGGTCCATGATCACACTAATCCTTACAACAGCCTTGTAGAGTAGGCCAACATTTTTATCCCCATATTGCAAGCTATAGTTGGGAGATACAGCATTTAAGAGAAAAAAAAAACCCTTCCCTTTCTCCGGGAAGTATAGGGAGGCATATAAAGGATTATCTCAATTTATCTTCATAGCAACCCCATGAAGTAGATTAGATTAGATTGACAGGTTTAGTCTCTTGCTTAAGGCTGCTTAATAAGCAAAGGTTCTAACACTTTTTCCCTGGTCCAGTCCAGCACTCTTCTCCCTTGCTCACAGTGGCTTCTGACTTTCCAACAAACTTCTCAGTGATTTCAGGACTGAGGTAAATTTGAAGTGTGATACTTAGCTGGGTCATAGTGCGCTTCTTCTCATAATCGCTCTGTTATTCTGGTTCAGAACTTGAAAAAAAGTAACTATGGGGACTACAGTTTCCAGAATCCCCCCACCATCTTAGGACTGCAATAGGACAGGCCGTATTCAGTTTAGCAGAAGTGTTTACTTTGGGAAGCACTAGAAGGGCATTGTTTGATATAGGTCCATAGTGGGACAGTGGGGTTTATACAAGGAGAAGTAGTCCTTATGCTGTGCATGTCCACGATCACACTAATCCCTACAACAGCCTTGTAGGGTGACCATGTTGGCTAGGGTTTGGAAGGAGTTGTAATCCAGAAGGTTACTTTTCCAAGCTATGCTGGTCTGTTAATTGTTGTCTTATTACCTGAGAAGGAGGCTCTCCTATTCATTTCAAAGGATCCTGAACCTATTTGCTGTAAAGGGAGCAGGGCAAGCCCAAGAAGAACCAACATGTCAAAGGGTCCTTCCCAGCTTATGCAGAGGGAAGTGACAAGTGCAGAGCAAGAAGCCAAGTGGGGTGGGATTTAGAGGAAAGGGCAAGTGGCTGAGGGAGGATTTGGAGTACATCCGTGACATATGGCAGCAGGCTTGTGCAAGAATGCCATTCAGGCGCGGAAATTCTCCTCTCTAGTAGGTGAAAGTGCTGCAGCAGTCTTTTCCTAGCAGTGCCTCAGCTGCAATGCAATGGCTTAAAATTCTTGCCTGGCACGTGGGGGCCTGATGGGGAGGAGTGAGCTTGAGGGGAGGGTTTCTGGTGCCCAGAAAGAAGGCTGTCCTTTCTTTCCCTCACAGTGGTGGAATCTCAGCTATCTGAAGCATCCCAAAGCCTCACAGGATGGCAATGCAGCTTGAGCCCTAAGCTCACTAAACATAGAACAATCGTGCCAGAACTCCGTCAGCAGCACCCTTTTCTTCTCTGGGTTTGACGGGGATGAAAGGACAGAACATTTTCCTCTCATGTGGGTTTCTGATTTTTTCCCCTCTCTTTTCACTTCGTCACTTCTTTGTCCCCCTCAGAAAAGCAGGTGCTTGGACTCTTTAACATCATCTTCATTCACTGCAGAGTCTCCCCTTCTCCTGATGGCGGTGACCAATATTATCACAGGACAGTGCTTTTTATTTTCATTTTACTGAGCTGTGGTTTGAGGGTCACTTGGAAACATTATCTGGGGTTCTGGGCTTGTGGGATTTTCTGCCTCATAGACACAGCCAGAATAACTTGGTTGAGGTACTATGCATTTGGCTTGGGCAGGATGGTAGGAGAGGGCATTTATTGTTATACGTTAAGCAACAATATGTCCCCACTCAAGTAATGGCAGAAAACTGTTCACAGAAGACTTTCCTAGGACCACAAAATGTTTTCTTCAACACAGTAGAGACAGGAAATGCAACATCTGTTTGGGCAAAATACAGTGAGGCCTTGAGGTCTGGCTAATAACTGCATGGGCAAACTTGTGCCAGAATTATCATTCTGCAGGGCTTCCTTTGCAAACCTGCAGGAGATTTTTGGCTGGCAAGAAAGTATTCCCTGAAATAAAGTTAAGCCACTTGAAAATCATAGTTATAAGACAAGTGTGGGCAAAGTGTGGCAAACTCCCCATGTTCCTAGCTTTTTTTCCGTGATGGCTAGGTATGCTGGGAGATGCAGTTTAACATCTGGAGGGTCACACTTGGCCGAATCTCTGTTGTAGAAGATAGTCTTCAACAGCTGCAGTCACAGGGCCTTCCACCCTACACTGTTATAGTGCTATTATTCCACTTTCAATATCCTGTGGAATTCTGGGGTTTGTAGTTTACTGAGGCCAAAGAGCTCTGGCTGAGAATTCTAAAGGCCTCTCCCTAAGCTACAAACTCTAGAATTCCACAGGATGTTGAAAGTGGAATAATAGCACTATAACAGTGTAGTGTGGAAATGACCTCCAAATCACATGGCTCAGTACTGTGGTGTATCAGGTTAAGGGATGGGAATATCTAAAAAAGTGGTCTTCTTCTTAGCTACACATTGGATGTTAAAAGTGCCAACTTTGATCTTTGGCATCTTCAGTTAAAAGGTGTAAGTTTGATAGGTTTGGAAATGACTTCTGTCTGAAACTCTGGATAGCTGCTGCAAGCGAAAGTAGGCATTACTGCACTAAGTCATTGAGAAGAATCATGTACCTCTCAAAGTCCTGTTGAATGTAACCTCGTAGCATTCCTCGCTGTTGGCTATGCTCACTAGGACTGTTGGGAGCTCCAGGTCAATAGGCTGTATGATTCCCACCCATGAGCTAGGTGTACAAATAGTCTAGTCTCAACCCAGCTTTGGAAGATTGCCTTTCTTAGATTGTACCTTCTAGAATCTCCCATCTAGCATGATAGATAACCAAGTTGGCTGAAGGGCTCTGAGGTCCTAATATGAGGCACCTGCCAGATTTTCTTAGTTTTCATGATGGGTCTGAGCAAGAAGGTGAACTGGCTATCAGTATTTCTGATCTGAATTCAAAGTGCTTATGACAACTTTCAAAGGCCTAAATGACTTGAGATCTTGATACTTGAAGCGTACTTGAAGGAGCATCTTCCATAAATAGGCCTGACTGAGGATAAAAATCTACGACTGGGACATGGCTTCTTTGTGTCCCTCCCAATACACTGGAGGTGTATGTGAGAATAGAGCTTCCTAGTTGTGATACCCAGATTGTAGAATGCCCTACCCTTTGAGGCCCCACTGACACTGACCTGGCAGCCGGTAATAACAAGGCTTTTGAGTGAAACCTTTGGAACCTGATTGATTCATCCCAAAATGAACATGCACCTGGTTTTAATCTGTTTCAACTCTTAAAACCTGTTACACTATTTAATATGCTTTTATTATTTTAAATTTCAGTTGTCTTAAATTGTTTAATTGAATTTATGCCATCCTGAGATCTTGGATAGAGGGCAGATATAAATATTTTTATTAATAAAAGGATAAATATCTCCACTCCGTACATTTGTAGCCTGTCTTTACTGTAAGGAACTCAGGCAGGTGCAGGTGGTCTTTCCTCCATCTCTTATTTTAACCCCTAACAACCCTGTAAGGTAGATTTGAAGACAGGTCGAAGATCACATTATAAGTCACACATGATATGATACCTTCTAGGTTTGGCCATGCTGGCTAGGGTGGGGGGAGTTGTAGCCTAACAGGTTAGGAAAGGTGATGTTGATGGTAGTGCGAATGTTGATAGTGACAGTGACTGTCATTATACTCCTTTTTCATTTAGCAGTAAAATGCAAACAGTGAATGGGAATATATAGCTATTTTTATCCTTCAGCATAAGGAACACTTGATGCCACACCTGATTGTCCTAGAGGGTTGATTTATACACATGTGCATGCCTGCCAGATGCTTACTTTGCTAGCTAAAATTATCCACTTCCCATAAACTGAGGGTAAATTGTTCATTTATTACGGTTTTGTTGACATGTTCTCACTGCTGGAGAAAAGAAAGCACTCTAATGGATTTTAGTAATGTCTTCCTTTCTATCCTTCAAATCAGTTAGCACAAGCATTTTTCTTTGTGAAGCCATTATGCCAGTCACATGTATATATGTGAGATATAAACTTTCAACATCAGGTAGAAGTCTGAATTCAACATCAGTAAGTACATATAATACTAAGTAGGTATCGTACCTGTTGTAGGTACAGGCATTACATTTGTGGTGTGTAAGTGTTTTTGTGTCAACAGACAACACAGGATTGACAGGGCTTTTAGTTGTGCTCATACTGCTACTAAACGCATTGCCAAAATGCATTACTAAATCCATTTCCTAATCAACATCTAATGCAACATAGTGGCGCATAACAGATAACAAATTTTAACCTGCAGTTTTCAGTGCAACAGTCCCAATTCATGCAAACCACACTCTCCTTTTTGTACAGATTGTTTAATTTGTAGGATCAAGTCTTGCAATTTATGTTTCAAAGGTGGCTCTGATTGATGGTGTATCATTTGTCAGGCTGTTTTTAAAATATTATCATGATCAGAGTTACATTCCTTGAGGCTAGTGGTAAAGCATATGCTTGTATATTCCATCCACCCCAATTTCAATCCCTGGCATCTCCAGTTAAGCAGCAGGAATGACCATTTCTAACACCCTGGAGAAGCAGCGCCAGTTGGAATAGAGAGTAGACATAAGTGGGTGTACATTCTGAATCTGAATGAAGCAGCCTCCTGTGTTGTTCTTAGCCAAATTTACTTGTGTGTAGCTTCCTTTGAAGTTGCTTCTGCATAAACACACATGAGAGCATGCTAGGTTTGCCAGCTCAGGATTGTTCCAGGCCCAGAAGTCTCTCAGGGCCAAAATCTGAGACCTAGCAGTGCCACCGGGTGATACCATTAAGCATTATGCATTAGGTAGTAACCACAGTTGCTCACAGGTTGTCATTCAGATACATACACACGCACAAAATATATTCCTTTTTGGAAACTGAGAGAGAAAACTCAGCTAAAGGGGCTGTTCTGGGAGGTGAGCTGGAGATTTGCACACAGCCCTTTCCTTTTGTCTGGAGCTGAGCCCCCCAAAACTGAAGCATTTGTACCCTCTTCTTTTGGTTGGGGATGATTCATGAAAACTTGAGACTCAGGAACATGCCCTGAGATCTGGTAACCTTAGATAAAGGTATAAGGCGGGAGTGGGCAACTACCAGGAATTGCGCGGTCCACCCTGCAGGATTTCAGAGGGATGCTCCCATTCCCAATCCCCCCTGCAGTCTTCACCCTCAGAATTCATTAAGTTTTTCCTTCCCATTTTTTTTTCAGGGTCAATTTTGTCATGACTTGCAGGCTTCCTGGGCTGTTTTTGTCCCAGAACAAAGTTTTATTTAGACGGGAAGTAAAACAGATGATAACTTTCAGTTTGCTTTGTGGTTAAATAAATGCCTTTCCTAGAGAGCTAGTGTGGTATAGTGGTTTGAGCACTGCAGTACGACCCTGGAGACCAGGGTTTGATTCCCTGCTCAGCTATGGAAATCCACTGAGTGATCACGAGAGTGTGCGTCACACACTCTCAGCCCCAGAAAATCCCATGATATGTTCACCTTAGGATCACCATAAGTTGAAATGACTTAAAGACACTACCACCACAACAAACCTTTATTTCCTTTCATAACGGTGGGTTAGAATGTGACTTTTACCATATGTTGGAAATGACCTGAAGGCATGCAACAATGACAAATGCTTCTCCTAGGCTTAAAACTGCCTGAAGTGTATGAAAGCATGACAGCATTTCCCTTTATACCCGCAAGGGTATGTGGCTGTATGTGGAAGTCTTTTAGTTTGTTTTTTTAAAAATCTTTTTTTAAAAATTGTGGCAGCTGGGAGAGCTTTGGAGGCTCTGAAAACTGCATTTGTTTTATTTCAAAGAATCAACAGAACAACCGCTATTTACTTGTCAGGAAATTGGCATTTTGCTTTCCATGATGTAGCTATGTTATCATGTAAGTTTAGCATTGTCCTCTCTAATGCATTTTGTTATAAAAGGGATGCACTATTTTAATCCAAATATTCCTAATGGAAATGTGAATACACACATCCTCAATCATCTGGGTTTTTTTCTTTTCTTTTCACAGAGATACACTGGCAACAAAGGACTATACTGACATTACTGCTTCCCATTCCCTCAGTTCAGAATGCCTCAGGTCTGATTTGCAATATGACAAAACAGGTGGAGTTAAACTACGGCTGAAGAACAGGTGAGGAGAGAAACATTTCTGCAAGTAGGAACTCAGCGGTGCTTGTGGCCACTCTCCCTAAATATGATGGGTTTTTGTTGTTCGTTTGTTTTGTTTTGTTTTGGTTAGGTAGATGCTGGGTTAGGGCATTATTCAAGACATCTGGGATATAGAATGATAAAGGGTTCAGATGACAGTTTCCAATAATTGAGCATACAACCTTATCTTTTATGTGTTTATTTTTTAAACATACTTATAACCAAACTCACATTCTTCTCTCTTTTCTTATTACCTCTATTTTCCTCCCATTCCCTGTGTCAAATTTTGGACTGTAAGTTTGTTGTGGAATGACCAGTCCCCAGTCTGTGTAAAGCAAAGTTTAACAGATTTAAGGTTTGTGACACCTAGTCTGGTTTTTTTTTGCTAGAATTGCAAAGTACACAAAGTCAGGTGAAAACTGGTTGGGGATGGGGAAGTATTGAAGTCAGTTGCCAATATATCCTGTGAGTCATATGTTCTTGAGACAAAAACAAATCTATGTCTTAGATACTGTGGATTAAGGAAATTAGCACAGACTCTGAAAGTGTTCGGTTAAGCTGCACACAAATCAGAGCAGCAGCAATTAGTATATCATGGCTGGGAAATTCCATGGGTTGGAAGATAGCATTACCATCTCCCAACACAGTTCAGGCAGCCCCTCCACTTCAGCTGTTATGCCACCAAAGAAAAGCACTTCTATGTTAAAACAAGGCATGTAAGGAACATATGTTATTTTGAAGCCAGTTCTTGCTTCCGGACACACAAATTGGCTTTAAAACAAGACGCATGCACCTCATGGACCATGTTTTAAAGCAAAGTGCTTCTTTAAAGGGGCTTTATGTACCACCCTTGCTGGAAGTCAGTGCCACAGAAGCACATTTAAAGGAGAAGCAGTAAATAGGTAACAAAGGCCATTGAGAGCTGCTGCAGGTGGTGGTGGGGGGAGTTCATCCCTGTAACATATATAGGAATGCTGTGGGGATAGAGACAGGTGATTAGTACAAAGCCCGCTATAGGAATTATATTTACTTTCACAGGAGTAGTCACTTTTGTGTGTTGCAGCTAAAAAGCAATGACAAGGAGTTGCATTGATTAGACTTCAAACACTCTTTGTTTGGCATAAACCAAGTCATAGACTACAGCCTACTGAAATGCAACTGGTGAAGTTGGGCTCCAGTTCACAAAAGCTTCTGCTAAATAAAGCTTGGTAGCCTTCAAGGGAGCAGCAAATGCTGCTAGACTCTTTGTCGTCAATTTAACTTGTTCTTGTTAAACTCTTCGGAATCTGAGACCTTAAAGCTTTGTTGCAAATGACCTAGAGATTTATTTTGGTGGAGAGAGAAGTGAAAAAGATTGCATTAAAAAAATAATTACATTATCCTCCAAAGCTCTTCACATATGGAACTGGTTAAGCCTGGTTAAGGAGGTGGCTATGATACTATGTTATATCTGGGCCAAATTCTCTTGATGTAAATAACCAGTGTTATATCATCACATCTCTTCTGGAGGAAAACATAATAATCAAGACACTGATTGTATCAGGGCAATTATACCATTTATTTTAAGGTTCTTCCCAGCCATTCATACTCTTCCAGCACAGTGCTAGAGAGAGGAGACAGAGCCCAGGGCCACTTGTTCCACAGGCAGAGCAAAACATCTGGATATTCACAATGCTTCTTTGGAGCTGCCTTGGTAGAAAAATTGTTGGGAACAGACTTGCTGAAACCCAGAGGACTGATATTCCTAAGAAAAGACTGTCTGGTAGAAGAAAAACCAGGTGTGGCTTGGTTGTTTTTCAGTTTCCTCTCCTCTTTAAGACTTTTTTTGTACTTCTCTTATTCTTTTATCTCTTCTGTCTCCTCCCTATCTCTTTTTCCCCAATGAAAGAGACTTTTGGCTTTGTGACCTAGATGGGATAGCTTAAAGAGACTGGTGGAGTTGGGAATACAAGATCTTGTATCATTCTCAGTGATTCAGCTGGATGACACTCAGATCCTTGGTACTTACCAGTTTTAACATCCAGATAAGGATTTTAGTCTCCTCCCGTGGTAAGTGCTGAGTAGCAAAGTGGCTGGACATATCTGGTCTTTTTGGTAGTGGGAGCTGCAAAGAAAGTTGCAAATGAAACTACTTCTTGACTTTCATGAATGGCTACTTCGGGTTGCAGTTTGTGGGCAGGATGCAGCATTGTCATCTCGCTGAAGCAACTGCTTCCATCAGGGAAACTATGAGGGGAAGAATTTCCCATCAAAGTAATAGGTGTTCTGTAGTGAGATGCTGGATTTAGGCCTATCTTCCTTGTGTTATGTTCTTTTTTAAGTTTCTGTTCCATTTAGCGTGGGAGGTATTTTATAGACCGGGGTGGACAATTACCTAGAAGTCAGGGGCCAGTTTCCCTCCTGTTCTCCCTGGCCTACTCCCCAGCAGTGTAACAAAACACTTGTTTTCATCTGTATCCTTCCCAAAATGGTGCCCAGTAGTACTATTTCATCACATCCCGTAGCCATTTTGAGAAGGATACAAACAGAAGTATTTGTGAGGAGTTCTATGGGGCTCTGAGTGTGGGTGTTTTTCTTTCTTTTTTTCCCACAGTTGGGCTTTTTATGCTATTTTCCAGGCAGAATTCATTAAAAACCAACTAGATTTTTTTTTTAAATGGAGGGGCTAGGGAGCTTTGGAGGACTGATAGGAGGAATCAGGGATTGCAAAAGTGAGGTCTTCCCTCATCCCTTGAAGTATAGGAAGCAGCCTTCTGCAGTGTTGAACATTTGTTCATCTAGTCCAGTATTGTCAGTACTGACTGGTTTTCCCAAGTTTCAGGCAAAATTCTTTCTTAACCGTGCCTGGAAATCCCTGGTTTGCCATGACAATCTCCCATCCAAATACTAACCAGGCCAAAATATGCTTAGCTTCTAAAATCAGATGATATCAACTGTGTTGAGGGTAGTATGGTGGAATTACACCCACTGGTTAAGCTGTCTAGGGAAATTCTGAGAGTTGTTATTAAAAAGGTAACTTTTTCCATCTCTATGGATGAACGAGACACAGTAAGAATGGTGAGACCTTAAAAATAGCAATGTAAATCAATAAGAGAGCTTTAAAACCGAAAGATAAATATGGAATGCTTTACCTCCTTTTCCCCTGTGCCTCCTCTCCACCACAGGATATCCTGGTTCTGCCCTGCTTGTATGTTTTCTTTCTCATCCTCCCCCACATGTTATTTTCCCATGTCTAAATGTGTTGGCAGATACTGGCAGCAGCAGGGATATAGGGATGCCTGGGTGGAGTAGTTTTCTTTCTTGACACACACCTAGCTGTGTTTTAACTCCTTTTTTTTAAAGGGAAGCTGTTGTATACTCACACCACTCTAGAATTGCAGAAGTATATGTTTTTACAAAACAAATGAAGAGAATTCACCTATGCAGTTGTACTGTGGATATCTAAAGCCTTTGTTTACCTTTGTAGTCCAGTCCTGAACAAGCAGCCTGTTTGATAATACTGTCAGTGTGTGGGGCAGGTGAGAGCAGTGTTTGGGTTCATATCGAATCATAGAATCTTTGAGCTGTAAGGGGCAAAAAGGGCCATCTAGTCCAAACCCCTGCGATGCAGGAACACACAACTGAAGCTCTCCTGAGAGATGCCCATCCAATCTCTGTTTAAAGAGCTCCAAAGAAAGAGAGTTAACCAGTTGCAGAGGCACTGTATTCTACTGTGAAACAGCTCTTACAGTAAAATAATTCTTCCTAATGCTTAGGTGCAGTAGTTTTGTTCTTCCAATTTGAATCCACTAGTTTGTGTTCTACTCTCTGGGGCAGCAGAAAGCAAGCTTACTACATTTTCTATAGGGCATCCCTTCAGGTATTTAATGCTAATGTCACCTCTCAGTCTTCTCTTCTCCAAGCTAAATGCACCCAATTCCCTAAGTCATTTCCCATACAACATGTTTGCACACTGTTGATCATCTTGATTGCCCTTCTCTGGACATGTTCCAAATGGTGGTGCTCACCTTACCCCATTGTTTATTTGAAGAGAAATTTTTCACACCTGCATTACATTGTGTAGAAGGATGGCTTTGAATAGAGGCCAGATGATAGTATTACAAAGAGCGATAAATCTGATCCCCATGTATCTATCCATGGGTTCTTTGGACTTAACTTTCTCAGACAGCAGTCACCTCCTTCCCATGTGCCAACTTCTTTCAGAGGAAATTTGTGAAATAGAATGACAAGTCTGATGAATAGAAAGCGGGAAAATTCAAGCTTTGAAAAGTATCTAAAAATAGAGCTTGGAAAAGCTGTATATTTTGACTCAGCTGTCAGAATGTCACAGAATCTCCCAGTGGACATGCTAGCTGGAGAAATCTGAGAGTCAGGGACCTCAAACTGTTTTTAAAGGGGCATGGATCAAGACTTGGAATTGTGATTTTGTCATTGTGAATTTTGTATACTTGCATTTATATTTTTACAAAACAGTACAAACACAACACAGTGAATAATAGTAGTAGTCATAGTAATAACAATAATACAAAAATAGTAAGGAAAGGGGGAAGTATGTAAGACTTGTATGCAAGTACAAAGATAACGATGAAGTAACACACCTCTGATTGGTAGTTCCTCAGTGGCTCAACTTGCTGGTCTCTTCCTCCTGGAGAGAAGCGACTAGTGGGGGGCCACAGGGTTCTGTCCTGGGCCCAGCACTGTTCAACATCTTCATCAGTGACCTGGATGAAGGAGTGGAGGGCATGCTGATCAAATCTGCAGATGACACCAAATTGAGAGGGCTTGCTAATATGCCAGAGGAGAGGATCAAAATGAATTTCAACAGAGAGAAATGTAAGTTCCTGCACTTAGGCAGAAAAAAATGGAATGCACAAATATAGGATGGGGGACACATGGCTGGATAACAGTATGTGTGAAAGGGATCTAGGAGTCTTGGCGGACCACAAGCTGAACATGAATCAGCAGTGTGATGTGGCAGCCAAGAAAGCCAGCTCGATTCTTGGTTGCATCAATAGGAGTATGGTGTCTAGATCAAGGAAAGTAATAGTACCACTCTATTTTGCTTTCGTTAGACCTTATCTGGAATATTGTCTCCAGTTCTGGGCACCTTGTTTCAAGAAGGTTGTTGACAAGCTGGAGTGTGTCCAGAGGAGGGTGACCAAAATGGTGAAGGGTCTGGAAACCATGGTCTATGAGGAGCACCTTAGGGAACTGGGTATGTTTAGTCTGCAGAAGAGAAGGTTAAATGGGGACGATAGCCATGTTTAAATATTTGAAGGGATGTCATGTCTAGGAGGGAGCGGGCTTGTTTTCCGCTGCTCCAGAGATTAGGACAAGGAGCAATGGATTCAAACTGCAGGAAAAGAGATTCCACTTAAACCTCAGGAAGAACTTCCTGACGTCAGAGCTGCCTGGCAATGGAATATGCTGCCTCAGAGTGTGGTGGAGTCTCCTTCTTTGGGGATTTTTAAGCAGAGGCTGGATGGCCATCTGTCGGGAATGCTTTGAGGTGTGTTCCTGCATGGCAGAGGGTTGGACTGGAGTTCCCCTGTAGTCTCTTCCAACTCTATGATTCTATGACTATGACTCTGTAATCATTGATGCCTGATCATTTCAGGCAAGGCTTGGGAGGACTTGAGCCTCCCTGTCCCCCTTTCCAGGACCCATACTTTTTCTGAGGTCTGCTTAAAAGTAGCCTTTTGGATCCTAGGCACATTGTGCAGTTAAGCCCTTTGTGAATAATCCTACATATGCTATTCCCAGCAGTGAGCTAGATCTGAATTGCTGGAGCAACGTGTCTGCTTTGGTAGACAGAAGTATTGAGCATGTGATGCTTGAGTTAGAGAGGGCAAAAATATCTGCAGAAACAGAGGACCAGGTTTTGCATGTGACCATTCTCTGATGATTTTAATGCAAGATGACGCAGATCAGAAGACGCTTGAGATGTGCACTGAAGCACAGTGACCAGCTAATGCAGTTGCGTCCTGTTGCTGCATGAGACTTGCAGCATACAAAAATTCACTCCTTTCTCTATGTGTGAGTCTTGAGTACATGTAAGTTTCATTCATATGACTGAAAGAAGTAGATGTAAAAGAATGTCTTAAGTCTTAAGATGTATAAAAAATGTTTTGTTGGACTAACTTGAGGAGTTAATTTGAGTTTTCACCAAGATGTATTTGTATGGCCTTCTTCAGGGGCTATTAAAAGAAGAAACAATCCTGACTTTGATATTCAATTATATATCTTTACACTTGGGGATTTTGTCTAGTTCCTTCATAGCTACCCTTCAGGCCTTGTCATTTTCTGATTTCTTGATTGCGTTCTCCATTTTGATTAATGACTTAGCCAAAGTACATGAAATCTTTGATTCTCTCAGTGTCTTCACTGTCTGCTTTAAACTTATGTAAATAATCTGTAGTCATTATTTTTGTTTTCTTAACATTGAAGGGTAAACCTGCACTTTCTTCATTTAAGTCATCATTCCAAGTCTTTGCTATTTTCTGCTGGTAGCATGGTGTCATCTGCATACCTTAAATTGTCAATGTTCCTTCCTCCAGTTTTCACACCTCCTTCCTCAGAGTCTAATCCAGCTTTGCGTATGATACATTCAGCATACAGTTCGGACAGATATGGTGATGAAATGCAACCTTGCCTGATCCCCTTACCGATTGGAAAACATTCTGTTTTTCTGTATTCTGTCCTAACAGTGGCCTGTTGTCTTGAGTTAAGGCTATGCATTAGGATAATCAAATGCTGTGGTACACCCATTTCTTTAAGAGTAATCCATAATTTTCGTGATCTGCACAATCAAATACTTTGCTATAGCTTATAAAACCCAGAATGATTTTTACCTGAAATTCTTTGGTGCACTCCATTATCCAGCATATGCTTGCAATATGATCTCTTGTGCCTCTTCCAAACCCAGCTTGGACTTCTGGCAAGAAGAACTTCAGGTGAGGTTTGCAGCTCTGTGTTCTGACAATAGGAGCAGTGCATTACTGCACTGGGATAGCAATTTGAACATCTTACATAAAATTGTAATTTAAGATGGAATTTATAACTCTGATTAAATCATTATTATTACATTTATTCTTAAGTATAAATTTATCTACTAAGCCTTCAAATAATCATCTTAGCTACTATTAGCTGGTTTTGGGGATACCTTGTAGCATTATGTAAAGTAACAATGTAATACACAATGATCTGTAATCATATTATTATTAACAATAATTTTATTGGTGAAAATGAAATTCCCAATTTGATTTGATGGTGAGATTGTGCCTTACTATAGCTGTTCAGTGCACTGAATTCTTGTGTTGTAGAAGAAGGCTTCCAACAAAACATATTAGGTATTTGACTAGTATTTGACTAGTATCTCTCTAGTCTAGTTGTATAAATTCTGTGGCATGCTGAGATAGGTCTCTGGATTGTGGCCCTAGATATGCACCTGTCTGAAATCCAAACTGCATCTGCTGTGCAGGTGGAAAGTTGTTTGCTTTCACCATTACTTACTAACAGGAAGTCACTTTGCTTGAGCAGAATGTTGTGAGTCTGATAGAATTCCAGGCCTTATTGCTGTAACCTTGGCCATTGCTATTGATTGCAGACATGCCCCTCATTTACTTGTGTAAACACAAAAAGATTAATGATGTGGCATAGCACTATGTGAATTGAGTAAGAGATAAATAACTGTTCTTAGTCTTCTGGGATCTTGAGAAGTTTATACATAGACTGTGACCTGATGAAATGCATCTTGGTTCTGTTTAACTTCATGTTACCCGAGATTTGTGTCTTGGTCTTGTTAACACGCATTACCCATAAATAGATCATTGTGTGTGTTTTGGAATGAAAGATAGAAATGTGAACTCTGGTATATCTGTTCCAGTGCAGTTTGATCAATAGCCTATCCACTTTGGATTTAGAAAAGGTGCTCCCAAATCTCACATTTAGGACACATTTAGTTGTAGGACAAAAACCTATCGGAATCACACTCAAGTGTACATTCACTTATACCTGCAGTCTCGCTTCACTTCTTCACAGTTCCAGCCTACCTAAAACCACAAGGAAATGTAGAATAGATGAGAATACTGGTTGGTAAACTGTTCTCAAAGGGTGGTCATCAGTGACCTCTCTTCAGACTGGAGGGAGGTCTCAAGTGGAGTGTCTTGAGGTTCTGTTTACCCTTCCAACATTTTAATCAGTGACTTAGATGACGGGGTGGAGAGAATCCTTATCAAGTTTGCAGATGACCCAAAACTAGGAGGAGTGGCTCACATATTGGAAGATAGGAACAAAATTCAAAAAGACGTAGATAAATCAGAAAATTGGGCAGAAATTAATAAAATGAAATTCAGTAGTGGCAAATGCAACATTCTACATTTAAGCCAGAAAAACCAAATGCACAGGTATAGGATGGGGGATTCATAGCTCAGCAGTACTACATATGAAAAGGACTTTCGGATTATTGTTGATCATAAATTGAACATGAGCCAGCAGTGTCATGCAGCACCAAAACATGCAAATACTGTCTTAGCCTGTATTAATAAAAGCTATGGGAAGTACTAGTCCCACTATATTCTGTACTGGACAGGCCTCATCTGGAATACTACATTCCGTTCTGGGCACCTCATTTTCAAAAGGGTATAGACAAATTGGGGCAGGTTCAGAGAGAGGCAACAAAGGTTGATAAGAGATGTGGAAAACAAAACATATTGGGAATAGTTGAAGGAAGTGGTCTTGTTCAGCTTGATGTAGAGAAGACTGAGGGTGATATGATTGCACTCTTGTTGCTCCGACACGTAGGGCCAGGTCTAATTGTTTTAAATTACAGGAGGGTAGATTTTGATTGAACATCAGAAGGAGCATCTTGACAGTAAGAATGTTTTGGCAGTGGAACTTCTCTAGTTACCTAGAGAAGTGGTGGAGTTTCCTCCTTTGGGCATCTTCAAAAAAGAGCCTGGACTGCTACCTGGTGGGAGTGCTTTAGCTGGAGATCGTGCATTGAGCAGGGGGTTGGACTCAGTGACCCATAAAATCTCCTTTCAACTCTATGATTCTATGATTCTTTTACTGCTGTGCAATGGTTGTATAACAGTACAAGAATCATAAAATTGTAGAGTTGGAAGGGGCCTCGTGGACCATTGAGTCCAATGCCCCTGCTCAGTGCAGGATCTTGGTTGCATAAAGGAGCCAGTGCGGTGTAACGGTTTGAGCATTAGACTAGGACTCTGGAGACCAGGGTTTGAATCAACCATGGAAACCCACTCTCTCAGCCTCAGTCATGTTCTCTCAGCCTCAGAGGAAGGCAAAGGCAAATCTCCTCTGAAGAAATCTTGCCAAGAAAAGCCTGGATGGGGCCACTATAAGTTGGAAATGACCTAAAGGCACACAACAATAACAATGGTCAAGATGTTAATTCCAGATCTCTATTTTGTAGCCCCTCAACCCCCTAAGAGATGCTCTCCAAACCCACTTGGGTTTTTAAAAAGTTTTTTTTCCCAGTCCAAATATGCCTTCAAACCATCCCCCAAAACATGGCAGTTTGGGCCTTTGTCTCCTCAACTGCCCCTCCAAACTCCGGAAGAATGATCATCCCTTTTTTTCCCAGGTAAAAATGGAAACCAGAAGTGACATTGTGTCATTTTCGGTCATGCCAAGAGCAATGCTGCAGCCTACAGGGAAGCTGTGGTGTATAATGGTGATCTTCGCCCCCTTCACAGCTGTCCAGTCCTACCTTGCTGTAGTCTCCTGCTTCCTATCCCTTTGAATCCTTTTCCAGGCCCTTAAATGTGACTGGGTACCTCTGAACATTGTGACACTTGATTGAATAATATTATGTTGATTACAGGTGGTGAGAAGGGTGAGAATTTCGTCTCTTTGAGGTGCTTGTTAAAATAACAAATTTGCCCAGATTCACACATTTCCAGTGAGGTACTTAAGACTTTTACTCCAAGTCTCAAATCAAGTCTCAAGTCTCTACCTTCAAGTCTCATGTCGAGTCTCAAGTTCTTGCAAGATACTTTCAAGTCAAGTCTCAAGTCTGGGAGCCAACTTTATACTCCAAACTGTATTCCAGAATTTCTGGACAGAGTTGAATAAAGGCAGTTTTAATAATTTAAGCAGAGTTGGTCCTCTACTTCTGTGATTTTGCCATCTGCAGCTTCAGAAGTGGGGAATAGGATTCTTCTTATTCCCCATTATTGAAGCTTCAAGAGCTTTAGAAGGAAGGATCCTTCCTCCTCAAGTCCATTGCCTGTCGCATTTTCTGTTCCCCTCTGAGATATGCCCCCTGCACTCTGGGCATGAGTCTTGCCTTCTATTTTTAGGGAAAGTTTTAGAAAGTTCCTCCTATATGTAGCGGGGACAGGCTGCTGAGCAGACCTCAAGCCCATTTGCTGTTCCTTGTGAGAAATGTGTCCACACTTTGGGCTTGAGACAGATCGTCATGTGACCAGTAAGTTGTAAGGTTTCTGGATGAATGTGTTATGTTACTGAACCAAGGGCAGCAAGTCAGTCACTAAAAAGATGCTGTTGATCCATTTATCAGTCCATGCTTTGAGTCTTTTAACTCCTACATATCTAGGTTTGCATTCAGTTCTCTTTAGAAAGTCCCTCATCTTTAAAACCTGAATGATCAGGAGGTACAACCTAATCTTCTCTATTCTGGGAATGCGTTTGACTAGTGCAAAATTGAGGAAAAAATTGCTTTCAATTAATTTTTAAGAAGTTTAGTGAAGTTTGCAAATCATATATTCAGGATGGAAAGAATGTGAAATTTGACAAATATGAAAACGAAAGAAGGTGAAATCAACAGTTTTCAGTTTCTGGTGATTGAATGTTTTTCCGAAGTCCAGCTCTGGCACGTGATAACAGAATTCCAGAAGCCAAAAATGTTTGAAACAGGAACCAATGCTGCAATTAGCTGGCTTAGTCCCCTTTTGTGTTAATTGTAAGTGACTTTTTTTGAGAGAGAGAGACCTGAGGCTGTGTGCAAATGAATTCCTAATAGCTTCCAGCTGCTTTCATTTCCATTAGCCCTCCAGAAACCATGATGATTTATTGCTCTGCTTCCATGTGGTGTTGGCAAAAATATGCAATGGCAGACCGAAATAGGATCTACTGAATCTGGGCCAGAGCTTAGAAAAGTTACTTTTGGAGAGTATAACAAATTTCTGGTTTTTTAAGAATTGCTATCAATTTGTTGCATTTCTTAAAATTACACATGTACTGCTCCGTGTCCTCATTCCTTGATCAAGGCTGTTCCAAAGAACAGTGCATAGCATAAGGAGAGTTAGCTTCAGATCACAAGACAGAGGGTCATTTCCTTACTTATCTCTCTGTTCTTCCCATTTACAACTTAAAGCCTCAGCCAGTAACTAAAAAATGCAGCAACGCTTGCCAAAAAACCTAAGAATGCATATAGTAAAAGTAATGTTGGAATCCAGTACCTAATAAAGAATGAAACAGTGCAGGTGTGTTTAGGACTATTTTATCCAATAATGGCTTTGTCTTGACTGTTTTGCTTACTTCAGTTGAAGAATGTTATGATTCTGCAGAATAAATCCTCCATATTGTATGCAGACGCTGATAAAGCACTAATATATGAGGTTATTTGAAAGGGGAATATATGTATCTATGTAGCTTTTTTTTTTTTACCAATAGCATGTTTAGCTCCAACATTTTATCAGTTAATTGGGTAGATATATCAACTAAAAGCATTCTGATCATCTAAAAAGATGCCTTGGGGTTGAATGAGCAGTGTTTTCTCAGTTGTTTGTTATTTCTATAAATACTTGTTTAAAAAAAACACAGATACCAGCTCTTGTCGTAGATGTGGCCCTCTCTTTTACGCATAAGGGAAATGGCTGTTCAACGTAGGCACCAATCCTCAACTTACTGTGGGAAGAGGTCTGTTTGAACTACCATGGGGTACAAAGAAAGAAGAGAGATAATGGGGAACTGCTTCCATCGGCCTCAGTGAGTAGTTTTGGCTGCTAGTGCGGAGAGTCCTGGCCACACTCCAGCCAGTCATGATCATTGACTGGCTGTAGGAATCAGAGCTTCCATGGCGGACCTGTGTGAATATCTGCCTTGTATTGAGGCAGACTAGTGGTTCATCTGCCCCAATATTGCCAGTTCTGACTGGCAGTGACTCTCTAGCCTTTCAGACAGAATTCTTTCATAGCTTTACCTGGAGATCTCTGATATTTCATGAAAAATTTCCATCCGAAGATTAACCAGTTTATCTTCCAAAATTAAGTGAGATTGAATGTGTTCAAGACAGTACAGTGGACTTCCACAACAAGGATATTGATGGCTTTTTTGCACTACACTGTTATAGTGCTATTGTTCCACTTTCAATATCCTATGGAATCCTGGGGTTTAAAGTTTAGGGAGGGGCATTCAGAATTCTCAGCCAGAGAGCTCTTTGGCCTCAGTAAACTACAAACCCCAGAATTCCATAGGATGTTGAATGTGGAATAATAGCACTACAGTGAAGTGCGGAAAGGCCCTGAGTTCCTTCTCTGGTTTGCCTACCTGTTTACATTAGTGGGCCCATCCTGGGCTCAGTCTCAATGTCTGAACAATCTTGGGAGCAGTATCTACTGCTTCATATGAATGTATCATTTAAAAAGAAAACATGATTCTGTTCTACAAACCTATTTTATTTTAAATTACATGCATGTAGATTTTAATATCAATCAATTAAGACTCATAAAGTTTATCAGTTGATGGGTAGCATCCCTAATAACTGTATGCCAAGGTTATTTTGTAGTATCATCAATGACTTGAATGAAGGAGCGGAGTACGTGCTGATCAAATTTACAGATGATACCAAATTGGGAGGGGTTGCTAATACACCAGAGGACAGGATCAAAATTCAAAATTACCTTGACAGATTGGAGAGCTGGGCTAAAGCTAACAAAATGAATTTCAACAGAAAGAAATATAAGGTCCTGCAATTAGGCAGCAAAAATGGAATGCACAAATATAGGATGGGGGACGCGTGGCTGGATGGCAGTACATGTGAAAGGGATCTAGGAGTCTTGGTAGATCACAAGCTGAACATGAGTCAGCAGTGTGATGCAGCAGCCAAGAAAGCCAGTGCGATTCTTGGTTGCATCAATAGGAGTATGGTGTCTAGATCGAGGGAGGTAATGGTACCACTCTATTCTGCTTTGGTTAGACCTCATCTGGGATACTGTGTCCAGTTCTGGGCACCTCAATTCAAGAAGGATATTGACAAACTGGAGCGTGTCCAGAGGAGGGCGACCAAAATAGTGAAGGGTCTGGAAGCCATGTGCTATGAAGAACGGCTTAGGGAGCTGAGTATGTTTAGTCTGCAGAAGAGAAGGTTAAGAGGGGACATGATAGCCATGTTTAAATGTTTGAAGGGATGTCATGTTGAGGAGGGAACGGGCTTGTTCTCTGCCACTCCAGAGACTAGGACAAGGAGCAAAGGATTCAAGCTGCAGGAAAGGAGATTCCACTTGAACCTCAGGAAGAACTTCCTGATGGTCAGAGCTGTCCGGCAGTGGAATATGCTGCCTGAATGGAGTGTGGTACAGTCTCTTTCTTTGGGGATTTTTAAGCCGAGGCTGGATGGCCATCTGTTGGGAATGCTTTGATGTGTGTTCCTTCATAGCAGGGCATTGGACTTGATGGTCCCTGTAGTCTCTTCCAACTTTATGATTCTATGATTCTATTAAGCCATAATCAAGACTGTTTTATAGCATTAGACTTCCACAAAGCTTTGTGTGAAGAGAAAATTGAGCAATTGTGTATCTTGTACAAATGAAAGCTGATCATTTCTTGCTTCTGAATGTCTATAAAACATTTGTTGGTGGTGAGGACTACACTGGGCAGTCCAGATCTTGTAGATCAGTTCTGCTTTGGTTCATCAGAAGTTAGAATTACTGGTTTTTGTGTACTAACACATGTTAAACTGCTAGATATGTTGGTATTCCCACCTCACTGCACTTACAAAGAAATTACATCAAATCATCCCAAGAATGATAATGCAGTAATAAAGCATTACATTCTGATTTTTGGAAATAGTTGGGACAGTGGCTGATTGCTTCCTCTTTTTTGTCTCCCAAACATATTAGAGTATTTTCTTGTTAATGAAAACATGAATGGAAAAGAAAGTCTTGAGTTTTAGTGAATGTTTGGAGTGGTTGTATCATGTGTGCAGAAGGTACTGCTGTTTTAGCCCACTTGTTGTTGTGTGCCTTCAAGTCATTTCAGACTTACAGCAACCCTAAGGCAAATCTATTATGAGTTTTTCCTAGCAGAATTTGTTCAGAGGGAGTTTGCCCTTGCCTTCCTCTGAGGCTGAGAGAGCATAACTTGCCCAGTAACTTGTCATCTACCAGGTTTCCATGGCTGAGCAGGGATTTGAACCCTGCTCTCCCAGTGTGCTAATCCAGCACTCAAACTGCTAGACCACACTGGTTCTTTCAGCCTACTATTTCTCAAAAGAGATTTGTTGTTTAATCCCAAATTTTGATATGCCACCTCCTCCACCTCCATGTGCATTCCCCCACAGCGGTTGGCACAGAAAGCTGTCAGCAGATTTTCCCTCCCCACCCAACCATTTTGTTTCCCTTTTTGTTTCTTTCACTTTAAGGATTAAGTCAGTAGACAATTCCTTGCAGGTGCATGTTTGTGTTTTCTTGCTCAGCAGTATGCCTACTACTGCTTGTCATCAGATGTAGTGGATTAATGAGGCTGAGGATTGGTGTCTCCAAGTGAAGCAAGAAACGAAACTTTTAGAAAGATTCATAACTCAGTCGGCTAATACAAGATGAGGAGCAAGCAACAAGAGGAGCTGGTCTAGAGCCAAATACCAAGCCCATTTGATATTGCGTTGGCCAGAGGTTTGCTGTCAAAAATGCTGATGAATGCCACAAGGCAATTTCATATCTGCCAGGTTTTGAAATGCAGAACAAGGAGACCTGGGCTGCAATCATGGGTGGAAATTCAGCCTGATCCCTAGGTGTCCTTGCTTCAAAAACCGTATTTGCTGGAGTATAAGACTCACTTTTTTTCTGAAAAATACTTTTTGAAAATGAGGTGCGTTTTGTCCACAACTTTGTGTTATACACCAGCAAATAGTATTTGCCGGCATATAAATGGGGTGTGTCTTACATGCTGGAACATATGGTAAATTGGACTGTACTAGGGGCGATTATTTCAGAGTGAACACAATTGTGAATAGGCTCATTTTGCCTCATATTGCTTAAATTGGAATTTTTCTCCTCCTGTTTGCTGCCTCTCTGGTTTGAGTATAGTTGTAATCACTTCCAACCTGGGAGAAACCAAGTGCATGGGACTACAAAGCCCATTTCCACTGTCATGACTGTTGGGATGATAGGATTTCACATAGCTGGAGTGAGAAGGCTGTGCTAGAATATGAAATGGATATTTTAAATGGCTTGGTAGTGCTTTTTGTTCTACTTTAAGGCTACAGACACAGACAGTAGAAAAAGGTGGGAAACGAGCTGTGAGTGGAAATTCTTTCAAATGTATACTTCCTTGTTTTCACCTCTTCTGATCTTGAAGTTGTTTTCATCCCAGGTTCCAAAACTTTCTTAGTCTTTCAAAACTATTACATTGTGGTTTTTTTCCTCTCCGTTGCTGCTATGTTTTATGTTGCATTAAGGATTTAATGGTTTTATCTTCTGTATACTAGTTTTTTTATGCTGCAAGTGGTCCCAAGTTTTGCTAGCAGACAAATTTCATCAATTACCAAATGCTTCAGAGGTGTTCTCCCATTCTGTGGGAGAGACACCTGTCATATTAGAAGTGGTGGCTTGAATGCTGCAGATGTGAAAGAGTAGAGTTAGAAGAGTCACTTCCTTGGACTCCCAATTCCCAGAATCCCCCAGAAAGCATACTTAGAAGCCATGGTGGCTGGGGATTCAAGAGTTGTAGTCAAAAATAGTGACATTTCTGAACTCTGCAAGGGAAGCTGCCTGGCATGGAGTGTGTCACCTAAACAAGAATATGAAACTTTCTTTGTTGTTCCTGTGGTTGAAGGATATAGCAAAAGATTCATGAAACAGTAGTGATTTTCGTGTCATTTCTAGTTGGAAAGTGGCTTACTCTGGAGCTAAAATGGCTCAGAGGAGGCCAAAAATATGAACTTTTGGGGGCAAATGGAATTCCTTTTTTTTAAAAGAGGAGCACATCCCTCCAAGGACTTCTGAAGTCACTGCCACCCTGTAACATTTGACCCCTGTGTTAAAGGAACTGTAATTTATTCCAGTTCTACTTAGCTAGCTGATTAGCCAATACCTAAGCCTCTGCCACACAAATCTAGACAAGCACAGTGCAAATATGAGGAGACTCATGTTGTAAATCACAGCTCCAATCCCATGACATCCTAACACATGTTTGCTAGGCAGAGGTAGGTTTTGGATATGAAGCAAGATGTTGTGCCCTACAGCTATTTATTCTTTTTTCTTGGTTGAGATACTCAAATTTATTATTTACTCATTTCTTTGCTCTGGGGCTGTTTGGGTGAAGTGCTTTTAAAAAAAATATATTACAGGCTTTAAAAGACAAAATAAAACTTTGGCTCGGCAACTTTCTTAACAGTCAGTTTTTCCAGGGGGGGACTGCTTTATTCCTGTCAAACAATGTGCTTTTTCAGGCAAGAAATGAGAATGTCCCAGGTTTTGATTTGACCAAAAGTACGCTAGCCTCTGTGCAGAGTGTGCACATCTATGGAGTCATTTTGAAGGTTTCTCTGTTAAGTTGCTGAAATGAATTCGTATTTTGTCTGCCCCCTGGCCTTGAGTGTTTGGTTCTCTTGTTTTCTTGGCACAAAAATAATGACAAAAGAGTCCTGTTTTAAAGACACCTTCATAGGAGATTTGATTTGCACAACACTTCCTCTTCAATGCTCATTAGTATGATTCTGTCAACAGCCTGGGGTGGTGAAGGGTAGGTGAATCTCATACTTCAGAGGTGCATGAAACCCACACAGGATTGGGTGCTACTTCTCAAATTAGCTGGTAGCTGAAGCTTGCTTTCCCACCCTATACTTCTGAGTTAAATGTGAAGGCATGCTTAGCATCAGAATATATTCTCCATTCTCTCAAATCCCAGTATTTCTCAGTGTAGCTAACAATAGCTTGTTACATTTTAAAATACTGGTGGCCAATTAAACAGATAAAAGCTATCAACAAATCCACCGTAGTTTTATACCTAGAAAAGCTTACGTTAGGACCAGAGATTAGAAAAGCCACTTTTTTGGACTACAGACCTCCAAATTTCTCCAAATTTCATGTTGTAGCTATCCCTGATTCTCATGTGAAGGACTCAAAGTTTGAAAAGTTATTTTTGGGGCTATAACTCTCAGAATCTCCCAGCCAATGCTTAGGAAGGGTACTTGGTGAGACTACAGCTCACATAATCTCCAGCAGACACGATCACTGGCTATACAGACTGAGTATCCCCTTATGTGAAATGCTTGAGACCGGAATTGTTCCGTATTTCAGATTTTTCCAGATTTTGGATTACAGTACCTTTTTGGAACAGCTTCATGTTTGCTACTTGTGTTGTGTGTGAGACGTGAGGCTGAAGAGAGACTGAGGATTTGTGAAATGGTGGGAATTCAGGCGCAGTGTTCGGCACTAATCCGTTTCTCCTACCAACACACAAATCCTCAGTTTCTCTCTTTTTGCCACCAGTCGCCCACTTCTGCCTTCGAGATGGCCACTGTGGCACTTTTGCTCATTTGTCTCTCAGATCCTCAGTCTCTCTCTTTTTGCCACCGGCTGTCCACTTCCACATTTAAGAGGGTGGCTGTGGCACGCTTCAGATCTGAGGGACGAACAAGCGGGAGTTTCTGCAGCTTCCACATCAAAGGTAGAAACTGAGTGGCTGGTGACAAAAAGAGAAAGACTGAGGATCTGAGAGACAAACGAGCAGAAGTACCACAACAGCCACATCAAAGACAGAAGCAGGGAGCTGGCAACAAAAAAAATCCATTTTTGCAGGTTTTCAGATTTATAGGTAAGAGAGGCTCAGCCTGTATTACCTGGAAATTCAGGGAGTTGTAGTTCAAAGAGTAACTTTTCCAAGTTCTGGTAAAAATAACATACCCTACTTTCACAAGAATCCAGCCACCATTCTGGGCCTGTCTTCTCTGAAAGTGGGTAATTTTGTAATGGTTCTGTATCTCAGGAATTGGCAGCTGTGTGGGCAGCCTGGGGCCAATTTCCCTCCCTGATCCCCATCCCAAGTTTCATTTACCACCACCCAGTGCATGCCCAAATATCTCTGCTGCCCTGCCTTTTTCCTATATCACGTCCTATTGCCATTTGGAAAGCAAATAGGAGAAAAGGAAGAATTTGAGGGGGTGGAGGTGCAATCCTGGATCAGAAAACACCTGAAAATAATGCAAAAAATTAAAAATGAGACAGTTGGGGAGTAAGGGGGGGCTTTAAAGGCTACAAAAATGGGATCTGGAGGCCACATGTATATTTTTCACACTTTTGCTGTCTCTGCGTAGACTCAGCAAACCCCCTTGATAAAGGCTGATTAGAAGAAACGAAGGGGCCAGATCAGGGAATCATTGAGAGATGTAGCACAGAGATCCTGTAGGAGCCTGATCAACTGTTACACTTTTATCATGCCCTCCTTTCAAAGAGCTACAGGGAACGTACATGGACGTGCCCATCTTTTATCCTCATGGCATGCTTAGAGTTCTCTTGCCTCACTCTCTTGTGTTCTGACTCATACGTAGTTTGACCGTTGCTGCAACAGTTAATCAGTCAGGACCCCAAGGGAAAAGGCAAAGAGCAGAAAAGCTTCTTCTCGTTTCTAGTATTAGTTTCTCAGACCCATCGCAGCTTGTTAACATTAGGATGCAAGAAGCTGCGTTTGCCAAAATTCCAGTATGGATTGTTGAGGGAGTTATTTACTTAGTCAATTAATTTTATTATATGGATACAGCCCACAGACTAAATACCTGCAGAATTACAGAATGAGATCGCCAGAAATTCTATACTCTGATTAAGCTTTCCTGCATTAGCTGGGTTAATTTACTTGGCCTCCCATTGAGCTATCAATAAGATGATAGTAACTCGTTGCAAGCTTTATTGCCTGATGTGAATTTTTGACCATAATTTTCCTTTTGGTGTTTTGTTGTGCTTTGCTGTATCTCTATTTGTTTTCTTTTATTCTGTGTATCTTTTATTGCTCTCATGATTCTCCCCTGCTTTCTTATTTTAAAGGAATCTAAAGAAAACAAAATGGTGGCAGTGCTACTGGTTTCACCCATCTTAGGTAATAGCCAAACCTTTTGTAGATTCAGAGCACCAGCTGACAGCCGTCTTGCCCTGATAACCATTTTGACAATGACAGCCACCAGAATGGAGGGGCATTCTAACAGTAGTTTGAACATGACGAGCCAGTTCGCTACTATTTTCTCTGGCACCAGACCCATTAAATGTTTAATATGTTTTTCAACAAGGTGGTCTCAGTAGTCTTCAGCCATGAACAGCAGCAGAATAGAATGTAATAAACATCAGGAAACAGAGACAGAGATTTGTTTTATATTCTGGGCAGTGCCACAAAATTGTTGGCACAGTATAAATGCCAAATTATAATCATTATGATATTGTTCCACCTGTCAGAGTACCTGAGTGAGTGGCTGTCTCTAATAATTTTATCCCTTCTATTTCTTCCCAGACGCAGTGACCCCGTGGGCCGACCACACTCCTGGCATTCAGCCAAGTTCATAGAGAACCAACCCGATCTCAGTATGATGCAAATATCTCAGGGCATGATTGGCAGTCCTTGGCACCAAGCCTACCATTCCAGGTAAACCTTACAGCGCCCTGGCCACAAACTTGCCTCCAAGAAATAGCGTATTATTCACTTCCCAAACAAGGAAGAGAACATTTTCTTCTTTGCTCTGAGCAATAATCTGCTGCGTTCTTACACTGTTTCCCTTCAGTCTTCTGGGCTTTAACTGCTGGATGCTGGAGTTCACCACTGCAGAACAAGAAGCACAGTACTTCCAGTGTTCAGATAGGCACCCTCAACGTTTCTACAATATTTGAAAAACCCGTCATTCATTAAGCATGTCCAACATTCACTCCTGGTTGCAGGATCTTGCAGATCTTGTTCTTGGACGATCTTTTGTCTGGAAACACTATATTATAGAACAGTAAACAAAGCTATGTGTATGCTGCTCTAAAAGCAAAATGAAAATCTGAATTTGCAGTGGATGAATGCAAATTTTGTACATTTGCTTGCGCATTTGGTTTTTCTGCATAATTTTTGTGCTTGTGCTACTCTTTGAAAATTTGCTAAGTTTGCAAGATTTAAATGTGTTATTATTATTGGACACAAATATATATATATATATGGGGGTATTATAACTGATTATATGGAAATGCTGCATGCTCCTTACTCTGCGTTTCCAATTTATGTGTATGTGTATGTAGTTATTCAAGGGATCAAAAATAACACATCTGTGAAGTGTTAATGATATTGCCCTCCTCTTCAATTTGTCAGTCTTTCCATCTACTTGTACATCTTGCATTTCTGGCAGTTTCTGAATCTCAGTACCAGGATAGTGGCTCTCCCTCCTCCACAACTGAGCCACTGGAATGTGAAACCTCCTGTGAAAGCTAAATACTGGCACCACGAGTAATTTATTGAGATCAAAGGAGCCATGGGATGGGAAAGCAGGAAGAAACTCTAGGATTACAAGGAAGGTGGGGGGAGAGAAGCCATTTCAGTTGGAACGTGTGTTCTCTTTCTCTCCTTCTCCATGACACCCTTGCACAAATCATCTGGCGGAGCCATTCATGCTATCCCAGGGTGCATTTTTCTTTTTCTTTTTCGGCCGAAGTCTGGCACAGATTCCAAGCCCCAGATTTGTGCTGTCTTTGTCATATATCTGCTGGCAAAGTTGCTTTTTCTCCAGGTGTTTCCACTCTGCAGAGCGCCAGTGGCATCTAGTGGTCAAATTGCCAACCCTCCTATATTGGTATCTGTCATCAGTAATAGATGAGAGCTATGAAGCTCTCTGTTGGAGAGGTCAAGCTCTCAGGGACTAAGATTATTCATCCCTTTGTTTGAAAAGACAACAAATGGCACAAACAGCTGAGGAAATTAACTTTTAAACAAGAAGAATGACTAGTTTTGTTCAAGCCATTCGTTCTCTTCGTCATCTCCTCTGGCCTGGTTTCTTTCTCATCTCATGTACTCCTACCTGACCTGGCAAAACTGTTCAGTCCCAGGATAATTAGCTTGCTGCATTTTTTTCTCCTTTATATGGGGTCTTTTTGTGCAGTGGGGAAATCAGCTTTAGGTCAGAAGCCATCAGTGAAAAGAGGTTGTGGAACAGGAAGAAACTGGGTGACAGTTGAGAAGAGGAAGAAAGGAGTGGTTAGTTTGGTCTCATTATTCCATGTCCCTGTAATTGTCAAAGCAGAAGTTGGGGATCAAGTGCAGCTGAATGCACAAGGAATTTTTCAGAGGGCCAGTCAGGATGAGCTTGGTCAAGGTTGCTTACCATGAGTTGACCAAGACTATGCTGCTCTGTGAAGTGGGCTGGCAGTGCCAGGGTCAGGCAGAGTTGTGTAACCAGCTATCTTTGAATCCAGACTTGGCATGGACTAGAGTTCAGTTTATGAGGATATAACCAGAGCTAGGGCATAAGCTGTAATTGGAAGGAGGGCTTGAACTGCACACTTAACTGGACAAAACAGAAGGCACTAAATCAGCAGGAGCAGGGTACGCATCTAACATTTATGCCAAGACTGGCCAATCCAGAGACTTTATACTGTCTGCCAATCACAGGATTAGTGACCATCATATGCCTTCAAGACTGTCCTAGTTGTGGTGTTGAGATAATCTTTTTTAGAGCAGTATTTGCTACGTTTCTGAGAGCTGAGACACAATTTCCATCGGAGACAAGGGATAGAATTTGAATCCAAAATGAAAAAGGGGTTTTCCTGAGCTTGAGAGAGCCCTGATGAGGAGGGTTATAGATGGATGAGAATCTTTGCGGCTCAGGCTTATTCTGCATTAGAAGTGTTGATGGATTGTGCAGAAAATATACAGAATAACAGAAATGTTATTTTCTGTGCAGAAAGCAAGTTTATTAAACAGAAAATACTGTTTTCTACACACACACACACACACACACACACACACACACAGAGAGAGAGAGAGAGAGAGAGAGAGAGAGAGAGAGTTTCTCACATTGGGGAGATGATGTTTATCTATGTCTGTATCCCACATTTTCCCCAAGACTCAAGGCAGCTTGGTGTGTTGGGTGCCTTCAGGTTGTTTCTATTTATGGCATCCCTAAGGTGAAGAACGTATCACTGGGTTTTCTCGGCAAGAAGTTGTTCGCTTTTGCCTTCTTCTGAGGCTGAGACAGAGACCATAGGACTAGCCCAAGGCTGTTCATTGAGTTTCCATGGCTAAGCAAGGATTCAAACCCTGGTCTCCCAACACTCCCAACAATAATCCAACACTCAAACCGTTAAACCATGCTGGCTGTCTCATAGTAGCTTACAAATTAGAATTTAACCATAAGATAGTTACATTATTTGTTATTGCCCATGAGAGTGAAATCTGTGAAGATGTATGTCTCCACTGGAGACAGATATTGAAGCTTACCAGTAGTAAGAATATGGTGTACAAATAAGAAAGACCTGCTGAGTCAGTGCTCCTGAGTAGAAAGAGGCAAATTTCAGAAGTTTCTCACCAAGAGAACTATTGCTCCCTTTGAGGCCAGGTCTCATTTCTACTGCATCTCTGCATTAGGAATGGCTGTAGAATCAAATCAGACATGTTACAGAGATGGAGAAGAGTGAATTGTTCCCAGGAGAGGCTGATCAGAAGGAGGCAAGACCTGGATTAGGAAATCAGTCAGATACACGGAACTTTTTTGGTTATTTATTCATTAATTTCTCTTGAGGTGCTAGCAGTTCTTTTATGGCATGCTAAATATGCCCCCCTGCACCTGGAAAAGGTTGGGAATGACTCCTCTTGAGGAAATAATGCCATTTCTCACATTTTGCAATTAGAAGAATTCCTTTAAAGCAACACTGGTAGACTGCACAGTAGTTTTCTGAATTTGGTAGCTGGACAGGAGAAGGAAGTGAGAATCAAGACAGTTCTTTGCAGCCCTTAAAAACTGTAAAAGGCAAAAAAAAAAAAAGGGAGGGGAGATAATAAGCCTTATGTATCTTTAAGCACTGAATTTGACATGTCCAGTCCTTCTTCCCCAAGGTCATTCCAAACTGGGCTCAGATCCCTCTTGAGTTTGGGCACAGTTCAAAATTGGCCACTTTTTGCCTCACTGAGCTGCAGGCCTTTCCTGCAACTCCTTATTACTAAATTAAAATGAGGTCTTGGGAGGTACAGACATGGGTCTCAGTGGCATTGAGATACACAGGATATATGGTTTCCCAGCTACCTGGTAACAATATGAGGTGGTTGATTTGTATTCCTATGATCTTAACAGTTCATCATTCCAGTTTTACGTATCATGAATCCTAATAACAGTTTGTTCTACTAGTTGGTGGTAGGAGTTGTTGGGACATGAAGACAAATTGTCCGTGTTCTGCATCTTAGCAGTGTACCAACTGGTTTTAAGGCTGGCCCATCTTCCAGTTCACCAAGATTGTATGATGGAAATAAATGTCAAGGAATCAAAGGAGCCCTCCAGGAAAGCAATGGCAATTGGATGGTTCGTGCCTTTCTTCCTGTATATGAGTCTCCTTGACAAGTAGTGTTGTCATATCCTTTTTGTAACAGTCTTTGAGACCCTTGACAGTGGAACTCTTTCCTTGATGAGAAACTCAGTTGGTGCCTTTTTAGAACTGCTGTGGTTTCCCTGAAATCTACCCGCCCCCCATCCCTCACTGCCTCCTTTCCTGTCATGTCTGTTTAGTTTTCTCACAGCAAACAAAATGTCTCCAGTCCAGTTGGAGTTTCCAGGAAGACTGCCAGGGTATAGCCTTCACCTCCATAAAAAGAAAAGCAATGGGAAAAAAGAAAAAGAGGCGGAGAGAGAGAGATTGAGATAGAAGGGAAATTCCTCCAGCTTCTCTTACTTTAGTGCTCTTCTTCTCTCTCTCTTTCTTTTGGTCTTACACTCATGATGTCTGGATATTTTGGTGATGTTTAGGATGCTTTTGATGGATTGCAGTGGGTGAAGTAGATGCACTTGGACTTCCCTGCAAAGCCTCTGTTGCTTGCAATCTCCCTCTGTTTTTTTTTCCTTTCCTTCCTAGTGATAAATAAGAGACATATGTTACAATGTCAAATGGTTCTTCCTAGCAAATCAGGATGACTGCAGGATGACTTAGAACAGAGCAAGGCCCAAATATGGGTTTTCTTCTGTTCCTCTAGAAACTAAACATATCCCTCGGAGTCCCTTTATAAGCCATACAGCTCTGTCTCTTGGTTGCATGTTAAAACTAACTTCTGTTTGTCTCTCCCTTTCTCTTTTTCTCCTGTCTTCCTGTATCCAGTTCCTCCACAAGTGATCTTTCCAGCTATGACCATGGCTATTTAAGAAGAAGCCCTGACCAGTACAGCTCCAGGGGGAGCATGGAGAGCTTGGACCATACCCCTGCGGGGTACTCCCAACACCCCTGCCACCTTTCACCTGCCAAATCAACCAATAGTATCGACCAGCTTGTCCATCTCCACAGCAAGAGGGATTCAGCCTACAGCTCTTTCTCAACCAACTCCAGCATCCCTGAATATCAAGCGCCTGCATTCAGCAAGGAGCGGTCTTACTCCATGGAGAATGTGCATTCCCGAGGCAGACTGCAGGAGGGGGGAATGCGGCAGGCAGATATCAGGTACATTAAAACTGTCTACAATGCCCAGCGAGGGGTTTCAGAGGAATACGAGGTCAGGTCCTCTGCTCTCCTGCCAAGTTGTGAAACCCAGGCTAAAGGTTATAGCTCCAGCAGGTTGCAAGGGTACAACAAGTGCCCACAAACCCGGAGTTCGTCTGACAGTGAAAGCCTGTACGTGAAGGGTCCTCCCCTGCCACCAACTCGTAGTGATAGTTACGCAGCAACAAGGCACCACGAGAGGCCCAGCTCCTGGTCAAGTCTGGAACGTAGGAAGTCATGTAGGACTCATCCCAAAGGTGCTTGGTCTCACCTGGGCCAAGGCACTCCTCCACCAGGACAGGTCCAGAAATCTATGTTTGTAGAAGGACAGCTCCACACAGTGGTGGAGAAGAGCCCTGAGAGTAGTCCTACGGTGAAGCCCAAACAGGTCTACTCACAGGCAGCTCAGCCAGGGCAGCCGTTACTTCCTACTAGTGTTTATCCTGTTCCTTCACCTGAGCCACACTTTGCTCAGGTCCCTCACCCTTCTGCGAGCAACAGTGGGATGCTTTATCCAGCACTTGCCAAAGAGAGTGGGTATGCACCACCTCATGCTCCTTCTCCAACTTCATACGAAAAGGCTGCTTCCTGCAGGCCACATTCTGGATTAGGTGAGAATGGAAACCAAACCATTCCTAACAAGGCTGCCATCTTCTACCAACCTGAATACATACCATCAGTGGCAGGGAAGAAGAAAGAGGTGGGAGACACAGCTACAAAATTTGTCGCGTACAGAGCTCATCCTCAGGCCTATGCAACATCTCCGAGACAGGATGAATCAGAGCCTCCCTACAAGGCAGTATCCATAATCCAGGAAAACATAAGAAATCCTCAGCACACTAATCATAGTGCTCAGCCACGGCTGTCCCAGTCAAGGCATGTGAATGATGGCAAAGCCCACTTCCAGGCAAAGGACTGTGGTTCAGGAGAGCAGCCAGAAGCCAAGAATCCTAACCTGCAGAGAGATTCCACAACACAAAACCAGTGGAGCGCCAATAAGGCCAAACAATATGGCTTTTCTTCCTTGCAAAACATCCCAGAGAGCACCGCGTTGCAAAACAGCATGGAGCTGAAGGAGGTGCAGCCAAGTAAGAGTTACTCTGGGGCCAGATGGCATTTTATAAACTACTGTAGCCAAGAAGAGAAGGAAAGCCAAGGGCAAATCACTGAGTACTGGCAAGACAGAGAATGGCAAGCCTTGGAAGCATGTCGGGATGCCACAGAGCATCCTCATGGCGTAGAGCCAAAGTATGAGGAGCCTTCTTCTTCATTAGTCCCAAAGTCATCAGATTTCAGCACTCGTCGATTCAGTTCTAGCAGCACCCAAAGCATTCAGAACTCTCAATATAGGAAAATGGAATCTAGGAAAGCCCGATGTTCTGTTCTGGAAAAGGTCAACAAGATAGAGCAACGTGAACAAGGCAGTCAGCGGTCACAGAATTTGAATGCAAACTGTTTGGGCCAGAATTATGGGTCAAACAAGCCTAGCCTGAATGCTGTTGAGGAGATCCGAAACAGGCGTAACTCTCAAGAGCACAGCCAATTGCTCGATGAACATGGCAGGGTGACCAGTGCAAACAGCTCAGTGCAGACCCCACATGTGCACCATCCGAGTGAGAGAGGGGCTGGCAAAGCAGAGAGGGCTAACTGGCATTCTTCAGAGCAGCAGATGGCAGCAACAACTGCTGTGTTAGCAGTGTCACCAGAGCAGAGCCTCTATCACAGCGGGCCCTCCGAAAAAGAGTCACAGAAACAGACTGGGCAGCTGCAGCGGAGCAGAAGTACCTTCCAACTGGTGGAGGAGCCTGAGAGGGAGATCATATGGAAAGTTAATGTCCAGGACATGAACAGCTCACAGCTGGACATCCCCTTTAGCAGGACATACAGGAACAGTATTAAAGATGCCCAGTCAAAGGTTTTGAGAGCCACCTCCTTCAGGCGCAAGGACCTCAACGTTAGCTCTCCAGTTGGAAAGGAGCCGAAAAGGAGTATACAGAGGCCAGCTTCAGCACACCTTGGGATGAGAAGCACTGCAGCATCTCCACATACCCCAAAGGAGAGACATAGCATTACACCAACAGAGACAAAAATGGATTATACTAATAAAGAAAGTCTTCCCGGGCCTCTGCACGTACCTCGTATTGGGAGTAGGAAGCGCCTGACAGCTGAACAGAAAAAGAGGTCGTACTCTGAGCCAGAGAAGATGAATGAAGTGGGCGTGTCTGACTGTGAGCTCTCTCCGTTCTCCCTCCAGAAGAAAGTCCTCCAGTTTGTTTTTCCAGAGAACACAGTGGCTGACAGACGCAAGATCTTTGAGCGAGAGAACAAGGCTTGCTCCACCATCAACCTGTCCAAGCCAGAGCTGAAACAGCTGCAGCAAAATGCGCTGGCGGATTACATTGAACGCAAAACTGGGAAACGCCCATCTTCTGCATCTCAGGATACTGGCTTCCCACGCGAGGGTTCTCAGATGCCATACTTGCAAACGAGTGGCCAAGATGGCCAGTCTTTATCCTCATCTTCCAGCATGAATTCTCTTCAGGAGCAGAGTCTTTTCCATCATAAGGAGTCCGTAGAACGGGTGTCTAGAACAGGGCGTGGTGTTGCTACTCTTCCTCCTGGGCTCACAGGCTGCTTTGATGTCAATGAATTTGACAATAAGAAGACAGCCCACACAAACAGCAGTAGCAGCAAGAGCTCTTTTCCCAATTGGCTGAAAACAGATAGACACCATGAGCACAGAGCCAATTTGGAGCTCAGTAAAAGCACTCAGACCGATCTTGACATATGCAACCAGCCATGTCCTGATAATCAAACCATGGAGAAGAAAGCACACAGCAAGAAACCTGGGAAGTCAGCTTCTGCGGAGGACTTGCTGGATAGATCAGAAAATCAGGCAGTAACTGTGCACATTCGATCCAGGTCATCTCCCACGGCAGATAAGAAATGCCAGGTAGGTAGAGGATATGGGGTTTCTTTGGTATTACCTTTACTGTCTCTTGGTTATTTGTTGGTTCTTGTATTATCTGGCATTATTCTGAAATGCAAATAAATGCATCCAGGTGACCATGAACAGAAGAACAGATAGCATTTAGAGGCCACTCTGTCCTTTGCTGTGTACTAAGGAATTTCCACATTTGTGTAGAGTATTTTGTTTCCTAGGACTGGAGACCTCTGAAGGGTTCTGGACTATGGCTGTAATGGGTTAAACCCATTTCTTGGACAGTCCACAGTTAAGTGAATGGCAATTGTGCAGGAGAATACTTGTGATTTTGCATACCAATCGTTCATTTTCATGGAGCTTGGAGTGAAAAAGGTGGACTGTGCAGTTTTTTAATGAGATATATTACTTCTGCATAGTTTGTTTTCAATCATATGAGTCTTGCTGTTCTTCCTGGGTACTCAGGATTTCATCCAGCACTTCACTTACATTTGTGGAAGGGTAATTTTGGATATCATTCTTACATTATATCTTCACAAGAAACCTGTAAGGAGGCTGAGGTCAAAGAGAGAGAGTGACTAGGGCAAAGTCACTCACCAAGCTTCAGGGTTGTCTGTGAATTTGACTGTAGGTCTCCCCATTTCAGATTGAAGACTGTGGGTAAAATCCTGTAATGTCAAGCTGCTTGTGAAAAAGACTTGGTAAAATCAGCAATTTGACAGTTACACCACTTATGCTGGGAGGTACACAAGCAGCAACTACAGGCATGTGGCCCTAGCCGCCCGCTACTCTAGTGTACCATCAGCCAAGGAAAGAGTAAACACCTGTTACACAGTGCCTTATGCAGGCCAGTTCTTTGCAGTAATGGTATCAATTTGGTGCCTGACAGAGTTGTATGTAGAATTATGGGAGGATGGCTTGGGCAGTCTTCTGCTGAAAAGGCACAGGTGATTTCTCAAGCCACCCTTCCCCAGGGGCGTCAAATTCAATTTCATCTTGGGCCACGTCAGCGTTATGGTTGTCCTCAAGGGACCGGTTGTATCTGTAAGACTATATAAATGTGTCTACTCTTTTATCATGTTAAATAACTGCCTCTGCATTCGATTATTACTGGTTTTTAAACTGCCTTCACTCTGAATCAACTTTTCTTTTCTTGGACATTTTGGGACTATCTGATTGTAGTTTATGGTCCCTGTACCTCTGTAAAGTGACATAGAATTGGTCAGTATACCCAAAATATACCACTTTCTGCTTCCCAGACTCTCTTTGTACCTCTTTCAGCCCCCCATGCAATGGCCACATGAAATGGCCTGGCGGGCTGAATTTGGCCCGCAGGCCTTGTGTTTGATATCTGTGCCATAGTGTCTTAGTGTCCTGGCTCTGAAGATTCGTCCAAGCCAGGCTTTGAAGAGATAAGCAATTCCATGTAGAGCTACCCAGGTGTTCTGCTCTGCTGAAACTGCATAGCATCTCATGGTAGATGCCTTTGCTGTGCACTAGCTCTCAAATTGTCTTACCCTTACCCTGACAGCAAAATACTTTCCATTAGTTGTGCGTCCAGCTGCTGTTTTGTTAGTTTGTTTTCTGTTATGTTAGTTTGTAAAGCACAATTTGGGAGAACAATCCCCTCTGTCTGTTGAGAGTGTTTAGAGCAACACCAGTAATTAGGATTCAGAAGGCAAAACAAATACGAAGAAGGTTTTTCCCACCACCACCAGGTACTTCAGAAGACAATCTGGGAAACCATTTGTTCCGAATTTCATGTGTTGAGACAAAGAGCCCTGCTAGGACCAAATTGTGAACTGCTTCATTTGAGGCCTTTTGTTGTTTTCTTTTCCTCTTGGCTTCTTTGTGCCTTGGGTGCATTAGGTAGGTTGCTAGGCTGCATGCAGGGCAAAAGCCACAAAACATCTACTGTGAAAACATGGCAGGATAAATAGTGGAACAGATAATTAAGGAGAGAAAATGCTTAAGCATCTACCTGAATCTGTTCACCAGATTATCCAAACTCTTGCAAATTCAGGGTTTGGATGTGAATGTTTAAGCTGCTCCTTTGTCCCACATTATATGACTTCCCAGAATCTTCTTGACCTGTTAGCAGAAGTGCCTTGATGGCAAGAAGCAATGTTCTACTGGAGTCTTTGCTGATACGTCCAGCATTAAACTGAATTGGCTGCATCTTTGTTGTAAAGTACAGTCAGCCCTCCACATCTGTGGGTTTCACTTTTACAGATTTGATTATTCATGGATTCTTTGCTGTCACCTCTGGTGCCTCCTTTTGCCGTTTTTAATAGGGACTGCAAGTCTCGTGAGACTGAGAAACTGGGAACGAGGCTTGCAAGTCCCTCTTAAAAATGGTGTGGGGCAGCAGTGGAAGTGGCAGTAAGCCTCACTAGCCACCCACTTCTGCCTTGTGAAGGAACCCTGATGCCCCAGAGGAATCCACGGTGGGTTGAATATAGTGATCGTACTTTTTTGTGTGTTAAATATGGTTTGGGAGGGCCTAGAGTTATTCATGGTTTTTTCACTTTCACAAGGGTCCTGCGCCCCTAACCTTAGCGAATGTGGAGAGATGACTGTATACAGGGCTTTAACCAAAGAGATATTTTAGTAGCCAAATCAGCACATTTCAGAGACACTCTCGTTTATGAATTGCCAGTGTTTTCAATGGCCTTGCTCTTGTCCCTGTTAACAGCGGCTTGACATGCCAAAAACTTAAGTGCATCAGATTCTTGTTAATGGCACTGGAGCAAGATCTAGTAACACTTTGGGCAACCCTCTTGAAGCAGTTCAGCACATCAGCACATATGTGTGAATAAAGGGACAAGTGAGCCTCCTTCTGTTGGTTCATCTTGTCCAATATTATCTATTCTGACTGGGTGCACTTGTTTTTTCGGGGATCTTTTGGAGGTCTTTTCCATCATTTGCTAGTTTAACTGGGAGATGGTTCTGATGTACGCAAGAAAGGGGGGTGTCCAAAAGGGGCACAGTTGAAGGCAGAGCATGTAAACATTACTTTTCTGACTAATAACTTCCAGAATGCATCTGGTCATGTTAGCTGAGGATGCTGGCAGTTGTAGTCCAAAATAGTAAATTCTCCATACTGTGGTTGAAGGGCATTAAAGCCTTCTGGATCATGGAATTTCTCCATGCACCAATGAGTTAATTGGTTTGAATCTGTTGTGCTTTTCATGGGAGCACTTTCCTTAAAATCCAGATGTATGTACTAAAAAGCGGAGAAGAAGGAGAGAACAAAGAAAGCATAACGGATAAAGTATAGTGAGATCACCTCCCTTTAAAAGAATGGATCTGGAAAAACTTTATTTCTGTTTCAGCAGCAGACTTGCCCCAGTTCTTGGCTTGCTATATATTTTTGAAAGGTTTGCTTGGGGTGTATACTGTTCCCTCAAGACTGGCTATAAATTACACTACAGTGTCACTGAAGGAATTTGTTTAAAGATCTGAGGAAATTGATAGCTGTGTGGAATTGCTAGCCCATCTGTCTTCAGCCACACGTTCTACATCTTCTGCCTCTCCTCTTCTAGCATGTCTCTGCCTGCATGCCTTAGAGCAATCTGGTTTGGATAAGAACTTAACCTGCACACACACACCCCTTTTCATGCACATACACACCCTGCCAGCCCCCTCATTTCTGTCTAACAGCAAAGCAGGCACATCATGTCAGCAAGAAATGCTAAGAGAGAAGGATTGAGTCTGAGATCCATGATGCTACAACATGTGACTCTTTACTTTTGGCCATTGATGTTAGCCTCTGTGCAGGAGTGGCTGGTGGATCTATTGCTACGGGTTGGCAGATCCACTTTCAGTTTGATGTCTGATCCTTCTACAGCTGTTCAGAGTTGTACAGAAGCATTCCCAATACTGGACCCTATCTGGATAGAGTTTGGCATTGAGATGCTTCCTGCACAAATCAGAGCAGCTACCAGGGGTGCAGCAGTAACACTGAGAGTAGATTCACTGTCACCCCAGCAGATGGACCAGCCTCACCTACCTGTGTGTGTGTGTGTGTGTGTGTCTATGTCTGTGTGCACATACACAACATGCTCATGTGTTTCTTCAGTGTCTTTCACTTGTCTTTGAAGTATTTTTCATGTTCTGAAATTGCAAGATCATAATGCATAAAAATTAAAATACACAAAAGGAGCTTGTAAATAAAATATTCTTCTGTCTTGGATTAAACATCCTTGTCTTTCAAAACTGAAGAAGGTGTAAAAATATTAGGACTGTTATGGGGGAAATGTACGTCAAGGGTAGAGCAACAACTTTGGGTGTGAAAGGCCTCACATTGAATCTGCTTCATCAAATGGCAAGTGATGTGAAAATGCTTTCTGTCCAACACTTTGGAGTGCTACTGCCAGTCAGAGGAGAAGACAGCACTGAGCTGCATGGGCAAACAGACTGACTTTGTATTAGGCAACTTTATGGATCTGAATGGACAATTCAGCAGTCACAAGTGAGGCCATATTGCAGATATAGATTGTAGTGGCAGCTGCTTGCAAACTCTCTGACTGTCCTGATTTGGCAGGGACAGTCCCAATTAATCCTCTGTTGTCCCACTTTTTCAGCTGCTTTTAAAACATCCCAGTTCTTCTTTCCTCCTCCCACTTTACGCCTTCGTCTTCAGCTTATTTCATTTGCTTCAAAATGAATTCCAAGTTCACAAGTAGTTTGCACTCAGGAGAGAGGAGAGGAGAAAAAAGGGCAAAATCAAGCCATTCACAGTAAATTCAGGGAAAAGCAAACTACAGCGTCCTATCCTACCTTGTGCTTTCTTTCTCATGAATAGCTTTCGCTATATTGACCACAATCTGATGTTGTTCGGCTGCATGTGTCCCAGTTTTCATCTGTGAAATGTTGGAGGGTATGTGTTTGTGTGTCCTTGAGGTACACTAAAAATCAGTGGGGCTTGTGCGAGGATAAGTGGTGTGTGAAGTTGAAGTTGAAGACCAAGTATAATCTGAGCACTGCTTGAGCTACTTTTTCAGATTTTGTCTAGTATAATTCTCAGATTTGCAAAGGAAAGGCGTGTTTATCTGTTGGTCTTGATCTTCTAGAGGGCTTCTCATCCTTTAGTCCTCCAGATGGTTTGGAGTTTGACTGTCAGATTTTCCAGCCGATATGGCCAGTGAATAGGAATTCTGGGAGCTGAAGTACCCAAACATTTAGAGGAGCAAAGGTTGAGAATCACTGTTCTAGAGACATGGGATGAGGCTGCTAGAGACTGCCAGAGAGAGTAAGTGTGTAACCGTCTGTACTTTTGGTGACATGTTTTTCCAGTGGTGCTTTGGCACATTCTGTGATTTTACAGCTGCCAGATTTGCTGATGTGCAGATGTAGTACAATGAGGAAATGCTTCCAGAATTAAAAGCCTTCCAGGCAAAATAGTTGGCAAATATGCATTTACGTGAGAGACAGGTTTACAGGTATGTGTATATAGCATAGAGGCATTTCTGCTAATAGATTAAATCCCTAAAGGGAGATATAAATTTGGATACCTAACCATTAATGAGAGCAGTAGACCTAAATATGCACAGGTGGGATGCAAAATGGGGCTTACATTGCCTCCTGTCTCTGGTTGTAAGATGCTTATATACATCTGAACATTTATAGTGTGTGTGTGTGTGAGAGAGAGAGAGAGAGAATGAGCTGCCCTATTCATTGCAAGGAAAGATTTATGTGGACACAGGAGTATTTGCGTGGACATTTACCTTCCCACTGGAGTGAATAGGTAAGTCATTATGGATGTTGAGGGTGGATAACGGGGGCTCTGCAAATGTTGAAGCTTTTGCTGCTGTGAAATAAACAAATTACACACTGAGGCAGCTGTATTTGCGATTGGAATGCAAGTGTCATGGTCTACAGATGAACAGCCTGGGGGTCAAATCCATTTTCACCACCTCCTCTACATGCAAACTCAGACATGTAGAGCATGTTTATAGGAAGAGCAGCAACGGTAGCCATGAAAGTTGCTGGCAGTGCAGTGTGATCACAGTGAGAGCCCCCCAGGCTGCCACAGTCTCCCCAGTTCTTCAGATGGACCTTCCGTTAACACTTGTTGCCAGTCAAGATGTTAATACATTGGCAGTATATTTTGCATAAGCTATGTTTGGCAATTATAAGGAGGCCACTGTATCAAACTGTTGCAAGAGTTAGATTAAATACCTCTTCAGGAGGTACACACTAGCCAATGCGTACATATCTCTTCCTCTTCTTTCTCCACTTCCAATATTTATAAGCACTGGCTGTAGCTTTATGTGCACAGACACAAATAATCTCTCTTCCTCCACAGCTACCTTTTATGGAACACTTTCTGTTTATTTTTAAATTATTCTTCTGTTTCTTCTTAAGGACTTGCTGATGACAGAAAATACTGAGTTCAGTCGTCTTGTGAAAGATCCTTTCTACGTGGTGGGTGCTGGAACCAGGTAGATATGAATTTGTTTGTATGTACTAAATATATCAAACTGTCTTGGCAGAATTTTCAATAGAAAATAATATGTGGAGTTGCTTTATGTATAACTGAGGATTAATTGCTTTTCATTTCTTTTTCAAATGAAGTGTTCTGTGTGACTCAAAAAACTTGTATACATTAACAGATACAAACCTAAAAGATTACAGTGGCTTATTTTTATTTTTTTATGTTTTATTTTTTTACTCTTCCCTTTTGTTTCTTGGCAGTATGTTTTCCTGCTTGGTCAGTGTACCCTCCTGAACAAAAGGTAGTCAGAGCTGTAGCATTATGAACCTGCACAGACTGACAGAAACATGTAAATTAACCTGAGACTTCAAAACAAAGGGCAATTTCCCTATAAATAGACTTGGAGATGCACAAGAGAAGAGAGTTACAGTTATTGAAACGTGGTAGAACTTCTTTTTCTACAAGAATTTAGGAATTTGGAAACCAAATGGCTAAGGAATAGCCCTACAGCTGATTTAAAATTTTAAAACATTTGCTCATATTTTCACTCCAGATGGAACCAGGTTACAATGTAATCTGTTGATAGCATCCCTATTTCATTCTCTTAAAACAGTTGACATGAAAGGGTGCTCTTGCTGGCAACTAGAATGAACACTGGAGCATATCTGTAGGAGTGAAATGCAACTTATCTATGCTGATGTTACCTTATTATTCTTAACCTTGAAGTGTACATGATTCTTGTGCATGCAGTAGCTCGTCATAGTGCAAGTGTCCAAGCTATATCTCTGCACACAGTTAGTCTTCTAAAATTCAGAAGTTAAATAGGATGGCACCTAGTTAATGGTGTACCTCAGCTAACAAGATAGATGTGTTCCTGGGCATTAATTCTTTAACAGAAAACTTGGTACCAGAGGCAGAAGTAACATGGAAAGAATAGGGATAGGTTTCTTTTTTTCCCTCTATTTTGTTGTTCACACATGCTCATAAGGGATTCTAGGCCATTTCCGCAATAGAGCGGAGGAGCATTTCACCGCATGTCATGAGCAGCGTTTTTCACTTTGACTTACCCCAATTTCTGTCTGCATGCCCTCCAGTTTCTATTGAAGAAAAGCAGAGAAAATCGTTTGTAGCTTCTGCATTGTCAATTCTCGTGGAACTCCTATTCCCCTCTCTCGCTCCACCCCGCCACCGCTGATTTGTCAATTAAAAAAAAAAGTAGAGACCGTTGCTATGTTTTAGCGCAAGTGTGTGAATTAATGTGACGCTTCTGCACGTAGGAAAAAATGCAGCAGAAACAGTTTGAGTTGTTTACATCAGAGTTTTTCTGTTTTTACAATACATCGGTTTAACGTCGATGTTAGTCATGCTAAGACGTCAACTCGTGCGGAATCACGGAGGACAATGATGTCAAATCGGTTTAACGTGCAGATGTAAAAGTAACAATACAACGCTACTGCGTTGTACTGCTGCTTACTTTGCCTGTTTTAGGCAGGCACACACACAGAGTTACAGTAGGATCAGCCAAAGTAGACTTTCATTCTTCCGCGCCTCAAACTTTAATGCTCTGTTTTCTGCGGACAGGCTGCTGCAACCCAGCATCTCAGGTCTGTGTTTTTGCAGGCTTCCTTTGCCATCATCTTCCCATGCTGCTAAAAAATCTTCCAGCAAGACAGAAGATGAGGAAGATAAGTAGGGGGCTGGATGGATGTAAAAAGACTTTATGAAAAGGAACTTTACTGTCAGAGGCTTTCTTAAATGCAGTGTTCCTTTAGTTGGAGGGGAAATAACCAGGAAATACCAAATATGGTTTGGAAAAAAATCCTGCCTGAAACCCTGGAGACCTGCAGACAGTTTGAGTTGACAATATAGAGCTGAGCTGATTTAGCAGAAGGCGTCTTCCTCTGTTCCTGGTCTTTACCCTGAAATACGCCTCTTGCTGCAACCTTCATCTTCGCTCAAATACCACCCTCGATAATATTCTCATGTCTTTCACTCATGTAGCTAGAGTAAACTGCATGCTTCAGTACCATCCAGGAGGAGGCGGTATTGTTAACATGGTGTACAGACCTTGCAATCTGCCACAACTGTTTTGACAGATAATGTTCCATGTTATAATGAGCAAAATGATGGGGACGAGGGCCACTCTGGACAAGATGCAAGGGTGGGAGAGCTTATAATTCATTTTGTGTCAGTTGAAGTCTTCAAGATTCTGTCTGCTTCTTCTGATGAACTGTGAATAGCTTTTTATCACTTATGACTTCAGTGATGAAGTGCTACAGAGAATAGCTGGGAAATGCAGGGAATTGCAGCTGCTATGCCATCTTTGGAGCTGGTGCCTGGTTTCTAATATGTCAGTGCTATGCAAAGAGGGGAACTAGGTTTTATGCCCTCCATGCAAATCTTGCAAATAGCAGTTTTTAGTGGTATTGCCGGAAAACAACGTGGTTGTCTTCTTGCCCCTTCTAGTGTTTCCAAATCTCATTGTGCATTGGCTTTTCCACACAGCCTCTTAAATAACTAGATTGACGTTTGCAAGGTAATCAGCCAACAAGAGTAGGAAATGGGTTATTAAGTAGTATAGATTACTGCCAAGGCTAACGCTCCTAAGTGCTTATTACCATCTTAAAGCCTTTGGAATGCTGTTGCTGCATCAGCAATTTATATGTTACATTAAGCAAGTTCCTCTTGGGGGAAGGTTTCTATAGTCAGGATTTTTTTGTCATTCCAAATTATAACCAGTTGAGAGAAAAGAAAAAGCTATAGTTTCACCAGTAGACTAGATAAATATGCAAATGAAGGCATACTTTTAAAAAAAGTCAGTGCAGACCTTGTAAGATAAAACCCTGAAATCATATTTCTGCCAGAATTTTGGACGTATTACTAAGCCAGAAAAACATTTCCACTATCAGTAGGAAAGTGAAGGTGGGTGATAGCGTCCATTCCTGAAATATTTGTGGGCATTCAGGAGTCTTTTAATAGAATTAGCATTGGAAACTTATCAGACAACTTCATATTAACAGAGTGTAAATGGAGATGTCTTTTCAGAAATCTTCACCTAGAAGAAAGAGAGGAAATGAGAAGAAGGCAAAAGAAGTCTTTGACGAAAGAGGAAGCCCAATTATTATCTGGGGGAAAAAAGTAAATTGTGGTGTGATTTTAAAAAATATGCAGTTAATAGTAAAGAGAAATTGCTCTCTAGTAGCAGCATAGTATCATACAGAGATTTCTAAGTTTGTATGCTTTGTGTGTGTGTGTGGTTTTTGTTTTGTTTTTGTCTTTAGAAAAATGAGTGAGTTTCTGGTCTGCATCGTTGAGTACAAAATGGCTTGTAAAGATAAGCAAAGTAGGTTCTGAAGATGGTAGAGCTGTTCTTGAAAGAGGGGAATTTTACACACCTTGCCTTCCCACAAATCCACACCTTCCTTTCTCCCCCTGCATAGCATATTTTTGATCCATCTCCCCCACAACTTTAGCCTTCAATTGAAATTAAAAAAAAATATGAAAGTTGCACTTCCAGCAAGAACACCACTACATTCCTTCCTCCATATTCACAGGTCTGATCTTCACAAACTTGATTATTCACAAGGTGCCTGCTTGTACCTTCCAATTCTCCCCCTCCCATTCCCCTGCCTTTTGCGTGGGCGTGCATGTCTTCCTTCCACGGACCTGGCAAAAAGGCAATCAAATGGCAGGGGGCAGCTCCTTTCATGTGCCTTCTTTGGTTGTATCACTGCCTCCTCCTATTCGCTTGCCAATTGCCCAGGCACCTAGAAGGCAATGTGCCCAGGCAAAATGCAGGTGAAAGGGGAAGGGGGAAGGCACATGTGCATGCCTTCTCCAGGCATGTGGCTGCCCCCTCCTCTTTGCTTTTCTATTGCTTGGATGCCTGGAAGGAAGACAGCACACCCAGTCAAAACACAAGCGAATGGGAGGGGAGCCCTGGAAAGGAGTTGGAGGGGGAGTGCTTGCTTTGGGAAGTGGGGGAGTTATTCATGTTTTTTTGACTTTCTCGAGGGTTCTGCAGCCTGAACCCTCAGGAAAGCTGCAGAGCCACCATACATGTGTTCCTCAATTAACATAACCTCTGACAAAGAAGTCCCTTTTTTACAAAGTCATTTTATGCTCACCCAGCCTCCCTTTTCCTCGTTGTTCTCTGTTTAGCTGGATTTTTTTTTTAGTAGTATCAGTTGGGAAGATGATGAAGGTGAGCTGGAGAAACACAGAGTTTCAGTATCTAGCTGCAACTCTGTGTCTGTAGTAAACAGCGCAGTAATACTTGAGCTGGGAAAGAGAAGGATTCTGCCCTAGCTGATTGTACCGTACCTGCGTGTGCCTACCTACAACAGGCAAGGAAAACAGCAGCTGCCTCCAGAATCCTTTGCTGAATATTCATGAACAGTGATATAGAGAGAAGTGGAGACAGCAGATAAGCCAGTTATCCCAGTGTGTTTCAGAAGATTACCCGTGTTTTTCAGAAAAGCATAGCCCTGTACATTTGGCCACCAAAATGGAAATAAAAGGAAAGTGAAGGCTGGTGAAATAAATAGTCATCCTTGGATGAATTTTGGAAGAAGCCTTCAGGTGACCACTAGAAGATTTAATAAATATATATACAGTATACTTAATGTAGGGCCTCTAACCTAGGTTTTTTTTCATTTCACATGTGAATATTCTTAGTACTGAATATGAAGTTTACCGAAACATGTTGTACTATTCTTCTTTATTTGTGATGTAAGAACTTTTCTCTATTCTTTGCGTGTTGTTTCTGCTTCTACATAATTTTCTACCAAAGAGAGGAAGGAGAGGGCTTGTTTTCTGCTGCTCTGGAGACCAGGACAAGGAGCAATGGATTCAAGCTGCAGGAAAGGAGATTCCACCTGAACCTCAGGAAGAACTTCCTGACAGTCAGGGCTGTCCGGCAGTGGAATATGCTGCCTCGGAGTGTGGTGGAGTCTCGTTCTTTGGAGGTTTTTAAGCAGATGCTAGATGGCCATCTGTCAGGAGTGCTTTGAGGGTGTTCCTGCATGGCAGGGGGTTGGACTGGATGGCCCGTGTGGTCTCTTCCAACTCTACATTTCTATGATTCTATGAAAGAAGTAACGACCAGGAACATATCTATAGTACTTCGTTACCTGAGGGATGCCTACTGTATATTCCACTTGGATACAATGAGGAACTAAGTGCATGCAAGAGTTCTTCTTTTGGTTGGATTTTTATTGTTGGATTTAAGGTTTATGCCTTGAAGTTTGCTTGGTTTTTTTTTTTAACTTGAGAAGTCTAGGTTTCACGTTTTTATAAAGTTAGGACATCCATCTGATGCATTGTTGCCTTTTCTCCCCTAAACTTTCCTGTTCTTGCACATTTTCCCAGATCATTTGGTGGTAAAGAAAGAAGCCAAATGGAGAAATCAGCCTTTACATACTATCATCCCCATCCAAATCGTGGCAGTGACGGTGTTGGTAGTCCATCTGTACTGAATGAGAGCCAAAAAGCCCCAGAACGTCCCAGGCATCTCAGCAGAACTTCAGCTTTCTCCTCATCTTCAACAGAGACAAAAGGCCATCGTTCTGATTCTAAGCAAGGCACCAGACATGTTACTCCTCCCAGATCTGGCTGGTCTTCCCCTAATGCTGCTAATTCCATATCTGCTCCTGCAGATTTTCAGGTTGCTGAAGAAGGCCTAGTACCAAGGCGACAATCCAGTTCTGGCAAGGATAGCAATAGTAAAGTTCAGGCCCATATTCTAGAGAATACAATCTCTACCTCAAGGGAGCCAATGGAAGAAGCACCTTGGAGGTGGAAAGCCACAGTGTCTCAAAGACACCTCCCACCTAAGCTTAAATGGAGCAAAGACAGTGGCATCCCAAGGAGCTCTGTGCCTCCTCAGACATCTGGACAGAAGGTCTTCCAAAGGTGGCAAAGCTTTCCATCTCAGAGCAACTCCTGTTCTGAGGCAGAGACCCCTTCTAGTCAAGGAAGACTCTCTCTCCGCATTTCGGAATCCTGTCTACAGATATCTCCTCCACCGTTTTATCAAGAAGAAGGTGATGATGATGTTTTCTTCAAAGAGGCACAGCCTTGTGTCACAGGTCCTACTTCTGAGAGTTCACCCCATCCAGTGCCACCTCCACCTCCTGAGGTGAGCCCCAGCACTGTTGCAGACACCATGGAAGAATTCCCACCTCCACCAGCCACAATACTGGAAGCTGACGAGCCAGTAGCACAAAACTTTAGAAGCCTTGGAGAGGAGGAGTCTGCAGCAAGGTATGGAAGTTCTAAAAGTACCTTTTCCAGGCTTCTGATCCATTTATTTGTGTGTGGTGTGTGAATGTGTTTTGCTTCCATAGGACCTCAACAAGAAATTTAGATCTTGTTTTCCCGTCTTCTTTGATCTTCTAGCTCCAAATTGACATTGAGTCTGCTTCCCAAAATGGTTCTTTGAACACTTTAATGGAGCCTGTTTTCTGAACACTTGGCTTAGCAGTAGTACATGTGAGAAGGACCTTGGGATTATTAAAAGGAGGAATGGAGGAGGAAGGGGGAAAAGGGAATGTAGTAGCACCTTTAAGCATAATCGGTTTTTATTTTTGCATGAGTTTTTGTGTCGATAAAAGCCCAGTTCTTTGGATGCAGTGGCATAGTGTGTTATAAAGGCCTCAGGTAGAAAGCATATTTATAGAGTTGTGGGAGTGGGATAAAATGTAATATAATCCAGAAAGATGCAAATCATGTCCTCTGTCCTGCATTTTTAAAAGATCTTATTTTCTGTAACACAGCAGCAGCAACAAATAAGACTATGTTTGATGTGCAATGGTAGTTCATGCTTGACTTTGATTGCAGTAGTATTTAACATGACTGGCTGACAATCAGTATGTTGTAACTTGTACTATTTTATTGTTTATCCTACAGCAGGCATAAAACAAACTATCAAAAGATAGCTGCAGTTCTAAACTTCTTTCAGTGTGAGGGAGAACTACATGTCCATATTTGCTGGGTGAAACTGGCAAACACTGGTAAATTCTGAATATTTACAAACAGTCATCCCACTTCTATCTCCAAACAAAATGCAGTGGCTGACATTATCAGTTAAAGTATTTGCATTGGACATCATCCTAGGCCAGTCCTTCCCATCCTGGTTCCCTCCAGATGCTTTTGGACTGTACCTGCCATCATCCTTGATGATTAGCCATGCTGGCTAGGGCTGCTGGGAATAGAAGTCCAACTCATGTAGAAGACAGCAGCTTGGAGGACGATGACTTAAACATTAAAAATCAATGAGAGAAATTCCAAGTAGAGGTGTGGCTAAGCTGCAAGTTACATTAGGAAATAATTGCTTTCTGAAACCTTGATGGTGGTTCTGTGTGGCAGAGTTTTGGAATCCCAAATTTAAAATGATTCCCCCATTTATTAACAGGAAAAGGTTTCCCAGGAACATCAATGAAAAGGAGAAGGAAGCAAACACAGCCATCATCAAGAGCAGCTGTCCTGTTCCACCTGTTGCAAGCTCAGAATCCAAAGCAAATGGCATCACGACTTCCTTGGGAGCACAACAGCGGCAGCCTCTGGCCACCCAAGGGTCAGCAGACAAAGCCCCTCCCAGTCGGCCAAGTGATCTTACTGAGACAAGTAGGGAGTCTGAAAACGAGGGCCCTGAGAGCTACACAGGGAAGATTAAGAGTCTGGAGGATATCAAAGAAGAAGCATTAGCCAAGGAGATTGTCCACAAGGACAAGTCATTAGCCACCATCTTGGATCCAGACTCCAAGATGAAGACCACCATGGACTTGATGGAGGGGATATTTCCCAGTGGAGATAGGTTGCTTAAAGAGAACAAGAAGAGGAAAACGATGCAGAAAAGGACCGACAGTCCTACCAGTAGTTCTGTTCCAGATGATAACAAGTAAGCACCATTTTCGTAAAAGGTTTTCACTCACTGCATGAACAGGACATACATGCAAGTCTCATCTGACTAGATGGGAAAACCAAATCTCTGAGTCTATTTTGATCTGTTACGTCCCCTTTCAGTTTCGATAATTCTTCCAGTTTGTGTTAGTATCTTGGTATTTTGATTTCATTAAGTGTTTTGATAAGGGCAGAAGAAGTGAAATACACAAATATAGGATGTGGAACACCTGGCTTCAAATCAGTACATATAGAAAAGATCTAGGGCAGCTTAGCAGACAGTAATCTGATTATGAATCAACAACGTGAGTGAGCTGCTGTTTCTCTCCACTTCCAGTTCTGCGTAGTGTCACATTCTGGTAAACTAAGTTGTCCGGCAAGGAGAGCGTTTGCCTACCTCACCGGCCAATACTGCATGTGAAGGGTGCTGAATTGCAACACCCTCCCTTTCTTAATTGGCATGCGCTGTTTACCTTGGCTGTCCATGGAAGATGTCCTTTTGGATGGGACACTTGGATGGGACAAGATTTAGACACTTTTGAGTACAGGCCAGTGAGATACTGCACTCTCAGCCCTCAGCATACAGTTCTTTTTCAGGGTGAAGAGTCTGCTTGACCATTGTTGTTTGAAACTGTGTGCCTTAAGAGAACTGAGAAGATATCTTGCAGGAAAATAAATTGTACAAAATAATAATTTCAAGTCATTCACAATTTCCCCCTTTCTCACAAAATTAAATTGAGTAGTTTTGTAGCATCCATATTCACCTTGGGGCTGCTGTGACATTACAACATACAGACATAACACTATTTATTAGGTGTAACCTGTAGTGTCATGAGCTCAGTTCAAGCAGGGTAACTGACTGAGTGTGGACTGTAGACTAAGACGAGGCATTGTGAGTTTTGCAGTGGTGTGATGGTTTATGTTTTTGTTCTAGTAGATGAGTCAACATAGATAGGATTTGTTAAAGATGGAAAAAGCTGTGCTGTACATGAGGATGTTAACCTGAGTGGACAATATTTTAAATAGTTGACTTGCACCATCTTGTGGCCATTCTAAATTAATGTAACTTCCCAAGGCCTGGAAGAAAGGACTGTGGAATATATGGCTCAAATGTTGCATGTACATCTAGACTCTAAAGCCCCCAAAACTTTTTACAGAAATTTTTAACATGATTTTTAGGTGAAAGCACCCCTAAACACTTACAACCATATGAAAATCACCCCAAAATCACATCCTGTGTGTGTAAACGTGGAAATACACCCTCCTCAATCCCTCAAAACGTCCCACCCCCTCACAATATCTTGTTTTTTCCATCTCTTTGTTTTTCCATTAGATTCCATTTCCTCTCCATTTCACCATCAAAATGGCAACAGGAAATGATGCAATATCACTGCTGATAGCCATTTTGAAGGAACAATGATGGGAAGACGAATTATTTTGGCATGCTTAAGGGATGTACAGAAGCAGAAGGCTTGGGGGTAAAAAATTGGCTCTCCACCTTTGCACAGTTGCCCACATCTGTAGGACATGCAGCCTAGTTTTTGATTCACAGAGTGAAGCAAGAAGGGAAAGTGAAAATATCCTCATCCTTCCACAGTAGTTTTTGAGTGTGTCTTAGTTAGCACAAGAATGCCAAAGATCTGTTTCTGGATTCCTTTGTATATGTGTGTTTGTGTCCTCGTTTAGGAAAGATGAACCTGTTGGGCAGGAGTCAGTCATGACATTGGTCTCATGTCCAGCTTACTACAGTGTGTCTGGACCCAAAGCTGAACTCCTGAACAAAATCAAGGATATGCCTGAGGAAGCAGGTGAAGATGAGGAAGAAGTGGATATCAGTGCAAAGAAGGTGAGGTTTTAAATATATCTAAAACAGAGAGGCTCAGGGTAAACAAAGATTACAACCTGAGGTTTGTAAATCCAGGTTTCTCTGACTGCAGTGCGCAGTCCGCAGAGAGTGACAACAAAAAGCCAAAGCCTAAAAATTGAAATCATTAATACATTAGAGTTATTTTTTAAAAAATGATGTCTGGCATTCTGCTTATGTTCTCATAAATGCCCTTATGTGTACACAAAATTAAATTGAGTAGTTTTGTAGCATCCATATTCACCTTGGGGCTGCTGTGACATTACAACATGCAGACATACAACATATGGACATACAGTGGCAGCCAGCGAAGTCATTGATGTACCATCACCCAAGGCACATTGGGCACCAGTACACATCAGGGCAGTCCCCCATGTATGTCCAGATACAGACTAGGAGGTGCTAGAGTACCCCATACACATCAGAAGTGCTCATTGCGCATCAGAAGTACTCAATGCACATCAGATGCACATTGGAGCCTTCTTGCAAATACCCGGATGTACATCTTTGCAATTCACTAACAGGATTGTTGTGGTTCTGCAGTGTCACAGATATTTGTGGGCATGCATGCATACAAGCACACACAGAAGGAGTTGGCTACTGCCTTCTCTTTGTCAAAATACAACACAAGTCCTGTTTCAAAATTTTAAAAGTTTCTGATTGTCTTTATTTTTAAAATATTACATATTAGTAGAAAGATACTAAATACCTGTTTAGTCAGATACACTAGTGGTTTAGAGGTTTGATTGTTGCACTAGGACTCTGGGAGACCAAGGTTTAAATCCCCCATGGAAGTCCACTGGGTGACCTTGGGCAAGTCACATTCTGTCAGCCTAGGAAGAAGGCAATGGCAAATCTCGTCTGAATAATTCTTGCCAAGAAACTCCTAGGACAGGGTTTCCATAAGTTGGAATCAGTTGGAATCAGTTGGAAGGCATACAACAACAGCAGCTGCAACAGCAATAACAACAACTAACAAATTGTTCTGTTGTTCAAAGCCAATGATTTATCTTATACATGTGAACTTTGTTTTTTGATGTCAACATAAAAAAATTGCTTTTTTTTTTTTAAGATTTATCTCACTGCCTTTACCATGTGATGCTAGAAACATACATGCATGCACACAGAGGTGCAAGGTTGTGGATTTTGGGGGAAGGACATACACTCTGAAATGTGGAAACATAATCTCGTTCCCCTGCCCCTCCTCTTCTCCCTCTCTTTAAAGAGCTCTGCTTCATGCTGTGCACCCAATTATCCCTCAAACTTTTACATCCACGTTGGTGAGGACCACTTGGCTGTGAGACAGAATTACATAGCATGTTTCCCTAAGTCACAGTTCAAACAACAGTGAATCAATTGTAGAAGTGGCATTAGCAGCTGAACAACCACCCTTCTTCCTGATCAATGTGTTTGTGTACCTAAGTCTACATCCAGTTGTTAGTCCCAGCTAGAGTTGACCCATTGAATGAGTGGAGCTTAAAAGATTGATTAACCAGGTTCTCATTGATTTAATGAATCTACTCTAGTTGAGAGTGACAAATTGGATACAACCCATAACATTTATCGGCTGGAAGGATTCATAAGTAATCTGCAGACAACTATCATAGATTGTTAAGGCTTGGTCTGGAAATCAAGCCTTATGAGGAATGACTTATGGAGCTGGGCATGTTTAACTAGAAGAGAGAAGGTTAGGAAGTGACATTATAGACATCCTTAACTGTCTGAAGGAATGTGAGTTTGTTTTCTGCTGCCCCAGAGACTAGAATACAAAGCAATGGATTCAAGGTGCAAGAGAAGAGATGCTACCTAAACATTAGGAAGAACTTCTTTACTATAAGAACTGCTTGACAGTGGGATAGACTGCCTTGGCGGGTGTAGACTCTCCCTCTTTGGAGATCTTTAAACAGAGGTTGGATGGCCATGTTGTAGGAGTGTTTTAGTTGTATATTCCTGCATGGCAGGTTTCCATGATTTTATGTTAACTCATATCGTAGCAGAGGCTGATTCTTGCTCAATTCTGTCCTCCTAGGCTGAACTTATTGAGAGCTTGTCCCATAAGATGGAGACTTTAAAAGAAGCCAAGGAGAGCTTGCTGGCAGACATCAAACTCAACAATGCCTTGGGAGAAGAAGTAGAAGCTTTGATCAATAGTCTGTGCAAGCCAAATGAGTTTGAAAAATACAGGATGTTCATCGGGGACCTGGATAAACTAGTCAGCCTCTTGCTATCACTCTCAGGACGCCTGGCCCGGGTGGAAAATGTTCTCAGCAGTCTCAGTGAAGATGCTGATAATCAGGAACGGGTACGTAGATTCAGAAAACTAGTACTTGTCCATACCTTCATTCTGAAAGAGCACAATTTAGTTCCTTGAGTATCTAATATTAGAATCATAGAGTTAGAAGAGACCACAGGGGCCATCCAGTCCAACCCCCTGCTATGCTATGCAATAAAACACCTCACTTCTCAAATGCCAATTCATAGAACATTTGCATTCTTTAACAATAGTGCCAACAGTACGTAACATTCTTCACTTTTATTCAGAACACATAGCCAATACACCGGAGAACAAACTACTCCTGTTTAGTATAGTATTCCTGCACATGCTGGGGTGCATTAATTTGGTACTAAAGTGACTACAGTGTGCCCTCTGCTGGGACAGCCTGCACACACATGAATGCAAGGTCATGCAAAGCCTCATGTCCCATTGTCATCGATGGAGATGCCAGGTGTGCGCCAGCATGGATGTGCACAGGTTGCATCCATTGACGATCGGACAAAGCATTTGAGGTTTTTTGTTTGTTTGTTTTGCATGAGGGTTTCTGGGATGGACCCTCCACATAAATGAAAGGTGTCTTGTACTCCTGTTTGATTAGGGGCAGAGAGCAAGTATACCACCATTTTATTCCCTTCTTAGCTGAGTGCATGGAGCAGTGTGGAAATTTTATACCTGGAAACGAAGGTTGAGGCTCAGCAAGACTTTGACATTGCTCCTGAGCTACATTTGCTGCTACTTTTGTATGAGGTGCCTCCTAGACAAATAAGCTTCCTGGTTCATTTCAAATACAGAGATGGTTCTGCACAATCTGTAACTGCTTCACCCCATCCCCAACTAGTGATATGCTTGCACACTAGAATTCTCCTGTTGGATGTATGGCAGTTATGTTGCCCTCCAAGCATCTATGTTAACCCCGGAACTTGACAGGGTTACCTTTTTTTTGGGCCAACCTCCTCTCCTTTCCATTAGCTATCATGGCCAGTGCCCATACTGGTTAGGGGATTGTGGGAGCTGTAGTCCCAGAAAGTAGCTTTTCCAAGCTATGGTGAAGCCAAGTTTTAAACCAGAAATGGTCAGCTTGTGGTTGCTGGATTGCATCTCCCATCACTCATAGCCAGCGGTGCCTCCCATCAATCCTAGTGTAGTCAGTGGTGAAAGCAATGGTGGGAGCTGCAGTCTGATAATACCTGGAGGTCTGCAAGGTGCCCCTTCCACTACTTTAAACTATTTCAGTTCAAAATGACATTGAAAAAATGTTGGAATTTTCCCAACATGGGGAAATGAGGAAGGAGGCAATAGGGGAAGAATAGTTCTAAGAAGTGTGATGCTAAACCAGGGGTGGAGGAATTGTGGCCTGAGAGCCATGTGTGGTCTCTGGATCCCACTTTGATGGTCCTTGAAGCTTCTCAACATTTCCGCACAGCCTCCCAACAGACCTATTTTTTAAAAAAATGCATGATTTTAGGGCAATATTTGCTCAAAAATCACACAGAAAGCTACCCAAATATATGACACTACGTGAAAATTCCTCACCCCTACCAACACCCAAAACCCTATGCTACTCTCAAATACCTTTATTTCCCACTGCAGGCCCTCTTAAAATGGCAACAGGAAGTGATATCATGTTACTTCCTGTCATTATTTTGAGAGCCACTGCAGAGGAAAACAGGTATTTGGGCTTGCTGTATATTGTGTGGGGAAGAGTGCACCACACATAGAATCTGAGGGGAAAATTGGTCCCTGACTCTGATCTTGTTGAGTTGGAAGAGTCCCAGACTGCTCAGTTGCTAAAGATGTGCAGCCTTCCTTTTCCTACTTGAAAGCTATGTGTATTTGCAGAGGATCCAAGAAGGAGACAGAATCCATGAGTTGCTCCTGTTGTTGAAATCCATCAGGAGTAATGCTGTGTTGGTCATTTGCTCATCAATATGGTCATTAGATTTGGAGGACTGACTCCCATGCATTTGCCCACGCTTCTGTTAAACCTTTCTTTTTTTCTTTCTTTTGTTCCCTCCTCGCTCTGCTGCCTGTCCCCAACCTGGGACAGAACTCTCTGAACGAGAAGCGGAAAATGTTGGCAGGCCAGCATGAAGACGCCCGTGAGCTGAAGGAGAACCTGGACCGCCGAGAGCGTGTAGTCTTGGATATTTTGTGCAATTACCTCTCAGAAGAGCAGCTTCAGGACTACCAGCATTTTGTGAAGATGAAATCTGCACTACTCATAGAACAGCGTGAGCTGGACGACAAGATCAAACTAGGGCAAGAGCAGCTCAAGTGCCTTCTGGAGAGCCTCCCCTCGGACTTCATCCTCCCAAGCAAAAAGGCAGCAGAGCCTTTGGCCCTCACTGGGACCAGCAGCAGTAACAGACCTCCGCCTCCAGCATCCTCTCTTTGACCTTTCTCAGATTGGGTTGTGGCAAAACCTTTTTGAATTTATTTAATCAGAGACGGCTTTTAACTTTTTAAATGATGATGGGTTTCACTGTCTCTTTTTTAAAAAAATTAACGTAGGGAAAAATGGACCGCATGAAAGCTTTCTCTTTCTTTTCCTTGAAATTACAACTGAAACCTCTCTGTCGCATGAGAAGGGACTGCATTTCTGTGTCTAAAAGAGATGTAGAAGCGGACAGCCACATGTGATTCTGCGAAAGGTTGGCTTATCATAGATAGATAGATAGACTCAAGCTAGTCCCAACTTAAAAGGAATCTTGAGTGGGCCCTCTGAGCACTGGTGGTCATTAAATAATGAAGGATATACAATAATGAAGCCTTAAGATATTAATAAGATACCTGCTGTCTTGAACAATATCGGTATTTATATTTTTTAGAGGTACAAGATAGAATTCTGTAAAGATTTTGTACATATGCTAACCAGTTATTTGATTCTACTTCAACATGGAAAAAAGACAATGTTTAATTATTTTTTGGTACTTAACAGAGGAAAACAAAATAGGAAACCTCCACACACACCCTGAAAAACATAGCCACGCACCATAAGTTGGCGTAGTGGAACTGATACCTTGTAAAAGACTAGCAGGGGGGAAAAAAGCTTCAGGGCCTGATCCAGGGATGTTAGTGCACACAAAAAAGGTTACATGCAACTCCTTTTTTTGTGTTGGTTAGACCAATCATCACACATAGAGAGAGAGTTATCTACGGCAGGACGCCAATGGGAAAGGCACTCTCAGTTTTAGTAGGTGACGGTCCCCAATCACAGTGCTATGGCTCATGTCCACACATGCGCAGATATGCACATCCAGTCCATGGATCTGCTTCCCAATCTTGGCATGGCAACTTGTCCATGGGTAGGGATATTGAGTGCAAACGTATTGTACACAAAAGGCAAATTTTTGCCATTCCCACGCAGGTTTGTGAGTGAGGTTCCACACACAGAATGCCTCTCCCCACCACACCCTATCCCTGGTGCATCAGACAGTTACTGGCTTGGAGCGTCTCTTTCAGAACCTGCTGAATGTACCAGTAAGTGACCTTTTCTGAGAAACCTTTGCACAGCAAAATACCGTCTTCCAGATCTGCAATGAACAAGCACTTGTGTGAACCAAACAACTCAGGAGTCAGCATCAAACTGAAGCAGAGAGATTTTCTCCTTGACTTTGTCTTTCTTTCCCTCTTTTTCTCTCTCTTGGGCTCAGTGACCGTTTAAAAATAGTAAAACCAGAAAGCATGGGACTGCATGCAGCTTGCATTACGTTTGAATGACTTCTTGAGGTGGTTCATTTGAATGTCTTTATTTATAGATTGCTTTTTTTAAAAAAAAAGAAAAAAATCCTTAGCCTTGGTTGTTTCCTTTCAAACACAGTGGTACTTTGTTTTGCTAATTCCATTGGATCTGATCATCTCCAAAGTGATTCGTAGCCTAAAACTGAGTTACAAACTGAAGTGCAACTTGAGTTGACTGTCTCTCACGCTCTCTTTAACTTGCAATGAAAATGTATTGTTCTTTTCTCCGGTGTAGATAAAGGATTCTGCCTCCAGATTGTTTGCTTAATATCTGTAGGATTTATGTGTAACTTACTAAGGGAGTGGGACAGTGTCCTATTTCTTGCTTGCTTTGGTGGCTGGGGGCAAGGTTCTTTCAGACCCTGGCTGTTTGTAGATGCATCTGAGTGGAAGAAATTGAAACCTGGGAAAAGTACTTCTATGGGTTGCAACTTCCAGAATCCCCCAAAATTCTGGGAATTGTAGTTCAAAAAGCTGACTTTTCCAAGTTCTGCAAGAACTATATGTTTACATTTACAGTTGTGGAACATTTATAACTGGGAGTTATTTAACTCTTCTCTTGTTTGCCTCTTCTCTGCAAACATTTCTTCTCCTTATCATTCCCTCCCCACATCTAGCTTTCATTGGATCTTGGAGCCCAACTCAAGAACAGGAAGGGTTTTATTTAATGGAGGGTACAGAGAAATTAAAGGACCTTCCTACCATCTGCCAGTCCTCCCCTACAGATTACCTTCTCCCTAATGAGCATTATGAAGGAAACCCAAGGTTAAAACCCTGCATGTACTTTGTAATGTTCAGCTCCACTCCACGTTAACATTCCAGGATATAGGAATATATTTTAAGAGCACTTGTTCTGTTTTATCCTTTTTATAGCACATAAATAGCTGTAATGTTAACCAACAAGACCAACAGTCTGTTTAAACAAATGAAATTCATACTATGTATGCAAAAATTCACACTCCTATTTCATCCTTGTAGTGGCTGCTCTACCTACTAAATGTGCGTAGAACCAAGGAACCAAACAGAGAGGCTTTTAGGGGTGCTAAAGATAGAGGTGCTATTGAGTCATCTTCTAGTGTGGCTCAAAACATGGAGAGGGGTGCATATATGATTCTCCTCCCACCACATTTTGCCCCTTCCGTATGTTACCTCAATTTTTCACTGCAGGGGCTAGCTGCGTTAGATGGAAGCAGCTTATTTTCTCTCCCCCCAACACCACTGCCTGTGTTTTTAAAAAACAGAGCACATGCTCAGTTTTGGTTAGGAACCAGCTGGATTTGGTAACTAGTATCACCTGCAAGGATAGCCCTTGACTCCCTGGCCAGACTTTGGCCATTTGCACACTAGACTGTTATAGTGCTGAGACCCCTCCCTAACTTGCAAACCCCAGGATTCCACAGGATGTCGAAAGCGGGATAATAGCACTCTAACAGTCTAGTGCGGAAATGGCCTTTGGCTGCCTCTGATTTGATGTTGTTTCTCCTGCCATGTTGAAAGAGTCATCCCTGTGCCCTACACAAATGCTTCACTTGGACATTATTGGCCTCTGATTTAGACCCTCATATTTGCAAATGCTTCTCATTATAATGACTCTCTGAGGCAGATAGATTCCTCTTAATTCCTTATTTTTACATACATGAAGGAAGGCTGTAAAAAGATGATTTAACTAGGGGCACAATGAATCCACCCTATAGACAGGCCTTAAACATAAACACTGCTTAGTTTTCCCTGCATAAGATGTCTAGCCAAGACTGCCCTTTAGCAAGTACCCTTTATGCCATGTGGCTCACTTCCACCTGTTCCCTAAGAGCTTATGCCAATCTTACGTGTTCTGCATAAGGAGAGATTTACAGAATCCATGTGTGTTTGTGTGAGCTCAGAGCGTCTCTTGTTCTGCCAGTGGAAATGGAAATGTTCTTCTAATTAAGAGATGAGCTGGGATGTCTCACATTGGTGGCACTAATTTGTCTGTGTGAAAGTACAGCTTTTTAATTCATCATTAGTCAAATGGAAGCTTATCTACAGCAACCTAGATATCCAGATGTTGGTACATTGCGTTTAAACAGGCTCCCCCCCCAGCTGTGGTCTTTTATCTTGCCAAAGAAAGATTGCTCAGAGAAAACTATACAGATCTATTTTTTCCCCTTTGTCCCACAGAGAAAACAACGTTTAAATGCATGATTTAGCAAAATATGGTGCTGAATGCTGCACAGGTGTAGTGATCTGAGTGTTGGGCTAGGATTCCGAGAGACCAGAGTTTGAACCCCCACTCAGCCATGGGAACTTTGGCAAATCACACTCAGTCTCAGAGGAAGGCGGTGGCAAACCTCTGAATAAACCTGGCCAAGAAAACCGTTGGAGAAAGTGGCCATAAATCCTACTCGACTTGGAGGCACATAACAATAATTTAGTCCCCTGTGTTAAGATTCTCAGTCAGATTAATTTCTAAATATGTGTACTTCTTAAGAACTTGACAGAACTTGGGAGTGCTCTCCACACCTCTGATCAATTGCCCTGTGGCTCTTCAGGGAATCATAGAATCATAGAGTTGGAAGAGACTACAAGAGCCATCTAGTCCAACCCCATTCTTCCATGCAGGAATATACAATCAAAGTACTCCCGACAGATGACCATCCAGCCTCTCTTTAAAAATCCCCAAAGAAGGAGACTCGACCACACTCCCAGGCAGCAGCATATTCCCTTGTTGAGCTGTTCTTACCATCAAGACGTTCTTAATGTTTAGGTGGAATCTCTTTTCCTTTGGTTTGACTCCATTGTTCCATGTCCTAGTCTCTGGAGCAGCAAAAAGAAAATTGTCCCCTTCTTCCATAGGACATCCTTTCAAATAATTAAACGTGGCTATCAGGTCACCTCTTAACCTCTTCTACAGGCTAAACATACCCAGCTCCCTAAACAGTCCTCACAGGGAGTAGTTTCCAGGCCTTTTACCATTTTGGTTGCCCCCCTCATAGGGGGTTGTTTGAGACACTAAATGCATTTGGATGTGATGTAATTGTCCTTAGTGACATCAGTGACACTCTGAAAAGGCTTAGACTAACAATAAGGAATGTGTGATTCTCCTCCAGAGGCTGGACTGGAGCTCCCCTCAGCCCTAAGCAGCATAACCAGTCAAGTTGCAAATGAGGAACCTCTGGATGGTGACACCCCTGCCTTAGAGCTTATTAAGAGCACCTATTGAGGTTGTTAGTAGAAATAATGTTTTCCTTTTCTTCTTAGAAAGGCCTTGGTCCTCATAGCCTCTAAAATATTAATTTGTGTTAAGAGTCTGAGCTTTTGTAGGCTACAGTCTACTTCACTGGAAATATATTTGAGTCTCTGGCGAACTACACTGTAGCCCAGGAAAGTGGATGTTTTTATTTTATTCCTCTATCTCCTCCTAAAAGTTACTGTCTTTTCTTCTTAATGAACAGCTACAGACCAACCAGGCTTCAGCCTTCAATACTACACTCATTATTCCAGCAATGCCTGCTAGAGAAAACAACTACCTTGACAATACATAGGGTGGAAGCTTTAGTAGCCCACCTGAGCGGGTCACTGTACACACGGAGGCCTAGCATGATCAGTGTGCGTAAAAGCCGTAGCATGAAATGTTCTCTTTTTCTCCACCCTCAGTAACCTCCCATGTTAATGGAAAGTGCATCTGTTCTGCAGTGCCAGTGTGTTCTTTGAATAGGTTTCAGTCTAACCGGCCTGAAGACCAAGATCCATGGCAGACTCCGCTTAATAAATTCACAAGAGTAGTTAGCCCATTACAAACATATTGCTTGCCTGCACATCTCTTGGTGACCTTGAGGCATTCGGATAACTTGGAGGGGGGAGTAACTTTGCATCAAATGTACAAAGGCTTCCCAAGTTAATCTGGAGAGCATTCTTGTGTGTCTTAGGGAACGGATAAGTGTTGATAAGCAATCATGCAGTGTGATTTTGTTGGCCTTAAAAACCTGTGCCTGTTTTCTGGCAGGTTGGGATACCTGAGTTTGGGGAGTGGGTGGGTGAAACATGGCTTTACATCTGTTCTACATGGATTGCTTGCTTGGGTAAAGATGATGTTTGTCTGTTTTGGTTTTGCACTGCCACATTTGAAGATTGCCATGATTCTTGTTGTGGGGCGGCGGGAGGGGGTGGTATGAATGATCAGCATTGGGAAAGACAATGGTGATGTGTACCTGGAAACAATTAAAAGATAATAGTTCTCTGTGAAGTTCTTCTTTCATTCTTTTGAATGTCCCTTTCCTTCAAGTCCCGGCCTGCAAAGATCCATCTGCGTTCCAGTTACACATAATGTAGGGTGTATGGGGTTGTGTGGGCGTGATTTGACAGCTACAATCTTCCCCAGTTCTCCATTCCCTTTACTAGAAAGATTAGGAAGATCCTTCAGCCTGAGAGATGAATTTATTCTCAGAGAAACCTCTTTTTGCCAATAAAAGGCATCACCACAGTCTGGACTTCAGGTTTTGCTTTATGGTCAACATTCCCTTGCTCGCTATCCCTGTAAAATACATAAAATATATATGTATGTATGTATGAGAGAAGATGTTGGCTGGAATCCTGTTAGTCCCAGCTAGAATAGACCCCTTCAATTAATTGTAGAGCCCATTGATTTAACGGGTCTACTTTAGGTAAGACTAGCAACAGAATTCAGGCCATTAAACTTTGGCATAGAACAGAGAGATTATGAATTGGGGGAAACAGACTTTATCTCATATATCGAAGCTTTTTTCCCTTAAGGATTTATTTCCCTGAAACACAAGGTAACACCACCCAATTTGGCTCCTATTTGCATGGAATAAGTTTTCCTAACACATGTGGATGTCCTTTTTCAGGTGCCATGGGGTTTGGTATTCCCTTCCTCTGTTCACAGTGCCTGAAGTCCCTCTTGACTTACTGTAGAGCAGAGCTTTCCAAACTTTTCATTTTGGTGATGCACTTTTTAGACAGGCATCATTTCACAACATGGTAATTCAGTAAGTGGAGGCGGCCGCTACACCCAAGCCTGGCCCGCTGCTGCCACCACCCTTGCCAGAGTCTTCCTCAGCCCTGGGGTGGCAAAGGTGGTGACGGGAGAGGCAGCCCCTCCACCCAGGCCGGTCCTACTGCTGCCCTCGCTGGGGTCTTCCACCCGTTACGTTTGCGCAACACACCTACACACTGCAGCTGACACATTCTAATATGTCCCGACACACAGTTTGGAAAGCTCTGCTGTAGAGCCCTAAAGCCGCCTTGTGTGGCCATTCTGTAATTTGCAGTGAGCAGCAGGACTGGAAGAGTGACAAGCTACATCCACATAGCCAGATGCAAAATAAACACAGCAGCATTGAGACCCCTGTAGGACACTGGCAGAGCTCAGTGCGGATGCCATCATTTTGCATCTGGCTGTTGGAACAAAGCCACATGTTTCTCCAACCTTGCCCACTTGCGGCACAACATGGAATGATCATACAAGACACCTTCGGGGACTTTACAGCAGGTTGGAGGGGTATATGGGTCGACATAGCGTAGGTGTGCATGTGGATATTTATGCTAAGCTGAGGTCATGTAGGAATGAGGCCTTTGCCTGTCCCCATGTCTCGATTTATCTTCAGATCTCACAGTACCGAGACTTTGTAAGAGAGTCATTGCAAGGCTGCCAGGAGGGGACTTGGTGCCTCATTCTGGATAGAGGCAAACACAAAAGGTACTCTAACTTACGGGAAAGCAAAACTTTGTTGTCTGCCTTTTGTCACAATCACCTCAAGGCTGGGGAAAAGAAAATTCAAAGAAAAGCATACAGACCATGGCTCTAATGTTGTTCCTGATGCTGTCCCTTTCCTTCTGCTATGTGTTTTTTTTAAAAACATCTTTGATCAAGAAGCATGCGAGCTTTGAAAAACAAAGTTAAAGGGGCAGGTCGTCTCGCATAGCCAAAGTGCAATGCTGATGTAATACCTGTGAGTGATCTGTTTGGTCCAGTAGGTGGGGAAACCCTAAAGGAGAGACCCTGTTTGGTAGTGTGATTTAGAAAGAGTTTTGAGAGCTGGAGAGGAAAGGAACTGCAGTTGCCAGGGACATTAAGAGCACCTGCAGTTGCCAGGGTTAAGATGAAGCCCTTTTCACCGTGAATGAGGTGTTAGGGTTTTCGATTATGTATTTAGGACAGGTCAAAGGGGTACATTGCTTATAGTAGATTTGCACCTATTTTGTATTTGTATTTAGGGTTTTAAGCTTTGCACCAAGGGTTACAATACTACTGAGCAGCCTACCTAGAAGAGCCCTAAAGTCAGGTCCTGAACTGGCACCTCATTAGATGTCTGGAATGTTTGAAGACTAGCATCCTGTTAGTGACATGCATGACTTTCCATTATTGTCTGCATATGCCCTTTTGGGTGCACTGCAGAGGTTAGGGTTTCCTTCCTCCCTTTACAGTGCCCAAAGCCCCCCTCCCCATGACTTACCATACAGCTTCTAAGGCCCCCGCTCCCCATTTTGTGCCTCATGGGGAGCAGGCAGGATCATGGAAGCATTTGGCCATGTCCCCGTAAGACTGCTGGAGAACCCTGGCTGAGGTAATGATTTCATGTCTGGCTATGGGGAACACAGCCACACACTTCCTCAATCCTGCCTGCTCTCCCATGAGACATGGAATGGCCATGTGTGGAGGGGGATTTAAGAATAATGTGGTAAGTACATGGCTCAGTTCAGTATGTGGGACTACTACACTGTATTGAGCCATACGAGATTGCATCCAATAAATATTCAGTTTAACATATAATCTGTTGTGCTGTTGATTTAAAAATTATGGGGGACTTTGTTGTAGCAGCATTTGCCATTTTATAATTGGCCCCACAGAACCCAGAAGGAAATTGCAATGCTGCCAATAATATAAGAGGCTGAAATTCTTTCTGTCCTCACTCCTGAAAGCTCTTGAGTCTGGATTTATTTGGTAGGGATGGAAGGATCCCAGCTGTTTCCACCAATGAGACCCTTTGTCAATGCTCAGCAAATGTATTAATTGCAAGAAGCAGCTGAAAGACTCTCATGCCAGCTGGCACTTGGAGATTTATGGAGTCTGACTGGGGGATGAAGCAGCTGCTTTTTACTTCTCACTATTCACCTCTTACATACGCATACGGCACACATGCACTTGCGCCAGGGTCTCTCACAAAGTCAAAGGAAAGCCTGTTCACGGCCTCTTCGGATGGCGAGGAATACACATGGGACAGATTGTAGAAGCTCTGCTCAATGAGACACTTTTTAAGTTTGATTTTGAAAGTCACTGGCAATTTTGGAAACACACGGTTGAGCAGAACCCCATGCACCTCCTCTCCTTCATACCTTCCAACATTTCAGAGAGGAAAATTGAGACACCTGTGACTGAGCAACAGCAGAGTATGGTCAAGATGGCAAAAGTTATTAATGCAGGAAAAAAGCACATATGCTAAGAAAGGTTGCAGCACTTTGCTTTTGCCTGAGCCTACAGGGAAGGGCAAGACTCCGCCCTCTCCTGTCCTCTCTTCCCTGCTGAACTAATTGAGTACAAGATACCTTTGCACTTTAAACTCTGTTTACAATCACCGAAGTAAGGTGGGGACAAGTGGAGGGGGGAGGGAAAAACTGGGACATTTTAAAAGCAGGTAAAAAGGTGGGACAATAGAGTATTAACAGGAATTGCCCCTTCCAAATGGGGAAGTTGGAGGATATGCTACTTTAAACTTCTCTAATCTTTTGAATTTGCAGATATGTGACATCTTAAAATGTATCAGGGCCCTAATCCTGTTGGTGCCTCACGCATGTGTAGCTATCTCGAATGTCTCTGTTTCTCTGATACAACAGGTGGTCCATCCTTAAACAGCTCATACCAACAAGTGCAGGAAAGCATATGTCTGGACGTGCTTAAAGCCTTCCAGAACTCCTACACACTTCTCCTGTACCATCTGCCCCTCTATTCTGTCTCATCTCAGAAGAATTTGCCAGTGGGATCGTTACAGAAAAACACCTCATCTTGTAATAGGGTTTCCTTTTTCATACAACGGAGTATGCTCACTTTGTGCAAGTGCACCCAATTGCAATGCCTTGAGTTTGCATACAGTCAGCTTCATCAGAAGCATAAAATGCTAGCCTCTATTGGTGTACGTACACACACACACACAGAGAGAGGAAGGAATAAAAGCAGTGAGGGCAAAGGAAAATGTATATTGCAGCATACTGTATATGCAGTAACATACAATCCATATTTGTCAAAGCAATACCTAAGTATTTCACTTATTCACTTACACACATACCTAAATATTTTAACTCCTGACATGTCCATCAGTTGCACTTGTTCTTTCTCATGTTCTTTGTTAACATCATCATTTTGGTTTACTTCTCTTAAATTTTAAGATTTTAAATTTTAAACTTTCTCTTAAATCCAGCCATATCTCCAAACTCTTTTACTCTCTCCAACAACACTTCTATACGATCAATAGGATTTTCTAAAACAATCACTAAGGCTATTTCTGCACTACATTGTTATAGTGCTATTATTCCACTTTCAACATCTTGTGGAATTCTAAGGTTTGTAGTTTACTGAGGCCAAAGAGCTCTCTGGCTGAGAATTCTAAATGCCCTTCCTAAACTACAAACCCCAGGATTCCATAGGAAATTGAAAGTAGAATAAAGGCACTATAACAGTATAGTGCAGATATGGCCTAAGTCATCAGCAAAAGCTCTGCTCTTTCTTTTTTTTAGCCTTATATCTATTATTTTTTCATCTTGTCTTATGGCTCTCTTCAACACTTCAAGAACTAAGATTAACAGTTAGGATGAATGTGGTCATCCTTGTCTTGTGCCTTTTTGAATATCATATGGCTTACTCAACTTGTCATTAACCAAAATCTTTGCTTACTGCACTTTGTAAATTGCCCTGATCCATGTAGTGAAAGTATGTCCAAAGCTCATCTCCAATAAAACTCCAAACAAAAAGTTCCAGTTTCAAAAGCTGTTTCAGCATCCAAAAATATAGGCATCGCATGTTTCTCATTATCCACAGGCAAACAGGTTTCAACTACAATACACAAACAGTCAGGCCATTTCCGCACTACACTGTTATAGTGCTTTTATTCCACTTTCAACATCCTGTGGAATTCTGGGATTTGTAGTTTCCTGGGGCCAAAAAGCTGTCTGGCTGAGAACTCTAAAGGCCCCTCCCTAAACTGCAAACCCCAGAATTCCGTTGGATGTTGAAAGTGGAATAGTAGCACTATAAGAGTGTAGTGCAAAAAGGCACTCAGAAGTGTTCCGTTTTTACAGCAATACACTGCATTCACGGTGTCAAGCCTAGAACTTTATCATAGAAGAGCCAATTCCCAAGACAGCCCATTGAAGGAGATTTAGGCAAGAAAGAGGCTCCAAGGCATTAGAAGTCACAGGGTTCTCATTTGAGAAGATGCATGCCAATAAAATGAGAAGAAATAGGCGTCAGATTTTACATAAATATAATAAACGGCCTGTGTCAAAAGCTATGGGTGACCCTATTCAGCAACACTGCAGGATTATGAGAATCCGTCAGAGAAACTGAGAACTTTTTGAAGTTACCTTCCACTGCAACATATTCAATGACACCAAGGCCCAGCTGGTTAGGAAAAGAAATTTCATGGTCACCTGCTAGTTTTACTTTGATTCTACAGGTACCAAATGTGAAGGAAACCTGCAAAAAGGAAAAAACTGAGACAGAAGTGTTGCTACCCTGAAAGACTCGGGACTCTTTTATGGGCCATGGAGAAAACTTGTAACTGAATGATAGCCCTAATAAAAAGAAGGCAGTCTGGCCCTTTGAAGCAGCTCTTGATCACAACTGAAATAAGTTGAGGATGAAGGGGGAAACTGGGAGGAGGACCAAGAAACTAGGATATTTTAAAAGTAGCTGAAAAAAGTGGATTGACAAGGGATTCATCAGGACTGTCAAATCAGGATAGTTGGAAGGTATGTGGTTGCCTGGAATGTTTCATTCAGATTAAAACTCAAGTCTAACAGATGAGGAATCTTTCTCTCTCTCTCTCTCTCTCTCTTTCACTATATGTGTCTTGTCTGTCCGTCCGTCTGTCCGTCCCTCCCTCCCTCCCTCCCTCCGTGTGTGTTTGTGTGTGTGTTTAATAGACACAAGCACACTTTTTAAGATATCCCTCTTGTTCTGAGATTCTTCACTTTGGTAAGAGAAGATTAGAGGACAAAAAGGTGGGACTCAAAGGGCTAGCAAACTTCAGCTTAAAACTCTTACTGCCAAATCCAAAAACCTTGGGAGAGGTGAGGGTGGGGAATCTCAGGGTGAGAGAGCTACCTTGAAAATAAATACATCGATCAAGGTTGGGCAACCTCTTTCAGTAGAAGGCCAAATTCAGTTTCAGGGGCTTCACTCCAGTGGCAGAGAGGGTTAGAGGACAAAAAGGTGGACCCAAAGGACCAGTGAACTTCAGCTTAAACTCTTCCTGCCAAATCCAAAGCCTTCGGAGAAACGACTTCCCAGATTTCACACACTGTTGTCTCTAGTCCTCTATTTATGTATTTATATATTGAAATATTTATATCCCGTCATATATGTGAAGATCTCAAGGTGGCATACAATAAAGTCAGTTTAGAACAATAATTGTAAAAATGTAAAACTATAGTGTCATTTATCACTTCACTGTTAATTTACAATTTAAAATGATGTAAAATCATGCTAACCATAGTACATATACAAACCGTATAAAATCAGTTAAGTCTGAAGTGTTTTAATGTAGCAGCAAATTGACACTGGCTTTGTGCCAACAGAGTGTCTGCAGGGGAGGGTATACCATAACTGGGGTGCAACAGCGGAGAAGCCCTTCTCCAAGATACCCCAATATACAGTATATTGCCCCCACCAGCGGAACGGAGAAGAGAGCCTCTCCACCAGGCCTCAATTCTCAGGCATGCATACAGAGAAGGAAAGTTAGCCCTTTGAATATCAATGTTCCAAGCCATTGAGGGTTGCACAAATTAGATAAAATCATTTTCAAGAATTGACATGGTTTTGATTTCATGTAATGGAATTTTCAAAATGGATACTTGACCGAAGAACACAACCCTATGACTTTAATTTTGAGGAAGGGGAAGAGCTTTGGTTAACTGGAGAGTGAATGAAACTCTTCTTCAGGAGGACAATGTTTTAAGAACGTGTAGAAAAAAATTGGCAGAAGACTTTGAAGGTAAGTTAGATAAAGGCACTGATACCAGAATGGGATGTGTTACTAAACTCTACACACACACACCCCATCCTGTGGGATGTGTCATTTTCATAAATGAACATATTTTGGGCTGAAAAACATGATTGAAGCCACACTGACCAGAGAGTGTGTTGCCAGGTCAAACTGACTTGAGATATGGTTAGGCCATCAGTTCAGAAAGGATTAGGTGGAAAAACTTGACACTGATGGATTTGTGATCATCCTTTCAACACCTCAGGCTCTGTGCACACTTGAATATGATGGAAGGCAAAACTGCCCAGATGAAGCAATCAGGGACCATCCCATGATCTTACCCTACAGAGATCTTCCCTCTACCCCCTGCCTGACCAAGACATTGAACGATTGTCATGACTCCCATCAATGTTTTGTCACCTAAAGTTAAGGCTATCAGCCCATTCTGGACTCCTTTGTCAATCCCATGAGAAAGCGATTAACATTTTGTCTACGCACCACCTTCAGGGTAGGAAATTAGGTATATAAACTGTAGCTTCAGCCCTAGCAAATTGTAGTACTTGGACATAATTTGTGGTGCCTTGACTGCTGTTCATCCCTGCTACCCTCAGATGCTGTCTGAGCCCCTCCATTTCAACCTTCTGCTTCAGGACTGGTAACTATCACCCTCTTCACTCCTAGTCTCTCTTTGTTAGGTTGAAAGAATGGATTGTCTTGACAAATAAGATCTTGTTGGATTTAGAAGAGCACAAACTGAAGTTATACACTGAATAAACGGAGGCTGTCGTACTTTGGACGTTTCATGAGATGGCATGACTCATTAGAAAAGCTTATAATAGTTGTTAAACTGGAAGGCAGGAGGAAAAGAGAAAGACCCCATTGCAAGTGGATAGGCTCCGTTGAGGAAGCCATAGCCTTGAGTTTGCAAGACCTTATCAGCACTGTTAATAAGAGGGTGTGTCTGAGGTCTCCAGAGCCATTATAGTGTAGTGGTTTGAGGGATGGACTAGGACCCTTGGAGACCAGGGTTTGAATACTCACGTGGCCATGGAAACCCACTGGGTGATTTCACACTTTCTCAGCCTCAGAGGAAGGTGAAGGCAAACCACAGTGGCCTTACCATTTCCTTGTTCTTTCTTTTACTACAGACAGAACCAAAACAGCCCTTTTTATTGTTTTTAACCTTTCTAGCAATCCTGAGCTTATTCTGTACTTTAGGTTTTCTGACTCTCCCCCTAGACGAGTTGGCTGTTCATTGGGATTCCTCTTTGGTGATTTCCCCCTTTTTCCATTTTTTGTGCATGTCCCTTTTAAATCTTAGCTCAATTTAAACTTCTTTAGACATCCAACTCAGATTCTGTAGACACCTCCCATTTTTCCTTCTCATCAGAACTGAAATTGTGCCTTCAGTATCTCACTTTTAAGAAACTCCCATCCATCACGAATTCCCTTCTCTTTTTCTAGTATTCTTGACCATGGAATGACACCCAGTATTTCCTAAGTTACTGAAATCAGCCCTCTTAAAGTCTAGAATGCATGTCTGACCATTCCAATTTATAACAAACTCAGAGAGAATATGGTCACTCTCACCTAAGGATTCTGCTGTTTTTACCTCACTAATCACATCATCGTGATTAGTTAGGATCCAATCTAAAATAGCTGATCCCCTTGTTGTTCATTCTGGACAACGAAATTGTCTGCAAGGCACATGAGGAATATACCAGACCTTATATTCTAGGCAGACTTTGACTTTCAACAAATACCAGGATAGTTGAAATCTCCTATTACTACTAAGTCTCTCCTTTCTGAATATTTGGTCATCTGTTCCTGAAGGCATCATCCAAAGCCTTAGTCTGGCTTGGTGGTCAGTAGACGACCCTCACAATGACATTGCTATTGTTTCTCTCCCCCCTTAATGTTTACCCAGCTGCTCTCAACCTGACTGCCAGGATTTAAGTCACAGATCTCTTCACATATCCTTGGTATATAGTGCCACTCCTCCTCCTCCTTTCCTGTTTGCTGTATTTCTCTGGTATAAGTTATAACCCTCTATTGCTACATTCCAATCCTGAGGCTCATCCTACTAGGTTTCAGTGATGCCTGTTACATGGCATAGGACTATTATTTTGACCAGCAGTAGCTAACCTTTTGGGAAATAAAACATCTGATGGACTTCACTCTACTGAACTTTATGCCACAACCTTATACAACAAGATAAATGTTACTCCACAAGAGACTGCAGAACTTGGCATTAATATATATTGCAGCATATTGTATATTGCTACGTATTGTATATACAATACAAACAACCCTTCTAGAAACTGTCAAGCTGTAAAATGAGTGAATTTCTGGCTACCAGCTGCATATGGATAGAAGTTGGATGTCTGTAGAGGTTTGCTGATCCTATAGGAGACCATCCCCATCATCCACAGTCAGCATGGTCTTCCTCAGGATGGAAAATAATGCAGTCTAACAATAGCAAGTCTGGATATTTGCAACTCCCAGCTTTCTACAATGTTAGCTATGACTCCTGAGACTTGCAGTCCAATATCATCTGGAGAATCTCATGATTCTGACCCCTACTCCCTGCAGCCCACCAAGACTAAGAAAACTAGCTTAGCCTGGGCAGCACAGATCTAATTTGGGGATATCAAGATATCTTTGAATTCTCTGTGACCAACAAAGCAGGATTGATTAAAATGTTTTAATATGCCACACCTGAGAATGTTTTGACCAGGAAAGGTGCATTTTTGCAACTTTATTTATGGACAATTATACTTGAACTAGTTGGCCAGAATCTTGTTATTGTTTTACACATTTGTAAGCTTCCCTGTGAAAGGGTATGGATCAATGTAGACAGTCACATTCAGCTCAAGGTCACCGAAGCAGAGCTGTGCATCCAGTGCCCATTTGGTAACTTGGTTTGGACGCATAATGTAGCCATTCAGTACAAGAGTTGCATAGCACGATTAATCCACAGCCTCAGCGTGGGATTTCAACCACATTGAGTTTTACATCTGAAAACCACGTTGAGTTTTACATCTGAAATATATGAGATGGCCTCCTGGATAATCCTAAAGGCACCCAATCCCATCTGACCTTGGAAGCAAAGCAGGGTCAGCTCTGGTTAATATTTGGATGTGAAACCACCAATGAATACCAAGTGCTGTAGGTTATGTTTGGGAGGAAGGAACTGGCAAAACCACCTCTGAATATTCCTGGCCTAAGAACACCCTATGAAATTCATGGGTTTGCCATAAGTCAACAGGTGATTTGAAGGCACATAACACATACACCTCTGGATGATTTAGATCAATGTTTCATAAGTTATCTGATGATGGGCAATGGCAGTTTTTATCCCTGAATGTGACAGAACCTGTTACCCCATTTGTGCTCATTGGCTACAATGGTTTCTTTCCTTCCTTGGGAACACTCCAGGGCTGGCAGCTGATGGGTTGCGTCATTATCACTGGTCCGTGGAGTAGCACTGTTTGTGGTCATTCCCACTGGCAAACAGTTTCCACCTACAATAGTGTTCACAGCAATACACTGCACTCGTAGCCTCAAGCCGAGACCTTTATTTTATCATAGAAGAGCCGATTCTCAAGACAGCCCCACTGTGGTAGATACAAGCAAGCAAGAGGCTCCAGGGCATTAGAAGTCACACGGTTCTCATTTGAGAGAGATACATGCCAACAGAATGACAAGAGCAAGGCATCAGATTTTACACAGGCACGTTAAGTGGCCTGTGCTAAAAGCACTGGCTGACTTTATTCAGCCATGTGGCAAGACTGCAGGAATATTAGACTCCATCAGTGAAATTTGAGAACTCCGATTTTGAAGTCCCCGTCCACGGCAACATACTCTATGACATCAAGGCCCAGCCGGTTAGGGAAGGAAATCTCATAGTCATCTTCCAGTTTCACTTTAATCTCAGAGCCCGTAAAAGTGAAAGAAACCTGCAGAAGAAAAAGCAGAGACAGAAGAGTGGTGGCTACCCAGAAAGGCTCAGTGCTATTTCACATGCCCTCGCCGCATGTGAAAACTTTTCACTGAATGACAGCTCTTATAAAAACAAGGTGGTCTGGCAATGGTGGCCAGAAGTGATGGCCCATCAATTCCTCTATGCGCAGCAGGACAAGGTGTGGTCCATGGAGGAAGAGGAGCAAGAATTGGTCCCTCTGCCATGTGAAGTTTCTGACCCCTAGTTCTGGGCTTCAGCATGGCTTAGGCCGTTTCCACACTAGACTGTTATAGTGCTATTATTCCACTTCCAACATCCTATGGAACCCTGGGGTTTGCAGTTTAGGGAGGGGTCTCAGAGGCCCCTCCCTAAACTGCAAACCCCAGGGTTCCATAGGGATGTCGGAAGTGGAACAATAGCACTATAACAGTCTAGTGCGGAAATGGCCTTTGGAAGCCACTCATAGGGGATCTCCCATTCTCATGCTCTTCCCACAATGAAGTCAACCTCGCCACTGAGAATCTGCCACAGTTCTGCCATTCACCCCGCTCTGATTGCCCGACAAACCCTCACCTTGATGTTGCTATCTTGTTCAAAAGGAAAGTGGGACTCCCTTTCTTCATCTTCCCACACTCCTTCTTTCCTAGAGTTGCACACAATGGTGTTCACGTCGCCCTTGCAATCAAAGCGAGGATTGAAGTGAAGCACCAGGTTGTCACAGTCCTTGCCCAGATTCACCTCAAAACTGAGAAGAAAGAGGTGCTAGTATTCATTATTATATACAGCATTATCAGTATTTTTTTTTTCATTTATATCCCAGCTTTTTCTCATTATTTGGACTTAAGGCAGCTTCCTATTGTTATAACAAACACTGTTAAAAGCCTTTACAAAGACAGAAAGGAGAAACAGAAAGAGTTATTGCTACTGTTATTATGAAAGACTTGTTGCAAAGCAACTATTAAAGATCTAAAACAAAACCATCAAAAGATTTAAAAAGGCCATTTCGGCACTAGACTTCCAAAGGCTCCTCCCTAAACTGCAAACCGTAGGATTCCATAGGATGTTGAAAGCAGAATAATAACACTATAACAGGCTAGTGCGGAAATGGCCAAAGATAAAAGTCAGCCAGACAGTGCACTATTAAAAGCTCTTGCAGTCAATCCGGAGAGGCCTGTCAGAGCAGAAAAGTTTTCCATTGTTCATGGAAGGAGAGCAAGGAGAGAACAATCCTAGTTTTTCTAAGGAAGGAGTTCCAAAGCCTTGGAGGAGCAGCCACTGAGAAGACTGTAAAAGTTAGGATTGCAAGGAAAGGAACAACCCAGGCCCTCAGATTTAAGGGCCAAAACCTGAGCCCTAAGGATGACCCCTTGGGGTGTCACAGGAGGCCAGCTCAGGAGATGTCATTAAGCATGGCACAGAAAGCATCAACCAGAGGTGCACAGATTATGCCATTCAAAAGAAAAACATCAAGTCTAATAAACGAAGGAAATCAATATACATGTGCTTTTCACGAGAGTGCTCTCATCCTGGGATTCCTTCCCCTCACCCTAAAAAAAGGCCCTGAGAGTCTCAGCCAGGCCCTCAGGATTCTATTAAAGGTCTGATAATGCATAATATAAAATAAAAAATTAACCCATGACCCATGAGGTCCCCTAAGTGGCGCCAAGGTCAAGACCCGCTGTTGGCAACGGTGAGACTCGCACCCATGCCCAGTGGCCCAACAACCGAGACCTGTTCTGTGTGACAGTGAGGTAAGTGGCTGAGACGGACGAGTCTCAAGAGGCGTAGAAAGAGAAAAACGAGTTTGGCAGTTTCAAAGAAGGGTTGGGATAGGGCTGTGTACACCCTTACAAAGCATGCTGGAAAAAGGATGGGCAAAATTTGGGATTGAAATTAGGGATTCAATTGGACTGGATCTGTGGGTGAAGCAACAGTTTAATGGAGAATCACCTGGCTCTCCAGCTTTTACCCTAGGATTCTAATCTGAAATTTTTTGGGAGCTCCATTTCTACCCCTTTCTCTTGCTTCTTCTGCTGTCCCAGTCTGTCTGCTGTTGGACCTCTCCTGCTGTGAAGCGAGTGAGTGGGGATACTAGAAAATGTGCTTCCCACACAATATCTCTGCTAAATTTTAATGTAATTATGATTTAAGGCACCTATGACTTTGGAAGCGGCCAACCCCAAGGTCATGGGAAAAGCAATATGAAAATTGCAGAGTGTTGCAGTAGGAGAATGTTTGAAACTAAGGTGAACATGTCAACAGGAAGGTACAATTTGTGTTTGAGGGGACTGTATGATGAAACAAACTGAAACTGCGCTATAATTTAGCCTGTGACCTTGGGATTATAGTATGTTATGATTAAATGTGTTTCTATCGTTGTAAAATGATAAAGGTTTTCCAAAAAATGTTAGGAACAGTTGCTATGTAAGGTTTTTGCAAGAAGTGAAGAAGAAGAAACTGCTTTGAGAGTTCTTTCTTTACAAAAGAATGTATGTGCATTTTGGTATGATTATGGATAAAGTCACAACATTTTTGTTCCTTATTTGGTTTCCTTCAAGTCTGTCTGTCTCTTGCCTCATTTTTTAAGGCCTTTTTCATATGCTTGTTAGCTGAGAAGTTATTTGTATGATTTTTGTCAGAATGGTGGTAAAGGAAGATTGAACGAAGGGGTTGTGTTTAGTGCATTCCAGAAATGCTGTAGACTTGCAGAGGTGCTTCTTGATCACCACAGGTAGTAACAGAGATGTTTCAGAACAAAGAATTGTGGCTGATTTACACACACATATGTATTATGCTGATGAATAATGATTCTGTAAATAAAATAGAATGTCTTTTCTTCTTGTAAATTTTCTTCTCCAATTCATGTAAGAGTCCCTTGGTATTATGTAATCTTAAGGCTAGGTTGACCTTCATTTTTGATGAAGTGGATGTTTGGGGAAATAAAGACCCACTGAATGTATTTTAAAGTGACAGAAATATCTACATAATACGCTATACAATTTTAGTGTTTCTTTTTTCCTAGATGTGCTTTTTGTATAGGACTAAGATATCTGAAACTAGATGATGTAGATTTGTTATACCAGCGTGCCAAGAATGTTTCAATCTAGACTGTACTTCCTGTAGTTGGAACCACAGGAAAATGGGTTTTGCAATCTGAGAGTGTCACATTTGATCCGCGTACTACTTGGGTCTTTTCTGCCGATATAAAAAAGAAATGGCTTGTGATTTCACATGTTGAATGTTTTGTTTTATGATAGGGGGATGCTGATGCAGAAGGAATATGGGTTAACTGTTGTAAGTCTATTTGATTATGAGAAATGATGTGAAATGCTGTGAGAACAGGAGATTAGCAAAGTAGTAAGGAGAGGGCAGAATAGTATACCATGTGTCAGATCTAAGATTCGTAGATAATGAATTCGAAAAAGAAGAGGAGATTAAAACTAGTGAGAAAGAGCTGGCAAGGATTGCATCTGGTGAAGCCAAAACATATAGGAACAACAGATTACCCCCTTGAATGGACTGCAGAGTGTAGGATCTTTGATACAGGGCTCTGATAGGTACGTCTGCCTTGGATTCGAAAAAAAGACATTTAAACTGTTCGTATGTGAGAAACAAGGAAGTGCTAGCGGAAGTGCTAACGCAGTTGCTTGGGAGCTGGAAGCAGCCAGTGGACTTGGAGGCACAAAGGCTCCCAGCCTGTGAGCAGTTGCAGCCACTGTTTGCTCAGAAGAAATTCTTGGCAGCATACGACCATATCACTCTGAACATGCTCGATTTCGTCTGATCTCGTCTGCTTAGTACTTGGATGGGGGACTGCCTGGTCGCATGGCAAGGTAACAAGAACCTGGTTTCAGTCAAAAGATCAACCTACTAATATATTGTGTGGATTTTGAGTCTTTTCTTGACATGTTATAGGTTTCTGGAGTCCTGCAGAAAGAGAGAGGTCTACTCAAAAGTGCCTGGCAATGCTATCAAGTAAGGACAACAGATCCTGGGTGCCTTGGAAGTTACACACCCTCCGAAGTAGGTGTTGGTGTTCTACTGCAAATTCCATCAGAAGCTGGATTTTGAAGAGGCAGCCGTCCAAGATCTGCCAAGAAATTTAATTGAATGGCCAAATGCATTTTCAATTGCCCAGCTCCAGATGTAATTAAGGTCAAAAGGGGAATTTGGGGCTCAGTACATTTGAGTGAATTGAGTTTGGTGAAATATATCTTACTAATCTGGTGATTGACACATGGTAGTTAAGCTTAGTTGTTAAATGATTAGATAGTGAAAAGTACTTGTAGGGTTTCTTTTGTGTGTCGTGTTCTCTTCACAGAAATATGTAGTGTTACCTCCCATTACAGCTGGAGTAAGTAGTCCATCCCTCTTAAATCTGGAAAATTTGTATTGCAGAGAATACGTCCTAGGGGAAAAGGAGGGGACCTCTAGGGATCATCTTGTCTACTCACATTGGTAGCACGAGTGCTAGTCCTGAGAGTATCACTCCGGAGGCTGACACAAAAGGGAAGTGTTGGACTGTCAATCCTACTGAAGACCTCAGGTTTCTGCTCAAAGGACTGAATAAACCATGAATCTTATGCTAGCTACTCTCATACTTTACGTATTGTGTACAGGACCGTTCCTGTAGCCTGCACACTAAAGCCTTGTAAAGACTGTTGAACCCACTCTGGAGGCTGGGTTTTCGATGAAGACACATGGACTTTATTATACTTGTTACTTTTGTTATTTGTAATGGGGAAATAGTTGTTTGTGTTCTAGCTTTAGTAATTTCTAGTGTGGAAAACATATCAATAGATATGGGGAAAGAATTGTTGTTTATTATATTGATTAGGATGTTCCTGCTTCAGGACACAGGAACCTTTTACTCATTAATCCCTGCATAGGCCCCTTGGGAGCTGATCATACAAACGTATGTATGAGGATTATTTGTTTGCTAGCAAGGATAGCACATGTATGATTATTGGGGATAAAATCCCTTGAATGTGCAGTGCAGAAATGGGAAAAGCAAAAGGATTCAGGGGACAGTCTAATGGATTGGCTGACAAATTGGCTCCCAGACTTTGGATGGGTGAAGAATATCTCTTTAATCTTTATATGTACTGTGTTATTTTTATTTTAGGCTGTTATATAGTGCAGCTTCTGCCTTTGCTTAAAAACTGTTGTAAACCCAGTGTTGCTTCCCAAAGGTATGTGAGAGCTGCTATTCCCAAGAACAAATTCGTATGTTAGAAAAAAATCGAATGCTTATAAAATTGAGGTGGGAAATCAGCAAGAGAAAAATCTCTTGAAGCCCCAAAGGAGGGATTGATAACACATAATATAAAATAATTAATTAATTAGTATTTTTCTAGCAGATAAAGTTAGCAACTGAATATGTACCTTTAAGCAAGATGAAGAGTGTTACAGTATAAACGGGAACATGCTCTGAGCAGTAAAAGGGAACTGCTTTGTTAGCAGGATGTGAAAAAAGATAAGATGACACTGGAGTGAAAAACAAGGGGCTACTGGCTGGCCTGTGCTGGAAGATAAACATTTTAATTCTTTGAGGAAAAAAATAGCAATATAGCTCTAGAGATTGGGAAAAAAGCTGTGTTACCCTGACAGTGTAAAAATTCAACCCATAATGTGCGTTTTTGAAGGGACAAGGAGAATATAAATTTCAAATGGAGAATGTGTTCATCACTGACAGAACTGGTATAAAGAAATGTCAGTCCAATTGATCAATTGATAATTTTTAATGGTAATTTTAATTGATAGGTTGTTGCGGGTTTTTCGGGCTTTGAGGCTGTGTTCTATTAGTCTTTTCTCCTGACGTTTCGCCTGCATCTGTGGCCGGCATCTTCAGAGGATCATCCTATCCTATCCTCTGAAGATGCCAGCCACAGATGCAGACGAAACATCAGGAGAAAATACTAATAGAACACAGCCTCAAAGCCCGGAAAACCCACAACAACCTATGGATTCCGGCCATGAAAGCCTTTGACTTTACAATTTTAATTGACTTAATTAAATAAGCCTTCTTACCCTATTCAATCTCTCTGACTTATTTTTTATTGGCTTCATAAACTCAGGGAAAGGCAGGTTTTGCGGTAACAGGTCCACATTTAACAATGAACTCTAGAGATTTGAGTCCTGTTGAAAGGGTTGCCACTCAGAACGGGAAGTGCGCAAGGAGCCAAAGAAAACAATTGGGAGACTGACCATCTTACACACACACACGCACGCACGCACGCACACGCACGCACGCACACAGAGGCCTTCAACTTACCCTTTGCAACCAGGCAAGATCTTGCCTTTCACTTCAACAGTGTCTCCAGGTTGAACTTTCAATTTAGTAGCAACCACTCCCTGCAAGGAAGAGGAGACCAGACATTTTAAAGTGCAATGATGTCAGGGGCCATTTCCGCACTAGAATTTATAGTGCTATTATTCCACTTTCAACCTCCTATGAAATCCTGAGGTTTGCAATTTAGGGAGGGGCCTCAAAGGCTCCTCCCTAAGCGGCAAACCCCAGGATTCCATAGGAGGTTGAAAGTGGAATAATAGCACTATAACAGTCTAGTGCGGAAATGGCCAGAATGGGGAATAAGGATGAGGAAAGTGCAGCCTGCAATGGCACACATGGCCTCTGAACCCCACTTTATACTATCACTAAACCTCTTGCATTCCTCGCAACCCCTCAAACTTTCCACACTTTTATTTTTTTTAAATCACAATTTTCAAGAAACTTTCTCCCCAAAAGCTATCCCAAATTGCCCAAACCATCTCCAAAGACAATGGTTTCCCTCTCTCTCCAAACCTGCTAATCCCTCTCAATGCATCCAATCCCTGGCATCTCTAAGTAAGTCGGGATAAAAGGCTTAGAGACCTGCTGCCCATCAGTCCCAAAAGTACCAAGCTAGATAAACACAACAGAAAACAAAGGGCTGTTGGAGCACTTTTGAGATTGAGAGAAATCAGCTGGCAGTGTTTTTGTAGACTCACAGAGTGGATCTCTCCATGCCTCTGATGAAGTAGACATAGTCTACAAAAGGGGTTGCTACCAACTTCTTTCTTTCAGTTAGTCTCAAAGGTGCCACAAGTTCCCTTTGCATGCTGATCATGGCTATGGCCATTTCCACACTAGACTGTTATAGTGCCATTTTTTCACTTTCAACCTTCTGTGGAATTCTGGGCTTTGTAGTTTACTGAGGCCAAAGAGCTCTCTGACTGAGAATTCTCAGTGCCCCTCTCTAAACTGCAAAGCCCAGGATTCCATAGTATGTTAAAAGTGGAATAATAGCACTGTAACAGTGTAGTGCAGAAATGGCCTATGTCTTTGAATTTTACAACAACAGTGTTGGGCCCGAGGCCCTCTGCGTAGGCCCTGTGTTGCACACTCACACATTTCAGGTCAGCCTGCTTTCGCACTAACGAACACATTTGGGGGGTTAGCTCATGCTGTTGCATTGCTAGGTCAGGCTGCCCTGTATGCTGCAGTCCTGTGAGAATAGCCAAGGAGTGTTAACGATGGGTGCTTCGCTCCTCGCGCCATCCGGTACGGTGAGGGGAGAGCAAAGCCTGATTAGAGACCATCCGCTACCGTTTTGGGCAGGTAATGAGATCTGGCCACGAGCCTATCGTGCACCTGGCCCATGGGTGCCTCAGTAATTGGCCTCTGAGGTGGGATAGCTCCCCTCCTGCACATTTCGGCATGGTGGATTGATGGATTGGCAGCCCGTTTTGCCATTCGAGTATGAAAAGCCTACACAATCGGTTGGAACAAAGAGAACCCTACTCTGTTGCCTGCTTTGCCTTTCCAACGGAGTCAGAGTGTATGTATGCTTGTGTGCCTTTCGTCTTTCTTCGCTTGATAAACTGCATCCTCAAAGACCAGAACTGGCTTGGTTCTTGCCTCTCAGCATCTTGCACTTCGAACCTTGCACGGCCACCCAATCCAGGGAGGGTCGTGTGCGCTACAAACAGAAGGCAGCTTCCCATAGAGTCTAGTACCCAGTGGTCCAGAAGGAGGTGAACCCTGTGGATCTTAGCCCCCAGAAGATGCTTTGAGGAAGATCCCAAGTACTAGAGCACAGGCGGGAACCTTAGTGTTCTTCCAAATGCAGGTGAAGCCTTTATTTAGACAGGCTTTTAGAATGGAAGACTTTTAACAAAAGCCTGTAAGTGTTGTATTGGTTTAAATTGTAGTTATAATCTTCTAAAATCTTTTTAGAACACATGTTTTTAATACAGTTAAGAGTTTCATTTAGTTGTAACACTGACTTTTTGCATATTTTTAACTGTAATCTTTTTATTGGGTAAGCTGTCTTGAGTTCCAGTGTTGGGGAAAAGGTGGGATATGAATAAAGTTAATCACCATCATCATGTGCCTTTGCCTATGTTGTTGGGCAGCAGTTCCTCACATTCCTCACCATTGGTCATATTGGTTAGGACGGATGGAAGTTGCAGTCCAACAGGAGGGCTGCATGATTCCTCTACTATAAGACGTGGCTAAAGCAAGATTGAGAAGCTGAAGGCACTGGAGTCTGAATTACAGCTGCTGGTTCAGGATTGTCCCAGGTCCTAAGGTTTCGGGGCCAAAACCTGAGACCTTGGGACAGCCCTTGGTGATGTCACTAAGCATCATGCATTAAGTACTAACCATATTTGCTCACAGCTTGCACTCTTGTCTCTTCCCTGGAGATGACCCACAAAAATTGGAGATTTGGGGCCAGACGCTAATATCTGGCAAACCTAGTCCTTATCCAGCTCTCCTGCGGCATAAATCTGGCCCTTGCAGTGTTCGATACTCCATTTCCCAGTAGGCTATTGTACAGTTCATTGGTAATTTCACGGTTTTTGTATGGGACACCCATTTTAAGTGGCTGGAAATGGCTCTCCCCCAAGGCTGCCTGGTTAGAACTATCCCAGATCCTGAGATTTCAGATCCAAGATCCAGGGATGGCCCTGTTTGAGGTTGCCATGAACATCAAAGCGGCAGCAGCTGGAAACAAGGAAACCACAGTTCAGGAGCATGGATTTGTTAGAGAAACCATAATGTAAGAACAGCCATTAAAAGGCCTATTAAGCCCAACATTCTTTTCCATAGCAGCCAACCAAACGCATCTGGGAAACTCACCAGCAAGACTTGTAGGCAATTGTACCCGTATCTTTCTGCAGCAATTGACCCGACTGTCTTCAATACTGTTCTCATCTGAAAGCTCACATGATTGCATTGCATGACACCTATCTACTAAGTTTAGGGACATTCTTCTTTGAAACGTTTAGTACCACCTCTCTGCCTACTCCCAAGGACAGTTTGTGTTTATCTCTTTTTTTGAGCACATGAAAATTGAAGAAAAGATTGACACAAGGCTTATTCGCAACTACCAATATATTTAGATCAGGACTGAGCAACTTTGTTGGATCCACATAGTCAGTCTTCTGTTTTGGCACCCACAGAGGGGCCAAAAGGATGTTTGGAGCACCAGAAGTAGGTAAAGTCCACTTCTGGTTCTGAAAAACATAACTTTCTTAAAAAGTGCAGACAGTATTTATGTGAAATGCACGCAGACAGGAACCAGTGGCCGAGATGTTCTAGGGATTCCTTTTTTTTAGAAGCAATGACCTGTGTCTCACTTGCATCTTCAAGTCAGAAGCGTTTGCTATTACTGCTGTAAAGAGCAACATACAGAAAGACAGCCTGGGTGAAAGAGGGCATGTGCTCCTCAGAACTCTGACAGGGCAACCTGTAAATATACACCATTGTAAATAATAATAGAAAGATTTTGAATGTTAACTCTATCTCATACACACGTTTCCAAGCCCATCTATTCTACGAACCTCTTCGCTGGTTATTTTTCATTTACAAATTTGGATTTATTTGTGCAATCTACATGAAAGGAAAGAAAGGGGGAGGAGAAAGGAGGCATAAGAAGCAAGACCAGTTCAGAATGAATCAAGCCGTCACTAAAAACAACCAGCTTCCACTTGCTGATGTTATGTTTGAATGCTTTCCTGCATGAGTGCAGTGACACTTCCCTCTCCTCTGGGGGGACTTTGGATTGCAATCTTTTTGGAGCACAGACTACATACCCTCCAACTGCCTGATTTAGCAGGGACAATCCCAATTGATCCTCTGTCTTCCAATTTTTTAAAAGTTGTTTTTAAAACATCCCAATTTCTTTCTCCTCCCACTTTCCTCTCAGTTTACCTCCACTGTGGCAAATTGATTTCTGAGAGCAAACCTAGTTTGTACTCAATTAATCCAGCAGCGGGAGAGGAGGCGGAGGCGGCAGAATCTGTCCCTTTCATGTAGGCTCAAGCAAAAGCAAACTGCTCCAACCTCTTCTTAGCTGGTCCGTTCTTCCTCAATAATAACTTAACGCCATCTTAACCACACTCTGCCATTGCCTGGCCACCTGTGTCCCAGTTTTCCTAGCTGGAGAATAGGAAACCAGTTTTATTTACACTGAAAAACGCCGCGTATGTTGAAGTCACAGTACAGCAGAGACTGAAAATGTTACCAGTTAGACAATAACTTCCATTATCCTCCATCTAGCACAGCCACAAAGTAGCTTTCCCAGGCTCTGCCCCAAAGCTGGCGTAATGAAGAGGCTCACGGACAAGCACTAAGAACGACCCAGGAGAGAAAAGAAGTACAACAAATGCTACAACACACACACACAAATGGCAATAAACAGCTAGGGAACGGACTAACTCATCTCTTAAAGAGAGCGGCTATCACCAGCCCAGTTCACTTCCACCTGCTTCCTCCCCAAATTCAGTAACCCACCAGCTCTCCTTCTGAGCGTCACAGCAGCAAGAGAGAAACCAAGACTCACGCATTCCATGATACAGTTTCACAAAGGGCCAGCAAGTATGGAAACTCCTTTTGCCCTTAGCTCAGCACTTCTCAAAAGGAAATGAAACAGAGACCCAGCTATCTTGAGGGAGAATAGGTTCAGAAGCCTCCAGCTGCCTTTAAGTAACTCAGAAAATGGTATCATATTACCGAAAGGGCTGTGCTGGGAAGGGAGGTTCAAATTCTCAGAAACAGAAGGGGGTAGAGGAGAGCAAAACAGCCAGCTTGTTCTAGATGAATGGGGATCCTGATAATAAACTGCAGCAGCTGGTGTGCCCCCTTCTTCTCCTTCCTTTTGCAATTGATAGCAGCAATGTCCTGGCTGGAACTCTGAAAGCTTTGTTCATTGTTTCTTTCATCTGGCTGCTGGGTCACAGCAGAAACGGAGAGACGGGCCCCAGGTTCATGATACACTCGCGAAAAGGGAGAGACGCATGGAGATACGTATCACTCTGGTCGGCTAGCCCCTTAGCAGGGAAGAATCGGAGCCTAGAGGAATGGCTGAGACTCTGCAAGTCAGCGTTAACTTCGGAATCAGGGCTTGCATCCCCTAAGATGGGTCAAAAGTACAGACGGGAAAGTGTATGGAAAGTTATTTTGAAAGAAGTGATTTGTTCCAGTTGCTATTGTTTGTTCATGTCATTATAAAGTAAAACAGGAGAAAGAGGTTTGCCTTTTGTTAATCTTTTGGCTCGGGAGGGAACCTCACAAGTGATAAGCAAATGACATAAACCTTGAAAGATTCCTTTCCAAATGCCCTTCTAAAAGTAATCAGGAAGCTCAAAACAACCAGCCGAAGAGTTTTAGAGAACATGACCCAGACTTGGAAAGCCATATTTATTAAAATGGGTTCAATTTATAGAGTGCCAATTTTGGTATCTGAAATATTGCTGTTGCAGGAGTGTATTTTTCCTCAGACACAACTTCTGCAATGGGGCACATGTCAGTACAACACAGTAGCTGCAATGCTTGTAAAAGCAATCAATTGTGTTGTTGTGTGCCTTCAAGTTGTTTCCAACTCATGGTGACCCTAAGTCAACCCTATCGCAGGGTTTTCTGGGGCTGAGAGTGTGTGACTTGCCCAAGGTCACCCAATGGGTTTCCATGGCTGAGCAGGGAATCGAACCCAGGTCTCTAGGGTCACAGTCTAACACTCAAACAACTACACCATGCTGTGTTACCATACCCTGCCACCCCTCCTACAAGATATGCAATTTTCACAAATTGGACTTGTTAATGATCAGAGCCATGCTGGCTGGAGAACATCTTCAGGGTTATGTCGGCCTAAAGACATGTTCGGAGTCATGAAAGTTCAGATAGGATTATGTGGAAAACTCAATGTTGACGGGTTTGTGCTAATCTCTTCACCATTTCATGTTCTTAGCATTTATAAATACAATGAAAGATGAACTGCCCTGGTAGACGAGCAATCAGAGACCACCCCTCAATCTTATCCTGTGGAGATCTTCCCTATACACCCTACATGACTGAACATTAAGAGATTGTCATGAGTCCCATCAATGTTTTGTTACTCCAGAGTTAAACAATCAGCCCATTCTGGACGCCTTTGTCAGTCCCATGAGAAAGCCATTATGGCTTTGTCAATGCACCCCTTCAGAGTATGAAATAGGATATAAAAACCCCAGCTTCAACCTCAGCCAATTGTAGTATGAAGTAAGTAGTGCCCCAAGCTGCCTTTCCTCCATGCTGTCCTCAGACATTGTCTGAGTGACTCGGCTGTGACCTTCTTCTTCAAGACTGGCAACTATCACCTTCTTTACCATAACCTCTCTTTCTATCCAACCTTTCTTGCTTTGCAATCTCATAGCCTTGTATGGCTCTTAAGAGTGTTTGATCTCTCATGTGTTTGTCAATCCAAATAAAATACTTTGCTTCCCTTTAGTTAGTACTGGTATGCATAAGTGAAAAGATCCTGCTGTTACCTTCCTCTTGCAGGCCTCTTTTGAGCTATAATTCCCCCAAATTCTAAGGAGATGTTGGCTTTGTGGGTGGAACTCAATGTCCCCCACCTCTCAAGGTAACAGCTGGCTCTCTAAAGTGATCAACTATCACATGCCAAAAACCCATGTTGACCATCCTTATTGTTGATGCTGATGCTGTTTTTCAAAAGATGTTTGGTAAATACATACAGACCTGTGTGACTGTGGAGGGATGCAGTTTTTGAAATAAAAACGGTGAGGCTGCTCACATTTGTGCAGCTTGCTTCTGGGATTTGAACCTGGGACCTCTTCTTTGTGAAATCTGAGTGTAGAAGCAGGGGTCCTTCTCCATCCATTAAGGGTCTAAGGATATGGAGTTCCTCATGATTTGTCCCTTTTTAAAAAGTAACTTTCAAAGCTATGCCTGCTTCCAAGGCTTCCTGGATCTAGGTTGGGTAATAGCCCCCTACAACTGATCTCTAATTCCCAAAATTCAAGAATGAAACTGGCCAGGCTTTCCTTCCCTGACTTCTGCTCTTCTAGGCTTTATCTGTGGACCATGCTTTCTCCATGAGCGTGACACACCAGAATTTCTTTCACTCTTCTAGTTTTCATGTCAAACTGATTTAGTATAGTATCTAGTATTATACAACATAGATAAAAGACCTCTTTTATAGCTGTTTTGGAGATCCTGCTGATAACAATAATTGAAGAGCCACAGATAAGAGGTTTGAAAATAAGGAAAAAAGAACTGAAACTAAAAGGGTTTGCAGATGATATAATTATAGTTTTGGAGGATCCACAAGAATCAGTTCAGGTGCTGATGGAAACTGTACAAAGATATGGACTAAAAGATGAAAGACCTTTTGTGGTTGCAAATTTGATCACGATTTTTTCAAAAGTTTGGTGTCCTATCTGCTCTGTTATACAACCCATTACAATCACGTGTCTTTTTCTTGCTATACTTGCTTTCTAGGAAAATACTGTGCTTGCTTGCTGGGAAATATATAGCTAGGAAGAGAAAAGAAAACGAAAGTAAAAGAAGGAACTAGAGTGGACAATTAGGAAATCTGTTACCAAATTCTCCCAAGATAGGAGTAACTCCTCTTAAAACGTAGATGGAGGTGGGGGGATTAAAGGTGAATTCACACTCCTCCATGGGTATAGTTGGGACAAGTGCTTAAAATAAAATTGAGTAAAATCAATTTGAACAGTTTAGCACAATTTAAAACCAAAAACAATGGCCGGTGTTCTACATCAGGTACTTAGTTATACCTAAGTAACCTCTCCTGGCCCACCCACCCTGGGACCTACCCATGCTCTGATCATTGGCAAAATGGACCTCCTCCCCCCCATATAGTCCATGCCTGGTAAAGTAGGGTGGGTGGGAGAGTTATGATTGTGGAAACAGTGTCATAGTTATGACTAAGTAGAGTTGCAGCGTGATGCAGTGATTCTGAGCATTGGACTACCATCCTAGAGACCAAGGTTTAAGTCCCTGCTTGGTAGCCTTGGGCATGTCACACACAGCCAGCCCCAGAAAAACACTGTGATAGAGATGCCATAAGTCAGAAATGACTTGAAGGCACATAGCAACAACAAGTGGTCATGAACGCAGGACAGTTACCGATGAATAAATCTAGATAACTCTTCTGTATTTGTGATGGCTACTGAGTTACCATGTCACTTAGCTGGTGCAGAAGACTGGTTGACAAACAATCATTTAAACAGACTGAAAACATATTTAACAAGTTAGAACAAGGTTAAAACAGTTTAAAACTATGACCCATTCCGCACTGGACTCTTATAGCGCTATTATTCTACTTGCAACATCCTATGGAATCCTCGGGTTTGCAGTTTCGGGAGGGGCCGGCCCTTCCCGAAACTGCAAACCCCAGGATTCCGTAGGATGTTGCAAGTGGAATAATAGCACTGTAACAGTCCAGTGCGGAAATGGCCTATATCTGGTGCAAACAGCTTATGACTGTGCAGTTTAGGAGTGCAGTATTTCACAACAGCTACATTCCCAGGAGGAAAGCATTGTCATAAGTGCACTGTCAGGACCAGTGAACAAGCGGAGCAAGTGGCACACCCATCATGCAACAGTCACGATGCACAGTAGTATGGCACGTTGTGGGACAAGCTGCCCTTGTGCAATGACAGCAGGGGTGGGTGGGTAACAGCCTCCAACAGGCCCACATGGGGCCATGAATCCAGAGTAGAAGGCCCTCGCAAATCATGGCTGTCTTGAATAGAAAATATATTCCCCCCTCCCCGCTTTTACGGTGTCCCATTGTGTGTGGTGGGTGCTCCCACTGTGCAAAAGGAGACCTTGTGTGGTGCCCATTGTGCATTGTTGCAGTTCACTAACATGGTTGCTTAGTGTGTGTGTGATGTGGCAACTAAAAAAGCCAATGTGATCCAAGGCTGTATCAATAGCGGTATAGTGTATAGGTATAATATAGGTCAAGGGAAGTGTTAGTACCACTCTATTCTGCTTTGGTCAAACCCTACCTGGAATACTGTGTCCATTTCTGGGTACCACAACTCAGGAAGGATATTGACAAGGTGGGTCATGTCCAGAGAAGGGTGACCAAAATGGTAGATGGCCTGGAAACCATGCCTGATGCGGAGTGGCTTAGGGAGCTGGGTATGTTTAGCCAGGAGAAGAGAAGGTTGTGATAGCTATGTTTAAATATTTGAAGGAATGTCATATGGAGGATGAATCACGACTGTTTTCTGCTACTCCAGAGATTAGAACATAGAGCAATGGCTTCAGACTTCAGGAAAAGAGAATCCATCTAAACATTAGGAAGAACTTCTTGTTGCTATGAACATTCTGAGAGTAGAAAATGCTGCTGCCTCAGAGTGTGGTGGAGTCTCCTTCTTTAAACAGAGGCTGGATAGCCTTCTGTTGGAAATGCTTTCATGGCATATTCCTACATGCCAGGGGATTGGACTTGATGGTCTTAGTGGTATCTTCCAACTCAATGGTTCAGTGCTGTCACTGTAAAGTTACACATCACAGCTCATTGGGATTTCAATCCATGTCTGTTGTTACATGCTTTGAAGTCAACTTCAACTTAGATGACCCTATCCTAGGATTTTCTAAAATAATGCTATCTCCTTCTACAAGCCAGCCTGAATTTTAACATCTTTGGGGAAGGGCTTTCTCTCGGTCCTATCATCATCACAATTATCTTTTGCAGAGAATATGGAAGAGAGCTTTCTCAGTGGATGTTCCCAGCCTTGGAACTCCCTTCCACAGGAAATTCAGTTGGCCTCCTTCTTGTTCTCTTTCAGTCAGTAGACAAAGACCTTTTTATTTTGGCAGGTCCTCAATGTATCAATGGAGAGGCAAAAGAATATTTTGAATGTGGTGTGCTGTGGTTGCAGCTTTTTATCTTTTAATTATCTCCTAAATGTATTTTAAGCTGTTCTTGTACTTTCTGCATAGAATTCTCTGTCTTTTAACTTTTGGAGATATGATTTTAGCCAGACTTTGTTTTGTAAGCCACTTAGGGTCTCTTGCTGGGAGAAAGTCGTGTTATAAATTAAATAAATAAGAAATTTTTTGTTTGATGTGAAGTCGAAGGCTTTCATGGCTGGAATCCATAGGTTGTTGTGGGTTTTCCGGGCTTTGAGGCCATGTTCTACTAGTATTACTAATACTAATATTAGTATTAGTAATACTAATAGAACACGGCCTCAAAGCCTGGAAAACCGACAACAACCTGTTTGTTTGGTAAGATTGAATCAGAGGGGGTTGCTCATTGCCTTCCTCTGAGGTTGGGCAAGTGTGACTCGATCAAGACCATCAAGTAAGTTTCTGTGGCTAAGCAGGTATTCACACTCTGGTGTCCCAGAATCTTGGTCCAACACTTAAAACACTATACCCCACTGGATCTACATGTACATTTTGGAAAAAATTAATTAAACCCCAAAGGCTTTAATAAACAGCTATGTTTCAACTTTTTTTTTTACATTATTTTTAAATTCTATGGGGATGTTCCTCAGGGTTTATTTTGGCACAATGGTTTCTTTAGTGTTCTTCTTTGGCTTTACTCTAAGTAGAAGATGAACCTACAATTTTAGAAAGTGAAGTGGAAGCTGCACTCAGCACTTGGGAGAAATAAACCACCAAGAACACATGACATACTAACAGAGCTGCTTCAAGCTACAGAGATAGAATCTACTCTAGTTCAAACTAAAATCTGTCAACAAATACGGAAAACAAAAGAATGGCCTACAGAATGGGAACAATATACATCCCAGTCCGCAAAAAGGGGGACACCAAGGATTGCAGTAACCCCATCATCATTGCACTAATCTCCCATGTAAGCAAAGTGATGCTCAAAATTCTACAAGTACTTTTACCATATATGGAGTGAGAAATGCCATTTGTCCAAGCTGGGTTCAGGAAAGGAAGAGGCAGTAGGGATCACACTGCAAACCTATGTTGGATAATGAAGCATATCAAAGAATTTCAGAAGAAAATCAGCCTGTGTTGTACCGATTATAGCAAAGCTTTTGTTTGTGTAGGTCATGAAAAACTATGGATCACTGTTAAAGAAATGGATATACCACAATATTTGATTGTCCTGATGGGTAACCTGTACTCAGGACAAGAGGCTACTGTTAGGACAGAATATGAGGAAATGGACTGGTTTCCAAGAGGATGAGACAAGCCTGCATTTTATTACTTTATCTGTTTAACTTGTATGCTGAACATAGAATACTTCAAGTAAGACTAGATTTAGAAGAAGAAGGTATGAAAATTGCAGGAAGGAACATCAAGGATTTAAGATATGCAGATAGCACCACAATAACAGAAAAAAATAGCAAAGACTTGGAATGACTATGAAAAAAATCAAGGAAGAAAGTGTAAAGACAGGTTTTACAGTTGCACCTTAAGAAAACAAAATAATTACCACAGATGATTTAGGTAACCATAAAGTAAACAATGAAGATACTGCAGTAGTTCAGGATTTTCCATACTTGGCTCAGCCATTAATCAAAATGGAGACTGCAGCCAAGAAATCAGAAGAAGACTGTGCTATGAAGGACCTAGACCAGGTCCTGAAGTGTAAAGATGTATTTTTGAATACTAAAGCCAGGATTGTCCATGCCATTATATTTTCAATTTCTATGTATGGTTGTGGAAGCTGGACAGTGAAGAAAGCTGATGATAGGAAGAAAATCAACTCCTTTGAAATGTGCTGCTGGAAGAGAGTTCTATGGATACCTTGGACTGCTAAAAAGACAAATAAATGGGTCCTAGATACTCACTAGAAAAGACAATAATGCTTGGGAAGGTAGATGGCAGTAGGAAAGGAGGAGGGCTGCATTACAAATAGATAGACTCAATCGAGGAAGACATATCCTTGAATATCCAAGACATGCTGTTGACGGTAGGATGACTTGGAGCTGTCTTATTCAAAGAGTTGCCAAAAGTGGAAGTCAACCTGATAAAATAAGAAATGTTTTAACTTAGTATCAGAATGAAGCAAACATTGGTCTCAGCTGGAGCTCCAGAAGGATGGCATTCCACAAGTGTTGGGCCACATCAAGTAAGACTCTCTCGCCCATGCCCTCCCACAGTGCATTACTCCCACCAGTCTCTTTTGGTTTCAGTTTTAATGAAAGCTGTTATTTGCTTTGGCCAGCAGGTGGCACTGTTGCTTCAAGCAGACCTCAAGCAGAAGGCAGGCAGGAGACCAAGCTAGAAAGAAAAGGTATGAGATGAGAGATAGAGGCCGTTTCCACACTAGACTGTTACAGTGCTGTTATTCCACTTTCAACATCCTATGGAATCCTCGGGTTTGCAGTTTCGGGAGGGGCCACCTGGCCTCTCCCAAAACTGCAAACCCCAGGATTCCATAGGATGTTGAAAGTGGAATAATAGTGCTATAATAGTCTAGTGCAGAAATGGCTAGAGAAAATTCTGTAGAGCCTGGCCAGATCCCATAGTTTATATTCTTCTCAGCATTGGTTTTATTTACAGATGAAATATGCCCTCAGTTGGCTTCTAGCTCCTGATATTTAGTGACAAGGAGCACTCATTGAACCATGGAGCCTTTCCTTCAGTGATCTGTATCCATGATTGAGGTAGTCTAATTTGAAAGAGGGCATGTAAATAGGCAGTCCTATCTAATATATAAAAGTCAAAGTTTGTTTGTCTGTGTCAAGTGAAGACCTCATATGATTGGCTGCGTAAGAAGATTCTATGCAATCCTGGGGTTTGCAGTTTAGGGAGAGGCCTTTAGAATTCTCAGCCAGAGAGCTCTTGGGCCTCTATCAACCATGTCTGTCTTGAATATGCCAGTTGCTATGGCGATGAGGCCTAGCAGAAAGGAGGAGGGCAGTGTATTCCCTCAGGAACCAAGCTTCTCCATGTTAATAACTCATGACTACAGATTGGATTGGGGAATATGGGGAAAAGTGACAGATTCTAGACAAGACAGTTTGGGGAATTAAAGACACAGGATCTCAAATCTTTCTAACAAGTGTTACCTATGAGAAAATAAAATCCCAGACAACACCAGGTATATACACTAGTACCACTATATCCTCCAACTGTCTCTATTTGGCTGGGTCAGTCCTGATGAATCCTCTGTCCTCCCACTTTTTGTGGATGCTAAATCTCCCCGTTGTTCCTTCTGCTCCCACTTTTCTACTTTGTCCTCAGCTTATGTTAATTGCTGCACATTGAGATCAGTGGGCGTTGTGCAAGCATTCCCACGTTGTCCTTCCCTCAGAACGTTACTGTGCAAGTACAATGTAAAAAATAATAATAATAAAAAATAACATGGACCAATTGTGAGGCGTGGGGCAGGAGAAAGGACTTGGCAATGATGCTGTAATGTAGAAGACAAAACCATGAGAATAATGCAAATAACCTGCTAATGTTGAAAGGGTGCAACAGAGAGCGTTAACAATCTGATACCATCACGGGAATAGCTATAGTGGGATTCCAGTGGAAGAACACAGGATTAAGGTATGGTGTGATAGTCAGGATTTTGATGTGGTTGCCATGATTGTAACTCACCCCCTCCAATCTACTTTACTAGGCATCAGCTGCCCAAGGAGAAGGAAAGGAATTTTGCCAATGATCAGACCATGGCTGAATGATGTTTCCATAAGGTTTGGGAGGCAGGGCAAGCCAGGAGAAGTTACTTAATTGAATACCTAGTTAATTATAAGCTGATACAGGATTCCATCCACTGTTTGTTGTTCTACCTCAGGCAGTGAAAAGCCTTGGGAATAAAACTATGGCACATGGTTTGAGGATAAGACTCCATTTTACTAGTACAGATAGCTTCAAAAAAAACAACAAAAAAAACCCACACACCTCACCTTGATAATAATCACTGTTGTTGGCCAGAATCTCTTATCATGGTCTACATTACATAGCTTATGTTATTCCTGCACGGCAGAATTAAGTTGGATTGGATGGCCCTTGTGGTCCCCTCCAACTCTATGATTCTGTGAATATGGATATTATGCCATGGCCAAAAAAAAGACAAGCTCATACATAAGGTAACTTAGACCAACAGAATACCAGCCAATGTATTAGTATTGGAAAAGCTGGATGTTTCAAAAACAAACGTATTTTCCGAAGGTCCTGGATTTCCATTTATTTTCCCAATTCATGCAGAATCCTCTTTTATTCATGTATTTGTCTCAGTTGTTTAACTGCAGAAGCAGTTGAAGTGAATTAAGAGACGCTTAAGGCACAATGAAGCTCCTGGTTTTCTTGTGAGACTGGTGGCATTCTCTTAGCCTGCCGATTGTCACTTTGAATCTTTCCCTTGATGTCATGCCTTGAATTTGCAAGCTGTGCTCTTGGGAAGGAAGTGGCCACATTAATACAGCTGGCTGCAAATGTAGAACACCGGAGAGACGTCTTTGGCTGCCCTCCGCTCTTAACCCCACTTAGTAAGAAATAAGAATCTTGAGAATTAAATGGTATTTATTTCCAGGTAATTTTTTTTTTAATAAGAACTCCCAGAATTCCTGAGACAAGTATGTGTCAGGGTTGGCAGGATTTGGCTCCTCTGAGTATGAGCAGAGTGCAATCTGTGAAGCAAGGCTTCGTCACAGCAGAGGGTCCCAGTGAAGCAGAAAGAATTCCAGAGGCTCATTAAGTAGGACTTAGAGGCAGAATTTATTGCCGCACTCTAAGATAAGGCTTGGCAAAACATACCAGCAATTAGACAAAGAGGACGAGCATGAGATAACTGAGAACAGACGAGCAGCATCTCCCCTTACAATTAGTATAAACAGCATGAAGGTCCAGCTAGGCGGATCTACCTGGCAGCTGGTCAAGGCAAACACCAGCCTTTTTATGCTTCCTTGTTGTCAAGGTCAGAGACCTGGGTAGCGAGACGGCCTGGAGAAGAGAGTGGGAGAGCCAGCAAAGTCCAGCCGGGAGAAGACAAGCAAGCACTTACTCAAGGAAGTTCATTTACCAGAGCGCCAAGCAAAGCTGTAGTCAGAGTTCCAAAGCCAAGGGTCAAGAGTCCAGAGATCAATTCAAGGTATCAGGAACCGGGTGCTGGGAGCAAGGTACAGGCAAGAGGAGGGCTTGTAAGAAGTTTGCCACAAGCAAAGGGAAGCTTCCAGGCAGGCAGTTATATAGCCCCAGGCACAGGTGTGTCCGGTCACCGCTTCTTAAACTTAGCCAAGGAAGCCTCCCTTTGCACAGCCCTCGAGTCTCCACCTTGACTGGGGTCTTATTGAACCAGGCTCCAGAGCCTCTTCAGAATCGGATCCCTGTTGCTCCAAAGGAGCAGGCACAGAATCGGATCCCTGTTGCCCTAAAGGAGCAGGCAGAGGGATGTCCGCGCCTGCTTGGTCCCTGGCAGCAGGGGGAGCTCTTGAGCTGCAGGACTCATCTCCAGCCAGAGCCACAGGGACCAACAGCTGCTGCTTGTCATCAGCAGCTCTGACAGGGGCTTCAGTTATCACACTTGTCACCCTGAAACAAGTGGGGTGACCCAAACAGTGCTCTGCCTTGTGGCCTTCTCTAATACACAAGTCGCAGCCTAAACAATCCTGCTGGCCTTGCACCTGGCTGTCTGGCCACATCGCCTCTTCCCTCTGCTGTCTGCTCAGAGGAAACCTTGCCTGCCCGGCAACAACCTTGACAGTATGGTCAGTGGACATGCTGCCAACAAGATTCTGAGAGTTGTCCACAAAAGTAACTTTTCTGATCTCTGGGAGAATGTAGATCAGGATCCATAGTAACCCAGGAGCTATAAGCTTTAAATCATCAGTAAGTTTTTACTTCTTCCTGCATTTTTCTGATTGGTTGGCACAGTGGGACTATGGTATCACTATTAAAAAATTTTTCCTAACCAAAACCTACCACATTAGATGCCTATTTTAAAGGACTCAACAAATTAATGGAGGACTGGTGTTCATTCATAGTCATAAGCGGTCTAAGCCATCCTTCCATTTATAAGGGTGCAGAAGTTGTATTAGGCAACATGTTTTCTGTATCGTTCAAAGGCAGCAAATTAGTCAGATTAGTCAGAGTAGATTGGATGCAGATTTAACCTCACATAAAGCGGGCCAATGCAAATCAATGTACCTGAGTAAACTGTGTGTGCCTTCAGTTCTCCTGTCAACTTCTGGCAACCCTGTGAATTTCATAGGGCTTTCTTAGGCAAAGAATACTCAGAGGTGGTTTTGCCAGTTCCTTCTTCTGAAATATAGCCTACAGCACCTGGTATTCATCAGCAGCCTCCCATCCAGGTACTTGTAAGGGCTCACCTTGCTTTGCTTCCAAGATTAGACAGGATCTGGTACCTTTAGAGTGACTCATAACTAAATCCCATTGATTTCATGAGTCTACCCTATGTAAGTTGTTATGCACCGCATTGTATTTCCACGTCCAGAAAATACCAGGTAGCAAGATAATGTGGGTTCTCTTGCATGATATGCACACTAAGGCCATTTCCACCCACCAGCCCCTCCCTAAACTGCAAACCCCAGGATTCCATAGGATGTTGAAGGTGGAATAATCGCACTATAAGAGTGTAGTGCAGAAATGGCCTAACTCAGGGACAGCATTTTCTGCTCCATCATAGGCAGCAAATTGTCTTGGATCAAAAGTGGGTAAATAAAGCTAGTCATATCAGAATTGCAAATCAACATTTACAAAGTGCATGCGGATTATGATTTTTGGAGTCTCTTAAAGGGAGGGATAGCCAAATGACCTGTGTCCTATCTGTTACATTGACAGATTGCTGGTTGCCATACACCCTTAAAATGTCTGCATAGGCAGATGTGCATGTTCTCCCTCAGGACTGGCTTTTAACAGGGCCATGGAAGTTTTTAAAAAAGAAAATCACTCCACAATTTATAGGAGTGGACTCTAGTTTATTTGCTGCTCCTCATTTAATTAGAGTGATTTTTAAAAACAAACTAAATTGATTGGAATACTGTTGATCAGTCCCAGCTAGAGTTAACTCATGGTACCAGTTGTTGAATGGTGAGTGGATAGATAATTGCTTTAATGGGTCTGTTGTATCTGGGACTAAGAAATGCCATTCTAAGTGAGAGGCATATGGTTGACCATTGCTGGAAACATGACTAGATAGACCCTGGTAGGATTCAGCAAGGCAGTTCTTACTCTCTTGCGTAACAGTCAAACCTTATCAACTCTTCTTTGTCCCCAGAGCTACTACAAATATTTACTTTTTTTACAGAATTGCTACCCTCCCCATCCCATGATGAGTCCATTTCCTTGCCAGAATAATTCCTCACCAAAATAATTTTTCCTTCCACTTCCAGGGAGCACACAACTCCCTTGTCACAACAGCTCCACTGGCTGCCAGTTCCTTTCTGGCACAATTCAGACTGCTTGTTATAGCTTATAAAGCATTATAGAGCTAGAAGTTATCTGAAGGATTTTATTCTCTCATATGAACCTGCCCATATTTTGATATCTTCTGGGAAGGCTTTTCTCTCTGTCTCACCACCCTCAGAAGCACCTTTGGTGGAAACACAGAAGAGGACGTTCTCTGTGGCTGCCCCCAAGCTCTGGAAGTGTCTTCCTAGGGAGATTAAACTGGGATTCTCTTAATAGATCCAAATAGATGGTTTCTTATTTTATTTGTAAGATATTTTGAAAAATTATTTGTTTTGATTCATGTTTATGAGCCTAATAGTGATATAGACATGTCATGATGGTTTTCATAACCTTGTTAACTTAGAATACAATTATTTGATCATAGAATCATAAAGTCGGAAGAGACCATAGGGGCCATCCGGTCCGACCCCTTGCCATGCAGGAACCCACATCAAAGCATTCCCGACAGACGGCCATCCAGCCTCTGCTTAAAAACCTCCAAGGAAGGAGACTCCACCACTCTCCGAGGCAGCAGATTCCACTGCTGGACAGCCCTGACCATTGGGAAGTTCTTCCTGAGGTTTAAGTGGAATCTCTTTTCCTGTAGTTTGAATCCAGTGCTCCTTGTCCTAGTCTCTGGAGCAGCGGAAAACAAGCCTGTTCCCTCTTTGATATGACATCCTTTCAGATATTTAAACATGGCTATCACGTCCCCTCTTAACCTTCTCTTCTGCAGACTAAACATACCCAGCTCCCTAAGCCGTTCTTCATAGGGCATGGCTTCCAGACCCTTCACCATTTTGGTTGCCCTCCTCTGCACATGTTCTACCTTGTCAATATTGTTGGCAGTGATTTTAACAAAATTTTGGATCCTTTGCTAGAAAGAAATACACCTCCAACAAGGAAACACTCTATGGTGAGAGCTACTATACAGGCATATAGGAATGAATATGATTTAACTGATGTGTGGAACACTGTACACCAGAAGATAGTGAATATATCTTTATTTTTCTGATCCAGCATCATTATTTCCAATTAGATTATTTCTTAACTTCTGCATCTTTGCTTAGTAATGTGAACATATGCAAAACTGCATCCTTGATAATATTAGACCGTACTCTAGTTCGTCTAGAATTGCGCTTTTCTAATTGTCCTAAACCTTTTACTCTCTGGCAATTTAATGTCTTGCTTCTCAGCGATGAACAGTTTCAGGCTCAAATGTCCACAGATCTGACAGTATATTGTAGAATGAATGAAGGCTCTGTGAGTTCATATGCTATTGAATGGGAAGCATATAAAGCCTATGTTTGTGGTAGAATCGTTGTCTATTCTTCTTATTAAAAAAGAGTTAAAAATTTAAAAAGGAATTATTGAACAAATAGCTAGAAGCTCTAGTAGTTCAATTTGCTGTTTCTCCATCTGAACAACTTTATCAAGAATTCTAAAAAGTTAAATATGAGTTGAATAATGTTCTCTCACAGCAAACGGAACTGGCTTTGACATGTCTATGGCAAGCATACTGGGAAAATGGAGGACATTCCACAAAATTCTGGCACTTGGCCTTAAGCATCAACAGAAATGCAATGTTATTTCAGCTATCAAAGATGAAAGCAATAATTTATATACATCGCCCACAGATATAAATTTTTTAAGTTTTATGAAGATCTTTATAGCTTTTCTATGACATGCAAGGTTTACAGCAAGGATGGAACAAATAATTGGAATAGCCAATTTTGACTAATCAAAGACATGTTTTAACATCTATAGTATGGCTATAGATCTCTGATTACATACTGTACAACAGAAATTGATTTTGTCACAACATATATTCAAGAAAGAGCTTTCTAAATCAGCAAATTGTTGGAGATGTAATACTGTTCATATTTCCTTAGCACATACATTTTGGAGTTGTCCCATAGTAGCTACATTTTGGGAAGAAGTAATCACAGAAGTAAATTTGGTTTAGGAAAGTTCCTGGATATGACTTAGACATTTGGACAGTTTTCAGATAGAATCTCTTTTGCTGAGATTTGAAGCCATTGCTCTGTGTCCTAGTCTCCAGAGCAGCAGAAAACAGGCTTGCTCCATCCTCCATATGACATCCTTTCAAATATTTAAACTTAGCTATTATGTCACCTCTTAACTTTCTCTTCTAGAGGCTAAACATACTCAGCTCCCTAAGCCACTCCTCATAGTGCAAGGTTTCCAGACTTCTGCCATTTTGGCTGCCCTCCTCTGGACACATTCCGGTTTGTCAATATCTTTCCTGAACTGTGGTGCCCAGAGTACTCCAGGTGGAGTCTGACCAAAACAGAATAGAGCGGTACTATCGCTTCCCTCGACCTAAACATTATATTCCTATAGATGCAGGCCAGAATTGTATTGGCTTTTCTAGCTGCCACATCACTCTGCTGACTCATGTTCAGCCTGCGCTCTACTAAGATTCCTAGATCCTTTTCACATGTACTGTGGTCAAGTCAGGTGTCACCCACCTTATATCCATGCATTTCATCATTGTTGTTAAATATTATATTATTAACATTATCATATTATTATTATTATATTTCTGCCCAAGTACAGTACCTTACCCTTCTCCCTGTTGAAATTCATTCTGCTGGTTTTGGCCCAGCTCACTAATTGTTTAGGTCATTTTGAATTCTGGTCGTGTCCTCTTGTGTATTACCTTTCATTTCCTAATTTGGTGTCATCTGCAAATTTGATAAGAATGCCCTCTATTCTCTCATCCAAATCACTTGATAGTTTAATTACATTAAAACCTTTGTCTAGAGAAAATTTTAAGCTTTTTTTTTTTAATATGGTAAACTGCCTTGAATCTCAGAGGTAGGAAATCATTATTTCTCCCTTTCTGCCATCAACCACTCCAGTTTGCTCCAAATTTTCCCAGAGCAGCTGAGGGAAAAAATCCTATTTCTAATCCGTCTTTATTCTCAGTTGTGTTTTGCTCTTTCTTCTATTCTATGGAAATGTACTATTATCATGATTCCAGGCTGAAAATATTCCATTTAAAAAAAAAAACCAGAAATGCGGGAGAACAGAGACTCACGAGTTTAAATCAGTTCTGTCAGTTCTGATTGTGAGAATTATGTTTGCTCTGGGCCCTGCTAGATTTTTTTTTTTTTTTTTTGAGATTGGGGGGAAATGTGACTTGAAGAAAAGCCTGAAGAAGTGTCAAGAGGAGGGGAGGTAGGGGGAGAGGGAGGTAGGGAGGTATATGTGCGCATGTGTGCCGGTTTATGTGTTACTTATCTGGGCTAAAAATGTATGCAATGTCTAAAGAGCAGTCAGAATTGATGGGACAGATAAGCCAGTTCCACACAGAGCTGATAACCACAGGTCAAAGTATTTGTTCCTCTGTGAGCCAGAGGAGTTGTGAGATTGCTGCAACATTAATTAAAAGAGAAATATTCTAGATTGTCCTACCCCACAGGGCAAGCACATTCCCCACAGGTTGTAGTGTGCATTATTGACTAAGGAGAGTATTTCTTTGCTTCTTACTACAGTCAGCCCTCTACATTTGTGGGTTTCACTTTCATGGATTTGATTATTTGCAAGTTTCTCCATCCCCTGCCCTGTCCAGGTATGTCTTTTGGCTACGCAGCCGTTTAAAAACCCAACTCTGGTCTTCTTCCTCCTCCATCAGCTGCTGCCTGGCCATCTAAGGACAGCTCACAGCCTAAGTGCTCAGCACCACAAACCCTCTCCTGAGCTGTCATGGGCTTTTAGGACCTGGACTCAGATTCAGAGTCTGAGACAGCAGAACCTGTTCTGAACCTTGGCACAGAGACTGTTACAGCAGCGCCTGCAGAGCAGACACCCACCCCAGGGACAGAGCAGGGGGCTGTACCAGCCCCAACAGGGAGCCCAGCTCATTCTGACACGGAGAGTGACCTATCCATACCTACCTTCACCCGGCGTAGACACCAAAAGGGTCTCCTGCGTCACTCCCAGTGAATTTATGCCAAACAGCAATTAATCAAGCACCACCTGTGCTGATCTTGGAACCTATAAGAATGGAGCCTTTCCCCTCTAGCTTTTGTCGGTAATTAACTGACTGCTTCTCCTGTGCTCCCATTTGCTGCCCTTACCTGTGTTTCTACCTTTGACTTGTGTTTGTTTTGCCTGCCTCTGATTTATGGATATTGTTGGGACCATTATTGCTTCTCATTTGCAAAGCTGTTTCCTTGCTTCAGTAAACTGACTACTTAAGTTACTCTGAGTTTCTGACCTGTGTTTGTTATCTGCTTCTCCTGGCTGCCAGCCCAGATCAAGCTTGGACACACGCATCCAAGGAAGGAGATGGGCAAGAGAGAGGAAGTATAGGGCCATCATGCCAACCCATTTTTTTCCTTACTTCTTTGGACCCTGGATCCCCATTCTCCCCACGATGCTTCAACCTCCCCTTCCCACAGACACAGACACACATTTTGATATCTGTGTTTTTCCCACTTTTATTGAGGTCCTGTGCTCCTAACCCTAATGAATCTGGAGGTCCAACTTTAATATTTATTAGACCTATATCCCATCTTCATACCCTCCAATTGTTCCAATTTGGCAGGACCACCCTGATTAATCCTTTGTCATACCATATTTTTTCAGCTCCTTTTATTTTTTTAATTAGATTTTTATTAGATCAAAAAACATTGTTACCAAAAAAAAAAGTAACTAGTATATACATTAACCATTGGCCTATTATAACCTATTATATATAGTATAACAAAAATAAGTTCCAGCAATAAGGGAAACAAGAATAACAACAACAAAAAAAAGATTGTTAACTTCCTTTTGCCTTTAGCCTTGGACTATATTAGCCCATATTTTTCCAAAACTCCCTATCTATCGTTGTTATTCGAATAAAATCCATGATTGAATTCACCCTTTGGTTTTTCTGTCTATCCTTACAAAACGTTTGATTGTTGATCTCTATACCAGTTTTTTACTTTGTAAGGAAAGTAATTGAAATAGAATAACTTATTTTTTCCCCAATGAAGAAAGATACGTATTACGCATCATAATTATAGCAGTAAATAAATAAAAGTATTTTTTCTCTCTTTTTCTCTTTCCTCCTTCCACTTTTCCTTTTTCTCCTCAGCTCACTTCAGTTGCTGCAAACCAAGGCCATTTCTGCACTACACTCTTATAGTGCGATTATTCCACTTTCAACATCCTACGGAACCCTGGGGTTTGCGGTTTAGGAAGGGGCTGGCTGGCCGGCCCCTCCTTAACCTGCAAACCCCTGGATTCCATAGGATGTTGAAAGTGGAATAATTGCGCTACAAGAGTGTAGTGAGGAAATGGCCCAAGTAGTTCTTGTTCAGGAGAGAGGAGAGGAAAGGGTGGAGTCTTGCCCTTCCTTGTAGGCTTCGGGGAAAATCAAACTGCTCTACCCTCTCCAGGTAAGTCTGTTCTTCCTCATTCATAATTTTTGCCATTTTGATCAACTCTGATGTTCCTTCACCGCATGTTTCCCTGTTTTCCTCTGTGAAATGTTGGAGGGTATGCAGCTTTCCAGCTCCAGGCATTGTATGTGTATCTTCTCCTCCGCTTCTTGTCTTCACAACCACGGTAGTACACATAGGCCTAAATCCTACTGGTAGTCCCGGCTAGAGCAGAACCATTAAATGAATGAGATTTACCTGTTTGTTGACACACCGTTGAACAATTAGTGGGACAATTTTACTCTAATGGGGACTAACCAACAGGATACCAAGCATAATTTTGCCCCGGTGTATTTTGTACTTTTTCTTGCTTTCTTTTTTCACTTGTTGCTCATAAAATTGAAAATACCTGAAAAAGAATGTGATCAGAATGTAGATTCTGTTCAAGTTCCTGTGTCGCTAGGTTTGCCAAGTCAGGACTATCCTAGGTCCTGAGATTTCAAAGCCAAAACCTGAGACCTAGCAAACAATCTATTGTGATGTCATGAGGGTGGGCCCCGGTGATGTCATTAAGCATGAAACATAAGCATCAATCATATTTGCATAGAGTACTGCATTCAAATTTTTAAAAAAACTCCACTGCTGGCATCTTGTTGCTAGATGTAAACATTCACTACTGTTCAGTGTTCATGTTTATGACTGTGGCACTACTGCCACAATTACAAATACCCCACCCAACCTACCTAAACAGCCAGCAGCTGTACCAAGCGACTGAGGTCTGTTCTGCTGACAGTCAGCGTACCGGAGGATGACATTTCCAGCCCCATCCTGCAAGCAAGCTGCAGTGTGACAATCAGAAGCAGGACTTCTGTCACATCTCCTTATCACACTGACCAGTGGGAGAGTGCTGGAAACATCATCCTGCAGCATCCCAATCACCGATGGAATGCTAGTCCATCATTATTCTCTGTTGCTCAGTGCAGCCGTTGGCTGTTAAAATAGGTTTGGGGATTCAGGTCAAGAGATGATACATAATTACACATTTGTGACGACATCTGTGATGCTGGGTCTCACCCTGTGTGTAACAAATTAGGAAAATACACACACACACACACACACACACACAGAGTTTTGAGGGCAGTAGTCTCACCCTGAGATTCTTCAGGCCCTGAGATCTAGGAAGCCTACACAAGGGGGTTGCATAGTATCAATATCTGCATGTGGAGTTACACATTTTTTGTTCTACATAACCTCTGTGTTGAATGGCAACATGGTACAATTCAGTGTGCAAACCGATATGTGCATGTATAATGTCGAGGAGGGAGTGGGCTTGTTTCCCGCTGCTCCAGAGACTAAGACAAGGAGCAATGGATTCAAGCTGCAGGAAAGGAGATTCCACCTGAACCTCAGGAAGAACTTCCTAACAGTCAGAGTTGTCTGGCAGTGGAATTTGCTGTCTTAGAGTGTGGTGGAGTCTCCTTCTTTGGAAGTTTTTAAGCCGAGGCTGGATGTCCATCTGTTGGGAATGCTTTCATGTGTGTTCCTGCATGGCAGGAGATTGGACTGGATGGCCCCTGTGGTCTCTTCCAACTCTATGATTCTATGTCAACATATGAGCAATGCTTCTGCAACCTTAAACTGAATGCAGATGTCTCACATTGGGCAAAAATGTCCAACCACTTCCAGATGGGAATTTACAGATATGTAAAACACCAACAGGATTCCAGCTATTGTAGGCCCATCTAATACTCATTCTCATTCATGCAGCATGACTAGTTTGGCAAAAATTTGGTGGTTAACAGAATCCTCTAAGAATGCCATGCTTTGGATAACTTGCAAGCCACACACTTCACTCTGCTACTTTGCTACAAATAAACCGTAGTGTTTATTTGTAGCAAAGCAAGCAACACAGCGCCCTTCTTCCGAAGTTGCTGAGACTGAAGGATATATGGAGTTTACAGGTTTTATACCTTTGCACACAAATTTAGATGTGCAAAGCTGTGATTGGAGAAGAATCATAAATTTAACATCACTCCACATCTTTTGACATTTCCCAGACTCACAGTTGTTTACCTGTCTTTCATCCTTGGGCAGGAAGCCCCTCATCTCTAAACATTTTGAGTTCTCTGAACACCTCTTGGTACTTTCGTTTTTGCTTCCTCTGATCTTCACCTCGTTCACCAGATACATTGTAGCAAGGAGCAATAATGCAATTAGGCATTTGATACATTGGGATATACAAGGATGTTTCAAACAGGTATGCTGTTGCAATCAACCATTAACACTTGGTACTTTGTAGCGCTCTGACTACCCTAGCATTTCCCGATATTAGCTATCCTATCATTTCTAATATACATTCAGTAGATAAAATTGCCTGGCAATTTTTTGGGATGTGGTGAGAATGAAAGAAGTTAAAAAGAGGGGTTTTGCTAAGTGTTGGATGGAAAGTAGTGTTTTTGGTGAGATGCCTGAAGCCAAAATAAATTAGGAAACTGAAAGATCTTACAGCTGCTGTCATCACACAGATCCCATGTCATGAATCAGTTTGAAAGACCTGTTCCCGTATGGTATGTGTAAAGCTTGTGAAAGTTACTTCTTGTATTCCCAGAACCCTGTAGCTACCATGGCCAGTGACCATATTAGGGGATTTGTGGAGCTGGAGTACAAAGAAACTAACCTTTTTAAGTTCTCATGATCTGATAGAAGAGTTGTAGGTTTTAAACAGTGTTCTTTGTGTCTTTTGCTGAGTAATCACATTTTTTCCAAGTTTCTCAAACCATCCGTTTGCCCCTCCGTTGCTCCAGAAAGCATGTGCTCAGTTTGCAGCGTGCCAAAGTAACTTCCATTAAGGGAAACCATAATGGGAAACCACTACATCCTTTCCTCTTCTCTGCTCTGGCTTTTCTCTACTTAGTGCTAAAGTGTTTGGTAATGATACTTCATTATAAAGAGCCTTCAAGCTGACAAATGCCTCTGCAGAGATTTAATACATTTCCTCTGCAACCAAGTAGGAAAAACACTTTGCTTTCATAGGTCATTTCTGCACTAGATTGTTATAGTGCTATTATTCCACTTTCAACATCTTATGGGATCCTGGAGTTTGCAGTTTAGGGAGGGGCCTCAAAGGCCCCTCCCTAAACTGCAAACTCCAGGATCCCATAGGATGTTGAAAGTGGGATAATAGCACTGTAACAATGGAATGTGGAAATGGCCTTAGATAAGTACTTAGTTAAGTATAAGTTGATACAGGGTTCTGGGCTCTATCAGGAAATAATGTGGTGAGGGTAGCATACTTTCCAACTCTCCTAGTTTGGCAGGGACAGTGCCAATTAATCCTTTATTGTCCCACTTTTTCAGATGCTATTAAAATGTCCCAGTTTCTCTCTCCTTTTCCCACTTTCTCCCTTCCTCAGTTTACTTCGGTTGCTGCAAACCAAGTTTTAAGTGCAAACAGTGGCAGAGCTTGGAGTGTGTGGAGGGGGGGTGGGAGGCCGCCTGGCTACAGTATGGGGGGCGTGGCCACTGGGGGCGGGGCAAGGTTCCCCGGGGGCCCGTTCAGGGCGTAGGGAGTGTCCAGAGTGCGCAGGGGCATAGCCAAGGTGCGCAGGGGTGTGGCTATGGACCAGAACGCCCGCCAAATATTGCTTCCCACGGCAAATTGCCCCCATCACCCCCCCATCCCTATGCGATGGAGTACAAAAGTGGTTTGCACTCAATCAAGTGAGGCAAAGGAGAGGAGGGGACTGAATCTTGCCCTTCTCTGTAGGGTCAGGCAAAAGCAAACTGCTGCCTTCTGTCCTGGTTTGCGTGTTTTTCCTCAAACTTTAACCGCCTTCACCCCACTCTGCTGCGCTTTGCCATGTGTGTCCCAGTTTTCATCTGTGAAATATTGAATGGTATGGGCTGGAGTATTTAAAACCGTGTCTTTCCTTCAAGAGGCTTTCTCCGAGTACAGGAACCAACTTGGGGGTAATAACAGGATCGACTCCAGGCCTAGGCCCGAGTTTAGCAAGAAAGTGGGTTGTTTTCCAAACTCCCGCCTCCCCCAGATTCCTGTGGCCATGAGTGGGGTGTTCTTCGCCCTTCAAAAAGATTAGATTTTGGGATTAGCCACTTTACAGCTGAGATAAAAGTCTAAATAAATATAAGATATATTAGTCTTGACTTGTGTTACCTCCCTCAGTACGAAGACTGTATTATTCCTGCCCACGGGCAAACAAATCAGGAAGAGACTTCTTACACCATTCTGCGTGTAGTTCGCTGAGGGGCATCGTCGCTGGTGTGATCTTTGTTTGCATTGCTGCTGTTTTCTGCCCTGGGTGGTGATGGTGGGCCTGGCCGCGGCAGTTACTAAAATTACTACTATTGTATGTTTATGTGTTTAATACTGCTGAAAGGAGATAAGGGCTGACAGCTCTGGTGAGAAAAGAGCTTGTCTCCTTCAAAGCCTCTTTGCACCATTCTGCCAAGACGCTCAAAACATCGCTCCTTTCAATCGGAGCTCTAACCAACACAAGCGCTCAGATCCTGCAGAGGTGGCCTGGGGGAATTTGAGGATTCCTGAAGTTTGCGCCTCAATAAGCAACTTCTTTGTCAGGAAGAAGGCTAAGAGCCCAGCTACCGTGATGCTACATTCAAAGCGTGAAAACTTTCAGTAAAAACTGGGTTTTAGGGAAAGTCACAAATGTTGGAAAATGCAGGGGGGCATGCTGTAGATCGCTAGCATGACCCACAGTTTAACTGTCCTTAAAAGCAAGACAAAATATTTGTTCAGTCCCATAAAGCTGCCAGTGAACGAGGCCAGCCGGTTTGGCTAAAAACTACTCAGTTTATTGAAGGAAGCGTGAGTACGTGTTCAGCAGGTTTAAGTAAAATCCATGTCTGGACAGAGACATCAGTAGCACAGAGAATACATAAAGAGAAAATACACACTGCCTGTTTTCAGGCTGCCCTTAAGTAGTAGCTTGTCAACAATTCTTCACACCATGGGATGAACGAGGGACAGGGAACTTTGGTAGTCAAAACACTACCTTTGTTATGTGATGCGAAGGCTGAAGAGACTCTCAGGGAAAACCCTTATCTGCTTTGTGTGCCGGGAACTGCTGGGCTTCTGCTGTCAGAGAGGGCAGCGCAGTAAACAAGAACACAGTTAACCCTTAAACACAGGAACCGACAGAGCCGTCTTGGGCTGTGAATGTCAACAATAAAATCACATAAAGAATATGCTATCACCTATTGATTAAATAATTTTTACTATAAAAATCAGATCAATCAGCAAATGTTAATTTTAGTTATACTAATTTTATTACATCAGTGCTTGCATAGTTTACTATTAGTAGTTGATGGCGGGAGTGGAAACAACTTTTTAATTATGTGTTATTGTTTATATTTTGAGTTAATTGTTTATTTAGATTAAATTGATTTGTTAGTTACAGTAAGACTGTTTACGTAGTGTAAGTTAGATAGTTTAATTGAGAATATGTTTCTCTTTTTTAAATTTGTTTTGCTTGTTTATTGTTTGTTTTCTTATATGTTATGTTCTGTTTTTGTCTTTTTTATATATATTTAATTTTTAAAAAAGATTTGAAAAAAAAATCATAGAGTTGGAATTGACCACAAGGGCCATCCAATCCAACCTCCTGCTGTAGGGGAATACACAATCAAAGCACTCCCAACAGATGGTAAGTGAGAAGAAGTAGAAAGATTACTCTAGCTGAGAGAGCAAGATCTATGGAAATCATGCATGGGAATAGCTGGTTGTGCTATGAATCCATAGAATCATAGAATCATTGAGTTGGAAGAGACCACAAGGGCCATCCATTCCAACCCCTGCTATGCAGGAACTCACATGAAAGCACTCCCGACACATGGCCATCCAACCTCTGCTTAAAAACCTCCAAAGAAGGAGACTCCACCATAGTCCGAGACAGCATATTCCACTGCCAAACAGCTCTGATCATCAGGAAGTTCTTCCTGAGGTTCAGGTGGAATCTCCTATCCTGCAGCTTGAATCCCTTGCTCCTTGTCCTAGTCTCTGGAGCAAGGGAAAACAAGTCCGCTCCCTCCTCGACATGACATCCCTTCAAATATTTAAACATGGCTATCATGTCCCCTCTTAACTCTCTCTTCTACAGACTAAACATACCCAGCTCCCTAAGCTGTTCTTCATAGCGCATGGCTTCCAGACCCTTCACCATTTTGGTTGCCCTCCTCTGGACACGTTCCAGCTTGTCGATATCCTTCTTCAGTTGAGCTGCCCAGAACTGGACACAGTATTCCAAATGAGGTCTAACCAAAGCAGAATAGAGAGATACCATTACCTCTCTCAATCTAGACACCATACTCCTATTGATGCAACCAAGAATTGTATTGGCTTTCTTGGGTGCTGCATCACACTGCTGACTCACGTTTAGCTTGTGATCTACCAAGACTCCTAGATCCCTTTCACACGTACTGTTATCCAGCCACGTGTCCCACATCCTATATTTGTGCATTCCATTTTTTCTGCTTAAGTGCAAGATCTTACATTTCTCTCTGTTGAAATTCATTTTGTTAGCCTTGACCGAGCTTTCTAATCTGTCAAGGTCATTTTGAATTTTGATCTTGTCCTCTGGGGTATTAGCAACCCCTCCCAATTTGGTATCATCTGCAAATTTGATCAGTGTTACCTCACTGGTAAACCGTGTCCCGGGGTCTACAATTTTGATATTAAAATATGATTCAATGTGCCTGAGAGGTCACCCGGATGAGCACGTAGGCAGCGAATGATCAAAAACCAGGTCAGGCCAGTAAAATCCCCAGTCATGTAGCCCCAGGAGACCTCAAGCTGTGCAAACCCACAGTAAACAAAGGGTCCTCAGCCACTGAGGAGCCAACTTGAGGGGATTAGCATCTTTTCCCCAAGTTGAGCACCAATAGCAATAAAATCCTGTCAGGCAAGGACCATCTACATAAATTCACACCACAACCCAATGCAACTGAAGATCCTGAAACTTTGGCAACACCTTGTGATCTCATCATGCAAAAGGAGTTGCCATCATGGAGCTTCTTTTCCATTGCAACACCCATTGTTCTCCCTGCGAAAGGATTAGCCCTCCAGATACCTTTTCCCCTACAAATAGTCCCAGTTTTTGAGAGTTTCTTTGGATCACTCCTGGTCATACCAGCAGACCATTTCTCCGTCTGTTGAGTAATTCCCTCAGCCCTCTCCCTGCTGAGCTCTACTTCTTCGCCGGTTTCTCCAGACCAAAGACTTCAGGAAAAGGTGCAGTATTACCCCAGCTACAATCTCTTCAATAGTTCCCCTATCCAGTTTCCTCTCTTTTGCTTCTTAACAGGTCTTGAGTGAGTGTGTGAGTGATTGTGTTGGTGCATGAGACTTTCATTCAATAAAATCATTTTATTGGACATCTTTGTTTGGTTTTTGGCTTGGCCTGATCCCGTAAAAACTGGGTAAAAAGACCCTGCAAGGTTACCTCGCATTGCTATTGCTCGTGGTCTGGCTAGTTTCCATTCCCTATCACGTGGAGCACATTAAGGCGTCCCCCAAGAGACCCCAGAAATCAGGGTAACATCAGCATGCCCTCTATTCCTTCATCCAAGTCATGGATGAAGATGTTGAATAGCACTGGGCCCAGGACAGAATCCAGCTAAGGGCCAGAGAAGATTGGCAGAGGAAAACTTTGCAGATTCCTGTGAAGCTTCCCTTAGCACACAAATAGCTGTGTGCACATGGGAAGCACCAGTATGGTATATGTGGCTCCTCGTATGGGGAATAAGGTGGGTTGTAAATAACAATAATAGCTTGCCCTCCAACTGTCCCAATTTGGCACGGATAGTCTCGATCCCTCCTTGGTCATCCTCCTTTTTCTGCTGCTTTTGAGATGCCCTGTTTTCTCTCTCCTCTTCTCACTTTCCTTCTTTGTCCTTAGCTTATTTCAGTGGCTGCAAACCGAGTTCTAAACGCCCAAGCCAGTTGCACTCAATGAACGCGGCAGAGAGGGACAGGAGAGCAGAGAGCAGCATCTTGCCCTTCCCTGAAGAATCAGGCAAAAGCCAACTGCTGCAGTCTCTCTTCTTGTGTCTTCTTCCTCATTAATAACTTTTGCCATCTTGACTACACTCTGATGTTGCTTGGATAAATGCATCCCAGTTTTCAACTGTGAAATACTGGAGGGTGTGCTGTCACTTCCCGTGCAGCCCCAGATTACATGTCGTGAAACATTCTCCATTACTAATTAATTTCCTGGTGCCTGTTAACAGCAGAACTGGCAGCACGGTGACATTGTTATGTGCCTTCTAGTCATTTCCAACTTATGGTGACCTTAAAGTGTACCTATCATGGGGTTTTCTGGGGCTGAGACTGTGTAACATGCCCAAGGTCACTTAGTGGGTTTCCATGGCTGAGCAGGGAATCAAACCCTGGTCTCTGGGTCATAATCCAATGCTCAAACCATTAAACCACTGGTGAAATTAGCGAAGAATAAAAGATAACCATACAGCATCAATGCTCTGAATGAGAGAGATGATTGTCATCTGCATGACAAAAAACAAACCCATGGTCTATGGAACACATGTTTCAGATGGAGGCTTCAGCTTGATTCATGCCCAAACAATTCTCTCTAGGGCCACACTGATAGCTAAATTAGAAGGGCTAACTCAGGATGGTCTGATCCCTCAAGCAAAGAACAAAATGACATTGTTAAGACGGCATTCCCAATGTGGGTAGAGAAGATGACTGCCTGGGCAGCTGAATCTTACCTCAGCAGTGGTGATACGACTAAACAGCATCCTCGACAACACATGAAGACAGTAGGCTACAGCCCCAGGGCTACAATTCCCAGACCCCCCCAGGATTATTATAGCCATGAAAGGTAGCTTTTCCAATTTTTGCTGGTGAGACTCAAAAACGGCTTAGCTTCATCCAGGCTGCCATACCAAAGCACCTTCAGAGCAAAGCCTGGGAATAACGAGATGAGCCCTGAAGGAGGAAAAAAAAAATCACTTTGTGGATATTCTCCTTAATCAAAATGTTTGCAAACCACTGTTACAAAGACAGGACTTCACTTTTGCATTATGTACTGCAGCCTCGATGATTTAACTCAACCTCAGCAAAAGACTAAAATTCTGTTTCTAAATCCATTTTAGTATTTTCTGTCCAGCTTTTACAAAATGTGTCAGATAACAAGCTAGAGGCAAAAATGTTACTTTGCACATGTTCGTTTGGCATGCGTAATACCCCGGTAGCGGAACAGCTATCTAAAAGCCACCGGCTCTTTCTTATTCTCCAGATGACATTGGACTTTGAACAGCATTGCAGATTTTAAAAGCTTGCTTTTTCATTCCCCAACAGATTTGGGTTCAATAGAGGTCATCAGCTCTCTTATTTTGGCTTTTTGTTATTATTTGGTTTATTTTAAATATATAATTTTATTTACGGAAAATACATTTTATTTAAGATATTTATTAAAAATACTTAAAAGTCATCTTTCCATTAAAGAAAGAAACAAACCCTGGATCTTTAAGGTCATATGCTAAAAGCTGAAAATGTTGACTGAAATTCATAATTACAAATACATAACCTAGACTTACACATTCGTAGCTGATTCATATTCATGACCCCTATGTATGCAATAGGGTAAGGAATATGTAGAGGTCAGAAAAGTAACCCAGTCCTGATTTGCCAGGCAGCAGCTGCTGGGAAGAACAGGGCTTTCTTCTCTTCTAAATCGGGATTCAAGTGACTAACATTTCCACCTCCCTTTTGAAAGCAATTTTAGGTGTGGTGACGAACTGCAACCGGGATCCCACTTCTGACTGTCACACAAGAGATCTTTCATGGTAGGATGTGTATGGAAACATCGGTCTGAATAGACTCGCACTGCTTGCAGCAGCTGCTGCCTGATAAATCAGGATTGTGGTGGAGCTCAGGCCAGGGGACACTACTTAACTATGCAACTAAAGTAGTTACATAACTAAGTAGCACATGTAGAATTTCAGCTAGTTTTTTTTAATTTAAAATCAGGGCAACCCTACAATACAAAAACAACATGACTTTACTACAGTAAAGATCATGATTCACTAGCACAGAAACAAAGGCCATTTCCACATGGGATTTTTAAAACGGTGCAGAGCGTCCTCCAGGGAGGGCGTCTGCACCTAGGAGTGGACTAGGTCGGACCTACTAAACGTAGATCCGCACCCCAACCCGCTCCGGAACGACCCCAAGTGGTCGTCCAGCGTGCTTTCGAAAAACCTGTTTCTTGAGGTTTTTCAAAAGCACGGAGCGCGCCAGTGCGAGCCTGCTCCCGTATGCAGATTCGCAGGCTCGCATTGGTGTGAGCCTGCGATCTGCCGGGGGTGGGCTTTAGGCTGGCGAGCTTCAGCGGTTGGTTGAGAGCCTCGACCAACCCGAAGCCGCCATTTTCGTCCCCGGAGCGGTGCGGAGCGGCAGCCACGCACTGCTCCGGAGCAGCCTGGACTGGACCGGGGAGCCCAAAAGTCTGGTGAGTAGTGTCACAGGGCGATTCCCTCGCCCTGTGCGGAAATGGCCAATGTTACAACTAGTCATAATAATTGACTAGTGCTCATAAATAGTTTTTCAAATTTTTCAGATTGGAGTACTTTTGCAGAAATATCAGTTCCAATTTTCCTTGTGTGTGTGTGTGTGTGTGTGTGTGTGTGTGTGTTTTGAAGATAGGTCTGAAACTGTTTTGACAGAGGAGAAACTGATTTCCCTGACTTTGGGTCATATCTGCTTATTCCCAAAGCCCTTCAGGAGGGGTGGACTTGCTCTAGGTTTACTAGAACTACTTCATTTTTTCCCCACTGAAAGCCCTGGAGTCCACCAGCTGGAGGCAAGAGGAAAACAATAACTCAGGAAGATAGACATTAAATGGAAGGACAAAGTGGCTCTGAGCACATGCTCAGCCCAGGAATTTCAAACAAATGGAGCTCACAGCACAAATTTGTCTGCCTTGACAAATGGAACTCACACCTAAATTCTATCACAGAGAGATCTGCTCACATTTTCCCCAGGTTTTCTTTATGCCAGCAGCCTAATTGAGAAGCGAAAAAATTGTTCTTGCTATTGTTAAGCAGTTGGAATTCAGAAAACCTTATTGATTTCTACAAATCTCCTGGAGATCTTCCAGTAGATTTCCATCCAAATTCTTCCTAACCCAGTGGGGTAAGCTGAGAGCTGTGCCAGATCCAAGCTTTTGTCAATATAACAAACCAAAACCCAGTGAAAAGACACCATGCATCCACACTGCACAATTAATGCAGTCTGATACCAATTTAACTGCACATGGTTCCATCTTCTGGAATTATAGAATGTGTAGTGTGATGAGGTACTCAGAATTCTCTACTAGAGTGCTCTAGTCCACTCCTGTGAATTATAGCATTGGAAAATTCTAAGTTACTCATCAAACTACAAATCCTAGGATTCCATAGAATGCCACTTTGGAAGTTAAAGTGGTATCAAACTGCTACAATTGTGCAGTATGGAGACATGACGTGGAGAGATGCAGGCCAGGTCTGAGTTGCTTCTCAGTCTCTAGAACATAGGTGCTGGGTAGAGGGTGGGTACAGCAGGGGAGCTCAACTCTTCTCCACTCCAGAGTCCACCAACAGCAGTAACAGGTTTGAAAGACCACCCCAAACAACCTTTGCAACACGGTTTTCTCAGGAACACCTGCAGTATACTGATAACACTGGTCTGCCTCTCAAGGTGATGTAAAAATGACTAGAACTAAGCATGCAAACAACACAAGCAGTCAGTATCATACAAACTATTACTATGAGACCCAGCATGGTATGGTTGAGTTTTTGATTAAGACTCTAAAAGATCTGGGTTCAAATCTCCACTCAGCTGGGGAAACCCTCCAGCCAGCAACACTCTCTCAGCCTTAGATGATGGCAATGCGAACCTCTGGATAAATCTTGATAAGAACACCCTCGGATAAGTCCGAGTCAGCTTGAAGGCACATAACAGTAACAACAAATGAATAGGTTCTTAGATGTTGTCCATATCACTCTGGCTGTGAGAATGGTAAAGACCTCATTTGACTTCAGTCAGTTTTCTTTTGGTTCCAAGATAAGATTCAGTCTTATTGTATATTGAGAAGTGAGCTTTGCCCATTCAGCTTTCCCTTGCACTTGATAGAAGTTCAGTGATTATGCACTGGTCTTTGAAAGAACTGTGATAGTATCTCTGTAGTTTGCAAAATACTTTTGCATAATTGATACTGGACAGGTAGAAGCTTGTTTCTTCCCTTGCTATAAAGTAATATATGAGCAGATCCATTGGCTTAGATATGGAACCAATGTTCCTTGCAATCACTCTATTCGTTGATAAAATCTGAAGTTCACAATGTATACAACAAAACAGGGGGGGGGAAATACCCTGGAGTATATCAGGCGTTAAAAAAAAATCATACAGGTTCCAAACTATCAGGTTTCAGGTCTGGGGAAGATATTTGTATCAAAAGATTTGTATCAAAACACTTGCTTTGTTTTCTTCCTTATTACTCTAGGGCAAACCTTGTAAAAGAAATATTCTTATTGTTTGGACTACAATTCTGAGAATCATGATGCTAGGGGATTGTGAATATTGTAATCCCAAAATGTAACTTTTGCATGCTCTCACGGGTAGGCCTATTGTAGTTCAGCAGGTCCTGACTCTAATTTCAGAAGCGGAGGAAGAGTGTTTCATAGTTTTCGTATGACATGATATATTCATCTCCTTTCTGGAGAGTTTTGGGAATATTTTGAGTTCAGTTTTATGTGCTGCTTTTTTTTATGGTTGTGGGCTTCCCAGAAAGCATCTGCAGCCTTTTTGCTTTACACAGTGATAGCACTTTCACAGTCATGGCTGAAGCCTATGGAATTCTGGAAATTTTAATTTCATGAAGTATTTAGAATTCTCTGTCAGAGAGCTGTAGTGCTTTAATAAACTAGAGATCCCAGTGTTCCACAGGGCGCAGCCATGCAGTTAAAGTGGAATCAGAGTGCTATAACTGGGCACAGCAAATGGACCCCCAGTTGGCCATGGTGAGAAAAGAATTGTTGCTGTTGCGTGCCTTCAAGTTGTTTCTGACTTATGGCAACCCTAAGGGGAACTCATTACAGGGTTTTCTGTGGCTGAGAGTATGTGATGCACCCAAGGTCACCCAGTGGATTTCCATGACCAAGTGGGGAATCAAACCCTGGTCTGTAGACTGATAGTCCAATATTCAAAGCACAATACCACACTGGTTCTTGAGAAAAGAATACTGAATAATCTTTTGGTCTGATTTAGTGCAGTAGAATTTTTCTTAACTATGAACTTTATTTTGTCTGGATTTTGCTGCTGTTTTTAGGACGCTTCTAAGCCACATTGGAAGTTTTGACACCAAAGTGATGCCTTGTAAATTCTTAAATGCATTAAAGTGCTTTCTGTTAAATATTGTCATTTTGAAAGAGTTTGCACAGAAGCAGCTCCAAGGCAATAGAGTTGCATTACGTCACAGATGCTGATTGCACTCAAATAATGTACTGCAGGAGCAGGAAGCCTTCTCTAAAGTGCTACCAGAAAACCATAAATCAGCAATGGCCCTCATGCAGAACAATTCCTGCCACATCAGAGTACCTCTACAACATTAAAGTGTTTCTAGAAATATACAGCAAACCCCAGGATTCCACAGGATGTTGAAAGTGGAATAATAGCACTATAATAGGTTGGTGTGGAAATGGCCAATGGGAGATTTAAAGTATTTGAATGGCACTTTTCTTAGTAGAAAAACTTAGTAGAAAAACTCCTGTTTCCCTTCTGATTTCTTATTTTATTTTACATTTCTTTTTCAGATACATTTTTTTAAAAAAATAAAACCTTCTTCCAGTTTTGCAACTGCTTTCCTGAGTCTAGACTGGTTTATAGCGTTGTCTGCAAAAAGTCCTATGAGACAGGACTGTGTGTGGTCATAGGAGACCATTTAGCATCCTGCATCTAAACCTCTCTTCCTTAATTTCTAGAATATAAGGTGATGGGATGAAGGCATGAGGTTGGGGAAGGTTGCATCTCCTTGTGACACTGCTTCTTTTGCTGGAGTGTTAGAGCTCCATGCACACACACCCCCATGATTGGCATGGTTTAATCGGCAAATATTATTGTAATTGGCACTATTAATAGACGTTGATATAAATGATACCTGCAGTGACTGGAAGGGCAAGCTGGAAGAGGAAGATTGCTGACAATAAACATGAGATAGCAAAGCAGGTCAGCCACACCCACCTCCTAAGCAGAAACCAAAGTCATAGTCAGGCTAATAGCATGGCCACTCTCAAGACAACAGGCTTATGCTAATAAGCTAGACATTTTGGAGCTGAAAGGGGGAAATCCCCACCAAAATTGTGATTGTTTAGCCCAAATCCCTTGCATCTGTATGTGTCCCTGCTGTGTCTTCCTAACTCTCCACAATAATGAGCTATTAAAACAGCCATTACCCTTTTGTTACCTAAACACTGTGACCATTAACTCTGTCCAGGCTTCATTGTTTGTGTTGCAACTCCCATTATCCGCTTGCTTGGGAGAGCAATTCACATGCATACCTGCAGGATATTTTTCGGGTATAAGAACCCCCAATTTTGAGCAGTTCAGTGCAGTCTGTCACCTTCTTGAATGCTACGCTGTTTGATTCCTGAGCAAGAACTGTCCTTAGGTGCCTACCTAAACCACATTGCTGCTTTCCTTGCTGCTCTCCAGACTGGTAATTATTGCCTCATCCCTGAAAGTCTATCCACACTTTTCTCCCTTTTCCTTCAGTTAGTTCTTTTGCGTATGTGTGGGTGAATGGATATTTGCATTCCTGTGTGAATCTTTTTCTATAAAGCACATTGTATTTCATTTTTGGAATCTCTGACTAGTTCTTTCCTGCATGACCCCATAAACATTGGTGGAAAGATCTCGCTAAGTTGCCCCCCCCCTCACAGGCTTCCTAATTTTAAGCTAATTAATTCCCTTTTGTCACATGGAGGTACTGGCATTGTGGGTGGACCTCTGAGTCACCCACACTTTGGGGTAACAGGAGTGGCAGTTTGGGACACACAGATGGACTCACAGACTTATGAGCTATTACGTGCAGCAGCATCTGATGTCTTCTGTATCAGTGGGATGGTGAATCTGCTCCAGAATTTAATCTGAACTTTAGAAGGGCTATCCAAAGTGCTGGTTCTTAAAATAGTCTCAATCCCCTGAACAGCTCCTGACATGGAAGCTACTTGCTATCACTTATTATGTAAGTAGCAAGATGTCCAATAAATGAGATGTCTATTGAAAGCTACAGCATAGTTCAGCATACCATTTACACTGAAGTCCTGAGCCAGGATCTTACATTGCACTGATGGAACATAAGCCTGAGACTGCCTCTTCTCCCCTTGGTGCTCAAGAGGAGCTGACACAACCCTGGGTGTACCCTAGCCAATCAGTGGGCCAATGGGTGATGGCCCCTAGCAGTTGTTGTGAACTGGAGTGAAGGCCGTGTGGAAGGAGGTCCTCAGCATCTTCTTTTCCAAGGTCTAAAAAAAAAAAAAAAAAGTACAATACCCTCCAACATTTCAAAGATGAAAACCAGGGCACTGGACTATGACCCTGGAGACCAGGGTTTGATTCCCCGCTGGTTGACCTTGGATACATCACACAGGCCATTTCCACACGAGACTGTTATAGCGCTACGATTCCACTTTCAACATCCTATGGAATCCTGGGGTTTGCAGTTTCGGGAGGGGCCAGCCGGCCCCTCCCGAAACTGCAAACCTCAGGATTCCATAGGATGTTGAAAGCGGAATCATAGCGCTATAACAGTCTTGTGTGGAAATGGCCACACTCTCAGTCTCAGAAAACCCCATGACAGGTCCACCTTAGGGTCCTCATAAGTAGGAAATGACTTGAAGGCACACAACAACAACAACAACATTTTCAACTTGTAGCACATGACCTTAAAGATCCAGGGTTTCTTTCGTTCTTTAATGGAAAGGTGATTTCTAAGTATTTCCAATAAATACCTTAAATACATGTATTTTCAGTAGACAAAATATTTTAAATCAACCAAATAATTACAAAAATATATATACAAAAAATATAATACAAAATAACGGAGCTGATGACCTCTGCTGAACCCAAAGTATTGCTTAACTTGTTGTTGTTGTTGTATTGCTGCATTTGTAAACTTGCTAGCAATATGTGGCAGAGCCACTTTTGCAATGAGCAAACGTTTGATGCCTTCTTTTTTCTCACATGTGCACCCAGAGGCCATTTTCTAATTAAGCCAAGATCTCCATTGTGTGTTGGGATGGCACTGTATCACAGTTGACATTAGTGGTGAGATTATCCCTGGCTATATATATATATAGTATAGTATAGATATATATATATATATATATAGTATAGATAGATAGATAGATAGATAGATAGATAGATAGATAGATAGATAGATGTGTGTGTGTGTGTGTGTGTGTGTTCAATAATGTAATTGAAATGTGGCTCCATTCTAACAGATGGAAAGAGCCTTGATTCTGTTCCTTCTTTCCACTCCCTCCCACTAATTTGAATCAAAGTAAGCTGAGAACAAAAGGAGAGAGCGAGAGGAGGAGAAAAAAATTGGGATACTTTCAAAGCAGCTAGAAAGAGGGGTGGAGGGACAGAGAAGTAATCAGGACTGTCCTTGCCAAATCAGAACAGTTGGAGGGTATGAAGTACATGCACGGGTGTAACCCCTAGTTCTGCTTTATATAATTGCCTTTAATATTCATTTTATCAGAGGTTGGCAATGTTATGTTGTTGCGACTAGAAAACCACTACCCACACCGGTTGCAAGATTTGGGAACTGCGGTCCAAGCCTGGGTTTCAGGTCATCTTTCCTTCCTGCTGGCTGGACGTGTGTGGCAGGTTGGGGGTGAGGGTCAAGTAAATCTTCCTCAGGCTTTTTTCCCCCCAGCCTTCAGCCTTCCTTAGAATCAGATCACCTCTCATGCAAACCTCCAGGACTGGCGATTCACTTAAAAGAGACCTCAGGGCCTCCCACTGCGTTTTATCTTTAAAAACAAAGGCCTTCTGAGCACTTTTGACGGGCGGCAGCCTTTGGGACCATTTGTGTGGCTCCTGGTAGAGAACCGAAGGGATGCAAAATTGCCCCCAGGCCCAGTGGCGCAGCTTGGAGTGCGTGGAAGGGGGAGTGGAGGGGTGGGCAGAGGGGCAGGGACATGGCTACGGGGTGCGGGGGCGTGGCTACGGTGGGTTGGGCTGTGATGGAAGGGGCAGGGGTAAGGCGTGTGGAGGAGGGCAAGCAAGGAGCTGCGGCACCCCCCAAAAATGGCCACCAAGGGTGCACCGTCCCCATCGCCCCTCCCATCCCTGTGCAACTGCCCAGACGTGCTTGAAGTTGCCCACTTGTGCTGTAAGATTAAGGTATGATAAGGTTACAAGTGCTCCTATCCTTTCTGTTCTTTTCTTCTCCCTCTTTATTTTCTGCGAGTAGCAAAGCAGTTCTGGAGAAGGCAGACATAAACCAGATCTCCCACAAGACGTTTACAACAGTTTAATAGAAGATTAGAGCTAACCTAAATTAATGGCCTTACCAGAACAAGGAATTCCCAGAAATTCTACTGTTGTGCTTTGCAGATCGTGGAAATGTTCCTGATTTAGGACTACATCTCCCAGAATCCCCAAACCCAGCATGGCCACCGGCAAGGCAAGTTGGCCAATTTTAGATGTTGCAGTCTCACGATATGTGTCTTTCCGAGCTTTGACTTTGTATTACTGCGTTTGCAAACATGCTAACAATATGCGGAAGGGTCACTTTTGCAATTAGCAAATGTTTGATGCTTCCTTTCTTTTCACATGTGTACCCAGAGGCCATTTGCTAATTAAGCCAAGATCTCCATTGTGTGTTGAGATTGCACTGTATCACATTAGTGGTGAGATTATCCCTGCCACATATATATATTTAATAATGTAACTGAAACACGACTCTATTCTAACAGATGGGAGGAGCCTTGATTCTGAGTATTGCTTACCTTGTCGCTGTTGCTATTGTTGTTGTGTGCCTTTAAGTCATTTCCTTCTTATGAAGATCCTAAGGTGAACCTACCATAGGGTTTTCTGGGACTGAGAATGTGTAATGCATCTAAGGTCACCCAGCGCAGAATTGAACCCTGTGTGCTGAAGTCATTGTACCCCACTGCTTCTCATTGCTTAACTTAGAAGGCCAGTATTTAAGGAACGATTCTTGTTGCAGGTAGATGTCCCCGTCCCCAGGATTGTTTGCTTGTTTGTTTTAATAACAACATGGGTAGGCAATTTGTTTGCACAAAAATGCACCACAAACCACAAATTATATGCCTCTTTGAATTGCATTCTATTGCTATGACTTGCAGATTCATTTCCAGAACCCAGGATATACCATGGCTAGCCAATCATTGAGAAGCAGGGTGAATTGTGTGGCTGGCATCTTGGCTGCAGATAGCCTTCTGGAGATGCCCCTGTGGCCCTTGGGACCCCCATTGACCCTCCAAAACTTCAGCAACCTCTCTCCCAAATATGGCTGGGAAAAAACACCTCTTTCAGCTGAAAAACACTTCTTTACTTACACTTATGTTCTAAAATGTGCTTGAAAGGCTGTTTTGGGGATGTCTTCACCCCCAAAACAGCCAAGACTCCCATCAGAAAGGCCTCAAAGTGGCTAGTATTGATGTGAATGTCATTTCCAGTTGCCAAAAATGCAGGTGTAACATTGCAATGTGGCCCTTCAGCGTGAGCCAAAATAGGATAGTGTGGCCCTTTAAACTCTAAAGTTTACCTACCCCAATGTAATAGTTTAAACAGGAGACAGACAACTGGTAGTCCTTCAGATGTTGTAACTGCAGTTCCCACCAGTCCTAGCCAGTTCAGTGAGCCAGCGATGAAGGCTGATGGGAGCTGCAGTAAACTCTTCTGCAGTAAACTCTTCTTGCCTACTTCACTTTCAAGATCTAAGTTCAGAGCATAGAAAAATTGTCAAGCTTTGTTTGGGTACCCCTGTTAGTTGGGCAGTTCTGGGAGACATAGTCTAAAAAAGTAACTTTCCCAAACTCAGTCTAAATTCTCCTTCACTGAAGTTGCTTTTAGCAGCAGGAAGTCTCTGCATATTCTTTACTGTAGAGCTGCCAGCAGCTGGGTAAGAAGACTCCTGAGATGTTATCTAGATGTATTATGTTCACATCACTAAAGCATTAATGCTAACTTTTTTTAAAAAGAGAAATGAGTTTGATGGGGACCAATCCAAGAAACCTACCACCTTCACTGTTCCAACCTCATATTGCAGGAAAGTAGTATGTGATGACAGTTTTAATGTCTCTCCATAATGTGGGATGAAAACAGATGAAGCATTTAGGTGGAAATCACAGTGAATTCTTCAGTCATGCTGTGTTTGGCTTCTGCCTGCATCGCGATTTGCATAACCATCATCCAAAGCCAGCAAATATATTGCATACCAAGCAGGACTTCCTACATTTAAAGTAAAATTAAATGTTCTGTGCAATGCACACTTTTTCAATTACATATTAGCTCTAACTCTTATTTCAAAACATAACTTTAAAAAAAAAAGTCACAAAACTACTCTGAAGAGTAAGTGACATCCCAGGTGTTAGCCAGTTAGTCCTGCCCACAGTTGGCATTTGTCTCTCAAGGTTTGGCTCTAGAGAATAAAGTTACGTTTGGATTCAATGTCCTCCTTGTACAAATTGCTGTACCAATATTAGAGCTATCTTCACCTTTGGATAATGAGTTGCAAAGAAGCAAATCCTGGACTCATTCATCAGCCAGAAAAAAAGGGCTATCAGGCCAGTTGTTTTATTTTATTATTAAATACTGTAGAGATCTATTGGTCAAAAATACAAGTCTTCCATACCAACCAACTGAATGCTTCCTTCTTGCACATGACTTTTCTGCTGATAATAAAAAAATAATAACAGTAATTTCAATCTTGGAATGATTTCTAATGCAACCCAGAGGGTAACCGCACTGCCCAGTAATAACAGTTTGATGCCCAGTAATAAGAGCTTGATGCCTCTATTCTACGGAGTCCTAGGATTTGTCATTTGATGATGGGACTTGGAATTCGCTACTGTTTCCCTGAAGAACAGTGTTAGCATTTTCTGGCAAAGAATTCTAAGCAGCTAATGAAACAACAAATCTCAGTATTCCATTAGATGGAGCCAGTGCACATAAAGTGATATCAAAGTGCTATAATTTTGTGGTGTGGACACATGCCCAGATAGCGTAGCTAACAGAATAATTTATTTTGACTATGCTTATTGACATCTGAAAGATGCTATTCAAAGTCATCAAAATCAGTGGAAAATTTTCACATCAACAGACCAAGGGCCCTTCTGCACTACACTTATAGTGTTATTATTCCGCTTTCAGCATCCAGTGAAATTCTGGAATTTGTAGTTTACGGAGGCCAAAGAGCTCTCTGGCTGAGAATTCTAAATGCCCCTCCCTAAACCGCAAACCCCAGGATTCCACAGGAGGTTGAAAGTGGAATGCTAGTGCTATAACAGTGGAGTGCAGAAAAGCCCTAGGTTGCACTAGTCAGGCCTCATCTGGAGTACCGCATTCAGTTCTGTGTGTTTTATTTTAAGGATATAGACAAGTGGAGGTGAATTCAGAGAAGGGCACCAAGGATGATAAAAGGTACAGGGAACAAAACATGAAGAGAAGATGAAGTCACTGGGCATGTTCAGTTTGGTGAGAGGTGACATAACTGCACCCTTAAATACCTCATGGGCTGCCACAAGAGGAGGATGCAGAGTTGTTCTCTGCTCCCTTAGAGGGTAGAACTAGGTCTAATAGTTTAAGTTACAGGAGGGTAGATTTCGATTGAACATGAGAAGGAACTTTTTGATAGTGAGAGCAGTTTGGCAACAGAACCAATTGCCAAGAGAGGTGGTGGAGTCTTTAGACAGACGCTAGATCACTACCTGCTGGGGATGCTCTAGTTGGAGACCCTGCGTTGAGCAGGGGATTGGGATAGGGCCCCTTCCAACTCTATGATTCTATTATTCTATGGTTGTCTCAATTTACAGGAGTGAGAGCTTTCTTTTATCAAAATTCTTTGGAGAAGTGTCATACATTGGACCGTTCTGTATCCTGCTGGATTTCACCAAGAGTGCTTTGGTGATTTGTACTGCTCATCCATTTCTGCTAGTCTTAAGCTCCCAGGTCTTGAGGCACTACAGCATGCCAATCAAAAATCAATCAATCACTGTCCCCGTTTCATTGCCAACATCTTACATTCATGGAAAGTGAAAGAATATCTAAAGGCTAATATGCTTCCTTACCATTTTGTTCTGCATTGCAGTTCAGCATGAGTAATGAGACCCAATCATTTTGTTGTTCCCCAGAATCTAAGTGATTTATTTATGAATCTCTAACTTTCTAGCACCATTGATACTTCAGAGGTGCAGGCCAAGAGTATAAATTTCCAACTAAACAATTCAAGGCCAAGCAATATATGCTGTGTTGGACTTCCGAGATCAGAATGGCCAATGTAATCGCAGTCTTCAAAAAACAGATGAAAGGGAGGGAAGGTTGAACCTACACCTCCTGCATCATGGCCCTGATCCAGATTGCACACTCTCCATGGTTGGAAAGGTTATTGTTTGGGACTACAACTCCCAGAATCCCCCAGGCAGCATGGCCACAGGATGCTACTTTTTTTCCCCCTCCATTCTTTCCCTCCTCTTTGCTATAAGCCACAGAGGGGAAGCCATTCCTATATCCATTTTGATCCACTTTTAAGAGCAGCAGTTTAAATCAGGGCCACAGTCTGTGCAAAAAAGAGGATTGGTTCTCCCTGCTTAAGATGCTGCTCCAGTCTTGATCAACCCACTTCTGTGGCTGCTCTTTGAAAAAGAGTTACAGCAGGAATTCCCACACAAGACAGAACCTTGTCCTTTAAGGTCTATCAAAAAGGACAGTATTTCTTCCCTGGGATCACCCAAAGTAACAGAGAGAGGAGTACTACAGCTAAATCTTCTCTGTGGGATTAACAAAAACATGTGTACGTTAGTGTCATAGGTGTCTTTGCAGGATTAGATGTGTACATTACCACCCAAGTGCCTGGGCACTGCCAGAGATGAGACTGGCTGCTGAGCCAGCCAGTCATCCTACTAAAGAAACTCTGAATTATTGTCCCACTTGATGTGGCCTGGTCATGTTCAGAGGTAGTACAGTCCAACAGCAAGTAAGACTAAAATCAGATCGTCAGTTTTCAGTGATGGATTCCATAGCATAGTTGTGAGACTCCTCCAACCATGTTTGGAGGTAGTACAGCATAGTTGAGACAATCCCCCAGCACCTGGGCCTGATCCAGAATGCATAGGCCTCATCCAGACCACTAGTGTCGCCAGTAGCTCCAGGTGCTCCAAAAAGCCGTACCCTTTCCACAAATCCCCACTGCAATGGAAAACAAGCACAAAAATGGCTCAGTTGCTTCCTCCCTCCCTCACCTATCACATGAAGGAAAAAATTAGATGGATTGGAGACCAAAGAGGGATGCATTGAGCCACCACCATGAGAGCTTAGTAAGAGCGGTGTCCTTTGCAGTGATCCATGTTCCCCTCCAGGAACTTTAAAGGATCTCTCCAAGGTGCTAAACTCTATCATCCCACAGGGGTCCAGCACACTCTACACCTCCTTTAAAGTTTTGAGTAAATCCTGGAATGGATTCACCACCCTAAGACAAGGCAGCCACAGACTACCACTGGTCCTTAGCAAAACCCCAGAAGCTTTGCAACATCTGAATCCTTGTTGTTTCTACCATGCGGCATTATTTGTCCATCATCTAGTCCAAAATATTGCTTCTCTGTTTGAAAATAATTCTCTGCCTATTTGCTACCTTGAGCTGGAGATGCTTGGAGCAAAATATATGTTCTACCCCTGAAAAATGGTAGATGCCAAAAAAGATCACACAGATCTTGTACTGTTGGGCTACCATTCAAACCCTACACTGAATGGCTGACATCCTATATTGCAGTTATGGATTCATAACCTAGAGTTATGGATCTGTAACTGCTCCATATTCATTAATCCTATGTATTCACAGTCAGTTATAAATGCCCATCCGATCTCCCTTAACAGCCAGCAGCTGCACTGAGCAACAGAGGTCTGTTCTGCTGGTGATCAGGGTGAAGCAGGATGGTGTTTCCAGCCCCCTCCCACCAGCAAGCAAGGCTGTACCAATCAGAAGCAGGACCCCTGTTGCAATTTTTCACCACAAATGATTAACGGGGGAGGGCTGGAAACATCATCCTGCTGTGCCCCAGTCGACAGCAGAACAGACCTCCTTTTTTTGGTGCAGTTGCTTCCTGTTAAGTTAGGTTTTGGAGGGGGTCAGGCCGGGAGATGTTATTTAGCTACACATTTATAAGTAAGTAGGCAATGTATCTTTACAGTATCTTTGAGTTATTTCATCAGGGCCTCACTGGTGCAGATCACAACTATTCATCATTGTCATTAGGTCCATAGCTGCAATGGCAAACATTTTGGTGGTACACCTCCCTGCTAGGTTGCTATCCTAGACTTCCAATCCACCACTGGTGCTATACTCAAATTCTTGCCAGCTTCATAGAATTTGACAGAGCTTTTGCTCCACTTGCATAGTCTTTGGGAGTCCAGGGTCACTTCTACACCCCAATGAGGCAGCAAAGTAGGACTTGTTAGAGAACAATTCAAACACTGAATCTGAATTTAGCCATCATGGCATGATTTATTGGCTGGTAATATCCTAAGGGCACCAGATCCTGTCCGATCTTGGTAACTAAGCAGGGTCAGCCCTGGTTAATACTTAGATGGGAGACTACCAACTGATACAAGGTGTTCTGGCTATATTTCAGATGAAAGAACTGGCAAAACCATCTCTGAGTATTCTCTGCCTAAGAAAATCCTATAAATTCATGGGGTTGCCATAAGTCAATGGGTGACTTGAAGGCACATAGACACACATAAACTTTTTGCAGACTGAGTTAATTTATGTTCACTCAGGAATAAGACACACTAAGCTCAATGGCACTCTGGTTATTTTAATTTGTAAGCAGCACTGAGTTTCAGTTTGCGGGGAAAGGTAAGCTACAAATAAAGGGGATAATGTACAGAATGGCAAGAATGTCCATATCTTGGCTAAGACATACATCAGAATGGAGTTTGTAGTCAAGAAATCAGAAGACTAGGACTTGGAAGGGCAGCTATGAAGGAACTAGACAAGTCCTCAAGTGTAAAGATACATCATTGCATATTAAAGTCAGGATTGTCCAGGCCATCATCATATTTCCAGTTTCTGTGTACGATTCTGAAAACTGTACAGAGAAGAAAGTAGATAGGAAAAGAATTAACTCATTTGAAATGTGGTTCTGGAGAAGAGCATTTGATCATGGAACATGCTGCCTTGGAGTGTGGTGGAGTCTCCTTCTCTGGAGGTTTCTAAACAGAAGCTGGATGGCCATCTGTTGTATATGCTTTGATTGTGTATTCCTGCATGTCTGGAATTTTGTCTGGATGGCCCTTGTGGTCTCTTCCAATTCTATGGACTGCTAAAAAGACAGATAAATGGGTCTTAGAGTAAACCAAGCATGAACTCTCCCTAGAAGCCAAGATGACTAAAGTGAGTCTGTCATACTTTGGACATATCATGAGAAGCCATGATTCAATAGAAAAGGCAGTAATGCTTGGTAAGGTGAAAGGCAAGAGGAAAAGAGGAAGACTGTGTTACAGGTGGATAGATCCAATCAAGAAAGACATGGCCCTGAGTTTGCAAGATTGATTTGGAGTCCTCTCCTTCATAGGGTCACCATAAGTAAATGTCTACTTGAGGGCAATTTGCAACAACAGGATGACTAACGCAGACACGTTATAATCCTGATCTCAGGATGGCCCCAAGCAATTTTTCACACATGAATATCAACAGCAGTACAGCACATACATACATCTCAGGTTTTTGTGTAACATGGGTTGCATTTTGAGCAAACAATTTTTTTTACCCAGACCTGCTTGTTCCAGAAGGCCAAGGGTCCAACATCCTTGCCAAAAGAGAAAAGCTGAAAGAATTAATCTAGCCCCAGTGTGATCAGCAAACAGATGGACAGGATGAGGGAGAGATCAGATGGCAGCCAGGAAGGAGCATGTGTTGCTGTGCGACTCGATGAAGCATCTTTCTCTGTGTGTACCCCTCCAGCACATGCAAAGCAATTCTGCTCAGCTTTTGCCCTTGGCAGCCTGAATAGCCTCTGGAGGAATACTGACTTGGCTGTACATATGAAAGCCCTCAGAGATTCAAGAAGGCCATTATGTAAAACTGCTTTCAAAAAATGACAGGGTTTATAATAATAGCTCAGGTTTTTTTAAAAAATTGCCAAACCCTTTGAAGTTTTCTCCAGGCACCTGACAAGAGAGTCAAATAAACACATCCACATTTAAATGAAATGCAGAATTGGTACTCGTCTCGTGGATGCCTGCCTGTGGACATTTTTCTGGCAGAAGCAAAACTGTGGGTTACTTTACATTACATGTTGTAGACTCTACCATCACCCATCAGTAGAAGATACAGAAACCAGTATTCCTGGTAGCCCAACCTATCCTTTCAATTAAAAACAATTTTCCTTCTTTCTATGTAACCAGAATGTTGCTTGGAATGGTGCTGCTACCATTATTTTGGTTTGGCTGCTGCTATCTTTATTGGAGCTGCTTGAGTGTTTTATTGTCAGGTTTTCAATACTGCAATTGTCTGTTTCTATGGCTAAGTACCTTGACAAACTTTATAAGGCAGTGAACAGATAAATCCTTTGCAAATCAGCAGGAGAAGACTCTCTGGTGGGAAAATTGTCCTTCTTCCTACTATACCAGCTTCAGGACCAGCATAATTTCCCACCCTCTTTGGGGGAGCACACTGGGGAACAAAGAGGCTTTAGTTCTTAGACTAATCTTCCAGTCACCCACTCCCAGTATGCATGAATGCCCTGTCCAGGCTCTTGGGCACCCAGCAGAAGCAAATGGATGCATACAATTTAATCAAAATAGGGTTCCCACTCCTGTTTTAAAGCCTTCTGCAAATTGTTGCTGTGTGTCTTCAAGTCATTTCCAAATTACAGCAACCTTAAGGCAAACCTGTCACTTTTTTGTGCAAGATTTGTTTTTGCCTTCCTCTAAAGCTGAGAGAGTGTGACTTGCCCAGGGTTACCCAGTGGTTTTTCACGGCTGAGCAGCAGTGATGTAGACTCGAGTTGATTGACTTGGACTCAAGTCAGACTTAAGTCGCTTCAGTGACTTGACTCGGACTTGAGTCGGCAAAAATTACACACCGACTCAACTCGACTTGAGACTTGTATATTTTTAGTGACTGACTCACTGCATTTGGTTCAGTAACATAACACATTCACCCAGAAACCTTACAATTTACTGTCATATGACAATCTGTCTCAAGCCCAAAGTGTGGGCACATTTCTCAGAAGGAACAGGAAATGGGCTTGAGGTCTGCTCAGCAGCCTGTCCCGGCAACATATAGGAGGAGCTTTCTAAAACTTTTCCTGAGAGCAGAAGGCAAGACTTGTACCCAGACTGCAGGGTCCTCAGAGGGGAACAGAAAATGTGTTAGGCAATGGTTTTGAGGAGGAAGGATGCTTCCCTCTAAAGCTCTTGAAGCTTCAGTAATGGGGAATAAGAAGGATCTTATTCCCCACTTCTGAAAAAGCCTCCAGCTTTGCAAATGGGAAGTAAGAAGGATCCTATTCCCCACTTCCGAAGCTGCAGATGGCAAAATCACAAAACTAGAGGGCTGACTTTACTTAAATTGTTAAAACTAACTTTATTCAACTCTGTCCAGAAATTCTGGCATAAAGGTTGGGATATAAAGTTGGCTTCCAGAGTTGAGACCTGACTTGAGACTTGGCTTGAAAGTGTCTTCAAGGACTTGAGACTCGACTTGAGATTTGAAGGTAGAGACTTGAGACTTGACTTGAGACTTGGAGTAAAAGACTTAAATACATCACTGCTGAGCAGGGATTCAGACCCTGGTCTCCAGAGTCATAGTCCAATGCTCAAACCACTATACCACACTGGGTGTCCACCTGCAAGTTACTACAAACTTGCAAAATAGAAATAACTCTAGATATATATATATTTTGCAATCCCAGATCAGTTGTATTGTCAATCAATTTTTCTAAGTTTTGATAAGAGTTTCAGGGGGTTTTCTTCTTTTTAATTCAGGTATTTTTTTGGTGGTAGGCAAGGTAATATAAATGGCTAGCTGCATCTAAATGTATTTGCAGCTCTGTATTGATTTTTTTTTTAAATCACTTTGAACACAATCTGATTGTTAGCATTGTTTATAGCAGAGAAACTTCAGCTTAGGAATGGGAGAATGGACACCCAGTAACAATTCTTTCAAAAATGCCCTGGACACCGTCCCCTTTGTCTCTTTCTGCAAGAGCACAGACAGTAGGAGGGATATGATTGCAGAGATTTCAGCCACTAGAATAAGAAGAGCTCCTCCTCTGACTGCAGATCTCTCCCTCCCTGCAACAAGAGAGGTCTGCAGTATCCCATCTGGGCGCTGGAACCAGGGTTGTCAGCTGTCCATTATTATAAAGAATGCCCCTTATAGAGCTGGCAATTGTCCCTTATCATAAGGGATCTTCTCTATTTGAGGGTTGGAAAGCTTTTCCTTTCCTATAGACTGAATGGTATGCCAAAAATCCAAAAATGAGGGATGTGGGCATTTTGAGAAAAGATGCAGCCAAGTTCCAGGAGTAAGTGAGCATGCCTAAAACTCACTGAGAATATAGATACAGTTGACCCTCCATATTTGTGGATTTAACTTTCACAGATTTGATTATTTGCAAGTTTATCCAACTCCTACTCCTCTCCCACCTCAAGCGCTTCTTTTCTACAGGAACCTTCCCTCTCGGCAGCTCCAATCAGGCCATACAGCCCTTGAAGACCTACCTCTGGTCCTTCTCCTCCAGTTGTTTCCTGGCCAGCTAAGGACGGATCACAACGCAATTTCTCGGCACCGCAAACTCTCTCCCAGTGCCATCTACACATCCAAGGGAGGAGATGAGCAAGATAGAGGAAGCATAGGGCCAGCATGCCAACCCACCCCTTTCCCTCTCCTTTCCCTGACCTGGTTTAGATCCTAGGTGCCAGTTCCTCCCATCATGCCTTGGCCGCCTTCCCACACACATGCACAAACATTTTGATATCTCCGGTTTCTCCACTTTTGCAGGGTCCCTGCACTCCTAACTCTATTGAATGTGGAGGGCTGATGGTACTTAACACCAGTAATTAAAGTAGATTCAGGACCATTGATGCATGCCAAAATAGAAAGAAGGAGAGAAACTAAGGATGGATTTTCATACAGACAAAAAAGTTGTAAATCCTGCACATCGTTAATTTTGACTGTCTCTTATTGGTAGTTTGAGAACCTGGCAACCCCACGTGGGATACTGTCTTTCCAGGAGTAATAGGACTACTTATGGCAGCCAGCGTAGGTGAAAAAGAGAAAGCCAGTGAATCTCAGAGTATTTGTATAGTAAGGACTCATCAATTAGGCAAACAGCTGGGGAAGACTCTCAGCCTATATAAACAGGGACCAGAACAGGAGAAAGCTGTTGCAAACAGCCATTCTATTGAGGGTAACAACATGGCTCATGTTTGGATTCCTTGTTCATGATCCTAGAAACCTGCACCTTCACCTCATGTAGGACTTCACTACTGGACTGCTACTCTGGATTTACTATGGATTTGGACTGCCAAACCATAACCAGTAACTGCCTAACAAATTGCTATAAGCTTTCCTCGTGGGCGCTGACAACAGACTCTAATTAGAGAGCTGTGAGCCTTGGCTGGCTGCTGGCAGAGGACAACAGCATTGAAAAGCACATGAGCAAAGCTAAGTGAAAGTTCAAAAGCTAAAGGAGTGAATTTTTTTTCAGCGGGTTTGGGGTAGTGGTAGCAGACCTTTGGTCTGTGTGGTTCTCATCTCTTTCCCTTCATAGGAGCAGATTAGTTTGTGCAATCTAATTTCTAAAGGTTGGCTTCACTAGAAACCAAAGTGACTAAACAGAGGACATCATCCATTGGACATACTGTGAGATTACATGACTCACTGAAAAAAGACAACAATGCTCAGTAAAATAAAAAAAAGAGGAAGACCACATTACAAGTGGATTGATTCAATCAAGGAAGCCAGAGCCTTAGTTTCCAATAGCTGATCAGGTCTGTCATTCATAGGGGCATTGTAAGTCAAAGCCAACTCTACAATATTTAACAACGATGACTTTAAAAAACAAGCAATAACTTGACCTCAGCTCTCAGGCTCTGCTTCAGCAACTGCTTATCAGGACAGCATACACAGGTTTGCCCCGCTTTATCCTCACAACAATCTGATAAGGTGCATTAGTTTAAGAGAAAGAAAATGAGAGACAAGATTGCCCACTGAAAAACACCAAGCAAACTTCTTGGCTAAACAGGGACCTGACCAAAGTCCAACACTCTAACTGCTCTAACTTTTTAAGGCTTAAAATCTAAGCAAGCACACAGACACACACACGTCCAGATTCCCAGTCCTATACCTTAGAATTAATTCATAAATATAAACTTTACAATGAGAAGGAATTCTGTATGGTCAGTAAAATAAGGCTGGACTTACTTTATTGGTCACAATCATACCCTGCCTTTCCTCCAACGAGCTCCAGGCAGAGTCTCTTCCTCTCCATTTTTATCCTCACAGCAACCCTACGAGGTAGGTCAGGCTGACAGGGAGTGTGACTGGTCCGTGACCTCGTGAATTTCATGGCTCAGAAACCACACTTCAGTCCCAATCCAGTAACTAAATACCTCAGTACATGAGCACTCAGTTTAAAATATTTTGGAAGAATCCAACATTAAATCCATGAAACCATTTGGGAAACAATCACCTATGGAAATACTGAAAAGCAGCAGATGGCAATTGCACAAAGCTGGCAGGAGATTTCCTATAGCAAAAGTATGCAATGTTAGCAGCAGGCTGTTTGCATGCAATTTTAGTAGCAGACTGTTTGCTCTTTTGTAGCTCATCATCTGGGCCTGAAAAGAATCAGCTGGTCTCCCACCAGCCTTTTTTGGGGAGAGAATGCTTCCTTCTACTCAAAAGGAACAGTAATAGTGATAAAAATGGGACAGCTCTGAGTGGCAAGACAGGCAAGGCTAGAGGTCTGCAGTTGCAGAAGCTGGCAAGACTAAGACATCATGTTGAATCTCTTTAGCTTCAGGAATGGTACTCAGCCTTCTCTGAGCATCATGGTGGTCCTATACCAGAATTAGCAGCAGACTATGGGCCTTTTCCACACTACACTGTTATAGTGCTCTTATTCCACTTTCAACATCCTATGGAATCCCAGGGTTTGCAGTTTAGGGAGGGGCATTCAGAATTCTCAGCCAGAGAGCTCTTTGGCCTCAGTAAACTAAAAAGCCCAGGATTCACAGGAAGATGAAAGTGGAACAGCAGCACTATAACAGGGCCGTGAAGAAAGGCCCTATGGTAACTGTGTTTTAGCTGAATTGATTATAGACTGATATCCTGGGAATGTTAGATCGTTTTTTTTAAAACCCAGTTTTTTTTTAACCCATGTTTCTAGTCCATAAGGGCTTATCTTTCTAGCCTTTTTGGCTAAAACAAGGATTACTGGCCAGATTATGAATGAGGACAAGTAGGATTACCAGGCATCAGAGGTCAACATATTTGTTCCGAATGCCCATTCATCTCATCCCACTGCACTGCAAATGATAAAATATGCATATTGTTTACCTTGTTAACTTTGTGCCAGTTGCAGAAATCACTTGTTCCTTGTCCATATTTTAACATTTTAAAAAAAATTCTGAAAGACAGCAACAGTTATTGCAGAGATGGCGGAAAGGTGGCCCTTCCTATGTTTTTGGGCCACATTTCTCATCCTCCCATGATAATTAGCTGGCTGGGCTCAGACAAATGGGCTCTGCAGTCCAACAACATCTGGAAGAACACCATGTTTGCCACTCCTGGTTTACTGGGTACAGAACAGGCTTGTACCAGCTTTATCACAGCTACCGCTAGGAAATCCCTGCTTTAGATCTCACAGCTACAAACAGCTTAGGTCACAGCTAGATGCAACAGACCCTATATGAACAGGGGGGAGATTCTATTTAAAGTACAGCCAGCCTGGATGTGCAGGAAAGAGAGAGAAGCTTAATCCTTTTCTTGCACACACTGCCCCTCACATTAGCTTCTCTTGGTCATTCTCCCCACCCAACCCACAGCCCAGCCAGGAAACTAGGAGAATGTTAGGTGTTGCTGCAACTATGGGTGGGAGCCCAAAAAGAGAAGGGATTAAGGTTGCTCCCTCATGGTTCCCCACCAGCCCCTGCTTTGTGGAGCAACCCAATCATGACTCACGCCTGCTGTCATGAGATCTAGTTTAGCCAAAGCATTTTTTTTTCTCAGCTGCATGCCCTTCTACAGTACAGATAAAGTAACTGGCCTACATGACCAGGCTGATACAAGGATCACTGGAACTGTGGGCCTTTCCACACTACACTGTTATAGTGCCATTATTCCACTTCCAACGTCCTGTGAAATTCTGGGGTTTGTAGTTTAGAGAAGCCAAAGAGTTCTCTGGCTGAGAATTCCAAATGCCCCTCCCTAAACTGCAAACTCCAGGATTCCATAGGATGTTGAAAGTGGAACAATAACACTATAACAGTGTAGTATGGAAATACTCTGTGTACGCAAAGCATCATGAACACTCAAAAGCAATTGAGTGAAAAATGCTATTAGAGGAATAAGGCCCCATGTTTGCTCCGTGTTAGAGCTATTTCCATCTCTCTGTTTTAAGTGCCTTCAAGTCACCTGTCAGCTTATAACAACCCCATGAATTTCATAGGGTTTCTTAAGACAAGGAATCCTCAGAGGTGGTTTTGCCAGTTCCTTCCTCTGAAACATAGCCTACAGCACTTGGTATTCAGTGGTGGTTTCCCATCCAAGTACGGACCAAGATTGACCCTGCTTAACTTCCACCATCTGACAGGGTCTGGCACCTTTAGGGTATATTTAGGCCAATTCTCTCCCTCTTGTTATTGTGTGCCTTCAGGTTGTTTCCAATTTATGGTGAACCTGTCACTGGGGTTTCTGTGTGATGCACCCAGGGTCACCCATGGATTTCTATGGCCAAATGGTGAACTGAACTCTGGTCTCCAGGGCTGTAATCCAGTGCTCAAATCAGTATACCACATTGGTTTCCCCTGTAGTTTTTTTTAATATTTTGCATTGTTATGAGTATTCACTGAATAGAAAAAATGGGGTAGAACATTATAGTTGGTAGTGGCAGCAGAATGGCATACAGTTTGAACAATATAAACAATTTAAAGCAATCCCAGAGAAAAACTATACAGGCATACCTCAGTTAACAAAGCCTTTCACAAATGAATTATTTTTTTTAAAAGTCTTTTTATGCTCCTCAGTCCCCCTTTTCTTCCTTGCCTTTTGTTTAGCCGGAAGCTTTTTAGCAACATCAGTATTGGGAGGATGATGAAGGACGGCTGGAGAAACATAGACTTTCAGTGTCGGGCTGCAACAGAGCTTCTGCATTAGATAGGAAAATCAAGTTTCACCTGGGAAAGAGCAATATTTTGCTCTAGCATGTGTGTGTCTGCCTACAACAGGTGTCTCCTAGTGCAAATCAAGCCTGAACTCTCCCTGAAACCAAGGTGACTGAACTGAAACTGTTGAACTTTGGGCATATCTTGAGAAGACATGACTCACAAGAAAAGACAATAATACTTGGGAAGGTAGAAGGCGGTAAGAAAAGAAGAAGACTGCACTGCAAGTGGATAGACTCAAAGGTCTCTCATTTATACACCATTTCCTCACCGGACTGTTATAGTGCTATTATTCCACTTTCAACATCCTATGGAATCCTGGACTGTTATAGTGCTATTATTCCACTTTCAACATCCTATAGAATCCTGGGTTTAGGGAGGGTTGAGGCCCCTCCCTAAACTGCAAAGCCCAAGATTCCATAGGATGTTGAAAATGGAATAATAGCACTATAATGGTCTGGTGCTGAAATGGCCATAGGGTCACTATAAACTGAAGTTGCCTCAATGGCAGTTAACAACAAGCTCCCTCCAGAATACCTCACCAAGCAGGTATGAGCAGCAAAATGAAGCGAAAAGGGGAGAGCGGATAAACTTGTCTCACCAGCTAGCCCTAGCATGTTAAAAAAGCATCAATCTGTAAGTTTGGCCACAAAAATGGGAATCATACGCACAATGGGAGCTAGTGAAAAAGGAAATAATCCTTTCTTGCTTCATTTCACATGTCCCTGTTGTTAGTTTTGGATAAAAGTTTGCTGAAGCATATTAAACTGTTCATCTTTTTTTCAGAAGATAGGACCCTCTCTCTTTTCTTTCCATGTTATTCTACCTCTGGTATCAAAGTGTCAAAGAAGTAATGCCCAGGAACACATCTACCTCATTAGCTGAACTTTATCTGTAAAATAAGTAGGATAAAACTCATATTATCCAGATCAACGAGTTAAAAAGGCAGAAAAGGCTAAAGCAGTTAAAACCACTTCCATTAAAAGGAGATTGTGCCCCAAAGGTTTTAACAAAAAGGCAGGTTTACACTTGGCACCTAAAAGAAATCAAAATTGGTGTTAGCTGGGCCTCCAAGGGAAAGGTAATCCATTAACAGGGAGGCCAGAGCAGAGGAGCCCCTGCATGATTTATTGCTCCGATTAGCAGGACATGAAGGGGAGCCTCTCCAGTGGATCTCAGTTCTTAGGCAGATACATAGGAAGAGGGGCTCCTTCAAGTACTGAGGACTCAAGCTGCTGCTGCTGTTATTTTAATGGCCATTAGCTGTTGTGGTAGATAGTACTGAGCATAGCACATTATTTAGAAATATTTATGTTGCTACTATAATACAAAAAGAAGAGGCTGCTTTGGGTGAGACAGACCATGCGTGTGTGTGTGCGCGCACATACACATACGCCTTCAAGCTAGCTGTCAATTTATGGCTACCCGATGAATTTCACAGCATTTTCTTGGGCAAGAAATACTCAAAGGTAGTTTTGTCAGTTTCTTCCTCTGAAACATAGGTCTTACTCCGAATTAAATTATACTTCTGTCTAGCTCAGACTTGTCTGCACCACAGATGAGCAACACAAAGCCTGTGTGCATCCCCCACACCCAATTTTTTGCACCCCCAGAGGCTTCTCCTATAACCACCCCCCATTTCTTATTATTAAAAACAAACAGGGAGAACCATGTTCCAGGAAGCAGCATTATCCTATCAAAACATGCTATCCTCGTGCATCTTGCTTTTCCTCTAAAGTTTGGGGTTTTCTGGGAAAACATAAATTACCTACAGTCACGTTTGGTTTCAGGGTTTTGTTTTGTTTTTTGCTTTTTTGGCACCAGTGTGTGGCCCCAGGCCAGGGTGGAGGCTGACTGCTACAACTTCTTAAGTTGCCTAGGCGTGTGCTCCACTGATGGCAGTGGCTCTCCCAGGTTCTCCGCTCTATAAACTTTCCCACACATGACTGATTGAATCTGGGACCTTCTACGGGGCATTCACGTGCTTCAAGTTCTGATTCTTTCTGTCAATGTTCCTCAAAGAGAAGACTAGAAGGGGAGGGCAAGCTTCACTCCTGCTAACCTGCCTACCATTGACTGACTTCCTCAGCCAGACTTCTGTACTTGTTTGAGAAGACGCACGTTCTGTTCAGTCAAGGTATGGCAAAATGCAACTAGTTTGGTCAGCACCAGAAAAGTGACTTCCTTGGACTACAGCTCCTGGTATCCCTACAGACAGCTTGATCAGAAGTCATCCTGATATGGATGGAGGTGTGGGATCTGTAGCCCAACAAGGATTCTTCCAAGATCTGGGCAGCATTTGACTGAACAAAGCATGTTCACTCCCACAGAATCCTCTATAACGTGCCAGAGATTGTAGGCAGAAAGGCTGATGTGGAAAATGTTCCTCATTTCAAAAGTTTTGAATGGAAAAAACATACCCTCCATCAGTCCTTAGAAAAGTACCCACAGATGAATGTTTACTCAATATGAACCAAAAAACCTCCCTATACTTAACATAGAAAATGATACTGAGATATATTAGCAGCAGTAAGATTTATTAGCAGGCTTTTTAAAAAAAATAGAAAAAGAAACACAAGTATTTGCTGAAAACTTTTGCCTTGTGTTGTGAGAGGCAGACTGCATTTCACTCACTCCTTTGATCTGAGATAACATCTTCCCACCCACCCACCGCATAGCAAAAAATGTTTGCTTTTTCAGGTTACTTTAAAACTCCTCTGCAGTGAGGTAATTCCCCAACTAATTAAAATCCCCAGTCTGTCAAGTGCTCTCTCACTCTCTCTCTCTCTCTCTTTCTAACAACTGTTTCTCAAGGCAAATAAATAATTGTACCTGGCAAATTACACTGAAAATGACATCCCCTGTCTGAAAGCTAGGTCATCTTCATCCCTAAAATGGCATTTTAAACATTGTTATTATCATGGTTTCAGTGACAACCCACCAATCCCTCTTTCCCAAGCAGGCAAAAATATAAAAACTCTTGCATACAGACACACCCATTCCAAGGGGGGCTTAAAATTGATTGGGGATATTCAAGCCCTTGTTTACCCTCCAAATACCAGCTTTCCAAAGACGCCAATTTCTCCTTCTTTTGCACTAGACGAATGAATTTTTCCAAACCCATTCTGGAAATGGGAAAGGACTGCTTGGGCAGCTTTGCAACTATGGGGCATCCACCCTCCCCTTCCAAATCAGCCGAACTGTTAACAGTGGATGTTTTGATGTGTCTCCAAGAGTTGAGCACTCCTTATGAGAGAAGCAGAGTAAAAGTAAAAATGTCTCCCCCAACCAGCAGCCCGAACTGAAATAAATAAAGGGAGCAGGGACAAAGTTAATTCACCATGAATAAAGTGCTTTTTCTCCTAGACCCCCACTCAGTGCAGCCATTCCGCTGGAGGCAGCCTGGGCCATCAAAGTTGTCAGATTTTGATTTTCTTGGTCATCAGGGAGCCCAGCAGCCTTAGTCACTGTAGTCCTCCCGCTCGTGTAATGGGGGCCACTTGTTTCCCATTTTCCACTTTAAGTGTTGAGGCTTCAAGTAGGCTGCCAAGGAAGCTGTTCTGCTAATTTTTCTGGCCAACTTGGGACTCTCACCCTTTCTGGCAGGAGAGGAGTTGGCACTCCTGGTTATAGGATGGGCTGGGAAGATGGTTTGGCCCCGAGGTGCCCCCAAGAGTTGCCACACCTCCCCCGAGGTGGCACTGCTCAGGTACTGCCAGGGCCTTTTGCCACTGCTGTCCCGCACCTGGACACGGCAGCGCAGCTTTTGCACCAGGACCTGGATGACCAGTGAGTGCCCATGCATGGCGGCCAAGTGCAGAGGGGTGTAGCCACAGCCGGACTTGATGTTCACATCCAGAGGCACCCCAGCTTTTCTGGCACCAGTCACGACGTCCTGCAACACCTGAGCGTTCCCGTGTTTGGCCAGCCAGTGGAGCACCGTAAAGCCCGAGATAAAGTCCTTGCGGGTGGCGAGATGTGGATCTTCAAGGAGAAGAGCCTGGGCTTGCATCCAGGACCCCGTGGCCACTTTCACCAGCCAGGCATGCTCTCGGGGCTCTAACGGTACCAAAGAGGACCTGTGCTCAGTTGACCCATCTGCGTCCAGAACTAGCCCTTCCGAGTCTAGCCTACTAGCTGCATGTCCTTGCCTTGAGACCGGCTGTGCATTTAAGGGGGCATCCAGATTTAAGGGAGGAAGCCTGGTTATCTTCTTAACTTTGGGCTGATCCCCGCTCTGTCGCTCAGCCTCTTTGCTCCACGGTTTGTCGGCTCGCCCGGCGATCTGACTGAGTATTGTGAGGTGCCCCGGGACTGGGCCGTTCTGCTGGGCAGCGCTTCCCCTGGGGGGCAGCGGCATCCCCACCGGTCCATTGGCGGGGGGCTTGGGGTGCGGGCCTTCTGGCGCCGTAGTCCTGGCGTCCCCCATCCTGCTGTGAACGTTCTGCCGCCCGGGGAAGCGAGGAAGGAGGAGGCCAGCGTCTCCCTCCAGTCGGTACGAATCGCTCCCCCCGCTGGCACTGCTGCCGTCTTCGCTGGCCGAGCTCTCCTGCTCGATGAAATCCTCCAGGTCCTGCAGGGAGAGCTGGCATCGGATGCTGCGGAAGACGGGCACGTGGTCCCGCAGGACACCCGCCCGCGGCGGCTCGAACGCCGGGTCCAGAGAGGCCGCCGGGGTCGGGCAGGTGCTCCGCGCCCAACCGGGGGGCGAGGGCCGGGCTGCCCAGGAGGCGCACTCTTCCCGCTGGCCGGCGGCAGGGGAACAGTGGGTCGCAACCCAGTCCCGGATCCTTTGCCGCGCGCTGTCCTCGCTCGGAGGCGCGCCCATTTCCCCGACGGGCCAACCCGGCCCGGGGGGCTCCGGCGCCCCTCCCCGGAGACACAGGGGGGCCTCGGGGCCGCCTTTCCCGAGCTCCGTCTGGCGACGCCGCTCCCCTTCGACCAGGGCGCGCGGGGCCGGGGGGCGCCCGCGGAGCCCGGGGGGAGGGCCGGGGAGCCACGGCGCCTCCGAGCGGCCCCCCGCCTCGCCGGGCCGGCCCCCCCGGAGCTCCGGGCACGCCCGAGGCTGGCGAGCGGCGGCTCTGCCGGGGCGCTCCTCTTCCACCTGGCGCCGGGGAGGCTCCCTGCGGCAAGCGCCGCCGTGCGCCTTGGCCGCGCGCTCCGGGCCGGCCTGGCCCTGCGGCGCCCCCGGGCCCGGTCCGACTGCCAGAGGCGGCCTCGGCGGCGCTGGCTCGGCGGCGCGGGAGGAGGAGGCGGCGGCGGCGGCGGCGGCGGCAGGTGGCTTAGGCTCCTCGCCGACCAGCTCTCGGTACCGCTTCCTGAGCACGACGTACTTGGCGGCGTCCGGCCCCTCCTGCCTCACCGTGGCCACGGAGTTGACGAAGCCCTTGAAGAGTTCCCGGCGGCGCTGCAGCTCCGCCGGCGTCGCCTCGGGGTCCCGCAGGAAGCGCCTGAAGTGGCCCAGCAAGGTGGCGTTGGCCACCCGCCCGCCGGCCTGGCAGAGGAAGTCCAGGAGCTCGGCTTGGCTCAGCTCCCGGGCCATCGCGCCGCCGAGCCCTCAAGCCCCGCGGCCCCGAGCGCCGCCGCGTCCCGCGCCCGCCGCCCTCCGCGCCCATCAGGTCGTCCTCGGCCCCTTCGGCGACCTCATCCCCTCGCCGGCCGCGTCGCCCGCTCTGCGTGCCGGAGGCGACCGCGGGACGGAGACCAAGCCCGCGCACGCCCACCGCGGCGGAGGCTCGGCTCGGAGACGAGCAAAGTTCTTCCCGGAGTCGGGTTCACCTGCTCTACCGTGGCTCCGCCCGTTTCCCCACCTCTTGGCCACGCCCCCTCCGGAGCTCGGCTCCGCCCCTTTCGGTCTTTGAAAACTCGTTGCTTCCCCCTGCCAAAAAAAAATGTAAATATTTTTTTCTGACCTGGTTGGGAGACGTTCCTAAGCTGAGGTCACCGAAAGTGTGGCTGTGTAGGCGAGGCCAGAGAACGTTTCAAGGAAAAAAGGGGTTAGTATCTTACCTTCGGGCGGGTTAGGCTACCTCTAAAAAAAAAACCCACCTGCTTTTACGTCCTTTGTCTCAGCCTTTGTATGGGGTTAAAAGTGCCCTGGGTGTAAGAACTACCTTACGCGGCATCGGTTAAGTGCACTTTGGAAAAGCAGTCTATAAACGTGGATCCTTCTCCCCTTCAGAGGGAATACGAAAGTGGAGAAGGTGTTCTGCCATTTCACACCGTTTCGTTTGCTTCCCTTCAGTCGTTCAAAAATAGTAGAAGGCAGAGAGGATGCGAAGAAGGAATTGCTGAAGGAGAGGAAAACGAGAAGAAGAAAATCCTCAGTCAACGTTTACAGAGGAGTTAAACATTAACAGCCCACTCCTAGTCCTATTTACTCGGAAGTCCCACTCAGTTCAAGGAGGTTTACTCCCAGGCGAGCCATGTGCACCGTCGGAGCCCGACTGAGAGCCATGCGTGTTCAGGAAGGCGCCCTACTGCGTCCATCTCGGAGACCGGAAGACTTACATTTTTGGACAACTTTCAGAATGCCCCGAATTCTGGGAACTGTGGTTAAAAAACATAACATATTCCAGTGTGGTTCAGGAAAAGATACTTCTGTGAATATGAGCACGGGGTTCCTATATACTGTTGTTTTGTGCTTTCAGATCCATTCCAAATTATGTCTCCTCTCTCCGACTGTTTTCTTGGCAATATTTATTCAGTGAAGGTTTGCCATTGCCTTCTTTTAAAGCTGAGAGAGTGTGACTTGCCCAAGATAACCCTGTAGGTTTCCAGGGCTGAGTGGGAATTCAGCCCCTGGTCTCCCAGAGTCCTACCTAGTCTGACACTCACACCCCTACAGCCCAGTAGCTCACTTCCTATATATATACTTATTCAGAATTAACACAGGGAGGACCTAAAGTATAAGTACACATTTTATTTTTATTATTTTTTTAATTATATCCCACCTGATATCACAAGATCTCCAGGCCAAATAAAATCAATCTAAGTGCTTTAAAACAATAAAAATAATTGTCCAAAACAGTTTAGCAAATTAAAACAGGCTGAAATTTTAAAACAATGCACACAGGAGAAGGCTTCCAAAATGCGTATCTCCTCATATACATGGTGTACTAAACAAAATGTAAGACTGTCAGCTTTTTGATACAGAAAAAAACTTGGAAATGGGAGATTGGGAGATGCCAGTCGGGCAGATGTAGTGCTTTCTGTTATCTCTTGTGTTCCTTTGAACTGTAGTACTAGAGCTCTCTGGTACAGAAGTCTTAAGTACCTCACCAAACTACAAATCCCAGGATTCCATAGGAGGGAGCCATGGCAGTTAAAAATGGTATCCAAACGGCATAATTGTGTGGCGTGGATACACCCTTAGCCACTTTCTTCTAACACATCAGAGCCCAGTACAGTCATCCCTTACAAGCCTCCTTTGCAGTTTCTCAGTCTCATGAGGCTTGCAGTTCCTATAAAAACAGCATAGCAAGGCAGCAGAGGTGACAGCAAATAATCCATGAATAATCAAATCCACAAAAGTAGAGGGCTGACTGTATTAGGAAAGCGTCAGAGAGGGAACCAACTAGACGCCAGCCACTCTCCAGCAGACACATACGTTGCTTTTCTCAGCTGAGGCAAGCTGGTGTTGCTCTTGCTGCGTGGTAGCACTCATTTATGCAGGAAGTGAGAGGGGGTTTGGAACAGGAGTGGGGAACTTTTGATTCTCCAAATGTTTTGGCCTGCAACTCCTGTGAGTCCCACCTAGCATGGCCATCAGTAAGAAATTGTGGGAGTTGTAGTCCAAAACCTCTGGAGGGCTAAAGATTCTCCAGCCCTGACACAGAGCTTTGAGCAAGTGGTGTCAATGTGCTGGAGGACACAGGCTGCCCAGGTGCCATAAAGATTGCAGTTAGATTCAGTTGCTAAATCCAGTCAAATTCTGCATGTGGAATGGTTGGAATGCGAGCAGAGAAACTCGTCTTTTTCTTTGTCTCAGGTGGCAAAGTATCTGGAGTCAGCTTGAGAACAGGGGAACTAAATTTGTGTTGTGAGCCCCAGCAATTGTGTCTGAACAACCTTTGCTAAGCAAAACAGCTGTGAACTTAATCAGCACTCAACTGGGTAGAGACCAAAGCTTTGGGAGTGTTAATTTTTTTGCGATGACAGTTCCCATAATCCTCCAGTCAGCATGGTAAGTTTTCTATGCTCTAAAGGACGTCAGTAGAGTACCAAGAAAAGAGTCTGCATTTTACTATGCTTGTCATGTTTGTGTCCCAAGGAGCTCGTAGTAACCTCCCTGGTATTATTCCACCCCCCTCTCCCCTCTGGATTTCATTTTCCTTGCCAGCTCTGTTGCCATTCTCTTCTGTGCTGACTTCTTTGTGCCTCAGTTGACAGCAAGACTTTCATGTAAAAACCACTGCCAGATGCTAGATTAACCTTTTGCCATACAAATGAGCAAAGGGTTGCAAAACTAGGCATGTGTTATTTATACTTGGGATGAAAGTAAACAGGAGTAAAGTCTGAGTAAACTTGCATAGAACCAGGCTGTGGGTCAGTTGTACAGCAGCTAATGGATCAAGGAAGAACCAGCTCAACCTAAGAGATGCCTACGGAATGCCAAAGTCTGCCATAGACCATGTCAGCATGATCAGCTGCGGGGTGGATTTCTGAGTTTGTCCTTCTCTGTCTTGCAGCAGAAAGAAAAGGTAGTGCCCTTGGTAGGCCACGGATTGCTGGGCATCTGACATTTCTTGCAGAACTCTACTTAAGCAAGAACATACATATTCAGGACTGCTTACCCCTTACTTAGAAACTCCAAGACCATCTTTCTTTTTAAATTTTTAAATTTAAATTTAAATTTAAATTTTAATAGATGCTGGTGAGCCTTGGGAATTCTGGTAAAACAAGATGAGCAAAACAGAAACAAAGATGAACAAAACAGGGCTGTTAGAATAGGTGAGGCAACAGGCTTAGACGGTACAGTGGCCCCTCCACTTCTGTGAGTGTTTGGGGCACAGAACCCTCAAGAAAGTGGAAAAACTGCAAATAAATCCCCTCTACTCCCCCTCCCATTCCCTTGTGGGTCTCCCCCATTGCCATTCCCATACAAAATGAAAGAGAATGGGGGGTGGGAGTGGAGGAAGGCTTGTGTGAACCTTCCTTTCCCCTTTCAGAGTTCCCCCTCCCATTCCTATCCATTGTGCCCTGCTGCAGAGAACTCATGGGAGCTTTTCCCCCTCACTTATTCCCTTCTGTGTTACGTGGGAATGGCAAGAGAGGAGCTCCGAAGGGGGAAAGGAAGGCTTGTGTGAGCCTTCCTCCCGTTCCCTCCCATTTTGCCTTGGCAGAGGAATGGGAGGAGGAGAACAGCAGGGGGAAACACGCGTGCTTGTGAATAGTCAAATTTGCAAAGGTCAAACCTGTGAACGTGGAGGGAGGACTGTATATGCTGCAGGACAGCAATGTCAGTTGAACTAGACTGTTCCACCTGGACAGGATTTTCAGTTGGACTTTTTTCAATACTGGTGATGAAAGAAATTCCTTCGCCTCCTCCACCTGAAGGTAGCAGACTAGCTGTGGGGAGGGGAACAAGCTGTATGGCACACCACTCTTTCCTGTAGTAATTTGCATCTGCTGCCCAAGGAAACTGCCTCACTCTGCCTAAAGGTAGGGCCGGCCATGGATAATGTGCAATAAGAATAACTGCTAAAAATTCAACAATCCCCAAGTTTCTTAAGCCAAATGAGCTTGCTTGACCAGATGTCCAAATGCAGCAGCTTAAATAGTATGTGGGTGAATGTCCTATGGCAACACAAGGATAAATGCAAGCCAAATGAAATGAATTGCTCATGCCGTGCTTGCCTCTCATTCGGCAGAGTGAGGCAGCTGCCTCAGGCAGCAGATTTTGGATGTCATGAATGAGCTAGAAATTATTACTTAGGTTTTTATTGCTGTGTTTTTACTGGCAGAGAGGGAGAGAGGTGCTTACAGGATTTTCTGCCTGACATGCAAAAATAACTTGGGCAGAGGGAGGGGGAAGCGTCATTTGCTGCTGAGCTTCAGACCTCAAAATGTGTTGAGGTGGCTGTGTCACTTTGAAATTTTGCTGCTTAACGGAGAGCTGAAGATGACTGGTCACCATCTCCTTCTGAGATCCTGCAGTCAATGACCAGCTGCAGACAGTCTGCATAGTTCTTTCAAAGACACAGAAGTGAGTGATGCTTATCAGAAATGCAGTTGCTCAGCCAGGTGGGATGAATTGCAAGATAGGAATGCTAAATAAATGAATGAATGAATGAATGAATGAATGGGCATTTTGCTTAACCTCCCCTGCACACAAAGATATCCAATAATCAATCCCTTGTTTGCTGTTCAAATCATTATGTTAAGATTTCCTTCCTGCTCCTCAAACATGGTAATAAAGGCTGCTATCCCACACACACACAGAGGAATAAGTTCCATTCGAACTTACTTCTGAGTAAATATACATAGGATTGCACAACATGTTCCTTTGCACTGCACTTTGGAAGTAATTCTTAGTGGTTTCAGTGGAAATATTTTCCAAGCAATATTGCTTAATTAGACCTACAAATAAAGTTGGAAACCCTATTTAGGAGAGATAATTATTTGCATTATGTGTGAGCAACCCTCTGAATTCTTTAGGATGCTCAGAACTGTCCTGATATTGCACAAATACTGAACAATCAAAACTTCCTTCACCACCTTTTTCATGACTTCTGATGTTAAGCTTGTATTTAACAGCAGGATTGGCAAATTATTACTACCAAATTATTTAAGCACGCATGAATGAAATATAGCAAAAACAGGGCCTTTGGGGGTGATGGCACTATATTATTGGCACTCCCTTTATAAGGAAATAATACTGCTCTGTCACTGCTGGATTTTAAGAAAGGATTTTAGGAAAATGCTCAAGGCATTTTATTTCTGTCTGCATTTAGTTAATGTGCTGTGCAAGGTGGGGTACAAAGTATTCAAATAAGTAAAAGGCAAAACATCTACCAAAAAACCCCCTATAATTGAAAATAAGAAATAAATATTAGCAGGCTCTATTATTAAAATTCAATTTATACCTCACCTTTCCATCAATAAATGCCATTCTAAGTGGCTAACCATATTAAAATCAAATTTAAAAGATAAAGTTAAAAATTGAAACATGGAACACAGTTAAAATCAAAAACGCAATATAAACATGCATCAATAAAGATATTTGTTCTCTGGTGAAAAGCAATACCACTCTACTGGTCATAGCTCCTCTTAGGGAGCAACCCAGCTTAGTTGCTGAAGGCCTACCTAAATAAAAACATTATTCCCTGATGGTGGAAGGACAATGTAGAGATCAACAGATTAGCCTCCCTTAGTGGGGAGTTCCAGAGGCTGGAAGCAGCTGCTAAGAAGCCCTTTCTCATTTTCCCAACAAATGCGTTTTCCAAGACAGTGGGGTAACAAGTGATGGGTCTCTTCCCAAAGACTTAAAACTCAGGCAGGCTTGTGAAAGAGAATTTGATCTTCAAATAGCCTTCCAAAAAGGGCTTCACAGGTCATGAGCAGCAGTTTAAATTCTACCTAGAAATGAGCTATAAATTAGTCACGTGTTCCCCGTAAGTGCCCTGCGCCCACATCATGTTTCCAAACGGCATTAACCAAGTCTGAAAAGAATTGGCACTCCTGTCAACAGATAAAGCACAGATTCCAAAACAATTAAAAGCGATCTGCAGCTGAGCCAGTCAATACCACTGAAAGGAAAAATCTTAGCAGCTGGCACTGATCCCTGGGTGTCTTGAAATCAATTCTGTAATTGACGTAACTAGAAAATGTGAAATGCTGCGAAAAGATTCTATCTTATCGTCCATACTGAAGCAGGGCTGGAGGGAATCTTTCACTTGCCTCATTTTGAATAATATCTTTATCTTGAGTTAAAACAATAAATATGCTGAAACGCTAAGGGTATGGTATTATTTCATGTCCAAGACACAACTGCTCCCTATATATATTCTTGGTTCTAAGTGATGCAGGTGTAGGATTGGTTTTTAAAAGCTGAAAATCCTAGTCAGGAGAGAAAGGGAATTGGTAGGAAAGAAAGGTAGAAGAACAAAGGAGTACCTTTAGAGTCTAAATTTAGACCCTTTCTGTACCCTCCCATCCGGCAGTGGGGACGGGAGAAGGCTGGCACTGCGATGACGCTTCTGCATGATGATGTTGTCCCATCCCCAGGCGGTGTGATTGCGGATTAAATCGTTGATAGGTTTTCCCCATCAACGACATGCAATTGCGCCACCACCCTGCTCTTACCTGTTCTGTAGAAGCCACAGAAGCATGATGGCTGCGCTTCCTGCCCCAGCACAGGCTGGGAAAGTACCTGGCTACGCTGTGGAAGGAAGAGGCATGGCCACTGCACTCCCTTCCACAGGGAGCCAGCTGGTGTGGAATGGAGCAGTCCTTTTGGGCTCCCCTCCAAGCAGAGCCACTGCTGGGATCCCCACTGGATGACTTTGCAAAAAGGTAGGGTGTGGAAAGGGCCCTAGGTTATGATCCAGTTTGCATGTGTAACAGGCCATAGTAGTAGGAGAATCCTGGCTTGTCCTTTAGGAGCTGTGTGCTCCTAGTGCCCAACTGTTTCCACCCTAAGCAGGGATGGCTAAACAAACCACCAGCCTATAGTGTGTTTAGGGTGATGTCCACACTTGGCAGGACTCAGCAGTTTGGCTTGAGTCTTTCCCAACAAGCCAGTGAAAGAACTCATGGTTTGTTCTTAGATCCTCTGGCTTAGGGAGGGAGAAACAAGTCAGACTGCCAGCTCCTTCCAGTTTTGGATATTGAACTGAACAAACCACTGGCAAAAGGTTGATGGGTTTGTTTTCCGAGCTATTCCTTTTTTGCAGTGGGAGTAATCAACCAGTGTGCACCACCATGCTGGCTTACTCATAACAAGCCAAAATGCTTTAGAACGTTGGCTTGTTGCGCCATTCAAATGTACCTTATATGATAGTTTAATCTTTTCTACATAAAAACCACTACTGCCACAATGGGAAGCAATTACAAGAAGCCCATATTAATAATCAAACAGAAAGATGCTACTTCATCTACTTATCTTTACAAGGCACTGAGAGTCATGTCACATATGCATATACCTGAGCCACTTTCCACTTCATGACCCTTAGATCTGCACCCATATTTCACCAGTACTCTTAGACAACCCCCACTCTTCATATGAGTGTCCATGATTCTCCCTCACACTTGCTGGGACTTCCTTGCCTTTATCAGCTGTACTGTAACCTTATGCAAAATTCAATAGGTGCAGCTTCCTCCACCACTGCCCAGGGTTGCTGAAAGGAGCTGAAAGTGTTGAATTTCTGTCTGTCACACATCTATTGGTAAAAGAGCCCTGCCAGGAAAAAAAAAGTTCCAAGTTGTCACTTCATGAAAACTGATTCTGCCGCTATGCCTTAAGTCAGGCCTGCACAATATATGGCCCAGGGGCCGCAGGCAGCCTGCAAAGGATTTTGGGTGGCCCGCATCATTTGTGAGCGTGAGGGCTGAGAAAGGTTGCAGCAATTAGGTTGCTGATGCTTTTGAATGAATCCAGCTGGGCCATTCCCTCCTCCTTCCCTCCAGAGGCTAGCAGAGAGCTGAGCCGATGCCACCTTTTGCCGTTGCTCAAGATGGCGGTAGCTGCTTCTTCTCCTGTTTCCCTTGGATGGGCGGTGAGGGTGGCAGTGCCCGGGAAAAGAAGACCAGCTGGGGCTAGAGGGGGCAAGAAAGTAGGTGGTCTCTTCCTCCCGGAGCAAGCCAACATGGTGAACTGGGACCTTCTGGGGGAAGCAGCTTATTACAGGTCAGTGTCTTCATTCACCCCCATCCCTCCTAAACTGCATTGGAAAAAATTAAATTGCATTTAAAGATTGCATTTTAAAATGTAATTTAGGTCTACTCTGGTGTGCACCCTCACAAATTCCACTCCCCCTCCTTGTTTATCCTCCAAATATATTTTCTTCCCCCTTCTGAAAGGGTTAAAACCTTAGAACTGCAGTTGCTTAAGTAGAAAAATAGAGAAAAATAAGGTGAGCAGATGCGTCCTTGATCTTATCAGAAGGCTTAGGTATGAGCTTAGCTATGCAGGGAACTTGGGGAGTTTTTAGGTCAGCGCAACCCCGTGATAGTACTCCCTTGGTACCGAAATACATCATTTTGAAAGCTGTAACCTGGGTCTCTGTAACCTGTCTGTAACCTGTAAACTGTTCATATATGGTCATATTTTAATCATTTCCTGTACCTGTTTACTAGAGTGTATAAAAGGTAAGCTGATACCTGACTCTGGGCTCTCTCGGTCTTTTTGGAAGACTGAGATCCCTGCGCAGTAAAATAAACTCCTGTTTTCTGAAACCGCTGGTCTCAATTCTCTGGCTGCCCACAACATTTTCTGGTGCGTTGGCCGAGAAACTGAGGGGTTTTTGCCCACTTTGGCGGACGCCAGGGCGTCGGGACTGTCGCCCCTTTCCTGATACAACCTGGGGCGCCCTCGACTTTCTTTTGTCGAAAGGATTGGTTTGGAGTGGGGCGGCAGCTCTGGTGACGGCGTTCCAGCCAAGGGACCCGAGGTCGGAGCAGAAAACAGGATCCTCCCACGACTGTTGGTGAGTAACCTCCCCGCAAACTCAGGGGGAAGAGGGGCCTGATCAACCCCTTTCAGCTTTGCCCTAGTACCCCACTGTTGTTGTGGGTGAAGCCGCAGAGCTTTTGGGTGTGGAGTTGAAGGTGGGAGGTTGTGTGTTGGTGTGAATGTGTGAAAGGAAGGTTGTGTGACGCCGCAGTTTTCAAGTCATGCCGTTGAGTTTCCGGGTGCTTGGATCGGCGTGAATCGAGTGCTGTCTCTCCCCCTTTGTGTGGATCTGTGGGACCCCTTACCCACGGGTCAAATCCCTTTTTCCTTGTGTGTGTTGTCTGCTTTGGGAGGAAATGGGAGGGGGGCAGCAGCCAACAGACACTGCTTCAGTCAGACTCTGCTTCAATGTATGCTGGAAAACTCCAAGAAAGGGTTAACTAGAGACGCACTTTTCAGCAGTTTCTCGCCTGGTTTGAGGTAACACACAAACACTGCTTTAATGCTTCAATGTATGTAGGGGAAAAAAAAATCCAAGGTTTGTGTGTAAGCAAAGCAGCATTTCGCCTGGTTTCTCTCTGCTTTCTTTTTTTTCTGTTCCTCTCCTGTGCTGAGAGCCACCTTATCCCCCCCCCGCAGCCCCTCCTCCTCCTCAGGCTCTAAGATTTGGATTTAACCCTTGAAGGACCAACTCCCTAGCATTCAGTTCAATATTCAATAGCCGATGATGTTGGAAAAAACTGGGGACAGTCCTACCCAGGGAAAAAAGTAAAGATGAAAATTGCTGTTTTTAATGGATTAGCAAGCCCATTTAAGCCACGAGGCTTGGCGATAACAGGAATTAAGTCAGTATGTTAATGAGAAAACAAACCTTCAGACCAGAGGAAGAAAAAAAAAAAGAAGAAAAAGGCTTGATCTTGAATAATAGGAGGCATGCCTAAGGAACTGGAAAAGTTATACTGGATGTCTGGATGGTGCAAGAAGCAGTCCTTCAAAGAGTGCTAAGGTATTGAAAAGGCACATCAGAGGCAGCATTAAATTAAAGAAAAAAAGAGCAGGAAATGCAAGATTAGCATCTTCCTACCTGGACACACGCATGTCTCCTCAAAAGCAAGTTTGATTTATTTGGCACATGTGCCTCCAGGTAAACCCCTCCCTGCTGGAGGGAGAAATAGAAAGAATCTTGAAAGGCTGTTTAGACAAACAATGCCGTTTCGCCCCCTCTTCCTTACTTGAGACCGAGGGAGTGAGAAGCCTGCCTTCTGTAATTTAACCCTTAACTCTCCAACTTGGATGATTGCAGTAAATTACACCTGGGACAAGCAAGGGGGATCATGGCTTCTGGCAGCCCTCTCCTGCCTCCCTGTTCTGCCTGCCTCCACCCATTTCTCTGCTTGGGAGGGTGCATTTTATAAGAAGAGCATGGATAACCCGAAGAAACAGCCCTTAAAGGATTCTGGTCAGTTCATACTGAGTAGAGAAGAGAAGGTGCCTCTGGCCCCCCTTATGTGTAAAGAGACAAAATACAACCACAAAAGGATATTGTGTAACATCTGGAAAAAGGGTGAATCAGAGATACCCCATTCTGAGAAGCAGCCAGCAGCAGGAGCAGCGGAGACTACCAGAGACAGCGGTAGGGGAGCAGCTGACGAGATGGGGCTATAGATGGGTGAGACAAAGGGGGGACAGGCAGCAGGGTTCCCCCCCCTTGATGACAGCAAGCCGCTCGAAACCCCGCAAAGCCACGGGCCCCAGCATGAGGGAGCTGCTAACCAAGACGGCAGAGACAAGTGTGGCAGAGAAGAAGCAAGAAGGAGGCTGCAAGCGGATGCATAGGAAAGTAGAGTTGTTAGCAGCTGCATTAAGTATACAGAATAAAGTACAGCAGCTGGGGAAAGAATCCATGACCCCATAGTCCAGAAGCTTCAGTGGCAGCGGGCAAAGTTATCCCCTGTTGCCAGAAGAGAAACAGGCGAGTGGGAGATGCTGGAAGAGAAAGTCTAAGCAGCAGCTCCAGCGGAAACTGCAGGCTGAGCAAGTGAAGGAGAAGCAAGCCAGGGTGACTGGCCACAGAAAAGGCTGGCAAGGCAGCGCTGGAGATCCAGCTGCAAAGACCCCACCAATGAGCCCCGTGTGGAGGTCTCTGGTCTCCAAGGAGAGGCAGCCAGAGTCCAGGAGCTGGTAAGGGAAAGAGGGAGCTGGAGGAATTCCGCTCGAAGAATGACTCTAGCAGCGAAGAGCTGAGAGACCTGCAAAAGACTGTCAGCAAGCTGAAAAGGGAACTGGTTTCTGTGAAGGCACTGAAGGAGAGAGAAGCAGAGTTGAGAGGATTGGTTCAGCCATGACTTCACTGCAGACCAGTTTGGTTGGGAAACCTGATTGTATTGGCTCTGCAAACCAAGGTGCCTGTGGCTGGCTGTCAGGTGAAGACTGAGGAGAAGGTTTTGTCCATCTTCCCACAGACAGAGACAGGCAGGGGCTTGGAGCTGTGACATCCTGGAAGGAGAAGTTGGCAGCAGGAGCCTGGAGAACACAAGGAAAGGTAGAGTCCAAGGTGCAAGGCAGTCCAGATTGCGAGGGGCCTACCAGTTCCCGATAGAGCGGCAACTGGTAAGAGTCTCTGGCCCAGCTACAGGAGAAGCTGGCCCAGCCCCAGCAGGTCAAGGAGGGGGTGATAGAGCACCTCTGAACCGGGAGGGGGAGGCGATAGAGCGCCTCTCCAGACTGGATCTGGAAGTGGAACTGCGGCTGAAGGACTCTCTGATTGAGAAGGCGAAGAAAAAGGAGTGGCTGAGCTGAAGGCCGTGGGACAGCCCGAAGAAGCAGCCCCAAAAGCCCACACCATATAGGCTCAGACAACAGACCTGCATTTGTTCACAAGATCATCAAAGATTGAACCACTGCTCTAGGAATCACCTGGAAGCTACATTGTGCATATAGACCCCAAAGTTCTGGGAAGGTGGAGAGAATAAATAGAACATTGAAGACTCAGCTTGCGAAGTTGTGCCAGGAAACGAAACTCAAGTGGTTAGATGTGCTCCCAATAGCACTCCTGAGAATAAGATGCACCCCTCATCGGACAACTGGACTGACTCCATTTGAGATGCTATATGGAAGACCCACGGCCATTCTAAAAGGGTTGAGAGGGGACATTCGAGAATTGGGAAATCTGACCCTACAACAAGAGGTGCAGGCATTGGGGAAAGCTCTAGAGAAGGTCAACGCCCATGCCTTGGAGGTTAGGCGAGTTCCTTTCCTCACAAAGGCACATTCCTTCCAACCTGGGGATGAGGTGTGGGTTAAAGAATGGAAAGGAGAGCCTCTATCACCAGGATGGAGAGGACCATACCAGGTGTTGTTAGTTACTCCCACTGCAGTAAAGGTAGCAGGGCTGAAACCTTGGATACATTACACTAGGGTAAAAACAGCATTTACTGATTGGACTGTAATCTCATTACAAGAAAACCCTCTGAAACTGAAATTGTCCAGACGAAAAGGGGGGAGAGAAGATTCGGACTAGACTCTGCTGTGGTCATACCAGGGAACTGACCGCTCAACGCACAGTCAGATCCGCAACAGGTGGATGAAAATCTAGGCTAGACCCTACTGCTGCCACACCTTTGGAGGCTGGTAGCTCCACATACGGTCAGACCTAGCAACTGCGGAGGAAGGAAGCTGGGACTAGGCCTTGTTATAGTCACTCCGGAGGCTGACTATTCTACGCACCGCCAGATCCCCTACAGAGGATGATGAGCAATGAGTATTAGTGAAATAGTAACAATAGTAGTGTGTATACTCTTTGGAATTTTAGCTCTGATGTATTTCCTGTATATGTATAGAAGGTACTGGTGTGGGATAAGTAGGTTTGGACCTCTGCTTGGCTCAAAGAATGAAGTGGATAATGATGATAGGAGTGTGGGGCATGATGTGTGGAATGGTAAAGGCTAACTGGTTTAAACAACACTTACAAGGGTTAATATAAAACAATGACAGCGGCATTAGCAACCCTTGGGACTGGCTAACTTCGTGGTTGCCAGATCTGAGTTGGCTGAAAACTCTGTTTCTAGGTATTGTACTTTTGCTTGTAGGAGGATTTTTAATAATGGTATGTATTTCTTGTGCTATGAAATGTGTACACGCTTCTCTTTCTCAAGCTATGGAGGGGAAAGCCGCCCACTTTGCTGTTATGGCCCAAAAGCAAGCTTAAGTAGTGTATGCTCAAATTGCTATGGAATTTGGCATAAAGGGGGGAATGAAAGGGTTAAAACCTTAGAACTGCAGTTGCTTAAGTAGAAAAATAGAGAAAAATAAGGTGAGCAGATGCGTCCTTGATCTTATCAGAAGGCTTAGGTATGAGCTTAGCTATGCAGGGAACTTGGGGAGTTTTTAGGTCAGCGCAACCCAGTGAGAGTACTCCCTTGGTACCGAAATACATCATTTTGAAAGCTGTAACCTGGGTCTCTGTAACCTGTCTGTAACCTGTAAACTGTTCATATACGGTCATATTTTAATCATTTCCTGTACCTGTTTACTAGAGTGTATAAAAGGTAAGCTGATACCTGACTCTGGGCTCTCTCGGTCTTTTTGGAAGACTGAGATCCCTGCGCAGTAAAATAAACTCCTGTTTTCTGAAACCGCTGGTCTCAATTCTCTGGCTGCCCACAACATTTTCTCATAAATAATATTTTTTTTCTGCCATCTCACATTGTTCCCTTCTCCTTTGATCTTTTGCAAATCTTTTGCAAATTACAAACTGCAACATTTCTTAAAGCATAGCTCTCTTGTATTTCCAATAATCCTATTTACTGGTTTTGTGTAATCACAACTTGCCATATATGCATTATCTCCGTCATCCTAACAACAGGGCAAGAGGGTAAGACAGTGGCCATTTCTGCCCTATACTGTTCCAATACTCTTATTTTACTTTCAATATGCTATGGAATCCTCGGGTTTGCAGGATTTACAATTTACAATTTACAATTCTCAGCCAGAGAGCTCTTTGGCCTCAGTAAACTACAAACCTCAGAATTCCATAGGATGCCGAAAGCTGAATGATAGCACTATAACACTGTAGTGTGGAAAGACCCTAGGACACAGAGGAGGCTTCAAACTGCAGAAAAAAAGATCAACCTAAACATTAGGAAAACTTTCCTAATTTCCCTTTTTAATAGTATGGTTTATTTTATTTGCAAAATAGTTTAATCATTAATTATACTATAGTTTATTTTGCAAATAAAAATAATTATTATACCATTATTAAAATTTTACTTGGAAAGTGAGGTGCTAAAAACCTATCTGTGGGCCAAAGAAGTTTGGCTTATTTTATTTCGGTCCTTACCTATTGCCAGGTTGTGCAGGTCTGCCTTAAGTTTTCTCTTGCATTGAAATGGGTGAGGCTTCACTATTTGGATCAGGTTGTTTGTAAATGATAGAAACAGAACAATCCCTTGGAAAAGCTAGTGAACCTATCTCTGGCTACATCTCACTTGATTATACCAACAGTGTGGAGTTGCTAACTTTTCAACTGACCTATCCTCCAGTTTGCTTTGCAGATATTATTAGCAAGTGATCATGGTTATCTCAGTGCCCAGAAATGCCTGTGTGCTGTGTGTATATGCAAATAGTAAGAACGAAAAAGAAGCTCTTGGTATCAGATCAAAAGTCTACCTGTTCCAACATTCTGTTCGCATAGTGATCAACGAGTTGCCAATGGGAAATTGTATCCACTGTCTCACACCCTAAAATAAATGATACGTAGAGGCATACTTCCTCTTACGCTAGACACATGACTAGTAGCTATTGATGACCTTAACCTCCATGATTTCATCCAATGCCTCTTTCACAGGCATCCAAATTGCAGCTGAAATTACTGTAGTATCAGTGAGTTCCACAGTTTAAACTATACAGTGTGTGAAGCACCTCTGCTGCAAAAATATAGCTCTAAAAGAAATGAGTACAGACCAGACTTTCTTGTTGTCAGTTGTCAAAGGATCATAGAATTGTAGATTTGGAAGAGAACACAAGTGCCATCAAGTCCAGCTCTCTGCCACGCAGGAATACACCATCAAAGCATTCCCAACAGATGGCCATCCAGCATCTGTTAAAGAACCTCCAAAGAAGGAGACTCCACCACACCCCAAGCCAGCATATTTCACTGTCAAACTGCTCTTACCATCAGGAAGTTCTTTCTAATGTTTAGATGGACTCTCCTTTCCTGATGCAGCCATTGCTCCATGTCCTAGTCTCTGGAGCAGCAGAAAACAGGCTTGCTCCATCGTCTCTTCAAATAAACATAGACATCACATTACCTCTTAACCTTCTCTTTTCTAGACTAAACATACCAGCTCCCTAAGCCTCTCCTCATAGGGCACGGTATCCAGGCCTTCTACCATTTTGGTCACTCTCCTCTGGACATGTTCCAGCTTGTCAATATCCTTCCTGAACTGTTGTGCCCAGAACTAGACTCAGTATTCCAGGTGAGGTCTGACCAAAGTAGAATAGAATGGTGCCATCACTTTCCTTGACCTTCCCAAGACACATTTTCTGACATCAAGTCTGTTAGAATGTTTCCACTTATCACCAATGGTTTGCCTCTGTTGCTCTTTTTTCAATAGACAATTCTGTGAATTGCAATTACCTATATATAAATGCAGTCAGATATACTGTACTTCCAAATCCAGCAGGGAGTTCATCCTACTCATTCTCTCAGCTGCTACTTGCAGAGGAGAGTTGGGGGGTAGGGTTAAAGTTATGAAATGCAACTTGGCCATGTAATGTTGTTCCAGCTGATAGGAGAGGGCTTTAAAAGTAGAGCATTGTCTGCGAAACATCTGGAAGTGCTGTTGTCTTGACAGTGATGCAAACTTGCAGACTCATTTCCCTGTAGTGATTTTGGAAAGGAACGGAACTTCAGAGTGGCTCAGCTCACAAGTATATTGAACCACATCAAAATAAACTTAATATTGTCAGTATCTGAATTTTTTAAAATTTGTTTTAAGTTCATTGTAGGATTCAGAAACTCAGATTATGGGGGGAACCTATAGGGTGGGCTTGAACAAAATCCGCAAGCCCCACCACTAGACACTCTCCTCCAATTTAATTTTAATCATGCCTCTTCCTCCCACCTCCTGATTTCCAGAAACACAAAGGGAGGCATCACAGCACATAAAAGGGAGCAGCGCACTTGTAGATCTTACCATGAATGGATTTCTGCAGCTATCGCTGCAAACTCTCCAACTATCCTGTTTTGGCAAGGACAGTGCTGAGTAATTCTATGTCTTCTCCTATTTTCAGCTGCTTTTCAAATGTACCATTTCACTCTTCTCCTCCAACTTTCCCCATTGTTTGTCCTCATTTACTTCAAGTTTTAGACTGAGGCCATTTCCACCCTACACTCTTATAGTGCTATTATTCCACTTTCAACATCCTGTGGAATTCTGGGGTTTGTAGTTTACTGAGGCCAAAGAGCTCTCTGGCTGAGAATTCTAAAGGCTGCTCCCTAAACTACAAACCCCAGGATTCCATAGGATGTGGAAAGTGGAAGAATAGCACTGTAACAGTGTAGTGCAGAAAGGCCATGAGTTCAAAGTGCAAAAATATTCTGCTAACTCCATGGAAGGAGAGAAGAGAGGACTGGAGGGGGCAGAGTCTTGTCCTTCCCAGGAGACTTGGGCAAAAGTAAAGTGCTGCCACCTTTCCTAGATTGTGCATTCTTCCGTGATGATAAACATTGCCATCCTGACCACACTCTGATATTGCTTGGTCATACGTGCTCCATTTTTCCTTTGTGAAACGTTGGAGGTTATGCCATTGATAAAAGTAAAATTAAAGTAGGTGGTTTGTCGCTCACTCTTTACAGAGAAGGTATGCTTCTGGTTCTTTGGGGAAAAGGAACTGGATTCCAAAATTATTCTCTGTTTATCAAGAGGAGGAGGAAATTGTCAGCCAGCTCCTGGAGCTGATTGTTCTAGTCTGGCTGGGAGTAGACTGAAAGGACAAGCTTGAATGGATTTTACAGGAGGCTGAAGGTTATCTTCATAGCCAGGAGAGATAATTGCTTTGTTTTTGAAATTTGAAAAAAAAAATCACAGTAAGAGATTTAGAGAGCCTTTTCTGCCACACTGAACTGTGCTTTTGCAATAGCCTTTGAAAGAGCCAGTGTGATATAGTGGTTTGAGCTTTGGATTATGACTCTGCAGACCAGAATTTGAATCCCCACTCAGACATGGAAACCCACTTGGTGACCTTGGGCACGTCACACTGCCTCACCCTCAGTCGAAGGCAAAGGCAAGCCCCCTCTGAACAAATCTTGCCAACAAAACCCCACGAAAGGGTTGCCTTTCGGTTGCCATAGGTTGGAAATTGCTTGAATGCACATAAGAACAACAACAACAACAACGGCTTTGTATTTGGAATTGCACGATAATAATTAGAACAACACTTAGGCCATTTCCGCACTAGAATCAGAGAATCACAGAATCATAGAAATGTAGAGTTGGAAGAGGCCACACGGGCCATCCAGTCCAACCCCCTGCCACGCAGGAACACCCTCAAAGCACTCCCGACAGATGGCCATCCAGCCTCTGCTTAAAAACCTCCAAAGAAGGAGACTCCACCACACTCCGAGGCAGCATATTCCACTGCCGGACAGCCCTGACCGTCAGGAAGTTCTTCCTGAGGTTCAGGTGGAATCTCCTTTCCTGCAGCTTGAATCCATTGCTCCTTGTCCTGGTCTCTGGAGCGGCAGAAAACAAGCCCGCTCCCTCCTCTACATGGCATCCCTTCAAATATTTAAACATGGCTATCATGTCCCCCTTTAACCTTCTCTTCTGCAGACTAAACACAACCAGCTCTCTAAGTCTATCTTCATAGGGCTTGGCTTCCAGGCCCTTCACCATTTTGGTCGCCCTCCTCTGGACCTGCTCCAGCTTGACCATGTCCTTCTTGAATTGGGGTGCCCAGAACTGGACACAGTATTCAAGATGAGGTCTAACCAAAGCAGAGTAGAGTGGTACCAGTACCTCCCTCGATCTGGACACTATACTCCTATTGATGCAGCCGAGAATTGCATTGGCTTTCTTGGCTGCTGCATCACACTGCTGACTCATGTTCAGTTTGTGGTCTATTAAGACTCCTAGATCCCTTTCACACGCACTGCTATCCAGCCATGTGTCCCCCATCCTATATTTCTGTATTCCATTTTTTCTACCTAAGTGTAGGACTTTACACTTCTCTCTGTTGAATGTCATTTTGTTAGCTTTGGCCCAGCTCTCCAATCTGTCCAGGTCATTTTGAATTTTGATCCTGTCCTTTAGCGTATTAGCAACCCCTCCCAATTTGGTGTCATCTACAAATTTGATCAGCATGCCCTCTATTCCTTCATCCAAGTCGTTGATGAAGATATTGAACAGCACTGGGCCCAGGACAGAACCCTGTGGCACCCCGCTAGTCACTTCTCTCCCGGATGAAAAGCAGCTATTTGTGATCACCCTTTGGGTTTGGTTGGTCAACCAGTTACAAATCCAACTAACAGTAGCCCTGTCCAGCCCGCATTTCACTAGCTTCTTTGCAAGAATGTCATGGGGAACTTTGTCAAAGCCCTTACCGAAATCGAGAAATGCTACATCCACAGCATTCCCTTCATCTATGAAGCTAGTAACTCTAACATAAAAAGAGATAAGACTAGCCTGTTATAGCGCAATGATTCCACTTTCAACATCCTCTGGAATCCTGGGGTTTGCAGTTTCGGGAGGGGCCGGCTGGCTGGTGCGGAAATGGCCTTAGGGTTGCCAGCTTTCCAGCCTCCCAGCATGCCTGTGACTTTAACAGCAGCTCAATGTGCAGGTGTTGGCTGTTGATTTTACAGATCTGTCTGCTTTGAGAAAAGCTTCATCTTCCAATTTCAGCACTTTGCAAGTTGTTCTTAAGGGCACAAATGCATCTGAGGCTGGTTTATTTAGGTGAACTACAATTTTATATGTGCACCGTTGTTCCTATGGCTATAGGAATACCCTGGAGAGTGTTGTTTTTTACTATAAATGACTGGGTTCCTGCTGTAAAAAAATATTGATTGAAGGTGTTCACTGTGCTTCAGTGGCCATCGTATTGCCAACTTTATTGGCTCTGCTCCGGTTTCGTCAGCTGCATCCCAAGAAGTCATGCTTATTCTGGAGGGAGATGCATGGGGGAAAATTTTCTTGCCTACCTTCTGAATGTTAAAAGCTGTGTTTTCAAACAGTATAGGAATATAAACAATATTAACATTAACAAGTTGGGCTAACACCTTAAAAGCTATGGGAAGAGGGATCACTTGTTCCTTTTTCTTTAGCAGTATCTTGGTCTGCGGAGACATCAAGGAAAGATTTTGATGGTATATAGATAATCAGTTCCACCCAGTATCTGCAGATCAACCTTCTACTAACAGGGCAGGGCAGAAGCTGGTTTCAAAACTGGGAAGTCTGCCTACAATTAAAGTCGCAGCGTCTAGCATCCTTTAGTTGCAGCTCAGTTTGCCACTTTGAGTTTATATTTTGATCTGAACAGTTCCCCACATGCACAGAAAAAACCAAAAACAACCCAATGCCAAATTCTTATGTAAATGTCTACGAACACTTCCGCATGACACTCTTATAGCGCGATGATTCCACTTTCAACCTCTTATGGAATCCTGGGGTTTACAGTTCCGGGAGGGGCTGGCTGGCCCCTCCCCAAACTGCAAACTCCAGGATTCCATAAGAGGTTGAAAGTGGAATCATCGCGCTATAAGAGTGTCATGCAGAAATGGTCTACATCTGCAGTGCTGTTGTGGTCCGTGAGGTACTGTTGCAGCATGCACATTGCATTGTGCTAAGTGTTTTATTTCCTCAAACAGTGAAGCTACCAATGGGGCCATTAACCACTAATTTATTGCCACTGAGCTACCTGTGCATGTTGTCCTAAATTTCTGTTTGTTCTGTGCTGTATAGAATTCAATGACCACTAACTTGCATTTTAAAAAGAAAATTTGATAAAGCGTTCAAGGATTAATCGTGATGGGATGATGAAATTCAGTGGAACTTCCATGTTCAGGAACACTGGAGCTCTGAATTCAAAAAGGTGAGGTGAAATGATAGATTCAGTATCTTCATACTACATGAGCTTCTAGCTCTCACAATATTAGACAAAGCAAGATATTTGCCTTTCAGTGGCAAATACTGCCAGATGGCTGGAAATTGTCGGAGGAGAAAGTTATGTGCCACACCACCTGCTTTTCACCCCATATGCCAAGAATGTATCCAGATATGCTACAATTATAGAAAACTGATTGAATTGCCATGGCTTCATTCTATGGAATCATGGGGTTTGTAGTTTGGTGAGGCCCTTAGTATTTAGAGAGAGAGAGAGAGAGAGAGAGAGCGAGAGAGAGTTAGTTTTTGTTCACTCCCTTGAACTATAGGATAAGAGCTTTCTGGCAGAGAAGTCTAAGGACTGCACTAAGCTACAAATCCCAGAATTTCATAAGATGGATCTGTGGCAGTTAATGTGGTATCACATTGCTTCAACTATGCAGTGTAGATAGACAGTTAAGTTAGCTTGCTGCCTTAGGTTTAGTGGAGGATGCTCTCACTTTGCCAGTGTGTTGAAAAAAGGATTCATCTGCTAATTCAGGACATTTCCACACAAGACTGTTATAGCACTGTGATTCCACTTTCAACATCTGATGGAATCCTAGGGTTTGCAGTTTAGGGAGGGGCCTCAAGGCACCTTCCTAAACTGCAAACCCCAGGATTCCATCAGATGTTGAAAGTGGAACCATAGCACTATAACAGTTTCGGGTGGAAATTGCCTCAGTCTCCACCTTTGTACCCAAAGTGGGAAGGGGCAATATTTTGTTCTTCCCCTCAGGCAGCAAAATAACTTGGGGTGGGCCCTGGCTGATGTGACTGGATCTAGAAACAGAATGCCAGACAGTATAAAAGGGCAAATATAGTGTTAGGAATTATAAGAGAAGGGAATGAAAATAAAACTGTCACTAACTTGATGCCATAATATCAATCTAGTGCAGCTGCTTTTCGAAGAACCACTGTGCACACTTCTGGTCTCCTCCATCTCAGCAAAGGATGTCATAGTACTAGAAAAGGCAGAGGAGTTGGCAGGCAAAAGGGTCAGAAGGTTGGAATGTCTTTCCCATTAGAAGAACTAAAGATTTTGCTGTGGCAGGGAGATGAGCAGGCACAACAGGGTCTGGAACTCATTTTCCAGAGACTGGCACCCTAGATACTTTCTTTTTGCAGACAAGTAAAGACTTTTATATCCTGACACATATTTGATGAACGAGTGGTGTGTGCTGTCTGTGTGTTTAATGATGCTATGTTTTAATCTTGCTTTAATTTTTTTGATTGTTTAATCTTGTTTTAATTTTTGTGTCTTGTGGAATTTTTAACAATGTCTTTTTTAATTGTTGTAAGCTGCTTCAAGTCCTGATTTGATAAAAGGGGGGATAGATGATGATGATGATGATGATGATGATGATGATGATATTAATAATAATAATAATAATAATAATAATAAGATGATGATGATGATGATGACGACGACGACGATGACGAGGACGAGACACAGGGTGGCTTACAGCATATTAAAACAAAAAAAAACATACAAAAACTTAAGTAAAATATATATCTTTTAAAACTCAATTGAACAAGCTACGAAATTAACATGATTTTGAAATTCTTTAAGACAGAATAAAAAAGATCAAAACTGTTAAAACTCTATCACAGTAATTTGCTAAAATCTTTCTGGAAAAGGACAGTTTTCAGTTGACACGTGAGAAGAAAGCAAGGACAGAACCATTTTAATTTTCCCGAAAAAGGAGCTCCAAAGACGGGGAGCAGCTGCCAAGAAGTCCCTCTTTCTTCTGCCCATCAGACATACCTGGTAAGGTGGTGAGACTGGCTCTGCTGAGGATTGTAGAGTTCAGTAAGGCTCATAATGGGAGATACAGTCCTTCAGATATTCTGAACCCGAGCCATATGTTGATATTTTTTAAGAAATCTATGAATGGCGTTCATAGAGAAACTTTTCACCCATCTTCTTGAGTCTACCTTTGAAACTGACCAGCACTGGGTTCAGAAAAGATACAAGGCAGATGCTGTTTTATATGACCTGTGGTCAACCTGGGGAACTTGCTGTCTCAGCATGTCATGCTGGTCACTAGCTTAGACTTCTGTTTAAAAGATGTGTCAGACAAGTCTGTCAGTGGTGACTAGCAAAGGTAATGAAACAGAAACCTCCATGTTCAAAGGCAATGAAGTGCAAGTCTTCAAAAACTAGGTGCTTGAGATGCAAAGACATTTTTATTTCACCTTTCACTTTAATTGAGAGTTAGATTTCTGGTATTTTAGATTTTATGCTCTTTTGCCATCTGCTGTTTTTACACTGTATAGCTCACTGTTCATGGCACAGTCCATGGCAGCTAACATGAAAATAACTGGGTACAGAACACACACACACACACACACACACACACACACACAGAGTTATTGTGATAGTAGGTTCAAAGAGAGATCTGTGGGAGCAAATATAATAAATCCAACTAGTATGATTAAAGGCTTGAAACTAGGAGTGGGGAAAATGAACTGCATGGATTTCACGTGTCCTTCCAGGTCATTTTTGAGGTTTCAAGACCCCACAGCACCTGTAATTTATTTATATTTGTATATTTGTATATATATATATATATATATAATTTATTTATATTATATTTTACCAAATGACCCCATACTGCCTCAGGGGCATTTTGCCATGTTTTGGGGAGGCCCATGATGTTTTAGGCCTGCAAAAGGATTTTTTAAAACAGGAACTGGACCAGACATTGATTTCCTGTTTACTTTTAAATGGCTTCTCCTGGTCCTACACTGGCTGTGGCATTAGGGCACTGGGTTGTACGTAAGTGATACTGGTGATGGGATTATAGAAATTGTAGTTCAACACATCTGGAGAACACTGGGGGCTTTTCAGACTGTACTATTACAGTGCTATGATTCTACTTTAACTGCCATGGCAACATCTCATGGAATTCTGGGGCTGTAGTTTTAGAGGGGTGTATTCAGAGTTCTCAGCCATGGAGCTCCAGTGGCTTGTGAAACTACAAACCCCAGGATTCCATAGGATGCAGCCATGACAGTCAAAGTGGAAGCATAGTGCAACAATTGTATAGCGTGAAAGGGCCCCTAGTCAGGACCAGCACAGCAACATCTGGTTTCAGAAGGTCATTGGCCAACTGCCTCTACCTAGATTGATGGATCATGACAGATTTACTTGGTAATGGTAGGCAGGGCCAGTGATACAGTCAGTGCCAACTGGGTTATCATTTAAAATTTCCCCAAATGCCTCCGGCATTAATTTGCTTCATGGGATTGTGGGAAAGTCAGTTCTGCAAAGCACGTGCGTCCTACCGTGTGCATAAGTGCTGTCCGTGAGTGGTCCATGGGTGCTGTCCAACAATGTCATCTACAAGCTTCCACGCTGTAGTGGGGTAGACTGTGACCAAACCAACGGTGTGCCTGCTCAGTCTGCTGTCCAAGCTGATGGGTCTCTTTGGAGTTCCTTTCTGGATTCGGACCACAGAGCCCTTCAAACAGATGACTGTATTCTGTTGATGTTTCTGTTGTTTGCCATCAGGTTGGCTTCAGTATTTGGTGACCTTACACGGAGACCTCCAAGACACGCGGTTATGAACAGCCCTGCTAGAATGTTGAAAACACGGAGCCACAGCTTCCCTGATTGAGTCTATCCACCTCCAGGGTGGTTTTCCTCTTTTCTTGTTGCTTTCTACTTTGCCAGGCATTATTGTCTTTTCTAGTGAGATGTTGTCTCATGATACATCCACAGTACAATAGCCTCCGTTTAGTCATTTTGACTTCTAGAGAGCGTTTAGGCTTGATTTGCTCTCAGACCCATTTATTTGTCTTTTCAGCACTCCAGGATATCTGCAGAACTTTCCTCCAGCATCCCATTTTGAATGAGTTGATTTTCTTCCTGTCAATTTTCTTCACCATTCAGCTTTCACAACCATACATAAAAATCAGAAATATAACAGCACTGATTATCCTGTTTGGTGTTCAGTCTCTTTACAGTTCTCCTCAAACAACCCTTCAAATAGGGGAGCACAGTATTCCTTATAAAACTGGACATGCAGCTACTTTAGCCTGGAAAGGGCTCTCATTTCAGTCGGAGGGATTTATGCTGGCCCAGCTGTTGCAAATCCTGGCTTTAAGGAGATCACATCTTTCTATGTATGGCTGGATTATGCAACAACTAGAAGATACAGCTTTTACAAGATTTATGTTGCCTTCTGGTAGCTTCCATGTCAATGATGTAGGGAATCCGCTCTGGATTTTAGTCTGAACTTTAAAAGGATGATGCAAGGACACTGAAAACAAGTTTTCATTCCCCCTCCAACAAGGAAAGACCAGCTTAAAATCTTTACTCAGTTCACAACATAAGTTCACAAGCTCTTATTCAGAATTGTGTGTGCCTAGAATGTAGAATAGATATAGATAGATAGATAGATAGATAGATAGATAGATAGATAGATCATTAAGAATTACATTAGAGTCAAAGAATCATAGAGTCCAGAGGGGACTCAAGGGCCTTTCCATCCCTTCTCTTGCTCAGTGCAGAATCTCCAGCTAAAGCATCGCCCGCAGGTAGTTTAAAGATGTCCAGGGAAAGAGACCCCCCGACCCCTCTAGGCAATTGATTCTATTGCTGAATCGCTCTTATTGTCCTTGTAATGTTCAGTCAAAATCTGCTCTTCTGTAACTTCAAACCATTAACCCTAGTCCTACCCTCTGGGGCAGCAGAAAACAGGCCTGCATCCTCCTCTCTGTGACAACCTTTGAGGTTTTTAAAGAGTGCAATCATGTCACCCCCTGCCTCAGTCAATCAGATCCTCACCAAGCTGAATATGCCCAGTTTCTTTAATGTTTCCTCATATGTTTTGTTCTCCATACCTATTATCATCCTTGCTACCTTTATGTGAGCCCGTCCAACTTGTCTATATCCTTCTTAAAATGATGTGTCCAGAACTGAACGCTGTACTCCAGATAAGCCTGACCATTGCAGAATGTAATGACACTATTCCCCTCCACTTGGAAACTGTGTTTCTATTAATGCAGACTAAAATAGCATTCAGCTTTTTTGCTGTAGCATCACACTGCTGGCTCATGTTCAATTTACAATTAACAATAATCCCAAAGTCCTTTTTGCATGTAGTACTGCTAAGCCATGTATCCCCCCTCATCCTCTACCCGTGCATTTGGTTTTCGGCCTCAATGTAGAATTTTGGATTTGTTTCTATTGAGGTAATTTCTGCCCAGTATTCCAGTTTATCTAGGTCCTTTGAATTCTGTTCTTATCTTTCAATGTGTTGGCCACTCCTCCCAGTTTTGTGTCATCTGCAAACTTGATAAGGACTCCCTCCAACCTGTCATCTAGGTAATTAATAAAAATGTTAAAGAGTAATGGCCCTAGGACAGAACCCTGAGGCATCTCACTTGAAGTGGTGTTTGGTGATGACTCTGTTTGAAGTGGTGATTGATGATGACTCTCTGATCAGATATAATTATATTCTAATATGTAACTCATAATTCTTTGGTTGGTTAGAATCTATAGGGAACAATAACTGACAGAATTTTATGTACTGTATCATTATTAGAATCTTAGAATCATAGAGTTGAAAGAGATCACCGCAGCCATTGACTCCAACCCCCAGCCGTGCAGGAACACACACTCAAAAAGTCCCCAAGCAAATGGCCATCCAGCCTCTGTTTAAAAACCTCCAAAAAAGTTGACTTTACCACACTCTGAGACGGCATATTCCACTGTTGAACAGCTCTTATCACCAGAAAGTTCTTGATTTTTAGGTGAAATCTTTTTTCCTATAGTTTGAATCTATTGCTTCATATCCTAGTCTCTGGAGCAGCAGAAGACAAGCTTGCTCCATCTTCAACGTGACATCCCTTGGCTATCATGTCACCTCTTAACTTTCTTTTCATCAGGCTAAACACACCTACTCCCCTAAGCCGCTCCTCACAGGGCATGGTTTCCAGACCCTTCGCTATTTTGGTCACCTTCCTCTGGATACGTTCCAGCTTATCAATATGCTTCTTGAACTGTGGTGCCCAGAACTGGACACAGTATTCCAGGTGAGGTCTCATCAAAGCAGAATAGAGTGTTATCATTACTGCCCTTGATCTCGACACTATACTCCTATTGATGCAGCCTAGGATCACATTGTTTTCTTGAAATTCACCCATTTGATAATAGATGTCAGAAACAACTGACAATACTACTATCAAGCATAACAAAAATATATACAACATAGTTGGGCCCTGAGCCTCCTGGGGGAGCTCCAAATCCTGGTAATTTGTGCCAGCTTTCCCCTCCATCATTGACATTAGAATTACTCAAGCTGTTGAACTCTATTCCTGAAATAGAATTAGCAACTTGGAAAGCTCTCCTTAAAAGTTCTGAAATCCAGAGCCAATTCACCACCACACTTACATGAGTCCCTTTCACGTGACACAATTATAGCACTATGATTCCACTTTAGCTGCCACAACTATGTCTAATGGAATCATGGTTTTTGAGGTTTGCAGCGGCACTAGAGTTCTCTGACTGCGAATTCTAAATGTGCATGCATGTATGTGGCTTCAGGTCGCTTGTCGACTTACGGCAATCGCATGAATTTCATGAGGTTTTCTTAGGGAAGGAATACTCAGAGGTGGTTTTGCCCGTTCCCATCTATGAAATATAGCCAACAATACCCGGTACTGTTTGCAGTCTCCCATCCAAGTACTAAGAAGAGCTGACCCTGCTTAGCTTCCAAGATCAGACAGGATCTGGTGTCCTTATGCTGTTTGGGCCCTTTAGGGTATTTAGGTCCTAGGGATTCTAAACAGTCCTTCCAAACCTGCAGTTCCCAGGATTCCATAGGATGGAGCTGTGACAGTAAAGTGGAATCATCATGTTCTATTTATCTAGTGTGAAAGGGCTCATAGAATCCACCAACTGCTCCTGCACCTTCCCTTAACTAGTCAGTAAATTAAATATATATATATATTGCTTTGTTTACAGGTGGAAGCATGAAATAAAGTATCGGAGACTGGGATAGCTCAACTTTATCAGGAGTTCCTTAGAGAGGAAGCAAGCAGGTTACAGATGTGATTAACATACAAGGGATGAAATAGCAAAACGAGAGATGGTAAGAATGACAAGAAACCAATATAAGGTATATTTTTCTATTTCCTTAAGATATCTTAACAATTACAAGCAAGCTATATTGACTTTTGCAGAAAAAGTAATTACAACTAGTTTCCTTTGCGAAATTATGTAAAAGCCCCCAGGGAGAAGTCAATACTGTGTAGTTGCTGCAATGGAAGTTTGAAAAGAGAATAGCAATATTTGATTTAATATTCTGTCAACACTTTGCCCAGCAAGCCTTAAAAGAAATTGCCCACTGTTGTCCCTGATTTATTTCACAGGCATTTTTTTTTTAATCTTTCACAGATCTGGGACTTACTAACATAAGTGAGCACTAGAAGGCCTCATCTGCAAGTTATACCTGGCCACAGACTGTGGTCTTGATTGTTCAGGATCAGTTGTTAACCTGCAATGAGAACATTTTATTTCTACATGTGTTGAAAACTGATGTGGCTGCATATAGGAGCAATCAGATAACAGCTCACCATGTGGTTAACTGTAAAAAAGCACATTTTCCTTGTGGCTAAGACCACTGTTGTTTATATCTAAAAATGTATATCCTGCATTTCTAGTCCACAGGGCTCTCAGAGTGGCTAAGAGCAATTAATTGAACCGAATGTAGTTAAAACCTCAAAATAATAATGGCAAATGTAAAAACTTTGACTTTGGATTGACTTTAGAGGGCTGTTAACTCCCAGGTCCCTGTACACTTTCTTGCCCTTTGGCTTTGAATAATAATTGGCTTTTACAGCAAGATGAAAAATTATATTTATGAGCTTATACATTTGTCTCCTGGAAGGTTCAGAATGTGTTCAAGTTACAAGTCAAGCAATCTGGGGGAAATCCTCGCAGTAGGAATTCACCCACAATCTGGGCATGTTTTGAAACGTATACAAAATCAATGAATGCAAATTCAGCAAAAGCCGGCTAGAAGAATCTGTATGAAAAACACATGGATAAGAAGCATCCACCCTGAATAGAGTTGGTCATCTCATTTGGTCTATCAGATTTTATTAAAACAGCATGTATTTGCAACTGACATTTATTTGACATGCTTTAGAAATACATTCTGTAGATATCCAAATCATGGACAATTCCAGAAATATGTGTGTGTTAGTGTATATGAATGCATTTATTTCAACAAACATTTCAACGTTTCTTCCAAAAAGCCCAAACTGCACAAAATAATTGAAACGCAATGCAAAAATACAAAAGACTCAATAACCATTAAAAAAAAAATGGCAGAAGAATCAAAGGAGTGATTAAAGCAACAAGAGAAAAAACTCATTTGACAGTCAGACTCCCCCCACAACTCCTCCCCACACATACAGGTAATAAATAATAGAGAGGAACAGTTAAGCTTCCCTGAAAAGGTTATTCCACAATGTAGTTGTCACCACTGAAAATCTGCCTCCTTTACTCTACCATTGCATTTTGGTTGGTGGTAGACCCTGAAGCAGAATTTCAGATGCTAAATGGACTTCAGGAGTTCCAGGACTTGGAATCCCCTGAAATTTTTCAAAGGTAGACCCCCTCCAGAATGAATTATAATGTAGACACCTAAATCTCAAGGCTTGTTAAAAGCATAAAGCTAGTCTTTTCCAGAAAAGGACTTAACTGGACTATCAGTTAAAGCTGGTAAAACACTCCCAATCATTCTGCAACATGCAGCTGGAGCATCCAAAAGGGAAATTAGGCTTAGACGCACCTTCAGGCACTCCCAATCACTCTGCACCATGCAACCAGAGGATCCAAAAGGAAAATCAGGTCCAGAAGCATCTTCAAGTGGCACATTAAGGGAAAACCCAATCACAGCTAACACAGGTCTCTCTACTCATTAGTCCCTAACCAAAAATATTTCCAACCAAATTCCATCTAACCTGGATTACATTTCAGGCTGAGTGGATATCTCTTTACCAGGAGTGGGACTGCAGCTCCCACAACTCTTTATCATTGATTATGCCGGTTAGGGTGGTCAGAAGTTGCAGTCCAACAGCATCGAGAGGGCCACATAATTCTTACCCCAGTGTTTGTATGTGCTATGTATTTTCAAGTCATCTGTTGACTTATGGTGACCTCATGAATTTAATAAAGTTTTCCTAGCTAAGGAACACTCAGAGATGGTTCTGCTGGTTCCTTACTCTGAAATATAGCCTATAGCACCTGGTATTCATTGGCGGCCTCCCATCCAGGTACTAACCAGGGCTGACCCTTCCAAGATGAATGGGATCTGATACCTTTAGGGTTTAGTCCCTAACATACATGGATGTGTAAGTAAGTGACACCTTGTGGGGAATGGTCCAAAGGAAAACTTTGATAGAAAACCAGTGTCCAGTAGTCTGCTAAATTTCTCATCCTCTGGGCCAGCCCAGACATTTTGCTGCTTGAGCATGTAGAAGAACAAATAGCACTAGGCACTATCACCACCTTCCAAAATCAAGGCAAAACTAGCCAAATCATCCTAATACATAAGCAGGAAACTCCAGAGGTACCACTCCTCACCCCTGGCAGGAGAAATAAGAAAATAAGAGTGAATCACACCTAAAATACGATCTCATAGGCAGTAGCCTCATTCCTCTTGTTAGCAGGGTTGGCCCTGTCTATCTCCAGTAATAATTATTCCTTTATTAATAATTAGAAGGCTCCTGAATTGAAGTCATAATCTTCTATTTATAACATCAGTGGGTTGCCATGGATATTGCAAAGCGTAAGCCAAAGAAGCCCATAATGGCTTCGTAAGAGATGACAAAATATGGGGATACAAACAACATTTGCACTAACCATTTGAGGAGAATACAAGAGGCCATTTCAGTCTTTTTATGTGAGTTTAATGGGTTTAGATTTCAGCAGGATCCACATACACATGGAACTAGTAAGTTAATAATCCTGATGTGTTAATCACTTTGTATGGTTTGAGTCAGTGCTACTCAAAGTGGTAGTCCTTGGACTGGTGCCATTAGCTGCCAACGCCTAGAGAGTTTCCAAGAAAGAAAGTGACAATTGTTGCCAAAGAGCGTAAGTCCCTGATATATCGGTGAGGGTATTGCTAGTCCCCTACATCACATAGCCTAAAAAGCACTGGCTTAAGTGATTCATTGCATCCTTCTGGGATATAGAACAAACTTGAATAAAGTGCTCTCTGATGCTCTAAAAAGAATATAATATTTGTGTCAAGTTGTTAAAAAAATAAATGAGATACCTGCATGCACATAATTTTGTTCCCTGTTCTTTACTTTTCGTTGCCTTTTGGAGCGTATTTTGCCAAGGGATGTTTTACGTCAGAGCAGGTAAATCTACATTTTCTGCCTGGCATACCAAAATTATTTCAAGAGGGTAAATCAGTCACACTGTCTGCGTGGGGAGTGGGGAGGGAGGAATTAATTACATCCTTACCAAAAATATTGATGACGTCAGGATTTCACCTGAGATGCTTTATGAGCAGTACTTTATGCATGTGTATTATTCATAGACCTGCACTGTTAAATCACTCTCCCACTTAGGCCATTTCTGCACTACACTCTTATAGCACAATTATTCCACTTTCAACATCCTATGGAATCCTGGGGTTTGCAGTTTGGGGAGGGGCCAGCCGGCCCCTCCCCAAACTGCAAACCCCAGGATTCCATAAGATGTTGAAAGTGGAATAATCGTGCTATAAGAGTGTAGTGCGGAAATGGCCTTAGTATCTTGGTATTCTTTCTCTCAACTCAGTCTTCATTTTGCAGAGTGTTCAGAGTAGCAAAGAAAAAAGATCATTTCAAGGTGTGCCCAAGGCCCAGCCAGCATGGAGGGCCTTGCATGAGAGCAGTGGCTCTCTCTTGATGTTCCTCAACGTACATCAAGCCTTCAGTGGCCGACTTAAAAACTGATGAGATTCAGGAAGCATATCTTACAATAATATGATACCTGAACTCCAGAACAAGGTGGGCGAGGGAGGCTGAAGTTTCCTCTGAGTAGGTTAACAAGACCAACCTCTCTTGAAAGGATTTGGCAAAACTGGACCACTCAGACCTCTGTGTCGTTCAGCCTTCTCAGGAATTATTAATCAGAACTGTACTAAATAATCAAGCACACAAAATATTAAGCTAACTATTGTTGTTGAACTAGGGCCTAGATACCCTAAAGGCACCAGACCCTGTCTGATCTTGGAAGCTAAGCAGGGTCAGCCTTGGTTGGTACCTGGATGAGAGATTGCCAATGTATACCAGGTGCTGTAGGCTCTATTTCAGAGGAATGAACTGGCAAAACCACCTCTGAGTATTCCTTGCCTAAGAAAACCTTATGAAATTCACGGGGTCGCTGTAAGTTGACACATAACTTGAAGGCACCTACATAGACAGTGAGTGAGAATTAGCATGGTGTAGTGGTTTGGGTGTTGGAGAGCAGGGTTCGAATCCCCACTCAATCATGGAAAGCCAACGACTGACCTTGAGCAGGTCACACTCTCTTAGCCTTCGAGGCAAACCCCCTCTGAACAAATTTTGCTAAGAAAACTCTGTGATAGGTTCACCTTAGGATTGCCATAAGTCAAAAATGACTTGAAGGCACACAACAACATTGTGTTGTGTGCCCTCCCAAGAATAGTAAAGGCTTCCTGCAATCTATTCTGTGCCCACTTACTTGGGAGTAAGCTACACTTACTTGGGAGTAAGCTTTGTGGAGGGACTTCTATGTATACTTTGTGCTTGTAGGAGTCTTAATATTTAAGAATGGGGAAAATAATATGCATCTTCTCAACAACTACTTGCAGGTAGGCAAAACCAATAACGTGCCTGCTAGCATTGAGCCGCTGCACCATAAAAGCAGTTCCATGACTGATATCACTTTAATTGCTACAGCTGTCTCCTGCAAAATTTAGGATTTTAGTTTGGTGAGGGACTTCTTTTCTCCAAGACCACTTGTGTAACTACAGTTGTAATGAAAGGATACTCCTCATGCTTGATTTGTGATTTTCAGGATGGATAGGGCCTGTACGCACTTGTTCTGAGCTGCAGAGAACATCTGATCTTTTACTTTCTCCATTGATATCTATGGGCCGTTTCTCTTTCAAGCGTGGAGATGTTTAAAAAAAAAGTTCATTTCTGAATGTTTTACCCAGCAACTGCCCAGAGCTCAAGGGGAAGGGGGTTAAGTGCAGGAGCTCTCAGGTTGTTATCATCTCCCAGTCAGTCACAGATGTCCCACTGCAATGAAAGGAGTAACAAGAGCATCAGCAGCAGCCAGTCCAAATCACGATGCCAAGGTAGGAATTAAAAATAACTAGCCAAAAGCAGCATTTGACAAAAGGAAGCAAGGCCCAAGGTCATGAAGGAAATGCAAAGCCAGAAGGGTTACTAATTAGCCAGATAAGTTGTTTGTGAAAAACAATCTGCCAAGGAGGTGCTGGGAGATTTACAGTTGGCTGTCTTCACACAGCCAGTGCTTGATTAATTAGTGTCTCTTATTAACGAGCCATTGGGACATATCCCCAAGAAGTTTATAAGATTACACTGACAAAACAGGGAAAGTTATTGACTTATCAAGATATATTGAAATGGGAAAGAGACAATCCAAAAATGAAGTCGATAGAAGAGTTAAAAGCTGAAGGACATGAATTAAACTGGTTCCCCTGGCGTCAGTTGAAAGAAAGGTATAAAATGGACCAATGGATTTGACAAGAAAATGAACTAGATCAATTGTTGAAAGAACATCAAACGAAGAGAATTTTCAAAAAATTTTTTTTGAAACTTTATAAATTATTATTAAAAAGGGATTTTGAATCTGAGTCAATAAAAGAGTCAAAATATAGGTCATCCAATCGAGTTAGATGCCTGGGAAGAAGTATACAAAACAGACATAAAATTTACTCCAAATTTAAATTTAAGAGAAAACTACTATAAAATGTTACCTTGGTGGTATATGACTCCAGAAAGACTTCAAAAAATAACCAAAAATGGAGACACAAAGTGTTGGAAATGTGGGGAAAAGGTGGGGACTTTTTTTCATAAGTGGTGGACCTGCTCCAAGGCTAAGAAATTTTGGAAGGGAATTTACGGTGAAATTCAAAAAATTTGTAAAGTTAATTTTGAAATGGTACCAGAATTTTACTTATTGAATATATTAGGTCAGAACCAGGAGTTTAGAAAACAACAGAAGATATTATTGTGTTTGATTACAGCAGCATGATTGACCTCTGCACAACATTGGAAAGATAAAACAAATATTCAATTAAATGAATGGAAATTAAAAATGTTAGACATGGTAGAGACTGAAAAATTAGCATACTCCCTTAAGAATAAAATGGTTCAGAATTTTGAAAGAGAATGGAAAAGGGTAATGCTTTAGTTAAACATGTAAATGTTTGTGGATCAAGTACGTTGGGGTATTTGACAAAGATTATGTATAAGAGAGAAGAAGGATTCAACTGGATATTTTTTGATATATAGAAGCGGGGGGGGGGAGAATGGAGGGATTATAATAATGATATGTATACTTGTGTTTACATATGCTTTTATGTATTTTGAAAATTAATAAAAATTCTTTAAAAAAAAAATAAAGAGTCATTGGAACCTACACAGCCTTTATGGACTCTCTTTCAGTCCATAAAGATGGATACCATATTTTCAGCATTTTCCTCCCCCTGCTGGGAGGTAGAATGCTCATCTGTCTGCTGAGGTTTGGGGTCCCCTCCTGCTTCACCCCTGAATACAGGCACTGCAAATTCTGACTCTGTGTCTGAGAATCACTCAGAGGATGAAGCATGACAGTGAGGACCTCAGCTATCCAGAATGAGATGGTTCTCTCTGCACAATGGCTGGCACCCTGTTAGGTATTTATATCATTGTAAACTGACTTTCAATCACATAAAGGTGAATCACAACGCTGCAGAATGCTCGTATTCTCAGGAGAGAAGCAGTGATCTCCTGCATCTCCAGGTCCATTGTGCAAACAGAGCCAATACTGAGTCCCATTCTACAATGCGCATCAGAGTGCTATGGAAGAGAGAAAGGGAGAACCAACCTACTGAGCATTATCCTTGCTTCTTTAAAGTAAAGGCTCAACTATGGAATGGCTCCACAGTACCGCTAAGATGCAAGCCATGATTCACTACCATGTTCTTAGCTGTGGGGCTTATTTTTGTAAATGAAAAGGATGCTACATACTTGTAATGACCTTGCTTCTTTCAGCAGCTATTTTAGACCAGTGTTCGATTTCCCGCTCAGCTACAGAAACCCACTGGGTGATCTTGGTTGTGTCATACACTCTCAGCTCCAGAAGACCCCATGATCGGTTTTCCTTAGAGTCGTTGTAAGTCAGAAATGACTTGAAGGCACACAACAACAACACAACAACAACAATGGCAGAGGGTAGAATGGTGACCAATCAGATGACCTCAGCTAACTCGTAGCAGGAGAGGGATCTTCAAAAGGTACCAAAAGAACAGAGTGGCGTATTTGTAAGTTGGCAAAGATTTGTCAGTCGGGTTGCCAATAATCCAATGAGCTACTGCAGGTTTTTCTCTAAACAAAGTTTGAGGTGCAGAAATCGGGAGAAACTGCAAAGTTTGAGATGCAGAAATCGGGAAAAATGGCAAAGTTTCAGGTGCAGAAATTGGGAGAAATTGCAAAGTTTGAGGTGCAGAAATTGGCACTGGTCTTCTGTTTCTTGCCTCCATATCACAGTACTCTCAAAGGAACAAGAATGGGTCAGGATTTTACTGCTCTGTTGGCAACACAGTGGTTTTGCCCCTTTTTTCCAGTGGCGATTAGCAGCTTCCATATCAGTGAGGCAGTTCTGCCTCAATTCAAATTGTAAAGGTGCTCAGCTCTAGCCTCAAAATAGCCCCAGCACTTTGGACAGTACCTTTAAAATTCAGACTACAACACAGAATGGATTCACCACCCTACTGGCAGAGAGCCCACCAGCCAGCACTGCTGTTTTCTGGAGTCATTCTTCCAACCTTCCTTATCAAACTGTCTTTTTCTATGATCAATACCTTCTATAAATAGCAGGAACTGAAGCAACAGGGTATCATAGCATCACTTGGCAAAATCTCTCCCTCTCTAATACCTTGACTGCTTTTACACTGACCTGTCGCTCCCTGCACAAGAGAGAGCTACCATTTTATGTGAAACTACATAAAATGCCTAGAGGAAGCACAGGGGGAAATGCAGGCTGGTTAGGGAATATTTTTCAGTTCTTCTTTCTGTGTCTTCAGAGAATACAAGCTTTGGAAGCCCAGCCCAGTAATATACTCTGTTCTCTCCTCACTGTTTTATTATGCAATATTAATCACAGCGAAACCTACATAAATCCTCACCCACATTATATAATCTCTTCTACCAGACCTCATCACAGCAAAAGAATTGCATTCCATCTCCATGAGCTTAACAAGGAAATCACTTTGTGTGTTAATGCCAGCGGTTGTTTCAACTGTATTCCCTGCACTTATAATTTTGCTGTATATAAATAGAATGCAATATGTGCTTCTGCTTTAATGCATGGGGGGATTTTTAAATACAGAGAGAGAATTTAAATACAGATGCAGCTGGTTATTGCTCTTTACCCATTGATGTTGTGTGCCTTTAAGCCATTTCTGACTTATGGCAGCAATAAGGTAAATCTATCATGGAGCTTTCCCTGCAAGATTTATTCAGAGAGGGTTTGAGAGATTGTGATTTGCCCAAGGTCACCCAATGGGCTTCCATAGCTCAGTGAGGATTCAGCCCCATTGTCTCTCTAAGAGCATTGGACTAAGACACAAACCGCTATACCATGCTGTCTTCTCATTACTGCAAGATAAGCTTCTAGTGGAAATGTGAACTAATTTTTTAAAAAAGCTGTCTGGCATCCCAAATGGGAGATATGTCTTCATAAATGGCCTGATGTATGTGGGACTTAGAATTGGGCAGCTACATAATGTCTGTATCCAGGAAATATAAGAACTATAGGATGGGGGACATGTGGCTGGATAACAGTATGTGTGAAAGGGATCTAGGAGTCTTGGTGGACCACAAGCTGAACATGAGTCAGCAGTGTGATGCAGCAGCCAAGAAAGCCAACGCAATTCTTGGTTGCATCAATAGGAGTATGGTGTCTAGATCAAGAGAGGTAACAGTACCACTCTATTCTGCTTTGGTTAGACCTCATCTGGAATACTGTGTCCAGTTCTGGGCAGCTCAATTCAAGAAGGATATCGACAAGCTGGAGCATGTCCAAAAGAGGGTGACCAAAACGGTGAAAGGTCTGGAAGCCATGCCCTATGAGAAGCAACTTAGGGAGCTGGGTATGTTTAATCTGCAGAAGAGAAACTTAAGAGAGGACATGATAGCCATGTTTAAATATTTGAAGGGATGTCATGTAGAGGAGGGAGCGGGCTTGTTTTCCGCTGCTCCAGAGACTAGGACAAGGAGCAAGGGATTCAAGATGCAGGAAAGTAGATTCCATCTGAACCTCAGGAAGAACTTCCTGATGGTCAGAGCTGTCCGGCAGTGGAATATGCTGCCTCAGAGTGTGGTGGAGTCTCCTTCTTTGGAGGTTTTTAAGCAGAGGCTGGATGGCCATCTGTCGGGAGTGCTTTCATGTGAGTTCCTGCATGGCAGGGGATTGGACAGGATGACCCCTGAGATCTCTTCCAACTCTGTAATTCTATGATTCTATGAAAGAGCTACTGTTATATTACTATGTAGCAGAGTTGGCAAAATGAGCATTGTGCAACAGGACCAACGCACAACGGGACCAAAGTGCATCAGGCCTCAATGCAGATTAGGCATTCTCACCAATGTCCTGATGCACATCTTTGCAACTCGCTAATAGAGCCATAGAATCATAGAATTGCAACAACAATTGCAACAGAATTGCAACAAGGGCCATATAGTTCAACCACTTGCCATGCAGGAATCAAACACACACAATCAATAAACAAAATCAATCAACCACAGACACACACACACACACAATTAAAGCACTCCTAACAGATGACCATACAGTCTCTGTTTAAAAACCTCCAAAGAAAGTGACTCCACCACATTCCAAGGCAGGATACTGCACTGTCAAACTACTTTTACCTTCAGGAAGTTCTTCCTAATGTTTAGGTGAAATCTCTTTTCCTCTAGTTTGAAGCCATTGCTCCATGTCCTAGTCTCTGGAGCAGCAGAAAACAAGCTTGCTGTATGACATCCCTTCAAATATTTAAACATGGCTATCATGCCACTTCTTAACCTTCTCTTCTCCAGGCTAAACATACCCAGCTTCCTAAGCCACTCCTCATCAGGCATGGTTTCCAGGTCTTTTACCATTGTGGTTGCCCTCCTCTGGACATATTCCAGCTTGTCGATGTCCTTCTTGAATTGTGGTGCCCAGAACTGGACACAGTATTCCAGTTCTTAGTGCCTCTGCTACATAGCTAAATATATGTAAAGATAAGTATGTAGACAGTGATACAGGATTCCGCCTGCCTTTTCAAAGGAAAGTATAAAGAACACCCTACAGCACAAGCACATAATTTGGGTTGAGGTGCTCATCATAGAAATCAGTCTTTTAAACCACAGGTGGAAGTTATGAAGCCCTCCAGATACAGCAACTCCAAAGCAACTCCCAGCATTCCTCACCATTATCAATGCTAGCTAGGGATGTTGGGAATCTTACAATGTCTGGAAGACCACATGATTCCCACCCCTACTTTAAACTAATGCTTTATAATTTCAGAGTGAAAACAGAGTTTGCAATGCCTTTTACATATTTTTGTGCATGCACCTGTGCAAGGCATGGGAGGAAACCAATCACTGAGCAATGCACTGTGCAGTTCTGGGGCTACAGCAGAGAATACCCTGATACCTACAAGCAGAGGATCATAAGCAGCTGCCTTATATTGAGTCAGACAATTGGTCCCTAAACTCAGTATTGTTAGCTCTGATTGGCAGCCTTAGTCTACCAGGGTTTCAGGCAGAATTCTGCCTTAGTTCTTGCTAGAGATCCGCGGTATTCCTTGGTGATCTCCTCTCCAAGTTCACACCAGGTCCAACTCTGTTTACCTTCTGAAATCTGGGGTCATTGGAACATGGTTGAAAGTTCTCAGCAGATAAACAGGCTTTTAAAAATAAGAATAAGAGATTGGTACCTGTAATTTTTCTTGAGTAGGGCCCAAGTGTGTATATGTGTGTGTGTAGGGGTGTGGTTTCGATCACAAAGTGGTGCACTGGGAAAAAAGCACTGTGCAGCAGTGTGACTCTCTTCCAGTTCAAATCCCCTCGCAGCTGTTTTTAAGCAAACCAAACCAACCAAGTTGGGGTACTGTTTAGCTTACTTCACATGCAGCTTGGCTTTGGGAGCACCTTGATTAGCATTCTAAAGCCCTGGAGGGGTTGGTTCCTATTGTTTTCTTCGTAGGAAAAGAAGCAATTCCCAAATGGAGTGATCCTAGTTGTTTTTCACTTCTACCCTATGAAGGGCCAGCTCTGCCATTAGGCAAAGTGAGATGCTGCTTCAGGCAACAAGTGCTGGGTAATGTGAAAGAGGTAGCAGGGAGAGCCTCTTGGCTGTTCCTCTTCACTGGAAAACACATCTGTATATTCCAGACAGTCTGTGCTGTGCCCCTTAAGCCAGCCTGTTGCTCTAAGGTGTATCGTATTTCTGACAGATCTATTCCTTGATGCAGGCCAGATTTCTTAGAATGTCCTGGTCTAAGCGTAGATAGTCCATTCCAGGTTTTCTGTTGGGGTTTGAGAAGGCTATAACAGCCTGTGGCTATTCACTGGAGAGAAATCACTGGACAATAAAGCCAGCACCCTGTAAGCCTTTAATAAGTCTGCCTTATTATCTTGAAGAACTCCAGGCCTCCAAGGTAAACCTCATCAGTTTCTATAAAGAGCATAGGGAGGGGACACGATTTTGTCCTTTGCTTCAGGTAAGGAGATCTTTTGGCACAATCCAAGTGTTTGTCCTTTTGCTAAATCTAACAGAGAGGCAATATCAGAATAGCCCAGGAAGTCTGGAGATAGATAGAAGATTGTGTTTGTCAAGTAACAGACACTTTACACTTAGGACTTGATAAGGACTTGTGGGTCAAAATGTCTTCTAAACATTGTCCATACAGAAGGTTTTCATCTACCTGATTCTGTGTATTAGTGAGATGTCCATTTAACTGGATACTTTATTATGAATACACAGGATGTATTGTAAGTAATACATGTTTGTATTATGTATGGAGAAATTAATTCCTCACATAATGCATGGATTGCCCAGTGGGATCTTTGTGAGTGTTCAGCTCTCATGGGTGCTGGCTTCCGTGTCCACAAAGTAATGAATCTGCTCTGGAGTTTAGTCCCAACTTTAAAGGAGATATCCAAGGTCCAGCACTTTCTATAGTTCCTTTTAAGTCCGGACTAAAACAGAGCAGATTCACCATCCCGCTATTATAAAGGTCACCAGCTACCACTGATTATATATTTTTGTAGGATTGCCTGTTTTTTCTAATTTTGTTAAACTGAGAAACCAGATTGTCTCCTTCATAGGAGGAAAATACTCCAGGAAGTCATGGTACTATGCCAATCCTGTGCAGATTCCAAAATACTATAAACCATGAAAAATCATGCTAAAATAAACCAAACTGCCTCAAGATTTCCCCCATCCTTCATCCCCTTGCTTTCATTCCAGGATGTAGTTTGAAAGAGAAGATGGAGAAAAAGAGAACAACGGTAGGGAGATGAACAGGGATTTAAAGCAGCAGAGCAGAAAGAAGAGGTCGTTAACCATGAAGGGGCTCTATACACAACACCAATTTTTTTTAGAGCTTCAGATTTGCATGTAAGAGAAACCAATAAAGATAATGACATGCTGAAGCCATCCATAACTGAGCAGTGTTGAGATGATGGTCTGAGTCCCAGAGCATCATCCTACCCCTGCTCAGTTGTGGATGGTTTCAACATTGTGGCCATTTCTGCACTACACAGTTATAGTGCTATTATTCCACGTTCAACATGCTGTGGAATTCTGGGGTTTGTAGTTCCCCGAGGCCAAAGAGCTTTCTGGCTGAGAATTCCAAATGCCCCTCCCTAAACTGCAAACCCCAGGATTCCACAGGATGTTGAAAGTGGAATCATAGCACTACAACAGTGTAGGGTGGAAATGGCCTGTGTTTATTCATTCCTCTTAAAAGGTTTCTAAGTTTTGCTTTGCTTGACCACTAGGGGGCTTTGAGGCATGAAAACCCCAGTCATTCCTCAGCCACGAAATTAGTTGGCCAGGCTTCATAATGAGCTCTTTTGCAATGTTTGCTGTAACAGTACAGTTGCCTCATGTGCATCGGTTTAGCTATTGCTCCAGGACACTGGGAGACCACTGTTCAGCTCTCCAGTCAGCCATGGAAACCCACTGGGTGACCTTGGGCAAGTCATACTCTCTCAGCCTCAGAGGAAGGCAAAGGCAAATCTGAACACATCTTTCCAAGAGAACCTTGTGATAGGCTGGCTCACCTTAGGGTCCGCATAAGTTTGAGATGACTGGAAGGCACACAACAACACAACAACAACAACAGTTGCTTATCTCTCGAATTCTTGTCCAGTGTTGGTAGCTAAAGATCCCTCTCCAAAACAGAAAGTCTCTCCAAGTTTCATCAAGATGGGCTGAACAATGGACCATCCCTAATAGAATGAGAATTCTCATGTTAACCCCACCCTGCTGTGATAAACAAGCTGAGTAAAGCAAACTAGCTTGACAGGCTCACTCCCAATGGTGTTTTCCTCCCCTCCCTTTTTGGTGTACATTTAACATGGAAGCCAGTGGTGTCAAGTTGATTATATCTTAGCCCTCCTGATTAATATCAAGCAGGTTCTTAACAAAGGTCTTTAGTCACCAGACAAAAATAAATAACAAGCATGCCAGAAGACTTGCAGAACTGATTCAAGAACTAAGAATCTTGCTAACAATATCCAATAGGAACAGCCAAAGCTGGGTTTTGCGTAGTTTGTTTGTTTTTATTTGATTTATATCCTGCCTTCTCTCTAGGATTGGGACTCCAGGAAACTTAAAAGGCTTCAATGAAAACTAAATTAATTATAGAGATTGAAATGTGAAAATTATACATAATGAAATTATACAACTGAAATTAACTATTGTTGTTGTTCTCTTATGACTTCTCAGCTTAGTTACCATTTCACAGATGGGAAAACTGAGACAGAGAGATTTTCCTCAATAGTTTTATACTATTAAAATACCAATTAGAACAGTTTTAAAACACATACTAATAATGAATGAGCAGTAAAGTATGAGGATGTTTAGCAGTGCAGTTCAGACTGAACCATACTGAAAACATTTATAATTTTTGTTTCAAGGCTGGACAAGGGAGGAGAAAAGGGGAAGGGACATATATTTGTAGTGCAAAGCAGCCTTCCATGACCTGATTCCCTCCTGATGTTTTGGGTTTCAAGCCCCATCAGTCCCAGTTAACAGGACAGTGATGAAGGATAATGGAAACTGAAATCCGAAAGATCTGGAGGGCAGTTTGGAGAAGTCCGTTGTAAGCCATTCTAGCTGGGACCAACTTTTTGTTCACAGAAGCTACAGGTTTGAATCCTGATAGTTTTATGTGCAGTACTTTCCATAAAACACATGCATATGTAATACATTTGCAGGTAAGCAGCTAGAAGAGTGTTTTTAATTGGAAAAACAATAGACAGTGAAGCTTTCCTTCCGTTTGTTGTTAACTTCACCGAGTTGACTTAGACGCATGATGACCCTATGAATGAGAGATGTCCAAGTCACCTGTCATCAACCCCCCTGCTCAGGTCTTGCAGATGCATGGGTTGTGTGGTGTAGTGTAGTGTTGTCTTCTTCTTTCCCTACCATTTTCCACCTTCCCAGGCTTTATTGTCTTTTCTAGTGAGTCATATCTTCTCATGATATGTCCAAAGTAGGACAGTCTCAGTTTATAGTCATCTTGGTTTCTCTGGAGAGCTCAGGCTTGCTTTGCTCTAGGACCCATTTATTTGTCTTCTTAGCAGTCGGTGGTATCTGTAGAACTCTTTTCCAGCACCACATTTCAAATAAGTTGATTTTCTTCTTACCAGCTTTCTTCATTGTTCAACTTTCACAACCATACATAGAAATTAGAAATATGATGGCATGGACCATCTTTTAGTATTCCTTCCACTCCTTTCCTCTAATCCCATTCTCAGTCTCTCAGACCTACTCTCACTATTGAAAAAGTTGTAGAGAGGGAATGAGACAGTTCCACGAGGCACCTACTGTTGCCTATTAACATCTGTTTTGCAAACACACTATTATTGTTATTCCTTACAACTTGTCACTTTGCTTACCATTTTACAGATAGGGAAACTGAGGCAGAGAGAGATTTCCCCAGTGCTACCCCACTGAGTCATCTGCTATGTGACAAGCTTTCTCCTTACCTGGAGAATCATACTGAACATTTTCAAAGTGCCCTGCAGTGCAGACTAATAGCTAAGCTGGCATGGAACCCACTGAGTGTCAGTACATCTGTGAGCATCAGTCACTACATATTAACAATATGTCAGTCTGAGCATTCATTAAAGTTGACCATAATTATAGGGTTGGTGTGACTGCAGAAAGAAATTAAACAGTCTGCCAGGCCAACCATATTTTTAGGGGTGATAATGGAATATTGGGTGGTTAGTGGCCTAAATACCCTAATGTCACCAGATCCCACCTGATCTTGGGAGCTAAGTAGGGTCAGCCCTGGCTGGTACTTGGATGGGAGACCAGCAACAAATACCAGATGCTGTAGGTTATGTTTTAGAGGAAGAAACTGCCCAAATCACTCCTGAGTATTCCTTGACTTAAAAAGCCATATGAAATTCATGAGGTCACTATAAGTTGACAGGCAGACCTGTGCTTAATCAGAAAGCTCAATCAAGAGAAGGAGACCGGACATGAAACATGTTGGTTTGTTAAGGTGGAAAAGTCAAAAAGTGACCGTAAGGCCTAAATGAAGAAAAAACATGTGGGGGGGGGAAGAGTTTGCCTAGACACAGAAAATGTGAGTGCCTAGTCATTTCAAATTAAGTTAAACATGTACAAAACATTCTGTACCATGTTGTGACTATAAGGCAGAACACAGGTATAAAACACAAAGAACAAGTGTCACATATTTGTTCTTTGAGGAGTTTGCACGACTCGCCATAGACTTGTGTTGCTCAGTTGCTTCACTGCATGTTTTTGTAAGAATTCTGTATGAAGTTTGGTTAATTGCTTGTTCACGATGGTGGAACCCTGGGTGTCCAAGCCAGAGTCCATCTAGGGCTGTGTTGTTAAATAAACTGCTGAGTTCTTCCTACTACCAGACTCCTTTTGTGAACTGTAAAGCATTTTTAAAAATTCCCTTTCACTTGGTAGCCTCAAGCAACAGATTTGAGTGTCACAGTGAACAGTAATACAATAAAATATCTTCTCTTTCCCTTTGCCCACTAAGTCGTATTCCACCAGCATATTGTCCTGGAAAGTTGAAATGAATGGGAGTTGCACATGAGTGCACCAGTGCTCCTATCCTGAGTATCAGCCACACATTCCAATGAAGGATGTATGTATGTGTGTGTGTGTGTGTGCGTGCGTGTGTGCGTAAAAAACCCGATGGATTATCTCTCATGGTTAAATCTGTGTATCTGTGCCAGTACAGGCCCCTTCTATGATGCTGCAAGCAAGCCTGACCCAAGATATTTTCCTGCCTAAAGTAAAGCATAAGGTAACACACACACACACGCATCTTACTTGTATAAAGATTACCAGACTGATAGTTCAATCTTTCTTCAGCAGTAGTGATGGACATGCATCCACTGTCACATTTGAAGACAGCAGATTCACTTTAAGACCGGATGTGTGAAATACATAGATCAATCCTCTTGAAAACCTCTCTGGAATTCTGTGCCGATCAGCATCTGCTGACTGAGGAAGATCTGGTGGAAGTGAGCGGTTGTTGTGCCAGTGGAGTATTTTGTTCTTGGGTTTGTTCTTACCTTTAAACAAGTTACTCAAGATGCAGAATCTTTGGTTCAGCACCTTGGACAGATACTGTAAAAGTTAGACTAAATGCCAAAACAGCTTCACCAACCTACTGACATGGGATTTTCCCGTCACCCATGCTGAAGTAAGATCCAATATCAGTCTGATCAACCTTTGTACATCAAATGGCCGTGCGTTGGGTTTTGGCTCTTGTCATGTTTTGCCTCAGGCAGCAAAATGCACTGAGTCAGCCCTGCTAAAGGGAGGGTTGGCCCTGAATGCAAGTGATATTGGCAAGTGACTTGTGCTAGCTGTCCTGAAATCTGCCTTGCTGGACTGTTGCGAAGAGGACAGTTTCATGGAGGACTTCAAAAGCAGAGGTTAGCCATAAGGCAAAAGTCAAAATACATACTGTTGTAATACCTCTTATCGGGTCATCAAAAAAGGGTACAAAAACATGTGCAAGCTTTTAAGATCTTTAGATCTCATCCTCAGACAAAACGTTACAAAAAAGGGGGCAGCAGAAGGATGGGAGGGAGGCTGGGGACACGACTCAATATTCTTTCGGTGTGCATGTTAAGATGCAATTAGGAGGATGTGCAGATTCTCAAAAAAGTCTCGTCTAGTGATGTGTGTGCACGCGCTTCTAAGTCACCTGTCAATTTGGGGCAACTCCATTAATTTCATGGGGCTTTCTTAGCACAGGAATACTCAGAGGTGGGCTTGCCAGCTTCTTCCTCCAAAATATAGCCTACAGCACCTGCTATTTGAGAGCCCGCATGGTGCAATGGTTTGAGCTGTGGACTATAAGCCTGGAAACCAGGGTTTGATTCCCCGCTCAGCCATGGAAAACCTCTGGGTGATCTTGTGCACATCACATTCTCTCAGCCCTCAGAAAACCTGTAATAGGTTTGCCTTAGGGTCGCCATAAGTCAGAAATGACTTGAAGGCACACAACAACAACTTGGTATTCATGGGCAGCCTCCCATCCAAGTACTGACCAGGGCTGACCCCACTTTGCTTCCAACATGAGACAGGATCTGGTGCCTTTAGGGCATTTGGGCCCTGCTCCCTGGTGATATGATGGCATTATGATACACCCGGCCTGCCCCTGCTAGACATGCTGGAAGTGGGAAAAGCAGCATTTGATTCTCCATACAGTCTGTAAACCAAAGGACAGGGCGGCAGACTTTTGGAGAAATGTTTTCTCTGGTTCCAGATATCTTCTGGAAGACACACACACACACACACACACACACACACACACACACACTTATGGCAGTCCTTGCAGCCCCTGGAGAGTGTCCAGGAACGAAACAAAAAACAAAAAAACCTGGCCCAGGAACCTGTTGAAGGTTGCTCAGGTTTCAGAATGGTTTTCCTCTTGCCAAAACGGAAGCACCACGTACAGAGGCACCATACCTGTGGATACCAGAAGGGAGGTGTTTTCTATCTTCTGTGTCTCGCTCATGGGTTTCCAGAAGTCATCCGGCTGAGAGCCATAGAAGGAAATAAAGACGCTGGCCTAACTAAGATGGCCTTTTGGAGGAGAGGATTTGTTTTGAGTGGAACCAAAAAAACAAAACAAAACAAACAAAACAAAACCGTTTCGCCAAAATTTCCCCCGCCCGGTCCAAAGAGCGGCCGGCGCTCACCTACATCGAGAGAGAGCGAGAGAGGCCATTTCCGCACTAGCCTGTTATAGTGCTATTATTCCACTTTCCACGTCCTATGGAATCCTGGGGTTTGCAGTTCAGGGAGGGGCTTCTACGGGGCCTGCATACCCCAGGATTCCATAGGACGTGGAAAGTGGAATAATAGCACTATAACAGGCTGGTGCGGAAAAGGCCACAGTGGGACCCTTGTCCCCGGTTCCACCAATACCGTTCCCGCGGGCGCCCCTCCGCCCCTTGTTCCCCCATTCAGCCTCCCGCCCTTTGGCGCACAGGGGTCGCTTCGCCTAAAGCTGGGAAATTCAGCTCAGGCCGCCGCCCCGCCCGCTTCACTTCCCGGAGCTGAGGCGAAGCCGAAGTCCTTGCCGCCGCCGCCGCCGCCGCCGCCCAGCCCTCGCTGGAGAGAGCCAGCCGCCCCCCGCCCCGCGTGGGCTCTTGTGTGCGGGGCAGCAGCAGCAGCAGCAGGAGGCACTGGCCAACGGGCTACCTGGGCGCATCTCCCTCGGCAGCCGCGTTTAGCAGCGGGAAGGAGAACAGGAAGCGTTTGGTTCGGCGGCTTGTGGCCCTGAGGCGACTGGCGGGCCGGCTCGCCTCCCTCCCTCTCGCCCCGGGGAGTCTTCTGCGCGGGCGCCAGCCTCAGGGCGACAAGGAGCTCGGGGGACGCGCGCACGGAGGGAGGGAAGACGCGGGAGGGTCTGGGCACTGCGAGACCCCCGCCGCCGCCGCCGCCGCCGCCGCCCTCGCCTCCCCCTCCTCCAGCGAATGGTCCCTTCCAGCCGGGTGGCCATGTTGCCGCTTAGAATCGCGAGCGCGGGCGAAACCAGGGGCTGCTGTTGCCTGTGAGAGGGGAGGCCGGCCAGAAGGAGTGGCGAGAGGAGCCGCGTCGGGCGCGGGGGAAGGACTGGGCGAGACACAGACAGAAGACACACCGTGAGAGGCGAGTCGTCGCCTCAGCAGCAGCAGCAGCGGGAGCCGACGCCGCTTCGTTCCCTCCGCGTCCAGCAAGGGGGAAAATAAAATAAAGCAGCATGGCCGTAGCGGTGGGGAGACCCTCGGTAAGTCTGGAATGCCTTCCCCGGCTCGGCGGGGGAGCGGTCGTTGGGCAGGGGAGCGTCTGCGTTGCGGTTTTGGAGGGAAATGTTTTGCGGGGCGTTTTGGTGTTCAAAAAGCTTGGGCAGCCGAGGGGCGCGGAGGCATGGCCGTGGCGGGGCGGGCAGCCCATGTGTCTGGTTGCCCGACGGTCTGCGGAGAGGCTGGGCGTGATATAACGGTGGGGACGGGGATGGGGAGGAACCCGCGGGAAGGGCTGGCCCGAGGAAGCCCGGAGGAGGGAGGCGGGAGGCAGCTTGTTGCTTCCTTCTCGGGCCGGGGGTGCGGCAGCCCTGAGAGCCCCCTCCCCGCCGCGGCTTCTTTGCCGGGGGCGCAGAAGGCTCCTCTCCCCCCCTCCCTCGCGCGCGCCTTCTCCCATTCATTGCAAGGGGAGCCCACGAGGTGGGCGCGTGGGCGGGGGTGGGAAGGCCGCCGGTGGGTCTGACTTGGCCGAGGGGACGTCCAGACGTTACGCTGGGCCAGAAGCGCCCCCTCCCCGGTTCGTCTCCCTTCTTCCCTCCTGTGCCAAGCGCGGGATAGGCGCGTATGGATATATCTATACGTCTTGTTTTTGAAAAAGCCGGGAAGGGGGTTTGAGTCCCGTTTTCCAAAAATAGGCTATATGCCGGAAAAGTGGGGGGGGGAGAGGAGGCAGACGAGGGGATGTCCTCCTTGCGCTGTTCTTTTTCCTTGTACAGGGGGAGAGAGGGAGGGAGCGAAACGTGCCTGTGTGGTTGCCGCTGGGGAAGGCGGCAAACTTCGCCCCTTGGGTTTTGGCCGCGGGCGTGTGTGGGGAGGAAACGTGGGCCGCGGTCCCCTGAGGGGGAGAGGCCGCCTCCCTCCCTCTCATCCTCCGTGGGGCTCTGAGTGAGCCGCTGCTTGATGAAATTGAAAATCCCAGCGTGTGGGTGCGGAGGCACCCGCAGAAAAGAAATCTGGGTCCGTGGCAGCCAAGGTACAGTAACTTGACTTGAGGCATCTGATGGACTTTAGTCCAGGTCCGTTTTCTCACTACACTGTTCTGGTGCTGTTCTGGTGTTCCGCTGTCAACATCCCCGTGGAATCCTGGGCTTTGCAGTTTAGGGAGGGGCGCTTAGAATTCTCAGCCAGAGAGCTCTTTGGCCTGAGTAAACTACAAACTCCGGAATTTCGTAGGATGTTGAAAGTGGAATATTGTAACAGTGTAGTGCAGAAATGGCCCAGGAAGGATTGTGCTGTCATAAATCATAGAGTGTATCTTCACTGCACCGTTGTAGCAGTTTGAAACCTCTTTGGCTGTCGTGGGTCCATCCTTTTGGGATCCTGGAATTTGTAGCTTGGTGAAGTATTTTGAATTTTCTGGGGAGAGCTGTGGTGTTGTGAGACGTGCACTTTGCAAATTACAGATTCCAGGATTCCTTAAGCTAGAGCCGTAGCAGTTAAAAAAGCAACAATTTGCTTTAGTTGTGTGGCGTGGTTGCACTCTAAGTGTGTAAGGTGCCACAAGAAGACTCTGCTGTTCAAGAAGGACAGTTGCCTTTTTCATAACAGCGAATCAACTGGTGAGATTAAATGACGCAGCATAAGAACATGGGGAATGATGACAGCATGCTGTATTTATTCCCAGCAGCCCAACCAGTGGGATCACCCTGACAGTCTCTCCTTTCTCCATCTTTAAAACACTTGGTGATCTGGGCTGATCTTGAAAACTTGCCTCTTGTGATCCCAACTTAACTTTTTTTTTAGAACTACATGCCTAAATCTTACCTTAAGGCTATCCTGGAGTTTGTACCCATTTTTTCTGTTTTGTTCCTTTTTTTTTTTTTAAAAGAACAGACTTATGAAATTGAAAGTCCCTTTTTCTTGTCTTCACCATTCCAGTAGCCCTAGAGAAGCTACGCCCGGTCTCTCAACTCCAGTCATGCCCTCTCTGTCTACAGTATGATAGTAACACAACAACCTAATTGAGTTGTTCTGTTTATGCAAAACTTCTCTTAGCAGAGAAGCATAAATACACCATTATCAACAATAATAGCTTGGATTGTGACTGCTTACACTGTAAGACTTGCAGATTTTGGCCCAGTAGTTGAAGAATAATATGTCAGAAGAGAACGTATTGTTGTCCACAGCCCTATGCTTCTATTTGAATTCGTTCTCACTGGTATTTATGCAAGAAAGTTTTAAAAAAAAGTCACTGGGGTCTTAACACAGTTGAAATTTCAGGACAAAACCTGGTTATGAAACAGATGAGAAACAGGCTGTGTGTGTGTGTGGTTTCTGGTGTTTTACTTTATAGGGAAATTACCTTTTAGTCAATATTCCTTAGGAATTTTTGGAAAGGGGGGAGTGCTTTAGGTACATAGGAGTTGTATGTATTCTGTCCTGGTGGCTTCTTGCTGCGTTTCATCTGGGGACAACCTGGTATAAATAATTGGAAGTCTGTCATTTGGGACTACATTCTTGAGAGGTTTTCAAACATCCTCTGTTCAAGCAGCAGCGATGGTAACAGAGTACTGGATGGAGAGTTAACCAAGCCCTCTCCTCTCTTTCCCTCCCTCCCTCTCCCGCCCCAAACTTAATGCAGCAGTTGAACAAATAGTTGTAGTATTCCATGGGGATCAGAGGCAGAATTGTGTGGAAAAACTGCAGAAGCAGTGAGGAGAGAAGGGCTGTAAAAATGGTAAGGTTGTGTTTAGTACAAACTATAATTCCTTGGGCATCTTCTTCCTGCCATTTTCTCTGTGCTAAAGACTAACAGCAGAAAATTCTGCCAATAACTCAGTTCTTTTGTTTGTTTCTTAATGGTTTCTCAGGAGCAGTTTCGCACACACTGAAACATCCAGCGGCTGCAGTTCTGGTTTGCTAAGGCTGGAAAGCAACAAAAGCTCAGATGTTAAAAGATGTGTAGCTGTGTTAAATTTGATTGTAGTGAAAGCAAGGAAGTCTTGTGTATATATGTGGCTTCAAGTCACTTGTCGACTCACAGTGACCCCATTAATTTCATATGGTTTTCTTAGGCAAGGAATACTCAGAGGTGTTTTTGCTAATTCCTTGCTCTGAAATATAGCCAACAGCACCTGGTATTCATTGGCAGTTTCCCCTCCCATCACTAACCAGGGCTGACACTGCTTAGCTTCCACAAGATCAGATAGGAGTTGGTGCCTTTAGGGTATTTAGGCCCTGACCTCCCAGGGTTCAAAAATAGGGTTTCTCTCTCTCTCTCTCTCTCTCTCTCTCTCTCTTTTTTTTTGGCAAGAGAAGGTTGTGGGTTTTTTTTTTTTTGCAAAAAAAAAGGTTTTGTTTTTGCTCCAGGATAACCTCAAATGCACTTGGGATGTGTGAAGGGTATTTCCACCATGTTAGTTTCCCCAGGGTTTAAATAAATACTCTTTTGTAAAATTTTTCCATTTTTCCCCCCTGAAGTGCTCTAAAATATCCACTAGGGGGCATGGGGTGCATTTCCACCACAGTTTTTGCCCCCCCCCCAATTTAGACCCAGAAAAGGGCCTTTTTGAACCCCAGAACATGGTGAGAATGCCCCCTAGAGTCATTTGTGGGCAAGGCTTCTTTTTTTTCAGGAGGCATTGTGGCTCTCCAAGGGCTCCTGGGAGGCAATGCGTGGTCTATTACCTTTCCACGCTTTCCCACCCCTGGTTTAAATACTGGTAATGCCTATTGTGTAAAAAGCCTATTTTGGCTGCTGCATGGAGTTATTAGACAGAGAAGGTGTCTGTTACAGATTTGAACTGGAATTGTGGAAGAAACTGTTATACAGATTGAGGCTAAAGGATTAAGGGGCGTAGGCTTTTGAGGTGTGGGTCTTGAAGATTTTAGCCTTCGCAAATATAGGAAGGCTGCCCCGGAGAAATCCTGAAATGAAATTGGATCTCTAAAGGAGGCTTTTCTTCTATTCAGTCCTTTGGAACTTTTGAATAAATTAGTAACTTTGGAGAAGGCTTGAAGTTGGTTTTGCAGACATGCCAGATGGCTTTGCATAAAGAGATCTCTACAAAGAGAGAGAGAGAGAGAGAGAGAGAGAGAGAGAGAGAGACCCCTTTTATTATGTCTGTAGCATACAGAGATGTTGATGAAAGTAAATGCTGACCATATGAAGGAGCTCATATACATCATCAGGAGATGAGGGCCTGTGTCGGGGGAGAAAGGGACTTGATTGACTTTTTCCTGTTCATTTTTTTTTTAAAGTGCACGCCAGTAAAACAGATGTTGCACATGAGCAAACCACTTCAACATGGCGACTTTCAGAATGTGAAAAAATAGTGCTGTGTTTAATATGTGACCTGATTCCTTTGTTTAGTTACTGTTACTAATTTGTGGTTCTAATGGACTTATAAGTGTTGTTGTTTGCAACAGTATCCTCTCCCTGCCATATACTGATGATGTGAAAGCGGGAGGGGTAGGTTGCATTGATCACTTTAAACTGGGGTGAGGAACTAGAACTGGGTGGAACGATTCTCCCACTCCAAGCCCTCTGTGGGATGAACTTAAAGTTTAAGTGAAGGAAGCAATTTCTCCTACTGCTTTCCTATTGGAACTTGTACCAGTTCTTAAGAATTAGAGTTTGGAATTTATAGGTTTCTGAAGTTTAAAAAAAGGGCCAACAGCACAACTAGCTATACATGAGCCCAAATAGAAGGCATTAGGTTCCCTCTCCTATGGGCAATATGAATAATCTCTTGGCAATCAATCAGGAAACTTTTGTAAACTGGAAAAAATACATTGTTTATTTTTTTCCTTTTTGCCAGGGAGTCACAAGTAATGTTGCATGCATTTGTTCTCAAAAAATAAATAAATTGTGGACTGTTTTGTGAAATTCATGTACTATGATGATGCGGGCACGATTTTGGGTTCTAATGCTTATTTTGAACGTCATCTCAAACCATGTTTAATGAAGCTAAAGTAGTGTTTGAGATGAAGCCTGAACTAACAAACCATGATCAGAGTTGAAAACCACTGTTTGAAGGTAGCATTTCAGACTGTAGTGTGTGCTGTATTTTTTTGGTGGCTTGTCTAAGTGGATGAATCGTAGATTTACTCATTAGTCCATATTCGGTGGCTGCTGAACTATGTGAACTTAGAAACTTGAGTGTCAAGAGAATGGAAAAGAAAATACAGTCATCCCTCCACATTCGCTAGAGTTAGGGGCACAGGACCCCCGTGAAAGTGAAAAAAAACCCCATGAATAACTCTGGGCTCTCCCAAACCATATTTAACACACAAAAAAGTATGATCACCATATTCAGCCCACCATGCATTCCTTTGAGGCATCAGAGGTCCTTCACAAGGCACAAGTGGGTGGCTGGTGGGGCTTACTGCTACCTCCACTACTGCCCCACACCATTTTTAATAGGGACTTAGAAGCCTCATTCACAATTTCTCAGTCTCATGAGGCTTGCAGTCCGTATTAAAAATGGCATAGGAAGGCAGCAGAGGTGACAGCAAATAACCCATGAATAATCAAATCCGCAAAAGGGAAACCCGCAGATGTAGAGGGCTGGCTGTAGTGAAGTAACTCTGAAAGATGACTTGCTTGTTGTGTACAGTACTTAAATTCTTGAAATGGTATGAATTCTAAACTATGGTTAATGCAACCCATGATTTAACATAAAGGCCCTGTTTGGATGATACAGCAAGCCAGGTAAGCATGAAACTTTTGGTTTGACATGCATAAGCTGCTTGCAGCTTCACTGTGCATTGTTTATCATCCAAATGAAGGTGCATTTTTCTTCTGATTTCGTCTCCCCACAGCAAATGAAAGAATCCTAAAATAACCCTTGTATTCCTTCATTGGTTTGCTGGAAGAGAAAGTAATCAGAGAAGAAAACACACTTGTATTTGGAGAACGTGATAAACAAACCATGAGAAAACTTCATTTGTTTAGCAGCATGTAGAATCCGAGTGCCATTTTTGGATCCTCCCAGCACTACAAAGGGGGATCCATGTAAGCTGTTTTCCTGAAACTACAAGGAGCATTCTGGTCATTTCCAGTTGATTATTGTTTCAGGTAGGACCCTTTAAAACACCAGTTGTGTGCCAAACGACGCACCCTAACATTGTTCTTCAGTTGAAAATTTCATCTTGTCAGCTGAAATTCTTTAAAGAGATGGGGTTCAGGTGCTCATGGACTATACAGGAGACCCCCGAATTGCATTATTCTTGTTTACCGTTCAGCTGCTTCTCCTGAAAGCAGGAGAAATGCAACGTTGTTCTTTGGATCCTAAACTGATTGTGTCATCTGAACTGGCTTGACTCCCAAATGATATCTGCTCCTAGGCTTTGGAACTGGCACCTTCCCTGCCATCTTTTCAGTGGCAGCTTGAGAAGTTTTTATTTATTTCATCAGGCCTTTGACTGTACAAGGGAACTGGACCTTGCAGAATTGTGCTGTACAATCTATTCTGTGTTTATTTATCGCTTTTAGTAGTAAGGTTTCACTGGTTTTGATTTTATGGATAGTTCAATCTTTTTTTTTAAAAAAATTGTTTGATATATTTTTCCACTGTGTGTCTTTTAAGTCTGTCACTTTGAATCCCAAACTAGGGAAAAGGTGATAAATAAATATCTGATCAGATATTTTCAAAAGGTTTAATTACGTAGTTACCTTCAGGGTAGCTCAGGTAGAGTGCAAAGTTTGCACGCAGGAAGTCCCACGTTCTGTTCCTGACATCTTTCGCTAAAAGGATCTCAGGAGGTAGAGCGTGGGGGTGGGGGAATCTCTTGCAAACTGAGACCCTGGGGAGTTGCTGCCAGCTAGAGGAAATGGCTAAAGGAAATAGATAGAGCAATGGTCTGACTCAGACTAAGGCAGCTCCTCATGTGGTATTAATTAGTTCCCTGACAAAGGGCAAATGTAGCATTAGAAGTGCATATTTCAGTGCAGTATGTTTTCTGTAAAGTTGTGCATGTTTCTCTCTACACTTAGAGTAACAAGGCTAGTACCTCTGACAGCAATCTCTGGCAATCACATCTTTGGATATGAGGACATGCATCATGTAAAAACTGTTTTCATTTCTGCAGTATTGGTGTTGTGTGCCTTTGAATGGTTTCCATCTTATGGTGACCCTAAGGCAAACTTGTCATGGTTCTTTGGAGGCAGGGAAGATTTGTTCGGGGGCGGGGGCGGGGGCGGACGTCATTGCCTTCCTCCAAGGCTGAGTGAGGGTGACTTGCTGAAGTTCACCAGTGGGTTTCCTTGCCTGAGCAGGGATTTAAACCCTGGCCTTCTGAGTCCTAGGGCCTTTCCACACTAGACTGTTTTAGTGCTATTATTCCACTTTCAACATCCTGTGGAATCTTGGGGTTTGCAGTTTAGGGAGGGGCATTTAGAATTCTCAGCCAGAGAGCTCTTTGGCCTCAGTGAACTACAAACCCCAGAATTCCACAGGATGTTGAAAGTGGAATAATAGCACTATAACAGTGTAGTGCAGAAATGCGCTTAGTCTGATACCCAAACCACTATACTATGCTGACTTTCCAATATACTTCATTTGCTATTGTTATGTATGTGGTATACTTTATGGACAGTCCTTTTTATGGCGTGACCCTTGGTTTCACAAAGCAGTTTTTCCCCATTCTCCATTTTAAGTTGAAGCCAGTTGGTATGAGCAAATGGTGGCCTTCTAGCCTCTCAGGGTTGTGACATATATTGGTGCCCTTTATCTAATCCTTTCTTACTGTGTCTTTACTGAGATCTGGCTGTTGTACCACTGACCTGATGAGCAGGTTAATCGGGTTAATAGTTAATAAACTGCTAGATGCAAAAGGACTAGATTCCCCTTTTACCTGATTATTTGTTGTGAGGAGGGGGTATGAATTAAATCCAAGAGGAATCAAACAACAGTTAGTTCAGCTTCGTTAAGTGAGCTTAAATAAACCTCCTTTGAGTAATCAAATTTGCATGCTGAGGTAGCTCTGGCAAGATGACAGTACCCCCATTATAAAAACACACATACAAAGTAACTGGGATAAATGTTATCAAGCAAACTACTCAGTTTGGTGGATAATAACATTTGCTCTAGTTACTTTTTACATTATCTAAGTATAACATTTCCCTCATTTGTAACAAAACAGTTACCACTCTGTTCCAGTCTGCAGAAGTGATCTGGTTATGTGTGTTTAAAGAAAACAGCTCTATTTTATTTTTATTTTAAGCTTTAGTCTTCAGTCTTTCCAAACTAGAGACCCACCTTTAACCCAGCTTTTGCAGGAGACCCACTTAATACTTTTACTACATTGTCGTTTTCTATCTTTCCTTCCTTTTTTCATTTCTTTTTGCCTCTAACCAAATTTTTCTGCCCTCTTTTTCCTGTCCATCTTCTAAACAAGCAAACAACTTAAAAAGAAAATGATGCAATGGTGACATCTTGGGTGAACCAGCTTGGATGAAGGGAAAGTCCAGTTCTATGATCAAGAGCCAGCATGTAAAGGCCAACATTTTTAGGGCTGTAACTTGGGTAATCCTGGTTAAGTCCTAAAATTCTTGCTCCTTGGTGGGGGCAGGACCACTACGTGAAGATGTAGGCTCCATGGGCTCTATTTGTAAATGAGATATAGATTTCTACCAGCATGCCATCATTTGTTTGTCCTGTTTCTGAGTTTTTGTTTGTTTCATATTTTAATCCTCTTGGCCTGTACTTTCCACAATTTTACAAAAAGTTTCTAGCCTTCATGCTAGATCCAGTGTTTCTTCTTTGAGTGTGTGTGTGCGTGTTAACATGCAGTCTGCTAATCATATAAAAACAGGGTATGCATATTAGCTACTTATGGGTGGGGGCCTTGCAGCAATTTGTTGTTGTTTTTGTCATGTACCTTCAAGTTCTGATCTGTGGCAACCCTATCATAGGAATTTCTTGGCAAGATTTCTTCAAGGACTGTTTTCCATTGACTTCCTTTTAAGCTGAGAGAGTGTGACTTGCCCAAGGTCACCCAGTGGGTTTCCATGGCTGAGCAGGGATTTGAATCCTGTCCAGCACTCAAACCACTATACCATACAAAATAAAAAATAGCACTAAGTATAAGAACATAATAAAAACATTGCTGTGTGATACTGGGGTTCTGTCTAAATTACACCTTAGGAAAACTTTTTTTTTAAAGTACTACTCTCAGGATCTCAACAAGAATGGCCCCTGTCTGAACATCTTCGTATTTTACTGCTCATTCATTATTAGTAGTGTGTTTTAAAACTATTTTAATTGGTATTTTAATAGAACTAAACTATTGGAGGAAATCTCTCTCTGCCTCAGTTTTTTCATCTGTGATATAGTAACTAAGCTGACGAGTCATAAGAAAACAACAACAATAGTTAATATCAATTATATAATTTCCACATTTCAATCTATATAATTAACTGAGTTTTCATTGAAGCCGTTTAAGTTTCTTGGAGTCCCCACTCTAGAGTGAAGGGAGGATATACATCAAATAAAGAAACAAACTATGCAAAACCCAGTTTTAGCTGGTTTTTTTGGATATTGTTAGCAAGATAGTTTCTGGATTGCAAATGAAGGCACCGTTTCAGTGCCCACACCCCCTGCTGCCATGTCTCTGCTGAAAGAGACACAGCGTCGGATATATATGCATACCCAAATTGTGACTCTGGAGACCAGGGTTTGAATCCCCACTCGGCTGTGGAAATCTACTGGGTGGACAAGTCACATTCTCTCAGTCTCAGAGAAAGGCCAAGGCAACAAATCTTGGCAAAACCCCTCTCATGATAGGTTCACCTTAAGGTCTCCATAAATCAGTTTTCAAAGAGGAGAGACGTGATGGCTAGAAAGCACCTCCCCTTGTTAGTGACACCTTATTGTTGTGTGCCTTCATGTCACTGGGATAACAGTGATGAAAATATAGGTTCCCTGCCTACTGGCATGTTGGTGGCCTCTTCATTGCGGTTGATCTTATCTAAGAACTGGTTGGCAAAGGACAACTCTTTAGATATCTCGTGCTTTGCAAATCATATGCAAACAGCCTTGAAAAACATTGCACCTGAGAAGGCTTGGATGTTCTGTCTCATCCGTGTAGGGTAATCGTTACTGGATGAGCATGCACATGTGATCCAGCATTAAAGGTGTGTCTAGAGAAAATCATTCATATGATCTTCAGTTTGGTGCTTGAAAGTACAGAAAGCAAATTAGGTATGGAAGAGCTTGTATGTGTGTGTGTGTGTGTGTGAGAGAGAGAGAGAGAGAGATTGAGGGCTTCACGTCTTGATATTATATTCTGGAACAATAGCTTTGTAAGTTTTACAATTCATTCTCCTCCCAGAATAGCAGTTCAGATGGATTGACAAGAACTGCTGCAGGATATGTGGAAGATGACTCACATTGCCTCATGAACAGAGCCAGTTTTTTGGACTACAAGTCCCAGAATTCCCCAGCCAACAAGCCTAAATGTCCGTGATGGCGGCAGGTTCTGGGAATTATAGTCCAAAAGATGTATTTCCGCAGCAATACTTTCTGCTTTTGACTCTTTTCAAAATCCCAGGACTTTACCATTAGAAACAACAGGGAGGCTTGGCTTTTGGGTGATTGGCCTCATAATGTGTTTATGGGCTTGCCAGAGCCATCTGGCTGAAGACTAAAGGCAAGAGATTTTTATTCACATCTGGCAGCGCTCTTCTTTTATCGATAGCGCATCTTTACTACCACTTTTTAGCAGGGCTGCAATCTGATTAAAAACAGTTTAATTATATGATTTTTAGAAAATATATTTTATCTGTGTGTATCAATGAAAATAGTATTTCTGAAGCAGCAAGCGTGCTTCCTTTGGGATTTTCTAGATCAGTGGTTCTTAATCTGGGGTCTGCAGAGCCCTCACAGGGGGCCAGTGAAACTGCTGCTGGACGCCAACAGCAGAGGCAGCAACAGGGACATGACAGTGTGTGTGCGCGTGCAGGTGCTGAAACTGTTCCCTTGTTTGCAAATGAAGGAGCAGCTTGGGTGCACACACATGTGTGCTGCCATGTCTCTCTTGTCAGGAATGTGGCAGCAGGAGATGTGGGTGCTAAGAGGCATGGTGACAGGCTCGCGTGCACACCCAAACTATCTTGTTTGTAAATGAAGGAGCAGTTCCAACACCTGCCCCCCCTGCTGCCACATTCCTGATAAAAGGGACATAGTTGCAGGCATGTGCACACATCCAAACTGCTCCCTTGTTTGCAAATGAGGGAGCAGTTTTGGTACCTGCACACAGACCCCACTGCCGCATCCCTGACTAAAGGAATGTGGCAGCAGGCATATGAATGCCCCCAAATTATGATCAGGGTTTGAATTCCCACTTGGCCATGGAAACCTGCTAGGTGATCTCAGACAAGACATATTCTCTAAGCCCCAGAGAAAGGCAAAGGTGACAAATCTTGCCACGAAAACCCCATGATGGGTTTGCCTTAGAGTTGCCATAAGTCAGTTTTCAAAGAGGAGAGACGTGGTGGCTAGAAAGAACCTCCCTCTGCCAGCAGCACTCTGTTGTTTTGTGTCTTCAAGTCACTTTTGACTTATTGCAACCCCAAGGTGAACCTATCACATGAGTTTTTGGGCAAGATTTGTTGCTTTTTCTTTTTGCTTCTGCTTTCCTCTGAGGTTGAAAGACTTTGACTTGCCCACAGTCAGCCACTCTCTGAGCAGAGATTTGAATCATAGTTTCCAGAAGTCATTAATTAATGAATAAATATTTTACTACTTAAATATATGTTTAAATATTTAAATCTTGAGTTAAGTCTTGGGGGGTCCCTAGCAACAAATTATATTTACAGGGGGTCCCTGGTAAAGAAAAGATTAAGAACCACTGCTCTAGATGATATTCATATATGCTGCAGAAAGCACCTTGTTAGGCAAGTTCTGTTGTTTTAATCGATTGGTCTAGTGGAGGGATGAGCATCATGTGGCCCTCTAGACTGGACTACAAGTCCCAGCTGCCCTATGCAAGATGGCCAGTGATGAGGAGTGCTGGGAATCACACTTCAATAGTATCTGGGTTGGTACATGATTCCCACTTCTGATATAGCAGGCAAGGCAATTAAGTATTTCAGCCTGACCTTTTAGATATAAGGGCACTGGTAATGCCTGTGATCAAGCAGGATTTCTTTGTATGGGCACAAAGTACTAAAGCATAATTTGGAGGTGTAATATGTGTTTTGCGTGTGTGTGTGTGTGTGTGTGTGTGTGTGTGTGTGTGTGTTTTAATGCAAAAAGACCCATGCTGTGAGCAGCCTTCACTATTATGGAGTTGGTATCTTACAACATATAGTCAATTATTCTTTGAAAATAGAACAGCCTGTGTTTGGTTTCTAGCTAGCATATGAATTTGCAGAGTTCTTTGAGCTGCTAACCCCAGAGAAGCTGTGGAGTGTCAAGGAGCGTGGGAAGTTCTTGAACATCTTCCTGAGCATGATCTTGGGGAAGTGCCAAACTCAGAGCCTGTGTTCAGACCCTTTCAATGCTGATAATTAGTGAGCAGTATTGCTCTTTTGTGAACATTTCTGAACAAACACATTTTAATTTTAATAATAATTCCTGTCTTCTCTGATATAAACTTTTCTTCTCCAGCAAAAAACTTTCCTGGATTACTGCCTGAACTTGAAAGAATTGATGTCTTGTGGTGCATCTGTGTGCATGCACGCTACTTCATTCATTGGAAATTGTTCTCTTCTCTGGAAGCTGCAGATTCAGGGTAGCTACAAAGGGTCTCTTTCTGAAGGGGCCAAAGAGTTCACATATTCTGACGGTTGCTGGGAACACAAGAACCCACACCTTCTCTTGTGAATCTCTGGATAACTTGGCAGTCTTTAGATTTCTATAGGAAAGCATTTGCTGGTGGTAACATTTGCCCTTGTTCCGCCCATCAGTTGCATTCTTTCAGCTCCAAGTCCTCTCTGAATTATAGAAGATTGCCACTGGCTTTCCTAATAGTACATTTGAGTTTTTCTTTTGAATGGTGGAGGCAGGGGGAATTTATTGTAATCTCTTGTCCATGAAACTTCTGCCTGACCCAGCAGCACCCCCGTTAAACTCTTACAAGCCTGGAAAGTTTTTTAGTTTCATATTCCACTTTCTCTAAGGTGTAGCATATTTTTATCATTTTTAAGTTGACATTTTGCAGAACAAGTCCAATTAGTTCTGCACTCTGCACTTTATGATCTCAGCACACCCCTTTTGTTATAGCTCTGACCATGAAGTCAAGAAGGATAGGAGGAACAACAGCGTTGTGTTAAAAAGAGAGCCATTGAATGCCACTGGACTGCAGAATTGAGGCTATACTAATCAGTTATTATTTGTGGTCACCATTGATTCTTTTCCCTTTCCTTTAGTCCTATGGCATATACCAGAGGGCTGGAATTGGGGAGGGTTTCTTTTTGTCTTCCTTTGACTACTACTAATTTTGCAGAAAGCACAAATGTTGCCTTGCTTCAGTCTCTTGAAAAAAGAACACACCAATCCTCACCAAAAAAACAACCATCCCACCTAGCTTCCAGTCCATTAAGAAAAGGAGAAAACCTACTATTTTGCTCCAGGTTTTTCAAGTTTGCAGCAAGACTGCAAAGTAAAAGGTATGTGTGTCTCTTTTGCTTTCATATATGCCTTCTCTTGGGTTCTTTAAAATGCAGGAGAAGGGAAAGTCAGAGAAGGGGTTTCTGTTTGGGCATATCATGTGAGACAGCCCACCAGAGAGGTAAAGAGATATATGTAGGTGGGGATTTATAGCACTCTGGACAGTATGCCTGGGAAGTTGTCACAAATTCATGATCTACAAGCCTTATCTTATCAGTCATGCTATGATAGAAATTCAGAGTGTCACAAATCTATCACCAGAATAGTAATGGGAGAATTCCCCAAAGGTTACTACTGCCATTTCAATAGGAGTCTCCAGAGTTGAGAGAAGCTCCCATAATCCCCCAACCAACAGAGCTACCAGGTGGAAACTGTGGTCTGAAAGGAGAGTTTTAGATACCTTTATGCAGTCATCAGGAGCTGGAGCAGGTACTAGGAGCCCTTATTTGATATACAAACAACTTCTGTGCCTGAAAAAGAGAATCAGTCATGGGGGTCTGATGTTGCAGGGTATCTTCTGCATGCATGGCTTTGATCAAGCAAAGCATGTATGGGACTGTGTGATCTACCCGCAGCATAAGGCTTACCAGCTTCTCTTGTAAGGACTATGATCCACCCATTTGCCAGATAGTGGAGTGGCAGATTCCTCTGTACAGAATGGTGGTTAGGTAGTGTTGTTAGGTATGGGGAAGATGTCCCTGGACCTCTATGTGTGTTGGCTTTTTTCAGCAGACTGGCCTTGGACAAGCCACCTGAAGGTAAAAGCAGGGAAAGACTGCATTCAGACAGTGGGTGGAGCTAAGGTCACGGGATGTGGCCAAAGCAAAATGTAGCTTCGCAATGTGAGAACATCAGGGGATTTTAGTTTTCGTTTTAGTTGCACTGAACGGAGTGAATAGCTAATGCAACCTTCTCTAGCCTCACCACCCTCCCGAGATGGTAGACAGCAGCTCCTGTAATTCTTCGGATAGCTAGCTAGCTAGCTGTTCCATTCTAGCATCTCTGGATTACGCTGGATTGGGGAAGTCTGACTAAGTGGGTCAGGGATCAGCAGCTAGCCTTTGTTATTCTCTTCCTATTCTGCCAGCTACAAGCAGTCCCTTGAAGCAACCCAAGGTTGGCATGGAGGACAGTGATGATCCTGTGCCAAGCAACTGCTCATGTGGTGGTGGTGTGAGAGATAAAAGATGATTTGTCAATGTCATTCCACCTCCAAGGCTGTTTCTGTGGAAGGCCATAGTGAGAGGGATGTCTGTCTCTCTTTCTCTCTCTCTCTAATTGTCTGTCTGTCTGTCTATAGTAGCCTATGGAATATTTCTTGGTCAAATATCTGTTTGAGCTTTGTGTGAAACAGGGTTCCACTGGAAACAATAGAATATGCTTCCCTCTCCAGAATTCCAGCAAAGGAGTGGGAGAGAAACATGTGGGACCTGCAACACAATGCTGCAGCATTGTCATGTTCCTCTTTGGGTTGCTATCCAGGCACACCTCCTCTTCAGAATACTTTGTGACTCAAAGGGATAGAGGCTGTTGAAACTGTAAAGATGTTTCAGAATTCAAGATAGGTTTAGATTGTGTGGAGCTATTCCAGTTGCAAAAGAGTTGCTTGGAATATTTGTAATATGAAAAGGACCATGTTCCTTGTTGCAAGAACTGCTTTGGCTACTACTCTATTTCTGTGGATACCATCATAGTGCTGAGCATGGCTTACAAAGCCCTGTATTCTGAAGGACTGTTTCCCCATATGAGCCTGTTAGGCTTTAAGATCTTCAGGAGATGTTCTTCCCCTGGGCCCTGCCCGTTCACAGACCAGTTTGGGCCAGAAGGGACAGCGTTCTTTGTAACTGCTCTCAGCCTGTGGAACTTCTATCCAAGAGAGGTTGGGTTATTTTCTTTCCACAGACAGGAAGAGGCTTTATTTAAATTCAAACAGGTTTTGGGCAAATGACTAGATGCTGAGAAAGGGCACTGAATAAGAAGGTGGGTTGTACATGTTCCCTTTGATTTTTAAAAAATAATTCAGTTACTGTTTTTAAGACAATAAGTAATTATATTTGGATTATTCTAATTTATTAGTCTGGAATCCTTTTGGCTGGAGCTTACACATATGTAAGCTTCCCTGCAGAAGTGGTTGGGCGTTTTTGTCTAATGTACAGTGGCCATGTTCAGTTCAAAATTGCAGAAGCTGAGTTCTGTATGCAGTGTTATGGCACATGGATATACATTGTGCATGGATGCACAGTGCCCTTGTTTTGTTGTACATTCAGATGCACAGCTTGGTTCAGTTGTGCAGTGTTGCCATTCAATACGAGGGTTGTGTAGCATAATCCTTACATAACTCTGTACATGGAGATTTATGCTGTGAGGCCCCAGTGTAGGATCTCAGCCACTATGGTTTTAGTTGCAATTTTTATAAACCAGCTTGGGTCTCAACATTGGGAGGAAGGTGGGATGTGAATTTTTTTACCAAAAATTAATATATTAAATCTATAATATACTTGTTCAAGTTGTTCCTGACTTATGGCAACCCTAAGGGGAACCTGTCATGGAGTTTTCTGGGGCTGAGAGCTTGTGACATGGCCTGGATCACCCAGTGGGTTTCCATGGCTGAGCAGAGACTCAAACCCTGGTTCACAAGGTTGTAGTCCAGTGCCCAAACCACTACATGCTTTGCACTAAACCATGGATTGGAATTACACCTGAACTAATCAAGTGTGGCTTATAGCCATTGAGCTACATCTAGGAGTAAACTGGCTAAATTGACTTCCATGCACCAGGGTAAAACAAACAAAATAATATGCAAGGAGTCTTGATATTTACAGTGCTCAAACCACTACATATATTTGTGGAGATTGTACAGTAGTCTCCCTTTATCCTTTGGGGATACTTTCCAAGACCCTCCATTGATGCCTGAAACCACAAGTAGTACCTGTCCCTATAGAACCCTATAGTGTGATAGCCATATCAAAACACAACAACAAACAACAAAATATCTAAACACAACAAACTTGTCAAAACCCTTCTGTGAGTCTTTTGCAGCTCTCTGTGGTCCCAGCAAAACTAGAGGACTATTTCCAGTGACACCAGAGTTGTTTCTGTGTTGGCGGAGGGATGGTTATGGTGGGAGGTGGGCAGGCAGGCACATAGGTGAGGTGCTAGCTGTGTGGGTGCTGTCTGTTTATTATTTTCAGACCATGGTTGACAACTAAAACCTCAGAAAGTGAAACCATGGGTAAGGGGGATCCCTGTATAATCTAAAATGAATAAATAAATCTCTCCCCAGTCCCCTGCACCTGAGTTGATCAACATTCTAGGCCCAGTAAACATGCTCAGACATCAATCAACTATCTTTTGGGCTTCCCCTAGTGGTTGGGGGATACTTCTGCAAACTTGGAGGTTCCCCAGAAACTGTTTATACCTGCCTTTTATAGGCGTTAATGGTGTATCCCTGTTGCATAAGCATCTACACTTGGGAAATGAATTCACTGCTTGACTGATGATGCCAGAGCATGCTGCTGAATCTCTCAACACAATTGCTTGTATGTGTAAACCACCACAGCGTTACCCGCTTCTTGATTGGCAACTGCTCTCTTCATTCATGTTTGCTACTTGGGCTTTGAACACAATTCTGCTGGAACTGGGAAGAAGCAAAATGTGCCAGGGAGCTTAGTTGGGAATAGATCCAAGCTGATGACCTTTCATGTGAGTAGCTTGTAGGCTAATTTCACTACAGTCTCTCAGTTCAACAGAAGTCAGTTGGCCCTGATTTTTTTTCTCCTGTATTTGATGAATTTGCTTTTTTAAAAAAAACAACGGAGTGAAAGGTTTGGGCAGGCTGCAGTCTTGAAAATTGCTGCTATGCCAGTAATAAATTCCTTTTATTTGGGTGGTCTGTACTTTTGGTGCAATATTTTTGAAGAGTGTGGAGTTGGATTTGTTAGGAGAATACTTTACCATGCAGGTGTCTGCTTCCTTTTTCTGCAGATTCCATATTCTTGGGGCTAGATGTAAACAGTGGAAACCTACTAAGATTTAGTCACTGATTAACTTGGTAGAACTCCTTGTCACAGAAATTTGCAATGGTCACCAGCTCAGATGGCTTAGAATGGCTTAGAAAAAAATCAGAGGAGAATTCTGTCAGTAGGAGTTAGCTGGTTTAGCTAGGAGTTGAAGTTCTGTCTTTTTTAAAAAAGAAAGAAAGACTGTAACAATGTGACAAATGCTGAGAAAAAAATCTGAGGTGAATATCTCCATTGTGAGTCCTGCCATCATCACAGGTTGAGCTAGAGCAGAAGCAGGTACACGTGGAAAGTTGGACAACAATTTTCAGGTCCTTCTGACCTCTAGTAGGCCACACACACACATGCACACACTATTTCTCAAAACATTCTGATCATGGTTGCTTCTGATTCCTTTTGGTTAGGTACGTTTCAGCTGTTTTGGTGTAGAGTGCCCCCATCCCAGTGCTGGTTTATTGTAAAAATATGTCTCCATTTTTGAGGCTGAATTTTTCAAACTGATTTTGAAAGGGGTGAGGTAAGGCCTAGGACAGGACTGGGTGGAAGACAAGGTTTGCATGGGGTCACTCAAGCTGCATGAAGCCCATGGAGTAGATGATTCTCTCTTGTGGACTAGCAAGGGGAACTTGTCGATACAGCATGGTCATCCTTTACATAATATGGCTTTCATAATTCGTGGAGTAGCTGTTACTTTTATGGATACTATGGACTGCTAACAAGATGAGTGAATTGGTCCTAGAGCAAATCAGGCCTGAACTCTCACCAGAACCAACAACTGTTGTACAACTTTCACAAGGGTTCAAGGTGCAAGACCTTCACAAAAGTGGGAAAAGTGTCGTGTGAGCCTTCCTTCCTTCCCCCTACCATACCTATGCATTTTGCCCTGGATCTGAGAACTCACACAAGCCTCCCTGCCAATTCTTTTCCATTTTGCCATGACATAAGTTCTCCATACTGGGGCAAAATATATAGAAATGGCAGGGGGAGCTCCAGAGGGGAAAAAGAAGGCTCGTGTGAGCTTTCCCCCTCTCCCCTTTCCCTTCTGTTTTGCATGGGAAGGGGAAGGAGGGAGCTCCAGAGGGGGAAAGGAAAGCTTGGATGAGCTTTCCTCCCTCCACCTTTCCCTTCCGTTTTGTTTCGTCACGAGTTCTTTGCGCACGCTTGCAAATAATCAACCCATGAATGTGGAGAGAGGAATGTACTTTGGACATACCATGAAACAACACAACTCGTTGGAAAAGATGTTGCTTAGCAAAGTGGAAGACAGTCAGAAAAGAGAAAGACCATATTACCAGTGGATTGATTCAATCAAGGAAGCCGCAGCAATAAGTTTGCAAGACTTCAGCAGGACAGTTGATGAGCTTGAGGCGCTTGGAGCTCTTTCATTCATAGGATTGCCATAGGTCAAAGTCAGCTTAACAACAAAAGGCAACAATTCAGTGTGGGCAAAAGACCAAGTTCCCAGTACAGTTTTCATGGCAGAATTTACCAACTATCAGTATTTGCAGTTGTGTGCTTTCAAGTTATTCCCAACTTGTGGTGATCCTAAGATGACCTGAGGATGTCACGCTGTCTCAGCCTCAAACAGCAAGGGCAAACCCCCTCTGAATAAATCTTGCCCAAAAAACCCTCTGATAGATTTATCTTACAGTCACCATAAGTCAGAAATGACTTGAAAGCACACAACAACAACCACCACCACAACAACAAAAGATTTGTTCGGAGGAGGTTTACCTTTGCCTTCCTCTGAGGCTGAGAGAGTGTGACTGCCCAGGTTGGGTTTCCATGGCCAAGTGGGGGATTTGGTCCTTGGTTTCCAGAGTGATAGTTCAGTGCTCAAATCATTAACCACGGTAGATCTTGGTATGTCACTGCAGGGGCGTAAATCAGTTTTCTACAGGTACAGAGGTCCCTCCCTTATTGTGACTTGCACATGCATGAATGCAAGGTCACAGAAAGCGTCGTGTCCCACAGTTAATGGATGCAGTGGGGTGCGTACACATCACGTCCATAGACTATAATGGGATGGGAAACTTCACATTTTTTGTTTTGTACTGTAGTTCCTGAAACAGAATCCTTGCATATACAGAGGGCACAATGTAGTTGTAATTGCTACTCTAGCAGTGTCTCTTAGGGCCTTTCCCCGCTACACTGTTACAGGGCTATTATTTAGCTTTTAACCTCCTGCAGAATTCTGGGGTTTGTAGTTTACTGAGGCCAAAGAGTTTTCAGGCTGAGAATTCTAAATGCGCCTCCCTAAACTGCAAGTCCCAGGATTCCATAGGATGTTGAAAGTGGAATAACAGCACTAGAACAGTGTAGTGCGGAAATGGTCCTGAAACTTCCTTCATTTTGACTGGGACCAGCCCATTACAAAATCTCAAAAGGAATGTGTCTTCCATCACATCATATTGAAAGCTGTTTCTACAGTGCTTCAGATTGAGAACCTTAAATTCACTGTTATCTTTCTCTCGTACTTTCAAATCATTTGCAATGTGGGAAAGCTGGCATTCTTAAGGTCCCATCCTCCCTGCTTATATATAATCTTTCAAGAGAATTTCCAAAATATTGTAGGGCAATATTGAATTAAGGGAACTGCCAGTGTTTTTCATGTTAAAGAACATCCTTTTTTTTTTTTGGCTGTAAAATGCTTTCTATGCAAGATACAAGCTTACTCTCACTGTGCTTTATCAGCCTCATTAATATTGAATACATGTCACTTTCATATGGTAGTTGATGCAAAGCAGGAGTTTTCTGCAAATATCTTGACAACTGTGGGTGTAGAATTACCCGTAGTTCTGGAGGAAGCAGCTGCTATATATAAAAATAATTGGCATTTTTTTGCTAGCATGTGACCTGATTTGTTTTTTCCCCCCACTTTCTTCATTCTTTTTTTAAAAAAGAACTTAGGTTAAGGTATAACAGATGTAGACTTTATTGGTTGATGCAGAACTCCTGTTCAGGCATTCATCTGAATACATGAGGGCTAAAAATGTACCGAGCAGCAGGAGTGTGCTTGCACATCTGGCTGCTTATGTCTCTATATTTACTCAAATGCGGAAAGGGCAGAAGATAATTTCTAAGTGTGCTCAGCCTATAACTCTTAAAAATCCTCTTTTCTTGAATGCAAAATTATCTGAAGAGGAGCCTGACTATGTGAGGGTGTTAGGAGCTAGATTGCCTATCCCGCCCCCATTTTTGGAACCCTTTCATACTTCACAATGACAATACTATGACTCTACTTTAACTTGTATAGCTGTACCTTGTGGAATCATGGGATTTGTAGTCTGGAGAAACACTGCTCCAGCCATGAATTCCAAAGACTATCCCCTAAACTGCAAATCCAAAGATTCCATAGGACAGAACCACAACAGTTCAAGGGGAATCATAGTGCTATAATTATGTCGTCCTTGCCGTTTAAGTTGAATGCCCAAAGAGGGCTAGAGGAATGGCACTATCTTGAATATGTTTACATAGAAGTAAATGTCAGTTCAGAGGGATTTACTCTCTGGATAGGTTGTGTAGGGTTATAGCTGCAATGGTTAGTGAAAGTCTTATGAAGTCCAAACCTGCTTAAATTCCACATGTCAGTGCACCCTTACAATTCATGGTTCTCTTGTATTTGCTTTGTAAGCGTTGTGGTCATTAATATGTGATGCAAAACTGCTCTGTCAGAGAGGCTTATAGTAATCATATTCTTGAGGACAAATGCAAGACATGATGTAGGTCAGTGCATAGTTCTGTCTGAATTATATATCTGAATGAAACATTGCATGCTCACTTTTTTTTTGTTTTCTGTCTTTCATCCAAGTCCAGTGGTATCTCATCAGGCACTTTTCTGATAGACTGCCAGCTTCTGCTACTTAGTGTTACTAGATCAGAAAAGGAGGGGAGTTGGTGCCCTATATGAGGGAATCAAGAGATGGCACCAGAAGCCTTGGTTCCACTACTTTAACGCTGTTCAGGCACATGGCTGCTGAGTGGGCAACAGTGCCAACCATAGGTCATAATATCGGTGTAGACCAGGCATGGAAGGTGTCATGCTACAAGCATGCAACAAAATATTATTTCTTTCCTACAATCCCCACTTTGGCTGTGCTTCAAAGGAGTACATAACTAATTCAGTACACTCAGTGGGGCCTTGGACACTCTCTCTCTCTCTCTCTCTCTCTCTCTCTCTCTCTCTAAATATAAATATACACACACACACATATATATTAGAAGAGCAGTTTCAACTCTCATCTCACAGTGGAAAATACTTCTCTAATGGAAGGCAGTTCTCCCAGCAACTTGTGACATGACATGGGGGGCTGTTCTTCAAAGGGAGAGAGAGAAAAGAAATGAAAATTACCACTCAACGGGCATAAAGTATTGCCTTAGATCTTGGCCATGGCCTGCTGAATCCTCATGCTTTTGACTTCCTGTCATTCCAGAAGGACAAACCATAAAGCTTTCAAATGACATCTGTAAGATCCTGAACGGCACTTGGTTATACAGTTGAAAGATCTGGAGGCTGTGTTCACATTTCTCCTTTTCAGCCTTGTTCCCCTTTTCCATACTGCATTTAGCTCCCACTTTTCAGCATTTATGATCAGCTCTAGGGTTTTTTTTTTCTCCAAGCCTCTTCCACTTCCCTCCCATCTGCTTAGATTTGGGAAGGAGACCACAGATCAGATGATGTGGGGGCAGATCAGCAATATCTTGGAGGATAGGATGGGGGAAAGAGGCCAAGGACTGCTGTTTCTAGTAGCAAATGTTTCATTAAAACCAGAAGTCCTCTCTAAGGCCCATTTTTACCAGCCTCAATCACTCCTATTAATCCTAAAAGAGTCAGTTGGCGAAAGAATTGCATTGTCCCTGCCAACAGCAAATATAGCCATTTGCACCTTAGGAAAATGCAAATCTCCAGCAATAGATTCTGGGCTGCCTCAGTAGGAGCATAGTGTCTAGGTGAAGGGAAGTGGTAGCATCACTCTCTTCTGCTGTGATCAGATCTCATTTGGAATACTGTGTCCAGTTTTGAGCACCATAGTTCAAGAAAGATATTGTCAAGCTAGAATGTGTCCAGAGAAGATGATGAAAGGTCTGGAAATCAAACCTGATGAGGAACAACTTAAGGAGCTGAGTATGTTTAGCTTGGAGAAGAGAAAGACTGAGAGGTTACATGATAGCTATCTTTAAATATATGAAGTGATAAAATATAGAAGATGGAGCGAGCTTGTTTTGTGCTGCTCCAGAGACTAGAACGTGAACCGCTAGAGTCAAATTACAAGAAAAGAGATTCCCCCTAAACATCAAGAACTTTTTTTGTTGTAAGAGCAATTCAACAGTGGAATAGATTGTTTCAGAAGGTGGTAGATTCATTGAGGGTTTTTAAACAGAGGTTGGATGGACATCTTATAGGAGTGCTTTGGGTGTGTATTCCTTCATGACTGGGTTGGAGTAGATGGCCCTTCCATCTCTATGATTCTGTAATGTCCTAGCAATAGTATTTTGCTGTTGTTGTGTACCTTCAAGTTGTTTCTGATTTCACCCTAAGTGAAGGTGAACTTGTCATGAGGTTTTCGTGGTAAGATTTGTTTAGAGGGGCTTGCCATTGATTTCTTCTGGGGCTGAGAGAGTATGCCTTGCCTAAGATAACCAAGTATGTTTTCATGACCAAGGAGGGATTTGAACCCTGGTCACAGAGTCCTAGTTCAACACCCAGACCACTATATTATGCTGGCTATGCCCTCACAACAATTCAGGTACAATACTGTATTTCTTATGTAAATACAAATTTGGTTCAGAACCATTTTTTGGCACTGTGTTATTCACATAAATGCTTAGGAAGCAACCCTGTGGAGACATTCCTTAGATAGCTGTTGTGTATAATCTGCACTTTTGAATTCTTTGCCAGGTTCTATATCCTGTAAAATGAATGCAAACCTGGCAAATTCACTTTCATTACATTGCATGAGGTCTGTTCTTCACAGGAAAGGGAAAACATCTATACAGGATAGTATAGTAAGTCAAAAGATTTGCCTATTTCCCCTGCACATTCTGTTTTTCCCTCCCCCAGTATTTACTGGGTAATGCTATCACATGGCTACCTTGTGAGAGTCATATGGATAGAATACTCTTTTCAAAATGGAAAGAAAGAATTCTGTGCAAATAACAATTTCACAGTGCATTTGCGATAGGTATGTCTTAGATGGCTGCTTTAGATGCACCACAGTGAAACTGCAGCCATATTGCTATATAGGTATGGGAGGGGTTGTTTTCAGTTCTGGAAAGCAGTTCTACATCTATATATCTATATATATGTACATAAATAAAACCCTTCTGCATGAACACAGTATGAATTGAATCCTGTCCCAAAGATGCACACCACTGTGATTGCTGGGCTTGCTTCCCTACTGAAAGTTGGAAAATATCCAATGAAGGTTTGAAACTTTGGCTGAAAGCCTCTTTTATAGAAAGCAGCAATTCAGTACTGGGACTGTTCTAAATCTAAAAGGAAGTTTGAACTGAAGGATGAAATCAAACCATTTCCCCCTTAAATAACCAAATACCTTCCAGGACACATGCTGATGGAGCACAGAGATTTCAGATGAACGAGTGAAGTTGTTTATTGTCTTAGCCAAAAAAGGAAACGGTACCCAATCTCCTAGAGTCCAGGTCTCCTATTTCAAAATTGCTTTCTGCTTGGATCCTCTTGCTCACCTTCGCTGAATTAATTCTGCTTAATGCTTATTTAGAGAACATTTCAACTCTGAGACTCAGTGGGAACTTTGCCATGCATATATAGATATTTATATATTTACTCGACAACACACTAATCCTTTTGTTGTACTCTGCCTCAACTACTGGCTTAAGAACTAATTCATCACAAGTCCTATCGAGCCAATTAGAATTAAATTCTAATTTGGTCTTGCTCTGGTTATGTGACAGACATTAAGCAAGAAGAAACAGTAGGCTTAAATGCACCGAAAGGCAGATTTAGGATAAATGTTTGTTGTGAGGGTGGGGGAAGAGAAAAACATCCCAATTTTAAGAGTGGGCCATTGATAAAACAAGCTGTTTGGAAGATTTTCAAGACAAAGGTCAGAGAGAAGTCCTGGGCAATGTAGACAAGAGTACTGTTGTAGCCTCTCTCCTCTTAGGCCATGCTACACTTCCCATGAAAAGAATTCTGATGACACAGCTCAAAAATGGTTTTTGTGTCCTTTTATAATGAAATTCTAAAGCTTGTGATTAAATGTCATTGTAGTATGTGGGGGGTGTGCCTCTCGTGTACTTCTGGGGGTACATGTTTGTTTGAATACTCTAATGACAGAGAGCAATGAGTCCAGTTTTCAGTGAGAAAGAAAGAAAGAAGGAAAGAAATGAAACAAGCCAGCGAAGGAAGGGTGCCTGAATAAAGGGCAAAGGAATTGCCCAGGAATGGAGAATGTGCACTGGGGCAAAAGGCATGAAAATGAGGTGGAAGGGCAAAGCTTTATTAGGCAGAAATTCACAGACTTGGGTATATGTGTTTTTAAAATCTCTTTTCCAGTCTTTCTGTAACATTTGTTTGATGCCTGTCTATACATTTGTGCATTTTGGTGGGTTGTAATAAAGGTCTTGCCTCAGCATGGATTTTCAGGTGTTTGGGGGGTCGAGACATGGTACAGAAAGCAGTTATCCAGAGTGCTGGTTCAGTGCCCACGGCCAGTATCAAAGCTGAGAAATTGAGAGACAGATGTGACATGATAGTAAACCATCCAGAAAGGACTTAATCTGGAGGCCTAAACTAACTAAACTAGGCTGGAGGTTTTCGCAGCTACTTTAGGGCTAGAAGAACCAGTGATTCATCTAGTATTTAGGGTTGTTTAGGAGGAAGCTGGTTTTGTCCTCCATTCCATAAGAGTGGCTTCCTGTAAGCTTGAAATGCACAAATTAGAAAGTGAAGAAGCAAGTTTGTGGAAGCCTGGTTTAGCTTTCACATTTTCAGAGTTTTCTTCCACATCTTTTTCAGTACCTGTAGATGACAATGGTTGCACATGCATCCCCCTCCTTCTTCTTTGCCCAGGTGTACTACCTTCTTTTTCTGTACCCAGACAAAAGATAAGGGAATTTGGGGGAAGTGTACCTACCTCCCCCCACATTTTCTTGCCTTTTTCTCCAGTGCACATTCTCCATTCCTGGGCAATTCCCTTGCCCTTTATCCAGGCACCCTTCCTTTCTTCTCTGTGCCTACGCAAAAGGCAAGGGAATGAGAGGGAGAGAATGGGGCAGAAAGATTCACACATGCCTTCTTTTTCTGTATGTGATGCTGCCCCGTCCCATTCCCTTGCTTTTTGCCCAGGGGCAGAGAATGCGTGCAAGGGAATGGGAAAAGAAGAATGGGGTGAGGGAGAAGGCATGCACATGCCTCGCAAATAATCAGGTTCGCAAAGGTCAAATACGTGAATGTGGAGGGAAGACTGTACATCCAGAAGCCACAAGTTCTCCGTCTCTGACATATATATTTAAATGATCTGCAGTACTCATATGTGTGTGTTTCTCATCTACCTTCGTTTCTGCCTGCTGGATGCTTTTTGGATAATTTTACCTTTCACAACCATGCTTTGAGACAAAGAGCATTATCCTACGGTTGCTCGGTTGTTATGGATGGCTTCAGCATGTTCTTAAAAGTAACTTTGAAAGCTCTGGCCTGAGTGGCACATATTTAAAAATCATTATTTGAAGGAAGCAACCCTGCCAAATAACCCTGCAACTCATTACAGAATTAATTATGAGTGTTTCAGCAATAAGCGTGTGCCTATATAGACCTTGTGTTATGCAACCCTTTTCCCTAATTCAATTTGAAATAGTAATTCTTTAAACACTGACAAAACCAGATGTTTTCTTCTAAACCAAGTCAGCCAGAAAAGCTGAACAGTAAATCCAGGAGGGCTAAAACATAAATTCCAGTTTAAAAAATTGGCTATTCTTCTTTTGGAAAAATTGTTCTCTTTTCTTGGGCCAAAGTATAGAATGCTGTACCTAACTACATGCTTTCTTTCACCTTTTATATCTTTACAAAATTAAGAACTAAATTAATCATAAGGTTTCATGATGTACAGATGCAGTGATAAACTAGATGTGACATTAATTGTATGAATACTGTGAATGTCCAGTCTTCCCTTAGGAATAGAAGAACTGCCCCTGGAGTACTTCTCAAATATAAGATCAGCCTTGTGTTTAAATAAGGAACCAGAAATTTTGTGCAAATGACCCAGCAGGCTGACAGAAAAGAGGAAAATTGCTTCAGGTCTTGTCTATCACACAACCTGGTTTGCATGCTGTGTTCTGGGGAAGGAAAATTTCTCTTCCTCCATGAAAAGCACAGGGGCACAGTGGAGTTACTGGAGCAAACGTCATGCTTATCTTGGTGGGTCTAAACAGGTATTTTTAACATATACAGTCAGCCCTCCACATTTGCAGGTTTATCTTTCACAGATTTGGTTGTTTGTGAGTTTCTCCAACTCCTGCCCTCTCCTTTGGGTGCTTCTTTTCCAGGGGAACCATCCCTCTCAGTGGTTCTGATCAGGCCACGCAGCCTGCTCAGTCCTTTAAAAATCCGCCTCTGGTCCTCTTCCTCCTCCACCACCAGCTATGGACAGCTTAGCATCCCAGTTTCTCAGCACCACAAACCCTCTGCTAATTGTACCCACATACTCAAGGAAGTAGATGGGTGAGAGAGAGAGGAAGTGTAGGGCCACCATGCCAGCCCACATTTTTTCCTCTCCTTTCCCTCATCTGGTTTGGGACCTCATTCTCCCCACTATGCCTTGGTCCCCTTCCCACAGACACACACGTACATTTTGATATTTGCAATTTTTCCACCTTTGCAGGGGTCCTGCACCCCTAACCCTAGCAAATGTGGAGACCTGACTGTACCAGTTTCTGTTGCCACTCAGTTGGCTGAAGTCCTGCATCTATTCAATCTTGAACCTTTGGCAGGCAGAATAAAGAAATAGGTTGCTTAAAGTGAGCAGATTTTGTCTGCCATCCCTCACCATGACTGTGTGACCCTGAAAAAGTACAACAGCTGGAGTAGCACACCAAAAAAAAAAAAAAAAAAAATCCAGTCATTAGCTTTTGCTGCTGCTGACCATTTTAGTTGATGGGCCGTAATACAATGGAAGGCTACATGCTTTGCATACAGAAAGTTGTGGTTTCCATCCGCAGGGCTAGAAGAGACCTCTACCCAAGATGTTGGCTATATAGAGGACAAACAGGGATGCTACTGTCTTTCTGGATGCAACATGATGATATCAACCTGCCATAACAAGAGCTGGTCCCCTTTTTCTGATCTTGTCTATCTGGGGGATACAAAGCAAGATGAGAGAGATTGTCTTTGACAGGTTTACACACTGACAAGAAAAGAAGCCTGCAATTGGAACAAGTATCCTCATGATAAACTTGATAGGAATGAACAGATTCTGGGATACATCTTCTCTAAAGATCTTTCTGATTGTGGCATTACAGGCTAGCTTGCCTTTGAATATGTTTATCCTCTGGCCTTGTGATATGAACTTAAAGCATGATTTTATATTGATTGGATTTTTTGCATCCTTTGCCCTTAAAGGACTGAAATTCATGGGCTATGTAGGTATATTTAATTGCAAATAGGTTTTGCTTTTATCAAATCCATTTATACTGTTTATCTACAGGAGCACATCTGGTCCTGTTACTACATATGTACTGTACTCCATAAATATGTGTAAATGTCTGGATACATTTTTCTGTGCAGGGAAGGAACTCTTCTGTTATTTAGCCCTGGGCATAAGGAGCTCCAAATCCATGAGCCATTGGATGATTGCCTAATGATGTAAACGTTGAGGCTACACCATGGCAGAGTTCTCTTCTATGCCTTTGAGTTTCCTTCTTCTTTGATATATCTTGTATCTCAAGTTGCTTTACTGGTGATACAATAAATAATGCACAAGGGTGCAGAATACATAGAACTTGGTTTATTTTGCAAAACATTACTGAAAAAATAACATTGCAGACTGTTATAGTTTGGGTTCTTAGTGGTACTTTGATTCCATACAAAGTTACATTAACAGTATTGCTATTGGGCAAAAGTGTTTGCTAGCTTTCTGTTGTTTTCTGACATTTCAAATCTGCTACAGTGAACAGCTGTTTCAAGGCTTCTCATATTGTTGTCACTTGAGGGCATCTAGAAGGTAACCGCTATCTGTGTTTCTTTCTGCAACAATTCAAGGCATGGCTGCATGGGTAAAATAAATAATTTTTAAAATCACGGTTTCAAGACGTGATGGTGGTTTTGAGGGTGTTTTCTCTTTTTTTGGTTAAAGGATTAGTCATCTTTCACTCAAGCTTCCAGTTTGATTTGGTAGAGCCACTGCAGAATTAAGGAGTGTTGACAATCACGCTTTGTAGACTCAAAATTAAGAGTTTTGGAATACAGTTAGGGTGTGATTGAAAGGATACTAGGGTTTTGTGCTGCAGTGGATTAAATTCAAGACTTGAACCCAGAGTCCAAATGCCACATCTGCCATGAATTTACTGCCTCTGTGTAAAAGAGGATAGCAGTGATTGTATATTGTTTGTCTTTCTGTTTGCATATGCTTGACATTTATATGTTTCTGTGTCAGAATTTGGATGTCTGAATCTCTGTTAAGGCATGGTAGAAATATTGTTAAAATCTCTGTATGTTTTTACTAGGTGAGAGTTTATTCTGGCATAGAAAGTCATTGTAAAAACCCATAAAGTATAAATTGCTTATATAGCTTAATATCTTGCAAAGGGGCAAACAACCGAGAAGTCCAAATCACCTGGTTTCTTGGGGATAGTGAAATTTGGAGCCATTTGTGGATGGTATGAGAAATGGTCATGGCAAACTACTTCGATGGAGTAGGAGAAGCCTGTTCAAACTAGAGACAGCTCTACGTGCTGTCTCAAGGAAATTCAGCTGCACTATAAAACATAGCAAGAGTCTCCTGAAGGATGGGCAGGGCTATTACCACTTTCCATCAGCAAACAATTGTCCATATTATGAGACCTGTGTTCTGCTGATGTAACTGGGTGGGACAGTCTTCTAGTGTAGCCCAGCCCACAAAGAGCAGCCAATCCACCCACATATCACAGCTTGATTGTATCACAGTGGGCTTGCAGCCAATAGTAGGCAAGCTTATGACAGCAGGTGCGTGGCATAATTGCTGAGGATATACAGATGCAAAGAAGGACACTGGAGGAGAGGAAATGTTGCCCAGTATGGCTTTTCTCAGTCCCATGGGACAAGTCATAGTTTCTTTCTTCTACACTTAATAATCCTCAATTACTACGGTTTCTTTAACTTTCTGTATATGGTTTGTTGGTATTTTTTTTTACCCAAGTGAGAATTACAGTCTAGAGTAAGGTACAAAAATGCTCCTTGTCCGAAGGGATGTTTCTATGTACAGAATCAAATGTGCCCACCCAAACATCCACAGTCTGGAAGCATGAGGTGGCATAAACATGAGTTAGCAGTGTGATGCAGTGATCAAAAGAAATGCAGTTCTAGGCTGTATAGACAGGATTTATAGTCTTCAGATCAAGGGAAGAAGTACTGTCACTCCATTTTGCATTGGTCAGACCTCACCTGGAATACTGTATCTGTTGAGTGTTAAAGTTTCCCAGGGTGTTAGTCCTTTGGGGAAATTCTATGAAAGCTAAATCTGTTAGGAATCAGCCTTCTTTTAGCAGCATAGCAGAAAAAAGCATGTCCCAGTCTCTCTGTGGCTTTCCTGAACTGAGACTGACTTAGAAAGCAAAACAAAGGCAGGCAGTTTCAGGTTACAAACTTGAAAAGTTTACTAATGAATTTTACAATTACAATTACAATTGGAGAGACTAGATCCTAACTAGCTAACAAAAGGATTAGGTAAGATAGTGGTTTCATTCTAACTCAACATCTTTTTGGTGGAGAGGTGAAGTGTGGTCAGAGGGAAGGGAGTAGAAGCAAAATGGCAAAGAGGGAGAGGTCTGAGAAGTGTGAGGTTTTTTATGTAAGCCCAATGACCCCAGGTCTCTCCTGGGTCTCATGGTCTGTTTTCCTGGATATCATAGCCATGCATTTAGATAACAGAGCAAGAGTGAGGCTTTAGATGAGAAGGCAGAGGGCTTTGACATGAAAAGGAAAAAGAAACTCTATGCTAGCTAAGCGTCACTTGCCCTAAAATAAGGTGTAGGGGAGAGAATGCTGGAATTTTCGAGCAGTATCCAGGGGTACCACAGTTCAAGAAGGATAATGACAAACTGGAGCATGTCTAGAGGAGAGTGATCAAGATGATCAAAGGTCTGGAAACCAAGCCCTATGAAGAAAGACTAAGAAAGCTGGGTATGTTTAATAGTAATAATAATAATAATAATAATAATAATAATAGTAATAATAGTAATAATAGTAATAATAGTAGTAATAATAATAGTAATAATAATAGTAGTAATAATAATGGTAATAATAATAGTAATAGTAATAATAATAGTAATAATAATAATAATATAATTTATCCACCTCTCCCCAAGGCTGGAGGCTAGGTACGGAATATAGAACTAAAAAATCATAATTAAAATACACTAAAATATAGATTGATTAATACAAACATACTGTGATTAAAATGTATCATGATTAACAGTACAGTTAAAGTACAGTTAAAAAGCAATTAAAAGTACAATTGAAAACAATAAAAATATAATTAAAAAACAGACTTGGTAGGTCTGCCAGAAGAGATTAGTCTTTAGCAGTTTTTTAAAATTCAAACAGCATATTTTGCTGTCAGATCTCTTCTGGCAGGCCATTCCACAGTCTAGGGGTGGCCGACGAGAAGGCTTAGTTTGTAGAGGAGAAGATTGAGAACTGACATGATAGCTGTCTTTAAGTATCTGACGGGATGTCACGTGGAAGATGAATCAAGCCAGTGGATTCAAATGATGTGAAAAGAGAATCCAACATTAGGAAGAACTTTACTGTAAGAGTTGTTCAACAGTGGAATAGACTGCTTCAGCGGGTTGTAGACTCTCCTTCGTTGGAGGTCTTTAAACAGAGGTTGGATGGACATCTTTCAGGAGTACTTTAGCTGTGTGTTCCTGCATTACAGGGGTTATGCTAGATGGCCTTTCATCATTCGGTGATAAATATAAAATAAAATCAGGTAAAATGAAACAAAACATACACTTGTATTGTGGGATATTCAGGGCTTTCTGGAAAACAGGATGGATTTTTTTTCCCGTTAACACATTGTATTGGCTAGGACAAAAATATACTAGTGAGAAAAATCAATATTTTTCCAGGGAGGGTTTCCATCCCACAGCTTTTTGTTTGTAGAACAAAACTGTATCTGGAACGTGGCTGAAATTTGGGGATGTTGTTTACAGCTGTTCAGATGATAGGTGTAGAATGCCTATCTTGTAGCTTTAGCTCTGTTTGTATAACATCAACATCACATTTGAAGACAAAAATGTTTTTTCCTGGTACATAAAAGTTAAAGATGTAGGGTGTTCTGTCCTCCATTGCATCTGGTCACTTGATTCCTAATGCTCTCACCTAATCTCTTTGGCAGGGTGGTGCTGGGGAGAACTTGCCTCAAAATTTTTATGTGGCTCTGAGAATTAAAAATGTGTTACTAATAGGCTACTCAGTGCATTTACACAGGTTATTGAATGCTCAATTTTCATTGTGGAGCCAAAACATCATGTCTTCTAGGAGGTCCTGTCCTAGGTGAACTGACGGATATGAAGCATGAGGAGATGGTTCTCTGAGAACTGCTGCAGCCCAAATGGGATAACCTGAAAGTGTTTCATAATAAGGCTTGTGGGGAACACTAAAATATTTATTTGCTACCGTTTACAAGTAACGTGCGCTGTTCTGTCCAAGAGCTTGTCCTCCAACATTTCACAGTTGAAAACGGGGACACTTATATAACGATCCAATCTGTATTTTAGGATTCCACACTACCTCCCTTTCCAGATCACTGGATTTTCTGTTATGGGGTAGAGCTATGTGACTCTCTAGATGTTATTGGACAACACCTCCCATCCCTAGCCGTCATAGACAATAGTGGGGAATACTTGGGGTTGTAGTTCAACATCAGAAGCAGTCTACATGATTCCCACCTGTTCTCTGCTATAGCATCTGTCATATTCCATGCCCGTTTATTCTGCAGTAGTCTTCTCCGATGGTGCGCTCATTAGTGGCTCCACATCAAACTCAGTCAGACTGGAGGGAAGTTGTTGCAGGATTGTTCTTGTGACAGACAGTTGGGTAGAATAGTCATTTTTTCATTGGAAAGAATAGAATTGTTAATACAAAGACACAGTTCTCCATTTAGAATCTGTGTGCTTGTATGAGGGTGTGAATCAAATACCTAGATGTTTGGGTTGTGGATAGCTAACTTGGAAGCAGAACAGATTAAAATAATCTCAGGATTATAGTTAATCACAAACTGAACATGCAGTTTAATGTTACTACTACAAAAAAAAAAAAAAGTGCCCAAGTCACAAAATGCAATGCTTCACCATGTTGAGACTTCTGCTCCCTGATGAATATAACATTTTAAGGAGTTAAGAGTTAGACAAGTTGGTAAGTGTTCAGAAGTCAACTGGTAATAATCAGTCCTATGGAAAACAAGTCCTGTGAAATGGTAAAATAAACACTACCCTTCAAAGCAGGAGGATACAAATATAGTCAACCCTTCACATTTGTTGCTTTGACTTTCACGGATTTGATTATGTGTGAGTTTCTCCAACCTCTACCCCCTCCTCGGGTGCTTCTTTTCCGGAGAAACCTTCCCTCTCAGTGGCTCCAGTCAGGCCACTCAGCCCTTTGAAAACTTACCTCTGGCCCTCTTCTTCCTCCTCCGCCACCTGCTGCCTAGCCAGCTAAGGACAGATCGCAGACTGATTTCTTGGCACCACAAACCTTCTCCAGATGTGTTCCTACTCCCGAGGAAGGAGATAGGCAAGAGAGAGGAGATATAAGGCTACCGTGCCAATTCACCTCTTTTCCCTCTCCTTTCTCTGACCTGGTTTGGACCCTGGGTGCCTGTTCTCCCCGCCATGCCTCGACCCCATTCCTGCAGACACACACACATTTTGGTATTTGCAATTTTTTCGTCCTGCTCCCCTAACCCTAGTGAATGTGGAAGGCTGACTGTGTATGATTTCTAAAAGATATCTATAGACAGAGGGTCCAGCATTAGCTTCTCTGTAACGAGAAATCTATTACAGATATTTGTGGAAAAGTTCTAGCCCAGCCCTAATTTGCTATTTTTCTATTTACAGGAAGAACTATTCCCCTTAATATAGAGTCATATAGAAATGTTACAACTCCTCCCTACCAGCAGTGAAAAGTTCATTCTGCCATCTCATTCCTCCTACTTCAATGGATCAGGCCAAAGTATTCATTTTGCCTCTGCAGCAGATATTTCATTATCAGTTTCACTCTTAATTCCTTTAGGATAATCTAACACTCCCATGGGTGTCTGTAGAGCTGCTTCTGAAATCTTGTACACAATCTAAAATATAATTGTGACGCTCAAAGAAACAAGTACATCAGGGCTCCCCTCTTCTGTGGGCACAGAATGTGGAGGGACTGTGGGAACATTCCTTTCTCTGTTTGCCTGTGAAAAGAATGTTCGGGTTTCAAATTTGCACTTTTTTTTTTTTGGTACATTACTGATATTGGTCGAATTCCAGGATGCTTACACATCTGTAGTCATCTAGTAATGCAGTAACAAGGGAGAGAGGCAGGCCGAGTCATCTCAAATCCCTTTGTGAATTGATCTCCCCCACCTCCTGTCTAAATTACTTTTAATGTTTTTTTTATATATAGGAGCAAAATTCATTGCTGGATGAAAGTCTCTGATGTGCAGCTAATATATTTTTCTTTCTTCCATCTGTATTTTGGTTTGAGGAAACCCACCATTTAGTACTCAAATATTTTTATTTAAGCTTGACAGATTGCTGCTGTGCCTGATAGCATTTTATTTTATTTTTTAAAAGGTATATGGATCCAAACTTTGTCATAATTAGAGTAGATCCTTAGAAATCATAGTGTTTACTTGATGTATGTTTAAATCTAAATCCAGCCCTTTGAGATTATACGACGTTTCAGGCTAGAAAATTTGGCTGGTTGTACTGAATCAGATTTTTCTCAGCTTGAAAAGGAACTCATAATTGTAGTACTGAACTACTACAATTATACTGTGGCGAAAGAAAGTTGGACTGTTGATATATCAGGTACAGATTTATTCAGTATGTAGCCTTAAAAATAGTTTTTTTCAGGTGTGGATTTTTTTTTTGGTAACTGTAAGGGAAGTATATGCTGTTATCTTTACATTATTACAAATATTGCAATAATGTCCTTATAAAGCTTTGGGCATGTTTGATTGTAACATTTAAAGCACACGTGCTAAATCAGATAATACTATTTACAGCAGCAGTTCTTAACCTGGGCTCCAGAGAACCCGGGGGGCCCAATGTCCTCGTAGGGGACTTGAAGGCTTGAAGAAATGTTATGAGCTTTTACAGTTAAAAGGAAAGGAAGAAAGAAAGAAGAAAGAAATTTATTATATCATAAGAGTGTGAGCAATTACTTACTTCTCCATTCTCTCCAAATTTGAAGACCCGTAATGAGAAACTAAATAAATATTTGATGTTTTTTAGGGTTTTAAATCTTAGTTAAGTCTTAGTGGTCCATGGCAACAAAAGATATTTACAGGGAGTCTGTTGCAAAGAAAAGGCTGAAAACCATTGATTTATAGCATAGGAAAAAATTTTTGAACTTTTTCCGGGAACAAATTTCCAGTTCTACTTTTTCTGGAAAACCCACATCACTGTGGTTACAAAGCGTATAGACACCTTTACCTAGAGATGGCATTGAAGCACCTGCAATTCAGGGTTGCCTGCTTTGGAAATGGACCCTTTACTTGTGTTTTAAATAACCATTTGCTTAGCAAAAATCAGCTGTTGATTCTTCCCTCTCTGGCTTGGTGAAAATACCGTAACAATGTTCAATTATTTCAGTGCGAATGGCTGTTAAAGCTCAGGAGTGATCCAGAACTTTCTCTCTCTCTCTTCTTCTTTTTTTCTGGGCAGCTGGCATCTTTACCTGTAATGTTCAGTTTTTTCCATCCCATCACGGTCTCCCCCTTGCTCTCCTTGGCTGATGCTTAGCAACTATTATCCGCAAGTGCACTGTTCAGCCTTGTACAGACTGCGACTGATTGCTATTAACAATAGCTATGATTTTGATTTTGTTGAAGGAGCAGAGTTTGCTTAATTATATTACTGTGGTGTTCTACTGTGTTTCTTGTTCTTTGGTGGGGCCTTAATTGCATATTCCTTGTATTTACAATTGTATGTAAAGCCAGCGGGATAGAAGAGGATGTATATCTGATCCTGAAATATAGCTTTGCATTTTTTGTATACATAGTCTAGTTGAAAGTAACAGCCAGGTATTGTGGAAGTGTGGAAGGAAATTGGCTTGTGTGGAGTGAGGAAGGAGGAGGGAGCATATACATGTGCATGGTGCTCATATGTTTAGCACTAAACCAGGGATTGGAGTTATACGTGAACTAACCCAGTGTGGCTCACAGCCATTGAGCTACGTATAGAGTAAACAGGCTAGCTTTAACTTACCCTGGCAAACAGAATAATATACAAGGAGCCTTGATATTTAGATTGTTAAACTTGCAATTAAACAATTTTTTTTAAAAAAAAATACATTAAGTTGTGAAGTGTTTTCCAATTCCAGTGAGAATTTCCTTATGTTCATTATAAGTATTAGGTTAGTTGTTGAGGTGTTGGTATTGGTGGTGGTCAACCTTCAACTCTTTTCTGACTTACAGTGACCCTTAGTCAAACCTATTGTGAAGTTTTCTGGGGCTGAGAATGTGTGATGCACCCAAGGACATCCAGTGGGTTGCTATGCCCAAGTGGGGAATCAAATCCTGGTTCTCCCAGGTCATAATCAAATGCTCAAGGCAATACGCTGGTGGCAATGTGTGGATCTAACAGAGAGAGATAACTCCAAAATTGTGGTCATGGGGAGGTGCTCAGTGCCCCCTGCCAAGCCTAGTGAAGGCTGGTAAACCTAATGTCAAACTTCAGAGGTATAAACTTTAAAGTGAAATGGCCAAGATGGCTTGTGTGTACATATGTACCTTCAAGTTGCCTGTTGACTTATAACAACCCCATAAATTTCATAGGGATTTCTTAGACAAGAAATACTCAGAAGTGTTTTGGCCAATTCCTTCCTCTGAAATATAGCCTACAGCACCTGGTATTTGTTGGGCATCTTCCGTCCAAGTACTAACTAGAGCTTACTCTGCTTAACTTCCAAGATCAGACAGGATCTGATGCCTTTTATGTACTTAGGCTGACCAAAAGTCTATTTAGTCCAGTATGCTGTTTAGTCAGTGATTAATCAGCTCCCTATGAGAAACCCTCCAGCAGGACATAAAAGCAACTACAGTCTCCATGTCACATTCCCAACTAACTGATATCCAGAGTCACATTTCCTCAAATGCTGGCAGTCATACATTGCTGTTCTTAATAGTAGTCAGTGATGTCCCTAGATCAATGAATTTTCTAATCTCCCTTTTAAAAAGCTGCCCAAAGGCTAGTAATCTCTACATCTTATGGCATGGGTTCCACAACTTAGCTATGGACTGTGTGAAGAGGTAGGCCATTTATCTCCCCACGGTTTTCTATCCTTCAGCTTCAGTGGATGACTTTAAGTATTATAGGAAAGGAGTGAAAAGCTTTTCCCTGTCTTCTTTCTCTGTACCAGTGTGTTGGGGGCGCTTTGGTGACCTTGTTAATGTAGACTACAGTGTTTGCCCCACAAACCTTCGAGCAAAAACCTCCTTTCTCCTTAAAACATTTGGCTTCAATTTTCTTCTTCTGAAACTGGAGGAAAAGCAGGAAGCAAACGGGCAGACAAGCCAAGAAGAACACAACCAGTTGCAACTGAGAGGCAGCACTCCAGGCTTCCTCTCATTTCCCCTTTGGCTCCTTAGTCACATTTCCTTTGTCCCCCAACAGCCTATGATGGGGGCATGGAAACTGGTTGAGGGAGGCAGTGAGGGGAAGAGAAGTAGTCATTTGGCATTTCCACCAGAAGTCTTGGAAATGACTGATTTACACCCCACCTTATTGGCATTTTGGATTGGCAGTTCAAGGCTAGGCAAGTGAAGAGTGTTGGGGAGGAGCATCTGTTTTTGATTGGACTGTGCCTTTGGAAATTATTCATACTTGTTTGTCACATTGTGTGTGTATGCTCCCTCCCCCCCCCCTTTTGTCTTTACTAGCTTTACAAGACTTACAGGAATGCATACACATGGTTCTCGTCTTCCCCCTTCCCGCCCTTTCCCTACCAGAAAAGGAGAAAAAGAGGGGGGAAACCCCCCACCAGTTTTCTGCTGGTTAGCAATTTGTGACATGAGAACTGGTATATGCATTAGTCACTCTTTCTCCAAATAGAAATGTTAGTGGTTTGGAGAAAAACCTTAAGGAAGGAAAATGGTCTTTTATGTCGTTTCTTGGCAGAAGTGCTGCTATTACTGCTTAGAGTTTGAACTGACCTTTTAGCCAAACAGTTTGCATTGAAGATCAGTGTTTGTTTTCACTGGGGAGAGTCAAGCGGGTTTGTCACATTGAGTTGGGGCTCTCTTAAAATGAAGATACCTAAAAAATTACAGGCACTAAAAACTAAAGCGAAGGAGAGGACTGTTAGCTTTCCCTGCTACGATTCCTCAGGGAGCGTGACTTAAAGCTTAGTATTAGAAAAGTTACTTTTGAGGCTACAGTGTCCGGTATTCCCCGCCTGAATGACTATTTACCATGCTGGCTGGAGAACTCTGGGAGTCACTGTCTTTAAAATTCATTTTTCCAAGTTCAGTTAAAGCAAACTTTAGCTTTGTCACATTTCTTCCTTGGAAAGCTTGACCTCTGTAGAATCTACAAGACTACTTTGGTGGAACTGATACGCTTAAGTCTCCTTTGCCTTCCCCATGTCATATAAATATTTGCTTATCTCTCCAGCTCACTCTTTGAATTCATTCAATACATGGCATTTGTTTCTGAACTTGCATTTATTCCTCTTTTGCTTTACCCTTTGCCATTTTTTTAAAGTTAGAATTAAAATTGAAATTATGCAAAATGATTGTTATTGTGGGTATTTTTTTCCTTGCCTGCCCTAGTATTACATGCTGGGGGTGCTGATCTGCAAAAGCAGGTGTGTAACATTTGCACAGTAAATCCAAACAGTTTTGTGCATTACACGCATATTATTATGCAAAATCATGTCTCACATTCCCCGTTTAAGTTTACCGGCAGTATCATGAGTATGAATTGTTCTTCTGCATTTTGTACAAATTACATACTTAACTGAGCACTGTATTCTCCTTTCAAAAGTATCGTAATCTGTACAGTTAAATACAGATCTATTCTATACCATTGTTGCTCATACACAACCTTCCAAAAGTAAGCACACTTCTTTGAGTTCAGATACATATTAGCAGAGGTGTTCCTATGAGTTACAGATGATAGCTTTTAATGCATCCTAGTATCCCTGGTTCATTTCCCACACACTGCAGTTGGCTCACAACATTACCATCAGCAAGTAAATTATTGTAACAGGTTTTCTTTAAGCTGGGGGTCTTAAGGAAAGCAATAAGCTTACAACTTTTAAGATTTGCTTGGCAGGGTAAGCTGTGGAGGAAGAATGGTTTCCTTGGAGGAAGGGAAGAATTTAAATCAAATCAAGAGCTCACTCTGCTAGTTCTTCATATTGTTGCTCACTGTCTGGCTTAGTAAACTTTGTCTATGTGGCATCTTTTAAAATTAGTACAAGCTGGAAAGGGAGCCAGGAAAAGCAGTGTAGCTTGACAAATATATAAATCCAAAGTACAGATCTTTGGAAATTTTGGAGGATGGAAGTAGCAGCATGTATCACATCCTTGAAAGTAAATCTGACTGGACATGCCTCCTGTCCATTCAGGAGGCATGTCCTATGATAAGGCCCTTCCTCTCTTTGGCCCTTTTCGCATGGCGTTTGCCATGTGAAAGGGCCCCTCGAGCGTTGTGAGGAGCAATCTGCATGAAGCACTCACAATCGTGCGATGCTCCAGGGTTGGGCAGGGGCCACTCGTGACCTTTTTCATTTTCAGCTTTGAGTCGAAAACGGTGCACAATGGTGCATTGCTCTAGGGCCACACACGCACTTGCCGTGCGTGCAGAGCTTCCGGAGCTGCGGTGGTCACGCTCCCTGCCCCAGTGCAGCCTGGGAAACTCCCAGACTGCACTGCGGAAGGAAGAGGCAGGGCTCTCGTGCTACCTGCTCAGGAGCAGGCAGCTCGTGTGAGCTGAAGCAGTGGGGACCTGAGAGCCTCTTGCTGGAGGCTGCTCGCACGATCCCCGCACCCCAGCACCGAAAAAAAGTAAGGTGCGGAAAGGGCCTTTGTGGTCTGCCAATCCACATTTATGTTTTGCTGCTTGTGATTGTTCCTCTGTGACTGCTGCTTGCTTCTCGTGGTACTAGCATCCACATTCATCCTGAACAGCTGTTTTAAGTATGAGAAATGGAACTCACATGAGATAACCCTTTACAGGTATACTTTAGTTCACAAAGTAGATGTGTTCCTGGACATTACCTCTTTAGAAAGCCAGTGTGATGTAGTGGTTTGACTGCATTCAGCTACGACTCTGGAGAGCAGGGCTCAATTCCCTGCTCAGCCGTGGAAACTCACTGGGTGACCTTGGGTGTGTCACACATTCTCAACCCTCAGAAGACCCCATGATAGGTTCACTTTAGCATCACAACATGAAGGCACAATAACAATTACAGTCCTTCTTCTACACGCGCAGGTTTGACCTTTGCAAATTCAATTATTTGCGAGTCTCGTGCTTGCTCCCCCACCATTTTCCTCCTCCCATCCCTTGCATTCTTCACCCCAAGCTTGCAAGGCTTGTGTTTAAAATGGACCTTTTCCCCCCCTTTTGCGTAAGCAAAACCCCTTCCCACTGCTGAAGGCATATCCTCTCTGCCATGTGGTTGCACATTCTGCTGTGCGTTGGCTGCTGATTGGTCAGGTGCATTCTTTGCTCCGACTCCTCCTTTCTTAAGATGGCTGCTGGAAGTACTTAGAACTCCAAAACTCCCCTCTTCTTTGTCTGAGGGGAAAGTACCAGTAAGCGTTTTAGGTTGTCTTCCCCCGCTCTCTGCAGTGCTGGGGCCAGAGGCAAAGGAATGGAAGGGGGAAGCTCTGGAGTGGGAATGGGAGGGGAATTGCGGGAGGGGAGTTATTCACAGTTTTTCCACTTTCACAAGGGTTCTGTGCCCTGAACCCTCGTGAATGTGGAGGGGTTACTGTACTTCTTTAACAGAAAATTTGGTACCAGAGAAAGAAATAACATAGAAAGAACAGGCATATGTTTCTACACCACAAAAAAGAGAAACAATTCAACATCAACATGCATCCAGGGATTATTATTTTTCTTTTACCAGTCTCCACTTCTCATATAATATCAATTTGGTTGGCCAGATTTACAGATTTGTCCTTTTTTTAACATGCTGGGGAGAGGTGGTGAAGCAGGTTTATTTCTTCTCCATTTTCTCCAACTTTTGTTGTTCACACATGCTCAGTAAGGGATTCTGGAGGTAGTTACTATTTTCTTTGACTGTTGCAGGCAGGGACACACAGTTACCATAGGGAGAGCTAGAACAGAATCTCATTCTTTCTCAACTCAAGTTTTCTTGTTTGCTGCAAACGCATTGTTGTAACCCAACACCAAAAGCCTGTTTTTCTCTCACTCTTCTTCGCCATCTTCCCAATGCCACTGCTGCTACAAAAATCTAGCTAGACAGAGGACAAGGAGGAAAAAGGGCTGGGCAGGCATAACAGGTCTTTGTAAAAAGGAGCTTCCTTGTCCGAGGGTTTGTTAACTGAGGTATGCCTGTGTGCATGTTCATGTGACACTGTTGCAGCTTGTTTTGAAAAAGAAGCAAAAAGCACTGCCAACCCTTCCCATCAGCAAGACTTGTTCTTCTGTATGTTTTTAACCAGTCTGATTTGAAATACTTTCTGCCAATTTTGTATTCCTTGTTTGGAAAAAGCTTGGGAAATCTCTTGAGCTCCTTGGCTGTGGAATCAGAATTCTCAGTTGCATCAGAAATTGATAAGTATTCCATCAAGGCCAGGAATTAACCAAAAACGCCCTTCGTGGCTGATTTCCTTTACCACTTCTGGCACTGAAGAATTGTAGCTGCCGCAAGCAGAGGGAATGGGCAGCTGACAGGAACAACTCTTTACAAACTTGTGGTCATGGCCTTAATATGTTGATAGCAAAGTGAATCCTAAATAGCTACTTGCCTACTCATTTATCATGAATTTGTTCCAGGCAAGAGTTCTTTTCTTTCAAGCTGTCATTTATACCATGAATCACTAGTATAAGCAGTGCAAAAATGTCTGTGGGCTAGCGATTTGTGCAGACTTATTTGCAAGACTGATTTCAGAAGGTATTCTTGGCTCATCTCAAAGGTTTTGAAGGAACAAATAGAGGTCTGACCGTTATGTCTCAGTGGAACAGCACTGTGTAACCTTAGTGATAGTTATGAATTCGATCGTGTTTATCACTTAGGATGAGTACATCTCAGTAGAGTTGGATCTACTGGTAAAACTAATTGATCCACCATCCCAATGTTGGAAATATTTTTTACATGTTGTTTCCCTGTTGTGGCTTAAATCTAAACCACGGGGATCTGTAGAGGGGGAATTCTCTTTTCTCTTCTAAGTTGGAAAGATTGCATGTCCTTTCCTTTTCCTTCAGGGCCTGCTGAAGGACAGTAGATAACATAGGGCACAGTTGTGCCGCTTCATTTTATTAGCTCCGGTTAGCACAGCCTAGTTTGGTTTAAAAATAGCAGCTCAAAATGGAGATAGTAATTCCAGAAGTGGCTGCCAGTCACATGGCTAACTTTCCTTCTGTGCAGTTTGAATGATTGCAGTGGAAATATTTAGGCCTTTCTCTGTGTTTATTCTGTTTTGTTTGTGTTCTTTCTATTGCATTAAAAAAAAAGGAAATTATTGTTTTCTTACACACAAACATATATCCATGGAGTGGAAAAAAAGGATCTTTGGAACTCTACCCATTTTGCCACTACTAGCTCTCATCCTGGTTGTATGCGTATTTGGGGAACTATAATAATAAAAAAAGAAACTTTCCCAAACTGTTCACTTAGGAAGGTTTGCATAGTACCCTTCCCTTGAAAGATTTCAGATGACAACCAGCAATGCACAGAAAGCTGTCTTCAGTTAAGTGAGACTGTTTGTCTATCTCAAATTCTCCTCTGGCAGTGACTTCTTAGAAGGAAACTTTTCACTCTACTGGAGATGTTAGGGAAGGAACCTGGTACCTTTTGCATGAAAAACAGTTCTTCTCTGCTCCTGAGCTACCATCCTTCCCCATATGAACTGCTGGATCGTTAAGTGTATAGCTGCATTATAATCATTGAATGTTTGTTGTTGTTATTGTGTGTCTTCTAGTCGTATCTGACTTAAAGTGACCCTAAGGTGAACTTATCATGGAGTTTTCTGGGGCCGATGCACTCAAGGTCACCCAATGGGTTTCCATGGCCGAGCAGGGAATCGAAGCCGGGTCTCCAGGATCATAGTCCAATGCTCACACGCTGTACCACATTAGCTCTCTAATTATTGAATATACATGCATATAGATATATACAGGGACATTTCAGTTAACAAAACCTCTGACGAAGAAGGTCCTTTTTGCAAAGTCTTACAAGGAACACATCTGTTTCATTAACTGAAGGTATACTAGTATTTAGAAAGCAGTGCTGTTCATCTCATTCTCCTGTATGTGCATGGGTGTTGAGTGGAAGGAGTGTGTGCAGAAGTTATCTGTGTGGAAATGGAATCAAAATGGGCTCTATAAATGTTTTTCAACTTTTTTCTTTGGCATTTCAGAATGATGATCTTCGAAACCTGTCCCTTTCGGGCCATGTTGGTTTTGACAGTCTCCCTGATCAGTTGGTCAACAAGTCAACTTCACAGGGTTTCTGCTTCAACATCCTTTGTGTTGGTAAGTGATGCTGACCAGCCCCTGAACAAAGAGATTTCCTGTATTTTTTCCGGATGCAGCATGCTGAGTTAATGATGTAAGACCCCCCCCTCCAATGTTCTCATATGTAAGACAGGAAGCATCAATGGGAATATTTTAATAGAAAGTGCTCAGGCGTCTGTGCATAGAACAAAATCTATCAATCCTCATAACCTACATTTTAACATTTCAGACTTTTAAAACTGAAGTATATTTGGCTGAAAAACATTGATGTTAGATTCTAAGCCAGTTTTCCCCCTGAAGTCTTAAAATTTTAGGGCACAAGTTTTTGTATTGTTTTATATCCTGAATTACAATTTTTTAAAAAATGGAAAACATCTAGGAAAAAAGATAGCTGTATCTGTCTGTCTGTCTATCTGTCTGTCTGTCTGTCTATTTATTTATATCTGTATATTGCCCAAATAGAACATTGTTTCCAGACTGTGGGATGGCATCTTTCTTGTACTAATAAGGTAGTTCAGTTAATATTGCCATCCAGCAAGCCATTCTACTTTTTAAAAAAGAAAGAAGTGTCAAAACCTGTATCCATTGATTCAACCAACCATAGTGTGAAAATGTTTTTTTTAAAAAAAAATATCCAAAAAGCAAACTTTGATTTTACTATTTTATATAAGGGATGCCATTTTACTACACCATTGTACATAATGGGACTTGAGCTTCCACAAATTTTGGTTTTCATGGGGTATGCTGGAACCAAACCCTAGCAGATAATGATGGCTCATGGTAATGTAGACCCCACCCCATCTCTTTTGACTGAGGGTTTGAGGGCTTTTTTCTGTCTGTCAGCTAATCTGTATCTGTTTGTGGAGGTTCCTTCAATCACCATCTGGTTGCCTGGCTTCCAACCTGTGAACCGCAGTATCGTTCAAACAAGCAAAGTTTGTTTAAACACTCCATTTAAGTATTGTTAAGTCTGGAATCTCAGGTTATTTAATATGGGAGAATAAGCAAAGTGCATTTTTTTCTAGCTTCCTCTTCTGTGTTTTTGCTTGCTCTGCAATTCTTGCTGTTTTGCATAATTTATAGCACAGTTCTATGCATTTCTCTTCAGCAGAGTTCAGTGAGGTTTACTCCCAAGAAAGTGAATAAAAGTTTACCTCCTTATTCTGTTTTTTTTTCCCCCTGGTTGTGAGAATGGACACTGAAGCCCTCCACTCCCCAACCTTTGCACACCTTTTTCAGACACCTCGTGGTCTTCTGAGATTTCAGCAGGCATTCATCTTTCCTGGTATGAGGTCTAGAAGCTTGCTTTAAAAAAAAAAAAAGAAAAGAAAGAAAAGAGAAAGCTGAGCAAGCTGTTGAACTTACTTTCATGCGTGATACTATACTGTCCCTGTGGTCTGCTGAAGGTTCTGGCATTTATAGAGCCTTGCATTTGAGGCTGTGGAGTGAACTGGCTTGAATGTTGTTGCCAAATTTATCTGGAGTCTTTGAGCAGAATTTATCTGTGGAATGCAAAAAAGGCTGCCGCCTCTCTGAACTCCCTTGAGGATTAGTATATTCATTTCCATCAATTTATTTTTTTTTAAAAATGATGCAATAAAACCACAGAAAGCTGTGTGACAAAACAGGTTGATCTTAAAAGTGGAGTGAATGAGATCTTTCATGAGACCCCCCCTCCTTTTTATTTTTCTGGTGTGTCCTGAAAGGCGTTTTTGCGTGTGCAAAAATGGAAGTGGATGACTTTTGAACTTAGTTTGGCAGGGCTGAGCTATTCCCATTGCTGCTTGTTTATATGAAATCAAGTTTGTTTTTGCAGTGGAACTTTAGTACCAGATTAATTTTTCACTTTTTAAAAGAGAAAACATTGACTGGGGTTTCATTGCACTTTAAAAAATAACATACAGCCTGCACAGTGTGACTTTTAGTTCACTGACATCCACAGCTGCATTACAAGACTTAGATTCCCCTTTTTGTTTATGTGTGGGTTCTTTAGAAATACGGGAAGCCCCCAACTTATCTGACAGCCTTTTCTTTTGACCCTTCCAAACTAAGGACAAGTTCCCTTAATTTGAGGGGATGTTTGCTCTTTCATCAGTTCTTCTTGCAAGTGGAGGCTGGCTTGGAACCACTTACGCATGCACACTACTTGCAAAGTAAGCTGGAAGGGAAGAAAAAGGTGCTAAGGCCTTGGAGAGATTTTGCAAGCAGCATGTACATAGTCAGTCCCAAGTGAACCTCCATAAATCCTTCATGCTTCTTACATTACAGTGTACAGGTTCTGCTTTTCAACCAATTCCAGGTTCTGACAGTGCTCCGGTCCCTAACCTATCAGAGAAGTGGGAGAAGCCTGTATGACAAAATTGGGCTAGAGCAATGTTCCCATTGAGACACATTATATTCTTGGTAGTAAGAGGGAATCACAGTAGGAGACATTTGGATGTAGCAAGCAAGGGGCTCTAGTGGCAAGCTGTTATAGTAAAGTAGTTGCTGTTTTATCTTGCTATTGATAACTCCTCACTTTGATGTATGTTCAGCAATGTTACATGGGGTAAGGGGATAGCTCTTTGACAGATCCTTGGCAGACAGAAGCCCTAGGTTGAATCTTTAGAATATCTACACCTTAAAGCCAGGAGTGGGCAACATGTGGTTCACAGATTACATGCTCTGCTGTCTGATTCTGTTTTTGTTGTTAAAACCTGGACAACTTGGAGGGAGTGGGCTTGTTTTCTGCTGCTCCGGAAACTAGGACAAGGAGCAATGGATTCAAAGTACAGGAAAAGAGATTCCACTTAAACCTCAGGAAGAACTTCCTGACGGTCAGAGCTGCTTGGCAGTGGAAGATGCTGCCTCGGAGTGTGGTGGAATCTCCTTCTTTGGAGGTTTTTAAACAGAGGCTTATACTGGTCTTTGACCATAATAAAGTTGATTGATTGATTGATTAAACAGAGGCTGGATGGCCATCTGTTGGGAGTGCCTTGATGTGGGTTCCTGCATGGCAGAGGGCTGGACTGCATGGCCCCTGTGGTCTCTTCCAACTCTGTGATTCTATGAATTATACTCTATCCAGTTCGCTTCTTCATTAAACCAAACTGTCCGCCTTCCTCAGCCCCTTGTTGTGGAGGGGGAGGCTTTTTGGAAACCAGAACTATGTGTTTGGCTGGTTCCGATAAGAAGGCTGGTGGTGTAGACCACAGTAGGTCTAAGAGGTGGATAGAAAATTAGTCCCATCTAAACCAACTTCAGAGAGCTAACATGGTGTAGTGGTTTGAATATTAGGCTGTGACCCTAAAGACCAGAGTAAAGTCCTCCACTCAGCCACTGGGCAAATCACACACTCTCAGCCACAGAGAACCCCATGATAGATTCACCTTAGGGTTGCCATAGGTTGGAAATGATTTGAAGGCACATAATAACAACAAGAAATTTGAAATGCTTTCTGCCATTTTTATGTTCCTTGTTTGGAAAAAACTTGGGAAGCCAATTTTGAATGATCTAAAGTTGTCCAACCAACTTCTTTTTCCTTTTAATTTTTTAAACACAATTTGAAGCATTCTAAGAATCAAAGTGGGAAAGAGAGGGGAATGCATGTTACACAATCCAGCCAGTAAGTATCCTATTACAGTCAACCTATATTCAAGATAGTTTAGAGGACCAAATCAGACCCATCCTTGTCTTAAAGGATCTCAGTTTTCAATTCTAGGAACCACCCTGGAGAACTACAGATGGCAGTGTGCCAGATCTCCACCCTACCTCTAAAAATAAACTATGGCTACCTAATAGTGTAGGGGAGCCAGCATAATGCAGTGGTTTGAGTGTTGAACTAGGACTCTGGAGATCAGAGTTCAAATCCCTGCTGGGCCATCGGGACCCCCCTGGGTGACCTTTGTCAAGTCACATATTCTCAGCCTCAGAGGAATGCTATGACAAACCCCTTCTGAATGAATCTTGCCAAGAAAACCCCATAGTAGGTTCGCCATAAATCAGAACTGACCTGAAGACAAACAAGAACAACCTAACAGTGTGAATGTTCTGAATCCTTAGTTTTCCATGGGTTAGAGCTGCAACCCTAAACAGATTAATTAGGATATAAGACCTAGTGCACATGTGTCAAACACCTGGCGAACCCAATCTCCACCTTGCAGGCCCCTGGCTGACGGTATTCTGAAGAGCGGCCCAGCAGCCATCGTTCGCGATCTACTTCTACTTCTGACTGCTCCTCTGTCCAAGTCTCTCCATCAAAGCATTGCTGTGGGTTACCATGGCAACACTCCACGCAGCTCATGAGAGTTGGACAGAGGAGCGGTCACAAGTAGAAGTAGATCGTGAGTACTGGTTGCTGGGTCCCTCTTCAGAATACCGGCAGCTGGGGGCCCACAAGGTGGGGATTGGGCTCACCAGTACAGAGAGGGGCAGGTGGCAGAAAGAGCCACAAGAGAAGGGGGCAGAAAGAGGCACAGAGGCAATTATTTAATATGTTAAAAGAGTAGATACATTTGTATAGTCTTACAGATACGACCGGCCCTTTGAGGGCAACCATAATGCTGATGCAGCCCAAGATGAAATTGAGTTTGACACCCCTGACCTAGTGGGACTTACATTCCAGTAACCATGCACTGTAGGAGAGAAAAATAGCAGAGCCCCCTCCCCTTTTTTAAGGCAGGAGTACCATTCTCTTCAGCCCCTTGGGCAAGTCACACTGTCTCAGCCTCATGAAAGGCAAACTCTTCTGAACAAATCTTGCCAAGAAAACCCATAATAGGTTTGCTTAAGGATTGCCATAAGTCAGAAACTACTTGAAGACATGCAACAGCAACAAAAAACTTGAGGAATATACTTGACAGGGGAAGACAGCTTTTATTTCTACTCCACTGCCAAGGATGGAAGCATATAGGGCAGCATCCTGTTGACACACTATACTGGTGTAACCGCGCTTGTGTAGATGGTGGATCCAGGAGGAAGAAGGTCAGGAGTGCAGCAGCTATTAAAGAAGTAAGGTGTTGGGGAAATAGGTTGCTCAGTATTTACAGATTTTTGTCAGTCTTTCCTTGGAGTGGCTATGCAACCGTGGTAAGAGCAACTCCTAATACACTGCACTGACAGGTTTCAGTCCACAAGCTACTTCATTTGCTTTGACTCTTTTCTGGAGTAGTCCTTTAAAGAGTTGGTCAAACTTGAAGGAATACTTGAAATAATTTTTAGTTTTCAGGGAAACCCTGAATAAAATATTACACCTACCGCTCAAAAAAACCCCAGATTTTTTTCCCCAGTCATAATCTCTTGTGGACCCCCTAGCAACCTTTCACAGAACTCTAGGGTTCCAGGGAACCCTCAATGAGAAACATTGCTGTAAATAGTTTGCTCAGGTGTTTTTTGTTTTGTTTTGTTTTGTTTTTGTTTGTTAGTATCAATCAGTTTATTTCTTCCTGTTTTTATATGGTTTTGCCTGTGCCTCGTTTAATTTAGTGAGTTGCTTTGAGTCTCAGTCCTGGAAGAACTGCAGGATATAAGGCAGATAGATATTTTAAATTCTACTTTGTGGTGGTGATGTGTGTGTGGACGCTTCAGCATGTCCACATTTAAGCATAGGATGCAGTGCTCTGTAGTTGCTCAGAATTGCATATCCAGAGGTTGCATATGCAGAGTGTCCACTGTACATAGCATAACAAAACAAAACTAAAAGCAGTCAACAGATTCCTGCCCCAAGATGCTTACATTCTGAAATTATGACCATTGTAGAGAGAATGGGGTGAAAGAGAATGTTCCTAGGTTTTAGATGTAGGATATAAGGTTAAAGAGAGTGACTCTTAGCAATCTTTAATAGAAGGAGGTGCAGGATCCCTTTGTGAAATTTTGTATTCATAAAGTAACAGATATCATATACAGTTGGCCATCCACATTCATGGATTTAACTTTCATGGATTTGATTGTTTGCGAGTTTCTCCAACCTCTGCCCCCTGCAACCTCAAGCACTTCTTTTCGGAGGGAACCTTTCCTCTCGGCAGCTCCAGTTAGGACACACAACCCTTTAAAATCCTGCCTCTGGTCCTCCTCCTGTATCAGTGGCTGCCTGGTCAGCTAAGGGTAACTCATGCCCTGATTTCTCAGCACCGCAAACCCTCTCCCAATGCGCTTCTATACCCAAGGAATGAGATGAGCAAGAGAGAGGAAGAATAGGGCTGTCCTTCCAACCCACCGCTTTTCTCTCTCCTTTCCCTGACCTGTCTCGGCCCCCTCCCCCTCCACATTTTGATATTTGCAATTTTTCCATTTTTGCAAGGGTCCTGCACCCCTAACCCCAGCAAATATGGAGGGGTGATTGTAGTACTTAATTTTGAGGAGAGGAGACAATTCAAGCTTCTCTAGGGCCCTTTCTGCATGATATTGTCATCCTGCCACAGCCATGGCTTGTTCCTGGTCCATGAGCCATGCTACTCCACATTGTCACTATCTAGCTGCCAGCCTGTTCCCAAGCGTTGCAGATCAGCCCTATTTCATTTCCGGAAAAAATCCATTAAGAGCCTCCTTCGGTGCTACAGTCTCATCAGCTGGGTCAGTGTGGTTCCATCATAGCGCTTGGTAGCACTTCCTGTCATCGTGGATCCAGGAGTGGGCGGGGTGTGGGTGTGCCCAGCTTGTCCATTCCTCAGCAACTCCCGTGGTATGGCAAGTTTGGAACCTACCACCACTTCATGTTTATTTTAAACTTCTCCTTTGAGTTAAAGTTTTTGATTTTTTAAAATACATTTTTAGTGTTATAGCGCACAAATACAGTAGTGTTCTGGCATGTCATGATGTTACAACATGGCTGCACTAGTACAGCTTACAAAAAAAAAAATCCAAAAAACCCCTGACCGATCTGGAGCTGTGGGGTGAGGAAAAGGCAGGGAATGGGACTGACCAGTGATGCTGTAGTGCAGAGGGAATAACGCTACTGATGGCAATAATGGTACTCATCCACTTAGGGTGAAGGGGGTGCGGTAGAGAGAGTTCCAAACCCGACACCATCACAGAAATGGCAACGCTGGGATTGTGGTGGAACAACCTGCTATTGAGGTATGGTGCAGAAAGGACCTAGAACTGTCACAATCTGGAAGTTTTGGACTCTAATCCCTGACATGTAGGGACTCAGATATGGTAAACACAGTACCGCTCCAGGCTGTAGCTGTTGAATCACATTTTTTAATGCTACCCATGTAAAATATTCCCTGAAAATAATAATAATACTAACACAGCAGGGAAAAAGGTTCTCTCTGAGCTCATTCTCTGATGTGTTAGTTTCTTATTTGCTAGGAATTTTTTCTGTAGAGAAACTGTTAAACATTTGGTTTGTCCCCACTTGTAGCCTGAAATATTACCATCTGTTCTATCATTGTAGAACTCTCCTCCCAGCTGACCCAAACTAGACCTAGCCTTCGTGGAGAAGGCGGTGCCCTGTGTGTTGTATGCTCCATGGCAAAGCCCTACAATGGAAGAAACTGTCACAGTTGATTTCCAGTGAGTCTTAGCACCATGGTTCACAACCTCTGGAACTCCAGATATTTTAGACTTCAGCTCTCAGAGGCCACAACCAGTATGGCCAGTAATCAGGGATTCTGGGAGCTGAAGTCCAGCTGGAGGACAAAAGATTGAGAGTCACTTCTCTACCACTCATTAAGTCCTATTTAAATGTTAATGATAACTGTAGTAGGAAGAAGACCTGAGATTCTGGAGAGCTTCTGTCAATCAGGGCAGAGAGTTTTGGTTGGAACAGGCTGCTGTTACTGCATAAAGATGCACCTTATTCTGCTCTGATGTCAAAAGCTCTTATTCCTTACACACAGCTGTTTTTCAATTTTAGAGTGCTTTGGTTAAATGAGTTTTCTGTTTACACTTAATTAAAATTCAGCATCCATATGTTTACTTTTGGCCGTACGTGCTGAAAAGGAAGTTTAGTGTATGATGTTCCTAGTAGATTTTCCAGTTTGTGTGTGGTTTTTAACATACCGGTCCAGAACTAACTTCAAGCAATTGCAGATTTCTAATTGGATATAAATTTTGGCTGTAATTTGATTTTTACGAGAGTTGGAAATGGCACGGGAAGAGCATGCAAAGAACGTTTGCACTGACATTCTACTACTGTTGCTACCCTAACAGGTACATTTTTGAAGAAAGGTAACACCTTTTCAACTTGTTTACCAAATATAGATGTGAGATGAGTGCATACCCCAAAAACACTGGTTCCTCTCTGAAAAAAATTGTGTTTCTCTCTAGCTGACAGTTGTTTCCTTCCCATGTATCTGATACAACCTAAATGTAAGTCCTACCAATTGAAAGAAAGAAAGAATGAAAAGCAAAAATAAAACACAGCACATTCAGGGTAGTTTTGGAAAGAGATTAATTTCGTCTTTAATTAACTGGATGTCTTCAAACTTTTGGATGCAAAGTAGAATACAGTGAAGGATCAAATGAGATAAATTCAGCAGAGCTTGGGAAAGTTAGATTTTTTTGGTTTACAGCTGACCATGCTGAATGGGGAATGCTGTAAGCTGTAATTCAAAAGAGAAAAAGTTTTCCAAGCTGCTAGTAGTAAGTGGCTGTAGGCATCAGCCTCGTTTGCTCCAGTAACCACAGTCTAAGATGGAATAGCAAAGGAGCTTATAAACTGAGCTAAGGGTCCAGAATAATTTAGTTCAAATTCCACATCAACCATGAACTGACTAGGAAGCCTTAGGCAAGTCGCTTTGTCTTGGTCTCATCCCATAACACACCTAAAGTATGAGGGATAATAATATTGACCTGCTTTGGTGGATTGTTATAAGAATTGCAACTGGGAGTGTAGTCCCTTTGGTGTTTTACATACACATAAGTTGCTTTACAAATACATTTGTGCTTTTTTGGTCATTGCTTAGCATCCATATTCAGTTCACCATTGTATATGTGCAGTTCCACAAGCATAACCATTTCTCAGGTAAATGTGCTTTCTTGGATGGTGCATAACTTTTCATCAGCATCCTCAGTGTGCTACTTAATTCCTTGGAGTTGCAGAGATAGAAGGTGTGCATCCTTTGTTAGATAATGGGGCAGTATACTGGCACGTTGGCAGATACAGCATTGGTTGCACAATGTTGGCATTCAGCAAAAGGGCGGTGTTGGACAGCCCCACTGTTGGAGTGCAGATTTACACTATGTGAGCAGAGTATAGAAACTCAGGGTAGAGTTTGCATATGCAGCATTTTGAAAATTTGAAAGCACTATGCCAGTGTTAAGTATCTTTTTTTTAAAGCAAGAATTTACTTACATGTTCAGTGGTGCTGCAAAAATAACGCATTAACTCAGTTCAGTTTGAAAATGTACTGAAGAAGAAAAAGCACCCTTGATAAAATCAGAGATGATGTTTTTACAGTAATTCTTGTTTCATTTTTAGACAGCGTGTAGTTATAGTGTTTAAGAGAGCTGCTATGCTAGAACAGCAACCAAGAACTCACAGTCTCAAGCGTCTACTTCCTAGGCCTCCACATCCCAAGTATGGGAATTATAGTAACAGAGCTTGCAAAAATTACATTTTTGAGTACAGTTCCCAGAATAGCCCAGCCATTGTGGCCAGTGGCCGTGCCTATTCTGGGAGTTGTTGTCTGGGGAAAAAATTTTTTTTTCTGAGGATATACTAGCCTGCTCTGTAGGATGGTTGGTATTCCTACTAAGAGAGTATTAGAAGCATTTTAAGTACACTAGGTAGCAACTGAGTGTTACTATCATATCTTTGTTTCGTTCTCATAGAATGAAAAATTTATATAATGATGTCTGGGGTCAGGCAATTGAGTCACTACCCTATTTTTTTAATACAACCTTCCACTAAATCATACAATAAAAAAAGCATGCAAAGAATAACATAAGAGTGACTGCGAAATAGTATGGCAACCTCCTAGAAGAACTCTCCAAAAGACAGGCCAGAGTATCTGTAGCTCATTGTGAGCCAAGTTTCTTTTTTGTGTAAGCACACCTTTTGTGTGATATGTTTGCTTTCTGCCCATGCCCTGGGATCAGTGAGGTCAGGCAATTCATGTTAAGAGACTGTTACTCCAGTTTTCGTATATATGCTGCCATTATCACTGTTGCTGACCTAAAGGAAATCAATTCCACAAGACTTTTCCAAAGTTATCTAGTATGATAGGAATTAGAACTAGGTTCCTTCTTACACACACACATAAAACATGTACTATAACTTAGCAGACCACATGAACCTTACTCCCAAATAATGCTTGACGTACCCTCTCTTTATATTTTTAGACCTTATGCTCCCCTCTTGCCCCCAATGACGGTCCAGCTTTGAACATGTGGAAGAAAGTTGAAGAGTTGACAATTGGTTTCTCAAACCTCTAACATGGATGTGTTTCTTTCAGGGGAAACTGGCATTGGCAAATCGACACTCATGGACACTCTGTTCAACACAAAGTTTGAAAGTGACCCAGCCACTCACAACGAGCCTGGTGTGCGGTTGAAAGCCAGAAGTTATGAACTTCAGGAGAGCAATGTCCGTCTGAAGCTGACAGTTGTAGACACAGTGGGATTTGGAGATCAGATTAATAAAGATGACAGGTAGTGTTAAACTTGCCCTGCAAGGGTATGCTTTAAATATCTGATTTTGGTGGAAAGCTTACATTTGATATGTCTCTGATCTGCAGGAAGAGATGTGGCATTTTTTTTAATATGTCACTCCACTTGTTCATTTTGGAGTGATAATATCACAGAAACTTTTGTGATCACATCTGTTTCTTTGTGATCTCTCAGTTTATTTTCACCAACTTCATGTTGTACCACTTAAAGATTCTAGATCTTCCCTTGAAACTCTTCATCTCTCTTTCACTATTTTATCCACCATTTCTTCCTGTACCTTTTTTTTTTTTGCTCCCATTACTCTACGTAGGCTCAACAACCTCTGTTCTTTGTTTCCTGCTCTGAATGCATGTTCCATGTGTCTGCTTATGCCTCTTATGTATTCACATGATGACAGTTAAGTATGCATTTTTCACGCATGACAACGTGGTCACATTTTCTCTGTTTTTTCCCCCCTGTTTCTCAATCATGTTGAAATGACCCGCAGTTTTACTTTGTTTGTGAAAATATGCTGAGATTTTAATTCTTGTTTTTTAGTGTTGCTTATTCTACTTTTTTATTTAGAATTAATAAAACATACATCTTGGAAAGTACATAACATATAGCTATAACATGTAGAGGTTTTTGAAGTATATAGTTAGCCTTCCATATGCACAAATTCTGCTTCCACAGGTTCAACCAACCAAAGCTTGAAAATATTCAGAAAATAAATTCCAGAAAGCAAACTTTTTGAGTTACCCACCATTTTGTATAAGAGATGCCATTTTACTACACCAGTGTGTATAATGAGATTGGAGCATCCACAGATTTTGATATCCACAGGAGACCTTGGCACCAAACCCCAGCAGATACTGAGGGCCTATTGTACATACAGTTATCAATATCTGTTCAACTTAGGCAGTGGGTACTTCGAGTTTGCTGTACATGTATCTGGAGAGATAAAACAAGAAATCTTGAGTAATTTCCAGATTGTATAGTTTCAATCATTTTTAGGCTGTTCTCAGTTCTCTAGTGTTGAGAGCAGCCTTCAAATGTTAAAAATGAGGTGCACTTATCTGGACATTGGCTATGATCTTGAGTGGTGCACATAAATACACCATTTTAAATTCTGCACACAATTTACTGAACGTCTGGGACAGCTTCCGTTCCATGGCTGCTGTATTTTTAAATTGCAATTATTATGTTCTAACTACTTTTTCAATTGATGTAAATTAATGTTCACTGAACTGTTTTTAAAGTTTGCATTAGGCCTTATTTTTAACTGTATTCTGGTTTGACTTATCTTTTAAGGGTGTGATATTGGGGATAAGCAGGATATAAATAAAATTTAAAAAACGTGGCAACAATTGTAATTTCATCAGGAGCACCCATAATTAATTGGTTATGTGCACTAATGATTGATATAATGGGCCTATGTTTGTCATATGTATGCCAATGTCACAGATCTTATAGATTTAAAGAAAGGGGAAAGGAAGCTTTATGTACTTGTGGGTAACTGACCTATGTTGATAACGTTACGATAATGTTATTATTGTGAACCTTTGAACTCATTCCTCCTCATGTGTATCCCTCATTGATGGAGGATAATGGATATATGCTACCTCCACCACAAATTTTTGTTCTGTCCTTGCAGTTCTCAGTGCACTAGTGTTGGATTTCTTCAGCGTTAGTGTTACCATCTCTGAATATTCTTTGCCTGAGAAAGCCCTATAAAATTCGTGAGGTTGCACGTGCACACACACACACACACACAGGATTACTGTATTTTGGAAAGAAAAAAAAAGAGGACATATTTGCCTTGACTACTTCAAACCACTGATCACTGAGACAAATCTCTCTTTAAATACCCCTACTATATACTCTGTGATAATTGAGCCTTCCCATTCTCCCTTCCCTGCCTCTTCCAACAGCTGTCTCAGCTGGAAATGGGTGGGTCACTCACAAACCCCGATGGGGCTGTGGCTGGTTGCGTTGGGGGCTTCCCTTATCTTGCTCTAATCTGGCATGTCTCTCTTCCTCCTTTTCCTTCCCCCAAGCTCTACTGTCTGGTCACCCACTTCCTCCAGTCCAGACCTTGTAAGATAACCTGGATGTTTTGAAAATCCACCTGGACAGAAATTTCAGCTCCGAAACGGAGGACCTGTCCAGAAAAAGGAGGACATATAGTTACACCATATGGTGTTGAACTTGCTGTTCTTGTGCAGGGAGATGATATGAGTATAGCAGGCTCTTCACTTCAGACATTAGCTCTGATTCAAGGTGGATTTCCGGAACAGGCCTTTAGAAATGCATCAGCATGGATGCAAGAATATGTCCCCACTTTCTCCCCACAGCTACTCAACTACAATTGAGAACGTGTGAAGAGGAACAAGTGATTGGGATATAGACATACATACATACATATACACACAACACACACAGGCAGGGAGATGTGTACATATCACTTATTTAGGAAACATTTTCAGGTGCGCTAGTAAGACACCCCCCCCATGTAGCATCAGTCAAATAATCATCTCATCCCTCTCTCCCATTCTTTTGTGTTGATGCTTTTGGTCAGCGTGTCAGGCTTTTAAATCCATGAATGATATGCCCATACTGGACTAGCTCTTGAAGCAGCAGTGTATTTGCAAGCCAAGGGAAAGGCTATGTTTTTAAAAAATGTCCCAGTGAAGCAGGTGTTCCAAATGAGAATGTGTACCTTGTTGCCTGGGTTACTTAGGATCTGATTTAATTCAGTAGAAGCTGGCAGTATTATTTTCTATCATCTATCAAGACTTTCCTTGCTAAAGATCTAACAAACAGGGGGCTCACCCTGACTCATCATGTTAGTTGGAGACCCATTATCTCTACGGTACCTTTTCACAGTTGGAGGCTTGTCCCAAACAGCATAATCTAGGCATAGCAACTGCAATTAGTCTCCTGTCCTGGGGTTTACTGGCCTATTTTTGCAATTTCTTTCTCTTTCTCTCCCTCCTCCCCCCTCTCTCTCTCTCTCTCACACACACACACACACTTTTTTTTTCAGGAGGCTGTTCTCTACATTCAAAACAGGGCCAACCTCACGCTGTCAAAGCTGATCCTACAGTACACTGTTGATGGAGACTTTGTAGAACATCCATGTTATAATTCCAGCAGTTTTTTTAAGAAAAAAAACTGGAAAGACTGGGACAGAAATATTAGGACTTTTATTTTAGTATCTAGTTTTATGCATACAGCAGGTTTTCTGTGGCTATACAGCTTGCCCAGGGCTGCTTCAGTCATGTTTATCATACCATCAACCACAGATGTGTGGCTATTTTAAGCAGCCAAAGGCATGTGCATCCTGCCTCCAGAGTTAGTCACAGATCAGTGTGGTAAACCAGTCCACACCTTGTGAACTGCTATTTCTTAGAATTTAGCAACTCTAGCTCCTGAACTATAAAGCAGGTTTATTTTCCTTCTCTACCCATAAGCCCAATTTTTAGCATGTGTTTCTGTCCATGTGTTGATGGGCATGTTTGATTGGCACAGGATGCTGAGTGTTAGATCTCCTGTGTTTTCAATATGTTGTCTTTAGCCCCCTTAGCAACTTGTTATTGACTGGTGTTAGGGTCCAGTTGTGTTGCTCTTCATTGGGTCTGGATATGATATGCTGTTATTTCCTGTTTCTTTTCTACAGGTGGGATGTTCAGCGCAAGAACACAGTATAGTGTGAGCCGGGCCTAAACAACTGCTCCTACACTGGTTCTGGCAACAGAATCATTACTATAAACTCCAGGTTGAGATTAGGGTCAGGAGGGGTTAGAAAATCTGTCAGTGACTCAGTTTCTGCTAGTTTTTGGAAAACTTACTGGATTTGTAGTTAACGGCTTACAGTCGCTGGCAAAGCCTAATCACAGATCGTGGTTTGTACTAACTATAGTTTGACAGAAGACCTCAATTTGCAAACCATCATTATGGCCATTTGTCTGGTTCTTGCCACCACTGTCCCATAAAATGGTAACTCTAGACAACACTTGTGTTCTTAAGTATGGTTGATGCAAACTCTGGATGAATAGATCCCAAAACACAAAGAGCCAGTGGTGGAATAGGAATCACAACTACTTGTAGAAAGCCAGTTTATGCCCCTGTGCTAATATACTGAGATCCAGTGTGGTGTAGTGATTTGAGCATCGGACCAGGGTTTGAATCCCTGCTTGGCCATGAAAACCCACCGAGTGACCTTGGGCAAGTCACATTCTCTCAGCTTCAGAGGACAAAGGCAAATCCACTCTGAATAAATCTTGCCAAGAAAAAACCATGATAAGTTTACTTTAGGGTCACTAAAAGTCAGAAATGACTTGAAGGCCTACAACAAATAATATACCAAAATGTTATGTTGATTAATATTGTTGATCAGTTTTTTTTTAAACAGTGGTTTAATTCATCCGCATATGTATTTTTCAGGTCATGTGATCCAGTATTTGATTAAGGGCACCTTTTGGTGTACAATGGCCAGTATTCTGTATCAGTTGCTTAGTTAAGTATACATAGTTAGCATATACTTAACTAGAAACCAGAGAAATCAGAATTTGCTTTAAAGTAGATTCAGAGGTTTATAAAGTGGTTGTACCAAAAGCCTTCAGTTTGCTGACTTTTAACCAGCAGCAAAGCTATTTTAATGACTTCATCTAAATTTTCCTAAATAAGGAAGGAGACTTTACCAAGGAATTCTTGGAATGTGCTGCTTGAAGGGGAAAATTCCAAGGATGTCTGTTTTTAAACCCACTGAAACTGAACCGTGTTGGTTTCTACGAAAGTGGGTGGTGGGATACTGTAATCAGTACTGGCTTTTAATGGTCCCAGGCTCAGTTCCTAACATCTCAAGGTAAACACTGCTTAGATTTTTTATTCCTCTGAGGAATAACCTCCTTCCTTGTTTATCCCAACAACATTCTTGTGCAATTGGCTAGGCGATAAGGTAGTGACTGGCCCTGTTCATCCAATGACTTTCATGGCTGTGGAAAGGAGTTTGAACCTAGGTCATTGGTATCTAAGGTGACGCAGTCTGATGGTGTATGTATTGTGCTATGTAGTTGTGTGCCTTGAAGTCATTTCCAACTTAATGGTGATCCTGTGGCAAACCTATCATGGGGTTTTTTTGGGGGCTATGAGGGTATGATATGCCCAAGGTCACCCAGTGGGTTCCCACTGCTGAGTGAGGAATCAAACCCTGTTCTCCCGGGTCGTAGTTCAATGCTCAAACTGCTACACCATGCTGGCTCTGTACGGGACCTCATTTTAGAAAGACTTAAGGTATTGATGCTGGAAAGATGGAAAACTGTTGCTAACAGAAAGTATTGGGCTAGATGGACCAGTGATCTAAGGCAGCTATATATATTTTCAGAAACAGGTGCTCTTCTTTAACCAGGGGCAAGGGAGCAATTGCAGAAAAGCTAAGAGACATATGCCTCTCTATAACATTGTATATATGTGCATGTGTGTGTGTAGTACAGTTTTGAGTGAAACTAGGTAAAGATACAGAATGTGCTGTTGTGAACAGAATGCAATTTCTTAAATCACAACTCTCATGTTGTTAAATGAGCAAGTTCCTAGGTCTCAAGTATCAGCCTGCTTGCTGATTTTTCAGAAGCCCGGAAGACTAGCTGAACAAGATTTCTGATTGAGGTTGAAACTTCAGTGCCCCACATAGCTTCTTGCTCTTCCCCGTGATTAGTAAAATGTAAATAAATTATGCCATAGTAACATGCAGGTACAAATAATGATAAATCATGCAGGTTTGCATAACTGATACAAATTGCAAAAACCAACATTTCCTGATGCAAAATTTGGCTTACCAGAACACCCAATCTCTCCGTTTCTCTGTGTCTCTCTTTTTTCTTTTTAAGCATGGACTAAATGTATTCCCAGATGCCCTAAAGACACCAGATCCTGTCTGAACTTGGAAGCTATGCAGGGTCAGCCCTGAATAGTTCTTGGATGGGAGACCACCAATTAATATCAGGTGCTATAAGCTATATTTCAGAGCAGGAAACCGATAAAATCACCTCTGAGTATTCCTTGACTGGGAAAACACTATGAAATTCGTGGGATCGCCATAAGTTGACAGGCAGTGTGAAAGCACATACTGACACAAATGTGTTCCTCACTGTAATATTGTGATGTTCAGACATAGTATTTCTTCTCCATACATGTTTCGTAATTGTCCATTTCTTTCACTCTTCTGCTTGTCTTCAACTTACCCCAGCTTCCATAAACTACTCTTACATTCCTCCTTCGTTTTATACCCTTCCATTTTGCTTCTTAAGCCAAACTTCTCATTTCAGAGTTATGCAGAAAACCACAAGGAAAGGATGTTACAATACTTTTGCATCATTCCCCACTTGAGGCCCTATCAAAACATTTGGCTGTAGATTGTCTGCGCAACAGTTTAACACAAATTATGGAATCTGAAACAGGATTCACCTTTCTGAGAAATTTTTGTTTATGTGGCAGAAGCAGCCAAAATCGTGTATTAAAACTATCTTGTGCCTGAGATTTATTGGGATCATCGTTTTTTCCCCCGTTTCCACTGACTGCATATTCACAGTGTTCTGGCAGCTTACTATGTACAGACAAAGCCTGTATCACCCTCTTTCCTGCCCTGTGTGCAAACATGGTTATCTCTATGATTGTTAATTGCTATAGCGCACAGCTGGACTGATAGCATTAGCCCAGTCTAACTTAGCCAAAGATGAGATGAAGAAGTTCATCATGTCTAAATTGTTACAGTGTAGAAACTTCCCATAAGTCAGATAGGAGCAGGAATTGAATTCTAACTTAATAGGAAGGTCAGATTCTACCAGATGCCATGAGGCTTTCTCTGTCTAGATGCTGCATCATAATACAGTACAGTGTAACATAAACATATTACAAGAAGTAGAAATATGTATTTTGATTAAAATATTTTTTTTAAAAAATAGAAATGTTAGTTTATATACAACAAGTTTTCTTAGAGGCAGCCATGTTAGTTTTCTTTAGAAAAAACAACAGAATTCTGTGGCATCTTAAAGAGTAACACCTCTATTATTGCATGATCTTCCATAGACTGGAGTCTTCTTTAAGACAAAAGAGGAGGAAGATGAGATGGGAGCAAGATGGGATGAGCTAGCAGAACTTCTGGTTTGTTTCCGTATGTCTAGAATAGATAGGCCAGGCCTTCTAACCTGCCGAAGTGTTTGAAGGCCGTGAACAATGCCTGGGTTTGGACTGTATGACTGAGAACCAGTGTCCTGAATTGTTATTTATGCAGTTTGGAAAGTTGTTGAGTGACCCAGTGTTACAATTTTGACTCAGAGTGTTTTCTGGATATGAGGCTTTGCACTTTGCATTGCAGCAAGAAGCCTTCTTCCCAGAATGCAGTCGGCTATCTTACCACAATTGCTCTGGCAATTTTTTTAGTGATACCAGCACTATATATTTCTGAGTCTCTGTTTTTTAGAATAAATTCTTCGATGAGTTGACCTCATTCCCCCTGTGTAGCACCCCACCTTTAAAACAAGCATATTGCAAACTGCTGTAGAGAGGAGTGTTATCCATTTTTAATTTATCTTAAAGAGTACAGATGGGATGTCCTCATAGCCAACCACTCAATCAGAGCAACTCCTGGCTCATTATGGACATAATGGCTCATTATGACAAAGAGAGTTCATCTTCAGTTGAAAAATCAGCAGCGAACAGTATTTTTGAAAAAGTACAGAAATGAGAACACAGCATGTAGCTATGCGACCTTGCCCTCAACCTGGCCTTTTATAAAAGGCTATTCAGAGATGGATGTAGGATGCTGGCACATAATGTAGAAGTCCTTGACCTTTGTCTGTCTCTGGTTGAGGAACAAGTACATACCTACTATGTAGGATGGGCTGCATTTTTCAGTATATTAGTGTTAGCCATATGTGAGGTGTCAGGAGCCAGTTATGTGACACATATTATATCAACTTGAGTTTTCCAACTTCAGCTTTCCACCATCTTAACTTGTGTTTTTTCTTACTACACAATATGGCAGCCAGGTGTGAAGGGGGCGGAGGAATATGTAATTAACAAACATGGGACAAGCACAACTGTCTCCCTCTCATATTAGCGTGGTGCCCTCAGTATATACATCATTACACAGACACTCGTAGTTTCCATGAGTATATTAGAGGGGTGTGTGGGTGAAACAGGACTCATCTTGTGAGTCTGTGATTATATTACAGGAAAACAAGAGATTTGCCCATGCAAAATAAGTACTCTTCCACAGAACTGTAGTTCCTCCCCTTTACCATGCCTCATTGTAGGCTAGCCTTGGATATGCCTCTGACTCAGATTAACACAATGGCTTATCACTTCAAATAAAATCTTGTGAACAATGGCAGTTGCTATTTTATCTGAAACGGTATTCTTGTATTTCAGCTATAAGCCCATTGTGGAGTACATTGATGCCCAGTTTGAGGCCTATCTTCAGGAGGAACTAAAGATCAAGCGCTCCCTGTTTAATTATCATGACACCAGGATCCACGCTTGCTTGTATTTCATTGCACCTACAGGACACTCACTGAAATCTCTTGATCTGGTCACCATGAAGAAGCTGGACAGCAAGGTACACCACTGTTCACTGTTCTTGACTTGCTGATCATCACACAGTTTTGTGTAAGGAAAATGGATTTTGGTTGTGGAGTCTTACATGTGAATGGCCAGTTGTTTTGGAATGAAAGCTGGAATTTCCTTGGAAATGCAGTGCTCTGATATAGTGTTTGAGGCTATGTAATAGTATTCCTGGTGGGGATGTCATGCAGGTTTTTATAAACAAGTGTTTAAATAGAACTACTGTACATAAAAAAAAAGATACTGGGCCGGTGGGTGTCTTTTTGGAAGAGGTATTTTTTGTTGTTATTAGTAGTTTAGGGTGGTTGTATGAATCAAAGACCTCCAGAGTACCCAGTTGTTAACAGCCCTGTTCCGATCTTGAAGTCTCGGAGTTGTGGCTTCCTTGATTGAGTTTATCCACCATTACAGCAAATGTGCTCTTCCTCTTCTCCTTCTGCCTTCAGCTTTACTGAGCTTTATTGTCTCTTCTAGTGAGATACCATCTCGTGGTATATCCAAATTATGACAGCCTTCGTTTAATCATTTTGGCTTCTAGTGAGAGTTCAGGCTTCATTTGCTCTTAACCCATGGAAGAAGAATTTACCCCTTCGCTTATCCCTAAGAGGGAAATCCCTTTTCTAAGATACCTGCATAATCTAAAACAGCCTTTGCCAATCCAGTGTCTCCAGAAGTGTTAGAAAACAGCTTCCATCCTCCTCTTGTCCAGTGTGTAGTCCAACATGGCCTCAAGCTGGAAAAGGCTGATCTAAAACCAAAATAAATGTGCTTTGTTTTTCTAAAATAACTACTTTTGATTAAATGTGTGGCGATTTAATTAAAGCCTATGAAGCAATGAAAACTTCATTAATTGGGGAAGAGTCTTGGTTCTTGGTGAGTGGTCTCCCTAGGACAGGGACCATGGGCTGTATGTGGCCCCAATGCAATTTTTGCAGTTCCAAATTGCCCCCCCCATTTTCTGGAACAAAAGGTTTACTCATAATGCCTTTTGTGCTGTGTAGGGAGCATGGGAGGGATTTCTCCATGTCCCTCCCCCCAAACCAGGCTGTTTTAGGCCCGGGAGGGGCTTTTACAAGAAAAACTGGATACAGTTTCTGGTCATTTCCTGTTTTGGAAGAAGACCTTTCCTGGGCCTAAAACAGTGAGCGTGGAAGAAGGATCATGTCAACATCCATGGATGTTATTTCAAATAATTTTAAAAAAAATTAAAAGAGAGTGGAAACAATGCGCCAGAGATCTGATGAGGGACATATGGGTTTCAGGTAGGTGCCCACCGCTGACCTGAAGTGCCATATGACATTTTACAACATGGATATTGATGGCTGATGGTGATGGGCAAAGCTTCAGTAGAAGAACGCGCCTCCAGTACAATTGTATTGTGAAGAATTCTGAGTGGAATTACAGATGTGGCCTTGCTATGTTCAAGCTAGTTCACAGGTAGGGTTGACAAAGTAGTCAACTTGTTTTTTTGAGTGAGGTCCAGCAAGTTGAGAGACCACATGACTACATGCATATCTGTATAGAAAGCTCCTTAAACACAAAAAGCTTTGTGCTATGAATAGTTAGACCAGTGATCTCCTTAACACTGTAATATCTTATATACAGAGTGTTGTGATGGGATGGTGTTGCTGTTGCTTCTTAATATGAGAGAGTAGTTAGGAGAATAGACAGACAGAGAGAAACCATTTGTTCATTTGGACCAGTATTATCGCCTCTAACTGGGAACAGCTCAGACAGGATTCTTTCCTAATCCTCCCTAGATATCTTTGGTATTTAATTGTGTTCTTACATCCAAGTATTAACTAGGCCTAGCCAGCATGATGTAGTGATTTAAGCTTTGGGCTATGACCCTGGGTTCAGTTTCCCACTTGACCATGGAAACCCGCTGAGTGACCCTGGGTGCATCATGCACTCTCAGCCCCAGAAAACTCTGTGATAGGTTCACCTTAGGGTTGCCATAAGTCAAAAATAACTTGAAGGCACACAACAACAATGAACAATGGCTTCAAAAGTCAGAAGAGATTGGGTATGTTGGAGGTGATGAGATATAAGCTAGTTCAATGTTGAGATTCTCTTCTGCAATCAGGTGTAGTATAGTGTAAGGTTTTATCACCTTATTTGTTTGTTTCAGCTAGGAATTAGATGTGCATGGACCCCTCTTGTACATGAACACACACATTAGAGCTTGGAAAAAATAAGTTTTTAAGGTAATAACTACCAAATACTCCATGCAGCATGGCTGTCAGCTTTGCTGGTTTGAGGATTCTGAGAACTAAATACCCCAATCTAACTTTCCTGAGCTTTGAAACTGAGAGGCGTGGTGGGGGAATGGGGAAGAGAATGAATGTTTTATGTTATTTGGAAAGTAGGATGGGAGAAAAATGCAAGTTGCTGTTTTTGTTTTTTTTAAATGTCCTTCTGCCAGATTCCTGAAATCTCACTCAGCTGTTTGTAAATAGAGGGCAAAGGCAAGCAATTCTTCACATGACACATAATTATATGGAATTCAGTATCATGAGATGTGGTGGCTTTCAGGGTCTTAAAAGAACATATTAAATTTATGGAGGATGAATCTTTTTGTTGCTTACTCATGATACTGAAATGGGAATCCGTTGTTTAAAAACAAGCAAACATGCACACAGGAGCAAGCGTGCAATTTAGGAATTTGCCATTATGCACAGTTAAACTCAACAAACAAATCATTAATAGCGTCATGCAAACTGAACTTTCAGCAATAAAATTTTGCTGATAATACAGTATCTGAAGAGCTGGATAGAAATGTGAGTTGCAGGGCAGAAGAGATGAGACTACAGTGGCCTCTTGACTTTCGCAAGGGGTTGGGGAGCAGAACTCTCACGAAAGTGAAAATGAAATAACTCCCCCCTGCCCAGGTGAATGCTCCCCTTCTCATTCTCATCCAGGGCTCCCCCCCCATTCACTTGCATTTTGCCCTGGAGCACTGCCTTCCTTCCAGGCACCCAGGCACTAGACAAGCAACTGCGAGGGGACAGCCACAGGCCTGGAGAAAGTGTGCACATATGCCTCCGCCCCTGTTCACTTTTGTTTCCCTTGGGCACGCTGCCTTCCAGGCACTTGGGCAACAGGCGAGCAAATGGGAGGAGGCAGCCACACACTTAGAGAAGGCATGCATGTGTGTCCCCCCTCCACTTGGGTTTTGCCTGGGCACGCTGCCTTCCAGGTACCTAGGTGATAGGCAAGCGAATGGTAGGGGATAGCAACGCCACTGGAGAAGTCATGCACATGCAGGGCTGCCCCCTGCCATTCACTTGCTTTTTGCCCAGGTCCATGGAAGGAAGACATGTGTGCCTGGACAAAAAGCAGGGGAATGGGAGGCGGAGAAGGTCAAATCCATTAATGTGGAGGGAGGACTGTAGTTTCTTTCCATCAGCTGAGTCTTCTTGATTTGACCCAAAGCACTGGCACTGCTTTCCCCAAATGTTTGACTAGGTGTACAGGTAAAATTAAAACCGCAACAGGATCTGACGTAGGATTATTTTGTTTAAAGTTAGAAATCCAGTATAGATGCCTGAGTTTCAGAACTGAGAGAGCAATCTCCATCTTAGGGCTGCAAAGGACACTTCCTTAAACTGTAGGTGCCCATATTTTTGTTGAAGTCCTGATTTTTCATTATTGTGGTGATGAGTTCGAAGCAGTACTTGTTCTACTAGAATTATTTCTTAATACAAGCTTCTCTTACGTATCTAACAGGTTAGAGACTGGAGCAGTGTCAGGAAATGGAATTGATTGAAAAGTGGAACCCTGTATTGTACTATAGGGAGCATGAAGGACTTACAAAGGCTCACTTGAGACCATTAGTGCACATGCTGCTTGCAAAGTCTTTCAGCTGGCTTGGTGCTCTCTCAACTTGCTTTGTAAGCAGCTTGCACAGGCGAACACCAAGCAAGCCTCTGTATGGAAGAAGAAGTTATAAAAGAGCAGAACCCCTGTTGAATTAATAGAACTTGTCCTTAATTTGGAAGCATCGAAAGACCAAGTTGTCAGATAACAGAGCGTCAAAAGGTGGGGGCTTCCTGTAAAAATAAATTCAATATCTTGACTATCTTAATTCACCCTGTACTTCTGTCACTGTTCCCAGGGGATTTGCACAATTTTGGCACCAATGTTGGCTCTTCCGCCAAATAAGGATTAGCAGCATCCTCAGGAAAGGACAAGTTTATATAACATAAGAGGATTTTCAAGTACCGCCTGTAGTGAAAAATCTTTTCATTTTCTAGATCAATTATTAATTTAATTCTTACCAGCTGCCTTTAAAAAGTCTTCTCTTTTTATGGAAGGAGATTCCTCCTGAGCAGACCTCAGACTTTCTGTTAGTGTTGTTCTTTCTCTTCCCACCCCTTCATTATAGAACTCATAAAACAAGAGGAAAATCCATCTCACAGGCTTGGAAGTCTCATTGTCTTGAGTCATGCACAGTAATAATGCAAGAAGTCTTTTAAGGTGCTTTCTTTTAGTGCAATCCTTTTTGCTCATTTGGAAGAATATCCTACAGAGCTCAGTGCTTTTCTGCAAAGTAAGCATAGCAACTGCGGTATTGATCTCTTCATTTCTCAGCCACTCTCTCGCTTTTATTCTCATTGTACATCAAGGATAGTAATCTAGAGATTCATTAATAAGCACTCACCAACAGTTACCTTTTGATTTTTTTTTTTAGACATAATGATAAACTGTGATTTACCATGGTGTGAGCAAACCCTTGGAAGCTTTAGGTTCATGTGCTTCCCTCCCCTCCATGGGTATGACCATGAAGAGATGAGAAGCTTTTGCTTCCTTTGTTAACTAACTGTTGTTGATCATTTTGGCCAGTCTCAGACAAACTTTGGCTGATGGCTGAACTGTGGTTTATTTAAATCTTGGTTTATGGAGCTGACCTGCTTCAATATCCCATGGTTAAGATTAACCTCATTTCAAGATCTGAACATAAATACAAAATCAAGTGGAAGTGAGTTCTTCTGATCTCTTTGCACCCATATCAGAGGAGGAGAGAGGAGTGCCTGAGCCTGAAGCATACTATTGTTGTTGCTGCGTGCATTCAGATTGTTGCTGACTTGTGGCCCCCCTAAGCAAACCTGTCATGGAGTTTTCTAGGTGAGATTTGTTAGAGGAGTTTTGACTCTGCCTTCCTTTGAGGCTGAGAGACTGTGACTTATCCAAGGGCACCCAGTGGGTTTCCATGGCTGTGCAGAGATTTGAACTCCAGAGTCATAGTCCAACATACAAACACTTGCACTATGCTGGCTCTACTTATTATTGTTATTATTTATCTAATCTATAAAAGTCTAGGTTTGTTTGGCTGTGTCAGGCAGAAACCTCATATGACTGGGTGCCTAAGAAGATTCTGTAGAATCCTGGGGTTTGCAGTTTAGAGAGGGGCCTTTAGAATTCTCAGCCAGAGAGCTCTTGGGCCTCCGTCAGCTGCGTCTGTCTTGAATAGACCAGTTGCTATGGAGACGAGGCCTGGTAGCAAGGAGGAAGACAGTGCATTCCCTCAGGAACCCAACCTCTGTATGTTGATAACTCTAAATACAGATTGGATTGGGGAATATGGGGGAACGTTACAGATACTGGACAAGACAGTTTGTAGAATTAGAGACACAGGATCTCAAATCTTTCTAACAAGTATTACCTGTGAGCTAGTATATGTAGCTTCTCCTCCTCCCTACTTTATCCTCATAGCAGTTCTGTGGTATAGATCAGACTAAGAGAAAGTGGCTGACCCAAGATCATATGGTGATTTTCATAGCTCAGTGAGGCTTTGAATCTGCTTTTCCGAAGTCCAGATCCTAAGATGCTAACTCTTATATGATAGTGGATAGCTTTAGTCACATAACAATTCACATTTGTTTATTGTTTCATCCAGGGAAGGTAACTGAGTTTCCATTTAGGTCTGAGATAACTTTTCAGATGCAACTAAAGGATATTTTTCTCATTTTTTTTTACCTCACTTGAGGAGCATTCACACATATCCATAAATAGCACCCAGTGGGTACAGAGGGGCATTGTCCTCTTTGAAAATGCTCATAGAGTTCACCGTCATGATGATTCTTTTCTTTGAAATTCTTGTTGTAGTCCGTGTGGCATGTGGTATTTCCTGTTCACAGCCTCTGTGAAAAGGAAAGGAAGCAGTAACTTCTCTATGTGTGACTTCTATTTAAGGCTATCTGTTGTACACTGAAATGCAAATGAAAGAACCCTATCAATTTTTTTTTCCTGTCAGCACTGCTAATTTAACAAAGAAAGGTTTGGGGGACGGGGAGGGGAAGCAGGAAATGAAAAGATGACTCTGGAAGAGTTTCAGATTTACATTCAAGTCTTCATTCAGTGCTGTTTTTAATAACCCAAAACCCCATCACCTTGAAAGCCAGTCTTTGCAAACTCCACCATGAACAAAACAGATTGTTTATGTTACCAGAATTAACCATGGTTAGATCAGTCAGCTTGTCATTTTAATAGATAATACCTGTATTGAGGAGAAGAGAGGATTAACTTAGGGTGAGTTTGTGCTTGTTAATGTGCCTTCAAGTCCTTTCCAGCTTATGACGACCTTAAGGCGAGCCTATCACAGGGTCTTCTTGGCAAGATTTGTTCAAAGGGGGTTTGCCTTTGCCTTCCTCTGAGGCTGAGAGAGTGTTAGTTGTCTAAGGTTACCCAGTGGGTTTCCATGGCCAGGTGAGTAGGAAAGAACTATTTCAGAGCCAGTGGTTCAGTGGTTTGAATGTTGCACAAGGATTCTGGTAGACCAGGATTACCTTTGGCCATGGAAACTAAATGAGTGACTTCAGGTCAGACTAGATTGGGAAATATGGGGAAAGGTTACAGGTGCTTGACAAGACGGTTTGGGGAATTAGAGACACAGGATCTCAAATCTGTGTATTTCAACTGCATCTAATCACTAAGGTAAGGTAAGGCAAGGTCATTTCTAAGGTATTTCTAAGAAGTATTACCTATGAGAAAATAAAACCTGGGGAACGTCAGGTAAATACTCTAGTATTTTAATAAAAAGGATGATGAGGATGGCAGGCTATTTGTGCCATACAGAGCAACATGGGGAAGATAGACCTGATTCATGAGTATGTTCCCTATATAGCTCTGTTGAAACCAAAGAACTATAATTCTTCTTTGACAAGTTCCAGAGCACAAGATTACAGTGCAAACAGCCCTCTGTGCCAAACCATATGCTGGGCACCTTTCCATTCTAACTCAGCAGGAGTAGAAGTTGCTTTCAGATTCATTTGACGGTAGTAGGGGAAGATGTCAGTACACATCCAGAGCTAAACTGTGCGTTCATACTGCCTCTTGTAGGCCTTACTTATCTAGTTTCAACCAACATGTGAAAGGAGGAGTGTCTAGACCTGCTCCATCATTGCTTTCCTCATATGGCACAAGTCTGAAGAGGAGGAGGAGACTGGAAAATCAGGGTTTTGCCTATATGAAAACTCTCCTTACAAAGAGAAACTTTCTATCTTTACATATAACTTTCCTTGTGGGGAAAGCAGTGATAGAGAGGAGCACGGTTAGAAGCTTCTTTCATCTCATATTGATTGCAGCTAGGTAAGTAATGCCTTGAGTAAACCTTGAGTGTAATGGCATCTCCAGCAGCTTGTTCTGTGTGGCAAACTGGCCCTCTGTTAGGCTCCTGTTTGGAAAAGAAAAGAAAGGGAGGACCTGAGTTGTTGCACCTGTGTGCTGGACACATCTAGTTTTCTGACTAAGCTTAAGGAAGAACTTCCTGAAGGTAAGAGAGGTCCAGTGGTGGAACAGACTATCCTGGGAGATGGTAGACTTCCATTTGTTGGAGGTTTCTGGAAGCTGGATGACCCTGTCAAAGTAAGCAGTGGATTTCTGCAGTGGGAAGGGTTGAATTGCATAAACCTTGTGATCTTTTCCAGCGCTAGAGTTCTGTGATTAGATTTAACATGGCATGAAAAGGAGGCATTATATTCTAATTTCCTTCCATGACCATAATTGTTTGAGATGGACCACCTGTTTGGGGCCTTTTTTGTCCACTGTGTGCATCTGGATCAGTGAAATATCTCCAAGCAGTCATATGTATTTTCTTTTTTTGACTTGGCAGCAGCGTAGAAGAAATAACCTGATCTATGTTGCAGGCTCCTGATTCAAATAGTGCAGATGTCCTGGAGTTCATACATGATTTTTTAAAACAGAATGGCAGAGGTTATGGCTTTTTTATTGCTATCTTTGGGTCTCATTGCCCCTTTTCCTTCAGCTGACACACTGTTTCACCTTTGTGCATTTTGATTTATTATTGCTCTTTAACTCCCTCTGCTACAAGGATGTTCATAAGTATCTCAGAAACAGTAGGACCAGCTTTTTTTTCCTGTTTGCTAGTGTATGACAATGGCTGAATGATTTAACTACAAACAAGAGGTTCAAAGAACTTTGAACTGTTTCACTGTGCTGTTAATCCATTAGTTTTTCTTCATAAAGCCTTAAACTCAGTGCTTCTGTCTCCTAATAGCTTGGCAGTAAGAATATTGACCTACCTTACAGGATTGCTGTAAGGATTACAGTAAGGTAGGGATGTGTGTGTGTATGAGAGAGAGAGAGAGGGAAGAGGTAGAGAATTTGAACAGAGCACTTAAAACACCCTAGAAGTGTTGTCCCACTTGTGACTCTTGCCAAACCGGCACCATTGGAAACTGATTCTCTGATATTACATGGAGTTAAACAGAAGTTTCCAATAGGAAGGAAGGTTGGTTTTTGTTTTTTTTCACTGTGTCAAGCCTTCTTCAGAGGCACTCAGCCCACATTCACATGTCTCTTATATTTGCCCTTGGAAAAGGTTCTGTCACTCCATCACAAGCCGTTAGTGCAGCATGATGACTATACTCTGTTTACATTGCAGGTGAACATTATCCCAATAATAGCCAAAGCTGATACCATTGCAAAAAACGAGCTGCATAAATTCAAGAGCAAAATCATGAGTGAGCTGGTCAGCAATGGAGTCCAGATCTATCAGTTCCCAACGGATGAAGAAACGGTGGCTGAAATTAATGCTACTATGAGTGTAAGTCTTGTTTTCTTTAGGACATTTGATGCTTAAAAGAGAGGCTGCACTGTGTCACTTTGTAACCTGTGTATACCTTATATGCAAGTAAAGTCAGTGCTTCTGAAATCCTACTTCAGAAACCCGTAGTGTCCTTGGTCTGAGTCCAGCAACAACAAATCATAGTCCTTTGATGTCTTGATGACTGACACTCCTATTGTGTATCTGTGAATCTTGGAAGGCAAAGGGCCACTTGACCAGATAGGTGCATGTCATGAGCTATTAAAGGTATTGGTTTTTTAAGTTTATCTTTGTTTGTGGGCAAACATATACATAGTAAAGTTATTTATGGTCAGATTTCCAAGTGAGGTGACATGTCTCATGTACACAAAATTGCATGCGTTTTACTCTAATGAGGCAAATTCAGAACAGACGTAACTCCCTTTGATTCTATATTCCCAGTGAGCCCAAACATAGGACCATTTTACCCCACATGTTACCATATGTCTGCACACTTGACATGTGGTTCAAAAAACACCTCCTCCTTACCAGTTGGAATGAGAGAACTGAGGGTGTTTGGCCATCTGGTGCAGGCATGCTTATTAGCATATGTTAGAATTGCTATTTCGCCACTGTATTGAAAAAAGAGTGGAAAATACTTTTCTGTCCTGGTTTGTCAGCCATGTTGATTGCGAAAGTGAGAGAATAGCTCAGATGTTTAAAAAGATGACTAACCTGAATTAGGTGGCCTTAAGGGGATGTTTGGGATTGTTCTGAGTCAGTCGTGTTTTGATATTATCATAGTGTGAACTAGAAGCTGAACCAGTATTGGCACTCACAAGGATATAGAGAGGGAAAGAGCGAGAAGCAGACAGAGGGGCGGAAATATTATTGTCAGTTGCTTTGGCCACAAAAATGTCATAACTGCAGCTGTCCCATGGCCTGTAACTGAGTCTTTCTCCACCCAACTGCCCAGTGATTGGCCCAGCTCCCAGAACTCAGCGTGGTCTCCAGTTTTACCCCAAAATACGGACCACCCCTTCAGAATTGCACACAGGGTAATAAAAACACCACCTGGATGGCTCCCGGGAGACAGAAGCACAGACCTAGCTTCCTCTTGGCTTTGGCTCTTGTTTCAGAATATATAATATCCTGGATGGGGAAGAGTCCCAAGTGCATCTTTTATGGCTAAGTAGCCTGGGCTAGGCACTTCTTTTTTAGGCAGAGCCTCAACTGCTGTTTACTGGCAAATTCCAAAAAGCTCCAAAGCGGTTTTGAGGTTTTGGTTTGAAGCATAGGATATACAGGAGGAAATGGAGTGTTTGGGGTTTTTTGCTAGGCCTCTGCACATGTGTGTGAATGATTTGCGTTGTTAAAAATTGAACAAAGACTTAATCAAATGTGAGAGTGCTTAGTAACTCAGTGGCTCTTGGGCCAGATCCTGACCTTCAAGGTATGACTTTTGCCGTTCTGAATGCAAACTCCAGAAACAGAAATTCATGAGAGTGGTTGAGTAGAAGCAGGGAAAAATGCTTGTGGTTGTGGTTGCTTGAAGTGGTGGTCTTGAGGTGTGCCCTAAAGCAAAATAAAACAGCTGACTTGTGACATACAGACTTTGGTGTTTGTATCTGAAATAAATGTGTTCATACCAGAGTTTGGAAATATTATTTCTCCAGGAAGGTCCTGCCAAGATGGCCAGCAACTGTTCAGGCTGGGAGATTCTGAGAGCTGTAGCTCCCTCACTCCAAATTTCCATGCTCTGGTTAAGTCATTAAGCTAAGCCACAGTCTGCACTAACACAGGTTCATCAGGATGGACAAACAGTGGTTCAAAATTGCAGGACTTCTTTCTTTTTCCAGCACTATTTTTGAGGTGTAATTGGATCTATGCCTTTAACTAAGGCTCGTTTGTCGTGTCCAACTTTGTCCCAAACCACAGAATGGATTTACCACTGAGAAGAATAACAATACAGGTGTTTTCCCACTTTCTGTTGCTATGTGTCTGGGAGCTGCACATGCCTGTGCACACACATTTCTCTCCCATTCCCAGTAAATACTGCTGCTGTACTTGTTCAAATAAATATTGTTGGTATTTTTGGAAGGAGTGCCTATGAGTTCTTCCTTTAGAGGTTGCATTGGCTGGCTTGCTAATGTAGGGTTGGAGGCCTTGGAATGCAAACAGTTTGCCTGCCTCTTTTTATTATGTCCCCTTTTCCTTCCTCCTTTAGCGAAAGCTAGTAAAATGGGGTGTGGAGATGGTACAGCCTTGACTTCCTTCCTTTCAGGTTTGCCCTACTCCCTTGGAAATGTCAGTGCTTACTCTTCCTGTAGACCTGCGGTATTTAAAATTTCACAAGTGTGTGCCCATACAGGACAATGAAGAAGCAAAAGTCACTGAGCACTGAGTTCTCTGATCCCTGATATTCTTCAGTGGCCACTCCTTTCCCTGAGTAGTTTTTGATTCTGTCAGTCCATTCATTTCTGTCAGACTTACACACAACTCCCCTGTTGCAACAGTTAAGATAATAATAGTAACAACAACAACCATCACCTTCCAAGAAAGAATATTCTTCCAGTTTCTGTGTATGTTCTTACGACACATTCAGATGTTCTCCTCAATTTTTGTGGGGAATAGCAGGGAGTTGTGGGAATTGATTGCCAAAATATTGTTTTGCAACAGTATTTCTAATATAGCAGTTCATCTCTAGGGGAAATTTGGGGTTGAATTGTACATGCTATGGAGTAAAAAAGTTAGGAGGCAATGAAAACCAAAAGCTGCAAAATTCCTTTTAGGACAGTGATTATTTTCTAGCATAGATGTTACATGTAAACAAAACCCTTGAATAGTTTTTTAAACGGACTGTATGCCACAGTTCTTTAGGTGCATGAAAGAAAGTATGGTATGTGGAATTGTGAAAATCCCTGTTTTACTTTTAAAAAGTAGGCAGAGGTACGTTGAAAGAGTGCTAGCAATGACTGTAGAATTTTCAGAAGGAAGAAGAGAAGCCAAGTGAACGGTTCACTGGGTGGGAATATGCCTTCAGTATTCTTCATTGCTTCTCATTCCTCCCTATGTCAAGTGTGTGGGCTACCATGGGTTAGTATGTTATAATGAACTGTCTGCAAATATGATTGCATAATTCAAATTCTAAGGCTGTAATATATTCCTGGGAAAGGAGGTTGTTTTGATCTGACACCTAACTTGTCATTGGTTTTCCCCCCTTCAAAGACTTAAGCAGTGTTCCAGAGACACATGAATAATTTTAGGTCGGCAAAAGACAGCACAGTTGTCATTAAAGAGTACTGTTTCTCCCTGCCTCCCCTTTTAAAGAGAAAAATGTCTGGCAGAACAACAAAGAACACCCATGATCTTTCTCTGTCTCTTGCATTGTAGGTCCATCTTCCATTTGCTGTTGTTGGCAGCACTGAAGAAGTGAAGATTGGCAATAAGATGGCCAAAGCCAGGCAGTATCCGTGGGGTGTCGTTCAGGGTATGTCTGTGGTAGGGGGAGTTGGGTACAGGATAAACAAACCTGCTTTTTTAAAGTTTTTTACCAGTATGGAGAAGATGTTCTGTATAGTCAAATGGAAGTGATGTGTAAATGCTGTAAAACCACTTTATTTAAGGAAATGACAGAGGGAGAAAACAAAACAAAACAAAGCAGGGAGCATGAAGCTGATGGCTGGGATCCAAAGAGCCAGACACACTCAATAGCTTTCATGCACTTTCCATGCACTCTTTCTCCCTTAATCAGCAGGTGTATCACAAACTGCTTTCAAAGCTCCATCTGGTTGTCAAAAGTGGTTGTCTGTGCTGTGTTGATCACTGCTGTTTCTCTGGAGTGGTTAGTAGTAGTGCCTTTGTTCTGTAGATCCTATCCTATAATTTTGGTGCAGATCTCCACATGTGCGCCGGTGGACATATGGAACCTTACATGCACAAGCTTCACCAGACATTTCAGTGAAAGGAAATAGCTCTGTGTCCAAAGATATATGCTTTAGAATTGGCCTTCTCTGAAGGAGATGAAAAGGGCTAGAACTTTGGGTGCCCAGTGGATCTCTTCCTGTAGAAGAAATGCTTGTTATTGATATCTGACTAGATCTCAGGTCAGAGTGGGCAAGTAACTGAAGTTCTGCTTTACTTTTTACAACTGCATTGAATTCAATGTCCTTGCACAATCCATTAGTGGTCTACTTTAGCTTTCCATCTGTAAAGCATTATGGATTCGATGTTTTCACAACCACAGCACTGTGGATTTCAAATTGGGTGGAGATCAATTGCTGAGGGTTGGAGGCTGAATAAACTAGTCCCTTTTCTTGGGTGGGCAGTATAAAGCCTGCAGGCTGCATGCAACCCCCAAGCCCCGTTATTTCTGTTTGTTGCTTCTGCTTATGACAAGAGAACTATGCTGCTGAAAATTAGAAATGGCAGCAGCACCTCTTCCCATCTTCTTAGCTTTGCTAATGGAAGGAGGAACTTTGCTGTGCAGATAATAGGATTGTATGGCATGGGAAGGTCCTACAGGTTTTTAATTTTTTTGTGCTTTTTATTATTTTTATTATGTTTGTTTTGACTATTGTAAGACACAGTCAATCTCAAACTGGGAAGAAGGCAGGTTATAAATAAATATGATGGTGGTTGTGATGGCGGGTGTTGGAGTTGCTGCTGAATTTAAGTGGCAACTGTTCCAGTGAAACCTCAGTATTGTACTGTACTTTACAGTACTGTAAAACAAGAATGCAGGTCTATCTCATAGCATTTCTGTAGTAATTCCTCTAATGGTGGATGTGTATTGCTTAGGAAAATCCCTTGGAATGATGGTAAAATCATGACAACTAATTAAAACTAATACTTTTTTCAGAGAAGATAAGGGCTTTTATGTACCAGAGGGTTGGGGGAGGAGAGTAGAAACAGGGTAGATTTTCACTGCATCTTTGATGTAAATTGTTATAGATACACCACTCCTCTCTTATGTATCATTTATTTTCTAGTTGAAAATGAAAACCACTGTGACTTTGTGAAGTTGCGTGAGATGCTAATAAGAGTGAACATGGAGGATTTGAGGGAGCAGACTCACAGTCGGCATTATGAGCTCTATCGCCGCTGCAAGCTTGAAGAGATGGGATTCAAAGACACAGACCCAGACAGCAAACCATTCAGGTACAAAAGGACAAGGGATTTGGAAAACCCATAAAGTTCAGTGTGTAGCTGGAGCAGTTGCTAGACTACTCTTCTGTAATGTGCCATAGTGGCTAATTGAGAATGAGAGCTGCTTTCTGTTTTTGGATGTGTCTGATCGTGCCATGGTTGACACATGGCTGGTTTATATTCTCTTTGGTTTGCTGCAACTCACGCTACATTGGGCTGCATTTGGGAAGTGGTTGGAAACTTCAGCACGTCCAAGGTACTGTGTCCATGGTGACAGGAGCTGGTTGGAGAGAACTGAAACTCCTTACGACAACTGTGCTGCCTACCTGCTTGTTTCCAGATACCATTCAAAGTATTAGCTACATAAAGCCTTATATGACTTCAATCCAGACTACCTGGAAGAAAATATCTCTCCATATGAACCTGTTCAAATTTTGAGATCTTTTCGGGAGGGCTTTTTCTTGGTCCCCTTGCAGGAATATCACCATGTGTGAGGGCTTTCTCAGTGGCTCTTCCCAAGCTACGAAACTCCCTTCTACAAGAGGTTAGATTGGCCCTTTCTCGACTCTTCTTCCACTGGCAGGCAAAGTCTTTTTTTATTCCAGCAGACTTTTGGACATTATTTGGCTGCTGTGAAAGGGTTTTTAATGGGAGGTGTTTTGGTTTCCCCTCTTTCTTGTTACGTCCTTGAATGCTAATTAAATGTTTTAATTCAGAGCTTGCTTTTAATATCACATTTTGTTGTTCTTCCAAGTTTTAATAAGTTGATTTTTAGCAGTATTCTGTTTTAATGCATGTTGTAGACAATCTTGGATCCTGAACTGAGATTAAAACAGGATATAAAATAAAATAGCACATACTGTATATTTCAACTGTTCCAGTTTGGTAGGGACAGCCCTCATTAATCCTCTGCTGTCTCACTTTTTCAGCTGCTTTTAAAAAGTCTCGGTTTCTCTGTCCTCCTCCCACTTTCCCCCTTTGCCTTCTGCTTACTTCAGTTGCTGCAAACTAAGTACAAAATGCAAAATTAGTTTGCATTCAGTTAACTCAGCAGTGAGGAGAGAAGAAGAAGGAGCAGAATCATAGCTTTTCCAGGCGAAAGGAAACTGTTGCAGCCTATCCTGGCTTGTGTGTTTTTTCTTATTAATAATTTTTGCCATGTTGATAACACTCTGATCTTGTTTGGCCACCTGTGCCTCACTTTTCATCTGTGAAATGTTAGAGGCTACAATGTGCTATTCTCACGTGCAGTTTGGGGTAATCTTACTGATCTGCGTTTGGGTTGTTTGTGAGGATTACCTTTAGATAAAGGACATAAGCTTGCTGCACAGTTGAAAGTGTTGTATAAATATTAAGACTGCACACATTGCTATGCATGTTCAGTGAAACAGAGTGAAGCTCTGATCCTGGAATGCTCTTTGTGAAGTTAGAGAAGGGTACTGATTAATATTCATTAGGTCCTTATTGCTGCCAAGGCTGCTTGAATTTTTGTGCAACTCCTGATTGTGTCAGGCAACAATAGAACTTGCTATCTGGGATGGAATTTTGCATTCTGAGAAATGTGGCCTTCTGTTGTTAAATCAGTGCCTGTTTGTCTCTGTCTCTTTCTATATTTCTTTCTCCCTGAGATGCTCCTTTTTTCTGGCCTTTGGGCAGCTAGTCATAACAGTCCAGGTTCCAGGCTCTTCCCTTCATAATAAATGGGCAGACAGAACTGCCCATCTGCTGTCGTGTGCTTTGAACATCAACCCACAATATCAACCCTTCTACTAATGAGTTCCATAGGGTTTGGTTGTAGTGTGTTATGTTGTAGAGTGGGTTTTTTGCATGCATAAGTAAAATAACTACAGCAACATTTGTACAGTTGTTGTTAGGCACAGATAGTATCTTTGCAAGAATAAGAACCCTAGCCTAGCCTCTTGCAGTGACTGAGACCTCAATAAATACTGTCTGTATACTTCCAAATTTATCTACTCAGTTTTAAGGGAAAGGCAGCTAAGATATGCAAGATGATGAACTCGGCACCAAAGGTCAAATTCTGTGCTTGCTTGGTGATTCCAGAGATGTAAGGAATGCATACAGCCCTGAATATTTTATTAGTTGTATATGTGTGTCTCTGTGACAGCACTGGAAAAAAAATTGTACAGAAGTTACTAGGTCACAGTGTGGTTTGCTTTTTTGCTAGCCTGCCAGAATATACATTCCTTAGATAGTCCATTGGTGACACACTGGTGGCCTGGAAGGGAGACAAGCAACCCTTAATTTACTGGCTGGTTGGGCTATGGGTGATTCTTATTCTCCAGCAGGCTGGAATGTAAGAAGCTGTTTATAAGTCTTCCTTAACAGTATAAAATGGCCTTGATTTATCACTGTCAGAGGGCCCTTTCCTCAAAATACATTTTTTAAAAACGAAGGATCTGTGGAATTACATAAATGGGGGAGTCAAGTATTAATATAAAATGGTTAAGTCCCATCTCCTTAGGTCTTTCTGGATCTGCTTTTCTGAACCCAGAAATCTACTGGATGGATCTACTGCAACAACACTTGGGTTGCTTTGCCAGTTTCGTGAACTAAAAAGTGACAGATGCTATTGGGTTCTGATTTTCCACCTACTTTCTCCTGTTTTTTTCCCCCATCCATGTGGCTGAAGCAGGTTATCTTCACAGTCTGCCGCGCCTGTTCTGGAGCTAAGCCCCAGTTCCCATATAACTGTGGCTGAATCAACCCTTGTATAATATGTTGCTTATGAACATCATGCTTTTTAAAAACATCTCCCATAATCAGGATTGTTACATTCTTTAATTGGGGAAAGGGGCATCCATGCTGTTTCCTCATGACGCAAATGGCCTGTTGCTAGAAATAAGCACACATGCATGATGTGTTCGTTTCCATTCTGGAAATAAGACTTTCTTTCCATCTTGATGACCAACATTGTGGATATTATGAGACCCGTGCCATGGACCAAGAAGGGTTGCCTTGAAGTAACAGGAACTTTGAGATGATAGATTTAAAAAAAAATCAATTTCATTCAGAAATCTTTTCTCATTGCTAGTAGTAGCCAAACAGAAAAGCTTTACATTTGCTTTCTCTCGTATTAACACCTGGGTAAGGATAAGATGTAGAAATGCAAAATCTCATTAGATTTTCCCTGGAGATGTTACCTTTGGTTTCCTGTGTCCCTCACAAAAACGACACTGCAGTATTGGAGTGGGAGACAGAGAAGTGGTACCTTTAGTTTTCCTCCTACCAATTGCTGACATGTGTGCCGTTAAGTAATATTGGTTAGAATTCAGTATTGCAGTTTTGGATGCGTGACTTCAAGTTATGCCTGATTAATATTCACATGCACTATGTAGTCATAGTCACAGCACTATTGTCATGATTGTGAATGCCTTCCCAAAACCTACTTTTTTAGGCAGCCACTGGACTAGGCGAAGGAGGTCTGTTTATTTGGTGAATGAGATGCAGGAACATGACACTTCTACCTTCTTCCCACCAGCCAGCGAGGCTGTAACAAGCACTTGGGACAGAGGGTCCTGCTGGTTGGAGAGGGTGAAAATGTCATCTCCCTGCACCCTTATCACCAGTTGAACATACCTTCTTTTCCGAATATAGTGGCTGCTGGAAAAATTAGGTTTGGGAATGTTGTGCCAAGATTAATTTCCATTAATTTCAAGTTCATAGCTAAGTAGATAATGTAGAATTCCAGCCATTGTTATTTAGCAAGGGACACTGTACTGATAGTTGCTCTTTGGATGTACTATGCTAAGATAAGCCTCCACATTGGCCTAAGGCTGTCATTGTTGCCATTGTCCTGAAAGTCTTAAATCCAGTTTTTCTGAGTATGGCCACTGTGTAGGTTTTACTTTAAATTCTTCCATGGCCTTCTCTGAAGTGTAATTGAAGTTCTTTCTCTAATGCTCAACACAAAAAGTTTGCAAAACTGTGGAACAAAATTGGCCAGCTCTTTTGCTGAGCTGCTGTATGTGAGTGGCTTGTCTATATCAGTTATTAAAGTTGCAGCCTGTTCTCCTTCCAAAGGAACTCAAGAGGGCAGATGTGCAGATAACCTCCTGGTGCTATTAACTTGGATTTTTAAACTGTACTATATATTTTTATATATGATATATTTCTAATGTTTCTTTATATCAGTCTCCTTGGTGGACTTGGCTACAAAAGAGAGCATACAGAAAATTTATTTATTATTCATTTAAAGTATTCATCACTTGTCTCCCAGCCCACCAGAGATGATGTGCAACAGGTAAAAACGTTTAAAACAGTATGGAGATTGCATTGAACAATACAACCAACCAACCCTGTAAGCTAATTTAGGGTTTCAGATAGCGGTTTGTCCAAAACCTCATAGTGAAGGTGGGGTTTGAATCGAGGTCTCCTTGGTGTAATTCTAACCCTGTAATTGCTTTACTATACTAACTGTTGTTAAGCAGTAGCAAGCAGTTGCCATATGGTTGTGTGGCCAACTGTGAAAGGATAGGGCGTCACATTAGCTCCTAGGAGACCATGGAGGGATGTGCCTTCACTGTACCCCCCCCCCACAAAAAAATTATTTTGCTCCCAATTGCCTCAAATACTCTCTAGGGGCTGTGGGGGTATTTTTTGCCATTTTTAGGCCCCTCGACCATTTTCATCCCGTGAAAAGCCTTTTTTTAACAATAGAAAGTGAGCAGAAGTCACTTTCTGTTCACTTCATATTTCAAAAAAGTCTCTTGTGGGTTTAAATTGGCCCAGAAGGGGCTTTTATGTGTGGCAAAAATGGCCCCTAGACAGTATTTGGGGCATTTTGGGGGGGGGGAAGGACCCCAGGGGACCAAAAAATAGGCACTGGGGGCACATGCACCCCATGGACTCCAGATCACCACTCCTGACATACAGAGAGATTCAGAATAGGCTCTACTTAGTGAGTGTAATGAAAAAATGGTGAAGGGAGTACAGACTCATAGGGCAGAGCCTAAGTTAAGAGATTTTTGCCAGAACAGAGGGCAGTCTCCAAAGCGGAAATGGAGGAGGTCCTTTCTTCTTGTTCTATTGTACAAGTCAGCAAACAGATAATTCTCCTCACACCTCCACCCCGTGCTCCCCGGAAATAAACGTCAGGCTCTTAATCTTTTCAGACCAGCCTGGACTCTTCAGCAGGTTTATGTCACTTTCTGACAGGGTACAGTAAGCATTCTGTAAACTGTGAAGCTAAGCTTGATAAGAGAGGTTGGCAGATCATTTCCTTTACAAAGGACATGGCAAATAAGGAGCAACAACAGACACTCAGTGCTTCCTTGGTGTCATGAAAACTTAAGCAAACTCCTTGGCAGATCTGGCATACAACTGTGAGAAATTAACAGCTGCTAGTAACATTTTAAGTACCATTCTAAAGCAAAAACTGAGGCAGCATCAGCATGCTGCACAGAGGGACTTCCATGTCTTACTAGACTGAGGAAGAGAGGAATTAAGAGGAGTTGTGTTTTTTTTTTTAACACAGAAGAACTTTGATTTGAGGCTTTGTTTGCTTCCCACCTGTTTTCTAAAGAGTCCTGTAGCAAGACAGTGCTGAACAGATCTTACTAGTGCTTCTATGTGGCAGCAGTCCTTGGAAAAAAATACCATTATGGTGGATACCTGTTTATTTTTGTATTACATTTTGCCCATCCTTCCTGCAAGGACCACACAGATGTACATATAGTAGTACAGCAGATTCTTCCCATGTAGGAGGTCCCAGTCCTTACTGGTTAGCAGGAGATAGGAAGGATCATCTCCTTAAGGTCCTGAAGAGTTGCTCTAGCCACTCAGTCATAAACAGCCTCAGAGTTTGGGGAAAGACGGACTCAGTTGAAAGGGATCACAAGGGCCATCTAATTCAACTCCCTGTCATGCAGGGAAATACAACTGCAGCATTCTTGAAAAATGCCTCTCCAACCTTCGTTTAAAGACATCTGAAGAAGGAGAGTCTGACAGTCCGAAAAGAAGTCCATTCCACTGTTAAACACCTCTTATAGCAAGGAAGTTCTTCCTAACGTTTAGGTGGAATCTCTTTTCTTGTAATTTGAGTCCATTTGTTTGTGTTCCAGTTTCTGGAGCAGCAAAAAATGAGTCTGCTCCATGACATCACTTCAGATATTTTAACATAGCTATCGTGTACAGCTGTCAGTCTTCTCCAGACCCAGATATGCTTTTTTGGATTACAGTTCCCAGAATCCCCCAGCCAACATGACCACTGGCCATGTTGGCTGGAGGATTCTCAGAGCTATAGTAATAAATAAATAAGTTAGTTACTTAGTTTTAGGCAGATTCCTGTGGTCACGTCAACACTTTATCCTCACAATAATCCCGCAAGTTAGATTGCATTAGAAGAGAGTAACTGTCCCAAGGGCACCCAGTGGACTATATGGCTGAGCAGGCATTTTGAATCCAAATGTTTCAGACTGGATCTGACACTGAGTGCTGTATCATCGTGGTTCTTATGAATTGGGTTGTTACATCCCCAGAGGTAGATAAAAATATGCATGCTAGAGTCCAAACAAGAGCCTGCAGTCCTACTGGTGATTTACACCAGCTGGTGTGAGTCACTTTTTTATGTGTGGGATAGCAGTGGAGATGAGGCAGAAGCAAAAGCTTTCTCCATTAGGACATTGTCCTGTGGGTTAGCAAGCAGCTTGATAGGCAGCAGGGCAGGCTTGCCACCTGATGAAGGCAGCTTTTCCCATTTTTGAGCATTCACAGCTGTTGCATCTCTACCACTTTGCCTCTGCATCCTCCTACACTGGTATAGTTATGCCAGCCAGAAGGATCTTAGCCAGAGTGCAGGAAACATCTATTGAAGTTTAAATAATGAAGCATGTTTGAGAGATCTCAGATTAAGTCACTTGTCTATAATATGTATGTGCAAGTTAACTGCTGCTGTTGACCCTCTGACCTGAGGGCATGGCCGATCATAGAACATAGAGTTGGAGCTCTCCAGTTCAACCTCCACAGGAGCTATCCAGTTCAACCTCCTGCCATGCAGGAATACACAACTAAAATAATCCTGAGAGGTGGCCAGCCAGCCTCTGTCTACCTATTGGTGTTCACCTCTTGGTGGGAGTCCAAGAGGCTTTTCCCAATGTTAGGTGGTATCTTTTTTTGTGTAATTTAAACCCATTGGTTTGTGTTCTAGTCCCTGGAGCAGCAGAAAACAAGCTTGCTCCATCTTTTATATGACATTCCTTAAGATATTCAGGCAGTGCTCTAGTTGATATGGTTGTTTAATCTAAGGCATAGTCAGAGAGGAAAGAATCTCTTGCTACACAGGGATTCTTTTTCTTCCAGTTGCTTATGTAAACAGATCAAAGTTTGAAGCTGTTGGCTTCAATGACTTGGCTTAATTGCTTAGCCATCTGGCTTAATCACTTAGCCAGGGATCATAGTTCTTCAGAGTCCCTTGAATTGGAAGTGGTAATTGGCATTGCATATACATAGGACAAAATAAAGATTGCACAGTAGCAACGGGGAACAAAATGTTAAACAGCTACTGTGAACTATTTCAATCTGGAAGAGTGAAATTTAAAGAATCAAAACATTTTAATTAATAAGTTTCAAAAATTTGAATGAATTTCAAATACAGAGAGTTGCTCAGGACATTCAGAAGTGATAATCTTAAGGTCAAACTGTAACACTAAACCATCATTTAGCTTTATGTGCATGGACCTGCTTTCTCTTCCACTCTCCTTCTCTAGCAGAGCCAGGACCATGAGTTTAAAAGTATTTACCTCCATTTAAAAAAAAAATGAAGAGTTTGCTGATTCTTTTCAAAAGCATTTTTTAAAAACTATGCCTTAATCTGAAACATAAGCCAGGATCATAAACCATAGTTTGAAGTTGACCGTTTTGATCAAGCCATAATTTAATTTAACACAAGTTACCCTAGTTTGGAAGAAGCAACCAACCATGATTATTTGAAAATGGAAGCAGAGAGTTCCAGTCACTTTGCAGTCACGTCTGAGGAAACAATGTTTTGTGTTATTTCTGAGTGCAGTCGTAGTTCGTTTAACTGGAACTGTTCATATTATTTTATTATAAGTAGAAGAATTATTCACTTCTCATATTAAAGTTTGGCTTTCCTTTCCTCCATCCATCGCCACCACCTTTTGGGGAATTCCTTTGATAACAAGTCTTCAAGAGACCTATGAAGCCAAAAGGAATGAATTCCTGAGTGAGCTCCAGAAAAAGGAGGAAGAAATGAGGCAAATGTTTGTCATGCGGGTAAAGGAGAAGGAAGCTGAGCTCAAAGAAGCAGAAAAAGAGGTGAGTGGGTCCCAAGAAACAAAAGGAGGTTGCAGTGGAAGGGTTTGGCTTGGGATTGTCATGGGTCCATAGGGGAGCTTCACTTGAGTAATTCGGGAACACAGACCAGGTTGTTAACTTGATTTTGATTGCTTTGAATTCATTGTAAAGAGACACTGCCAGCTCCAAAATTAGGGTCATACACAGCCAAAATCGAATCTAAAATTGGAGATGGAGCAAGACATAGCTGGAGTTCAAGTTAGAGTTCATAAGATAGGAGATGGTGCCCAGGGAAGGCCTGATTGCTAGGGCCCATTCACACTACAGAATTAAAGTGCTGTTATTCTACTTTCTTATTGGTGTGGTTCCATCCTGTGAAATCCTGGGGTTTGTATTTTGGTGAGGCACTAGAGTACTCCTACTGAGAATTCTGAATGACTCTCCCAAAACTGCCAGTCCCAGGATTCCACAGAAGAGAGCCATGGCAGTTCAAGTGGACTAATAGTGCTATAATTCTGTGGTGTGAGTGGGTGTGACAGAGCTTGGGGGTGTGGCCAACCTGAGTGGCAGGGCAACCCCAGCAACAGGTTGCCAGGTAACCAGAGTGGCTCTGTATGAGCGAAACCCAGTCCATTAGTTAGAGGGAGGGGCTGAGGTTTGAGAGGAGAAGGTCTATATATAAGGCACAGTGACTTGGATTTTGGAGATTTCTTCAGTGATATTTCCAGAGAGAGAAAACTCTAGGGTAGAGCCCTTCAGTCAGCAATGGGGGATGTCTGAATAAGAGTTGTTGTCCTCTCAGAAGTCGAGGTGGGGGGAGAGACTAAATCATTTTTGAGTTGAGTCAGAAGGTGTGGCCTAGATTTGGGACTTAAGCCTTTGAGCAAAAGGGAAGCCAAAGGCCTGTGTGTGTATGAAAGTTCTGTACCTGTATACTGGGTTAAGCTATAAGAAACTGGATGAACAGCTTTTGAATTCTGTATTGCTTGGATATACTTATGACACCCAGTACCTTTGTTTCAGTAAAGATTACACTATATTTTTATACATTTTTAACTCAGCAGAGTACTTCCCATTAGTTCTGATCAACCAGAAACACGCTATCACAGATCAGTAAATTGTTCTGAATAACAGCTGAGAGGCTTTACCCTTTATATACTAAGGTGGTGGTTCAGAGGGGGAAGGCAGGGCTGTATAAGGCGGCAGGGCACTTTAGCAGACTGGGAGGGAAACTGTCGTTCCAGTCTGTGAGAAGGAAAGGCAGGTCTGCCCCCCATCACAGTGGGCTCTTAATATTTATTCCAGATCAATCCATACTCACAGTTTGCCAGTCAAAGGGGTTGATGTTAATTACACACCTGTAAGAGATCCTAGTTGCTGGGATCCTAGCAGAGATCCTAGTTGCTGTCTGGTCTAGAACTTCTCTCCATAGGCCACTAGGTTCTTAATTCAGCTCTGAGTGCCCCTTCCTTCTGTTGAGCTCCTATTCCAATTTTACATTAGAATTTTCTTGTCTAGTGATTTTTGTTTTCCTTGATGAACTTTGACGTATTTCTGCCTGGGCAGCTTCATGAGAAGTTTGACCACCTAAAGAGGACTCACCAGGAAGAGAAGAAGAAGGTAGAGGACAAGAAAAAAGAACTTGAGGAGGAACTGAGCAACTTCCAGAAGAAGAAAGCAGCAGCTCAGCTATTACAGTCACAGGGCCAACAGGCTGGCTCTCAACAAACCAAGAAAGACAAGGACAAGAAAAAGTAAGCTGTTGACCAGGTTGAGCTCTGTGGGCTTCTGTTCCAGTGTGCTGTCTTCTGTTGCATGTCTGTATTTGCTTCTTTTCATTGTCAGACTGGAAACTGGGCTCCCTCCCCCTGCCATTTTTAAAATCCAGCCTGAAATTAAAATATGTTTTTCTAAGAGAGTAGAAGTATGGGGGAATGGGAATATGGTTTCAGTTTTATTTTTTTATACATAGGGTACCTTTTCTTTGCAAAGCTGACAAGATTGTTCAAAGAAGCAAAAGGGCAATTGGAAGGCAGAAACCAAAAGTGTGATATCCAAGATCTGCCTGAACTGACTTTGTAGTAGCCATGGATTTCTATTGTGAAGCAAAACCTTAAGTGCAGTCAAGTTCTCACTGTCGTTTGCAGAGGTGCTTTGAAAGTCTTTGTCCCCACCACCACCATAAAACCCAAGCAATGGTGGGTGGTACAGATGTGGGATCACGTTAACTGCGGTTAAGGGATCAGTTGTGCTGCAGGGTTCTCATAGCCAAGTTAGGAAAACCTCCAGATTTGCCTTACTTGCAGCTGAGGGGACAGAAACAAATTTTGCTGGAGAGAGGCAAGCAAGGGAGGCAACACAAGTCTCTCCTGGCTGAATCCCTTAACTGTACTTGACATCCCAGCTAATACAACGTTCATACCAGTCAGATGTAATTTCATCATGGACTGTCTTAGTGCCAAATGTAACTACCTGGAAGAGTGGATGTTACAGTTTCTAATTCCTCCAGTTGTGTTTTGAATTTATCTACCTAATGCCAATACCATATTTTAAGGTAGCCAAATAATAATTGTCTTGGATGTCCTTCTATAGCATTATGACACTATTGGGAAAAAAATTCCAACTTTCTGGCATCGGTGCAATATGACCAACACATGCATTTGCATTGAGGCATTTGCCCCTGCTAAATGTGAAAGAGGAGAGAAAGCTTGGAAAGTCACCTAGCTGCCTGCCATTGCCAGCAGTGGGTGTACCATACATGTCTGGGTCTCCCATGCTACACTTGGACCTCTCAGTGGTTTTGAGAATAGAATATCCAAGGGCAACATTTTTCTGTATGTCATTGTGGGTTTTTGGAAAGCTTTAGGAGCAGGGCTGGGATGTTGGCTTTGGAGAAGGAAAAGATCAAAGCTTTCAGGGCCCTCTTCTCTGGTGTCTAGTAGTCCACAGCATGACTACTGAATTGTTTCTCTTCTAACTTGGCTGTTCCCCAGATCTTTCTATGCTAAACTTAGTGGCTGCTAAGACTTCAGGCCGTTTCCTTATGATTTTACACATGCATACCGTATTGCAGGAGGTAAGCTTGGTAATGACTGGGGTGGTGGCAGATATAAAAAGAGGCATGTTTGCCATCTTAAAAAATTGACCAATCGATTGATTCTTTGGCCACTTCCCCAGTTCCTTTAGGAGGTATTGGAGTGCTCATTGAGGTCACTTATCAACAGTCCCAAAAAAGGTAGAGTGCAAAGGATAAATCAATTTGTCTACTTCAGGGCAAGTACTGCTTTATTTTTATTGAATTTTTTAAAAACATGGCTTTGAGGGCTCTAGCAGGCAGAAGAGTGATTTATAAATATTTGTAATAAGTAAATGTCTTGGTATGTGCATTTATCCTTTGCATGTTACCTTTCTAAAGCCATGTTGACATTACAGTGACTTAAAGGAGCAGTCTCATATCATAAAAATGTAATGTGGGATGTGGCTGCTAGAAAGTTATCTACTTTATACTTCACTTTGTTGAGCAATAATAGCTGCTGGACAGGAAACACCTGATTAAAAGAGGTACTTCTTGTTGCAGAATATAGAGCTACCATTTGCAATTTGGTGCAGTGGGTTTCCACACTGATGGTACTAGTCTGTCTGGGCTAGCACTAGTTGGAGAAGGGATCACTTCCTTGCAATGTCTGTCTATACCTCATTGGTCCAGAGACCAATTACTCACAAAATATTTGTGAAAATCCTTTCCAGTGATGGTTGAATTTAAAAAATGAGTAACACACTGTCAACAGAAATTGATCCACTAAAGTATATCTTTTTTTAGTCCTGAATACTGCCTAAGCTTGCTCCTGCTGTAACCAAAACAGTCATATGGCATATTAAAGACTGACAGTTCAGAAGGAGCATAAGCTGTTACTGACGTAGAGCCCACTTTGTCAGATGCATAGCTCCCCTTAATATAGAGGGAACAGAAAGATTGTAAAGCAGAGATTGGGAACTTTTTTGTGGCCCTGGCACCAACTAAACTCTAATTTGGGATGGCCTTGTGGACTGCTTTCCAGCAATAGGTAGCACTAAGGGTATGGCAGGGGACAAAGGGATGAATTGAAATTTTGATAATTTGTTGGAGTGCAAAAGATTTCAGACATGCAAAATCCCAGTTTGTAAACCTGAGCTTCTGTTCCATCCGTAAGCTAAAGTCTACAAACCCAGAGCTCCTGTTCTACACAAGATCTTCCAGGGTTGCAAACCACAGCTCATTTTAGTGGAGAAGCATCCTCAAGTTTTGAATCAGTTCTTATCTTCAATCACTCCTTGGAAATAAGGCCCAAAGAAACTTTGCAAACAAGATGGGGACTCTCTGTGGGAGAGTTGAAGCCCACCAACTGGAGGGTCTTTTCCTCTTGCTGTAAACAGTACAGCTCTGAACATACAGAGTACAGTGTCTGAAATACAGGTTACCAGCAAATCTGTGATGTGTCTATGAAATATATATACCTGCCAAGTTAGGGCAAGAGTTCAGAAAAATGCATCTGTTGAGGTGGGATCTAGCTCAAGAAAGCTCACTTTCATACATGTTCATTTTTAAGTTGCCACAAGAGGCTTTGTAGCTTTTTCTTCAACAGACAAACATGGTTGCCTGTCTGCTATAACTCTAATTTTGTCATTTGTAAACAGTGTGGAGTGAAGTCCGTATTGATAGCTTTTCTTTAGAGGAGGGGTATGGAGATATATGCTTTATTTTTGTTAATGAAGGATTCATTGAAAGAGTAACTATTTTTGATGAAGTTGTCTTTTACATGGAAGAAACACTATTTTTTTATTTTTGGTGGTGAAGCTATGACTCTTCTTGGAGTTGAAAATTGTGATTGTTTGACTTAGCCAAGAAAGTCTGTCTGCAGACTCTTGTCAAGTTTGTGATTAAAAATTTCAGTAGAGGAGGGTGTTTCAGCTTGAAAAACATTGAATCGCTGTTTCATACTTCTTACTATTTTCATCTTAGGCCTTCATGTTTTTTTCTAGGGGGGAAAAACCCTCTTCTTTATAGTGAATTTTGGGTATTATGGGTTTGTGGAGTGCAATGCAGTTGTGCAAAACCCACTTTAAGGCTTGGGAGTTGTGTGAGAATGTCATGGTGCTGTCTCTCATCTTTTCATTTCAGTGAGATCTCAGCGACATAGAATCTCTGTTAGGTTTTGACCCATGCTTTTGGATTTCTGTCTAAAATGGGGGTGGGGGGGAGGAGCTTAGCTTTGAAACCAGTTTTCTTCCTCTCAGACACATTTTACATCCCATCTTTTAGACCAGAGCCCTGGCACTGAAAAATTGCTGGGAACAATCCTAGCTTAGCTAAAGCAGTGATTGCTACATGTTGCTTTCTACATAGGCACAATTGTAACAACAATAATTGGTCAGGAAGCTTCTTCCAAGACCAATGTCGTCTTTGTTTGACAATAGGTTAGATTTGCATTTTTATTTTCCTGCCTGGGTATGCATGAGTGATGTGCCAGTAGATGAATTAAAATGGGCAGTGAAGACTTGGCTTTCAGTTCTGGTATCCTAATGGACATCTCCTCCCCCTTATACCCTATGAAGGAGGTTGGCTGTGTTAAGGTGACTACAGATGTGGGGCTAATGAAATTTGGGCTGTCAAATCAAATTACTTTATTCCCTTCCGTGCATCTTATTTGCATGGCCCCTCCTCTTTAGGATCCAGCTTCTAAAAAGATTTCTTTACCTTTGGTAGAGGGAGGGCTGCAGGGATCAAAATACATCCCTTTCCTTAAGGACATCAGTATGGTCAGCTTCAGGGGAGGGGCTGAAACATGAACTTAGCAATCCTTTCATCTCTGTTCAAATTTGTACTTTTGTTTTTTTCAAAGACATCCTAGAGATGTTTTCAAGTTGTTTTCAAGTCTTGGCTTTTCAGGGACAGATGCTCTTCAGAAGTAGAAGCATGTATTTTTGCTAGATAGGAATCAGTAAGGCATATGAGTGTTTCAGGCATTGTGGACACATTCCAGGATACTTTTTTTAAGAAAAGGATGGAGGAAGTGACTTAAAATGGGAGGGAAGGGTTTAGAGAAAAAAATGAGATTCTCAAGGTTATTTTTTTCAGCTTTTGTAGGTTTATCAAACCTTTTTTGTATATGTATTTTTATTTTAGCCTGTTAGTTATCTCTTTTATATGTTTAGGGTTCCCTCATGTGGCTGCAACTCAGTCATTGCAGTTAAGCAGTATTAGTGGTTGCTTTATATAAGTGGCCAAATTCACACACACCTAGGCTGTCAAATCCCAGTTGTCATGTGTGTTTCATTGCCTGTTCCTGTGCTGGGAACGCATGATTAGGTACATTTTTCTTGTGTGTGTACAGAGTGCATACCCATTGATTTGTGCAGCTAGGTCCAAGTGCTGACATCAGTATCTGAAGCCAGACCTGCAGTGGGTGTTTGCGACTCAGACTTTCCACTATTAATTTCTAGAATTTAGCTGGTGGGAATTTGGAGCTGGAATGCTGTGGGCAGGAGCTGGTCAATTACTGTTTTGGACTATACCACCCAAAATCCACCATACAACCTCGGAGATTCTGGGGTTTGTCATCCAGAATTATCATTTTTCCTGGTTCTGCTTGTCGCCAGCCAAGAGAGTACAACCAGCCTCCTGATATTTACACCCAGTCTGGATTAGAGGTTTCATAGCGCCTGTTGCTTATAGGAATTAGTGTCCATTGCATTATGAGGAACCCCAAGTCTTGCTCCCAAGAGATACATCCTGTATTAATCACCTATGTAATTAATTCCACAAAAGGATATTGTTGCATGCAGAGAGTCACTTTGTGCAAGCCGTTTCTCTGAGAATTACCATGCCATGGCAGATGGGTGCTCCCAGATGTATATTTTAAAAATCTGCTTGCTATCAAATGCTTTAAACTTTAAAAGGAAGAAAATATATCAGAGCTTGGAGTAGTTACTGTGTTGGACTAAATCTCAGCCAACATGGTCACTGGGATGTTCTGGGGTTGTACCCCCCAAAAATATCTTTTCGGAGCTCCGTGAGTGATAGAGGTGCATAAGCACTGCTGCCTAGCCTGAATTTCTACTTCTAAAAGTTTATTTTATTTTATTTTGCCCTGCAGTGGAATGTTTCAGTTTCCCTCAGTAAGAGATTTCCTCTGGTAGCAGAGGTGTGATGGCATGACTGCAATGTTATGTAAGCCTGTTGGCAGATTAACCTCTACAACGCTGTTAGCATGACTTCCCTCTTAAATGCAGAAATTGTAATACTAAAATGGGTGGCTGAGATCTTAACCTGTTTTAGAAAATGGAATGCAGAGATAGAGCACTATTGCATTTTCTAGCATTTGTATAACACTTTTCTAGGTGTAGCCTTTTTCATAGGTTTGGGAGCAGCATCGTTGCTCAGTGGAAGAACACATTCTTTGCCAGCAGAATCTTCCAGGTTCAACCATCCGTTAAAAAGATTCCAAGTAACTGGGTTAGGAGACACAACCACCATCCCTTGCCCCCGCATATTGTTGCCTGAGACCATGATAAATTCCTGCCTTTTTGAGTAAGTGATGCTGAGCTAAATGGACCACTGGTCTGGTTCAATATACTTCACAGAACAACATCAGTATGTTAACTAACCCTGTGAGGTCAGAGCCATCAAAAGTTCTTAACCAGGAGAAGGGACATAGCTCAGTAATAGTGCACATACCTTGCATGCTGAAAGACACAGTTTCAGGCATCTGCAGAAATCCTACAGAGTCAGTATCAACAATACTGAACTTCATGGATAATAGTTTGACTTGGTACAAAGCAGATTCTGTTCCATGAGCTACAAACCTGTAGTGGCCTGTTCTACCAGGATAGGTTGACTTCAGGACTACAGCTATAAGACCAGGATAAAAGTAATGGCAGACACAAAGATAATAAGGAGCTCACCAGCACTATAGTCTGTACCCTTAAAATCAGATATTAGAAGCATGTGACACTCCAGATGTCAGATTGTGACCATGGTCAACCCTCACAATTGAGTATGCTATTTTATACTAGTGGGAATTGTATCCAGTAGGCCCTGGAGGGCCATATATTTCCTACACTTGTGTTTGACACAGGTTAGTTTGTGTTTTATGGTTTTAGTTAAGTATATGGATTGCAAAATGCCTTTGTCGGATTGCTCAGTGGTGTGCCTATTTTATACAAGTTGCAGAAATTAGTTTGATATTTAGGAGGAGAAGGCATTGGAGGATTTGGATTCCTGTTTCTCGGTTTTGGTAGAAAATTGGAATCAGGGGACATAGAGCCATGTCGAGGAACTTTGCTAGCCAGTACTGGAAGAGTTTGGAGGTAGGAATGGATATTTTTGTTGAGGCTCTTGTATTTTTATTTATATAAGAGGTTAGGGACCTAGATCTAAGGGGTAAGAACAGAGACGTGAGCTAAGCCAAGAAGCTTTCATTTTTTTGCTATAGGATATTTAAACAATTAAATCCAAATTTATTTTAGCATTTTGAAGAAAAACAGATTATCGCAAAGTCCTCTGTCCTTTCTGCTTGTCTACTTACAAATCTTAATGGAACAAAATCCAAACTCTTGAGACCAAATAATTTTTAAAATCATATTTATTCATAAACCATTCTAAAATAATTTTGAGTACTTCAGAATATGTCCAGACATTGTGAACAAACGAGTAATTTCTCATTAATGGAGCAGCAGAATTGTGCTTTTAGCTTTTTTGATTTTTAAGGCTGTAATGGCTAAATTCACAAGTAAACCTGGCTTGATTCTTTTTCCCTTACATTTTCAGTCAGATTTGCTTGTTTCCAGTATTTCTCTTGGAAGTGCATTCTTAACTTTTCCTTCTTTCCATCCATCATCCTTTTCTGTGAAGCTGTGACTCACGTGGAGGTTCACATGTTTTCGCTGAAGGGTTCCTTCAACTAAATTTTGTCTGAGTATATTTCTTTGTTCCTACTGATCAGTTTAGACCAGTAAGCAGCTTGCCAGTCTTACAATCCAAAGCTTCCAGAACCACATGGAGAAATTCTTGCCTTCCATTTTCGTGTCTTGTTCCATGATTTGCAGTCTTCTCAGACACTGCAGGACATTTTTTTTTAATGACACAACCAAACAAGCAGGTTGTTCTCCTCAGGCATGCTGAGCAGTTTCTGTTACTTTTAAAACAGACATAAGCAACCAGTGGACCTCTGCCTAATTTTAGATCTGTGGCAAGAACAATTCAACCCTACCCAGGGAATCTGCTGGGCAGAGAGAAAAAGGATTGTACTTTGGACATACAAGACAACATGACAGGTTGGGAATGGTTGATAAAGTGGAAGACAATAGGGAAAAAAAAAAGACTACATTACAGAGGGATTGATTCAAGAAAGGAAACCACAGCCTTGAGTTTGCAAGACCTGAGCAGGGCTATTGATGGTCATGGTAGTCTCTGATTTGCAGAATTGCCATAAGTTGAAGCCAGCTTGACATTAAATAAAACAGCAAGGAGAGGAACAGCCAGCTCCAGCTACTTTTAGTTCTTCCTCTGCAGACCACTAGCATTCAGCTCTTGAAATGGCCTTGTCAGAAAAAAAAGGGGGTCCCAACACTTGCTTGGATTTCATATTGTATTTCACAGTGTTGTTTTTAATTTGGAGATCTGGGAGATTTAATGAGTGGGCAGGAGAATTTTCTAGGCTAGTTCTCTTCCTGATATGCTCTTTTTCAAATATAGAAAGCATTCAGACAGGAGAACCTTGCTGATACAGTCCCAAAAGGTGGCATCTTTTGACTATTGCATGTGAGATGGGTTCTTTCAGCATGAATTCATTAGCTGTGATTTTGAACAAACTTGCTTCATTCTGGGAGTTGTGTCTGGGAACAGCTTCATCGTATCATTACTAGAGATCCTTCTCAAGGATCATTCTATCATAAGTATTAGAGATTCTTTTGTAATTGCCAGTGTTGTTCTCTGAGCTGTGCTCCTTAGCTCATGTTGAGATATTTGGTGCATAAATAAAGAACGTTGCATAATATGCCTTCTAAATTGCAATTACAGCTGGAATACTGTATTAGTACTTACTTAAGTACTAATTGATGAGGACATAGGAGAGAGCCTTCCCAGTGGCTGCTCCTACCCTCTGGAGTTCCCTTCCATGGGAAGCTAGGCTGGCCCCCTCCTTGCTCTCCTTTTGCTGGGAGGCAAAAACATTTTTATTTAAGCAGGCTTTTCATATGTAAACAGGTGGACTTCTAATTTATCTAGATGTTTTTAAAATGTTTGTAGGTTTTTATAATTTCACGTTTTTAATTGTTTTGAATGTTTTATTAATGTTTTTAACTTTTTTGGAAGCTGCCTTGGGGCCTACTCTGGGAGTGGTGGCATGTAAATATAATAAAAGGAGTAATAAATAAATTAGCTGTACTTAACTGAGTCACTTCTCCTGCACTAGCCCCACCAAACTGGATGGAAATGTCATTCAAACATGCTCCAGTCACTAGCAGAATGGACTTCCTACTCATGTAGCTGATACCCAGTAAAGTAGATGAGGGGGTTAAAATGATCACAATAGTGTCAAAATCATGGATAAATAGCAATCATGAATGCTAAACAGATACAGATGAATAAATCTAAGTAACTGTTCTGCATTCACAATCATTGCTTAGCTGCAATTTTGACACGTTTGCTATGATTGTAACTCCCCCTCAGTCTATTTTACCAGGCATTAGCTGCATGGGGAGAAGGCGGTCCCGTCTGCTGGTGATTGGAGCACAACTGAATTATGTGTCCATCACATTTGGCAGGGGTTGTGCTAGGAGAAGTTTCATAGTGAAGTATACTTAGCTAATCAGTTGATATAGGATTCCTGCCTACAACATTATATGCTAGTCTCTCCCAGATGTGCATGAGCTTCCACTAACTTCAGTAGCATTTATCCTAAAAGAGCCAGTACTGCTGTCTTTCTTTATAAACGTTGGGATCTGTTTCCATTTTCTCATGAGTGGAGAACATGTGGCCCTCCAGAAGTTATTGGACTGCATCCTCCATCAGCCCTAGCATAGAGTTAGGAAAAGTTATCTTTTGCAGTGCAGTTCCCACCATTCCCCAGCCAATATCGCCACTTGCCCCAGGGTGTTGTAGTTACAGAAGTAATTCAGTTAACTTTTTAAAGCTTTGTCATTGTCAGTATAGTCAATGATAAGGGATACCAGAAGTTATAGTTCTCAACACAGGCTTTAATTGAACGAATGGTGCACCGGAGATCCATGTGCACATATAAAGAGGCTCTTTATTTTGGCATGTGGTTTGCATGGAGAAGTTCTCAGGTTCAGTCACTAGCACTGCCAGTGTCTTTCCAATAGGAAAGGTTTCTGCCTGTGGACAAAGGAGGAGCATAGGAAACAGCCTAGACTACTGGTCTGTCTACTCATTATCATTGAGGGTGACAGGTAGTGGTTCTCCAGCATTTCATAAACAGTTCTCTCCTAGCCTGGAGAAAGTCAGGGACTAAACCTGGGACCTTTTTCATGCCCTTTTGAAGGGGGTGCCTCAGTCAGCCCTCCATATCCATGGATTCTGTATCAACAGAGTCAACCAACAAGGCTTGAAAATATCCCCATACAAAAACAAAAAAGATTCCAAAAAACGTTGCTTTGCCATTTTATAAAGGATGCCATTTTATTACACCATTGTACATAACGGGACTTGAATATCCACAAATTTTGGTACCCATAGGGGTCCTGGAACGAAGCCCTAGCAGATACCAAGAGCCTGCTGTATAAAACAGCTTGTTCTTCGTGGTCTCTGTGAATCACACAAATGGGTTTATGGCCTGCACGAAGCAGCATTCGGAACCTTCTCAAACCTAGGAGTAGGCATTTTGGCAGTTGACGCCTCCCCCATCCTGCTGGGGAATATAAGGCCCTTCCCTGTATAACGGCCAGTTCTTTTTCTTCCGCTGCAGTAGCAGCATCAAAGGAGCCTTCCTCTAGCTTTCAGATTGGTTTAATGGTTTCTTTAAACAAGATTTGACTGAATACTTAGGTTTTTCTTGGCATTTTGGTGGTTGGTTGTAACATTTAACTTCTCTCTTTGCCTCTTTCGCATGATACTACGAGTTCGAGTTGAGGCACCGTTAGCGTCCTCTCAGGAGGGACTGAGAGTAAACATCAACCTCCTACTTACCAAAAAAAGAAAGAAAGAAATTGAATGATCCCTCACAGGAGGAATCACTGCTGAAAACATAAAAGGAAGGAGCAAACAAACTTGTTCTTCACCGCAAATGGTGCAGAATCTTCTTCTTGTTATAACTGAGGAAGTTATATCTCCTCTACGACTCCTCAGAATTTTTCTGTGGGTGGCCTCGGCAGCGGTCTTTAAACCCTGCTTTTCGTGCGGAGGCAAGATCTTGGATATTGACGGATTTGTGTGCCTGCCTGCCTCTCAGAGGATAGCATTGCACGATCTTGCTGTCATCACCAACTCCCGCACACGAGGCTTAACAGAGTGGCCACTTCAGACTTTGCTCTAGTAAAACTGATGCCTTCGATGATGCCGTTCTGGCCACGCCCTTCACCACTGCATCTGTAATGGTCGTTCTTCTAAGGCAAGTTATGGCACCGAGGGGGCTTGTACACTGCTTCTTCAACAGCAGTGCACCCAAGGGAATTTCCGGTACCGACAGCAATCCACAGAATGGCTGAGTCTCAAAGGATCATTTGCCATCAGCCCCCATACCGATCGGTACTGTCAGTTTAAGTAGACGGTTTGCCATCAGTCCCGTCCATGGTTTCTACCTTTGGTGGTGTTGCCATTCTCATAGAGACAGTTTCCAGTCAACCTGTCTACCATCACGGGATTGTCAATCTCAAGGAGATGATACCATCGACTCTCCATATCGACGATGATGTATACTACCATGATATCTTGGCTTGGTACCTAGACTTCATATCTAGCTTTCGTACCTAAGCTTGATGCCTGTGCTTGGTATCTATTCTGAGTGTCTGAGCTTGGTGCATTGTCAATACTACCATATAGTCAATTCTTGGTAGTATGATACTGTACAACCTGACATTGGTGCCTAGGACTGGTATCTGGACTTGATGCCTTGGCTTGGCGCCTGGCTTTGATATCTCGCCTCGATACCGATGCTTGATTCCTAGGCTGGATGCCTGGGCGTGATACCTAGACTGGATATCTACGCTTGGAACTTAGGCTCTGTGCCTAGACCAGTGAATTTGCTCTGAATCTCCATCACATGTTGCTCCTCTAGATGTTGTTGGCAACACCTTCCGACATCAGTATCAGGCAGTTAGATTTCGACCTCGGAACGCGAGATTGTTTTTCTGTTTCATCTTGATACCGATGATGGGGTTTTTTTTGCATCCTCCCTTCAGTACCACGATTGTTTATGTATCCAGTACAAGTCATCTGTACAGGGAGACAACTCCCTACAGTTAATCGAAGTACTATCTTGGAAAACTGTTTTTCAAGTAGCTATAACTTCGGCAGAAGAGCTAGTGAACTGGCAGCAATAAGACTCTTGATAACTAGGCTAGAGTCGTAATACCTAAGCTGAATACCTAAATTAAATACCTGGGCTCGATGCCTGGACTTGGTATCTAGGTTCAATACCTAGGTTTCATACCTAGACTGGTGCCTATGCTTGATACCTAGACCTGGTACCTACGCTTGATACCTATGCTTGATTCCTATACTCTTCTTATCTTTTGATTCAGCTGGGCCTGTTCAGTGGTACTACTGATGATAAATTGGAACAGGGAGTGTATTGAGTTGTTGCCTACATGATAACAAAGGTAAACAACTCCTCAAGAACACTCCTTGAGAAAATTACCATCTGCAGGTTTAAAAAAAAAAAAGATATCAGGATCAACCTAAGCGTAGAGTTTTTGTCAACCAAAGGACAATACCTTTTCAAACAGATTCCTATCACTGATTTATTTAGATATCAACATCAAGCATGGTTTCAACATCAAACCACAGTAGATACCAATATTGCTCCTGCTTACAATGTTCTTGACATCCTGGTGTCAAAAAATAAAAAAAGGGAGAGATGGTGGCCCTCACCCTATACTGGGTCTCAGAGGTGTCAACCGTTATATACAGAGGAAACTGTTTTGAATAATAACCTTGATATTGATGATGCCTATGTTGAATAAATTTTAGCTTTTTAATAGGATATCAGGCTTATTGACTCAGACTCCTCCCCTTTGATATGAGTACAGTACCACGGGTATTCACCAAATGCTTGTCAGCGGTGGTAGCTTTCTTACAATGGAAGGTATCATCTTGCTTCCATATATTGTTAACTAGTTCATCATAGCATCATCTGGAATGTAAATTTAAGAAGAAGAAGAAGAAGAAGTAACATAAAATACAATAATTGGTTTGCACTATTTCTGCAAATGTCCAAAGGTGGCATACGATGCTTTCCTACAGACTAGACCTATTGAGTATCCACTTTGATACTGTCCTCCATCCTGACATTCAGTCACTATGATTGACAGTATGCAACTGCCAGGATGGCTGAGTGGTCAGGGCCCGATGCCACGGAGCTTTCAGTCATGAGTTCAAGACTCGGTAGGTTCTTTTCCTCTGTTGAAGTAAAGGAATTCATACATCCGATATGGAGAATTCTTTTGGCTGCACTCAAACCTTCGATGTCGAGATCATATGCGTATAGATGGGAGAAAATGTTGTGCTTATCTATGAGACAGTGATATTGACCGGCGGACCTGCAGTACCATGGATATCTTCTTGTTCCTCGCCTTGTTGTTGGTATCTGACGGGCTATCATTCCCATCAATGCTGCGTTGTGTGGCAGCAAATTCCTGGCATTTACAACAAGAAGTAAGACCATCCTCGTTTCTGGATCCTATGATTAAGATGCTTTTACAGGGTTATAAGCTTTTAAGCATTCCAGTCCAACCCCCGGACCAAGTTGGGGCTTGAATTTCTTGATAATGCGATTCACTCGCAGGCCATTTGAACTTGTGGCAAAGTGTGACATTAACTTGCTGTCATGGAAAACAGTGTTTTTGCTAGTGATAACCTGAGCCAAAAGGACAAGTGAGGGATGTGCACTTAGGGTTCATTCTACATATTCACAATAGTGATATACTATATCAATAAATAAGGAGGGACTTGGTTGTGTGTGTTACTGATATTGGCAATTCATTTCTGCCTCTCGAAGAAGATTGTCCACTCCGCAGTTCATCTACCGGGGACAGAAAACTTTTTGGCATGTGCACTCAACAGAACACCTTGGTCTTGCCACAGATGAAGGCTAAGTGAGATTGGAATAAGTAACATATTCTTCCAATGGATCGTACTGTGTTGGATCTATTTGAAAACAAAAGACAACAAGCTGTACTGTTCCTGACAGAAAACAGAAGACAAAGGGAAGAAGAGTAGATTGAAGGACTCTTCACATGAAGGACCATCGAAGAAATCAAAAAGAATAGAGCAGCCTAGTCTTCCTGCTTCCATTTGATCCTCGTCTCCAACGGTACCGAGTACTGCGGCAGGGAATGCATGTTGCATGATTGCCCAAGATGTGAATAGAGATACGGTACAATCTAGCGAGATTGAAGAAGTCTTTGTGGCTTCTGAAAGGGATATCATGAATTCCTCACTTGTCTTTTCTGTGGGATCCATAACACGTGGCTGAGAGTCGAGATCCCCTGACGTTAGACAGTCGAGATCTGACAATGTGAGCTTGTGGAACTAACTTCTCCGACAAGGTGTCAGCGAAGGACACCACCCTTGCCTCCGAGGTCTCATGGCAGATGCTCACATTCTGGTATGAGGTCACCTCAACTTTCAAAGAAAAGGAAAAAAAAAACAAAAAAACCTGAAATGCTTTTGGCTGCTCACAAACCTGCTACATCTAAACGGTTTGCCTACGATGGAGAAGTTTTGTTCCTACTTAAAGGATATCGGGATCGCTTTCCAATTATGCGGTATTGTGCGTATATTGTTTTTTCGCAAAAGATCTATCTTGTTGGTAGGTAAAGTGTTATTTCTCAGCATTTTTCTGGTATCTTCAGCAACAAGAAAAACTTTATAGTTTTATGGACCCTACAGCTAAGAGTTTTTCCTCCCAGTTATAAACATTTACACCTCCCAGTACGACTACCGCTACCAGGATGGGTTTTTGAATGTAGTACTGTTGCAACTTCCACATAAATCCTTTAAATCACTGACAAACTGTGATTTCCGATTGTTCTCTTTGGAGTTTTATTTTTCTAGCGGCAAAACCTATGTTAAGGGAGCCAGTGAATTATGTGTATTTAGAATGGATGCACCATACTTGTGTTTGCATAAAGGGAAGTTGTTTTTAAGGCTAGATATTATTCTTCAACCTAAGGTGGAGTCATAATTTCATTGAACCAGGACATTGTACTACCTGCATACATGAGAAACTCAGTAACTGATTTGGAGAAACGATTGCATTGCCTTGACGCTAGACGTGCATTACTGTTTTTTATGGAGAACATAATGCTTCCATTAGTAAAACAAAAGGGTTGCTTGTTTTTTTTTATTATGTTCCAAAGAAGTGGGAATCTGGTTTGTCACAGGAAGGAAGGAAGAAATAAATAAAGAATAAAAATACTTTCCAGTTAGGTAAGGGCCCATTCGACAAGCTCTGTGGTGACATCAGTTGTTTTCTTTCCATGGTGTGCAACTACATGACATATGCAAAGCTGATCAATGATCACAACCAATGACATTTATTTTTCTTTATAAGGTAGATAACAGAGCAAGAAATGATTTGGGAGAACAGTTTTATTTTCTTCTGTGATGAAAAAAACCAAACATCAAAATTGAAAATGAATGCAGAAATGAATCCTTGGCATAAATAAATTTTAATTTATTTGGCATGATGAACATACTGCTACAGTTTGTGTGTGTGTGTGTGTGTGTGTGTGTGTAATAAAGGACAAAAATAATTGAAATGTAATTGTTGATATATGTGATGATAATAAAAAGAATGTAAAGCATGACATTCCCTCCTTCAACAGGACAGCTTGCTAGTCTCCCGTTTGTGTGATTCACAGAGACCACAAAGAAGAAGGACAGGTTGCTTACCTGTAACTGTGTTTCTTCGAGTGGTCTTCTGTGAAGTCACACAACCCCGCCCGTCCTCCCCACGTCATGTGCTGCTGGGTGGTTGGTTCCCATGCTGCTGCTCTAGCGGCGAAGGAACTGACCGTTATACAGGGAGGGGCCTTATATTCCCCAGGAGGATGGGGGACAGGTCAACTGCCAAAATGCCTACTCCTAGATTTCGAGAAGGTTCCAAATGCTGTTTCGCGCAGGCGCGTAAACCCATTTGTGTGACTCCACAGAAGACCACTCGAAGAAACAGTTACAGGTAAGCAACCTGTCCTTCAAAACATTGCCCTTTCTTGGTCTGTAATTCCCAAGGACTCCCAGCCAGTGTGGTCCTGGAATTGTAATCCAAAAACAATTTTGCCAATGTCTGGTGTAAACAGATGCCTGTACCAACCAGAATAGAGAATCCATAGGTGAAATGCATTTATTGGTCAGTCAAAGCATACAGGTCTTTTTTTTAGATCATCCAGTGTTACCAGACACATCCCTACATTTAAAAATGTTTGTGTAGCTTTGATTAGTCCTTTGTATCTTTCATTACTGAATTTTTCTACTTAGCACAATATAGATCATCATGGATTTTAAAGGTTAAGGGATTTTTCCCCACATTTCTACTCCTTTGGACAAGCTTCTGCTATGGAGCAAGAAGCTGTTATCATCTTAGCTCTTTCCATTGTTTCTTCTTTAATTTTTAAAAAATTCATTTTAAGTTGCTGTTATTTCTAACATTTCTGTTCTCATTTTTTGTTTTTTAATTTGCAGTTCAAGCTTCACATAAAGCCTGCCAAGTGAAAGGATGTTCCTGCATTCACCTGCTTTTGCAGTAATGTGTCTCAGCCATTTTATTTTTTATTTTTTCCTTTTAAACACAGATCTTTATTAACTCAATAATAATGGGTTGGGTGGGTGAAGCAGGGGTCATTTGGCACTGGGCTTTATTGGGATGTCCCTTTCTTTGTTTCTCAAGAGAACAGAAATGATAACATTCTTTGAAACAGGAAAAAGAATTTTGTTTAACAGATTGGGCAGTGATCCAGAGAGTCTTTTAAGGTACATGAAATTTGGGATTCCCTAATTTCACACATTGGGATTCCCTCCCCCACTCCCACTTTTTGAATAGCAAGTTCCACTCCACCCTTACAGTGATGCCCTATTCGGTCAGGGTGCCACCCAGGCACAATGAAACCCCTTGAGCTGCAATCGTATAGACAGTTACTGGCCCCATTTAACTCAGTGAGACTTACTTTTGAGTAGATGCACCCAGAATTGCACTGTAAAGCACATGCTTGCTTTCTTTTACTCCTGCTGAAACCAATGGGACTTTCAAAAGTTGCTGGCTCATGCCTTAATATGCCTTCGAGATGGGCTTTGTCCTGTTTTTAGTACAGAGAGGGTGTTATTTAGATTTTTTTCAAAGTAGTCTCACTGCACTGCACACACAGACTTCAGAATCAAATCAGCTGGGATCCTGTATCAGCTAACTAACCCCCTCCCCACAAACCTGATGGAAACTTCATTCACCTACGTTCCGATCACTGGCAGAAAGAGTCTCCTTCTCTCTATGCAGCTGATACTTGGCGGAGGGGCGGGCGGGGAGTTAGGATCATGGTAATAACGTCACACTTATGAGTACGTAGTGATCATGAACATGAGACAGTTACTTAGATTTACTCTATGTAATGGTTTCGCATGCACAATCACTACCTAGTCATGATTTTGCCACTGTGTGCCATGATTGTAGCTCCCTCTCCAACCTACTTTATTGGGCATTAGTTGCATGGGTAGAAGGAGGTCCATTTTGCTAGTGATCAAAGCACTGGTAAATGATGTTTCCATCTGGTTTGGGGGAATCAGACCAGGAACGCTTACTTAGTTAAGAATACTTAATTAATTGAGAATTAATTAGTTAGGAATTACTTACAGCTGATACAAGATTCCAGCCGTCACGTTTATGGCGGGATGGTTATAGCAACAGATAACAAGCAGTGGAGGCCTGTATGACCTGTTACATTGCCTAACTTTACATCTAACTAGCGACATAGCAGAGGTGCTAAGAAACGCTTTGGTGAGTTGCAAAGATGGGACACCAGCAAGGGTACCCTGTATACGTCAGTACCCAGTATGCATCAGGAACAATGTGATATGCATTGAGCACCAATGTGCATTGGGCACTTTGCTGGCTTAGCTATGTAGTAACGTAACAGCAACCCTCTGCTGGGTATGGACGTTATGCAACTGTGCAGTTCTGATTCCTGCATACATAAGTCCGCTTACAAAGACTCAAGTCCCTAACAGGCTTCTGGCCAACATTTGGAAATTTTAATTATGTACAGTGCACCCCATTAATACTGCCCTGGATTACTGTGGACAGCTTTTTGTATAAAGCCAAAACTCGTAATAATGAAGGGAACTCCTATCCACAATATGAGGGGAACTCACACTTGAATGAATGAAACACTCTGAAAAACCACAAAGGTATGTGAAGATCCAGCCAAGAAGAACTGTAGAATTTCTCTGGAGAAATCTTGAATTATCTGCATGACAGAATCAGTGTTGCATTTTTTTGAGAAAATTGAGCCATATGGAAATTCATGCCAGGGTGCTAGGTCCTGACTTAGAATCTCTGCCTGCCCTTTAAGAATACCAGAGGCAGTGAAGTAGTATGTAGCAAGCTGGATCTTATTTCTGTCCTGCAGCAGACGGAACAAAAGGCTGGACCATTGGAGTACCACTACAGAGTTCCCTTTGGCTGTCATCAGACAGTAAATAAGGTAGTCTCCGTTTGGAGATTTAGACTAAATATTTTTACATGGCCTTTACCAGAGGTGGGTGGAAATGACTTTCTGCTAGGAACCAGATCTTTTAAAAGGTAGGCCACCTTCGTTCTATTTATCACAAGACATGGTCTGGTCTAAGAAATGTGTACTACTAGCTCTGACCTTACAAAGTCATCACTGAAGTGTGTCACAGAATCCCCTATGAAAGTACAGTGAGCTCTAGGGTTTCTCCATGCACATCTTGCTCCCTTCTGCTTCCCATGAAGCATGTCTCCACTATTCTGGGCCTTCAGATTTGACCAACAGAGTTCTGTGGGTCCCACAAAATTCTGGTTTTGCTAGATTTGCCAGGTGAAATAAGAGACAGGGGTTATTGTTGTTGTTGGGTGTCTTCAGCTCATTTCTGACCTATGGCAACCCTAAGACAAACTTATCATGGGGTTATCTGAGGCCGAGAGTGTATGATGTGCCCAAGGTAATCTAGTGGGTTTCCATGGCTGATTGAGGAATCAAACCCTGGTTTTCAGGGTTGTACTACAAACCACCACTCAAACTACTACATTGCGCTGACTCCCAGCATGTCCCTCTAATGGCTGCATAAAAGAAGAAATTTCAATAGGTTTTGCTTGCATGACAAGCAGCACCTGCTGAAATTCCTTCTGCCATTAAAAGGAAAAGCGCCCTGTCCCTTATTTCACATGGCAACCCTGCCTTTCACGTACTTTGACTGAACTGTTCTTATTCCTGTCCTGTAATAACAGTTTAATCTTGTGAGAACACCTACCAAGCAAACAACTGCTATAGAGCTGAGTACAGGATTTTAAGCCTGATACAAAAGCAGTCCAGTTGTATTCTAAACCCACAGATGCCACTCACTGTAAGGCAGTGCGTGGGCATGTGCATTCCTCCAGATGATGTCACTGAAATTCCCATTAGCCTTCACCATTGACAGTGCTTGCTGGGGCTGATGGGAGTTGTAGTTAGCAACTTCTGGAGGACCAGATGTTGCTCACTCCTGGTGTAAGGTTTATTCTGGAAACAGTTGATAATTTCATATAAGCCACACCGAATGCTTCTTGCTGACCTTGCATGGCTTTCCACATGAATCATGTCTTTTTTTGTGTTTTCTTCAGTAATACTACTTTGGTCTGCCTTTCTTAACTTTTTCAAAGCAGAACTAATTTCTTTTTAGCCAAACATCTCTGCAAATACTGATGTCGCTAATTAATGCAGTGCATGTCCAAAACAGAGCTTGACATCCTAGATTGATGGAGGTTGTGCTGCCCTATGTGCTTTCACATAAAGAAAACATAGAAGCGCCAGCTAGCACATTTGAAACATCCCTGGAATGTTAATAAATTTTCGGAGTCAAGGAGTTACTGAAGGAATTGGTGACCCATGTATTCTGACATGGATAAATGCAACTGATTCCCTTAGAGGCTGCACCTTATAAAATTATTATGACTGCTATTGCTCTTGTCACCTGATCTTAAATAAAAACACCTTCTGAAATATGTGTAGGCACAGGGGTTTGGTGCATAGATTCAGTTTTCATTGTCAATTTCTGTTAAGTCAGCCATCCCCAGCCTGACACCTGGTTGATTGACAGAGGCACTTTTTTTTTTACAATGTTATGTGTACCCTTAAAATTGAAATGTACACCTTCAAAAGTGTGCACAACAAAAATTTAAATTACACTGTTGATGAAAGTACACATCCCATACAGTTACACTCATGAGAAAGTCAAGATTGTGGAAAAGTGGGAAATGATCTTCAAAATCTATGAATTAAAAATGGACAAAGTAAAAAAGCAAAGTGGTGGGATGTGAAGCTTTGGGAATGTGCAGAGTCTCTTGGGGAAAGTGACCACGTCTTGGCTTTCCCTGGAGTCATTTTTTTTGAAGGATTGCAACAACATCTGATCTGCTAGGTAAATAATGAAGAGGATACTGGAGTGGCAGGCAGACAGAGAGCTGGGGGGAAGTAACATGTTTTCCAGTTCAGGTGATGTTCAGTTCCATTTTTACCTTATTATCACATCTTCAGATTGATCTAACCTTCATGACCCTCACCCCCATAGGGAATTTGGGAAACCGTAGTTGAGGAGATACAAAAGGATTTCTCACAGAAATTTCTGGACAAATGGTATGAGAGTTGGGCCAGTTTAAAACCTGCTTATGCCTGTAGAGTAGGTGTAGGGTTGTGGCACAAGATACTTTTCCTTTCAACATGTTTAAGTGGTACCTGCCAGCCAAGACAGGTATATAGATGAAACCTCACCTGTTACAGGCCACCTCTCCCTTCATCTTTTTTTTAAAGTGCTGTGAAACTGACTAATTGTTTGTATTTTTCTATGCTGGACAGAATCTTTTCCTTTCTGATACATTCCAAGAGATGGCGGCCCCTGTTTGCCCTCTGACTCCTGGAACGCTTTCTCCGCGGCTGATGTACTGCCAGCTTTCCCTCTGTTCCTGGCTAGGTAGTCTCGTGTTTCTTAACTTCTTAAAGCATTCTTTTAAAATAACACTCGTCACCTGAATTTCTGCCCACCTCTCCCATTCCAACATTGCTTGCTCCTGCCAAACACTAAGACAAATATTTCCTTTTCCTGGCCTTGCTCTTAAATAACACAAAGGCTGATCTGTGAGAGGCTTTGGCCGTCCACTGCCTAAACATGGTTCTTACTGGAGACAACAAGGTAGCCAACAACTCATATACAGGAGAAGAAGAAAGAATAAAGTGCTGGTTTTGTGCTGTGCTATAATACAAGTAAGGTGGGGCCACCCCAAAGCAGGCAGATTCAAAAGCAGCAATCTGTGCAGTTAACCCTTAAATACTCTTGGGCTTTATGTAAAAGGAGCCAGTTTCCCAGCCACGTACTGCTGCAGCTTGTTGTGCCAATCTGTGTTCAAGTTTTCCAAAGCTTGAAGGCTTGTGTAGTGTGCTTCAAAAAGCCATGTCTGTGCGTGTCCTATTTTCAATTGGCTTTCGTTCCTACCTGCTAGCTTTGTTTCTCCTTGCGTAGTTTAAGAGGACCCTGAGAGATGCTCAAGGTGCTTACATGGTTGCTGCCAGTTCCCACATTAATTCTGGTGAGGGACTCGATGATACAGGTGCACCCCAGCATCTCTGAAGGGTGCCAGGTTGGGTAGGGCCACATGGGATAAACGTCTCTCATTCAGCACTCTTTGGGGGATGTGTTCCATCTTCTGTATTAATTTCCTTTTTATTTTATTTTTCTTCCTGGCCCATTAAGCTTTAAGGGATAAAAATATGATTTCAGACAAATGAAAACCTTTTCCTTCCCCATGACCTTTCTCACTTTCCCCACAAGCCCTTCTCCTGTAAATAGGTAATTCAGTAACCAGTACTTCAGTCAAATACCAATCATTCTTTTAAAATCACTGGTTACACCAGAATGTGGATGCTCTGATGAGCGTTGTTCCACTGCAAGGTCAGTGCACATAGAGAGTATCCACAGTTGGGTGCAGAATCCAGTGTATCAGGTTTACATCTTCAGTTCTGGACCCGATTATACATTCCCAGAAGATGGCTTAGGTACATGGATCCTCATGGTTGGATGAAGGCACTAATTAATTCCCACAGAGCCAGGGTCTTCCCCTGCGTTAGCCACTCCCGGGACCATGTTTAGTTTGCTTACTACTGCACTTGCTTTTCCTTTTTGTATCTGTGCCTTTCTTCACAGTAATCCTTGGCTCTGCACGGAATAATGTCTCTCTTCAAAGCTTTTGGATGTGCTTTCACCCTTGCATGTAAGTATTTCTGCAGCAGACCTTCTGTCCGCCTTTTGAAAGAACTGAGAGGACTGTTTTGCAAACAGGGGTGCTTGCAATGAGCAGGGGTGCAGAGGTTTCTTAGATTCCTCCGGCTAAATAGTAATCAGCCAGAGCAGTCTAAAGGGATTAACAGAGCTTAAACATCATTAGAAATCAGCCAAAAAACTGAGTTACAAGTAACAAATTCTGTTGCTTTTAATGCACAATTAGGTACTCTCTGGCTTATGGTTGCTTACCTGCACATAAAGTCTGTTGAATTAATTTTCTTCCAAGGTGCTTAGGATGGTAGACTGGTCCCCTGATTGTAAATGCTCTAACTTGGAAGTCAGTCCTGTTTATCGATGTGTCAAGTGTAGCCTGATCCTACATTTCTTCATTCAGAAATTTTGTCCAGTTCATTGGGCATTACTTGCAAGTAAGGACACCTAGGCTTATAGCCCGAGGCTGCAGTTCTGTATGTAGGTACAGGTGATATCTTGAATACATTTTGGACTGCAGCTCCTGGGATCTTCCACCCAACATGGCCGTGGGGATTCTAGTATTCCAAAAAAATAACTTTTCCAAAGTCTAATAGGAAGAAATGACTCTCACTGAAGGACAGTGATTATGCAGTCAATCTGATTTCCAAATGGCCTTCATTACTTGCTAATGTTTGCCAGCATTTTCTTAGAGATGTTTGATATTTGGATTTTGAACACAAAGCAACTTTCACTGGTGACTGTTATCCAAAAGTGTGTGTTTGTGTGCGCGTGCACCTATGCACCTGGGTGCTTGTACCTTCGAGTCTTCTGTCAACTTACAGTGATTCCATAAATTTCATATGGTTTTCTTAGGCAAGGAACACTCAGAGATGGCTTTCCAGTTCCTCTGAAATACAGCCTACAGCACCTGGTATACTTTCCACATATTTTGAAGGCAGAGCTATGCAAATGATTTTGTGCTTGGCCCCTTCAGTGGAAGGAGCCTCTCCAGTTCTAATCCTGACTGTTTTGAAACAACAGGCGGTTGTTTCAACTCTGTACTTCTTTTGCCTACAGTAGTAGCCCACTTCAACATGTGTTTATCTGACCTGTACACCCTAAGTTTCATCCAGAAATTTCTCAGTCCTTTAAAATAACAAATGAAAGCTTAGAGACACGAACCTTAATTTAAATACGCATGCTTTCCTTCTTATTTCCTACATTATATGTATGTTTTAATGTATGATTCCTTCCTTAAGACCTGGAGACTGGACAGTCGTTTGCTTTGTTAAATCTTTTCTAAACTAGGCCAACTATCTTCATAGCCCACTATCCTATTTTTGAAAGAAATGAATAGAGAAACAGTGAAAGAGAATATAATCAGGAGAGAAGCAATGATGCATCAGTCTTAAATTATGATTTTGGTCCATTTTAGTAAGTTAAGACAATACAATCCAAGTAGTTTGAGAAAGCTGTGATTAACATAGTTAGACAGAAATGCTTCATAAAGAAAGGAGTAGTAAATTAAGATTCAAACATGTATCCAACTGTTTTGGGGTGAACTAAGGGGGGTTTTAAGAGTCTCAGCCTTAAATATTTTTACAGTTCATACAAAAAGACAAAATTATACACCTGTTCTTTACTGTGTTTCCTTTTTGATTTATTTTAAATGAAAATTATATTCAAAAAGGGGGGGTTGGCAGCAGGAGAATAGCAAATCCTCAGGTATCTAATGCTTGAAAAGACTGCTGCTTATTGCTTCATGATAATTCCTGCTTTAGTTTATCTTCCTGGAGGAGTGCTTTGGTTGATGGCAGTGATGACATGCCAGTTGACCATAGGGAACCCCTCTTTCTACAGGCACCATTAATTTTTTGAAAGCTTTATGTGGATATTAAAAGGGAACAATAACCCCAAAATATGTCCCACTTGCTGAAACTTTACTTTTCATGCTTCCACTCCTCCCCATGGGTGTTTTCAGATCAACAGTATAAAATGATGGCTGCATTTATTGGGAGAGCTGACTTTCTCACACATCTGATGGTGTCAAAAATGTGGGAGTAGTGAGGTTACCAAGTTAGGCTCAGCTTTGCTTAATATTGAGATTACACATGTTCACCACATAGAGTTTGGTCATCTGAAACAGGCCTCTTGTTTCCCTTATTAAGAGTGGAAAATAAGTGTTTATGGTCTTGTTTACTTGAAGCTTTGCTGACTTGCCACTATCTTCCTAAATCCCCTTCTTTAAAAGATAATCACAATCCCTAGATGCCAAAAAGTGGATCGCTGATCTCAAAACATAAACTCATCTGGGAAATTCACAAAACACATGCAAAAAGAGTGACAACATTTTAAGTATAGCAGAAGTGGTTTGTTGCGCTCACAAGCATTTCTTTTGTCAATCAGTCTGTACCAAATAGTTTACATCACACTTTAAAAGTTCAGTCTGCTGTCAACCTCAGCAATCATTTGGAATGTGGTAAAACCACTAAGAGAATGTAGTGTTGTTATTTTAAAAAGGAAAGTCGTGTGGGCAAGGCTGGAATCTAATATAAGCTGAGGAGGAAAGAGTTTGTGTCAAAGGACTGAAGCAGAGATCCAACAAAATATACAGTGGTACATTGAATACTGACCTTGAATGTGGTCTCAGTCACAAAGGCTGAATGAAGAACATATTGTAGGCCTTCTGGAGATCTACCTATTAGTGGGGTCCCATATATCATACATGTATATACCATACATGCATTTTAACTAGTTTGGTGATAAATCAGAAATAACAAGGTTCATGTGCAAATAAAGCACTCAGTTAAGAAAAGTGTCAGTGCTGTGGTGACAGTACACTGTTTCATAGAGATATACCTGTGCTGGTTTCCCTCTTACCCCTAAAATGCACTGTGTGAAGTGATTTTAACCCCACCATTAACACTCCAGGATCAACTTCAGGCTGCCGAAGACACTTACTTACATTGGTTATCTGGTAGAAATTTACACTGCATTCATTTCAAAGAGAGTTCTGTTTCACCAGCAGCCCAATGTGCAAATAAAACCAAACTTTGTACATGGAATTCAACCATTGAAAGCTGGTTCCTTCCATCTTGTGACCTATTTCCGTCTTGTAAGGAGCGCCAGCATGTGTATGAAGCTCCCTGCTGTAAAGGCTGTGTCCTGTTTACTTTTAATGGGAAGGCTATATTATATTAAAGTTATTCCCTTCCTTGAAATAAATAGGGGAACCCACATGGACAGGAGTTTACTGTGGGATTCTGAACCTGGATGAGGGTTGTTAGGCTGAAATCATGAAGCCAAGATCTGTGTCTTAATTAGGTGGTAGATCACCTTTTAAGTGTTTTGTTTTGCAATGTGAGAAACTGACATATGTTATGAGCATTCATCATGTTGTATCTTTATGACTTGCCATTCATTGAAGTCAGTCTGGTTTGGGGTTTTTTTTTGTGATGTTTTTGCATCAAAAGCAGAAGGAAAAACATATTTGCATTTTATATTAATACCTGTCTAGCTAGAATCTGACAGTGTAGCCTTGAAAACATTTATGAAGGGTTCTAACTTGTCTCCCTCCACCCACAATTAATTGAAAATAAAACTGTGAACGCCCATAAGAATATGTTGTTTTGCATATTTTGGTTTTGTGGGGTTTTGTGGGTTTTTAAAAAGTTTTCTGACTGCCTTAAAACTTTTTAGGTGTAGCTTGTTTAGTACTTTCCTATTTTAAAAATACCCTTTGTTTTTTACCAGAATATCTTTGTAACCAACTTACAGTGTTCATATAGCATTATATATGTTATATATCCGTCCATTAGAATTTGTTAACACTTGTCAATGTCACAATTGTTTAATTTTTTCCCAAGTACACCAACAATGGGGATCTTGTGCATTTGGTAGACATGCTTTTTTTGTATATGTTCTTGAATGTTCACTTCCTAAGAGTCTGAATACTCGAAGTGGGAAAGAGAAAATACATTTTTTAAAAAAAGAAAACCCAAAACATTGTTTTTGTGAGTGTGAACTTCATTTTTAAATATAAATATATATATACCCATTTCTTTATTTTCACTTGTCACTTGATGTTTCTGTGAGTTTGTGGGGAGTGGGGAGGAAGGAATCCTGGGGGTTTTGGTGTTTAGTTTTTTCCATAGCTTCTTTGAACATACACTGTCCAGTTTTCTTTCCTCATTAGATTTGGGATGATCCACAGATCTTTGTCACAACTGATGCAATTTGAAATGTTCATTGTGCGCTCTCTTGTTCAGTGAATAGCATCTTGGCAAGGTCCACCCCTCTTTGTGCTTCATGTTTGCATGTTTCTAGGTTTCTATGCTCAGGGCTATATTTGGCATTTCAGGATCTGATACAGATGTGAAGGTATGCTGTCAGTATGGATGTTGGTACCCTGGAATTCGAAAATCTGATTAAGGAAAATGAGAAGTTTCTAGCTTCTCAAGCATTGAATGTGTGTGGGGCAGAATGAGGTGCTTTGGAAGCCCAAAGCAGCATCTCTAAAGCTTAGGAAAATTACTATTGGACTATAATATCCAGCATCCCAGTATAGCCACCAGCCGTGCTGGCTGGGGTTTCTGGAAGCTGTAGACCAAAAAAGTAATTCCAGGCTCTTCCATGGACAGAGTAGGGGTGAAGTGTCAGTAACTACTTACCCAACCAAATAAAATACTAAGTAGATATAAAACATACAATAGTCAAACAAAATATGAAAATATAGATTGGATTTACCAAAATTTGGTTTCTTTCCATATAGGATTTTGACTGGCAAAGAGTACCGATGCCAAGCAGCCCTGACTATACCTACCTTGCTTTCCTCTTCACTTTTCCATCGAAGTTTACTTTTTAAAGGAGACAGTTGCTGTTTTCTCTTTTCTCTTTTCATTTGCTTCCCCCACTTTGGATTCTGAACCTTTCTTCTTCTTCTTTTTTCTCTTTTCTGTAGCTTCTTCTTTATGTAGCTGTCAGTCACCTTGCCAAGTTCCACTTTCCTCTCTCCTAATGGACATTAGAAGAGCCGGCAGGTCATGCCACACACACCCCATTGGGAGACGAGTTACCTCATTCTTCCACCACCTTCGCCTTTCTGTCTTTTGAAAACTGTGATTCACTCCAGTGCGTGTGCATGCGTGTGCGCGTGTGTATGTGAGAGTCTGCGCACACAGAAGTGTGTGTGCATGTATGTGCACCTGTTTGTATCTTTTTTTCTGAGTGTCAGTCCGCTCACTGCTGGCAAACAATTTGACTTCTCACGCTGCTCAGATGAATAGACACGAGGAGGCAGAGAGAACTTGGATGACACCTGAGATATTGCACTGGGAATTTTCTTCTTCCTTTCCTTTTGATACAGCAGACATGTGCCAGTCAGGATCAGGACAAGATGTACGTGTGTGTGTGTGTGTGTGTGTGTGTGTGAGAGAGAGAGATGTATGCAAAACCTAGAGTTGGTTGTTCAAGTGTTAAAACCTTACACAGATCTAATCTAGCACTGATTCTAATTCTCTCCAAGAAATGCTGTAACCTGGTTACTCTAAAAGCCATATATGAACTCACACAAGAGTTCCCAGTATTTGTCTTCATAACACTCCCTAGATTGAGGGGAGGAAAAGAAACCTGTCCAAACGTAAGAGAAACACGAAGATGAAGCCACCTGCTTCAGTCCATAACCTGCTTCGAATCAGGTTTCTTAGGCTGGTTTCTGTCACCTTGAACTTAGATACAGTCACTTTCGAAAAGCATTGAAACTATCATTGGTTCCCCAGCCCACTGAGAGCATTTCTGCCCGTTACGCAGCACCAAACATGTTTACCACTGTGTTGTATATACATACGTCAGGGAGCTGTACCTCCTCCTGGCTCTTGTATGATGTTTGTATTTGTCTTGTGCACACACATTTTGGGGTTTTACTGGATGTGCGTAAAATGTAAAATGGATAAAAATGGCCAGCAAACAATTCCTAGAGTTTCTTCCAGGGCATGGGCTTGGCTTCAGGAAGTTTGATCAAATTCCTTTGTTTTCAAACCAGATGACGTATAGTTACTATGGGAGAGTCTTCAGAACCATCTCCAGCTGCAGGTGAGAGCGTGGAAAAGGTTTTTGTTTGGGTGATGATTCCCAGAATCCCCCAGCCGGCACGGGAGAGGCCATGGACTAGTCTGAATTGTTTCTCTTCCTAGGGCCTGGTGGTCTTTTGGCCTTCACCATCTGCTCTTTTATGCCTGTCGCTTAATGTGCGCTCATTGATTTAAAGATTTCCAGAGTATCTGTTAGGATAAAGGCCTTTCAAGGCAGCTTACATTCAAAAGGGTATGAGATAATAAAAATTAAAGGCTGAGGCAACTAAATGAAATCCTTGGCACTATCCTGAGTTCAGGTATGCTGAAGGCCACAGCTGTGTGCATTCAGCGATTCTGTACAAAGCACAGAAAGAACACAGTCTTTGCTTTTGGGTCCAGCATTGTAAGACGCAGGCTTTAATTTCCTTTGCTGGCCCATTCGGTTGAACCTGGGCCAGGCTTACAAATACACACACAGGCGGACATTCTGTCCAGTAATTACAGTGTTGTGAGCTTACCATCTGCCGCTACGATTCATTTTTACAGTCATTGCACACATAGCAACTAAAAGTCCACCACAAAACTCTCTTTTCAGCGATGCAGGCCCCCCCCCGTCATTCCCATGTTGCTGGAGAGTGGGGGGACAGTCAGGGACACATCCAGCTCTTCCTGCACTTGGTCGCATTGCATCAGGCGTTTACAGTCCTGAGGGCAGGACTGGGAGACAAGCATACAGAGACATAACGCCATAGCCACATCTCCCAATTCAGGACCTCCGTCATAGTTTCAGGTTAAATCTTAACGGGCAGAGGGATGGCTGAGCAAAATTTTCCACTGTACAGGTATTTTTGTTGAACTGTAACTACTATAGGGCTATGGTTGATGGGAGCTGAAGTTCAACACAGTAGTGGGGGGCGGGCTCAGATTGGGGGAAGATACCATTTCATAAGTATTCCCCCCATTTAACAAGGAGGCATTCATATGCAAATATATGCAGATATAATTGGTTAACCATATGGGGTTTTATTGTTGCTCAACTGACATTTCTTTAAGTGATGACCCTGAGATTAAAGTCAATGAAACAAAGTGCCTCAGTGAAGTCTTTACCAATTCAATCTCATATTATGTCTGCTCAGAAGCAATGGCATAATAGCACTGAGTTCAGTGGGTCTTACAGGTTGCTTGCTATAGGACTGCAGCTGAGGTTCAGCAAATTGCAAGGGGAACTGACTGGGCCATGTTGGGTTGTGTTCCCTTGTTGTCGGCCTGATGACTCACAATCAAGCTCCAAACTTATTTTTCCGAAGGGACAATTTAATAATGGAAACTGTCTCAAGTGCTCTTTTAGTGAAATACCACTGTAGTGCTTATAAGACTAAATGCAGCCATGTAGCCCAAGCGATGCACTCCAGAAACCTTCACCCCTTTGTATGGGTTCCTTGCAGAGAGTGCCTTGCAGGTACCTTGACAAGTCCCATTGCTTAGCAATAAGAATCCCAGGTTCATTTCCTGACATCCCAGTCGAAAAGGCTCAAGTAGCAGGTGGTGGAAAGGAGCTCTGTCTGACATCCTTGAAGCCACTATTAGGTAGACAAAAATGGACAGAAGCACAGAATATCCTCAATCTGGTGTGGGGCATTTTCTTAGGTTCTGAAATTTTGAGCTAGCCCTGATGGAAAGATGCCAAATGCAACTGTAATCCCAAAGAAGCATGTGAGACTTTTAATGTGCAAAGAGGGTTTCCTCCCCACCCAGAAGAATGGGAGCCTAACCAAGATGTTCCAGTAGGAGGTAAGGAAGACAAATTTCTTTGACTTCACCACTTGTTATCTGCTTAAACAGACTTCTGAATCACAGCACTTTAAATGATGCTTGGTACACTGGAAAGAAAAACTAAAGGAGTTCCTGGATTTGGGATAATATCTTTCTTTAACAGGGTGTCATATGATATGGCCACCGTGGAAAGTATCTCATTTCGAGGTAGCTTTTTCACACACACAACACAGCAAGGTAACCCTCCTTGCCGTTGGCTAGACACAGAAGGAGGAGGCTAGTGCTACAGTCGAGCCTTATGTTTTAACCACTTTTTCTATGTTTGCAAGTACAGGTCTGTCCTCATTTTTTGTCTGCATCTCCAGTGGACCACTTAAAACATCTTTCCACTGTTGTTGTTGTGCCTTCAAGTCATTTCTGACTTACGGTGACTCCTAAGGCAAGCCTATCATGGAGTTTTCTTGGCGAGATTTGTTCAGAGGAGATGTATCTTTGCCTTCCTGTGAGGCAGAGAGAGTGTTAATTGCCAAGGTCACCCAGTGAGTTTCCATGGGCAAGTGGGATTTAAACCTGGATCTTGCATAGTCATAATCTAGCACTGAAACTACAACATAACACTAATAATACTGCAAATATATATAAGAGGAGAACCAAAGTGTATATAAGGAAAAAGTAAAAAAATCTGCTGGAAGAATTTTCTCCCTTTAAAAAAAAAAGTTGTGTGGAATCCTGAGATTCTTTGCATGATTTATTTTCACATATTGGTTTATCATAGTCTCTGTGGGACATATGCCGAACAATTTAACTGTGGGATTAGATGGAGTAAATCCAGAAGATTCCATAATCTTGCTAGCAAGGTAAGCATGGAACAAAAAAATGTATTATCATTTTTCATTATCATTAGCCGGGTCTATTTTAGTTTAATCAGCTTTTTGGGGGTGGTTATTGTGGATTTGGGGAAGGGTCCAGGACAATATAATTGTTTTGCCATATAGTGATGTTTATATTTTTCTTCCCTGGATGAGGTTCCCAACTGTAATGCTCCCCCCTGAGGGTCAGTTCACACATTGCCTTATATACACCCCCAAATGCCAAAACATCACATATAGTTCAGGGACATTCACTGAGTTCAGAGGTCCGTCATGAAATGCAGACCAAGGTCCAAGAAGGCAAATCTTTCCTGAGCCCCTCACCTCTGCGGGACCAGTCGTTCACTTCTAGTGTTATTTTCTCTCTCCTTGGGCCACGTCCTTTTGCCGCAAAGAGCAATAATGACATAACTTGAACCCTAAGGTCCTTCAGTTTCTTGTTCAGAATCTCATACTTCCTTTCCTATTGAATGCTGTGTCTTGCAGTATCCTTTGTTTACACATGGATCAGAAGGAAGGGGTAATGATCAAGGGGCCTGATGAGTCCTGTCAGTCTGTTACATCAAGGCTCTTTTCCCCTGGGGACGGCAAACCTCTCAAGACATCTTATGAGATCCATGCACCGCCAGTCGTGTACTTCTCAGAAAGAAATCACCTATCACCACATCCCCTCTTGTGGGAATAGACAAGAGCCCTTCCAGTCCAGAGAACCCTCCAAAGTCACGCCCACGCTGAGGACTGAGACTGTAGTCCCTGTTCTCTGCCTCCTCATTGCTGATTATAGAGAGAGTTCAGACTCCACAGTGTAGTTCCAAACTGATGGTTCTGATTCTGTGTGTCACGTTCCTTCTAGTATCTGCTTTCATGTCTGAGAATTGTCCTCTTCCCTAGAGTCATCCCCTTGTATTTTGTCCTTCCAAGCAAAACAACAGGATTGCGAGTGTTTAAGTTGTGGACTGTCTTCCATTTTGAATCAAGTAAGAAAAGATATTATTTGTGTGTGTGTGCCTTCAAGTTGCCTGTTGACTTACAGCAACCTCATAAAATCCATAGGGTTTTCTTAGGCAAGGAATATCCAGAGGCGGTTTTGCCAGTTCTCGTCTCTGAAATATAACTTACGGCACCTGGTTTTCCTTATTGATCACCCATCCAAGTACTAACCAGGGATGACCCTGCTTAGCTTCCAAGATCAGATGGGATCTGCTGCCTTTAAGGTATTTAGATGACAATGTTACTCGGAGGGAAGGTTAAGTGTGTAAAGCAAAAGATGTGCTGAGGAAAAACAAGTGCACATACTACTCTCCCAAAACAACTCTTCATTTTGAAGTGTTAGCTTAATTCTTGTAAACCAGTCCTGCTAGGAGGGAGATCCCATGTAAGTTTCTCAGTGACTGCACCACCAAGTGATAAACATGCAAGTGAGGAACAGTCAAGAAGCAAAGCATAAAGACAGATGTCTTCCCTAAGAATACATTGTGTGGGAGTCTCATTCCAGCAGGATGGAGGAGGCCCGGGTACAAAACTGACAGCAGCCATTGTTTCTCCCTGGGTCTGTTTTTTGTACCTACTGCATACATTTGGCATAAAAATCATCAGCTAGAACCATGGGCAGTACTAATGGATATGCAGATAGAGCACAACCCATCACTTTTGTCCCATTCTGTCCTCAGCCCGGCAGCTGTGTGGGCTGATCAGGGCCAGAATGTTTCCAAAATTTAAAGTCAAAGGCTTTCACAGCCGGAATCTGTAGGTTGTTGTGGGTTTTCTGGGCCTTGAGGCTGTGTTCTATTAGTATTTTCTTCTGATGTTTCGCCTGCATCTGTGGCTGGCATTTTCAGAGCATCTGGTGGCATGGAAGTGAGACAGCGTATATATACTTGTATAGTCCCCGGGTGGGAGGGAGCAATTTGCATGTGTTACAGTTGGCCTGCGTGATGGCCTATGGTTAAATGGGATATCCTGCAGTTGTTAGGGGATATGCATAACAGTGAGTTAAGTACATTAGCAAACCGCACCAAAAAAGTCCACTGGATGATATCCTCTGAAGATGCCGGCCACAGATGCAGGTGAAACGTCAGGAGAAAATACTAACAGAACACGGCCTCAAAACCCAGAAAACTCACAACCTTTAGTTAGAAATGCTTAACTAAGTATTGTCTCCTGGCCTGACTGCCCCCCGACCTACCTTAACAGTCAGCAGCTATTCCAACTGAAGGAAACTTATTCTGTTGGCAGTCAGAATGCAGCAACACTACAGATTCCACCAGCAATCTGTAGTGTGATGAGGAATTCCAACACCAGTCCTGCTTCTGCTTATTGCAGCCTCATTCAATGGCAGGAGGAGGTTGGAAATGTCATCCTGCTTCACCCCAGAAGAGACCTCCATCACTTGGTGCATCTGCTAGCTATTAAGGTAAATTGGGGGAGCATTTACTGTGGTAACAATAGTGCCACAATTATGAATATTTAATATAACTGAATATGGAGCAGTTAACACATCCATCCCTCTCGTGTCACAAATTCTTAACTGCGGTACAGAATGCCAGCCTTTGCTAGTATGTCAGCAAGTTTAGCTTGTTGAGCTTCTGCCTGTTAAGGCCCAGGAGAACTTCCTAAAAGACTGGATTTGCTTTGAGAAGGCAGCATTTCTTCTGGATGTTGATAGGGCGTACAAGCATGAGAACTGGCATGTTCAGCATTGGAAAATACCAGAGATGTCAGGAAATCCAGTCCTATCATTCTAGACATTGCCATGTGCTCTCTCTCAGTAAACTTCTGTCTTCCTTGCATCCATTCCATACCAGACAAGCTCAGCTGCCTTCCCTCCTCACCTTCATTGTCTTGCCTTAGGAACAGCTAAATATCAACTAACCTCTGTGTTCCTGAGTACTTCAGGCTGTGGGTACCTGTTCCCCATTTTTAAAAAAGTATAAGCATGGGCAGATCAGGCCAAATTCTATTTTAAGGCCATGCAGATAACATTTTGGAAGTGCATCTCCCCAAACCCACAGGCTGCTGCTGCTCTCTGTTGTCTGTCAGCAACACCTGGAATTCAGACACTGCAAGTGCAGGTTCCATTTACTGTGTATCTGTTACTATTTTTAAGGGGTTGTTGTTTTATTTGTTTTTTGCTGTTTGCTTGTGAGTTTGTCTAATTATAAACCAGATGCTAGCCTCATAATCCTCTGACCGCGCAAGGGAAGGAAGAAGATGACTGTGGAAAAGTATGTCTATGAACTTGAACATTAAACCTGGCATTGTATCAGTAACTTAGGCATGGGTAAATTCCCTGAGAGAAGCCATTCCACACTTTTGCTGGAGTGGGATGTCTCTATTCAGTTCAAGGTTGCAGAAGAATTGTGCATGTGGTGCCACTCAAATGCAGATATGCATTATGCAACGCAACAGTGCATTTCACATTCGCGTACTGCAATTCACAGATCCACCGCTATTGTACCTCAGCAAGTATAAAGTTACATTCTGTCTCCATGAGGTAGGATCCCATTCAAAGTGTTTTTCCCCCTAGTATAGTAGAAGTGGGCAACTTAACAGCTTTCTGGCTATTGCTGAACACACAGTATCTGTTTTGACTAAGCTGCCCAGCGCTGATGGGAGCTGCTGCCCAAGAGGATCCAGTACAGCACATTACAGTTTAAGAACTGTTTTATGCCTTGCTACCCACCCCAAGTTACACTGCTTCCTCAGTCTTCCATAAAAAAGGGTGACTGTGGCCACAGGAGGGAGCTCAAAGCTCCTATCATGACATCAATGTACGTATTACTTGCCAAGTGCGTACACTTCCAGGACAAGCTAATCTTGCAAAAAAACCCAAAAAACTTCCTTCTGAGCAGACATGTGCAGGCCTGTGTTGCTAAATCCTAATTAGTCTGGTGGGCTTCCTCCCAGGTAATCGGGCATAGGAATAAATTCTTGCTCTTGCCCACGTCAGTGGGTGGGAAAGACTTTTAATCAAATTGCACAATTAAGTCTTTCCTTCCACAGAAAAGTAGGATAAAATGATCTCTTCAAAGATTGAAGTGTGGCGTGAACTTGGAGCCACCACATCTATGCAGCTGGGGCACCAAAAGGAAGATGAGGGCCAACAGCTTAGCAGTAGAGCGAGCAGTCTCAGATTCACTTTGTTTCTTGTTTCACCACTGTTTCTTAATCATAAATGATGCTGACTGTAGTTATGAGATGGTAAGGAAACCAGGAAGAGTCACTGGGCTAGACAGCTCCACGTCTTCACTTAGGAACAGATGAATCTGACTTAAACTAAGTGATGAGGGGTTTAAAACCATCTAGAGCAGGAAACCTTGGCTAAGTGGACACAATATATTGGAGACGGGAATGTTTTTTGGTTTATTGGCCTTGGGAAGCAGTGTAGACCGGCAGTGAATGCTGAAGAGAGAATGTCTTTCTGCTCTACCTCCCTTTTCCCCAGTACTTTTGAAACAAAAGGAAGACTCGCAAACTGAAGGACAACATGTTTTGTTTTTTTATTGCTACCAGAAGGCTTTCCTTAGTATCACTGCTGAATGCAATACCTTCCAACGGGCTTTGAAGAGAGCTTTAAAATCAAGGAGCAATTATTCTGAGAAGCAGAGCTTTTAACATTGATACACAAGATCTGTTCAACAGGTTTTTTTCCCCGGCCCTTGCTTCAGGTTAAAAAGTTACATGAACATACAAAGTGGGGGTACAGTGAGGGGGGGAGGAAGTGGAGAAGAAATCTGTGCTGATCATTTGCACAAAGTGAAGACTCAAGATTAGAAAACTGCCACAGCACAGACTCCATCTCTTATCAATGTCAGCTAGGTTGTGGTTTCATAACATTTTTTGCATTTAATGCATGTATTCATTTGAAGTGTTGTATATCTGTGGATGTGTTTAAAAAGCCATTAAGGTCTTATTTTTATTTGGTCAGTCTAACAGCAGTTGCAAAGATTGCTTCCAGTTTTCCATAAATCTGCTTGCAACAAATCATACGCTTTCATGAGGTGATGATCTGTCCTGCTCTGGGGTTGTTTTTTTTTGGTATAACACATTTCACAGGCATCCTTTTTAACTGACTAATTCTGAACGCAGATCTAATTTTAGTTATCACATTTAAAACACCAAAGTGCTAAATGACAGAAAGCAAGAAAAGGGCAAGGAAGGGGTCCTGGAAAGGAAATAAAAGGAGCATTGCCAAGTCAAAGTGCCAAAATACGAGAAGTCATGCACTAGAGGTCCAGAAAGCTATTAAAAAAGAAAGAAAGAAAAGAAATAGAAAGGATTGGGTAGAGTTCTCAAAACAGAGCAAACTCAGAGTGAGGGGTGTCTAGAAATCTGGGAAGGATTTTTCCACACTCAATGTGAACTCTCCAACACAATGGATGGGGTTACAACACAACAGCAGACTGAAACAGTGCAGCAGACAACACTAGGAGAAAAAACAATTTTTGCTACATTTTTTTTGTTTCATTTTTGGGTCTTTTTGAAAGGTTTTTTATAATTTTTTTTTGGCTTTTAAGTACTTAAATCATAGTTGAACTATAATTAGCCGCACAAGGAAAGTAGGAAAGAGGGATTCTTTTCAAAGGATAAATCAGCTCCTTCCCTTAGCCCCTGTAAGGTACAGCCTTCACTCTGCTCTGGCCGCAAAAGCCAGCTGTTGCCTGGTGTCGTGTATGCACAAAGTAGCAGTTTTCCTCCCAAGGTGCCACGTGCAGAACACTGCTACATGACAGAAATGGGCTGCAGCGGAGGGCAAGGGGAAACGCTTCCCCCTTGCCGCGAGACATCGGTGCTGCAGGCGGAGGTGGCCTTGCCTTCGAGGGCCACCCCCTCTGAAGCATTCTCCTCATTGTAGAGCCGCTTGATCCCATCGTAGAAGTCGTCCACCTCCATCTCTTCCACTTTGCGCTTGGCTGTTGCTTGTTTGCACCTGCTGGGAGCTGCCCGGCCCTGGCAGAGCACAGCGACACCTTTATTTGGCACTTCTGGTTTGCTGTTGTCCTTGGAGTCTGGGCCTGGGACGGAGGAGGGATGGAAGCGGAACACCCCCGTGTGACAGGGCACCAGGTTGTGCTTGAGGGGACTGTAGACGTAGACGGAGTTAGGCGGCAGAGATGGCTGCAGTGAGGAAAGGTGCTGGGCCACGAGTTCCCGACAGTGGATCAGTTGGGAGCTGTCCATCTGGATTTCAGAGGAGGAAGAAGCAGAGGAGAAGAGCACTGATAAGCTGTTGCTTCCTGATCAACTTGTGGGGAGGAAATGAACCCCAGCAGGACAGCCATTGCAGAAATGGGCAGCCAATGCTGTAGTTCATTTACTACCAGCATACTCTTTTGCAACTTATTTGAAAAAGTGTATGCCTAGTACAGGCATCCCCCACATATCTGACAGGTTAGGGACCAGAGCACTGTCACAGAAAACAATTGGTTGAAAAGCAGGACCCATGTACTGCACTTGCAGGGAGCATGAAGGACTTACTTGAGGCTCACTTAGGACTGACTGTGTGCACACTGCTTGCAAAGTCTCTCACAGTTGCTTAGTGCCTCCCTCCCACCTTCAGCTTGTTTTGCAAACAGTGCATGCATGCAAGTGGTTCCAAGCAAGCTTTTGCAGGCAAGAACTGATAAAAGAGTGGAACCCTCACTGAATTAATGGAACTTGTCCTTAATTTGCAAGTGTCAAAAGAGCAAGTCATCAGATTAATGGGACATCGAAAGGTGGGGCTTCCTGTACAGGCCGAATCTGTACTGCATGTTCATTCATTCAAGTCATAGTGATCTAAGCATACTTACAATACTTTGTATTGTACAAATACTTACAATACTTTGCTGTCTGACAATACTTTGCCCTCTCTGAAACCTGGCTGCAGATGTTTCCCAGGTTTTTGAGGCAGGAGGGGCTGTGGGGGAGGGGTAATACCCCTTCCTTGGTCATCTAACGGAAATAGTTCTGTTTGTGGAAGCTACCTCTTGCCTCCTAACCTGAGTTTCCTGATCATTCAGTTAAAGATGACTCCCCCAACAAGGGTGGCTTAAAGGGCAACAAATTACAGTAAGGTAACTAAAAACAGGATGAAACGGAACACCAGTGTTAACACTGTGGCAGATAAGAATCACAGCATGATGCAAGAGAAACAAAAATCCTGTTCCTCACTTCCTAAGCTGGGGAGTCACCTTCACCTGAGAAGGTGGGGTACCTACAGCAGCACCTTCAAATGTCATCATGTGGGGGAGTAGATAGCTCATTAGATACTTGGATCTCAAACTGTACAAGACTTCAAAGGCTGAAAATATAACCACAAACATCTAAAGCAGGGGTGGATTACTGAAGATGCTCCATCCACATCTGCTTTCCAGCCCCATGAAACATGGGGCTGTAGCCACAATTTTTTTTTTTCAAAACTAGAAGTTTTGAAGGACCAGATGGTCCTGATTGGGGGGGGGGGGCAAAAAGGCTGGGGGAAGGTAGCCTTACAATAGAGAACCATGCCTCACATTCTAGAGGCTTCTCCATTTTAGGGGCCAAACCCTTCTGTGGAGAACTGAGTGAGTACAGTCAAGACTACATTGGTGGCCTTGGTGGACTATCTGTGGTTCATCAGCTGCCTTAATTCCTACCTTGGTCAAATGTTTGACATCTGAACTTGAAAGGAGAGAGGGAGTTAATAAGCAAGGGAAAATGGCAGTGGTCTTTGAAGAGCAGAGATCAATAGAGTACCCCCTTATCCTCCCCCTGACACACAGCTTATGCCTCTGCTGAGTTCAATGGTAGCAAGCTGCCTTGAATCCCCCCCAAAAAGGCAGGAATTAATTCATTAATTGGCTAAGTTGGAACCTCTAGTGAATGAACCTCCACCCAAACCACAAGCTTCAGGGGTCTACCTGTGCCTTCTGGAGCAGTTCGATGATGAGAGCAAGCCAATCAGGGATAAGCTTCTCCACTTCCAGGCTGATGATGGCCAATGCCAGCATGGAGCCCTTGAACTGAAGGAGCTGGTAGCAGGCCAGGCAGTGCAGCAGCTGCTTGGTGAGCAGAGCCACGTGCTGGGATGGGTTCACCTTGGGTAAGGTGGTCAGCAGTTGAGGCCTGGTGGACAAGGCAACCGCATGGAACTGGATTGGGATGAGGAGAACAACAACGTATGCAGTGTTAACTCCAAAGATGGCTTAAGACATGCCTACCCTGAGAACACTGCTACATTATGTCAGTTAAAATACCTTAAAGGCACCAGATCTTATCTGACCTTGAAAGCTGAGCAGGATCAGCTCTGGTTAATGCCTGGATGGGGGACTGCCAATGAATACCAGGTGCTGGAGGCCATATTTCAGAGGAAGGAACTGACACAACTACCTAAGAAAACTTTGCCTAAGAAAATCCTATGAATTTCACAAGGTAGCTATAAGTCAACAGGCAACTTGAAGGCATATACATATACAAATCACTATAGCTAGAGAATTCTTGGAAATGTTATTTTGAGACTTCGCTGTTAGAGATTCGTCACTGCTCTGTCCAAACAGAGCAAGGAAAAGTTCCTTTCTTTGGACCACAGTTCACAGAATCCCTCACTCATAATGATCAGTAGCCACGTTGGCTTCACCACTCTGGGAGGTGAAGTTAACCTCTATCACAGCGCACATGATGCTGTAATGCTCACAGTTTCTGAGTTAAGAGCCGCAATAGTTAAAACAGCTCTGAAACTGTTTAAAGTTTGTTGCAAAAGCATGCCCTAACCAAAGGAGAGTTTCTGGCTTCTGATTTTATGTGACTGAGGAAGCTTCAGAGATGTGTTTGTAATCCCCTACTGCAATGTAAACAGAGTGGGGGGGATTTTACAATCCATCCAAATTTATACAAACTGAACAATACTGCAGAATTCACTTTGATGTGAGAAGAGGCAGAGAGCTACAGAATCATATTCCTCCTCTCTTTTCCAGCTTTGCTGTTCCCACTAGACAAAGACCACCCATTTGCCTGCTCATCTAAATTTGCTTAGGGACTTCATCCACCCCAAACCATCTTTTTCTCCTTAAGCAGAGAGACTCAGCACCTTGAATCCGATGCTGAATTATCAGTTATTGAACTTGCAAGAAACACTCTGGAACACACATGAGAATGCCTACTACTGAGGTGATGGAAATTTACTGAAATTCATTCAATCCCCAAGACTCAAATTAAGTCAGAGCTGAGGAAAAGTACTCTTTTAGACTGTTACTCCCACAATCCCCCAGCCACCATGGCTAATAACAAGGCTGACTGAGAGATGCTGGGATCTACAGTAAAAATAAAAAAGATTTTCCCAAACTTAGGCATGGCTATAACAATACATTCAAGCATAAACAGAATTGTTTGCCATGATGGGTTGTGTTTTCCTGCTCTCTCACCAAGCCTTGAAGTTTGACATCCTGGGTGGAGCAGCCCCTGCCACAAGAACTAGTCCCCTCATTACCCTTCCTTTCGCCCAGAAAGATTAATCCAAAATATTTACAATATGGAGGAAATCCAGTGGCGTGGCTGTGTGAAGATCCCAGTTCAATTTATCCAGAATGATCTTCTCCATTCTGCGAATTTCAGATGGAGAGCAGCCACAAAAGCTGTCTCTGGCCAACACCTTCAGTACTGGAATCCTCTGTGACATGGAAGCAAAGAAGCAGAACAGAACAACACGGTCTTTAAGAAGCACTTTGAAAACACCCAGGGCTTAAGAGGCACCATGGCCCCGTGTGGACTCAGACCAGTCTCACCCAGCACTGTATTCTTTGGCCCTGGCTCTCACAGATGTCACAAGAAACAAGATTCTGCACTAAGGGAGTGCTGTTAGGTATTTTATTTAGCACTTTATGCTCTCCGATACCTGAGCCCTCCTGCTAATCAGGGATGAAAGAGGCTGCCAGCAACAACTTGAAGAAAAGTCCCAACAGACTTTTTGAAAATTGTACTTAAAAAAATGTTTTCGTCTGCCGTACATCACCTCAGGAGACCTGGAGAGCCGAGTTAATAAATACTGGGGATTTTTTTTTTAAAGGTTGGAAAGCTGGCTTCTGAGAACATTTTCTTGTCATCACCATAAATCTGATCACAGTAAGAACAACTAATCTAACCATTGCTTTAGTTTTGTTTTTATTTTATTTTCTATCATTGATCTAATAAATATTAAAGAATAAACCTTAATGATTCACATCATACTTACTTATATTTTAATCAAAATTATTAAAGACCAAAGAAAGAACAACAGGAACACAAAAAGGAGAGAAAGAGCAAAATGAAGAAAAGAGGAAGGAAATACACTTAGAAATAAGAAATGGCCAATATACCATATGCTTACACTATCAGCTGTATACTGCATAATATCATCACCATCATTGTCCTGGCTTTTTCCCAGTCCAGGGCTCAAGGTGGCTTACAACAGATTAAAGAAAGCAGTTAAAATTTTACAACCAAGAACTGGGGCCCGAGATTGCCCTTTTCGCCATGTCCACCAAACATAAATCAGGTTTCTAAAAGCACAGTGGGGGAAGGAAAGAAATATACCACCCTTCTTGTCCCAGGTGAAAGACAATCTGAAAAGCAATGATGACCACAGGAGCATTCCTGCAGCTTTCTGAGGTGTGACTATCAATGGACATCACTACTTTGCATCCTCTGGTGAGAAAACTTACCTCATCTTCCTCAATGGTCTTGGCAGCAAGGAAGAAGCAGCTGATTGCAATACAGTTCAGGTACTTTGGACGGGCCTGCAGGGTGGAAGAGAGAAAGGACCACAGGTCATGCAACCCAAATGCCAGCTTCTGAGAGAAACTTTCTTAACAACTTCCATGATGCACCCTGGGAACGCTGGAATGGCTGGCATCCTGGTGCTGGCATACCTAGGCATAAGTCTTTGTTTCGATCCATGTGAACGCTGGTATTCCCCTTTTCCCTCCAAATAGACCAAGCCCCACCCCTCCACAATTTATTCTAGAGCCACTGTCAAATTGGAATAGAGCTGAGAAGCATCTAGCTATGTCTCTGTACCCGGGCACCAACCAATGACATCATCTGCTAAGACCTCTGGAGGATCCCAACGGATGATGTCATCATTTTCCATTGGGCTATGGGGGACAGCCATATGTTTCTCCAGTCTCCCCCAGCACTCCACCAGGCACAAAAGAGCCATGGCGGGAAGAATATACCAACTCCACAGTAAGTCTGTGGGTCAGCAAATGGCCAGTTGTAACATAGCTTTGCTTGTGTAACTACTACACAATGTTGAGCCTTAGAAGATGCTGGCCAACATACAGTCAATAAGCTAATCTCAGTATTTCTTTGTACCTGAAGAAAAAGTAAGGGGCAGGGAGGAGGCAAGAATCAATAATCCATTAGGAAAGGCAAAACTGGGCCATAATCCTTTTTTGCACCTTTTTTGCTGGTGGAAGCGCCACTGCACAAGAGTGGCATCCTATTCAGAGCTGCACAGGCCTTTGGACATGGATATTAACCTGCACAAACATAGCAGTACTGCCTAGGAGGTTCAAAAAGTGTAGCCTGGAGCGTTTGAGTGACTTGCATAATGGGAGAGTGCATGGCTGTACAGCCCATGGCATGGCTGGTTGTGCAACAGCACAATCCAATACGGCGGCATAGCAACATTTGGGTCAATTTCAGGTGTGTCAGCAAATAAGAGCTTGGCCCTAGAACCCATCCCAACCATCATGGCTCCTACTGCCCACAGAAGTCCAGAGTATAGAGATGGGTGAGTGGGTGCGAAATGCCTCATTCCTGACAAGGAGGGTTCAGTGACCGAAATCAGTGGAGAGAAGCACCCTATTCCTGACCACATAAAAGCCAACCTGACTGAGACTTGGCTGGACTTTTTTTTTTTGACTCTGCTGCCAGAGAAAAGGCACTGAAGTAGATCCCACCATATTCTAGCTAGCACTCAAACCTACAGAGGGAAGGGGTGAGGGTCCTGAAAGAAAAAAACCCAAAAAAGCTCAGAGTCTCTCCTCGAGCCATCCTGGGACCACTTAAAACCTTCTTTAAAAGGTTGTCAAAGGCTGAGGATTGGGCTGCTGCACCTACTGCATTTTCTACCTTCTGGCCTGCCATCTGACCATTCTTCCCTCTAAATCTTAACTGGCTGGGAGGCTAGGTTTTCTAAAAATGTTATTTCAGGCTTTAAAAAGGTGCCTTCCCCCAGCACCATTTAAAAGAAGACTCATGCCCCTAGAGGTATGATTGTCTTTTTTTTTTTCTTCATTCCCTCACCAAAAATTTTACAAGGAAGGGTCTGGGAGGGTCCTGTGGGGTGCACACCAGGCCTTTGCAGTCCATGTAGAGTCCACAATTCCCAACCGAGTTCTAAAGGCTGTAACTAAAGAGGCCAAGTTTACAAGGTCCAGTCTGCAAACCGAAAGTGAGAACTGAGGTGAGGCAGCAAAGCTTTCGTGACCTGGACAACAGCAACTTCCTTCTTTTCTGGCCATCTAAGATAACACAGATGAATAAGAAATGAATGTGCTGGTAGAAAAATTGCAGATGCATTTGCAAGAGCTATAGAGATTGTCAAAGGAACACAGCAATTGGCCCAAAATAAAGTCAGATCATCAGCCCATCAATTCTAGACTCATGACCTAGCTTCACCTTGCCCCATATAAGCGGCATCAGGGTGATAAGCAGCAGACAGGAATCTGAAAAATGCAGGAAAACCAAGTTCTGAGAGAGAAAGAGCAGGAGGAATGTGCAACTGAAAGACCTCTTCAGATTGGAAGTCAAGATATCCCTCTCCCTTCATAAGAATTCTCTTAGTGACACACCTGAAACCATCAAAGAAAGAAGTATATCTGAAACTTATGCTGATTCAGGCCTATCTGAGTTCGTGATGTTTGACCTGACAGGCAGCAGCTTCAAGATCCTTTAACTGACAATCAGAGCAATTGAACCTGGAGTCTTCTGCATGCAAAGAACACTGTACTCTGCCAGTGAGCCACTTCTCAGAAGGAAGAAGGAAAAGCATTCACAACTTAAACACTGTGCAAATACCAGAAAATCAATGCAGTAGCTACACAGAAAATATCAATGTCCAGCCTCTTCCTACCTGAACAGGTAAGCTTGTTTGGAGAGGAGGATAGGTAAAACACTGAAGAGACAAAGGAGGAAAACTAATAGACAACCATTTTGTCTAAACCAAACCCTCATCTTCAGCCTAAAACAACCGTCTGGAAGTTAATTCCTGCCAGATGGTACAGCCCTTGATCGACGGCACGGTGCTGTAATAAGCAGCAGGATCACTTCATGAGACGGATTTTACAAAAATGAAACAGGACCAATTTTAGGCTCAAGATATTTCCATTTCTATTAAGAGGTCTCCAATTGTCTCCCATACTTGCCACTGGGAGAAGGAGAATGCCAATCAGAGACAACAGAGAGGTTTATAAAGATAATGTTAGTGAGAGGCAAAGAGAGAAAACCATCCTTTTGCTACAAGCAAAAGAAATAGGGCCATCCACTGATATGAACTGGTGAGTGTTTCTGGATAGAAAGTGGATGTATCCACACTGAGCTATATAAAAAGTTGATACCACTTTAAATGTTGTGGTTCCATCCTATACAATCCTGGAATATACAGTTTGGTGAAATGTATTTAGGATTCCCTGCTAGAGTAACTCAAGTATTATAATGTGGGAGAATTCCAAACAGCCTTCCCCAGATACAAATCCCACAGTTTCATAGGTAGGAGCCACAGCGCTGAAAGTGTTATCAAGCTGGTATAACTGTGATGTGTAGTGTGGATATCCCCTAACAGTTTCTTATTCGTACTACAGATAATGAGTTTTTCAACAATGCTCCTATCAGAAGCTGTGAGGAGCCCAACCGCCGATGGCTTTGGGGTGGGGGATAAATTCCCACAGGATATCCAACAATGCCTAATTTGCTTCTCCACTCACTTTAAAGTGTTTCTATTGGACTATGAAGTGTTGTGATAGCAAGTTATTAAGATGGAGTGGTGAACCTCAAGCCTTGCAGCTAAATCCACCCATCCGGCCAACACACTCCCCTAGCCTTCTCAATAGTCAGAACCTCTTCCTGTGGCACAACTCTTTGGTTTCTCAGCGTTTGTATTTTTTTTTTCCATTTCAAAATTTAAAATGCCCCTCTGAAGTCTTAGTTACTGTCAGTAAAAGCTTTAGTCTAAAATATGCTGCTTAGAGTCGCAAATGATTTTTCCCCCCGTGCATATGGGTTTCCTTTCCAAAAGCTAGAGATACACTGCCAAGACAATCCTATGCATATTTATCCCTAACGAAGCTCCACTCTGTTCAGTGAGTCTTACTCCCAGGAAAGCAGGCTCAGGACTGCACATTTCTACTTGGATGCTTTCTTTACTCTGGCAAGCAATTATCCTCTCACCATACAAACAAGGTCAGTGGAGGACACACAGTAAGACTGTAGCTGGCTTTTAAAGAGGCAGAGAATGTGCTTTCCCAGGAAGACATCCATTTTCAAAAACAAAGTAATTCCATTACTGAAAATGGAAACAGAAATATTCAGACTGTCTTTGTCTTGAATAGACATTACAAAACTTGGGGGTGGAAGGGACAGATTAGGTACAAAAATCATTCTAGTCAGATGTTATAACCATTAGATCTGTTTTACATTGAGGCTATAAATCCTTCCCAAGAATCCTAATGATCAAATATTTACCTTCACTGCAGCTAAAAACCTGTCCAAGAGATTGACAGCCAGGGCAAGCGTTTCTGGATAAAGGTGAAACTGGCATTTGAGTTTCACCATCCACTGAATCACTTCATCCCGCTGGGTTGGAGAAATGCCTGCATCCTGTGGAAGAAAAATAGAAAAGGGTAGGAGGTTAAAGAAAATCCAGTGAGGATGCCAACAGTTTCAACCACACAGACAAACATAAAAACACCACCATGCTTGACAAAGCGTACAGGCCACTTCAAACTCTACAGAATTCTTCCATGGAAAACACTTCCATGGAAGAATTAACATCCAACAAATGTAGAGATTCTTACTAGATGTGTTCAAGACATCTTCATTTTCATAGTTTTTTTCCATTTATACCCTTAAATGAAGTTCCAAAGCCCCGCCTTGCCTATCTTGTTCAGCATTCTGTCCCCATAGTTGGAGGACCAGAAAGCGGACACAAGGGCCAACAGCACCCTCTGGCTTGTGGTCAACAACACCTGGTACTTGAGAGACATAGAGCTTCTGATCTGCTGTTATTTGCTATCAAGTCAGCTTCAACTTATTGTGAACCTATTAATAAGAAATCTCCAAGGGTTATCAACAGTCCTTGTCAGGTTTTTCAAACCCAATTGCTTCTGATACTGGAGGGAACCTATAGCAAGGTTGGGAACCATGTGGCCCTCCAGATGTTGCTGGATTGCAACACTCAGCATTCCTCACACTAGCAAGAGCTGCTAGGACATGCAGTTCAACAACTTTTGGAGAGCCATGTTATTCCCAATTCTAATACATAGCCAAGTCACCTCCCCACTCTTCAGATGATCTAGATGCTTTTGAATCTCCAACCTGATCTCCAAGGAAATTACCTTGGAATACCCTGGCTTTAAAATGGCAGAGAAATGTTAGTCCTTCCACTAAATTCTCAGATATTGCAAAGATATTTTTGAGGTGTGTGTCCCTAGTATTAGGCTACAACCCAACATGTGACTATGTACTGACATACCTGCATGCACAAGCATCACACAGCCTTCACACATACAGAGACCTAGGAATTTTAGTAGACCACAGGCTGAACATGAGTCAGCAGCGTGATGCAGCAGCTAAAACAAACAATGGAATTCTAGGCTGAATCAACAGGAGATTAGTGCCTAGGTCAAGGTTAACACTCCATTCTGCTTTGGTCAGACCCTACCTGGAATGCTGTGTCCAGTTCTTGCCACCACAGTTCAGGAAGGATATTGACAAGCTGGAATGTGTCCAGAGAAGGGTGACCAAAATGGTCAAAGGCCTGGTAACCATGCCCTATGAGAAACAGCTTAGGGAGGTGGATATGTTTAGCTTGGAGAAGAGAAGATTAAAAGGTAACATGATAGCTATGTGTAAACATTTGAAGGGATGTCAAATGGAAGATGAAGCAAGCTTCTTTGCTGCTGCTCCACAGACTAAGACACAGAGGAATGACTTCAAACTTCAGGAAACATTAGGAAGAACTTCCTGACAGTAAGAACAGTTTTGACAGTGGAATATGCTGCCTGGGAATATGGTAGACTCTCCTTCTTTGGAGGTTTTTAAAGAGAAGCTGGAAGGCCATCTGTCAGGAACGCTTTGATAGTGTATCCCTGAATGGAAGGGGGTTGGACTAGATGGCCTTTCTGGTCTCTTCCAGCTACATGATTCTATTAGGGGTGGCTGGTCGTTCCCATGTCAATGGGATAGTGAACTTGTTCCAGGTTTTAGTATGAAGGAGCTAAGGTGTCAAACCTATTTTGGAGATAGGGTTCTGGACCATAGATAGTGATTTTAAGGCTAAAATCAATAATAGATTTCCCACTCCACTGTCACAGAAGTCACCAGATGCCATTGGTCCATCTGGGTTGTACTCTAGTTGTTAAAGGGAAGAAGTATGTTCCTGGTATTTACTTATACAGGACTTTTCAAAGTATTCAACTGTGGTTCTATTGAAAAAGAGGAAGGAACAATTTCAACTCCAGTAAGCCCACTAAGAAGAGAAGCACTGAGCTACCTTTTTAAAAGAAACAGTATTCCTGTGAAAAACCACAAAGTGCCTATTGAGGCTCTGAACAATCTGCTTTTCTGTAAATCTCATCTGTCAGTGAAGCCATGACTCTTAGCTTCTATTAATTTCACCAAAAACTTCCATTCTTATTATTTATCTGGAGTAACTGGAGACCTTTCTCTTTTGAACTGGGTGGAGAAAAAGACCTGGCAGCAGTAACTAAAAACAACCATTTTAGCTTGGATCAACTTAAGGTGGCCCACAGAAACTGCAGGAAGAAGCAGGTAATTTATATGGCTGGGTCTTTCTTTGAAGGAACAACTGTTCTTGCTGCTAAAGTAATTCCTTGGCACAGCTCATAAGAACTCCTTGTACCAGTGCTAGATGCCCTTTGGAAAGATTCCCAGCTTTTTTGTTCCTCCAACTCAGGTATAGCTTAATTTCCCCCACCCATCACTACAGTCTTTCAAGCTTTGTGCCTCTCAGACAACCTTTGCAATTTTTTTTTAAGTTCCTAAAGCCATCTATCAGTGGTGTGTTTGCTTGATCACAGAATTCCTTAATAGCATCCACTTGGCTACTGTCCTCAGTACCAACAGACCTTGGAAAAAGTAGTATTTTGCACTATAACTCCCAGAATCCCCTAGTTGTCATACTGCCTGGCGAATCCTGGGAAATAATAGTCCAAAAAAGTTACATTTGCAAGCTTTAGTAACCAATACCAGTTAATCCAATTGCAGATCCTTGCCGTATGAAGAAGCAGGGAAAGTGAACTCTCAAGTTTTTATCTCCAGGTTAGAAAAAAGCTTCTCCTGGATCTACAACATCTGGGAAGGAAACATGGCAAAACTGTCTCCATGACTCCCCAAAGGCTACAGAGAGATCATTTTTAGCATGCAGAGAGAGGGGGAGAGAGAGAGACGGAGAAAGGCATACCTCAGTTAACAAAGCCTCTGAGAAAGAAGCTAGCTCCTTTTTATAGTCTTTTTTTTAACCTCCCAACCCCCCTTTTTTCTTCTCATCCTCTGACTTGTTGAATGTTTTTAGCAGCATTAGTATTAAGGAGATGGTAAAGGAGGACTAGAGAAATACAGATTTTTGGTGCCAAATTGCAGCAGTGTGTCTGTAGTAAACAATGCAATAAAGCTTGAATTGGGAAACAGTGGGGTTCTGTTTGCTTACAACAGGCAAGGTAAATAGCCGCTGCCTCCACAATCCCTTACTGAGCACGCACAGACAAGGGGCAAACAGATAAGGCTGTGTCACCGGTTATTCCCCAGCATATTAAAACAAAACAAAACATAGATTTCAAAGTCTGGCCACTAAAATGGAAATAATAAGAAAAAGGAGGGTGGTGAAATAAAACAAAAAACAAAAAATCACTGGATGCATTTTGGAAGAAGCCTTTCAGTAGTCTCTAGAAGGTTCAAAATGTTTTTGCCTCCTTATAGAAGGCTTACCTGAACTGGTTGTTTCATTCACACTGTCATATTGTTAGTTTTGAACAAAAAGTCTACTGATGGCTGTTGAACCGCTTTTCTTTTTTAGTGGTATTGGTACTATCCTTCTTCTTTCCATGCTATTTCTGCCTCTGGTACCAAATTTTCTGTTAAAGAAGTCATGCCCAGGAACACTCCACTTTGTTAACTGACATGGTAGTTGTGGCTGTTGTTGTTGTTTTATGCTTTCAAGTCATTTCTGACTTATGGCATACTTTTGTGTGTATATAAATAAAAATCAATCGGAGTAGAGGCATGGCCTCTCAAAGGTCTCAGGGTAGTGTGCATAATGAATCCCTCTGGCTTATGACTTGCCATGTGAAAAGAAGTCCACTTCTCCAGTTAAATTGTTATAGTATAGCACAATATAGGGCCCAAATACCCTAAAGGCACCAGATCCCATCTGATCTTGGAAACTAAGAATGCCCCAATATTCTTGGATATAAGGAGAGATAAAAAATATTCTAATAACAAATAAACATGATACTACTGTAAAAAAAATGGCATCACCACGTGGAGTTCTTCTTCATCATGCCATTACGGATCTGTCTGATGGATGTCTTCTTAGGGTCTGATGTGATACTACAAAACCTACTCTGAACCCTTGGAGGGAAAAAAAATGCAAAGTACATCTGTCACAAACAAGCAGCCCTGTTGATCTAGGTTGTAACCAGATTGTGCAGACAGAAAAACAAAATACTGGCTGGGATCCAAAGGGCTATATTTGGCACATCAAAGGACTTGTGCATAGCCAATGAAACTGTGGTGTGCTCCCCCAGCTCAGAACGGCCAAAACAACCTTCGTCGCACTCCATTCGGTAACATACTTTGGCTCCTATATGCTGAACTAAACTACATCTCTCAACATCCCCTGAACTCACAAATTAGCCATAGCTGGCCCGCTCCATGGCCCTTCCATCGCTGGGGGAAGACTGGAAAATCTTCTGGCTGTGTCCTCATAGCTAGAAGCAGGAGGATTTTGACATCTACTGAGATTCTCCAGGGTCCCCCAGAAGTCTCATTATATGATGTAATCATTTTGCATCTTGCTGTGGGGACACAGCCAGACACTAATTTGACCTCCCCAGCCCTCCACCAGCCGCTGAATGGCCATGGCAGGGACCTACAGAAATTATGCAGGGGATGAGATAAGGGAATGATTTGATCATTGCAAAGGATGGAAGAGACTCTGGCCATTTCTGCACTAGACTGTTATAGTGCTATTATTCCACTTTCAACATCCTATGGAATCCTGGGGTTTGCAGTTTAGGGAGGGGCCCCAAACTGCAAGCCCCAGGATTCCATAGGATGTTGAAAGTAGAATAATAGCACTATAACAGTCTAGTGCGGAAATGGCCTCTGTAACAATTGCACCTCAAAAATACATACACAGGCATAAGGTGAACATACACAGGCCCGTACCACTAAAAGGATGCCATCTTTGCACAGTCACTAATCCCTCTTCCCAACTAATCTGTTCAACAAGATATATCTGATCTCTGCTTGCTCCTAGTGAAATGGGGACGTCCCTCAAGAAATGGGTGGTGAAGGGAGAAGGGGGGTCACTAGAGTCCCCCAAGTGTGATCCCCACGGTACTTTTGAACTAAGAACTGATCCTGGACTTTCAGATCTGGATTGAGATTCTGGACAGACTGAAGGAAACTGGGCTATACAACATGGCTGCTCTGCTTAAGCTATGACCTGGAGCTATGACCTGCTCTCACTATCTGAGTGGCACAGATCATGTGAATATTGACATGAAAGCAGTGGAATCTGTTCTCACAGTGTTTAAAAGATACTGGCATTTATGTCACCACAATGTTTCACTTGAGAAGTTTCAAAACAAAGAACTCAAAGGGTTTCGAGGATAAGAGGAGTGGAAAATTTCTGTCCTAAGAAAGCTTCCACACATACTCCCCAGCCAGTCTTTGAAATTACGCGTCCCTGGGGGAAGAACAGGATCTGAGGCCTAAATGCAGGCCTAACAGTTGCTGCCGCTGCTGTTAAAATGTTCTGTTCCCTGTGTACTCGGAGACTTGGCCTCCTGAAATATTTACATTCAGCTGCCTGGAACTGCGGAGAAGATCCCTCCCTCAGGTGATTCTTAAAACCTGCTGAGCCAGAGAGTTAGCTGGTGCAGTAAGACGCCAGTCAAATGTGTTTTTCTTAACCACTCCTGACCAGAGGTTGTTTTTTTTTTAAATCCTTGGGAGAAGGAAAAACAACCCAAAGTTCACCAAGAGAAAAAGAAGCCGCAAATGGGATCCACTGAAGGACTGGAAATGTTTGAGGGAACCGTTCTGAGGGTGCCTCTACAGAAGCCTTTTCTCTGTATCAGTGATGGGCCACTGTGGCCCCTCAGATATTTTTAGACTGCACATCCCATGGTCCTTCACCAAAGTCAACACTGGGCACTGCAGTCCGACAGCATTTGCAGGGTCAGACTTCCCGTGCTTGCACTAGACAGGTTGCTCGACTGCAACTCCCACCATCCTCAGCCAGCCTGAACACTGAAAGGCTATCAGAAATCCATTGCACCCATCTTGTGGCATCCCTCTTAACAAGGAACAGGCCTTCTTCCATTGGGGTAGGGGAGAAGCTTAATTTCTTTCACAAGAGTACCCTCCAAAATGCAGGTTTTGCTTTTCCTTACTGGAACACAGAGAAAGCTGCCACAGTTAAGCTGCTTTCCAGTCTGGTTCAAACAGCTTCTGCTTTTGACCAACAAGACACTCAAGAGCCTAAGTCCAGGATACTGTATGGCAGGATGAGGAATACTTCAGGCTTGTAGACCTGTGTACGTTTATTAAATTCCTGAGAGACAGAAGCTAGAGCCTAGGACAAAAGAAATATATTTAAGAATTAAAGAATTCTGATCCTAGGCATTTGTCTGAATACTAGAATCAAACAGAGCTCTCAAGCCTTCCGCAGAGGTTACCCCAAACTTTCTTCATTTGAGCAGTATCATTTAGGGGACAGATCCAAAGGACAGAGCTTAGGAGAGAGTGCACTGATGACTGCTCACCACCACAAACAATGATGTAATGCTAGTGTAATCTCACAGTCTACGGTAGTGAATAATGGTCAGTACACTCTGTTCCAGTTACTTATTCTGTACTGGGCTGCAAATAGATACCATTTTAATGTAAACTTACAAGCAGAGTCTATAAACATTTGGGACGTTGGGGTTAATTTGACCACGCATCTTGGCTTATACCTTGCCTGGCCAGATGCAATATAAAATGGAATTGGGAGAAATCAATGCCTCTTGCACTGGAAAAATATTACAGTTACAGGCTGGTGATTTGTAGTTTCGGCTACTTCTGCATCCAAACAAGGGTTTTCCCTGACCGACACTGGTACAGAGTGGGGATTAGGAACATCAAGAATGATGCAGCAGCTGGCATGGGGGCAGAGCCATATAGATCCCACTTTGAACTTCTGCCATCCACTAGGATCTTGCTGGGCCCTCATCAACTGTGGCCTGTCAAATGTTTTTTGGACTGTAACTCTCATGGTCCATCACCACCAGCTAATCTGGCTGTGATGCTCATTGCAATCTGAAAGCACCTAGAGAGCCAAGATTCCCCACCCCTGTTCTAGACAGGAAGCCCCTAGTTGAGGTGAACTACAAATCCTATCACCTCTAGCTGGCATGGCCAATTAAAAGCTGTCAGAGACATACTGTGCCCACTTTGTGGTATCCCTCTTAATGAGTCACCCACCAACCATTGTTGGAGTTGTGAACAAGCTTTGTCCTTTTTCACAGGAATAGCCTCCAAAATAGAGCACCTTATAGGAATAAACTAGAACCTGAAATAGCTACACCAGTTTCTAGTCCGCTTCCAAACACACCTCTGCTTTTGAGTGATGAAATGTTCAACCGCTTTGAACCAGTGACTCTTTCACACTATATAAATATAGCATTATGATTACACTTTGATGGCTGCATCCTGCAGAATCCTGGGGTTTGTAATTTGGTGAGGCACTAGCACGCTCCAGCTGAAAATTCCAAATATGCCTCCTTAGAATGCAAATCACAGAATGAGAAAATTGTTAGAACAATGGCTGGTGAAGTGGAATCATTGTGATGTAACTATGTAGTGTGAAAGGCTATCATGATACTTTATGAAAAAGGTAGAAAGACTTTAGATTGCAAGACCATGTATGTAGGGAAAGTTTCAATTCACAGCAGTCATAGCGGGGTACAATGAACCAGGACCCCATGTGTCTATGGGTGTAAAACAAGATGGGGTGGGTGACGACAACAGGTCTAGGGGCAATTTTTCTGCCTCCAAGGACTGCAGAGACTGCCAAATACAGACCCAAACTGAAAATGGACAGAAGCCCACGTCTGGTTTTAAGAAATCAGTGTGTAGGATTCTTTCACCATTAAACAGTGCCCTGCAACCTATTTAACTACCAGTCCTAGAGCCTTTCAGAAGAGACAATTCAGCCTCTCTCTTTCTTTGGTCATAAAAAACATCCTTTGGTGGGTTTGGCATGTGGTTTCAGTAACCCACTTTGCCTGCCCTAGTGTAAAATTGCAGAATATCAGAATATGCACATTTTACTCTACACACACACACACACACACACAGAACACAGAGAGAGATATGACTATAATGGGGTTTGTGCAGTCTGGGGATGCTTAAAAGGGTTTTGAAGCTGCTTAAAGGATTAGCTTGAAAAAAAAATAGCATCAGAGGCAGGAATCTGAGAAGCTCAGCTTTTGGAGACAAAATTATTTTTAAGCATTCCAAACACATGAAGGGAGAAAGCCACATTCGTGCTCTCAGCAGAAATCAGGCTCTTGCTGAAACAGATGGCTCAGCTCTGACCAAAATGCTTTCAGGATGTCATATGGAGGAACAGTATCTAATGCTCTCTCTCTCCAGTCTGCCCATGCTACACTGAACAGCTTTCAACACATCTGCGGGCCACGCTTCCAAGCTGGCTTACAATAATGGTGATAATGTTGGTTTTGACCTACAAACAGGGCTGTGCTAGTTTGTGTTGCCAAAGCAGAGGAAATGCATCACCGTACAAGAAAACATAAGAAGACACTGATCTGCATAAAATGTACACATGCTAAATTATTGCACTATAATACGCAAATTCAGAAATCATTACTATAATACAACCCACACCACCACAGCAAAAGAAATCATGACTGGGGGAGCTGTGTGCCTGGTCACTTTGGTGTCCAGTTGCTAAAAATGTGGGCAACTTAAAAGCCTTTGCTCTTAGTTCGTTTTTACTCATTATCATTTTATATATATATTTGGAAATGACTGTCCCCTATAAAGTAAGAAGAACCCAAAAATGCAAAAAGTGGTAGTGAGCCTAGAGTCCAGCCCCTCAAAAATCTCTATGATTTGGAAGAAGTTTGGTTAAGCAGCTTTTTAATGTGTAAGCAGGGAAGCTTCTTATTGGCACGTTTTATTTATCTTTTTTTAACCTTTGTATGTTTTTAAATGATTTTATACTTATATGGTGATTTTAATTGTTTTCCAATTTTATTGTGAAGGATTTTTAACCAACTCTCTCTGGGAGCTGCCTTGAGTCCCCTTCTTGAAAAATGGCAACATACAAATGAAATGGAATGGAATTCGGAGAATGGGACGGCTAAAGAATTTAAAAAGAAAGCACTTAACTCCAATTAAGACAAAGGTCTCTTTGATGCTATGCAGTTATAGTCTCTTTGATATTATGCAATTCTACTTTAAATGCTATGGCTGCAGCCTATGGAATCCTGGGGCTTACACTTGGTGCGGGCGGGCACTAGTGCTCTCTGGCTGAAAGTACGTCTCCATAAACTGCAAATCCCAGGATTCCAAAGGATATTGCTGAGGCAGTTAAAGTGGAATCATAGCCCTGTAAATGTGTAGTACAAAAGAGACCAAAGTGCCAGTAACTCTTAGTAGCAGCTCTACAAACCAAATGCCCCCATCTTCCTGTCCAGTGTTAATAGTTGACTTTCTCAACCCACCAAACTTTTTAAAAAATGAACTGTGGGAGCCTAATGCAATTCTCTTCTATCTGAAGAGCTGTGGTCAGCAACTACCTTGGTGGCTGGCCCCAGACCTATCTACCACCCAAACCCCTTTGATCTGCACCTGTGGTATTAGGAAATCTAGGATAATCGTTGGTATGTGTGTAATACTGCTGGTAATCCCTGCACGCCAGCATAGGAAACCTGTCTGGGATGAGAGCCAGAACCAGAGCTTCTTTCAGAGATGTTATATAGAAGAAAAGGAAGGGGCTGACTCGCTGGATCTCCAGTCATTCAGATTCATTCTCCCAAACCTACGGTAAGTGTCAGCTTGAAAAAAAAATGTTCACCTAGTCTCCAGTGGTGAGTCAAAATCACCTCCAGGCAACAAAGAAAGAAACCAATTAAAACAGTCAATTTTCTCTTTGGCTTTTGCTATACAACACATGACTTAATAAGCAGTTTCGTTGGCTGTATCTCCACGACTGATGTAGAACTCCAATACAGAACTTGGAAAAATTAATTTACTTGACTGCAACTCCCCAAGTATCCCTGTCAGCATGAATTAATAGCCCAAAAAGTTATTTTTCTATGCTCAGGAAAACTGAATGCTACATCCCAGACTCTAGGGCCGGATTAGACAAGCATAGCAGATCCATGGGCCAATTTTTCATCCTTGGACGAAAAAGACTGCCCAAAATGATGACAACAACAACAAAAAAGCCCACTTGATGTTTTGAAAACAGGTGTTTGTTGATATTAAATAGTACTGGTGTACTCTACAGTTTGCAAAGTTAACTCCAACTCCTGACAATGAATTACCAAAAAGGGGGTGGATTTGGGAACTCTGGAGGGTTTGAGAGTTTCCAAAACAGTCTAGGGGTCCACCACTACTTCTGAATAGTAAAAAAGCCTTCCTAGGGTTGCATTTAGTTCACTGTTTCTCTAAGTCCCGCTGTGGCCTAAATACCTGAAAGGTAACAGATCCCATCTAATCTTGGAAGCTAAGCAGGATCAGCCCCAGCGAGTACTTGCATGGGGACCCCCAACAAACACAAGGTATGGTAGGGTATATTTCAGAAGAAGGAACTGGCAAAACTACCTCTGAATATCCCTTGCCTAAGCAAACCCCATGAAATTCATGAGGTCACCATAAGTCTACAGGTAACTTGAAGGTGCATTCTCAAACGCACACACAAGGTCCTGGAACTAACTGGCTCCATAACTTAAAACAGAGACTCATAAATCTGCCAAGATCCTGCCCAGCTTTCTTCCAAAAGAACTGCACAAATGCTGGTTGCATCCTTAGAATCAATGAGGCTGTCTGCCTTGTAGATTTCGTTTATTCCAAACAGATTCCAGAAACAATTTTGAAAGAGGAAAAAAGAGCACACACACACATAAACATACACACTGTCTGGCAAAGACACAAACTCCATGCAGGTTCACAATACAACTGAAAACAGTACATTCAGCTCCCAGGAAGGGTACTGTGGCTCTGACACCCTTGGAAAGGTACCCATTTGTTTTTGTTTACTTAACTTCTGTGCCACAGTAAAAATATTTTGTACTTTCACAGCACTGGACATCTTGTGTGCATCAAGCACAATTAATTTGGCAACCAAAATGGTGAGAGGCCTGGAAGCCATGCCCTATGAGGATAGACTTAGAGAGCTGGGTATGTTTAGTCTGCAGAAGAGAAGGTTAAGATGATAGCCATGTTTAAATATTTGAAGGGATGCCATGTAGAGGAGGGAGAGGGTTTGTTTTCTGCCGCTCCAGAGACCAGAACAAGGAGCAATGGATTCAAGCTGCAGGAAAGAAGATTCCACCTGAACCTCAGGAAGAACTTCCTGACAGTCAGGGCTGTCCGGCAGTGGAATAGGCTGCCTCGGAGTGTGGTGGAGTCTCCTTCTTTGGAGGTGTTTAAGCAGAGGCTGGATGGCCATCTGTCGGGAGTGCTTCGAGGGTGTTCCTGCATGGCAGGGGGTTGGACTGGATGGCCCGTGTGGTCTCTTCCAACTCTACATTTCTATGATTCTATGAATTTCATTTCAGTTCCATGTTGTAACACAACAAAATGTGGAAAGTCAAAGGGGGGGGGGGGATTATTCTGTAAATCAAGTGTACCTGACAGAATCATAATCAAATAGTAGGAGTAAATTTCAGTACCATCCACTACTTCTGAATAGTAATGTGGGATTTCTGGAAAAAGTAGAACTGGAAAATTTTTCCAATGCTCTAACTAATGTTATCCGATTTAGCACATCCAGTTTAAATATTATTTTCAAGCACATTCAAAGATTTATGTGGAATTGATTTTATTGGAATATTTGTAATAATTGAAGAGAAAAGCAGATATTTCCCTTATATTTAACAAAAAAAAAATCATGCTTGCAAAAACACTGTCTTAAGATCACATACTTAAAGGGAGCTGTACTTAATATACCTTATATCAACAGTTTAATTTTTTTTCCCTTGAGGCATAACAGTAGTACCTTCAACTTCACACACTCACACTCTCCACTATCTACTAGTTCCATTTCAAGTTGAGAAAAATTTAAATACAACTAGTTGACCGGTCTATTTTACTAAAAGATAGGCATCTGTGGGTGCAGGCCACTTGTCTTGACTACTTGTACTTGTCACTGAGAAGCAAGGGATTTTGCAGAATACAAACAAGCTTAGCAGTGTGTTCATTTGTTAGTCTGTTCCTCAGAGCACTAGGGTTTTGTCAACGTTTGTCTCCTTAGAAGAACACCTACACATTTATATAACTTCAAGGCCAAAGATGAGAACAAACACCTAAAGGAGAAAAAGAAAAGCATGCCTTGCTGGAGAGCTGCAACACAGAGAATTGCTTAATTTTTCCAACCGTGTCAGCAGTGAATCAGATACAGAGCAATACAGCAAAAAGGCAGCCAACCCAGTCGGAACTTCTTAAACATTGCTGACAAGCCTTCATTTATGCTGCAGTTGCAGAGCAGCATATAAGAAGTACAGTCACACAGCACTGGGACCAAAATTCTCTTTCCAAAGCTTCTGAGCTTTCACTTAAAAAGCACTTTTTCAAAATTCAAGTTGCTAGTCCTTAAGGGTAGAAATATATTAAATTTACTTAGAAGTGCTTATAGGCATGTTTTCTTAAAAGCTCAAGGAATGGTGATTCCCTGTGCATCAGAGCCCTACACTAGTTCTTACAAAAAACAGAAGCGGAAAATAGAAACGCATTTCAGAGGAAGGAAATGGCAAACCACCTCTGAGTATTCCTATGAAGTACCCTACGAAATAGATCACCATGAGTATCACTGTATGAAACAGGTCACCCATAAGCCAACAGGTGACAGGAAAATACATGCACACACGTTATGCAAAATAAATGAGATGATCCTGTAAATTCTCACACTTTTCAAATTTAAACAAGTTTCCATGATGTCTCTTATCTGCTTTGTATAATTTTGTTGAAAGCGACAGAGCCAGCATGGTGTAGGGGTTCGAGCATTGGGTTATGATTCTGGAAACCAGGGTTTGAATTTGTGATGCCCCAGGACCCAGACAGGACTCTTCCTAACAGCCACACTCTAGAAACATGAGTGGGACAGTCCTTATGGCAGCCAGTGCAGGTGGAAAAGGAAGTGTTCGTTAATTAGGCCACAGCTGGCCAGGACAGTGAGGCTATATAATCAGAGATCAGGATGGCAGAAAGTTGCTGGAATCTACTGCCTCCATTAGTGGTGACAGCCTTGCTAAGTCCTGCATTCTCTGCTTGTGTTCTTCAGACCTTGGACCTTTGCCTAGACCAGAGGTCACCAACCGATGGTCTGCGGACCACTGATGGTCCGCAAGAAAATTCTGGTGGTCCACGGCCTGTGAGGGGACAAGATCACCCCCCTATCCTCTCCCACCTGCTCCAGGTAGGATTGCTCCTGCAGCGAGGATGTGGACAGCGGGGAGAACCAGATTCCCCCACCACCACTGTCCTCTCCCACTCGCGCTGGGTAGGATCGCTCCCACAGGGAGGAGGTGGACGGTGAGGAGGACCAGATCGCCCCCCTTGTGGTCCTTCTCTCTGCTGTGGCAACAAATATCACACTAATGATTTTGTTATAATTAAACCGGTGCATTTCACATTAATAAAATGGAACTTTAATTATCATTATTTTACAGATGTTTGTACCTTTTTTAAAAAAAATTCACGTTAGTGGCCCGCAGAATTCAAAATTGTGAGTTTAGTGGTCCGTGAGGTCCAAAAGGCTGGCGACCACTGGCCGAGACTATAGATTCTGCATGTGGACACTCTCTCCCTGGACTCTTGGTAAATTCAGACTCGGTAGTTCTGGACTGCTTTTGGACTGCTTTAGCAAACACTCTTTGCTAGTTACTGCCGATTGCACAGCTGTGAAGCCTTGACATGCTGCCAATACAGGACAGAATTCCTGCTTGGCCATGGAAGCCCACTGGATGCCTTGGGCAAATCAGACTCTCTCAGCCTCAGAGGAAGGCAAGGGTAAACCCCCACTGAACAAATTCTGCCAATCTGTTCTGCCAATGAGTTTCCATGGTTGAGCAGGGATTCAGACCTTGGTCTCCAGATTCATAGTTCAATACTCAACCCATTAAACCATGCTAGCTCTCTCAATTAACTGACAGAGGATAAATTAAAAATCTTTTTGGATAAAATACAAACATACCTCAGTTAAATAATGCCTCTGACAAAGAGGCTTCCTTTTTACAAGGTCTTTTCATGCCTGCCCATTTCCTCTTCCTCCCTGTCTCTATCTAACTGGAAGTTTTTTTAGCATCATCAGCACTGGGAAGACGGTGAAGTAGGACTGGAGAAACACAGACTTTCAGTGCTTGGTTGCAGCAATATATCTGTAGGAAACAATACAATGAAACCTGGGCTGGGAAAGACTGGAATTCTATTCTAGCCAACCCTACTGCAGCTGTGTATAATGGGCAATGGAAACAACAGCTGCCTCTAAAACCCTTACTAAGTATGTGTGAACAGCAAAACAGAGATAAAAGGGGGAAGCAGATAAGCCTGCCTCACCAATTACCCCCCAGCATGTTGAAAAAGCACAGACTTGTAAGTCTAACCATTAAAAATACAAACTGTAAGAAAAATGAAGGCTAGAAGCATTCAAGTAGTCTCTAGAAGGTTCAAAATGTTTCTATTTATTATGCAAGGCTCACCTGACCTAGCTTTTCATTTCATGTGTGCATACTGGTTAGTGGGGAATAAAAAGATGGCTGAAACATGCTGTCATGCTCTGAATAACTCACAACCCACAAACTCCACTCTGAGGTAGAGAGTAGTGTTTATTTGTAACAAAGCAAGCAACACAGCACACTTCTTCCAAAGTTGCTGAGACTAAAGCATATATGGAATTCACAGGCGTTATGCCCAACACATACAAATTTTAGGTATGCAAAGCTGTGATCGGAGAGGATCATAAATTTAACAGCACTCCACATCTTTAGACATTTCCCAGACTTGCATTTGTTTACTCTCCTTTCATCCTTGGGGCAAGAACATATTTCCTGTTCCTTATCTTAGACACCCCAAGTTCCCACTTCTTGAGACTTTCATTTTCCCCCACTCTGATCTTCTCCCCCTCACCAGATACACTGTAGCAGTAGGTAATAAAGCAATTAACTATTTGATACATTGTAAGGTACAAGCAAACTCCAAATAGATACACTGTTGCAAACATAAACACTCAATGTTTTAGAGTGCTCTAGCTAAACTCTATGAAGGTTGTAACACTGCCTCCACACTGACTACCATTCTCTATTTCAACAAACATCCAGCAGATCAACATATGATAAGAGCTATGTATCCTGACACATGCTGAACTGCTTTTCTTTTTTGTAGTGTAGGTATCTATCCCCATTATTTCCCTGTTATTTGTACCTCTGGTACCAAATGTTCTGTTAAAAAGTAATGCCCAGGAACACATCTATTTAGTTAACTGAAGTATACCTGTAGTTGGGAGCTGGCTGACCTTTGGCTTGAAATAAGATCTCAACTAATTAAAAACCAAGCCAAAATTGCATCAGAAGTCCAGAGTCCCTTGCAATATATTCTGTTTGTGTGTCAGCACTAAAATGAACTATTTATATCATGGCCATAAACCTAGAATTGTCTGAGACTCCAAAACTAATATACTTCTCTGTAGACATGTGTTTGGCATTTTTATTCCCTTGGGTCCAATTGTCTGAATCCCACCCCTCACCCTCTCCCACAAGAAGCACTCAAGGCTTCCAACCTGCACAATTACACTCAGACGGACAGACACCCTACATTTCATATCAGCTCAGAGTAATTTACCAGAATTGCAGCTTCTAAAAATCAAGCTTGAATCAATACCAGGAGATGCAGTTTTAAAAATGGAAAGTACTTGCTAATCCACTGGAAACACCATGTTAAAAATAAATGCAAGTGGCTTCCAAGCACAGATGCTGATCAAGCTGGCTAGAAGAAGCAATGTTGTATAAAATGGGGATTCTCTCTGATACAAAATCAGTGCTCCAGTGAGAAGCTCTGTGCAGAGGAGGAGGAGGTTAAAATCTGCACCTGTCAGATCTGATGCTCCATGCCACCTATCTCCAATTCAAGGATTGCATGCACTGGAAAGACTAAGGCCATTTCCGCACTACACAGTTATAGTGCTATTATTCCGCTTTCAACATGCTGTGGAATTCTGGGGTTTGTAGTTTCCTGAGGCCAAAGAGCTCTCTGGCTGAGAATTTTAAATGCCTCTCCCTAAACTGCAAACCCCAGGATTCCACAGGATGTTGAAAATGGAATAATAGCACTATAACAGTGTGGTGTAGAAATGACCTGTGAAAAACATCTGCTTAACATCCAAGAGAACTACTACTAATTTGAACCTGCAAACATCTTAATGATGCAGCTTTGCCTTCCCTTATCTTGCAAGCAGTAACCACAGTGTTGGATCAAGTCTCTACTCCCTGTTACATTGTTCCCAGAGTTTAATCCCTGGTTTGAAGTTACTTTGCTAACTTTGGTTAATTGTAATCACAGTTAGTGTCAGTACAGGGCTTACACTGGAAAAGGTTGAAGATGCCAAGGTGCTGAGAGGAAGGAAGCATGTAAGGCTGCTTTGGATCACTTATACTGCTTCATCATAATCACCATTAATCAAACTGAAGTAGCTTTACACTATGGCTTCAAGCTCTACAGAAAATGTAGCAGGCTTAGCAGTGATGTAGATTTTAATGCAAAAACCATGATTAATGCTTGCAAGAGAAGGAAAGGCAAAGCAAAACTTTTGTGGGAAATGGGTAGAATGGAAGGAAGGGGAGCACTATAAGACCCCGCCCTGATTCTCTTAACCATCGTTAAGAGACAAGCAGTGTTAGTTCTCCACCAGGCCTCAAAGCAGAAAATACTGGTCTAGAAAGGCCACTGAGTCCCATCATATTCAGAGAAGTCTTTCTCTTGGACTAAACAGGTTGATGCGGTACTGCAGCAAGTCTACAGTTGACACAGATTTCTACTTCAAACAGGAAGAATTCTATGCAACCCAAAAGCCCATTACTGGCAAAACTGGTCCAATGAGAAGCCACTGCTTGTCTTACTTCAAAATGAATCCATCCCCTCCTAACAAAAACAAATTCCTCTGCCACAAATGAATGATTGACATAATGACTCTTTATGCAAACACAGCCCCAATTCTAAAGATAAGCAGAAATACAAAGCAAAACCTTGCGCGAGTCCTAGGGACCGCGAGAGTCATTCACAAGGCTGTTTCCATGGTTTTGAAGCATGTTCTGCGTGGGGAGCCAAGATATGCCCACCCACCTTCTTTGCGCATGTGGTATCTAGCCAGCTGAAATGCCAAACTGAACAGCTTACGCAAATACGAAACCATGAAAGACTCAAGTCCTAACAAAAGGAAGCAAGGAGAAGCCCTGACACCTTTCAGTTCTACAAGACTGCTTTGCACCTTGGCAACAGTCTGACCAAACACAAGAAAGAGAAAACAAAAACGAACACAGCGCACCAGCCACACCAGAACATACACATGCTATCTACTCTGTTCCCCCTCCTCCCACTGGCCTCACTGTTCACAGCCCTATCAACTTGTGCTGTGCATATATATTTTTTCAATAGATGCGTTTGCATGGCACAACAAGCCAGGAAACTGTAGGGACCCTGGCTTGTGATGAACACGCAGTGTGACTGCGAGTGAGACTTGATTATTCCTTGATCATGCCTGCTTGCATTGGAAGCTTTGCCCTGTAGTTTGTTTATTGCGTTGTCTGGCAGTGGACCAGCTTCCAGCTTTCACATTCTGGTTTGCTCTCTCTCAGAAAACCAAAGGAAGAAGTGACAAACAAATCTGTTTTGTCCAAAGTTGAGTAACTGCCAAAAACTGGAATCAGATCCCATATGGTCCTGGAGGACTCCACCCCAACATTTTGAAATATTCTTAATTATTAAAAATGCCCCTAACCTCATTTTTCTGGGGTCTGGGCCATTTTAGGCACAACAGATACCTAAAATATATCCCATTTACTTCTTGGCCCAGAGTACTAGAACTTTCCAGCAGAGAATTCTAAGTCTCTCTAAAACCAGAAACCCTAAGATTCCAAAAAATGGAGGTAAGGTAGTGAAAGTGAGACAAAATTGCTATTAACAGTTTAATGCAGATTCACTCTAAGTGTAAGGTACATCTCCAAGTCCTGCCAATCATCCAATTGTGCAGTTTAGTAACCCAAGAACGATGGGATAGATTGGCACGAAGCTACTGCACAGGGACTCTTCTTAGCAGTGGTTTGACAACTGTACATTCTTCAGATTTTGCACACATACTTCTCAAAATAAACATTATTCATCTAGTCAAATCAAAAGGCTAGGTCCTGCCTTGACATAAATTTTGGACCTTGTCTGAATGTTCTTTGCTGAGAAATGAGGTATACGTTAGTCTCTCTAGTTCTTTCTAACTATGGCAAGAGCTTTTTGTAGATTTCTTAAAATCAGAAAGCAAATGTAGTGAACAAACTTTTACCTGATTGGGCTGCATTTTGGGCACATGCACTTTCCACATCTGAGCTTCTCTAGAGATTGCCATCTCCAGGAGGAGAGACAACTTCTGGCTCTCCAGGGGCCCCGAAAACTTCATGGTACCCCTTGGGTCTGCCTGCCACCCAAGTGAATACAGCTACCTGCAAAGGGGAAAACAAAAGAAAAACAATTAGTAGTGTGGTTATGCTGGACATATCTTCTAAAAGAGTGCTTCTTACACCATACGATGCGGGAGAACAGTAGCACGGGAAAGGGCTTGGACTCAATGGCTTTTGCAGTCTCTTCCAACTCTGTGATTTTCTATGGTTTTTCACCCAACATGTCAGAGACCGGCACTATATTTGTGTCTACTTACTATTACTTTTTCTTTATTTCCCTTTCTTTTTTCCTTTCCTTTCCTTTCTTGTCCTGTCCTATCCTGTCTGTTTGTCTCTTTCCCAGGAATTCTCCAGAGACCAGCAGCCATGGTTTGGGGACTGGTACATAGTTAGTACCTCGATGGGGACAGCTAGCTGTTATGAGCTATATTCAGAGGGAGGAAATGGCAAATCAGCCCAAGTACTGCATGTCAGGGAAAATGCTGGGGAATTCATGGGGTTGCCATAAGTTGACAGGCAGCTTGATGGCACACACACGGACGCATGTGCACGCGCGCGTGCACGCGCACACACACACACACACCCCAATCCAGGAAACACCACTTTGAACAGTACCATTCTAAGCACTATACTCAACAGCTTACATGGGTCTGGGCCCACCTTTTAACATGGAACTCACTGATAATTTCAACATCACATCAGCCTAGCATCCCTTCTCGTGAACCATTATTTGTCTGCTTCTCTGCCTTGGCAGGCTATCAAGTTCCTCAACTATCATGGCCAAAGCATCTGAAAAGATCCCATTTTGTACTACAGTCCCTAGAATCCAGCTGGCCAGAGAAGGAGAGGCAATTTGCAGAGCTTGAAAGCATAACAGGAACTTTTCCAAGTGGTAGAAGAACTTTCCCTGAAAGAACAAAGCTAGGTGTGTCCTAGCTGCATTTTCAGTTCAGGCAGGGTCGTGGCGAGACTCAACAGGCCTGGCCAGTTCCCCTGGGTGAATTAGATGCATGTCCCCTGGAAAGTGTTACAGAATCCTTTGCAGCATACTGGGATACCACGACAGCAGTCCCTTGGCAGACAAGGCAGTGCAGGAAAAGTTCCCTGAGGGCAGTAGGTCTCAAAGCGCCTGCTCCACATTATGTGACCTCCAGCACACTTTCATCCATGACAAGAGCTGAATCAGGACAGGACATTAGGGTGCAATGCCATTTTTAATGGCTGACCACATTACAGAAGGCCATGTTAATGATTGACTGCATTTAACTGCTTGTATATCCCAGAGTGAACCTACAGAGTAGCATACATGGTTTACTCATTTATTCAAAGTATTTATAAATTGCCTCCCCAAAGTGAAATACAATTTAATATAGATATTTAAAAACTTAAAAAACTGATTGCTTTACATTGTTAGAAGAAACAATTCTAAAGTGAATTTTCAAAACCAAGAGCCCTACTGAAGATCAGCGCTTTGGTCTCCCCTTTGCTCTACTCTCCCCTTTGCTCTGCTTATTCTCCACAACAACTCTACAAGGTTGGTTAACCAGAGAGTGCCTGGCCCAAAGTCACCCAATTTTATGGATGAGCAGAGATGTGAATCTAGGTTTCTTTCATCCTAGCCTCAGATTCAAACTCTCTCAGCCAGGGTTCCGGGAACCCTAGTGTTCTCTAAGAGGTTGCTAAACATTACATGAGAGATTGTGATCAGAGGTGGGGGAAGCATTTATTGAGCTGTAGATATAATAAATTTTATGCAGGGGTTCCTTCAGATCTGAAAATTATTTCAAAGGTTCCTCAAGCGAAAAAGGCTTAAGAAAGGCTACTCTAAGCGCCACCACAGGGTCTCTTAAGTGCAAAGAAGAGAGCAGTCAACAGACTTTCAGGTATAGTAAATATTCCCATTAGAATTTATTTTTATTTTAAAATATTTATATACCACCCTAGATACAAGGATCTAGGGCAGCACACAATAAAATCAATTTAAACAGTTTAAAACAATTTAGAACAGTAAGAATAATTTAAACAAACCAAAAGGCTATTAAACAATCTAGCAAGTTAAAACAAGATGCTTTAAAACCAGGTTAAACAGTCAAAACAGTTTAAAACCAAGCCCTAGGGCAGACCTGGATGAAAGATTAAGCCCCAAATGTTTTAGTAACAAAAACGTAATTTTACTTAGCACTGAAATACAGTAACACCAAATGTTAGTGCCAATCAGGCCTTGAAGGAAGGAGTATTTCACAATCAGGGTGCCACAACATAGAAGGTCCTCTCCCACATCCCCTCACTGGTGGGACACAGGATGGCCCCTTCAAGATGGATGCCACTCTCAACTCAGTAGCTTCTGAACATCAACTGTACATGTCCACTTAAATGAAAGTTCCACAACCAGCTGGAATCCTTTCAAAATATGGGTAAGCTGCTCTACAGAAGTGGTTGGACATTTTTGTCCAATGTCTGACATTTGCATTTGGTTCAAGGCAACAGAAGTGGAGTTGTACCTGTGATGTTCACACACATATGGATGCATATTCTCAGCTCATGTGTATTCACTTCTGTCCCCTCTAACCTGAGGCAGTAGTCCTTTGGTTGGTACATCTAGCTTCACAAGTAGCTGCTCAATGCTGCCATTCAACACAAGGGCTGTGTGGCACAATCAATGCATAGCCCAGTATGTGGAGATTTACACTATACAACTCCAGTGCAGGAACTTAATAATTTTGCCCTGGGCAGTGCCCCAGGTGCCCTGACAAACACATCTCTGAGACTTCTTGCCAATTTCATAGAGACTGTTCCTTCACCATGGCTCCTGGCAGTCAGGATAGAACCATCTGTATCAGGATTTCTGGGGGAGAAAAGAGGTTCACCGGGGTGTGCACAACCATGTGCATATGTATTTTTACACAAGCAAATGAGGCCCAACCGCTAGGACATCATCATGCTAACACCATAACTGTTAATTCTTTTAACTCTTATAGACATATCTTGCTTGTTTGGATTGTTTAATATGTGTCTAACCTGTTTAAACTATTCTGATTTTAATCTGGAATTATTTAAATTGTTCATATTGTTTTACTTGGTTTGCCACCTTGAGATTTCATGATAAAATGATGTGATAAAAATAAATGTAATTGGGCTTTGGGGCCAAAAACATTGTGTGTGGCTTTGGCTTCATTCAAAAACTCCAGGTACAGCCTAATTTCTTATCTGAGCGCTTACTAGATCACAAGTTACCTTTGCAGGTAATTAAAATGAAACAGTTTGCTTGCTAAATTTCATACTGGCTTCCAGCAATTGTTGATAGAGGGTTTTTTTTAAGTGACCAGTATCTTATATTTTATCTCACAGTAAGATATTCTCTGAAAGTATCATGGAGCCCAAGAACAGTGAACTGCCAAAATCCAGTAATCTTTAGCAGGTGCTAAGTTCCAATGAATTCAAGGAGTTTCCAAGCCTGCAGTTTTCAGTAATCCTTGTTTAGTATCTACTCCAACCGACTCATTTCTGTGATCTCTTTTTCGTATTGGACAGGGAAAGCGGCTCATTTTTCTGGGTCTGTCTGCCACCTTTTGAAACCAGAGATAATCAAATCTATCAGCTATCTGGAACGTTAGGGACTTGGAGTTACCACATTACGGTATTCTGTTTAAATTTCACTGGATTATTTCATGGTGGATTTTGGTTCCATTACTCTAACCCGACCTGTGAGATACCACAGAAGTTCCATATTGAGAGATTTTGCTTTTTTTTAACCTACACACATCAGCTGGGGAGACCAACTGCACCTCAAGGCACAGTGGTGCACCAGTCATAGCCTGAAGCAGCATCAGCCACTACCTTTAAGCCCCTCTATTTTTAAGGTTCTAATTGAAACTTGGGTTTTTTTCTAATTGTGCAAACTTTATTTATTGTTAATTGTGCTATATACCAGCTGGGGTGCTTGTAAAGCAGAAAAGCCATTAAAAAATATGAGAATGAAAAATCTGTAAAATGCGAAAGGATGCAAAATGGGGTATTTCATCTTCATTGAAATGGATGAGGAAGTGAGGCATGGAAGAGCTATGTGTAGAAGAGCTCTGAATTGTTATACCCAGTACAAGCCAGTAAAAAACAAAGTTAAGCATGTGTAAGCTTCAATGGTGTCAACGTTCTTCTGGATTTGTTCACAGAAAACTGTGATAAATATAGCAAAATAAGGTGTAAGAAGCTGCAACACAGTTTACCATACCAAATTTTCTCTAGATTATTATCACTTAAAGCTGCAGGTCAGATAACATACCTGAATGCTTCCATTTTGCCACTGATAACTTTTGTGTTCAATTTAGACAAGCCTCTCTGAAAATCTAACTTTTAATCTGAAACTGCTGAAAGCAGCATTCTCAACTCTCAGCAGGTGGAATATTCCATGAGATAAGCACCTCTAGAGTCACAGGTGAAAACAAAATGAACTTTAAGGCCAGTAAAAAGTAGAAAACAGGGTCAACAAAACAGTATATAGGAATAAGGAATTCTTCTAACACTTGAGAGAGTTCTTTTCATCCTCTGCGTATATGGAGGCTTACTTAAAGTTACATGAATTCAGGAATGCCATTACAGAATACCAAACTGTAATTCAAACTTCCAAACTTTTATCAAGTTTTTCCTGTTTTCATCTTCAATAGGCCAGCAATTCTGCTCTATAAGTTCATTCCTGTTTATATTCTGCTGCAGCTTCTAGAGGCAAAGTGATGGCAGTAACTATGGCTGGAAATGAGATACAGCAACTGAAGTCCAACTTACAGTTTTGTAACCCGTTTTTGATCACTGCAGAGATCAAAATTCTTTGCTGATTGCACAAAAACCAAACTGGGATCCATCCCATCTTTTAAACAACACAGCCCCCTCTAACATGGCCAGTTCATTGTCAGTAGAGAGTAGAGTGGTCAGTGGAAGTCGCTCTAGCTATTTTTATGTAGCTAGACATTATGCAAGAACATCTGCAAGGCACCTGTTGCATGCACCCAGATACAGGAAAATAGCTGGACATATCCCTGCTGATTCCCCCACTCTCCAGCAACAGAGAAATGGCCATGCAGTGGTAGTGGGTGCATATGTGCCAGATGTATATCTCCCAATGCAGGATCTTAGCCTATGTATCTTTTTCTCAATCCAACCCTTGCATCAAACCATGGTTAGCTCAAGCCATGGTTTCTGAACTCTTTCAAACATGTTTTCCAATTCTGATTTGCTATCCAGTTACAAATTCTGCTTTGCCAATTCAGCTGTTACACCGCTTCATAGTCAAGATAGCTTTACAAGGGTTTGGACATGACAATGAAATTAAACCAACATCTCCACAAGAAATCTATGAAGATGACTGCTGCCACTGATCTCATCCCTCTTTGTAGGAGACAAGCCATCTTACGGCTTACTTCCTGTAATATGCCCTCTTGCAATCTCAAAAGTTAATAGGGAACACAACCTTTAAGGTCACCAACCCAGTACAAAAGAACAGCAGCAACAAATCAACACTCCTAGTGGTTTCTCTCCAATCCTGGAACATTCTGTTTCCTGAGACTTCCCAAAGGCTCAACATAAACACCTACCAAAACCAAGACCAGTTTTGAGAGATGAAGTTAGAACAAGTGGGTGCTTCTAGCTTTCTGACTCCACACTTATTCTATCAAGAAAAGGACCTTTGCAACTCTTACTCAAGGACTCCACAGAGGCCAGCGATGTGCAAGATGCAGAAATTCTACTTCTGACATCCATCATAAAGAAAACTGGACACATGATTCAGAAGACCACACTTCCTGTTCTCTCATGGATTACCACCACATCCAAAGCCATTCCAGTATTTTCTGAGAAGCATGTTTTCTCAGAGACATGACTATTACTGCAGCAGAATGTTTCAAAATTTGTGTGCTTACATATGAACGTGGTGCAATTATTAAAAACAAAGAACCTGCAAAATAGATTATGAGCTATGAAAAGTTATATTCCAGCACACTGCTCTCCACTGCCTCTTGTTTTTTTCTGATCAGATATACTGCCTCCCTCCCTCTTTCATCGCCTATGTTGGTAGAAAATAATCCACACGGCAGGCCCAAATCCATGGGAAAGCAATTTCAGCATTACAATCACGTCTGCCAGATTGTGAAACCTGAAACATGACGCCATGGAGGCCAGCCAGCTCCTTGGTCAAACTGTTGACAAAGGCTGAGACGGTAAGATTTATGAGGAGCCCGTGGACACCTGTGGGATTTAAACTGCAAACAGTTCTTTACGGGCAGGACGTTACACCAGAAAAAGAGGCACTGGAGACAAAAGCTGGCTCAACAATGAAAAAAAAAAGAACTGCCACTCAACCTTTTAACATTCACAAAGTCTCTTCCCCACAACTGATTCCATCTTCAGAGTCTAGAGATAGTCAGGGCTTTCCAAATGGTGTGCTGCAACACATTAGTGTGTTGCCTGAAGTGTGTAGGTGTGTCGCCTACAATCTTGGAAATGTATGTTGTTATTTATAAATCATATATTTTTAAAAATATATGAAAGCTTTTCATGAGATATCTTGTGTCCCCATACATTTTGTTATTACAATTTATGTATGTGTCTGTATCTCTTATAAGGGGTTAGTTTAACCTCCGGTTTGCTAGTAAAATTGAATTACTGTGTCGTGAAATGATGCAGGTCTAAAAAGTGTATCACCAATATGAAAAGTCTGGAAAGCTCTGTTCCAGGCAATCAAGACAGGGAACATTTAAGAAGATTTGATCGTCTTAAAAGATGGCATATAGACACAGGAACCATGGATCAAAGATCCCTGTCTCCATAAATCTGAAATACCTTCTACTAAGCAGGGTCAGCCCTGGTTAGTATTTGGATGAGAGAATGCCAATGAATACACCAGGTGCTGTAGGCTATATTTCAGAGAAAGGAAGTGGCAAAAGAACCTCTGAGTATTTTTGCCTAAGAAAACCCTGCAAAATTCATGAGATCACCATAAGCCACCAGGCAACTTGAAGCACACACACTTAACACACATTTTTTACAGGATTGGGCCACACCCTAAGCTTTTAGCAAACAGGACCTTACCTACCTGAGGACAGGACTAGCTGGATCTGGGCTCCAGTGTCTACATACAGAGTGAACATAACATAACCTGAGTTACTTGTATCTTTAGACATTTGAAAATACCATTTTTAATCATTTGTTTTTGATTACTAGGTGTCCTCAGCTTCCTACTGAATGCTCTTTTCTAAGCATACACTATGCTGTGTGGGATATACAGAACTTAGCATTGGCCATATTGGCTGGGAGAACTCAGACATCCCAAAAAAGTAACTTATCTAAGTTTTGAGGATGTACACTGAAGCTGGTTGCTGCTTGGAACACTTGAGAGTGGCAGAGTAAAACTGAAAACAAGGAAAAGAAACAAACTGATTTCTGTTCCTGTTTTACAAAAAGGGAAAGGAATTCCTTTTGTCTTATTGGCCCACGTCAGATTCTGTTGGAAAGATAGGTCCTTTCCAATCCTTTTGTGTTTATTTCCCACCATAAAAAAATAAAATAATCTTGGCACAGTTTTGCTCTTGTTCAGCCAGAATTATCCGATTGATTCCTTTAGACTTTGACCATATTGTCAGGCTTTAAAAATCCAAGTGACATCAGACACCCCACCCAGCTGAAGCAGATCTGAGCACAAACCAATGGCTTCAAATTACAAGAAAACAGATTCCACCTAAACACTGGGAAGAACTTCTTGACCATAAGAGCTATTTGACAGTGGAATATATTGCCTTGGAGGATGGTCTTTAAGCAGAAGTTGGACAGGCATGTGTCAGGAGAGTTTAACGCTGAATTCCTACATGGCAGGAGGCTGAAGTAGATGGTTCTTGCAATTCAAAGATTCCATGATTCTTTAAAAAATCCAACTGCTTCCAGTGTGTGCCAGACAGAGAGGGCATACTTTCTAAATGCATTGGTGGGACAGTCCAAGGCAAAGTGACCATCTCTCCTCTGAATTAATACCGGTTACCTCTCACATTTATTTATTTCATTTATTTCCCCCAACACAGGCTTCTAGGAAGCTCACAACATAGATTAAAACAAGGTACAACCAAAAACTTTATCATTAAAAACAATTAAATAATCTATCCTATTAAAATTCAAAACAGTATAACAAGGATTGTCTATGCCATAGTGTTTCTAATTTCTATGTATAGGTGTGAAAGCTAGACAGTGAAGGAAGCTGAGAGGAAGAAAGGCCATTTCCGCACTAGACTGTTAATAGCGCTATGATTCCACTTTCAACATCCTATGGAATCCTGGGGTTTGCAGTTTCGGGAGGGGCCAACTGGCTCCTCCCGAAACTGCAAACCACAGGATTCCATAGGATGTTGAAAGTGGAATCATAGCGCTATTAACAGTCTAGTGCAGAAATGGCCAAAATCAACTCATCTGAAATGTGGTGCTGAAGGAGTATGCTGCAAATATCTTGGACTGCCTAAAATACAAATAAACAACTCCTAAAGCAAAACAAGCCTCAACTCTCCCTAGAAGCCAGAATGACTAAACTGAGACTGTCATGCTTTGGACCTTAGTATGAGAAGACATGACTTATAAGAAAAGACTCATAATGTTTGGTAAGGTAGAAGGCAGCAGGGAAAGAGGAAGACTGCATTCCAGGTGAATAAACACAATCAAGGAAGCCTCGGCCCTGAGCACAAGGAGCCTTGAGAACCTCTTACGCATAAGGATGCCACAAGTCGAAGTCAGCTTGACAACAGCAATTAATAACAATAACATAACATAACAATAAAAAGTACATCACATCCACCCCATTAAAAGACCCTTGTCCCCAACCAACTCATCACCAAATGCCTGTTTCAAGGAAAAAGTCTTTACTCGGTGGTGGAAGGAGACCGTATACAACCTCACACACATTTAACCTATAATTCAATCAATTAACTAACCACGATACAATTGGTCAACTGAGATTTCTTTAATGAGATGACAGCCTTGTAATTTAAATGTTAACATTAAAGTCTGATGGAGCTATTTATTTCTTAACCTATGTGACACTCATGTGGAAGGGGAGCATGCTCAGTTCATTGCATCTTATCCAGAAACAATTCATATCAATAAAAAAAGGTGACCTTAGTTGGCAACTGTTCTTCCCTGATCTCACATTTATCCAGCTTCGTTTTTTGCTGCAATCCTATATATGCTTATCTGGGAATAAGCTGCAGTGAACTCATTAATGCTTACTTTAAATCAGGCTTATGTTGACCTACATACAAAGTTGTACTGTTGGTAAATTAGCAATTGTTTATCCCAGTTACTTTCTATTCCACCACCACTTTTACTGACTTAATTCTCCAGGTTTATCTTGGTATCACTGCATACTGTTTTATTTACTGGTTGCATATTAGCAACCAAAAAATAAACGGCTATCTGTTGGGAGTGTTTTGATGTGGGTTCTTGCACAGCGGGGGTTGGACTAGATCGCCCTTGTGGTTTCTTCCAACTCTATGATTCTATCATTCTATTATGTTTTTAATTTACTGTATTGCTGACCACCCACTAGAGAACTCTGGTTATTGGCTGGTCTAAAACTACAATAAGCAAAGCACTGAAACTTTTATATAATAATATTCAGGCAGCTGAAATGCCTACAAAGGTTTGTGCCACAATCAGTTGGTTAGCTTTATGGTACTTCGGGGCTCAATGTACACTGTTTATACTTCCCCAGAATTAACTAATAATGAAACTCATGCATTGTACTATTTCCTACAAAGGGAGATATTTAAGGAGTAAAACTTATTTTCCACATATAATAGAGAAGGTCCTACTCTCAACATACTCTGGATCAGTCTTGCTTAACCAGGGCCTTTCATATATGTTGAACTACAACTCCCATCACCCACAACCAGGCAGGTAACAAAGCCAAGTCAGACCCTTCAACTTATTTCTTGCCCTTCTAGGGATTACACAATACGCAAGGTGGCCAACAACAGTTAATGCCAACCATAATATGCAATAAAATTAAAAATCAACCACACTATAATTAAATAGGTAATATAAGTGAAACATTAGTAGAACTAAAACATTTTGCCACATGGGGGTTGGGACAAATTTTGCCATGGGGCAAAGAAATTCCACAATTCAGCATAGCCCCTTAGAAGCTCCTTTCTCGTGTCAACATAAAATAAGGAATAACACAGAGGAGGCTTCCCCATCTGATCCTAGGCAGTAATGATGACAAAGAGGAGGCATTGCTGGTAACAGCTGACCCTTAAGGTATCCAGGACCTAAGCCAAAGATCATATGCTTTTTATATATGAAAAAACAAAGCCACAAAATTGTCTACGCCACCATTTGCAAAACAGAACCTCCTAAATGCATTAGATCATTTTTATTTATTTATTAAAATATTTATACCCCACCCTAAATTATAGGATTGGGGCAGCATGCAAGTAAAATCAATTATTTTTAACTGTTTAAAAATAAAATTTGAAACAACAAACAATAATTTAAACTGACTGAAAATATATTAAACAATTTAACAAATTTAAACAGGTTACAAGGTGAAAAGCATACATATGTGCATTCTGAAAAACACTGATTAAGCCCCAAAGGCTTTAATAAAAAGTCTTTATTAGTATCTCTGACAACTGAGAGCCAGCATGGGTTGAGTGCTGGACTGGCATGGGAGACCAGGGTTCATTTCCCTGCTTGGCCAACAAAACCCACTGGGTGACCTTGGGCATGTCACATATTCTCAGCCCTAGAAAACCCTGTGATAGGGTCACTGTAAATCAAAAATGACTTGAAGGTACACAACAATACAATATCTGTGACACTCAGGCCTGCAAAAGGGTCCTCAAATAGCGAGAAGCCACAGCAGGAAAACTCTTAACCACTGTGATTGCAACTCCCATTATCCACAGCCCCTGCCACAGGCTCCCAGAAAAATGCTGCTAAGAATCATCATCATCACCACCACCACCACCATCATCATCATTAATATCCCACTTTCCACCTAACAAAAGAACTCAAGGAGGCTAACAACATAGCTAAAAAAATTCAGATTAAAAACTATACAAAAATTCTAATCAGGTGCACCTTTGCTTTTTCTGGATTCAGCTTCATCAGCATACTGGTGACTCCTGAACCCAAAACTCCAGACAACCTCTCCCAGCGGTTTCACATAGATGTTAAATAACTTAGGGGACAAAACAGAACTACGAGGGACCCCACAGGCCAATTGCCAAGGACTCAAACAGGAACTCCCCAGCACCACTTTCTGAGACCACCCCTCCAAGAAAGAACGGCGTCACTGTAGAAAGAAGGGAGCACCTCTAAGCCCCATTCCAGTAAGGCAACCCAGAAGGATACCATGGTTGATGGTATTGAAAACTGCTGAGAGGTCCAGTAGAACCAACAAGGACACAGTCCCGTGTCTAGCTCTCGGTGTAGGTCATCCACCAAGGTGACCAAAGCTGTTTCTGTCCCATAACCAGGCCTGTAACCAGACAGAAATGCATCTAGATAATCCATCTCTTCCAGGAACCCCTGCAGCTGCGAAGTTTAGGTTCTGTTGAAGGAATTTTCATTTGTTAAAACTCACATGGCCACTCACCGTTTCTTCTATTAAATTTCTGCGTTCCATATCTCCATTGTTAGCGCCCCGCTAGGCAGAGATTTTGGCCCAAACGCCCATGTTCTCTCACTATTGCCTCCGCTGTTCTGATGCATGTGCTGTTGCCATTTTTAAAGCCAGAAATGATCTGGTAACTTTGCTTTTGTGTAGAGGGGAAGAGGAAGTAACTTTCGATGACACAAGCATGGGCAAAAGCAATAGATTAAGTGACTCACAGGAAAAAACATGTTCCTTGTGTCATATCACCACTCTTCAGCTTGTTCAGCTCCTCAGATGATGCAAACTGGCTTAGTACTTGCACCAATAGGAAGTGAGTGGAGGCTGGTGTAATAAACAGAAACTTGGGGCTGGTTCAGACCTTATATTTTAAATTATGTTTTAAGCGTATAGGTAAAAATGTAGAAGTGTGGGCTGGTCACAGCTTTCCATCAAGTGTGTATGCTTGATATAAAATTTGTGTGCCTTCAACGGTCTTCAGAAGTGGTAGCTGTGGTAAAGACTGAGGGTTTGTTGTTATCGTTTACCTTCAAGTCAATTAAAGTGACCCTAAGGCAAACCTATCTTTTTTTTTCAAGATTTATTCAGAGAGGGTTTGCCATTGTCCTCCCCTAAGGCTGAGAGAGGCTTGTCCAAGGTCACCTAGTGAGTTTCCATGGCTGAGAAGAGATTCAAACTCTACCTCACCCAGCATTTGTTGGGGGTCTCCCATCTCAGTACTAACCAGGTCTCACCCTGCTTAGCTTCCAAGATGAGGGAGTATGTGGAGTATTTAGGCTCAGGTAGGCTGACATATAGCTAACAATTAAGGACTCCAGTGCCTCTAAGCATATACTGAGTTCAGGAATTTGTCATAGGTGCCAGAAACACATTAAGACCATTATTCCCCCTACCACTTTTAAGTTTTGCTTGCAAAAGCTTAGAGATTAAGTACTTTCAAATTGACTCTGTGACTTAGGAAGACCTCATCCTAGGGCTCTGTTAGCATGATTTGTTCAGAGAACGTTTGTCATTGCCTTCGTCTGAGGCTAAGAGAGTGTGATTTGCCCAAGGTCATCCAGTGGGTTCCTACAGCTGCGTGGGGATTCGAAACCCAAATGTTCAGCCTCCTAATCAAACATTCAAACCACTACACCATGCAGGCTTAGATATTTAAAGATTTATATTTATATGCACAAATAACTTCTAAGCTAAACATTCTAATCAATATTCATTATTCCCACCCCTTGTTTCCAGCTCTTATTCCAAACTAAAGCTAACTAATGAGTATACTCCAGCTAAGACTAACAATGGGGAGCGAATCATGTGGCCATCCATACACTATTGAACTGCAAACTCCAATAGCCCTGGAAAGTGTTAAGGAATGCTGGGAACTGCAGTCCAGCAACCTCTGTAGAACCACTCAATTCCTACCTGACTTAGACCACCGCATGTATACATGAGAACCACATAAGGAATGTGTTGGTATTGAATGTCTTGGCATTATTCAAGATGAAACTTTTGACAACTTCTAGAAAAATATTATGAATAGGCAAAAGTTCAGAGACACATGATATCTCTTCTGACAGTCAGGGGAACAGAATCCAAAATCCACAGTTGAACAATACCTCATTTTGTTGTTTTTGTAATGTGCCTTTAAGTACATTCTGACTTATGGTAACTCTGTGACAGGATTTCCTCAGCAAGATTTATTCAGAGCAGGTTGGATGTTGCCTTCCCTTAAGGGTGAGAGAGTATGACTTCCCCAAAGTTACTCACTGAGTTCCCATGGATGAGCGGAGATTCAAAGCCAGATCTCCCAAAGTTATCACTCAAACCACTACCCCACACAGGCTTTCAAATATCTTTATTAGGATCAACCAAAATACCACAAAAAGAGGATATAAGCTTTTGAGTTCTCCCAGCTGCATTGCCTAATTTTTGGATTTGGATTATCTTTCTTCTTTTCCCCTTTCTCATGGACCAGCAAAGACATTTTTTTTATGGGATTTCTAATAAATGGGACTGTCAACCCATACTTACCTATGTCTAATATTCTGCATCATAAATCAGTAAAAATGGAAACATCTAACCCATTTAACCCAGTTTTGCTAAGTTGCCAGGTTTGTGCATGTATGTGCCTTCAAGTTGCCTATCAAGTTATGGCGATTCTGTGAATTTCAGAGGGTTTTCTTAGGCAAGGAATACTCAGAGGTGGTTTTGTCAGGACAGAGCCAACAAGTACTGTGGGACTACATTTCAGAGGAAGGAACTTGCTCTTCCTCTGACAAGCAACTTGAAAGCGTGCACACACACCCCAAGTTTATATAGGTCAACATCTACTACATTTCATATCCTGAGTGTGATATCTACTGTGCTCAGAAGGGGGCATTTCAATAACATTTCAGCCTCCTTTTCAAAACTATTAGCCCTACAGCTGCTTTACTGACAGGAGACTTTGGCACAAAATCTGGAATAAAACCATCACCCAGCTGTGCAATGCAATCTTAGACAAAAACAGTTTTCTTGTTCACTTGCTGTATGTCACAGGCAGGATGGGAAGCTATAAACACCACTGGGAGTTCTAGGAGGAAAGGGCATGCCTCAATCCCTGTGAGCAGGTAAGACACAAGTGGTTCTATTATAAGAGACAGAAAGATGGGAAAATCAAGTTGCCATCTTTAGATGCCAGTAAGGCTACAGAAAAGCCAGCGTGGTGCAGTGACTTGAATGACTCTATAGTAGTGACTCTGTAGACCTGGGTTCAAATCCCTGCTCAGCTATGGAAACCCATTGAGTGACCTTGGGCAAGTTGCACTCTCTTAGCCTCAGGGGAAACAAAGGCAAACACCCTCTGAACAAATCTTGCCAAGAATACGGCCACCTTAGGGTCACCATGGGTCAGAAATTACTTGAAGGCACACAATAACAATGAAGAGCCACAGAGGAGGAAGAAAGACAGAAAGACTTAAGTGGTGTTGTGTGCCAGCTCCCATTCACTTCAATAAGGCTTGTGTGGGAAGATGAAAGTCCTAACACAACGCTACTCAAAATAGTATTTGTTCTTAGATCAGTGGTGGTCCTTGAGCCACTGGTTTCTGGCCTCTGTTGAGTTTCCAAGAAACAATTCAAGTTAATGGGGACAGATATGGTGCTGATCCTCGGCACGACGGGGGGAAAAAATAATTGCCAGTTCCCAACAGCAGATACCCTGGGAACCACTGTCCTAACAAACTGAACCTCATGTTAATTAACACAGTGGATGCACCATCTGATGTTTTCACAGGTAGATAAACAAGAAGAAAATACAACAAATTGTTCCAGAACAGTCCCTTCCTATTCTCTGTTTCAGTCATTCTATCATTTCCTTTTCAGTCCCTTCCTCCCAGTTTTTCTAACTTCTCCCCATCCACCCAGTCAATTAGCATTCTCTGGCCGCAGGTCATGTTCAGTCCTCACCAATGATGCAGGTCTTCCAGAAAATTTTGCATTGGAATTATTGTTTTCTGAAAAACTGCAAATATCCTAAATAGAGCATCATTTGGCTTTAGCTGAAATGAAATACAGGTACACCCCGTTAACAAAATGTCTGAGAAAGAAGCTTCTTTTTACAAAGTCTTTCAATGCCTGCCTTGCCTTCCTTTCAACTTGTCCTTTGTCTAGCTGGAGTATTTTTAGCAGCACTGACATTCCAGAGACCTTGAGAAACACAAACTTTCAGTGCTGGGTTGCAGAAGCATATCTATAGTAAACAATGCATTAAAGCCCTCCCTGAGCAGCATGCCCCTCTAGTCCATTCAACTGTAGCCACATTTGTCTCCTTATAACAGGCAAGGTAAACAGTAGCTACCTTTGGAATGCCTTACTGAACATATATCAATGGAAAATAGAGATAAGGACACAGCAGATAAGCCCCTTAGCATGTTTTAAAAAGCACAGATCTGTGGACAAAGATTATTAGAAAAGTGGAGGGTGGTGAAAGGAAAAAAAATCATCCCTTTATGCATTTTGGAACAAGCCCTGAAGTGGTCTCTAGAAGATTCCAAATGTTTTTGGATACTCATTCAAGACTTACCAGACCTAGCTGTTTCATTTCACATGTGCTTATCTTCAATTCTGAAAAAAAGTGTGCTGAAACATGTTCAAGATACCCACATTCTCTGTAGTATAGGAACCTATCCCTATTATTTCCATGTTATTTCTGCTCTGGTACCAAAGCTTCTATTAAATAAATTTATGCCCAGGAACGTATCTATTTTACTAACTGAGATATACTTCTATCTGTTTGGCGTGGGAGGGAATAAAACATTGGGGTGGGAGGGAATAAAGCATATTCAATGTAGTTAAATATTATACCCCACCAAATCTAAAGCTGTATGTGGAAATTGTATTTATTAAAATACTTGCCTTTACATTTTTACAGAAACATGTGCTTCCTTTACACTACATGTTTAAATTTAAGAGGCAATGACACTGTAATCAGGCTGAATTTAATGGATGTAGCCAGCTGTGCGTCATACACCGTGGCTGTCCACCGATGTACTTCCAAGAGAATTTAACTCTCTTCCACTGAGTGTCACTGGGGAACCTTCAGTGTTACCATCACTGCCTGCAGAATCATTTACAGTACTTAGTTCAACCTCGCCTAATACTGTTCCGGCATCCATTCCTCATTACTAATGAATTTTATGAAACAAGGGTTTTTTAAGACATTGAAAACCTGTCAGCATGGTGCAGTGGTCGGAGACAAAGTTATGGCATGCCAACTCCACAGCCCTGGATCTTGGTGAACTGAAACTGAGATTACTATTAGCAGATGCAATGTCTTCAGCTAGACAGGGAGAAATCATTTCCTGGGACACATGAAACTAAAGGCTCCTCCAGAGACCAGCTGCTGGACCACTAGGAGGGCGAACTTGAGGCCCCAGCAGGTGTTCAGCAGGAACAGATGTTCCTCTGCAAGAACATAAAGGCACAATAGCCGAGGGGAATGCTCCATAAGTACTCTTCATCAACAATCCCAGGCCCCCAATAGAGAGAAGGTGAACAAAAGAGAAGGGGGAGACAGAGAGAGGGAGAAAAATGTTATCACACCAACCCCTCTAATCTAATATAGTTAATCTTGGAGGCACAGCAAGCTTTTAAGTTGAACATCTGCCAAAAGTAAGAGACAGAAAAGGACTCAGCTCTGTATTAAAGGAAGCAAAGCAGCAAAGAGGGCAGTGAGGAGGGGGTATATATGCAAGGCCTTAGAAGGGAGCACTTTCAAGTCAAAGCAGGATGAATGCTCTGCATCTCAGAAAGTCACACTGGATCCTTGCCAAGCAGGCCAAAGACTGGAACTAATATCCATATATCTCCATATGCTATAAATATACACAAAGGCCTGAATCCCATTGTTAGTCCCACCCACTCAATCAATGGGAATTTGGTTAAGTCAACACTTATGTAAGTTCCCATGACTCTATGAGTCTGCTGTAGTTGAGATGAACAATAGAATGTGGGCCATAGTAAGAGAGAGAAGTATCCCTGCATAAGTGTCTGTGTGCGCATATGTGTGTCAGTTTCAGAGAGTTAAAATTTTCAGACTGCAAGTCCCAGAATCCTTCAGGTTTTTGTTACAAGTCAACATATTTTTCTTCATCTAAAAGCTATTCGAGCGAACACGTCTCATAGGTTGAAGGGAGAAATGAGATCATACTTCATAAGCCCTCCCCTGAAAACTAAGCTTGGGAAAGTTACTTGCTAGATTACAACTCCCAGAATCCCTGAGCCAGAATACAAGTTTTTTTTCCCCAAGCTCCCGTGTGTATACAGACAGAGATTTTAATCACATACAGGCACTTTAGAAATCAACAGCAGAAGAACACGTCAAATATACTAAGCCATTTCCATCTGCTTGATTGATTTCCCCCTTTCTTTCCATATAGGACCCACATACTTGCAAGTCACACAAGGAAGAAGAGACACCAAAAACAAGAGAGGGACTTATTTTTATTTAATGTTTCCTAACTATTTCACATTAATTTTATTGAAAGGTTGAGGAGTTTGATTTCACCCCAACCCGACTGGATTCTGGCTCCTTGGAGCTCACAGATATGCCAACATAAATCTGGCCTGACTTGTCCTTTTGCACTGGCTCTAATTCAGTGTCCATTAAGAGAGAGCCAACAGTCAATCAAGGGGGAACTCCTGGTAGAGACAAGGAACAGAACAGAAAAGAAGAAAAGCAGCTGAAGAAGTAAGTAGGAGTGCTTTATCCACTTCGTTTTTCCACAGATTTCCTTATTTATTTATGCTTTGTATGGGTTTGGGGTGCCTCTTAGTTGGGCAGGTTGAAGCCTTCAGTTACACAACTTTGTAGCAGCTTCAGAATGAAGCCATGGCTCTTGGCAGTACGAGGCAGTTCCACTGCCATACCAAGCCCTTATGCCCCTGATGGAGGAGTCTGCGGCCTCAATTTGTCAGCCCGGGTCTGCCTCACGGGAATGGGGAAATGGCAGTCCTATAATCCTGTTCTCAGCCTATCAACACAAACACCTTCACAACAAACCTCTTCAAATGCACATCTATGTCTTGGTTAGAGAGATCTGACACCCAGTGACTGTACTGGTACTGCACACTTATTGTTCTCTGTTATTAAATACGGTGAGACAACACTTTAAAAACCTATGAATACGAGGCTTATAAAACAGTATTTCTACTACAAGATAAGGAAATGAGGACAAAAGCCAGACTAGAACCAGTCTTCAACCAGAATAAAACCGCCTTGCACACAGTCACACCCTGACTATATATGACAAGTAAGAACCGCTTCCAGGGAACAAAGGTTTATAAATCAAGAGCAGAGGGAAGGGATTAAAAGGTTGTCTCTTCTCTTTTTTTCTTTGTTGTTTGTGGATCACAATGGCTAACACAAATACTAATGGAAGAGTAAAAAAGCAAAAAGAAGAAACACAGACCAATCCTCTGGACATTTTAGGAAATATCCAGAATAAATTGGTTATGCTACATCAAGGGAAACCTGGATTGTTTTAAGAATACCCATATCACTCTGTTGCAGCAAAAACTTTAACAAGTTGTGTAGCTCCCTAGCAATGAACTGTTCTACTACACTGTAACATTTTGTGGACTACAGTCTGTTTATATGGATGACAGCTCAAAAGCATGCAGTGTTGTTACCTAGAATTTCCAGTATACATGGTAGGATCAGAGGAATGCAGTGAGTCAGTGAGAAAGTCAATGCAGATAGTTCTTAAAATGACTACTTTTTATCTTATTATCACGACCATTCACAAAACTGGTGCTGACAAACATCCTGGCATTAGGTAGATAAGCCAATTAGCACATGTAGTCTGATAACAAAATCCTGATTCAGACCTTAATGATAGCCTGGAAGCTCCTAATTAATTGTAACCCTGCAGTTTCTCTCTGTCTCCTTTTGAAGTTTCTTTGCCCCACAGCTTAAGGTCAGTAACAAAAGAGCCATGGGAGACCAAAGTACTTCCCACTGGTTTTTGAATACCACCATCTATTATTTTGTGCAGTGTGGTGGAGTGCTTTGAGCACTGAACTAGCGCTTTGGAGACCAGGATTCAAACCCCCACCCAGCCACGGAAGCCACCACCCCGGCACGTCACACACTCAGCCCCAGAAAACCCTGTGACAGATTCACCTTAGGGTTGCCATAAGTCAGAAACACCCTCTTGGGTCCCCAAAGATGCCATTTTGTTCTTGTTTTTCATCTTCACATTGATTCTGACTCATGGGAACCTTATCACAGGGCTTTCTTGGCAAGATTTATGCAGAGAAGGTTTGCTGTTGCCTCCTTCTGAGGCTGAGAAAGTGTGATTTGCTGAAGGTTACCCAGTGGGACTCCAGGGCTGAGAAGGGATTTCAACTCTAGCCTTTCAGACTCAGACTCTTTTTCACCGTAAAAAGGGGAATCTGAGGGTTGCAGCCCACTCTTTCCTTAGACCAAACTACTTCAACCTGTTGGTTTTCTAACCGCAGTGCACTTCTGCAGTCTACACAGAAAACAAGCAGGCCAGTCTCTTTGCAAAATAATATGTTGTTGTTCCACACCTTCAAGTCATTTCCAACTTATGGTGACCCTAAGACAAACTTATCACAGTTTTGTTTTCATTTTGTTTTGCAAGATTTGTTCGGAGTGTCTTGCCTTTGCCTTCCTTTGAGGTTGAGGGAGCGTGATTAACCCAAGGTTACCTGAAGGTTTCCATGGCTGAGTGAGGATTCAAATCTTGATCTCTGGAGTCATAATCCAATGCTTCAACTACTACACCTGGCTTCTGACCCAAAGTAACTCAGAATTTTATAGATGAACAAAGACCTTGATCTTGGGACTCTGAAGTTGAAGTACAAGACTGTAAGCCAAGGGTAAGCAACTTGGTGCCTGCTAGATGTTTTTGGCTACAACCTGAGTATTAGCTATTCTAACTGGGATTTATTAGAGCTGTAACCTTCCAGATGTAGAGGACTGAATGTTACAAACACCTACTCTAATCACTAAACAATTGGCTAGATAATGTACAGGATATAAGGAATGTAAACCGCAGAATGGTTGTTATGGTTTGAGTGATAGACCAGGACTCTGGGATACCAGGCCTTGAATCCCTGCTCAGTCACGAAAATCCAGCGGATCACCTTGGGCAAGTACCACTCTCACAGTCTAAGGAGAAAGGCAATGACAAATAGTCTCTGAATAAATCTTGCCAAGAAAACTCACCAGAGGTTGGAGTGGACTTATAAAGCATATTAACAAACAAACTGCAATCCTGAGAGCATTTATCAGGGAGCAGTCTTCATTGAACACGGTGCAACATGCTTATGAGCAAATGCACGTGTGCTCATAAACAGTTTTCAAGCACTGACTGAACAGAAGCATATGACCAATTCATTATAAACATCTGATTCCCCTTTTTGTCTTCCAGCCCATGGCCAGTTAAAAGCCATATTTTTGCTTGAAGAAAGCAAGAGCTATTTTGCCATTCAGAAGCTGAAACTTCAGCCTTCTCCTAGTAATACGTCATCTAGGTTCACAGAACAGGAAGCAATAATTTAGACTGGAATGTAAAATGAAGGCTCTTACTGTTTGTTCAGATGACTCATACAGTGGCCTTGCTCTACAGAACACTTCCAAAATATTTTGGCAATACCTCACAAATAAAAAGCATGTTTCCTTCATGTCCAGCAGGTTTTTAAATACAGCAAGATGATCTCTTGTTTGCAGGTTCACAGGTTTTAAACCTGCCCCAGTAGAAAAGGTTTGGTGCTGCACAGTCACAGCTGGAACAATCAAAATTTAGAATCCCCTTCCCATTTTGCAAGGCAAACCTAATTCTCTAAGTAGAACTTTCAGGAGATAGCAGCGAAGAAAATTCCCTCACCCTGCCTGAAGACCCTAATTAATGTGTAAAGATGGAAGAGAAAGTCCTATTAATTGAATTTTTGAAAAAGAATTTATTTAGTTTGTTATCTGCAGAACTATTAATAAAAGGGTTCCTGTCAGTGGAAATCACAAATATTAGCTTCTTCTTCTTCTTCTTCTTTTTCTTTTCCAAAATAAAAATAAATAAAGGCACTTCTTTAAAAATGCAAATGACTAAACCTCATCTTTTAATTGTAAAGCTGCCTTGAGTCCCAGTTTTGGGACAGAAGTGGGATATAAATAAATACAACAATACAAAGAGATGCTTCATCGAAGGGAGCAATATGAAAAAATGTATATTTTTTGTATATATAGTTGAATAAGAAAACATTTTGAAAACGGCATGAATGTCTGTGAATGAGGAAGGGGATCTTGCCACCATATGCCAAGCTGGTGCTGACCAGAATGGTTCTGCAAATATGAGATTTTCACATCCCTAGTAAGAAACAGAGAGCCAGTGTGACGTAGTGGTTTTGACCTTCAGTGTGTCAAACACTCTCAGACCCAAAAACCTCCGATATGTTCACCTTAGGGTCACCATAAATCAGAAGTGACTTGAAATTAACAAGTAATAAACCTGTGTAGCAGCTAAACAGAGAGTATATGAACCCACGTTAACACAGCTACTTCTCTGGAAAAATCTTCAATATGTGGGATAATAGTTAGTAATGGTTGTGAAAGGGTTGGCTGTTTTTGTGCCCTTCAACCTGCCAAAATTCCCTGAGCAATGTTTTTTCTACCCCCTGGAAAAGAGGATGAAACACCCTTGTTTCAAGAGTCTTCCAGGAAATAGAATACACCTTTTAAAATAGACGGCATTCCCCAACACAAACTGTTTAACATCAAAGCACCTATTCTGCAACACCAGAAACAGACTTCATGGCTACTTTCATTTCTTAAAGGCACATTTTTGACTGTCCATGTGGCCCCTGCAAGGTTCCAGGATGTAAATAGGTCCAAACCTCCTGCAGTAGCCCATCTCTGAATTTGAGGGTTGGACTGGAACTTCACAGATCAAGTTGCCACTGAACCATGAAAAATGCTGAGTGATCCTGGTCTGGTCACTCTCTTTCAGCCTGACATATCACACAGGGTTGCTGTAGGAGCTCCACCTTGAATTCACTGAGAGAAAAGCAGGATCCAAATGTCACCAATAAAAAAATGAATATGGCTGGCCCTCTATGTCCCTAGATTCAACCAACCAGAGCTCCAAAACATTCATGGGAAAAAAAATTCAAAAAGCAAACCTTGATTTTGTTGTGCACTAAGCTCTATGCTGTAACCTCCTGCCAGTTTCACAGATCCTCAGGCTTTCTCCAGCGCTTGTTCGTTTGCCATTTTACATAAGGGACACAATTTTACTACACTATTGCATATAATGGGATTTTGGTATCGGGGTGTGTGTGTCCTGGAACCAAACCCTAGAAGATACCAAGGGCCCACTGTATTCCATAACTGGAAGATTACTACTGAAAAGACAGCATAGGAAAGTGACATGTCAGTGGCATTTAATGAGTATGTAGGAACTGCATAAGTGGGTAAAGAAATTCAGAAGTAGCGGCTGTACAACTAAGGGGGGGCAGAGCTTTACATATCACCATTTGTGGTAACTGCACATGGCCAGCATGAATAATAGTCATTTGCTGCATCCAACTGAGGTTATAACACTGTGCATTTGAGGACATTATAATCCACAGAAGAATACACTGAAAATAAGTTTGTTAGTCCTTAAAATGATACTCCAGTCTTTAACAGCAGACCAGAGCATGAAAGAAACCAAAGGTGGCAAATTAACAGTTGCTACCAAATTCATTCCTTCTCTACCCTCTGGGACAGCCTCCTTCAACATTTTGGAAGCCTCAACAGTGGTACCCTTGATTTTTGTTTTGTTTTGTTTCTGGTTACTTTCATGCTGTTAATATTGCCCAATAATCTGATGGTTTGCCCAATGAGAGAGGACTGGTTTTTGTAATTTAAATGATTTTATTGTTAACTTCTGTTGTTTGTTTTTAAATTTATGAAGCAAACTACTTTTTTTTTTAAGTCTTTGAAATGACATGAGTTTCTCTGCCATTAAACAGGGTAATATGGAAGATCTAATCAAACTCAGAGGTATAGGGATTTCATAAACTTTCCTGTAACACATTGAACATAAAAGCAAGCAGGTGTTTTCCAGACACACACTCTTTTAAACTTTTCTGACTCTCAGATGGGACAAGAATGCTTTGGCCACAAACACTATCACTGTGAAATTGGCAACGAATAAAAAAATAGGGTAGTAGGTAATCAAAGGGGAACACATATGCCAACTTTCTCTGGTTACAGATGTCCCTCTCTCAACACGCAAGCAAGGTTTTACTTCTGCTTTCCAAAAATATCAATGATCGTTTGATTCTCTTGGGGTTGCTGGAATGCCCAGAGAGAGCAGATTCATCCTATGAAAAACTGTTGTGACATTTAAAGCAAATACTTTAAATGTGTATCAGTGCCTGATATACCGATATCAGCATACTAGGGATAGGAAAGAATTTCATTTGGTTCTTCCTTTTTTATATACGTAAGAATTTCCTAACATTCACAAATTTATTCTTACTGTTGATGGAAAAGTACCTGAACATTAAGAGAAAAATACAGGATAATACGCCCCTGACAACTTGCTCTTTTGGTGCTTCCAAATTATGGACAAGTTCCATTAATGCAACATGGGGTCTGTTCTTTCATCAGTTCTTCTTGCCTAAGGAGGTTTGCTTGCGACTGCTCACACACAAGGTCCCAAGTCTTGCACTGACCATGTGCTGCTTGCAAAGCAAACAGGAAAGGAAGGCGCCAAGCCAGCTGAGAGACTTTAGCAGTACACACATGGTCAGTCCCAAGGTCTGTACATTGCACATTATCTGTACAAGGTCTGTACATTGTACATTATCTGTACAATAGATGGGTTCAGCTTTTCAACCAATTCTGCTTTCTGACAGTGCTTCTGTCCCTAACCTGTCAGATAACAGAGAATCCTGTAAATGAAGGAGAAAGCAAAACTGAGAAACTCACTCCATCTGGGAAGAGGTCTTTTTGAGTTTTCAAATTAAAAGTCTATCTTTGGTGGATTCGACCATATTTTCAGCAGAACTTGGGAAATTACTTTTTAAAAGCAATTTGTTTCATTATTCATTGCAAAGTTATCTCAGTCATCTGTTGTCATTACTTGTTACTATGGTGGAAACAAAATAGTTAACTACACCACTTGTCATGATGCTCCTTGCTTTTACATTATTTTCTGTTACTCTCTTGAGGAAACTCAAGGAAACCCAATACTTCACTTCAACCACAAGGACCAAATTCTATGCCATTTTCAGCCCTGGCTATAGAAATTGGGGCACAGAGTTCTGTTGCTGGATTTGCTGCAATTAAGGGGTTTACAGGACAAGTACAACTGTATTAATCCTGCAATTCCAAGTGTGTATTATACAACAATCATGCTAGCAGCAGTTTTATAGTGCTCCACGGAAAGTATTTTACTGCCAAACACACATGGAGGAAAAATCAGACAAAACAAGGGGACTTCCCACAATAAGTCGCAATGAAAACTCAGGCCATCTGATACTGGAAGGAGATTTGACTCCAGATAGGCTAAGTAACAGGATTTGCAGAGAAGAAAATATACCAGAGAGCCGGCTTAACCCTTTCCTCCTGTGCCTCCGAGCCACTTTCCCATTTTTAATGAGGAACACTCAGCCAAATTAGGCTGGGAGAAAAAGGGGTAGGTTTCCAGGGCGAAAAGAACGGATGGGGAAGGGGTTAAGTTGTTGTTGTGTGCATTCAAGTTGTTTCTGACTTACAGCAACACTAGAGAGAAACTTAGGGTTTTCTGGGGGGGGTGTGATGTGCCCAAGAACGTCCAGTGGGTTTCCATGGCCAAGAGGAAAACTGAGTCCTGGTCTCCACGCTGGCTAAATACTCCCCTGCAAATGCATATCTTGGCTTTGAGCTTCAGCGGTAAACAGGAAGTGGGGGAATCTGATAAACACTCTGCCAGATACCTAATTCGTCCTCTTTTGTGTACATGTTGCCTCTGGTGTATTGCTTTTAATGCACACATACACTTGCTTTCAATCCCAATATTACCCTTTTCAAATTCTCTGTTCCATATTCTATTAAGCTATTGGCTGAAATCACACAATGGAGGGAAATGGCTGAGACAAGACAGCACACATCTTTTCATAAAAATGAAAAGAAAATCTCCTGTGCCTCCTTCCCTTTCTCTCTTTCTTCCTTCCTTCCTTCTTTTCTTCCTTCCCTTCCTCCCTTTTTCTCCTCCTCCCTCTGCACCTCTTCGCTAATTTCAAAGTTCAAATGGGGAGAAAACAGATTACTCCAACAGAGTGGCAATAATGCTCTTTGGCCTGGATAAAGTTTTGTCAGCTAACCAGAGATTTTAACAGAGAAAAGGAGAGTTTGCCCCTACCTTTATTTAGGATACAAACTGTGTGGGGTGGAGAGTGGAAAAGACAGTTCAGGACTTTCAGATAAAGGGGCTACGAACTTAAATCAATCAAAAGGTACTTTGCAGCTGGCTGGTCTTTTTTCTTCAATTGACTTCTTTTTCCCAGCAATGAGGACAGTGGAAACAAGGGGAAAACACAGTGAGATTACAAATTAAGCATCCCAAAACACCCCACACTGTCTGGATATTCCTCCCCTTCTCCTCCGCCCACTACTATAAACTTCCATGAACAAGGCAAAGTATTTGCATAATATATGGCCAACCTGGAAGCACACTTTATAATGAAAGCACCACCACCTTTTTGTAGCTCTTAAGGCTGGTTTCCCCTGTCTCCTCAAACCCTTCAAGAACTCCATGGAAAACCTGGAAGTCATTTCTGCTCTCAATTTTTGGCAAGTTTTCAGCTGGCTTGAGGTTGGTGAACAGATAGCTTCAGATCTGCAAGGCAGGAAACTTTCCCCCGTACTTCTCAGAGCTCCCCAGCCCTGGTTTAAAGCAAGAGTGAATCAATTACAAAGATGTTCTCAGGGATTGCAAATGGGTGGGAAACAGGGTAGGACCAAAAACGCCAACATTTATTAGTTATAACACTTAACCGCCAATAACTAAATCTTAGGAGAGTCACTGCAAACTTTTATAGGGCAAAAACATATTAAAAAGGAATGAGAATGACCAAATAATGGTGTTAGGTACAAGGCAGGAGATCAGCTAGGAAATCCCTTAGGGTAACATGGGGCCTCCAGGAGGACTAGAAGGACTCCTTCTATATATATTTACCTGGGCTTTAAGTTCATCTTCTGAAGCTCTTCTCCAGGTGACTCCACCAAATGAAGAGTTCTTTGGCTACTATGAAGAAGCCTTTCCAGGCATTGCAAACTATTTGTGGAATGTTTGTTTTTAAGGCTGGATTTATTTTTATTTTATTATGACCCATACCTATGTGCTTAAAAATAGCACTCAAGGCGACTAAAAATAAAATTACATAAAAACAAACAGTTAAAAGATAGAAACAGGGCAAAAGTAAGAAACAGCCTCCCTTGAATTAAAAAAACAAACAGCTAGATGTCAAAGGCTTGTCTAAATAAAAAGGACTTTGTCAACAGTTTTCAATCCTCACAATGCTCTCATTAATGATTTTCAAATCATTAATATCTTGCCATTTAATAAAGTAACATACTACATTTTGTCAGCAATTTGATGACTAAACAATTAATTGCTAAACAATTAACAATTTTCCAAACCATAGTGCAATTTAAATTCTTCAGTATTATTACCAAGATCTGTTACAATCTTTCTGACAAATCATGCTAGAGATCTGATGGCTTAGGGGGAAAAAATGGAAAAAAATCTGGGAAAAAACATAATCCCCAGATTTTACAGATTTTCAGTGGAAATGCAGAACAAAATCTGATGAAATATTTTCTGTTTTGGATTGAGTGAAACACTGACATTTTGGTGAGAAATCATGGCATTCCTTACAGGACTAATTTCAAACTCTTGATTTTGTACTCTTGGTTCATAAATCTTCAAGTTATTCAAGCTCTTCATTAACATAATGTGTTCATTCTGCTCACAGAAGAGAATTACGGTTCAAATTCTCTCCTTCCCAACCCCACCCTGCATGTTTATAAATCTGTTGACAGAAACACATGCAAGAAAAGACTACATTTGGATGGAAACATCCCAGACATCTGGTCACCCAGACTCTTGGAAATTTGATGCTGGTGAATACTTTTAGAATCTCTATTCAAACTCATTTGGCAAATAGGGAAATAGTTGTTTAGGAAAAACCTTGTATCTGATAATGTGCCTCAAGGACAACAATGTTTAAAATACACTTTTAAAAAAAAACACCTCTGCTCCCATTTTTAAAAAACAAATTTTTTTACTTTTATTTTAAAGGAAATCTCTCTGGGTGGCAATTAACTCTCTGAGGCTGTTTTGTGAATTATGTTTCAGCCAGTCAGTCACAAGCTGGAAAAAGAGGCACGCACCAAAAGCAAAAGCCCCAGAGCGATATGTTTTTCGCTCCAAGAAACTATTAAACAGAAGTGCTGTAGTCAGCTAGATCCTAAAGATCGCAAATACCAAAACAACAAAATCTTTAACAGAGAAGAGCTGAAAACATCAAAAAGCTGGAGAAAGAACTTCAGAGAATAGCAACTATTGAATTGATCTTTCGAAACACAACAAAGGCCTTCTGCCTAGACTATGGATTGAGCACTGTTGTGCTAAACCAAAGTAGAAGACATTTTACAGCAAAAGAACAACACACACACTATTTCCAACAGGTTTTTGCATGTGCATTTATAGGCAGAAGTAATTGTTTAATATAAAGAGTTAACATATTGCTGTACCAGGGAGGGAAACTTCATACGGCCCACAGGTCCAATCTCAACCCGAGACATTCAATTATCCAATTCATAGCAGTGTGCAGGCAACTGCCACCTTCCTGTACATTCCCCTTGGAGGCTAGCCTAAAGAGGTACCTATGTGAGTTGTCCACCTGTCACACCATTGCCGTCAAAGGTGGGTACTTCTACCCGTCCCAGTGTTATGGCCCCATAGGTGAGGATCTTCTAGATGCTCTCATGCTTCCTGTGCAAGACTTTAGTTTCATAATCCTACCACTCGACATCACCTACTACCACAGAAACACGGTCTGAACTCATCCAAACCGATAGCAGTATTATAGCATTCTCAAAGGTACAAATGTATAATACAAAGATAAAACAGAAGTTCAACATACAGATTACTTATTTAATGCATCTAAATCCTATCTGACCCTAATTCTCATTCATATGTTTCTGAGACTCCTGTCTCTCCCTCTTTCACTACCACATACTCAGTATTTTTAAAATCCCATTCAAACATTCAGCCAATCACCAGCTATTCCCAACATTCTATACTCTCCCTCCCTCCCAATAGATCCTTACTTTATTACATATAATATATAGCACATAGATAATTGTTACCTTAATTTCTCTAATAAACGCACCTTTTTTAAAAAAACCCTGAAAACTGTAACATCAGAACTATTTTCACTGCCGTTGTTTTATCTTGTTTCCAAGAAGCTAGAGAGCCTTTAAGCAGCAATCCAATGACCTTAATTTGACAATCTGCAGACTATTCCCTTCCCCCCATATTTTCCTTGCCAATCTTTTTTTTTTTTTTAAATTTCTCCTTGATGAAGAAATTTGTGATTTCAATAGCCTGCACAGAGATGTTAGTGCCTTTTTGGTTGGCATAAAAGAGGCAGTGCCTTAATAGAGATTTCAGGATTTGCCTATCATTAATAGGAGAAAATGACATTCCCTTTCTGAGTCTGCCATTTCTCTCTCTTCCTGGTATCTCTTCCCTGTTCCCCAATATAAGAAAGTTCTGCTGAACATGTTTTTATCATCAACAACAAAAAGCGATCTGACAAATTAAGGTTTGACTGCTGTTATTGTTCTAATAACAACTTTTCACAGAGCAAATTGTAATTTGGCCCAAGGATAGGCAAAGGAAATCAAAAAGCATCCTCTGATGTTGTGGAAAAGAGACTAAAGCCCTACTTGAATGTTGCCTTTAGAATCAATTACAACATCGGCAGAAGGAAGGAAACCAGACCTGACCCCATAATTGTGGCTTTGCTCACGCAACAAGCAATGAATCTAAAGGACAGCCTCCTGATGTTATTGCTGTTGCGTGCCTTCAAGTTTCCAACATATTGTGACCCTAAGGCAACTCTATCCCTGGGTTTTGTTGGCAGGATTTTTTCAGAGGTGGTTTGACATGGCCATTTTTTAAAAACTGAGTGTGTGACTTGCCCAAGGTCACCCAGTGAGTTTTCATGGCCAAATGGAAACTCAAACCCCAGTCTCCCTGACTCTCAGTCCCCTATTCAGACCACTACACCTTACTGGCTCTTGAGCCTCCTTAAAAGTAGCTGCTCTTCACATACTTCTGAATTCAGATTTTCAAGGTTATTCCTGATGCCAGGAGTTTTTATGCACCAATGCTCTCCGCTTGAGATGTGCACTTTTTCACAGGAGCAAAGGCATGGAGGAGGGAGGGAAGGGGGCAGGTGTGCTTCTCTTATTGTGCATTTATTTAGAATGCCTGCACAGGGCACAGGACTGTATTTCTATGCCTGTCACAAATTCTATACCCTCAGAAATGAACTGTGCTGAGTCCAATTGGATTTACTCCAGGTAAATACTCTAAAGGCACCAGATCCCATCTAATCTTGGAAGCTAAACAGGGTAAGCCCTGGTTAGTACTTGGATGGGAGACTGCCAGCAAATATCAGGTGCTGCAGGCTATGGCCATTTCCGCACTAGTCCCTCCCTAAACTGCAAACCCGAGGATTCCATAGGATGTTGAAAGTGGAATAATAGCACTATAACAGGCTAGTGCAGAAATGGCCTGTATTTCAGAGGAAGGAACTAGCAAACCCACCTCAGAGTATTCCTTGCTTAAGAAAATCCTATGAAATCAGTGGAGTCGCCATAAGTCAATAGGTGATTTGAACGCACATACACACACATATCTGTACATTTTATCTGGTAAGCAGTAAATCCTGCTGAACTCAGTGGGGCTTACTTTTAAGCACACATGCACCAGATGGCACAGTAAGTGACAGCTCTGGATATCCTCAGGAAAATCTCACCTTCAACAGGACCTCAACAGGTAGCATTTATTCAACCCATGACTGGGTGCCTGCTTTTGCACCTACTAATCTGTGTCACAGGGGTTGTAATATGGACCTAACCTGCAGGGGCTGGAGTAAGGACAACAGCAAGCTAATGTACAAGCAAAACTATTGTACGCAGACAGCAGTAAGTATTGCTAAAAGCCATATCAAAATAATTTTTACAGTCCTGCAAGTTTAGCATTTCTATTGGTTTTTTCAAAGTGGAAAAAATTACCAGTAGAACAAAGTTTTCATTAAATGTTTTCATGCACTATTTGTCAAAAATAACTCAGAACTGACACATATGTCTCCACACTAAGGAAAGCTTAAAACTGCATCAAAGAAAGCTAGATTCTTTGCATTTGTTCCACCTATGCAAACTGAATACATCTGTACAGCTTCTAGTGTGTGTGTGTGTACACATAGAGAGAGACAGAGAGCGAGAGAGGGAGCGCTCATAGAAACCTTCAGCTAGCATGGCCAACGGATTTCTGGGGATTTCAGAGAACTGCAGTCTAAAAAAGTTGCAGTCTAAAAAAGCCTTTCCCAAGGCATGATTTCTAAGACCACAATAACTTATTATGTCTATAGCAAGGATGGGAATCACTGAGGCCTTCCAGATATTGCTGAATTACAACTTTTAGCATTCTTCATCACTGGGTATGTTGGCCTGAGCCAATCAAAGCTGCAGTCAAATCAAATCTGAAGGACCACACCCTTACCATTCCTGTAGACTCTACACTAACTGGCAGCTGCCCCTCAGGGTTTCAAGGGAATAAATTTGTGAGCTCTGGAAGACCTAACACAGGCTCTTTCTTTGTGTTTCACTTTCTGCAATTATTCTGTAACTTTTACTATCTTGCAGAAATTATTCTTGCTTCGTCTATCATGCAAGGAGGCAAAAAGTTTTGCCAGGCACTGAAGCTCCTCTCCAAACAGCTGGGAATTCTTACAGACAGAAGTTTCTTGTTGTTCCTGGAGAGTTACAGTTCTTCAACACTACACAATTATAACATTATGATTCCATTTTAGCTACCATGTCTGTATCCTGTAGAATCCTGGAGGCACTGGAGCCTTCTGGCTGAGAATTCTTAACTTTGTTGCTGTTGTTCCTGTGTGTCTTCAGGTCGTTTTCCAACTTATAACCACACCAAGGTAAACTTATCATGGGGATTTCTTAGCAAGATTTTTCAGAAAGAGTGTGACTTGCCTAAGGTCACCCAGGGACTTTCCATGGCCAAGAGAGGATTAGAACCCTGGTCTCAGTGCTAAAACTACTACACCACACTGGTATAAACTAAAAATCCCAGCCTACCAGAGGATGGAACCAAGACAATTAAAATGGAATCACAGCACTATTAACTGTGTAGTATGAAAGGACCTCAGAATTAGCCCAATACTTTCCAAGCTATTCAGAGTTTCTGCATAGGGACTAGAAACATGGTGTGCATTCTTTTGAAATGAACGATGAATTAAATTTTCTGGGCCATGGTTATCACCTTCTGTGCTTCTTTTACATTTGTAAGGCAAACTAGTATGCCTGTGCCATCTCTTCTGTAAGCACTAACACAGAGCCTAACCTTATGGTTAAGGGCTAATTCTGCTGAAGCAACTCAATCTGGTGTAAACTGCTGAGTGCCTGTTTAAAGCTGTAGGCTCCTCCCAGCAAGCAGGATGAGTTCAGTTTTTACCCTGCTAATCCCCATGCGAATAACAGAAATCGTAATGAACAGCAAAAATGGTAATGAATAACCATCAGTTTTGGCTACAGGTCTTGCTATTCAGGCTTTCTTTTTTTAGTTAATAATTTGCTTGTCATATGTGGTTGCAACACAACACCACTGAAAGGGGATCGCTAATCCTGTTGGCATGGAGAGGACTCAGCTGAAAGCAGTCACTCCCACACCCCGCCCCACCACACACCTCTCTCTGCCAGCCTCTGATGTACACAAAGCCTTCTGCGACTGCCCTGTCCCAAGCGGCTGCTGCACCAGAAAAACACCATGGGTATTCGATTGCAATGGTGTTAAGACTAGTTCGTCCAAGGGTTTCTTGCTCCTGAGCCTTGCACAAAATACCAAAGGACTAGGCCTTTAAAACTATGATAGTTTCCTTGGAAGGATTCTTTTTTCCTTGTACAAACACTGTGTTGCCCACACTCCAAAGTCCATTGTCCTATTAGACCAAGCAAAAAGACATAATATTAGCTTGTACAGAGTACTGTGCACCTTTTGCATTAGCTCAATATAGGTATTTACTCTCTAAGAAAGGCAGAAAAGATCTGGTAGGAGCAGAAGGGAAAAACAAGCGGGCACAGAACAGTCGCTGTAGCCATCAGTAGGTGCCAGGGCAAACGCAGCAGCTGGTCTTGACTGAACCCAAACAACATTTCATAGGCAGTTTAGAGATATTCTGAAGCCTTCTGTCAGCTCCTCTGTCGCAACCAGCAGACAAAAGTGGTGGCCTGCTGGTTGTAAACAAAAGTTAACCTGAAACAGAAACTAGACACACACAAACACACACGCCAGGATCAGGAGGTATACAAACACTTCTCAGAAACAGTCATCTGCCTTGGACAACGCTACTGGAAAAATTTAAGTCCTCTACAGCAAAAGTCATGGAGATTTCAAAAATGCAAATACAAAGGAGCCAGGGACTGCCGTAAGGGATTCTATGCAGAACTGACATTTGCTGTTCCCAGAAAGCATTAAACTGGGGGCACATCACTAAATATGATCAAAAAGGCATTAGGGGAAAAAAGAAAGAGATCGAAACCCTACACAGGCAGGCCCCAATCCTATTCATATTTACTAGTCAGAAGCAAAACCTCAATAGCGCTCAATAGAGTTCACTCGCAGGAAGGAATACATACAAGTGCACCCTTAAGTATTCACAGTTTACTTTCTTTGCAGTTTTATGTATCTGTGCTAAAATTGTACACTGTGCACCACCTCGCACACAAACTGCACAGCTGTTTACATGGAAAAGCACTCAAAACTGCAACAAGGCAGAAGACCGTGCCTCCACACAAACAACAGGGCTAATAAAAGAGCCGCCATGCATTATGTAAATAGCAAGAAAAACATGGGCAGTCTTTTAGCACCACCTCTATCTTAAAGGGCACGCCAAATACATTATGTGACAACACCGCTTGGAACTACATTTCCGAGTTGGTTCTTGCAGAGAAAAAAAGGAAACTGACAAGAGGATTATTCCCATATTGATGCCAGGGAAGAATCTAAACCAGTGACTGGTATTTCAACTTGCTTACACCAGATTGTGGCCTACACTGTGCAAAGGGGGATACGTGGATCCGCACATCTGTGAACGCAGACCAAGGGTACACAAACAAAAGTCTTCTCAAGCATTGTGTGTATACACAGACGAGCGCACATCGCCTTAGGAGTGCCAGGATTAACCGTTTGTTTGCAAAGCAGCCCTGCTCGGATTAGATTTCGGCATGCACAATTCTCAAGACGAACTGGCTTGCAGCAAACCCCATCTGCAACAAGGCGAGAAAGGGGGGAATCTGAGCACAGACAAGCTAATTTTATTTTATTTTTAATGACGTATCTGCTAACCACATTATAGCACACAATGAAAAATACTGCAGAAACAAAGGCAGTATGGACACGCAAAATACTCCTGAGCCAGAACCAAGGCCATTTCCGCACTAGACTGTTACAGTGCTATTATTCTACTTTCAACATCCTATGGAATCCTAAACTGCAAACCCCAGGATTCCATAGGACGTTAAAAGTGGAATAATAGCGTTATAACTGGGGACCCCAGGATTCCATAGGACGTTGAAAGTGGAATAACAGCGCTGTAACTGCAAACCCTAGGATTCCATAGGAGGTTGAAAGTGGAATATGAGTCCTATAACTGCAAACCCCACGATTCCAGAGGATATTGAAAGTGGAATCATAGCGCTATAACAGCCTAGTGAGGAAGGCTAACAAGTTGCAAAAGGGGGTCCCGCAGGGAGAAACACTTTTAAATATATATATATATTTATCTCGATACAGGGATAGATGTGGGTCTCGACTCACCTCCCCTGCCAAGCCGTACCGATCCCCGCTGCAACGGGCCGGCATTCGGCCCATCAAACCCCCATGGTGGCGGCTCCGGCGGTGAGGGAAAAAAGCTTTGCGGGGCTGCTCTTTGTTCAGTTGCCGGCTTGCTCCATGGTTTCGGCGGCGGCGGCGGCGGAGGAGGAGGAGAGGCGGCGGCGGCGGCGGCCGAAGGTGCTGCCGGCTCCCGGATCTGCCGCGGCGTTCATGGCTCCATGGCGGGGGGCTGGAGAGGGGCGAAGGGCAGGGAAAGAGGGTCCTCCGGTTCAAGCAGGGAGAAAGGGAAAACCTGGCCCTACTGTCCCGGGGTGCTTCCCGCTCCTCCTGCTGAGGGGGAGCCAAAGCGCCCTGCTTTGCCGTGAGGGAGAAGGGAGGGAAGAAGAAAAAGAAGGCACAAGGGCAAAAGGCAAAAGAAAAAAAGAAAAAAAAGGAGGGAAGGGGGAAAGGGGGAGGGCGGAGAAACGAAAACAAGAGACGGAGGGTGAAGCGGAGAGCCAGCCGCTGGGGTGGGGGGAGCAGGGGAGGGAAAGAAGCGCCGGCTGCCGGGCCACAAGCGCCGCCGCCGCCGCCGCCGCCTCTTCCCCCGGCTGCCGGGAGGCTCCTCCTCCTCCTCTTGCGCGCAAAGGCGAGCCGGGCCGAGGCGCGGGAGAGGGGCGAGCGGGGTCTCGCTCTTGGAGGCGGAGGAGCCCTGCGGGGGGGGGGTCCCAGAGGAGGAAGGAGAGGCGGGGGCAGCTGGTCGCCCCCCCCCAGCAGTACTCACCTGTGGAGGTTGGACACGGGGGGGGGGCGAAAAACCCGCCCGGGTTAGGCTTCGCGCCTCAGAAGCAGTGCCGTGTAGCTGAGGGAAAGGGAGGAAGAAGTGCAGACGATAATTTCTGAGCGGGAGAAAGGATGAGGGGGGGTCTCGCTCTTGGAGGCGGGGGGGGCCGGGGGGGTCCCAGAGGAGGAAGGAGGCGCGGGGGCGAGCTGGCCCGCCCCCCCAGCAGTACTCGCCTGTGGGGATTGGATACGGAGGGGCGAAAACCCGTGTTGGGTTAGGCTTTACGCGTCGGAGCCGGTGCCGTAAAGCTGAGGGAAATGGAGGGAAAGGCAATGATAATCATTTCTGAACGGGACTTATAGAGGGTTTATAGTGCTGCCTTTCTCCTGTTTTGGGAGGCTTATACCGCCGCGTTGTTGCTACTGCGTGCCTTCAAGTCACTTCTGAGCGATGGCGACCCTAAAGTGAACCTATCGTGGGGTTTTCTTGGCAGAATTTGTTCAGAGGGGGTTTCCCCTTGCCTTCCTCCGAGGCTGAGAGAGTGTGACTTTGCCCGAGGTCGCCCGGTGGGTTTCTGTGACCAAAGGGAGCTTCGAAGGCTGGTCTCTCCGCGTCCTAGGCCAACAAGCAACACAGTGCGCCGTGCTGGCTCACCCTGCGGTGTCGTAACCTCCAACATTTTAGGGATCAAAACTGGGACATGTCCAGCGGAGGGACATCAGAGCGCTGTTAAGGTTGAAAAAGTTATTAATGGAGAGGGACACACAAGCTAGCAGAGGCTGCAGCAGTTTGCTTTTGCCGGAGTCTACTGGAAAGGGCAAGATTCCTTCCCCTCCTCCCTTCTCTCTTGCCGCATTAATGGAGTACAACATGCTGTTGCAGTTCCAACTCACTTTGCAGCAATTGAAGTAAGCTGAGAAGAAAGGGAGAAGGTGGGAGGTGGAGAAGGAATGGGGGCATTTTAAAACCAGCTGGAAAAGTTGGACGACAGAGGATTATTTAGGACTGTTCCTGCCAAATTGGGACATTTGGAGGGTATAAAATTACTATTATTATTTCTGAAGTTCTGAACAGAAAATAGTGGTTTTTATGCTTCTTTCCTAATGTTTTGGCATGCTTATATTGCTGTCTTATTTCTCTGTGGTACTGTTCCGCTTTCCTCTAGAAGCATAGAGAAGGAAGAGACCACAAGGGCCATCCAGTCCAATCTCCTGCCTTACTTGAATACACAAAGCACTCCCAACAAATGGCCATCCAGCATCTGTTTAAAACCCCCCAAAGAAGGTGTCTCCACCCCGCTCCTGGGCAGCGTATTCCACTGTCGAACTGCTCTTACCGTCAAGAAGTTCTTCCTTCCTGTACACTGTCTTGGTGATGAATATACCATGGCATTATAAATCAAATAAAAATAGCAACAACTGGAAGAATAGAGAGGATTTTTTTCCTGTTAATTTCTTTTGATTTTCAGAAGTAGGCTAAAGTGATCTACTTCTTAGGTGAGACTGAAATCCTGTGCATGTTATCAGCAATAAAACCCACTGAAACCTCTAGGTTTTTTTCCTCCCCTGATTAAAAGTATGGTCTCAGGCTGCGAGTGTGCTAAAGATTATTCACAGGGAAGTATGTCCAAGATTACTTAACTGTATGCAACCTCATAGCTAGACTTTGCAACTTCACTCGGAAGTAAATTACAATTTAACTTGCATGACAAGTAAATAAGATGATCGTGAGTCTGGTCCACCTACCTTTAGGATTTATTTTTTTTACTTGACCTGCATGTGCACCTTTAACAATAGCAGCAGAAGTCACATTATTTAGTGAGTGATGCCTTTCCTTCTGTAGTGACAGATGATGGGCAAAGCTTCATCCACTTAATTTCAGTGACTTGCTGCAATTAAAGGCTTGTGCATAAAAGCTAGCAAGCCTGCCTGCTGCAGATTAATGTGTCATTATGTAGTTGTGTTGTCATTGCACATGAGTGTCTGCAGAACTGGAAATGGGTGTTTACGTACATATTTCATTAGGATTAGGAAAGGGGTGGTTTTTTTGCAACCACAGCTCTGGAACTGCTTGCCAATGGAGGTCCACTTTGCCCTTCTATAACGTCTTTTCCATCCCAGTAGATTATTCAAGAGACTTCACATACAGGTTCTAAGTTAGCCTTCCCACAACCTGATACCCTCCAGATGTTTTTGGACATCATCTCCCATTTACTCCAGCCAGAAGAACCAGTGGTTAAAGATTCTGGGTGGTGTAGTATAAAATATATGGAGGGTACCAGGTTTCAGAAGACTGGTATCAGTAATTTGCAGAACAAAGGAGGAGAAAGTGCAACCAATGTTCCATGGATGGCCGCAAAGTTCATTTTTAAATGATTTGTTTAGACCCCCGATTTTGCCCTCATACCCTCAGAGGACTGTGAAGCAATTTTGCCATATTTTTGGCCCCCTCGAGGTTGTTCTAGGCTGAGGAGGTTCTTTTTCCAAAACTTCTACTTTTCTTCTTGGTTTGAAGAAGGCCTGTTCTGGCCTTTTCTTCCCAAAGGGGATTTAAAACATGGCAGAATTACTCTTCACACCCTCCAAAGCAGTGCTACTCAATTTGGTGGTCGGTAGATTGGTGATGGTCTCTGAGCCATTGGCTGCAGGTCTGTAGCAAGTTTCCAGGAAAGCATGAAACAGTTGAAGCTATTGGGCACAAATATGATGGTAGTCCCTGGTGCATTAGAAAAAAAATTGCTAGCCCCCTCACATCAGATAGCCTGAGAACATGCTGCCCTAGAAGGCGAAGGAAGTGTTTTGAGTGAAGAAATAAATTAAAAATTGACCCAGGCAACAAGGGCTGCAGCCCTCTGAAGTCCAGTGCAGGCCAGAGGCAGCCCACAGACCTGTGGTCATTGTCCAAACCTGGCTTATAACAGTCATGTGAGGTATAACATCCTTTGTCATGTTGCAGATGGAGAACAGCATCAGAGTTGGTGGCTTTTATGCAAATGATGCTTAGGAGATACTGGAAAATGAATCATTCTTTCTCTCTCACACACATAGACTTTATTACTGTTAGAGCAGTTAATTTAGATAGTATAGGGCCCCCTGCATGTTTATACTCATTCTGAGTCTTTTAGTTCCAGTTTCTCCATTTGCTCTTCTATCTATTGCAGTGCCTGGTCGTAAATACTTTGTGTATCCAAGCAACCAGACTATATGACTTAAGAAACTTTTAGGGTCCCTGCTCATATAAAAACTTCCCCTTCTCTAACTACTTCCTCTTTGCTTTTTCCTCTCTCTACTTTGTTCTCGGCTGGACAAGATAATGAGTTGAAAGGTCAGTGGACCTCTTCATTTTACCTAATCTTTTTCATTAGCTAGTCAGGATGTAGGTACTTAAAATGGACGTCCATCCTAAAAACAATTAGTAACGTTCTTTAGCGTGTAACTTGATGCTGCCTGCTGGTTTTTTTCACTTCAGTCAGTCACAGGCAAGGAAGTGGGAAAGACAGGCATCTTACTTTTGCTAAATTCTGCTGTTTCCTAACAGATCCCTAACAGATCCCATTTTTCCCAAAAGGGGATATACTCTTTTTTTCTCATGGGAGGATTTTTCAGGTTATATGATGAACACTGTATGATACTAGCTCAGCATCTCTAAATAAACATAATAATTTCATTGTGGAATGGCAAACATTTAAAAGGAAAAGGTAATATATATTGTCTGTGAAGAACCAATATTATTGAATTAATACACAGTGCAATAGATACATCATCATCATTATCATTTCTTATCTGCCTCTCCCTATAGATCAATGTGGGGAAGAACAACGAATTAGACTTATAACATCAGTTAAGAGTATGTGTAACCAATCCATATTTTTTAAAAAATCAATAGCTTCTTTAAAATACACCTCAGTCAAAATAGAAAGTAGTAATACTTACAAAGAAGTCGCATACATTATAAAATATACTGTACTAAAGGAAGACATACAGTTTTAAGTCATGCCTTCTAAACGTCAAGATAAACTTGGTAAATATATCTATGCACGACTAAATGTAATTACATCTATGCATGACTTACAGTAATGACAAATATTTGATATATAATATATGTTCCAGATTAGATATGAAAATTATCCATTATATGTTTTTGTACCTATCATTGAACAAGTGCTCAGCTTGGAAGCATATTCATTATTTTGCATTGTTTTAGATGGCCCTAATGAACATGCAGTTCGTGGGGTTTTTTTATATGCATTGAAGATTAAATGAAAAACAGAGCTTGATAAAGTTACTTTCTCTGATTACACTTCCCAAAACATAATGTTATGAGTCCGAACATAATCGCTGAAGGATTCTAGGAGCTGCAGTCTAAGAAAGCAACTTCTCCAAGCTCTGACCAAAAGGTTGTTTCACAAAAGGAGAGGGCAGAGCAGAATCTTGCAGTGCTGATGTTGACATGTTAAATATAAATAGATCTGTGCTGCCTGACTGGCTGCTTACAAACGTTGTTTCCATTTGATGGATGATAGTGATTTCAAAAGATGACAGTGATAGTTTGTATACCATTTTGTCCCAGTCCCATTCTGACCGCATCGCAAAGGGACTTGTTTGTTCATTCAAGCCTTAGCGGAAGGATCAGATATAAGCAGCAGGCAGCTGCATGCTGCAACATGTTTCAACCCTTTCCTGCTCCCGGTTCAAAGGAGAGCTAAGTGCGCATGCACTATTGTTGGCAGAAATACGATGTGGAAGGGAAATGACAAAGATGCACAGCTGCCAGACTCATGTGCATTTGTGAGTTTATTGAATATATTCCTGTGAGGTGTTTTGATTCTCCTCTTGAAATGTGGAGAATATCCTAAATCCAGTTGTCCATCTCAAGCAAAGCTGACCCATGCAATCAATTGCTTTATAGTAAATTGACGCTTGGCTTGTACAAATCCAATTGATTTAGTGGGTTTATTTTACTTGGGACTACCAATTGGATTTAAGCTGTTATATTTGTTTAAAATGTTGCAAATACAATTCTGATTAAATTGTGAAAGAGGGTTTTTTTTTTAAATGCTGAGGTTGTGCTTTATTGGAGGCTGAGGGAGCTGTGTTGGCCATTAAACAAAATCCAGAACCCAAAATGCACATTGGGGATACCTTTATTAGGCCAACCAGAAAGTATGCCTCCCCCCACAAAAAAAAAATTACACTAGATTTTGAGGCTCACTGGCTTCTTTAGGTCAAGATGGCAGAAATTTCATGCAGGGGCAGGGGGAAGTCACAGCAGTGTAGTCAAGGGCTGTAGGCGCGCTTGTTTGTTTCAATGCTTTTCTCCCACTACATTAAATGATGTTGTGACTTTCCCCTACAACATGAGCTGTGTGCTCTGTACCCGATAAAGAAGGCAGTGAGCCTTGAAATCTAGTGTAACTCAGGGTTGCTTTTTGTTTTGGGTTTTTTTTCTTAGCATGCGTGTGGTTGGCCTAATGAAAATACCACCAGAATATATTTTGACACTTGGGCCATTTCTGTACTAGACAGTTATAGTGCTCTTATTCCACTTTCAACATCCTGTAGAATTCTGGGGTTCATAGTTTACTGAGGCCCAAGAGCTCTCTGGCTGAGAATTCTAAATGCCTTTCCCTAAACTGCAAAGCCTAGGATTCCATAGGATGTTGAAAGTGGAATAATAGCGCTACAACAGTCTAGTGCGGAAATGGCCTTTGATTACGTTTTATTTGGATGATGAGGCATTTGCTCAGAGCCAATGTGGTGTAATGGCTTGAGTGTTAGACTACAACCCTGGAGACCAGGATTTGATTCCCTGCTCAGCCATGGAAAACCACTGGGTGATCTTGGGCATGTCAGCTCTAAAAAACTCTGTGATAGATTTGCCTTAGGGTTAACGTAAGTTGGAAATGACTTGAAGGCACACAACCACAACTACAGCCACAGGTATTTGCTCCCTATTGTATTCCATTCAAACATTATTTGGAGTGGCACTTTTTATATGATTTCCCTTAGAAAAGCCACAAAAGAGTGAACTAAGGATGTGGGCATAAGCATGCTCCTTCTATTCAAGGCATGGTTTTATGTAGCTGTGATAGTTCTATGGACTGCTGTGTTACAACAGCATTCTGCAATATATTCCATATAAGGGCTATGATGTTAAGAATGAGTGATGTTTGTTTTAAAGTTACAGAAATAACGTTGGGGAAAAAAACTTGGCCATTGATGGTTTGGATTACAGTTCCCACAAATTCCCTGAATTGGCCATGCTGGCTTCCCTTCTCGGAACTGTAGTGCAAAGCATCTAGAGAGCCAAAGGTTCCCCACACCCAGATCTAAAGCTGGGGTAGGAAGCCTGAGACCTTCCAGATGTTAGTGAACTATTATTCCCATTGTCATTTGACACTAGCCATGTTGGTGGGGGCTGATAGGAATTGGAGTCCAACAAGGTTGCCAGTCCAGATCTAAAATTTCAGTTTTCCTTTTGTTAAATATAGCCCTTGCATTACAAGCTTTCATGGGTTAATTCAAACACTCTCCTTAAAAAACCACAATAATTATCTTGCATATTAGCAAAGAGATCATATAGGATCTCGCAAAATACTGACCCTGCAATGCAGCAGTTTAGAAGTGGCGAGTAACTGTTACTAATTACACACATAAAAAAAAGTGACCTTAAAGGTTATGCTAAAATAACAGGCTTCAAAACAACCTTTTTTACTTTCTCTTTTGATAAAGAGCAATGGACTATCATCTTTACCTCTTTGACATTACAGGCAAAACATAATGTGTTAAAGATAATATGTTATTTGTAACCTGTCACTTGCAGGCTCTGGCAAAACAGTACTGTAGGAGGTAAGCATACGTGATGATGAAAGTAACAGGAGAAAGGCCCTAAAGTCTTTCTTAAAAAGACAAACACACCTGCATATAAAGTGGTTGAGATGTTTATGTTTGTTCTTGGAGAGTCTTCTTCTTAGAGATGCTTCAAGGCCTGCCCAACTCCATTTTGAATCATGATGAAGTTTACTACACAGGAGTGTTCTGCAGCATCGTATCTTACCAGATCAAGTTTCCTAGGAATGGCTCAGAATTTCCCAGCGTCCTCGTTGTTCAAGCCCAGCAGATGCAGAATAGAGGCTTGCACTCAGCTCATATTTAGCATTAGCAAACCATAAGGAGTTATCACTGGAATATGACTCATGCTTGCCTGACCAGCCTCCTTAATGGAAATGAAAGAGAAGCAGGATGCAATTGGAATATTGGCAGAAATGACGACATTTTATTCAGTCAAATTAAATAGAAGACAGGTGGTGACATACAAAGAAGCATTTTTAATCTGCTGTTATCACACTCAACACCCTCAATTTGAGGTGCATGCTATTTTTCATAAATTAAACATATTTATGGCCAAAAGCATGTTTGGAGAAGCGCTGACCATACACACGTACTCAGGTCAGGATGACCTTAGCATGACCAGGTCATAAATTCAGAGAGGATTGGACAGGAAAGCCCAGGGTTGACGGGCTTGGGATGATCCTTGTTGTGAGGTAGGCTGGCCCTCTCTCTGCTCTCTTTCGCATACCCAAACCCTTGAATATTAACTGGCATTGCAGAAGATCTTCTAACCGGATTGTGCAATATTTTTTTATCATCATGATTATATTTTAACTTCTTTTAGAACCGTGGTAAATTAGGAAGAACTTCTCTTCTGTGAGACCTGTTTGACAGTGGAATAGGATGTGGGGGGTGGTCTCTCCTTGTTTGCAGGTCTTTAAACAGAAGTTGGATGGGCATCTTTCAGGATTGCTGTAGTCGTGTATTTCTGCATGGCAGAGATTTGGACTAAATGGCGCTTATGGTCAGTACCAGCAATTAGATTCTAGAATACTATGAAATTGCTCAAGCTGCTTTTAATCTACACTGTCCTGAGATCTTTTGATACAGGAGATAAATAACTGTAATAAAATAAATATTATTCAAGACAAATGTAAAATGTTTAAAGAACACAGATGTTCAAAACACTGCAGGTAACAAAATCTATCACCTGCCAAAATATCTGATTCTTCTTCCATGATTTTAATTTTAGTCTGAGTTAAATATCTGCTGTTTGAGATAGCATCATTGTTGCAAGCTGATACATTCAAGAAAGAAAAGAAACTCAACATAAAATTAAAACAACCAAGCAAGGTGCCAAAATGGTACATGCACATAGTGCCTACGTTTCCTGACTCATCTTAAAGCATATGTACAGTTGCTGCAATAAATGTTCCCCTGTGTCTATACAGTTCCAGCAAATACTGCATGTTACGTTTTAACATTTTTCTCTTAGATGGTAAATTATTTTAACCAAAACATCAGAATGGTCCAAACCATATAATGCCTTCAATTATTTTTAATCACTGTTTGCCTACCCATAATTGTTTGTGCAGCAAGTACTGGGTGAGTCAAAGCAGTTTAGTCTCACCCCAAAGACAGGTAGCTTCATGCCTAACTTCCCTACAGGCTATATTTAAGATTCCTACAACTGCAAGCACAGGCGTACAGTCAGGGTCTATACAACTCATGACTAAAAGATACAGTGTTGATGATGTATTTAGCCTGGGGATCCCTGGAGTTCTTGTTTTTAGAAGGAGCGTCACGTAACACGGCACAACATACTATTTTTGTTGCATTATCCCGACACTGTTTGGCTGGTTCTGAACAATCACCATCTGGAAGTCTCTTCAAAGCACTTTTTGTGGGGTTAGTCCCATGGGATTTTCACCACAGTAAAGTCTACTGATCAAAACTGAGAACAAGGGATTAATCCTGCTGTGGAAGAAGTACCCAACTCATTACAATTCCAGATGTTTTCTCCTGGACAAAGAAATAAGCAGACTTTTTGTCTCAAAGGTTGCTGCTTAGGATGGAAGCAATCACACAGTAGAATATGACCTTTAATGGGGAAGAAGTTTAGAGTTAAGATAGGGGTACAACTTTGTGAATATATTATGTTAATAGGAAAGTAAACAAACAATTTAAGAATAAAGGAAAACAGTTAAGATCTTGATTTCTGTGCAATGTGGTATCTCTTTATTAGTTATCTTAATAGGAATGCTGGTTTTTTTTGTTCTCAGTCTTACTTTCTTGTTGATTTTTGAAGACATAGGTTAGCATAACTCTTATAACTTTGAACAGGTTGATATATATGCAGTCGGCATGGATCTCTTAATTTATGTACTCTGTATCAGAATTCTCATGTTAGGTTTGTTGTATTTGAATGGTTTGTAAACCTAAAACTAGTAATTAAATAAATGTTTGGTTTGGTTTGGTTTGGTTTTTAAAAAGCGCAATACACACACCATCATTTATGGATTTTTCCTTGCTAACAGTGTACCAGACCTTGGCCTGGCTCTGAAATAGATTGCTGCTGGAGTCCAGTTTGGGTGAAGATCTGAACGTTAAGAGGCCACAGGTATGATCTGAAGATGGTAGAAGGGCCACCCAGAGTCTGCTGTTGCAACTTTTGAGAAAAGCATGCACAGCCCGATGAGCTGGGTTGACTGCAAGAGCTTTACAGGGCTTGGTCCAGCCTGATTGGAAAATCAGCTTTCTCTCTATGGGCTGGACCTGCAGCCCAAGGTCCAGTCTGCTGAGGAGCCAGAGTTGTGGTGGGGAAAGAGAAAAATGAAAGCTTTTATTAAAAAATATCTTCCTTCCTGGTTTACAGAGCAGATGATGAGAAGAAAAAACAAAGGAAGAGCCATGCTGGGCCAGATGGAAGGCTTATCTGTCCTCTTCATACAAGAGAAGGACAGATTCCTCTGAGAAGCCCACAGTCAGGCTAAACCTCTGGTGTACATGCAATAGTCATTGTAACCTTTTCTAATGAGCAAGTTTCATGAATCCCTTGATCATTTTGGTCACTCTCTTCTGCACCTTTTTTTCCAGCTCTACAATATCCTTTTTTGGAAAGTATTTCAGCTTATGGCTATATCATTCATTTGCGTATTAAAATATTGAGGGATTCAGCATGGAGTAGTGGACTATGTAGTTGGAATATGACCCTGGAGACCGGAGTTCAGCTCCTCACTCAACCATGGAAACTCATTGGGTGATCTTGGGTACATCACACATTCTCAGTCCCCAGGAAACCCTGTGATAGGTTCACTTTAGCGTTACCATAAGTCAGAAATGGCTTGAAGGCAACAACAACAATTAAAATATTGGCAATTTTATTTCCAGTTCCCTTCCTAATGATCCCCAAGATGTAATTTGCCTTTTTTTTTCCACAGCAGCCCCACACTGGGTCACAACTTCAGATCTATTTCGTGATCAGTCACTACCAGCTCACACCCCAGGAATATGAAATTGGGATGTTTTGTTCCTAGATGCTATACTTTGCTCCTGTTTAGATTGAACTGCCTTTTCCATTTTTTTATTTCTTTCATTTGTATGCCTCCTTCCTCCCAGAATGGCAGCTTCCAAGGAGAAACAATTAAAACAACTTAACAATAACGTTTTGAAAACAATTTAGAATGATCACATCAACAGTATGAAACCATTTAAAAGAGATAAAAAGGTTTGTTAAAAAAGCACAAATTTCAATAAGAAAGCTCCTTGCTTACACATTAAACACTGCTTAAACAGAAAGCCTGCTGCTGAAAGGAGAGCAGGGAGGGGGCCTGCCTAGCCTCCCACAGAAAGGAATTCCAGAGGGTGGATGCAACCACTGAGGAGGCTCTGGACACTTCCGCACTATGCTGTTACAGTGCTATTATTCTACTTTCAACATCCTGTGGAATTCCGGGGTTTATAGTTTACTGAAGCTAAAGAACTCTCTGGCTGAGAATTCTAAATGTCCCTCCCTAAACTGCAAACCCCAAGATTCCACAGGATGTTGAAAGCGGAATAATAGCGCTATAACAGTGTAGTGTAGAAATGGCCTCAGTCTCATGTCCTTACCAAGTGAGACTGTGATTCTATCTCCTGTAGAATCATAGAACTATAGAGTTGGAAGAGACCACAGGGGCCATCCAGTCCAACCCCCTGCTATACAGGAATGCACACCAAAGCACTCCCAACAAAGGACCATCCAGCCTCTGCTTAAAAACCTCCAAAGAAGGAGACTCCACCATACTCCATTGAGGCAGCATATTCCACTGCCGGACAGCTCTGACCATCATGAAGTTCTTCCTGAGGTTCAGGTGGAATCTCCTTTTCTGCAGCTTGAATCCATTGCTCCTTGTCCTAGTCTCTGGAGCCATGGAAAACAAGCCCACTCCCTCCTCGACATGACATCTCTTCAAATATTTAAACATGGCTATCATGTCCCCTCTTAACCTTCTCTTCTGCAGACTAAACATATCCAGCTCCCTAAGCTGTTCCTCATAGGGCATGGCTTCCAAACCCTTTACCATTTTGGTTGCCCTCCTCTGGACACGCTCCAGCTTGTCGATATCCTTCTTGAATTGAGCTGCCCAGTTCTGGACACAGTATTCCAAATGAGGTCTAACCAAAGCAGAATAGAGTGGTACCATTACCTCCTTTGATCTAGACACCATACTCCTATTGATGCAGCCAAGAATCGCATTGACTTTCTTGGCTGCTGCATCACACTGCTGACTCACATTCAGCTTGTGGTCTACCAAAACTCCTAGATCTCTTTCACACATGCTGTTATCGAGCCATATGTACCCCATCCTATATTTGTGCATTTCATTTTTTTCTGCCTAAGCGTAGGACCTTACATTTCTCTCTGCTGAAATTCATTTTGTTAGCTTTGGCCCAGCTCTCCAACCTGTCAAGGTCATTTTGAATTTTGATCCTGTCCTCTGGCATATTAGCAACCCCTCCCAATTTGGTGTCATCTGCAAATTTGATCAGCATGCCCTCCACTCCGTCATCCAGGTCATTGATGAAAATGTTGTATCTCACTGGGCCTAGGACAGAACTGTATGGCACCCCACTAGTCACTTCTCTCCAGGATGAAAAGCAGCCATTGGTGAGCACCCTTTAAGTTCGGTCAGTGAACCAATTACAAATCCACCTAACAGTAGCCCTGCCCAGTCCGCATTTTACTAGCTTCTGTGCAAGAATACAGGTATTAAAATTCTGGCATGTTGGTATGGAGAGATATGGTCTTTAAGACAGTCTGGGCCTAAGCTGTATAAAGCTCTACAGGTCATGACTAGCACTTTGAATTGTGCTTGGAAACAAACCAGTAGCTAGTGAAGCTGTTTTAACAAGGGCGTTACATGCTCCCTGTAACTGGCCTCAGTTACCATTCTGACCACATCATTTTGGACCCGTTGAAGTTTCCAAACAGTTTCAAAAGGCAGCCTCATTTACGGTGTGTCACAGTAGTCCAAACAGGATGCAGTCAAGGCATGTGTCACCATGTGTAATTATGCTGGCACAGCTATGCTGAAGTTACTGGATGGTATATCCATGCATTCTCCCATTGGGCAGCAGTTAATCCAGCTGCCCAACCATGACTAAGGACCACACTTACAAAATATCTTTGGCCATTTCCGCAGTGGACTGTTATAGCGCTTTGATTCCACATTCAACATCCTGTGGAATCCTGGGGTTTGCAGTTCCGGGAGGGGCCAGCCAGCTCCTCCCGGAACTGCAAATCCCAGGATTCCATAGGATGTTGAATGTGGAATCAAAGCGCTATAACAGTCCAGTGTGGAAATGGCCTCAGACTGCGTAGCTGTCTGCACAGTGGATTAAACGGGCCTAATAGGGTGCTCACAATCCTGAATAGAACAATATTCTTGTACAACTTGCAAGAAAGTACAACTGCTTCTGTAACAGCATTCACACCAGCATAAAGCCACAACAGGATTCCAGCCATCCTTTTGGAGATTTCATTGTCCCAATTTAGTTTTAAACGATGCAAATAAACTTGCTGCTCACTGATCTCTCTAGAACATGCATAAGCCAATTGAAAGGGCTACCGGTCCTAACATACCCACTGTTTATACATCCCTACACTATGAGAACTATCCATTTATACCTATTATCTGATCCTTAAACACATCACCAGTCTGGAAGAAATCTTCTCCTTATCCTATGATTGCTAAATTTGTTCCAGAGGGGGTACCATGGTGTTCTTAGCCTCAGGCTCTTACATATTCTGGGGTTTGTAGTTTACTGAGGCCCAAGAGCTCTCTGGCTGAGAATTCTAAATGCCCTTCCCTAAACTGCAAAGCCCAGGATTCCATAGGATGTTGAAAGTGGAATAATAGTACTATAACAGTATAGTGTAGAAATGGCCTCAGTCTCTTGCAGCATAAAAAGGAGCAAGATAAGAGTCAGGAAAAAAGAATGTGGCAGCTCCATTAAGACTTTTTTTTTTTATTTTTGTATGAGGATGCATTTTTTTTTATTTTTCATGGATACAAACCCACTTCTCCAGCTGCAGTACAGTGAAGAAGTGGGTTTATACCCTTGAAAGCTCATGCTAAAATAAAAACCAGTTAGTCTTAAAGATGCTGTCACATTCCTTTCCTCTACCCTTCTTCTTCCCTTTCATGCTGCGAGAGACTAATACGGCTCCTTGTTTGAAAACTTTTGCTTCACGTACAACAACATGACCGACCATTTCCTGTAGGAGGAAAGAGCAGAGATTTTTCAGCTTATGTTCTTGTGGATTCTGGAACGAGCAAAAAAACAGACAAACCGGTTGCAGTACTGACAAAGGCCTTGGCCAAGCTACGCAACAATGAAACACTATAGAGAAGTTACCAAGTTGAATACTTTGGATATTTTAACAGCTCTGTGCCAGGGTGTACCTGATAAGACTCTATAATCCTTTTGTTTGCCCAAGAGAAAGGGGTGGTGTTTATGAGCAGTAAAAAGAAACATAGCATAATATCCCCTTCTTTTTTTTTTCTGCTGGCTTGCCATCTATCAATACAGAACTGAATTTCTGAGAAAAGAGACAAGTCGCAAGACAAAAAAATGTGGGGATGTCAGTGGACCAAAAAGTAGCTGCTTTCCAGAGGAAGACCTGTCTTTATCTTCTCTACTTTTTGCACTTAATTTTGCTTTTTACTGATTGTTCCTAATTGGAAGCCTTGGAGCCTAATAGTTTTGCCCCAATTTTGAGAAAAATTTTTTTTCTAATGCTGAGTCTTCAACAAACTTTTGCATAGTTCAGCTTCTCTTCTTTTATTTATTTTCTACTGGTAGGGCTCAATCTTCGCTATTTAATTTTACCTTACCCCAACTTCATTTCTCTTTGGACTAATTCTTTCCATATGGGTTTTCCTGGATAAGCCTTCCTCAGTCTTACAGTTACCAAATTGAAAACTGGAGAAGGTTTCCATATTCTTAATGTTTGCGTAGAAGAAAGAATTCCAGCAGGTGTTGCCTGTCATGCAAACAGGTAACAAGCAACACCACCTGAGATTCGCTCTTCTTCACAACTGTTAAAGGTACCGGAGCCTTATCCTGTTTTAAATTTGGCAACTCTTTGGGCTTCTCCTAAGTGTTTGGGAATTTATTTCTTGGGATAGGCTAGCTATGAATCTTCTTTTTTTGAACCTTTAGAATAAACTACAAAACAGCTGAGAATACACTAAACTTTAGCCATTTCCGCACGACACTCTTATAGCGCGATGATTCCACTTTCAACCTCCTATGGAATCCTGGGGTTTGCAGTTCCGGGAGGGGCCAGGCGGCCCCTCCCGGAACTGCAAACCCCAGGATTCCATAGGAGGTTGAAAGCGGAATCATCACGCTATAAGAGTGTCGTGCGGAAATGTTCTTTAACTGGAGCCCTGGTAAAAGATTGGGGGCAAATGTAGTATTTTAGAAAAGGCTGACTGGCTAATTTTACAGGTTGTAAATCTGGTATCAAAGAAACTACAGCTGTCCCTTCACATTCACAGAGTTTAGGGGCACAGGACCCCCATTAAAGTGACAAACTTCTATAGGCAATGGTTGGGAGCAATCCAGCTGCCCAATTTTGCCTTCGAGGCGGGGGGGGGGTCTTCGCTGTCCTACACCATTTTTAATAGGGACTTACAAGTCATGTCTCACATTCATAGTCCTTTGTCTCTCTCTCATGAGGCTTGCAGAGAGACTACAAACATGAGGCGAGACTTATAAATCCCTATTTAAAATGGAGCGGGGAGCAGTGGAGGCAATAGCAAATAATCTGCAAATAATCAAATCTGCAAATGTGAAACACACAGATGTGGAGGGTCAACTAGCCTCTTTGATCTATGCAGTTCTAATCACTGAATTTTCTCTAAAACTCATTGCTTTATCTCTTATTTGAGCTAAACTGTATCTTCATTGCATTGACTTGCTTTTCGGTTTACCTGTTGTGGTTTAAATAAGCCTTGAATTAATAGCATCCGTGAATAGCCTCAGGTCATCTCTGGTTAAACTCTTTTACTCGCTGGGGCAAACAGAGAAGCTCAAAGGAACGTTTTGGTCTCAGGTCAGGGGTGAAAGACATACACGTTTTTATGATTTCTGTACACTAGATCTGTGAGAAATTCCACGAGCTGCACCTTTGGCCTCCTATCTATTGTCTGCCGACCCTTGTGAACTTCAGTCTAATTTCTGGAGGTCAGAGTTTATGGCGTTTTGTCAGCTAGCAGACTGCTGACTTATTTGCATTCTGCCACAGTGCAGCCAGTCTATTGCCCCATCACAGAGGACAGTGGAGACCACGTACTTGGAAAGTTGTATGAATGCAGTCATGCTATACATCCGTGAGTGTGCCTTCCTTACCTATTGAGTCATGGCAACCTCATGAATTTCACAGGGTTTTCTTAAGCAAGGAATACTGAAGTGGTTTTTGCCAGTTCTTTGCTCTGAGATACAGCCTACAGCACCTGGTATTTGTCGGTGATCTCCCATCCAAGCACTAACCCCAGGGCTGACCTTGCTTAGCTTCCACGGTCAGACAGGATTTTGTACCTTTGGGATAGTTAGTAGGGAACACATTCTTCTAGATCAGGCTTCAAACCCCGTATAGCCCCTAGATCTCATTTTTGTGGCATTTGAAGACCTCCCCTAGTCACCAACCCTCCCGGAATTCTTCAAAAATTTGGCATGTGTTTTTGGCAATTTTCCTCACCCCAAGCATGCAGAACACCTCCTGATACATGAAAGGATGTGGAAATACCCCCACCTCAGCCCCCGCAACCACCCCAGAACCCTGTAGTACCCCCCCAAATATCTCTTTTTCCTCTGCAGTCCCTCTCAAAATGGCAACAGGAAGTGACACACTCACGCCCTGTCATCATTTTGAGAGTGACTACAGAGGAAAATAGGGGTATTCACTGTCTGTTGCTGTTTTGAAAGGAAAATTGAGGTACAGAGCTCCCCCTATGCATGGCGGATGCAGCCTGTGGGTTTGTCTGAGGGGAAATTCACCCCTGGCTCCCACACGGTTGCCCTCTCTTTGATATCACTTGTTGGTTTTTAATCTGTGAACAAGAAGGAACTGAAACTGGTTGTTGTTGCCACCCAGCGTGTCACTATAGACAAAGACAGCCGGCTCAAACCAGGAGTCACAATGATTCTGCCCCACAGCCACCACATCCCATTTTGGAATGGTGTCACCGGGTGCCTCACTAACACTGAGTCTTTTGTCCTGCTGGCACCTAGCGTTTATTAATTGTTGCTGTGGAAATCATTCTTCCAACTTGACTTCTCAACCGATCGTTCTTTCTTCCAGGGGTTCCTTTTGTAGCAGCTTGTTTATAGCCATTCATACATCCTGATAAAGCATGAAAAATATGTGCCCCACAGTGACTTGTTTAAAGTGGCAAGAATGCACACGTCCCTGAATTAGAAACAGCGAGGCCCCGTATCGTTGAAGGGAACACTGTTGGAGGGATTTAGCGTGCAGGAGTCTTGGGATGGTTTAGACAGAGAAGTTAGGTAGTAAATTCCTCCCCCTACGCACACTGAGTCCATTGTATATTGTGTGTGTTTTCTTTACATTATTAGGCAGGCACTGCAGACATGAAAATATCGGTTGAATTCTGTTCCAGATTTGTAGCCACCAGGCTCTTCCTTCACTGCCAAGTCCTTTATCCCCAAGATAGCAACAAGCATTGCTCACGTGTTTTCCAGAGGATGGCAATGTCTTCTGCATGCATTCTGCCTGCCTTCTGCTGTTTTCGTAAGGCTGCTCCCATCACAGATATTGAATTTGGGGAAATCTGCATACATAGAGTTGCCAGGTGTCATGTACAGGATAACTCCAGTCCCAGAGATTCAGCTTAGAAAGTTGCAAAAGCTTTATTCAGGAGACTTTAGAGTAACAGTGCACATTTTGGCAATTGTCAAGACCAGAAGTTTTCAATGCCTTATAATCGGCAACATTACAAATTTGTGCAAGAAAGCATCCTGTTTGACAGCTAATTGAGACAGTTCCTTTCCCAGGTTTTCACCCTGCCTGCAACTGCATAACCTTGAAGCTGTGTTGGTTCCCTCTTATCAAAGTTCTATTAAAATAACATTCCTTCATTGACTGCACATTGTTTCTCACTCAGTTCCATCATCTCCTTCCAGACTGTGTTTCAAACATCAGAGTACTACATGGCATTGCATGGCATTATATGGCATCTTCTTGCATGGCAGGGAGGGCAAAGTCAACCTGACACAAAGTTAAGATCACCCCAGGCTATTAGATTTCTGAACCAGAACCTAAAATGTAGGGACAATCCCTGGTGATCCAACAAGGGTGGCACTTGATGATGAGGCAAGCCTGTGTGTTAACACTTATAAAGTAAAATTGAATAATATATATATATATATATATATGACGATATAGAAATGATTTTACTCTGCTGTTAACAACTATACTACACAACTACTAACAACTGTAAACACTAAAGGCACTGAATAAACAATGCAAAAATTTATAGTAACACTATCCAGAGCAAAATGATGGTACAAAAGTTGGAGAATATGAGCCCCTGCCTATTGCTTAGAGGTGACCCACCAAAAAAAATGGGGAATCCCTGTAGTACTCTGAGATCTGGCAATCCTATATATAAACATGCATCTTATAATGCATTCTATATATAAACATGCATTAGGACTAGAATATAAGGCCACCCTGGCTTTCAATAGTCACTGTCAGTGGAGAGGGGGAGAGCTTGTACTCAGTAAAACAGCGTCTTTAGAGCACACTGCTTATCATTTATTCAGAAAGAATAAATGTGGATCCTTTTCATCCTTATAGCAGGACTGAGAAGTGCAGATCACAATTACAACAGTCTAGAAGCAAGTTTAACTCCTGCACCGAGTACTCATTTGGATATTAGAACAAGTTCTGCTTTGTTACATCATCAAAGTAGTTATACCTGTGTAGTTGGGAAAGGAAATTAATTAGAATTAACTAGTTATTTGCAATTAGTTACTTTCAGGTTCTGTTTAAAACAATGGTTATAACACTTTTCCTTCGTTCAGTTTCAGCTTATCCGTTGCTTGAGCCTTCTGAACTCAGTCTTCTTTGTTGTGTGTAAAAGAATGTGAATGGGTTGGGCAGGGCATTTTTTAAACAGTTTTCTGTCTAAACAGAAGGCCAGTCCTAGCTTTTGGAAACAAATTAACACATCCAAGAACACACATTCAGATTGGAAGCTGCATTCCCCGAAGCTACCACATACAGGTGCATAAAACACCAACAGGTTGGCATCCTTTTGGTGTTTGATGCACCTGTACACTCCCCTAAGCAGGCAGTTGTACTTTTTTTGGTCATGGTGTAATATCTGTATTCAGCTCACAGTTGTGTTTGTTGGAGTTCTGCCTAACTGTTGTAAATGTAACTGTTGCACATGCAGTTGGCATTCCTGGATATTGCGTAACTTTTCATCAGTAACTTCAGCGCACCCCTTGATTCACTTGGATTGCAGATGTGCAGACACATAATTGGTGATGCAGTGCAACCACCACTTAATTATGTGAGTGCATGTTTACTATACGTAAGCATGATGTAGGAAACTGACTAATATGTGTAAGTGTATTTGCCTCTCTATAGTTACTGCCCCCCTTTTTTTAAAAAAATAACTTTCTTCTCAATCTGAATGTCAGGATTACATGTAGCTCAGAAGCTTCCACTCATGAGCAATTGTTAATGGGATGACCTTGTTAATGAGGTAGAAGTGGTTGGATCTTTAGCGGGGAGTGACCATGCCCTATTGGAATTTGGCATTCAGTGGGAAGGAGAAGATAAGTGTAGCCAGACACTCATCTTAGATTTTAAAAAAGCGGACTTCTGTAAACTTAGGGAGCTGCTGGCTGGAATTCCGTGGTCAAGAATAGTGAAAGGGAAAGGAGTTCAGGAGGCATGGGAGTTCCTTAAAAGGGAGATACTGAAGGCACAGTCTAAAACTGTGCCAATAAGGAGGAAAAATGGAAGGCACCTGAAGAAACCAGAATGGTTGACTAAAGAACTCTCAGTTGAGCTAAGCGTTAAGAGAAACACGTACAAGAAATGGAAGAAGGGGGAAACCACCAAAGAAGAATTTAAGCAAGTAGCTAGGAGATGTAGGGAGGAGGTCAGAAAGGCTAAAGCACAGAACGAACTTAGGCTGGCCAGAGACATCAAAAACAATAAAAAGGGCTTTTTAAAATATGTCCGTAGCAAAAAGAAGGAGACGATAGGGTCGCTGCGCAGAGAAGATGGCGAATTACTAACAGGGGAAGAGAAAAGGCAGAACTACTTAACGCCTTCTTTGCCTCAGTTTTTTCCCAGAAGGATACAAGCACTCAACCTGGCGGTTGGGGAGCAGGGGAGGAAGCAGGGGAAATGAGGCACATAATAGGTAGAGAGGTGGTACAGGAATACCTGGCCACACTGGATGAATTCAAGTCTCTGGGGCCAGATGAATTGCATCCTAGGATATTAAGAGAACTGGCAGAGGTCATTTCGGAACCGCTTGCTATAACCTTTGAGAAATCTTGGAGGACAGGAGAAGTTCCAGCAGACTGGAAGAGGGCAAATGTTGTCCCCATCTTCAAGAAGGGAAAAAAAGAGGACCCAAATAATTATCGCCCAGTCGGCCTGACATCAGTACCCGGAAAGATTCTGGAGCAGATCATTAAGCAGTCAGTTTCTAATCACTTAGAAAGCAAAGCGGTAATCACGAGAAGTCAACATGGATTTCTCAAAAACAAGTCATGCCAGACTAATCTTATCTCTTTTTATGATAGAATTACTAGCTTGATAGATGAAGGGAATGCCGTGGATGTAGCATATCTCGATTTCAGTAAGGCCTTTGACAAAGTTCCCATGACATTCTTGCAAAGAAGCTAGTAAAATGCGGGCTGGACAGGGCTACTGTTAGTTGGATTTGTAATTCGTTGACCAACCGAACCCAAAGGGTGATCACGAATGGTTGCTTTTCATCCTGGAGAGAAGTGACTAGCGGGGTGCCACAGGGTTCTGTCCTGGGCCCAGTGCTGTTCAATATTTTTATCAGTGACTTGGATGAAGGAATAGAGGGCATGCTCATCAAATTTGCAGATGACACCAAATTGGGAGGGGTTGCTAATATGCCAGAGGACAGGATCAAAATTCAAAATGACCTGGATAGATTGGAGAGCTGGGCCAAAGCTAAAAAAATGAAATTCAACAGAGAGAAGTGTAAGGTCCTACACTTAGGTAGAAAAAACAGAATACAGAAATATAGGATGGGGGACACGTGGCTGGATAGCAGTACGTGTGAAAGGGATCTAGGAGTCTTAATAGACCACAAGCTGAACATGAGTCAGCAGTGTGATGTGGCAGCCAAGAAAGCCAATGCAATTCTCGGCTGCATCAATAGGAGTATGGTGTCTAGATCGAGGGAGGTACTGGTACCACTCTACTCTGCTTTGGTTAGACCTCATCTTGAATACTGTGTCCAGTTCTGGGCCCCCAATTCAAGAAGGACATGGTCAGGCTGGAGCAAATCCAGAGGAGGGCAACCAAAATGGTGAGAGACCAGGAAGCCATGCCCTATGAGGACAGACTTAGAGAGCTAGGTATGTTTAGTCTGCAGAAGAGAACGTTAAGAGGGGACTTGATAGGCATGTTTAAATATTTGAAGGGATGCCATGTAGAGGAAGGAGAGGGCTTGTTTTCTGCTGCTCCAGAGACCAGGACAAGGAGCAATGGATTCAAGCTGCAGGAAAGGAGATTCCACCTGAACCGCAGGAAGAACTTCCTGACAGTCAGGGCTGTCCGGCAGTCGAATACGCTGCCTCGGAGTGTAGTGGAGTCTCCTACTTTGGAGGTTTTTAAGCAGAGGCTGGATGGCCATCTGTCGGGAGTGCTTTGAGGGTGTTCCTGCATGGCAGAGGGTTGGACTGGATGGCCCGTGTGGCCTCTTCCAACTCTACATTTCTATGATTCTATTATTCTAATTAGAATGAGAAAAAGTACACTCCATAGGAATTGTTTTAAAGGTTCCTTGGGATGAGTGTTTATTCTTTATACAACAAAGAGAGGGATAAAAAAGAATGTGTGAAAGCAACTGGCCAGGAAGCTGAGGCATAGTAGAGGACCCAGGTTTCGCATAGTTAGCAAACAAGCATGATGAGAAGTGACAGCTGTGACATACTTTTTGCTGACACAGATAACTGTAATGCTTATTCAGACCCATCAGATTAAATCAGATCTTTCTGAAGCTGGAAAAGAAATTGGAAAGATACCTTTTGCTAGGCTTAGTGAGACGAGAACACGTCCTCTCCTCATGCTGTCTGGCTGCTTCATGAGCAGATATGGGAAGTTCAAGGTGATATATTCAGGTCATTTCCGCACGATGTTGCTTTACCGCCATAGCAGCAGGTTGTTTTCGAGCAAGGAACTGTGCTACCGCATGACATCATTGCCATCCAGCTGCTATCCCATCCCCAAGCTTTGCAAAACCGCCATATTCTATTTCCAGAAAAAATCTGTTAAGCGCCTCCTTTAGTGCTTCAATTCCATCAGCCGGCTCACTGTGGAACCATAACAGTGCTTGATAGCGCTAGTAATTTGTTGTCACGGATCTACCAGTGGGCAGGCCGCGGGCGTGTCCAGTTTGTCCTTCCTTCAGTGATTCCCATGGTGTGATAACTTTGAAATCTATCACCTCTCCATGTTTATTTTTAAAGTTCTCCTTTGAGTTAAAACCTTTTTTAAAAAAAAATACACTTTTAGGCATTATAGCTTAAAAATGCAGTAGTGTACTGCCGTGTTTAGTATGGCTTCCAATGGAAAAAAAAAACCAACCAGTCAGGGGCAGTGGGGTGGGGTGAAGGTGGGAACAGGGAACGGCTAAGGACTCTGTGGTGCAGAAGGAACACTGGTGGCAGTACTGCTACTCATCCGCTGACGGTGGAAGGGTGCAGAAAACAGCATTCCTAATCCGATGGTATTGCACGAATGGCAATGCCGCAATTGTAACAGTATATTGCACTAATGGCCTCTAGTGTGGCAATGGCCTCAGTCTACGCAGAAAACAAAGTAAATAAGCAGTGGAGTTTCTCTTGTCCGACGCCCTTTTGAATGCTCTTTCTAGTGGTTCAACTCCTTAATGGCTTATACCTGCCACCGAAACAACCACTAAGTGGATGATCACATACCCTCCAAAATCACATGTGGATACCAGGACACATGTGGCCGAGCAATGTCAGAGCATGATCAACATTCATGAGGAAGAACATGCAAGCTAGGAGAGGCTGCTGCAGTTTGCTTTTGCCTGAGACTACAAGGAAGGCTAAAATTCTGCCTTTCCTCTCCTCTCCCCCATGCTGAGTTAATTGCTTGCAAAGTGCCTTTTGCACTTTAAACACAGTTTTCAACAATTAAGTAAGCGAGGGGAAAAAGGGGGAAAGTGGAAGAAGGAGAGAGAAGCTGGGACATTTTAAAAGCAGCTGAAAAAAAGGAATGACAGATAATTATTTGGAACTGTCTGCTGGATTGGGGCATCACTAGGGCCATTTCCGCACTAGAGTGTTATAGCGCTATGATTCCACTTTCAACATCCTATGGTCCACTCCCACGAAGACACCGGAAGCTGCCATTTTGAGCCAAAGCAGTGCGGATCTACTGACTTCGCACTGCTCCGGTTCGCCCTGCACTAATGGAGGAGCCCTGCAGAAGCGCTCACGGGAAAGTCTGCGTTACTTCGGACCCAAGAAGAGCCGGTAAGTAATGGCATGGAGCGATTCACTCCCCTTGTGCGGAAAGGGCCTAAGATCTCTTTTAAAACAGGTTTAACACTATAGTTAAGACAGCCAGAGCAACTGCAAGTGGTCCTCCGCATTTGCAGATTTAACCCCTCTCCCACCAAAGGAACCTTTCCTCTCAGTGGCTATGATCAGGCCCCTCAACCTTTTAAAAATCCGCCTCTGGTCCTTCTCTTCCTCCACTAGCCGCTGCCTCACCAGCTAAGGACAGATTGCAGTCCAGTTTCTTCCCCCCACGTACCCAAGGAAGAGGATGGGCAAGAGAAAGGAAGTGTAGGAGCACCATGCCAACACACTCCATTTCCCTCTCTTTTCCTTGACCTGTGTGGACCTTCGGTGCCCAGTTTCCTCACCATGGCCATTTCCGCCCTAGACTGTTATAGCGCTATGATTCCACTTTCAACATCCTATGGAATCCTGGGGTTTGCCATTTCGGGAGGGGCCGGCAGGCCCCTCCCGAAACGGCAAACCCCGGGATTCCATAGGATGTTGAAAGTGGAATCATAGCGCTATAACAGTCTAGGGCGGAAATGGCTCGTGCCTCGGTCCCTTTCCCACAGACACACCTATTTTGATACTTGCAGGTTTCTCACTTTTGCAAGGGTCCTGCTCCCTTAACCCTAGCAAATGGGGAGGGCCAAGCGCGCTTCTAATTTTAAGGACTGAAGGCCAAATAGAAGCTGCCAGTGGAAACTCAGAAGGGATAGAGCCAGCCTGCCTAATCTCCTTTGGGAAAGAGTTCTATAGTCAGGGTGTAGCTACAGAGAAAACTTAGTCAAAACATTTCAAAATGTGTGTATATGGAGAGAGTACTGTGCAAAATAAAGCAAAATAAAAAGAATCACCCATGGGGGAAGAAAACTACTGCAATTATTTATCCTTGTCTACAAGGCCAAAATAGGCAAAGATTTACATCCCTACTCAATAATTTAATAATTTGCAACTTGTGGCCTTTTCAGTGTCACCCAAGATCTGCTCCCTGAGGCAGCTGTTTCCCTCCGCCTAATATACAAGGTTCGGGAGCTGGAATAAAGAAGAGGTCTGCTGTATCGTCATTATAATTATTGTAACTATTATTGTCATTATCATCCTGCCTTTCCCTTGAATAGAACCCAAGGCAGCTCACACAAGAGTTAAAACATGGATTAAAAATTAATTGAGGTACCATACTAAAATACGAGTGTTTTAAAATAATCCCAAATCATTTAAAACCATGACAAGAACTTTAGAAAACAATGTAGCACAAACACCCTATCAAAGACTTTTCCACATAGCCAGTCTGTCACCAGATGCTTATTCAAATAAGAATGCAGAGAGCAGAGAGGGGGCCATCCAGGTCTCTTGTGGTAGAGAGTTCCATAACCTACTCAGCCAAAAATCAAAATATGACATTTGTTTCTATTTTTTCCCCATATTTATGTATGCAGTTATGGGCCCAGTATGGTGTAGTGGTTTGAGCTTTGTGTTAGGACTCTGGAAGACCAGGGTTCAAATTCCTGCGCAGCCATGGAAGCACACAAGGTGACCTTGGATGAGTCATGGGCCATTTTCGCAGGATGTTGTCATCCCGCAATGGGGACGAGAAAAGGCAGTGTTGTATTTAAGTCTTTTACTCCAAGCCTCAAGTCAAGTCTCAAGTCTCTACCTTGAAGTCTGGGATTTATACCCCAACCAAAATTCCAGAATTATTGGATAGAATGACACAAATTCAGTTTTAACAATTTAAGCAGAGTTGGCTCTCCACATTTGCAATTTTGCCATCTGCAGCTGTGGAAGTGCGGAATAGGATCCCATCTTACTCCCCATTACTGAAAATTCAAAAGATTTAGAAGGAAGGATCCTTCCTCCTCAAGCCTGTCGCCTAACACATTTGCTGTTCCCCTCTGAGACCCTTTCCGCAGGGGACTGTTATAGCGCTATGATTCCACTTTCAACATCCTATCTAATCCTGGGGTTTGCAGTTTCAGGAGGGCCAGCCAGCCCCTCCTGAAACTGCAAACTCCAGGATTCCATAGGATGTTGAAAGTGGGGTCATAGCGCTATAACACTCTAGTGCGGAAATGGCCAAAGAAAGGCACTAATGAACATCCTCTGAATAAATTTCACCAAGAAAACCCTGTGATAGGTTTGCCTTAGTGTGCCCATAAATTGCAAATAATTTGAAGAAACAACAATGACAACAAATATGAAATTATATTATTCTCTCTTACTCCCTGCGTGTCGTGATTTTCCCCTCTTTTGGCCGTTTTATTAGCTTGAAAGAGTTTTTGTTAACTACATTTCACAATTTGTTGCTTTTATTTTGTAATTTTGTTCCTAAAAATAACCTTGGGGATGTACGATCTTTGAAAGGTTTTATAGAAATAGTTTAAATAAATGTGTGTTTGTGTATGCATGTGCGCTTGAATAGGAAGGACTATGTATATAAAAATGTATTTATTTATGTTCAGTATTTATATACTGGCAGTAGCATAATAATTTACAGTTGCACACATCCAGAAAGAAAGAAAAGTATAATTTTAAAAAGTAATCCTGTAATCACTATCATTTGAATTGTATTACACACTATTTTCGTTTAAGGTGTCAAAAAATCAGACATTTTTCTGCCTCATGTTTGAAAAAGAACAACTGTGTAAGTAGAAACCTGACTAATATTATCTTGGCAAGAAAATAGATAGGACTTCTCAAAAATATTTGAAAAATCTTCAAGTGTTAAACTATATCAGTAGTTACAGAAAAATAGTGTAATTTTTTTAAAAAAAACCAACAACCCTAAAGGCCTTTATGCAAACCGCTAGTTATGCTGTCCTGTTTAGACAAGCTATGGAGTTAGTGAAATACACCATTCACTTTCAGACAATTTAACTTGCATAGAAGGCAAATAGTCACTAGAAAAACACAAAAGCAGATTGTTCTGGCATCTGCATTGCTGAATTCTATGGACATGAATCAAAATGACATGAATAGAAATCTACAGTTCAGACATCAAGAGCAGAAACAGATCCTTTGAATGTGTTCTGCTACAGTTGGGAGAAATGATAGTGTGCTTGTATCTCAGGGCCAGGGTAGTGTAGTGGTTTGAGTGCTACACTTTGGCCATTCCCGCACTACACTGTTAGACTGCTATCATTCCACTTTCAACATCCTATGGAATCCTGGAGTTTGCAGTTTAGGGAGGCACCTTTAGCATTCTCATCCAGAGAGTTCTTTGGCCTCAGTAAACTACAAACTCCAGAATTCCACAGGATGATGAAAATGGAATAGCAGCACTGTAACAGTGTAGTGTGGAAACAGCCTAAGTGAACATAGAGTTGCCTTATCTCTGGTTTAGACAGATTTTATCTGAATTCTAGGCATGGCATCCAGTGAGTACATAGACCATCAGCTGGTCAGAATTCCAGACTTTAATAAAAAAAAAAACTCTAAGAAATTAAGGGCCTTTCTGCACTACCTTGTTATAGTGCTATTATTCCGCTTCGAACATCTTATGGAATCCCGGGGTTTGCAGTTTAGAGAGGGGCTTTTAGAATTCTCAACCAGAGAGTTCTCTGGCTTCAGTAAACTGCAAACCCCGGAATTCCACAGGATGTTGAAAGTGGAATAATAGCACTGTAACAGTGTAGTGAGGAAAGGCCCTGTATCTCTAGTCATGCAGGAAGCTGAGATATAGGGCAAAATGCAAAGGCACTCTAAGTCCACGTCTGCCTTTGAGGTGCAAAAGAAGACACAGTTAGCCAGCAGCACTGGGGTGCAAGAAACAAGGGAATGCATTTCACGGACATGAGGTGAGGCAATGGAGTGAGTAGTAGGATGTATGAAGGCTGAAACAAAATTGAAGGAAAAAATGCAACAGTTGTGCTGCATTTGCACGATTAGAATGCCAAACAGAATAACTTGCATAATATGCAAATTAGAAGCCTGGGTTTGAGGAAGTGGAGTGTGGCAACTATCACTGAATAGCACTCTTAAATACGTAGCAAGGATCCTAGACAGATCTAAGGGATGGACAGGGGGCATGGTGATATTTTTGCTTGCTTGCTTGCTTGATTTGGTGGGAATCGCCTTTTCTTGGTTTCCAGCAAGCACATATAGGGAACACTACACGGTATTTGTCCCCAGATTGGTGTGTGGTGACGGTAAGAAGTTCATGTTATCCAACAAGGACAAAGCAGCGGGGGCAGGAACAAAAGTGCTTTGGGGCAATCCAGGAGGACTGAGGAGAAGCTGGCTCGAGGGAGATCTTTGCTGTAGTTGTGACTTCCAATGAGTTAGCTTCTCCCAGCCCTCCACTGTGAAATTTTGCAAGGATCTGGAGGTCTTCAACCCCTCTTTTTTCTCACCAAAGTGACAAGACAGATGAAGAGAAAGTCTTTTTCTGGGAGTAAGACCCACTGAAGTCAAGGAGGCTTATTTCTCAGTAGACGCTTACAGACACTGTGTAAATCAGAGATAATACAGAGGGGCATGCACAAGTAAGGCAGAGATAAGGTGGTGTTTAAAATATATATAAAAATATTACAAATGAATGACTGGACAAGATATTTGAATCTGCACATATGTGTGTAAATAAGTATAAACACGAATAAAAAATATTTTCTGGAAAAGCACGCACATGTACACACGCACACACATAGGGATAGGTTCCTACACCACAAAAAAGAAGTTCAACACATTTCAGCAACATTTTAATTCAAAATTAACAATATGCACATTTTGAACCAGGTTAGGAACCTTGCCTTAGTAAATAAACATATTTGGAATTTTTAAGACACAACCTGATGGCTTCAGCATCCAAAACTTTTTTTTTTTCCTTCATGAGCCTCTACTTTTCTTGTGATTTCCATTCTGGTGGCCAAACTTATAGGCCTGTTTTTTGTTTTAATATGCTGAGGATAATTGATGAGATAATTATATCTGCTTTCTTCTTGTCTCTCTGTCTTGCTGTTCAGACATGCTGAGTAAGGGATTCTGGGGGCAGCTGCTGTAGACCTTGCCTTTTGTAGTCAGGTACACACAGCAGTGGTAGGATCAGCTAGAATAGAATTCCAATCTTTCCCAGCTCAAGTTTTATTACAATTTTCTGTAGAAATGCTGCTGTACCACACATCTAAAATCGAAGTTTCCATCACCATTGTCTCAACATCAATGCTGCCAAAAACTTCCAGGTAGGCAAAGCATGAGGAGGAAAGATGACCTGGGTGAGCATAGCAAGACTTGATGGAAAGGGACCTATTTGTCAGAGGCTTTCTTAACTGAGGTATGACTTTACTAGATTTCATGCTAACGCAAGACCCACGTGCACAATTCTGGCATGCCCCCTTACTCCAATAATACTTATGTGTGGATCACAAGAGTAATTCATACTAAAAACATTAGTGTGACATGCGAGAGGATGAGCTAGATCAAAAATACAATGAAGCAGATTCTGGAGATGCTACAAAAATGCTCTCATGTGAAATTGACCTTCAACAACAACAATAATAATAATTAATAATAATAATAATAAAAAAATAGTAGTAGTAGTAGTAAGGATTATTTTTAAGAGTCTGAGCTTCTTGGATGTTAAGACGATCATGTAATTTCAACCTGTATTTTTTAAATTATGTGATTTTTAATTCATAGAATCATAGAGTTGGAACAGACCACAATGGCCATTGAGTCCACCCCCCTGCCATGCAGGATTACACCATCAAAGCATTCCTGACAGATGGCCATCCAACCTCTGTTTAAAAACCTCCAAATAAGGTGATTCATTGTTTTTAATTAGTATTTTAAGAGTAGTGTTTTAATTTAATTGTTTAATGCCTTTAAAGCTTTTTTACCACATAGTGTTTTAGTTATTTTGTTTCAACATACATTGTAAGCCATTTTGGGTACTATTTTGAAAGAAAGGCAGGATACAAAACAAGCAAACAAATATCTAAAACTTGCCTGCTCTCTTCCATATTAAAAAAAAAATCACTATGTATCTTATAAGGGAAAATTTTGCTTCTAAAAGGCAGTAACTGCCAGCTACAAATTAAATAGCAGCGATAAAGCTGATTTTTTTTTCCCACCACAATGTTTTTAAATGTGCAGTCTTATGGAACTCAAAGGGCATCCCAGGGCCCATACGATGTGAATGTCTTTATAAGCAGGAACAGGTTCACTGGTGGGAAAGGGGGCCGGAAAAAGGAAAGGTCTACTGGCATTAGTGATATACCTTTGTGGCTCTGGTAGAAGAGAAAGGGGGCATATCTAGGGTGAGAGTTTTTAAAAAATTCCTAATTTAGCTATATATAAAGAAGATAGACAATAAACCTTTGTAGCCTTTGTCCTCTTTCCAACAGCTGACGTGGCATTTACAGATCCGCTTTGATTTATGTAGGGCTGGGTATTACTGATAATTAAGAAAATAAATCCTTTGAGCTAGCATGAATTACCGTGAAGGTCCTATTATCCCTAGTAAAAGGTTCCAGCATCCAAATTACGTATATTCACAGACAGCCTTGAGGGCTGCTTTCCTCCATACCTGCCTGACTGTGAGCAAATAACTTTTTGTTTTTACTTATTATGCCTTCCTCATTCTGTACATGCAGGGACCTGGCACACACGGCATATAAATGTGGGTGAGTCAGTCAGCTTCAAGGCAGTGTACATGGACAGTATCAGGAAGAAGGAACAGCAAGTTTATACTCTTTCTACTCAAATTCTCTCCTCCTCCCCTCTTTCTTTCTTGCAAAATGAGAGGTTGCTGCAGTAATAGTACTGCAAGTTACAGAACTGAAGACTTCGGTTATGAAATGTCCTTTCTCTAGTATGTATTAAATGGCTATGAAATACACATTTTTTCCCCTTCAGTGTGGATATATTAGTGTCAACAGCAAGCAAGGCAAATTCGTATAGCAAAAGATAACCCATGATTTTTTGAGGTAAATCAGGAGCAGGCAGTTTCTGATATTTCAGCTGTTCCTTGAAGCTGCTCAGAACAATATAATTCTGCCAAAATGCAGTGATTTGTTGGGAGCCATTCAGTGAGTTTTCTTGCTGGGCAATGCTTTGAATTCAGGCCACCAAAGTATGCTGCCTGAAATTCTGTAAACCTCTGAATGAAGCTCTTCAGTAAGGTACCTTACACTTTCCTCTACCTTCCAGTTGCCTATCAAGGTCTCCGACTGAATTTACATCCTGTCAAATCGTGTCAGACATCTACAATACTTGTCAAATTTGAGGCCATAGGGCACAAAGCAACTAGAAGAGCATGTAAGCATTCAGCATGCAGACATTGAGAGAAAATATCCTTATTCTTATATGTTACTAATCATTTCATCATCTTGAATTTATTTATCAAAATTGAACTTATGTTCACCCTTCTGTCAGAGCATTTTTTAAAGAATACATTCTCCCACTCCGGGAATATTAAACTTGTTACTTTGGTAATAACTTTCCCTTTATGACAGTTTTTCATTGAATGTTTGTATTATCTAATGGACAACTGACTTACTGGAGGCACATCACACATTTATAGGCATGTATTTTATACAGGAAAAAACCCAGTAATTTATCTTGACCTATGGGCTAATTTACCATTTCTTGGTGGCAGTAACTCTCTCACTGTAGGCTGAATCACATATGTGTTTGTGAAACCAGAGAGAATGAGAACAGGTATAGCTTCCTTGTGAATCACCCCACATGAATTTTTTTAAATACTGGGAAGGTAAACCTACTGAGACCTTACCATAGCTTACATTGTGATCCAATTAAAGGTCACATGTAGAGCTGTTATTGTTTAATTATTTCTGCCACCTCCCTAGACATACCTGTCTATCCTTGCAGCCAGCCTTTGGGTTGCTCATTCAGGTTTTTCTAACTCGAGGGAGATGTTTCATATGAAACCATTTATTTGGTTTACTTGAGGAGTGTCTTCAACTAGAGGTAATGAGTGATGGTGACATATCTGTGGTGATAATCTTCTTACACTGTGCTGTATGAAATTGTGACATTGTCCATTTTGATGCATAGAGGCATGGCCAGTAGCAGACTGTATTTACTAGTGACAAAGAGAGGTGAAGCATCATTTTCCTTCTTGATTGTCACAGCCCAGCTTGCTCTTATTGCTGGCTTCTAAATAAGACAAAAGAGTTGTGGAGCTTTCTACCAACAGTGGTATTTATGCTTGATTGTACAAATATGTCAGTGATGGAAAACTTCTGTGGCATAGACAGCTGAATTTTCCACACTTGTGACCTAGAGACTCAAGCACAGATATATAAAAGTCTTTGGAATAAGCATCTGCCTGATGGCTGTGTATTCTATTTATTGTATTTACCTACAAGTGCATAAGAAGAATGTTGCTGGATCAGATCAAAGTCCTGTCTAGTCTAACATTCTGTTCACCTCGTAGCTAATGCCTGTGGAAAGTCCCATATACTTCAACTATCCTGATTTGGCAGGGACTCTTCTGGTTATTCCTTTGTCTTTCCTCTTTTTCAGCTGCTTTTAAAATGTTTCAGTTTCTTTATTACTCCTCACATTTTCCCCTTTGTCCTTAGCTTATTTCAATTGCTGGAAAGTGAGTGAAAAAACACCACTATGGTTTGGACTTGATTAACTCTGGAAAGGAAGGGACAGAGTAGGCCCAGGCAAAAGCAAACTTTTGCAACCTTTCCTAGCTTGTGAGATCTTTCTCATTAATAACTTTTGCCATCTTGATCACACTCTGATGTTGCTTCGCCACATGCGTGCCAGTTTTTAATCTGTGAAACGTTAGAGGATACAAAGTCCACGACCAGGACCTGATTGTAACTGCGTGCTCCATCCCATATTCCTCAGCAACTGCTACTGCCTATAATACTGGAAGTGACACATAGTTACCCTGATGAAGTACACTTAAGTCTACAAAAGCTTATGCTACCAACTTTTTTCTCTCAGTTAGTCTCAAAATTGCTGCAAGATCTCTTTACGTAGTTATCCAGACACTGCTCTACACTTGGAAAGTCTCTCAGAGAGGCTTGGGGGAAAAAACAGCCCTTAGTCTCAGACTTACAATCTAAAAGAGACACAACCCAAAAAGAAAGAAGAAAACTCTGGCACAAATCCCTAATGTTATGATTTTCCTCTGCTTAATGGAATGGCTGTTGGGGACTGGCAAAACCCAACAGAGCTGGAACAGAAATAAGAAGCGGAACCCCTCTTGCTAACTTCCCTTGGTTCAGCATTGACCAGCTCAAAACAGTACATTAAGCTTGTCTGCTAACTTGTTAGCTCTCCCAATAAAAGAGAAGTGGGGGTTGTTTGTTTCCATTGTATAAATATACGTCTCAGCTTTATCCCACATGAACTTCTAGCACATCAACACCTTTGAGCACGAAACTATTTTTCCAAATTCTACAACCATCATTTCCAGAGACAAAAACGTCTTTGATGTTTTCTCTTGAAATGCCACTGCAAAAAGAAAAGAAGGCAGCTTATTTGATTGGCTCTTTAGGTGTCTTGAAATCCCTGAATTGTAAAAATAAATGTTGTGTATCCTTAAAACACGTCACAGCCCAGAAAAACCTGCGGACGTTCATTTTTGCCAAACATTTTCCATGAATCATCTGTTTCCAAAACATTTTCCTTTTAAAAGTAAAATTTTCCAGAGAGCCTTTGCTCAAAGGTCTTCATTGTGGCAGACTCTGATTTGTCCTCCTAACTGTCCTGTCCAAACCCTATCAGCTGTCCACTCTAAAATTGATTGCTAGTTAGTGGAGGTTAACATTATTTTTAAAATACTGCCCCAGAATGGACCAGGGACAAAGCCGGTACAGACTCTGTATACTGCCCCAGAATGGACCAGGGATAAAGCCGGTACAGACTCTAAACTTTACAGACTAATGTTACCAGCTTCTCAGTGCCTGCTGCTATTTACCCAGGAGTGGGCAAACCAAAGTGGGCATCTGCTGCTAGAACAGCAGAATCTATAAAACTGGGAAGATCAATGTTTACCTGTGCTACGCTTATGCTGTGCCCCCAAGGCTGGCTTTGGAAGCCTGTGAAGTCCTCTGGATCCAGTTTCTGGATGGCAGAGAGGGCTGTAGAGGAGAATTTTCTCTAGTGACCTGTGCTGGATTTAGCCAAAGTTACCCAGTGCGAATGACCAGAGCTCTTGGAGGTCTCTTTCACAGGGTTACCATAGGTCAATAGCAAGATGCACTTTTTAAGTCCCGTTAATTTCAGTTAAACAGTGAAATTTCCATTTATATGAGATGTGAAGTGCATAATTTTAGCTAGATTGCTCTAGTGTGTACAGAAAGCACAAAAGTAAGACCTACAAAGCACGTATAAAATAAAGCAAATAATTTAAACATATACATAGGATTGCTAGTACAGTCAAGCAGAACCTAAACAGTGACTTCTCTTAGCTACAGGAAACCTTTTTTTTTTTTAAAGCTGTGAATTACGAGATATCTTTAAGGTTGCAATCTGTAGCACATTCACTAAGAAATAAGTTTCTGTTGAAATCAGTGGGACAGATCTTAAGCATATATGAATTTATAATCGCTTTTTTAAACAGAAAGTTCTTCAGATTCCTATGCATGTTCTTGATATTATCACACCCTCATCAACAGCTACCTATTAACCAGACTAAGGGTTCCCAATCGTGCAAGAGTTGGCTTGCCTGGGCAAGTTTACATATGGTGATTATAGATTTAAGGATTAGCACCGCTTCAGCGCTTCCATTGTTCAGTCCTGTTATGTGGCTGGCTCAACGAAGAGAAGACTAAACTTGGATTTGAGTTTTCTCAGACTCAGATATTAATTTATTTGGGTATCTCAGTCTACTCAAAACAATTTATTTGAATTGCATTTGGAATATTATTACAATACCATTTCAGTGGGTGGTCATGAGGATGAACAAGAGATGGCTAACAGAGCATCCCGTACATGAAAAAGCATTATAAATATTAATGACATCGCAATAGCAATTAGATAAATCAACTCACCTAATTAGATTCAGTCTGCAGATTTTATTTCCGCCACCCTTATAACCTTCCAACAAATAAGTAACAACATGCTTTTATGGCTTGGGCAGTACTTTATATACCTTAATCGAAATAGCTTGATTGTAAAATAAACGAGACATTCAAAATCAAAATCAAAAAACGGAGTATAAAGCTAAAATATTATAAAGAACAAATCAGATATGTGTCTTGAATACTGAACTCAAAGTACAAATTTTGTGACTGCAGTTTATTCTTTCACACAATCAATTTCTGGACACTTTGGGTGTTCAAGGCTTTACCTTGGCAGGAAGTGCTTTTATTAAATCCAGCTTTGGCAACTGATTTTTTTCTGGTTTCCCTGATCCACTTCAACCTGATCCTGAGAGTGGGGGTCTCTCTGGAACATGATGTGGTAAGATTGCACAAGGCTGCACTAGATGCAAAGAATAGGCCAAATATATATATATATATATATATATATATATATATATATATGGATGCCATGTCTTGCATTGGCAGAAACCTTTTCTGCTAAGGCAAAGTTGTAATTGGAAACCACCCATATAATCAGGGGTAAAAAAAATAAAGCTGTGAAAAAAGACTAGAACTTACAGCTTTATAACTACACCGTGGGCAAGTACAACCTAAACATGAACACATTCAATTTTTGCTTTTTAATCTGTTCAGATTCCATGCTGTTTCGGTTATTATCTATGGCTTCTTAGCAGAAGCCAACTTGCTTGGCAGGAAGTAATTGAGCCCGCTGCGTTTTTCTTTTCTGCGTTTAAAAGCAGCATGAAGACTCCTAAAAATGCTTCTATAGATTTATAATGGCGTAAGCGGCAATAAATCTATCCTTAGGTCTGCTGGAATTCAACCCCAGGCAGAAATTCAACAGAGACAGCTTTTCTTTTTTCCCCACAATGAAGGCGATTTCCACACTAGCCTGTTATAACGCTATTATTTCACTTTCAACATCCTACGGAACCCTGGGGTTTGTAGTTTAGGGAGGGGCCTTTGTGACCCCTCCCTAAACTGCACCCCCAGGATTCCATAGGATGTTGAAAGTGGAATAACAGCGCTATAACAGGCTAGTGCAGACACGCCCTTTGTCTTTTTCTTCCCTCAGGTAGCCGACAGTTGGGGAACTGACGGTTGCGACAGCTGTTGCCACCCGCCCCCGTAGGAACAGGCAGGGGAAAAAAATTGTGTGGGGGAGTGAGGGCCAAAGGTCTCTTCTGATTGGCCAACGGCGGAGGATTGCCGCCACCCTCTATCAGCAAACACGAACTCCTCTGAACCGCAAAACATTCCGAGGCCAGGCCAGTCTGGAAAGGAAGGTCTCTTTCTATCCAATCAGCGTTTGCGCGCCGCTAACCAATCCGTACACAGAGATTTGGGCGGACTTTTCAAAAACAGATTTTTTTTCTCCTTCTTCCCTTTAAAGGAGTGATTCGACAGATGTGTCCTTCCGCCGCTCTCTTCTGACAGAAGTCAGAGAGTCCAAAGCGGAGATGGATCCGCCTCTTTTATAGCAGAACTTTACTCCGCCACTCTTAGTAGTGATATGAGATGTAAAAGGCATGATTTTAATGCGTAATTATAAGAACACTGAGAGAAAGGAGGGATTCTTTTTTTGTAACCCGTCGGTCCCCCCTCCTTCCAGAAGCCGTATCACGCAGAGATGAAGCCTTCCGCTCAAAGAAAAAAAAGCTGCCGAGCCGAAGGGAGGGGGGGGAAAAACAAAACAAAGGCTGTTGGTCATGTGACGAAAGAGGGCGGGGTTTAGGGCTCCTCAACTCTTCCGCGGCCAGACTCCATTTTGATGTTGCGCTGAAGGGAGTCGGGTTCGGTCGTCGCCCCGTCGAGGTCTCCGGGGCTGGCGGACGGAGGGGAACGGGGGGCCATGGTGCTGCTCGCGTGCTGACTCTCGGCGGGGAAGGACGGGGAAGATCGGGGTTTGGTGGGCGAGCGGGCGGTGGTGGCTGAATGCGTTGGGCCGGTGAGGACGAGGCGCTGCTGCAGCTGTCGTCGCCGCCGTTGTCATTCTTGGGATCGGCCGCCCTCCCGTCGCCCCAGCCCCCGACCTTCCTCCTCCTTCTCCTCCGTCCCTTCGGCGCTCCAGGAAGAACAAGGAAAGGGTCTCGCTCCTGAGGAGAGGTCAGTCCCCCTCGGACCGGTGAAGAGGGCGGGGGAGACGAACGGGGTGTGGGGGGGGGAGAGAAGAGGAAAGGGAGGGGGCGGGTAAGAAATAAAAATAATGATGATGATAATGGGTGTTTTAAAGATAGGTGACTGGGACAGAATTGAAACCTTGGAGGGCGAAGAGGTTTTTTTTGGGGGGGGGATGCACGAACGGGTAATGTTGTATCTGTAGTGGGGGGTCTGATAATGAGGGAGGAGGATGTCTTTTATTTTTCTTTTGGAAGGGAGAGCAATTGCTGCGTAAATCATACTTACCTCACGCACAGCCCTCCCCCGAGTGCCTCTGGCTCTTTACAGTCAGTCCACCAAGGCTTATTCTTGGAAAATTGAAAAGAAGGACAGGCCAAGATTTCCCCCTGTATTGTTGCATAGAGAGGGAAGGGAAGGGCTAAGAGGGAGTTCATTGTAAAGAGTGAGATGGGGGGGGGGCAAAGAGGGTTCCTTATTCGCTGTTCAGACCCCGAGCACCCCTCTGTTTATGTGGGGAGCGAACCCCTTCAAAGGACTGGCCTGGAGATACCGTTTGTTTGTTTGTTTTTTGAAAACGTATTCCAGAAAATATGCAGGGAGAACTTCCAGCATTGCCTTAAGTGGGAGAGATCTCCTATTATATTTATTGTTGCATTTATATATTTATATTTATAACCTGCCTTTGTCCCATTTTGGGACTCAAGATAGCTTACTGCGGTTAAAAATCCACAAAACGCAGGAGTTGAAAAATGTTTAAACTATAAATAAAAACTTAAAACCAGTTAAGACACAGACGAAAGTGTATTGTGGGAAGTTCTGCTGATGAGAAGAAATGGGCATTAATTGGAGAGGGATAAGACTGCCTTCCCCAAATAGCACCCTCCAGGTGTGGAGGACTGCCCTGTCTCTCTCTCCTGGCCAGCATTGCTGTTGAGGATGATGGGTGTCTTTAGAGGCCCCAGATTGGTAGTAGACTGCAATGGATGGGGAGGCATTAAAGCAGTGTTACAGAGCTCTTAGAAGGAGCTACGAGGTTGGAGAGGGTCTGGGTGTGTGGTGGTGGGTGTATACACACATATGAGCAAAACCTCTTTGTAGAGTTGTGTGCATATATGTGTGATCGGGAATGGTTTCCTGAGACTGATCTTCAGTTTGGGGTGAATAGGATCCTGGATTTTAGATACTGGGATGAGGGAAGAAGAACCCATGTAAGAATGAGGGGAAGGAAATGACCCAAAGTAGAATTGAATTTGAATATTGGAGGTAAACAGAATCAGGTTGGGACACTGAGTGTGTAGAGAAAAGTAGGCTTTTTTCAGAGTAGCGCCGACTGAAGGTCTGTGAGAAAAGCTTGGAGCTCAGGAGCGACTGGGGCAGAGTTCCACAAGAGAGAAACAGTGGACTGTTATGGAGAAATTATGAAGGTCTTTTGTGTATCAGTATGCCTTTATATCAGGCTTGTCTATTGTAATCTGCTTATGAATAAATGGCACATATTTAACCTCTGGTTTTGAATGGTATCATTTTTGTATTTTAATTTTTGTACCCCAGGGCTTGATTAAGGACTGAAATAGAGGTGAGATGGGCTCAGAACAAAGTCTGGGTACTCATTTGTTTCCATACCCATCTCTGCTCTTCAAGTGTTTTGTTATTTCAGGACAGAACTAATAACATCCCATTGTTAGATGTGAATAATAGAGGATGTAGATATGGATTACAGAGGATGAAACTGAAACCAGTTTGCATTTACCACACTAATTGTGTGTGAGGGAGGAGGAGGAGGAGGAGAAAGAGGTACAAATGCCGTCAATAAAGGAAGCATAGCAGGCTATTGCATTTGTTGAGATCATAATTAAGCCAAATAGACAGATGCTGAAATTTGACAGGATGGGCTATACATGATGGCTTTTCTTCTCAAAATACCTTATCATTTGTGCAGCTGGAATTGCCTGTTTACTCGAAAGTCCAGTGTCTCTATTTTTTAGAGTCTTAGTTCTAAGTAAATGTCCATAAGAGTTTTAATCCACTGGTGATGATTGCTGATGAGCCTTTATGTGTTCTCCTGCTGCCCCCTTCAGTCATTTGGAGTTGCTGCTCCTGGTTGTATGGGACACTGCTCTTCTTTTACATTCCTCATTTCTCCCTTCTCCTTCAACCGCCTGTCTGTCAATCAGTCCCTGAAAGGGGAGGGGACAAATTCTCTCCCCTTGTCCTTTCCATAAGAGAGAGAATTTAAGTCTGTGTAAAGTCCCTTGCTTTCTTTCCCATGAAATTGTTTTTGTTACACACTGTAAATTTTGACATAGCTGTTCATGTGAGAAGTTCAGCCAAATCTTTAACTGTAAAACTTCTTACACCTTCAGGCTAGGAATTCTAGCATTTATTACTGGCATTTAAATGGACATTGTTGTAACATGCACCTTTCAGCCTTTACAATGGTATAAAATTGATTTTTTTTTCTCTTCCTAAGAATGTTTGTTCTTCTGTTCCTCACCCCCTTTCAGATGAAGGATACTGGAGTGGAAGCGCAGATGAGCAGCTGGCTCTTCAAGCAGCTGAAACTCCACTTAGAACAGGAATGGAAATACCAACCACGGGAAAAGGGGCTGAGCTTGATTGAGTGTACTGCTGAGGTGAGGAGATGCTTGTCCCTGGAGATGGAAATGAATCAGTGATGTGATTGAACCTTGGTAGCACACTAATGGAGGAAATGGTCAAAAAACATAGATTTTTCCTCATACACTTTCAACAGGAATTTAGTAACAGTTCTGCAAACAGTGCATTGGACATTCAGACTCTTATACGCAACAGGCCTACACTGATGCAGCAATTTCAGCCTCATAAATCATGATTTATTTGATTTAGAACGGGCTTTCCCATCTTGGTACCCTCCAGACATTTTAGGCTACAGTAACCAGAAGCATTAACCAAGATGTCTGATCATTATGTGTACTGCTGTCTAAAACATCTAGACAGCACTAAATTAGGAAAAGCTGGCCTGGGGTGAGTGACATGCTTCTCCCCTCTCACGCAAGCCTCTATCTCTTGTTGTTTGACCCAAGAACAGTTAGATGTTCCATTCAAGCTGGGAAACTTTATGTTAAATCTTGGACTATAGATTGCACTGTGAAACCAGGACCACTTCTGCACTGGAAAAATGTCTTCCCCTTAAACTGTTCAGAAAGGAAATTTCTGTGTTCAGATTTAGATTTGTGCTAGATGGTCCTTTTGTAAAGATATTTTGTTTATAGAAGTAGCAGGTATTTCCACAGGGGGCATGAGCCAGCCAAAGTGAAATACTATTAGTTTCTGTTCCTCTTGATAACAAAGATGTAATGCTGTGCTTAATTCTTCTGTTCAAACATGAATATGCTTAACTTTGGATGTACCATTCATTCCTAATTGTTAGCTGCTATAAGCTCCTGTGAGGAATGATGGGTTATAAACAACAGGTAATGATAATGGTGATAATAGTATAATAGAAAGAAATTGGTACGTAATTGTGTTCATTTAAAGGAACACTTCCGTGCAGGTTTACTACCAGGAACTGATGTTTGCTAATTCCATTGCGTTACACTTTTCTAGCAATATCCTTGGTGCTAGAGGGGGAAAAAAAGTAGTGGTGTTGACTCAGCCTGTGTTCACACAGCAGTCTGGAAATTGAAGGTTATTCTTACATCCTGGTTGTGGATTGGATAGCCCTGCTCTTAAGTAACTGGTGAGCTCAAACACTAGGCTGTCTGTTGCATGCTTCTTACATGGCAGGTGCACTTTTGATTAGAAATGAACAGCTGAGTGCAACCAATGAGTGCAAACTCTCACTTTCCTGTAGTTAGAGAGCGTGCAAGAATGAGAGCAACATGTTGCTTCTAGCAAGGCTAGCTCCACTCACTGAATGAGTTTCCTGAGGAATCATATCCTCTCTGAAAGTAGTACTTGACTATTCCCTGAAAAAGTTGCTTGTGAGACATGGAGTGACATGGAGGCAAGGGCGGGAGGTTGGCGTCTGGACAACTGAGCTAGGGTGAGTTTGTCTATTGCTTCTCCTCCCCAAAGGAGTTGGCTTTTCTCGCTGTGTCACAATATATAGTTCATCGTCAAAGATCTAATAGATCCTAACTCTACAATTAGTGTAAGAATATTGTTTTTCTTACTGCAGAATGAAAACACCATATGTCCCAGACTGCGAAATGCAAAAGTAGAAGATCTTTGGAGTCTGACGAACTTCTTTGGATTTGCCACTGAAACATTTGTCCTGGCTGTCAACATTCTAGATAGATTTTTGGCACTTATGAAGGTACTGAGAAGTAGAAAGAACTGCTGTATTGAATTGTGCGTATAATGTGTTGAGTAGGTATTGAAACATACAGTTTTTGACACTGGTTTTGTATTTTAAGGCTCTATAGTCAGTTTGCTCTCAAACAAACTCTGTCTTTGCTCTCAAACAGACTCTTGGCCATATTGCTCTTTTTTAATGGCATCAACTGAACCTTTATGCCCAAATTGAGAACTGAGGCATCACAAACAATAAGCCAAAATTCTAAAAAATGACCATTACAGGTGGGAAAGTAGGATTTGGAATTGCAGCTGGATTTTCTGTAATTTGTTCTGCTATTGCAGTTGAGCCTAGCTTTCTGATTCAGGGTCTTACTTTTCAAGTTAGCACACTGAATGCACATTGATTTCATGGTATCTTTAAAGTGTGTTCCGTTTTCTATCTTACACATAGTAGTTTGTAGATTGCCAGCCTATTTCACCAGTTCATGATGATTTTCTCCTCAGGTGAAGCCTAAGCATTTGTCCTGCATTGGCGTCTGTTGTTTTCAATTGGCTGCTCAAGTGGTTGAAGAGCAATGCAATATTCCATCTCTCCACGATGTCATCCGGATTAGCCAGTGCAAGTGCACAGCATCTGATCTGAAGCGGATGGAAAAAATAATCTCAGAAAAACTGCACTTTGACTTCAAAGCTACTACTGCCTTAACCTTTTTGCACTTGTACCATACCATAATACTCTGTCATACCTCAGAAAGGTAAGTCTTGAATCAGTTTAATTATCTTTATTCCCCAGTCAGTAACCTGAAGCTTTTATCCTGTTCCTTAGCCTTTTGACTTTTCCTGGTCCCCTTTTCACTTACATCTCACTATTGCATACAGTGGCTCCAGACCCTTTGTTCTCAGTATTTTATTATTTCTTCAGTTTATGCTCCACTTTTCTCTTGACGTGATATCCAAATCAGTTTGACATGATTATGCATTATATGTGCTCCTGCACAATGGGATGAGAAAATGTGGCTGAGACTAGAGAATCAGTTTATTAAATCCAGTTTTATATTTATACAAGTGCTGTCATGCTCACAGAGCCAGAATTTCCCTTCTCTTCCTCTTGCCCAATGTGCTCCTCCTAATTTTTTCTGGATTGCCTCCCAACTTGCCAGAGCAGACTTGGAAGGCAGGGAAGGGAATTTGGTCTGCCAGTAGTGTTCATTCCAGTAGCAGAACAACCTTGTTGGATACAGCCTAGTAGTCCATCTCCAGACAAACAGGACAGATGTGATGATTACAGAATGTTAGGGCCAGAGATTAATTGTCCCATTCTGTGGTTGGAGTAACACCTTTACAGCATCATCGGTTAGCTAAAATCTGCTGCTTCCCTTGATATGATGAACCTATTGTTTTGTTTTTTTAAAAAACCCTGCTTGTTTCATTATAGGAAAGAATTGCTGAATCTCGACAAACTGGAAGCACAACTTAAAGCTTGTAACTGCCGACTAGTCTTCTCAAAAGCAAAAGTAAGTCTGTGAGATGGGATGCTTAGTAGACGAATGGTTGAAAGTTGGAATCCAGCAAGGCATTACTGAACCTGATGTTTTATTTGTATTTTCAGCCATCTGTCTTGGCTCTGTGCCTTCTCTCTCTGGAAGTGCAGACTCTAAAATCCATTGAGCTGTTTGAGATTGTTCTGTGTGTTCAGAAGTATTCAAAGGTAAGGGACTCGGCCATGTAGATTTATTTCTCTCAGACCCAGCAATTCTAACAATGTAATGAATGTCTCTCCAGACATAGTAATGGGCTCTTCAAGGAAGACTTTTACATTTATGGTTGGAAGAAAAATACCTAAGTTCAGATGGCTGGAAAACTTTAAATCAGCTTTGTTTGAGCATTTAAAAAATAGTGGATTTGTAAAGTGGAAGAAATTTCAGTTCTTCCCATTTTACGCCATATGGCCATTATGAACAGAAGCTGTTGTACCTCATCACTTGCACTGTCTTTGGCTTTCACACTCCCTCTCCCCTCAAAAAAGCGGCCTACAGAAAGATCTCTGCCTGAAACCTGGGAGGGCTGCCTTGGTAAAGTTGTTGTTGTGTGCCTTCAAGTTGTTTCCAACTTATGGCAACCTTATCTTGGGGTTTTCCGGGGCTGAGACAGAGTGACTTGCCTAAGGCCTCCCAGTGAGTTTCCATGGTGAGGAATTGAATGCTGGTCTCCAGGGTCATTGTCCAATGCTCAAACTGCTACACTGCACTGGCTTTCCCTGTGTTACAATGCATCATCTTTAAGTTCTCTTTAAGACCTGGCATCAACTTCGTAGATGTTCACCTTAATTTTATTAGACTCTCCTGTGGTCCACCACCAACCTGTATTAAGTGATCCTGAGTATTCACACTTACTTAAGGCAGTTCTTGTTTTCTGATAGAATTAGAACAAGATTCACATAATTTCATGTTCTTTTCCAAGAACAGGAGGTATAGCCTGCGGTGTCACAGCCACAAACAGCCAGTGAACTCTTAATTGAAGCCTTCGACCCACAATAGGAGTTGTTACCAGAGTTTTCCATTAATCAGAGTTGGCCAAGATAGGGTTTTGTAGTTGAGATGAATGTGCCAGTCAATACTCCCACACTCTCATCTGTGTACAGTTACTTGAAAAAGTGTAATGTTGTTGAAGGGGCTTGATCTGAAGTCACTGTGAATAAGACTGCAGCCATTGTGTCATGGTGTTTTTTCTTGAAATATCAATGTAAGTAAATATGGGGTGTTTTTCAGATAAGTGACAGTGACTTGCTGTATTGGAGAGAGCTGGTCTCAAAATGCTTGGCAGATTACTCTTCTCCTGCGTGCTGCAAGCCAGACCATAAAAAATTAGTTTGGATTGTTTCAAGGCGCACTGCCCAAAATCTTCAAAACAGCTACTATAGTGTTCCTGAGTTGCCCACAATCCCTGAGGCTGGATGCTTTGATGAAAGTGAGAGGTAGGTAACACCACACAAAGCTTTCTCTAACCAACTTGACTATCTTTAAGTAATTACAACTTCAGTTACTGACTTCTAACTTTTTTTTCTGGTGCTGGTTGTCTGGGTTTGTTAGCATTTAGGATGATAAAATGACATCTTTGATTTCAAAAGTGGCACATGCTAGGCTACAAGGTAGTAGTAGTTCAGGGTGAATACATATACTTGTTTGCAGTTTTGGCAGAGGGAAGGAATTCTTTTCAGTCATACAGCTTGTATATGTCTTAACGGAAAAAAACGTAATTGACATCTGCATTTTACAAAAAAAAAGGATGTGAAATATTTCTGTGCCCATGGTTAACTACGGAATAACCTACCCGTCTTAAAATAATAGGCACTCCTGCTTAAGACATGTTTTTCTATTCTTAGAAGATAAGATCAAGATTCACTTAGCCCAGTGCTGTGTCTCAAGAATTAAATCAACCAGCTATTGAGGAGTGCAGTGCAGAAGAATCTATTGAGTGGATCAGTTTTCTGTTATTCATTCCTGTTTTGAAATACATGGGTCTGTTTTTTACTTATTAAAGGCACATGCATCTGTTTTACTCTTGGGGACAGCTCTTTCAAAAATCTGCTAGAAAAACTACACTCTGGAAACATACATCTTGGTCCATCAAAAATCAATGTTGTGTGCATCAGTGGATCAGCTGGCAAAAGTGGATTTACATAACTAGATGCAATTGTTCAAATTTACAACAGGAAAAAAAAAGAGAAAGAAGGATATTTAGATCTGTTGTTGACTAGAGTCTTACGCAGGCATTCCTTGCCTAGTTTGAATCAACTTCCAAATAGGGGAGTGTCTGATCTTACTCCCCTCCATTGTTGTCTTTCTCCCATGGATAGCAACAGATCTGAATATGAGAAGTTCCTCTTTGTGTGGAGAGTCTCCAGGTAAGCAAGAAGCCTGTTTTTTTCCCCCAGCATCCTTACTCACGAGGAGAGTCTTCATTGGAACAGGAACTTCTCTTGTCATTCTTTTTTCACTTTGAATGTAAGGAAAGTAGGATTGGGGAATGGAACCAGGAGCATGTTGATTCAATTGGATAAGTGATGCCTGAATAAGGCTTATGTTGAAATGACAAAGTTGATTGCCAGTAGCAAACATTTATGTGCGAAAAAGGTGTCCTTAGGATGGTAGGTAGTATCAGCCATAAGCAAATGGGAACCCTGACAGCATTGGTCTAATCTTGATTTTTGTATCTCAGTGGATAACTTTCATTAAAGAATTAATGCACTTATGCGTATAGTTTGAAGTCCTATAATTAATCTAAGTACATAATGAAACCTCTTAGGGTTTCTGTACTAAGCGTTGATAGGAAATCACCATCCCTATTGTTCCAGCCTGTTTGGAGCAGCGCTGTGCTTTGACTCATCCGTTTATATTCTGAGGCTCCAGTCATTGGAGCAGCTGGTGTTCATTAGTACCATTTTGTACATAAGACCAGGAAAGTTACTGGCCTGAAAAGTGTTTGCTTCTCTAGGAAATGGAGGTACGCATCACTCCATTCTCCTCATCTGCCAGCCTGGTTTTGTGTTGGCTGAGGAGAAAGCGGCTTGCTATTTCCACAGGCTACATGGAGACCAAGTGGGCTCATGGAGGACAAACTGAGCTGTCCTTCCTTAGTCAACTCGCTTGCTTGCTTGCTTGCATGGAGTTCCTTGTTCCCTGTGGTTACCAGACAAGTAATTAAGCTCAAAGCTGTACTAATGATAAGACAATTTCTAGTATTGTTCAACTTGACATTCTGTTTAAAGTGTTAGGACTTCCTTGAATTAAACTCCTATAAATTAAGCACCCTGGTCTTAGTTTTTAATAAATATTAAGATGCTGGTAAGGAGATGTAAATAAGATGGCTCACAAATAGAGAAGATTTGCAATTGCATGTAATGGTGGTTTTGGCTGATTTTTACAAATATCTGTGATTTCAAAGACATTGCCATGACTGATGTTAGTTTTATATCCCTTCATCTTTTGTAGTGAGGATTCTTGTGAAGATATGAGCTGTGGAGAAGAAAGCCTAAGCAGTTCTCCGCCAAGTGACTTGGAAGGCACCTTCTTCTTTGACCTCAAACCAAAATCAAAGTGGCAAGCTCTCTCCTTTGATTCAATGTGCTAGATGGAGCTCTTAATGCATTACAGTACTTAGGCAATAAGTATCTAAGCACTCTCTGTACTCTTGGCACAAGGTCTCATGGAATATACTGCGCTTTCCCCCTTAGTGTGATAAGTCAGATGTAGCAAAGTGGATCTAAGCATTTAGGGTCATAGCCAGTGGCAAGCATTAGTAAGTGCATGCTGTCTGTGATCAGGCTGTAAGATAGCTGCAAAGCTTGATAATGCACTTGATGCTCTGCTGAAATTAGAGGCTGAAGCTTAATGGTGAAGTATTTTGGGAATAGGCTAAATTGCAAAGAAGTATATACTTATTTCTTTTTTGACTGAAGTACTTTAACCAAAATTTTCATTGCGCATTCTTTCAAAGAAAAGAGAGTCTCATCACTTTAAAACTGTATTCAGTTTCAGGAATTTTGTTCAAATTTAATCAGGCATATGCGTAGATTATTTAGGGAGGAATAAGCTGCCCCTTTAAGGTGTGTTCCAGTCTGGTTAAATGTTCCAGGCATATTTTGTGTTAAAACATCTAAAGGTGAGCTTTCATATCCTCAAATTAGGAACAAATTGTATTCACAAAACTTAAGTGTTAATGTAAAAGAAAAAAAAGAAAAAAAAGCTTACTGCTTAATTTAGAACTGTAAAATTCCAGATTCCCTTTACCTACTAACTTCCACAGTTCATTTCAGTCTTTCTTACATTGTCATAAGTAAATCCATAATCATAACATGTTTGCATGCTTAAATGAAAGCTGTTAGCGGAAAGGTGGTAAATGTGAAGTTGATCAAATGGTTGTAATGACACTTAATTGCTTGCCATTTTTTCTTTAAAGCACAGATTATGGTTGCGTTACTTAGTATCTTAAAATATATGCAAAGTGAGCAGAAGAAGAAATTTACTTTGTAGTCTAATGACATGAAAGCAAGGTCTTGGTAGAAATGAAGGGGCAATGAAATTTAGGATTGTAGCATTGTGTAGCCATCTTGAAGTGCAGATGTGAATGGTGGTGATGTGTGGTGTGCTCTGATTTTTTATAAACAAAAAATGTTTACAAAAATTTGTAAAAATGTAAATTAAAAACTGTATAAAAAATTTAAAAACAAAATAAGCTGAAAAACTTTGTATTTTTACAGTGTGTAACTTTCTTATATGTATGTTGCATGTAGATATTAATTTATTGTATCCTGTATATGATATACATACTGTACATTGAAGGCTTGCTTTTTTGGTACTACATGCCTGAGTGTCAGACATTTTCTGAAAGCTATTTTCTCTCAAAGATAACTCAGATAATCTCTGCTTCTCTTCAATAAAACCAAATGCTTTTCCTATATCAGTCTGCTGTGATTTTGGGAAACAGGGCAAGAGTCAGAAATAGTAGTAGTCCCGTTCTAGAATGTGATAGATTCTAATAGATGTGAAGTTGAATTTTCTTAGTGGTGAAAATCCCTTACCCAGCATCAGAAAGTACCTTGTTGAAGAATTCTGGCTACTGTGTGAAGATTTGCAGACGGCAAGGTGCAAAATGGCTGTCCACTTATATGGGGGTTCTGTTCCAGGAACCCTCACATAAAACAAACATGAATGCTCCATCCCATTATTGTGCTGGCATGTGCCTGGCACGTCCTTTGATAATAATTGGACATGAGGCTTTGTGTAACCTTGCATTCATTTGTGCTGAGGTCATGTCTGCAGACGGCATACTCTATGCTAGAATCTGAGACAGGCGATTTCCCAGTGGGCGAGAGAGGAACATCTTGGAAGATTGGGTTGATCCTCCCACTTACTCCTCATAAGCAAGAGAAAGACCTTCTGGTGTTACCATGTTGGAGAAGCAACCCCTTGGAGGTTGGTCTTTTTCCTGCCTGCTGTTCCTAGATGAAGTGCTCACCTGAGCTCTGAAACCTTCATCGCTGCAGCTCTTGGGCCGTGTTGGGCCATTTTAACAGCAACTGAAAAAGTAGGAGGACAGAAGGTTAGGTGGGAGTGTCCCTGCCAAACTGCTACAGCACAGCACAGATAGAGGGAAGTGGTATTTTACACAGGATAGTTAAATTCACAACCATGAGATGGCTGCCAATATAAATGGCTTTATAAAGGGACGGGGGATAAAAACGCAGATGACACCCACAGACAAATCCAGAGTGCATAGTACCTTTATTGTGTGCCTTCAAGTTGCCTCTGACTTCTGGTAACCCTATCATGGGGTTTTCTGGGGCTGACAGTGGTTTTCCATGGCCAAATGGGGAACTGAACCCTAGTCTTCAGGGTCATAGTCCAATGCTCAAACCACTACACCATTGCTCATGTACCGAAAAGAACCAAATATCCGTATGTCAGTTTTCAGAACCACTAGTTTCTTCAACAAACATGCTTTAAAAAAGGCTGGGGAAGGGAGTGGGGAGAATGTCCATGGTATCTCATTGCCTGCTTTTTGTTTTTGGATGTCACAAGAGGAAGGTAGATTCTCTGGGCTCTAGGTCCATTAGAAAATTTTGCTCTCCGTTTAAGACTACTAAATAGCTGTGAAATCATGATGATAACGTATTATCTAGTATCATAAGCAGTGGACTTCTGTAATGGCAGTCGCTGGGGAACAAGGATGCTTTTCCGTCCTGGGAGTGGAGCTTCCCAGAGGCATCTACTTGCCAATTGTAATGACAGGTTGCTGGACTAGGAGGCCTAGGAAAGCGTGATCCTTCATGCCTCAAGTTTTTATGTTCAAGACCAATCCTTAGTGTTCTCACAAGTTCCTGTCAAGAGGGCACTTTTTCTTTGAAGTTCTAGTCCATCTGTACTCCTGAGGACCAAGCATTTGGTGACACAGGAGGTAAGGTGGAGGCCCTAGTTGAAGACCTCCCTCAGTGCCTTACAGTCAAATTGTCTACAGTGACACACAAAATTAGATTTCATGAGTACCACTCTAAATTACTTGCACTCAGGTCCCATTGAAGTACCTGTGGAAAGAATCAGTGACTACTCATTGTTAAGTGAAGAGTGACAGATTTTCAGCGTAGTAGAAAACCAGTTTATTGGCCTCTAGATGGTGCCATCTTTCCGTTACTGGGACTATACAGAGCAGTTATGGCCAGCATTATCCCGTAATCACTCTGTCTCTTTTTTGTTTTGTTCGAAGCACGTTGAGTAACGTCGTCGTTACATCCCGCCTTTCTTCCGATGACGGGACTCAAGGCAGCTAACAAGATAGAACGCATTAAAACATCCATGAAAGTATACATTTTTAAAAATAATTAAACAATTCGTGAAGTTAAAACAATTACCTGTTACAAATATTAATATAAAAATATTAAATACTATATATAAATTTAAATTTATATATAAATTTATATATATATGAATTTATATATAAATTTAAAAATATTTAACAAGATGATATATATAGTATTCAATCTATAACAATATATGAAAAATATTAAGTACATTGCAAATATTAAAACTATATCACCTTGAAAGATGCACAGCATCATGAGCCCACATCCAGTCAATTTAAAAAGACTCTTGTCACAAAAATGTCTTCACCTGCCTTCGAAAGGACGGCAAACCATCCTGGCCTCTCCAGCGAGGGAATTCCAGAGTCTAAGCCCAGCCACCAAGAAGGTCTTCCTTGCTCCCACCAAGCGTACCTGAGATAACGGTGGGACAGAAAGAAGAGTCTCTTCCAAGGGGCTGTCGGTCTTCCACAGAGGTTAGAAAATCACTGTTAAAAAGTGATTAGTCCTCATTACAAGGCAAGAACAAGGAGTTACACTTATACCATTTCTTCATGATGATGCTGACCCACGTCGTCCCGTTGCAACCCCAGAAAGGCTCTTGCCGGGAAGAAAGCACAACAGAAATGCTCCCCTCTGCACCTGGCCGGTTGCCAATAGAAAGGAGTGTGAGTGACATGTGCCCATCTTCTGCAACGCAGCCAGGCTGTTTCCCACGCTGCGCTGGGGAAGGAAGTGCCTCCATCGCGCTTCCTGCCCTTCCGCGTGGCTGGGAAGGAAGGGAGTATCGTGCGATTGCAGGCGCTTAATGGATTTTTCCCGTTAAACGAACGTCCCCCGAGCATGCCACATGTGGACGCGACGGCTGTGGGACCGCAACGACGTTGTGCAAAAGCACAACCCAAAGACGGCTGCCATCCTGTCCCCAAGGTGGGACTGCGACACCATTCAGAAGCGACCTTACTGTGATAGTCAGTGTTTAAAAGGAACTCTTTCCTTGTCCTGTACCCAAAAGCAAGTAGTGACTTTTTGCTAGATTTTAAAAATTATTTAGCTAGATTTTAAAAAACCAAAGTGCTCCAAGCCATTGGCCTGCAGTACAAAACAACAGAGTCTAGGGAAGTTATTTTTTGGATCATACTTCCCATAATACTCCAACTTGTAGTTGTAGTCTAAGCAAGGGGCAAGTAACTGACTGAGATCATATCTATAAAAGTAACCTAAAATTGCACTTCTAATTAAGACTGAATTTAGTTATGCTTTAATTATTGCAAAATCTATAGCTGGTGCTTTATATACATGCATGGCTGTACTTTGTTTTGGCCATGGCGTAACATCTGTATTCAGTTCACGGTTGCCTAAGTGTAATTCTGCGAATGGAACGGTTGCACGGGTAGTTGCAAATTCTTGGAAAGCGTGTTCGGTACTCTCCAGCGCCTTCAACGTGCAACTTGATCCCCTGGGATTGCAGAAGCAGCAAGCCTGTTTTCAGATATGCAAGTTGATTGCTACTTGCTACAGATACAAGTTGATCTGTCTTTCAGCAGAATGGTGGGGCTGTGCAACCAGCACTTAACTACATAAGAATTGTTTGTTTGTTTAGAGTATTTACACCTTGCTCTTCAGCCACAAAAGCTATTAATTTGACAGTTCAGGCTTAAAATCTAAATAAGACATAAGACACAAGGCAAAGGAAATGGCAGTAGGGAAGGGGCATTGCTTTTTCTTCTCTCTCCATCATCCATGAGGCCAGGGCAGTGGCAGCTGGGATGGACCGAGGGCCTTTCACCTGCTTATCTGCTTTTGTTAGGGGTAACCCCAAACCCTCAAAACACAAGTGAGGCCAGACCTAAAATATTAAGTCCACACGGACTACCCCAAGTAGTCTACGCAATTGCGGGCGAGCGCTGAATCAGCCTGGAAAGGTCCCCGGATTTGGTCGAAAGGACTTCTGCCACCCAGGAAGAACACTCAAAACCATTTCTTACACGAGCAAAGAGAAGGACCCCGTTATTGTAAAAAAAGAGGGATTTTAATAAATTTGGGATGACAACGTTTTCATAAAGCATACAGCACATGTACAAGCATATTTACCTTCCCACTACTAAAACTATGATACATGGTTGATAATAAAGTAACTTCTGGTTAAAAATCAACAACGAACCTTAAATCACACATGCATTCGCTCAGCGGTGAAGTATAAGAAATAGTGTTACAAAGAGTTCTGGGAACCCAGGCATCGGCTTTGCCAATTAATGTCAGCGTAATTTTAAGTAGGACAGGGTGCTGACAACAGGAACAACCTTTAAAGCTGACTAAAATTCAAAACGGAGGAACTTTAGTTAAGCAAATGCACAGAGACAGAAGCCATTTCCACACTACCCTCTTATAGCGCAATGATTCCCCTTTCAACATCCTATGGAATCCTGGGGTTTGCAGTTTAGGGAGGGGCCGGCCGGCCCCTCCCTAAACTGCAAACCCCAGGATTCCATAGGATGTTGAAAGGGGAATCATTGTGCTATAAGAGGGTAGTACAGAAACGGCCAGAGAAAGTTTTTTTTAGCTGCAACATTTAAGCAGGCGATATCCTCTGTGAATTGAACTGTCCAGGGTGCTGAATCTCTAGCAACCCTGCAGAGTAGACCAGAGAAAGGCTGGGAAGCCCTGTCTATTTTGTCTGTATTCTTTTACTGCTTACATGTACGGACATGATGTAGGATGTTGGCAACTGTCTAATTACAAGTATTTGTAACTATTTATTTCCAATATCGGTTCCAGAAAGTTACTGTAATTACGGATGCTGGAATACAGTTCCTCTTAACAATCTGGGACTCTGATATCTACTCTCCTGCTTTGTTTCGGAGGGTGTCAAGGGAGCCGTGGTGTATCTTTTCATATCACTGTGAGGTTCACTTAAGCAATTTAAAGCTGGAAGTTGCTAGGTTTGTGTATAATGGGACCAGAGTAGCCATACGCTTAACTTGGGGACTATTTATTTATTTATTATTTATTTAGTATCCCGCCACTCTCTCCAGTGAGGCCCATGGCAGCTCACACATGAATTAAAACGAAGTATCTGAACTAAAAATTAGTAAGAAAAAGATTAAAAAAAGCTACCATATTAAAACATCAACATATATATATAATATATATTGATATAAAATATCAGTATATAATCTCTCTCTCTCTCTCTCTCTCTCTCTCTCTCTCTCTCTCTCAATATATAATAATTTAAAACCATGACAAGAAAACAAATGCAGCATGTGCATCCTATTTAAAGACCTTTCCACATAGCCACTTAGTTACTCATTCAAATTAAAAGACCTTTTTACCTGCTGGAAGAAACAGAACAAGGAGGAGGGCAGTCTAGTCTTTTACCGCAAAGAGTTCCACAGCCCGAGAACAACCACTGAGGCTTTTTTCCCACATCTTCACCAAACATCAAATTGAAAGCTGGCTTTACACCTTTAAAATATGGTCAGGGGTTTTTTTGTAATTTTTTTTTATATTTTATGATTTTCAAATGAAATTCATTTTTTAAAATTGCCAATTTTGGTTAAAAAAAGCTGCCTGAAGCAGCTGTCTCACTCTGCCAGACGGTATATTAGTTATTTATTATTTCTTAAAATATTTATATATCACCCCCTATCACAGTCTCCTTGAGCAACCTACAATAAATTATAATTAAGCTGTTTGCCTGAGTTGGGTAGTTTGCTTTGTCTCATATTTGAATATCTTTAAACCTCATGTTCTTCCTGTTCTTCTATTAAGAATTTCTAAAGTTCTATGTACTTGTATCTAAAATGATCCAAATGAAATTCTCATCCACATCTGATGTCAGCTATGAGGCTGACTTGCTGTAAGGACTCCAGAAGACTTTCAAGACAGGATTCTTCAACATTTCACATGAAAAGTGGGTCCATGTGATCAAGTAACATCAGATGGCAAAACGTCAAGATGGCAAAAGTTATTAATGAGAATACGAGATAAGCTAGGCGAGGTTGCAGCAGTTTGCTTTTCCTGAGCCTGTTGGGAAGGGCAAGATCCTATTCCCTTCTTCTCTCTCCACTGCTGCAGTTTTTACCCTTTGCAGCCATCAGAATAAGGTGAGGACAAAAGAGAGAATCAGGAGGAAGAGAAGAAGAAAAAACTGAGACCTTTTAAAAGCACCTGAAAAATTAGAATGGCAGACGATTAATTAGGACTGTCCCTACAAAACTGAATCAGTTGGAGAGTACGGACTTCCTCAGAAATTTACAGAAACAGTTTTTCTGACTGCTGCTGCTGAATTCTGTTTGTTGTTTTCTACAGCCTCTTCTCATCTCTCATTTGCAATATTTTTCTGCTTTTTCTGCTGATGTTTTCCTTGTCTGTGGTCTTGTAAATCCCCTCCCAAAGAAGCAATCACATTCTCTAGAGGCAGCAGACTTTGAAGACAGGGACAATCCCGTTTATCACAACACCAGGAAATACACGGCCTCCCACCTCTCCCGCCAAAGCCAAATATATTACCAAAATGCCGTGCTTGCACAAATAATTAGGGCAAGAGAAACAAAACAAACAAACAAAAAAACTGCTGGGTTGGTTTACTGATGGCACCTCTAAAGAGAGGGGTGACTGGTTTGCCAGCATTCCCGACAGCAGTCTGTGCTCGAACCACAGGGACAGAGGGTATGTGTGGAATCCTGTTAAAGTTAATGGATTCCAATAGAATTTAATTCAAGGATATGTATGTTGACAAGCAGGAGAAGATCAAGGACCTCTTAACGTTACGGTGGGCCCTCGGTGTCCACTAGGGTTTGGTTCTTGGACCCTCTGTGGCTACCAGTATTTGTGGATAGTTAAATCTCATTACGCACAATGGTGTAGTAAAATGGCATCCCTTATATACAGTGACATAACCAAAGTTTGCTTTTTGGAATTTTTGGATATTTTGGGGGGAAGGAGCAATATATTCAAGCCATGGTTTGTTGAATCTGTGGATACAGAAAGTGCAGATATAGAAGGCCAACTGTACACAGTTATAATGTCACGATTTCACTCAAACTGTCATGGCTGAAGCCTATGGAATCCTGGCATTTGTAGTTTGGTGAGGCACAAGAGCTCTCTGGTTGAGAATTCTACATACCTCTCTCTAAAGTGCAAACTGAAAGATGCTATAGGATTTTTAGTGTGAAAGCATAGTGCGAAAGGGTCCTTTCCATACAAATGTGAGCTTGGAAATGTAATAAACCATCACTATCCTAAGGCCCTTTCCACAGGATGGTGTCCTCCTGGCATGAGGATGCAAGAGGAGTGGGACCACAACAACACGTCCGCATGACATGATTGCGGTTCCATCCTTCTCGCATCGTCAGCAGGCGCAATCGCAGGGTATATGATTGACAGAAAAACTCCGTCGATGGCTCCCGATTGTGTGAGCCTTCCGTCACAGCTGGCTATGCAGAAGGCCTGGAAGTGTGATGACGCTCTTCCTTCCCCAATGAAGCATGGGAAGAAGGCTGGCTGCAGTGCGGAAAGAAGGGGCATGTCCCTCATGCTCCCTCCCACAGGCATCCAACTGCATGGGGAGAGGAGCACTAGGGACACCGTCTCGTCCTGGCAGAGGTGCTGCCGCGATTGTGACGAGACAACACACAAGAGCGTCATCCTGCAGAAAGGACCTCAAAGGCCCCTCCCTAAACTGCAAACCCCAGGATTCCATAGGATGTTGAAACTGGAATAACAGCGCTATAACAGTCTAGTGCGACAATTATGCTGCAGTTCCTTCCCCAGCACTATTTAACCTTTTAAAAATCCCTGTTGTCTCACCTTTTGCAATGCTACACTTAGAGAATGAAAGAAAACATCATTTAAGGGGACAGAATTCTCATTTAGAGGGGCGATGTCCTCATTTTGCCTCCCTCACCATACTGAGCAGCAGGGTGAAGTGTTCATCTTGTGATGGCATGGAATTTGGAAGGGTCTGGAGGGGGGGTTCCCATGAGATTTCAACTCTTGTGGGGACACTGAGATCTCAAAAGAAGGTCTCTCCTTCCCAGGCTTGAGGAAGCCTTATATAGGCCTGTCTCACACGTCCTCTATGGCTCTGCAGAAAACTTGGCAACGCTTGCTCTCATACAGACATTCCGCATTAGACTGCTATAGCGCTATTATTCCACTTTCAACATCCTATGGAATCCTGGGGTTTGTGGTTTTGGGAGGGGCTGGCTGGCCTCTCCCGGAACCGCAAACCCCAGGATTCCATAGGATGTTGAAAGTGGAATAATAGCGCTATAACAGTCTAGTGCGGAAATGGCCATAGACTGCCGAAAATCCCCCCACTCCATTGTTAGTTTTGAAAGAGATTTTTTTTAATGTTATACAATCTGAAGGAAGGAGGGAGATTGTAAACTGTTTAATAAGTGAGTTGACAGTCCCATGGGGAGAAATTTTGCCCTTTTTTAAAGCCAGAAATAGGCAGTCTTTGAAAATAAGGATGGTATCAAGCGCCACGAAAACAGGCCAAGGGGGCATACTTTGCCCTCCAGTAAACAAGAGAAGTGGCTGAATTAAGATTTGCAGTACTTGCGAATGATCTTCCGCTGACACACAAGACTTCCCATATGATGAGAAGAAGTTAGACCAAATAAAGAAAGTCCATGTCTGCCAGGCTGGTATATAGGTCCCAGAGTTGAGCTTTTCTTGGCATTGAATTTGCCAAGCTGCAGAAAGTTGTACTTTTGTTAAATGCAGAGTATGCACGCACTAGTTCATATGTGTGTGATTCCTTCCGTACTTCAGCAAAGCTGAAGTAGAATTAAGACTCTGCTCTCACACTTTGCTTTGGAAATAAAACTGGCCATTTCCGCACCACACTGTTATAGTGCTATCATTTCACTTTCAACATCCCGTGGAATTCTGGAGTTTGTAGTTTACTGAGGTCAAAGAGCTCTCTGGCTGAGAATTCTAAAGGCCCCTCTCTAAGCTGCAAAGCCCAGGATTCCATAGGATATTGAAAGTGGAATAATGGCACAATAACAGTGTAGTGCAGAAATGGCCAGTGACTTGTTATTTGGGATGACCATAGCGAAAGGATCGCAGTCTTCGGCTTAACAGTCACACAGAGCTTCATATTTGGTTTGCATTTTTCCTATTCTTTTTTAAAAGCAGGAGTTATTAATTTTGTATAAATGCAATTCAAAATACAGAGGCCAAAAGGTTAGACTAACATCTACCAAATGATCTGTAAGGAATGGCCAGAGCTTGGGAGAGTTACTTTTTTGGACTACAGCTCACAAAGTGTCTCAGTCAGCATGGCTGCTGCCAGCTAAAACATTCTGGGACTTGTAGCTGAAATAAATATTTTTCCTGGCTCTGGAAATGGAGCAATTTTCTTCTTTGTTCCATCTCTTACCATCTTTAGACTTGGGGTCTTCATCACCTTAATCCAGGGATGAGCAATTTGTGGGCCCTGCAGATATCGCACTGTGACTCCTACTAGCTCTCACCATTGGCTATGCTGGCTGATGGGAGTTGCAGTCCAACAACATTGTACACTTTGCTGATTTCCATATCCAACAGTTCTAGCCCATACACCCAACGGTGAGGGATGCTATAAGTTATTTATTTTATATATTAAATTTATATCCGATCTTTCTCTCAAAATGAGACCCAAGGCCGCTCACATTATAAATTAAAACAAAATACAGTTAAAATAATGGAAAATACAAATGTTACAAAGGTATTCAATAGACCAGAGCTTTCCAAACTTTTCATGTTGGTGACACACTTTTTAGACATGTCTCATTTCACGACACAGTAATTCAGTTTTACCAGCAAACCGGAGGTTATACTAACCCCTTATAAGAGATACAGACACATACATCAATTGTAATAGCAAAATGTATGGGGACACCACATGTCTCATGAAAACTGTTCACATATTTTTAAAAATATATGATTTATAAATAATAACATACATTTCTAAGATTATAGGTGACACACCTACACACTTCAGACGACACACTAATGTGTCGCAGCACACGTTTGGGAAGCCCTGCAATAGACACTCATATTAAAAACAGTAATTTAAGACAGTTTCTAAAATGTCATTAAAATACGATAAAAATACAGTATAGCACATTCCAATTAAAAGAGAATTTCTGCAACAATTAACACTTGAGTCCTGGTTAGACAACTGAAGAGAACTGGAGAACTGAAGGTAAGAAATTGCTTCTCTTATGCAACATTTGCCTCTGGCTAAAAATAAAGCAACATTTCTAGGAATACTGTTCTGCAAAATCAGTTCAAACGAGAAATGAGGATGTTTAGGATGGGAAGTGATGCTTTCTCTCAGACCGTTGCTGCCTTCTGAACTAGCCAGGATGGTAACATTGATGCAAGCTTCTCTTTAATGACATTGATACTCCCAAACAGAAGTTTCTACAGAAGTCACAGCAGGGAGCAAAATATTAAGATTGTCCTTTTCCAAGCCACGGTCCATGGACTGCTCTTTATATATAGCCAAAGCTCTTTATATAACCAAAAGTGTGTAAATTAACTGCATTCAAATACTTATTTCTCTCTGTGCTCCCTGCCCAGTAAAATTAATAAAAAGCATTAAAGAAATCAGAACAATGTAAAAATACACCAGTAAAAGAAAAATGCGGCAGACATCCAGGAGTGTATCTACACTGTACAGTTATAACAATTTGATAACTATTTTAAAGGCCATATTTCTGTCTGATGGCATCCTGGTATCCGTAGTATGATGAAGTCCTTAGAATTCTGTGCAAGAGAGCTCTAATACTAGAATGCACCTTGAGTGGATTAGAGAGAGCTATGGACCTCACTGAACTATAAATCCCAGGATTCCAACAGATGGAGATACAGTCCCTAAATGGTATCAGAGTGCCATAATTCTGCAGTGTGGATATACTCCCACTGAAAAGCACTGTTCATAATAAATGAGGTCAGTCACCAATGACTGGCACAACTTGTGTCACCCAAAGAATAGTGTTTTAAGATAGTTGGCAGAGAGACATGACCAGGCAACAGACACTAGGGAGGGCAACAACAGCAGTTGCCTAACAGTTTCTCCATACCTCATAGAATCATAGAATCATAGAGTTGGAAGAGACCACAAAGGCCATGGAGTCCAACCTCCTGCCATACAGAACATGCCATCAAAGCATTCCTGACAGATGACCATCCAGCCTCTCTTTAAAAATCTCCAAAGAAGGAACTCCACCACACTCTGGGGCAGTGGATTCCACTGTTGGACTGCTCTTACCATCTTCCTAATGTTTAGATAGAATCTCTTTTCCTGAAGTTTGAAGCCATTGCTCCATATTGCAGTCTTCGGAGCACCAGAAAACAGGTTTGCTCTATTCTCCTTATGACATCTCTTCAAATATTTAAACCTAGCTATCGTGTCACCTCTTAAATTTCTCTTCTCCAGGTTAAACATACCCAGATCTCTAAGATGCTTCTCATAGGGCATAGTTTCAAGGCCTTCTACCATTTTGATTGAGCTCCTCTGTACACGTTTCAGCTTGTCAATATTCTTCTTGAACTATGATATCCAGAACTAGACACAGTATTCTATGTGGATTCTGACCAAAGAAGAATAGAGTGGTACTATCACTTCCCTTGATGTTCTTATTGATGCAACCCAGAATTGCACTGGCTTTTTTAGCTGCTGCGTCACACTGCTGACTCATGTTCAGCTTGTGGTCTACCAAGACTCCTCTCTATTGGGAGGGTACATCTGTGAGTATCTCCGTCCTCGAAAGCAGTGGTTTCCAAACATTGGTCCTCCAAGTGTTTTGAACTGTACCTCCCAGAAGCCCCAACCAGCTTGGCCAACAGTCATGAATTCTAGGAGCTGAAGTCCAAAACATCTGGAGGACCAAAGCTGAGGATCTACTGCCCTAAAGTGTCCTGCTGCCTCTATCCCCTCATCAATACTAAAGTAAGATTCATTTGGGTAAGAATTAAGGGGCTGAGAAACATAGGGATGTCATTGTGGGGGTCTACTACAGACCCTCAAGCCAGGCTGAGGATTTGGATGATGTTTTCCTGGAGCAGATGACCACACGTTCAAAAAGGAGAGATGTGGTAGTAATGGAAGATTTCAACTATCCTGATACATGTTGGAAGTTACAAACTCTGCCAAGAGCATAAGGTCCAACAAATTCCTCACTTGCTTTGCAGACAATTTTATTGTCCAGATGGTGGAAGAGGCAACAAGGGGATCAACTATTTTAGATCTGATCCTAACCAACAGGGATGACCTTGTTAATGAGGTGGATGTGGTGGGATCCTTAGGTGGGAGTGACCATGCTCTATTGGAATTTGTCATTCAGTGGGAAGGAGAAGCCATGTGTAGCCGGGCATGTATTCTATACTTTAAAAAAGCTGATTTCTGTAAACTTAGGGAATTACAGGCTGAAATTCCGTGATCAAGAATACTGAAAGAGAAGGGAGTTCATGATGGATGGGAGTTAAAAATGAGATACTGAAGGCACAATTTAAAACTGTTCCATTGAGGAGGAGAAATGGGAGGTGTCTAAAAAAATCAGAATGGTTGACTAAGGAACTCTCAGCTGAGCTAAATGTTAAAAAAAGACATCTATAAGAAATAGAAAAATGGGGAAATCACCAAAGAAGAATTCAGAGAAATAGCCAGGATATGTAGGGGAAAGAAAGGTCAGAGAAGCTACAGCGCAGAATGAACTCAGGTTTGCCAGCGAGATTAAAAACAATAGAAAGGGCTTTTTTAGATATGGCCGCAGCAAAAGGAAAAACAAGGAAATAATAGGGTCACTGCATGTTGAAGATGGCCAAGTACTAACAGAGGGCAGAGAGAAAGCAGAACTACTCAACACGTTCTTTGCCTAAGTTTTCTCCCAAAAGGAAAGTGGGGAGTGGGGAGCAGGTAGGGAAGTGGCAGAAACTCAGAACAGTATAGGCAGAGAAGTAGTATAGGAATATCTGTTTACTCTAAATGAATTCAAGTCTCCAGGGCCAGATGAACTACATCCAAGAATATTAAAAGAACTGGCAGGAGTAATTTCAGAACCACTGCCGTTAATTTTTGAGAATTCTCGGAGAACAGGAGAAGTCCCAGTAGACTGGAGCCATGCGTCTGGTTCAAAAGAAACCTACACCAGACAATCACACAAAGGTGCTAAAGATAAGACGCAATTATTAAAAGCTAATAGCCTCTAAGAAGGCTCAGTATACAGCCACAGTCTGGTCTGAGCTAGAAAAATCATCAACAGGGTCAAACACAGCTACTTTTTGGAATATTGTATCTGGCATGCTGAAGGAGTGTAAGCTACCATTTGACATTCCCATTCCAGCTTCAGTTTGGGAGGACTTTTATACTACTTTGTTTGCTAACCCAACCAGGATTCCACAGGAAAGAGAACTTTTGTGCAAATACCCACTGTTAGTTCCTCCCCTTGGCCACCGGTGTCAGTGACAGAAATTTAACATATCATCCAGTCATTAAAACCTAATAAAGCACCTGGTGAAGGTTTCCTGCCTCCGGAACTTTTCAAGGCACATATTGACTGGTGGGCACCACTGTTGGCAGAAATGTTCACATACATAGACAATACTGGCCATATTCCAACAGGATGGGAACTTTCCATCATAGTTCCCATATATAAAAAAGGAGATAAAGAAGATCCCAGAAACTATAGACCCATAAGCCTTATTGACATAACAGCTAAGATGTATGCAAAACATCTCCTATGTAAAATTGAGGACTGGGTAACTGAGAAGAACATACTAGTGGAAGAGCAGGAAGGGTTTAGATCTGGATACTCTACAATGGATAATTGTTTTATTTTACATCATCTTATTACCAAATATACAACCAATGGCAATCATCTATTTACAGCCTTTATAGACCTGAGTGCAGCATTTGACTCCATAAATAGAGACATCTTATGGAGGAAGCTGGTTAAACATAGAAAGTAGACTCCTATATCTGTTAGAGGCCCTTTATACAAATACATCCTTGAAGGTCCATACTGGATGCAACGGCTCCCTTACTCGGAATATACCCACCGCTAAAGGTGTTAGACAAGGGTGTATTCTGGCACCGATGTTGTTCAATCTTTATGTTAATGATATTCCTGAATTTCTTTATTCTACAGATGTACACATGCCAAAGATTCTAAACAGGCATATTAATATCCTTCTATATGCAGATGATATGGTTCTAATGGCTCATTCCCAAGTAGGCCTGAGAAGATTGTTGAGGAAATTCAGTGCATATTGTGCCGCCAACTGTTTGAACATCAATAAGTCCAAATCCAAAGCGGTGGTATTTGGGAAAAGACGGGTCAAATATAACTGGTACTTGGACGGGGAGCCTATAAATCAAACTGAATGTTTTTCATACGTAGGGGTTGTTTTTACAGATATCAGGCCTTGGACTAATCATTTCAAACAAAGTTCCACAAAGGCTACAGTAGATTCCAAAATGTTAATTAAATTGCTCAGTTATAATCACCCAACTTCCATGCTCCCCATCCTGAAGGTATATAAGGCAAAAATTACACCATTTCTAACATATGGTGCTGAATTGTGGGGGCTATCAAAGGCCCTCCCACTTGAACAAAATCAAGCACTTTTTTAAGGACTGTTTTGGGGACCGACAGGAATACTCCTGTAGCAGCAGTAAGAGCTGAAACAGGCACCCATTCAATTTACAGTCTAACTATAATCAAAGCCTTCAATTACTGGTGGAAGATCCTTTCATTGGATTCTGACAGATTTCCAAAAATGTGCCTGGAAGAACAAATGGGCAGTTTTCAACACACTTCATGGGTCAGCCAGCTTTATCAAATTATCACACATCTTGGTTTTTCAATACAATATCTATTTTTGGTTAGACATCAGGCCATAGGAATATTTAAAAAAAGAGTTATGGATGTAAATGCCCAAATTGATATTGAGACACTTGCAAATATTGGGTCGATGAAATGGTTGGCCCAAAATAAAAAGTCCTTTCAAATAGAAAAAATATCTGACAATGGGCCTGACCCAATATCATAGAACAGCTTTAACTAGAGCTAGATTCGAGCAGGTAGATTCCATGGTCAGATATGGACGATTCCATCAAGTGCCATATATCGAGAGAACAGTTGTCTGTGGGGCATCTGAAATAGAAGATATTGAACATGTTCTATTCAGCTGCAAATTATATGACACAGTAAGGGCCCAGTACCTACAGACGTTACACGACAGAATTACACACTGGGACCGTAATAAACGGTTAGCCCACTTCCTTCAAGGTACAAATACATATGTTGTAACTAGAACTGCTAAATTTATAGGTAGGGCTATTCAACTGAGAAGATGTTTTATTGAGCACATTGAGGTTGCATGTAAAGGTGATGAACTTATCTAAACATATGCTGGTCCTGTATTCTTTTACCTTTTATTTATTACCTTTTAGTCTATTATAAGACAATAACTTACTGCTATTAATGTAATCAATATAATATATTGATTAAATTAATATATATTCTATTCTATTAATATTCTATTTTGTCTAACTTATCTTATCCCATGACATTTTATGCATTGTATTTTATGTATTGTGTTTTTTTACATTTTATCATGTTTGCTGTTAATTGTTTGATATGGTCAATTGACTAATCAATAAACTTTTAATTAACCCAGTAGACTGGAGGAGGGCAAACATTGTTCCCATCTTCAAAAAGGGAAAAAAGAGGACCCAAATAATTATTGCCAAGTCAACCTGATGTCAATACCAGGAAAGATTCTAAAGCAGATCATTAAGCAGACAGTTTGTAATTACCTAGAAAGCAATGCTGTGATTACTAAAAGTCAACATGGGTTTCTCAAAAACAAGTCATGCCAGACTAATCTTATTCCTTTTTATGATAGAGTTACAAGCTTGATAGATGACGGGAATGCTGTGGATATAGCATTTCTTGACTTCAATAAGGCCTTTGACAAAGTTCCCCATGATATTCTTGCAAAGAAGCTAGTAAAATGTGGGGTAGACAGGGCTACTGCTAAGTGGATTTGTAATTGGTTGACTTACCAAACCCAAAGGGTGCTCACCAACGGCTGCTCTCATCCTGGAGAGAAGTGACTTACAGGGTGCTACAGGGTTCTGTTCTGGGCCCACTGCTATTCAACATTATTATCAATGACTTCAGTGAAGGAATAGAGAGCACGCTGATCAAATTAGTAGATGATACCAAATTGGGAGAGGTTGCTAATACACCAGGGGACAGGATCAAAATTCAAAGTGACCTTGACAGGTTGGAGAGCTGGGCCAAGGCTAACAAAACGAATTTCAATAGAGAGAATTTTTTTCTGCCTACACTTAGGCAGAAAAAATGAAATGCACAATTGTGGGATGGGAGACAACTGGCTGGAAAATGGTATATGTGACAGATGTCTAGGAGTCTTAGTAGATCACAAGTTGAACATGAATCACCAGTGAGATGTGGCAATCGAGAAAGCCAGTGCAATAGGAGTATGGTGTCCAGATAGAGGAAAGTAATAGTACCACTCTATTCTGCTTTGGTCAGATCTCATCTGGAATACTGTGTCAGTTTCTGGGCATCTCATTTAAAGAAGGATATTGACAAGCTGGAATGTGTCCAGAGGAGGGCAAACAAAATGGTGAAGGGTCTGGAAGCCATGCACTATGAGGAGCGTCTCAGGGAACTGGGTATGTTTAGTCTGCAGAAGAGAAAGTTAAGAGGGGACATGACAGTTATGTTTAAATATTTGAAAGGATGTCATATCGAAGCGGAAACGGGCTTGTTTTCCACGGCTCCAGAAACTAGGACAAGGAGCTACGGATTCCAACTACAGGAAAAGAGATTCCACCTGACCCTCAATAATAACTTCCTGACAGTCAGTGCTGTCCGGCAGTGGAATATGCTGCCTCAGAGTGCAGTCAACTCTCCTTCTTTGGAGGTTTTCAGACAGAGGCTGGATGGCCATCGGTTGGGAGTGCTTTGATGTATGTTCCTGCATAGCGGGGGGTTGGACTGGATGGCCCCTGTGGTCTCTTCCAGCTCTATGATTCTATGATTCTATAACTGGTTGTCTGGTCAGGTTCCATACGTGAACCGAGAGAGAGAGCGCATTATCTTGTCATTCAGGGAGCAGAAAGTCATAGACCAAACCAGGCTTCCAAGGAGGGTAAAATCTCCCCCCAAACATTTAGGGGGGCGGAATGCCTATTTGCCCTTGCAGGCCCCGTGACATCTCAGAATGTGGTCCTGGTAATGTTACAAGGGCAGTCCCTGGAGTTTATGAGCTAATGCAGAGAAAACCGGTAGATGCCAAGGGAAAATTGCTTGGAATGCAGAAAAAAAAGTGCATATTAAAGCAAGTAGCACTTGTCTCATGCAGTGGGGGCGTCCTGGGAAAACATTCTTTAGAATAGTCTTAAGAGTCTAAATATAATGTTAAAATACAGTGATAAGGGGAAGCTGAGGCTTTTAATTCAAGGAGATGAAGGCAGGTCCTACACCCGTTATCAGTTCTAGAGAAGTCACACTGAAACTTCATGCAAGATATCACACAGAATGCATGAGAAGAGAAGGTGATGCAGATTAGGTTATTTTTCTGGCATTAGAATTGGTAGGTTTTCAAAACAGTAGTAAAGAACAGTTGAAATTCATGACAGGAAGAGTTGACAGTCAGGTAGTGGCAGTTAAAATTTTCTACCTGAATATCAAATAGAAGTATCATTTAGCATAGCCAAGCATTTCTCTGTAAATTTAACATATCATCCACATTCTCCAAGCACTAGTTACATGATGCACAAATGTGTGTCTTTACTAAAATCGATATTTTGTGTATTTTTTTTTTGCATGCATCAGAAAAAAATGCTTGATAGCCATGATTAAAATTCAGTTTCAGATATGGTTAGATTTACAGAACAAGAGTTCCTTTCATCACTCAGTTTCTTTTTCAGAAATGAAAAACTCCGTACAAAAGCATTTAATGCTGGAATGCTCAAAATGTAGGATATTAACCACAATATATTGGGCACTTCTCTTAAAATAGCTTTCCTGAAGAAAGATTTCCATTTTATATTAACATTTTCAGTGATCTGAATATTTCCAGTTTCTCTTAAGAAGTCCTTAAAGCTTGAAAATTCCTTTTAAAAGATGGCCAAAATTGAAACTGGCACAAATTTCTGTGAATTTTACAGCATTAATTGTTGTTGCATGCTTTCAACTCATTTCTGACTTATGGCAACCCTAAGGTGACCCTGTCATGGTGATTCCTGGGCTGAGAGTGTGTGACATGCCCAAGGTCACCCAGTGAGTTTCCATAACTGAACAAGACATTGAACCCCAGTCTGCAGGGTCATAGTGCATCATTAACACCCTCTTTGTTTTGGGAAAATCTGCCATTCTTTAGATCTAATGCATTTAGGTGTTTGAAGATGAGTATAATCGATGTCATGTGATATAATTTTCTGTAGGTTATGTAAAACAATAATATAAAAATTGATGAGATTTTTCATGACTCTATTCTGATTTTTAGGAAGCATCTTTGTTAACATAGACTTTACTGCATTGCTCCAAAATTTATCTTTCATACCACTGATACACTGAGCTTGTAGGCTTATCCATTCTATTTTTATTTGCAGGTTATACATTTTGCTAGTCAGCAAAGTCATTTTGTTTATTAAAACAAACGGGGCAAAGATCAATCAATCAATCAATTAATTAACCCAGAATTTTAAAAAGATTAATATACAATTTCATTAATTGAGCTAGAGGTTTGTGTGAAATGCATCCTTATGAATACCAAGTTGCCTAAAAATTGTTTCTGTGTTATTTGTGGTAAATTTCATCTTGTGAGTGGGCTTTTCATGCAATGCCACGTACCATATTCTCCGAAGCCATCAACTGAATGTCAGTCCTCGAAGGTGTTTTCAGTGGGCAGGAATGTCTAATCTTGCAGCTGCTAATAAAATAGTACTGAGATCTTTGCACGCCAGATCCTTGTTGTGTCTACTGAAAATGGAAATTTCTCCCAATGGATATAGAGTCCTCCTTCCACTGAGAGAGAGTCTTCCTCTGAAGATCTCAAAACTCAGGCAGTTTTCTAGGAGGAGACAGGTTCTTTCAGACGGCCTGAACCCAAGCCATGTAGGCCTTTAATAGGTTATAACTAGCACTTTTAATTGTGAAGTTTTTGTAACAGGGAATTTCTGTTCAGTCCAGTCAGCAGTCTGGCCCCAGCTTCTCAGACCCATAGAAGTTCCCAAATACTTGGCAAAGGCAGCCTCATATCGAATGAGTTACCCTAATGCAAGTAGGATATAATCAAACCATGCTTCAGTATGGTCAAATAAGCTGTAAAAAAAATTAGTGCATGACTTTTGAGAAGTTAGCATCTGGCTTTCAACACTTAGTTTGGCTTTTTCATGCCCTATCCACCCTTTTCACTGCCACAGCTTTGTTGCTGACTTTTTTTCATCCTTGGTGGTTGCTGTAAATCCCCTCTGGCAAAAGCAGAGGGGACATTCCAAAGAAAGCCATAGCATAAGAGGAAACAGCCGGCCTCTCTTCAGTTGAAGAATAGATAGCAAAGTGCCATTCCGTGCAAATAGACTGAAAGAAAGGGAAATGAGGGAGAAATGCTGGTTCAGTTTACTGCTTGTACCCCTAAAAACACTGATAATTAGCTTTAGGGACTTTTTTCATCCTTCCTTCAAAACAAATGAGGGTGAAAAGTTCCTTTAATTGCAAGAAATACAGCCTGCAATCTTCCTTACACCATTGTCTTTGGGCTGAATTTCAAGAGAAAGTTGGAAGTAATCATATAAAGAAGAATTCATTTCTGTGTATAGGCACACTGCTTGGTTTTATTTGGCCAGTTACTTCTAATCGAACAGGCTTTGAATTATTTTGGTACAATGCATAAAAATGTGCTCTACCTATGTACCAGAAACATAAATATGAGCACTGTTGCCTCTTGACCCCCTGAAAAAAACAGTTTAGAAACAGTTTTTTGAACTACAACTCTCAGATTACCCTTAGCCAATAGTAACTTTTCCAAAAGTAAGCTGATCAATGATCAATTAGCAACAGATACTTTGTAGTTATTATAGCCAAGTTTAGCAGTAATATATAGTAACTTCTTCTACAATGGTTAAATACATTGGCTCAATACATAGCAGGCCATGCTCCGTTCCCATGGCAGGGGCTACACATCCAGACAATCAGCGGGCATATAAGTGCAAATGTTGCCTCGGTTGTCTACTGTCCTTGCAGTTAAAGGAATTTATGCATCCAAAGGATGGGAGACATTTCAGACAGAAGTCTCTATCTAACTACAGTAGTTCCCATGTTAATTGGTGTGATGATTTGCATCTCCCTGACTGGCGTAAGATGGCTGAGGAGATTGTTGTCTACACATAATATTTCCTGTGTCCTGGGTGGAGGCAAGGATGTTGCAATATTGGAGCACCAGCATGGGTGGGGATGGAAGCCCAGATTCAAGACTCTTGTTAATGATCTTCCCTTGGCAGCATAGGCATTTGCAATCCTGTGAAAGAAGCAGTGGTGTAACTTAATGCAGGCAGGACACACCCCCAGAGAGCAGCAGTCTTCCTCTCCGTATCACACCACAGACAGTCTTCTTGTTCCCAAACCTGCCTAGAACTGAGTTTTTTGCAATGCAGAGGATGGCTTCTTTTTCTGTTTTTGTTTATTTTTTAAGATTTTGCATGAAAGATCCATGCCACAAAGTCTTCCTGCACCTCTTTCAACCACAACATTCCATGTGACAATGGCAATGACTATATACACCTAAAGACAAGCAAATATATTTACAGTGATTTCTTGAATCTCTGGGCTGGAACAGAACAAGCGCTCTGAAGTCATGACATAATATTTTCATGAACCTACCCTGCATCCCTTCCCATGTCTTTGGTCCAGAACAGCTGACAGTATGCACACATCACACAGAATTACCAAATCTGCAGTCATAAAAATATATATTCATGGTAAGGTATATTTTGTTGCTAAGTATTCTTTGAGAATTTCACATCTGTTGAGCCATTGTTTTACGGATGGTCATTCTTTCAGAGCAGAAGCTTAATGACATCAAGACTCTCCATATCTTGACTGTTATGAAGAAGATGCCCAACAAACAAACAAATCTGGGATTGTTACTGTAGTTTCTAGTCCGAACTTGTGGGATATTAGATATCATTTGATATCAAGAATTTGGCCTTCACTACCCATTCCTCTCCACGTGCTTGCGAGGCCCCCGGACAAGCATGCACACAAGCGCGGCCGAAAATAACTGAACGATTCAAAAACAAGTCCAGGCAGGCCAGTAATTGCCGATTGCAGCTTCAGGAGACCTCCAGGCAAGTACCCTTTTAAGATCACATTATGTATGCACACAGTTTACAAAAGATCCCCTGCCCCGAGCAGGCAGCTTGACGAGCGGACTATCCAACTCTCAAGGACTCCGCGTTTGCATACTGTCTATGCTATTGACAACGCTGTCATAATTCAATCATCTAAAGTACTGACCTTTCGGAGGCTTTGTCTCCAGCCCAAAATCCATTGTTTTCCCCGGGAACGGACTAGCCTGCAGGCACATTTTCCCCTATATGAACCCCTGAGTTTGAGCGTCTCATCGGACTTGCCTCCCGACTTGCTGCCTCTCCATTTGACGAGCCTCCCCTCAGCCTCCACGTGCTGAGAACCTACTTTCCCCAGCATCTTTCCTTTTACCGGGCTACAGGGCCAGGAGTAGTATTTCTCCAAAAATCCTCCTGAAAATCCCCTATCTATTTTCCTCTCTTTATTTCCTTAGGACTGTGTGCGTGACTGCACAATTGTGCAGTATTTCTTAATTTTCTAAGTGAGTGAGTGCGTACGTTTGCTGTGACTTCATAAATAAAGGAAAACAATTATTATTTACTTCTGTTTGATTATTGATTCGGCCTGACCCCGTAGACACTGCGTAAAAGATCTCGCTGCGTTGCCCTGCCTCTTGCACTGCTAACTAGTGCTCTAGCTTATTCTCATTCCCCATTATTTTGAGCACATTGAGGTGTCCCTCACGCGACCCCCAGAAATCAGGGTAACAGGTTCACCCATTTTCTTCTCTGTACATATAGTTGCTCAGACCACTGAAACCGTTTCTGCCAGAGGGAAGAGCATGCAATTCTTTTTTCTTAGAAATTGGTAGACTGAGGCCATTTCCACACTAGACTATTATAGCGCTATTATTCCACTTTCAACATCCTATGGAATCCTGGGGTTACAGTTTAGGGAGGGGCCATCTCTAAATATCGCCCCTGTGCCTTTGTTGTTTTGGGAATCTTTTTCCATGACTAAGAAACTGGTCTCCTCCTTGGTCAGTAACATTTTTGGCAAAAACATATGCCGTTTAAGTAACTTTCTCATGCTTGATCTGTGGAGTGTTTCATTTGTTGCTCTTGGGAATGCTTTTAAATTCAGCTGACTGGCATTTGCTTCATTACTGTTTTCAAAAACGGCCAACTGATCATATCAAAAGCCTTCTCTGCATCAACAAATATCATGGCTATTTTCTTCTCATTATGCTTTTCATAATATTCAATTATATTCAATACTGTTCTTATATTATTTCTTAAATATCTTTTTGGTATAAAACCATTCTGATCTTCATGAATAAGCTCAACCAAAATCTTTTTAAGTCTCGTTGCAAGGATTGAAGCAAAAATCTTATAGTCTATATTCAAAAGTGAGATTGGTCTATAATTTTTGACAACTGTTAAGTCTCTGCCTTCTTTAGGAATTAGCACCACATTTGCCTCTCTCCAGGTGTCCGGTACTCCTTCTTTTATAATCTCATTTATAGTACTTTGCAATGGAAATGAAATCTCATGTTGTAAAGTCTTGTAATATCTTGTCGTAAATCCATCTGGACCCGGAGCTTTAGCATTCTTAAGGTTCTTAATAGCTTCCATTACTTCCATCATAGAAACTGATTTATTCAGGATCAATCTGTGATCTTCAGTAAATCTTAATTTATTTGTTCTATCCAAGTATTCTTCCAGTTCCTGTTGTTTTTTCACTTTCGAAATCTTGCTCATCAATTTCTCATAATACTTATAAAATGCCTGCTTTATTTCTTCATGTTTAGTAATTCTCTTTTCTCCAGTCTTTATCTCTGATATAATATTCTTAGTCCATCTTCTCCGCAGCAGGTTGGAGAGAAGCTTTGAGGGTTTATTTACTTGCTCAAAATAATTATGTCTTGTTCTCCGTACTTGTTGTTCTATTTCTTTCAAGTTAAGTTGATTCAGTTCAGCTTGGCAAACTTTCATCTGTAGTCTGATTTTCTCATCAAAAGGATATTTCCTCATCCGTTTCTCAACTTCTTTCATTTTGTCCAATATTTGCTGCTCAGCGTTTCTCCTTTCTTTCCCAATTTCTGCAGACCATCTGATACAGTTGCCTCGCATCACTGCTTTACTTGCATCCAAATAGTCCTCATCGTCAAATCCGGTGTCATGTTTTCACTGAAATAGTTAATCAACTCCTTCTTCGCTTCATTTATGTATTTCTCTTTATTAAAGATCTCATCATTTAATCTCCATGTCCTTTCCCTTTCCTTAATCTTCATCTTAAGAAGCAATGGGTTGTGATCTGAACATAAATTCGGAAAAATATCTATATCTGCAGCCTTCAACAATAATGCCTTAGATACCAGCATCATATCAATTCTGGACATTGATTTATGTCTATCTGAAAAAAAAGTGTATCCTTCTAATTGTCCATTTTTATATCTCCATACATCGAAGAGGTTCAAATCGTCCATCATGTTAAAGAAGCTCTTAGGTAATTTTCCATTGTTTCGGGGGATCAATTTCTGTACCGATCTATCTAATTTTGGATTGACAACTCCATTAAAGTCCACCAGTACAGCAATGTTCAAATTGCCAGTGTCACTCATATATTTCTGTATCTCCCCGTGTACTTTAGGAAAAAATTCACCCTTCGCCCCGTTGGGTGCGTAGATTCCAACTAACAATATCTTATCTTGTCTAGTGTAACTTCTACGCCTAGGTATCGACCATTGCTGTCCTGGAAGACCTGATGAGCTCCATACTTTGCATTCACATATATTATCACTCCCCGCTTCTTTTTGTCAATCGTTGCTGCGTAGCAGCTACCTAATTTCGGATTACGAAGGCATCTCAAATCTTGAGTCCTAATTTGAGCTTCTTGTAAGCAAATTACATCCAAATTTTGTTTTTCCAGATAGTGAAATATTTGTCTTCTTTTATATTCAGAGTTAAATCCTTTAATGTTCCAAGAATGTATCTTAAAATCCCGTTTGTCCATTTTGTCCCTTTTGTTAATAATGTTATAGTTTTAATATCAACTTAATCTTTTATTTGATCTCCTGTTAATTCACCTTCTTCCTGCTGAATTTCTTCTTCTTGTTGTGCTTCATCCTCATCATCTTCTTTTTGTGATTTCTCCTCTTCTTCTCCTGGAGGTTGTTCCTCTTCTTTCCCTTCCTCCGAACGCGTCTTCTGAAAGCTGGAGATAGATTTCTTTCATGGATTGAAGCAATATATAACCGACAAAGAGGTCGATTGGTTATTAACGGAGACAGAACTAAGCAGATTGAATTGAACAAAGGAACAAGACAGGGATGTCCTCTGTCCCCTTTGTTATTCATATTGACAATGGAGATATTAAATAATAACATAAGAGAAGATAATGCCATAAGCGGAGTCCAAATCAAGAATTATCAATACAAACTTAAAGCATTTGCTGATGATTTGATTCTGTTTCTTGAAGATCCTAAGAGAAGCATACAAAATCTTATTGGAATAATACAAGAATAGGAGAATTTTCAGGATTCAAGGTAAATAAAGAAAAAACAGCTTTGTTAATGAAAAACATGACAGACAAGGAGGAGAACGAATTAGCACTTGCAACTGGATTTAATAAAGTACAAAAAGCTAAATATCTAGGTGTCTGGATAGCAAAAAGGAATAATGAGCTGTTTCAAAATAACTATGAGAAAAAATGGAAAGAGATAATTAAAGACTTGGAAAGGTGGACTTCCATGAAATTGTCTATGTTGGGGAGAATAGCGACTATTAAAATGAATGTTCTGCCAAAGATGAATTTTTTTGTTTCAGAATCTCCCCATAATAACAAACAGTAAACCTTTTACACAGTGGAAAAAAGACTTGACCAAATTTATATGGCAAGGGAAAAAAACAAGAATTAAATGGAATATTATGACAGATCAAATACTACGGGGAGGAATGGGAGTACCAGATTTTCAATTATACTACAAAGCTGTGGCAATCATATGGCTAAAAGACTGCATTGACTTACAAGATACAAGAATGCTTGCACTGGAGGGAGCAGACCTGAGGATGGGATGGCATGCCTATATGTTTTATGATAAAGCAAAAATTGACAAAGATTTTTCGTATTACTATATCAGAAAATCGCTTCTGAAGATATGGGATAAATATAAGAGTAAAAACATAAGGCAGCTACCCATGTGGGTATCCCCTCAAGAAGCTTTCTTTGGAAGATGGAAGGCAACAGAGAAATGGCTGAGATATGAGGATATATTAGAGGAAACAATGTCAAATGCATATAAGATCAAATCAAGAGAAAAATTGGAACAGGAAGGATTGCCATTAAGTTGGTTTCCGTACAGGCAGCTAAATGAGAGATTCCAGATGGACTTGAAAACCTATGGAATAGAATCCAAAGAAAGGACAGGAGTGATTAAATGGATCTTTGACAATCCACCGCATCTGTTAGCCCATATATATCAAGAAATATTAACACAGGAGAGACAGGAGGAGACTGTGAAATCTGCAATGATTTTGTGGGCGCAGAATATTGGGCATTCAATTCAATTAGATGAATGGGAACAGAGCTGGAAAAGGACACAAAAATTTACAATGGCTCAGAATCTCAAAGAGAACTATTTTAAGATGTTTCATAAGTGGTACATGACACCAGAAAAGTTAAAAAATATTTACAATACAGATACGGGAATGTGTTGGAAATGTCAGAAAGAGGTGGGAACAATATTTCATATGTGGTGGTCATGTCCCAAGGCAAAGAAATATTGGAGTGAAATACATAAAAAGATGTGTGAAATATTGAAGGTTCAATTTGTATAAAAAACTGAATTTTATTTGTTAAACATGACAAATGTTCTTGAGAATACTAATATTAAGAGGCATTGGAGATTAATATTGTACATGATAACGACAGCGCGAACTGAATATGCCAAATTGTGGAAGTCTCAGCAAATACCCACAATCGAACAATGGTGGGGGGCATTTATTTAGAATAGAAATGCGGATATTGTTTCACAAAGATTAAAGGGGAAATCGGACGATCAGATAAAAGCAGAATGGCAAATTGTAATGGGTAATTGCTGGGAACTGCCAAGTGAAAATGTCTGAATTATGGTTGAAATTAAAGAGGAATAACTGTAACATAACAGGAGTTGATGAGAGAAATGCAAAATCAAACACGTAAGATGAACATGGAATTGTGAGGCATAATTTTTTATATGTGAGTAGATATCTAGAAAATGAAAACTAGATCAGAGTGGAAGAACAAAAACATTACATGTAAAAGTACAATTTAAGATTTTTTTTTTTATTTGTGAAACTTAATAAAATTATTAAAAAAAAATTCAGCTGACTGGCAAAAAGAGTTTAGTGAGGGAAAAAGTGCATAGATTAGCAGGTAGGTTTTAAAGCTTTTGTTCTCTGTGGTTGTTTTAGGTAACAAGAGGCCTGTTCATTTCTGTCCATTTAAGTCTCAAATTACAGAAAGCTACAGTTAAAATAGAGATAGGAAAAGTTGTGTCCTCCATCAAACGGGAGGTGAAGAACACTAGTTAATAATCTCTCTTTTTAAAAATTATTGCAAGTTTGCAGCCGTTTCCATGGCACCCTCCATTTTCACATACTTCAGGTGAGAAATATAGTTGGTATCCTCAAAGTGTTTACGGCTACCTATGTTCTTGAGCAACTTTGCAGTTAGAACAATGGAGCATTTCTGCAAGAACCCACATTCTTCAGGAAGGATAGTGTCCAAGGTATATTTGCAGAAATATGAACCCTAGCGTCTTCATGTTATGGTTACATATCAACTGGGGGACAATGTCCTGTGCATGCTCTGTGAGGATGGTTGCCTTATTGCTGAATTGGCAAACTGGATAATTTCTTTTGCAATGGGTGCAGCATTGTCAAAATCAAAGGAAAAGGAACAGGCTTTCAGTTTCAAAAGCTGAGCACTCATAGCTGAAAAATTAGAGTTCAGTGCTCAGCTTCAGATCTGGGGCTAGATTCGGAGGTGTTGATTCATTGCCATGGTACTAGGTGTATGTCTGAAGGATGCGTAATTCAATGACTTTAGTGTGAACACATTAACTAAAGCTGTACATCACTTCAGCAAAGCGTAAATATTTACCAATGTTGTAATGTTAGGCTTGCATTACACAGCCGTTGAATGCCAATACAGCACAATGTATGTGGATAAGTGGTCAGTGCTCATGGCTGACATCCCATTGCACAATGGCACATGTATGTGACAACTATAATTGCTTTGTTTATATTACTTGAATTTTAATTAAAAAAAAAAGGTCCAGTGTGGACTGTTAGGCCATTTCCACACTAGACTGTTATAGTGCTATTATTCCACTTACAACCCCCTTGGGTCCCTCCCTAAACTGCAAATCCCAGGAATCCAGAGGATGTTGAAAGTGGAATAACAGCACTATAACAGTCTAGTGTGGAAATGGCCTTAAAAGTCATGCTGCTGGAGGTGAGCTTCCCTCTCCTGGACAAACTGTTCCTGCAGGGAGTCCATGAACTCTGGAGGAGTTGAATGGTCAAGCTGGCGTTGGGTTGTATTCCACTTCCTCCCAGGATGCTCCCCTCCATAGGACACCATGGATAACTGCAGCAAAACACAGACAAGTTGAATTGGATGAAGGAGAGCCAGTCATAAATGCAACCATGCATCGTGCTGTTCCGTGATGCAGCAAATTGCACCATGAATGTATTGGACCCCTCTGCCGTCCTGACATTTCATCTGGCTTCCCCCACTAGTAAGGTCATTGGAACAGTATATGTCCATATCTGGATTGATGTATTCATCAAGTGAGCAGGCGTTGCTGCTCCTTGCCCTGCATTTCCTAGTGTCATTTTGCACAACAGCCTTGGTAGATGGGAGCTGGTGCTTTCATGGGGGGCTAGGCTGGGTGCAAACATCCCTTCTCTCTGGTGTTTGAGAGATGATGAAAAACCTCTGGTTGCAGATCATGTGTAGATTTAGGAGATTGGATATGCTGCATGGGTCTTGGATCATGGGTGTAAGGGTGCTGTACTGCACTGCATTATCTCCATGTGTCTGTCTGTCTGTCTGTCTGTCTGTCTGTCTGTCTGTCTGTCTGTCTTTCTTTGATTTATTCATTATTTAGTGATTTTATTTACTATATTTTGATACTGTCTTCCTCCCAAGTGGGACCCTCTCTTTCTTTACGTCTTTTCCCTTGTGGCTGCTGCCTAGCTGATTTCTGTCCAGAGTGCTACAATCAGTGATGTATTTAAGTCTTTCATTCCAAGTCTCAAGTCAAGTCTCCAGTCTCCAGTCTTCAAGTTCTCAAGTCAGTTCTCAAGTCCTCGAAGATACTTTCAAGACAAGTCTCAAGTCAAGTCTTAAGTCTGGAAGCCAACTTTACACCCCAACCAAAATTCCAGAAATATTGGACAGAGTGAAATAAAGTCAGTTTTAACAATTTAAGCAGAGTCAGCTCTCCACACTTGCAATTTTGCCATCTGCAGCTTCGGAAGTGGGGAATAGGATCCTATCTTACTCTCCATTACTGAAGATTCAAATGTTTTAGAAAGAAGGATCCTTCTTCCTCAAGCCCTTTGATAACACATTTGCTGTTGCCCTCTGAGAAATGCCCCCTGCACTCTGGGGGCAAGTCTTGTCTTCTGATCTTAGGAAACATTTTAGAAGGTTCCTCCGATATGCAGCAGGGACAGGCTGCTGAGCAGACCTCAAGCCTGCCTCAAGCCTATTGCCTAACCTGTTTGCCGTTCCCCTCTGAGAAATGCACCCACCCTTTGGGCTTGAGACAGATCATCACATGACCAGTAGGCAAGAAGAGATGGAGGTGTTGTTCAAAGATGCAAGGTTTCTGGATGAATGCATTATGTTACTGAACCAAAGGCAGCAAGTCAGTCATTAAAAATATACAAGTCTCGAGCTGAGTTGAGTCAGTGCATCATTTATGGCCTAGTTGAGTCACTGAAGCGACTTAAGTCCGACTTGAGTCCGAGTCTATCTATTCGAGTTTACATCACTGGCTACAATGCTTTCTAGTACCTGCTGATGCCCTGGCCTCTTACCAGTCTCCCCTCACAAACTTCTTATTCCCTCCACCAACTCTGCATTCCTCTCTTCGATCTCTGAATCATCTCATCTCACAATTCCTCATGCAGCATGGGTAGTGTTCTGAGGATCTCAGCAATCTGTTTTATGGCATTATTCCAGCTGCTGGGTGGACACTTGGACACTTATCAAATGCACTGGGACGTTTGTGCCACTGACTATTGTTTCTTTCCTCCTGACTGTTCAGAAAGCAATGTTACCCTCCAGACCCTGCACAAAATTAGAAGTGACGGCAAAGTACTGAGCACATATGGAACGACATATATGTGGAGTTATTCTGCCAGAGTCGTCTGCTGCTCTGCGTCATTCACAGGAGTTGCAATAAGGTAGGAAACTGATGGGAATGAGACATGTCTTTTGCATATGGTGCAAGCATGCACATCATGTACCATTGGGTTGCTTCGCCTATAGGCATTTCTGCAGCAATAGAAGTCATTAGTAAGCCCTCTCTTTGCAGCATCTAGGCTGTGGATAAGTTAAGTCTACTGAAGCCCATTACCTCAAGTGACCTTGGCATTATCTGTCTGTCCTCTGCACACATCAACTGCTTGATGTCATTCCAGTTCTCACTGCACTGTTTACTTACTCATATATTGAACCTAAGTTTGCAGAACTCCTTGTCTATGGCAAGGCCAGTCTTGCATTGGTAGCCTCTTGTGCAGTTGCCAAGCACTATTTCCAGAGTCTCCAGCACAAGCTCCATCATCCTGTTTGTCTCTGATTCTATCCAGTTTGGCTGGCACATTTTCTGTCTAGTTGCTGGCCTGTTTATCTGCCATTGCGGTGACACTGTGGGCTGGGTTCCAGATGATCCAACTGTACTGTCATCCACGGGGCAAATGGGCCTGGTTGATGAAATAGTTCAGCCTTTGGTCCACTAGGACCAACTGGGTCGTACCTATTCACTACAACCATTTCAGCACCATTTTAGGTAGCAAATACTGCAATGTCTACTTAAGAAAAATGGCCAGAAAGAAATGGACCTTTAAAGTCTACGTGAAGGCCTGCATAAATGGGGTCATAGACACCTCAGCTGGAATAGAGTTTCCATAAATATGGGGCCTCCATTGATTGAGGTCTAATGCTTGTCCTAGCTAATCTGGTGCATCTTAACAGCAGGTGCAGAAGCAGGACATCTGAAGTTGATTTCAAAGTATGTTGGCATGGATGAAGACACTTCTTAAAAGCAGAGGTTAGAAATACTACTTTTGGGGACTACAGTTCCCAAAATCCCCTAGCCAGCATAGCCACTGGATTCTGGGAACTGTAGTCCTAGAAAAGTGATACACACACACACACACTGGTCCTGGATAAAGTGAGTGAATAATATCAGCAGACGTAGAAGTCAGCCTTCTCTGTGCCTAAAGGCCTTTTAAGTTATTCTGTTACTGTGTGGTTCATAGTATAATTGCAGGCCTCTTAAAAATACCAGAGAAGAAGAAGAGTCAGCCATGAAACATCTGCATGATTATTGGGTGGGGACCCATGCTCTGAAAGATGTCCATGGCCGTTGGGGTGGAGGTTTCAGCACCTTCCTTCTGGCTTTGCTAATAAACCGAGTCAGTGCTATTTCAAAAGCAGAAAAATCCTGTCCACTCTTGGCTCAGCTCAAGCAGTAACTTGCAGCAGTTTTAACATTTAGTACTTTGCATTCAGTAAAATAAAATTATCTTGGCAAGGAGTCCAAATTAGGGAGAAAGAGAAGGTGGACTCTAAGAACATGCCCTTGGGCCATATGGGGCCACAATTTGTCCCCCAGCACCCCAATTTAATTTTTTAGGTTTGCCCTAAATTCACCCCCGATCTTCACAAATATCTTAAAACTTTTGCAGAACACAGTGGTTTTACCCCCAGAACTCCTCGAGTCTCCCAAGTACCTTAAAAATTAAGAAAAACCCAACATTTCCACCCAAATCAGCAAAAAACAAAACAAAAAAAACAACAACCAAAAAACCAAAAAAACCCCAAAAACAGTAGTGGTGTGACATCACCATAAGACATATCAGTGCACTCAGCTGGGGAGTGAAGGGCCAGAAAATTACCCTTGCCTGCTCCACAGTTGCCCAATCAGACTCTAGAGGCTGTGTTAGTCATACCCACTTGAGCAAATCTGCATAGGTCCTCCAATATGCTTGCTAGTTGTGTTTGGGTAAGGCACCGGTGTTACCCTGATTTCTGGGGTCCCTTGAGGAACACTTCAATGTGCTCCACGTGATGGGGAATGGAAACTAGCCAGAGCAGAAGCAATAGCAAGAGGCAGGGTAACCTAGAGGGGTCTTTTTACCCAGTGTTTACGGGGTCAGGCCAAGCCAAAAACCAAACAAAAATGTCCACTAAATGATTTTATTGAATGAAAGTCTCACGCACCCACGCAATCACTCACACACTCACTCAAGACCTATTAAGAAGCAAAAGAGAGCAAATTGGATAGGGGAATATTAAAGGGGTTGTAGCTGGGGTAATACTGCACCTTTTCCTGAAGGAAAAACAGGAAAAACAGCGGAGAAGTGGGGCTCAGCACGGAGAGGGCTGAGAGGATTACTCAACAGACAGCAAAACAGTCTGCTGGGATGACCGGGGGGGGGGGGTCCAAAGAAACGCTCAAAAACTGGAACTATTTGTAGGGGAAAAAGCACCTGGAGGGCTAATCCTTTCCCGGGGAGAACAATGGGTGTTGCAACCAGAAAGAAGGTCCACAATGGTAACTTCCTTTGCGTGATGAGATTACAAGGTGTTGCCAAAGTCTCAGGATCTTCGGCTGCCTTTGTCTGTGGTGTGACTTCATGTAAATGGTCCTCGCCTGATAGGATATTTGCTGAACTTGGGGCAAACACGCTAATCCCCTCAAGTCGGCTTCTTAGGGGCTGAGGACCCTTTGTCTACTGTGGGCTTGCCCAGCTTGAGGTCTCCTGGGGCTACGTGACTGGGGATTTTACTGGCCTGACCTGGTTTCCGATCATTTGACTGGGCGACCTCTCAGGCACATGGAATCATATTTAATATCAAAATTGTAGACCCCGGGATAGGGTTTTTCCAGCAGAGTAACACCGATGTTTCCATTGGAGAACTTTTTCAAGTGTCTTCTTGGCTTATTCTCTTTTACTTTGGGTAAAACTCAACATTATGCAAATATAGCTTGTAACAGACCTCTTTTTTACTTCCCAATAAGTGTGTAGTCACCCAATCTAGATCAGAACTGCTGTGTACAGATGGAGGCTTCAACTTCCCCTACAGATGGGTTTCACCCTTTCCCCAAATTTCCCTTTCCCCATTAGAACTATTTAAAAGGTACAAAAACTCAGTTGGCCTCTGTGGAACTAATTTAGCCCTTGAGTGTTGATGGGGTTCAATTTAAGGGTAGGAAAAAAACTAGTGGGATGGAGGTGGAGAGGTTTATTTTATGTCATGGATTTATTTATTAAAATATTTATTTCTTACCCTTTGTTGTTGGATCTGAGGATGGTGTACAGTATAAACTATTTCAAACATTTCCACATTAAAAGCATATATGATTTAAATGAGATAAAACATATAGAATGAGACATATACTGAACAGTTTTAGAAGGTGTAACAATTTAAAACCACGTAGATTTCAAAGTGAATCAGTCCTCAAAAATTTTAATCAAAAGCCATGTTTTGGCTTGATTGTTGTTGTTGTTGTATGTCTTCAAGTCATTTCCAACTAATGGTGACCCTAAGGCAAACCTATCATGGGGTTTTCTGTGGCTGCCAGTGTATGATGTGCCAAGGTCAACCAGTGGATTTCCATGGCTGAGCAGGGAACTGAACCCTGGCCTCCAAGGTCTCCCTTCAACACTCAAAACACTACACCACATTGGCTGTCTTTGGTGCCAACACTGGAGCCAAAGAGAGGGTGTTCCACAGTAAGAGTGCCACAAGTGAGAAGACCTTTTTCTGTCTCCTCCCACATCATATTGCCCCTTCCAATGGGACACAGTGCAGGCCCCTCAGTTCTCAGTTACATATTCTTAACCATGCAGAGTTTTCTCTGCCCGCTTCCTCAGAATGGCAAAATAAAGACAACCCAACCTGTTGGTTCAACTGTAAGGTAAATATTCAGTGTGGCATATAGCAATAGCATGTGTATTTCTATACCTCTTATCAGCTAAGTGCTCTCTAAGCGGTTTACAATGTGTTAGCTAATTGCCCCCAGTAGGCTGGGTACTCATTTTGCCAACCTGCGGAAGTATGGAGGGCTGAGTCAACCTGGAGCCCAACAGGATCGAACCCATAACCTTGTGGCTACATTACTGGCATTTAACCACTGCGCCACCAGGGCTCCTTATTGTTCAGCTCTCAGTCAACCAGAGCATGCAAACAGAAAAGCACCTAGTTTCTGCAGCGTGGTTTCTTATCTGTTCTTGCGAAGTTGCCTCAGAATATCTGGGAAATCCCTTTGTGGGAGGAACCAAAGTGCACACAGAAGAACTAATCATTCTCTAAGAGGGAACGTTCTTCAATTGGATGGAAATATATTATAGATGTATCTTTGTACCGGTCTGAGTGAAGCCTGAAGCCTGCCATACACTAGTAACTGTTTGTTTCTGAATCCCCTTCTTTCCTTTCTGTAAGCATACAGTAAAATCTAAAGTAAAGAGCCAGTGTGGTTTGAGAATTAGATGAAGACTTTGGGAGATCAGGTTGCAGCTGATGCCAGAAACTGTAAGAAAATAGGCTGGGACAACAGCAACCTTGTTTGCCTATTTAAAAAAAAAAAAAAGCCCAAGAACTTCAGCAAAAAATATCACAGCCTCAGAAAATATTTGTCACATCTGCAGGAGCCCACAGATATTGAAAGAAGGAAAAACAGAACGAAAGAAAGAAGAACTTTCCTTTCTGTCTCAATCCTCCTGTTACTGTGGTGTGGAGGTTTCTCCAAGAGTAGGAAAAGTCTCCAAGGCTGGCTGCTTTCCAGAGCTGGAAAATCTACTTTTGGAGGCCTTAACTTAGCTCTGTATGTGTGTGTGTATGAACATAAATCAGCATTTTCAAATTTTATGCAGATTTTCCTCTTTAGAGACCTGAGCCTCAAATTTCTTTCATGCTCAGCAGTTTCCCTGCTTCCACCATAGCCCTGTGTTATTTGCTATTGCTATTCAAAACAGCCTCTATATTTACAAGAAACTCTTGCTTTTTCAGGTGGCCAGTCACTTCCAATAATGCAGTTGATTTAACAGTTCCATAGAGCAGTAGTTCTTAACCTGGGATTCGTGGACCCTTGGGGTCATCACAGGGTATCTACAAAAGCTTAAAGAAGTGTTATGAACTTTCACAGTCAAAACAGGGAGGGAGGGAGGGAGGGAGTGGGGGGGGGAGGAAGGAAGGCATATTTGTATGGAATCATTCCCAAAAAATATTATAATAAGAGTGCATGCATTCACTCATTTCTTCCTTCTCTCCAAATTTGAAGACTCTTGATGAGCAATTTTAAATAAATATTTGATGCACCTTAAGTTTTTAAGTCTTGAATTTAGAGTTGGTGGTCTGCAGCAACAAAAGATTTTTAAAGGGGGTTGCCATGGAAGCATGGGCTATTCATAACCACATGTATTATTTCAGTTGGGAAACAACAGAACTATCCCTTCATCCAAGGGCATAGCTCCTTCTACATACTTTGAGACGTTAAAGCAAAACAAGCCTGTTTACCAAGCTCAATAACAAGGTAGATTCATGTCAGAAAAGGTTGGACCAAACCTGTAGAAAATACTTTGTGATGTGGGTCATTAAGTGCACCTGTGGAGAGCCATGTGACTTTAGCTGACTCATGTGTGACTCATGCTGAGTCATGTTGAGGAGCAACCCGGGGGAAGGTTGTATCAGGTGTGGGGAGAATGCAAAGGTTGGCAGGATTGCATCAGCTAGTGTGAGTATAAATAGCCAACAAGTGCACATGGTGTCTGATGTGTCTGCCGGAGGCTCTGTCAGAATGGCACAGTGTATCTTAGCTAACCCCAAATTGCCTTTATTGGTTGGAATCCTGTTGGTACCCTATGCTAGCAGTTGTCAGAAAGAGCAAGTAGAGCGATGCTGGAATGCTATCTGGAGATTCCTGTAAATATGTACACAGTGTAACTCAAGAATAAATTGCCTCCTTGATGGAAGAAAACAATTGGCGTGGGTGAGTTTTTCCTGGCTACAGTGCATTGCTGCTAAAGATATTCTCTGCTGCTGGGCACGCTTCCAAAGCTGTGGGAGCAATCTCTGCTATATTTTGGGTGTGACAATTCAGAGTATGTTTGGGGTGCTGTTGCTTCTTCTTTAGGTGGTCATGTGGGACTTTACTGGGCTGCAGAGACCTAGATATTGAGGGCTCCAGTCTTAATAGCATCACCAGTCACCTCTTTCTAAAATAAAAGTTGCAAAGAATGGTACTGCATCTACTAATACACTGCTGAAGTTTCATAGACTTCCCGTGTTTTGTATCTACAAGAGCACCTAATTCTTCCACTTGTCTCATTCTTAGCTCCTTGTTACCGCTGTTTCTAGCCCAAGCTTGTGGGATATTAAGATATCATTTGATATCAATAATTTGGCCTTCTGTACCCATTCCTTTCCACGTGCTTGCTAGGTCCCTGGACAAGCACGCACACAGGCACAGCTGACAATAGCCGAACCATTCAAATCCCGATCTAGGCAGGCCAGTCATTGCTGAATGCCGCTTCAGGAGACCTCAAGGCAAGTACCACATTATCTATGCATGCTACTTACAAAAGATCCCCTGCCCCGCGTAGGCAGCTTGATGAGTGGACTATACAACTCTCAAGCATTTCGTGTTTGCATACTGGCTACTCTATTGACAATCTGGTCATAACTCAATCATCTAAAGTACTGACCTTTCAGAGGCTTTGTCTCCAGCCCAAACTCATTGTTATCCCCAAGTATGAACTAGCCTACGGCCACAATTTTCCCTATAAGAACCCCCGACTTTGAGTGTCTCATTGGATTGCTTGTGACTTGTCTCCCAACTTGCTGCTGCTCCGTTTGACGAGCCTCCCCTCAGCCCCACGTGCTGAGAATCCACGCCCCCCAGTTTCTTTGCTTTTACCGGGCTTCAGGACAGGTATAGTATTTCCCATACCAAACCTCCTCTTAAAATCCCTCTATCCAACTCCTACCTTTTATTTCTATAGTTCTTCGTGTGAGTGTGTTGCATACACGTGTTTGATTGTATTTCAATAAAACAATTGTTATTATTAACTTCTGCCTTATCATTGACTCGGCCTGACCCCGTAGACATAGGGTTCAAGATCTCGCTATGATACCCTGCCTCTCACATTGCTAACTAGTGCTCTTTGCTAACTCCCTCCCCATTGTTGTGAGCACATTTAGGTGTCCCTCCCGGGAACCCCAGAAATCAGGGTAACATCCTCTTTAATAGCCCCCATTTATCTTATCTTTCCTGCCTTGCCTTCAATCTTCTCTGGCCAACATCCTCTAGGTTGTGGTTTCTGGAAAGGGCATCCAAGGTCAAGAAATGAGTCTAATTCATTCTGATCTTGATGGGCAGAAAAACTTCCCCCAGAAAACATGTAGCTTGGTTGATTCCTATGATTTATGGCCCTTCCTGAAGGACTTTTCTAAGTTGCTTTAGAAGATGGTCATAATGTGATCTAGAAGACCAGAAAATGTCCCATTATCATTAATTTTGCAACGCTGAGTGGCAAAAGACAGCACATTAGAATACAGACCCCACAAGCTCTCAAAAAACTGGTAGACCCTGTGAACTCTCAAGTAAATTTGCTCTTCTCCAAGCTGGTGTTCTCCAGCTGTGTTGGACTGCAGCTCCCAAACAACTTATGGAAGTTGCAGTTAGATACATGTAGAGGATACCACATTGAAGAGGGTTGCAGAAGATGCTTCCCTTTCTTTTAGGTCACTGGAAGATAAAAGCCGGCCTCATCGTTTATTTATAACAGGCAGAAGCAACTAGAGACAATCCAGGAACATCCCAAACTCATCTCCCCAGATCTCCACAGGTCATACCCACTTTTTTTCAGAAGGTCCTTGACAGAGAAGCTGTTTAAGGTCCCCCCAAAGATTTGTGTGCATAGGACAATTATGCTTTAGGGAACATAGTTAAAATGCTACTAAAACAATTCAAGGGAGCATAATTCAAATGGACAATTATGCTCCCTGGAGACTTCTGTCCACTTTCCACTGTCCACATAACTGTCCACTTTCAGGCTGATTATTTTTGCTGTGGCATAGGGGTGTTCTCTAGAAGTCTAAGCAAGGAAATTACTACAGGAGGAGTGACCTAGAAAATGCTATGCAGAGGTGATTCTTCAAGATGTTCATTTCATACTGCCCTTTCATAGAGCCCTTCAGGGCCAGGCCTTCAGGAAATATGCAGCCTGGAGCCAGCCTCCTCATGTTACTGGTGCTGCTTCCATGTGCGAGGTCAGAAAGTGTGCAGCCACTTGTGCTGTAGTCCACTATGTGTAAGCAGTTTGCCACTACAGGGTTGTGGCCCTAGTCTTTGGAGTATGTCCAGCTGTACTCTACTTCCTATAGTACTTAATATGGGAAAACTTCAGTATACCACAAAGTAGCTCCCTCTCCTGCAGGTCCATCATGGGATCTTAAGGTTCTTTTTGTTGTTATTTCATTAATACTCTTCAAAGAGAACATTTCCTTTTTCAATGTGCCCATTAATCTCAGGGCAAAGTCTCAGCAGTTCTGCATGGGGATGGATAGATCTAACAATAGTGTTTTCTCCTATATTTGAATGTTTTCATGTTCTTTCTGCCAAATTATTAAGAAATTTAAAATATTTGAAAAGTTCATAAGCAAAATGAAGGGAATGAAATTTATAATTGTCTGTCCTGGTGAAATAAAAGAGCTAACTGCTATCTTGCCACCTTCATGAAGAAATTTACAATGTTTGAAAAGTTCTTAAGAAAAATGAACTGAATGGAGTTTCCACTTGTCTCTCCTGACCAAATTCAAAAAGGACAGTTGTTCTGTGATGCCATGATGCTCTTAAAAAATGAAACCCATCAGAAAGAAACAGAGGTATCAGTGTACTTTAGCACCACATATTTGGCAGAGTTAACATGTTACCCTGATTTCTGAGGTCCCTTGGGGGACACTTCAATGTGCTCCACGTGATGGGGAATGGAAGCTAGCCGGAGCACAAGCAACAGCAATGCGAGAGGCAGGGTAACCTAGCTGGGTCTTTTTACCCAGTTTTTACGGGGTCAGGCCAAGCCAAAAACCAAACGAAGATGCCTAATAAATAATTTTATTGAAGGAAAGTCTCATGCAGCAGCACAATCACTCACACTCTCACTCAAGACCTATTAAGAAGCAAAAGAGAGGAAACTGGATAGGGGAGTATTGAAGGGGTTGTAGCTGGGGCAATACTGCACCTTTTCCTGAAGTCCTTGTTCCGGGAAAAACAGCGGAGAAGTGGGGCTGAGCATGGAGAGGGCTGAGGGGATTGCTCAACGGATGGAGAAACGGTCTGCTGGGATGATCCAAAGAACCGCTCAAAAACTGGGGCTATTTGTAGGGGGGAAAGTACCTGGAGGGCTAATCCTTTCCCAGGGAGAACAATGGATGTTGCAATGAGAAGGAAGCTCCACAAAGGTAACTTCCTTTGCGTGATGAGATTACAAGGTGTTGCCAAAGTCTCAGGATCTTCGACTGCGTTTGATTGTGGTGTGACTCCATGTAAATGGTCCTCGCCTGATAGGATATTTGCTCAACTTGGGGCAAAGACACTAATCCCCTCAAGTCTGCGTCTCAGGGGCTGAGGACCCTTTGTTTATTGTGGGCTTGCCCAGCTTGAGGTCTCCTGGAGCTACATGAGTGGGGATTTTACTGGCCTGACCTGGTTTCCGCTCGTTCGACCATGGCTGCCTACGTGCCCATCCGGGCGACCTCTCAGGCACATGGAATCATATTTAATATCAAAATTGTAGACCCCGGGATAGGGTTTTTCCAGTGGAGTAACAAACAATACCAAGCTTTTATGAGTAATCACCCTAAAGCTCTGCCTGATTGAGCAAATCTGTCAGTTTGGTTCCCTGCTGCATTCATTTTTTTTTTTTAAAGCCAAGTTACATTTGTGAAGAACTTTGTAAAATTGTGAGAGCTCATGTGCAAATTTGAGCAGAATCAAATTATTCCAAATGGGGCAAATTTGGCAAAGCTTCCAGATAACTATCAGTTAGAATCTTTCATCAAAACTTGGTTCCCAATAGATACAGCAATGTACCTCGTAATGGTAAAAATAGTTTTCTTTTTTAATCAGCTTGATTTGCAGACACACGGCTATTATTATTTGAAAAGAACTCAACTGTTTATGAAGGTTTCTGCTCTGGTCCTGTTATGGAATTGCAAACTCAGCACTAAAATTATACGGGAAACAGAATGGGAAATTAAGAGTGATGCAACTTTGCACAGATGATACTTAAAATAGCCTTTAGATTGTTGATGTAAAGTGGGGCGCTGTGAAATAAATAGAAGCCTCTTGCCTGCCAAAAGTCCATTCAACAAGAATTCAAGGCTGAATCCCCTCTTGAGGCGAAGAGCTGACAACTAAATCCAAAATGAGATCTCACCATCTTATCATCCTTTTGGCTCTGGTTCTTGCCTGTCATATCACTGTTGCAAGTAAGTACCATCTCTGGTTTGCCTTTTCCCTATAACTGGTTTGTCCTTTCCCTTCAACTTTGAATTAAGGGCGACTGTATCCTTTTGTTTATTTTGTTCTCTCTAATTTCATTTGTATCTCACCTTTCCTCCAGAGAGACCACAGCAGCAGAGCCTAACAACAACACTGTAAGGCCATTTCTGGACTACCGTGTTATACTGCTTTTATTCCACTTTCAATATCCTGTGGAATCCTGGGGTTTGCAATTTAGGGAGCAGCATTTAGAATTCTTAGCCAGAGATTTCTTTGACTCCAATAAACTACAAACCCCAGAATTCCACAGGAGGTTGAAACTGGAATAATAGCATTATAACCATGTAGGGCAGAAATGGTCTAAGGCAGGAAGGGGCAGTAACTTGCCCAAGGCAATCCTTTGCTCTCCTTAAGTGGGCAGAAATCTAAGCCTATTCCCACTTTCCAGGGTATTTCCATTTGGGGTGTGTGTGGCCTGGGAATCTCCAACAATTTGCACAGAATTGCCCCACACTTTATTTAAAGAAGTCAGGTGCTTTGCTTTGTGTTTATAACATGTGTCAGTGTCAGTTTCTTCACAAGAATCAGTGAAACTTGCCTGGGTGGCTCATGAACCAATGGAAATCCTGACTTAGACCATTTCTGCATGAGACTGTTATAGCGCTATGATTCCACTTTCGACATCCTATGGAATCCTGGGGTTTGCAGTTTCTGGAGGGGCCGCCTGGCCCCTCCCGAAACTGCAAACCCCAGGATTCCATAGGATGTCGAAAGTGGAATCATAGCGCTATAACAGTCTCGTGCGGAAATGGCCTTAGTGGCACACCAGTGCAAGAACCATTTCCTGCTGCCTCACCAAATTTGCACTGCCTAAATTAGTACCTCTTCAGAACAGGATTTCTCCTGTTTTCACCTGGGGCCCTTTCATACTAGGGAATTACAGCCCTATGATGCCCCTTCAATTGCCACGGTTCCACTCTATGGGATCCTGGAGTCTGCAGTTTAGTGAGTGATATTTAGAACTGTCAGACAGTAAACTGCAAACCCCAGGATTCCATAGGAAGCCACAGCGGTTAAAGTGGAATCATAGTATTATAATTACCTAGTCTGAAAGCGACCCAAATTTGCCAGGTAAATACTGTCCTCTAAGTGCTTAATAAACACTTAGGCTTAATTCCAACATCCCCTTCGGTGTCATGTTATGCTGAGCCATATACGCTCTCCCTGACTTACTCCTAAGCCTCTGAAGCTGCCTGCATGAGCATTCTGTGCTTCACAGCAAGCAGACATGTTGGGAGAAGCAGCTTACTATGTTCCTATAACCAGACAGATAGTGACGACGGCAGCACCGAGACCCATAAAGGACTCTCGTGGCTCTCAGTGCGGTGTCATCATTCTGTGTCTGACTCTAGGGGAGGTAGGCAGATACTTCTCCAATCCTACCAGCTTGCTACAAAGCCATAGCATGGACTTACGAGGTGGCTTCTGGGTTTTGCAGTAAGTTGGGGTGGAGGTTTGGGCATTGCGGAGGGAGGAAGGGAATACCAGCCGCTAAGGCATGTGAGAAATGATTACTCTCACACATAAGGGACACTTAAAAGTGCATCCATCTCTAACAGAATTCTGGCCATAAAGGATCTAGTTTCCCTCCCATTTATCCATCTGTGCATCATCAGTTTTCAAACTGCTCATTTTTTTCAAATTGCACATTTTGTGTCCAACTGTACTCTTTTTTAAAAAAATACCAAACTGTCCGGCTAGATAGATCCCCTTCAGGAAGATATTCTATCAGCCCGCTTGGGGACAATGCCCAATGTGTTGGCAACACTTGTCTTGGTAGCTCTCATTCTTCAGGAGGCTGAAACGACTGGCTGTGGAGAGGCTAGTGAGTCAGCTGGTTCTTTCACACCAATGAATTTTGAGACATTGTCATTGTCATCTGGACTTCGATGTCTCTGGGTTTCTTCCTCCATATTGTGATGATACAACTTTGCACTGGGCATCGCACTACAACTCTGAGTGTGATCGACTTGCCGCAATTGTATTTGCAGCTCAGCAGGAACTCCTGAACTTCCCTAAACTCGGTCAGTTAGTAACAGACCTTGAAGTACGTTCTGGCTGGAAGAAATCCTGATGTGTCAATAATTTTCAAGTATGACATGGAATTTCCCCGTTTGGCTCTAGTAAGGCAAAATACATTCTGAGCAGCAACCTAGAGCGGAAAATTATGCTTGAAGTTAAAACTTTGACTGTATATCCATCCATCACAAATCACAACCTTAAATGTTGAAAAGTCTTCATGAGCCGTCATGACATAAGGCTACAGAGGACTACAGTTGCTTTCTCTTAATTCAGAAGTAGGCAGTTTACAGCCCTCTCTTCCACACATAGTTGGACTGCAAGTCCAATCATCCATAGGCAGCATAATCAGCAAGCAGGGAATCTGGGGATTTCTGTCTGGCAACACTCAGTGGATAACAAGTCACCCACACCTGTTTGCTACTGCTCTAAGTGGTTGTTGCCACCCAGTTTGCTCTCACAACCAAGAGAAAACTCTAAGTGAAATTAAATTAACTGAAACCTCTGAAGCCTTGTTGTCATGATTAGAAGCCTCCAGGGTCATGTAAATGAAAAGATTGCACTGTTGCTTGAAAATAATGCTTGTATCGCCAGGGCTAAACAACACAGAAATGCACTTCACAGTAGCAGAAAGATCAGCTGCTGTATCTTGACACTGACTTATATTTGTTGTGAGACGCCTCACCAAATTTCTGGATCCTACAGGTATCTTTGACCCAACAGTGACCTTGTCCTGCAAGTGTTCAAGAGTAACATCCCAATTTGTCCCGCCTAGAAAATATGCAAGAGTTGAAATCTTTCCTGCTGGAATCACCTGCAGAAACATGGAAATAATGTAAGTGATCTCCTTCACTTATTCTGCGGTGGGGTTTCTTTTAAAGGACGAGATGGAAAGGGGATGGAACAATTTGGTCTATTCACAAATGTTCAGATTTCGGTTTGGTTATTCAGACCCAGAACAACGGAAAGCCATAGACTTCCTTCCATAGACAAGAAGAACAGATGAAAGAGTAGATCTCATGTCAAACTAATGGAACTTGTCCTTAATTTGGACACCTCAAAAGAGCGAAGCATCAGATAATGGGACGTTGAAAGGCGGGGGGTTCCTGTGTGGATGTGGTGGTGGAGTTATAAGCTCAGTCTCAACAATGATGGTAAAGAGTGGTCAAAGGGGCAAAGGTCTCCCACAAAAGGTTATCCTAGAAATTTCTTTTTCTTAGTCTCAAAGGCCCTACAGTAGGAGTGGACAAAGTGCACCCCCAGGACTATTTTTGTGAGCCAAAAATGCCCTGTGGAGTGATTTTGGCCCCCTTGGATCTTTTTAGGCCCAGGAGAGGCCTTTAAAAAAAATCAGGAAGTGAGTGGAAGTCACTTCCTGTTTTTTTTAAAGGTGTCTCCTGGGCCCAAAATGGTCCAAAGGGGCTGAAAAACATAGTTAAAATGGTCCCCACACTCCCTAGAGGGCATATGGGACAATATTTCTTTTTTAAATGGAGGGGGTTATGGTGAGGGGTTTGACCCTCCAAGGTCTCCTGGGGGACCTAGCTCCCATAGTTGCCCATCCCGGCGCTACAGGATCCCCTTATATCTTTTAATGCCCATGTTTTAGGTCCAGTAATTAGTCATAAGTGGTAGTGATACCCAGTAAGCAGGCCAGAGGTGAACATCTCCAACGGCCAGTCCCAAAATACTGTCCGTCTCATCAAATCAGCTTTCTCCATCACAAATTAGAAAGTTGTATTTCTTGTTAAACTTAAGACCATTTCCACACTGGACTGTTACAGTGCTATTATTCCACTTTCAACATCCTATGGAATCCTGGTGTTTGGAATCCTAAACTGCAAACCCCAGGATTCCATAGCATGTTGAAAGTGGAATAACAGCACTATAACAGTCCAGTGTGGAAATGGCCTAAGTCTTGCTGCTTAGCACAAACCTTTCGACTTGGAAAGAGTAACACCATCTTATCTACTTGTTTTACAGAATCACACTGAAGAAAAAGAACAACAAAGTGTGTATTAATCCTGAATCTAAATGGGTGCAGAATTTAGTGAAGATGATGGAACAAACGTAAGTTCCAACATAACTCCTGTTCACCACTTCTGGTCCGTCTAGCCTGCCCAGGCAATATTATCCAATTCAGGAGTGGGGGATTTTTAGCCCTCCAGATGTTTTGTCTCACAATTCCTGTCCACTTTATCAATATAGCCAATGATGAGGTATTGTGGGGGCTTTAGGTCAAAGGTTTCTCCAACCAAAGTCTAAATTGACTGTGGTGATGGCTGGTAATTTCCATATCAATGAATTCATTCTGGATTTTAGTTCAAAGTGTGAAGCAGAAGTGGGCAAAGTATGGCCCGCTGGCCACATGCAGCCGTTCAGGGTGGCTTTGTAGCCCGTTGGGCCCCTAGGGGTAGGGCCGTGTTATCCATTAGGCACTGTACCTAGAGCCTACAAAAATTTTAGACTCTACAAAAACAGGATTTTAGGGCCTATGAAATCATTACTAGTGGTTCATCAAGACAAGGTCGAGAGTTGAATACAAGAGTACCTAGGGCCTATGAAAACCTTAATGTGGTCCTGCTTAGGGGTCAAGAATTGATGCCCCCCACAAATGAGCTCTCAGGAGTCTAGGGGGCACTTTCGCCATGTTTCCTTCGCCCCGGGTCATTTTAGATTCAGGAAAGGCGTTTATTAAGAACAGCATGTAAATATTTATTAAAAATGGCCTAAATTGCTCCTCACAATCCTATCTTGGGTGGGTGGGGACAAATTTGGTATTGGTTCATTGTGGGGTGTGTGGTGGGGTAGGTGTATTGTTACCCTGATTTCTGGGGTCCCTTGGGGGACACCTCAATGTGCTCCACGTGATGGGGAATGGAAACTAGCCAGAGCACGAGCAATAGCAATGCGAGAGGCAGGGTAACCTAGCAGGGTCTTTTTACCCAGTTTTTACGGGGTCAGGCCAAGCCAAAAACCAAACAAAGATGTCCAATAAATGATTTTATTGAATGCAAGTCTCACACACCAATGCAATCACGCACACACGCACCCAAGAGCTATTAAGTTACAAAAGAGAGGAAATTGGATAGGGGAGTATTGGAGGGGTACAGCTGGGGTAATACTGCACCTTTTCCTGAAGTCCTGGGTCCAGGAAGGCAGCGGAGAAGTGGGGCTCAGCACGGAGAGGGCTGAGGGGATCACTCAACGGACGGAGCAACGGTCTGCTGGGATGACCGGGAGTGATCCAAAGAACCACTCAAAAACTGGGACTATTTGTAGGGGAAAAAGTACCTGGAGGGCTAATCCTTTCCTGGGGAGAACAATGGGTGTTGGAGCGACAACGAAGCTCCACCATGGTAATTTCCTTTGTGTGATGGGATTGCAAGGTGTTGCCAAAGTCTCAGGATCTTCGGCTGTGTTAGTTTGTGGTGCGACTTCATGTAAATGGTCCTCGCCTGATGGAATATTTGCTCAACTTGGGGCAAACACGCTAATCCCCTCAAGCTGGCTTCTCAGGGGCTGAGGACCCTTTGTTTATTGTGGGTTTGCCCAGCTTGAGGTCTCCTGGGGCTACGTGACTGGGGATTTTACTGGCCTGACCTGGTTTTCGATCTTTGACCATTGCTGCCTACGTGCCCATCCGGGTGACCTCTCAACCACATTGAATCATATTTAATATCAAAATTGTAGACCCCGGGACAGGGTTTTCCAGTGAGATAACAATCCCCCCCCAGAAAATGGACGATGAGGGTACGATATCATACATTTTCCAACTAAAAACAAAAACAATTTTAGAACCAAATTGAGTAAAAGAAAAATGGGTGTCAACAAAAAGAAGTTCTCATCAGAACTGCAGTACAAAAGCAAGGGAATTGAGAGTATAGCTACTTCACTTAACATAGAAAAGGAGAAAGACCTCAATTTCACATATAGAATGATTTGTAGGCACACTCACACTTATACACAAGTACAACAGTATATAAATGAAAGTAGCAATTGGTGATAGCAGTATTCTCCAACAATTGGAGCATAAGAAATACGTATACAAAATCTTCTTTGATTTATCTAGCATAAACTTCTATTCTATGGTATGATGTCTTCTTTAATAATGATAACTGTAGACAGGAGAAAATAACAAAACATCATCCCCGCCCCTCGGATACAAAAAGAGCCCGGGTGGTGTTCAGATTCACAATACAAACAGCAATATGCAAACAATTCAGAAAAATAACAGTGATCAGTTGGAAATCAATACAAGTATAGGAAAAGTTCAACTTAGGCAAGCCTAACAAACCTATGAGTTCAAGTCCTACCACAGTCAGTCTATATGTCTACCACTTTTCTACAAATCCTGTAAAGTTGCTCTTAAAATACATGAAAAGGAAAGAAAGAGAGACAGAAAGCAGAACATCACACGTACATTACACTCACACATAGAGTTTATAACAATTGAAGCAGGAATTACTAAAAGTATATATCATATGCATATATAACAACAATTAAAGACAAATAATCAGCGATCAAAGGAGATGATATGGCTATCAAGAATTTGAATGAAGGCAATAGTTCGATTGAATGGCAGCAGTTACAGAATGAGAGTTCCAATACATTGGGTGGTTCATGAAAAACAGTTTTGTTGTTGTTTTTCAGATATGTATAAATGGAGTGAGGAATTCACACACCCCCAGTGTCTAAAAAGTCAGTGTGGTTGATTGAGAAAGCTTCTGTAATAAGAGCTGGAAAAAAAAGTCCAGTTTTATTAAATGTACTGCATAGCCCATCAGGCTTGTCAGTGCACAGAGTTCCATGTCTTTGAGTAGAAGATGTATCTTCTTCCCTGAAGTCTTTGAGAGGGAATCTATTCAGGAAGGTGGCTCGAAAGTTTTCCACCCCCAACCCCTGTATCAAAAGGGTAGTCAGGATGCTTTGGGGTACAAAAAGCGGTGCCATATGTTCAATAGTGAGTGTCTGGATCAGTTGGGTGTCAATCTCGACATATCAGCTGCCATCAGAGGGTTGAATAGATCAGGATACCTGTATCAAAAGGAAACTCAAGAGAAAGGTTAATAGAAAATCCCATGCATCAGGGCTGGCAGCTTTAGCCAGTTGCTGGTAGGTCCCTGGTAAGGAAAAAGCAGGAAAACAAAACAAAAACAACGGCAGGAGTGTGATTTAGAAACTGGTATATTGGAGCAGAATTGTTTATTGGCTGGGCAACAAATAACAACTGGCCAAGCCTAGGTAAATGATGGAGAGAACATCAAGCAGCAGTACTTGACAGAGTGCTTCTGCACCATCCCTGCAATGTAGACCACTGGCACAATTTGGAATGCCAAAATTAAAATCACATAAGAGAGAAGGATTGCTCACATGAGAGGCTTTTGCCATCTTTTGTAGTGGTTTGCAAAAATGGTGTTGCAGGCTGAAAGAAAAGTTCTTAACTCTTGGGGTTTTTTTTCTCAGAGCGGAAAAAGAAAAGAAAAAAAAAAGCTTCCTCAGAATCTCATGGGTTGGAACAGACTGGGGAGGGCTAATGCAGTCCCCTGATGTCCCACAATTGCCCCCAGCTGCTTTAAAGGTGCAAAAACTGTTTTGAGGATAGCATTTGGCATTTTAGAGAGAAGCTTTCAAGCCACCAGGTGCCAATGCTTGGCTGGCAGAGAGAACTTATTTCCAGTCCTCCTATTAGTGATCCTTTTAACTGGAGACAGCAGGGGATCGACCCTTGGATCTTCTGTATGGAGTGTTAAGACACTTTGAGACGCAATCGGTGAAGCCGATTGTGAAGTTTGGCCACTGGCTGTCCTTGCAGTGGCTGAAGAACATCAGGCAGACCATTCAAATTCTACTGTCACATAAAAGAGAATCATGGCAGCTAAAGTGGAATCATAGCTTTATAATTCTGTAGTGTGAATGCACCTCTAATTCCACTCCAAAGCAGAAGGAGATTTATGAATTCTCCAGGAGTTCTTTGGTGGGTCACAAACTTTGCAGCTCTGGGTTAAGATCACAGCAGCTCCTTGTGGGTTATGAGATGACAGGCCTTAAGGCCTTTTTACTTTGTTTCCTCCAGTTATTTTACTTTTTATTTTTATTTTTTTGTAGGAATGAAACTTCTTCTTGAAATGTGCCAAAATCTGAGATGTTCCAGGGGAGCGAAGCACAGATAACCCACAAATCCAAGATGTGAAGCACAATTTCTTTCTTCTTTCTGCTTTATTCATTAACTTTGCCTTGGGAAGAAGAATGCTGCTTATCTTGTAACTGATTCAGCATCCATTAAAGCCCAGTTAGGCTGTGTTGGCCTTGTTGAAAACGTGCAATTCCAGTCCGTATTCTCATGTGTCCATGAACAATACATATCTCATCCTAGGATCGATCATGGAACAGTTTGCTGTAGCAGGACTGCAAAAGACATCTGCCTGCCCCTGAAACTGTGGAAACACAAACACGGTTTCATGAACTTACCCTTCCAACCTGCTCTGCACACTCCTAGCTCTAAATAAGTGATAAGTAAAAAGAGGGAAAGCCATTATGAAGCTTCTGCTTCAGTGGTGTTTTAAGGCAAGGCTGAGTTTAGAAAGTTATTTCTTTTCCTTGCCTAAAAACAGGAAAAGATACAAGATGGCAGCTCAGTTTTCTAGTTTTAAGCAGAGTACAGAAATGCTATTACTTTGGCTCATAACTTCCAGAATCCCCCAGGTAGCCAGAAACAAAACCAGTATGGAATCCCTTCCTATTCCATGTACAAAAACAGCTGCATTGGCACACAAATCTTTCTTCAACATTGGTTAAGGGACAGCATCTTCTATCATAGCTGAAAGTTACAGGCTAGCTAAGGAAGAGGTTCAAGCAGAGGTGTGGATACTGGGGAATATTGCTCCCAATAAGAATTCTTCTCCCTAAATGAAGTTTTCCTTCAGTCCTCCAAGTTTCTAGCATTGCAGCGAGTGAAACACTGAAAACTGTTCACACTTAGAACTCTTCTATTTGCTATGTTCGCCATCCCTTGGGAACTTTGCCAGCTCCTTTTCTTTAGATGCCTAAACTCTTACCAAATGCTCAACTTAAGTAACTGCAATTCTAGAAATTTGAGGACTGAATGACGATCTCAGTTGGAAAGTCAGAATTGTTATTTGTTGTGGGGGGACAATGTCCTCATTCACTCCCCATAGTTAGACCTCTGGATGTTGGAAAGGCTGTTCAGCACACATCTCTTTTCAAACCTTGATGCTGTCTCCCAGCATTGGCTGCAATCTGAGGCAAGTAGCTCACTCCACCTAATAGTAGGGCCAGTCCCCTAGAAAAATTAGCTGGAAAGAAGGAAGTATCAAGGAGGAAAGTCAGACATGTGGTTCACTATGCCTTTTTCACATGCTTTCTTTGTAAACCCTCCCCCTATTATTTATATGTGTTTGGCAACCTACCTTTTAGAGCACAGTTCTGTCCCTCCCTCCCCAGAATTTCTGTTGGAATGTTGTAGTGAAAGCTGTTTTGCGAACATACTATTGTGCTTTAGGTGGCTTCTACCTTCTCTCTGTGAAAACTTTTAAAATGTGAACAGAATCAAATGTGATACAGTCCCGCCCCCCCTTTTTTTTGCTAAATTTCTGTTACAAAACTGAACAATAAAATGATCTTTTTCACTTGCAAACATATGCTTTTAATTGAATTTATTTTGGCAATTGTTGTAGGAAAGCAAATCATTAATTTCCTTCTCATGAGCAACAATGAACAATTTATTCTTCACTGCACAGTTCTTGAGAGCTATTTGTAGTTCAGGATTTATTCTGCAAAACAAAAACAAAACCACACATGCATTTTTGGCACATAAAACAGCATTTTCTCTGCAGAAAATCTGATTTGCTGTGTTTTCTGCACAAAAAAAGTCATTGTCTTCACAAACCCCTCTCACATTCATTTTTTGCACAGAGCAAATCCCAAACTACAATAGTTCCTATCTGTCTAGGATTCTTTTGAGAAAAATTTTCCAAAACTCGTTTTTTTCATCTGCTGTTTGAATATTTACAAACATTGTTTCCATCCCTAGATTGCTGCTTTTCGACAGATGCACAGCTACCTGGTTAAGCTGTCAGCTGTACCTATCCAAGCACTGTTTAGGGAAAGTACTGCACTTCTTAGCAAACAAATATTGTGGTTTGGAGAACAAGGAAAATATGAACCCCCTGTGAGAAATAGCTGAAAAGACTCATAAAACAATTTAGCACAGGATCGGCTGAAGCATTAATGTTTATTAAAAGTACGTTTCTGCAGAAGCGGGTGTTCCCTAGAGAGAAGGACACACCCCACTATTGTGTACCTCATGTTTTATCCCCTGTCCCTGTTGCAGGTTTTCCCTCCCCTGGGATCCCATTGGATAGGACCCCAAAAGTTACAGCCTATCAGGATCGCCTAAGAAGTTACATTTCCCCTTCCCCATATTTACAGTATGAGTGATCACGCACTGATCATGCATTTCCCTCGCGTATCCTTAATTCTCATTAGCAGTTTCAAAATGCCCCTTGGTGTAATCACCCTAACAGTTTCTAACCGCCCCTGCTTCTAAAGAATGCCAACCTTTTTCTTATATTCCTTATCAACCAGTTTGCTCCTTACAGATGCCCTTGTCCTGTCACTCAGACTGTTTTATCGGTCTGGTTCTCCACTCTGGAGATCCAAGGCCAAGAGGCCTTCTTCTGTTCCGTGGCCAATTTTAGAAAGCTGTTTTCTTAGACTTAGTGTATTACAGAAGCTAAAATATAAAATATACTGAAATATATGTGTAAATATATCTAAAATATGTGTTATACATGTAAGCTAATATATATGCTTCCAATATATGTTATTAATACCGTATACCCAGTGCAGAAGCTAAAATAGATTTCATTTCTCTCACCCCCTATAAAGAAGCAGTCTCGGGGCTTTATCACAGCCTGTTGTCTCGTAGCAATTGTGTTACATAAGGAAACGAAAGCATACTGGTATAGAAACAATCACAATAGCACGGTCTCTGCAATAATGCTATGCTGCTGGTTCAGTGACGCACATTCCCACAATCAGTCTTCCACACCACCCTGTTGACCCCGACTTCTTTTCCCTGCTATGCTACCTAGCACATGCACTATATTTTTCCTTTCTTCCTTTGCATGACTTAGCATGTCAAGCAACTTCCTCCCTGTTGTTTTCGCTTGTGCTTTCCTGTTGTAGTGCCATTTTGGCATTTTGCCCTTCCAGAGTTATGCTCGGTTTTCTGTTGTGCTGTAATGTTGTAATTGTGGTCTGCTGTCAACCACCAGGGCAGCACAAGTGCACAGTTACACAAGAAGTAAAAATAAATTTAAAAAAAGTACTAGGGAACAGAATAAAAGCAAGGTTGTCCACCTGCACCAAGATGTTCTCTTTGTCCAGGCACTGGAAGTACAATGAACTCACCTTGCTTGGAAATATGGAAGGGGAAAGGGGAGAATGAAATTTAACTGTAACAATGCACAACATAAGGGCGGGGGTGTGTGACGTAAAAACAAAGGATAATAATGTTGCTGAGCATACATAGATTGCATTTCCATCCTCTAAAGAGTAACTCACAGCTTACCTGGGATCTTTGGTTCAGCATTTCCATAGAAATGTGAGTTCTGACATTTATTTATTTTTTTAAAGAATTTAATATAAGGAACTTGTGGGGAACATGTGGTGCTAGGAAGACGAGTCAAGCAAGAGTAAGAAATCCATCAAAATCCATAAACACATGGACAATTTCAACAGGAAAGAAGAAACTCGGAAAGTAAACACAATTTGGCTACCAGTATTGATGAACACTGAAATCAAGACTCAAAAACATGCCAACGAACACCAGCCAGACCCTGGAGGCCCCTCTACAGGGAACAACACAATGGGCTGCTAATGTACTTAATGCACTGTTATGCATATCCCCTGACTAACAATACAAACCTGGAGGATATCCCATTTAACAACAGGCCAACTGTAACACATGCAAATTGTGTAGTCCCACCCAGGGGACTATACAAGTATATATACTCTGTTTCACTTCCATGCCACCAGATCCTCTGAAGATGCCACCCACAGATGCTGGCAAAACGTCAGGAGAAAATACTAATAGAACACAGCCTCTAAGCCCAGAAAACCCACAACAACCAGTAGTAAGAAGATTTATACAAGTCAAAGAGTTTGGATGACTTGGCTTCTATGATTTCTTCGGTGTGGTTTGTTTGCATATGGGTAGTGTTGAATTTTCCCATATCAATAGAGAAGCCCTGCCCTCAAGCAGGCAAGCACCTCAGCAATTTCTTAACCATTCTACATTTGGCCCACATTTCAATATGTACAAAGATTGTTAAAGAAAGATACTTTTTCTCACCTGGATTCTCAAAATGTTTTTTCTGGAGTTAGCTATAAATCTGGAATTCTGTCATTTAGGACAGAACCATTGCATATCTTACTTGCTAAACCCCTGTGTTTCTTGCTTCATTGCAACAAATTTGGTATTCCTTGTGCATTTACAGCTTAAGACCAAAGGGTCCTTGCATTAAAAAAAAATGTGGCTGCTGTCCACTTTCATTCTTTGCAGGCCGTTTGTGTAAGTGCCTTCAAGTCGCCTGTTAACTTACGGTGACCCCATGAATTTTGTAGGGTTTTCTTGGTGAAGGAATACTCACAGGTGGTTTCCCATAGACTTCCTCTGAAATACAGCCCACAGCACCAGTTATTCCTTGGCAGTCTCCAACTCATGTACCAACCAGGCTTGAATCTGCTTAGCTTCCAAGATCAGACGGGATCTGGTGCCTTCAAGATATTTAGACCTAGGTCCTTTCTGCACAGCATTTGCCATGCGAGCGTTGTGCAATTGTGAGGAGCGCTCTGCATGACGCACTCACAATCGTGTGACGCTCCAGGGGCCGGCAGGCTCCGATCACACACCTTTTCATTTTTTGGCTAGAAGCCAAAAATGATGCGTGGTTGTGCATTGCTCCTAGGCCCTGCGCGCACTTACCTGGTGTGCAGAGCCTCTGGAGCTACGCCAGCCTCGCTTCCTGCCCCAGTGCAGCCTGGGAAACTCCCAGGCTGCACTGCGGGAGGAAGAGGCAGGGCTCTCGCGCGAACAGGCAGCTCGTGCGGAGCCAAAGGACCCCGGACCCGAGAACCTCTCGCCGGAGGCTGCTTGCACGATCCCTGCACCTGAGCACTGGAAGAAGGTAAGGTGCCGAAAGGGCCCTTGTTGTTGTTGTGTGCCTTCGAGTCATTGTTGACTTATGGAGACCCTAAAGTGAATCCATCACAAGGTATTCTGGGGCTGAGTGTGTGTGATGCACCCAAGGTCACCTAGTGGGTTTCCATGGCCAAGTGGGGAATTGAACCTGGTCCCAGGGTCATAGTCCAATGTTCAAACCACTATATGGCTATATGTGTGTAAAGTTACACATTGTGACTGTGATATAGAATTATGGCCAGTGTCCTTGCTTTGTGCCTGGCTACAGTCACATAGCCAGATGCTTTTCAGCTGTCCCTCAGTTTCCATCAACCGCTACTTGACCCTGAAATGGGGAACGCGGGAGGAAGGTGAGTCCTGAGGGGAGGGGAGAGGAACGAGGGACAGGTTTCATAGTTCCATTGTGGTAGAACTTGGCAATACATCTGCTGATGCAGGATGAAGGGCAATGTCTGTCTTAATGTGCTTTCCCTGTTTCCTTTTTTTGTTCAGTTAATTAAATTGTAAAATTTGAAATTTATAAGGGATTCTTGGAAACTGTGACTCTGAGATGTGGTTTACGCAGATTGTGTGTAAATCCATCATCACCAGACTCACATGGAAGACTTCACGGACTCCAGCCTTAATTAGAGTAAGAAGAGATCAGTTAGAAGAATTAACCCACTGCTAATCACCTCTGGCCCCCAACACAGCCTTATTTGGCTCCCAAAGTCAATACAATTTTAATAAGTACCACTCTATTCTGCTTTGGCCAGACCTCACCTGGAGTATGGTGTCCAGTTCTGGGCACTACAGTTCAGGAAGAATATTGACAAGCTGGAACATGTCCAGAGGAGGGTGACCATAATGGTAGAAGTTCTGGAGACCATGAAGCCCTATGAGGAGCAGCTTAGGGAGCTGGGTATATTTAGCCTGGAGAAGAGAAAGTTAAGAGGTGATATGATGGCTATGTTTAAATATCTGAAGGCTTGTCATTTGGAGGATAGAGCAAGTCTGTTTTCTGGTGCTCCAGAAACTAGGACATGGAACAATGGCTTCAAACTTGAGGATAAGAGATTCCACCTAAACGCTAGGAAGAACTTCCTGATGGTCAGAGCTGTCCGGCAGTGGAATACGCTGCCTCTGAGTGTGGTGGAGTCTCCTTCTTTGGAGGTTTTAAGTAGAGGCTGGACGGCCATCTGTTGGCAATGGTATGATAGTGTATTCCTGCATGGCAGTGGGTTGGTCTCTTTCAGCTCTACGATTCTATGATTTGACGAATTAAGCTGTATGAGGGGAAAAAAGAGACACGTGATAGTTTCCCTTGTGACTACAGGGAAACTGCTTTTGTCCAAATTGCACACTCTGCAAATGAATTTTGAATGTAACATACCCTGGCCAACAGCTACAGAGAGTCAACAAAAATTTCCATGTGCATTTCATACAAAATTGATTGTATTGCTTATTCATGCACATTCCAAGTAGGCAAAGAGACACTGGGAATCATTCCCTGAGGGCAATTCTCTCTCTCTCTCTCTCTCTCTCTCTCTCTCTCTCTCTCCCCCCCTCCCTTCCAGAATTTTTCCAGAAATACCCCTGTTCCTCAGCATACATCTTCCCCTCATCTCCATGTTGTCTCATTCAAAGATCCAGTATGCTAACATTTGGGCAATCTCGCCACCACTGAAGAACACAAGAAGAGCCACATCGGATCAGACCAAGGGTCCATCTAGTCCAAATATGCTTTCACCCAGTGGCCAAAGAGTTGCTCAAAAGAGAAGTCCACCAGTGGGATGTGAGTGCATTTGCCCCCTCTGTCTCATACTACCTGGCAACTGAAATTCCAAGGTATGGTGGACACAGTTATCCTGACTAGTAGAATCATAGAATCTTCTAGTTGGAAAGAACCTCAAAGGCCATCTAGTACCAACTCCCTGCCATGAAGGAAGACACAATTACAGCACTCCTGAAAGATGGCCATCCAACCTCTCTGCTTAAAGGTCTTCTCTCCGAGGCAGTCTATTGCACTGTTGAACAGTTCTTACAGTGAAATTCTTTCTAATCTTTAGGTGCGAGGCACATAAATGGAATATATGAAGTAAAAATGCTGCTTCTGAGTATGTTTAAAGTTCCTTCCTCCATCACATTATTCCATATTACTCCATGCCCCACCAGGTCTTTTGAGACGAGGCCATTTAAATGTTAAGCTCTGCTTAGTAGGTGGTAATAGCAGAGTGCTTGTTTCATTATACAGAGCAGGGCTTTCCAAACGGTGTGCCACAACACGTTAGTGTGTTGCCTAAAGTGTGTAGGTGCATCATCTACAATCTTGGAAATGTATGTTATTATTTATAAATCATATATTTTTAAAAATATATGAAAGGTTTTCATGCAATATGTTCGTCTACATACATTTTATAATTACAATTTATGTATGTGTCTGTATCTCTTATAAGGGGTTAGTTTAATCTCTGGTTTGCTAGTAAAACCGAATTATTGTGTTGCAAAATGAGGCACGTCTAAAAAAGTGGGTCACCAACATGAAAAGTTTGGAAAGCTCTGATACACAGGAAGGACAATAAAAAGCCATGAGAGGATGTAAGGGAATGAAAATATTCAAGCTTTGCATTGGTACGGTTGGCCATCCATATCCACGGATTTTGCATCCACAGATTCAACCAAATGTGGCTTGAAAATATGGGAAAAAAAAATCTAAAAAGCAAATTTTGACTTTGCCATTTTATATAAAGGACATCATTTCACTACACATAACGGGACTTGAGCATCCATGAATTTTGGTATCCACTGAGGATCCTGGAACCAAACCCTAGAGGATGCTCAGGGCCCACTGTATTGTTATTTGTAGATGAAATTCCAAATATTAATTTTTCCTTCATCAATAGACATGTACTGCCCTCTAGGGGACAATGAAATGTTTGCAAGTTGGCTTGTGAGTAGTTCTGTGGCTGCTAACCCCGATCCCACAAAATCTCAGGACTCGTCCCAATGGGACAGTGCTTCCAGTAAATGTCAGGCTATTCTGTTCCTATGTTTCACAACAGTCTGGTAACAATTGTTCCCACTCCTACATCCAGTTATGCCCTAAATATACTGGGGTTTCATCCTCTCTCTCTCTCTCTCTTTTTCCCCTATTTGTGATGTGGTTAAGTGTGCTGTGGGCATGGTTTCCTTCCGTCGCTCTACCATCTCCTCCAAGAACACCTCCCCTTGTTCTTCCCCCAGTATCCATGTTCCCTCTCACATGTTTAATTTTTCTAAATTTTGTTCTTATAGCACTGAAGTGCTGTGCCACTTTAGCAGTGTAACTTTAAAAGGAACAGGTGGAGGGAAAGAAGAAACATTCAGCTGGTAACTGGAAAGGTAATACGGGAAAGAAGATCAGAGGACAACCTCTGCACGCAAAGTCCACACCTTAATTCAACACGTCATCAGTGGGGTTTCCCAGAAGTACAGGAGGAACCAAGTCAATGGACACAGACATGGGGATTTTTCGTTGCTGTTGTGTGCCTCCAAGCCAGTTTATGGAGATCCCAAGGCAAACCTATCACAGGGTTTTCTTAGCAGAATTTGTTCAGAATTTGTTTGCCTTTGCCTTCTTCTGAGGCTGAGAGAGTGTGATTTGCCCGTGATCACTGAGTGGGCTTCCATGGCTGAGCGGAATTTCAAACCCTGGTCTCCAGAGTCATAGTCCAATGCTCAAACCCTGCCTATATCAGAAATTCCTGGAACAGGAAAAAAAAAAAGACTACCTCCTGCCTTGCGTTTCAACAGTTGTTCTCAGTCCCAGAAACTCACAGGTAATAGACGAAGACTTGTGGTTTGTCATATAGATATTTTTAAAAATCCTGGTAAGTATACATAGAACTTCAGCCAGAACTTGAGGCTTTGAGCCAGTGTGGCCGAGCCCTCAGTGTGTCTTGGTTGCGGTGCTTAGGTCAGCTTTGCAGGAGAGTCTTAAAAAGACCACATTTCATTTGGCTCTTGGGCTGTTTCTAGATCTTGGACAAGACTCGTCCAGGACTTTCTGGCTGGCTAGAAAGCTAGGCTTGCTTTACTATTCGCAACCCTTTGGTGTCTGTAGGGGAATTTTGCTCTAAGGCAAAGGCTCCTTAGCAGACACACATCAAATGGCATGCCACTATTTTTCCGTAGACTGGCCCTAACCCTGGCCCTAACCCTGCAAAGCAAGGCAGCCACTTGGGCAGCAGATCTGGAGTGATAGGAAAGGGGAGCAAATGGTTAGAAGTTTAATTTGTTCTTGTTCAGAATCCTGCATGACTGTACTACATTGCGTTGTAACTATGTTATATGTAATAGATTCTGGCCGGACCCCTCCCAAACCTGTTACTAGTAAGCAGCTACTAGGATCAATGAGAGTCAATTTTCCTGTTGACCAAGAAGCAGCTGCCTGACATGAGCAACAGGCAGAAAAATAACCCCTCCTTCTTGCACCAAAGATCACTTGTGCGATGAGGGTGGGTGGGAATGGGCCCCCATCAATCCCAGTGGCTGCTTACCAGTAAGTGAGGTTTGGGGAACTTTCCCATTCCCTCTGTAGCTCCTAATAGCCTGACAGGAATTGTGAGTTCGTAGCAGTTACGAATACGTAACTAGGTTACATACTTAGTTACACACTCATATTTGGTTATATATTTGTTATTATCGGGTTGGCTAAGCTCTTCCTGCCATGTTTTTAGGCAACTGACTTTGTTTTAGTGACTGTGTGCTCTTATATGTAGCCACCTACACAGCAGAGCACACAATCACTAGAATCATAGAATCATAGAGTTGGAAGAGACCCCAGGGGCCATCGAGTCCAACCCCCTGCCATGCAGGAACACCCATCAAAGCATTCCCAACAGATGGCCATCCAGACTCTCCCTAAAAACCTCCAAAGAAGGAGACTCAACCACACTCCGAGGCAGCGTATTCCACTGCCGGACGGCTCTGACCGTCAGGAAGTTCTTCCTGAGGTTCAAGTGGAATCTCCTGTCCTGCAGCTTGAATCCATTGCTCCTTATCCTAGTCTCTGGGGCAACAGAGAACAAGCCTGCTCCCTCCTCAGCATGACTAAAACAAATTCAGTTACCTAAATGGGATGAGATCTGTTGACAGCTGGGCAAGCCTGGAATGTGGAAATGTTATCATAATGGTTTGTGATAAGAGAGTAAACAGGCATGGCTGCAGGGTCAGACACTTGGCAAGCTGAGTGGGAAAATGGGAGGGGAGCAGAAAGCCTGGGAAATATATTGTCCGGATAAACCATCAAATGGGATGTCAGCATACACTAAATTTGGAATGTAATGGTTTGTCTAGCACTGCAAATCCAATATTCCTTTAGTCTCAGCAGCACCAAGATGTGCTGTTGTTTCTTTTATGTTCCTGAATAATGTTTTTTTTTTAATTTCTAAGCTCAGTCCCTTGAACACAATCATCACAATTACATATACATATCCTACTTGGCAGTTACCAATATGTAACCTACCTATATGTAAGTTACATATTGGTAACTGCTCAACAGGAATCCAGTCATTGTGTTTTTGGTTGTACAGAGGGGTCAATGTATGTGTGGGATTTTCTGGATGATTATAGGTACAACGTAGAAGAACCTTTAAAAGTTACTTTTTAGAACTCCCAATTCCCAGAATCCCCTAGCCAGTCGATCCAAGGAGGAGGTGAGAAGCTGGAGCTTGAAAATGTGGCATTTAAAAACACAGATACAAACCTTTATTTAGGTAGGGGGGTTGGAAGTGCTCTTTTCTGAATTGCCTCTGATCGGCATTCCAGAGTCTTAGAAGTAAGTTTTCCCATCTTTTCATTGTCCAGATGTTTTGGACTTTAACCCCCAGAAGTCCCAGCCGGCATAGGCAAAACCAGAGATTCTGGAAACTGAAATCTAAAACATCTGGAGGATTAAAGGTTGAGAATTGCTATTGTTTAACAGTGATATTCTTTTAACCTGAGGTGAGGCTCCTGTGGGCCTCCAAATATTGCTGGATTAAAGCTTCCATCATCCCCTGTTGACCCTGCTGCCTGTAGCTGATGGTAGTTGCATTCCAACCAACCTGCAAAGTCAGGAACAGATAAATGAAGATGAGGTTGAGATTCTCTCTTATCGCCACTGTTGAAGTAAGATTCTACCACTGTCATTAGTCTTTGTGAAATGGGAAAGGTGCTATTTTGTCCTTAATCACAAACAGAGTTTGGAACAGGGGGAGAATTTACTTTCAGCAAGACATATTTCTGTCTGTGGGACCCAGAGTTTGGGAAAATTACTGCTGGGCAGGAGGAGGACAGCCAGTTCCAGAATCCCCTTGGATAGGGATAGTGGGAACTGTAGTCCAAGTAGTAAATTTTACAACCTCTGGGGTCCTCCTGCATCAAGATGTCTTGAGTCAGCCTTACATTTGATAAGAGACCATCTTCCAGACATGGCAACTGCTGGCTTGTTAATTCATTTAAAGTATACTGCTTGCTGGACATGTAAGATAGCAAAAAATTTTTTGGAAGGGGGTACATGACGAAATCCAAAGAATTTGTAAGCTGAATTTTGAAATGAAACCGGAGCTTTATTTGTTAAATATGCTAGGCCCACAAAGGGAAATAAGAAGTCATCAGAAGACGTTATTATATTTAATCATTGTGGCAAGGTCGACATATGCGCAGCACTGGAAAGAAAAGAAACATATTGATATAGAAGAATGGAAGTTAAAAGTTCTGGATATGATAGAGATGGAAAAGTTAGCATTTTCTTTGAAGAATAAATCTATCCAGAACTTCAAGAAAGAATGGAAAAGAGTATTGGATTGGGTAAGGATATAAATGTGTAAGAAATCAAAGAAGAAATAATGTAACTGTTCTTCTCTCTGTAAGACGGAAATTATGTTTGTAATGGAACGGAAATAAGCAGTTTCAACTGGAAGATTTAAGCATGGAAGTGTGTGTGGGGGGGTATTTTTGAGATAAACTTTTAATAAAAATTATACAAATAAAAAAATAAAATAAAATAAAGTATACCGCTTGCCACTTCCCCTTTTTTCATTTGAGCCTGCAAAGAAAGCGAAGCCTAAATAAAATAAATAAAAACCGCTGAACCACTGACTTCTCCTTCCCTGAACTTGGCGTCGGAACGTCTTGAATGTTCTCTCAAAGCTATGTGATAGCCTGTTCGGCGGTCGGTTGCACCACGTTTGAGCCTTGAAGAACACAGCTTTGCAGTTCAAAATTGTCAAGAGGAAATCAAAGCTTTGAGACTACACTGGGAAATTTTGTTTCCTGGGGATTTTTTAAAAAGGCAACTAGCACTACCCGTGATCCTCCTTATTTCCCATTTGACTTTTTATATCTCAATAACAAACAGATAATAAAAACAGTGCAAGAGCTCAAATGGCTGGTGACTTGCATATCAATGAGGCCCCCACTAAGAGAGATCTTGGTTGCTGAACCCAATTCCCAAATCAGTTCAGCATCTTGGAAAGCTCCTTTCAAATTCAGACTGAAACCCAAAGTGGACTCACATTCCACTGACGTGGAAGGCAGCAACTACCACTGTATTAAAGTCTCTGGTAAAGTCTCTAATACAGTAAATATCTGGAGCTTTGAAGGTAATTTTTTAAAGGACAAATATAATAATATGCCAAACCGTGGTAGTTCTGGACCCCAAAGTGAGAGCCTGGAATGTGGACTGGCTTCCTGTTAGTCATGAGCACACGACTGTTTCCTCTTCACGTTTATGATGGTGGTATCATTGCCACGATCATAAATGCCCCCCAAACCAACTTTAAAATCCAGCCAGCTGCACTGAGTGGTGGAGTTCTGCACTGCTGGCAAATGGTACATTGCAGGACTAACCCTATCCCAACAGTAAGCATTGGTATTAGGAGAAGATGCAAGGAAATCTGTGAGGCCCTGTTGTAACTCCTCATTTCATCATTGCTCACTGGTAGGAAGGGGCTGGTCGTGTCTTTCTGTGGTACTCCCATGACCAGTATTACAAATGTCTGCCGCTTGATGCAGCTTGTCCGATCAGAAGATAGAGGACAGCTATGATATCATAGCCGATCACAGAATCATAGAGTCGGAAGAGACTAAGGGTCTTCCTGCCCTATACTATTATAGTGCTATTATTCCACTTTCAACATCATATGGAGTCCTGGCCCATTTCCTCACTACAGGGTTATAATGCTATTATTCCACTTTCAACCTCCTGTGGACTTCTGGAGTTTGTAGTTTCCTGAGGCCAAAGAGACCTCTGGTTGAGAACTCTAAGGGCCCCTCCCTAAACTGCAAACCCCAGGATTCCATAGGATATTGAAAGTGGAATAATAGCGCCATAAGAGCGTAATACGGAAGTGGCTCTGGAGTTTGCAATTTAGGGAGGGGTATTTATAATTCTCAGCCAGAGAGCTCTTTGGCCTCAGTAAACTACAAACCCCGGAATTCCACAGGATGTTGAAAGTAGAATAATAGCACTGTAACAGTGCAGTGTGAAAAGACCCCAAAAGGGCCATCCAGCACAATCCCCTGCCATGCAAGAATACGCAATCAAAGCACTCTCAACAGCTGGCCATCCAGCCTCTGTTTAAGACCCCCCCCCCAAGGAAGGAGACTGTACCATGCCCCAAGGCTGCTCTTACCATCAAGAAGTTCTTCCTAAAGTTTAGGTGGAATCTCTTTTCCTGTAGTTTTAAGCCATTGCTCTGTGTCCTAGTCTCTGGAGCAGCAGCAAAGTTTCCCTCGTCTTCGATATGACATTCCTCCAAATATTTAAGCAGGAATAACATGTCACCTCTTAACTTTCTCTTCTGCAGGCTAAACATGCCCAGCTCCCTATACCACTCCTCATAGGGCATGGCTTCCAGGCCCCCAGGTCTCAGCCATAATCTATAAATGTTAACACATTAGAATTAGCACTCCCAGAAGAAGATCCAAGAGACAGTATCTGCTATTTTCAGCTTTTCCAAGATTCTAATTGTTCCTTATTTATACTAAAGAGTGGATGTATATATGTCAGTCAAGCGTATTCAAAACATTGACTAGGATCCTGTTAATGACTTATACATGCCTAGGTTCCCTTAGACATGCAGGTATATCTTCTTGGTCATGGTCCATATTCAGCGGAAGCAGTTGCTGGAATGTGTGGTGCCCAGGGACATGGAACCATTCCAAAGAGCACATACAGATGTGCATTTTGCATTGCAGTTATGCATTTCACACTTGTTTGCACATTTGGTTGTTCAGTGTTGACATTCACTAATGTGCCAAGGTCACATAACTCTGGGAAGTAAAGTTACAGCCATTTCCTTGACCTTAGCCAGGTTTTGAAAACGGGATACTTTTTGGAAACGGGGGCCACATGAACAAAGGAATTTGCTTTTTATTCTGCCTTTTTTCCTCCCACCAGAGAAACTCTGTAAAGGGGCAGGGAAGACTGTAAGCAGCAGGGGTCCCCTCTCTAGATCAGGGCTGGTTGGACAGTGGAGCTGGGGCCACATGTAACCCCCTCCTAAAGCTGTTTCTGTGACCTTTGCTTTTGACCAAAAGGGGTGCATAGCCTTTCTGGGAAGCCAGAATCAGAAATGCAGCAGCAGCAAGAGAGAAGGCACCAGGAGGAGAGTCCTAGAATTGGAGGGCCGACAGGACACAGTCTTTGTTCCAAAACATTTATTGTTATGGCTTTCTGGAAGTTATAGGGCTGCTGTTTCCATCTCACTTCACCACTGACTTTGTTGGCTAAGGTTGTATAGTTGTCCCACCTTATCCACAGTTTTGCTTTCCATGGTTTCAGTTACCCACAGTCAACCTCTTTCCTCACAGACTCATCTGCCTCCCTCCCACTCTTTGTTCCCTGGCATCTGGGCAATGGCATTCATGCAGCCTGCTCTGGGTCGTGCCCCCCCATCTCTGTTACCCTGATTTCTGGGGTCCCGTGGGGGACACCTCAATGTGCTCCAAATAATGGGGAATGGGAATTAGCCAGGGCACAAGCTGTAGCACTACAAGAGGCAGGGTAACCTAGTGAGATCTTTCAACCCAATTTCTACGGGGTCAGGCCAAGCAAAAAACCAAGCAGAATGGTCTAATAAATGATTTTATTGAGCGGAATTCACTCATGCATGCACACAAGATACACACAATCACATATCCACACGAGAGCTAGCTGAAAGAGAAAGGGAGGACAAATTATAGAGAGGCTGAGGGATTTGGGGGGACTTATAATTACCAGTCCAGAAGAGTAGTGAAGAGCAGAAATGTATTTTGGCTTAGGTAGGACCTAAGGACAGTTCTCATTCAGGAGCCAGACGGACAGAGTGACGGGTAGACCTTCAAGAGACTGCACCGGTCATCCTCAAACCAGGGGTATTTGTACCCTGAAAATGGTTTGTGGCTGTGAAGGTTCCAGGTGCAAGACAAAGGGAACCTGTTGTGGACAGTGAGTCTTTTGCCTGTTGATGGGCTTAGTGCTTTGATTGACAAAGACACGATGGGTGTTGTAATAGCTGTCTATTGTGGGTGCTGTGAGGACAGAGGAAAGAATCCAGGTGTACAAGGGATGGATATCCCTCAATCAGTGTCCTGGTGGGCTCCTCACAGTTGGATTCCCTGAAAAATTCCAGCTCCTATTTAAGCCTATTATCCACAGGAATGGTATGTATTTGCCTGACAAATGACTCAGTCTTACCTGGAGGAACTTTGGAGGTTACCTGTGCTTCTTACATTTACAGTCAAATTCTTTCCTTCGCTCAGTTTGACCTCTCCGTCACCTCTCAGCCTTGAATTTGATATCAGAGCCAATAAAACGTGTTGCCAATTACATACGATGCCAATTCGGTATGGTGCCCATCCAAACCATACTGATATTGGGGACCCCCAAAGCAGGGCCTTACACCTTACTGCCTGCTTGTCCACCCACTACTTTAACACCCTCGTAGGAAACTGGCATCACCTAGCCCTCTAGTTTTGCAGGGGCCATTAAGAGGCTTCACATTAGCCAGGAGTATGAAGCCTCTCTATGGTCCTTGTGAAGCTAGAGGACTATTTCTGGTGACAGCGTAGGGTTCAGTACTATCCACGTTTGGGATATCCATGGGTGTGTGTGTGCCTTGGAATGCATCCCCCATGGATAAGGGGGACGACGACTGTAATTGCAGTGCAGCAACATCTGGTGGGCTACAAGTTGCCCACTCCTGCTCTGGTCTGTCCAGTCCAAATCTGTTTTAAAGACCCTAGCCAAAATCCTGTATCAGCTTATCCTTAACTAAGTACTTAACTAAGTAACTTCTCCTGGCCTGACTCCCAATTTTGACCCTATTGCTACAATCCTAACTCATACCCCAACTTACTTTACTGGACATAATCTGCATGGGGAGAAAGAGGTCCATTCTGCCAAAGATCAGAACATGGTTGAATGATGTTTCCATCAGGTTTTGGAGGTGGTAGGGCAAAGAGACGTTACTTAGTTAAGTAAAATCGGCCCTCTACACTTGCAGGTTTCACTTCCGTGGATTTGATTATTTGTTAGTTTCTCCAACCCATGCCCTCCCTTTCTGGTACTTCTTTTCTGGGGGAACTTTTTCTCTTGGTGGCTCCAATCAGACCACGCGGCCTTCTAAAAACTTGCCTCTGGTCCTCTTCCTCCTCCACCAGCTGCTGTCTGGCCAGGGAAGGATTTGTAGTTTGGGGAGAAGTACTGAGACTTCTCAGCCACAGGGCTATAGTGCCTCACCAAAATACAACCCCCAGAATTCTGTAGAGTGGAACCATGGAATGTAAGTGGAATCATAGTGCTATAACTGTGTAGTGCGAAAAGGCCCCTGGTCACAGTCTTCCTCCCTGTGATGAGATGTATTGTCTTGCTATTCAAATTATAGCAGTTATTTATTAATTCACATTTCAATCCATATATCAACATATGGGAAGTTATGTGCCCTTTGTGTCTTCTGTTTTCCTGATGTGGTCACCCTGGAAAGGGTGAACCGTCCATTGCGGGTTTATTTCTTTTGCTGCTGTACGTTTCTTTGGGCCTTGAAACATTGGCCGTCCCTGCAATAAAAGACAAAGACGGAACAATTACTTCCTTTGTGGCTGCCTGCCAACTTTGTCAAGAAACCAGTCACTCTTCTTCCTCATTTCCATGCAGTTGCAGAACTCAAAAGGAAGAAATGCAAGAGGTTGCTTCAAACATAATAAACCTCAGTTGCATTTCTTTCTTGTCTTGCCAGGTCTCAGAGAAAAGAAAACCAAATGGCTTATCGCTCCCTTCTCCACCGCCATTGACAAACATCCAGTTTCTGTCTTGGGAAGGAAGACAGGTATGAAGAAACATTTCTATCCATATCAGCCTACCTGCACTTTCAGGTCATCTTCTGAGGCTCATTCACATGTCCACCCCTAAGAATACCCAGAGGAAGAGGGACAAAGAGGAGGGCTTTTTGGTGATGGCCCCACACTAGTGGTACATTCTTGCAGTTAAATGTGCCAGGACCTATCTTTACAAATCATTAGAAGAGACCTAAAGACAGGCCAAAATTCTACACCATGGTCTATGTTTCATAACTACACAAATTCCTAGTTACCTTACAGAATCATAGAGCTGGAAGAGATCACAAGGGCCATCCAGCCCACCTTCAAAGCATTCCAACAAATGGCCATCCAGCCTCTGTTTAAAAACTTCCAAAGAAGGAGACTCCATCACATTCCAAGGCAGCATATTCCGCTGTCTACCATCAGGGAGTTCTTTCCAGTGTTTAGGTGGAATCTTGTTTCCTGTAGTTTCAATCCTTTGCTCCATGTCCTGGTCTCTGGAGCAGCAGAAAACAATCTTGCTCCATTTTTAATATGACATCCCTTCAAATATTTGAATATGGCTATCATGTCCTCTCCTAATCTTCTCTCTTCCAGGCTCAACATACTCAGCACCCTAAGACACTCTTCATAGAGTAGGATTTCCAGACCTTTCACCATTTTCATTTCCTTCCTCTGGGCACATTCCAGCTTGTCAATATCCTTCTTGAATTGTGTTGCCCAAAACTGGACACAGTATTTCAGCTGACCAAAGCAGAATAGAGTGGTAGTACTCGTATTACTTCCCTTGATTTAGACATTATACTCCTAGTGATGTAGTCTAAAATCATATTGGCTTTTTAAGCTGCCATATCATACTGCTGGCTCATGTTCAACTTGTGGTCAACTAAGACTCCTAGACTTCTTTCACATGTTGTCAAGTCAAGTGTCATGTGAAAGGGATAGAGGAATCTTAGTAGACGAGAAGCAAAGAAATCTGTTACTGAATTGCAAAGATGAGCATCTGAGCAAGAGTGCTGTGATGCACTTTGGATACTCCTGCTATGCTCCTACACTTCCTATCTGAGATCCTGATGTGCATCAGGAAGCATCTCCAGTGCACATTGCTGCAATTGCGCATTGAGCTGTTGCATATCAGTCACTCCACTGGCTACCACTGTGTAATGGTAGCTCCTGGGTGTATACAGAGATTACAGAAAATACTCAGTTTTAATTCCTGCCCATGTAAGACCAGTTACAAACATGTAAGTCCCATTCTGAATTCCACCCATACTTGATTTTTGTGGCTTCCCTTAAATACATTTTATTGGGCTGCTGAATGGAAATGCTTTTAGATGGCGTTGTTGGTGATTTTTTTTTTTTACATGGCTGAATTATGTTTCTGTGAGATTTGGGAAGGTCAGGAGTGTGTAAGTAAGTAACTGTTACAGAATTCCAACCATTGCTTTTTGGGACCACAACTTCCAGAATCCTCCAGCCAGTAGGACCATTGGCCATATTGGCTAAGGGACTTTGGAACCTGTAGTCCAAAAAAGTAACCTTTCCAAGATCTGATTATGCTGGCATCTTTGTCCTCACTAATGGTCTATAGAGGCGTGTGTGTTTTCTCAGTTTCAGTCACATGGAAAAAGGTAAGCACACCAAAGAGGAAATATTTTGAATATGTTATTGTATCAGATCATGATAATTCCTGTAAACTGTGAGGGAAATAGTCAGATAAATGAGAAAGTGGGAATTACCTTGGTCCATGGGAAAAACACTGACTTTCAATGAACAGTTGACACTCCTTGACACTGGGGTATCCAGGCTGAGCTGACTTCCCTCTCAGAAGCAGAGCTGCATGTGGAGCAAAAGGAGGGCATGGCCCCTAAGTAAGAATCCTCTCCCCCAAATTCCTAGCATTGCAGACTGAAATAATTCACACCTAGCGTTCTTATATTCGCTGGGCTTATTTTCGCTTGCTAACTTTGCCTCTTTTCTTTGGATATCCAAGGACATTCAACCTGCTCAACTGAAGTCTTAAGTTACTCTAATGCTATTAATTTAGGGGTTGAAAGAAAATTTCACAGGAAGGCAGAATTTTTATATGGGATGATGTCCTCATTTTGCTTCCCTCCATAGCTACATCACTGGTTCTTCTCTTCTCTTCTCTTCAATTGCAGACTGATTAGTGCTGGGACCGTTCAAGGAATGTGTTGGTAGTCTCCACAGTTGTTTCCAAAGCCAATCAGCTGAACAGGGAGAACAGTTGCAAGTGATGGGATCACAACACTCAGGGAGTTTGCTGGTAGTGGGGATACGGTCCACGAGATCTGTAAGAATTAGGACCAAGATCCTAGAGCAGCTATTTAGTTAACTAAGTAGTGTCTCTTGGTCCAAGCTTCCCTCCGTCCTGCTTTACCAGACAGCAGCCTATCAATTGGAGTGTAACATACTGATGTTTCCTTCCCCTCTGCCAGTGAACTCTGGCGCCACAATCAGAAGTAGGATCTCTGTTGCATTGTTTCTAAGCAGAGGTTGGATGGCCAGATGTCAGGGATACTTTTGTCATGGATTTTGCACCTGGACTACTAGATCACCCTTGGAATCCTCTGAAACACTACAAATCTACAATTCAATGGATGTGGCTCTCAACAGAAGATTTCCCCGTTTTCGTTCTAGAATTTGGGTTCACCCAATTAAGTTGCTCAGCAGAATTGGGACAAAAGGCAGTACTTACTGACGTATAAGTTAATTAATTTATGTGTGATATGAGGAAAACATATGGTAAGAAGACCCCCCCCCCCAGCTTTCTCTCTCTACACACGCACTTCCATAAGATGCAGTGACGGACATTGACCTAGATCCTTTTAAAGGCAGATTAGACCAACTGAAGGCAAATAAGTCTATTCACAGCTACACATTCTGATAAATGAACCTGCAATAAAATCTTGAGTGCTTTTCTTTCAGTGTTCCAGCCAGCCATGACCTCTTCCAGACTACTTCATCCCATCTCTTCTTCCCCCACAGCCAGCCAGCATTCCAGGCCCACTATACACGCCTTACTCCTCCTTGAGCAGTTTTGAGGGGCTTCCCCCCTTAGGGTTGTTTTCCTCAAGACCTTTTCGTACATCTGCATATCCTTGGTTTTCCAAAGCCTGTTGATACCTCCCTGTACTGCGTAGATAGGGCTGTTTTGACTATGTCTTGACCTACCCTTGGAGACTGTGGCCATTTCCGCACCAGGCGAGGGAATCGCTCCCTGCCGCTACTCACCGGATCTTCTGGCAGTCCGGTCCGGTCCAGTCCGGTCCAGTCCGGTCCGGTCCAGTCCGGGGTGAATCGGAGCAGTGCATGGTCATAGATCCACACAGCTCCAGCATCCAAAATGGCGGCTTCTGGTGGGTCGTGGGTCCCGACCAACCACTGAAGCTCGCCAGCCTAAAGCCCACCCTCCGCAGATCACAGGCTCGCATTGTTGTGAGCCTGCGAATCTGCACCAGAGAGCAGGCACGCAATGGTGCGCGCCGGCATTTTGAAAGACCGGAAAAATCAGGTCTTTCAAAAACACGCTGGAGGACCACTCGCGGTCGTTCTGGAGCGGACTGAGGTGCGGATCTACGGTAAGTAGTCCGGACCCAGTCCGCTCCAAGATGCAGACGTCCTCCGTGGAGGATGCACCGCACCATTTTACTTACCCCATGTGGAAATGGCCTGTGTCTGCTCTTAGAATAGAGCAGCGGCCATAGCAACTTGACATCCTCCAGATATTTTAGATTGCAACTGATTGGGGAAGTTGTAGGCTAAAGGGTCACCTACCCTTTGTATGTACGATCATTAAATTAGGGCTACCATATTTTGAAAGGCAAAAAAGAGGACACATTTACCAACTGGCTACTCAAACTACTGATTGCTATGACAACTCTCACTCCTCAGCTGGGTCAGTCCAACAGATGAGACAGACGTTCCTGGCAACATTGGTGGGACATATTTCTCCACTCCATAGTCTTTCTTTTTGGTGGGTCTTCCCCTCAGGATGGAGAGGGATGGAGGCACTGGTGATGAAAATGACTAAGGCCTCAACCCAACCGGAGGTCAGTGAGTCACTCAGTAACTCCGTGGGTCTCAGGCTGTTTCTTTGAAGACTTCCCTCACTGTGGCATGTCTCTCCTCCTCCTCTTCCTGCTACTTGATTGCCCACTTCCTCCAGTCCAGACTTTGTAAGAAGACCAGACATTTTGAACATCTGCCTGGACAGAAACTTTAGCTCTGACAAAGAGGACACGTTTGGGGGAAAAGAGGACATATGGTCATCCTAATTAATTAGAGCATTTAGGTTCTGAGGATATACATTCTAGAGCTGAATTCCAGTTACTTGACATGGGAAATAACAGAGGGCTTCTGAAAATCAACTGTCTGGCCATTACTCGAAACAGCACACTAAACTAGATGGGTCCATCTACCACGATTCTTCTGTAACCATTTGTTAATATACCAAGTCTCATTTCCTCTGAGTCAATGGGGCAATATTGTCATCTCGTTAACTCTTGAGATCGGTGGCAGCCTTCCTCTACCGATTTAGGGCTGTCTAGACAGATTGTCTGGGAATGATTGGGTTTGCAGTCTGGGATGATGAAAGCATCATGACTTCGCAATCAGCCTCTTTCCAACGCATCTGAGTTTTGCATACACTCTGTCATCACTGCTCCACCCATTTTCAACACCAGTCTGCAGACTGAGAGGATAGAGAGAGGAAACCTACAAAAACAGATCCGCATTTACATGTGGTGGCAACTTTCCCTGACATGCATGCAAATTTTGAGCTAAGAATTGCAAACTTCAAATGTTCCTCCAGTTCCAGATATCAGTACTAGAACTGAGAATTAAGCCATTTCTGCACTAGACTGTTACAGTGCTGTTATTCCACTTTCAACATCCTACGGAATCCCGGGATTTGCAGTTTAGGGAGAGGCCCCTCCCTAAACTGCAAATCCCAGGATTCCGTAGGATGTTGAAAGAGGAGTAATAGCACTGTAACAGTCTAGTGCAAAAATGGCCTTAGCTTTCTTCAGTTTAAAATATGAAGCCAGAAAAAAAATTATTCTGTGGCATCCCTTCTCAGAACAGGTGTTCCTGTCCTGTGCTCAGAATGGGAAACCGTTTTTCTGCAAGGTGAGGAGAGAACAAGGGCAAGCTGGAGTGTGCACATGCGTACGCAAGCACCCTTCGACTTCTGCACCTCCTTCTGACACATGACATACAGCGTACGCCCCTCCTTGTGATCTCACCCTCCCCAACCTGGAATCTACTCATTAACGGGAAGCAGGGGTGAAGCTGCTCCCAGAGGCTTTTCCTGCTGCAACTGGGTTGAGCAAAGCTGGCCCTTGGGACCGTATTCCTTCCCCCTCAGTTGTTTTTTCCAGCTGCCACCTCCAGATTTCCTGCACTGCTTTTTTGAGGGGGTTTGGTGGGAAACGATCTGACTTTTTTGGAACCTCCAGGACCTCTTTCACATTGCACAGCGATAGAGTTACAATTCTACTTTAGCTGCCGTGGCTGTATCTTATGAAATATAGGGTTTTGTAGTTCGGTGAGGCACTAGAGCTCCTTGGCTGAGAATTAAAAAAAACAAAACTCCCTAAACTTCAGATCCCAGGGTTCCATAGGATGTGCTCTTGACAATTAAAGAGGACCATTAGCACTATAATTGTTTAGTGCAGAAGGGCCCTAGGAGTGAAAATTTACACTTTAAACAGGTCACAAGGCCCTCGTGCATTGTTTAATATTGGGGGAAAAAAGTCATGCTGTTTTTCAGTCCTGAAAATGGATTTACTCTCCAACATTTCCCAAACGAAAACTGGGACGTGTGCGGCCAAGTAACATCAGAGTGTGGTCAGGTTGGTAAAAGTTATTAAAGAGGAAGAACAGACAAGCTAGGAATGGCTGGAGCAGTTTATTCTTGCCTGAGCCCACCGGGAAGGTCAAGAATCTTGCCCTTCCTCTCCTCTCCCTACTTTTGCAGTTTGAACTCAGTTTGCAGCAATTTAAATAAGCTGAGGACCAAGGGAGAAAATGGGAGGAGGAGAGAGAAACTGGAACATTTTTAAAGCAGTTGAAAAAGTGGAACGACAGAGAACTAATCAGGACTGTCTCCACCAAATTGGGACAGTTGGAGGATAGGACCTCTGGTGATTTCTGGTTTTGCAGGTTTTATTTTTCATATTTTCGGCAGTCTGTGTGGTCCCCAGTGGGTCCTGGGGCAAATCCGTGGGGCCCAGAAACCCACCCCAGTGGCCCATGCCTGCTCATGTTCCATGTGCCTCTGGCAGATCAAGCTTTCCTCACTCTTTGCATTTCCTAGTGGGAAAGGCAATTTTAAAAAATATTAAAGCATAAACATAGAGAGAAAGTGGGAAAAGATGAAGAAAAAGTTGGAGGTTATGTAAAATATGATCTGGGGACTAGACATATTTATATGTATGCGCCTTCAAGTCATCTGTTAGCTTATGGTGACCCCATAGTGTTTTCTTAGGCTAAGAATACTCAGAGGTGGTTTGGTCAGTTCCTTCCCTTGAAATACAACCTACAGCACTTTGTATTCGTTGGCAGTCTCACTTCCAAATACTAACCAGGGCTGACCCCGCTTAGCTTCCAATATCAGATGGGATCTGGTGCCTTTCGGGTATTTAGGCACATGCATTAATAAAAACTAGCTATGGCTGGGATCCTATATTGCATATAAAGCTGAACCAGTGCACTTCCACTGGGCTTCCCCTTCTGTCCCCAGTGTGTCTGTGCGTACATGCCCTCAGGTGGCCTGTTGACTGACGGTGACCTCAAGAATTTCATAGGGTTTTCTTAGGCAAAGAATACTCAGAGGTGGTTTGCCATTCTCTTCCACTGAAATATAGCCCACATTACCTAGTATTGCTTGGTGGTCCCCTGTCCAAGTAGCAGTGATGTATTTTAAGTGTTTTACTCCAAGTCGAAAGTCAAGTCTCTACTCTCGAATCTCAAATTGAGTCTCAAGTCCTTGCAAGATCATTCAAGTCAAGTTTCAAGTCTGGGACCCAACTGTAATAGAAAAAAAGGAGGTGGGGTAGAGTTAAGTTGCAAGCAAACAGGATTGGAAGGAAGCCTTCAGGTATTGAAGAACAAACATTGCCTCTGGAAGGAAACTGCTCCCCACTCTGCCATAGCTGGCAATGATGCCCCGACTCTCCTGTTCACTTGTGAGCAAGCAGGACTGGAATGAAGCCTTCGGCCACCAAAGAACAGTCAGCTGTACAACCTACCCTTTCCTCTCCCTCTGCTCCACTGCCCCCCACCATCTCCCCCTCTCAATTATCCGGCTTGGCAGGGTGAGACCCTCCCAGACCTCGCCTCAGCCCCAGTGCCGAGACCACTCCATGCAAACACACACACACAGCTCCAAACCCATGTTTGCTCCCTTCAGTCTTCTTGTACTTTTGCTTTCCTATAAATGGTCTGTCAAAAAACACAGGGAACAAAGGAGAGGCAGGGAAAAGGAACATGTGTAACTCTCACTGAGTCATCAACATAAGACTTCCCGACTGCTAATTGGGAAAAGGCTGCGGGAGGTGGGACCAGCAAGGGCAGCTAGTCGGTCACTAAAAATACCAAATCACAAGTTGGGTAAAGTCAGTCCATCACTTATTGCCGAATCCAGTCCGAGTCGAGTCATTGAAGAGACTTGAGTCTGACTCGAGTTCGAGTCAATCAACTCGAGTCTACAACACTGCCAAGTAGTTCCCCAAATGCTACTTTTGCTCCTGAATGACATTTTCTTCAGTCCTCAAATTTCTAGTAGTGCAGTGGCTTAAGAGCTCAGCCAAGCTTTTAAAAGTACAGTCAGATATTCAGAGGGAAAGTATTGAACAAAGTTCCAAGGGAATGGCAATACAGAAAACATAAAAGTGCAAGGTGTGGATGATCTGAAGTATCACAATTTGAACATTAGAATAGTTCAGATGCTCTCCCACTGTCCTGAACAAACAAGGAAAAACAGGTAGAGTTTGTAAACTGCAGCGTAGGAACACAATCAACTATTGTGTGGCTAAAGGGCAAATGCTCATTAAACAGCATTAGCACCCTATTTGGCATATTTATGGGAGTGTGACAACAATGTAGATGACAACAGAAGAAATATTTGATGTGTGTATGACCTGGGTTTTCATTAAAACACAGTACAAGGAAAACTGTTTGTCAGTAGCTGTAGCAATGTGTAGGTTTGGAGAAATAAGATCAACCAACACACCCAGAGTTGGAGAAGAAATGAGAATGTTAAAAAAAGAGAGGGAGCAGGAAATGAAGAGCTGTGATAGGAATTTTGGCGTACAGTGGGCCCTCAGTATCCACCGGGTTTGGTTCCAGCCCCCCCTCCCCCGGATACCAACATTTGTAGATGCTCAAATCCCATTATGTATAATGGTGTAGTAAAATGGCATCCCTTCTATAAAACGGTAAAATCAAAGTTTGCTTTTTGGATTTTTAAAAATATTTTTGCTTGAATCTGTGGATGCAGAATCCATGGATATGGAGAGCCAACTGTATTCAGATGAACAGGTCTGTAGTGGGCACAAGGTTGATAGGTGGGCTTTTTTACAAGGACCATTTCTGCACTAGAATGTTACGGTGCTGTTATCCCACTAGACTATAACAGTCTAGTGTGGAAATGGTCAAGGTCTTTTCTACTCCATGGAGACATTCAGGAGCAGCAGTGGTATCACAGTCCCTCCAGCCCACACCTTGAAAAAACAAAGGCCAAGATCCTGAGTAGGCCATGTAGCTATGATGTCGTAGCTAAGCTCTATTCCCCATTCTGATCCCACAAATCCACCTTAAAGGCCAGGCAGCCATACTGAGTGAAGGAGCTCTGCAGCAATGGCAAGCAGGGCACCCAAGGATGACATATCCAGGCCCCTTGTGCCAACAAACCACGGTGTGATCAGCAGAAGCAGGGAGAAACACAAGGTCCTCCATGTCACATGGCTCATTGGTAGAAGGGGTTGGACGAGTCATCTTTCAATGCCCTGCTCATCGGTGCTATAGAACTTCACTCAGTATGGCTGCCTGGCTCTTAAGGTGGGGTTTAGGGACATTTGAAGTCGTGGCAATGTGCCACCATCATAAATGTGAATATGAAATAGTTACAAGGTTGCAAGTCAAGCTTACGACATCAGGACTATTTGTCAGGATGTCAGCCAAAAATCAGAACCGGAAGTGGATGTTTTGTTTTAAAAAATATTATTATTTAACATTTTCAGGGTGTGTGCATCCCACAGCAGGTGAAAACTTGGCCGCTAGCCTGACCAAAGTTGCCCGCTATTATGCTAAAGGCTCCAAGTAAAATCAGACATCAAAGAAGAGAGAGAGAGACTCTTTGCCATGTACCCCTCTCTGGCTAAAAAAGAATGGGAAGAATTCTAGGCACTCCTGTCAGGGTGGAGCCTCCGAAAAGGGGCTGGGACCTAAGTGGGCTGGATGAGGAGGCTTTTATGAGTAAGAAAAAGCTTTTGAGACAAAGGTTTCCCATCCCTGCCTTATTAGTGGGCATGGATCTCTCCCATATGAAGTTTTGCAAGAAAACATGAACAGAAAATCATAGTTAGAAAAGTTAACAGGCCAGGTTCTCTTTGCAGGGTGTCTAATTTCACACTGCTCCTTTCAGTGGTCCTTCAAAAGGGAACACCAGTCATCCCAGTGGGGTGGGAAGCCTCATTATGTCTGTTTCAAATTTGCTGAACTTCTGGATGGACCCTTTGACAGCTGCTTTATTTAGCTCTGAGGAAGAACACTTGGGGGAAGTCAAAGCATCTACATTTATCCTAACTCAAGGTGATTTCTTTGGTTGATCTTAGGTGACTTTTTGATTATGTGATGTAATATCCCCAACTTCCCTTTCCATGGACGGTTATAAAGGGAAGAACATTTTGAAACCACGGTTACAGAGAATATCAAGACACAGTCACAATGAAGCGGCTGATTGTGATTCTGACTTTAGCCTTCATTGCCAGCAACATCGCTGCAGTCCATGGTACGTAGCCTTCATTGCCCTTATTATTTCAGCTTCGTTAATCTGATGCAGGGCCAGAATTTGGAAAAATTACCTTTTTTTTTAGATGATAGCTCCCAGAATCTCCTAGCTAGAAAAGCAGCTTTATCAAGTGCTGACTGGATTTAACTACCACTCATGTAATAGAGAGTCATAACAACAAAAATAGTGATCAATCCAACCAGTAATATAGATCATCCCCCTTTTTTTTACATTACGATATAGCAAGAAACATCAACAGATGTATTTTCTTAATCATAACAAGGGGGAAGGATTATTTTTAAAAAGTAATGTTCCAATCTCTGATGAAATGATTATGATTATTATTCTATGGATTGAGATGGGGAACAGCAACATATTAAAATATGACAACAAATTAGACACATAACACCAGTAAACACACACACACACACACACACACCACCACCACCACCATTAAGAGAGCATATAAAACCAATACACGAGGGGGAATAGAAAGTTCTTTCCATGCTATATTTTTAAATTGAATCAAGTGTTTTTTGTTCCCTTTTTTTCTTTTTCTTTCCTTCTTTCTATCTTCTTTTTGTTCTATTTTTTTTCTACTTTTTTTCTTACAGGGCGGTTCCTGGTCATCGTCAGAATGCCTTGTTGCTTTTTTTTCCCTTTCCTTTTCAGATGCTTTTACTTCTGTTATAATGTATGTTGTTGCTTTTTTTCTCTTAATTTTAACCAACAAAGACTATATTTTTTTAAAAAAAGATTCTTACTTTAAAACTCACAGTTTAAAAAGGCTTGACAGAATTGACTGGTCTTAACTGCTGTTTTGAACTCAAATCTTATATCTAGCTGGTGAATCTCATCCAGCAGGTTATTCCACAATCTGAGGGTGGCTGAAGAAAATGTCCTCTGCATAACAGTTGTTGGTTCAGTTTTGGCCGACCGAACTAAAAGTTGTCCAGAGGACTTGAGTGTGTGGGGTGTGGCATATGAGAGAAAGAAATGCTATAGGTAATCTGGACCAAAACCATGTAGGGCTTTAAAGATAACAACTCACGCTTTGCACCTTGTCTAGAAACTAATTGGCAGCCAGAAGTGATTTTAATATTGGTGCAATATGATCATTCCTAGATATACCAGTAGAGAGCCAGCCTGGCATAGCAGTTTGAGCATTGGACTATGATTCTGGAAACCAGAGTTCGAATCTCTGCTCAACCACGGAAACCCACTGGGTGACTTTGGGCAAGTCACATTCTCTGAGCCTCGGAGGGAAACTCCCTCTGAACAAATCTTTCCAAGAAAATCCGGTGATAGGATTACCGTCGGGTTGCCATAAGTCAGAAGGGACACCACAACAATGAAGCCAAAGGGGGGGGGGGAGTCTGTAAGACCCTAGTAAGTGAATGCAAAGATGCCTGTTAGACCTCCTAAAGCACTCCAGCTCCACCCCAACAAGACTACTTTAAGGGCAAAAGCTAAACAGAAATGTTAGACGTCTGGTGAAAAGGAGACTGAAAGGTGACATGTTTGCACTTTTATTTAAAGGGCTGTCACCGAGAGAAGGGTTCAGGTTTGTTCTCTGCTGCTCCAGAGGGCGGGACCAGGTCTAATGGTTTTAAGTTACAGGAGGGTAGGTTTCAATTGAACATCACAAAGAAAAGATATCAAAAGGAGGCTGGACAGCTACCTACTGAGGATGCTCTTGCTGGATTTACTGCATTTAGCCCCTCTGAACAAATCTTGCCAAGAAAACCCCACGATAAGTTTGCCTGGGTATCACCGTAAGTCAGAAGCAACCTGAAGGCATGTAACAACATGTACCTGCAACCAGTCTGGCTGCCATATTTTGAACTGAAGTTTCTGAACTTGGTACAGAGGCAGCCCAATCTCCAGTGCATTGCAGAAGTCTGGCCCTGAGGCAGGATCCTAATCGGCATCAGCACAGGGATCTCCTTTCTACCACATCAATTTGAGCAGCTGTCCCCTTATAGGCAAATCATTACCCACGGCCTGGACTGTTTTCACACTCAACAGCTATAACTGTTTCATAGCTGTTTAGCTGCCATAGCTCCATCCTATGGGGTTCTGGGATTTGTAGCACACATAGAATTCTCTGCTAGGAAGCTCAGGATCAGAGAAATGAACGAGAAGTCTCTTGCAGACAATCTAGGTGTAGAATTCTATGTGGTAAATGTGTGATATACTGTAGATACACTCTTAGCTCCTTTTAACCAGCTGTGCTGGAAATTAAAGCAAGTGGTTTCTGTATGCAGAGGACACGCTCCCATTAAATAATCATCCATGAATGGTAGAAGTGATAGAATCTGACTTTTTTTTTTCTCCCATGGTTAATTGTGTGCAGGTTTTCCGATGGAAGCCATTGTAAGTCACGTGGGAAGATGCAAATGTCTGAAACATACCTCTTTAGCCATCAATCCTAAACAGCTTAAATCCATTCAGGTCATTCCCAGTGGGATTCACTGCCAAAGGACAGAAATCATGTGAGTAAGGCCACCACATTCACATTTAGCTACCAGCTATTGAAAAATGTGTGGCAGAGGACTCATTTGTCTTTAATTTCCATTTCAGTTTAACCCTGAAAAATCGCCAGAAGATCTGTGTCCATCCCAAGGCTCCATGGGTGCAAGACGTACTTAAGAACGTGACAAAGAGGTACTGCTTTGAACATACATATTTGGATAAAGGAGAGACATTTCCCTAAGAATTATTTGGAAGAAATGGGGTTCTTCCACAGTCTCCCAAGGAAGAAAACTATTATGGTCCAATCCAGAGCTTAGAAAAGTTAATTATTCAGATGATATATCTAGTGTTGTGTAGTGGTTTGAGTACTGGACTACGACCCTGGAAACTGCTCGGTCATGGAAACCCACTGAGTGACCTTGGGCAAGTCACACACTCTCAGTCTTAGGCCATTTCCACACTAGACGGTTACAGTGCTATTATTCCACTTTCAACATCCTATGGAATCCTGGGGTTTGCAGTTTAGGGAGGAGCCTCAAAGGCCGCTCCCTAAACTTCAAACCCAAAGATTCCATAGAATGTTGAAAGTAGAATAATAGCGCTGTAACCGTCTAGTGTGGAAACGGCCTCAGAAAACCCCGTGATAGGTTTGCCTTAGAGCTGCAATTGGTTGGAGTTTGACTTAAAAGTACATAACAACTGCTATCACAGTCCAACAGTCAGCATGGACATTGATTTATTGATTAGCTGATCAAATGATTAAGTTATCAATGGATTGAAGACCTAGAGTAATATAAACCATTGACGAATAATGAACCCTGATTTTTTTTCTATCCTTGAGGTTGGCATGGGGAGAGAGCAGGATTTTTGTGCTTTTTAAACTGAATTTTATTTACACATATCTTTACATTAACTACCATAAACAAACAAAAATTAAAGGATGAAAACAAAAAGCAAAGCAAAACGAGGAAGAAATACTTCTTATGATAGGTCATTTACAACTTTAGGATAGATTAAACAACAAAAGAAAAAGAAAAGAGGTGTATTTTATTTATTTTTTATTTTATTTTAGCTCTTTTTCTTAATTTATCCCATTCATATTCTTCCTCACCCACAAAATAGCTCTCCAAAATTTGCCCTGAGGGCCTAGGCATCCTACAGAAAATTGTGGTCTATTAAGGAGACCGCTTTTTTTTTTTAAAAAAAAGTATTGCCTTTTTTCCTCCTGTGATTTTCTTTCTCTTATTTATATTTTTTACAATGAAGTAATAGACACATATTCAATGAGCTATGCATTTTCTTTATGGTACAACAATTATCATCTACCATAAAGCTTCTCCTGTCAACTTTGCGTCTTGCAAGACGTCTTCCTGAATTGTGAGTAGCTCCAATTCTTTCTCACAGATCAATGTACTTTTATAGGGAAAAAAAATCATTTCCCAGTCCTGCCTTATATTTTCCAAAACATATTTTCTACCTTCCCTGCTATGGTGAGGTGCAATCCGTTTTTGTTTAAATTAAGTTATTTAAATGTATACATATAGATTTGCACATGTAAACGGATACAGGTGGAGGCGGTCTAAACCACATATTGCACACTAACCTCCCTAAAAGTCTTGTAAGCACCCCCAAATAGATTTGGGTGACTTGAGGGCCAGATCTCAAGTCTCCATTTGCAATTTTGTTATGCACCTCCAAGTCAACGTTAACTTTTAGTGAACCCTTTTGCAGAGTTGTCTTGCCAAGATTCATTCAGAAGTTTACTCTTGCCTTGCTTTTAAGCTGAGAGTGTCACTTGCCCAAGGATTCCGTGGCTGAGCAGGGATTCGAACCTCCTAAAGTCTTACTCTAACTACACTATGTTTGTTCTCTGTTTGCAGTAAAAAGACAACAATACTGACCTGCCTTATTGGATAGCTGTAAGGCAGAGTTGAGATTCTAGCTGCCATCAGTTATGGCCAATGGCAAGGGATGATGGGTGTTGTAGTCAAACTTCTGGAGAGATGGATGTTCCCTGTCCATCTTGTAGGAGTTGCTGAGAGAAAGTGTTCAGACACTCTGAGAACTCCTATGGGTGTTTATTACACAAACTTTGCAGAAAAGGTGCCTAAATCCTTTCACAATAACTATGAGGAATGGATGAGCTTGGTATATCTAGCCTATAGAAGAGACCACTGATAAGATGAGATGGAGAAACTGGGTTTCTGCTGCTCTAGATAGTAGGAATGAAATCAACATATTGGAATTACGGGAAAGGAGATTTCAGGTAAATGTTAGCAAAAACCTCTTGACAGTAAGAGCTATTTGACAGTGGAGCAGCCGTCCTTAGAAGGTGATGGGCTTCTTTTGTGGGAAGTTCTTAAACAGAGTCTGGATGGTCATCTATCAGAAATACTTTTAATTGTGGGTTTCCTGCATTGGCAGGGGTTAGATTTGATAACTCTTGAGGTACTTTCCGCCTCTACAGCTCTATGATGATATGAATGAATAACTTCATGTTCATGTTATTAAGAGTGATTGGGAAAAAAACCAAGCTTTCTAGCATTTCTGTTGTATCGCTTTTGTGCCTATGCAATTTTTACTCTGAAGGCCTTCACAGAAATCCTGGTTTATGTAATGTTTAATATTTTTCCCTTTTACTAATTAGAGGAAATTATCCCAAATGGACTTGATTCAAGAAAGGAAAATGTAAGAGAAGCTTGATGAAATCATCATATTCTACTATCACCAGATTTCTCTTTCTAGCTCTACTCAAAATCGCCATTCAGAACTCCAGTGTCCTTTGAAGATGGATGACAAGAGACAGCAGCAGCTGACTTTCCTTTTTCAAATAAACTAAGGCACAAAGAACATAAATTTGCTTTAAGAAAGCTTTAAACTTCTAGCTAAATGTATCATTAAATAATCATGCCAAGTAATTTCTAAGTTACCTTCACAAACCTTTACATTGCTCTGCAGTCTTAAGACCTACTTATATCTTGTAAGAGTGCAAGAGTTGTCTTACTGTAACCTACAAGAAAGTTCAGAAAATCCAGCTTTTTGTCTGTAACAGGCACTAGCAAGATGCTAAAACTCACATGTGGTTGGACAATTGGACTGTTTTAATTCAAGATGTGTCTTCAGAAAGATTTCTTGAAGAGTGGAAAGCTGTTACGGACTTATGAAAGATACAGATGATCCCATTCTTGTTGGATTTGGCTATTAGTAACACAGAAAGAAGTGTGTAGTGCAATAGGGAAACTTGAGAGGTGGAAATAAGGTTGTTGCATATAACTGTTGATATGCAGATTGGATGTACTTTTTATCTTTGTTTACTCTGTTTTTAAGATAACTTTGTGATTTTGGTTATAGATAAAGCAGTTTATTATTTTTCTGTTTTTGTTGTTCTAACATACTTTCCTAAACATAATAATTTTTTTAAAAAGTCACAAGTGATTTGTAACCACTACAATTGTTCAAAACAAAGCCTGTTAATGCGAAGGCAGTAAGCCTCTAGTTTACGAGATATCTCCAGTGAAAGGCAAGGAGATGTATGCTGGGCAGTTAGGTCAGACCTATCCTTCATAACTCTAGTTCTAAGCAAAGCTTGGAAACAACAGCTTGCCTACCTGTAACTGTGGTTCTTGGATTACAACTCTCAGAATCACCCGGTCAGCATGGCAGAAGGCAAGAGGTCAGTTGGGACTTGCTTGCGTCCTTGTTTGCTTTCATAGCCGAACACACACGCACACACATTCACACACTCACAGAGAGAGAGGGAGAGACAGAGGGAGAGACAGAGAGACAGAGAGAGAAATAAATCAATGCAATGCCTAACATTTCAAGACATTGTGTACAACTGGGCAGGTGACAATGTCATAGAAAGTCAGCATTATGGGACTAATTCGGTGTGAATTCTGAAATAAAATGTGACTCTTGGGCAGTGTTACTCAAAGTGGTGGTTCATACTCTAAAGCCGTTCACTGCCAGTCTATGGCAAGTTTCCAAGAAAGAAAGAAACAGTTGTCATCAATAGGCAAAATATGGTGCTGGTCCCTGGCATGCTGGGGGGAAAAATAAACCCTGCTAGTCCCCCACTTCAGACAGATTAAGCAGCGCTGTTCTGGGGGACTCAAGAGAACCATCTTTGTGGATGAGGATTAAAATATTACACCAGCATTCATCAGGGCAGAGTATAGCATCCAAAAAACAAAACACAAAACAAAAACTCTACAGAAAACCAGGAGCATAGCACATAAAGACTGTAACTCACTAAGGCTTGGCCAATTAAATTATTAAAATCCTTGGGTAAATAAAAATATATTTTCTTTTGCACCTAATGATAGCAGTGCGAGTGCCAGGCAGGCAACCATCTTGAGGGAGGTCCTCCCATAATCGAGATGTCAATGACAAGGCAGTCTTCCTCTGTAGGGGATTTGCGTACCTCCAGTGGTAGGAGTACGGGGTGAAGGATGTTGACCTTAAAGAACAGGAGGAAGTGCCACTTTGGATAGTATCCTAACTCACTTAGTGCTTTAAAATGAAAGAACCAGTACGTCAGAAGAAAATGACCCGGTAAATAAACTTTTTAAAAAGCAATGTGATAATGCCACGGAAAAAACTGAGCATGTGAACCAAAGTCCTGACAACCATATTCCATACTAATCAGTTTCTGAACAGTCTTCAAGCGAAGACCCTTATAAGAAAGTTGGCATTCACCCTGTAGCTCTTTGCAACCGTTTGTAGACTCCCCTTTTGTGAGCTCGCCTAATTATGTGTATCGGCGTGGCTTCAAGTTGCCTGTCAACCTACGGCAAACCCACGAATTTCAGAGTTTTCTTGGACAAGGCATATCTTCTTCTGAATACCCTACAGCACCTGGTATTCCTTGATGGTTCTCCATCCAAGTACTATTCAGGCCTGAGCCATCTTAGCTTCCAAGACAGGATGGGATCTGGTGCCTTCAGGATATTAAACAAAAACAAAAATCCAGGAGCTTTAACACGTATGAACGCATGGACAAGAACTTCAGTTGTTTGGTCTTAACACTAAGAGAACAACTTGTCTATAACAGAAGGGTATGATTGGTGCAAACTGATTTCCTCTGCAGTAATTTGTGGAATTGGTATATTCTAGCATTTCATAATTGCACAGGAATTTTAATGTATTAAAAGATACATACAAAGGCATCTTAATCAAAAAGTGATGCTTTTCATACCATAGCTCAGAGCCCTGATAACCTACTGGAGTGCACAATTAATTTGGAGAACCAGTGATGCGGTAGTTAACAGGGCTGGAATGGCACTTTAGAGATCCAGGTTTAAGTTCCCATGATTCGTGGAATTCCCCGGGTGATCCTGGGCCAGTCACCCACTCAGTCAACCCTACCTCACAAGGTTGTTGTGAGGGGGGGAGCCATGAGGGCATGCTTGAGCTCACAGGAAGAAAGACAGGATATAAACAGAACTACAAACATAGTTGGCTGAATTCAGACTTCTGTTATTGAGTGAAAAAAATGCATTTCAACAGGTATTTTAAGTATTAATCCAAGCTATGAAACAATTCCTCAGGTTCTGAGAGGCATACAGATGGTTCTGGCTAAAGATTCTACTGCTCAGTCAAAACACAATTCCAGTAAGTGTTGGGGATTTCTGAAAGATAGAGTGTTACAATCATCGTCTTTATTTATACTCTGCTTTTTCCCAGAACGGGAACTCAAGGTGGCTTTGTTCAAAACAATATACTTACTGGAAAGAGAAATTTAGTTCTCTGTAAGGGATATAGAATAGAAAAAAGAGCAACAACAACATCTTTCAAGTGAGGAATAGCACAGGTTACTGACACCCAGCATCGCTTTCCATTTGCTTTTCAAGTGTCAGACTTCTAAATTCAGCCAACAAATCTGTATGTCACTGAGTGTTTCTGTTCAAATTCTGTGTGTGTATGTACATGCATGCTTATTATCACACAAGTTGATTACACGAATTTTAAAAATATCTTGTAGAACTATGCTGGAAGGTTTTCATTCCCTGCTTGTCATGGCAGTTGCTTAGAATGTAACAGACAAAAGTGGCAGATTCCAGTATAGTCAATTTTACCACAGAAAGGCAGCAACAGACTGGCATTCACTTCCCTGTTAGTCCTGAGGACACTGCTGTTTCTGATTTACTTAATAGTATGAACCAAGCCACCAGTCAAACGTCCCCAGGGAGCTGTCTCTAACCCCAATTCATTTCCCTGCACCAGAGAAAAGGTGGAAAAATTTTCTGAGCTAGCTTCCATACCTATGTAAGATCCACAAAAGTAGTACCTAGTCTTAAATCGAATTGCTAGTCCCAACTAAGTAAACCCACTCAAGAAATAAACCCTACATGTGTTGTTTAGCATTCAGCAAATGATTCAATGGGCCTTCTCTAGTTGCAACTAGTAATTGAATTCCAACCCTATGAGTTAGAGAAGAGAGTGAATTAATTAGATTCACAACACAGTATTAAAAAAAAAAACCTGTCTCTAAAATTGTGAAATCTGTGCCATGATTTCCATTGCTTTCTTGGTTGTAAGGGTACCTAGTGGTTAGCACTTAGGCACTTCATGAGCAGTGGTCTGCAGAGTTACCATGAGCTTCACAGCCAGGTAATCCTTGCATACAGGTGCTACATCTAAGGCCATTTCCGCACCAGCCTGTTATAGTGCTATTATTCCACTTTCAACATTCTATGGAATCCTGGGGCTTGCAGCCCCTCCCTAAACTGTAAACCCCAGGATTCCATAGGATGTTGAAAGTGGAATAATAGCGCTATAACAGGCTAGTGCGGATACGGCCTAAGAGTTGTGCCCTCCACGTAGAGGTCTATATACCGGTCCATTCTAATTTGGGTGACTGAAGCACTCACTCCCAGGTGTCCCATGCAGCTACAGATGTGTAAGGTGAAAAAAATGGGGGGTACTGGCTCCCCAAATAAGAGTTCTAGAACGCCAATGAAATTTTCCTTCAGTACCCAAATTCCTAGCACTGCTAAGAGTGAGATGTTCAAAACTGTTCATATCTAGAACTCTTGGATTTGCTGTGCACAAATTCAGTTGGTGATTTTGCCTATTCCATTTCTTTGGAAACCTAAATTTTATTTTCAAATGCTCAACTGAAGTTTTAAGTTTGGGGCCAGAATATACTCCTGGCTTGTGTAAGGGTGTAGCTACAGAGAGACAAAATTGGAGTAGTGGAAGCCAACACTTTTAGAGACATATTTATGATTATACTGGTAATACAGATATCCTGATACTGTGTCTTTTAAGAAATAGAAACATACACACTCCTCGTCAGTGGTGTGCTGACATCTGGCCACAGCCCCAATCCATTTAGTTCCTCTATTCAGGAACAGTGAGTAGTCCTGCTTTTGCCCTGTACACACAGAAGTGGAACAGCTCCGCCCTGCACCAAAAGCTGCTCCTTAAATGTGTCATTCACCAACATAATACGTGGTTTTATCTGGAAGAAAACCAACCATTAAGTCCTGCCACCATGGAAGTCTCCTCCTTGTGCTTTTCTGGATTGAAAGCAATGTAATGACTGCCCCACAAAAAGAAAAACTACAGGGTTTTTTTTAAAAGACAGAGAGAAAACAAAGAGTGTTAAGGTACAAGCGATTTTTCAAACAAAAGAAAGTCATTTAACTCGAACCTGCACTAGGCTGTACGGGTCATTTATATAGCTCAAAAATAAAAAAAGCAAATCAATGAAGGAACATAAGATGTTTACAATGTTTCCCAATCTTTTTTATTTCATTTCTCCCCCTCCCCTCCCAACAACATTACAAAAGATTGTATGTTTTTGTATTATTTAATAAACCGGCTCCTCTGCAGTTCATATACAATCACAGGCAAATTTTTAAACTCCATTTTATACAAACATCTCAAAAAATAGTTGGGAGTGAAGTATGGTAGGAAATATTGCTCACATTGCTAATTAACATGCACATATGAGGAGTAAAACTGTTAGTGCGTACCTCCAGAGCAGGAAAGATTTTTTTTAATGCCTCCAAAGTGAAGATACAGTAGATGACTTGGAACATCACCCAGGAGGATTCTCTTCTATCCAAACCCAACTGAATGAACAAGAATTGGTGCTTCTCATTCATTTCAGGGGGACTGGGTCAGAAGAGCTTCCCAAAAGGTTGAGTCCTCACAAAAACAAACTGAAAAGGTGAATGTCCAGAAAATTAAGTTTTTCATGCTATTCTACTTTCCAGTACTATATTATAATTGCTTTGTCAATTCATATATACATGGCCATATATGTAACATTCAGAGCTTGGGAAAAGTTACTATGGAGACTAAAATTCTCAGAATATCTCAGCTAGTATGGCCCGTGACCATGCTGGATGATGAATTCTGAGAGTTATAGTCTTTCAAAGTAACTTTTCTCTAGCACTGATAACACTTTTGAGGTATATAAGAAGAGATACCTGCACCATTATTACAGGTGGGGAGGGGAATGTTATCTTCATATGGAGAAAACTTATCATGCTTCTTAAACTGTTTAGCACTTTGAACAGAACATTACAAGAAACATGGAGCTGCTCTTGAAAATGGAAGCTCAACGTTAAGTCTGCTCCACGTGCTGGTAGCATAATATTGATCATTTCTTCTCCTCTGCCAGATGATGCCAGTGGTGTTGAGTAAGGAGTGGGAAAACGAAGAATGAGAAGACAGCAGGATGTGAGAAACATTCTACCACAGAGAGGAAATCTAATCTCGAGGCGCGATTTTCAGCAACAGCCCCATGTTCACTTCAACTCTGAATTTTTAACACATTATGCAACCAGTTTCAATTAATGGCAAGCAAAAGCCTCTCCAGCTGTAGATATTTCAAAAGCAAACTGTAGTCTTCCCTGACGCAAATGGTTCCTCTTTGCCTATCCCTACCACCACAACCAAAGGGGATATATTTCCTACTTTAGTCTGATTCAGAATTTCCTTTGTCATTTTACATATAGCTAGCGAATATGTATGGAAGGGAAACATATTAGGGTATACATTTTATACAACAGACTGTGCCTTAGGATTTAAAACTAATTTAACTGTTTTACTCTTTTTTATTTTAATTTTTAAGTGTATGAATGAGACAAATATAGGCTCTTTAAAAATTTTCATTCACATAATGAAAACAATTCTCATTTATTAAAAATATCACATTTTTGAGACTAGAAACAGTAAAGTGCATGAAAAGTTTAAAATATAAGCTCAAGGAATCTTATATAGCAGCAAAAAGCAGAATACAGAAAAACTTAAAAACATCTTTCCTTGTCACTTTGCCTTTGTTGTTCTTTGAAACATTAAGCATGGCTCAATCCACTAAAAGACTACCGTTAAGCAACCTCCACTTGTTTTAATGGACAACGGGTGAAACTATGGCCAAGCCCGACCACAAGGAACAGAGGCTACTCAGTAGCTGCCTAGTGCAGACTGCAGCCACAGGTTGGTATAGAGATGGCATTGTGGGTTCTTCCACTCTCTGGACACACAAAGATTTTAAAAATGATCATTAGGAGCTTGGAAACAGAAAAGTTTCCAAGCATATCTTAGAGAGCAATTAACTGCTGGGAATGAAACAACAGCTTTAAAAATATCCAATCTTGATAGAAAACAATTAAACAAAACAAAACAAAACCATCATTAAAAGCGTGAGATGGCTATTTGGCGACTAGGGTCAGGAAAAAAAATCAGTCAAGGAATGATTATGGCAAACATTTTCTCACCTGTACGGAGAAAGAAGTGCACCCAGAAAACTCACTTCTTGAGTACAGAGGAGGCAGAAGCAAGTTGTGTCCCTATCCCCACTCTCAAATATTGGCTGAATAATTCTAAAGCCTTGCTGGGGTGGAGAGATTGCGGGGGGGCGACTGTAATTTAAAAGAAAAGAAGTGAAAGGACCTGTGGACTGGTGAAAATGGAACAAAAGACTTCTTGCCATTGAATTTAAGTGCACAATTCACTCTTCCACTGTTTTCACTTCAGTTCCTCCCCCATTAAGTCATTTTCTCTCCTGCTCAGTGGTTTGCCACGATTACCAATGCTTCTTTGCTGGACGTTGTCAAAAATGATCCCATTCATAATGCAGACATTTTTGAGTGCTTTACCAGGAAAACTACTGCTACAGGGTTCTCTCTTAGAAGACACCATGACTACATCAGGAACTGAAAGTCACAAGGAGAACCGGAGCTTTCCCACTGACAGTTGGTAACTGCCACAGAAATGGAGATGGTTCACTGGAGAGCAAAGAGTAGAAAAAATGCTGTTGGGCCACATGCAAATTCCATTTGCTTTCATGAGGCTTCCTCATCATACAGATTCTTAGTGATTTGAAATGGTGGTTCTAGAGAGCAACAAACTCTAATGGGCTGACCCTACACACAAGTAAATGTTAATAGGGAAAGTCTCCACTGAAGCAGCATCACTTTTTCCTGCCAAAAAGTCTTACCTATTGCACCAATTTTAGTGTGGGTGGCAGAGGAGGTGAAAGCAATTTGTTCTGTGAATAATTTGCAAAAGCAGTAAGTGCTGTTTCCAATTTTTAAATGTTTCATATCAATTCTATCAGGGTGCTTAAAGATGACGAGCAGGGAAAAGAAGGTATGGCTCTTTTCACTAGGACATAAAGAAAGCATTAGCTATGAATGTATACATATATGCAAATCCTCCCATCTGATTTGTCTGTTTATAAAGGCAGCTTCTCTATGAAACCAATAAAGCTTGCCAGTTTAAAATGCGTGTGTAAATGTGCATCTTAAAAAAACTGGAAAAGGGAACAAACAACAACTTTGGTTCCAGCCCTAGTGCCAAATGGTACCAATATGCACCAAAAATGTGCAAAATTGTATCATCAACACATATAATGAAAGGAGCTCGAAGCAGCAGCTTTTAAAAGGTTGGCCATACTTCACTCCTACATACTTTGATTTACAACTGTACAGGTCCATAAACAAATGAGCAGGTCCCAGCCCTCCAAAAGGGCAGGGCTCCACTACCTCCTGGTAGGCAAGTGGATGCCATTGAGGGGAGGCAGGAACGGAGGGTGGAGCTCAAGCTGTGTCAACAGTGAGAAGTGGTCTGAAGGGATGTGAGGATGGGGGCACCCAGTGATGTTGTTCTCAACCAGCCACTGAGGATCCAAAGGCCCCAGGACACCAAGCACGTTCATATGAGTGTTGGAATAAAAAATGTAGTCAATCACACCCTAAAAGGTAAAAAGACAGAGACAAAAAAGAAGCACAATTGGCAATTTAGAACAGAATCCTCTTAAATAAATTAGGTGAAAAGTGCCATCTGCATGGCTTATGTGTGTGTGAGTGGCTTCAACTTACTTGGGGGGAAAAGAAAAAGGCTATCCTTGCACAATTACATCACAAAAGGGGAGATGGCAGGAGGTGAGTGGGTCCTCACCAGAGCTTGGAAAAGTTACTTTTCTAAACTACAATTAATAAAAGTCTCTATCCAGTATACAGTGGACATGCTGTCTTTTGGATTTTGGGAACTAGTAATATTTCCAAGCCCTGGTCTTGTATCACATCTTATTTGCTCTGTTTAATGTCTCAGGGAGGAGCACACAATCTTGTCTGGTTTCCTTGGAAGACCTGTGCTGGGGGAGCAATCTAGAGCAGCAGTAACAGTTTTTGTTGCATGTACACCAGACTCCTAAGCAGTAAAGATACATGCTGCTTTAAGCAGGAGGGCCATTCTAGGTTTATGATCTCAACTCTGCTCTTCATATCTTTACTGCAAAAAGGACTCTGCAACTGAGAGAAAAGAGGCTTAGCCCCTTGAACTTAAGTATACAAGTACAACCCCCTGACTCTCATTATAGTCTGAGCGAAGGTTCGGACTCAGAATCTACATGCAGCAGTGTGATCCTGCAATGGCCAAGCAGACTCTCGCAGCAAGATCACTCCTGACTACAGTACCGAGATCATGCATTTTTATGCACCTCAGTGCATTTCCATTTCAGCAGCACCACAACAGAACATATGCATATCAAGCTTTAAATGTGTTTGGTATGTTACTTTTTCTAGTGACCAATTGCTGATTAATTATTCTAATAACTGAGTATATTAGTGCATGATGAAGTTACCAATGTTATTATTTATACAGTTATCGAAAGGAGGTAAATTGAAGCTGTAAAGCTGATGGGCATAGTGGAAGAATCCACAGTGTATTCTGTACTACATCAACAGTGATCACTTCACTTGCATAACTTTAGTGGATGGTCAGACTTTTATGCTGCAATTTTAACATTCTTTTGGATAGTGAGTATTTCACACAGTTACAGTTTCCTAAGGCTGCAAGCCTATTTGCAATTGGTTTTGTGCTTGTTTTAATTGGAAAATTGCTTTCACTTTTTAATGAGTATGAGAATAATATATTTGGCTGCTTTCTGCCACTTCACTACTTACTTTGAAATCAAAGGTGTAATTAGTATAAGGCATCAAATTGTTTTCATAAGCGCTCTTGAGTTGGAAGCCGTGAGTGATTCTTCCCTCAGAAGCCCCATTTTTTCCATTGCCGCTGAAGTTCATTAGACACTCATTATACCGTAACTCCTTGAAATCTTTATGGTTATCAGCTACTATTCCATTACTTAAGTATTCCACAACACCTGTTTTGAAAGACAAAATAGTTAATTTGTAATAATCTAATACTGATGTGGCATTATAGCACATATTTATTTTTTGTTTAAGAAGGACCCCAACTTTAGAACTTTATTTGTATCACCAACAACAAGGGAATTAACAGTGTAAATGTTTTTCTGAGCAGCAAGGAAGAAATATCACCAAAACAGTTTTAGCTACCTGTTATTTGGAGTTTGAAAAAACACCGCCACCAGCAGCATTTCAATCACACTGGCTGGTCGAACAACACCAGTTATTAGAAGGATAATTATATTTATCTTCTCGAAGTTACAGTAAATCTTGTGATTTATTTTTCTTCTTGTTATCAATAGCAATTTCGCCGGGCAAACATCTGAGTAGGAAATCCACTAATTCAACACAAGGCAAACATCGGTTCACTCATCTCTCTTCATTGTCCCAGCACAGTATCCTAGTATTAGAAAGCTAAGCTGGTTTCCTAGGGGCGACTTCAGGAGAGCTCAAGGTCTTACACATATTCCCTGGGATTTAACTTTGAGAAGTCAGTTTTCTGAGTACACAAGCCTAGGACTGAACCAAAAACCAGATTCCATATAGTGGGACTTATTTCTGAATATGTACAGGTTGGCACTGCATGTCTCAAAACAGCTCAGAACATTTGTACAATCAAGAAAATTCAAAGAACTTTCTCCTTGAATCCATTTTCTGCAACTTTTTCTGACTTAGTGCTCTATCTTGAATACTTTGCAACTGAATGACTTCTATTACAGGCTGGATTTTCCTGCACCAATACTGAAACACTGTGATTGAAATGCATTTTCTGTTCTGGATTGTTGAATGCTCAGCACTAGGAGAAAAATCAAGCAATTCATTGGTATATGCACCAAACTTTTTCTTCTACTTCTATAGACATTTTGCTAGTAAGGTTATTTCAACGATTTTTGTTATCTAAATCCTCCAGCTGTTCAATTAATTCGTTAACAGACACCTTCCGTATATTAATCTTATTCTCAAATTCAGTGTTCTAAGATCTCCAATTCCTTCTGCATTTTTCTTACTTAAGAATCCTCTTTACTGTCAAATAGTATTTATTTCTGCAAAAAAAGCTTTTGTAAACAGGAATTCATTTTTTTATCAGCATACAACACAGGTAAAATCTCTCGTTTAGCCTTCACCGCTATTTCTGTAGGCTGCAGAGTCCCACACACTACTTCCCATAACAGTGAATCAGTCATCAGTTGGACTGCAGAACAGACTGTTGTTTCCCCAGTACTATTAGTGAGAGGAAAAACATGCTGTTCCTCAAGATCACTTGGAGGTGAGGGGTTTGAGGGGTGATGCCCAAGCCTTTGCTCAGAACCAATCCTGGTCAGGATCTCTAGAGGATGAAAATTTATTTGCATATCTCCTCTCTACCTACTGCAGCTGTGTGTGTATGATGTGGTCTCACACACCAAGAAACCCTACATGCCCCGGTCTAAAGGTCAAAAGCTTAAGAAAAAAAGTAAGATATATGATGCTCTAGCCTCTTCTTATCTCCCAAACATCAAATAAAAAAAATCATACCAATGAAGCTTAGTATCTTAAACACAAAACATTGAAAATTACCGCTCCCCACCCTCAAATCTAAAATTTTCCTAATAATACAAACGCTAGCACACATCATACCTGAATCAGGCAACGAGTTAAGATCTGCACACAGCACCAGAGGGATGGAATTCATATCTGCTGTTGGGCTTCCAGGCCTGCCAGAGGCTTTCTCAAGAATATTTTTCAGTTCAGAGACAAACATCATCGTCTGGACAAGTTTTACATCAGAATACTCAGGGTCCCAATGCATATGGGCATTTGCTACAATAAGGAGTTGGTTGTCCACTGTATGCAGTGGCTTCAAACCTAAAACCAAAGTATTACTGTTAAAACTAGGTTAATCATACTCCCTACTGGGTACAGAAGGAATGATCTGTTTTCTTTAATGCATAATTTTTTTCTACATTGTAGCATTGCTGTGTTCACAGAGGGGTCAGGATATGCAGAAGCATCTTCTGGAGAAACTATCGCCTCCAATTTGCTGATTATGCAGCAACCTCGGTCCCTATGGTGGTTGCCTGAAGCAGTGGGAAACACTACTATACATACTGGGCCAACTGGAGACATACAGCCCACGTGGATACGCCACTTCGTTAAAGACAGTATTACTGCATGACCGTAGCCAGCCTGCAAACCCATAGATGCTTGTACATTCTCCTAGAGGAGATCACGTGAGATCTGTTGAGTGGATTTTAAAATGCTGTGAAAGAGGCAAAGCTGAAGCAGCATGTTCTCCCTAGAAAAGTGCCTGAAGTAACACCAGTCCTGTGCTTGGGGAAGAGGGGGTACTGCTCCAGGGAAGAACTCGTACCCTGTTTGGAGAGACTGCCATTTCCAGTCCCATAATTCCAGGAGAAAGGATCTTAGGTAAACACAGAGTTTGGAAACGTTACTTTACTGAACTACTGTTCTCATAATACATTACGCACATCTTCTGAGAGTGTGAAGGGAAAGTCTGGTGATGGGAAAGAGCCCACAAATTCTTTGCTCCTTCCTCTTACGTTGAGTTCTGGGGGCAGACTGGTACTCCTCCACACAGGCAATCTTAGTAGAAATGGCTTTGGTGTCACAGTATCTCCTTATCACAGTGCTAGCATTACAGATGTTTCCTTTGTAATGCCTACCTCAGCCCTCAAAATGAAGTCTGAGATGGGCAGTTATTCCAGGATGACTTGCATTTTAGAAGCTGCTTCAGCAAAGCAGTTCACCAAAATGATATTGTGCTGTTACCAACTTATTCGTATGAAATGGAGCATTGGAAGAGTTGAATTTTTAAAAATCTAACCTCATGCAGCTTTAGATTCTTCTGCTGAAAATTATTGACACTCACCTGTCCCAAAGAGTTCTTTATGTACCTCTAACACCACAGCAACTCCAATGTTGTCCTTTGTCATCACTCTATTCAGCATAGCTTCCGATCCTTCGGAGTTTGCCATCGCCACTTGGTTGAACTCTACTGTATGCTTCTGCACCAATGTGAATCTGAAATTCCCCACAGCAACATAACAGTCAACAAAAATGATTGGAATTGCTATTTAGAGAAAGTAAAAATGACCACCATAAGGCCAGAAACATAAAACATATACTTTCCACATTTTTAAAAAAGTGTATTAATCTCATTACCATTGTACCAATGCAAAAACCAATGTTGATTTGTTAATTGTTTTGTAGCATGCTCTGTTTCAAACAGGAGCAACTTAGTTGCCAAGCAATTACATTTTTCAATCACTACTGTTAAGATAATGATCACTATTTTTGTCAATTATATTTTAATTATTTTCCACACCTCCCTCCCACCTGGGCATATTTAAAAATATTTGCCAAATGAGGCAACACACTATTCATCTGATGAAGGCTGCCGAAGTCCACAAAAACTTATGCCAAATTAAGCTTTATTAATCTTTAAGGTACCACCACTTTTGTAGCAACAAACTATCACAGCTAATCTCCTGTGAATTATTTAAGACCAAACAGCAACACCTTCTTACTTTTCTGTTTTGAAGAATATTGCACAACCATCCACATGCTTTCGCTCTTGTTCAGACATGATTTTGGCACGTGACTTTGGAGAAAAAAATCCATCATATCCACGCTCTTTTAATGCTGGCAGAAAGAGGGTGAAGTATTGCTCAGTTTCTACTTCCTGGAAATGAACAGTCCATTGTTAACATTGCGCTTAAGAAACTTGGTAAGAGAGTTTTTTTTCCAGCTTCTGGGAAGGTTATGATGGTGGACAGGTAGGAGAGATCAACTGTATGGGTTTCTCCCATAAGGCCTCAGATCTTCACAGTAGCATGGGAAAGAGCTACTTATACACCAGCTACTTAACGATATTAAGAGAAGTTCTACTGCATGTGACTGAAGGTCATATAGCACAGCATCCTATTTCCCTAGGATCCAAGCACTGTGGCAGTGTAAAAAAGATATGAAGCAACTGTCCACCATTTCCCCTTACAACTGGTGTTCAGTAGGAGAGGGCTCTGAACCCTTAACCTTCTTGGATAACAGTTCTTAACATCCTTTATTTATTAAAATACTAATGAGCTATTCATCAGTCTCAGAAGGGCCCCAAAGATGATGTACAAAGAGAAAAATGATGAAACAAAAACAAACAACATTGACAGCAAAGCTACCAAAAGAAAGCTAAATCATCCCCATACTAAAAACACCAGTGGAACATAAATGCCTTCACTTTATTTCCTGCCTAATAATGAGTAAATGCAGGCCTTCATGTGAGAATTCAAAATTTGGTGCAACCACAGTAAGGGACTGTTCTGACTTCCAACCAAATAGTTTTATGTGGGTTCCAGGACTGTAACATAATACACAACATTCTTAGAAGTGTGGTATTTAGAATAAAGAAATGGTTACAGCCATCTTTCATCCCTCAAAGTATATCACCACAAAACAGTGCTACGTCGTGTAGGACTGGGCCCTTCTGCAGCATTCTGTGAACATTGCTGTGCTTTTCTGATCGCAGTTCTGCTATTATCTGAATTGGAGGCAAAGTATTTTTCCCTTGTTAAAGAAAAAACTCCAGGCTGCCTTATTCTAAATAATAACAAGCACCTCCTCTATATTTTAACAGATTCTCAACATCTCCATGAAAACACCTGAAAATGCTGGCATTTTCATGGGGTACGAACAGCACTATGAAGGTACTGGCGAGAAGGGAACAAATTTGGTCGTGTGCTAATTTTCTTGGCATATTCACCCTACTTTTTCTTTTATTTGAAAACAAGTATGGAAGTCTGTGAACTTTCACAGAGACCATGAGCAAAAAATGATCTATTGTGATGCCCTAGACCTATCACTAGCATTTTAAGAATAGAATTAGAGATATATTCCCATTATTTTCTGATGGAAAAAGGAACTGTATTTTTACAATTACCTGAAGACTAATGATATCTGCATCCCAGTTCACAATTTCTTCCATGATTCCCTTTTTCCTGTATTCCCAGTTTAATGCCCAGGACGGGCAGTAGCCATAGAGCTGTCGGGTGGCGTATTTATCACACAACACGTTGTAGCACATGACAGTAAACGAAGCTGGAAGGAAAGAAAGGTCAATGTCTGGTGAAGACAATGGTGAGATATTGTGCAGTAAGATTTCCGTATTTTTGAATTGTAGTGTTTTTTGGTTTTCTTTTTTATTAACCTCCAACCCAACGACTACACTTTGAGGTCTACACACATTATGAGCCACTGCTAAGATAAACTTTTCAAATGTATTAACCACACTGAGCACACAATGCACTCCCCTCCCCACAATTCACCGAAGTTAAGACTTCGTTTGGCACCAGATTTAATAGTTGCTAACAAGAACGAGGCCTCTTAAATCAGGTAGTACAAGGAGAAAGGAGCACAAGATCTGCACTTAACTCTATTACCATAGCAAAAAAATCTTCCCCACACAAAGGAGCACAGTTACTCTGGTAACTGAGGTATACCTGTACTTCTGTATTTGCCATCAAGGCTAAACAGAACTTGACAAACAAACAGGACCTTAATGATAATAAAATAATCTCACTGATTGAAGTCTCTTATTCTTACTTGCACATTTTCAAAATGCTTTTTAAACTAGGGATTGTGATTATTTCAAAAGCAAGAAAGAAGAGTCTGCTGGAAGCAGAGGAACACCAGAGGCTGCTTTGTATTAAGTAAGACTATTGATCCATCTGGCCCTCTATTATCATCTCTGACTGGTAGCAATGGCTGTCCAGGGAGTCAGACAGGATTCTTCCCCAGGCTTACTCAAGAGATCTCTGGTACTCCCTGATGGTGCCTCATCCAAGTACGAATCAGGCCAGAGCCTGCTTCCAAAGTCAACCAATACTGGGTATGTTCAGGGTGGTAGTAGTTTGTGGACCAGTACCAGCATGAAAACTGTTGGCAGCAGGTCTGCAGCAGATTTCCAGGAAGGAAAGAAGCAGTCATAGCCAATGGGCATATGCATGGTACCTGTCCCCAGCACATAAGGGGGAAAAAATATAACAGTATCCCCTATCAGATAGCCTGAGACATGCTGTTCTACACAATTGAGCTGTATCACATAATAGCTCCCTTTATAGCACCTTATTGAAGAATGAAAAGGAAGGCTCCATAATTACCTGAGGGCAAAATTTGGTCTCGTTCTTTTAATGTAATCCATGGCCTTGGAGGCAGCTGTTCTGGATGAACTGACATTATAAACAGTGAAGATTAGTGAGGGTTAGAAACTGCAATATACATTACTTAAATCTACAACAGTAATACTCCATTCTGTGATACTGAACCTGAGAAGAAAAACTCTCAGGATAAAGGAATCCTTTGTGTTTAGACACAAATCCCACCCCATCTTCCCAGCATCTCTGCCTTTAAAGTATCCTTTTATTTCCTTTTCAGATCAAACCTCAGCTTCACTGGGATTTCCAGTCACAGGAACAATTTAACTACTACTTGGGCACAATTATGTCCCAGTACACAAAATTCTCTATCTCCTTCCTTTTAATATGCACAGGTGACTTTAAGAACAGTCATATTTTGCAGTTACTGTTGTACTGGATTAAGTAAAGCCTGTCTGACACCGATGGCAATGGCAGGGTTGATCCCAAAAGAAGCTTCAGAGGTCAGGGGCTCAATGACACTGTTAAGAATGTATGCAATGTTTACTATGTCATCCCTTTCCATCAAATGAATGTTTCCACACCAATATTAGCAGCTGCAAAAGAAGTTCAGTGCTAGCATGCAACATTCCTCATGATGTGGATGTGCCATGGAATAAACAATTCATACCAGCAGTCTGCAGGTGCTAAAGTGATTTTCAGGGGTAGTCATATCACGCAGATTAACTAAAGCTGAAAAGCACAGTTTCTAGTTTGTTCCCCAATGGAACACAGTTGAGACTTACCTGCACCAGCAAGCTGTTCTGAGTATAGTAGAACTGATACGCATCCAGAACTGCCTAAATTGAAACCATTTCTTTGGCTTTCTTCATTTAAATGAGAACGGGCAACATGCTATCCTCCAGATCCTGGTGGATTGCAATGTCCTTCACCTTTCACTCTGCTCGCTAGAGCGGATGGGAGATGGAATCTGGCATCATCTCAGGTCGCCAGTTCTTAATTTAAACAGACAACCAGTTCAGGGAGGTTAGCGCCTTCCGTTGAAGAAAGCTCACCAAGAAACAGTTGGATTCCTCATCTGAACACAGATCTATGTGGACATCTGTGATAATGGGGCTTCCCATTATCTAGACTTGGCTGAAGGGGGATGCTTCCCTCTTCAGGTAAACCAAGGGTTAATGAGGTGTTGGGATTAGGTTACATTTTTACTGTGGGTCAGCCTCACAGGTCACAGGGGGAGAATGGCCCAATCAAGGGAAGAGAGGTGAGCATCTTCGAGATGCTTCGAAGGAGAAGTTATAAAAATCCTTGAGAAGCCATGTGGCAGAGACAACAAAGGAACCTCCTGGAGATGGGATCTGTGCCAGCAGTAGGCTGCAGGCCCTAGGTCTCGCCTCCTGGTCGTTCCTCTCCTAGACCATCTAAGCCTGTGAACCCAAATGTGAGTAACTAGAATAAGGTAGTTAGTCGCGTTAGGGCTTTTTATTATTTTGGAGGTTGGCTGATCTTAAGAATGTATCTGTTTTGTAACTACTTGTAACTTAAGCGTACCTGAGAGGGGGGAGCCTCTCATGTGTATTATTGTCTTGTTTACTTGCATGGCTTATAATAAATGCTTTTCTGTAAAACCTCTGTTTCCTCTCCATTCCCACGCCATTCTTCGGCACACACTTAGATAGAACTTCTCTCACTCAGAAGGAGGAAGGAAAGGAAAGGTCCTTAAGCATAGAGATTGGCAATTCACTGACAGGGTCCCAGTGTCCTGTTCAGTTACAACTATATTCAGAATTCAGTGGGTGGTGACAGCATGCAAAATTAGTGAACGCTGGGGAATTTCCTGCTCCTTTTCAAGGGTAGAAGTGAGGCTTGGGGGGGGGGGGGGGCTGGAAGTAAACTCAGTATGACAACGTCTGAGCTTGGTCTCCTTATATATCAGCATCTATCCGACCTCTTCTTGGCACAGGTTAGAGAGTTTTTGTTGATAAGGGTGGGATACATTGTCTTTAGAGTGCACAAATGCATGCACACAGATACTCTTTCGAAATGTGATATTGTTTCAATATTTTTTTTTAAAGTTACCTGCTAGATTGTCAAGCATGTAGTTCAATAATTTCCGTGTCCCATCTGGGTCCTGGTACAGGCTGAGAATATCTTGTGACAAAGGATTGCCTGGAAACAAACAAAGATGTTTACAATCAGTTGGTGATACCACATACAATAACCTTACTTTTTTCTAAAGCACTAGCTCAGTTTATGTCCATAAGTGGGCAACAAAGATAAATGGTCTAGGAACCTGGAAACAAAGCCTTATGAGAAACCGCTTATGGAAGTGAGGTATATTTAGCCAGAAGAAGAGATTCTCCTTATAAACAGCCACCTTTAATCTGAAGGTCCGTCACATGAAAGACAGAGCAAATTCTTCTTCTGCTGCTCAAGAGGGTAGCATTCAAACCAACAGATTTAAATTTCAGGAAAGGAAAACCAAGCTAAAGCTTAGGCAAAACTCCCCCATGATAAGTGGTGTTTAACAGCAGAACGGACTTCTTTGCAGGGGCTCTTTAAGCTCAACATGAATACTGATCTGTCAGGGTTGCTTTGAGCAAGATGTTACACTAAGAGATCATTGAGGCCTCTTTCAGCTCTGCAATTCTGAGCCTTTTTTTTTGGTATTTACATCCTGACTTAATATTTGTCTCCTAACTTTGCCCCTAAGAATTTTAAACAAGCTAACATAGAAGACAATATTTATATTTGCAAGGAAAATACTTTACAAGGGTTATCAGTGAGCCAAGTGGAAAGTTGGACTTAGAGTCTGGTATAGAGGCAGGAGAGCAGAAAGAAAAATTAACTCACACTCCAGTCAAAGGTGTAACTCACATGTTTAACGCCCCTTCAAGCAAAACCCCTTTGTAACTTTTGAGTCTTCTAGACTGTAGCCACTTTTTTCCTTCACAGGACTGTTTTTGAAGCATTAAACAATATTCTGACCAGACACTTCTCATGGTGGAATAAGAACAGCCAGTGGAGGAAGCTATCTTTTAAAACAACAGTTGCCTCTAATAGTTACACTATTCTCAGTTAGGAACACTGCTGGGCTTCTGCTGCTAGCTGCAGCTGCAACACTCCCAAATAGAAGTTTTTTTAAAAAATTACTTCAACTCTCTGTGGCCTTTTTCCTACAAGATAACATTTCTGGGGATGAGTGGGAAGAATGTAGTGAAGATCATAAAATTCTTTGGGGGATGTTTTCACTCCTCACCTATGTAAAACCCCTCTAGTTGAATCTGGAGTTCCTGACCCTTGAGAAACTACATGGAAAGAAAAACTACACGTTGAATTTTTCTATTAATTGTAGGAACTTTTTTTTGTTCTTCGCACAGTCCAAACTACATTTTTTAAGAACTGCACAAAGGTTTGAGAAACTGTGCAGCTCTGCAGTAAAAATGTAGGCCCTTTCTGCACTTGACTTTCTTGCGGAGTCCTCCGGGGGGGGATCCTGGCATCTGCTGTGCCGGGAGGGGAGCACAATGGGAGTGCTCCTCTCCGTACCAGCTGGCTCCATAGCAAAGGAAATGCGATGGCCATGCCTCTTCTTTCTGCAGCACAGCCAGGTACTTTCCCAGGAAGCACAGCCATTGTGCTTCCCGGGCTTCTGCAGGACAGGTAAGGGCAGGATGGCAGTGTGATAATGTGTCACTTACAGAGAAAACCTGTCAATGATATAATCTGTGATTGCTCTGCCTGGGGATGGGGAAGGATAGGACCACGACAACATAACAGAGGAGCACTGTCACGGTCCCATCCTTCTCCCATCCCCATGGTGATTTGGGAGAGTAGTGGGAAAAGGCCCTAGTATTTTTAGTTTTTATTTAAACCCTTGGAAAAGGGCACAAAACTAATGTAAAACTAAATTGCATGCTATACCCCTATACAAAGGGTTCTAAGTCATGTTGCACAGCAGGAAAAGAAACTCAGGTCAACTAAAACTGCAGCCAGACATGGTTTGTGGTGTAAGATGGTTGTTTTTATGGAGAAAAAAACAACGCTGCACAACAAAAATCCTGCAAAACACAAATGATGCACAAAATCAGTAATAAAGCACACAAAAATGTATATGGTTTTATTGTGCAACATTGCAGTTTTCTGCAATGTAGGACTTGAGGAGAGTTCTGGATGAAATGATACAATCAACCCCAGAAGACCAAGAAAACTGCAAAGCTTCCAGCATTCTGTGCCAAGCAAATAAAACAAAAAACTGAATTTCATATTTGACAATATAGCAGGTAGAGCAATCTGCTGCCTGTGTTCCAAAAAAAAAAGCCACAAGTGAGCGCTAAAATGCCCTCACTTGTTATGTTATAAGCTCCCCCCTATCCCGGAAGTGAATGTTTCAAATATGGTTGTTGAACTGTAACTCTCAGCATTCTCCTCATGTGGATATGCTGATAGAGCTACTGAAACTAGCACATCAACAACCTTTGGCAGGCCACATGACTCCCTTCCCAATGCTCATTTCTAAGCCCAAATCTTTCTGGTCTCCCTGTGTAGCAACTGCCACCATAACCCCAGCTACAAGTGCTTGCTCTTCGTGGTGTTCTTTCTGCATGGTCCACAAAATCAATGTTCACAGGAATATACCCTATTATGCAGCCTTTCTTTTGCTTGAAACTCTCATGCAGCTGGTGGTTCCTGTACTACTTCCTGCTTGGTAGGAGAGGGATAGTAGGGCTGGAAAAGAGGGTTGCAGAGCTGACAAATCCACAGCTAGTCAGAGTTGAGAAAACTGGGCTAAACAAGCCAATAGGCTAATTGAGGATAAAGAAGGTTCACATGTTGCTACCAGCAATGATGAGTACTCTCATCCTGTTTTCATAATCCTACTATGCTCCCAAGCATAGTATGATATGAGAGGGAAAGCAGTTTACTCAAGCATTAGACTCAGAATCCTACACTATAACAAACATCCATAAACCACTGGAGCCCAGTTAAATATAAAAGTTTTTGGAAACCCACGTTTCAATGACACTGTACTTATATTTCCAGTTAAAGAACAGCATTATTAATAACTACCACAAGGTAGTTCTAAAAAAGAGATAACACATACATGCTGCACCTTCCTACATTAAAAATCCTTCAAGTTATAAGCAGAATTCAGTTAGGGAGGGACAGGAAAAGAGAAAACAGTTTGATTGTGAATGCCTGATCACATCAAGGGGCTTGGGATAGATATAGTAGGAATTCAGATCAAATAAAAGGGAATTAAAAAAAAGTGAAAACATAAACATGACTGATACAGCTATTTATTTTATATAAATAAAGAAAAACAATGGGATAAAAACTCACTATCAGTATTTCCTACAAGGTTTGTCCACAGTCCCTAAGATACAGGAAGATGTTGGTACAGGAACGAAGAGAGGGGAAAGAGAATCACAAGAAGAAAAGCTTTTGGTATTATGTCTTCATGTAGGCATAGAATATCCTTTACCTTTCAAACCTAGTGTCTGTAGCTGGAAGAGCCGTCCAAGTTCGTAAGGCAAAACTCGTAACAAATTGTTGTTTAAAAGCAATTCCCTAAAAACATAGGGAAATAAAGTCAGATTCATAGGGCCACCTTAAAAAGCCTTTACATATTTTATGTTCTATTTATTTTTCAAAACATCTACATCAGCTTTGATATCCCTTTGAAAAACCTGTAACAAAACCTATCATCCTCCTTATGGACTGTTTCCTCACCAATGTTTCTCACTAGCTGGTGCCAACAACAGCCCCAAAACATACATGCAGAAGACTCAAAAACATAAGTATCACAGCTCAAACTGTACCATCATAGCAGAAACTGCCAAAAAAACAAACAAACAAACAAACAAACCCAGCAAAGAGCTCTACAATTACGAGTAAAGAAACTGTCTGCATCAACAGCTGAATTATTATAAGCTGAAAATCTTCTTTCAAACACTTTGGTGGACACAACAGGCTTCTCACCTGAGAGATACCATGTTTCCTAGCTCTGCTGGTAAACTTCTGAGTTTGTTGGATGACAGATCCAGGTAAACCAGATTTTGAAGCTTGGCGATGTCAGGCGGAATGCGAGTCAGATAGTTGTCATTGAGGTGGAGAGCAGTCAAATGTGTTAGCGACCAAAGTGATGTACTTAAACTCCGCACTCTACCTAAAATGAAGACCATGTAAAGGGTGTTAAGGGTTCAGGCAGGTTTGTCTATATACTTCAATAAGTATCGACATGGCACAGTTTTCCAGGAAAGAAAAACAAGCATTCACTGATAACTGAATTAATCATTCAGTCATCATAACCCTCCTACAGAATCTATTATTTCCACATCAAAGGTGATCGCTTTCTATTAGCATACATAAGCTGTTTCTCATCACTTTTAATTCAAATACACGATTATGGGTTAGAGCAACTGAAAAGGCAGAAGCAATAGAAAAAATACTTTAAAAAATAACTCTGGAACAAAGTATACTTTTAGCTTTAGCTTATCAGAAATACAGACATCAACTTAACATTAGTTTAAGTCATTTCTGGTAGCAATTTTTAGCCAAAAATAGGGTCCTGTGGCCCACAAGTGGAAGGGGCTGATATTTTGTCCCTTCTGCAAGTTGCTCACAAGAACTCAAGAATTCAGTATCATCAGAACATCTGTATCTATCAAAACACTCCCTAGATCCTTTCACAAAGAAGCACTATCAGAAAGAGATCTGACAGAGAGAATTCTCTCTTATGATGGTTTCTTAATAGAAACGAAAAATTTCCAGAAATCTTGCAAAGCAGGGAGACAAAAGGTGCCTTGGCAAAGGAATGTAAACCGACGTAAGTGTATCAATAACTCTCACCCTCACTTCCCTCCCCTAAATAAATTCAAACTATAATCCACAAAGGTCTCCTTTACCTCTCCATCTTCCTTTCTGATACTATATTCATCAGCAAAGTTATACTGATCTGGAAGCCATTCAGATTTCAAACTGAAATTATGTATATCATTGGACAAATTAATGATTTCTTAAAGCCTTTTTTTTCCAATTCCAGTTCACTCTGTTTGTTTGGTTTTTTCCCCTTGGAAATTCGTTTTTCTAATTCTTTTCCCCCTAACACAAAAATTTTTTAGGCAATTCACAGAAGGTAGCTATTTGCATTTAGAAGCATTCAGGCTTCAGGCAATCTGTGTGAACTTGCCAACAAACACTTGCTAAGCCACTACTATAATTACCAAGCAGACATGTATCTGGCTTCAAGGAAACTGAGAGACATCCCACTCCACCTGACAGACAAGTCATTATCTGATAACTCACCCGAGATTTCCAATTCTGCCCAGTGGGACTTCTTCCCATTGGCTACCTCCTCTGCTGACATGATGGTATAAATTCTGCGAGGATCTGGAGGATCATATTTTTCCTTTGGCATCCCTGTTAGTCTGAAAGATAAGCGATGTCATTTATCTAACAGCCAGACAAACAAATTTCACATCACTAAACAAAAATCACATCACCAGACATACAGAAAATTTAACTGAGGCATTATCGGTATCAAGTTCCATTTCAACTAGGGCTAAACTAGTCATGGTGGCTGCCATTCTTTATATTCAGGCACAGATTATACCATATAAAAAGGCAAAATATGGATGTGGGTTTCTGATACAACATGCGGAAGAGCAATGTAGATCCTCCCTCACCCATGGTTTGCCCCTTAGAGGTCTCTCTTCCTAAATAGTGATCTTCTTAGCTGAATCCAGATACCAGAAATGACCTCAATTGGACAAAATGTGCTTAAGAAAGAGATACTGGCAATCAAAGCAATTGTTCAGCACCCCATTTCTCCACTGGCTTTGAGGTAAGAAAGCTTCCCCCACTTTCAATGTAACGGGGTAGTTACATGTTTGAAAGCAACCAAGTGAAGCCATTGTTTTTGTTCTGATGCCATACTTTGTACACAAATGTCTTTTTTTTGAAGTCCAATTACTTTATAATGGATCAAGTCATCCTCTCACATAACATACATACAAATTAAAGCTTAATTTATTCAGGTTCATATCTTCCATATTCTATTATGACCAACACAAACCAAAGGGATATATCTGACAACACAAAAAGGCCCACACTCCAAGAGGCAAACAAACAACACTATCTTAGCTTAAAAATCAAGGAATTCAAACTTTGGAAAATAGCAGATAATGAACAGCACTATTCCTTAGCTTAACAATTACGTGAGCAGGCAAGGAGCATACTTTTTCTTTACAACACTGACATAAATTCTCACAAAGAGAAAAATTTTAATTTTTACTTCCTGTCCTCAAGCTGAAGGGAAGAGCAATCAGAAGGAAGGAAAGCTGGCATTACAGCATAAAGTGTAGACAAAATAAAGGTAAGTGGTCATATTTAACACTATTGAAGCCAAAGGATCCTTTTCCTCATTTCATATTGGTTGGTATATACTACTATTTAGAACAGAGGAACTTAAATGGAATTTCCCCAAAGATCAGTATAGCTACTATTCAGTAGATTGCCTCATAATCTGCCTACAATAAAGCAGACTCTGGGTATTCTGGTCCTCACTTTCTTAACCCTGGTTTTAAAGCCTAGGCCAGTATAGTCAATGGGCCAGAAGACGTGGTTATGTTTTTGACTTTTGAGGGGTCCACAGTCAATATGTTCTCAGTCAAAACTGGTCATTCCAGATGGCAACCATGTCATTTGACTTAATTCTTCCAAATGGTACCAATCACTTTATTTATGCAGCCCCGTCCTATGGATTAGTACAACACAGTGGCCATTTCCGCACTACACTCTTATAGCACGATTATTCCACTTTCAACATCCTATGGAATCCTGGGGTTTGCCAGACGGCTCCTCCCTAAACTGCAAACACCAGGATTCCATAGGACGTTGAAAATGGAATAATCGCGCTGTAATAGTGTGGAAATGGCCAGTGGCTCTGTACAGGCTGAAGAAAATAAGAGCCTCCATAGATAGAAATGCTAGGAAATTCATAAAAACAATGTTATAACATATCAAATTAATCAGGAATGAGCTTGCAGTTGGCCACTTCTGTGAGGGTAGGTACTGCCTCCAGATTAGTCCTTACTCATTCTTCTTGCCTTGAAAAACTGACTTTTAGGGCTAGAAGGCAATATCAACTGCCCTTTCTGCAACCTTTATCTTGCAAGCCAGTGTTCTTGAAGCAGCACACGGAGATAGATCTTGCTCCCTCCTCCCTCCCCTTTCTAGACATCCACAATGTCCCATAAACATATTTATTTTGAAGTATGTCCAACTTCAATGGGACTTGCTCCCATGTAAATATTTGGTGCTTTAGCTTTTGTAGCTACAAGTCTGTAAGGAGATAGCATCTGATCTCTTGGTGGAAATTTTTATGGAAAGTTTCCCAACAAATTTCACTGTGACAAGCTGCCATTGACAAATAATGTATTCTTTGAAAAATCACCATACATGCATTCACAACGTAAGATGTGTACATAATTTATGGTTAGCAATGGATACCATGTGAAGAAGATTGGTGGTATTTTTAGTAGAAAACTGATATTTAAGGAGTCAATTTAGCTTCATTCTTTCTAATGATTAATATTCTTAGCCCCAGGTCACAATATACGCCTGTTTCTCAACACCCTCATAAAGATTTTCAAAGAATCTACAAATGGTGACCTTATTTGGCTAAAACACACCCAAAAGACCTTCCTACAAAACATATCAGCCAATAGCTGGCATTTGTATTTAACAAAGACAAAACTAAAATCCAGGCTAGAAGAAACCCTTGAAAACCACAAGCTGGCAAAATATTTGCACTCCAGTTTGAATCACAGTTGTATCAAGAAAAAAGTAGTGAAAGTAACTCTTTCTAACATCTTGCAGGGTAAGACAATCAAGTGGACAATCTGAATAACTGGCACTTCTACAAGGGCATCTTATAAGCTTTCCATCAAAAATAAGGAAAGATACCCCTGTGAAAATCCCACCTTCCACAAAACTATTCAGGCACGAGCACCATCTAGGACTGTATCCTACAACTTCTGTTTTACACACTCCTATGTGGCTACTCTGAAATTCATGGTGTTGCCATTCACAGCAAGCACAGTGGCTGCAGCTTATGCAATATGCAGAAGCTAGATTGCTGAAATCCACTGGGGAGGCTTCCAACAATAGAAATAATACATTATGTAGAGACACAGGAGACGGTATTCTCTGTTGGGGTGCTCTGGTTATGGAATCCCCTCTTCTTCAAGGCATCATTGACATCAATGTTGGCTTCATTTCAGTACAAAGTTAAAACCTTCCTTTTATTCAAGCTTTTAGGGCCTAAGGATCATAGCCTGACTAAGCTGCAAAGCTCTATTACAGTGTACATGATTTTTAACTGTTCTGCATTTGTTTTATATTGTTTAAAATTGTTGTAAGGTTTCATGATATTTGAACTGTCTATCCTGAGATCTTCTGATATAGGGCAGGAAACCAGTGTTTGGACAAATAAAGTAGCTATAGCAGGCACAAAAAAGTAACCATGCCTGTAGGTCAACCCACATTTCTCACAGAAAGCCACCAAGATCTTTAAGACAAAGTACGAACAGTTTCCTAACCACGTATGACCACAGTACATTTACCTCCTGATATTTATTCTGCTGTCCCTCACAACTCTGAAGCCTGCTTTAAGTCAGGCAGAACACTGACATTTTATTTTAGGAGAAGACACAGTAGCCGTCTCTCCTTATTCTTCTCCTTTTCCAGCTACTAGCCAGCTTCTTAACGTCACAGAACATTCAGGCGCTTCTGAAGCCATGGTGCAATAGTATACTCTATATATAGCCTCAGACCAATTTCTGCAGGCAGCTCATTCATAAGGATGATGGGGATAATGATATGTAAAAGGGAAGGCCCGTGGCCCCTGAAATTAAGAGCTGCAGATCCCACAGCCAAATGAAGAAGTTGAGTTCCCATGCATCCTCTTCCCAATTTTCCAGTTTCTAGCCATTACTTGCACACTGAGGAATGTTACACTGAGGAATTTTCTATTTAAAGAAGACAGAACTCACTGGCAGAGTGCACGCTTTGCATGAAAGTTACTGATTCAGTCCTGTCTCAGTTAAAAGGATCTTGAGTGTGGATGGAAAGACCTCTGCCTGATGGTATGGAAAACTTACCTGACCAGAGCATAAAAGGCCACATTGGGAATCAAGTGTTCTTTCAATTATTTTTGGACTGCAAGTCTCAACAGTTCTAGTCAACTTTGCTGATGGTGAGGAATGTTGGGAACTGCAACTGAACAACCTTTAGAGGGCTAAGGATTCATTTTTTGTTGTCATCTTGCCATCAAGTCGATTTCAACTTACAGCAACCCTATGAAAGAGACTTCAAAGTCACCCGAGTATCACAACAGGCCTGCTCAGGTATTGCAAGAATTCAGATTCCTTGGTTAAATGGACCAGGGCTTTCACAGTATAAGAAAGTTTCATACTTTGGGGGCTGTCATAGCTGCTGTTCTAAACAAATACAGTCAGCCCTCCACATTTGCGGGTTTCACTTTTGCAGATTTGATTATTCACAGATTATTTCCTGACACCTCTGCTGCTTCCCTATACCATTTTTAACAGGGACTGCAAGCTTCGTGAGACTGAGAAACTGCAAACAAGGTTTGGAAGTTCCTATTAAAAATGGCATGGGGCAGCAGTGGAGGTGGCAGTCAGCCCCACCAGCCACCCAGTTCTGTCTTGTGAAGGAACCCTGATGCCTCAAAGGAATCCACGGTGGGCTGAATAGGGTGATCATACTTTTTTTGTATGTCAAATATGGTTTGGGAGAGCCTAAGAGTTATTCACAGTTTTTCTACTTTCACAGGGGTCTTGTGCCCCTAAGCTTAGTGAATGTGGAGGAATGACTGTACAGTTAGATACTGCACTGCTATATTTAATTTTTCTAACGTGGCCCGGTTTGCGATATGATGTACCCTGAGTACATGGAAAACTAGGCTAGTTTTCTTTCGAAAGTATATAAATGTTTTACACAGCATTCTTACAAATTTTTAGCCACAAACAAGTTCCAGTGACCAGTAAGTCTTTCTTCCAAGTCAACAGGCACATTGCTGCAGCCTTAAGCAAGCCAGCCAGACTACAAGACTTGTTAGTTCTCAGCCCAGTTTTTGTTAGCATGTATCCTAAAGACTCAGATACAGTTATTTATAAAACTTCTAAATACAAATGTCATTTTCTTAGTAGCAAACCTAAATACTTTTTCATCCTTCTAAATCGACAAAATAAGAATTAAATGTTAAGCACTATCCAAATGAAACAAAGAAAAATATTATTTATTTCAGAGCCATAGAGAAGCAAAAGTTATGAAGCAGAACAGCTGCAGTGCTCATTACAAAAGTGCCACGCAGCAGCCTCCACTCCTCACACATGCTCTACTCAAAGATGTATATGCAAAACAAAAAGAGACAAAGTCCTGGGAACATGCAAAGCAGATTCTTCTCCAGTACTTCAGAGAATGAACAGCAGCCAACTGTTTTCAGAAGTTTCATTAAAGTGAGCAGAAAGAAAAGGCTCCAGGGAAAGTTTAACTAGTCTTGTAGTTCACCACTAAAGTGTGCCCTCTCAGTCTTAACTGCTGACTTCAGAACTTTAAAAGGTTTATTTCAGATAATATCAACAATTCTATTGAATGTAGTTTCACAAAACATACCAAAATTGATGGGCCATCCACCTGCTTTCCACAACCATTGATCTCAGAGAACCTACTGCAAATTGGTATCCTCCATTTGTGTTTAACTACGTATAACTACATAATGATCCCCCACCAAGCCAGCTGAGGATGGGCGTTGTAGACCAATGCAACTGAGCCTGTCCTTGAGAGCCAGTTAGGTAGTTGTCAATGGCCATTAGTGGGAGATGAATGATAATTTGCTAAATGTTATACAAGTTTAGACATGATGAAATAAACTGATGGAGGCAGTAGTCTTGCCTCTAAAAATGGAGCCAACTGTCTCCTTTGTACCACTGCAAAAGAGACATTTATATGTCCATGTCCTAAGATATCTTTTATGAAATCACCCTTTAAATGCTTTCAGATAATTGTGACCAAGGGTCAATCCATAGAACTCCTTCTCTTCTCCATAAAGCAGGATACTTACAGACCAAAAGGGACACATACTTTTTACAACACCATACCTAAATCTTGTCTGATTTCCCTTCTCATCTTGCAACTGTGACATGATTGAGTGTCAAGACAAATTCTTTTGATCAAAGGATACCCATCACCCATTTTATAATACTATGCATACCAGTTAAAACCTTGAACAAGTATTAAGTCTAAAACTAAATTGTTCTGTTTAATATCTGTGAAATGAAGCCAGATAAATGACAAGAAGCTATGACAGAATCAAAGGACTGACTATTCTATATGTGCCATGTGAAGATCTATTCTATATTGCCAATCCCTTCTGACAGATTCAGACTTTCTTTTTTCTTCCTTGTGTGGCGGCATACAGGATTTTCAGAATTTTAGCTGACTGATTTTATTAATATTTATTTGCTGTTAATATCTTAAGCCATCTGGAATATAGAACAACTGTTTACAGAAGCCCTTAATTTGAGACTCCTAGGTGTTTCAGGTGACAGAGATAACAGCAACAGAAGGCCACAAATTTGCCATCTAAAAACTTCTAGTTTAAATGCATCTGACGAAGAACACTGTAGTCTATGAAAACATAGGCCATAATAAATTTAGTCTCTAAGGAACTACAAGACTATTATTTTCCCCCTTAAATGTCACAGTAATTTTTCTTTGACTTAAAGAAAATAAGCAAAAGCAGGCACAAGGTTAATGCAACTTTAAAATGGGAAGTTATTTATTATAATATCGTCCCACATAACACAGACAATTTGTCTGACATCCAAATTATATTTCAAATTACTGTAAAAGTTTAAGTGCAACTGCAGAAACCCTCTGGATTTTTGTGAAAGAGCAACTTCACATACTATGTTTTCATCATGTACAAACAGGAATGTGTGACAAGCGGATATTCTTGGAAGGTATACATCATACATGTATACACATAACAAAGGTATCTGTGAGATATACGTAAAACAGTTCCAAGATTTCTGAGAGACTAAAGTACAGACCAAATTAATGTAAATTCACATCTCTTTAGTTTCAGAAGACTGGTTCCCCACCAAAGGGACATCAAATTGTAGGATTCTGGAACTTTGTTTTGTGCCATAATTGTCCCACAGAAATCCTAGAAAAATAAGTGGGCCAAGAAATTTCAGCACCAATACTGGCACGACTGCTGTGTGAACCATGACTATGTCAAGTCCCCCACCTCACATGGCAATTTCTGTGGAATGGCTTATTTTCACAACAGTATGATTAGGAAGAAGACAAGAAGCAGAATGTTTTTCTTGGTATACATCTGAATACTGGGACATAAGATAATAGCTCATGAAATGTCCGTGTGAGTCTTAACTTATAGAGATACCATATTAACTACATGGCTAGAACACTAACAAATTCTGTTTATCCATCTTGTCCTCATTACATGTTCTGAAAATTGGCCTGCAGTCTTGGAACATACACACACACTGTTTTGGTTCTCTATGCAGGACTCCAATGCTTCAATAATGCTTCAATAATGCTTTAATAATGCTCCAATGCTTCAATTTCTGTGGATTTGCTACTAAATCTATCAGCCTGCAAACAGACCGTGTAAAACAGTTTAAGGTGATCATCACTGTTTAAAAGAACTCAGGAGAATTCATGGTGCATACATGGCCTGTATAGAGTATCTGCAATACTTCAGAATAATATTTACATATTAGCATTTACATGTTAAGTCTTCACAGCATTTAATTTCAATCTGTTTATCACTCCTCTCCCTCCTATCACAAGTTAGGAACCTAAAGACACACACACACAAACAATACTTATTTTGAGAACAGTTCAGCCCAACTTGCCTTCTTACTTCCAGTACCTCTCATAAAAAGGAGCTGCTAGCACTCATGGTCATCTAACACAATGATAACATCTGACCCAGTTTTCAAATTCATGAAAAACAGACTCAAGGTTTCTGTACTCTATTATTCTAGAAAGTTCAGAACTACAGCTGGTATTCCTTTTGCTGCAAACAATGGCCAGCATTTTAACTTTCTTTCCAAAGCTGTTAAGTACATCAATCATTAACACTGTGTAATTGTACCACCAAACCAGCCCCCACTACTCACCTTATTGCTGGGAAGATAAACTGTGTGCTAACACTGCAACTGTTTGCAAAAAAACTATGTTCTCCTTTACAAAGGACTCTTTACATCAGAAAATGGATACAAACACAACTGAACCACTAAATGCCCTCTGTTGCCAGTTTTTATTCTATTTTACTTATAAAACAGCTCATATCCATGCCATTTTGTTTCACTGCTATGAGTAAGAGATGGATGCAAATATATCTGCCTGGTGCAAATTTTATGGACTTCCTCAATTTGTGTAATCCAAAAATGTGGACAGACTACCTGGGGGCTGAAACCTACTTCCTGTTCTGTTGATTCTTGCTATTTGAAGCTAGTTGAATTAACTTGGACCTGGTAGATATTTAATTCCTACTTGAGGGAAAGAGTGGTGCAACTCCTTTTAAATAAATCTTATTCAGGTTATTCTGAATATGAAAGATTATCTTTTGGGATTTAAGGTGAGAGAGATAGGATTTCAGTTCCAGACTGTTCTAGATGACACTGATTTTCTGGATCTGTTCCACTTCTGCTGGGGAATTACTCACCTAGGCCTTTGGCCTACAAAGTGACTCAGGGTTCCATTCTGTCACCACATTTTCTAATATTTACTTGCAGCTACTAAGAAAGGTCACCAGACATCTGGGGTCAGATATTATCAGTACCCAAATGATACACAGCCCTACTTCTCATTTTATCAACTAATCCCTGGGAAAGGAGAAGGACTTTGAACTGCTATCTAGAAACAGTTCTGGTATGAGTGATGTCAAACAAACTGAAAGGTAATACAAGATGGAGATGCTACTGGTTGGGAGTGCCACTTAAGGTTAAAAGAACACCTGTTTGTACTTTGAATTGCACTCCCTAAGAAGAACTATGTTCGCAACATGAGGTATCTTCTGTGTCTGGCCATGGTGACTAGAGATGATGGGAACTGCAGTATAAAATCTAGGGATCAAATGTTGGGTAATATTCAATTAGTTAGCATGTGTACATTAATCAACTATACCAGTTACACAGGTTACCATTTTGTTTCTGGGCTCAATTTAACATCCTAGTATTGATCTTTAAAGCTTATTTGAAAAAATGCTGGTTAACTGTATGAGACTGAGCCTTGACATTGAGTTCAGCAGCCCTCCTGAGCCACCACCAGCAAAGATGGATAGCAAGGGCTGGTCTTGTTTAGCGATAGCCCTGTGCTTCTGGGAACTTTGCCAGGCTTCCTCTTGCAGTTTTCAGATTGGACCTAACTTTACGCTGGCTAAGTATGTGTACAATTTGCATGTGTGTCAAGCTTTTTAACAAACAAACAAAGCGTTTCAATGGTTCAAAGCTTCAACTGGTGAAAGCTTAAGAAGGCTCTATCTCAAAAGAATGGATATTAATATGCATAATAAAAAACTACTTTAGTACTATTCTCCTGTCTGGATTTCAGTCTGTATGTAAGAAGGTGAACTGATAATCCATCATGCCCCTGTCGTGTATTTGACAATTTTTGCATAAAGGCTTATTACATCAGAGGTTTAGTCTGTGATTGCCCTACTGCCTCATTCTTACATCACAAAATCAAGATAAAGCGAAAGAAGATGGATTTAATACATTAATATGAACAAAAGACAAGACATACACAATCTGCTCCCACATCATTCATATCCTTAGTAAATTTATTAGAGAGGATAAAATAATTCTCCCTTTACTTTTAATCCTTTGGTAATGTTCCCATTCTATGTTTCTTATAAAACCCACCTTGAACGATTTTTAGCAAAAATAAACAATACAAAAATAATGCTTGGGAAAACATGTGATCTTGTAAACAGTTTGGTCAGAGTTACTTGCTACTTTCCAGTAAATAAGACTTAGATGTTACTGTGGACATGAGCTATTTTGGTCCACAAGAATCTTAACCACCAGACAGGACTCAACACCCAGACTGAGCTCTGAAGGGAGGAAACTGCTGTATTATGCTTGTGCTTACTTGTCAGAAGAAAATATGCTTCAATATATAATAGCTGGAAAGCAGTAAGATGGAAACAATTAAGAATGCAAGTTATTTTTGTCACAGTTCAGTGTACCAGGTTTATCTTATCAAATGCACAAGCATATTTCACATGTGAAGTATGATGCCTCTGAGATATCATCAGTGGCCTTCTAATCAATTCTTAGTTGTTGTTTTTTTAACTGCCTTCTGTTTCTGAATGCAACTGTGCATCAGATTTTCCTTCCGTGAAACTTCACAGCAAGTTTTCTGGGGGGTTTTAAGCATATGAGTCTAAGCTGTATAAAGCCTAAGATCCCATTATTCCAGCTGCCAGGATATTAATATAGGAGAATTTAAAGGGAGAATTTAAAAGACACAGTCATCATGAAGCTTGGCAAACTCCTCTAAGACAGATGACTGGGAGACCAACATACAAAGCCAGACATCTCTCGAATCTCTAGCTCAACCACAAAGTGTAAAGACTGTGTTTACACAGACTGGGAACTGACCAGTCGCTGGAGCTCATTGTCCATAGGTTTCTTAAATCTTCAACATTAACTAAACCACCAATATTATCACAGTGTGCCAGAACAAGAAAGCTATTTCACACCAGATATGCATGGAGAAGAATTAGGTCAGAGGTAATCTAACTGAAGCACACACACCTCAACTGGCATAAGCACCAGAGTTATTGGCATTCCCAAGCAGGAGCAGAAAGGCCTCTTGGCCTGGGTTTGGGCAGAGAGTTAGGCGTACACTCCACTCTCTAAGGATGAGCTAACGCCTATCCTCCATTTCTGCCAATGAAAAGCAAAAGCAGTCCAAGGTTGCATTTGCAGTATACTTACACTAGAGTGACAGTTTATCTTTCCCACTGTGCATTTCAGCTGTAGTGTATTTGCCAAGAGAGCTGATTACAAGAGGGTTAAATTTAGTTGCTCCAGACAGTACAAGCAAGCTGAGGTAGAACACCTCAAGGGAGGGGGCTAGAAGCCCCCATCTGAAGTATTAACATCTATTTTAAAACTGCTCTTCCAAAACACTGCTGAGGGCTGCTACGATTCCATTTTATGCAATCACACCTTGAATATAATACTAAAACAGTAACCTCAGGGAACAGATTTCTTAACAGTAGTAAGAGCACCACAGAAAAAAGTAATAAAGTGTATAGATTGAGGGAATGAGTGGTACCACTCTATTCTACCTCTGCCACACAGGGATTACAATATCCAATTCTGGGCACCATTGTTTAAAAGAGATATTGATAAACAAGAATGCGTCCAGAGGAGGGTGACCAAGACAGCACTCTTGGGAAAAAAAAGCTGTATGTCTGGTCTAGAGAATGGAACACTAAAAGATGACATGATAGTCATCTTAAATGTCCGGAGTAAATTTGTTTTCTACTGTTCCAGAAAGTAAGACCTGAATGAATAGATTCAGGTTACTGGGGAAAAAAAGATTCTGAATAAACACTAGGAAGAACTAACTGATGCTAAGAGCTGTTCAGCAGTCAAGCAAATTGGCTCAGAGGTAAATTCTCCTTAACCGGAAATTTTTAAACAGGGATTGGATGGCCACCTGCCAGGGATACTTTAGTTGCACATTTCCTTCACTGGAAAGAGTCAGACTAGATAACTCTTCGTGACTCTTCCAACTCCACAATTCTACAATTCCAGGAAACATTTGGACAGGGTTCAAACTTAAAGTGATAATTACTTCTAGAAATATTCCAGTCAGTGCATCTTTCTTAATGTGGAGTACGACCACAACTACTAGATAAACTTTGCAAGTAGGTTACTATCCCAAGAACCATTATGAACTTATGCCAGTTATTTGTGTCCTGAAAGAAAAGAAACAATTTTATACATGTCTCCCTGCTTGGTCACCTGTAAGCAACTCTTACTCACTTAAGGCAATGAGGTGACAGTAACAGTGTCTATTCACTAGTCATTGCAAAAGACTCACCACCAATATTAGAAAATATTTCCCATTGTCTCAACTCTAATACACCATCACCCTCATACTCAAGTTGGCAGAAAAAAGGAACATGGGTTTGATTCTTGTGAAGAATGATCTTGAGGTATGAGAGTCTTTATTTGTCCATTTTTCTCATTCATCTCAATTCCTTCTTCATAGCTTGGTTTCCAGTTTGTAAGGAGTCAGGGACTGCCTTGTTGATCTTCATAAGTCAACCTACAAGCCTTTGCCCACAGAAGAATGTGGTAATGTTTCAATAAATAGGTAAAGAAGGGCAGCAGTCACCTTTTCAGGCATTTGAAAGTCAGTAGTTGGGGCAAATACTAGGTGTACAAATTTATGTTGAGATCTGGCACTAGCACTTTCTAGTTCATCAGCTTTCCTTTTAGATTCTTAAAGAAAGTCTCGCCTGTCTGCTTTGTTAAAAATTTCCATAACAAAAAAACTGGGGGGAGATGTACACAAGTGGAAAATTCTACAGGGCGGAGAATGCACTCTTTGCCAATTCCTGCATCTCCAGAATTAGCCACACATTCATTGACGTGCCTGTGAACATGCACACAGACAGGAAGTAGACCAGCGTGTCTATTTCCAAACAAAATACCAAATAAAACCACCATACTTCAAAAAGAGAAGAACCTGCCAGGCCTCATTTCTTATAACAGAAGTTTGCCATATCTCATATTTGGTAGCAATATCATCCTCCAAAAAGGAAATGCTAAAAACACTTTCAATCTAATCTGCCTGTATTTTAGTTCCTTTCAAGTGCAGGCATACCTCAGTTAATGAATTAGATATGTTCCTGGGCTTTACTATTTTAACAGAAACTTTGGTTTCAAGGATAGAAATAACATGGAAAGAATAGAGATACATTCCTACATCACAGAAAAGAGCAGTTCAACATATTTCAGCTAACTTTTTATGCAAAGTTAACATTAGGCACATGTAAAAGGAAACAGAGCCAGTGTGGTATAGGGGTTTGAGCATTAGACTGCAACTCTAGAGACAAGGGTTCGATTTCTCACTTGGCCATGGGTGACCTATGGCACTCAGACCCAGAAAACTCTGTGGTAGGTTTGCCTTAGCACAGCCATGAGTCAGAAACAACTTGAAGGCACACAATAACAACAAAAGGCAACAACCAGGTCAAAATAAGCCTTGCGTAAGTATACAAAAGCATTTTGAATCTTCTAGAGACCACATGAAAGCTTCTTCCGAAATGCATCCCAGGATGATTTTTTTCTTTCACAGCCTCCACTTTTCTTACGATTTCCATTTTGGTGACTGTACCTATTGATCAATGCTTTTTCAACTCGCTAGAGTAGCTGGGGAATCCCCCTTTCTTTCTATTTTGCTCTTCACACATGCTCAATAATACTGGAAGCAGCTGTTTATCTTGCCCGTTGTAGGCAGGTACACATATCTACGGAAGGACAACCTAGAGTAGAACTGATTCTTTCCCAGGTCAAGCTCTGTTGCATTGCTCACTAAAGACACATTACTGTAACCCAAAACTGAAAGTCTTTCTTCAGCTGTCTTTCACCACTTTCCCAGTGCAACCGTGGGGTGAGGGGACACCCTTCCAGTTAGACAGAAGACAATGGGGGGGGGGCTGGGTTCCCATAAAAAGACTTAGTAAACTGAAGCTTCTCTGTCAAAGACCTTGTTTATCTGAGGTATGCCTACACTGATTATATGTGTATTATTTAGTCATGCATAGTTCTCGACTGTGATCATTTGTCTGTCTTCTTTATAAAAGAGGGGTAGAAGCAGAATTTGTACAAATGTCATTTTCCCGTAAAATATCATTTCTTCTCCCAATCTGTCTCTGTTATCTCAAAGAGCTACTGCTCCTACATTAAAGACTGCCCAGCACTTACATTTGTTTTTTGTTATTCAGATTTCTAAGAGATGTAGAATACTTTGAAAATGACTTGTAGGTAGGCAACTCTTCATTCACACATTTGCAGTGGTAAAAGGAAAATGGGTTCTGTCACCTCTCATCTTAAAAAAATAAAATCCTTAGGCAGAGAAACAAACTCAACTTTATTAGACTGCAGAGCAAATTGCAAAGGCACTTGAGGCAGTATCATGTGATAGCAGCTAGATATTCTCACACAAGTGTGTAGTAATTCATACTACAGTCATAAACCCAGCTAGAGAACTTGGATCAGATCCAGCAAGCCTGCACATAAACAGGTTTTGACTTGCTTTACAAACTCCTTTATATGACACCTCAGTCTCTCAGTCTACAGACTGTCAGATGTTTCAGCTATATTGAGAAATATACCACACAGTTTTCTAAGTAATTTATGAACAACAAAAGTATCACTGCATTATGCACATACATTACCAAAACAGAAAGTCCCAACCATGAAACACAATTTCTCTTATTATGTTTATTTAATTAAAAAACTAATTATGTGGTGACAAAGCCTTATTGTGCACTACCAATCTGAATGAGGATACACCTAGAGACGAGAAGTGGGGGGAGGATACAGGGAAACTGGGGGGAGGAGTCCGAAACCCTTTTCCTGTGAAAAAAAGGAAATGGATTACAGAATATTTTCTTTTAGAACAATTAATAAACAGTTTAAGAAAAGTTATTAATGTGTGTGTGCGTGTGTGTGTGCGTGTGCGCGTGCACGCCCTCAAGTTGCCTGTTGACTCATGGTGGCCCCATCAATTTCATGGGGTTTTCTTAGGCAAGGAATACTCAGAGGTGGTTTTCCCAGTTTCCTCTTCCGAAACATAGTACTCCATCAAAAACTGTTTTTAAAACCTACGCAAGAGGAAGATTTTGACATAAGTAAATGTACAGTATCAGATCATTGCAATTCCTGGCCTGTGCTTCCTTTTCGCAGTTCTCTTTGGGGGAATGCTAAACACTTCATATTGTGGAGCAGGGGTGGAAACAATTTGTCTCCCTCCGCCCGCGTGATCACGCATGGCGTGGAGGCGCCTTTGCTGGCCTCTCATGAGAACAGACCATGCAATCTCCGTGCAGCGGAGTCTGCAGCCCCCTTTTAGGGCTGTGCCACCTCCCCTTCAGCCTCTTTGATTCCTGGAAAATTATAGTTATTGTCTGAAATAAACTGCACTTTTCATCTACCAAACAAGATTATATACAATACATTTTATGTTGCAAAAGTAACAAAGTGGTTTTGAATCTGTAACAGGTGCAGATATTACATCTTTTCAATCTTTCTGAAAATTTTCGAATTTCTATGACAATAATCCTTGCATGGCCGCAAAATTTCCAAAAACTCTATACCACTATATAAAATAAAGTCTCAGACTGAAGCTCTGCAAGCACTATCAACAATAAATTGAAGGAAAAATGTGTAAATTTAAGATCTAGTTTCAGAATTACCAATAGTAGCCACTTATCAGAGGATTAGAAATTCCCTTCAACATTCAGTTTGGAATGACTCAGAAAAAGGAGCAGCTTTTGAATCATATAATTAAGCAAATGTGGCCCCAGGTGCCCACATGCAGCCCCCAAGCCTTTTTTGTCGCCCTCATTTCTTCAAGGTTCCACAGACGTCTCTCCTACCTAATAAAAGAGTGAAGTATTTTTCCTAGAAACCTTTACTAGCAGTAATTCACCTTTTGAATAGACTGGTGTCTTCCCTTTATTTTGTGTGTGTGTGTGGTTTTTTGAAGTTCCTGCTGACCCTGGGGGTCCAAAGGGCAGAAAACTGGTTCCTCAATCTGCTGCAGCTATACAATACAATAAAGCATTAACCTATTAACATTTCTTATTAATAAAGAGGACCTAAAGATTTATACACACAGAGCAGGTATGAAAGCCATTTAAACCTTTAAGGAAAAATCCCTCAAAACACACTGTGTAATCTGTACTCTGACAAAACTGCTCATAAGACAAACTGAAGACTTGCATACATTTTTAGAAATTCATAACAGAAAAACTTAGGCTCACATTAAAGGTTTTTATCAAGCCCTCAAGAAATTAGTGTAAAACTAAAGCAGATCATACAACTGAATGTGTAAATTATGAGTCATAATACTAATTGTACTGTCTTTCACTAACTGGACTCTAGCCTCACATTTTTATTTCACAAACAGCCTGAGATACTAAAAAAGGGTGCGCGGGTGGGATGATTATCCAATACTGTTTCTGCTGAGCTTGGCTATACAGCTGAACTGTCTTGAAATTCCCTTTATACTTTAAGTTCTCTGTACACTGTACACACTTAGCTTAGGACATTTATCTAATCTCTAAGCCATATAAAGCCAAAGTAAAGAGGTTAACATAAAAAATTCAAATTATTTGACTAATGCATTGGATTATCATCAGCAATGTTATGTAACTGTGTATCCGTGTGCCTCCAGGTTGTTTCTGACCCTAAGACTAACCTATCATGGGGTTTTCTTGGCAAGATTTGTTCAGAGGAGATTGCCATTGCCATCCTCTGAGGCTGAGAGAATATGATTTATCCAAGGTTTCCAAGGCTGAGCAGGGATCCAAACTCCGGTCTCAAATCCTGTCCAAACCTCTTTGCCCCACCAGCTCTGTATAACTGTGCATATTCAAATCAAGCTCCCTATTCACAAAACAAATCTAGAAACAAGTTGTATAAAGATCATAATTATGAAGATTATATAGAAAAAGGACTGAGAGACCTGCTGACATTATCTATAACTATAATTTAAAGTGTCTGTCTGTAGAAGTCCACTTGCTTAATCACAGTAAGATACCTTGGTGTGTTATTTAAAAGAACCAAAAGCAAGATTTCAGTAATATTTTGGACTTTACTTTGTTACCTCTCAGGCAAAGAAATGTTTTCACTGAATTGATTATTTAATGCTTTTAAAACCTTTGTACCAGTTGTTAAGCTACTTTAACTTATATTGTAAGCACCTTATCTTATATTATAAGCTATTTTAACTTACCATGTAAAGTCTTAACACAAACAGAATAGCACTATACATTGTAGTAAGTACCAGTCCTGGGCAGTTCAGATATTATTCTTCAGAATGACAACATGTTATGAACATTTCTGGAACCAAAAACGTATTAAAACATCGTTCACATGATTTTAATAAAATAAGCAACAGTCCAGTAATAGGAAACAATCAATGGGGGTATTAAATACGTGATTAACTCTCTTCCAGTCAACCCAAGAGGAATTTTAGAAAATTATTCTAGTTTACAGGATGTTATGGTTATTGTTATTTTACATCACGTTGACATGTTACACATACTATTTTTCTTTTCACATTATCATTATTACCTAAAAAAGGGAACTATTTATAGCTGTTCAACAGAGAGACAAACTCTAATTTTATTAATAACAACACATAACTCAATATTTGTATGAGAGGACACATTTTCCTTCATTCTACTGCCTTTTTTTTTTAAAGAGAGAGAAATCATTCCTGTCTGAAGGTACTACAGTATTTTTAATGACCACTTGAGGGCGACTTCAGTTTCTGTGTTTTATTAGCTTAAATCCAACTGCTAGTTCCCCAAAACAGCAGAACTATTTAATCAAACACTGAATAATTTTGCCAATCTTATTTAAATCCCAAAGATTCAATGATCTACTCTAACTGGTACCAGCAATACATCATTTAGCTCAGGCTCATATGTCTCATGCCATATGATGTGGGGGACCAGTAATCATTGTTTTCCAATGTGCCATCAACCAGCACGAAACCCGTGCCCATTTCTTCTCTTGAAACTTGGCAGAAACCAAGGGCCTGGCAGTTGTCCAGGGAGCATCCTTTTGAGTTGAACTGATTTAGGCTATCATTTTGATTTTCCCAACAAAAGCTGGTATTTATCAATGCTCTCTCAAGGAAATAATTTTTCCTGACAAAAAATTAAAAATTGTGCAATGAGACTACTTCTCCCTCAAGTGTAAATAATGAGCAGAACATATGATTTATTTGTGGCATTTGTCAGAAACAGAAGAAACACTGCAAACCAGCTGCACTGAAGACCTAAAGATCTATTACAGTACGTTCACTTATGGATACATGTAAGTCACAGCCAAGTGCTCCTGCTGCCCAGAAAATAGTCTAATCATTTTTTTAAGATACCACCCATGAGAGCTTTTAAATATTTTCCACCTCTCATAAGCAGCATTTCTAATTAGAAGCTAAACTTGTGCTTTTTGACTTATAGTAGAAGCAGGCAGTTTTCTTTTCACTAGATCAGCATTGGAACATAATCACAGTATAGCAAGTGGGCAATGATGAAACTTTCAATAGGTCTATTAAGTACTCTTCCACCTCAGATTAAATGGGAGAGGAGACAGAGACCATGTTCTCAAGATAAAATACATTCTCTGGGGAATTCCACTACAATGAGACAGCAAAAAAAAAGAGAGAGAGAGAGAGAGAGAGAGACAGAGACAGAGAGAGAGACAGAGAGAAGGTGACTGAAAGAATTTCAGAAATATTTTTTAAAAAACTATCAAAACACATTTTTTTCAAATGTCAAGAACCCACGGCAAAAGAGAATTCTGGACTGACAAGAATTTTCACTGTTGGAAATTATTCTGCACAACATTTGCGTAGGGATGATTTGCACAGAAAACAGCATTTTCTGCACAGAAAACAATATTTCAACACAAAAGGTTCTTTTCTGCACAGAAAATGCTATTTTCCATGCAAATCATTCCTATGCAAATCTTGTGCAGAATAAGTTCCAAACTGTGTGAACAGGTTTCAACAACAGGGTAGTTTTCCAATAGACAATGCCAGGCAAGAATGCAAATAACACTATCTGCAGCTCAAAAGAAAGAAAAGTATCACTGGATGATAGATGAAACTCTGCAAATGGGTAACGTAAAAGATGACAGAAATAGGGTCAGAATTCTGAACACAACTGTTCAAATTATGCATAACAATAATGAGAATTATAATCAAGAACAAAAAAAAAGGAGAACAAGAGATCTCTCCCACAAGATGCAAGAGTGCTAAACGACCAACAGTGGAACAATATATGATCAAGATTCTTTTAAAGAATAATGGAAGCACAAGAGAGATAAAAGAGATGAAAGGATGATAGGTTAACTTAGGGAAGAATCTTTTGATGAGGAACCCACAATTTTAGAAAGTAAAGTGGAAGCTGCATTAAAAGCACTTGAGAGAAATAAATTACCACAAACAGCATGCCAATAGACCAATTTCAAGCTAAAGAGACAGAGTCCATTCCAATTTTAACAAAAATCTGCAATCAGATTTGGGAAAGAAAACAATGGCCCACAGACTGGAAATGTTTAATATACATTCCAATCCCCAAGAAAGGGGATGTCAGGAATTGTTGTAACTACTGGACCATGGCATTAAACAACTATACAGGCAGAGTGACCCTCAAGGTTTCCAACAAAGATTTTTAATATATATGGAATGATAAATACCAGATGTCCAAGCTGGGCTGAGAAAAAGGAGGAGGCACTAGGGATCATATTGCAAACATATATTGGCTAATGAAATATATCAAAGAATTTTGGAAGAAAATGAACCTGTGTTTTATAGATCATAACAAAGCCTTTGATTGTATAGACTCCAAAAGAACAATATTTGACTGTCCTCATGCATAACCTATACTTAGGACAAGCAGCCATTGTTTGGACAGCATATAGGGAAACAGAATTGTTTCCAGTTGGTAATGGGATCAGTTAAGTCTACACTCTATCACCTTATCTGTTTAATTTATAAGCCAAAAATAGCACATAAAAAGCAGGATTAGACCCAGAGGAAGAAGCCATGAAAATCAGGGGAACAGCAACAAATTAAGAAACGCAGATGACACCTTATTTCTTGTTCTGTGCCTTCAAGTTGACATCAACTTATAGCAACCCTCTCCTAGGATTTTCCTGGCAAGATATATTCCAATGAGGTTTGCCACTGCCTTCCTCCAAGGCTGGGAGACCACAACTTGCCCAAATCACCCAAGGGGTTTTTGTGGCTGAGGAGGGATTCAAACCCTAGTCTCCTGGAGTCCTAGTCCAACATTCAAACCACTACACTATGCTGGCTCTCTCTCACTAGCATAAAATAGTAAATACTTGGAATGAGTGAGGAAAGTCAAGGAAGAAAGAGCTAAAGCAGGGTTACAGTTCAATATTAAGAAAACCAAATAATGACTTGAGATAATTTACATAACTTTAAAATGGACAATGAATACACTGAAATGGTTAAAGATAATTCTATACCTTGGCTCAGCCACAAATGAAAATGGGGATAGTAGACAAGAAATCAGAAGACAACTAGGACCTGTAAAGGCCTCTACGAAGGACTAAATAACATCCTCATGTATAAAGATACTGAGCACCAAATTCAGAATCATCCATGCCATAATATGTCCCATATTTATGCCATGATTATAAAAACTGCACTGTGAAGAAAACTGACAAGAAGATAATTAAGAACTCTCTCAAAAATTGAAATGACTAAACTGAGGCTACCATACTTTGGCCATGTCATGAGACTATGACCATTTCCACACTACACTGTTATAGTGCTCTTATTCCACTTTCAACCTCCTGTGGAGTTCTGGGACATGTAGTTTTCTGAGGCCCAAGAGGTCTCTGGCTGAGAAGTCTAAAGGACCCTCCCTAAACTGCAAACCCCAGGATTCCATAGGAGGTTGAAAGTGGAATAATAGCACTATAACAGTCTAGTGCAGAAATGGCCTACATTAGAACTCATCAGAAAAGATGGTAAGGCAATAAAGTTTGTGCAGTAATAAAAGAGGAAGACTGTTTCGCAGATGGATAGATTCAATCAAGGAAGCCAAGGGCCCGAGTTTGCAAGACCTTAGCAGGATGATTGATAACCAGGGGTCTCAGAAGTCTCTTAGTCATAGGATCACCATAAGTCAAAGCAAACCTGACAGCAATTAACAGCAACAACAAGAAGAAAAATCATTAAAAGACAATTATCTGTTTAGTCCCTATGGAAGCAAATGAAAGGACAGGACTATGAATAGATGGTGCTAAACTGTAATATCACATCTTACCAAAAGCTAGCACCAATCTTATGAATGCAGGCACACTGTTATATGTAAGTCAAGAAAGATCATGAGTTAAATTGGCAGTACCAGACAAAAGTGAGGTCTGTGCCAACTGGTTATTTCCCAGTGAAATATCCAGTAAATATGGTTCTCCTCCTTCACGGCAGTGTTGTGAAGCAAGAAAGTGTAAGTGTTTACTAAACAGTTCCACGTTACACTTATGCTAAAGGTGAAGAAATTTCTGCCTCTGGTCTGTGAATATGCTACAAAAGAATACCTCCAGACAACAATGTCATTGATATGAAAAATATTATGAAAACTTATTTTTACAGATTATCTCTGAAGATGTTCAGTACACTTTTCACTCCTACAGAGGAAAGCAAAAATGTTATACCTCCACCACAGCTACGCTGTAAGCACTACACTGTAATTCTACCTATACTATAGGTACAACTTGTTACTGCCATCTATACATGTTGTTATTGCTATCCATACACATTCTAAAAGTGAAGAGCAAAAAAGTAGAGAAATTCCTCTAAAAATAGGAATCTTCCTGTTAAATACAAGATGACATTTTAGAAATCCAATATGTGCAAGCAAGCCAAAACTATTTTGTATGTTTTTATTTATACCCAGCACATTTCAAATAAAGTTAGCTGAATATGGCAGATGCCAGTCTGCAGCTGGTGTACAGTCTGAATGTCTGTAATCCCTGTTCTGTGAAAATGGATAGGTTGCTCAGATGCACCTGTTGCATATGAATATTTTCACTATGTCAGCGACAGGCTTGCCTGAGATCAGCAAACACTGAAGACACAAAGGATACTATTATCACTATCAGAGCTCATTTAAGCTTGTCTGCTGTTAATGTACTTAATCAAACAAATCAAACTCTCCAAATTAAAAAGGTAGCACAGGATTCTGGACACGGAGTAGTTCCTACACACAAAGGCTTCTTTCAGCAATTATGTTACCTTAATAAAAAAAATCATTAATACTTACTTGGGTTAGCCTAAGAAGTTTGGCTTACTCTCTCCCACTTTTTAAAAATGAGCTGAAATTAAGCAGGAACAAATTTCTATTCCCTAAATTAAGGTATTTTCAAGACAATGCCTCTACACATCCACCACCCACAACTAATTTTTAAAATAGATATGGTATACAACAACAAACCACAATCAGACTGGCATACTGTTACTGGCTATAGGCCACATGGATAGAAGTGAAGCAATCACTGAAATCAGATCAAGCAGCATCCGTTCTTTAATCACTTTCACTTCCTATTTGTCAAGAACTAGGCACACTGCTGACTGAAATGCCTGGTTTTTGTAAAATATTTAAGGAAGACACAGACTTTTCAGTTAAAATTATTTTTCCAAGCACCTCTGTGGATTTCTTAATATTCGATTTGATCTTTATCAGTTACACATGATATTTCACCATGTTTCTGTACGTCTATGTGCCTTCAAGTTGCCTGTCGACGTATGGTGATCCCATGAATTTTATAGAGTTTTCTTAGGCAAGGAATATTCAGGGGTGGTATTGCCAGTTCCTTCTTCTGAAATACAGCCTGCAGTACTTGGTTTTCATTGCCAGTCTCCCATACATGTTCTAACCCAGGGCTGATCCTGGTTAGCTTCTAAGATCAGAAAGGATATGGTACCTTCAGAGTACTACAGTTACAGAAAAGAGCAAAACTAAAATTCTGCATTTTTTCAAGAATCAGAAACACCTTTAAGCTAGAACTTAGAATTTCAAGTATTTTTATTGGTGCTTTCCTTCTCTTCTAAAGAGCTGGCCATTCTAATGATACTTCTAATAATTAACTCTAGGAAAAATCAATTCAATAAAGAATTAAGTTGATTCCCATAAAGTCATCCGAAATCAGCATTTCCCAATGTTGAAACTTAACACTTACATGATAAAAAAAGATAGAAGAGACATTCTAAATTCCCTTTTTCAACTATTTCTGAGCTTTCTCGTTTCACATACTGCTTTGAAGCAAATTCTATTCTTTAAATTTATGGACATTCACATTACATTGAAATTTTCACTTACATATGCCAAAAATGATATGCTTAATTTGTTACTTGGCACTATCTGCCAAACATGCCAGGTAATTTTACAGCTGTACAAAAAGGTGCACAATAATACCCACTGTAGGCCTTCATTTACTGAAAGTACATATAAGCTACTGCTCTGCCCACAAGGATCCTCAAACAAATAATAACACAGTAAAAGCAAAAACCATTCTTTAAAATAAGGCACATTTTTGTAAAAAGCAGAAATCGACATGAGCAAACAGGCATATGTAAAAATGTGTATAGTTTCAAGCTCAAGTATATACAAGCATGTATGTTTTCAAACTTTCTCTTTCCAAATGGTAAACCAAAGAGCAGCATTTTTTTAGTGCTAAATCTACAGTGAGAATAGCTCCTTTGAACCAGCTCTGTAGAATACAGAACTTCAATACAGAACATCACAAAACACATCCTCCTTGCTCCAATATATCATAAAGAAAAATAGCATTTGGGTTCCTTACTTTTTAACTCTGATGTTGGACATTCTTTTACATTACTGAAAGGAGGGAGAACATGTTTGTACTATCAAGAATGTTGAAAGGCAAATATTTCCATTTGCAGTGGATTTTTACATTTTGAACATTTCCTCACTTTTAAGAATGCTTACAAGTATACCTTCAAGACAAATAGCCACGTTGCTCCCCTATGGAATAACTCCAACTTTTCCCACCATTTCTAGTGCTTTTGAAAGGTACCTAGAGCAAACTCAATGGCCAGCAAGTCATCTGCTCTTTGGTTTCTCTTTATTTTCAAAGCTTTACATTCATGTTTATTCAAATGTAAGGTTTATTAATTTTATACATCTCCGTGTTTAAATTCTATTTAAAAGAGTTGAAAGAAAGCCCCTTTCACATGGCCTTAGCCAATCAGAGCTATGTACAGCCAAGTTCTACCTGAGACCTGGTTCCCTGCCCCCAGCTAAATCACAGGGGAAACACTGTCCATATATTCAAAATTAAACCTTGCCAGATATTAACCTGATAAAGTTTAACAAGCTTTACTTAATCTGAGAGAAACTGATACAGAGCTGTACTTTTGTTCAGTGCATTTACATAGAGTTCTTCCTGTGGGGAAGCAGCATTTAACATGTATTTTGATACTACTCTTAACTTTTCTCTGGACACAAGCATGTTCCCTAACCAACACTGTTGCCTCCCTTATTTGAAAAAGGTTGTTCATTTTTCCACAGTACCTCAAACACACTGTGGTGGCCTGTATTTCATGTATCTACAGGATGCAATTGATGCACCGCATGTATTTTTCCACCTTTCCCTCAAAGATCTCAGGAAGGGTGTTATTCCATTCTACAGCTGTGAGGAATCTTAGGTTGTATGCAATTTGTAGTGAGCTTTAGAGTTAGCAGATCAGCCTTGAGTCCCCCAGTTCAAGTCCAACACCCTAACAGTTATATCAGATTGGTTCAGAGCATGAGTTAACCTAGAGCTCTTACTAATGGAAGTCTGCTCTAGTATTCCCATTCAACATAAGAGTTTCCTTACATAAACACACAGTTCTCTCTACACACAATAATTATGCCAGGTCTTTATTTAATTTATGTGCCACTTTCCACCCAGAACTGGGGATTTACCCAAATACACAGACATACTTGTCTATGAAGAACCACCCATTCTTTCTCCATAAGAATCCTGTTTCTCAGTCCCTTCATGTCTCATTTCCTCTTTCAATAACACTTCACCTCCATCTTTGCTCCTCTCTTCTTACAGATGTTTTCCTCGTGGACTCACCTCTCCCCCTACAGATCTCCGTACACCCACACCTCCAGACTCCCTCTAAGCACACTCCATACATACATGTCCTCTCCTTCATCAACGTGTACCATATGGGTTGAAGGCATTTCAAATGGTCAGGCAACAAAGCAAGTTCTGAACATGATAAAACAAGTTTCAGAATGCACATTATCAGATATACCTTAAAGCTGCAATCACAGTGTGCCATAACTTTGTTGAGCATACACTGTGGAGTACACCAAGGTTTCTTGTCATGTAATAAACTAAAGTTTTCCTCAAACCCAGTAACATTCTTCTACATGCTACCTTTTATCAACACAGAGCAGTCATTCTCTAAATTTACATACAAATACTTTCACCAATATTTATATTTATTTCAAAATGCATACCCTGCCTCTCCATCATCATATCTTACAAAAAGAATTTAAAATCACAAAAACACACACTAAGCGAAACCCTTTGGGTTGCAAGCCTACATATGGGGTTTATCATTCTGGAGCGTGGGTCAGATTGTGTTTAACAATTTAGGGTACAACTAATAATCCAGTCTCTTTCTGTCATATATACGAAATATATCGATGTGTGGTAAAGTAAGATTTTAAACGATTTTAATTCTGTTGTTGTTTAATGTTTTGATTTTAATTTTGTGTGGTTTTAATCATGTGTGTTTTTACTGTGTTTTCTGCCTTTTCTTTCGTAAGCCATCTTGAGTCCCAGTCTGGGAGAAAGGCCGAGTATAAATAATGTAATGGATAGATACAGATATATAGGAAACAATTTAAATTGCAGGATTAAAATACAACCACAGTTAGGCCATTTCCTAAACAAAACCTGCGCAAGCTGCCTGGCAGCGTTTAAGTATTCACGCCAAAAACTGCAGACTAGACCACGGCCCCCACACTCACAAACCCGAAGTTGTCTCCTGTACACAGCAGTTCGGCAGCCTTAAACCCAGGCGGCCCAACAGCTGCCTTACGAGCACAAACACACATCAGGCCGCACGACCCTGAAAGCGCTCGGAGTAAAGCCCTGTTGAATCCCATCGAATCCTCAAATTGATTCCATAGGATGCTGAAAGTGGAATAACAGCGCTATAAGTCTAGTGCGGAAATGGCTCGGACCCGGCCACGCGCGCTGCTCCCGCCGCCGCCGCCCCTCTCACACGCATCGTTCCTCTTTCCACCCCCACGTGCGTAAATACACATTCACACGTTACGTGCCAACCCCGCAAGCTGCCTCCAGACACAACCCGCCGACAAGGCACCCGACCCACAGACCGGCAGGGCGGGCGAAGGAAGGCAGGAAGGCGGGAAGGCCCCTCGCTTGGCCCGGAGAGGGCCACTCCGTCACGGCGAGCGCGGCCTAGACGGCGTGGCTCGGCTTCTTCCCCACCCCTTCCCTCCGTCCGAGCCCATGGCGAGACGGGGCTCGGCTCGGAGGCCGCGCCGGTCGAGAAGCGCCCCGTGAGGGAGGGGAAAAAAATATGTGACACTCACTCTGCGGCCTCCCACACCCCACCCGCGACGACGACCACCATGTCCACGCAGGCCGCCTCGGAGCCGCCAAAATAAACAAGGCCTCGGACTGCCTCTTCCCCCTCCCGCCTCAGGCAGGCGAGCCTCACGGCCCCGCTCTCTCCTCCTCCTCCTCCTCCTCCCGGGCGACGGGGATCGCCGTCCGCTCGCTGGCTCGCTGGCTCACCTGCATCCAGCACCCGGGGCGTCAGTCGATGGGGCTGAGGCGGCTGCTCAGGCGGCGGTGACGGCGGGGCTGAGGGCAGTAAAGACATGCAGGAGGCAGCGGCCGGGCCAGGCCGGGCCGAGCGCTGTGCGGGGTCGAGGAAGGAGTCACAGGCCTGACACGCTGAGAGAAAGGAAGGAGAGAAAAGACATATGTGTGTGTGTCTCCGTATATACAAACACACGCAGAAAAGAGTGAAGGGCCGTGTGTGTGAGAGAGAGGCGGCGGCGGCGCTGGCGCTGACACGACTGAGGCGCCACTAGACGGTCGGGAGTGTGTGTGTGTGTGTCCGTGTGTGTGTGAGGGGAGCGGGCAGCCACCCACCCCGGACGTTTCTCTCAAATAACACACAATTTCCCCACGTTCTTCGCTGCCAGGCGGCAAATTGAAGGGGGTATTAATGACGGAGGAGGGGCCTGGCCTGCTTCAGTGACACGGCACGGAGGGAGGGGCCGCCCGCCGCCGCCTCTTCGTCCTCCCGCCTTCACAGGCTGCCTGCTTTCCGCCCTCCCACGGTCGTGGAAAGAACGAAGCAAAACAAAACAGGCTGCGGCCAGTTAGTTCTTCCCTCCGGTGCCTCCGCACATGCACGCACACGAGGCCTTTTCACGAGGGCGAAATCACTACGTAGTGATTTTTTTTTTTTTTTTTTGAGAAAATAAGAATACACTGTGTAAGAAGAGCCTCAGCGAAGGCTGGCAGCTCCCTGAGGAGGGTATGGTGAGTTCACACAGATCCTGTTCGTTGGCCCTAACTAGAATAAACCCATTCAACTGGGTCAGGTAAATCTTACTGATTTAATGGCCCTACTCTAATCAGGATTAATAACAGGATTTAGGCCAATTATGGGCCTTTCCACACTACAGTGTTATAGTGCTCTTATTCCACTTTCAACCTCCTATGGAATCCTGGGGTGTGCAGTTTAGGGAGGAGCATTTGGAATTCTCAGCCAGAGATCTCTTCGGCCTCAGTAAACTACAAACCCCAGGATTCCACAGGATGTTGAAAGTGGAATAATAGCTCTATAACAGTGTAGTACAAATAATAGCTCTATAACAGTGTAGTGCGGAAAGTTTGTCCTCCCAGAGTTGGAGAAGTCTAAATGGGCCGTCATAAGCCTGATGGAAATATAAGGCCACTGGGGAGTGGTGAGCAACAAAACCTGTGGCAAATTCCATGCATCTTGGCTTCTTTTCACTCTGGCCCATAGTGACTAAGCCTGTGGTGGTTTCACGGTTGCAGGGCATTCGTATCACTAGTGCACTAACAGTGTGCCAGACAAGGTGGCCCAGTTTAAGTTTATCATTGCATATAAGCAACACCTCATTAGAAAACTCTTGCTCATTCAGTTTTAACATCCAAATTGCATCTAAAACAAGGTATCAGAGGCGTGCCACAAACAGGTCTGCATTCCACAAGCCCTGCATCTCATTTAAACTAATTCCTTTGACTGCATATGTAGTATTAGCTTATGAGAGATCACTGGTGTACTAAGGTTGCACAAGCACATAACAAGATTTCTGTAGGATTAGCCCAAAGTGTATTTAGCCCAGCATTGTGTTTCCTACAGTTGCCAACCACATGCCTATGGGAAGCCCGTACATATGAGTGCAAATGCAACAACAGCAGCAATAATAGCACCCTCATGTCCCCCAACAGCTGGCATTGGTGGTACATCACAATAATTACTAATATAATAATCACTGATGGTTGTATCCCTTCTGAAAATGCAAAGTGAGTGGCCAGAGAATGGCCCTAGAACCATTTTTTAAATGTTTGCTAATATGTTTTAAATGTGTGTTTTAAGCTGTTTGAACTTTGTACCTTTAATAGTATTGTTCATTTGCTTTTGTATAAGATTTTAGCTTTGTTTTAATTTGTTGTGGGCCACCTTGGATCCCATGCTGGGAAAAAGGCAGGGTATATTTTGAACAAATAAATGAAATGCAACCTCCAAAGCAGCCCTCAATCTGTCCTTTTTTCTGCCCCACCCACAGGTGAGCTGCCTCTTCTGGAAGCCTCCAGGAGTGGCAGTTCCCCGTTTAAATAGGTTACAGAATCTCCATGCACTGCTTAAAATTTTAAAACCCCAGTTTTTCAAAACCAGAAGTGGACTGTTCCACTACCTCTAGGTTTGTTGCCCTTCCACACCATTTGGGGTCATTTTCTGATAATCTGTGAGGCTTCCAAAGGTAGAAAATTGGCCCCTAGACTGCTGCATTGGCCCATCCCTAGTCTAAAGAATGTCTACTGAATTACTCCATCCACATGCCTCTTAAAACTCTCAGATAACTCTAAACCTTTTGTGATTATTGATCTACCTTTATAGAAGTTACATTGGACTGTCTTCAGCAAGACTTGTCCTACTATATGCTTGATAATGTTATGTTTAACAATATTTCTTACCAATTTATCCAGAGTAGATATTAGCTGACTGGACTGTAGATTTCTGAACCTCATGCTGGTCCCTTTTTAGGAAGCTATATCACATTGACTGCATTCCAGTCTTCTGATACAAAGGTTGATCTTAAGAACATATTACATATGCTATGGTCAAAGATCAGCAGTTTCATACAGATGAAGGCTCAGTTTAATAGTGAAGTCTGGTAAGTGGAACATCTTGTATATATTTTTCTGCATGAACTGGGTAAATTGGGCCATAAACCCAACACAATTAATATAACACTTCAATATGTTTTCTCATACTTTTCAGACAGATTCAGTTTACATATTTAGGTGTAGGCCAAGTGATGGAAAACTCAAGCCATGACTATGGGCATATTATTTTGTCCACGCGTCCCATAAAGTAATGTCCAAAAGCAACTACGCTAGTACTGAAGCTGGCTGAAAAGCCACCCACTTGCACTTCCAAGTCTGTTTCTCTACTGAAACTCTACCATGAAGATTCCACATTGTAAACAATCCCAAAGGCAGCATTCTCTTTATTTGTTCAAGGCATTCAGAATAATTTCTCAATTATGCCCTACTAAGTGTTGACCCAAATTAAGTGCTAGTAAAACCACCAAACATAACAAAACATCTAGGATGGCTCTTGGTTTTGAAGATCATCTCACCTATGCTCACCTCCTCTTCCTCACGCTGCTCAGATGAGAAGCAGGGGAAAGGGACTTGCACAGTAGCTGTTGGTGAGTCACCTCTTGGCAGGGCATTGAATTTCCTCAGAACTTTAAAGGAACTATCCAAAGTGCTGAATCTATTTTTGAGCTAGGTTTCAGCCCCATGCTCCTCTAAAATCTAGACTAAACCCAGTGTGGGTTCACTACCCCATTGATATGGAAGCTGCTAGCTGGTATTGGGCCTACAGATGGGTGGGACTAAAAAGAGTGGCTGGGCTTGAGGAGCAGCCAACAGGTGGGCACATATGATTAAAATTGTTAACAGGTGGTATTCTACTCCATTAAAATTAAGTCATACGTCAACAATTAAGAGTCCTCCCTGCTGGAAGGGATCTTTCCTCTATATGCTGTGGGTTTACCCTCATGTCTGCCAATTCTGCTCATTAGTTTTTGAGGAAATTATGGAGTCATAGACTTAGAAGGGGCCTCATGGACCTTCAGGTTCAAACCATGCTCAATGCAGGATCTTCAGGTAAAGCATCCCCACCAGATAGCTATCCAGCCTCATTTTGAAGATATTCAGAGAAGGAGACCGCAGCAAAATGCTTCTGTGAAGCCTGAGGTAGGATTATTGCATATGTGCCAGGGGGATAATGTAAATCTTAGGAAAAAAAACTAAACTGTTAGGTTTCTTGTGTTTTGCAGTTAAACTACTAATTGCAAAAAAAAGGGGGGGGGTGAAGAATTTCTCACTATACAAGTGGTGGAATAAGCTATGGCTACTAGCACTTATGGAGAAGTTAACAGCACAAGTCAAAAAGTACAGAAATGACCAGACAAAATTTCCAACTTTTTATACTTGGAAAACAAAACAATTCAAATTACAAGAAAAGAGATTCCACCTAACTGCTGTAAGAACTGTTTGACAGTGGCGTATACTGCCTCAAAGAATGGTGGATTCCCCTTCTTTGGAAGTCTTTAAACACAGGTTGCATGGGCATCTCTCAGGAGTCTTTTAGTTGTGTATTCCAGTGTTACACCCCAAAGTAATCCTAAGAGAGGGCCCCTAAAATTGGCATGATTTCCCCCATATTGGATATTGGCTAGCAAAGGTCGGTGGCAAGTAAAATTGGTTTTGAATTAAATTGTCAAGACCAACAACGCCTTTGCTGCTGTATGGGAACGTAGACAGCATCCTTTAGGCTAAAAGACAACGACCTATTGTTCCCAGTCACGTATCTCTAGGCAGCCACAATAGACTCTCTCCTTGATTAGTAAAAAGGTTGCCTCAGCCCCAGGCTACACTGATAAACTTTGCAAGAATAGACAATCAAAGTCTATCAATTTGGAATGATAATCCTATCATGTACTTCGACTTTCCCAGGAGAAACAATACTGAGGAGAGGTCGTGATATTTGCCTAACATATTCCGCAATCATCGCCCATTAACGCCACTTTGCTAGCCTATACACAGCCTGAGGACAGAAATTGGCTATAAGAATCCGCACTTTTTGAGCCTCTTCGGAGACCCTCCCAGACCGGACAAGGGCCCGTTTTGCTGCTACCGAGGTGTCCCACTTAAGCCTCTCAGACGCTGCTGAGAGCTAAACGCGACTCGCGTATCCGACTCGCCGCGAAACCCCGCTGCTTCCAGCCTTCCAGCCCTGGGATCCAGCCTCCCTTTGGTGCTTTACACCGAGCCTCCGCTAATCTTCTCCTTCTCCAGGACGCCTAGACTAAGGTCCATATGCCCTCTCTCCTAACTGTCTCTTATTTCCAACTTCATTCCTGTAGCCCTTGTGTGATTGTATGATTATTTGTTAACGTGTGTTGCGACCTTGTTTGTTAGTTTTAATAAATTTACTTTAGACTGCTCTTCTGATTCTTGCGTGGTTCTGACCCCGTAGACATAGGGTTAAAGATCTCTTGCCCTGACTTCTCGCAAGCTTTGAGTTTCTCTGTTAATTCCCTTAATTTGAAGTCTGTTTGGGTGTTCTCGAGATACCCCCAATTTTCATGGTAACACCAGCCTGGCAGGGAGTTGGACTAGATGGCCCTTATGTTCCCTTCCAACTCTACAATTCTACGATGCCCCAGAAGGTCTGTAAGAGAGGCAACTCTGTCTCTCCCTTTGCTTTAAGCCCCAGCTTAAACTTTCTTCTCTAAGCAGTTAAACTTTGGCTTCATTCTCAAGGGGCATTTGTAACTGCATTTGTGTGAATCCATTTCTTGCCTCTCTTTTCTCTCAATTGGATAATTAAATCATATGCCCCTTGAGGGACAGAACCCTCTGTTTTGCTTTGCAGAGTAGAATATACAGTCAGCCCTCCACATTTGCCGGTTTCACTTTGAGGATTTGATTATTCACAGATTATTTGCTGTCACCTCTGCTGCCTCCCTATGCCAGTTGTAATAGGGACTGCAAGCCTCGTGAGACTGAGAAACTGGGAACGAGGCTTGTAAATCTCTATTAAAAATGGTGTAGGGCAGCAGTGGAGGTGTCAGTAAGCCCCACCAGCCACCCACTTCTGCCTTGGGAAGGAACCTTGATGCCTCAAAGGAATCCATGGTGTGTTTTTGTGTGTTAAATATGGTTTGGGAGAGCCCAGAGTTATTCATGGTTTTTCCACATTCATGAGGAATGGCCCTTAACCCTAGCAAATGTGGAGGAATGACTGTACTCCACAAATGTTGAGAGTATTACAGTTTTAATAAATTGACAAATTAATTATGAAGTGCTGTTGAAACCCTCACTGAAAGCTAAAGAAAACACTTCAGAGTCTTCTTAGGTCTGATTGGAAACATGACAGGTAAAGATATTCAAGCCAAAATGTAATTTGACAGTTGCCCTTTAGTATCAGTGGGACACTCCAAATAATTATAACCTATGAAGCAAGAACTGTTATTATCATGATGTCAGGGGACTTATTAAAGCAGGAAGTGACTCACACTGAGCTGTATGTGTTTCTTTCACCTCCAGTTTTGTGTACACAGATAATTAACTGTAGAATCTAGATGAAACTTGAGTGGGTTCACCCTACAATTTCTCCCCCAGTCAACTTGATTGATACAGAATCCAGATGTTCCTCCTTTTACCTACAAAATATCTGACTTTGGAATTCTTCTTATATCCATTACTCTTGGTTTGTATGTGTATCCAGGCCCTCTCGCTCGTGAGGTTGACCCTGTCTCAGATAGCAACTGTTTCATCAATGGTGATCACCAGCCCTTGCAGAAATTATCTTTTTAAACTTTAATTCCCCACTGGCTGTGCTGCCTGGGGAATTCTGGTACAAAAAAAATAAATTTCCTAAGGTCTGCTGATTACATCATCAGTTGAACCACCCCCTCTTTGGCCATTTCTGCACTACACTGTTATAGTGCTATTATTCCACTTTCAACATCCTGTGGAATCCTGGGGTTTGCAGTTTAGGGAGGGACATTTAGAATTTTCAGCCAGAGAGCTCTTGGGCCTTAGTAAACTACAAGCCCCAGAATTGCACAGGATGTTGAAAGTGGAATAATAGCACTATAACAGCATAGTGCAGAAATGGCCTTTGTGTTTGTCCCATTTTCTTATTACATGCTGTTATTCAAGAGTTAAGAAAACAAATTGCAAAATGCAGACAACCCCATTTAAACCCATTTGATCTGAAACTAAAGTGAAGTCAATTAACATGAAACAGTGCAAATGACCATTAAACCAAGTCCTTAGAGTGCTACTCAGCCAACAAGATGGAAGCTTTAATTTAATCCAGGCACAAAAACATTGATAGAAACTGCAGTCTAGGGATAAAATCCACCAAATTAATGCCAAATTCTGAGACACTGGAGGAATAAAGTAAACGTTTGATGAAGCCAGAAGTTAAAGAATCCCTTCTGAGATCTAGGGCTTGATTATTCACTTCCTTTTTCTTTCTAGATAAGTGACTAGGCTGTTCTTAAATGGGGTGGCTCCTAGTCATAACTGTAAAAAAAACAAAAAACCCCCCTGCTTTTCTGTTGTAAATTACCACTGGAATTGATTCCTCACTATGAAGATACTAGACTTTCTGTACATCCATCTTGCTGTGTTACATCCACATCATTTGGTACACTTTGGATGGGGAAGCTTGTATTCCTCTGAGCACAATGACCAACGTGTATTTTAAACTATGTGCTTAATCATTTAAAGATGGTTAGTAACATGCACAAAATGTCAAACTAAGCATTTTTAACTGGAAATGTATTTTGGAAGCTCTTAATGATGGGAAAGGTCATCATCAGTATGTGACCAGAAAACTTTCTTTCCCCTTTTTATATACTTCTAGCACTGTAATGATATAACACTTTAATTTGAAAAGCTGTTATTATCCATGAAAAGCAAAACATGTACAGTATTGACTTAGTTAATAGCAGGTCCAAAGGAAGGAAGATTCCTATTTTGGCTTTTTGCAAAACAAAGAACTGGATCTGCCTCTCTATTCTATACCCATGGCTGTTTTTAGGGGAAAGAATTATGTCAGGACACAAAATAAAGGTATTTCCTTGACCTGGGCTTTGAAATCTAATTGTGGATCTCTCACATAAGGTCTGCTTGGAATGTAAGTAAGCCTTTCAGGAACAACTGTTAAATGAACTCCCTTTCAGAATCATAACTCAAGGAAAATTGTATGTGTGAGATTCTCTTTTGGAAACAAACAATCCTATGTGTACTTATTTGAGAGTTGCTACCACTTAATTCTGGAAGAATCTCTCAAGCTGAGATGCTCATAGTTATTCTCATGTGTCATCTACTGACTTAATGACACTGAAGTCCATAGTTACAAAATGGCTAGATTCATCTATTGACAGTACAATCTTGTGCATGTTAACTTCAAATGTCTACTATATTTAGTGGGATTTATAGTGAAATAATGGTTCAGGATCATGTTGTAAGCATCTCTGGGACTGCAGCTGAAGTTGCTGTTTAAAATTAGTTACTAGGCAACAGCAAAATAATGTTCCATGCCTTTCCATGGTAAACAAAACCAATATTTATGATATAAGCAGCTGGGCTTGTTATCTGGAATAATAATCCTGTAACAACTCCATTGCTTCATAGGCAACCTTTGTTTGTGCCAGTAAAATTGTCAATGTTTTTCCTGCCTTTGCTACTGTACCTTTAATTGGAATGAGACACAGTTATTCAGCAGATGCTTTAAGTCTTGCTCATATCAAGGTGCTGTTAGCTTTGCCCAGGATGGAGACAGCTCCGATTTATAAGTGGCTTTTATGTTTTAAAAAATGGTTAATCAAATATTTCTGCTGTTCTTATTCCCAGTATTTCTAGGGTTTTCCTGGTAAAACCAAATCACATCATATCTAGAACCCCTTTGAATGCCTGCGTTGCAACCTCTCTTCCTCCATCTCAGTTCCAGATAAAGACCTTGTAAACAGCATTGTTTCAACAAAACATCAGTTCCTCCCTCTGTCCCTCCCTGCCTATTGTAATACTTCACCTGATGAAGAGATTAGGAGATTTTGGGAGCGCATACATATTTTTTGCCCTATTGGCCTTGACACCTGTTAAGACGTAGGTGTGTGTGCACATGTTCATGGAACCTCTTTGCCTGCCTGCCTCAGGACAGAAAAGGATTAGTTAGGAAGGCTTTTCTTGTAACATCTTAAAGCCAGCACCCATTTCTGGAATAATATGGCTCCATGATAATTATAAGGCACACAACAACAAAGTGCCACTGACAGGGAGAGATCCTTTCTAGCCATTATGTCTCTCTCTTTTGAAAGCTGACTTATGGCAACCCAAAGCTGGACTTATCATGAGGGTTTTCTTGGCAAGATTAGTTGCCTTTGCGTTTCTTTGAGGCTGAGAAAATGTGACTTGCCTGAGGTTACCCAGTAGGTTTCCATGGCCGAGTGAGAATTCAAACCCTGGTCTCCATAGTCATAGTTCTGGCATCTATACCCGCCTGCCACTATGTCCCTTTCATCAGGGATGCAGCAGTGTGGGTATGTGTGCACCGGCCCAAACTGATCCCTTGTTTGCAAACGAGGATGTAGCAGTTTCAAGCACCCACACCTACACTCCCGCTGCCATGTTCTCGTTGCTGTCTATCAGCAAGGCTTTGCAAACTCCCTGTGAGGGCTCTGGAGACTCCCAGAGGTCTCCAGACCCCAGGTTAAGAACCACACTGAAATAGACTACATAATCAGAAGCAGGAGATGGAGAAGCCCCATTCTGTCTGAAAAAACAAGACCAGGGAGCAGACTGTGGCACAGATCACGAACTGCTGATATACAAAAAGCACAGTAAAGCTAAAGAAGAATACCCAATCAACCATTATGCCAAAATACAACCTGAAGAACATCCCCTTAGAATTTAAAGATAATGTAAAAAATAGATTTTGGCACTATTAAACCTAATCAACCAGAATCCAGAAGAACTCTGGATGGAAGCTAGGGACATTGTCAGAGTGGAATGTAAAAAGACACTATCTGTAGCCAAAAATTAAAAAGAAGCCTCAATATATGACAGATGAAACTGTTCAACCAGTTAAGGACAGATGAGAAACAGAGGTAAAAGGTGACAAAAATAGTCAGATGCTGAATGCAACTGTTCAGTGACTTGTATACAGGGACAAGGATTACTACTATAAAAGTCAATGCAGAGAAACAAACTGACAACAAAAAAGGAAGAACAAGAGACCTCTTCCACAAGGTCCAAGAAATCAAAGGAAATTTAACCCAAGAACAGGGATGCTGTACAAGCAACAGAGAAACACATTACATAACCAAGTAGAAATAAAAAGATGATGGAAACAATAGATGGAAGAACTATGTAAAAGAGATAAAAGGGTAACAGATAAATTAAAGGAAAAGCCATTTGAAGATGAACCTACAATTTTAGAAAGTGAAGTAGAAGGAACACTGAGAGCACTTGGGAGAAATAAATCACCAGAAATGGATGGCATAACAATAGAGATGCTCCAAGTTACAGAGACAGAACCTACTCTATTTCTGATTAAAATCTGTCAAAAAATATGAAAAACAAAACAACAGATTAGAAACAATATACATTCCAATCCCAAGAAAGGTGATATCAGGGATTACAGTAATCACAGGACCATTGCATTAATTTCTTATGCAAGCAAAGTCATGCTCAAAATCCTACAACAAAGATTTTTACCATATATGGAGCGAAAAATGCCAGATGTGGGTTAAGAAAACGAAGAGGCACTAGGGATCATATTGCAAACATACATTGGACAATGGAGCACACCAAAGAATTTCAGAAGAAAATCAGCCTGTGCTTTAGCAAAGTCTTTCATTGTAGATCATGAAAAACTATAAGTCACTCTGAAAGAAATGGATGTGCCACAATATTTGATTGTCCTGATGCATAATCTGTACTCAGGACAAGAGGTGACTGTCAGGGCAGATGTTACCCTGTGTACTGGGGGTCCCGGGAGGGACACCAAATTGTGCTCAACTAAAGGTGGAGAAAATTAGCTCAGAGCACTGCTTAGCGTTAAGAGAGGCAGGGTAACGTAGCGAGATCTTGAACCCTATGTCTACGGGGTCAGGCCGAGTCAAGGAGCACACAGAAGTTGAAACAATAAATGATGTTTTATTAAATACACAGCAAAACAGTGTATGCGACACTCATATAAGATAGCTAAAGAAAATAAAGGTTGGAGTGGCATAGAGGGATTTTTAGAGGGATTGCTGGTTTGGGTGATACTTCACCTGTCCTGAAGCCCAGAAAAATAGAGAGCGAAGCTGGGGTGTGATGTAGCTCAGCACGTGGAGCTGAGGGGAGGCTCGCCAAGCAAAGCGGCAGCAAGGCGGGATGAAACTGGGGAGCGTTCCGAGGAAGGTCTCGGAATCAAGGGTTTTTATAAGAGAATTGTGACTGCAGGCTATGCTGTACTTGGGGGAAAACAATAGATTTGGAGTTGGAGACAAAGCCTCCGAAAGGTCAGAATCTGAATGATTGAGTTATCATAGCGGTTCTCAATAGAGTAGCCCGTGTGCAAACGCAGAGTACTTGGGTATTGTATAGTTAACCCATCAAGCTGCCATCGCGGGGCAGAGGCTCTTTTGTAAGCTGTGTGCATACCTAATTAGAGTACTTGCCTGGAGGTCTCCTAAAGCAGTGAGTCAGCTATTTCTGGCCTGCCTGTATTACCCAGGAATATTACGGCAATTAACGGCCGAGCTTGTTTACGTGCTTGTCCGGTGGCCTTGCAAGCACGTGGAGGGGAATAGAGAAGTGAAGCCGAATTGTGATATCAAGAGGATATCTTTAATATCCCCAGAGCTCAGACTAGCCAGGGCAGTAACACAGAATATGGAGAAACTGAATTGTATAGGATCAGGCAAGGCTGCATTTTATCACTCTAACTTTCATGCTGAACATATAAATAAAGCAGGATTAGACTTGGAGGAAGGAAGCATGGAAACTGAAGGAAGGAACATCAACAATTTAAGATATGCAGATGACACTATACGACTAGCAGAAAATAGGAAGGACTTGGAATGATTACTGAAGAAAATCTAGGCAAAAAAATACAAAGGCAGGTTTACAGTTTAACATTAAGAAAACAAACAAACAAAAAATCACAGCTGAGTTCACAACAGATGATGGAGACACTGAAATAGTTCAAGATTTTCCACACCCTTACTCAGTCATTAATCAGAATGGAGACAGTGAAGAAATCAGAAGAAGACTAGGGCCATTTCTGCACTAGCCTGTTATAGTGCTGTTATTCCACTTTAAACATCCTATGGAATCCTGGGGTTTGCAGTTTAGGGAGGGACCTCAAAGGCCCCTCCCTAACCTGCAAACCCCAGGATTCCATAGGATGTTGAAAGTGGAATAATAGCACTATAACAGGCTAGTGCGGAAATGGCCTACGACTTGGAAAGGCAGATATGAAGGAACTAGGCAAGATCCTGAAGCGTAAAGATATATTGAATATTAAAGATAAGATTGACCATGCCATCATATTTCCAATTTCTATGTATGGTATTGACAGCTAGATGGTAAGAACATTGATAGGAAGAAAATCAACTCATTCAAAATGGGGTGCTGAAGAGGAGTTGGATGGATACCTTGGACTGCTAAAAAGACAAATAAATGGGTCCTAGATCAAATCAAGCCTGAACTCTCCCTAGAAGCCAAGATGACTAAACTGAGGCCATGTCCACACTTTGAGCCTTTGAGGCCCCTCCCTAAACTGCAAACCCCAGGATTCCATAGGATGTTGAAAGTGGAACAATGGCGCTGTAACAGTCTAGTGCTGAAATGGCCTGAGACTGTTCTACTTTGGACATGTCATGAGAAGGCATGACTCACTAGAAAAGATCATAATGCTTGGTAAGATAAATAGCAGTAGGAAAAGAAGAGGGCTGCATTACAAATAGATAGGCTATTTCCGCACTAGGCTGTTATAGCGCTATGATTCCACTTGCAACATCCTATGGAATCCTGGGGTTTGCAGTTTCGGGAGGGGCCAGCCGGCCCCTCCCGAAACTGCAAACCCCAGGATTCCATAGGATGTTGCAAGTGGAATCATAGCGCTATAACAGCCTAGTGCGGAAATGGCAATAGACTCAATCAAGGAAGCCATGGCCCTGAATCTGCAAGACCAGAGCAGGACTGCGGATGAACCGCTTGCCATAAGTTGACAGCAGTTAACAAGAAGATGAGTACTAGACTGGAATCTCTGGGCACATCCAAACTTATTAAAAAGACCAGAAGAGACCAAAAAGACCAGGTCACTTGCGCAGTCTGTTATCGGTAAAAGAACTCCAGGGATACGTTACTCCCGCTCGGCTGCCTTGCGTCGCCCCGCGGACTCGGAACTTTTGTGCCCTGCTTCGTGTAGCCGGTCGGGACGCTTTGTGAGTGCACCGCTGGGCTTTCCCTCGTTGTCAAGATGGCGGCGCCCGTGTTGAGGTGCTGTATGAGGAGAGGTGAGTGTTCAGCCAGAGTGAGCGGGAAAATTGTTGTAAAAGCCTATAATCGATATATTTGCTTTCTTCCTCACTTAGGTTCCTCTCGAACTGTCTAGGCTCGCATGCCTTTCTTGAGAGTTAGTTTTGTTGGACTCAGGCTTACGACTGGGCCGTTAGACTGAAATCATAGTCGATAATGTGAGTCCTTCCTCTGCCCCCCCCCCCATAGGTCTGCTGTGCTTTTGATTGTATTAGAACTGACAGAGCTTAGATTGGTATAGTTTGACTATAGTGCCATTTCTGGTACTGGAAAGTATGTTGTCTAAGGATAGCCGTCGGTTTTACTTTTTGCCTGGCATGTGGGTTAAACATAGGCCGCGTGCAGGAACAGTCCTGACAGATCCTCTGAGATCTCACTTTTTCAGCTGCTTTTAAAAGCCCCCGTTTCTCTCTCTCCCATTTCCCTCTTTTGTTCCTCAGCTTACTTCAGTTGGTGCAAACTGAGTTCAAAGCACCAAAATAGTTTGCCTTCTGTTGACACACCAGGGGAGAGAGGAGAGGAGGGGGCAAAATCTTCCCCTTTTCATTAGGCTCAGGCGAAAGCAAATTGCTGCAGCCTAGCTTGTGTGTTAATTCCTTATTAATAACTTTGGTCATCCTGACCACACTCTCATATTGCTTGGCCACATTTGTTCCAGTTTTTTCCCTGGAAAGTTGGAGGGTATGAGAGTGGGAACTATAAATGTGGAGGAGGATAGTTGTCATTCAGAGAAAAGGCTGGGCTTTCAAAATAGGTGTGAAAGGCTTGCAGGCTTGTGGGAATGTCAGTATGCAAATGTAGAGTTAGCTTTGAAAATATTTTTTTGTTTCACTCCCCTGTGAAAAGTTAATTGAATTGTCTCATAATCCCATCACAATCTCTTTTTCAACTGGAAAGGGCCGTCAAATCAATAAAAGGACTGAAAGAGTTTTTCTTTGAATAAAGGTTACAATTTTTTTTTAATTTTAAACTGTAAAAAAAGGTGCATTGGAGGGGTGAGGGTGACAAATTAGGAGTGTATACATGGTATAGAGAAAATGTATAGGGGGATGTTTTTTTCTGTTGTAATGCTAAAACTTGTGATCATTCAATGAAACAGTGGGGTGGGAGATTCAGGACAAATAAAATGTCCTTGGCACTTTGAACTATGGTATTTGATTTTATGGAATGTAGTGACAGCCACCGAGTGGGATGGTAGTGCCTTTTCAAAACTAGTTGCTGCAGAAAAGAAGCAGGAGAGCACTGTGCCACATGTATACTGCTTTTAGGTCTCTTGAAAGCATTTGATTGGCAACTGTGGAAGCAGAATTCTAGACTGGGTGTGTCCTTGCTATGATCCATCATGGTTCTTTTTATCTCCTCATACTCTTCTATTAAGCTTAGATTTTATAAAACATAGTGGCACTTGCTTTCAGCAACAAGTATTGGTGATGTGGCTAGATACAGTTCCACTCCAATGTTTAATTCTTTCATGATCACTTTCTTTAATACATGCGAGGGCAAGTCACACTCTCAGCATTAGAGGAAGGCAATGGCAAATAAAGGTTGCCATAACAGATAAAGGTTGCCATAAACCAAATTTGACTTGAAGGCACACAACAACAACAACTAAAATAATGAAAGTAGATGGATAAATCATGATTTTTTGGTGTTTTTTTTTAAATGGTGTTTCATGCCTTCCAATGTTCTAGCTACTGGGCATTTTTAGTTGCCAGCATCCAGGAACTACTGAGAGAGTTTTATTAAAATGTAAATGTGAATAAGGATATTTTGTAAACATTATGGCTGGCCTAAATACCCTAAAGGTAAAATGCCCATCAGATCCCATCTGATCTTGGAAGCTAAGCAAGGTCAGTCCTGGTTAGTACTAGGATGGGAGACCGCTGACAAATATTAGGTGCTGTAGGTTATATTTTAGAGGAAGAAACTGGCAAAAACACCTCTGAGTATTCCTTGTCTGAGAAGGATATGACTAGCATGGTTGTTTATTCTGGATAATTATTAGAAGCATGGTCTCACTTCTTTTCTTCATACAGTTTTAGCTCGGAGTCATATCTTCTCCAGAAATCAACAGCATTCTGCAGTACTTCCCTGTTTTGCCAACTTACTTATTTCACATAGATACTATGCTGCAAAGTAAGTAAATAATTTTTATTTCCTGTGTTTGTAAGGAGAAATAACACTAACTCCTAAATATATTCATAAATTGAGCAGGGCTTAGGAAGGCTGTGTTATTAATAATTCAGATAGGCAGCCTGTTTTTAGATTAATAGTGAACAATTTATCTTAAAAGATACTGTCTACCAAGTTTTGGATTCTTTCATATCATTCTAACTGTAACATCATCATCATTATTACTGTTTACTCAGTGTACATGGTAAAAGAACAAAGAAGTAAAGTTTTGTAACTTTTACAAAAACTAAAAGAACAAAAACATTCAGCCTTGTGTGACAGGGCCTTACTTCTCTCAGATTGGTGTGGTAGTTCCCAGTCTGATAAGGCACCCTGCCTTCTCTCTTATAACCCTTTGTGTAAAAAGGTGAGGATTTTCAATATTTTTTAGAACCCCTTAATAATTTTATGGTAGCGTGTTTTCTGTGCTACTTTATGTACTGTATACAACTCAACCAAGTCAGTATTTATAAAAATAAACTATAACATTTGTTAAGATAACAATAAGAATAAAGTATTAGGAGTTCATATGCAGCCAAGGTTGATAGATCTCTTCACTGTACTTTTTAGACAATTCACTTATATCTTTAGATATTCATATAAAGCAGAAGTATCATATAACAGCCTTTTGGCTAAACTCCCACCAAAAGCTCAACCCCCAATTGCGGTCACACTATCTGACCAGATTCTACTAAGGTTCGATTACACTTTTGCCTCTAACTAGGCTTCCACTGAGAATTAAAACTCCCAACATAGCCACACTCTCTGGCTGACTGAGGGACTTGACTCCCTAGCTACCTGCTAGGTTCTCACTGAAGGAAAAAATACCCATAGGTACTTGGCTTTATATAACTTTTTCTCTCAGCCATCAGCCCCTCCCACACACTACTGGGCTGGATTTCTCTCCTGAGGAGCTATTCTGATTGGCTAGCAACCTGCTTCTAGGCTGCTCTGGCATTTCAGATAGCCACATCGCCAGAACTTCGTCATACTCTGCGAACACAATGTAAAATACGCATATGTGTGAACACACACAGAGGAAGGAAGGAGTAATACAAATATAAAACCAATGGAATTGTAAAACAAAATATCCAGATGGAAATACAAAAACCAATGCAATATAATATAAAGTAGACTGACAAGTATATATAATCAAAATATACAACTTTATAAAACTGTATTAAACTAAAATTTTGAACACTTGGGAAAGCAAGAAAGTGTTTACTTGAGATTTTAAAACAGTGAGGGAAAAAGCAGTCACAAATGTTCAGGGAGGCAATTCCAGGTGTATGGAGCAGTGAGTGAAAAAGAATAAAACCAAGCCGAGGAAAAAGAAACCCTTGACTGAATGAGGAGCCTGGTGTTTCTAGTATGCAGATTCTGAGCAGGCTATAAAAAGAACTGAGGGCTGAAAGATAGGCAGGAGCTAAGTTATGTAGGCCTTTAAAAGTTTGTACTGAATCCTAAAAGGAATAGGTAACCAATGAAGAAATATCAAAAGTGAGCACAGTTGGCCATCCACATTCACTAGGATTAGGGATTCAAGAACCTCACAAAAGTGGAAAAATTGCAAATATCAAAATATATGTGTGTGTGGGCCTGTGGGAAGGGGGCTGAGAGATGGTGTGGAGAGTGGTCCAAACTAGGTCAGGGAAAGGGGGTAGGTTGGCATGGTGGCCCTATACTTTCTCTCTCTCACCCATCTCCTTCCTTGGGTGTGGGAAGCATCAGGAGAGGGTTTGTGGTGCTGATAAATTGGGCTGCGAGCTTTCCTTAGCTGGCCAGGCAGCGGCTAGAAGAGGAGGAGGGCAATGACCAGAAGCGGGTTTTTAAAGGGCTGCGTAGTCTGATGAGAGCCACCAAGAGGGAAAGTTCCCCCAGAAAAGAAGCACCTGATGTCGAGAGGGCAGGGGCAGGGGTTGGAGAAATTCACAAATAATCAAATCCATGGAAGTCAAACCCACAAATCTGAAGGGCCAACTGTATCTCAATAACATGTAGTTATTATAGTTTGGGGAGTGGTAAATCCTCCTAGTGAAGCCACTGCTAGCACATTGGTATTAATTCTTACCGTAATTGAGGAGGAAAAGAAGTTGTTCACTGCAAAAAGGGTTGCAAAGTTGGAGAAAATCCCTGCAGAAAAAGATTTTCCTCTTGGTTTTGCCGTGGTTTAGGCAGCAGTCCTGTCTGGTAGCGTTAGAAGTTTGCATATGTTCTTATAAATAGTTGCTCAGCTGGACTGCTTCATTTATCACCTTTATTTATTTAAAGACCAGCAAAAAAGCCAAAAAGCGATCCCAAAAAGAAAGCCGAGGAATCAGAACCCAAGCAAAAAAAGAAACGTTCCCCTTTCCCCTTACTGAAGGAACCAATAGACGACGTTTATTTGACATGGTGCTATGAGAGGCCAGTTTATGATGCAGAAGAGGCAATAGATATTCTGAAGAAATTTCAACAGCTGGATTTCACTTCTCCCAACCAGCCCGTGTATGCAGATTTCACCCTGGATATGGCAATGGATAAGAAGGTATGTTGAAAAAGGTTGTAATTTGAATGTTGCATTCAACCTTTTTTATAGTCATACTATACAACTGAAATTATTTTTGAAATTTTGAAAAACTTAAGTTTTTTTTTAAATATAGGAGCTATAGTTCGAGAAGCTGTTTATTCAAGGGCAGACCTCTGGGGGCAGTTCCCAAGTGATGAATGAACTCTCTTTATTTCCTCACAGGTGACAATCATAGGGCACTTCAGATATTCCTGGATTGCAAATCCTAGCAGCCTTAGCCATCATAGGCAGTGGTGAGGAATTTAGGGAGTTGCAGTCTATGAACTTCCAGAGTGCTGTATAATTCATACCCCTGCTCTATCTTAATTAAACTTTTGAGCTTTTACTCTGAATTTAAGCTTTTACACTGAACTTTTACACTCAGCCCATCTTAGTCATGTAAATATTGATACAACAGATTATCAGAAGGGGAAGGAAGGCAAAAGGAATGCCTCTAGTTAATATCTAGGATGTTTTTTGTTGTTTTTAAATGCATCCTAGAACATTTGTAAGGGATGCTGATAGATGATTATGGGAATATTTTCAAGGGTTGAGATCCATACTCCACAGTATTTTTCAGGCACTTGGTTTGGGATTTATTTTGAACAACCAAGTCCTTCCAATCTCCATGTTCCAGTTCATAAATTCTTTTTTTGAAATTGCACCTGTTTCAGAATTGCCATATAACATGTGAGAGGCAGACATTTTGAAAGGAGATTGGTACACAAACTAATTATTCCAAAGACCCTTTGGGCACATGGAGCTCTTTGGTCAGTTCTTTGGACCTTGACTAGTATGTATTTTTATATATATTTTGAACACTTTGTCATACCTTATCTTGCTGTGGGTTCTACTTACCCTGAAGTGGCTGTGCTATCTTACAACTGAGATGAAAAAATATTTATAAACCGTCTTTCTGGGCCACATCATCCAAGGCTGCTAACCTTGTTTAGTTCAGCTTAAAAATACAAACAAGTCACAATGCATCAAGCCACAACTGTTAAACAGTCTTAATAGTAGCAGAGTCATTGATTGAAAGCCATTTTAAATGTGTCTTTGGATATTGCAACAGAAGTTGTAAAAGTTAGAGGACATTCTAGTGAGAAGATAAAAAGAAATACAATGAAGATCTTAATTATATATAAATTTAATCCTCATTTCATCTGTATATATTATTTTTGCTGGATCAAATAAATAAAATTAATTTTTTGTTGCTTTTCTTTTGCTTTTACATCTTCCAGAAAACAGTGGAGCAGTTTGTCAGTACGGTGCTTCTGCCTTACAGTTTCAGTGATGACATCCACAAAGTTTTAGTATTTACTGATGTGAGTAATGCAGCAATATGCCAACGCCTTCTTGATCTGTTGTGTGTGATAAAGATAACCAACACTTTGAAATTATGGCGTGGGTTCTGTTCTCAAGAAGTACTGAGTAATGGGGATGCATTTTACTTAACAAATATATACTGTGGGGTATTACATTTAACGGTGTGGCTCAATTTATTATTTGTATACCATCATTTCTATAGATGGCACTTTAGAGCAGGGCTTTCCAAATGGTGTGTCGCGACACATTAGTGTGTTGCCTGTAGTGTGTTGGTGTGTCGCTTTCCCAGCCAAGAAAGACCCCCCCAACCCAAGCCTGGTTCGCTGCCGTTGCTGTTGCCTTTCCCTGGCAAGAGTGTTGACAGTGGCAAGGACTGGGTAGGAGGGGACTGGCTTTCTCCCTGCCATTGCTCTCACTGGGGCCTTTCCCCAGCAAGAGTGATAACAGAGGGCCAGGATTGCAGTGGGGGGGCTGCCTTTCCCCACCCTAGATAGGCCTCTAGGTACCTCTGGTTTGCTAGTAAAGCTGAATTGCTGTGTTGAGAAATGATGCATGTTGAAAAAGTGTGTCACCAGCATGAAAAGTTTGAAAAGCTCTGCTTTAGAGATTAACATAACCAAGGTAGTTTCCTGAATAGTGGAGCTTACAGTGGAGGAAGGGGAATAACAGAGAGAGTCAAGGGTAACAATGGATGAAATTGTGAACAAATGAAGGTATATACAACCAGGGCTTGTCAAGCTAGAAACTTTGTAGGAGAGGTGGTTTTTGAATTGAGATTTAACGGGAGAGATGTGTACCATGTAGATATTGTCAACATTCCAGGTATTTTTGCAAGTATTTGTCCCTTGGCAGGTGAATGTAATTTGACCTCTCCCATGCTGTATGATAAGCCAGCCATAAGAATGAACCTGTTCATACACTTTTCATTCTGCCCTTTGATTCTAAATACTACTGTAACAGAGGCAGACAGATACCTTAACAGTATGGACATGTTTAGGGCATGAAATTACCACTCAACCAGCAGCTTTTGCTTGGTGTGATTTTTGAGAGTAAAGTAAGATTAAACAGACCTTTGACTAACCCTGCAAGGAGTATCTGAAATTCAGTAAGAATGTGTGCTCAGAAGTGTTGACAAATTGGATAACACCTCAAGAGATCCCAACTGTGTACTCTTAGTAGTAGGAACAATCTGATGCCATTTATCCACTAGACTGTTATAGCACTATTATTCCACTTTCAACATCCTATGGAATCCCAGAGTTTGCAGTTTGGGGAGGTGCCTCTACTGCAAACCCTGGGATTCCATAGGATATTGAAAGTGCAATAATAGCACTGTAACAGTCTAGTGCGGAAAGATGCTGCAATGCAGACATACTTCTTCCTTCTCCTCACCTCTGTTGCAGGTGATAGTATCCTTCCCTCTTACTTGAAGAATTTGGACTGCTCTAGCGTGAGGTGAATTGAGACATCCAAGGCTTCCTCTCCAACAGATTCTGAGGCATTATTTGGTTTCAAGACACACCTATAAATTGGGCAGAGCACCTGTACCTGCTTGAAGAATTCCCCACTTGGAGAAATGTAGCTTCGTGGCAAAATGCCCAGTTTTCAAGCCAGACATGAACAGTTTTAAGAGTGGCTTGAACAAATTCAAAGGATAAGGGTATTAGGAGAGCCAGCATAGTGAGGTGGTTTGAGTATTGGACTAGAGTTTGCGGGACCAGAGTTTGAATTCCCATTCAGCCATGGAAATTCACCGGGTGACCTTTGGCAAGTCACAGTCTCTCAGACTATAAGAAAGGCAATGGCAAGCCACCCCTAAATAAATTTTGCCAAGAAAATCCTATGTTAGAGTCTCCATAAGTTGGAGCTGACCGAAAGGAGCAACAATAAATCTCTTGGTAGCAACCAGTTGTGAAATATACCTCTCCCCCGCCCCCACTTTCTCTCTCTATATATATATCTCCCTTATTATATATATGTGTGTGTGTGTGTGTGTGTGTGTGTGTATGCTCTCCATTAGGCCATATATCTCTGTATATCAGTTGCTGAGGAACCCAAGCGGAGGGTGCTTTTGTACTCATCCCCTGTATCTCTTTTGCCACTGTGTGAACAGAATCCTGTACTAGATATGTCTTTGATAGATCCAGCATGCCTCTTCTTATGCTCTTAATTATTCTTTTCCTCCAGAAAGCAGAAGATGTTACGGTAGCAAGAGAAAATGGAGCTGCATTTGCAGGAGGGGCGGAATTAATCAAGCCGGTAATTAAAATATTTGTAAATTAGACACTGTAGTAAGACATTTTAAAGGAAAAAAAATATGACTCGACTGGAAATCAGTCTTTTGAGAAGGCATTGTTGGTCTTTTCAGTAGTTTACCAGTTGATTACTGGGCACAGTTCAAAGTGCTGGACAAGACCTATAAAGTCCTAGATAGCTTGGTTCCAGTGAATCTGAAACAGTGTGTCTCCTTATGTGAGCTGGTCCAAATGTTGAGATCTTGGGGGAAGGTTTTTTTCTCATTCCCACCACTTTCACTTTCCTCCTTTTTATTAGAAAAGTGGAAACTGGGATGTTGCTAGTTAAGCAAGGAATGGTTTATAGCTCAAAATGCTGCACATGTTTCAGGAAGGTACCTCAGATTTATTCCACAGGAATAAATGTGATCTCATTTTAATTGTTGTATGTCTTGGTTTCAGGGAGTTGAATAAATGGTTCAACATGTGGGTTTCTTTACTTCTTCCTGGATGACCATTTTTTTAGAGAGAAGATGACTGTTGTTAAACTGCAACTGAAAAAGAGGAGATTGTTTGTATAGAATGACTTTGTCCCTTTGGTTTGTACCTTAGCTTAAAGACTGGTTAAATAATTTCCAAAAACATACCAATGTATGGAAGTTTTCTCTGGGGGAAACTGGCTGTCCTTGGACTTCAGCAGGTGCTGCCTGTGGTTGTATAGAGAAGGTATTTAATACTCAGTACAGCTTGCCATTGTATTTGGGGCAGACCATGTAAGAGGACATTCCACCCTAACTTTTGTGTTCTGAGACTGAGTGCTCAAAGTAAATATTTGCCTTCACTGGTGGTGGGTCATGAGCACCATGGCCAATTCTGCAAAAGAAACAACAAGACTTTCTGCTTTCAAACAAGAATAAATTTGTTTCATATTATTTCTTTTATATTTTTTGAAATACTTAGAATCATAAGAGTTGGAAGAGACCACAGGGGCCATCTAGTCCAACCCCCTGCAATGCAGGAACACACATCAAAGCACTCCCAACAGTTGGCTATCCAGCTTCTGATTAAAAACCTCCAAAGAAGGAGACTCCACCACACTCCCAGGCAGCATATTCCACTGCCAAACAGCTCTGGCCATCAGGAAGTTCTTCCTGAAGTTTAAGTGGAATCTCTTTTCCTGTAGTTTGAATCCATTGTTCCTTGTCCTAGTTTCTGGAGCAGCAGAAAACAGGCCTGCTCCGTCCTTGACATGACATCCCTTCAAATATTTATACATGGCTATCATGTCCCCTCTTAACCTTCTCTTCTGCAGACTAAACCCAGTTCCCTAAGCTGCTCCTCATAGGGTATGGCTTCCAGACCCTTCACTATTTTGGTTGCCCTCCTCTGGACACGCTCCGGCTTGTCAATATCCTTCTTGAAATGAGGTGCCCAGAACTAGACACAGTATTCCAGATGAGGTCTAACCAAAGCAGAATATATTGGCACTATTACTTCCCTTGATTTAGACACCATACTCCTATTGATGCAGCCAAGAATCGTGTTGGCTTTCTTTGCTGCCGCATCACATTGCTGACTCATATTCAGTTTGCGGTCCACCAAGACTCTTAGATCTCTTTCACATGGACTGTTATCCAGCCATGTGTCCCCCATCCCATATTTGTGCATTCCATTTTTTCTGCCTAGGTGTAGGACCTTACATTTGTTGAAATTCATTTTGTTAGCTTTAGCCCAGCTCTCCAATCTGTTAAGGTTGTTTTGAATTTTGATCCTGTCCTCTGGCATATTAGCAACCCCTCCCAATTTGGTATCATCTGCAAAGTTGATCAGCACACCCTCTATTCCTTCATCCAAGTCATTGATGAAGATGTTGAATAGCACTGGGCCCAGGACAGAACCTGTGGCACCCCACTAGTCACTTCTCTCCAGGAAGAAGAGAAGCCATTGGTGAATACCCTTTGGTTTCATTCTATCAACCAATTACATATCCACCTAACAGTAGCACTGTCCAGCTCTCATTTTACAAGCTTCTTTGCAAGAAGGGCATGGGGAACTTTGTCAAAGGCCTTACTGAAATCAAGATATGATTATTATCAATTGCTTTTCTGCCTACAAAGCAGTGCACAACAAGATGCATGAAAAGATGCATTAAAACAAATTGAAACCCATTTAAAAATTTTAAAAACCACAATCATGCAGAATAATACAGTTTTGACTGCCTGTTGGAAGCTCAGTAAGCATGGAGCCCGCCATACTTCCCTTGGCAGAGAGTTCCACAGTCAAGGTTCTGCTACAGAGAAAGCATGTAGTGGTTGTGTGGCAGTTTGGGGAGTAGGCTATGCCACCTGATCTTTACTGAAGATCCTAAATTCTGGGTGAGTTCATATTGGAATAGGTGGTTTCTCAGGTACTCTGGTCCCAAGCCATTTTTGCACTGTCATTGATCGAGCTGTGTGATAATTTTCTAGATGCTCATGTGTTAGACTGTAGTCTTGATAAATAATTAAACAGGATCAACTGTTGCTGTCCAACAGAAATTTATTTAGGATAGTTCCAGGTGAAAGGCTCCTAGTGTTAGCAGTCAAAAGCATTCTGTATTTCCTTCTGCTAAGAAAAATGATGAAATGAGCGGTTGGAAAAAATAGGGTTACAAGTAGAAGATTATGTGTAGATCCCGCAATACAGTTGGTCCTCCATGTTTGGGGGTTTAACATCCACAGATTTGATTATTTGGGAGTTTCCCCAACCCTTGTCCGTTAAGCACTTCTTTTCTGGGGGAATTTCCCCCCTCCTCAGCTCCGATCTGACTGTGCAACACTTGAAAAACCTGCCTCTGGCCTTCCTCCTCTACCAGCCACTGCCTGACCAGCTAAGGATGGCTTGCATTCTGATTTCTCAGCACCATGAGCCCTCTCCTCATGTCCCTCTCAGCCAAGGAAGGAAATGGGCAAGAGAGAGGAAGTATAGGGCTACCATGCTAACCTACCCCTTTTCCCTCTCCTTTCCCTGACTGGTTTGAACCCTGGGTACCTGCTCTCCCCACTGTGCCTCAGCACCTTCTCACAGACACACACATTTTGATATTTGTGGTTTTTCCACTTTTATGGGGGTCTTGAGCCCCTAACCCTGGTGGATGTGGAGGGCTGACTCTAAATTCCACGAATGAGGCAGACAATAGTACAATCTTTGGAAGTATCCTCTGTATTCTGATTAAGTAGACTTCGTTCTTGTGATTTTATAGGCATGAAAGACATTGCAAATGATTCCTAACTGTGCAAAACCTTATTTTGTCATGGTTTTGACAATAAATGTTAACCTTTGAACACTGTATTTACATTATGCATCTTGCGCTTACCTTCTGTGGGAGGGGTTCATTGGCCCATAGAAGACAATTATATAGGTATAGTGTGATGAAAGGGAGGGAAATGTAAGTCTGTCCAGGAGACACCTGGTATGTGTGGCCTTAGATTATGCTCATCTAGTTTTAAAGAAACATGCTACAGTATGAAGAATGGTGCTTTTTGGCATGTTTGCTCATTGTTCTTACATCTGGCAGTGAAGGGAATATGAGGAGAAAGTACCACATATTTATGGTATGTTTGTTTATTTGATAATGGTATAATGCTAACTAATAATCATTTGTTGTCTCTTTTCAAAAATAATTCAGATTTTAGATGGTGAAATCCAGGCAGATTATTATGTTGCTGTGCCTATGATGACAACCAAGATCTTGCCTTTAAGGGGTACCCTGAAGAAAAAGTTCCCAAAGATGAAAAACGGTAAGGACCATGTTTCATCTGAAGCATCTAACACTGCAATTCTATGTGTGCTTATTTGAGTGTAGTGCTGATTAAACTTTTGAGCAATCATGCAGAAGACTGGATCATAAGAGGCTTTTCCCATATTGGATCTACTTTATGTTAGGTCTGGATTTGAAGAATGAGTATGTATAACAAAGATGACTCAGTGGTTCATTGTATTTTCCAGAATTCACACAAGAGTGCCATTAACATAATGTGAAGTCTCACAGAGCCTCATTGATTATTTTTCTTTATTTATTTGTTTAAAGTATTTATATATCACCTCCCAGCCCACAAGGGCTCCTGAAAACAAAGAAAAGTATTTTAAACAATGGAAAGACCAAAAAAGTTGAAAACATTAAAATATGCTTTAAGAAACCTTTAAAAATGGTCTAAGAAACAATCCTCAAATGTAATTTTAAAAGAAACAATTAAAACAGAGTGGTTTCAGGCATCAAGGGCCATGCAAAACAACACTATTTTACTACATCTTGATTTAATATTTGATAGAATTGAGAGTTTGGAAATAACATTATCACTTCCCATAGTTCACCACCAGTGTGACTGCTGGCGCTGCTGGTTTGGAGCTTTGGGGAGTTCCGGTCCAAAAAAGTAATGCTTCCAAGCTGTGGTACATCCACCAGGAGCCAGATAAAACTGCTTTGAGGGCCAGATGTGGTCCAAAGGGCACCAGCCATTTGGCCATTCAACTAACTAGATCAGACTGGCCAGGTCATACTAGTACAACGAGTCAAGGACAGATAATAAAGAGTAGCCACCAGGTACTTTGGAAGCATCTCTAGTGTGGTGAAGATTAAAGTCTTGTTTCTCTTGAGATAGGCAGAAATCCTTCCCACCTTTGCTTTCTGTCCAAGTTTGTTTTTGTGCTGGAAAACCAAACATAGTATTCTTCTGTTTCAATGTTTTTCTCTGTTCTAGCTGTCTTCAGGCATATTTGCAGGCAACTTATTTACACTTTGCTCTCTAGACCTGTGAAATAAATTAGTAACCTACCAGAAGGGAAGGCATAATACACCAGATGTGTACTAGAGCCAGAGAAGACCTGTGTTTATAGGAAAGGCCTTTGGTCTCCTTATAAAATAAAGCCTTTCATTTTACATTTCCATTCATCCAAGCAAGCAGGGTGTGTTAAAACAGAAGGAATATTTCAGGTGGGGCAGTGACATCATAAAGGATCAAAACCACCCTTGCCAAAGTCAGTTTTTCATTCCCTGCAAGTGAGGAGGAGATTTTTCTTTTGCTAACAGTTTATAGAGCTTGAGGAACAGTTCTTACTAATTAACATGTTCTTCTTAAATGCATATATGTATTTAACTTTCCCAAGACCTCCAGCCACTTAGGTATATGAGTGTTTTGTCTGAAATACTTTTAACCTGCTTTTCTATTTGGTGAAATTTCCAAGCTGGTTTACAAAACCAAGAATAATATCAAACAGGTGTCAGATTGCTAAAGTATTTCTTCTTCACTTGCTGCTCATGCTGGAAGTGCAGGAGAATACCCTGTGTGACTTAGAAGACTAAGCATCTGTTTTGTAAACAAAAAAACTAAGGCTTTTGGAGATAAAAAAAAAATTCTTCAAATAATCTTACTTTAAGAACTATGAGATATGAAGAGCTATTTTAGGTGTGCTCAAGGGCCTTTTGCGTGGTGTGAAACTTTTAACTCCTTTCTTTGACTGGCAGTCATCCCACCTCCACCCTCACTGCCATAACACACGCTGTTTACAAAACTGCTACTATCTTGAGAAACAGATTCAGATCTCCCTAAAGTGCTCAGATCTAGTTAACACTGTCTTTTTGATCTGGGCATAAATGTGCATTAGACTCTAAGGCACAATAGGAGTCATATAGTAATTGCATTTATTATGAATGACTACTCTTCTGATATATATATATCTGCTTTAAAATGATTTTATGTTTTGGTTTCTAGTGTAAGATATTGGTACATATTTGGGGTTCCAGGTTATGCTAGAGTACTTGAGAAAGTTTTAGCAATATCTGATAGGTACTAGGGTATAGGTACTAGGGTATTATAATGTGTTAAGGGAACTGGGTGATGCCTTCTTACCCCAGGGCTAGCATTGTGTAGTGTTCTGGGAGTGGAATTTAGCCTTGGGGGAAATAGCACAAGATTCTGAACTTATTATTGATTATAACTGTAAATGCCAGTTCTCATAATCAGGAACACAATAAACTAACAAAGGTTGGTGTGCTCATGAAATTCCACACGTTCCTTTAGCGTCAGGGAATGCTTGACATTTGGATCCTCACTATGACATGTGAGAGTACTTCCCAACTGAAGAAAAATAAGAGCTTGATTTGCATCATGGAGGTGCTGCATGAATGTGATGAGCACTAGAGCATTTATTTAATGTTCTCTTTTGTTTCCTTTGAGTCAGGGTCTGTTGGTTATGACATTGCTCAGATGGTTGGTTTCTTCAAAGTGTGCCATGAATATGCAGTAGAAAATGATAACCTCATCCATACTCCAGTTGCAAGGGTAAGCTTCACAATGAATTTTGGCAACTAATCCATTTGAATTGTTCTGAGTAGTTGTTAATAATTTACTGGAAGTTTGTACACATACCTGCCTCTTGATCTTCATTCACATTGTAGCTTTTTACAAACACTGAGAAATGGGTCATTCAGTGGGACAGAATCAGGGAGAATTGGGCAATTCCCATTACCCTTGCCAGTGCAGGAGCTTACTTTTCTAAATGCATTAGAAAGCAATGCCATGTTTGCAAGACAAAGCACGTTTATAATGCGCTTCATTTTAATACTTTAAATTTTTTAAATGCATTTGCTTTTTGTTTGATAATTAAATCCAGTTATTGTTGTTTAATTGTTTAATGTCATTTAAACCAATATAATAGGATCACAAATGAATATGTTTCATCAACATGTAAGCTGCCTTGGAAAGATAAGCTATCCGCAGAAGGCACTTTAAAAATCTTTAAATATATACATAAAAACCTACTCTGTGTAATGGTCTGGGGTGATTACAAGCTATATACTGTTTCTCAGATTATGGGGTGTTGCCTCGCGGGATATGGAGCCCCATATATTGCAGTGGAGAACAGAGGCTATTTGCAGGTGTTGTAAATAAAAAGGAAATTCAGAAGACAAATAAAGAAAGAGAAATATTCTTTTATATATTCTAGTTAAAAATAAGCATAGCATATAGATTCTTCATGTACAAAAGGTTAAAAGAGAACATGAGCAAGTTTGGCAAGTTAAAATACAAAATATATCAAAATATAATGCAATACCACAGTGAAGCAGGATATGATACAAACTGCAGCAACAGCAAATCAGGAAGTGGAAGTAAGTGTCCACTAAAACAATGCTATTCTTATAGAGCCTTTACACCTGCTTCCAATAACAGTAGCAGGTGAAGGTCCTCTATAACACCAATAGACCAATTAACCCCATAATAACTAGAGTTGTATGTCTTGTCAATTCCGACAGCAGGCAGGTTTCAATGGGTTACCTCTGTAGACAGGCTTAATATGAAATGGAAGTTCAGTGTAATGTCAAGATGGATTGATGGAGTGTCAAGAAGGATTGTTTGTTGGAAATATTTACCTTCTAAATTAGATCTGTCACCTATTGGACTTTGGTTTTTTTTTAAAACAAAAGCAAAAATCTACTTTTGTTCATCAGTGCATTCATGTATCATAGCAGACATTAACTTGGAAGACTTTTCCCTTCTTATATGAGAAGCAGAGTGGAAATGCTCTTCTAAAGTGGGGTTTTGTTGTTGGGGTGTTGTTTTTTTGCATTTTTTGGCACAAAAAAGGTTATTACTTCTAAACAACAGATAAATAGAAATTGTTTCATTTCTAAAACAGTTTGACTGAAGACTTGGGTTGTCTGAAATACTCAGAGATCAGCTTGGAAGTTTTGATTATTTCCTAGAGGTGATTGTCCATGTTCATTTGAGTTAACCTGAAAAGTGTGATGTATTATGTCAGTTCTCCCTACCAGTTGTTTCCTGGTGGACCTAGATGCAGATTTGTGTTCCTTTGCCCTGTAAGAGATAGAAGTCTTTAAAGAAAGGTTCATTGGGAGGCTGCTATAGGAGGCAGCACCTTAAAGTCAGTCTCTCTTGTTTTTCTGTAGTAAATGGTCCTGATTTCAGGTGTGAAATACTCTACTAGTTCAATCCTATATCATTACCAAATTTTGGAGATTCACTACAGATAAAGAAAGTGGCTGTCTCTTGTGAATTCTCTTAGGACCAGTTCAAGTTTTCAGCATCTGAAGTCAGCCTAGTCCAGCATGATATCCTCTGGACAGGTTGGACTACTGCTTCCAGAATCCCCCACCCAATATAGCTTGCTATGTATTCTTTGGGGCATAACTAACTGGAAGGTTCTGGGAGTTGTAGTCCAACACATCTGGAGAGTACTTGTTCTGGGATGGCTGATCTGAAATAGCATGGTTCCCTTCCTCTATACCACTGTGTGTAGGAAATCAGTCCTTAGCTACAGTATGATTGAGATGCCATAGAATTCACAAGGGCATCTTACTGTTTCTAGCTGCCTCTCGTTGCATAGTAGGGAGCTTCCTGTATGTTTGTGGTGAAACAGAGACTCTGATGTTACTTCAGACCTCACCTCCCAGTCTTGCATCAGCAGATTCTTCCTTTGCTGTGCAGCTGCCCTTGAGGAGAGCATGCATCACCTAAACTCAGGGGGCGTTTGGAAATCCTGGACACTTGATTATGTTAGAGCAGGGTTTCTCAACCTTTGAAAATGCACTCGTTTTGCACTTCAACTCCCACAAGACTCTGTCAGCATGGCCAATGATATGGGATTCTGGGAAAGGAGGTCTAAAATATCTGGAAGACCAGAGGTTGAGAACCACTGTGTTAGAGGGTACTTACTGAATGATTGTCCCACAGCAAGTTATCTTCCCAGGAGCTCCTGCAGGGGTTATATATGTCTATATCAGCCTTTCTCAGGCTTTTTACTTTGGAGGAACCTCTGCATAACAATTTTCATGTACAGCTCAGTCACAATCTCTGGCAGATCCTTAGGGACCCAAGGAACCCTGGCTGAGAAACCACGGCTTGTGTATTTACAATGGTTGCGTTTGCATACAAGCAAAAAAGTGCTTTCTGCTTCTTTCACAGCAGGGTATCTGAGCTAATGATGCTAATGGCATTTTTAGTACTTTGCATCTTTAATAGAGAGGAAAATGTTTTTCCTTTTATTAAATAAAAGCCCTGAACGCTGATTAAATATTTACCTCAGCCACTGCCATTTTTATTAATCCGGCAGCATTTAATGTTTTCTGCTTCATTAATTTTGCATTAACTTCTTTCAGCTGGATATGCCTAATGATCAGATAGTTGCCAATCTGGATGCAGTTATTAAAGACGTTTGTAAATACAAACCTTTGAGCTATGGTAAGCCACTCTTTATTTTTTTTTCTTTCAGTCTCTTAATTGGCACTAAGAGCTAATTACATTACTCTCACAGATAAAGGGGAGCACCTCTCCAGCATCAAGGAGCAAAAATTTGCTTGATTAAAAACCAAACAAATCGCAACTCCCAGCAATAAGAAACTGTTTACAGGCAGTACACAACAATATGTCAGACAGGATGTGCTCATTAATACAAGTTATCCTGCTTCATAGGTACTAATAGTCTTAATTCTTTCCTTTAGAAGGAGTTTTTGAACACAAGAATATTGGAAGCTGCCTTATACTGAGTCAGCCCATTGGTCCACCTTGCTTAGTACCACCAAACTCTGACTGGCAGTGTTTGCGAGATTTCAGGCAGTAGTCTTTCCTAGCCCTGCCTAGTGATGCTAGAGATTGAAGCTGGGACATTTTGCATGGACAGGAGGTGCTCTGCCTCTGAGATATGAAATTTCTGAGAATGAAGTTATTCCTTTCTGTTGACTGTGTTTACCAAAAAATTATCTTGCAGATGTCTGTTACACAGTGTTGGAAATACCCAATATAAATTTTGGGATGAGTCATAGAATCTTAGAGCTGGAAGGGGCTCTGTAGTCCAACCTCCTGCCATGCAGGAATACACAAACACTCCTGAAAGATGCTCCTCCAACCTCTATTTAAAGACTTCCAAATATGTGTGCTAAGCTTTGTTATGTATTGTTATGCAAGTTTAAATAATTAATAAAAATTATAAAAAAAAAAGACTTCCAAATATAGCAAGTCATCTAGCCTAAGGCACTCCATTGTGCTGTTGAATGGTAAAGAAGTTCTTATTAATCTCTTTTCTTGTGATTTGAATCCATTGGTTTGTGTTCTGTTTTCTGGAGCACCAGAGAAGATGCTTGCTTCATCTTCTACCTGTCCTCCCTTCAGATATTTAAGGAATGCTAGCATGTCATCTTTCAGTCTTCTCTTCTCCAAGCTAAGCATAGCCAATTCCAACTTCTGCAGCTCCATGTAAAATGAGGAAATTAGTTTCCAGACCTTTGGTCATCTTGGTTGCCCTTCTTGGCACACATTCTAGCTTGTCAGTATCCTTTTTGCACTTATCAGAAAGAATGTTAATTATGTAATTATTATTCAATTATTAATTGTTATCAGAATACTCTTATCTGAATATTAATCCAAATAATTCTCAGCTGGGAAATGACCATAATATTGGTGAAGAATAAATACATTTTAAATCTTTCCCCTAATCTCCTCTTTATGAAAATTTGGAAACAAAATTTTCAAACATGGATAGGCTTTTCGATGTGTTTACATACCATAACACATTCTCCCTAGAATTAAATGTTGAGTTCAGTCTGATCATCACTGCAGAAATTTTTGGAAAGCCTTTTCTAATCTCGTTCGCTCGAACTATTTTGGACTCCAACTCCAGTCAACACAAATCAACATAACCAATGGTGAAGGGTGGTGGGAGTTGTAAGCCCAAACATCTGGAGGGCCCCAGATTGGGAAAGGCTGTCTGAGGAAATACTTTTAAAATAGAGATGGTATTAGAGGGTAAGGATGTGAGCTATACACTGGAAGTGTCTAATGTTGTCCTCGCTTGGAATTTACAGGATGGCTTAGGCAGGCTCTTCTGTCTCAACCCCATCCTGGGCATATGTCTAAAATGTGGAGATAAAAATGTCAGGATGGGAAACACTTTGAACAGTGAACACTATATTGATGCTAAGTAGGAAGGGTCTCTTTCAGTTCCCTGCACCGTTACTGCTAACTCTGACAGCTTGACTAGTAGTTCCACCCCTCCTGTGCTGGCAGCCTTAACAGCCACGTACTCATTGCCCTTGTCTGAGAGCTAGTAGTCGTCATGATCTGCTAGGACCCCATCATCTGAGGCCATTTCCACACTACACTGTTATAGTGCTATTATTCCACTTTCAACATTCTGTGTAATTCTGGGGTTCGTTGTTTACTGAGGCCAAAGAGCTTTTTGGCTGAGAATTCTAAATGCCTCTCTAAACTGCAAACCCCTGGATTCCACAGGATGTTGAAAATGCAGTAATTGCACTATAACAGTGTAGTGTGGAAATGGCCTCAGCCATCTCAGCATCTGGTCCAGTTCAGAACTAGCAGCCATGAGCAGTTGTTATGTGCACAAGCCCTAAGAAGCCTCTGGCTAAAGGATTCCTTCTTTGCATGCAAAAGGAGGAAATTTAGTTTCCAGTAGTTTAAATGGGACAGGGGGAACCTCAGTCCTGGGGCAGAATCTCACCTTCCTAAGATATTAGCCCAGCCTTTTAGAGTTCCTTAAAGAGCCATGCCCTCTCCATGTGATCCCATCTACAAGTGGGCAGTTTCCCCCAATGTCTGTTATTACTGTTTTTTTCATTTGAAAAGGTTAAAATATCTCTACTAAAATTTAGTTACTGACAATAAGATATTTAAGCTTTACAATATATTGGTATGTTTTATCCTAACCCACCTTGAGAATGCAGGTCTAAGGAATTTTTTGGAAATCAAATTTGGTCCTCCAGTTGAAAAAGGTTTCCTACCTTTGGTTTAGAACAGGAATGTGCACAGTGCAGGCTTCCAGACATTGTTGAACTGTAACTCCCATCAGCCAGCCTTAGCCTGCATAGCATTGGTGAAGAGTGCTGGGAGTTGCAGTCCAACAACATCAGGGGGCACACTTTGCCCACATCTCATTTAGAAGAAACTGCAGTTGACTCAGAAACTCAGCAAGTGGTGTTTTTTTCAAGCTACTTTATTCTGTGAATATAGTTTGATATCCTGACTTGTCAACAAACTGTAGTTTGAACAAACCACCATTCACTGAATCTAGCACAACAGCCAACAATGACTTCTTCTAAACCATGAACAGGTACTTTACATTTCCCACTCTACACACAAAGTGATGGTGTCTGGTTGAGAACTGCAGAGCCTGAGGTTAATAGAGCTTATGAATCTAATAAACAGCCATTGTTGGGTGAACTGGGCCCTTGCATTCCCTAAACTTGGAGAATTCTTCGTCTTGTTCCATCTGATGATGACAGATAAGGCAGAAGGCAATCAGAGAGTTTCTGATAGAAGTCCTCTGCTTATGCTAAGCCCTCGGTCCACAGACTTGTGCTGTAGGTTTTACTCTTGCACCAAGATCTTCGTGAGCTGTTCAGATATTTTTTTGAATGCAAGTACCATCACCAAGATTCTTCTTGTGATTTCACAGTGTTTAAAACACTTTATGTACACTATCTCTTACAATAACCCTGCCAAGCAGGCCAAAATTACAATCCCCATATTGCTAGCGGAGTAAATTTCACTGCTATGAGGAACATGACACGCATTGTCGCTGCACAATGTATCTCACAATATTAATCAATCCATTTTCAGTGGAGCTTGAAGATCTTGTGTCTCCTATTGCTTCTGCTTTAGTGCTCCCCCGGCTTTCTTCCTGAGCCAGAGTTTGAACCAGGAACTTTCCAGCTCTCACTCTTAACTCTGCTGCCCAAAACCAGCTTACCAATCAAACTGGAAGTCAAATGATCCCCTTGTTATGTGCCTTCCAAATTGACTCCAACTTATGAAGGGTTTTCTTGGAAAGAGAGGAGGTTTTGTCATTGCCTTCTTTTGAGGTTGGGAGAATGTGGTCATCCAGCTGGTTTCTGTGGCTGAACAAACATTTGAGCCCTGTTCTCCCAGAGCCCTAGTCCAGCACTCAAATCACTACGCCACTTTGGCTCAAGAGACTGTTATTATGGTTGAAGTAATAACAGATTAGCTACAATCCCCTAAAAGCAGGATTGCTTATACAATCTTGCTTCTTCTCTTTCCAGCTATCAGGAAATAAAAGAACTCTATGAGTAGGGACTGGATCACAGCTACTCCCTTTAAATGATAGCAGTAAACCACTTTTAATGTTTCACCACAAATGTAGGCCACAACTCAACCAGACTTAGAAACTTCTAAGTCATATTGATTTTCGATGGAAGAGTGAAGTACATACTTAAATCTCTTCCACTGAAAAATGAGACTTAAAAATGCTTACTGGTGGCCAGCCCCGGCCCTTAATATTTTCTGTGCCCCTTTCAGTATCTTCAGTACAACACTTTTCAGTGCATTAGATTTTTACGCTGACATGTCAGTCAACAATCACCAAGAACAGCAAAACAATAACTTCTTCCTCTCCTCCTCCTTTTTATGTTTAAAGGTCCATTTGTGACACGTTTGATTATTCGAACTTCAAGCAGTGAAGGCTTAGATTTAAAGTTTGAACGCTTTCTCCCTGAAGGAGCTGTTAAAGAAAAGGTGAAAGAGGTGGAAAAAGAAGAGGAAAAAGAAGAAGACAGTGATGATGAAGGAGAAATGCAAGAGTCCAGATAATCTGAGTTTTGCATTAATGTCCTTGTCTATACCAAACCTTAGAAGAACCAGTTTGTGACTGCTTACATGATTTATTTCACTCAGACTTGGAGCTGTGCAAGAGCTTGGACTCAACCTCCTTTTAGGCCAAGCAATTTATAAAGGACACACAGAATATTTGGATTTAATATCCAGTCTTGAAGGAGAGTCCACTCCAATGTTCGAGGTAGTAATGAGTTATGAAAATGATCTGTCCTGCAACACCCTTTTCAGTTCATTAAAAAGGACTGCTACCACCCTCAAATACATGAAGCTGTTGCCAGGAATGAAACGTCTATGTTCTGTTGGTATTTGTGTGTCTTGGAAAAACTCCACATTCCTGTGGTAACAAGATGCAAAGGCTGTTGTCTCACATCTTTTATTGTTGCTTTAATAGTGCCATTCATTTGTTTAATCCACATAAGAACTGTCTGTATCATTCCCAAATCCTAGTTTTAAAAATACAGTATCGTGTGAAACAAGATCAGCTGCTAATACAGTGGCTTGTTTTTTGCTTTCTAATTAAGCACAGATTAATTAGATTACCATCCAGATCACTTTTACGGATTTTGCTCAGTTTCTGAGTCTAAGATAGTTACAGCCTTGATGTCTAACCACTCCCAGATAGCAGTGGTCCACAGCAGTGGCTTATCTGATGTGGAAATACTTTTTTTACAGTGTGCCAGAGACAGGTACTGTATTTGTGTCCATAACCAATGATCGATTCTTTATTTCCTGGAAACTTGCCATTGGTCCATGCATCATCATTTTTAGTAGCCCTGGTCTAGAGGATACTGCTGGCCTCTGAAATTTAGTGGCCATGTTCAGCTTAGATCTGGAGATTTTCTCAGTCCACAAACAGGATGGCCTTGGACAAACCGTGGTTTCTAGTCTTGGGCCTTCCCATTTAAAATGAGGGCAGAATATCATGGTATTTAAGCCAGAGGGAGGTGCTGGTAGCTGGTTCTCTGTCTCCAAGCCCTTGTAAGGACTTGTCCTGCGCAAGAATCTAACCAGAAGTATGAGGCAGCAGATGAGCGGGGAGTGTGTAGCCCAGACATAAATTGAAGCCACATTCATATGATTCAGAGCATGGCAGGATACAACCAGTTGGATAAACTAAAACAAACAAACCTAGAAACATGAGTGATCGGAGAAAACAGAAGATGGGAAGCTTGGGCCATTCTGGCATGCAGTGAGATGAGGATTGGGGCTTTGAGGCCAAGACAGGACCAATTTGCAGGGCATGAGATCGCTGAAAAAGACTTTTAGGCAGTGCCAAGTCTTTGCTTTCCCCTTTAACAAAGCTGTTAGATTGAGCGAATGGTGTTAACTTCAGCAATATATAGCCAAGAATTGAGTCGACATTGATACTTTTAGAGCCTTTCCGCCCTACACTGTTACAGTGCTATTATTCTACTTTCAATGTCCTGTGGAATTCTGGGGTTTGTAGTTTACTGAGGCCAAACAGCTCTCCGGCTGAGTATTCTAAATGCCCCTCCCAAAACTGCAAACCTCGGGATTCCATAGGATGTTGAAAGTAGAATAATAGCACCATAACAGTGTAGTACAGAAAGGCCCTTAGATCACCAGATTTGGGGAATTGTGTGCAGACATGTCACTTTAGTTGAAATGCCTGCAGTTGCTGCCTCTCATCAGTATGTGGGGAGAAGGAATTTGCACCTGAACTGCAGATCTGGTTAAAAGTTCATGTTGCTTGATGCTGCTATTGTATGTTCTGTTCATTACAATGAGAGCTGTTGCAGGACTCCCATCCTCTATCCATTCCAATGAGAGGGAAAATGCCTGTAGTACTGACTGAATGTTTGTCTTTTCTGCGTTGAATGTGCCACACAATTGACAATTTCCGTTATCACCTTACTTGAACTTTTGGACAAGATTGTGCTAAATGTTTCCAAACAGTTTTCATTTTAAACCACATCAATATTCAGAATAGGATGAACTTGGAAAACTCTGCTATCACTCCTGAGTGAGTCAGAGGGGTAAACTGTGGCAGTCAGAACAACTGTGATGAAATACTTGTTTTTTGCTTAGTCTTTCCTACTGTTGTGCTGAGTCAGAGGAATCAATTGGAGCAATCGTTTATTTTAAATGTTAACATGACATTCTATTAAAAGAAGAGCAATTGCCTGGATGCTCCCAAAATCCCTATGTTGACGATTTAGGTAGGGAAATCTACTACCATCAGTGCGATCCCACCTGGGTTTTGCATTTGGCTAAGTTCCATCCAATACCCTCTACTATTAAACCAGGTTCTTTTTCTTGAGTAAGTGCCTTGTTTGTCATTTTAAATACTTGATCATGGTTGGAAACATTTATCCAAGTAACCTGCTTCACAGGTGGCTTTGATGATGCCAGCAGAGGTGCCAACCTTGAACCGGGTGTGATGTAATAGAAACCTATCAGATTTCCTTCTACATTTCTAGAAGAATTAATAGGATTGCAGGGATGCCCTAGACATGGATGAGGAGTCGCTGAGGGCAATGCAACTGCTCTGATTGCGAAGGGCAGGCTGCCAAGTATCACAATTTTGTTAATAATTGGTCCCAAGTGGTGCTGCCAGGATACTGTCTGAAATGGGCTCCACAGAAAATACAAAAAAAAACTACAACACACACACACACACACACACACACACAAAACCCCACAAAAGACTAATCCTATTTGATCTGCATTTACTCCCTTGTTTCTGAGCTCATCGAAGGGTGTTGTGGGTATTAAGTGAAACCAGGGAACGTGAGTTGCCATTACTTTGATTCCAGCAGACATATTCGCTCTAATTCATGCTAGTAGTATTCAAAAACCTAGGCATGTTAGTTTGCTTAAGCATAAAAAGATTATAAAGGAATCCTGTAGCCCTTTCGAGACTGAGAAAAATGAATTTCTAGCATAAGCTTTCATGGATTCCAGTCCTCTTCATCAGATGCAGAATATCACTCTTAATTCGTGCATGCGGGCCGGAGGGCATTCTGCCAAAAAGGAAGGAAGAAAGTTGGGCAACTGGAGCCTCATTATTTATTTTAGTTTTTAAGGAAAGGGGGAAAAGGTCTCCTGCTACAGCCTGGTAAACTTAGAGGACTGAAAGAAATGAGGCTATATCTTCCAAGATTTCACAGATGAAAACTGAGATGCATGTGGCCAATAAACTTTTGGCTGTGCTCAAGATGTCAAAAGTTATTAATGAAGAAGAACACGCAAGTGCAGAGAGGCTGCGCCAGTTTGCTTTGCCTGACCTTACTGGAAAGGGCAAGATTGTGATCCTTCTTGCTTCTGATTCTTCTTGAATACGAATTACAAAGGGGGAAAGTGGGGCATTTTAAAGCAACTGAAAAAAGTGGGATGATAAGATGAATCAGAACTGTCCCTGCCAAATCCGGGTAGTTGTAGGGTATGTGTGGAATGACCACGGAGCGGGAGAGAATAATCTGTGACTTTTTGCTTCCCCATCCCTTTCGGAGGGCATGGGACTGTTTTGTGTGTCTTGTCTTTTTTTTAAAAAAAAAAAAACTTTCATTTTTAGCATATATGGAGAGAGCTGGCAAAATTGGAACTCCATTTTCCTTCTGTGAACATGAGTTTTGGTATTCGGGGCTCCAACCCAGATTTTGCCTTGTACTAAGTTTTTTTCAGTGAGTTTATCTTATCTTTTTTCTTTGTCTTTTTCTTTGTGATTGAGCAATATCCTGTTGCAGCTATTTGGTTACTAGTCAAGCCCCCCGGGTATCCATTTTGGGGGTGTGTGCTTGTGCTAATTTCACATATTTCCAAATGTGTTTCCAGAGGCTGGAAATCTTGTGGCAACTGGTCAAGGCCTGACTCTCCTGAAGATACCTTTGAAGAAAGCTGAATTGCTAACCTGTTCTGCTTTCAGATTCTGCCATTTTATCATGCCGGTGGATATTGTCTTGATTGTGTTTATCCCTGTATTTGCTAACCATTGTGAGTTTCCTTGTAGAAACAAATTATTTTCCTAAAATAAACTCAAACTGATGACTGGCTTCTCATCAAGAAACACCCAGAAATTCAGTTTTGTTCTCTAGCCATCATATAACGTTAGTTCAGTCTTCACTGGTCCTTGGAAGCATAACTAAACTGCATTTGAAGGCTCAGGTGCATGATTGAAAAATAGCCAGTATGTCAAAATTTGGGAGATTCTTCACTGAAAGGAATACCCTTTCTAAAGCTATCTCAATTAGCAGTCAGCGTTAACGATAACTCAGAATTGAATCAACTGCATGATCATTTAGTTTGATTAAATTGGTTTGGGAAAAATTAGGACCCAAACTGGACTTGACCCAGCTGTATCTGTACATAATTGTTTGTGTACTGAGGTTGCAGATGTGCATCACACACGTCACCTCAATTATATTTGCATCCCAACTTTCCGCGTTTCAATTTTATCCCTGTAACAACTCAGAAACTGAAATTGTGAGCTAAATAGCTGAGTGGTTGTTCTCGTGTATTCAGTCACTTCGGGTTTTTTTTAATACTGCTCTCCCACAAGAATGTGCCCATAACAGCTTATAATATGTCAAAAAAGCAATAAATAACTTTAAATTCCACAAGTTCACTGTGTACGAGAAGAACACCATAGTGCATGCATACACTGTCTGAACAGGCAATCACACTCTCTCGGCCTCATAGGAGAGCAAAGGTGGCAAGCCACCTCTGAACAAATCTTGCCAAGAGAATCCCAAGGCTTAGGGTCACCATAAAGCCAGAAATGACCTGAAGGCACACAGCAACAAATGTAATGAAACACTCCTGCCACGAGATGGTGCCCATCCTCTACATAGCGCAGCTCCTTTTCTGTCATTGGCATTAAATCACACGTAATTCACTGATGAAGGGCCCAAACAATTAAAGCCAAATAAGTGATGCAAGATGAATCTTGTTCTGTCCAAGAAGATAGCTCTTTGAATGTGTGCACAGTGTTCTGAAAGCTATGCATGTTTAGTTTCACGTAGTGTAGAATTGACTAGTGGCTGTAGAACACAGCATCTGCAAATGTTTCATTTCTAAATATCCAAGGTTCTAGCCCTTAGGGCTTACCAATGTATCCTCTCGAAGCGCGGTGTTGACAAATCGTAAACTTTATGTGTATTCAAGAGTAGGACATACAGGTGTCGGGGTAAAAAAACACACCATTAATTTAATTCCGTCATTGGTAATTTGGCTGGACAGAGTGCAATGCATGCCTTGTTTAGGATCAGGGTGTCTTGGGTTCGAATCCTCATTCAGGCATCGAATTCCCTGGATGTTGAGCCAGCTTCTCTCTCAGTTTATCTTACCTCTCAGGATTGTTATAAGGTGGCAAAAGGGAAACCATCTTTACAGCTCTGAGGTCCTAGGAAGACGGGCAGGCAAGAGAAGGAAGGAAGGAAGGAAGGAAGGAAGGAAGGACAGACAGAAGACGGAAGGAAGGTTAAAATATTAGTAATAAAATAACCCATTTTGTGCTTATTTTCTCCCAGCCAAAATGTAACTATATATATATTTTTTTAAGTAGAGCTTTTTACCCAGTGAAGGAAACATCAAGAGAGTAATCATATATGGCAGCTTTTATAGATTTGCCTTATGATTAAATATGATATGGATGAATAATTTCAAAGCAGGGTGCCGGGGATGATGCTCTTTGTTTTAGATTAAACCCACATATGTCAGAAAAGGCATTGACGGAAAAGAGATGTTATTCTTGGGCTTGTTAATGCACTTTGCAATCTCTTTTTTCATTTGTTTTTCGTAGATCTTGTTAGCACAGGCAGATACCCTTCCCTTGTGTTCAAATTCTGATCCTTTAGTCCAGGAAGGTTATGGAGATATACATACACTTGACTCCATTTTTTGGAAAAATTACAGAATTGTAGAGTTGGAAGAGACACCAAGAGCCATCAAGTCCAACTCCTTGCCAGTCTAGGGAGTCTACAGCTAAAGAACCCTTGAGAGGTAGCCATCTAACCTCTGTTTAAAAACTTTCAGTGAAGTAGGCCATTCCGCTGTTGAATAGCTCTTACCACCAGAAAGTTCCCTCCTAGCCTCACAATAAATATGGCAGGTAAGTTAAACAGGGTGACAATTCTGCTGAGAACTGCAGCCTCATTTTTCATGGATTCTGGTCTATCTGTGGCCATTTCTTTGCTGGTATTCTCCAAAACTAATTCCCACTGTGCACCCATTCACAAAACACTTTGATTCTTACTATATGCAGGGTCTTCTTTGGGTCAGTTAGGCTGATTGAAATGCCCTCTTCCTGCTTCTAATCTGCACTCCCCAAAAAGTTCTACTGAGTAATGAACTATTTTGGTTTAACTTTTCCCACTTAAAATAAAATAAAACAAAACTATCTTGCAGGCACCAGATGTTACATTAGAATTGGCCTTGAGCTGACCCATGATACTGAGTACATGGGTTTGTCAAATGTTTAGCAGTCTCTAAATTTCTGCCTGTACAAGCTACCCTACATTTGGGACTTCAAATCTATTAATACTGCTTTTTAAAAAGACCGAATCGGATTACAACGGCTAAGGTCACTGAAGCAAAAACTGCGCACACTTGTTCCAAACTATCTGTCAAAGAGGGAAAAAATTTTGCATAACAGATGGAGAAAGGTCTCTTTATTTTTAATGGGGCAAAAGGAATTTATATAAGTAGGCCATACTCTTCTTAGATTCTCCAACATGACAATCTAGCCTTTAAAATTATAGTTTATAGCCAAGGCGATTCTCGGCTGCATCAATAGGAGTATGGTGTCTAGATCGAGGGAGGTACTGGTACCACTCTACTCTGCTTTGGTTAGACCTCATCTTGAATACTGTGTCCAGTTCTGGGCACCCCAATTCAAGAAGGACATGGTCAGGCTGGAGCAGGTCCAGAGGAGGGCGACCAAAAGGGTGAAGGGCCTGGAAGCCAAGCCCTATGAGGATAGACTTAGAGAGCTGGGTATGTTCAGTCTGCAGAAGAGAAGGTTAAGAGAGGACATGATAGCCATGTTTACACATTTGAAGGGATGCCATGTAGAGGAAGGAGAGGGCTTGTTTTCTGCCGCTCCAGAGACCAGGACAAGGAGCAATGGATTCAAGCTGCAGGAAAGGAGATTCCACCTGAACCTCAGGAAGAACTTCCTGACAGTCAGGGCTGTCCGGCAGTGGAATCTGCTGCCTCGGAGTGTGGTGGAGTCTCCTTCCTTGGAGGTTTGTAAGCAGAGGCTGGATGGCCATCTGTCAGGAGTGCTTCGAGGGTGTTCCTGCATGGCAGGGGGTTGGACTGGATGGCCCGTGTGGTCTCTTCCAACTCTACATTTCTATGATTCTATGATAGTTAATATAGATTGAGACCCACACTGGTGTAGTGATTTGAGCATTAGACTAAGACTGGAGAGCAGGGTTTGAATCCTGGCCATGAAAACCCACACTGGATGATGTTGGTCAAATCACGCTTTCTCAGCCTTAGAGGAATCATCATAGAATCATAAAATCATAGAGCAGGCAAAAGTAATTAATGGGGAAGAACACACTAGCTGAGAAAAGCTGTAGAAGTTTGCTTTTGCCTAAGGCAACAGGGAAAGGCAAGAACTCAGTTCTCAGCAATTGAAGTAAGCTGAGGACAAAGGGGGAAAGTGAGGGAGGAGAGAGAGAGTGGGACATTTTAAAGGCAGCTGAAAAAGTGGGATGACAGAGGCCATTTCCGCACTAGACTGTTATAGCGCTATTATTCCGCTTGCAACATCCTATGGAATCCTGGGGTTTGCAGTTTCGGGAGGGGCCAGATGGCCCCTCCCGAAACTGCAAACCCCAGGATTCCATAGGATGTTGCAAGCGGAATAATAGCGCTATAACAGTCTAGTGCGGAAATGGCCAGAGGAATGTTTGGGACTGCCCCTGCCAAGTCAGAACCGCTGGAGGATATGTGATGGCTGTGTTGGAAGCAACGAGTTGTGTGAACATTCAGTGCTAATAAAGTAATTGTTACTGTCAGGATTTTGGCAATTAGGTTTCCTCTGACCTCACTGTCTATGATCCCTTCCCTAATTGTGTGTAGCCTGTATATTTTAAAGTAAAATCAGGTGCTAGCCTTGTTAGGCTGTCACAAGAAAAACAACAGTCTAATCACATCTTAAAAGCGGAGTAATTTTATTTGTTGAGAACCAGCATGGCGTAGTAGTTTGAGCGTCGAACTACAACTCTGGCGACCAGTGTTCGACTCCCCACTCAGCCACGGAAACCCACCGGGTGACCTGGGGTGTGTCACACACTCTCAGCTCCAGAAAACCCCCACAATAGGTTCCCTTCAGAGTTGCCATGAAGTTGGAAATGATTCGAAGGCATACAATAACAATTTTGTCGCCACTAATGTTTTGTGACTGGAGACTCCTTCTTCAGATAAAATAATTGACAACAGGAATAAACTTCAAATTCTGCATATCAAATTTAAGTATACATAGCCATCACGAATAATTGCTAACGTGTAGGATGTCGCGTTATATCTTTACCTCTAAAGTGTGGACTGCATCGGGCAAGGGAGGAGGACTAAGAATTCTTGGGACAGCAGCAGAGATTTGTTGTGGGTTGGTCTTTAATTTTTTTCCAGCGAAGTCCCGAGGAAGATTCCTTGCCTAACAATTCTGTTTGTGTTAGGAGGAACTCTGCTGCAAGGGCCACCGGTGGTAAATTGCCCTCAGAAGGGAGAGATTTTCCTCAAAAGTGCAACAAAGAAGGAAAAGATTATGTTTCCCCTCTAAGCCTGCCCTGATCCCATTAACTATCAGTAACCTCCTTGCATTGGACGCAATTTGCATTAAAGGAAACCCTACACATGGGATGCAAAGATGCATTTAATACCACGTCAGTTAATGCTACACACCATCTATAAAACCCTGGCCTTATTTGGGCCCAGTAGCTGATATGATCAAGTTGTATAATGCCAAGTGCTGCTCCAGGAACTTCCAGCCCTTATGGGTCAGATTAAACTGCTAAAACCTTCCCTGGAAAGAGAAGGGGAAGGCATTTCAGAAAGCTCTATCTGCATACCCCCCATGCCATGCTCAAAATTCATAGCGGAAACATTATCCAGGCCAGAGCGATGATAGCATGTTCTCCTTATATACAAAGAGAGATTAGATTTCCTGTTTCCAAACAATTGGAATTAAGACCCCCCTCAACAGCTGCTTGTTACTTATTTTTAAATGTACCGCATGCAGTGAAAAGCAACACATGAACATCCATACAGAACACTCATCTGAAGTCTTCAAGGAATCAGTCCTTTGCCTAAACCCAAATCGCTATCTTTTCAAGATACTTAAACTGGAGTACTTTTCTTTTCTTCTTCTGGCCTTAAGAATATTTCATGCTAACATTCTAATAATAGCCCAGTGCTCCATGTCTTGCACGAGATACATGGCTCACGATCCAGTTCCAGGTGCAGAGTTGGGGAGGGGGCTGAAATTCCTAGGATCTGCTAGCCAACAACATCAAAAGCTCATACGTTTTTTGCTGCTGCTTCCACCAAACCTCCGTGGCAAACTGGGAAGGGAGCAGACTAGAAAAGTGACCAAAACCGGGTCATACATGGCCTGCTGGCCACTTCTGGCTCATCCTTGATCTAGTACCTGCTGAGTGGTCTTCACCAACTGAATGAGGCTGTTTGAATACAACGCACAGGGGCTTTGGTGGATCGGCATCATCAGGCATTTGTTGAAGCTTCTCACTGCCACAACCAAAGACCCCTGGCTCTTCTGGAGCATCACCTTTCTGTCACTACCAGTTTAAGTAGCGACAGGAGGAGGAGTAATAGTTTCTGCTTATGTGCCGTTCAACATTTCCCAGAAGAAAATTGGGTCACATTTGGCCAAGCAACATCAGAGTGTGGTCAAACATTAGTAATGGGAACCAACACACAAGCTAGAAGGGGCCGCAGCAGTCTGCCGTTGCCTAAACCTATGGAGAAAGGCAAGAGTCTGCCTTCTCCTTCCCCCTGGTGAGTTTATTTATTTATCTTTATTTATTTACTGTATTTGTATGCCGCCTTTCTCCCAAAGTGGGACCCAAGGCAGTCAGTTAACTCAGTACGAGCTACTTTGGCATGCTGACCTCAGTCTGCAGCAACTGAGGACAATGGGGGAAAGTAGAAGGAGGACGGAGAAACTGGGACACTTTAAAGGCAGCTGAAAAAATGGGATGATAAAGGATTAGTCAGGACAGTTGAGGCTATGTGCTTACCTTTTCTTCTCCTGTTTTGCCGCTGAGCAGACTGGACCCAAAAGAAGTGAACAGGTAGCAGTGAAGGTAGTACTGAGGTTAAAGCTGTTTGGAAAATCTCTCCCCTCTCCACAATAGCATCTTGCTGTCCTTCCCCACGCATGGAATTGATACTGTCTGTATTTTCCCCATATGCCTCCCATAGCAGTGTTTTCAGCATGCAGCCTGTATAATCTGACTGAAGTTTGCAGAGAAGAATGAATAAAGAACCTGCAGAAAGACTCCTTACCTCTGCTCATGAAGTTGTTATTGCTGGATGTGTGTGTGTGTGAGAGTCTTGTGTGTTTCCACAAAACTTTTGATGGGTTTATACGTAGCTTGCAGATCTCAATAGTGAACAGCTTTTTCTTTTTTTACTTTGAAGATTCCTGTGCCAAAATAATTAAGTTAAAAATACTGAGTAAGGGAAACTTCACAGATTAATTAATGGCTGATAGTAATGCGGGAAAAGAATTGCACTCCAGACAAAAGGGGAATGATCGGCTTTGACCAGCTCTTGGTAAAGTGCTGAACAAGGCCCTTTTGTGAAGGCTGAGGTTCTGGCTCATTGAAAGTGATCACCTACCTGGCTGACATTTCAAAAAATAAATAAATAAAAGAGGTTTTATGTGTCGAGCTTACATTGTTTGCTGCTGATAATTTATTGATCCGAGTATTGCAAGAGAGCTGTATACATGTTTCAGGACCGGTTCCAGCTACTTGAAGTCTTAAAATAACTTTGTGTAAAAAGGGCCTCCAAGTGAGAGCTCCAAATGCTCAGGATTTCTGCCAGCCATTCCCTGCAAGCACAAAACTCCACATCCACCTCTAGCTCTATTTGTGTATGGCCATTTCCGCACTAGACTGTTATAGTGCTACTATCCCACTTTCAATATCCTGTGGAATCCTGGGGTTTGCCATTTTGGGAGGGGCCTCTGTAGCCAGTATAAAATTGGAAAGAAGAGGAACCAAATCTGTGGCTTTTGAGTCTATCTGGATGTACCCTTAATGAAGCATCTTGTGTTGAGTTTCTCCACTTGTTTTTACCATTTGGGCCTGCCAGTCCTAATTACAAGCCATTTTAAGCGAGAATTGAAGAACAAAGCAATCTTTCAGAGTATTTTGGAGTACCTTGAAAATACAGGCAACCATTTATTCTTGTTCAGGACCTAGTTTGTTATGGGTGCTTCTTCATAATAAACTGGAAAGCTGGTGTTTTGCTTCAACTAATATGTAAAATTCATTCTCCTCTTCCCAATCCTGCTATTCTTAGCTGTAGGGCCTGTGGCATGTTTGTTAGCCTAGCTAAACCGCCAACCAGTCTGCAGAGCACCTCTGACAATTCTGTTCCCTGGCCAACTGAAATGTTTCCGATTATTTGGTGCCATCACATTAATTCATCCAAGTGTCAGCGGCTTCGCTTCCACAAGCAGGATAGCGTGAATTATCTCTTGTCTTATGCATTGTGGAGTATACAGCTTTCCAGCAGGAGGAGTACTCTGGCCATGTAGCTGCCTCCATGTGCCTTTTGTACAGCCTGTAAGAGATCCAAAACTCCTCCAAAGGATTTGCAGAAAGGAGTGGAAGTAGTAATTCTGGGAACTAGAGCTGCCGGTTCAGGATCGTCCTGAGGTTTCAAAGCCGAAAGCAGAGAGCTAGAGACACCCCAATGATGTCATTAAGCGTTATGCATTACGTCTCAACCACAAGTTGCTCAGCTTCTCATTTGAACGCACAGAGGCGGAACATATTTTGTTCTTCGGAAATTAAAACTTAGCTAAAGAGGTGAAGCGGGGGGATTATTCCTTCTCACTTGCTTATGGAGACCAGAATAAGGAACATTTAGGCCATTTCTGCACTACACTCTTATAGCGCGATTATTCCACTTTCAACATCCTATGGAATCCTGGGGTTTGTGGTTTCGGGAGGGGCCGGCTGGCCCCTCCCGAAACCGCAAACCCCAGGATTCCATAGGATGTTGAAAGTGGAATAATCACTCTATAAGAGCGTAGTGCGGAAATGGCCTTAATCTAGTCTATTTGCTTCTAGTCTAAAGGTGGATGCAGAGCTAAGTAGAGGGTGAGCCTTTCTCCACAACTGCAAGGAGGGAAAGAGGAAGCTAATTAAAAAAATTACATAGACCTCCCCCCAGTATCTTTGCAAATTGGAGCAACAAATGAGTTAAGGCTTGCAATCTGTGACAAGCTGCAGCTCTATTAGCTGAGCCGGACAACTGCACACAGCCCTTTCCTCTTGCCTGGAGATGAGCCCTCCAAAACTGGAGCCATAGTGCCAGGCCCTGAGATCTCACAACCCTAATGAGACTTTAGTTTACATTTACCAGCAACAGCTATTCCAGGTGTTGGCGACAGTGATGATGATGAAACTAGAAGGTATGCCCCTTCTCCACTTTTCACTGTGTGTGTAACACGGGGGGCTTTCTGCACGACACTGTTATTGTGCTAATATTCCACTTTCAACCTGCTGTGGAATTCTGGGGTTCGTCGTTTCCTGAGGCCCAAGAGCTCTCTGGCTGAGAATTTTAAATGCCCCTCCCTAAACTGCAAACCCTAGGATTCCACAGGCTGCATCAATAGGAGTATGGTGTCTAGATCGAGGGAGGTACTGGTACCACTCTACTCTGCTTTGGTTAGACCTCATCTTGAATACTGTGTCCAGTTCTGGGCACCCCAATTCAAGAAGGACATGGTCAAGCTGGAGCAGGTCCAAAGGAGGGCGACCAAAATGGTGAAGGGCCTGGAAGACATGCCCTATGAGGATAGACTTAGAGACCTGGGTATGTTCAGTCTGCAGGAGAGAAGGTTAAGAGGGGACATGATAGCCATGTTTAAATATTTGAAGGGATGCCATGTAGAGGAGGGAGAGGGCTTGTTTTCTGCCACTCCAGAGACCAGGACAAGGAGCAATGGATTCAAGCTGCAGGAAAGGAGATTCCACCTGAACCTCAGGAAGAACTTCCTGACGGTCAGGGCTGTCCGGCAGTGGAAGATGCTGCCTCCATGGAGTGTGGTGGAGTCTCCTTCCTTGGAGGTTTTTAAGCAGAGGCTGGATGGCCATCTGTCGGGAGTGCTTTGAGGGTGTTCCTGCATGGTAAGGGGTTGGACTGGATGGCCCGTGTGGTCTCTTCCAACTCTACATTTCTATGATTCTATGATTCTATGAATAATAGCACTTATAACAGTGTTGTGAGGAAAGGCCCTTAGCTTCAGGAACTGTAAGTACCATACTTGCACACTATCAAACTGTTACTGTTAAAGTTCTAACCCCACCGTAACAGCAGAAGATCAGACCACCAGTCACAGCTACAGAGGAGCACCCTTGGGGGATGTCCAGAACATCGAGTCTATTTGGCATCAGGAGGGGCTATGATAAGCCTTATTGTTGTTTGAGGCTTGAGAGTCCCCCCAGGTTACTCATTTTCCTGTTCAAGCTGCTATCAGTCACTTATTACCTCTGCCAGCATAGCAACCTTTGAAACATTTGAATTTTGAACGGCACCAACGTCATTGTGGAACTGCACATTTTCCCCCAAAGTGCACGTTTTATATCTAGTTGCACATTTTAAAACATTACCAGTTTTCTGATAAACACAGTTTATTATGACTTCTAAATACTATTGCTCTGCGTGTATGAGAGAAAGAGAGGTTGAAACTAAAGCCTGACAATAATTTTAGCTGCAGGAATCCAGAGATGCTCAACCTCTGCTTAGCTTGTAATACCAGCCAAATATGATATGTTGAAATGGAGGGAGAAAATGCCCATTAAAACCCTTCCATGCCATTGCTATAAAATTTCATTCCCCGATACAGTAAATCCATACCAATAACCTTGTAATGAAGTGAGTTCAGTAATTACTCATGAGAAAGCTGGTTCATTTCAGAAGATTTAGAAATCACCATATAGCAGTCCAACGTGCAAATGTATTAGGAAATTTGACTGCATTATTGAAGGTTATGGTCAAGGACACTAGTTTCTCACACGCTGCTTTAGAAGTAACACCATCAGTGTCAATTCCTGCTTGCTTTTCACCTGTTCTACCTGTATATTTGCAAAGAAATAGCAAATACCAGAAACATACAGTTGAAGACTGCAGGGAAAGAGGAAGACAGCATTCCAAGCAGTTTGATTTAATCGAGGAAGCCATGGCCCTGAGTTTTCAAGACCTGAGTGTGCCGGTTCATGACCAGGGCTCTTGGAGGTTTCTAATTCATAGGGTTGCCTATGAATTAGGATATTGACAAGCTGGAACGTGTCCAGAGGATGGTGACCAAAATGGTAAATCTTGTCCTGTGAGGAGCAGCTTTGGGAGCTGGGTATGTTTAGCCTGGAAAAGAGAAGGGTAAGAGGTGACATGATAACCATGTTTAAATATTTGAAGGGATGTCATACAGCAAGCTTGTCTTCTGCTGCTCCAAAGACTGGGACATGGAGCAATGGCTTCACACTACAAGAAAAGAGATTCCACCTAAACATTAGGAAGACCTCCGTGACTGTTAAGAGCAGTACAAAAGTGGAATGTGCTGCCTTGGGGTTTGGTGGAGTCTTCTTCTTTGGAGGTTTTTAAAGGGAGGCTGGATGGCCATCTGTTCGGAGTACTTTGATTGTGTATTCCTACATGGTAGGGGGCTGGACTGGATGGCCATTGTGGTCTCTTCCAACTCTATGATTCTATGAAATGAAAGACAACTTGATAATAAATAACAACAAACAAACAGTTAATGTGTCCTATCCCCCTAACATGCTAATTTACTACCTGCATGCTGTTGATTTTTTTAAACAGAACATGTAAAAATATGAGTCATGCCTACGAGTGGACCGAAGTGATTGCAAATCCAATGTTCTTTACCATATTAGCGGTAAATTAGACATAATGAGGAATCCATGTGTATTTTCATCCACACTTGTCCCATTCATGTATAAGCAGGGCAGACAATAGTCTGAACAGAGAGTGGGACATGTCACCCAGAAGTGATGTGGTGAGGTTCTACCTCCTGTTGAGGCCACAAGCTACCGGTGCACATGAGGCTGATCTGGGGGATGTACTATTCTTTCACTGGAAAGAAACGTGTGAGTAGGAGAAGCAGAACCATCATCCCTTCCCCTCTGGCCCTTCAATTTCTCCCTGCCCTCTTCTGGTTCCGGAGTGAGTAAGGAAAATTGCTTAAAGCGGCAGAGTACAGTGGTTTGATATGGGAGGCTGAGCTAGTCCTGTCATGAGGCAGAGTGAAGCAAGCATCTCCTGCAGCAGATCTGCGATATCATGAAAGGGCAGCAAATTTTCAATTATTTAATTTATTGTTGTTATATTTTTAGCTGGGATAGGTGAAAAACCATTTGTGGCATTTACTGCCTCAGTTGGCTTTAAATAGTACAGTCATTTACAGGTTTGACTTCCTTGGATTTGATTATTTGTGATTTTTTTCAATCCCCCTTCCTGCCAACTTCAAGCACTTCTTTTCCAGAGGAACCTTCCCTCTCAGTGGCTCCAATTAGGCTGTGCAGTCTTTAAACACCTGCCTCTGGTCCTCCTCTTCCTCCTCTACCAGCTGTTGCCTGTCCAGCTAAGGATGGATTGCAGCCGGATTTCTCACCACCATAAACCCTTTCCCAAGGAAACCCAAGGAAGGAGTTGGGAGAGAGAGAGAGAAAAATATAAGGCCATCATGCTGACCTACTCCCTTTCCCTGACCTGGTTTGGACCTTGTGTGCCTATTTTTCACACACATACACATTTTGATATTTGTATTTTTCTTCATTTTTGCAGGGGTCCTGTGCCCCTAACCCTAGCAAATGTGGAAGGCCAACTATATTACTTTGGGCTGGATTAGGACAGTCAGAGTGAAAACTGGAGAGGGCTCCTGTACCTTTGAAGAGGAAACTGCAGCTATGGAGTCCTGGGATTCATAGTTTGATGAGCTCCTTGGAGCTCTTGGTGAGACAGCTCTAGTGCTGTAGTTCAGGGGATTGGTATGGAGCTACTATGAATCCCAGGATTCCATAGATTGGAGCCATGCCAGTTACAGAGGTATCAGACCACCATAACTGTGCAGCATAAATACACCCTGGGACAGGGTATCCTAGAATGCAGCAGGAAATTGGATCCTCCTCCAGGCCACCATTTTGTTTCCTGTTCCCTGAACTCTACGAACATGGGAAGCTGCCTTATCCTAAATCAGAGCCTTGGTCCATCTACCCTAATATGGTTGCCTCTGACTACAACAATGGCTTTTTGGGTATCAGGTAGGAATCTTTATAGGTAGCTTCACTATCTAAATAAAAAACCAGAATTGACCCTGGCTAGCTTCTAAATACAAGTAAACTTAGGCCATTTCTGCACTACTGGTAGTGCTATTATTCTACTTTCAACATCCTGTGGAATTCTAAGGTTTGCGGTTTGGGGGGGGCATGTAGAATTCTCAGCCAGAGAGCTCTTTGGCCTCAGTAAACTACAAACCCCAGAATTCCACAGGACATTGAAAGTGGAATAATAGCAGTGTAGTGCAGAAATGGCCTTAGACAGTTGAGATTGGTGATTACACCCCGCTTGGCTGCAGTTGGTTGACACTTGGAAGCTGCCATAGGCTATAGGTTTGTTTACACATACACAGTACTGGTGAATTTGGTAGATGGACCAATCACCTGATTTGGTATAAGGCATCTTCTGTGACTAAGATCTTCTATGAAGCCCAGTATTTTTTTTGCTGGGTTTCCCTTTCTGATCTCATATGCAGCCCCATCTGATCATACAGGGTCACACCTCCATGGCCAGTGCGATCCCAGGTATTAACCAGTTTTTCAGTTTCACAGCTAGAAGAAGACCTGTCAGCTTCTTATATATCTTATACTTGCTGGAAATCTGGGATGGGGATGGCTCTTCTTTTCCCTGGCTGCAGTAGCTGGGTCATGCACGGGATTCTCCTGCCACCACTAGCCACTAATTGGCTGGGGGAGTGTGTACTAGTGCCATCAACTAGGCTTATCCATGGAGGTTATTGTGCAAGGAGGTACTGGATTTTCTTCTGCAACCACCCTGAAAGGACATATGCCAATGTAACAGGAGGTTATGCCAGTAAATACCACTAACAGGGTGCTGGTTGATTCCCCAGCAGATTACTCTTTTTCACACAACCTGGGTTGTGGAAAATCTAGCACATACAGATGTTGTTACACTGCAACAGCTGTCTGCTGGAGACCACTCAACTGGTGGTAAGTCATTGTGGAAACTCTGTTTCAATAAAATCTGGAAGATGAATGGTTTTTCATCCCTAATGTTAACGATCATGATCATGATTAATGTTTAGTTTGGTCCTCCTTTTGTCTAATGGCTTTTTTGTGGTCTACTGTAGAACATCCCAAAGGCTGAGAAAGCGTCAAACGCTGAAGCATGCTTTTGAGAATGTACCTCCCCCTGCAACAATGTAAACAGGATGAAGGTGCTCGTTCTGTAAACTGTGATCACTTGCACAGGTTAGTCCCAGTTGAAATCCTCTCTCTTCTTCTGGTTTGTAATTAAAGGCACTGCTAATCTATCATGCTTCCTCTTGACACCCTCTTAAGCTATACCTGGAGCAGATGGACATTAATAACAGCCAAACCTCTGATTAGATGTTGCCAGGAGGATACGCAGCCCAGGGACCTATGATTGGAAAACCATTTCAAAGGCAGGGGTGCCATTTTATGCTGCTGGTTTTGTTTTGTTCCCCTTTAGAAAGCTATGAATTAGGAGAGCACAATTGCCGCTTGTGGCAATGACAGACAAGACGCTTATCTTGAATTACTGCCCTGTGCCAAGGAAAACACCTGAACAAAAGAGGATTTTGCTCAGTTTCCAAAGGAACTGCTGTTTGCTTTAGAAACCTTTTGCCATTAAAGCCAAACATCCTCTGCCATTGAAGAGCTTGGCAGGTGGGTCTTAAGTGACATGTTTGCTGGTGGAGAGACATGCGTTGGCCATTCTTCCCACACAGTTGACAACAATGACTTCTTGTTCCCTGATCCTATTCCTGCTAGTTCCGCTCTTTTCAGAAGAAGTTGACACCACCACAATCCAGCACACGGGGAAGGTTCTTTTGCACAAATACGCTCCACAGATGTTGCTGTCAATCTTGTCTCTTCCCCAACATATATCTATATGATACACATTTGTAAAAATGCATGCATCATGCTCACAGCTTGGGAATGTACATTTTTTTTTTTTTGGATGAAAATTCCCTGCATTCTGGCTGGCAGATTCTGGGAGGTGTAGTCCAGAAAGAAACTTTTCTGCATTCTGCACACATTACCTGTTTAGGTGTGTAACAATACTGTTGAAGTGCATACCTAATAATGAAGGTATGCAGTGGATTTTAGACAAGCTAGAAGCAAGGCAGAGGGCAACAAGAAAGCACAGAGGGAAATATTCAGAAACCAAACACTTGTCTTTACTCCACACTAAGAAAAACTTAATTCTACAGCCTCTATCAATCCTGCAGAGGGATCAAATTTGCATTATTTCTCCAGTTTTGCATAAACCATTTGGAGGATTTGTAATTATTTTGCATAATTTGTTTTGACATTAATGCATTCTGTTCTTTACTAGTCACAGTTTGTGCGTGCCCACACAGGCAAGGAGAAATACTGAGACCATGCTCAAATCTGCTACAATTCTTATTCAGTGCCCTCCATACACCTTCTACTCCTAATTAACAGCCAGGAAGATGTAGTGGTTTGAGCGTTGGATTACGACCATGGAGACCAGGGTTTGATTCTTCACCTAGTTATGGAAACACACTGGGTGACCTTTGGTGCATCACATACTCTCAGCCCCAGAAAATCCTGTGATAGGTTCGCTTTGGGGTTGTCATAAGTCAGAAACAACTTGAAGGCACACAACAGCAATACTTATAAAAGAGGCCTAAATACCCTGCAGGCACCAGATCCAGTCTGATTTTGGAAGCTAAGCAATATCAGCCCTGGTTAGTACTTGGATGGGAGACTGCCAATGAATACCAGCTGCTGTAGGCTATATTTCAGAGGAAAGAACTGGCAAAGCCACCTCTGAGTATTCCTTGCCTAAGAAAACCCTATAAAATTCATGGCGTCTCCATAAGTCAACAGGCAACCTGAAGGTGCGCGCACACACACACACACACACCTGCATGTAAATTTATATAGTTACACTGCATAGGACCAGTATAAGACTGATTTACATTCTCAAGTGGGAAGAAGAAAGATGTCATACATCTGTACTGGGACTATCCTACTTCAGACTGCAGGTGGAGCACTGCATGAATAAATGTTTTTGCATATCAAAAGCTCTCTGACTGCTCAAGTTTGGGGAAAGGTCCAGAGCACTGGTGGTAGTGAATATATATCCTCCTCGGAAAAGCATTCAAGTTTGTGATTCCCCAGTTGCATTCTGAAGTGGGATGTTCCCAGGGGACTTATACTGTGTATTTTCTTTGCCGGAAAGGTAGATCAGTTCTAAGACAGCCTGGGATCAAACTGAATTCTTGGATTCTTCACATTTACAAAGAAGGCCTTTGCCAGACTGGTATAAAGAAGTATGAGTTCTCATAATATAAGCTCCCTAGCTTTTGCTGGTGGTTGTCACTTGCTCGTCTGCTCATTCCATTCATTTTGTGGGCTGTTTCTAGATATGTTTTGGATCTGCACTCGGGCTCCGCAAGTTTTGCGTTTAAACTCAGGCATGGTTTACTGAGACAGTTCTATGGTCTGAAGGGCAAAACTCTGAAATTTTTAAAATAAATCTATACCTCAGTTAACAAACCCTCTGACAAAAAAAGCCCCTATTTATAAAGTCTTTTTATGTATTTCCATCCTCGCTTTTCTTCCTTGTCCTCTGTCTAGCTGGCAGTTTTAGTAGCATTAGTACTGGGAGGATGATGAAAGAGGGCTGACATCAGGTTTCAGCAGTGTGTCTGCAATAAACAGTGCAAATAAAAGCTTGAGCTGGGTAATAAAGGGATTCTGCTCTAGCTGATCCTACTGCAGCTGTGCATGTCTGTCTGCAACAAGCAAAGTAAACTGCAACTGTCTCCAGAATCCCTCTCAGGACATGTTGAAGACCAAAACAGAGAGAAAAGGGGAAAGCAGATGAGCCACTGTTACCATACCCTACATGCCCCCTCCCCATCCTGCGGGATGTGCTATTTTCATAACCGGACATATTTATGTCTAAAAACATGACCAAGGGCATGCTGACTGGAAAGCTTGTTGCCAGGTCAAGCTGACCTAAGATGTGGTCGGTCATAAATTCGGAGAGGATTCGGCATGAACCCTGATGCTAATGGGTTTATGCTAATCCTTTCAACACCTCAGACTCTGTGTACTCCCGAACAAAATAGAGGATGAACTGGCCAGGTGAAGCAATCAGGGACCATCCCTTGATCTTGCCCTAGAGATCCTTTCTATATCCCCTACTAGCCCGAACATTAAGAGATTGTCATGACTCCCATCAATGTTTCATCACTCCGGGGTAAGGCAATCAGCCCATTCCAGACTCCTTAGTCAGTCCTAGGAAAACCATTACGGCTTTGCCAGAACATCTCTTCAAGGTGTGAAATGTGGTATAAAAATCCTAGCTTTGAACCCAGCCTTTAGTACGTTGAACGTAATATGTTGTGTGTGGTGTTCTAGACTGCCACTCCTCTGTGCTACCCTCAGATGCTGTGATCCTTTCTTCAGGACTGGTAACTGTCACCCTTTCCACCCAATCTCTGTCTGTCCGACCTTTCCTGCCTCACTTTCCGATAGCCTTGTGTGGTTCTCAAGAGTGTCTGATTTCTTGTGTGTTTATTGATTCTAATAAAATACTTTCTTAACTTTAACTGGAGTCCTCTCTACAGTTAGTACTCATATACATAGGTGAAAAGCTCCTGCTTTTACCCTCCTCTTGCAGGCCTCCTTTGAGCTCTAATTCCCCCAAATTCTAAGGAGATGTTGGCATTGCGGGTGGACCCCAATGTCCCTCACCTCTTAGGGTAACACCTGTCTCATCAGCTACCCCCATTATGTTAAAGAAGCATAGATCTATAACTGTCGCAGCAAAAGTGGACAGCATAAGAAGAAACGGAGGCTAATGAAAGCAAAAAACAAGTCCTCTCTGAATATATTTTGGAAGAAGCTTGCAAGTGGTGTCTCAAGGATTCAATTATTTTTCTTTACTTATGCAAGGCTCACCTGGCCTGGTTGTTTAATTTCATATTTGTGTATTGCTAATGTGGGATGAAATGTTTGCTGAAACATGTTGAATTGCTACTCTTTTTTGTGGTGTAGGAAACTATCCCTGTTCATTCCATGGTATTTCTGCCTCTGGTTCCAGATTTTCTGTTGGAGACATAATGCCCAGGTACACATCTGTTTTGTTAATGGAGGTATATCGTTCGAGTTACAGTGCAAAAATGCCATTTAACTGACGTAATATAGCACTATGGCTCTAAAAGAAATGTAAAAAAGAGAAGAGAAAGGAAAGGAAGATATTTTTCACCCATGTCTTGAAACTAAAAGAGAAGCCCACTAAAGCGTGGAAACTACATATTGCAGCTAGAGCCGGAAACTGCCAGAAAACAGTCCTGGACAACAGAAATGTCATTTGGATATGTGAAATAAACTCCAAAAATAACTGTGTTATTTATATGTTATTACTTCCAAGCTCTGTGTAGCCAGTATGACTAGTAGCAACTGGTGGACTTGTCTTCCATGAATTTTTCTAAACTCCACTCCAGCCACACTGGTGGCCCTCACCTCATCTTGTGGAAGTAAATTCTATAGTTTAACCCTACACAACACAAAGAATTTCCATTTCTCTGCCTTAAATTTCTCAATATTCACCTTCACTGGGTATGCCAAAGTTCTGCAGTTTATGAGAGAAGGAGAAAATCTTTTCCCCACTTAGTTTCTCTAAATTTATCAGATCATTTCTTACTCACCTTTCTTCTAAGTTAAACAGCCCCAAATATTGTAAGCTTTCTTTAGAAGGGACAATGCTCTCCAACCCTGTTATCATTTTGAGCAAGGAGGTAAACAGCAAAAACACGGGAATCAGGCAACCTTCCAGATGCTGTCCTACTTCAACTCCCAACATTTGTCACAACTGGATATGACGGCTAGTTGCTGCTGGGACTTGCAGTACCACATACAAGGGCCTTGTGATTTCGCCCTAGGCTGCAGATGTGTTCACAGACCTCTCTGTTTTGGATATGCTATACCTTTGATTGAGAAGAAGAGGTGAGAATGGTAAAGAGGGAGGTGGGCATACCCCTTTTCACCAAGGTCTCCTCTCCCCTAACTTGGGTCTGGCCATAACCACTTTCATGAAATGAAAGGAGGCCAGGCCAGCGCATGCAGTACATTTGCATTTAACTGTCTACTCTTTGCTTGTCCCTAGTGTTAACAAGCATGTTGCTTTTAGCTCAGTGTACCAGCCTTGTACTTGCTTTTTGCAAGACGGACATTGCCCTTATGTGCCCCTTACCTAGTGGTGCTGAAACTGAAGCTACTGTTGTCTCCATTAGCAGCATAAAACTGGCAACAGAGAACCAGCTCTATTTGTTTTCTGTTCCCAGGCAGGCAATGGATCTTGGTCTTCTTGTCACATTGCACCTGCAAATGCATCAGCAATTGTACCAATGTGGAGAGAGACCTGCTGGGGGAAAAATGTTAAGCTGAGAAGAGAAAAGATCAGGGTGTGTCCATACTATATATTTATAGCAACTTGACAGCATCTTAACTGATATGGTTCCATCCTATGTAATCCTGGGATTTGTAGTACAGGGTGAGCTACGTAGAATTCTCTACCCCATTCCCCTGAGCTACAGCATTAGAGCTCTTGGCAATGAACGCTAAGTATCTTATGAAACTACACATCCCAGGATTCTACAGGGGGAAGCCATGACACTTAATGTGGCATCAAGCTGCTAGAACGCACACCTTCTCACTCACAAACTTTCAAGCAGGTAGGAAGATGAAGATGTGGTGCTGGAGGATAGTGTATGGAGGAAGGGAGGAGAAAAACGTAAGACAAAGCAGGGATTTTGAAAGACTGCAGAATAAGATTTTTTAAAAAGAGAACGAAATGAGAGTCACCAGAGACACACCAGTCTACCTGATGCTTTATTTATTCTGAACAAGTGTCTTGAATCAGGCTTTTCAGTTTACACAGGCAGGAAATCCTCGACTGGATTCCATACTCAGAATCTCATGATCCTCAGTTCAGCAAATTCTAAACTCTGTAGTACAGCCTGTATTATTATTTACACATTCCTTTTTCCTTTTATCCTGTTAGTCTCATCCTGAGACTAAAACAGAGAGCTAGCATAGTGTAGTGGTTTATGTGTTGGACTTTTGCTCTGGAGGCTAAGGCCATTTCCGCACTGGACTGTTATAGCGCTATTATTCCACTTGCAACATCCTATGGAATCCTGGGGTTTGCAGTTTTGGGAGGGGCCGGCCGGCCGGCCCCTCCCGAAACTGCAAACCCCAGGATTCCATAGGATGTTGCAAGTGAATAATAGCGCTATAACAGTCCAGTGCGGAATGAGTCTAAGGTTCAAATCCCCGCTTGGCTGTAGAAAGTGATTGGGCAAGTCACATTTTTTCATCCTCAAGGGGAAGCAAAGTAAACCTCCCCCATTTTGAACAAATCTTGCCAAGATAACCCTGTGATAGGTTTGCTTTAGGGTCACCATAAGTCGGAAATGAAAAAGTTAGATTTCCTCATTATCCAGGGTCTCTTCTTCTTGTTTCCAACTTGCCCTGACCTTGATCCAGCAACTTGCTTCTTGTTTCCAACTTGCCCTGACTTTATCCAGCAACCAAAGAGGAGACTGAATGAATTTTTATCTGGTGAGTTTTGACACTGTTCAGAATTAGACCAGCATGCGGTAGCTATCTCTGTTGTACAGAATGATACAAAATCAGTCAGCAAGGACCAAAAAACGAAAACCAGAAATTAAAAATACAGAATCATTAAGTCATCGCATAAGATGAAAAATGTTTAAAGCATGAAATTCATACAATCCATGCAAATACAGCCAGTGAACAATACCACAGGACAAAGGCATAAGGAAAGATGTCACCTTTTATTAAAACAACTCTAATTATTAAAAAAAATTCAAAATCAGCTTTAACTGTTAAAAAAATTCAACTGTCTTTAGGAATAATAGATTTATTCCCATTGGAGAGGAAATCTATTTTCAACAGCACTTTCACTATAATTGTTCCTACTGTTTTCTAAACAAGTATTAATTGTTTAATGTTTTTTTAAAATGAGTGCTGCTCTTTATTACTGTTATTGTTGCCTCAGCTCTCTTCTTTATGCAAGGAATATTTCCTTCTGGTTGCTAATGAGTAATAGTTGGTTTAAGCCACCATAACTTATCATGCAAATTGCAATTTGGATCTAAACTGCTGTATTAAGTTTATAGCTTTGTTCCAAGTGTTGCCTTGGAGAGAAGAGACACAATAAATAAGGGTACAAATCCCCTTTCACCTTGCAACCAGAGTATGTGACAGTTACTTTTTGGACTAAAACTCCTCAAATCTCCCAGCCAGCATGACTAAACCAACATTTCCAACCTCTGAGCTAGTATGTTTTAAAGCAACCTTCCCCAATTTAGCACATCCCATGTTGGCGAGGGTGATGGGAGTTGTAATTCAACACATCTGGAGGCCCACTAGATTGGGTAAGGCTTTTAAAAAAAAGATTTCAAGGCATGGACCATCATTCTGTCTGTTGGAAGCACAGTCCCTAAATGTATGGTGCTTTATGTAAATAAATGCTTTCCTTCATTTTCCCTAAATTTTAATCTAGTGCAGCAGTGGGAACTGTATAAGAAGATGTTATTGGATTGCTGTTGGGAGCTACGACCCAACAACACCTCATAGGCTGCATGATTCTCATCCCTGACCTAATGCTTCCATGGCTGAGTTTAGGCAGGAGGTAAAGATGGTCTTAGTGATCCATTTTTTTGTATGTAATAAATAATATTGTTTTAGCTGCTGCTGTTCCTGTTTTACTGTTTTTGTCTGCTGCTGCTATCCTGCCATTCTGTTTATTATATTATTGATTATTTTTTATTTTTGTGCCCTCTGCTTTTATGATTATGTTGCTTTTGCTATTTATAGCTGTGGAAATGCATTGATTTAAAAGGGTGGATATGAATAATTTTAATAAGCAACATTTTGAAAAAACCAAACCAAACCAACAATTAATAAATCATAGAATCATGGAATCACACAGTTGGAAGAAACCACAAGGGCTATCAAGTCCTACCCCATTCTGCCATGCAGGAGGACACGATCAAAGCATTCCAGACAAATGGCCATCCTGCCACTGTTTAAAAACCTCCAAACAAGGAGACTCCACTGCACTCCAAGGTAGTGTATTCCGATGTTGAACTGCTCTTACCATCAGGAGTTCTTCCTGATGTTTAGGTAAAATCTCTTTTCCTGAAGTTTGAGGCCATAACTCCATGTCCTAGTCTCTGGAGTAGCAGAAGGTTTGTTCCATCTTTCATATGCCATCCCTTCAAATATTTAAAAATAGCTGTCATGTCACCATCTCTTCTCCAGGCTAAACATACTCAGATCCCTAAGCCACTCCTCATAGGGCATGGTTTCCAGGCCTTTTACCATTTTGGTCACCCTCCTCTGGAGATGTTCCAGCTTGTCAATATCCTTCCTGAACTGTGGTGCCCAGAACTGGACACAGTATTCCGGGCGGGGTCAGACTAAAGCAGAATGGAGTGGTACCATCACTTCCCCTGACCTAGACAGTAAACTCCTACTGACGCAGCCCAGAATCATATTGACTTTTTTAGCTGGTGCATCACACTGCTGACTCATGTTTAGCCTGTGGTCTACTAAGACTCCTAGATCCCTTTCACATGTACTGTGGTCAAGCCAGGTGTCACCCATTTTATATCTGTGCAATACTAAATGCTAATCCAGAAAAAATTTTGGAGGCCTATTGACCTTTACACATTTTTTTTCAGTTATTTGTAGTTCATCAGTATAAACAGAGCAGAGAGGAAAAACCCACTCTTTTCCAGTTTACAAAAAACTTCCCTTTGTTGTCACTCAGAAGCAATACTTACTGCTGATAACCAGGCAGAAGACTATTGCCAAGGTTGTTTTAAAGGAATACGATTCTTCTCAAAAGATGAACCTGGAAACACACTATAGTTGCTGTTTCTCTACAGATCACATTCAGCAATTACCCAACTTCTGTTTTATTTTTCCGTGGAATTCCTTTTCTGGGCAGCATTTCTCTATAAGATTGTCCCTCCACATTCACTAGGGTGAGAGGAGCAGGATCCTTGTAACAGTGAAAAAACCACAAATATCAAAATCTGTGTGTGTGTGTGTCTTTGGGAAGGAGGCCACAGCATGGTGAGAATGGGCACCCAGTGTCCAAACCAGATCAGGAAAAGGGGGTAGTCAGCATGGTGGCCTTATGCTTCCTCTCTCACCAATCTCCTTCCTTGGATGTGTGCAGGGAGGGCATCAAGAGAGGGTTCGTGTGTTACTCTGGTGGAGAAACCCTATCCCAGGGTCTACAATTTTGATATTAAAATATAGTTCTGTGTGCCATAAGAGGTTCCCCGAAGGAGCACGTAGGCAGGCATGGCTGAAAGACCGAAAAGGTCAGACCAGTAAAATTCTCGTCACGTAGCCCCAGGAGAACCCCAAGAGAAACAAATCCACACTAAACAAAAGGTCCTCTGCTCCGAGATGCCAACTTGAAGGGATTACCGTGTCTGCCCCAAGTTGAGCAAATATCCCACCAAGCAGGGACTAAAAGTCACACCACAAAACTCAGCTAAAGGTCCGGAGACTGTGGCAACACCCAATAATCCCATCACGCAAAGGAAACTACCAATGTGAAGCTTTGTGCCCACTGCAACACCCATTGTTCTCCCCAGGAAAGGGTTAGTCCTCCAGGTACTTTTTCCCCTACAAATAGTTCCCGATTTTGAGCGCCTCTTTGGATCGCTCCTGGTCTTCCCAACTGACCGCCGCTCCATCTGCCGAGCAATCCGCTCAGCTCCCTCCGTGCTGAGCCCCACCGCTTCGCTGCCTTCTTGGACCCCGGACTTCAGGACAAGGTGCAGTATTACCCCAACACACCCCTTCACTGCTCCCCCTGTCCAATTTCCTCTCTTTTTCTTCTTGACAAGCTCTTGGGTGTGTGTGAGTGAGTGCGCAAGTGCGTAATTCTCATAATTAATAAAATCATTTATTGGACTTTTTTTTTGTTTGGTTTTTGGCTTGGCCTGACCCCGTAAACACTGGATAAAAAGACCCTGCTAGGTTACCCTGCCTCTTGCATTGCTATTGCTTGTGCTCTGGCTAGTTTCAATTCTCCATCACGTGGAGCACATTGAGGTGTCCCCCAAGGGACCCCAGAAATCAGGGTAACATGTGGTGCTGAGAAATCAGGCTGCGAGCCATCCTTAGCTGGCCAAGTAGCAGACCATAAGAGAGTTTTTAAAGGGCTACAATTGCCTGCTTGGAGGCACCGAGAGGGAAGGCTATCCTGGAAAAGAAGCACCTGACGTGGACCAGCAGGGGTTGGAGAAATTTGCAAGTAACCATTTCTGTGAAAGTGAAACTCACAAATGTGGAGGGCTGACTGTGTATTTATGAGAGCAATTTCAGGCCCCTTAATTTTTTGGGAAATTCAGCTGCCATTTTGTGTATCAAAAATAGAATCCAGATGAAAATTAGGAGTAACTTTGCTAGCCATTCATTTGATAAGCTGAAACTTAGTCTTAGGAATTCAAGGCTGGCAGAGGTTCAGTACCTCCTGCCTTGATAATAGATGCCCTGGATTTGCCCTGGCATTTATTTTCCATTAAGCAGCATCTATGCACCACCAGGGAGACCATTATGCCATGGCAATGTGCTTCGGTTTCCCTGACATTACTGGTTAGATACATTTTTAAAAGAAATGAAAGTTCACTTCTTGGCTTTCCCTGGAGAGCTAATGTCCATATTCTTAATATTAAAAAAAAAAATTAAAAATGTATGCCTTAGTGCAAGATAAACAACATTTTATTAAAGCCCAACAGCAGCAAGCAAGAAAATAATTGATTTGTTCATTACACTTTGTAGTTTTTAAAAAAACTCTCTAAAAGAGAAGCAGCTTACAGCTGGTTTTGCCAGTGCATGTTCCATTCTCTGGAATGGAGTTTATACTGAAAAGCATTTTTAAGAACCATGGAGTAACAGATCAAAGCAGGCAGGCAGCTCTGGGTGACTTGAATATTAAAGAACGGAGGACTGGTTAATGATTACTTCTGTTACCATAGTACCTAATGGAGGCCCCAAACCCAGTCAACAAGACCCTGTGTACAAATGCACGGCAGTGGACTGCCTGGACCACATTTACCTAAGGTGTTTCTATCACTTTCTTGTTCACAGAATTGTGCGATTGTGGGATGTATCTAGGCACAGCTCCTTACAGAACTAGGAAAGTTGTAGAGGTGGTCAAAGTCTTTGTTGTTGGGCATCTTCAAGGGTTTGTCACAGCTTTTCTCTGAGGCTGTGTGATTTGTTCAAGATTACACCATGGGCTTCCATGGTTTTGCAGGGATTCAAAACCTGGTCTTTCAGAGTCCTAGCCCATCACTCAAACCACTACACTACACTGTTCCTGTAATCACTAGATCGTGTCCAATTGCCCCCACACTTCTTCAACTGGTCTGCCTGAGGATGATGGGTGACATAGTCCAAAACCTGGAGGGTAGTATGGGGGAATTTGCTGGCAAATAAGTCAATGAGGAAAAGGTCCACTAAATGTAGGACGCTCATAGACCACTGCCTAGTTGCTCTAGTATCTACAGTATCCCTCAGTATAAGCCACTGAACTTGTATAAAATCTCCATTGGCTTCAGGAAATAATAATTCTGGTCTGTTCCATGCTGGTCAAGCTCCTTAAATACAGATATACAGGAAGCTCCTACCTTTTGACGCCCCGTTATCTGATGACTTGCTCTTATGAGGCTTCCAAATTAAGGACAAGTTCCGTTAATTTGACGGGGGTTCTGCTCTTTCATCAGTTTTTCTTGACTACGGAGGCTCACTCGGGACTGTTTGCACATGTGTGCTCCTTGCAAAGCAAGCTGAGAGGCGGAAAAATGTGCCAAGCTGGCTAACAGACTTTGCAAGCAGCGCGTGCGTGTGGTTGGTCCCAAGTGAGCCTCTGTGAGTCCTTCATGCTCCCTATGGTATTGCTCTCCACTTTTCAACCAATACAGTACCGGGTTCCACTTTCCAACCAATTCTTTTTTCTGACAGTGCTCCAGTCCTTAACTTGTCATATAAGCAAGAGAAGCCTGTACCTCATTTAACAAAGTAGACGTGTTCCTGAGCATTCCCTTTTTAACACAAAATTTGGTACCAAAGACAGTTTGACAAAAAATAACATGGAAAGAACTGGGATAGGTTCCTATACACACAAAAAGAGTAGTGCAACATGTTTCAGCAAACTTTTTATTCAAAACAAACAATATGTACACATGAAATGAAACAACCAGGCCAGATAAGCCTTGCGTAAGTAAACAAAAACATTTTGAACTTCTAGAGACCACTAGAAAGCATCTTCCAAAATACATTCAGTTTTTTTCCCCACCAACTTCCGCTTTTCTTATCATTTCTATGGGGGTGGCCAAGTCTACAGATCTATGTTTTTTAACATGTTCGGTGGCGGGCGGGGGGAACTGGTGAGGCAGACAATTGCTATCTTTTTTCCTCCTGTTTTGCTGTTTGTACAAACTGACTAACGGATTCTGAACACAGCTGCTGTTTGCCTTACCTGTTGTAGGCAGCTATAGTAGGATCAATTAGAATAGAATCTCATTCTTTCTCAGGTCAAGTTTTATTCCATTGTTTACTGCAGACATGCTGATGCCAGGCTAGGTCTCTCCAGCCTTTCTTCCTCCTAATGCTTCCTCCATCCTTCTAATGCTGATACTACTAAAAAACTTTAGGCAAGAAAGAGGACAAGAAGGAAAAGTAAGAGCTGGGTAGGGATAAAAAGAATCCACAAAAAAAAAAATGCTTCTTGGATTTGTTTGCCGAGAGATGCCCATACTAGAAATCATTCTAAATCATCTGGGAAACTTGGTGCATGGGTAGCAGAAGGCTACCATCAGAAATGATGGCTTCTAGCCAGAGCAAAAAGGGGAAGTGTAGCTGAGAGAGAAAAAAGGAACAGGGACCTGGGGGGACCTCCAGTATCTGAATAAGGGCTGTCCGTCAGGGAAGTGCAGATGGTACATTGAGGGTGGGGGTTAGACTAGAAGATCTCAAAGACCTCTGCCACTGTATGATTCTAGTTCATGGGGAAGGGGAGAGAACTGCAGTGTGTGTGTGTGTGTGTGTGTGTGTGTGTGTAGACTACACAAAGCCCCAGAGAGAATGCAGGAAAGTTTTTCAGTTTTGTGAATGCATTATCAGGTTTGTTGCTGTAGTGGTTGTTTCAAACATTACTATGCGCACGTGCCAGCTATAGGCAGAAAAAGGAAAGCCCTCTGAAAAATGGCAGTTATCACATTATTCTTATCAGTTTCACCAGAAGTCAGGAAGACATTAGGGGAGGAAAGATTTCTCCTCGACCTTGTCAGTTTCACTGGAGAAAAGGAATGATGGGCAGTGAAAAGAAAAAAATGCAGTGGATAGTTGAGTAGGCAAGTAAGGCAGAGGCCAGCTCAGAGCTGGGAGTTACATATTACAGTCAAATGATCACCAACTTTGTCCATGATTTGAAGCATCTCTATCTGTGGACCACTAGCAGCCGCTAGCCAGGACAAGTGAGCAAGCCAGTGCTTTCCCTTGCAATAGCTGTAAAATGGGTCTGGTGACACTTAAAATTGGGGGACACCGCTTGTGATGACGGGTTATGTGCCATAACTGAGGTGTGAGAAAATTGGGGAGACATGAGACAACAGAAGTGATTATTAGAACTTGAACTATTATTAAAAGAGAACCAATGCTGCGTAGCAGTTGAGGGCTGGACTACAATCCTGGAAACCAGGGGCTTGAATCCCAACTTATCCATGACCCTGGGCAAGTCACACTCTCTCAGCAAAGGAAGGCAAATGAACAAATCTTGCCAAGAAAACCCCCGAGCTAGGTTCTTTTTGGGTCACCGCAAGTCAGAAACGGCTTGACGGCGCACAACAACAACAATTATTATCAAGTGTTTACAAACCAAGGGGTGATCTCAGATGCGGTTTTGCTTCGTATGTGCCAGATCAGCAGCAGGGGAAAGGGAAACAAAAAAAATAAATAAATCCTACATTTAACTTTAACAATGGCAGCAGCTGCAGCTCCTGCGTGGTGGTAGAGGGGTTGTGTTTTGTGTGTGTGTGTGTTGTGCAGGCACTGGGTGCACGCTCCACATGAACAGATGTTGCTCCCGGTCTCTGCTGCTACCTATCCCCCCCCCGGGGGGCCAATTTTGACCCGATCTCTCAGACAAAAGCAGACAAGTATAGTCCATAAACTTCTGCATCATGAATAAGGGGATCAGGTTGCTCGCTCTGGCTCTCCCACCCACGTGACTCTCTGGAATCTCTGCCAGCTCACCCCCACCCCTTCCTTTCTTGCTGGGTCCATTTTCACAGGGAGCCTGCATGGGAAAGGACCTCCTTAAATAACAGAGGGGGGAAAAAAAACAGGAGAGACCTCCACTTGCCCTTAAGCAGAGCATTTTTTTTTTCCTTTTTAAAGGGCGTCTTTTAATTATAGCCTGCCTGGAAGACCCCTGGCGCAGTAGGTGTGTGTGTGTGTGTTTATTATTATTTTTTTGCATAAAACCTGCAGAGTGTAATTACTTTCTCTCTCTCTCTCTCTCTCTCTGCTTCCAGGACATATTGCAGAGGGAGGTTTTGCAGGGAGGGGTTGTGCTATAAGGAGGAAGGAAAAGCCTTAATTATCTTTACCTCTCTTCATAGGAGACACAGGCCATTTCCGCACTAGACTGTTATAGTGCTATTATCCCACTTTCAACATCCTATGGAATCCTGGGGTTTGCAGTTTAGGGAGGGGCCCAAAGGGCCCCTCCCTAAACTGCAAACCCCAGGATTCCATAGGATGTTGAAAGTGGGATAATAGCACTATAACAAGGCCCCTCCCTAAACTGCAAACCCCAGGATTCCATAGGATGTTGAAAGTGGGATAATAGCACTATAACAAGGCCCCTCCCTAAACTGCAAACCCCAGGATGCCATAGGATGTTGGACGCGGGATAATAGCGCTAAAACAGTCCAGTGCGGAAATGGCTACACACACCCCCTCTGCCAAAAGGAAAAGTCAGGCAGCGGAGGAGTGGGGGGCGAGGAATAAACCCCCCCGTTGCTGCTCCCAAACACCCCTCTCCTTGGAACCCCTCTTTGGGTGGGGGGGTGGAGGTGGGCAAGGCCCCCCACCGCAGCCCTGTATAGAAAAGTGGGGCGTGTGCGGAGGAAAAGAAAGAGGCAAACCGGGGGGGGGGGGAGAGCCGGGAAGTTTCCTTGCGGAGAAGAAGTGGGGGGGGGAGGAGGGCGAGGGGGTGGGTCTGCACGGGGCGGGAGAATTTGGGAGCGGTGTGTGTGTGAGAGAGAGAGAGAGAGAGAACGAGAGCTCCCACCTTGCCTGGAGTCGCGCGTGGCGGCTGCAAGGCGCGCCCGCTCCGCGAAGCTCGCTCGGCCGCCGCCGCCTCCTCCTCCGGGGGCGCCTTGGTGGGTGGCCCCGGCCTCGGCGGCGACGTCGTCCTCCCGGCAGGGACCCTGAGGGAGGGAAGGAGGAGCGGCGGCGGGGCGAGGGGCGTCGCGGCGCCCCAACGCGGACTTTAAAAAGCCGGCGCGTGAGGCGCGGGGGCGGGCGGAGGGGCTCCTTCTCGCTTCAGTCCCCGAGCGGAATGGGGGCGGCGCTCGTCCCTTTCGGAAGGGAAGTTGGCCAACACGGCGGAGGGGAACTTTGAAGGGGGCGGCGGGTTGCTTCCCGCGGGAAAGAGGCGCCGCCGCCGCCTGGAGTCCTGAGGCGGGCGCGGGCCCGGCTTTCCCTGCCTGCCTCGGTGCCCCGGCGCAAAGGGGGCGGCCGTGGCCGGGCGATTTACGGCCGCTCTCTGCCCTCCGACTCGCCCGGATCGTCGAGCCTCGCCTCGGGTCGCCTGGTGGCGCAGGGAAGGAGCGAGAGCGCGCGGTTCGCCCGCCGGCAGCCGGAGAGCCGGGCGTCCCCTGCGCCGGTTCTGCCTCCGGGCGGGAGCCTTCTCCTTCCGTCCCCCCCTCCGCGGCCCCCGGTTTCTTCGTCGTCTTCCCTCCGCGCCTTGCCCCGGGCGGCCGCGGTTGGGTCTGTTCCCGGTTTTTCTCTCCCCTTCTTCCTTTCTGCCCCTTCCGAGGGGCGACACGAGCGCGGACCGTGCTTCTCGCTTGGCGGGGAGAAAGAGATCGAGACCCCTTTGGGCTGTTGACGTTGGTTATTTTTAAAAAAGGTGCTCTTTTTTTCCCCTTCCCGATGGGTTTCCTGGCGGCGGGGATGCTGCCGCGCCTCCTGCTCGTCTCGGCCGCCTTGGCGGCTTTGCCCCGTCGGGCGGAAGGTGAGTGCAAAGCTCTAACTTTGGACTTGATGCCGTTTTCGAGGGAAGAGAGAGAGAGAGAGACGGAGAGGACTTCGGAGCCGCCAGTGAGATTCTGCAGCGTGGGGTTCCCTGCCCTGGGGGGTTCCGTGTCAGTGGGGATGTGAATCCACTCCGGGTTTTTAGTCTGAACTTGATACGAGCTAAGGAGTGGGGCTGAACTCTACCGCTGGAATAAGTGCAGCGCTTTGGGTGTGCGCGTGTGTGTGGGTATATGTACCTTCAACTCACTTCTTGTAACCCCGTGAATTTCATAGAGCTTTTTTAGGCAAGGATTACTCAGAGGTGGTTTGGTCTGAGATATAGCCTACAGCGCCTGGCATTCATTGGTGGTCTCCCATCCAAGGACTAACCAGGGCTGGTCCTGCACTTTGGGCAGCTCCTTTACATTTCAGACTAAAGCCCGGAGTGGATTCATGACCTCAGGGACTTGGAAGTCACCAGCTGCGCTTCTGTTCAGCTTGTGCTGATGATAAAAGGGTGTAGTGTTGAAATGGACCAGATTATGTGATTTGGGATGGGTGGTAACTTTCACTGTTGTATCTTTCTTTTCAAAAACAGAACAATCCCAAGATCAGGCAACAAACTGTGATAGTGAAGCAGCATTCTCCCTAACCCCTGCAACAGTAAACCTGCCATATGTGCTAGGAAGTATCAACTCCCATTATCCCCACCCATTACTGCCTGAGGAAGCATCAGCTCCCATTATCCCCACCCATTACTGTCTGAGGGTGCTGTTTTCTGAGCTGGAGAAGCAGATTTTGCCCACCTCGGTAAAGTCGAGGTGCAGGGTAGTTAAGACGAGATGAGATATTTTTCAACGAGGGGAAGCAGAAAATCCCAAAAGTGTCTTTCACCTTCTTTTGGGTGTAAAAATGCAGTGATGGCAAAATGAAACAACCAAAAATTTGCCAACGTTTTAGGGCACTCAAAACCACCTGCCTGGGGGGCAGTTTCTCTTTTTTAAACTCTGCCCAGTGGTAGGGCCGGTGCTTTGGAGCCTCTAACCAGTTAACTGACCTGTATCCCGAACTCCTCCTGCTTTAGAACTGCCTTGTAGGATCAGGACCAGGAATACCAAGGAGCAGCCTGAGCATACACTGCTCTGGCCACAGCTCTACAGGGTTTGGGAAAGGATTCTGTCTGTTTCTTATTTGGAGATGCTGGGGATTGAACCAGGAACCTTTGGCGTTCATAGCATGTCCTCTGAGATCAAGCTACCACCCTTCCGCCTGGGATAACATAGTCCAGTAACTGTGGACTTTCTGGACCTACTTTTGACCTACTATACCATTTTGTCAGTGGTGTCTATCAAGCAACCAAACACGTCCTGGAAACGTGGGAGCATTTTAGAGTATAGAATATGCCAGCAAACGTATCAGGTGAATGGCTGTTTAATTACAACTACACTCTCCTATAATCTTCCAAAGATTATGGGAGCTGTAGTGTAGAAGCCCCACAGCTCTTTATCTCTTTTTACCTTATTAGATGTTGTACTGAATTGTAACCCAAGATGTTTTCTGGTGCCATCCAGTTTCAAAATTACTATTAAATAACATTGGATGGGTGGTGCTTGCCAGTATTCATTTCTTGCATTCTCCAGTTCTTTTAATGCACGTGTATCCCATAATAGGTGGAAATGTGTGTATTTCAAAGTTAGCTCTTTTATAGTTTCGTGTCGTACCTATGAACAGCATTCTCCTGTGCAGAAGCAAGAGAAACTCAGTGGTGCTCCAGATTGCAAAAATAAGACTACATACGTGCCAATTAGCTTAAGCCTTTAGTACACATTCAGCAGAAAACTACATGAAAATATTTCCCATTTACTGCTACAAGTTATGACTACTAATATTACTGTTTAATGTCAGTACGATGGTTGATGCAGTATAGAACATGGGGCATGGCATGGCTTGTGTAGAGATATCTGGCATATTCTCTGTGCCAGATACCAGTTTTTAGACACCTTGTTTGTTTGGAAAATAATTCATCCCAGCAGTGTGCAATAAGCATTACAGCTGACATTACTCTACTAAAAGCTGTTCTACTCCTCCCCGCACCCAATTCTGACCTCTTGCAGGGAGCCGTAAGATTTATTATCGTCTCAGTTGTCTCAGAGCTTTCCTTAGAGAAGACAAGTAAGTGATTGGATGACACAGGAACCTGAATGTGTAATTGTGCATAACAGCTCCTTCACTTGTTCCCACTCTATAGTCACTCATGCTCCAGTTTGTGTTTATTTTTCCTAGGAGATTCACCTAAATGGGTGCTTCTGGTGCTAGCTTACTACTTCGGTACCAAGCACAAGGTTGTTTCAACATCCTTTGATGTTCTTTTGTTGTGTTGATTTCTCCAAATCTTGGGGATTGTTGGGTGAATGTGTGAAGTTCTTCACTGATAATGTAGCTATGCTTTCTGCCATGGTTACTCCAGGGTGGCTCATGTGCAGTTAAAACCATGGCTGGATGCTGTGCTCCATCAGGGGAGACTTGCCCTATAAAGGTAAAACACTGTAGCATGATATAGGAGAGCCCTGTGCTCAGGTAGTTACAGAGATAAATTAGTAGTAATGCCCCGGCATTCACCCTGCCTTTATCTGAGGGAGGGCATTTGTGAAATTATTCATTGACATGGGCTGAGCAAATAGAAACGACTCTTGCACTCTCTCAGTGCACTGGCATTCCAGATCTTCAGGTGCATTAATTGCCAGAAAGTTCAAGATAAAAAAGAATTTGTGCAAATAGTACAGTAAGGTCCTTGGCATGAGATCTGATGATGCCCACTGACTTGGTTTTCTGTTCGTGGAGACAGGTCAGATTAACCCTGGTAACTTAAAAAAATGGAACTTCTCTATTTAGTGGCAATATGTGTTTACATATGAGATCTCGAGGACAAGGTGAGGCTGTTTCTTTTCATGCTCTACATGTGAGTTCCCAGAAGCATCTGGCTGGGTACTTTAAGAAAAGAAACAGGCTGCTAGATGTGAGTGGCTTTGATCTAATCCAGGAAGGCAGTTCTTATGTTTCATATGCCATGCAACGACGCATCTGACACCCGATGGATTTAGTACAGCAGGATGAATGTGGTGTGATGGAAATGGATGTTCTCATGCAATACCCATCAAAAGCCCTGTGTGCCTTCATCTCCCATGGATTGGTTTGCTAATCTCGGCTATCAAAACATTGTTTTATGCTGTGCATCCTTATTACAAGCTTGACACCTGCTCCCACTGTGGGATGAAGTGAGAGCAGCGCATTCAGCAGTGGTTCCTCTGGCATTCAACTTGAATATGTGGCAAAAAGAACAGAAAAGTGTCTCATTCCACTGAAAGGCAAGCATTATCTCTTATGCAGAAAATTAGTCTTATGCGTTGGCATTTTCCATATGAAAAATCATTATGACATTGGGGGCAAGCTACCTTCCCATCAGCCTCAGTTTCCTATTTGTAAAATGGGCTGAGTAGTAATGTAGTTTGACTGCAGCCCGGTGACAGAACATGTGCTTTGCATCTCCTGTTAGAAGGATCAGGTAACAGGTGATGAGGAAGGGGTTTTGTCTGGAGCGTAGCTTTCAATCAGGGCAGGCAATATTGCAGTAGATGGACATGAAGCCCAATCTGATACAAGGCAGTTTCTGAGGATGATGTTTTGAGAATGGGTATAATAGAGTTTGGGCGAATTACTTTTTGGACCACAAATCTCAAAATTCTCCAGCATACTGGCTGGGTGATTCTGGGATTTGTGCTCCAAAAAAGTAACTTCCCTAAGCTCTATAATAGAGGTAGTGAGTCACTGTGACAGAATCAGTACAAAATATGTTTTACTTCAGATCGGTGTAATCCAGAGCAACAGCCAGTCCTTAATTTGGATTTATAATTGCTGATGCGGAATAGAATCCTTACTTTGCCAATAATTGTTCATTAACATAAGATGGGGGAAATCACAGCCTTTAACTCCTGTAGTTAAAGCCTTTTATGCATTCTAATCTGCACAGATTCATTTTGACAATGTATCTTGAGAAAAGGTGAGGAGGAGGTGTTACGTATGTCTTCCCTTCCCATACTCCCAGACGTTGTGCAGTGCACTCCCCTTCTTTGGCATCATTCATTATTGATCCAAGTACAAGAAAGACACCTGGCTGCAAATGACAGGAAGGAAGGAAGGAATGCAAATTAACTGTACAGGTAAAAAGGCGACATGATAGCTATGTTTAAATATTTGAAGGGATGTCAAATGAAAAATGGAGAAAGCCTGTTTTCTGCTGCTGCAGAGACTAGAACATGGAGCAATGGCTTCAAACTTTGGGAAAAGATATTCCGTATAAACATGAGAAAGTACTTTGTGAGAGTGAGAGCAGTTCGACAGTGGAATACGCTGCCTCAGGATGTGGTGGAGTCTTCTTCTTTGGAGGTTTTTAAAGACAGGCTGGACGACCATCTGTTGGGAATGCTTCAATTGTGTCTTCCTGCGTGGCTGGCAGCTGGACTTGATGGCCCTCGTGGTCTCTTCCAGTTGTATGATTCTATGAATGGGAAGACCAAGATTAAGGGATATAAACGGCGGTTGAAGTTCCATGCTATAGTGGCCAAGACTTTGAAATACAAGCAGGGCTGGCCCTACCAGTTGACAGGGTGAGGCAAGTGCCTCAGGGGGCAGATATTAGAGTAGGCACAACCCCAGTCTGTTTCTCCTGATTCCCCGTAACCTCTTCCCTCTTTTGGAGGACAGAGGATTGCACACAACCTTACTGCATCCCCTAAACTGGCGTACTGTCTACAGCGGTGGTGAAGGATTCTATCCCACTTCTGGTGTTCACCTGCAATCCAGAAGTCCAGGTGATTTCTGCACACAGTTTTGTCTCTTATTTGAGGTGGTGATATACAGTTGGATGTATTTATTTGCAGCTTTCAACAATCCCTGCCCCCTACCTTAGGTACTTCTTTTCTAGGGGAAACATCCCTCTTGGCAGCTCCAGTCAAGCCACACAGACCTTTAAAAACCTGCCTCTGGTCCTTCTTCACCAGCCACTGCTTGGTCAGCTGAGGACAGCTCACAGCCTACTTTCTCAGCACCACAAATCCTCTCCTGATGCCTCCATACCAAAGGAAGGAGATAGGCAAGAGAGAGGAAGTATAGGGCCACCATACCAACTCACCTCCTCTCTCTCACCCTTCCCTGACCTGGTTTGGACTGTGGATGCCCATTCTCCCCACCGTGTCCCTTCTCACAGATACGTGCACACACACATTTTGATATTTGTGATTCTACCACGTTTGCAAGGGTCCTGCATCCGTAATCCTAGCCAGTGTGGGGGGCCAACTGTATCTTGGTCTAGCTTTTGGTATTCTGCAGTTTGGATCTCCCATTACTGTGTTAGGTGGCCTTAGGAAAGCCACTGTTTTCCTATGCACAACCTTCATCTATTGTGGTGGGATAATGATGCTGGCCTAGTTAGAGGAGCTAAATTTTTACCCATATTCTGATTATTACTCTAGGTACCATGTGAAAGAGACAGTGCAGTCTTTTTGGGTTTTCTCACCCTGAGCTCCCTGCATCCAACCAAATGTCTGAAGAAAGGATACAACCAGTGTGATGTAGTGATTTGAGTGTTGATCTAGGGCAAATATGCAAATTCTGCTCGGCCATGGAAACCCATTGGGCAACCATGGCCAAGTCACACTTTCTCACTTTTAGAGGAAGAAACACCTGTGAATTAATATTGCCAAGAAATCCCTAGATTATGGTCACTGTAAATTGGAATAGACTTGAAGGCGCATAATGATAACAACATAGACTCCCTGGGTAGGGAATAAAACTTTTGACATTTTCCTCAGGCCAGTTGATACAGTTTGGGTTTTTTGGGAAGAGGGTTTTAAATTGTATACTGCTTTTGTCCTTTTTAAAACTTTGAATATTTTAGGTATGAGAGGCTTTGAGTCTTTTTATAGAAAAGACATCCAAGAAATATAATGATTATAGTATAGCCAATGTGGTGAAGTGGCTTGACTGTTGGATTTCGACCGTGGAGATCAGGAGACCAGGGTTCAATTCCCCTTTCAGCCGTGGAAACCCACTGAGTGACCTTGGGCATATCGCATACTCTCAGCCCCCAGAAAACACCATGATAGGTTGCCTTAGGGTTGCCACAAATCAGAAACGATTTGAAGGCACGCACCAACAACAATATGGGAGAAGTAATTTGTGGCAACAATCCCCCAATTCCCAGAGAGTCTAATGGTGCCCTGAGGATTTGAATCTGGGTTTCCCAAGTCTCGGGCTAGTACCCTAACCGCTACACCACGTTGGCTAACTGGCTGTCCCTTTCTGCTCCAGAATTTGCTTCTTTACAGCATATTCCTGATAGCATAAAACCAGGAGCCTTTCCAAAACCAACAGCCCTGCGTTTTATTTCACTAGGATTGAAAAGAGGCAATCAGATTTTGCTGCATAGTCAGTGGCCTTGACACATATTATTAACAGCCTGACAGGTGTCGAGCAGAAGTAGCTGTTGCTGCCTCCTTTGGGAGACCAACTGCAGCTTGGCCTCAAACCCTTCTTTTTTCTCCCCATCCCCAGGCAGTCTTGAACCATATCCTCATGTCCTTCAGAATTCCTGCTGATTACAGCCTGCCAGACCACGCGTACATTTTTTTATAAAAGCTCTCTCTTTTCCTGCAAGAAATGACTAGAACCTTTGACATTTTTGCAGTTGTCTTAGATGCTTTTTTCTTTAAAAAAAAAAAGTTGAAAAACATCACAGTCCCTTTAAGACCAGTTATTGCCCGTAAAATTAAGTTTTAATTTTTTTAAAAAAAGCATGATGGATTTTCCAAGCTATATAATAGCCTGGAGCTGGTGTAGATTATTTTCTACATGAGCAAAGGGGGAATTGGAGAAAAAATGCTGGAGAAATCTTTGGCTAAACCTGGTCCACTCACATAGTTGCTTACAGGAGCTGGCAGGGCACTGAAGAGCATGGCTCTTCTTTACTTCCTCAGCCATTGAGACCTTAGGAAATATGCGTGTGTGTAAGCATGTGCGTGTGTATCTTCAAGTTGCCTGTTGACTTATGGGGACCCCATGGATTTCTTAGAGTTTTCTTCGGCAAGGAATGCTCAGAGGTGGTTTTGCTAGTCCTTCACCTGAAATATAGCCTATAGCACCTGGTATTCATTGACGGTCTCTCTTCCAAGAACTAACCAGGGTGACTCTGCTTAGTTTCCAACATCAGACAGGGTCTAAAGCCTTTAGGTTATTTTGGCAGGCTTTAGTTCACCACTGCTAAAATCCTTTAGCTAGCATGTTCACTCTTAGAATGAACTCTCCTAGAATGCCGTTGGTCATGTTGGTTGTGGGAATCTGGAAACAGTGGTCCAAAAATGTAACTTTTCCAAGCTCTACTTAGTTAAAATTCTTTACCACCATCTGTGTTATGTCTTCCTGGTGACTTGGTAAATTTTTAAGCAGTTGTGGTTGCTAGAGTGTTAGTCTTCAGGAGCTCAGCTCGGGTTCTGCTGCTTGCTTACCCAACTTACCCACTGGTATCTAACCAACACCATGTGACAGAAACATGGAGAGGAATGTGGAGGAAAAATAAACCAAGTGTTGAAAGAGCAGTGCTTTCACTGGCCAATGGATTAATCCAGTTTGGGCTTCGGATTAGCAGACCATTTGGTTCCCTGGTTGATACAGAGCCAGAGGTATGCTTCTGCATTGAGGTGTTACAAGGGTCTCCTTAATTTCATTTGTGAAGGGTTGGAAAATCTTCACTTAAGTGTACGTATTTGCAGGGCTTAAATGAGTTAGTTTTTAGACTGTAGTTCCCAGTATCACCCAGCCGGCATGACTAATGGGAATTTCTGGGCATTGTAGTCTATTAAATTTTCCAAGCCCTGAAATGCTGTGCCTAAGGGCACATGATTTCTCACTGGGAATCCCTTGCTGCTACATAGCACTAACCTTATTATGGGGCCCAATTACATATGAAAGTATATTGTTTTTTTATGGCTAAATAGATTTCTTGCCCTGAGCTGTTGTCTGGAGAACAGAAAGATCCTCGGAACACAGAGGTTGTCCATTACTTGTTCTAGTACCTGGATAAAACTATAATGGACTTTCTTTTCTTCCCCTTCTTCCTTGCTGAAATTTTTTAGCCACTTCTCCAGTTCTTTTGAGCAACATGATTCTGGATTTAAAATTATTCGGAATCAAAATACTTTAAAGCATCATCAGTTCAGGAACATACTTGGGACCCTTTCACATGAGACAATTTTAGCACTGTGATTCCATTTTAAATGGTATGACTGCATCCTGTGGAATCCTGGAGTTTATAGTTTGATGAGCAGTAAAACTCTTCAGCTGAGAATTCTTGATCACAGTGCTATAATTATGTAGTGTGAATGGGTCCCCCATCTTATCAGATTTCAGAGGCTATGCAGGATCAGGCCTGGTTAGTGCTGTACTTTGATAGGTACTGTACTGTACTTTGATAGGAGACCACCAGGGAATACCAGTGATCTCCAGGTCTAGAGGAGAATCCCACCTAAACCCCGGGGAGCAGTTGTTGCCAGTCAGACCTGACAATACAGTGCGTAGGTGGATTTGTTCTGTTGAAAGAGGCTTCCTGTGAGCCTAAGAGCCAGTCTGATGTAGTGGTTGGAGTTTTGGACTAGGGCTCCAGGAGACCAGGGTTCGTATCCCTGCTTGGCCATGGAAGCTCATTGGGTGACTCTGGCCTAGTCACGCTCTCTCAGCCTTAGAAGAAGACAGTGGAAAACCTACTCTGAACAAATCTTGCCAATAAAACCTTTTATTGATTTATTGATAGATTCACCTTAGGGTTGCCATAAGTCGGAAATGACTTGAAGGGACACAGCAGCAAAGAGACATTCAGTGAGAGCCAATGTAACAATAAAGACCTTCTAATAAATTAACAGGATGTTTTTTTCAAATGTGAGCCTTAAGGAGAGAGGCCTGTATTGACTTTATGGAGAAATGAGATATGGTAGACACTTTCCCCATCTCCAGTTCTCCAGGGAAGTCCTTCCATAGACTTGGGACGATTACAGCCTTCAGCTACCCCAGGCTCTTTGCCTATGTAGCCTACTATTGTCTGCTTCAACATGATGTCCTCCAGGTGTGTTGGGCTGCTACCTTCATCTGGTCCAACCATACTTGGCAACCAGGCAGCTGAGGTTGCCCAAAACATCTTGAAGGCATGTGGTTAGGGAAGGATAGTCTATTCAGACTGGTAGAAACTCTCCAGTGTTCCAGACAAGGGCTCTTTCTGCTGTTATTTGATTCTTTTTTCTTTCTCTTTTTTAAACTTATGCTGCCAAGGATTTCACCTGAGAGATTGGGCATGGAAGAAAAGGGCTTTTTGAATTGAACTGTGGTCTCTCATCAACATCCCAGATACGGCAGGGATGTTCTCTCATGTTATATTGTGCTTTTGGGAGCACTTGGTGTTGTAGAGCCTGGAAAAACTACCATTTTGGACTGCAACTGCCAGAGGTTTGGGAACAGGAGGTTTGGGAAACTTTAATACAAAAAAGTAACATTTCCAAGTAGTTCTTAGTGATCCCAGAAATGATCAAACCTTATTTTCCCCAGCTCCAAGGGGGAGTCAAAGACAGAACTTGGAATAGCTATTTAAAAAAGAGTTATCGTAGTTGTTAGAAAAAGAAAGTTACCATACTTGTTAGCCATTTTCTGAGACTGCTTCATTTGTTACTCACAAGGAGCATAAGTTACTATACAAGTTGCACTTAAAAAAATAGCCAGTAATGGGCAACTGCACCAACTACCCTCAGTAACCTGTCTATGATAATGTGGTAACATTGTTTTGCAATAAATAAATAAATAAGCCTTGTCACTGAAATGTGAAAAGGAATGGCATTTTCCTTCATTGCTATAATGAAATAATAAGAAATATAGTGTGTGCACTGTATATGTGGGGGGTTCCATTCCAAGAACCCCCATGTAAAACAGGAAATGCGAATGCCACGTCCCATTGTAGTCAGTGGACACAACGCCTGTGCTCCCACTGCATCCATTGACTATAATGGGAGCAACACTTTGCATGATCTTGCATTCATATGTGCAGAAGTTGTGCCAGAAGAGGCCGCACTGTAGTTAGTGTTTTGGGTTCCAGTGGAATACTTCCAAATTCTGGAGAAGGTGGGATTTAGTGGGAGAGTGGGGAACATACTTAATGGAGAATTCTGAGTAATTTAGGTCCCCATAAGCATTCCCCCCCCCCACAGCTGTTGATTGGCTAGTGGGGCTCATGCAGGATTGTGGGGTTCCGCAGTTGTCCCAATGAGTAATGTTTCTTCTGACAACAATGTGATCTAGTTAGGCCTGTTGTTGTCCTAGAATCTTCTTTGCTAAGTTAGTTGGTTTCCCTTCCATCTGTTGCTTAGACTGGAGCCTATTGAGTGATGCACAGATTATGTGTCTATTGCTATCCAGTGGATTTCAAATTTATACCTCTCTAGTTGTGAGCTTGAGTCTGCCTGACACTCAAGTTAGAAGTAGGAACAGTGCTGTTTGTGGCAAATGGGCTATTTTGTCACACGGTTCATTAAACTCTTGTTTTCAGGTTTTTTTTTTAATGGCATTACCTAATTTAACAAGTTGGTTTTATGTCTTTCTAACACAATTTTATTTCTGGTCTTTCAGGTGCATGCATCTATCGAGGCTCATCTTTTGAGGTAGGTCAGATTTAATGTTATTTGTTACTTGCCGAGCCAGCCTTGAATTAGTTTTCATTTTATTGGGTGAATGAGGGTTTGCCCTTGAAGCAGCTTCCTGTCTCTTCAAAATGAAAATAAAGCATCTGAATCGTGGAGGATCTGGAAGGGTCCTAGCCCACTTACCTTGTGACAGTCCCCTCAGTTACTCTTTTTATAGAAGACTACAGCAATGGCAGCTAGTGGCATCTGTATCAGTGTGGCTGTGGATCCAGTCTGGATTTTAGTGTGAACTTTGAAGGAACTATCTGAAGTACTGAATCCTATTTAGCAAATGGCATTTATTTTGAACTAGCCTGAACTAGGATTTATTCAGAGCTGGTCAGCTTTTACTTGAAACTGAGGAACTATCCAAGGTGCTGAACGTATTTGGAGGAGAGGATTCAACATCATGGGTAGATGTTTTGAAGTTCAGACTAAAACTCAGAACAAGCTTATCATCCTACTGACTGACATGGAAGCTGCCTGTAGCCCCTGTACTACTGTTGGCTAAAAGGGAGGGACTGAGAGGGGAAGAGCGAGAGGGGGCTTGCATTTTTTTTAAAAAGGAACCCCTTGGTTTTCCCCTCCATAATTTTAGCACCATGAAATTGTTAGCTGTATAGATACCATTTTACTGCAGTTTTTCTTTTTATTTCAAAGTGTTAATCTGTAATAGTTAAAAATAGAACAGAATAAGTCTTTGTCTACTGCTACAAATAGACTTATGAGAAAATGTAAGTTTGAACATAGGGGAATGTATGTTTGTTGTTATTTGCTGACAAGTTGGTTTCAATCTAGAGCAACCTTACCAGCAAGAGACCTCTAAGAGGTCCAGTCATTAACAACCCCGCTCAGGTCTTACAAGCCCAAGGCCATGGTTCCTTAATTGAGTCAAACCATTTGTAATGCAGTCTTCCTCCTTTCCTACTGCCTTTTGCTTGATGAGCATTATCGTCTTTTCCGAATGAGTCATGCTGTCTCATGACGTGTCCGAAGTATGATAGCCTCAGTGGAAAGTACATCAGTGGACATACATTGGTTTGCTCACTGGGATAAACGTTGATAGGTGCTTAATTTTAATCAATTTGAAAGACCAGTTAGAAAGTTGTCTATTTTAATGTATCTTCCTTCATCATTTTAGATATCATTTTAAGCAAATATGACTTCTTTTAAAATGTCAAAGAACTGCTATTAAGTGTTGTGTTATTTTAACATACACACAGGCTCATTTATGTATAATTTATATCAAATCTTGTAGTATAGTACAGAATATGTCTTAAGATTTCAGAAGTGTTATTAAAGTTTCATTTTTCATCCAGACATATTTTTATGCTTGGTTGGAGGAGAAAGTGCAAGAAAAGGTCTTCTGCTGAGGCTGCCAGAATCAGTTAATATTGCTAAAGCTCTAATTTTGTGATAGAAATGGTTGCTTGAGTGCTTTTCGGTTGCTTGAGTGATTATTTTTGACTCTTTCTCCATGCTGGTAAGAGAAGTATTAGCTATGTAAGAAAATGTATTTAAACTTTCGCCCTTTGAAATTGGCATGGGGGTGTGTGAGCAATAGATATTACAAGAAAGAGAAAAATGTGCTTTTAAAATCTCCGCTATAAAAGAGTGACAGCAAAGAGACAAGAAAAAAAATCCTATGTATCACAGGCCTTATTAACAGAGCTGCTGAGCCAAAGCTTTTTTCAAATTTTCATTGACCCCCCCCCCCCGCCACATCTTGGAGGACTTAACTTCTCTTCGAGAAGAATAGAATTCAAAGATTTTTCTGTGTGTATGTAAAGGGACAGGTCTTACCTTTAATTATCAGGTACTTTGGTCAGACCTCATGTGGAATATTGTATCCAGTTCTTGGTGCCACGGTTCAAGAAGGATATTGACAAGCTGGAAAGTGTCCGGAGGAGGGCAACCAAGATGATAAAAGGTCTAGAAATGAAACCCTATGTAGAATAGCTTAGGGAGCTGGATTGTGTTTAGCTTGGAGAAGAGAAGGTTGAAAGGCAACATCATAGCTATGTTTAAATATAGGAGGGAACACAGTGGGCACTCTAATATCCACAGATTCTGTATTCATGGATTCAACCAACCATTGCTTGAAAATATTTTTAAAAATTCCAAAATGCAAACTTTGATTTTTATTATTTTATTTAAGGGATGCCAGGAAAGAATGAAGCCACTGTAAAACAGTGTCCCTAAGTCCCATCCCTGCAAGGGAACCCAGAAGGATACCATGGTTGATGGTACCGAAAGCTGCGGAGCGGTCCAACACAACCAACCTGGGATACACTCCCCCATCTAGTTCCTGGTGTGGGTCATCCACCAAGATTACTAAAGTAGTCTCAATCCAGTAGCCAGGCCTAAAACCAGAGTGAAATGGATCTAGATAATCTTTTCATTCAGAAACCCCTGGAGCTGAGAGGCCACCAGATACTCCAAAATCTTGTCCAGAAATGGAATATTAGAGACTGGCCATAATTATCCAAAATGGTGGGATCTAGGGATGACTTTTTTAGTAGTGGTTTTATAACAGCCTCCTTGAGGCAAACCGGAACTTTACCTTGTTTTAAGGGGACATTATCCGCACTTCTACCCACTTAACCAGTCCCCCTCTAGCTTTTTTAATAAGCCAGGAAGGGCAAGGACCTAGAACACATGTGGTAGCTTTCATATCTCCAAGAAACCTGTCCACATCCTCAAACTGTACAAATTGAAAAATATGGTATCTTATTATCACTGGACGAGCAGAGGACAGAGTTACATCCATAGGATCTCCATCAATCCTAGCGTCTAAGTCAGAGTGGATCCGAGCGATTTTATCTACAAAGTAATGGGCAAATTATTCACAGTGTGCTGTTGAGTGTTCTGGATTTACCTCTCTTGGTCCTGTGTGTAAAAGACCCCTGGCCACTCAAAACAGTTCTGCTGGCCGGCTCCCTGCAGACCCAATAGAGACAGAAAAGAATTTTGCCTTTGCTGCCTCTGTTGCCAGCACTTTGTGGTTGCAGTTTCTCCATCTGTAACCTGCCTGCTGCTCTCTGTTTTAGAACACCTCTGTGATTAAATCCTTCTAGAAGCTTGAAATCTCTTTTGCCTCCCAACTTTGACATTGTCCCTTTAAAGCTGTCCTGGGCAAAGAGAGAAGCGGGAGATGAAATTGATTAACGGCACGTTGTCTTTGGCGGATGGCTTGGTGAAAAGCTGGAGCAGATTGCATGCATTTGTTTCCATTAAAAATATACTGTGGAGCATCACGATGTTTTAAAGGCTATTGAGAAATCTGCCTACACTCCATCAACTCTAATAAATCCTGTGGCAGATAATTCTCTCCTCCACATTCTGGCTCAATAAGTGCTCTAATATACTGGTGCTAAGAATGTGTGGAAATGAGACATCAGGATGTCACCACTCTCTGTTGACATGTGGGGTGATGTTTGCAGGTCTTTTCCCCCCTCCTCCCTCTGGCCCAGCTTTTCTAGGTAGCAAATATGGATGCCAGACACGTACAAGCCTCTCTCCTTCATGTTGCACAGCCTAAGTTTGACTGATGTTTAGCCCTCCACTTATGATGGAGTACAATTTACTCTCCGTGTAGCTGTACAGATGTTGTTGGCCATGAGGGAAAGAACTCATTACAATGGCTGAGGGGATTCAACAGAGAAATTTTAGTTATATCAAATCAGTGCAATAGTCCATGTAGCCCTGTATTGTCTTCTCTGTTTTGGCTAGCCCTGCTACTTGGAATATTTCTAATAGAGGGCCATCTACTTTGAATTTTGAGGTCCCACGCTTCTGTCTATAAGGAGGGTGTTTTGCAGAACCTGGAATGTTCCTTTTTCCAAAGTAATTTGTTATCTAACTTGTTGCAGAACCTCAAAATAGCAATTGGTGATCATTTATGTAATTGGTGATCATAATTATGTATTTTAACTTTTTAAAAATTATTATCTAGTTGTTTAATTTGTGTTTTAACTTTTATATCTCATGATTTTTAACCAACTAACTATTTTTAACTAAGCTGCTTTGAGTCCTTATCAGGAAAAAAGAGGGATATAGATGATGATGATGATGATATTATTATTATTATTATTATTATTATTATTATTATTATTATTGCCAAAATAAACGCTGCTGACTCATTGTTGTATGTCTTCAAAACATTTCTGAATTATGGCAACCTAAAGGCAACCCTATCATGGGGTTTTCTTGGTTTGTTCAGGTTTGCCTTGCCTTTTCTCTGAGGCTGAGAGAGTGTGACTTGCCTAAGATCATTCAGTGGTTTTCCACGGCTGAGTAGGAATTTGAACCCCAGTCTTCCTAATCCGGCACTCAGACCATTACACTACAGTGGTTCTCAGCAACTCATTAGATTGCTCATGTTTTTATGCATCCCTTTCTTTTACCCAGGGCTTTGTTAGTCTGTACTTTTTAATTTTTTTCAAAAAAAAGTCCATAGAATTGATGAGAGAATGATGTTTTGTGTTAGTCAAAGAATAAATGGAAGGGACATTTCAGGCTTTGGTTAAGGAACAAGCTTTATGGCCAAGTACAACAGTCAGTTTGAAACTTGACAAAAAAGTGTTGTTAAGAGAATTTATTATGGTTACCTTTTAAGTATACCTCCCAAAGTCTTTGGCCAAGTTCTTGACACAGCTGGGAGTCTTATTTATCTGAGTTATGCCTTTGCCATTTGCAAGCCTGTTGTTTAGGTTCTTTGGATGGTGTTGTAAGAACCAGTTTTTTTGGCAGGGATAGTAGTGCTTGTGAGCAATACACTTTGGCCAGAATTCTGTTGGTGTGATACACACATTTGGATTCCTTTACTTGTGCTGTTGCACTTTTTCAGCCATTTTGCAGAAGATACGTTCAGTCCATGGCTGGATAAGCAGAATTCCTTAAGTGTAACCATTTCACATGCGCCTAAATCCTGTGCTTAGACCCAACTAGAGTAGAGCCATTGAAGGAATGACATTGGCCAGCTGTTGACTCACCATTCAACAATTGATTCAGTCAGTCTACTGTAGTTGGGACTACCCAACAGGATTCCAGACATGCAGGTGGATATTATTGAATGGGCCTAACCATTAATTGGTGCTTTCAATGTACCAGTTTATCCACTGGGATTGTAGAAACTATGTATGTACATTTCCCACTGTATAGTGGGACAATAAGTAGGAATGCTGGCAGATAACAGATCTGGTATCCAGACGAGGGTGACCAAAATGGTGAAGGGTCTGGAAGCCAGGCCCTATGAGAAGCGGCTTAGGGAGCTGGGGATGTTTAGTCTGCAGAAGAGAAGATTAAGAGGGGACATGATAGCCATGTTTAAATACTTGAAGGAATGTCATGTCGAGGAGGGAGCGGGCTTGTTTTCTGCTGCTTCAGAGACCAGGACAAGGAGCAATGGATTCAAGCTGCAGGAAAGGAGATTCCACCTGAACCTCAGGAAGAAATTCCTGACTGTCAGAGCTGTCCGGCAGTGGAATATGCTGCCTCGGGGTATGGTGGAGTCCCCTTCTTTGGAGATTTTTAAGCAGAGGCTGGATGGCCATCTGTTGGGAGTGCTTTGATGTGTGTTCCTGCATGGCGGGGGGTTGGACTGGATGGTCTCTGTGGTCTCTTCTAACTCTATGATTCTGTGGTTGCATGGTGGTGATATTCAGTGGAAGGGTGGCATACCACAACCAATGTACAGGTATTTGAATGTAGATTTATGCTATGCAAGCACTGTATTTTTAATCTGTTATAAGCTGGCTTTGGTTCCATGTCAGGGAAAAGGCGCAGTATAAATTAATTGATCAAAATCTTCCCTTCCTCCTCCTCTTCTCTACCTAGATGTGTCCATGTGATGCCCATGGGTTCCCCTCCACTGCCCTACTTCCTGGAATACTACCCCTGACAGCCTAAAATATCTGGCTTCTAAATATTTCCAAATGTGGTCCCTTCTTTTCTGAACCGTGTGTAGACCTCTTTTTGTAACCCACATGGTCCCATGTGATGTAATATCAAATCTTTTTGTCGTTGTCTGTTTTCTAATAGTTTCTGACTTAAGTGATCCTAAGGCAAACCTGTTATGGGGTTTTCTTGGCAAGATTTGTTCAGAGGGGCTTTGCCCTTGCCTTCCTCTGAGGCTAAGGCCATTTCCACACTACACTGTTATAGTGATATTATTCCACTTTCAACATCCTATAGAATCCTGAGGTTTGCAGTTTAGGAAGTTTCTGGGAAGATTCTGGGAAGGGTAGTCCTCCCAAAATAACATTTCTGAGAGTTCTGCTGTTATGTGAACTAGTACTGTAAATCTCGCTTCGGGAAAAAAGCGGAATCTAAATGAAACACCATCCAATTCCATGGGGTGACCTTGGGGTTCTAATATTCTGAGGGAGAGAGAAGAACTTCTCCCTTTTCCCTTTTCTCCTCTCCATGCATAATTTTATACACCTTGATTGTGTTGCCTCTTCCTGGCAGGGTTTTTCCCCTTAAGCTAAAAAGCTGCCAGTATTATTCCCTTTCCCAATGACAGAGAGAGGCTTCCTAATTAGAACAGATGACCATAAAGCCCGCAAAGGAAAGAAAAGTGACTTTGTGAGGCGAACAGCAGCAGCAGCAGCAAAAACGAAAAATTAGGTCTGTGTTTCATGTGGCGAAGAAACCTAGTTGCTGGGTAAGGGAACTCCAGTGGGAAGGTACCACTTTAAATTGCAAAAAAGAGAACATTGGAGTTCTTGCATTAGTATTTCTTTGCATGTTGCTGCTGGCTGTTGATAACCAGGTTGAGAGGTGTATATGACAAGAAAGGCAGCAATCATAGAAATGTTAGTTTTAAAGAGGGTGGTGGGTGGGTGGGTGGGTGGATGGATGGATGGATGGATGGATGGAGAGAGAGAGAGAGAGAGAGAGAGAGAGAGAGAGATAAATAAATAAAAAGCAGAGGAACAACAAGCAAGGTGTGAACTTTCCTCCTGAAAACTTTCAGAATCTCAAAAGCTTTTATTGCTATACCAAAAAAAAAAAAAAAGCCAGGAGGCATTAATTCCTTGATCAGCTTCCATTTTTAGTAGAGGAAAGCAGACAAGAAAACAAGGATAGAATAAGAATAAACAGAAAAAGTGGTGCTTGAGGCTACTTGGGCTGCTACAGGGTATCATAATATTAATGAGAATAAAGGTGCAGCTGGACTGGGATCTGGGATCTTGTTTGTTGCATCTTCTATATGTTGAAAAACATCTTCAGTAAGTTTTTTTAAAGGTTGCTACATTTTAAAATTTTGTTGCAATTCCTCGTATGTCTTGAATAGCAGCTTAAAACTGAGGAGTTTGGAAGAGAAAGCTTTTCGCTTGCCTGCACGTGAAAACATTGCTTAAATCTTTTTGTCATGCTAATGCAAAATGTATTGGAGCAGAGTAAAAGAATAAAGCTGGCATCCTTTCCAGATAGCTTGTCCTACCTTGCTGGTTGCATGGTTCAGCATGAAACTGAAAGGCAGGAAGCAGAAACTGCAGGTGAAAAGGAATAGTTGTGAAATTGCGCAGTTGTGTGGTCACAGCCATTGCAAATTCATTGACACAACATACTAGAACAGGAAGGGTTTGATAGCTCACTTGCTTCACATACATCTGTATTTGATATTTCTGGCCTAAAACTAAATTTCATGAAGTTTCTTGGTCTCAATTATAAGCAAGCAGCTAAGCTGCTAATTTTTCAAGCCATCACAATCCTCACTGAATTGTAGGACTGAGAAATTGACTAGACAAAACATCCACCCACCATCAGCTGGTAATATACAGATCTTGGAAAAGATTTCTTTTCACGGTTAGTACAGAATCCTCCACTGGCTTTACTGGTAATGGAGAATCTTGGGAGTTTGTAATCCAAAGCATTCAGACTTTATTCTTAGGCCTTTTCCTTGTGACACTGTTATAGCGCGATTATTCCACTTTCAACCTCCTAGGGAATCCTGGGGTTTGCAGCTTCGAGAGGGGCCAGCCGGCCCCTCTCGAAGCTGCAAACCCCAGGATTCCCTAGGAGGTTGAAAGTGGGATAATCGTGCTATAACAGTGTCGCGAGGAAAAGGCCCTAGAAATGCAGTGGAGTTCCTCAAGAGTTTATCCAGTTCCCTCATTTGAGGAGAAAAGCAGTGGTAGAAAATTGTTTGTCCATCATTACTGGTGTTCCTCAGGCATGTTCAGCTGCAGCATAGAGATGAATATGTCCCAACAGCACTGTCTGTAACCTAGGATGGGAATTTTGCAGCTCACAGGCAGAGGTGTATCTAGGGTGGGGCAAGTAGGCTATGTGCTCTGGGTGTCAATGCTGGGGAGATGCAAAAAAGCAATGCCGGAAGCAGTGAAGGAGAAGAAGGAAGTGGCTCTAGAGGTGCTTGCCCTAGGTGCTGCTTATACCAGATACGCCCCTGCTCATGGGCCACATCTTGGGGGTTAAGCTCCACTGATCCCCCAAACCACCCCGAACTCCCCAAAGAAAATTCAGCAAGCGCACACACATTTTTTCCTGTCAATCCCCCACCTCCCTTCTCCCCAAAACATGCTCCAGCGTACAAAGGGATCTTGTAGCACCTTTGAACCTGAGAGCACAAAGTTGGTAGCATAAGCTTTCATAGACTTTAGTCTACCTCATCACATCCTGGCAAGATACCGGCAAGACCCCTTTGCCTACTGATCCAGACTAACATGGCTATGTGATTGAATGCTCCAATGTGTTTAAAAGGCTGCTTCAAGATGGCGCTCCACCTCAAACAGCCATAGTCCCCTACAGCAAAAAAAAAAAAAAAGCAACCAGGAGTGACACATTGTCACCTCCTTTTGTCTCAAATGACGGAAATGCGGTGCAGGCCTCCAGAGCTTTGGAGGGGGCCAGATGGGATGGTATGTCTCTCTGGACCCCATTGTGCCTGACCCTGCTGTAAATACATGCTGACAGTTAGGCCAAATGGGCAAGTTTCTAAGAGAAATGGATGCATCCCCAGTCCCAGAATCCTTTGTAGCATCTGACGATTCCATGGCAGCTCAGAAAAATTAGAGTTACTAGAATAGCAGTCAGCATATAACTGTTTCTGGGCAGCTCAATTCAAGAAGGATGTCAACAAACTGGAACGTGTCCAGAGGAGGGCGACCAAAATGGCGGAGGGTCTGGAAGCCGTGCCCTATGAAGAACGCCTTAGGGAGCTGGGTATGTTTAGCCTGCAGAAGAGAAGGTTAAGAGGGGACATGATAGCCATGTTCAAATAATTGAAGGGATGTCATGTCGAGGTGTGAGCAGGCTTGTTTTCCGCTGCTCCAGAGACCAGGACAAGGAGCAATGGATTCAAACTGCAGGAAAGGAGATTCCCCTTGAACCTCAGGAAGAACTTCCTGACAGTCAGGGTTGTCCGGCAGTGGAATATGCTGCCTCCATGGAGTGTGGTGGAGTCTCCTTCTTTGGAGGTTTTTAAGCGGAGGCTGGATAGCCATCTGTTGGGAATGCTTTGATGGGTGTTCCTGCATGGCAGGGGGTTGAACTCGATGGCCCCTGGGGTCTCTGCCAACTCTGTGATTCTATGATTCTATGTTCTGAAAGCTGTACTTTAAAAAACTAACAATTGAAGAGGTTCCTCAGCCATCATGTTGGTGCGGAAGCTGTTCTCTGAAGGTTAACATTTTGAAAAACACTCTTAACTCTTTTAAGGAACTAATTAAGTAAAATGCTAAATAATTGTACGTTTAAATGCTAAATGATTATATGTTTGATTTTTTTTTAAAGTAAAACACTATCGAAATAGAAATGCATATGGGTGATATTTTAAAAAGTACAGCAGTTTGTGACCTTAAACTCTCAAAGCAGTAGTAGGAAAGCATGGAGAAATAAAGTTAAATACATATTTAGAGATGAGAAACTTTTTATTCATTCAAGCTTTTAAAATATATGTTGTTGTTAAGTGCTGTCAAGTTGACTTTGACTTAAGGCAAACCTATGACCTTGAAGTCACCATAGCCTCAGTTGCCCTGCTAAGGTTTTGTAGACTCAGGGACATGTCTTTCTTGATTAAGTATAGCCATCTGTAATGTAGTCTTCCTTCTTTCCTACTGCCTTGTATCTTACCAAGCATTAACCAAAAGTACGATATATTTGTACGTATTTTCATTTGCTACTTTTAATGTCTTTGTTTTATTTTTTTTAATTCAAGATTGTTTTTTAATTGTTGTGTTTTCATGAACCTGCCGTGGGATAAATTTTGGATGAAGGGTAGTATATGAATATTTTAAATTAAGCAATAAATAATAAATAAACAGATGATATACACAGCTTTCACCACCAATCAGTGTACTATAAAAGACAAAAGTCAGTTTTTAAGTACAGTTTTGGCTATATTGTAGTGTCATAAGGAGAGAGAGTCTGTTCCTAAAGGAGCCATTTGGAAACCTTCCCCAGGGGTGGTCCTAGATCTTCTTCTGTCTGAGGTGAGAGGAGAGGCATGGCCACCTCCCGTAGCCCTCACCGATTCCTGGCCTGTGTAGGGAGCAGTCACGGCCACACAAAGCAACTGGCATTGTTTTCCGCTGAACCATCCGGGCCCTAAATACCTGGCTCAGGAGGGTGCTTCCTCAGAACCAGACATTGTGGGCAGGATCCCAAGGCTTTTTGTTATTGTTTTGCCTGTTATTATTTGCCATCAAGCTGACTTTGACTTAATGGTGACCTACAAATGAGAGACTTCCGAAAGCTCTTCTCATCAGCTGCCCTGCTGAGGTCTTGCAAACTCATGGCTGTGGCTTTCTTGATCGAGTCTCTCCACCTGGCATGCAGTCTCCTTCTTTTTCTCTTTCCTTCCATTTTAAGAAGGCTTATTGTCTTTTTCAGTAAGTCATGTTGTCTCATGATAGGCACAAAGTATCACATCCTCACCACCCATAACTTTTGGCTGTGATGAACCCTCAAAACCAGGCATTTGGGTCTGGCTGGCTCTACGGACAGCATTTGTGTGGTATGTCGAAGTGGCAGTGAGGTGCACAGAATAACAGTGTACCACAGGCTGGCATCTTATAGTATTCTATTTAAAAAAAAAATAACAAAAAGGAGCTTTACTTTTAAGACACCTTGGCCTTGGAACTACAATGATAACTAATTACTTTTTTAAAAGTCCATTTTCCAAGCCCTGCTACTGGCTCAGCTTGTCTACACTTGTCTCTTCACATTAACAGTTTTCTATGTAGGCTGGAGGAAATGGGGTGTTGTAGTCCAAAGAAAGAGATGCTTTTCCAAGCTCCGGTCTTTTCCATCACTGTTGGAGAGACATAAGGCCTTTCCACACTACATGTTGTGGCACTGTTATTCCACTTTGAACATCCTATGGAATCCTGGGGTTTGGGGTTTAGGGAGGGGCCTTTAGAATTCTCAGCCAGAGAGCTCTTTGGCCTCAATAAGCTACAAACCCCAGAATTCCACAGGATGTTGAAAGTGGAATAATAGCACTATAACTGTGTAGTGCAGAAAGGCCCATAGAATCTGAAATATGCTCTACCGTTCTTTCTCTTGCCCTCAAATGACAATCCATGGTTCAGTAAAAAGAAAAGCAGGTAGAATTCTGTGGAGAAGCATTTGGAACGTTTGGACGGCGAGTCAAACAATAGGCTGTCCATTGGTCTGTGTTCCAGTCGTAGGATGCTGCCGTAGATACCAACTGTTCCCAAGTCATGTGTATGTTGCAGCTGTTTGCTGTTGCTTGCACTCTGGGAAGCTTTCCTGCTGGAGTTCCTTGCTGAATGGATGTGGATAGAACTAAATGTAGCTGTGCTTTGTATGGTTGGTGGAGGGTCATCCCACTAGATAAGAAGGACATCAACATTTAAGGCCTTCATCCTAGACAGATTTGGGAAGATGGTGACACGAGAGAAAGCGTTCTGGGTTGTGCCTCAGTCTGTGGAGTGCGTTTCCCATGAGGCCTGCCTGGCCCTGCCATTGTTGCGTATTTAGTGCCAGTCTAAAACTGCTCCCCAGATGTTTGATGGAATGAGGTTCGATGGACTTTAAGTATCTGATTTAGGGCAAAAATATTTTCTTTTTTGAGGATGGTGTTCTTTTACATTTTTCTTGCATAGATAGTGTTTTCCTTTTGTATATTTTAAGTATAAATATATATTTAACATATTTAAGTATAAAATATATTCTGTGTATTTTAAATATAAATCACTGTACATCTTTTTGGGGGAAAAAAACTTCCATCGTCATCATCACCTGTGACCTTGCTTCTTGAGGAAGCAATTTTGTGGTGCTTTTCTGGTGCTTTTCTCCTCCTCCTCCTCCTCCTGTCTGCAGTTTCTTTCTCCTCTCCTCACATCTTCAGCAGTTTATCTTAAAAAATAAATAAAATAGATGAATAAATGACTAAGTCAGCTGCTTTCCTTTCAGCTACTTTTCTCTTTGTCTTCTTGATGCTTTAAAGGCAACATATTATATAAAAAACATTATACACATTATGTATACATTTGCACCTGCTTTCTAAGCATTTTTGGCTCTGTGGCTAAATATAATATTCTGTACAAAAGAGATATGCAGTATATGTTACCCCCTGGCAAAATCAGGACAGGGATGTAATTCTCGTGGATCTGTTGGGATTCCCTGAATCTCATAGATGGGCAGTTTGTTCCTTGGCTGTTCTCTTTTTTTTGGGCACTATATGCTAATGTTTCTAGTCTATAGCTGTTCAGTTATTGAACTGCATTTTTTTTCCAGATGACTCCTTCCTCTTTGAATGATACTGCTTAGGGAAGGTCTGCGGCTGTTTATTGATTGAACACATGCATATCATTCTTTAAAATGCCTTCCCTGAGACAAAGTAACCCAAAAGCATCTTGCATGTTGGGACTGAGTGATGGCAGCATTTTGAAACAAACTGGTGCACAGTGCATGGATTAATAATACTTGTCACTTGCTGTTTTGTGTTCTCAAGTGACATAGCTGTTCCTGAGGCTTCAGAAGGCCACTTTATTTTCCTGAAAACTTAGTTAAGAGATTTTCTGCTTCATAGATGAAGGGAGACCAAGGGCAGGAAGGCCAAATAACTAGGCATGGGGGAATCACTGTGACAGAAAAGCCTAGCATTTGTGGCTGAACATTTTCTTCCTTCTTTACCACATTTCATTGCTTGATTTGAACTGAATCTTTGTTTTGTTGTTATTTGCCGTGAACTTGACATTGTCTTATGGCATATGGATGAGAGATCTCCAAGAGCCATGGTCATCAACTACCTTCTTCAGGTCTTTCAGACTTAGGTCTTGGCTTTCTTAACTGAATCAATCCACCCATAGTGCAGCCTCCCACTTTTCCTATTGCCTTCCACTTTACTGAGCATTATTGTCTTTTTCCAGTGAATCACGTTAGCCATTTCTGCACTACACTGTCCTAGTGCTATTATTCCACTTTCAACCTCCGGTGGAATTCTGAGGTTTGTATTTTATTGAGGCCAAAGAGCTCTCTGGCTGAGAATTCCAAATGCCCCTCCCTAAACCCCAAACCCCAGGATTCCATAGGATGTTGAAAGTGGAATAATATCACTATAACAGTCTAGTGCAGAAATGGCCCTCGTCTCATACATTGAAAGTATGACAGCCTCACTTTAGTCATTTTCGCTTTATTGTATGATATGATCTAGGGCCCATTCATTTGTCTTTTTTGCAATTCAGGATATCTGTAGAACTCTTCTCCAGCACCACATTTGAAATGAGTTGATTCTCTTCTTGTCAGCTTTCTTCACTTTCCATATTCCACAACCATATGTAGAAGTTGGAAAAACTATGGTCTAAATTAGCAGTTCTTGACCTGTGGCATGTAGACTGCTAGAGAGCTGCTGTGTCTTCACTAGGGTCTGCAAAAGCTTGAAGAAATGTTATGAACTTTTGCAGTTAAAATAGGAAGGAAGATGGACAGATGGACTCATGGTCATACATTGATCTCAAACAGGAGGAATCTTTTGTACGAAGTTTCAGTACAATATCTCAAACTGTTCAAACATTTTTTTAAAAAAACATTTTATGCAGTTTAGGGTTTTATATTTTGAGTTAAGTTCTGATGGTCCATGGCAACAAAGATACTTAAAGGGGGTTCATGGTAAGGAAAAGGTTAAGAACCACTGGTGTAGATGATTCTGACTTTGTTATTCAATGACATATCTTTACACTTGAATTGAAGCTTAGCTCCATCTTTGTTAAAGCTGTAACTGAGTCCTACACTAGATAATTTAATCAGCAAGAAAAATGTGCTTCTAAGCATACATAAGATACATTATAAATCACACTGAGCAACCACAGTCAGCTCTCACTGTCTGGGATTAGGAGTTGAGACTTCCAGGTAGGCTTTATCCTTCACAGCTCTCTCTAGAAATTAAGCACCACTTCACTTGCTGAACTCTGGGTATCATAAAACAATTTTATGGTGTTTCTACATGTATTTTAGCTGAGTTTCAAAAGGGAATTTACAGAAAAGTGACTCTGAATGCTTGTTGAACCTGAAGAAGAAAGAATAGGGAGTGATTCTTGTCCTCCACAATTTTCTAATCCCTCTTAAATGGTACTTTCTTGTTGCCACTTGTGGATGGGCGAAAGTTTTGTTTGAGATGATGCTGAGAAATTGGGAGAGAAAAAAACTGCTAGTTCACCCGTGCTACAGCTTCTTCCTGCTTCTGGAAAAGCATGACTCTTCCTCAGTCCTCTCTCTAACTTGGACATAGCATGGTGAAAGTATTGTGACTATACTTGACAATACTTTAAACATGGAATGTTCAAGCTGAGTTTTGGTTCATTGTGGACCAAATCCAAGGTGACAGGGAACCCTCAATAATACCTTGAAAAACTTTTTTGAACTACAAGCATCTTTTAGGATGGAAAGGCATCAAAATGTAGTGTAGTTGTGTTGAGTGGCTGCTGATGCATTACCCCCCCAAAAAAAAGATGATAAAGGGGGGGACCATAATATTATTCAAGTTTACATGTAATTATATATATGATTCAGGGTACATTTATGCGTCACCAAAAAGAGGACACAGATTTGTGTAAGATGAACATGTTCTAATTTATATGTATCAGATGCAAATTTAGGAAGTGTTACTTTTTTTTGCCTGAGGTGTAGCACAAGATGGTTCCTCCCCCTTCTCAGTCCACATATAGAAGCAGACTGGACATGCAGGTAAATCTTACTTCTGCACAGGTAGTCAGATGGCATCTTCCATCACACCTAAGTACTAGTTTAGGGTGAGCAGAACAGGTTGTGTGGCAGACAGGAGAAACTGGAGAACTCTTAAGGAACATTTGAGATTCCACTGCCATTCACTCACCATATACCACCTGAGATAGTGGCTTCACGGTGCCTAAAGGTCGATCCAACCCTGTGACTAGGTGATCTGTGTCCTTCTCAGTCTTCTGTCCAAGTTCTAAATGCCCCCAAGCACTTTTAAGACTCCTGGTCTTCCTTCGTATGGGTTACTCTCTTTGTACCAGCCTTCAGTGGCCCAGCCCTTTAGAGATAGGATACCTTGAAGCAGATGACTGTAGTATTTCAGGTGGTGGACTGTGTTCTGTAAAATAGGATAGGATCAGCAACCTGACAACCAGCCTTCACTGATGGAATTTGGCTCTTAAAAGTTCAATTATCCATGTCATTCCTTCCTGAAGCAGCCACAGCCTCTGAGCAGTCTTCGAAGGCAGACCTAAATAGAGCATTTTATAGTAGTGAAGGCTACAAATGGGTAAATAAATGTAGTTAAGCTTATATTCAGCAAAATGGCAACAATACTCCCCTGGTTTGGAACTTGCAGATTGGGTGGACAACTTCCTTGCATATATGGAAGCCATTTTCTCCTTGTAACCTGTGAGAGGTATATTGTGTCACTGTCTATGAAATTCAGTAGGATAGTGATGGTAAAGAAAGCCAGCACTGCGTAGTGGTTCAAGCACTGGACTATGAATTTGGAAACCAGGTTTGATTCCCCACTCAGCCATGGAAACTCCCTGGATGAGCTTGGGCATGTCACACACTCTAATCTCCAGAAAACCCTCTGATAGTTTAGTCTTAGGTTCACTATAAGTTGGAAACAACTTGTAGGCACACAACAACAACAAGAGTGATGACAAAAATGGACACCTCTTCCTCCTGGTTTTTCATAATAACACAAGGAACACAGGAAGAATAAAGCTTGTTTCAAAAAAGATTAACATGTCTAGGAGAGTCCAAGTGAAAATGCAGAAAAATGGATTTTGCTGACATTACCATCAAATTTCAGTGGCATGCTATAGAATTTAGAAAATAGATTGGGTGGGGTCCATGTAGTTGCAACCCACTTATATGGCTAGGTTGGCCTTTTGAGCCAAGGAGGGGAGAAGTCTCACAGCCAGTTTTCTCTGCTCTTCTTTTGAAAGCATTGCTTTCTCTGCTCTCTTTCCTCCAATGTTTGCTACTGTTTTCTTTCTTGTTTCCTTCCTTTCTCTTTTACCCATTGTCTGAAGCTGAATCTAGCCATACAACAAGGTGATTTGTTGGGCTATATCTCTTTAAAACTGCAAGGGGGTGAAAGATTTTTGATGGTTCATTAGGGAAAAAGCTCTCTGCAGGTGGAAAAGCAGCATGGGGTGGGAAGATTCTTCTTCAGGTCCCTTCTCTTCTTGATGTGCAAGTTACCTGTATCCAAGATGTGAGTGCTGTTTCATGAAGGAGCATTAAAAACAGGATGGGTTCCCTACCTGCAGCCTGAAGCACATATGGTCCATTTCTCTTTATATAGATTGGTCATGATGAGGAGAAGATGTTAAGAAGAGGCTAAACATCTCTGGAAATATTTATTAAGAGATCACATCTCTATTTCTCTGTCTGTATTTAAAACATCAGCCAGCAGTTCTTGGAGTCAAATCCATGAGGCATTCTTTTAGGTTTTACAGAGTTTGTGATGGATTTGACAGAGAATTGCAGGAATATTTTAATGTGTGTGTGTGTGTGTGTGTGTGTGTGTGTGTGTGTGTGTATGAATGAATGAATGAATGAGAAGGAGCGTAGATAACAATCCCGATGCACTCAAGGCCTAGAAGAGTTTCTGGTCAGCTTTCCTTCCCTCCACCTTCTTCCTGTTGCAGGGAACATTTATTCTGAGGGGTGGGGGCTGGAGTAAAAGGAACTTCATTGTATTTCATGGGGCAGGGATATTAATCTCATGGCCACCCATTATGCAGCCATTAAGCCCATTGAACCTGTTCATCCACTAATGGAAGAGGTGGTCCCCAATGGAAGCACATTGGTTATGTGATTAATATTAACGACTCTGTAATGGCATGTGCAATTTATAAACCTTGCTTCTCAGTGCAAAACCCATGTGCATCCAGTAGACACTGAGTTTCCTGATACAGATCAAGTCTGTGTGGTTTTCTGATTCCTCAGGTAAGAACACAGAACATGCAGAACTCTGAGGGGGAATGAAGGATGCAAGATTGGATTTGCTGCTCTTGTTGGTATTTTCAAAAAGCTGTCAAGAAGATAACTTTTTGAGTGATGAATCCACATGGAAAGCTAGCTTTAAGGCATAACAAATTTCTCTCATAGATCCCTGCAGATGTTGTGTACAACTTCCATCATCCCTGACCACCCTTGACCCTCTTTATGCTGGGCGCTATCATGGCAGTTGTAGCAGACAACATGTATGTATGTGTGTGTGGGGGGGGACTCAGATCAGAAAAACCTGCTTTGAAGAGAATCCAAACTACATTCTCCATTCCCAGACTACATTCTTCCTCAAAACTGGTTTGTTCCCTTGGCCATCATGAGGACTAAATCCATGCTGTTTCTTGTAATATTAATTCGACTAAGCTAAGAATGTTATAACACTGTGGACAGTGTTCTGATGTTTGCTGCTCATAGATGTTATTTGTTTATTAACTAAAATGTTTATACCCTGCACTGTATCAAAGGATCTCAGGATAGTGTACTATAAAATAAATTTAAAGCAGTTTAAAATTTAAAATGGTAGAGATATATTATAGGTATGTGTGCCTTCAAGTCACCTGTTGACTTATGGTGACCCCATGAACTTCCTAGAGTTTTCTTAGGCATGGAATACTCAGAGGTGGTCTTGCCAGTTCCTTCCTCTGAAATATATCTTACAGCACCTTTTATTCATTGCTAGTCTCCCACCCAAACACAATCCAGGGCTGACGCTGCTTAGCTTCCAAGATCAGATGAGATCTGGTGTGTTTAGGGTATTTAGTCCCTAAGATATATCATACGGTGTAAAATATATAAAACAGTATAACAATTTAGAACAATCTAAAATCAGGTATATGAGTGGATTGGGTAAAATCAAAAGCTTTAATACCAAAAGCTTTAATACAAAGACATACTTTAACTTGGTGCTGGAATGAAGGCAGCGTCAGAGCCAAGTGGGCCTCTGAAAGATGGGCATTGGAGAGTCAGAATGCCACAGAAATGATGGCCATTTGCTATGTTCTGTGTCCAAGAGTTTCCTCTTCCTTAGCTTGGCTATGCCCTTTCTCACTCACTGTTCCATATTCTTGGAATTGCCTCCATGAACTTTCTGGGCTAAGACTAGTATTCGTTCAGGTTTCGTATGCCAGATTCTGTGGGATTTTAATTCTGATTAAAACACAACGCTAACCCCAACAACAAGAGTTGTGTGGCTTTATGATTGTGGGGTAGTGTGGCTTTGAGCAGGTCAACTGGTCCTACATATCTCTTAGCTTCATGACCGGAGCTTAGAAAACTAATTCAAAAAGTAGCTATATCTATAATGCCAAAGGTTTGAGGATTATTTACTGCTATAGATATGCATTTTAAAGAAGATTCCCCTAAGTAATTGTCATAATTACTTTTAGTTATAGGGTAACAAGGAGAATCCATCAAAATATTACAAGCTCTTCGTCTGTGGTAGAAAACATACATTTCTCCCATCTACCTCACTGTTGGTTCAACAGTCATGATAGAACTTAAGACAGGACCACAAGCCAATACTTGGACTAGATGATATTCCTCATCCATTTCTTGCCATTTAGTGAGGCCACACCACTGTAATTGGAAAAGTAATTAAGGTTACAGCTCCACCACAAAACAGACAAAGTTATTCCCTTTTAAGTTGTGATCAAAGTATAACATCTTCATTACTGGAAAAAAGAATTAGTTGAAGGTGTCAACATCCACTAGTTGACCTTGGTCAAAGTTATACTATCTCAGCCTCAGAGGAAGACACAGCCAAACCCCCTCTGAACAAATTTTGCCAAGAAAACCCTGTGATAGGTTTGTCTTAAGGCTGCCATAAGCCAGAAATGAATTGAAGGTGCAGAAGAATAGCAAGTTTCTAGCTAGTTTTTTTTCCATAGCTTTACCAAGGAGTATTAAATAAACTATGGAAAATAAGCAAATGCATGCTAATGTCTTAAATGTCCAGCAACTACTTCAGAATTCTTCTGCTCCACCCCCTTTTTCTGCACTGCATGGACAGATAAATAGGAGATTGTGAAGAGTACATACGGCTTGGATCATGAAGAATAAAAGTTGCTTTGCCATAGGACTGCGTGACTTCGGATAGTAATATCGTTTCGCTGTAGCATTTCCCATACGTGTCAATGAGCCTGTGCCAGTGTAATGATCATGTTATAAATCTTCGCTGTCTTCCCCGATCAGACCCTGGAGGCACTGCTGATCTTGAACTTTGCAATGCTTGCGAATGTTTTGGAATGTTCTTGTTTTTGTTTTCTCCCCCTTTCTGGTATATCTGATACAGATGGGAAAGCTGAGCAGGTGAAACTTGAAACTTAAGGAAAAAAACAACAAGATCAGACAGATAATTATTTCTTCCTGCAGATCCAGCAGATTGGGGAAGGGGAGAGGAGATGACCTTAATTACTAGAGGATATGGCAGCCAAATAGGACGGTTCAAGGGCTGAAGGCCTTAGGGGCACAGAATAATCACACTGTCTGTGAAAAGACAAAGGGCTGTTGGCTTCACGTTGGAAGTTGTTTCCTGAAGCGGCTGCAGAATTTCGATGAGGACTCAGGAGAGAGGCTGAAATCATCATGCGCTGTCAGTGCGGCGATTGTTGTGAGGATTTTTCCACGCATACCCTATTTAGCCCCTTCCCTCCAAATCTCCATCTGAGATACAGATTTAGTGACTCTCGCAGCCTTCATTTTCATCAGCCATTGACCAATGAATGTGAAATGACTGCAGCTTGCGACTCACTGGCGTGAGAGTGAATTTTGCTCATTTTGCATCTTGATGACAGTTTTCCAGATCTGTACCTCCAGATCACAATGTGAGCCAGAATGGAGTGTTTCTTCACTACTGACTTTTTTCCAAAACTTTTGTGATCCAGTTCTGTAAAAGAAGTGTATACAAAATTTTGTATATTTTTTAAAGTTGAAGTATTCATTTATTGCCACTCAGGCTATTAGGGCTCCTAAGCGATGCCCAGGAAATAAAAACAGTTAAAACCATTAAAAATGCTCTTTAAAAACAAATTTTAAACATTTTAAAAAACAGTTTATATATAAAACAAAAGCTTTTGTATTGTGGAGAACTGCCAGCAGAAAATCTACATATTAAATAAAACTTCCAGCTCAGAAGATAGAGAAATATATGTGAAAATCCCTACAGTTTTTATCCTTTTTTGTTTTGGATGGGGACAAACACATTGGACAGGATATAGCTGAGCTGACTCTAAGAAGAAGCAGTTTTCCCTGCACAGATGTAGCCACTGCTTCTAACAGTGGTTGAGGGCCTTTTTGGCATTGGTGTTGGTTTAAACTCTTCTTACTCACAGAATCTGGTCCAAGATGGTAGAGATCAGGAAGGTTAATGGCTGCTGAGAGGACAATGGGCATAGAGGGAGCTTTGTTGGAGACTGCAGAGCCATGTTTAAATATTTGAAGGGATGTCATGTCGAGGAGGGAGCGGGCTTGTTTTCAAGGACTAGGACGAGGAGCAATGGATTCAAGCTGCAGGAAAGGAGATTCTACTTGAACCTCAAGAACTTCCTGGTGGTCAGACCTGTCCAGCAGTGGAATATGCTGCCTGGGAGTGTGGTTGAGCCTCCTTCTTTGGAGGTTTTTAAGCAGAGGCTGGATGGCCATCTGTTAGGAATGCTTTGATGGGTGTTCTTGTATAGCAGGGGGTTGGGCTGGATGGCGCCTGGGGTCTCTTCCAACTCTGTGATTCTATGATTTGGGGACTGTTATGCAGGCAAGAGTACAAGGAAGTACTGAATTCCTCCTTGTACAACGGTATGATAAAGAGTTAAGCTGGTATAACTCTTGGGCCTGTGAACATAAGCCATCAACTTAGATTCCAGACTATACAGCTCAAAAGATCTGAGGAAAACTCCTAAGCAGAGTTTTGGGTAGCCTGGGGATGGAGAAAGAATAGATTGTGTTCCAAGTACTGTATTGCGTGGGGAGGGAAATCACCTTTTCATGGATCTGGTGAATGCACTTCTTTTGCCAGTCTAAGTACCCGGTTGGATCCTCACCACTGGTGCCTTGCACATACAGAAGAATCTTCACTTTTATCTCTAATCTCTCATTAGGAATAGGGGGAACTCCAAAGGGAGGATGGTGCTATAGAGAAATGGAGAGGGATTAGCAGGGAGCCACTTGCGGGCCAGGTTTGGAGTCTGTGGAATAGATTAAACCTTTGGGTGAAAAGAGTCTCTCACTTTGTTTACACTGCATTTCTTCAGGATCTCAGGTCCTGGTTTTTATTTTTCAGTTGCAGATCTCTGGGATTTAACCTGGATCTTTTAAATGCAAAGTAGGTGCTCTCTTGTAGTCTCTCTCTGCCATAGGGATAATGCAAGAAATTTGTAAAAACCTAGAGAACAAGCAGTGGCAGCTGGCGGATTGCCAGGTCAATGGGGATGTAAATCCACACTGGGTTTTATTCCAAACTTTTAACACAATCCAGTCTGTTTCTTGGCATTTCATGTTCATACTAAAACCTGGGAGAGATTCTTTGCCCCACTGACATGGAATCTACTAGCTGCCAGTGGAAACATTCTAGCTTGCCTCCTATCTTATGTATCCCCCGAAAGGGTAGTTTTACGTATAGTAGATTTATTCATTTTAAGTATCTCCTTTTAACCTTGCTCTTCATCCATTGAAACTCCCAGGGTAGCTTCCGTTAGATCAATAAGGACAATAATATGTCAATAATATGTCTGTTATTTGCACCACATAGGTGGGATATAAATGTTTTAATAAGTAAAATAAAATAATTTGATGCCACTTGCACATGGTGTTTTTCTTGCTCATTGTATCACTTCAAGGAAGAAAAAGAAGCCACACAACTTATATTATGTAACTATTATCTGGTTCTAATTAAAGCCAGTTTAAATTTTAGAGGGTAGGATGAATATGTAACTATAATACTTTGGTACCACTATCACTGCCATGGGGGCATCCTATGAAATTCTATGATTTGTAGCTTGATAAGGTGCTAGAACTGTCTGACAGAGAATTCTAAATACTTCATGAAACTACAAATAACAGGGTTCTGTTGGATGACATCAAATGCTGTAGTTGTGTAGTGTGAAAGAGATCATATATATACCATCATTTGAAAATAATGTGTGGATATCTTTTGGGCTGTATGTATGTGCATTGAGATAGCCTAGCACCTCATGGCAAAAGGAGGTATTTCTAGGCTGCTTGGTACAATGACTCTATATTATTACCAGGATCAGAGGAAATATGGTTTTGTATGCCAGTTGCTGAGGAACATGAGCAGAAGGGTGCTGTTTCCCTGACGTCCTGGCTGTGGGCTTCCAGTCTGGGGCATCTGGCTGGCCACTCTTCAAACAGAATGCTCAACTAGAAAGGTCTTTGGGCTGAGCTAGCAGCAGTCTTGGTATTTTTTTTAAAATCTTTATTAAATTATATGAAATATACTACAGAAATAAAAAGACCATAGAAGTGTCTTCAAAAGAAGAAAGACGCAAGCATGAGCATCACACCACTAGAAGTCAATAGGAAGAAATAAATATTATGTATTTAATGTCTGTAAGAACATTAGAGGCACGTGTTGCTTAAAAAATTATTTCCTATTATTATGTAGCACATCATTTCATAAGTCAATGTAAGTAATTGACAGTGGGAGAAAGTCATCAGAATTATTGAGGTAATCAGTGAATGGGAACGTGTTGCAATAAAGTTATCACATATTTGAGTCATTCTTGTGTTTCTTACTTTATCAATTAGTTAATCTGTTTTGCCTAAGTTTCCAACTATGTTCATCCAACCTTCAATAGTTAGTGCCTGGCATATGAAATGAAGCTTGAACTAGGAATTTAATCTGATGCTTTGTTGCGTCATGCATGCAAACATGCATGCGGGAGCCCTCCAGCTCCATACATTGCTTCTGATGCGGCCCTTTCCCCCAGCAGCTTGCCATCTCGTGTTATTTTAAAACTTCACAGCCTGGCAGTTGGATAAAAGCTTCCCAGGTGTGAAGGCCAGGCTCTTACTGTGATCATGACTGTTGTATCCCGGTTCCTCTCTCTTTGTTGCCTTTGCGGTAATGAAGACCATCTCTTCACTCAGAAAAGCTTGGCTGGCTCACAAAGTGGGATTGGCTGGTCTTTTATGAACCGTGGCATAGCTCATGGCGACAGTAAAAGACCATGTTGCAGGCTGGTGATTTCACCCTGCGTTAGCAGATCTCTTGCCTTTTGCAATGAGATAACCGACATGTCTACATTGCTGCTCCTGTCCTGCGCTGTAGTGAAATGGTCAAATCTGCCCTCCCTGAACATGGAGGCCTCCAGATATTGTTCTGTGCCATCAAGTTCACTTTCACTTATGGTAACCCTATGAATAAGACACCTCAAAGAGACCCAGCTATAGTACAGTTCCCATCACCCCAATCAACATGGCCTTCTTGCCTGGGGATGATGGAAGTTGTGGCCTGGCACATGTGGAAAATCAGTAGCTTGGGGAAAGTTGGAATGAGTGAGGTAGATGAATTTACCTCAGACTTGCTCAGGGCACTGTAACTTTCGTTGGAGCTCAGAGAAAGCAGTTGTATTACAGATGAGATGGTGGTGGCTGGAAAGCCCATGGTTTTTTGGGCTCAAGTAACGTGTGTTTGAAAGCACTCTCATAGTCACTTGTGTTTTTGCCCTCCTCTTTGGTAAATGAGTTGTTCAGTGACAGAGCACAAATTTTGCATACAGAAGGTCCCATGTACAAGCCCTAGCATCTTCAAGTAGAGCTAGAAAGGAATTCCTTCTGAAATCCTGAGGACTTGATGTCAATTAAGGGCAACATTATTGACTTTGATGGAGCAGTGGTCTCACTCAGTAATCCCAGTGGATGGAGTCCTGTTGGGTGGTTATGAATGTGTAACCTAGAGTTATGCATTCGTAACTATTTTGTATTCACAAGCTCCATGTAGTGCTTTGCTTAGATACATAGGAAACATGAAAGTCCCCCAGTCCTCACTAACCAGGCAGCAGCTGCTGTGAACAGTGGGGATCTGTTCCCTTGACAATTGAGAAGTAGCCACAGGGTTGCCAGAAAAAAAACAAGAAAAAAATGCAATAGAGGGTTCCTGTACCTTTAATGGCTGTGTAGAAGAGGGAATGTCAGCAGGTGTTGCTTATCACATGCCAGAGATCATTCACAGAAGGGGCTGGGAATATCAGTCAGCTGCTTCCTGACTGACAGGTGAACAGACCCTTGTTGCTCACAGTGGCTGTTGCCTGCGAAGTGGGGATTGGGATGGGATTTACTGTGTAGCACTGTAACTATGGTGTCCATGCATTTGCGACTTCCCAAAGTTCCTCACAGCACCATTGTTTTCATAAGTCATGCTTCCCTACATGGTAGTGGTACCTCATTGATTCCTCAAAGGCGCCTCCCTAAACTGCAAACCTCAGGATTCCGTAAGATGTCGAAAGTGGAATAACAGTATAGTGAGGAAACGGCCACAATCATCCTGGTGCACCCTTCTAGGCTGCTCTGTGGAAATTTTCCAACGATCTTCTCTTTTTCAGTGGAACTGGCAATGTCATGGAGAACATTTGGTGCTTTCTCCCCCCTATTTTTTTTTTTTAATTAGACATTACTTTGTGGATCAGTGCTGGTACCCATACATGACCCCTTGAAGGAAATTAAAGTGCATGTACCTGCACACCCTCATAGTGGTCACTGGGGCTTGAACCATCAGTGGGTTCTGCGTGCTACCTACGTACAGCTGTGCATCTTTCCCTGGTCCTAAGTTATGCACGGAACAGGGGGGTTTGTTGCTAGTGAAAAATTTAGGTTCTTGAGAATCTTGCTGATCAAGACTAGCTCTCAGGATGGTGTTTGTGAATTACAAGAGGCAATGGGATTGAATAGGATTTTGAGAGGATGCACATGACATTCCTGCTGCATGACTAGCAGAGGCAAAGTAGCGGTGATGGAAGGTAAGCACATGCCTACCCATTTGTACAGGTCACAGAATACAGTGTGGCTTGGCACACATTTTTGAATCGTTTAGCAATGATCATGCACAGCCTTGCTTCTAGAGGACTGGCTGCACCACTGAGCACGTTATTGTGAGTGAAGAAAGCAAGGGGAAAGAGAGGTCCTCGTAGGTCAGTCTAATGGCTGGTCCCGGTTTGTCTGCCCATTGAAGCAGCACTAGGGTTTTCGAACAGATGTGTTTTTATGCTCTGAGTTTTCTTCCCAGGCTCTGAAGCTGTAACTAGACTCAAGAAGGGCACTGTGGTACAAACATTTACAGCTGAGCACACACCCCGTCTCACCTGACTTGGTTAGTGTCTCATTTAAATATCAAGGGTCAACTTGTGTTCAGGCTCTTTTTCTTCTGAGAAGAAACCTCCAAATGCATTTGACCTTTTGGTATTTCTTTCTTTAGAAGAAAAAAGCTTGAATTTCCCTCCTTTCATGTTTGCCTTACAGAAAGCTGACAGCCAGCCTCATGGTGAATAAATCTGTTTCTTTTTTTTAAAAAATAACATTTGCATTTTTTTCCAAGTGCAGATTCTTTCCATCCCATTTCTGCATCAGTTTTTTAATTATTAAAGAAAAATGTGACCCCCAAAATTGAAAATTGGTGCATGTTTTTGTACACTGTTTCCCATAATGTATTTTTTTTAAAAAGAAATATCCTCCATAATATCCCATTTTGGACACAGTAACCTCAAATGTGCTGTCAGAATGAAGCATACATTTCCTCTAGTGTACTTATTCTGGTTCTGTGTTGGGGTGGGAGTGTAGACTTTGTTTCTTCCCCAGATATACAAGGTGAGCCAGGCGGTACTTGGATGCACTTCAGCGGCTGACCAGTGACAAAGAGGGAAACGGAGCTGCAGCCAGGTGCAGTCCAGCTGCCCTGGAGCAGCCAGGGCGCAAGGAGGTACTGGGAGCATCCTTGCACAATGCTTTACGAAAAACCTTATGCTAATATAACTGGAAGCCAGTGTAATTCGCTAATAGATTCTCTAGTATAGAGAACCAAAGATTCTGAAGAAAGAAGCCTCGTCTCCCCCTCCTGTTCTTCTTTCTTCTTTACTTCCTCCACTTAACTTAAAAAAGTGGTGGCGAGGATTTAGCTCCAACGGAGCCCTTCAGAGGTAATGGCTGCTCCACGGATCCTCTCCCACACTTCGCAGGTTCAATATTAAGATGTTAATTCTCAAACCTGGCCGTGGGGTTTCGGGTCCTCCGCTTGCGCCTCTGAACCCCCTTTACCAAGGGGGTGTTCCCCCCTCTGTTTCTTCCCCGAAACAGTGGGTTCCCGACCTCGTAGGGTATCGGCTCTTCGTCAGCTCTGACGAGAGGCGACCAGACTCCTCACCGCAGCCACCGGAAGTCTCCAAATCATTGTTATTGTGAATGACTTGTTTCTTTCCAGCAGCAGTGGGAGGATTGAGTTTTGTGTGTTCTGTGGCTTGTTTTTCTTTTTCTTTTTCAAGAGACATATGTTGCAATGAGATGAATTATCTTCTAGCTGTTGTTGTAACTTTCTGAGAAAGTCCAGATCTGTCAGTTTGCTTTTTTAAAAAGTAAGGTTCCCATTTTATTGGAGGAAACACAGTGACTGTGAAAGCAAAGAGAAGTGTTTTGTTAATGGAGGGGTGGGCAACTGCAGTGGGCCTAGAAGTTCTCCTCTGGGGCGGCATTAGGGATGTTGCTACGAAATATTTTTGCTAGTTAGCTGGGCTCTGTGTCACTCCATAGAATCATAGAGTTGGAAGAGACCCCAGGGACCATCGAGTCCAACCCCCTGCTATGCAGGAATACTAATCAAAATATTCCCAACAGATGGCCATCCAGCCTCTGCTTAAAAACCTCCAAAGAAGGAGACTCTACCACACTCCGAGGCAGCATATTCCACTGCCGGACAGCTCCGACTGTCAGGAAGTTCTTCCTGAGGTTCAGGTGGAATCTCTTTTCCTGAAGCTTGAATCCATTGCTCCTTGTCCTAGTCTCTGGAACAGCAGAAAACAAGCCCACTCTCTCCTCGGCATGACATCCTTTCAGATATTTAAACATGGCTATCATGTCCCCTCTTAACCTTCTCTTCTGCAGACTAAACATACCCAGCTCCCTAAGCGGTTCCTCATAGGGCATGAAAGTGTGTACTGATTCCCAACATGTGTGTCCACAGTTAAAGCACAAAAGCACAAAACCCCCAACATTATTGAATCCACTCCAGAGCTATATCAAACATCTGTGCTATGTGTGTACCCTTTCAAACCACAAACCTTAGTACTTGGTGCACATCCCAAACTGTGGAAATGACATATCCATAATATGGGTCTTGTGCATGACAGCCCCCCCCCCCACATAGTCATCTCCCCTCCAAGAATGGATATTAAAGAGCTAACAAAGTAGTTGATGTTTTGTTCATTGTGTACAAGCAAAGGTTAAAATCATAATGTAGACCCTACTCAAATATCACTCATATATGATTATAGTGGACAACTATCTTGCCACTTTGAAATATCATTTTAGTTATGGCAAATGATATATGAATGGATTGAAATTAAAATAAATGGGATTTACTCTCCTCCTTAACACCATCTCTTCTAAAAGAGCTGGTGTGGGTGTATGACATCAGGGATGGAGTTCTAAAATTCATTTGGTTCTCATTTTAATATTAACTAACATAATTTGTGCTTCTTGAACTAATCTTTGAATTGAAACACAGTTATCTTTTCGTTTTCACATTCCTCTGGATTCTGTGAGACAGTTGTTCCACCAAAAATTCCATTTAGAAGAGGCATATATTAGTGAACAGTACTTTGGAAACATGCCTGTATTGAGCACAATTGTATAAAAAAAGTGTATAAATTTTGGCTTGTGTGAAAATGTGCAGACTTTCTGTTATGCAGATTTTGGGTGGATATCTGCACATTTATGTGGAAGGAAGACAAAACAAACTTTTGCTTTAGAAAGTGAATTTGTCCATCCCTAGAAATCCCTAGGGCAAATGCTTTTTGCAGATCACCTGTATGAAATTAACTTTTACTTAAGATACTTGAGGCTACTGTGGCTGCAACTTTGGCTAAAGATTATACTGTTCCCTGCCCCTACCATTAATTAATCTTTTTTTTATAGCTTGCCTTTCTTCCAAGGAGCTTGGAAGGTCTCTGTTTGAGTTCCTGAGCTTCTGTCTCAGACTGTCACAGTCTAAGTCTTTGAGCTCCATGGATTTGGTATCCAGTACCTGTACCTGCTACAACAGCGGTGAGAACAATACTGTTCTCCAGAAGTTGTTGGGCTGTAAGTCCCAGCAACCATAGCAGACATAGCCAGTAGTAAGGAAGACTGGGAATTGCAGTCCATCTAGTGTTCACACCCCTCTGCTACATTGTTTTGCACTCTAATACCCATAATGCTCTCTTGGAGACCAGTAGCCTTGTGGCATCAGCTGGAAAGTAGAGGAAACAGCTTATCAAAATAACTTGCAAAAAAAGAACTACTTAATGGGTCAATCAACAGGTCTCCAGTTCAAAATTCGTAAGCAAACCAGATGTCTCCTCACAAGCAGCTGTCACTTAGCCTCTGCCATCTAGGGTATCTGCACTTGTCTATGTTACATGGCTGTTGTAGGCTGTATATGAGTTGCTTTGAGCTCTTGAAAGCTTTGTATACATTCAAGTAACAACAGCAACATTTCTAATTGATGGTAATGCAAAAATTAATGGACCTATCAAAAGATATTGCCATATATTCTTTTTTAGTCATCCATGCTGTCCTCCAGGATACCTCATTCTATTTTCTGCATCTCATTTTCTATGTCTTCCAGTGACAGCGGATGTCTGGCATGTCAGTGAGGTGGTGAATCTGCTCTGGAATTTCCCCTTAGACTTGAAAGGAACCGTCCAAAGTACTAAATCCATTGTAGGGTATGGCTCAGCACCATGGATAGCTCCTTTAAAGAATGGAGTGACATCCAAAGAGGATTCACCACACACCTGACATAGAAGCCACTGGCTGTGACTGTTCCTTCCTCTACAGCAGAAAGGATGGTGGGGTCACTGAGGATGCCAAATCATTGCAGAGATGAGTTGGGATCTACTACCATCTCTTTAAAATGGTAAAGAACTGTTGTGACCTACCACACTGAATATATCTGATCTCATTTGGCTTTGAAGCTAAGCAGGGTTGGGCCTTGTTAGTACTTAGATGGGTGATCACTAAGTAGTTTCAGGCATCCCCAGTTAGCAAAGAAGTCAGCTGGAAACAATAGAGAGCTGTTGCAGGTCCACGTTGAATGGATCAGCATTCTGACTATTTATTTATTTATTATTTTGATTGGATTTCAACATAAAGTTTGCATAAACATAGACAACATTTCACCACCATCAAACAATAAAGAAAAACAAGAAGAAAAACATAAAAAAGAAAAAGAAGTTATACAGAAAAAAAATTATATCTGTCCTTCAATTACAGAAACATAGAAATAAAAGGGAAAAAAAGAAAGAGGGAGAAAGAGGAAGAGAGGAAAGAAGAACAGAAAAGAAACCAAGAAAAAAGAAAAGAATGAAAGAAAAGAAGAGAGTTAAAAAGGGGAAAGAGAAGGAGACATAAAATCTTGCTACTTACCCCCTAATGCCTCCTCCCCTTGACTTCCAGCACTTTCTGACATCAGTTGCTTAAACAAGATCAAGATAAATCCCCTGACTCATTTTAAGGCAGTTTCCTATGTGTGTGTTTTTGCAAAGTGCAAATTTCCTCAATCCTGCTTATATTTCATATTCATTGTCATCTTTCCCATTGGGGCAACTGTTGCGCCACAGCAGGGGGTTGGACTAGATGGTCTTTCATTGTCCCTTCCATCTCTATGATTCTGTGGTTCTGCCAACACTCATAGTCACAACATTGGAAACAAAAGGAGTGACAAAGTACTCAGACGCTATTTGGAACATTTCCTGCGGGCTCATTCTTTGGAATTGATCTGTGGGAACTGGCGTTTCAGAAAATGCCTTGGCTTCTTATTGAGCGGCCCAAAATATAAGAGATGAAAGCCAGTCTTAATTGAAATCTTTGCTGTTTTTCCAGAAGCCTGCCAGGAAGGGCAGAAATCCCACCCATAAGTGCTGCATGAATTGTTCACAATGAAGACGTTACTAACATAAAAATGATGACTACTTACCCGTAGCAAATGCTTTTCATTTGTTGCAGGTTTTTCATATTGGGTAATATGCTGACTGACATAAAAACGTTGATAGAATAGGGAGTCAGGGATTTTTTTCCCCCGATGTAATGAATTGCTTCTGAAAGAAGAGGAAAAGTATTATAATTTGCCACAACTGGTAGGAGCTTGTCTGTTTTGATGACGTATATAGAAGAAATGGAAAGTGAAAAATGAAGGAAGATTCACCATAGGATTTACGAAAGATAGTCTTGTCTGCCAATCAGAATAGAATTGCTTTATGGCTCAAGGCGTGCATTTTAAGGTCTCTTATAATTTGGTTTTATATGACGAGAAGGCACACACCATAGAAATTCAGTGCTTTATTTTTAAAAATGTAAAATGAAAAAGGCAATACTAACGGCAGGAACAATAACTTTTTATGGATCTCTACCTACTTTGTGTGTGTAGCAGTTAGAGTATTGGACAAGGATATGGGGACACCAAGGTCTGAATCCTTGTTCAGCCCTGGAAACCCAATGGATGACCTGGGGCAAGTGACACTCTTTGAGCCTCAGAGGAAGGCAAAGGCAAACACCCTCTGAACAAATCTCTTCCCTGCTTACACATCCATATACCTGTTTATACACTGTGGCTAAGATTTTGCACAGCGCTTGTGTCATCTGTACTCACATGCCTCCAGCAATCTTCTGCTGAATCCTGGTTGTGCAATTTATGGTGTATCTGTGTGTGTATCTGTTTATTGTCCAGTTATGGAATGTGGAATGCACAGTGGCTGTTTCTATAAACCTAGTGAATGATACATTGAAGGTACTGAGGAGTAGGTTGTGTACCATCCAAGAATTATCAGCTGCGTGGCTCGAATCCTGTGGATTAGTCCCAGCTAGAATCAGTTGTTGGATGGTGAGTCAACACATAAGGAAATGGATCTGATTCAATGGCTCTACTCTAGTCAGGACTAAAAATAGGATTCAAGCTAATGTGAATTGGTTACACTTGTGGAGCTTTGCATTTACTACCAGAATTTTCACAATAGCCAAAAAAATATAACTGCATATGTAAGCGAGCTTACACATGGCCCTATAGTTTTTCCTATATGAGCCTGCCTGTGCTCAAAGGTCTGCAGGGAAAGGCTTTCTCTCTCCCACCATCATCCCAGGCACATCTGGTGAGAACACGAGAGAGAGCCTTCTCAGCAACTGCTCCCAGGGTAAGGAACTCCCTTCCCCAGGAGGTCTGGTTGGTCCCCTCCCTGCTGTCTTTCCTCCGGTATGTAGAGACCTTTTTATTTAATAAAACTTTTGGCTTTTAGTGTGTTGTGTCAGATAAAACTTTTAATTTGGGTGTGAAGGGGTATTGTTTTTACTTTATTATGTTTTAAATGCCTTTTAATGTTGTTTTTAACTTGTCTTTAGGTTACATTTTTTAAATAGAAATTCAGATTAATTGTGTTTAAACTTTTGCACTAACATTTTTTTAAATTGTACAGTGGACCCTCAACTGTGGATAACTCCCCTGCCTGCATGAGTGAGTGCCCGCTCTCCCATTCCTTTCTAGGGCTTCCCCGATTCATGTTTGTTTTGCCTGGGCATGCTTCCAGGTGCCTGGGCAAAAAGGTAGGCAAGTGGGAGGAAGTGTGTGTGTGTCCTTCCTTCCCATTCACTTGTCTTTTCCTTGGATGCATGGAAGGAAGGCACATGCATCTGGGCAAAAGGGAGGGGAATGGGAGGAAGAGAATTGGGGGGAGGGCAAGCAGGCATCTCGCAAATAATTGAATTTGCAAAGGTCAAACCTACGAATGTGGAGGGAGGACTGTAGTGTGCTTTTAAAACATTGCATGGTACCTTGAACACCATGCTAGGAGAAATGAGGGAAATTAATTAATTAATCGAATATTCTGTGACACCAGTAGGATTGTGGCCAATGAATTACTCTTGGAAATGAGTGAGAAATGGGACCGTGAGAGTGCCTAATAATCAGACCGTGTAAGAAATCCAGAAAATGAAGAACCATTGATGGGGGAAGGGGGGAAGAATATATTCATTTGCTATCTGATCATGGATGAAAGCTTCTGGCCTTTTATTTTTCTGCCCTGTCAGGCTTCAGTAGCATAAATAGTTTTCACAGACGCTAGGCTTTTTTTTTTTTTTTTGTTATTTCTGGTTTCTTAATTGCACTCCGCCAATGAAAGAAATTGGAAGTGGGAAGGGAAGCCACTTGTGGGCTTGCTGATGATGATTACGAGTTTTTAGAAGTTGCTTGCTTAAATTCAGTTGACCTGAGCAGGAGGGAGGGGGGAATAAAAAAGACAGCATGTCATGCTGTGAACTAATTAAAATGGTACTGGGTGGGAGGAAGAATATCAAATTTAAACTGCAGCAAATGCTTGGGTTTGGTTCATGGGGTCCTTCACACTTCATAAACAATTTGGCTATATAGAAAGAGTGATGAAAAAGTAATTTAATTTTTTTTTTAAAAGCCAGGAACTGGTGTCAGATTTATTTTTTTTAAAGTAGAAGTGCTGTTTAGATTTCTTCTCTCTTCTGCTGCTTGGGTATATCCTTCCCCCAAAATGATGCATAAGAATGAAACATAGGAAATACATGTTTTATACTAATCCTCTTCAGGCACCGTATCTGCTGAGATGAGTACAAGGGGTATAGAAGAAGTGTGTGGGGGCCTTTTCCCTCCTCTTCTCCCATCTGTATATTAATATGAAACTGTGAACAGTGTGTTCTTTATTTATTAATTATTTTTGTCCCACCTTGCGAGCCAGAGGCACTACAAGACGATTAATGATACCAAAAGCAATGTTAACAAAGCATAAAACCACAGATAATCAATTAAAGTAGTAGAACAGCAATAAAAACAGCAAGGGAGAAGAAAACCTATTAAAGAACACATCCCTTTTCACACTCTAAGGATCTCTCTGGATCAGCATAGTTGTTGCTTCCTTTAGATAAGAATGCAAAGATTGCCTTCCTGGCATAGAAGAACATCAAAGATCATCTGTCCAGTCCAACAGCATCCTTCTTTCCACAGGGGACAGTCAGATGGTTCCAGGAAGCCTGCAGGTGGAGAGTCATTGGCTACCAGTGGTTTCTGAACAGACACAAAAAGATTCTTCATACAACCTGTAATTACTTTGTAGAACTCACTGCCCACAAGATGCATTGGTGGTCGCTAGCTTAGAATCAGAGTTTGGAAAAGTTCCTTTGTGGGCTACAGTTTCCAGAATCTTTCAACCAAGTGGCCACATTTGCTGGTGGATTCTGAGAAACGTAGTCCAAAAGAAGGAAGAACATTTCTAAACTCTATCTCAGATATATTTAAGAAAACAATGAGACAAGTTAATGGAGGATAAGTCTGTTGCTGCTTCCTACTCATAATTATTCTTCCTTGTCAAAACCAAACCAAAACACCCCCCCCCCCACCATATCCTGAGGAGAGGTAAGAGTAGCATCTATTGTTGTTGTTAACTGTTGTCAGGTCAACTTCAGCTTATGGTGACCCTATGGATGAAAGATCTCCAAGTCACTTTATCATCAACCACCCTGATCAGGTCTTGCAGATTCAAGGAGGTGTCTTCCTTGATTGTGTTTGTCCATCTGTAATGCAGTCTTCCTCTTTTCCTGCTGCCTTCTATCTTACTGAACATTATTGTCTTTTCTAGCTCTACTCTGTTTTTCCCCTGGGGGGCCCCCCCCACTCCTACAGTGGAGGAGCTGATGGGTTTCAACCAAGGCAGTGTGGACTTTGATTGGAAAAGCGTTCCCCTCCTTGGACTTGATGAATCTTTGGTCTAATCCAGTTGGGCCCAGATATGAGTGAAGTCTACAACATCAGTGGGTTGATGAATATGCTCCTAGTTTTCATCTAGGCTTTTAAAGGAGCTGTCAAAGATGCTGGACATTCTCCCCAAAATATGTTTAGTATTTTGACTCGCACCTTTGAAGTTCAGATTGAAACTCGCCATGGGTTCACTTATCTTTCTGATGTCTTGCCCCTCAGGAAATAGGATTCAGAAGTGTACAGAAAAGTATAATACAGAAGCATCAGATTTCTGTTATATCATCTGGAAGTCCCATGTTAATTCCAGAAAAGTTGTTTGATATATCTTATTTTGTAGCATTTCAGTCAGACCTCTTTCATAGCTCAGGAACAGAGCACATGCTTTGCATGTAGAAGGTCCCAGGTTCAGTCAATTACATCTCCACTTGAAAGGATGTCAGGTAGTAACAGTTAAGGGAAACATCTGCTTTAAATCTTGCAGAAGCTGTGCTAACCAGGAATAGATAGTGCAGGGTTTGATAGATTTAAAATTTCATTCTTACTTAATAGATGTAGAACTTCGGGAAATTGCTTTTTAGAGTCCACAAAGTAACCTTTTAGAATTTTTCTAGTCCGAAAAGTAATCTTTCTAAGCTCTTGAGAAAGTGTTTTATTTTCATCTAGCCAAAGAATGTGAGCTATTTAAAAAGTGTATTGTGTCTCTGTGTATGTGCCTTCAAGTTTCCTGTCAATTTATCGAGATGCTATGAATTTCATAGGTTGTAATAATTCTTTATATCTAATATGTTTTGCTCGTTCACCATCGCAGTGGACTTGGGCTCAGTTTTGGTAGATGATTGTGGCCTGTGACTGGCAAGGTCAGGCTTTTCCTGGGCTCTTGAGAGCTTTCAGCCTCATGGGTCAAGACTAGCTAAGGTGGCTGCTTATACATCCTGAAGGGTGGAAGCAGCACAAAAATTTTCCATGCAATTCAGTGCTTTCTATTCAAACATCTCACCTTGTGCAGCTTCCCAAATCGTGGAGCTGACATGGCACTCCATTTTTTTTTCACCGACTAGTTTATCTCCTTTCGCTTAGGTTTTAGCTTGACAAGATAAGAGGCAATGTACCATGATACCCATTCTGGTTAGCAAGGATAATCCACTGAGGAATGCAATGTGTGAATGCACTGGTGCAGATTGCACTCACAGCAATTCTGTTAACTGCTGTCTAGGCTGGGAAGAAGCCAACCTATCCCAATCCATCTTTTTGGAAGGTGCTTTGCCTTAAACAGTCATCCTAGAACTTGTTTGCCATGGCAAATTAAAGGATGCTGTGAGCGAAAAAGACTCACACACAGAAAAAGCTTGCTTCTCTGCTGCCAGTGGAGTAGCAGCAGTGAGTCTGTTGCATGTTGGCAGCAGATAGGAGATTTACTCCAGATTAAAAGGTTGCCATAGAATCACCTTTCCTCTGAAGAATTCTTACTTGTGTCTCTGCATGAACCAGGATTTCTGGATCTTTCTGCTTCCAACATAGAGGTAGTCTCACAGCCACAGCTTGGAAAAGTTAATTTCTAGACTACAGCTTCCAGAATGCACCAACCACAAACAAGCATAGTTGTTCAACTCCTGAGAGCAATCAAAAGTTTGACTAAAACCCAGAGTGAATTCATTGTTCCCCTGACATGGAAACCATGATTCATCACTGCTGTTGGAAAACACCTATCAGAAAGTATGTTTTCTTCCTTCCTTCCTAATTCAGGAACGTGGAATCCAGGTATGCATGTAAAATGGAACCACAGAAAGTGTAGTTTTGGACAGACCCAATGAAAACACAGGTGAGGGGGGGGGAGGGAGGGGGGAGGGAGGGGGAGGGAGGGAGGGAGGCAGAAGAGTTAAGTCTTTGGAAATACTCTCTGCTAATACAATTTGGGATTGTTGGCTTTCTGTCTTTGGAGTTGTGAACATAAACCCAGTTGCTAGTTCTGTTAGAGAAGAGCAAATGAATGAACGGTTAAATGGGAAATCGAGCCTTATATGAATTGCATTGACCTCGTTCAGCTACTGTAGTTGGGACTGGCATTGTATTTAGACTGTAATGTTAGAGCAATAGACTAACTTAAATCCAGTGGTTAATTCTCACTAGACTAGACTGACTGAATCAATAAGAACTTGGTAAGTGAACACTTCTGTAAGTTCCCTGCATTTATTGGATCTAGTGTGCCATAAAAATTGGGTGCAATCCTTTGTATTGGTTGGATGTTGGAGTCTTTAAGCTATGCCTTCACCTATCCTCAACAATGGCAAATGCTACAGAATTGGCATGATTTCCTTCAGGATCGAATCTGGAAAAGCATCGTGCTGCTGAAACTTTTCACCGCTTGAGAAGTTCAGTGAGCGTAATACATATTTTTGGACTGTTTTACCTCAAACTGATTTTTTCCAGACTGATGAGGACACGGTGGCACAGAAAAACACAGAGCGATCGCCATCTGAAGTGCGAGGCCATTAATGCCAAAATGACTGATGTGCACAGCGTAAAGTTTAACAAAAAAAGAAGAGATTTTTCATTCTGTCATTATGCAAGCAGATGCTGAGGGAATTTATTTTGGTTCTAAGAAAAGGATAAGGTGATCCATTATCTCTTTTTGCGTGTGTTAAATTTTGGGCAAATGGAATACTGCTGAATAGGTTTGCCTGTCTTTATCTTCTGTGTGATAACAGTGACTGCAGAAGAGCTTCTAGTAGAAATGTAATTCCGCCAAGCTGCGCCTTATAATTATGTGAGAAGTAGGTAATCTCACTTATTGTATTTCTGGGAATATGATATTACATTGACATGCAGCATCTGGTATGGCTGTTCTAAAATAATCAGCAAACCTGAAGGCTGTGTAATCCAAATATTGCTAAACAAAAGGGCTTTGTTTTACTTGAATTAAGATAATAAATATGCATTAAGAAGAAAGGAGATGGAAAGTTGACATGAAAAGGAAAAAAGAGAGAAAGATGGATAAATTTAGAAACCTCCAAAGTTAGGCTTGCCAGCCTGTCCCTTATTATGGAAAGGGAAATTATGGAAATTGTGGAAGGCTTGTCCCTTATAGCACTGACAGATGTCTCTTATTATATGGAATTTCCACTATTTTCAAATTGGAAAGGTTTTCCTTTTATATAGACAAAATGAGTGGCCTTCGTAAAGACAGTAACGTGTGTATGCTTTAATTTATGGATGGGGACAGTACATTAACTTTAGAAAGAAATTTAGCTGAATTACCAGAAATCAATACTTTCATTTGGTATCAAACGCAAAACTTGTTAATAGCTACTTCGCTCTTTGTCATCCCTCCATGTCATGAATTTTGACTGTCACTTATTGCCATTTTGAAAACCTGGCAACATTACCCAAAGGGTGTGTGTGTGTGTGTAGAATTTGATAACATTTAGAAGTGTGGTAATGGTAGTTCAGTCATCCTTCTCACATGCTAATGAGCAACATATATCATGAATCTCTGAACAAATTCTTCAGCCAGTATGGAGCATCGGTGCATGACTGGGAGCTGTTTGTCATAGCAGAGATGGGGCACCTTTGGCCTTCCATATACTTTGGATTATATCTCCTGTAATCCCATACTGTTGGCCAAGAGATAGAGTTGCAAATTTTAGGTAATGATAGCTAGTGACTTCATTTCACTGAGTCAGTGTGAATCCACTTTGGGTTTAATTTCAAAGTTTTAAAGGGGCTGTTAAATACTGTAATGAATAATAAGAACAAATTACTTTCGGGGGTTAAAAAAACATATTAATCTGTGGTCCTAGGGCTTAGTTTCTTGAGTGTGTCAGTCCTAGCACCTTGAATTTTGTCCTGAACCAAACTAGTGAGTCTAATTCTATGTTATCAGAATCAAACAGAATGATGTTAAGAGCCTTCATCTGTAAATTTCTTTTGAATTTCAGAGAAATTGATGGAGCAGTTCACACAGCCTCCAGTCTTTATTAGATAACCAATCCATATCCCTCTCTGTGTCTCTGTAGAGATGCCATTCTAAAATCAGGTGATCTTCAACCTCAGTCTCTATTTCTCTAATATTTATTTTTTGCCCAAGGGCAGTTGCGAGCAGAATAGTTTTAGGAAAGTGCTATCTTCTGTGGTACTGCTTCCACTTAAGAAAAAGACGCCGCTGTACTTTTGACCCTTGATTTTACAGGAAGGACAAAAAAAGTGGATTCGCATAAGAAGCTCCAGGTGATCTTGGAGAGGATTATTCCAATTGTATTCCCTCCCTGGGATACAAGGACTCTGCAGTGTTTTGTCTCCTTCAGTGAGACATTTATCCTGTGTTCCTCCGTAAAAGCCCTTTCTAAAAAATTCTTTGCCTCCTGCTGATACTCTGGCAAGGCTGAAAGCCTGTCAGCTGCTACATTTAAAGGCCGGGTCTCTTCTGGGTTCAATGCATTTTCATTTTCCCCACTTCTCACTTGCCCTAAAGCAAGCAAAGATAAAAGGAAGGTTCACTGCTTACAGAGGAAGAGATGGAAAGAAAAGCATTTCCCAATCATGGCAGGGTTAGGATCTTAGAGTGTTTGTTCTTAAGTGCCATAATAATCTCTACAGCCCAAGTGGTTAGGAGGTAAACTTAGAACTAATGCAGAGCTTTGAAAAGTTACTTTTTTGGACTACAATTTCCAGAACCTCACAGTTGCTGGCTGGGGAATTCTGGATGTTGTAGTCCCACAGGGTAATGTTTCCAAGCTGTGCACAGTGAGTAGACCATTGGGTGATGTTGCAATGGATCAGCAAGGATTTCTGATTCCTTGCTATTTGAAAACAGCAGCAATAAAAGCCCTATAAACTATACAGCTGAGATGAAAGAAGGCTTGGGAGTGGCAAACAGCATTCTGGTACTAGCAGCTTAGTTTGGAGAAGATGCATTTTTTTAGAAATTCCCAAAAGTAAATTCCTCAGCTTTGTTTTGTCCCAGTCTGCTCTACCATTCCCACCTCGGTAAATTAAATAGGGGAAAAAAAGTTTCTTAGAGCAGTAGTTGTGGATCTTCCAGAACTTTTGGACTTCATTTTCCAGAAATCCCAGCCACTGTGGCCAGTGCTCAGGAATTCTGGGAGCTGAAGTCCAAAACATCTGGAGCACCAAAGATTGAGAACTACTGTCTTATAGGTCGAAAACAAGATCATGGTTTAGAGGTTCTCAACAAGTTAGGAATACAAGCCAGTTTTAAACCAGGGTTTGTTCCTGGCTTAACAATCTTGACTTGCCCAAAGTGAGATGTATAGGAGGTCTGAACTAGCATGCTGCTTGTTCTCATCTAGGTTTGTTAAGTGGATTCACAGTTGACAAAAACACAATGCCAGCGAGCATCAGTAAAAGGAAATTGCATCAGATTTGTTTCAAAAAAGAAATTGGCTTTTCTCTAAGCCATAGAAGGGAGTAACAAGTGAGTCTGAAACAGAAATTAAATTCTATTACTAGCCTCTTTCCCACAAATTGGCAATAGCTAATTTGTTTGATTCAGAAACAATGACACTGATTCCATCATAGTTGACATAACAGCCAGGATGGCTGGCCAGAAGCCATGGAATGCAGAATTCAAGGCTTCTGCTTTGTACAGCTTGCTGCCCAGCCATCTTGGCTCTGGAACAATAATGGTAAAACAAGAAGTGGTATTAAGCCACACTTCTTATTTACAAAGCAGTCAAATGCAAATAGCAATAGCATGTGTATTTCTATACCGCTTATCAGCTAAGTGCTCTCTAAGCCGTTTACATTGTGTTAGCTAATTGCCCCCAACAAGCTGGGTGCTCATTTTACCGACCTGCGGAAGGATGGAAGGCTGAGTCAACCTGGTGCCCAGCAGGATCGAACTCCCAACCTTGTGGCTGCAGTACCAGCATTTAACCACTGTGCCACCGGGGCTCCTGTGCCTTTGAAAGAGTGTAGTTTAGAGAGGGGTGTAGATCTTCTCAGTCCTTATTTCATTCCATTGTTCTAAATCCAGATTGCATTTGAATCTTGCCATTGTTTCATACTGGGTCTTAAGACTTTAGCCCCCTCCCCTCCCCTTGGTGTAGAAACTCATTATGTTTTGGTATCAATTTCCTCCTTATTTCTACATTTTTCATAATGTACATTTTACTCATTTACTAAGTGGATTTGTGTGCATTTTTCGAAGACAGGGATTTTCAGTCGTGCACGTTTATTTGCATATAATTAGAAAAAAAAATAAAAGAAATGTATTTGCCAATGATGGGGAAGTGAAAGATAAGCGCATACTTTTGCCAACAGTCTCACACACCACGGTTTGGGTAAATTTGTTTAAATATGGGTAGATGTAACCATTTCTTTAGAGAACTAGTGGTTTGAGCATTGGATTATGACCCTGGATACCAGGTTTCAGTTCCCCTCTTGGCCATGGAAATCCAGTGGTGACCTCGGGTGTGTCATGCACTCTCGGCTTCAGAGAACCCTGTGATAAGTTCACCTTAGGGTTTAAGGCACACAACAACAGCAGGCCACTTCTTTAGTTATAAATTGAATAAATACATTGCATGACAAACTATTAATGACCGGACTGTCTGAAAGTGATGGGAGTTGTTGTCCAACACAGTTGGAGGGATTTGGGCTATGGAAGGCTGCAGGTTGGCTAGGTGCAAAAGAAAATGGTGGTCTTGCACCTTTAATAATTGGATACACCAGCAATTATCTGTTTCCCCATGACTGTTAAAGGAAGAGTAGGAATCATGCAGTCTTCCCATGGTTGTTGCATTAGAGTTACCAGTAGCCCTGGCCAGTAGTGTGAGGAATGCTGTAGTTTTAAGCTGAACAACTTGTGGAGGCACGCACAATTCCCACCCCGTCTTTAAAGGCCCCGGAACTTTGTTCTCTTCTATATTTGGCCTCTCTGTTCACCCCTGGCTCAGTTTGCAGAAGTCAAGGACAGGTGAGAAGTAACACATTTATTCAATGTTTAATGTCACTACCTAAGAACAAGAGAAAAACTGGGGTATAGGAAAGACAAGAAGATAATCTTGATGCAGAGCTGTACCTAGTTAGCTGGATGTTTTGCTGAATTTCTCCCCAGAGGCATGACAAGGTAACAAGCAGGGTTTTTCAGGCAGTTTGCTTTCCATTTATTTGGAATTTATTGTCCTGTTATATCTTAGGCTTCTTCCCGGTTGATCGTTAACCATCCAACCTTGTTTCTCTATTTCAGGCTAGACTCTGAGTTATGGCAGGCAGGGTTTTACACTCATTTTCAGGAGTGGTGCTTGGTCAGCCAAAAGTGGAGAATTTTAGTCATGAAAACCAGCCCAATGTATCTCAGAGGAGATTGTTTGCTTTTGGACAACAGCAATCTCTTTCTATGGGTCCTGGTTTAGATTGGATTTAGGGCACTTTGCGTTCTTTTTCTCCGAGCGCTTGGAAAAGTTACTTTTGAAGTCTACAATTATATTTTTAATTTTTAAAATTTATTTTATTTTAATTACAGCAGTACATAACATAACGCTACAATCCTACAACTGTACAACTGCAACTACACAACGACATCATACATAGAATTACTACATAATATAATATAAAATTGATTTCCAACCGCCCTAACACAGACTCTAATTCCTGATTAATAAAGAAACTTCTATTAACCGAATATCTTTTTAAAAAGCCTTCCATTGCTATTTTTATCAGTAATTGATTATTAAAACCAATAGTTAACATGTTCTTCTTTTTTCTTGCAAAAATTGTATTAATGGATCCCAGTATTTTGCAAAGTTCACTATTTTTTTTAGTTTATCCATCTCAACCAAATTCATCTACTTGATCAACCATCTACTTGATCAACTGGAATGTCATTGCTCTTCTATTTCTTTGCATCTAATACTCTTTATGATGTTGTTATGTACTATAAAATTTTACCATGTTTCTTGTCCAATGAATTCTCCATCAAACCTAACAAATATAATTCTGGCTCTTTCTGGAGATTTAATTTCAATATCTTTCTCCCCATGAGATGTACTTGATTCCAGAATGTTTTGGCCTTACCACAAGCCCACCGCATATAGTTAAAAAGTTCCCACATGTTGTTCGTACTTCCAACATTTATTTTAGATATTTTTTTGCATCTTGGCCAATTTTTCTGGCGTCAGATACCATCTATATATAGTCTTACTGAAATTCTTCTTAAGATTGTAACAGTGTAAATTTAATTCCTTCTGGCTATATTTTTTCCCATTGTTCCAGTATTATATTATGCCCCACATTTTGCGCTCATTTTTACTGTACCACTTCTTGTTTCATCTCCAGTTTTACCACAGTTGTTCATCTACACAAAATTGCTTCTTAAAGTCAGTCTCCATCAGTTTAAAGTCAAACATTTTTAATCTGATTTCTGTTTTCCACTATTTGTCTATATGAAACCCTTCCCACATTATCTTTTCATTTGATTTAATTTTGATGCTGATTGGATCAATTTCCAATAAGTTCTGATAGGTTAACCATTTTTTTTTTGCCATTGTCTTTTTCCTATAAGAAGTTTCTTGATACTCAGAATGGCATTTTTGGACATAACTTCAGCTTATATCTGTTCCACACTCCCAGCAAGGCCCTTCTCACATAATGGTATTAAAAGCTGCCTTCGCTTTGCTTTTTTCGTACCATAAATATTCACGTGAACCAAATCTCAGTTCATGTCAGTCCAGCTACAGTAGCCTTTTATAGCACAATAGCACAATCCACTCCTTCATCCACACCAAACAACATGCAGCATAGTATAATTTCAGATCTGACAATCCCAATCCTCCTCTATAAAATTTCCTCTATAAAATTTCTTATAAAATTTTACTTTTAACTCTAGGCTTTTTTCCTTGTCAAGCAAACTTTGATGAATTGCATTGACATTGTTTAAATAGAGACTCATTTGTCAAAATTGGAATTCTCTGAAATAAATACAACATTCTGGGCTAAACATTCATTTTTATCACTGAGCTTCTACCCAGTAATGATAGATTAAATTTCTCTCATCTTTGTAAGTCTCTCTTAATTTCATTCCCTGTTTTGATGTAGTTACTCTTCAACAACAAACAATTCATATCAGTCAATGACATAAAATTCATATTAGTCAAAGTGATGCCCAGGTATTTCATTGGGAACTCCAATCTTTAAAAGCCCCCAACCAGCACAGCAAGCTTATTTTTATTTTTAAAGATTTTTATTTGCACTCAAGGAACACTTCTGAAAATCACAGTCTTCTTGGATTAAAAAAAATAGCGCTTCAAGCATCTCCTTTGGAAAGCAATAAGAAACCCAGCTGTTTATTGGAAATAGAAGGAGCCCTGCTAGATGAGACTCAAAATCTCTCTGGTTCAGCATCCTATATAACATAGTGGCTTGCAGATGTCTATGGGAAGCCCACAAGCAGGAAAGAAGTGCAGTGGCCTTTTTCAGAAGTTCTCCTTCAACAATGCCTGTATTTAGAGCGAATGCTGCCTCTTGTCCCGAGCTTGGTATCTAGCCATCAAGACTAGTAATTGATGATAGCTTGGCCTCTGTGCCTGTGGTCCTTCTCTGGCAGGGGAAACTGAAAGACCCCCTCTTGCCCTTTGAAGTTCATGGACCTAACTTCTGTATATTCAGTTCAAAATACTTTATTGTTGGCTTCAGCCTTGGATTCCCTTCTTCCCCTGAACCTCTCCAAAGGAAACATCACATTGGAGTCTCTGTACAAGTTTCTGCACTGCTCCCCTTTAAAGAAAGGAACCCAGTTGAGAACCCCATGTTTGGGGTCCTAAAACTCCTAGCTCCTGTCGCCTTCTTATCACCAGTGGCAGATAAGACCTACCTCTTATAGATTCACTTAACTCTGCAGAAGATGCTGGTGTTCTGGCATTGGCTGGAAAGTAAGTCAGGCTGGTCATAGCTGCTCTTGATATTGTTACCATCGGTAGAATTGCTGGGGCCTTTCTCACCCATCTTGGCATATCTGGCTGCAAAACCAAGCTGGTTCCTTCTGTCTTTCCTGCTTGTTTCTCCATCTCCCTTAAATCTTCCTTCCAGCCAGATCTTGCAAATTACTGTAGTTTGCTACAGCCCTCTGCTTCACTCAGTTGCTGCTTACCCTACTTAGATGGATTGCCTTCTGTCTTCTTGAACATTGCTGGCTCACCTGCCTTTTCCTGGCTTCACATAGAAGGTTGTCTTATCTTTCCAAGTTTTTATATCAGTGAGTCACTCCAGCTTCTTACAGTGCATGTGTCTAAGCCTTCATAAAGATGTCCAACTTGATGGACTCCCCTACACTTTTTGGCAGCAAATTCCAGATTATGAAACTCTGCTTTGTGTTAAGTGCTTACGATCATAAAAAAAGTACTGGTGTCCAACCAGACACCAATGTCTCATGTTGCCCCTTGTGTCCATACTTCCGTTTTTGTCTTGGATTTGTGACCATTCCTCTTCCTTGAGTGATCTTAGATTCCAGTGTAATTGGGGGAGGTGCTTGTCTATCCACTTTCTTCATATCTTCCAAAATTTAAGAAATCTCTGTTGTTTTCTCCTATAGGCACTGTTTCTAGACTATAGCATTCATTACCCCTTGAACGTTTTGGATACATTTTTTCTGCACTTTTCCCAATTCCATCCTATTCTTTTTGAGATGGAGTTACTAGAAATACACATAGTATTTCAAAGTGACTGCATCATAGATTTGTGTAGAGGTAGTAGGACACTGACAGTTTTATTTTCATTGCTTTTCCAAATAACTCTTAGCATGGAATGTGCCTTTGTCATGGTTGCTGCACACTGAGTTGATATTCTGAGCTATTCACCATGGTACTACAGGTCTGTTTCCTGGTTATTTAACACCTGTTCAGATTCTCTTAGGGCTTTATCACATACTGGATTTGTTGCGTGATTACACTGGCTTAGTTCCTTTTTTGATCTTCCCTTATCACATGATGTCATCACTCTGCTGTTGTTGGATTGCATTTCTGTAGCTATTGGCTCATCACTTTTCATTCATGGGAAATACCCATTAATGACACCAATAACACTGCTTTTCCACTATTGCTTATTCATTCCGCTGCAGCTCCAATATTGCAGCAGTTATGCGGTGTCAGTGTGTGTTGTTCTCCCCTTTTACCCCCAGACTGAGCTCATTGCAGTCTGGTGTCTGAACAAAGAGGACATCATGGTGCAGGTGAACAATGTTGCTTTTACTCAGTTCCCCCAAATGCTTTTTTAAAAACTTTTGGTGTAACTGCACACTTACACTGCCCTGGTAGTTGCCAGTATGCTGCAGTTACACCATTACAACAAAATTTTGGGAAACCAACCATGACTCTGGGAGAGTAAAATACCAAAATGGCAGCATGAAAGGAAACATGATGCTGAAATGATAGAAGGAAGTCTTGCAGCATGCCAAAATTGCAGAAGTGCATACTTTCAGTAAAGAAAAAAAATATGGCACATGAGCTAGGTAGTTTGGACAGGGAAAGCGAGGTGGGGCCAATGGTATGGTGGAAAAGACTGATTGCGGGATTGTGGTTCATTAAACTGTCGGCATAGTGTTATCGCAGAGGTGGTATGATAGTGTTTCTTTCTATACCATTGTGTTTTCACTTCTGTAAATAACATGATTGCTAGGTGGTGTGATAAAGCCCTTCCTTTATATGTGGATGCCATCTTCCTTACGCTTACTGAGGAGACATTATTTTACACTAACTCACTTTCCACCTCATTTGCTGTTGTGTTGTCCTCTCGTCCATAAGAATATAAAAATACTCCAGGCTGGATCAGACCAAAGGCCAGTTTAGCTCAGTGGCCAACCACTAAAGGTCAAGCAGGACTTGAATGGAATCGTACTCTCCCACCCATGTTTCCCTAGCAATTGGCACTGAGAAATATATTTCCTCTAACCTGGAGAGATTATATAGCTATCTTGACTGGTAGCCACTTACATCCTGTTTGGAGAGATCCTCTTGGAGCTCTTTATAATTAGTTTTATTTTTTTTTTAACTGTATTTTAAGATCACTCTATTCTGCATTGGTTAGACCTCATTTGGAATACTGTGTCCAGTTCTGGGCACCTCAATTCAAGAAGGGTAGTGACAAGCTGGAACACGTCCAGAGGAGGGTGACCAAAATGGTGAAGAGTCTGGCATCCATGTCTTATGAGGAACAGCTTGGGGAGCTGGGTATGTTTAGTCTGTAGAAGAGAAGGATAAGAGGAGACATGATAGCCATGTTTAAATATTTGAAGGGATGTCATGCCGAGGAGGCAGTGGGCTCGTTTTCTGGTGTTCCAGAGATTAGGACAAGGAGCAACGGATTCAAGCTGCGGGAAAGGAGATTCCACTTGAACCTCAGGAAGAACTTCCTGATGGTCAGAGCTGTCTAGCAGTGGAATATGCTGCCTCAGAGTGTGGTAGAATCTTGTTCTTCGGAGGTTTGTAAACAGAGGCTGGATGGCCATCTTTTGGGAAGGCTTTGATGTGTGTTCCTGCATGGCAGGGGGTTGGACTCAATGGCCCCTGTGGTCTCTTCCAACTCTATGATTCCGTCATCTCCAATTCTAGATTATTTTGTTTCTTCATGTGCTACGTTTCTGACTTATGGTGATCCTAAGGCAAGTCTATCGTGGAGTTTCCCTGCGAGATTTGTCCAGAGTGAGTTTGCCTTTGCCTTCCTCTGAGGCTGAGGAAGTGTGATTTATCCAAGGTCACGCTCTGTGGATTTCTGTGGCAAGAGAGGATTTGAACCCTGGTCTCTAGAGTTGTAGTTCATCTCTCAAACCACTACTCTACACTAGCTGTCTTTCAGATGATTTAGGAATGCCAAATAGTTCTGGCCCCGAAGCTGATTGATCCTTGAGGAATTCCATTGATTGATTCCATTCACTGAAAGAATTGTCCATTTCTTCCTACCTTCAGATTGAATAACAGGAAGCCCCCATCTTTTGACACCCTGTTATCTGATGACTCACTTTTTTGACACTTCCAAATTAAGACAAGTTCCGTGAATTCTACGGGAGTTCTGCTCTTTCATCAGTTCTTCTTGCCTATAGAGGCTCACTTGGAACCCACTTGCACTGTTTGTAGAGCGAGCTGGGAGGTGGCACTAAGTCAACTGAGAAATTTTGCAAGCAGCACTCACATGGTTGGTGTCAAGCAAGCCTCCATAAGTCCTTCGTGCTCCCTATAGTACAGTACATGGGTTCCACTTTTCAACCAATTCCATTTTCTGACAGTGCTCTGGTCCCTAACCTGCCAGGTAAGTGGAGGAAACCTGTATATTTAGCTAGTTACCAACCTGTCCTCCTGCAGTACGCAATATATTGTAGCTGTTGCTGTTGATACTGTGGTTAGAATAATAATAATAAAGTCATCATAGATTTGGAAAAGTGATGCGTGAATAATTTTATTCAACTGTAACAGAAACAAGTGGTCTCGAAGACCCAAACAGGGTGAGTGCAATAACTTTCCCTCCCTCCATCTGTCATTCTTTTCATGTGGAAAGTGATATTCTAAACAACAGAACCCTTGAACCACATGTGCCTCCCAGGGCCTTTTTTTGGTCCCCAGCTGCTTTGGGTCTCACATGGGAGAAAAGTGCAATAATACACACACACACACACACACACACACACACACAATTTTTTTTGCCCTCAAATATCCCCATATACCTTCTAGGGGGCATGGGCGTCATATTTGCCACATTTTTTGGCCATCTTGGGTCGACTTAGGACCAGGTGAGGCCTTTTTTTTTTTTTTTTGAAGCAGGAAGTGAGTAGGAAGTGACTTCTGCTAGCATTCTGTTGTTTAAAAAAGGCCTCTGCTAGGTCAAAAATGGCCCATAGAAGGCTACAAAAATGGAATAATGCCCCCATGCCTGCAGAAGGGCATTTGGGAGCAATTTCTTTTCTTTTCTTTTCTTAAATTGCATTGGGGAGTGTGACACTTTGAGGTCTCCTAGCCTTCCACAGTTGCTCATCCTTTGTTGCAGAGGGTGATGGAAACTGAGGACGGGGTCCAGATTCTATTGTATGTTTAGGCCAGCCACATCTATAATGCCTTGAATAGGGTAAGGGATTTTCTTTGTTTCGCTATAATATTGCTGCGTTTCAGCACTGTTTTCATTCTTTCGTTCTTATTCATAGATACTGTATTCCTCTCCTCCCCACCCTCTGACACAGCAGCAGGCACTTGGGTTTTAAAATGGAAACCTTTATGCAGAAAATGAAGTCACTTGTTTGGACTTGTCCCTCTTAATACCGTTTCTTATTTTACTATTTTTTTAGTAATGGTATCTAAAATTAACTACCCTAATCTTGGTGGCTAGATTTCCCCCTTACATAGCTCTAGCAAATGGGAGGAAAAAAATGGTTTCAGTATTAAATATAATCAGTGTTTTCATAGCAGGGTTACCCATGTGACTTCTGCCAAGGAAGGCAAAAGAGCTTAGCTACTATAAAAATAAGATACGCATTTCCAATTATATACCATACATAACTTTCTCTTGACTCTTAGGTGAGCTTGTCATTTTTAACTGAATATTATGTACAGCAGTTGTAGAAGTTAGAGAAATTACTTTTTTGGACCTACTGCTCCCAGAATTCCCCAACCAGCATGACCATTAGCTGGGGTAGCTGGGAGATTCTAAGAGGTGTAGTCTGAAGAAATAACTTTTTAAAGCTTTGAATTCATTTATTCTGTTTTACCAGACTTCCGGTTTACCTCCCCAGCTTAGCACCTTCCAAATCTGTTCAGTCACATTGTCTTCTTATCTGTGTCGAAAGGCAAAAGAGGGAACCAGAAAGCAGTTTTAAATATTCCAATTGAGGTTCACAGATCTGTCCCCACAGCTAGACATGGGAGGCATTGCTTTGTGTGGGCTTTATTAAAGAAAGAATAGCTGCCCAAGGGTTCTTAAAACTTCTCGTTTCTGATATGTACGTGCATGGGTGAATTTGCCAGCCCACCAGTTTGCTCTTTCCCTTTGGTGTTTTCCCGACTGTGTCATCCTGTACCTTTATCTTCATCCCACACACTATCTTGACGTCATCTGTTCTCCTTGTTCATCTCTTGTGTTTGCTCTGTGGGATGCCCCTTCTCTTCAAAGGCAGGGAGGTACTGTAATACTGGCGTGGTTCACAAGAGCTTGTACAGCAGCACTTAAAAATCATGAGGCCCTGCAGAAGTTATTGGGCAACAACTTCCAGCGTTTGTTATTATAGATAATGCATTCTAAGGCTGCTGGGATTAGCAGTTCAGTAACATCTGGAGGACTACATCATTTCCTCCCCTAATGTAAAGGCTGGGTTCATGTATCTCAACCATTCAACTGCTGGGAGAGGTCATTGGGAGTTTCGGAGGGTTCAGTGTCATCAGTATGCTGATGACACAGAACTCTCTGTCCTTTCCATCTAATTTCAGGGAAGAAGTTTATGTACTAAACCATTGTTTGCCATCAGTAATAGACTGGATGCTGGTGAACAAATTGAAAATTAATCCAGACAAGACAGAGACACACCTGATCAGTCAGAGGGCTGATCAGGGAATAGAGATTCAGCTTGTGCTGGATGGGGTTACACTCTCCCTGAAACCTCAGGTTCACAGCTTGGGTGTGCACCTGGGCTCAGATCTGAACCTGGATGCCCAGGTTTTGACTGTGGCCAGGAGTGCATTTGCACAGTCAGAAATAGTGCACCAACTCTGCCTGTTCTTTGAGAAATCAGATCTGGCTACAGTGAACCATGCCTTGATTACACCCCACTTGGACTGCTGTAACCCACTCTATATGGGAATGCCTTTGGAGACTGTTTGGAAATTTCAGCAGATCCAAAATGCTGTGGCTGGGCTGTTGACTGAAGCTGGCTACAGGGATCATGTGACTCCCCCATTAAACCAGCTGCATTAGTAACCGTTGTGTTTGACATTCAGAGCCTAAACAGCTTGGGTCCAGACTATCCAAAAGACTATATCTCCTTACACAAGCCAACATGAGCACTGAGATCTGTAGGGGAGAGCCTTGTCTCAGTCCCACCACCTTTGCAGGCATGCTTGATTAGAACTCGGAAGAGTCTTCTCTGTGGCTGCTCCCAGACTGTGGAACTCCCTTCCACGGAAAGTCCGGTTGGCCTCATCAGCACTTTTTTTCCAATAGACGGGATGGATGGATGGATGGATGGATGGATGGATGGATAGATAAATATATATATAAATATATATAAATAAATAATCTGGTAATTCTAACTGATATGGGGACTGGCAATTCCCTCCCCCTGCCCCGTGTGCTAGGAACTGGTGCCATATTTGTGCCCATTTGGCTACAAGAGTTCCTTTCTTGGAAACTTGATAGGGATGGGGTACCAGTGGTTCATGATTTGGCATGGACCATCATTTTAAGTAGCACTGTGTTAGACTACAATTTCTGTCCATGGAGGATAATGGGAGTTGTGGTCCAATACAGTGGAAGAACACTGGATTGGGTTACCTGGGATTTGCTCTCTTATAAAGGTAGGGGGTTTTCACATTATTTTTCAGTGTGGTGCCATCAAGGTATGGAATTCTTTACAAAGTAAAGGTCCATACCATGAAGTCCATTCCATTATGTTGAACTGTAAGTAGCCTTAAACAGCACCTCCACCAATATCATTTTGCTGTAGTCCAAAATGCTGTGAAAAATTTAACAGAAAAGTTTAATAGTTTTTAATAGTGTTTAACACAGAATGGGACCCAGCATGCTGCGGTGCTTTCAGTGTTGGCCTAAGATTCTGGAAGACGAGGCTTTGAATCTCCACCTGCCCAGGAAAAGCCACTGAATGACTTTGGACCAGTCACACTCTCTCAGCTTGAGAGAAGCACAGTTGCAACCCCCCTCTGAGCAGATGTTGCCTAGAAAACCTCTAGGATAGGATCACCTCAGGTGCCCTAAGCTGGATATGTCTTGAAGGCACATAAAAAACTAAGAATGGAGATTTGTCTGCCTATGAATTATTCTTTGTGTTCCTTTTTTTTTAAACTTGATGTTTTATTTTCTATATTTTCTTGTAAAATAAAAAATTAAAAACCCATTGTTCAACTGTTTACTTTTAACTGTAAAGTTTAAACTACACTTTACTGTCAGCAAAGTGCAGACCTCTAGATATGGTTGGATTGCATCTCCAAGCATTTGTCGCCATTGATTATGCTGGCTAGGGCCAAAGGAAGTTGCAATCCAACTATATCTGGAGGGCCACAGTTTGTCCACTTTTGCTTTAAATTGTTAAACTTATTTAACTTTTTTCTTTTAAATATTTTAAATATTTTCAACCACAGCAAAGTGCAAAGCAGTCCCCCTGCAGAGCTCTTATACACCATACCGTCTATTGTTGTTGTTACTTGCCATCAAAGCAGCTCTGACTCACAGTGCCCCTATGAATGAGAAATCTCTCATCAGTAGACCTGCTCAGGTCCAGCCAACTCCAGATTGTGGCTTCTTTGATTAAATGAATTTGCCTATAGGGCAATCTCCTGCTTTTCCTATTGCCTCTCACTTTACCAAACATTATTGACTTTTCTAATGAATCATGTCCTCTCACGAGATATTCAAAATATGACTGTTCAGTTTGGCTTTCAGGGACAGTTCAGGCTTGATTTGCCCTAGGACTCATTTGTCTTTTTGGCAGTCCATGGTATTTGTAGAAATCTCCCCAGCACCACATTTCAAAGGACTGGTTCTCTTCCTATCAGCTTTCCTCACTATCCAGCTTTCACAACCATACATAGAAATTGGAAATACAGTGGCCTGGACAATCCTAGCTTTGGTAATCAATATCTTTACACTTGAGGATCTTGTCTAGTTTCTTCATAGCTGCCTTTCTATCTACTAGTCTTCTTCTGATTTCCGTTTCCATTTTGATTTATTATTGAGCCAAAGTATAGAAAGTCTTTGACTATTTCAGTTATCTTCATCATGTTCTTTAAAACTGTGTAAATCATCTGTGGTTATCATATTTGTTTTTCTAATGTTCAATTGTAACCCCGCTTTTGCATTTTCTTGACTATCCTCAATAGTTTTTCCAAGTCTTCACTATTTTCTGCATGTCTGCATTGCCATAATGTAATATTTTTATACTGCTTTCTTATTAAGTTACGATGACAGTACCCCTCTAGTCAGTATAAGACAGCCTTAATACCAGTATGCCCAGAGTTTGGAAATGTGCCTCAGAATCCCTCAGGTTGCGTGGATGATTCTGGGAGCTGTCATCTCAAAAGTCACTTTTTATAATTTCTTGGCATACTGGTAGTCAAAAAAACCACTCTCCTAACCTCTGAGAAACGTCACAGTGTAGGCTCCTTGCTCAGGTAGGGTTGAGGAAAATACATTTGAACTGTAATGCCCAGTGTTTACCATCATGGGTTATGTTGGCTAGGGTAGCTTGCTGCAGGCTAACCACACTGGAGCATCTCATGAGTCTTGTTGCTGCATAGAAGCTGTAAAAGTATTTGTGCTGTTGTCACACTGATGGGGTGACAAATGTTAATTTAAGCATCATGGGGAGGAGGAGGTGGATATGCTATGCAAGTTAGATATGATGGTTGGTTCCTCCTCAGGCATCTCTGGGCAGACCATGTGAATGTTTAGAACTGAGGGGCTATCTCAGAAATACACTGTAAGCAGGAGAATGCTACTGCTTCCATGCCTGTGTGACCTTGTGAAGAAAAAGAAGAAGAAGGAAAAAGAGAAACACTGAAAGAAAGTGAGATGGGTTCTGGAGAAATCCCTGGTGCTTTCTTGCATTGCAAGCAGCTGCTTTTATTGAAACAGCTTTGTTGGGTAGCTTGTGTTCCCAAGGTCACTTTGCACATAGTGTTTTCAATAAACCAGCAATTGAAACACAAGGAGGCCAAAATCTCATAAGAAAAGCCTCTGGAAGTCTCTAGCGTGCGTATCATTAAAGGAGGAGGAAGAAATTGGAACGGGGGACAGCAGGAGTGGGTGGAGGGAAGGAAGGAAACTATTTTCTTCCTACTAAAATATTCTTCTGGGCTCTAAAGACATTAGGCTTGCTAGTGAGCCAGCAAATGGTGCAGTGAGAACAGTCTGGAGTTGATTTTAGACCCTCCCTACAGTTCCGATGCTGCTGGGCTTAAGATTCCATAACAGAATAAGAGAGGAAGAGAAGAAAGATGTTGCAATGAGAAAATTAACAGCCCAAACTTTATTGACTAGGAAACCTTTGGCAAGCTCTGCTAATAATGAACCTTACTATTCAACTGGGGCATGTGTCTGTCTGTCTATGTGTTTTGCGGGGTAGGGGTGTATCATGATGGTGGCAAATGCAACCCTTCAGGTGTTGTTAGCCTGCATATCCCAGCATTCCTCACCATGGACGAGGCTGAATAGGGCTGCTAGAACTTACAGTCTACCAACATCTTGAAGCCTTGACATTGCCTACCCTAGTGTATAGCAAGGATGGGGTGGGCATAGATCTGCACTTAGCCCCCAGACAGCAGTCTGACCAGCAGAGGTATAAGTCAGCTAGTCCAGTGGATCTCAACCCTCCCCCTTCCAGATATTTTGGATTTTGACTCCCAGATTCTGTGACCTTTCACCATGATGTCTGGGACTTCTAAGAGTTGATGCCCCAAACATCTGGAAGATCAAAAGCTGAAAACTGCTGGGGCTAGATCTGCACATACCTGGTTTTCCTTGCTATGATGAAATATATTTCTATTAAAATTATAGAAATTATGTTTTCATATATATATATGTATGTATATATATGTGTGTGTGTATATGTATACTTATTATGTGCCTTCAAGTTGTTTTCGCCTTATGGTGACTCCAGGCAACCCTATTGTGGGGTTTCCTGCCAAGATTTGTTCAGAGGGGTTTTGCCTTTGCCTTCCTCTTAGGCTGAGAGAGGGTCACTTGCCCAAGATCACCCAGTGGGATTCCATGACTGAGCTGGCTTTCTGTCTCCTGGTTGGGAGGGTTGGGGTTATAATTACATTTGGAAGACACTGGATTGGAGAAATATGGCTTACATACATTGCTTGTTCTGTCTTCCATGCATTCCATGTATCTAGTCTATAACAAACAAATCTAGCCTCATTGTGGCTTCTCTCATGCTCCTCATGTTCAATCTACTCTTGGAGAGTGGGCTCTTTCGCTCCCTTCAGCAAATTGCTGTGATTTACCCTTCGCTGATAATCCTCAGGGTCTCTTCATTTACTGGTAATTAAAAATTAAAATCCTGCAACCAGAGAATTCTGCTGATTTCTCTGTGAGCAGAATAAGTCAGGGGGCTTTAGTTAGTTTTGTGCTAATTTTGCATATTTGCGTATTTGACTTAATTTATAAAGCGCAAACTCTATTTAGCATCAGCAATCAGTGGTAAGAGCTTCTTCAGCCTGGTGTGTTGCTCAGGCTACCTTGTGGATTTCACAGAATATAGAAAAACAATGAACTGTGGAAGGAGAAACAGGAATGAGACTTGTGGAATGGAGCTGGTGTGCTTGCATTGTGCAGTGGATTTTGCAAGTTACTGTCTTCAGAATAAGCTCGAATGTTATGCCGTAGTTCCAAGAAGTAAGCGTGTAGACAACATTCCTTTTAGTTCTTGGCTCCAAAGATGAGCGTTGAGGCTATGGAGACGAAGTTGAAAGTGATTTTGGATGGAGTCGAAGTTAAGAGTTGAAGTCAGTAGAAGTCTACTGTCTTCAACTCTGGTTTCAAAATAAAAACTTATAAGATTAAATGCCTAGTTTGTAGTGAATGTACTTTCACAAGAATTTAGGAAAGTTTTCTTGTTCAGAAATTTTAATCAAATAAATTTTGTTCTAGCCTCATGATTCATGTGGTAGCGGTTAAATGCCTTGTACTGTAAACTCAGGAAGGCTGAACAAATCATACCAAGAAAACCCAGTGGTAGGTTTGCTTTAAGGTCACTGTAAGTTGGAAATAATTTGAATGCACACAGCAACAACAAAAAACATTTTCGATGTAGAGTCGAAGGCTTTCACGGCCAGAATCCATTGGTTCTTGTGGTTTTTTCGGGCTTTGAGACCGTGTTCTGGTTGTATTTTCTCCTGATGTTTCACCTGCATCTGTGGCTGGCATCTTCTTCACGGTCTCAAAGCCCGAAAAACCTACCAGAACAAAAAAATTTTTACTGTAGTAAATCTGTTATCGCTAATCCACAGCTCCGATAGACGTTATGTCTGATCTGATCATAGTGTAGGGCAACCTCATCCTAACCTGGTGCCTACCTGATGTGTTGAACCACATTTCCCATCATATACAGCCAACATAGCCATTGGCAGGGTTGGTGGAGAATGATGACAGTTGTAGCTCACCACAGTTGGAAGGCACTGGATTGGAGAAACCTGGTGTAGGGCTTTTGCTGGTATGACTCCCAGGTTCCAGGATGCTCCCTCCACCAAGAGGAAGTGCCAAACTGCCACTACTTGGGACATGATGCAAAATATTTTTATCCTGGAAAACATTCAGTTGCTGAGATGTGTGAGATAATGATTTTGTTTTCTGTCTGATTTTTGTTTTTGTTTTTGTTATGAACCTTGTGTTGTTACCGTGATCTGTTTTTGATATGATGTTTGGGTTCCTCCTGTTCTTCTTGGAGAGCTGCCGTGAGCTGTGGAGAGGAAATGGAGATTTGTTTTAATGATTTCCTATGGACCTTATATCAGTTTTATGGCAATTCGGACTATTTGTACGTCATTCCAATATTACCTAAATGACAAATAGTAGATTCTGCTAACATACTGCAGCAGTAGCAGTGACAACTACAACAACAAGGGACTTAAAGTTTGTACCAAAGCCAAAATAAGATTAAAATAAGGGCTTGCAATTAATGTTCTCTGCACTGTGTCCTTTTTGTCGTATTTCAAAGGTCTGGACTGCTTTAAGGACCAGCTGTTAGAAAGCCCCTCAAACGGATGCCGCATGCAGATCAGTCAATTACTTAGTATAACATTTAATCATCCTCAGCCAGCCGTTGTTGAAAATGTCAAAAGTGGTCTGAATGCAACCAGAGAGGTTAAAAGGTGACTGTGAAGTGTGGCTTCCCAAATTGCCTTTTATTTTTAAACCAACACTTGGAATCTTCTCAATAAACAGACCTCCGGAGTTGTATTCAGAGTCCTTCAACAGAGATTTGAAGCATTTGTATCTAATTGAATCCTGTGGTGGCAATTTAGAGATAGTTGGCCAAACTGGATTCCCACTGAAAGTGCTGGAACACGAGCATACCATAGCAGACATTTGAACAGTGGAATATTCTACATGCGCTCTCTCTTTCTCTTTCTTTCTTTTTATTTTTATTTTATTTTACTTTTTTGGTAATGCATCCTCAAGTTGGCTCAGATTTATGGTGAGCCTATCATAGGGTTTTCCTGGTAAGCTTTATTGCGAGTGCCTTCCTTTTAGGGTGAGAGAATGTGACTTGTCCAGTTTCCACAGCTGAATGGGACATTTCAAACCTGGTCTGCCAGAGTCCTAGGCCATTTCCGCACTAGACTTTTATAGCGCTATGATTCCACTTGAAACATCCTATGGAATCCTGGGGTTTGCAGTTTTGGGAGGGGCCGGCTGGCCCCTCCCAAAACTGCAAACCCCAGGATTCCATAGGGTGTTTCAAGTGGAATCATAGCGCTATAAAAGTCTAGTGCGGAAATGGCTCAAATCCAGCACTCAGACAACTATGCTACGCTGGCTTTGTTCAGAAGCAAGTCTGCTGTGTTTAGTGGGACTTACTCACAGCAAAATGTACATTGAATTGCAGCATTGCAGTGCACATCTGTATATGTTTACTGAGAAAGTACACCCCCATTGTGTTTTATCAGTTTTATTCCAATTGTTGTTGCTGTTGATGATGTTATTGTTAGGTGGCTTCATGTCATTTCCAACTTATGGTGACCCTAAGGCAAACCTATCACAAGGTTTTCTTGGCAAGGTTTCTTCAGAGCAGATTTGCCTTTGCTTTACTCTGAAGTTGGAAGAGTATGGCTTGCCCGAGGTCACCAAGTGAGTTTCCATGGCCAAGCGGGGATTTGAACGCTGGTTTCCAGAGTTGTCCACTACACCACCCTGGCTCACTTAGCCTATATCCCTGCTGAATTTTATAGACCTTAAACACACCTAGCTTTAGCTTTTTCTGGATATTGCATTGCACGTGATTGATAAAGCCCTTTGCAAACATCCTGTAAGCCTAAAATGAAGCATGTGCAACATATGTGTGAAAGGGAAAAGGCTGATTATTGCTAGAGGATAATCTAAGGAGGTGGTTATAAATGTGGACTTTGGAACCTCATCAAAACTTCAAAAATCAGTTTTAGTCAACATCGCTTAAGGCTTCTGCTACTCCTGCTGGTTCTGATGATGTAAGGAATATTGACATTTACCAGCAATTCTTAAGACTGTAAAAGAGCCAGGGGGCAATGACAGAAATGGTTGTGTAATGAGAGCCTATGGCCTGTGCATCTATAATGTGGCAGTCAACAGCCATTGCTGGTAATGATGGAAAGGTGGGTGACATTTGGAGAAGGCGTTTGGTTGCTCTTGAGATTTATTGATACATGTTAGCGTCATCTGACATTTTCTTCTTGGCCTCTTGAACTCTTAAGAATTACCAATAAAATGTCAACATGCACCCAGTGTTTAGCATTTACCACAACAATTATAATTATTAGGCACATGAGTTATGGAGAAAGAATTGGGGATGCACACATGTGTATGTGTGTGAGAGAGCAAGTATGCTGCCTCGAGCTGCCAATACACTTGTCTACTACAATTTTTTTATTTTGTATGGAATTTTTAAAAATCTAGACATTTTAGTGCTTACGGTAACATGTTATGGAAGAAGAAAACTGTGCACAGTTGTAAGATCCATGTATGAAGGTGTGCTTTCTTAATTTCTATAGGACCATCCTGAAACTATTAAAAGCATAGAAAAAGTCAACATTAAAATCTATTTATCGAATTTATATCTTGCCTTTCTCCCCAGGTGGGATTCAAGGTGGCTTATGATAATTTCAAAAACATTAAGCTAAAATATTGATTTATACAGGTTGAAAAAGAATTATTAACAGTATTAATATTAAAACAATTTAAAACATACACTTTAAAATGATAAAAATAAGATGAATACAGCTTGAAACAATATAGTTCTCCTTTAAAAGCCCTTTCCTTAAAAACCCTCAGTTCAAAAACCAGTAAGAATAAAATCAGTCTTTCCCTGTCAGTAGAAGGAGGGGAACAAGAAGGAAACTATTCCAGCCTTACTAGGGCAGAAGTTCCAGAGCGTAGGGACAGCGACTTAGAAGGTCCTGTCTCGTGTCCCCTTTTGTAGCTGTGAAGGTCGTGAGACTGAAAAGTTTCTCCCAGGGTTTTCAGTGTCTAGGCAGGCTCGTATTGGGAGATTTGGTCTATCAGATAGCCTGGACCTAAGCTCCATAGGTCATAAGCAAGAGCCAGTGTGGTGTAATGGTCTGAGTGTTGGTCTACCACCCTAGAGGCCAGGATTCAATTTCCCACTTGGCCATGGAAGTCCACTAGGTGACTTTAGGCATGTCACACACTTCTAGCCCCAGTAAACTCTGTGATTTGCCTTAGGGTCACTGTAAGAAATGACTTGAAGGCACACAACAAGGTAATAACCAGCACTTTTGAGTTGTCCCAGGGAACAGGTGGCAACCAGTGGAGTTGCTGGAGTGGAAGAGTTGTATCCCTATAGCCGTGAAATGCTATTTGCGTAATGAAGACATTTTCATGCGGAGCAGCTATTTTCAACCGCTGTCCTATGTTGAACGTGATCCCTTGTCCCACTCTTACCTTTCATAAGAAACTTATTTACATAAATATATAAGATTGGCAGGTAGGCGGGCAGGTACTTAGGCAGGCAGATACTTAGGCAGCTTTCAAACTTAACAGCAAAGCTTTGGCAGACTGGAGGTCTAAAAGTCCAGGGCTCCTTTTTTCCAAGCTGCTGAAGGCACAGAACAACAGCAACATGTCTAATCTGGTGCCTTTCAGCTGTGATGAACAACAGCTCCCATCACCCAGTCAGTATACTGCAGCAGTCTGGTGCATCTGTAGGGTACCAGGTTGGGCAAAGCTGTTCCAAAAGTGAGGCAACATTTTTAAAGGATTTTTTTTTTTGCAAAAAATATATACATGGAAGGTAGCAAACTTTTTTGCTTCCTACCACATCATAGACTTTTTTTTTTAACCCACTTGATTATAGAAACAAAGATATCGCTTTTTTCCGGCCTTGGATGATGAAAGGTGATGGTATTTCCCCTGAGTTAGAAATGCTCATTGGTTTGTTTTGACACCTGCATCCTAGTTCTTAATTACATGTCTTTTTAGTGCCAGCTTGCTTATAATTTTTTTTTGATGATTGGTATTCCCTGGTGCATGGCAGGAAATATATCTATTCTGAACATCTCTCGTTATGAGTATGGCGCTTTGGTTGAAGTTGCTTATTTGTCAGAGCCACCTGGCCTGATGTCTATTGCAATTCCTTTGCCTGGGAAAAATCTCCAAAGCAGCAGTTGTACCTTTGAAGTGGATCATAAAGAGAAGAGTTTGCATACGTGTTTTAGAAATGTTACACTGCTAGGATTTTGGCTTAGCTTAAAGCCTAAATCAAATAGTTTCAGGTTATCTTATATTTTTGAACATAGATAGAATGGTTGCCACATCCCCAGAGTCCGGAAAGAGTGGTTGTGTAACTTTTCTAAAAAATTTCAGATTATGATGTTTAATGGTGTCTTTCCCATGGAGGAGGAGAAATGTGTTCAATTTGCATTTTGATGTGAATTTGCCTTATTTTGGATCGGATACACAAAAAAACCTCCAAATTTTGTGACGTGTTTCCCCTTTCAGAAAATGTAGAGAGCGTTATACAAAAAAGAGCGTTGCTGGAAACAGTATACAAAAATGCTTTATATTAGAGGTTCCACAGACATACACGTTACAGAAAAAAGACCATGTATATGAGGATAAGTGCGAGCAATTATTTTGTGTGTTCAAACTTTTTTTTTTTTTAAATCAGACTCATGAGGTAATGGAACCCATTGAAATTTGGTGTAGAAAAATCAGAAACTGAGAGAAAGCAACACTGACGCATTAGTTTATCCCTACACTTCCATTTGTGTATGGAATGTGGAACACACATCCATGCATTTATTTCTTATACATTCATTCATTCATTCATTCATTCATTCATTTATTTATTTATTTGGTGCATTTATGTCCTGTCCTTTAGACAAGAAGGCTGCTAGAGCATCTTACACATTATTAATTTAACAGTTTCCTGCCCTCAGGTTTACAGTCTGAAAAGAGGTGACACACAAGGAAAAGGGAATAAGGACACTGGAGGAGAGGATTAAGTCCAGAAGATACTGCTTACTCTTTTCCCCCTCAGAGGTCAGAACAACGGCAGCTGGGATGAAGGCAAGGCCTTTGATCGGCTACTGGGGCCTAGGCACAATGGAGCTGTATATCCATGTATATATATATGCATGTGCGCATAAGTGAGGGGGAGAGAGAGCGAGTGAGATAAATGTACATTTGGAGTGACAAAACAGAAAGGATTGTTATCTGTTGAAATGTAAAATTTGGGGTAGGAAGAATGTGGGGAAGGGTTGGCACAGATAACAGCCTTCCGTGCGACCTCCGTTTAGACAATTTCCAGCTCACACAAAGCCTCACGTCCCTATACCTAAAATGGCAGCAATGTGTGTGTGGATGCACTGAAGCATCCATGCACACATCACTGCCATTGAATATAGTGGGACACGAGCATTCACAAATTCTGGTATTCACGGGGATTCCTGGAATGGAACCATTGCATATATGGAAGGCGCACTGTACTTAGTTGTAATTTCTACTAGGAATAAGAGCAGGGGTTAAACCAAAGGCTGCATGGGAAGGGATGGGTCTGGAAGAGGGGTCTAAAGAAACATGGTGGTTGGACATTGTAGGTCCAGGTTGAAGAGCTAAATGATTTTGGTAGTAGAGTTCTGTCTGAGAATGGTAGGTGTTTTAATCCTTGCAGAAGATTGCATTAATGGGAGAAAAAACAACAACTAAAGCATGGCAATGCCTTTCAGAATCAAGAACATGTGTGTGTGTGCCTTCAAGTCATTTGTGTCTCTGTGTGTGTACCTTTAAGTTGCCTGTCAATTTAGGGCAACCTCGTGAATTTCATAGGGTTTTCTTAGGCAAGGAATACTCAGAGTTGGTTTTGCCAGTTCCTTCCTCTGAAATATAGCCTACAGCACCTGGTATTCATTGGCGGCTTCCTATTCAAGTACTAACTAGGGCTTGACCCTGCTTAGTTCCAAGACCAGAAGAGATCTAATGCCTTTAGGTTATTTCGAATCTAGCGTAGGCATATATGATTCAGGTAAGAAAAATGTAAATGTTCAATTCAGAGGACAGTCCATGTAATATCTTTTGTTTTCTAGGAAAATAAGTTTGTTAGGAAGGGACAATGACTTGTGAAGCTGGTCTGCTGCTCAGATACAAGATAAGAAGACATGAATATCCTGGGCTGGAGGATACCCAAGATAAACAATATTCATTCCTGGCACCAAGGAGAAATCAGATAGCAAAGTTGAGTGCACACCAATAAATCATTTTGTCAACACAAGCTGAGTCCTGAATCCCTGTTTCAAAATTTCAAAATGCTGATGGAAGCAAATGGTCTGTGTCCACCCTTTTTTTTTAAAAAAGTATAAAGTCTGATTTGCAATTCGTTCATTTTTCTGTGTTAAGTTGATGTAAGACACTGATGGGTGTTCCTGGGAATTGATTGCATTGATCATCAGGGCTGGAAGATGTGAGTCTGAATTCCTAGGAATCAGCACTTAACTTATACAAAATATTTCAAATTGTATACTGAAAGTAAGCACAATAGCTAAAGACTGTTGCATGTAGACTCCCTCTGTAGAAAACCATGGCAGAAATCCACTGTAATGCTGGTGGAGTGAAAATGCCTGCTGGTGTACTTACGTGGGATCTCAGGTTGGAAGGAGGTTTCAGTGTGGTTGCCTTCCTTGTTCCAGTCCTGGGTTGATTTTGGCCCTGTATTTTGGCAGCCTGCCTTTCTACATGTTCAGGGAGCCACACATCTGCAGAGTTCTGGCCCCTGGCAGAGAAACATGGTGGAAAACTCTAGGAGGTATGGGACTCTTTATTCCTTTCCTGTCAACCCCTTTGCTGCATAGTCATTATTTTTTAATTTTTGAAAGCTCTTCCTTCACAGATTGAGACTGCTGTGAGAGTGGGGAAGGTGCTCCCACAGCCTGTATATATCGGGGAAGAGAAAAGTGTGTCTGTCCCTTGGATTGTATTTGACTCTGTCATCACCATCACCATCATGATCATCACCATCATCTTTATTTATACCCTGTCCTTCCCCCAAATTTGGGACTCAAGGCAGCTTACAATTAAAAACAAGTAGCATATAGCCAGCCTTGGACTGCAATTCTAGAGACCAGGGTTTGATTCCCTGCTCGGCCAGGGAAACCCACTGGGTGACCTCACACACTCTCAGCCTCAGAAAACCCCATAATAGGTTTGCTTTAGGGTTGCCATAAGTCAGAAACTACTTGAAGGCACACAACAACAATATAGCTAAAAACATATGAAGGCACAGTTTTAAAATGGAAGTAAACAGAAATGACTTTGAAGGCACAAACAAGAACTATTTTTGTCCCTTCTGGATTGTTTCTGAACCCCTTACTGTGATCCCTTCTCCAAAGGTGAAGGGATCATTTGCTGCTTATGGTAGCTTCCAGGAATGATAGTTTTGCACAGCTCCCATCCCACTCCCTGTATCAAACCTGGAAGTGGACTTCTCGTCCCTTCTGGTTTCAGTTTTTAGTATATTTGAAGCATCTTCAGGGCAAGGGCAGACAGCAGTGGATGCAGGAGGTGGAAAATTGATTCCTCCATCTGCTGAAATTGTCTTGCTATGTACTGGTTTCCTCCTTCCACTGGGATAGAGGATGCCTGTGCTACTTTACACCTGAGCTGGAATCTTTAAAGGAGGTAGTGATCAGCAGTTTTGCTCTCTTGTGCTCCTGGCATCCCATCATAGGAGAAGAATGATGCTGAGAAGAACTTCAAGGAAGTCAGAGATATGCTTTGACCTTAGGACAGCTTTTAAAAATCTTAAATCCTTTAGAGCAACCTTTCCACCTAGGGAGATTTCTTTTAAAAAATAAATAAAATAAAAATCCTCCTACCTTTTAAAAGTGCCACACAGTCTGAACTAAGAATAATCTTCTTTTGGTTACTCTGTTCCCAATACTTCTTAGTCAGCAAATCATGCTCTATTTGAAATGGTGAGAGCAATTCCTTCTGATGGTATGAAACTAAATGCAGACAAGGCAGAGGTGGGGAGTGGATTTATGTGTTGGAAATTAATCATCATGACTTTGTGCTAGAGCTATTGAAATTACTTGGTGGCATGGAGGAAGCAATAATGATTGAGTGTGCAGCATACTTGACTATGCACCTGAAGATAAACACTGGATTCAAGCAGAATGGGTGCTGCTTGGTCTACACAGATATATATATAAAGGGGGAATTGACCTATTATGAAGATTCTTGCTTTTTCTTCTTCTTGTTGTTGCAATGTTAACTTCATTCTGTCAAAATCAACAGAACTAAATAGATAATCCTGTACATGAAAAGTAAGAAGCCACCTTATAATAAGTCAAACTGTTGTCAGTCCTCATGGATAATGGTTTCTGAGAATTCTTTTTCAGCCTTATTTGGAGGTTCCTGGTATTGCATTTTGATTTTCACTGAAGTACTAACCAGGCATGACTCTGCTTATTTTCTGAAATCAGGCAGGATTGGGTGTGTTCAGGTTGATAGGATGTTAAGAATTTAATGTTGGTATGAGTTCAGTAGGACTCACTCGTACATAGGATTGCAGCTTTAATTTGAAGTGTGCAGTGAGGCTTACTCCCAAGAAAGTTGAGAGCCAACAAAGCCTCTGTCAGTGAAGCTCCTTTTTAGAAAGGTGACCACCCAGTTTCCCCTTTCCTCCTTGTCCTCTGCCTAGCTGAAAGGTTTTTTTTTTAGCAGCATCAGCATTAGGAGGAGGGAGAAGAAAGGCTGAAGAAACGACTTTCAGTGTCAGATTGCCCCAGCATGCGTGCAGTAAAAATGCAATAAAGTTTAAGCTGAGAAAGAATGGGATTCTGGTCCAACTAGTCCTACTGTAGCTATGTGTGCCTGTTTACATCAGGCAAGATAAATAGCAGCTAATTCCAGAATCATTTACTGAGTGTACATGACAAGCAAAACAGAAAGAAAAGAGCAGAGCAGATAAGTCTACTTCATCAGCTACTGTCATGTACTGGATAACCCACACTCCACAAACAGCACTCTGAGGTAGACAGTAGTTTTATTTGTAGAAATGCAAACAACACAGCACATTTCTTCCGAAGTTGCTGAGACTAAGGCATACATGGAGTTTATACCTTTTATAGGTACAATTCTAAAATTTGGGCATGCAAAGCTATGATTGGAAAGGGTAATAAATCGAGCATACACCACTATTCAGACAGTACCTAGATGTGCATTCCTTTCCCACTTTTCACCAACCCTGACCCAAGCACATGTTTCTTGTCTTTTACCAGTTTCCCAAAAAAATACCAGCCTCTACACTTTCATTTTCACTCTGATCTCCCCTCTACCAGATGCTTTGTAGCAATAGGTAATAATGCTATTAGCTATTGATACTTTGTAACAATCCAGGCAGTCTTAGAACAGATACATTGTTTTAATCATCAATTAACTCTGGATACTTCGTAGCATGACAGCTAGGCTTAATGGAGTTCTACAGCAGCTATTTCTAGGTTGGTTAGGATACACTATTTCAATCCAGCAGACCAATATATAGCAGGAGCTATGCATTCTGACAGCCACCCTGAACCTACTCAAGAGCATAGATCTTATACGTTGACCACCCAAATGGAAACTATAGGAAAAATGGAGGCTGGTGAAATAAAAAGCCAACCCTGGGTGCATTTGGAAAGATGTCTGCAAGTCAATTTTGGCAAGCTCAAATGTTTTTGTTCACTTATGCAAACTTTATCTGCTCTGGTTGTTTCATTTCACATGTGAATTTTGTTGAAAAGAATTGTTAGTATCTGTTGAACTGCTCTTTTTTATATCAGAACCTAAACTTCTTCTTTATGTTATTTCCGCCTCTGGTGCCAAATTTTATGTTAAAGACATAATGCCCAGGAACACATCTACTTTTTTTTTTTTAAAGGAGGCATATGGGAACTGGTGAGCCTCCCATGCGCCACATGTTTAAGAATACTGGTGGACAACCTCAAAAGTTTCCATGGGATTTGCTTATTCTCCTCACCTGTTCTCAGCAAGTGTTATTTCTACAATGATGAGACTGGACATTGTGACAGCTACCTGGATGTTCATATCAGGTCTCATGTAGACCTGGTATCTGCAACCATTGTTCCTGATATTTTACCTTTAAGGGCACTCTCCTTATCCAGATTCCTCCCCTGGATTCTGAGTAAATGTAAAGCTGTATGCGAAGTTGCATCACACTGGAAGATCATTGGTCCGCCTAGTTCAATACTGGCTATACCATGTGTACGTGGGTGGTGCCATTTCCACTGTTTAGAACTAGAGCTTGCAAAGGTCCCCTGACTATCGACCGTGTTGGTTGGGACTGATGAAAGACATAGGCCATTTCTGCAGTACACTGTTATAGTGCTATTATTCCACTTTCAACCTCCAGTGGAATTTTGGGGTTTGTAGTTTATTGAGGCCAAAGAGTGCTCAGGCTGAGAATTCTGAGTGCCCCTCCCTAAACTACAAACCCCAGAATTCCATAAAATGTTGAAAGTGGGATAATAGCGCTATAACAGTGTACTGCAGAAATGGCTATAGTCTCAAGAACTATATCTCAAGGACACTAGGTTACCTAAAAGCTGATTTGCACTGGCTTTCCCTGGCCCTTCAGGATTTCAGACCCTTCCCAGGCTTACCTGGAGATACTTGGGTTTGAAGTTTGGACTTTTTCCATGTAAACATGTGCTTCACCAGTTATTTCTGGAACCAACTCTTTAGGAATTGTTCCTTTTTTTTAAAAAAAAATGCTGAATCTTGATTGCCTATTTTGTTGCCTGCTTCGGTCCCTTCAGGTCTCCCCTAAGTTACCAAGGCACACGTTCATATTGGTAAAACACTGCACTGAATGAAATTTATTTTGGTTTAAAAGAAGTGTTAAGGGCACACAAGAAGAAGCCATCCACTCAGATGATGCTTTCTCTGAGCTCCAACGGAAGCTCTCTCTCTCCCTGCCCCACCTGTTTTGTGATTCATAGACATTTGTTACCCATCCTGCTGTGCTATTTTTGTGACCTTTTGGCGGGTGTGTGTGTGTGTGTGTGTGATATAAAGGGAAAAAGCAGTATGTTGTGTTGTTGGTCCCATAGAGATAAGCATTTTTTTGGATGGAATACCATTTTTGTTATGTGTGTAAAGAAGTAGTGTAGCGCCTTTGGGACTAACTGAGACAAAGAAGTTTGTAGCATAAGCTTTCGATCTGCAAAAGCTTATGCTACAAACTTCTTTGTCTCATTTAGTCTCCAAGGTGCTACAGTATCCGTTTGCATACTGATCCAGAGAAACATGGCTGTGTCTTTGAATTTTGCCATTTTTGTTACGGTATGCTTTGTTGTTTGTTTTAAAATTCATATAGTTCATATGGTCCTAATTTATATTGAAATGACTTCTATAGATTTGGCTTGTGTTCTCGCCTTTCAGCATAAACGGTAATATTGACTTGAATATTGTGTCACTGGGAAGGTTGCACGATGTAGCTGAATAACAGATATGCTTATAAACAAAATATGCTTACTTGCATGATTCCAGATAGGATTGCACTGTGACCCTAGGAGATGAACAGGTTGCCTTACGTTACATTTACCAGACTTGGAAATGACACATGGTTTAGCCTTGCAGAAAGGGCAACTTGGAATGTTGTTTGTGTATGGAGAAATTCTTGGGCAAACTACAGACATGAACGAACAGGCACTAATGATCTGTGGACTGTTTTCCAGCTGTTTCTCAGGAAACACATGCAGCATTTTTCAGAGAATCCCTAGAATATTTTTTTTAAAAAACTCCGAACAGATAGATTTCAAGTGGCTGTTTTTCAGAGGAGTTGATGCTCATGCGTTTAATGTACAAACAGCTTATATGCTGGGACAATTAATGTACACTGAAAACTGAAATCTCCCTACAGAGATTGGAAAAGTTATTATTTGCACTATAGCTGATAGAATCTGCTATCCAGCATGGCTGCATTGGCCATTCAGGATGGGAATTCTAGGAACTGTAGTTAAAAAAATAAATTTCTGAAGCTCTGTCCTCCTCTTCCTCTTCACCAGATAACTCGTACTTGGCTGAGCTTTTCCAATGTCCATTCATATATTTCCTAATCCGATTATCTGCATTGAAGGCAATAGCTCACCTGTGTGAATTAGCTTCTCCGTTCATTGCAGTGGAAGAAATCGATCTATGCACATATTCCTTTGAAGTGAGGGGCTTCTACACACAACAGAGTGGTGTATGTTGGTGGATGGATGAACTCTGAGGTTCCAAGAATGGTCTGAATGCAATGAATGCGGTTGTACCACTGAACCTCGAATTAAGTTGATTTGCTCCAATATGCTGAGTTGATAGGAGACCATCTGGAGACCACGTTTAAGAAGCTCTTTGAAGGAAGGAGAGTCTGTGTGTATACATGGGTCGGAACAATCCTATATAGGAGATGGCGTGATTGTATCTTCTGTTCTTGCTGGCCCGGATCCAAAAATTTCCTACAGTGAAGGAAAAGAATCCCTTTATCTTCAATGAGCTTTGAAGTGGGCCCAATTCATTTCCCTGAATGGGGTGCAGTGGAAGGTTGAGAGATATGAATAAGTTGTTTGTTGTGTGACGAAATCTGGTTATAGAATGAAAGGGCCTTGATTAAAAGATTGTGCTGGTGCTAAAAGATCTTTGGAGGGTTTGTCTGCTCTTGGTAGAACCAGTTTGTCTTGTTAATTCTGTATGTTGTTTTCTCTTCATAAAATTACTTTGTGTGCAGAATGTCTGGTATAATTATCAGATGATAGAATTATTATTACCTGGAAAAAAGAAGAGTTGTTAGTGCTGACTTACATGCATTGGCATATCTTCAATGGAAACTAAAGATGTGAGGTCTGGTGTGACCTTAATAAATTTCATGAATGGGATTGAACATACAAATCATCTCTGTCTCCTAATAGCTGTAGGAATATAGACCCACAATTGCAAGTTAAGGAAGGTACATACAAATCCATATAGCATGCCTCTGCTAAGTGTTGAGCTGTATCAATTGTTGTGAAGCTATGCAGATTTAAATAATGCATTCTTAACAACCTGTTTTGTACACATGGAAGAGTATGTATTTTACATTAACTAGAGATGGAAAAAGGCTCTTTGTTTCCCTTTGGGAAGAAATGGAAATATTTGGAAAAACTGATAAATGCAATATTAGCACTATTTAGAGGTTGGCAATAATTTTGTTACTTTAGGAACCTGAAATGGTTTGGCATAAAATTAATATGCTTGAGATACTAAAAGTACATTTTAATCAGAAGATAATTACAAATTGAAATTAATGTTTTTGAATGTTAATTTTTGTTACAAATCAAGCTACAAGGTTTTGAACAGGAAGGATCAGCTGAATTATAGGAACCTTGTTAGCTTTGCCAGTTTAAGGAGCAGGCAAATAAATAAAATAATAATCCAAATAATAACAAACATTAGTAAATTAGTATTTTGTCTCCACTAGTCCACCGTAGAGGCAACCACGCATTCCTATAAAAAGAACTAAGAAAAGGTAGCCCTAGGCATTATCATGATCTAATATGGTACATAATCTAACATAAACCTCTTCTTAAATAGTTTTCAGAAATGATTTTGGGGCACTAAATATGTGAACACTTTATTGTAAGTGTTGTTTTTGTCATTCCAAAAGAAGATCTTCCATAATCCCTTTTTTCCAAAAAAAAAAAAAAAAAGGAATTTTTTTTTCCTGGTGGTTTTTTTTTGTTGCATACCCCCCCCGAGCTTTGCATCTTTACCATCAACATAACAGATATAATTCTGAAGGAGAAATTATGATTGGAGTTTTGTAGGAACATGTCCAGAAGTACTAGTTTGGGAGAATGAAGGGGTAGTCAAGGGTCATTTCCGCACTACACTGTTATAGTATTATTATTCCACTTTCAACATCCAGTGGAATTCTGGGGTTTGTAGTTTACTGAGACCAAAGAGCTCTCTGGTCAAGAATTCTAAATGCCCCTCCCTAAGCTGCAAACTTCAGGATTCCATAGGATGTTGAAAATGGAATCATAGCGCTATAATAGTCTAGTGCAGAAAATGGCCAAGGTTGAATTGGTGCTCTTCAGCAGTGATGGTCAACATGGCTTTTCTGCTGGATATGGCCACCCTCACCAGTTTTTGCATTCTCTGATGTTCCTGTCATGTTGTTATACAACTTTATATGTCTTCTAATGTTTTAATTGTGTATATGCTTTTAATGTTTTTTACCTGTTGGAAGCTGCCTTGCGTCCCATCTTAGTAGAAAGGTGGCATATAAATGCAACAAATAATAAATAAATAAATAAATAAATAAATAAATAAATGTGACACAGTTGTGGAAGAAAAAGCATAATTTGCTTTTAGGACAAAACATCTGGGCTGGTCACACCTTGTTTTCAAGACGATTAGTGCCCCCAGAAGCTTCCTAGATGACTGCATCAGTTTGTAAACAAGGTGCACACCTCCTTTGTGCCTTGTTTTAAAGGCAGATTGTAGCACTAGGTTTCCAGCAGCTCAGCTCCCCCATCTTCCAAGTTATTTATAATTTTTATCCTCTTTCTATAATGTATTACATGTGTATTTTAATTTTTTTTTTAAAGTTTAGCTGCTTGGAGTTCTTTTGTGGTGGTTATTTTTATGACCGTCTGAAAATCTCTGTGTAGGTGCATTGTGTATTCAGTATTATTTTGGAAAGATTTAGAAAAAGAAGAATGACTGTCCAGACCTTTCAGATATTGTGATACACCATGTACTTGGTATCTTTCCTCATTTTCCAACACCAGGCAAGCTGCAAAAATGGGAGGTTTAATGAGCCCCTTGTGGGTGGCATTACTGGGCAATTGACCTTGGATGGGTCAGCAGATATATAGACTTAGGCTCAGGGCTTATAAGTAAGTAGTTAGAAATAATAGGTTATTTTTAATTAGTAATAACTGAAGCATAGCTATGATTCATTATATCTGTAATGTAACACAAGATAACTTGACTTATTTTGTAGCATAATGGTAACTATGTTTTAAATAACCTTAAAATATAGTGTATTTTTTGAGGTTCATGTAGGTTCATTCTTTTAAGGGTAATCTCAGAACTTGGAAAAAAAATTTTTGGATTGGATCTCCCAGAACTATTCAGAGTTTAGCTTTGTTGTATACCATAGCTTTGTAGCATTTTCATGTTTTTTTTAAAGCTAAGTGTGAAAGTGCTTTTGTTACTTCTGAATGATGAGAAAGTGAAATTTAAAAAATTGTAGCTACAATTATTATGTGCCTTCAAATTGACTCCAATTTGTGGCAATACTTTTCTAGTTTTTCTTGACGAGATTTATTCAGAGGAGATTTGCCATTGCCTTTCTCTGAGGCTGAGAGAGTGTGATTTGTCCAGGGTCATCCAGTGGAATTTCCATGGCTGGGTGAGACCCTCGTCTCCCAGAGTTCTAGTCCAAAACTCAAAAGCATATACCGTAAAGGTTGCAATATTTGCCAACTCATTTGGGATGGGTGAACCTTGAAACTGTTACTACAGCTCATTTCTTTTAAATGTTACTTTTAGAAGTAACTTTAAAGAAATTTTCTGAGCTCTGCTCTTCCATAGATTTTAGCCCAGAAAAATGACTGGAATGGAGTGTTCCAAAGGTTTGCAATACAGTGGCCCCCTCCACATTTGTGAGGGTTTGAGGCACAAAACTCTTGCAAAAGTGGAAAAAACCATGAATAATTCCCCCCTGTGATTCCCTCCCCTTCCCCTCCAGAGCTCCCCCCTCCTATTCCATTGCCTTTGGCCCCAGTGCTCCTGGGTGGAAGAAAAAAAATAGAAGGTAAAGGGCTTGCTGGCACTCTCCCCTCAAATGGAGAAGAGTGGCACACTGAGTCCTAGCATTCCAGCTACTTCTGAACTCCATCTTGAGAAAGGAGATTCCTCCCAGAGGGGAGGGAGAGGAGCAAAGTGAGCACCTGACCAATTAGTGGCCATTACACAGTAGAATATGCAGCCGCGTGGCAGAGAGGACATGCTTCCAGCAGTGGGAACAGGCTTTGCTCACTCAAAAGGAAAAAAAAAATGTCCATTATAAACACAAGCTTTGCAAGTCTGGGGAGAGAAATGCAAGGGAGTGGGAGGAGGAAGATGGGGAGGGAGGCGAGCACGTGCCTCGCAAATAGTCAAATTCGCAAAGGTCAAACCTGTGAATGTGGAGAGAAGACTGTACTTGCAATCCACATAGCCAAATGCAGCAGCCAATGAGACAAAACCTTGTTTTTAAAATTGGGTCTATGTGTAAGAGAGATTAGGGGTTATGGAAAAGAAGGATTAGGATGGTTCCTTAAAAAATGAATTGGGAAGGGCAACTAAATTGTGGTGAGGATAGAACAACTTCACCACATTATTTTCGGGAAGCCAGAGCCTGAAAAAGATTGCTTTGTTGCTCGACAGATTCCAGAGTCTACCACTGGCTATGTAAGTGGGTGGATGATTCTGGGAGTTGTAGTCCAAAAAGTCATTTCCCCCCCAGTCGCTGGTGAAATATTGTCAGATAATGATCAAGTATTAGGTGGGATTCCATGTGGCCGTGCAGGTCCCAAAAATTGTAGTCTGAAAGGGGAAATTGCTTGCATTTTAGTTCAAAAAAGTAACACCCCTCAGTTGCCTTATTTTCAAGTAAAAGGTAGTTTAATTCTGGACAGTTTTTATAATGCATAAGTGAGGTCTCATTATTAAGCTTTTTAAAAAGTGTTTGTAGCATAGTAGGCTTTTTTGGAACCAAATCTTCTGGGAGACATTACCACTAATGCTGCATGCCTTTTTGTTTTGCCAACAGCTGCATCCAGTACTTTTAGATATAGTCATTCAGTTCAGCAGGGTTGACTAGTTGCAGCATTATGTTGGAAGACTAAAAAATGCCATATAAAGGAGTTAATTAGGCAGATCCCATTCAGTGGCATTGGAAGCCTCTTTCCTAATTCATATCATAACTGGAGGGTGTAACAATCAGATTTCATCACAACTATGGTAGGAGAGAAAAGAGTTAACCTCTGTTCCCCATTCCCTGAGGTTCTGATGTTGCTTCCCTTTGCAACCTCCAAGGGATATTATTTGGGAGGAAAAAATCAATGTTTTCTGCATTTATGCAGTTGCAAGGCTTTGTTGCATTCATGCAATTAGTGCTGTATCTTATCTTATAGTTTATTGTATTTTAGGAAAAAGTCATCATACGTTACATCTAATTTGGCACTAATAATCTAGGATAATTGATTTTTTTGATTGATAACAGAATATTCTCCTGATAAGTGGAACTCTCTGTCTGTACAGTTTGCCCTCCGTATTCGATAGGGCCAAGTGGCAGGACCCCTGCAAAAGTGGAAAAATCACAAATACCAAAATGTTGGTACTTATATTCATATGAGGTGGAGTTGTGAATGTGTGCAGAACTTTTGGCCAATGGTGTTTAAAGAGATAAAAGAGATAACAAAAATTGTTTTGGAAATATGTCCTAGTATAGCATTGTTATCTATATATGATAAGGTTAATTGTACCCAGGCAGTGAAGGATCTAATTACAAATTTATTAACTGCATCAAAGTTAATTATATCAAGAAAATGGAAAATTCAAGGAGATTTTCAAATAGAGGGTTGGTATAAACAAGTGTGGAAAATTGCAGTTAATGATAAGTTAACATGTGGAATTAAGGTCAAAAAAGGAATAATGAAAGGGGGGTGATTTTGACACAATATGGAAGATATTTGTGGAAAAGGTGTTCGTAAAAGCGGAAGGTGTCACATCTACACAAGAAGAGCTACAATTTTGGAAAGTGGTATAATTGGCTCTGGGGATGGAGTACACTTAGTAGTAGTAATAGGTTTAATTTAGTTTGTAAAGGACTGAAATAAGAATGAAATTATTAATACTATATTTTGAAAATGTTAATTGTGGGAATAATTAATAACAATGGATATAATGAGAAAGAGATTCTGATACCTATAACCGAAATATATAATCAGTATGGTTTATAGTACATTGAATAAGTAATATTATGTAAATAGATGTGGAGAGAAATAGAAATGTAAGCTTTTTTTTTTTTGTAATTTTTCCCTTCACTTTTATGTTAATCTCGTTATGTATTTTTTTTGTTTATTTTTCCTTATAATAAAAAAGATATAAAAAATATCAAAGTGTGTGTGTGTGTGTGTGTGTGTGTGTGTGTATCTGTGGGAAAGAGGCTGAGGCGTGGTGGAAAGAACAGACGCCCAGGGTCCAAACCAGGTCAAGGAGGGGAAAAGGGGTAGTTTGGCATGGTGGGCTTATACTTTCCCTCTCTTGGTCATCTCCTCCCTTGGCTTTGTGGGGGCGTACGGAGAGGGGCTTGTGGAGCTGTCTTTAGCTGGCCAGTCAGCAGCTGGTCAAGGAGGAGGAGGAGGACCAGAGGCAGGTTTTTAAAGGGCTTCGCAGGCTGATGGGAGCTGCAGAGAAGAAATGTTCTGCTTGAAAAGAAGCACCTGAAGTGCCCGGGCAGGGGTCGGAGAAACTCTCAAGTGATCAAATCTGTGAAAGTCAAACCCGCAAATATGAAGGAATGACCGTATTTTGGACTGTAAAAGCATTACAGTTTGAGAGGTAACGTTCCCTATCCCGTACTCTGCTCCCCGCCGCTGCTTCTATTGATGGTAGTGAAGAGACCAAATTTTTTTGGAGCCAGGTCAGAGTGTACATTGCACAGAGAAACCAAGTTATTTCTAACTGGAGTTAGCTGAAACTGAGGCCATTTCCACACTGGCCTGTTATGGTGCTATTATTGCACTTTCAACAGCCTATGGAATCCTGGGGTTTGTAGTTTAGGGAGGGATCTTGCAAGGATTCCATAGGGTGTTGAAAGTGGAATAATAGCACTATAACGGTCCAGTGCGGAAATGGCCTGACGCTTAGCCTTGGAAGGGGAGCACAGATTATTTTCTAGTATTTGATTCAGTATGCGTCACTGTTTTATCCACCGTTTTGCTTAGTTCCACTGCCGCCGGCTTCTTATATTTGTAAGTAAAGCAGAGGTTGCAAAGATGTCAGGAGAGATTCCTTTTTTCAAGGTCTAGATTGTTGTTAACTGCTGTTGAGTTGACTTTGACTTATGGTGATCCTATGAATGAGAGATCACCAAGTCACCCTATTATCAACCGCTCTGCTCAGGTCTTGCAAATTCAGGGATGTGTCCTCCTTGATTTACTCCATCCATCTGTAATGTGGTCTTCCTCTTTTCCTGTTGCCTTCTGCCTTACCAAGCCTTATCGTTTTTCTGGTGAGTCATTTCTTCTCGTGGTATGGCCAAAATACAACAGCTTCTGTTTAATTGTCTAGGCAGCGTTCAGGCTTGATTTGTTCTAGGGCTCATTCATTTGTCTTTTTAGCAGTCCACGGTATATGTAGAATTCTTCTCCAGCACCACATTTCGAAGTTGACTTTCTTCCTATCGATTTCACTATCTGGCTTTCTTAACCATACACAAAAATTGGAAATACAGTGGCATGAACAGTCCTAACTTTAGTATCTTGATACTTCAGGATGTTGTCTAGTTCCTTCATAGCTGCCCTTCCAAGACCTAGGCCATTTCCACACTAGGCTGTTATAGCACAATGATTCCACTTTCAACATCCTATGGAATCCTGGGGTTTGCAGTTTCGGGAGGGGCCAGCCTCAAAGACCCCTCCGTAAACTTTAAACCCCAGGATTCCATAGGATGTTGAAAGTGGAATAAGAACCCTATAACAGTCTAGTGCGGAAATGGCCTAGGACTCAAATAACGTGGAAACAACAACGATAGCAATGCTAGAAACTTGGGAATTGTAAGAAAATTTCATTTTGTTTGTGTGTGTGTGTGTGTGTGTGTGTGTGTGGACAATGCCTTAATTTCCTCCTGTACTTACTGTGAACGAATCTAGATCTTGTCTGATCTTGGAAGCTAAGCAGGATCAGCTCTGGTTAGGTCTTGGATGGGAGACCACCAGTGAATATCAAGTGCTGCCCAAGAGAGCCTATGAAATTCATGGGATTACCGTATGTCGACAGGCTGTTTGAAGGTGCATGCACACACATGCATATATTCATTTTCTCTGGGAGATTCTGGAAGCTGTATTCTGAAAAGCAACATTCCTAAGCTGTTAAAAGAGGCTCATTTCATGGTGGGCAGTCTCTGTCCTGAGGAAAGGTGTGGAATAATCAATATTGTCTCTCATAAAGTGGCAGCTGGCGTGTTCTATTAACTCACCCTTGCCTTTTACATTAAGCAGATAAATGACTCTTACATATGTCATAGGGGATTTTAAAGGCAGTTTCTTCATGACCACATGGTAACAAAGCCCTTTGACACGACTGGATGGATGATAATGGTCTTCTGAAGGCCGGAGAGACAAACCATATGCCTCACGAGCCTTTTCCCCATTTTTTCTTTGAAACTTGAGATCCGTTCACTATGTTGAACTATCGAAAGTGGGAAAATAAGTATTTGAGAGTTTCAGTCATGAAGAACAACAGTTTATTATTTGAGAACAACTATGAAAAAGTTTGGAAAGACATTAAAAGAGACTTAGAAAAATGAGGAAAGTAAAACTGATCATTTTGGGGTAGAATTGCCAAGACTTTTATTTTGCTCTCAAATGATCCCTGTTATAAGAAATGGAATATCTTTTGTGAAATGGCAGAAAGAGATTTCTAGATTTGTCTGGCAGGCAGAGAAACCCAGAATAAAATTTGAAACACTGTATGATGCTAAGAAAAGGGGCGGCTTGGTAGTCCCTAATGTCCAATTGTATTATGGCACCTCTTGTTTTGTACGGTTGAAAGAATGGCTATTGCTTAGGATGTGAGACTCTTGGAACTTGAAGGTCATAATATAAGATGTGGTTGGCATGGTTAGGGTTGGTATGAGAAAGTCAAAGTATACGCTGAATCGGTGTATTAAACAGGATCTCCTACAAGTTTGTTATAAGTATAAACAGAGACATTTTCCTAAGATATTATTAGGCACCTCACCACAGAAAGCCTTTTTTAGGAAAGCACGGTTTAAACATGGGAGATGGTTGCTTTATGATAAGCTTTTGTACTTTGTACAAGACAACTGGAAGCTTAAATCAAGAGAGATAATTTTTAAGGAAGGCAATGATGTTAATTGATTTTGCTTATATGCAATTTAAGAACAGATTTAATCAAAATAAATGAAATGCAGCCACAGACATTAGAGAAAATGGGTTTTATTCATAATTATGTAAAAACAATGACTATGTGATTTTGAAACTGTATTAATGGCTTTTGAAACTAGAAACATAGGATGAACTTGTAAAAGGTTACGTGATAAGGTAGATCCAGAATTTTAGGCATACTGCCCATGCGGATGTTTAGGAAAAATGTGGTCCAAAGGTATAAAATTTACTTTGTGCAGTAATTTAAAAGAAAACCTGTATTTTACTGCATAAGATGCTGAAAATGTCCCAGAATGTTTCAAATCAATGTTCGGGATGTTGTGATCAAGAGGGATATTTTATTCATATGTGGTAGACGTGTAAGAAGGGGCAGAGTTACTGGACGAAGATTTATATGTTAATTAAAAGAAAAAATTAAAGGTGTATTTTGTAATGTTAACAGAAATGTTTTTTTTGGGGGGGCATTATAGATAAGAGAAAGAGAGAGTAAATATGAATTACTTCTTCAATGTATGACAACAGCACTGGGAATATTATTTCTTTAAACTTAGAAACTGACCGAAACACGGGTGATGGAAGAATGGGTGCTTGAGGTTGTTGACTTAGCCCAAATGGACGGATTAACATGGGTTCTAAAGGGGAAGCCAAATGAAGACTTTTTGAAAGATTGGAAACCATTTGTAGACTTTTTGAGCAGTAAGAAATCTAATGTAATAATCTGTTGTTATAGCTATTAGTCGTTTTAATAGGATTATTTTGTTGCATCTCTAATGGTAGAATAATTTTTTTCTTTTTTACTTTTCGTTACAGTCAACATTGAGGGTCACAACCTTACTGGGCATGTCTGTTATTTTTTCTTTTTTTCTCCTTTTCTTCTTTTTCCCCCCTTTCTCTCTTTTTTTTTTCTGTTTATTTTTTGAATGTATATTACTTTGATTGTCAATTGGGTTGTATGTATGAAAAATTATTAATTTAAAAAAAGAAACTTAACCTTTGCTTAACTGAAGGATTAGTTACTTGGGATTTAACCAGATATGACGTATGGGAAGGAGGGAAGGGAGGGAATTGGTACCCCTTCGTTTCCCTCAGAAAATGCTGACCGTATACGTCTGTGGTGATTAAGACAAATCAGGGACTTGGTGTAGGAGTATTGCCACAGTGTTTAAGAAACAAAACTATGGTAAAGGGGTGAGGTAAGCATAAATCACAAGTAGTTTCCAGTTCTTTCTCTCTGGCTTTGTCTCTCTTTTTTAAAAAAGGAAAAAGAAAAATATAGTATGAAGCAAGGAAAATAAAATATGCGCACTGTGAGGGAGGTCAAAGGCTGTTGTTTTAAGACAGCTTTTCAGTTTTGATTCATTGACTTTTGGAGCAAGGAGGCGAGTAAGGGGGTGGGACGCCTGGGGAGTACTTTTCAGTGTGTGCAGTTAAAAAAAAAATAAATAGAAAAACAGGTCTTCAGCAAATTAAATCTTCCAAGCCCAGTGCAGAACCTGGAAAAGTTACTTTCTTGGATGACTACTTTTTTGTTTTCCAAAATTTATCTTTCAAAGCTTTGTCCCTATGAGGGGAGAAGTGACATGTAGGTCAAAATGGAGGTAAAGCCATGGGAAGATGGTATATTATTTTGATGGCATATTATTTATTTTTAAAGTACGTTGGTATCCCACCTCTCGTCTAAGGAACCTCCCCTTTTTTCTCCTCGTGATAACCCTGTGAGGTAGCACCATGGCATATGGGGGGAGCATGGAAGCCTAGTTTAGGGGAAGTGGGGGGATCTTGGGAAGCTTGCTCTGTCTCAGGTGCCAAGTCTGTTTAGGTGGTCAGTGGGCCCACAGGCAGTAAATCTGGTGTGTAGATTAGTTCAGTTCAAAATTTAAAGGAGCAATCTTAGGTGGAAAAGAAGAGGCAAATGCAGTCCCCTTTCCACATTTACAAGGCTGACCTTCATGAATGTGGGGCTCTTCCCCCCTTTCCCTTTCCTTTTGCCTGGGGGTACCTTCCTTCTCCTTGCCCAGGGGAAAAGCAAGGGGACGGGAGGGAGGAGCATCACACACAGAGGAAGGCACGTATGCCTTCCCCGCATCCCTTTTGCCCAGCACGGAGAATGAGTGTCAAGGCAAAAGGCAAGAGAATGGGGGGAGGCGCATCCCCTCACCCTTTTTCCCTTGCCTTTTGCCAGGGCACATGCTTTCCTCCTCCGTGCCCAAGCAAAAGGCAAGGGAATGGAGGGCGAGCGTACGTATGGAGGAGAACAGCATGCACTTGCCCCCCTCCCAATTCTTTTGCCTTCTTCCGAGCTGCGTACCTTCCTTCTCCGCACCTGGGCAAAAGGAAAGGGAGTGGGAGGGGGAGCCCCAGAAAGGAATAGGAGGGGGTGTGTGGGAAGAAGTTATCTGTGGTTTTTCCACTTTCGCAAGGGTTCTGCGCCCCAAACCCTCGTGAAAGTGGAGGGCCACTGTACACAGGAAAATCCACAGGAAAAAAGGGGAGGTACATCTCCAAGAGCTCAGCAAATGATTTTTACTTTTTTAATTTTTAAACAAGCCCAGCACATTTCAGCCTATGTATGTATTTCATTAGTCTTCTTCGGGGCAATGGGCTATCAAGCAGCAGAAATTTCCGGAGCTGAAACTCTCATTCCATTTGCTAGTTTCTTGTCAGTCCAGCAAAGTGAATGAGATTTTCAGCTTCAGGAATTTCTGCTGCTTGATAGCCTATTGCCCCTGAAGAAGGCCATTGAAGTATATACATAGGCTGAAACACATTGGGCTTGTTTCAAAATCATCATCATCATCATCATCATCATCATCATCATCATCATCATCATCACCACCACCACTCATTGAGCACTTGAAGATAAATCTCCCCTTGCTATCTAAGGTGGGCCACTTGGGTATCATGTAAGAAGAAAGGTGAGATCTAAAATAAATAAAAAGGAGCTGAACTTATTTTGAGAATAGAGTTCAGCACCTTGGATAGCAACTGTGAAATGTGAACTGAAAGCCAACACAGGTTCATTGTCCCATGGCTACGGCTGGAGCTGCTGCCTAGCCAAAGCATGGCCTTCCAAATATTAATGGACTACAGCTCTCAGCGTTCCCCACCACTGGCCACATTAGCTAAGGCTCATGGTAGCTGCACACCAACAATACCTGGAGGATCAAACTTGACCCACTCCTTGGTTGGATTTAGGAAACATTGGCACCTGAGGGTTTTACAGCTCAGCTGGCTACCAGGCACAGGAGTGCTCATTTAAGAATCAGAACTCCTCATGAGTAAAAATCATTCTCAGGAGCAAGACTTTCCATGCAAGGAGGACCTTTCCAAGGTTGGATTGATCTTTCCAGGCTCTGATGACCTGCAGCTAAACCCTCGGCAGGGCTCAAAGTTTAAAAGCCCTTTAAAGTTCCGACCAGATGGTTGCTGGAATAATATCTGTTCTCTTGCACCTGTCTAGTATTCCCTAGACCACTTAGCCCCTCTTGGGACCTTGAGCGCTCTGGTTCGTGGATCTGTTTCAGACCATGCCAATGTAGCTCTGTCTGAGTTCTTTGGGCCCAACTATAATAGAATATTGCAAACCTAATTACAATTTAAGTCCCAGTATACAAATACAACAAATTATATATTAAATTTGACACATGTGCACTGTCCCAAAAATTCCAACCATCCAATGAGATGCCAGTAAGGACTTCATTGCAATAGTCTTCTGCCTCTGCTGCTCAGTTGTACTGCAACACTTGGATGCAAAACTTGAAGTCATGAAATCTCTATCTTCTTCTGTGTATCAGCACTTCGTGGAACATGCCCATGTGGCATCTAGTCTGAAACGAAGATCTGGAACTCATTCTCACTGTAGGGTTATTGTCCTATTATTCTAGTTTAACTGCCAGGGTTTTGTCCTGTGGAATCCTGAAATTGGCATTTAGATTTCTCAGCCAGGATGCTTTAGTGCCTCACCAAACTAGAAATCCCAGGATTCCATAGAATGGAACCTTAAGATGGAACCATGGCAGTTAAACTGGAATAATAAAACCATAACGCTTATAGTGAGAGCCAGTGTGGTGTAGTGTAGAATCATAGAGCTGGAAGAGACCAAAGGGGCGATATAGTGGTTTGAGCATTGGACTATAACTCTGAAGACCAGGGTTTGATTCCCTGCTTGGCCGTGGAAATTCAGTGGGTGACCTTGGGTACATCACATACTCTCAGCCCCAGAAAAGCCTGTGGTAGGTTTACTTTAGGGTCTCCATGTTGGAAATGACTTGAAAGCATTCAGCAACAGCAACAGCAAGAACAAATGCTGTAATGTGAATGGTCCCCTGGTTTGTCTTTCACTTCCATGTTCCTGAGCCATCATCTGGCAAAAGGAGGGATTAGAGCAGAAGAGTGTCAGAAGTGAACACAAGCCTTAAAATAGGCAGGGACCTGGTATTTAAATGAAGCCAGATTCCAGGAGGTAATCCTTGTATATCTATCTGTTAATAATAAAAATGCCTACCTCTCCCTTCAGGGTAGCATGACATTACCCCAAATATAGTTGTACAGGATGATGCTGTCAAGTATTTGTGGAACTGTGAACAGATGAGAGAAAGTATTTGTAAAAGATCCAAAGTGGTACCCGATTTAGAAGCTTCCAGAATAGAGTTCTCTTCCTCAGTTCACTTCAGAACATTTAAACTCACAATGTGGTCTGATTTCTAACCTTTTAGTTTTCTGAGCAACAGAAGAAACAATGCTTGCAGCTGCATATAAATGCTTTTTTTCCCCTAAAAGGTGAACAACACATAGTAAACTAGTATTTGATGGTAGGACAGTTTATTTAGACTGGTTAAAAAAAAGGCATACATAGCTTGCAATATCAGTCGGTTATTTTTCCTTAAGTATGTTTCTTACAATGCACTTCCTCTGACCCAGATTTTTGCGCAATGTGAAAAAAATTATGATAAATTAAAATGCCTTACTTATCAAAAGAAGGAAAAAAGGGGAGGAAGAAAGAATCTAGCAGTGCTTTCGACTGGCATATCATCAAATGCTAGGAGCTTATTATATGATATGTCTTTAAAAAAGAATTTATGATGAGAACACAGATCTGCTTTCTTTAAGCAACAGAACTTGGGGTGACCAGGGCTTGGAGCAACAGTAGAGCATCGGCAAATGCCTTCTTAGGTTTGGTTGAGCTTGTCTATTTTGCCACTCCTGGGGCTGTGCTCCTTGAAGTTGCTATTTCAGTGCAGCTTATGGACTAGCCCTGGGGGATCTGTGCAGATTTCAGCAACCACTATATCCATGGTGTCATGCAACTGGTTGTCTTCAAAGGGCCTCAACTGAGCTACGACTGAGACTAGGAATGCCCCACCCCAGCCGAGTTGGCTTTTTATTTGTAAGTGGGTCCTCTTGTTTATATCTGTCGTGCAATAATTGTTCCTTGCTTTGACACTCATCTTGCCTGCCCTTTAAAAACATAGCTTTGAATCACTCTTGGCAAGTCTTGCAAATTCTTCTTTTTCAGACTGAAGTTTCTGAGATGGCCATACCAGAATGTGGATTCTGGAAGCTGTGGTGTTAAAAAAAAGTTTTCTAGACCTGATTCCTGGTAGAATTTAATATCAGATTGTACCTGTAGATATAGAATGGGTAGTTCTAGCCTTGAGACATTTTTGAGCCCTAAATGAAAAGTCAAAATGATATAACCTTTACCACTAAACCCAAAAGGATTACTTAAAAACCAAGATGGCTTCTTTACAGATAACAACCTTATGTTGACACAAGAAAAGGACTGAGTTGGGAGAGAAAGAATCTAGCAGCACCTTTAAAACAAACTGATTTATTTTAGAATGAGCTTTCGTGGATTTCAACCCACTTCTTAAGATGCACTGATAGAGTGTTAGTAAAGCCACGGGTTATTTAAGCACAGTTACATAGTTGTGTATGTGGGATGGAATATTGAAAGATGCAAATTGTGATCATGGCTATAAACTTTGAAAGAGTTGTGTAAGATGGTATAGATTTGTCAAGCAGCTAATCTGTTTGTGATGAGGCTTGAAAGCAGTAAAATCTGCCTACCCAAAAAAGTCTGTTTGTTCATTTGCAACAGCCATTTCTTAAACTATGATACCCATCCAGTGAGGTGAAAAAACACATCAGCATATTCCTACACAGTTTTGTGACAGTGCTTAAATACTTGTGGCTATATTATCACTCCTTAAGTGTGTCTGAAGAAGTGGGTTGAAATCCATGAAAATCCATGCTGAAATGAATCAATTGATTTCTCAAAAATACCCTGTTTGCTGGCATACAAGTCTCACTTTTTTTCCTGAAAAATACTGTTTGAAAATGCAGTGCATCTTATACTCCAGTGCATTTTCCACACTGGCAAATAGTATTTGCTGGTGTATAAATGGAGTGCGTCTTATATGTCAGTGCATCTTATACACCAGTAAATACAGTAAGTCATGCCAGACTAATCTTATCTCTTTTTACGATAGAGTTACAAGCTTGATAGATGAAGGGAATGCTGTGGATGTAGCATATCTTGATTTCAGTAAGGCCTTTGACAAAGTTCCCCATGACATTCTTGCAAAGAAGCTAGTAAAATGCGGGCTGGACAGGGCTAGTGTTAGGTGGATTGGTAGTTGGTTGACCAACTGAACCCAAAGGGTGCTCCCCAATGGCTGCTTTTCATCCTGGAGAGAATTGACTAGTGGGGTGCCACAGGGTTCTGTCCTGGGCCCAGTGCTGTTCAACATCTTCATCAATGACTTGGATGAAGGAATAGAGGGTATGTTGATCAAATCTGCAGATGACACCAAATTGGGAGGAGTTGCTAATACATCAGAGGACAGGATCAAAATTCAAAATGACCTTGACAGGTTGGAGAGCTGGACCAAAGCTAACAAAATGAATTTCAGCAGAGAGAAATGTAAGGTGCTGCATTTAGGCAGAAAAAAATGAAATGCACAAATATGGGATGGGGGACACGTGGCTGGATAACAGTATGTGTGAAAGGGATCTAGGAGTCTTGGTCATCACAAGCTGAACATGAGTCAGTAGTGTGAGGTGGCAGCCAAGAAAGCCAATGCAATTCATGGTTGCATCAATAGGAGTATGGTGTCTTGATCGAGGGAGGTAATGGTACCACTTAGACCTCATCTGCAATACTGTGTCCAGTTCTGGGCACCTCAATTCAAGAAGGATATTGACAAACTGGAGCGTGTCTAGAGGAGGGCGAACAAAATGGTGAAGGGTCTGGAAGCCATGCCCTATGAGGAACGGCTTAGGAATCTGGGTATGTTTAGTCTGCAGAAGAGAAGGTTAAGAGGGGACATGATAGCCATGTTTAAATATTCGAAGGGATGTCATATCGGGGAGGGAGCGGACTTGTTTTCCGCTACTGCAGACACTAGGACAAGGAGCAATGGATTCAAGCTGCAGGAAAAGATTCCACCTGAACCTCAGGAAGAATTTTCTGATGGTCGGAGCTGTCCGGCAGTGGAATATGCTGCCTGAATGGAGTGTGGTGGAGTCTCCTTCTTTGGAAGTTTTTAAGTGGAGGCTGGATGGCCAACTGTTGGGAATACTTTGATGTGTGTTCCTGCATGGCAGGGGTTTGGACTGGGTGGCCCCTTTGGTCTCTTCCAACTCTATGATTCTATGATTCTATCTTAAAGGTTCTGCTAGATTCCTTCTCTGCCCTCTTTTCTTTTTGTACCATAATTTACTAACGTGACTATTTCCTTGGAAACATCTATTAGAAGATATCTTCTAGTTTAGTGGTGGGAATTGTGCAGCCCTCCAGATGCTGTTGAACTGCAGATTCCAACAGCCCTAGCCAGCTGGTGGGGATTACTGGGAGTTGCAATCTGGTAGCATCTGGAGGGCCATAAAGTTCCTACCCCTGGCTTATTTGATGTGATTTCAGTCCAAATTTGGATTAAAGATACAAAATTCAAATAGAGAGAGCACTGCCCTTGAAATTGTCCATCAGTACCAGTTAGCACCTGGACAACAGCCATACAGGTCAACTGGTCGTGCTCTTCTCTACCACAATAGAATGCAGTCCCATTTCTATTTACAGTATAGAAATTATTTCAGTTTTTTGCACCTATCTATATAAATCAAAACATGCAAATTTTAATGCAATTCTGTGCTCTCTTTTTGTACTCTTTTTAGTACCCTATTACAAATATGCCGGCCTAAAGCCACCAGATCCCAGCTGGAAGCTAAGCAAGGTCAGCTCTGGTTTGTACTGGGAGAGGAGACCACCAATAAATACCAGATGCTGTAGGCTGTATTTCAGAGGAAGGATCTGGCAAAACCACCTCTGAGTATTCCTTGCCTAAGGAAACCCTATGAAAAATTTATGAGGTTGCCATAACTCAACAGGCAACTTGAAGGTACACACATACACAAATGCAAAGTTTAGGTTTTTTTTTTTTGTCTGGATCGCTTTCTTCATGGCAGTGCTGGTTGTAGAAACTTATGGTACAGGATCCTCTCTCTCTGTTTGGAAGCTCTGCTGAGTTCCTAGTGAAGCATGTATGTAGGATTGCAACTTCAGAGAAGCACTTCTCATTAGTGTCAAACTAACAACATCCATCTAGTTTAGAAGGAGTTCTCTGCAACATCAACCAAAGACGAGATCATAATTTCCATCCCCTGAAATTGTTGTGGTGTCAGTTGTATCCAACAGTTGGGAAAATGGAATAGAGAATTATGCTTTTAGGTAGGTGAAAGAATATTAGAAGGATAGCGTAGCAGCAGGTCATTCATGGTGTTTAAATTCAAAGCTATTTTATTCAGTGAATGTTAATTTAAGAAAAAGAAAAAAAATGTTTTTTGTACTGCTACACAAATACGGAAAGGAAATGTGGCAGCACCTTTAAGACTGACTGGTTTTTTATTTTTGCATGAACTTTAGTAGATATAAACTCACTTCTTTGGGTGCAGTACTTTTTTTTTAAGCATAAACGCATTTGGTTTCATAGGCTACAGGGCTGTATTATCAGGAGCTGACATACATTGAATGTAAGGGTGGTTAATTTTAAACAGATATTCAGTCTTAGAAAAGGAATGTTCCTGCTTAGGCTGTAATTGAGTAATTGGCGAGGGCTTAGATTTATGAGTTCTCCAAAGCTTTTGCCCCTCACCCAATAAAAGCTGTAAACCTGTTCTTTGGGTGCCAGGACTTGCATGGCTCAAATGCCTTTCTTAAGGAGAGATTTAAAATGTGATACTATCAAAGAGAAGAAAAGAATGGGACTGTACAGATCTCCATGCTTTATTCCTACTCAGAGCTGGGAAAAGTTGTTTTATTTGGGAGGACTACAATTCCCAGAATAACCTAGCAAGTATGGCCATGGGGATTCTGGAAGTTGTAGTCTAAAAAAATAAGTTTCCCCAGCTCTGATTTTGTTCCTCTTTCTTTAGCTGCCCTCTCATGATGAACCCTTCAGCTTTGCTTACTTGCCAGCCGACAGGCTCAGAACATAGCCCATTTCCGCACTAGAGTGTTATAGCGCTATGATTCCACTTTCAACATCCTATGGAATCCTGGGGTTTGCAGTTTCGGGAGGGGCCTGCTGGCCCCTCCCGAAACTGCAAACCCCAGGATTCCATAGGATGTTGAAAGTGGAATCACAGCGCTATAACTGTCTAGTGCGGAAATGGCCATAGAGTCCTTGGGCAGTTGTTGGGGCCCTTGGGCCTAAGTGGGACTCAGTGTTGCCTCTCTCTGGCTTATGGGTTACTTAACTGCCTGTGGTCATTTATACCACATTGGTGCTCACTACAGCATTTCCCAAGCAACATTACACAGAGGGCACCATATTATGGAAAATTAAAATTGCTGCCAGCTGTGTCTCGGTAAGACTATAGCCAGGGGTTTGCAGACATGGCTGAAGCCTCTCGAACTTGGAACGAGCCCTGTTTTGGTAGCTCTGAATTTTGCCACTCAATTTCTCAGTCCTTAGCCTCTTTTATTTTTTGTGCCAGGTATGTCTCTTACCTAGGCTGAGCTTCCATGCCCTCATAGAGTATCTGACGTCCATTGCTAATCACTCCCCCTCTTGAGTAGCCGGGTTGTTTGTGCACACTTCCTGACATTACGGCTGTCTGGCCAATAGCTGCATGAGCTCACAACCCCTGCCTTGACTGTAATCTTTCTTGTGGTACTTTTCCATAAAAAGCAATTCTTTGCCGTGTCACTGTTGTCCCAAAAGTTGGGGGACCTTGAGGTCCTCCAGCAGTGCCAGCATCTCCTTATAAAGATGGGGGATTATAGCTCAAAGGAGGCCTGCGAGAGGGGATAACCACGGGACTTTTTTGGTCGTGTATACCAGTACTAAGTGTAAGACACCAGTTGAGGGTCAAAAGAATGTCTTTTTGGGGGGAATTCACGTGCCAGCATGTGTTCAAAGTACTAGCAAAAAGCCAGGGTCTGAACCAGGGTTTAAATACCCTTTTTCTGCCCTGAAGGGGAATGTGTTAATTACTCCCTGGTAGAGTTCTGATTGTCTTTGTGGCAGGTGATAAAGCATTTTGGGAAATCATGATAGCCTTAACGACTGGAAAGGTGAGGGAACAAAAGAACAGTTTCTGTGGGAAGTGGTAACAGGATGTCAATCTTTTCGATGCTCCTTCTAGCGGCTTTGTTTGCTACTGCTGCCTATGCTTGCATACTTTAGAGGACCATCTAAAACCCATCAGGTCAGGGTCTCTGACTGATCCTCTTGAACTTATGACCTGGCCATGCTGAAGTTCTTTGTCCCAGCTTCAGAGCTTCCAGCCAGGATCCTTTCTTGTCCACATGGCTTCAGCCATAAGTGTAAGATTTATATTTATTTCGTGCCAATTAAACAGTATTTATAGCTAATCATACTGCATCACAGATTCAGGAGGTACAGTATGGTAAACATCACAAGCACAGATACCTTTTGCATTCTTTGGCAACTTGATCATTCTCAGAAAGACTCCACAATATGTGTCGTATGCCAGTGGTGACCAGATACATTTTGGTGCCTAAGGTGAAAGACAAGCTGGATCTTCATCCCATTCCTGATGCAGAAGTCTACTGGAACAGCAGCAGAAACTTACTTAAGCATGAGTGATGAGACAGCATCCACCACTGTGCTAAGAGTAGTTTTAGAGATGAAAAGCTGGCTGTGTGGTACATAAATCTCCTGCAACAAGTTGCTCCTGCCTCCTAGTATCTGCCATGAGAAGCAACCACCAGAAGCAACCAAGTGGTAGGGGTGGTTCTGCCATAAATCTAAGATGTGGCAAAATCACACCTGAATATTCTTTGCCTAAGAAAACCCTATGAAATTCTTAGGGTTACCACAAGTCCAGAGATTACTTGAAGGAACATACAAACACAGTATTGCTTTTACACAGCAATAGTAACAAACCAACTGCTTGAAAGAGCAGTTTCATCTTATTCAGCTCTTTGAAGATTTATGGCCACGTTTGCATCTTTTTTTATGCTGTTACTTTATATTCCAGTCCCACAACTGTAACTGTGCTTAAATATTTGTAACTTTAATAAAATTCCATCAATGCATCTGTAGAAGTGGAGTAATATCTATGATAGTTCAAACTAAAATATACTAGCAAGTCTCAAAGGTGCTGCTAGATTTTCTCCCCGCTTCCCCTTTTCATTCTGAAACAGACTGCCATGCCTATCTCTTTAAATTATTCTGCTCAGATTGTAATTTTAATGTTGACCTCCAACAATCGCTGTTTTTGTAATTTTTGGCTCCTTCCAGTTCTCTGGACTGCTCTTTTGCCGGGGGGAGGGGGGGGAACAGAGTGAATTCTCTCTCCTGCAAGACCTGAGGAGCAGTGATTCACCTTTGAAATAGCTTGCCCACCAAACTGACCACCCCTACCACTTGGTTGCTTCTGGTTGCTGCTTCTCGTGGCAGATACTAGGAGGCAGACGCAACCTGTTGCAGGAGATTTGTGTACCACACAGTCAGCTCTTCATCTCTAAAACTACCCTTAGCACAGTGGTGGATGCTGTCCCAGCACTCACGCTTAAGTAACATTTAAAGAATGCTCACTTTTCAAAACCAAAATAGTCTTCTGACTGGTTGACATTTTGCTAATTTCTTTGGGGCAGGGGCTTTTTGACTATCCTTGTGGCCCCGAAGGTCCCAGGCTAGGGGTGTAACTCTGGGTGTGTGTGATAATAATCTTCCTAAATAGTCCCCACATTGTTAGCATTACAGAGAATAAGACATTGAAGATTTTTCACTCCTAGAACTCTTCTGCAGGGCTCAGAACTCTTGCGAAATTGGAAAAACTGCAAATAACTCCGCCTTGTGCTCCCCTGCTATTCTCTTCCAGGGTCCTTCCGTCCCATTCCATTGCCTTTTGCCCCGGTGTGTGAGCCTTCCTTCTCTGTGTACCAGGGCAAAATGCAAGGGAATGGGATAGGTGAGCTCCAGAGAGGAGAAGGAAGGTGTGCATGTGCTCCCTCCCTCTTTGCCTTTTGCATGGGTGTGCTTGCCTTCCTTCTTGGCCTGGCAAAATGTAATGGAATAGGAGGAGGAGAATTGCGAGGAAGGCGCACATACACTTCATGAGTAATCAAATTTGGAAGGGTCAAACCTGCAAATGTGGAGGGTGGACTCTATCCGCATTCCATTGTTAACTTTCCCTGACCCTTTTCTTTGGATATCTCAAGTGTACTTCTGAATGCTCAACTGAAGTTTAAAGTTACTGCAATGATAGGAATTAGTGGACTGAAGGAAAAAATAATTTTGGGCAGCAGAATTCTTATTCGTGGGAAAAATGCCCTCAATTTGCTCCCACTGTAACTACACCCCTGTTGAGCATTGAAGATTGCTCACCCCTGAATTACATGCAAGTAAGGCTGCAGTTAAATACACTTTACCAGAGGCTGAACTATTGAACATGGTAGTGCTTGGTTCCAAGTAAACTTGCCTATGTCTGGGCCACCATTTCTGGGCTGGGAGATTCCTGGAGTTTCTAGTTTGCAAGGGTAAGATTTCCAAGCTGCGGGAGTGACTTCAGAGAAGTGAGAATTTCAAGAGTTAATCTTCCTCATTGCAGATTTCTGTGCGGTAGAGTGAAGAGTAAGCTTGGCCTCCCTGAAATTCAAAACAAAAAGCAGGCAGTGATGTGGGAGGCAGTGAGGGTGGTTTCCAATGGTTGACCTCTCAGCTGCTTTCACTGGTGTTACTTTGGGGAATGACAAAGCGTGTGCAATGCTGACAGTGGTCTATACAGTGAAGCAATAAATCCAGACTTGTTATGGCTCTGGGAATTACATTTTTCATTCAATTACCTGGCAGAGAAGCTACTGAGGCATCTGCCTGCTGAAATCATTTCCAGCAAATTGTTGTCGGTGTGTTCTGCTGAATAATGATGGTGAGATCTCTTATCCCTTGGAAGTAGTGTGCTGTGTGAAAAATGACAACCCTTTTGTTGCAGGAAACTTCTGAAGGGTGTTTCTGTGTGTGTTTCATACATGATGGTAAGAAATACAGATTCTCTATGGTAGAAAACAGCAAAGAACAGTTTCTGGGCAAAGCCAGAACCCCCTATTTCGGTAACCCTCTAGACGTGCACATATTTGTGTGTGTGGATGTACACCCACCTTCAATTCGCCTATCAACTTATGACAACCCCGTGAATTTCACAGGGTTTTCCTAGACAAGAAATACTTAGAGGTGTTTTTACAAGTTCCTTCCTCTGAAATATAGCCTGCAGCACCTGCTATTTGTTGGCAGTCACTCATCCAAATACTAACCAGGACTGACACTGCTTAGCTTCTAAGATTGGACAGGATCTGGTACCAAAAATGAACGAGGAAAAGTTGTGGCTGTATGGATTCTCCTGCAACTCAATTTGTTTAGAAGGCTTAGTTCACTTTCTTGCACCATTTCCTCAAGAGGTTTTGCAATTCAGATGGGAGCCTGGACAAATTTTTGGATTACAATTTCCACAATTACCCTCAGCCAGTGGTTGGGGGATTTTGAGAATATAGGTTTTTTTAAAAGAATTTTTCCAAACTCTAATTTAGACCACAAAATGTTTTCTTGTGTAAATACCCTGTTCCTATAACTTCTGATTACATTATGTCAGTGTGTTGAAGGAGTTCTTCTGGTGAGAACTGACGCTGAATGAAAAGAAAAGCAACCCGCCTGGCACTGTTTCTTTTTGAATTTAATACATTGATTAGAAGAGGTCTACATTTTCCCCTAATGATCAACTAACAACAGTGAGCCTTTCAGCTATTCCACATGGCTGACCACAGAAAGTGCTTCATCTTTATAAAAGGGTGAGATGTGATGGACTTTTTATTGATTCTGCCCACATCCAGACCTCTGCTGAGTAGATTATTCTGCACGTTGACACCTGCAGGTAGGCACTAATTCACAACATCCCTCCCTGCTGAGTCTGCATAAGTGCAAGTACAAGAGAATGTAGCAATTGCTTTGCTGGATCTGACTGTCTGGGCCAGCTGCCTTTCTCGTAGTGGCCAATCTCATGCCTCTTAAAGCGACCTTTTTCAAAGTACAGTAGACCTTCCACATTCGTGAGGGTTCTGAGTACAGAACCCTTGCGAAAGTGGAAAAACCACAAATAACTCTCCCGGCACCGTGATTCCCCTCCAGAGCTCCCCCTCCCATTACTTTGCCTCTGGTCCCTGCATTCCCAAAGGGAAGAAAAAAAAACAAGGTAAAGAGCTTATCTGTACTTTTCCCTCAGATGGAGAAGAGCAGAGTTCTGCTGTTCTAACTACTTCCAATCACCATCTTGAGAAAGGAAGGGTAGGAGCAAAGAGAGCATATGACCAATCAGCAGCCATCACACAGCAGAATGTGCAGCCACATGGCAGAGAGGACACATCCCCGGCAGTGTCGGTGGGCTTTAGTCACCCAAAAGGGAAAAAAAATGTCAGTTTTAAACACAAGCTTAGCAAGCCTGGGGTGAGGATTGCAAGGAAACGAGAGGAATAAAATGGGGGAGGAGGCAAGCATGCACCTTGTGAATAATAAAATTCATGAAAGTCAAGCCTGTGAATGTGGAGGGAGGACTGTAGTGTATTCCTGAAATCTTGGACAACTCCCATCATCAGTACAGGAAAGACAACTTTAGCTCAGAATGGTTACATTCTGGGGCCCAGGGACCAATTCTGCACCTGCCAGAGACCACTCACACACTTAGGGGGTTGCCAGAGGCTGTCCCTTCGCCAGAATTGACATCTGGTTTTATTTAAAAAGGCTGTTTTTTGGAGAAGGAACAAATTGGAGTGGGGGGGTGCATGTTATTTTAAAGGTGAATTTCTATTCTTGTAAGAGCCCTGGTGGTGCAGTAAGAGTCCTGGTGGCACAATGGTTAAATAATGGTACTGCAGCCACAACATTGTGAGTTCGATCGTGCAGGGCTCAGCCTTCCATCCTTCTGTAGGTCAGTAAAATGAGTACCCAACTTGTTGGGGGCAATTAGCTGAGCACATTGTAAACTGCTTAGGGAGTGCTTAGCACTGATAAGCGGTATAGAAATGTAACTTAGCTATTGCTAAGTTTACTGGAAATTTTCAGGACAGAGGATTCCAGTTTCTTTTTTCTTTTATGGCTGTTCCCCTATCCCTTGTGCTTGGGGAGATTGGGAAGCCCTCTCTCATGGACTTCATGTGGCCCGGAAGGCAGATACAGGTCATGGATGGTATTTTGCCCACCCCTGGTATTGATCCTCACAAATACGGCAGGGAGGTGTTGGCTTCCATGATTTCCCCCCGCAATATTACTTCAACTTTTATTATTGTTAGGAAACCAAATGCAGGTTATAGCAAAAAAGAAGAATCAATAATAATCAATCAAACCTTGCAATGAAAGATGAAAAGAGGCTATTTAAAAACTATCAAAACATGTATGAATATATCAAGAATACAGGAAACAAATACAAAATTTTCAAATACATTTTCTGTGTTCCCATTTCTTATGAGGAATAGTTAATCTCAGTTTTTCTCATGGACAGTTTTGAGCTGGGCTGAATCTAGATACATTAACCAGGACGGATTTAATTAAACTAGACAGCAAGTGTACAGTCAGCCCTCCACATTTGTGGGTTTCCCTTTTACGGATTTGATTATTCACGGATTATTGGCTGTCACCTCTGCTGCCTCCCTATGCCATTTTTAACAGGGACTGCAAGCCTTGTGAGACTGAGAAACAGAGAATGAGGTTTGTAAGTCCCTCTTAAAAATGGTGTGGGGCAGCAGTGGAGGTGGCAGTAAGCCCCACCAGCCACCCACTTCTGCCTTGGGAAGGAACCCTGATGCCTCAGAGGAATCCATGGTGGGTTGAATATGGTGATTATACTTGTGTTAAATATGGTTTTGGAGGGCCTAGAGTTATTCACTGATTTTTCACTTTCATGGGGGTTCTGTGCACCTAACCCTAGCAAATGTGGAGGGATGACTGTATAGTATCCACGCAGCATGTATCATTTTGACTCCTCATCACCGGCTATTCAGGTTCCAGTTAGCTCTCATGTGTTGTAATCCATGATTTAAGATTGTCAGAGAAGGCTCTTTAAGTATCTCAGGTACATTATGCACTCAGATGCGGAATTGCCCTCTTGGTTGTAGCACCCTGACTGTTTATTTAATATGTTCATATTTACTCTGCTTTTCTCCCAAATGTAAGGCAGCTTGTTGCTGTGTGCCTTCAAGTCACTTCCGACTTATGGCAACCCTAAGGTGAAGATATCACAGGTGTTTCTGGGGGCTGAGAGTGTGTCACGCCCCCCAAGGTCACCCAGTGGGTTTCCATGGCTGACTGGGGAATCAAACTGTGGTTGCGAGTGTCGTAGCCCAGCTCTCAAACCATTACACCCCACTGGCTCTCTAAGGCAGCTAACAACACTATTAAAATCTAATACGACTCAGTAAACTATGAATATAAAGTTCTACAATAATTTAAAACGTTGTTTAAAATGTTTTTTAAAAACTACAATAAACATTAAATATACTAAAACCTTAAAGGTCTGACAAATCTGTTTAGACTCAGTTATTAACTTCCTGCTTAAATAAATTGGTCTTTGTCTGCTGGCAGCAGCACAACAGAGTGGAAAGTGCTCCCGTTAGCCCTCTACATCTGTGGGTTTAACTTTCACAGATTTGATTATTTGTGAGTTTCTCCAATCCCTGCCCTCTTGGGCTTCTTTTCTGGGGAAACCTCCGTCTCAGTGGCTCTGATCAGACTATGCAGCCCTTTAAAAACCCACCTCTGGTCCTCCTCTTCCTCCACCAGCTGCTGCCTGGCCATTTAAGGACAGCTTGCAGCCTGATTTCCCAGCAACAGAAACCCTCTCCCAATGCACCCAAGGAAGGAGATGGGCAATAGACAGAGGAAGTAAAGGTCGTCATGTTGACCCCACCACCTTTCCTTCTCCTTTCCCTGGCCTGGTATGGACGCTGGGTGCGCACTCTCCTCACGATGCCTTGGCCCCCTTCCCACCGACACACGTTTTTGATATTTGTGATTTTTTTCCACTTCGGTGGGGATCCTGCGCCCCTAACTCCAGCACGTGCGGAGAGTCGACTGCATAATCTTCTTGGGAAGAGTTTTCCATAATCTGGGATCAGCTACAAGAGAAGACCCCTCTCTTGTGTCTGGACCAAATGTACCACTCTCAGGGGTGAGGAATAAAAGAGACATAGCTGCATCTTTAAAATAATGCATAGGTTAGATGAGTGCCTGAAAGCTGTTTGGTTGTGTGCCAGAGTCCTCTTCAGGTAGACAAGGGAATAGCATTGTGCAACAAGATCCCCTACAATTGGCAGGTAGTTTGGAGTCCCTGGATTGGCCAGAGTTTAAGCAGATATTTGCAGGCTGGCCTCTTATGTTTGCCTGGTCAACTGAATTATTCCATTGCAGGGTGTCTCTCTTTGGCCATTTCCGCACTAGACTGTTAATAGCGCAATGATTCCACTTTCAACATCCTATGGAATCCTGGGGTTTGCAGTTTCAGGAGGGGTCGGCTGGATTCCATAGGATGTTGAAAGTGGAACCATAGCGCTATTAACAGTCTAGTGCGGAAATGGCCTTTGTCAGCCTAAGCTGCTCTCAGAATTCACGGATACTGAGCTGGTGCTCCTTCATGTCTTGATTTGGATTTGACCCTGACAGTTTTATACTGTGGGGAGTTTGAAGTATTTACCATTGATATTGCTGACACAGGCTGGTGACTGACATTAAAGCTGGCAATGAATCCACAGGGCTTCTGCATTAATACAGGGGAACAAAAACAATGTTTTAGAAGAATCTCCAGAGAGCGAGGAAGACTTTGATGCCCAAAAGCTTTGTGTGTAAACTGCTTTTGAAAAATACATTTACACCTCTTTAGGAGACCAAATTAAAATGTCCCCAGCAGGGATTTTGCAAAACTATTTTCTCCTTTCCCCTCTCAGGTGTTGCTTTCAAAATCTGCTTTTCTTACTTGCTCTCATCAGTGGGTATGAGAGAGGGGAAAAGTACGAAGGCTGTTTTAAAGCCTTCATCTACTTGATTCACTTGGCTTTGTGCTTACATTAAATATTTCATAGGCATGGTGAATGTTGATCAATATAATGGCAGAGTGAAAGAATAAAGTAAATTGAAATAAAAACACCCCTGCTTAAAGACTTTAGTACCAAGGTGATATAAGGGCCATTTGCTCTGCCGGTAGGAGCGTAAGTAAAGATGTTATTTCTCTTTTTTTTGTCCTTATGACTCTGATCATGGTTGTGTTCTTGCCATATAAATTGCTCAGTGGAATTCTGTTTCTGATTTATTTTGCCTGGCAAAGGGCTAGATTGTTGGAGGTGAGATGGAAAATGGGGAGGAGGATTGCGACATACATGAGCTTTGTGTCATTTGACAGTTTAGACTGGTATGAAACTGTGTTTTTCTCCATCTCCCTTGCATTTATTTTTTACAAACAGTGAACTGAGAAAAAAAATGGGCTCTTCAAATTAAAAAAAAATCATTTTGTGAAGTAGGTGATTTTTCTTAGGTGTAAATTTTAAAAAGCAAGAAAGGCTTCTAACTTATTAATCGTCTTCAGTGCTATAAACTGTGGAACAGTGGCAATAAAGTAACATGAGTCAATCAAAACTCATTTTTAATGAATCCATATTGAATCCCCAGCACCTTTTCCGATAGAATTATGGTGCTTTTACTTTAAATAAATAAATGCTTGAAGGCTGCATAAGTAAGCTTGACACTCAGTGTTCTTAGAATAGTGGCTCAGTTAATACTTCATGTCAAACCATGGTTTGTATGAACTGTGGAATGAAGTGTGGTTAGTCTTTCAGATACTGTTGGGTTGTAAAACCCATGATGCTGGGTAGGATTGATGGGCCATACTTGCTCATGGTTTAGAACCCAAGTCATGCCCTCCAAAGGCAGAGCTTGTCAATTAAGACATCAAATCAAATTATACTGTGCAGAAACCATGATTTGCAAGTCTACTGCAAACCATAGGTTAGCTAGCGGATTGCAAATTCTGATCCCTGAAAGAACCAAATAGAAGCAGAAATTGAATCAGCCCAAGGCAGGATTGCAAAGCACTGTCAAAGGCATTTATAAAAGACTGTTGTAGCAATTTGCAAGGAGGAAGCTATGTTAGTCTGTTTCAGCATAAGAACGAAGCGGGGAAAGGAGGGCAACTCTAGCAGCATGTTTGAAACTAATTGTTATATTTCAGCGTAAACTGTTAACTGCATCTGATGAAGTGGACTGGAGGCCATGAAAGCTTGTGATGACATATATCAGTTAGTCTCAAAGGTCCTCCTAAATCCCTCTTCCCCCATCCTTTACATCTTATAGTAGCATAAATGAAAGACCCTAGAACTCCCTGCCAAGGGAAGTTAGCTTCCTCTCTGTTGTCCTCCCATCAGCAGGCAAAGCAACAACAACAACATTATTCAGGCAGGCTTTTGGCAAGTAAACTGATCTGCAGCTGAAGGGAGTCTGTCCCACTGGATACTGGCTTGTACGTTTTGTGTTTTTGCAGACCTCCAAGTGTTTTTCACTGTAGATTGCTGTACTCTCTCCAGATCACATCCCTCAACAGCCCTGTGGCAGTTTATTCATGTTATCTACCCCTGGAAATGTTGCTCCAAAAACTAGCATGTTCTTCTTTGTTCTAATTGCCACCGAGTCATCTTCAATGTATAGTAACCCTATGAACGCGAAACCTCCAAGACACCCTGTAGATGAATAAGCCTGTGAAAGTTTTGTACACTCAGGTCTATGGCTTCTTTGATTTAAGTCTATCCACCTGGGATGCGGTCTTCTTTTTCTACTGCCTTCCATTTTGCTGAGCATTATCATTTTTTTCTAAGGATTCATGTCGTCTCACAATACAGTTGGCCTTCCACAGTTGCAGGTTTAGCTTTCACGGATTTGATTATTTGGGAGTTTCTCCAACCCCTGCCCCCCCAATCTTCGGCACTTCATTTCGGGGGTACCTTCTCTCTTGGTGCATCTGATCAGGCTGTGCAGCTCTTTAAAAACCTTCTCCTCTTCCACCAGCCATTCCCTGGCCAGCTAAGGACAGCTCACAGACTGATTTCTCAGCACCACAAACCCTCTTCCAGTGCCACCCCACATCCAAGGAAGGAGATGGGAGAGAGAAAGGAAGTATAGGGGCCCCTTGCTGATCCCCCTTTCTCCTTCCCCTTTCTCTGACCTAGTTTGGGTGCTGGGCGCATATTCTTTCCTTGCACCCCTTCCTTGCACCTCTTCCAACAGACAGAAACACACACATTTTGTTTTTGTTTACAAAACAACAAAATTACATTCATGCAAACATCAGCGAACATCCTAACATACACAAAACTCAAACAAAAACTAACAAAACAGAACTAACACATAACTAAACATAACAAAACATAACTAAAACAAAACAAAGCATAACAAAACATAACATAACTAAAAATTGGTTGCCACTCTTGTTGCAAATAGCTCATATTGCTTAAGCTTTGTTTAGAAGCAATAGTTGTTTAAACAATAGTTAAGCATTAACTATTGAATCATTCATATTATCCCATAATTATTAATTGTTGCTGATCACTTCTCGTTTTGGTTATTAACCTACTTGATTTCTCAAGTTCGTAAATTATTAACTTATTCTAGATTAGTTTATATTAATAATAAATCATCAAGATAATAATCATCTATATAAAAATAATATTTTAAAACAAGAGTGCATCTTCTAAATCTAGTTTTGCACTTCTCAGGTAATAATATAAATTTTAAGTTTCAAAACGTATTATCATCAGATTGCCTTCATTCTTTTTAAATAAATCAATCACTTCCATTCAGACAAAAATTCATTTCGTGTTCTGCCTTTTATCCTGTGTGCAAGATTGTCCATTTCAACAATTCCCATCAGTCTGTTTAGCCATTTGTCCACTGTTCGTAAATCCAATTTTTTCCAGTACTTTGCATATACTAATCTTGCTGCTGACAACATATGTGGTGCCAATTTATGTTGCTTCTCACCTGAACATTTTGATATTTGTGGTTTTTCCACCTTTGCAGGTGTTCTACACCCTAACACTAGGAAATGTGGAGGGCCAGTTGTACATCCCAAGTATAACAGTCTCAGTTTAGTCATTTTGGCTTCTAGGAAGAGTTCAGACTTGATTTGCTCTCAAATCCATTAATGTGTCTTTTAGTTTGGCACTGCCAGTCTAATTTGTACTCTGGAAATTGTTCCCAATATTCCCCCCTCCAGCCTCTGTGATTTTTGGAGGCCAAAGCTATCATGCTATCTAGTTCATGTTTTTAACCAGAAGGTTTAGCAACTTGCCTTTATAAAGTAGTAAGTAGTAAGATAAAGTAGTAAGATCTGGTATTTTCAGGATACATAATTTGACACAGTTCCCAATCCTCTACCTACCTGTAATATGCTTAACCTTGCTGATCATGTGTATATATATATATATATATACACATGATCAGCAAGGTTAAGCATATTACAGGTAGGTAGAGGACTGGGAACTGTGTCAAATTAAGTATCCTAAACTCTACTTGGGATAGGATGGGGGGCAGAATAAAATAACGTTTGGATTTTCACAGCTACCTACCTCTGTCAATCACACCTAGAGAAGACTTTGTTATTTTAAAATATCATTTATATGGTGTGAGAGGAATTAGCCTTTCCTCCTATTTTCAAGAATAAGGCAGAGAGAACACGAGGACCTGTCAAGCATATTTCAAGGAGAAATAGTGGTGTGTGTGTCTTTGTTTTGTGTGTGCGTGAGAGGGAAGGAGGGAAGGAGGGAGACGGGTGAAGCCTTGAGAGCTTTCCTGCATAGCAGAATGTGCTGATAATGCAGATAACAGTAGGACAGATGTAATCCCTAAATCAAATATTAACAAGGAAGTGTGCGCCTGCATTTGGTGTATGTGGAATTATGGTGCAGGAATTTTTCATTGCTTTTTGCAAGGTGGATGTTCAGCAGGTCCTGCATTTAACCAGTCACAGATTGCTGTTTTTAAGAAACAACTTTTCACTGCTCTTTACCCTTTTTCTGCAGTCATTTGATTAACTAGCTGTAGTCTATGCTGGGACATGACACAGTGGCAAACATGAAGATGTTCCATACTTTTTGTATTGGGAACTTGCTTTTGTTTTATTATCCTCCACCTCTTTCTGGGGGATGTTTTTAAAACTGCCTAATTTGCAGAATAATCCTGACTGGGTGTGTAGGACAGAGGAAGGACAAGAGGGATTCACTGCCACTTTCACACACCTTAGCCAACTTAAGCTGGCCAAGGCAAGAAGCTGGGAGGTCTCTCTTAACTCGGCATTCTGGGATTTTAAATTCTCCCTCCCTTTGGTAATAATGAGGTGGAATTTCAGATCCAGATTGGGCCCCATCGGACAGAAGAACTCTCAGAATTCTCTTAGCCAAATGTGGCTATGAAGGTTGGGAGATTCTGGGAATTGTAGTGTTGAAAGTGACTTTTCCGAGTTCTCCCTTAGTTCTGTATCTGTCTTTTTTAGATCAGGGGTGGCAATCATGTAGTCCCGCAGATATTGTTGGATGGCAGCTCCCTGCATTCCTCACCATGGGCTATGTTGGCCAGAGTTGGTGGGACTTGCAGTCCAACAACGTCTGGAGGGCAACAGGATTCTCTCCTCTGTTATAGATGTTTCTACTAGTTCTAGATCTGTCTTGTCAAATACTGTTTTTACACAGAGATGCACGGCTTACAACTATGGCCTTTTCCGCAGGATGACACTCTCGCACATCATCTTGTCACAATCCCGACAGCACTCTGCTGGGATGGGAATGTGTCCCCAGCACTCCTCTCCGCACGCAGCCGGCTGCCTGCAGAAGGGAGTGCAAGAGATGCACCCCTTCTTTCCTCACTGGAGCCAACCCTCTTCCCATGCTGCAGTGATTGTGCTTCCGGCCCTTCTGCGTGTCAGGCTGTGATGGAAAACTTGCACGATTGGGGGTCATTAACAGACTTTTTCCATCAATGATATACCTCACGATCACTCTGGTTGGCGACGTGAGAAGGGTGGAACCGTGATGATGTCATGCGGAAGCGTCATCATTGTTCCCCTCCTCTTGCATCCCCGTGTTCTGTGGATAGGGCCTAAGATCAAGAACCAGTACTTGGTCAAAGGACTTGTTTGGTCTGCAACCCCTGGGTAGCTTGGCCAATTCTTGGAGCTATAGTCCAAACAAATAACTTTTCCAAGCTCTGCTCTTGGGCTAATGGGAGCAGCTTTTGATTCAGAGTCAGCTCCAGCTTTTCTACAGAACAAACCATTTTGAGGACTGATATTGCCATCATATTTCCAATTTTTGTGTATGGCTACAGAAACTGAACAGTGAAGAAAGCTGACAAGAAAGGAATCACCTCATTTGGAATATGGAGTTGGTAGATAGTTTCATGGGTACTGAGGACTGCTAGAAAGATGAATGAATCAGATGAATGACTCATTAGGAAAGTTGATAATGCTTGGCAAGGTAGAAGGCGGTGGGAAAAGATGAAGTCTGCATTACAGGTGCATAGACTCAATCAAGGAGGCCAAGGCCCTGAGTTTGGAAGACCTAAGCAATGCTGTTCCTAACAGGAGACTTGGAGGTCTCTAATTCATAGGGTTGCCAGAAGGCAAAGATGAGTTGATAGCAATTAACGACAAATTGCCAAAAGCCATTTTCTACCTGCAGTTTCCAAAGGCTCAGTGATGACTCTGTCATGTTGAAAGTCATCCTTTCTGGTTAATGAGCATACAGAGGGCAAATCCATCAGATTTTAAACCTGTCAACAGGCAAGCACAGAGGGTTTAGCATGTTTATAAATGATCTCAGTGTTCAAAATATTGCTTTTCACCTTTTATTGACATCTGTGGCTCTGTACTTTGGAAAAGCCTCCCCTGCTCTCTCTCTCTCGTACACACACACCCTTTTAAGTATCATCTGTATCTTTTCTTAGTTTTTATTATTATTTTAAGGATCTTTTGCCAGGTAAGATTTTTGTTCCTGCATTTTGTAAAGCTTTCGTTTACATTTACGTTAGCTTCAAATGTCATGACCCCCTCCTCCCAATTAAACAAAGAGGATTGCATACCTATAAAGCAGTGATTCACATATAATCATTTTGTTTCCTTTCAATGCAGCAACTATTTGTTCATGTTACTGCGCATTTCTCCTGTTGCTTCTGCTGGCTGTATAAATATTTGAAGGAATGCAGATTGAAATGGGACATTATGTATTGCTTGTCTTTGCTAAGGAGCATCACCTTTCTTTCTTTCATTACCGTATACAGATTGGTTTTCGGCATTTTCTTTTTGCCGTCCAGTCTTTCTCTAGACCGTCTAGCATAGCTTGTTCAGTCACAGGCATTTTGCCTGTTTATTGAAAACAGTATAATCAATATATAAAGCTTCCTTTACATTTAAAACAGTAAATAGGGGAAATAACAGGCAAGGATACTTTTTCTTTTTTATATATATATTGAGCATTTCTTGCTATGTGCCTCCAAGACATTTCCAACTTATGTCAACCGTATAATAGGGGGTTTTTTCTTTTTTTGGCAAGATTTATTAAGAGGAGATTTGCCATTGCTTTCCTTTTGGGCTGAAAGAATGTGACCTGCCCAGGATCACCCAATGGGTTTCCGTGGTTGAACTCGAATTTTCACCTGCTAGAATCCTAGTCTAACACTCAGACCATTATATGACACAGACTCTAAATATTGTGGTTATCCCCACAATATGGGAAGCTCTGAATATTGATTGTGCTGTTTTCAATAAACAGGCAAAAATGGTTGTAACTGAACAAGCAATTCTAGAGGATCTAGATGGGCTTATGCTACTACCAGTGAATCTTGACCATATAGCTACTATTTGTGTCTCTTCAGCCTGGAATCCAAGAAGATTGGTTAGTGGAGTAATTAGGCCTAGATCCTCTGAGCCTGGATTCCTTCTGTAAGGTTTTTTAAGCTGCAAGGCAAATTTTCTGTTTGCCCTTTAAGGATAAGTGGGTTGGCTGAGGAACTGCTGGGCAAGAGGAAAGCAGCTGCACTGCAAGTTACATGTGTGCATCTGCCTTCTGGATCTTCTTGCCTGCTGGATCTTCAGAGCCACTAGACGAGGAGAATAATCCACTAGGCAGTACCCTATTTTTTATGTTGTGGGCCATGATTCCTGACCATAGAGGCCTGCAGTATTCCAAGGAGGATTCAGAAGAAGACAAATGCAGACTGCTCCACCAAGGGAGAATATATGGTACCTTCTCCCAAATGAACTGGCCAGCAGAAGCTTCCCTGGCATTCTCTTCAGACTCAAGAGAGCCAGAGCTTGGAGAAATTACCCTTTTTTTTTGGACTACAGCTCCCCTACAAACCTCAGAGAAGCCAATGGGTACAAAATCAGGAAAAGTCCCTTTGAAAAAGAAAGCCATCTTCTCCAGGGAGGTGGAGCAAGCTATACCACAGTATTTGTCAGCCTACAGAAGGATTCAGATGGCTCCAACTCTCTACAAAGACAGCATCCTACTATAATACTCATCTCATGCATGGGATACCGATTTACACCATGGTTTTCCAAAACTCTGCGTTGTACCCTATGTGAGATGGTGGTACGCATTTCCCAATATTCAACAAAGGTTGACAGAAAAAGATGAGTATCAGTGCTAGATCATTTACGGTTAAGAATTTCAGCTGATCATACCATATCTTAGCATAGCGGGCAAACAATATGTAGCCCCTCAGATGTTGTTGGACTGCAGCTCCCAGCATTCCTCACCATTGGTTGTGCTTCCAAGGATTATGCTGAGGAGATATGTAGTCCAGCAACATTTGGGGAATTGCATCCTGCCCACTCCTGCCTTAAAGCTGACATGAACCACTGGCTATGCATCTTCTTTCTCAGAAATCATTTTGCTTCAGACACTGGTTTCTTTGTAGTCCTCAGCCTCTACAGGTGGTAACCTGAGAATCCAGACACATCATTTAGTTCAAGTTGTTTTACCCACGGGTCCTCAATCCAGATCTGAAAGTAGACCATAGTACCTCACAAGGACAGGCGAGAATGGAGTGACTTGGAGAGACACTCCAGAATCCTACTGGTTGTTCTTTCTCCTGGGCTGTGCAACAGTGGCAAAGGAAGGTGGACAAAATGTTGAGCAACCTTCTTTTGCCAGTGTCTCCGCATCAGCTGCACTCAGTGGACTACATAGTCAGCATAGTACACCAACAGCATTCTGGCCATGATCCTGTAGAACAGGGGTGGGAATCATGTAGCCCTCCAGATGTTGGTGGACTGAGGCCATTTCCACACTACACTGTTATCATGCTATTATTCCACTTTCACTTTCAACATCCTGTGGAATTCTGGGGTTTGTAGTTTACTGAGGCCAAAGAACTCTCTGACTGAGAATTCTAAATGCCCCTCCCTAAACGACAAACCCCAGAATTCCATAAGATGTTGGAAGTGGAATAATAACACTATAAGAGTATAGTGCGGAAATGGCCTGAGATTCTCAACAGCCATATTCTGGAGAGTTGCACAATTTTCATTGCCCGAGAACATGGTAGATAACACTTGGTTCTGAATTACAACTCCTGTAAGTTAGCGTGAGTAATGGCCAGGAACTTGTGCCATTGTTATCTCAAACATCTGGATGGCACCGTTTTGTCTATTTCTTATCCTAGGAGGAGTTGAGAAATATGCCTGAACAACTAAAGGACAATGAAGTGTATGAGTGTGTGGCAAGGAGATGGGAAAGGGTAAAACTGCGGGGGAAAAAAAAATTGGGCTTGAATAATTTTTAATGTGTTTCTACGTGTTTGAAAAGCTTTCACTGTGAGGCATGAATACCTTATTGTTTAATGAGCCGTCTGGCTTTGTTGATACCGAAATAGCGGAAACTAGCTCTCCCTCAGGCAGATTTCTGGTTGGGGGCCCCAGGGTGACAGGGACTGAAAGCCAAGGTCGTAGGGAGGCCATGAGAGCGAGTTGACCAGAAGTTGGAGAAAATTTTCTTCTCAGTCCTTATTCTTTAAAGCCTTTTCAGGGTGTTTGGGGTTTTCCTCAACTATTTGGAGGGGGGGGGCAGTGGTATTGTGAGAGACAGAGGAAAAAGAGAGTCAATCCTCTTTCCGTCTCTCCCTCCGTATTTTCTCATGTTGATTCAAGTTGTTCATTTAGTGTCTTCTCTTGGGAACGTGCCTGCTGCACACACCTAATGAATAAGATGGTATGACAGAATTCAGAGAAATTGTGTGGGTAGGAGACTATGACTTGTGGGTAGAATTTCAGAGAAATTGAGTGGGTAGAAATTTGTCTGATGAAAAAAGTTCTCAGGCAAATAAAATTCACTACTTCCTGAGGCAATTTTACTCATCCCCCGAATCAGAAGAGCACAACTGAAGCATGAAACTTTTCCTGTTTTGTTAAGCATCATTTAGGATGCAAGGTCAGATGCAGAACGGTGCAGGTCTGCTTTCATTTATTTGCAATAAATAAGCATTATATATGTGTTTTATATTTGTAACCTTTGGGAAGACAGCAGTCTTGAAAAGTAGCTGATATATGTATATCTCAAATATTAGCTACTTTTGAAGTCTCCACAAGGCTTACAAATATAAAATATCTACCAAGAAGTTCAAATTGGCAGCTTGACTTAGGGAGAGGAGAACATTTTTTGCTCTGACTGTTGGTATTTTTTTTTTGTCATTGGAAACTCTTGTTGATCTGCTTCAGACTGCTCAGAGACCAATGAGTAAATCTGGATCCTCATTCTACCAGTTCCTTTTTTCCAGTGCCCTTGAGAAAGATTTTCCCCTTGAAATATATTGGGCCTAATAAATGATATTTCATCCTCCTGGAGGCTTCCTTTACTTCAGCACTGAGCCTTCTGGCTTTCCCTTGCCCCCTTTTAAAAAGCCAGTAGGCCCCCAAGAGACGTATAGCGACCAAATGATAATAACCTCCTTTTAATAATCCAGTTATAGAGATTCAATAACAGGTCACGGGCACCTAATGTCCGTTATAGCCCTGTATGATTATATGCACAGTTTCATGTTATAAAAATCAGCAGCTGGTGAAATAGAAGACACCAAATGCATGAATTATTGTTACTGCTCTTCAGTACAGTACAGTGTTTTGAGGACTATTTTGCTGGTTTTTAAATTAGAATATCTAAGAAGTACCCATATGTTCAACTGAGACCAGTTCCAGATTCCATTTTAGTGAGTTCTAAGGCCAGTTCACACTACAAATTTATAGTGCTATGATTCTACTTTAACTGCCCTGGCTGCTTTCTGTGGAATCCTGAGGTGTGAGGCTTGGTGAAGTACTTGAATCCTCTGGCAGAGAATTCTAAAAACCCCTACATAAACTACAAATCCCTGCATTCTGTATGACACCAAAGGGAGGGGGAAATGTATTATTCTACCAGCTTCTGATCTCAAGGGATTACAGGCAAGGAAGGATATATTGGCCCTTCTCAATCCCACTGGTGATTGATGGTTTCTATGTCACTAGGACAGAGTCCACCCTGGATTTCAGTCCAGAATTTAAAGGAGCTATTGAAAGTGCTGACCACATACGCACACGAATGAGTGTTACCATCTTTGCAGGAGGGCTTTAGTTTGGTCCTACCACCTTCTGAAGGCCCATCTGATGAGGAACAGGAGAGGACCTTCTTGGTGGTTGATCACGGGCTGGAGAATTCCTTTCTGTGATTGCTAGGCTGCCTACTCTCTGCTCCCTTTTCATCAGCAAGCAAAAATCTTTTTACTTGAACCATTTATTTAAATTATTAAATTATTTAAATTTATTTAAACCATTTATTTAAATTGGTGCTGGCAGAAGGACCTTTGAATGGAATGTGCTGTATTTTCTTTTTTCTCCTTACTATTCTTTGAATGTGTTTTAAATGTTTTAGTTGAGTTGTCTTGTTTATTTTTTCACTTTTATATATTGTTTTAGCTGTATATAGTTGCAACTTATATTGTAAGCTGCCTTGGGTTCCATATTGAAAGAAAAGGAGGATACTGAATACACATGTATTCCAGGGATGGGATCTAGCACCAGCCTTTTAAAGTTCAGACCAAAACCCAAAGAGGACTCGCCACAAGGAGGCCAACCCTCCACAACTACACATTCTTTGTTTAAAAGTGAACTTAATTGGCAAGTAATTCTGCAAACTAGAAGTTTAGAGAATATCTAACACCATACTGAAGGCAGCAGAGTAGCTTAGAGGTCTCAGAACAGACCATTTGCTTATAGCTCTTTCCTTCAAAGAGAAGGAGGTGACTTGTGTCAACTGCGTCTTTGTAGGGCTGTCCCTGAGGGCTTTCATTAAGGAGGATTTAATTATCTCAAACCATTTCTTGATATAACTCCCATCTGAACCGTTTGCCTCCAGCTGAAATAGGGTCCACTGCTTATATCCAGTGGTAGCCAGTTGCTCCAATGTGAATGAAGCAATGATTTCATTCTGGCATTTAGTCTGATCTGTTAAGGAACTATCTAAAGTTCTGAACTTCATCCCCCAACTTGACTCAGTACCTAGAATAGCTCAGTACCTAGAATAGCCTAGAATAGAATACTTTAGACTAAATCTTAGCATGCATTTGCTACTCCATAGACACTGGGGCTACCAGCCAACAGTTTCAGTATCACTGGTAGAACTTGGAGAAGTAATTTTTGGATTAAAGCTCTCCAGAATCTCCCAGCCAGCAGGACTAGTGGAGACACTGCATCTGCACTACAAGAAATAACTTTACTAAGCTGTGTGATTTGCAAGGAGAGCTTTATGGCCAGCCTTCCAGTACCAGAAAACAAAGTCCATCTTTTGTCTTCGGGGTATGAAAAGGGAAAGGCTTTAAAAAAACTCTGCTACTTGAATTTAGATTTGGACCCACTGCAGGTTCCACTTGCAGCAGCAGTAGTTCATGTACTCATTTGTAGCAGATGGTGTCTGCAGAGCCTGTGTACTGAAGGCAAATGCTGAGCTATTATAGACCTTTAGCTTCCATTTATTTCAATTTTGTTGAATGTAAAATTATTAGCTAGTTAACATCTTGACAGCCGTGGATGAACCAAGGGAACTTGTGCTGGGGCGGAGAGGGGAGGAGATCAGCCTTTGCAACAGTACTAAAAAATGCCAAGGCAGCTCACAAAAGCCCATTTACTACTGATCTTGCTAACCATTTTCATGCAGTAATGAAGTCTTTTGTTCCCAAAGATTAATGACTATGAAAAAATTCTTCCAGTGGGTCCCCCCCTCCATTTTTGTTTAGTTTTGCTTCTGGGAATAGATTGATGAATTCTGTACATAGTAAACTTTGATTCAAAATAAAGATTTAGAACTTTTGTTGAGCTGAGAAATTGGTAGTGGATGATGGGGAAAGAGGGAGCTCTGCTGAAGCCAGTGGTTGAAATAGTTACTTTTTTTTTTTTTGACTAGAACTCCCAGAATCTGCAGTGCCAGCATGAGCACTGGCCATGCCAGCAGTGAAAGACTTGGAGGTGTAGTGTGCCCAAAGAAACCTTTCCAAAATTTGTGTGGATAAGACCTAAGAGCATTATTTCAGCATCATACAGTGGCTAGACACACACCTCTGGAAAGCTCACAAGTAAGGAGATAACAGGTTCTGTTAGCTCCGAGCAACTTATATTCAGAGGGTAACTACCTCCGATCCTGGAGGGTCTCTTTAGCTGTCACTGATCATTTGTTGTTGTGTCCTTCTAGTTGTTTCTGACTCATGATGACCCTAAAGCAACCCTATCATGGGGTTTTCTTGGCAAGATTTGTTTGAGGGGCTTGCCTTTGCCTTCTTTTAAGGCTGAGGTAATGTAACTTGTCCAAGGTCACCCAGGGGGTTTCTGTAACGGAATGGGATTTGAACTCTGATCTCCAGAGTCGTAGTCCAGTGTTCAACCCACAACACCATGCTGGTTCTTGTCACTGATAATATCTGGCAATAAACATATTTGTGAATTTGTCTTTCCCTGGAGGACATATGGGACACCTTAAGAATCTATTGGATCCTAACTCCTATCAACTCCGGCTAGTATGACCAGTGGTCGGGAATGATGGGAGCAGTAGTCCAAAACATCCTTGCCTTTCAGCAGTCTAGCAAACTATCTAGTCATCTTGCCCAAATGGCAACCGGCAGCCACACAACATTATTTCTGGCATGCCAAAACATGATGGGGATGGAGCACAGAGCAGACATTGACCTCACCCCTTCATCACTTACTTATCTCTGGTATATGGTATCTAGTTTATGTAGATATTTTAGAAATTCGGATCTGTGTCATCATGACCCACAGAGAGGTGGAGTCGGTGTGCCAAACTTTTGACTCTGATTCTTGCTTCTCCATTTTTCTCCTATTTGACTCCAACTCCTTCATACATAGCAAATGTATATTAACAAGGGATTACAAATTACTGTAGTAAAGTGGTGGCATAAGGCATTTCATCACCACCATATGAATTATCAATCTGGGTATAAAATATAAATATGAAATGATTTATTTGCCATACATTGTTATACAGGGTTTTATTTTGAAGTTGGAATTGGTACATTTCTACCCTCTCTTACTCTGACTCCAGCCAAAATTTCTTCAAATTCCCAAATCCATGGGTTTGAATCTGACCCAAGAGCTCTGTATGTCCCCCACTTTTATGCTCTGGTTGGGGCTGGGAATGATGCATTTCTTTTTTCTGGCAAACAGTGAATGGGACGAACACCCTCATCTTCCACTCTGTCTGTGCAGTTTTGCAGTTATGTCGCACAGCTTTCTCTCTTCCACTCCTGCTGCTCTACCCAAAGAGAGCACATGTCTAGGGTTTAACTCTGCTGTTTGTTGCTTTTAAAAATGACCAGCAAGGCTGAGTTCTGTTGATGTCTTATGCATATGTAAGTTTCCTACAGAATCAGTCGGGCATTTTTGTTTGATGAGGCAGGTCTGTTTTCAGTTCAAGGTTGTGGAAATGGAGTTTAGCACGTGGATATGCATTCAGTTGTGAATGTGGATAGCCATTTGGTTTGAGTGTAGCACATTTCAGCCTCTAATTCTGCATGCAGAGATTAACACTGTGCAGCCCAAATGTAGGATCTTGGCTCAAGTTTCTCAAGATAAAGAAATACGTGCTTCTGCAATCTTGGTTTAGTGGATTCTTAGCATTCATCTGGCCCTGAGAGAAATGACTCAAGGACAACCTCACTGAAAGGGTGTGAAATCTGCTGAATTTCCGAAGAACTCTTTGAGCTTGCTGAATGGAGCTTTATTACTTGTTTTAAGAAGTGTGTTTGTTGGTGGTGTCATTGGTGCTGCTGCTGCTGTTGCTGCTTCGTTTTATTAGAGAGCTGGGATGAAAGGCTTTATTTCATCAACAGGCCTTCTGCCTTGGCCAGCTGTAGCTGATATTTCACGCACTTGCCTGGTTGCTTGCAGTATTTCAGTAGTGTGACACAGGATGAATTTAAAGTTGTCCGTCTCACTGGGAGCTCATGTTTTTATCATGTTATTGGTGTAGCTGCACCAAAGGACTCCAAGGCTTTTCTTCTTGAATTAGGAATTAATGTTTCCCCAACAACTCCTTATTTTTCTAAAACTTGGCAGTAGTGACAGATTTTTCTCAGCAGTTGTCTCTCCTGTCCTCTTCACCTTCCCAACCCTAGCAATTCAAGGGTAATTTATGTACCAAATTAAGGCCACTTTTTATAGCCCCAATCTATTTGAAAGCTGTGGTAGGATATATATTTTTTTTTTTGAGCAGCAGTTCAATAGACAGTAGCAGCCTGCTGTTGCATAGCCTTTGAAACACACTGTTGGTTGTGAAGAATTTTGGCAGCTTTTTACCTTTGGGCTGAAGGAACCAATTTGTGGACAGAGCACAGAAGCCTCTGAATTCACTTGTTTGTGCTACATTAAATGGTGCTGGATGAGAAAGTTTGCACTGAAGACACATTACCTGTAGGGCTCAGGCCTGTACCTGCATGGGTCTCTTGAGACTCAAAAGGGATGTTTCTCATATTACAAAGACCTGCCTCCTTGCTTATTGCTCTTCCATGATCTTCCTCCCATATTTGATTTTCAGAAGTGAGTGCTGATATTTATATACTCAGAGCAGCCCCTCACCATACGTGAGAGTGCTGACAGTAGGCTCAGCAGAGCGCCAGAAATTATGTAGTTGTTGTGTGCCTTCAAGTTGTTTCTGACTTAGAACAACCCTAAGGCAAATCTATCACAGGGCTTTTTGGGCCTGAGGGTGCGTGAGATGCCCAAGGTCATCCAGTGAGTTTCCATGGCCGAGTGGGGAATCAAACCCTCGTCTCCAGGATCATAGTCTAATGCTCAAACCACTACACCATGCTGGCTCTCGTACCAGAAGTACTCCAACAAAAAACATAAAATTAGTAAACAATTCGCAATGCATTAACATCTTTCGGTACTAATTACTCACAAGTAACATCAAGGATGAACACATAAATCACAAAAATCAGTGACAAATGGGTAACATATTCTCTTTCCTTTCTGAGTTCTGTGTCTGAGGCAGCTGCTTCACTAATGGTTAGGGCCAGCCTGGAAAAACTGAAATGGGTGAGTTCCTTTATACTTGCTTTGGATTAGGGATTCACATCCTAGCTATGAGTAAAATATGAAACTTCACTGGAAAAAAGTGGCGTTTCTTTTCACTCCCCGAGAATTCAAAATGTTCACTGTTATGTTATGTTCACTGTTACGTTATGTCAAATGGTATGCTTCTAGATACCCTCAAGCTGGAGGTTTTGGCTGGGGGACTCCCGCAATTGCTGTTGCTCTTTGTTCTCTCTCTTTCTGCTGAATTGGTGGTAGTGCTAAGTGAACCAGTATCTGATGCTGCTGCATCTCAAAAAAAGGAGACCCGCTAAGATCTGAGATTTGCTTTTGATAATTGATAGGTATAAATGCATCTTTGGAAATACAGTTGGCCCTGCACATAAGTGGGTTTAACTTTCATAGATTTGATTATTTGCAAGTTTCTCCAACCATTGCCTACCACCTCAGGCATTTCTTTTGAGGGGAACCTTTCCTCTTGGTGGTTCTGATCAGGCTGTGCAGCTCTTTACAAGCCTGCCTCCAATCCTCCTCCTCCTCCACCAGCTGTTGCCTAGCCAGCTAAGGATGGCTTGCAGCCTGATTTCTCAGCACCACAAACCCTCTCCACACACCAAAGGAAAGAGATGAGTGAGAGAGAGGAAGTATAGGGCCACCATGCTGACACACCCCTTTTCCTTCTACATTCTCTGACCTGGTTTGGACCCTGAGTGCCTGGTCTCCCCACCGTGCCTTGGCTCACTTCCCAACAGACGTGCACGCTTTCATATTTGTGATTTTTCCACTTTTGTGGGTCCTGCACCCCAACCCTAGCAAATGTGGGGAACCAACTGTAATTTATTTAGAAATAAAACACGGTTCAGAGTAGTGAGGGAGACATTGGTCTGATGGCCTCTTTGTTTCTCCACATTCTGGGTTCAACTGTGGATGGGCCACTTCAAGGTCCTGCTTTCTTTTCTTATTTTTTTAAACCTTTCAAACAGACTTGGGTCAGACAGTGCTAGACAGTTTTCCTCAAAAAGAAGAAAACTTCAAACCGAGGACTGTTCTTTCCAAATAGGACACCCTAAGCAGCAGAAGACAAAGACTAAGTTCAGGACAATCTTCCCCAACCTGTATTTTCTTGGACTACAATCCCCAGCATATGTATCCAAATAGTCGGGGTGATGAACATTGTTTGACACATCTGGAGGGTGGCATGTTGAGGAAAGATTGGTTTTTAAAAGTTAATCTTTTTTTTAAAGCAATGTTGCTCAAGATACCTTGTGTGTACAATACCCACAGACCAATCAAACCTTCTGTTGTCTCAGATTACTTTCTTACAAATCAAACACCTTCTCTGCTACCCTCAACTGTATTGAATAGATTAAACAGCTAATTTCATGCTAAGTAACTGCTCCCCTCAACGCTACCACAGAGTCATGGAATGAAGTAGCACCCTGTTATGCATCAGAGTTGTTAGCTTTGCAATATTGATACACAGGACAGTGTTCTTCCAACAGTATTTTATATACAAACTGTAACTGTGGTACTACTTTAACTGATATGCTGTTAAGGTGAAAGAAAGAAAAAAGAACAGTATAAATAGGCTTACTGTTATTTCTTAGGCAAGTCAGTCTCTGTTTCCCTCCCAGTCTCCCCTCTTGAGTTAGCTTACCTTGTAATGCTGTTGTGAAGATACAATGAATAATATTGCCACAAACTCTTTAGAAGAAAGTTGGTAAAAATAAATTTCTTGGATCATCTACAGACTAAGAGTATGTCTACATGACACACAGTTTAATAGACATGACATGGAATGCACAAATATAGGACGGGGATGTGTGACTGGATAGCAGTACATGTGAAAGGGATTTAGGAGTCTTGGTAGATCAAAAGCTGAACGTGAGTCAGCAGTGTGATGCAGCAGCCAAGAAAGCCAATGCGATTCTTGGTTGCATCAACAGGAGTATGGTGTCTAGATCAAGGGAGGTAATGATACCACTCTATTCTGCATTGGTTAGACCTCATCTGGAATACTGTGTCAGTTCTGGGCACCTCAATTCAAGAAGGATATCGACAAGCTGGAGTGTGTCCAGGGGAGAGTGACCAAAATGGTGAGGGAGTCTGGAAACCATGTCCTATGGCTTAGAGAGCTGGGTATGTTTAGTCTGCAGAAGAGAAGGTTAAGAGGGGACATGATAGCCATGTTTAAATATTTGAAGGGGTGTCCTGTCGAGGAGGGAGCAGGCTTGTTTTCCGCTGCTCCACAGACTAGGACAAGGAGCAATAGATTCAAGCTGCAGGAAAGGAGATTCCACCTGAACTCCCTGACGGTCAGAGCTGTCCGGCAGTGGAATATGCTGCCTTGGAGTGTGGTGGAGTTTCCTTCTTTGGAGGTTTTTAAGCAGAGGCTGGATGGCCATCTGTCGGGAGTGCTTTGATGTGTGTTCCTGCATGGCAGGGGGTTGGACTCGATGGCCCCTGGGGTCTCTTCCAACTCTATGATTCTGTGATTCTGTGATTCCTTCCTATGCAATCTTGGAACTTGTACATTGGTGAAGCAACTTAGAATTCTCTTTTAGGGAGTTCTATGTCCATCCCCCAAATTATAGCACTAGTGATCTCTAGCAGAGAATTCTGTTTATTACCAAAGTACAGATCCCAATATCCCATAAGATGTGGCCATGACAGTTAAAGTGGTATCAAAAAGTTATAACTGTGCAGTGCAGATACAGCCTTAGATCTACTTAGAGTAGATCCACTGAACACAATGGAACTTAAATTAGGACCTTTTCGCAGCTTACCCTTTTGCGGAGCTGGGTTGCAGTCTTCATGCAAGAAGCCTGGGGAGGAAGGCTCTTGCAAGCCTCCCGCTTGGGCTCTGCAGCAGTGTCTTGCTTGCGCGAGCGCCCTGCCCGCACCTCACCTGTGCCCCGCCCCTTCCTTCCGCAGTGCAGCCTGGGAGTTGTAGGCTGCGCTGGAGCAGGAAGCGCGACCGGTACGGCAAAGGAGGCTTCGCGCAGCAGGTAAGTATGCGCGGGGTGCCCGTCCCATGCGCGAGCATACGCCGTTTTCGGCTAAAAGCCGAAAATAAAAAATGCGTATGCGCTGCGCATGAGTCTCTTGAGCATCGCGTAAATGGGAGTGCATCATGCAGACCACTCCTCACATTTACGCGACGCTCAAGGGGCCCTTTCGCTTAAGAAACACCGTGCGAAAAGGGCCTTAATTATGACTCACTGAAGTCCTGTTGGTTTCAGTCCATGGCTATGGCCATTTCCTCCCTACACCATTATAGTGCTATTATTCCACTTTCAACATCCTGCGGAATTCTGGGGTTTGTAGTTTTCTGTGGCCCAAGAGCTCTCTGGCTGAGAAAATGCCCCTCCCTAAACTGCAAACCCCAGGATTCCATAGCATGCTGAAAGTGAAATAATAGCACTATGTAGTGCGGAAATGGCCTGTATGACTAAATGGAGCTAACCCCAGTAATTTAAAAATGTGCATGGTTGAAGCCATCCAAGGATGTTCCAGTTGTAAACCTTAGGTTCTGTTTTGAAGACAGCGGGAGCACTGATGTAATTTGCTGTTTCATGGGCTCTCTAGAGCACTCTCTTGCTTGGAGCCAAATGGGATTGTTATATTAAACTAACTCTTCATCTGCAGGCTTCTCTGGTGAGATGTGCACCTTAATTCTAGGGAATTAAACGACGTGTTCCCGCAGATTTATTTAGCGATTACCTTTTGTTTGATTTATTCATACCTTTCTACCAGCATTCATTTGTCAAGGTTCTTGTGTGTTCAGTTCCCGTTCAACATCTGTCTCTCCAGAGGGTGAAGTGCCTCACTTGGCACTAGGCAGGGATCCAAGAATGAGGTCCTTTCATTTCAGGCAAAGAATCAGTAATTACTACAAGTCATTCTCAGTGACCAGCCTTGAGGGCCTTAAATTTCCCCATAATCTTAGTGGGGGAAAACAGAGGGAGGAGCTGGAACTGTGTCAACTCAGTGGCCAAATTTTACAAAGGATGGTTAAAAAGCTATTGTCTCCCCCCCTCCACTTTTTTTGGGGGGGGGGACCTGCCTTCAGCAGAAATTGATTCCATCTCACTAACATGTACTGGGTGGGAGAATTTAACTCAGATTTCCCTAACCTTACACTCTCCAGATGTGTGGGACTTGATCTCCCATCAGCATTGGCCGACATGGAAGAAAGTTTAAAGCTTTGAATGTTAAGAAAACAAAAAGTAATGGCCACAGATGATTTGTCGTTGTTGTTGCTGTTGTGTGCCATCAAGTCATTTCTGACTTCTGGCAGTCCTAAAGTAACTTTATTATGGATTTTTTGGTGCAAGATCTGTTCAAAGGAGGTTTGCCTTTGCCTTCCTATGATGCTGAGAAAGTGTGACTTGTCTAAGGTCACCCAGTGGGTCTACATGGCTGAGCAGGGATTCGAATCCTGGTCTCCAGAGTCTTAGCACAATGCCGAAATCACTACACTAGGCTGGCTCTTTAGTCCCAGTATCCCTGAGTATTTTGATTTCAAGGGACATCCAGTATATCAGATGCAAGTGTGATCCAGTTCACAAAGACTTATGCCAAATAAACCTCGTTAGTCTTTTAGATGCCACTAGATTCTGACCTGAACCCTGTTGGCTTAGTCCCAAATGGAGTAGATATGTTTAATCAATTGTTGAATTGTGAGTCAGCAGCAAATCCCATCAATTCAATGGGTCTTCCCTAGTTGGGATTAACAATCAGATTCAGGCCTCTATGTTGCTGATTATTTTGGTTTGTTTCACTCTCTCCTGCTGCTAGTCTCATACCATACGCTGCTGTCTCCTTCTGTTTGTGCACAGAAAATAGCAGCAGAAAGCAAAAAATTCTGGATAGTACTCAAGACAACCTATCATGTAGGGTGCTGGGATACATCTCCCTGTCAGGACCAAATTGGATGAGAGATACCTTTCCATGCAGTTATTGGCTGCTGCATGAATGGCTTTAAAAAAATAAATACCTAGTTTGGGAAACTCAATTCAGATTGGGACTCTGGCATCTGTGGTCCTAACTCGGACCAAGGATTCCATACATTATATTTTGTTTTTAAAATCAGTTCTCACAATTGCTCATGGCCAGCTAGAGATGCTGCTAGGCACTGCCCATCAAGCCTTGTCATAGAGCTTAAAATTTTTACTTCCTTGACTACAACTCCCAGAATCTCCTAACCACCATAGCTCAAATCTGCATCCCAGGTCCCTTGATTTCCAACATCCAGAATGTGGATATATATTAATATATGCAATTTTTATGGAGATTTTTGTCCTACAGGCCTGAATTCTTTAAAATGCGCAGGAAAGCCTCTTTCTCTAACCATGCGGCAGTGGGATACAGGCATACCCCCAATTCTTCTGGAAGAGGGTCCAGTCTGGGGTGTTCTAAGAGCTGTAGTCTAAAAAAGTAACTTTTCTGAGTCCTAGCCTAGTCAGGAAGCTCATTCATCAGTGTATTGTTTGTTCTGTTCCTTCCAATAGGATTCAGCACATCTCTCAAGATCTAGATGACGCACATAGGTTCGGGGAAATCAGTTCGCACAAACATTGTCAAAGATGATCTTGCAGTTTAGCCTCAGTTTTCTTCAAGGTTGTGGTCTTGGTCCTGAAATAGAGTTGGTGAGAGCTGAAACATGGAGGAGGTTTAACATTTAAAATACTGCTTTTATAGAGTCAGTACTTGTTTGGACCAGTTTGAATTTCTTAAAGTTGACTATGCTTGAGGATTATAATTCAAACACTGTAGTTCTACAAATTCTACCCCACTACACTGGACTAACTTGAGGTTGATTTGGGCCATATAAATTTACCTTGGCATGGTCCAACTTCACATTGTCTGCCTTCTGATTATAACATAAGACAGCGAGATATTCCAAGTTACCTACTCTGTGGTCTCTTCTATCTCTATGATTCTGTGGTTACCTAAGTAAGACTCGGCAACTGAACAGAGAAGGAAAATCTCTGAATGATTCTTTTCCTCTGCTCCTGTTCTACCCTTGGTTGAGATTTTATGGCCAAGTTAAGTCCTCAGTTTTACTGTGTGGTAATAATGTAACATAAAAATTGTTATTACTCATTATAGAAGAGATCAAATGCAAATGATGATATACACATACCTCAGAAGAAAGGGAAGGAGCTTTCAAATTATTTCCCAAATGGAATATGCATATGCATTGGTACAAAAACATTTAGTATATGGCTCTCTCAAATTGCAGCATTGGCCACTGTGGTCTCATCTGGCATCACAATGAAAAGCTCTGTGCCTTGTCTTTATGGGTGCAAAGATTCTCCTCTTCTCCAACAGTTTAAGGGAACATTTTGGTAGTGGGCTAACTGGAATAAGGAACTTCCACTAACACTTTTTTTTTAGGGGGGCAGTGGTTATAAAAAGATGAGTCATTTTCTCCAGTGCTAAAGTACAGGCCTCGCTTGCTGTTTTTTTTTTTTTTTTAAAATAAAGTTGATAATAGCTCTGTCTTGGTATAGTAGGGTGCTTCCTCAGGGTGTATGTGTGCTGTGCTGAAAATAAAATGAAAGTTTACAATCAAAATTCTGTAGCAAGAAAAATGAACTTTGTGACCATGTCAATTATGTAAATTAAGTAAATTTGGATTACAGTCTTCCCTCCATGTTCACAGGACCCCCGTGAATGTGGAAAAACGGTGAATGACTCTAGGCCCTCCCACACCATATTTAACACACACGAAAGGTTTGATCACCATATTCAACCAACCGTGGATTGCTTTGGGGCATCAGGGTTCCTTCACAGGGCAGAACTAGGTGGCTGGGGGAGCTTACTGCCACTTCCACTGCTGCCCCACACCATTTTTAAGAGGGACTTACAAGCCTCGTTCGCAGTTTTCCAGTCTCACGAGGCTTGCACTCCTATTAAAAATGGCATAGGGAGGCAGCAGAGGCGACAGCAAATAATCTGTGAATAATCAAATCTGCGAAAGTGAAACCCACAAATATGGAGAGATGACTGTATTTTTATATAGGTATTGGGGGAATGACTGCCCTTTACCACAAAAAAATCTTTCTTAGGTATGTTGCTGGCTTGCAACGTTTCTACTTTGCATTTATGGTCTAGAGCTTTCAGTCATATATTTGCAGCCATAAGGACTAGAAACATATCTAAACATATTTCAAACCATACCTAAGAATTGTGCCTCCTTTCATAAATGGGATGGAGAGTTTAGATTATTTGGATGCTGATTGTTACAGGCAACACAAGATCCATGCTCCGAAAGAATCACAACATGGAAACATACTGGACTATATCATTATTTATTTCTTAGTTAATTATAGTTGTATCCTGTCTTTCTTATAGCCTGTCTTTCTTCCAGTGAGCTCAAGGCAGTGTACATGGTTTCTTTTCCCACCTTATCCTCACAACCACAAGCCTGTTAGGAAGGTTAGGCTGAGAGTGAGACACAGGGTGTATTATTATTGTCGTCGTCGTCGTCGTCGTCATCGTCATCAACAACAACACTACTGCTCCACCTTTTTTCCCAGTTTGGGACTCAAAATGGCTTACAACAGTTAAAAGAAATCTAGTTAAAAATTAATAGCATACAGTCAGCCCTCCATATTGCTGGATTTATATCCATGGATTTGTCCAAGCACAGACTGAAAATATTCCAAATAAGTAAAATAAAATAAAAATCCAAAAAGAAAATTCTAATTTTTTTCCCCATCTTATTATACCTTTATATAGAATGGAACTTGAGCATCCATGAATTTTGGTATCCACGGGTGGTCCTGGAGCCAAACTCTAGTGGATACCAGGGGTCCACTATAAAAAGCTAGAAATACAGTTAAAAAAGCAAATTAAAACAACAGTACAGATTCAACCAAGCAGGGCTTGATAATATTCGTACCCCTAAAAAAAATAAAAAAAATAAAAAAATCCAAAAAGGAAACTTTGATATTGCCATTTTATATGAGGGATGCCATTTTACTATACCATTGTACATTATGGAACCTGAGCATTCAAGACTTTGGTATCCATGAGTGGTCCTGGAACCAAACCCTAGTGGATACCGAGGCTCACTGTACAGTAGCAACAGTAAAAGCCCAGCACGTTGTACAGGGCCTGTTTCCTCTGAAAAATCAATTCTCAAAAGGCTTGCAGGAGTAAAGAGAGTTTTGCCTGCCTGTGGAAAGGTAGTAAGGAGGGTCCCAGTCTAGCTTCTTCAGGAAAGGAGTTCCAGAACCTAGAAACAGATACTGAGTAGGCCCTATCCCAGGTTCTGACCAAATATATATGTGAGGTCTCCTGGTGTATTTCATGGCTCAGTGGGGACTTGAACCTGAATCTTTCAAGTCTCAGTCCAAGACGCTTAACCACTACACCGTTCCGGCTCCTTAGGAAGAGGTCTACTCCTGTCTTAAGAGGAGGTGAAGTCTCACTCCTCTGCCCCTGATCCTGGCTAGGGCTGCTGGAGCTCAGAGAGAGGAAATCTTCCTGCTGCTGCTCCTCTCTCTGTGGTAAGGCCCTTGGCCCCCACTCTCTACTGTTCCAGCAGCTCATATATCCACACACCACTGCTATGATTCTCTGTGTCTCTAGAGGTTTTGGCTGATCCTGCCAATTGCTTGGTATTGTCAGCTAATTGAAGTAGAAGTGCAAAAAAAGAGAGGAAAGCCATATTGTAAAGCTGCCAAGTCTTTTTGCTTGGCAAGCGAGCAGGGCAAAGCTTCTGGTAATTGTACCAGAAGTTATAATTGCTTAGTGTTCTGCGTTGCCTTGAGCTTTTCACAGAGCCAGTCTGGTATCCTTCATCTGGAGACATCTGATACCAGCTTTTCTTTGAGGCTTTCTGACGAAGAGTTACACTTGAAGTGAATCCAATTGCACTGCGGAAGGAGGATGCGGCTTCGGTATCTCTTGTGTGTGTATGCCATTGAATGCTGAAGAGGATAGCATGGGCCTAAGTACTTTGTCAATATGTCATTCCCTGCCAAACTGGCAGCTAATTTCCCCTTGCTTTGGTGCAGTGCATTGTCACTATTTCCCTGGAGTGAAGATGCCACCGTCATATGCCAATCATGGCCTGGGGCCGGATCACACTCAGTGATGCAGATACAAGCTGATGGCAACCTACCAGCAGCGCAATTTCCAGTAGAGTCTGACCCCCGCCCCTGCAAAAAAAGTGGGACTCAGCTAGAAGAGCAGCACTGAAGAAATGATGCTGAATTCAGACAAGCATTTCCCAAAAGAAGAAGAGGGTAAGAAGGGCTTTTCCTGATTTGCAGCAGTGGATCATCTAATATTGCCTGGAATCTTGCTGGTGGCATAGGCACATATAATTTCAAGTTATGCACACTTATGGCTTTTAAGTCCCTGAATCCTGCTGCCATGGCTGTTTACTGACTGGGAACAAGGTGGGGTAGAGCCCTGGTTGCATTTCTGCAGCTGACAGAAGAAAGCAGACCTCACCCTTCTAGATTTCCAGAGAGCTGCTGGAAATCCAGAAGGGTGACCTGAGTTCTTTTCCCATAGCTGCAAAGTGCCAGGTCACTTCCCCACTGCAGTACATGGTCATAGAGGTGGATCCCAGCTCTTCTGGGTACAAGACAGATGTAGAACTGTACCAGTGGCACATTATACTCTCTCTGCATGATAAAGAATTATGACCAGAGTCTCAGGCAAACAAGAGCTTTGAAAAATTACTTTGGGGGGCTACAACTCCCAGAAGCCCTAGCTGGGGTACATCTGTGAGCTGTAGTAAAGCAACAACAACAACAACAATAACAACTCTTTCAAGCTTTGCTGTTATCCACAATGGCCAACTAGATTCTTCCAGGAAGTCTGCAAGCAAACTCAAAAGAAATGTCTACTAGAAATGTCCTTGCATATTGTTTGTTCCCCCATTGAAAATTGTGCCTTACTTCAATTGAAAGTCATTTTTTAGAGAATTCATGATAGTTATAAAAGACAGTATGGTAGAATGACAGGAAGTGAATCAGCTAATTTGAAATGTAGTGTTGGAGAAGAGTTCTACAGATAGTATATACTACCCACATGACCAATAAATAGGTCCTTAGAACAAAGCAAGTCTGAACTCTCCCTAGAAGTCAAAATTACCAAACTGAGGCTATCATACTTTGGGTGTATCATGAGACAACATGACTCATTAGAGAAGATAATTATGCTTTGTAAAGTGGGAGATAGTAGGAGAAGCAAAAGATTGTATTTACAGGTGGAAATATTCAGCCAAGGAAGCCACAGTCCTGACTTTGCAGACCTGAGCAGGACAGCTGATAACCAAGGAGCTCAAAGGTTTCTCATTCACAGGGTTGCCAAAAATCAACAACAATTAACAAGTGGTAGAGTGATTCAAACAATGGACTAGGAGCTAGGAGATCAGGGTACCAGTCACCATTGGGCCATGGAACTCACTGAGTGATGCTGAGCCAACCTATCTCTCTCCCTCTCTTTCTCTCTCCCCCTCTGGCTGACCTACATCATGGTATTGTTGTAAGGATAAAGTCAGGAAAAGAACTATATATACTTCCTTGATTTATTGAAGGAAACGTAGAATATAAGGGAGAGACAAACAACGGCAATGTCATTGTGGGGGTCTATTTCACATCCTCAAGCCAGAATGTGGACTTAGATGATGCTTTTGTAGAATAGATGACCAAACATTCATAACAGATGACCAAACATTCAGAAAGGAGAGGTGTATTGGTAATGGGAGATATCAACTATTCTGGTATTTGTTGGAAGTCAAACTTCCAAATATAAGGTCTAACAAATTCCTCACTTATCTTGCAGATAGTTTCTTTGTCCAGAAAGTGAAAGAGGGAAGAAGAGAATCAGCTATTCTGATATTTATTGGAAGTTAAACTTCCAAATATAAGGTCTAACAAATTCCTCACTTGTCTTGCAGATAGTTTCTTTGTCCAGAAGGTGGAAAAGGGAAGAAGGGGATCAGCTATTCTGGTATTTGTTGGAAGTCAAACTTCCAAATATAAGGTCTAACAAATTCCTCACTTATCTTGCAGATAGTTTCTTTGTCCAGAAGGTGGAAGAGGGAAGAAGGGAATCGGCTATTTTATATCTGATCTTAACCAACAATTATGACTTGGTTAATGGGGTTGAAGTGATGGGATCCTTCAGTAGAAGTGACCATTATATTTTCCATGTGAGCAAATGAGTATGGGTTGAGTTGAGGGCCTTTTGAGGGGCATCTATACCCCCAGGGCTGCTCTCTGTTCATACTTCTATTAAGTGTTATTGCTGGTGTTTGGTGGTAAGGTCCAGGAGGACAGCTAAGTCTCTGTATTCACTCATTGCTGAAGAAGCTAATAGATTTCAGTACTGAAGCTTGATAATGCTAATGAAAATTCAGCATCTCATTTCTTCTTCATTGCCACAACAACAGGAATTATTCACAAGGCTTCTTTCAGCTTGCAAACTGATTTCCGCTCCTTTGCCCATTCAGTGAAATAGATCATTTACATGGTGGAACTATAGCCGAGAGTGACTCGTCTAAAAGGCAGATTCTGGGAGGCAGCACAGAAACATTAGAGGAGAGACTTGTGTGCTAAGCAACTTATCCTCAGTTTTCTAAAGTAGAGAACCGCTGACTTTCAGATCTACCAGAAGATGCTGTCCCATTGCCAGTGTTGAAGAAAGATTGAATATTAGTCCAGATGCTTTCTGCAAATGAAATTGCAGTAGTAGTGGTGGAGGAACACAGCTACTGTCTTCTTCTTTGCTTTAGGGAGCAACATGTCTTGGTCTGGTCGGATTGTTTCGAATCGCAAAGAGGAAAAAAGTATTATGTGAACATGCTTGTTTTCTCTGTGGCACCTGCTTCAACCATCCTTGCTTGATCTGGTGTTCCAAAGCAAATTGTTGGCCAATCTCAATTATGTTTGACAACTGGGAACTTGTCAAAGGTTGGGGAATAAAGAAACCTGCTGCTGACACTTCTAGCTGCTAGCGATATACATGGCAGGGATTTAGGTACTGTTGGATGGCATACACAGGATCATATTTTCATAGACCTTTATGATTAGGGAGTTTTGCATGGTAACTTCAGTGGACTCTGAATTTTGTATATGCCAACAGCTTGAGCATCCTGTTTCTCCTTGTCCTGCATTTGTAAAACACCTCAGGTTTATCACATGTTGCACAAAGGTTGAAAACAAGTCAGTTCATAAACATCATCACACACTGGCAATTAGCAATCGCATAAGTGGTGATGGCTGAATTGGTGATACCCATCAGAATCAGTCCATACAAGTAGGTGTGCTAGAATAAATGTTGGCAACTTTGATAGCTTTTGTTTATGGACAGGCACACCCTCCTGACCCTGCTCAGCACCTGTTATGTGTGAATCAGTCAGCTACATATGAATGCATGTGTGTATGTATTCATAGTCTTTATAATGTATACCTTGCCTTTGTCCTAACAAAGTATCCAAGGCAGCTTGCAGTTGACTCCAACTTATGGTCATTTTATCGTACTGTTTTCTTGACAAGATTTATTTAGAGGAGCTTTGCCATTGCCTGCCTGTAAGGCTAAGAGAGTCTGATTTGCCCAAGGTCACCGTGTGTGTTTTAGTGGATTTTAACCCTGGTCTCCTAGAGTCCTAGTTTAACACTCAAAGCATTGCACTGTGCTGATGTTATATATAAAATCATTCTGGTTTCTGTGGTGGAAAATTCCAGCAGTGTCTCCCCCAGAATTAAAAATACAACAATAAATAGAATTTTCATTGCTGAATTGCCATTATACCCCAAATAACGTCTCTGGGCACGTCTCACCTCACTCTGTCTTCCTAATAGCAGGATCCAGCCCTTCCTGCCTTTCCCTGCCTTTCTTCAGAGCTGTATACCGAAAGGGATACCCTCAAGCAGATGTTCTCCGTTCATATTGTTGCATACCCCAGGAGATAATCTCCAGTTACATTTTAGGCATTGGATGAATGCTTTGACAAAGCCCCATGAAACACAGGAGAAAACAGCTGTTGCATGCCTCACATATCCAATATAGTTAGTCATGCTATCTTGGTATCAGGAAGCTCTTATGATCATACATGGGAATCCCTGCCCCTTTCAAGATTTCTGCCTCTACAATTGTTTGTTTTTACTGATGGTAAAAACCATCTGTTAGTGGGTGACAGTACACTGAAGCACATCACAGTAGACACACACACCTTTGTTGGCTGCGTGTGTCTCTGCTTCCAATTGATTCAGCTCTCCTGACAAATCTTCCAGGGCAGCTATATGCGCTTCTTGGTGAAATGGTTCATTGGTCTTTGGTTTTTCCACGTGGCCATTTGGACTTGTGCTTCTGTTTCCCGCTTGCAGATCACGATCTCTTTCCAGAGCTTGGAAAGGGTGTTTTCTGGACTATAACCCCAAGAATCTCCAACCAGCATGGCCTACTGTCTCAAGATTCTGGGAGGAAGTGGTTGCAAAAAGTAAATAGTATCCAAACTCTTGTTTCTTTCTGATTCCATCTTTCTGATTTTCCTCTGTCTTGCCTGAAAGTCTTCTCTTCTGTTTTCCAAAATTGACCCCCATTTGTTATTGTATGCCTTCAAGTAGTTTCTGACTTACAGTGGCAAACCTATCACAGAGTTTTCTTGGCAGGATTTGTTCAGAGGGGGTTTGCATTTGCCATCCTCTAAAGCTGAGAGAGCGTGACTTGCTCAAGTTCACCCTCTTGCTTCCTTTAAAAGCGTTGTATCTACTAAACTCCTGAGCACAAGACTTTGGCCTCGGGCCAAATGCTTTTTACTCAATCTGCGCTCCTGATACCACTTTTGTGTCTTCTAGTTCTGTCTCGGCTTCTACCTTGAGTCGAACCCATTCCAGACTTCTTATGATGACTTGTCCCCCATGTTTGCTTAGCTGGGCTGACTTGAACATTGTGTGGATTACTTTTTCTTTTCATTGAACTCTCTAAGATTCACCGGTATAGGTGTATTACATCCTGTTAATTGCATGTTGCTGAGTTTTGAGACTTGTCTTACCAAGTAGGAGGAACCTAAAGGAAAAATGAAATAACATGGAGAATAAAGATGGTTGTAACTGAGTGACAGCTGGTGGCTTTCATGGCAATGGGGCAGAAAACCCACTCTATGCTTTAGCCTGAATTTGAAAGGTACTGTCCAAGGTGTTGAACCCTGTCCCTGAAATAGGTTCAGCACCCTGGTGAGCTCCAAACTGGATTCACCATCACATTGACTTGAGAACCACTGGCCACTGCCACTGTAATGTGGCTGGACATTTTTAATGAGATAATCTTTAAGAAAGATTAAAATCCTTTTCTAATGGAAGAAAGGACAAACAGATATATTTACAAAGGAAGAGGATTTCTCAAGGTTCAACCATCCTGCTTTATGTGATCTTGAGCACATGTTCTTGCCTAAGACCGTAAGAAGTATCTGGAAGGATTTCACTGGTGCACTCCTTGTTCTGTGTTCTTTGCAAGAATCTTATTAATCCTCAGAAATTGGGTGGCCTACCAGAAATCAGCCACTAGTGGTCCAGGTCCATGCATCTCTGCAAGAAATAGACACACACAACCCGTTACAAATAATGCACTTGTTACTCTGAGGCAGGCTGTTAGATGCTGAAGAGTAACTTCCCAACTTGCCTTGTGCTTGTGTGCAACTCCCTTGTTCTCATACTGATTTCCTACCCGCTCTCTTGCTTCTAAGGTGAGCAAGGAGAAGGATGAAATTAGCATCCGGATAAGGTCATGCAGCAACTAAACTTGACTCTTCCAAAGAGGTCAGGTAGATACGTGGGGCCCCAAAGCGTGCTGTGGTGCCAGGTGTCTTCAAAACAGGCTGTGTCTGGCACAGAACAGCTTTTACCTCCCCGTCTTTCTTTCTCCTAAGGAACAGGAGTGGGATTAAATACAGCACAAGAGTTAGGCAGAGCTTGACACCCATGTAACTTGGCCTGAATTGATTCTGCAACTGTACAGTAAATCAGCCCAAGGAAGACAGTTTTCTCAGCATATCCCTGTTACTACTGCTGTATCTGTGCTGTGGGCCAGTTATGTTATCAGAGTGAAAATGACAGCTTCTTCCTGGGATCATTTAGATCTTGAACTCTAGGGTTGTAAATTTTTACTGATCACTGGTAGCACTTAGGTTTAATATTCTCATCAGCTTTATTAGAAAAGGATTTGATTCTTTATACTCTTCCACCAAGAAGGAAGGAAGCCTCTGTACATTGACTGTGTCCGAAAAGGGGATGCAGGACATGGGGAAGTGCCTCCCCCTGCAAGTGGATGTTGTGATGGGAAAATGAATACTAGGGTAAGGTAGACAGATGCAAAATATGACAGAGTTCCTGCACATTAAATGAGTAGAAAGGCAAATTTGCTTTCATCAAGTGTCACTTGTCAGGGTCTCCCTGTGCTCTTGTACAAGAATGAAGACTATGTTGTTCATTCAAATCAGTGGTTCTTAGTCCGGGGTCCATGAACCCCTGGGGGCTTCAACATCCTCATAGGGGAGCTGTGAAGGTTTGAAGAAATGGTATGTGCTTTTATAGTTAAAATAGAACGAATGAATGAATGAATGAATGGAAAAAAAGAAAAGAGAGAGAGAGAGAGAGATATGGACAGTCATATATTAATCTCAAAGAGCAGGAGTCTTGCTGGTGACAGACATCATATGTACAAATTTTCATTACAATATCTCAAACTGTTAGGAAACTGATAGAAAAAAATATACGCAGTACTTGCTATTTTTGCACACAGTGAGACAATGAAAGTGAATGACACTGAGTGGCTGAGAGAACACTCGTGACATTTTCTACTACCACAGATAGAACTTCCTAGCATTGAGTTTTGATGGTCTGCACCGACAAAAGCTATTTAAAGAGTGTCTGTGGTAAAGAAAAGGTTAAGAACTACTGTCCCAAATGATCACCGTTGATTCCTCTTCTTCAAATCTGTACCTCTCAGCCCAATATGGGGCTGCAAAAGAGTTGTCACCACTAGTAGAGAAGTGTGGATTTGGCTCAGAGGAACAGTGAGTAGGGAAAGGATCAGCAGTGGCTGATGGTTACCATGTTCTCAGGGCATTGGTTCCACCTTGAACTTCAAAGGGAGGGCGTGATCACCGACACCATCCTGTCTTTTCCATCGATGTCCTTCACATACAACCATCCCTAAATAGTACAATAACCAAGTGTAAACCAATCATACATGCTGAAATTTCTTCCTCGTTCTTCCTTGGTTACCCATTCTAACGAACTGGAATGCAGAGGAGATCAACATTGAATCATATAAAATATACTTGATGATATATGCTGATAATAATCATTTTCTAATAATCACAATAACCACTTTATGTTGTAAGCACACCAAACTGTACTTATTATTTATTTATTTATACACCACCTTTTTCCTGACTGTGGGACTCAAGGAGGCCAACAAGATTAAAACAGAACAAATTAAAACACACACACACACACACACACACACACAATGAGTAAAAACTGTGCAGCCTTCTGGATATTGTTGGACTGCAGTGCCCAGCATTCCTCATGCTTGGCTATGCCACTTAGGGCTGCTGAGTGTTGCGACTGAAAAACATCTAGAGGGCTGAAATTTTCCCCTCTCTGTAATGTAAGATTCACATAAAAACTAGATAGCACTTGAGTGCATTCAAGAAGAAACAAGTTTTCCTCAAACAGTTATTAGATTTCATTTTCTCTCTGCTTTTCCTCGAAGTTCTGGACGTTGATCACTGCTCGGACAGAAATGTGAAAAAGACACCAGAGCCTGATGATTCTAAAGGCTCCTTCAGGAACAGTGAATTCCCTGGGCACAACTGAAGGGAAGCCCTTAATCCATGCAAGCAGAGGACCAGGGAAATTGTTGAATAGGAAAGGGACAGTATTTTTGTGGTTCAAGATTCTTGCTGAAATTATCCATTTTGTATGTAAGACAAAATGTACCTTTGCCCCAGAAGTCTAGTCATTTGGAAACTTTGTGGTATATTTTGTATACCCTAAATCATCTCTTTGTTTTGATAAGATGAATGGTTTAGAAGGCGTATAGATGAAAAACTTGTTCAAACATACTTTAGACAATGGGAAAAAGGAATGCAACAATGTCTATGTTGGAAAGGGGTTCAAATGATTGTGTGCATTAGGGGAAAAGTGTATGGAGTGTATGAATTTCCTTAATGGGAGGGAAAAAAAATATACAATCTGATATAAATTGAAACTGAGGTGGAAACACAGGTGGGATTCAGAGAAAACAGAGTCAGGAAAGCTTTTAAATTTCCAGAACTTCACATCCAGTATGACTGGTAGCCTGGATTCTGCGAGATGTAGTCCAGAAGGGTAGTGGCTGGCACCCTGTTGTTGAAATATGATGGTGTAAGTCAGACCTACTCCACTGCGACTCAGTTTTTGGTTATCGGGGACGATGGAATTTGGTTCCAACCAAAATCTCCCCACAACTCACCATGTAAACAGCACAACCCTCCCAAATGCAGCGATTTCTGTGTTGTCAGGAGCAAGGTGATTGGGGAGGGTGGCTGTTTTCCTGTATCTGGACACACTGCAACGATGACAACTGCAGGTACCTCACAGGGAGCTTCTCTGCAGATGACTGTTACAGTATGTTCAACTACAGGAAGATAGCTGTACGGCTCCTTGCTGATCTCTGTGTTCTCTGACAACATGGACACGGCCATGTTTGGAGGAGCAGTTGCATTGCTTTCAAGGTGAGTTTTGAGAAGATAACATGGGAAAAGTAGCTGCAAAGACATAGCTATGCGATGCGTGTATGTCTCTCAATGTTTCCAGGCTCTGAGAGAAACAGCGAAATTGAGACTTTTCACATGACTTGCTTTCAGTCAGCTTGAGTATGTTTTCATGGAAACTCACTGTCTGAGTAAACCGAAGCTTTGCTAGGGTTCGTTTCTATACTCTCTGTAAGCTTGACACCACATGACTGTGGGTGGTGCTTGGAGTGGGGTTAGGTCAAGATCTGAACCAGTCAAGTGGGTGTGAAGGGAATGCAGTTGCCCAGGTGCCTTAAAAAAAACCCTTCCTTTTTGCATATTTCTGACTTGTCCCAAAAAGCAACAACATGAAATTTCAAGGGTCAAAATGTGAAGCATTCAAAAGCATACCGAAACCCTAATATGTTCCTTGGGAACACAGAAATAAAAACAGTACTAAAAATATCATCTTCCCTCAGTTCCCTGAGCAAATATTACATATTTTATTCTACCAGAGGCTGAAGGGTATTTCTTAACACGACCAATTCAGAAATTTTTCCCTGTATCTATCACAGCTCTCATCTGTTTTCCTACCACAAGGCTCCAAATCATTTTTGCCTCTCCCCCATACATAGTAGCTGTTCAACACCCTAGGTAATTTTTCTAGCACATTAATTTTAATATGAATGGAGCATTACGAGTGTCTTTGGAAGGTATTAAATTCCCAGCCCATATCTTTTTATAGAAGCCAGAGCTGTTTGGGAGGGAAGCCCTAATCAGATTGTAGCTACCGGGGTTTAGGTGGATCAATTACTTTACAGCTGGAATTGATTGCTTTTCATTGCAGGCCCCAGTCTTTTGATTACATGTTTTGGAAGTATGAAATGAATAGTTTTGAACTTATTACAACCACAGATGCTAATCAGCATGTAGTGGATAGACGTTGCTTGCCAAGTTTGCCTGTATAATGTGAAGCCCCTTTCTAATTCATTTGAACTTTTTTTTTTTACTGTCTTGTAATTGCATGCAGCGTTAACACTTTTTAATATAATTTTAATTCAGAGCTTATGGCTTGTTTGCAGAACAACACCGTTTGGAAGCCAGACTCATGCCAGGAGTGCCGTTGCCATGGTGACATCGCCCTATGTGAAACCATCATTTGCAGAAACCCACTTTGCAACTTCTGGAAGGTAAGATGACAAGAGCAACGTAACCTAATGGTTGTGCTAAAGGTGAGAAGCATTTGAGCTGGACAGTGCCAGGGAAGGACCTGTCGCTTGGTGGGAGACTTCTTGCTTTGTAACCGAATAAGTCAAGGGGACAGTGAATCTGCTCTGGGTTTTGTTCTGAATGCTAAAGAAAGTATCCCAGATACAGGTATACCTCAGTTAACAAAGCCTCTGACAAAGAAGCTTCTTTTTACACAGCCTTTTTACTTCATTTTCCTTGTCCTCTGTCTGGTTGGATTTATATAGCTGTGTTGGCCTCGGGGAGACCTTGAGGTGGTGAAGGAGAGCTAAGAAACACAGACGTTCAATGCTGAGTTGCAGCAACCTATCTGCAGTAAACAATGCAACAAAGCCTGAGCTAGGAAAGAAGGGGACTCTGTCCTAGCTATTCCCACTGTAGCTGTGTGTTCCTGCCTATAACAGACAAGGCATATAGCAGCTGCCTCCAGAATCCCTTACTGTGGATGCATGAACAGCAAAACAGAGAGAAAAGGGAAAAACAGGAAAGCCTGCCTCACCAGCTGTCCCCAGCGTGTTAAAAAAAGCACAAGGATATACATTTGGCAACCAAAATAGAATCCATAAAAAAAAAGGTAGATGCTAGTGAAAGAAAAAGTTATCCCTGGATGAATTTTAGAAGAAGCCTTCAGGTGAGGTCTAGAAAGTTCAAAACATTTTTGTTTACTTATTCAAGGTTTACCTGAGTTGGTTGTTTCATTTCACATGTGCATATTGTTAGTTTGGAATAAAATGTTTGTGGAAACATCTTGAAATGCTTCTTTTTGGAGGGCAGTGCTGGAACCTATCCCTATTCTTTCCATGTACCTCAGCTACAACATTTTTTGTTAAAGAAGTGATGCCCAGAAACACATCTACTTTGTTGACTGAGGTATGTCTGTAGATTCAGTAAGTCTAGACTAAAACGCAGAGCAGTTTCACTGTTCCACTAACATAGAAGTCACAGGCCACCATTTATAATACAACTCAGTCTGAGACACTTTCTTATTTTCTTGTTACCTCTTCTTCTTTTAATGTCTCTCATTTTAATCTGTTGCAATACCATTTTCTATTTCTCCAAACCTGAAAGAACTTTACAGACCCCGCTTATTAAGTCAGAGGATACCAGATTAGATAGATCTTATCTAACAAATTATTCCATGTGTGACTTTCTCCACCATATCCCTACCTTTACTTGGTAGGAGGGACCCATCTTCTTCACTTGTCTCCTAATGTTCTTAGCCTTGAATGTGGAGGAGAGAGTTCAAAGTCTTCTTGCTGCATAGGGTGACTGTGTGTCCTGTTTTAGAGAGAGAGAGCAGGCCTCTTTTTCAAGTCTTCCTCTATTTTTGGTTTGGGAATCCTGTGTTACCATACCGTACATCCCTAATCTGTGATACAGTATGGTTGACTGTTGTCATGAGCCGGGCTGAGTGTGCTGCCGATTCAGACTTGGACTCCGATTTAGACTTGGACTCCGAGCCGGGGGAGGATCCCTTGGAGGGGCCTTCAGAAGAGAGGGCTCCTTCAGAGTCTAGGGAGGAGTCTGCCAGCAACCCCACAGCTGTCCCGGGCACGGATCCGGAGCCAGTACTTGCAGCAGATGTTTCTGCTCCAGAGGCAGAGGCTAGTGCTTCTGACTCGACAGAGGCTGGTGTTTCTGACTCCAGCCCGGAGTTTGCAGCAGACCCTCCCCCCACGTTCCTCCAGAGGCGGCTGGAAAAGGGGGTGGTTCGGAGGTCTCAGCGGCTGCGGGAGAAGCGTCTGATGAATCGGCCCTGAAGTCTTGAGGGTCTCCAGCTGTGAGCTGGGCCAACGGACATTTGATCATCCCCAGCTGGGCTAAAGACTGTGTATTTAAGACAGACGCTGTTGGAGTTGGGCACGGGGCAACAACCGTCTATCAACCGGGAATCTGCGTCCTGTGGCATGGGCTTTCTGTTCCAGGCTAAACCTTGCTGTCTGAGTTTGCTGCTCCTGGGACTTGGATGTTTCTTTTGGTGATGTAACCTCTTAATTTCTTTATTACTAAAGCCATAAACTCAGCTCCTGCCTCTGTGTCTGCTTAGCCACGGCCTGACATTGACAACTATAAATATTGTCTAATTGGCATGACGCAAATATAAACCTTCCACTTAACGGCTGAAAGCTGTGTGGAAGTTAAAAGGACTCTGACTGGAAGCTTTCTGAAGCTAGGAAAAAGGGCCTCAGCATGGCCAGGTCATAAGTTCAGGAGGATCAATCAGAAAACTTAACCTGATGAGTTTTAGATGGTTCTCTAAAGTACTGAAGCCTACGAGACAATCGCGAACAAAGCTGCTAGAAGGAGTGTCCAGAAGCTGACATCCTGTTTCCTCTTTCCCATGGAAACCATTCTTTTGTTTCCTCACCTCTCCAGTCATTCAGAGGCTATCGTGATTTTCTTCGATGCTTTGTCACCTGCTGCAAAGGCAATCAGAACCTCCCAGACCCCTTTGGTAGCTCTACCAGAGAGCAATTCACACATTTCTCTCAGGGCAGAAAAAGAATGTTTAAACCTTGGTTCAGCCCGTGGCTGCTTTCTGGTACCCTGAACACATGTGTCATGTTCGGCTGCATGAGAGCCCCCAGATTCCAGTTCATTGTACTCTACTCAGGCTTCTCTCAGGCTTAGACAGCTCACTTTGATCCTCTGCTGCTTCAGGAACCATAACAGCCACCCACTTCACACCAAACTCTCACTGTCCAACTTTTCTTTTCTTTTCCTTCGGTAGCCTTGTATGAGTCACGAGACTTTTTGATTGTTTATGTGTTTGTGAATTTCCTCCAGTAAAGACATTCTTTTTTGATTTCCATCTGCTGTCCTAGAGTTAGTACTGGTATACAAAGGCGAAAAGATCCCATAAACTTACCTCACCTCTTGCAGGCCTCCCTTTCTGAGCTAATAATTCCCCATCCTTTCACGGAGGCATTGCTACTGCTGGAGGACCTCAAGGTCCCTCACCTTTTGGGGTAACACCTGCAGCTCTCCAGATGTTGTTGAACTGGAACTCCCAGAGTTCTTTACCAGCTAGGGTTGCTCAGAGTTGCAGTCCAACAATATCCAAAGAACTGCATAACTGCTCTCATCTGAGAAGCCATCTAAGCGCAGTCTGGTTTAAAGATAAAGAGCCACAGCAAGGGAGAGTAGCAGAATCTTGAAGCTGCCGATCAGTCTCGACAACAGGATGAACAGACAGACAACTGTTGAGGTGTGTCCACGCTGGCCAATTATAGCAGTTTGATACCACTTATTAAAAAGAAATGTTATTAAGCATTTTCCAATACAATGAAAAGTCAAAATACATACAAAGAAAAAAGAAACGACAAAGGAAAAAATAACAGAGAAAGAAGATAATAAAAGACTGAGCAAAGAAAATGAACAAGAAAAAAGAATATACATTTGACTTCCAGCTTTCCCAAAGCAGATTGTACATGACTATATTAAATAACTTCTTCAGTTGAAAATATCATTCAAATACTTCAGTTGCTTATTTTTCCAAATATAATAATTGGCCATTTCTGCACTAGACTGTTAATAGCGCTATGATTCCACTTTCAACATCCTATGGAATCCTGGGGTTTGCAGTTTCGGGAGGGGCCAGTTGGCCCCTCCCAAAACTGCAAACCCCAGGATTCCATAGGATGTTGAAAGTGGAATCATAGCGCTGTTAACAGTCTAGTGCAGAAATGGCCACTGTCAAAGCCTACAGTTAACCTGTAGTACTCTTTTCTTTTGCAAAAAACCTATCAAAAGTCCCCAGTCTTTCAAAAACGTCACTGGTGATTTTTTCTCTTATCAATGTTATTAGTTTATCCATTTCTGCTGAGTCCGTTACTTTTGCTAGTCATTCCTCATTTGTTGGGATTGCTGACATAGTGTGATATTGCTTTAATTGCCACGCCTCCATCCTGTGTACACTTGAGACTTGTAGTTTGGTATGGTACTTACACTTCTTTAATGCATATCCCTAAACTGTATAGCATTAAAGCTTTCTGACAGAGACTTCTAAATACAGTAGGCTTGCATTGACCGCAAGTTTGATCAACATGGTTTCAATTATATGAAGCATAGAGGTGTGCTAATCCTGCTGTCTCATTTGGGAACAAAAGGGCAGGATCTGCACACACGCTCTCGTCTTCTCTGCATCCCTACAGAAGCCACTGGATGGCCTGTTATTGTTGGGACTGCCACTACCTCATCCAGTAGCTTTGGCAAAGAGATGGAGCAGGGCATGTGTGGATTGATCCTGCTCTTTTGTGTCCGAATGAAAGAGCGGTGTTGGTACATCCCCCTGCTGCTGACTGTCCTGGGATTGTTGGTGGTGCCTTCGATGGGGGGAACAAAAAAGTAGGGTTCACACCCCCGGCTGCTGCCATATCCCTGCTGAAGACGTGGTCAACAATCTCAGACTGACGAGTAGTGTGTGTGTGTGTGGGTCCATATTGTACGTGAAGATCGTATGCCATGCAGGGTCGCGGAACAGATCCCTCACATGATACGTAGCCCTACTGTATATCACAAAACTGGAATTCAGAATTCCATAGTATGTAACTATGATGGTTAAAATATCATCAAAGTATTTTAATCTTATAGCACAAATGCCTCTAGATCACTGTTTTAGTCGCTATGGTGAGATTTCTGTTTAAATTATTTCTGTTTAAATTCTAGAAACTATTTTTACATTTACATCTATTTATAGCAGTTAACACATGCAGATCTACAACCTCTTTTCTCCTCTTTCTGAGTGATACATTTCCTCTTTGTTGCAAAATGTAAGCAGCCACCTTTCTGCTGCTGCTTTGCTTGTCAGCTTGGGAAGTATATTTATCACTATTAGATCTTGCTGTTCTGTCAGTGAACTCAGAGTACTTTTGCTTATAGTTTCCAAGCTGTTTCACATCCAGGCAGATTCCAGGGTCAGGTTGGTTTAGCATTAGCATCAGAGCTGTGTCATGTGCTGCTTGCATGATATCTCACCCATTGCAAATTCATGGAATGTACAGCGGCAAAATCGAGCAATCAAGAATTTTTTTTTTAGGAATATGAGTTTCTATGCACTATGCTTAGTGTACTAGTATTTCTCTTTGGCAATGACATAATGCAGTACAGGATTTGGCTCCATCCAATTGAGAATGGAAACAAACAAATCGCAATTTTTTGGTTTTACTACACTTTCATGCTTCCCCATGATGACTGGTAAAGTCTGCCAAAGATGACATGAAGACCTTAGAGGTGGTAAGGAACTCTCTGTTTTTCACAGTGGCAGCTGGTGTCATCCATGACAGTGCAGTTGTGAATCTGCCCTGTGTTTTAGTCTGAACTTTAAATGACATTCAAGGTCCTGCTCTATCTTCCTCCAAGCTCTGGCACCTTGGATAGCTCCTTTAAAGTTTAGACTAATCTCCAGAGCAGATTCATGGTCCACTGACATGAATACAACCTGCTGCCACTGGTTTCATAGTAATAATCCTTTTATTTTCGAGAATGAAGGCACCCCTGAGCTTCATTCTGAAGAAATCTAGTCTTAGAAGAAATCAGAGCTTGGAAATAATTTGTTTAATTTTTAAAAATACCTTATTTGTAGCATTTCCACCATGAAGTGAAAAAAATCATTATTGTAATAATTGAACTCCAGCAATGTTAATTTTTAATAACATCTTGTTACTTTGATTAGTTAACTGTCCAGTTCTGGTAATTTGAATTACCATTTTTAATTTAACAGTTGCGTGGGATAATTAACAATTAATAAATTATTTTCATACAATTCCCACAACAGCTTTGAAGTGAATGAGTTAAATATTTTTGGTGATTTAACATTAACATGCTAGCAGTAGAATTTCTAAACTGTGGAAGAAATTGATTATTTGGGTCTATATCCAGACAGAGTGATCTGCAACATTCATTGACTGACATTTTCTTATTTAGGGAGAAGCCTTCCAAATATCCCCCAGTGCTTGCTGTCCTAGTTGTGTTTCCCAAACTGAGGGATTTTGTGAACATGAGGGACAAATCCATGAGGTAAGCATTTCTTATACATCCTTTTTATTTTTTTTGGTGCGTCACTTTCTGAAATTAACTTTTTATGAAGGGTGCTTTTTGTGGAGAGACATTCTAATAACTTTGTGTTGGAAATATGGGCTGGAATCCTGCTGACACCGTATGCTATTGTAACTTGTTATGCTAGTCCCAGTCCTTTAAAGTTGATTGCGGAAGGAGGTGTCCAGTAACTCCTTGCACAACTACACCCATGTACCTAACCAGACTTATGGTACTGGGGCACAATCTGGCTGCAGTTTTGGATCTGGGAACAAAAGAAGAGCTATCTCCCTCCCAGAACTTCGGTGAGTTTGCTGGAGGTCCAGAAGACCAACCCCTTTTTTTGTTTGTTTTCTAGCTACAAAACTGCAGCAAGATGATAACCAAGGGTCCCACCACCCTCCTAGTTACCTGGTTGTTTGGTTGAACAGGTGCATCTTGTTGTCAACTGGAGTTGTTTGCATGGAAATGGAAGAGAGGAGAAGTGGATGTATGCTGGTGAAGTCTGTTAGCATTCATCTGTGATAGGAGTGGGCAAAGTGGCCCTTGGATGTCACTTTCGTGGTCTTTGAAGCTCCCCATAAATCTCCCAAATTCCACGAATCCCCCAAAATTTTGAAAAACATTTCAGCAACTTTCCAAACAATTTTGGCCCCCAAGCCATACTGAAAGTCCTCAAATGCATGAAAACATGCAAAAATACCCTCATTTGACAAGCAGCTCAGAACCCTGTATTACCCTCCGAATTCCCCTTTCTCTGTAGTCCTTCTCAAAATGATGGCAGGAACTGATGCAGTGTCACTTCCTGTCACCTTTTTGAGAAAAGCTGTAGAAGCAAACAGAGATATTTAGTTTTGCTATGTGAGGGGCAGGCTGCAACCCAGGGATCGATGAGTGGAGAAAATTGGCCCCTGCTGCCCATGGACTTGCTCACCCTGACACTGGATTTCAGTCTCAGTCTAAGCAAGATCTACCTGGCTGTTTGGCTGATTTGCCAGGTTTGCTTAGTGAAGGCTTGTTGCCTGTAAAGCTTTGCGGTTTGCTCAGCCAGTTCTCTGGCGCCTTCGCCTTTTGTCCAGCTCTTGCATTCAGGGAACTAGGTCAGAGGAGTTGTATGTTACTTCACGCATGACCTCACCAAAGTTATTGCTGCAAATTAACTTTTGGGCAAATACCCAAAGATGTAAAGGAAAACAGAGAGATTTTTAAAAAGAGAACTGGCGTGCTCTTGCTGCCAACTGGGTCATAGAAGCTAGTTCTGGCATTTGTACTATGAAAAATATCAGTGTGTTCTTTTCCAAGAGTTCATTTGTTACATGATGGCCTGGAATGCAATGAGAGAATGGACAATTAATCATCTGCTGTCTTGTTCATTTTAATTTTTCCCATTTGTGGAAGAGCTAAGTGCCAGGAGTTGGAGAAAAACACAAACAGCCCAGCAGAGCAGGAGTGGACAATTGTATCAGGTTCAGGGGCCAGTTTTCTGTCTGTGCTGCAGGGAGAGACAGAAATGGGGAAATGGGGAAAAATGGAAGTGGGCAGTAGCCTACTTTTCATTTTGTAAATGAGTATTTTTAATATTAAATTGTACAGACAACACCTGCAATCTGTTTAAAAAGGGAATGGCTATTCCAGGCTCCCTTTCACACCATACAATTATGATTATGACATACTATGATTCCACTGACTAAGATTTAAGTATGATTCCATTTAACTGCCAAGCCTGCATCCTTTGGAATCTTGAGGTTTGTAGTTTGATGAAGCACTAGAACGGTCTGGCTGGGAACTCTAAATGTCTCTCCCTACACTGCAAATCCCAGGATTCCATCAGATGGGAATATGGCAGCTAAAATGGAACTATAGTGCTGCCAATTGTGTAGTGTGAAAGTGCTCCTGAAAACTTCCACGAGAGGCAACTCACCCTTGCGAGGGCCAGAAAACACAGAGTTCATGGAGTGTAGAGAGGTTGAGGACCACTGAAACAGATGGGGAGGGGGGCACATGCAAACCTAGGTTTGCATTTTGCCCTCCCCACACTTCCAGGATGGACACGTAACTCTAGATTAGAGCCCATCTGTCAACAGAATTTTACCAAGAAAACAAACCAACCCCCACGTTCAGGGGCTGTATTCCTCTGAGTGTCAGCTGATAAAGACAAACAGGAGCAGCTAACCCTGACTCTACAGTGGAATCAGAGACAGTTATCATGCTGGTGGTTGTTGTTGTTATTTCTGGGTGAAGGGTTCCCTTGTTAATTTTTTCTAGGTGTTTTCCTCCTCCCAGTTAACACAGGTGACAAGGTACACAACAGAGTGGCAGAAGAGAAACAGGACTTAAGTTCCTGGAAACATGCAGGGGCAACCACGTTGGCCAAAAAAACAACCACCGAAAAGAATCCAATATCTAAAATCCATTCTGCGGTAATACCATGATTGGGCCAACCAAAAGGTGTAAAGTATATTGTGCTAGCTTTTGAAGTTTCGGAGGCTTTTCATTAGGCAGAGATGGCAGGCAGAATAAATAAACATGCAAAGAAGCGTCGACATTCAGCTTTAGACCTTACGGAAAATGTGTGTATACATATAATGAGTCCCTCCTGCTCCCGTGGCTCTGAGTTGGGTGGGAACAAAAGCAATAAAACTGAAGCAATAAAGTTTGGATTGTCCATTTGATGATTTAAAGTACCCTGCTCTGAGAACTGTATTTGCATATATTCAGTTTGAAGCCATAGGCCACCATTAGTCTTTATAAGAATGTGGTAATGAAGAATTAGTGCCTACATTTGCGTCCCCCTCCACACACGTTTCCTTCCATCCCCGTACCTTTTCCTTTGGTATTGCATTTTTCATCTGTAACTCTAAAGACAGGAACTTAATACTGTGTTCACCTTTGTAAGCTGAACACTAGTTGAAAATGTTTGAAATAATAAATCAATAGGGTTTAGTTTTTAAATTCTCACTCTGCCTATACCTCCCCCTTCTATGATAGGCAGACAGGCAGTGTCATTTTTATTGCAGAAGGAGGTGCATTTGGAGAACGAAGCCTGAATTCCATTGCTAGTCTCTGCTAAAGAAGATCCATTGATTTACTTATGTGTCAGCCCACCATTCAGCAGCTGATTTAGTGGTTCTGCTCTAGTCAAGAGTAAACACTAGGATCTGGGTGTGAATATGCTATTGTATGTTAGATAGGATGGACTTTTGGTCTACTCTGACAGGGCTGTCTTATGTCCACCTGTTACAGGCTGGGTAGATAAGGCATTAGGGTTGCCATGTTGAATGTGAGATGGAGCTCCTGCAGCTTTGGACATTTCCGCACGAGTCTGTTATAGAGCGATGATTCCACTTTCAACCTCCTATGGAATCCTGGGGTTTGCAGTTTCGGGAGGGGCCAGATGGCCCCTCCCGAAACTGCAAACCCCAGGATTCCATAGGAGGTTGAAAGTGGAATCATCGCGCTATAACAGACTCGTGCGGAAATGGCCTGTATTAGTTAGACTAGTGTATTTACCCGGTGTTGCCCGGGATTTTATTTTTTCATAGGTAATACTTGTTAGAAATACCTTAGGAATTACCTTACCTCACCTTAGGAATTAGATGCGGTTGAAATACACAGATTTGAGATCCCGTGTCTCTAATTCTCCGGACTGCCTTGTCCAGTATCTGTAACTTTTCCCCATAGTCCCCAATCCAATCTGTATTTAGTTTGTTGTTATAATACAGAGGTTCCGTTTCTGAGGGAATACGCTGCCCTTCTCCTTCTTGTTGGTAGGCCTCGTCTCCATAGCAACCGGCCAGGCCCAAGAGCCCTTATTTTCTCATAGCTGACCCTTGTTAGAAAGATTTCAGATCGTGCGTCTCTAATTCCCCAAATTCCTTGTGCAACGTCTGTAACTTTTCCTCATGTTCTCCAACCCAATCTGTATTCAGAGTTCTTCACATACAGAGGTTGGGTTCCTGGGGGAATACACTGACCTTCTCGTTGCTGCTAGGCCTCGTCTCCGTAGCAACCAGCGAGGCCCGAGAGCTCTCCCACCGTGAATTCTAAAGGCCCCTCCCTAAGCTGTCAACCCCAGGATTCCATGGAATCTTCGCAGGGAGCCAATCGTATGAGGTCTTCTCACCTGAGACAGCCAATCGTATGAGGCCTTTGCCTGCCTGACACAGACAAACTCACCAACTTTGACTTTTATATATTAGTTAAAGGCTCAGGAAGACATACTGTAAATTTCCATCAGGCAGAACTATGACATATCTCCTCCCCCACCTCCACAAAAGCCACCTTTTAGCTGAAGCAGCCCCCACAATGCAGCTGTTTACTGACAAGGGGTCCTGGAGGGATGTCCATCAAATAGCTCGGTTCCCATAGCTGGACGCACCACACTTTCAGTCTCAAGCAAGCAAGAGGGCTTGTTTATTATAGAAATGTTATAGAAATGGAACTGGACCGTTCTTTGCCGTCACCATCCCTTTCCACTGCTGCATGGGCAAAAAGATAGGTTTTGTGGGGCGAGGGAGAAGATGTGACAATAATTCACCGTTTATCTTCCTGATCCAAGATGTATGAAAGGCACGGGAGCTTTGTCTTAAATTCAGTCCTATGAGGCATAGAGAGAAAGAAGTCTGGACTTAATCATAGAATCATAGAAATGTAGAGTTGGAAGAGACCCCAGGGGCCATCCAGTCCAGCCCCCTGCCATGCAGGAACACCCTCAAAGCACTCCCTTGGACAGATGGCCATCCAGCCTCTGCTTAAAAACCTCCAAGGAAGGAGACTCCACCACACTCCGAGGCAGCATCTTCCACCGCCGGACAGCCCTGACTGTCAGGAAGTTCTTCCTGAGGTTCAGGTGGAATTTCCTTTCCTGCAGCTTGAATCCATTACTCCTTGTCCTGGTCTCCGGAGTGGCAGAAAACAAGCCCTCTCCCTCCTCTACATGGCATCCCTTCAAATATTTAAACATGGCTATCATGTCCCCTCTTAACCTTCTCTTCTGCAGACTGAACATACCCAGCTCTCTAAGTCTGTCCTCATAGGGCTTGTCTTCCAGGCCCTTCACCCTTTTGGTCGCCCTCCTCTGGACCTGCTCCAGCTTGTCACTTCACTCTCAACTAGCAGAAACCTTTCTTAAACTTTTGGGTCTCCCTCTTACTTCACATCTTCCCAGAAGTTGTAAGTAAGAAATATCAAGTTAATTGCTTTTAATTAATTTTTGCAGTAACTAAGGTGTAAATATCTGACATTGAGATTGTAACATAATGAGGGATTATGTTATTTCTGTTGCACCGTACCTGTATTTAGTTACTTGTATGGTTACACAGTGTGTGGTTGTGTTACTTGGGCAGGGTTTGGCTTCCAGCATTCAGATGGTTTATTTTTTAAAAAAGGTAACTAAAAGTAACAATTTGTGTTATTTTTAAACAGTGCAGGATTTTAAAAAAAATGTATCCTAACATTAACCAGGTGTTTTGGGAAGAGAGTCACAACTGTAAGGTTGATTACTTTTCAAAAGTAACTTTTCAGATTCTACTGCTTACTTTCTTTTGCTTGCCTCAATAATGGCACTAAGAGAAACCTGAGATCTAAAGGCTTTTGGGCCTTCTGCCAGCAGGCTAAAACGAGACATAAAAGGGAGAAACACGGCAGAGTATAAAAACTTAAATGTACTGTTCAGTTTTAAAGCAAAGCTATAAAGTTTTCACTTTTAACGTATGTTCAGGAGTATGACTGGAACAAATGCAAACATTAAAATATATGATATGTTTTTTTCTTGGCTTTCTGTTCATCGTGGGATTAAGAACAGAGGGCGAAGTAGTTTGGAGTAGTGGTCAGACCTGCCAAATGTAGATGACTGTATCTCATTTACTTCTGTCCTAACTTTCATTTTTGTTTTTATCTCAAGTACCTTCTTGGTTGAATTGGTAAAGAATTTTGCTCATTTTGGAAACTTCCTATCAAAAGCAACTGAACAAGATTCTCAGCCATATCCACTGTCCAAATTCAATAGCTACAGATATGCCCAGAATGGAGAAGATTATGTTGTGTGTGCCTGCTGTGGGAGTGTTAAAAAATGATACCACAAAAGTAGTTGAATACACAGATATTCAACGTCAGACTTTTAAGAGCTCAATGAAGTTCTTTGCCTGGGTGGGGGACAAATCTGTCTGTTTTGATTTCTTCCACATACTGTGGGTCCTCTGTGAGGGCTTGGTTTCAGGACACCTCCCCCATGGATACCAAAATCTGTGGATGTTGAAGTCCCATTATGTACAATGGGGTAGTAAAATGATGTCTCTTGTATAAAATGGCAAAATTAACATTTGCTTTTTATGTATTTTCAAGCCATGGCTGGCTGAATATGTATTTTCAAGCCATGGCTGGCTGAATCCATGGATACAGAATCCACAGATGTGGAGAGCTGACTGTACAGAGAAATTTAATTTCAAACTCTGGTAAATTCTTGAAAATTTCTCAGTAAAAACTGAACTAGGCAAAATCTTTACTCTTTGTTATGTCTTAAGACATGGAAGAAATATTCAATTTGCTATTCCTTTCTGAAGGAGTAGGGAAAAATTGGGAAAAATACAGGCAGCTTTCAGATGTATTGCACTTTCAGAAGTATCTGCAGAAATACAGATGGTTTTCTCCACAGAAATGTATTTTCTACACAGAAAAATCATGTCTATTTCTTAATGGAAAGTGTATTTTTGCATAGAAATACTATGTATATTTCTACACAGGAAACATGTTTTCTGAATAGAAAAAGCACATGTATTTCTGCATACAAAGCATTTTTTTTTGCATAAAGAATTTGTTTCTACATAGTAAAAAAATACTTCCTGAAACACAGGTTCCTGAAACCTCAGGACAATGCTCAACGCAATGCGTCGTCCCATTGCAATCCCGGCAGTGCCTCTGCCAAGATGGGACTGTGTCCCCAGCACTTCTCTCAGCATGCGACCAGCTTGTTTGCAGAAGGGAGCATGAGAGACGTTCTCCTTCCTTCTGGACTGTAGCCGGCCTTCTTCCCATGCTTCAGTGGGGGAGGAAGTGCATAAATCACTCTTCTAGCCCTTCTGCATGGCCAGCTGCGACGGAAGGCTTGCGTGATTGGGGATCATTGGCGAACTTTTGCTGTTAATAATATACCCCACAATCACGCTGGCTGGTGACACAAGAAGGGTGGGACTGGGATGATGTCATGCGGAAGTGTCATTGCGATCCCGCTCCTCTCCTGTCTCCATTCTGGGAAACCACCATCCTGCGGAAATGGCCACAAACAACAATTAAGAACTGCAAAGAAATCTTCATGTTCTCGTCCAGAGGAAAGAATACTACAGGGATTATTCATTCTTGCCTGCAAGGATGAAACACACAAATATGTGCATCCGTACTGTGTCTGGCCATACCTCACTTTTTAAAGGGAAATTACTCCCTAATGCATCTTCCATGATTCCAATGGAACCTTCCTGCCTGGGGAAGATGAGTGCACCGGATTTGGAAGGCACTAGGTTGAGGAAGACAGGAAAAGCAACCAGGGAAGTGTTTCTAACTAGAATCCAGAAAAAGCAGGAATTTCCCATGAGCATGAAACCCATTAGGAGTGGAGATGGTAGTGATGGCGCAGATGGTCTACCTTTCTCCTTTCTTGCTAAGGATAACGTGAACAAGATCTGTGCATGAGAAAATCAATACATGCTGCAGGATTTTTGGGAATGGAGGAATAAACTGCATGCTATGGATGCGTGGAGTGCAGCTCAAAATTAGTCCCCCCCCCTTGTTTTTTTTTTGCAAATAAGCACATGGTGGGGGACAGTTCCATATCAGAGCCACAGTGTATAAGAAACAGGATTAAACCTTCCACCCATCTTGTTTTATTTTTGTGTTTAACCTGATTCTCCTCCATCTCACCATGACAGAGAACTAAAAAGGTGGAACTCCACTGGGACCAATTGATTCCTCCGTCTCTGGAGTTTAGCTTCCATATAGGACAACATATTTAAATGAAAAACCTTGAAGGGGGAGAAAGGTTTAAACCTCTGCTCCCTCCATTTAGTGGGCCTAAGCTGAATCTGGGCCTTGCAAGGTTATTGTCAAGTTAAAAATAAACTAATTTTGAACTGTTTGCTATGCATTCTGTACAGTGTGTAGTTTATTCCAGCAGAGATACTTAGAGTAACAGAAGTGTATCTAGCTTAAGCAGTGCCTAGGACAAGCATGAAAGTTGCACCCCTACCTCCAGGGCTACCTCCTCCCCCTGCTCCTCCTCTGCCACTTCTGGCACTGTTTCTTTGGCATTGGTGCCCGGGGCATATACCCTACTTGCCCCACCGTAGATATGCCTTTGCAGAGAAAACTGGGTGCTGTAGCTGAACAGTATTTGGAGATACATGAGTGGCTTTTGGTCTCTCTGAAGATCTGACATGCAGCAACAGAATCTGCAGTTTATGGGGATAAAGCTGTGTGGCTCCATCCATGCTCAACTTACATATTTGTAAATAAAATCAAATATTTCTCAAAAACTTTTAAGTCTGCAGTGATATCTTCCACCCAAAAAAAATCTATACCACACCATACCTCAGCTAAGTACTATGTTGCTGAAATATGCATACCACATATCAAGTGAGAAGCATGCCACGGTAAGTTCAGGAGTGTGATCAGTACAAAGACAAATAGTGCAATATATGATCTTCATCTTCTGGTGCTATTTTTCATCAAGAGGTTAGGTTTCATCTGGGCATGTCTGGACAGTCCTAAGGCCAGTTCATTCCCTGGGCTTGCTAAGGACTTTCTAAGGGCTGCAGCAGACTGCCAAAATGCTGCAGCTACTATGCTAACTGGGGTCAGCTGCGGGGAACAATATAACTTCCTTGGTGAAACAGCTTCACTGACTACTAGTTTGGACACAATTCAGAATCCTGGTTGTGACCCATAAAGCCCTATATGGCTTAGACCCAGACCATCCAACATTGGTGTTTTCCTGTGTGTCAGGGTGCTTGGCTTCTGACATAAGTATTTGCTGGATGTGTATTAGAATATGTATTAGAATGGATTTGTTGGGTTAGGCATTGCTAGAGTCTGCTAGAATTCTACAACGTATCAGCTGCCACTTGTTGATTGCAACTATGTATGAAGTTGAAGCTTGATAAAGTATTCCAAGGTACCAAATGGTTAATTACTTTATTGTTCACTGCTACAATGTATCTGGCAAGGGGGAGAAGATCAGAGGGGGGCAAAACGAAAGTATTGGAAAAGTGTTGCGAGAATTGGCAATACTCACGGATAAGAATACAGGAACTTGATGCTGCTTCCAGGTGAAAGTTATATGAACAACTAAGGGACTGGGAAAATGTCTAAACTGGTGGGATGATTGAGGTTTATGGTATTCTCCCATGTCAGTTTTGTGCACCTATATTTGTGTGACAAGTTATAAAACCTATAAGCATCCTATATGCTGTAGTCTCAACAACTTTGGAAAGAGGTTGCTGTGTTTCTTGCTTTACTAGAAATAAATTCTGCCGTTTGACTCTGAGTGAAGTTTGTGGAGTGGAAGTTATCCAGGACATGACACTATGTGGACCTGCCCAAGTTTTAAGATCCCCAGGGGATGGTTTCTGTTGGTTCCAGTAAATTGTCACAGACTTATTTGGTAAGGGCACAGGAGAAGGCCTTCTCAGTGGCTGCTCCCAAGCTGTGGAATTCCCTTCCATGGCAGGCTAGGTTGGTCCCCCTTTGCTCTCCTTTTACCAGCAGGAAAAGAGCTTTTTGTTCAAACAGGGATTGACGATGAACTGATTGCAACAAATCATTGTAAGGGTGTTTCTGAGCGATATATTGAACATTATACATTTTCAAATGATTACACACATTTTAAACTTCGGTGATATTTTAATGTACCTTGCTTAATTTTGTTTTAACTTTTTATTATCAGTTTTTTAAGCTTTATCTTGTTTTAGAATTTTCTAAGTCCCCTTGGGCCTTATGCCAGGAGATAGGCAGGGCGTAAATAAAATGAATAAATGTAAATGTAAATGAATAAATCAAATGCAAGGAGACATTCCCAGAGGTCCACTTCCAGTTGCCTAAAAAACATCTTTTTTATCTAAGCAAAGCATGAGGGCTATGGGGAGGGACTTCTTTTAGAAGAGAATTTGCACTTCCTTGTGGCTTCTTTCTCCATTAAAAGATACTTGGTTGTTTTGTTACTGGGAGTTTCTGGGGACTAAGGGGCCACAAAGTCAGGGAAGGGGCACACTCAACCCCCGTGTTGCTTATGCCTTGGGGCAGGAAGAGGGAGGGATAATGACAGCTAGGGTATTCAGAAACAGCTATCTTTGTCTTCACTTTGTGAATAAATGGCTGATGAGCATTTCTTCTCTATCTTTACTTGCAGCATGGCACAGAATGGACAGTTTCTGGATGTACCACTTGCTCATGTCTGAATGGGAGAGTTTTTTGCACCCCTAAGCCTTGCCCTGACGTTTCTTGTGCGAAAAGTGAAGTGAAATATGTCGGTCAAGAAGAGTGCTGTCCGCAATGTCTTGGCATTGGAGGTGAAAAGGGTGAAGGGTGACGTTGGGAGAGGGAGGTGGTTTTGTGTTGATGGTTTTTAATTTCTTGAAAATGTAAGCAGACTTGCTGCTGCTACCACCACCCAGTACCTGAAAGTAACTCCCACAGATGGATGTAACTTTTCGTTTATTGTGATATGTTAGAGCAGTTTTGTTTCCAGTTAGTTTTACCAAAGAGGACAGTGGGAAAAACCTGGTGCTTCTGTTACTATCCATCCTATCATTGTCGTTGTCATTGTCCTCATCTGTTTATATAATGCCATCACTATACATGGCATTTTGCAAGGAAAAGAACAACCAAACAGTTCCCTGCCGTCAGGCTTACTATCTAATTCAGACATGACACAAAAGGAAAAGGGGATGGCAGTATGGGAGGGGTTAAATCTGGCAATTCTTGCCTCTTTTTCTCTATCCCCAAGATCAGGGCAGCGGGAGTTGAGATGGAGGGAGCTCCTTTCATCTGTTTCTGGACCTAGGCATGAGGGAACTGTGTTGTTACTGAGCAAAATATCTGTGAAATATCTGCTATGTGGTGAAGTTTCTCCTTGAAATTTTGAGGGGAATTGACCTAAGAACACGTCCCTCAGCTACTCCCCCCCTTTTTTTACTGTTTTGTACGAGCAGGCTTCCCAGTGGCTAGCAGCTGCCGTTCCGTCCGTGCCTTCTCAAGTTGTTATATCGTGGGGAGAGAATTCTGTGGCTTTCCAGATGTTGCGCAGTTCCTAGCAATACTACCAACATAGTTAATGACAAGGAACATTGGGGTTGCAGTTCCATAACGTCTGGAAAGGCTATATGACCGCCCCCCCCTCGGTATATTAAAGTAAACAATCTTTCTGTGGAGATTTGCAGAAGGGAGAATTCATCCTATTATTGTTTATGCTAATTTATGCATAATTTGAGCTTGATTTTCTGGCTTTCCATAGAGTGTATTTACCTGATTGTTTTTACGAAGAAGCTCTCAAAAGGGCACACCTATTCAATTGCACGTGCATTGATCTCACATAGAGATTCAGCTGCTTTCACAGAAGTTGGGAAAGGGAAAAAATATGTCAAGTCCCGCTGTACCCCCGAATCTCACAATCCTAAGATGTTAAATCCCTGCAATTCATCTGTGATTATTTTGCCCTTTGAAGTGTGATAATATGGCTGGCACTACTGTTAGAGAGAGTGATATGAGTGCCTCGGGTGACACACAGTGGGGGCAGCAGTTACCTGGCTGTTATTCTTGAATCCCTGGCTTATGCCCCCTCTTGCAAGACTGACCTGTGTCTACCATACAGCCTGTCCTGGCCTCCTAAACTGGGTTACTGGCAACTTGTGTGTGATGGAGGATGCTATCCTGACTGCCAGTATCAAAATAAAAAAGTCAGCTGGCAGTCCTGTCAATTTCTGTGTATGGAACAGCGGAAGGATGACATCTTACCCTTCGCTTAGAGTAGCAAATTACCTAGGCCTGGTCCTGTGTGATAAAATGGGAATATGGCAGAGTAAAGTTCGAGAACCCACAGTGAGGCAATGGCTTTAACTGGGACCAATGAAATATGAACAGAATTGAGGAGATGCTTTTCAGGTCACCAGGCTTTTTGATATGTAAAGTGTTATGAAAACCAGAGTGGAAGTTTTTCTGGGAAAGAAGAGGGGGGGCTGATATGATGTTACCGTCATGAAATATGAATAGTCATGGTTTTAAGATGGAGTGGAAGAAGAGAAGAAGACTAAACTATTTTAGGTTAGTGGTTCTTAATCTAGGGTCCTCAAATGTTGAATGTTAGCTCCCATCGGCTTTAGCCAGCAGGCCCAGTGCTGAGTGATTCTCGGAGCTGTAGTCGAACGAAGGTTGAAGACCTACAGGTTAAGAGTCATTCATGTAAACTCTACTAGGTGTCATGGTGGTTTCAGATTACACTTTAGGAGTATTGAGACAAATTCATACATAACATCTGATTCTTTCATTTAGAAAAATTAAATAAAAACCAGGGGTTACTTGGATTTGTTTCAGCCATCACAGGTTCCATAACAGGCTGAGAATAAAAGGAAAACATATCAGTTTTTATATTTGTAAGACCGAAGTTGAATTTTGGGTAGTACAGTAAGTACGGCTTAGATCTAAATACTTAAAAGCACCAGATTCTGTCTGATTTTGGAAGCTAAGCAGGGTCAGCCCTGGTTGCTGCTTGGGTGGGCGTATGCCTATGAATACCAAGTGCTGAAGTCTGTAATTCAAAAGAAAGAATGGGAAAACTACCTCTGAGTGTTCCGCGTAGAACAGTATTCTTTCCTAACAAAACTCTATGATATTCATGTGGGGCCTTTCTGCACTACACTGTTATAGTGCTATTATTCCACCTTCAACATTCTGTGGAATTCTGGGGTTTGTAGTTTACTGAAGCCAAAGAGCTTTTTGACTGAGAATTGTAAAGGCTCCTCCCTAAACTGTAAACCCCAGGATTCCGTCGGATGCTGAAAGTGGAATAATAGCACCATAACACTGAAGTGCAGAAAGGTCTGTTGTCACCATAAGTAAATAGGCAACTTGAAAGTACACACACACACACAAACACAGAGTAGGGGGAAAAGTCAGTAGATGCCAAATTGGGCAGTGTTTCCTTGTAGCTGAAGAGAAGGAAATCTTTGAAGAGTGAAATCCCATTTCCGGCTGGTAATTGCTCATCTTCCTCCATTTGTGGAATCTTGCACTTGAATAGCTAAGTTAGATATTTTCCAAGTTATTCATAACTCAAATTAAGTAGCATTGATCGATAAGAAAAATTAAGAAATCATTGATGAGGTAGTATTTCACCAGGACCAGCTATATATGCAAAAAGCTGGGGTAAGGAAGGACACTTCTAGGTTTAGATAAAAGACTTCCATGTGCTTTTGCATCTACATTTGACCACATGAAACTAAAGAATGGTACCAAAAAGGTGAGCTTGCCCTGTAAAAACATAAGTAAGTGTGATATCACAACCTCTAGAATATTTCATGAACAAAATAAAAAAGGTTCTCTCCAATCCTTTTCAGAGACCTGCTCTTTTGATGGCCAAATTTTCCGGAATGGTGAGGAATGGCGATCTAGCCAGTGTGCCAAATGTATTTGTCGGAATGGGACTATGGAGTGCTTCACTGTGCTTTGTCAGCCTGTATTATGTAATGAGGTGAGATTATGCATGCTGTCAACTTCTTTGCATTTTATAAGCTTTTAAAAAACCATAATTAGGTGATGTATATCCTCATTGGAAGTTGCTGTCCAGGCAAAAGACTGTCATTACTGAAAATATAAATTAGAATTGGATTACAGGCATTATCTTGCTTGTTTTTCAACCACTGTTAACTAGGGCTGAGCTGAAATGGTCAGAGCTTGGAAGAGTTAGATTCCTGGAATCCTCCAGCTGTCATGGCCACTGTCACTAAAACCCACTAGCCATGTTGGTTGGAGGACTCTAGGAACTATAGTGCCAAAAAGTTACATTTCCAAGTCTGGGGACTATGTGAGCAGGTTATTCATTGAAAAAATCTCCCCTGTAAAATGACTCCTTTGGTTTAGCAGTTGGTTGAGAGCAATTGGGAAAAAACAACCATTCTCAATGACAACAGGAGATACTTCCTTCACTCTGATTGATCTTGCTGTCAACAGATTTAAATCTGATCAGCTGCATGACAGTCTGACAATCTTACATGCCTACCTGATCCCTAATTGTTTGGGCAGCTTCAGGAAGAAGAATCACCGTTTAAAAAACAACAACACTGTAGTTACAGATCAACCGCTTGTGGAAGGGAGAAATACAATAAATGAGTTTTTTTTTAATTTGCTTCCCCAAATTTTCCCTTTCAGTAAAAGTTCAATGTAGTCCTACTCTTGATGTTTGCTAATGATAAGAGTCAGTGTCAACACTGTTGTGGAGAATGTGGAACCAACCAGTGTGTCTTCTGACAAGAAGCTAGAGCAGAAGTTACAGACAGAAAAATCTAGTGAGCATGTAATAGGAAGAGATCCAGCTAGGTGCAGAGGTAGGAGTGGTCTTCTCTAAGCCCAGGAGCAAGAGGTAGAAGTGGGACACTCACCAGTTCCCCCCACACTGCTCCAGGAGTTGTTTTTTTTTTTAAAGAGCAGACATTGTGGCCACTCTTCAGTGCTGATGGCTTCTTCTTCTTCTTTCCCTTGCAAATGCTTGTGTGCACACATACACACCTCTGTCTCTGTATGCACCTTCCCTACTATGAAAGGAGGAGAAGTGGAAAAATGGCAGTGACCTTTCTGCCAACTTCCTCTTACACACTTCTGAGAAAGAAGGCGGTGGAGGGCAGTATGGAACTTGGTTGTTGTTTCGAATGCCTGTTGGAGTTCAACAACCGTGGAGAGGAGGGCTGGAGAAATCACCTGTGCTGCAGCAAGGCAGTTTTCCCTGTTCCCCTTCTCACAGTGACTTTGGTCCACCAGGCATTCAAAACATACTCTTCATTCTCTCCCTTTGCTGGAGCAAAGACATTGGCCATTTCCTCACTAGACTGTTATAGCTCTGTTATTCCACCTTCAACATCTTATAGAATTCTGGGGTTTGCAGGACGGCCCCTCCCCAAAGTGCAAACCCCAGGATCCCGTAGGATGTTGAAAGTGGAATAATAGTGCTATAACAGTCTAGTGTGGAAATGGTCCCTGCGAGAAAGGGGACAGGGTGAAATGACCTTTTTGTGGTAAAGGTGATTTTCCCTGTCCACCTTTGCCTTTGCTCCAGTAGGCCTTCAGAATAATAGACGTAGGCCGTTTCCTCCTAGAATCATAGAATCATGGAGTTGGAAGAGACCCCAGGGGCCATCGAGTCCAACCCCCTGCTGTGCACACATCAACGCATTGCCAACAGATGGCCGTCCAGCCTCTACTTAAAACCTCGAAAGAAGGAGACTCCACCACACTCCCAGGCAGCATATTCCACTGTCAGACAGCCCTGACAGTCAGGAAGTTCTTCCTAAGGTTCAGGTGGAATCTCCTTTCCTGCAGCTTGAATCCATTGTTCCTTGTCCTAGTCTCTGGAGCAGCAGAAAACAAGCCTGCTTCCTCCTCAACATGACATCCCTTCAAATACTTAAAACATGGCTATCATCTCAACCTTCTCTTCTGCAGACTAAACATACCCCGCTCCCTAAGCCATTCCTCACAGGGCATGGCTTCCAGACCCTTCAGCATTTTGGCCCCATCCTGGCGTGAGGAAGCGTTGAAACCGGTCTGCGATGTGTGTTACCACGTGACATCATCACAATCCCACTCCTGTCCCGTCCCCAGCCGTCATGATCATGCATTATACTATTACCAGAAAAAATCTGGTAATAGGCGCCTTTCGCATGTTGGCTTGGGCTGTGTGGAAGGGCAGAAGTGCTATCAAGGTGCTTCCTTCCTCAGTGCAGCATGGAAAGAGGCCTGCTGCACTGTGGAAGGAAGTAGTGTATCCTGCGCACTGCCATCTCCGGCAGCTGGTGGCTTTCGGAGGGGCGTGTTTGGGACACACTCCCATACCAGCAAAAGCACTGCTGGATGATGCCAGGATGTTGCGGGATCACGGTAAGGTGCAGAAAGGGCCATATTCTTTATTGCTTTCCTTTTGTTCTTGGAGGCATGCAGTGAGTGTGTTTATGCATTAGAAAAGCAATTGCTGCTGTGTACCTTATTCTCCCTTGTTCCTCCTTCTGTGGAGGCAGCTCGTAGGCAGGGCAGATGGTGGAGAGGGACCCTGCTTGCCTGGCATCTCAGGAGACTTTCCTTCCCTAGACCAGCCTATTTATTTGTTAATTAAAATGTTTATTTCCTACCATATATCCAACTCAGGGTGTTGTATAACAAAACCAGTTTGGAAAACGTAAAACCATTTCAAAACCATTTCAAAAGAGGGGCCTAGCTCTTCCCCTGTGCAGAGGCTGTGGTGGATCTAGTGCTGCTCCATATTGCAGAGGAGTTCCCAAGGAAGATCTTTAAAAAGAAAGAAGTAAAAACTGTTTAATAACCTGTAATAATGTTTGGACTATTTTTTGCACACAGCACCAAAAAGCTTATTCAGGTCTCTCTTGCATGATTTGTTCTACTTGTGAATTCTTGTGATTAAGATGGAATGTGAAGAGAAACTGAATATACATTCCAGTCAACGGTTGGCATGCATTGGCATTATAGATCATTTTAAGTACATATTTAAGCTTCATTTGTGCAAATAAACATAATGTTTGTCATAAATGATCAAAGCCGTTCAGGCATATTGTCCCAGTAATTCCTCATGATAACCCTGTAAAGTGGGTACTTGCCCAAGGCATTCTTGGGTGAACTGAGACTTTGAACCCTTGACTTCCAGTTCATATCTCATAGCTTTGGCCTCAGTGCTGCACTGATGATTAGATTAGGAAGAGAGCTACTGTGCATATATTTTTTTCCAGAGATTGGAATGTTAACTTTAAAAAAAATTATTCTAAGGCCCTGAAAGTAGTTAGTTACTTTATAGACTTTTAAAGCCCTGGTGCTTTACTTTCTTGTTATTCAGAAGTAACTAATGTAGTTGTTTGTTTATTTGTAATTTATTTATTTGTAAACACAGACCTGTGGTGCAAAATGTACCGAAGCAGAGAGGTCATACACATCCTTTAACTATAAAACTGCTAAAGTATAAAAAAAAGTTGCTATCCCACATTATATTAGAAGTGTAATGGAAGTGAGTTATTGCAAAAAGGAATTAATTACAAATAATTTGCTATTTGTGACATGCCAAGCTCTGGTTTAAAAACTGCTGAAAATTCAGTCAGGAGTAGCAGCTCCTTATATATGGTATAGAATGCCTCACTGGTATAGAAGGCTGACTGTCAGACAGTGGGACATTTTTTAAAACACAGTGTTCTTGCCAAGTAAGGGGTGATCAGTTTCTTCCCATTTTGTTGTGGACAGCAACCCTTAATTGTTGAGTATAACTGGGAAATTATCACAGGTTGCTATCCCTTATTCCAAATGCTTGGAACCAGAAGTGCTTCTTACTTTGGATATTTTTTTTGGGGGGTGGGATTTTGGAACACCTGCATTTATATGTGCATAAAATACAATACTGTTCAGGGGATCTCCGGGGAGCCTGTGAACAAATGAGGAGTGCCACAGCTGCCACCTCGAAGGTGGTAGCAAGCAGCTGATGGGCTCCCCAGAGATCTCCTGTACGGTACTGCATTTTTGTTTGAATAAGGTGTCTGGTCCTTTATATCCTCAGTCTCTCTTCAGCTCACATCTCATAAATAACTCATGTAGCAAATGAATGAGATGCAGGGCTGGACTGAGATGCGAGGATCTGTGAAATGGCAGGAGATGTGGATTTGTGCCAAGCACTGTGCTTGCATTCCTACCATTTCACAGATCCTCGTGTCTCTCTACAGCCTTGTGTCTCATTCATTCACTACCTGAGTTGTGTATGAGAAGCAAGGCTGAAGAGAGACTGAGGATGTGAGAGATGAATGAACAGGAGCACCGCAGCCGCTGCCTCGAAGGTGGAAGCGGGCAACTGGCGGAGAACCATTTCGGCTTTTGGTTTTCAGATTTCTGGATTGTGGATGCTGAACCTGTAGCAGATGACTCCTCCCAGAGCTTTGAAGGGTTACTTTCTTATGACAGAAGGACATAGCCAGTGATTTTCTTAAATGTTTGGACTAAAATCAAGCCTGGAAGTACTGTTCCACTGCCACCGCTCTTCCTTTGAAGTGGAAAAAAATGTAACCCCTTGTCCATGCTCCCAGAGCCTATCACGGTCCCCTTTTGTTTTCTCTAATCTTTCACTTTCTGAAGCTCCGTTCCCTCCATTTCAAATTCATTGAACTCTTTTTGAAATGTTGGCATAAGGGAGTTGCTTCCCCCCTCCTTTTTTGCCTTCTTGCGCTTCAGGACATTCCTTTTTTAAAACATTCACTGGAATTACTCCCTTGATGTGTGGGGTTAGTCATCCAGGTGACTAGCAGAAACCTTGGCTAGGAAGGCAGCAGGCAGGAACATTTTTGCGATCATCTCTGTGCCATAAACTGTTTCTCTTCTAAGATTCCCCCACCTGCCTTTTAAGCAACCAGGTGTTCACATTAGTAATATCAGCTATTTTTTTGATGGGGGTATATAAACCCTTTTAGTGGGGGAGGCTTACTGAAAAACATTCTGCACTTTGCTCAGCTCTGTAGCGGAGATGAAGAGCTAAAAGAAATGAGCCTTAGAAGAAATTTATGGAAAATACCTAAATGTTTCCATCTCACCCCTCTTCTTCGATGTGCCGTTATCTCAAAATTGATCGTGCTAATATTTAATCAGCCAGTCGTTCGAATGCCATGGAACATGGAAGAAATTTATTGGTGACATGAGAAGGGTGTGAATAATCAGACTGGAAATCTCTGTGCTAATGCAAAAACAGCAACACAATCCTCTTCAGCTAACTTTAAAAATCTTTGATGGATTCCCTAACAAGAGACTCTGATGGAAAATGCATTAATCTTAATGGTGGGAATCCCATCCTGTTCATTCTTCTCCTCCATTTCTTTCTCCACTGCCTTTTATTTCTGTACTAGCAAAATGTGTATCACTAGGACAGGCTGTGAAGGACTGGAGAAGGCAATCTAAAAAAGAAGGATTGGAGAAAGCGAAAGGGTGTAGTGATAGGCTCTGGGGTCATGAATAAGGGATAAAAATTTTCCCCCATTTGAAAGGAGCAGAGGTTGAAATAGAACCATGCATCTAGGCTGGGTTTCTTTAGTCCAAACTTTAAATGATATTTTTTCAAAGCTACGGAATCTATTTTGGTGATGTGGTTCAAGGGCTAAAACCCAGAACAGATTCTGCCTGTCTATCTCCCTGTGCATCTTTCTATGTACAATTGGCTCTTCATATTTGTGGGTATGACTCTCACAGATTGGATTATTTGTGAGTTCTTCAACTTCTGGCCCCTCACCTCAAGTGCTTCATTTCTAGGGGAATCTTCCCTCTCAGTGGCTCCAATCATGGCAGTCAGTCCTTTTAAAAATCCGCCTCTGGTCCTCCTCCTCCTCCTCCTCCTCCTCCTCCACTAGCTGCTGCCTGGCAAGTTAAGGATGGATTGTAACCCAGTTTCTCAACACCACAAACATTTTCCTGTTCCTCCACACCACATACCTAAGGAAGGAGATGAGCAAGAGAGAGAAGAAGTATAGAGCCATCATGCCAACCCTTCCTTCCCTCTCCTCTCCCTGACCTGGTTTGGACTTAGGGTAACCACTCCCCCTACCATGCCTTGGCTCCCCTTCTCCCCTCCCCATTTTGATATTTCTGATTTTTCCACTTTTGCAAAGGTCTTGCGCCCCTTAGATCTTAGATCTGCTGGAATTCAACTTCAGAGTTCAAGTTTCAAGGCTTTAGCTATTTTTTCCCAGGTCTCCAGTGGATAACATCAAGACCAACAGATGTGTTTTTATGATGGTGGGAGGAACAGTTCAGTATTAAAATAAAAAAAAAATGCATTCAAATAGGATGTCGGGTGTATTGAAAAGCCGCAATCTAATATACAAAAGCCAAGGTTTGTCTATTTGTCCATGTTCGGCAGAGAAGACTTCATATGATTGGCTGTGTCAGGCGAGAGGGCCTCATCTGACTGGCTGCCTAAGAAGGTTCTGTGGAATCCTGGAGTTTGCAGCTCAGGGAGAGGCCTTTAGAATTTTCAGCCAGAGAGCCCTTGGGCCTGGCTGGTAGCTATGGAGATGAGGCCTAGCAGTAAGGAGGAGGGCAGTGTATTACCTCAGAAACTGAACCTCTGTATGTTAACAACTTTGAATACAGATTGGATTGGGGAATATAGGGAAAAGTTACAGGTACTGAACAAGACAGTTTGGGGAGTTAGAGGCACAGGACCTTAAATCTGTGTATTTCAACCGCATCTAATTCTTAAGGTAAGGTAAGGCAATTCCTAAGGTATTTCTAACAAGTATTACCCATGAGAAAATAAAATCCTGGGCAACGTTGGGTATATACGCTAGTTTTGAATATCGTAGAATGATAGAACAACTGGATGCAGGGTGGAAAACATGTGACCCATGAGACATTATTGTTTTGTGCCTCCAAGTTGGTGCCATATTTTTGTTTTTGTTGTTGTGTTCCTCTAATGTGCCTCCAAGTTGACTCCTAGATTTATTCAGAGGAGCTGTGCGTTTTCCTCCCTCTAAGGCCTAGGGAATGTGACTTGCTCAGGGTCACCGAGTGGATCGCTATGTCTGAGTTGGGATTCAAACCCTGCTCTCCTGGCATCCTAGTCCAACACTAGTCAAACCACTACACCATGCTGGCTTTCTCTACAAGCTAGATTCAGCCCAAAAGGCAAAACTTGATGACAATGCCAAATTTGCCAAAGTTTTTGCAACCTAATTTGTTAACACTACCATAGCCAAAAAGCATAATCAACAACAGAAGCAAGCAACTAAAACTCACTCACTCACTCACTCTCTCTTGACTTCTGGAAGTCCCTTTTTGGACTACAGCCTATGACCATGCTGCTAGGTGAGGGATTTTGGAAGTAGGTGTTCAGAAAACAAGTAAAAAAGAAGTAGTACTTGATACGTGCCTTCTCTTATATTTGCTTTCTTTCTTTATTCCCTCTCTTGGTGCCTAGGGCGAAAGTGTGGTTGTACCACCTGGAAAATGCTGCCCAGAATGTACTCAGAAATCCTGCTCTGTATCCAGGAGAGCGTACAAGGTAACTCTTTGATAAAAACACACAAGAACCAACTTGACATGAGCTGTGTGACACATCTCTGTACCTTTTCCGCACTTGAGGTCTTTGCCAGAAGTAATAACTTTTTGTGGTGTGTCAGTGCTTTAAAATTAGCTGCTTCTCCCCCTTTCATCCTGGGAAGTCTAATGAATTGAAAGGGATTAGGCACAGAAAGGAATGTACTGTCAAGAGGTAACTCGGTTCGCGAGCCGGTATAGATAAGGCCCATTACAGTTAACATATTTAACATAACAAGTGGTGGGTGCAGAGTAACAAGGGGAGAAGGGGAGTAACAAGCATTCCTAGTGAAGGATATGGCTTTGTGCTATATAATCAAGGGGACATGCATTGCATTATAACAAGGAAGAGAATGTGGGACCCCCAAAAATATTGTCAGATAGCATCTCCTGGCGGACCAGTTTAAATAGTTCCTCACTCCCATATTTTATCTTTGGAACAATGTTGTGAGGCTAGAGAGGGGTGCAGAAAGGGCTCAGTGCAGGGTTTCCAATTAAGTTTCATGTCCAGATGGGGATTTGAACTTGGCTCTTCATGGTCATAGGCCTCTGCTCCATGTTAACATCAACAGTTAAAGTAAACTGAATATATATCCACAAACTTCTGTCCATTGCCAGTGGTTTGGGACAGAGACAGTGGTTTCCTAGCCCAGTAGACATATTATAACACTAGTTGACATCCTAGCCACAAGTAGATTCTCGTGCCCTCTTTATTCCATCTCTCTCTTGGTCCTTAGCCAAAATCATACAGCAGACCAGGAACTTCCTCCACTATTCATGTGTTTACCTTTCTTCTTGACTTGATGCAGATCTGGTCTCCCTAACTACTCTGACTATAATTGAAACTGAACTTTTCAACCCATCACCTTACCCACATGTTTTGCAGTTCTGTTCACACAGGCACAGACAGACAGACAGACACCCCCCCACCATCTATTAGTATAAATGTCTGTCCACAGGTGCTTCCTCTCCATGCATCTGACAAAGTAGACTGAGTCTATGAAAACTTCTGCTATAAATCTCTTTCTCTCAGCTAGTTTCAAAGGTGCTACAAGAATAGTTAGAACATACATGTCTTTGTTTTGGGCAGCATGATGAGCAGTGGAAGAAAGATGCCTGCACAACCTGCATATGTGACAGAGGAAAGACAAAGTGCTTGAGGCAAAACTGCACTACACTGACCTGCCAGAAGGTAAGGTCTGAGCTTAGCATCCTGGGAGAATTCTAGGGGAGTTGGGGAACTAGCCATTCTTTCTTTCCCTGAGATTGCTGAATTATTGCACTCCTAGGGGGAGAACAAAGTGCAGCGTCCTGGAAAATGCTGTGAGGAGTGTATATCTTCCAAAGGGAGCTGTGTTCACAATGGTACCATCAGGCACCACAATGAGGTGTGGAATACTGCTCGTTGTGAATTCTGTATATGTGATGGAGGTCAAGTCACTTGCTGGAATGCAGCGTGTGTCCAAGTGAGCTGTTCTCTTGTAAGTATGCTACTGCATTTTGAACTGCCTTAACTACTTAGGGTTTTTTTAATATAATTATTTATTGAAAGATTTCTCAGTAGGCTGAAGGTTTCCGGCTAGCTAGCTAACAAAGCAATACAGGTATATTTCAGTTAATGACATAGATGGCTTCCTGAATGTTATTTCTGTAATAGAAAATTTGGTACCAGAGGAAAAAATTAACATAGGGATAGATTCCTACGGCACCAGCAAAGAAGAGCAGTTGAACATAATTCAGCAAACTTTTCATTCAGAGCATAAGAATATGTACATGTAAAGTGAAAGAGCCAGGACATGTTACCTTTAGAACATTCTAGAGGCCTCTTGAAACTTTATTCTTCTTCTTGAAGTGATATCCATTTTGGTGGCCAAACATATATATTTGGGTTTTTTAGCATGCTGATCATAGGTCCTGAGACAGGCTTACCTGCTTTTACCTTTTTTCTCTATTTTATTCTTCACGCATGCTCAGTAAGTGATTTTGGAGGCAGCTGCTGTATGTGGTGCCTGGTACAGGCAAGCACACACTGCTACAGTAGGATCAACTAGAGTAGAATCTTGCCCAAGCTTTATTGCATTGTTTACTGCAGACCTGCCGTTGCAACCTCAATGCTGTATTTCTCCAGCCCTTCTTCTAATGCTGATGCAGCTAAAAAAACTTCTATTTAGGCAGAGGATGAAGAGGAAGAAGGGTGCCGAAGGGCATTAAAAGATTTTGTAAAAAGGACCTCCTTTGTCAGAGGCTACTGAAGTATGTTTGTACACAAGTACAAGTTTAGCAGCTAACCATTCAACAGTCATGGCAGTTGAAAAATAATAATAATTAGCAATCAAGAGGTGAAAACAAAAACTTGAAAACAAAAGTGAGAACATCAATATGATAGCAATAAAACAAAATGAAAAGAAATCATACTGAAAAGGCTGCAGAGCAGTAGCTGGTTGTCCTTGCAGAGAGCGTTCCGCAGAGTGTTTTTTCAGGCTCTGATGGAGGGGCAGGTTCATGTAGCAGCATGCTGTCCTTCGGCTTATAGAATGACAAACTCCTGTTGTTAAATTAAATTGTACATGGTGATGAGCCATACGGCCAACACTATTGTCGTCGTCGTCGTCGTTATATTTATTTGTTGTTGTTACATTTATTTTTATCCCACCTTCCTCCCAAGATTGGGACTCAGGGTGACTTACAGTTTAAAAGAGCAAAACAGTTAAAAATACAAAAAGTGAACATTAAAAATAGAATTAAACTAGTACACCCTAGTTCTCTAATGCATATTTTTATAACACGTACTTACTCAAGCAAGATTGTTTCCACTTGTTGTTCACACTTTGCACAATCAAATGTATGCAGTGTCTGAATGACACACGAAAGCATTCTTTTCACCTTCCCTATGCAGTCTCATAGTATTAGTACTCCTTGGATATAATTTTTGGATGGGGATGTATATCTTCACAATATACACTTCCTGGGGGAAATCCCCTCAGAAAACTCCGTGGAGTGCACTATTCAGTTTTCTGAGAAGGGCAGCTTTCACTGGTGTAGGGACGGGGGAGATGAGGGAGGTGCGCCCCCAGCGGCAATTTTTGGGGGCACCGCTGCTCCTTGCCTACCCTCCCCGGCATGCTGTAGCCCAGCCCCTTGACATGGCCACACTCTTGAGTGATGTAGACACGTCCTGCCCAATGTAGCCACACCCGCACAACGTAATCACGCCCCTGCGGACCATAGCCACGCCCCCATGATGTAGCCACACCCCTGCCCATCTGCCCCCCCGCCCCCCCGCATGCACTCCAAGGTATGCTCCTGACAGTTTTTAGCATTTTTTTTGAAAAGCCCATGTGTGTCACTCTCATGAGTGTGAGAATGAGACTGTCAGGAATTTCTTCCTGCTGGGCCGCAGCCAGCAAGGGAGGAGAGAAGCCAGGAACACTTGGGGAGTCTGAATATACCAAACACCAGGAAAACCGAGCCAGATCAAGGTCCAGTCCAAAGGTTCAGGAGGCAGAGATCTGTCTGGAGGGCTTCAGGGAGGAGGAGACACAAAGGTTGTGAGGGCTTGCTAATGATTTGCTGCAAGCAAGGAGCAGCCCCTGTGAGCCCGTGGTACACGTTATTGTTTCCTCAGCCTAGTCCAAGCAGCCTCCTTCTCAGCAGCCCGTTTCAGCCTTCTGTGTGATTGAGGGCTGATGGGCACAGCTGGCTGCCACTCCTCTGCATCACTGCTGGTTCCTTTTCCGTCATGAGCTGGCTGGGCAACTCAATCTCTGTTTGACCTTCCAGTGCAGGGGATGTTTGCAGGTTGACTTGCTCAGTCACTGGCTCAGCCCCCTGCACAATCAGTTGCTCCTCAATCACAGCATCATTATCTATCACACTGACTGGAGAAGTGGTGCAGGTAGTGGTGGAATATTGGCAGTAAGGGATTGGAAGACAGGGTTCCCACTGTCTGAGTTGTAGGCAACCACACCAAAGTGGGGAGCCAAAGAGTCAAGTCAAGGTCTGACCCTTTCTGTTGTTGAAAGCAAGTGTCCAGTCTTTTGAAGAAGAGTACCTCCATCCCCAGATAACTTTTTATGGTCCAGAGAAAATGTTCCATCATGTAGCCCTGATGCTACGTGAGCTAGTGGCACACAGCAGTTATGGATTTATAGCAATAATATCTGCTCCTGAATTCCCAGATATAGGCATCATCTGCTTACAACATTTCCTTCTCTAGCCCAAGAAAGCAATCAGTTGCACAGAATAATTGGATGTGGGGAAAACTCACCCAATATAAATAATGCCAAAGAAGAGACGTTTCCCAAATGTGTACTCAAGGCTGGTGACTCTGATGTTAATTGAGGTGATGAATCCACCCTTGATTTTAGTCTGAACTTTAAAAAAAAATTGTCCAAGGTGCTGAACCAGTTCTGGGAGTAGGACACAACACCCTGGATAGCTACGTTTAAGTCTGAGCTGACGTATGATGTAGATCATCACCTTGCTAAGATAGCCACCTCAGGCTTTACCACAGATGTACATTTTTTTAATGGAGGCTTTAGAATGCAGCTGTTTGGATGCAGAATTTGGATTAATGTTGTTGTCAAGTCATTTCCAACTTAGGGCGACCCTAAGTTGGGGTTTTCTTGGAAAGATCTGTTCAAAGGAGGTTTGCCTCTGCTTTCCTCTGAGGCTGAGAGAATGTGACTTGCCCAAGGTCACCCAATGAGTTTCCATGGCCGAGTGGGGATTCAAACCCTGGTCTCCTGAGTCATAGTAGAATGCTGAAACCAGTACACCATACTGGCTTTCCATTGGATTAATTTACTATATATAATTTTTTTTAGTTCAGCATGCCCAAGACTGCTTATTACCAGTGATGCATTCTAACTCAGTGGCCTCAGAGGTGATATCTGTGTTCTTCTACTGAAATATTTTATCTTTCAGCACAAAAGCAGCAGGTAGAGTCTCTCTGCTTTAAAACCTCCCAGCTCTTCAAGCTCCCTCTGTATCTAGGACAGCTGCATCGGTAAACCAGAGCTAAATTGAAGCCGAGTCACAGTGGGTTTCATCCTTGGTTGGGGAAGAATTAATTTTTCTGGTCACATCACTCTCTTTAAACTGTAATGAGGCCTCAGACTTGGCATCAATCCCTGATGGGTTAAGCAGGTGTAGGATTAGGAGACGGGGTTGAGGGACTAGAAGTAGAGCGTGAGATGTTATGCTCTAACAGCAAGCCAGTTTGGATTAATGTGCTGCTGAGCATTGAACTGCAGTCCTCAAGAGACTGTGAGTTCTCATGCAAATAGGTATTATTGTGTCTTGATTGTCATAATCATCGTAATTATTATTTTGCAAAGGGGAGGGGAGTGGGTGCTGTTAACAAGCAGTTAACTGTTTGCAATCCTTTGTGCTAATTGCCATTGCATCTCTTGCTATGCTAAGAAAGTAAAAGTCTACACATTTGGGCGACCTTTTTAAAGGGACTGGGTTACTGTGGATGTAATAATCTTTTCCTAGGCATGGCAGTATTTCTGTCTCTTTGCTTAACAAATCTGTTCCCTGCAATGAATAGCTGGGGTGAATGAAGACGCTAGGTTTCAAAGGTTCTGATAACAAAATACAGTCTACCCTTCACATCTGTGGGTTTCACTTTTGCGGATTTGATTATTCACGGATTATTTGCTGTCAGCTCTGTTGCTGCCCTATGCCAGTTTTAATAGCTTTGTGAGACTGAGAAACTGTGAATGTGGCTTGTAAGTCCCTGTTAAAAATGGTGTGGGGCAGCAGTGGAGGTGGCAGTAAGCCCCTCCAGCCACCCACTTCTGCCTTGTGAAAGAACCTTGATGCCTCAAAAGGAATCCACGGTGGGTTGAATATGGTGATCATACTTTTTTTGTGTTAAATATGGTTTGGGAGGGCCTAGAGTTACTCATGGTTTTTTCACTTTAACAGGGGTCCTGTGCCCCTAACTCAAGTGAACGTGGAGGGATGACTGTAGTCCAATATGAAGAGGACAGTTAGGACTGTCAGAACAGAATCTTCTGATGGCATCGTTCGTTTGAAGGGCTGTGCATTCCAAGTTCAGACTAAAAAAAAAATAACCAGAAGTAGGAAGAGAATGAGGTTTGAATATCCCTATCAACAGTTAGCACCTGGACAGCGGGCTGAACAGGCGCTCAGATCACCTGGACACAATCTCCTCCACCTAGTTAATTGCATTCCTGTTTAAATTACAACAATGATTTACGAATCTACATCTACATATGTACATTATCAGGAAGAAGTAAATAAAATTACGATTGATACGGACAAAGTACAGTAGTTACAGAGTAGTTTTTCCACTTGACATATCCACTGACATTAAAGTGGAATGCAGGGTGATTCAGGGCAGATAAAAAAGAAGGATTTCTTTACACATAATACAATTAAACTGTGAAATTTGCTTCTACAAGATGGAGCAATTACCAACAACTTGAATGCCTTTGAAGAAGGAATTAGAACATTCATGGGCAAAAAATGCAGCCCACAGCTACTGAGGGACTTGAGGCAGGATTGATTTTAGTGCAAACTGCTTGCAAGCCAAACTAGAAGGAGAAAGCTGTTGTACTCAAGCTTTGATTGTGGGATATCCAGAGCTGGTAAACATTACTTTTGTGGACTATCGTTTCTGGGATTCTTGGAGCTGCAATCCCCCCTTCCAAAAAAACGAAACAAAACTCTGGAGCACTTATTTGCCCCTGCCATAATTTGGATAGTGCACCAAATAAATCTTTGGACCAAACATCAGAGCTCATGTAGAGTTCTTAAGTGGGTCTGTTGTTGTTTGCCTTCAAGTAATTTCTGACTTAACAGTAACTCTAAGGCATACCTGTCGCAGAGTTTCATGGCAAGATTTGTTGAAAGGGGATTTGCAACTATCTTCCTCTGAGGCTGAGAGAGTGTGACTTGCCCAGGGTCACCCGGTGGATTTCCTTGGCTGAGTGGGTGGTCTGAATCCTGATCTCCTGTAGTCCAAGTCCAGCAGTCAAACCACTATACCCTACTAGTTCTCTTAGTGAGTTGTCTACACCAAGTAAAATGAAAATCAAAATGTACTGAGGATAGGAGCAGTACGGAACAAGTGGGTTTACACGACTCTCTTTTCAGTTGTTCCAGCCCTGCCCCTCCTATTTCATTGTAAGCTGGACATTGAAAAGCAAGATAGTTATCTTCAAGTGATACTCCCCAGCCTGGAATCTTGGCAGAAATGGACACTTCTATTTGGCAATGATTGCCTTGCCCCGTGCATATTTGTCCTTCCTTTGTAAATGTAGAGTGTACTTGTGCATGCTTGGCTAGGTAAAAGCTGAAGCCTGGAATGTTAACAGCATGCACTGTGACAAAGGCTCTTTCATCGCCACTGTTAACCGACATTTTTTGGACTGTAATCTCCAACCATGCTATCTGAGGATGATGGAGGTTGTAGTCTAACATATCTGGAGGGGACTAGGTTGAATGAGGGTGTTCTGCAAGCATGCTCTGCAATAACTGTCAACACCGACTAAAGTTTCCCCTATATAAAGGATGATAGTATGTTGTTTTCTGTGAAGGCTACATTATCTTACTTGGTGTTCTGTTAAGCTCTTTTTTATGTTCACATCCCAAGTGAGAAATTTTGTGCAACTGAATTCAAAATTTTCTCCTACATCGACTTTCATGGGTTGTGGCATGATTCCTGTAACATGAAATAGGGCTATAAAGCAAACACAGTTGCCTGTGCAAGTCAGAGTTCAGAGGTCGACTGTGTAAACCCACGTATGCACATCTTTGCCTGTGCTAGGTTTCCATAGTATAATCTCATACCTTGCAGTAAAGCCCAGTTGAACTCAGTTCAACTTAACTAATGAGTAGAGGTATACAGGATTGGGCTAACTCATGACAGCATTGACTGTGAGTCCATTAATTAGCCAAACTGATGCTAATGTTCAAGCTGCTTTGTAGCTTCAGAGTGGAATACCTTAAGGATCATCTGTACACCTTAAAGTATCTGTGTATCTTAAGGTATCTGGATGCCTTCAGGACTATACAGCTCCACTGCTGCAGCAGCCCCACGGCATGCCCTTCTGTTTCTAGGCACAGTTCTAAATACTGGTTGTCACCTATTAAGACCTATACAGTGTAGATCCAGGTTATCTGACAGATCATATGTCCTCGTATTACCTTGCCTGAACCTTTAGATTCTCAGAGGAGGACCTTCTCTCTATCTTGGCACACTCACAGGTATGGCTGGTGGAGACACAAGATAGGATCTTTTCAGTGGCTGCCCCTAGACTCTGGAAATTGCTTTTTAGGGAGATTGGAATAGCTGATTGAACTCGGTTCTGTTTACTGTTGGGTCACTTCAGTGTCACCAGAAACCTTTTCTATTCTTCTAGAGATTTTAAATGGCAAATTTTATCTGTGATTCATTTTTAAAGTTTTGTGTATCTTGTTGCTGTAACATTCACTGTTTTTTAGGTGCTGCTGTTCTGTGGCATTTGTCTTCCACACTATACTCACATTTTATTGCAATTTTTTTTAATTTTTAATTTTTAATTTTTTATTATTTATCCTTTATTTATTATTTTTTTTCAGTTTTTTAAAAAAATATACTTTGAGGCCCACCCTTGTGAGTAACTTTTGAAGGGTAAGAGATAAATATGTAAAATAAACCAAGCAGTCAAGAATAACAGATACGTGGAAAATTGGTGCCTTTTATGGATACATGAGCGCAATGTGGTATAGTGGTTTGAGTGTGGGTTATAACCCTGGAGACGAGGGTTTGATTCCCTGCTTGCCATGGAAAACCACTGAATGACGTTGGCCACGTCCCACATTCTCAGCCCCTGAAACCCTGTGATAGCTTCATCTTAGGTCACCATAAGTTGGAAATGACTTGAAGGCACATAGCAACAACAGCAACATGGATCCATGGGTGTATCTATATCTTACATATGGATATACAGGTATATCTGTGCCCTAGGCAAGATGCAATGATGTCAATTTTATTTATTTAATGTACATTCTGCTTCTGTTCCATATGGGATGCAAAGCAACATCCGAAGGTCACCAGCTTGGAGAAGGCTGACCCAGATCTTAGAAATGTTACTTTTTTGGATTACGGCCCTCAGAATCCCCAGCCAGATGCTAGTTTCAGGCCCTTTTCGCATGGCATTTTCCATGCGAAAGAGGGCCTAGAGCATCGCACAATTGTGAGGAGCGATCTGCACGATTGCGCAACGCTCCAGGGGCCAGCAGGCACTGATCACGCACCTTTTCATTTTCGGCTAGAAGCCAAAAATGGTGTGCGATCGCGCATTGCTCCCGGGCCCCGCACACACTTACCTGGCGTGCGGAGCCTCCGGAGCCGTGCCGGCCACGCTTCCTGCCCCAGCGCAGCCTGGGAAACTCCCAGGCTGCACTGCGGAAGGAAGAGGTGGGGCTCTCATGCAAGCAGGCAGCTCATGTGGAGCTGAAGCAGTAGGGACGCGAGAGCCTCTCGCCAGAGGCTGCTCGCGTGATCCCCGCACCCCAGCGCTGGAAGAAGGTAAGATGCAGAAAGGGCCCCAGTGTTCTGAGAACTGTAGTCTAAGAAACTAGTAATTCCAAGATCAACATTGGTCTAGTTGTTGGGTCTTAGATGTAGACTTAGACTTCCTTGGCGTAAGGAACTGTAAGATCAAGGACTTGTTTACTGTGAAGGTCGGGGTGAATCATGAGCATATCATTTTCCTGTCGTTGTAGAGGTATCTGTGTAGCTAAAAAGGACTGCATAGCTGTGCAGTAGGAAAGTTCAAGTAGAAATGTGATATATACTGTATTGTACTAAAGCAAACTGATTCTCATAGCTGTTCGAACTAGATTTCATCTGTGAAACTGGATCCACATACCCCTTGTCTTGAGCCAGTCTAGTATCAGAATGAAGGCCCTTCAAGTGAAGATTGTGAGGTTCAGTTCTACCTCCACAATGGTATTTAAACACACATATCTTTTGGAAAAGAACTAAGAACTAGTGGAATGGGCTGTAGGAATGATAAAGAGAAATAGAATCCCAGAGACTGTGTTCTGATTAAAAAAATGGCTGGCCTCCCACTATCTTCTTCTACCAGTGTCATTTGAAAAAATGCTAATTCTGAGTAATCTTTCTGTGGCTGCCCCTTTCTCCGCAGGATGAAGAATTAGTTCATTTAGAAGGCAAGTGCTGTCCTGAATGTATTTCAAGAGGTGGGCCTTGTGTTTACAAAGAACGTACCAAAGATGTAAGTAGCCAGATAATATGGAACATGTAAAACTTTCATGGTAAATAAACATATAGGTGGATACACATCTGAAGAGGAGATACTAGCATAAAACAAAAAGCTGTATAACCTGACCCGTTGGAGTTGGAAAAGTTATTGCTTTGTACTACAGCTCCCAGAATCTCCCAGCCACTTCACCACTGCCCCTGTCATGGTTGGCAAATTTTGGGAATTTTAGTTCAAAGAATGTTACCATCTTCTGTGCGTGTGATGTAAATATAGAAGTTCTATCGGACTGAACACAGACTCCTTTACTACAAGAATGTGCATTCCATTTCTTTTCCTCGTTTTTATTTTATAGCAAGTTTCTAGAGCTTAAGCGAGAGATTGCAGGCAAATACATATATACTGACCAATAAAATCTTAAAAATAAGAGGAACAGATGAAATCTTAAAAATAAGACGAGCATTTGGTTGCCAGGGACCACAGCTTCCATGCACTGTGGGTACCTTTTTGGCCATTACAGCAACTAGCTAGATTAGGCTGCAGTCTTTCACACTCTTACAGGAAGTAAGTCCTGTAATATGAATATATGAGTAGAGTGGGTAAACATGCATAGGGTGCAAAGAACTCAGTGGAAGCCATCATATGCTTAGTTAGCCCTTATCTACCCTGAGAGCTTTGCTGAGCTCTCAAAATCTGCTTCTTGGTCATGCTACGGGTGCCCCCAATATTTTGGGCTTGTGGGCATGTTGGGAAAAATGAGAAACCATGACAGGTGTGTGCCCGTTCAAAATGGCTGCTGTGGGAAGACGGCTCATCACAGAACAATTATTGTGGATGGCCTGGTCAGTTGTTGAAGACAAGGAAGGACATTTTTGGCAGAGGTTTCGTCTTAGATTCAAATTTGTAGAACAATCCAGCGTGGAAGGGAGTCATTCAATTGGTGGGGCACTATGGTAAGCCTTTGTGGGCAGTATGTACCAGAAGACACCATGTTGATGGGTTCAGTGGCTGGAGTGTGTTAGAAATCTCTCAGTCTCTCTATCACTCCCCCCCCTCCCCTCATTCCCAGCTAGCTAGTTATTATCTGTCTGTTGCAGAGCTTAGAAAATATTCTTTCTAGAAATACAACTGTCAAAACACTTAGGAAATTCACTCCTAGCATTATGCACTTGCCTTACTTTTGTGAGCTATGAGAAGTGTCAGGGATCTTGCTTTCCTATTTAGTTTTCTCTACATGAATGAGCACTAGAAACCGATGCTAGCTAGCCCTGTCCAGGTGTTCCCTCCTCGTACATTCTCCCTTCCATGAAACAGGGGGTTGGGAGTGTGCTCAGTGGTCCCATCCCTTCTCTTGAATTCCCAGCAGCCCAGTTCCACTACCCTCTGCGTGTTGGGGATGGGAACAAGTACATGGATTGGCTACCTACAAGTTTCAGTGCATGTATAATCAGATTCCCTGCTTCAGCCCAATCTGAAGTCATCTAAAATAGTGGTTCTTATTCTTTGGTCTTTGCTTTGGACTTAATCTCCCAGAATTCTTAACTTTTGGTCTAGATGACTGGGGCTTAATGGCAGCTGAAGTCTAAAACACCCAGAGGACTAAATTTTGAGACTCATTGATTGAAAGATGCCTTGTCGCTAATGCCACATGCTCCACTCAGCAGTCATTCAGAGCTGGGCATACACTGTCATGGCACCTCCTATGTGGCATGCTCTTTCATCAGAACTTTGATGTGCTCAAACTGCCCTTAGATTTTGGTGGATATTACAAGCATATTTATTTCAGTAAGCTTTCCCTGCATAGTCCAACACAACGTCTATTTCTTGGACTCGGCAAAGAAATTGTGTTTGTCTTCACTGAGTTGGTATATTGTGTATATTTTAAATTTCATGGATGTTTTAAATGTATGGATAGAAGCAGTGTATAAATATTTGCAATTGACTAAATGAGTAAATACCTGCAGAGTGTACTGAAGGCAAAGGAGCTTGTTTAGCAGGTGGCACGGCCACAGAACCTGCATCAAGTCTGCAGTTGTACCCCAAAGCTGCTTTAGTATTAGGAAACTCCCATCTCTCTCCCCACCAATACTGCTGCATGTCTGGCCCTGTCCAAAATGCAAAACTGGCCATTTCTAACATCGGTTCCTTCAGAGCACGAGTTTTAGATTCCACTCACTGCTGATAAGTTGTCTGTTTGAAAGTGAGATGCTGAGAGTGACTATGTTCTTTTGTCAACTTCCCTGATGGCACAGAAGGAAAAATCAAGTACCACCAAGGCAAGGAGCCAAGATAGCCAAACTTGCAACAATCTGTAGTATATGAGCAAAACCTCCAAAGGTTGTTTCCTATCCATGAGCTACTGATCCAGTTGGTAGGTATTGATCCAGGCATGAGGTCCATTGGCCACAGAGAGAGGTGGAGGGATTAAGACAGGGCAGGTATGCATCAGAAAGGCACAGCCAGAACACTTCAAAACTATCTTGAAACGCTTTCTCTTGATCGCTGGCCTTGTTAGAATGGGATTACCTTATTCAATAATTTTTATGGCTCCCTTCCTCCCAGACGTTTTCTGTTTTATTATAATTTGGAGGACTTCCCTTATTCTGGCAAATGAATGATGATATTACCTACTGCATTTGTACAACTGAATGGTTCCTAACAGCGTAATCAATACGAGCAAGGGGAAAAGATCAATTTTGTCTGAACTGTTACATCCAAGCCTTCATCAAAGCATTCGGAGGCAGGTTGGGCAATTCCGTTCTCAAGGCTGCAAAACAAGGCCAATTTAGCTTTTTGTCAAGGTGGGCTTGTGAAGTGTTTTTCTGTAAGGGAAAGGCTGTTCTGAAATCTGTTTGTGCATGTGCAGATTAATATTCATCCAGTTGCTGGAATTCCAAATCACCAAGTATAGTAATTTCCACAGGTAGGACTGTGCTACAGTGCCTATCTCACCACTCCCAGGACTCGGTTTCACAGCAATAGCCTCCCCTCCACAGTCATTCAGTGGCTGGTGAATTGCTGGGGAGGATTGGGGAAGCAACTCTGCCTATGAAATCTTAGATGATGTATTCGTTCCATGTCTGGCTATGTCTCTTATCCTCCCCAACTCCACCTGCCACTGAATAGCTGATATAGTGGAGAGAAAGTCCTGAATCCTGCTGGTTGTTCTTTCCCTGGGCTGTGCAACAGTGGCAAGAGAAAGCAGACAAAATGTTGTGCCTCTGAGCAACCTTCTTTTGCCAGTGTCTCCACATCAGCCGCACTTAGTGGACTATATAGTCAGCATAGTACACCGACAGCATTCTGGCCATGACCCTGTAGAACAGGGGTGGGAATCATGTAGTTCCCCAGATGTTGGTGGACTGAGGCCATTTCATGCTGTTATCATGCTATTATTCCACTTTCAACATCCTGTGGAATTCTGGGGTTTGTAGTTTACTGAGGCCAAAGAGTTCTCTGGCTGAGAATTCTAAATGCCCCTCCCTAAACTGCAAACCCCAGGATTCCATAGGATGCTGAAAGTGGAATAATAGTACTATTAACAGTGTAGTGCAGAAATAACCAGTGAGTCCTGTGGGAATCTTTGGTTGTTGCAGGGTGAGGAAAAGAATACCAGCCCCTGAAATGATCCTAGAAAAGACGTATGTTGGATACGCTGGCATAGCGGGGGCTGGACTAGATGGCCGTTGTGGATCCTTTCTAGCTCTGTGATTCTATAATTCTGTGTTGCTAACAGGATTCCCACCATTGTAGCCAGTTGGATTTTGTCCTTCTGCTCACAAACTCTATGGCCCTTTCTGCAGCTTACCTTTTCTTGGCGCTGGGGTGCGGGGATCGCGCGAGCAGCTTCTTGCGAGAGGCTCTCGCGTCCCTGCTGCTTCAGCTCTGCAGCCACTGCCTGCGAACGAGCAGGCAGCATGAGGTCTCCTCCTCTTCCTTCTGCAGCGCAGCCTGGGATTTTCCCAGGCTGCACTGTGGCAGGAAGCGTGAGCGCTGAGGCTCCGGAGCCCCGCACACATGGTAAGTGCACACAGGCCTTGGAGTGATCGTGATCGTGCACCATTTTCGGCTAGAAGCCGAAAATGAAATAGTGCGCGATCGGCGCCTGTCAGCCCCAGCAGCGTCGCGCAATTGTGAGGACGTCATGCGGACGGCTCCTTGCAATTGCGCGACGCTCCAGAGGCAATTTCTCATGGCAAATGCCGTGCAAAAAGGGCCTATGTTTGTGAAAACATGGGGAATTGTTTCCAGGGTGAGATGTTGAAGTGAGGAGAACTGCTCATACTTCTTTTACAACTCTAGGCACACAATAACACTTCTCTGAAGAGGGGGCATTTAGGTAATTTTGAACTCCATTCTGGACATAGTAAGATAAGATTCATACCTCCCTTTAGGAGGCATCAGTGCTCAGATTCCCACATTCATACCTCCCTTTATGTATTGCACCACTCGCTCCAAACGTGGCAAGCCAGTTATGCTCTCTTTGGGGACCCTCCCATTCATTCTGCTGAGGGGGCCCATTCATCTCTGCACTGAAATCCTGCCTTGATGGTACCATGGACTTTTCCAGAACATGCCAATTCAGTAATAGTAACAGTAATGCTATTTCTAAGAAGCCAAACTTACAGAAATTGAACACCAGGTTCAAATCATCACTCAGCCATAAGGCTAACGTGTGTGGAGGGTGAGTGAGAAGAGCATGCTGGCTCTCACCCTAATCCGTCTCACAGGATTGTTTTGAGGCCCTCTTGTAGGAACAATACACTGTGTGAAGACACGGGAGAGAATCTTCCCCACTGTGGCACCCCACTTGTGGAATGTCTGTGTCTTAGCCTGTTTTTATTCATGCCTAATTGATTCATTCCAAACTATACACGCATATGGTTTTAAACTGCTGGATTTTAAAGTGTTCTGATCTTTCACATCTATTTTTCTGCTTAAATTGTTTAATATGCTGTTGAAATTATTTTATTCTTTGATTTTTAAATTGCTTAAGTTGTATGCCCTCCTGAAAGCCAAGGATATAAAGTGGGATGTAAATGTTTTCAGAAACAAGCAAACAAAATGGAGGGGCGATATCTAACCATAAATGTAGTCCTGAGCGAAATCGAAGACCAGTGAATAAATAGCACTGAAAAGGCCCGTTATTTAAATCACCTTGAATGTTTTTTTCAAATACAGAGTGGCAAAAAATGGAAGGAAGGCCTGTGCAGTGAATGTGAATGCCGGAACTCTGAAGTGGTTTGCTATGCTCAGTCTTGCCCAACTTGTCCCTCAGGCAGTGTGGCTGTCGCTGTGCCAGGAGAATGTTGCCCTCAGTGCAGACCAGGTATTTTTGCTTGATCATTAAGCTTTTATTGATCTCTTTAGATTCCCAAACTACTTTTCTATCCTTGACGCCTTGTGTTTAGAAACTTAGTTTAAAACAGGTACCTTTTGTTTGGAAACGAGTAACTAAAAAAATTTTTTTCTTAATTATTGATCAAAAGGGGAAAAAAGTCTCTGCTTGGTCAGATTGCTAAATTTTTGGCTGGATAAAAGAAGAAGAGCAAAAAGTCTTCAGCCTCCATACATACTGACAATTTGGCATATGCTTCCTGAAAATGAATTTACTACATTGGGTTTCATCATTGTAGGTCTCTGTACTGCCTTCCAAGAGCTGTCAGGAGTGCTGAGTGGTGCTGTTAGAGGCTTAACAAGATAGTGGATGAGTTCCATGTGGTTCATCCAGTAGTGGCTGGTAGCTAATAGTGAATCTGGGCTGGGTTTTTATCTGACATTTAAAGGATCCAAGGAAAGGATAACACCCTTATTTTGGAAACGGTGGTCAGCATTTTAGATAGCTCTTTCGTAGAATCTAGAGTGGATTCCTTACTCTTCTTATAGCTATCACAGCATCTACTGTATTTGCTGGCATATAAGACTCTCTTTTGTTTCCTGAAAAATACTGGTTGAAAATAGGGTGCGCCTTATACACCAATGTGTCTTATACACCGGCAAAGAGTGTTTGCCGGCATATAAATACGGTGTGTCTTATACACCAGTGTGTCTTATACACTGGCAAATACGCTTCTCTGTTTTGTAATGTGACAAACAATGTAGATATTGTTCTTTAAGAGGGAATTGATTTGGTGGTGTAACAGTTTAAATGTTGGTCTAAGACTCTGAGAGACCAGGGTTCAAATTTCCATTCAGCCATAGAAACCCACTGGGAGACCTTGTGCAAGTCATATTCTCTAAGCCAAAGAGGAAAGGAATAGCAATCCCCCAGCCACTGAATAAATCTTACCGAGAAAACTCTATGAGAGGTTTGCCATAAATTGAAATTGACTTGAAAGCACATCTTGTCAACAAATAAGTTTCTTGCAAGCACTTTTACCTAGATGCCTGCCCTTTTGTACCCAATTTTCTTGAATATATGCATTTCTATATGAAATATTTCCTAATGTCTGCAGTTTTCCCATGTATTTTTAATCAGAGAACTGCAGTGCAAAATTTGGAAAAAGCAGAAAAAGCAAAACACAATTCAGTGCTAGTTCACATACTATTTAAGGAACTATGAATTAGACTGGATTGTATTTAAACATTAACCAACACACACAGACACACACGCATGCGTACATGTGTGTATCCACATGTGAATGTGCACGCGAGCGTGCACGCATGCACACACACATCTTCCTCACCTAGAGCACTCCCAACATTCCCTCACATCTGTGGATTACAGAGGAAGTAGTGCTCAGCAAGCTACTTTCCAGATAAATCTGCCTGTGACCACTGATTTTTTCGTTGAAAATCTACTTCGAGAACTACAAGAAAGCAGTATTTGCAAACTTCTATTGCTGCAGGACATGACTGGCTTCTTCTCATGGATGAATGTGTGTGTGTGTGTGTGCGTGTGTGTGTATGAGAGTGTGTGTGTGTGTGTGTGTGTGTGTACATGCATGCACTCCGTCATTTGCTCCCATGTGCTGAAACAGATTGCTGTCTTCCTCACAACAGGTCAGTGCCATTCAGATTGCTTGACCTGCTCACGGTCTTTTGATCGCTGTGATGCCTGCCACGATCCTACCAAGAAACTGCAGGACGGGTGGTGTGTAGCCAGCTGTGGATCAGGATTCTATGAGGATGCTGAGCTTTGCTTAGGTAACATCTGCCTCTAGCCTTCTCCCCAATGTTTAAGTGCACCACCATGCCATGTAGAAGACACTCAGTGTTGTCTGATTTTAAGCACTAAGGAGGACTGAGCCTAGTTAGTATTTTCATGGGAGATCATGAGGATTCTTTTGGTAGGGCTGGGAAAGAATGCTGCCTGAAATCCCAGAAAGCTGTCGCCAGTCAGAGTTGACAATAATGGGCTAGATGGTCTGACTCACTATAACACAGCTTCCTGAGTTCTGGTTCTTGTTCAGAGGATGGTGGCTGGGGGCAAGTGCTCACTACTTTTCAGTCCTGAGTCCAGGAACATGAGAAACTTCATGCCATAAATTCTTTTCATTTATTTAAAAATGTACAACCCTGACATTGATCCCCAAGGTAGTTTGCAAAAGGCAGTTCTCTTTGCATTTAAAAACAGAAAGGATTAAAAGACATAACAAATCAATCAAAATGATAACAACAACAACAAAAAAATCCCCATAACCAACAAGATTTAAGCATACTGAAAGTCTAATGGAAATAGGGATAACACAGTGAAGTCGGGTTACTGGAAACATCATATAAGCATATCTTTGAGTAGTTCTGTTCTTGATTATTACTACCAGAATTTCCCAGTCAGTGTGCCAAATGACCATGTTGGATGGGAGTTTGTAGTCCAAAAACCTGCTTTCCCAAGCTCTGTTGCAAGTTAGTTTATTCACCTTTAAATTACCAGCCTTGACTGGCTAAACACTGCTCAAAGCTCTCATAGCTAGTCCAGTATTTTCTCAGCTGTGCTCGTATCTCTTGTCACTTTTTAGGTTCCTGATAAGCAGCTGAAAGGCCACATCAGGGACTGAATAGATGGTTACAATCCACAGCAGGGAAATTTAGGCCAAAGTCTACGAGTTGTATATTCCCATTTTATAAGATATTCTTTCCTCCCTCTCTGTTTTTTCCAACTCTGGCTTTGGCAGCCTGCAAGGAACCATGCTCTACTTGCCATGATGGGTTTACATGTACTTCGTGCCAAGATTCACTGCTCTTGAAGGATGGCCAGTGTGTGACATCATGTGGGGAAGGATTCTTCCAAGGCCCCCTCCAGTGTACAGGTAACTTCATTATTATTGGTATTTGGACCCAACTGTACACCTACGTGCTATCTAATGTTGGATCATATTGGCTGTCCATACTTGATTGATCAGAAGCAACCCACACACAAATAATTTATGGGCAAACAAATTGAGACGCAATCCAAACAAAGCGAAGGTTGTCTGATTAGCTGAGAACCCACTTGGGGGTGCAACTAACTCTGGGTGGGTTTGTACCTTTGTCTGAGGAACCAGGTTCAGAGCATTGCTCCTGGAGGCCCAAGTAGCCCTAACAGCACCTCTTTCCAGCTTTAGCTGGTGTACCAGTGCCCCTTCCTAGGAAAAATCAATCTGGCCATATTGATCTTTGCTTTAATCTCCCCTTGCTTAGACCGCTGTAATGTAGTTTACATAGGATTGCCCTTGAAATACAAATAGTCCATAATGAAAGAGGAAATTATCACAACTCAACTGAAATGATACACACACACACACACACATATACATGTACATACATACACATACATACATACACAATGAAATATATGTATTTATTGAATCTTTCAGGTATACTAAATTAAGCATGTCCAGATATGATAACAGATGAATGATAGGTTGTAAAACATTCAAATGTTAGTGAGTTCTGATTCAGGGTGGGTGGGGGGGCAAGATATAAATGAAACAAGTTATATACACACACACACACGCGCACACACACACACACACACACATTAACCGTAAGGAAGAAAACAGGGGCAGTGTATATATGTCTCTGTCTGTCTGTCTGTCTCTGTCTCTGTCTGTCTGTCTGTCTGTCTGTCTGTCTGTCTCTCTCTCTCTCTCTCTCTCTCTCTCTCTCTCTGTATATCTTAGCCATAATGAAGAAGATGGTGTGTGTGTGTGTGTGTGTGTGTGTGTGTATTCTCTGTGTGTGCACTCATACAGCTCTCACTATCTATCATTCTGTTTGGCTTCAGTCATTTTCCAAGTCTTGTGCAAAAGTTGTATTTGCCCTAATTGGCCACATTTCAACCATGGATTCAGCTTACCATTTGCTAGGGAGACGTAAATCCTTTGGCTAGAATGCATCCTGCAAACTGAGAGCACTTGCATGGGCTTGAAGTAACATAACTCATTTTCTTTCCATGATTCTGGTGTCCTTGGAATTTAGGATGTGTTTTGGCAAAGAAACTGATGTAAAGAGAGCTCACAGAGGCAGTGAGCAGGGGCTGGGCAGAATATTATGAGGGAAGCAGGAAAGGCCAGTTTCATCTGGGGCTTGATTTTTTTTTTCTAATTTGTAATGTTGTACTTTGCAACCTTATTTTTGTTTGCTAGGCCACATGTCTCCCTGAAGAATTTTTTTTTCTGCTTCTCCCATAATATTCAAACCCAGATGGAGATGACATGTTTGAGATACAGGACAGTTAAAAGGAAGCACTCTGCCACCCAGTGCAAGCATTAAGCTTTCAAATCCACTACTATGAATTGTAGGGATATCTGCCAACTTGATAAATTCACAACGATAAGACTATTGATGGCCTTACTGTTATGATGGCTAGATATTACCTCCAGTATTGAAGGCAACATGTCTCAGCATGTGAGTTCATGAACAGTGTGAGAGAGAGGGTGCAGTGGTGCTCATGTCTTGCTTGTGGACTTCTCATAAACAACTGGTGGGGCACTGTGGCCTAATTGTTAGTCTTGACTCAATGAAACTTGGTAAGTTAATACATAGAAAGTCAACATACCGTAGTGGTTTGAGTGCTAGACTGGGACTCCCAGAGACCAGGGTTTGGATGCCCACTTGGTCCTGGAATCCCAGTCAATAGCCTTGAGCAAGTCACACTCTCTTAGCCTTAAAGGAAGGCAGTGGCAAGACCCCTCTGAAAAGATCTTGCCAAGAAAATCCTTTGATAGGCTGGCCTTAAGTTTACCCATCGGAAATAGAAACAAAACCAAAGTCAGCACATATGTAAATTCCATTGGTTCAGTGGGTCTACTCTAGTTGGCACTGACAGCTGGATTTGGGCCAAAGGTGGGGTTTGTGTATTCTTCCAGCTGTTGTTGAACTATGCCTCCCAGCATTGCTCACTATTGACTGAGTTGGCTAGAACTGTTGAGAGCTGCAATCCAGCAACATCTGGATGGCTACACAATTGTCCACACCTGATTTATGCCAACATGAAGCGAATGACAGGATAGATAGGACTTTCGTCCGATCCAACACAACTCTTTTCTGTCCATAAGTGTGCTTAGACTTCTATTCTGAATTGTCCAAATCTGTCCAGAAGTGGACTTAACTCTGAATTTTCCATTTGGATGGTAAGTTTTCATGATGAGAACTACTGACGTAATACTTAACTGATAAACTACAAGTCCAAAGATTTTCAGTTCAAACCAGAAGTCTTAGCAGTGGAAGTAACATGTAGAAAGGAGAGCCATTTTCTCTTTAGCTTCGTTGTGTGTTTGATTTCCATACGTTTACAAACTTACATCCTGCGAAGATTGATATTCCCCAAGGGGGAAAAAAATCAATAGTTTTGTGCCTCTCATCTTTGAAACATTTGCAGTGAGGGCACACTCTCATCAGCCAATATTTGATGGCAAAACTCCCGCTCTTCTGGAGATTTCTCCTGGTGCAAGACTGCTTTGCACAAAGAGAAATTCCAAGTAGGAAAGAGTTGGTAAGTTAAATGTAGATATGGCAGCTATATGTACATTTGCTTGTCAGCATTTTCTGTAGTTTCCCCATTTCTTGTACAAGCCAAGTGGTGCTAAATGTGTGTAAATTGAAAATAGACAGTTTGGACCCTTGCACTGTTAGAGAAATTGACACTCAGAATTCGCCTTATCAGAGGCAACATAGCTGAAGACCACTTTGAGACTACATGGCATCTGGACATAATGTATATGACAAGTGCAAATTCTAGACATGACCTACCATTGAACCAAGTGATATTTTGGAAGCTATCATGATGAGCACTTTTTGGGTACTGATTGTGGACAGTTGTTGTTTGTCTTTGATAGTAATTGTGTAATTACATTTTCAATCACAGAATATTTGTTTGTGGTGAGGGAGGGTTGTGGTGAGGGTTGTTTGTGATTGGTAGGGAACAATTTACTATCTTACTATGTATACCCTTAATAAAAATATACTTTAAAAATGAAAATATGCAGGAGAATTGCAAGATATTGCCTAAAAATAAAGAACAGAAATGGACAGCACAAAGCCAAACCAATGGCCCAGTGCCCAGTGTCATACACCCTTTCTGCAACGCACCTTTTCATGGAGCTGGGGTGCGGGGATTGTGCGAGCAGCCTCCAGCAAGAGGCTATCGCGTCCCAGTTCCTTCAGCTCCACAGCTGCTACCCACTCGTGTGAGAGCCCCACCTCTTCCTTCCGCAGTGCAGCCTGGTAGTTTCCAAGGCCGTGTTGGGGCAGGAGGTATGAGCGCCATGGCTCTGGAGCTCTGCATGCACGGCAAGTGCGTGCGGGGCCCCAGAGTGATCCGTGATTGCGCACCATTTTCAGCTCAAAGCCGAAAATGAAAAAGTTCACGAGCGGCGCCTGCCAGACCCTGGAGCGTCGTGCAATTGTGAGTGTGTCGTGTGGACCACTCCTCACTTTTGTGCAATGCTCAAGGGGCCCTTTTGCATGGCAAATGCCATGCAAAAAGGTCCATAGTCACCAAAATGAAGAAGGGAAAGAAATCAAACACTGGTGGATACTTTGCAGCATGGTGGCAAGATTGTCTGACTTTCATCTCCCCTTTTAAGATGTTCTTCTAGCAAAAGAGGTTAATGTCTATGCTCATAGGGGAAGTATCTTCTCTGGTGGAATTTTACTTGTTTGAAAAATTCACTGCTCTTGTTTCTTAGGTTTTCTTTGGAACCATGAGGTTCTAGAAATTGGGCATCTTTGAGGGGTGACGGCTGGGATTCAAATTCTCAGCAGAACCCCTAGTTTGAACTTGATCAATACATGGGGTCATGTTTAGGAGACCCAAGTATCTATGGCAGAATCATGGTTATGGACTTGCCAAAATGTAGTAAACACATATTGTTGTTGTGTGCCTTCAAGTCATTTCTGACTTATGGTGACCGTAAGGTGAACCTATCGCAGGGTTTTCTGGGGCTGAAGGTGTGTTACATCACCCACTGCATATCCATGGCCAAGCGTGGAATCAAACCCTGCTCTCTAGGGTTGTTGTGCAGTGCTCAAACCACTACACCACACTGGCTCTCAGGAAATACGTATAGCATTTGTATATTGAAAGGGTGTAGTTTACGTGTTGGAGTAGTGGGTTGAGCATTGGACTACTACTCTGGAAAACAGAGTTCAAATTCTATGGAAAACCACTGGATGTCCTTGGGCAAGTAACATTCTTTCAGCTTCAGAGGCAAGGGTATCCCTCCTCTGAACTAATCTTGCCAAGAAAATCCTGTGATAAATTCACTTTAGAGTTGCCATGGGTCAGAAATGACTTAAAGGCACAAAACAACAAGAAATATTGAAAGGATGGTCTTTTCCATGTGGCTAAGCAGGAGGCGTTATCCTCGGTCTACATTTCTTGTGTTTTACATTTTCCTTCTCAGCTATTTTTGGGGTTTTCCAATTGGCAAGCCCCTCTTTCCTGCCCAGTAGAGCCCAAGATGGCTATTCATTTCACCTTATTATTGGTTTTGCAGCTCACTCATCTTGCATTTCATCCATATTTGCACTCATGCATGTCGATAGGCGAAAGTTGCTGGGAAATTTTCATCTACCTTTTCTCCAGGGAGCTCGAGCAATTTGCTTTAGTTCTGCCTGACTGCATTTTTCTGCATAAAAACAAAAGCCCACAGAGAAAGGGTTGTGTTTCAGAACTTGCTTGTAACTTGATTGTTATCTACTTCCCTCACCATGTGTGTTGTTTGGCTTAAGGCACAAGCAGAAGGGAGACAGATCAAACTAAAATGAATCCTCAGTCCTCCACCCTGTTATTGTGTGAACAGAAAATTATCATTTGCCACATGATAATTTCTGGAGATGTGTTTATTGCAAATGTGTGAGATGGCGGTCATCTGTACCCATCCTGTGAGATGGTAAGGGTCATTTTACCATGTGTCATCAGAGCTTGGAAATGTTGTTTTTTGAGACTATCATTTCCAGAATCCAGCATAGCAGCTGGCTGGGGGATTCTGGGAGATGTAGTTCAAAAAAGGAACATTTCTTATCTCTGAGCAATGTGCAGGCAAAATTCTGGGAAAGAAACTTTGTATTGACATCCTTCTCTACACTTAGCCATGTGTTATAGGCTGCTAGGTTTACATTTGGATACATACACAACTTGGCAATTTCTGTTGCCCTGTTTACTTTTGATTTCTTACAGATGTTTGCCTTCTATCTTTCCATCAAAAATGTCCAAAGCAGCTTACAAAAATCATTTCAAATAAGTGGGACGCTGCTGGCAGTTGAGGGGGGCTCACAACCATCTGTAAGTTGCAAGTGGAAGGAAGACCTTCCTTTGTTGTTGTTGTTGTTGTTGTGTGCCTTCATGCCATTTCCAATTTATGGTGACCCTAAGACGAATCTTTCACAGGGTTGGGGCTGAGAGTGTGTGATGTGCCTAAGGTCACCCAGTGGGTTTCAATGGCCGAGCGGGGAGTTGAACCCTGGTCTCCAGAGTTGTAGTCTAGTGCTCAAACTGCTATGCCACACTGGCATCTCTGCTGCCACTGGTAAAATACCTTCATAGAAATGTCCATTAGGGACATGGTAAAGGGCTTTCTCTGTGGTTACTCCCAGGCTTTGGAACTCCCTCCTTACAGAGGCTAAAATGGCTCTCTTATCGCTGTCCTTCTATCAACAGGTGAAAATCTTTCTGTTCTCACAGGCTTCTAGGAATTCAGCCTGTGATTTTACCAACATCTGTATGAACTGGCAGCTGAGGTTCAACAAGACCTCTGGGAAGAGGAACTCCATTCTGAGACATGCAGTTCCTTCCCTGCACCCATACCTACTCCCTCTGTCAGCCATGGATGCTATGAATATTAATTGTGCAGTTAATGTTCCTTACAGATTTCCAATTTCCCCTTTTTAATGAATTTATAGTTCTTTAACAGAAATGTCTGTCAAGGAAGAAAGAACCATGGCAAATTAGTTTGCACAGAGATCTCATTTGGGATGAAAGCTTGAGGGGAGTGGTGGAGGGGAAGATGATTAGAGGGAAACCAAGTGGTGCCTTCTTGGTCAAACGGGGGAAAAAAAAGAGAATCTTGGGATCAAGACGAAAATAGATCAGGTAACCCGTAGATCTTTTCCCCTCTTCTGTCCCATCTGTGACCATGTCCACAAACTTCAAAGCCCCCGTTGACATCTGAAAATGTCCTCCAGTGACTCCCATAGGATCACAGTTGCCTCGCCCTATGGTTACTCTGTGTGAGGTACAGAAGATGATTTCTCCAAGGTTAAGGGGAGGGGAAGATGCCATCTTTTGTGATATCATAACCTTGGGAAGACATTTCAGAAGGCAGGATGAGGGAGAAGGGAAAGAGGTGGGGCATCTGTCACTTTCAGTGACATCATCCTTTTAATGAATGACACAGTTCTTGGTCCTTTCTTGCCTCTCTCTTCTCTTCATTTCATCCAGCTCGTTTCTAGCATCCTAAGCTATGGCGGGTACTTGTCTGTGGCTTTGCCCTGATACTCTCGTAATGCTTGACCAAACAAAAAATGTTTTCATTCCTTCTCTTCCTAGAAGGAATTCCTTTTCCTAGAGGTCTTGTTGAACCTCAGCTACCAATGCATACAGATAACAGTAACATAATAGGTTGAAGAATAAATGATTCCTTAATAATATTTCCAGTACAAGCCTGCAGCAGGGTTTGTCATAAGCAAAGTAGGGAGAGTCTGAAGGCTAGGTTGTCTTTAATCCGCTGTGGCTGGTTTTAGCACGTGACTTCTCTGCTCAGCCATAGTTTTCACATCCTTACAAGAAGCCTACACAATATTGCCATCATTAAAGCGGAGTATGTGTGTGTATTGACAGAAAGGCAGGAGCCTTCCTCGTAGACTGTTTCTTAGCCCTGATACTCTTTGATTCTTCACTGCTCTCTTTCCATTGGCAGTTGAAGATCTCCTTATGTAAGCAGGACTTTGGTTGATTTTTTAAACATATGGTGAAACAGTGTTGATAGTGGTGTGGCGTGTTTTTATCCTATAAGTTTTTAGCTATATTTTAAACTGTTTTTAACTATCTGCTTTTAGTACTATTGTTCTTCAGTTGTTTTTTAAAAGTTTTTCAATATAACATTTAAGCCAACTTCTACAGTCAGCCCTCTATATTTTTTCAGCTTGACGTTCACGGATTTGATTATTTGTGAGTTTCTCCAACCACTCCCCCACTACCTCAAGCACTTCTTTTCTGGAGGAACCTTTTTTCCCAGTGGCTCTGATCAGGCTGTGGAACCCTCTAAAAACCTTTTTCTGGTGATTCTCCTGTTCCACCAGCCATTGCCTAGCCAGCTAAGGATTTCTCAGTACTACAAACCCTCTTCTGCTGCCCTCCCACAGCTGAGGAAAGAGGTGGGTAAGAGAGAGGGTCAGCGTGCTGACCCCACCTTCCCTTCCCTTCCCCTGACTTGGTTTAGACCCTGGGTGTCCATTCTTCCCACCATGCCTTAGTCCTCTTCCCACAGACACACACATTTTGATATTTGCAAGTTTTCGACTATTTCAAGGGTCTTGCACCTCTAACCCTAGCAAATGTGGGGAGCCAACTGTATTTTACATTTTGTAAGCTGCCTTGTGTCCCTTAGTGGGAAAAGGGCAGAGTAGAAATTCAATGAATGAATTAAATGACTCTAAATAATATAGTTATAGTATTGTTCCAGGTGTGTTGGACTGCAACTCCCATTGCCCCAGCATGCTATCTGGGGATGGTGGCATTGCAGTCCAATACATCTGGTACTTTGTACAGTATAAGCCTTGTCAGTGTCTCTCTCTATCTCTCTGTCTGTCCCCCTCCCCTTCTCCTCCCCTCCATTTCATTCATATTCCTCTTTCTTTGTGGTAAAAGTAACCCCATCATCTCTCAGGGAAGATCTAAGGCAGAAAGCAGCCGATGTTTCTGAGAAAGATCCCTCTTGCCAGCTCCGTTTCTATAGATCTATTTCCCTTTAGATCTTCAGTTACTTTACAGAACTGCACAGACAAGTGGAACAGAGACATTGCAGGGAAAATCAATAGTTGCTAAGATTCCCCCCCCCCCGCATTCCAAATTTTAAAGTAGACTGAGATAAATTGCCTCATGGTTTTCATTGTGGGCATAAGAGTTCACGACCTGCGCCTGATCAGCAACCCAAATTACATAGCTGCTGACACTGTATTCAGCCAGGTTAAGGGAAGGGAGAAATTTATTCCTGATGTGCCGATCAGAGACACTTGGAACTTTCTCCGTGTGATTGGCTTTGGGACAGATTAATGATCCCTGCTTCCCGAAGAAAGGTTTTGCAGATTAGGTCTGACAGTTCTCATTGTATTCTGAAGCAGATTTGCCAGCAGAATGTGGAAAGATTTCAATTGGATTGCTATCTTCCCTCTGTTTCTCTCTTGAAGATCTTCTCTGTTAGCAATCCCTCCATCCTTTTACTGTAGTCAGTCTAAAACAGAGATGGGAAGCTTCAGTGGATCTCGGACAACATTTTCTGCACCTGGGACTTTCTCGGAGCTGTGTGGACTGACAAAAATGTTCCAACTGGCCAAAAAGGAGAAAAAGAGCCAAAACTGAGAAGGAGCCAAAAAGTCACTATGGTTCTGAAAAACACGCCCCTCCTTTTTTTTGCTAAACAGTGTAGGAGGGACTTGCACCCTTTATAAAAGGTAAATTGCTGCTCCTGAAGGCTTCAAGAGAGGCATTTGCTCCTTTCGGAGCAAAAGAAAGAGCGGGAGTGAGGTTGCAACTCCTAACATCTTTCAGCCTTAGTTAAGTGACTAAGGCTACTGGTATTTGCAGTCAAAATGTGGATGATCCACATGATTCCTACCCCTCCAGTAATGGCAAGCTGGTTGTTCCAGGTGCCTGATATCTGGGTTACGCATCCAGGTGATAGCATGTGACCCAAACATGTTTTTGCCAGGTCTGAGAAGCTGTATTCCATTCAAGCCAAAAAAAACCAGTTTGGGGTTTGGGAACTCAATTAGGATTTATGCAGGATGGAGCAATCATGGAATCATAGAATCTTGTTGAAAGGGACCACATGGAACATCTATTCCAATCTCCTCCATGCAGAAGGAGCCAACTGAAGCACTCCTGAAAGATGCTCATCTAACATCCGTTTAAAGACCTCCAAAGATGGAGAATCTATCTGAAGCAGTCTATTCCACTGTTGAACAGCTCTTACATTAAAGTTCTTCCTAATGTTTAACTAGAATCTCTTTTCTTATAAGTTGAATCCATTGGTTTATGTTCTGGTCTCAGGAGCAACAGAAAACAAGCTTTTACCAGTTTCTACATGACATCCCTTCAGATATTTAAAGACAGCTGTCATGTCACCTCTCGGTCTTCCCTTCTTGAAGTTAAGCATACCCAGCTCCCTCAAGTTGTTCCTGATAAAGCTTGGTTTCCAGACCGTTGATCATCTTGATGATGCTGCATTGGAAACAATAATGTCTGCTGCTCTCCTTGCTGTTCTGCACCTAATATTTGCTTAACCTGTATACTTGAAAAAATAAAACACAGTAAATCTCCAAGGCTCTGCAGCCTCCATTATGTCAACTTTACAGGGCTCAGGAAAAGGGAGCCTGGAATCATATGTAGAGGCCATAGTTCATTCTGTTGAAGGCCTATTATCTTTTTATTCTACCAAGAATGACTTGATTATTCCATCTGCATACTAATTTTATCTGCACAATAATTTTAGGGAAGCATTGCAAAAATTAACAGTAAGAACTCTGCTTTTGAAGTGATGCATTAGCTTTCCTTTTGGACTGACTTTTGGTGACCCATGTTAGGATTCTAATTAGACTTAAGGTTATAATTCAGCATGATTCAGTTTTCTCCTCCCCCTCCCCCTCCCCCTTCTTCTTCTTCTACTACTTCTTCTTCTTCTTCTCTACTGGGGAATATATTTTATTTTAATTGTGTTTTTGAATTACAACCTGCCACAAACCCAAATAATAAGTCAACTTGCCTACAAGTTAAAGCAAGCACCCACATCTAAAATCTCTAAGGTTGCTAGTTGAAAAGAAGCTGGAGAGTTTGCTTGTTTTTCCAGCAAAAAGGGTACAGTTAACCACTGCAAGATCTGAAGCTATAAGTGAGTGACCTCAGTCTCATTTTAAAGCCATCTTGCAAGTTATCAGTTCAGACCTCTGACAAGAGTAATTGATTCCTCCCTCCATGGCCAGCTAGGTAGGGACAAAGAGAGAAGAGAGAAAGGGGAATGAAAAGGTGACTCGGAGAATGGGAGGAAAAAGGAGGTGTAAGAAAGAGAAAGAAAAGACAAGCAAATAGAGGCATTAGAGAGAGAGAGAGAGAGAGAGAGAGAGAGAGAGAGAGAGAGAGAGGAGGAATGGAGGACAAAGATGATGACAGGAAGGGGGGAATGTGGGGACAGAAAGAGAAAATGTAGAGTTGGAGACAGAACAGAAAGGGGGCAGCAGAATTGCTAGAGGAAAAGGGATGCTTAAGGAAACACGTGGGAAGAGAGAAAAGCAAAAGGCAGAAAGAGGGAGAGAGAAGGGGTAAAAGAAAGGGAGAAGAAAGTGTGTGGGGTGTGTGTGTGTGTGTGTGTGTGTGAGAGAGAGAGAGAGAGAGAGAGAGAGAACAGGGACAAAAAATAGGGAGATAGAGAGAGGGAAGAGGATAGCAGAAAGAGACGGAGAGAAAAGGGGTGTGTTAGAGAGAAAGTGAGGATGAGAGGAGCTGAAGTTGCAAAAAGAGGCAAGAGGACCTTCTGTCTGCATTGGGCTCTGTTCTTGCACATGACTGGCGTCAGCTCTGCTTGTTGCAAGTGTGCATCTCCTGACATCCTATCCCCAAGGGTGAACAGCCCAAAGCAGGAGAATAGTTTGTGCCTCTGCCTTAAGCAAAGAAAGGAAGGAGATCTTGCACACACCAGTGGAGTTTCTAAATGGATGCCATTTGAAAGACCATCCCAAGTTCAAGAGCACTTGGATGACCTTGGGCTTTTCGCACATCTCAGAGAAATTGTTCCTTCTGTGGCAGGATTACCTGTCACCACACTGAGTTTGTGATTCAGGCTAGACAAATCATTCTACCAATTCATGCTTTTGCCTTGCAAATCTTTCAACCAGGCAAAGGTTAGAAAGGGTGATAGTGGAACAGATTTGAGAAACAAGGTAGGCTGATTTTCTGATTATAGTTTCCATACTTCAGTATCTTCATTTGCCCTGAAAATTGGGAATTCACTTGTTCTGTCTACCTCCTTCCTCTGGAAATTAGCCAGCTTTTGAATGATACATGTTAGATCACCACTATGGCTGGAAATGTGGATTGAATTTACCGTTCTCTTAAAAAAAAAAATCCGAACACTTTCTGATTTTGAGGATTAAAATTCCAGCCATTATAGGATTGCTACGATTCCTTTATGGTTTGATGTGGAAAAACCACAAATTGTAGCCAGCAGAGTGTCCTTATTAGATCATCTACTTGACACTTTCGGAAGGGCCATAAAGAAAATGAGAGGAGCAAAAAAAAAATCATCCCTGCTCCAGGGAACATACAGTAAATGTCAGGCAGATCCCAATAAGGGTTGTTACAAAAGCAAAAGCCCCATTTGTTTCCTCACCAATAGGATTCAGATGAGCAGAGCTGGTTTTGTCTCAGAACATTGGGTCTTGTGAAGACATTTTGCTTCTTGAGGCAAAGAACAAGAGGACACTGCCTCCCATTTCATGTATAAAAGCTGACTGGACTGGTGATTGAACCTTTCTTCGACACTGGTGATGGGAGAGCATCCTCTACTACAGATAAAGACAGTAGACTGGCTTGGGAGCACAGAGTAAACAAATGCCTCCTAGCATTTGCTGTCTAAGGTGAATGCCTCACCTTGCCAAATGGTGGGAATGGCCCTGCTGAAAGCTAAGGTGCCAGTGCCTCTACTTTGTTTCCAGTGACCATTGCTTTGCCTCACTTTTCCTAGAGCATTCTGTACCTGGTGATCATCCATGGCAGAAAAATATGCTGTACACCTTCTCCTGTCCGCAAATATAAATCCTTGGGGTAGGGCTGGTGGTGAAGGTAAATGCTTTCTGAGTGCTTGCAAGTCTTGTGTAAGCACTTAAACTGAACTCTGGTGAAAATGTGGCCCCTTTTGGGGAAGGCAGTGGGGTGCTCACTTTGTTACAAGGTCAACTTTAGGAGGGATGATAGAGCAACTGTTCCCATTCTAGTGCCTTCCATGTTTTGGGCTGCAATTCACATTAGCCATACTGTAGCCTAAAACACTTGAAAAGCACCAGACTGGAGAAGGCTGCAACACAGAAATGCTAATAATCATCTAATATGCAAAAGTCAAAGTTTGTTTGTCTGTTCAGACAAAGACCTCATATGATTCGTTGTGTCAGGTGAAGACCTTGTATGTTGGCTGCCTAAGAAGATTCTGTGGAATCTTGTGGTTTGCAGTTTGGGGAGGGGCCTTTAGAATTTTCAGCCAGAGAGCTCTTGGGCCTGACCAGTTGCTATGGAGATGAGACCTGACAGCAAGGAGGAGGACGGCAGTGTATTCCCTCAGGAACCCAACCTCTGTATGTTAATAACTCTGAATACAAATGGGATTGGGGAATATGGGGAAAAGTTACATGTACTGGACAAGACAGTTTGGGGAATTAGAGACACAGGATCTCAAATCTTTCTAACAAGTATTACCTATGAGAAAATAAAACCCGGGCAAAGCCGGGTATATACACTCATGGCAAATAAGAGAGGAGAAGAAGAAAGGCAGTGGGAGCAGAGGATGATAGGTAGATCCCATAACACTCTTCAGCCTCTACCCTTCTTGTCCTGTTGATCTTCCCATGCATGCCTCAAAGGCTAAACATCATGTGTGTATGTCTGGTTTTGTGTTTGTGTGGTCTGCAGAAGAATAGAATAACCGTCTGTATCCTGACATACGTGTAACTCCCAGATCTCCAGCCAGGTCAAGGTCTAGGGGATTCTAGGAATCAAAGCCCAGGGATAACTTCTCTAAGCTATGTTGAGGATTAAGCCACATCTCCAGATGGGCACTTCATTCATGATTCAGCCAAATCTAACTGCTGTCAGTGAGCTAGTTGTACAGCAAATGTTGCTGTAGTTTCATTCTCAACATGTGTCAAACTCAGCATGGACCCAGGTAACCCATGTTCTCAATTTGCCATTGTGGTTGTGACAAAGCAACTGTTAGTTTGGGAATTGGGGTCATGGACTGGCTTGGATCAGAGAGATCTGCTTTCCTATCCCCAGTTGTGAACTATATCCTTTGCGAAGAAAATAAAATTGGTTAATTGGAGGTATCATATGCCTTGAGATCCTTGGGCAGAACCTGGAGAAGGGATGCAATCCGGTCATTAGAAAATATACTTTGCATGTGGAAGGCCCCAGTATCAGTCTTCACTTACAAAGGCCAGATAGCAGAGGAAAGGAAAGCTTTCTTTCTCTTGCCATCTGAGACACTGGAAAGGTGCTGTCGGAGTAGAGCTGGAGAGCTAGTCCTGACAGCTCCCTATGTTGCATGGGAAGAATGAGTTATAATTCTGTTTGCTAGCTCTGGTTTGAACTGCTGAGTTTAAGAGCCAGTGCTGATCTTATTTTGTGTGTATGTGCGCTTTACTGCTTTTATCCTGCATCTATTCTGTTGGGAAGCTCAAGGTGTCTTGCATGGATCACCCAAGAGACCTCTCATCCAGACACTGGTCAAGCTGAAATCTACTTAGCTTTAATAATGCGCCAGCAATCTGTGCCCTCAGAACAATAAAAGATTAAGAATTTTTATTCTATCAGACAGTAGAAACTGTGGTCTAATCTGACCCTGGTTTTTACCAATTATTTTTATTTACTTATTTGCAAAGTGCCTAAAGGTTTGCTAGTACATTACCGGTCTTCTAAATTACAAATTTAGGACCCACCCAGATGGATTTATATTTCTCTCTGATATGTGTTTTTTCCAACCTGGCAAGTCAGGAGACAGTGCTATTGGGGCTTTGTTCCCATGTCTTCAGCAAGCATATACGTGCCTTGGTGAGGATAATAAAAGTTGAGAACATCTTTGGGACAAAATGTGGGTGTAGCTCTTTTTTAAAGAAAAGCAATAATACCTATAAACAACGAACCTTTAGTCTGTTTGTGTAATTGTTGATTGCCCATGGCTTAACATGCTGAAACTATTCTGACTGTCATAAATAAAACTCACCTGTTCTGCATGATTTGGAACGAATGCCAGTTCTGCCTCCCCCTCCATCAATGCCTTCTATACTTGGTTTGTGGTAGAACTGGATATTTATAATGTCCTCCTGTTTCAGGGCTAAGGAATCTGTGGCCCTCTGAATGTTGTTAGACTCAAATTCCTGTCAGTACCATCCCAGCACTATGGTGAGGGATGATGGGTGTGCTTAGGAATATAAGAAGCCCACTATTACCAGCTGGTAGTAGCTTTTGAGGGTTTCTGGCTGGGTTTTTTCCTAACCTTGCCTTAAGATCCCCAGTCTTCTCTTCAAGTACTAACTTGCTTAATTTTCAAATTTAGACAAGATTGCGTGTCTGGAAGATGGCGGCATCTAGCAATATCTGGTGTTCACAAGTCGCCTATGCTTATTCTGTTTTGTTGTATGTAATTCACCATGAGTTACTACCTCTCTCAGGACAATAGGACAATATTTGTTGGCTCCCTGCCTGTGCAGATTCAGTTTTAGCTCCTTCTGGGGCTGCGTGCTTAGTTTCTGATTACAGCCAATTGACCTTTTTGTATATGTTGCACCCTTTTAAAAAGTCAATGGCCCTTAGCATATTAAAAATATTTGTCCCTCTAAAGCAAAGCCTCTGCCAAATTTATACAGGTTTGCAAGCTGTGCCCACTCCTGGGATTTTCAGATTTGGCCGTAGTAACATATGTCTTAGTGATACCATGTCTGAATTCCTGCGGTGTGCTTTGTCTAGAAAATGCAGCTGCTTCAGAATGCAGCAGTGAGATTATTAACTGGAACTGTTTTGTTAGGAGCATGTAGCTGTTCTACTGAAACGGCCCACTTTCCAGCCACAAAGCTGTCATAGGTTTGCATGCGAATCTATTAGAATATATCATATTAGCCACATGACACCAGCAAAATTAGTTTGTGCTAGTGAACCAGCGTGACCATTAGACTAAAACTCTGGAGACCAGCATTCAAATCCCTGCTGAGACATGGAAACCCACTGGCTGACCTTGGGCAAGTCGTAGGCTGCTTCCGCACTAGCCTGTTACAGCGCTATGATTCCACTTTCAACCTCCTATGGAATCCTGGGGTTTGCAGTTTAGGGAGGGGCCGCAAACCCCAGGATTCCATAGGAGGTTGAAAATGGAATCATAGCGCTGTAACAGGCTAGTGCAGAAATGACCATAGTCTCTCAGCTTCAGAGGAAGGTAAAGGTAAACCCTTTCTGAACAAATCTTGCCAAGAGAACCCCACCGTAGGTTTGCTTTAGGTGGCCATAAGTTGGAATCAACTTGAAGGCACTGAAGAACAACATGTGACACCAATTCAATAAAACCAACTTAGGCTAGTTGTGGGAGAAATAGATGGCCTGGGCCTTATATGTACTATGTCTATTTGCACGTGAACATATTAAAGAGGATTTGGTTGCCAACTGTATTCAGGAGTTCACAGTAGCCATATTTGCAAGCTAAGTGAAGCTATTCACTATGCAAAGAGAAATGTTTTCTCACGCCGGTTGTTGATGAATGAACTACAAGTTAAAAGCATAGCTGCAAGACTGGTTAAAAAACTGGCAACTCTATAAAAGGAAAATCTGTGTTCAATGGCCAGATATGGTAACTCAGCTCTCAGTTGACCTGCATACTCTTTTCTTGATTTCAGCTTGCCACAAATCTTGTGCCACTTGCTGGGGCCCATCAACCAACAACTGTTACTCCTGCAAAGATCCGTCTCACGTACTGTTGGAAGGCTTTTGTGTTGGAAATTGTGGACAGGGATTCTACCTCAACAATGGCATTTGCAAAGGTAAAATTTCATTCCTTCAAAAGTATTTGCTTCTTTCACTGAGTTTCTAAACAGAACTCTTACCTACTTTTTAATTTCAGAGTTTAGTAGGAGTTCCCATATTATTTTTCTAACATTCAGGCATGAGCCACTTCCCTCTGTCTCTTGCAGGGAGCGTGGACTGAACCGAAAGCCCATTGAGATCAGAGACAAAAACATTGAGGGCAATGGGTGTCATTCTTACCTTAGTTCATTATGCAGTGAGAGGGAAAAAAGAAAAGTTCTCACCCAAATAGTCTCCTTCCTGATCTTGTGGAAAGTTTCCTTCATGAACTGTGTGATTGGGGAGAACAGAGCTGAACTCTGACCTGATAGTTAAGTACAGGTGTACCTTAGTGAACAAAGTAAATTTATTCCTGAGCATTACTTCTTTAATAGAATGGTACCAGAGATAGAAATTACATGGGAAGAATAGGCATAGGTTCCTGTACCACAAAAAATAAAAAAATAAAAAAAGAAAGAAAGAAAGAAAAAAGAAAAACAGTTCAGGTAAATTTTGCACAACTGAACAAAAACATGTTGAATCGTCTAGAGACTACTTGAAAACTTCTTGCAAAATGCATCCAGAGATGTTTGTGTTTTTCTTTCACCAGCCTCCACTCTTCTTATGATCTCCATTTTGTTGGACAAACATAGCATGCTGAGGGTAGCTGATGTTTTGCTCTTCACACATGCTTGTCAAGGATTCTAGAGGCAGCTGCTGTTCACTTGTCTGTTGTAAACAGGCACACACAGTTATAGTAGGATTGGCTAGAATGTCCATTATCTGCCAGCTCAAGCTGTATAGCTTTGTTCGCTGCAGACATACTGCTGCAACCCAACACTGAAGGTCTGCATTTTTCCAGTCCAATTTTGCCACCCTCCCAGTACTTGTGTTGCTAAAACCTGCTGGCTAAATAGAGGGCAAGAAGGGAAAGGGGGATCTAAGCAGACATAAAAAAAACTATGTAGAAAGGAGCTTCTTTTCAGAGGCTTTGTTAACTGAGATATGCCTGTAACACCAGTAACTGACGTCTTGGCAAAGTTAGTATTTGGACTACATCCCACAGAATTCACTAGCCAGTGTATGGCTTCTAGTCATATTGGCTGGAAGATTCTGGGAATTGTACTCCAAAAAGTCCCTTTTTCAAACTCTTCCGTAATTGTTGTGGAATGTCTTTGTGAATCTGAAGGTTTACGTGATTGCAGATTAATAGTGTTACATCAGTGGAATCACAACCATATCTGATACATGGTATGGCTAAAATGATGTAAGTTCTTTACACTTGCATACTTGGAGAGTGCACCAGTTTAAGTGCTTTTGGGAGCACTGCAAAATGAGGTATCCAGTCATTCTTGGTCCAATGCCCACACACCCTGACTTCACAACCAGTGCAGGCAGGCAGTGATGGAGGGGGAGGTGCTCCTAGGCACCTAAATATTGTTTGGCTGCAATTATGCAGATAGGGAAAAGTATTTGCCTCTCTGGATCTTCAGCAGGTACACTGGAGGCTGGGTGGGGCAGGGAACTCTAAATGTTCCTGGCTATGTAACCATAGCTGGATGTCAGTCAGACACTGCTCCCCGCAATACCAGTTGTTCAGCTGTAGGGATGTGTCCCCAGCACCGTTATGTTGTGGTTGCATAGCTAGGGAAAAGAGGAGGCCAGAGTGCCAATACTGGTGCAGCTTTACTCTCCACAGAGGGATATCTATGAGACTGTGGCCTATGTGTATAAGAATGGATACCATATCCTGTACACCAGTCTTTCTTCATCTTTATTACCCTGGAAGGATCCTTGAAATAATGTTCAGGTCACAGACAACCCCTGCATAAAAATTGTTATATCTGCAGTTCAAAACAAACAGTTTTTCTCTTTTCAAGTACAATCGATCACAGAACCCCTAGCGTCTTCTTGTGAAACCCTAGGGTTCCAGGGAATCCTATTTGAGAAACCTGGCTATATACAGAAACTAGACACGCTACTAGAAAATTACAAAAATTCATTAAAAACTAAAACTGTTTACATTCCTGAAGCGTCCCTGGAAATGGATAGTTGGCTCACACTCCCTGGTAACGATGGCCAAAATCCTGTTGTTATTCCTGACTAAAGCAGACCCACTGAATCAATTGGATTCACCTATCTATTGACTCACCATTCAACAGTTGATAGAATAGGTTGGGATAGAATAGGTTGAGTCTCAGGTTGGCTCTAACCAACAAAATGCCAGCTGATACATATGACAAAATCACAGCCTTTATTGAACAGTTTTTGCTGTCATCTCATAAACTTTTACAACAGTCCCTTACCTTTCCCATCTGTCTCAGGGATAGGCAGTCTTCCTCAAACTTAACAGATACCTCTTTTTTAGAAATTCATGTTTGGGTGAACATAATATTGAGTGTAAGAGCTGGTTTATCAGCTGTGGACAGATAGACCTGCTAGCGTACACACTTGGCACTAAATGCTGCTCCTTCTTTAAGGCAGCTTGGCTGTTAGAAATAATCAGATGTTGAAAGATGGGAGGTTCTCCTTCTTGCTGAGCAGCAATAAAAGTATTAATGAAATTATTTTTGGGCTTCACAAATCGGCTCCCTTGTGGAAAAACACAGTCCTTGTTGAGAGTTAATTTCCATTTGTGAAATATTTAAGCAGCAGGGTGACTACAGATTGCTCCTTATATCAAAATAAAACAAAAAAAGAGAAGGTAAATGTGTCAGGAGAGCAAAGAATAGGGAGTGAGGGAGGAAAATACAACAATTAGAGAAGCTTTCATAATGTATATGCACATTATTGTTCAGTTTTTGGCACTGCAGCCAGTATTTTAGAGCTCCATAGGGCTGTCTGGTGTGGGCAGTGTGCCAGGAGCTGGTGCCATATTTGTGCCCATTGGCTATGATTTTTTTTGTCTTCCCTGGAAGCTTACCAAGGACTAATTATGGTCCAGGGACCACTACTTTGAATGAGACTGTAATAGAGTACAATAAACATGGGGGTTTGATTGATTGGTTGATTGACTGATTGATGGGGAGATATATAGGCTGCAGGTATCTCTCAGTGCTGATTCCATAGAACATGTATAGGGAAGGGAGGTGCTATGTAAGAGGTACCAGCTAAAGGTTCTGAGGACCCATTGGCAAAGTGCTCTCCGTGAACCCATGACTCTATGTAACTATGTGAGTGTGTAATGTCCCCATGGATTCTCCTTCTTTGAAAGACTTTAAACAGAGGTCGGATGGGGGCATCTTTCAAGAGTGTTTTCCTTGTGTATTCCTGCCTGGCGTATAATTAGACTAGATGGTCGTGGTGGCCCCTTCTGGCTCTAAGATTCCATGAATTTATGAATTCCTCTCTCTCTCACATTAGGCCATGGACTTACTCATAACTATGATGTCTGGCTCCTGGCCACCATTTGCAATTTCCTACCTTTTCCCAGATTGCTTGCTGTAGAGTTATCTTGAGGCATTTATTTATTTAAATATTTCTATCCTGTCCTCTGTCTTGAGATCTTAGGGTGGTGTACAGTTGGAACAATAAACATTTAAAAATAATTCCAGATAAAAACAAAATAATAATTGAAATAGGCTTAAAAGGCCATCTAATATATTGCCAGGCTAACAGAATGGAAAAGGCTAAAATGTTTAAAACTGTGGATATCTACATTAAGGTTAAGCCCCAAAGATTTTTATGAAAAAAAACATATTTTAACTCTGTGCCTAAAACAGGTCAATGTTGGCACCAACTGGACCTCCAAGTGGAAGAGGGCGTTATTTAAACTGGTTGCTACAGTAGAGGAGGCCCTCTCTTATATCCCTGTGTAATGTATGATACCTACTAGTGGGACGTAGAGCAGGACCCCAGCAGTAGATCTCAGTTCTTGGGCAAGCATAGGCAGTGTGAGGCACTCCTTCAAGTACTGAGGTCCTAAGCCATTTAGGGCTTTGAGTGTCATTATGAGTACCTTTGAAATCAGACTGGAGTTGTGGGAAATGGTATTACAAGATACAAGATACAACAGCATTACAAGATAATTAGAAAGGTAGAGTATAAATGATCCTAATCATTCTGATTAGGATTGCTGATTGAGATTAGTTGTATTTATTTTAGGTAATGATTCAAGGTCTGGGTTTTATACCATCTGTAGTAGCCTGTCAGGGCAGACCAGCTCCATATTTCTTTGGGGAAGTTTCCTCCTGCAAACTCACATCAGGATATATGTTTCCCCTCCTCCTCTTCCTGACTTTTTGCTCATAATATCCCTCTGAAGTAGGACAGGTTGAGAGAGGGTGACCGGCCAAGGTAACACAGTTAGTTCTATAGCTTAGTGGGATATGAACCCATATCTCCCAAATCCCAGTCCAACAATCAGTGCATTTACCCTCAAATTTTGGTAGGGATGTTGCTCCTTCCCATCGTTCTCTTTGCCTTGCATAATGGAGTCAAACAGAAAAGGGTCTATCCCAGTGATTCAAACAATGGGTGTGCATATATGGGAAAATATGTGTAGGTTCAGTGCTCTGAAGGGCTGCAAAGTTAAAAATCCACACCTTTAATTGGGCCTAGAAGCGGACTGTTAGCCACTGAAGTTCTTGTGAAAGAATGACGAATGTGTTTTCTCTCTCACCATTTAACTTGAGGTGAGCGGCAGCACAGATCAGTGCTGACTTGGAGCTTCTGAGTTGTCTGCAAGAGCAGCCCCATGTAGTCCATCTAAGAAGTCATAAAAATGGATCAGCAGAGCAGGATCCAGAGGCAGCTTTGGGTCTGAAAGGAAGTCTGGTATAGGCTGGCTATTTATACAGCAACAAAAAGAGGGAGGATAAAGAGGAGGGAGCAGATTTGGATATGCTAATTTCTATGTGTAGAGGTAAATGTAGAAATCATTGCTGTGATTGTAATAAAACTAAGATACATCTTGCCATACCTGTGTGCCAATTCAGACTGGAACCCTACTAGTGGCTGTTGTGATGGTGGTGGTGGCGGTGGTGTGCTTTGAAGTCATTTCTGACTTATGGTGAGCCTAACAGGGGTTTTTCTTGGCAAGATTTCTTCAGAGGAGGTTTGCCATTGCCTTCCTCTGAGGCTGAGAGTGTGTGAGTTGCCCAAAGTCACCGAGTAGTTTCTGTGGACAAGTGGGGAATCAAACCCTGGTTTCCTGGAGTTCTGGTTCGACACACCAACTACTACATTACATCGGCTCTCATAGGTTAGTGTCATATGCTAGCACAAATACCCTGCCTGCAGTTGCCCATTTTAGGTCATTGCATGTGGGTCATATCCAGATTATGATTGCATAGCAGATTCCACTGGTGTAACTTGTGGAAGTAGTCATACTTCTTAAGGAGTTGTGTAACTGCATCCCTGATAACATTTTGACTGTGGCCTATTGAGTGTTGTACAGTGGGAACACACAGCGTGATGCAAGTTGTGCAATTAGTAGAACTAGGGCGCAGTCTAGTATGTGGGCAATGTAATGTGTCGAAGGCATAGCTGTGCTGGTTGAACATTGTTGTACAGTCCCTATGTTGTATCTTGGCGGCAATCTGCCAGTGACGTGCTAATTGTGCATGGTTTATGAAGCTACCATGTATGGCAGCTTGGTGAGGCACCAGTCCAATCTTGTTTGAAAATGCCCTCAAATTTAAGTGACTCCCATGCTTCAATAAAGTCATTGTGCCTTGTCCCCATTCACTTTGACAAATGCAGGAGAGGGCCTTCTCTGTGGCTGCCCTTACGCTCTGGAGCTCTCTTCCTAAGAAGTCCAGAATCGTCCTCTCCTTGTTATCCTTCCTTGGGCAGGAAAGGAATCTCTTTTTTAAATTCCAACTGACTTTTGAGGACTGAAGGGTTTTAAAGAAAGAGCATTTAAGATTGTACTCTTTTTGAAATGGATTTTTTTAAAAAATTATGTTTTAAACTGTTTTTTTTTAGAGTTGTTAATAGTTTGATTCCATTTTAGTGTTGCTTTTTTGCATGTTTTAATTATATTGTACTTGTTTTAATTGGTTATAATGATTACAATAAATACAGCTTGTTGATGATATCCTCTCTTTGAAAGCCTGCAATGAGACTTGTGAAACATGCTACCCAGACCAGCCCAGCTGTATATCCTGTGCTTCAGGCAGAGTTTTGCATAGAGAGAATTGTGTATTGGAATGTCCTGCTGGCTACTATGCAGATCATTCTCAGAGATGCAGAGGTAAGACTTCTTTTTTCATACAGCACTATACTCCTGTAGTGTTTTTACCAGTGACAGCTGCAAGATTATAAAGAGAGCCTTTGTTGAAAAAAAATAAGATATACTTTACACTAGGTTGTTATAAATTGTAGAAGGATTTTAAGGCTGAGTTTGGCTTTATAGCTGCACAGGATAAATAGCTGTTGAGTCCAAGCTGGATTATTTTTTTAGTAGTGATGTGGGAATGAGAGCACTTTTTCAGCCATAGCATTAGGGGTTTAGCTCAGAGATGAATGAATGTGGTCCTCCAAGTGCTGTTGGACTTCATCCACCATCAGCCCCAGTTAGCATAGACAGTGGCCAGAAGTGTCAGAAATCAAAGTCCAATAACATCTTCCAGAGGGCCACAGACTCCACATCTCCGTTTTACTGCTATTTTGTTGGTTTTATGAGTCTGTCTGACATTTTTATCAGGCAAACCAGTTTATCACAGGACAGTTTTTCCCTATTTTCTGACAGATAGGTAATACAGACTGCAACCCTGGCTTTACTTATTTTGCCTCACTTAGACCACTGAATTTGGTGTACCTGCTTTCTTTGGGTCAAACTAGACATTAAGGAGAACACATATCACTTATGGTTGACCTGTTTTCCCTCCAACAATGGGATTTTCTCAGAGATATGTGCTTCAGCAATCAGACTGCAAATTAATTTCCAAAGACCAATTACAAAACAACGCATGCTCAGTACTGGTTACATGGCCATGAAAAATCACAGGCTGTGACAAACATGTCTTTTGAGCACTTGAAGGATCATCTTTTCTTCAAACCTGGTAGAACCCTTAATGTCTAGTTTGATTCTGTTGCCTGTTTTGGCCCTAAGTAAGTATGTAAATTATTGTGTTTTATCATTCAATATTAAAACTGGAAGAACACTTCATTTTTAGGACCAAAAATGTTAGGCTGGCATCCTGTTTTAATTCCAACCTATTCAATCAGTTGTTGAGTGGTGAGTCAGCATGTAGGTAAATCTCACTGTTTTGAATGGGTTTACTGTAGTCAGGATTAACAACAAGATTTAAACCTTACTTTTCAAGTGTTTCGTTGCTAAAAAGATCTGCCTGTTCAGGGCATGTCTCTTGATTGGAAGGATAAAAATCCAAAGCAAAGACTCATTCAGAGATGTAACAAACAGGTGCCTCATAGGCAGAGTAATTCTTTTGGACTTCCACATCAGAACTTGAGTTTTCGAGAACATACAGTACAAAGACACAGTGGAGGCTCTTTGGGAGTTAGCAGGATCATTTAATTATTTTATTATAATATTTTTATTATAATTATTTGTTTGTTTGTTTTGAATTACTTACAGTTGGCCCTCCACATTCCCTAGCATTAGGGGCACAGAACCCTTACAAAAGTGGGGAAATCACAAATATTGAAATGTGTGTGTGTGTGTGCCTGTGGGAAAGGGGCTGAGGCATATGGAGAGAGACCAGGCACCCACAGTCCAAACCAGCGGCATTTCTGCACCAGACTGTTACAGCGGTATGATTCCACTTGCAACATCCTATGGAATCCTGGGGTTTGCAGTTTCGGGAGGGGCCAGGCCGCCCCTCCCGAAACTGCAAACCCCAGGATTCCATAGGATGTTGCAAGTGGAATCATAGCGCTATAACAGTCTAGAGCGGAAATAGAGCCGATCAGGGAAATGAGAGGTAAAGGGGGTGGTTTGCATTGGTAACCCTATACTTCCTCTCTCTCTCTTGTCCATCTCCTTCCTTTGGCAGAGGAGGACATTTGGAGTGGTTTTGTGGTGCTGGGAAGTTGAGCTGCCAGCTGCCCTTAGCAAACCAGGCTGTGGCCGGTAGAGGAGGAGAGGAGGGCCAGAGGCCAGTTTGTAAAGGGCTGGATGGCCTGGTCAGAGCCACTGATAGGGACAGTTTCCCTGGGAAGGAAGCAGCTGAGGTGGGGAGGGGGCAGGCATTGAAGAAACTTGGAAACAATCAAGTCTGTGAAAGTCAAATCTGCAAATGCGGAGGGCCAACTGTATTTCTTTAGTGTATATCCTGTCTTTCTTTCCTAAATGTGACTCGGGACAGCTTGCTGTTCAATAGTACAAACACAACTAAAATTTAACAGCTACAAAAAGCATTCAGGGTTAAGCACAGAAACTGAAAACAAGCAAAGATAATTAAAATACAGCACCCACCCTGTTTTAAGAAGAGTTTTTTTGCAGACTCAAAGATCTGCCTAAGTAAAGGCAGGACAGTATCGTCTTTGCCATTCCTCAGCTGTTTCACAAGTAGTAGAAAGTCTGGAGGAACAGATTGTTGGAAAGGAGATTTAAATCTCCTTACCCTGCAGTCTGTCCTGACCGACCCGAAGTGCTTAGCTAAGCAGTGGGCAAAAAGGCTGAGGAACAGGGAAAAGAGAGACTGAATCATTTCAGCGGAGTAGTATAGCAAAAAGGAGATTATTGGAAAGGTCAGGTTTTGGCCTTGCCTTTTCTGCAGTCTTCTTCATGCCGCTCAGCCGAGACTGTGGAAAACAAACAGTTGAGAGTTTGGAGAATAGGGATTCATATGGGTTCGTCTGCTCCTAAGGGGCTTCCCTGAGCTGCTTGTGTATGTTCCTTCTTCTTGCAGACGTTACTTCAGTTTTATTTTGTGAACAGTTGCTTTCTGGGTGCTTTTAGACATCATTAAAATCAGCAGGGGTGACAAATGGTGAGGGAATAGATCAGTAGGTTTTTTGTTAAGTGGCATGTCAGGTAGGCAAACAAGAGAGGGCCTTCTTAGTGGCTGCTCCCAGGCTCTGGAGGGCTTTTCCAAGTCCTTTTCCACACCTTACCGGATCCTGTGGTCATCCTGTAGCAATCCCAACAGCGGCTTTGCCGATAGGAGCACAACAAGAATGCTCCCCTCCACACCTGGCCAACTTCCTGCGGAAGGAAGCGCAAGTATCACGCGCCTTCCTTCTGCAGCATAGCTGGCCTCCTTCTCATGCTGTGCTGGGGAAGGAAGTGCCTCCGTTGCATTTCTGCCCCTTGCAACTGGCTTGCAATGACAGGAGTGTTGTGTGATCGTGGGCGCTTAATGCTCTTTATTCTCTTAAGCAAATATCCCATGATTGCAACGGAGGAGGGGCTGGTTGGCAGCGGGACCGCCATGGTGTCACGCGAAAGCACTGTTTGCAGACCGCTGCCATCCGTCCCCATCGTGGGGTGGTGACGCCATGCGGAAATGGCCCAAGGAAGTTGGCACTGTAGTGGCAGCTGGTGGCCCCAGTGGCGGCCCTGATGAATCTGCCTGGCTTTTCATCTCATCTCTGAGGCACTATCTGAGGAGCTGAATCTATGTGGAATACAGGATTAAGCCCTTTGCATTGCTTCTTTAAATATGGACTAAAACCCAGAGGAAATTTACTGTCTCAGTATAACAGCCTTACCAGCCACTGCTACTAGACTAGTTCCTTTCCTTTTGTTATTCCACCATAAGGCAAAAACTTTTTATTCTGGCAGGGTTTCAGAAATTAAGGTGTTTTTTTTTTAAATAGATTGGCACTGCACCACTGTTCTTTATTTTCCTTAATGTTGTGTTTTTAACAGTTTCAAACAGTCATTAGTGTTTCAATATTATAGGCGATTTAATTGAATTTTACTAATGATTGCCTTTTGTATGTTTTTATCTATAGCTGTCTTTAATCTGCATCTGGATTAATTCTTTAAAATGCCATGAGTCTCAGTTCTCAAGGGGAAAAGGTGGGATATGTAGCAAACAAACTAATGAACAAATTGTCTTCCTGTTTTTTGGCACTGATACCCAGTGTTCCTGTTTTTGGACAACAAGGAGCGTACTCCTGGAATAAATTCAAGGATGGTGTGCCTTAGAATGGGATATCTAAGAGCCAGTATAAGTGGGAGAGATCTGAGTAACAAACTGTCCAACTTACACGTTCTTTCTTTTCCCCTATCAGTTTGCCATCGTTCCTGCACTAGCTGCATTGGGCCTTTGTCCACTCAGTGTACTTCTTGTTCTTTCTCTCTTGCCTTGCGTCTGGGTCAGTGTCTTTCTGCTTGTGGAGTGGGCTTTTATCAAGATCACACCATCTGCAAAGGTAACACCAAACTTCCCTTCCAGTTGGAAGCCAATAAATGCCTGCAGTTGACTCTTAACTTTTTACATATTTTCCAGTAGTCCCTCAGGAAATACTTCCAGATGTTTTCATTTGGAAACATCTCCTGGCTTTGATGAAGGTGAAAGTCTTCACATTGATGTCTTTGGAAAGTCTCACTGAATCCAGTTAACTGACTTCCTTCAGAGAAATGTTCATGAGCATGTAGGAGAATGGATGCCCTAAGAAGCGTTTAAGAGAAGAAAATTGCAAAGCAGACAGCCAAACCATGATAACTACTTTACTTGCTGCTTTGTGGGTTTTATTAGAAGTGGAGACTATGTTTCCTGTTCTTCTACAAATGCAATTATACTTTTTCTGGGGGTTTCATAGACCTTTTCTTGTTCCACAGGTTGCCATTCGTCTTGCCGTGAATGTGTTGGCCCAGAATATTTACACTGTACACGGTGCATGAAGCCAGAGGAAGGTTTGCAACCAGAAATGAACCTTGAGGGAATATCAGTTGGTATCTGCCTGCCCCAGTGTAAAGCCCAGTTCTACCTTGATTATGATGGAGTGTGCAAAGGTGAGCAGGATAATAATAAAGTGATATAAAATTCATACGACTTTAACTCATAAAGTTATAAAAATATTCATAGAAAGAAAAGACAAATTTTGCAGCCTAAAAATATATGTGTGCAGCTTTTGGTTCTCCGGATGTTGGACTATAATTCTTATCAGGCCCAGCTAGTATAGCCAGTGCTATGATGTTATGCCGAAATTAGGGCAAAGAACAATAGCTAAGGCATATAAATATATTGAATCAGGTTTTTTTTAAAAAAAAAAAAAACAAAAGCTTCTCTGTCTGGCTGCTGCACACAGAACTGTGTCCTGTGATTTACCTACAGTTGAAGAGGGCTCCATTTCTCTCAACCAGTTTGCTGTGATAGATGGATTACTGTAAGGAAAGACAGATCTGTCTGTTTCCTCTCTTCTCCACCTTACATGTTTCAGTGAATAATTCTGTTTTGCTTCTGCAGCAAGCTGTGCTTTTTTAAAAAAAACTTTCAAAAGAGTATTTAAATATATATTTTAGTATTTGACTTTTTTCTCATAATGCGTGTTTAAAAATATGTTGTGATACATTTAAGCTGGCAAGAGCTTCATTAGAACCTGTGGAGATCTGTCAAATTTTGTAGCTGGCTAACTTCTGCAGTACAATCCAAGAGGTGCCAGCATGTCATTTCATATTGGAGTGAACAAAGATTTGAATTCCTCAGATCCCTAGCTTTCTGCACATGTGTTAGAGCCATTCGGAGCACTGAGAACCTGATAAGAAATTATAGCTAAGTTTGCAATTGATGCAGGGTGAGGAGAACAGTTCCACAAAAGCACTCAAATATTCAGTATGCCCTTAAGGAAACAAAGCATTCAAAATGTTTACAGGTATTGGCCATCTTCAAAGAAGAGATTCTGCTGACCTGGATGACTATCAACCCCTTCCTGCAGTCATGCCTAATAAATTGCCCCTAAAATGATGGTCTGGTATTAGTTTGTGTTGACATTTATTGGAAGGCAACCTTCTCCAAAGGTAGTTCTGAGTACTTTTGTTGTGCTCAAGGGCTTTCCATTAACAATGCCACATCAGGTTCCCTCTCAAAAGCACCAGTTCAGCATTTGTAACCAAAACATTCTTTACAACAAACAAAGTTGCTTATTATATAGGTTTTTTGGGAATTCAGCATAGAAGATAGGGCTGGTGAGGCAACCTACAAAGCTTATAGTCTTTATATTGGGTTCAATTCACAGTTATTCATAACTACTTGGAAAAAGCTGGGACCAGCAGATTGCAGAGTTGGAAGAGGAATACTAGGTCTTCTAATTCAACTCTTTCCTTGATGCAGGAGATAAAGAGTTAGAGTATTTCCAACAGACCAACAGGGAGAGAATGCCTACCACCCTCTAGATAAATGGTTCCATTGTCAAACTCCTTTTACTTTCAAGAATTGTCAGCCCCAATAATTTAAACCCATTAGATCTTGTTCTCTCCACTGGAGCAGCAAAGAACAAGATATTCTTCACTTTTCTGTGTGACATCTTTCTAGGGATTTTAAGAGTGCTGTTATGTCCCCCTCCTGCTCAGCATTCTTTTCTTCAGGCTAAACATGTGCAAGTGCATCTTCCATGTAACTCTCAGTTATTCCAAGACACCTTCAGATGTCTCAGTGAGTTTCATGATAGTGGAGTGCTACAAGTTGCCATGGCTTTCTGTATCTTGAGAACTGCGGTGTTAAAGGATAAGACTGTCCATGAAGTAGCTTTGGCATGGCTCCTACTGTGTGGCCTTGAGTTTCTTGCATAGTCATGTTGCAGCAGCTCCTAGGCTGTTAAGGTATCCTAAGGAAGTTCTGTGAGAAAAGTTAAAACCAGACAGGTTCAGTCAGTCATGCTCAAATTATTGGGTTTCCTACCCTGTTTTTCTTTTCCTTTGCTGCAGAGTGCCACTCCTCCTGCCTAGCTTGTATGGGAAAGTCTGCAGAGAACTGTACAGCATGTACCTCTCTTCGAGTCCTTTATGGAGGCCAATGTCTTTCTGAGTGTCCAGAAGGACTGTATCATCAGGAGGAACAATGTTACTGTGAGTCCACACTAACTGAGTCATGCAATCATAGAATCATAGAGTTGGAAGAGACCACCAGAGCCGTCAAGTCACACCCTCTGCCATGCAGGAATACACCATCAAAGCATTCCTGACAGATGGCCACCAAATCTCTGTTTAAAAACCTCCAAAGAAGGAGACCTCACCCCACTCTGAAGTATTCCACTGCCAGATTACTCTTACTGTCAGGAGGGCTTCCTAATGTTTAAATGGAATCTTCTTCCTGACATTTTAAACTACTGCGCTGTGTCCTAGTCTCTGGAGCATGGGAAAACAGGCTTGCTCCATCCTTCAAATATGACATCCCTTCAAATATTTAAACATGGCCATCATGTCACCTCTTAACCATCTCTTTTCCAGGCTAAGCATGCCCAGCTCCCTAAGTCTGTCCTCAAAAAACATGGTTTCCAGGCCTTCTACCATTTTGGTTGCCCTCCTCTGGACACATTCCAGTTGAGTAGCTAGTTAAAAGCCAACAAATTCTGTGTTTGATTAGGGCTCAAATCCAATGAAAAACCCATCATCACCACCACCAATCAAGACAAACCTTTCTCTCTGTAGCAGAATCCTAGTGATAGCCATGTAGTCTCCTTCCTCAGAGTAAGTGTGTGTGCTGTGGGTGGAGACTTACTGTATGGGGACAACCAACCTCATTAAGATATCTTTGTGGGGCCTTTAAGGGAGAAGTATGTGCTCCCATGCTGGAGATGAGATATGCACAGCTCAGCCCCAAACATTTTGGCCAGGATACTACTCTGAATAATGAACAGGCAGCATATTTGAGGATGTTTTCTGGGTTGGCTGAGAATATCCAACCTGGAAAGCTCTTTGGTCTGAAACCTACACCCAGTGGCATTCCAGCTGACAATAGGCAGCAAGGAGTACAGGCACGAGTTTAGGATCCAGTGTTTAGATCCTTCCATTGCATAGTAAGACCCACAATTGGGCCCCTTGCCTGTTCCATCTCCTCACACTTTCACGGTGTGTTCTGAACAACTGATCTTTGGAAGGAGAAGAGCCTCTTCCATTTTGCATGTATCCTGTAAGATTTCTCTTTTAAATATTTTAAACCAGATTGTACAATCTTTTCATCATTCATGTCATGATATAGTCCCATTGTGCTGGAAAGGTGGGATATAAATAAAAAACCAACAAACACTGGGTTTGCAAAGTATAAATCTCTGCAAGTTGGAGTTACACATTGATTGTGTTGTGCAGAGCTTGTGTTCAATGAAGTTATGTAGCTGACTGCACTCTCTGTTATGCATAGAACCAAGTGTGCATGAAAATCCACATGTGCAGACATACACATGACATACATATCACATGAACACCTTGGCACTTGTATGCGTCACTCTGAGTCCACAATCTTGAAATGAATATGAACTTTGTATAGGAGGAACTTATACATGTGTAGGACACCAACAGGATTCCAGCCACGGGCTACCTCCCAGTTAAATGTGCATATCATCCAAAGTTTGCCAAGGGTTTCTTAGAGCATGAACCATAAGGATGAAGTAATACTAATATTAGCAAGCTTCTTCATGTCAAAGAAAATCTGCTCCCTAGGGAAGCCATTTCACTCTGCTTAATGATATGGTCAGCCTTGACCATAATTAAAGAGATGTGTGGAGTGGCAGAGAGAAGAGACCAGAATGATTTGCAGTGGTGTGTTATTGTGGGGACGAAAAGAAAGTCCTTACTGGTATTGGGCATGTTTTGTTTCTGTTTTTAAAGGGCTTCCTAAGTACTTATGTCCTTGAGTGATAAAGCAAAAGTGTACTTAGCTTGTTCTTGTGTGCCTTCAAGTTGTTTCCAACTTAGGGAGACCCTAAGGCAAACCTATCACAGGGTTTCTTGGCAAGATTTGTTCTGAGGGAGTTTGCTTTTGCGTTCCTCTGAGGCTAAGGCTGCCCCAGGTTCTCCAGTGGGTTGTGATGGCTGAGTGGGGATTGAACCCTGATCTCTCCATGTCCTAGTCCAGCCCTCAAACCACTATACCATGATGGCTTAAGTTTAGTTGGTTAAGGAAAAAAGTCTGTATATGCAAATTAAATCTCATATGTAGAGATGAAGTCTTGTCCCTTGCAAATGGCATATGTGTGAAAGGAGAGTGAGAGAAACAGATGAAAACTTAGGGTTGTATGGAGAAAAATATTTCTGAACCATTGACTCTTGGGGTTAGAAAGTGCAGGATGGGTACTTATTGTCTACAGTGTTGCCTTCTCATGCCAGATCTTCAAAAAGTTCCTTTTAGGAGATTTCAGCTGCTGTGCTGGTCATTAACCGAAGCTTGAAGGATTACTATTTCGGATTGTAGTTCTCTGAATTATGGTTTCTGTTGTGTTTCTGGGTTTGATCATGTTAACTGTGTGATTCTGAGAAATGTTGTCCAAAACACTAACTTCTCCAAGCTTTGTCTGTTTGTCTATAGATCACCCCCTTGACTGGTGCCCAATAGCAACTGTTCAAATTAGGTGGAGGCGATTGCTTTTCACAAACAACCAAAGGATGCATAGTTTGAAAACTATGTAAATATATTTTCCTTACCAGGTGTGCCCTAACTACTGCACTACAAATCTTTGGGTTTGTAGGGGCACTGGAGCTCTCTGGCTGAGAATTCCAAATCCCAGAATTCCACAGGATGTTGCCATGGCGGTTAAGTGGAATCATAGTGCTATGATTGTGCGCAGCGAAAGACCCCTGGAAAGGCTGTACAGGAAAATACAATGTCAGAGTAATAGAAAATCATGTTAATTCTTCCACGAGAGCAGAAAAGGTACCAACTTACTTCATTCGGCCAATCTGTGGAGAATTAAATGAAAGGTCATATCATACATTCAGAACAGCTGTCCCTATCCTCAGCTAGCCTAAGACATTTTGCTGCCTGAGGCAAAGGTGGTGGTTGTTGTTTGCTTTCTGTTTCTGACTTATGGCAACCCTAAGGTAACCCATCACAGGGTTTTCTGGGTCTGATAGTGTGTGAGGTCAGTGGGCAGGCAAGCAGGCAATCGAACTCAAGTCTCTAGGGTCCTAGTCCAGTGCTCAAACCCACTCCCATTCTATTCAGGGAAGCTAACTAGATGGATAGTTGAATCTTATTTCAACACTGACAATGAAACAGCATCGGCCACTGTGCCTGAAGGCAGTTCACTTTGGGGCTCAGAGCAGGGCTTCTGGCACACAGAACACTCTTGTCCAACATTGGCCCAACACTCTGTGCCATCCAGCCTCTGCTACCTAATGCCTGTCTCTCATTCTGCAGAATGGCAGGCCCCCTTGCCTCTCCTTCTCTACATCTTTGTTTCTTTGCCCAGATAGGGGTGGCTTCCAGCCCAAAAGCCAGGGGAATGAGCCATGAAGGCACCCAACAACTAAAGCAGTGCTACTTGCAGTGGTGGTCTGTGGACCGTGAACCGTGGCAGTTGTAGTCTAAAGAGCTATTCCAAGTGGTCAGAGGTCCTTTACATACAGTTCACTGTGAACATCTTGCCTGGCACACTGCAGATAAAGTTGCTCGGATCCATTGTAACTTGGGGTGCTATAGTTAAAACAGATCCAGTGGATGTAACTTTGGCCCATTGATCATTAATACTTTTCCATTTGTACAGCACAATGATGTGCACAAGGTTCTTGGGGAGGTGATAGCCTCTACATCTGTGCCTTGACCTTACTTGCTTATTTTAAAAGAAACAGGGACTGGCTGTATGGATTGAGGGAGTGGTCAGCATCTTGCTAAAACAAGGCAGAGTTCCATCATGCCTAAAGGAGGGTGTTGTAAGATCATTGTTGAAAAAGGTCCTCACTGGATCACGCTGTATTGGACAGCTACCAGCCAGTCTCCAACATTCCATTTCTGGCTGAGATGGGTCATCTGGATCCATTTCAATCTGGTTTCAGGACTGACTGTGGGACAGAGATAGCTTTGGTCATCTTGATAGATAGCCTACACGAGGAACTAGACAGGGTTTGGTTGTACTGTACTTCTCAGTGGCTTTTGATACCATCAGCCCTGGTATTCTCCTGGGCTGCCTTACTGGGATGGAACCTGGAGGTTCTGCTTTACAGTGGCTTGATTCATTCCTGGAAGGATGAACCCAGATAGTGGTTCTGGGGAACTCCTGTTTGACCTCTTACTATTGGCCTGTTGAATACCTCAGGGCTTGGTTCTGACCCCATGCTATTTAATGCATACATTAAAGCACTGGGAGAGGTTGTCCAGACTTTTGGGATCTGGTGCCATCAGTATGTGGGTGACATCCCATTCTGTTACTGGTTTCCACCTCAGTCCAAGGAAGCTGTTTCACTGCCTGTCATCAGTAATGGACTAGATGAGAACAAACAAATTGAAACTTAATCCAGATGAGACAGAGATGTTCCTAGTCAGCCGAAAAAGGCAAATCAGGGAATAGGTATTAAGCCCATGCTATAGGGGCTTACACAGGTTTGCAGCTTGGATGTATTCCTGGAGTCAACCCTAAGCCTGGCAGCTCTAGTTTCTGTGGTAGCCAGGAGTGCGTTTGCACAGTTGCACCATGTGCACCAGCTGCACCCATTCTTAAAAGATACTGGACCTGGCTGTGGTGGTATGTGCTTTAGTTACATCCTGTTTGGATTACTATAATGTTTTTTACACAGGGCTGCCTCAAGGAAAAGTGTTAGGAAGAGTGTTAGAAAAATCCTAGTTGTGGGAACATACAACTCACTTTGTACATCAGTTCTGCTAGTTACCGGGCTGTTTCCACACACAATTCAAAGTGCTATATAGTTCAGGTCTAGGGTATCTGAAGGACTGTATTCTCCCATTTCATGTCTTGAATTCTTGAATTTCTCCATCCCAGCGTGAATTTGTTTCATACTAAGATCTACTCAAAAAGGACGTAAACCAGTAATAATCCCTGACAAAAGTATTTTGCCAGTTGGCCCCAAAATTTCAGGAGAATGTTCAGGCAGTTAATCTAAATCTAAATATTAGGCTTGATCAAAACCAGTTCATTGTTTGTTCAGGAGGTACCCAAGGTAGTTGATGGATCACGTCTGCATTTCAGACCCATTAGGCAAAATGGTTGATGACTATAATCAAGTATGTGGATTTGTTTAGCAAAACAGACAGATGGGCAAACATTTGTAATTATAGTATAGATTTTATCTTCTTTTAATAAGCCAAAATAATCTGGAAGGATGGTGGTAATGGTAGTAGCTCCAGCTCATCCTTGCTTTATAGTGTGTTTGTCTGAAACTTCAAAGGCGTGATTAATCTTCCGTAAAGATCCCATTTAATTTCAGGCCGAGTTTGTTGAGTACATATCCAGAAGAATGTCTGGCTCTTAGCTGTACAGATAACAGAAAACCAGTCTTTTTATTTTATTAATGGGAACCACTTGTGAAAGTATGTTGAAGACGCTTGGGGAGGCTTGAGGATAGTCTATTTGCCACAAGCCGACAGGCGAGATAAGCCTTTTCTGTTACTGTGGAGTGGGTTATTGTTTTTCATTCAGAGTTGGCTACAGACTCTGAAGTTTATGGAGGAGGAAATGTAGCAAAGATTCAAGGAACAGAGTCTGTTGAAGCTAGTTATTATCTGGTTGCGTGAGAGTTGTTCATATAGCCAGTGTCCCTCTCATGGGTGCAGAAGATCTGAGCTCATAAGTGCACAATAGCTGGTTACATTTCAATCTATAACACAAAGAGCAGCGTGACATAAACTCCATATATCAATGCTGGTACAGTGGCCTGTCTCAATTGGCACTCAGCTTGTATCTAACTTAGCATGAGGGTTAATCTGTACCTGACAAAAGCACTAGAATGACACTTTCCAACAAGACAGCTCACCTTTTTGTTGACCCCTCCTATGGAACTTGTCATAGTTTTCTTTATGTGTCAGAACTCAAAATGGTGATTTGGATGTGTATGCGTTTGGGGCCATATTTCTATCCGTTCCAAATGTTCCTGCAATAAGGAGGTAAGTGTGAAGCAATCTTCTATTTGTGTTCACATGAACTTAAGTAGAATGCACCAAGTGACCCAGGACTGAATACAAATAGAACTCTGCTTTAGATCTCCCTCCTGGATGTGTGGAGGCCTGTAATGGAGGGGATGAGCCTTGGCTTCCATGAAGAAGTTGGGAGTGCAGCATGCACTTTGATCCATGAATAGGGTTGTATATTTATTGTAAAGAATATGGCTGGCATCCTGTTGGTGACTTCAAAGTGTGTATGTCCAACTTATACCTGTGTATGTAATTTTTTTAGTTGATGCTGAGGCTGGAATTCTCTACCAACCTCATACAACAATTAAACTCCCTCTGCAACCCACTTTTTACTGGCTATAATCCTCATGGCCATTTACTGTCATCCTCTGGAACCTCTAGAGGACCCCCAGGCAACCCCAATGAATATTTTGTGTGTCTGCCTATACAAACGTAGATGGCTGTGCTGGATGGACTTCAGCCACTGAGAAGCTGGGTTTGGGAATGGATGGAAGAGGAGATGTGGCATAATTCCACCAGGTGAAACTTTATGTTACATCTCCGTGATCCAGAATTCTGCTCCGTGTTTTTATGTCACAGTTCTGCTGTAGAACTTCCTTGGCATAATACAGCTGCAAGAACACACATGTATGTATACATAGTTATTTGTGAGCTACCAAGCCAGTGCTTTACTACTGAACAAAGCTGTGGTTTGTCTGAGCAGAGCTCTTTGTCATCTTTCTCTTGTGTAGCATGCCATCCTTCTTGCAAGACGTGCACCGGGCCTTCAGATGCTGAATGTACAGCCTGCCAACCCCATGCCACTTTTGTCAATGGAAGATGTAGAACACCATGCAAGGGAAAACAATACCTTAATCTGGTGGGATACTGTGTTGGTAAGTGTTTGAAGAATATTGTAGCATCTCCAGCACAATTAAATATTATCATTACTATGTTTTTGTTCTATATGTCTCTCAAGGAGCTCAAGCATGGCAGACAAAGTTTGGAGACTTTCTTTCTTTTTTTTCCCAGAATTTGCAAGCTTTATAATAGGAAATTGTAGTCCAAAAATGTAGCTTTTGAAAGCTCATGATTCCAGAAATATGATTTTATCCTCAACAGTTCCTTAGACTGTTTGACTTAGAAGTTGTGATGTATCTATTGATTCTCTGCAAGCTTCAAGGCTGTGTAGAAAGACATATAGAGATTTGAATCTAGGCGTAAGACCAGCACTGTGGACACTACCCCACTGAATCGTTGAGTGCTTTTTTGTTTTTTGTTTTAAATAGAACTATTCAGTTGACTTTCAAAAGCAGCTCCTAATATATGTTCAGGACTATTTAAATGGTAAATTACCGTTCTTCCTCCACATTTGCGGGTTTGATGTTTGTTGATTTGATTATTCACGAGTGTGTGTGATCCCACCCTCGCAATTCTCTTCCTCCCATTCCTAGGCATCTTGCCCCTGATCAAGTTCTCCAAAGCAAAATGGAAGGAAATGGGGAGGGGGGCTCCCAAGAGTTTCCCCCTCCCCTTCCCATCCGTTTTCCCTGCATTGGGGCAAAATGCATTGGAAAAGGAAGGGGGGAACTCAGGAGAAGGAAAGGAAGGCCTTTCTCCTAACCCCATTCCCTTCTGTTCTGCATGGGAACTGGAAGTGGGGGAGCCCCAGCAGGGAATGGGAGGGGGAGCAGAGGAGGGAGTTACTCACGAATGTTCCATGTTTGCAAGGATTCTATGCGCCGAATGCTCACAAATGCTCGCAAATGTACTTACTTACGTCATGGATCACAGTCTTAATCCAGCTCATCTTCAGAGTAGGTTCCAGGATCAATTGTTTGTGTATCCACCATGAATTTATAAGTTACATACATTTCGATTGCAAGTAGATGCTTTCTTCCCAGTCTGCTACAACTTCCTATCTGTCACTCATTATCTTAGTTTCTAAACTTATTAAAAAAAAAAGGTTTCTAAGGTTGGCCTGTGAGTTAATTCAGCATATAAGTGATAATGTGGAAGGAAATGGAAGTGGAATTCTCTCTGGCAGCCTATAGAACAAAGCACACACATTGCACTCCTTCTTTTTGTCCAAAATAGTATATTTGGAAAACTTGAGCCATTTCCGCACTAGACTGTTATAGTTCTATTATTCTACTTTCAACATCCTATCGAATCCTGGAGTTTGCAGTTCTGGCAGGGACCAACCGGAACTGCAGTCTGGTGCGGAAATGACCTTGGAAGTTATTTTCTTATCATTTCGGGTTTCACTGGAAGGAGCTGGTGTGGCCTGAGGGGTTTGTAAAGGTGGTAGAAAATGGCTTCTGGAGTAGTTATCCACTCCAGACTTAGGGCCATAGTGTGTTTCAGTTTGTCTCCAGCTGTAGTTCAGAAGTTCAAAAATAATGCATGGAAATGTATATCTAACACTGTCAAAATATGCGTAAGTGTCAGGATGTGCGCAGAAGAGTCACCTGTGTTTGAATGTTTTTGCAGGTCAACACTTTCCTGCTATAATATCAGTGAAAGAGCCATACTAGAACTCTGAACTCTGACATGCTGGTTTTCTACTAGTAGGGACATCCTGACAAATACAGATGAACCTCATCTTCCTTCTGAAATATAAAAGAAAAAAGAAACGGGGATTTAAAAAAAAATTAAAAAACCTAGCAGCACTGACTAACTAATTTATATTTTAGCACAGGCTTTCATGAATATTCCTCTAGTGCCTCAGGTGCACTGATTGAGTGATATTAAAGCCATAAGTTTTAAAAGTTAGTTATACAGTTATGAGAGTGAGATAGATAGAACGTGATGGGATACAACCATTACACAAGTTGTCACTTTGGCCATAAAACTGGCTGGGAGTACTTTTAAAAGTTGGCTGTTAGTGTTACTGTATGAAAGCAAAAAATCTGCATTGTTATTGTTGCTGTTGTTTTCCTCTGAGACTGAGAAGATATAACTTACCCATGGTCACCCAGTAAGTTTCCATGGCTGAACAGGGATTTGAACCCTGGTCTCTCAGTGTCCTAGTTCAGCACTGAAACCACTATGCTATGCTAGCTCTCAAAAATCTGCTTATCAATAGTCAATTCCCTTGGGGTAAAAATTTTCTCTGGGTAGATTGCTTTTATGACACGTGCTGTTGTGAGGATTTGTGTATGAATATATCTAGTGTGTTATAAAGCCTTTTTTTTTTGTTCATACCTCTATTAATGGATTGGAATTTCTGAATACATTTCATTTCAGCTGTTTCTATTTTCAGTCTTTGAAATTTCTTTGTTCTAGAATTGCCGTTTGTAAGTCCCACCTTGTATATTCATGAAGGTTGAAATGCTGTCCCACAGGCTTTTGGATATTGCCATTTTTAATGAGACATTTGTATCCATTTATTCTCTTGTGTAGAGCCTGTTCTGTTTGTCCAATGTGGAGTGCAGAGGGGCATTTCTGACAGAGGCAAATATCACATTGGAGGATGAGCGAGTAAATGTACCTCTGGCATTGCAGGTGACATTATTTTTTGGCCATTGGCCATTATTAGTTTGTGGCAGGGTCTTGTCCCTGTATTACAATCTCTATTAGGTATCTTGTAGATTAGTGGTTTTTTAAATTTGGGAGACTGCCTGTAAGCCAGTAAAGTCCATCTACGCAGGGCCTCTGAGAGGGTTGTATTAATCTACAAAATTAGTTGTAGCTCATTGATTATGCATTTGAGTGCATAATTATGCATTTGAGTGGTCTCAGCTGGAGGTTGTGGATGGCAACTGGTGGTGCCCTTTTTGGAGGGAATGGAGCCAAAAAAGAGAATATGTGTTCCACAAACTTGTTTGCAATCTAGAAAAAGATCACCCTGTTTTAGCCAATTTTAGGAGAATTTTGAAACGGGAGCAGAACTGTTGCTCGTTCAGCGTTTGCCCAAATCCGAATGTTATCAAGTTCAGACTGAGGAGCATTGTTCCCTTTTTTTTTTTTAAACTTTAGTTTTGTTATGGAATTAAATCTGATTGGTTGTGTGACAACATAATGCCATTGTGACAGTGACATGATCCCTGGTTGGTTGTGATCATCACACCAGGTGTGTAGTGGAAAATATTATGTCTCCTAGAAAGCTCTACTTTTGTGTCAAGAATGTTTATATGTCGGCAGGTAGTAGAGACCTAACCCTGAGTGCATTCCTGACAAAGAAATACTTTGCCCTTTCCTAAATGCTACTGGATAATTCAACTTTTAAGCCTCTTCTGGAAGCTCTGTAGGCCATTTTCTTTGGCTTGAATTTTGTAAATAATTTGAGTTTACTATTATGGGTGATGATAGGTCCTATACTAGTTGCTTGCCATGTAATATACGTTTTCATGCATGTTTTATAAATAGCTTCTAATGGGATGTGCTGAGCTGCAACTGAATGTAAATGACATTTTAAAAATGTATGACTGAGTCAGTGTCGTTGATCTTCTATGAGAGGAATTGATTAGGTCTGAATCCCACTGAGTTTTTTTCAAAAAAAAAAATGAAGTGCCTGGGCTAATAGATAAATGGCATATTGGCAGAATATGTGCAAAAAGATATATTGGCAGAACTCTGAATGACGTATGTATTATATGCTAAGAGAAAAAAGAGTCAGAATAGAAGTCAGATAATTAAAATTTAAAATTTAAAATAGCATCTGCAACAAAATGTTGCAGTGCAAAATGCTCCTGTTGATTGTTAGTCGAGTTATCCAAGTCCTGCTGCAAGAGATTTCATTTAATTCCCACTCTCCACTTTCCAGTTTTCCCTCCAAAAGTTAACCAGCATTCTGAGGAAACATAAGTATGTTAATTGGATGATGGAATAGAGGGCATGCTCATCAAATTTGCAGATGACACCAAAATCAGGAGGGGTAGCTAATACCCCAGAGGACAGGATCGGAATTCAAAATGACCTTAACAGATTAGATAGCTGGGCAAAAATTGAAAAAATGGAATTTTCACAAGGAGAAGTGTAAGGTACAACACTTAGGCAGAAAAAAAATGAAAGGCACAGATATAGGATGGGTGACATCTGACCATAGTACATATGAAAGAGATCTAGGAGTGTTATAGACCACAAGCTGAACATGACTCAACAATGTGATGTGGCAGCTAAAATGTGATTCTAGGCTGCATCAACAGGAGTGTAGTGTCTAGATCAAGGGAAGTGATAGGACCATTCTGTTCTGCTTTGGTCAGACCTCGCCTGAAATATTGTGTCCAGTTCTCGACACCGCATGCTGGAACATGTCCAGAGGAGGGTGACCAAAATGGTAAATGGCCTGGAAACCATGCCCTATGAGGAGTGGCTTAGGGAGCTGGATATGTTTAGCCTGGAGAAGAGAAAGTTAAGAGGTGGCATGATAGCTATTTTTAAATATTTGAAGGGATGTCATATGGAGGATAGAGCAAGTCTGTTTTTTGCTGCTCCAGAGACTAGGATGTAGAACAATGATTTCAAACTTCAGGAACAGAGATTTCCACCTAAACATTAGGAAGAACTTCCTGATGGGAAGAGCAGTTCAACGGTGGAATATGTTGCCTGGGAGCATGGTGGAGCCTCCTACTTTGGATGTTTTTAAAGAGAGGCTGGATGGCCATCTGTTGGGCGTGCTTTGATGCTGTATTCCTGCATGGCAGGATGGGATTGGACTGGATGGCCCTTATGGTCTCTTCCAAATCTATGATAATTTAAAAAAAAAATACTGGGCACTGGGTGGGCACCATGTAGCATGTGGACCAGGGGATTTTTCCTGGTAGACTGTGTCCAGTCTGTGATGTGCATCCACACTAATGTATCACCAGAAATTACTACAGTAATTGCATTTACCCATTTAAAAGAGATGAATCACATTTTAATCTGTCAGGAGGGCAAACGTAAACACTGCCTGGGACTCGTTCCAGTCACTTCTGAGCTTCGCTATGGCCAGTCATCTCTCTTTTTCCCCCCTCTGAAAGCTTATCAATGGAAAGATAACACTTGCAAATCTTATGCCAGGACTCAGAAGCTTCCAACAAAGATAATGGATCCAAAAAGGAAAAAAAAAAAGGAGAAAGGAAAAATGCAAACAGATTCAAATGGTATCATTCTCAACTTCATCATTATTACTCCCTTTTGCAATCGTTTTCTTGTTTTCTTTGAGCCAAAAGACTTATTTCTTTGATCTTGAGAAACCATTTTTCACAGCCTATTTGTTTTTTCCCCTCACAACTAAGTTATTATTTTGTCTCCTTGCAGCAGATACAGGCATGGAACAAGTAGATCAGAGGCAGATTTTTAAAGAAAAAACAAAAGGAGGGGGAAAAATATTTGCCCCCAGATGAATTACATGACTTTTCCTTTAGAGAAGTGGAGTGGGGGGCTAATGGTGACAAGTCTATGGGCCAATTTTCTGCCCCTGGGATTCCCTAGAAGCCTCATAAATTGTCAAAAATAATTTTTAAAAACCCACTTGCCCCCAAGCTAGCAGTAGCCAGAATTTCACTTCTGCTTTTGAAAAGCAGATATTATTTATTGTTAAATAGTGCAAGGCCCCACTCCAATCTGCTTAAAAGGTGGATTGTCATTCTGGAAGGCTTCCAGGCAATTCATCCTGCTTTCTAAGCAGGAAAAAAGAATGACCTGGAGAGGCTGGAGGTGTCAGGGACCACCAAACTGTACTGAGGAGGGACTTCATGAAGCCCCAAGGCTAAACAATACCCAGCCCTGATTTAGAGTAGTCATAATAGCAATAGGGCCATAGCAGAATGCAGCCTTTACATATAGACATCTTCCAACGTCTTCTCTTCTGAGCCCCAGCTGAATGGAATCACGTCATGTTAAAGGTGCAGTAGCTTCATTGCATTTTGGTACATGGATTGGGATTAAATGATCTGAATAGATCCTTTAAATTTCAGACTAAAGCCCAGAGCAGAGTCACTGCACTAATGACATGGAAGCTATCCACTGCCGCTATGTTGTTGGCATTCCCATTGATATCAGAGAAGGGACTTAAAGAAATGGGTAACACTAATTCCATTAAAGGAAACAAAGGAGCTGCAACTGAGTATCCAAGCAGCTGTATTTAGAACAAATTGTTGGTAAAGGTTCATTTTCAGTAGATTAGTTGTATCTTATCTTGCTTTCCCTTTGGTGATCTTGCGGTGGCATACGTGGCCCTCTTTCTCCCAACTTCATTATATCCCAAGATAAAGTGGGATATAAATATTTTAATAAATATTTATTTGAACATATATTACTAAATGTATTTGCTATGTTTTATTCAATAAAAATAAATATTTAAATAAATTAATAAATTTGATACCTGCAGCAGGGACTGCTATCCTGGAGCAGAAGCAAGCAACTTGTGATTCTTCAAATGCTACTGGGCTCAAACTGCCATCATCCCTAGCCAACATAGCCAAAGGTGAAGGATGATGTGGGTGGGGTGCAGTCCAACATCATCAGGAGGCCCGCATGTTGTCCATCATCATTGCTCTGTAGCATATTTAGTATAATAGTTTTTACTCTCCCTAAACCGAATTGCTGACTTGTTTACATGAGCCAAGTCAAACCCACGTTCTTTGTGCCATGTTGCTTGCTTCTGGTTACTCTTCATAACCTTTAGTCATTTTTTCTTACTGTCTAATTATTCAAACCTGATTGATCAGAATAATCACATATTGCCATAAACTGCATAATTTGCATACATTATTTGGTTCCTTGCAAACCTGGAGAATGCAGCTTATTTTGTCATGGAAAGCTGGTTTTCATTGGTAATGAATGTGTATACATTTACCATACTCCAGTCTCTTCTCAGTTATTGAAATGTCACTGTACAAATTTGTCTGGAGAAGTTATTAATCATCACTTAACAAGTAGCTGTCACATGAAACTGTGATTGAAATCATTATATTATAAGACATAAACTGTGCCTTAATATCATAAGATTTTTTTAAAGAAAAACTTCATTTTATAACATTTTTATAGCTGTCACTCTATCCATCAATGTTACCTGTTAATCTAGAATGTTCCCTTTCTGACCCTTGAGGCATAACTAGGTATTGAGACTTCAACAGAACTCAGATATTACTTTTTTTTTTTATCTAGAGGATAAATTGTCTGTCGATCGCATATTTTTAATTGTAGATGAGAAGCCAACAGCAAAGAGAACATCTTAAAAGTAAGAGAGACAACTATTATCTTTTTAGAGAGAGTTGCAGTTAGTCAGGGCTTAAGGGACCTGTGAGCCAATTAGCACAAGTAAATTTAATTGGCAGCGTGCTTGTAGAAAAATTAATCTTGAGGGTGGGAATTTATGCAAGAATGGTGACAGCCATGAGAACAAAGCAAACTTGGATAGAGTGTCTTAGAAAGTATGGCCTGATGACTGTTATTCATCACCCTTATGACTTTTTCTTCTTTGGGACGGTATACTTAGGGGCATCACATTTTACTGTCACAAAATACCTATGGGCATCAAACACTACACTGTGAGCAGCCTCATTGAGGTGAAATTTGAATTTCAGACTCTGCTTCAACATAACCATTCTTCCTAGTTCTTGTTGTGACCATCTATGCCAGGTGTGGGGATCTCAAGGCTTGTGCCATGCATATGTTTGTGTGACCGCAGAGTCCCAACAACCCCAAAATAGTATTTATTTTTTTAAAAAAGAACAACATCAGGAAAATTGCACCATCAGAATCCTTCAAGGGGATGAGATTCTCCTTTAAAACTAGGAAAGTTATTCAGGGGCAGCTGTGTTGGCCATACAGCAAAATACACCAAGATCCCAACCCCATAAAATAGTGATACCTTTATTGGGCCAACTAAAAAGCACAAAATACCTCATGCAAGCGTTTGAAGCTTCATTGGTTTCTTCATCAGGCAAAGGTGTTAAAAATCATACAGGGGAAGAAAATCATACGGGAGAAGAAAGGTGATGATGTTAGAGTCACAGGCCTACATTTTGTCTCAGATATTACTTCTGTTGTCAGTGGAGATGGCTTGGAGGGATATCAGTGGAGGAGAAACCACTCCTCTTCATGGCCATGTAGGGACCAGGGACAAAGGGCAGTAAGATAAAAGAAATACATTTTAAATCTATTAGCAGCAGCAAAGTAACTTCCGTTCCCTGATATGTGGAAAACAGCTCATGGGCTCTCCAAAATTTGCCCACTGCTGATTCGTATCAATGTCAATACGGTTGCTTGTGATAAAGGTCTTAGATTATATAACATGAACTGTGCCTTGTTGTTGTTGTGTGCCTTCAAGTCTTTTCTGACTTGTCATGACCCTAAGGCAAACGTACCACAGGTTTTCTGGGACTGAGAATATGTGATGTTCCCAAGATCCCCAGTTGGTTTCCATGTCCGAACAGGGAATCAAACCCTGGTCTCCAGGGTCATAGTCCAATGCTCAAACCACTATACCATGCTGGTTCTCAAACTGATCCTTAATATTATGTTTTTTCACTCCTGTACTTGACCTTAGCAGGTTCTTTTAGGTTTGAGAATCCAGCCTCCTCTTCTTCTTCTTCCTCCTTGGAGGAAGGAGGATGTCAGCTACTTCCTAAGATAGTTATTTCTGCTTCATTAGCTTTTGTTGGTTTCTCAAAGATGGTAATCAAAGTTCTGCTTGTAGCTCGTAGAGCAGTGTGGCACCAAGCCTTTTTCATGGGTGTCGTAGAAAACTATGGAATTCTTTTTCATTAAGAGATACCGTTGTTCCGCGATACTCTTTTATCTTTCAGGGGCCTGTTGAAACATATCCGTTAGTACAAGCTTTCAAGATGCAAGAAAATGCAATTTCTCTTCTATTGCTGCTGCATCTCCAAGGGCAAAGACAGATGACCTCAGGGCCCCTCAAAATTCTACACAAAAGCAGTTTCTGCTGTGTAGGGCTGCCTGACTGCACTCGGTTGTGTATTGTGTGGGGAGCAATGAAATTATCATGGGATTTGACAGATATACACTAGGATCCTTTGCAGCTTGGCAAATTTGTTGAATCTTGTAGTACAACAACGTTAGGTGGCGAGAGTCTATTGGGTCATTCCAGCTGCAGTGGGAGACAAGACAACCTCCTGTCGTGGTACATTTGTGCATCTTAAGTGTTCTTTATGGAAAACTAGCCTTTGTCTTAGGCTGTTTCTGTGCTAGAGTAGAGGAGCATTTCACCACGTGTCATGAGCAGTGTTTTTTACTCCGACTTACCCCAGTTCCTATCTGCACGCCCTCTGGTTTCTATCGATTTAAGGGAAAAAATTCTTTGTAGCTTCCACATCGTCAATTCTCGTGGAACTCCTATTCCCCTCCCTCACTCCACTCTGCCGCTGCTGATTGGTCAATTAAAAAAAAAAATTATAGAAACTGTTGCTGTGTTTTGGCGCAAGTGGTGTGGATCAATGTAACGCTTCTGCATGTAGGAAGAAACACAGCAGAAATGGTTTGGGTGGTTTACATCGGAGTTTTTCCATTTTTACAATACATCGGTTTAACGTCGATGTTAACCTTGCGAAGACCTCAACTCGTGCGGAACCACGGATGACAGAACGACGTCAAACCGGTTTAACGTGCAGATGTAAAAATGACAATATGGTGCTACTGCGATGTATCAGCCTTGTGTGGAAAGAGCTTTAGTTATTTAGTTAATTTATTACTATAACTTATCTGTAATCCCCCTATCATTTTTATTCGCAACAAATCTGTGAGGCAGGCTAGACGTGTGAGGCAGGCTAGACCTTTGGCCTGCCAGATGTTTTGGGCTTCATTTTCAAAAATTTCTGACCATTGGCCAGACTCACTGAGACTTCTGGGGTTGAAGTTCAATACGTCTTGAAGACCCAAGGTTGAGAACCACTGGGCTGGGCTGATAGATAGTGACTGTCCCAAAGTCACTTAGTAAGCTCCATGGCTGAGAAGAGGTTTGATTCTGGGTCTCTTCAGTTGTAGTCTGACTTTTGGATTACCGCAGCTCTCTCTCCCCTGCTGAGTATTGCAGTTCATTCTCCTTAATTATATGCACTTGTGCTCAGATGCTCCCCAGCATTTTTTTTAATGAGCACAATCTTGCATTTGGATGCACTTAAATGTATGTTAGACCCAGAGTTGTAAAAGCCAAAAAAGTAACTGGCTGAGTCCAAAAAAGTAACTTATCTAAGCACTATTTTAGGGCACGATGCACCTCTCTTTTTGTGATGGTGTTCTGCACAAGGAAGTGAAATTTGTCTCCCATTATTTCAGTGGGCTTTGTGAAGGATGTGAAGATACATTCAAATATTGTCATGGAAACATTAAAGAGAATTCTGCGTTCCTTTTTTTCTTTCTTCTTTTGCCCAAAGGAAAATGCTTTTGAAAAATCTAAACAAGTTTCTAAAATATAAAGTGCCCTTTTTTTTTTTTAAAAAAAAGTCTTTCCTCTGTCTTTTGTTTCCCATGGTCCACTGTATTCACCACCAGCCTCTTCTTTTTTTTCTCATTTTTCTCTCCCTTTGAGAGGGATCAATGGTTTGTAAGTATGTTCTTTGATGTCCGTATGGTCAAAGCAGAGTTGCAGAATAGAAAGAGATGCCCTGCTTCTATTCCTCAAAAAGGAATAACTCAGTTACAGGAGCTACATTCACGTGGAGGTGCTAAGCAATCAAAATATTTAAAACAAATGAACAAACAAACAAAAAATTGATACAATGATATTGAACTTTTAGAGACACTAAACTTTTTGACATACGGTTTGGGAGGAGGAAAGAGTACATTTCAATAGGCTAGATCAAAAAACAGCAACTATCTTTTCCTGAACTCTGATCTTCAGTCCCTGGCTTGCTACGAATTGTCAACAGCCGAGAGGCAGTGTTGACTCCCGTGCCAGTAGAGCAGTAGGTCTGCCTTGGATAACACCTTGATAATAGCAGGGACTTAGGTTGAGCCTCAGCCAACAGGACTGGCCTCCTATTAGGCAGAGTGAGGCCTTAGAATTTAGTCTGAGACTCTACCAACAGGACTGGATGCTCATTGGGCAGAATGAAGTGTTTGCCCCAGAGTTTAGGCTGAAATTCAACTAACAGGGCTGACCTCATATTAGGCAGAGTGAAGAAGTGTTTGCCTTAGAGGCCCTTTCCGCACGGCATTTGCTATGCGAAAGGGCACCTGGAGTGTCACACGATTGTGAGGAGCGATCTGCATGACACAGTCGCAATCACACGATGCTCGAGGGGCCGGCAGGCGCCGATCATGCACCTTTTCATTTTCAGCTGGAAGCCCAAAATGGTGCACGATCGCACATTGCTCCCGGGTCCCATGCATACTTACCTGGCATGCAGAGCCTCCAAAGCTGCACTGGTCAGGCTTCCTGCCCCAGCGCAGCCTGGGAAACTCCCAGGCTGCACTGCGGAAGGAAGAGGCGAGGCTCTCGCGCGAGCAGGCAGCTTGTGTGGAGCTGAAGCAGCAGGGACGCGAGAACCTCTTGCCAGAGGCTGCTCGCATGATCCCCGCACCCCAGCGCCGGAAGAAGGTAAGGTGCGGAAAGGGCCAGAGTTTAGGTCAATACTCTGCCAACATGGCTGGCCTTCCAGCAGGCAGAGTAATGAGTTTGTAGATGAATGGAGATAGCTGGCAGATGTTGGAGGAAAGGGCTGTGTGCAGTGCCTGGTTGTCTCCCCACTCCCCTGGCTGAAGCCTTTAGGATTGATGGTGGATGTCTCATCGTCACTGCTGGAGAAAGATTCGGCAGCCAGGCCAGTTAACTTTTGTACATAGAATACAAAGGGGCCCGCCTTGTTCTTCAGGCAGAGAAATGTGTTAAGCCACTCCTGCCAGCCAAATAGTAAGCATTTTCACCACCTATTGAGCTCAACATATTAGGTTGACTAAGTTCTTAAATCTCTGCCATTGAAACTGGTGGGATTTAAAAGTGCTTAACTTTGGGAAAGATTATGCATTCCTTTCAGCCTCCATTTTGCCTTACTCTAAGGAGTAGAGATAGCTTTGTTCATTCATTGCCAATTCATTGCCAGTGGAATTTGAGCTGCCTGTTTCTTTGGATTCCTTTTGAAATTCAAGGCTCCATTTGTGGAATCCTAAGATCTGGTCATCCAATTGCAATGAAAGTTTAAGTGAAGAGAAGAAAGGGACAGGAAGGTTAACTTCCAGTAGGAAACCTGACATCAAGCTCTATGTATGCTGAAGGCAGCAGTATGATTGCATTGCTTTCAAGACAGCCGTCATTCCCCTTATAATTTTCTGAGCCACTGTAATGAGGATTAATTTGGCTTTCAGGATCCTTTACAACATGGTCCCTTCATTGCATACAAAAGACTTTTTGTAAAACATTTTGAAAGCACTTTGGTTCAGGGGAAGGTCAAGAGCCATTTTTGATGGGCTGCTGAAAAAAAGCAGATGATCTAAGTCAATACCCCTCCCTGGTGTAAATTCCATCCTAGCTAGGCTGACCCAGGCCTTGGGTGAGCTGGAGGATGCTGTGTGTAGAGTTTGAAAAATCTAAGTGACGTGACATGTTTGAAGCATGTTCAGGAATGACCATGATTAGGGCTTCCAGTTCTTAGGGCCTGGGCTGTTGTGGAAGGGCCAGGCCTGCTTTTCCTTCTCACAGATTGGAGTGTCAACTTCCAGCCTGCTATAGCAGCATGCACCCACATTATACACCCCTTTTTCCTTTAAAATCACTACCTTAGTGCATAAGGGGTAAAGCCTCTCGGTTGTTATTCAGAATGATTTACTGATCTGTGGTAGTGTGCTCCTAATGAAAAGTACTCTGAGTCAAAATTTGTAAAAACATAATGTAATCTTTATTAAAACAACAAACAGGGAAAAGGTACTGGGTGTCGTAAGTAATTCCAAGCCATACAGAACTTCAAATGGTATTTAACCAGCTTCTTATAGCTCCAGTCAATATACAGGCACAAAACTTTCATATACCCACGGGCTTTTGGCTTCCCTTTTGCTCAAAGGCTTAAGTCCCAGGTCTAGAAAAACCCAAGTGACATGGCATGTTTGAGGCATGTTCAAGAATGGCCATGATTAGAGTTTCCAGTTCTTAGGGCCTGGGTGGTCTTCTCTGGTTCTCAGGACAAGCAGAGAGGAATCTCAAAGCGAGGGTACCATGTTAAAATGGCTTGTCTACCTATTTTCCTCATATGTAACACTTGGTGTTTTTTATTTGAATAACATACTTGTCTGTGGTGAAGGCTTAAGTTATTGTGGTTAATGGCATCATTAGGAACCGCACCTCTTAATATCATCAGGTCTGATTTCCTGTGACATCGTAGACACATAGAATCATAGAGTTGGAAGTTGGAAGAGACCCCATGGGCCATCGAGTCCAACCCCCTGCCATGCAGGAACACCCATCAAAGCATTCCCAACAGATGGCTATCCAGCCTCCGCTTAAAAACCTCCAAAGAAGGAGACTCTACCACACTCCGAGGCAGCATATTCCACTGCTGGACAGCTCTGACCATCAGGAAGTTCTTCCTGAGGTTCAAGTGGAATCTCCTTTCCTGCAGCTTGAATCCTTTGCTCCTTGTCCTAGTCTCTGGAGTGGCAGAGAACAAGTCCGCTCCCTCCTCAACATGACATCCCTTCAAATATTTAAACATGGCTATCATGTTCCCTCTTAACCTTCTCTTCTGCAGACTAAACATTCCCAGCTCCCTAAGGCGTTCTTCATGGGGCATAGCTTCCAGACTCTTCACCATTTTGGTTGCCCTCCTCTGGACACGTTCCAGCTTGTCGATGTCCTTCTTGAATTGAGGTGCCCAGAACTGGACACAGTATTCCAAATGAGGCCTAACCAGCGTAGAATAGAGTGGTACCGTTACCTCCCTCGATCTGGACACCATACTCCTATTGATGCAACCAAGAATTGCATTGGCTTTCTTGGCTGCCACATCACACTGCTGACTCATGTTCAGCTTGTGATCTACCGAGATCCTAGATCCCTTTCACATGTACTGCTATCCAGCCATGGGTTCCCCATCCTATATTTGTGCATTCCATTTTTTTCTGCCTGAGTGTAGGACCTTACATTTCTCTCTGTTGAAATTCATTTTGTTAGCTTTGGCCCAGCTCTCCAATCTGTCAAGATCTTTTTGAAATTTGATCCTGTCCTCTGGTGTATTAGCAACCCTTCCCAATTTGGTATCATCTGCAAATTTGATCAGCATGCCCTCCACTCCTTTATCCAAGTCATTGATGAAGATATTGAATAGCACTGGGCCCAGGACAGAACCCTGCGGCACCCCACTAGTCACTTCTCTCCAGGATGAAAAGCAGCCATTGGTGATCATCCGTTGGGTTCAGTCTGTCAACCAGTTACAAATCCACCTAAGAGTAGCCCTGTCCAGCCCGCATTTTATAGCTTCTTTGCAAAAATGTCATGGGAAACTTTGTCAAAGGCCTCACTGAGGTCAAGCTATGCTATATCTACAGCATTCCCTTCATCTATCAAGCTTGTAACCCTATCATAAAAAGGGATAAGATTAGTCTGGCATGAGTTATTTCTGAGAAATCCATGCTGGCTTCTAGTGATTACGACATTGCTTTTTAAGTAATTACAAACTGACTGTTTAATGATCTGCTCTAGGATCTTTCCTGGAATTGATGTCAGGCTGACCAGGCGATAATTATTAGGGTCCTCCATTTTACCCTTCTTGAAGATGAGGATGACATTTGCCCTCCTGCAGTCTGCTGGGACTTCTCCTGTTCTCCAAGAGTTGTGAAAGATTATTGCAAGTGGTTCAGAAATTAATTGCCAGTTCTTTTAATATCCTTGGATGTAATTCATCTGGCCCTGGGGACTTGAATTCATCTAGTTTAGCCAGATATTCATGTACTACTTCTCTGCTTATTCTGTGCTGCATTTCCCTCACTTCCTCACCTGCTCCCCATGCCCCAGGGGAGCCCGGACTTCTATCCTTCTGGGAGGAAACTGAGGCAAAGAAGATATTGAGTAGTTCTGCCTTCTCACTTCCCCCCCATTATTAATTGGTCACCTTCTCAACGCAGTGATCCTATCATTTCCTTGTTTTTCCTTTGGTGCGGACATATCTAAAAAAGGCCTTTTATTGTTTTTGATGTCTCTGGCAAGCCTGAGTTCATTCTGTGCTTTAGCTTTTCTGACCTTCTCCCTACATCTCCTGGCCATGTGCTTGAATTCCTCTTTGGTGGTTTCACCATTTTTCCATTTCCTGTACATGTTTCTTTTAACACTTAGCTCAGCTGAGAGTTCTTTCGTCAACCATTCCGGTTTCTTTAGAGACCTGCCATCTTTCCTCCTTATTGGCACAGTTTTCAATTGTGCCTTCAGTATCTCACTTTTAAGAAACTCCCATCCGTCATGAACTCCTTTCTCTTTTAGTATTCTTGACCACAGGATTTCAGCAAGTAACTCCCTAAGTTTAGAGAAATCAGCTTTCTTAAAGTTTAGGATGCGTGTCTGGCTACACTTGGCTTCTCCTTCTCACTGAATGACAAACTCCAAAAGAGCATGGTCACTCCCTCCTAAGGATCCCACCACCTCTACCTCATCAACTACGTCATCCCTGTTGGTCAGGACCGGATCTAAAATAGCTGATTCCTTTGTCGCCTCTTCTACCTTCTGCACCATGAAATTGTCTGCAAAGCAAGCGAGGAACCTGTTGGACCTTGCAGTCTTTGCAGAATTTGACTGCCAACAAATATCAGGATAACTGAAATCTCCCATTAACACGGCATCTCTCTTTTTTGAATGTATGGTCATCTGCTTCAGGAAGGCCTCATCCAAGTCCTCAGGCTGGCCCGGAGGCCTGTAGCAAACCCCCACAATCACATCCCTATTGTTTCTCGCTCCCTTAATTCTCACCCAGATGCTCTTGACTTGGCTTCCCAGATTTAAGTCCTGCATCTCTTCACATGTGAAAACATCCTTGACATATAAGGCTGCTCCTCTTCCTTTTTTGTTTGGTCTGTTTCTCTAAAATAGATTATACCCCCCTATTCCTACATTCCAGTCATGAGATTCATCCCAGTCCTTATTTTTCAGGTTTTGGCCCTGAAATCTGACCTGGCAATCCTACCCTAAGAATTGAGTATCTGAGCCCAAAAACCTGAATGGCACTCTCCTAAACCTGACTGCATGTTTGAAAATATTAGAAAGATAAAGCCAGCAAGCTGTCACCATTATTTTTTGGAGTACAAGTTCCAAATTTCTCGAGCCATCATAGTCCATCCCCCCAACCAGCTATCACCCATCCGAAGGCAACCCAGCATCTTCTTTAATAGTAAGCCAACCCTGGGTAGATTCCATAGTTTGGGGAAACTATTTTGCAAGTGACAATGGTTCTGCCAAACAGAAATGGAGATGAGGAAATCTAAAGAGGGACTCTGTGTCCAAGTCTCAGCTACCCCCACCCCCAGCAAAAAAAATTCTGTGCTTGTTAAGGAAGGAAGTAGAGAAGGATGCAGCTCATTGAAGCATAGCACATGCTTTTGACAGTGAAAGGAAATTTGTTCACCAGTGCTTCAAAATAAAAAGCAGGAAGATTTTATGGGAATCACGAAAGAAGAAGTCACACTGGGTCTGGTAATTGCTGATTATTGTCTTTCTTGACTGTTGAAGAGCCAGATTTGACATGGTTTACACTGTACAGGAAATCTGCCAGGGAAAAATTTGTTCACCAAAGAGAGACATAGTCTTATACCTGAGCAAACCCAAATCTTTGGAGACATTTCTTACCAGTGTTGCAATGTCTCTCCAGGCAACTAGTCACATTCTTAGTGCCGTTTGAAGTGTTCTTGCTTAATTTTAATACTGTTTATGGCATAGGATCAAGGTTCCTGGTGGATTATTTATTTCCACATAAGCCTACTCTACGCAGAGATAATTTTCAGAAGCTGTATTTCACATGCCTGCGGCATCAACAGTGGGCTCTAACTAGGCCTTCTCAGTGGGAGCACCTACTTTATGGAATACTCTCCCCATATCATAGGAAGAGTATTGTATGAGGACACACATCGCCTGGAGATTTTCTTGCTGCCCATTTTGATGCCATTTTGGCACTAAGAACAAGGTTTTTTAAAAAAATTCTCCCAGGCATTTTAACTTAGGCTGTTTCCACATAATAATGGTGTCCTGGCATGGGGACACAAGAGAAGCAGGATGGCAACAACACTTCCACATGACGTCATAGCGGTCCAGCCAGTGTGATTGGGGGATATATCATTGACAGAGGAACTCCGTCAATGACCCCCAATTGCACAATGCTCCTGTCCTTCCTGGCCATACAGAAGGGTAGGAAGCGGAATGGAGACACTTCTTTCCCCAGCACAGCATAGGAAAGAGGCTGGCTGTGCCGCAGAAGGTGTGTGTGTGTCGCTTGTACTCACTTCTGCAGGGTGGGGAGAGGAGTGTTCCCATGGTGCTCCCTTCCCGGCAAAGGTGCTGCCAGGATCACGACGGGAGGGCAATGGGATCAGGTAAGGTGTGGAAATGGCTTTAGTTTTCTTTCCACCAATTAGTTTTTATACTACTTTGCAGTCTTCTGCTTTTGGATTCTAGTGTTGCATCTGCCTTTCTATGCTCATTTTGTTATCATTTTGGTTCTATTGTTTTATTTCAGCTTTTACTACTGCCTTGGGAAAGATTTTAGGTTGAGTGTGTGTATGTGTGCGTGTCTGTATGTACCTGTGCGTATTTTTAAGCAAGGTATAGAAATAACTAAAACAAACTTGTTTGCCAATTACTTATAATCTTCCTGGGGATTTTTAAAAAAGGGATTCCAGGTGTATTATTCCAGATTCTGAATGAGGATATTGGAGCATATAATTGGGAGCCTGTTCCAGATGATAAAATGATTATCAAGGCACTGCTCAGTTTAATCGAAGGATTGTTGTGTAAAAATAGAATGGTGGGTAGGGGAATTAATGCTGACCCAAGGTCTTTAGAGAAGGGTGGAATGCAAATTGATAAATATTCTGGCTCTGCTTTGAACCTTTTAACAAGAATTGGCCTGCTGGATGAAGTGAAGAGGGAACTGGAAACATCCAGTGAGAAAGAGAAACTGAGTTTCAGGATACATAAAAAAACACAAAACAGCTTTATTTCTCAAATGATCCCATTGTATTTTGAGCAAGAAATCTGCCTACAGGCATAAGCTTGGGAGACACACATTTTTTTAAATCTCTGCAGATTGATCTGTAAATTGCGTTTCACTGATGGAGGCCATACAAATATTTCTTGGCCAAAGCTCTTTGGCATAATTTGAGGTTTAACCCCCCTCCTTTTTTTTTAATACAGCCCAAGACCTAGTCTGTCTTTTGCATCTGCTGAATCAAGTGTCAACTTTTTGCAGCTTCTTACAATGGCCAGTCAGTGAAGCCCACTGCCACAACTAGGAGGCAGAAACCTATAGTGATTGCTACAATTAATGCAGCTTTCACATCAGTGAACCATTATTGTATTATCTGCCATTCCCTAGCAACTGACATTCAGTGGCATATAAAGCTGAATATTGCATTTCAATGTTATGTTCTAAGATCTGTTGATAGCAGAGGTTGGAAAAAGTTACTTTTTGAGATTACAACTCCCAGAAGGCTCCAACCAGCATATAGATCTATGTTACATAATATGAGGGCAGTTGTGTACTTGTTATCATTTTTTGTGGGTCTGTTTTGAACTACTGCCACTCATCAGTATAATATTTGCAAGTTAGGATACCTCAGCATGTTGGTAAAGCAGGCCTAGTATTGTAAGCTTTAAATTGTCCATTAGGCTAGTTGTCAGCAATGATCAGAACCTGCACTGCAAGCACTTGAGTGGCGTAACCATCCTTCCTGTTCCCTGCGAGCTACAGATGAAGGCCTTGTGGCTGTTCCATCATCTATACATATATGTCTGGTAGCAGCCAGGGGAAGGGTCTTCTTTATTGTGTCTGTAAGAAAATGTGCCAGCCTTGGTGGTCATTTTACTGGCATCAGCGAAAAGTAAATCTATATAAGACAAGCATTTGCTGATTTAATAATGAGATGATTGAGGCCTTGAGGGGGCTGAATTTTTGTGCTTCATTTTAATTGTTGCTTTAATTAATTTTTGCACACTATCACGGAACTTTGATAGCAAAGGTTTTCTGCAAATCGGTAAAGTAAGTGGCCAGTATTCTACGTCATCTTTACTCATCTGTAGCTGTTCCTTATTCTCCATCACTACTTAGTCATGGTTGTGACACTGTTGCCATGATTGGAACTTCCCTCCCACCCAACCTGGGCATCTGTTGCACAGGAGGAAGGAGGCCCACTCTGTGACTGGAGCATGGGTGAATGAACTTTCAGGTCTGGGGGCCTGGGCTAGAAGAGGTTAATTTGTTAAGTATATTTAGCTAAGTAGCTGATGTAAAATGCTGCCATTCTGGCCTTTTCCACAGGCTCCTGGATCCTGGCAGTGTCTTGCAGGGATCCTGAGAAAGCCTCTCCCAGGAGGGGTGCGTGACGGGAGCACTCCCTCCTGCACCAGCTGCCTGCTGGAATGAAGGAGGGGCAATGGCCATGCCTCTTCCTTCTGCAGTGCAGCCGGGCACTGTCCCAGGCTGTGCTGGGGCAGAAAACATGGCCATCATGCTTCCTGACCCTCCGCAGCACAAGTAAGTGTGGGAGGGCAGCAGGAGGGCAGCATGTTCGCTGCTCATTGACGGGAAGAACCTGTCGATGATTTGCAGCATGATTGTGCCACCTGGGGATGGGAGAAGTATGGGACATGGATGACCTTGTGCATAAGCATTATCCAGGACCCATCCTTCTCGTGTCCCCAGTGCAGGATTCTGTTGCCCTGCGGAAAGGGCCTCTGTTAAAAATTTCTGTTCCCACCAAATCATTCTGGGTATATATCCTCGCACAATAAGACTTTAATCAAACTTATGGCAGTCATCTCTTGACTGTGTTATTTTAACAATAATTAATTTTGTAAATTTTTCCAGAAGCAAGTTTTCCTCACTCCCATACCTCTTCTGTCTGCAGATTGTCATCCCCTCTGTGAGCAGTGTGTGGCAGATCTTCACAACACAGGAAGTGTCTGCTTGAAGTGCCAAAATATCCGTCACTTGCTCCTGAAAGATCTCTGTGTACCAGAATGCCCTGCAGGATACTACATGGTTGGCGGAGCATGTCAAAGTGAGTAATGTCTGAAAAACAGAGGGAGCAATGTGTGTGCCCATGAATATTACATTTGGATAAGTAATGTTCCCGTCGTAAGCATGCACTCATGGAAGTCTTAATGATAGAATTATTCATAAGAACCTAAGGAGATTCCTGCTGAATCAGACCAGAAGTCCCTCTAATCAAGCACTGTATATCCCTCAGTTGCCGACCAGAGGCCTAGAACCATAAAACAAGGAGTAAGCAAAGAAGCACTTAGACACTGTTGTTCCCAATGACTAGTAAAGGAAGCAAAAACTGGGGAATGCTGCAGAAGAAACTGGAGACATGTTTCAGGGTGCTCAAAACATGAATGATGTGTGGATGAAAAGCCCAGCATGTTTCGGCCTGTGCATGCTCTGAAAGAGACCCCGCTTGGTGCAGTAGTTTGAGTGTTGGATTACAATCCTGGAGACCAAGGGTCAATTCCCCGCTTTGCCACAGAAACCCTACTGGTGACCTTGAGTTCATCACACAGCCTCTGTGATAGGTTTTGCCTAGAGTCACTGATAACACATAATATAAAATAATGAATTGCTTTAAATAGTTGAAAAATATTTAGTGTATTTGGTAGATGAATATGTACCTTTAAGCAAGATGATGGGAATTACAATTTGACCAGGGAGATAGTAGAAGGAACTGTCTTTTAACAGGATGAGAGACAAAGATAAAGAGACACAAGAAAGTTACTAACCAGCCTGAGCTGGGAAGTCAGATAAGAACCTAAAAATTCATCACAAGGTTAAAAAAAATGCATCTTTTATGTGAATTGAGCATGTCCTTCTGTAAAGATAAAGATTTTAACTCTGTGAGGAGGGAGAACAGCAAGCAATGTAGTTCTGTGGAAGGGTTTTGTGCGTGCCTGCGTCTATGCTTTACAACCAATGGAATCCAAAGGTGTATTTTTGAAAAGACAGAAGAGTGTAAGTTTTAGGAGGGGAAGCGTGTTCAGTACAAACTCATAATGCTTTGGGATTGGTCCGATTGCGCAATTGAAATCTTTAATTGTAATTTTTAATTGTCTTAATTAAAACCTACCTTCTTACTTCACTCAAAATTCTCTGAGTTTCATTAAGCTCCAGGCAATTTTGCGGTAGTATCACCGTAAGTTGAAAACCGTTTGGAGGCACACAACAAAACAATGCTCTGAAAGGCCTTCTCCAGGGATGTGAGATTTAACTTCAGAAAATTCAGGAGCTGATACTCTCACACTGTGTACACGGTGATGACCATATAGAGGCATACTGCCAATACTGGAGTTAATATATAGCCATCATGGCTAGTAGCTATCAATAGTTGATATGGTCTGTTTTCAGAGAAGCTGCTTCAGAGGTTACTGTTTCCACTTCTCTTCTCCTCCAGAGTGTCATCCTTCATGTAAGACATGTTTGGGAGGAGGCCCTCTCTCCTGCATCTCCTGTGACTCCAGCCTCGTCCTCTCTCACATTGGCACCTGCATCGTGGCTTGTTTCCTTGGGTTCTACAAAGATGAGAATGGGCATTGCCAACGTAAGTATTTTCTTGGTGTGCAATTCATGCTGAGTTTAATTATCTTGTACCATACTTCTATAACGCCGTGGCTGAGATCTTACGTCAGGCTTTCTTAGCATAAATCTCCTCATGTGGAATTATGTATTGATTTGTAACACAACTCTTATATTGATTGGTGGTGTTGTGCAGCTGACAGACCAATCGAATGTGGATGCACATGCACAATGACACCATCTGTTTCCTTCACTCTGATTCTGCAACTTTGAACTGAATGTGAACATTCTGCATCAGACAAAAATACCCAGCTGCTGCCATAGGGAAACCTATGAGAGGAAAGGTTGGACAGAACCTAAGTCCAAATAAAATGTACATGATGTACATTAAGGTTTGCACCTGGGAAAGACAGTGGATGATGCAATCCCATGTAATACCTGCATGGGTCATTGGGTTGTGTAACCAGGGAAGAAGGTTGCATCACACATGGGATCTAGCAAGGTTGGCTAGAGTTACATCAGAAATGTATGTATATAAAGGGGTGTGTTCTAGCCAACTGTGCCCTCTTGATGTCTGAAGGAGCAGCCGGAGGCTATGTTGGATGCATATCTTAGCATACTGTGGAATGCTGATGCTCTGTTGGAGGACTGTATATATGTATGTGTTGTAACTGGAAAGTAAAAGCCTCCTGTTGGAAGGTAACATTGCATGGGAGTATTTTTCCTGGCTTCAGGGCTTTGCTGCTAATGTTAAATACTCTGCTGGGACGCTTCTAAGCTGTGTGAGTAAAACTCTGCTACATGGTGATTTTTCAAACACTTGACTCTGGTAAGCTGTTTTGCCAGAGCTCAGTGCTGGAGAGAAGTGCTACCGAGGTTTTTGTGTAGCTCCCATCATCCACCATCCCTCTGACAACCTATATATGTGTGAGACATCCAGGATTCTAGCCAATATGTAATTGCATCACAGAAGCAGTGGTCTGGGCAGAAATGAGATCAGGGTCTGCTATAGAGTGCTGTGTGAGTGGTAAATTATCATCAGTGCTTCTGTCTTCCCGTTATTTGACAATCCCAACGACAGAGACTGTTCCTAATCCCCTCTAGGGAGGCTATTGATTAGCCTGTTAATATTGTTGAGCTCTGATCATTCAGATATAGGCTAAATCCAGTCACTATTCGGCTAGAGTGGACCCACTGAATTAACAGTTGAATCGTGAGTCAACATGTACCTGGTCATGCTTACTGTCCCAGGGTGTGTGAATCACTGAATGGAATAGGTAATTTCAGAGCTTGGAAATATTATTTTTTTGGTCTTGCCATGCTGGCTGGGGGATTCTGGGAGTTGCAGTACAAAAAGTAACTTTTTTGAGCTATGGATCTTGATCCACTATTTTGAATCTGGCTGCACTTGCAGCTCCCCTCCCCATCTAGGATTGCCTGAGTGAAGACTGGAGAGGACTCCTGTACCTTTAATGGCTGTGTAGAAGAGAATATTTCAGCAGGTGTTGCTTGTCATACAGCCAGGTAACAAGCAACACCTGCTGAAATTGTCTCTTCTACACAGCCATTCACTCTGGCAACCCTATTCCCATCATTATTTTACAGCTATCACCAGTGGATAGAGTTCTAATGAAAGAAAAATGGAAAGAGTTATCAAGTCTGAAGTCTACTCTCTCTTGGTCTGTAGCTAAAATGTGAACTAGTACTACCCAGTAAGACTGTAGGACAGACCATCCTAACTCTATAATCTCATGTCCTGGGAAGCATCATTGCTGCTATGCGTTCCATATAGATAGGGATGTCTGTCTTCACTTACTTTGGTTTTTTTCCCAGCCAAGAATAAAAAATATTGGATATTCTCTTTCCATTGAGCGTGGTTATGAATTCCTGTTTTAACATGATTTTTCACATTTCAAGTTCTTTTGTGAAAATTTCACAAAGTTGTTTTTGGCTTTAAAACCATCAGTTTTAACATAAAAACAATGTTGTTGTATGGAACCATTTTTTTCTCACAAAATACTGATGTCTGTGCAAAAACCATGTTTTTTGCAGGGAAAAAAAACACTTTGCAAAATTTTCACCAAAATTCCTAAAAGGTGAAAATCCTAAAGGGGTTGAGTTTTAAAAGAAATAAAAGACAGGGTGTCTTGATCACAAAGCTTTAATAAATTATTTACATCTCCACACATCTGTCTCTGTGATACTGAATGTGCACATCTGTGCACACTTGCACAATTGCCATGGTGAAACATGACAAGAGAGAGAGTTTGGGAGCTTCAGAGTACAAAGCCATCTCTTCCATTAAGCAGAGGGATGTAGCTGTTCTCAAGCAGCGGATTTTCCATGTCATGAAACTGCAGCAGATGTTAATTATCAATCAGTCAACTTTTTTTACCATCACAGATTGATCATTAAAAATTATTAATTTTAAATAATTAATTACATTACCAAATATTCATTTTTTTCTCCTGCCAGGGATGTGTGAGAAGTACTTGTGGAGTTTTATGATTCATGAGCTACAATAGTTTGGCTGGCTTTGGGTATTACACACTTTGACTCAGGTAGATGTGTGGCAGGTGCCACTTTCTGCTCTGCCTCAGACAGGTAAATATCTTCGGGCAGATCGGAAAAGGATATATGGGTACTGTCAATGACAGGAGAAAGAAGAGGAAGACTGACAAGGAGACTCAGTAGAGGAGCTTATGTAGGTCTGATGTTGTCTCCGAGGTACAGTTTTAGTACATAATGTGTGGAGACAGTTCCTGTGGTGGTCACACGCTCAAGATAGGTGTGAGCTAATTAGATGAGATAGGAAAGCTAGAGAAGCTAGACACAACAAAATCCAAAATCTACAAAAGAGTGTTACCATTATTGGCTGGCCGGAATACAGAAGATACGTCATTGCAAGCTTTTGAAGCCCCCACTGGCTTCTTTCTCAGGCAAAAGTGTACTTGTCCCAGAGAGATCTCAATGCAGGTAAAGGCCACTCCCCTTCTTGTCCATATGGAGATCAAGGACAAAAGGCAATGGAAGGAAGATAATAACATTTCAACTCCATTAGCAACAGAAAAGTTGAGATCCATGAAAGTTACTTTTCCGTTGCTAATGGTGGTGAAATTTACTTGTTGTTGTTGTGTGCCTTCAAGTTGTTTCTGACTTCATGGCAACCCTAAGGCAAACCTATCACATGGTTTTCTGGGGCTGAGAATGTAGTGACATGCCCACAATCACCCAGTGAGTTTCCATGACTTAGTGGGGGATCAAATCCTGGTCTCCAGGCTCATAGTCCAATGCTCAAACCACTACACCATGCTGGTTCTACCTGTCTCTTAATAAATACCCTTTGTTCCTGGTCCTCACATGGCCAAGAAGGGGATTGGCATCTACTTGTGATGAACAACTGAATTACAGCAGAAACAACGTCTGATACAAAATGTAAGCCTGTAACTCTTAACATATCACTTTTCTTCTTCTCTTTGGTTTTGAACATCTTCTGCCATCTTTTGTGGATTTTGGACTTTGTTGTTTTTTGCTACATGGCCACATGGCTACCCTGAATATGTTTCCTGGAGGAGCTATGTAGGGATGGGTTGAAATGACATAGAGATTTTTGTATTTTTCTGGTTGGTCTGATAAAGTATTACCACAGTATGTTTTTTTTTTAGTTTGTCGTATGGTCAAGAAGATTCCTCTTCCATTTTGAAATGATTTAGGTCAAACCATTTGGGCGTCAAAATGGCTACTGATGGGAGGGAACAATTTTCAAGGTAGGAAGGAAGTAACCAAATTTGACTCAGGAGGTGGGTTTTTACAAGTAGTCTTAGATATGTTAAAAGCACTTTCTCTGCAGACAGAAATTGCTGTTAACAGATACTTTTAAAACCCACTAAATTTAGCAGAGAGAGTAAAGGAGAGAGAGAGTGTGAATGAGCTTTACTCCCTGCTGTGTGCTATTTCAAATCCAGAGCAGCTACCAACCCTTGAGGTCTGCATTCCCTGTTGCTGATTTGAGCAAGATTTCCCACTCTCTTTTGCTGCAATCTTTTAATAAGTCCTTAAGAGTGACTAGCTTGCTGGACTTTTTACTAGCCCACTGGGATTGCCAAAGGAGCTGCATTTCTGGGTTGGATGTGAGCGGAAGGGCTTCCTTTTAGCATCCTGCTTGGTTTCTATGTTGGTTGCAGAGTGCCCCACCCCACCTTCCTCCTCTGCCAGCTTGTGTACAGATTGTGGTTGTCTTTTGATAGATGACTGGTGCTTACATACCAGACAGCATTAGTGTGAATTGGAATGGATAACAGTATTTTTACTACTTTGCCTGCCTTAACAGTGGTTTTAAGCAGAGTTAAAATGTTTCAGGTTTTCATTGTATTTGATTTCTTTAAATTTTAAATTTAAATTTTACTGTTGTTAGATGCATTACGCCTTTTTTTTGACAGAGAGGCGCCATGTAAACAATAATGTAATAACATACAATATAATATAATGGGACAAATGTTTCATATGAAAAAAATCTTAAGTAGGACAACATCAGCATATTGCAATAAACTATGGTTCAGCATGATGCACATGAACAGAACAAACCATGGTTCTTCCCATCCCCATTCCTGTTCCTGCACAGCTCTTGCTTTCCATTTTGTTTAACTGTTGTTTGTCATATCATCTGGAGTCATAACTTGTGGTCAGTATTAACTTGGATTCATTCTAAGCCATTCATGTCCAAGCTGTGCTTTCTGAAGCTGGCTTTTAAAATCATAGTTTTTGCTAGCCATAGTCCAAGGAATGGACAGCACAGAAAATTATATTAACTGAAAACGGGAACCATATCTTCCCGTTGATACCCCTAGCTGCATTCATATTGCAATAACCCAGCCTTACCAATGCAAACACTCCAGATTTTTTACTTAAGTCCTGTTGTGAGTCCCAAGCAGATAAGAGTCACTGAATGAATGGGAATTTGGAGAGTTAATACTTAACATAAATTGAGTCAGGGGACCTGTTCCAAATGAAACTAAGAAATAGTCTTGGGCTTTTGACAACAACTCCCATCATCCTTCACTGTTGGCCAGGCTGCCTGAGTTTGATGGCAGTTACCAAAAGTAGCTGGAGGAATCCAGGGTGGGGAAGGCTGTACTAAAATGTAGTTTGGTGTGCCACAAAATACAACCCAAATGTCCTTAGAGCCTTGAAGAATGGACAGGTTGCTGAATGTGGGTGTTATTGGCCTTATTTTTAAAAGCAATGTTTATGCCCTAGATGCTATTGCCCAGGGGAGGGAGAAGAGTCCAAATGAAACAGCAATGGGTCCTACAGGTGTTTTTGGTCTATTGTGCCAATCAGCTCTAGCCAGAAGTGAGAGACTATGCAAATTACTGTCCAAGGGTCACGGTTGCCCAACTCTGAAATAAGATAAAAACCTGAACATTGGCTTAAAAAGGATTAAATAATGTTCAGTCTGTAATGTATATAATTCTATGGTGGACTAGATTGAGAAAATATATAATTTTAAGCAGCTTTCCAAAAATACATTTGCATTTAAAAAAATGCATATATCAAGTAATGCAAGTAAGCCCTGTAAAACAAAGGCAACTGTGTCTAGGCTTACAGAGTACAGTTTATTTTGGCTTTCCTTTTCGTTTTTGAATAATGTATAATGGCTGCATTTTGAAATTTGCAAATGGACCTCATCATGCATCCAATTATTAGCATTTTCTTCGCACTGGTAATCCACACATCTTTTTAGATGTGTTGCAAATGTTAATTAACATTTGTGACACCCCTCTGGAATTGATAAAACGAGTCAGGTGCTGTAGCATAGAAAATTAGGTATAAAAGAAAGTTTTAGATAGAGAATTGGGTCTGGGACAGTGTTTTGGTGGACAAAAAGTTGTGTACTTTTAAGTGAGAAAGCTTTATACAGAAGAGGCCTCAGTTTTTGGAATGGCATGGCATGGCATGAAAACCCTGAAGCCATAGTAGCTCAGGCAGTTCTTACTTTTGGCCTGCACTGGGAAGCTCTTCACATGTTTAGCAAGAGCGCATATGGTAGAGTCCTTCTAAAACTGACTTAAGGCATTCATGAGGTTGCATGTCTGAGTATCTTGCTCTGTCAACATGTCCTTATGTCCTTACAGATACAAAAGAGTTAGCATCGCAGTATGATGCGTTTTCCCTGACTTGCAAGCTTTCTACATGTGGGAAGCTTTTGCTGCGTTTTATATTCTTTCAAACAAACAAAGAAACAAACAAAGTCCCTGATTTCCTTTCTGGGAAAGGAAGTATAGAGTCTGGGAAGTGTAGAGTCTGACAGGAAAGTTAAACTGAACTCACCTTTGAGAGGAAAGATGAATGGACATTAGTAGGAAGAATGAAGACACTATAAAGAGGAATACATACCAATGCTTTTTTACTCTTGAACGTCAAGAGTGGAGGACATTGCCTCTGTTAATTCTTTTGCCTGCCAGTGTGGAATGAACTCTGATTAGGAATGGAAAGAATACTGGGAGAAAATTGAGAAAATGGTCAAGATCTGTGTTTCCTGAGTGTTGGAAAATCCTCACCGACAACAAAATTCACAGTATGCATAAATTTCACACATGGCCTGTTTTTTGTTTTTTTATTTTTTTATAGGAAACAGCATTTTCTCTGCAGGAAACAGCAATTTCTGTGTGGAAAATATTTCAATGCAGAAATATTATTTTCTGCAGTCTCCAAGCGGCAAAATTTTGTTTTCTGTGCTGTTTGCTTATGTTAAGCAAACTACAGCATTTTTGGTATGGAAACAACATTTTCTGTGTAGAAAATAATATATCTGTACAAAGGTATTATTTTCTGTGCCGAAGGTGCTGTTTCCTGTGCAGAAAATGCTGTTTTCTGAGGGTATCACCAGCCACAGTCACTCATTAAGCCTCATGTGGAATGTGCTGCCTTGGAGTTTGGTGGAGTCTCCTTCTTTGGAGGTTTTTAAACAGAGGCTGGATGACCATCTGTTGGGAACGCTTTGATGATGTATTCCTGTATGTCAGGGGGTTGGACTCAATGGTCCCTGTGGTCTCTTCCAGCTGTACGGTTCTGTCATTCTGTGGCAGCACAGGAACCTGAACTATGGTCTCCGTATCATAGCACAGCTCAGGAGACACTGTGCCATTGTTGCAACATTTAGGTAGAACAGTGAATTGTTTAACTCGCATTACGTATGGCATAGCTCATAATTCAATTACTGTTACTTGCCTGTGTACTGTGGTTGGGGTGGGCTGGAAACAAAAATATGACAATGAGAAAAATCTAATAATTTGTTGCCCTTTCATGGTACCTCAGATTTGCACCTCACTGGGCCAAATGGTAGAACTGACACCACTTTAGCATCTAAGAGTAACATCAGTTTGTCTTTTTAAAAAATCTGCCTCTCCAGCTTGCAGCGACCCGTGTCTGAGCTGTGATTCAGCAACCAGTTGTACATCCTGCAGAGATCCCTTGAAAGTCTTGCTCTTTGGAGACTGCCAGTATGACAGCTGTGCTCCACAGTACTACCTTGACTTCTCCACCAAGACCTGCAAAGGTGAAAGAAATGCACAGGTGTTCTCATGTTAGATCATAATAACATGCATTAGCCAGGCTTAAAAGTGTAGTTTAAACCACAGTGATCTGTTCTCTGGTGGTCTTGTTTTTTCCTCCCCTTCTATGCCCTATTTCCCCCCCCTTGGATTTTTCTTTCCTGTTATCTACTGTCATGGGCTTCAAGTCCCAGTAAAAAACACGATTATTGCAAATCCTTTTAGTAGTAAATGATTGAGCGAGTGAACCATCATGCTCTTCCGAGGGTCAAGATTTGTAATATGTGCCTGCTAGCGATTCAGCTGAATGATGAGTGAGCTTAGCTTTCTAAATCCTCCCCACACTCCCTTCAACATTTATATAAGATTTTGTATATTAAGTGGAATTTTCTCTGATTTATAACTCTTTCAAGGCTGAATATACATATTTCAATATGATTGGTGTTAAAGACATGTGCTTTTAGTGGATCATGTCTGTTTCATGCAGCGTGTTCTCTGAAGGAAAATTGAGAATAGTGTTTCGGCTGGGCCTTTTTCAGATTTGTACAGACATCGTATTTCAAATATATCATTACAAGATTTCAGTCCATGTTTCTTAAAGCATTTGCTATCTTGAGACAACTGCTTTGCTACTATTCTTCTCTGACCATTGAGAGGAAAGTCCAAGGTTGAAGAAAATTGAAAATCAGGAGCAAGGTCCAATGATTAATAAGGAGTTCCTGGCTCATTTCTTGTTCCATCAGGATATGAGAGTATATAGACAAATGGAGATCCAAATTTCCTGCAAGCTTTCCACAAGTGGAACAAGAGGAGAGGGAAAATTAGCTGTGACAGCTGTTTCCTCCTGCATCCACAAAAAACCCAGCAACCTCTAAATGTTCTTATTAACTTAAACTATTACCCAGAACCACAACCCACTTATACTGATTCCAAAACTGTAAGGTAAAGTAAGGACACATGCTTCATACACAGAGTGTTCATTTTTTTTAACTCTGATGCATATGGTAAGATTTCCTGGACACGGTTCTCAAACAATGGGGGTTGAGATTCTGGAACAATCATTTCTGAGTATGAGATGACATTTCACATGGGTGGCTGGCTTGGCTTTGTTTACCCAAAACATTGTAGTTTTGGCAGTCAGGCTAATGTAGCATCCCCATGGCAAATGATCTCACCTTTCTTTGTAGGATTTAGAGCTAGGTACTATGGAGATGACTTCCCTGCAATGATGGCTGGTGGTTTTCATGTCAGTGAGGCAGTGTGTCTGCCCTGGATTTAGTCTGAACTATTAAGGAAATGTCCACAGTACTGAACCCATATTGCCAAAATAAGTGTGGTCCTTCTTTAAAGCTTCTTTAAAGTAAAACTCAGAGCAGATATACCACCCCACTGAGATGGAAGCCATCACCTGTCAGTGCTACCCTCGTGTTCTGTCTCAACACACTTGTTCATGGCTTCCAGAGAGCAGGGCAGAGATATGTTGACTCATTTAGACTTCCCTTTTACAACCACCAACCCTCTCAGACTTGCAAGAGGGAGGCGATAGACATTGAGTCACCCTTTTCCAGGGTCCCCTCATCTTCTCCTTTCATCCTGTCTGTGATACAGTTGAGCTGAAAAATTTCTCCTCTTGGAATGCAGAATTCACTTTGTTCTTATATCTTGAATAGGTCCGTCTCTGTCATTAGGCAATGTGAGACACTAGATTATTAGCTTAATAATGCAGTGGCCATGTTTTGCCTCCTTTTGAAATTTTTTGTCATCCCACACCTTATTCTCCATCTTGCATTCCTATCTACGTGGCTTCTGCCAAGCGACTCCATATATTTAGAACAGTCTTTTCTGTTCTCTGGGTCAAGCTGTTTCCATCCTTCTCTTCTTCCATGTCTCTTCTCCAACTTATTTTCTTTAGCAAAGTCTTTCCTTAGCTTTTCGAGCATCACCGTACCTGCCTGTCCATTGCCATTCATTCTTGCCCTGTGTATCTCCATTGTTTCATCTTTAGTAATGCTGTTACATATACTGCCTCTTTAAGAGACAAGGCCAGATTTTCTCCAAACTATCAGGTCTGGGCAGATAGGCCGCACAAAAAAGAGGACAGGACTCAACTTCAACAGTGGTGTGGAAGAGGGGATTCAATTCACCTGCAGTTCTGGGCACCATTGTTTAAAAAGAGTATTGATGAGTTAGATTGTATCCAGGAGAAGCCAACCAGATAGCTTGGAGACAAAACTTTGTGAGATTACCTGTCTTAAGGTTCAAGAATAAATCATTGAGGGGATCCAATAACCATCTGTAAATATCTGAAGAGCTGTCAGTGGAGCAAGATTGTTTTCAACTGCTCCACTGAGTAGGACCAGAACCAATGGATTCAACTAACAGGGCAGGATATTTTGATTAAACATTTGGAAGAACTCCTTGGAGAATTTAACAGACTGCCTTTTATGGAGTGATAGGCTTTCCTTCATTGGTAGTTTCTATTTATAAAGGTTTTTTTTAATTTAAGATTATGTGACCATCTGCGGGGGATGCTTTAGCTGTGGATTTCGTACATTGTGAGGTGGTTCAGTTAGATTCCTTTTGCTGTTTTTTCAAACTCTATGGCCCTTTCTGCATGTGGAGGGGGAAACGGGGGAAAAACGTGCCGAAATGGAGCTTACCGGCAGCCGGGTAAGTCCGTCGCCATGCGGAGCAGCGCGAACTCGCTGCTCTGCACTCCTCCGGCATCCAAAATGGAGGCTTCTGGCTGGCGGAGGCTCTCCACCAACCGGAGAAGCTCGCCAGCCGGAAGCCCGCCCCCAGCAGATCTGCGGGCACGCACTAGTGCGCGCCTGCAAATCTGCACCAGAGCACGGCAACGGAGCTGCATGGGGCTGTGCGCTCCATGCTTTTTAAAAACCTCTGAAAAGAGGTTTTTAAAAAACACGCAGCGCCGCCAGTTCCGGTCGCTTCGGAGCGGATTGAGGTGCGGAACTATGAAAAGTAGTCTGCCCCAATCCACTCCACGGTGCAGATGACCTCCATCGGAGGTCGCTCTGCACCGTTTTAATACCCCGGTGCGGAAAGGGCCTATAATGCCATGATTCTGTTTCAGCAGGTGTTATCTAGTCATGGAAGCTACACCTGCTCAAATTCCTTCTTCTACATAACTATTAAAGGTTTAGGAGCATCATTCTCTTTTTCATGGCCACTTTACCTGTAGGAGGAACAGATAAGATTGTATTCAGTCTGGGGGAGAAACTACTAAAAGCAGTTGGGATGTGTTTGTGTGTCATCTTAGAACCCAGAATAATCTTTTGTCTAGTCCATTTAGATTTTTGTGTTCTTTTAAGTCAGGTGTTGCTCTGTATTCCAGAAGGTTTTAGAATGATGGTAGTTGAAGATAACTCCTTGTTGGACTTTTTCTCATATCCATACCCCCGTCATCTTGTAGATTATAGGACCATTTGGCCAGGCACAATATTACTTCTTAGTGCTGTACGGAACTGAGTACATTCCTGGTGCCAAATGAACGTTTAGAGGTGTTCCTAATTGTGCAGTTCTTTCCTGTACCTTGTGCTATCATTATGTGCCTCTCTCTTGAGAGGTCTCTACCGACTGCCTAGAGCAGCAAGCAAGAGGAGGAACGTCTCTGCCTTCCCATTATTAACTTTGCGCTGTTCTCTTCTGAAATTCATTTTGACTGTGAGGCAATGTCACCTTCGGCATCAATTCGGCCTGCTTAATTAATGTCGCTTGAGGGAAATCCCAGAAGCGCCCGTGTGTGGAAAATAAGAAATTTATAGTTTCACCACGTGGTGAAATACACTAGTGACAACATGTGTTTGGGTTCCAGTATTGCCCAAGTGCTACCATAAGCACCTGCAGGGATATAGTTGTGACTGCTCGGCTGGACCTTGGAAGAGCAGCAGCCCGTGCCGATGTTTAACATAACTGGGAAATGTTAAACGCCAGGGAAAAATTCATGTTATTCCAAGACAATCTCCTTAGACCTTTTCTTTCCTATTTGCATCTGTTCTGCTGTTCTTTCTCTGCCCTTTAGTACCTCTATAGTAAGGAGCTGTGTGGTATGTTAAAATGGTTGGCTGTAAGGCAAACAAATGGTGGCTCCACTGGGGAAGGTTTGATTTGTTTTTCTTTATCCTAAGAGTGCGACTGGAGCTGCAATGCCTGCAGTGGGTCCCAGAGTGATGACTGCTTGCAGTGCATGGAGGGATATGTTCTCCACAATGGTGCCTGCTTGGAACATTGCCCACCAGCTTTTTATAGTGGATCTGAAATGTGCCAGAGTAAGTCTGCATGGCGTCATGTGGGGAGCAGAGCTTGGAAAAGTTACTTTTTGGGGCAACCCCCAAGGATTAGTTGTTGAACTACTACTCCCAGAATCCCCAGCCATCAAGGCCAGTGACACTGGTATGTAGGGGATCCTGGGAATTGTAGTCCAAAAAAGTAATTTTTCTGGACTCTAGTAAAGGTACAGTTTGGAATGCTGCATGAGATTTTTTTGTCTCTTCATCCTCTAGCAAGTACTATTGTATGAGTTCATTCATGTCTCATTAGATAGATTATATCTAGGGTCCCACAGCTGGTGGCTTTCGTGCTTGTGTAAACACTCTTGGTTTTAGGCCAGACTTTAAAGGATCTATCCAAGGTGCTGAACTCTATCTTCGAAATAGTTTCAGCTCCCTGGATAGCTCCTCTGAAGCCAAGGCGTAGGATCCTTCTCTGTAACCTGGCAATTTTTGTTTCAGTCCCAGGCCAGTAAGGCGTGGGAGTGACAGATCATGCTATGCCTCACCTTGGACCTTCTGTGTGGGCTTATTAATGAAAAGCCGTATGACTGGGATTGTATTGGGTTTGGTTTTGGCAGCAGCAAGTAGGTGTAGTGAGAGTTGCAGTAATAGTTGCATGTGAGCTAGGTAACAGGGCATGTGAGCTAGGTCTGTGCATGGTGTCCTGAGCTTCGTAGGATTGGGACGCAATGAGAAGATGGGGCTGAGAGAGGAGATGGAGAAAGATAATTGTGTTGTACATTTACATCTCAAAGAATTCATTCTGAAGTTTTGCATCTGTGGATTTTCAGGATGTGATGATGACCGTTGCTTCCAGTGTCATGCCCCCAGCAAATGCACCCACTGCAAAGCCCCATTCTTCCTCTTGGGATCACAGTGTGTCTCAGCATGTGGGAAGAGCTATTATGAAGACCACAGAGAGCAAAAATGCACAGGTGAATAAAGTGTTGAGTTCAAGAACAATTTACAGACAACAGTTTGAGAAAAAAATGTGGCAGAAAGACTTTTTTCCATTGTGGGGGAAGAACTTAGGGTGAAGCTAGATGACACATTAAAGGCATAGCATCTAGCTCTGTTTGGACTTTTGTATTGTCGACCATTAATAAAACACAACAGTTATTTTGCTTTTGAAGAAGATGCCACTGGTAGTGTTTGATCTTCCTGTAAAGAGCTGTGTCGCTTTCTTTTTCATGCTAGCTTGTCCAGAGGGATGCTTGGAATGTGATCAATCAGGTCGCTGCCATATTTGTGATGCCACTACATTTCTTCAAGGAGATCAGTGTGTTTCCCATTGCAGCCGTGGCTTCTATGGCAATCCACAGAGCAGGGAATGTAAAAGTGAGTATCTTTCGGTGTACCTCTTATACCTGGGCAGTGGGTTACTGCCTTTCTGTCTCACCTTACAATAGTAATGATGTAACTCACAGTTTGTAAGAAGGCTGGCAATAAGAACTTTCGGTTTAAAAGTCTTGCTTTTTTGTATCATTCCTGTGGGACCATGGGAATTGTAGTTCTGTGTGTGCTTATGTGTGCTGGGGAAGAAAACTTCTGACAAAGTTCTCTGTGTCTCTCACAGACTGCAGTTCACAGGATTGCTTCAGGGGAAGCCATGAAAGTTAAACCTAAAATAAACATACAGTGTAGGTAGTAAAGAGGAACTTTGGACTCTTTATACCATAGATGCATATCGGCTTTATATGTGCCTGGCCGTCACATCTTAGAATGGGCTACAGCTTAGGGAACTGTCTAGTCTGCATTAACCAACGGCCATGCTGACTGGGGGATTCTAGGAGTTCTACTCGAAAAAAATATGTTTCCAAACTCTGTTGTTACCATGCTGCTCTTGAAAGCGCTATGGGTATTGTAGTTAAGGTGCTGGGAACACTCTGTTAAAGATTCCTATTACCCTTTCATATGGAACTGTAATTTTCCAAATGGTTTTAGAAGTCATTGTGACAGTAGTTTCCATCATTCTCATTTTAGACATGCCTGCTTAACTATGGCTATAGCACTACCCTCAGCTGCATTGGGGGTGAGGAAGTATAGATTGGGGAATGACTGTAGGTTGAACATGGGGTGGCACTGGTCACAGGAACAACTGTATACCTGTTCCATTTGGGGAAAAAAGCCATTGGCTAGTTGCATTGTAAAAGCTGTGAACTAATGATAGAGGCCTGTGTCTTGTGTATTAAAAGACATATCCTTCTTTTCTTTACTTTAGCTGTTGTGCACTCTCTGCTTCTCGGGACAAACAGCTCACTCAGGGTTGGAATTGGTGAGGTGAAGCCACTCAGTGTCTCCTTTCTGGGGGTGCAAGCCCCTGGTGGCTATGATGAAGACCTGTTATTTCATGTGGTAGACCCTCCTACCAATGGCAGGCTAGTGACTTTCACTGATGGGAAAAAGCATGTGCTGAACCAAGGAGACCATTTCACTGGAGAGGATGTGGAAAGGCAGAGAGTTTTCTTTGTTCATGATAAGAAGAAATCCAGGTAATTTAGTCTTTCTTTATTCTTGCTATGAATAGATGGATGCTGCCAGAGGATACTTCCAGATATTACAAACTGGGCTGAGTTCTTTACAATTCCTGCTTCTAGGGTTGCTAAGTGGAAAAACAGAACAGGGCTACTGTACCTTTAATGGCTGTGTGGAACAGGGAATTTCAGCAGGTGGAGCTTGTTCAAAATCTCCCTTACACAACTATTAAAGGTACAGGAAACCTTTCTTGTTTTTCACCTAGCAACTGTGGTTGTCCTACGTGGGTGGGATGGGACTGTAAAGAGGAAGACAATAAGATGAGAAGTACTGCTGCCAGTAATGTGATCCTGAACAGTATGTATTCTGCACTTGTGCAGTCACATTAGAAGTGGGAATTACTCTTTGTTCAGAGTTCAACACCTTGGAAACCTCTGTTACCATTAAAAATATATAGGTTTCTGGTCCTCAACTCTCATATTTTTGGAGTGAGGAAAGGGCTTTAAAATGGGGGTGATAGCTGGTGTAATCTCAATATGTATACAGATTTGAAGGTAGTCTGTGTCTGTGAGAAGAGGTTTTTGGCCTGCTATGGTTCTTGTCAAATATGTTTGACAGGTTGCTGGAAAAATGTACTTCCTGCATGTTCTTGTACTGAATATATACTCCTGCCTATAACTGACTTCTGTTTCTATAACTTTCTTTTTGTGGGGATGGGTTCATACAGGAATGGGCAATTTTCCCTAAAGATCAGCTATCAACAATTTTTCTCTGAAGCAGTTACATTCAAAGTTCAAGCTCAATCTGAACAGGTAATATGGTAGAGAGCTGTTGTAAATATATATTTACAACTTTGAACAGAAAAAGTTATATCTAGATGTTTACCTTCATGATGCTTTTGGCTTCATGCTATGAAGCTGTCATCATCATTCAGGTAACTCTAATCATACATCAATTCTCCAAGTGACTTTGCTATATTTTGCCTTCTTTCCTTCTAGTTTTTTTTGTTCTTGTCCATTTTTCATAGATAGTATTTCCTTGGAAGAGTGATCAGGACCAGCCACTGGAGAATTAGTGATTCACTCTCTCTCCTTTAAATGTTCAGTCCACCACTTTTTTTTTTAAAAAAGTTGGTTTTCAGTCTCCAACAAGGATGGCATGCACATTATAAAATTGTACTGTTGCTTAGTGCTAAATATCAGGATTTTCTATCTTGAGAATCTTGGTGCCCGTTAGAAAAAAACTCTTTGGCCATTTCTGCACTAGACTGTTATAGTGCTATTATTCCACTTTCAACATCCTATGGAATCGTGCGGTTTGCAATTTAAACTGCACACAGTCTAACAGTCTAGTCTGGAAATGGCTTTTGTCTCCCTCTGAAGGGGATGAATCATTACACATCCCATATTTAAGGAGGGCATGTATCTTTGTGGTAGATCACACAAAGACACATAAAGTCTCAGATACAATCCCTGTCATTTCTGGCTAAAAGGATTACGTGTTGAAAAAAGTGCTCTGATTCAGATGTGGAGTAGTGTGGGGTTCTTTCCTTAGGGAATCCTCCAGCTGCCACCAATTGTGAGGCTCTCCAACCCTTATGCCACCAAATGTGGGGGGTCCTCTCAGGAAGTCCTACCACTGTCGTGCAAAATGCATTCAAGTAGTAGGGACACACTGTGAGTGTAGCTATAAAAGTAACAAAAACAGACACTGCAAAAAGAATGAAGTCATGCCTCATGATACTACAATTGTAAGGTAAATATTATTCTGTCTTAGTGATTGAAGGAAAGGAAAAAATTACACACAATTCATTATTTGTCACTATTTACTTCACAGCCCTGTAGGTGGTTACCTACTTCTCCATCCCCTAATGAATTCTGGTGCCAAAGAAATTGGATTTTGTTGTTCTGCTGGGCTCCTCTGCTCTTCTTCTGCATCTCTCCCCAATATTTTTGCTGATATTTTGCCTTCTAAAGTCAACACTGCTTTCCATCCCTTCAGCTACAATTTCATGCTTCTAGACTAAGCTGCTTCCTTTCCATTTGGAAGATGTGTGTGCATTAGTTCTTCTGAGGTCATTATCAATAACTGTCCCATGTGTCCTTCATCTTGTGTTATTTCTAGGATAGCATGCTGAGAATTGCTGTCTAGTTCTTAAGTGAGACCTTGACCGACTTGCACTGTGTAGCTGAAGATGCTGATACATCAGCTGTCGCATGACATTTGACAGGAAGCAGCGTTTCCCAGTTCCTTTGAATTATCTCATTTGTTAGGCTTTTAGATGTTAAAGGTCTGGATCCAATTTTTTTGTCCCAACTAGGGATGTAATTTTTAGTAATTTTTTTACTTATTTTCTTCTTGAAGGAAGGAATTAGTAATTTCAGCCATTTTTTCCCGTTGCAGCAAAGTCTTCAAAAACCATGCAGTCTTCAAAGCCTATTTGCAGTTTGGGACTTATTCCGCGCAAAATTTGCATGTGGTGATTTCCCACAGAAAATAGCATTTTCTTTTTGGGAAACAGCATTTTCTGTGCAGAAAATAATATTTTGGGGTACAGATATTATTTGCTACACAGGTAATGCAGTTTTCTGCAAGAAAGCAACCATGTGACAATTTTGTGCAGAGTAAGTCGCATACTGCGAAGATTCTCATCAGTCCAGGATTCTGCTCATCAGCATTTGTTGACACTCAAAAAACTTGTTTTGTGACTATTTTTTGAATATTTTCAAATAGTTTATATCACTAGTTGCAACTAGTATAGTCCTATTGAATCAGTGGAATGTTTTGATTCAGTCGGTCCACCCTAGTTGGGACTAACAGTTGGGTTTAGGCCCTCAAAATCTAAAAGTACAAAAGTTTCCAGGTTGAGTCCCTGGTGTCTACAGGTGGGGCTGAAAAAGATTCCTGCCTAAAATATCTAGTGTGTCCTTGTTAGTCAGTGGAGATAAAATTGAACTCAATTGATTATTTCTTAACTTCTCAGTTAATTATTTTTATATTGCTTTTCTGTGAAAACTGAAACAAAACAAAAGCAGGAGAAACATAAATATTAAAACTACCAATACAAAAGTCTCTAAAACACTGAACACAGCAATGAGACATTGAAATAAAATTCACACATATGTTTTAAAATGTCAAGTTTTAAAAAAGTTTTATTTGGGGACTGATCAGAATGCATTCTGCAGTTTGCTTTCCATAGACTAAGGTAGTGAAAAAGTGTTTCTTACTATTTGCTTCCTTGACAAACATAGACTTTCTCAGTATTTGAGACATGCCTCTGAGGAAAAGGAAACCAGCAGTGATATTCTTTGCACTTTGGACCTTTGTTGGGGAAAATTAATTTGTGCAAAAATGCATGTGGATTTCCTGGGGAGAAAATATGTGTTTATGCACAATCCATTATTCTCTGCATAATGCACTTATTCTCTGGGAATCATGTACAAAATCCAGGTATTTGCACAAGTTTATGCAATTTGCTTGTATGCATGGATTCCTACACAGAAAAACTATATGTAGTTTTCCTGCATGGGTCTACTATTTTAAAAAATGTGCAGGTATAAGTGTATTTTGTTTTTTGCTCATGAAAATTTACATATTATATTTACAACAAATAGTTTTCTCCAGCAGAGTTTCACAGAAACCCTCTTATTCCTACTGAGCAGGGAGAAAATTGCTGAAATTATTCAGTCTTACTTGAAGTGGAAGTTTACATCCCTGGTAGAGATAACAGGATAAATCTCTTTCAGTTTTGCTCATCAAGTGGGATTCCTTGAGTAATGATGTTCTGAAAAGGGCTTCTCTTACAGAACATAATAGCCAGAGAGGTTTATAGTAAGAAAGGGAGTCTCTTAAGTAGTCAGACCTTAAGCCATTTATGGCTTTGGAAGTTAAAACCAACACCTTGAACTAAGCCTGACGAACAAATGGTAATGATCTCACCTGGTATATAAAAGCTTCCTATGTCCCTCCTATACATGCTCTGGCACCAGGCTGAACGGTAGAGACAAGGCTAAATTAAGAAAGTTGGGGCCCTAGTGCAGTTCCAAATCTAGGATCCATTTTCTGCATATGTGTGACCTATTCTAGGAGTGGTGGTGCAGAAATTAATTAAACCAATAAATTCAAAGCACAGTGAACAGCAACAAGAGTGGCAAAAATCTTTACATGAGAACCCATTTCCAACCTTGCAATTTCAATAGGACTAATACTGTCCTGTGCCAGCAGCTAGCCAAGGTTTACAGCTCTCCAATTAGAGTCTTTTATCAGCAGCCACAAGCAAAGTTTGTAACAGTTTATTAGCTAGTTGCCAGTCATCATTTTCACACTCCAACTCCATAGTAAATTCAGAGCAATAGTCCAGGAGTGAAGTCCAAACAGAAGTCAAGGGTCAAGGTTTCCAGGAACATGAGCAAAGGGATCCAAACGTGAGGCATGCTGCTTCAACTGATAAGATCAGTTGCCTGCAATGGCTTCTTCCCATCTCTTTTCCTGTTTTTATGGGCTGACAGCCTTCCTCAGCTGTTTTGCCTAATTGATGCAGCCTTTACTATATAAACACTCTGAGTCTCATGGGCTCTCCCTTTTTTGCTTATGCTGTCTTGTTCATGTCTCATTCATGTCTTTGGCCCTTTTCGCACCTTACCTTTTCACGCTGCTGGGTTGGGGCTTTTGCATGAGAAGGCTTGGGAGGAAGGCTCTCACAAGCCTCCTGCTTCAGCTCTGCAGCTGCTTCCCGCTCGTGCGAGTGCCCCGCCCGTGCCCCGCCCCTTCCTTCCGCAGTGCAGCCTGGGAGTTGGAGGCTGTGCTGGGGCAGGAAGCGCGACCGGTGCGGCTCAGGAGGCTTCGCACGGCAAGTGAGTATGCCCCAGGCCCCTGACCGGTGTGCAAGCGCGCACCATTTTCAGCTAAAAGCCGAAAATAAAAAAACGTGTATGCGCTGCGCATCTGGCTCTTGAGCGTCACGTAAATGTGAGTGCGTCGTGCAGACCACTCCTCACATTTACGCGACGCTCAAGGGGCCCTTTTGCTTGCAAAATGCTGTGCGAAAAGGGCCAGTGTTGTGGCTGTTGGGAAGGGTCCTGGAATGGGAGCATGACAAATGCCCTCATCTCATGCTATTTGACTCAGTTACTGAAGTAAGACCCAGGATCCAGATGATAATGCAAATGTCAGAAAATTCAGAAGTGGCTGTGAAAGAAAAGGAAGTAAATTACACGTAGCCAGTGAAGGTCCTGGAGTAGTTGCATCAACTGAACTGTTAATAATCTGTCTCAGGGTTGACATCCCTTGTAAAGTTCCTATGCTGACCTCAGGCGTCCTGGGACCTGAAGGATAACAATTCCCTTGCATAGCAATGCCTGTAGACCTAGATCGCTTTCAATATTGTCCATAAAGTTAAACAAAATGAAAAGATTCCTCTTCCTCCTCCTTCTTCCCAGTAGTAAAGTTTCTCAAATGCATAGTGGAGGACATACTTTGCATACAAAAGGTGCCGAGTTCAATCCCTGGCAGTTCCAATTCAATGCTCAAGTAGCAGGTGATAGGAAATGCTGCTGTCAGAGACACTGCGAAGCCACTGCCAGTCAAGGTGTATCATGTTGTTTTAGATGTACCAATAATATGGCTCAGTATAAAGCAGGTTTATTTGATCCCTGCAGAGATAACCATGCACTATTACTAAACTATGTGAACAGTGGTCTCATTCAGTATAACACATTCCTTTCTCCGTGGAGATCTGGCCAAAGGTATTTTGATGCCTGAGATACCCTCAACTCACTCATGTGATGGTTTATAGTACTTTAAAGGAGCCAAGTTATTGTGACACACGGGGCCAAAAAATGCCTCTTTCTCTCCTTGTTGGTGAAAGAGTATCAAGATAAATTGCTAGCCATTTACTCCCCTTTAATAACCTCCAAAATTTGTTACCTGAAGTAGCTTCACTGTGCCTAAGGTTAGGCTGGCCCTATATCTAAATCTCCAGAGAGGCCTTTGCTAAGTTCAGACCTCTTCTTTTACTCTTCTATATCTCTTCTTCTTTCCCTTTTCTTTCTGTCTTTAAATTCTTAGGCCTAAACTATACATGACAGTGATGTCTGTATTGTTTGTTCATGCATCAGAACTGCTTAAAGTATAAAATGTGAAGGAGTTGAATAATTTGTCCTCTTTTTATGTTCCTGCCTTCCTTCATGTTAGGTGCTTTTGTCCTAAATTGGCATAGTAGAATGATAAGATGAGCTATTTTTTTTTAAAAAAATTCCTGTAGGGAAAAGGTAGCAAATTAAACCTTCATTCGGGTGCTTTTCTCCTAAACTGGAGTAGAAGACAAGCTGACCCATTAAAAAAAAAACCTCCCTGAAAATAAAAAGTACCAAATTTAGCCTTCTTGTTCCCATGCACATTTTGATTTTCTGTAGAGAGGCATTCAAAATTGTAATTCCTCATCTACAGTCTAAAATCATATTGTCTTTTCTACAACTTCCACTCCCTGCTCAGCCTGTTGTGTATATGAAGCTGATTTCACCCCTTCCATCATCCCCTCACCTTCCCTTCAACCTGAAACCTTTCCAAGCCAGTGGGTTTACGAGCTCACTCCTCCCCTGCCCCTCTTGCAGATATGAGCATTGGTTAAAGCCAAGTAAGCATCAATGCATGCTCATTCATATTATTTACCAAAGTTTATGCAGGCCACAGAATTGAGCCAGAAACAGACAATATGTCCGTTGCTATTACTAACCAAGGAACTGAGTGCTGTCTTTCTATTTCAGCCCCTCTATGTGCTGAGGAACGAGGTCCTTTCTCTTAGTAGAGGGGAAAGCAGAGCCATAACCAACCTCTTGCTCAATATTCAAGACAATGATAATCCTCAGGATGTGACAGTGGTTATTTCGGATCCTCCACATCATGGACAGATTTCCAAGCTTCCTGAGGACACATCATCAGTGATGCATGCTTTCCAACTCAGTGACCTTTCAGATGGACTAATGCATTATATCCATGATGGATCCAACAGTTTAGAAGATATGGTGCTTTTTCAAGCTAGTGATGGTTACCACTTTCAGAATATACTCTTCCACATCAAGATTGCTCCAAAGGTAAGTGGTGTTGTGATGCCAGTTTCCTCCAGAAGCACCTATACTTTAGATATGCTTTGTAATCTTGTGTAGGTATCCTCAGAAATAAATTGTCTTAAGTTCAGTGGCATGTGCTCACAAGGAAGTATGCATAGGAATGCAGCCTTAAACAGGCCTTGCATACATCCTGGTCCTCCCAGAGCTCTGAAAACTATAATTGTGTCTGTAAGGGAGACTCTAACAGAGTGGTTTCAGCTTCCTTGTTAATGGCAATCCCCTAAATGTGTGTGTGTGAGGGGGAGTGATTTGGGGGGTGGAAGCCATGGGAATTAAAAGTGACATCCATATAAATCTATGGGGCATGCGGGGAAGAATCATTATGGCCTATCTAGTCTTCAAGCATGTCTGTCTGTTTTAGCAAAGGCAACAATTTTGTGGCACCTTGTAGATTAACATCTGGAGCATCTGAAAAAGTGGACTGCCATCCACAAAAGCTTATATCTAATAAAACGTGTCAGTCTTTAAGGTACCACAAGACTTTTTTGTTAGTTATACTTCCTTTTGCTTAGTAACTTTCTTATAGGGGAAAAATCGTTTTGAAGGAGTAGGGAGAACCCATGCCTGGAGTATAGCCCTGACAGAAATTTACCAGTTCAATGAGAACTGGACCAGAAAGATTAGAAACAGAACAGTTGTGCACACTGTATCTGGCCTAAGATGGGAAACACGGGGGAAACTGTATTTCTCAGCCACTGCCGCTGTGGGAGATATCTAGGATTGGACACAGTGGTGTTCAGCACATTTTGTGGGACTGTCTGAATCTAAACGAAAGAATACAAATTACTCCTGGGGATCTAGATGAGTTACTAGGAAGAGGAAAAAGTCATAGAGACTAGTTTATAGTTCTAGCCAAACTACTCTGCAGAGCAGTTGTGTTGTACAGCATTGATGTGGTTGTGTCTGATGTGGAGAATGCCCAGGTCATTGTGGCCAAGACACTGATGCACACGTATTGTCAAGGCAGGAGTTAGCATTATGTGCATGAATTTCTGCAATCCCTTTCAGAGCCTAGGTCTTATGAATTCCATCTTGGTCTCTTCTCCTCCTGCAGAGGAGGAGGCCTTCTACCAAGTTTATTTTTGCTTCCTCCACATCCTGCTTTACAGACTAAGGATCATGGATTAAAACAAGCCAGGGCTCACTGATGGCTTGCTTAGCAATTGAGCCAAATTTATACCTGGTTCAGACATTAACAATAAGGCAGAAATTGTTGAAATAGAGTGCAAATTCAGGTCTGTCCAGAAAGAGAAGAGGGGTTGGGATTCTGTGGAAAGAGTCTGAAGCCATTTCCACACTACACTGTTATTGTGCTATTATTCCGCTTTCAACATCCTGTGGAATTCTGGAATTTGCAGTTTAGGGAGGGGGCATTTAGAGTTCTCAGCCAAAGAACTCTTTGGCCTCAGTAAACTGCAAACCCCAGAATTCCACAGGATGTTGAAAGTGGAATAATAGCACTATAACAGTGTAGTGTGGAAATGGCCTGAAACTGTACTTGGCCTCATAGAGGTTCTGGTGTGTAGTGATACAGTGGCTTGGCCCTATTAATTCCGCTAGCCTTTGAGGTGTCTTTCTTGTTGCCTTTTAGTGCTGCAGACAAAATGTAGCAACTTTCTCTGGGGTTTGTCTAGAGTGTAAAGTAAATGTGTGGTGTGCAGAACTCAAAAAGTTACTTTCGAAAAGTGCTTTGATGTAGCAGGAATTGCAAAGCCCTAAAAAGTAATTCATTGCTGTTAATCTTAGCACAGGAAACCATTTTAGTTGCTTATTATGTATGTTCCTCATTGGATGTTTTTTAACAGAAAAATGCCCTTGGGATTATAAGAGAATACCAGGAAACTAAAACATTCCATTGAAAATGCCTCAATATGCCTTGAAAAGTAATCAAATGTAGCTAGAAAAATCCTCCCTCTACCAGTATAAAGTTATCGCATTTGTTATGTTATTTCTGGTAGATAATCTTTTTTTCTCTCCTCCACCGAGAAATACCATGTCACAGGTAACACATTTGCTTGTAACTCAGCACCTCTCAGTTCTCGTCAGAATCAAAAGCAGAGCATGGTTAATATCTGGGGTAGAAAAGTTTTAAATTCTGTTTCTCTTAGCTTTAATACTCATAGTTCTAATGCTCTGCTTTAATTCTGTTATTGTTTATCTCCCATGCACCAGGATTAACAAAAACATACATTGAATTAGCAGTGGGATTTCTCCCCAATGAATATTGCAGTATATTAAGGGTTAGCAGTAGAGTTTCACATCCACTTGTATTCTGTAAATCCTCTGAGACGTGCATTCCCGCCTACAAACCAGTGTATATTATTTCTGTTTCTCTTCATTATAATTTTTAGAAAAACTTTTTTTTTTGTACCAATACCTCACATTGACTGGGATAAAAGTTTATCTGAATGGCAAAAGCAATAGATTTTTGAGGGCACTTCTTGTCTGTTTTTTTAAAAAGTTCTGTATGTAGCAAACAGCTGAAATTTGGGGAATTCCTACACTGAATGCCTACACTGTGTGTAGGTACAGTGTGGATTCTGCAACACCAAGGAATACCAGGTGCTATAGGCAATATTTCAGAGGATGGCTTATTTATTTATTTTATATTTGACTTATATCTAACTTGTCTCCTGAATGGGATTCAACACAGCTTACAATATAAATGAAAACAGAACACCTTTTAAAAGCTTTAATTGTGCATTCTATTAAAATCTCTCTTTTGAAACCTTAAAAAGTAGAACACTTAAAATGCACATTACATACTACAAACAGCCCATCCAGTCATACATCACTCCATCCTGGTCAGGCAAGGCTGAAGGCTTGTCAAAACAAGGTCTTTGCATGCCGGTGAAAAGACAGCAGAGAGGAAGCAGATTGGATGTTCCTTGGGAGAGAGTTCCAAAGCTTGGGGGTATGACAAACCACCTCTGAGTATCTCTCACCTAAGAAAACCCCATGAAACTCCTAGTGTTGCCATAAGCCAACAGGTGACTTGAAGGTACATGCACATATTAGCAGAATGAGAGTCCATGAAGTATCTTTTGAGCTGTAACTTCACCATTTCAGTTTTAGATGGTGAGGAGTGTCGCCATGTTTTAGAGGAGGATGCTAAGCATTTTGGTTGTTGTGGGTTTTTCAGGCTTTGAGGCTGTGTTCTGTTAGTATTTCCTGCTGACGTTTGGCCTGCGTCTGTGGCTGGCATCTTCAGAGAATCTGGTGGCGTGGAAGTGAGACAGATATACTTGTGTAGTCCCCGGGTGGGAGGGAGCAAGTTGGATACATTGCAGTTGGCCTATATGATGGCCTTTTGTTAAATGAGATATCCCCCAGGGTTGTATTGTTAGTCAGGGGATATGCATAATAATGCATTAAGTACATTAGCCACCCATTGTATTGTTTCCTGTAGAGGAACCTCCAGAGTCTGGGTGCTAATAGAACATGACCTGAAAGCCCAAAAAACCCACAACAACCTGTGGATTCCAGCTGTGAAAGCCTTTGACTTTACAACCAAGCATTTTGCTTTCCTTGCACAGGAATTGTTCTCTTTTCTTGCGATGTTGCTTCTGCTCTTGGACTTCATATGCACTGTGGTCTTTCAATTGCACAGAGTACCACAGAAAAGGGAGAAAATGTGTGTGGTAGTGCGGAGACCCCTCCCCGCTCTGTGTACAGCTGGCTCCGCTTTGTAATAACTTGTCTATAGGCTTCTGTGGTTTGTAGACAAAAATAGAACAATATGGCTTACCTTTCATTGCCTGCTTATCCCTGCAGTTGAAAGACCTCTGCATGTAGAAAGGGTGTGGCTTGTTCTCACTTTGATTCCTGATAGATTTAATAATATAGAGAGATTTTCAGTTAATTTAGGCATGCTGCAACAGAGCAGTATCCAGTGCACTTGGCAATAATGGAACTTGCCTTACGTTCTGAATGAAGGGTCCCCTCTTGGTTCTTGTAGAGGCTGGCCAGAATGAACTTTGGAAGCTCTCAAAGCATTTGGAAATCAGGTATACACTTCTCTAATTATGGTAATTCTGTTTTATATTTCAAGGCTAACAACCATTGAGCCATCTTATTTAACCCTTTATTAAAAGTTTATGAAGGCGAACTCCCTACATTTGATGGTGATTTGAAGGAATGCAGAGTTCTTTCTTTTGCTCCTTGGCATATAACTCAGTCCTGGTGGATCATGCCAGGTTCTAGTGCATCTTCCTTAACCTGGTGCCCCCAAGATATCTCCTACTCAAATACCTATCATCCCCAGGCAGTATGGCCAGCCCCTAGAGAGAGATTTAAAAAGGAAATAAAAACATCTCACCAAAGGATATTTTAGCTTTTTATTAATACTTTCTCTAGGTGTGCCCCTCCTTTCGTTCATTCACAGTTCAATTTATGTCCCATCTTTCTCCCAATACGCGACCTAAGGGGGCTTATAGCATAGGATGAAACAAAATGCAGTTATACAAACTTTTTAAGATGAAGTGTCCAAAATTGTGCCTGGCATTCCAAATATGAGTAAATATTATTACACCTTGCATTTCATTTTTTAAATTCCTGTCAGAAAGAAAACACCCTCCACACTGAGTTAAAGTTGCATGGATTTGTTGTGTCTTTTTAAAAATTGTTATATAAACTTCTTCCAAATATTGCTACAGATTCCCTTGGAGTAGCCCTTTCTATTGTTTCCTGACTCTCTGCTATGTCACTCACTGACCGAAAGGCTGAACGTTGCAGGAGTATTCCAGGGGAGGATGGCTTCTGATTTTCCCTGGCCTCTTCTTGTGATTCTGGATTGTATGCTGTGACACTGACCATGAAAAATGCCATCCTGTGTGAACGGGACAAACAGACTGGAATCTGATCCTTTTCTTAACTAGGAATCCCAAGTTCTACTGACAAGAGAATAGAGGGGAGGGTAAATTAGCTGAGCCATTAGCTGCCTGCATACACTGTATATTCAAGTAGGAGCTTACATCTCCTTTATTGCACATCTGGGGCTAGGAGAGCTGCATAAAGCCAGGGCTAAAGGCTGCCAGTTAGTTGTCCCCATTTTACAGATGGAGAATACTCCGGTGAAGAGAAAGGTGATTAGTACACAAGGCTAGCCGTTGCTGTTGTAAAAAATATTGAGAGTCCAGTTAGGAAGCCATGTTTATGCAGAGTGAGACAGATTGGTCCATCTAGCTAAGTATTGTACCCACTAACTAGCCCAAAACAAAACAAACGCCAAGGGTTTCAGGGAACTACATTTCACGTGGCAGATGTGCTTTGGCACTGAATTGTAACCCTTCTCATAAAAATCAGTGACCCGGGTGGCATTTGAAACCATTATCCACAGCTCCAGTGTCTGATACCTTATCCACGCAATCCTGACTGCTGGGAGTCATAAAACCTGTTGATCTATCGCTAGTTGTTCGGAGATCTACCAGTAGATCTCCATCCACCTTCTCTTTGCCCCATCTCCTGTGAGATAGCAAAGTGATGGGTGCTTGCTTTTACCGAGCTGCCGAAAATGTTCTCCCCGCCCACTTTCTGGTGAATACACGGATTTTGTACCAACAAGGATGAAGGTGGATTGGTGAATATAATTTGCTTGATTAGCCAATTTTACACGTGCTTGTCTCATTATTTTCCAAAACCCACTTTGCAACAGTTTGTGAGAGAGAGCAAGGGAAGCTTCCAGCATAAGAGGTGCAGAAACCCCTGGGAGGTTTGACTGTGAGGTAGGGCTGGCAGATACCCAATTTCTGCCATAGCCTAATGATCACCTTTCCACAACAGCCTTGGGAGGCAAACCAGATGCCAGGTTTATTTCTGGAGAAGCGGTGTCTAGACATACATAAAAGAAGATTTCTTTCCCTCCCCACTCCCCCGTCGCCTCTTTTCTTCCTCCCCTTCTTGGTTCTTATCCAAAAGCTGTTACAGATCCTGGTATAACCCTAGCTGGAGGGCTTTTTTTTACCCGCGCTCCTAATCTGAGAACATGAGGCTTATTAAAATGAATGACTGAACCATTTCAATGGTGTGTGTCCTGATTTCAAAGGATGTTTGTAGAATTTCAGCAAAAAATGGCTTAAAGAATAATAAACTTTTTTTAAAAAAAAAATCCACACTTTAAAATGGCATAAACATGTTAGCTTCAAAGCGATAATGAAAAGCGCTAACAGAACTGAGATAATATTTAATCCATTTCAGCTGTGTTCTGGAAGCTGCAAAGAGTGTTCTCAGCTGTTTCAGTCTGAAAGCTATCCAATTGTTAAAGATCCCCATTTCCATGCTCTTAAGAAACTGCAGTGAGCGGCTCCATGCGTGTGGGGGGGTGTTGTTTAACAGTTTTGGTACTATGGGGCATATGCAAAATTCTTTCTCCTAAGGGGAGTGAAAGTCTCCCCAAAGGATGCAGGGGCAAATGATCCCTGGGCATGTGCAGAGTGGCTTTCCTTTCTTCGAGAATAATTCTTTTGTGTCTGCAAAAATTAAAAAAAAAAGTCCATGTCTGCTGCAGAGGTTTATGTCCTCTGCCATCTGTGCTGAAGATACAAAGAATATTTTCAGCTTTTTTTAAAGGTGTCTCGATATGTTAAGACATCCTGTGGGGAAAAAAGATATTTTACATCTTTCATGAGGGTTTGCTTTGCGCATGCGTGCATGCACAAACCCTTTCTGAGATTTTTGCAGAAAAAGTCCAGAAATGCGGAGAAAAATCAGCACAAAATGAGTAAAAAAAAATTATAATGTTACCCAGCAGGGAGAATACTTGATATATTTTTCATCTTTGCATGCGAGAATAAAATATGTGGTGATTTACATTTTGCATCTATGCTGATTATCAGTCACTTCCAATTAAACGTTAAGTCACACTCTAGGGGTCCATCTTTATTACATTGTTTGTTAAGTTTCACATACAGATCAACTGTCATGACTTCCTTTCTCCTATCTCCTGAAGAAAATTCTGGAAATCATCACATGCCGGAAATTCTCTTATAGAGATTTATTGCTTCTTGTCCCAACTTGAAAAATTCCCTCAGAGACGGAAGGACTTTTTCAATTTGGACTGGGAAGAAGTTAGATTTCGCGGTGTTTTGGACTTCGTTTCCCATAAATCCCTGACCGTTGCCCATGCTGATAGGGAATGATGGTAGCTGTAGTCTAAACATCTGGAGACCTGCTTCCATGCTGACGCTTGGTATAGTTATTCCCTATAGTCAGCACAAAATAGAACATGCAGGGTTTAGTGTGCAGGCTGTGTACAGATCAGCCTTCTGCAGTCCAGGACACTTTAGATAAGGTGAACTACAAATCCCACTACAAAACCATTGCAGGTGATGCTGCTGGGGATTATTGGACCTGTAGCCAACGTATTGGGGATGGCTGGTGTTGATTGTTACAAAATCCCATTTCACTGGCTATATGCTTTCCTTATGCCTTTGCAGGGCTTCGCATGCCTGGCGTGAAATCTCTGACATGATTTTTAGATCAAACTGGCTCTGATCTAATTATATTTATGGCTCAGTTTGAACTAATAAGTTTAGGCAAAGACAAATTTGCTCTCCTTTTGCCAAATCTAGGCCTCAATGGGTGTCAAAAAGGGAATATCATAAAATTACTGGAGAGAGGGAGAAAGGGTAGCGGTGATTCCTTTCTTTTGTTCGTTTTTTTTAGAAAAAAATCCGAGCAAAATCTAGTCCCTTAGAGGAGTAAATTCAGGGAATCAAGCATGATTCAGCTAGAGAACTCTATGCACGTGCAGTTGAATACACTATAACCAAGGGTAAGCAATATGTGGCTGTCCAAATGTTGTGGGTCTACAACTCCAGTCATTTCTGACCATCCGTTGTGCTGGTTGCAGCTGATGAGAGTTGGAATCCAAGACCTGGAGGGCCACAGATTCTTCAGTCCAAATCTAGACTTTGTACAGACTTTCAAAATCAAACACATGAAGGGTCAGGACGCAGAAGGTTTGCACAACCCTATTCCTCACTATGTACATTCAAGGGCTTAGAGATTCTCAAGCGAAGTCTTACTGAGGTGGTAAAATTGTGTGAGATTGTACCATTTCAGAATGAAGTTTGGGCTCGTAGGATTGGTTGTTTTTACTTCTTTTTTTTAAATGTCATTTCTGACAAATAAAAAGAGTTTTCCAATAAATCCAATAAATAAATATCTTATAGAAAACTAGCATGTCAAGGAGAAAGACTTTGACCTAGCCTTCTGCCTGAGATGCTAGTTTTCTACTTGTAGGAAATCACGAGAAGTCAACATGGATTTCTCAAAAATAACTCATGCCAGACTAATCTTATCTCTTTTTATGATAGAGTTACTAGCTTGATAGATGAAGGGAATGCTGTGGATGTAGCATTTCTCGATTTCAGTAAGGCCTTTGACAAAGTTCTACGTGACATTCTTGCAAAGAAGCTAGTAAAACGCGGGCTGGACAGGGCTACTGTCAGGTGGATCTGTAACTGGTTGACCGACCGAACCCAAAGGGTGATCATGAATGGCTGCTTTTCATCCTGGAGAGAAGTGACTAGCGGGGTGCCACAGGGTTCTGTCCTGGGCCCAGTGCTGTTCAATATCTTCATCAACGACTTGGATGAAGGAACAGAGGGCATGCTCCTCAAATTTGCAGATGACACCAAATTGGGAGGGGTTGCTAATACACCAGAGGACAGGATCAAAATTCAAAATGACCTGGATAGATTGGAGAGCTAGGCCAAGGCTAACAAAGTGAAATTCAACAGAGAGAAGTGTAAGGTCCTACACTTAGGTAGAAAAACTGGAATGCAGAAATATAGGATGGGGAACACGTGGCTGGATAGCAGTACGTGTGAAAGGGATCTAGGAGTCTTAATAGACCACAAGCTGAACATGAGTCAGCAGTGTGATGCGGCAGCCAAGAAAGCCAACGCAATTCTCGGCTGCATCAATAGGAGTATGGTGTCTAGATCGAGGGAGGTACTGGTACCACTCTACTCTGCTTTGGTTAGACGTCATCTTGAATCCTGTGTCCAGTTCTGGGCACCCCAATTCAAGAAGGACATGGTCAAGCTGGAGCAGGTCCAGAGGAGGGCGACCAAAATGGTGAAGGGCCTGGAAGCCAAGCCCTATGAGGATAGACTTAGAGAGCTGGGTATGTTCAGTCTGCAGAAGAGAAGGTTAAGAGGGGACATGATAGCTATGTTTAAATATTTGAAGGGATGCCATGTAGAGGAGGGAGAGGGCTTGTTTTCTGCCTCTCCAGAGACCAGGACAAGGAGCAATGGATTCAAGCTGCAGGAAAGGAGATTCCACCTGAACCTCAGGAAGAACTTCCTGACCGTCAGGGCTGTCCGGCAGTGGAATAGGCTGCCTCGGAGTGTAGTGGAGTCTCCTTCCTTGGAGGCTTTTAGGCAGAGGCTGGATGGCCATCTGTCGGGAGTGCTTTGAGGGTGTTCCTGCATGGTAGGGGGTTGGACTGGATGGCCCGTGTGGTCTTTTCCAACTCTACGTTTCTATGATTCTATGATTCTATCACCATCCTCTTCATAAATAAATTTCTTATAGAAAACTAGCATGTCAGGGAGAAAGACTTTGACCTAGCCTTCTGCCTGAGATGCTAGTTTTCTGCTTGTAGGGAATTTATCACCATCCTCTTCATAAATAAATTTCTTATAGAAAACTAGCATGTCAGGGAGAAAGACTTTGACCTAGCCTTCTGCCTGAGATGCTAGTTTTCTACTTGTAGGGAATTTATCACCATCCTCTTCATAGGAAGGAGTACTCCATTACTATGTTAAGTCCCTACCTCTGAAGCGGTACAGTCAAGGAAGGGGTTTACCACATTAATGAGAAGTAGACATTTGTTCCTACTTTTCATAACCATCCCATTTCTGGCCATTTTTCAAAAGGAAATGAAAACTCATCAGTTCTGTATAGACTTCCAGGCTACAGTTATATAGCCTGCTGTGCAACTGATTCTCATTTTAGCTGTTTATTCCATTCTTTTATTTTATTGCTTTTATAATTATGTTGTTGTTGTGTTCTGATTTTATATGTGGCTTTGTAAGTTAGTTTTGAGAATCCATATAAAGCAAATACAGGCTTTTGCCATCTGGGCTCTTTCTTCTTTCTCCCTACACATAGCTGAAGGAAATTCTAGTCAGCTCACCCAGAGGGCACAGGATGTGTGAAGGCGTACCCTCCAGCATTTCACAGATGAATCCTGGGACACATGGCTGTGCAACATCAGAGACCATTTCCGCACTACACTCTTATAGCGCGATTATTCCACTTTCAACATCCTATGGAATCCTGGGGTTTGCAGTTTCAAACTGCAAACCCCAGGATTCCATAGGATATTGAAAGTGGAATAATCGCGCTATAAGAGTTCAGTGCGGAAATGGCCAGAGTGTGGTCAGGATGGCAAAAGTGGTTAATGACAAAGACGGTGCAAGCTACAAAAAGCTGTACCAGTTTGCTTTTGCTTCAGCCTGCTGGAAAGGGTAGCTTCTGCCTTCTCTTTGCCTCTTCTCTGCCCTCTGCTAAATTAAATGAGTACAAACTACTTTTGTACGTTAAACTTGGTATGCTGAGGACAGAGGGAGAAAGGAGGAGGAAGAGAGAGAAACCGGGGCATCTTAAAAGCAGCTGAAAATGTGGGATGACAGGGGATTAATTGAAACTGCCCCTGCCACATTGAGACGATTGGAGGGTGTGTGAAGGCTGTTTTATAAAGTATCCCAAAAATTCTTTCAAAGGGGCTGTAATTGGTCCCACACAAACTGTGTCCCAAATAGTTGACATGATAAAGGAAGTAAGAGGAAATCAAGTCTGGGATGATAGCATTTCATTGGCTTTTTTAAAAAAGTATATATTTTTTTTTCAAATGAGCAAGTTTACATAAACATTAATATCCAAATATTGCATATAAATGAGTATATATAAAACAAACAAAAACCCAAACACCAATACATGTCCAGATGATAGAACTCGTTGTTTTCTTTCTATTGATATTATGTGCGTGTACGTGCCTTCAAGTTGCCTGTCGACTTATGGCAGCTCCATGAACTTCACAGTGTTTTCTTAAGCAAGGAACACTCAGAGGTGGTTTGCCCAGTTCCGTACTCTGAACATAGGCTGTATCACCTGATATTCTTTGGTGGTTTCCCATTCAAGTACTGTCCAGAGCAGGCTCTGCTTCGCTTCAAAAATCAAGGAAAGTCTGGTGCCTTTAGAATATTTAGGCCCATTATCCATGTTATACCTAGGAATATTTCTTGATTCTTAAGCAAAGCACTTTTTTAATTCTATATGCTTATAGCATGTCGAAGCAAATCAAGTCTCTCTGATTTCTCCCTTGCTGTAATAATTCCAAGTAATCTCTTTGCCTTTCCAAGAGGCCCACTCATTCCTTGTCAAATGTATGTGTTCTGTTATCTTTAAATGTAGTAGATTGTTCCAGCTGAGAGAACTTTTAAGTGTGCTTCTGAAAAAGGCTTCCTATGTTTTAATGGGTATGTCGGAAACATCTTCCCACCCCTAAAAAGGAATCCCCAATAGATTTCCATGGAGATTGTTGGGCTTCTCAAGGAATTAAACATGTGATAAAAGATTAGTGATGATAATAATGAAGAGTGATGTGTGTTTTAATGGATTAATTTGTATTACTATCTACAGAAAATTTAGTCACTAATTATAATGTGCTCTTTCCTGCCCCTGTACCCATCAATCAGTGAAGGCAAGAGAAAGCTATGATCAGAGCTTGGAAAAGTAACTTTTTGGGGATGACGAGTTTCAGAATCCCATATCCAGAATGGGAGTTGGAATGGGAATTGTGGTCCAAAAGAAGGGGGGTACTTTACCAAGCTCTAGACTAAACTAGTCCATTTGTGATTGTTATTGTGTGGCGTGTATTCTTGAACACTGGCATTCCACCAGAGTTGATGCAAGGTTTTTGGTTACCTGAAGCTCCCATTGACCTGACTACACAAGGTGACTTGACGGTAAACTGATCTTGCTTCAACAGTGTCAGGACAGCTCGCCTAAGGGCAAAAGGTTCCTTTATGGTAGAGGGAGGTAATATGTAGCCTGTGGACTTTATATGGTGCCCGGATTGGTGTGTAGGGGGCATTTTTGCACATCCCTCCTGGGCCTTTTACTTCCAGAAGAGGACTTTTTCTAAAACAAGAAGTGAAGAGGAAGGATCACTTCCTATTGTTAAAAAAAGGCCTCACCTGATCCTAAAATGGCTAGGCTGGGGTGGGGGCATAGCACGAATGTTCCCACATCCCCAAGAGGATGTTGGACAGCATTTTGGCACATTTTTGTGGGAGGAGGTACAGTGGGGGTACAGTCCCCAAGGTCTTCTGAGGGGCTAATGCAGCCCCCTGGCCTCTCACAGTTTCCCATTCGTGCCTCAGGGAAGCAACTCATGTAGCTCTGTCCTCCAACAGCTCACTACCTCCAAGACTTACCACCTGAGACAGCTGCCTCCTTCTGTCCCGTGGTAGGGCTTGCCTCCTTACGACAAGGGACAAAGCTGCTAGATAGAGTCACGCACACCTACGCTCTGGAGCGTCTAAGGTCATGTTGGAAACATTGCACCATCCCAGCAGTGAAAAATACACATGAGATGACTAGAGGTGATTCTCACTTAATATATGTTGCCCTGTAGCACACGTAGAATGGGGAATGGTGTTAGGCCTGGCACTGAGCTTTGTGGCATGGCATGTTACAGATAGCACCTGCTTCTGGTTAAGCAGTTGAGAGTCCAGTTGACCAGAGGCAAAGGACAGGCTCTATGGCTAAGGACAGGAGTATAATCAAGTTGGTTGAGTTGCTCATACTGAGAAATCCAGCTTGGAGTAGACATGAAATACCACCAGCCAGGCCCTTAGTGGTTCTAGCAGTTTTGGTTCTAATCGCCATAGAGATGCTGTTGAAGCAGTGCAAAACTGGTTTGGGTTTAGCTTGTGATCTGTCCGAGTGGTGCAGGAAGTGTGGCCAGTGACAATATCAACTACACAATTCTGGAAGCTGCAGTCCAAAAAGGAATGTTTTCCAAGCTTTGGAGAGTCACTCCCTCTCAGATTTTTCCACCAGGCCCCTAATTTTTTTGTTTTTGTTTCTTGGCTCATTACAGATATTGGAGATCAACTGTTGAGGACACCAGGAAGGAATCTGGTTCAAGATTATCAGTTTTATTTCTAATGCTTGATGAGTAGTGAAATTTCTGGTCTTACTTTTAAATAATCTTCAGACTATGTTTTCCAGTTAATTTGTTTCTAGCATTTACAGATTATTTAATGACTTTATTTGCTTTCTGTTCTCTCTGAAGACCACTGGAGTTCCTCGGTTGGTTACCAGCTCCATGGTGTGGGTCCCAGAGGGAGGGATGCTGCAAATCACCAACAGAATTCTGCAAGCTGAGATGCCTGGTGTGAGTGATTCTGCAATCGTCTACACAATTAGAGATCAGCCACGCTATGGTAAGTAGAGATTAAGGACGGAAAGGATGTTCACTGTACTTTGCTTCCTGACTATAAAATGGTTTTCCTAACCCTTGGGAAATCTGGTGGGGAACACTAATACAGTGGTTAGAATTGTGCAGTTTTCCCCCCAGTATTTGCCCGTCTAAAAGTATGGAAATAACACACACACAGAAACAGTCTTCTTCATGTAAAACTCCACAGTTCTCATGTACAACATTCTGTGTATTTCTGTGCGGTTTGAACACTTTAGATTGTGTGAATACTAGGTGAGAATTACACAGCAATATTCATTTTTTAACACAGTGGGGAGAAAACTGTGGAAATTATTCATCCTCACTTATGAGAACAAAATATTGGAATATTGACATAGAAGAGATATATGAAGTCTTCTTTACTTGAAATTCCTAGCAATGTTTAGCTGAGCCAGACCCACCAATTTGCTTCAAAATTCACTAGGCAAAAACCACTTTAGTCAATTCATTGCTGTGTAAAAGATTCCTAAGAAACTTCTGCCATCTTGACCACACTGATGTTTCTTTGTCCTATATATCCCGATTTTCATCTGTGAAATATTGGAGGTTATATGGAGAGCCTTAAAGACGATACTCAGGTCTAGACATACCAGGTTCACAGTGGCTATTCTTTCGGGCCTTAAGTTGTCCCCTAAAACTTCCAATCCTGGGCAATAGATGGAAAAGCAGCTCCTAATGTACCTATAGATCAAGGTGGGCCACTACCAGAGCTTGAGGGGCTGCTTTTGGAGTTCTTGAGATCTTATAGAGCTGTATCCCACCACCACTGCATGTTGCATTGCCCCTACTTCCAAATTTTAAAAACTTTAAAAAAGTATTTGTGTCCCTCAAATGGCCCCATAGTTCTCCATAGCTCGTTTTGAAAAAAAGTTGCTTTGGGATGCTGGGGTGGGGGCTTGGGGCCTCAGAAATGTCCTTGGACTCTACATATGACCCAAAAGACTGCATTTTTTCATCCTGATATAGATTCAGTGTGTTCTGACAGCTTTCTTGCCTGAAATACAGTTATGGTTTTCCAACAAAACACCTTGTTAGAGCAGAATGGCTGACACTTTATAGAGAGAGCTCAGACAAACGCTAGTGCCTTCGTGCTGTCTATGGGGTCTCTCTGCTAATTATTATGAATGGAAAGCATTAGTGTACAAGACAGCAATTTTATCCTCAGGGGTTCTTATTTTCCTACAGCCTCTCTACCTTCTGAAGTTATAATTCCTCTACTTGTATCATCCCTAATTATCTCCTTGGCAACTAATTGATGGTGCAAACAGAGAAGTTATTGCTTCAGGACAGGAGTAAGTGGATGAACACCTTTCCTCAAATGTACAAGGTAGCAGAAGTATCTAGGTTTGTGCGATGTAATTTGCTTGGGATGTAAAGAAATAAACTCATAGTGCAAGGGCATAATGCAACGGAAACTCATAATGCGAGGGCAAGAAACATGTGGGGCCCACGTTTGTTGTTGTTGTTGTCGTTGTGTGCCTGCAAGCCATTTCCAACATCTGTTCCACCAACATGTACAACTCTGTCACGGCTGTGAGCCTTGCAAGATCTGGCTCCACATTTGTGGAACGGTCTTCCTTTGGACCTCCGGCTGGACGAGAATCTCACCCGTTTTCATAAATGGTTGAAGAGCTTCCTCTTTGACTTTCCATCTTAAGTCATTGAGGTGTGTTTAAGGTGCTGAGATGGGTAGCAACTGGTGGGGTGTTGGGGATTCCAGGCCATGTATTGTTGTGTTTTTTTGTTTTAATGTCTTTGTCCCTGATTGTATATGTTGCTGTCTGCTCTTTGGTGTAAAGGGTGTTATAAATAAACGTTGTTGTTGTTATGATGGCAGCCCTAAGATGAACCTATCACAGGGTTTTCTGGGGGCTGAGAGTGTGGGACATGCCCAAGGTCACCCAGTGAGTTTGTACATTCCTTTAAGTCCCCTGTTCTCCTGGACACTTGAGTGTATCTACACTGCATATTTACCGCTATAACAGCTGTGGCTCTCCCCTAAAGAGTGGTATGATTTGTCATTGTAGACAAGATACTTAGAATGATCTACTGGAGAGCTCTCATCCAGAGGTTCTCAAGCTTTGGTCCTGCAGTTTTTTGTTTGTTTTTTGGACTTGGTTTATGGTTACCAGAATTCTGGGACCTGAAGTCCAAAACATCTCAAAGAATCAGAACACCTTGGTAATCTACAGTCCAATCACCCAGAAATCTACCAATAAATCCTAATCAGTAGGACTGATTTAAGTCTATTGATTTGTACTGAAAGTCCAGAGGAGTTTCAGTGGAATTCAGTAACTAAATCCAACCTTTAGTGTAATATTGTTATTTTTTTTTGGTTAGGATTGTTGTTGTTTTTCACAGTTATGATCCAAGTTAACTTTAACAATAGCAGCATGGTTTTATAAAGGCTGTGAAGAAAGATATAGAAGATGATGTATCAATTACATGACAGATCAGCTTGGTGTGTGGGTTTATTTAATTGAGATGTATGTGCTTTAAATAATTTAGCAGTTAGATATTAAATTGACATCACAGAAATCCCAGTGGGTTCAATCTGTCAGTTGCACAAACATGGACAGCAAGACAGGGGAATCCAAAACATCAGTGTAATGAAATCTGTAACTGCAGTGTCAGAATAGATTATGGATATGAATAGTTGTGTCCCACTACCAGCCCAGAAGACAACTATAAACAGCAATACTAATATTAAATCTTAATATTATTGTCAGCTTGATAGGATTTTTGTTGAGAGTTGTCTAAACATCTTTCATAATGTTTGAAAAATGCAGGTGTTACACAACCTCTGAGCAGCTTCAGATTTTTCTGTCATAATTACTGAATCTAGAGTTCAGCTTAGAGCTTTGGAAAGTTATTTTTTTTGAAGTACAAGTCCCAACATCTGCATGTTAACATGGTGCAGTTCCCATGATGGCTGTGCATTTCTAGGAGTTACAGGCTTCAATCCAACTTCCTTTCAGTGTAGTGTAAATATCTGCATGTGCAGATATGCTACACAAGTACTGTGCAATACGTGTTGATGACTAGGTGCCGTTCCACAATGCAGTGTGCAATATCTGATGCACAACTTGCCATGCATAATGTACAGTTGCAACATCTAATGCAGAGTGCAGGACTGCAACACGCAGTGCACAATTGCAGTGTGCAGAGATAAGACACAGAGGAACATGCTGTCTGTGCAACTCTACTTCTACCAGTATCAGGCAGAATATACCAGTTGCGCAATGGTGACTTTTTGGACCGGCTTGCACAATGCAACTTACATATGCATGTGGCTCTAACTGGATACCAGCTGCAGTCTGAAACAAGCAATTTTTTTTTCAAGCTCTGGTTTGGCCATGTACCTTTGATACTCAAGGTCTTGCCACTGTATGTCAGACTGTGTTTTTGTGCTGCTCCCTTCGACAAAGGTGAGGTAAGGAGAGAACTGGTCAAACTCACTCAGCAGTGACTGACTGAGCCGTTAATTGGTGGCAGTTGTTCCTTACATGGCTGAAAATGAATCCACAACTCGTGCTCTTCCTCTTACTCAAAATGAATAGAGAGATGATGATATATGTCAGCTGAGGTGCTGTAGGAAGTTTGGGGTGCTGTGGGAAGAAGCTTGGAAGTTACAAATGAGTTACAAATAAAGTAGTTACCCGTAACGACAGTAGTTAATTTTGGTAGCTGGTTAGCTTTGAGGTAATGAGAGTTAACCAAGTCACATTACAAAGTAACTTAATGAGTAAAGAATGAAGTTACCTTATTGCGGAGATAAGGAAGTGTAGGCAACAGGAGGCATGCTCCAGAGGGACCCATTTTGTGCCCCCAAAGTGTCCCTGGAGTCCCTCCATGCCCTTTGCCTTCCTAATTTTTTTAAAAAAACAAATTGCCAGGAAAACATAATAGATTGGATCCACTTGGCCGTCATTACCACCCCTCCAAACCCCTCAAAATTTGGCTGTATTTCAGTCATTCCCTGGGAATCCTCTATTTGCTAGAAAAATGTCCTGATCCTGTCACTGCAGTTGCTCCCTCTACAAGGCCTTTGAGCACAGGGCACAGTTTCAAGTTCCAGCAGTTCCTGATGAAAGACTTTTTCATTATTCATCTCTGCTTTTTTTCAGGTGAAGTAGTCTTTCTGATCCCTATGCCTGCAGATGATCCTGGATTAGTATGGCAGCCTTTACCTGATGGAAGAGCAGCCTCTCCGACCACCACTTTCACGCAGCAGGACATCAATGAAGGCGTCATATGGTATAGGCATTCTGGATCTGAGACGGAGAGTGACTCTTTTCGCTTCCAGGTATGTTTTGTCTCCATTACACATAAATAAAAGTGTACCAAAGCTCTTGATTATTTGCTGTTTTATTTGCAGAACATCAGGAATTGCTTTCTAATCCCAGAAGTCACTTGCCAGAAATGGCACGTGTTGTTTCACCATAATGATAGCATTTTATTGTTGTTGTTGAACCCATTTTTGAAGAGGCGAAAATGCCAAGTAGCGTCTTTGGAAGAGGCTCCTCTCACTTGCCTGGAAGGTTTAACACTCTTCTGAAAAGCCAAGCTAACTTGAAAGCTTGCATGCAATATTTTGTACATTTTGGTTTACCGCGTCAAAGCTATTACTGTAACACAGGGGAGGCAATTAAGGTAATTTCTGAGGTAATTAACATAAGTGATAATGAGGAAGTGTTGAAGTGCCGGATGTTGAACAAGCTAATCTTTAATTTAATGGCTGTGTTGCTGTTAGCTTGTATGAATTTTGCATGACTTAGGGGAGATGTGTTTTGGGTTTTTTGTAGTGGCACCTTTCTGCATCAGTCACAATTGTTTGGCAAAATATACTGGCAGTAAGAAGTCACATTTAGATGGATCTTTTCACAAAACAATAATCCATCTGCTGAGCTCCTGATGAATAGATTGCTGCTGCAGGAAAAATACAGATGAATGATTTTTGTTAGCATTTTGGGAGCTGCGTTACCAATGACCTTTAGTAAAATAGATTTCTCCATGTCAATTTATGAATTTATGAATTTACTTATGTTGGCTCCCCCGCCCCTCACTATTTCCCATGGGTTCAGTAGAGCAAAAGGAATATTGTAAATCTGGGAAAGATGGAGAAAAGGGCAATCAAAATAGGGCAGGAGCAACTCCTTTATAAGAAAAGTTTTAAAGTTTAACCAGGAGTAGGAACTTGCAGTTGTCATCATGATTTGGAATAGTGCTCCCACAGTCTTTACCAGGTTTTGCAGGCCAAAACTTACTTGAGAGCTAGCATTCACTTACCTCAAGTTTAAAAATGTTTGAGGATTGTTAGCTAGAGAAATAGACAAAAAGAGGAGGACACCATAGTGGTGTATAAAATTATGTGTGGTGTGAAGAAAGTGAATATAGCAGTGTTTTTCTTCCTGTCTCATATTACTGGAAGACAGAAACATCCAGGGAGGCTAGATAGTGGGAGGTGCAGAAGGATTTCTGCGTACTGTGTTTCTGCATACTGTGCATTGTTAAACATGTGTAGTTTACTAGCACATGATGTGATGATTGGCGCTAAGTTGGAGAACTTTAAAAGGAGATTAGACAAACAGAGGTTAAAGTCTTCAACAGCTACTAGTCATGATGGCTAAGTCTTCTTCCCAGAATCAAAGGCAATATGCTTTTCTTTGTGGTCTCTGTGACTCACCCAAATGGGTCACCTTTACCTGTCCGCTGCAGCATTTGGAAAGTTCTAGAGCTGAGTGATTGTTTTAGTAGTAGCCCTGCTCTCTCCTGGAGGTCCCGACTTTTCCCTCCATTTGTTTTCATCTGCCGTAGCAGCTGCTTTGTTAGGAATATTCTCTCCTTGGATTTGAGCAATCTTCTCTTTCAGCGAGTATCTGTTTTGGCTTCTTGACTTTGAATTGTATGTCGTTTTTCCTTTGGATCTGATAAATCTTCTGTGTGTCATCCATCAATCAGTGAGCCCCAGTTTGGCATCCTTCTTTGGGATGATCCTGAAGGTATCATTCAAACAGTATGTTTCATGTAAAAGGAAGCTTCCCTATACCAGTAGACATTGCCGTTGCTTTATCTCTTTAGGCATGGAACATGACGAAAGAATCCTGGTTAGAATTGCCAAGTGTCTCTTATTGTAAGGAATGTTCCTTATTTAAGGGCTGGAAAACTTATTCTGTGGGAGTACTGAAGTCGTATATTTTCAGGAACAGGTCTAACACACAGCTCTCAAATATACACCAAATGCTGGGCAGGGGATTCTTTTGTGAGTGCAGGTGGTGCCCATTATTCGCTCTTCATCGCAATGTTTCCAGAGGCTTGGACATTTCTGCACCATTTGAGATCTTGCAGGATGCTAAGGACTCTCATAAAAGGTTCTCCTCTTGCAAGAATTGAGGTGAGCCTTATATGGTCTGCATCACATATCCCAGTTCATATTGTGCTGGTTGGCAATTAGGCTGCAAGATTTCAAAATCAGCTTTTCTCTATGATGGCCAGTCATCGATTTGCTAATTGCAAGGCAAAAATCATAATGGAGGAGGAAAATATACACAGTAATTCCTGATGACCCACTTTGAAACTTGTTGGTCAGATTGATTCCAAGTGACAACACCCAGGCCAGAGAAGGAAGAGCTCAGTATATGGGCTGGAAAACAACAGCCCTGTGGCACCTGAAAGACTAATTATTTTTATTATCACCACTTCATGATTATCAACTCTGCACATCATAACCTAGCAACCTCACCTGTAGTTATTGCCAGGCTTTTATACCATAAGCCCTTTGGAACAGGGTATCTTGGCTTAAAGCACTTCAATTAGAAAGTACATACAAAGCAATCAAGCTTGCTGCCAAAATAAGCCTCTTTTTATGGCCTCCCTAGGCATCTGCTTGAGACTATCGCTGTTGAACAGTGGAGCCTCCCTCAGTTTCAAAAAGCATCTTTGGCATCAATGTTGAAGCTGATGAACTGCCAGTCTGCCAAAACCAAGAGAGTTATCTTGTCTTTCTAGCTTCTTCACTGAGGCATAAGTGGATTGAGGCATCTGTTATTGCTACACTGCCTCTATCAGCTTTGACTTCAGAGACTTCCTCTACCCAGCTTCTGCAAGCTTGTCTAAAATTGGGTTGATCTTTAGAGAAAACACTTGTCAAGACAATGATGCAAAAGGGGCTTGATAATAACCCACATGCAGCTAAAAATAAAAGAAACAAAAGCATTCTAGTATGTTTCCATGCACTATCAGAAAGTCTGGTTCAGCGCTACCATTGATACAGCAAGAGGAGGCTGCTCAGTCAGCCAGCCTCCAACTTTATGAAGTTGGATCCTAGTCTGACCTCAGCGGTACTGCCTACATTCTCTCCATCTATGGCATTGATCAGCCAGTGTTGTAGTACTCCCATTTTGTGTGTCCAAATCAGAAAGCCAGGACAAGGTCCACCATGCCAGACTGTGTTCAGATAATGAAATTGTGAAGCAGCATTTGGGACAGTTATACAGATCTATGCAAACCCAGCAGCCATCTCTTCTATCTTTGGTATTTACCTTAGGTCATGGTCGTCTGAACTGCTTTTCACCTCATGTCAGAAAGCTACATCTAGTGATGCTTTGTTGGCAATGTCTGCATTGCTGAATAATCATCAGTCTTGTCTTCTGATTTGCTCTTCAGTTTGGTCTTATTTAACAAGGGATCATAGGTCAGTTTCAAGGCTGCAGTGATCATGAAGCAGATGAGACACAGCTTTAGACTGCCTCTGTCACAGTATCATCTCTTTTCTTCTATATGTTCAACACATTGACTGTGATCGCCTTCATTATCCACAGTCTCCACAGTTCTATTGGGGTAGATTCTCATTGTGTAATTGTGATAGAGGGAATTATTATTATATACAAATCTATCAGCCAGCAGTACTGTGACTTTATCTAAGATTTATCTTATCCATGTCACTCTTATCACGCAATGGATTTGGTCTGTGGACCTCTCACATGAGGTTGTTCATCCACTTAGTCATCTTTTTCGAAACATCTATTTGGATTGCAGCTACACTTCATATTATATCACAGACTCAGCTCAAATGTTTTTGGGACACATATCCCAGAGTTTTCCTTTGCTAGAGATGCCTACCTTACTGGTTCCATCTGATATAGTCATCTGAGTGTCATGTATCTGGTTGAGACTTGAGATGTCCTGAGATAATCATAAGACAGAATCATGCCTCTTCACTGATCAAAGCCTACAAATCCTCAGACTCCTAACAGAAACTGAGGAAACGTATGAATCTGTTTCCTCAAACAAAGCAAAAGTCTTTTACCCACTAGTCATATAAATGTAAGTGGAATATTTTCTCGGACTTTCTACAGAGCTTAGGCTTAGATCCCATGAAGTTACAAGTCTCTCCTGTTCAATCCATCGTGCAGCATCTGAATCAGCAAGGCTTCTTTTTCTTCCTTTTAACTTATTTAGAGTTTCACCATGATACAATAATCCTCCAATCTGTTATCTCATCCTTGCCTAGAGTAATTATCAACTTTCATGTAGAGTAGAAGATTGTGCTGTAGACCTTTGTTGAGAATTCAGTTTTGCATTGGGGTGCATTCTCTGCCTCTCGGTGTGAGAATACTGCAGGTATACTTCCATTAACAAAGTAGAAGTCTTCCTGGGCTTTACTTCTATAACAGAAAATTTGGTACCAGAGGCAGAAATATCAAGGAAATAATAGAGATATGTTTCTATACCACAAAAAAAAAGGAAGGGGAGGTCAACATGTTTCAGCAAGCCTTTGATTCAAAACTAATATACACACATGAAATAAAACAGCCAGGTCAGATAAACATTGGTTAAGTAAACATTTGACCTGTCTGGAGACCATTTTGAACCTTCTAGAAGGAGCCAGCATGTTGTAGCAATTTGAGCATTGGACTAGGACTCAAGAGACCAAGGTTTGAATCCCTGCTCCATCATGGGAACTAGGTGACTAGTGAACGAGACACACTCTCTCAACCTCAGAGGGAGGCAAGGACAAACCTCCTGTGAACAAATCTTGCCTAGAAAACTCCTTAGGGTCATCATAAACAACTTGAAAGTGTATAACAAGAAGGTTTTGAAAACATTCTGAACCTTCTAGAGACCATTTGAAAGTTTCTTCCAAACTGCATCCAGGAATATGTTTTTCTTCTTTCATCAGTGTCCACTTTCCTTATGATTTTCATTTCAGTGGACAAACTTACAGATCTATCTTTTTTTTTCGAAACAAAAGTTTGACATAGCTGGTGAGATAGGCTTATCTGCTGTTCCCTTTCTCTCTATTTTACTGTGTACACGTGCTCAGAAAGGAATTTTGGAGACAACTACTGGCCACCTTGCATGTTGTAAGTAGGCACATGTAGTTACAATATAATGGATTAGACCAGAATCCTATTTTTTTCCCAGATAAAGCTTTATTGCATTGTTTACTGCAGACATGCTGTGCCAACCTGAGACTTGAGTGTCTGTGTTTCTCCAGCTCTTCTTCACAATTGTCCCAATGCCAATTCTAGAAACAAAAAATTTCCAGCTAGACAGAGGATAAAAAGAAAAGGGGGGTGGGAGACATATAAAACCTCGTTAAAATGGAACTTCTTTGTCAGAGACTTTGTTAGCTGAAACGTGCCTCTATTTGTTTGTTACTGAAAGTCACAGAAGGGCCTCCTAGTGTCCTCCCAGAATGTGTTCTGCCCCAAAGCTAAAATGCTATTAGTCTGTCAGTCCATTAATTGAGAATTAGAAAATGGAACTGTAATCAAGTTTTTATTATAAGCCACCTGTGCAGCAGGGTGGTGTTGATAGCACTATGAAGGAAGAAAACAATGACCTCATTCACAAAATATATGCTTAAAGATGTAGAATTGGGATCAACAATACATTTTACTGCTACTATCTATGTGTGAGTATATGTGTATGTTTATGCACGGATAGATGTACCAACCTATACACTTTACAGAAAAAAAATTAAACTTATAGTTCACATGTGCTATCAAAAATGCTTCTTCAAAGAATTGCTACAGCAACATTATAAAATCCTAAAAAATCAATTCAGGCAAGACCAGTGTAAATAAATTAGCAATCTAGTAAGATTTATTGCTCATCCTAATTCTGGGCTTTTAAGCATTATCAATCATGGTGATATAATGGAGGCAGAAAAAGTGATGAGGAAAGAAACTTTTTATGTCCTTTAACACTTCGTATGATAGAAATAGTTTGGGTTTTAAAACTTGTTTTCTACCTAGCTAACACCCACATCCATACACACTGGTGACTGCTGAATCTCAAATTTACTAGGAAATAAACCACACTGAGCATAGTAACACTAAACCCGATTAGTCTTGACCATTAATCCAGGGCCAAAACTCTTCTGCTTCCATTTCAATAAAGAAACACAGATCCAGTCAAATTAATGCTGTATCTTGATAGGGAGGCAAAACATTTGAAGAGTTATGCTATGCATAGTAGGGTTTTATTGTATATTGGAATGATAGACTAACAGAGCTTAACTCCTAATTTTATTTATTTATTTATTTACTTATTTATTTAGAATGCACCCTCTGTATATGAAGGGGTTCTACTCCAGGATCCTCCATGTAAAACAGAAAATGCAAGTGTTGTGTCCCATTGTTGTCAATGGGTGCAGTGTATATGTGCCTGCACAAGTGTGACCCCATTGCATCCATTGACTGTTATGGGAGTGATGCTTTGCACAACCTTGCATTCATGTATGAGGAAGTCATGCCAGAAGAGGACATGCTGTATTTCCACGTCTCTGTCCACTTTGTCTAATAAGTGCCCCTTGAGCAGCTCACAGTCCTTTTCTAAAAGATGTAATATAAATGGAAGAGGAAAGAAGGAGCGGGGAGGGGGGGAGCAAGCCCAGGCACTAGTTCTTTGAAAATGCTCATAGAGAGCAGTTGAAAAAGAAACAGTTCAATTAGAGAATGAGCTAAAACGAACAGATTCACTGCTGAGACAGTACAGTTGCCCAGCTTTTTACTGTTCCTTCTGCTGTAGCCTGATGCGGTGGATGTTCCCGGGGGAAACTCAGTGAAGGGGGCAGTCAGATGGACGTGTCTTCTGGGTAGAGCTAAATATGGTCCTGTTTCCCTTCTTTGTCTCCCCATAGTTTTATAGAATATTAGATATATATAAGAATATTCACAGGTTTTCTTGTCTTCAGTGGAAAGAGCTGCTGTGTTTTGCGATCCTATGGAAGACATTGTGAACTACCTTAAGAGTTTTCAGTCTTGTGTGATAGCAAAAAGATCAAGGTCTGTGTTTTGTCAGTATACCAACAGCAAAACAACAACAACAAAAAGGGTACTTGTGCAAAAACCTTATCTTGTGCAAAAATGGATTCTTTCATAATCCATACTTTGGGAAAAATGTTTTTTGCATTAAAAGTGTTTTATACAGAACATTGTGCACAAAAGATCTTCAAAATTTTCACAAGGAGGTCTCAAAATGCAATCAATCAATTGAAAGATGTCCAGTGAGGAGAAAACTTCTGAAGTTTTAAATTCTTAAGCGTGAGAATGGAATAAGCAAAAATTTACATTGCATTGGAGTAATCAGTGTATTTGAGTTAGTGTCAGTCACTCTGTAGCAGAGTCTGGAACGGATGAGAACTAAGGTTGTCCTTGGCAAGAAATGACTATAGATCTGTGGATAAAGTGCCACAGCTGTGTATTTGTCAAGAGGAAGCTACCAGTTGGTTCGTTCTTATGTTTTCCTGCCTATAATGTTTTGCCTGTGGGGAAATTTTTCTGTGGGTATTTTTAAATGGCAGTTTTTACAGATGTACTAGATTAGCATCATCTGCTTCAGCAATCACAAATTGCATGAGAAAACTTGGGAAAGCAGGTACATCTATCTCTTGTGATGTATAAAATGTTCATTGCTTCTGCTACGTTTGTGTGATGCCACATTTGCAGGTATCCAGCACATCCTCTCCCCAAGCCCATCTGGAAACCCACCTGCTCAGCATTGCCATCCTACCACACACTCTGGATTCACCTCTGCTCTCCCTTGGGTCTTCTTTACACATGACCGTAAGTCCAACCAAAAGCAGGAAGTACAACTGCGTTTCACCAGGCATGCGTGGAAGCTCATTAAAGTTATACACATACCTTTCATCCACATTTTCTCCTTTTTTTTTAAAGTTTATAAACACATTCCAAATTAAGGCTGCTGGGTTTGTATCCACTTACATAAGCAGAAGCCTCACTGAACTCAGTGAATGTATAGGTTGTACAAGTTGAGTATGCCTTATCTCAAATGCTTGAGACCAGAAGTGTTTTGAATTTTGGATTTTTTTCAGATTTTGGAATATTTGAACATACATAATGAGATATCTTGGAGATGGGAGCCAAATCTAAAGACAAAATTCATTTACGTTTCATATTCACATGACCTGGAAGTAATCTTATACAATATTTTTAATAGTTTTTTGCATGAAACAAAGCTTGTGTACATTGAACCCCCAGAAAGCAAAGGCGTCATTATCACAGCCAATCGTTTTGGATTTTGGAGCATTTCAGATTTTTGGATTAGGGATGTACTAATAATTTAGGACAGAACCTGGAAATGTTCCTTTTTTGGACTACAACTCCCAGAAGCCCAAAAAATTGGGACAAATTCTTCCAAGCTGTGGTTTTAGAACAAGGAACAGGTTTAGATCTGATTTGGTTAGATTTGGAGAGAACACATTATATATTTTGGTCTAAAGCTCCCATAATCATAGAATGTAAGAAGGAAAACCAGCTAGGCAGTTTAATTTGGAATAGAAGAATAGCAAATGGAAGGTTTCTCCAGACTGGTAGTCCTCGGTATGACCTGGGTGGTGGAAATTGTAGTCTAACACATCCAGGGTGTGTTAGGTTAGGAAATGCTAGTGTAAATTGGCTTCCCTGCTTTCTCAACATTTCACCTCCTCCTAGTGGTACCAACCGATATGTAACATTCCTTTGTTTAGGATCAGCTGCTGGGCTGCTGGTACATACTTTTTGGTGTAACGTGTAGTTTTCCCCTCAGGTGAAGTGTGTACTTTGAGAAAATGGCTGCACTTTTCCTTTATTCACTCATAGTGTGAATAAAAAGGAAAGGAACAACTCTTACAGTTTAATGGTACATGGGAGGTGAAGAGAAAATTTGGAAGACTGTGTGATAAATGTATTCTTTTCAAGAACGCAATTTTCAACAATGACCTTTCCTTTAAAAAACATAGATCCAAAAGTCATGCAATTCTGTACTTAGTGTTAAGCAACAGTATGTATTAGATCTGGAAATCTATTAGAAATTTCTATTATGATCCTTCGGGAAACCAGCTGCCTCTCTTCTTTATTTGTTCTGGATAATTATGTTAGTCTCAGCGTCCACTGTATCATCTCTTTATATCTTTCAGGCTGTAGAAGATCGTCTGACCTCTATAGAGCCGCATCATCTTTCCTTTGTTGACTCAGAAAGTCCAAATGGGAAAGTTGTGTACAATGTGACTATACCCTTGCCACCAAATCAAGGCAAGTTAATATAATAAAGAGGATTCTTTGTTTTAACTCTGTTTGCAGTTGAAACCTGGAAACTGATAACTAAACAATGGCCATTTCCGCACGGGGCGAGGGAATCGCCCCATGACGCTACTCATTGGACTTTTGGGCTCGCCGGTCCGGTCCACGCTGCTCCAGAGCAGTACGTGGCCGCCACTCCGCACTGCTCCGGGGATGAAAATGGAGGCTTCTGGTTGGGCGAGGCTCTTGACCAACCGCTGAAGCTCGCCAGCCTAAAGCCCGCCCCCGGCAGATCGCAGGCTCGCACCAGTGTGAGCCTGCGAATCTGCATACGGGAGCAGGCTCGCGGTGGTGCGCTCCGTGCTTTTGAAAAACCTCAAGAAACAGGTTTTTCAAAAGCACGCTGGATGACCACTTGGGGTTGTTCCGGAGCAGGCTGGGGTGCGGATCTATGTTAAGTAGGTCCGACCCAGGTGCAGACGTCCTCCCTGGAGAACGCTCTGCACCGTTTTAAAAACCCCGTGTGGAAATGGCCAATGAAGAGGATGGGGAAGAACAAAGACTGGAAGTAATTTCTAAGAAAAATGGTTATCATGACATGCTGAAGCTATCCATAACTGAGCTCATTCTTCTTAAAATGAACTTTTGTAAGCTTTAGGATGGACAGATACTGGTCAAAACCCAGTCTGGATGTGGAAGTATTTACTATTATTAAAACTGTTCAGGGAAGGCTATTTTTCTGTCTTGGGTGACCTGGACCTTAAGAATGAGAATATTGCTTTTTTTTTTTCATTCCCTCATTTTTGTAGCACACTGACAGTGAATGTCCCCAGGCTTGAGTCAAATTGGTTTGGATTGAACAGAGGTGTTGCCTCTCCCAGTTGGGAAATAGTGTGTATTAAAGACAGCCAATCTGAATTAGACGCCTCCTTCTGTCACCTGTCATGATGCTATCCAACTCACCAAGTACACACAGGCACAGGAAATGTTTTCCTAAGGGCTACTGCATGTCAAGAGCTGGCAGTCCTGCTGGAAAGGAGAAAAACAGTGCAATTCTTTCTCTGACTGTGATTAAAATCTGAGCAAGAAAAGAGATCAAGAGAAGTAATGTTTACCTTCTGTATTGGGGTGAGATTATGAACACTCAAGAATTGATAAGTGATTGTCACTGACAACTATGTAGGCCAGATTTTCTTCTTTCATCTCATAAAAATTGGCAGTTGGGTAGTCGTACATGGAGAAAGAATGAGCTGCATATGTCATTATGGGAGGAACCAAATACAAGATTTATTTAAAGAAGGTGGTTAAAACTGGTTTGAAACAAATGCTGCATTCTTATAACAAAGTGCTCACTCAATTTCTGCAGGTATCGTCGAACATAGGGACAGACCCCTCTCTCCAGTAAAATATTTTACACAGGATGACGTCAACCACGGCAAAATCATGTACCGTCCACCCACAGCTGCCTCACATATCAGAGAGATGAGGGAGTTCTCCTTTGCTGGTAAGAAGCTGGTCCAGCTGAACAGCTCCCATTTCTCAGTGCAGATTCCTATAAGTATTCAGTTCAGTAGCTTTCATTATAGACAAGGGCGTCTGCTCTCAATTGGTGCTAGTAGATAACAGTCAAAATTCTTCTTGGTAGGCTATCTTTCTCTTTCCTTTTTCCCAGTGACAACGCTAGGGAGCACGGAGGAATGAAATCCTTCCCTAGACCTTAAAAATAGTACAGCCTGCTTTCCTAAATGAGAGCATATGCTCATTGTACATATAAAGTATAGGATGTCTAAGGAACCCTAAAGCCTTGTGGGGAAGCAACTTTGGGAGATCTCCTTTGGAGTAAGGAAAGGAGAACAGTTAAGCACACACACACACATTGTGACTATTTTCCTGCAGCCTGTACCATCCTATAGGTTACACTTCTTTCCTTTTGTCAGTCTTTTGGATCTCATTCCCCATGTTTGCATGGAACATTAACTTTGGTCCTAAGAGAAACAGTATAATAAATCAGATAGAATATTAAGTTTATGGATGAAACACGGATTCATCTGCTTGCTCAGCATCAAACCCCCGATATAAAATCAGAATATTACTGGCCCAGTTACTTTCACAGAAAAGCAATGAGGATAACTTGTATGAAGATGAGTTGTGACTTTGTCCTTGTGACAGGGTTGGAAAATTGTAAGAACATAAGAAGAGCCATATTGGATCAGACCAAAGGTCTGTCTGGTCCAGCCTTCTGTTCCCACAGCCAGATGCATGTGGGAAGCCAGCCAGCAGGACATGAATTCAGTGGCACACATTTTCATCTAGATGAATTTTTCAAAGATGCTTAGAGGACGTTGCATGAAGCTGGGGCTTCCCTTTACAAAGGAAAATGAGCATAGCTTAGAACTACCTTGTTACAAGTAATAATTTTACCTGTTAGTGTTACTTTGGTGGGGGGAGTACTAAGGGCATAATGACATTCCTTTTTCAAAATAACACAATCACTCATAATGTGGCTGTTTTCTTCCCTTGAAACAAGTGACATTTGCTTGTTAATTTTTCTCATTTTCCCATTACTTTGGAGAGAGATAAATTTTGTTTTGCAGGAAATTTTGAGGGATTTGTTTCAAATGTTAGTCTATTTTCTTATTTGCTTAGATACTGTTTCTACAAAAGGAACAAAGAAGTTCCGTAAAACTATATTTGTAATATTAAAAGCAATGATTTACTGGAGAGGTGTTGGTTACTCAATGATTTACTTCTTAAAAGTAACTTGTTGAGCTCTGGAAAAAGGAGGAGCAGTTTAAGCACAAGCATTTTCCTTTCTTGGGCATCCATTCCAATTTGTTAGAAAGACATCCTGCCCATCTGCAATGTAATCATCTCATTATAAACCTGCTTCCAGTGAACTGTGGTCCTTCCAGGGCTATGCACAGTCTCTCATTTGTTGGACTGTGTGTTCCAAGGTAATGAAATCTAAAAACCACTTATATTACTAAATCATTGGATTTTTATCAGGGCATTTTAAAAAATCCATTCATGAAACTCTGGCATGCTGTCAGCCTGTAGCACTGGATGTTAAGCTATAGCTCTCTTGGGCATGTTACAGGGCGAACAGCTGCTATTTTTTGAAAGTGCAAAACAAACAAACAAGCCAATTCTCCCAGTGGACCTCTGAAATGAGAAAATGTCTTTCATTGTCAGTTTACAGATAGGAGAAATCAGACCTCCACTGCCTACCACAGTTGGCACGAAACCCATAGCCCACAATTTTCCAGGAAGTGACTCTACTCAAGACCTATTAAAATGCATGGGAAATATGGGGCAAGAGCTTGCCAAAACCACAGAACCAGTTCTCTAGAATGCTCTTTAATTTGGTTGCCACAATTAAACTGGTCATGCACGGATGCATTATGGCTTTATCTCCTTTAGAGATCTGAGGTTTTCTTTCAGTGTGTACTTCTAAGTGATTCTGACATGGAATAGGCAAATAACAAATTTTTCCAGAATGACCTTTACAGATGAGCTTCATTGGCATTTGTGAGCATCTCTTGGTTTGGACTGGATTTTAAAGCCTTTGCACTTTACAAGTCCATTGCTAAAACGTTTCTATTTTTAAGAGGTCACAGAGGGAGATAGATAAAGTTCTTTCAAATGCAGAGTCAGATAAATTATCCAGTGGAGAACTGTAAATAGGCAGGAAGCTATTCTTCTCTTGTTGTGCTCCCGTTTCTCAAGGACTTTTGGCAGACATTTAACCGTACACTCTGCTCATGTGTCTTTGAAAACGTTACCAGTTTGTGAGATACAGGCTGCTTAAGACTTTGAAGTTGAAACATGCTGAATAGGTTGCCTCAATAAAATTTTAAAAATGCCTTAAAATCTTTAGGCTTGCTCCACAAACAGCTGTGAATAGGTTTAGGTTTCAGCCTTTGGCCCAAAAGCTATGTCAAACTACAATTTGCATAGATCATGGTGGAATATACCTTTGCTCTTTAAAAAAAAGTTTTGATAAAAGGCTGCTTCAGGACTTAAAAAAGGGCCAGGGGATAGTCTTTAAAAATGGCCAATCATACCCCTGGAGACTTCTGGAGATGTGATTAGCCATTTTCCAGCTTCATTTCCAGGGTCAGTGTCATGTGCAGGCTAGCTTGCTTTTCCAAGGAAACACTCAGGCTTCTAGCAGCAGCGTTTATATAGCAAACAACGCAGCAACTTTCCAAAGTTGCTAAGACTGGCATATGTTGTATGGTAACAGGTTTTATACCTTGCAATACAGATGACATTGACTGATGAACGTTGTAAATGTCACCTCATCCCACCAAACCCCTAAGTTTCCCAGGCACTCCCATTGTTTACATGCTTTCATCTTGGGAACTTGGACAGTTCCCGAGTTCTTGTCTTGTCCATCTTGTCTGGCCTGGTGGTTCTCACAACACCTTCCTGTTGGAATCACTTTCCCTCTCTCTGATCCTCAAGCTAGTGCTAGATGCCTCTGGGCCTCAGTTGTAACCAAATCATTTTCACAAGCACCTGGAGCCCTGTGAATTCATACCCAGACACAAGCTGCAAAGAGCAATTGATATTTGATACATTGTTGCAGATGGCAATTAGCAACGGATACAGTATAGCGCTAGCAATCTCTAATCTCTTTCATTCACTGCCTGAGCTAAATCTGTTCTCCCTCTTAGCATGACAGGAGCTGAGCCTCCTCATAGTCAAGGCGGGGGACTTAGGGGCCACACTGCTTACTGCCTACAGGGTCATATTTCCCGTCCCTGATTTGTAAAGTGAGTTGAAATGCATAGGCATCTAGGCTTATATCATAAATAAGGTCAATATTTCCAAACTAGGAGAGCTGATTTCTGATTTCTGCCCTCATACTGACACATAGCCTCCAGTTCTGAAACTCAGCAAGCTCAGTACCTTCAATTGTTCGTGAAGCAATTTAGTTAATATTGTACTTTTCCATGTGCTAAAAACAGTTGTGTTCATTTTGTGTTTTTATTTCCTCTAGGTCTTCCTGAATCAGTCAGCTTTCGTTTTACAGGTACACAGATACTTGGTGTTCTTTGCCTGAATTCTCTTCTTATATTTTGTTGTGTGTGTTTGATTGCCTTTTTAATCTTTGCTTCGAATACAGAGAAGAATCTTTGGGCCACAATAGGATACTTGGAGGTAGACCAAGGTAGGGGAACACATGAACAGCAAAGCAGTACCTACAGGATAGTAAAGTGGATGTTAGTGAAATGTGTTTGGTGAAAGTGTTTCTCTACCAGAAAGGCCTTGCCCTGGTAGCCATCTGCTTGACTTCTGAGACTGGGAGCATCGAGATCAAGGCGTGCAGGTAAGTTCACATGGGATGAATTAGTCTTTTAGGCTCTCCTGTCCATTGAGAACTTTATATGTCAAAACTAGCTCTTTCATTTGCAGGTAGTCCTTTATGTCACTTAGGGCGTGTTGGAAAGACTTTTTAAGGACTAGTTCTTGTATACATTTAATTTAATTATTTTTATTTGATTCTTTTCTTTTAGTGTCAGATGGAGATCATACAAGTCCTGAAATGGTGTTTACCATCCATTTGCTTTCCACTGATGGACAGCCTCCATCCTTACAGATCACTGCTCCAGTCCTTGAGGTCAGTCAAGGAGGGAGAGCCACCATTGGTAAGGAGCAGCAGCTAGCTAGCAGACTCAGCCTGTGGTCTGCAATATACTTGTAATTCACATTTAGGTTATTTCCACCAAATACCTGGTGGAAACTAGGAATAGGATGTTTCATACAGGAATTAGAGGGTTGATAAGAGAATAGGATGTGGAAACATATCCTATTGGAAACATACAATGCTTCTCCATTGGTTTCTAACAAGCTGTGGAATGAGGAAGGACACTGTTCGGCAGTAGGAAATGCGATAAAGGAGCAGTAGAGAGGGAACATAACTCTTCTTTATCTGCCATTCTTCTTGTATTCTGTCTCCCAGCTATTTTCTTTCCAGTCGTTGCAAACATATGTCTGAACTGATAAATACAGGAGAAATACAGGAGATATGTCATGGGTAGAATAAGGGTTTAGCACCCCTCTCTTGCCCACTGCTTTTCCACTGCAAGTTGTCCATTGGTTTCCTTTACCTTCTTTCAGATATGCAACATAGGGCTTTATCACACAAAGCAAGTAAACTGCAATTACAGCAGGATAATGGTTGGCTGGGACTTACCACATTATCTCATTCTTCTTTTGTTGTTCTCCTGGTAGGAGATGATGTGGAAAGCTCTTCTTTTATAAAGGCAGTCATTAATGTTTTTTTTTTTTTGCGTGTTAATCAAAGAAACACTTTTCAAACCATCTCCCCCTAGGAGAACAACAGAAGAGAAACAGTAACATGTGTTAAGTCCCAACCAAAGATGCTATTATCCTGATGCAGTTGCAATTTACTTGCCTCCTATTATAAGCCCATAAACCCAACTTTACCTTCAGGACTCTGTTACCCATTCATTGGTGTCTGTGCAATAGGGATCTACAGCCAAGTCTTCACTTCCTGTTGATTGCATGCTTTTCTCTGAGTCACATATTTCTGGGAGTACATTATAAAACCTTGAGTGTATACCTCAATATGTAATGTAGAAGCTGGTCATCCCACTGAATCTGTATTTGTGCTGGGATGTGTGCATGAACTGTTGGCATAAACAGAGTATTTCATACATTGCATATTCACTAAGCACTGCTCATTACACAGTGTCCACTTGGACTCTGCAGACATTCATTGATCAAAGTGTAAAATCTTAATATTTTCCAACACTGGCTAGAGAGTATGCACTTTAACTGAACAATATGCAGAATATACTTTGCATAGTGTTCATTTGTATATGTTCTCTGTGTTGTCCAGTAAATTTGCACAATGATCAGTTCTTAATTTTCTGTTCAATTCTCATTAGCCTCATTTGAGATATTTTTTTTTTTATTAACTGTCATTTAAACATGAATCTAGTCAACTACTGTGACAAGGAACTGTAATATGCAAGTATACCTCAATTAATGAAGTAGATCCGTCCCTAGGCATTACTTCTTCAGCAGAAAATTTGGTACCAGAGGGAGAAATAACATGCAAATAACAGCAATAGATTCCTCTATCATAAAAAAGAGCAGTTCAACGTGTTTTAGCAAATAACAATAGCAATATATACATGTGAAATGAAACAAACAGATCAATTAAGCTTTTCATAAGTAAACAAAAACATCAAAATCTTCCAGAAACACTTGAAAACACTTGAAAAACTCTTCCAAAATACATGTAGGGGCAATTTTTAATTTCACTAGCTTCTACATCTCTTGTGGTTTCCATTTTGGTAGCCAGACTTCTCCCTTTTTTTCTCTGTTTTGCTCTCCATACATGCTCAGTAAGGGATTCTGTAGGCAACTTCTGTGTACCTTGCCTGTTGTAGGTAAGCAAACGTGGATATAACAGGATAGGCTAGAGTAGGATCCTTCTGTTTTTCAGCTCACTTTTAGTGCATACACACCACTGCAGCTGGTGCCAAAAGTCTGTATTCCTCTACCCATCCTTTACTATCCTCCCAATGTCATTGCTGTTTAAAAACTTTCAACTAGACAAAGGAAAAGGAGGAGAAGGGTGGTATGTTTATTACATTATTTCTTGCTTTCAGCAGAGGTGGTACTATACATAACATCTTTTGCAGTTTTTCCATGTTCACTTGATGTGATTATGACATCAGTGATCCTCTTTTTGAACAACAGTTCTCTAATTTTCTGGATGCTTCACTATTTGGTAAAACTGAGGCCAGTTTACGAAGGGGCCTCAAAGACCCCTAAACTGCAAGCCCCAGGATTCCATAAGATGTTGAAAGTGGAATAATAGCACTATAACAGGCTAGTGTGGAAATCGCCTAAGGCTGACAAAAGTGCGTGCATATCTCTCTGTATCTTTTCAAGGTTGTAGAGGGAGCATCTTCTTTCCCCCCTTCCCTGTTCGTTTGATTTATGCATAGTTAAAACTGGACTATCTCAAGAGTGCTCACAGCTTTTCAGTTTGCAAGAGTAAATAAAATATGGTCCCCCAAATATTTTCATTTATTGAATGCTGGCAAATGGTTTGGCAAATGAAGTCAAAAAGTCAAGGCAACCCTGAATTCTGGATTAGGAATTGGATCTGTATGCATTTTTTCAAACGTAAGTGCTAGAAGTGCTTTGAGTGTTTGTTCCTGCGTGGCAGGGGGTTGGACTCGGTGGCCATTGTGGTTTCTTCCAGCTCTGTGATTCTGTGATTCTAAATTAATTCTGTCTTGTTTCTATATAAGACTGTGGGTATTTTTTTTAAAAAAAATTATACAAAAATTCACATGTCTTCAGATGGGTGAAAATACATGTGAATTTCTGTAAGCAGTTTCTCTTAAATTTTTTGGGGGAGTGCAAACGAATTTCCTTTATATATGCACTTTTGTCTGTATAAAAAGTTGTGAGTGTTTTTGTGGCAGTTTCTCCTAAAATAAACATTATGTTTTTTTGGCAAATGCCTTCCTCTTACATGTGCATTTTTGTATACGGTTTCCCCTAATGTTCACAACTTAAGCTAGTGTATGAATTTTTGTACACATTTTTTGATTGGAGGACTGCAAAAACTGAATCATAGATATGTTTTAGCTTAAAAAGAAGCAAGGATAGGGGAGGGAAGAAAGAAAGAAAAAGAAAGGTAGTAGCACTTTCAAAGACCAACTGGTTTTTATTTTTGCATGAGCTTTCATGGATATAAACTCACTTCTTCAGATACTTCTGTATTAGTTCAGGTAAATGAATTCAAATGTAAACTGTATTTTTCACTCATCCCTATTGATTACAATACTGCTTTTTATTGAATGGTTCACTTTTTCTCTTTCCCTTTGCACTGCTTATATACTGTAACCTCTGAGAGGTTAAAAATCCAAATAAATAAACTTTGCTTCCCCCAATTCCACACCTGTATGATTCAGGGATACAACTGACAGTTGGTGATGTGGACACAGCTCCCGAAGACCTCTTCTTTGAGGTAGTAGAACCTCCTCATCACGGTGCTCTTCTCAAGCACAGCTCTGGATTTCCTAACCACCTGAGTGTAGGTAGGTGTGCAGAAGCCTCAGGCTGGTAATGCATATTATAATTTTTCTACACTTGGTACATCTCTAGGCAGGGAAATCTTTTGCAGTGCAGGACAAATCTTGAGTATTTTGCTGCAAATGTGTCCTGCAGATGTGTGTGTCAGCTGCCGCTTCCATTTCCTGCATGGAAATCATCTGTGAAATCTGAAATAAAAATGTCACAGAATGTTTTAGGGGAGAGAATAAGTACTGGAACAGAGGCAAGCAATTCTTGTGACCTTCCAAAAGTTGGAAGATTGCATTTTCCATGATCTCCCTCCATTGGCTATGCTGGCTAGAGCCAGCCAGATTTGTGTCAACAGGCTGCACATTGCCCACTTGACTTTGTACCCCATGAGAAGTGTGTTTTTCCCAAGGGCAACTACAGTCTTAGAAACCCTTGGGAAAATAGCATTTCCAAGGGACTTTGAAGGGCTTTCACCCTATTGAACTACTGTGCAATGTGCCTCAATTGCCATTCTTCCCTCTGGCTCATATCAGAGAAGTTTGGAAAATAAGCCAAGGTTAAAAATGTAAAACAAAAAAATAAAAACCAGAAACAGTTGGGCTTATTTTTCAAGTCAATCCAACTTCGAAAATCACCCAACCCATCGTCTATCCCCTGTTGAGCCCTATTATTAATTGTATTCATGCAATATGATACAGGCTGAATACTGATTTGGGTTAAATCAATATAATATCAATGTGATGAATGTATCATGCCTTGCATGAAATGCAATGTAATGAAATGAAAGCAATGTGCCCAGACATTGTCATATCTGTGTTTCTCACTAAGGGGGAGCATATATGTTTGTGTATCTGTGACTGCCTATAATAAATAGCCTAAAAGAGCCTATTTTTTCTTCCATATAAATATTCTGAGATTCCAGTACTTAAGGATGCTTAGGTGGAGTGTTGATGTTAACTCTACCCGTCTGGATTTCAGCATCATCACAAATTGGCTACCCAGGCAGCCAGAGGGTGATAAAAGATCCCTAGACAGAAATGCATTAGCTGACAAAAGCCAAAGGAACCTCAGTCTCTCAGTCTGAAGTGAGGAGGGTGGGGAATCATGCCTGTTTCAAACATGCAAGGAGATCGTGCTAGCCCTGCACTTCCCTTGTGATTTTGCTTATGTGAAAAGTGACAAGCCTGAAGAGGAGGGATTCCACTAGCCACAGAGGTTCTCCAAACAAGCCAGAACACAGAGACATCAAGGTTGTTGCTCAGATAGATGAGACTCTCTTGTTCAGACTTCATACATTTTATGCAAACAAGGTGACACCAGAGCAAGAAGACTGACTTGCTCTCCTCACATATTAAATAAGCAAGATTATATATGAATAGTACTAAAGACAGAATTATTTTGAGGTTTTGTTGCAGTGGGCATAATCAGAACTCAAACGCGTCCAGTTCAGTCATCTGAAACAAGAATTGTTCTCGTTTGTTTGTATTGAATCTAGAACTTTAGTTCAGTCTTTTCTGGGCTGTGAGGGCTCGTTTTGATGCACTGCCTATTTTCAGTGTAATTTAATTTTATTCACAAAGAAAGTCTGTGATTTCACACAGCATCCAGGTTCAGTAGTAAGTCCACAATACTGGATGTGTGTATTTAGACACATTCCTGAGTTTTCTAAATAGGTCCTTTAGACTACCATATGTCAGTGTGACTCTGTTGTGAATGAGACATACCTGATCACAACTTTTCTTTTTGGGAAGGTGATACCTTCACCTATGAAGAAGTCACTAGGAATGCTTTGCAGTACATCCATGATGGCTCTCCCACAGCAGAAGACACGATGGAGATATCAGTGTCTGATGGAGTTACCACAGCAACAGCCCGGCTGAAAGTGGAAGTGAAACCAATGGAGAATGAAGGTCCCAGGTTGGATCCTGCCTGTTCGTTGGCCATCGCAGTGGCTGGTAAAAGCTCTGTGATCATCACCCGAGCTCATTTTGCCTATATTGTAAGCATCTCATTCATTTCTGGCATATCTGTTTTATCTCTAGTCTCACTATGTATTAGGAGATGCTGGTATCTTTCATATGCTCATGTGAATGATCAGACATTACATTTTGAGTGGCAATGCAGTTGATGAAGCTGAGACAGAAAGCTAAATATCAAAGCTTGAGGTGGACAGCATTTTTCTTTATGAGGTCCTCATTCTTTGGAGCAATAAGCTGTTGAGGTCTGCATGCATACATATTAGCATCTGGGAGTGAATGTAGGGGCTGCCAGTTGCCGCAAAGATAGTTGTCTGTGGGAGGGTAGTCTTGTCTGTGTGTATCCAGGTAAGACAGGTTTAGTATGCAGAAAACAGCAGGCAAGGCTTTTCATGGCCTCAAGGTAAAGGCATCACCTGTTGCAGTTCAAAGAGGAGTTAAAGGGATGACAACCGAGTGGCGGGGGTAGTCAAACATTTCCAGCCTAGTAGATGGGATCCCAGTAGAAATGAAATTCAGAGCCATATTTCATGTTGCATAATAAAACACACAGGGATAAGAAGTGACAATTTGCTAGAATATTTGCAGCATTGGAAGTTTCTGGCATGTGAGCACCATGTCTTACAATGTCTTCTTTGGGACCAAGTAATGTTCATCCTGTTCCAAAAGCAGATGATTTCAGTTTTTGTTCCCAATCATTTCAGAGAGTCACAAAGGAGCCTTCCAGCTTACCTAGTCTGACCATTTACTCAGCATAAGCTCCATAGTGTAAGATGCAGGTATAGCCTTTCTGTTAGAGGATGACCCAAATCATGCTTAAAGATCTCCAGCAAAGAAGAACCTACCCCCTCTCAGAACAGAAGTATGTCTCACTGTGAAACAATTCTTGCTATTAAAACTGTTTTCTCAACAAAGCTATTTCATGCAATTTGCACCGTTTTGTGCTAGTCCTGCCCTCCAGAGCAGCTGATGCAAAGTCTGCTCCATCTTCTGATATTTTTATGACATCCATCAGGTATTTGAAGATTACTACACTTAAATCATGAGAGCCAACATGGTGTAGTGGCTTGAGCATTGGACTGTGACTCTGGAGACTGAAGTTCAATTTCACATGTGGTCATGGAAACCCACTGGGTTACCTTGGACACATCACAGTTTCTCAGCCCTAGAAAACCCGATGATAGGATCGCTGTAGGGTCACCATAAGTCAGAAACGACTTGAAGGCACACAACAACACAACTCTTAATTACCTCTTCCTAAGTCACAACAAAGCCAACTCTTTTACCCCTTCCTCACAGTTAAGGTTTCCAGACCCCTCATCATCATGGTCCTTTTCCCTAGATTTGTTCCAGTTTGTCAATGTTATTTCTTAAAATGTGGGATCCAGGACTGGATGCAGTATTCTAGTTGTGACCTAATGAACATAGAATGTAATGGAACCGTTCCTTCCCTTTTTCTGGACAATATGCTTCTTTTCAGATAGCCTAGGATTGTATTAGCTTCTTTCATAATTTCACTGCACTTCTAGCTCGTATTTAGCTTTCCATACATTTAGGGTTTTAAAAATAATGTCAGGAAGAGGATAACAGAATCTCAGAAATGGACTGCTGTCAAATTGGGGTGCATGGAATTGCTTTTTCAAGATTTGATGGATTAGTCATTTATTACATCTTAACTTGCTTTTCCTCTGAGAAGCTGAGGCAGCATCTGTGCACCTCCCCTCCTCCAATTTTATCTTTACAGTAACTGTGATATAGATTAAGCAGAGACAGAATTGAGTATCCAAGTCACCAGGTAAAGTTCACAGCTCAGTGAAAATTTGAACCAGAGTCTTCCATACTCAGGGAAGAAAGATAGCAAGACTGGATAGCATGACAGAAAATAACAAAAAGGTACCAAGCTTGACCTGGAAGTTTTAGTGCAGGACAGGATTTGTCATATATTTGATCTGATGTCTGAACCAACATGGACCGTTTCCACACTAGGCTGTTATAGTGCTATTATTCCACTTTCAACATCCTATGGAATCCTGGGGTTTGCAGTTTAGGGAGGGGCCTCAAAGGTCCCTTCCTAAACTGCAAACCCCAGGATTCCATAGGATGTTGAAAGTGGAATAATAGCACTATAGCAGCCTAGTGCAGAAATGGTCAAGGTGTAGTGATTTGAGTGTTGGACCAGGACTCTGGGAAACCAGGGGTTGCATCCTCACTCAGCAGTAGAAACCCACTGGGTGACCTTGAGTAAGTCACACTCTCTCAGCCTAAGAGGAAAGCAATGACAGACTTTCTCTGAATAAATCTTGCCAAGCAAATGCTAGGATTAGGTTGCCATAAGTTGGAGTCAACTTAAAGGCACGTAACAACAATTTGACATCTATATCCTTTATTTATTGTTGTTGTGTGCCTTCAATTAGTTTCTGAGTTATTGCAACCCTGAGGCTAATCATGGAGTTTTCTTGGCAAGGTTTGTTCAGAGAGGGTTTGCCTTTGCCTCTCTCTGAGTCTGAGGGTATGTGAGTTGACCAAGGTCACCTAGTGGATTTCCATGGCCAAGCAAGAATTCACACCCTGATCTCCGGAGACAGTAGTTCAGCACTCAGACCACTACACCACACTGGCTCTTCCTTATTATTTCATTTTGTATCATTATTTTCTCCAGTCTGTTCAGAGAATTGTATATGGTCCTTCTCCTCACATTATCCTCACAAGAAGCCTGTGAGTTAAGTCAGGCTAGGAGAAAGAGCAAATGGGCCTCAAATCACCCAATTTAATGGACCACTGGGGACTAGAACATGTACCTCCCAAGTCCCAGTCCAGTTGCTACATTACTCTGGCTGCTGTGTATGTCTCCTTCAGGCCCGGCTTGTTCTCCTGTCAGTTTCCTCCTTTAACTACAGCCGAGTAGCGATGTCCAGCCTGCTTGACATCTTCTGGGCTCAGAGCCTGCTGTTAGTTTTAGTTCTCTTGGTACTTCCCACTCCAGTGTTCTGGTACAGGGGAGATCTCCTAAGGAAATGTAAGGGCACAAACGTGGCATCTTTCCTGCTGCTTGAGAAATGTGACTCTGCCTCGCATGCTGGTGAAAACTTGGCTTGTCCTCTCTGGCTTTGCAAGAAGCTGCTAACAAAATCTGGGCACGTTGCCTGCTCTCTGTGAGCATTTTATTATTCACAGACAAAAGTGAATCGGGGGCCAGCAGCTGCTTTCCAACACAGTAAATGTGCGAATGAGACTGCTGTAACTTAAACTACCGGCAGCCTTTGAAGGTTCTAAGTTGGCAAAAGTTTTAACCTCTTATACCATGTCCTGCCTGCAGCTGCCAGAAGAGAGGAGGCGGGTGGCATGGAGCGGGGGAGACAAATAATGAGTTCTTTCTTTCTAACCAGCCGTTTCAGACCAGGCATGTTACATTAAGGTAGAGGTGAAGTGCAGAGGTAAAATGAAAGTAAAACTAATCTCTGAGTCAGGTGTTATTAAGCCTCTTTAGTGTTCCGGCCACCATGTAGGTGATGGAAGGTGTCCTTAGCTTGTGCAGAGTGGATTTTCCTTTGTTAAAGGGACACAGACTTTTCAAGTTTACTGTTACGTCCTCCATAATTCCCCAGTCACCTAGTAAGCGAGGTGGTGGAACGGCGGCTCCAGCCTCAACTCCTGCTCTTGAGTAGGAGAGGGGATCCTTAAAGACTATCTAGCTGCCACCACCCACTAATTTACTCCATGTCACTCAGTAACTTCGTGGGAAGTTACTGAGGCATTTAATTTGCACTTTTCTATCTGCCTGTGCAGAGAGTTTCCCTCTTCTTCCTGTGGGAGATGAGAATCCCATACATATACACGGATACACACTAAATACAGGCACATGAAAAGAGTATGGAGAGAATAGGTTTTTAAAGGAAAGCTTTTATTCTGAGCAAGCAGTCTTACCTTAGCAAAAGGGCATCCTGTATATGAAGGCACCTTCCTCCAGGCATTACTTAGGAGTAGTTGTAAAATTACAAAAACAGCCAAAGTCATAGCCAGCTGAGGTTAAAAAGAAACGCAAGTCCTAATGCAACTAGTGGAACATTCCTATTCTACTTACAATATACATGGTATTCTAACTGTTGGACAATCATGGAGAGTTGGGAGTCTGGACTCCTTTGCCTAAGCTTTGACCAAGCTTTCCTAGGGAAGAAGATGCAGGCAGGATCCTTGTAATTCTCCGTCACTCTCAAAGTCTCAGTCTTTCTGATTCTCTCCATGCCTCATGACTCCCCGAGTTTATATAGCCTCTCACATGGAAGCATCTCGAAGCTCCCACACTTCTCCGCAAACTGGTCATCCTCTCTGGGGAATTATCTCTGGTAATTTCTGGTGCTGCTCCATGATGTTGGCCCTAAATGTAACTTAAAACCATCACATCATTAACCCTTTATTTACATAGGGGAGAGACTATACCCTCCCCAGCTGTATTACCCAGTAGTGGGAGAGCATATTATCTTAAAGGGATTATGGAGGTGTAATGCATCTTTAGCTAGGCTGAGAAACACATGTTGACCAAGAGCCTATATTGCCCAGTGTAGCATAAGAGTAGTGCGGGTAGAACTCTGCTATGGTGCTTCACTTACCATCCCTAGAACTCATGGTTTTGTTGTGATAGCTGTCTTGAATGGCTATTGCATGACTGCTGGAGAGCAGAGGGGTGAACATGAGAGCTATGCCAAAGTCTCAGTGGATGATGCCATCAGTCTTTATCTGGCTAGGGGACACAGTCAGACTCTTCTTTGATCTTCGATCTCCACCAACCATGGAATGGCTGTTCATGGGAACTATTGTAGTAAAATTGTGAATCCAGGAAAGGGAGGGCTTTGATTACTGCAGAGAGTAGAAGAGAAACCAACCTTGTGCAATGTCCAAAAAAAAAAAAAAGACTTAAATGGATTTAACTTGATGGATGGATTTAACCTGTGTACATCACTGTCTGTCAGCCTTCGTATGCTTATTTTCCAAGATCTTTGTTGTTTGTTTGTTTGTTTTAAAAAAATCTGGTTTACAGTGGTTAAATTCTACAAAGAGAGGGAGCAGAGCTGAAGCTTCAAACAGTTGTCTCTGCCTAGAAGACATTTTTTTTTTTGGACACATTTCTTTCTTTTTTTTAAAGAATTATATTTTTTATTTTTCAAAAGTAGTTTTAATGTGATGACTTCTCATTATGTTTTAATGTTTACTGTCAGGTTTTTAGGTGGTCTTGTGTTAGCTTTGTGAGCAGTCTTGGGTCCTACGTCAGGAGAAGTGCAGCATACGAATGGAATAAATAAATACATTTTAGCTTTAGATTCCAAAATCTCCTAGCCAGTAGGCCTGCTGGGTGGAAGATTCTAGAAGTTGTAGTCCGGCAAACTGTCTTTGCTAGATTGGAGGAGCCCTTGGACATTGTATTCACTGAGCTCCTCTCAGTCCCCCTAGCTGTTCCACATCTGCTGTCTTCCCCATCTCTTGCCTGCTATCTCTGCTCATGCTATGCCATGCTCCCTCACCCAGCACATTGGTCATTCTACTCTCCTCACACTCCTACTTCCCACATGGCAGCAGGAAGCCACTGATTTTTTTAAAAAAATTTTTTTCCCATTTGTTCAGATGGTGGTGCTATATAGTGAAGATCCTGTGCCAAATTTCCCACCATATCCACCATCTTCCTTTCTTCACACAATGGTAGTGGGTCCAACTGAGTCTTCAACAGCAGAAACTTTGCTTTATTTGTTTTATGTACCTATTTACTGAATTTATATCCTGCCTTTTTCCTAGTAAGTGACCCAAAGCACAGCACACAACATACACCAAATTCAATTAAAACAATGAATAATAGAAAAACTTAAAAAGCAATTAAATGAACAGCCATATTAAAAATAGTAGCTTAACTTAAAACAATTAAAAAGGCAGTTGAAACATATTAATAACGCTGATAAAAGATACAGCATACTCCTATTAAAACACATTCTGCAATGATCAATTAACAATTAAAGGCCTGGGTTATAAGAATGCTTCTACTTGCTGGCAGAAAGAGAGAAAACAAAGGGCCAACCTGACTTCCTGTGGGAGGGAATACCATGGCCTGGAGGCAGCCACATCCTCAGAAGTCATACCTGTGATGATGGTGGGACCGAGAAGAAGTCCCCCCTTGAGGATCTTAGAACTCAGGCAGGCTCAGATCAGAGATTTGGTCTTTCACATAGGCTAGACCTAAGCTGCAGAGGACTTCATAGGACATAACAAGTATTTGAAATGTGCTCAGAAATAAACCAGTAGCAATAAACAGTGCAATAGTCCACCTCAGTATCAAAAGCAAAACAGCAATTGTAGCCATCTACAGGCACCAGTGGTGGAAGGCAGCTGCCCAGCCCAGTTGCTGTCTCTGCTTCTCTTTCCCCCACTCTTGTTACTCCATCATCTTCTGCTGTTCTCTCCTCATTTTAAAAGAGCTGTAAGGCCTTGGAATTAGCAGCCTAAGTTCCAGCCTTAGCAAACTGAGGTCTCTTTACTTCTCCGTCCCTTAATCAGCTGGCTGTGGGGACAGAGTTGGTGGGCGCGGGGGGAGGGAGTGATGCTCGGCAGTTGTTCAGAGACATTGAAAACAACTTTTCCCTCTTGGTTATTAATCTGACATTCCTGAGAAATGTAGAAACCACACCAGTAATGTCACTGAAAGGATCAATAGCAAGTGAGGGGAAACAGGTCTGCTCTAAAAAAGACAAAACAAATGCAAAAACAAGTTGCAGAGCTAAATGGAAATTATCTGTGAAATTTGGGGGGGGGGTCACTTGAGAAGGTATTGAGGGGATGGGAATATGCATCGCTCCAGAGGTTTTTAGACTGCAACTCCCATTACCCCATCTATAGCTATGTTTGCTTAGATTGATGGGAGATACACTCCAATAACATCTGGAGGACAGCGTGTTTTCTACCCCAGGTCCTCTCTGACTGGTTGCAGATCTACCCAGTTTTTGCAGGAGACTTCTTTTCATCTTACCGCTTAGGTCTAGCCTATGTGAAAGACCAAATCTCTGATCTGAGCCTGCCTGAGTTCTAAGATCCTCAAGGGAGGACTTTCTCTCAGTCCCACCGTCATCACAGGTATGACTTCTGAGGATGTGGCTGCCTCCAGTCTCTTACCGCTCCAGAGACTAGGACAGGGAGCAATGGATTCAAGCTGCAGGAAAGGAGATTCCACTTGAACCTCAGGAAGAACTTCCTGATGGTCAGAGCTGTCTGGCAGTGGAATATGCTGCCTTGGAGTGTGGTAGAGTCTCATTCTTTGGAGGTTTTTAAGCAGAGTCTGGATGGCCATCTGTTGGGAATGCTTTGATGGATGTTCCTGCATAGCAGGGGGTTGGACTCGATGTCCCCTGGGGTCTCTTCTATGATTCTATGATCACTTCCCTACCTGATCCTTTCAAGTGGAAGTGCCAGGTATCTGCAAGCAAAGATGCTCTAGCATTCAATGATAACTACGCAGATGTCATCGGCTAAATCAAGATGTTTCACCAAAGTTCATGTGTCATTCCACATTGTTTCTGTGTTTCTGCATTGCTCAAGTGTGATTGAATGGACCCCAGTGGGAGTAAGATGGAGGGAAAAAAAATATCAGCTGTCTCACTGCTGTCATGCCAGAAAATGTGGTTTTGAAGACATATTGGGGAGAGGGGGAGTCTGAATTACATGGATATAGAGTGCATTCCAAGCTGCTGATGAAAAATAGACTTCCTGGCAGTCAAAAAAATATGTTGGGAAGAATAAAAGAACAGCAAGACTTTTGCAGAGTTTTCTCCCCATGTTCAAACATCCCAAAGTGTTCTGGAGGACTTTTCTGTGCAGAGGAACATGTGGGGTTTTTTGCATATTCTTTTCTGTGCCAAAAATGTGAGGGTTTAGTGCAGAAAACCATGTATTTTTTGTGCAAAAAAGTCCTGCAGAAAACCTCAATATTCTCAAATGTGGAGAAAATACTGTGCAAAACAATTTGTTTTCTCATGTAGCAGAGAAAAAACTACAGTAATTACTAGTCCTTTCATGCAAGGGTGAAATAATTGAGGAATTATATCCCTAGCCAACACTGAGCCAAATGAAGCTGTGCTAAATCTAAGCCATTCCCAGCCTAAGGAGGCTGGAAATTTCTTTGCAATGGTATAACATTGTGTCACTGTTGTGGCTGGGACCCTGGGTTAGAGGGTGGTTGGATTTAGTGTAATTCAGCTCTTCTCTTGCCTCGCCTCTTCTCCATCCCTGTTTTACCTCTTCTGGCAGCAAATCTTAGCCAGCAGAGCAGTTCTGCCATCAGATTCCTCTGTCAGCAGCTCTTTGAGAACCACCAGCAGCAGAATCTTTTAATCCTAACTCGGTGCAACTAGTACCTCTCTGAATGCTAACTTTCTGTGGAAATTTGAAGTGTAGAGTTCCCTCTTATATGTCTGGGGCTTGGAATTAACTTCTGCATACTATGATTTTATGTTAATCACGTGGTGGCAGTCTTTGAAACTGGACCTTGGAAAGCTCTGTCAGCACTCTGGATTTTCAGGAATTCATATAACAGAATTTTTTTTTAAATGACATAGGTAGAATGCAAAACATGTCATACATTCTGTTGTCGTTCCTATTTTTATACCGTTTCCCCCAAAATATAGCCTGATCCTATTCCTTTGAAGATTCAAATGACAAACTAAAATGGGCTTACAGTTGACAGGCTGGGTTATTAACAAACCCCCCATAAATGAGTCTGATTTTGAAAAATGGTAGAACCAAAAAAAAAAAAAAACAGTTCTGGATACATTAAAGTGTCCTGATAATTATGGGTTCATGACATTAGAGTCAATTATCAGTTTGAGAAATGTTAATTTGTTAATTTGATAGGGTTCAATAATCAAGCAACTAATTAATTCTGCATACATTTTCAAACAGATAAAACAGTTTTGAAATTCTGCTACAGGCTTAAATCCAATTTCTAGTCCCAGCTATAGGATGGCAGTTGACTCCATGAGACTTACCATTCCACAATTGAATTTAGACATTAGATTTTAGAAGATATGTAGATATCAGGCACTTTCTCAGAAGAGGCAATCCTTGTCCCCATATGAGGGAGAAGCAGGAATGCTTCTTCCAAGAGTCTGCCTGCCGCTAATGGTTTATGGGCCCAATTTACATTGCTTTTGCTGACCTGTAATTCCTTAAATGATTGAGATCACATTCTTTGACAGTTCAGCTTCGCACATACCTTACTTGCTATGCTGTAAGATTAGCTTCCAAAGCCCTTTTGTGTATAATCCCCAGTAAGACCAGTTAGAATGGTGGAAAGAAGAGAGAAGGCCTTTCAGTGGTAGTTCTGCAGAGATATCTCCTACATGAGATGTGCTTGTCAGCATATTTCCAGGCTTTTAAGCAGGCTTTAAAGACTTACCTAGTTCCAGCTGTTTTTTCTTAAAGATATTTTTGATACTCTTCTGTTGAGGTTAAGTGGGACTCAGATGATTTTCAACAGTATTGTTCTGTTACCATCCGTTTTGCCCCAGTGGTTAGTATTTTAACTGATTAGTATTTTAACTGGTGTATTTCTGCTTTTATGGTGATAAATATACTTATGTTCATCATATTGCTTGGTAGCTGTTGTTTTAGTTTTTATAGAACTTGCAAAAAGATGGCAATTGTTGTAAAAAGCACCCAATAAGTAAGCAAGTAAAGTAAGTAAAATAAGTAAGTAGATAGATAGATAGATAGATAGATAGATAGATAGATAGATAGATAGATGTCACCTTTTTAAAAAGTCCACTATATAGTTGATTGGGGCACCTGATTAATCAATTAATATAATGGATTAGCTGATTTAACATAGTGACCTTAAAATACGTTGGATAATTGGGTTGCTCAGACTTTGTGTTCTCTTCCACTCCTATGAAAAACATAATCAGGATATGCTACTATACTTACAGGCACAACTGTTTCTGTATAGTATTTAGTGACAATTCTTTTTCCAGAGAATCCAATTTTTTTGTTGCATTGTGTAAACTGCATAAAATTATGCAAATTAAGGGGACACAAAACAATCTATTTGGCCTAATCGGATCCATAGCATTTAGTATTTTACTAATAATTTATTTTCCTTCTAGGCATAGCAGCTGAAGGGAAACCTCAAAATGAGTGCAGCAGAGCAATATCAGAGGGTGGAAGCAGGTTTATTCTAAATTCCTTCCACTAAGTATTTTTTTAAAGATATTAAATGTAGGGTCCTTCTTTCTACCTGTTCCCATTCTTTCTTATTTTAGACAGTGGACTCCAGTGTTAAATTCTCCCCTTTTGCCTTCCTTATTTCCTTAGGATAATAATTCCCCTGATTCCAAGATAAGAATTCAGTTAATTTCTCTTCCCATGTATGGCACTCTTGTACGGATTATCCCTGGACAACATTCTGAGGACTTTTCTGAGGTTTACAACTTCACAATGGAAGACATTAACAATCAAAGAATCAGGTAATTTTGAGTAATTATACGAAGTTTTTCTAAGGACTGAAGAACTCCAAATCCATTCAGAATCCCACAGTGCCACCTATGGGGAAAATAGGCATTTGACATCAATGATGTTTTTATAGTTTGTCATACAGAGGAAGTCTAATCAGTATCTTTTGATATTTTGGGAATTGGACTGCTGCCATAGCAAAACACTTCCCCAGCAATGGTTCATTAAAAAGTATCATCCCAGCATAAATATGGAGGATGAAACCAAAACATATAATAGAAATGATCAGAAGAATGAAGAATTTTTTTCTTGTGAAGGAAAGTATGTGTTCTTAGGGCTTTTTTAGTGGAAAAAAGATGGCTGGAGCGATATAATGGAAGTTTGCAAAATGGAAGTTGCAATCCTAAGAAAAGAGGGCAGGGAGCATGTCAAAACGCTCCAAATGTTTTCCCCAATACAGTTTTTGAGATTGCAATATACAACCAGCCCTCCATATCCATGTATTTTGTATCCATGGATTCAACCAACTATGACTTGAAAATATTCCCTCTACCCCACAAAATAAAATAAAATAAACCCAAAAAGCAAATTTAGATTTTGCCATTTTATGTAAGGGACACCATTTTACTACACCATTGTATGTAATGGAATTTGAGCGTCCACAAATTTTGGTATCCACAGGAGGTCCTGAAACCAAACCCTAGCAGATACTGAGGGCCCACTGTATTTGCAATTTAGCACTGAAGACTCTTTTTCCTCTGGAAAAGTAAAGATAGAAATCTGGTTTGGATGTAGTGGGAAACCATAATTTCCCCCTGCATTAGTTGGTCTGCATGGAACTCACACTACATGCTCCCACTTCCTCCCAGCATGGGTAGGAATAAGAGTTTGGAAGTTTTGCTTCTGTTTTTAAGCAAAGGATATTAAAACATCCAGACTGTAGGAACTGTGGTTTGTTCAAACTATGGCTTCAGCACATGCTAAGCTTGGATGCTGGCTTACTCAATCAAATAACAGTTTCCAGAAGTTGTATGTATTGGGAAACTGTGGCTTGTTTAGAAGTGGAAGATGAAAAGGAAGAGAAAGAGGATGGGAATACATGAGCACAAAGCTTATGCTCAACCACATATTGGTTTCCTGGACTAGTAGGGAAGAGAGATTTCTGCTTCTGGTGTGTATGACATTCTGTTTTCACATGTTGTAAGCAGGTTTTAGATTGCTAAAAATCTTGGAAAACCCAGAGCTTGGACAAGTTACTTCTTTGGACTGTAACTTCCAGAATGATCTATTAGTTGGCCATTGACTATACCAAATGGGGGATTCTGGGAAGTACAGCTCCCAAAGTATCTTTTTTTGGTTCTGGTAAAACCTTTATAAGAAGAAGCAAGAGTGGAATAAATGAAATGAGTACGTAAACTAACGATGGGAATCATGCAGTCTTTCAGATGTCATTGGACTGCAACTCCTAGCATTCTTCACTATTGGCAAGATTGCGTAGGGGCTGCCAGGAACTTAAGTTCAATAATATCTGGAAGGCCATGTGATTCCCACCCTTCACGTAAACAATGGAAAGTTTCAAACTACTTTAATCTCACTTTTAAACCATGGCTCTTCCCTGCCCAGTACAAAGCTACTCCACAACTGGGGTTCATCATAACAGAAAGATTTTTTATTTTGCTCTGGCTTTTAATTTGGTCGTAGGTTACAAGTTTTTTTTTGGTTTTTGTTTTTGTTGTTACATTCCCTTTTCTAGAGTTGTTAAGAGTATCTTTTCCCAACCAGTACATCTTCCCCAGTGACATGAAAGCACAAATCCTTCTTCCCCAAGCAGACGAGATGAAGAAAATTAAATTGTCACCTCACTGCGTACAGACTATTTCATAAGCCCAAGACATGAAAGAGTTTCATGCGATTGCTGCTACTGCGAATGAACTTCTCTCCTCATTCCCCTGCAGATACTTCACAGAGTTTGAGACCATCGATCAGCCAGTCACAGATGTTTTCCACTTTGCTGTTTTTGATGCTGATGACAACCGGCTTGACAGTCAGATGTTCACCATCACGATCATGGCTGTCCAGAGGAAGCCTCCAGTCATCACTTTTGCCAACCATATCATGGTACAGAAATAACCTGAGGGACTCAGTGTTGCAAGAGAGAAAGAGAATATGAAGAACCCCCAGTTTTTAAATTGTGAATAGTGCTTAGCACAGTCAGTAACTGGGACACCAAAAACAGCTTTTAAAGCTCTTAGGAAATATACATAGGGAGCTGACGTATACCAAGTCAGACAGTTTTTGCATCTAGTCCTGTCTGCTTATTCTCCACTCTGATGTTTTGTGTCAGACTTAAAAATCTTAGTCAAACTTTGAAGTAACATGTTACAAATAACGATGTCACCTGTCATGTGTTAGTTTTGGGAGTAACAAGAACAAAATGTCACTTTTTCTAAATCGACAAAATTTAACATTAATATTGTGTGGGTTAGCCTATGTGTTTATAATTAGTAACCTTAATTCATTCTTCTTAAATATTGCTGGGAGAGTCTCTTTAGGGGGGACCTCCAACTGTTTTTCTACGTTTAGGATTTTAAAAAATTTAAAAATGCATTAAAAAGTAGCATTTTTCTAGTTGAATGTACTTACTAATGTATTACTAGTAGAACCATATTTCATCTAATTTTGGAAACAAAGCAGGGTCAGACCTGATTAGAGCAAGGATCACCAGGGAATAGCAGAGTAGGTTAGAATCATATTTGAAATCCTGAAGGGTCGCCATTGGTCACAGTTTACTGGACAGGGCTCGGTGGACCAATAGTCTGACTCAATATAAGGCAGCTTCCTTTGTTCCCAGAACAATAATTAATATTAACATTTAATGGCTGGCATTTGTTTGTTTACTCTCAACTAAAGTAGAACTAATCAATGAGTTATTGAGTGGTGAGAACACATAGGTAAATCCCATTGATTGCATGGGCCTACTCTAATCAGCACTAACAGTAGGATTCAAGCCATAGTGATAATTCTTTTTAAACAGTTCAGCTAATGTAATTTATTAGGTTTTTTAAAATAACATTCTATGTTGAAATGGTCCTATCCATCATCTACTATTAGGAAGCGTGTAGAAGGTTCAGATCAGGGTTGGGAATCCTGTGGCCCTCCAGATGTTTCTGGATTATATCTCCCAGCATTCTTCCTGTTAACTGGGACTGCTGGGACTTGAAATTCAACAACATCTAGAGGGGTGCATGATTTCTACACCCACTTTAATTGAGGAAACCAGGGATTGAACCGGGCACTCTGCATAAAAAGCATACAGCTAGCGACTCCAGTAGCCCTTGATTATCATTTCTCCTGCCCACTGATTCTTCCCAATGCGTCCTCAGATTAGGCTATGATAGAAAAATAGATTGGGAATCCCATGTGCCTATGTAATGACTATTTTGGGCGAGGTTGTAGAGATTTGCTTGGTGCATACATTTAAGAAGAATAATTTGTCGATGTGCTGTTTTAATTCTTTAATGCAGAGTAAGATTACTTGTGGAGAGAGAGTATGAAGGATAACTTGTTGGAAGGGAAAATGTTGTGGTCAGTTGTGTGAAGATGACTTGCTGAAGTGGAGATCCAGAAAACCTGTTCTGTCTTCCTTCCTTCCACATACTGATTCAGCCTTTCAGAAAGAAGCTGAAGGGAGGACTTTTTTCTTTCTGAGCTCCCTCCCAATACGTGTATGAATAGTTACTTTTGAGATGGGGCTAAAACAGCAATAAAGCAGCTATAGCATGAGTGGGCAGATTTCAGGCCCAATAAGATCTACTCTTTTTTAACTGGTACTTGAGGATTTGCCCAACAAATTGTCCTGAATAGGACAAAATGGTGTCTCAGGGTGAAACGTACTTTTGTCCAGTTCTGGGCACCCCAATTCAAGAAGGACATGGTCAGGCTGGAGCAGGTCCAGAGGAGGGCAACCAAAATGGTGAGAGGCCTGGAAACCATGCCCTATGAGGATAGACTTAGAGGGCTGGGTATGTTCAGTCTGCAGAAGAGAAGGTTAAGAGGGGACATGATAGCCATGTTCAAACATTTGAAGGGATACCATGTAGAGGAAGGAGAGAACTTGTTTTCTGCTGCTCCAGAGACCAGAACAAGGAGCAATGGATTCAAGCTGCAGGAAAGGAGATTCCACCTGAGCCTCAGGAAGAACTTCCTGACAGTCAGGGCTGTCCGGCAGTGGAAGATGCTGCCTCGGAGTGTGGTGGAGTCTCCTTCTTTGGAGGTTTTTAAGCAGAGGCTGGATGGCCATCTGTTGGGAGTGCTTTGAGGGTGTTCCTGCATGGCAGGGGGTTGGACTGGATGGCCCGTGTGGTCTCTTCCAACTCTATATTTCTATGATTCTATGATTCTACTGCCTACAGCACTTTATGAGCCATGTATCAGAGTGACCCACATCCAAGTTACTACAGTCTGGAGATGCTAACTCCAGTTTGGAGATTAACAGAACAGGGACATGTTGCTAATGTTGCTGCTGTTATTAAATAGGAGTCAGAAAACATTGCTGACCTTTAGCAGATCACTTAGGGTTCTTTGGATAGATTTCAGTTTATCATCTGCCAACCCCAGGGTACTTCATTGCCCAAACAAATTTCAGATGTAGTTTTTAGTTTTTCTTCCGTACTTTCAGGTGGATGAAGGAGGCCAGGTACCACTTATCACTCATCATACTCAAGCCGTTGATTTTGATCTTGACCGAGAAGATCTAGTGGTGAAAATTGTGACTTTTCCAAAATATGGATATATTGAAAATACCAAGACAGGTAAGGTACTAATCTTATCAAAGGAGGGCACCACGGCATAGATTCTTGCTCATTAAGAAAAATCCAACTTACTAGATCGGTAATTCCCAAGCCACAGGAGAAATGTGAGTGCCAGAAAAATAAATAGGCAAAGGTACTCCTGTGGAATCCAACCTAATATTGGCCGATGATACTGCTTGCTGCATCTCGTCATCATCATCAGGGTATTATCACTGGGTGATTACAGTCAGTCCCAATGCAAAGAGGCCTCAGAATGACTTAACTGGATTTTTTTTTCTAAAACTCAAGAAGTCCTTCTTTACACATCTCACAATCAAGCTGCAGAATTCAGGCGGTAAATGCTGCTACACTTAATATTGATGCCTCTGAAGTAACATGACAACTGCTACAATTTAGCTATTTTTTTCTGCCTGATAGAGCAGAATATTTTTAAAGTATCTTTTCATACGTGAAACTCTTTGTTTGCAGGCAGACGACTTGGCCCTGGAAACACCATGAGCTCTGATATTTCATTCTCTCTTCAAGATGTGGTGAAGAACTATATTTATTACTTTCAAAGTGTCCATGAAAGTGTTGAACCATCAACGGACACCTTCACCTTTTATGTCACCGATGGCTCCGGCCAGTCAGAAACTAGCACTGTCAACATCACTATTAAGGTAAATGAACCCACTTGTTGGATTTAATTCATAAACCTGTGTGCATTATCCATTAACAGTCTCTCCCTTTTTTGAAAAAAATTGCCTGAGTCAAAACGTAAAATCACACAAATAACAAATCAGGGAAATTAATTTTTTTTTTTGTGCTGTTTGTGGTATCTTAGATCTAAATCCAGTGTTCATGGCACTGTGGCAATACTTTCTTTGCCCCCACCCACCTGAAAACCAGTTCCAGAGAGTTTCTCAGACTTCTAGAACTGCTGTGGTAGGTTCAGCTGGGAGACAGGGAGGAGAAAGGAATGCTCCTTCTTGATTCTTTTATCAGAAGCAGTTCTGTCATTGGATGTAGTCTATTGGATGTTGGTTAAGTTACCATTCAGATCTAGTCAACCAACTTGGACACCCAAAGGAAGTTCCAAATTCAGATGTGAACTGTTTACGTTTGTTATATTTTCAAAACCACATAATTCAGCTTTCATTGCCTTTCCCATTACTACCGCCACCTTCACCCTTTTAGCATAAGCCACTAAACTGCAGAAGTATATTTTCTCTCACAGATTGCTTTCCTTTATTGTAGCGCCTGAATGATGAGCCTCCTGAAATACAGTTGGAACCTGTCAAAGTCCAGGAGAGCAAAGGGACAGTGATTAGAAATTCCTCTTTGAGGGTGAAAGACCTGGACACTCCTGACAACCAGCTGATCTTCATAATAACCAAGAAACCCAGTCAAGGTAAGCCGCGTGGCATATAACGCTACCAGTGGATGCTGGTAATGACGGCTATCCATTATTTGCTGAATGCCTCTCAATATCAGGTGAACCTGAGAACTTGGGCTACAGAGGGAGAAAAAGAGTAGCCAGGCATATCTCCATCACGCTGGTACCTAGCTGAACTTCCCTCTGCCATGTTTTTTCCCTTGCTTTTCCCTTATTTAGGTTGTAAATCTTGTGATAGAGATGGTCAGTAAACTCTTCGGGAGCAACTCTAGGAGACTTTTTGGCCAAACGATAATGTTTTGAGGGCCACTGTTAGGGAGTGTGCTTTATGCATTGGACTAGGACCCTTGAGAGACCATGGAAACCCACTGGATGGCCTTGGGCAAGTCACACTCTCTCAGCCTTAGAGGAAGTCAACAGCAACACTCCTTGGAATAAATCTTGCCCAGAAAATTGTAGGATAGGGTCACCATGGTTGACTTGAAGCTGCATAATAAAAACAAGCGAATGCTCTAAATAAGTGAAGAAATTAAATAAATAAATAGGAGGTTACAGTTGCTCTGGAGCTTCCCATAAGCATCCGGTTAGCCACTGTGGGAACAGAGTGCTGGATTAGGTAGCCTCTGGTCCAGCATAACTTCTCATATGCATGTGCATTAGAACAGCGGGAAACAGAGGGCACGTTGCATTTTCCTGATAGATCTCTGAGTGTTTTGAATAGAACAATGGAACTCACACTGCCCATAAATTAGGCTGTTGAAGTCAAGCAAGTTTGGAAGGGCCTGGAGTAGATTTTTGTACCCAAGGAGCAGGAGATCAGTTCTCATTGAGAAACCAATATCCTAGGTTGAGATGGACTTAGAGAAGCTCTGTTCCGTAAATCTAAGTGCTTGTCTTCCTCTCTTGTGTATTTTGCCTGTGGGATCTAGTTGTCTTATCCAGTGAGTCTTGGTCCGCGTGAGAGCTGGGCTGTTGTAGCCCACAGACCGTGCATGGTCATCCAGGACCCTCCCCACTGCACCTTCCAGACTTCCCTCCCAACACCACCTATACTGAGGGAAAATTGTCATTAAAATGCTCCTCTGCCGCCCCAGCCTTGGGAGTGCAAGTTAACCTTTTTTTTCTGATATTTTCAGATAAATAATAAGAATAATAAAATAAAAATAATAAGAATCAGGTGTTTAAAAAACTTACTTGTTATTTACTTGTTAAATGAGTCTGTCCAAGGTACAAATAGTACTTTTAGAAGGATGATCTAAGTTTTATCTTGAAGTTCTTAAATGTAAGGTAATAAAAGAATGAATGAATTAATTAATAAGAATTTATTTTGTAAGATCGATATTGATTTTGTCTCACACTCTGAAAGAATGATTTAGACAGAACAGAGATATGTGTGTGTTCCCTCTTGTTTCTTGTTGTGTTCCCTGCAATCTGGTAATCAGTGGTAGAGATGGAGAGAACTTCATTTTGGTTTGCTTTTGATAAGAATTGGCCAATATTTTTTGTTTCTGGGCAGAAAGGACTTGAAATTAAATCTTTGAAGTCTAAAAGAAAGTAAAAATGATAGCCCAGGGCTTTGAGTGCTGAACATTTGAAAGTCAGTCTTTGATATGCTGTGTATCATCAGTGCTGAATTCCTGTCTCAGTATCTTCTTTTAATGAGAGGCTCCTCATCTTTAGTACCTATGTAGGAGGAAATACCCATATGACAGGATATTGTCAGCATAATCGCATGCTGGGAACAGCTTCCAATGGTGACTTTGGCTGATCCTAATGAGAGAGAACTTGATTCCAATTTCTTTGTGTACCAAAATCCACACATTCCTTTGACTTTGGGATGTAAAGAACCTGAGGCTTTAAAAGACTGAATGTTGAAGAAATTGAAATAGAGCAGATTCTCATTCCTAAAATCAGAAATAGGCTGCCTTTGGAGATGGAGGCTCCAGTTTTGATTCTCATGTCTGTTCACATCTATACTAATACTTCCAAAAAGCTACCCAAACTGGTGGGTCTTGCCTATCTTGAGGTCATGTTTCAATGGCTAATTAAGTGTTTTGTGAAGAATGAGTACTGATGGTAGAAGAGAATTAGGGGAAAGGGTAAAAAGCAACTTGTCAGGACCTAACTCATAATATTCTTCTTGTTGTCAGGTTATCTCCACAAGAGACAGTCTCCCTTGGATTCTTCAGAGAGTGGAGAAGTTCTCTCTGAGGGTTCAACCTTCACATATCAGGATATTTTGGGTGAACTAATAGTTTACACACCGGACAGTTCCAGAGTCCAATCTGATGAGTTCAGATTTTCGCTTTCAGATGGGCTTTATACACAGACTGGGAAAGTGGAGTTTGCTGTAGCTTTACCAAGGACAGAGCCACCCAGATTGGTCGTGAACAGGGGCCTGCAACTTCCAGCAGGTACACAGTGAAGACCATGGTGCTAAACATTGTGCATGTGGGTGTGTGGCTATGTTCATGTAAATTATAGCTCTTCTGAGAGCAAAACTGCAGATTTGAAGCAAACTCTCTCTGTGAAAATCAATATTTCTTTAAAGAATGTAATGCAGTCTTCGTGATGGTCCACTATCCAAATTTCCAGATTGTACAACTTCATTGCAAGCATATTTATGTTAAAGGCCTGAAACGGCTTTATATAATTTTAGCAATGATTGCTTCCCTGTATTTTTTTATAGGAATTATCATTTGGAAAGGTGTTGAGAGTTCTTAGAGATCCTTCTTAGCTTCATGTCACCAAACATGCAAAACACCAAGATGGCCCAAGGAAGAGGAAATAATTCTTAAGCCAGTTCAATTTTCAGTCTGATTTCGGCCAGAACTCAGGAATATTATTCTTTTGAAGCATAGGTTCCAGAATCCTCTAGCTAACATTGCTTCTGATCATACTGGTTCAGAGATTTGGAGAATTGTTGTTCCAAAATATTTTTTCAAGCTCTTTCCTGGGTGATCAGGCTCAATTGCCTCTTCTCTTCCTTCGGACTGCTTTTTCAAAAGGTATATCAGGAATGGGGAAATGTGTTGCTCTCCTACCATGCTAGGAGCTGCAATCCAATAATGATCTGGGACTGGGGGTGGTCACATATTCCTTATGCCTTGTATATGGCATGTATTTGGGCTCTCTATTCCAGAGCTGAGAAATGTGCAGCTCATGTGTCAGCTCCCCCAGTTTAATTTTGTGAGTGCTGGTACCTATCCAGACCCCTCTCTGGTCATCCTTCATTGGGAAAAAAGGGTGACCAGGAGTTTCAGAACAAGACACAGGCTTCTGAATTATTTGGACTGCTTTTTATTTTTTTAAAAATGAAGCTGTTTTGTATAACCGTACTCATTCTTCTAAGCACGACTCAGCAAGAAGGTGTAGTAGGCTTGTAACTGTCATTTTTTTCCCCCTTTTAGGCACCATTGCTGTCATTACAGACCAGCACCTAAGAGCCACAGACTCTGATTCAGATGACTCGACTATCAGATACATCATGAAAAAGGATCCTAATCTTGGTATTCTGCATATGCAGAAAAGGGATTCCCTGATTCAGATCTCTGTCAAGGGGCCAGTCAAAAGTTTCACACAGGCTGATATAAATAAAGGTGAGCAATCCCGTTTCTGTTAGGTAAAACAGAGTCTGACATTTGATTGCCATTCTGGAGCTGGATTGTGACATGTGAGTATGGTCAGATGCTTCATATATTCCCAGACTCTACCTTAGCATGAAACCAAAGTAGATTTTTAGAGATGGTTTTGACACTTTTGGCCCTTCAGTTGATATTCCTCCTGGCATGACCAATGGAAAGGGATAGTGGGAGTTGTTGAATAAATGTAAAGTCGAAGGCTTTCACGGTCGAAATCCATGGGTTGTTGTGCGTTTTCCGGGCTTTGAGGCCGTGTTCTATTAGTATTTTCTCCTGACGTTTCGCCTGCAACTGTGGCTGGCATCTTCAGAGGATCTTCAGATCCTCTGAAGATGCCAGCCACAGATGCAGGCGAAACATCAGGAGAATATACTAACAGATACTAATACTAATATATACTAAATACTAATAGAACACGGCCTCAAAGCCTGGAAAACCCACAACAACCTATGTTGAATGAATGTTCCTCCATTTAAATCCAGCAACAGTGCCCTTCACATAGAAAACTAGCATCTGGCAGCCATTCCACCAGGCTTAGAAAGAGCGAAGGAAGAAAATCGGGGCTGTTATCAGCTCTGCTGAGAAACCACTTCCATCAGGTTGTGCCTTTCCTGCAATTCTTGTCCAGGAGTCATTCCACCAGCCTGAGGAACATCGTAACATTAAGAGTTTTCCTTTTCCCTCCCCCTCCTCTTTTCCTTTTGTGTTGTGTGTTTTTAAAGATAGTCTCTATCTGCCAGCAAACAATCTTGTCGTTTTTACTTATATGCAAGCAATTTTGAGAGCATTTCCAGTAGTGGAAAATGCTATAAATGTAATAGATAAGTAACATCAGCAAGAATGTTTTTATCATAGCATTCTTATTCATATGCTTGTTTTCTGTGAGATGATTATTTTTGTTTGGAGAAGGATGCAGTCCTATAGACCCTCATGTGGTACAATTTGAACATGAGTTTTCCTTCTCAGTGAGAACTTGCTTGTAGACTTCAGAAAAGATAGTAATCCAAGCTAATAGTGGATTCTTCAAGTAGTATATTCACTCTTTCCTTTCTGCTTTGTCATTACAGGAGTGATAGAGTACAACCACAGAAAAGGGGAACATGGTGGGACAGTTGCTTTCATTTTTGATGTGTCAGATACAGAAGGAAACAAGATAGCTGACCAGGCATTTCCAATCAGCATAATAGGTAAGGCCAAGCACCTTACTCTAACCTTGCTTTCTTTGGCAAAGTTGATTTAGCTTTTGTTCACTGAAAACAAGGGAAATGTTGAGAAAGAAAACTTTGAGTCAGTGAACATGATGCACACAGAAAGCAAAGGGCTTATATCAGCCATGCTGAGAGTCAGGCAGTGGCTATAATTTGGTAAAAGTTTGGATTTTTCTAGTCTAAGTATAAGGACACACTGGACATTATATCATCCCTGTCCTTTATGGAAATTAGTGTTTCTGTTCTACAGTATGCATAATACTATGATAAAACATAAATTAAATGTTCATAGCATCCATACAAGATAGATAAATTGCTGCATCATTTGTCAAGAAGTTCCACTGGTTACTTATACATTCTGGGGGACACCTAGGTATATACAGATATATTTATCTTCTGATCTCTTCCACAATGCATTGTTCCAGATTATCTAGACATGCACAGAACATGGAGCTGGGCAAAAATATGAAGTTTCCTGCAAACCAGTGGCTTTGGAAAAAATAAATTGTTTTAGAATTAGAAATGAAGAATGAAAAAGCTATTAAAACAGAACTCCAAGTAAATTTTTAATTTTTTTTTAATAGTCCAGGGTTGTCTTGGAAGGGGCATTTCCCCTTTTCTCTTAGAAAAAAAGAGAATGCGTCCTTTTAAATGTAGAAGGGAGTGAGACAATGTGGGCTCCAACCTACATGTCTAAAAACCAATGTAGCATGAGTTTTACTCTACAGATATGGTCATTAAAGCATATACGAGTTCATGCACGTGATTGATCAAAATGCATATTTTGTTTATGTAGACATTAATATGCCACCCAGTGCCTCTTACAACTGTTGCAAATTTTAGTACAATATAAAAACTACACATTCAGTTAAAAAAAGATAAGAACTAGAAAAAAGCTAAGATAGAGACAATAGGGAAGACAACCTTTAAACAACAACAGAAGTGTAACAGACAAAAGCTTACTGGAAAACAAATGTCTTCACGAAAAAGTGAAAGATATGTAGACGGGGTGTCGCTCACCTCTCATGTTGTTGTACATTATTGGTGCATCTGTTGGTGCAGCCACAAAGAAGACTGTCTGTTGTCATCATGAGCCATGTTTCCACTGTAGATGGGACACAGAGAAATACATATGGTTCGATTGGCTCAGATTTCTTTAATCAGGTGACAGGCAGCTCTTTTTAGATTGTGTGTAAGAAAGAGAAAGAAAAGAGAGATGAAAGCAAGCTGCTTGTCTCATCCTTTTTGTCTACAATGCTCCCTAGAGGATCAGCTGCCTCCATCTGTCATTGTCAACACTGGACTGACCCTGGATGAAAACTCTGTTAAAAAGATCACCACCCTTGAATTGTCAGCCACGGATCAAGACAGTGAACCCAGTGATTTGCTGTACAGGATCACCAAACAGCCCCAGTTGGGACACCTGGAACACACTGCTTCACCAGGTTTGCAAACGTTTGCTGTTTAGGGGAGCAAAGTGAAGACAAGTGATCCCATCTGACCTGAAATTCATGGCGACATGAAGCACTTCGTCATGGTCTTCTGGAGATTGCAAACCCACTAGATTCTATCCAGTATCGTGAGTGTCTCTTTCTGTGTCTGTGCAGGGACACTAACATGGGACACACTTAGTGGTGAAAAGGAAATTCACTGTTGACTGAAATTTTTTTAAAAAACATATTTATCCAATTACAGTTTATGGAATTTTTAACAAAGGCATGTGTGTGTCTTTTAGTTTCCTGTCATCAGAAGGAAACCACTGGGATCTGCCTTTTTCTTTTTAAAGTAATATGCAAAAAAATATAAGGGGAAAATGCATACATTTGAAAAATGTGCACAGACAGACTTCAGTCAGTGTGAAAATGCATAAAATGTATATGTTTAAAAGACACGTTGAAATGTGTAATTAGGTATAAATGCATAGCAAAATATATAGAGAGTTTCTTGCAGGAAAGTGAAAGTCTCATAACCTCTTATAGAACCTGGGCAGGATAAAAATGTTGGTAGTGATTTTAGGCCATTTCCGCACTAGACTGTTACAGTGCTATTATTCCACTTTCAACATCCTGTGCAATTCTGGGGTTTGTAGTTTACTGAGGCCAAAGAGCTCTCTGGCTGAGAATTCTAAAGGCCCCTCCCTAAACTGCAAACTTCAGGATTCCATAGGAGGTTGAAAGTGGAATAATAGCACTATAACAGGCTAGTGTGGAAATGACCTGAGAGGGAGGTATTACAGTAAGACCCCTGTATCTGCGGATTCATGATTCGCAGATTCAGTTATCTGTGGTTGGCCAGGATCGGCCAGGGGCGGGTGGAGGAGGTGACGAGGAGCACGATTTCGCACTCCCCGCTGTTTTTCCACTGGCTGCCGCTGCCACAATCGGGTCCGATAGTTAGAGGTGGGAAAACAGCTCTGCTGCCGCGATCATGTCCGGGCCGGCGGCAGGAGGTGGGAAAACAGCAGGGAGCGCAAGATCATACTCCTCACTGATTTCCCACCTCCTGCTGCCGGCCCTCGTCCTGATCCGGCAGCAGCCAGTGGGAAAATAGCAGGGATTTCAGTATTCGCGGATATGGGGATCCTACTGTATAAATGTCAGCTTTCAGTGCTTGAAAAGTCACACCTCATTTGGACTTAATCTCAGACTTTCCAGCTCTGAGGTTGGCTCAAAATGGGCTTCTGTCACTGCACTCCTTTCCTACCCATTCCATCTATATTTATCAAAGAAAGAACCGTTACAGTTGTAGAGAAGGTAATTGGAGGTAGAGCAACTTCACCAACAGGTTTCCTCTTTAATTAGCTTTAGACTGAAAAATAGCATCTTCTTTAGTGTTTTCCAGTCTTCTGGAAAGCGCTTCAATATTTTCAAAGTAAGCTGGATTCTCACTTCAGTCATAGCTTGTTGAAGGCTCAGTGCCATGTCTGTGAAATGGGCATAAAACTAACACAAGTCTTGAATAAGATGAAGATGAACAAGATGAAATATTTTGCCTAGTTAGACCTCATTCTTGAGTATATACTTGCAGGAAGAAAGTCCCAGTGAAGTCAGTGAGATTTGCTTCTGAGTGTGTGTGTGTATGTCTGTGTTTAATATTAGTTGTACAGCTGATAAATGTCGTATCAGAAATAGTCATAAGAATCTATTTTTTAAAATACCTGCTATTTGATAAATGGTTGCAAATCAGAATAGACCCTGTGTGATTGACATTGCTCTTATGTCTCCTCCAGTGGAAGCTGCATGTAGCAGGTAACTGACAGTGAAAGAAGCACATTTTGAGGAGCGTTGAATCATTCCCCAACCCCTAACTTTCCGCACTTGGTTTCTCAGCCATTTTTCTCCATTCTTGGCTTCAGTGGCAGAAAATAAATGAGCTGGGAACAGAGGAAAGTGGTAGAGGGGAGGTTACACATGGAACAGGCAAGTATAGGACAGGCAAAGAATGTGGAGGCCAAAGACGGGCCTGAGATTATACCCTAGTATATGTGCGGCTTTTAGATCATGCAAAAGCGAGCATCGGCCCAATAAATGCCTGAATAGGAGGCTGACGGAAAGCCCCCTGAGGTTCCTCGAAGTGTGGAAGAATGGACTGTTGTTGCCATCATGTGCACACTTCCTTATAAGCAAGACAAATTGAATGCAATAGAAGTTACTTGGAAATAAATGTGCACAGATTTGTGTTGCAGATAAATATTCCTTCCAGTAGCACCAAAATAGAGCCACTGAGAAACAAGAGAGAGAGAGATTCACGTGCTCAGGGGAACCTGAGGCTAGAAAAAGTAAATATTAAAAAAAAAAAACTAAAGGAATTTTGGGAGGGGAGAGCCTTGGGGCAAGTGCCATGAAACCCCAAAAAGGGGGGTATTGTAAAAAGTAAAAAAAACCAAGCAACATGTAGCCTGTGGACTTAAGATCTCCCATAGCATTTTTGCTCAAGGTGTAATTTGACCTTTGTTAGGATTGTGGTTTTCTTGATGTTCCTCACAACTTTATCCGTATTTTTCTTGAGTTTTTCCCAAGCCTCAGATGTGATGTAGGAGAGGTTTATTATTGCCAATTTTTCTATCCCAGTTCACTCATCCTCAGAGCCCACCTTTGGCTCAAGAGTAAGTCTCCTTCTTAGCTGTCTTCTTCTCTTTTATAGACAGAGCGAACGAGCAAACTATGGATGTCTTCCAGAAATCCTCTGCCTCTCCTGCAATATTAAGTGCATTAAATGCCATGTCCCGTCACAGGTCAACCAAGCTGTGGATTCTCCTTGCCACAGCACCCTTCACCCTGACCAGGTGTTAGAAAGGTGATTTGACCGTGTCACTGATATGTGGCCCATCCTTGAATCTCTTCATCTGAGTAGATTTAGGTGACAGCTTTCCCACAGGAGAGGCTTGAGTGACATAGACTGGACAGACTTTTTTGCAAGAAAAGTTTCTGTACATGTTTACTGTTTCCTTTTCACTGCTATTGTATTTTTTTTCTAGGCAGAAGGATAAGCTCCTTCAGACAGGCAGACCTGGTATCCCGCAGCATACACTACATCCATACCAGCGAGGCTGAGAAACATTCTGATGCGTTCACCTTCTCTGTTTCTGATGGCACGCACGAGGTGAATGGGCTTTTCTCTGTTTTTGACAACTGCTTTGTCCATTTGTTTGGTTTTAATTTTCCTTTTATTTGTTTTCCAATACAGGTGAGCCAGAATTTTGACATCACCATTAACCCAATAGATGACTCCTTACCCATTGTGCTGAGCCCTGGGATGAAGGTTCAAGAAGGAGTGAGGAAAACTATCACGGAATTTGAGCTGAAAGCCACAGATGCTGACACAGAGGTAAAGAAGACAAGTCTTTCTGTGTTGTGTCTGTATGAAGTCCTACAGTAAGGATGACAAATCTTTTTTTCTGTCTGAGGCTGAATTCTTCAAAGAAGCAATTGCTTCCTTGCAAAATGCATTGCTGGTCAACACTCTGAGATCCTTGTACCCTCCTCTGCTTTCTTCACGTGGGAAAGCAAAGGAGGAGCAAAGCCACCTTAGACAAGGTGTCTTTCTGAAGGAACAATATCCAGACTTCAGCCACAATGATATTATGGAGTGGAGCTTCAACCTATTGCCAGGGATGATGACCCCTGTGACATCATCTAACCTGTACAGTGCTTCAAGGTGAGCCTCTTCCTCCATCCATGATCTAAGGCAGGATTGGAAGGGGCAGTTCTTGTTTTAAAAAAAAAAGGCATATATGGGCCTAAGAAAGAAAATGCAGTGAAATATCCCATAGTGCTTCTTGGAAGCTTCATGAGTGCTATTGGGCATTCTGGGGCAAAATCCATGGGGATGGGCAAAAACAGTGTTGGGGGCTAAAGAAAGCCATGGACCGAATCTTGCTTTTGTTGTTGTGTGCCTACAAGTTGTTTCTGAGTTATGGTGACTCTAAAGCAATCCTATTACAGGATTTTCTGGGACTGAGAGTGTGTTTTCATGACCAAGCGGGGAATCACACCCTGGACTTCGAGGTTGTGGTCCAATGCTCTAATTTAATCAAATGGAAGTAATAGTACATTTTGAGATATCATAGTATATTACAGCAGCAGAAGAGTAGGCTCAAAAGGGTCTATTCCATGCCTACAGAATGTAGTTAGAGAAGAAACTCTGTATCTTAGCCTTTTAAACGACTCTCTGGCTTTCAGGCATTTGTGATTTATGTCTCCCTTTGACCTGACCCTCTTGTCTTCTTTATATGTTCCCTTCTGATCACAGGCCAGATCTCTCACATTCACCATTGTTCAACCTCCTCGTCATGGTGTGATTGAACATACCAATGATGGGCAACATCATCGCCAGACCAGTGCCTTCACGATGGAGGATGTCTATCAGAACCAAATCAGTTATAGTCATGATGGAAGCAACTCCTTGGAGGACCGCTTTACCTTCATTGTATCTGATGGAACAAATCCCTTTTTTGTTGTGGAAGAAGATGGGAAAGAGGTTAGTGAGAATGATTGGCCATAGATCTCAGTCCTATACTAGTCCTCACTTGCAGTAGATGTCCATGAGACAACTTCTCTTGGATTGTATCACTTAGATGGCAAGCCGAGAGACACCACTGCATGTGCTTTGGGATGGAGTAGCACCTCTCTGAAGAACTGGGCGTGCTGGGTGGCAGCACTCTTGGATTCACTGCTGCTCTGAAAAAAATAGCTGTGGCCCAAAATGTCTTTGTCCAGCTTCAGCTGGTACACCCATGGGGAAGAGAAGATCTCTCTGTCATCATATCTTAATCACCTTTAGTATAGATGACTGCAAGACATTCTAGAGTAAACTGTCCTTGGAAATCACTTGGAAACCACAGCTAGTGCAACATTCCATGGCCTGATTTTTGTCAGGCAGGTGCTAGTCTTTACTGGACCAGGTTCTGTGGTTTCTAGTTTTCTGGCTCTTATTTTGAACAGTGTATGTCTTCTTTCCATATTGAGTGGAGGAGTCTGAGAGTTGTAGTCCAAAGAAAGTAATATTCCTATGACCTTCTTATGGTGTTGTATGTGCCTCCTATTTAAAAGGCCTGGATTGAGGGGGACCTGAGATGGCTTTTTCCATAGCAGCATCCTGATTATGGTATTCCTTCCCCAGGGAAATTAAATGAGCACCCTCTTTACTATGTCCTGTCCTGTTAAGTATTTTATGTTATCTTCTAATTTAAATATTGCTCGATGGCTCTGCTTTTTTTTTGTAATATTAATCTTATGATAATGAAGAATTTTCTTGCCTCTGTAATTTTATGACATGTTAAAGTGTTATTATTCTTTTATTTGACTGTGTTTTGATTTTATTGGCCAGAGGAGCAGTGATTCATCAGTGTATTCGATAAATAAATTCTTCATTGGGGTGAGCTAGGAACTTTAACTGAGCACAGAAGTGCCACCCTAGGACTTTTCTTGATTACTTGTTAGTTTTCTGTTGGGAGTATGTGTGAGTATTTATTTCCATCTTATGAAGGAATATTCAGACTTGTGCTCCCTTGTCTGCCATCTGAAACAGAACAGCCCAGAAATTGTTATACTGTGTTGTTGTACTGCTAGTATAACCGGCTAATGATTAGAATTCAAAGACATCACTGGGTTAATCTGAATCAGTGTGCAAAGGGGCATTGTAAGACCTTTGAGACTAGCTGAAAGAAATAAGTTAGTAGCGTAAGCATTTGTAGACAGTCTGCTTCATCAAATGCATGGAGTGAAGTGCCTATGGATAGACATTTATTCCCATGAATGAGCAGGGGTGTGTGTGAATATTAATAGAAATGCAAAACTATTCTAGACAATAATGCTGCCCTCTCAAGGATTCTTGGTGGCAGGACTTTACTTGCCCATAGACAGCCTCCCTGTCTCAAACAGTTATTTGCCTACAGAAGGACACACCACATGGATGGGGAGATGAGTACAAGACTTGGTCACAAACCCAGATGCTAACTGTACACACACAAGCAGTCAGGGAACAGCACAGGACCTAATCACATCATCCACAATGTTAGAGGTACTTTTACTTGCTCATCCTCTAATGTGACATCCTCTGTTAACAATCTCCTTTAGCACTCTATGTTGAGCAAACAGGTCAGTCTCTGTGGCAGAGGTTAAATGGACATAAATCAGACACTGGGAAAGCTAATACATGAACACTGAATGCAAAACACTTCAGTCTCCCTGGACGTTCCATCTCAGACCTGAGAACAGCAATTCTTGAACAAAAAACAAAAAAACAAAGCAAACAAAAAGAAAATTTCAAAGGTAAATTGGAAAGAGAAACAACAGAACTGAGATATATCCACATACTCTGTGGCAGAGGTTAAATGGACATTCAACTTCAAAGGTAAATTGGAAAGAGAAACAACAGAACTGAGATATATCCACATACTCCAGTCCATCAACAGACAGTCGTTTCCTGGGACATCACACATAACACTAGTTAATACCCCAACCTTCTAAGGGCTCTTTTGCCCATTTTATCGTAACTCCTATCTGCTTTCCAGAGGGCATCATACCATATTCCAATAATTTCCTCTACCAGCTTATATAGTTATCTACTCATCCTAGCTTTAGACAATATCTTTACTCCCAGCTTTGTTGAAGCTTGTCACTTTATCACCATACCCACAAGTTTTGCATTTCTATTACTTCTATAAGATCCCTGTGCAGCCGTCTGTCTTTATCCATAGAATACAATGTAGGTGTTAACCCCTGTGATATAACAATGTCTAGCCAGTATAATCCAAAAAAGATCAGTCTCTTGCGCATTGTAGGATAAAATGTTCTCATGTGCTGCCTCCAAAATAACTGTGCTGGAACCTTAAGGGGTGACAGGACAATTGTGAGAGCATGGAAAAATTCCTACAACTCTCAGAACCCCCTAGCCAGTATAGCCATGATGGCTAGGGGACTCTAAGAACTGCAGTCTGGGAGAGTAACTTTTCCAAGCTTTTTTGTTGTCTGTCTGATTTTCCTGCAACAGCTACCATAACATATAGCTTTACCCTTCCATGTATTGGATAGTTGACTATGCCTGAAGGATATGTGATGGTGCAAGAACTTTCCCATAGGGCAGCCATAACAGTCATGGTTTCTGGCAGCAGTTTCATGTCTCTTCCAGCTGTGCCATATACAGGATTGTCATGTTGATCATCATTGATGCATGTTGTGCCCCTTTGCTGTCATGGCTTATTGTGTGGGGTAGTGGCATGCAAACATCCACATAACTCCCACTGCAGTATGGGTGAAAGTCATGCAGCCCTCCAGATATTGTTAGATTTTAAAGCTCAGCATTCCTAGCCAAAATAGCCAATGGGGTAGGAAACTGAGAGTTCTGTCCCAATGGTATCTGGTATGCTGCATGATTCACATTCTTGCAGTACAGAGTCACTGCTGTCTAGTATACAATACACTTACTTGGTTTTGATCACAGAACTCAGAGTTCTGCCCACCCTTTGCCATGCTAGGCAAATGACTTTGGCATTGTATAGTCTTCAGCTTTGTTTCTTCCCTCTGTAAAATGGGAAGAATACTGGCTGAGTCCACAGAGTTGTTGAATGAGACAATAAGATTAAAGGTCAGAGAACCAAGCTATGTAGCAGCTTCAGGCAAATTGCTGTTATTTCACTTTACTTTTACATGGGTAAAATAGACATATTAAGGACTGTCTTTCCTCCAGGGAACACTTTGCATACAGATAGGTGCTTTAGAAAGGGACAGAGTGGCAAATCCTTAACATCCTTGCATAAGTGATTATACAGATCTGATCATGCAAGGTGTGGAAATAAATGCTTCATTTCTTGAACATTTCCTTAGGTTGTGACTGCTGTGCCCCAGTGGTTCAGGGTGGAAATTCTTCCTGTGGATGATGGAACTCCAAGAATTGTCACAAATCTGGGCCTCCAGTGGTTGGAATACATGGATGGCAAGGTGGGCTTTTGGAGTCTGTTTTCAAGCCGGTTGGTTCTTCTTTGTGTTATGCACTGAATGCAGGAAGAAATTACAAGCAGGATGTAACTATTAAATAAATAATGAAGTCGGTGAAATGCATATTAGATCTGTCAGGAGAGGGGGGGGTCTCAATAACTGCGAGTTGCATTTGTTAGCTTCTTTATTTCTATTCCTCCAGTCTCCCAGCTGGTGATGTTTAAGTCACTTGGGGTGGGATGCTGGGCAGATTTTGCCATTTGCTTTGAGACTGCTTGATGCTCCTTGTGTGTTGTTGTTGTGTACCTTCAAGTCGTTTTTAGCTTATGGTGACTCTGTGGTCAACCTGTCACTAGGTTTTCTTGCAAAATTTGTTCAGGGGGTTTTGCCTTTCCCTTCTTCTGAGGCTGAGACTGTGATTTGCTTAAGGTCACTCAGTAGGTTTCCATGGCTGAGAGAAGATGTGAACCACAGTCCAACATTCAAACCTCTACGCCATACCAGCTCTTGATGCTCCTTGTAGGAATGGTTATACAGCAGGGATGAGTGATGTATAGGCTTCCAAATGTTGGTAGACTGCAAATCCCATCACTTCCAGCCGTGCTATCAATAGTGAGGAATGACAACAATAGCAGTCCAACTTTTGGAGGCCCAAAGTTACCCATCCCCTATATGAGGCATGAGGGAAACTAAAGGGAGGCACATGATAGCTTCTGCCAGTATCACCCCCTCGAGAGCTTTCCCTGTTTTCTCCGCTTAATTGCAGTCCCCACAGTAGCTGAAAGGGGAAATAAATGCTCACAGAAGTTGCATATTATTGTGAGCTTTTCCTATTATTATGTCAAGTATTTTAGGGTGGCTTTTTCTTGAATGGACAGTTAAGATTCATTTGCTTTGTAAAATGCCTACTCTTGATGGAGATGAAAAAAGGTAGAATTAGTTCACTGATATAGATCAACAAAGCCACTTGGACTTTTGGACTCCCCCTGCAGGTCGGGCGGGTGGGCAACATGCCAACCCATGGTCCACAGTTGCCCTGCCTGTTTTGGGGGCTTGTGGAAGCTTGCTCCTGCCCTCCACTACCACTACCAGCCCCTGCCGTCGGAGGGAAAGTGTGTTCAATAGAGAAAATTACTGCTTTGTGAAGCTCCAGGAACAGCAAGACATAGAGGTTTACCATGTATATGTATAGGAAGATGGTTTATGTGGTTACACCACAGAGAGAGAGAGAGAGAGAGAGAGAGAGAGAGAGAGAGAGAGATGGAAATAGACTTCTAGTCACTTCTGGTTTTGGAAAAAAATATAGAATGAAATGGATGTGGGGAGAGGCAATCTGCAGAAGATCCCAGGCTGGCTACTGTTACCCTACCCTACCCTACCCACCCCTCTACATCCTGCAGGATGTGCTTTTTCATATGGCTGGAAATACATCTGTACTACCCTCATATACTGTCTGAGCCTCTCTACTTCATCCCTCTTTTCCAGGGTGGGTAACTGCCACCTTCTTCCCTTAGCTTCTCTCTCTATCCAACCTTTCACGCTTTAATTTCTGACAGCCTTGTATGGTTCTTAGAGTGCCTGATTTCCTGTGCATTTGTTGATTCCAAATAAAATACTTTGTTTATCTTTAATTGGAGCCTCTCTGCAGTTAGTAATGGTATACGTAAGTAAAAAGACCCTGCTGTTACCCTCCTCTCACGGGCCTTCTTTGAGTTATAATTTCCCCAAATTCTAATGAGATGCTGGCATTGTGGTTGGACCCCGACATGCACCACCTTGTAGGATAACACAGTATTGGACCCCAGACCTGCCGAAATTGCCAGCTTCTTCCATAGCAACCTGTCATCATGAGCTCCTGGACTTAAGAGTTCACTACAACACCATGGATCCTTTTTGATTACAGATCTGGGTCAATGTTCATGAGATTGATGCTTCTGGTGGTGAAGCAGGTTGTCTCTTCAGTGGATCTGTAACTACTTTGCCAGTAGTGCCGATGTATAATTGAACAAGTCTTTCACAGCCACACTGGGTTCACCAGATCCTCTGAGGCATAACATTTATAAACTTTGCAGTATGGTAATGACTGGAGAATGCTGGGCTTGAAGCTAGATTGCTCTAAACAAAAAGCTCCCCCCTTTAGTGGTTCCAGGCAGAATGATGGATGGAGCAGACCTCTGCTGCTTGTTACATTGGCAACCATGGCTAAACTAAGCCATCCATCTTAAAGTGTATTGCTGGGGTCTTAGGTAGCGCTGCTCCCTCCCTCCCTTGCTTCATAGACCAACACGCTCTGATGTCTTATTCTGCTGATATTGCCATTTGCATTCCTAAAATGAGAAGCATTCATTGATTAATTGCTGCAATTAATCAAATCATTCTTCCGTCACCAGTGGCAAGGTACAGAAATGAAGCCAGATTTTCATGCAGAGCTGTACTCTGTGAACAGGTGTTGATGAAGATGCATAAACTCACGCTCACGTGTCCATGGGTTGGTCTTTTAAAACGAGTAACTCATGTGTATAAATGGTCTTTGGGACATTTACCCAGAACTTACAAGAGTTACTTTTTTGTACTGCCATCCCCAGAGTCTCCCAACCATCATGGGTGTTGTACTTCAAAAAAGTAGTCTGAGAGTTATAGTCCAGAAGAGGAACTTTTCCAGGCTCCAAATTTACCAACTTTTCTTTTGGGCAGTGGCAGCTGGTGGTTTCCATATCAATGAGGTAGTGAATTATCTCAGTGAGGCAGTGAAGTATCTTAGGAACATGAAATCCCACCACCACAGAAAGGTAGTGCCATTGGGAGTGTCTTTAAATAGCAACATACACTAGTACATCTTCTTCAACATGCAGCCATGCCAATGTGTTTGATTACAACTCCCATCATTCCCCAGCCAGCACACCCAGTGGCCATACTAGCTTTTTCAGTCTTGCTCTTTGTTCCGTGTAGATGATCTTAATCCATGTTGTAAAGACTGACCCAAAGTCCATTTCTTCTAAAACTTTTATAATAAACTTCCATCTAATATTGTCAAAGGCTTGTATTGTATTGCTAGTATTGCCATACAAGCTTGAGATGGCTTGACACATCAGTAAGGCAATAGATTGGAGGTGGCTGTGCTATAGGTTTAAACTTTCAATCTCAGATCCAGGATTATTTGTGCCAGAGTTTTCATCACTGGTTTCATGTCTTTGCTCTAGCCAAAAAATCTGATCACTAAGAAGGAGCTATTGACTATGGATCCTGATACAGATGACAAACACTTGGTGTACGAGATAACAGGAAAACCAAAACATGGCTATGTAGAGAAGAAGTTACAGCCAGGGATACCAGTGACTACCTTTACACAAGGTAGGCAAGCAAACTTAAACAGCATATCTCCATTTTTTATACCACACCACCTTTCTTGGTCATGTTCCTTTTTTGGTATGGTGGAGGTCAACATGGGATGGACTTGGGTAATGCTGTGTATCATTATGGTTTCCCTCATCTGTTCCTCCTACATTCTGCTCACTGTGCTTCATGACAACAGAGCAGCGCTACAGTTTCCAGAATCCCTCAGCCAACGGGACACAGTGTATAGTCCTAAAAGGTGACTTTGCCAGATTTTGCAACAAACCAGTCCAGATTCAGATATTGACAGTTTTATGCCTTGGAGTGTGGTGGAGTCTCTTTCTTCGGAGGTTTTTAAACAGAGGCTGGGTGGCCATCTATTGGGAATGTTTTCATGGTGTATTCCTGCATGATAGGGGTTGGACTTGATGGCCCTTGTAGTCTCTTCCAACTCTATAATTCTATGATTTTCAATCCATTTTGTAATGATCCTTAACATGGAATGCACATTTTTTGTAGTTCCTATGTACTAAGTCAATCTTTTTACTACATTATGCACCCAAGATTCAATTCTTGGTCATTCCTAGCCAGCTCAGACCCTATCATTGTAGATGTCATGTTAGGATCTTTTGCCCCGGCATGGATTACTTCACATATCTTTGCCCTCAAAGGTTGAGAACTCATTGAACAATTTCCAAGCATCTTCCATTGGGTTATTTTGTAATTCTGATTGTTCATGCAGTGATGTAACGTTTTGTCTTAATTATAAACCAGATCCAGAAACTAGATCAGCATATAGGCTGTGCTTAGGACTTAAGAGGATACAAAAATGGTTAATTTAATTCCTGGATCAAATTAGCTGAAGAATCTCTTCCTAACAGAGGATGTGAATTTGGGATTAGTCCAGTATGTGTTACGTGAGGAGAGAACTCAAGAGACAGAAGACAGCTTTCAGTTTCTGGTAAAGGACAGCAAACCCAGCATGGTCACTGACAATACCTTCCATATCCAGTGGTCTCTTATCAGCTTTCAGCACATGAGGTAAGCAATTGTACCCTGCAATGGCCTTGAACATAATCTAAATTAATTATATTGCCCTTTAGAGTGCTAAAGGTACTAACAAATTGGCTGTCACTTATGTAATGTTTCCACCATCGACTGTGCTCTTGCCTCTATGATACCACTGAGCGTTTAAAAACAGCAAGAGGTTTGAATGTTACTTGTTTTTACAGACTGCTGTTTTAGCTGTTTGTACATTGCTTTGGTTGTTATTTTAATACAAAAAAGTTATCTATACCTATTTTCAATAAACACTTGTGCTTTGCGCTGTTGTCTGAAAGCAGAGGTGGAGATGAGGTTGCTAGAAAGACTTGAGGCTCAGTAGGTGAACAGCAAGGTGTCCCAGAGCATATGGAATGTATAAGGGAAAAGGCAAAAAGTGGGGAACATCCATTGAAGTCCACAGAAGAAGCAAGAGACACATCACCAAATGCTCAAAACATGGTAGTTTATTAGTAGATGCATTGATGCATTTGTACTAATGAGCTACCATCTTTTGAGCACCATGAGAAACATGTCTCTTCCTTCTTCTGGGGAACATTTAAGACAACCTGGGTACATATAGACAAGAAACAGGAAAGTGTAATTAGTAGAGTCTTCACATCTGAAGGATCAGAAGGAAGAGACAACTGAAACTGAAGAACTAGGGATAATGAGGCAGTCAAATATACACAGGACGTGGAATCAGAAAATGCATGTGTTGCTGGCATGAAGGTGAAGGTGGGCCAACAGACAGGATTGGGATGGGTAGCTATGTGTCGAAGAGGGCAAGACGTGGGTTGGGCTGAAAGAAGTAGAACTGAGTAGGCTATGGGGTGGGGTCTGAAGAGCAAGGCTCCAAAGTGTGCAAATAGAGAAGAAGGCAGAGGTGTTAAGAGTTGTGAGAAGGCCAAGGAAAAAGAAAACAAAAACAAACACAGGGCACAAGGGCTTCTGGGGCTGCAGTGTAGTGTAGGTCACTGTATGGAAAAAGGGGTTGATTTCTCCATTTTGCCATCACTGGACCACCCAAATCACTGGCTGCTGTTTCCTACATCATTTAGCATATTTACATGAGATGGGGGGATAACATACCATGTTCTAGCATGCATTGTTTAACCAGGCTAGTGTTGGCAGGAAACTTGAACAAGCAGTTGAAGAACTTGTAAGAAAACTTTATTGATGAATGTGACAGTCTTATAGCAGAGCAAGAAAGAACATAAACTAAAAGCTAGCAAGACATCAGTTTTACTTTAACTTATAAATTGTTATGCAAAGGGATATTGTAGTATCTTTGACACTAACTGAGAGAAAAAAGTTTGTAGCATAAGCTTTCATAGACTGGGTCTACGTCTTGCAACAAATCAGCAGATGATATGTTCAGATAACCCTCAAAACTACTAATTCCCTTTCAACACACACAAACGTGCATATCAACTTACACATACAACTCACATACTGTTATAGTGGCAACAAGTAGTACTATTTAATTTTTGTCAAACTGAACTTTATAACTTTGCTTTATTTTGCTTTCCTGGAATTGAATTAATCCAATTTGATTAATTGAATTGCATCTAATAAAGGCAGATTACATTCTTGACTAAATGAAAGGAAGATAGATGCATTGAGGGTTGATTAAATTGATATAAACTGCAGTTCAAAATCTAAATTTGCTAATCCTGGAAGTAATCAACTATGAATGTATTAAAGCAAGTGGGATATCAAGTCACAATTCAATGTGATTCATTCCTGTGTAATCTACATTCTCAGGGCTTCATCTTTTCAGTGACCTAAAAAGAACTAGAGGTGTAAAGATACTTGATAAATTCTTTACTGTCATAAATTTAGACTGTCTCAGTTCAATGAGATACCTCAGTGACAGATTTTGACACTCCACAAGATTCCTTGCCGCTGCCAGAGATGGAGAAAAGGCATGGGGGTTTTTCCTTATGAAAATCCCTGAAATTTGTGCAATATATCTGTGAACAAAATTAGGATCCTTACCCTTTGAGAAGCTAAGCACACCCATACAGAACAGGCTGCTGATTCACGAAACATAAACAACTCATCTGCTGCTTCTGAACTTTAAAAGTCTATGCGACAAAGCAACAGCCATTATCATTTGCACAATAATTTTATTGTGTTTGTGCAGTTTCTCTTAATTTGTGCGTGCGTGCAACACACACATACACAAACTCATCCTCATTCTCTTACCAAGAGCACCGCAAAATTCCTTATCCTTTTTTTGGTGGTGGTGGGGAATATTTTGCAGTCCTTCATCCTCATGTGGCCTAAATACCCTGAAGACACCAGACCCTGCCCAATCTTGGAAGCTAAGCAGAGTCAGCTCTGGTGAGTACTCAGATGGGAGATTGCCAGTGAACACCAAGTGCTGTAAGGCTATAGCCTTTCAGAGGAAGAAGCTGGCAAAATCACCTCTGAGTATTCATTGCCCAAGAAAACCCTATGAATTTCATGGGGTCACCATAAGTCAACAGGCAACTTGAAGGCACGTACATATACCCATCCTCACATATGAGAGTGGGACAAGCAAATGCTTGCATTCTTAGTCTCTGACTCTTTCTTTCCAGCTACAACGTCAGTGAAAAGGCTGGCTCCATTAGTGTCACAGTGAAGAGGATGGGTAACCTCAAACAATACGCTATTGTTCTGTGTCGGACTGAGCAGGGAACTGCTACTTCCAGTTCAAGTCTGCAGCCGGGAGAACAGGACTACGTTGAGTATGCAGGCCAGGTAAGCTCAATAAATATATAGGTAAGAAGAGCCTTTAGAGTAGCTTGATCTGTACTGTTTTAAATTAAGAGAGAATGACTGGCTGGATTTGTCAACAAACTGGGGAAAGCTTCAGTAGTAAAACCTCTTATTCTTACAAAGCATGCAGGAAAGGATGTTGAGGCAAGAGATCAGAGTTAAGAATAGCAGCTCAATGACACTTGCTTGGCTGTTTCTTCTGACCTCCCCACCACCACACCATTCCTCTCTTAGCTTTGCATATACCACACATCTTATCCTATTTCCCTGAATTGGCCTTTGTCCTTCTAATATGGTGGAGGATGTTATACCTTTTCAAGTAGTCAGTTGACACGCCAGTATGTGGAATGGGGATGCCATCTGGTCCCTTACTTCAGGCAGCAAAATGTTTTGGGCCAGCTTAGGGAGGCAATGTTCTGTTGTGCAAACAAAGGAAGAACTCCATGGTTCTGGTGTCAGGAGGCTTTCTAGACCCTGCCAGTCACAAACACTCTTGTTGCATGCTTCTCTTCCTCTTGCACCTGAAGAGAGTTCTGTGCATGCATAATTACTGGAGCTCGGTGTCCTTAAAATTCCATTCTCAGACCACGAGATTGCCAGGTCATGCTTAAGAGTCCCTGACCTGCCAGTGGTTTGCTTTAAATCAAGGTCAGATACATCTCATTGGGAAAAGGAACCAGATGTTGAGATGGGGTTTAAAAAACAAAGCAGGATGTGGAATGGCTTTGGGAGTTATTAGGCTTGTGTTGGGGTGTGTGGATAAGAGAGAGATTTTGCTTCTGTAGCACATTGGCCATAATCCCCATTCCAAAATAATATCTCACAGCCCTAGAGTTGTTACTATGGTCGCTTCTGCACTAGAGTGTTATAGCGCTATGATTCCACTTTCAACATCCTGTGGAATCCTGGGGTTTGTAGTTTCGGGAGGGGCTGCTGGCCCCTCCCGAAACTGCAAACCCCAGAATTCCATAGGATGTTGGAAGTTGAATCATAGCGCTATAACACTCTAATGTGGAAATGGCCTATGTTGCCTTCAGGTCAGAAGTTGGCATCCCAAGTTAAGATATGAGGCAATCTGGCTCCAAAAAGTGTTTTTATACCTCTGCCATTGTACACTCCTGCTGATGCTCACCTCTTCCACTGTGCAGGTGCAGTTTGATGAGCGGGAGGACACTAAATCATGCACCATCATTATAAATGATGACAATGTCTTTGAGAACACTGAGAGCTTCACTGTGGAGCTTAGCATGCCAGCCTATGCTTTGTTGGGGACCATCACTGAGACCAAGGTCTTCATCAGTGATGAAGAAGATGAGCCTACCCTCCAGTTTGACAAGAAAGTCTACCGTATCAGCGAGAGCGCTGGCATCCTGGCTGCCCCCATTGAAAGAAAAGGTTGGTAGAGCAGAGGAAGGAAATGAACAAACCATGGGCTGCAGGTAGTCTACTAACACCTCTTAGCTCTAAAATTGTCAAAAGAATAAAGCAGCCTAGGGGTGTAAGTGTCTATTTTAGCACAATTTAAGGCGCTCCCTCACCTTTTTTGGGGGGCCTCCAAATTGATATTTAAAAAAATGGGAAGCATTATTTTTTGGCTATTTCTGGTTTTGAAGAAAGGGGCAAGTGCAGGCTGTGAAGGTCCAAGGGGAATGAAAATCATCGAACCATAGAGTGAGAAGAGATCGCAAGGGCTATCTCGTCCGTTCCCCTGCCGTGCAGGAATACACAGCTAAAGCAGTCCTGAGAAATGCCCATCCAAAATGGGACAGAGGTGGTCCATGGGTCCACTACTGTTGCTCATCCCTACATTAGAACTAAGAAAACTCAGACAAGTTCCTTTTTGGACAGTGACTCACTACTCACCATGCTGGTTGGGAGATTCTTGGAGTTGTAGTCCAAAAAAGTAACTTACCAAGCTCTGCAACAGGTTATCTTTTAACTCTTCCAATCTGTTTATCAGTATTTAGCCTGAACTGTTAAATTGTCAACCTACTCCCTGTTCATATGTGCATTTGTCTTAGATGCTTGAAAATGAAATGGTTTAAAGGTAAAGTGTAACCTTTAAACTTTGTCTTCAGCTTGATGCATCATGTAATCCATAACACTTTGTGGTTGGAGGTAGTTTATCAGAATTGTAGCACCACAATTTTCCTGTGCTGGAGTGGAAAATACTTTTGAAAAAGAAGCATGGAAAGGAACTGAACAAAGAAAAAGACCAAACATTGTAAGAGATCAAACAAATATTCCATAAAGGATTTCAGTATGCTATACTGACTTACACATGAGTATGTCTGGTTGACTTTGGTGTAGTTTACTGCTGGCAGATTGGTATATGCTTGCACTGAAAAACCTAAAAACAATTTAAACTAAAGCCTAACAATAAGAAATACAAAGACAGAATGCAGATTTACAACAAAAGCTAAATAAAAGCAAGCAGACAATAATATATCACAAAAGGTGAGATCTCTTATCTAACAATTAATTAGCAACTCATTTCAAGGCAAGTCAGAAAACATAAGTAATTATATGTTAGTCAATGCATTAACTGTCTGACCAGAGCTTAGAAACATTACTTATTTGGGCTATAATTCCAAGAACCCACAGCCAGCATGGCTAGTAGTCCGTGGAACCACATTCAAAAAAAGTAACTTTTGTCAGCTCTGGGTTAGACTCAGTACAAAGGAGAATAGAAGAATGTCCACTTTGGGGCACAGGAGACTTATACTAGGTGGATTTGTCGATCAGTACAGTTTTAATTTAGAAAATAACATCTGTATAACTCAGCTTTGTTGTTCCAATATAGGTGACTCTAGCAGTATTGTGTCTGCAATTTGCTATACTGTCCCCAAGAGTGCTAAAGGCAGCAGCATGCACTCCCTGGAGTCTGGTTCGGATTTTAAGTCGAGGGGAAGGTCCAACAAGAACCGCATTGTCCTTGGGCCAGGTGTCACTATGACTACCTGTGATGTGAAGCTGATTGATGACAGTGAATACGAAGAGGAGGAAGAATTTGAAATTGCGCTTGCTGATGCGTCAGAGAATGCACGGATAGGAAGCATAGCTTCAGCCAAGGTTATGATCAGTGGGCCCAATGATGCCTCAACAGTGTCCCTTGAAACTGCTACTTTTACTGTCAGTGAAGATGCAGGTGAGATATAACAGTTATTTCACCCTTGCAGTTTTTCTTTAGGGTTTTAAGAAAGGCTTGGGAACATTGCCTTTTTTGGACTTCAACTCCAAGAATTTCCAGCCAACGTTGTCAGTGTGTGGCTTTTAAATGATTTTAAATTGTTGGATGTAATGATTTTTAATTGTTTTTTAAATTTTTACTGTTAAGTTTTTAATTGATTCTCTTTGAGAGCTGCCTTGAATCCCGCTCTGGGAGATAGGTAGCATACAAATGAATGAATGAATGAACGGAAGGAAAGGAAAGGAAATTGGCTATGTTGACTTAAGGACACAGGCTTTTGTGGTCCAAAGAGTAACTTTCCCAAGCTCTGGTTGTAGCCGTTATGTTCATTTTCAAGGCACTTCTGCAGAGCACATAAAACCACAGCTAAAATGTTAAGGTACAACATTTTTTACCACCTAACACCTGGCTGGCTCTTGTAATGACCAGTTAACTGAAGGAACATATGTATTAATCCAGTGTTCTGAGACTATGTTTTGAAGTTGCATTTATAGCACCTATTTACTCCTGCATAAAGGATCAAATTCTCTTGCTTTCCAGAGTGACTTTTTTATATAGCCATCCCTCCACATTCACAGGGGTTAGTAGTGCAAGACCCCCACAAAAGTAGAAAAGCCATGAATGTCTCTAGCCTCCCAAACCATGAAAAAGTATGATCCACAGATTCAACCCACCATGGATTCAAATGTACAGTGCATAATATGTCTGAATCTGCGGTGGGTAGCAGTGTGGCTTACAGAATTGACAATAGGGTGGTTTGGAAAATGTTGATGCTCTTGATGATCCAAAAGTGGTGATTCCTCTTCAGTTGCATTAAACTGTAAGTTCCCTGGAAGTAGAGAACTAAAACCAGAGGACAAGGTATGAGTTGGGAACCTTCTTCCCTAATTTTATATCATTTCCATTTCCCCAGGTTTTTAAGGGATACAAGTCACAATGATCTTTGTCCCACTGTGCTGTATATATATTTTTAAGGATTTTGTTGCTGTTGTTCATCAATCTGTCTGTTCTTCCTTACAGGGATTATTGAAATTCCAATTACTAGGCATGGTCCTGATCTCTCAACCCCTACCTCGGTGTGGTGTGCCACTCGGACATCTGATCCACCGTCTGCCACGCCAGGGATTGACTATATACCGAGCTCCAAGAAAGTGGAGTTCCGCCCAGGAAGAATTGAGGAGGTATTGCTACTTTTCTTGCTTTTACAGAATTACTGGCACTGTGCGGTGAAACTAGGCCTCCTATATAGCAGTGGTGGGGAAAGGGCAGCATGTAGCCTGCATGTGATACCAAGCCCCATTTTTGTAGCCCCCCCAAAGTCCCCTTGGTGGAGGTGCCAGATTGGATCTTGGACTGGGCTCCTGTAAGATTAATCTTTAACAGAACTTGGAGCAGGACAAGAAATTATAAAGCTCCATCAATTGGTACAAAGCTACCTCCTTTATCTTCCAAACCCCAAATTTTAGCCACAACCATCCCCTCTCAACACAGCTGTTGCCTTGCCAATCAAGAGTGGGAGAAAAGGTCACCAAAAAGCCCCCAGTTCTGTTCTTGTCGCCAGATTCATGTGTGTCCAGAGACAGGAGCAGAGCTGGGTTCTTCTTCATACCTCCCCACCTCCACCAGCAAGGCAACAGCCATGTTGAGAGGAAACAGCTGCAGCTGTAAGCTGAGGTTTGGAAGGTGAGTGTGTTACCACACTCACTATGTCCTGAGGAGCATAATTATCTTATATCAAACATAGTGAGCCATAGAGATCTACTGGAAGGACACGTAGGCAGTAGAGCTATGGATATCGATCAAAGGGTAGCCCTGTTTTCTGTCACACATCCTAGATGGATCTCGGAATGGTTCTCACAGACCATTTGAATGGATTTTCAGCAATAATAGCGCCAATAGGAGACAAGAGGTCTCTGGGATCAAATTAACATTTCAAACAACCAGGAATGTTACACTTTGGAGGCATGCATCCCCAGATGAGAAAGTCATCTTGCAGGGAACTACAAGGATGCCTGGCTGTATCTTCTTTGAACTACAAAGCTGAGATCCATCTTCATAAAAATGCAGCCATCTGGTCCCTAGGACGTGTTCAGCACTTTAACTAGAACCCCTTTCTCTCCTCCATTTCGGAGTTCTCTCAGACTTGCAAGGAGTTTCTTTGCTAGTGGAAAGCTCCCCTCAGCCCCTCCCTTAGGTTGAGTTGGGGTCTTTGCTTGTCTTTTCCCAGCCGAAGACTTCTGGATTGGTACAGTATTACCCAAAACTCCTATGTCTCTCTCTCTCTTAATTTTCACCTCTTTCTAAATTTCTGTAGTCGTGAATGCTTGTGGGAGTGAGTGCGGCGGAATGACTATATGGATTTTAACATCTATTTCAACAAAATACTTAAATTTGAACAGTTAGTCTGATTCTCTGTGATCCAACTCTGTAAAGCTGGGCTCAAGATCCTTAATTACCCTGCCTCTTTGCATTGCTACAGCAGTGTTCATAGCTAATTTTCCCCACAAGTGATAATTTTGACAAGTGTTGGGAATCCTCCTAAGAGACCCCCAGCAAGGAGGGTAACAAGTGAGGATAGCTACTTTCATCCCACTTGGCAGATCTTTATGGTCCCTCATCCTACTCCAACCTCTGTTAAGAATTAATGTTAAAGAAGCTCCATCCTGGATCCGGTTAGGCAACCTTATCCCTTGATGTCCCCTGAAGCCTCTCCACATTTAAAAAAACTGCTAATTTGCAGACCTTTTTTCCTACCGGAAAAGTACCTGAAAACCACCCAGACAAACCACAAATGCAGCAACTCAAATTTTTGCTACCTCCCCTCGTATGCCCAAACCACTGAAGCCTTTTTTAAAAAGTGAAAATTGCCCAGTATTTACTGGAAGTCGACCAAAATGGCAGCCAGTTGTTGCTATTTCTGCATCTTATTTAAGCTCCAAAATATTGATTTTTCTCTTACCATCTAGAACACTATCTTCCCTCCTTTCTCTGTTTCTCTCTCTCTCTCTCTCTCTCTCTTGCACAAACACACACACAAAGTTGATGGAATTTATATATTAAGAAGGTAGGTCTTTTTATTTCTTTTATCTTTGTCAGTACTGCACCTTGACAATCTTGGATGATGCACAGTACCCAGTGATTGAAGGGGTAGAGACATTTGTAGTCTACTTGAGTTCACCACAAGGAGCTGAACTGGCCAAGCCTTTCCAAGCAATAGTGGCTATTAATGACACCTTCCAAGATGGTAAGTGGGTTTGTGAATCACTACTTAACTCTGTTGGTAAAACAGTTTTCTAGAAAGTTGATGACTTTCTAGAAAGCTTGGGATGGATGACATGAAAGTACACAACTGCTTGAAACACTTATGTGTACTGGCTCCCCTGTTATTTTGCTGCCTGAGGTGAGCACCATAGTGGCATCCTCTCCATTACATGTACAAAAGCCAGCTGGACTGGCAATGGAATCTGGTGACATGACGGCATAGTCTGCCATATCTAAGCAGCAGACTTGCTTAAGGGCTATATCATTGTTCCAGAAGAAAGGAAAATGGCCAAATATCTTAGGAGGTATGGTTTTTGGGCTGCTGCAGCAGCTCTCCAGTATCTGCCATACAATGCCAAGGTGGTGGCAGTGCTGGAGCCACCATTAAGGTGGTGGCAGCGCTGGAGCAGATCTAAATCTGAGACCCTCTTTGTGCACAAATGTGACCTATTCTAGAAGTGGTTGCATAGAAATTAATTAAATAAATAAATAAAGTCAAAGTAGAATAGGCAGCAGCACAAAAATCTTTACATGAGAATCCATATTCAGTCCTGCAACTTCAGTGAGGCTAAGACACTGACTTCATGCATTTTGACTCAGGGGGTTGGATTTGATGGCCATTGTGGTCTCTTCCAGCTCTATGATTCTATGACAATTACTCACGTAAGACTCAAACTACAGATGATAACACAAATGTTTGGAGATTCAGAAGTGACTGTGAAAGAAGAGGAATGGATAACAGCTTTTTCTTTCAGTACCAGGCCCATAGCCATGAGAGGCCTGGAACAATTACACCAATTAAACCATTGATAATCCATCCTTGCTCCATGCAGTTGCCTCACTACATAATGATAGGGTCAGTCCTGCTCCCTGACTATGGAGAGTTGGGACACACTACAAAATATATTTGTCTGTCTGTCTGTCTACCTATCTAGTAAGTAGTATGTATTGATATGTAGATAATTGCTTGTGGCCATTGTACACGGGCAAGGAGCCATCTGGTTGACAAAGCTTTGTAAACTACCCAGCTTATAGTGACAGTATTCTCCAACTCTAAAACTATAGCCAAGGAGAAACACATTGATTTACTCAGGTGCCAGACTTCTGATTTGCACTCAGCTACATTGTGCCCTAAAGCAGACTTTCGGTCTGATGGATTATATCAGCTCCCTGGCTGGAACTCATCCTGTTGCTACAGCAGATATTCCAGTCATGTATGTGCAACAGATACTCGAATCCACCTTTATTGGGCCAAAGAACGAGGCGCAAAAAAGTAGGCAAGCTTTCAAGATCCTCTAATCTCTTCATCAGGCAGGATGTTACAAGAAAGAAAGGAAGGGAAGGGGAAATTTGATTTGTTGTTGAAATCTTGGTGTGTTTTAATGAAGTTCTGGGGTTGAAGGATGGAGGATCTGCCAACGGTCGGATGAGGCTGTTAACAGGTGATGGTTTCAGCTTTCACTTGCTTTATCTGCTAGGAATTCTGAGAGCAAGAAAAGCAGAAAAGTGTGATTCATTTTTCAAAATATAAAATCCATCTGTAAATTCTCTGCAGATACTGTAAGCATGTTGTTCCTTTGAGCACGTCATGGACCTACAAAACTTGTACCATTGGGGGTTTTGTTCTTTTGCCCTCTGCAGTACCAAACATGAAATTTAGCAAAGATTTGTACCCTGTGAAAGAGAAGGATGGGATCCTGCATGTTCCTATTATCCGCACTGGAGACTTGAGCTATGAGTCCTCTGTGAGATGTTATACCCAGAGTCAGACAGCAAGGGTCATGGAGGACTTTGAGGAGAGGAGAAACACCGAGGAATCACGTGTCATTTTCCTGAAAGGGGAGAAGGTGAGTGACTCTACCTACCAAAACAATAAAGCTTAGGAAAGGTTTCTCAAATGCAGCTCCCACAGTTCCCCAGCCTGCAAAGCCATTGATCAGGTTGTCTGGGAGGTTCTGAGTTCTGACAGGTTATACCCAAGGGGAATGTAGTCACCAAGAGTAAGATAGGTTCCCTACTCCCAGGGGATCTTGGCTAAGTGGTACTTTTGTTTAATGCATTCTTTCCAGATAGCCACTGCCTGTTTCATTCTACCCCCTCCTCCTAAATGTGCTATTTAATGCACATTTATTTTTTCTGCTACATTATGTCAGTGCCTGTGGTAATTTGCACAGTCGAATAATGTATAATAATGTAGTCCATTGAAAAGGATACATCAGTGAGAATTAGGCCCAAATGACCTTTAGTATGTTCTATCATTATTAAGCTAGCCATAATCCTTCTACAGTTGAGTGGCCAAATTAGAGACATACCCATAGTCTTCTGGATCATCACTATGGATCATTCCCTGTGATGATGTTACAAGGAACAATTTAGCTAAATTAAGCAAGTCCCCTCTTTTGTGTTCCTCTAGCATTGGATGTATATCTGGCGGGGATATATGAAAGGACCTCTTTAGCAGTTGCTCTGGGACCCTCCTACCTAAGAAGGACCTTCTCAGTCCCTTTATGATGATCTTGGCTATGACATTTGTGAATTCTTTTCTGTTTTAGACAGGCACTTGGTCTGCCTAATTGGGTCTTCCCTAATCTGTTGCCATCCAGATGTGCTGGATTCCCATCATCCAGTGTGGACATTGGTCTAATTTCTAATTTTAGCTCTCCTAGCACATTCTCTTTTGATGGAGAAATGAGTGTATCACACCGGATTTGAATTTTCAAAATTTCCATTGTGACACCTTGGCTAGAGAATTCCCTAGTGCTGGAAATTTAATTGTTCCTGTCACTATTATCATTTAGGCAACAACTGAAAATGTACCTGTTTGTGTAGTCTTTCCAGGAATAGGCAAAATGAGTTTCTTTGTTCCCTCTTTGGTGATCATTTTAATGCATTTTATTACAACCTGTGATTTTTCAGATTACCATGTTAATGGTACATTTTGTAATGTGATTTATGAAAGCTGTTAGCCTCTCTATCCTCTTTGTGAAAAAGGGCAGGATATAAACAAACAAAATATTATTCCATAATTGCCAGTCATTTTTATCTAGCTCATTTTAATTCATTTTGTCACATAAAGTACTTTTCTTGCTTTTATTTCGTATTGCTGATATGTTTTTTTTATTATTTTTTCATATGAGCTATTTTGAACATTTCAAAAGAAAATAAAGGTTATAGTAACTTTAAAAAAAATAATCATAGAGATTGCCTTCTAGTCTTGAATTGTTGGTATCCTTGGCTTTAGGTGAAGAACTGCACTGTCTTTATCAATGACGACTCTGCATTTGAACCAGAGGAAAAGTTCCAGATATATCTGAGCCACCCACTTGGAAACCACTGGAGTGGAGCTATGATTGGGAAGAACAATGTGGCCACGGTTGTCATCTCCAATGATGAAGATGGTAAGGGAAACTATGCAAACTTTAAAAATATTTGAACCCCTTTCCAGATCTGAAACCTACATTTGGACCTCAACATAGAACTTGCATATAACTTTCACCTTCTTGTATCTCCCTGTTTCGTTTAATGGGTTTTGAATGAACATATGAATACAGAGTTAGACACACACAGGGGCAGTGTTCTGAGATTCATTGAACCTGAAGATTTTGCTAAGCTATCGGCTAAGGCAGAGCTAGGTTGGTCTGGGAAGGGCAAAGATCCTCAGCCACAAGCCAGTAAGGGGTGCCCCTGCATACCTGCCTTGCCCTCCCAATTCCTGTCATAGAAGAAGGAAGAGAGGAGAATGACAATCACAACAGTAATTTCACTCATAAGCTAGTGAGAGGAGGAAGGAGGTAGGGGTGACGTGGAGTCTGGCTACAACTAGTGGAGGAAAGGCACTGCTGGGTAGGGGAGCCTAGGAAAATCACTTAGCTGACATTGTAGCTCATAAATTTCCCTGCTTCCTTCAACTAGTGATGCCATCACTCGCTTCGAAGTAAGATTAACCTATTTCTCCACCATGCATAATTTAATTTTGTAAATCTCTGTCATCGTTTTCCTTAATGGTTAGACTTTTTTTAAGTTAAAAAAAAATCTCAAATACTTTTTAACTTTAAAAAGGTCACCAGTGTTCTTTTGTCTCAGTCTTAGAATAACCCTGAATTCGATAATTGCGGAAAAGGGGGTATATAAATATTCCTGGCTTGAGCTGGTGTAATGAATCAACTGATGGTTTAAGTTTTTTGCACAGCTGTCAAGCAGTACGGCTGCATACTGAATTTTGTCATGAAATTAATCTTTCAACTTGTTTCTCAGCTCCCAGCAATGGTCACTTTTAAGAAATTGCACAGTCCTGTACATGTTTACTCAGAAGGAAGTCCTACTGAGATAAGCAAGGCTTGTTGTTGTTGTTGTGTGCCTTCAAGCATTTCCAACTTATGGCGATCCTAAGGTGAACCAATCGCAGGGTTTTCTTGGGGCTGAGAATGCATGACATGCTAATGGGTTTCCATGGCCAAGCAGGAAATCTTACTTCTTGGTAATAAAGCATGGGACTTCAGGCTATGTTACAGTGTTTGACAGATAGTTGTTGATACAGGGTTCTTCTCGTTCCATGTTTCCAGCCCCCACCATTGAGTTTGAAGAAGCTGCCTACCAAGTCCGTGAACCTCCAGGGCCTGAGGGTGTTGCTTTCTTAAATGTCAAGGTGATCCGGAAGGGAGACCAAAATAGGACTTCAAAGGTTCGCTGCAGCACCCGCGATGGATCAGCCCAGTCTGGAATCGATTATTATCCGAAGAGTCGAGTCCTCAGGTTTAGCCCCGGTAAAGAAAGTAGATGTGATGAACTGGAGCAGCTCTGGATGTATAGTAATAGACATTTTTCACAGACAAAAAAGCATGCTTGTTGCATGCTTTACTGGGTTTACTTTGTGCCATATGGGGGTCAGTAGAAGTTAATATCCAAATGCCTAGGTACAAAGTAAGAAAAGTACATAAAGCAAATAAAAGTAAAAGTGCCAGACTTTTGAATAAACTCACAGTCAAAGATTTAGCTAGCTGCTTTATAAATCTGTGAAATTTGGCTCCAGCCTTTCCTTTTCTGCCTCTTTGTTTCCTCACAGTGTGAAATTGTAGACTGTAAGCTTGCCAGGGCAGAGATTAGAGCTGTCCTGTACTCTGTAAAAATACAATAATAAATAAATAACTAGAGCTTTGTGAAAGTTACTTTTTTGTCTGCTGGCTAGGAGATTCTAGGAGTTCTGGGAATTATAGTCCAAAGAAGAGTCTTTTCAAAGCCCATCTATGTCCACGGTACTGATACTGCCCTGATTCTGTATCTCATCTCCCAAGTTCATATAACACATTGGAGATGATCACACAGTTGTTACAGTGGCATTGTAATCCTACGCAGGACTACTCAGAAGTAAGCTTCCCAGCCCAAAGCTGCCCCATCCAATCCTCTTGGTTCCCCTGCTCCTTTGGCTTCCTTGTCCTTGATGGTTTTTCATCCAAAATCCCTCTTCCCAGTCCCACATTGCAAGACATAGCCTCTGTTTTATTTGTGCAGTTCAAGGCCTCTCTGTTTCACCAGCTATTTTTCAAAAAGTCTCAATCCATAGAAACTCTTTCAGGCTCTACAGAAAATCTCACAAGACCAGCAGTTTTCTGCTTATCATAAAGAATCAAAATAGATATGCCTCTGAGCAAGAATATGGGAGGTATATGTTGGATCATAGATTTTTATTAAAGTCTGACAGGCACCATTAATCCTCACATGGCATCTGTTAGTAAATCTGCCAAGCAATCCATTAGATTGTGTGCTATATCTAAAAAAGGGGAGGGGGAGACTCTGTGACTAAATTATTAGAGCCAAAAAGGTTGAGATAAAACCTGTGTTTGCTTTTATCACAGCAGTTTAGCAGGTCTGACACTCAGTATTTCTTCACTAGAAGCATTTCAATTCCTCGTCCATGTCCTTTCATGCAGGTGTGGATCACATCATATTTAAGGTGGAGATCATGTCTAATGAAGACAGGGAGTGGCATGAATCGTTCTCACTGGTATTAGGACCAGATGATCCCATTGAAGCTGTCCTGGGGGAGATCACCACTACAATAGTGACCATTCTTGACCAAGAAGCAGCTGGGAGCCTCATTTTACCAGCCCCTCCTATTGTAAGTTCTTTAACCTGAGTGATCAGCTGAAACCTAGTTCTTATATGCTACTTTTTGAGGTGACATAAGCCTGGCCTAAATGCATATTAGAATGAAATGATAGGGACCATACAATAGGGAGTATCATTTCAGACTGCAGTTGGGAGGAGTCTTTTTTTCTCCATCTAAATACAACTGTCTAAATACAAAAATGGCACAAAAAGAGGAGCACAAAGTAGCATTCATCCCTGATGTGCTAGATTTCTATTTGCAGCGTGCTTTCTTTTTAAAATAGTGAACATCACTCAAGAACTTAAAGAGTGTTGTGACACCTTACAGACTGAAGTCTCTTTCACACTGCACAATTATAGCACTTTGATGCTACTTTATCTTTCATGGCTGTATCCTGCAGGATCCTGGGATTTGTAGTTTGTTAAGCACTAGAGCTGTCTGTCAGAGAATTCTAAATATTTCCAAAATTATAGATCAAGGATTCCACAGGTGGAACCATGACAGTTGAGTGGTATCAAGGTGCTATAATTTACTTCTTTTAATTAAAAGTTTATTAAAGTTTTAAGCATGAACACTGAAAAGATAATCAAAACAATACATTGAAAAAGAACAAAAGAAAAATAATTAAACTAGGAGTTATATACACAATTACAGATCACCTTAGAATTATTAAACAAAAAATAAAACATATTTAAACTCAACTAACAAAGTTAACTAAAATAAATTAAGAATAGATTTCAACTAATTAGAAATGGTTCTCGCCCTTGTTGCAAACAGCTCCTGCTTATATAATTGTACTTAACTTGAATTCATTACTTAAAATTTGTTGTTCATTATCATTATACTCATTAACTATTACAAATTCTAAATTTCTTACTTTTCTATTTTATGTTAAATATCATCATTATTAGTTACTATATTATTTAATTCCATATATCATTAATCAATCCTCAAAAAGTTTATTACCTCTATTTAAATGCACCATACTTTTCTTAATAAAATTAAAATAGCAACAACCAATAATCTAATTTAGTTTTCGTAATACCTTGTCATGATAACAATAGCATTAAAAGTGAAAGGAACAGTTATATGCAAGTTCAAAACTCAAAGAACATCAATTCACACTCATTTTCCCTTAGATAATCCATTAAGAATCTCCATTCTGAAGTGAACTCTTCATCAGAATTTCCCTTTAGTTTAGCTGACAACTTATCCATCTCAACAATTGTCATCAATCTGTTGAACCATTCAGTCATTTTTAGGATCTCCAGTTTCTTCCAGTACTTTGGAAGACAAGTCTCACTGAAGTAATTTAACATAAATACTAAGTAATTTCAGTTGCTGTTTATCAATAGTGATATCATATCTCCAAATTCCTAATAAGTACATTTCAAAATTCAACAAGTTGACATTTCAAAATTCTTTGGACCGTATTCTGTATTTCCATCCAAAACTTTTTAGCCTTATCACAGATCCACTACAAAAATCTTGTAAGTTCTTGACATTTCGAATAACTATCCTTCATCGCATTATATATCTTTGAGAGTCTCTCAGGTGTAAGATACTAGCAAAACTTCATTTAAGACCTAACAAATTTTATTTGGCATAAGTTTTCATTGACTCCTATCCATTGTAGTCCACAAAAGCTTATGTCACATACCTTGCTAGTCTTTATGAAGTGCCACAGTACTCTTTACTGGTTTTGCTGCAACAGACTAACATAGCTTTTAACTTCATTTCGTTTTGTAATTTGAATCCATTGATTCATGTTCTAGTCTCTGGAGCAGCAAAAAACAAGCTTCCTGCATCTTCAACATGACATCCCTTCAGATATTTTAAGAGAGCTGTCATGTCATGTTAAGATGTAAGTCTTCCACTATCTAGCTAGCAGAGCACTCTGATATGTTAAAAATCTAGGAAGAATAAGCCTTTTTTTGTCTGTTTTCTTCTTTTTTTTAGTTTGATAGAAAGGATAATTTAAAAAGAAATGAAAAATAGAGAATAATATTATTTTTTTCTTTTTTCTTTTTGAGAAAGGAATGTTATTGGACAATAAAATTTTATGCTGGTTCCTTCATGTGTGTGAAGTCTTTTAACTATTTGGGCTTTATAAGCTCAATGGAGGGAGGGGAATGTATTATTGTTATTTGTATTTGTATTTGTATTTGTCTATTGTTAGATAAGGTCTATCTTTTTCTCTCTCCTTTTTTCTTTTTGTTGCCTTCTGTCTTTCATTTGTATGCAATAAAAACAACTTTAAAAAATGAGAAAGATGTAAGTCCTAAAAGGCACAAGAAGTGTAATAGGTCCCTTTTCTAGAGTCCCAGTTCTTATTTCGTCATACCTGCAGGTAGTTACACTCTCAGAATATGACCATGTAGAAGAAGAAACCAAAGAAGGTGGAAAGAAGTCCCCCTCTCCAGGGTACCCACTGATCTGTGTGACTCCTTGTGATCCTCACTTTCCCAAATACTCGGTTATGAAGGAGCGCTGCAGTGAAGCTGGGATCAACCAATCATCCATACAGTTCAGCTGGGAAGTGGCGACTCCTACTGATGGAAATGGGGCCAGATCCCCCTTTGAAACAATTACGGACAACACTCCGTTCACCAGCGTCAATCACATGGTAAGTACGAAGGCACAGAACTGGGCAACATGAGCAGCAGAACTATACGGAGTGGGTTTTACTGGGCTGCACCTTGATAAAGTGGGAAGCTGGATGCTATAATGAAGGAGAAAGGGTCAGGCAATATGCAGAAATGCCTTCCCAGGTATATATTGTTCACTATACACAGTGAACTAGAATGCTGGAAGGAAAAATAGACAAACACATGGACATGAGTGAAATTACACCTTCATGCTATCAACTTCCCAGACCTGGAACTAAGTATGTAACTCAGCTGAAAAATGGAGAACTATAAATTGCACATGCTCCTCCTGTTTATCTCTGCTTTTATTGTGCTCCCATATTATTTCCTACCGTCGTCGATTGCAGACTGTAAGTTCCTTGGGGCAGGGACTAGACTAGTCTTTTTGAACTCTGTAAAGGCCTACGCACGTTTGGAATATTATATCTGGAAGAATGGCTCCTCCCATATGAGCGTGCTCTAGTCCAAAAGCTGAGTTGGAGGGTAAAAGAAGTGGGACTTTCTTTTGAGTGGCACCTTAACTGTGAGACTCTTTTGCTTGGGTCAGGCTTGCACAAATCTGTCTTGAGCTTCTAGTAGGCAAATAGCTTTCCGTATAGATTTAGTTTCTTAAAACCAGGGTGGCTTTTCCGATTGTTTTAAGTGCGTGTGTTTTTAAAAGCTGTTTTTAAGAAGTTGTTCTAGTCTGTTTTAAAATAGGGTTTTTCTTTCTTGTTTTATTGGTTTTTCTTTGCTGTATTTTGCATCAGGAGCCTGGCAAGTTTAGAGGTGGTAAACTAATATATGAACAAATAATAATGGTAAACAATCTCTATGCCCCACAAAATCTCCAGTCTTAGGAAACTAATTTACTAATACAATTAACATACAGTACAGTTAACATGCATTTCTCTGTAAACGTGCCTGTGCTATTGATGTAGCGTTAGGGAGTCTTGAATCCCTGAGGCTGAAAGTTCATAGCAATATTTCCTTTATCCAAGAGCCCACATCGGTTTAATGTTCCACTTCCATATATTTTGCCTCAAACCTGTTAGTTTTTTAAACTACAGCTCCCAGAATTCCCCAGCCCGCATAGTCCAAGTAACTCCTCCAAGATCTTGTTGGGCTGATGTGACAATTCAATAAGCTCTAGTTAGTACTTGGATGGAAGGCCACTAATGAATACCAAGTGCCATAGGCTATATTTCAGAGGACGGATCTGTCAAAATAACCTTTGAGTATTTCTTGCCTAAGAAAATCCTATGAAATCCATGAAATCACTGTAAGTCAGTAGGGAACTTGAAGGTGCGCGCGTGCACACACACACACACACACAGAGGTTTTGTGGGTATAAAGGAAAAAGTAGAGTCATCTGTTTCTCAAGGTAGTGCATGTTATGATTCAGCCCTTAAATCCAACATTTGTGTGTAATCTCTATATGGGAGACCAGCTAATATGTTTCGGCATATATTTCCCACCAGCACAAATTGAGTGCATTGTAACCATGTCTCTGGGTTTTTTTTTTAAAAAAGTCAAATTACACATTTGCTGTTAATGTAATGCTAAGATTTTCAAATGTGGAAAACAACAGGTCCATTTTGCTAATGCATATGATGGTTTTTTACTAGATTTCAATGGCAGATTTCCTTGGAGTGGCAGCTGTCTTTAAAATTTCCAGTTTTGAAAATGTTCCCTGGCTGTAATTTTCTAGCTTTTTGATATAACAACCTCAGTTTCTTTTGAAATTAGTTTGATACTACTTTATAATTGTGCTATGACTGACTTGGGTCCTTCTCTTTGGAGCGCAAGGAAAGAAATTTGCTTTGCTATCTGTATGACCACCCTTCAAATATTTGAAGATGGATATCATATCACCTTCTGATTATCTCTTCTCCATACCAAACATGCCCAAAAACTTCCACCTTTCCACATAAGACTTGATCTTCAGACATCTTGTTGTCTTTATTTCCCTCTTCTGGTCAAGTTCTATTCCAACATTGTCGCATTTGGCTGCAACAGCAATTCATGATCTCAGATTGAGTGTATTTTTTTTTTTTTTTTGGCCAGCTGTTAGTAATCATTTGGAGAAAGTTGGTGTGGTGTAGTCAGGTTTTGGACAGTTACGTTTAGGAAGGATGAATATAATGAGATAGTGAAGCCATCTATGGCCCTTTCCGCACCGGGGTATTAAAACAGTGCAGAGCGACCTCTGACGGAGGTCGTCTGCACCGTGGAGTGGATTGGGCGGACTACTTTTCGTAGTTCCGTACCTCAATCCGCTCCGAAGCGACCGGAACTGGCGGCACTGCGTGTTTTTTAAAAACCTCTTTTCAGAGGTTTTTAAAAAGCACGGAGCGCGCAGCCCCGTGCAGCTCCGTTGCCGCACTCCGGTGCAGATTTGCAGGCGCGCACTACTGCGTGCCTGCAGATCTACCGGGGGCGGGCTTCCGGCTGGCGAGCTTCTCCAGTTGGTGGAGAGCCTCCGCCAGCCGGAAGCCGCCATTTTGGACGCCGGAGGAGTGCGGAGCAGCGAGTTCACGCTGCTCCGCATGGCGATGGACTTACCCGGCTGCCGGTAAGCTCCGTTTCAGCTCGTTTTCCCCCGTTTCCCCCTCCACACGCGGAAAGGGCCTATATCTGAACAGTGAGACCCTGAGCATCATCCCGCCACTTCTTGGTTAAGTATGGCTTCAGTGTGTTATATTCCTTCTTTCTAGGAGTAGGGGTAAGAACCATGCAGATTTTCTTGGACGGTAAGTTCCAGGAAACCTAACCAGCATAGCCACTGGTGAGGGATGCTGTGAATTGCAGTCCAACAACATCTTGTGGGCCACATAATTTCACACCTCTGCTAAAAGTAATTTCCCAGGCTCAGAGTGTAGTTATTGCTGTATTGGACTGGGGCTCAAGAGATCCCTACTGCATCAGGAAATTCACTGGGTAACCTTCGGCTAGTCACTCTCGCATAGCATCTCTCTCAGCAACAGGGTGGTTATGAGGATAAAGTGTGGATGGGGAGAGCCGTATACATTGCCTTGAGCTCTTTGGAGGAAAGGTGGAATATAAATATGAGATATAAGTAAGTAAGTTGGTATATAAAACTCGAGACCTTAAAGCATGTCTTACTTCCAAACTGTGATCCCTCTGTGAGAGGTTGGCTTGCTGACAGTTTTTTCTCTGATTGGTTTCTTTTATATCATTATATTTCTGGGTTTTTGTTTTTTTGTTTTTTTTGTTTTTGTAAGAAAGGAATTGATAAGGCTCCTTGAATATCAACGGAATGAAAGGCAATGTCTTTTTACTCATTGGAGAAATAAATAAGGCGTAACTAATAATTAAGACTGTTGTCCAATATCAGGTTTTGGCCCTTGCCTGGCATCCTATTCTGCTTCTTTTATTTGTCTTCTTTGTTCTTCTCAGGTTCTGGACAGCATTTACTTCAGCCGACGATTCCACGTGCGGTGTGTGGCCAAAGCCGTGGATAAGATTGGCCATGCAGGCACACCACTGAGAAGCAACATAGTCACCATTGGGACTGACAGTGCCCTCTGCCACACGCCAGTGGTAGCTGGAACAGCCCGTGGCTTCCAAGCCCAATCGTTCATTGCCACGTTGAAGTATTTGGATGTCAAGCACAAAGAACACCCCAACAGGTAGAGGGCAAGGGGACACAAGAGCCAAATGGCAAGGTGGGCTTAGGAACATTCCATTTCCCAGAGCTTGGCAGAGTTACTTCTTTGGACTATAGTTCCTTGCCCTATTGGCTGGATGATTCTGGGAGTTATAGTCCACAAAAGTAACTTTGCCAAGCCCTGCTGCTACTTAATGATTTTTTCACAGAAGAATCAGGAAGTTAAAAAAAAGAATGAGCTGCATAGTTTGTGATTGTCTTGTTAATGCAAAGAGAAAAACTGCTTTCAAATCTTTTCAGCATTTTTTCTAATGCAGTATCTATTAAATGACACTTTGTGAAAACTTTTTTTATTTTACAGTAGTCCATTTCACTTTTTAATTGTAGCATTTCTAACAATTGAACATCTGGGCATTGTTAATTAGTTGATTTTTGGCTGAAGACAAAGAGGAGAACAAAAAGGGAAAATAATTTTGTCAACAAAATGTTGAGGAAAGTATGAGCCTAAATGTTTGTTAAATGTGTTAAATTTGCCTGTTCCATTGTTTGTGCAATGGGATACTGAATGGAATATTGAGAAACACTTGGGGTCTCATTAGGTGTTCACTGTATATTTGCAATATGTTTGCTCTGCTCCATCCATCTGTGCCCATTCTGTTGTTTCTGCCTCTTTGTGATGTTACAGGATCCATATCTCAGTGCAGATTCCTCACCAAGATGGGATGCTTCCACTCATCTCCACTATGCCGCTGCACAATCTGCATTTCCTCTTGTCAGAATCTATCTATAGGCACCAACATGTCTGTTCCAACCTAGTCAGTGTCCAGGAACTTAAAGGCATCTCAGGTAATAACCTTACTGGTATTTGCAACCCAATGCACGTACTTATTAAGCAGTAGTTTCTCTGCTGGCAGCCTGCAGGTTTGGCTTATGCTGAGAGAGCAACTTTAGACCCTAGACTTAAAGGTGTTAGCTGGAGCGAGGTGGGGTAGACTCCTTTGACAGTACTGTGCTTTTATTTCAATATGTTATAAGCCAGCCCTGCTGTGTCAGGGGACTCCTTATTCCTGTTCTGCTGAGTGGGGCCCAGGACCTATGCCCTAGTCTGAAGGCTCCACTGGCTGGATAATTGGATATGGGAGGAGCGGAGCATTCTGAGGCATTTTGTAAACTATACATCTCACAGACCCATAGCATCTGCATAAAGATACAGGAAAGCAAAGCAGTCTTCTGCATACACATGCACACACACTTATTCTTGAAAAGAGTTGCAGCGTAGCTTATGTAAGCTTCTAATTTCTCTTGCTGGATTTTAAAATGATTTCCTTTTGTGTAGGATTAAGGTTACTGTTCCTTTGTCATATGATAAAGGAGCAGCTCCTATTTCCTCAGCAGCAGAGAATCTTAAAATGGAATCCTTTGTTAGAAACAAGATTAAAGCATGAATTCATTTGACACAAAAGCATTGTTGGAAGCAGAGGGGGTAGGGACTGGCCTTGTTAGTCTCCTTGTTTGATGATTGACCAGTTTTGACATCTCTGCCAAGATTGTCGACTGGAGTCAGTCTCGGCCAGGTCCATCCAGGCTCTGTTTCTGCTCTGGGAACATCTGCAGGATTCGGATGCTGGGAATGGGTTCTGTGTGGAGTTTGTAGAGGGCAAATATTTACTTACCTGTTCAAGCATCAGATATATTTCGGCAGCAGACCTAAGGCAGCTTAAGCATAACATAGGAAGTGCTCAATGGCTTCCATTGCTTCCATCCCAGAAGCTGGATTCCTAGACGAAGTGACCTACAACAGTCTTGTTCTGGGCCCTGGGTATGATCGGCCGTACCAGTTTGATCCCAGTGTGAGAGAGCCAAAGACTATCCAGCTTTACAAACATCTGAACCTGAAGAGCTGCATTTGGACTTTTGATGCTTACTATGACATGACAGAATTAATTGATGTCTGCGGAGGATCAGTCACTGCTGACTTCCAGGTAACAGTCTTCATTTGGGGCCATTCCAGGTAGCTTTGAGTCAGGGAAAAAAATCATCTGCTGAGTTTCATAGACTCAGTGGGAAAGATGGCTGCAGAGGTGGGGAACTTTGGCCCTCCCAATGTTTTCAAAGTGCAGCTCCTAGTATCCCTGCTTACTGAGCATGCTGGCTGAGACTGATGGAAGTTGAAGTCAAACAACATCTATAGGGCCAAACACTTCCCACTCCTGTGTTCCACTCCTGAGTGGAAACATTAATAAGACTTGTTCAGCCAACAGTGGGCTGGATCCTAAGAAGAGTCAAATGAAGGAAATTCACAGAAGGGAAGTTTCCTGTCCTTTTCTCCCGCTCACCTTCTCCCCGTGAAAAGTCTCTGTAAAGGTTCAGATTCCCTCCTAAACAATGTTTCAGGAAGTTGAAGAGGCTAAAGTGGCAAGAGAGACTTGCACAAGATTCAGATATCAAGATAGTGGCAGCCCAAGACCCTTCTGCTGCTTGAGGTAAAAGACAAGAAAGTCCTTTCTCCCATGTCCCTCTACAGAAACTGACCAGATTGCCAAATGAATCTTTACTTGAACCACAATCATATTTGGCTATGGGGTAGTGGCCTGTGCTCCTGAGGTAGAAGGCCAGTTTTGGGGGACCAGGACAAATTGTGTGTCATACACAGCTCTGTCCTGCAACAGAGGAGGAGTAACCAAGGAGTCAAGAAGGAACAGCTAGCAGGCTGCGCCTGTATCCCCCTCCCTAATATCTGCCGTCTGAAGTAGCCATCTCATTCTGACAATAAAGAGGCAGCTTATCACAGAAGATACGTATTTTTATTTAGGTGTCTGTATAAAGTACAAAAAGAGAGAGAGAGAAGGAGAGAAGAAACTTGCTTTGGCTTTAATTAGGAGACCCTCATCAGCACCCAAGAACGAAGAAACCAAATTTGTGTTGTGGTGGTGGTGGCGTGCCTTCAAGTCATCTCTGACTACCACAGGGTTTTCTGAGGCTGAGGATATGTGATGCACTCAAGGTCAAACAGTGGCCAAGTGGAGAATTAAACCTGTTCAGACCACTACACTACACTGGCTCTCCCAAACCAAATTTACCCAATAATATTAAGAGGTTTTTTTCTGCCTATCACTTCAATTATAATAATTATCTGTTAAGAGGGAAAGACAGAAGGGCATGTGGGCATCTAGGCATGCTTGCTGTATTAATCAGCAATAAAGTAAATGGAGTGATTCTAGTTTTCTCTGATAGCTTCTAAATTTCCTCTCTCTTTCCATATGGGAAGAGGTAGCTTGGTACTGTCACATGGCAAAAAAAAAATGTACTGAAACAGATCATCACACTTGCCATTTGAAGGATAAAGTACAGTGTAACTGCAGTGTGGACTCTTGAGCCATTTCTGTTCCTTTTCAAAAGATTTTTGGAAGCCACTGTGACTCCATAACCAGCAAGACATAGGTTCTGCTGTTGACTTATGTGGTCTTTGTTTTGTGGCTCTCAGATCCCTAACTGGGTAGCTGTGTTAGGATGGAATAATGTGCTAAATTGAACTGACTTGAATATTAAACACTTCAGGAAAGCTTAATAATGTAAATATTGTAACTGGCTTTTTTTTCTTCTGTGTGTTGTTAGGTTAGAGATTCTGCTCAGTCCTTCCTGACAGTCCATGTCCCCCTGTATGTCTCTTACATTTATGTAACTGCTCCCAGAGGATGGGCCTCTCTTGAACATCACACTGAGATGGAATTTTCCTTCTTCTATGACACTGTTCTCTGGAGAACAGGTAAGTGGCCAGTTCCCCTTTTCCAGCCTTCTGATGTGATCTGAAGATGTGTGAGATACCTTCCCGCTGTGAAGCTAAGCAGATAAGAGTCTGATTATGATCTGATTATGATCTGGATGACTGATGGCTAAGAAACCTTCCTTTATTACTGTGAACTCCGTTGTGGAAGAAGTACAGGAAGTATATAAGAAGATCTGGAAATGAATTTTTGTTTGGGGGAGGTCTACATCTTTCAGAATTCTCCACTCAGCAATGACCACTATTCATGCTGGCTGGGGGATTTTGGGAGTTGTGGTTAAAAAGAAACTTTTCCAAGTTCTGCAATATAAGCCAAGCAAATGAGCTATACTAAACAGTGCGTGTCTATTCAGTCACTGTGTTCATTTTGGCTTACTAGGAAGTGTCTTTGAAATGATTTGTAGCCTAAATAAATAAGTGAACTTTGTCGGAATCAAACATAACGAAGTGGAAGAAGGAATATACTGATAGCAAGGTAACTGGAACTGCACTAGTGAAATAAAGCTGGTTTAGTTACTGCCGATTCTCTCTTCTTGCTGTGGCTGGTGCAACTTGATTCATAGTCCTTCATCACCTGGTTTTGTTGTCTCCTGCAGGTATTCAAACAGACAGTGTCCTTTCAGCCAGGCTGCAGATCATAAGGATCTACATCCGAGAGGATGGCCGACTGGTCATTGAGTTCAAGACCCATGCCAAGTTCAGAGGTAAGTGCTGCCACTTGGTTTCTGCAAGACTCTAGAGCTGAAAGCTTGTCTGGAAGAACATAGCCCTTTCTGTTCTGCCGTTCCTAGTACTTATGCATTATCACAGAAGTTAGGCGATGTTGACTGCAGATTTTGTGTGCTGGAAAAAAGGCACTCTCCATATGCTCAAAGCCCTCTTTAGTAACCGTTCACTTGTCCTAAGGTAATACCTTTGAACTCTTAGGTGGCCAAGAGGCTACATTTTGTTGAGGTAAAGTTCTGGAAGTAACAAGGTAGGAACGCAAAGTGATGAGTCTGAACATGGGGACTTCATAATGCTGGCATGTCCAAATAGAGAGGTCAAAAAGCAACGACCATTTTCTTGTTTTTCCCATCCTTAGCGTATTGTCAATTCTCCATTGTGACTTTGGGAAACTGGTGCAGAAGATCCAGTTTATTTCCAGAACAGGCTCAGAGCTCACCAGGAAGTGACATCACATGAGTCCATTTTGAAAATTCTTCTGCCCTTTCCAGAAGTCATAGCAGCAAACCACATTTTGATTTGGTGGAGCTTTATCTAATTCCTTTACCTAATTTTTGAAGTCTGTATGCCTCTTGAGTACCGATTGCTCTTTTTAAGCATATACAAAGGAGGATGAGCTGTTGCCTTGATAATTTATCAATATGGATTGGGGATGATGGGGAATGTAATCCAAAAGGTCAGATTAGCTGGATGTGAGTATTGCTGTGTTCATGCATGTGTGCAGTCATTTAGAAGCAAAGCTTGGAAAAGTGACCAGTGCCTGTGCTTCACGGAGGATTCTTGGAGTTGTAATCCTTCTGCCAACCCTCCCCCTTTCACTACATCTGATTAGGAAACTTGGGATGAAGAAAGTGTAGGCTGCATGGCCCTTTTTTGTGGCCCCTGAACCACTCCTTGAAGCCCAAAGCCTGTAGATCCCTCTAAAATGCTACATTTTTTTAACGAGAAATTTTTCGTCCCAAAATGGTCCCCCCAAAAGAGTCAAACTGTAAAACATGATATCTCTGTGTAAATATTTGAAAGGATATCATATTGAAGATAGAGCAAGCTTGTTTTCTGCTGCTTCAGAGGTTAGGACACAGAGCACTGGGTTCAAATTACGGGAAAAGAGATACCATCTTAGGAAGAACTTCCTGATGGTAAGAGCAGTTTGACAGTGGAATACATTGCCTCAGAATGTGGTAGAGTCTCCTTGTGTGTGTGTGTGTGTGTGTGTGTGTGTGTGTGTGTGTCTTTTAAGAAACTGGATGGCCATCTGTCGGGAGTGCTTCGATTGTGCATTCCTGCATGGCAGGGAGTTGGGCTGGATGGCCCTTATGGTCTCTTCCAACTTTATGATTCTGTGAAAACATTGTGGGTTTGCCCCAAGACCCCCAAGTAGTGTTACAATTTGTGGTTTTTTAATGGTCATAGCTCAGCTGAAAAGAAACCAAAAATGATACATAACCTCTCATCACGTTGCACTCATTGATGTGGCCCCTAGGGTGGCTGCAGGGATGAAAAATGGGCCCCAACCATTCGGATATTCTTATTATCAACATTTATTGTCTTATCTCCACAGGACACTTTGTGATGGAACATCACACTCTGCCTGATGCAAAGTCTTTCATAATGACCCCCGATCACCTGGGAGGGATTGAGTTTGACCTGCAACTTTTATGGAGTGGCCAGACATTTGACTCCCCTTATCAGCTCTGGAGAGCAACCAGCTCTTACAGCAGGTAAGAAGGAAAACTGCGACGTGTTCAAAGCAGGCATCACAGAGTGATCCTGCAGATGGATTCAGACAGTCAATTAGGCAGCATAGAGTAGGACTGGCGAGGTACTGGAATGTGATATGCCTAAAGCAAGGAATTGGAAGAAACTGAGCGGAACAAGATGGCTTTGCCAATTAGGGCTTTGGAAGCAAAATATTTGCCTCCAAATATTTGGAGGTGCAGTGTGACAAAAGAAAGGGCTGATTTCATGGCAGCCAAGAGTTCAAATGACCTTAAACGTGATCTAGTCCAATCCCCTTTTTGCTATAATATCTCTGATAAGTAATCATCCTGCCTTTGCCTAAATATTTCCAGTGACCAATTTGCTGATAAGCATGGATTCCCTAGCATTTCCCAAAATAAGAAGACTTTTGATTTTGAAAAAGCAATGACAGTAGACCCAGCTGTCTCACTGAGCTTCCTCTCTTGCAAGCCGTGTGGGATAGTTAGAGTATGACTGTGGAAATTAGTGGATCATGGGAGATAGAAGAAGAACCACCCTCTTTTCTCTTTCATGGAAGATGCCACTGTTCTTTAAGAAAGGGATCTCTCTTGCTCTTCACCTCTGTGTTACTTTTTCCGGAGATACCTGTCCTTTACACTCTGAAACTCAGTGCTACCTGTTGGACCAGAGAAAGAGATCATGCACTCCATGATCTGAACACTCTATTGATTCTCAAATGATAATGAGGAAGAAGTGAAAGCTATTGGCAGCATTCATTAAATTCTTAAACACAGGCCTGGATAGATGTGAATGATTGAACAGCATGCAACCACAGGATTTTCTTAAGAATTCTGTAGTACGGATTAAAATAAAAATAAAATGACACCTCTTAGCTATATCTGTCATAGGGCCGTGCAGTTCTTATGCTTGGCTTTTTCCTTCTGAAGGAGGTCTTCTCCAGCATCTGTGGGAGGGGTTGCAGAATCTATGGCCCTGTCGATGTTACTGTATTACAATTCCTACTGTTTCTGAACAACTGCCATGCTGCTGAATCTGATGAGAGTTGGAGTCCAGCAGTATGAAAACGATAAAAAAAAATTGGCCTTTGGATTTTAACACTAGCTTTTAAAATTGTTTTTAATCTGATTTTGAAGAAGATTTAAATACATTTTATTTTACATTGGTTTTGGGGGAGTCCTTATGGGCAGAAAAGCAATCGATATATTTTTCTAATAAAATAAATGGTAAATATTTGAATGGCTACTGTATCTCCACATTTCCATATAGAAAAGAAGTCCGTGTGAAAATACAACAGGCAGCAAAATCAAAAGAGCAAAGAAGAAGGGAAAATTCTGTTGGAGTTTGAAATCATAACAGGGGGTCTTCTACTTTCCAGCACGGGGATGATACTGGATGCCATTTATTTTATATGCCCTAAGCACATCCAATAAGAAATCCAGTGGAATAGGAGGAAGCTTGGTTTTAGTTGTGCCAGCTAGTCCTGCTGCTCTGGCCTCTGTGTGGTTCAGATAGCTTTGGAAAGTTATTACTTCTAAATCCTGAAGCCTGCCTTGTTTCTGTGTTTGTCCACCTTTCAATATAGTGGGCATTTTATCTCTTGAGCAAAGGTCTTTGGAATACAAATGTGTCTGAAACCAGTACAATAAATGCTTCTCCATTTCCAGGAAAGACTATTCAGGAGAATACACCATCTACTTAATACCTTGTACAGTGCAGCCTACGCAGTCATGGGTTGACCCAGGAGACAAGCCTTTACCCTGCACTGCTCATGCTCCAGAAAAGTAAGGAGATGTTTGTCTCATTCATAACTACAATGACTATGCTTATTTAAAGAAAACAACAACAACAGATGGAAGTTGGAGAGCAACCCTATTTGTGTATTTATTGTCGTACATGAGTAGAAAAACTAGGATGTTTGCCCCTTCCATTCTCTCTCCCTCTGCATTGAAGGGGAGGTTTAGAAGACAGCTGTACTTGTTTCCAGCTGAATGAAATTATGCAGCTGAACACAGTCAGAAACCCTGCTTAAGGCACAGCCTCTGATTGTATGGAGCTCACTAACTGCATTCACCTGAATATGGCTAAGCGTCTTTTCAGATCTTTTCCGTCAACACACCAGAGAGGAATCATGGCTGGAGTGTTTGTCCCCAGTTCCCTCAACTGAGTATAGCAATGCCTGAACAAGACTGGAGGGAGAGACACATGCACATTTGGGGACTGAGATGTTTGAAAGACCTTGTCCTTCCTTATGGGGAAACTTGGGAAGGCACTTCTCTTCTTTTGGTCCTATTGAAGACAGAGGCATGTTTCATGTGGCTATGAGAGCAGGCTTTCTAGGTGGCCAGTCCCAGGAATGCCCTGCTGAGGGAGGCTAGGGCAGGCTTTCACCAGCAAGCAAAGAGCTCTTTATTTAGACAGATCTTTCAGGGTTATAGTTGAAATGGATGTTGCATTATTGTACTAATGTATTCTTAATTGCATGTTTTATATGTTTTTCTGTCTTAATTATGTTTAATTTTATTTGCACTTTACTGCTGCTAGCTCACTTGGGTACCATTTTTGGGCAGGAAATAGGACATAAATATATCAAATGTTTGCATGTACATACAAGCCTAGTCCTTTTGTCTTGCTCTGCTATGACCAAGGAACAGAACCTGCAAGCAGGCTGTGGTGAAATTGGTTCTCTGTGATGGAGGTCATCAAGGACAAGAACAAATTTAGCTGCAAGCATATCCATGCAGCCAAGACACTGTTTTGCTATAGGCAAAAGTGTCCTCAAGTTCTGACAATTGGTGGCAATTGGACAACTGGTGGCTGAGCCTCCAATGACATGCAAAGCGTGGGGACGAGGGTTGGGGAGATGAACAAGTTTTAATGCACAAAGTACAGTGCATGCATATGAGAGCTTAGCAAATATAAGCCTGCCCTCTGCACACAGCCAACTGCCCCCCACCAAGTCATAAATACAGTAGTTTTACTAGTATATAATAAAGAAGAGAAGGTATGCTCAAATAAAATAAGACAGAATTAATGGCCTCCTAGGCAGTTTTGTTTCATTGCTAAACAGCTTGTTTGCAAGACTTCTTACCTGGATATAGCATCTTTTGTGTGTTCCGATAATGACAAGTGCAAATGTTAAAAAACACAAACTTTGGTTCATTAATTGATTTAATCAAATAACAAGAACAAAATGCAAGTAATTTAAAGGGGGAGATATATTAATTTTTCTTTCAAGGTTTAAGGATTTTACAGTTCCTGAGATATATAATGTCCTTCTCCATGTTACAAGAGAAACTATTGGCACAGTCGCCTTGCCGTTTGTACTTCCATTTGACTCAGATCAAATAAAGCCTTTGACAATATCCCTGAAAGTATATCTTGCTGGCAGCCTGAAATGGCTCATCAAAAGCCGTTTTTGCAGAGGCTAACAGGAAGCTTAGAGTGGTGATCTTAGGATCACAGCCTTTCCTTTGTGCTGTGCTTCCAAAAACTCTCTAAGCACCTCTTTGGATTACATCTAGGGACACAGCAGATGTTTGACACCCCTGGTACACCAACAGTGAAATCAAAAGAGAGAAGGAGAAAATTCTGTCAGTTTGGAATCTTAACACTGGGTCTTTTATTTCCTAGAAGGGAAATAAATATAGCTGGAAGCTATATTTTTATTAGTGTTAAAAACACCCAGTAAGAATTCCATCTGATAGGAATGTTCTTCAGCTTTCATGATCTTTCACCATTGGCCATGCTAACCGAGCCTGATGAAAGCTGCGGTCCAATGCAATTGGCAAAAAATAGTATTTCTAGATAGTCTGAATATGCTTCCGTTTAAAGGAGGGTTAGAAAATGTGTTCTGTGCCCACCAGTGTGTCCAGCTGCCACTTCTCAAACTTAGCACCACCCCAAAAGTTAGAAGTTTGCCCTCAAATGCTAGAATCTCATCTCTGCAGTTGTACCGATGTTGATATCTGCAATGCCAAAAAGTCCAAATAAGTTTAAGCATGGAACTTTGGTGGAGTTTTTACGCCTTCTGTTTTTAAAGGAATGGTTTTAAATTTGTGCATGGCAAACTATTTAACCTGCAATAAAAGAAGAGATAAATCTTATAAATTAGTATTGTCTCTTCCACTGTGTCACTGTATGGGCTCAGTTAGCCTTTCAGAGTTAATTTATGCCATCTGAAATCTTTGTAAACTTGTCCTGCTTCCTTTTTGCAAGCATGGAGGTCTGTGGCTGAGAGCTGGACAGCTGAAAGGAGCTTAACCTGTAGGACAGGTTAGGGGCATTCTTGGTTTTAGGGCCTCTTCTCCCGCAGCTGTTCTGGGTTGTATAGAAATTATCCAGGTGTTGCAACCTATAAGGGGAAAATTAAACCTCTTTAAGGTTCATGAATGGATTTAGTTAGTATATTGAACAGGGCTTTTTTTTTTAATGACATAATCCTAGCTGGATTGTGACTGAAAAGCTCAGTTTCTACCCTCAACAAGCAGTTAAGTCAATGAGCGTTCTTACAAAAACAGGTAGTGGTAACAACTGAGCAACAAAATGCTGGGACAGTCATACAAGCCATCATACACGAGGAGCAAACATTTATTTCCAAACCTTGGGTCTTTCCGCACTACATAACTATTGCACTATGATTCCACCGTAACTGCCATGGCTACCTCCTGTGGAATCCTGGGGTTTGTAGTCTTGGGAGGTACTGGAGCTCTCTGGCTAGGAATTCTCAATAATCCTCCCTAAACTTCAAATCCCATGATTCCGTAGACCAGAACCATGGCAGTTAAAGTGGAATCATAGTGCAGTAGTTATGTAGTGCGGAAAGGCGCTAAGTATTTCACGTTCGTTCTTTATATCTTACCCTGGTGTTCTAGCTAGTTTCATTTATCAGTATAATGTATCAAAGTGTTTTAGAACATGGCTTAGAATGTTTGTATATTTTTTAATTTAACTCAGTGTCACTAAGAGTTTACCACATTTTCTGTGTTTTTCTTCAGCATGGCTCAACCTTACTTAGGCTCTGCCTGAGGGTCACTTTCTGACTTTTTCTCTTCAATCGTATTCCCAACAGTTCCCCTATAACCCCAAGCCACTATGGCCATTTCTGCACTAGACTGTTATAGTGCTATTAGTCTACTTTCAATATCTCATGGATTCCTCAAAGGCCCCTCCCTAAACTGCAAACCCCCAGATTCCATTGAAAGTGGAATAATAGCACTATAACAGTCTAGGGAGGAAATGACCTATGGAAAGAGTGGGTGTGAAACCAAGAGTGGATTTAGCAGTCCTGCGACAGCAGATCAGCCGGCCACTCCCAAGACAGATGGGGGACTTGTGAACCTCCAGTTGTTGTTGGACTACAACTCCCATAACCCCAAACACTTGGCATGCTGCGTAGGGATGATGGCATTTGGAGTCAAGAAATCGAGGACCACAACTTCCCCCACTCCTTCCATAAGAAAGTGTGCTCTTTTTTCCTGGCACCATCCTATAGAAAGGATGGTTGCATACAACTCATCATGATCGACATTAGGTTGCTAATTGCCCTTTTAATGGAAGCCATTGTAGGAATTGAAATTGTTGAAATTGTGGGAGGGAATGAGGCCAGTCTTGATGAAAATGCATGCCTGAGACTCTCTAGTATAATTCTGAAAGTGTTTTATTGGCCAACTCTCTTTATTTCCTTTATTCTTTTAGATTTTTGATCCCAATTGCCTTTCAGCAGACTAACCGGCCCGTGCCTGTTGTGTATTCCCTGAATACTGAGTTCCAGCTCTGCAATAATGAGAAAGTGTTTTTGATGGACCCAACCAAATCAGAAATGTCAATGGCAGAGATGGACTACAAAGGAGCTTTTTCAAAAGGTGTGATTTGTGTTTCCTTGTTGGATTGGCATACTAGTGTTCCCTAACCTCTGACAGAACTGTGAAAGAGACTGGGTAGGGTGATACAAAATGTGCTGAATTAATATTCTGTAGGTTGAATGGCAGTGTAAAAGAAATGGAACTTGGGTTGCTGGAGTCTAATATTCTCCTATCACCAATTTTATAAGCAAGATAACTGATAGAATAATGAGAAAGACTTTTGGTCTCCTCCACATGGAGCAAATACGTTGAGAGGTTGTGGTATTTGTACCTGTGGTTCTTGGGGATTTTTAGATATCCAAACAAAGTTTCTGTGGTCCCAGACTATTTTTTGACAGCTCCTAACATATGCTGCAGCATTCCCGTATGTATGAGAACATTATGTTTCTTTCTCTTCGGCCCCTTTTGTTTTCAACATTTTTTCGAGTTATAGTGCTATATCAGAGAAAGGCAAAGACAAACCCCCTCTGAACAAATCTTGCCAAGAAAACCCTGTGATCAGTCAGAAGCAACTTGGAGATACAACAACAACAAGAAGTGCCATAGTGCATTGGTGAAATGGCAGTTTTGCACTATAATTGTGTAACTTTAAGGGGAAAAAAAGCAGTAAATTCATAGAGAACATTTGCCTTTCAATCCGTAGGCTCATCTCAGCAAACCAATGCCTCAGTTTATGGTGGGAGGGGAGGGAGAGAATTGAAGAGCCCTAGTGCAAATTCAAGAAATGGATACAGTACAAACAGCCCTCAAAAGAATGGAACAAATGGATATGGAGACAATAACAACTAGCAAAACATGGCTAAGCACAAGAGGCTGTATTGTGAGAACTCACACTTTTAAAGATTGATCTGAAAGAGGCCTTGACATTCAAGCAGGGCTACTCATCTAAAATTGCTTTAGGTAGCATGCAGACTCATTCAGTTAGTTAAGTTTGTTTAAATTTTTATATATCTCGGAGAGGATTTCAGAGTGTTGTGTTTAAAAAATTAAAATTCAGTAGAAGAAAGCTTTACTCTAAACATGAACAGTATAGTTGAGAGGCTTAAAACTATGTCAACTGACATCAAAACAGTATATTTTCGGATGTAAAAATATAATTTAATACTTGTGCAGATAAAAAAGTTTTCCTTGGCATCGTGAACAAGAATACAGTAGAGGCACTAAGTGTACTTCTCATAGGAGGGAATTTGAAAGTGGAAGAATCACTAAGTATAATGTTAAGTATACTTCTGTAGGAGGCATGCAAAGAAGATGTGCTTTACAATAACCCTCTGGGGAGTTTTACTTTCAAAGGTAAAGGCCTGAATATCTTAAAGGCACCAGATCCTGGCTAATCTTGGAAGCTAAGCAAGGTCAGCCCTGGCTAGAATTTGGATGAGAGACCTCCAAGAAATACCAGATGCTGCAGGCTGTGTTTCAGAGGAAGGATCTGATAAAACCATCTCTTAATAATTGCCTTAAAAAACTCTTTGAAATTCACGGGGTAACCATAAGTCAACTGGCAACTTGAAGGCACATGCACGCAAATAGCAGTTCCATTCGGTGGTATATAGGCAGCCAGTCAAAACCAGATAAGACATCCTGAAGTGCTAAAATGTGGCAAGAACTCCCATACCATTATTTTTTAAAATGTGTATTATTTTCATACAGACTTCTCACACAAACAGACCATAGTACAAGCAGCTTTATGTTTTTGCCACTTGGACACTGAGGCATCCAGAATATTGTATAAGCAGAAGCCATGTTGTCCCAGTGGTGGTTGTTACATGTGCAGTACTAAACAGTGGTGATTCGCATTGCTGTACCCATGAGGCTTTTCAGTGTGCTACTCAGTGGGATGTCAACTTACTGATAGAAATTTTAAAAATGCACATTCAAGGATATAACTTAAAATTAACAATCTGAGTAAAGCACATATCATGCAAAACACTTGTTTATCTAATGAAATTTCTCTCTCTCTCTCTCTCTCTATATATATATAATGGCAATTTCTGCACAGGTTTATTTAGATGAGATGAAAAACAGTATGTGGTCATTAAGTGTATGTTTCTCATACTAAAACAATAGGGTCTGTTTACTTTATTTTTAAACAATTATGTAAACCCTGTAATTTAGGGTTTTGGGTTTTTTGGAAATGTACGTAGGGACCTTGAGCTGCAACTTATCTCCTGTTTGTATAATTCTGGCACTGTAGCCAAAATAACTCCTTCAGAATTAATAATATGGCTGTAATATGTAATGTATGTAATACGGCTCCACATGGGTAAACTAGTCAACATTCTAGCAGCTGAATTCTGGGGTATACTAGACTCTCTTTGTAGGAAAAGCTACAGCTGATAGTCAGATCAAAGCCGTTTAAAGATGCTATGAGCCACTGAGCCCATGGTCTTTAGTGCTGGATCAAGGACAACCCCAAGTTACACATCTGCTCCTTCAGATGAAGTACTACCCCATCCAAAACAGACTGAACACTGGCTTCCAGCACTCAAGAACCACCAACCCATGGTACCCCTATGTTGTCAGAAATCAGCTTCAGTTTACTGGCCCGCATCCAGCCCCTTACTGGCCCGCATCCAATTCATGGTAATGGTTCAGTACTTCCATAACTTTTCTTGAATCTGAGGACAAACAAAATTAAAAAAACAAACTTTACTCTGAATAGTTCTTTTTCTTTGCATACATGTTCATGATTAAAAAAGAAGAAGAAGAACAGTGACAGCTTGCGTCATCCACACTCTCGTGTATTTTCTTTCCTTAGGTCAAATCCTATATGGCCGGGTCTTGTGGCATCCTGAACAAAACCTCAATTCAGCCTACAAACTGCAGTTGGAAAAGGTCTACCTCTGCACTGGGAAAGATGGCTACGTGCCCTTCTTTGACCCAACCGGAACCATCTATAACGAGGGACCACAATATGGCTGCATCCAACCCAGCAAACACCTAAAGCACAGATTTCTTTTGCTGGTATGTGCTATAGTTCTAGATTCCTTGAGAGAAGTTTAGAACTGTGAATCCCTTGAGCTTGTGATGGATATGGACAACCATGGTAGCACATGTTTGCCAGCAACCAAGAGCTTTCAGATGCTGATTAACAGCTCCCACAATACGTGAGGCAGAGTGGCCGTGCTAGCTGGAGAATTCTGACAGTGGTAGTAACTTTTCCAAGTTCTGAGCAAGATGGTAAGAACTCTTTAGGGAAATACTGGGCAGCCTTTTGCACCTGAGAACCACATGACAGAGTTGGGTATGAAGAAGGGCAGCCAGCAGGCATCAACGTAGTATCCCCATCACTTATTCTATCATTTATAAGCACAGATATGTACACGCATACACACATCCTTTTCCCCTCCATTAGGATTCTCCCCCACACAGCCCCACACACACACACACACACTCCCCCATCTGTGTACACTTCCTCCAGTGTTGTGTGATCTCACGGGGTGGCCATCCTTCCCATTGCTGAGCTAAATGGGATTTTTCTTTATGACACTGAGCTGCGTGGTGGGAAAAGATGTGTCATTTAAATGAGGAGAATGGTGTACTTTTCTTGCTGTTCTTCTCCCATCCCAGTACTCCCCGCCCATCCTACCAACTAGTTTTAAGTAAGTTCATGTGTTTTTACAGTGCAAATTGGCAATAACATGATTAGTTAAAAGAGAAATAGTATTTGCAGAACATGAACTCTTAATTGGCTGCAGCGCAATTTCATCTCGAGTATTCGAAACTGGTGCTTCTCCACATCTCAACTGTTAAGGGCAATCCTGCCTCCCCTTATCTTAGCCGTTCAGTTTGTCAACTATATATGAGTTTGAGAAGTGAGGTGGATGGAAGGTGTGTGAGGCAGCACAAGCCAGGGATGAGATTCTTTTTAAGCTGTGACAGGATTGAGTGAAGTAGATGGAAAGGGGAGGTGGGAGAATTTTCAAGGGATGAAATTTTAAGCTGAGACAGGAGTGAGTGAGATGGAGGGAAAGAGGGGTGAGAGCATTTGCGAGAATGGGGATTTTAAGTTGGGATTGAAGTGAGGCAGATGGAGGGAGCATTTGCAAGCCAGGGATGAAATTTTTAAGCTAGGGCAGGTGTGAGTGAGAGGGGAGGAGGAGGAAGGAGAATTTGCACAACATTGACTGCTACTGGAAGCCAAGGCTTCTCTATGCCAAGGCATGGCAAGCGTGACTAGTGCTTAAAGTATTGATAGTCTCTCCACTTTTGTAGGGGGACTTCAGAGGCTTGGGGGGCGTACTTTGCCCATCCCTCCCATAAATACTTATCCTCATGTTATCCTCATAAGAGTCACTATTTGTGCTTATAATTAAAATGTATTCATTAAGATTTGTGGCAAATTAAATAAATATCTTAGCTGTCAGTATTTTTTTTTTAGATCTGCACCTAACTCTGTTTTTCCCATAAGTCCAGTTATTTTTGGAGCATGATTTTGTGTAACACAGATTATTTTAAGGAATGCAAGTATCACGTTATAGCAGAACTTACTGCATTTAGTAGGCCTTGCCAAAGCATAACTGGCATTTGGGAGGAAGGAATATGGAAAGGGTAATTCCTCCACACTTCCTTTGCAACATAGACCATTTCCGCACGGGGTGAGGGAATCGCCCCATGCCGGTACTTACCAGACTTCTTGGCTCCACACTTGGGTCCAGGCTGGTCTGGAGCAGTGCGTGGCCGCCACTCCACACTGCTCCAGGGACGAAAATGGCGGCTTCTGGTTAATCGAGGCTCTCGACCAGCCGCTGAAGCTCACCAGCCTAAAGCCCACCCCTGGCAGATCTCAGGCTCACACTGGTGCAAGCCTGCAAATCTGCACTGGAGCGCAGGCACGGAGTGGCGCACTCTGTGCTTTTGAAAGACCTGTTTCAAGCGGTCTTTCAAAAGCACGCTGGACGACCACTTCGGGTCGTTCCAGAGTGGGCTGAGGTGCAGACCTACTCTAAGTAGGTCTGACCCAGTCAGCTCCCAGGTGCAGATGTCCTCCCTGGAGAACGCTCTGCACCGTTTCTTTAAGCCCATGCAGAAATGGCCCTAGTCTTCAACACTAGCTAGCCTGGAATAAAGGTCATCAGTCAAAATAGGCTCAGATCAGCTCAAAGTAGCTGAATATTGTTCCCATATGTGCCAACTTATTTGTTTTTGATTGTGCACACCTTTTTCTTAGCGTATATATTTTGACATATGATTTCCATAGTTTACACAATTTATGTACAGATTTTTCACCATTAACTGAAACATATTTTGGTGTATTTTTCCATTGTACACATTTTTAGTTGCTCCCATTTTTAAATACACTCTCAGTTTTGTGACTATTTCTCCAAAACACACCCACAAGTCTCACAAATTTGCAGATTTCCAAGGTTGGGTGCAGTTTGTCTTGCAGTGAGTCTTGGAAGGTGCCTGCCAGATGGATACGTTTGTTGGAAATCTTGACTCCCAGCACCAACAACAAATTCCGTGTAGTCTTGGGAATGATTTGTCAGACAGATGTTGGAGAGGCTGTAATAATATTGGCACTTTGGAATACATGTGGATTTGTTGCCCTAAAATAATTCCGTTTTGGTTGGAAATTCATGATTAGACTAACAAAATAACTAGGCAAAATGTATGCTTTCAAAGTACTTTACTGATGTTATTATTTCATGATGAAGAAAATGAAAATGGCTTATGTAAAGATATTATATCTACCTCGATGGCAAAGGCATAGACGAACTTGCAAAGTTTATCCATGTGTTACTGGTTAGACAGAATTTGGCTCTGACATTGTTAGAAAAATTGACAAACACTGCCTTACCAGAGGCAAAAGAGCTCCATTGTGACTACATGGCATCTTTTTATAACATATATGCCACGTGCAAATTCTAGACATGGCCCATGGTTGAACAATATGATCTTTTGGAAGGTCTTATGATGAATACTCTTTTGATATTGATCATGGCCTGCTGCTGCTGTTTGTCTTTGACAGTAACTGTCTGATTACACTTTGAATCATAGAATATTGTCTGTGTTGTAGGAGGGTGTGTAAGGCTAAGAAAGAGAAAACCCAAATTTCATTCTTAATCACGGGCTGCTTTCTTGACACTGCAGGACCGGAATCAACCAGAAGTGACTGACAAATATTTCCATGATGTACCTTTTGATGCCTGTTTTGCTTCTGAGCTGCCAGATTTGCACCCAGTCAGCAACATGCCTGGTGTGGATGGTTTCACCATGAAAGTGGATGCACTCTATAAGGTGCGTAGGATTCCACTTAACATCTATAATAAAGTTCATTGTTTAAAATTTTTGTACATTGGTGACGCAGTGGAACGCTGGAATCTGTTGTTCTATCTTGATGTGAGGAGATGGCTCCAGCCCCTCTGCACGTGTCCATCCCTGCTTTAGCAAGTGTTGCTCCACTCCTTGAAGCTCAGACTGCTCCTTGTTTCCATCTTTATCAGTGGACACTCAATGTGCTTCAGCAGCATGGAGTGCCTTTTCTGGTACACTGGCTGCAGCCTTGGTCTGCTTTAATCTTTCCTTCACCCACTCTGCCAATTGGTTGCACAATCAAAATAAAGGCGCTCACTATGTCTTGTTTATCTCTATCCAATCAAAGCACAGATCTTATCTATAACCCCACCTGGGGTCCAGTAGGAATTGTAACCATCCTACTTGCCTCAGCCAGTGCACATACAAAGAGATTTATTCACAGTCATGCTGCTGAATGTGGTCCTCCCTTAATTACAATTGTGCAGGCATTTTCTTATCTTATTTATATTTCAGTGGCTTGGCATCTTTCCCAGACGGAGCTGAAGCCAGTTTCTTAACAATTCTGAATGATACAGACACACACTCTCAAATATTTAACTGCTTGCATTAGTTATTGTGTGATATCTCATACTTTACAGGTTATACTAGGTTATATTCTGTACTTTAAAATTATGTGCCCAGGTTACAGAGTTGGCAACTGAATAATCTTGCCTCTAACAGTACTTCTATCACTGCCTGTGTCCATGTGTAGCTATCCATACATAGGATTTTCAGTGGAGGGACTATCTTCTAAGGTTAGAACAGTGGCTGCTAGGGAGCGGGCCCCGCTGGTAGTGGCACCCTATTGTGGCATATTCTTCCCAGAGAAATTGACATGCCACCTTTCTTATTCTTTTGGCACCAGGCAAAGACCTTTTAAGTTTCCAAAGTTTTTTAGAAACAGTTTTAATTGTACATGCATTTGTAACCTTTTTGTTTCTGTTCTAATGTATTTACATTGTGACTGTTTTATTCTGCCCTGGGAATATGGTGAAAAGATGGTGCCTACAATATTTGTAGTAAATAACTTGCTAATTCACTTGGGGCTGAGTCTCATAATTGGAAAAAAAAAAGGTTGTAAGCTAAGTAAGTTTTTTTTTCCTTCACTTAATTGAAGCAGCAAGCAAAATATTTTGATTTTATTCGTCTTTTGAATAGGTGGAAGCTGGTCACCAGTGGTACCTTCAAGTGATCTACGTTATTGGTCCAGAAACCATTGCAGGCCCCCGGGTGCCACGTTCTCTCATACACCAGCTGAAGCGCAGCCGCCGCGATCTTGTGGACCACAGGGGCGGTTTGATCCTGGATGACTCCTTGATCTATGACAACGAAGGTGATCAGGTCAAGAACGGCACTAATATGAAGTCTCTCAACCTGGATCGGCAAGAGGCCGTTTCCGCCGCCTCCCTCTCTCAGACAGGGGCTTCGATTGGTAGCGCCTTTGCAGCCGTCATGCTTCTCTTCCTCGTGCTCTTGGTCACGTGCTTTGTGACCCGGAAGTGTCGGAAGCACAGGAAGAAGAAAAAGGCTGCGAAAGACAGCGCGGAGCAGTATCCTCTCAACACCAAAGTGGAAGCAGCCAAGAAGAGCTCAGAGAGGGTGGAGAAGAATATAAACAGACAGTACTGCACTGTGAAAAACCTGAACATCCTCTGTGAAAATGAAGGAGCCTACAAGGTCAAAGGGGCAAAGGTCAAACAAGTGAACTTAGAGGTGAAAGTTCACAATAATTTACATGATGGGACAGAGGTTTAATGACCTGCACGTATTTTCGGGCTGGGGTGATCACATCTTTTTATAAATTGTAAAAAAGAAGAAAAAGGAACTTCTATCAATTTTTTTAAAAACACCATCCTGGTATTTTTTATAAGAATCTTGTGGGGAAAAGGGAAGAATGGTACCTTTGGGGGATTTTGTTTGTTTGTTTGCTTGCTTGCCTGAGTGGTGAACAAGCAACACACCTCTGCATGCTTCCACTCCACAACGGAGCTACCTCATTGAAAGCAGGACTGGGGGAGGCTCCCAAGAGAGGAAGTGCTGACTACTCAAACCCCTTGCGTCACCTTATATAGCAGCATTCCGTTCGGCAACCCTTGGGGCTCCAAGTCTCTTCTGTTCTCCATCTGCTGTATTCTCGTTTTATTCAGGGGTTGGTCAAATGTACTAAAAGTGCCACATGCGAATGAGGCTTCCTCAGAGGTAGGAGAAAAGCACAATGTAGTGTGTGGAATAGCAGCTTTCACTTTGGCCACAGTTTCTCAACCGGGTCGTTCCAGGAGCAATCAAGGGTTCCGCAAGAGGTTACTAGGGGTTCTGCAAAATAGTGTGGTTGAAAAAAAAAACACAGATTATTTTTGAGCAGTAGATATAACAGTTTTTATGCAGGGGTTCCTTGAGATCTGAAAATTATTTCATGGGTTCCTCCAGGATAAAAAGATTGAGAAGGCTGACCGAGGGTGTTTCCCCAGAGAGTTACCTGTTGCAGAATGGGCACGTCCTTTAGCGGCCCCTGTTGGATTAATTTTGTTGGACCTATTTTTGGTGCAAGGTCTGTGCACTTGATTGAAAGTGAAGCAAAGTGCAGCACAGAGGGCAGCAAATGCAATCAACTTACTTCTCTTTCAGCCAGTTCATGTATTTGTATGATCATAATCCCCATCCATCTAATGCAAGACCATGGCACTTATCTACCAGACCAAGCTGACATGAAGAAGCAATTTGTTTGAACCCCATTTCAGTAATTTGTGTCACTCCAGATGTTGTGGGCTTGCAACTAGTTTTTGTTGTTCTTGTGTGCCTTCAAGTAGTTTCTGACTTAGGGCAACCCTAAGGGGAACATATCAAAGCATTTTCTCAGTAAGATTTGTTCTGGGGGGGGTGGTCTCTGAGGCTGAGAGTGTGTGACTTACCCAAGGTCACCCATTGGGTTTCCAAAGCTGAATGGAGATTTGAACCTTGGTCTGTAATCCAGTGCTCAAGCCACTATACCATGCTGGCTCTTCTCACCATTGGCTCTTCTGGTTAGGGCTGATCAGATGCAGTTCAATGGCATCTGGAGGGCACATCTTTCCCAGGCCAGACATAGGTGACAAGATAAACTGGTGCTGAGATGTCCACAATGGCTCCAGCATTAAAAAGTGTAATTTTTATAATTGAAATCGTGATGCTTGCAAAGGTATCATCCTTGCAGAGGCAAGAGTTCACAGAAATGTAAATTCCTCAAGAATACAACCGAACGGGAGGTATAGCCATGGGCCCATGCTCTCATTGGCTTCCTAGCACAGCCACCTTCCTCCTCATTGGCTTCCTACCACAGCCACTAGTTGATTTTGTTCATCAAGTGATTACTGTAAAGAAACCAGAGATTGGCTAGTTGTATGTTGGTTATAATAGATCACTTTTAAAGCATAGGGCTATAATCATTGGGAATCAATTAATCAAGTGCGTAACTTTTTCAAATGATTTATCGTCCTCTCAACAGATTGTATGAACTGGCCGAAAGAGAAAAAAAAAGACATAAATTCTTCTTTCTAGTCATTGTAAGAGTTCTATGTTTTGGAAGATCTGCCATCATAAGCATTGAACATTGGAGCAAAGTCAAAACTATCCTTTTTTAAATCATGAACATACTCCTTTTAAGAATTTCTATACAAAAAAGAACTTTAGTGCCAAAAATGTTGTTGAGTTCAATTCATCATGTCTGGATCTTGCACTGTCAGCACAATTTTAAGTCCAAAAAGCACATAGGGTACACTCCACATTACTACAAAGGTGTGCAGCAGGAATGTCTCTTCAGTCTTGTACTTTAGGGCATAATCTTCGCAAGACTTTGTTGTTGTGCCATGTTGAGCTGTTTGACTGAAATCGGTTGACATGCCCATCATCCCATGCATTGGAAGCTAACTTTTTCTGGGTGGATTTTGGCATACCTAATTATTCTTATAAATATTCTGATGCTTTTTAAGATTGCAAATGTAATTGTCCAAACTATTTCCTGAAATTTATTCAGGAAGAGGTTATGTACAATTTGGGTGAATGGTTGGGGCATTCCTGTGTGTTGGCCCAATTTGCCAGGTGCAAAGTCCATGGAAATTATAAATTATAAAGCAGTCTTGCCCAACCTGGTGCCTTCCAGAGGGGTTGGACTACAACCTCCACCATCCCTGATTGCTGTGGTGGCTGGAGATGGTGGAGGTAGTAATTCAGAGCATCTGGGGGGTTGGGGGAGGCCGCTGACCATATGAAAAATGGATGTGTGAATCAGCTCTTATTTCAGAATAAGGTTAAGAGCCCATCTCAGGAGAATTTATTACTCACTCCTGATGCTAACAGTGCCTTTGAACTTCCCGCATGAGCAATGTGTGCCTATTGTTAGTGCAGGACAGAATGGAGGGGGGACATTTATAAAGGAAATGAATTGTTGCCACTGATTTATATACATTGCTAGTGATTGTATCATGTATTCAAAAAATCTAAAATCTAGTGACTTAGTTCACTTTAGTTCTTGCCTACCCCCAGTACTCCCTTTTGTTGTTTCTTGTGTACTGTGCATTCATGGTCCAGGATCATGTCTTAAACAAAATGTATAGCACATTGCCTTTAAGCAAAAATGAGATCTTTATAAGCCACTGTTACCTACCCTGACCACATATGGTTTTATTTAATGCCAACAAAGTCCTGGGTGCTTTTAAACTGGTCTCTTGTTAATTAGATATACAGATCTCTTCCACCGTAAACGCCTGCAGCCTTCTGTCACTGAATTTCAATGCTCAAAAGATGGATTTTTTTTATTGTTCTATAGAGCACATTTTCTCCCAAATGGAAGTCCATGTTCACTGCACTGCATGCACAGAACTCTTGTAGAGATGCTTTCTTGATTCATTCAATTGGATTAGCCCATCGGCACACACAAATGAATGCATATGTGGGTTAGCTCCTTCCACTGAAATATATGGGGAAGTAATTTTTGATGAGGGGAGCCTCAGACGTGGCTTGAAGCTTCCGTGCCTGAAAAAGACTGCTGGATTAGAACAATTGTATTCCTCTTTTTAGTGCCTAATAATTACCAGTGTTGCTTTTCAAATAGGTCCCATTGACAAGGGTCTTCGTTTGATAATAAGCCTATGTAATATCAGGCAGTAAGAGATGAGCAAATAATTTTAGATATTAAAGTCAGAATCATCTGATTTCAGAAACGTCAGGTGTAAATTCTACTGTGTGGTATTCGTTACTTTTTTATCTGCTGCAAAATAGTTACGACAAACTGACTGATTTAAGAGACAGTTAGAAAGCGAACTGACTATGGTGGAATCCTTCCCCTTGCCTAGATTAATATCTTATCTGTAGATGCATGATGGTTATTGTCAAAGTCCTGGAATAATTACTTTACTTCATTTGAGTCACACAATCACTTTTTGTGTTTTGACCACAGGCAGTATTGCATTAGATATGCCTGTTTATTCACAGTTTCAAGTATTCTGTTTTTCATAATCTTGCAATTAAGTTACAGTTTTAAAGATCTTGATGTGTTATGTAAGATCTAATACAATGCCATAGACGAAAGTCCTAGGCCATGCAGTTAAACTGCAAACCCCAGGATTCCATAGGATGTTGAAAGTGGAATAATAGCACTATAGGAGCCTAGCGTGAAAATGGCCCTAATGTGCAACTCCAGTGTGCACACGGCATGCCTTCAGGTATGGGCTGCCCCTGTAAAGAGACAGCTTCATCCATTCATGACATCTTGTCTTCCAGTGGTGTGAATGAAAGCAACCCTTTCTGATAGAGACCTGGGCATGCATCAGACCGTCAGAATGGCTGGATTTGGCTGCATTTAAATTGGTGTGGCATAGTTAGCATGCTATGGGATTAGAACTGCTGCTCAGCTACTAAACCCACTGGGTAATCTTGGGCAAGTCATACTGTTTCAGTCTTACCCATCTCACAGGGTTGCTTTGAGGTTAAAGAATGGAGTAATATGGCATCTGGAGTTCTGTGGAAGAAAAATGGAATGAAAAAAAAAATCATAGATATAGAATGTCCGGAAACCTTTTGGTGTCTTACTCATGCACGTTCCCCTGTGGAAGTGGTTGGACATTTTAGTCCTGTGCTGAAGGGCCCAAGGTTGCAGAATCAGTGCCATTGCACATGGATGTGCATGTACATTATTCATGTACGTGCAGGACTCCACAAGCATATTTGTTTGCAGTGTTGCAATTCACTTTGCAAATGTTGCAACCGCCACATAACTCTATGAGCATAAAGTTAACCTCCATTCCTCAGTGTAGGACCTTGACCAATATCTATTGGATCATATAATTGTACACTCGTATTGAAGTATTTAATAACAAAGTGCTGACACACTTCACATTTGTGCGGGTAGAATCATACTGAAACCATGAAAGAGTCACTTCAGATGTGCAAACTACTATAATCTGCACTGATGTTGTATAAATAATGAGTATAATGTTATAAATAAAGATTATAATATTATAGAACCAAGAGACCATGGAGTATGTATATGTTCTCCTAATTGCACAACTGTTGGCACATGGGTGTTGTATATTTCTATGCTGTTTGTTACAAATGTTAACACTGAGGCTGGTAGGCATTCAGGTCCTGCCTTTTTTTCTTTTTAAAATAAACATAATGTTTCTTTTGGTTTTGCCTGTGCACTGTCTGTTCCAAGAAAGTCCCTTCGGATTGCTTTGAGTCAATCTCACTTGGTGCTGTCAACCTGTTACCTTGAATCTCACCATTTTATGTGTTTTGGAGCATCTGTCTATTTGTTACAGAGTGGATGGTTGTTATTTCCATTATGCCCTTTGGTTGTTGCTATTGCTAATAAACAAGCTTTGGTTACTTTTCACAGGAAGTTGGCTTTCTGTTTGAATCCATCACAGACATTTATCCAATTTTGCTAGACTTCTGAAGAATTAAAGTCTGCTGTTGGGACAGGTAGCATCAGATGAGCCTTTCACATTTGACAGATGAAAAGAGCAACACTTATATATACTGCTAACTAGGGATGGGGAAATCTATCAATTTTGTTTTCTTCCACATTCAGATTGTTTACAATTCAAATTCTTTTCATCCCAGAAGGGAAGAAATCTGGGAGTTTGTGTGACTTGATTACCTCTCACTTGGGTATATTATTCTGCAGTGATCTTGACTCGAGTTGATAGACTCAGACTTAAGTCACTTCAGTGACGCGACTTGGACTTGACTCGGCCATAAATGATGCACTGACTCGACTCGACTTGAGACTTGTATATTTGTAATGACTGACTTGATGCCCTTGGTTCAGTAACATAACGCGTTCATCCAAAAATCTTACGACTTTGAACAATGCCTTTGAACAATTTCCATCACAATCTGTCTCAAGCCCAAAGTGTGGGTGCATTTCTCAGAGGGGAACAGCAAACAGGTTAGGCAATGGCTTGAGGCAGGCTTGAGGTCTGCTCAGGAGCCTGTCCTTGCTGCCTATCAGAGGAGCCTTCTAAAACATTTCCTGAGAGCAAAAGACAAGACTCGCCCCTAGAGTGCAGGGTGCATTTCTCAGAGGGAAACAGCGAATGTGTTAGGCAACAGGCTTGAGGAGGAAGGATCCTTCCTTCTAAATCTTTTGAATCTTCAGTAATGGGAAGTAAGATAGGACCCTATTCCCCACTTCCAAAGCTGCAGATGGCAAAATTGCAAATGTGGAGAGCCAACTCTGCTTAAATTGTTAGAACTGAATTTATTTCTCTCTATCCAATAATTCTGGAATTTTGGTTGCGGTATAAAGTTGGCTTCCAGACTTGAGACTTGACTTGAAAGTATCTTCAAGGACTTGAGACTTGACTTGAGACTTGAAGGTAGGGACTTTAGACTTGACTTGAGACTTGGAGTAAAAGACTTAGGCCCTTTCCACACGAGGCGAGGGAATCGCTCCGTGCCGTTACTCACCGCTTCTTCTAGGGTCCAAAGCAACGCGGACTGTCCCTGAAGCCCTTCTGCAGGGCTCCTCCTTGGTCCAGGACGAATTGGAGCAGTGCTCCGGCTTCCAGAATGGCGGCTTCTGGCTGGTCGTGGGTCCTGACCAACCGCTGAAGCTCGCCACGCCTAAAAGCCCGCCCTCTGCAGATGGCAGGCTTGCATTGGTGCGAGCCTGTGAATTTGCACAAGAGAGCAGGAACGCAATGGCGCATTCCAGGAAAAAGACCTGTTTTTTTCCTGTCTTTCAAAAACACGCTGGAAGACCACGTGGGGTCGTCTTGGAGCAGACTGAGGTGCGCATCTCCGGTAAGTAGTCCGCTCCTAGTCCACTCCAAGGTGCAGACGACCTCCGTGCGAGGACGCACTGCCCTGTTCTAATTGCCTGGTGCGGAAAGGGCCTTAAATACATCACTGCTATTCTGCCAGTTTCCACTTCTCCTGCACCTGAATTTGTTTTTCGTCTGAAGTCCCCTCCTTCCTAAATATATGAAAAATTGGGGATGTTGATGAAGTCTTATTAAAAAAAAAAAATCTGACCTGAAATCTCACCCACTCCTGCTTCTAACAGTCATCTTCCTAATTCAACAAATACAGACTGGAATGCTCTTCTACTGAAGTTGCAGGAGATTTTTGGATGATAGAGAGTGCCAGAGATGGAGATCATGGCCAATCTGAGATGCATTGGGATATAATAATAGGCACATTGGTTGTTGAGACAGGTCATAAGGAGGGCTTTGAAAGCAAGGAAGGGGACTTTGGGCTCAATCTGGGAGCAGAGGGGAAGTTAATGTAGGTATTTTGGAGCAGCAACATCTTACAATCAAGATAAAGAACAAAGAAGGATGAATAGACCGGGGCCTAAGGTTAAGCAACTGGAACCCCAGAATGGAAAAGAGTTCAAGAACACGAGTTTTTGCCAAAAGGGGAGAGAGGAAATCTGATCTTTTTCCAAATTAATGTAAAGCACAACTTGGTAACATCCCAAATATGGGGAATTAAGGCAGGCTTATCAAAGCCAAAATAATGTTGTAACTGTACTCTGTTTTTTTAAATGCTATAGGCTGCCTTGGATCCTGCATAGATGTTTTTGATATAAATCCAATAAGCATATAATAAAATAAAGACTTCTACCAGACACTTTGCTAATCTAGCAATAATATATTAATATAATACATAACTGTATTATGTTTTATAATATAAAAAGCAGTTCAACAGGTTTCAGCACACTTTTTATGCAAAACAAACTATACACACATGTGAAATGAAACAACCAGGTCAGATAAGTCTGGCATAAACAAACATAAGTATTTCGAACCTTCTAGAAAGCACTTGAGATCTTCCAAAATTCATCCAGGGATTTTTTTCTTTCTTTCCCTAGCTTTAGCATTTCTTATGATTTCCATTTTGGCAGCCAATCTTACAGATCTATGAGGGTTTTTTTTTTTTAAAAAAAACATCCTGGGGAAGAATTGATGAAGTAAGCTTGTCTCCTTCTGCCTTCTCTCTCTGTTTTGCTGTTCAGGCGTGGACAATAATGGATTCTGGAATCAGCTGCTGTTTGTCTTGCCTGTTGTAGGCAGGCGCACACAGCTACATTAGATAGGATGCTCTCACAGGTCAGTGGTGCATTGTTTACTGCAGATAGACTGCTGCAACCCCACACCACTGCGTTTCTTAGCCCTCCTTCATCATTCTCCTAGTGCTGATGCTGCTAAAAACAGTTCCAGCTAGATAGAGGACAAAAAGAAAAGGATTACTGAGCAGGTGTAAAAATACTTTGTAGAAAGGAGCTTCGTTGTCAGAGGCCATTTCCGCACCACACTGCTATAGTGATCTTTTCCCACTTTCAACATCCTATGGAATCCTGGGGTTTGCAGTTTAGGGAAGGGCATTTAGAATTCTCAGCCAGGGAGCTCTTTGGCCTCAGTAAACTACCATCTCCAGAATTCCGGAGGATGTTGAAAGTGGAATAAGAGCACTATAACAGTGTTGTGCAGAAATGACCAAAGTCTTTGTGAGGTGTGGCTGTATAGGGGAATCCTGTCGCACTTTTGTGACTGAGAAAAAGACATTTTTTGTGGACTCCCAAGTAATTGCATTGGATGGGCTGGAAAACTCAGGACAGAAATGTATCTTCTTCAGTCTCAAGAGGGTTTCCTCATGTCTTCATTACTAATTTCTTCCTTTCTGGTCAAGATGCAACGACAGAGTGAGGAGCTTTCCCTGCTGAATGGCTGTCAGTGTATGTGCCTTTCAAGTGGCCTGTCCTACCAGGACCCCATGAATTTCATAGGGTTGTTTTCGGCAAGGAATACCGAAAGGCAGTTTTGCCAGTTCCTTTTTCTGACTCTGAAATACACAGCTCCTGGAATTCATTGACGGTCTCCCATCCAAGTACTAACCAGGGCCGACCCTGCTTAGCTTCCAAGGTCAGAAGGGATCTGCTGCCTTTAGGGTATCCGGGCCTGTACACCTGCCCAACAGCTCCTAAAAGAGGCAGGGAGACGCCCTGCAGGGACGGGGGCCGTTGGCTGGGCCGGGAAGGCGCTCAGACTCTCCTTCCGAGCCAGTTCCGGGCCAGCGGGGAGAGAGCGAGCCGAGGAAGGTGGGGCGCGCAGGGCTCGCGGGCCCGGCCTTTCCCCGCCCCGTCCCCGCCCGGCCGGATCTCAGGTGGAGCCAGCGCAGGGAGGAAGCGAGAGAGCCTCGCAACTTTTCCCTGCGGCAAGTTTGGCGAGTCCGGTCGCGCGGCCAGGCGAGTAAGTCAATAAGTAAGTAAGCAAGCGGGATTCCCCCTCGGAGGGATGAGGAAGACCCCTTGCCCGCCCCCCTAGAGCTGCAGATCACGTGCCCCTCCCCAAAGCGGCCCCTCTCGGCCCCTCCCCGGGCTTCCCTCGTCCACCCGGCCGGCAAGGATGAGCTGGCCTCGGGCGCCGCGGCCGCGCCCAAGCCGGACTCAGCCGCTCCGGCGCCCCGCTGCCTTTCCTGCTCCGGCTGAGGCGGCGGGGAGGGAAAGCTGTAGCCCGGCGACCATCCCTGGGGGGGCGCCGTTTTGCCCCCTGGGGGGTGCGATTCAGACTGGAAGGAAACTCCCCGATCAGCCCCTCGGCCTCTCGGCCAGGGGGGCAAAAAAGGCGGACCTGGGGGAGATGGAGCGGGAGGCCCGCATTTGTTACCAACATTTGCAAAGTTGTGTTCTTGATTGATCGATCTGTGATTGATTGATCGTATTTGTATGCCGCCTTTCTCCCAGAGTGGGACCCCAGCCGGATCTCCCCCCCCCCCTCCAGCCAGTCCTTCATTTATAATAGCGCGCAGGGAGGCTAAAACGTTATTAAAAGCAAACGAGGCAAGGAAATCGTTTGAGCGCAATGATCATCAGAAGGGTTTAACAGATCTTAGAAAAGAGAGAAATGTGTGTCTTTGCTTTTCCTGAAAGTAGGGGGAGAGGAACCTGATTGCAACTTCTATGAGTGACCAATTTCTCAAAATTCGTGGAGCGTATTTGCGGCCATTAGCCCGAAGAGCCAAGAACGGAACATCCATGGTCAGAGGGAGAAGATCTTGGGCTGCTTAGTTGTGTGGCTGAAGGTCAGGCAAATAAGGGGGTGAGGTAGGCTCCCTCTGCAAGCTTCCGTGAGAGGCCACGGTGGGAGGCAAGATGCTGAGAGAGACCCAGGACTACTTAGGTGGAATAAGGGTTTTGTGTCTGGCTGTTACGTTTCCATGGAACTGCCTGCCCTTGGAACTGCTCCCCAAACTGGGCTCGGTGTTTCCCAAACTGGTGCGGTTCGGACCACAGCTCCCAAGAGTCTTGGGTTTTCTTCGGATGGTGGAGGCAGAAGGCCAAAAACATCTGGAGAGCATCAGGTTGGGGAACGCTGTTGTTGTTGATCCATCACTTTTTGGCTGCTCAAGACTTGCCCCTTTGTAGATCACAGGAACGCGTACTCAGGCAGAAGATTCCAAAGGGTTACAAGGGCCGTTTCCGCACTAGACTGTTATAGTGCTATTATTCCACTTTCAGCGTCCTAGAGAATCCCCTCCCTAAACTGCAAACCCCTGGATTCCATAGGATGTTGAAGGTGGAATAATAGCACTATAACGGTCTAGTGTGGAAATAGCCAAGGATGTGTTTCATCAATAACCCCCTTTTCCCTCCCAAAAAACTATCTATGTGAGAACCAGAGGTAGGCCTTCAGTTGCCTCAGACCTACCTGATGTCTTAGACTACAGCTCCCATCATCCCATGCCATGATGGTTAGAAGTAGTGGGAATTGCAGTACAACACATCAAGGGTACTCCAGGTGGAGAAAGTCCGCAGCAGAAAGTAGTTAGTCCCAAAAGAGGTTTGAAATCAGTTTCAGTGGATGTAGATGGAGCTTCAGAAAGATGTGGGCGAATGAGGAATGGTGAAATGCCATGTAGTCTGTTCCAGTAATTGCTTCATAGATTGGACTTTGCAGTGTAGGTGGTTTCAGCCCCCTCACCTACATATTACTTTTTGCTCCTTAAATCAAGCTGCCAGCCTTACACCGGCCCTATAGGTGCCTGAGGCAGACCCGTGTTTAAAAAATGGTTCTGTACCTTTACGTGTCCAGTTGTGCCTTTCTTCACCAAGAATATTTTTTTAAACATTCTGTAAGTGTAGTGTAGCGGTTTGAGCTTCGGATTTCGACCCTGGAGCTCACAGTTTGGTTTCCTGCTCGGCCATGGAAACCCACTGAGTGATCTTGGGTGCATCACACACTCTCAGCCCCAGAAAACCTTGTGATAGGTTTGCCTTAGAGTTGCCTTAAGTCAGAAACAACTTGCAGGTATGTAACAACAACAACAGCAGCAACTGCGAAGGCCTTTCTTGTGTTTTTGTTTCTGTCACTTCAGGATGGGTGGGGAGATTTTTTCCCAAGTAAAACACTGAACTAAACCAATGTTTTAAAACTTGGCACGCTTGTGCCAAACACCCATTTTTAGGAACTGAGTCAAGATTCCTTTCCTTCCTGTCTTGCATATTTTTGCTCGGACGGCTTCCAGAGAGTTTCACTCTTCAGAGAGAGACGTTCTCCTGGGTGGGAGAAGTTAGACTTAGGTCTGTGTATTCCTCTCTGTTTCTCATCTCCTGGAGCTTTTGACTGAAGCCAGAATAAGAAGTTAATGACAAACACAGGCTGATGTATAACATTTGATGGACCAGTCTAAGGAGAAAGAAGAATCTGGAGAAAAGAAGCAGCAGAGGGGAGGCTAGCTGTTCAGCTGCAAGGAATTGCGTGATCCATTCTCCATGCGCAAGCAAGCTTATGTGAGGTCAGAAGTGCTAGCTGGCAGAAAACTGAAAGTAGCTGTTGCATCTGAATGAGGTGTTCTAGTTTTTAAATCAGGATCTGAAACTATAGTTTGAGAGAGCTTGGAAAATTTCCAAGATCCTCTAGCCAGCATGATCCCTCATGGCAGCTCAGTTGTTCGTTGAGTAGATTCCTGTAACAATTGGATTAATGGATTTTACAATAATTGAATGCACCCAGGGTCTTATCCTGTTAATGTCCTATTTATCTGTTTGTTTGTTTTTTGCAGAGTTTTGCTGAGAAAAGGCAACTATGGCTTCTGTTTGGGTGAGTAATGTCATGAAATCCATGCACAATTGGTCTCCAGCAGTGAGCGTAATGTAGGCTCTTTATTCATGTTTGTGTATAGAATTTAACATGCCTGAGACAACACTTCCCCAGGAGATGTCTTTAGGGTAGGCATTGCAGCATTCCACATCAGGTGCCAAGTATATATGCTTCTCTCTCTACCTGTAAGTAGGCTTTCTAGTTTTCTATGAAGCATCTTTTACCTGCCATGCCCATGCTGCTATGTGCAACCCCCAAAAACCTGATGAACTTCCAAGACTAACAAATGTATCATGGCACAAATTTTCATGGACTAGAGTCCTCTTCATCAGGGGGCATGGAATGATATCCTACATTGGCAGATGTGTGCAGATATACAATGTTCCAGGAATAAGGAAGCAATCAGTTTCGAGGGAAATTATGGTCAGCCCTCCACATTTGCGGGTTTCACTTTTGCGGATTTGATTATTCACAGATTATTTGCTGTTCCCTCTGCTGCCTCCCTATGCCATTTTTAATAGGGACTGCAAGCCTCGCCAGACTGAGAAGCTGCAAACGAGGCTTGTAAGTCCCTCTTAAAAATGATGTGGGACAGCAGCAAAGGTGGCAGTAAGCCCCACCAGTCCCCCCTTCTGCCTTGTGAAGGAACCTTGATGCCTCAGAAGAATCCACAGTGGGTTGAATATGGTGATCATACTTTTTTTGTGCGCTAAATATGGTTTGGGAGGGCCTAGAGTTATTCACGTTTTTTTCACTTTCACAGGGGTCCTGTGCCCCTAATCCAAGCAAATCTGGAGGGATGACTATAATTGTAAAAAGTAAAGAGTGACAGCTACATTAAAGGGTATGTAAAAAAAGATTTTGTTGACCGTTAACAAAACTGTTACAACGATAACACATGCATCCTGGCACGTTGATAAATTGATTAAACTTTGTAGCAGGATTAAACAAACAAACCCTGATCTCGATTCAGGCCTAACGTGGTAGGGTTGAACCGGATAAATTGTAATTCAGTGGTTTCACATTGGAGTCTCCTCACACTGAGGAATAGGGGCAGGATGTTAACTTTCTATTATAATCACCCAGAAATGTGTTCCTTCTGTCTTTCACAGGAGTAGTCTAGAATTTTTATTATTTTTTCAGCATAGTGGTCACTTTGCCTCCTGTCCAGTTTCTATCACCTTGGCACCAGGAGTTTTCAATCATACTAGTTTACTGTACCAAAAAATGGTGTGACGTATGATGCATTACATTTGGATGGGTGTGCAATGTTTCAGGGAGTCATTTTGAATTCTCTCCCCCCGCCCTGCCAACTTTAGCCTATCTTCTTCCAGCCTTGGTTGATTTTTTTATTGAAAAAAAAAGTAACACATGAGAGTTACTTCTAGAAATAGCGATGAGTAATGGCAACGATTTTTAAAAGAGCCGCTTTCTGAGTGACACTTCAGTGTCTTTTCTAGACTATCAATCTGAAATAGGGATATCATAACAAAAACAAAGTATGCTTCTGCCTTTTTAGAATAGTGTTTGGTATGAATATTTTGTGCTGATTTCTTTTTCCCCCTTGAATGTATTAGTCACCTCTCAGCCAAGAATAATATCTAGATTAAAATGTTAGACAACTGAAGCTTTTGAAAAAAATGGATGACAACCCCACTACTCACCTATCCATTCATTGATTCACACACTCATTCATATTTATGTAATTTTTAATTCTACTTTACATGCCTTAACAGGAGCATTGGAATTATCTTGCCAGTGAGTCATTTCCCATCCCACAAGGGAGAAGGAAATCCACATTAATTCTGTAGCTGGCATACTGGCATTTTTCTTTCATAGAATAACACCCTTTAAAAATGGATGGAGAATCTTTTTCAAGCTGAAAGCTGAATTCAGTTCCAGGGAAGATCTCAATGGCTGTTTTTCATGGGTGGGTGGGACCATATGCAAAAAGGTGTTCCAAAAATGCCAGCACATTTTGGCTTAGAGATCATATTACTAATAATTAAGCCTTAGAAGAGACATTTCAATTTTTTAGAATGGGGAGAAGGCCCATATACAAGCCGGGAAGCACCCAAAAATAGTGTCATACAGAAGCGGACAAGGCCATACAGGGAATTCTAGAGGGCTGGATTGAAATGTCAGGCAGGCCAGATTTGGCTCTGGGGGTTGAATTTCCCCACCTCTGCTTTAAATCTAGTTTTCTCCCAGGAAGTGTCCCTCATACTCATAGTTGAAGCCTTGACACTATAGGAAATGCTTCCTAGTCATCCTAGCTCTCTTCTAGGTAATTACTGACTTGGAAGAAATGCAAGAATTATCTCCCAGAATGACAGGACGTCCATCTCAAGGCTTCCCTGGCAACCTCATTCCCTCATTGGCCAGGAGGTGACATTTTAAGTCTCCCAAAATCCCCTCAGGCACCTGATGTAGTATGATTCTGGAGCATTGTCTAGAATTCAAAATGGAAGTTATTAGGCCCAAGTACCAAGCACAGTGAATCTGAGGTCTACAGTTGTAGGTGCTGCTGTTGATGCAGTGGGACCCCATGCCATGCCTCACCCTCTGAGTGAGTCTGAGTCAGATTCTGGCCATTTCCACACTAGACTGTTGTAGCGCTATTATTCCACTTTCAACATCCTCTGGAATCCTGGGGTTTGCAGTTTAAGGAGGGGCCTCCTTAAACTGCAAACTCCAGGATTCCATAGGATGTTGAAAGTGGAATAATAGCGCTACAACAGTCTAGTGTGGAAATGACCACAGACTAAGAAATAGCAGTACCTGTATCCTGGGGTGAACCATGAGGGAAATCCCAGGCGGCCCCAGCAAACTGATTGAAATTCTACCTCCCAGACTGTGGTACCTACCTTTGTGGAGTGGAGGAGGGTCAAAGAAAGTTGGAAGAAATCTCAGCAGCAATTAAGCAAGAGACACTAATTAATCAAGCACTGACTGTGGGAAGACAGGCAGCTATACAAATCCCAGCAGCTCCCTGGCAGATTGTTGCTCACAGCCCACCTATCTGGGTAATCAGCAACCCGTCTGTTCAACAAATGCTGCTTTTGGGCTCCCTTCTGGCTCGTTACCTTGAATTCCTGCTTTGCTGGGAGACTTTGGACTGGTTTACAAGCATGCTGTTGCTACTCCCTGTGTTGCGATGAGACACCTGTGACTGACTGGGACAGAATTATGACCTGATGGCTCCTGTGCTTCACCCCTTACCCTTGAGCTCTGGGCAATTGTTGGCAGAAACAGGACACTCCAGCAGCTGCCCTGTGACCCCAGGTTCTGCTGCCAAGCCTGACCACGTATGGTGGTTGTACAGGCTGTACAAGGAAACAGTCTTTTCAGAGATCCCTATCTGCAAGGAGGAAAAAGTGACCAGAAAAACTATCCAGCCTTTTAGAATCCTAGAGGAAGATTTCTAACTATGTTTGGAATGCGACTGCAGCATGTTGCCTTTTAACTTCACATTTGTACACAGCAGTGATACAGACTCGAGTCAATAAACTCAGACTCAAGTCGGACATAAGTCACTTCAGTGACTCGACTCGGTCTCAACTCAGCCATAAATAATCCACTGACTCGACGCGACTTGAGACTTGTATATTTTTAATGACTGACTTGCTGCCCTTGGTTCACTAACATAATGCATTCATCCAGAAACCTTGCAACTTTGAACGATGCCTCCATCTTTTTTTGCCTACTGATCATGTGATGATCTGTTCCAAGCCCAAAGGGTGGGTGCATTTCTCAGAGGGGAACAGCAAACAAGTTAGGCAATGGCTTGAGGCAGGCTTGAGGTCTGCTCAGCAGCCTGTCCCTGCTGCATATCGGAGGAGCCTTCTAAAACTTTTCTTAAGAACAAAAGACAAGACTTGCCCCCAGAGCACAGGGTGCATTTCTCAGAACGGAATAGCAAATGTATTAGGCAGCAGGCTTGAGGAGGAAGGATCTTTCCTTCTAAAGCTTTTGAAGTAATGGAGAGTAAGCAGTAATGGGGAGTAAGATAGGATCCTATTCCCCACTTCCGAAGCTGCGGGTGGCAAAATTGCAAATGCGGAGAGCCGACTCTGCTTAAATGGTTAAAACTGACTTTATTTCACTCTGTCTGATAATTCTGGAATTTTGGTTGGGGTATAAAGTTGGCTTCCAGACTTGAGACTTGACTGGAAAGTATCTTCAAGGACTTGAGACTTGACTTGAGACTTGAAGGTAGGGACTTTAGACTTGACTTGAGACTTGGAGTAAAAGACTTAAATACATCACTGGTACACAGTACATACAGTAGGGCTGAGAGTTTTTGGGCTAGCTTTTAAGGGCACGAAGTTGGTGAGCAGATGTTGCATTGGGATTAGTGATCTTTGTTGGTTTACTTGCCTGCTTGTTATCGGCTCAACCAGCATGTGCATACAGAAGCAGGTATCAAAAAGGGGCAACTGATCTGCAGTGCTTCTCACAGGGAATTCTCTCCCCAACTCCAAAAGCTTGTCCTGGAATCAGAGCTATAGCTATGGATGGGGAGAATTAGGCTATTGCTCCCCCAAATAAGAATTCTGCTCCCCTCATGAAATTTTCCTTCAGTCCCCAAATTCCTGCCATTGCAGTTACTTAAAACTTCTGTTCAACATTTAGAAGTACAGTTTAGGCAAAGAAAAGGGGCAAAGTTACGAAATGAGTGCAAGCACAGGAAATATAAGAGGTCAATTGTGAAAGATTTTTATTACCTCCGCAGTGCTAGATAGTAGAAGACTGAATGAAGATTGTATCTAGGGAGGTATAATTCCTATTGGGGGACAATACTCTCATATCCACCCCCACCCCCCCGACCTACACCTTTCCCTGGACTTCCAAATATCTGGGAGCCAAAATGGCTGAGACAGTTTATACTGTTAGGGAAACAGGAAGCAGATGGTGGAAACTGTAGCTCATGTCTTCATTCAGCAAACAGCCTTCTGCAGCCAGCAAACACACTCAAGGCTTACTTGTGGAAAGGCCAGGGAAACACCCATATGTTAAACTTCCCTGAGTCACTGGCTACCTGACTGCAAATGCATTTCTTCCCTGTTGGGCAGAAGGTTGATTCTAGTCTTCCTACTAGAATGAGTGTTTTGTATATGTGTATTTAGCTTTTACTACGGTTACAGTGTTCAAATGCATACACTTCTAACTGTCCCGATTTGGCAGGGGCAGTCCCAATTAACCTTCTGTTTCCCCACTTTTTCAACTGCTTTTAAAATGTCCCAATTTCTCTCTTCTCTCCCCACTTTCCCCTGAACTTACTTGCTTTGCTGTAAACTGAGTTCGAAGGGTACAAGTAGTTTGGGCTCACTTAACTCAGCAGTGGGGAGTGGAGAAAAGGGAAGCATAGTCTTGCCCTTCCCAGTTGGCTCAGGTAAAAGCAAACTGCTGCAGCTTCTCCTAACTTGTCTGTTTTTCTCATTAAAAACTTTTTGCCTTCTTGACCATACTGTGATGTTGCTTGGGCTCAAGGGTCTCAGTTTTCCTTTGTGAAACGTTGGAGGGTATGCAAACACAATACAAGGAGGAACTGTAAAACAACAAAAACACAGCATTATATTTGCAAGAAAGATGTATATCAGTGATTTTTAACCTGGGGTGTGGGGACCCCCGGGGTTCCATGAAGTCCTGCTGCTGAATGGCAACAGCAGCAGTAGGGACACGGCAGTGGGGGGGGGTGTGATACTGAAACTTCTCCCTCGTTCGTAAATGAGGGGCCGGTTTTGGCACCCCCTTTGCTGCCACATCCCTAATGAAAGGAAGACAGCAGCAAGTGTGCGCGCATGCCCAAACTATGACTCTGGAGACCAGGGTTTGAACCCTCACTCAGCCGTGGAGACCCACTGGGTGATCTCGGGCAAGTCATATTCTCTCAACCTCAGAGAAAAGCAAAGGCAACAAATCTTGCCAAGAAAACCCCCATGATAGGTTTGCTTTAGGGTTGCCATAAGTCAGTTTTCAAAGGGAAGAGATGTGATGGTTAGAAAGAACCTCCCCCTGTCAGCGGCACTTTGTTGTTGTCACAACCTTAAGGTGAGCCTGTCACAGGGTGTTTTTGGCAAGATTTAGTCAGAGAGGACTTGCCTTTGCCTTCCCCTGAGGCTAAGAGAATGTGACTTGCCCAAGATCACCCAGTGTCTGGGTGGGGATTTGTATCCTAGTTTCCAGAATCCTTTAATAAATGAATAAATATTTGAATATTTAAATCTTGAGTTACATGTTGGGGGATCCTAGCAACAAATTATATTTACAGGGGTCCCCAGTAAAGAAAAGGTTAAGAACTACTGGTGTATATTCTTTGTTGAATGGAATGGCAAAAAGAGATAGTAGATATAAATTTTAACCAAATGCATTTCTCCATATTCGACTAAGAGAAGCAGAGAGAAAGTATTAATTTTCTTAAAAATCCACAATGCTGCACCAAACATGCATGTGGCTAGGGACAATCCCAGGAATGTGCTAGCTGTGTGTATCTTTTATTGTGAAATCAAGCCAATCCCTCTTTGTTTTTGCTAGAGAGACTAAGTCAGCATTCCTGAAAGGCTGACATCATACAAGCTCCCTCTTTTTCCTCTTACCCACACCCAAATGAACTTTTCCTGCCTCTGTTTAGCTAGATCAGACGTTTCCAGCGACAGACAAGGACGCAGATTTATATTAGCAGATTTATTTTGTGATCTTAATATAATGGTGCTTTCACAATCATGTCATAATTGGCAAAATAGCTTATGCACTTCCATTAATGGTACTACCCTGCATAAGTGTTTGATTTTAAGAAATAGTTTCAGATTTAAGAAAAAATGTTCTGAAAATGATTGCCTGTTAACTGCAGCTCTGGCATTCACTTAGATTTCATGAAGGTCAAACCATCATGGTAGGCACAGCAAAGAGTTTTAGGCATACCCTTCAGCTCCCTCCCTACTGCCCAGATTTGGGAAGGGACAGTATCAGTTAACCTTCTGTCATCCCACTTTTTCAGCAGCTTTTAAAATGTCCCAGTTTCCCTACTTCCTCTATTTTCCTATTGTCCTCAGCTTGCTTCAGTTGCTGGAAATTGAGTTCAGTGAGCAAAAGTAGTTTGCACTCAATAAACATAGCAGGGGGGAGAAGAGAGGAGGGGGCAGGATCTTGTCCTTCCCAGTAGGTTAAAGCAAAAGCAAACTCTTGCAGCCTCCTTGATCTCACTCTGATGTTGCTTGGCCACAGGTGTCCCTGTCTGTTTGCCTATGAAATATTGGAGGAGATGCCTTAGGACATCTAAGAATATGCCTTAGGATCTCAATTGTATCCTCACCATAGTTTTTTAAGAAAATGGTGGTCAGGTGGACAGTCTATTTAAAAACAAACATAGTGGAAGATGGCTCTGGTCTGGCCTTTCCCCAGTGGTCAGGAAATAGCATTTCTTTGCAAAAAAACTGGTTCCTTTTTTCATTTCTGGTGGAGATGTAATAAGGCGAGAACCTGTTGGTCACAAATACATAAGCAGATAATGAAATATTTAAAAATCAAATTTCCAATGCAACCAGAAATATACTTATTAAATATGTTTGGAAAGATAGATGAGACAGTCAGAAAAAAATATTTGAAAATTATATGCTGTGTGACATACGCTGCAAGAATTGTGTTTGCTAAAAAATGGAAAGATACGAATATACCAACATTAGATGATTGGATAATGAAATTATACGAATTAGCAGAGATGGATAAATTGACATTAAGATTAGATAATAAAAGTAACAATACATTTAAAAGAGAATGGGAAATTTTAAACCCTTTATGGGAAGAGTATTGGGGAAACCATGCATTACTAGGATTATATGATTGATTTCAGTAAAATGCGGTATACTTACTTATTATTTATAAATTAAAGGAAAGAGAGTAGTTATCAGGGAAAAGTAAGGAGTGAAGTAAAGAAGTTTTGGAGTGTAAGATAATAAGAGAAGAATACAACAGAATTAATAAGTAGATAATATTGTAATGTCATATGTGTGGATTATGTAATGCAATATATATGTATATGTATATTGCATTATATATAATAAATACATATAATATATAAAATGCTATACGTGTTCAGTGCATTTATGTATGGATATATATAGATTAGAATATAGGAATTGCTATAAGGACTAGAGAAAGTATATTTAAAAAGCAGGATGATAAAAATAACTAAATAATCTACCCAATGGTGAAAATGAAAGAAGTCACTGTATCTGTGAGGTGAATGTATGCAGATGTATGGAGAGGAAGAGGTAGTATGAAAGTAAGTATGTAAGTAGTTATGATATAATAATTGTTGTATGTTTGTTGTTTAGTATTTATTGTCTGATAAATTGCTTGTCTGTTGTTAATTGTTAAATGTTAATGTTATTAAATGTTATTAAATGTTATGATATGTTCATATACAAATTAGGGAAACTTAGGAAAATGGCTATAGACACTGACGAATAAATAACAAAGGGAATTTAGATGTAAAGAAAATCCATATTAGACATACATCAGTTTGTCTATATAGTTTATAGTTTAATTGTATAATATATGTATATTATATGTAAGTTGTTGTGGTTGTTGTGATGTATTGTTGTAGTATGTCAATGTTTTTAAATAAGAATTTAATAAAATATTATTTTAAAAAAATTAAAAAAAAAAGGAAATAGCATTTCTTCACGGAGGAGATGTTACGTTTCCCTACACAACAGGCAATGTAGTGTGGTGGTAAGAGAGCTAGGCTGAGACTCCAGAGCTGGAACCACTAGACTATGCCAGCTGAAGCTGCTCCTTTTACAAAAATAGCATCATCTTGTGTACTCACCAGCTTAATCTCTTGGGCGTGATTAGAATACTGTGCTTCTACCTGTGTTCTTCGCCCCTCCCTGAACTGCAAACCCCAGGATTCCATAGGATGTTGAAAGTGGAATGATAGCGCTATAACAGTCTAGTGCGGAAACGGCCATAGTCCTGCTGACTAGAAGCCACTGACTGCTTTATCCTCCCACGAATTTGTCTAAGCGTTGCCAACAGCTTGGGCAGAGGACCTGTCCTTTCTTGCTGCCCAAGATCCTTTAAACAGGAGAAGCCGGAGACTGAAGCCCTGAGACTTTTGACGTGTGCCAAGCATGTTCTCTGCTTCTCAGTTATAGCCTCAATCCTGTCAATGTTGTACTCTGTGAGCCCAAACCAAAATTGAATTCGCTGCCCAATGTGACACTAACTTTTCCGCTATTCATTTTTCTTTCTCTCCTTCACCACCACCTTGTTTTTTAAGGTTGGCAACAGGGGGACGATACGGGATTACCCAGGCTTTAATGCGTCAAGAGATGCCGAGGCCATTCGGAAAGCGATCAGGGGAATAGGTAAATGTTTTCCTTTGCCTTCTGTGATTCAGGAGGGATGATAGGGCAGAGGAGTTGTTTATAAGCTCCTATTCTCACAGGACTGTTGTGCTAACATGAGTTTCTACCTCTGCGCCTACTTCTGCCTTTACACGTTGTGAAGCAGATACTGCCTCAGGCATTTTCTTGGGTGTTGTGAAATGGCAGCCCAATTGGCTTGTTTAATTTGTTTGTAGCAATTTTTCTTCCGCTCCTGTGTCAGAATAACTTGGCTCGCCTTGGGTACTGTGCACCTGCAGTTGGGGCCTTTCCTCAGGCGGCAAAATATCTTGAGCCTGCCCTGCTTTGGCTTCTCAGTGTTGCACCAGCTCTCGTGCTTTGGGCGGGTCAAAATATTCAGCAGGATCATGTCCAAAGTAGTTCTTGTCAGCTTTCCACGTTCACTAGAGGTTGCAAGGGACTGAAGGACTTCCAGAGGCTCGGCTGTTGCCTGCCGTTAAACTTTCTTTTTCAGAAAAACTGTGAAATGTTGCCCCCTGCTCCCCAGTGCCCATTTGAAGGTACAGTTCAGAGGCTGGGTGGCTCTGCTGGTGGATTTTTCTGTGCTGACAGTGGGTTAGACTAGATAACATTTTCATTACCTTCCAAACATTGTTCCATTGTGGCTAATAAGTGTTAGCATTGTAGAGTTGGAAGAGACCACAAGGGCCATCCCGTCCAACCTCCTGCCACGCAATCAAAGCACCCCAGGCAGATTGCCGTCCAGCCTCTGTTTAAACACCTCCGGAAAAGGAGATTCCACCAGACTCCACTGAGACAGTGTATTCCACTGTAGAACTGCTCTTACTGTCAGGAAGTTCTTCCTAATGTTTAGGTGGAGTCTCTTTTCCTGTGGTTTGAACCCATTGCTCCAGGTCCTGTTGAGCAAGTTCTCACTAGCAACTTCTTTTCCTTTTTGAAAGCCACCTAAGGTCGCCTCTGTCACATCAGTTCCAGTGGCCACAGTTGTGCCGTGAAACATTGGCTAGCGACGCTTTCCGTCAGTGAAGCGTTGCCAGGATGAAAACTGGGAAGGGCTCCTGTACCTTTAATGGTTGTGGAGAAGAGGGAATTTCAGCAGGTGTTGCTTGTTACCTGCATACCCATTAAAGGCACAGGAGCCCTTTCCAATGTTCAGTCTGGCAACTGTGCATGAGAGAGAATGAGTGGGTTGTATTAAAGCAGGGATGGGCAATATCGTCATGGTTTGGAGTCTCCCGAGGTTATTTTTGGCTCCAGAGAGAGAGAGACCTCTTTCTTTCCAAGCAGGAAGTAAACAAAAAAATCAACTTCTCTACTCAAGGTCTGGTATGCTTCCTGGTTGGGGAAAAAAAGAGCCTTTCTTGGACTTAAAACTGCCAGGGGAAGGAAACATTTGTCAGGATGAGTGGCTCTTCTCATAAGTATCTGCTGGGCATGTATTAGAAAATGTATAAGACTAGATCTGCTAGCTTAGGCATTGCTAGAGTCTGTTAAAGCACTACAAAGTATCAATTGCCAGTTTTTTTAATTGCAACTACTCAGCTGGTTGAAGCTTGCTAGTGTATGCTAGGGCATCAAATGGTTAATTGCTTTATTGCTCGCTGCTACAATGTATCTGGTCAAGAGGGAGAAGATGGGGGGACGAAAGCATGCAAAAGGTGTTATGAGAACAGGCAAAGCCCAAAGATAAGAGGATAGGGACGTATTTCTGCCTCAGGGATGAAAGAGGTTTAAAACAAGTGAGGGTCTGGGAAGACATCTAATTTGGTGGGATGATGTGAGATTTGTGGTCCTCTCCAATCATAGCTTTGCGTGCCTAAATCTGTATGACAAGGTGTAAAACCTGTAGTCACCATGTATGCTTTAGTCTCAGCAACTTCAGACGAAGGGTGTTGTGTTGCTTGCTTTGCTACAAATAAACACGGCTGTTTGAACTCTGAGTGAAGCTTGTGGAGTGCAAGCTATCCAGGGCTATTTCCACACGAGGCTGTTATAGTGCTATTATTCCACTTTCAACCTCCTGTGGAATCCTGGGGTTTGCAAAGGCCCCTCTCTAAACTGCAAACCCCAGGGTTCCATAGGAGGTTGAAAGTGGAACAATAGCACTGTAACAGTCTCATGTGGAAATGGCCCAGGACACGACATCGTTTCAGCTGCTGCGCTTGCTAAGAGAATAAAAGGGAAGAATAAAAGGGAAATGAGAGTCCGTATGTGAGACACATTAAAAAGTGTGTGAGAGCATTGAATGGGGCTGTGTGATTAAGAGAATGGTTTTGTGTCTTCAGCTTTTGCTTAGCCAGATGTAATTGAATTCCAGATTGGAGGGGATGTAAACGTTGTCACTGGGGCTTGGAATTTTTCATTGGGGAGTGTGGCCACTTTTTGACTGACAACGTGTGTGCACATTATTTTGCTTACAGGCACAGATGAAAAAACCCTAATCGACATCATAACAGGGAGATCAAATGCTCAGCGTCAACTGATTGCCAGAGAGTACAAGACAGCGACGGGAGAGGTAGAGATTGGCAAAGAGTGTGTGGTGGGAAGAGGGCCCATCGGTGGCAGAGTGGCCATTCCAAGCATACTTTGAGAATACTTCATAGGTTATGTTCCAGACCACTGCCATAAAGTGCATATTGCCTTACAGTGGCTATTTCCACACTAGACAATAGTGTCTAATAGCTAATAGTGCTATTATTCCACTTTCAACATCCTATGGAATCCTGGAGTTTGCAGTTTAGGGAGGGGCCTTTGCAAATCCCCAGGATTCCATAGGATGTTGAAAGTGGAATAATAGCACTATGACGGTCTACTGTGGAAATGGCCAGTGAATCACAGCATCATTTGTTTTTCCACTTGCCAGTGAATAAAAGCCTAAAAACATATATCTACAGTGTTATTTATTAAGTATGCAATAGCACCAGGCCTAAAAAAAGATGAAACTAAATTTTTCAAATTGCCAGAATATGACACTGAGACACAAAGTACATTAGTGTTGAAAAACAGATGGAGTGCAGGTAGCAAAATGGTGCTGTACTATATAACTGAAAAGCACCATATTAGCCAAGCTGTCCAAAATGAAGCACCTCAGAATGAGATACGCCTGTATCTGGAAACTGTGATTCTCAGCTCTGGGAGCTTAGCCCTAAGTCTCAGGGCTTGGACTTTTTCCTCCGAGTCTGGACTAGGCCCCTCAAGAGCTAGTTTTCTAAATACAAGGAGTTTTTCAGAGAACTGTTCAGTCATATGAACCCCTCCATGCACATGCAGCATGAACTGCTTCCTCTTGATACCTTGCAAGTAAAGCGAAAAGGAAGAAGATTGCCTTTGAGGTTATTAAAGCAGTAAAAGGCCAGGCAAGGCCAAGAGGTTGTGCAAGATTTTTGACAGCGAGAAGTTTTCACAGCTATCTTTCTTTGTTAATAAAGGAACTCAAAGATGCTTTGAAGGGTGATCTGTCAGGAAATCTAGAGCGTGTTATGGTGGCTCTTGTAACACCTCCAGCAGTGTTTGATGCTAAACAGCTGAAGAAATCTATGAAAGTAAGTCTACCACAATAGTTTCTCTCCCTCTGTTCTTTACCGGTCTTCATGCCATACTCCTCTGATGCTATTTTAAGGGAATAAAGGTTGTCATATTACAATGTGCCCTCCACATCTGTGGACTTAACTTTTGTGGATTTGATTATTTGAGGATGATTTGCCACTGCCTCCACTGCTGCCCTGTGCCATTTTTAATAGAGAGTTATAAGTCTTGCCTCACATTTGCCATCTGTCTTGTGAGACTGGGACAGACTTGAATGGGAGGGGAGACTGGTAAGTTCTGATTAAAAATGGCATAGGGCAGCAGTGGAGGGAGCAGCAAGCCCTACCAGCTGCCTGCTTCTGCCTTGTGAAGGAATCCCACTACCTCAGAGAGAAAACCAGGAGGACTGGCATGCTCCCCACCTTGGCCTATGGATACTTGCAGTTTTTCCACTTTTGCAGGGGTCCTGTGCCCCTAACTCCCGTGAATGTGGAGTCAAGACTGTATATGGAGAGAATTCCCATCTTAAATGCATTTACTCCTGTATAGACATTTTTTTGGCTGGGATAAAATAACCTGGGGGCATGCATGTACCTGTGGCTGGGGTTTTGCTCACTGTTTTCTTTGCAACAATTACCATATACTGAAGAGGCAACCTGCTTTGTAAACTAAGCAGCAGCTAGCTCTTCAGTGGCTATAACCGTCACACAGGAGCTGAAAGCAAACTAAATTCTGTGGGGTCTGGTGTACATAGGTCTCTGTTTTGGATCTCAGTTCTAGTGAATGCAGAGCTGTTCTGATGCACATATGGTGTTCTCTCCATGCAGAAATGATCACATTCATATCGGTGATGTGGCACACTCCATTTGTGCAATAAAAATCTCTCTTAGGGGCCTTCAGTATTTAAACTGCTTTCACAAAGGGCAGCTCAGCTCTTAGTTTATTCCAATAACCAGTACTTTATCTGATGACTAAATTAATCATGGTCAAAATGCCCGTAGAAAGCCATTATGATGGAGTAGGGAGAACATTGGGAGTAGCGAGACCAGGATTCAGATTCCTGTTTGGCCATGGAAACCCTCTTGGTTACCTTGAGCAAGTCACATTCAGAGAGACAAGGGCCATTTCCACACTAGCCTGTTATAGCGCTATGATTCCACTTTCAACATCCTATGGAATCCTGGGGCTTGCAGTTTCGGGACTGCAGGCTAGTGCAGAAATGTCCAAACTCTCTGAACAAACCTTGCCAAACACACTCCATGATAGTTTTACCTTAGGGTCGCTATTGGTCAGGAGCGACTTGAAGCGACACGACCATAAGTACTCCCAACTATTTGTAACATCCAGTGGTTTTAATGAAAAAGTTAAATGATTGCCTAACTCTGTTGTATCAAAATCAGGAAAAAATGTAGATGTTCTTAATTAGTTGGAACATCTTTGGTCTTGCTTTCTTTCATTGATTTTTTCCCCCTGATTTTTGTTACCTTTTTGTCTTTGCCTTTAGAATTCATAATTTATTTGGTTTCAGAATTCTGGTGTACCTATGTTGCAGTTTCTTATACAGATTTTAATCAATAGCCTCCTACAAATGAATCTCTATGATAAATTCTACTATAGAATATTCTCGGTAGTGTAGTAGGTTAGAGCAGGGGTGAGCAACTTCCAGAGGTCTCATCATGTTTCGCTACTCTTGTTACTCTCAAGAAAACACGCAAGTCTTTCCCATTGCATTTAATAAGGCACAGGATGCTTAGTTTACAATGGTTGCTGGAGTAAATAATTTACAACACACACTGAATTATATATGGGGTGCACTGGCATGATGGCCGCTGGCAGATTCTTCACGTTTACACCTCCTCCAAACTTCCAGTTTTACCCAAGGCGCTAACTTCACATATTTTAACCCAAAGCATTTCCGCCTCTCCAATGTCATTTTTATTTCTGTTTGTCTGAGCATCTCACTTTACATAGTACAGGAACCTTTAGGCTATTCTCCTTCCACCATTGTCTGTGATCCCTCTTCACTAGGCTGAGACCCCACGCCCTTCCCTGGGATATGCTTCCCACTGTTAACTGCTGTCCTAACCCTGGTAATCTAAAGCCCATACATAGTAAATTATACAGTTGACTGCTGTCACTTCTAAGTAAACAAAGCCTTGCCTGGCAAGTCTGGCTAAATACCCATTTACAACTACCCTACCGATAATAAACAATGTTTTACATTGCCCATTTCATAGAATCATAGAGTTGGAAGAGACCACAGGGGCCATCGAGTCCAACCCCCTGCTATGCAGGAACATCCATCAGAGCATTCCCAACAGGTGGCCATCCAGCCTCGGCTTAAAAACCTCCAGAGAAGGAGACTCCACCTCACTCCGGGGCAGCATATTCCACTGCCGGACAGCTCTGACCATCAGGAAGTTCTTCCTGAGGTTCAAGGGGAATCTCCTTTCTTGAAGCCTGAATCCATTGCTCCTTGTCCTAGTCTCTGGAGCAGCAGAAGACAAGCCTGCTCCATCCTCGACATGACATTCCTTCAAATATTTAAACATGGCTATCATGTCCCCTCTTAATCTTCTGTTCTGCAGACTAAATATACCCAGCTTCCTAAGCCGCTCCTCATAGGGCATGGCTTCCAGACCTTTCACTATTTGGGTTGCCATTTGGTTGCTAGTAACACATTATGTCCACACAAATCTTATTTTACATCAATAGCATATTCTACAGACACGTATAATTGTGGATTAGCCACTCCATTCCCATGGCGCGGAGGACAGCTGATGTGACAGGTCCAGGGATTGCATCCTTTCTGCTGGGACCCCAGAGGGCTGCACCTCACTCTCCAAGCCTGTATGCTCCCTCCCACATGCTGAATGGCCAACTATGGGATGCCATTGACCAAAGGGCACCATTCAAATTTGGAATTGTCTAGTTTTGGAAAAACACTCCTACCAGACTTAAACCACATTGCAGCAGATAAGGATGCTACAGAATGGCTAATTATGCCACCTTGGGGTCATGGTGGATCATTTGGGGACAATTTTTTTCTGTGTGGAGGGGGCCACGTGTTGCCGACGGGTCACATTTTGACTCCTCCTGGATTGGAGTGTTGGGCTGCGACTTGGGAGATCCGCATTCAAGTCTCCGTTCATCCATGGAATTGACTTGGCCGCTTTACCTTTGGCCAGGTCTCAGCCTGACCTGTCTGATAGGGTGGTTTTTGGAGGATGAAATGGTGAAAGAGAGCCATGTGCCCAGTGGGGAAGAGGATGCCAACCTTGAACAAATGGGAGGAGAGCTGAAGTAGAGATGTGATGAATAAATTATTCTGTCCCAACCCCCCAGGGTTCTGGAACAGATGAGCATGCCTTGATTGAAATCCTTGCCTCCCGGACCAGCAAGCAAATGAAAGAAGTATCCCAGGCTTATTATACAGGTAACTGTAGTTTTGACTGGATAAGTATTGGCCTTAGGTTCAGACTTTCTGACAGGCTGTACCTCACCGTGTGAGCTTTCTCGGACCCTGAGATCCACAGGAAAGGCGCTTTTCTCAGTCCCTCCGTGTTCCCAGGTGTGGCTGGTGGGAACACGAGAGAGGGACTCCTCAGTGGTTGCCTGTAGACTTTGGAACACCCTCGGTAAGGAAGATAAACTGACCGACTCTTTCCCATCCTTCCACTGGCAGTGAAGATATTTTAATTCAGCTAGAACTCCAGAATTGAAGGTTTTTAAGGAAAGGGCTGTAAGAGTTGTATTGCATTACACCGTATTGTTTAATGTTTCAAAAATCTTTTTAAAAGTGTACGTTTTAGTACGATTACAGTCAGCCCTCCATATCCACGGATTCTGTATCCACAGATTCAACCAGCCACGGCATGAAAATATTGCATAAATAAACCTGAAAAGCAAACTTTGATTTTGCCATTTTATGTGAGGGACACCATTTTACTTCACCATTGTACATAACGGGACATGAGCATCCACAGGTTTTGGTAGCCACAGATGGGTTCTGGAGCCAAACCCTAGCAGATACTGCGGGCCTGCTATAATTAATTTGGTTTTAGTGTTGACTTTTTATGTTATTAATTATACTCTGTTTAATGTATGAGCCCAGTCTTGGGAAAAAGGCAGGATATAAATACTGACGATGAAGATGATGATGATTAATAATAATAATAATAGTAATAATAGTTATAGTAGTAGTAGTAACAATAGGAATTACTGTCTCCATAATTATAAGTAGCTACTTGAACCATGACTGACTAAAGAGGTTTCTTTTGTAATATGAGGGACCTTTACTGCTGGGCATACCTGGAATTGTGTTCTTTGTCTGGACCAAAGAAGGAAACAGAATGATTTAAGACAGTGGGAATCATGTAGCCCTCCAGCTATCATTGGACTCCAAATCCCAACAGCCTTAGCCAGTGGTGAGGAATGCTGGGAGTTGCAGTCCAGCAGCATGACTCCCATCCTAGATGTAAGGGAAGCTGGTTCCTTCGACCGAAACAGAGTCCCCATCAAAGCGTAGCTCCCATGTCAGTGGGAGGGTGAATCCTCTCCAGCTTTTAGTCCAAACTTTAGAGGAGCTATCTGGCTTGCTGAACCAATCTTGTAGTTAGAATTTGGACTGAAACTTGAAGCAGATTCACCTAGTCACCGTTGTCCACTCATCCAGCTGCATGGTAGTCCTCTCTGATAGGGCCACATTTACACCACAACGCTTGAGCAACATGGCCTTGACATGCAGCAGTGCTGGCCCTATCATTAGGCAAATTGAAGAGGCTCCCTCAGGCAGCTGGGGAAGTCTGGAGGAATAATGAAATGTAGGACGGAGCTCTGTGTTTACTAGGTGGCCTGCCCAGTATCTCCCAAGCCAGTCTGCTGCTCCTGGACACATTGAAGGTTGCTGCCCATCAGCAGTGGCAAAGTGAGATTCTTCTTGAATGTAGAATTAGGGAGATGGAACCATCTTGTCCTTTGTCTCAGCAAAATGTCTTTGGCTGGCCCTTGAGAAGCAAGTGTCCTAGCAAGCAACGTGATTTATCTGATCTTCTGAAATGTGTATACAACAGGAATGTTAATTGGGTTAGAACTGTTGGAGGTAGCATCTAAGAGACTGTCTGTAAATCTCTGTCTGGTTCTGGACGATACAGTTTAGGAAGGATTGTTGTCAAACTGGAAGGTGTACAAATGAAGATGACCAAGATACCAAAGGGTCTAGAAACCAAGCCCTGTCAGGAATGGTTGAGGGAGCTGGGTATGTTTACTCTGGAAAGAGAAGACTAAGGCCATTTCCACCCTACACTGTTATAGTGCTATTATTCCACTTTCAGCATCTGGTGGAATTCTGGGGTTTGTAGTTTGCTGAGGCCAAAGAGCTCTCTGGCTGAGAATTCTAAAGGCCCCTCCCTAAACTGTAAGTCCCAGGGTTCCATAGGATGTTGAGAGTGGAATAATAGCACTATAACAGGGTAGTGCAGAAATGGCCTAAGAAGTGATTTGAAAATTACCTTTAAATATCTGAAGGGTTGTCGTGTGGAAGGTGAAGCAAGCCTAGGCTTTGTTTGCTTTTGGAGAGGGAATTGTTTCTTAGCTGCTCCAGAGGCTAGGACTTAAAGCAGTGCATTCAAATTGCAAGAAAGGAGATTCTTTGAAGAAGAGCTTCAGGGTGGTTTGACAGTGACATGAGGTATCATGGGAGTCATGGACTTTCCTCCATTGGAAGCTTTTTAGACAGAGGTAAGATGGCCACCTATCAGAAATGTTTAAGGGGTGGATGCTTCCATTGGCGGAGGGTTGGACTAGATAACCTTTGGTGTCCCTACCACATATGGAGCTACTTTTTTAAATGGAGCTAGGCACGGATTGATCTAGCCCAGTAGCCATAGTGTGACTGACAGAGGCTCTGTAAGGTTCTGCCTATGAGTCTTGTCAACTGGAGATGTTGAGAATTGAACCCGCGATTTTCAGTAAGCCATGGATCCTTCATCAGAAGAACAATGAGTCTTCTTCTTTTCTTGCATGCTTAAGGAAATGACCATATGGATGATTTCTCTAAGAGCAATTATCTGCACACTCAATTAGGCCTTATCCAGCTAACCCTAATTGTGATGAAGTTTCACTGTAACCAATTAAGAGCAATTAACTTGTATCCTGTTTTAGTTAAGCTTCAGTTGGAGGGTGCTTCCTAGCCATCTGCATTCTGTTCCCTGCTACCCATCCCACATTGCTTTGAGAGGTAGTTCCATCCCAGGAAGATGAATTGCTGAACTATAGAGAAGCTGAGCAAGATGGATTGGGAAATTTAACACAGCCAGCCTAGCGAAGTCTCTACTTGGACTGGGTACAGCTCTCCTAGAGTAGTAGAGCTCTGGTTTTGATTAATATCTTGAAGATTTATGACTTTTTTCCTGGTGAGATGCATAAAGCCCAGTGTTGGGAGTAGATTTAGCTTCCCACTTCGAGGGGTGGTATTCTGATGGGGAGCCAGGCATGCTGAGCACAGCAATTAACAAGTGTGAAGAACAAACACATTGAGCTGAGATGGACTTGTCTTGGAAAGCTCTTACCCTGACAGCATCACAAGTGACTGAGCGCTGGTTAATTTTTCAGTGACACCCTTAAAGCAGAGGTGGGCAACTGTAGAGGGGCTGGGAGCTGTTCTGCCGCAGTGGCTCCCCCTTACAGGCTGAAACATTGCTCCTGGAATAACTGGAAGTGATGTTGTGACACTTCTGGTTCTAGAAAGCATCGGAAATACAGCTGTTTTTTTTTTTAAGGGTTGGAGAGATTCTGGAGTCCAAACTGCCACGTTTCTCCGGTGGATTAGGTGCGCTTTTTTTGGTGTGCTTTGGTTAAGTAAAAAATAAATTTGGTGGACTGGATCTGGGAGGCCATGAACTGGGTCCCAGGCACTACATTTGGCCCATAGGCTGCATGCTCCCCACCTCTGCAGCTCTGGACTAGGAAGGCCTGGTTAACACACACGCACACACAGTATCTCCACAGCACTACTAACAAAGGTTCAGAGCATTTTGCGTACGTTAGTCAAGGTCCTGTAGTCGTGGAGTAGTGTCATATAGATATCCACCAGTGGAATTGCATTTTAGTTGTGGTGCACATCTCTTGCGCTGGATGGCAACATCCAGATGTACAGTGGAATGCGCAACCAAATGTCCAGTGTGCATCCATGTGTGCAAGATTCAGTGTATCCATGCACGATGGCACCACACGAACTTTATGGAAACCACCTTGGGTCCCACTTTGGGGGAAAAAGGCAGCATATAAATTCAATAAACAAACGTACAATTTTGAGCTGAATGCACGTATTTACATCAGACAAAAATGTCCAGCTTCTTCTTAGAGGCACTTTGGCATGTAACCATTAAATTGTAATCATATTTAAAACAGCCTTCCAAAGTGGCTACCTCCTATTATTCCTCCTGTTTCAAGCTTTGAAAGGTTAGGGTTGTAGTTCTAAAACCCCTAACCATTCCAAGCTCTGGCTATATCACAAACTGGATTACTGAGTTCAAGGGCACATAATTTGCCCAGAACTGTCTAAGGAATCCACAGCCAGGATGAGAGTCAAACCATGGGTGTACTGATTTGTAGGCTGCATTTTAACATGATCAATTTGTTTCTCTCTTTCTGTGTTAAAATAAGAAGACTGTCAAAAGGCCAGAATAGGATGCGATCAAAACAATGTCAGTTGGCTAACAAGCACTTATGGAGTCAATAGGATGTGTTCACTTCGAGTGTTAGTTTTGAACTAGTTAAAACTGAACTCAAGTCTCTAATTTGCTACAGTTTGCGACAAAGTTTGCCAAGTGGTTTTGGGTAGTTCTTGTTTCTCTGTCTATCGACATATAGGAGGGTTATAAGGAGGCAATAAGATATCTTTCCCCAATATGGTGACTTCTAGAGGTGTTAAGAGACTCTCTTCGGTCACCAGGCTTTACTCACTTATTGGTGCAAAATGCTAACTTTGGAAGAGGGATTTCCATCTGAGTCTGCAGCAAGGGAGTAAAGGAATTAAGTTACTTTTTCTGCATGTGTTCTAGTCCTGTGAATTGTCATCTTCCTCACCCAATAATACATTTTGTGAAGACATTTGATGAATAGTTGGTCTGAGGAATTATTGCTCCTGGCAGTCTCGTCATTTCCAGGAAATTCAGGAAATGGAGGAAAGTTCTGAAAACAAGTGTGCCATTATGGGGCATCTGTTCTGCACACTGTTTTCCTACCTATTCTCCAGCTGATGAGTTCATATGTTGTAGTTCAGGTCTTCCCAGATGTTCTTGGACTGCAGCTACCATAATTCCTTACCATTACTTGTACCAAGTCAGATGATTGTTCTGTCTAACCTAGTACTGTTGACAATTATTGGTCATGGTTCTTCAGGGTTTCAAGTGAGATTCTTTCCCAGTTGTAACTAGAGGTGCTGGGAAGAAAACCTGAGTCCTTTTGGATGCAAAGCAGGTGTCTACCACTAAATCACAACCCTTCCTCTGAAACAGGGTTGGGAATCAGGTGGCTTTCTAGATGTTATTGGACACCCAACATTCCTCATTGCTTGCTGTGCTGCAAATTGCAAACCACTGATGCCTGAAGAGTTGCCTGACCTCCTTGCCTACTTTAAGGGCTGATTCTGCAGCTTTACCTTTACGAAGGCTTGTTTGAAGTTGCGTATTGACTTTTCTGTGGCCTTCTCTAAATTAAGAATGGGGAACTAATTGGCCAGGAAACTGTAATACGCATTTGCTGTTGATTAAGACTGTTCCTTGCAGCTTTTGGTTTGAGCAAATGAGGCTGACCTTTTTCTTTCTTGGCTTTCCCTTTTTAGTTTATAAGAAGAGCCTTGGGGATGACATCAGTTCTGACACAACTGGGGACTTTAGGAAAGCACTGTTAACTCTGGCAGATGTAAGTGATCCTTTAACCAAGCTGTGCAATGTGTTGGCCATTCATGGTTGTATTGGGAGGCCCCTATTCACAAGTGAATGAGTTTATACATTGTAGTGCAAGTCTTCTTGGACTGCAGCTCCCATAATGCCTCACCACTGGCTATACTTGGCAAGGTCTTATGGGAGTTGTAGTCCAAAAACTCTTACAGTTGCCCACCTTCAAATCAGAGGATCTGATCTGGCTTTCAGATGCTCTTTTTAGCAGCTAACCCTTACCATAAGCCTAATGCAGGAGTGGACAGAAATTTGAGAGTCGCTAGGAGATTCTAGACAATCTGTAGAAGGCGGGTGTCTGTCCGCCTTCTGACGAAGCAACAAAAAATGGGTTTTCCCCTTTCCTAAATTAGCAAAATAAAATAGAGAGTTTGAGGAAGGCAGGGGGCTACCTAAGAGTGGATTTTTTTTTATGAAAGCACTGTGAGCTCCTTTCTGACACTAAAATTTCTGGGCCAAAGGTATGCTTTTTGAGCGAGAGTGGGCAATTTGATCAGGAGCAAGGGCCAGTGTTTGCTTCCATAACACACCACTGGGTCCCATGACAGTGGATTCCCAGCAGGTTGGATATGATGTCACTTAATTTTAATTAATTAATTTTAATTTTGGCCCCAAATCAGCCATTGGGGGCTGTTTGTGAAGGCTTTCAGTGGGTCAGTCTAGCCAAACTGTCATACTTTTGAGCATTGTTGCGGCAGGACTGTTTTTGAGGCACCTTATCACCCAAGAAACATTTTTTGGAAAAAAAAAAACATTGATGTTTGGGAGTGTCCTGGCATGCCGTAAAGGGGCTGGGGGATGCATTTTCCCCACTTCTGGTTTAGAGGCACCCTGTTTCTTACTTTGTCTCTAGCTTCTTCATTGCCTTGACCTTCCCCAGAGCCCCTGTTTAGAAGTTGAGGGATCCCAGGTTTCAAATAGGAAACTTAACAAATTTTAAAACTGTCCACTGCTGCTGAAGGAGCAGGGCTGGGGAAGGAATGGAAGTGGGAAAAGTTAGTGTTTTGAACTCCTGGTATCTCCAGCCACAGTGTGGCAGGTGAGCAGTTGGGATATTCTGGGAGCTGTCATTGGAAACCAAGGAATACTTCTCCAAACTCTGTGAAAGAAGTACATTCACCTCTCCCCATTTGCAGGTTTTGCTTCCACAGATTTGATTATTTGAGAGTTTCTTCAATCCCTGGCCCGTCTACCTCAGGTGCTTCTTTTCTGGGAGAACCTTCCCTCTTGATGGCTCTGATCAAACCACACAGCCCTTTAAAAACTCATCTCTGGTCCTCTCCCTCCTCCTCCTCCTCATCTGCTAGCTGCCGTCTGGCCAGTTGGGACGACTCACAGCCCAGTTTCTCAGCACCACAAACTGTCTCTGGATGAAAGGAAGAAATGTGCAAGAGAGTGGAAGTATAGGGCCATCATGCCAACCCACCCCCTTTCTCTCGCCTTTCCCTGACCTGGTTTGGACCCTGGGTCCCTGCTCTCTCCACCATGCTTCCGCCCTTTCCTACACACACACACATTTTGATATTTACAATTTTTTCCACTTCTACAAGAATCCTGTGCCCCCAACCCTGGTGAATGTGGAGGGCCAACTGTAGTGGGAAGGGCAGTGAACTGAGAGGAAGCCTTATGGCCTGTTTGCTTGGTGCACCCACTCTGCACAAAAGAGGGAAGTGGCAAATTCAGCTCCTCTTCTTTTGACCAATTCCATTTTATCATACAGAACAGAAGGGAGAGAAATACCACATCTCCCCTTCCTTGCCATGCTATGAAAGAAGTATAAATTCTCTTCCATTGGCCACTTTCTATCTGGGTCTGGGGCACAAGGAATCTTCAGCCATGACACACCTTAGGTTTGCAATTGCCTGTTCAAGCTAATACTTAGAAGTAAATGGGTTATTACAAACAAGTGGATTGCCACAGAATCTTTCTTCTTTTATATTTCAGAGCAGAAGAGATGAAAATCAAAGAGCAGATGAGCAGGTGGCAAAGAAAGATGCCCAGGTAATGCCAGTTCAGAAAGGAGACAGATGTTGGGTTTCATAATTAAACGGTTCCCTGTCTGTTGAAGTTCTGATTTCTGAACTTGAATCAGAGCAGGAAAATTATGAAGGCTTGGGATGCTTCATTGGGACAGCCTTTTAGAAACATGGAGGCTTTCTCCTGAATTTATGTATTTTTGTCATTTGAAAGACAAGATCGTGAGCTAGCCTTTTCTAAAATATTTACTTAGAGTGACACCCATGGAAATCCTATTGACTTCAGATGGATATGGTTTGTATGATCCCTGGATATATTGTTTTAAATGCATAAATTGGCTGGTACAGCAAGAGCTTACACATTAACTGTAGAATATATAACCTGGAATTCAGGTTATGACTTGTGATGGAGCCTTCATAGTATAAGCTTAATGCTCTTGCAAAATTACTTGCAGGGAGGTTGTTGGATGGCTGTGTTGGTATTAAATGTGCAGTGACTGCTATGTCAGAAATGGTTATGTGAGTACAGAAGAGCCAGTACACGTGCCCTAGATCCTTGTCCTTCATGGCTTTATGGCCCAAAGCGGGACTGGCTGGGTAGGTTAAGGGAGTTGTTACTGCCTCGCTCCACTAAGTCAGTGTTCCAACATGTTTAAAGAAGGCAGTTGTGACACTCTTTCTCCAAAAAGGCTTCCCAGAATTTCACTCCATTGGATAATTACTGTCCAGTCTCCAGTATTTTATCTCTGAGCAAGGTATTGGAGTATGTGGTGGCTTCCAAACTCCAGAAGTTCCTGAATGAGACAATCTATTAAGATCTGTTTCAGTCTGACTTCAGGCCAGTTATGGAACTGAATTTGCTTTGGTCATCAGGGTGGATGACCTTCCCTAGGAACAGAACAGGGAAGTGTGTCCTTGTTGGTTTTGCTGGACCTCTGAGGAGCTTTTCATGCCATTGACCTGAGGGCAGTGTTTTACAGTGGTTTCCTTTGTGAAAGGACAAACCCACAATGTGGTGCTAGGAGATGCTATTTGACTTACTTGGCTGTTGGGATTTCACAGAATTCTGTTCTGATCTCCACGCTATTTAACTGTACATGATACTGTACATGAAACTACTGGCAGATATGGCCCAGACTTTTGGGGTTTGGTACAATCACTATACTGATGACACCCAATCCTTGTCTCTCCTTTCAACCTCAGTCCATGGCAACTGTCTTTGTTCTAAACCAAAATAGCAATGGAGTACATGAGGGCAAAACAATTGAAGCTTCAGCCAGTCAAGTAAGATAGAAGTGTTTTTGGTCAGTTGCAAGGCAGATCAGGCAATAAGGATTCAACCTGTGCTGGACAGGGTTACACTCCTTGCAGGTTCAGTTTGGGTGTACCCCTGGATTCAGCCCTGAACCTCGGATCTCAGGTTTTGGTGATGGTCAGGAATGCATTTGCACAATTAAAACCAGTTTATTGACTGCATCCATTCCTTTGTTTTTGCAGATCTTTTTATTGAGCGTATTAGTTTTACATGCCTTAACACAGATTGCTATTTATGGTATGAATATGCTGCACAATACACAATAAAGGTTATCGCCGTCATTTCTAACAATGTCTGACCTGCCCACAGTGACGTATGCCTTAGTTACATCCCATTTGGGTTATTGTAATGTGCTCGGTGTGGGGAAGTCTTTGAATAGTGTTCAGACATTTCAGTTGGGTCATTTCCGCACTAGACTGTTATAGTGCTATTATTCCACTTTCAACTTCTTATGGAATCCTGGGGTCTGCAGTTTAGGGAGGGGCCTCAAAGGCAAACCCCAGGATTCCATAGGATGTTGAAAGTGGAGTAATAGCACTATAACAGTCTAGTGCAGAAATGGCCTTGGTCTGCAGCCAGGTTATTAACTGGGGCTGGTTACAAGGAACACACAGTTTCCTTGTTAAAACACCTCCGCTGGCTTGCCCGTCTGTTTCCAAGTTTTCAAAGTTTTTCTCGTATAAAGCCCTAGGTGGCTTGGGTCTAGGCTATGTGAAGGACCTATTATTGTTTGCCAGGATCCTCCGGGATCGCTGGAGGTAGACGCTGTAGCTGAAACTCTAGAGATCTGCCCATTGCCTTGGTCAAAGCCCACTGGCTCTTGTGTCAGCTGAGAGAAGAGGCACTGAATAAATTGCCTACCTTCGTATTAACAAAGCAGGAGATCAGATGCATTTGATGCCTAGGGTTGCCAGCTAAGATAAGGGATAGGGATTTTATTCCTTTAATGCAAAGATGAGCAAAGTATACCCCATTTGGTGCATGCGGCCCCAGGATAATTTCTGTAGGCATCCCAGGGACCCTCAGTGGTCAAAGCATTTTACCAAAAAAATGTTTTGACCCAAAATGCCCTGTAGGAGACATGGGGGGCATTTTCATCACATTTTTGCTCCCTGTAGGCTATTTTACATCCAAGGCCATTTCCGCACGACACTCATAGCGCGATGATTCCGCTTTCAACCTCCTATGGAATCCTGGGGTTTGCAGTTTTGGGAGGGGCCGGCCGGCCCCTCCCGGAACTGCAAACCCCAGGATTCCATAGGAGGTTGAAAGTGGAATCATCGCGCTATAAGAGTGTCGTGCGGAAATGTTCCAAGAATGGCCTCCCCCCCCCCAAGATGTGACTTCCTCTTGCTTTGGGGGAGAGGGGATGCTAAAACATGGCAAAAATGTCCCCATATTCCCAAGAGAAGCTTTGGGGGATAATCATTTCATTTAATTTTATTTGCAGAGGGGATGAGGTAGGGCGTGTGCACATCTCCAGCGTTTCATGAGGGGGTGGGTTAATGTGACTGGTAGCCCTCCCCTCCTTTCATGGTTCTCTCGAAGACCAAATTGGAACAGATGTTGCTTGTCATGCAAGCAGCACCTGGGGAAATTCTCTCTTCTATACAACTATCCTTTCTCTCTCATGGCAACGTTAATGGTGCTCTTGTTTGACAAGCGAATCGACTTTAAATTGCATAACCTAGTGATTTTGTGATGAATTTGGCTTGATCCGTGACCTAAATAAGTGCCTCCAGAATGACCTACAGGTAAGGTGAAGAGCACAGCAGTCCTTAAAGTTTCTTTGAAAATCTTTTCTTTTCCTTCTAGATTCTGTACAATGCTGGCGAGAAGCGGTGGGGAACTGACGAAGGCAAATTCATCGAGGTTCTCTGCTTCAGCAGCTTTCCCCAGCTGAGATTAAGTAAGAAGCCAATTTAAATCTGCTAATTCATTTAGTCAGTAAAGAGGAGGGATAGTTGAATCAGTCTTTGTCAGTATAAACAAGAAGAAAGATAATCTTGTGGCATCTTTAGGATTAACCAGTTCATTTTAGTATAAGCTTTCATTCGCTTTGGCCAGGCAGAGCACAAAATTGTAAAAGATTTGGCTGTGTAGTTGTCTTTATTGTGTTTTTGGATACAGTGTTCTCAAACAAGCAATCCAAGGCAGGCTTTTAAGAAACAACACAGAGATAAAGGCAATAGTGCCAGTGAGTTAAGGACGGGTAGAAAGGCTCGGCCTCAGCTTCATTGCAGTTGGCAAAAAGTCCACCCACATTCTCCATCTTTTGTTCACTTCAGGCTGCAAGACTTCAGTCTCGTTCACACTAAAAAGAATTATAGATCTTTAGTTGCCGCTTTAACAGCTGTGATTCCATCCTATGGAATCCTGGGATTTTTAGTTTTATGAAGTATTTAAGGTTCTCTTCCAGAGAGCTGTAGCACCTCACTAAAATACAAACCCTGAGATTCCGTAGGATGCAGCCTTGGCAGTTAAAGTGGCGTCAAAGTGCTGTAATTGTGTGGTGTGAGAGACCTAGGTTGGGGGTCTTTGTTTCTTCTTCCTGCAGGGAGGTTTGTGTGCTTTCTCTTATATTAATTTTCCATAATGTATACCTTTTTGCAGTGTGTTTGTATGCATTGTTGAAACTCTGAACTGGGCATGAGATGAGTTACTATTTCTCCCCTACCAAAGACCCAAAGTTTTGATTTGCCAAGGACTGAAAAAGTAGCTTGAGTTACCCTTGCCTTTTAGCAGATATATATGCAAACTGCAACAAAATCTAAAACTCTGCCTCAAATGTATTCAGCACCCTATTTTTTTTTTAACTATGCATTGTTCAGACACTTCCAAGTCTACCTTTGCAGTTATACACACTAGAAATGAATGGATATAGCGAACTACAGCCAATATAATGTGTCATATCCTCCAACTCTCCCATTTTGGCAGGGACAGAATTAATCCTCTATCATCCCACTTTTTAGCTGCTCAGGAAATCCCCCCGTTTCTTTCTTCTCCTTCTCCCTGTTTGTTCTCAGCTTATTTCAGTTGCTGCAAACTGAATTCAAATTCCAAAATTCATTTATACTCAGCAGTCAGGAGAGGAGAGGAAGGGATGGAGTCTTGCCTTTCCCAGTAAGTGCAGGTGAAAACAAACTGCTATAGTCTCTCTTAGCTTATATGTACTTCCTCATTAATAACTTTTACCTTCTTGACCACATTCTGATGTTGCTTGGCAACATGTGTCCTGATTTTCATCCGAGAAATGTTGGAGGGTATATCTTCTTGGCCAGAATAACATTGGTGGCTTATGCTGGTGTAATCTCCAGTAACAACATAAGTATTTCCTTGTGCACCTTTGCATTGGGTCTGCAAAGGCTGCCAGATGCCTCCCAGGCGTAGATCTCCCCACCCCCATGACTGGCTGTGTGGGTGCAACTGGGCATCGTGTGGATGGCCTTATGCTCCTAAGGAAGAAGACGTAGTTTTTGCTCATGGGCCAGTAGCATCAGTGCATTGGCAGAGATTCATGCTGCACCAGTGGCCCTCTTGGATCTTGTCCTTTGTATGTTTCGCTGGAGAGAGTTGAGGAAGGGCAGGGAGGTGGAGCAGGGACAGAGAGAGAGAGAGAGAGAGATGGAGATCATGAAATAAAACAGAGTCTAGTCTAGGGCTTTGAAATAAAAATACCTTGGACCATTGTGCTCAGTTAGTTTAAAGTGCGCGCTATTTACAGCACTGGTGTTCTCATTTTTTTTCATGTCTAAGCCTTTGAGGAATACAGAAACATCAGTGGAAAGAAAATAGAAGACAGTGTAAAAGGTGAATTGTCGGGACATTTTGAAGACTTGCTGCTAGCTGTTGGTAAGGAGAACTTTAGATAAGCTATCCTGCGGTTGTGTCTCTGCTATTCTTCTAATCATACTTCAGTATTACAGCATGAAGGATTCTTGCATGTGTCCTACAGCCTTGCACTTTTGCAAAGAGATTATTATGAGGGGAGCTGTTAATTATCATAAAAAAAAATAGGGGACAGCATCAGTACAGACCAGGGTGGAGAGAGGAGAGGATGTGAAACATAAGCTGCTCTGAACTTTAATTCATGAAAAACAGTCCAAAGCAGAAGCAGCCTCCATGTCAGTGAGGTGGTTGCTCCAGTATGGGTTTTCAATCCACAGTATTGCAGGAACTGTCCAAAGTACTGAACCTATTTTAGGCGTAGAGTTTAGCACTTTGGATATTTCTTTCAAAAGTTCAGACAAAAGAACCAGGGTGTATTAATCAACCCCCTGACATAGGTGCCTTTGCTCCAAAGCAATTCTCCTTACATCTGACATCTTTTCAAGCTACTACATCCCCCCTTTGCCCCAGCCAGCATGCCCATACTGATGGGGTTTATAGTCCAGTACATTGGGAAGGCATTAGATGGTGGAAAGCTGCATTGGAAGGTTGCTTTGAGGCTGGAAGAACGCTATATATTGAAAACTCAAAGGGATGAAAAGCAACTTTTATCTCCAAATATGTGAAGTTCAGTATGTATCCTTTGGAATGTTACTTATAAATAGAATATTCTTCACTTTGAGGGTTATCTCCTTTTCTTCCTTGGAGTGTCTTTGTCCCTGGCTTCAGCTAGGGCTCTGCTGAGGCCACGGCACTGAAACGCACCTGGTAATTACGGGGATGGTGTGGAGTCAGCATCTGGCTTTTATCTTTATTGATGGCTATCATTAGAGCTTCTTGCTTAAAGTCTGCATTTTAACTGTGCTTTTATCTCTGTTAACAATGCATACTTGTTCCGCTGTAGGCTTTTTTTCTTTTAGCAAGGACAGATTGAAAGAAAAGACAGAGCATGTGAATCTAAGATACATTGGGTCATCTTGTATTTTAAGTTTCGAATCCTGAAATTCTTTGATACTATGGCCAGAATCCTAGTGGTGTGTTACACCACTGCTTCCAAAGCTGTCTGATATGGCAGGCTGGCAGTGTTGTTGTTGATTTTCTCAAAGGACACAGGCACTGTATTTGTGCCCATTGGCTACCACTGTTTGTGTCTTTCCTGGAAACTCGTAGCAGGTTGGAAGCCAATGGCTCACAGACCCACACTGGTCCATGGACCACCACTGTGAGTAGCACTGGGCTATTGTAAAAGTTGCATTTTTTCTGCAGTTACATAGTGGTGGCGAGGGAAGGCAGAAGAAGTCCGTAGGCTCTGAGCAGCCCATTTCTCCAGTGCCTTAGGCCCTTTATGACCAATGTGCTTGTAGTTTGAGTCCTAATTCAGGAAGAAAGGCAGCCTACAAATACAAGAAACAAATATAAATAAATAGTTTTTTTTTTCTGTCTGACCAACAGGATTCCAACCAGTGTCCACTAGTGTGTAAGGGCAAAACTAATTGCTAGTCCTTGCTGGAGTACTGTATTTGCTGGCATATCAGACTGGCTTTTTTCCGCTCAAAATATACTATTTGAAAATGAGGTGCATCTTATATGCCGGTGTGTCTTACATGCAAGCAAATAGTACTTTCTGGTGTATAAATGGGGTGTGTCTTATATGCCAGTGCATCTTATACACCGGCAAATACAATATAGCTGTTAAATTAAGTGATGAATGGTAATTCGGCATGTAAGTGAAGATCATTGATTTGATGAGACTCCTTCAGTTGGGACTCGCAGTTGGCTTTAAGACTATGGTAATCCCCCCCACTTAGCTGCGTTCCATGGATACCTGAAATCATGGATAGTGCCGAGCCCTCTAGCTTCTCTGTGAGCTGTTCCACGGCTCCTACAGTGGAAAAACAGTTCTTCATAATGTAGAGTCGAAGCCTTTCACGGCCAGAATCCATTGGTTCTTGTGGATTTTTCGGGCTTTGAGACCTTCAGATCCTCTGAAGATGCCAGCCACAGATGCAGGCGAAACATCAGGAGAAAATGCAGCCAGAACACGGTCTCAAAGCCCGAAAAACCCACAAGAACCCAAGTTCTTCATAAGGTTTTGGTGGAATCTCTTTTCATGTAATTTGAATCCATTGGTCCATATTCTTGTTTCTGGAGCAGCAGAAAACAATCATAGAGTTGGAAGAGACCCCAGGGGCCATCCAGTCCAACCCCTGCCATGCAGGAACCCACATCAAAGCACTCCCAACAGATGGCCATCCAGCCTCTGTTTAAAAACCTCCAAAGAAGGAGACTCCACCACACTCCGAGGCAGCATGCTTCATATTCTCCAAGACATTCCATCAGATATTTAAAAATAACTATCATGTCACTTCTTGATCTTCTTTGCTCCAAACTAAACATACCTAGCTCCCTAAAATCACCCTTGTAAGGCTTTGTTTCCAGACCTTTTTTTTCAAATATCATTTTATTCAAAATTCTCATTATAAAACATACATATTTGATTGTCAGCTTCATTGAAATATATCTGATCTTCCACATTGATCTAGATTTCATTTTCCAGATTTCTACAAGCTTTAGGTACTGTACAACATTTTACTGTTAGTTTATCTGATAGTTCTTACATTTCATTCTTCATATTTCCACTTCATGATATATATCCTGTCGCCCCCACGTAATATAACTTTGATCATGAATTATGTATTTCCAGCTGTTAAAACCCAGCAATTACCCATTATAAGGCTTTGTTTCCAGACCTTTGACCATCTTATGGTAGATTATATTCCTGTTGATACAGCCCACAACTGCATTGGCTTTTCTGGCTGCTGCATCACACTATTGACTCGTGTTTAGCCTATGGTCTACTAAGATCCTGAGATCCTTATCTATGTATTCCATGCTCTTCATGTTTTAACTGTGGTACATTGCTTTGGGAGCCCTGATAGGCTGAGTGGTGATATAGAAATGCCTTAAATAAATTAATAAATGTGCACTGTGCATTTGGTTGTGCCTTTGTGTGGAATCTTGGTTCAGTTGCACAATGTTGCCATTCTGCACATAGCACAGTTAGTGTGTAACTCTTCATGTGGAGTTTTATGCTGTGCAGGCCTGATGTGGGATCTCTACTTCTCATTTTTCTCATTTCCTTCTTTTCTTCTGTGCCCGGTTTTGCGGCCACCAAATGCTTGTGCTTCACACTGTAACACAGATTTCAAAACCTCCGGTTGATACTTCTTTTCCTAAAATCAGTCTTGTTTTTGCTGTGCCTTTGTGTCGATTATTTTTGGAGCACACAAGTGCTTTTGCCTATTCAACTCCCACCCAAGTTCATCTTTGTACTTGAAGAAAAATGGAAGGTTAATTATATTTCCACAATGCCCCTTCAGGAGATGCATTCATCTCATAAAGGGCTTGCAGGAACAGTTCTGCAAATGTAATTTGCATAATTGCCCACAAGAGGGCAGCAGTAGGAGAAAAGTTCGCTCAAAGCCAATTTTAAAAATGTGTAATTGCTTTCCATCAGTCTTTTGCAAGCCTGTCAGTCTGTTGTTTTGGGAGATTCATTCTTGTCTTGCAGTTCATAGCTTGTCCATATGAGAAAATGCAACATGTTGCACTGGGTCATCTCCCACCTTCTTTTTCTTTTGATAGTTAAATGTGTGAACAACACTCCTGCATTCTTTGCTGAAAGACTACACAAGAGTTTGAAGGTAAGAACATACCGTATATACTTGACTATTAGTAGAAAAATTTTAGTCAAAAATTCACCTTAAAAACCTGGCTTGACTTATCCGCGGCTCCTTGCTGCTTTGTAAGAATCGATCTTACCAAAAAGGAGTTGCTGGAAAGACGAGAGCCCATCTCTGCACTCTTCAAGCTTGGAGGTGTTTGCTGGGCAGTTTTTAGAGTATCTGCTACCTCGAACGCTGCCGACAGCAGGGCTTCCTGGGGGTCCCTGGAAACTCATCCAGAGTGATTGCCCCAGATTATGCCTCTAGGGGAGGGGGTTTTCTCCACACATCACACTGCCACAAGTTAGGCCGTTTCCACGCTACACTGCTGTAGTGCCATTATTCCACTTTCAACATCCTGTGAAAGGCTGGGGTTTGTAGTTTAAAGAGCTCTCTGGCCGAGAATTCAAAATGCCCCTCCCTAAACTGCAAACCCCAGGATTCCACAGGATGTTGAAAGTGGAATAATAGCGCTATAGCAGTGTAGTGCAGAAATGGCCATAGTTTCCTCCTCACTCGTCCAGCTTCTAGGGTCGACCCAAGCAGTTACGTCTGCTGGAATTTTTAACATTCTTTGTCATCATTTTCCTTTCCTTTGTCCTTTGTTACATGCTTCTAAGTTTTACCCTCGACTTTTCCATGAGTCACAGCAAATCTCCCAGTTTTGGGCCCCAAACCTACACTTGACTTACCCATGAGACCTCGTTATAGTCGAGTAGGAGTTTGTCTTATACCAAGTCAGTCTCTCAGTCCTTGAATTCCAGAGTGAGACGTGTCTGCCCCATAGGATACGTCTGTCCTCCAGAGGCCTCTGGAGACCATCAGAGGGTGGGATTCTGGCCTATAACAAGCTCTTCATCTCTCATGCAACTTATTTTAACTATTCCCCCTTTTTTTGTTTTCGGACTTTTCTAAGAAATAGCCATGTAATCCAGTCTTTGGGCAGTATTAAATCTGGAAGAGTAGGTACTCATTGTGATGGTTTCCGTAGGTGTGCCCCCTACCCCGAGAAAATAAATAGGCGCTGTCGACCTGTTTGTAAAGCTAGTGGGCTTTTGGATCCATTTGTAAAGCTCATGGACTTTAATCTCACACTGAAAATCAAGGCACCCCAACATTCTTTGCAGTACAACACCTCACAACAATATTTTGTTGCTAGAAAAGGCTACCTGTCCCCTTGCCCCCACAGTTAGTGTGAGGATTGCATCCAAACTTAGAGCGAAACAATAAAAATCTCAAAATTAATAGCTAAACAAAAATAGTATTATGTATTCAGTGGTAAAAATGGAAACTTAACTCAATTATAGGCCCAGGTAAACAAGGCTCACTTGAACTGAGGTTTTTTGTGTTTTGGATATCAACACTGTGGTTCGTCTGTGTTGCTGTTTAATGAAATTTGCATGAGTTGTGTTTATAAAATATTGCTGTAGTTCATCAGTCCAAAAGGGAAGCAAGTCATTTAACCTTTTCTTTGTTAACAGGGAGCTGGGACTGATGAATTCACCCTCAACAGAATCCTTGTGTCCAGGTCGGAAATTGACCTTCTGGATATTCGAGCTGAATATAAGAGACTGTATGGAGTCTCCTTGTATTCTGCTATTAAAGTGAGTATTATTATTAATGATGATGATGATGATGATGATTTGCCAATTCAAAGCAGCTTACAATTTTTAAAAAATACAACTAAAAACATACAAAAAGTGAGCATTAAAATGGAATTAAACTGTTATTAAACTATTAAAATGGAATTAAACATTTGCAATATTAAAATGATTTAAAACTACACTTAAAAAAGATAAAATGTAATTAAAAGTTAAAAAGCAATTAAAACAGTTCAGTTTAAAACAGTAGACCACCCATAGCCTATTTTCTATAATTTCTTTTATAATAATACATATATTTGTTATATTTATATATCTATATATTTATATGTTTTTTTTGTAATTTCTCCAACAATGTGGTATATGTGTATGTGTGTGTGTGCATGCATGCATGCACACATTTCCTGAATTATGAACAAGAAAGGCACTGGCTGGGATTCAGGGGTGAATCCTGGCTTACTATGAACAGAGTGTGTGTTGGTGGGAACAGCCTATTTTATTCCTGATTTGTTCCTCCTGTTAGCAGCAGCTACTAAACAAACCTAGAATAGTTTGGTTAGTGTGTCTTTAGAAACTCAAATCCCATCTTGTTGCTTCCTATACAAGTCAGGATAGTAAATCAGGGTTTAATCTTTGCTTACAAATCCTGGTTTTCAACAAGCCAAGATCCTTAATTGAGATGGCATGCTCAACAAGCCCTTCTTCGTTTGTTTAGTTGCTTCTGCTTGTAGGAGAAGCAAAAGAGCAGCAAATGTGCTGTGTATTATTGGATGGCCAAGCAGTAGAGGAATACTGTCTCTCTGCCCTGACAACGTATGAGAACGTTCCAAACTCTAAATGGGCAAACTATATAATGCAGATGTCTGATTGACTAGTATGATAGGTGAGATCCTGTAGTGAGGAGATGGAGCGTAATGTCACATTCATGGAGGGTACAAAGTACATGTAGATCTGCAGTGCATAGTCATGCACAGTGCACACCCGTGTGCCATGAAACCGTGTGTGCAATTCTGCCTCTGCCAACTTGAACTGAATATTGCAATTTTGCATTGTGCTAAAACATCCAACTGGGAGTTTATACGTACACAAGACAGCAGCAGGAAACTTCACAATGGTAATTTCATTCTGGAAAATTATATAAGATCGTCACATGGTGTAGCCAAAACCTGGCATCAAGTAGAGATACTTCATACAGTCCAGGATTTGGAAGTGTTGCTTTTCGGGACAAGTCCCAATATTCCACCAGTCAGCAGCTTAGGCCGCCAGGAGTTTATTGGTCTAAAAAAGTAAATTTTCCAAACTTTTCAAGTATAAGGAAAGATTAGATACATGTGTAAATATATTCCTGGACTGGGCCTCTGTGCTGAAGAAATCCCTAAGAATCTCTGTTTTGATTTTATAGATACTTGGCTCTTGAGGAACAACAGTGCTCGGTGTATCCCAGTTTAGTCCACTTGCATTCCAGTTTACATCTGCTTGTTTACTCTAGACAGTATATCCATCTTCCAAATAAAGAAATATCAGTTTTAAAATGTTTTAAATTTTCTAACAACAACAAATAGACAGAGAATAAAGGCTGCAGGCAGAGGAAATCTGTTCAAAAATCCCCACGTGTGCGTATGCTGGGTGATGTACTCTGTTCTGTCTTAGTGGAGAGACTGGGGCTTCCCAACACTCTCTAAATATATAGCCTGGGGAGATAGATTTGCTGTCCAATTGTTTGCTGATAATTAGACCACGTCATCTTGTTGAGTGCAAAACAAGCTCAACTGTTACATCCTGTCAGTTGCATAGGAATGTGGGGACAGAGGGGGCGATTCGCCCCGGGCGGCAATGTTTCTCGGGCGTCCCAGGTTGTAATCAGACCCCCGCGCACCCTGGCCATGCCCCCATGCATCCTGGCCACGCCCCAAAGCACTGCAGCCACGTCCCCCACACGGTGGCCATGCTCCGCTCCCGCCTCCCTCCACACACTCCAAGTTCCGCCACTGCATCCTGTCTCTGAGGGATCTGGATGTCTTGGTATTTTTTATTTTTAAAGGTTACATTTCCCAACAGTCTGTGTTGCTAGTCAGGAAAACCCTTGACAACATGAAAGGTCTGTATATGGCCCAGGTCCTGCTCTGGTGTCTAATTAGTTTAATGAGTAATCGGGCCCAGACAATGTACTGAAGTGCCCGTTTTAAAATTCTCCAGCATCCCTTCTGGAGATTAAACCGATTTGCCGTTTTCACTAAGTGGAGTGTGCTTCTTCATGTTGCTTTTTCTCACTTTTTTCCTCGCAGTCTGACACTTCTGGGGATTATGGGGCTACGTTGCTCAGGATTTGCGGTGGAGACGACTGATGGGAAGACCCCACAGCAGAAGCGCTGAGCTGTGTCCTTTTCTTGCTGCCCTCTGCAGTTCTTGTTAGTGGCGCTTTTAAATGTTTAAACGAGTGTAAAATTGCCACCGTGCTTTTGACTGCTTTCTCATTAGGCATCATAACAAACAGATGCTTATTTTAGTGCATCCCTTCAGGCCACTGATGACACTCATTTCCCCACACACTGTGATTTTGGATGGAATCCACGCTCAAAAATTGTACAGGCCCAGATCTGCCAATGCTGCCGAAATGCTTGGTGCCTGCGAGGTTGGAGTCTGCTGAAATATTAAAAACAAATAACTTGTCTGGATCTAGTGTTTCTCTAGGAATGCCCATGAGTGGAATGAAATGCTATTTCCCTATGATTGTTTTGATTTTTTTTTTTAAAAAAATACAAAATCCCAACTTTGCAGCATGCGATGCTGTTTTCCTGAAGTTGCAAGCAATGATTTAAGTCTTCAAGATAGTGATTGTGAAGCTGGAGCCCAGAGTTCCTGGGCTCCAGCTACTGACTCAATATAAGGCACATTCATATAGTCAGAGCTTGGAAAAGTTACTATTTTGGATTGCACTTCCCAGCATCCCTACCCAGCATTCTCAGGTCGGTTTTCCTACATCATAAATTGATTTCTTCTTAGAAATACTTGGATTCAGCTCCCCCTAATCCAGTGCTGGGGAAACACGAGGGAGCTGGATATGTTTAGCTTGGTGTCGATCGTGGATGGGGGACACTGGGTGTTGCAGTCTAAAAATTAACTTTTCCAACCTCTCTGTAAAGTAGGAGAAGCCATAGGCCACATGTTTTTATAAACTGCATGCGGATGACTCCGGTTTCAGTCTCTGGCAGCAATCCTGTAGGACCCTGGAGTAACTCCCTTTCAGACCTGAAATCTTGTTGGAGGTCACGGTAGTAAGCTGAACGGATCAACAGTTGGGCTGACTGGACCAGTGTATTGGAGTTTCCAGAGAGGGGGACGCTTCAGTCTATTGCAGCAGAAACAACCAAGAGTCTTGGGGTATGTTAAAGATGAACACATTTATCACCCAGAAGACACTGCGCCGGATGGTCTGTGATCCACGAAAGGTATACCCCAGGGCTGGCCATCGTACAAATGCCAGTAGCCATAGCCAGCATAGTTGATAGTGAGGACACTAGTGTTGCCTTCTTTCTGTGTGGCCGGGCAAAAGGCACGTGAGTGGAGGGGGAAGGCTTGTGAGCGTGAACCTTTCCCCTTTCTATGCCCTTTCCCAGGGTACAGAGAAGGAAGACGGTGCCCCTGGGCAAATGGCCAAAGGAAGGCGGGGGGAGGCAAGCAGGCACCTCGTGAATAATCAAATTCACAAAGGTCAAATCTGCAAATGTGGCAGGAGGACTGTATTTAAATACGGCCATCACATCACTACTCAGCTGTCACCAAGTAAACATACTCAGCTCCCTTGTGTTTCTCCAGGACTGGATTACGGGAAGCTGAATCGAAATATTTCTCCGAAGAAATCAATGTATGATGTAGGAAGATTGACCTGAGAATGCCAGAATGTCCCAAAGAAATGTGAAACTATATACTTCCTTTCTAATCGTAGAGGCTTCTTTAAAAAAAAAAAATGCTGTTCAAAATAGGCCAGGCTCGATATAAACCTGACCGTAGTCCTCTCGAGTCTCTTTCTGATGCTAAGGTTCTAGGCTTGGAACGCTTGTCAAAGAGCACCACCAAGCATGCACAGAGTGCTTTTTTCTCTAAGGTTGGCAAGAAGCCAGGGGAAAAAAGGTTCTCACACAGAAGGCTGTAACCGCCGAGGTTTGAACTCTGCCGCCTCTTAGTTTAGAAGATAATGATTGCAGCGGAGAGGGAAAACACCAGCTGAAAAGAAGAAAGCCTGACAAGGGCTGACCAGGGTGCTTGGCTATAGCTTGCGTTGCTTCAGTTCATTTCAATGGGACTGGCAGCCCTGACCTTCCTGTTGGACAGCTGCCCACGTGTGGGGGAGTTGCTAAGTTTCCCCCACAAAAGACCCGTTACCAAATTCCCCTTCGCCTTGCCCTCTACGAACTTGTAAACAACAGAACTTGCAGCTGCTTCGGCTGAACTTCTCTTTTTGTCTTGTTCCCCGTCTTTTGCATTTCCTGGTTCCCTTTACTGCAGCTGTGGCAGCCAAAACTTTGGTTATGTGTTAATATTGAAAACAGCAATGGAGGGAATTTCCAGTAAGTTCTGCTTTTGTCACCTTTTGGAAACTTTCTTCTTCTTCTTCTTCTTCTTTTTTCTGGCCTTGTTTTCCCTGCCCACTCACTCCCAAATTACCATTCCAGGCGATGGGGATGAGAACAAACCTCAGCAGCAAAACAGTTCATTTTTGCTGTTAGTGCTAAATGAATGTGTTGGCAGCAATCTCACTCTGCGAAAAGAGGCTCCTTCTACAAACTGCCAGCAGGTGGCGATGTGTTTACAGAAAACCCTGCTTTTCATGCTCGGTTTGAGTCATTCAGGACAAATAAGTGGTAACGTTTTTCCTAGAATGCACAGTTGCAAGCTCTTACTGGGGGTGTATTTTATGTCTAAACAGTCCCTATGCATGGAAATTATTACCCTGGAAGAATGGTTTGCCCTAATTTTCCCTTTGATACACTTTGTTGTTGCTGTTGTGTGCCTTCAAGTCCTTTGTGATTTATGGTGACCCGGAAGCAAATCTATCGCGGCGTTTTCTTGGCAAGATTTGCTCAGAGGGGGTCGCCTTTGCCTTCCTCTGAGGCTGAGAGTGTGTGATTTGCCCAAGTTCACCTGGTGGGCTTCTGTGGCCTCGCAGAGTTTGAACCCTGGTCTCCGGCATTGTAGTCCAGTGCTCAAACCCCTATACCGCGCCAGATCTTTTCTGCTTTTCTACTTTTATCATGGGAGGGGGAATGGAATACTCCCACAAGCAATACCTGAAGTGGTACTGTCTAGGCAAAATTTTGCCACCTGATTCTTCTCGGCGATTGGAGCTACTTTTCAAAAGCAATTTGTTCTGCTGTGCGTCGTGGTATTTAAAAAGCAACCGGTTCCTGGGGTTCTTTTCAAGGATGAAAAAGTGATCTTGCCATAAGGCTCCTCACTTTTCCATTGCTTTCTGTGACTTTTTCTGAAGCTATAAAGAAAATCTTCGCGTTGGTAAGGGAACACTGTAAAACTTGAAAACCTGTGAAAAGGTCTGCTCAGACGTTCCTAACAGTAACTTTTGAAGACAAAAGAGCCAGTGTGGTTGTAGTGGTTTGAGGATTGGATTATGACCCTGGAGACCAGAGTTCAATTCCCTGCTTGGCCATGGAAAACCCCTGGGTGATCCTGGGTACGTCACCCACTCTCAGCCCTCAGAAAACCCCATGATAGGTTCACCTTAGGATCACCACAAGTCGGAAATGGCTTAAAGGCACACAACAGCAACAACAAATGGTTACTTGTTGCACCAATAGTTTTGCCCTTGTTACAGTAAATTTATTCCACTCTTATTTCCCCAAAAGTAACTTGCTTCTGTGGAGTGTATCAATAGGATTTTAGGTGAAGAAAAGGAATTGCATACCAACATGCAACATAACACGACTTAGTGCTGTTGCAGAAACCACTCTTGACTTAGGACTTTTTTTCTTATTTGCTGAAAATGTTTTCCTTGGGTTCTGGGAACGGATGCTAATTCCCCCAGTCGTGCCAGAACCCCTTTCTTTCTCCTTGCTGGATAGGTAGCATTGTAATAACTCATATATGTTCCTTGGCCAGAAGAGAGTTTCCTGCAACACTCAACACAGAATTAAAAGACTGTGTATTAATTTTATAGTAGCCGTAGTGAACATGGCGCCTTCCAGGCAAAGATAGGTTGCTATTTCTGAGGAGCCGAACAGTGTAAAGGAAGACTGTGGAGTGTGTTTTGTATCAGAGAAGTTATCTTCTGACAATTGCCTCAGCAACAGGAAGCAGAGAATCGGAGGAGTATTTCAGAGCTGGCCTCCATTGAAGTCCTGTACATTGTAAAGATTTACAGAAAGGTTATTTTAAAATTATTTTCCGCCTGCAACACAATGTCACTCAAGCCTTTGTCCTGATTCTAGGGGAGTCTTGGGATTACATTCACATGAGATTTCACTCTATGAATTGCTCTAATAATTACATGAGCAGAAGCCACGCAAGACTATACAGGGGCTATATTCAGAGCAGACCATGTCTCCAAGCCAGATGTAATACAAGGGAGAAATGTTGCTGGCAGGAGTCAAAGCTCTTGGCAGGAGTGCCTGGGAATTATTTGACAAACACCAGATTCACTACATGCAATTGACGTATGGAGTAAACTGCAGTAAGGCCTCTTAAGCTGAGGCTGTTTTGAATGGGACCTGGTGCCATGCAGATGTTACTCTAAGAGGTAGGAGACGTTGGGGTCCACCAGCATTGCTAGTATCTCCTTAGAATCTGGGGGAATATTAGCTCAAAAGGAGGCCTGTGAGGGTAACAGCAGGAGATTTTCACCTGTGTAAACCAATACTAATTGTAGCGAGGACTACACTCATAACACCCATACAAGATTACCAGAAAGAGAGACAAGAAAGGTTAGCGAGAGAGAGATTGAGTAGAAAGGGTGATAGTTACCAAACCTGAAGAAGGCAATCGAAGCAGAGTGGCTCAGACAGTGTCTGAGGCTAGCACAGAGGAATGGCAGTCTGGGGCACCATATCCAATGTACGATGTCCAAAGTAAATGGCTGGGGTCAAAGCTAGAGTTTTTAATACTCTATTTCATAGCCTGAAGGGGTGTGTTGATAAAACTGTAATGGCTTTCCCGTAGGATTGACAAAGCGGTCCGGAATTCGCTGACTGCTTAATTCCAGAGTGACAAAACATTGATGGGACTCATGACAATCTCTTAATGTTTGGTCAGGCAGGGTGTATAGGGAAGAGCTCTGCAGGATAAGATCGAGGGATGGTTTCTACTCACCAATCTGGACAGCTTGTCTTTCATTGTATTTGGCAATGCAAAGAGTCTGAAGTGGTAAAAGGATTAGCACAAACCCATCAGCGTCAGGTTTTCCCACTTAATCATATCTGGACTTATGACCTTGAACATGCCTCAGGTCAGCTTGACCTGGAAACACGTTCCCTGGTCAGCATGACTTTGATCATGTTCTCCAATCATTAACAAGTCCAATACATGAAAAATCACATCCCTTGCAGGAGGGATGGTAGGGTATGGTAACACAGATATGGGTGGATGACAACTTCCATTAACCCTCATCATGAGCTAGCTGGGGATGATATGAGTTTTAGTCCTCTTGAGAACACCACTGTGGAAAAAAGCTTCAGCCAGGGCTTGGAATCATGGCACCCACAAGATCATAGAATCATAGAAATGTAGAGTTGGAAGAGACCACACGGGCCATCCAGTCCAACCCCCTACCATGCAGGAATACCCTCAAAGCACTCCCGACAGATGGCCATCCAGCCACTGCTTAAAAACCTCCAACGAAGAAGACTTCACTACACTCCAAGGCAGCCGATTCCACTGCCGGAGAGCCCTGACTGTCAGGAAGTTCTTTCTGAGGTTCAGGTGGAATCTCCTTTCCTGCAGCTTGAATCCATTGCTCCTTGTCCTGGTCTCTGGAGCAGCAGAAAACAAGCCCGCTCCCTCCTTGACATGACAGCACTTCAAATATTTAAACATGGCTATCATGTCCCCTCTTAACCTTCTCTTCTGCAGATTAAAGATAGGAAGCCGAGGTCCAAAAACAAGATCCCTACCCCCCTCACTTCAAATTTCTTTTTCTGAACAGCAAGAATAACAACAAAACAAAAATCTTCTGCAAAAGGTGATCAGCTCCTCACAGCCTGATTTGACAAGCTAGTTGCATATTTGCTAGAAGCAGTTCTAGTATTTGTGAAACAGACCAGCTGCCAAGGTTTCAGGATAACTGTGACAGGTACCAAATAGCTGTGTCTCTTCCATGGCCATTCTTACCTACAGGGACTGATCAATCATGCTTCAGCTCCCAGCATTTCTACACATTAGCTATTCTGGTTTGAGCTGCTGGTGCTTGGAACTCAGTAATATCCAGAGGGCTGTGTGATTTCCAATCCTGGCTTAGAAGCCTTTCGCACTGCATAGTTATAGTGCTATGGTTCCACTTTAACTAGCATGACAACTTCTTAAGGAATCCTGAGATCTGCTGTTTAAGGAAGTCTGTTTGGAATTCTCATCCAAAGAGCTCTAGTGCCTCATTATACTACAAATCCCAGAATTCCACAAGATGTGCAAAAACTCCACATCCTATGCAAAACTATTATGGGGTTTTCTGGGGTTGAGAGTGTGTGACAGGCCCAAGATCATCCAGTATGTTTGCGTGGCCCAGCAGGGAATTGAATCCTGGTCTCCGAGATCCTAGTTCAATGTCAAACCACTGCAACATGCTGACTCTCAGTGTTTCATAAGATCTTAAATGGTATACTGTACTGCTAGGGATATTTCTGTCATTAAACAGAATAAGGCAGTTGTAGCTACCTTACAGGGCAGAATATCACAGATACATGCACAGATACAGGATGGGTGACACCTGGCTCGACCACAGTACATCTGAAAAGGATCCAGGAGTCTTAATAGGCCACCGGCTGAACGTGAGGCAGTAGCTAAAAAAGCCGATGTGATTTTGGGTTGCATCAGTAGGAGCTCAGTGTCTAGGTCAAGGGTAGTGATGGTATCACTCTCTTCTGCTTTGATCAGACCCCACTTGGGATACTGTGTCCTGTTCTGGGCACCATAGCTCAGGAAGGCTATTGGCAAGCTGGAACATGTCTGGCGGATGGCCACCAAAACCATGTCCCATGAAGAACAGCTTAGGGAGCTGGATATGTTTAGCCTGGAGAAGAGTAGGTTAAGAGGCAACGTGGTAGCGATGTTTAAATATTTGAAGGGATGTCATCTGCAGGATGGAGGAAGCAGGATGTTTTCTGCTGCTCCAGAGACAAACATCAGGAAAAGAGATCCCTTCTAAATTTTAGGAAGAACTTCCTGATGATAAGAGCAGTTTGGCAGTGGAATATGCTGCCTGGGAGTGCGGCAGAGTCTCCTTCTTTGGAGGTGTTTAAACACAGGGCCTTTCTGCCCTACACTGTTATAGTGCGATTATTCCACTTTTAACACCCTGTGGAATTCTGGGGCTTGTAGTTTAGTGAGGTCAAAGAGCTCTCTGACTGAGAATTCTAAATGCCTCTCCCTAAACTGCAAACGCCAGGATTCCATACAATGTTGAAAGCGGAATAATAGCACTATAACAGTGACGTATGGAAAGTCCCAGAGGCTGGATGGCCATTTGTTGGGAATTTTTTGATGGTGTATTCCTTCATGGCAGGGGTTGGACTCGATGGGCCTTCTGGTCCCTTCGAGATCTATGATGCTAGGATTGTGGTACCAATAAAAGAGATGAGTGCCTTGTGGGACCTAGGTAGTAGGTCACTAGAATGCAAAGGCCTGCTTGGCAGAGAAACGTGCAAAATGGCAGCTGGGATGGAACCAGATGCAAAATGCCTACAAAGAAGCAGGCTCACTTTGCTCACATACATGAGGATGTGACACAGTTGCAAGTACAAATCTGCATCTCAGTTACTTAAGCCCACAGGTTATTTTCACTGCTAAAGCTGACCACAGTATCCACTCTCAGATAAATCCACTCCAGGAGTACATCCTTACTACACCACACACTTATTGCACTCTGATGCCACCTTAACTACTGTGGGCTGCATCTTGTGGAATCCTGGGGTATATAGGTCGGTGACGCACTACGACTCCCTGGCAAAGAATCCTAAACACCTCAAAAAACTACAAATCCCAAGTTTCCATAACATGTGGTCATGGCAGTTAAAGTGGAATTAAAGTGGTATGACTGTGCGTGTAATCTGTGTATGACGGGATATAGTTTGGTGAAGTTCTTCAAATGCTTTGCCAGAGAGCTCTCTTGCTGTTGAATTTTAAGTCCCTCACCAAACTATAGAACCCAGAATTTTATTGGGCAAAACCGTGGCAGTTCATATGATCTTTCTTTCTACTACTTTCCTCCTTTCTCCTCAGCTTACTTCAGTGGCTGCAAACTTAGTTCAAAGTGCAAAAGTAGTTTGCACTCAAATAACTGGGGGGAGTGTGTGGAAGAATCCTGCCCTGCCCAGCAGACTCAGGCAAAGCAAACTGCTGTAGCCTCTTCTAGCTTGTGTGCTCTCCCTAACAGATCTGCCATCTTGAATGAACTGGCACATGACTCCCAGTTTTCTTCAGTGAAATGTTGGATGGTACGCAAGTTCCAACAGAATGGCTTGGGCTTTCCCTGCAGGCAGACAGCCATTTTTGCCCAAGGATGGCATAAGTTTACACACCGTGCCAGCTCTCCTCTGAAAACGCCAGTCGTGGGGCACATGATGGAAGAAGGAGCATCCACAGAGGAGGTAGTGTTGACTGCACAGAGTCACTTGTCATGGACAAAAGTGGCTGGCAGAGCCTTAATATGTCAAAATTGGGAGGCCTGCCAACGAAAGCAAACCCTTTTGTGGCTTGTGCAGCATCGCCTTCTCTCAGCGTTCACTTGTGTTCACCATCCGTGGCCATCTGAGAAGCGCCTTTTTGCCAGTGGTGAAATGAAAAGGGCTACTCAGCAAAACGTACAATGGGCTACTATCTCTCCACCATTCCAACAATTACTGGTGGGCTGGGAAGTGGGGGGGGGGAGGGTTCTGGTTGGATTGTGCCATGTGTGTGTCTTAAAGCCAATGTGCCCTTTCAGGCAACGAAATCCAGCACTCCAAGCAACAAAGGGGTTCTAACACAGCATGTAGGAATGGGAGCTGGGCTGGACTCATCGCAACTTTCTCGTCTTTTCTTTCCGCAAAGTCCCCGGGCTGCTGATGAGAGCCACATACAAAGCCTCTTTTTTTCACCCACACCACTCAGATACAACCACTCTGCCTCTGTGTGCTTGAAATCCTGCCCACTCATTGTTAGAGAAATCCCTGGATTAGATACACTTGCTCCGAGGCACTGGCTCACTTTTACAGCAAAATCCCCTGGCAATTAACAGAGTCAAAACAAACGGTGCACAGCAACAGATGCCCATAAAATCTTAATTACTTTACTCCATTTTTAAAGGTAATGGAACTGGGGAGAGAAACTAAGTAGATTGCTCTAATTACCAGTTTGTCTTAATTTTTTTTCCCTCCAGGTAGTCATGTAAGACCTATCCATTTATGGAGAAACCAAAGCACCATCCAGCAGACTGAATGTTAAGGGATAAAGGGAGATGGAATCTAAGAACATCTGGAGGGCTACAGGTTTCCCATATCCACTCTAAGAATACTTATCTTTGGGGCTTGAGCCATTACACACACACCCCCAGCTGTCCCAGTCTGGCCTCTGACACCCCACTTTTTCAACTGCTTCTAAAATGTCCCAGCTTCTCTCTCCTCCTGCCACTTTCTCCTTTTGTCTTCAGCTTATTTCAATTGCTGTCAACTGAGTTCAAAATGCAAAAAGTAGTTTACACGCAATTAACTCAGCAAGGGAGACAGGAGAGGAAGATGCAGAATCTTGCTCTTTTCAATAGGCTTAGGGAAACGCAAACTTTTCCTGTGTGTTCTTCTTAGCTTGTGTGTTCTTCATTAATACCCTTGCCATCTTGACCACATTCTGATATCGCTTGGCCGAGCTTGTCTTGGCTTTCACCTGTGAAATGTTGAAGGGTATGGCCACTAGGTAGCCGGAAACAGGCACCTCAGGCAGGAGATTTGAAGTGTAATAAGCAGGCAGCAAATCACTTGGTGTTTCCTTTTTTTTTTAACATGAGGAGAGATGCTTTGGGGCTTTCTGCCTCATGTGGCAAAATAACATGGCTGACTTTCGGTGCCTAACATTATGATTTCAGTGAGGTGGGCCTTTTACTGCTTTGCTTCAGGCAACAAGATGGCACTTGGAATGGTCCCCCCCCCCCCGCTTGTTTCTACAGCGATGGACCAGATGAGGGTGAACAAACTGGAGCTTAATCTGAAGAAGGCGGAGGTGTTCCTGGTCAGTCAAAAGGCAGACTGGGGAACAGAGATTCGTCCTACACTGAACGAGGGTTATACTCTGAAATCTCGGGTTCATAATGGTATGCTTCTGGCTTCAGCTATGAAGGCCCCTGTTTCAGCAGTGCCATGGGTGCACTTACCCAATTAAAATTAGTGCACCAGCTATGCCTGTTCTTGGCGATGTCAGATGTGAATACAGTAGTGCGTGAGTTGATTAGATTGCATTTGGATCACTGTAATGTAATCTATGAGAGGCTGCCTTTAGAAACTGTTCAGAAACTTCAGCAGGTCCAAATTTCTGTGGTCTGTGTACTCTAAGGAACATAGAGCTCCCTTCTTCATACCTCTCCACAGGCTGTTGGTCTATTTCAGGCACAATTCAAAGTGCTGGGCATGACCTTTAAAGCCCTTATATGACTTGGCTCTGGACTGTCTGAAAGACTCTATCTCTTTATACAAGGCCCTTTCTTACAACTTCTGTTCTGCAAACATTTGTTCCCGTTGGTAGTATTTAGGAAGGAGATCACTTTGAGAAAGGATGGAAGTGTAGAGTTCGGTGTTGACAGCCAGTGTGGTGTAGTAGTTTGAGCATCTAAGACCCTGGAGACCAGAGTTTGATTCCCCGCTCAGCCATGGAAATGTACTGAGTGACCTTGGGGCATATCACACACTCTCAGCCTCAGAAAACCCCATGATAAGCTGGCCTTATTATCAGTCAGAAATGACTTGAAGACACGCAACTACAGAATTCTATGTAAAGAGGTTTCCAGGGAAAGTCTGTGGGTGTCCTTTTGAGTTATCCATTATGCTCTTGATTTCCTGTTTTTCTCCCTTTCTGTGGTCTGCCTTACTTTGCACTTTGCCCCTTGCTCTCCTCCCCTTCCTCTGCTGTGCTTTGCATCTGTGCTCTTAACTTCCTCCAGGACTGGAGACAAGAATTACAAAACAACAGTCTTTAAGAAACAGAAACGTTCTTCCTTTTTCTCTTTGCTTGCTTTCCACACTCAACATGTGCTTTTTTCCCCCAAAGATAGTGCTGTTATTAAATCAAACCAGCTTCCATAAATAACTCGATTTCCCCTTTAAATGAAATGACTAGCCTTCTGATAAAGAATACAGAATACAGAATTGAGACCAAGGCATTATTGATCAGTCCCTGTAGGTAAGAATGGCCATGGAAGAGACACAGCTATTTGGTACCTGTCACAGTTATCCTGAAACCTTGGCAGCTGGTCTGTTTCACAAATACTAGAACTGCTTCTAGCAAAAATGCAACTAGCTTGTCAAATCAGGCTGCGAGGAGCCGATCACCTTTTGCAGAAGATTTTTGTTTTGTTGTTATTCTTGCTGTTCAGAAAAAGAAATTTGAAGTGAGGGGGGTAGGGATCTTGTCTTTGGACCTCGGCTTCCTATCCTCCCCAACATTTTAGATGTTGCCACTAGTTAGGAACTGATATGTGCTCCTTGAGTCCAGAATTTTAAAACAAGGTGTATGTTAGGAGCTGATATCAAGCATTTAGTAGGGGGATGGGAAGCATGGCAGTGCTCCAGATGTTGTCGGACTGCAGCTCCCAGCCACCCTAGCCAGTGAAGCCAATGCTCCAGAATGATGGGAGTTGTAGTCCAAAGCCATCTGGAGGACTGTACAATTCCCACCCCTGATTTGGAACAACTGGGTTTCCTGCACAGATATAGCATTATGATAATGCGTGTCTTATATGCTAGTGCGTCTAATACGCCGAGGCAAAACAAATGGGAAGGGGATGGAGTGAATTGTGGGAGAGACCTCCCCACCACTACCAGTTCTCCACCTCCCATGGCCATCTGTTTCGCCTCGGCAGGGAGAACTCCTGCAAGGCGAAACAAATGAGAAGGGGAGGGGTGAGGGAAACCTTGTGGAAGACCTCCTTTCCCCTACCAGTTCACCTCCTCCCATGCCCATCCATTTTGCCCCGGCAGGGAGAACTCCTGCAAGGCAAAATGGATGGGAATGGAAGGAGTAGAACTGGCAGGGGGGAGGAGGTCTCATCCGAGGTTCCCCTCCTTCCCTTCTATTTTGTCTCGGTGCCATATAGAAAATACAGCAGACAAATGCTGTTGTTAGGTTATTGTGGGTTTTCCGGGCTTTGAGGCCATGTTCTATTAGTATTTTCTCCTGACATTTTGCCTGCATCTGTGGCTGGCATCTTCAAAGGATAATCATATAATCGCGCTATAAGAGTGTAGTGCCGAAATACCTCAGTCTTGTTGGCCCATGGTAGCAAAAGATATTTAAATGTGGTGGGTACGTGCTAAAGAAAAGGTTAAGAACCTCTGCACTAATATACAAAAGGGCTCTGATTCTTACCACGACATTGTAATGAGAACAGAATCATCATCATCATCATCATCATCATCATCAGCAGCAGCAGCAGCAGCAGCAGCAGCAGCAAAGTGTTATGCTAAACATAAGAGAACCATCTAAGCAAAGCTACTAACAGTCATACCCACAGAAGGTCCCCACATTTAATATCATAGCAGTGGGACAGGAGACGGTCTTTACATTTGGTGGCCTAGATGAGGATAAGCAGAAACCCTCATAAGCTTAGGGGAATCCGGTTTATCAACTGTCACTTTCCAGAGAATTGGAGGCATGATTGGAGAACTCTCCCTGCCAACTGTATGCCCACGTCATCTGCTTTGCTCTCTCTGATCAAATTGGCATTGAAGTTTTCCATAGCACTTCAAAGGCTTGTAGGGAAAACACATTCCAGTTCCTTTCTATGTGATTGCCTGAAGCGAGAGGGAAGGAGTATCATCCAATCTGGCCTGCAGAGTTTTGGAAAGTTTACTTTTTACTCCAACTTCCAGAATTCCACAGTCATCATGGCCAGTGTGGAGTCTGGATCAGTTTTTAAAGTTTTTTTTTCCCCCAGTTAAGAAGGGAAAAGGAACACAAACTGCCAACTTAACTATGCCATAGCCCTGTCCCAATCCTCTTCTAGCTCACATTAAAGCCATCCTAAATTACTGGTTGGTTACTAAACTGGATTTGCTGTTTCCCAAGGATGGATCGATGATGGACCATTTTAGGTATTTATCTTTAATACCACCAGCTTAGCAAAGACACAACTTCACTTGTATTAGAATTTTTCTCTGTCTTGCAGATTTAATGCTGACCTGTGAAGAGTCCCAGCTGTTCAGCGATTCAGATTTTGCTGTTGCTGGAACTGTTGTTTGCTTTGACAGGCAATCAGATTTGATTACTGCTCGGAGGATTTCAGTAGCAGCAGTGCTGAGCACCCCTTGTTAAATTGATGGAGCAAAGTCTGGGACTGGAAGGAGAGACAGGGCCGAAAATCACATTTACCCGGTGCAGGAGCCGGATATACTACTCGATATACTGCTTATCCTACTCTGCAGTGGTTGGATCTCTTTGTGATTCAATGGCCTTTTTTTTCTTGAAAGCTTAGTTTCAGCATGCACGCACAACCTTTGAAGCCTTGAGGGCATAAGGACTACAAAATTTATTTTTCCCCCAGTGACATCCCAGCCAGAAAGTCCACATTAAGTGTCAGCCAAGGCCACATATGTCTGTATATACATGGGTACAGACAGACCACCATCATCCACACCCCTGCGCACAAAACAGTAGTAGATTGTGACTCCCATATCCATGTGGAGGAGAAGGGAGTGTGAGTTTATTCTGGATCTTAGTCTAAACCAGGGATGGAAAGAGTATTAGTTTTTACTTGTTTCGCTGTGAAGAAAGGAGATTCCTAACACTTAGGGAAACCTGTCAGGATGACTAATGCAGCAACAAGCTTTCTGCACAGTTTTATCCTTTTATTCACACTTTGCAAACTGTTCCAGGACATTATTCTGTGAAGGGGGGGCGGGAAACAGGCTTTCTGTGCAGGAAAGTGTGTTTGGGTATGCATGTTCATGTGTGCAAAGTATACTGCAAAAAAAAGTGTCCCTAGGGAGAAAGGTGGGATATTAAATCTGCAAAAAATGTGGGCTTTCTGAAGAAAAAAAGAACCCACACAGATTTCTGCAAAGAATACTTGTCTTCACAGTGTGAATACTAGAAGAATACTCCACAGAAACTGTCATTATCTCTCCCCTAGCGAGGAAAATCTGTAGAAATTATTCACCCTTGCATTTGTATCCCTCCCCCATACCCAAAAGGATGTGTGCGATGTACTAAATCTATTTGAGGGGTTGGGTTTAGCACCTTGGGCATTTCCTGTACAGTTCAGAGTAAAACCTGGACAGGATTCTCCATTCTGTTGACATGAAAGCCCCGAGCCACTGCTCCAGTGACTTAGGGCTTTTCTGTCCTACACTGTAAACTGCAAACCCCAGGATTCCATAGGATGTTTAAAGTGGAATAATAGCACTAAACCAGTACAGTGTGGAAAGGCCCATAGTCTCTGGGGCAGCAGAAAACAGGCTTGGGGCATCCCCCATATGACATCTTTTCAAATATTTAAACCTGACTATTATGTTGCCTCTTAACCTTCTCTTCTCCAGGCTAAACACAGCCAGCACCCTAAGGCTCTCCTCACGGGGCATGGTTTCCAGGCCTCTGACCATTTTAGTCGCCCTCCTCCGGACAAGTTCCAGCTTGTCAATATCCTTCTTGAACTGTGGTGCCCAGAACTAGAAACGTTGTTCCAGGTGGGGTCTGAGCAAAGCAGAATAGAGTGGTAGCATTACTTCCCTTGATCCAGACCCTATACTCCGATTATACAGAAGACTCTTTTTCTCCCCTAAAATATCCCCTAATAGGAGATAGCCCCTAAAAGGAGTTATCGCCTGAGTGTCCCAAACCACTCAGGGTTCTGGATCTCTAGATGATGCTCAGGATCCTAAAGCTGCCGATCATGCTCTCTCTGGCAGCAGGGAGCACCCAGCTCTGACTCATAAACAAAAACATTATGGCCAGCCCTCGACATTAGTTAAGTATAGTTAACCAAATAATCTCTCCTGCCCTGACCCCACCCCCTCCATGCTCTAATTGCCGGCAGAATAGACCTCCATCTTCCCTCTGTAGCTGATGCCCAGTAAAGTAAGTTGTGGCGTGGGAAGGGGAGTCATGATTGTGGCAATAGTGTCACAGCAGTTACTAAGTAATGAACACTAATACAGAACAGTTACCTAGTTTTAGTAATATGTAACTGTCCCATTTTCATGACCGCTACTTAGTCAAGATTGTGACTTTACCGTTCTCCCTCCACATTTGCGGGTCTGACCTTCATGAATTTGATTATTTGTGAGGTGCGTGCTTCCCCCTGTCCCATTCTCCTCCTTTCCCTTGCATTTTGCCTGGAGCAGAAAAAGAAGGCAAGCACACCCGGGCAAAAAGCAAGGGAATGGGGGGGAGGCATACTCGTGCATTCCTTCTCCCCTCTGAAGCCCCCCTCCCGTTCCCATGCATTTGTCCCAGTGCAGAGAAAGCACGCCGAGGTAAAAAGCAAGGGAACCGAGGGGAAGGCGCACAAGCACCTTAATTCCCCACCCCCGGAGCTCCCCCTCCCGTTCCCATGCATTTTTCCCTGGCACGGGGAACATGCGCTGAGACTAAAGGAAAGAGAACGTGGCAGGGGGAGCCCTGGAAGGGAAAGGTGGAGTGTGGGGATGGAGCTATTTGCGGTTTTCCCACTTTTGTGAGGGTTCTGTGCCCTGAGCCCTTGCAAAAAGTGGAGGGGCCACTGCAACGCTACGACCGTAATCCCTCCCGCCCAACTTTACAGGGGGTCAGTTGCATGGGGAGAAGGAGCACATGTGCCAATCGGAGCATGGATGAAGGTGTTTTCTGTCAGGTTTGGGTTTCGGGGGTCAGGCCAGGAGAAGCAATTTAGTCACGTATACTTAACTATGTAGCTGATACACAACACTGGCCAACTATTTTTAAAAATCTATATTGAGCAACGCAACCGAGAGGGGGTGGGGAGAATGAAAGTCTGTGGAAAGAATAACGTATTCTGCTTGAGGTTTGTTCAGTTTGGCTTTTTTTTATTATGTTTGGCCTCCCTGATGAGATGTTGGAGGCTTTTTTTTTTTTTCAGTCACTAAAAGGTTTTCCATTTACAGGATATTTCTAAGTGATTTATACAGATGGTCCAAAAACCTTGAAACCTGGCTCTGGAAGCCGAATTTTCCAGCCTTCAGAGAGACTCCCTGCTTTCCTGGGCTTATATTTACTCAGATCTAGTCCTTCCTTGATGTTTCAAAAGCAACTGTGCATAAGAGGACAAAAGAAAGAATCTACCTTGTCAGAAATTACAAAAGATTGTGGGAAATGAACTATTCTGTCATTCCGCCCCCCCCTTTTTTTTCTTGTTGGCATTATTGTGATAAGGTGGTTTTAGGAACACACATTAGCTGATGAGCTCAGAGAAATGACAGTCTTCAGACAGTGGCCATTTTTCTCTTATTTTCTCTTATTTTTCTTTTTTTTGCATCTGGCGGTGCAAGCTCAACAGAAAGTAAGTACCAGGACGAGATGGAGAAGCTGAAGAAACTCAGCAGAAAAAAAAAAATCCGGGAGAACAATCTCTTAACACAACAGACTGTAAAACAGAGGCCTTTATCCATTGTTTTAAGAACTATTTGTTAACTCAACTGTAGACCAGAAACAGGACAAGCAGTCAAAACAAGAAGAAAGAAAACTCACATGGCCCAGTCCATGACTGCTGGCACATTGTTTGTCAAACTTTGGAAAAAAGAGATTTCAAAAATAAAATAAAATAAAATTGAACGTGGGGTTAAAATTGAAAGCAAATAAAGATATCTGTGGAATGTATGAGTAAGAATTATTGTGCATGCTCTTTGTAGTGGGACTTGCCTTGTCTGTTTCTGCATAACTCATTATCCTTGACCAAGCTTGAAAAAGCATACCCTGCAACCGTCCTGATTTGGCAGAAATGCTTCCAATTAATTCTCAATCATCCCATTTTTTCAGCTGCATTTAAAATGTCTCAGATTCTCTCTCTTCCTTTGTCCTCATCTTACTTCAGTTGCTGCAAACTAAGTTCAAAGTGGAAAAAGTAGATTGCACTCAATTAACTCAGCACAGGGGGTGGGGGGAGAGGAGAACAAGGCCAGAATCTTCCCCTTTCCAGTAGTCTCATGCAAAAGCAAACTGCTGCTGCCTTTCCTAGTTTGTGTTCTTCTTCATTAATAACTTTTGCAACACATATTGCTTGGGCACACGTCTCCCAGTTTTCATCTGTGAAATGCTGGAAAGTATGGTGGTGTAATCATTTGGACATTGGACTAAAACTCTGAAAACCAGGGTTTGACTCCCCATCAGCCAGGGAAACTCATTGAGTGATCTTGAGCAAGTCACACTCTCTCAGCCTCAGAGGAAGGCAAAGGCAACCCCTCTCTAAACAAATTATGCTAAGAAAACCTCACAATAAATTCGCCTTAGAGTCAGAATACAACAACAACAACAACAACGGAAAAGGGTATGTGGGGCTACTTTTTTTTTTTTTTTTGGACTACAGCTTCCAGCTTTCTCCAGCAAGCAGTGGCCTTGATGGGATTCTGGAAGCTATAATCTGAAAAAGTAAAATACATAGAACAAAATCCAAAATTCACAATGGAATAATACCTTTATTGGCTAACCAAAACATACTTTATGCCTTTTGGTTGGACAATAAATTTATTACTCTTTTGTGGATGTTATATTTTGTTTTATTTTCCTGTGTAACCGATGTGGCCACCCTTGAATATATTTCTTTAAAAAGTAACTTTTCCAAGCTTTGGTCCAGCCCCAGATTGCAAGGACATACTACAGAATTTAGGTTTGTCATCTTTTTAACCTTTGCGTAAACATACTGAATGATATCATTTGTGGTCTGAATGCCATTAATGCAAATGACAGTCATCTTGTGTCTCTCCTTTCCATCAGGAGAGAGGTAGTGCAGAACTTCTGCCTAGAAGACAGTAATGGACTAAATGATGGCCAATAGGGTGAGAGGTCAGTAGGTCCAAGAGCAAATCAAACCTGAACATTTAGTAGAAGTCAGTAGATGCTATTTTTTGTCGTTATTTGCCATCAAGTCAGCTTCACTTGAGACTCCAAAGACCACCGGTCATCAGCTGATTTGCTCAGATCTTGCAAACTCAGGTCCCTGACTTCCTTAATCATGTCTCTCCATCTGTAATATAGTCTCCCTCTTTTCCTACTGCCTTCCACATTATCATCTTTCCCAATGAGCCATGTTTTCTCATGATATGGCCAAAGTAGGACAGCCTCAGTTTAATCAGCTTCACTTCTGATGAAAGTTCAGGCTTGATTTACTCTAGGACTCATTCATTTTTTAAGCAGTCTATGGGATCTGCAGCCCTCTTCTGCATTTCAAGAGTTGTGCTTTTCCCTGTCAAATTTCTTCACTGTCCAGCTTTCACAGCCATTCATACAAATCGGAAATGCTATGGCCTGGATGACCATGACTCTCTGGAAGAATATAATGTTTGGTAAATTGGAAGGCAATAGCAAAAGAAGAAGGCCATATTAAAGGTAGATTGATCCAACCAAGGAAGCCATGGCCCTAAATTTGCAACACCTGAGCAGGGTTGTTGGTGACCAGGACTCTGGGAGTCTCTCATTTATGGGATTACCATAAGTTGAAGTTGACTTGACAGCAAATAGCAGCAGCAACAACAACACGGCTGAAGTTCTACTACGGGAACGGGCAAAGTGCAGCCCTCCCGATGCACTAGCCAACACAGCCAATGATGAGGAATGTTGGGCACTGCAGTTCAAGAACATCTGGAGGGTTGTGATTTGTGCACCCAGGATCCTGGTGATCTCCAAAAGCTATTTCTCCAAGGTCTGCAGAGGACAGTGAGGAACTAGAGGAGCTGTTCTTCAGACAATGCAAAAGTAAATGTTTCTGATTTGCCCTCAGTTTTATTCACATTCCTGTCAACTGCTGTGAGGGGAAATGTATCACTTGCAGGAAGTGTCTCTTCATGAAACTGCATACGATGGTCCAAGAAGCCAAACTGTTCCCAGTAGAACTATCCGCAGAGACACTTGTTATCATCTATGATTCTTGTCTCTCTTGGGCTGCATCCTTCAAATGGAAGGAGAAATGATATGACACCCTGTGCATCAAGGTCTTTCCTCCTTCTTCCCAGAGCCCCTTAATCCCCTGTGATATCCTGAAGTCTATGTCTCACAGCATTTTTGGTTAGTTTGTGCACCAAAAGAAAGGTGCACAAAGTCAATAGGCTGAATGAATCTTGTCAGCCTCTCTGTTATATCACGGATTTTTGCCCCAGGGAGACAGCACCCCTGTCGAGACAGCTTGTAAGGCTTGCAAACCATTGCTTCCTCCCAGCAGGGAATCTTCTACCACCAGCACACATCTCCCCTGGGGATTGGCAGGGGTCATTCCTTGTGCTGAATCTTTCAAGGTCACCTGCATGTTCTCTGAGGACTGACACTGTTGCTCCTATTCCTGTTCCTTGTCATCACTGATAAGGGAGAGAGCTTCAAATTGATTCTATAGCTTCAAACTCATAGAATAATCCCTGATCTTTCTATTTCTATGTCTCATATTCCTGTAAATGTCTACCATCTGGTTTTGGGAGCTGACCTCCCCCTCAGAGACATCTCGTGTGTGTTGCTGATCCAGGCCAGTCTGCTCTGCTATGGCCAAGAAAATTTCGTGTCCCTAATATGCTGAAACATAGACCATGTTCGCACGAGACTGTTATAGCGCTATGATTCTACTTTCAACATCCTATGGAATTCTGGGGTTTGCAGTTTCGGGAGGGGCTGGCCAGCCCCTGCCTAAACTGCAAGCTCCAGGATTCCATAGGATGTTGAAAGTGGAATCATAGTGCTATAACAGTCTTCTGTGGAAATGGCCATAGATACATAGGCCTCAAGTTGCTGGACCTTCTCTTCCACCAGGGTAACCAACTTGCACTTGCTGCAGGTGCAGCTACCCACATCCTCTCGCAAGAACACAAACATACCACAGCTGTTAGAGGTGACTGCAGCAGCTCCCTCAGCATCCATATTCACTAGGCTCAAGAACTCTGGGCCTCCCCCACAAAATTCCCCCGCTGAATGCCTACACAAAACATCTGTTGGCTTTGCCTATTAACTAACCCTAGGGACTGGAGTGGCAGCTATATAGAGAGCTAGTGGCTGCTAACTCTTCCCCCAACAAAGTCTCTGACTCACTTTCTCTCAGCAGTAGCCCCCTCAAGTCCATTTGCTCAGGCAGAAGATCTGAGCCCGCACACAAAAGCACAATAGAACACTAACAAGTACACAAACAAGCCTTCACTCAGCTCAAACTAACAATCGGCCTTAACCCAACAGGTACAAACTCACCGAAATGCAATAGAACAAGAGAGCATTAACAAGCACACAAGCAAGCCTTTTCTCAGCTCACACAAGCAAAAGACACAACAGCCTTAACTCAAGGACTCTCTAGGGCTGGGGAGGTTTAACCCAACAGGCACAAGCTCACTTATGCTGTTTCTTCCACCACATCTATGATGCATGTTAGCCTTACCTGTTAGCCAAGCTCCTGTTCAAATCTCCACTCAGTGCAAAAAACTACTGGATGACCTTAGGTGAGTCACAGTCTTTCAGCCTGAATAGCAATGGCAAATCTCTTCTGACTGAAAATTGCCAAGAAAACCCCATGATCAGGTCATCAAAAGTCAAAGTTAACTTAAAGGCACATAACAACAAAACAAATGAGGAGAAGTTCAATGACCTGGGAGGCTGTTATTTAACATTTTGAAATTTGAGTTTGCAAAGAAAACATATAACTCTGAAATGTACCAGCTGTCTGTAAATAGTTATTAAACCCATCTTATTCAGCACCAGACTTCCTGTCCTTTTTTTTTCTTAACCCACTTTAGGTGACAGGTCAAGGCAAAAGTCTAGATAAAGGTCTGGAACTATGCTTGATGGTGCCCTGGCTTTCAGTTCTTCTCCATCACCACACTCTAGAACACATGCACAGAGTTTGAATTACACTTCAGCAGCTGAACTCAGGTTTGAACTGAGTTTGTACAGTGGTGCAAAGCCCTCATGAAAGTGGAAAAACCACAAATAACTCCCCTGCTCCATCATCCCTCTCCTGTTCCCTTCTGGAGCTCCCTCCTCCCATTCCTTTGTCTCTAGCCCTGGTGCTCCTGAGGGGAAGAAAAAAGACAAGGGCTTATCTATGCTTCCTCCTCAGACGGAGAAGACCAGATTGCTGAGTTCTGGCATTCTAGCTACTTCCAGTTGCCATTTTGAGAAAGGAGATTCCTCCTAGAGGGGAGAGGTAGGGGCAAAGAGAGCATCTGACCATTACACAGGAGAATGTGCAGACATGGGGCAGAGAGGACGTGCCTCCAGCAGTGGGTCAGGGGTTTTGCTCACCCAAAAAGAAAAGGAAAATGTCCATTTTAAATACTAGCCTCACAAGTCTGGGCTGAGGAATGAAAGGGAATGGGGGGTGGAGAATGGGGAGGAAGGGGAGTCAAGCATGTGCCTCTAGAATAATCAAGTTCGTGAAGGTCAAACCTGCAAATGTGGAAGGAGGACTGCACTAACATTCTCCAGAGGCTTAGTACTTAGGATTTCAATGCATTCAAGCATATATGTGGATACCAGACACAAGAATCAAGCTCCTCTACAAGAGAGCAGAGTGCAGGCGGAGGACTGGCCTGTGCCACTTTAAAAAAGAAAGGAAAAAAAGAAAAAAAGAAAAAGCTATATCCATCTGTAAATCAGTTCAGAATTAGCTGGCAAAAAGCTGCCGATATCACAGTTATGATGTGCTGGCCATAGCCAGTTTTGCCTCTTCTCTACATGAAAAATCCAGAAGTAGTGGAAAAGCAAAATATTTGGTGTACCCATGGCCATAAAAACATATGTCAGGGTCTAAATACCTTAAGCAAAATGAGTCTCAGATTTCCTAAAGGGAGGCTGTGAGGGTGAGGAGGCAGGCAGATTTTGAAAGGAACAATTTTAACACCTAAATGAAGGACAGTTGTGATTAATCCTCCATCATCTTCCCTTTTCAGCTGCTTTAAGAATGTCTCAGTTTATATCTCCTCTCTTTCCCTTTTTGTCCCCAGCATAGTGCAATAAAGCACGGAAGTAGTTTGCAGTCAGTTAGCTCAACGGAGCAAGAGGAGAGGAGCAGGCAGAGTCTTGCCGTTCCCAGTAGGCTCAGGTGAAAGCAAACTGCTGCAGCCTCTCCTAGCTTGTGTGTTCTTCCTCATTAATAAGTTTTACCATCTTGACCATACTTTGATGTTGCTTGGCCACATGTGTTTATTTTCATCTGGAAATGTTGGAGGATATGAAGTGTATAGTTCTGTCTTCTGAAAAAGGGAACTGGAAGAAGCCTACCATTGCTGTCACACTGCCCAGCCGCTGCCACCTAAGCAATCACTTCAGTCTGCCTGATGATAGGGCTGGCCCTGAAACTAGCAGACAGCCATTATACCCTCATAACATGCTACCAAGAAGATCTCATGATAGGCTTACTTTAGGGTTGGCCTAAATCTGAAATGACTTGAAGGGAAACTACACCAACAATATACTGGGGCCAGCTGTATCTGATAACAATCCTAGATTAATGGACTAGGTGCTCACTAGAAAAATGCAAAATAAAATGCAATCATGTGCACCTCACTGAATCCCAAATCTAATCAAGCTATTTATGTGGCCCTATCAGTTTGGGAAAGTTACTTTTTTGGACTACAGATCCTCAAATCCTTCACTCAGCATGGCTAAGTTGAACGGGACATTCTGAAAGGCACAGTCCAAAACAGTAACCAAAAGGACCACATAAAACAAAGGCCCTTTCCACACGCGAGAAAGGAAACGCGCGAAAACAGAACTCACCGGCTTTCTTGAGCGTCCGGGCAAGTCCTTCGGGACGAGGAGCAGTGCGAGCTCGTCACTCCGCACTGCTCCGGCGTCCAAAATGGCGGCTTCCGGTTGGTGGAGGCTCTCCACCAAACGGAGAAGCTCACCAGTCTAAAGCCTGCCCCCAGCAGATCTGCAGGCACGCACTTGTGCACGCCCGCAAATCTGCAGCAGAGCGCGGCGACGGAGCGACACGGAGTCGCGCGCTCCGTGCTTTTTAAAAACCTCTTAAAAGAGGTTTTTAAAAAGCACGCTGCACGACCAGTTCCGGTAGCTCCGAACTGGACTGAGGTATGGAACTACAAAAAGTAGTCTGCCCCAGTCCACTCCAAGGTGCAGAAGACCTCTGTTGGAGGTCGCTCTGCACCATTTTAATAGCCCGGTGCGGAAATGGCCAAAGAGTTCTTATTCCAAAGGTCTGGTTCTAACAAGCTCTTGATTTGTTCTTACCACATAAAGAAATGCCCAGGGCTTATAAACATTTCAAAGGTTGAAGTTTTGCTCAGAAGGTATCATTCTGACCTCATATCATTCGGCTCCTTGTTCCAGATTGTACAAAGGCTAGTGGAAGTTACTCAGTGTTAAAGGGTTAACTTTCTGCACATGCTCCAAAGCACTCTCTTTTTTAATATTTCAGAAGTACTTCATAGTTTAGTACTTCATTTCAGAAATACCATTGCTGCATCCAAGAATTAAAAACAAGTACCAGGAGAAGTAATTTCCCTAGGCTCAAACATACACATGGGAGGAATAATGTTGCCATAGTAGTCTCTGCAATGGCAATTTCCTAATTAGATTTCTGCAATACACTCTATGGAGGTCTGCTTTTGAAGATGATCCAGCCAGTGCAAAATGCAGCAGCTAGATTGCTGATTGGAACATCATACAGAAATTACATAATGCCAGTTTTAAAAGGATTGCCCTGGCTGTTAACCCACTGCCAATCTGAATTCAAAGTGTTGGTAATAGCATTTAAAGCTGTAAATGGCTTGGGGCCTCAATACTTGAAGGAGACCCCACCTGGAATATTGTGTCCAGTTCTGGGCACCAAAGTTTGGGAAGGATATTGGCAAGCTGGAATGTGTCCAGAGAAGGGCAACCAAAATCTCAGAAGGCTTGAAAACTATGAAGCCCTATGAGGAGAGGCTTAGGGAATTGGGTGTGTTTAGTCTGGAGAAGAGAAGGTTAAGAGGCGACAAGATAGCTATGTTTAATATTTGAATGGATGTCATATTGAGGATGGAGCAAGCCTGTTTTCTGCTGCTCCAGAGACTAGGATGCAGAGCAATGGCTTCAAACTTCAGGAAAAGAGATTCCATCTTAACACTCAGAAGAACTTCCTAATGGTAAGAGTAGTCTTACAGTGGAATATGCTACTGCCTTGGAGTGTGGTGGAGTCTCCTTCTTTGGAGGTTTTCAAACCGAGGCTGGATGGCCATCTGTTGGGAATGCTTTGATGGTGTATTCCTGCATGGTGGTGGTTAGACTTGATGGCCTTTATGGCTCTCCTTAGCTTCTTAAATTAATTGTTTAGTCAAAACATTAAAGAAACTCTCCAAGGTCTAAAGGTCTAGCACCTTGGATAGCCCCTTTATAGTTCAAGTATGGATTCACATCCCTACTGACATGAGTCAGCCATCACTGTTAAAAAGCTCTGAACTCTTTAGATAAACAGTGTGATAGAAATAAATTAAATAAACAAACAAACAAATAAATAAATCAACAAAAGTGAGACACATCCTGAACAAGGCAGTTTGAAAACGCCCCTCTTGTTTCGTGCGACTCTTGTTCTGCAGAAGTTGACAAGGCCATTTCCTTCTTTGGCAGTTTCCGTCTTCCTCCACAAGAAACCATCAAGTTTAGTTCTACAGCTGGGGAGACGTGATAATTTTTTTTTCCCAGAGAGCTAAAGTGATATGATAGAGATGGAATGGCTTTTGTGATGCACTTACCCATATATTTTTGGTCATGCAATAGCCTTTAGTCAAATTGTACTGACAGGTTTTTATGGTGTCTTAAAAACCTGAACAATCTTTTTGATGGAAGATGATAGAGGGACAAAAAGAAATAGGTCTTTAAACCAACAATAGATTGTGACTCCTCCTTTATAACTGTATTATCTAATGCATCTCTTTCTCTTTTCATACATATGGAAAGGTATCTATGATTTCATATATCTTCCCCATGATTCATCCCGTCTGATTGGAATCATACCACTCTTACTCATACCTTGCTAACATCACAGTTTGATTCTTTGGTCAGGATCCTCTTGGGGCATTACGTTGGCATCACTTCTAGATACACCACTCTTTGTACTGCTTACGCATTCGCACAAAGAGGTATCCAAACAAGGGTTCTCAACTTGCATTAGGGAGTATCCAGTATTCCCTTACACAAGCCATTCTCCCATGGGAAAAGGATGGCGGGGAAGCTATCAACCGATGCCATCTCGCACTAACAGTGTTTATCAGGATCATGATGTAGCAATGTACTCTGCCTGGGGCTGTCTTTGAAAATGTCCCAGGAACTTATTTTTCTGCCCTAACGCCATTGCTGACAGCCTCCAGAAAACCTCATGAGATATGGAGAAAAATATCTACAGTCTCAGCCTCAGTCACAGCTCCCATGGGTAACTAGGGTATCCAGGTGTTTTCTTTCATATGGCATTTCCTGTATTTGGGGTCCCATAGTCTTCCCCGGTTTCTAGATATGGGTGTGAAAGCTGGATGGTGAAGAAAGCTGACAGGGAAAAAATATAAATCCATGCATTTGAAATGCAGTGCTGGAGAAGAGTGGACCGCTAAACTGCTAAAAAAGATAAATGGATGGTTCCTAGAGCAAATCAAGCCTGAACTCTCCCTAGAAGCAAAGATGACTACAGTCCTCCCTTCACATTTGTGGGTTTGACCTTTGCAAACTTGATTATTTGCAAGGTGCCACTTGCCTCCCCCTATCCTCCTCCTCCCATTCCCCTGCCTTTTGCCTGGGCGCACAAATCTTCCTTCCATGGACCTGGGCAAAGGCAAGCAAATGGCAGGTGCCAGCCCCTCTGCAGTTGTGTCGCTGCCCTCTCCCATTCACTTGCTTTAATCACCTGGGTGTCTGGAATGCAACACACTTGGGCAAAACACAGGTGAACGTAGGGGGGAAGGAAGCACATGCACACCTTCTCCAGGTGTGCATCTGCCCCCTCCCATTCACTTGCCTATTGCCTAGGTGCCTGGAAGGCACTGCACCCAGGCAAAACACTTGCAAATGGGGTGGGGACCCCTGGAAGGGAATAGGAGGGGGATCGCTCGCTTCGACGTGGGGGAAGAGTTATTTGCATTTTTTTTAACTTTTGCAAGATTTTGCACCCAGAACCCTAGCAAAAGTCGAGGGGCCACTGTAAAACGAGGCTGTCATACTTTGGGCAAATCATAACACTACATGACTCACTGGAAAAGATAATGCTCAGCAAAGTAGAAGGCAGCAGGAAAAGGGGAAGACTGCATTACAGGTGGATTGATTCAATCAAGGAATCCACAGCCCCGAGTCTGCAAGGCCTGAGCGGTGCAGTGGATGACCCAGGCTCTTGATAGTCTCTCATTCATAGGTTCTCCCCAAGCCGAAGTCAACTTGATGGCAAATAACACGACAAAGGCTCAACTCCTGTATCTTGAAAATGAGCTCCAGCTGCACTCCCATGTACATATGCAGCAATAAAGCCTGATGTACCAAATATAAGGGGTATATCTGCTTGAATCCACGGGCTGCTCCACCAGTGACAGAGCTGATGCTGAATGCAGAATAAAGCTCTCATGTTTTTATGGTTTGCCTTCCACTGTGTGATTTGCATGGGTTTATGGGTTCCCACAAGATATGAAGGTAGCCACACATAGACCTGCTTCATGTGTCTCATATTGATTTCCAGAAAACTTGGCCATCCTAAATGGTAATAGAATCATAGTCTAAGCTGGATTTTCCAGACTCTGTACACACTGGCCATTTCCGCACTAGACTGTTATAGCGCTATGATTCCACTTGCAACATCCTATGGAATCCTGGGGTTTGCAGTTTCGGGAGGGGCCACCTGGCCCCTCCCGAAACTGCAAACCCCAGGATTCCATAGGATGTTGCAAGTGGAATCATAGCGCTATAACAGTCTAGTGCGGAAATGGCCACTCACACAAACACACACGCACAAAGAGAGCACTGCATATGATCAAAACTTGGGCTCATAGAGAGCTTGGAAAAAATTAGTTTTTGAGACTACAGCTCCTGTAATCAGCCAACCAGTAGGTCTACTGGACTTCCATATGCCAAGTATATGTTCTGCTTCCCTGGTTGTGGTTCCTTCATGTAAATAATTCTGGTGTGGTATAGTGTAGTGGCAAGATTGTGGATCTGAGGCTTTGGAGATTCAGGTTCTTGCCCCCACCAAGCCATGAAGCTCACTGTGCGACCTTGAGCCAGTTGCAAACTCCCGGCTTGGCTGAATTCACAGGCTTGTTATGAGGATAATGAGGGGAGGAAGGGAGCCATGTCCTCTGCCTGTAATTCACTGCAGGAAAACTGGGGCATAAATGCAGGAAATAAACAAACCAGGGCCATTTCCGCACTAGACTGTTATAGTGCTATTATTCCATTTTTCAACGTCCTATGGAATCCTGGGGTTTGCAATTAAGGGAGGGGCATTTAGAATTCTCAGCCAGAGAGTTCTTTGGCCTCAGTAAACTACAAATCCCAGAATTCCACAGGATGGTGAAAGTAAAATAATAAGCACTAACACAATGTAGGGTGGAAATGGCCTGAGAGTGTTTGGTGGAATGCCTTTTCTTATGCAAATATCATGGGTACCTATTGGTTGGCACCTGTGCCAATATTAACCAGGAACACAACTCTTCCCAGTAGCAACTATTTTCAACACTGTATCTGTGGTACTTCTGAAAGAAAATCCTCTATGTTTTTTAAGAACTTCTTACAAGGAATTTTTCCCTCATGCCCTTGGGAAGAGGAAAATACAGGGTATGAAGGAAAAAGCCAATCTGTATTAGCTGGTGGTTGGCCCCAATAAATGATTTAATAACCAGAGCTTGGAAAGGTTAGTTTTTTGGACTGTAGCTCCCAGCATCCCCTAGCCAAAATGTCCATTGGACACGAAGGAGAAAGTCATCCCCTATGGCTTGGTGGACCCCAATGATTCATACCTGGAGGTAGCCCATAACTGGGAAAAGTTGGATGTTAAGTACCAGAATTCCCAGATATATGGCCCCTGGGGGATTCTGGGAATTGTAGCCAAAAAGGAACCTTTTTCACACTATGGGTATATTACCGCATTCTAGTGATTGTAGCAAAGTAGCATGAGATGCCCAGACTGAAGTCATCATCACACACAGTTCTAAAGATCATTTAACCATCCCTTTTATGCTTAGATGCATTTGTGACTACAGCAGAACTTTCCAAACTTTTCATGTCGGTGACGCTCTTTTTAGACATGCATCATTTTGCGACACAGTAATTCAATTTTACTAGCAAACTGGAGGTTAAATTAACCTCTTATAAGAGACACAGACACATACACAAATTGTAATAACAAAATGTATGGGGACACAACATATCTCATGAAACCTTCCACATATTTTTAAAAATATATGATTTATAAATAATAACATACAGTTCCAAGATTGTAGGTGACACACCTACACACTTCAGGCAACACACTAATGTGTCACTGCACACCATTTGGAAAGCCCTGGACTACAGGATCAGAAACTAAAATTTATAGTTCTCAGACAGAACTCCTCCCTAGTTGAGTAAAACATGAACAAAGCTTACGCTCTAGTTCTTGCTTGTGCAAGAAGCAAACAGCTCAGCTTTGTGTCACATTTCCGGTGAAGACTTTTGCTGAATCAGCAGATGAAATCAAACTGCCCAGATGAGGATTGTTTCCTGCAGTTGTTTTTAGTGTTTTACCAAGTCCTGGCCTGCGGCCTCGAGATCATTATATCCTGAGTATGGTAGTGACTGATGACTTGCTGGCCTCAATTGGCATACTAAGAAAAAGGAAGAGAAATCTTCCTTGCATGTTATTAACTGGGGCTGGAAATGTGAAACGTGAAAACAGGGATTCCCCAGAAAAACCTGCAGGATGTAGGCCTAAGTGTGGGTTGCATAAAGAGAGAGAGAAAGGAAGATATGGGGCTGTCCCCACCTCTAGCCAGAAAGGAGGGAATTTGTTATAGGTGTTAGCAGGGATGCATTTAAGTCTTTTACTCCAAGTCTCAAGTCAAGTCTCAAGTCTCTACCTTCAAGTCTCAAGTTGAGTCTCAAGTTCTTGCAAGGTACTTCCAAGTCAAGTCTCAAGTCTCAAGTCTGGAAGCCAACTTTATACCTTAACCTGTATTCCAGAATTCTGGGACAGAGTCGAATAAACTCAGTTTTAAAAATTTAAGTAGAGTTAGCTCTCCACTTTTGTGATTTTGCCATCTGCAGCTTTGGAAGCGGGGAATAGGATCTTTCTTACTTCCCACTTCCAAAGCTGGAGGTTTTTTTTAGAAGTGGGGAATAGGATCCTTCTTATTTCCCATTACTGAAGCTTTAAGAGCTTTAGAAGGAAGAATCCTTCCTCCTCAAGGCCATTGCCTAACACATTTTCTGTTCCTGCACTCTGGGCATGAGTCTTGTTTCCTGCTCTCAGGAAAAGTTTTAGAAAGCTCCTCCTATATGTTGCCGGGACAGGCTGCTGAGCAGACCTCAAGCCCATTTCCTGTTCCCTCTGAGAAATGTGTCCACACTTTGGGCTTGAGACAGATTGTCATATGACAGTAAGTTGTAAGGTTTCTGGATGAATGTGTTATGTTACTGAACTAAGGGCAGCAAGTCAGTCACCAAAAACATGCAAGTCTCAAGTTGCGTCGGGTCAGTGTGTAATTTTTGCTGAGTCAAGTCCGAGTTGAATCACTGAAGTGACTTAAGTCTGATTTGAGTCCGAGTTAATCAACTCAAGCCTACATCACTGGGTGTTAGAGCCAGGGGTGCTATTAAACCTTAGCTGTGGCCCTTGGCCAGTTCTGCAAACTCAAATGTGGCCCCTGGTCCTGGCCTGATTACCCACCTTGCATTAAGACATGGGCAAGCAAGTTGTGGTCCTCCAGATGGTTTTGGATGGTAACTTCCCTCACCCCTCCCACTACCAGCTATGATGGTTAGGGTTGATGGGTAGCCGCTGGCCACTCCTGCATTGAGAAGGAACAAAATTAGTCCAGGTATTTACTGGTTCTGTTCTATTTCTCTTCGTATCCAATCTTTCCTTCCTTCATATTTCTTTTTCATGAGATTTGTGTAATGTTGATGAGCAGGTCTGTATTTTGTTTTGTTTTGTAATATTTCTGGAAAGCATCATGTGTACTTGATGGAGCCATTGGTATCACATCATCATCATCATCATCATCACCATCATCATCTATTGTCAGCCCATTTGGAATTGTTTCCAGAAGACCACACCTATCATTACTGAAACCACAGTTATTCTCTTTTTACCATAGACAGGATTACAAATGGCACAATTAGAAAAAGCAAAACTGCTTGATCATGCCATATTATCCAACAATACTTCACAGATTCCTACATGCTTGGATAGCATCTGAATTTCTGATGCTCCAAAACTTCAGTTGGTAGTACTTGGTAGACTATGGTCATTTTCACACGGGGCGAGGGAAGCCTAAAGCTCGCCAGCCTAAAGGCCGCCCTCCGCAGATAGCAGGTTTGCGTTGGTGCGAGCCTGCGAATCTGCATGGGACAGTAGGCACGCAATGGCGCGTGCTGGCTTTTTGAAAAACCTGAAAAATCAAAACACGCTGGAGGACCACTTTGGGTCGCTCTGGAGCGGACTGAGGTGCGGATCTACACTAAGTAGCCCGGACCCAGTCCGCTCCAAGGTGCAGACGTCCTCCGTGGAGGACGCACTGCACCGTTTTATTTAACCCGTGCGGAAATGGCCTATGAAGCTGATGCTGATGCTGCTAATGATGACGTTTCATGGTCTTGCTTTTATCACCATGGTGGCCGTGATTTGGATTTTCTGTCTAAATAAAACACCACAGATTGTCTTTGCAGAGAGGGGATATTGAGGGTGCAAGTCTGTTGCAAGAAATTTAGCAGCCTGAGGAAAAGGATGGCATGATATCCATTGTTTGTTGTTGTTGTTGTTGTGGTTGTGTGCCTTCAACTTATGGAGAACCTAAGGCAACCCTACCATGGGGTTTTCTGAGGCTGAGCGTGTGTGACATCCCCAGTGGGTTTCCATGGCTGAGCAAGGAATGGAACCCTGGTCTACAGATTCATAGTCTGACATTTAAACCACTACACCACACTGGCTGTCCAAAAGAAACTCAGTAGACGGTGATAGGAAAGACCTCCAGCAGAGACCATGGACAGAGAGAGTAGACAATTTTGAGGCAGTGGGAGAAATAGGCTTTGTTGTTGCTGTTGTTGTTGTGTGCCTTCAAGTCGTTTCTGACTTATGGCTACCCTAAAGTGAATCTATCATGGAGTTTTCTGGGGCTGAGAGTGTGTGAAGCACCCAGGGTCACCCAACGGATTTCCATGTCTGAGTGGGGAACTGAACGCTGGTTTCCAGGGTCAGAGTGCAGTGCTAAAACCTTTAAACCACAAAATAACATAAACGGCATAAACAGAAACCAACTTGACCGGCAGCTCACTGTGACAGGACACCATCCTCCACTGCATCAGAGGGCAACAGGCGAGCCAGTGGTTATAGGGAACTCATGGTCTCTGGTTAGCCAGCTGCACTGTACCATATTGCCATTTCTCTGCATCCTTCCCCCAGCACCTGCAGTCTGAAAGTCAAAGTATACAATAGATTTAGCCTATATTTATATTATTTGAGTGATTAAAGACATCTATTTTTCTTAGCACATGCTTTCCCTCAAATCTGTATCTTGTAAAGAGAGATGCTTTGTTTTGTGACCTGTCAGTGGATGGTAACAATGGGCTTAATCTGAAAGGCTGGTTATTGAGACATGGAATTCTGAGGCAACCTTATTGGCAGAAGGAAAGACTTGCTAATAGCAGGACATGTGTATTTTCCTTAATGCCTCGTTTGATCTCGATGTGGCTGCTTCACCCTACCTAATGGCAGAACTGGTTCTGGCAGGATCCAATGAATGGTGAAGCTGAATCACCACAGGCATGGCAGGAAAGAAATATAGGAAATCACCAAAATAAATAAGGCAGTGCTCCTTAACATTATCTGTTAAGGCTATGGCACTGCACAGTGAAAACATACAAAGGGTGAGATCTTGCATTGGGGTTGCATAGCACAAATGTCCACATATGAAGTTATGTATAAATTGTGCTTTGCATCCCTTGCACTGAATGGCAGTGCTGTACAACTGAGCCCAAACATCATACATGGAACTGAATACACAACTATAAGTAACACAAGTTCTACATAGGAGCACTTGAGGAGAAGCAGATGCAGGCCTGTATTCTTTCTGCCTCCCTCTCTCACATAATATCAGTGCCTGTATTTGGCTTCATAGTTTATTTATTTGTTTGTTAGTTTATTTATTTCATTTGTATGCCACCTTTCTCCCAGAGTGGGACCCAAGGGGGCTCCCAGAGACAGTCAATTGAAAGCCTTCACAATAAAATTTAAAAACAATTAAAATCACCAAAAAAGTATACAGTATAATCATTTAAAAACATACAAAAGTTTAAAATATAAAGGTCTTTGCCTGCCAGAGAAAGGAAAGCAGGTAGTGGGCTAGAGGGAATGTAACTCCATCCAATGCAGGCAGAGTCCCTATTTCCTGATCTGCCTTTTAACTGACCAGGAGCACCTCTGTCTTATCTCGATTCAGTTTCAATTTGTTTGCCCTCATCTAGTCCATCACTGACAACAGACGTTGGTTCAGTACTGAGATGGCTTCCTTGGAATCAGACGGAAAGGAGAAGGTAGAGTAGTGTGTCATCAGCGTATTGGTGACACCAAATCCCAGATGACTTCTTCCAGTGGTTTCATGTAGATGTTAAAAAGCATGGGGGGACAAAATGGAACCTGAGGGATCCCCCAGGCCACAGGCCAGGAAGTCAAGCAGGTGGACTTCTGACTTATTAACTACTTGCTGACCAAGCTACCTGGGGCCTCATCCTATAGAGAGTTGTGTCTGGAGCAGACAGCAGTCCACAGGATAGATGTGGAGCAGCAAGCAAACAGGCAGACAGACAGCGAGTGGGCAGGCAGCAGGTCTCTTTCCTGGGGTAGTGGAGCTGGCAATATTCTTCTCCCTCCCATGTGCTCACTCTCATGGCAAAACGTCTCCAAGGCTCTTGGAGTGGCATTTGTAGTTCTGAATGTGCTGGAGCAGGGTAATACTATCTCATACGCTGAACTTGTTGTACACACACACACACAGACACAGACACACACATTGGTGCTAACAAAGTTGGGCATCTGCCACAGGACAGAATCCATTTAAAGCCAGTAGTGTTATGTGTCATGAGTTACAAGCTGAGTCCTTTTCATTGCTGCCCATTCAAACTTTTCAGTACATGAAACATTTGTGTAGTTTTTTTCTGCCTTTGAAGTTAGGCAGACTTTCTAGATAGCGATTAAGAGAATCCATTTTTAAAAGGGGTAGCTGTGTTAGTCTGTGGTGGCAAAACAACACAGAGTTATGGGATATCTTTAAAATTAGCAGATATATTCCGTACGAGGCTGGTGAATCGGTTCGTGCTGTTTCTTACTGGATTTTCTGGGCTCGAAACAAGGCGGACTCTCCCTCATTTCCTTCCATACAGCTATTAGCGTATGTTCCATTCTGATTCGGAGGAGTGCAAATTCATGAATCCACATTGCCTCCGCCGTGGCCACACTGGCTACTCCCCTCACCCCGCCCCGTCGGCTGTGATTGGCCCTTTTTTTTTTTGGCATGCTTTAGTAGGTCATTGTGTAGGTGCGTACGTGCATATGTGCGTACGTGCGTAAGTCCATACTACCCCCTGGCCCCTCCCGTGAGCCTTCCCCTGACCACCAATTCGCATTGGCGCAAATGTACGTGTCTGCACCACTGTGAAAGTACGAATCGGATCGATCTAGAAAACTGGAAAACTGATTTCTTCCAGTTTTCAAATAGCGCACTTTACCACCACATGGGGGAACATTTAGTCAGAATTACATGCGGAACGAAGGTAAATAAACCAAACCTAGTCCGCTCCAACATGCAGAAGACCTCTGTGGCAAGATGCATTGGCCCGCCTTAATAACCACGTGCGGAAAGGGCCAGTATCAGGTCGACTTCAACTTCAGCCCTATGTATGAGAGATCTCCAGGTCACCCATCCTCAACAGCCCTGCACAGGTCCTGCAGACTCAGGGCTGTGCCTTCATTTATTGAATCTATCCATCTATAATGTGGCCTTTCTCTTTTTCCTACTGCCTTTTACCTTCCCAAGCATTATTGTCTTTTCTGGTAAATCATGTCTTATGATATGTCCAATGCACAACAGTCTCAGTTTAGCCATCCTGGCTTCTATGGAGAGTTCAGGCTTGATTTGCCCTTGGATCCATTCCTTTGTCTGTTTTAGCAGTCCAGGGTATCTGCAGAACTTTCCTTTAGCACTACATTTCAAATGAGTTCTTTTCCCACCAGCTTTCTTCACTGTCCAGCTTTCACAATCAAACACAGAAATCAGAAATACAATGGCATAGACAATCCTGACTGTGGTGTTCAATGATGCAGAAGTACTGACAGTGAATATGCTCCAGCTGTCAAGGTTTGGCTGGGACAGTCCTGAATAATCTTCTGTCATCCCACTTTTTCAGCTGCTTTTAAAATGTCCAAGTTTCTCTCTCCTCCTCTCACTTCTCCCTTTTGTCCTTAGGTTATTTCCATTGCTGAAAACTGAGGGCCTTTCTGCACTAGACTGTTATAATGCTATTATTCCACTTTCAACATCCTGTGGAATTCTGGAGTTTGTAGTCTGAGGCCAAAGAGCTCTCTGGTTGAGAATTCTAAATGCCCCTCCCTAAATTGCAAACCCCAGGATTTCATAGGATATTGAAAGTGGAATAATAGCACTATAACAGTGTAGTGTGGAAAGCCCCTGAGTTCAATGTGCAAAAGTTGTTCACACTTAATTAACTGAATAGGGGAGAGGAGGGGGCAGAATCTTGCCCTTCCCACCAGGCTCAGGCAAAAGCAAACTGCTGTACCCTTTCCTAACTCATGCATTCTTTACCGTGAATAACTTTTGTCATTTTAACCACATTCTGACATTGTTTGGCCACATGTGTGTTACCCTGTGTACTGGGGATCCCGGGAGGGACACCAAAATGTGCTCAACTAAAGGTGGGGAAAATTAGCTCAGAGCACTGCTTAGAGTTACGAGAGGCAGAGTAACTTAGCGAGATCTTGAACCCTATGTCTACGGGGTCAAGTTGAGTCAAGTAGCACACAGAAGTTGAAATAATAAATGATGTTTTATTAAATACACAGCAAAACAGTGTATGCGACACTCATATAAGATAGCTAAAGAAAATAAAGGTTGGAGTGGTATAGAGGGATTTTTAGAGGGATTGCTGGTTTGGGTGATACTTCACCTGTCCTGAAGCCCAGAAAAATAGAGAGCGAGGCTGGGGTGCGATGTAGCTCAGCACGTGGAGCTGAGGGGAGGCTCGCCAAGCAAAGCGGCAGCAAGGCGGGAGGAAACTCAGGAGCGATCCGAGGAAGGTCTCGGAATCAAGGGTTTTTATAAGGAGAATTGTGACTGCGGGCTATGCCGTACTTGGGGGAAAACAATAGATTTGGAGTTGGAGACAAAGCCTCCGAAAGGTCAGAATCTGAATGATTGAGTTATCGCAGCGGTTCTCAATAGACTAGCCAGTATGCAAACGCAGAGTACTTGGGTATTGCATAGGTTACCCATCAAGCTGCCAGCGCGGCACAGAGGCTCTTTTGTAGGTTGCGTGCATACCTGATTAGAGTACTTGCCTGGAGGTCTCCTAAAGCAGTGAGTCAGTTATTTCTGGCCTGCCTGTATTGTAGTTTGAATATTACAGCTATTAACGGCCGAGCTTGTTTACGTGCTTGTCCAGTGGCCTCGCAAGCACGTGGAGAGGAATAGAGAAGTGAAGCCGAATTATGATATCAAGAGGATATCTTTAATATCCCCAAAGCTCGGACTAGCCAGGGCAGTAACACGTGTCCTGGTTTACATCTGTGACATATTGAAGGGTATAACAGTGGTAATCATACCCTTAAGACTGGCCATTCACCAAACTGTCAGTACTCTGGCAATTTTGGGAGAGTTCAGAAAGGTCTTCATGCTCAGTTCCTTTGTGTCTCTAGCACTGAAATCATAGGTAGGTACTCTGCCTGCTTTCTTACCAATAAACAAACAGCTGCAAATGTGTTTTACCTGTACCTGTAATGTGCTCAAGAAGTCACCCCACATTGCTGAGCTTGCTGCCTACTCCAATCCCATGGTGCCAATGTTCAAGCTATGAGCCTGCCCCATAGTGCTCTGGTGGGTGGATGATTGGTTACAATGTGCCTTTACAAGAAGGAACAATGTCTGATTGTTGTTTTTGAAGTAAACACACACAGAACAAAGACTCGGCCTCTGTGTGCGTGCCTGTGTGTGTTTGCAAGCAGTCCTAAACTTGTTTTATTGGCTATCTGCATGGTGGTTTGAGTAGGAATAGGGATGCAATAAAGCAGGATGTGTTCGAATCAGGCAACAAGGACAAAGGTGAGAGATGTGAGGGCAGCAAAAGAGGAAGACCAGACCATTAAGGGGTTATTTTAGGTGATTTATTTTGCTGTTTTAGCTAATTAGCAGAGAAATTGATTAATTGAAGAACCAGAAGAAGCTATCGGATCTTAAGTGGAAACAGGCAAATGACCGACTTCAATTAATTTGAGCTCTGCTTTTAACGTTTGAATCATATTATCCAGATTGGCTCGGATCCAGCTTCTTTTGCTGTCAGAAGTCTGGCATGAGGTTGCTTTGCTTTGTGCTTTCAAGTTGTCTCTGACTAATGGCAAACCTATCAGGGTTTTCTTGGAATACTCATTCAGAGAAGGCTTGCCATTGTCTTCCTCTGAGGCTGAGATAATGTGACTTGCCCAAGGTCACCCAGTGGATTTCCACGGCTGGGCAAAGATTTGAACTCTAGCCTTCCAGGTTCCCAGTCCAACACTCAAACTACTATACTATACTTGTTTTCTACTACGCAGGCATGAGGAGCAGGGCTTTTTCCTCTCCATTACTTTCATGGAGGATTAGCTAGCTGGCTTATGGGCCTTCCCAAAGTCCCTGGACTATCAATTGCAGCTGAATTACTTGATCTGGTTTCTGCTGAATTGATCTTGTTCTGCAGTTCTTTTAAAATTTGATACTGTTGTTAGAGTAGTAGTTCTCAGCCTTGAGTCCTCTAGATGTTTGGCCCATCAGTTACCAGATTCCCTTTCTATTGGTCATATTGACCAGAGCTTTTGAGAGATAAAGTCCAAAATCTCTGGAGGAACAAAGACAGAATATTACATTATAAAGGTGTTAGACTGTGACATAGAAGACATAGGGTCTAGTCGTTACTGTGCCTTGAAATTCACTGGCTAGACTCTCTGTCTCAGCTCAATCTACTTTCAGGATTGTTCTGAAGATAACGGGGGTGGATAGGGAAGATAAAACCCCCACCTATCACCTTGAATTAACTGGAAAAAGGCCCAGAATTGAAATGTTGTTGTTGTTCATAGAATCATAGAATAACAGAGTTGGAAGAGACCACGGTGGCCATCCAGTCCAACCTCTTGCCATGCAGGAATACCTATCAAAGCACTCCCAACAGATGGCCATCCAGCCTCCATTTAAAAACCTCCAAAGACGGAGACTCCATCACACTCTGAGGCAGCATATTCCACTTCTGGACAGCTCTGACTGTCAGGAAGTTCTTCCTGAGGTTTAGGTGGAATCTCTTTTTCTGTAGTTTGAATCCATTACTCCTTGTCCTTGTCTCTGGGGCAGTGGAAAACAACCCCGTTCCTTCACTTGATATGACATCCTTTCAAATATTTAAACACAGCTATCATATCTCCTCTTAACCTTCTCTTCTGCAGATTAAACATACTCAGCTCCCTAAGCCACTCCTCAAAGGGCACGGCTTCCAGACTCTTCACTATTTTGGTCCATTTATGGTCCATTTATGTCTTCAAGTAGGCTCTGAATTATGGTGAGCTTATCACAAGGTTTTCTTGATAAGAATGATTCAGAGGAGGTTTGCTATAGCCTTCTTCATACGTTTGAGAGAGTGTGATTCGAGGTCTTTCTGTACATACATGTGTAGACAAGTTCTTACATTGTGCTTCTGTACTGTAAACCTACTTTTGCTCACTTACACAGACCTTGCCCTGTGCCACCCTTCTGCTGAACACCCACTTTGTGCAATGAATGACAGTGTGCCTGCTTTGGTCCCATTGTGCAATGGGGGAATGCCTAGAGACTGTTTCTGCAAGCCTGGTGAATCAAGTGGTACGCTGAAAGCACTTACAAATAGTTATGTGCCCCCCAAGAATGCATAACTTCAGGTCTGGAATCCTATTGGTTAGTCTAATCTAGAACAGACCCAGGCCATTTCCACACTAGCCTGTTATAGCGCGATGATTCCACTTTCAACATCCTCTGGAATCCTGGGGTTTGCAGTTTCGGGAGGGGCCGGCCCCTCCCGAAACTGCAAACTCCAGGATTCCAGAGGATGTTGAAAGTGGAATCATCGCGCTATAACAGGCTAATGTGGAAATGGCCCCAGTGAATAAACAGCTGACTGGTGAAACAACCCATAGGTAAATCTTGTTGAGCCAATGGCTCTACTCTAGTTGTCAACACCCAGAACTACAGAACTAGAGCTTTCTGGCAGAGAATTCTAAGTATCCCACCCAAACAAAACCCCCAGGATTTGGTAGCATGGAGCCAGAGCAGATAAAATATTATCAAACTCTTATATCTATGTAATGTAAAGATACTCCAGGGCTGTGTAGTGTAGATATACATCATGCTTGGACAGTGTAAATCTACACTCACAGTTGTGCAACACCAACCTTCTGCTGAATACTCACATTGTGCAATTAATGGTGCATCTGGCCAGTGTGTCTGCTTTGTGCAAGGGCGAATGTGTTGTGGTTGTTTTTGCAATTTCAGTGAACAATGTGAAGTCACTGTCAAACTGTTAAACATGTCCCAAGAATGTGAAACTACATGGCATGAATCCTGCTGGTTAGTCCCAGCTATCTTAAAGCTGTTGAAACAAGTGTTGAATTGTGAGCCAACATCCAGGCAAATTGAATGGATCACTGGTTCTGCTGTAATCAAGACTTAACAGTAGGATTTAGGTTCATGTAAAAGAGTTTTACACTTGTGGAACTCTGCTCAGGCAAACGTGAACTAAATACACCCGCTGCTCATTTGCCCCAAAAGTACAAACACACATATAAGGGAACTTATACAGGATTCTGGCCATTGAAAATTACTTGTTTTGTTCTCTTGATGTCCTTTAAGTTGATAAGATGCAGCGCCTCAGCAGTTTTCATAGATCTGCAGAAGAAAGAATTTTGGAAGGTGCACAGCTCAGCCAATCTGATCCTTCCTGCATGGAAGTCTCCAACTCTAAAGAACCCATTGTCTACCAACCTTTCTAGCCATCTCTCATTTCTTGAGTAAGGGAATTCAGAGGCATACTTTCCAAACCTAGTTGGAGGAGATAGTACCAAGGTTTATCACTTTATTATGGACTTTTTGATCATTCATGTGTTGGGGAGGATATTTCAGGCTTGTAGACAGATCACATATGGAGATTAATAATCACTTTGGAGTGACCAGACAGTCGTGATTCAAAATGAGAAGAACTGGTTCATTCTGTTAGCATATATTAGGTCATCAGTGCACCAGCACTAACTAAAATCCCCCCCCTTACACACACAAACACACAGGTGATTACTGATACTCCTTTCACACTGCACAACTATAGCATTTCAATACCACTTCAATTGTCATGACTGCTTCCTTTGGATCCTGGGATTTGCAGTTTGACCAGAGCTCTCAGGCAGAAAATTCTAAATATTTCACAGAACTAACAAAGTACTATCATTGTGTAATATGAAAGAGGCCCAGATAGCAATTTTTAAGACTTGGAATACTTTCAAAAGTCAGACTCTGTGTACTACCAATAAAAATATATTACAGTTATTCTGCTTTCTGCTTCTGGGCAGATTTTCTGTGGAAAAAAAAAGACAGAGGAAACAGTGAGAAGACACAAGAGGATTACAAAAGGATTATGAAGTTGTCAGGAACCCCTTGCCCGCAAATTCCATGAAGGAAGCAGTTAGTTTGTATGGTTTGTTTATTTTCATGCAGGCAGTATAACTCCACAGCAATAGTAGCCGTACTTTCTATGATTCCACAGTTTTTCTCCACTTTGCACTTTTTTCAACTGAAACTGAACTCTGTAACTGATTTCCTGCAGCTTTTCCTCTCTATCCACACCCCACACAAAAGACAGACTTGGCAAACCAGTTTTCCTCCCATTCTGCAGGTGTACATGAGCTGACCATTAAAAGGGCTGAAATTGCATATTAATTCTCATCCAAAGTTAATGAACAAGCCACATCAAAGGCAATAGAGGCTCTGAATCATACGAAGTCTCAGAGGATTGCTGGTTTTCCTCCTTCTGCCTTCAGAATGATAGGCTTTCAGGGCTACCTTTTAAGGATCAGTTTCCTTTGAAAGAGCAAATGCTGGAGATAGAGGATGAGTTGCAGTAAGCTGTTTACTCAGAGATGTATGGCTTAAGAATTATCAGTTGGAGATCAGTAGCAATCATAAACAGGATTAATTCCAGCACAACTGAAGATCCCTTCTTTGCTTTCAACAAAGTCACTAAATCAGCCCTTGATATATGGGGCTAGTAATTATGACTGAGATCCTGCTTTGAGAGATATATGTCGCCATAGCTACATCCCTATAGCTACATCTCCCAATGCTACCCCCCCAACCCACCTTCTAAATCATGCATTCCTCTCAATGCAACCATTTCCAGGTTGTCAGAGAGCAGGGAGAGCAGTGTTGATGGATCTAACTATTTTCCCTTCTCTGGATGCACTGTGAAAAGCTGGGACCTCTGGGAGGAAAACACATCTCCCAATGCAGGATCTTCACTGTAATTATTTGGCCTATATATGAAGGATTGGTTGAAAGTTATTGTTGAAAGCAGTGAAGGGATCTTCAGTTGCACTAGAACTAATCCTATTTAATAGCAAAAATAGCATCAGCTAAGGATAATGTGTCTCTTCTGAATGAAAGCCTGGAGGAGATAATGGACTGGATGAGGAACAACAAACTAAAACTGAATTCAGACAAGATGGAGAGGCTTACTATCAAGAGTCCTAACTTTGGGCTGGAGGTGTGTCAACCAGTTCTGCATGGGGCTATACTCCCGCTGAAAGACTGTATTCGCAGCTTGGGGGTGCTTCTGATTCATTGCTTCAAACAATAGCCCAGATAGATGTGATGTGACAGCCAGGAGTGCTTACTATCAGCTTTGGCTATTATGCCAACTGAGCCTTTTCCTAAAATTGGAGGACCTAAAGATGATAGTGCATGCACTGGTAACCTCAAGGGTGGACTTCTGGAACTTCTGGAATGCACTGTATAGTGGGCTACCTCTGTACCAAGATCAGAAACTTAGTTCAAAACATGGCAGTCAGATTTTTTTTTTTTTGGTTCATCTAGGAATGATCGTTTTACACTTACACTAAAATCACTGCACTGGCTGCTAATCAGTTTCTGGGCAAAGTACAAAGCGTTGGTAATAACCCTTAAAGCCCTACATGGTTTGGGTCCATGTTACCTACAGGATCACCTTCTCCCATAATATCTGCCTCATACACTCAGGTCCTCTCGGAGACATTTAGTTTCATCACCCAGCACTAGGCTGACAAGTGTTGCCCAGAAGACTTGTTTTTCAGCTGCCCTCAAACTGTGGAATGACCTGCTGGAAGAGATTTGACAGCTGGATACACTGTCTGAGTTAGGCCATTTCTGTACTACACTGTTACAGTGCTATTATTCCACTTTCAACATCCTATGGAATCCTGGGGTTTGCAGTTTAGGGAGGGGCATTTGGAATTCTCAGCCAGAGAGGTCTTTGGCCTCACTAAACTATAAACCCCAGAATTCCACAGGATGTTGAAAGTGGAATAATAGCACTGTAACAGTGTAGTGCTAAAATAGCACTAAAAACTATTCTCTTCTGGAAGGCCTATCCAGGTTATTTTTAAATTATGATTTTTAAAATTTTAAATTGATTGTTTTAACAGGTTATGCATTTTAATTGGTGTTCTGCATCTTTAGCTGGTATCTATCTGTTGTATTTTAATCTGTTGTCCCTCCCCACTAGAGGAGAAGGAGGAAAAGAAGAGGAGGAGGAAGAAGAAGATTGTCTACTGATCTCCAGTGGGTAATTCTTCAGTTGTACATCTTTGAATAAACAAGTTATTGATCCCTTTACTCTCTGACAACCCAGAAATGGCTGTGTTGGGGGATACATAGTTTGCAAGGTGGTTTTGCGGGGACTTTAGGTTGTTCTCTGGCTGGAACAGAATGCCGCCTAACACATTTAACCAAAAAAAGAGAGTGATAGAAATATTATAAGGCTTGCAACATTGTAATTTGCTAACAGGAAGCCAGCCTACTTTTCTAGGCTCATTTCCATTCATTCCCACCACGTCAACCCCTATAGCTGATCCTTGAGCCATACATTTAGGCCAAAATCTTGCTGGTGTCCTATATAAGTAGTTGTACTTCTGTGGCCATATTCAGTTCATAGTTGTGTAAGCTGAGCTCCAGAAAAAGAACCATTTCACATGAACCTACACCTATTGTTAGTCTTGACTACAGTAGAACCACTAATACTATTGGATTTACCTATGCGTTGACTTAAGATCCAACAATTAGTTGAATGGTTCTGTTCTAATTCAGACTAACCAACAGGATTCCAGTCATGCAGTTGTACATTCTTGGATGGTGTTTTCGCTCTTTGTCAATGACTTCTGTGTACCACTTTATGCACTGGGATTTCAAAAACAGCCAAGACGCCTTCCTCCTTGCAGAAAGCAGACACCTTGACAGATATACCATTGGTGGTATAATGTAGGTATTCAACGGAAGGGCGGTATTACACAACCATGAGGGTAGATTTAAACTATTTAAGCATGAGGTAAATATGCTTCACACTGCAATACTGTACGTGAATTCAACAAATGCATGTTTTCCAAGTGTCATAAAGGGACAGTGCTCAAAATGTGGAGATTGGAGGAACATTCCTATTTTTTGTTCCCTCAGCAGGACTGCCAAGAGGGGGGTTCAGGTGCAGGTGAAAAAAGGTCCAGCCCCTTGGTTAGGGCTCCTCAGTTTTTCAAACAGTAATATGGGGCAGCCCTCTGTGTTGCTAGGCCAGCTCATGACTGGCCAGTAAAAAGGACACACTGATAAGGTCTGCCTCAAGGCTTGTGAGAAGAGAGCTCCTCACATGAAATTCCTGGCTTCTACAAGATCAGAGATCTCACAGGATTCCCAAACTCTAGTGAGAGGCCTTCTCTCACAAGTACTGAGGGAGTTTCATGTGGACCTGCCTCATATGCTACTCACCTTGGTGGCCTGGGCAGATGGAGATGAGAATAGTAAGAGTGAGCACCACATGTACTCACAACATCTCCTGCAGCGTTTGGTATGTAATTTGAGGCTGTGTACCAAAATATTGTGAGCATGGCTGGCACCTGTTCTTCCTGATCTCAACAGATCAAAAATTTGGGATTTGAGGGCTGGACTAGGATTCTGGGAGACCAGGGTTCAACTCTACATTTAGTCATAAAAAGCCACTGAATGACATTGGTCACGTCACACTCTCTCTCAGCCTCAGAGGAATGCAAGGGCAAATTGTCTCTGAATAAATTTGTGATAGGTTCACTTTTGGAACCCCAGAAGTCAGAAATGACTGGGAGGCACACATCAACAATTGCCCCTCCAAACAAAACATATACAATATATTTTTAGCCCCAGGAATGCTTCCAGACGAAATTTGTATCAAATCGTCCCTTCTCTTGTCAGCTTTGATCCTCAGTACCAAGTCTGAGGCCCTTTCCACAAGGCATTTTCCATGCGAAAGGGCGCCCGGAGCATCGCACGATTGTGAGGAGCAATCTGCACGACACACTCACAATCGCGTGACGCTCCAGGGGCCAGCAGGCGCCGATCGCGCACCTTTTCATTTTTGGCTGGAAGCTGAAAATGGTACACAATCGCACATTGCTCCCGGGCCCTGCGTGCACTTACCTGGCGTGCAGAGCCTTCGGAGCCGCGCCGGTCACGCTTCCTGCCCCAGCGCAGCCTGGGAAACTCCCAAGCTGCGCTGCGGAAGGAAGAGGCAGGACTCTCGCACAAGCAGGCAGCTCGTGCGGAGCTGAAGCAGCAGGGATGCGAGAGCCTCTCGCCGGAGGCTGCTCGCACGATCCCTGCACCCCAGCGCTGGAAGAAGGTAAGGTGCGGAAAGGGCCTGAGTCTGCATTCCCTCCAGCATTTCATAGATGAAAACTGGGACACATGTGGCCAAGTGACATCACAGTGGGGACAAGATGGCAGAAATTATTAATGAGGAAGAACAAACATGCTAGGAGGGGCTGGAACAGTTTGCTTTTTCTTGAGCCTACTGGGAAGGGTGAGATTCTGGCCCCTCCGCTCCTCTCTGGTGAATTTATTGTGTGCAAACTACTTTTACACTTCAAATTCTTTTTCAGCTATTGATATAAACTAAGGACAAATGAGGAAAGTGGGAGGAAGAGAGAGAAACTGGGAGATTTTAGGAGCAGTGGAAAAAATGGGATGACAAAGGATTAATTGAGACTGTCCTTGCCAAATTGGGACATCTGAAGAGTATAGGTTTGTTTCCGTCTGGTACATGAAATGGCTGTGGCTTTAAATAATCCATGGAATCCTAGCAATAGAAGCACTATCGTCTTGTGGATTTGTGAGAACATTTCTTTCAATTTCTGCTTTCACCAGTGGGAAATAACATTGCAGGAATTAAGTATCCCCAGGAGAACAGTGTTGTTCATAGGAAAACACTTCCTTTGGGATATTCTCTAACCACTGGTGGAACATGGGCATGTATGAATGACCCCTTGGCTGCAAAATTGGTATCCCAGGTATTCCAGCACTCATCATCATCACAAATCAGACCTGGGACATGCTGGTGATATAAATTCTGCAGACTTTCTCAGGTGGCCAAGAATCTTTGAGCTGAAAGAGAGGGAGCAATTTTCATTGGAAGGAGTTCTGCTGTGAGCTTTTAGGAGTATTAAGGAAGATGTGTCTGTCAAGGGAAAAATGAAAGAAATTGCTTTAGGTAAACTAAAAAAAGGAAATTATTAAAAATGTTAATTGGGTAGAACCAAAAAAAGTACCAAAGAGTGAAAAGGGGATGGATAAATACTAATAGGGCAGGCTGTTTAAAGAAAACAATTTGCTTCTAAGAGAAGAATCGTGCAATTCCTGCTAGAGCTGGGAAACAGCAAATTAAATTAACACAGGCAGAATCTATACACACACACACACACACACATCTACTTCTTTTCATTGCAAATTCTCCTGTGTTTTTTTAAAAATTGTACTATAATGTTTCATTTTATAGCACTGTAACAATGTTGTGCAGTGATCTGAGCAACAGATTATGTCCCAGGAGACCATAGTTCAGTTCCCCACTCGGCCACGGAAACCCACCGAGTGACCTTGGGCAGGTCACAAACTCTCAGCCCCAGAAAACCCCATGATAAGTTTGTCTTGGGGTCACCATAAGTCGGAAATGGTTTGAAGGCACACAATGAAACAACAACAGCAACAGCAGCAGTAGCAACAACAACAACAGTTTTCATTACTTCTTCAAGAAGCTGCCTTTGTTCCTGCAATGTCAATATCATGTGCCTTTAAACTGTTCCGCTTCTCTCAAAGTGGGAGCGGTTGAGGGACTGAATGATGCTATGCGATGACCCCGTGGGTGTGTTAGTATAAACACACCCCTGTGGGTGTGTTAGCGTTAGTGTGTTGTCTGTTCCTCCCGCTCCAAATTGCCATGATGTGCAGCCTTTCATGATGACTAACTGGATGCGGTCTTTCGTATCTACTGTACAAAAGTCAAAGTTTGTCTGAGAATTTGTCTGTTCGTCTGCGTCAGGCAGGCGAAGACCTCATACGATTGGCTGTGTCAGGCGAGAAGACCTCAGGTGATTGGCTGGCTGTGAAGATTCCGTGGAATCCTGGGGTTGGCAGTTTAGGGAGGGGCCTTCAGAATTCTCAGCCGGAGAGCTCTTGGGCCTCAGGCTGGTTGCTATTGAGACGAGGCCTACCATCAATAAGGATGCCAGAAAACATTTGGGAGGCATATGTGAGGAAAATTAAAGTGACATACACAACCTAGTTACAAGGTCTTCTCGCCTCACACAGTAGATTATATGGGTTCCATATGAGAGGAATCTTAAAAGCTGAAATTCAAAACAAAAAATGCTTCCAGAAAAATGTAAAGCCATTGCACAAATTCAACAGAAAGCAAAAAAAAATAAAATAAAAAAAATAAAAAGCTAGTACGTCAACATCGCCAGAGAACACAAATTGGATTGGGGACTCTGGGGAAAAGTTACAGGTACTGGAATAGGCCGGTTGCTATGGAGACAAAGCCTAGCGGCAAAGAGGAGGACAGTGTATTCCCGCAGGAACCCAACCTCTGAATGTTAACAACTTTAATAAAGATTGGAATGGGGAATATGGGAAAATGTACAGGTACAGGAATAGGCCGGTTGCTATGGACACGAGGCCTAGAAGCAAGCAGGAGGACAGTATACTGCCTCAGGAACCCAAACTGTGAATATAAATAACTCTGAATACAGATTTCATTGGGAAATATGGAGCAAAGTTACAGAAAATGGAGAAGACAGTTTGGTGAGTTCTTAAGAGGAAAATAAACCACCCTGGCAATGCTGGGTAAATATGCTGGTTTAGAATAAAAACTTCCTTTTCCCTGTTTCCGTGTATGGATTGTCTAACAGTTGTCTGCAATAACTGATTTTTTTGTGGTGTGATAACAAGAGTACAGTGATAAAGGGTAAAATAAACAATACGTCACAAGGAAGAGTCACAAGCCATTTCCACACTACGGTATTATAGTGCTCTTATTCCACTTTCAACCTCCTATGGAATCCTGGGGTTTGCAGTTTGGGGAGGGGCATTTAGAATTCTCAGCCAGGGAGCTCTTTGGCTTCAGTAAACTACAAGCCCCAGAATTCCACAGGAGGTTGAAAGTGGAACAAGAGCACTATAACAGTATAGTGTGGAAATAGTTATTTTTAAAGAGTATTTTAGGCCAGGGTGAATTTTACATTGCTTATTCAAAGGGCCAGAATAAAACAGCTTGGGGAAGCCTAGCTTCCTTCCTTCCTTCCTTCCTTCCTATTTGAGATGAAGAAAAATCCTTCTTCTTCAGCAGTGTTAATAAACTTGAAGAAAATGAGGGATGAGGGAGTATAGCTGAGAGAGAGAGAGGCAAAAAATAGTAAAGTACAATTGGAGTGAATGGCTGACCCTCATGTGGAACAGCTCTGTTCCCTGGCAACCCCTCACAACTGTGCAAGAGAGTGAAAAACAGAAGAAGAACCTTTTATGGAAGAAAACACCATAGCCCATGACAAGTGGCTGACAAGGAGGCTTGCTATTCATTTGCTAACGACCTGCTCAGTTTATTAATAATGCTTTATTTAAATGAGTCTCTTCATTGACACAGAAATGCCAAAGGCAAACACACACAGCGGAAGACACTGATGCCTGCAAAAATCTTGGCTGAAAATAAGCTGGCATATTCCTTTCGTGAGTATGTCTGCTCCAAAACATTAAATAGTTTTAGGAAAGATTGGGAACATTTGATAAACTATTTGAAAAAAAGATGGGGAAGTATACTTGTATTAAGCATGGAAGGAATATAAGAATGACAAATGAATGACAATAGGCATTTTATTTAAACAATGGTTAAATCAACCGTAGTAGAATACTTATAGGAAAAAATTCTTTGTTTCAAATTGGTTTTTCATCTAAGGCTAACAAAGCGAACTGGTCATGAATGTAATACAGTCTGTTATAACTCCTTTTCTTTTCTTCACTAAGATAAAGAATTTTGTATTATATTTTATTTATTATTAATTATATTATGTATAACAGGATTTGGTCTTGTAATGTAATGTGAATAATTTAAAAAATGAGTATGTCTGCTCTGTTCTCAAGTTATTTGGGACAGATAAGAGTATAGAATCATAGAATCATAGAAATGTAGAGCTGGAAGAGACCCCAGGGGCCATCCAGTCCAGCCCCCTGCCATGCAGGAACGCCCTCAAAGCACTCCCGACAGATGGCCATCCAGCCTCTGCTTAAAAACCTCCAAAGAAGGAGACTCCACCACACTCCAAGGCAGCAGATTCCACTGCCGGACAGCCCTGACTGTCAGGAAGTTCTTCCTGAGGTTCAGGTGGAATCTCCTTTCCTGCAGCTTTTTTCCATTGCTCCTTATCCTGGTCTCTGGAGCAGCAGAAAACAAGCCCTCTCCCTCTTCTACATGGCATCCCTTCAAATATTTAAACATGGCTATCATGTCCCCTCTTAACCTTCTCTTCTTGCAGACTAAACATACCCAGCTCTCTAAGTCTATCCTCATAGGGCTTGGATTCCAGGCCCCTCACCATTTTGCTCACCCTCCTCTGGACCTGCTCCAGCTTGACCATGTCCTTCTTGAACTGGGGTGCCCAGAACTGGACACAGTATTCAAGATGAAGTCTAACCAAAGCAGAGTAGAGTGGTACCAGTACCTCCCTCTATCTGGACACCATACTCCTATTGATGCAGCCGAGAATTGCGTTGGCTTTCTTGGCTGCCGCATCACACTGCTGACTCATGTTCAGCTTGTGGTCTATTAAGACTCCTAGATCCCTTTCACACGTACTGCTATCCAGCCACTTGTCCCCCATCCTATATTTCTGTATTCCGTTTTTTCTACCTAAGTGTAGGACCTTACACTTCTCTCTGTTGAATTCCATTTTGTTAGCTTTGGCCCAGCTCTCCAATCTATCCAGGTCATTTTGAATTTTGATCCTGTCCTCTGGCGTATTAGCAACCCCTCCCAATTTGGTGTCATCTGCAAATTTGATGAGCATGCCCTCTATTCCTTCATCCAAGTCGTTGATGAAGATATTGAACAGCACTGGGCCCAGGACGGAACCCTGTGGCACCCCGCTAGTCACTTCTCTCCAGGATGAAAAGCAGCCATTGGTGAGCACCCTTTGGGAACGGTCAGTCAACCAGTTACAGATCCACCTGACAGTAGCCCTGTCCAGCCCTCATTTTACTAGCTTCTCTGCAAGAATGTCATGGGGAACTTTGTCAAAGGCCTTACTGAAATCGAGATATGCTACATCCACGGCATTCCCTTCATCTATCAAGCTAGTAATTCTATCATAAAAAGAGATAAGATTAGTCTGGCATGACTTATTTTTGAGAAATCCATGTTGACTTCTCGTGATTACCGCGTTGCTTTCTAAGTGATTAGAAACTGTCTGCTTCATGATCTGTTCCAGGATCTTTCCGGGTACTGATATCAGGCCGACTGGGCGATAATTATTTGGGTCTTCTTTTTTTCCGTTCTTGAAGATGGGGACAACATTTGCCCTCTTCCAGTCTGCTGGAACTTCTCCTGTCCTCAAGATTTCTCAAAGATTACAGCAAGCGGTTCCGAAATGACCTCTGCCAGTTCTTTTAATATCCTAGGATGCAATTCATCTGGCCCTGGAGACTTGAATTCATCCAGTGTGGCCAGGTATTCCTGTACCACCTCTCTACCTATTATGTGCCGCATTTCCCCTGCTTCCTCCCCTGCTCCCCAACCGCCAGGTTGAGTGCTTGTATCCTTCTGGGAAAAAACTGAGGCAAAGAAGGTGTTAAGTAGTTCTGCCTTTTCTCTTCCCCCTGTTAGTAATTCGCCATCTTCCCTGCGCAGCGACCCTATCGTCTCCTTCTTTTTCCTTTTGCTGCGGACATGTTTAAAAAAGCCCTTTTTATTGTTTTTAATGTCTCTGGCCAGCCTAAGTTCGTTCTGTGCTTTCGTAGAGTAGACGGAATGAAATACAGAAATTTTTCATCCTTCTGCCTATGGGCCAGCAGAGTGGTCTTTTTCACATGGAGTGATTAAAATGTCCCCCCCCCCCGCTTTTTGGATAGCCTATAATCCTAGCAGAAATATTTTCCACAATGGCCATTGGTGATGGGTATCTTTCAGTTAAACACACCCACCCACACATACCTACCTTACTTTTATCGTGTAAAATGGAAGAAAATTTCTGAGCAGCTAATATTTAATTTGAAATTGTAAGTTTCACACTTTTGCTCCAGGTTGGGCCTGTAAGATCTCAAATGGATCAAAAAAGATCCATAAAGTCTTGAAAGAAAGTTTAGGAGCAGCACTGAAAAGATGCAGAATAGACAGCACAAAATCAGTAAACTGAATACATCATTTTAAAAAAAGAAAGACGTTTCTTCTGGATAAAGTTATTAAGGCTGAGGTGTGACAGTGTTTTGGGCTTATTATGCTGCAAAATTTTGCTGATTTTTCCATCTATGTGATCAGTGTTTTTTCCACTACATCCTCCAACATTTGACAAGACTACCTTTGACTGATAGCCATAATAGCTAATAACTTTACTAGGGTTATTTACTAGGCTCAGACTTTTTTTACCATCCTATTTAATGGCCTATGGATTTGGAAGGAAAAGCATCCCTTCCCATCTGATTTTAGAAGCTGATCAGGATCAGCTCTGGGGTTAGTACTTGGATGGGAGACTGCCAGTGAATACCAGGTGCTGTAGGCTATATCTCAGAGGAAGGAACTGGCCAAATCACCTCTGAATATCCCTTGCTAAGAAAGCCCTATGAAATTCATGGATCCTGTAAGTCGATGTGTGGCTTGAAGGCAAATACACACGCATGTGTTAACCAAGGAAAGAGACAGTATTGTTTTACCTTGGGAACTTTATCTTGGTGGAACATAACCTCCAATTGTCCTGATTTGGTAGAGGCAGAACTGATCAGTCCTCTGTCCTCCCTTTTTTCCAGCTATTTCTAAAATGTCCCAGTTCTTCTTTCCTCTTCCCACTTCCCACTCTGTCACTGGCTTATTTCTATTGGTGCAAACTAAGCTGAAAGTGCAAAAGTCTTTTCACTTAATAAATTCATTGGGGGAAGAGGAGAGGACGGGGGAAATCTTGCCTTTCCCAGTAGGCTCAGGCAAAAGCAAATTGCTGCAGCCTCTCCTAGCTTGTGTGTCTTTCCCTAGTAATAATTTTTGCCATCTTGACCACATTCTGATTATGCTTGGCCACATGTGTCCCAGTTTTCATCTGTGAAATGTTAGAGGGTATAGAAACAGTTCCAGAACTGACTGGTGTTGGATTTGGGGGAATGAATGGTAGGATTAAGCATAAGCTTAATCTTGTTTTTCTCACAATATGCCACTTAAATTTGGTCTCAACAGGGTTTGCTTCAAGAGCCTACTTTTTAAAAAACATTATGACTCAATTCTACAAAATATAAAGATTGTGGAAATGTAAAGAGTGACTTTCCCTTACCACTGACAAACCCACAATTAGTCTGGACACATTAGTGCTGCAGGAAAATGCATTAAATTCAGTTACTCAGACAGTATGTCCTTTTTCTTTCTTTCTTTGGCGGAATGCCACTCTACTTCCTTTTATTTTAGACATTAAGCACTGGCACTTCCTGCCCCTCTCCCTTGACACCCTTGGACCACTTGCCATTTCCTCAGGATCAGATCCATTTGATCCCAACTTGGTTTCACTGTAATTTCACAGCCTGTGGTGGGGCCATCTGTCATCTCCTGTCCTTGTATTCTTGCTCTATTCTTCTATTTAGATGCTGTCAGCATTTCGGTAAGAAAACAAACACCCTTTTAGAAGTGGATTTTCAGTCTGCTTAGCACCATTTCTAGTAAGAGCTGGCTTCTCCTGACATAGCCACAAGGGTGATATGCAATTAGAAGGGTTGCGTTATGTCAAAATGGAAAGGGCTGTGGTCCCTGACATGAGTCATGATGGACTGGTTGGGAAATGACAGAGAAGCCTGCTGGCTGATATGAGCCAGCAGGGAAAATAGAACAAATTGGATGACATATAGAGAGAAAAATCACAGCCTAAATATCCTAAAGGTACTGTGTCCCATCTGATCTCGGAAGCTAAGTAGGGTCAGCCTTCGTTAGTACTTCAGTGGGAGACCATCAATGCATACTAGGTGCTGCTGAAAAATTAAAATGATACTTAACGTTTTAGAAGTGTCTTTTTCCCCCAGAGCTCAGTTTACCAGCTGCCTGTGCCCCACTATTTAAGCTTAAAATACCATGATTTTCCACACAGGGTTTCCTCTTCCTCTCTCCAGTTACGACAACAACAGACAGATAGCACCGAACTCTATAGAAATACTGATTTCCAGCACAGAAAACAGTAACTTCCAAATCTGCTACCCAGCAGTAGGATCCCGGCTGGAAAATAGGAACCTAGTTCTCCTTTCAACTTCCTTTGGTTTTTAATGATGGTTAATGAAAAGGTATTGCTTAGCTCTCAGCCACATACCAGCTGACACTTTCATAAGAGAACTAAGAACGCACATTCTCTTGTCTCTAATGTACTTATTTAAGATAGCATTAACTCAGCTTGTTATGGAGTAACTGGCTTTTTTACATTCCCATCATAATCCCTACAAATGCAAATTCTGTACCATGTCACGAGGACTCCAGTGAATACATGGGGGTAACAAAATAATAGTTGCACTAAGTTCGTGTTTACAAAGCTGTCTACCATTTCCATATTGCATTTAAAAGTTCGGATCCTGCCTTGTGAACTTTAAAAGAGCTGAAGAAAGATATAAAGTGTTTTAACCTTATAGATAAAAGGCTGAGATCCCACATCATGTTTGTAATGATGTAAATGACCCCAGGAACACATCTTAAACTTGAGGGAACCACTCTTGAGTGATGGAGGTCTACAATGCAAATGACTTCGGCACTTCAGGATGATGTCTCTAATTCCCTCCCACTTCTGAACCACAGTGTGATGCGCAGAAGCATGGCTCAGGCTGGGAGGGGCTTCATCACACCATGGTTCAGGCATGGGAGGGGGCTAGTTGTGTCATCCTGAAATGCCCCCTCTCCTATACTACAGACTTCCATCACGTTGGAGCAGCTCTCTTGAGTTAGAGGTGGGTTCTTGAGGGTATTTATGATCATTGCAATAGTGCCACGATTGTGGATATGTAGCATATCTAAATAAAGAGCAGGATGCAATATGGAATGCCAGCCAACGTTATTTGGTTTCAATGATCCTTTGTACATACATTTTGAAGTTCATGTAGTTCCCGTGAACAGATGTGGTCTTTCAAAGACCCTTTTCGCGCCTTACCTTTTCCTGGTGCTGGGCTGCTCGACTAGCGCAGGAAGCCTTCGGAGGAACGCTCTCGCATCCCTCCTGCTTGGGCTCTGCAGCTGCTTCCTGGTCACGCGAGCGCCCCGCCTCTTCCGTTCACAGTGCAGCCTGGGACCTCCCAGGCTGCACTGAGGAGAGGACGTGCGACTGGCCCAGCTCCTGAGGCTCTGCACACAAGGTAAGTGTGCACGGGGCCCCGGAGCGATGCGCGACCATGCAGCATTTTCGGCTTTGAGCTGAAAATGAAAAAATGCATGCACGGTCTGCGTCAGGCCCTTGAGCATCACGCAAATGTGAGTGCATCATATGGACCTCTCCTCACATTTACGGGACTCTCAAGGGGCCCTTTTGCTTCAGAAATGCCGTGTGAAAAGGGCCAAAGAGGAGCATTTCTGATTGCCAGCAGACTCTTTCTGGTATCAAGAAACACAACCAAACTTGGGGGAGGGGGTTACTTTTTAGCTTACACCTCTCAGATTTGTCAGCATCCCTAATCATGGTTTAAATTTTCCTTTGATTTCCTGAATCTCGTGAAAGAGGCCTTCTCTTCCTCCTCCTCTTCCTGTTGCTGAACAGTTGAATTGAGGATTCTGTCTCTTTGTCATATTTTTTCTTTGTTTCTCATCTGTCCATTTGAACAGATTGATTAATCATCCAATGAAAGTTTTCCTTAATTTTGGCTACAGATAGTATATTCTTGAGAGCCTTCATGGTGTAGTCATTTAAGTGTTGGACTAGGACACTGGGTGACCAGGATCTGAATCCCTGCTTAGTCTTGGAAACCCACTAGGTGACCCTGGACAAGTCACACTCTCTCAACCTCAGAAGAAGGTAAGGGCAACCCCCCTCTGAACAAATGCTGCAAAGAAAACCCTCTGATAGGTTCTCACTACGGTCGCTATAAGTCAGAAAGGACTTGAAGGCACACAACAACAAAGTATCTTTTGGCATTTATTTACCCAGATAGTGAACTGGTTAATGAACCAAAAGCCTGGAGATAATTAGCTGAAATTTCTTTAGCTGGTTGACCACTTTTATGATAGGGGGAATCCAAATGGGTCATAATTAACAATATCCGTGCATGAGGGCTTACTGGGTTTCCCACATTTAAATTTGCAAGTCACTTGATGCACAGAGCCACCGGAAGCCATTGGTTACCATTTCTGCATTCAAGAGCAGTACCTTTTTTTTTTTTTTTTGTGCAATAAAAGGGACAATTTAAATTTGAAGCCACTGCAGTTGCTTCTTTGGGGAGAGGAGTGTTTTGCCATCTCACTCCTTTTGTTCCTCTTTCATATTGGTGATATTTTGCTTCATTAGCAAAGTCATCTTCCTCCCTCCCTCATGATCCTCAATACACATTTTTTGGCCAATGTGTGCTTAAGCATTTATTCCATAGCATTGAAGCCATCGTGCACAAGCAGCAGCATCTCCTAGTTCTTCCTACTCCAGCCTCCTTGCTTGCTCAAAATCCGCCCTCCTTCTGTTGTTGTTTCTCAGGGAAGATATCCACTGTTGCAATTTTGTCCATTTGGTACCAAAATCAGCCTGTACATCCACAAGATCCCTCTCAGTGGGTCTTATTTCTTATTTCTTTTTAGCAGTCTGTGGTATGCATAAAATTCTCTTCCAGCACCAGCTTTCAAATGTGTTGATTTTCTTCCTGTCAGCTTTCTTCCTTGTCCAGCTTCCATACCTGCACATAGAAACTGGAAATACTATGGTATGGGTGACTATGATAGCTACAGATACATCTTTACACTTAAGGATCTTATCTAGTTCCTTCATGGTTGGCCTTCCAAGTCTTAATTTTCTTCTGATTTTTTTAACCTATAGTCTCAATTTTGATTAATGACTGAGCCTAGATATGTACAATCTTGAACTATTTCAATATCTTCATTACCCACTTTAAAGATATATAAATCATCCGTGGTCATTATTTTTGTTTTCTCAATGTTTAGCTGTAGCCCTGTCTTAGCACTTTCTTCCTTAACTTGCATCAATAGTCATTCTGAGCCTTTGCTATTTTCTGCAAATAATATGGTGTCATCTGCATATCTTAAACTGTTGATGTTTCTTTCACCAGTTTTCATGTCTCTATCCTCTGATACTAATCCTAGTTTCCATATGATATGTTCTTCATATAAATTAAAAGAGATGGGGTAAAGAGGTGGGCCGTGCTTGACCTTCTTGCTAATGGGAAGTCATTCTACTTCTCCGTATCGCATTCTGACAGTGACTTCTTCTCCAGGGTAGGGGTTATACATGAAGGCAATCAGATGTTCTGGCACATTCCTTTTTGAGTGCACCATAATTTCCACAATCTACAGAATCAAAGGTTTTGCTGTAATCTATAAAGTATAGGTGTGCACTTGTGCTTTATACTTATAAACCTATGTATAGCTTTATAGCTTTTTAAGCCTATGTCTGAACTATATGTAAACCCACTCATAGTAACTAAACAGTCAGATTGCTAATTCAACTAGATCGAGAGGAAGGGGTCTTTTCAGTGGTGGGTCTGAGGATCTGGATCTCATTCCTAGGAGAAAGTTGATGGGACCACCCCTTTGCCACCTTACATTGTGCTTTTTTGTCTGTAATATCTCCTAGCTTTCACTGTCTTTAAGCTGATTCCTTGATGCTGGTTTAAAACTCTTTTATGCATCTCAGATTTTCTCTTTAACTCATCTCTCCTATTCTATATTATCTTTTTTATTCACTATGTAAAGAATTTTGGAAAAGGTTTTTTCTTGAAAGATAGGGAGTGATTGGACAAAATATGTAAACAATAAATAAAACTCACAACGAGAAAGATTTACATACATACACACAGTCCTTTTACATTTTTAAAAGAAAAGTGGAGAAACACAAAAGAGAAAGACACTTTTAAAAGACACTGAGTTGCTAAATGTGTTGCCTAATGGAGAAAGAAGCCTTGTGTAGTCATTCCACGTCCAGTTTTGCAGTATTGCTACCTCATCCTTTTGGGGGTGTCCCCGCCTCCCTGAGCAACCATCTCACAGTTGGCTTCTTATGTGCAGTCCATATGGCTTTGAAAAATACAGCACCTTGTGGGCCTGTCATACGGAACCCTCTGCCAACTCAGTTATATTGATGGTTTTTGGCAAAGGAGCTCAGAAGACTCTCCTTGCCAGAACAGAATCAATGAGATTTCTAGAACCAGTAAAAATTTGCCTTGCAGACAGATTGAAAACTCCTATCTGTAGGGCAAAATGCCACAAAGTCTTGTGCCGTTTGACTAGAAAGGAAAAACACTTGTCTTGCATTGTGGTTGTACGGCATCTGAGATGGACTGGAAGAGCTGTGAGATGCTTGTATTCTTTGAAGCTTAAAGTGAAGCATAAGCACAAAATCTAAAGCTGTTACGTTTTATTTTTGAGGTCCAGAACAGCCCAGGTTCTTCAGTAAACTAAAATACAGATGTTTTTCAGATACTTGCTTGTGTAATCAATCCTGACTGCAGCATAACTGGATGGGCTTTTACTGGTACGCAGCAGGAAAAAACACAATGCCACAACTCTTTCAGTAATTTTTAAGGACGTCCAGGGCTGGTTCTATCATTAGGCAATATGAGGTAATTGCCTCAGGCAGCAGATATTGGGAAGAAGCAATGCATGGGAGAAATGAGCTGTGGTCTATGTGGCTTGCTCTGAAACTTCTAAACTAGACTGCCGCTCTCAAGAATGGCAGCTCTCCTTGCCTCACTCCACTCCCCAAAAAAACTTTCCAAGTTTTAACTTAAGCATGTCATACAAATCTAGCCACTAAATTCTGTAACTCTCAGGATCTCCAATTTGCTTGGGTGTACACTGTATATACTCATGTGTAATTCTAGAAATTTTATTCAAAAAATCAAAGAAAAAAACTGAGTGGACTTATATAAGAATCAATGTAAGTACTGTACTTTAACTATTTGCAAAAAAGAAAAAAAGGAACCACCCCTTTCTAGAGATAGAGTGGTGAAAGGCAAGCATTTAGCCTGTCCGAGAAGAACCTAAAAAAGCACTGACTTCCTCTACTTTCTCCACCATGGCACCACTTCTGGAATTTTTTAAATGCCTGGGCAGGAAATGCTAGTGGTAGAAGCTCTTTGGAGCTTCCCCACAAAACAGCACTGAGAGAGTAAAGGGGAGAGTAAAAATGTTTCTTTTTGGTTCTTCTGGAATGGACCATGCTCTTGCCTTTCACCACTCTACACAGAGAAGGTGATGGTTCTCCCCTTTTCTGTAAGAGTTACTACTGTATCTTAATTTTTATCAAAAAAAGAACCATCTCTTCTCTGAGTAAAGTGGTGAAAGACCTTTTTTGAATGCCTCGATGGGAAAATAGTGGTGGTGGTGGTGGAGGCTAGGGGCAGTTGACCCCCTGAGGTGGCACTGGAGCTTTCTCTTCTCCATGGAATGACCCTCAACTTATCCATGGGTCATATCAAAATCCATAATTTTGGCCTCAAAACCTGACCTTGACTTCCATATGAGGTCGACTTATACACAAGTATATATGGCACTCCAGCTAAGTTGCATGCCCTGAGGGATTTTGCAAGAAAGCAAAATACCCAGGTTGAGGGGTTCACGCCATCAGCTCCTGTAGTTGGCCTGAGAACGCTGCTGTTCTACATTTTGTAACATTTGTTTGCTTTTGTATTGCTTTAGCATTTCAAAATTGTAAACTGCCTTGGGTGTCTTGGCAGGAAAGTTATATATAAATGTGCGACACAAACTTATTTGAGTGCACAGTGTTCTCGTTACGTAATTTCAGGCCCAGGGCTTTGTGGGCTTATGGGAATTTCTATCTTTTGTCACTTATTTCAGAATACAATAAGCCAGTCCTACTCATTCCATTAAGTGGGAGAGCGTCCCTCCTTCCCTCCCTCTCTTTATTTATATGCTGCCTTTCTCCCAGATTGGGACTCAAGGTGGTTTACAAGAAGGTATAAATACAATAAAAAATATAAAGTTTAAATAAACAAAATTCAGATTAAAACAGTATTAAATAAAAACAGAATTCAAAACCATTTAAAATCTTACTTTAAGTTAAAATCTCATTTAAAGTTAAAAGCAGTACAGCACCATTAAAGAGCCCTTTTGTTAAAAATCAGTTTCCAAAGGCTTGCTAGAAAAGAAAGGTCTTAACCTTCTGCCTAAAGGACAACAGAGAAGGAACCCCTAATTTCCTTAGGGAAGGAATTTTGAAGTATGGAAATGGCCACAAAGAAGGCCGTCACCTTCCATGTGAAGTTGGTAGATTACAGAGAAGTGCCTCCCCTGCAGATCTCGAAGTTCGGGCAGGCTCACATGGGAAGATACGGTCTTTCAAACAGCCTGGGCTTGAGCTGTAAAGGGCTTTGTAGGTCAAAACTCTGCTCCGAAGTCCTTCCCTTATAATACCACTATCCATATGTATGGCCATTTCCGCCCTACCTTGTTATAATGCTATTATTCCACTTTCAACATCCTGTGGAATTCTGGGGTTTGTCATTTACTGAGGCCAAAGAGCCCTCTGGCTGAGAATTCTAAATACCCCTCCCTAAATTGCAAACCCCAGGATTCCACATGATGTTGAAAGTGGAATAGTAGCACTTTAATAGCGTAGTGCAGAAATGGACTAAATGTGTATATGCAGAGCCAGCGTGGTGTAGTGGTTTGGGCTTTGGGCTATGATGCTGGAAACTTGGATTTGATTCCCCGTTTGGCCTTGCAAACCCACTGTGTAACCTTGAGTGCATCACATATTCTCGGCCCCAGAAAACCCTGTGGTAGGTTTGTCTCGGAGTCACCATAAGTTGGAAATGACTTGAAGGCACACAACAAGAACAGGAATATGTGTACGTATGCATTTTACTTATTTTATTTGTATTCTGTCTTTCTGCCAAGGTTGGGACACAAGGCACCTTACATTATGTATGAATATATTTGACTTACAGAACAATTTTCTCCCAGGACTGGGCCCAAAGTAGCTTATCAAAGTAGTATAAATAAAACATAATGACTATTGGTATCTTATATTTCTATAGGTTCCTCAAGGGAAGCAGCTAGGTATTTTTATCTGATGCAGAATGGTCATATTCAGTTAAAGACTGTGGAAGCTTAGTTCTTCACATGGTGCCATTGATCACGTGTGTGCATTAATGCACATGGTTACAAAGGCACATTGCAAATGGGTGCACATTGTGCGTTTCACCTGTAGTTCCCTGTGTGCATTGGACTGCACAATATTGCAACTCAATAACAAGGTGGGATTGTACAGTCTGCTGTGTAACTATGAGTATGACTGTAAATCCCTTGCCTTGATGTTGGATCTTGGATAATAAGTCATACTATTACAACAGTTGAAAAGCACATCATTTAATGCAACAATAATTAAAAATTAAGAAACACAGTACCCACCTGTTCTGTGCTCTGTCCGTAACAGCCAACCAGTTGCCAAAAGCACACATGGATGGAAAAGTCTTTGCCTTCTAATGAAAAGACAGCAACAAAGGGGCCAATGCAACCTCATTTGGCAGGGAGTTCCACAGCCTGGGGGCAATCACTGAGGAAGCCCTTCCTTGTGTCCTTGCCAAACATCCTTCTGAGGATAGCAGGACTGAGAAGAGGGCATACTTTCTAGACTTCAGAGCCTGAGTGGGGAGAACATGATCTTTCCAAAACAGAACAACAATGATAATAACCACCAATAGTAGTGACAAATTTGGGAAATCTAAGCAATTTGTACATGCAGTGAGGAAACATTACAACAGATTTTCAGTTACTTATTACTGATGGATTGATTATTTAAGTGTATATCTGGCCTTTCCTCCAATGAACTTATGGATCTCTTGGTGATTACTTTATTCGCCCACAACCCTATGAAGCAGGTTAGAGAGAACCTGCTTTGCCCAAGGTCGTTCAATAAATTTTATGATTCTGTGAGGTCTAGCACCTGGTTCTCCTGTGTCTTAAATACAGGCACTTAGCCTGTGCATTACATTTTAGAAAACTTAGTGTGTCATTCTGTACACAGTGTTATATATACACATTTTAAATTCTCTGCCATGTTCCTGACAATCAATGTGCAGAACTGTTTTTCAACACATGTTATGCCCTGTTTTATGTGTGAGGCATATGACACTTGCCCAGATTGATAATGAATATTAATATTCATTGTAAGGCAATCTGCTTTACCACCTGCCGTGTCTGATATTGTTTCTCTTTCTGACTTCCATTTGGTTATAACTTCACAGTTTCAGTGGGTATTTCTGCCCTGTCTTTTTCCTCCTCTCCTTATGAACAAAATAGTATTTTAAAATCACTCCTAAAATGCTGAGCTCACAAGAGATGTGGAATAAGAGAGACTGTATGCTGTAAGTTGTTAACCATAGCTAGTTATTATCTTTTGGGTACAGTTGAAGGTCATACTTTTACTTATAAAACATTGAATTAATTGGGTGTAGCTTACTTTTGAGATGGGATCCTTCCTTCAGTCCCAATCTGTCTCTAAAACTGGGCATTCTTTTGCATTTATCATCTGTATGAGAGCCAGAGTTCTGAGTTAGACCGCTGGTCTGGGATTTGGGAAATCCACGTGGTAGTCCTCAGTGAATCATGAAAACCCACTGGATGAGCTTGGGACTGTCGTTCTTTCTTAGCCTGGCCTACCTCACAGGTAGGACAAGCTGAGCTCAAGCTGAAAACAAGATGCAAATACAAGCAGGGCTGTGGAATCAGAGTTGGAAGCAATTTTAGATCAAGTTGTAGTTGGAAGAAATGTACTAACTCTCCAGTTTCAAAATAAAAACTTGTAAAATGATGACAATATATGGTAAAATATGACATTCTACATTTAATCAAATAAATATATTTTATATTCTATCAATCTAAATAGTCTGATGATTCATATAGAGGGGATGAAATACCTTGTGCTACCAATTTACTACAGTAAATTTGTTATTACACATTTGCATATATTTCCTGTTTATGAAGGAGTCAAAGTTAGAGACAACAGAAAAATGGAGAAGTCAGAGATCAGGGTTTGGTGTACCAACTCCATAGCCCTGAATACAAGCATATAACCTATAGGCCAAGGGCTCTTCCACACATCACAGCCAGAGTAACATAATTCCACTCTAACTGCTATGGTTGCATGCTGTAGAATCCTGAGGTTTGTTGTTTAGTGAGGCACTAGAATTCTCTGGCTGAGGATTCTAAATACTCTCCAAAAACTGCAAATCCCAGGATTCTATAGGATGTTGCTATGGCAGTTAAAGTGGAATCATAGTACTATAACTGTGTAGTGAGGAGGGCTCACAAGATAGGCTAGTGAGGGTAATATAGAAAGAACTCTTGGTGATCATCTACCCCTTGAAAGCTCAATAAATTCAATGAATTCAATATTCAGCAAGTAGGAAATATGGCACATAGGACTGAGGCTTCAAATCTGTTTTCTTAGCTAGACATGCCCCCTTCCTTGTGACACTATCATTTGGTGATCAACCAGCTTTCATGCAGGTTTTTCCCCCATTCTAAAAGATTGAAATGCCTTTGCTAAGGTTAACTGGCAGCAAGAGCTTTAAGCTAAACTCTGCTGTTATTTTGGTCCCGTGTTTTTGCCTTTGGCACAACCCAACAAGAAAGTCTCTGAGACTGGATTCAGCCTTGGGCTGATCAAGGTTCCCCGCCCTTGTGGTGCCATCACGGCTTTTGAACTGTAAGTAGCCCAACACTGTGTTGCTAATATTTTACTGTGACTGGACCACAGATTTCTTTAATTTATCATTGTGTGCCTACTGCGAGCTGTAATTCTGCTTATTAAAACCTATTAATACCTTATTAAAAAATAAAAAATGGGGTCAATTTTTTTTAAAATCCAAGGAAGAATCTCTGTCAGATTTTGTTTTTCTAAGAGAGCTGATCATGCATAATTGGGAATTGGTGTGCCAGGAGAGGGCATGTTACAGCATAGAGATAAGAGCCAGGTGTTTCACTGAGCATTTGCAGCACCAAGTTGAATAGAGACAAGAACTCGCAGGTCTCTCTGTGTTAATGTCAGATTGAGAAGTAAATAAGCAGATGAAGCCTGGCTGGAAACCGCTCTGGCATCGCTGATTTTCAGGTAGATCTGACAGCAGACCCTATTTTAGCAACACAAATGTCATCTTCTAAATCAAAATGTATGCTTAAAACTCTTCACGTCCCTGAATGGCAGGAGGTTTTTGGGGAGTTTTTTTAACAATGTGAAGAGGAAGTACTGGAGGTTTGTGGTACTTTTAATGCTACACTGACTATTTCCAAAGGTAGAAGTTGAGCAGATGGGAAGTAAGCACGAAGACAGCTGTGGTATCAGTCTCAAAGCAGTTATCAGTCCAGCACCCCAGTGTTCTGGCAAGCTGCTTCTCCAGTCAAAAATTATCGAAGTGAGAGGAAGGATTAGGGTGACCACCTGTTTTCCATTCAGCAAATATGGAAATTGGAGGCCTAATTCTGGTCCAGACATTCAGCAATGAGAATGGGTGGTATATATTTGTGGGCAGATTGGTTAAGGCACTGTTTCTCCCGATCCACCCAGTTCTCCGGTGTTGATGACAGGCTCAGTTGCAGTTGGGTTTGGGTTCATAGTCATTCCAGTCAAGAATTTAGGAGACATGAGGTGGAGAGGGAGGTCTGGAGATGGCAGATTAGTTGTACGGTTTTCTCTGTTTTACCACAGCTTCTGCTGCCACTTGCCCTGGAGTCTCACACATGGTTAGTAATGGTGAATCTCTTGCAATTCTCCAGATCCTGCCTACATTTTCTATTTTGTATTGGTTTCCATCAAGCTGCAAGACTATGCCCTGTTATTACACTTCAGCTTTCAGGAATTAGCAATGATTAGCAATGAGAGCAGACTCCTGTTTGCAGAATGCCATGTGCTTCTGTCCTCTGATCACAAGAGAAAGTATACAGCCAGCCCTCCATATTTGTGGGTTTAATTTTCATGGATTTGATTATTTGCAAGTTTTTCCAACCTGCCCCCTGCAACTGACTCCAAGTGCTTATTTTACAGGGGAACTTTCCCTCTTGGCTCCAATCAGGCTGTGCTGGTCCTTTAAAAACCCACCTCTGGTCCTCTTCCTCTACCAGCCACTGTCTGGCCAGCTAAGGACAGCTTGCAGCCCAATTTCTCAGCACCACAAACCCTGTCCCGGTGCCCCCCAACTGAAGGAAGGAGATGGGCAAGAGAGAAGAAATATAGGGCCGCCATGCTGACCCACCCCTTTTATCTCTCCTTTCCCTGACCTGGGCCATTTCCACACTAGCCTGTTATAGCATGATGATTCCACTTTCAACATCTTCTGGAATCCTGGGGTTTGCAGTTTCGGCAGGGGTGGCCTGGCCCCTCCCGAAACTGCAAACCCCAAGATTCCAGAGGATCTTGAAAGTGGAATCATCGCGCTATAACAGGCTAGTGCGGAAATGGCCCCTGTTTGGACCTGGGTGCCTGTTCTCCCCACCGTGCCCTGGCCCCCATACCTCAAACATACACACACATTTGCATTTTTCCCACTTTTATGGGGGTCCTGCTACCCTAACCCTAGTGAATGCGGGGGGCCAACTGTACTTTCTTTTCAAAAAGAAATGTGTGTGCATGTTTCCATATTGTTAAGGACATAATTAAGGATAAGTCTGCGCACACTGTTTCCTCAGAGTAAGCCACATCCAACACAGTAAGACTTACGTGTTGAATAAACATATAAGCTGATTTGGATCCCATACCAGAACAAAAACAGGATATAAATCAGACAAACCAATATGCCTAGGATTTTTCTCTTTGTTTGCAAATATCTATGTATAGTTACCAGGTAGTAATCCCAAATTAAATACAGTGGGATTTAATCCTAAACAAACGTGTGTGAAGTTGCATTGAAAGACTTTCTCCAAATACAGTTCATGGTCAAAGATGTGTTCACAGCAGGACATACTGATTAGTGAAATAAACATACAGATAACAAGTTTGTTTTGTCTGTGTGATACTCTTGGGATTCAAGGTTGCAGTTTAGGAGAGAACAAGATTTATAGAATAGTCTGCTTACAATTTAATACCTAGCATCCAAAGACAGTGGAAGACCACATCCTCTTTTGCCTCCTGTGAGTGAAAAGAAACCCTGCTGACTGCAGCAAATGTCAGAGGAAAAGAGGAAAGAAAGAAAGAAAGAAAGAAAGAAAGAAAGAAAGAAAGAAAGAAAAGGAAGTATGGCTGATGTCTTTACCACTGCCTCAGGGCTCTTAAAGAGCTTTTCAGATGTGATAACACCAACACAAAGAGGTGCTTGCATTTCCTACACAGGAATTGAGCATGTATGAAATAAGCAGGCTCTATTCATCCTTGGAATGGGTCCGTTTTGCCTTGAAGGGATCAGAGAAGCAGCAGGTTAAGCTTGAACTCCAGAACATAACGTAAAATTGCTGAAGAAACAGCAGAAGGAAGAGAGGGCGAAGAACATGTCATCCTCGAAGGAGAATAGATGTTGTGTAAATCTGAGTACAATGCTATTTAGAATCAGCATATTCTGATCCATCTGGGCAACTGAAATGACCATAAGTACACATTTTCCTCTTACCTCAAGATCCTCTTTCTTGCCTCTTCTAGACTGTAACCCTGAGGACTAGGGCCAAGGCCGTCACAGCCAGTTCAAGACCTTTTACTGCTTGAGGAAAAGAACAAGATGAAATCCCTTCCCGTTCCACGTACAAAGGCTCATTGGCCTAGCTAGGGCCGGCCCTGAGCCTCTGATATTCAAGGCAAAGAAAGAGAAATTGCTGGGCAAAAGAACCACCTTGAAAAGTGTGCGTGTGAGAGTGGATGGATATGTGCTCCTAATTTGTTAGACGTGGTGTCTTTGATTTTAATATCATACTCTGTGCACATGTGTTTGATGCTTCATGTATCTTGCTTAATGACATACCAGGGCTGTCCCTTGTAAACCACCTTTTTGAAATCACCAGGGTTCACTCTCTGTGATTTCATGAGGGGCTGTCCCTAAATCCCATGTTTTGATCCTGAAATCTCAGGGCCAGGTGCAATCCTGCCCTGGCAACCATAGGCAGTTGAAAGTTTTTGCAATACTGGCTGTGAGACAATAATTTCCACCAGACCTGAAGGCAGCAGGCTTGGTTATAAAAGCACAGGGCATGCTGTGAGAATACAACTTTCTCCTCCAACCACTTCACTGCTACTTCCCAGCATTTGCCAGCTGAAGTGATCATATCCTTCTGCTTAATGGTAGATCCGTCTGCTAAAGGCAGGGCCAACTTTATGAGTTTTGCAACCCAATCTAGGTGCCCTTTTTGACTGAAAATTGGGGTAAAATGAACTTTCTATCCTTCCAAGTATTATGTGCGCATTAGGATTGAGACAGTAGATGCAATCTAGGTCCACCCTCAGACTTTTGATTACCCAGTTTTTAAGGTCTGAAAAGGAATATGGTATAGACATAATAGCTGTACTGGGTTCTGGCTATCCAAATGTCAGCTTTTGGGGACTGGATAAATATGTGCCCTCACAGGTAAAATTCTTGATAAGATTGTGATCAGCTCAGATGTGGTTGTTGTTGTGTGCTTTCAAGTCATTTTTGACTTACAACAACCCTAAGGAGAATCTATCACAGGGCTTTCTCAGGCTGAGAGTGTGTGATGCACTCAAGGTCACCCAGTAGGTTTCCATGGCCAAGCAGGGAATCAAACCCTGGTCTCCAGGGTTGTAGTCCAGTGCTCAAACCACTACAAATCAGTCGGAGCTGGAGTGCAAATCAAAATAAAGATTCATATTTTGGATATGGGGATAGCCAAGATGAATGTCCTGGTAGAAGGGCTCTGGGAGAGTTTTGGGGATCTCCAGATGTTTAACTCTTTTGACAACATGCTAGACATTATTACTCCAAGAAGACTCAGGAACGAAAATGTGCAAGGCATATAGAAATGAAAAAAACCATCTCAGGGAATACTTCAGCTGCAAAGTATGGAAGACAGAACAAAACAGCTGCAAGTACTGCAGGGAAAGAAAAAAAAAAGCAGAAAGGAGCCAGAAACTTATACCAGTGAAACTACATACACAACTGATGAAAAGCCTACATCCCAGGAGACTTCTTTATGACTCATGACAGCTGACCAGCAATGGAGATATGTTGCTACAGCAGCCCTGCAATTTCTAGCACCTCACAGGCTAACAGAACAAGATCTTGGTTTATTTCAGATTCTGGCACAGAGCTCTAAAAGTCTGGGGTGGAAGTTTTCATAGCAGATGAAAAAGAAGCCATGACTGTTTGATCATTTTAGGCAGGAGGATTAAGGCTGGTTCTTAAATGTTCCTCTTACTGATGAATACCATGATTCTGATTGCTTGTTATCTTACTAGTGTCTGCCATTGTTTTGAATATATTGCAGTTATTTTAATGGACACAGTGGTTAGCTGCCTTGATTGTCTTGTTATGACCAGGAAAGGGGTATAAATATTACAAGAAATAACGACAGTTTATATCATGAAGCCCAATATCGTCGAAAAATACTTATGATTTCCAGACTCAGCAATAGAAACACACACACATGCATACACAAATACAACACTGACTATTCTTGCCCTGCTACCCCACTTGGATATGCTGGTAGAGTAGCTTATCAGGACAGCATTTTAACAAGGCCTTAATTACCTGGTGCTACAATAAATATAACTTGTTTACATAACAGTCAAGATTATATCATTAAAAGATTCATTAGTGAATTGTTATGCAACATATTTCACCAGTTAATTGCAAACATTTGCCAGTAAATCTTGTACTTTTCTTTCCTTCTTTCCTTTCTTATTTAACAGAAGCAGCCAAGGTTATTTATTTTTCCTGTATGCCATGAAATCTTGTTTTAATAATCAGAAATCTGAAGCGTAGCCTGTTTTGCATTCAGTGCTCTAGTAACTCAAAATCAGTTTTGGATAATGTGAGTGCAAAGTGTGTATAACCCACATTGCGTATTATGAAATGGTATGAAAATACTGCTGTGATGATATGTAACAGGGAAAGAAATCTGATTATTTCTCAGGAATCCAGTGGAATGTATGTATGTAACTCATGCCCTTGATCACATGTACACTCCTCAAATGGGAAGAGTACAAGTTGCTCACAGGAAGTGAGGTTGGCTGTTTGCAAAACCAAACACAAGTCTTGCGGTTACTTAAAGACTAGCAAATATTATTATGATTTTTGCTTGCATGGACACCTTTCACTTTAATAGAAGTATGTGTTATTATAGTAGGCAGATTTATATACACATTCCTGGGTGGGTGAAGAGACTGTAAACGGTGACGTCAAAGGAAACTGAAATGCAAGAAGCATGGACAACTCATTTTCTTCCCTGCAATGTGTGCATTTAAATCTGCCATCCAAGGGAATATTTCAGGCACTTGATGAAGTGAACAGAGTGCACAAGAGCTCATGCCATAATGAACTGTACTTGTGTAACTGTGATATATGTAAATATAAACCTTAGGTCTAGATTGGGGTGAGAGTCAGGCAGCCCTCCAGATGTTGTTGAACTGCAGCTCTTAATATTTTCTACCACTGGCTATGTTGGCTTGGGCTGATGGGAGTTGTAGTTCAACACCTACAGGTCATGACTTCAGTTTCTTTTTTAAATGTAAGCTTTGGATCAAAGTAGGTACACTACAATACTACTCGAGATGTGATTGTAATACAGAATGAAAAATTTGATTAGGTCACAGTTAAATTTAGACTGGCATTCACTAGACTAGGTATCACACCTCAAAAAATATTCTTTTCAACAGGTTTTATTATTAGTTTTACATCTAAAGTTGTTATTTCAAATGTTAATTATAACAAGACCCCTAATTAGTTACAGACTGGTGCGCAGTGAAAAACTCAGTTTGGCCTATGCCACAATGCATTGCTATAGTGTTTTGTTAGTACATCCTGGGTTCTAAGTCTATAGGAAGAACATGATTTATTCTGTCCTGGTTGCCTCAAAAGCTTACTCTTACTGATAATTTTGCTTGCAGTGATAATATTTTTGGTTCCCAAACTTTACATGCAGTGTTTTCTTTCTTTCTTTCTTTCTTTCTTTCTTTCTTTCTTTCTTTCTTTCTTTCTTTCTTTCTTTCTTTCTTTCTTCCTCCCTCCCTCCCTCCCTCCCTCCTCTGTTCTGGGCACCCTCTACACAAAATGAAAAAGAGGGAACACTATTGTCAGGCTCAATTTACATTTTTAAATAGCAAGCATCACTTGTGCTACATCTTTCAGCAGCTACTGAAGCAGCTCTTACAGTTTAGATTCTGATCTAAGAAGGGAAAAAACAAAAAACTGGAATCCACAGCACCCCTGGTTTGCTTCCTCCATTCAGTGACACTTGTTTCAGGAGCAGGTAGTGAGGACCAAAATGTCCACTATTTACATCAAAACTTGTTCCATTTGCTGTTCCTAAGAAGACAATACAAAAGTTAATGGGCTGGCAAGGAGGGAATTTCAAGTGGCTTTTGGCCAGGGTTGGAATATAATGACACACAACATTTCCACACTAGACTGTTATAGCGCTATTATTCCACTTTCAATATCCTATGGAATCCTGGGGTTTGCAGTTTCGGGAGGGGTCAGCTGGCCCCTCCCGAAACTGCAAACCCCGGATTCCATAGGATGTTGAAAGTGGAATAATAGTGCTATAACAGTCTAGTGCGGAAATGGTGACAGAGTGTGAGAACTGCACAGTAACCAGTTTTATGAATGCAATTTGGCTTCTTCTCTTTCTCCTTCTGGCTTCATTCAGCGATCAAGCACTTTGGCTTCTCATAAAGCATCCTTGTTTCAAGTCATGTCTGTATAATGGATGACTCTTTGAGCCAAAAGCAACTTGGTAGCCAGACTGGAGTAGTGATCTAAAAGTACTGGACTAAGGGCCTTTCTTCATTGCACTGTTACAGTGCTATTATTTGACTTTCAACATCCTGTGGAATTCTGGGTTTGTCGTTTACTGAGGCCAAAGAGCTCTCTGGCTGAGAATTCTAAATGCCCACCCTAAACTGCAAACCCCAGGATTCCACAGGACGTTGAAAGTGGAATAATACCACTATAACAGTGTAGTGTGGAAAGGCCCTAAGATTCTGGGAGGCCAGGATTTGAATCCGCACTCTACCATGGAAAATTACTAGGTGACGTTGAGTAAGACACATTCTCTGAACCTTCGAGGAAGACGATGGCACCCCGCCCTGAATAAATCTTGCCAAGAAAAGACTAGGATAGATTTACTTCAGGGCTGCTGTAAGTTAGAAACGACTTGAAGGCATACAACAAAAAAAGTCACCACTGAAGGGTTGCCAACTGGGCAGAAATACAGAAGCCAGCTTGGCTTCTCCACCTTTAGCTGCACGCTAGAATATGCAGGGCATTTGTCATATTTTCCCTCTCAAGCACCCGGGATTACTGACCTACTGCTACACTGGTATTCGCCCATTTCCCAAGGACGTGGCCAAAATGAATAGGCTTAATGGCTGAGATAGTTTTAATGAAGAAAGCAGCCATATATATATGTGTTTGGTATCATTATGCAGCTGACACCCTCTTTTAACCAGTAATGGGTTGAACCGCAAAGACTTCCTGGGGACTGATGAAGGATAAAGACGAGAGAATGGCTCAGCAGATTGTGGCGAAGTTGTTGCCATTATAAAATAAAGGGAGAAAAATTAAGTAGGCAAAGCTTTGAAAATGGATGAGGCAATCCTTTTTTACTGGCTTTTTTCTGGCCTTCCTGGGCAGCTTTAAAATGTAAGTCTAGAATTAAACTTTCAAAGGCTTGGCTTGTTTTTTTTAAAAACCAATAGTTAAAGCTGACTAGGCGTATATTTGTATCCTTTGATACCTGGCCCAGAACGTGGCAGCCTGCCTCTTTATGGGAGTAGGTCACTGAAGGCACATTAACTCTAGTGCTCATTTCCACTGGCTTCTTTAGGTCTCGCAGGAACAAATCGGTGGCCTAGTTTGAACCTACAAACACTTTAAATGGGTTAGATATTGTTTTCTGTGGAATCTGTACAATCTGCTTCCCTTGTGTAACCCAGTTTATAGACATGAGATCAACAAGCCATAAACCCTCCGTTATCAATCTGACATCGGCTTGGAACTAATTTTGTGTCAATCACCAGCAATTCACATTGAACAATTTCCTTGCTGCTTTTCCTCCTTCTCCTCCCACCCCCCACAAAAAAAAAAGAGAGAGAGAGAGAGAGAGAAAGAAGAGAAGGATGAGAGAGCAAGGAAGAGAGAGAGAAAGAGGTTATAGCAGGGGAGTGCAGCTATTATATACCTTTGACCGAAGAACGGTACACTCCTTCTATCTGGGATGGTCTTCCTCTTCCACTGAGCATGCAGCTTTGGGTGGGACACACACGGAGCAGTGAGGGAGGAAGGGGACACCCGCCTAGCCAGCGAGATCAGCCGAATCAACCCTGGCAATCAATGGGGTGACAGATGTTGCAGCCAGATCGCTCTCACATTCAAGAAAGAGGAAAAACAGGGTTGTTCCATCACCTCTCCCTTAAGTGTCTCTTAGGCCATTTCCACACTATGGCCCCATCCTGGCATGGGGATGTGTTGAAGCCAGGCTGCAATGCATACTACTGCACAACAGCATTGGGGTCCTGTTGGTCCCCAGCCATTGCAATCACACATTATGCTATTACCGGAAAAAATCCAGTAATAGACCCCTTTTGCATGATAATCATGTTGGCTGGGACCATGCGGAAAGGGCAGAACCGCTATCTAGGCACTTCCTTCTCAGTGGAGCACAGGACGAGGCCAGCTGCACTGTGGAAGGAAGGAGCATGTCCTGACCACTGCCTTCGACCAGCAGCCAGCTGGGTGCAAAGGGGAGCATTTGGGACATGCTCCCATCCCAGCCAAGGCACTGCCGGGATGACACCGGGATGTCGTGGGTTGCAGGTAAGGTGCGGAAAGGACCTTAGCAACTAATATTCCTTTAACACTTAAACATCCTTTCACATTACAGAACTATAGCACTATGATTCCACTTTAATTGCCATGGTTCTATTCAATGGAGTTTTAGATTTGTACTCGAGACAGGAGAATTTAGAATTCTCTGCTAGAGAGGTCTAATGCCTCACCGGACTACAAATCCCACTATTTCATATGATGTTGCCATGGAAGTTGAAGTGGAATCATTGGTGCTATAACTGTGTAGTGAGAAAGAGCCTAAAGTTACTTGAATTGCTTCCAGTCAGTTAGTTGTTCTAACAGAGCTTTCTCTTTCCCTTCTCCCTTTCCATCCTTCATACCTTGTGTGCCATATTTTAAATGTAGATTGTCAGCCTCGGGACAGAAATTATCACACTACTTTTTTCATAAGCCAATGTAGGAGTTTTTTTGGCTAAGAGTAGGGAGTAAATAAAATTGTCTTCCTCCTCCTCCTGCTGTTCTACTGATTTTTATTTTCCCAGAAATACAAGAGAGAAAAGACAATAAATAAATAAAGAATAAAATATTCTCCTTAAGTCAGAGCAGGTTTTTTAAAAGGCAAAATAGCTTTCAAATATCTTGTTATCTTTCTATAATTTATAATACCTCGAGAGATATATCAAGAGCTCAAGCAGCATCTTTTATAGAGAAATTACTTGGGACAATGTTAAAAAATATATATAATTTGTTTTCTTTCCTCTCGTGAAATCAGTTAACACTTTTGGCCTTTTTTTTTAATGCAAAAGAGTGAATATAAGCCCCTTTGCTAGTAACCGCCTGTATATCTCATATTTTTTACTACATATTGCAGCTTCTCTACATTGCTATAATTAGGCAAGAGCCAAGTTTTATGAGTTTCAATCTTCACAGTGAAACTTGCCCTTTCAAAAAGGCAGAGCCTTTGGTCAAATTAGGAAGGATCTTATGTGAATACAATACATTTTTTGGGAAAAAAAACCCTTTGCAAATGGAACAAGAATGTAGCCTTGAGATTGGTTGGTTGCCTTAGAGCAGAATCCTATCCTTATTTGATTATCAGAAATAAGGTTTATGTTGTTGGATGAGGTTTATTTCCTAGTACTTGCATTTCAGAAGTGAGCCTCAAATAGGTCCCTGTAAGGCTGGATCAGAGAGCCAGCATGGTATAGTGGTTTTGATACCAACAAAAGCGTGGTCTGTTTCTGTTCTGGCATGTGACTAGCCAAGAACCACACACTGGGGTGGGAGGAGAGATCCAAAAGTAACTTTATTTGCCATAGCAAAAAAGATTGTTCAGGAAATAAGATTTCCACAAGTTAGGGAGCCAAACAAAGAGAAGGCACTATCTGTAATAGATTTCTACATGTTAATAAAAAAAACATCTGCAATTACATCACTTCTATGTAAACCTTGTGAGTATCAGGTATCAGGGTATATGCATACTAAACTAGACACATGACCCAACATCCCATAATAAGCAGTGGAGGTGATTAACATATTAAATTCTCTTCTTTGGGCGTGAGTTTTACATTTAAATGAGCTATAGGTTATTAAAGTTTAAACTCTTTGTTACCTACACTGCTGCATTCCTTCAAACTAGTACACTCCCCAAATCTCTTCAAAGCCATTGCTTGGGCGTCTTCAATTTGACATAACACAGCAAGCTAGCTGTTCTTGAAGCATCAAAGCAAGAAGGCATTTTTTTAAAAGCGATTTTCTTACTTTTACAGCATGACTCTATGGCCATTTCCGCACTAGTCTGTTATAGCGCTATTATTCCACTTGTAACATCCTATGGAATCCTGGGGTTTGCAGTTTCGGGAGGGGCCGCGTGGCCCCTCCCGAAACTGCAAACCCCAGGATTCCATAGGATGTTGCAAGTGGAATAATAGCGCTATAACAGACTAGCGCAGAAATGGCCTATGTTCCATCATTTCCAGACCTCTCCTAACAGTCTCTCCTAGCAGTCCATGACCCTGGAGATCAGAGTTCGATTCCTTGCTCGGTCATGGAAACCCACTGGGTGACTCTGGGTGCATCACATACTCTCAGCCCCAGAAAGCACTGTAATAGGTTCACCTGAGGGTTGCCATAAATAGGAAATGACTTGAAGGCACACAACAACAACAAAGGTTGGATGAAGAGCAAATGTTAAGAAAAGGGAATGCAATGAAATGGCTTCCTTCTCCAATTGAGCCTCCATGAATGCTATTTTCCATATAAAAAATGTGCATGTTAATTATTTTCATGCTCTTAATGGGCAATTAGTTTGCTGGTTGTGTAAAAGAAAGTACCGTGTTTCCATAGATATAATGCAGTCTAGACCTTTAGTGCTGTGATATGAAAATATTTTCAGAACCATGCAATTTCTGCGTTTTACCACTTTGACAATGTTTTCAGGAGCAGACAGCCCATAGCATTCGCCTTGTAACAGTTTCATAACTACCGTCAGGTTTCCCTCATTTAGTTCTATAAAACAATGTATTGGGAAAAACCCAACACGAATAAAACTGGCACTCATGAAATCCAAGAACACCCTTTTAGCTTTGAGTTCTATGGGAACTCCCACTGAGAGACCCAGTAGGAGGGAGGACTGCTCAAAGCAACACAGGTTTTGTTGGGAGCTCTGCAAAATTCCTAGGGCACAGGTAGGTGTAAGAGACAAGGGCCATTTCCGCACCAGAGTGAAGGAGCGTTTCACAGTGTCGTGAGCGGCGTTTTTTAACCTGACTTACTCCGATTTTACCGGATTGTTATCTGCACGCCCTCCAGTTTCTGTTGAAGTAATGCAGTGAAAATCGTTTGCCGCTTCCACTCCGTCAATTCTCATGAAACTCCCATCCTCCTCCCACTCTCTCCCTTGCTCCATACCGCCGCCTCTGATTGGTCTATTTTTTTAAAAAAACCCAGTTGTTGCGTATCAGCGGAGGTACTTTAGTTCGTTCTAACAGGAGACAAGCCCCACCTGAGTCTTGGAAAGGTATATTACATGTTATAAATAAATCATATATTTTAAAAAATATAAATGATAGGTTTTCATGAGATCTATCGTTCATAGAAATGTAGAGTTGGAAGAGACCACACGGGCCATCCAGCCCTCAAAGCACTCCCGACAGATGGCCATCCAGCGTCTGCTTAAAAACCTCCAAGGAAGGAGACTCCACCACACTCCGAGGCAGCATATTCCACTGCCGGACAGCCCTGACTGTCAGGAAGTTCTTCCTGAGGTTCAGGTGGAATCTCCTTTCCTGCAGCTTGAATCCATTGCTCCTTGTCCTGGTCTCTGGAGCGGCAGAAAACAAGCCCTCTCCCTCCTCTACATGGCATCCCTTCAAATATTTAAACATGGCTATCATGTCCCCTCTTAACCTTCTCTTCTGCAGACTGAACATACCCAGCTCTCTAAGTCTATCCTCATAGGGCTTGGTTTCCAGGCCCTTCACCATTTTGGTCGCCCTCCTCTGGACCTGCTCCAGCTTGACCATGTCCTTCTTGAATTGGGGTGCCCAGAACTGGACACAGTATTCAAGATGAGGTCTAACCAAAGCAGAGTAGAGTGGTACCAGTACCTCCCTCGATCTAGACACCATTCTCCTATTGATGCAGCCGAGAATTGCATTGGCTTTCTTGGCTGCCGCATCACACTGCTGGCTCATGTTCAGCTTGTGGTCTATTAAGACTCCTAGATCCCATTCACACGTACTGCCATCCAGCCACGTGTGTCGCCATACATTTCATTATTACAATTTATGTATATGCCCGGATCTCTTATAAGGGGTTAGTTTAACCTCTGGTTTGCTAGTAAAACTGCTAGTAAAATTACTGTGTTGCAAAATGATGCATGCCTAAGCAGTGTATGACCAACATGAAAAGTTTGGAAAGCTCTAGAGCCAGAAATTGAAAAGCAACCATCCTGAGGATCCCAACGTATTTCATTGTACTCCAGCCCCTGCCCTGCATTTGAGGGGCGGAGACAGAAGCAGACAGAAATGACGCCAGAGGAAGGTGGGAACGCCCACAGAGAACCACCTCTGCGTGTACACCTTCCGCATGTTGTCAGAAACGCAGCCGAACTGGTTTTTGTGCTTTACATTGGAGTTTCTCCAGTTTTACAATACATCGGTTTTACGTTGATAGTATTTGCGCTAAGAGCTCAAGCCGTGCGAATCCGCAGAGGAAACATTGATACTAATCAGTTTAATGTGCAGATGTAACAGCAAGAGTATGATCCCAGTGTACTGTATTGCCCTTGTGTGGAAAAGACCAAGATTAGAATCAGATTTTAGCAGTCCTTTGGTGCCACTGATGAGTCTGGTGTCAACATCCCTCCAATGGTATCTCCATAGTGTCCAATACTTCACATATGAAAACTATGATGCAACTGGCTGAGCAACTTCAGAGTGTGGTCAAGATGGCAAAAGTTATTAAGGAGGAAGGACAGAAAAACTATAAGGGTATGTGTCAGTTTGCTTTTGCCTGAATCTACTTAGAAGGGCAAGATTCTGCCCCCTTCTCTCCTCTCTTCTTCTCCCTGCTGAATTTATTGAGTGCAAACTAACTTTGCACTCTAAACTCAGCTTGTTTCAGAAGAAGTAAGCCAAGGACAGAAGATGAAACTGGGAGGATAGAGGTACAGATCAATTTATTGAATTGGTCTATTGACCATTTCAAACAATTGTTGTTGTGTACCTTCAACTTGTTTCTGACTTGTGGTGACTCTAAGCGACCCTCTCAGGGGGTTTTCTGGGGCTGAGAGTGTGTGATGCACCAAAGGTTACCCAGTGGGTTTCTGTGGCTGAGTGAGGAATCAAACCCTGGTCTCCAGGGTCATAGTCCAATGCTCAGACCACTACACTGTGCTGGCTCTTTGTCAATCAATAACCAATAATAAAACAATACAATTATAAATACATTTCAAAAGTGGCTGGAAAAATGGAATGACAGGGACTTGGGACTGCCTCTGCCAGACTGGGACAGGTGAACGGGATGCAATCTTCTGTCCTGTCTCTCATCACTGAATTGCATCTTGGGGAATGTAACATGGCTACTGCTCACATGCTGTGGAGGCAAACAAAGATTATGCAGACCTAAAAGACACAGTTGCAGGCCTAAGTACAAGAGGAGGAAAGGGATGGCAATGAGGAATGTTGGCTCTGTTGGTGCTGAGTCCAAGTGCTGAGAGGAGTAACAGAGTTGGAACATCAACAATGGCCCTTTGGAACTGCTGGGCCTACAGCAGTTGCCCAATCATGTCAACCTCTGATGCCAGCTCTCGGATTTCTGGAAGGTCCTGCACTTCTCTATTCCACAAGAGCTGATAGGATGGGTCTCTGTGTGTGAGGATCTGGTGTAGTTGTGACTTTGGGGATGTTCAGAGATGCCCTGGCCATTGGAACTATAGTTTCAAAACTTCAGGGTTTCATGGGCCTTGGGGTATGCACAGGGGACCCTGCTAGGACATATGTGGTCCGTAGGCCACACAACCCTCCTTCATTTTAAAGATCAAGGAACGATGTAAAGGAGAACTGAGACCAGGGCCATTTCTGCACTTGCCTGCTATAGTGCTATTATTCCACTTTCAACATTCCATGGAATCCTGGGGTTTGTAGTTGAGGGAGGGGCCTCAAAGACCCCTCCCTAAACTGCAAACTCCAGGATTCCATAGGATGTTGAAAGTGGAATAATAACGCTATAACAGGCTAGTGTGGAAATGGTCTGGGACTGTAGCAAAGGGTGTGTGTGTGGATTCTGATGCTAAAGACACAAACTGGTTCTGTGACAGGATTAGCTGAGCTTTTATAACCCCCCTTGTTGTTGTTTTTTAAAGCAACACTTTCCTTCTTGTACTTATAAGAAGTGTACAGGAAACCAATGAGATCTTCCTATCACTGCTGCCTTTGAGAGGTGTCCGTTGATTCACTGAGGCAATGCAAGCATTTTGTTTAGGGAACGAATCTTCCAAACCTGTTGGCTATGAGGGAGTCCTATGGTTTTACAGTTATTAATCACAAGGAGGGCAGATGCAGATTGGAGCCTGAAGGGAAATACAAGCTTGCATGGCATGCAAGAGCTTGGCAACAGAAATTCTGCAGGGATTGTTTTGTTTTTGTTTCCACTGTGGACAATCCAGTGTGATTCATCCATGGGGCCAGCGCTGCTTGTGCTGACAGCTGCTCCCCATCCATTCTTCTGTAATCTAAAAAACCATGAGAACGTAATAATGAGGCTTATAAAGGCTTTAGCCATTCACGCATGTGAAAGGAAAACTGTTTTAAATGAAGCAGTTTGGTATATTTCTTGTACTATATCACAAAGACATACAACAGTCCCAAACAGGTTTGCTAGAATGAAAATTGGAGAGGGATCCTATACTTACAGTTTATGTAGAAGAAGGAATTTCAAGTGTTGCTCATCACACAACCAGATAAAAAGCCATATCTGTTGAAATTCCAGTTCTTCACAGCCATGAAGGATGAAGGAGCATTCTCGCCCAGGTATCACTGATGAAAAGTGGAACGTCTGTGGCCAAACAATATGACCATGGCCAAGATGGCAAAAGTTATTAATGAGGAAGAACACATAAGCTAGGAGTGGTTTGCTTTTGCCTGAGCCTATGGGAAGGGTAAGATTTCATCTTCCCTCTCCCTCCTTCTGAATTGATTGAAAGTGACTTTTGTCATTTGAACTCAGTTTGCAGCAACTGAAGTAAGCTGAGAACAAAGGGGGAAGAGGAGAAGCAAACTGGGACATTTTAAAAGCAGCTGAAAAAAGTGGGATGACATAGACTGTTCTTGCCAAATTGGGACCGTTGGAGGGTATTGCAGAAGGCCTCTCCAAATTTCCCTTGATCAGCTCTAGACTTTATCATGTGATTATCCTGAATGTCAAAATCAGAGACCTCTAATTCATTGAGTTTTTAAATCATAAAAGTGCTGAATTTTGTAGAGCATCACTAAATACAAAGCCTCCCTTATTCCTCCCACTTCCCCCTATTTTTCTTACTGTACTAAGGAGAAAGAGAATAGCTGCACAGAGCCTTTGAGCTGCTAGCATGAGGAGTCCTCCATATGGCAATACCCATAGGAATCTGCTTCCTATCAGGTCAGACTGTCTGTCTCTCTAGTCCAGTGCTTCTGCTTTGTCTAGAAGCTGTTCTCCAGGATCTCTGATAGAGGGCTTTTACATCACCCTTTAACCTCTTTTGTGAAACCTGGGATATGTGCTTTTTATAAGAGAGAAACAGAAGTTGTCAAATAACAAGTCACCAAAGGCTAGCTAGTATGTCCTCAGCTATAACATGGTTTGAAATAAGTCCTGTGTGCCTTATCTCTTAGATTGTATTGGCTGTAAAGGGTTCTGCTCCAGATGACAGCAAAAACCATTTAAGTCCTGTGCCTGTGTGTTTTGCTACTTGCAGCAATATGAGTAAACATTGGATTTTGATGTTGGCAACTGTATCTAAAACAGTCCATAAGCCAGGGTCATCTCTAGAGGAACGCAAGAAAAGACATTTGTTAAGAGATGGGAAAATGGATTTCAGTAATTGTGAAGGTTTTCTTTGTCAGGGATTCCAGGCAGGGAACCTACAGTGGAACAATGGTGGGGTACACTTGTAGAAAATAAAAATGCTGATATGGTCTCTCAGAGACTAAAAGGGAAATCAGACGAAGAGATACAAAGAGAATGGCAAATGGTAAATGGAAGTGGGTAATTGCTGGGTATACAGATGGAGATTGTGAAGGTTTTCTTTGTCAGGGATTCCAGGCAGGGAACCCTGGGAAAATGATCCCCCCACTGCAAAGATGTTGCATCATGCCCCAGCTGTGGGCAATTGCAAGGTTGCATAAGAAACTGGGGTCGTGTGCAGATGGTAGAGGTAAGTGTGCAAACCTCTACCTGATTGGTTGTAGATATGTATATAACAAAGCAATGCCAGTATGTATTTCTCTGTTGACCAAACCTGGTGCCTGGCGCAAGCTTTTGTCCCTCTGTCCTATGTTTTGTGTATAACGGAACTTTGCTGCAAAATAAAGTGCCTCCTGTTTTGAAAGAAACTCCTTCGTGTGTGAATATCCTTACTGGGGAGTAAGGCTGCTGCTTTTGGCTCGCTGAACTCTGGTTTTTCCGCTGCGTTTCCGTGGGGCTGAAACTCCCATCATCCCCAACATTCTTTTTGTAGACATGCTAGTTTTTGTTGCTGGAGAAATGCTTCTTCTGAGACAACAAGGAGAAAATGCACAAGAGGAACATATCAGCAGGCTCAGGAAACTCCCAAAGTTTTTAACATATTTTTTGGGAAGACCCTAAATGAAAAGGGGGAAATCCATTAAGGGATGAGCATGCTTAGTGGCCGTGGAATGCTGACTGATTGGCTGATTTATGTGTCAGTTTGTGTGTGTGTGTGTGTGTGTGTGTGTGTGTGTGATGGGGAAAATGGAGAAAGAGGGAATGCAGTATCAAGATCTGGCTCGTGGGAATCCTGGAGTAATCCACACTGTAACATTATGTTGAAGGTCCCACTTGTAAAATTAAACTAGAGTGTTCTGCTGATTTTTGGCCTCTTTCAGTTGGGCTAATGTGGCCGACTGATTATAATCCCTCATACATTCATCCTAGCTTTTGTAACCTGCCCACAGTGGCAATACTCTATGCATCTGATGAAGTGGGCTGCAATCCATGAAAGCTTATGCCAAATGCAATGCATTTGTCTCTAAGGTGCCCCATGACTCTGTTGAATTCACTGGGGCTTGCTGAAGCATTCCTGCTGACGGCGGCCTTGGGCAGAGGGAAAGGGCCCACTCAGTGAAATCCATTCACCAGGTTTAACCACCAGGAACAAAACACATATAGGCTTTCTGCTCTGCAGTCACAAAAGCTCATTCCTCTGAACACTTCTGACTCAGTATTTATTATTTATGTAATGTCATTTTTTTATAGAGTTCTAAAACAACGTGCCAAATGCTCAGCCACAAAGAGCTTACATTGTAAATTTATTCAAATATTTGGTAGGGTTTTTTTTTTAACGGTGTAGCAAGGGTTTGGTACAGATAACAATACATTAATTAACCAACTCTATTCTATGGTTGACCAAAAACTACTCTGAATAAAAAGTTAAGGCTTTATAGAAGAAATTCTATGATGTTGCTTCATGATTTTTTTTTTTAAAAGAAGCTTGACAGAGCTGTGGTATGTGAAGCAAATCATTCTCATTGTACTTTTCAGGACTCTGGCACAAAAGACAATCTTTTAAAATGAGGAACATTGGCCAAGTGCGATAACTTTTTTTTTTTTTGTATCGTACAAGACATGCATATTGTGATCTGTCCAATACCATGATTTCTAGTTGGATCTGTCATGAGTATTCTTAAAATTAACCTCATGGAAAATAAAGAGAATGGGTTAAATCTATGTTTATGTTAGCAGAAAAAAGGACGTGGGATGATCAACTGCTACCAGAATGACCAGCACAGCTAGTACAAGCAACATCTGTCTAATGAAGTCATGGGCTTGTGCAGCATATAAGTGTCATGGTTTGTACAATAGTTGTGAAACTTCTTCTGGAACAACCTAGATGAATGAAGCTGTAACAGCTTGTAAAAAAGACTTACGTAATTATTTTTGTAATACCTAATGCAATGGCTTGCCCAAAAGTTTTTGCAATGGTTTTTGTGCCACCTAGTAATGCTTGAACAAGGCCTGATCCAATACTTGTAAAACAACTAACGTACATATATATGAAATAGCTTGTGGAGCCACTTGTGAATGGTCTTACAAAATGGCTGTGGAATGGTTTGTGTGAGAAGACTCAAATGATTGGATTTGACAGTAGCCAAGGTTTCTGCAAGTAATAGAAGGTTTGTGCTAGCAGAATGACTCCACTGGATACAACCCTATAAACGGCCATATATGGGAGCAGAACTCTTTCTAGACCTGGGCAAACTTAGGTAAGCTGGACTTCGCAGGCGTTGCAGTTGAAGGTGGTCCATGGCTGCAGTGCTTTGACAACCAACAAAACTGGAAGTCTCATGGTCAAAAGGATAGTATATAGGTATACCACAGTAAAGGAAGTAGGTATGTTCCTAAGAATTACTTTTTTAACAGAAAATTTAGTATCAGAAGTACAACTAACACGGAAAGAATAGGGAGAGCTCCCTATGCCACATAAAAGAAGAGCAGTTTAACATTTTTCAGCAAATTTTTCATTTAAACTAACAATAAGGACAGGTGAAATGAGAAAACTAGATTGGGTAATCCTTGCAGAAGTAAACAAACAAACAATCCTTCTAGGTACCACTTGAAAGCTCCTTCCAAATGCATCCAAGCATGATATTTTAAAATTTCACCAGCCTCCACTTTTCAAAAGATTTCCATTTTGGTGATCCCATTTACAGATCTATGCTTCTTTAATGTGCTGGAGGGTAGCTAGTGAGGCAGCTTATTTGCTTTCTCCTTTTCACCCTGTTTTGCTTTTCACGCATGCTCAGTCAGGGATTCTAGAGGCAGCTGCTGTTTATTTCACTTATTGTAGGTGGGCACACACAGTAACAGTAGGATTTGCCACAGCAGAATCCCATTATTCTCAGCTCACGTATTGCATTGTTTACTGCAGACACACTCCTGCAAACTAACGCAGAAAGTCTAGGTTTCTCTGGTCTCCTTCTATTACCTTCACAATGCAGATACTGCTAAGGAAATTCTTTGTCAGAGACTTTGTTAACTGAGGTATGCCTGTATTTTCAGTTAAAAAATATAATGTCCTATGTCTGCAGAAAGCTTCAGTCATAGACTGTGGCACTGATGAAATTCTATTTCTTGGGAAAAAAAAATAGAAACAGAAGACTCATTGGCAGATTGACTCCTTTAGATAGCTTAGGACCCGATGTTAAACATGAATGCCCCGTTCAATCAACTAAGACCAAGGATGAATCGATTTTGTTTGTTGTTAGTTAGTGTTTATAAAGACTACTGAAACTGATTTGAGAGGTTTTATTTTTCTGATGGAAAGCTGTGAGAATATCCAAATTGTTGTATCTTTGGCTGGTATGTTTAATGCTCAGATTGGTAGAGAAATGAGAAGTATTGCTGCTGAACTACTTTTTGTTGGAAATGGAAACTTTCGCCTGGTCCTGTATGGAAATTAAAGTGTTCTCATGCTAATTTAATTTACGCAGGGCTCTTAGTTTACACAAGTTAAACTTAATCTGAGTTAAATTCCAATATTTAAATGAAAGACATCTCCTTCACAGTAATAGAGCATATGTATGTATTTTTGCTATCGTAACCAATAGCACTGATTATATCTATGCACCTCCTACTCATTCTTGATAATTGGAGGGGAGTTTTGCTATACTTTCCAGTGGAAACAGTACCATTTGATCATCAAGACCTGTTATGGTGCTTATTGAAATCTTGGGAAGTCTCTTATTCCAATGTCCTAAATATCTGGATTGGAAGAGATCTGTGACGTATGCTATTGATAATCTTTTGACATTGAGTTCTATAATTGTTTTAAATATCAGATATTGAACTCAAGATTAGCCTTCTTCAAGTTTCACAAACATTTTCTAGCAAATGTTGGATATGATGAAGCTTGTTCTTCTGGTCCCAATGACAATGAATACAAAATAGTTAAGAAAATATGTCACTGGATTGTTAGGAAATTAAGCAATTTAACTCTTCTTCCGTTGCTCATAAAGGGAAAAAGGGGGTAAAAATTTCAACTGAAAGGGAAGTTTGATTACTACAGCATCTTTGGGCTTTCCCTAATGCTGCAATTCAAACAAGGAATTACGGCAGCATCAGGCATAACTGTTAATTATATTTTTTCGTTATTACAAACTTACGTTAATGATCAACCTTTCACAATCAACTTGGGGATCACATTTCCTGTGTACATTTGATAATATTGATTAATTGCTCTCTAGAAATGATCTTGAGTCAGAGGATCTAATTGTGAAGTTGTTCTGTAATGTGGTGCCTGAGAAGGTTGGAGTATTGTAGAGGTATATCCTTTATTTCCTTCTTCAGGCACAAGTGCCAAAGTTGCACCACTCACACAAAATTGAGAAGAAACAGCATGCTTACCAAAAAGATTTGGAGCTGTTTAAAAGAAAACCTTTGGGAAAAAAATGTCAGGAAGGGGAGTCCAATGAGGATTGAGAATGCCCAGTCATATAACGTTGACTGGCTGTGTAGTAAGTGAAATGGGAGCAATAGTGGAATGGAATATTGTAGAAAAGGACATGACTGGCTAACACAGTGAACAGGAACGCTCCAACTGCAAAATTACATCTGGTTATGTTGACAAAGAATGATTGCATAAGCAGCAAAATGTGGCAATGCTTGGAATAAGTTGCAATGTATTGTACTGAGTTTATTCCCAAGAAATTGTGCATACGATTACAGCCTCAATGTCAGTGTTTCAAAGTATCATTAAGGAGATTTTCTGGAACAATTTGGCAAGCAATGAACTTCAAGTACTGTATTTGGTACAAGTCCTTTATAATGATAGCTGTTGGAAAGTTAGGCTTTCCCCTATAGGAACTTTCTCTTAAACTGTATCTGTTTTACTCGAAGTGAAGGAGGGCTGCATTTGCTCCATTTGTCTTACATTTCTTTATTAATATTGTTCTTGAACTCAGCGGAGCTACATTTTTTGTAGTGTAGCTGGGAATAGAAAACTGATGGAGCACCTTTTACAGTAAAAATACGGCCTTGTTTTTCTTTGCTATGATGAGCCTTAGAGGATTATTATGAGCTCTGTGAATGTGCTGCAGAAAGAATGTACTGATAATCATGAGAAACGTAAAGTGAAAATATCTAGATGGAGAACCAGCCTCCATACATGGAATGTCAATTTGCAACCAACGATAGGTAAAAGCCATCTTATTTTCTAGGACAGCAAACTGGTGGCCTCCAGATTGGTTGGATTAAAATCCCTCTTGTTCCCAGCTGGTATGGCCAATAATACCCAGGGTGATAATTAAAGACTTATTCTTGTCACTTCCCAATTATTTCAAATTAATGGAATTACTCTGATCAGCTTTAAAAACTGTGCAGGGTAAGCCACAGGTTATGGTTGAAGTAGATTTAACCTTCCTAACCTTCAGCATTATCATACTGTATACTTATTAGTGCAAACAGTAACTGTACAATTAGTTCAGCCCTTGAAGGTACAGGGCAACCATATGTAGCAGAGTCATCTCCATGATGGTACCCAGACTGTGAAAATCCTTTCTGGCAATAACCCACTTGCCCCCTACTGTCGTCATATATATGCTAGTTGGTTTATCTGGCAAGATGTACAGGCAAACACCTTGCATGATTGTATATTATTATTCATCTCTGTTCTTAACATTATGATTTTAATAGTATTTTGGAGTTGACTGTGCTTTATTTAAGTATTTAACAGCCCTTGGCTCTTTATGAGGAAAGCTGGAGTACAAAAAAAAAATGATGGCCTAAGTTTGTGAAATAACTCCAGGCTGGATGTACAGATCTGTAGGTCGACAAAGGAAATGGGGAAATTCAGGATTTTCTTGTTTTTCCCATAAAGAATTATTTTTCTGGAAAAATATTGGTTTATAGAAAATTTCTTTTAGAATGACAAATATAATAAAATGTTCCTGCACATTCCTTCTAAAAATTACGTAGCAAGTAGACTTTTATGTAAGACTATGTACAGCAGTACTACTCAGTGGTGGTCTGCAGGCCAGTGCCTCTGCGCGAGCCAGTGACCTCCAGTCTGCATCAAGTATCCAGGAAAGATATAGTAGTAGTAGTAGTAGTAGTAGTAGTAGTAGTAATAATAATAATAATAATAATAATAATAAGTCTTACCCACCTCTCCTCCAGGCTTGAGGTAGGGTACAAATAGATTAAAATGCAACTAAAAACACATCATACATTAAAATACATTAAAAACTCATAAAACCATTAAAATATGTTATTTAAAATTCATAGTTACAAACTAACTGGGTAGGCCTGCTGGAAAAGATAGGTCTTTAGTGCTTTTCTAAATTCAGACGGCCTATTTTGCTGTTGAATCTTTTCTGGCAGGTCATTCCACAGTCTAGGGGCAGCCAACAAAAAGGTCCTCCGGGTGACCGTTGCCAGTCTAGTGGTTTAAGAAAATGGCCCCCAGAGGATTTGAGTGTACAGGGTGGATTGTATGGGGGGAGGCAATCCTGCAGGCAACTTGGACCTAAACCATGTAAGGCTTTAAAGACAATATTTTGTACTTTGCCTGGACACTAATTGGCAACCAGTGAAGTGATTTTAGTACCAGTGTGATATGCTCACTTTTTGATGTACTTGTAACAAACCTGTCTGCCATATTTTGGACCAGTTGGAGTTTCCAAACTTGACACAAAGGTAGCATTCCAGTGCATTTCAGAAGAAAAAGCAATTGTAGCCAATGGGCAGAAATATGGTACTGGTTCCTGGAATATGGGGCGAGAGGAGATCTAGTTTCCCCAAATCAGATAGCCTGAGAAGCACGGATATACAGTATCAGATCATTGTAGTCCCCTTTTCTTAATTCTTTTTATGCTTTATGCAGTGCTTGACACTATGGAGGACAGGATGAGAGAAAATACTTTTCTTTGTTTTACCAATATTGATGGTTTGTTCTTGTCTTACTCTTTTTTTCTCTCCTTATTCCTCATAAACTGCAGAACGAAAGAGGTTCCTTACAGTTCAGGTGCTTGTAGCTCCATTTGTAAGAAGAAACAACTAAAAAAACTACATTTTTAAGTTAAATAAAAATCTCGTATAATACCAAATTCCAAATAATTCCAAAAATAACTACAAAGCAGCAGCCATAACTGGATGCAAGTTGCTTCATCCACATGACCATTATGTCAGACTTCAACATAGGCATGTTTTAGACATTTACCGAATGTTCCATTTTAATTGGTATTACCCTAGGGAGGCGCTGTTTGAACTCTCATGTCACCTATTTTTTAAATTTTCATTTACTATTGCTTATGGTTTCAGTGATGAGAAGTAGCAGGAACAGTCTAATAACCATACACATTATCAGATATACTCTAATAATCCTAGTAGTCCTCCATGTAATTAACACATACCATTCCAGATGAAAGAATCCATATTAAAAAACGTGTGTTTGTGGCAAGCTTGTACAGATAAATGGTTTAATCTTTTTATATGATCTACTGAGACACTAATGCACTCCCCTTTTGTTTCTTGTGCTATTAACAAACATAGTGCAGGACTGATGCAATGTGCGGCAACTGTCTTGATCTCATAAGCATCCCAGTGGGCACGTTTTGAATCGTTACTCGACTAGCTCTAAGTTAGCATCGTCTAGTCCAAAAAGGTGCAGTCTTTGGCTCTTCAGATACTGATAAACTACTCCTTTCACCTCAGCACAGGCTGATAGGAACTGAAGTTCAGCACCTTTTCTCCTGGCCAGTATGTAACTGGTGAACACAAAACTGAGACTTGGGCCATTTCCGCACTAGCCTGTTAAGAGTGCTATTATTCCACTTTCGACATGCTACGGAATCCCACGGAATTTTGGGGTCTACTTTCATCATCCTATGGAATCCTCAAAGGCCCCTCCCTAAACTGCAAACCCCACGGTTCCATAGGATGTTGAAAGCGGAACAGTAGCACTAGAACAGGCTAGTGCGGAAATGGCCTTGACTTCTGCCATAAAAGCGGCTCCTGGCAGCCAAAGTCGAATGGTAATTCTGGATTTAAAGGAAATATCTATCGTCCTTCAAAGGGTGTGTAACCCTATCCCAAAGAGGTCATATGTAAATAAATAAATTGGTCATAAATAAATAAATATCCTGAACAGCTGGACCGCATTTCCTATCCTCCTTTACCGCAACTTTGTAAATAATTTGCATTCTGTGTCAGTGAATCTTAATTACACTTTGAAGACGAAGGATTTCATCAGCGGGGATAGTTCCTTCACCGGCAAAAAAACACAATTATTTTCACCCTGTCCTTCTATTGACTAGTTCGTCGCTCGGTAGCCAATTGTGAGTATTTTATTTAAAATCCTGTGGCCGTGAATACCACAGCTGAACCCTCCGCTCTGTACGGCATTCATTTGGGACTTTCCCGAAATAAAACTTTTGACACTGAAACCTACAGTGAAATTCCCTAGGAACGGTAGAACACCTGGGTGCGCCCAGACGGGAGTGTGCGTGGCTGTGCGTGCATATATATGTATACTTGTGCGCGCGCGCGCCGAAAAACAGAACTGGCCACTGTCAACTCGCAAAGCCAAACTCCTCCCCCTTCTGGCTAACGACTAACGGTTCAGCACGCGCAGCCCAATCTCGAGGTAAATGGGGGCGGAAAGAGCAGGCTCCTTCAGTAGGCCCCACCCACCACTTTGAAGCAAAAGTGGGAGGAGCCAGGGCGGGGGAAGACGTTCTTCTTCTCCTCACCACTACCCAACCCCTCCTCCCTGCTGCTCTCCCTCTCCCTGAGGCACGTGCTACTCCAGGCATGGCAGACCTCACTTCCGGCAGCACAGAGTGGCGTCGAGGGGCTACGTCGACGGCGTATTGAAGGGACGGGGTGGGGGGGGGAGTTTGTGGTGAAGGCAAGGAGGGCAAGCGAGAATTAAAAAAAAATAAAATAAAATGAACAGAGCGCGCGCGCGCGCACGGGCTTTGGTGGCGGAGCCTCGCTTCCTCGCTCTCCTCTCTCAGCCAAGCTCAGCGTGGCCCCGCCCCTCTCGCCCTGGTTCGAGCGCGCGCGAGGAAGAGTTGGCGCGCCTGCAAAGTCCGGTTCGATTCCCACGGTGGGGGTTGACGGGCGGGACGTTGGGAGGGCGGCGCGCGCGCGCGCGCGCGCTACACCGAGCTCCTCCAGCCTCGCTCTGGAGCCGGAGAGGGGAGGGGATTGTCCCCTTCCTCGCCGCGCGACGCTGAAAGACGTGCGGGGGAAAGAGAGTGTGAGTGGGCGGGCGGGCGGGCGGGAGGCAGGCAGCTGGAGGCGGCCGCGGCTCGGCGGCTTCCCCTCGCGCGGACTTCCCCCTCGGAATGTGAGGCGCAGCGGAACCCTGGGCGCGGGGACGGTTCTCGTTGTCAAACGCGGCTCCTCACGGGAACAGAAGCAGCAGCGGCCTCGGGCTTCCCAGTGCGGGGCCGAGCGCTGACTGGCTGCGTGTGAGGCGGCTCCACGCTCCCAAGCCCCCTCAGGGAAGAAGCAGCGGCGGCAGCAGAAGCAGAAGGCGGCGAAGGGGCGGCTCCTTGGGCGGCGGCGAGGCAAAGCTGGGGCAACGGCACCTCTTGCTCCGCTCCTCCTCCGGCCACTCTCTCGCCTTTCCTCCCGAGGTTGAGACGCTGCTCTCCCGCCATGAAGAAGTTTTCCCGGATGCCTAAGTCTGACGGCACCGGAGGGAGTAATAGCAGCGGGGGAGGTGGTGGCGGAGGCGGCGGCGGCGGCGGCGGAGGGGGCGGCGGCGGAGGAACGTTGGCGGCGGGTGCGGGCGCCGTGGTCGGAGCCGGCCCGGCCGTGGGCAGCAGCAGGGTCTTCGCCGTTGGACGTTTCCAGGTCACTGTGGAGGAACTGCTGGCGGAAGGTGAGCGGGGAGAGAGGAAGCGGGGGAAATGGGTTGGATCTCCCCGGGGCGGGGGCCCCATCTCTTAATGTAAGCACAGCCTTGAGTGGGCCTGATTGACACCCCCTGCATCGTTTCCTCTTCCTCATTGCCGATAACGACGCTTGGGATATTGTAAACACGTTTTGTTTTGTTTTCCGTGGCTCGCAAGACCCGTGTTAACGCCAGTGGTTGGCAGGTTGGGTAAGGGCTTGTGTATTTGAACCCGTGTGGGTCTGGAAGAAGAGACGACAATCTGTGGAGCTGATGAAGGTTTCGGCAGCCGCGCGTAATGTACGTGGAAGAAACGCGCAAGTTGTGGTGGGTGATGGCGGCCTAATCTGGCTCTCCCCCGGCCTCATTCCCAGTTTATACTTTTTTTGGTGTAAGAATTACGAGCAGAGTATACTCTAAGGAAAGAGGCGCTGATGACAACAAGACTTGGTTTCGCCGGCTTTAAGTCACCTGGGAGGATTGGACACAACTGTCCAGCTTTCTTCACCTCCAAAAGGCATACCTCGGTGTCAGTGAATCTACTTTAAATGTTCTTGATGTAAGAACAGGAGCACTCAGTGAGCTCATTCCTGATGTAAAATATGAAGCATAAATCCAACACTGTTGTCTCTGTGCATTGCAGGCCTTGCAGCAGTCTTCCTCAGCCAGTTTTCCTCTAGATGTGTTTTCATGCAGTGCTGTTTATACGAGCAGGACAAGAGCCTGGAAGCTTCCTAGTCCAAAACATTTGAAGCTCCTCGGATAGGAGAGGACTGTGTTAAAGAAATTCTTTCTTTCTGGGTGTTGGAGGAAAATTGTAGGCCCACAACTTAAATTTAGGCCACACCCACTCTATTTGGACCTCTTTGGCTTTCACAAGGCCATTTAAAATCGTTCCTGCTCGCTTGGAGGTTGTGTGTACCTGTAGATGGTTATGTTAGCTTTATTTAAGTTTGCTGATAGTTGGGTTCAAACTCAAGCTAAAAGCATCTTCATTACCCATGGGTTCTATCAGCTGGTTTTAAGTTCTCGCCCTTCATGAAGTGGCAAGCAGAAATAGGTGCATATAAGTTAAGAAATTAGGGTTGTCAGAGTGGTGCACAAAAAGTAACAAAAATAGCTGTGAATCATGTAAACAGTCTGCATCATAAGGAAGCACTGCAGTGAAGAAATGAGTTTTCACAGTCTTCTTAGATGCTTATAATGTAGGTGAGTTCAGAAGAAGTTCCATAATCGAGAAATCACTACCAAGGAGGCTTTGTTCCTTCTTCTTGCCTTCCTAATTAACTTTATTTGAGCAGGGCCTGTGAAGATGAGCCTAGTAGATGGTTTGGGCATAGATGTACAAACAGTGGCAAGGGCCCTGTGCCCAATGTTTTTGGCTCCAGGATCTACTCTTGACATCTGCGGAGGGGAGGGTCTGCACACGGTGAGCGTGCTTTATTTATCTATTTGATTTAAATCCAACCTTTCTTCCATAATGGGACTCAATTATATGCACTACTTTTACGGTGTTTTTTATGGAGCATGTAATCCTCTCTCCAGGGCAGGGATACAAGATCAGTCAAAAGTGAAATCCCTTTAAAGTCTTATTGTTTTTGTAGGTGTTGGAAGCTAAATTTTCAAAACCATCTGTAAATTCTCACAGCCTTTTAGAAGAAAATAACTGTAATTCTAAGATCTCTGTACCACAGAGTTTTTCCCAGTGTTCCTCTTTTTCTGTGTTCAGGATCTTTATAAAAAGTGTTCAGTCTCTTCAGGGCCTAATATAAAATTGGAGACACATTAAGATTTGTTAGAATATTTGTGATGCTTAACTATGGTAGAAAGGTGTCATCGTAATGTTAATTTAGATCTACTTAGTGAACAAACCGTATTAGCAAAAGTTAATCTCAATTTAGATCATTATTTTTTGATACTTTAGATTCTGTAGATGAATAGGTGTCTTTCTCCAAATGTATCTTTCTCTGTTCATGCAAATACTACAATATGTTATGATGTAATAAATATGAAAGTATTTGTTTTATTTAAGGTAGAGAGTAAAGAAGTAAAGAAATACTCCTTTGATCTATCTTTAAACAGCTGAACAGTCTTCATTTCAGAAATACAGGGGACATGATGCACTTGCACTATGGATATAGCAGCCATGAATGCATGATCCAGATGTATTTAACAGATGTTAGGAATGGAGAGCCTATGCGTGGCACCTTTTTATTTTTCCAGCCCCTTCTGTCTGATTGTGAGTTTGAAGTCTTGTGGTACTCCTTACTTTAAATGCAGTGTTAAATTTTGTAGGTGGATTCTAGTGTACTTTTCGTTTTTGGGAAATTTGTTTTTATTACCCTGAAATAGGCAAATAACTGAATAAAATAATGTTCAAGTGGGTAACCTATTTAAAATATGCGGGAAATGAGGAGCATTTCAGGGAAATAATCTATCACCTGCAGATTCTTAAGTGTGTTAAAACTTTTCTGTATTGCTGTAGATGTGGAGAACAATGTTGATTGTTCATCAGTGTCTTCCAGATGAATTGTAAATAGCTAACTGGAAGTGAATGTAGCTAATTTGTATTTTAACCATATGGGCCTAAATACCTTAAAGTTGCCAGATCCTGCCTGATCTTGGAAGCTGAACTGGGTCAGTCCTGGTTGGTACTTGGATGGGGGACTGCCAACGAATACCAGGTGCTGTAGGCTACATTTTTGAGGAAAGAACAGGCAAAAGGACTTCTGAGGATTCCTTGCCTAAGAAAACCCTATGAATTTCATAGGGTTTTCTTAAGTAAACAGATGACTTGAAGGCATGCGTACACACACACACACACACACACACACGTTTATTTGTGGTTATGAACCAGCCAGAAGCAGTTGTTCAGTGACTTTGAAAGCAAAGCATATTTAAGTGTATCACATTAAAATCACTGGAACATAGAGGTTCTAAGTATTGACTGAATCATCTCTAATAAAAACAGGATAAATTCAGCTCTCATTTCAAAACAAGGTTGGAAACATGCAAAACTTTGGCAGAACTTGGAAATAATATATTCACTTTCAGTGCTGTTTCAGGATTGAATGAGATGCAAAGTACCTTTTGGTAATTTTTTGCCTTGCATGACTGGTAGTATTTGAATCATCATTGCAAAACAAACTATATGGAGAAAAAGAAAATTACTGATTTTTGTGAATATGGAGAGTGTCTGATCTGTAGAAGGCATGTTGGTATTTGTTAGCAAGGTTTAGCTGTTCTGAATCCCAGAATAAATCACTAGTGAGGAAAATTCTTAATTGCTTTAATACAATTATACTATTTAATATAACCTTAGTAATATTTAGAGAGCTCAGTTTCATAAGAAAGTAGGTATACACTAAGCAATTGTCCTAAATTTTCAGTTTTCAATACATGAAATAGAATCTTTTGAACTTATATCTAGACTTTTCCTACAGGTCTACTCAGTTGTCCCAAATTCACTATTGGCTGACTTTATATTTTCACACAGAAGAGAGACGAGACCCGAGAGAGAGAGAGAGAGAGAGAGAGAGAGAGAGAGAGAGAGAGAGAGAGACTGTTCCCACACTGTTCCCAATCAGTCCTATTCTGTATGTGGTCTCTGGTCTGCATAAACTGCTGCTGTTAACATCTTGATGGAATATAATTAGAAGTCACATAATATTTGTGATGATATCTGTCACCACCCATTTAAACTAGCTGTTTCTTAGAAAAATATTGAAATTGGTTGTAATAAAAATATATGCTGTAAATTAAACATCCATTTTTACAGTTTTTTTAAAGAAATCATTGATTTTTTAAAAATCAGCCCTACTTGTTGGCCTGTGCATGCCTTAATTGTGAAGATTTGCCATGTCATTTTTATCCTTGCCTTTTTTCTTTGTATGTTTTTTTGTCATGCTATGGCTACCTTGTCCTTCAGTTTCAGATGAGAGGCCAATGTACACATCCAGTTTCGGACTGAAGAGTACCTATGTTGTATTCCTTTAGGATGATCTTTTGCAGAACGTGAAGCTTAGATTCCATTTGGCAAATACAGATGCATCAGAATTCAATAGTACTGTGATGGCCAATCGTGCAGTTTTTTATAGCTTTAACCAGAGGCGAGTTTTTCAAAAAAGGCCAGTTTGAAAGGAAGATGTGGGCTACTGCCTTATCTATTGCTCTGTATTGCTCCATATGCTGAACTGCCAGCAAGTATTGCTTCATCACAATCCTCTTTGTTCATCTTTCTCATGTCTGTTTGTTTTGTTTTGATACAAAAATTGTATTGTACCACTTTAGTGCTTTTATGACATTTGGATAGCTATAGAATCAAAAGACGTGGAATAAGAAAATCTACCTGGTAAAAGAAAGTTGTGCTAGATTTTTTTCCCAAAAGTGTTTGTCATCTGGCAGAGTACATCAAGAACCTAACCAAATATTACAAGGCAAAGATTTCCAAGATTTGGGTTTGACTGTTGAGCTCATCAGTGAGTCTTCGTAATAGTTAAGACATTGGAAACAGTCTTTCCAGCAGATCTTGAGCCTGTGTGTCCTCTTTGAAGCTATTTGCTTCAGCCTTATTGGCATACATATATATTAAGTTAGTTATGCATGCTTTTGGGTCAGATTCAGGCATCAACCTAAGGCAGTGTTCTTCAGGACAGGCTAGTGCATGAGCCCAGTGTATGGGGTCAGGCTGCTTAGTGATTCCTGCTTGCAGTGGAAGTGGCTAAATAAATCACGAACTTTGGTCCCTGGTTTATTTTGCATGATTTCTAAATAGAGTAGTAGTTTGCATTCTTCCTTATTTCTCCCCTCACAAGCTGGAGAATGAAATGTTAAATCCTGGATTCTTTCTTAGTTTGTTGGGGGTGTGTGTGGAACAAGTCAGGCACCAATTGCTGCTGTGATTATGTTGTGGGAAACAAATGGGCTTGTTTAGTCACTCCTTCAAGAAGGAATGATCAGAGAGGGGAAGCCAGCATGCTGACTTGTCCATTGCAAGCTGAAATTCTGTTAGAATACTAGTTTGTGTTAACTCAGCTATGGAGAACTAGATAAACTTCTGGTCTGATCCAGTATAAAGTAGTTTTCTATGCTCAGATGGTGAAGAAACTGATGTATTGTTTCTTTATAGAGCAGTAAACTAATTTTTTTTTTGGTATATGATAAATTCTGTGATAGTGTATTTGATTGAATCCAAACAGGCATGAGCAGAGGGATCTCATTCATTAGTGCTGTTGCGTAAACTTGTCTGTATCAGCATATCAAAAGAATGCTGAAGTATGCCTGCAAGTAATTGTCTGTACATGGACTATATGCTGTTTCCCTTAAAAAAAACAAAAACAAAAACAAACTAGCCTCAATGTTTTGGACACATTCAGCTTGCCATTGGAAAGTGCAAGTGTGACCATTTTAAATCCTCAGACCCCAAGTTCAAATGAGCCTTATTTTCAGTATGCAGCTGCATGTACCTTACTTGTAGGATCTTTTTATGTGCAAGTTAGGGATCTAAGCTATGAGTAATTCTGTGCAATCCACTGTGGAAAGAGTGCAGGAAAGACAGGAAGGTATCATGTCAGAGACTTTCCCTTTTGGACTACAGGTATTGCCTTTCCTACTACATGGCCATCTACCACTGTCTCCTCTGAGCAGGATCTTATGGTTGTTTTCAATTTTTGATGCCTTTAAAACATCTTACATGAAATATTTTTATATTGTTTATATATCCAATCTACCTTAGAAGGATTTGTGTTCTGAAATGGTGGGCTATAAGCACGATAAATAAGGGGATTGTGTAAATAGGGTTTCAGCTCACCTTTCTTTTGTTTATAGAAGGGCATCTTTGGATCCAAACCGTTATATTACGTTATTTATTCCTTTTGAGGTAAAACCTCCCCAAGGTATATAAGACGTTAAAGTAAGTGTTTTAAAGTAAGACATTAGAACAAGTTTGCTGGAATGAAGACTTCTGGCTTATATGGTCAAACTGTGTAATTGGTCCCAGGGTAGGAATAGTTTTTGGGGCACTAAAGCAATACCATCTGGAAGGGAAGTAAAACAAAGTTCAGATACATGATTGCTGAAGTAAGGCTGCAGGGTAAATAGTAGGCTGAGAAATGAAAACCTGAATGGTGAGTTGTTAAATTCCTTCAAGTTGATTCTAGCTTATAGGGACCCTATCCTAGGGTTTTGTTGGCCAGAGTTATTCACAGGAGATTAGCCATTGCCTTACTGTTTGACCAGTGTCACCCAGAGGGTTTCCGTGATTGAACAGGGATGAAAACCTTGGCCTCTTAGAATCTAATATAAAGCTCAGATCCCTAGACTGCAGTGGACTGAAGAACAGGTGTAGCAAAACAAAGCCTGGTGCTTATGTTTATTTTTTTTCTTTATGCTTCTTCAGATTCTAGAACCTCCCCAGTTTGCTATTTTTTTTTATTTGCATAAGAAGGAACTCTGCCAATTGTAGTTTGTGCTGTTACTATAGCTATTGTAACAGGCAACCTTGAGACAGTAATGATTCTTGAGAAACTAGTGTGTGAGCCGAGTTTCTCATTGATTTGATTTGAGCATACTGGTCAATTTGCTGTGTAAAAGCTTCTAGTTCAGTAATATGTAGCTAAAACAACATCTGAAATATGGTGTGCATTCTCCTATTTTATATATTTGTTAATATGCTGCTTGGTAATGAAATTCTCTGGGCTGGGTATAGTAAATCTGCATGTCACTCACAGTGGTTGTTCACCTGTTTTGGGTTGTGGACCCCCCTGAGAATGTGATGAATGCTATCTATCTATCTATCTATCTATCTATCTATCTATCTATCTATCTATTTAGTTTTGAACAAAATTTTTCATACAGTTTATTTTATTACAGTGGAAATAGTTTTCTTTCACATAGATAGAATATAAAAGCATTCTTTACAAAGACTTGTGGACTAAATTCTATTGATAATTTAGTACAAACAAACAACACTTGGATATGTCTTGTTTTAATGAGTCTGCTGTAGTTGGGACTGTTAGCCAGATTCAGTTAGAAGGCTGCTGATGTTTGGCTCAAATAAGTTCATATTGTGGAGCAACATTGCATAATTTGACATGAAAGTGATTTTTTTCATAAGCAGTTCTCAAAGTAACAGAAAGGAAATCAAAGGGGGTGGGTGGGAATCAGTTGTTTGCACATAGTTTGCAGACCCCTGAAGCCCCTCTATGACCCACATTTTAAAAACCCCTTATAGCAATCACTTCTAATTCTCCAAGGTCCAAGGCCTCCAGATGTCTTGCTGTACAACAATAATCAGACCCACTCAGCAGGCTGATTGTAAAGAATTCTGGGAATTGAAATCCAAAATATCTAGTAGACTGTGGCCAAGATCCAATAAACAGAGTGGCAGAGCATAAGTTTCCACCAGCATATTTGTACCAGTTACTGGGCCAGAGGTTGTTGCTTCATCTTGACTTCTTGCCGGCCAGTATAACTGCTCTGCTCCCCCCTTGATTGGCTGCAGGGTGTTCCCAGGTATGTTATGGCTGCTCTTGCACACCTACAGAAGAAAAAGTAATTGTTACTCTTTCTTCCTTGGTTGTTGAAGGGCACCCCAGTGTCAGTCAGTGGCTGGAAGAGGGAGCTGTGCAAGGGATTGTGCAGTTGCTGCTGTTGGAGAGCCAGGGCAAGGCTTGATTGATCCTTCTGCAGTGCTCCAAAAACTACATATGTGATGTAATTTAAAGTTAAGCCAACATACACCACCAACAGGATTCTAGCTGTAAGGTACCTTTCCCTGCTTTAATTTGTTGTAATGGTTAATTGGTCAGTTCATTGCCTTGTGACTTGTCAAGTGTAAAGATGTTTGATGAGCTAAAAACCAGGGTAAGGTGCTAAATGGAGTAAGTTGTAGGGGATTCGTTGGGCTTTTTTCTGAGTACAGGAGCTTTGTTTTTGTATAGGGATGAATGGATGGTGGAATAGGTTTTAACCTTTCTTCAGTTGGATTTCCTTACTTAAGTTATCTCAAAAATGGGTCCCTGATGTGTGTGAGGAAGGCTGTAGGTCTCTATATAGTACACATATTTTTTGCCTTATAAAGTGGATAGTACAGTGGGTCCTCCACTTTTCAGGTTGAGCGCTCATGGATTTGATTATTCGTGGGTTCTTTTATTATATTTTATTTATTTGTTAAAAAAAAAATCTTACCCTATATGCCCCTGCCATGGAACTGGTTGTGGTAATAAAACTATCAAATAACTAGCTTAAGATATGTATTAAAAGCATGTCACTTAATACAGTGGACCTTCACAGGTCTGGAAGGTCTGGATCTGCAATCTCCACTGACTGCAGACCATCACATCCAGTGCATATAGTGGTAGCAACATCCATGTGGACATCGCGCATCTGTGTGCACATTTTTGCGATTTATAGGACATGATCATTTGTGGGGGGGGGGGGTCCTGGCACTGAACTCTCGCAGATCCAGATGGTCCACTGTTGTTGACTGTTGTCAAGTTGACTTCTCCTTACGGTGACCCTGGCCATTTCCTCACTAGACTGTTATGGTGCTATTATTCCACTTACAACATTCTATGGTATCCTGGGGTTTGCAGTTTAGGGAAGGGTCTGAGGCTGCTCCCTAAACTGCAAACCCCAGGATTCCATAGGATGTTGAAAGTGGAATAATAGCACTATAACAGTCTAATGCAGAAATGGCTCCTGTGAATGTGAGACCGCCAAGTCACCCTGTCATCATCAGCTCTGCTCAGGTCTTGCAGACTCATGGCTGTGGCTTCCTTGATTGAGTCTCTCCATTTGTCATGTGGTGTTCGTCTTTTCCTGCTGCTTTTTACCTTCCAAAGCATGTTTGTTTCTTCTAATGAGTCATGTCGTCCCATGACATGCCCAAAGTACAACAGTCTCAGTTTAGTCTTCTTGGCTTCTAGGAAGAATACAGATTTGATTTGTTTGAAGACCCCCCCCCTTTTTTTTTTAGCAGCCTATGGTATCCATAAAATACTTCTCCAGCAGCAGGCCTCAGATGAGTTGATTTTCCTCCTGTCAGATTTCTTCACTGTCCAGCTTTTAGAATGATATATAAAAATTGGAAACACGATGGCATAGACAATCTTAACTTTAATATTACATATGCAACATTATATTACATTTTAAAATCTTGATGTATTTCCAAAATTTGGAGCATGTTCATTGTGTTTTCCTGGGATTTGCTTGTATAGTATGAAATGTGTCATAAAAAACACAGAATCCCTGGGCTGTCCCACTGAAGTTTTGTTCATTAATATAATTCAGCCCTCACTGCGTGCAATGTATTGTAGAACTTTGTTCTTTTATGGAAGCACTATAAATATAGTAGTGAGGTTGAAAGTTACTTGGACATTAGTTTACATTTTAAAACGTGTCTTCAGAGGCTTGCTTCAGAGGCTTATTACCAGTGATGTCAACAATTTCACGAAAATGTTTCTTGGTCTTACAAATCAAGATATTGCATGATTTTGATAGAGTGGAACCTTATGCCAGTCTACATCCATTGGGCCTTTGCTGCTACTGGCTGCACAGCACCGGTCTGAATTCACTTGGTAATATCCCCTTGACCAGTTAGTAGTCCATGAGGGTGGAATGCTCTCATGCACTATTATGGCTGCACTTTTGCAACCAGGAAGAAGGAGCAATGATTACTCTCCCAGACTTTGATGATATTTGCTGTTTCTCATGTGCAAAACTGCAAGTGGATGATGCCTGGAAGTCATCTGCCCTTACTGGCCACTGATAGTCTATGGAGAGTATGTCCTGGAACCTTCAGACTGTTGTTATGTGCAATGGGGTGTTGGGGATGATAGGAGTTTCAGCCCCACGGAAACGCAGCGGAAAAACCAGAGTTCAGCGAGCCAACAGCAGCAGCCTTGTTCCCCAGTAAGGATACTCACACACGGAGGAGTTTCTTCCAAAACAGGAGGCACTTTATCTTGCAGCAAAGTTCTGTTATATACAAAACATAGGACAGAGGGACAAAAGCTTGCGCCAGGCACCAGGTTTGGTCAACAGAGAAATACATACTGGCGTTGCTTTGTTATATACATATCTACAACCAATCAGGTAGAGGTTTGCACACCTCCCTCTACCATCTGCACACGACCCCAGTTTCTTATGCAACCTTGCAATTGCCCACAGCTGGGGCATGATGCAACATCTTTGCAGTGGGGGGATCATTTTCCCAGGGTTCCCTGCCTGGAATCCCTGACAGTCCCCTCCAAAATGGTCAGGCCACTGTGTAGGACATTTTCACAATCCATACATGTCATACAATACATGTTACATAATACATACAGTACATACATTCAAGGGTACAATTCATCTTCCACCTTACACTCTGGTGGCAAGGCCCAGTTCACCTGCCAACTTCCCATGGCCTACTACTGGAAGGGCCTTTGTGAGCAAATCCGCGATACTGTTTTTCAGATACCATACCCCAATGTAGTCCTACACTCAAAATCTCTGCCTCAGTCACACGGGACAGCAAAATACCCTCCTCCTGACCTTTTAGGGATAAGCATAACTTTACTTCCTGACTCAGCAAGTTGGGTACTTCCTGACCCACTTTCACTGGAACCACTGAGTGCTGACCTCAGTGTGAGGCTCTCTCTTGACCGTAAATGCAGGTTCAGTACTAGGTGGCGGTGTTGAACTCTTTGGTGTGACGTTGAGTGAGATTTTTGGCTTCTCCTCCTCAGTACTTTCCTCAGTACTTTCTTCTTCATCATCAACCATCACCGCCCCTCCATCTTCAGAGCTTTCAAGTGTATCTGGGACACTGTCCTTCTCCTCATCAGACATCACTGCCCCTCCATTCTCAGGAATACCAGGAACACTTTTCACACTTTTACCCAATCTTTGGAGACTTCATTTCTGTAGTAACCACAAAAGGACATATGTAAATGAAATGGGAAATAATGACAGCATAATTATCCAATGCAGTTCCATTTAAGTGTGCTAAAGTTTGGTTTTAAGTTTAGATTATCTACAGTATTTATAAAAAATTTTCAACAAGATTATTTGGGAAGTTTTGAGTAGTTCTTTTTCTATATAGGCTTGTGTAGAAAAAGCTCATCTGTACATTGTTCAGTGGTTCCTAAAAAGCTGTCCTGAAAACCATGGCCTGATGCCCTTTAGATTCATACCCTTTTTTGCCACCCTAGTAGAAGGTTATCTTGGGAGTTGCAGAGAGGATACTTTCTTCTACTAAATTCTGTGTTCTTAATTGAAACTGAGTTAAGGATGTTGTAATGGAAATGGGAGTAGAGTGAAAATCAAGGAAGGACATGATTCTTATAAGTGATGAAGAAGGTGTGTTCCTTGATAAGAAGGTTACATTTTGAGAAGAGTTGGGATAGCCTGGGACCTATCTCACAACTTTATTCCCTTTAGTACCAAACTTGAGTAGTATTGTGCTGATTGTTTTGGAAATTTGGACCACCCGGGCACCTCACCGTCTTGCCTGGACCAACCTGGATGCCCTGTCTGGTTATCTACTGCAACTGCACAGTGCAGTTGAGTTGAGCAACCAGTGTGTGACACAATGGAGCCAGCTAATGTTCTGTGGCATGACATATCATAAGAGGAGAGACATAGGTCTGTTTGCTTGCACTGTAGTTGGGAATGCATTTTCCCATCTGCTGCTGAGACGTAATTGCACTATGAAGAGAGGAAGCAAGAGCAGTAGAAGATAACCTCTACCTTCCTTCCTCAATGCTAACTAGCAGTATCTGTTCCAGCAAGTTATTCCTTCCAGTTCAACTTAGGAATTGAATTATATAAACACTGAAAATTCACTGTATTCAAAAACATTATAAGCGCTGAAATTAATTTCCCCCTTCTTTCTCCACTTTTCTTTTTACTTGTGTTTTATCTTAAATTTTAGATTTAAGCTAGAGGGCATCTGGTATAAAATTACCTATTTTGTGAGATGCTTTGGGAGCCCTATAGTCCAAAAGATAAATCTTTTAAATAAGTAATAGTAAGTCAGATTGGGCCACTTAAAATTAAGACAGTAGTTTCTGGCTGCATGCCTGGAACTTCCATGCCATGCCATTAATAGTTAATAATACTTTTTGTGTTCATTTATTAGCAGATATCTCAGCTTCACAAGTGGTAGAAGTGTCTGAACACTCTCCAACACCAAGGTCTTTTCAGTGTGCTCATTCTCTTTATGCACCTCCTTTTCCCTCCTCTTCATGCACCACCATTTCCTTTCCTTCATCCCGGTGCTTGGTCAACATTGTCTTCTGTTCATTCTCCTCTTTCCACATGCCAGGCAGGAGGACTCCCCCCCCCCGTTTGTGTGTTTTGTAACAGCTTGAAGACTTGTGTCCCTGAACGGGGAAGTGCTGTGTGGACCTGTCCAGAGTTATTCTGACAAAATAAATGTTGCAGGCCTGCCTTCATTCTTAGCTTTCCTGGTTCAGGAAGTTGACTGAAGGCGGTACTGTAAGGCTGCATAAACATTTTAGTTTAAATTAATCAGTCTGTTTAAAAAACAAAATAAATTGAAGATACACGCTCCTAGAATACACTTAGTATTCATATCACACTTTAGGTGTTTAGGTTTCAGTGTCACTGAACTATACAACAGAGATTTATAAAGACTTGAGATTTATTCAGAAAATGTGTAAAATGTTCCGTATCAGAGATTTCAGCAATGTATTTTAGTGTCATAATCCGCATCATGGGAAAGTTTCAGAAACGTGGAGGAGCATGGTGTCATTCCATTTCTCTTCCTAAAGTCTCCTCCTCTTCCCACCTCAGCCTTAAATAATGGCACAAGGCTTCTGTTGCAAGTTTGATTGGTGAACTCCAGACAGAATCAGTTCTGTTTAGGGCCTTTGGATACTTGCAACATTGTGACATGTAGATATATGTATGTATGAAAGAGGGTGTGAGGGTCTCACTAATCCTCTTGCCAGGGCTTGTGGGATGATCTTCATCGAGAAGCTGCTGTCAGAGGTAAGCTGACAAGCCTCTTTACCTGTCTCCCTTTTCATAAGAGATGTAGGTATGCATGTCCCGCAGGTATTTGTAGAGTTTGCCACCTCTCAGATGCAGAGGTGGAACAAGCCAGTATATGCTCTGTCCTGTCTGTATTAGTTTAGAGATGAGAGGTGGAGCCCTGCAGCTTGCCTCTGCCTTTCTTCTCAAAGTCTGAGCTTTTGGGGGACTCAGGAGCAGTATTAAGAAGAGCTTGCCCTCCCCTGCAGATTTAGAGCTTGGAAGAGGATTAGATCTTCCACAACCTTGTACTGCTTTTGAGATATAGCACATGAACGACAACAGTGCGATTGGAGTAGTACCCTCTTTCTAAGAGAGTGAGGTCTTCTGACAACAAATTTGGTTCTGCAATGAGTACCTGGTAAAATTTCTTTTTGGCTTGCAACTGTATCTGTCTGGAATTTGTTAGATATCGAATGTACAAGAAAGCAGGCTCTGACCAAGATATGTTGGTGAGAATCACATACTATATAGTTGATAAAATATGGAACTTGGTGACTTCTTATAAGGTCTTTGTGTTAACTGAGGATTTCAGAATGCAGAGCAGTTTTCAGAATGAGGGTGTAGAATAGTGGCTGTTATATATCATACCTTACAGAGCAGAAGCTGTGTGGCTCATCTCTAAGCATAGTTCACTCCTATTACCAGTGAAGTGATATGCACTGCTGCCATCACTATGTGATGCCGCAAGTTAAAATGTGGAAGTAGTTAGGTTCTTGGATTTAGCACTGATTACTTTTTTTTAAATAGCAAGTGTGGTATTGCAGTTTTAGTGTTGAACTAGGACTCTGGGACAACAGGGTTTAAGTCTCCTCTCAGCCCTGGAAGCCATTTTACTGATCAGGGGCAAGTCACACTTTCAGACTAAGAGGAATGCATTGGCAAGCCTCCTCTGAATAATTTTTTTCAAGAAAACCCTATGATAGAGTCTCCATAAATCAGAATTGAAGGCACTTAAAAACACTTTTTTAATCACTAGAAGTAAAATCTACATGAAAGATGAAATTTGCTTTTAGAGGTAAACAGTATACGATACTTTTTCAGGAAGGTGAGTTGCTGTAAAGGAGATGAAATGATTATTCAGTAGTGAATGAGCAACTATACGCAGAATCTAGATGTCGATTGTAGAACTACACTGAAACCTGGTATCTGGTATTGAAGAAGGTGAGCTGTGAAATACTTGATTCAGAGTTAGGTCATCAGCTTCTTATATAGTCTTATGCATATGGGAATTATAGTAGTTTAACTTTCAAGTCAGGTCATTGCAATTGCTGAAAGCACATTTATGAAGCACTTGAACAGGAGTGGGGAACATGTAATTTCCAGATGTTGTTAAACTACAACTCCCAGCATTCCTCCTGATTGGCTATGGTGGCTAACACAGTTTACAGTTGCAGTCCAGTAGTGTCTAATGGGTTGCATGATTTCCACCCCTGCACTTGAGTATTAAAAAGTAACATTAGCTTTGACCTTAGCAGAACTGTCTTAAGTATAGCTGTGCACTGTCTTACATAAGGGTGAAAAGCTTTTCAGGAGATAGTTATGCTACAGCATTTCATTTGCCTTGTAGTATTAAATAAGTGCTGTTGTTATATTACTGAGAAGCATTCTGATGTGAACAAGGTGATAGAATCATAGTGTCAGAGGTGGAAGGGACTGCATGGGTCCTCTATAATGTAAGTGCTTGTCCTACAGCAGAACTGGCAGGAAATAATTGTTTCATCCTGCCCTAGCCCTGTCTACCCTCCAAAGCCTTCAATGACTAAGAAAGACTCCAGAGCCAGTATTTGGGTGGTATAGGGCCTAAATACCCAAAAGGCACCAGATCCTGTCTGATCTTGGAAGCTAAGCAGGGTCAGTCCTGGTTAGTACTTGGATGGGAGACCACCAACAAATACCAGGTGCTCTAGACAATATTTCAGAGAAGGGAACTGGCAAAACTACTTCTGAGTATTTCTTGCTGAAGAAAACTCTATGAAATTCATAGGGTTGTCATAAATTGACAGGTACTTTGACCCCATTCCACAGTTGAACATCTCTTACAATCAGAAGTTCTCCTAACATTTGGATGGAATCTCTCTTCCTGCAATTTGAATCTATTGGTTTATGTCTTAAATCTCTGAAGCAGCTGAAAACAACCTCGCTCCCTCTTCTTATAGAATTGTAGAGTGGGAAGGAGCCCTGTGGGCCATCAAGTCCAACCTCTTGCTCATCCTAGCAGATAGCTGTCCATTCTCTTTTAAGACATCCAGAGAAGAAGACCCTAGCATCTCACTATGCAGTTGGTTCCACTGCTGAACTGTTCTCACTGTCATGAAGTTCTTTCTAATGTTCAGTTCAAATCTACTTTGCTGTAACTTAAAGCCATTAGATCTAGTTTTGTCCTCTGAGGCAGCCGAGAACAAGCATGCGTCCTCCTCTTTGTGGTATTTAAAGAATGTGATCACCCCTCAGTCTTCTGTTCATGCTGAACATGCCCAATTCTGTCAACCTCTTCATACCTCTCCATGTTCTTTATACTTCTTATGATCCTTGTGGCAGTTCTCTGAACTCTCCAATTTGTCCATAGCCTTCTTAAAATGAGGCTCCCAGAATTGAACACAGTACTCCAGGTAAGGCCTGTCCAAAACAGAATATAGGGGGGGTCTGTTACTTCCTGTGACTTGGGAGGTATGCTTCTATTAATGCAGGCTAAGATAGCTTTTGCCTTATTTGCTGCAGTATCACATGGGTGGTTTATGTTCAGTTTATGATCAACAATAATCCCAAGGTCCTTTTCACATGTAATACTGCTGAGCCAAGCATTCCTCATCCTATGTCTGTGCATTTATTTTTTGTTGCCCAGATGTAGAATTTTGCATTTGTCTCTGTTGAATTTGATTTTATTAATTTCAGCCCAGTTTTCTAGTTTACCAAGGACTCTTTGAATGTTTGTCCTACCTTCCAAGGTATTAGCTACCTCTCCCAGTTTTGTGTCATCTGCAGATTTAATAAGGATTCCTTCCATTCCATCATCTAAATCCTAAAAATACTGAAGAGCATTGACCCCAGGACAGAACACTATGGCACTCTGCTTGAGTCCTCCTTCCATTTTTAAGAAGTATGTCATATAATTGATGTTTGAAAACAGTGTCTAATGTTGGTGTTTTCCAGTACAAGTTATACTTTTTCAGGATTATGTAGCAATGTTGAGGAAAGGCAGATAAATAATGTTGCCTATTTCTCCAGTGCCTTATTTACTTCATGGTAATTGTACCTATAATCTTTTCCTTTGTGCTGCCACTGATCATGCTGACAAAACCACTCTAGCATAGCATACCAGCAGGATCCTGGCCAAAATGTTTACATGTGGTTTCACTGTTGATAATCTAAAATGTGTGTCTGTGAGTGAATTTTTAACATACATTAGAAATTTGATTTCCTCAGGATTGTCTCTTAAATTACTGTAGATCTTCTGTATTTGTGAGGGATCCATTCCAGAACCAGGCCCCCCACCGTGAGTGCTGAAAAACAGGAATGCTTACGTCTCATTATATTCAACTGCATGCTTGCAGACACTTCAGCACATTTGCCTGCATGTCACTGCCATTTTAAGTGTAAGATGTGACATTGTGCATTAAATCAGAGTTGCAGATGAGGAGGTTGCAGATAAGGAGGGTCCAGAGTAATTCGATTGAGCTCTGGTGGGATTGTTGGGCAGTGTTTCAGACTTTGCTTAAAACTCTGATCTGTCCTTCGAGTCTGATGGGCTGCACTTTAGTAGAGTGCTGAAGAAGTGCATTACGAGATAATGAAAAATACTGGCTTTGTCCAAGTATGATTACCACTTATAGTTTCCCAACAGTTTCCAAAGGCAGCTCCTTGTAGAGTGCATTATAGTATTCTGAATGGGGTGTAATCAAGGCATGTACTGCCATAACCAGATCTGATACCTCAAGGAATGGGTGCAGCTGGTGCATGAGTTTTAGCTGTGCAAATACACTTCTGGCCACTAATGAAACCTAGGCATCAATGTCCAGGAGAATACCCAAGCTGTGAGCCTGGGATTTCAGAGGGAGCATAACTCTACCCAGTGCAGAGTCTCTATTCCCTGATCTGGTTTTTGACTGACCAGGCACACCTCTATCTTATCTGGATTAAATTTCATTTTTTTCCTGCCCTCAACCAGTCCATTACTGACAACAGACATTTGTTAGGTGGGGAAGAGAGTTGGGCTGGGTATCATGAGCATATTGATGACATTGAACCCCAGAACTGCGGTGTACCTTCCCCAGGAATTTTGTGTAGATGTTAAACACAGAGGGGGACAAAATGGAATCCCAAGGGATCCCACAGGCCAGTGGCCAGGGCATCTGATAGAAGTTTCCCAGCGCCACGTACTGAGTTTTCCCCTCCAAGAAAGATTGGAAACACTGCGTAACAGTGTTCCCATGTCCCATCCCAGAGAGTTGACTCAGAAGGATACTGAGGTTGAAGGTACTGAAAGCTGCTGAGAGGTCACAGGGACACACTCCCCCTGTCCAGTTTGGGCATTCACCAAGGTGACCAAAGCTGTCTCCATCCCATAACCAGGCCAGAACCCAGACTGAAATGGATTTACTACTTTAGTACTACTATTTCTAGGTGAAAAGAGTCAGAAATGGGAGGTACAGGACTAAAGTTATGCACAGAAATGAAGAAATTTCTCTAGTAGCCTGAAGATCAGGGCATTTATGAGGATGTAAAATTTTGGGGACTGGTGTCTTCATGTGAAATGGACACTATTCGGTAGAAATTTAGACACAATAAAGTTGCTAGTCTTTTAATGTGCTATAGGTCAAAACAGTGATCAATTTTAAACTGATGAATTACAGATGTGACTCTTAAAGTGTTGAAAAGAGAGCAAAATGGAGAAGCACTGGATTATTAAACTCAGCTTGTGAAAGCAAAGCATTTGATAAAGTCCTCCAGTATTTTGATTAGCAAACTGATTAAATATGTAGTAGATGGGAACACTGTCCATAACTGTTTGGAAAACTGTGTTTAAAGAGGCATTCAATGGTTGTGCTTCGTTTGAAGGGAAGTCTCAAGTAGAATACCACAGGCTTTCTGTCTTAGGGTCAGTATACTTCTGTATCTTTATCGGTGACTTTGATAATGGGATAGAGGGAATCCTTATCAAGTTTGTGAATGATAGACAATTCAGAGGAGTAAGCTATCACGTTGGAAGGTAGGAGCGGAATTCAAAAACACATTGATAAGTAGAAAATTGGGCTGAAAATTCTAAATCTAAGCTATACAAACCAAATGCACACTTAGAGGATGGGGGAATACTTGACTTAGCAGCAGTACATGTGAAGAGGACCTTGGGATTATTATTGATAAGTTGACAGTGACCCAGCAGTGTGATGCTGGAGTAAGTAAGGCAAATAAAAGTTTAGCCTGCACTAATAGAACTATTCTTTCCAAGATAAGAGAAGTAATGGTCCCACTATATTCTGCACTAGTTAGGTCTCATCTGGACACAGCATATACAGTTCTGGGCACCAAGGATAATAAGAGGTATGGAGAACAAAACGTATGAGCAAAGGTTCAGCGTATTGGGCATGTTCAGGCTGGTGAACAGAATACTGAGGGGTGACATGATTTTACTATTTAAATATTGAAAGGGCTGTCATAGAGAGGAGGAGACAGATTTGTTCTCTGCTGCCCCAGGGGGTGGGGCCAGGACTAATGGTTTTAAGTTACAGGAGGGTAGATTTCATTGAACGGTAAAAGAAACCTCTTCATGGCAAGAGTGATTTGATAGTGAAACCAATTACCTAGAGAAGTGGTGGGATTTCTTTGAATGTCTTCAAAAATAGACTAGACAGCTGCCTCTTGCTGGATTTCTTGCATTGAGTGGTGAGCTGGACTTATTGGCCTGTGGGAATCCTTTCCGATTCTATGAAATCATCATAGTTCTTTCAGTTTAGAGACCAAGAAAAACTGACTTTTATCTACTGTCATATCATGTGCATGCATAATCCTCTGATAAAACATGGGAAGTGTAATGAATCTTGTGCTAACTTTGTGGCTTTAATAGTCTATAATAAACACTTCTTGTGCTTCCTGTAGTGTGTTGTCTTCTTGTTTGCTAAGACAACTCTAAAAACAGCAACTATGGGTAGATACGTTCTGGCTATCACTTTGATGATAGAAAGGCGGTAGAACTATTAGCTTTCTAGCTTTGTCTGACACCACAGAACACCCTTAAAATAAAAGGACTTTTTGATGTTATAGAACAATGGTAGCATAATCATATTGACTCTTCATTGAACCTAAATTTCATCCAGAATTAATTTTTTCAGATGCAAACTAGGAGAGTACTGAAAACAGTAACAGTACTCTCTAATGCGTGTGTGTGCATATGCCAGTTGTCTTTTGATTTACAGCAATCTCAATGCATTTCTTAGGGTTTTCTTAAGCAAGGGAAGCTCAGAGGTGGTTTTGCCAGTTCTTTCCTCTGAAATATAGCCTACAGCACTTGGTATTCATTGGCAATCTTCCATCCAATTACTAAACAGGACTGACACAGCTTCGCTTTCAAGATCAGACAAGATCTGGTGCCTTTAGGGTATTTAGTCCCACTTCTAATACTGAACTTGTACATGTAGGACAGCAATTTTATTTATTCTTGGAATTTAAAATTAGCATTGTATAAGCTTATAAGGAAGTTGCTTTGTTGAGCCACCATAGTATAATGGTTTGAATGTTGGACTGCAACTCTGGAGAACAGGGTCTGAATCCTTGCTTGGCCACTAGGTGAGCTTGGGCAAGTTTCGCTCTTTCAGCCTCAGAGAAAGGCAAGGGCAAACCCCTTCTGAACAAATTCTGCCAAGAAGCCCTGTGATAGGATTGCCTTATGGTCACCGTAAGTCAGACTCAACAGAAAGCTCCTTTACACATTACTTTTTAAAATTGAGACAGTATTCTTAAGTACTTAGGAACTTACCACACTAATGTATAGTATATCAGAGTGGATGTGACTGGGATCTCAACACGTTTGGACAGTGCATTGCTGTGAGTAGCATTCAGTGTGGGAAATGGATGCATTATTTTCAGATATATGCCTGAAACAGAGAAAAACTTCATTGAGGTTGTTCATGTTGTATATTAAAGAAGGAATTAAGAATGTTGAAATGTCAATGATTCTCTGATTAAAAGCTTTGTTAGTAGATCCTCTGTACCCTTCAAGTGTTAAAGTGTTGAGTTGATCAACATTGTTTCTTTTACGTAAAGCCTATATGGATTCTGTTCACAGCATCTGAGCAACTTTATGCAACATTTTTTGCTAACCAAAAACAAAACAATAAATATACCTTTTCTAAAGTGTTGTATTTAATTTAACATGTGGGATTATAGTGGATGTAAAATTGGGGAATGTTGCCACCTAATGGCAAAAAGAGAAATTACCTAGAGTGGTTTTTTTGGTATGGAATCAGTCACTGGTTTCTCAGTAAGAACCTGTGCCGTATTCTGGGCCAGTGGAAACTTTTCAGGGGTAATCTCATGTAGAGCACATTGTGATAATCCAGTCTGTTTGTGCAGAGCCAGTATGGTGCACTGGTTTGAATGTTGAACTGCAGCTCTGGAGATCAGGGTTCAGATCCCTGCTCAGGCGTTAGACACACTGAGTGATCTTGGGCAAGTCACAGCCTCTTAACCTCAGAGGAAGGCAGGCAGTCTAAATGAATCTTTCCAAGAAGACTCCACAATAGGTTCACCTTAGAATTTCCATGAGCTAGAAACGACTTGAAGGCACACAACAGTAATAACAATCTGGTTTTAACTGTGGTGTGTTCTTACATTATTAGTTAACACAGGTAAAGTATGTATTTGGCAGAAGAATTAACCTGAAAAGTTTTTTTCCCTGAAGGAGAAAATATGAATAACTTCTCTCAGATAAGTTGTGTTTTTATAGGTGATTTAGGTATCAAACACTATTTATGAGAACCATTTTGGTTTTCTTGAGCAGTTCTTAACAGTTGCTGGGTATTTTGGTCAGGTTAATTTAAATGACCAAGGGAGGCCCATTCTTGCTTAAATATAAATGGCTCTTTTGTATATTAGGACTTACTGCTCTTTTAGTGTGTGGTGGTTGGAAGAAAACCCATGGAGGCAAGGCCAGGTAAGGTGGACAGTTATATTGTGAGTAGTTAGCTATGATTGCCGGTGCTGCTGTTGCCTAGATTTGTAACTGAGTGATGGACCATACCCAAATAGCGATCATCCATGGTTTATTGTCATGGAGAGGAGTGACATGTGATGTGTCACAGGGGCTTGTCATATTCCTAAGGTTGGTTACAGTCTTTGTAGATAAAGGAAAAGAAGGGATGCTTTATCAGATTTGTAGATGATACCCACCTGGAATAATAGCTGAGATCTCAGAAGATAGATTCAAGACAACCTTGTAGAATTGTGCCAGATTAAACAAACTGAATGTCAAGAAGGATAAATATTAAGTTCTATATTGGGGAAGAGAAGAAATGAGGTACAGATACAGAATACATGGCAACTGGAGTGGCAGTGGGATGTGTGAAAAGGATATAAGGGTCTTAGTAGATAACAATAGTGAGTTGTAATAGAAAGAGAAGCTAATAATATTCTAGACCATGTAAACAGAACTGCAATCTGAAATCTTGTTATGGCATTATGCAAGCATTAAAAATTTGTTCATGCAGTTGCACTGCCTCACAGGTTGCAAAGTTGTGGATCCTGGTGAAACTAGTCACACATACAGTTGTCTTTTTCACTTAGATTCCATGGTTAGGGGACTTAATTTATCATTCTGTTACAAGCTGTGGTGAGAGAGCCCACTTCATGGTTGGTTGTGTAGCTGTGGCATCCAGTGTAACCATGCTGGTATTTATTTATGTTAGTGACTGGGAAAAGAGCAGCCTACAAGCCACATGCACCCCCTAAAACTGGTTTTGTGACACCCATCCCCTGACTTTTCTCCAACTGGAAGTGATCTGGCAATGGACCAGGTCACTTCTGGGGGGAAAAAGGGGTATCTTCTGGGCCTGAAAGAGAGAGTGCAAGATGGTGGAATGTAGTGAAATTGCCCCCCCCCCCGGGTATTGGGGGCATTTTGGTGGAAAAATTATTTTCTGAAATTACTTCAACCCCCCCCCCCCCGTGGGGTGCGGACCTTTGCTCCTCTAGTCCTGTACATTGGGCTCTGAGGCACATTGCAGCCCATAGCACAACTTGATCTAAGCCATGTTAAAAGTTGCATACTTTGATTTAACATTTGTAGCATAGTGTACTATGCTAGAAACGTAAAATCTTGCCTGTAATATTCATATAAAGAAAACTAATTGTACCACTATATTCTGTTTTGATCAGACCTCACCTGGAGTATTGTGTCCAGTTCTGGTCATCACAGTTTAAGAAGTGTATCTAAAAATTACAGTGTATTCAGCAGAGTGCAACTATGATGGTAAAGGATCTAGAAGCCAAGCCCTGTGAGGAATACTTAAGGAATTAAGTATATTTGGTCTGGAAAAGAGACGATTGAGAGATTGTATGATAGCTGTCTTCAAGTATTTAAAAGTGTTACCTTGATTTCTGGGGGTCCCGGGAGGGACACCTAAATGCGCTTGCAATTATATAAGTTGGGGAAATTAGCCAAGAGCACAGCCTAGCAATACGAGAGGCAGGGTAACGTAGAGAGATCTTGAACCCTATGTTTACGGGGTCAGGCCGAGTCAAGGAGCACACAGAAGTTGAAATAATAAATGTTGTTTTATTAAAAACACAATCAAACAGTGTATGCAGCACACTCACGCAGATAACTAAGGAAATAAAGGTTGAAGTGGGATAGAGGAATTTTTAGAGGAGTTGTTGGTTTGGGTGATACTTCATCTGTCCTGAAGCCTGGTTAGAAGCGGAGAAGCTGGGGAGCGTGGATCTCAGCACGTGGGACTGAGGGGAAGGCTCTCTGGACAAAGCGACAGCAAGGTGGGATGGAAGCCGAGAGCGATCCAAGGAAGTGCTCAGAGTCAGGAGTTTTTATAAGGAGAATTGTGACCGCAGGCTAGTTCGGACTTGGGGAAAACAATGCGTTTGGGGCTGGAGACAAAGCCTCCGAAAGGTCAGAATTTGAATGATTGAATTATAGCCAAATTGTCAGTAGGATAGCCGGTATGCAAACGCGAAGTACTTGAGCGTTGTATAGTCAGATCATCAAGCTGCCAGCGCGGGGCAGAGGATCTTTTGAAAGTTGCGTGCATACCTAATTGAGGTACTTGCCCTGAGGTCTCCTAAAGCTGCGAGTTGGCTATTTCTGGCCTGCCTGTATTGTGTTGGAATATTACGGCGATTATCGGCGGAGCCTGTATGCGTGCTTGTCCGGGGGCCTCGCAAGCAGTGGAGGGGAATGGGTATGTGAGGCCGAATTATTGATATCAAGAGATATCTTTATATCCCACAAGCTCGGGCTAGCCAGGGCAGTAACAGAAGTCTGTAATGGAGAAGATGAGAGCCAGTGTGATGTAGTGGTTTGAGAGTTAGACTATGACCCTGGAGACCAGTGTTCAGTTCTCTACTTGGCCATGGAAACCTACTGGGTGACCTTGGACATGTCATATACTCTCAGATCTAGACAACCTTGTGATAGATTTGCCTTAGTGTCACCATACGTTGGAAACAACTTGAGGTGTCACAGTAGCAGTGGAGAAGACAGAATAAGCCTGTCTTCTGTTATAGAGGGTAGGTCTGAAATTATTGGAGTTCAAATTAGAAGAAAAGATAGGTTGATGAAACATTAGTAAGAATGTCTTAATGGTTAAGAGTTTTTCAGCACTAGAAATGATTGCGTTTGAAAGTGGTGGACTTATTTTCATTTTGTTCATTTTATGTATGTATGCAGTATATATTCCACATTTTTCCCACTAGAGGACTCAAGTGGTTTACAACAAATTAAAACAAAACAAAGCTAAACATATTATTAATACAAAAGTTAAAAAAATAAACCATCAATTCTATTAAAAGTACAAAGTTTAGAAAGCTTGAAACACACTTAAATTCTGTTAAAAAGATAGAAGCACAGCATACTCCATTAAAAACTCCTTCTGCCACAACAAGTTGAGAGCCAGATGTTCTTACCTTCATTGGAGGCTTTTCAAAAGGTGCTGAGTGTCTGTCTGTGAGGGATGCTTTAACTTTGGAATTCTTGTATTGTCTGGAAGCTAGATTACCTGATCCTTAAGATCCTTCCCACTCTATAGTTCTGTGATCTTGTCAGAGTGATAGCTCAGATGTTGACATGAGCTGAGCTTGGTTAGTGTGCATGCGTTACTTTACTTTTTGAATTGCAGATTGCTTTGGTTGCTGTTATGGTGCATCACAGACACTATTAAGGGTTTCATATTGATAGAGGTACACTGAAAGGATTTAGTAATTGCCTACAGTCCGAAGAGATACAAAGCGGTACTGGAATGGATGATATAGATATTCCAAATCAGTAGTTTTATGTTCAGATCCATATGTTGATTTGAGAATTTGAAACTTGCGGTGTTTGGGTGTGAAGCAGAGTTTTCATATTGGATTTGAATTTGCTTTTCCCAGATTGTGCTATTTGTTGGTAATAATGTTTCTATTCTAAAGGATTTCTGGCTTTTTTGTGCAATATATTTGGCACTATCACACAGCTTTGCCATTTCAAATATTTGTGCTTATATTTATTTCAGGCTTTGAGTTTTATCAGGATGTATGAGGATTAGCTTGGTTTATTGATTAGACTCTGGATCCCCCTCCCCTAAATTGTCTATTCTATGGGGAAGGATTGTGTCTTACTTCATTTTCTGTTAGGCTTTTCCAAAAGTTGATTGATTATTTATCCAGTGATGTTTGTTATGTACTGAACTTTCACTAGTCATCTAACTTTGAAGGGAGGCTGAATTTAGGCTTGTTAGACGTCTTCACCAAGCTCTTCTCCTTCATTTAGAGATTGAATCCTGCCTGGAAAGAAGGGGCAAATAATAATTTTTGGTACTTTACCCCATAATACCTTGTATGTTCTCACTGTTGACTTATATTATTCAACAGGAAAATTAAGGATAATTGAAAAAATATTTTTAAATAATGAAACTTGAATTGTTTAAAATCAGCTCCTTTTTTTCCTGGTCTCTGAAGCTCCCCAAGACCCTGGACTCATTTTTTTCCTCAAATAAACTAAAAATATTCACCATAAAATATGGCTATGTTGCTTACCACTTTGTGTGCCAAACACCAAAGCATACAAAACTGAAGAAAGTTGGCAGGAAATCAACTAAAAACAAAACTGGAAGTGATGCCACATCAATTCCAGTTTTGTTTCAGTGTGATGGTGTACCCTGCTAGGATTGTGAGGTCTGTGTACATGAAAACTAGCCTCCAAGGCAGCTGCTCATAGTTGCCTTAAATTTTAAGTAGATTGACTTATTTATTGAATATAATTTGGTCTGTTATTTCAGGTGGCTTTTCGACAGTGCTGCTTGTACGAACACATGGTGGAGTCCGGTGTGCATTAAAACGAATGTATGTTAATAATGTGCCTGACCTCAATGTCTGCAAAAGAGAAATAACAATAATGGTAAGTGAACTGTTTTCCTTTTGTAATTATATTTGTATTCAAATTATGTGCTGGCTTTTTATTTTAGAATTTTTTAAAATAGTTTGGGAGAGGATCAGTGTTTTAGAATGTGCATTGGAAAATTATGTTCCAAGTTTTGCAATTCACTTTTCTAATTAAAAAACAATCAAACATGTTTTCAGGTGCTGTGAGTGCTGCCTAAAAGTTTCCAAGTTACGATAGTGTAAAACGTTACTGAAGTGGATGTCATTAATAGTTAAAGGCAACACACAATATAAATTACTCTGTATAGTGATTTCATTGGGATGTCTTCTGCATTTTCGCATCTTGGATCTTTCTGTAAAATGAATTTTCAATGTGGCATCTTGTTTAATTTTTTAAAATCTTTATGTTCATCATTCAGTTTTTTTCCTTTTTCTTCAACACATACCTGAAGTTCAGACATGCTGAAAAAAACAACTGTCATGCCTTCTGCTTAGAAACTCTGGGGACCGTACTTCTTATGTTGAGGGAGCAGTCTCTCAAAAGTTGTGCCCCATGCATCACGCTCTTAATTCCCAGGATGGGGCAGGGGTATGACAGTAGAACTGGTACAGAATTGGTTATGTTTTTATACTGAAGCATCTTTGTACAATCTTCAATTTGCTTCTTACCATCTCAGAATTAGTTTGGCAAATTAATTCAAGAGACACTAAGCTATTAACTCACTTGGATTTATCGGACTGTTAGTCCATTTAATTTCCCACTTGATTGACCGTACCATAAATTCTTTAGTCAAGATGATAACAAGAAGGATATGGTTAGGACTTTAGGTGTTTGGATGTATACATTTAAAACATTTTCCTCACAAATACTGACAGTAAACTCATTCCAGCACTTGATATTGCCAGACTATGTCAGTGCTATTTATGAAGCCCTTGGCTACTGTTAAAATATATATAGCTTATAAATAGACTTCAAACAGTAAATGAAAAATTGTTTTAGGTTATATTCAAATTTAATTTTATACTAATTAGTATTAGTAAAGTAAAAAATCTATCTGCTTTTATCTTTATTAAAACATTAATCTTTTGATAAGATATCTTGTAACAATTCAACTTACGTTGACTAATAATCTTAGTAGTCAAAAAGAACTCTTGTCTCTAACTATAAAGAATAGTATGCCATGCTGGAATTCTGCTGCTGGAACGGTGGAATCCTGTGGAAATGTGAAGAATGATCCCTCTCCCCTTTGCAATTCTTGAATACATCCAAACTGTCCAGGTAGTGCAGAAAAATGCAGCAAGAAAGGAAGGGAAGTAAAGGTCTTCTAGTGTGATGTTGAATCTTGCCGAAGCTTCCTTATTCAGTTTTCCATATGCTGTTCAACTGATAAATTCATAGGATTCAAGGTGGTATAGAAACATGCCGACAATATCATTGATGCTCTTACGCTTTGTATAGTTTTACTTCATTGCTAATAATTACCTACTGTCCCAAAAATTTAAGCTTACAGTTTTAATTCTTCAAAAATTCCTGTGAGCCTACGAAGGAGAATTAAAGTTTTAAATCTAAAGCTTTCAGCCCAGATAAGATTAATTTTGAATGATGTCTTGAAGGAAACAACTCAGAATGAGTATAATCTTATTTCCTTTTATGGCTATATTTTACATTTTTTTCAAACCTTTTAAAAATGCAAGGTTTATTAAAATTCCTTTACACTTAAATTCCTTCTTCCTTTTTCAGAAAGAGCTGTCTGGGCACAAGAACATTGTAGGGTATTTGGATTGTGCTGTCAATTCTGTTAATGATAACGTGTGGGAGGTGCTCATATTAATGGAATATTGTCGTGGTAGGTAAACTTCTTTTCATTTCAAAGAGTTGTCTAACAAGAATATTATTTAAAGACTGAAAAATAAGAAGATGTAAAAAGAGCCACCAGTCACCAACCAGTAAAAAAGTGTTTTTGTTACTGTTCCTGCTTGACAAGCTTTCTTTGTTTATCGGAAAGCTTACACATTTTCAATGTGAGGAAATAGCACATTTGTTTAAAAGAAAGAGGTAATTAAATCAGTTTCACAGGATGAGAGCTCTTCTTTCTTTAACTTGCTGTATAGAAGCAGCTGGAGGATCCAATGTTGAAAATATTGAAAAGTGGGCCACCTATGACTTAGTGTATGATAGAGAATTAAATCTTTTAAATTGGCATTATGCTTCTAAAGTAGACATTATACAATTCTGTTGATTAGTAATTCGACACAGGCACCATAATTATTGCTGTGAAACCCATAGATGCCTCCAATACTTGCCATTCAATGCTTGGCAAAAAGTTCAGTTGAATGCAACCTGGAATATAACTTTAGATTTGGAATGTATCTTCATGTACCTTTATTTTATAATTAAACATTACATCTGAACTTAGACCCTGAATAATTTTAATGCATGCATTTTAATGTGTTCAACAGTTCACCTACAAGTGAGTCTGTGTCTATATAGTTGAAACAGACATGTTTTTCTCTCTGTTTCTGTTTCCTCCACTCCCTCTCTTTCCTCTGTTTCCCCTGTATTATATTTTAGATTGCATGTAGCTCAGTGTGGCCTCTGTCAGTTTTTGAAATGCTATTAAATAATAAAATATTTAGAGCTTCCCTTAACTTGTTGTATGATCTGCTTAGAAAAGGATATTATTTTCATTGTTTTTTTCTAGCTGCATTGAGAAATTTGTGACTTGGTAGTGAGAAATATTCTGTGGGGAAGAAAAATGCTTGCGATTTCAGTCAGTTTCAATGCTCAGATTTAAGTCAAACCAATAATGAGTGCTTTGAGTCGTGCTTCACTTCAGTCATTCTGGTTCAGCATGCCCTTAAGATTTCTTCATTGAAATCTGTGTGATGTAGCTTTGGTTGAATTTCACTAAGTCTCTTGATTTCCCTTTTCACTGAATTGACAAAATTTGTTGTTGAGCAACCAGTTTTCCATCATTTGTTCACAATAGCTTCTTAATATTAATAGCAAAAAACAGCGTAGTCTATAGCATGAGTTTTTGTGGACTATAATCCACTTCATTAGATTGATTGTCTTTTTAATTTTTTTCCCCTTTTTCATTATTTTGGAGTGTTTAACACTCGTTACAGATTAACACTGATATAAGCAGAAAAAAATTATTCCAGTGATTAATACAAAATGATCAGTGCTCCACCCACAACCAACAAATTAATTTTCCCAATAAATATAATATTGCTGTAACCCTTCCATTCCTCCCACTCCCACCCCCCAGGGGACTTTGGATTTGATTGTCTTTAAGGTATCTTAGTCCTCTGTTTCTATTTCTGTAGATGGATGTGGGTCACCCTTTGTGAATTAAGTTTATAGGTGTAGTTTGACTGCAGAGGAAATGGACAGTTTTATATTACAGAATGCTTTGATTCAGTTTTCCTGTTACACAGTTTATAAGCCACAGTACTCATGCTTGCTTGCTCCTGTGTTCTTTGATTATTTTCATAATTGTGGTCTTCTTTTATTACATGTCTTGTCTGGAACACAGACTACTTGAACTGTTTCTTTAAAAATAGTGCTGGTAATTTGTCACAATTATTAAAAACATTTTAGATTTTGAGTAATTGGTGTTTCTCGACATACAGACCTGTCATGTCTACTTTGTTAAGACTACTTTAAAGCATTATTGTATTTTCTACATTCTGTTTGTAGCGGGACAGGTAGTGAATCAGATGAACAAGAGATTGCAGACAGGCTTTTCGGAGTCAGAAGTGCTAAAGATATTTTGTGATGCCTGTGAAGCTGTTGCTAGGCTGCATCAGTGCAAAACTCCCATTGTTCATAGAGATTTGAAGGTGAGAGAAAAATCTTTTGAATGGAATCCATGCTGTTTTTAGCTATGAATTAACATTATTTTATTTGATTTCTGTTTTCTTGTTAAGTATAAGAATGCCAGGTTTCAGTCAGCTTTAGAGATAATGTTTCTGTTTAAAATGATTCATTAAATTAAATAATTTAGAAAGACATTTCTGTGATGATAGGGATTGCTTGTTGAGAGAGTCACTTCTAAGCATTCTTTCCTGTATCTTATCAGCCCTGTTGGTTTGAGGCTTTAATTAGAATGTAAACAGGACCAATGACTGGACATAAGTAAGAGCACATTATACCTACTGTATGGCAGTGAAGGGCTTCCCTTTCTCCACCTTTATTGTATCCTCAGGTAGTCATCCAACAGAGTTAATTTTTTTAAAGTGGTGACAGGGCTGTCACATCTGGCTCCTGAGGTCTAGTTTGGGGGTGGCTCTTTAGATGTTATAATTCTCATAATTCCTTGCTATCTTGGATTACAGTTCTGGTAATCCTTGGCTGTTTGCCAGACTGCAAGGTACCAGCTATCTTATGAGAAGGAAAAAGAGAAGTGCAAGCCTGTTTTGTAATCTCTTAGTAGCATTGATACCGTTGGTTATGGTGTCTTGCTGGATGAGCTCTGTGAGGACCAACAGTTGTACAGTGATCCCAACTTTTACTTGTAGGTTTCAGAAGGTAATGTATTGCAGCTTGTGCTTGATCCAACAGCATTTGAGCTGTGAGGTCTTTAAAGATTCCTTCTGGAATGGATATTAAAGTGTAGTGTTCCTCAGTTTCATTTGAATCATATGAGGCTATGGGGAGTTTGAATTGTCTGAACTTAGTAATGGGAAGGTGAAGTCTGTTCTCTGATCTGTGGAACTGTTCTTTAGGTTTTGTCTTGCTTTTTTTTGGAGCTTGCACTCTCTCTAAAAGAGCAGTAGTACAGTTTCAAGTTCTTGATCTAGCATTGTTACTAGAAACCAAATGGTCTCAGTTACGCAGAGCACTTTTTACCTTTTACTCGTGACTTGGAGCATATCAGTGCCTGGCAGACTGGTTGGTTTGCCAGCTGTGGCCTTTGTTGCGTAGGACTAGCCTATCTGCAGTGACCTTATGGCCTGGAAACCTCTAGGTTAGACAGTGGGTTAGGTTAGATAGAATCGCAGAATCATAGAGTTGGAAGAGACCACAGGGGCCATCCAGTCCAACCCCCTGCCATGCAGGAACCCAGATCAAACCACCCCCAACAGATGGCCATCTAGCCTCTGCTTAAAAACTGCCAGAGAAGGAGACTTCACCATGTATATGTGAGGTTGTCCTTCAGAATGAGTGGAAGCTCCCACTGGTTCAGAATTCATCTGCCTGGATTCTGAATAGCTTACAGAGATATTGTCTACCTCTAAAACAATTTCATGGACGGAGATCCTACATCATGCTTGTGGAGCATAATGCTGTGAACACACTGCTTTGTACCCATCTCCTTCCCCCATAGCCTTCAAGCTCAGGGACCTCTGTTGCTGCAATTACTACTGGTCCTACCTTGGAGGGGGAGTGATTCAAAAGGGGCAGTCTCAGTTGTAATGGGAAGAGAAATTAGGGCTGTTTCAATCCAGAAGAATGTCCTAATTTCTCTTCCTCTTTCAGCTGAGACGGCTTGTCTTTGTTGGCCTGAATTTGTCTACCCCATTGGATCCTCAAACGTTACCCACTCCTGGCCTAAAGTCTCTGGTTCCCCAACTTTGGTTCAGAGGGTTTTGAATTGCTTGTTGCATCATTACTATCTGTAATAAGGAGAGATTTACTTTAAAATAGTGGCATCACTGTTTACAGAATGTGTTAGCATAGCATCTTGTTCATTTGATCAGTATAGAGCTTTTAGAAAGCAACTGTGATGAAGTGGTTTGGGCATTGGACTATGACCTTGGAGACCAGAGTTTGATTCTCTACTCAGCCATGGAAACCCACTGGATGCCTTTGGCATGTCGCAAGTTCTCAGCCCCAGAAAACCTCATGATAAGGTTCACCTTAGGGTCGCCATAAGCTGGAAATGATTTGAGAGCAAACAACAACAATAGTAGAGATTTTAATCATGGACTGTAAAGTTTAGGTGCATATGCAAATTCCTTTAAAATGGATGTCTTTTGAGAATCGTAACTAAGCTTGGACCTCAGTATTTTTGAAGTGTGAATACTTAAAGCACCACATCCATCGAATCGTGGATTAGTAAAATAGTGAACAACAACTTTACTTGAAAATTGGACATACTGCCAAGGCATGTATATGTGCTTCTATTTTTCTTTTTTAGGTTGAGAATCTTTTGTTGAGTGATAGTGGAAACTATGTCCTCTGTGACTTTGGAAGTGCCACTAATAAATTCCTTAATCCTCAGAAAGATGGAGTCAATGTAGTTGAAGAAGAAATTAAAAAGTAAGTTGCGTTTCTTATTTAACATAAATATTCTGACAGTCTTGGAATTCTCTGGATAATAGGAATGAGCAAAGTGTAGCCTGTGGGCTGTTCGTGGCCCTGAAGTGTTTTTCACAGGCCCAATTTGTTCTGGACACCCTTCCACACTGTACATAGTGAAAAAGGTTGAGGGATCCACAGCTTCTTCTTCGTGGTCTCTGTGCCTCACACAGTGAGAAGGTCGGGATCTTCGCGCATGTGCAGTTGCGTTTTGGAAAATTCCAGAGCTGAGCAGCTTGGCAGGAACCCCTCCCCCACTCAGTACTGAGCATACTTAGTCCCACCAAGCCAGTGGTCTTCCCTCAGTTTCTTTTCGTCTGCCGACCAGTTAGCAGCTCAGAAGGTTTCCTCTGCTGAGCAGTTCTTCTTCTTTCTACCACCTCTCCTCATGTGACTAAGGACCAGCCCGGCCAAGGGTACTCACACAGTCCCCTTGCTCCAGCTGGACCCTGTCGTCATCCTGATATGGACTGTCCATCGGGTTCGTACGTTCCTCAGGTTTCTTTCTGAGACCGGCCCCACTCAGTGTTGCCCACTCTCTGAGTCACACTGATCGTGGTAGGTCCCCTCACCGCCGTGATTGTGGCCACCGTGGACCCTATGACTTTCATCCGGCAAGAGATGACTCACCGTTCTCTTCAGCATCCTACATAGCTTGATACGGTCACGAGCATTTATGGAGAGAACAGCCCGGCTCCTCTTATTCTTACTCACCTGCATACCGCGATCGATACCATCCCGACGTTCGTCACTGGTCTCCCTGTAGGCCTCATTGGTCTCGGTCCCCGTCGCGCTCTCCTTCTCAGTCTTGTTACCAACATCCATCTTGGTACCATCCTTCTTGGTCCTGTTTCTGGTCCCGATCTACCTACTACCGATCCTCTCCATCTCTATGCTTTCATCGTAGATCCCAGGACTGTGCCTCTCAGTATTGTGCCATCTCTCCACCACCACAGGTGACTGCTACGGTCTCTTGACCTCCGCTGGAGGAGCACCCAGCCCCTCTGCCTCCACCTACTTCGATGACCACAATCCCAGTGCAGTCTCTGGTGTCTCCTATCTTGACCATGCTCCCGATTTCGTTGGTCCCAGCTTCTCTACCGACTTCGGTGCCTACATTGATACCGGCCCCGTCATCGGTGCATTGGGCCGCTCAGAATCCCCATCCACCTCAGTCTTCTCCATCGTCTGCTTCTTATGATTCCGACGATGATTTCTCTGACTCTACTCCGCTGTCACACAGTTCTCCTCCACTTGCCTTTGGAGAACCGACCCCGGATTCGGCACCCGAGGATGTCAAACAATTTTCTGACGTCCTCATCAGGATGGCTAATGCCCTGGGTCTTGATATCTCTGGATCCCCTCTGACTGTTCAAGATCTGGTATTTCATTATGTTGACTCCCATCCTGCTACAATGGCACTGATTCCGTTTCTGCCAGCCTTACAGGAAGTCATTAAACATCCATGGTCTCAACCAGGTTCTTTCCAACCAATCCTTCATCACCTGGAGCACCTCTGTCGGACCCAGCACAAGGATGTGGAATTTCTTTTCAATCATCCCACTCCCAATTCCATCATCGTTAGAGTCCTCTCAAACTAAGAGAGGTAAAAAAGCCCACAAGATTCCCCCTGATCATGAGGGTCATTGTCTTGACATCTTTGGCTGCCATTTCTACTCTGCATCTTCTCTAATTGCAAGAGTTTCTAAAACTCAAGCCTGTTTAGCGGCCTACCAAAGGAACATTTGGGACAGACTCTTTCCCTTGATTTCTCAGCTTCTTGATGATTACCAGGCCACAGCACTCCAATTCTATAACAAATCAGTAGCTCTTACAAATCAGCAGATCTGGTCTTCTTGACATGCCATGGAGGGTATAGTGCGGGTCATGGTGGGTGCGATTGCTCTCCATTGCTTTGCCTGGCTTTGCTCCGCCGGCTTGACTGATGACAGTCGAAAGAGGATCGAAGATCTTCCCTTCGCTGGTCAGGGCGTCTTTCATGCCACCACGGATGATGCCATGGACCATCTTATGAAAGCCTGCGTCACGGCGAAGAAGATGGGACTTCATCCGTCCACTCAATCCAAGAGGCCCCAATCATTCCGCTCCTCGTGGAGATGCATATCCTACTCTTACCAATCACAGTTTCCATGGCAGTCTTCACAACAGTCTTCTGCCCCGGCCTCCTCATCTCGCCACTCTTTCGGACACTGTCAACCCTCCTCTAAGAAGTCTTCATCTGCTCCAAAGTCTCAATTTCGATTGCCCTTGCAGGTCGCCACTTCTGCCAATCTTTCGTCTTCGGAACCACTTCGGAACCACTTGTCCTGGGACTGGCTCGCTGCTTCAACACCTGGCGTGCGATCACTTTGGACTCCTGGGTGTTAACTATTGTCCATCTTGGTTATGCCATCGAATTTCTAAATACTCTTCCTCTTGGTGTCTTTTATTCCACACTTTCCAGCCCTGCTCTTCTCGAGGAGATAGAGACACTTTTTCATAAAAGGGCCATAGAGAAGCTGCCCCCCTCTACCAAATACACTGGTTTCTTTTCCCGGTACTTTACCATGTCGAAGACAGATGGCACCCTTTGACCCATTCTGGACCTCCGGGCGGTCAACTCTTTCATCTCGCCCCGGAAGTTCAAGATGGTCACAGTGTCCTCCATTCTTCCTCTCCTCAAGCGATGGGACTGGTTCTCATCCATAGATCTACAAGACGCCTACTTCCATATCATCATTTGCCCTCAACATAGGAAGTATCTCTGATTTGCAGTCGAAGACACATGCTACCAGTACAGGGTTCTTCCTTTTGGCCTGTCCACCGCTTCCAGGGTTTTCACCAAGGGCCTTGACCCCGTGGTGTCTTTCCTCCATACGGAGCATGTGATGGTGTACCCCTACCTCAATGATTGATTATTGGTGGCGTCCTGCGGGCAGAAACTATACGAGGACATGCATCTCACTCTTTCTTTGCTCTCTGATCTCGACCTCAGGGTCAATCCCAGAAAATCTCATTTGGAACCTACGCATGCCCTCAATTTCATCAGGGCTACCTTAGACTCCGCTTCCGCGAGGGTATTTCTCCTGGTGAAATGCATGCGGGTCCTGCACCAATCCATCTCCATAATTTTTCGCAGCTCTTCCACCTCCGCTTGTCAGATCCAGCAACATCTTGGTTAGATAGTGACCACGGCTTCTGTCACTTACCTCTCTTGCCCCTGTGCCCGGCCTCCCCAACACTGGTTCCTCAAACATTTTGATCCCCTTCTCGACGACCAGCATCAGAGGTTCCAGATCCCACACCTTGTCAGAGACTCTCTCCGCTGGTGGTTGTCGCCTCAACATCTACTGTCTGGGATACCCTTTACCGAAACCCATCTGTCCATCGCCATTACCACTGACGCTTCCCTCCTTGGTTGGGGAGCTCACTGCAATCGTCTCTCCATCCAGGACCACTGGACCAGACTGGAGAAGCATCTACATATAAGCGCCTTGGAGCTTCTAGTGATATTCAAAGCCCTCCAGGCCTTTCGGAAACTCCTCTTCGGACGGACGGTACAGGTGTAGTCTGACAACACGACAGCTGTCTGCTACATCAACCACCAGGGAACCCACTCGTCTCTCCTTCACCTTGCGTTGCAGATATGGGACTGGCGTGTCCCACTACGGATCCACCCAGTCGCAGTTCACCTGGTGGGACGAGACAATACTACTGCAGACACGTTGAACAGGGACACAGCCTGCCATCACGAGTGGTCCCTCTCTGACATGAGAGGGGCTTTTGCCAGATAGTGTCCAGGTGGGGAACCCCATCCGTTGATCTGTTTGCCACTCAGCAGAACAAGAAGTGTCCTCACTATTGTTCCAGAGCTGGCGTAGGACACCTCTCTCTCAGAGACGTATTCTAATTCCTGTGGAACAAGGGACTCCTTTACATCTTTCCCCTGTTTCCACTCCTGGGCCGAGTGGTGGCCAAGATCGCTGCCGACAAAGCAGATACTGTTTTCATAGCCCCGTATGGGCCTAGGCAGCATTGGTTTGGACGCCTACTCACCATCTCGCAGGGCCATTGAATGCCCCTCCCGCACACTCCGCTGGTTAGGTGCTTCACCTGGACTTCCCTCGCCTCCACCTGCAGACATGGAGGATAACATTATAGACTCTTCTGCTGTCCTTGCCGTACTCTCGGCCTCTAGGAAAAAGTCTACTCGCAAGTCTTATGAGTACAAGTGGCGCAAGTTCACTGCCTTCGCAGATGCCTGTTCGGAGGTTTCTTCTCCCACCTCTCTGTCGACGGTACTTCATTTCCTTTTGTCTCTAAGGGAACAGGGGCTTGCTTTCTCCTCTCTTAACGTCTGTCTCTCTGCTGTCATTGCCTACCAACTATGCGACTTTCCCTCTTCGACCCTTTTCAGGAATCCTACAGTCAAACAGTTCCTCAAAGGCGTCCACCATCTCTACCCCCCAATTTCTCCACCTCTCCCTCCATGGTCGGTATCTCTGATCCTTTCCCAGCTTGTGCGCCACTCGTTTGAACCTATGGCCAGATTGGATGATGGGCTCCTTTCTTTGAAGACAGTGTTGCTTGTGGCGGTTACTTCGGCCAGGAGGGCAGAAGAACTGACTGCCCTCTGCTTGGACGAACCCTTCCTGTTGTTTCACAGGGACAAGGTAGTCCTCTGCCCAGACCTGTCTTTCCTCCCTAAAGTGGTCTCCAAATTCCACTTAAACCAGGATATTATACTCTTGACCTTCTACCCTGACACATCTACACCCCTCAAGTGCTTCCTTCACTCATTGGACATTCGCCGGGCGCTTGCCTTCTATCTTCAACAAACTTCGCCCTTCCGCCTTACTCCTCACCTTTTTGTTTGCTATGGTGAGTGATGGAAAGGTAATAAAATCTCCGTTCAGCGCTTCTCCAAGTGGGTTGTGGAGGCAATTCACCTTACCTACAAACCTACTAAGCAACCGCCTCCTTCTCCTCTCCACGCTCACTCCACTCAGGCTGTAGCATCCTCAGCAGCTCTCCTCAAAGGAGTGGACCTGAAGGAACTCTGTTGAGTGGCTACCTGGACGCAGCTGTCAACGTTCGTCTGCCACTACTGCCTCGACGGCAGAGCCCGATGTGATGCTCACTTGGTCGTTCAGTGCTGTCCTCCATCTTCTAGGACCTGACCCGCCGTTCTACGGTAAGCTACTCAATCTCCAATTGTGTGAGACCATGAAGAAGAAAAGGTTGCTTATCTGTAACTGTGTTTCTTTGAGTGGTCATCTGTGCCCTCACACACACCCGCCCAGCCCTCCCCTCTTTCAGGTCCCTTCATCGGCGGACTTCGAAGGGAAGACTGTTGGCTTGGCGGGACTGAGCATGCTCAGTACTGAGTGGGGGAGGGATTCCCACCAAGCTGCTCAGCTCTGCAACTTTCCGAAATGCAATTGCACATGCGCGAAGATCCCGACCTTCTCATTGTGTATTCTCAGCAAGACATGTCCCCAACATCATTGTTCCACTCGCTCCCATTCTGTAATCACAACTAGAGTTATACTTTCTGTCATTTTGTTTTGCTGTTCTGCAAATTTTGGGGTTGTGCAGCGTGTAGCAGGTCTACAGGGATAAAATTTGGCTTCATCATTCATTGTAACTGCTCACCTGGAGCAACAACCCACTTGTTACAGTTGAGTTATTCCTTGCATGCCAGCATATGTAGGAGGAGTCTCCAAGTCCAAAATTCTTTTTCCAGTTAACATTATTGACTCCCATTATCTTCACCTTCAGTTTTTAAAATTCCTGTCAAGCCAGTTACACATATTTACAGAATTCACCACAAGTTAGCTTTAAATATAAGAGTTTATTGACAAAAATTGTATCGGAAAGTAGAAGAATTAGAGAGGAAGATGTTAATACTAAGGTCTTGCTGATGATGAAAAAGAAAAAAAACAGTGGCAGAAAATGGGGTAAGAGAAGCAGTGTCACTGACTGCAACTCAACAGATCACAGGCACAGAAAATAAAAATTTAAAATAGTACACAGATGACCACAAATCAGTGTCTCTCTGAGGGAAAGATGGAGGAAACTTAAAACAGATTCTTGTGACTGCCAGTGACAGTGATTCTAAGTGTTGTATTCAAACTGAAGAAGCCGAAAAGCCGAGCAAGCTAAGGTGAAAAAAGCCAACTGTAATGGTAACACTCCTAAAAAGGTAGAAAAAAGCTTATTTTAAAGCTAAAAGAAAAGGGCTAAAAGAAAAGAGATACAGTTTTCAGTGTAAGAGCGCAGTGGAACTCACTGTTTTCAGGCAGAGAAATCTCCAGGCTTTACTTGTGGCTGCCATATTGGAAACAAACCTTCCTCAACAGGGGCGGGCCGAATTGAACTGCGTTACCAGGCAACAGGAACAGCAAAGAGGGCCTGGAACACAGGCCACAGCATTTGAATGACAAGCCCTCTGTAAACAGTGAAGAAGCAGAGCCGTGGAGGAATACTGATACTCAGGTTTCCTTTCTATCTTATTTAAGAAACACGTTGGCAGAGAACCAAAGACAGATGCAGGATTCAGCGCAGTTTAGTTCCTTGCTTCGTCTTCAGTGGTGGATAATACAATGAATTTACAAAAGTACATTAGAAAGTCAGTAACTAGCAAGTTAAATAATTTAATGAATTCCAGGGCAACATCTTCTGCAGATTGGGGCAATAAAGGAGGTGCCTTGCAGCCAGAAATTCAAAGAGGTATATTTGATTCTCTTTGTGGTGTGCAAGAGCACTGATTGTCCTGTCTTGGACCTCAGTTATTTGTGTTTTAAACCATAGGTTTAAGATTGAGACACTTCAAACCTTCAGAGAGAATTTGGAGATCAATGATTGGCTAGTGATTACTGAATTGAGCGAAACTTAACTGCATGTCCCTGTGGCTCCAATCTGCAGGAAATATGTGAAATTTCAGTTCTAACAAAAACAGTATCAGTTCAGGGTTCTCCCTTTTGGTCTTGCATTGGCATCCAGGGTTTGTTCACTAAGGTATTGGTATCGTTGGTGGCACATCTTTGGGAACAGGATATACAGCAGTTCCCGTACTTGGATAATGTCTTCTTGAAAGCCAGGTGCAGGTTCAAGACAGAAAGGGATCTGGAAAAAATAATGCAGACACTTCAGAGATACTGTTTCTTGGTAAATTTAGAAAAGAGCCATTTGAAACCAACAAAAATATTAACACATGTAGGAGCTCAGATAGATATAGCAAAGGGCTGCATTTTTCTGTCATAGGAAAGGAAACAAAAGGTCAGGAAAGAATCGCAAACCTTGATGACAAATACAATCATCCCTCCACATTCGCTAGGGTTAGAGGCACAGAACCCCTGTGAAAGTGAAAAAACTCTAAATAACACTAGGCCCTCCTAAACCGTGTTTAACACACAAAAAGATATGATGACCATAGTCAACCCACTGTGGATTCCCCTGAGGCATCAGAGTTCCTTCATAAGGCAGAAGTGGGTGGCTGGTGGGGCTTACTGCCAACTCCACTGCTGCCCCACACCATTTTAAAGAAGGACTTACACGCCTCATTCTCAGTTTCTTAGTTTCACGAGGCTTGCAGTCCCTATTAAAAATGGCATAGGGAGGCAGCAGAGGTGACAGCAAATAATCCATTAATAATCAAATCTGCAAAAGTGAAACCCGCAAATGTGAAGGGCTGACTGTAACTTGATGGATCTAGTGCAGCTAGCAAAAATAATGGGACTGCTGATTTTAACAATTGAATTGGTCCCATGGATGCGGCTGTATAGCAAGATGTTACAGTGTGTTCTGATTCCACATTGGTGGTTGGTAGTGAACAACTGCCATTATCTGATGAGAATTCCAGAGACATTAAAGGAAGATTTGAAGTGGCGTATGCAAGGATGTCACCTAAACAAAAGGGTTTGTTTTGTTCAGCAAGAAGTGATAGCAGTAATGATGGACACAGGTCTCTGCCTTGGGAGCACAGTGCAGGGGGAGATCAGTGCAGGGCACGTGGACTGGACTGGACGGAAGTATAAGCTACTTGGAGTTGAAGGCAATAAGGTTGCCACTTCAACACTTTTCCTGTTTAAGAAAGAATCAGTTTGCACAGGTGTCAACAGGCAACATGTCTATGAAGTTGAACATATCCAAACAAGAAGACTCTAGATTGACTCTGTTGGCTGGAGAAGCAGATCAGATTTTACACTGGGCAGAGACAAAGATGAGGTCCATATTGAATGTCTGTCTAAAGGGAGATCTGAATGTAGAAGTCGGTTATTTGAGCAGAAACCGATTATATCTGGGAGAATGGTTGCTCAATTTAGAAGTTTTCCAAATTCTAAGCAACAAGCTAGGGCCTTTGCAAGCGGGCTTACTCACCTCTGGCACCAATTTCAAGTTACAAAGATGTTTTTCACTTAATGGAAGTACAGGTGCAGAACAGCATGATACATTGGGGGTCCCTTGGCCATCTGGGCTTCTGTGTGCCTTCGTGCTAATTTCAATAATGCCAAAAGCATTGGCGAAGATATGCAGAGAAAAGCAGCAGTTGTATTGGGAGGCCCATATTGGCCAATGAGACCATGGTTACTTTTCATGTCAATAAAGAACTGTTAATGTTTACTGGGCAAGCCCAGTTGGCTGCATCAAGGCTTAAAATACCATAACAATCCAAGTTGGATGAAACTGACCAGACAAAGAGAATCAATTCTTAAGCAAGGTTATCTGGATTCAATAACAGAGACTTTATTGACAGCAAGAAATTATATGTAACAGAATAGATAACTTTCCATGGAACTGACTAGTGTTATTCCGGCCATGATAAACTAAGGCCTGATTCACACACTATGGTAAGATAGTCATCCACAAGTAATAGGGTATCCTGGTTTACCAAGGAGAAGCGGTGTGCTGGTACATCCTACACTCTTGTTTCCACTTGCAGTTGGGGTGGATGGGTGCTAAAAAACCCATAGGGCTTCGGTCTGTGACTTCTCTTCATGATCTGCAAATCCAATACAGTTGTGACTTTCTGGTTTGTTTCCCTCCTGGCAAGCCAGAAGTAAGCATAAAATAAATGCTATATTACAATATTTACGTTGATCTCACAGATTTTGGTCATGGTCATTATTTTGATGGTTTTATTACTTAATTTGCTTCTTAATTTATTTTGTTTTAATTTGCTTTTGAATGATTGTCAGATGCCTTGAGCTTGAATTTTAGTGGAACGATGAGACAAAATATATTTATAAATGTATTTTTCTTGGATTTTTTTAAATATACAAAAAAAGGAAAAAGGGGGAGAGAAAGGAAAGAAAAAAGTAAAAAAAAAAAAGGAGGGGATTCTATTGATGTGAGCATGGTCTGGGCACACATATTAATATATAATAAGCTGACCATATGTCCAAAGATGTGTTTTTTTGCATTTGATGCCAGCTGAAAAGAACATACATGAATAGCCAAAGCAGTGATATATTCTGACCATTGAATGAAGCATGGTGAATTTTCATCTTTTCATCCTTAGAGTACAGGTCTTTTAACATTAAAAGCAGACAGGACCGAACCGTATTGATCATCAGTTAAATTCTAAGTCATAAGAATATGATTTAAATATGTGTCGTTGTCTACATATGTCAGTGATTTTTCTAATACAAAATAAATATGCTGTAATGCCTCTAACCAAAAAGGAGTTATCACTGAGTGTGCCCACATCCATATGCCAGATTGAAACATTGTGTGTATTACTTTGCCAACATTTAATTGAAGGTGGCAGTTTCTTTTGAAAAGATGTCATAGTGTTCAGTGTACATGAAACGTTTGTACTGAACCAAATACAGTTGAAGTTTAAAGAAATTTTAGTTACTGATGAAAGGACAGTTTTCCATTGGTTGATGGCACATGACTATCTTTTTATTCCACTGAGTTCTAATGTCATTAATTTCAAATTCAGTCCTTTCCAGTAAACATTTATAAACTAGACTTGCTGGTTTCAGTTTTTCTGAGGATATAATTAATGCTTCCAACACAACAGGGGTGGAGTAAGACTCAGAGTTGATGGTCTTTATATAGATACCAAGTATTACAATTGTAAGTATTGCAATCGCAAACCCATTGGTAACTAGTATGTTAATATGCAATATTGAGAATGACAAGAGTTTTTTATTTGAATCCTAAGTGTAAATCCCACAGTCAGCTCATTTTTTTCATAAAAATGATTAACTTTTCATTTTCAAATTAGGTTTATCCTGTTGAATTACTGTAGCATGAGGTATATATCAAATTGTAATTGACTCATTGACCAAATATTGTGTGCTAGGTTCTGTGACAGCAGAAATTGGCAGCGGTATCAAATCTTTTTCCCTCAAAAGGATAGAACCTGAGAAAGACAATTCAAAAAATGGTGCCAAGTACGTTGATTCCAAGATCATAATCTGGCTCAAGCTGTACTTGCTACTTATTTGTACAAACTGGGAGATATGCCTTGTGATATCAACTCAGTTCTGAAAAATTAACTCTATTTTTCATAAATAACAGTTGTATCTTTTTATGGGAAAAACAGGGTGGTTAAAGACCCCCACATACATTTTCTAAATACAGTATTTCCTGAAAATAAACCTGAGAAATATATAAAAGATACTTTAAATAACATACGACACTCATCTTAAATATATGAACCTTATCAAGTAGGCAGTTATGATGCCTGCATGTCCGAGAGATTTCAGCAAGCAATAAGGACAAATTCGGATTAATCATTTGAGTGATATTTGAGAGGAACCAATATGCCTAAATATCCAGTACCTTCTGGACACTAACAGAATTGCCAGTTGGCAAACAACCCAAAGGGAGCATTAGGCTCAACAGATTTATACCAATTAAAGTAGTAACAAGAAAGACCTTTTAAGCTGTTAATTATTTTATCAGCCTGGTGAGAAAGACGCCAGTCTACCAATATGCAACAGAAGATCATCAGCATACAAAGCTGCCTTGCATTCATTCTTTACTAAAATGAACTCAGAAACTGCTGGCTTTTGCCTAACTATGCATGCCAAAGGTACCGAATATAGTTCATGTAATGGAGAAGAGGAAAGATGTTCCTGTCAGTTACACCTCTTAAAATGAGCAAAATGTAATTATTGTAATCATTTTTGACTTAGCAGAGATATAAAATGCCAGATAAGTTTCAGAAATGCCAGTGGGAAACCAGATTCCTTAAAGCAATAAAAATAAACTGCCAGTTAATTTTGTCAAAGGCTTTTCCTGCAATCAGATTTGTAACTAGTCTTAAATTATTGGCTTGCTACTTCTTACAAATAAAACTCTCCTGGGTCAGACAAATTAATGTTACTACATTTTAAAGCCTATTAGCCAGTACTATAGTTACTGTTTTAATATCTCAACATTGGCCTAAGTTTACATAATATGATTTTTACCTAATTTAGGAATAGCAAATAGCAAATAAAAGCTTCATACAAGGATGCTGGAAAGGAGTCTGATTCAAAAATTTCCTATAGAAAGAAATAATCTATAGTTAGTTCTCTGACATCTCCTGCCAGGTTTGCACATTGTAGTAAACAAAACACAGAGCTAAATACAGCCAGTCCCAAAGGAACCAAAAGCTATTAACCAGCGTGTATTCGCAGCCTGATTTTTCTCACCAAACTTAAATTCTCTTGAATTCTGGTTTGCTTTAGTGTTTAACCACTGGCTCTATATAGCCCATAGTTTTAAGTGCATTCCAGACTGTACTCCAACATAAAAAGGAGCCCTCATGACTGCTAAAAGACTGATACTCTAGTATTCAAAAAACAGCATGCTTCCACCTGTGATACAATAGATAGAAGATTTAATAAAGCTTGCAATATTTGAAAGGGTGATATATCAGTACAGTACAATTTACAAATGGATTTATATTTAGATATTTAGTTAGCTTGTATTGAAATCTGTTGTCTCCTTATTGTATAACGTTAGAATGTCACAAAAATAAAGAAAAATAAAAAGGAATATAGAAGATCATTATATAATGAATGATGAATGAATGGATAATTAATGTGTTAGAGCAGCAGTTCTTAACCTGGTGTCCATGGACCTCCTGGAGGCCGCGATGTCCTCACAAAGGGTCTGTAAAGACTTGAAAAGATGTTATAAGCTTTTGTAGTTAGGAAAGAAAGAAAGATGGATTTTCATAAATTGATCTCAAAGAGCAGGAGTTCTTTGCCACTGATAGGCCTAAAAATTTCATTATGGTATCCCAAACAGTTCAAAAATTATGAAAATAACTGTCTGAAAGCAAAAAAAAATGTACTCAGAAATTGCTACTTCAGCGCATGATGACAACATGCAGGTGAATGATGCTGAGTGGCTCCAAATTTGAAGAACTGAGCAACTTTAAATATTTGATGCACTTCAGAATTTTAAATCTTGAGTTAAGTCTTGATAGTTTGTGGCAAGAAAAGATATTTAAAGTGGAGTCCATGGTAAAGAAAAGATTAAGAACTGCTGTGTTAGAAGAAGACATTGCAGGGATGTTCAGTGTGATCTGCTAAGGGACACTTGGCCTGGCAGTAGATAGTAATTAGGGAAATACTTAGAGTCTTTGTAAGTTCATCATTTTTCTTACATTTTGAGAATAATGAAAGAATTAAAGTGCCTCACGCCCTGTACTGATGTGTATATTTATGTACCATCAAGTCATCTGTCAGCTAATGGTGTCCCCATGAATTTCATGGGGTTCTCTTAGGGAAAGAATACTCAGAGGTGATTTTGTCAGTTCCTTCCTCTGAAATATAGCCTATGGCATTTGATCTTTGTAGGTGGTCTCCCATATAAGTACTTTTGATACACTGTCAATAGGCAAATGAGCAATACCTCTTTGACATACCTTTAGTTTTTTTTCCCTGTAGTCCTTCTTCATAATGCTCCAATATTATTTTAGTACACATAGGTTTGGTTACGTAAAATAAGTTAGTCTTTTTTGTGTTTACATTTAATGTGTTCCATTTATTTGTTCTAGATATACTACTTTGTCGTACAGAGCTCCTGAAATGATTAACCTTTATGGAGGAAAGCCAATTACTACTAAGGCAGATATCTGGGTAAGGAAAATGAGACAATTTTACTCTAGATAGTAGTAAGAAAAGATATAGTGAAATAAATGTATTGGAGTAGTGAAAAACATTTGATTAGATCTCTGTTTAGTCACACATAGAGTAGACCTCTTTTCTGGAGCTTAAGTCACGTTGACTTCACGGGGTTTATTTAAATATGACAGTCTGGATTCAAGCTCTGTAGATAAAAATATAATAGCTGACATAGGTGATGACTTCATTCAGTTAAACACAGTGTAAAATAACTTATTTCATTTAATAAAGAACAGTGCTCACTTGTTCAGCCATTTAATCTTGTTCTAGTAACTCAGTTTACAGAAGTGTATGTTTGGGTACAGTCCAGTATTTTGCAGCATGGTGAAGATGGAAGCAGTCTGTTAGTGTTTCGGTTACATATTCACAGTGCGAAAAAAAGTAAGGAAATTGTCTCTATAATCCTTCCATGTGCCAGAAAGTAGCAAAACATTGCTTTTAGGAACCCCTGTTGTAATGAGTAAGGAATACCATGAAAGTTGATGAGAATCTTTCTTATAAATTGCATAAACCAGATAACTGGTTGAAATTAAACAGTCATCAGGTATTAAGTGAGGTTATCAGAATAACAAAGAAGCATCCTTAAACATGCTTTAACGGTTTGATTAATTAGCTTGAAACCTATGATAATTACTGAAATATTAAGTTTTGGTTTCTAAAAAATTTACCAGTTGTATATATAGCCAAATACTGATTTAATACTGATATTAATGTGTTTCTTGCTGGTAATATATTTTACTTCGTAGGCCCTTGGCTGCTTACTATATAAGCTTTGCTTCTTCACACTTCCCTTTGGTGAGAGTCAGGTTGCCATTTGTGATGGAAGCTTTACCATCCCAGACAATTCACGTTACTCCTATGGTATACATTGTTTGATAAGTAAGTATTTGAATCAGATTTGAAATGAAACTTTCTCTAAGGTTGGTGTGTAGGTTGGTATATGGAACCTTTTTCTCTTCAGGTGTTTTGGAGTATGGTTTTCACAAGCATTATCACTGGCCATAGTAGTTGTGGTTTTTGGGAGCTGAAGTTGAAAACATCTAGGGGACAAAATGATGCCCAGCTCTGGTTTAGATCTTACATTCCACTCATATGCAGGACAGATGCCAAAGAATAGAATTGTTGCCATTTCTGTTGTGGGATGTGTCAGTGTGCAATCTTATCTCCAGTACTATGTAATATCTATATGAAGTGTTTGGCTATTGTCATTCAGGCACTTGGAGTGAGATTCTGTAAGTATGCTAATAATACTCAGCTCTTTCTTCGTTACATTTGGATCAGTGAGATTGTGCATGAACTGGATTGGGTTTATACTGGTGGGTTGGATGAGGGGCAGTCCTGATAAATGGGAGGAACTGTGGGTAAGTGGTTTCTGGTTGTGAGAATTAGGGGAGTTACCAGTTCTGGGCTGGTTTTGCCGTTCGCGTGAAGAAGCAAGTTTACAGCTTTTGGCTCTTATTTGATCTGTCACTGTCATTGTAGGCCTAACAACACTCTGTAAATATATGTGTCTCCCAGCTTAGGCTGGTATGCCAGGCCCATTATGGACATGAATAGCTTGACCATTATGAGCTATGTTTAAGAAAGCTTAAAACTCTGCCATTGTAATGCATTCTGTGTGAGGTTGTCCTTTAATGGTTTTCTGGAAGCCATTACTTCCAGGTAGCAAAGTTACTAATGGGGGTGCCTTCTAGCACCTTTTTTTTTTCCTTTCCTGGAAATTCTCTGTAGACTGGTGGCTTGTGGACTGGCACTGGTCCAGGGGCATCACTTTGAGTAGCACTGCTACACAGCATGCATATTATATCTGTGTTAAAGAATCTTCACTGGCTGTCAGTCTGCAACAAAGCTAGGTATTTTGAACTGGGTCTGAAAGACAGTGGAACTAAGTTCGGTGCTGTATCACTATACCCTTTTCAAAGTCATTCAACTTAAACTGTATTTTGTTGGTTCAACCGTAAGGAAGATCTAGTCTTGAAATTACCAAGGCATGAATGAAAGTTGATAGGTGTGTGGTCTTCTGGCAAGATAAAATTGATACAGAGCTTTCCAACTACTGCCATAGCTCAGGGATCTACAGTGGCCCCTCCACTTTCGCAAGGGTTTGGGGTACAGAACCCTCACGAAAGTTGAACAACCATGAACAACTCCCCTCCACCCCAGTGAGCAAGTGAGGGAACGCAGGCATGTACCTTCCTCCTTGAGCTCCCCCTCCCATTCCCTTGCCTTCTGCCTGGACATGTGTGCCTTCCTTCTCCATTCCTGGGCAAAAGACAAGCAAATGGAGCGGGGGCTGCACAATGTGCATGTTACCGTTCCCTCCCCATCCTCCATCTCCCATTCCCTTGCCTTTTGCCTGGACATGTGCACTTTCTCTGTTTATGGGGCTCCCCGCTCCCATTCCCTTGCCTTTTGCTTGGGCATGGAGAAGGAAAGCACACGTGCCTGGGCAAAAGGCAAAGGAATGGGATGGGGAGAATGGGGGGACAGGACACACGCGCCTCACAAATAATCACATTTGTGAAGGTCAAACTGTGAATGTGAAGGGAGGACTGTCTTGGAATTAGTCCAGGTAGCAGCAAAAATTTAACAATCATCCATAGCCAGTACCTCCCCACTCCACAACCTGGTTGCTTATTAGACATAGAAACAGTGAATTCTACGCACAGTAACATTTTGAATAATTTGTTTTAATTGTGTTTTTTAATTCTAAGTTTCTGTTTTCAGCTGCCTATTAGTAACTTAATTTGTTGTAATCCACAGGATACATGCTTGAACCAGATCAAGAACGGAGACCTGATATCTTTCAAGTATCTTATTTTGCCTTTAAACTTGCCAAAAAGGACTGTACATTAACAAACATTAATGTAAGTCACAGTGCTTTTAAATCATTTTAATAAATATTTATCAGCTTAGTCAAAGGAATGGCAGTTCACATTTGACCTTTAAAAATTACTCTTTCTGAACATGCTCAAATGTTTCTCTTGGTGGTGTTACTGAAATACAGAAAATTATCTTCATGTCAGCTGTGAAATATAGTAACATTTGAATATTTTTGTTGATCATATTACACTGCACAATTACCGTAATCTGGGCCTGGACACTTCATCTATTGTGCTTTTTTTCAAGATATTTTGAAATCATTTAATCACTGAATGATTATTCAACAAGTTAACTTCCCCTCGAAAGAGGTTATGCAGAGTGCACATAATTGACCAGATAAATACTGCTAAAGCCACAAACTAAAGAGCTATGTAATTAGATATGCTCAGCAGGGCAATGAACTTGAACTTTTCTCCGATGTAACACACAAAAACCCGGTGTTCAAGCTCAGGATGGTTTCAGAAGCCATAGGTGGGCTTTTAAATTGCCATTGCTGTCACCCCCTGTGAGCAGAAGTGCTAAAAGCATCAGTCACTCTCAGTTGAAAGCACCACTACTTACCTCAGTGTTTCCTCCTCTGTATCCCCTGACCTTCTTGGTGTCTGCCTGTCTTGAGTTCTGTGCAAGGAGATTATGTATGCCAGGTGTGTGTGTAAATTGAATAAAAGAAATAAATATATGCAAGCATGTGAATGAAGCTAGGATCTACTGGGATGTGGGGGAGGCTGAAGTTTCCTGCATACTGGGGATGTAGAACAGCATTCCTGCAGGCATGGGTGCAAGACTTTAGCCATACCCTCATATTTTCCTATAAAACTGGTTGCCCACACAACAGCCTATGCATCTTTTGACCAAAGAGAAGCTGTCCAACCATTAGTTATACTTTGGTCCTACTCGATTATCTGTTACATCTGGGTCCAGCTCTGTGTCTTGCTTTGTATACGAGTACATGCCTTTTGTTCTGGGTCATGTAGACATTAAAATGCAGTTGCCTTCATACTTAAGAAATTGTACTAGGTATAAAGATTCTACCTTTAGATCATCAAGGCTGTCCCATTTAGGTCTGGAAGGAGCTCCTGATCTGCTTATACTGTGTTCTTTTACTAGTCAGTTCATTAAACAAAAAGCACTTCTAGAGTGTTCTGTAGTATCTTCTCTGAGTTAAGGTGGGGGGACTCTTCAGAGATCTAGTTGTACATATTGATTTATATTGCTTTTTCTACTAAACACCACCAAAGAAACAAAACCCCAAAGATCAGTAGTCTGTATAATCTGCCCTATGGGATATATCTGGCCTTTGGAGAAGAGCCAGGGTAGTTTAGTGTTTTGAGTTTGGATGGAGACTTTTGGAGACCATGGTTCCAATCCCTGCTCTTCTATAGAAACCCAGTGGATGTCCTTGGACGAATCATGTTCTCTCAACCTCAGAGAAAAGTGTCAACCCTTCTCTGAATAAATCTTGCCCAGAAAATCCTGTAATAGTTTTGCCTTAGGTCATCATAAGTTGGATAAAATTTGAAGACACACAACAACAGCTAACCTCTGAAACTCCTATCTTATGTGTAGGTGTGTATGTATAGCGTGGTAGAATTGAGGTGCCACGGGCCATCTAGTCTAACCCCTACCAGTGTAGGAAAGCCATTACTAATGTGATGTTCAGCTGAAAAAGTATTTCAGTATGGTGCCCTCTTGTTCAAGGTGCTAGGCAGCCATGACATCTTCCCAGGTACTCAGTTGCATCCTCTGTCTTCCCTAGATTTCTGTTATGGTAGTTCTCTTTGACAGCAGTCAGTGTGTGGCCACTGAAAGTGAAGACTATTCATTGAGATGTTTTGTGTGCCTTTTACCAGTAGGTGTTTTTGTATAAAAAGCCTGAACCTTGTACTTGTGCAAATCTTAAAAGTTCTCAATCTGCTGATGCTTCTTTTTTGTTTGTGGATGGTGTTGTTTGGGCCACATTGTGACATTGTATTCTGAATTGAATTTGCTATTAGTCTATAGGTTTAGCCTTTATTGTTAGTATTTTATTTTACTTTCAAAAATATATTTGATCCAACACACAATAACTTCTTTTCCCAAGAACTCTCCTCTCCCTTCAACACTCCCTGAACCCTTGACAGCTAGTGAGGCTGCTGCTAAGAAAAGCCAAACAAAAGCGAGGTGAGTGGAATTATTTTTTGAAATGTTACGCAGTTTTAGTTTTCTTGGAATATCAAGCACTACAACTTAACTTTTTGGGTTAAAATGGTGACTCTTTAATTGCTTTGCATTCACTTTAAATATGTGATAATGTCATAATCCTTCATTTTAAATCAAAAGTATAAAAATGGGAAGAGTGAATAGCGTGTAGTGCAATTGTTATACATGGTTCTGGAGAAGAGGGTCAACATTCCCAGTTGGGGGAAAATAAAGACAAAATGTGTCATTTTTAAATGGCAAAACCAACTACAGCTAGATAAACCTAGTTTCCAGTTCTGAAAATAGACTGGAAACTCAATCTGAATTGGTGTGCACATCTTCAGTAGATATTGTTGGCCAAAGTTTGCATTGACGTATGTTTGAAACAGTTATTCAATAACTTTATGAAATCAAGCATATGCTATTGAATTGTTAATTAAAACAGCCTCCTATTCGTTTATTCCTTCTACACGTGCTTGCTTTCATGAAAGCATTTATTTTCAGATGAGCATATATTTATGTATTCGGTAAATTTAATACGATAAAGGTAATGTTTTGAATGGCACATAAAAAATTTATCCATTCTGTTGCTTTTGGAGACAGAGGCCATTTCCACACTAGCCTGTTGTGGTGCCATTATTCCACTTTCAACATCCTATGGAATCCCGGGGCTTGCAGTTTAGGGAGGGGCCTCAAAAGCATAGTAGCACTCTAACAGTCTAGTGTGGAAATGGCCAAAGCTGCACAAGCCCCCTCTCGTGGTTCTTGTGCGTTATGAGAAAATATATGAGGTAAAATTGAATACTAAATTGAATACTTGTCTAAATGAGACGAGAATTATAAAGTGGGGCTGTTGAAAGGAAATTATGCTGCTTAATTTAAATTGGTGGCACCAAGTTACTGGGCTCCAAAAACATCTAGTCGTCTACTTTTCCTCCCAACCCTGGAATGTTATTTTTTAAAGAAAATAATGCATTGGTATTGCTTGTCATTTTAAAAAAAATGTGACTTGGTATTTGTTGATAATGACATGTCATTAACATTATTAAAGTTTTAGGATTTTTAATGCTTTTGATATTGCAAATACTTGTAATTTGTAATATCAAATACTTGTACTTTGAAAATACAACCCCCCCAAATTTTCCAGAATGACCTCTCCAAGGTATCTTTTTGAAGTAAGCAGTAAACATTTCTCCTTATACTAAATAAGTACTGATGTTACCAATTATTACATTATTTTTAAAAGTTACAGAATTGTTTGTAACACTTACCCAGCTTCTCTTAAGAGTAAGTGAGCGGTTTGTTCCTTTTTTGCCAGAAGCCTTATGAATAAAAAGCAGACGAATAAACTTAGAGACATATGTTATTTATATGTGATTTGATTTAATAATATATGGCATACTATTATAATTAGATTAATTGGGGGAATATTATCTAAAAAGCAAAAGGATTACAGTATATCTTTGTGAAATGCTGGAAAGCTGAAGTATGGATGAAGTACTCTGTGACTTCATTATCTGTCTGCTTGGTTTCTACCCTAAATGAGGAGGGGTAGGATTCTTCTCTATATCTGGTATAGAAAAGCATTGGGCTGCTGAGAAGGGGTTGAATGCTCTGTCTTCTTCTAGCATAAAAACAAAGCTGGCTGCTGGCAAAGGGACTGATCCTCCTATCTGTCTTCTGACAGCCGGCTTCCTTTCCTGGATTAAAGTCCTAGGAATGTATGGCAGCAAGTTAAGTAGTAAACAACAAGTGTTCTTTACTATTTTTTTCTGAAGTTCAGATGTGATTCATATTGTTCTCATTCTAGAATAACAGACTCCATTGGACCAACAGAAACCTCAATAGCACCACGACAAAGACCAAAGGCCAATACAAGCACTGCCACTTCTAGTGTATTAGCAATCCAGAGCTCAGCAACACCAGTCAAAGTGCCAGTTCCTGGAGATCTTAACAATGGGCAAAAAGGTAATCTTTCACATTAATAGAGTGAATCTCTCACATTAATAGAGTGAATTGAGGGGGAAAAAATCTGTTAAGTACTGAATGAAAAACGAGTATTCTGTCGGCTTAAACAGTTAACAGATACCACCTTTTAATGAAGGATTTGGCTGTTTTAGATGTAAATCTTTCTATACTTTATTGCCTGAGTTTCAACACAATAGGTGGGGGAAGTATTGTCTCCACAGAAAAATATGGTCTCTGGATGTAGTCAGGAGGAGCAATCCACATAGACTAACTAATTTATGAAGTTATAAGAAGTGAAAATGGTTAAAATAGTTTAAAACCATGTAGGTGAACAGTTTTTCAAGAAAGTAGGCCCAAATAGTTTGAGAAAAAGCCATATTTTAACTTAGTGCTGGAATGAAGCCACTGTCAACACCAGTTGAATCTTCAAAGGGAAGACATTCAAGGGGAAGACATTCCACAGTGCCACAGGAGAGAAAGCCCTTTCCTCTGACTTCAGACGGTGTATTGCCCTTGTTCGTGGGACACAAAGGAGGACCCTCTAACAGACTTCATCCTTTGGACAAACATATATAGGGAGATATATGCCAGCTTGAAACTTACGAGGTTTCTTTTGTACCCCTTGAGTTAGAGTGACTGTCATGGTTTAACCAAAGAGAATGGGCAAAATATGTAGATAGAGAAGTATGACAGAAACTAAGTGTTCACCATTTATATGCTAATTGCATCTTGGGTTGGAAAAGTTAATTGTGAAATGTACAGGAAGACTAATGTATTTGGACTTTAGAAAAGCATTGAGCAGCAAATGTGCTTTGAAAATATCGTAGGAGCCTCAAAACCTGGAAATAGTCAAGAGACCGTGTTGTCCCAGGGAACTAATCCAGCCCCACAGCAGAACAGAGTACTACAACAACTACAGCAAGGGGACTGGAGATTACAGCAGTTGCATCACTTACATCACCAGCAGCAACAGCAATTGTTTCAGGATGCATATGTGCAGCAGGTACCAGTGCATTTTGGCTATATAGTAGACCTACTTTTGCATGGGTTGGTGGGTGTGCAAGACACTTGCAAAAGTGAAAAAAAAATGCAAATATCCCCCACCCCCTACCAGAGTGAGCGAGCAAGGGAATGCAGTCTGTGGCCTTTCCTCCCCATGCTCTCCCCCCAGCCTTCTCTGCCTTTCACCTGTCTTTGCCTGGGAAGGGTGAGAGTGCACACATGTGCTTTCCATCTCTGTGCTCTTCTTTGCCTGCCCTGCGTTTGCCTCGTGGGGAAGGAAGGCATGCATGCACCTTGCGAATACAACTTGTAAATGTGGAAGGCTGACTGTATTGTGAGGCAAGTTTTTTTTTTTTACCTCTTCTATTACTTACAAAACCTACAAGCATGTCTTCCTAATATTCAGTTGATGGGTTTTGCTTGTTTTACCAGAAAGCCACCTTTTTATAGTATGGTTTGTGTACTTCCAAAAAGGACCTCATGCACAGATCTTTATGAGGGGTCCAGTTGCCTCAGTCCTCTGTATATAATAACCTCTGTCTGTACATCCACCTCTTCTTCCATCTCTTTCTTATCATGAAAGATTTATTAAAGAGGGAAAGACAAAGTGATTGCATAATACATTTTAATAGTGCTGGAAACTCAGTGTGAAACTACCATTGTTCTTTGTGACATATCTGAATGATCTGGGATACTGGGTAGGAAGAACCTAATCAAGAACTCCTGTTTTGGAAGACAACTGGATTGTGTTTACTCCCTTCCACTTTGTATAAGGTTAAGCAATTAGCTCAAAATATTTTGAATTTTAACTTTAAAGAGCTTAGAAGGGCAGTTTTTTGTTGGAATTTCAGTTGATTAGGTGATATTCATGATTTATCAGAATCTTTCCCTTTTTAAATACAGTATCAACACACAATGCAGCAGAACATGATTCAACAGCAGCTTTTGATGCGCTCTGTGTACCAGCAGCAGCCTCCCTCATCCCCGTATCCTGCCATGGTAAGTGAACTTTGATCACAGAATTTTTCTGCCTAAGTGTGTTTAACTGATAAAGATGATTAGACAGATAAAGAGTAATCATTGGACATTTACAAAATTGACTATGTTAAACAGTTTTATTGTGTTGGTGATATATTTTATTAGTTTGATTTGAATTACTATGTTTATATAGAACTGTTGGTGCTTGCTACAGCAAAGAATTGAAGGAGGAGGCACAACTAATATCATGTAAATAAAATGGAATAAAATGAGTAAACATGTTAACTGGAGTGTCATGTTAAAGGAAAGAGACATGTTATACTTTATTGTGCTAATGTCTTATTGTTCTGGTTTTTGTTTTTGCTTATGAAATAATGAGTGACTACCAGTAGTAAGCTTCTGCCTTATGTATTCTTTAATTATAGAGGCATAATTCAGTAACAGGGGCCCAGTATGGTGCAGTGATTTGAGTACTGGACTAGGAAACCTGGAGGACAGGTTTCGAATCCTGGTTGGCCAAGGAAAACGAAAGGGTGACCTTGGACAAGTCACATTCTGTCAGCCTCAAAGGACAGCAAAGGCAAACCCCCTCTGAATAAATCCTGCCAAGAAAACCCTGTGATAGGTTCAGTTCACCTTAGGGTTGCCATAAGCCAGAAATGACTTGAAGGCATATGACAACAGCAGTTCTGTAATCCTGAAAAATAAATAAAGCAAAATGTTTAAAGGTCTTGAGCAAAACAAATAATACTCAGAGTTTAAGAAAATAACATACCTGACAGAGAAGTCTGTCAATGCCTTGGGTTATTTTGACTTTATCTTACCTCAAGCATCTGAGATAGAGAACATCAATCGGGTGGGTTCTGTTGTGTTTATATCTTGCACGTATAGGCTTTCCATTGGTACTTTGTTGGCTACTGGAAGTATGGAATGGTGAGCTACATGGGCCTTTCATTTGACCTAGCGTGGTTCTTCTTACATTCTTAAGTTGTACAAACTGCTGCTCCTAATTTTAATTTGGGATTCCTGGTGAATTAATAACTTTTCAGTGTGTAACTTTTATAATTAGTGAAAGTAGTTTCTAGAAAATTTCATTTTTAGTATAACATGTAATTAACTGAGTAACCTCTATTTTTATTAAATATACCACACTTCTTAATTATTTCTCTCCCAGCCAACTCAAATTACTGAATGACTATTTCTCTTGTTGTTTAGTAGTGATGTGCATGTATCTGTGTTGTTGCGTTGACTGAGTTCTGCTGTTAAGAGGTTTGATTTCCAAAATTTTGTTCTTTATTCTTATTATGTGAGGCATAATTTTGATGAAGTAGTTAAGAGGATCAGTTTCCAAAAACTAAAATTAAAATTATTGAAGGGTTATATGAGGTACAATGATGATGATTTCCCCCCTTTTCTTCTTCAAGATGCAGCAGTACCAACAAGCCCTACTACAGCAACAGGTCCTTGCGAAGCAGTTGCCGCCACCTAAACATTCTCCTGAATTTCTTGCCTCTCCTCAGGAGTTCTCACCAGCCTTAATGTCTCATTCTAAGTCCTTTCCAGCTCATGTTGGTGCAGCACTGGATACCCATTATTCTACAAATAGGCAAGCATCTTCAATTGATGTTAGTAACAACTGCAAAGATGTGTTTTATAATTGTGCTTCACCTATTTGGCTCTTAATGTCAGTCTGATTTTTGTGGGAAATTCCAGTTGGTAATTGTAGCAGAAACAGGAGTGACTCCTTGTTAATACCTTAAAAGCTAGAACATTTGTTGTAGACTGAACACAGTGAAGCATAGAATAAACATACACTACACACTATATATGAAGTAAACTGGTAGGGAGTGAGATTACAGACAGTGAGATCATAGGGAAATTAAGTACGTGAAATATTGATAGTGACAGTAAATTTAATTCTGCTGCATTTATTGTCAGTACTTGCTGTATTTAAATATGTCCACTTCTAATGCTGCTTCATAGTTAAGTTGATTTTTCTGTGTCATAGACAGTATTTGTTTAATGTGTTTTAAATTATATTAATATCACATTAAGTTTCTCGATTTTTACAGGTCATCTTCCTCTGATGCAGAGTCTGTTTCCAGTTACCAAAAACAGAACATCAGTAACCCTCCTGATATGTCTGGTTGGAATCCATTTGGAGAAGACAATTTCTCCAAGCTAACAGAGGAGGAGCTGTTGGACAGGGAGTTTGACCTCCTGAGATCAAGTAAGGGACATCTGAAGGCTTATTTTGCTTCACAGTAAATAAGAGCTCTTTAGGTACAACTGGCAGTGCCAAAGACTGTTCTGTTCAAGGGCCACACCATCTATTGTAGAAAGAACTCTTTCTGAGCATTTGAGGGCAGAAGTAGGCCAGCTCTATATCTTGTCCTTCTGTCACAAAACTGTGTGCAGTGGAAACTTAATTGTTTAATATTTGTAAAACCAGAATTATCTCTTGAATACTTAGTTTTCTTGAGCATCCAGTGCAAAAAAGAAGAAAAATAACAGGATATTTAACAGTAGAAAACATCACCCAGCTGTTTTCATTGCTTCTCTTCACAGTTTTATCCTCTTGCACACCAGAACAGGAGATTCTGTGGGACTAGAATGCCTTTTGAAAATGCCTGAAAGAGGGGGAATAACCTAGTACATTATGTTAATGTTATGTAATGTCTTTCAGTGGCTTAATGTTAAAGGCTGCTTTATTGTTCTGATACAACATAGTTGAATAAACTCTCTTCAAGTCAAAATCCCAGTGTGTTTACTTCAGATCCCTTGCTCTTCTGCTTGTATTTTTTAAAAACATAGTTTTCATTAAAAAAAATTCTGGATGAAAGGACTAGATGTGGAACAGGATGTAGGTATTGAATTTGGCAAAAAGCAAAGCTCATGCTAATAAAGGACACTTACAATTGATGAAACTCATGATGCATTTCTGTCTTAATTTGAAAATAATGTTATTTTGAAAGACTCAGTGGGCCAGCTTGGATATAATAATCCATCATTTGTGATGAGCTAAAATCTTTATTGTGGACCTTGTGGCCAAAATAATTGTTCACATTTTCATCTTCCTGGAGTTTTGCTATATGTTCTGCATATAGGGGACTACACCCAGCACTTTTGTGAAGGTATTTTTCTGGGAAAATGAAGCTTTTACTCTTCAGAACAAATATTCTGTCAGTCACAGTTCTTGAGTGTACGATTGTTAGTTGTGGTAGGTGCCTTTTTGACTTGATTGGGGTCTTTAGATTTGAACTGAAATGAGCTTAATATGTTGTTGATACTTTAAATATTACACAAGTTTGAAAAGTTGTGTCATTTTACTGCTAACAACTTTATTGTACTGTGTTTCACTATCTGATAATGTGCAATATATGTTATTCTTTATGAATGTGAATTATTTGAAAGAGAGGTGGTTGGTAGATCTCAGTCTTAAAAGAATATTTAGCTATCTTTGATCTAGTAACTTTGTGCCCCCCCCCTCCAATGTTGCTGAACTAGAACTCACTACATTCCTTGCCACTAAGCTGGCTGGCATTCCTGCATTGCTGTCCTACAACATCTGGAAGGCAGCATGATTTCTACCCCTGAGCTAGATGAACAAATTATGACCTTCATTTTCTGAGAAGCTGCATTCAGAAATTCAAGCAATAGCTTTTTATGTTCCTTTTTTTTGTGATGTGATAGAAGATTCCAGAAGATATCCTTAGTAGTGTAGTGTAAGGAATTTTGTATAGGACTCCTGTCAGGCACTTGAAACTATTTGTTTTTAAACTCCATGGTTAACTGATTTTTTGTGGTTAATGCTGAATTGATCTAAGGGGAAGCTAATGTTCTATAAAAAAAACAAAGAGGCAAAAAAGAAAGGGCAGTAGGTCTGGTCACTTATTAAAAACCTAAGTAAGTTTGGGGTGGTAAAGCAGGACTTTGCACTTGTGGGACTTTTGTACTAGTTTTATAGCTTCTCTTGAATGTGTTTACTATGTAATTTTAAAAGTGGTTTCTGTGAAGTTCCCCCAGCCCATACATTTCTGACATAGTCACAGAATGGTTTCCATAAGCCCAGATATTTTTTTAATGTCACGCTAAGAATTTTCTTCTAATGAAAATAAGAAACCTCTGTATCTTGCATGTCTGCTTGTTCTGTACCATGGAGGTTCTAGATGAACAGAATGTTGTAAAATCCCAGCATTTGTGAAGAGCATAGCACCTACTATGTCAGGAAGACCTATGGAGCAAAGGTGAAAGAGGAATGTATATCTGGTAGACAGAGATGTAAATTTTTTGTTTCTAGCAAACTACTTGACATAGTGAGCTGTAGTTTGTGTTAACATGAAATTATCCCCCAAAAATGCATTTCAGCCATCTTGTTATTTTTGTGTGCTGTGCTGCTAGTAATTGTATTAGACTGCAAATCTGTAAAGAGAAAGGCATTTAAACTAACTGACACTAACTTGTGACATGGGACCAGTTGAGGTAACAGAGTCATGAACCATGGCCATCAGCTGGGAAAAACTTCACTTTCTTCTTGCCGACTTCTGTTTTGTCCCTTAAGTTTAACAATCTGAGAAACAGAAGAAAAATATCTGCATGCTTTATTGAAGTTTGGTGGATATGTTGACTGATGTACTTCTAGAAGAAATACTCTTCCTTTCACCTTGTACTGAGGACAGCTTGAGTCTGAAGAAGTCATCCATCATTCTAGCTGCATAAAAATTTCTTCATTATGTGAACTTCCACGGTTTAGTTTGTCTTGCTTAACGCTTTTTTGTGGAGACATTTGACTCAGACCTACAAAGATAAAACAGCAGAATTTCCTACCGTGAATTTTTTAGTGTTTGGATGTATAAAATATGAACCTTTACAAAAGTCTTGGCTGTTAACAAAAGCAAATCTACTTTTGGACTGTTTAATGGTGTATTAATTTAATACAGCATAGTCAGCACGTTGATTGAGTATATACTCCTGTTTGTAAGTTGTGCTGTTAACTCTTAGAATGACAGCTATGCGCATCATGCTTTTCAAAAGCACTTTTCCTTTGAATGTATAAGAGGAACTCTGCTGTATTGCATACTAGTTGATTATTTTTTTCCGTCCTTTCTTTCTTTTAGAAGAAGGAAGATACAGCTAAAGAAATTTAAGCATGGTCTTGCTTTTCTGAAATATAGCTGAGCTGTTTACTGTTTACTGAACTGTTTAAAAAATTTCATAAGGAACATTTTTCTTGCACTATGTTTAAAAAAAGGTTAAAACCTAAAATTAAATTGCGTTGTCACTTACAGTGTATATGCTAATTAAAATAGTTATATTCTGCTGTCTTCATTTATCCCTGGATGCAGTTTCCGTTGAACATTCAGCATTTGTATTTCAAGTACCAAATGATTCCTGTAGATTGTTATGCAGACTAGCTTTCTGTGATCAGTTGTGGCAACTACAAAAAGAAAACATACACTTGGTATAAATTTGGATCCTGGCATTTCTCAGATAACATGGGATAACAATTCTACTGCAGGAAGTGCAAGGGAGGTGATTTTTGTGGGTTCTTCCTTTACTTTTTTCCCTTGAAATGCTGCTCTGGAGGATTGGGGGACTCTGTAACAGTATGAGAAGTGGTACATGTACTGAAGAGTGAGAGGAATTGGTGAAAATGGTTATTCCTGCCCCACAACAGGAGTTGCTGCTGGATTTCAGTGTCTTTCATGAATAAAAGGAACTCTTTGACATAATGAACACTTTAGATTCAACCCAGTGGTTGATCTGGACCTGTTCAACTGGAAGGCAGTCTCCTATCTAGTGCACTCTAAAGAACTATTCCTATGGGCTGGTAGGAACTGTTGCAAGGTGCCATGTGCATGTGGAAGCTTGGGAATCTCAAGAGGGACTGCTGGGAGTTACATTGGGGAGGAGAGGGAAATTGCTGCTGTGGAAAAACCCTTCTGCTCCTGGAAGATCGTATGATCTTGATCAGAATAGAGGAGTCCTTGATCATGTGACTGCTAAAACACTTTAGAAAGTTACTCATTTTTACTTAGTTTCCTGAAAGGAAAGTGTGAAAAAAAACTGGTCCTGGATTCTCAAAGCTTCTCTGAGCGTGCACAGATTCTTGGATTTGCTTTGTATTTGAATTTGAACAGCAGGCTCTTGTGCAATACTAGAGACAAGAGAAGAGTCGTAGCAAAGTGGGAAAAGCCAGTTCACGAAGAGATGTTTAGTTAGTCTGAAAACTTTATAGAACTCTGAGCAGGCTTTGAATGTCTGCAAGCTTTTCCTTGGAGATGCTACATAGTTAGTGGGATTATTGACTGAATCAGATTACTTTGCTCAGTTAAAACTAATTGTGGAAGTTTGGAAAGCAAACTGATTATTTGGATATCCTTGAGCTTTACATCCTCATAGTAAAGGTATCTTCTCTGTGGCTGCTTTATATGTATCCAGCCCTCTGGCTTGCTGAAACCTGAGCAATTTCTGGAATTGGTTTTGGATCTTGCTGTCTGGCCTAATTGAGTTGCTGGATTAGGGGAAGTTTATGCTGAAAAAACCTTGTCTGTCTGTGTCTGCGACCTCCATTTAATTTACTGGGGCTTGTAGGTAGGGTTCTGATATAACTCTGAACTTTTAAAGATCAGATATTAGAAGAGACTTTTAAATACATTTTAATTGGCTTGAAAAAGTGCCATTTTTATTTTACTTTTTTTGTTTTGTTTCATTTTTATTTTTTGCAGACAGGCTCGTGGAGAGGAGAACATCCTCAGATAAGAATGTGGAGACACATTCTGCTCCACAGAACCATCCTCCAGAAGATCCCTTTGGTTCTGTACCTTTCATTTCTCATCCAGGCAAGTTACATTGTGTAACATCAATTATTTTCATGTAAATATATCTTGAAAGAAAAGTGGGTCTGGTTAAATACATAAGTTCTTTCCTGAAGTCAGATTTTGCTGAGAACCATATTAGTTCCTTTCTTCAATATTATGATAATTCCCACTGCATATCTAACCCAACCAGAATCTTACTTCTTTATGCCTGATAACTAACATTTAATATCTGATCAGCGAATTTTAAAAGGCTTTCCTCCTCTGGTAAGTTTACTGGAAAGTTAATTGTGTTAAATTGGTATTTAAAATGTATATATTTTGGTGTTTCTTCTACAGACCCTATACTGAGCAGGTGGTAGTTAGACAAACTGAGAACAAATTTTACTAGTTACACAAACAGAGAATAAATTGTGCTGGTTTCTTTCCTTACTTATAAATGTAGTTGAAGTGTTTCTTAGAGGGAATGGGAAAGATCCTACAAGTTAATAATTTTAAGGGTTGAAACTTGCTAGATTCTTACCCTTATTTCTTGTTTGGTCAGATTCCTGAAATGTAGTCTTTCCTTCGCGTTCACAGATGTGACCTTTGTCAATTTGATTATTCATGAGGGCATGAGTCTCCCCCATTCTCCTGATCCCATTCCCATGCATTTTGCCCTGCCACAGAGAACTCACGCTGAGGCAAAGCGAAAGGGAATGGGGTAGGGGGGAAAGGCTCACGTGAGTTCTGAGCACTGGGGCAAAATGCATAGGAGTGGCAGGGGGGCTCTGGAGAGGGAAAGGAAGGTTCACATGAGCCTTCCCCCACCCCTTCCATTTTGCATGGGAAGGGGAAGCTCTGAAGGGGGAAAGAAAGGTTTTCATGAGCCTTCTCCCACTCCCACTCCCCCACCCCCAATTCCTTTCTGTTTTGCATGGGAATGGGAAGGAGGGAGCCTTAGAAAGCAATGGGAAGGAAAGAGGGAGTGGAGGGGGGGAGTTCTTCGTGGTTTTTCTACTTTTGTGAAGGTTCTGTGCCCCAAATGCTAGCGAAAGTGGAGGGGCCACTGTAGTGGTTTCAGTGAATGAACCTTAATTGCAAAGGTTCAGTGTATTTGAAATAATCCATATGTTCACATTTTTGTTCATGCATTCATTTTTTAAAAAATCTTTAGCTATACCAATCATTCTATGTAGCATGAATCTTTCTTTTCATTGTTCATTGCCAGGATCATATTGCATGTATTACAGTAGATAGCACTATCTGTTAACTGGCTGAACGTCATTATTTCCCGTGCCATTTTCTCCTCTAGACTTCTATAGTAAACTTCCTGTTCCTTTTTCGTATTGGTTTTTTTACTGGATTTCTAAGCTTGCTACTATATTGGTACTTTCTTTCATATTCTCTTACAAACTGTGAAAAGCCTAAGGTTGCCACACAATCCTGATCATACTGAAGTCTCAATGTTTTAAGCTATTCCTTTTCAGTAGTCAGTTTTATTCTGCTGTACTGTTAACTTACACTGTAATTTGACCTTTTTTTATCATTTTCTTTATCGCTGGTTTGTGACATGCATATAATAATACAGGTTATTAGTTTTGACTGCTTGGGCAATTTTGATTTTAGTACCTAATACTTTTCACATCTTTGGTGATCTATATAAACCTCTGCTTAGCTCTATGAAGAGTTTTTGGGAAACCTTAATATTCCTATGTAGCTTAGTCTTATGGGAGTGGACTGGACAAATATGTGTTGCGGGAGGTGTCTCCTGTGGAAAGAGGTTTATATATTTTTTTTAAAGAGAAAAGATTTAAAAGTGTCTGATTATTAAAATAAGTAAGTGGCAGACCTTTCCCTCAGGAAAGGCTAAACTTAAGAAAAATAGCAGAGAGAGATTGTTAATTCAGTGTCAAAACAAAGCGAGTTTTGGGTTGATATTTATATTTGTTTAGAGCAGGGCTGATTGTCATCTGCAGGTGGACTTCCATGGACAGAGATGCTGCAACAGATTTAGTTCTTCTTTCTGGCCCCAAAGAGTGGTGGGCTCACTTCTGGACTCCAAGGACAACCGACATTTGAAAGGAAACTCTGTAGTTGTTCATTTACTGGCCAATATGTTGGTCCATTCTAGTGTTCCTCCTTGCTGTGATCGCCTCTCTGGAGGTAGGACATGCATCATCGCAGCAACCTTTCAGACCACTTCCAGGGACCAAACAATGCAGCAATTGCAGCTTCCTTTTTTAGTAAAATAGCTCTTGTGAAACAGTACTCTTTTCATGATGTCTGAAACACTTCCTTCCTTCTTTTTTTTTAATTATAAAAATGTACATAATCTGCTTGTTTCTTTTGAATGATATGTGTTTTCCAATTTAAATTCTCTAAGGAGGACATCTGAAGAAATGAACTTCAGTACTATGATGTACACTGTGCAACTATTTCCACATGTTTGATTCTTTATTTAATGCGTTTTCTTGCTTTTCATCTGAAAGTGTTCACAGTATTCCTTACCAATGATCAATAACCTGTGATCAATAAAAACAAGACAGCAGTAGGCTAACAATGTAAAAGAGAGAGCACAAAATGAAAAAGGGATGACAAAAGGGAAGGAAAACAAGCAAACTCAGGCATCTATTCTAAAGAGTTACAATGAATAGCTGGAATGGAAGTGATATGGGAGAGGAGCAAAATTGGGCTGACTTTTCAGCAGAGTTGGTAGAATGTCCATGCTTTACATTTATTTTGCTGCTGGAGTCTTCTGGAATGTTTGCTGCTATCTGAAAAAGAATCTTAACAGAGCTGGTTGGTGGTGGAGGGGAACCCTGGTTGAATGCCGTGGAGTGACTTTCCCCTTATCCTTCTGTCTTTGCCAGTCCTCTTAATGAGTGACTTCCCAGTATTTGTACATATTCTGCCAAAGTGTACTGAACACAAAACTCTTCTGGGTTCTCCTGAAGTTAAAGCAATGGCCTGAATCTTGTTGTTAGTTCTGTATAGAGTAGTCCCATGGTCTCTGCTGGATTTACCTGTATGTTGACTTAGCATTTAACCATTGATTCAGTTGAGCTACTTTAGCTGGGACTAACTGATGTGATTCTAGCCGTTACATGTAACATTTGAATTGGATGTAATAGTAAATGGCCCACATCCATGAATTTCTAACTCTGTTCTGAATATTACGCTAATATGAAATGCCAAGTTTAACTTAAAAAAAAAAAAGTACAGCTGCACCATAATATTTTATAACCTGCTCTTCTCCAAATGTGTGACTTAAAACATTTTACAAAAATATAAACTGAAATTCAGCTAGAATGTTTATTTTACAAAAGTCAAAAAACAACAAAACAATTCTATTTAAAAAGCACATAAACAGTTTAAAAAAACATTTAAAACATAAATAAAAGATAAAAACACAGTGCAGCACATTCGGAACACTCTTCTAAACCATAATTAAAACACCAAAGGCCTACCTAGATAAAAACGCCTTTGCCTGCCAGCAGAATGAGAACAGAGGTGGGGGGCAGTCAAATATCCTATGGAAAGGAGTTCCACAGCCTAGGTGCACACATTGAGAAAGTTCTGTCCTTTGTCTTTACCAAAACTACCTGCAATGGTAGTGGGACTAAGAAAAAGGCGTCCTGTGAAGATCTTAAAATACAGGCTGGGTTGTACTGGGAGATAGTCTTTGAGATAGTCTGGACCCAAGCCTTTTAGGATGGTAAAGCTCATAACCAGCTCTCTGAATTGTGCCTGGCAATGGACTGATAGCTATTGAAGCTGCTTCACAACAGCAGGGTTATGGTTTCCCTGTGACCATCCCCAGCCAGCAGCCTAGCCACAGTGTTTTGGACCTGCTGGAGTTTTCAAACAGTTTCCAAAGGACAGTAATCAAAATAAGGTATAATCAAGACTTGTGTCATCATAGCCAAATTTGATATCTCCGGGAGCTGACATAGCTAACACATTAGTGTTTAACTGTAAGAAAACACTCCTGTCCACTGCTGAAATCTGGGTATCCTGGTTTACATCAGGAGTATACCCAGGCTGCAAACCTGAGAGTTCAGGGGGAGCTTAGCCCCCCATCCAGCACAGGCTGAATCCCTGTTCCCTGATCTGTGCTATGACTGACAGGAAGCTCCTCTGTCTTGTCTGGATTAAGTTTCATTTTGTTCACTGTAATCCAGTCCATTACTGACACCAGACAGTGGTGAAGTGCTGAAACAGCTTCCTTGGAGTCTGGTGGGAAAGAGAAGTAGAGTTGAGTATCATCAACATACTGGGAACACTGAACTTCAAAACTCTACATGACCTGTTTTGGCGGTTTCTTATAAACAGCATGGGAGACACAACTCAACCCTGAAGTACCCCACAGGCCAGTGGCCAGGATATTAAACAAGCATCCCTTGGCACTCTCTTCTGAGTCAGCCCACCCCCCAAGAAGAACTGGAACATCTGTAAAACAGTGTCCCCAAGTCCCATGCCAGTGAGGTGGCTCAGAAGAATGCCATGGTTGATAGGATTGCAGGCTGCTGAAAAGTCAAAACAGAACCAACAGGGAAACACTTTCAGTCCAATTCCCAGCATAGGTCATCTACTAAGGTGATAAAAGCTATCTTCATCCCAGAGGCATGTCTGAAGCCAGATTGAAATGAGCCAGTTTCATCCAGGAAGTGCGGGGCTACCACATGCTAGAACTTTGCCCCAGAAAGGGATATTGGAACTGGCTAATAATTCTCCAGTATGGTAAGGATTAGGAAGCGTTTTTTCAATAATGTCCTCACTGTAGCCTCTTTTTAGGCAGGATGGAAACATGCCTTCCTGCAGTGAGGCTTGCGCTGTTCCAGTTACCTACTCTGTCAGTTCCCTTCTAGCTGCTTTTAAGAAGCAGGAAGGGCATGGATCAAGTACACATTTGGTGCTTTCTCATTTCCAGGGATCCTGCTCACATCCCCAAGTTGCACTAATTGAGACATACCTAATAATATAGAACAAGCAGGAACCAAGATTATATCTACTGGACAGAGACAAATGTAAGATCCTGCACTTAGGCAGAAAAAATGAAATGCACAAATACAGGATGGGGGACACGTGGCTGGTTAGCAGTACATGTGAAAGGGATCTAGGAATCTTGGTAGATCACAAGCTGAACATGAGTCAGCAGTGTGATGTGGCGGCCAAGAAAGCTAACGCGATTCTTGGTTGCATCAATAGGAGTATGGTGTCTAGATTGAGGGAGGCAATGTTAGCACTCTATTCTGCATTGGTTAGACCTCATTTGGAATACTGTGTCCAATTCTGGGCACCTCAATTCAAGAAGGACATCAACAAGCTGGAACGTGTCCAGAGGAGGGTGACCAAAATGGTGAAGGGTCTAGAAACCATGCCCTGTGAGGAATGGCTTAGGGAGCTGGGTATGCTTAGTGTGCAGAAGAGAAGGTTAAGAAGGGACATGATAGCCATGTTTAAATATTTGAAGGGATGTCATATTGAGGAGGGAGTGGGCTTTTCTGCTGCTCCGGAGACTAGGACAAGGAGCAATGGATTCAAGCTGCAGGAAAGGAGATTCTCGCGATGACAGGAGGATCAATCCACTACACATGGGTTGTGATCCTCGCACCAGCCGGTGCAGGAGCCGTCCTCGTACCAACAGTAAAAAACTGTTTAACTGCTCCAGTCCCTCTCCGGTCAGTTCTTTTTAATTCTGCGAACCAGCTAGGTGCATTTCTGTCCCTCTCCGGTTGTCAGACATTAGATTATTTTGCTGAGAGGTACAGGACTGGGTAGTAGGGGAAAAAAAAATACACACACACACACACACACACACACACACATATACATACTGGAGGTGAATTAAAATGTCTGCAGAGAAAAATTTGAGCACTCATGGAGCAGCAGCAGATGAGTTTGAAGTACTGCAGATCAGCAGGGCTTGGACAAAGACAGGCACCATTCCATGCAGAAAACCGCTAATCAGTGGGTCACGGATGATGGCTTTGGTGGATCTACCAATAGACTCAAACCGCAGAGGGTGCCGGAGGAGGATCACTCGGCAGACTTAAGAAAAATATTCTTAAGAAAAATATTCTTAAGTTCCAGTGAGAGTGAGGCAGACGAAATAACGGAATGCAGCAGGCAAACAGCCACAGAGAGTAAAAAGATAAGTGTAAAGGAAAAAGGTGTGACGGAAAAGAAGGTAAAAAAGGCTGACAAGTCTGGGAGCGGCAAAAAGCTCCCGAAGGTGCCAGCGGTGGCACAAAAACTTACAGTGGAGAGTTCCGGGTGCCATCTTGAAAACAGTCATTCTAAGGTGGCGTCGTGTGCTCCAAGCAGGGCCTCAGAGGCTTCTGAGGGAGGCGCAAGAGGCGGAGCTATGGCTCAGGTGACCACTGACAATGACCCAATCACAGGGGGCGGCGTGGCACCAGAAAGGGCGTCGTCGTCTTCCGTTACGGAGCAGCGCTCAGCCCAGTCCACTAACTCACTCTTTGAACAATTGAAGCTAACGCCAGAGTTCAAACACTTCCTATCCAGTTGGTTAGAAACTGCCCCGTTTGGAGTTATGAGACGGAGGGCGAGATATGTGAGTCGCAGTGGCCCTCACGAAGTGACCTGCGACCGAACTCCAGAGATGAGTATAAGGGGGAATTGTATCAATTTATTAATGAGGCTGTACGCGCACAGTTTCAAGCGTTTTTAAATTGTCTGCTGCAACCAATGAATTTCAGTAACAGTGATTTACAGAACCAAATAGCAATGTGCAGTTTAATGAATTTATTTAAAACAAATTTACAGAATCAATTTCCAGTTTTTAATCCAGTGAGTTTACAGATGAGGCCCAGAGTGCATGAATTTGACATGGCGGAAAATGTAACTAGCCAGCCACCAGCAAAGAAAAGGAGAGTAGAACAGGAGGAAAATCCAAGTATTAGCAATATTAGGAGCAGTAGCAACAAGCAAGATTCTACAGCTAAGAAAGACAAGAATAGCAAGGATGAGGAAGTGTTACCAGAACAGAGAAATTTAAAAAGAGTAATGCAGCATGAAGTAGAAGACGGTGAGGAAGAGATTGAGCCACAGGAGGAGATTGTAGATATGGAGGAAAAGGATTTTATGTGCACTGATGATGAAGAGGAGGAGAAGATAGACTCTGATGGGATGTTTGAAGTGGAGATTTTCAGGAGTACTTTGCGGAGAGTGTTGCAAACATTGGGATTGGACATCTATAAGGAACAGGATGGTGACATTGGTAGTAAAGAGAGTAAGCTAGCTTCTGTTATTAGAAAGAAAGAGGCTAGAGGCATGGAAATGCCAAATGCTAGATTTTTTCAAGGATGTGATACTTAGTGAGTGGTCCTCTCAGTGGGGTTCTAAGAAACTGTTATCTTATTCTCAAAGATTATACGCCTTTGTAAAGACAGAGGTAGAATTTGTTAAAGTGCCCCCAGTGGACGCCTCGATTACAGGGTTGGTTTCGGGGGCAATTGTCCCCAGGGAGGGGGACACACAAGTGAAAGAAGTAGACGAGAGAAGAGCGGAAACATCTTTGAAGAAAGCGCACGAGGCGGCATCTTTAGCAATCAAAGCTTCAGTGGCTGCTTCTATGTTTGCAAGAGCGGGAGTTCTCTGGTCTCAGAATATCTTAGATTCCCAAGATTTAAGCATGCAGGAATTATTAAAGGCTGTAAAGAGAATTCAGAGAGTGCTAAAATATGTGGCGGATGCTGGTCATGATGCTGCTGCGTTTGCAGCAAGAAATATAAATTTGTTAACAATAGCACAGCACACCTTGTGGTTGAGGCACTGGTAGGCAGACCAGAAATCTCTCAATAATCTTCGTCCCTTTTCAGGGAGAGTTGCTGTTTGGAGAGAAAGCATTAGAGAAGGTCTTAGTAGAGACCAAAGAGAAAAAGCAGGTGATGCCCACTCTGCAAAAGAAAAAGGTGGATAGGAGAAATTTTCAGGGATCTAACTACTCCTTTCATGGGGGAAGATCGTATAGCTTCTCCGGAAGAGGATCCGAGTTTAGATCGGGTAGATATCAGTGGAATAGACAAAGGCCACAATTCAATAGACAATTGCAGTATCCCAGACACGGACAAGGGAAGTTTGAAATACTTCTAAGCGAGGTAAATCTCAATACTGACTATCAAAACCAGACAGTGGGGGGAAGACTTCTGGCTTTCGGACACAGATGGTCTCAAATAACATCAGATCGCTGGGTCTTGAAGGTAGTAACTCAGGGATACAAAATATGTTTCCATTTGAGGCTGAAAGACAGATTTCTCCCATCTCCAGTTTCAAAGGACAAGAGCAAACAGCGGATTGTTCAACAGGAAATTCTCCACTTGTTGCAGATAGGTGCGATAGAGAGGGTTCCAGAACACCAGAAGTTCTTAGGAGTTTACATTTTTTGTGGTTCCCAAGCCCAATGGCAAGTACAGACTGGTATTGAATCTAAGGTGCCTCAACACTTTTGTAGAATACAGGAAGTTCAAGACGGAAACTCTACAGACAATCAAAGAAAATTTGTCTATGGGGGATTACATGGCGTCCATAGACCTCAAGGAGCCATATTTGCATGTCCCCATGACCGAAGAGGACAGGAGATACCTGAGATTCCATTACCAGGCTTGCCAGTATCAGTTCAAGGAGCTGCCTTTCGGCTTGGCATCAGCACCTCGGGTGTTCACAAAGGTGCTGATTCTACTGATAGCTTTCCTCCGGGTACAAGGCGTACAGCTGTACCCATATCTGGACGATATCTTGCTGAAAGCGAACTCAAGAGGTCAGGTTGAGGAAAGATGTAGAGTTAACAATCCAAACACTGATGGACTATGGTTTCCTTCTCAACTTCGAGAAGAGCATACTGAGTCCAACTATGGTGCTCACACATTTAGGAGCATAGATAGACACCTTGAAAGGGCGGTTATACCTTTCACAGGGCAGGTTAGTGAAACTGAGGCAGGAAACACACAAGTTGTGGCAGTGCAAGTCAGCAGACCTGATGCAGCTTGCAAAGGTTATGGGGATACTGATTATCTGCAACTGTCAGGGATTCCAGGCAAGGAACCCTGGGAAAATGATCAGCCCACTGCAAAGATGCTGCATCATGCTCCAGCTGTGGGTGATTGCAAGGTTGCATCAGAAACTGGGGTCGTGTGCAGAAGGTAGAGGGAGGTGTGCAAACCTCTACCTGATTGGTTGTAAATTTGTATATAAGAAAGCAATCCCCAGTATGTATTTTGTCTGTTGACCAAACCGGTGTCTGGCGCAAGCCTTTGTCTGTCTGTTCCATGTTGTGTACATATCGGAACGTTGCTACAAGATAAAGTGCCTTCTGTTTGGAAGAAACTCCTCCGTGTGTGAGTATCCTTACTGGGGAACAAGGCTGCTGCTGTTGGCTCGCTGCCTGTGGTTATTCCGCTGCATCTCTGTGGGGCTGAAACTCCTATCATCCCCCAACAGCAACATGGTGCAGTGGGGAAGTTTTCATGCAAAGCCTCTGCAGAGGCTGCTGCTGAGGCACCAATTGGCAATATCAGTAAAGAGGCATTACAAGGTGGTCTTGCCAGAACAAGTGCAGACTGAACTTTCCTGGTGGTTGAAGGAAAAGAAAGTGGCTTCAGGAGTTCCCATTCACATTTAGAGCGAGGTCCATGTAACAACAGATGCCAGTCTCCGTGGATGGGGAGCTCACTGCGAGGGGTACTCAGTGTAAGGCATTTGGACGTTTTCAGACAAGCTGCACAACATAAACTACCTAGAGTTGAAAGCCGTTCGTTTGGTGCTGCAGTGGTTTCTGCGGTTGGTAAAAGATCAGCATGTGAAGATATTCATGGACAATATGACTGTCAAAGCATACATTTGCAAACAGGGCAGTTTACATTCAGTGCCCTTGGTATTGGAATCGACCAGGTTGTTCCAGTGGGCCGAGAGACATTTAAGATCAATCATGGCAGTGCATGTGAAGGGAGAGTTGAATGTTCGAGCTGACTACTTAAGCAGGAATTGGCTGCACCTGGGAGAATGGTCTCTCAACGCGGAGGCGTTCCGCAGCTTGATCGGTGTTTTTGGTCTGCTACAAGTGGACTTGTTTGTTTCTGGTGGAAATACCAAGTTAAAAAGGTATTTCTCCATCGATGGAAGCAAAGATGCGGAAGCACACGACGCGTTGTCAGTGACATGGCCTCTGGGGATGCATTACGCATTTCCCCCAATACGAATTGTCCAGAAAGTTCTGTCAAAGATCCGCATGGATAAGGCGTCAGTGATTTTAATAGCACCGTACTGGCCAAAGAGACCTTGGTTTCTGATGCTGTTGCGAATGGCACAAGCACCACCGTGGAGATTGCCCTTGAGAGCGGGATTGCTCACCCAGGGCTTGGTGTGCCATCCAGATCCTGGCTGGTTGAGTCCGGCAGCATGGAAATTGAACAGAAATTCCTAGCATGGCAGGGATATGCTGACAACGTGGTTAAGACTATATTGGGGTCCCGCAGAGAGGCCACTCAGAGGAAATACGATAGAACCTGGAAGGTCTTTCAGAGGTGGTGCAATGAGAACAAGGTTAATGTAGCGGAGCTGGATGTCTCACATGTCTTACACTTTCTGCAAGATGGTTTGGAGAAGGGTTTATGCCCCAACACCTTAAAAAGACAGGTGGTGGCGTTGTCAGCTTTTCTGACTTTGGATGGCGAGTCCTACTCAAAACATCCTCATATCAGGAGATTTCTGAGAGGTGCAACTTTGACGTCGTTTCCAACCAGGTACAGGTTTCCGACCTGGGATTTGAACCTGGTGCTGAATGCTTTAACGACGGCACCATTTGAGCCGCTATGGGATTCATTGTTGAGACTGCTCTCTTTCAGAACTACCTTTCTTCTCGTGGTCACTTTGGCCAGAAGAGTATCAGAGTTGGCGGCTCTGTCTGTGAGTGAACATTTGTGCAAATTTGAGCAGGACAAGCTGACTCTGGGCTTTGATCCTTCCTTCTTGCCGAAGCATGTGCCATCAACATCTCGGCGGGATGAGATTCATTTTCCAACTTTCTGTCTGAAGCCAATGCACCCACTTGAAGAAAAGTGGCATACTTTGGACGTGAGAAGAGTAATGAAGGCCTACATTAAAAGAACAAAGTATTTCAGACGGACTGATTCATTCCTACTGTCCTTTCAGCCAAAGACTTTTGGTCAGCGGGCCAGCAAATCTGTCATTGCTGGTTGGATCAAAGCCTGCATATTTCTTTGTTATGATCATGCACAGAAGCCGTGTCCGGCAAATGTATGGCTGCATTCCACTAGATCTATAGCAACTTTAGTGGCATACGCCTCGTCGTGCTCTTGGAAGAAGTGTGCAGTGCAGTCGGGTGGAAAGAGTCAGCAACTTTTATTAAACATTACAAGCTGGACAAATATAAATCTGCACAGGCAGCTTTTGGGCACCGGGTTTTGCAGGCAGTGTTGTAGATCTATACCCATCCATAGAACAGTTTGGGAAGATCCCATGTGTAGTGGATTGATCCTCCTGTTATCCTGAGAATGAAGAGCTGATACTTACGTGAACGGTCATTCTGGGATGACAGGAGATGCAATCCATGCCCACCACTATGTTGAGAAAATGGACTTAGAAGAGTGTGGTGGAGGACCAGGGATTTATTAACTTATTCCGCTAGGGAAAGAGAACTGACCGGAGACGGACTGGAGTGGTTAAATGGTTTTTTACTGTTGGCATGAGGACGGCTCCTGCATCGGCTGGCGCGAGGATCACAACCCATGTGTAGTGGATTGCATCTCCTGTCATCCCAGAATGACCGTTCACATAAGTACCAACTCTTCATTCCACCTGAACCTCAGGAAGAACTTCCTAACTTTCAGAGCTGTCCAGCAGTGGCATATGCTACCTTGTCGTGTGGTAGAGTCGTCTTCTTTGGAGGTTCTTAAGCAGAGGCTGGATGGCCATCTGTTGGGAGCGCTTTGATGTGTGTTCCTGCATGGCAAGGGGTTGGACTGGATGGCCCCTGTGGTCTGTTCCAACTCTATGATTCTATGATTCTGTGTATGAGCTATGGCATCCAAGTCAGAGCAGATCCAAGTGATTTTTCTGCAAAGTGCTGTGCAGATTCTTCACAGTCGGCTTCCAAGTGAGATACATGGTGATCTTACGGGGCAGAGCGTAAAAAGCCCCCAACAACTTTTTGATTCATGTCATTGATAGTTTTCTGCAAGTGGATGTCTATACCTAACTTTGCAGATTTTGATCTAAGATTTACTACAGTGCTGCTGCAAAACATAAAAAGTAATGGGTAAAGTGGCACCTTAGGTAGAGGCAAGGTAGTTTGCAATTTAACAAGAACTCAGAGGAAGGATTTCTGAACAGATTTTTATTTGAATACCTTGCATAAATGAACCACATGGAAAGAAAATTTAAATGTCTAGTTCTGCGTGAAGAATACTATTACATTGTATAGAAAAAGTTTTTCCATTTCATATATTTGCCATCTCTATAGTGTGTTTCATTTCACTTTCTATTTCTGCTGGAAAGAGAAATGATTTTCTCTTACTGTTCCTAGTTGATGATGGGTGTGTTCTTTATCAGTGTATGGAAGCTTAGAATTCAGGAGGTTGCCCTTGTGTGAATGTCACAAGTTTAAGGTAAAGGGGTATGGAATAAAAAAAAAAGAGAATAACCCAGGTTTTGTCCGTCTCAAAATAACGTCAGTAAGCAGCCTCCAAATCCATCACAGTGTGACATCTGCTACTCTGCCTGTTGCCAAAGACTAGTGCAGATTTAGTTGATGTTTCTCAGCAATCCATGGAGCTGACATGTGGCAAATTGCTGGGAAATGATGATGGCAGTATGTTACCAATTCAGAAGGAGCTTTAAAATGGCTATGCTTCTGCTTTCTCCCAGCCCCTGAAATGATGAACTAGCAGAAGGCATGTAATTACTTCAGTTGTTGCAAGCCATTCATCCTCTTATAATCGGATGTCTACAAAAGAACAGCAGAATAGAATTTTTTCTTGAAGATTGAGATCTTATGATTAAAGATGTTCTACCTGCATTGGATTTCAGGGCAGAACAATAGCCTTATACGAGAAGCAAACATGATTAGAAGTGATGTAATCTGCACAGTACATTGCAAGCAGATGTTATACCACAAAGTTCTTCAGCTCTTCATAAATTTGGATTTGAAATGTTCATTGCAGCGCTTTAGAGATTGCTTCAATCAAATCTTTTTTTTCCATGTTGATCTTAAAGCGCCTTTTTACAACATTATTATGGTATTAATTTACAAGTGAACTTGAGATTTCTCTCTCTTGGGCATTTTTCCAGTGTAACCATTTAAAATGAAATATGGATTTATTTGGTGGAGAAGCTGAATTGGGTTTAGAAAGCTTTAATGCTTTCTGTGGGGGAACACATTTTTAAAATAGCATTTTATCATTAGTAATATTGAGCTGCTACACGTTGGAAAAGGTTAATGTGGTGCTCATATAGAAATTAAGTTAGAAGTAACTGTTGTCCCTGTGGAGTTTTGCAAAGATCCCAAAACCAAATAAATGACTCCTAAGGTGTGTGGAAAACAGAAATACCTGCAGGTTGCTACATGACTTCTCAGCTGAAATCCTCTTAAGCAAGCACAACATCCAGATGGATTGCATGTAATGAGGAAGAACTGCTTTGCCGTATATCATCAGTGGTTTCTTAAATATATTAAAATAGAAATACATGTTTGCAATTTCAACATATGCAGATAGACAAAAGAATACTCTCACTTGTTCTTTCAAAACTCATGTTTGAACAAAAATGTTGTGTTACTCATGCAAACGGATTAAGCTTTTAATCTTACAAAATAATCACATCCATGTAAACAATTACACCATCCTAGCAAATGTTGGAAATGACAGGATTTAGATGACATAGCTTCCCAAAGTTATGCATTATGGTTATTCCTTTGGGAAATCTACATCACATCAAGAGAGCAAATCCACATTTTAATTTGACCGTAAAATCAAATACACTAAACTGAGAAGAACCTAACACTACCAGCGAACCTGAAGCAGACTGAAACTGGAATCACCTCATGTTTCCATTCATTCCAACTGTTTATCTTAAAATTTGGGTACAGATGTTTGGAAGTATTTTGGGGGCAGTGGAGCAAAAAAGTGTACTGCAGTCCTCCACTTGAACAATTTATAAACATTTTAATAGTATTTTAAATTTTTTTTTATAGATTATCGCACTATCATTTTTACTGTCAGGCATGTGGTGTTAAAAAGGTGACAAGAAAGAAAGATACTTGGGAGGCTGGAGGAAGAAAATTAACCTAGATGCCATTTCTTATTGGCTGGGGCAAAAAGAGCAGCCAGCACCAAATGAGATGGTCTTTTTCCAGTAGCTTATGATTGCCACAAAATCACTAAGGAGTTAAACATCTCTGTGTTTGGTTTGCCAGGCTGGATCGTGGCTTTGATGGGTCCTTTTATGTATTCATACTGGTTAAAAACTCACACCATTTCCACACTAAACTGTTATAGTTATAGACTGTTATAACCCCTCCCTAAACTGCAAACCCCAGGATTCCATAGGATGTTGAAAGTGGAATAATAGCAATATAATAGTCGAGTTTGGAAATGGCTCTAGATTAGGACTTACACATTTACACAAATGGAGGAGTAATCAGTGACTTGAAGCTATTCAGGAGATTTCAGATTAATTGGTGTCAGGTTAAAATCAGGAGATGTACTTCAGGTATTAACAAAAGGGAGTGATGTAAACATGGAGGTGGCTTGTTTGCTGTGATGAAGGTTTGTGCGAAGTGAGACAAGCTGGTGAATGCTGACTCATGGTAGATACGATTCAACAGAACAAATGAGACTTTCAATTCCAAATATAGCAGCTAAATTTGTTGCGGGCCTCCCCCAAAGACAATCAGATTGGAAGGGATTTTGGAGAGAAACCCTAGTCCAACCTCCTGCTCAAAGGAGGCTCTGCAGTGCAGGATGCAGTAAAAGCATTCTTGAGAGAGGTAGCTGTACAGGAGACCCCACCATCTCCTGAGGCATTGTCCAAGAGGTATCACTTGTAAGTTTCCTCTAATGTTTTTGTAACATTTAATTGTTGTATTCCTGTTTTCTGGAACTACAGCTTTGTCTTCTTTGTTACTGCCTTTCAGATGTTTGAAGATTGCTGTCATGTCTTTCCTTAAATCTTTCTTCTCTTAATCTTCCTGTTAGGACTTCCCTTCCACCTTTCTGATTCTGGATCTGCTCAAATACATCAATACCAGTTGTAAAATGTGTCACACAAAAATATGCTGCACTTTATATGGTATAATGCAGAGTAGAGAAGAACCGTTTACTTCCTGTGACCAGGAAATTGCATTTTTATTGATGCAGCCTGAGATTATACCAGTTTTCTTTTCCAGAGCTTGGAAATGGCAGACTGCGGATACTTCAGTGACTGAATTGACAAATGCAGTTACCAGATACTCCACACTTTTTTTGTGTGTGGCATGTGTGTGTGTTAAAATTTACATTTCAAATTTGCATTACAAAGCTGATAATAACACATTACTGCTTAGGCTATCTGATGTGGGGGACTGGCAACTAGTTTTTTTTTCATTGTGTCAGGAACTGGCACAGTATTTGTGCTCATTGGCTCCCTTTACTTTTTTTTCCTGGAAACTTGTCAGGGACTGGCATCTGTCCAAGGACCACTGCTTTGAGTACCGTTGATATAATGCATTCAGGTATCAGTACTCCTCTGAGGGGGTGTAATAAGTAATGCTTTTAAGTTACGTTCATAGATTTTAAGAGCATTTTACACGCATTTTGAGTGGGATTTTTCAGCTTTTGTATCATTCTCTTACCTTGCTGATGTATGATTTTTTAAAAATGACTAGTGCCATAACCCAGTGCTGAAGTTTTTTGGTTACAATAGCAACAACAAATTACTTTTGGGGGGCTTTAAAAGAGTTCCATAAATGGTTTTTAAAAAGTAACATTTCCAAACTCTGAGTTTGATTAGTTGGAACTAATCAACAAGATTTTAGTCACAGATTTCTGGAGGATTGTCAGGAAGATATTTAAAATATTTAAGGAGGAAACATGCATATTCTGTCACTTTTACTACATTTGGGAAAATGCAGGATGGTTTTGTTTTCCTGCCTGACTGTGAGCTTTCCAGAAGAATTTGGCTGCCCATTGTAGACAATGGACTTTTAGTCTGATTCAGTCAGGTATTTTATTTATACACATTTTTTTACAAGCCGAATATTCTAGGATTTTTGAAATTGTAGCCACCATCATTTGTAGATCCCACAGTACAGACAGTTGTAGAAATCATTGCATGGGAGAACTCTAATCTGATTTGCCTTCAATTTATTCTTGAGTCTGGCCATATTGTCATTCAAGAAGATATAGTCCAACCCAGTGCATAACAAAGATAAATTTTTATGTGTTTAATGAAATGGTAAGATGTAACTGAAGTTATTGTATTCTTCATCCTTGTAGGTTCTCCAAGAAATGAAATTAATAACTCCGCCTGCAATCCAGAAAACAAGACAAGGAGACCAACCAAAAATGAGAGGTCAAACCAAGTTGCTGAAGACTGTGAACCTGGGAAGAAGTTGACAGAGCGACATACAAAAAAAGGAAGTGATGAATCAGAAAGTGACTTTGAATCAGACCCTCCTTCTCCTAAGAGCAGTGAAGAAGAGGAAGAACAAGAGGATGAAGAAGTTTTGCAGGGTGAGCATGGAGATTTCATTGATGACAATGACACTGAACCAGAGAACTTTGGCCAGCACCCTCTACTCATGGATTCTGAGGAAGACGCAGAAGATGATGACAAGCAAAGTTCTGATTCAGATTCTGGTCATGTTAGGCCTGTAGAGGAGGTGCCTGGCAGTAGGTACAGAGAAGGAGGTGGAAGTGTTGAGATCAAGGAGTCTATTTTACAGTGTTCTGTGTTGTCTGAGCTGCCAGGTGCAGTGGCCAAGGTGAGCCCCAAACAAGAGTTTGATGTTTTTGGAGCAGTTCCATTCTTTCCTCTTCAGACTCAAGAGCCTAAACAAAAAGAGGGCAAAGATTTCTCTCAAGCTGCTTTTTCAGGCTTAGAACAAGATCAAGATGAGTTTGATGTCTTCACCAAAGCCCCATTCAGCAGGAAAATATCTCAGCAAGATGATTTGATTTCAAGTTCTGGAAACCAACCTTCTCTTGTATCTCCCAAAACTGTGGATGTTTTTGGATGTATCCCATTCCACCCTCTCTCCATTCCAAAGAACAATGAGAGCAAAGAGGATCTCTTTGGGCTTATTCCATTTGAGGAGATAGCAGGGAGTCAGCAGCAGAAAGTGAAACAGCAGCAACGGAATCTGCAAAAACTCTCTTCTCGCCAGAGACGCATGAAACAGGAGGGATCAAAGACCAATGGAAAGCGCCATCATGGCACTCCAACTAGCACTAAGAAGACTTTGAAGCCTAGTTATCGTACACCTGAAAGAGTTCGAAGGCACAAAAAAGCTGGTCGTCGGGATTCCCAGAGCAGCAATGAGTTTTTGACTATCTCTGATTCCAAGGAAAACATAAGTATCACTCTGGCAGATAATAAAGATAGAGTCAGCTCTTTGCAAACAGATGATGCTCTTCTGGATCCCTTTGGAGCCAAGCCTTTCCACCCCACAGAATTGGTGCGTCACCCTCAGCATCAAGGATTGGGTGATAACCGTGGGGATCACAATGCGGTAGTTCCTGGTAGACCTAGACAGGGTTCGCTGCTTGGCAGTATTCAGTCTGGCGATGGTCTAAAACTAACAGATGATTTTGGGGCAGTTCCTTTTACAGAACTTGTGCCCAGTATGGCATCACAACAAGGCCAGCAACAGGCAGTAGAGTTAGACCCATTTGGAGCTGCTCCATTTCCTTCTAAACAGTAGATTCTTGAAGAGGTATCTCTGAATTACTTAATTTGGATTATACAACCCACCACCACAATAACCATCTGGTTGAACTGAGAGGAAACTATATTTTTAAAAGTACAACATAATTCATTTTCAGTAATGACTAGTGTCTCGGACTTTAAAATCTATCTTGTTAAGCATACAATATTGCTGTGGTGAAGGGTGAAAATTTTCAATAAGAACAGATTTTTCAAAAGAAATTAGAAGCTAGTTTTTATGGCTATTGCCCATTCATCCGCAACTATTACATCCTTCCTGTGGTGCAGTTACGCTTTAACAAATAGATGGGAAGATCTGATTTGTGTACCGTTAAGTGATCTGATTGGAGAGGATCCATCAATACCGACTTGAGAAAATGCCTAAATAAGAAGCCAGGTTAATTTGGAACTGCTTTACTTTGCTTGTTCTGAAGTTTTATTCCCTCTTAAACATTCTGGAGCAAGAGTTTGCTGGCTTGAGATTGATTCCAAAACATATATGAAGAAACCCAGATTTTTCTGTATATGTATGCCAGAACTCTGCTTTTTTCAGTAAGTGCCATTAACCTGAAACAGGGACAACTTAATTCTTATGAGTCCAAGAACTTGGTAGAGTAAATTGGGAATGTTGACAGGAAATTACAGTACATGACTGGATTTACACAGTCCATTTCAGAAGAGAGCATCATTTATTTGCATGTAGTATCTGAGAAGATAGGGCAAACAGAAGCCAGAAAACTTACAGCAAGTTCAGACCTGTAAAGATTTTAAGTGTGATTTTTACCCACTGTCTAGTTCATTTAACTGGGCTTTTGTATTACAGATAATACCCTAAAAGTGTTTTATAATCCCTCTCCAAAATGTTCTCACTTAATATTTTTGAAAGCATTCTCTTGCAATGTTATATTTCTAAGAGTTCAGGAAAAATATCCTGAGCTCTAAAAAAACTTGTAACTTGAATTCAGGCGGTTTCAGCAAAGAGGTATAAAACCAGAGGCTTTAAAAAAAAAGTAATGCTGATTTGAGTGTGCTACCAGTAAACTGCATAGAAACCACCAATGCCTTACAACTGGGACCACCATGTCCTGTTATTAACTTACCTCCGAGCCATTTGGTGCTCTTGAGACACTGTTTTAAAAAGTACAGAAGTTAGGTGAGTATATAATATGTCTCTGAATTTTCAGCCTGGCAAAAGGTATTTTAATATACTTGTCTGCTTGTGGCCCATTCTGGATCAGCTATGACCATTCCAGATAGCAGCCTGAGTTTTGGGGAGTTTTGGTAGAATATCTTCCATATACTCACGGAAGGTCTGAGTCAGCTTAAATCTTCTGAAATGAGAGATCATCCTGATAGCCCACTGTATCTAAATTATACAATACTGTGTGGCTAGGATCCAGAGAATGCTGCATGGAGAGGAGTGTTTGTGTGTGTATGTGTGTGTGTGTTGGACTTAATAACAACAAAAATCAGAAACAGCTTATGATAAAGTGTGAACTAATTGTACACAACAGCGTATGCCCAACTATGTATTTTGGGTGATCTTGCTGCTTCTGCTAAAATCAACACTCTTCCTTCTTCTTGGAGCTGCCATAAACCCTGAAAGCCTGCTTCAGAGGGCTAGGAAACTCCCTGGAGCAGATTTTTGGCATCATGGAGAGCTGTAATAGGTGGGAAGGAGGCAAAAGTCCAAATTTTGATGGCATGGGATATGGAAGTACACCATTGTATCTGCAGAATCCAAACATCTCACTGAGTTCGTGCATACTTGACATCTCCAGATCTGGGACTTGCACAGTCATTTATTACGTGTATGAATCTGAACAGAAGCACTTTGGTACATTTATATACAAGGTACACAAATTGGTCTCTGGATGTATCTGAATATTGATTAAATGACTTGAATATGAACCTGTAATGAGTTGGGGAGAAAAGGTACCCGAATCAGCAAATTCCCCTTGAAAAGTAACCAGAGGGCAGTTTCTCTTCTCAGCTACCCCATGAAAGCAAAATGTCAGAAGAGAAACCTTTTGGTAGTTTGTAATGCATTCAAACAGGATAAATTTGAAAGCAGCAAAGGATCAAGATCCCTTAAAAGTTTTCTGAAAAGTTATATTTTTAGAAAAACACATGCTTTTATGAGATCTTTTTTGGGGGACGCTTTTAAAGGTTTGATGTAAAGCTTTGTCTAGGTGTGTGTTTCTAGCCTGGAAGGAAGCAATCACGGTCGTGACAAGCACAAATTCTAAGCCAGTAGGGCGTCTGTTTTGTAATATTAAATATTTCTGTAAAGGACATTCAGAAAAAATAATTAGCTCTGCATGTACCTCAGAATGCCTGCTCTCTTATTCTTGTGCCAAAGCCTCTTATAACCCAGTAGAGAAGTTGCTAAACGTTGTAATCTTAAAATTGCAACCACATAGCTTCCTATCCAAGGACTGCTTCAACCATGACAAAGTTTCCTGCCCAGAAGGTGATAAGCTGTGTTTTCCCAGGAACGAACATAGAATAAACAAAAGACAGCATTCATGTGTGTTTGTCCCTTGTGGAAAGACTTTCTGAGAAGGAAATTGTCGTGATTGAAGTGGCCATAGCGAATTGACATTCCAGCATCAACAGAGATGATCACAGCTGTCAGGTCTCTCTGTTTCTAAAAATGTATGTGCTTTCAGGTTGCAGAAATGGGCATAGCTCCTTCCATCCACTTACCTTCAGTAGTCCTCCTGAAACCCCATTGAAATTAATGGTACTTTAATTTACACTTAATGTGTCCGGTTAATACTTTAGTGATATTATATTCCAAGTGGTTTGAAAATCCTTTTTTCTTGCATGACAGATGCACAGAGCTTTTATTCAAAAAGCAGTTTGGCAGATCCTCAAGTGTTCTATGAAAAATACACAAATTATGTTTAGAATAATCAGATCGTTGCATAATTTGTGTTTAATAACCTAAATTATTTTCAGTATTTTCCTGAAGACACTACATTTGTATGCAATAGCCGGTTACTGATATTCTGCACATTTCTATGGACACATGAAAAGCGTTTGACCAAAAGGGATGCGTTTTTATTCTGCAATAAATAAATGGTGAGGAGGGCAGAAATAGCACATTTGCTTGAGTCTCACTTGATTCCCAGGTGTTTCTCTTGAAAATTAGTTATGCTAAAAATAAGGCCTTTTAAGTCATCACCTCTGATGGTGAGACACATTTTTCAGTGGAAAGTTTCTTGGAGGATATCTGTATTGCTCAGTTGCTTATATTGTGTGCGGAGCTAGGTAGTATTCATGAATATGTGAGGGCAAAGAAGTATGGAGCTCTGGAGGTTTGGGGCCTACACATATATTCTGTAGCATATTTTTAAGGCCAAAGTAAACAGAGGAGGCCATTCATGTTATTGCCAACATTCTTTGCTTTCCAATAGGGTTTATAATACTCTCCTTGCTTTCTATATTATTGACTGGAGACAGATTCTTTTTGCATAAGACTTTATTTTCATAGATTACTGTAAATAATAATGGTATTTTTTTTAAATCCCTTTGTTTGAAGTATACTGGCAGATTCTTCAAAACTGATTTCTGCCTACTTTGCTTTTGCCAAGAACTGTGGAAAGTATATTTAATAATTTGAATTTCACTTTAGTTTTGGACTTCATACAAGAAAGTTATAAGTACTTTTGGGAAAGACATTGTTGCTTATATTGTGTGTGTACTTGTATGCATATGAAGTCAAATCTATCATGGTCTTCTGTAAAATAGTAGGAAGATTGAAAGATACTGTTTCATACCAATGATTGCCCAGGTGAGGGCTTTTTTTTCCCTCTAGATATATTTTTTTTGGTAGCACATAGCAGAGAGCTGTGCAAGGGCTGAATCCAGTTTTATGTCTACCTGCAGTAGAATCATTTAATCATTATAGAAATGGTGAGTTACGAAGTTCCCATTGACTGAGTCTGCCTGAGTTGGGACTAGCAAGTGTGTTTAGCCCTACAGCTTCCAAAATCAGCTGTCGATAGAACAAGAGTCACTTGTTGCTTCTGACAGAAGTCTTCCTAAGGTGCTTTTTACTGTACTGACAAGGAGCCCTGATATTTAATTTCAGAGGCTGGAGGTAACATCCTGTGGTTAAACTTTCAACATGGTAAGTACCAGCTGTCAGTGTTTTTTCTGGTAAAATCACCTCAGGATAATGGTATGGTCAGTCTAATTGATTAGTTTCAGTCCACTGAGAGTACAATGGTTGAGTCTGGTAAATCCATCACTACCACTCTCAAATCCAAATACTAGCTTGGGGATCTTAATTCCCTTTTATATTTAGTCTGTGTGAAGAAGGATCTATCTATCTATATAAGCTTGATCCTGCATCAGTGGCAAGCACCCAGTAATTTAGATGGACGTGATCAGTGCCTAAGTTGTGGGGGAGGCCTGACTAGAAGTCCTCACTGTTCTCCCCCTCTGCCAAAATAAGAACCTACTGTGAGAATAAATGGATACAGCTACTACTGTGAGAATAGCAACTAGAGTTTATCTGAAGATTTTTTTTATATAACAGGGTGTATTTTTATATAGAGAGACATATATAAAGCATACACACGCACACATCACATCTCTTGGAGTTTGTGATTTAAAGCATAACATTGCAGTCACAATCATTTACATGCCATTGGAAAAAAAAGAACAACTATATCCAAAAGCTGCTAAAAGAGTAACAGGGAAATGCAAAAACAATGGCAGCCCAGTTATTTTTCTAGAGTGCTTCTCTGGAAAGAAGTATAGTAATAGTATCTATAGCAAAGTTTGGTTTCTGTGATTGGGACATCACTCAAGTAAAACCATATAATGCTATATTTTAATTGCTGGCAAACAGCTTTAAGTGCACTTTTTCAAATTACACTTCCATTTCTTGTTAGACTTGAAATTTCTAAAGCGCTTGTGTGTGTGTACCACTAATACAGAACTTTAACTTTTGTGTGAAATTGTACCTGAGAAAACAACTTTCAGTTGTTACTAAATAAATATACAAGATACCATGATTCGGTAGACCCATCTCCTGACTGTGTGATTTTAACAAGAGTCATTCAAACAATATATTGCATCTTATGACAATTTACTCCATTATTTATAGCTCATGTAAATTTCCATTTTTGCATTTGGCTTGTTTTGTGAATTCCTTCCATGAAGCAAGTCTCGTAGCACCTTTTCAAAGATTAACACTTTTATGGTGGTGTGAACTTTTATGTATGAAAGTGCCGTTCAATGAAATTGACCCGAAGAATTATGCTAAAGATGTTCAACAACCTCACAAGTCAACATTTTAAAGAAGCAATTTTCTTATTTCTGTATCAGCATGCTTAAAATGTCCATGAAGAAAAGTGCTGCAACATGGGCTGTAGATGTGTTTTACCATATTAGATTCATGTATGGCATGTGGTTATATCACCTGGGTTCTTTCTGTCATGAACCCTCCACTTCCTCCAAGAGCTTGGTCTGTATCTTATCCACATCACAGCCTGTCAGTTGTATGCCACTGTTAAAGTCACACTATGTGCCAGAAGAACAGTGGGAGACACAAAATGCAAGCACAGCTAAAGGCTTACAACTTCAGTGCCTTTGCAGAACTACAGCCCTATATTTTGGGGTATGGGATGCCAGTTAAATTTCTGGAGGAGATGGAATGTGGTCTTAAGTAGCTACTAGACAGTAGTTACCAAAGTAGTCCTTTCAGCACACGTTTGATATGCAGATTCTTTGATGTTCCGCGGAGCACCCTAGTTGTGGCATTCTGCAAGAGCCAAATTTGGCACAAATGGGCATAGTGGATTACTAATAATGAGGTTACCTGTCTATGTACCTTGTAGGGAAGGTTATTCCTGTCCAGGAACATTAGTTGGTACCATGTTAGAACTGGTACTGGGCACTCCAGGCTACCATGTGACAAAAATGGTTCCTCTTAAGAGCAATCCACAAACTGTGTATCTGATCCTCCAGAAGGAGTTAATATTTCTATTGTTGTATTAATTTAGTTTATATCCCACCTTTCTCCCAGTATGCACCCAAAGTAGCATACAACCCCTTAAAAATGCAATACTTTTTTTTGGAAAAAAACCCAAACCTCTTAGTACAATACTTAATACAGTTTAAATTTGATTTTAAAACAGAAACTAGTATTAAAAAGACATTGAAAACAATAAAAATGCTACAACCCTTCCCCATTAAAATCTCTATCTGCTGCCACCAAATGCCTCCTTAATTAAAAATGTCTTTACCTTATGGCAGAAAGACAGCAGGGAGGGGGTCAACTGGACCTGGTGGGGGAGGGAGTGCCGTAACTTGGGAGCAGCCACCAAAAAAGCCCACTCATCTCGTCACTAGACGTGCCTGGGATCGTAGTGGGACAGAGAGAAGGCCTTCCCCTGCAGATCTTACAGCAGACTCATATGTAGGGATATACATTTTTCAAATAGGCTGGACCTAAGTTGTGTAGGGCTTTAAAGGCCAAAGCCAGCATTCTAATTCTGCAGTTTCCAAAGACAGCCCCCTGTAGAATGCATTGCAGTAATCCAAATGGGATGTAATCAAGACATGCATCACCAGAGGCAGATCTGACATGTCAAGGAATGGGTGCAGCTGGCATACCAGATTTAACTGTGCAAATGCACTTCAAGCTACCACTGAAACCTGGGCTTCCAGACTCACAGCTGAATCCAGGAGCATGACCACTCTGCACACCTGAGATTTCCAGCGTAGTGCAACTCCATTCCACACAGGCTTCAGACCCCATTCCCAGATCTGCCTTACAACCTACAAGGAGCACCCCTTTCTTGTTTGGATTAAGTTTCAGTATGTTTGCCCTTATTTGCTCTATTACTGACAGCAGACATTGGTTCTGTAAGGAGACAGCTTCCTTGGAATTGGAGAATTCTGTCCCATTCAGAATAGGTAAAGAGCCCAATCTCAAACATGGGAACCTCCATCCTATAAGGATTAAGCCCATTTGCCCTCATCCAGCTTGACACCATGTTCAGGAGTATCAACACAGGATACTATTCTAGCCAGACTTAATCCACTGGTTCTTTTAATCCAAGGGTGGACAACGAGTACTGCAGGTCGTCTATCCTGGGGGAGGGGAACAGCATAAAAATAGTCTCCATGGGACACCATTTAGAACAGGGGTGGGCAAAGTGTGGCCTATGAGCTCCCCCAGGGGTAAATATTTTAATAATTTTTTTTACATTTTTTTCTAAATGGCCCCTAGGGACTGCAGGGGCATTTTTGAAATGCGTATGGTGCAAGAAAGTCCTTTTAAAAAAAAAAGCCTTCCACTCATCTCCTGTTTTAGGAAAAGGCCTCTCCTGAAGAGAGCCCAAAAGGACAACATTGCCCCCAAAGTTGAGAGGACTAATGCAGACCCCTTGTACGTGTTTTTAGCCCCCCACAATCGCTTTACCCCTGATTTAGAGGGTCTCCTGAACTTGTTTTTGGGGATGAGAAGATGCCCCGGCCTCCCGCTTTGGTCTGCTGGCTGAAATACTCTTGACTAAACCAAATGTGAGTTTTATTGTAAATAAGGTAATGACAAGAGGGCTTGGTACTCCCTTCTGTGTATCTTTACAGAGATAAAGAGCCCCTCTTCCTCTATTGCCTTGCCTGCCCAAAAGTTTGCTTATTTCTGCACAAATGCAATAAGCCACATTTGCCACAAACTGTTTTATTTACAGAGGCAATATTTAAATAATACATACTGTGTAACTTAATTAAATTGCACTTGATATATATCAAAGATTTTACTGTGACTTTTCTTTGTACATGTAACTGAAGATGAGTAAAGGAAGTAAGAGTAGCAGTGCTCTTCTAAACCCACTTCTACAGCAAGGTACTATTAGAGGAATTCAAAATGAGGCTCCCACAACAGGTAGTGGCATTATGTTTGTTTGGCTCATAAAATTAAGATAGCTGGAAAAGGCTTTAAAATATAGGAAACATGAAATCTAATTATTAGTTTTTGCATTCAGTTTCCTTTAGGCCTCTGAAGAACTCTATGTTAGAGCAGTTCACCTATTCATTTGTAGTACCTTAAAATAAATATTTGAAATGAGCTGATTTAGATGTGTTAAGTGGGCATTTGCAAAAGGTTCTGATGTACAGCCTTTACTGGAATTCAGTCTGTCTTAACACTTACAAGACCACCTGCATTACATATTTACAACCTACCATTGAAACCAAATCCTTCCACTGAAGTTAATTTCTAGGTAAAAACGGACATGGGAAGAGTTGTCTAAAAAGAATTTACTTTCTTGTAATGCTGAAAGTTGTAAACAAAGAATTCATTACCCCTTCCCGGTATGACAATTTTGCTTTTAGCACCAACAAACAAATTAAGATTCTCCATTTTAAGTTCAGTGAACATTAATATAAAATTCCTCTCTTAAAAAAAAGGCATTGATTTCAAGGCCCATTATCCATATAAGACGATCTGGGGGAAAACCACAGCTAGTCTTTTAACTGTTGGTAATACCGGCTCCTCATAAAATAGTAGGCTTCTTGCACAAGAAACCACACCTGTCCTGGGGCTTATGTTTAGGATTGACATGTACAAGGATAGGATTGGTTCTTTTGCCCTTGCACACTGCTGTACTTAATACTCTGCTCAATAAAGCACATCTGCAGTACACAAAATCTTCACATCTGGGTTCTTCACAATATTTATTAACTTAGAAGCATCAACTATTTCTATAAGATTTTTAAACATGTTGTTCCTCTTGAGGCAAATAGCTGTAGGGTTTTACTTTTATTCTAGAAAGGGTAATTGCTTGTAATACTGCCACTAACAGGCTAAGGAAGAGGAACCAGAAGAGAAGTGACCATGATTTACAATGAAGTTATAAATCCATTGCTCTTCAGTGTGAATTGCACCTGTATGAGGGATTAGTAGTTACAAGCCAAGGCAGTGTTTGAAAGACAAAATGCCTAGTTCATGCCAGGAGCAAGCCAAGCACAGTAAGTTCTCGTGCTAAAATTAAGATTTACTTTCAGTTATAGTAGCTCATAGGGAACCCTGGTTCTGATCTTGTCTCAGACTAATTCACAAACTTTTAGCCAAGTAAGAGGTTGCAAGTTTCTAGCTCAACAATTAACAATCTTGATAATGAATCAGCCCAGCAACAGTCCCAGTTTTTAGGTCACATGTAAAAACTCTGACATCCATAATTTTCTCCACATGTTTAAAATACATAGGCATGGTAGCTGGGTTGAGGACTGTGGATTTTCTTAACACTGTGTGCAGAGCCTTTATTGTGAATGGAGGCTTGACTGCATAAATACTTAAGCCAAATACTGTCTTACATTAGGGACAGAAGGCATAGGATGGAGGGCCAGCACAGAAGCCTGGTTTGCTCCAGTATTTAACTACATCTTCTGAAGGTGGAGATGTTTTCCCTCAGAGGAGAATTGCCCGGGCGCACACTCTCTCTCTCCCTCTCCTAACACCATTCCCCTCCCCCCATTTCCATCCCCATCTTTCAGCTCATCCTTATCTCATCCATCCACCCTCCCCAGCAGAATACTAAAAGTTTTAGTAAAACCCTTGTTTATGCAACAGGCAGTGGTTGTGGCATGTGGGGTTATGCTTTTTTTAAAAAAACAGATCCAGTCCACCTAAGATCATCCCCATTATGCAGTTAAGCCTTTTTTAAAGAATAGTAATAAAAAAAATCAACCGGTGCCAATGGAGGCAATTCAAAAAGTCTAACTGCTACATGACAGGGAGACTGTTGGTTTCCCAGGCAGGTTCTATACACTACTGCTGTGCCATACTGACTTGCGGTTAGGCAAGGTTTTTTTTTTTCCCAACCAGCTGACAACCTGCTACTCAAATATCCTAGGACCTTTTTTCCTGTTTAAAAAATACAGAATGCAGGATTAAACAGCTGCTTAACAAGGAAAAGCGGGCTGCTATACTCTATAGAAAGTAAAAAGATGTTGGAAGGTAGGAAGCATTTCACCACATCCTAAACTTGGGCCATATTAAGGTCAGAACACCATGTTCTATAGTAATCTTGCTTCTTAAAACCCTCGATGCTTTTCTATGGTAAAATATATTGGAAGGAAATATGCAGGGAAGAGTAGTGTACAGGAAGAGGAGCACTTTATTTAAAGCACGTAGGGAAGTGGGAGACAACTTAATCTGATACAGCCCTCGGCCTAATTCCAAAAACTTGGCAAAAAAAATTGTGCAAGCCTCTGCATTAACAATCCGTCCCCCACTTCAGCAGTCTGCTAGAGGGAAGGGAGTAGAGTCACATACTTTTGGCACTGGCCTCACTTGCTACCAGCACATCACCTCTGAGAGATTATCCCTGAGGAAATGCATCTCTCAATATTTAAAAAAAAAAAAGCTCACCTCCCTCATTTGATGGATTTATCAGCTGCTTTTTAGGGCCAGTCTCTGCTCATGTTAATTTCTCTTCTATATTAATTCCCCCTGCCCTCCCCATCCCACCATTCTGTATTAGTGTTTGTTAACACTGTAGTATTTAAGCTGAGGGAAGAGTACTTGTTTACATACCTTCCCCGGTTTCCCGGGGCAATCCTTCACCATCAATTTGCTAATAAGTGATAGCTGAACTCTCAAAATGGATTTGGCTGCTTGCAAACAAAATGAGCTCCTCTCCCCATAGGCAGTGGTGCTGCCGTGTTTCCCCCTCATTTCAGAAAGAAGAAGGCAGGGAATGGCTGCCCAGGCACAAAAGGGTACCCTACATTTGGCAGCAGGCAAATGTCATCCTGCAAAATAAAAATTAAAAAATCACTCAGAGCAATACTTAACCATATAGCAGCATGTGGACTGTTTGGGGATGTTAGTACTTGAAGTGCTCCTTATCTCTTTTTTTAAAGTGGGCTTCTATGTAAGTTTAACTTACAACTTGGGAGTTTCCACTTCAGCTACAAACTGCTGGATTATTGATGGAAAAGAAGATCCATTGAAGAGCAACCTTCTGTCTAATGTTACTGGTGGAGTCCAACTCCTCTTTCAAAGATATGATTAACTTGTTGAATTACCCCTGAAGAAAGCCACAGCAGATACTTTTTAAGAGAAGTAGAGAGAAAATCCAGTAAAAATCCATCAAATCCAAAGTTTTACAACAGCAAACATCAGTGCAGGGACACAGAACACATTAAAAAGGTACAGCAGACAACAGGGATTTTTCACATTCCAAAGTGAGGTCCCAGAATAAGAATTTGTCACAGGAACTTCACGTGCATGCATTTTAGAAAACATTTCCTCAGCTTATTAGAACAGACCATCCTCAGGCCAAATTCTTTACATCAGTAGCTTGAATAAAAGTGATCCATTTACATATTTATAAGTTCCAGCTCTACTACCCCGATACAGGGTGACTGCTGCAGTTATTTCACTGTCTTCATTCGAACAGAAATTTGGCTGCTGAAGACCTGTTCACTTGGCTCGGGAATGCCTATTAGCATACCATCCTTAGTGTAGAGAAGATAAATAGGAGTAGCAACTCTAGGCTGCGCTTCATGTGATCAACACATTCATTGTCACAATTTCGGTACATGGACGAAACTCTGAAAAATAAAGAAAATTCATCTGAAAAGACTAGGCATGCTCTATATGACCCACTTCTGCAAAGGAAGCCATTTAAGTCAAAAAGACTGCAAAGAAGAGACTGAAAGATAGAAAAGGTGGCTTCTGTCTTACAACTAGGAGGATGCAAAGCAGCATGATGATACATTGTCGTGTGGCATCTTATCTTGTGGCATGACAAATCCCTAGTGGAAATACAGTTGTTGGCATCATCACACAATTTCAGGAGGAAAAACATGCTTAATGAACAAAATATTCCTATTTGGATGGCAATAGTTATGGAAAGTGCAAATTTCAAATACATTCGTCCTGTGTGCAGACTTTGAATCCTTCATGATGGTTCACAAGATACTGTAATCTGACTACCTTGTGAAGAGAGGCATGAATCATCTAGATACCGGGGGAAAAGGTGAGAGGTAGTTTTTAAAGGTGCTACTAGGGGCTGGATGTGTCTATTGTACACTTTAAAACCGATTCTCTCTTTCCCATTTTAAAATCAGAAGGTCCACAAGACTTCCTTCAGTAATGACAATCAGACGTCAACACACACACAATTCCACAGTGTGGGGCCAGAATTAAGGGAATGGGACTGAGGGATTCAGCTGCTAGAGTGCTGCCATGTGACAGCAGTATTCACAGGGACAGACTGCTGAGTCAAAATACAAGAGAGTGCAAGGTAGCAAGCATGCAAGATTTTTTTTTGCCTCTAGCCAATCACCCATTGCAGAACACATAGAGATGAACAACCACCTGTTAGGATTTGTACATCAGGGACATGAAGATGACATTTTAAATACTTTGTCTAACAGAGATGGATAAAAACAGCCAGTCAGTATACTATAATAGTATGAGCATTGGACCAGGACTCTGGGAAACCAGGGTTTGAATTTCCACTCAGCCATGGAAACCCCCTGTGTGACCTTGGGTAAGCCACACACATGCACAGAGGAAGGCAATGCAAAACCTCTTAATAAATTTTGCTGAGAAATTTGTATGATAGGGTCATTGTAAGTAGAAGTCAATTCGAAGGCACCTAACAACAAATGTCTGTAGCCCTAGTCTCACCAAACACTTTTAGCATATTTCAGAAAGACACACAAGAACAAAATGAACTGCCATCGTTCAGTGGCATGGCAAATATGCTTTGTACATAGCCCCACATTCAATGCCAGGCAGGCTTGAAAAAAATCATGGCTAAAAACTAAGAAGGCTGCTGCCAACCAGTAAAGACAATACTGATGTAAGACAAGCATCCAGGAGTCAAAAGTCATCAGGCAATGGGGTGCATACTGGGAATTGGTGATGTGAGAATTGCATGTGTGACTCTGAAAAAAAATTTCAGGTCATCAATAAGACGTCTTCCCACGGACAATGAGCAGCCAGCTAGGGACCCCCTTTTTTGGACATTTGGTTAAAGGACCCCGGAACGTCTGTTTTCACTGGGAGGAAAAAAAAGGGGGGAGCATCCTCTCCCTAAAGCAATCCAGTCCATCTTCATCTCCTCCTGTATCACAACTGCCCTACCTTTGTGCACTAGTGCGTAGTATGGTCCGGGCAAGGCTTGCTATGTCTGTACTGCATTATGTACACAGTAGATTGATGCCACCAGTATAACATCACCACTGCAAGGATGTGCCATACTTGATGGCTAGAACCGAGGTAGTTTAACTGCCCTTTGGGAAAGGAAAAAAGACACAATTAGTAAAAAAAGGAAAAACAAATCATACACATTTTATTCATCTGGATACTGCTTTGCATGTATCTGAGCACCCATGCAGATTTATTTCTAAGTGATTTTGAAGTGAGACTGTCCCCCTCCCCCCCACCAATGTGTGAAAAATGCCTGATGCGCTTCTGGAAAGCCAACAAATGCTGCCTCTTCCTAGGAAATATCCCCGGACCACACACCTCTCTTCATGTCTTGCTTGTCAGTTCCCAGAGGCATATGGCTGACCACAGTAGGAAGGACATAAGTTATAAGGAACTTCCAGTATGATCCAGTTTGTAGGGAAATATTTCAAAAGCTATGCATGGAGACACACATCATGTGTCTTTTAGCATACACAGTACAGTATCATACACATACAGGATCATATGAGTTCAGGCAGCATGGAATGAACTTTGCTGTATGCCACACAGAATTCCTGGTGTCTACACAAAGGCAGGGCTTTGTCCCAATAATACCAAGATTCCTGCAGGTAACAAAGCAGACCTGCTTTGAGAAGCCACAACTTCAGCGCACAAACATGCTGATTCCTATTTTCCTGTCAATATTATTAACGTTTCAGAACTGCTAAGTAGTGTGCCTTTAGTAATTTAGCTGAGGAATACCTCTACCTGGAAAATATCTTTCTGGGACTTTAGAAATGTAGAAGAGAAATGCGATGGCAGCTATCAAGTACATCACAATCACACGAGGGGCAAATTCCTGAATGAGAAAGAAGCAGAGTTAAGTTGTGAAAGTCAGCAAGATCCAGATCTTTAAAAAACCCTCAACATGAAAAAGAGTAATCTTTTTCAATGGTGTATAAGTGTTAAGCAGGTTCATGAAACCACAATGTAATCTAGATCTTTTTGAGTCTCTCTTGTTATACATCGGTATGAAACAGGCACACATAAAATGGAATAAAATGTATTCATTGTTAGTAAATGTTAAGTCATCTTCTCCAGATAAATTCATCTGCACAATAGAAAAGCATCAGGCTGTTCTCTAAAAAAAAAAAAGCCACTGCAGTAGGGTGCTATGAAATTGATTCCAAAGTTCTTCTTGACCCCTGTAGAGTTATCAAGCTAATAGGGTTGAAGTACAGCAGAGGATGAAATGTTATTTTTAAAAGCTAACACATTAGTGCAGTCTTTTCCAAACTCTGGTCTTCTAGATGTTTGAATTTCAGCACCCAGAATTCCTGAGCATTGGCCAAGCTTGCTGGGGTTCCGGGAGTTGAAGTTCAAATCAAAGTTTGGGAACTACTGTGTTAATGTTATTTTTTATATGAAAAGGGGGGGGTTAATATGTTAGCAGCACTGGCATTTTATGAGTAATACATTACTACTTTAGTAGAAAGTTTTTAAAAAAAAATTTAAAAAAGGAAAAATGGCCAAAATGCCTCAAGATGACTCCCCTCAATTCAATTATGGAAGAAATATTACCCCTTCCAACATTATCACCTATTACATTATTTGGAAAGAAGGATTAACACTGTTACATCCATGTTACTCCCCACCCCTGGTAGCTCATTGTGAGTAACACTGTTATTTTCATGCTCCAGATCAAAACTAGTGCTCAGGGCCACTTTTTATTCTCCAGAAACAAACCTTTTTGACACAACCTAAGAAAAGACAAGATGACTCCATTTTCATTATTTATGCAGGGTTTTGTTTTGTCCTGCTTTGCTTCACATTTGAGGCAGTGTTAATTTAGAGAAAACTTTCCTTTTTTAACTCAGGTGAAGATAAAGGATAGAATCATAATCCACTTTATCTGGAAATAAGTCTTAAAAAAAAAAGTCAAAGGAACTTCCTTTGGAACAAACATGGGCAAACTTGGGACACAAGCTCAGTAACTTCTCAGCTTACCTGTACAATAGATGCTGTGACACCTCCATTGAGCCAAACCCAGTGGATGGTAGGAATGATTCCATAGCCTGACACAGAGCAGAAGATGACTGAGCGTAGCCTGTGCCACTGCTGAGTGAGGTAACTTGGGTGAATCTGAGCAAAGAATACTGCCAAGATCATGGCAAGGACAGTGATCAAGTATATTTGACGCCAATACTGGAAAAGGAATTTAAAAAAATTGGGTCAAGATGTGACAACCAGTCACAGGAAAGAGAATTTGTCATGAATTCTAGAATGCACACTTGAGGTTCCAGGCTAAATATAAAGACTATTTTAAAATCTAAACAACAGAATTGTGTTTAAAAACATATATTCTACTTTTGACATTCAGTTATATGCTGTTTGATTTGATGTTACATATATGAAATCCCTGATTAAGCAAGCTTACCCTGAATAGGATTGTTTGCCCCAACAAGAAAAGAACCTATTTTCATTCTTGAATTGGTTTATGAATGTGAGATCTGTCTAACAAAAATGTTCAATTTATTATAAAGACTAAGCTCTTATTGTACAGACACCCTGAATTGCGTTCATACTGAATAATTCCTGAACCAGGTTTATATACATCTTTATAGTCAGAAAATAACTCACAACAGAATTTAATGGCACCTAAGATCACTTCTACAGGCAGGTTTAGAAGATTTATGTTGGTATGAGCAAATGCTCATGATTGCATACAGTAAGAATGCAAAGAAATTAACTGCTTTTTAGTTTCTTGACTGATTCAGAGGCAGCTGAAGTAAAAATATCAGAATAGCTGGATCAAATCAAAAGTCTACATATAGCAGCATCAAATTCCCACAATGACCAACTGGAAGCCTATGGGAAGTCCACAAATAGGACATGCCTAATAGTACCCTCCTGCTCATGCTCATCAGCATTCAAAGAAGATATTCAAAGGCATGCTACCTCTGATCCTGGAGGTAATACATAACCATCCTGACTGGTAGCCACCACTGTGTTTCATAGGACCTGCCTGAGAATTCTTACAGAAGTAACCACTGCAAGAATTGCCACTGAACAAAAACTACATAAAGCCCCCACTACCAGGTCATTCTAATGTTTTCTTTGCTGGTAAGCTCCACCCCCTCAACTTCTGATCTCTCCATGTTAAACACAAAGGTCTGAAAGGACATTTGAAGCACATTTAGCTGCATGTACTTAGAAACCCCTCTGCAGGTTTCCATTTCAACATGACCAGCTATATTTGCATATAGATTCCTTTTTCAGACCTCAGTGATGCATGTGTGAACATCAATCATGGAGGTGGAACATGAAGGCATACCCTCTTCTTTTAAGCCAACATAAATCCACATCAACTGTCTGAAATAGGACTAATGCTGTGGAAGAGCCAAGTTTAAGAAGATCCACTGACAGTTCTGGCTCAGCTTTCTTATCCTCAGCTGTTTCTTGCAAACTGGCCAAGCAGAGCAAAGGCTTTGATTCAATTAGGTTGTTTTGGTGTTCTATTTGCTTGGATCCAACATTAAGTCTTCCTTGGACTTGTGAGACACTAGAGTGAAATATGGTACACTTGTTCAGGACACAATTCTGCATTTCACTTGGGAAACCAGAGTGACTCTTGCACTGTATTTTTTTTTAAGAGGAAGAAAATTAGATATTTTAAATGACTTTGTTTTAAAGGAACTGAGATTCTGAACTAAACAGCTAAATGTATTCATTTTTTTTATAATCATTTTATTCAAATTCAAAAATAAAACAAACAATTGTAACTGTAAATTTACATGAATTATTTTTGGTCTTCCACACTGATCTAGATTTCATTTTCAATATCTCTTAACATGCTTATATTATTGTACTACATTTTACTGCTAATATTACATGTTGGTTCTTGCATTTCCATCTCCATATTCCAGTTTCATGATATATATCCAGTAGCCCCCTCATGAATTATCTTAAACCGTGAATTACTCATTTCCATCCGGCAGTACCCAGCAATTACCCATTACAGTTTGCCATTCTTTTTGAATCTCATCGTCTGATTTCTCTTTTAATCTCTGAGAGACCATGTCAGCATTTTTGTTTTCAATAAGTGTTCCCCACCATTGTTCTACTGTGGGTATTTGCTGAGTTTTCCACAACTTTGCATACTCAATACGAGCTGTTGTTATCATATACAGTATTATTCTCCAGTACTTCTTTATACCAGTACCTTCTAGTACATCAGTCATATTTAACAAGTACAATTCCGGTATCTTAGCAAACTGAACTTTCATTAACGCACAAATTTTCTTATGTATTTCACTCCAATATTTCTTAGCCTTAGGACATGTCCACCACATGTGATATACCGTACCGACCTCCTTCTGACATTTCCAACAAAGTCCAGTACCTGTACTATAAATCTTTTTTAATTTATCTGGTGTCATGTACCATCTATGAAACAGCTTGTAATAGTTCTCTTTCAGATTCTGGGCTACTGTAAATTTTTGTGTTTTTTTCCAACTCTGTTCCCAAGAAGTGGGGAACACTTATTGAAAACAAAAATGCTGACATGGTCTCTCAGAGATTAAAAGGGAAATCAAACGATGAGATTCAAAAAGAATGGCAAACTGTAATGGGTAATTGCTGGGTACTGTCAGATGGAAATGAGTAATCTAGTTGAATTGGATGTCCGATGTTTTGAGCCCATGGGCTCAAAATGTAGTCATTTTGAAGAAGATAGATCTATATTCATCCTGGATCAAAACTCCTGTACTTCTCCCTCTTTCCCTTTCTTCATGGGAAACTACTTTTACTTGAGGTTATGAGGGCTTCCTACATGCTATCTTAAATAATTATTCATGCCAGTCAAGTTGTGCAACTATAATACAAGCTGGACTATCCAGAAGAGAGAGTGAAACAGCAACATCAGGAAATGCAAGGCTACACTTGTTAACATGAATGCAAACTTACATTATTGCAATAAAATGCGTAAAAGACTCCAGACACATAACAGCCCAGGATACCAATGGAAATTCCTGCATAATCCAGGGCCATCCATCGTCGACTTGTCTTCTCTGAGCGATGGCAACAGAAGAGGTGATACCCTACTGAGCAAAGCATACAGACCTATAAAAACATTCAAACAAATCCACATTAATTTCCTCCAAGTCTAATTTCATGTGACTCAAGTAATAAGATATCCTTTAGAGGGTGCACTGGCCTTACATTAGTAAAGTATTTTGCACTTTTTTGATACCAGAATTAAGGTAATATACTGTCACTTCACTGGAATATGTTGAGCAGGACTACCCCATTTAACTGTTTAAATAAATAATTTATTTAATGAAACTCATTGACTAAAAAGGCATATATGCATAGTCAGGCAGCAAGGGCTTATGTACACTTAAAAAGGTTACAGGTAATAAGCCCTACTTTAAGATGTACATCTCTGTTGTTTCACACAAAGCAGTCATGTCTGCTCTTAGATAATTGCTACACAGATAATTGCTACACATCCAACAAAGGAAGCATACTTTTCCCTTCAAAACTATGTTTTTTACCAAATGCAAATTGATTAAATTTACAAATTGATAAAATTTGTATTTGAGTAAATTTAATATTAATTAAAATGCAAATAGTTAATCAGCTACACCTCAGGCTCAATCAATAAAGATTCCATTAATCATAGGTGTCATCCTTATAGAGGTAAACAAACAGATTATCAAATGTAATGATATCAAATAGAAAAACTGGTAAGAAAATAGAAAAATGGTTACGCCTCAAAAAATAAATCAGACAAAGAGAGGTGGGAAGCGTATTAAAAATGATTTTATATTTTGTAATGTAAAGATAGTCACATAGGTTTGTGCCTATTCTTTTTAATTTGATTTGTGTTTCTTCTTTTGTTTTGAATAATAATAATACTAATAATAAAAATCATAGGTCACCCCTAATTTTAAGAAGTTTTGGAAGCACGGAGGTCCGCAAAAGAAGCTTCAGGTAACAGAGATATACTTCTATGGTTTAGATAACCAAAATTTCTTCTACTTTGCTATATCCCCCTCCACTGGCTGAGCTGGCCTCAGCAGAGGTAGCACTTTTCATAAATCAGAGACAGTTTTCCATTTTGATGATCAATCATCTTGTCTGGAAATTCACTTGTTGAAGGACTAACTTCCAATTTGTTTAGCTGTTCCTCCATCTAATAAAAACAAAGCTGAGACATGTGAGTGTGTGTTTGCAGAGGAGCATCTTTTCCTCTTTCCCTGTTCCTCTGATCTGTGCACATCTATAAACAGATGGCCTCTGAACTTCCAGAAGTTTTTGATCAGCAAGTGTAAAGAAAATATGAACAAAAAAATATCATTTGAAATAAATTTTCATCTGGCAAGTGAAATAAAATAGGCCAAGGTAAATTCTGCCTTTATAAGCAAGTTAAAGTTCACAGTGACTTAAGGACTCTCCTTTTGGAATTCTATTGATACCTGATCAAAAAGAAGTCACATTGTGTCCAGTAGACCTTACTATCATGTATGAGATGCTCCAAATTGTTCCTTGCCTTCCACAGAAATGGCCAGTTGCAGCCTACCATGGCAGAGCAAGAGAGAACACCTGGGGCTCACCACTTTTCTCTCTAGCTTGGAGCGGACAAGGGGGCATGGATTTTCCTCATTGTTGCAGCAAACTCTCTGAGGAGATGAAGGCTTGGCTCGCTCTTGCCAAAGGGCAATGACATACAGAAACACGGAGCCCTGGTTTCTCCACTTTAGGCCTGGCATGCACTAGCCCAAGGTAGAGTCTGCATGTCTGGTTGAACCACAAACACAGGGCAAAATTTAAGCTCACACATTATTCAAAAAGACTCCATAAAGTTGCACAAAATGACAGGAGCATTTTCATTTCAAAAACCTGGACTGCTCCATTCCAATGCATCTGCATCACTCAGGACAGGCTAACAACAACAGGTAGTACGGAAACAAAAAGATCCACAGATATTTTTTTTTTTTAAAATGAAGGCTAGTTCCATAAAAGTTAACAGTTTGGCAAGCCAGGCCCCTTCCTGTGGTAAGAATGTTTTGACCAGGTAGCAAGCAAACAAACAAGAGAGGGAACCAAACAAAATTCAAGGGTAACGATTTCCATCAGTCCCTGTGATTCAAGAGCAGTGCAAAGCCTGTAGCATATTGCTCTGCTGCTTTACTGCAGTACAGTCTTGTATGCACTCCTTTAAAGTGTTTTTACAAAAGAAAACTGAGATACAGAATATCGAGAAGCACAAGCTGAGGAGCCTGGAAAGCAATTCCTCCACTGGTGAAGGAGTACAGATGAGTCCAACAACTGATGCCAACCCCTGGTAAATCAGCTGTAGTTAGCAGAAGGATTCCACGAGCCTCACTTTGACACAGAATACAGACTGAGCAGACATACACAACCAACCACAGTTAGGCTGAAATTTATGAAGGAACTTACTTGAAAGCAGAAGAGACAAATAGAACAAATGACAAAATCTTCTCTAGAGGCACTGGCCGAAGGCAATACAGAAGTCATGTCATATATGCCCAAAGTGAAAAAGAGGAAGAAACCAAGTAAGTGACTCCAGATGTTGACTGTCTCATTGGATAAAATGAACAGGCTGAAAAATAAAGGAGGAAAACATCATAACCGACTTGCTCACAGTCAAAACAAATTTTGTAACTGGCTTCCCAGTTCTATGTTCTAGATATGGCCATTACTGCATTCCTTCCCTTAAGGAAAGTTAAATATCCTGCCCTCCAGCCCACTTGTTCATGTGCAATGCTCCATTTCTGTCATGGTGGGCAAACTACTGGCCATATGCATCCCTGAGCCATGAAAGAGCCATTATGGTGACAAAAACAAACCAATTTTTCCCCCAAAATCAGTCCTGCATGTTTCACATATCTTCTGGAAAGTCAAGTGTGTTCCAGAGTGCTAGAAGTCTTGTAAACAAAGTACAGACATTGCTTCTGGTGAAAACAGCACTACTGCAAGGCTTCCAGGGATATTTTTAGCTTCTTTGAGGTCTGGCACACGTACAGGCTACTTTTACAGCAAACAAGAAGTTTGTTTTTGATGCCATGGCAATTTCACTGGTGGCTGATGCAACTTCTGATAGGTTTGAGGGAAACTGAGATTTGCCCCTCTCTGCCCCTACAGCCCTGAAGAAACTCTCCACCTCTGCTTTATGCTGGCTTACACTACTTGCTCATACGCAGTAAGGATGCTGAACACACAAAGCTGTGGAGAAGTGTCTTGTTCTGTATTTAGAGACACTATTCCTATGCCTCAGCACAGGAATTCCTGTGTGTAGCAAGGGAAGAAACTTCCACTTGGGCAACACTGGGAGTTGCTTTACATGGGAGTGTTGTGTGGTAGTTGTTTTTTGGCTCCCTGCCATTTATGTGGAGGTACGAGAGGGAGAAAGGCAGTGTTTGGTTTCTGATTTCTGGGGCTGTGGCCAGCAGCTAAGTCTTGTGTTCCCAGTTAACACTTGCATTTTTGGAGATTAACCTTGAGTTGTTTCAGGCAGGAAACAGCCCATCATTTTGAACCACATACCAAGTTATACCACTTATCTTGTACAATGCTCTGGAAGCCTTTTGGCTAAAGGGTGGCATACACACAATATAAATAATAATACAATAAATGAATACAATGGGATCCCAATCACAGGCAGAATCCCAGTTAAGCGACCTGATACTATGCCTCCACTCTTTGTCTCAGTCAAGGCATGGACATGCTGTACCTGTGCATGGGAGCTGGACTGATCCTATTTTCTCTTTAGCTGAAGTGACAAGGCTTCTCTGACTCTACCCACTCAACCAGCAGTTAAGTTCAGAACAGACAAAATGGAGTATATTTCATACAGTGAACTGAATCAAATTTAAATGCACCCTGTTATCTTACTATGATTTATATTAATGTGATTGTTATATCAATTATAATATATAGAAATAATTTTATTAAGTATTATAGCTACAATTATGAGATATAAATATGAACAGACAAAAGAACTTTAAAATGGCTTCAGTATAGACTAGTTGGTAAATTTAATTCCAAACTACTTGGATCAGTTCCAAACCTTTTTATGCACAGCCTAGAAGGCAAGTAGGCTCTGTAGCCATCTGTGATGTAAGGATTGTCCTTAAGAAATACTGGGATCTGTTCGTAAGTGTACAGGCGGATTCCTCGAGGCACCAGGACAGGCCAGTACTGATAGCTTCCCAGCTCAATGTAATGAGCACTCTTCAGAAGTTTCTGATGCATTTCAGTAGTGTTTCAGTCATCAACAAAGGCAACGGTAAAAAAATATCTGGAATAATATTCAAGGCATCTGGCTTCCGTAGTCACTTATCTGCAAACAGATCAAAAAAGACACCAAATGGCTTAATATCATTCTACAGAACGCCCAGGTCTAACCTGCACCCACCTCTTGCAATACACAGAGATCCTGCAGGTGGATTAGTGAAAAAGGTGTGCTGTATCAAGCTGAAATACTTAAACTCTAATTATTAGCAGCCCTGAAAACAAAACAAAACAAAACCTTTAACCTCTGCAGATGTAAACACTAGATGCCTTGAGTTCCTTTTTGGATGGAGGAAAGTACACTACATCTTAAATAAAAATATAAAGAGCATGCTACAAAGATTAGGCATCAGGAACATTTCCGGTTAAAGGCAATTAAACTTCACTGATAAATGCTCTTGACTGGATAAACAAGCCTCAAGGCAGCAATCCTGTACCCGCCCACACAAACTCTATATAATTGCTAAGGATTATTACTGTCTTGATTACTAGCACAAAGAAGTTGTGTCTCATTTTAATCTCTCAGGTAAAGTTACACATGACCAGAGCTGTAGGTTTTAACAGTGGCAATGCAATACAAAGCTGTATATATATTTATTTGATTTTTAACCTTATAGGTACATTTATAAAGAGAAAAAAGAGGGAGAGAGAAATATGTAGGACTGTAGTGGAATGCAACTCCCATCAGCAGGTACAATAACGAGGAATGCTGGAACCTGTTCTTCAAAATTTGGAGAGCCACACTTTGCCTATCCAAGACCTAGCATGTGTTCATGGACCAGGCATATATCTTAGTACAAACTGACCGAATATATTTTTATAGTTGGCTACCTGTCACATTATCTGTAAAGGCAAGATCTGAGGAAAGAGTGTCAAGTCATGAATGAAATATAAGATATTTGTGTTTGCATTGGCAGGGTGGGGAGAATAAGAGCAATGGATTCAGATATAGTTTTTAAAGGAGGGACTAAGTAAGAAAACATGGGAGGGATGGACACAGGCCATTTTTGAAACTGATACCAGGAGCACTGAGATCTGTTGGGCACACTTGGGAACAGTATTTCAGAACTCAGCCATTTTATATATTATTTTACAAACTCTTTAATGCCCAGAAACCATCCAGAAGAGAATAAAATAGTCCAGAAGACAAGGAAACAGTCAGAAGAGGCAAAAGCAATTTCAGAGGAGGACGGCCACCTACCCTCAAGTTACACATGACTAGGGGGAAGTGAGATCACAAGCCCCCCCCCCAAAAAAAAATCCTCAGCAAAATTCAGTGCCTAGTACCTGTTCTGGAATTCATCCATATTCCAGAAAATCTTGAAAGCCAACTTGAAAGCCATACCAACTGCATCATTCACAGGAACAGACGGCAGTAGCAAAACTAACTGGGGAAAAAGCCCTAACTGGTTACCACGTTTCAGTACCTGTTCTGGGCAGAACATATATATTCTAGAAAACAGCCCCAGAACTACAGCTTTCAGCATAGTCACACCCACTGAGTTCAACATTCATTCGCAAGTCGACAGGACAGACGAAACAAGCCACAAAGCCTTCAAGGCAGCCACATTCCAGTATCTCTTCTGGAGGAAGTGAAAAATCTTTGTTACCAAAGAACACAAAACAAATCTGACTCCTATGCCCCCCTCCCCCAGAATGGGTATCAGAACGGTTTGGGTTTTTGTTTTTTTGGCCTACTGCATCATTCCAGTGTAACGATGCACGACTGGTGAGTTAAATTAGGGCAGCTTTCCAGAAAAAAGTTGGATTTTTTTTTCCTCCCCAGCAAACAGAAATTCTGCATGGAATATGTACCAGAAGGTGTTTTCTGTTGAGGGTTTTGGACTCCCAGATAATCATGCGCGGATGATGGATATCAGTGCCCTGAATGTTTCATTTCTCAAACACTTTTCACCCCTCTCCAAAATGGTTTTTTATCCAGTCTCTTTAAAGGGACAAGACCGACGAGGAGAGAGCTCTTGTAATACAGCCAATGCAGTAGTACCTCTCCAGGTGTGAAAGACGACAACTCCCACAAGCCCAGAGCCATTTTTCACTGCGGTGGGGGATTATGGGAGTTGCAGTCCGACACATCCTGACGCCCTTCCCCCAGCTGACAGTCTCGCCATCCCTACCTCTCGCTCAGTCACTCCAGGCGACGGGCGCCGCTGCCGCCTCAGCAGCTGAAGCCGCCGCCACGGCCCGCACATCGTGCTGAGAAGCAACCTCTCGCCGCGACAAAAAAAAAATAAAAGCCCCTCAGCGAAACTAACGCCACGGCGCCGCTCCCATCCCGCCGCCCCCGTTTGTCTGCCTGCCGGCCGGCCGGCCCTCCAGCCAACCCACCCCGCCCCTTCAGGATTGCGCAATCAGCATGCGACAGTCACGTGCCCCAGACCGCCCCCAGGCGGCTCGCCCTTCGAGCGCGGCTGCTCTGCCCTCGGCGCTCCTCCCACGAAAACCTGTCGGCGTGCGGCAAGCCTTCGCGCTTGCGTATTCGCCCGCTCTCTCCCGCGCCTGACGTAAACGGGCCTCGTCCGAAGTTGTAACGGAGTGAAATAGGATGCAGCGGTGGTGGTGGTGGTGGTGTCGCGCATGCGCAGGTAGAAAGGCTTGAGGTAGCGGCGGAACGAAGGGCGTTTGGGCTGCGGGTTTGTTTTCTCCGGGTGGGAGTTAAGGATGCGAGTGGGGTTAGGCAGGCGGCCGAACCGGTTCCGATCTTAATGGTGGGGGACAACCCTTCTTTGACTACAATTGCCAGAATCCTCCAGAGGGTCTGGGATTTCTCGTTCAAAACCGAAATTTTCCGAGGCCATTTCCGCACTAGACTGCTATAGCGCTATGATTCCACTTTCCACATCCTATGGAATCCTGGGGTTTGCAGTTTAGGGAGGGGCCTCGCCAGGCCCCTCCCTAAACTGCAAACCCCAGGATTCCATAGGATGTGGAAAGTGGAATCATAGCACTATAGCAGTCTAGTGCGGAAATGTGCGCAAGTTCTACCTTTTCAGTCTTTCGTCATTACAGTTACATCTTGCATTTCCTCTGGTGAGTTCAAGGTAGTGTCCATGGCTGTCCTTCCTAGTTTATCCGCACGACAACCCTATGAGGTAGGGCTGTATTCCATGGATCTGATGATGTGGGTGCAAGCTCACAAAAATAAAATTTGCCTCAAAGAAAATCTGTCAGTCTTTAAGGTGCCACAAGACTCTGTTGTTGCTTTTTCCAGTGGGGTAGGTCAGACTAAGAGAGAGACCGTTTCCACACTAGACTGTTACAGTGCTATTATTCCACTTTCAACAGTCTAGGGAATCCTTCAGTCCCCTCCCTAAACTGCAAACCCCAGGATTCCATAGGATGTTGAAAGTGGAATAATAGCACTATAACAGGCTAGTGCGGAAATGGCCAGAGAGAGAGTATGCGATATAAGGATACCCAGTGAATTCCTTTAGGTCACTTATTTTTCCTTGCTTTGATTCCATCAATTGGTTCCTAACACTGAGGCAAAGTTCATGTACACAAAAAGTATAAATTAGTTTCAGGACAATTTAGGTGGAATCTGACATTCAGGAATCTGATGTTGCTGGAAATATACAGCTGTCCTAATTTAAAATGTGTAAAATCATTTGAAGATTTTAAGTTGTTTACACTGGTTTATTTTATTTTATTTGCTTCTTGTCTGTATCTTGTCTGTATCTTGTCGGTATCTTGTCTGTTGCAGGTTGAATATCTGTTATCTAGAAATTGGACGTGAGGGTGATCTGGCTGCAACATCTGTCACCTCATTGATCTCCAGGGTTGATTCGGCTGATCTAGCTGGCTAGGTGGATATCCCCTTCCTCCCTCACCACTCCATGTGCGTCCCTCATGAAGCTGCATGCTCAGTGGAAGCGGACAACCATCCCAGATAGAAGGAGTGTACCATTCTTTGGTCAAGGGTATGCAATAGTTTACCTAGAAATCTGAAATCTGAAAACCAAAAACCAAAACTTTTTGCCCTGAGAGCAGTGGCTTTAGCGCTTCTGCTCATTTGTCTCTGAGATCTTCAGTCTCTTCTCATACACAATACAAGTAGTGAACAAGTGGGACATGAGGTTGGAGAGCGATGTGAAGATCTGTGAAATGGTGGGAATCCAAATATACTGCTCAGCATGAAGTGGTAGCTGTGGCACTTCTGTTCATTTCTTTGTACTGTATTTTATGTATATGCAAATACAGGTGTTCCAAAAATCCAAAACACTTCTACTCCCAAGCATTTCAGATAAGCGATATTCAACCTGTGTAAAGCTTGCTCTGTATCACTATACGTATACATATGCATATACGTGTCGTGTGTGTGTACATGTGATATTTATTCAGTTAGACTTCCCCTCAACAGATTTTTGATTGTGTTGAGAAAGAAGAAAGAAAACGTGGTGGAAAAGAACACACATCTGGATCCATTCTCTGTAAAATTCTCTAACTGAGGCAGGATAATTTCCCAACTTTGTCTAGAAGAAGGATAAAGAATCAATAGTCCTCTCAATGTGCTTGGATCACGACACCTATAATCTATAGGTTAAACTGGCTAGGGCTGTTTGGAATTGCCATCCAACAGTGTGGTGAGCCACATACTCTGTGCATCTTGTGTAGCAGCACCCAGAGAGAAAGAGTAAGGCAAAGCCAACAACTGTCCAATAACAGAAATGGTCACATTCACCCAGTACCTAAGATAGTGTCTTCAAAATTCAGATGAAAACTCAGAACTGATTTACTGTCCTGTTGACATGGAGGCCACCATCTGCCACCAAAAGGTTGTAAGGCTGCTCTCAGAGTGAATAAGTTTGTTGGGGAGGTGCTTTCTGGAGAGTGGTGTATGTGTATTTTTTGCAGTGCTGTCAGAGGAAAAGAGCAGAAAAAAAGTCTGGTCAGTGTACCTGTTGGAACATTTGCTGAGAATGCCTGCAAAGTAATTTGGATTGCTGTACACTCTGTCCTCACTGTTTCAGAAGATAAAAAACGTTTGTGAAGGAGCCCGTGATGTTTTCAAGGAACTGTTGCTTTAGCTGTCTTGCTGGTGTGTGTGCTGTCTCCTTTTCCCTGTGGTCAGCATAGCAGTTAATCAGCACATTGCCTAGAATGAGGAGAGCATAAATGTTGACTCCTTCTGGCCAGGGCAGATAGCCACTGGGACTGGTCACGTGGAGCCCGGGATAACCACAGGAAGAGCCCAGGAATTTCCATAGGTAGAGCCAAAACATCTTGTTTGCTACCCAGCTTCTTTCCTTCTGTGGGCTCAGTACCCTTTTTACTTTTCTGCCAGTTGGAAGGTATGAAGAGGCTTAGAAGGAGGGTAGGCTGGAAGGAAGGTAGGTGGTACTCCACCTGTCCAAACAGTAGGACCATCTCTGCTTCCAGCTGTTGCTGTATGCACTCACCTAGTCTCTCCCCTAAGTGGCACTGTAGGTCCAATTTCGATTGTTGTACCGTCCAAGGAGAGTTTGACAGCAAGAGGTGAGGTTCTTGCTTCAACTAGCTTTGCTTGCTCTTCTGTCTGGATTGTGAAACAGTGAAGATTTGGTCTTCTGGACCCAGTCCCAATGTCACAGGCCCCAGAGAAGCTACCAAGGGAAGAGTAAGAGACTAGTGCAGGTAACAGAGGTGGCAAAGTGCCACCTCATTCTCTCTCTCTCTCTCCCCCCCACCCTTAATCCCTCTGGATAATATCATGAGAAACTAGTCTGTTACCCAGAGACAGCCCTTTTCCACTACTGTGTCACTCAAATGAGAATGCAAATGGAGAATTTAGTGGATTTGGTGACAGCTTCTAATCATTCAGAACATAGGAAGTTGTCTCATATTGAACAAGACCATTGTTCCCTCTTAGCCCAGCTCTGACTGTCTGGGGCTCTTCAGAGTTTCAAGAAAGATTCTTTCTTAGCTCTACATGGAGGTCCCTGGTATTCCTTGGTGCTCTTTCACCCAAGTGCTGTCCAGCTCTGGCCCTGCCTTGCTTCCACAGTCCAAGAAGGTTGGGTGTGTATACATTGTACAATTCTAGCAGTTTATTATCACTTTAGCTCTCATGGCTCCATCCTTTGGAATCCTGGGATTTGGAGTTTGGAATACTCTCAAGTACACTCCCCTGCACTATAGTATTAGAGCTCTCTGGCAAAGAAGTCTAAGAAACTCGTGAAACTACAAATCCCAGCTTTGCAAAGGTTGGAGCCATGGCAGAAACTGCTAGAATTGTGAAGTCTGGATATATCCCTGGAGTATTTAGGGAGGTAGAGATGGCCCTAAATCTTGGTTGCCTAGTTCTTCTGGACAGTGATAGTTATTGGGGAAGGGCAGGTACATGAGTGACTGAAGGGAGGTCAGTTCCTTTTGGGTAGCCCAGTGTTTGGGACTCTGGCCAGTAGGAATACCACACTGGTAAGACAGTGACAGCTCCATGGAATAGCCAGAGTTTGGAAGAGTTCCTTTTTTGGACTCCAACTCCCACTGACCAGGCTGGCTAGGAAATTCTGGGCGCTATAGTAAAACAGAAAAGGAGGATTTCCAAGGGGTGTTGTTGCTGAAATTGCATAAAGGGCTGTGCCATCCCTTCATGACATGCCTATAGACTTTCCAGAGGCAGCTGTCTGACAGCAGAAAACAGGTTGCTGAGTGAAATGGATCTTGGGGTATGAAAGCTGGCCAGCAAAGAAAGCTGACAGGAAGAAAATCAACTCATTTGAAATGTGGTAAAGAAGAAGAGTTCTGTGGATACCATGGACTGCTAAAAACAAAAAAACAATGACTGGGTCTTTGACCAAATCAAAGCTGAACTCTCATTAGAAATGAAGATGGCTAAACTGAGACTGTCATACTTTGGACACACTGTGGAAGTGTGACTCTTTGGAAAATATGATAATGCTTGGAACAGTGTAAGGCAAAGAGGAAGACCACATTATGGGTGGATAGAGTCAATCAAAGATGCCACAACCCCAAGCTTGCAAGACATCAGTAGGGCAGATGAAGACCAGGACTCTTGGATGTCTCTTATTCGTAGGGTTGCCATAAGTAGGAGTCACATTTGGCAGCAAATACCAGCAAAACAAATCCAGCAGGGATCTTCTGATATTTTGATCTATCAGATTTGGTTGAATGCAGAAGCCTTGTCAGCTCTGTTGTTACACAGTAATCTACATGTAATCAGTCTGGTTGCACTTAGCCTCATTTTGATGACCTTTGCTTGCTTTGATCTTCGTGAGCAAATGTGAACATTTTTAATCAAACGACTCAAAATGCAAAAAAACTCCTCTAATTCCTCACTGCCACAGCTAAGAAATCTGGACAATGAAATAAAAAGATGGAAATGGGTCTGCCAAGGGCCAGATGTTGTGGCCTTATAAATTATGATGAAATTATGCAGCCAGCTGTGCTACATAACCTACCAGCTTTTATATTCTGCCGTGCTGAATCACTCCATGGCATGGTTCTGCCAATTCCAGCCAGATAGTGATGGTTTTAAGATATTTCCGGTAATTAATCATGCGCACTGAAGATCCTTTTATCCCACGGGAATGTTATTAAAGGATCCTATTGTGTTTCCGTTGCTGAGAATGACTAACCGCTTACCCACATCCCCATTTGCAACAGTGGCTTCCTGATGGTGTTGGATCACAAACTATGTGGAGAACTGCGTGCTTCTTCCCGTTTGTGTGCTGCACATGTTTAATATGTGCGGTACCTATTCACACACAGTGACTATCCTTTGCACTCATGCCTTTGAGCAAGACCTGTTCCAATCAGCTGAGTCTTACTTTGGTGTAAATATCACATAGGACAGGGTTGCATATGTAGGAATAGAAGAAGTCTCATGGGAAATTAGACTAATTGATTAAATTTCTAAATTTTCCTACTAGGTACCCAGGATGATATAAAAAAAAGTTAAAATTTAACATCGATGCTGCAGCAAAGACGACAAATAATATTTTAGCTTGCATCAATAGAACCATAGTTTGCAAGACAAGGGAAGGAATAGTCTCGCTACGTTCTGCACAAATCGGGACTCCTACGGAATACTGCATTTAGTTCTGGGCGCTTGATTTTTAAGAAGGATGTAGAGAAGTTGGGGTGGATTCAGAGACAGGTAAGATGAATGATGAGCCGTATGGAGAGCCAAACATATAGGGAAAGATTGGGGGAGATGGGCATGTTTAGTCTGGTGAAGAGAAGGCTGGGGGTGACATGATTGTCCTCTACACAGAGTACAGTCACAGAGAGAAGGCGGCAGGTTTGTTCTCTGCTGCCTCAGAGGGTAGGATTGGATCTAATGATTTGAAGTTACAGGAGGGTAGGTTTTGATTGAAGATCAGAAGAAACTTCTGGACAGTAAGAGCGGCACAGGTAAGGAACCAATTGTGTAGCGAGGTTTGGGGCTTCCTCCTTTGGACATCTTCAAAGAGGGGCTAGACGCTACTTACACTGAGCCCATTTCCGCACGCGACCGTTATAGCGCTATTATTCCACTTTCAACATCCTATGGAACCCTGGGGTTTGCAGTTTAGGGAGGGGCCTCAAAGGCCCCTCCCTAAACTGCAAACCCCAGGGTTCCGTACGATGTTGAAAGTGGAATAATAGCGCTATAACGGTCGCGTGCAGAAATGGCCTGAGTGAGACGTTGGACTTGATGGCCCGTGGAACCCTTTCCAACTTTATGATTCTGTGACTAAGAATTACAGGAGTAAAAAAGAGCTGCATTTAAACTGCAAAGCAAAAAATAAAAATGCAACATTAAAAGTTCAGAGGAACCTCAGTGATCACCAGCGATCTAAAGCAAAATAAGAAAGGGACCCATCTGACTTTTCTCAGGAGGGAATTCTGCTATGGGGATACTACTGTTGGAAAAGCCCTGTCTTAATCTAGTCTTCTTAAATGGTGGGACGTATCATATCGTCGTCTGCCCTGCCCAGGGCTGCCTGCTCTGTCAGCAGAGGTTCTCCAAAGCCTTAGCTGAAATATTTCATCTACTATCCGAGATGCTTTGAAGGGACTGGGCCTGAGGTCTTCCCAATACAAAGCAGGCGTTCTGCCACTGAATTATGACCCTTTCCTCCTAAAGAGTACGAACTGTTTGTGTTACACAGACTATACAGGCCTGGATTTTAATAATACTCTCATTGTGCTAACTTTAACGCGTGGGTCTCGGTAAAATTAGTTTCAAACTACATATTATCATATATCATCGAATCCTTAAGCTTTTTTGACTTCCCTTTCTCATGTTTTTTTGTGGTTTGCAAAACCGTTGGTAGGGCTATTTTTCTTTGACTGATTTATTTTTATATTATTTTTATGTGGTCTTGTGTATTCTACTTGTAGGGCTTCCAGTATTTTGTGTGTGAACTGCTTAGAGATTTGCTTATGTTAAGCTGTATGCAAGTATCATTAATTAAATAAATAACAAATACCTTTACCTCAGCCTTCCTTGATCTGTTGCCTGATGGTCATTTTCTTCACAGCTTCCAGCAGGTGGCGCTCTGCCATTGCAGAATCTCCATGGACTGAAGTACCTTTCTTTTTTCACCAGGAAAGGAATAAAGGACTCAATGGGGTGGTCTGCTTTTGCAACAAACCTCACAAAGGGTCTTGGTGTAGCACCTTGAAAGCTAGCAGATTTATTGTGCCTGAAGTGTTTTTGTTTTTGAAGGGTTTTCACCCGATCAGATATAGCCAGAGAAATCTTACGCTTAACAATAATTGTGTTAGCCTTGCAGATGTCATAAGACTCTTTGTTATTCAGAAGACTGTGAGTTTATTTTAATTTGGAGGCTATTTAAAAAACCACTTTGGTGCTGTTATCCCCACCCTTACATTAAAACTGAAGACAGGTAAGACAACGGAATTGGCTACTATGACATATCACTGTATGCCTAAGAATTCAGTAATTTTTCTTGCAAATTCAATCAGGATATGAGACTTCTAGAAGTGCTTGGCTGTTGTTCTAACCTTGCCAGCAGTGCAACTATTTTAGTTTAGAATTAAAGCTTTATTGAAGTATAGGGTCTCCCTGTGTATACTTATCTGTATGGACTCTGACATTAACTTCACTTATGTATCCGCAAGCTTTTTTGCAAGGGGTTAATCAGAGAGGGAGAACCAGTGTGATGTAGTGGTTTGAGTATTAAACTCTGACCTGGAGACCAGGGTTTAAGTCCCCACTCAGCCATGGAAACCGGCTTGGTGACTTTTGGTGGTGGTGGTTGCACACAGACTGCCCCAGAAAATTCCTCGATAGGTTCATCTTAGGGTTGGAAACGAAGGGACACAACGACGACAATCAGAGCAGGCTGACTATCACGGGGGGATACTGATCTGCTGTCAATGTGCTGCCTTGGCGTAGGGAGTTATAGTTTCAATTCCTTCCATAATTATGAAGTTCACTGGGGGATACTGACCGTTTTACTCTCTCCTTCATAGGGTTGTAGTGTGGATGAAACAGGAGAATCCTATGTGTGCTGTCTTGAATTCCTTGGATGAAGGACAGGATAAAAAAAATATGATACTATTTGTGTGGCTGACACTGTGGTTGCCATATTTTCATACAAGGTTGCCATTATGTGCATGGCTAAACTGCTTGTGGTCTTACAGAAGCTATGCCATCTCTTGCTTGCTGGCCAGCCTTGGTAAAGTAGTGTATTAGATGCACAAATGCTTTAAAGTTATTTATTGGATTTAAACCTTGCCTTTCACTTGGGATGGGAGCTAAGGCGGCTTCTAGAAGTTTAAATCAGAATTAATTTAAAATCTTATTTTATAAAAGTTAAAAAGAATTAAATAACGATTGATTTAAACATTGAATAACATTTAAGAATTAAATAATGTTTAAACCATAATTGTTAATAACAGATTAATAACAGATTAAAAATGAAATACATCATACAGCTTCATGTATATTACTGCTGTATAATTTAAAATTCAAAGGCGTCCATTAATAAAAAGGCTCTCACTTACCAACAGAAAGGGAGTAGGAAGGGGGCCAACAGGACTTCTTGCGGAAAGGGGTTCCACAGCCTGGGAGCAACCACTGAGAAGGCTCTGTCTCGTGTCTTCACCCAATATGTCTGAAGCCCCTTGTTACCCTGTGTACTGGGGGTCCCGAGAGGGACACCAAAAGGTGCTCAACTAAAGTTGGGGAAAATTAGCTCAGAGCACTGCTTAGCATTACGAGAGGCAGGGTAACGTAGCGAGATCTTGAACCCTATGTCTACGGGGTCGAGGCAAGTCAAGTAGCACACAAAAGTTGAAGCAATAAATGATGTTTATTAAACACAAGCAAAACAGTGACACACTCATACAAGATAGCTAAAGAAAATAAAGGTTGGAGTGGTATAGAGGGGTTTTTAGAGGGATTGCTGGTTTGGGTGATACTTCACCTGTCCTGAAGCCCAGAAAAAAATAGAGAGCGAAGCTGGGGTGCGATGTAGCTCAGCACGTGGAGCTGAGGGGAGGCTCGCCAAGCCGGGAGCGATATGAGGAAGGTCTCGGAATCAAGGGTTTTTATAAGGAGAATTGTGACTGCAGGCTATGCCGTACTTGGGGGAAAACAATAGATTTGGAGTTGGAGACAAAGCCTCCGAAAGGTCAGCATCTGAATGATTGAGTTATCATAGCGGTTCTCAATAGAGTAGCCCATATGCAAACGCAGAGTACTTGGGTATTGTATAGTTTACCCTTCAAGCTGCCAGTGGAGGGCAGAGGCTCTTTTGTAAGTTGCGTGCATACCTGATTAGAGTACTTGCCTGGAGGTCTCCTAAAGCAGCGAGTCAGCCTGTATTGTATTACGGCAGTTAGCAGCTGAGCTTGTTTACGTGCTTGTCCGGTGGCCTCGCAAGCACGTGGAAGAGAATAGAGCAGTAAAGCCAAATTATGATATCAAGAGGATATCTTTTAATATCGGACTAGCCAGGGCAGTAACACCCTGCAGATCATAAAGCTTGTCTTGGCTTGTATAGGGAGAAACAGTCTTTCAGATAGTCTGGACCCAAGCCATGTAGGGCTTTAGAGGTCAAAATCAGCACTTCGAATTGTACCTGGTAAAAATCTGGCAACCAGTTGTTTCACCTGAGGGAAGGGTGTAAAGCCCTGCTTTGGGGGTCCCCGATATCATTATGGTTTGGGTGGGCACCATACCTAATTGATGTTGTATGCAATTAGCAACACACTTGAACAGGCACTAATATCAAATTCAAGCCTGAAAGGTGACGGAGAGGTCAAACCGAGTGTGAGAAAGAATTTGACTGTAAATGTGAGAAGGATAGGTCAACTCGAAACTTCCTCCAGGCAAGACTGAGTCATTTGTCAGGCAAATACACACCATTCTGGTGGATAATAGGCTTACGTAGAAGCTGGAATTTTCCAGGGAACCCAACTGTGAGGAGTCCACCAGGACACTGATTGACAGATATCCATCCCTTGTATACCTGGATTCCTTCCTCTTTCCTCACAGCAGCCACAATAGACAGCTGTTACAACATCCATCATGTCTTTGTCAATCAAGCACTACGCCCATCAACAGGTGAAAGACCCATTGTCCACAACAGGTTCCCTTTGTCTTGCATCTGGAACCTTCACTGCCACAGGCTATTTTCAGGGTACAAATACCCCTGATTTCAGGATGCCCGGTGCAGTCTCTTGAAGGTCTACCCATCACTCTGTCCATCTGGCTCCTGAATGAGAACTGTCCTTAGGTCCTACCTAAGCCAAAATACATTTCTGCTCTTCACTACTCTTCTCGACCGGTAATTATAAACCCCCCAAACCCCTCAGCCTCTCTATAATTTTTCCTCCCCTTCTCTTTCAGTTAGCTCTTATGTGAATGTGTGATTGTGTGTATCTTGTGTGCACGCATGAGTGAATTCCTCCAATAAAAACACAGTTTTAGCTTACTTCTGAATCTCTGGCTGGTTCCTTTCCTGCGTGTGCCTGTAAATACTGGTAGGAAAGATCTCGCTAAGTTGTCCTCCTCTCGCGGCCTCCTGAGTTTGAGCTAATTAATTCCCCACTTTTTCAAGGAGGTGTTTAGCACTGCAGGGTGGCCCTTGTGGCACGTACGTTTTGGTGGAACAAGGGTATTCCATGGCCCCTGTAATCGGCTCCAGTCAACAGCCTGCTTGCGGCATTTTGAACCCACTGAAGTTTCCAAAGGCAGCCCTTTCTAAAGCATGTAACAGTAATCCAAGTGAGATGTAATCAAGGCATGTGTCACCACAGCCAGATCTGACTTCTCAGATCTTCTCAGACTTCCTTGTCTCAAGGAAAGAGCTCAGCTGGCATACTAGTTTTAATTGATATCTATTTTGCTTTTGAAATAGAGATTTAGGATTAAGACCATGGGGTACAGGGGAGGTGTTTTAAAACCTCTTTTCCACTGCACCACAGTTCAGATTAAAAATTGCCTGCTATTAGCTGCAGGAGGAAAGCTGCTATTGGCGCCAATTGTTTTGGTGCATCCATTATTTTCTTTGTTTAGTAACTGTGGTATCCAACAATGCTCAGGAGAATTATTAATCATCATTAATGATTGTTCAGTTTCAACTCCTCTGGAAAATGATTGCCTGTCTCTTTGGGTACTCAAACGTACATCACGTACCTCAGTTGAATTCCATGTTCGTCATGAAATGCCTCTGTGTTATGTCATAAACATATCCTCCAGATTTGGGGAGAACCCATTCACCCATTTGCAATTTGTAAACAGACAGAAACTTTATTTACATAATTATGGTAAAACTGAAGAAAAATGGTTTTAAACTCAGTTCATTTAATTTTTTTTAATGATGTGCCACATGAATGAAAAAAGAATAGGAGTGCCCCTCCGTAGCCTCCAAAGTAACTTTTGCGTATAGCAGATATCCTGTATTTTAAGATTGACCATCCTAAACATCTCCAAATTTAGTTAAAATCCATCTGGTGGTTTGCACATGCTTCAGTAACAAAGAGACAGAAACTCAGTTTTATTTACCTGGATGTTACATGTTTCTGTGTTTAGATCACAGATGGAGATTCTCTGGGGTTGGGAGGTCCATACCATGCCTTTTCAGCCCTCTGGGAGCCTGGTGGGCCACATCACACTGCTGTGACCACCACCTTGGGTGTTGAGAAGTAACACTGCATCACTCCTGGTCACTTTTGGGGTCAGGGGCACGGTTGCTGTTTCTGGATGGGCTGATAGCTGCATTCTAATGTAGTATCTGCCCTGAGCGAGTGCTTTTCTTTTTTTCTTTTTTAGCTGAAGAACATTTATCAGCCCAAAATATCTTGGGGTGCTGGGTTTTGGAAGGGTCAGTGGTGGTCCACGAGGGCCCAAGGGCAGCCCCGCACCACCAGAGTGCCAGATGTGGCTTGCAGGCTTCATGATCCCTACACATTTTATATGGTAGCATGTGCTTGTCAGCATTCTGTGGGAAGACTAAAGAGAAGGTCAGTCTCCAAGGGTGTAGAGTTTACTTTCAGCAGACTGATACTCCTTTACAGTGAATGAGCACAAGGTGGTGTCTGCCTCACCCTACTCATTCAGCTTAGGGTTGGCATCCCATTGATGTTTTTGCACACGCAAGTTCCCTTATGCTCGTAGTTGTACTTTTTTGGCCATGGCATAAGGTCTGCATTCAGTTCACAGTTGAGTAAATGGAGTTTTGTAAGTTTAACCATTGCACATGCAGTTGCCCCTTGTTGGGTGGTCATAACTACTCCTTAGTGCCTTCGGTGTATCATTTGATTCACTGGGATTGCAGAAATAGGAAGCACATCTCCAGATACTCAGTTGGCTGTACCGTGCTGGTATTCAGCCGAAGGGTGGTATAACACAACCACCACTAGATTTACACTATGCAAGATGTAGGATTTCCTCTCAGGTATCTGAAGAGGAACAGTTTCAACTTTTAATGTACTCGTAAGTCTCCCATCCTAGTGAAAGTGACCCTGTAAAAAATATTATGCCTGGAACTCCTTGTCGGTTGGGGAACAGAGCAGCATCATTCCTTAATAGTGGTGAATTGAATTTGGATGTATGACTAAGACTCAAAGCACCACTGCCGACAACTTGTCTTATCAGTTCTGCATGAATATCTTTTAACTTTACAATATTAAGGGCTTCTCTATCAGGCCGATTTCTTAGCTTGATGCATCTCCCCAAGGAACTAGCCAGTGTAGGGAGGAGGTGGTGGGGGGATTTTCTCTCAAACAGAGCTGAAATTTCAAAGGGCAGCTGGATTTGCTAATATCCTGTGTTTCAACACTCCAAGGATGAGGCACAATTATGGGACATGAGGCAGAACAGCTTGCTCGATTGCCATTGTATTAACTCTACAGTGCTGATGGCAGTTTAAAAAAAATGGTTTTGCACATAGACTAAGTAAATATATAGAGCTTGGAAGGTAGAGGCAAGCCAGCAATAAACTGTGCCATAGACTCTTATATTCATGGAGCGGTGCCCTCTCTACCCAGAAACACTCATCCCGTTTAAATCATTTTGGAATTATTGTGGAGGAGTGGCGTGCTGAGGCCATTTGTTTGTGCTGCATTAATAGAAATAACGGCACCCATGTTTAGCAATGCTGCTACATGCTGACGTTCCATGGACGGTCTCAGATTTATTTTACCAGCCATTAGGTGGTAATGACAGCCCTTCTCTTATGTTTGAGCATTATCTACTGCAAAACAAACAAACAAACAAACAGAAAATACTTAACAGGGTAATTGCTTGGTGAGTGGATTGGATTCAACCTTTTAAAGGCTGAGAAGAATTGTAAAGAAGAGGGCTGTTGCAGTGGTAGGGCTGGCAGAGGCCAGAACATTGTAGGCCTGGGCTCTAAAACCACACTGGTATACATGGAGGAGGCTGGGAGTCAGAAAACTCCCAACATTGAAGAGGAATTTCTTCCTTAATTTTGAAGTGAATGGAGAAGTATAAAAGGAAGATATGTTTGGGGAGCAAGCCCAGCTGCTGGCAGTACGATACCTGGAGTGTGCTAGAAATGGGAAAATATACGCTATTGAGGCCATTTCTGCACTAGATTGTTATAGCGCGATTATTCCACTTTCAACATCCTATGGTATCCTGGGGTTTGCAGTTTAGGGAGGGGCCTTTGCAGCCCTTCCCTGAACTGCAAACCCCAGCATTCCATAGGATGTTGGAAGTGGAATAATCGCGCTATAATAGTCTACTGTGGAAATGGCCTGAGTCTTCTGCTCCCCACCCTTAGCATACCCTTCAACTATCCCAATTTTACATGGACAGTTCCGATTAATCCTCTAGCTTTCTCAGCTGCCTTTAAAATGTCTTGGTTTCTCTCTCCTCCAACTGTTCCCCCTTGTCCTTAGTTTATCTCTATTCTTCTAAAGTGAATTCAAGGTACAACAGCAATTTCCACTCAACTAACTCATTGTGGGGAGAGGAGAGATGGAGGTGGAGTCTTTCTCTTCCCAGTTGTCTCAGGCAAAAGCAAACTGCTCCAGCCTCTCCTAGCGTAAGAGTTCTTCCCCATGAATAACTTTTGTCCTCTTGAACATGCTCTGATGTTGCTTGTCCATATGTGTCCCAGTTCTCATCTGTGAAATGTGTGGTGGGGTATGGTATCTTCCTTATAAGAACAGAGACAAGAAGCCTTGCAATTTGCCATTAACATTTACTGCATGAACTGGAGATTGAGCACAAGGGACACAGGTCAACTGGCTGCAATAATCTTCATTATGATGAGAAATACAGTATTTCTGTTAAAATTCTCTTCTTCTCTTCTGTTGAAATTATGTTAAAATTTAAATTACTCTCCTCTGTTTCTCATCAGTGGGAGAAACCAGTGTGTGAAGACATGGGAGAGGGGCTTCTCTGCTGTGATCCTCTGCTTGTGGATGCCACTTCCTTTAGAGGCCTGGTTGGCACCAGCACTGGTTTCATTCCAGTGCCAAGTTAAAGCATGACCTATTAAAACCTTGTAGTAAAACCTAATTGATTTCATCTAGCTCTATATATGTGTATGTTTTTTGAACAGTTCTCCATCAACACAATAGAGTTACAGTAGTTTGAACCTACTTCAACTCCCAGGCTCTACCATATGGAATCCTGGGAATCATAGTTTGGTGATGTAGAGGGCTTTGAGAACCAGTGTGGTGTAGGATTTGAGTACTGGACTACCACTCTGGAGACCAGGGTTTGAATCCTTGCTCGGCCATGGAAACTCACTGGGTGACCTTGGGAAGGTCACATTCTCAGAGCCTCAGAGGTAAAGGCAAACTCCTCTCTGAAAAAATTTGGCCGAGAAAACCCATGATATCCCTCATGTCTTAGGATTGCTATAAGCCAGAAATGACTTGAAGGCACATAGCACAGAGATCTTTGGTGCTATAGTTCCAAGTGGTGGGCTTAGAGCTAGGAGAGAATTCACCCAACTTCATCTTCCAGCATTCTGTAGGATGGAACCGTTGTACTTTACAGGGGCATCAAAATGCTATAAAGGTATAATGTAGACCAGTAGTTCCCAATGTTCGGTCCTCTATATGTTTCGGTCCTCTTCTTCCAACCAGCATGGCTAATGCTCAGGAACTCTGGGAGGTTAGATCCAAAATATCTTTTGGATGAAGGACTGAGAACCACTGGTGTAGATATTTGTTTTAACCTGTTAAGATGTTTCATATGCTTTTATTCTATCTCATTCATCTTATACAGGCATACCACAGTTAATGTAGCCTTTTTTTCCTACAAAGTTTTGTTATACTGGCATAGCTCTCCTTTTCCTGCTTGACTTCTGGTGTCTTCTTTTGTTCTTACTGCTGGTGATGCATGCAGGTCTGTCTATCTGTCTTTCTGTTCCTCCCTCCTTGTCTCTACATTTCTCTCTCTCATTCTCTCTCAATTTTTGGAAATTCCTCGGTGGCCAACCTTCCTCCAGGATCCCCACAGCAAGGTCCCAGCTACCAGCTGGTCTGGCCTTACATGGCACTGGAGCTGTAAGTCCTATACCAACGAGTGAGGAAGCAACAGTGGAATAATTTATCACTCCCTCCCACCCTCCCCTTCTCCCCCACCATCTCTTGAAAAGAACAGCAGCATTATTATTCATCTGTACAACTTCAGATGCAAGGCAAAGATGAAGCAATTACTACCTTTTGGAGTGTCAACTTCATTGTGAGTTTTGAATGACAATGGAGAACGAATCCTGCCGTGCTGTCGCTCTGTAGACCCCCAAAGTTTATGGACAGCCCTGTTGGCCGAGAGGCTACGGTGATTTAATTTCTGGGAGTTGAAATGTATTTATTGTTTGATGGCCTACTAAATTAGGAGGCTGCGGGCTTGTCAAACACGTTTGCCAGATTTTTCCACACATCATCCCAGGTGGAGGGCCTGATAAACAGCCTGGCATCACTTCACATGGAATGACCGATGATGCATCATATATTTTTAATAGACAGAATGTTTTAATAAACATCTACCCACCCGTTACTAAAACACTGGCTTTAAAAAAGAAGGGAGGGGGGTTGCCTTGAGCCATGTAGCTACCCAGCTGTGAATTTTATAATACAACCATCTCTACATCATTAGAGGTTATGATTGCTGTTCCAACTACCATAGCAAGAATTGTCAATGTGATGCTTTTTTTTAAAAAAAAAGTGCAAAGTTTTTCACTTGACAGATGCAGGGCTTTGTTTCAGCCAGGGCTCGTCAAGGTTCAGTTTGGGAATATAGAGTTTACCTCTCCATTTCTCTGAGCATATGAAGCGCGCGATTGCCTAGCCACAGCACACATGCTCATATCTGAGTTGGGGGGGGGTCCATGGGACAAAGTTTGATGGTAAAAAGATACGAGCATCAGCACCAACTATTTTGGGACGCTAAACATGACACAAGAGGAGAAACACTATCAAGAAAAGTGAGACCAGTGAAGTCGTTCCCCTAGGTGAATTCCAGGATAGTGGAATGCTCCTTGTTCTGATGGTTTTCATGTCTGTGGGAGCAGTTAATCCACTTCAAGTTTTAGTACTCACTTCGTAGGAGCTATCCAAGGTTCTGGATCCAAAATATGTTCAGTACTTTGGGCATTTGCTTTAAAATTTGGCCTAAAACCCCGAGCAAATTCAACATCCCAGAGGTGTTGGGAGCCACTAGCTACCACTTAATCCACCAGCTAGAACAGGCATGTGGATGAGGAATATAATTTCAATGTACAGTTCAAGAGGTTTATTTGAATTCCTATTTTTCTAGACTGTCAAGGGGTAGGTGTGATTTGCATTCTGGAATCCTCGTGTGGACAGACAGATGGCCGTGGACATCTCCAAAAAATGCTCAAATACATTTTAAATCTGTGCAAAACAATTCTAAAGCACTTTTACTCAATGGGATGGATGCATTTAACCAGAGAGCATAATTAAGCATAGTCCGGATATGGATGTGGGAAAAGGAAAAGCCCATAGGCATGTAAATCTGTAAACTAGAGTCAGGTGCAAAATGGTGGAATAGAGTGGAAACTATGAGGTGCCAGATAATTCTTCACTGCCTTTGCTATGATAAGTGCATCTCAAGAAGGAGAGCCGAATATGACCTTCATGTTCAAGCAGAAATGCATATTTGAATTATTTCTGACCATGGATTGTAACACATAATTCTAAAACTGGCTACCAAGACTGTGTAAAAACCTAGTGCCAAGAGAATTTCTGGTTGTCCAAATTGTAGTGGTGAGTTGCAAGTTGAAGTTCCAAACAGGCATCTTGCTCGAGAAGGTGGCCTACTACAACTGATTGTGATGTCGTGATAGATGCTTCAAAAATTAACAGTTTTTTTTTTTTTGGTTGTCACACACGTTGCAGTGGGCAGTTTCAAGTCAAAATTCCAAATAGGGGTGATTCTTAGAAGCAAGAGGGGAAACTCCTCCATCGCTCATCAGGAAATCATTTTTAAAAAGGCCAGAAAACAGACCAGAGCTCTCTGAAGCACTGTTGATAGGTTTGCTATGGTAGGGACAAACGACAGGAAAACAAGGAAAGTCTAAGGCACTACTGGTAAGATCTTCAAGGTTAAAAATGCTGGAAGATGTAATGGATAATGGTGGATCTGTCAAGCAGAGTAATCAACTGGCAAGGCAAAAGCTGAACAGCAACTGGTCCCAAACAAAGTCCTCCCTCCACCAAGGTCTAGCAGAGAAAAATTAAAAGCTTAGAAACAATTTAGTTTCGAAAGAGAGAGACAAGTGTAATTGAGCTGAGCTGAGTTAGATTTGCCAGGGATAAGAATCAGACCTGTGCCACTTTGAATTAAAGAGCATCATTTTAATGTATGGATTTAGGAGGGAATGGAAGGGTAAATTCCTTATAGTGGCCTTGTGCATTACAGGCATATCTTAGTTAACAAAGTAGATGTGTTCCTGGGCTTTACTTCTTTAATAGAAACGTTGGTATCACACGTAGAAATAGCATGGATAGAATAAGGATAGCTTCCACATAAAAAGAAGTTTAACATATTTCAGTGAACTTCTTATTCAAAACTAACATTATGCACATGTGAAATGAAGCGATCAGGTTAGGAAAGCTTTGCATAAGTGATCAAAATAATTTTCAATCTTCTACAGACCATCTGAAAGCTCCTTCCAAAATGCATCCTGGTATTTTTTTTTCTTTTCTTTCAACAGCCTTGACTTTTGCTATGATTTCTATTTTGGTGGCAAAACTTACAGCTCTGCACCTTTTCAACATGCCAGCGGAGCTGGTGAGGCAGGCTTATCTGCTTCCCTGTTTTCTTTCTGTTTTGCTGTTCACACATGTGCACTAAGTGATTCTGGAGGCAGCTGTTTACCTTGCCTGCTGTGCATAAGCGCACACAGCTACAGGAGCATCGTCTAGATCAGTGGTTCTTAACCTGAAATCTGCAGACCTCCCCCAGGGGTTCACAAAGTCCTGCTGCTGGATACTAACAGCAGTGGCAGCAACAGATGCAGCAGCAAGTGTGTATCAACTCATGGCAAGGGCCTTATACATCTCATAGATATTAGACTTGCCATCCTGGTTTTATAGGCACATTTAAAGTAGACAATACACTTAGCACATACTTAGAAGAGGCGCAACCTCACATGGTGGGAGACTTCTCTTTGTCATAGCACGTGATTGTCCTCACTTCTGTATTTTGTATTGCTTTGTTTTGTCATGGCTCATTGTAAACATGGGTTTAATTTGTAAGTCAATTTGTAGAGCTGTGCTTCTCTGATGAAATCTATTGTGGGAGGAAAATATGGGTTAATTGGAGAAATATGCATTCCCCCTTCATGTCTGGTTTGATCTTCAGATTTTTACATTGCAGTTTGCAGACAATGGCCTCCAACATTTTAAAAAAATAATTCTGCACTTTTCTGCACATACCTTTGCAAAGTTGGCACTTCTCAGTAGCATAGCGATGACTGTTCGGTTAATAAATAGATCTGTCGTTTCCACTTGATCAGTATGTCTTGCCATTAGCTCCTTCCAACCCCATCCCTCTGCACCAGCCTATGTTTCCTAAGGGAAGTCAGTTTCATTAACTAGCAAAGAAATATGTTTCTTCCCCTGAAGAAAATATGAGCTGCGTTTGTTGCTGCTTGTTTTGGCTTTGATGACTGTGTCTATTAGGGAGTGATTTCTAGCGCATCTCTCTTGTAGCTGTCACCGTTCATAAACTCTGCTCCCAGCAGCTCTGGAGAAACTTGATCTCTGTCTTATTTTGAATGATGTTATTACTTCCAAGGTGGGAGACTAGGGTTGCTGCTGTGTGCAGCGTGGTTCAATTCCTGCCTACTTGGAAGCAAGTCTCACAATATACTTCCATGTAAACATGCAACGGAGTGCAGCCTTAATTGAATAAATGATGACGCCCAGCTATGGATTAATGCATCAACATGAATATGACAATGTTGTCCTAGTGGTAGGAAGTGGAACAATCCAGTGTGAATGATTAAATGTACAATTATTATTAGTTACATTTTGAAAATAATAATTATTACTGACTCAGTTAAAAAAACTTTAACCAATATTTCCTTATGGGCTATATTATACTCAAACCATATAGGGACTGATTTTATTTTGAACCTTGTCATTCCAACAGTGGATTAATAAACACCATTTTTCTATAAAATGATTGTCTTGTCTACCACTTCAGACTTTAATTAAATTAGTCAGTGTTACCATCTAAGTAATATTCTGTACCCTGTGTGTTTGTGCTAATTTCATTGAAAAGGAAGAATTTTGAACTGCATGCTTTAAATTGTTTTTAATGTTATTGACGGTTGAATTATATTTTGACATTACTATTTTGTACGTTTGTATTATATTGCATTTGTTTTCATTTGTAAGCCACCTTATATATATTTACATACTTATTTCATTCATTTGTATTGCGATTTGTAATAGGACTCAAGGTGGCTAACAACATCTAAAAACAATACAGATTAAAACTATGCAAAGTCATTACGAAAAGTATACACCTACGAGTTATTTAAAAAGGGACTACACAAATTTATAAGATTAAAATGTCAAACATTAAAAATGTTAAAGTTCATGAAAAGACCGCAGTTGGCCCTCCACCTTTGTTGGGGGTATAAGCACACAGGACTTCCACAAAAGTAGAAAAGCCACAAATATCAAAATATTTGTATGCGTCTGTGGGAAAAGGGGCAAGGTGTGGCAGGGCAGTGGGCACCCAGGGCCCAAACCAGGTCAGGGAAAGGAGAGGGAAAAGGTGTGGATTTCTCATGGTGGCCCTTCATTTCTTCTCTCCTGCCCAACTCCTTCATCGAGTGCGTGAGAAGCACTGGGAGAGGGCTTGAGGTGCTGGGAAATCAGGCTGTCACCCATCCTTAGCTTAGCTTAGGCCATTTCTGCACTAGACAGTTATAGCGCTATTATTCCACTTTCAACGTCCTATGGAATTCTGGGGTTTGCGGTTTAAGGAGGGGCCTTTGAGGGAGGGGCCTCCCTTCCTCCCTTTCTGCAGTAGCCTCCCATCCCAGCATGGGGACGGGAGAGGAGCGGGACTGCGGTGACACTTCTGCATGACGTTGTCGTGATCCCGCTCCTCTCCCATCCCTGTGATCATGGATGAAATCATTGATGGGTTTTCCCCGTCCGTGACCTGCAATCATGCCACCGTCCTGCACTTACCTGTCCTGCGGAAGGCTGGAAAGCAATGGCAGCACTTCTCGCCCCAGCGCAGCCTGGGAAAGTGCCTGTCTGTGCTGTGGAAGGATGTGGCATGTCCATCACATTTCCTTGCCCAGGGAGCAAGTCTGGTGCGGAGGGGAGCGCTCCTGTCGCACTCCCTTCCCAGAAGAAGGGCTGCCAGGATTGCCACCGGTGGACCACGCAAGAAGGTAGGGTGCGGAAAGGGTCGTTGTCAGACTGTATCTTCCATTGGTTTTGCTGGTTAGGGCTGATTGAGGTTCCCATCGAACAGCTGTAGGGCCACATGATTCCTACCCCTGGTTTAAGCTCAATTGCTAGTTCTAACTAAAGCAGACACATTGAATCAATTGAGACTACTCTGCTTCAGAGTACCATTTGGTTTTAGGTCCTTGAGCTAAGTGGGACTCATTGCCATGTAACCACATTGAAGAATCAGTAAAACAACATTGGGGAGGGAAGCTACCAGGTAGACCTCCATCTCTCCTCTAATTACTGGGACAGTTCCACAAAATACTGATTTTATCACTGTAGCTCCAGACTGTAGCTTGGAGCAGTTTGAAAACCCAAGCCATCCTGAATGTTGAATGGAAATGGTTTAGTTGGTTTTAATTTCTATGGATGATTTAATTGTTTGTTTGTGTTTTTGTTTGTGATTTTGTAGGTGTTTTAACTGGGTGTGTTTTTAAGTTGCCTTGAATCCAAGCACTGAGAAAATGTTAGGATATAAATGCAGCATTGTTGTTGTTATTGTTAAACCACTGTGGTTCCAGTGGGAGGAATTCCGAATGGACTGATCAAACCTCTGAATGAAAAAATCCCATAATTAGCATAGCACAATTGGAAAAAGTGACACAAATTGGAGCTGTCCACAGTATCTGATGATATCTCTGTGAATCCTAGATTCTAGGATAGAATTCAGATTATTGACGGTCCCAAACCCCAGTCAGAAACATCAGGGAGACTGTGAAACCAAGGTAGTAGCAAATGAACATGCTTAGTCTTCTTGCTTGTCCCTATTGATGCCGAGACCGAGGAAATCTTGAATTAGCTTCTGAAACAGGTTGATGAGAGAATAGTATTCTCTGCTGTCTTCACTCTTTTTCGTTCCTCCAGAGCATGAAAGGACCCACTTTTCTGGCAGAGTGGCTTAGGCATATGGTTTCGGCCACAGTGTTCTTGACACTCAAAACAGAATGCCGCATTTTCCTTTCCGCAGTATTTACACAGCTGACATGCACCTTCGCCGAAGTCTTGAAAGTCTTTCTGGGTGATGACATTCCCTCCTAGATATGCTGAGCTTTCTTTTTAACCTTTCATAAAACGTTGTGATCTTTATGGACTGTATCATATTGTGCCGTAATGTGCTTTATTGTCCACAGAATAAGCTTTTCTTAAAGATAATTGGAAAGCTGGAAATGGCTGCTATCGGATGGATTTTTTTTTAAAAAAATATACACACACACACCACATTATTTCTGAAATGGGGCTGGTGTGTAATAATGACCCTATCTGTTCAAGATTTAAGATTTGCCTTGGCAGAGAAAATTGATCCATTTCACCTTTGTCTAATGGAAAATTTTATCTTGGATTATCTGTTTATGTAAATGAATGTTCCTATGAAAAGAGAACTTGAGGGGACTGTAAATTTCACTGACACTTCAGTTTAATGGGGGGGAAATTGGAAAGGAGGCTAGTATTTATCTGTCTGAAATTGGTTATAAAAACAAAATTATCTGCATGTACTTCAACATCTGATGTTCCCTGGAATTTCATTATGCTTTTGAATTATGCAGGGTTACAATAGGAACAGGAAGGATTCTTTTTTCTCTTTTTGCTAGGTTACAAGTTTTGGGCACTCAGGTGTCTGGTAGCATTGTAGGGCCCAGAAAAGAGGGGGCTTAAAAAATGATTCTGCTGCCATTCGTGATAACTAACTGTCTAGCTCCTCTCTCCCACTCTAAGTGACTTGGTAGGACTTTCCCATATCATGATGTTAACAGTCAGTCATATAGAAAATAGGAAAGGGAAATCTGGAATGTCTTGGCATTATGCGGTAGTGGCTGGTGGCTTCTGTGTCAGTGGGGAGTTGAATCCACTCCCAGTTTTAGTCTGAACTTTAAAGGAGATTCCAAAGTAATGACCTTATTTGGAGAGACAGGGTTCAGCACACTTTAAAATTCTCCAAGCCACCAACCATAACTAATGTCTTCGTGACTTGGTAAGTTCCATTTGATGATCCTGAAAGGGAGAGAAAAAGACATAAAGTTTACCCAGGAAAACCATAAGAGTGCCATCCAATAAATACTGATTTTTCTCAATCCATGGATTTTTTTGAGAAACAGGATTGACATTTATGACCATATAGAATTCATCTGTGAAGGAACTAGGCAAGATCCGGAAGTGTAAAGATACTAGAGTCAGGATTGTCCATGCCATCGTATTTCCAGTTTCTATGTATGGTTGTAAAAGCTGGACAGTGAAGAAAGCTGATACGAAGAAAAGCAACTCATTAAAAAAAATGTGCTGGAGAAGAGTTCTGCAGACAGTGTGGACAACTAAAAAGACAAATAAATGGGTCCTGGAGCAAATCAAGCCTGAACTCTCCCTTGAAGCCAAGAGGACTAAACTGAGGCTATCTACTTTGGCCATATCATGGGAGGACATGACTCACTAGAAAAGACAATCATGTTTGGTAAGGTGGAAGGCCATGGGAAAAGAGGAAGGCCACATTACAGATGAAGAGGGTCAATTAAGGAAGACATGGCCCTGAATCTGCAAGACCTGAGCAGGGCAGTTAATGAGAGGGTGACTTAGAGGTCTCCTATCTATAGGGTCACCATAAGTTGAAGTCAACTTGGGGCAGTTAACAACAAGAAGAATCCATCTCAAGTAGTCTTTCCTAACCTGCCACCCTCTATGGATGCTGAACTACAGTTCCGATCTCTCTCCAGCCCACATGGCCATTGGATAATGGGTATGGTATAATCTCTTGGCTGGAATTTTGTTTGTGTGCACGACATCCATATTCAATTCAAGATTGAAGAAGTGGAGGTGTGCATGCACATTTGTGCCTGTGCGTGTAGATGTACATGTGGGCGCACATGCACATTCAGTTGCACAATGGGTCCCCCATTTGGTAGTGCACTCAGTTGTACAGCTTTGTGCTTCACACTACGATTTCATAGCACATTCAACACTTAACTCTGCAAGTGGCGTTTGATATTATGCGACCTCGAGGTGGCCAATATTTTTGGTGAGTCCCAGGTAGTGGAAGGGTAATTTAAAGAAGGAAATGATAGTTTTTAGGCCCTTTTTGAAAGCACACATAATGTCCCCCAGAATGGTAGTGCCCTACTTTTCTCTTGTTTGAGTCACTCTTCTCCTTCTATCCTGATTCCCCATGGCTGAGAATGAATTTTGCAAGACCATTATCATTCTTAGCATGCTTAAGTGAGGTATATATGTAAACCCATCTTTCACTGCTACAGTAGGTTTATAAAGCAGTAGAAGCTAAAGAGAGGTTAGCATATTTCCCCCCACAACATTTTGCAGGTGAAAATTAGAGTGTGGACAATGTGGCAAAGCTATTAATAAGGAAGAACACACTAGCTAGGAAAAACTGCAAGAGTTTGCTTTTGCTTGAGCCTGTTGGGAAAGGGAAGATTCCACCCCTTGCCCTCTTTTCCCCCTTCCGAGTTAATTGAGTATGAACGACTACTATATTTTGAACTCAGTTTGCAGCAATTACAGTAAACTGAGAACAAAGGGGGAAAGTGGGAGGAGGAGAGAAAATCTGGGACATTTTAAAAGCAGCTGAAAAAGTAGGATGAGAGAGGATTAGTGTGGACTGTCCCTGTCAGATTGGGACAATTGGTGGGTACGCATTGTTTCTGCCGATCAAAGTTGTCAACAGGCACTTTCTACTGCAAATGCTCATTAGTAGTTTGCCTTGACCTCAGTCCCGAAGAGGTATTCTCACCTTGAAGAAAATGTACTGAATGTACTTCCACAGCTTAGGATGACATATTGCTATACGTACCCGGAGGCTCATAAAGAAGTGACAAACACACAATTCATTTCTCTACAAATTCACATTCTCTTGATGTGCTTAAAATTATTACTCACACCATCCCAATAGCTTTGTACATGGAAGCGCTGCATTAAAAAACATATATAAGCCATCACATTAAAGAGTTTCCCTTCAATACCTGAGACCACAGCAGATATTTGCCAAGATTCCACTCAGCACGAGTGTAGCTTAATTATATGCTCACACAGTTATGGTGGATTGTGCTGTTGCACAAGAGATTGTATAACTGGAAACTGAACCAGTGATCTCTTACAATGAGCGCCATATCCTTACTGATTTCAGTACATTTTTTGTGCTTCCCAAAACTTAAAGGCCTTAATGTAATTGTCCCACCCTACTTGAGTAGACTCGGTGAATTAATGAAAGTTACATAAGTATTGATTTTAAAATTACCTATTGATTAAATGGGTGTACTCTGCTTGGCACGAACCCACTGGATTTAGGACTTTGAGTCTCAGTAAGTATAAAATAAATGGTTAAAATTTACCGTAATAGTTTTGTGGCTAGTTTAGGATTAAGGATGGGAGAAGATGCCATTCTGTACACACTTAGAAAAGACTTTTCCAAATGTGTGCCTCCCAATGTGATAATCTTTTGGAACTGGCACTTTTTAAAATATTGTCATTATTTGTCATTAATGGTGACCCTATGCAAGAGAGACCTAGAAGACACCCTGGCCATTCCCACACTAGCTTGTATAGCGCTATGATTCCACTTTCAACATCCTCTGGAATCCTGGGATTTGCAGTTTCGGGAGGGGTCAGCCGGCCCTTCCAGAAACTGCAAACCCCAGGATTCCATAGGATGTTGAAAGTGGAATCATAGTGCTATAACAGGCCAGTGCGGAAATGGCCCCTGTAATTAACAGCTGCTCAGACCTTGCAGACTTAGGGCTTTGGCCTCCTTGATTGAATCAATGCATACATGATGTGATCTTCCTCCTTTCCTACTGTCTTTGCTGAGCATTATTTTGTTTTCCAAGAAGTCATGGTGTGATGCAGATCTCTAAATTAAAAATGTACATAAAAGACATATATTAGTATGCATACCTCAAAATGTGCCTACTAGTGAAATAATTTTTTTAAAAATATAATGTTGAGGAAAACTGCTTGCCAAAATGTGTGTATGTTCAGCAAAACTGTATTTACAAACCCACGCGCAAAAATTCATACAATTTCTTTGTGTATGCTTTTTGTTTAAAGTAGCAATGATACAGCAATGAGATGAACTGAAGTTAAGACAGGAAGAATGAAAAATGACAAAGGGCTTTCTGTACTACACTGTTTTAGAGCTATGATTCCACTTTCAACATCCTATGGAATCCTGGGGTTTGCAGTTTAGGGAGAGGCATTTAGAATTCTCAGCCGGAAAGCTCTTTGGCCTCAGTAAACTACAAACTCTTGAATTCCACAGGATGTTGAAAGTGGAATAATAGCATTATAACAGTGTGGGGTGGAAAGGTCCACCAACCCAAACTAAGAAATCCATTCATTCCTACGTAGGATAAATCTGGTGTTACTAGTTCTCGAGATGGGTGCCCTCTGCCCACTTCACTCCAAAGCCAACTCTATTTTGTTGTGTAAGTCTCTGAAGCCTTTTGAAGCAGTTGTAAATTCAAGAAGGAAGCAAACGGTGGCAGTTGGTGGCTGTCTTGAGGTATCATCTGAATTTTGAAGGACCTGTCCAAGGTGCTGAACCTATTGTCTAGATAGGGTTCAGAACTGTGGATAGCTCATCTGAAGTTTGGACTAAAACCCATAGTAGATGATGCCACCCACTGAAACAGAAATCATTTGGACCACAGGAATAACCTGCAGTGACCACCTTCCCTGCTTATTCTCCAAGGACAAGGCTTATAATTTTGGCTGCCTGAGGATGCTCAGGATTAAACTTGTGCCTTTGTGGTCCTACGTATTATCATTCAGCAATATATCTTCCTTTAGAGGTAGGAAGGGCAATCTTCCACCTGCCAAATTACAATTTCTATGAAGTAAAGGAGGACTCAAGTTTTGTTGCAGTAGTCTGAGAGTCAGACGAAGAGTGTATATACATTACAGAGATATAGCTGTTTGAAACCACTTTTAATAGTTATGCAGAATTCTGGGATGTGTCATTTAGGGAGCTACTTAGAATTCTCTGCCAGTGAGCACTAGTTCACTCCTCTGAACTATAGCATGAGAGCTCTCTGGGAAAGAATTATAAGTCTCTTCCTAAACTAGGGTTTCCTAGTATGGAGCCATGGTGAGTAAAACAGTATTGAACTGCTAGTAACTGTATAGTGTTACAGAAAGCACCAGAGCCCATCTGATCTTGCAAGGTAAGCAGGGTCAGTCCTGGTTAGTACTTGGAAGGGGGATTTTCAATGCATACCAGGTGCTGTAGGCTGTATTTCATAGGAAGAAAATGGCATACCACCACTGAGTGTTCCTCCCCGAAGAATGCCCCATGAAATTCATTGAGTTGCCATAAGTTGACAGGTAATTCGAAGGTGCACACGCACACATTCATGGAGAGAGAGAGAGAGAGAGAGAGAGATTGTTCAAGGGCATGTTATCATAGAGAAAGATGAGTATTACGTCATGGCAATCACTGCCTAGAAAAACAGGAAAGAACTCCTGTCTCCTGTTGTTGTTACTTGGGTCAAGCAAAGATTTCTGAAGATGAATGGAGGTTTGCTGAAAAACCTTTTCAGGTTTAAAGTAACAAATAAGATATACTGCCGAATAAATGCAAGGGACTAAAATGTACAAATACTGTAATGGGAGAAGAGAGATTAATCTTTGCCATACAGTGCCACTCAGCTTGCCTGCAACTGTGCAAAATAGATATATTCTAAGACCAGGGAGACTCAAGTTGAGTCACTTTCTATCTCACTTTCTCCATCAAATTACATGTACAGAGGCACAGTGCCTCTGATGGGGTGGTGATCTATAGCCACCCTGACTAGTACTAATCGATGGCCAAAATCTCTAAAAGTTTATCAAATCGAATCCCTTTTTAAAATGAATCCAAGATGGCCACCATCACCACATCTAGTGGTGGTGAGTGTCACAATTTAACTGAGGGCCTTTCCACACTATATTATTATAGTGCTATCATTCCCCTTCCAGCATCCTGTGGAATCCTGGGATTTGCAGTTTAGCGAGGGGCCTTCAGAATTCTCAGCCAGAGAGCTCTTTGGCCTCAGGAAACTACAAACCCCAGAATTCCACAGGAGGTTGAAAGTGGAATAATAGCACTGTAACAGTGCAATGAAGAAAGGCTCTAAGTGAAGCCTGAGGAAAGATTTCCTTTTCCCTGTCCTGAATCTGTCTGCCAGTCTCTTATGGGTGGGTGGTGTCATTTTGTCTACACAAAGATCCAGCTATGAGGAAAGAGTTCACTCTTGTATGGGCAGCTGTTGAAGATCTGGGAGTTGCAGTGGCTTTCATGTTCTTTGCAGGGCTGAATTGCTACAGGATTGTCAAAGGGTAACATCACACATTTCCCACTGGATATGAACTTCTACCATATCCCCCCTTAGAGAACTGCAGTGACTCTCAGAGGATGCCGGCAACATTAATTGTCGTCCATGTGCCTGCCAGATAAGATGGATGAGGATAAATAAAAGGCAGAGATGAGGTACAACAGGCAGTTTATTATACCAATTGTGTACAACCAGAAAAGGAGGCAGGGGAAAGGGTGGGTGGGGGTAAATTGTCCCAGATCAATGACGTGTCCAACTGTTTCCACAAATAAATAGATTTGGCTGCTGTAGAAGCTCTGTGATGCCATAAGGAAGGATGATGAATGTCTTGTCTCAAGCTCATCAGCCTGGCAAAAGCCCTTGATTGTACTGGATGGCTTTAAAGAAGCATGCTACTTGCTGAGCCATTGCAGAAATATTACGTTTTTCATGACAAGTCCCAGAAACCCTCACTGAACATGGTCATTGGGCATGCTGGCAGTAGGACTGTAAGAACCATAGTCCCCCGAGGGAACATTTACCTACCGTGTCCATTCCGGGCATAATTTTAATTGGCCCCGTTGGCGCCTAGCTCTGGCCATCTTTACAGTAGATCAGCTCAACCTTTGCATATTACAACAGTGAAAAGAGTGCTTCTGAACATGTAGAGAAGGCCTTTTAAAAACCATGGAATATCAATATCTGGTTGCTCTGTGGTTATTTTTTTTTTAATCTGTTACACTGTTGAAGTGATTTGTTCCAATTTGCCTTTATTTTTCTCTTTAATTTATGATTTAAGGCTGCCTGGAGCACTTTGTTTTTGAAGTGGAAAGGTAGGGTATAAATAATGAAAACAGAGTAAATAAATAAATAGTTTGTTTGTTGCTGTTTGCCTTCAAGTTGTTTCTGACTTCATGGTGACCCTAAGGTGAACCTATCATGGAGTTTCTGGGGCTGAGAGTGTGAAACAATACCCGGGCTAAATGCTGTTTCATCTCAGGTTTTCTCATGAAAGAAAATAATTACGTAGTTAGCAAACAATTTCAGCACGTTGGAAGTCAAGCTAAACCCCAAGAAATCTCACCAAATATATTAAAAAAAAAAAATTGAATGGTAAAGAACAAGAGGTCATCGTGGTTTAGTTCTTGAATCTGTGCTATCTTGTAATATTAAGATTCTTCAACCATGTACAGAATGGCTTTTTGCTGACTTGTGTTGTATGTAATGATAAGGTAGCACCCAGCATGGGATACTTTATAAACAAGGTCAACCCATGACATTTTGCTGCCTGCGGCAAAAGACAAGTTAGTATCCTAACTCCGCTGTGCATACAGAAACAGAGAAGAATGATAGTGAAGACTTTCCTCAGCAGTGACAACGGGATAAGGCAAGAGCCAGACTCATGAGGACCTCTAGAGGTTTCTGGGCTGCATCTTCCAGCATTCCTCACCACTGGCTATGCTGGCTAAGGCTGATCGGAGTTGTCATCCATCTGGAGGGCTGTGTGATTCCCACCCTGCGAAAAAGTATATTCCAAGAGCAGCCTAGTTTAGAGGGAACAGACTGCTAAATAGACTGTTTAATCTGTGTTTTAACTTTTGCATTTTATGAGTTTTTAAATTATGTTTTCTTTTTTTAAAAATGCTATCAGCTGCTTTGGGTCCTTCCAAGGGAAAAAGCAGGATACAAATAAAGATAGTGATGATGATGATGATGATGATGATGGATGATGATGATGTGGTACATACATCTCTGTTCTCAAGACAGAAGTATGGCTGGGGGCTAGAGAGGAATAGCTACAGGACTGTGATCAGTGTTCCCCCTATATCTACTGTGTTAGGTCTTTAGTCGCATTGTCTAATGTTAGGGTTGGCTCTATTTACAAGCATAATCATTAGCAAGCTGCTCTGTGCCTATTCAACATAACCACTAGTGAACCTGGGGGAACAGAGGTCATAGATCTTGCCTGGAAAAGATTCACAGAGAGCTTGGGGTGCTGGTGATAATAAAATACTGTAGATCTTGTCGTGCCTGTAAACACTGCAGAAGAAGAGGAAGAAGCTAAGAACTTCTTCCCTTGAGGGGGAGAACGAGAGGGACAGAGGCACTATTCTCGTTGACAGGCGATTGCTGGCTACAGTAATGCTATGCTGAATCACTACTGGCTGGGAAAATCTAGTAGGAAAGTCTGACCTCCTGGGCTGAAATCATGACTAAAGGACATTCATTTTGGCTGGGAAAGCAGAAAGGAGTCCCAGCCAATCTACCGGTTGGGAGTCCTTACTGCAGAGAGTTTATCTGCTGCCATCTACTGGCCCAAGATCTCACAGCACTCTGAAATCATGTATCTAGACTTTCTTGTTGCCATCTGCTGGTTGGAATATTCATTACAACAAACCTCAATTGCTGCTGCTGGGCCGGAGGTCATGCTGTCAAAGTATACCCCTTTTGGGGGACAACATGCAGGTTCAAATGTGTTGGATGCAACCCTGGATTAATTGTAAGTAAAGATAAAAGACAAAGATTTCCCTTAGAACCTATAGACTGAGAAACGAGGTGGAAAACATTAAACTAGTAAGTACTTGTACTTTCTCTCTCTTTTGTGACTTATCTGTATCTGTATTTTGTTGGCTGCAAACCTAAATAAATACTGCATCCTACTCAATCTTCTAAACTGGCTTCCTAGACTGGAAGGACCTGAACTGGAACCTGAAAGAAGCACAGAATAACTCCTAGGCAGGGAACATAGCCCTCGGTGCAACTCAAGGATTATGACTGTAAAATGGATGCAGCTTTTGCAAGCAAACAAATGCGAGTGCTTTTTTTTAAAATAAATGATTAAAAAAATAAAATGGGGTTTTCAACAGGAAAGATGAATACAGTTAACAAAACTTCTTTTCCTCCACATGGCTGATTTTCTCCTATCAACTAATATATGAAAGTCAAAATTTGTTTGTTTCCCTGTGTCAGGCGAAGACTTCATATGATTGGCTGTGTCAGGCGAAGACCATATATGATTGGCTGCCTAAGAAGACTCTTTGGAATCCTGGGGTTTGCAGTTTAGGGAGGGGCCTTTAGAATTCTCGGCCAGATAGCTCTTGGGCCTCAGTCAACTGTGTCTGTTTTGAACAGGCTGGTTGCTATGGAGAAGAGGCCTAGCAGCAAGGAGGAGGGCAGTGTTTCCTCAGGAACCCAACCTCTGTATGTTAATAACTTTGAATACAGACTGGATGGGGGAATATGGGGAAAAGTTACAGGTACTGGGCAAGACAGTTTGGGGAATGAGAGACACAGGATCTCAAATCCATGTGTATTTCAATTGCATCTAATTCCTAAGGTAAGGTAAGGTAACGAAATTCCTAAGGTATTTCTAACAAGAATTACCTAAGAGAAAATAAAATCCCAGGCAATGCCAAGTATATACACAAGTTTGACCTAAAGTGAAGGCAGGAGAATGTTTTCTTATGAGGTCACTATTATCTCAGTTGAAACCTATGTACTTGTCTGATTGATTGATAGATAGATAGATAGATAGATAGATAGATAGATAAGGTTTGTGTTGCAGTAGTAGCTGGACCAAAAGTGGAAGCAGTCAGAGATAAACAGTTCATAAAACTAGGATATGGTTTTTCTCTTTGTTCATTATAAGGCATTATAAGGCAATAAAAATGCATATAGGTATTCTCTTCCAGCTTGTGAAAGCTTTCCTCTGACAATTTTGTGGCTGGAGGACAAGGGTGCCTCTGAACTTACGCAGAATCCTTTCTCCTTGCAAAGCCAATAACCACAGTCCAATGCTCACATTTATGGGATGAGCCGCAAAAGAACCAGGTTGGCGGTCACCCCGATCCTTGTATTTTCTCAGGTCCAGGACTGTCTCGCCAATGAGATATTTAAAAAGGAGCCGACACATAGTGGATGGCAGCTGGGCAGAGGCTGAGGATGCAGGAGGAGCGTCAGAGACAGAAGAAGAGCTGAGGGCTGGCTCCTTTCCACGGCTAAAGACTGGGAGAAAGAGGTCCATCATTTCTTTTAAACTCATCTTGCATTCAGCCGGCTGCATATAAATTTTCCCCTGAACTCATCAAGCCCTCACTGTTTGGCCTCCACTGACTGATACTGCCTCATCATACTTAATCTAGGGTGAAATTTCCTCGTCTGAGCTAAATTACTCGCAGCCATCAAGGGAAGCGATATTTATTTTTCGCGGGGCTAATGACCTGTCCCCTGGACCCACCCACTGATGGTTATTTACTAGGCCCCAGATGCTTGAACTCAAAATGAGTGCTAATGTCAGCAGGGGCCATCCCTCATCCGGCCCCCTGATTGAATCGGAGACTTCCCGTTGACATTGACTTGGTGACTTTTAAGGCCATTAGCCGCTGCCGTGAGAGATGAACCACCTCTCGTCATTGCGCCGGTGACGAGGCTGACAGCTGATTAGCAAGAAATTACAAGCTGGAAAGGGGCTTTTCTTTTCAAGTCGGGGGCCTGTGAAAGAAGAACACGCAATAAGAGCATCAGTACAGGGGAAGGAGGAAAAGCGTGGAAAAACCTGGTTGGGTTACGTTCCACAGCAACCACCCCAGGGTTTGGAAATAACACGGGGCAAGTAATGTTGCTACTGTTTTTGGTAATGGGTTGGTGTAGTTACGTTTCAAAACTAAGGCAACAGGTGAGAAAGAAGTTAGTCTGTTGCTGCTAAAAGTCACATTTTCTCGTTTGTTTCTAAAGTGACCTTTAAAGAGCATTTTTAGAGGCATCTGGGCACTGATATTTTCGAGTTTTACAGTTGGTCCTCCACATTTACTAAGGTTAGGGTCTCAGGACCCCTGCTAAAGTGGAAAAACTGCAAATATCAAAATATGTGTGTGCATCTGTGGGAAGGAGGCAAATGAATGGTGGGAACTGTGGGCATCTGGGGTCCACACCAGGTCAGGAAAAGAAAAAGGAAAAGGGGTGGATTGGCACGATGGCCCTAAACTTCCTTTCTCTTGCCCATCTCCTTCTTTGGGTATGGGGGGGACATTGGGAGAAGGTTTGTGCTGCGGAGAAATTGGGCCGTGAACCATCCTTAACTCACTAGAGAGCAGCTGGTAAAGGAGAAAGAGGGCCAGAGGTAGTTTTTTAAAGGGCTACACGGCCTGATCGGAGCCACCGAGAGGGAAGGTTTCCCCCGGAAAAGAAGCACTTGAGGTGTGAGGCCAGGGGTTGGAAAAATCCACAAATAATCAAATCCGTGAAAGTGAAACTCACAGGTGTGAAAGATTGAATGTATACCATTGTTTTATCAATCCACTGGCAGCAACTGCCTCCCATGTCAGTGGAGAGAGAATCAGTTCTGGGTTTTAGTCCAAATTTTAAAGTAGCTATCTCATACTGTTTGGGGGAGATAGTTCAGCATCATGGATAGCTTCTTTGCAGTGCAGATTACATTCTGGAGCAGATTTACTAGCACACAAGCAGCTAGCTGCTATTGTACCAATCCTATTTTTCTTTGGAAGAATAAAAAGTAAGAAAAAGTAATGAGGAAACCAGCAAGTTGCTCTTAAATAGTAACCAGTGACAGGAATGAATTACTTTTAAAGTACTAAAATGAGCAATGGAAACACATTGAATTTTAAAAGTAAAATTCCAAACACTATTTTTAGAAGAAAGCTTGAGAAATCATTCTAAAAGTAATTACTTATGCTTACAATTCCAAATCACCAACGTAGGACATTGTTACTATTAGAGTTACAATGTAACTCCGTTAGGGTTTGTTATTAAGTGTGATTATTGTTGTGTGCCTTCAAGTCATTTCTGACTTATGGCGATCCTAAATGATCCTTTCATGGGCAAGATTTGTTCAGAGGAGGGTTGCGTTTCCCTTTCTCTGAAGCGGAGAGTGTGTGACTTGCCCAAGGTCACCCAGCAGGTTTCCATTCCTGAATGAGGAATCAAACCCTGCTCTCCAGAGTCGCAGTCCAATGTTCAGACCACTACACCATGCTGCCTCTCATCAACTGTGATACTGATGCTCAAATATTATATTGGCTACAATACGGACAACTCCTTTAAGTAGTATGCATTTAGTTCCTTTCCCCATTTAGTGGTTTTCCACTGAATCACAAACTACAATGATGATCAAAAAAATTTGAGGAGGATATAAAGAAAGGACTTTGGTGTACTTTTGGCCCCAGTGGTAGCTGATGGCTTCACCATCAGTGAGAGAATTCATCTGCTCTGGTTTTGGGGCTGATTTTAAAGAAGTTATTGAAGGGTACTGGATCTATTTGAGGGATAAAGGTCAGCACCTTGGATAGCTCTTGAAAAGAGCTCTCCAAGGTACTGAACTTTGTTTCCCCCCTCCAATGAGGTTCAGAACCTTGGAGAGCCATTTTAAAACTTGGACTAAAACCCAGAGCCACACTTGTGATTCATCAGCCACACTTCACCCACCTCTGCCTTAATGCCCAAAGATTTCCAAGACTCTTAATCAAAACCTCTTAGAATCATAGAATCATAAAATCTTAGATCTGGAAGGGACATCCAGGATGTACAGTAACAATGTTAATAAAGCGACTTTGCTATTCCTTGTGGGAAAGTAACTTAGATACTTTACATTAGTTTAAAATGTAAAATGGTACACATTACTATGGCATGGCACAAAACATACCTAATTTCTGAGGCTACTCCATACCCTGTAATATATGAGGAGGTAAAAACTAGTTATTGTTACACTGCAAATAAAGTGAAGCTCCCTTTTGTTCTAGTGGAAATGTAATTTACTCCTGAATTGATTACAAGCAACTCAAAAGTTGTACTAATTTCCAGTTCTCCTCTCTAGTGGAGGCTTCCCCAGTCTGTTATCTTTCAGATGTTTTGGACTACAGTTCTCCAAATTCCTGATCATTAGCTAGGCTTTCTGGGCTGACAGGAGCTGAAGTCCAAAACATCTGTAGGGCAATTAGTCTGAGAAAGGCAACTGTAGAACTTTGCATGTGCTTGTGTCCCGTAATGTTGGATACTACTAATATTCTTGTATTGCGCAAGAGAGACGGCAGCATATTTAATCCTTATGTATTGAATTTGTGGGAGAAGTGTGATTTCAACCATAGACTTCCTGAATTAAAGGCCAGGTTTTAACTACAGGCATACCTCAGTTAACAAAGAAGCTCTTTTCAAAATGCCCACCTAGACTTCTTTTTCCTGCCTTGTCCCCTCTCTAGCTGGAAGGTTTTTAGAAGCATCAACATTGGGATGCTGCTGCTAGAGAGTTGGAGAAACACAGACTTTGGTTTTGGATTGCAGCAATATGCCTGCAACAAACAGGTGTAAGCCTGAGCTGGAAAGGAATGGGATTCTACAGTAGCCAATCCTAATGTAGATATATGTGCCTGCCTACAACAGGGAAGGTAAACAGAAGCTGCCTCCAGAGTCTTTTACTGAGCATGTGCCAGCGGAAAACAGAAAGAAAGAAAAAGTATATTAGCTTGCCTCATCAACTCTTTCCCCTGCCAACATGTTAAAATGCTTAGATTTTTATAAGTTTGGCCACCAAAATGGAAGTCATAAGAAATGTGGATGTCCTGTGCTGGCAGCCAGTGAAGGTTTACAGCTCTCCAATTAGAGTCTTTTAACAGCAGCCATGAGCAAAAATGTTTAAGTTTGTTAGACAGGTGCTGGTTGTTTTTTGCAGACTATAGTAAATTCCAAGCGACAGTCCAGTAGCGAAGGTCCATACACAAGGTAAGGGTCAAGCAAGGGATCTGAATGTGAGCCATGCTGCTTCCACTGATAAGATCAGTCGTCTGCAACAGCTTCTTCCCATTCCTTTCCCTGTTTATAGAGGCTAACAGCCTCTCCCAGCTGTTTGCCTAATTAATATGTCCTTACTGTATAAATGCTCCGAGTCTCCTGGGCTCTCCCCTTTTCACTTACATTGGCTGCTGTAAGTATTATCCAGTTCGTGTCTCTGAGTTGTGGCTGTTGGGAAAGGGTCCTGTCTGGGTCCTGGGACAGGGGCATGACAGTGGAGGCTGGTAAAAGAGAAAAAATAATCCCTGAATGCATTTTGGAAGAAACTTTCAAGTAGCCTCAAGAAGGTTGAAAAGACTTTTCTTTACTTATGAAAGGTTTACCTGACCTGGTCATTTCAATTCACATGTGTATATTGTTAGTTTTGAATTGAAAATTTGTTTTTATAGGTTCTCTTATCAGAGAAAAGAAGGGCAGCTCAGTTTTTTTTTATAGGAAGCCTTGTTTTAAAACTTGCAATATGCATATGTGAAATGAAACAACCAGGTCAGGTAAGCATTGTATAAGCAAACAAAAACATTTTGAACCTTCTAGAAACCACTTGAAAGCTTCTTCCAGAATGATTCCATAGATACCTTCTTTTTCACAAGCCCCCATGTTTCTTACGATTTCCGTTTTGGTGGCCAAACTTATAGAGGCATGTTTTTCCAACATGCTGGGGGTAGCCAGTGAGACAGATTTCTCTTCTCTTCTCTCGGTTTTGCTATTCATACCTGCTCAGTAAGGGTTTCTGGAGGAAGCTGCTGTTTATCTTGCCTGGTATATGCAAGTACACATGCCTGCAGCAGGATAGGTTAGAGTATAATCCCACTCTTTCCCAGCTCAAGCATTGTTTGTTGTGTTGTTAGCTGTCTCTTTTGATGCTTCCAAATTAAAGGCAAGTCCTATTAATTCAATGGGGGTTCTGCTCTTTCATCCATTCTTCTTGCCTACAGAGGCTCACCTGGGACCACTTGCACGTGCACACTGCTTGCAAAATGAGCTGAGAGCTGAGAGGGGAGGAAAGTGCTAAGGTGGTTGAGAGTCTTTGCAAACAGTGCATGCATTGTTGGTCCCAATGGCCCTCCATAAATTCTTCATGCTCTCTACAGTACAATACATGGGTTCTGCTTTTCAATTAATTCTGTTTTCTGACAGTGTTGCTGTCCCTAACCTGTTAGATAAGTGAGAGAAGACTATATCTACTGCTTATGCATGTAGTTGAATGTGAATTTGAACCCATGTTGCCTGCTCTTAAAGAAATAATTAAAATATACTCACTCCCACCCTGCTGAAATGATAGATAGAGCTATAAAGATTGCTCTTGAAATTTTGCAAGTTGGAGACATCTGACTATTGCCCGCTAGCTGATCAGCCTTTTATTACCCAGCTGCATTTCTAACTAGATTTGGACTTCTAACAAACTACATGCAAATCAGTACCAAAAAAGAGAATTCAGCAAAAAATAAAGTGGTGGAGCTTTGGTGAATGGCATTTTACAGACAGTGCAATGTGTAATCTTTGTGAAGGAATTGTAGCCAATTGTTTCATGGTGCTGTGAGAATCAGAAGCTGGCATCTTCCACGTGTATCCATACACATTTTGGATGTGCTTTTTGTTTCACTGAAACCTACACTTTTCAGAATGTTGTAAATATAGAATCATAGAATTCTAGAGCTGGAAGAGACCACAAAGGCCATCCAGTCCAACCCCCTGTCATGCAAAAATACACAGGCAAAGCACTCTTGACAGATGGCCATCCAACCTCTGTTAAAAAAACTCCGAAGAAGGAGACACCACCACACTCCCAGGCAGCAGTGTATTCTACTCTTGAACTGTGCTTACTATCAGGAAACTCTTCCTAATGTTCAGGTGGACTCTCTTTTCCTGCAGCTTGAAGCCATTGCTCCATGTCCTAGCCTCTGGAACATCAGAAAAAAAGCTTGCTCCACTCTCCATATGGCGTTCTTTCAGATATTTAAAAATGGCTATCCTATTATTTTTAAACCTCTTCTTTTCCAGGTTAAACATACCCAACTCCCTAAGCCGCTCCTAACAGAGCAAGATTTCAATGCTGTATTTGAGTGTATTTCTTTTCAAGGGCCAAATCAGATTGTTTCAGGTTTAAGTAGAAGAGTAGCTACTTGGGGGAGGGGTCAAAATGAGAGCATTGAATCCCCCTAAAAAGAATTTTATTCTCCCCAAATGATTTTTTCCTCCAGTTCTCAAATGTCTAGCATTGCAAAAACTTAAAACACTAACTGAGCATTTTGAAATAAAGTCTGGCCGTGCAAAATAGGTAGGCAAAGTTAGTAAGGCAATGTAAACACAACAAATATGAGAGTTTCGATCGTGAATGTTTTTCCATGTCTCACTTTCTGCAATGCTAGAAATTTAGGGACTGAACACAATTTCACTTGAGAGGGTAGCAGAATTCCTATTTGGAATGGAAATGCCCACTCCCCTCCCCCCGTGTGATAGATGACAGCTCAGAGGTCGATGAGCAATTGTGCCAGAAACAGAGCCATTGACCGACCAAACGATTTTGGACACGCCCCCATCAGCTGAAAAATAAGCTGAGACAGAGTTGTTGCAACCGGTGCCAGTGGGAGAAGGAACTAGCAATGAAATAGAGGAATTAGATTCACCTTTTGCCCCCCAGCTCCAATCATGGAAGAGACAGAAATGAGCAGCTCAGAGGGGAGCTCTTTTGGCAAGATTGTGTAAGCAGAACGATGAGTAACACCTGTTTTTGTCAGCTATATAAGTCTGTTGGTATGGTTTGCAGTTTACTTGTAGCAAATTGCTACTCAAGCTCCCATGACTCTTGTGTTCTGGCTCTCTTGACCCTTTTGGACTGACCTTTGGCATTCTGGATCTTTTAGATTTGACCTTGACTTTGGCTTAGCTCAGTGTCTCTACAAAAACTGGGGTTTAAATACCCGATTTCTACTTGGAGGGCTAAGGTGTTAATGGCTCTCCAGCTGAGTAAACAATGGAGTTCACAGAGTGGACAATGAGGTCTGGAATGGGCTAAGGATCTTAGTGTTAGGTGACAAAGGGCTAATGGCTGTCCTGATAGCTTGGTACTGGTTAGACAGGTTTGAAGACAAAGGAAGGTTTGCTTGGTCAGAGGAAAAAGAGTTAAAACAGTCAACAGTCTTGTGGAAATCACCCAGATACTGTTGTCTAAAAGGCTGAGACATTAAGGCTAACCACAAGCCTATTATCTCTGGAGTTTCCTGGTGATTTCCTGCCTATGGGCTGGCTATGCCTCGAGGTTTCTTCTGGCCTTTTCCTTTTATCCAGCTTGGCCATACAGCCGTCGCAGGGAGTGTAATATATTTCTGCCAATTAATATATTTTGCCAATTAAATAATATTTTGCCAATTAAACCGTATCAAAGTGTGGGGGTGTATTAATCCTTTAGGTTTGTGCACAAGCCATAGGAGAAACCCACCACTACCTACCTTCCGACCAACAGAGTGGCTGACAATCATGAGTTAACTGCCACACAGACAGGGACAGTATGCCATCTTTCAGCTGAGACTTGGGAACTTTTCCTTAAAGGCAAGTTGCCTTCTTTCATCAGAGAAAATAGATGGGAGGCAGGTAGCCCCATAAATAAGCAAAATGAGTTCATGTATCCATTAATTAGTGGGCCCACCTGCTGTGTCTGATCATGCTGGGGCTCCTTATTGGGAAATCACTTTTGACACATGATTGCCTGAAGAGTTTGAATCCCAAATGAAAGTGCCTGGAAACTGATGACCTTGCCAGTTGCATCATTTCCCACCTCTAGCTCAGTTACATTTGTTGACTTTTCTTTCTGCAGGTGCAGCTGTAGCGATGGATGTCATCAGGCAACCCCAAAGAATCAAATGCCCTGCTGATTTTTAAAGATACTGCGATATTAAAATTCAAACAAACAAACGAACAAAAATGCTGCTGAGATAGTACTGAAAAGCAAGAAGCAGACTTTTGACACCGTGAATTGACCACGATTGGCTCCCAGGAGGAGGATACGAGTGACAATAACGATAATATAATGGCTGAGATTCGACATCAAGCTTGCACAGTGTAATTTGCAGGACTATGTTTTCCCATACAGACCTGCCTGTGTTTTGAGATTGTCTGGAGAAGCCCTTCTGTCTGTTCCACCAGCAGGTACTCCTGGTGGGAAATCAGGAGAGGGCCCTCTTCTTTGGTGGCTTCTCCCTGACTCTGGAACTCCTCCCCAGAAAGGTTAGTCTGCCACTCTCCTTATCATCTTTCTGCATACACGTGAAGACCTTTTCATTCTTCTAGGCCTGTGAGAACTGATCGTTTAGCGGAAATGGGCCTTGATTAATGTGTTGGATTTTTATTTGCTGTTTTTAATGGTTTTTGTTTTGACTGGTTTTAATTTTAAGTTTTTTGATAATTCCTAGAATCATACAATTATAGAGTTGGAAGAGGCCACAAGGGCCATCTAGTCTACTCCCCCAGCCAGGCAGGAATACACATCAAAGCATTCCTGACAGATGGCCAGCCAGCCTCTGTTTTAAGACGTCTGAAGCTAGGGAGTCCACCACCCTCTGGCCATTTCCGCACTAGACTCTTATAGTGCGATTATTCCATTTTCAACATCCTATGGAATCCTGGGGTTTGCAGTTTAGGGAGGGGCCCACCCGCTTCTCCCTAAACTGCAAACCCCAGCATTCCATAGGATGTTGAAAATGGAATAATCGCGCTATAAGAGTCTAACGCGGAAATGGACTCTGAGGCAGTCTGTTCCACTCCCAACGAGTAAAAGTTTAGTGTTTCAGGCGGTGGTGTATCTAGTGTAACAGCACGTAGGGCAAGTGTGGAAGTTGCACCCCTACCTTCTTACCCCTACCCCCACCCATACATGCACAGTTTTTTTTGCACCCCCTGGCATTGGCGCCTGGGGCACATGCACTACTTGCCTCACCCTAGATGTGCCTCTGATTTCAGGGGGATCTTTTTTATTGTCGTTTCAATCCATTGGTTTGTGTTCTTGTTTCTGGAGCACACGAAAGCAAGCTTGGTCCATATTCTGCATGACATCCATGCTGGGTTTGTTCTTTAAGTCTGCATGCATGTGTAACCGAAGACATTCAAGTAATGCAGAGATATCTCAGCTTCAGAAGGAGGTAAGCTGGAACCAGAATGACATCTGGTGGATTTGAAGTTATATTCCATTGTTTGCAGACTATATTTCTAAGACAGTTTCCAACAGGGAAGGGAAAGGAAACAAACAAAAGCCGGCATCCTGTCAATGATATACACAGGCATAAGCTAGGCTATACATGCAGAAGGATTTTTTTTTTTGCAACAGTTCTATCCAGCTGATGATGGCACAAGCAGAATTGCACATGTGGAACCATTGCACATGGAGTAGCGCATTAAAGTGCTTAGAATAGCATGTGAATTGGCCTTGCCTCTTTGCATTGCCTTTGCTGCTGCGCACTGCAATTGCACTACAGATTGTCAGCTACGTACACTGCCTATTGATCCATATATGTTGCCTTGTGGTGATATGTGTAGTATAGGTGTTACTTAGTATAACCAGGCCAATGGATGTTTTTGCTAAGCTGAAGCAATGAAAGATCTTGGCCAAAGAAAGATCAACATTTGGCTTGTGTTTGGGTGTGTATATTAATCTCTGCCAGTTGTGCAGAGAATATAAGGGTGTGTTTCTCCCACTACAAGGCTTACCCTCCTTACTATTGATGTTTTATTGTTTGAAGCGTTTGATGTCGAGCTCAGTGTGACAGTGAAATATATGCCCATTGCTCAGGAGACCTAGTAAAATACAAGGCCCTGTTGGCTTCTCTTGCTTGCACAGGTAAAATTTATACCATCAATGTTTTTACTTTTGTGCTTTGAATATAAGGGACAACAGCTGCTGAATTTATATTTACAGCTCTTTATTTAAGCAGTTACACTTTGAACAAATGCTTGCATATTTATGCGAGAGCAATGGTGCTTGAGCACTGTGGGAAAGAACTGTGTGGAACATTTGTACAGAAGAGCAGCCTGAACAGATCACAACAAAATATCTCTCTGCTCCAGCATCCTGCTTCCCATTCAGAGCTATCTGGGCATCCCACAGGTGGAACATGGAGGCAACAGTGCAGCCCTCTCATGTTGATTGCTCCTCAGCTCTGATTTTGGGAGTTTGTGCACACTGAGCATGGAGCGTCCTACTTATCTTTAAGCAATGCTTGGAAGAGTTGGCTTTTCTGAGTACAGCTCCTTACTACTTTTGCATTCCAGCTCTAAGGGTCTTGCTTGCTGGGAGTTCTGGGAGTTGCAGTCCAAAAAAGATAATTTGTCCATGCATTTTATAAGTCAGAATGGGAATCGCCACGCCCTCCTGGAAGGCCCTCCTGGTTTGGATTGTGGCTCCTGAACACCATCCAACTGGCAGGGACAGTCCGAATTAATCCTCTGTTGTCCCACTTTTTCAGCTGCTTTTAAAATGCCCAAGTTTATTGGTCTTCCTCCCATATTTCCCCCTCGTCCCTAATTTACTTCAATTGCTGTAATCTGAGTTCAAAGTGCAAAACTAGGTTGAGCTTATTTCAGCAGGGGGAAGAGGAGAGCAGATGGCAGAATTTTGTCCTTCCCAGTAGGCTCAGGCAAAAGCACACAACTGCAGCCTTTCCTAGCTTGTGTATTTTTTCTCATTAATAATTTTTGCTTTCTTGATCACTCTCTAATGTTCCTTGGCCACAGGTGTCCCAGTTTTTATCTTTGAAATGCTGGTGGTTATATTCGCAGCATTCCTTACCATTGGTTATACTAACTAAAACTGCTGGGAGTTGCAGTCCAATCACCGCTAGAAGGCTCTTGTTATAGGAGCTGATAGATCTATCCAGTACATTGTAACTAATCCCCCATTTGGTAGCTATCGCTGTATTGCCACATCTTGTGGTGGTGAATTCCGTAAGTCATTTATTGCACATCTTTTGAAAAACAATTTTGTTTTTAGTTTCAAATATCTAAGTTCTAGTGCTATGAAGTAAACTAAATAAATCTGCAGGGCAGATATAGAGTACTAGACTCTCCAAGAGCCACAGATTGGCCAGGATGGTCGCAGTTAATCCTCTGCATTCCTGGTTTCTCAGTGGGTGTTACAGCATCTCTCTTTCTCTCTCTTAGCCACTGTGCTGCTTGCCTTTGTTGCAGTTGTTTGCCACCAGTCATGCAAACTGCCACTATGGATTGCAGAGACCCTCCCTCCCCACAAAATTAGAAGGGACCCCATGGGATCTTCAGCTAAAGCATCTCCAGCAGGTAGCTTTCCAGTCTCTTTTTGAAGACATCCAAAGAAAAACCCCACCAACTCTCTAGGTGATCGATTCTATTGCCGAACCGCTCTTAACACCAAGAGGTTCCTGCTAATAGTCACTAAAAATCTACTATCCTGTAACTTAAAACTGTTACACCTGATCCCACCTTCTGGGGCAGCGGAGAACAGTCTTGCCCCTTCTTCTCTGTGGCAGCCTTTGAGGTAGTTAAGGGGCTTTTCCACACTATACTGTTAAAGTGCTGTTATTCCGCTTTCAACATCCTGTGGAATTCTGGGGTTTGTAGTTTACTGAGGCCAAAGAGCCCTCTGGCTGAGAATTCTAAAGGCCCCTCCCTAAACTGCAAACCCCGGGATTCCACAGGATGTTGAAAGTGGAATAATAGCACTATAAGAGTATAGTGCAGAAATGGTCACAGATTCTCAGCCCCAGAAAACCCTGTGATAGGTATGCCTTAGGGATGCATAAGACAGAAACGACATGAAGGCCCACGATAACAGCATATGAGTACAGCTGCAAGAATGTTGTTATGTGCAGAAATAGAAGGATCTCACTGGTCTATCTTAGTGAAACTATTTTTCTTCCTTTTTTTTTTTTGCTGAGATGGACAAGTTGGTGGAACTAATGACAAACGACTCTCTGAAAGAGTTTCAGAAACATTGGGACATGGTTATGATGTATTTTGGAGGCATGTGAGGAGATACGCAACAATGGATTTGAGAAATAACGATAGGAGGAATATAGTAGAACTAAATTTTTATCTTATATTTTCTATAACATGCATACATAATTTTAAACTGACAATGTTCACGTGATGTAATTCTAAATGTTGTGCAAATTTTGTATAATGAAATAACCGTAGAGGAAGTAGAACAAAACTTTGAGTATAACCATTTTCTGAAGGGTCAGAAGTCAAGTATGTAATTCCCATTTCCCCCTCCCTTTTTACATGTTTGTATTGTGTATATCTGTTAGTTTATTAATTTATTTAGTTCGTAGTTAGATTATGTAGTTAATAGTTTCTCTTTTAAAAAAAGTTTTTTTAAAATTTTGTGTATGTACTTAGTGTGTTAGGGTTTTGGGGTTTTTTTGTAAAATGTTGGTAAAAAAAATTTGGTAAAAAAGTGACATGAGTTTAATTAAAAATAAAAAATCCTGCCGAAACAAAAAGATCTTCATCTGCTTATGAAGGGATAGGAAGGAGGGCACCAATCTAACTCCTTGGGTGCAGCCACCAAGAAGGTCTTGTCTTGTGTTCCCATCAAATGTATCTGTGAGGGTGGTGGAACAGAAGGAAAGGCCTCCACAGATGTTCTCAAGATGCAAACAGGCTCATACAAGAAAATAGATCCTTCCGATAGTTGCAGTGAGATTGCAAACTCACTTACTACCATCACTCCCTGGGGAAGTTTGCTTTCTGTTTTTTAAAATATTTTATTTTTACTTCTCTTCCCCTCCACAAAGAATGGGAAATACATTTGCCTGTGCCTGTTATGCTTGCAGTTTCCTCTCTGCAAAAATCATGGCTGTATGTGGCGGAAGAACAAATCTTTGGTTGGTGTCGCATCTCAAAATCCGAGTTTGGAATCCATTTTAAACAATACCCGCCCACCCAACACCACTGCTTTCTTGCTTTTATGACAGCACATCCACAAAGTTTCCAAAAAGTCAGCTTTCAGAGAGGACACCAACACCCCCGAGAGACATTCTTCTATTCAGTGCTCTGATTTAGCAGGTGGCACTAATAAATTTCGGAGATGTGGGGATGGCAGCCTGCTCTCTCTCACACAGGCAGAACAGGAGGATGCCTCAGGCAGCGAAAACATCCTGCGTAGTAGGTTAAACAGTTCCCAGTTTGCCTCAGGCAGCCGAGGCCCTGGAGCTGACGTTACTGCGCGATAGTGGGGCTGTTCAAGGCAAGAAGGATGAAACAGGGAGATGAGGCGCCTGTAATGTCATTCTGAGCTCCAAGAAAGAAAGTTGATGGCGCGCCGAGGAAAAACAAAAGAGTTCCCTTTTAGAACACAGGCAGTGCAGGGAGAGAGAAGATACAACAAGGGGAATGGTCTGGTACCTTGGATTGAAGAGAGAATTTCTGCTGGTGCATTTTCCCCTTTACACGGTACAGAAAGAGGCAGAGATTGGAAAATGCTAGTTGGAATTTGCTAGTGCAGAGTAATACATCCACAATAACTCTTATCCATGGTCCCTATGTATTCATCATCTTGGCACTATTCGGACTTAAATTCCGAGCAGATTCACCACCTCGTTGACGTCCAAGTCCCCAGATACGACAGTTCTCTATGGAAAGAAAATTTTGGGAGGAAAGAGGAAGGTAGAGAAGGGGCTGTGTTTTTTGTGACCAACAGTCTAGCTTTCAGCCAATATCAGGGGCCTCGCCTGTCACATGGATCTTTTGACACGAACGCCGAACTAACAGATCAAAACTATGTCATTGCTCCCCTTTATTCTTTGCCAGTTTACTTTCTTAGGAGCAGGAAAGATGTAAGAGTTAGTGGTCAGCAGCTCATGGTATTTTTTTTCTTAATCTGATGTTTTTCGTCATTCACTTCCAGACCAATCCTTCCTTAAAGTCTGAACAATCCTTTTCTGAAAACAAACAAACAATCTTGTCCCTGACTTGTTAGTATTACATTGTTAACTATGGCTGGCATTCTGTTAGTGACTAATGCGTACACCTGGACACTTTCGGCCTTGGCAGAACATTTGCAGTCAATTGTCAGGCTGACAAAACAGAATGTAACATGTAGTGCCATTACATATGTGGCTGCCATTGTGCACTTCACATGAAGATGTGCACTGTGTGTTGTAATTGTGCATTTCACACATGCATACTCTTCAACTGTCTCAGTTTTTGCAGGGACACTCCTGAGTAAAACTCTACCCTCCCTCTTTTTCAGGTGCTTTTACGTTTTTTTTTTAGAAACATTGTTATTAAAGTTGAAAGTGAAAATAACCCCCCTTCCCCACTTCCAAGCTTTTTTCTTTTTTTCCCGTTGAGTCTGCTTATTTAGTTTCTCTTCAAAAGGTAATCTTACATTGTTACGTCTGCTTTGTTACATTGCCTTATTCAGCTGCTTTTACAATGTCCCAATTTCTCTCTCTTCCTCCCACTTTCCCCCTTTTTCCTGAGCTCCTTTCAACTCCTGCAAATGTCTCCACTCCATTAATTCAGCATAGGACAAGGCAGGATCTTGCCCTTTGCAGTGGGCTCAGGAAAAGCAAACTGTTGCAGCCTCTCCTAGCTTGGGTATTATTCCTTATTAATCACTTTTTTTCGTTTTGACCACAGGCTAATGTTGCTTGGCCATAGGTGTTTCAGTTTTCATTTGGGAAATGTTGGAGGGTATACATCTGTTGGTACACTGAGTTGCACAGTTTTAGATTCTTGGTTTCAGAGTCTACCGGATGTTACTAACTGGAATTTTGGACTATCAGTGATGGAAACAGTGATGGATCATCAGGTAATGTGACGTGTTCAACTCTGTGCAGTAACTCCTTGGTTGTGGGATAGAATCTGAAACACTGATGCTGATATGGTTTCACAGTCTACCAGGTGTTACTGGAGTTTTGGACAATCAGTGATTCAAATTCTACCCTAACATCTCACAATCAGTGAGGTGTCATCTGACAGTATGGCATTTTTAAAAAAATAAATGATTTTATTAACATGTATTGAGTATATAAAACAACATACAGTGGTTTACAAAGACATCCAGTAAACAAACAGGCAGACTCTAACATCTAACCTAATATTGTATTATCCCCAAACCCCAGTTACTCAGGGGTCCACCTGTAATGCCAGTGCCTCCATGAAATGGGTGGAATTTTAGCTCAAAGAGGATGACTGTGGGGAGTGGGGTAACTTTACGAGATCTTTTACACCTAATATCTACTGGTACCGATGCAGAGAAGAACCAGATGGAGATTCAAAAGTAAGCTTAATTGTCTTATTGGGGGAATTAACAGTCATGCACGAGAACCAAGCAATCACACAATCACGCAAGGCTAACTGAAGGAAAAGGGAGGAAACTATTGGATAATGAGATTTTCGGGGTGAAGTAGGTGATATTTACCAATCCAGAAGAGCAGCAAAGAAACAGTGATGTGGCTTAGACACAAATCTAAGGACAGTACACAACTGGGAATCAGAGTGGCAGAGTGGTGACCAGCAATCAGTTGCAAGTTGAATGGCCAAAAACTGGGGTTTAAATACTTTTTTTCATTCTGGAGGGTGAGCATGCTAAAGGTTCTCTGGGACTGCTAAAGGCTCTCCAGGAGACTAAACAATGAAGTCCAGAGAGTGGACAATGGGGTCTAGAATAGACTAATGGTTTTAGCAGTAGGTGAAAAAAGGCTAACGTCTGTCATCATCATCATCATCATCATCATCATCATCATCATCATCATCATCATGATGTTCATTTATAACACCCTTTACACCAAAGAGTGGAACACTGACATATACAATCAGGGACAAAGGCAATAAAACAGAACACCAAAACAATACATGGCATGAAATCCCCAACACCCCACCAATCACTACTTGTCTCAGCACGTAAACACAATTCAATGGCTTAAGATGGTGAGTCAAAGTGGAAGGTCTTCAACCATTTACGAAAACGGATGAGATCCTTTTTCAGCCAGAGGTCCAAGGGAAGACCATTCCACAAATGAGGAGCCAGATCTTGAAAGGCTTATAGCCTTGACAGAGCTGTATGTGTTGGTCGAACAGACAATAATCGTTTGCCTGTCGATCTCAAATTCCTGGCCTAATCCTCCAGCCGACCCCAAGAGCCAGCTGCCAGATTAGATAAAAGAGGTTTGTCAGGTTTCCAATAAGCCTACATTGTCTTACTGAATACAGACCAGTTACAGATCGGTATCTTTGGGTTACAGATCCATAACTAACACTGAATACCAGCCTATCTTGGGATCTTAAAGTCTAATAAGACTTTTACTGTCCACTAACTAGAATTTTGGACTATCAATGATGCAAATTCTATTCAAGAATCCAGGAATCAGTGAGGTATAACAGTATAATATCTTGCCTTACAAATAGTGGCACTTCTTGCAATTCTGCTGTTGTGATCCCGTCCACAGCAATTTCATTCCAATGTTTTGTCAGCTTGTTTAGAATTGCTCCCAGAACATCTATTGCCACTAGAACTGCAATAGTTTTCTTTTCCCATAGCTGCTGAATCTCCATTTGGAAGCCACAATGTGTGGTAATCTTTTCCTAATCTTTGGCCCTTTTCGCATGGCATTTTCCATGTGAAAGGGCCCCTGGAGCGTCGCGTGATTGTGAGGAGCGAGCCACATGATGCACTCACAATCGCTCGATGCTCCAGGGTAGGGCAGGCACCGATCGTGCACCTTTTCATTTTTGGCTAGAAGCTGAAAACGGTACGCGATTGCACATTGCTCCTGGGCCCCATGCACACTTACCTCACATGCGGAGCTTCCGGAGCCGCGCCGGTCGTGCTTCCTGCCCCAGCGCAGCCTGGGAAAATCCCAGGCTACACTGCGGAAGGAAGAGGCGGGGCTCTCGCATGAGCAGGTAGCTCATGCGGAGCTGAAGGACCCCGGACGCAAGACCCTCTCACCAGAGGCTGTTCGTGTAATCCCCGCACCCCAGTGCCGGAAGACAGTAAGGTGCGGAAAGGGCCTTTGTCTTCAGTTCTGTTATCCCCAGGGATTGACATATCTATAAACCAAAGCTTTCTCTTCCTCAGCAACAGTTATGTCTCATATATGATGTTCTAATTTTTTAAAAAAAAAATAAGGTGGAATCTTGAAGTCTCATAAGACTTTTACTGATCATTGTCAATTTTTGCTCAGGCTTATGTTCCTACCATTCTTTGCAAGTGGTGAATAACCACCACCATCACTTATATTTTGCCTTTTCTTAAATTGGGGAGTCAGAGTGACCTAAAATTAAAATGATGACAATATAGTTAAAAACATTGGCTGGTATTCAGTATTACAGTTATGGATCTGTATCCCAAAGATACAGATCTGTAACTGGCCTGTATTCAGTAATACAATTTAGACTTAATGGAAACCTGAGTAAATGCCACCTTCGTCCACCTTAAGAGCCAGGTGCCATATTGAGTAAAGGACATCCTTTTAGCACAGGCTTCCTCACTGGTAGGAGGTAGGGAAATGTAGTCCTTCCAGTCACAAACTAACAAACCTCTTTCACCTTATCTGGTACCTGGCTCTTGGGGTGGGCTGGAGACAGGGGGATTAGGCCAGGAGACTTTACCTAGGTATGCAGTTGTAACTAAGGCCATTTCTGCACCAGACTGTTATATTAAAGGCCCCTCCCTAAACAAACCCCAGGATTCCAAAGGGTGTTAGAAGTGGAATAATAGCACGGTAAGTATCTAGTGCGGAAGTGGCCCAGATCTGGTCTTTATCTCACCACAGCGATCATGTGACAAAACCTAGCCTATCAGGGAGGACCCCAGGCAGCGTCATGGGCTTCTGATACTATCTGGATGGCCAATAAAGAACCTGCACATACATTGCATTGTTTCTCACACAAGCATTCTCTAAAGTGAATTGGGATTTCATTTTCAAACCATTGCATTATTCTTATCTCCAACATTTCTTCTCCTCCTTTCTTACACTCAAGGCTAACTTAAGACATTTAGCTACCTGAATCGAAGAACGCAATGGCGTCGATCCAGACGATCTGAAAGACTGTAGTTGAGATCCTACATTGCTTCAGTGTAGGATCTGTGGGCAGATTTATGTTACACAAGCTCTGTGCTGAATACGAATATAACACAACATATGTGGATCAATGGTTAAAGTAGATGGTTGACATTCTGTTGTGCAATTGCAACACATCATGTGCAGAGGCCATGCACATCGTAAGGACAGGCGACATGCATTTACACACTACTGTGTGTGTTTTAAGGTACTAATGCACAGTGGTTTTGAGTTCACAACTCTGCTTATGGCACTGGTAGCTCCATACTACTGTTGCACATCGTCCCCCCTGCCATTTCATTGTGCACATGTAGCGCAATCTATCACTAATAGGATTCTGGTTCACATTTCACTATAGAAGTCTGCCTAAGTTGTAAGGCCCTCAGGGGAAGCCTTTATCTCACTTCCACAACTGTCACAGGCATATTTGGGAAGGACACATGATAGGGCTTTCTTGGTGGTTGCTCCCAGGTTGTAGAATTACCTCCGATGAGCAGCTCGGTTAGCTCTCTCTCTACTCCCTTTTCATCAGCAAGCAAAGGCCTTTTTATTTAGGCGAACCTTCAGCTGTTAACTGGCTGTTGCATAAGAGTCTTTTAATGGGAAGTGCTGCACCTTTATCATCATCATCATTATGTTGTAAATGCTTTCTAAACTGTTTTAAGTAGTGTTCTTAAAATGCTTATTTATTTTTTTTAAAAAATGTTTGTACAAGACCCCCCCCTTTTTTTTGGAGAGGCATCAGACAGCCACGGAAACCCATTGGATGACCTTGGGCAAGTTACACCCTCTCAGGTGTAACTTCCCCTTTGAGGAAGGCAATGCCAAATGCCCTCTGAACAAGTCTTATAAATAAACTAGCGTACATATCTGGCGTTGCCTAGGATTTTATTTTCTCATAGGTAACATTTGTTAGAAAGATTTAAGATCCTGTGTCTCTAATTCCCCAAACTGTCTTGTCCAGTACCTGTAATTTTTCCCCATATTCCCCAATCCAATCTGTATTCAGAGTTCTTAACATACAGAGGTTGGGTTCCTGAGGGAATACACTGCCCTCCTCCTCCTTGCTGCTAGGCCTCATCTCCATAGCAACTGGCCAGGCCCAAGAGCTCTCCGGCTGAGAATTCTAAAGGCCCCTCCCTAAATTGCAAACCCCAGGATTCCATAGAATCTTCACAGGCAGCCAATCATGTGAGGTCTTCTTGCCTGCCACAGCCAATCACATGAGGCCTTCACCTGTCCGACACAGACAAAGTCACAGACGTTGACTTTTATATATTAGATGATGCCACTCTCTCCTATTTCAGGTACACTCGAAGGCAGTTGAATGTTTCCTCAATGCTGGGAACAGAATATCTTGCCCGACACCTGAAGGCAGCAGGGCAGCTGAGGAAGGGTGCTGGGCAGGTCCCCGGGCACACCGATTTCTCCTGCATCTCCTTGCTGCCACCTTTCAGCATCTGCTACGCGAGCCAACCGCCTCCTTTTGCCTAGTGGTAGAGCCGGCTTGATGTGAAGCTCTGGCCGCTGTCTCATCTCTCCTTCTTTTCACAAGGCCTTTTAGAATTCTCTCTGCGCGGTTCTCCCGTTTCCGTTTCACAGAGAGGATAAATTGGCCTGAGCTGGTGGCAGATTCTTTCTGTACGCCTTGTGAAGTACTGTTCTCCGCAACTGAACTGTATCCTCCCTGGGAGAAGGAGAAGGAAAAAAAAAACCCACTATAGCATGTGACCATGCGGGGAAGGGCCGAGAGGGTGGCAGAGGGGGAGATAGATAGAAAAGAAATTGTCAGGTCAAACGATTGACTACACTTTGGAATTACAGAGGGCTATTGATTTTTCATTAGGCTACCATGTACTGCTGTAAAGGTGGGGAGGGTTGCGGTGGGGGGGGGAGTAATTCATTGATTTGAGCTGAGGGCCATGTTCCTCTTATTGGCTTCCTGCCACATCCCATTATTCCCCAGCTTAAATGTATATTGAAGTCAGTTTATTCTAATCACTGCCTCCTGTCACTGCAAATGCCTCTCAGTAACTATTAGTTTAATCACCCCTTTCTTACAATGTTAATGAGCGGTAATTTCCAGCATTACACCAGATTTAGAAATATTATTCAGGGTAGGCCGTGGTGTTGCGTCTGGTGATGCCACCATTAACGGCCCGTCAGCCTTGTCATTTGGAAAAGTCTCCATTCTCCTGATTTAATAAATCACTCGGTAACATTCAGCCCTAGCTGGAATTGAGCAGAGAAAGCGCGAGAGCGGGTAAGTGAAAAGGGGGACGAGCGAGAAGTGTCATCCCTATATTAGTCAAGCAAAAAAGACACAAAAAGGTGGGTTTTAGGGACTCAGGTTGGGGGACAGATTATAACTATGACATCATTGCTATGCATACCAGGATCTTATGACCAAAATATCACAACATCGTGCTGTGTCCAGAAGAACAGTTTCCTACATCATCATGGAAAGGGAGCAACAGTTATATAAAAGTATCCATCTATACATAAAACTTATATTTGTTGTTATATTTGCTGTTATATGCCTTCAAGTTGTCTCCAACTTGTGGTGACTCTATCCTATGAGAGTTTGAACTGTGGTCCAGATCACTTCAAGAGGGCAGCAGGCTGTTAAACTGCAAGTCAAATCTGGGACAAAAGAAAAGCTTTGCTTCTAGATCTGTTAGACGGCTTGGTCTTTCTTTCTTTCTTTCTTTCTTTCTTTCTTTCTTTCTTTCTTTCTTTCTTTCTTTCTTTCTTTAGTTAGCTGGTATTCATGCAAGCAGACCTGAGATGCAGATGCAGGAGGGGGCAATGGCTGCCGCTGTCCCAAAGCTGCCTGTCTTTCCCTTAAGTGGAAGAGAGCAGTCCTTTCTCCTTGTAGCTCCAGAGGGAGAGGGCCTCTTGGGGACACCGTGGAAAGGCTGTGGGCAGAGGCGGACTAGGGTGGGGCAACTGGGGTGTGTGCCCTGGGCACCAAAGTCAGGGGGTGCAAAAGAGAAGAACCCCCACCTGCCCCCCCACGCTTGCCCCAGCCCTGTCTGTCACGGCTCACCTCGCCCCTGCCCACTGCTCACCCCCACTCGCTTCTCCCCTCCCTGCCCACCACTTGCCCCTCCCTGCGCACTGCTTGCCTCTCTCTCACCCAGCACCACTCGCACCACCCCCTCGTCCTGGGTGCTGTTGAGCCTTGGTACGCCACTGACTGCGGGTTCCCCATAAACACCCTATTTCCTTCTACTTCATTTTCAGAGGGTCTTTCTCTTAGCTGAAGCAGCAAAATGGGCCAGCTGGGGAAACTGGGCCAAAAGGCCCACGTATGGTTACTCTTCTTCTATCCTTCTTTCTCTTTCTCAGCCTCGCTCTCTCCCTCTCCCCTCTCTCCCATATTTCTTCCAATACTGGGATCAGAGGCAGTTCACAAGACAAGAGCAACCAGAAACACAACTCATCATAAAATAGATTAAATGGCATATAAAACAACAGCTGAATTAAAAACAATTGAAACACAAATTGGGGGAATCCAGCAGTTCACAAGACAAGAGCAACAAGAAACACAACGACTGTTAAATTGTTGTATGAAACAACAACTGAATTAACGACAAATGAAAAACATATTGGGGGGGTAGGGAGCAGAGCACTAGCTCATTAAAACCGCTTTCCCAACCACCAGTTGCCAGATTTCAGCCTCAGTAAAAAGGTTCTTACCTGCCAGCAGAAGGACTACTGGGAGGGGACCTTCCTAGCCTCCCTTGGAAGAGAGTTTCACAGTCCCTGGGAGCAGCCACAGAGAAGTACCTTCTCTGTTGTCCTCACCAAACAGGCCTGTGAGAGTGATAGGACCAAGCTAGGCTCACAGGATGCCATAACTCTCTTGGTCTGAAGACTCAGGTGCAGAGTCTGAGTGCCAGGAATGCAAGGAATTTACAGCTCCTGATGTTGGTGCTCTCTTTGGGTCAGAGGTGCTGAGGGCTGAGGTGGGGGACTATTCCCCGGCAGGAGGTGGAGATGCAGGAGAAGTTGCATCAGTACTAGAGACTCTTCGGCAGGAGATGCTGACTAAGGCCATTTCTGCACTACACTGTTATAAGTGCTATCATTCCACTTTCAACAGCCTATGGAATTCCGGGGTTTGTAGTTTATTGAAGTCCAAGAGCTCTCTGTCTGAGAACTCTGTGCCACCAGGGCTTCGGTTGCTTACCGGAGCATAGGACATGGGGAAACACACTCTTTTGGGGATAACAATATATGAGTTGTGTTTGATTTTTTTTAGATTGGTATAGGTGCAAGCTGAGAGCCAAAGGGCTATTTGGGGCATCTCCCAGCCTCTGGCAATAACTAGAAGTGATTTTTTGACAGCTGGAAATCACACCTGGCTGTTTGTGTATATGTCCCTTCAAATCACCTATCAACCTATGGCGACCCCATGAATTTTATGAGGTTTTCTCAGGCAAGGAGTACTCCGAGAGGTGGTTTTGCCTCTGAAATATAGCCTACAACACCTGGTATTCCTTGTGGTTTCCAACCCAAGTATTAATTTAAGTCTCCCTCTGCTTAGCTTCCAGGACCAGACAGGATCTGGTGTCTTTAGGGTTAGTTAGATGTCATTTTTACTGTTGAGAATTTCCCTCCCTAATAGTGTTTTCTGGCAAAACTGTGCACCCTAGAGGTAATTTTCAGCTGAAAAAGTTTCTTTTAAACCACTCTTTTAAAAACTGGAAGTTGGGGTAGCTGTGGGGATCAGGGGAAAAAGATGCATGGGAACCTCCAGGGCCCACGTGATTCCTACCACTGGTTTAGATAAGACAAAATGATTTAAATAAAGCTATTGTTTAACTTTCTGCATTAAAGCTATTAGTTTAAACGTACTGAAAGTGGCAAATTATAGAGACCCCACCACAGGATTTTCTTAGCATAATTTATTGAGAGGTTTCTTGTTGCCTTCCTCTGAGGCTGAGAGAGTATGACTTGCCCAAGGTCTCCCATTTGGTTTCCACGGCTTATTGGTGATTCAAACCCTGGTTTCCCAGAGGTATAGACCAACACTCTGACCATTATACCACACTGGCTCTCATACGAAGAGGAAAACATTGTGTAAATGAGTGCATAAATATCCAGAGGGTCTGAGTTAAAAACAGCCAGATTGTAACCTTAGTTCCATGCAGTGGTAGAACACACCAAAATTGGAGTTCTGGGTTGCTATTTACACAGTATTATCATGGCAGGAGGCTTCTATGGACGCAGACGGAGAATTCAGATGTTTTGCATAATGAAAGCCTGCATGGATGGAGTTCTCTCATGTTTGCACAATGGCAAATTAGTATTTCAGAAGCCTCTTGATGAAATGAAAACCAAATATTAAAAAAAAGAAAAAGAAAAAAAGAGCTCTATAATTAAAGTTCATTCAGCTGATCACTTTGTTTGTGTTTTTGTACTGATTAATTGATTTTGTATTATTGTTTTGATTACTCGGGTATATGTTTTTACTGCTCCTTTGAATGATCCTATTGAGATAAATATTTCAGGATGTCGGATGCAATATACAGTATATACAGGGTGTCTCAAAAACATATATACTGTTTTAACAGCTAATAGTAGCTATGGTGATTATTTGAAGTCTGAGTAAAAACGTTCATGTTGAAGAATAAATGTTATAATAATATTTAATCAAAGCTACAAATTCCATCTTCAATTACAATTTTATGTAAGGTGTTCAAATTGCTGTTCCTACGTAGCAATGCACTGCTTGCGTGGTTGAAACACAGAGTTGCAAATGTCACTTGAAGTTTCTCTTGTAATTTCATGACACTTCTCTGCTATTGACATCTTTAATTCTTTTAAGAGTGTACACATTTTTGGGGGGAAAGATACAAAAAAAAAATTATTCTAGAATTAGAAGCTTTTAATGCTGCATGCATATTTTTGGGGACACTCTGTAGAGATGAAACTTCAAAGCAACTTAGGGTGCAATTTTAGGATCTTTGTGAGTGTATGTCAGGGGCCATAAGATAAAATTGGAACTTTTTCTTTGTGCGTGGAGGGAGCTCTGTGGGCAGAGAATGATCCACTGATATTTTTCTTTCAGCACTGTCATAACTGTAACAACAGAGAGAACAGAAAGGAGATGTTCTAGACGCATCTGTTGGTTAGACCAGTGCCCTCCCATCCTTCCTACCGAGGTAGTGTCTATGAATGCCATAATCCACGTTTTAGTCTTTTTAGGCCTTTCCACACCCTACCTTTTTTCGGCAGCATTCGGTGGAGATCCCGGCATCAGCGCTGCTGGGAGGGGAGTGCAATGAGAGTGCTCCCCTCCACACTAGCTGGCTCTGTGATGAAGGAAGGAAGCACGATGGCGCTGCCTCTTCCTTCTGCACTGCAGCCGGGTACCTTCCCAGGCTGTGCAGGGCAGGAAGGGCAGCCATTGCGTTTCTGGGCCTTCCACAGACCAGGTAAGTCTGGGATGGCAGCTCAGTCGCAGGTCATTGACGGGGAAAACCCATCAATGATTTGATCCGTGATTGTGCCACCTGGGGACGGAAGAAGGAAGAGACCACGATGACATCATGCAGAAGCATCATCATGGTCCCATTTTTCTCCTATCCCCATGGCAGGTTGGGAGAGTGGTGTGGAAAGGGCCTTAAAGAGCAGCAGGATTCTAAGACTGGGATCATGTTTTGTGTCTTATTCACACAAAAGTTCGCCTACAGAAGCAATTGGATATCTTTTTTCTGATGCATCATGTACATATTGAGTCGAAGGCTGAGGAAATGGAGTTATGCATGTTGCGCCATAGATGGGCATTGCTCATTGCACACTGCACATGGAAATATGTCTGCATATTTAGATGGGGATTCAGTTGCGCATTTGGAGTCTTTGACTAAGTAACTCTGCATGTGGACATTTCTGCTACACAACCCTAATGTAGGGGGCTGAGTTTTGTTTTTGAAAATACAATTGCATTGTATCATTGCTGGGTGATTGTCAAACTCCAGGTACAATTGCTTGTCATTGGTTAAACGACAAGCACTGATATTAAACATGATTGAATGCTGAATAACAATAACCAATATCCACTGGAGATTGGGAAAGAATTAGAATATTTAGTATCAAAATCTACAAAGTGGAATTGTTTGGGGAGCAAATATGATTCAGCTTTAAATGCTTTTAAGAATTTAGCCAAAGGAGCAGAAAAAGGATAAAAAGGAAATCTGTGGCAACGTGTTACAGTCAACACTCTGTATCCATGGATTCTGTATTCACGGATTCAACCAACCATGGCTTGGAAATATTTTTTTAAAAATCCAAAAAGCAAATATTTTATATAAGGGATGCCATTTTACTGTATCATTGTAAGTAATAGGATTTGAGCACTGATAAATTTTGGTATCCATGGGAGTCCTGGAACTAAACCCTAGAGGATACTGAGGGCCCATTGTACTTGCAATTATCCTTCTTGTCACCTTATTAATTTTCCTGATCTGCTCAATAAGGAGGAAGCTGAGCAACTTTGGGAGGAGGCACATTTGGGAGATGGGAGGATAGCTTTGGGCTCCTCCGCATGGAGAAAATATTGCTGCAGGCTGCTGTGCTGTATTTCATAGAGTTATAGAGCTGGAAGAGATGACAAGGGCCATCTAGTCAACCCTCCAATTATTTGTATTTTTAAAATATCCAGATGTGTTGTCCCAGAACGTTCAGTGGTAATTCTCAGCACTGCCACCAGCATTTTATTCCCATCCAGGTGGTTGTTGTTGTTGGTAACAACAACAACAACAACAACAACAACAATAATTCTCCCCCCCTCCTCCATTCAGTATATTTGACTCCCCTAAAAAATAAAAATCCAAGGGACTGCATGGTTCAATACTTCCAGCTCATACTGCATTCCTCTGCCATTCCTCTGCCTTGCTTCAGGCAGGGAGGCAGACATGATGTTTCTTACAGTTTACATTATGATTTTTAGAACACCATTCCAAGCAAGCAAGCAAACAAACAAAAATAAGTCATGCCCATACTGGGGGCAAGTGTCCAGAGCCAATAGAGAGCAAAGACACTAAAGAGATCTGCATGAGAATCGGCGAAGTCTCAGGAGACTATAGCCCTTTCGGCAACACACCTTTTCACGGAGCTGGGGTTAGGGGATTGCACAAGCAGCCTCTAGCGGGAGGCTCTTGTGTCCTGGTTCCTTCAGCTCCACAGCTGCTGCCCGCTCGCACGAGAGCCCCGCCTCTTCCTTCCGCAGTGCAGACTGGGAGTTTCCCAGGCTGCACCGGGGCAGGAAGCAGGAGTGCCGTGGCTCCGGAGCTCTGCACGCATGGCAAGTGCGCGAGGGGCCCCGGAGCGATGCGCAATCACGCACCATTTTCGGCTCACAGCCGAAGATGAAAAAGTGGACGGTTGGTGCCTGCCAGCCCCTGGAGCGTCACGCTATTGTGTGTTGTGTGGACCACTCCTCACATTTGTGCAATGCTCGAGGGGCCCTTTTGCATGGCAAATGCCATGCGAACAGGGCCTATAATTTTGATTGGCTAAGTTGCCTACATGTTCAGCCTGTGGTCGACTAAGACTCCTAGATCGCTTTCACAGGTACTGTGGTTAAGCCAGGTGCTACCCATCTTATATCTGTGCATTTCATTTTTTTTCTGCCCAATTGTAGTACCTTACATTTCTCTCTGTTGAAATTCATTTTGCTAGTTTTGGCTGAGCCATCTAATCTGCTTAGGTCTTACGAGTTGCATGCATGGGCTGCATCTTCCCAATCCCAGTGTAAAAAGAAGCCATTGGACTTTCTTTCTTCTTCCCCTGAGTGAGTTCAGCCTTTCAATTTGGATGAGGGATATAGATTCTAATCAAATCCCACATCAACAGTCTTGCCTCCTCAAGACTGCTTCAAATAAACTTAAAGAAAAAAAAGAATAAACAACACAATTACTGTGTATATTTTCTTTCTTTGCCTTCTCAAAATAAACAGGACAAAGTTTTTGGATTTTTTTTGCTGTTTTTTAATGGCAGAACTTGATTGAGAGAGAAGTCTTGTAGACATTATGGGTGCTAGCCAATTGCTGCTGGGCACTGGTGACTTTAACTGCAAATTGCAGAATGGTCTTTTCCAGCAATGGGCCTTGGAGAGATTTTGTACTGAATGCAGAGAGGGCGTTTCCAAGCTCAATCCCACTGCTTTACAAATGTGACGTCATCTGTCTCCATCGTGAATCAGTCTATTGGTACATGTTTCCATTCTGCTTTTGATTTCATCTTTTATTTTTCCTCCTTGTGCTGGCTGTTTAGAGCTTCCCCCCCTTTTTTTTACTGCAGGGAGGGGGGAATTATTAATAATATTTAAAGTCCTCTTTGCATCTTTCAGCTGCCCAGTCCCATCTGCAGCTGCATTATGTGGCTGGCTGGAGCAAAGCTTGTGCCCACCAAAATTGCTGCATCATGCATGCATGATGTTCTGTCTCCAGGAGCAAGACCTGACTGTTGAAGTAAATGACTACAGTACGTCCAGTGGAGATTAAAAGGACTGACCAGCACCACTTGCGGCATCTAATGACATTGTTTATCCCCCTCTCCACCCACCATTCTCTTACTTGATCTTCTGGTCCATTTTGGTGCCCCATTTCCCCCCTCTTTTCCTCCCCCCTCTTCCTCCTCCTCCCCCCCTTCCCCCCTTAAGCAGAGCTGACACAGATCAATACCTTTGATGGAAAGTAATAATCAGGCCTATTAAGTGACAAAGGTTTACTCTGTAACAGCTGTGCTGGCGGGAGAGGAGAGCTTGTCTGCCTAATGAATCATGAAACAATCAGGCAGCAGCCATTTGTGTTTAGATCTGTAAATATGGTGTGGTTCAAGTGCCAGACCATCTACGGCATTCCAGCTGGGGGCACAGATGGTCCACATTCAAAGCTGCCCACACAAGTCCAAAGAAAAGGGTTCCCCTCCCCTTCCTTACTCTGCCTCTCTCCTTCCCTCTCCCATATTGCTCCTCTCGGAGGAGCAGGATGGCTAGCTTCAGGTTCAACGGGAAAGGAGAGCTAGAGAGAGAGAGAGAGAGAGAGAGAGGGATATGCACTGGAGAACTCTTAGAAATATACTGTGGCCAGCCGTGTGCAAATGGCTGTACGGAACCTTCCGCCCACCCCCAAATGCTAGGTTTTTTAGGAGACTGACAAAACAATAAAAGACAGCCGACGGTAGATCTTGTGCTTCTGTTTTTGTTCAAACCCTTGGTGGAATGCCCTTTATGTACTTTTTCCCATTTGCCATTGAACAGATTGGCTTGCCTCCTGGTGGGATGGAAGAGTCCTTAGTGAGCAGCTCCTCAAGGACAGTGAATGGCACACGAATGGATGCCAAATGCTAATCTAAGCAGGGACAGGGAGAAGTGGAAAGATTTTTTTTCCTCTTCTCTCTCCTCTTCGTCCCCTCCTCCTCCTTCTTTGTGTAAAAGTCTGCTGAAACAGGCAAGCACAGCTATGTCTTTGAATTTTTTTCTCTTAGAGATGGGTATTTGTCACTAGCTCCACAGTGGCCTGGTCCCGCAGCTGGTGAGAGGCCCTCCCTCCATGTTCCAGCTGCCACTGCTCTGGCTTTTGAAGGAAAGAAGAGCAGACAGGCGTACTTCCGTCGTGCCTTTGCCCCAGCATGTGGAGAGAAAGCCTACATTCTTTCCAGCTACCACTGCAGTGGCCTTTGAGGGAGAGAAGAGCAGCGAGGCACAGCCCCATCACGCCGAGTGCCTGGTAAGAGCTGCTTCCTCCATATTCTAACTGCCACTACTTCGACCTCTGAGGGAGAAAAGAGCAACCAGCATTTGCTCGACTTAATCCCCTCCTCACACTATCCCTTTTTCCTTATGTATCCTGTCTTATTTAGCTTGTAAGAGCAGCGAACTACCAAATTAAGCATTTATAAGCTGCTCTGAGAACAAATACGCTGGTTCCTGCTAGGGTATAGACAGACCAGTCAGTTTCTTACAACTAGAGCCTGGATAGATCAGATCAACAATTTCTCTAGTTCAGTAAACACTTTATAACAGACAGCGACTTTCAGATACCTCTGGGAATCCCCAAAACAAGACTAGAGGTCCCGTGCTTGTTGGAAAGCATCTGAGCTGTCACCACTAAGGATAGGTGAGAATTCAGTTTCAATCTTTTTTTGGTAGGGATTTTACCAATATTTACAAATTTATTGCAATTTGAGATGGAAAGAAGTTGAGACAAATGGATTTCTCCGTTTAGTTCAAGGATCTGAGGACTTCACTCTTAGAATCTGTGCATTTGGCTCTGGGTATTCATCCATGTTAGTACTAAATTAGGATAACTGCTTTTTCCCTCCCCACTGACAGATACCTCATCTTAAAGGTGTTTATGTCATTAAAGATAAAGTTAAAACAAGGTACGCTCAAAATAAGGACAGCTATACCTATTGAATATCTCTGATGAAGACATGGGAGAATTTTTTTTTTTAGAATTTAACAAAATTGGTAAAAACTTTTCACATTCAGGATGAGAAAAGGTTGAGGTTTTTTTAAAAAAACCAAAAGCAGGAGAAAGATGAACTGACCAGTTTTCTTATCCTCCAGGGCCCTTTTACACTACAGAATTATAGCACTCAGATACCGCTTTAATTGCCACAGCAACAGCCTATGGAATCCTGGGATTTCCAGTTTAGGCAGGAATATTTAGAACTCTCATTCAAACTGCATTTGTGCTAGAATTTGATAAGATGCAGCCATGGCATTTAAAATAGCATCAAATTTCTATAATAGTGTAGTGTGAAAGGGCTCCTGGAATCCATGTATCCTATGACACCGACTTCCCTAAGATAACAATGCGCTATGCGATGAAATCACAATAGTGAACAAATTCGCTGTTGTTTTTATATGTTAACCACCATTTGCATGAACAGTACAGCAGATAATTCGGGCTCAGAATTTCCATTCATTCCCAAGTAGCAGATTTCTATTCCTCATCAAGAATTTGCATTCATTTCCAAGTAGCAAGAAAAAAGGGGTGGCATACATACACACACACTTGCACACAGAGTTGTATTTTTTCTAAGGGTGCTCATGCTAAGGATTAAGCAATATAATATTTCTAATGCCTTTTGCAGAACATCAAGGGAGAAAATTCAGAGTTTGGAAAAGTTGCTTTTGGCGATGTCCTAGGACTGCAGTTCTCATAATCCTGGTTCATCCTTGGCTATGCTGGTGTCACATCCCCTGTCTCCAGAGTAGACGATATTGAGGTAGAATTGAAGGCCATTTCCGCAGTAGACTGTTATAGCGCTATCATTCCACATTCAACATCCTATGGAATCCTGGAGTTTGCAGTTCAGGGAGGGGCCAGACCCCAGGATTCCATAGGATGTTGAAAGTGGAATGATAGCGCTATAACAGTCTACTGCAGAAATGGCCATAGAGTTGGAAGAGACCGCAGGGGCCATCCAGTCCAACCCCCTGCTACGCAGGAATGCACATCAAAGCATTCCCAACAGAGGGCCATCCAGCCTCTGCAGATGGACCAACGGTATGTGGCAAATTCAGATATTCACTGGCATTGTCTGATATGGGTCACACAGAGATCCGTTCTGCACCCCATAAGCCCAGATCATTGCCCTCACATTCAGTGGAGGATGCATCCTCATCACCAGTGCTGAAGTAATTGACAGATCCTCAAGAACTCATACAGTTAGCCTATTGATGATGGTTTATCTTTTTTGGATAAGTTCTTTTTTGGACTGCAGCCAGTGCCCACGCTGGCTCAGGGATTCAAGGAGCTGTGCATTAAGCAAACAAAGTCACTTTCTCAAGCTCTGATTGTCATGCATGGGAGACTCATCATCATCCCTCGTTATTTTTTGTAGTTTTCTTTTGTTCTTTACTGTTGTGTATCTGTTTATTGTTTATGATTTGTTCTTCTAACAATGCAGCTTTGTCTTCAGAGTTATTATGCATGGGAATTTTTTTTAGATAGCATAGATGCCCTTTCTGATGGGTAGCCTGGAAGATTGTGTGTTTCCTCCCTCCCTGGCCCTAAATATGTGTGTGTGTGTGTGTGTTTGAAGCTGCCATCTTTCATTTTACCCCGGTGACATTCACTCAGTTCCTCCCTCAGCTGTAACAACTGAGGTAGCCCATCATTTCTCCAAACTACCATGTCACCTACCACGGAGAATTTAGACCTTAAGGGAAATATATTCAGAGAGACCCTTATGCCATCTCCATCTGTTTGTGCAATTGTGTGCACAGCTGGCCTACTTTCTCCTTTTCCTTACAGCTTTGGGGAGCTGCTGCTACACCTGTGAAATGCAAGGAGAAAAATGTTACAACTGGTGTAAAAGAAGAATAGAGAGAAAGAGAGAATAGAGAGAGACACAGAGAGAAAAACACTCCAGATCTTGTGATCATAACACAGAACAGATAAAGTTGGAAATGCAGCAGTTGAGCAGGAAAATTTCATTTTGTGGTATGTTTGCATTATTACAGTTGACGCGTTGACAGGTTTGCAATATGGAAAGACTGAGATAATTCAGATTAAAATAGATCACCCTCCCAAATGGCATCATTACAACAATGAAGTCTTGGGTGGGCAAAGTGTGACATTGGAGCTCTATGGGCTCCCTAAGGCTTTTTGTGGCCCTTGGGCCATCAGAGGTCCATGGACAGGAGTGTAATTGCACTGGTAAAGGGCAAAATGAGGGCCTTGCTCCCCAAATAAGAAAATTTTGTCCCTCAGTGTCCCCAGATTTCCAGCATTTCAGAGAACAGGATGCTGAAAATTGTTCATATCCAAAACTCTAATATTTTCTGTGTTAGCATTCCCTTTGTTCCTTTGTCTTCCCCCTTTCTTTGGAGGCCCAGGCCATTTCCACACTACACTGTTATAGTGCTATTATTCCACTTTCAACATCCTGTGGAATCCTGGGGTTTGTAGTTTAGGGAGGGGCATTTAGAATTCTCATCCAGAGAGCTCTTTGGCCTTAGGAAACTACAAACCCCAGAATTCCACAGGATGCTGAAAGTGGAATAATAGCACTATAAAAGTATAGTGTGGAAATGGCCAACAACTCTTATTTCTAAGTGCTTGACTGAAGTTTCAAGTTACTGTCATGATAACACTTTGGGGACTGAAGGAAAATTTCATGGTGGGGGGACAGAATTCTTATCGGCAGGGTATGCATTTATAATGTCCCCCCTCCTCCCCATAGACAGACCTCGGTGCATGATCGACCCTTTTTCCAATCAAAAATAATGGAGACTTTTTTATGTTTGTCAGATTGTGCTCTGCTTTCTAGGACATTCCTATACAACGTGCTGGTCTATGGACCAGTGCCACCTGCTAGTCATTGGCTGCCAGTCTGTGGCCATTTCCGCACTAGCCTGTTATAGCGCGATGATTCCACTTTCAACATCCCCTGGAATCCTGGGGTTTGCAGTTTCGGGAGGGACCGCCTGGCCCCTCCCGAAACTGCAAACCCCAGGATTCCAGAGGATGTTGAAAGTGGAATCATCGCGCTAAAACAGGCTAGTGCGGAAATGGCCTGTGTCACTTTTCCCAGAAAGAGAGAAACAGTTGTTGCCCATGGGCACAAATATGGTGCCAGTCTGTGGAAGATGAAGGGGAAAAATTCCTATCCACATTGCATAAGCTGAGAAACTACTATTCCAGGAGATTTTAATGAACTTAAATGCCAGTGAAGGTATCTTTGTGTAGTGTTGTTTGTCATAGTCAAAAAAGGTAACTTTAACCCAGAGGTGGGCCACTGTGGCAGGTCCAGGGGGCCAATTTTCTGTTCCTGACATCTTCCAGGACCTGCACGGATTACCAAAAAGGCCCACCTGAAGTCCACTTCTGCTTTCAAAAAATATTTAGCTTGTGTTAGTGTTAAACAGTGCAGCTCTGCAACTACCTATTTCAAAAATGAATGGCTGTTTCTGGAAAATTCCAGGAGGTCGTTCATATTGCCCAGTTTTAATGTTATATTCTAATTTAACTGCCATGATACCATTCTATGGGGTTTGTATTTTGGTGAGGCACTAGAGCTACATTAGGCTGATGGGTACACGTTAACAGGTCTTTCTCTGTTACAGCGCTCTGACTGTGGAACTCCCTACCCAAGGCAGCCAGAACAGTACTGTTCCACGTGACATTCAGTGCTTGAAAATGCTCTGTTTTAACTGTTTTTTAAACAGTTTAAAATTGGACTTTAGGATTGTTATTAGATTACTTTTAGGAGTTTTTAAAGAGTATCTTAATGTGTGTTTTTAATTAGTTTTTAATCTTTGCATTGCTTTAATTGTTTTTATTTGTTCATCACCTTGGGAGGCTGGGAGGTAATACAGAAATAATTTAACTAAAGAAAGAGCAAGCAAGCAAGCAAGCAAGCAAGCAAGCAAGCAAGGTCGCTAGCTGAGAGCTCTAAAAACCCCTCCCTAGTTTGCAAAGCCCAGGATTCTGTAGGATGTTGCCATGGCAGTTAAAGTGGAATCATAGTACTGTAATTGTGTCATGTGGTTGGCATTGTGTTACTGATGTACACATGTATAACTTACATTATGCATGTGGGGTGAATTATTTGCCATGGTGCAAAAGACTTGTTCTGCTATATCAGCAGCGGAAGCAGAGATGCGCATACGGTAAATGTTATGCATTGCACAACGGCACCCAGTTGTTGACATTTGTTGTGCAACATTGCTATTCCGCCCTGATGTATCATCTCTGCAGGTGGATGCTTATGCTATGATGAGGGGTTGTTGGATTGCAGCCTGTGAAAAAGTCCCAAGAGATGCAATTCAACATTTCTCCGGCCAGAAAAGGAGTGGACTAGACAGTCTAGATGGGTTGAGGGCTGCAGAAACAGCCTTACTGGGGACCTTTGTGGCTCCAGGGCTGCAGTTTCCCTATTCTTCCTTCAAATGAATAAATGCTATGTTTGCTTAACATCAAGAAGGGGTCCCTCTTCTCAAGGTGGAGAGGTTCAAATTGCCCCCTCATTTATACAACGCTATGGCCTGCTAATTTCCAGTAGTTCACAATCTCCCACAATGACACTATAGTCAGCCCTCCATATTTGCTAGGGTTACAAGCACAGGGCCCCCACAAAAGTGGAAAAATTGCAAATATCAAAATGTGTGTCTATGTGTGTCTGTGGAAAGGGGACCAAGGTATGGTAGGGAGGAGAGACACCCAGGCTCCAAAGCAGGTCAAGGAAAGGAGAGGGAATGATGACCCTCTACTTTCTCTCCCTCACCCATCTCCTTCCTTGGGTGTTGGGAGGGCATCAAGAGAGGGTTTATGATGCTGGGAAACTGGGCTACGAACTGTCTTTAGCTGGCCAGGTAGCTGCTGGTGGTGGTGGAGGAGAAGGAGGTGAAGGAGTGTCAGAGGTGGGTTTTTAAAGGTCTGGGTGGCCTGATTGCAGCTACCAAGAGGGAAGGTCCCCCTGGAAAAAGAGTGCCTGAGGTGGGGAAGGGAAGGAGCATCTGAAGTCTAGGGCAGGGGTTGCAGGAAACTTGCAAATAATAAAATCTGTGAAAGTCAAACCTGCAAATGTGGAGGACTGACCATATAGCCAGTTTGAGAAAGTAGCCTCCCCTCAAAAAAAACACTCCAAGCCCTTCCCAAGCATTGTTTGTATGTCAATAATAGCACAAGTTTTCCCAAACTCAAAACCCTCTGACATACTAATTTTGAAGACTTCCACAATACAGCTAGAGGTTCACTTTTTTAACAGAAACTTTGGTACCAGAGGTAGAAATAACGTGGAAAGAATAGGGGGAGGGTCCTACAACATGCACGCAAAAAAGAACAGTTCAAAATGTTTCAGCAAACCCTGTATTCAAAACTAACACTACGCACGTGAGAACGGAAACAGCTGGATCAGGTGAGCTTTGCATAAATAAAAACATGTTGAATCTTCTATAGATCACTTGAAAGCTGCTTCCAAAATGCGTAACAGGACAATTTTTTTTCTTTCAACAGTGGGTGAATCAGGCTAATCTACTTTCCCTCTTTTCTTCTGTTTTGCTGTTCACACATGCTCAGTAGGTGATTCTGGAGGCAGCTGCTGTTTACCTTGCCTCTTGTACATAAGCACACAGAGCTGCAGGAGGATCACCTAGAGTAGAAACCCATTTTTTCCCGGGTCAATCTTTATTGCATTATTTGTTACAGAAACACTGCTGCAACCCGACATGGAAAGCATGTCTTTCTCCAGCCCTCCTTCACCATCCTCCTGATGTCAATGCTGAAAAAAACTTTCATTGAGACAGAAGATGAGAAACGATGAGGCTGGGCTCCCATAAAAAGACTTTGTAAGAAGGAACCTCTTTGTCAGAAGCTTTACCATGCAAAAGGGCCCCTCAAGTGTCACGCGAATGTGAGGAACAGTCCACACAATGCACTCACAATCGCACGATGCTCCAGAGGCTGGCAGGTGCTGACCGCACACTTTTTCTTTTTTGGCTGTGAGCCATCCGTGTGGAGTTCTGGAGCCATGGCGCTCATGCTTCCTGCCCCAGTGCAGCCTGGGAAACTCCCAGGCTGCACTGCGGAAGGAAGAGGCGGGGCTCTCGCGCAAGCAGGTGGCAGCTGCGGAGCTGAAGGAACTGGGATGCGAGAGCCTCTTGCTAGAGGCTGCTCGTGCAATCCCCGCACCCCAGCTCCACGAAAAGGTGTGTTGTGGAAAGGGCCTATGGTATGCTTGTATTCTTTTCCTTAAAGAGAAAGAGAGAGAGAAAACAAATCACATTACGTCCCACCTCATTTGAGCTACTGAATGGAATAACATTCACGAAAAGAAGGAAGGAGGAGCTGGGGACAACTTATAATACAGTAGCTGTATTATAAATATTAGCCATTTCCACACGGGGTAATAAAAACGGAGGATGTCTGCACCTTGGAGTGGACTGGGTCCGGACTACTTACTGTAGATCCGCACCTCAGTCCACTCTGGAACAACTTCAAGTGGTCCTCCAGAGTGCTTTTGAAAGACCTGATTTTTCCTGTCTTTCAAAAGCACGGAGCGCGCCACTGCAAGCCTGCTCCCTTGTGCAGATTTGCAGGCTTGCACCAATGCGAACCTGCGATCTGCCGAGGGTGGGCTTTAGGCTGGCGAGCTTCAGTAGTTGGTTGAGACCCATGACCAATCGGAAGCCGCCATTTTGGATGCTGGAGCAGAGCGGATCAATGACCACACACTGCTCCAGAGCAGCCTGGACTGGACCGGGGAGACAGAAGATCCGATAAGTAGTGGCACGGGGCGATTCCCTCGCCCCATGTGGAGATGGTCATTGTCATACTCCTTTCTTGCTCCGTCTATACAAGGAGGCAAGGAAAAAAATTGACACAACATGATAATCTCAAAGTGGTTGCCTTTTGCTTTGCTAACAGGGTAAGCCCTAGCTATAATGTCAGGAGGAAGTTTAGATTGTCCTTTAAGTTATCCCCCTTCCCCTTGGCCTGAATACAGATGAAAGAGAGAGAATATAATAGCTAGATTTTAGATCTAGATCTTTTGCTTCCTCTTTCCATCCTTTCATCTTCTTTATCAGAATTTCTCTCCAGAGACTGAGGCCATTTCCACCCTACACTGTTATAGTGCTATTATTCCACTTTCAACATCCTGTGGAATCCTGGGGTTTGTAGTTTAGGGAGGGGCATTTAGAATTCTCAGCCAAAGAGCTCTTAACTTTTTAGCCTCAGTAAACTACAGAATTCCACAGGATGTTGAAAGTGGAATAATAGCACTGTAACAGTGTAGGGTGGAAATTGCTTGAGTTTCAAGCTAGTTGGAACTTCAACAAGAACTTCCCAAAGCCCTCCCCCAAAATTTGTATGGAATATAGGGATGGAAAGACTGTTTGGAAATATTCAGAAATGATCAAAAATATGGATTTTCAAATCCATATTGTTTTCCTCAGGAATGTTAAGATCAGGGTTCTCAGGGGTTGCCTGTGAGTCTCAGGAGCTGCATCCTCCTCTCCAATTGTCATGGGAAAGGGAAGGAATCTTAGAGTAAGAGCACTGCCTTGAATGGTGAAAGTGTATGTGTATGCACGGTCCTTTTTTTCACTTTAAAAAAATGAATGGCATATTCTGAGCAACTGTGGTTGATGCTTAACGTATCATGCTTAATGACATCACCAAGGCCTGTCTCTGTGACATCACTGGGGCTGTTTGTTGATTTTAGGTTTCGGCCCTGAAATCCCTGGGCCTGGGATGGTACTAACTTAGCAACCCTACTTTTGCGAATAAAACATTGACTTGCTACAAAATGTATTGGGTTAGGGGAGGAAATTCATGCCAGAAAATACAAATTAGCCAATGTCATCATTTCTTTTGTTGTGGGCACAGTTTGTCATTTTCACTCTACAATTCCGATTTTAGTGAATTATCATTTTGTGAAACCATTGTTTTGCAATTCATTGTTGTTGTTGTTGTTGTTGTTGTTGTGTCTTCAAGTAATTTCTGACTTACAGCAACCCTAAGACTAAACTATCATGAGAGTTTCTTGGCAAGATTTGCTCAGGAGAAGGTTGCCTTTGAGGATGACATGCCCAAGGACACCCAGTGGATTTCCATGACTGAGCAAGGATTCAGACCTTGCTCTCCAGAGTCATAGTCCATAGTCCAATTTCAGACTTGTACACCACAGTGGCTCTTGTACTTATCATAGAATCATAGAATTGGAAGAGACCACAAGGGCCATCCAGTCCAGCCCCCTGCCATGCAGGAACACCCATCAAAGCACTCCCAACAGATGGCCATCCAGCCTCTGCTTAAAAACCTCCAAGGAAGGAGACTCCACCACACTCTGGGGCAGCATAGTCCACTGTTGGACAGCTCTGATCATCAGGAAGTTCTTCCTGAGGTTCAGGTGGAATCTCCTTTCCTGCAGCTTGAATCCATTGCTCCATGTTCTAGTCTCTGGAGTGGCGGAAAACAAGCATGCTCCCTCCTCGATATTACATCCTTTCAAATATTTAAACACGACTATCATGTCCTCTCTTAACCTTCTCTTCTGCAGACTAAACATACCGAGCTCCCTAAGACGTTCCTCACAGGGCATGGCTTCCAGACCCTTCACCATTTTGGTCGCCCTCCTCTGGACACACTCCAGTTTCTTGATATGCTTCTTGAATTGAGCTACCCAGAACTGGACACAGTATTCCAGATGAGGTCTAACTAATGCAGAATAGAGTGGTACCATTACCTCCCTCGATCTAGACACCATACTCCGATTGATGCAACCAAGAATCGTATTGGCTTTCTTGGATGCTGCATCACACTGCTTGACTCATATTCTGCTTGAGATCTGCCAAGACCTCTAGATCCCTTTCACATGTACTGTTATCCAGCCACGTGTCCCCCATCCTATATTTGTGCATTCTTTTTTTTTTTTGCCTGAGTGCACGACCTTACATTTCTCTCTGTTGAAATTCATTTTGTTAGCTGTGGCCCAGCTCTCCAACCTGTCAAGGTCATTTTGAATTTTGATCCTGTCCTCTGGCCTATTAGCAACCCCTCCCAATTTGGTGTCATCTGCATGCCTTCTACTCCTTCATCCAAGTCATTGAAGAAGATGTTGAATAGCACTGGGCCCAGGACAGAACCCTGTGGCACCCCACTAGTCACTTCTCTCCAGGATGAAAAGTAGCCATTGGTGAGCACTTCATACTCTCCATTTCACAGAAGAAAATTGGGACACATATGCAGTGGCAAATCTAGCGTAAAGGTTGCACCCCTATCTTTTTACCCCTAGCCCCATCCTCAATCCCTACATGCATGGCTTTTTTGTGCCCCCCTTGCATTGACACCCAGGGCACGTGCCCTGTTTGCTTCACCCTAGATATGCCTTCGCATGTATGGCCAAGCAACACCAGGGTGTGATCAAGATGGTAAAAATTATTGATGAAGGACACAAAATCTGGCAGAGGCTGCCACAGTTTGCTTTTTTCCCGTGCCTAGAGGGAAGGGCAAGATGCCACTTCTTCCTCTCCTGTCTCCCTGCTGAGTTAATTGAGTGTGAACTACTTTTATGTTTTGAACTCAGTTTTCAGCAATTGCAGTAAGCTGAGGACAAACGGGGAAGGTGGGAGGAGAAGAGAGAAACCGGGACATTTTAAAAGCATTTGAAAAGTGGAATGACAGAGTAGTAATCAGGATTGTTCCTGTCAAAACGGGACAGTAGAAGGATGTGACTGAAATGCAGCTGAGCTGTGTCCTAACTGTGGAGTGCTCTTTTGGAGAAGAGGAACATCCAGAGACCAATATAATGGCCTATCAAACAGTTGAGCCCTTTGTTGCTCTGAAGTCGTCGGCTTGTTTTTTGTGTTTTAGCTGGGAGGCGAAGCTGCTATTGATCATACTGCAAGTTTAATACAACCTTGAAAGTAATTTGTTTCAAAAGCCGCAAGGAACCGCTCAGTTTAATAGTTAAACCGTTCACTCTCCAGCAAAGTGGAAATCCTGCCCTGAGGCCACGAACAGCAGGGCCTGCAGTTTGAAGTCTCACAAAATGTTCAGCAAACGACCCTCGTGGTTTGGCTAAAGAGGGAGGGAAGCACAAAATGGCTGCCCACAGGCTGAGGAAAATGGAGGCTCTCCTTAGGGGAGGACGATGTTCTGATAGTTCTTACAACAAGGGGTGCAATAGTTAGAGGCCCCCTTCCTGCTTCCAGCCAGCCTGTGCAATCCCTTGCTGTGAGCATTTATTGTCAAGCCTTATATTTGCCCACTTTGATAACAAGAAGATTGTCAAGATAATAGCAGGGAAGTTTCAGCAGCAGTTTTGTTTTTTCAGAAACAACCCAGCTGCAGCCCAGAAAAGATGCTTTTAAAAATGGGGGCGGGGGGGCAACAGGGAATATGATCTAGCTCGTATTTTTAAAAGAAAAGGAAGAACAAGTTATTCTGAAAAAGGAGTGTTGGGATGCTGGTGGCAAAATAAACACAACATCCTTAACTGATCTTTCTGTGCTTGGGAATAGACACTCATTAGGGAAGCCAGTGTCGTGCAGTGGTTAGAGCAGAGGTGGGGCTGCAGCTCCCAGAATTCTTTACCACTGGTTATGTGGCTAGGGCGGCATAATTTTCACCCCTGGGTTAGAATATTGATCTGGGATCTTGGGAGATCTACTAGGCTGTTCTAGTGCTTTTATTCCACTTTCAACATCCTATGGAATCCTGAGGCTTGCAGTTTAGGGAGGGATAGGAAAGTGGAATAATAGCACTGTGGCCCTTTCTGCACCTTACCTTGTTCCGGCGCTGGGGTGCGGGGATTGCTTGAGGCTCTGCAGAGAGGCTCTCCCTTCCCTGCTGCTTCAGCTCTGAATGAGCTGCCTGCTCACGTGAGAACCCCACCTCTTCCTTCCACAGTGCAGCCTGGGACCTTCCTAGGCTGCACTGGGGCAGGAGGTGCGACCAGCCCGGCTCCAGAGGCTCCACACGCCAGGTAAGTGCGCGCGGGGCTCAGGAGCAATGCGCGATCGCACACCATTTTCAGCTTCAAGCCGAGAATGAAAAGGTGCGCGATCGGCCCCTGCCGGCCTCTGGAGCGTTGCGCGATTGGGAGTGCGTCATGCAGATCGCTCCTCGCAATTGCTCGATGCTCCAGGCCCTCTTTCACACGGCAAACGCCGTGTGAAAAGGGCCTAAAACTGTCTAGTGAGGAAATGGCCCTAGATTCTAGTCCCCACTGAGTTACTGTGTAACCTTCAGCAAACTACTTGCTGTGAGGATAACATGAGGAGGAAGTAAACTACATGAGGTATTTTGGACTCAGTGGAGAAAAGGTGAGATATAATGGATGAATAAATGAAATTAAATGTCAGGACCCAGCGTGATGCAGTGGTTTGAGCATCAGACTATAACCCTGGAGACCAGGGTTCGATTCCCCACTCAGCCATGGAAACCCACTGAGTGGCCTTGGGAATGTCACACACTCTCAACCCAAGAAAGTTTGCTTTAGGGTCACCATAGTTTGGAAATAATTTAAAGGCACACAATAACAACAAAAGAAGCCCAAATGGTAGAAGCATTTTCATGAGGTCTAACAAAGTACACTTGACAATAGCATTTGGCAGTTGATTCAGTGGGTCTGTTGTACCTGGGATTAAACAGTAGGATTCCAACCTATATCTAAGGCCCTAACATTTAGGAGATAGTGGCAATATTTTCAGATTATTTCCTTTTTTTTTTTTAAAAAAAATATAAACTCATTATCCCTTGATAGAACCACTGAATAAATGGAAATTAAGTATGTGTTGATTCACTGTTCAATAATGGAATCTGTTGGTCTGTTCTAGCAGAGACTACCAATAGGATATAAGCCTCTATGTTGGTCTCAGGCAAAATTATCAATACCTATCTGGCAGGGCAGTGACTGGGCCAGGAAAGGTGATTGTAAGAAGCCCACTTTAGCTGTGTAACCTCTAACTTTAGCTGCATACCCACCAACATTTCACAGATGAAAACTGGGATGCATTTAGCCAAACCACATCAGAGTGTGGAAAAATTATTAATGAGATTATGTTAGCTGTAGTCCAAAAAGTTACTTTCTCAAGCTCTGTTTGCAACTGGAGCACATTTGAGAAAATATTCCATACTCATTGGTCACACTGGGGGTTGGGTGGGATTTTTGTGAATTTCAGTTGAAACAATTTACTTTCCCAAGCTCTATTTGTATTAGGCGCACACCTGAGAAATTGTCTCAGGCTCATTCAAAGCCAGTTTGCATCGTCGGCTGCATAAGGTGATTGTTTAAAATCTGAGCTGAAGATTCCCATGACCAGGAGGCCTTGCCCCTTGTTGAGCTGCCTGCTGTCCTGCAAAATCAAGGTCAGAGTGCAGGCATTGGGGCCTGTGGCTTTTTTGTCCTGCAGATTGTAATGCTGTTGGAGATGAAAAGGATCGTAGTGTTGGAGCCAACCTCCACCTCTGAGCCGACCCATTGGAGGGCTGAAGATGAATTATTATGGAGTGATGTTGATGGCGGGTGGCCCGTTGGACCCACAGAAAAGGCTCCTTTCTCCAAACATGGTACAAGGAGGGATCTGTAGGTTAGGTGAGGTTAAGCAGGGCATCAAGGTTACACACCCTTGATCTTCCTTTGTTGGAACTGGTGGGATTTGGCTACACACACAAAGCTGGAATCTTCCAAGGCAACAGAGCACCAATGGCTGCTCGGGGCAGCAATTTCCAGCAAATAAATTGCTCCAAGCCTCACTACTAGTAAATGAAGCTTGTATCCTTCATGCATCCACATGCATGGCTGCTAGTGAAAAAAAAAATCCTAATGAACATTCATTTGAAATGAGCCAAGCAAGAAAGATGAGTGAGAATTTTGTTTGGTTCATTTTGTAAGAAAAAGTGCCCCAAATCCACAAAATTCTTCATGCATTCTATGGAAGGCATTGTTAAAGGAACAATGTGGGAGAGGGGAAGATGGATATATTTGCCTATCCAGCATGAGACTTTCTGAATGGCTATTTCCGCACTAGACTGTTATAGTGCTATTATTCCACTTTCAACATCCTATGGAATCCTGGGATTTGGAGTTTAGGGAGGGGCCTGAGGCTTGTTTTCCTTAACAGCAAGGTAACATTTTCCATAATAAGAACAGAAGTAACCATGGGCAATGTGGTTCATTAACAACCTCATTTGGTACATTTTTAATAGAGTCTTCCCACAGCTGGACAAATAGGAATTGAAAAGGGTGGGTGGATTACTGCATTTAGGGTTGTCTGATCTCATGGCCTTTCCCTGACTCTCCACTGTTTATTAGTCATTTCTAGGTGGGAGGCAAGGGTGCCAATTCTACAGTTTTCGTGGTGTCATCTCTGAGCCCAAGGGAAGGGCTGTGTGTTGGACCATTTCTTCACTACACTGTTATATGCTATTATTCCACTTTCAACATCCTATGGAATTCTGGGGTTTATAGTTTCCTGTGGCCAAAGAGCTCTCTGGCTGAGAATTTTTAATGCCCCCTCCCAAACTGCAAACCCCAGGGTTCCACAGGATATTGAAAGTGGAATAATAGCACTATAACAGCATGGTATGGAAATGACCCATATCTCTAGAGTTATGTATTTTGGGTTACCCATTAAAGGTGAGGAGCAAACATTCATCTTCTCATGTTTCTGATAATCAGAAATAATGTGATCTTAGGTGACATTTTGTAGATTTTAAATTTCCTGGTGCCTTTTCACATTCTACGGTTATAGCACTATGATTCCACCTTAACTGTCATACGGGCTATTTGCACCATATAAATATGGCACTATGTTCCACTTCAGCTGCCATGGCTGAATTCTATAGGAATCCTGGAGTTCGTACTTTGGGGAGGCACTAGAGGATTCTAACTATCCCTCCCTAAACTGCCAATCCCAGGATTCCATAGGATGGAACCATGTCAGTTAAAGTGGAGTTATAGTGCTATAATGGTGTAGTGTGAATGGACCCAGGGTTCCATCTGGCAGAATCTTGGGGTTTTACTGTGGTGAGGCAATTCCAAATGCCACTCTCCAAAGTGCAAATCCCAAGATGTTGCCATGGTAGTTATAGCAAAATCATAGCACCATAAATGTGTAGTGTGAACAGGCCCCGGATTATATACATTATGTCACTGCCATTTTAATAGCCAATAAATGAGAGATTGAATGAAGACCAAACATCTTAACATCCTTCCCTATCACCCCCCCCCCCAGGATATATTCTCAAATTTTCCCATAATTGTGAGAAAGGATGTTTTGATGCACCCCTCTGAAAAAAGGGTTAACTATCATGAGATTTTTCATATCCTCCCCCTCTCCCTTCCTTATCCTAAATCATGGCATACAATAACATCAGTTTAACAATTTGAACAATTTTGGGAATTTAATGAAAAATTCACAAAGAGTATCATGCCCCTGAAATTTTTTTAAAATATAAAAATATTGTATTTTGTACAAACATGTTCAGATTTTTTTTTTGCCAAAACATTTTTTTTTAGCAAGTAACACCTGCATGAAAATTGCCACCCCCCGAAAAAACCCCCCACTGTGTCAGGAATAATTCTAAAAATGTGTGTGTTTGGGGAAACCTTCTTGCAGTCTTGCCCAGCAGGGAGAATACTTTCTGTATTTGTTGCTCTTGAATTTCAGAACGAAATAACTGAAGATTTGCATCTCTAACACGGACACAAGCGTGCCTATGTGCCACAGTTGCCTTTCCCAGCATGCTTCTGGGTGAGACGTCATCACGGCTGGGTATACATCCTCATTAACGGGGCTCATTTTCTTTGGCATGGCTTCCAGCAGTAATTTCTGAAGCTCAAGGATGTGAAAAAGATGGAGCGATGCCAATGCTGAGTGGACTTAACGCAACTGCTCAATGAAATGTCAGCTGCCCGACTAAATATATCCCCAAAAGTAGAATTTATGCCTTGTGGTCTTGTGCTTTCTTGCTTGCTTTCTTTTTATTGTAGTGATGAAAGGAAGGGGGAGGGGAACGTGAGCAGAAATTGCTCAACGGGCTGTAACTGTAATAGGTAATTCCAGTCTCTGCTTACCTTTACAAAATCCCAGTTATGCAGGGAAGACAATACAGTGATCAAAGCAATGATGAGATTTTTTAGCAGCATTAACCGTCATGACCTAGCAAAATGAAAGAAAATGGTTTAACAGAACTGTCAGATCCAATATAGCTAATAAAGGCATGGATAAATGTTTATTACGTACTGGAGACAGATAATTTCTGTACAGAAATTGAGAATGACCTTTCCTGATAACTCTTATCTGCCTGATATCCTGAATAAGAAAGAGAGAGAGAGAAAGAGGAGTGGAAGAGGAAAGGAGATGTGTGTGTGTGTGTGTGTGTGTGTGTGTGAGAGAGAGAGCGAGAGCGAGAGAGAGCTAGACAGACAGAGAGTGAGTCTGGGGTGTTCTGGATGATAGTTACAGAAAGTGGAAGGTGTGAAGAGGCAAATTACAATTTGGCAGGTAAAGGTTTGCAGAATATATATATTATATATATATTTTAAAAAAGGTGCAGATACACAATTTCTCTTCCCCCCCCCCCAGCTCTTTTTGCAAGGGCTATAACAATTAACGGGGACTTTAGGGGACCACAAACACAACTGGGGAAACCACGTGGAGTGGAGCATATCTTCTAGGGGCACCTTGAAATTACACGGCTATCACACTTTGATACTACTTTAGCTGCCTTTGGAATCCTGGGATTTGTAGTTTCTTGAAGTATTTAGGATTCTCTGCCAGAGCAATCTAGTGCCTCACCAAGCTACAAAGCCCAGGATTCATAGGATGCAGTTGTATCAAACTGTGCTGATTGTACACAGTGAAAAAGAGTCCTGCTTTCAGTCCAGACTATTCAAAGTCCTAAATCTATTTTAGGCTTCTGCAGCTTGGATAATTTCTTTGCAGTTCAGAATAAAGTCTGGAATGGAATCATCACTCTACTGAGATGGTGGTCATCAGCTGCTGCTCAAGTGTGGTCTTGTGTCTGTTACTTCCAAGCCATTGTTTTGGAGTCCTCTAAGCTCTCCATTATTTTTTGTAGCCTTGTCTTCATCCTAAGGAATCCTGGGATCTGTAGTTTGAGGAGGTACTTAGAACTCTCAGCTAGAGAGCTTTAGTCCACTCTCCTAAACTATAATTCCTAAGATACCCTGAAAAGTGGGAGAGTGAGAATTCAATTAGATAATTCTGTGGGTTCCACGGGCATCCAGGTCCCATGAATTGCAGCTCACAAGAGTACGGTAGAGTTCTTTAGCATAGATATATAAGTGCCTTGCCACAAATCTCAGGATTCATTAGCATGGAGCCATGACAAAGCAACATCAAACTGATATAACTGTGTAGTGCAGTTAAGGCCATTTCCGCACTTGACTGTTATAGTGCTATTATTCTATTTTCAACATCCTTTGGAATCCAGGGGTTTGCAGTTTAGGGAGGAACATTTAGAATTCTCAGCCAGAGAGCTCTTTGGCCTCAGAAAACTACAAATCCCAGAATTTCACAGGATGTTGAAAGTGGAATAATAGCACTATAACAGTGTAGTGTGGAAAGACCCTAAGTCTCAGCTCTTTGGGACTAAAACTCCCACAGTTCTTTATCTTGACCGTTCCACCTGGAGGTTCTGGCAGTTGAAGTGAAAGACGTCTAGAAGACCAAAAGTTCCCCCATCCCTTCTCTAGTTCTTCAGCAATCTGTCTCCAAGACCATGTAGATGACCGTCAGGTCTTGATGGCCCAGTCCTGGCTTCCAGACTTGAGCAAGAGAAGTGGAGGAGAATGAACAGAGAGGTACAAACTGGAGGTGTCTGTGATTACCTTGTTGAAACAGAGCTGAATGGTGGCATTCTCGTGGAATCCTCATCTGGCCTCCCCTCAATTCACTAGTCCAAAAACTTCTGTATCATCAATAACATGCTTCATTTTGCAGGGAGATTAACTACTTCCATACGTTCATGTCCTGCAGGCTTCTCGTTGGCAAATGGTTAGCCACTATATGAACAAAATGCTTGTCTGACTAGGCTTTGTGTCTGGTCAAGCATGGATCATATGATCCAGGGGACAAACAATGAACAGCCTTAGTTTGGAGAAGACAATCTAGAGTTTGTGCTTTACTTTGCAATATGAATTACACATAAGTCACACGTGGTGCATACCTCTCATAAGCACAGGCCATCACTGTATTGCCAAAAATACTTTCCAGTGGGTACTTCCTTGGTGTCTCCTTCTCTTCTTCACCCAAATTGCCATCTAGGGTTGTCACCATGCAGTCTAACTTTCACCAACCTGGTTCCCTCCAAACATGTTGGATTGTAATTTTCACACCCCTAGCTAAGAATTTGGGGTTTGTAGCCCAGTGCCTCTGGAAGGTACCAGACTGAGGAAGGTTTCTCTGCAGAGAAAAAGGACATACATGTTCTGATTGGCCCAGGAAACATGAGAGTTATAATCCAACCCCTCAGGGAAAGCTGATGTTAGCCTGAAAAAATCATGCCCACCCTGCTAAAGACCTCAAACCTGAGACCAACCTCCTTTTGACTTTCAAGAGGATTATTTAAAGCACCAGAGAAATTAGCCTGTGGGCTTCAAACCTGAATATTTTGTCAAAATCAAATTTATTTCAATGAGGGAGACTCACTCTAATGCCTGGAAGGAAATGCGAAGATTCAATGAGGTATGAATAGCTGGAAGATGGGACAATTACCACCTCCTGAAACAATATATTTGTAAAGTTAATTCCTCCCGAACGTGAACAATCTCCTTACACTTGACCCTTTTCTATTGCCTCTTCCATGCTTGAACTCTCCTTGAACTTTGAAGATCCATCTTGAGAGCCCGAGATGGCCGTCTCTTTTGCATCTGGTTATTTTAGCTCCAATTTGCAGCCCTAAAACAGCAATTATAGTGATATACTGCCGAAGTCACCCGACGTGGATTAGTATGAGGATCAGCACATCTATGTAGGGGAGAGTCATGAATGGAAGGATGATGGCCATGGTTTTAAATGTCTTGATTAATTCTGGAACAACATTTCAGAGTCTATTAGGTCCGGCAGGTGTCGGAGTTGTTGTCTGCACTCCCACCCTCCAGCAAATGGCCATTTCAGCTTCCCTTAAAGAGCTGGAGGAGCCTATATTTATGGCTCCTCTTTTCCGTAGGGAGTTTTCTCTGCTCCCTTCCATGAAAAGTTCATTGGCCTCTGGGGTCAACGTGGACAATACCATCTTTTCCTAAATCATGGCTCTGAATTCATGTCACCCAGTTGTAATTTGTCTCCTTCAAATATCTGGCGTGGTTTAGTCTTGGAAATGGACCTTTGCTGAGCGGGACTTCTGTGTTGACAAGATGGTTTCCTTACTGGAAAACAAAAAAGAAAAGCAGGCAACAAAACAAACACCAGAAAGAAAGAGAGGCTGAATTCAAACATGCATGGTTTCACTGCACTTGATGATTGTACGCTGGTATGTGAATGTTAGTATGTGAATGTGTAAATTAACTCTCATGAAAAAGGTCTTTTTTGAGGGAATGTTAGGAGACCTAAATGTCACATCCACGGCATTACATCTGTGGAGTATAGAAAAGTGACTTGTTTGAATTACAACTCCCAGAACACTCAAGACAACAGGATAAATGGCTGTGTGGGAAAATCATTAATGTAAGGATTCTGGGTGTTGTATTTAAAAAAAAAAATATAACTTTTCCAAGCTCTGAAAAAGCTTGTGCAAATCAGTCCATAAAATCCCAAAACTTGGAACATGCAAAGATTCTTTTACATAAAAGATCTTCAGTGGATGATCATCCAATCTTTTTAAAGTAAAAGTTTCCAGAGATATTCTTTGGATAATTCATCCTTAGGACATCTTCCCTTGTTTGCAATGGTACCCTTTCTTAATTTTTAACTCTTACTGATGGTCCCATTCTGTGGAATAATCTGTAATGCAGAATCAAGCTACCAGGATCCTTCCCAACTGTCTGGGACTGGCATTTTGTTGACTGAGGAAAAGTACAGCTTGCTCCCTCTTCCTCAGTCCTTGCATGAAAGATGCATAGAAGATGGGCAGAAGGATGTTGCTTCAACCAGAAGTGACAGTATTTGGTTATCATAGAATCAATAGAACTCGAAGGGACCACAAGGGTCATCTAGTCCAGCCCCAACCCTGCAGGAATATGCTATGAAAGCTCTCCCAAAAGATGGCCATCCAGCCTCTTGTTTAAAAATCTCCAAACAGGGAGACTCCACCATACTCCAAGGCAGCCTATTCCACTGTTGAACTGCTCTTACTGTCAGGAAGTTTTTCTTAATGTTTGGGTGGAATCTCTTTTCCTGTAGCCTGAATGCATTACTCCATGTCCTAGTCTCTGGAGCCCTGGTGGTGCAGTGGTTAAATGCTGGTACTGTAGCCACAAGGTTGTGAGTTCGATCCTGCCAGGCTCCAGGTTGACTCAGCCTTCCATCCTTCCACAGGTTGGTAAAATGAGTACCCAGCTTGGGTAGCAATTAGCTAAACACATTGTAAACTGCTTAGAGAGCACCTAGCTGATAAGTGGTATAGAAATACACATGCTATTGCTATTGCTATCAGAAAACAAGCTTGCGCCATCCTCTATATGACATCCCTTCAAATATTTAAGCATGGTTATCATGTCACCTCTTAATTTTCTCTTCCCCAGGTTAAACATATCCAGTTCCCTAAGCCACTCATTGGGCTCTAGTCTGAATTTTAGAGCAGATATTCAAGGATCCAATCTGGAAGACAGGATTCTGCACCTTGGATAGCTTTTTTAAAGTTCAGACTACAGCCTGCAGTGGATTCATTGCTCTAGAGACGTGGAAGCTACCAGTTGCCAGTGACTGTGCATAGCAATGGGAATATCACTTCAATTTCAATCAGTTTCTCAAACTTTTCCATCCCTAAATTCACTTTTATCCCATTTCAGCAACAATCGCCATGACACACTTCCACATGCATTTCTTCTAATGCACACAAATTTGGATGGGGATAGGCAATAACGTAAAGACTGAAGGTGTCTTCTGAAATGACAGAAAAATTAACTAGAAACCTGAGGTGACAGGAGGCCATTGTGTTTTTGCCACTGTTGGAGACTTTCAAAGTTCAAGACATTAAACATTACATACATTAAAATGAATTAAAAGACAACATATAGGCATTTAAAACAGTCCCACACAGCATTAAAAGCTCACCCCAGTCAGTTGGGCTGGACAGTGCCTGTGGTCTCCTCCAACTCTATGATTCTATGATGCCATAAAAATGTTTTAACTTGCTGATGGAAGGAGAACAGGGACACAGCCCATTCTGGCCTCTCAAGGCTGATTGCCCATAGGGTTTCCTTTCTGAGAACAACGGGAGGTACACTATAATACTTTTGGAAAGCACCATCTGAGTTTCATGGGCTCTCCCTTTTTCATCTACGCTGGCTGCAGTATGTATTGTCCTTTTTACATCTCTGTGTTGTGGCTACTGGGGAGGATCTTATCTGACCCTATCCTATGTGTAGCCTCCTCTGTGATATACTATGAACACACCCAGAATGTTACAGCAACACTATGGAATGATGACATAAATAAGCAGCCATCATGTTATTACTGTAACATGTAACAGCACATGGGAATAATGATGTGATCACAGACCTTCTCCATCATACTTAGCATGTAAGGGATGCATCAGAAGGCTGGGTGACCAGCTGCAGTGTCTTGTCTTTCTTTCCTTTTCTGAATTCACAGAGTTTTTAACGTGTTGGTTTTCCTCATCTGTACTTGGGGTAAAAACTGGATTTTCTCACCTGCAATTGGATTAAAGATCTGGGCATAATCTAGAGGAAGACAGTGGCAGGTGAGGGTGTTCCTGGTGGTTGGAGCTAGAGGAAGGATGATGCAGATGAGTCAGGCAATTAGGAAAGGCTTTGATGGCTGGGTAGGCTTAAGTTTTGAGCAACACCATTGGCTACAGTTCTATGGTCAGAGACTGATTCTTTAGGTTGGCCAAATGGGAGATGACCTACAAACCATATGACATCCATAAAACAGAGAGGGGGATATAGGTTGGAATGGCTGAGAATGTCTTTTCAATTTTTTTTTTGAGGGGTACAGGAATTTATCAAAACTTACAAGTTTCTTCATATGTGAGATGGAAAGATTTAAAATTCATTTGTGGGAGAAAATGAAACTGACAGATTGATTTATCCATCCAGAACTAAGGCTTTCAGCGCTTAAAATGTTAGCGCTGAAATAGGGTTGTTGTTGCTGCTGTTGCTATTGTGTGCCTTCAAGTCATTTCTGATTTATGGTGACCTTAAGGAGAACATATCACAGACTTTTTTTTTGGCCAATATTTGTTCAGGGCGGCTTGCCATTGCCTTCCTCTGAGGCTGAGAGAGTGTGATTTGCCCAGAGTCACCCAGTGGGTTTCCATGACTAAATGGGGATTCAAACCTTGGTCTCTAGAATCATAGTCCAATGATTGAATCACTACACCATAGTGGTTCTCAAAATAGAATTACCAAATCTTTTTCCCACCCTTGGAGAACCTCCTCACCTTTAACGCCTGTAGTGCAGACAGATACAGTGTGGTCCTTTTTAATTCTTATCCAGTTTTGCTGGGCAATTTGTTTCTTTTTGTTTTTTCTAGGATTTGACAAAAATTTACAGGTTTCTTCATATTTAGGAAAGAAAGAACTGAAGGTTTAAAAGAATCTGAATACAGGAGAAAGCAGAAACCGTCAGAATTCTCTAATTTGAGGTGCAAGATTGATAAATGACTGGTTATTGATTGATTTTTGAGTAAATATATGAGTACACACAGTAGTCTCTCTCACTTTTAAAAAATGTTTTTATGGCCTTGCTGGTAGCAACCATCTTCTTTCAAGCCACCCATCTGGGATGACAATGTACCTTGTTAATATTTTGCCTGTAAACAGGCAGAGAAGTTCGGAAAAAGTTTCCCATTATTCAAAGAGCAAACCGAATGCTTGCCAAGGTCTTTCCACAATGTCGTGGATAGCTAAGCTGTGGCATTTGACTTGGAAACGGTGGCCGGTGATGTAACTTTCAGAGGTTAAATGCTGAAAACCAAGCCAGTTTATGGAACCTTGACAGTCAACTGTTTGCCGTCAGTGCACTGTGAACAGAAGAACACAGTTCCCTGCTGAATACCTGATCCCTTCCATGAAAACAGGCTTCCCTTTGAAGCTGGAAACTAACCGCAGGCATGTTTTAAGTGCCAGATTGCCTATCAGACAACATTCAAGCCCTGACTGCCTCCCACTATCTCTTCACCCTTCACTAAATGAGCAGATTCTAGCACGCAGGCCTCAGCAAATCGCAGGCATTTGGCAGAATATCCAAATTGTTATTCCACTTTATTTATATCCCAGCTCCTTTTTTTTCTCGGAACTGTCAATTTCCCCCAGCGGAGAGAGGCAAGCGACAGTGAAAGGGACTTTTGGTGACAACCCCTCTGTTTAATGAAGCTTGGAGTTATGGGCAAGCGACTTGAACTGCCGTTATTATCTGCATGAGCGGCTAAAGGCCGAGGGTCTCAAGATGTGGAAAGAGGTTTCCTCTGCAAATGGGCACATTGATCATTCATAATCAGACCAACCGGGTCAGCTGGGGTGCGGTGGGGGACGAAAGGGCTGGAGAGATGAGGAGCTTGTGGAGGGGAGGGGACGGGGAGCGAGGGCCTATGAGCAAAATATCAGGGCTTAGGGGTTAATACAATATTCAAACAGAACGAGATCTTCATTTCCTTCAGAGTGCGACATTTTTGTCAACCCATAATGCTTTGCGGAGAAATGCAGTGAGGATAGGAGAGATACGCACAGAGAGAAACTAGAAGAAAGCAAAGCACGGGGGCATTACCCCCAAACTGTCCCAAATTGGCACAAACACTCCAGATTAATCCTCTGTTGCATCACATTTTTTCAGCTGCTTTTAAAATGTCCCAGTTTTTCTCTCTGCCTCCTGCTTTCCTCCTTTTTCCTCAGCTAATTAATTTCAATCACTGCAAACTGAATTCAAATTTTTAGAAATGAAGGTTAGGCACCCAAAGATTAGAAATGCAGTTTCAGCATTCAGAGAAAAAAGAGCAGGCAAAGTTAGCAGGAGAATGAAAATACAGCAAAATATGAGTTCTAGGTGTGAAGATTTTGTTGTTATTGTTTGTCATTAAGCTGACTTTGATTTATGGTGACCCAGTAAATGAAACTGGCCTGCTCAGGTCTAGCAAATTCAGGAGTGTGTCTAGCTTGATTGAATCGGCATCCATAGTGGGGTTTCCCTCTTCCTACAGCCTTCAACTATCTGGCACTATGATTTTTTCCAGTGAGTCATCTGGTCTCATGCTATGTCCAAAGTATGACAGGTTCAGTTTAGTCATCTTGATTTCTAGGAAAAGTTTAGGGCTTGATCTGCTCTACCATTCAGTCGTCCTTTTAACAGTCCATGATATCTGTAGAACTCACCTCCAGCACCATATTTCAAATAATTTGGCTTTCTTCCTTTCAGTTTTCTTCACTGTCCAGCTTTCAAAGCCATATGTAGAAGTCTCCCTGCTAATTTTCAGTTCAGCAGGAGAGCCTGAGAGCTCGGCTACTCTACTTCAATCTTCCCCAAACTAGTGCCAGATGTATTGAGGTACAATCTCCAGTGTCCCTAGCAAGGGTAAATGCTGCCATGCTATCTGGGAGTGACAACAGCTCTGGAAAATTTGATCTAAGAACTTAACAGGATTTTGCAAAGTGTCAAGCCAACCCTTGCCTTTCCTAAGAAGTCTTCTCAGTCCTGCAGAACTCAGCCTTGGAGGCATTCACACCACACAATTATAGAGCTATGATTCCACTTCAACTGACATGGCTGCATCCTATGGAATTCTGGTGTGCTTAGTCTGGTGAGGCACTAGAGCTCCCTGCTGGAGAAATTGAAATACCCTCTGTGATGGATCCTCTTGCTAGGGTGGCCTCACAGTTCCAACCTTGGTTTTGTGTCACTCACATTGCCTTTCTCCCAATCCCTTCCTGGATTGGGTATTTGGACCTCCCCATTGTGGACCAGTAGTTCTGTTGTTTTGGTGGGTTCAATGCAGTAAGCATGACCAGGCTCTCCACCAGACTTAATATGAACAGACAGAAACAGTGGTAACAACAAACAAGTGGAAGTTCATTAAGACACAAGAAAATAAGACACTGACCCTTGAACTACTAAATAATTTACAATCCATAGTCAGTCATTTTCTCAGTCTGACTTTCCTGTCTCTCTTCCATCTGTTCCTATCTCTCTGAAATCTGTCCCTTACATCTGTGTCAGGTTTTCCCTATCCACTCTCTGACAGAGACAAGCCCCAGTTTTGTAACATTTCCTCCCTGCAGTGTCTCTTCACTGCATTCCCTGAGCTATGATTGGCTGCCTTTAGCCAGGCTTGCCCAACTTCTCCCTTCACACTTTCCCTAAATTGTTAAAAAAAACCCTGCAAAAATGGAAAGAGAGCTTACAGGAACATAAAGACGAATTGGAAGCCACAGGCTATATCAGGGATATGAGCAATCTCTTCCACGGCCCCTTTGACACAATATAATTTGTACTTTTATACCACTTTAACTGCCATGGTTCTCATCTTTGGAATCCTGGGATTTGTATTTCTTGACATATTTTGAATTCTGAACCACAGCACTCCAGTGCCTCACCAAACTAAAACCCCCAGGATTCCATGTTGCCATGATAGTTAAAGTGGAATCATAGTGCTATAACTTTGTAGTGTGAAAGGGCTCCTTGCCCCATTACCTGGCACAGACCAGCACATATATAGGCCTTGGTGCCTATTGCCTTCCACTCTTGTTCAGCACTGTTCAAGGTTTGCCTCATGCCTTGCAGGATCTGGGTCCCTTCAGGACAGGACAGGTCCCTTGTTTTTGGAGAATGTCCCCATCTTCACATAAATATTAATACATGCTTGTAATCAAGGTACTTCCCACAGCATTTCCCCCCCTGTATGCATAGTTAGCAGCCCACTGGCTCTTTGCAAAGTTAATGAATCTTAACATTTTCCTAAGACATGCCACTTCTCAGAATTTTGTCTTGGAAATTCATATTTTACCCACTCCTCTTTATTAAACTTTTAATAAGATCCCTAATCTCTGCACAGTTTACAACCTCCTCCTGGTAAACAAGTTTTAAACAAGCTGCCACATCTGATTTTCCAAGAGCAGACAAATGGAGGATGGAAAAGAAAGGAGCTAGTCATTCCAAATATCCCTCTTTAAGTATTGCCAGACTAGCGTCTCCTCTCTCCTGCACGAATCCTGCTTCAAAATGTTGTTTTATAGAAGTACCTGCCTTTTGCAACTACCTGTAAATGGATCTTAGTCTTCGGTACTTTTTCTCCTCTTTGAAAAAAGGGCAAATGATTGATGGAATCTTAGTGGTTAGTGCCAACAAAAGTAGACCCATGGAATGAAGTGTCAACACATAGGTGAATCTTACAGACTTGTTGGGTCTACTGGGAATAACAATAGAATTTAGGCCCATGTCGGACTGTGTGATCCTTCAAAATGTCAGTAGAGGAAGGAGAAATGAATAAGTAGGGCAGTTTGGATAAAGCTGAGATGTGTGACCTTTCCCTAGAACAGGAGTGAGGATTTAGTTGGCCTCCAGATGTTGTTGAACTATAGCTCCCAGTGTTTTTCACCATTGGCTATGCTGGTTAGGGCTGCTGGGAGTTGCAGTTTAAAACATCTTCAGGGCACACAATTTCCACACCTACCACAGAACCAGATTTTGATCATATCAAGACTTTGGGCCTTTCTGCGCTACACTGTCATCTTGCTGTTATTCCACTTTCAACATCCTGTGGAATTCTGGGGTTTGTAGTTTACTGATGCCCAAGAGCTCTCTGGCTGAGAATTCTAAATGCCCCTCCCTAAACTACAAACCCTAGGATTCCATAGGATGTTGAAAGTGGGATAATAACACTGTAACAGCGTAGTGTGGAAAGGCCCTTTGATTTGCCAGCCTTGAGTCAGGAAGTCTGGACTTCCTTAAATTACAACCTTTCATACATATGATGGCTTCTGGAGACAATCCTACAAGTCTCAATATGGAAAGGCATTCACATAACTATCAAGTAACTTGATTTTATTAAGCCGGAACTACCGCGTGAACATGTTACTTGAATTATGACAATGACCCTTTCTGACAATATATATTTTATATGTAATCCTCTTTGGGAATCACTCCAGGAGTCATCTCATGCATGGATATACAATGTGACTTTGAATTAGGGAACTGTGAAACTCGCAAAAGGGATTTTCTCCGGCTCCAAGCAGCCTATTTCTTTGGGGCATCCTTTTATTCTTCCACATTTGGGTCATTTTATTTATACTGCTGCTTCCCAATATTAAAAATTTAATTGTTTTCTATTGTGCTTATTTCACTGCAGCTTGGGTTTTGTAGTCTTATAAGATCAAAAAACATCACACATTTCCAAACATTCAGGTTAGAGCATGGAAGTGTTACTTCCTGGGTTACAGTTTCCAGAATCCACCAGTGGCCATGCTGGCTGGGGGATTCTGGGAACTACATTCCAAAGGAAATCTTTTCAGAGCTCTAATTTCACTTATGGTTGTGCTTCTTTTGTGGGGTCTGCATGGTTCAAGCTGATCCAGTTCTGAGGGTCACAGTTTGAAAACTAGTGTTTAAACATGTGTTCAACAGTGGTTTTTAATTTTTTAAATTTATTTTATATCCCACCTTTCTCTCCAAGGTGAGGTACACATTGTAAAAGCACAATACAATTTGAAAATGTCGTAATAGAAGAGTTACAATACAATTAAACTACATTTCTATTTAAAACACAAATGAAAAACAAGTCTAAAACTTCATTAAAAATGCTTAGAACATAATAAAAGCACTACTTTATCTGCTGTTAACACACTAAAAATGAAAAGGTTCTGTAAATAAAAAGATGTTTAACTTCTGGCAGAAAGATAGCTGGTTGGGGGGCAACTGGACATCCCGGGGGATTTCCAGAAGGTCCACAACTTGGGCATCCAGGCTCAGATCTGAGTCCAGGATCATGCCCAAGCTGCAAATCTGAGCTTTCATAAAGAGTGCAACCCCACCCATCTAATACAGGATGGATCTCTGTTCCCTGACCTGTCTTTTAACTGACCAGGAGCATCTCTGTTTTGTCTGGACTAAGTTTCAATTTGTTTGTCCTCAACCTGTTCATTACTGATGACGGACACTGGTTTAGTATTGGCTCTTGCTTCTTGAATAAAACATTCAAAATATCAAAAGGCAGAAGAATCCCTGTGAACCATGCCAAACATCTCCTGCAGAAGCAAAATTGAATGTAAACATTAATTAGCAGCCCAGTTTGAAAATCTTAGGCCATTTCTGCACTATAGTGCTATTATTCCACTTTCAACATCGGCCATTTCCATACCGGGCTTCTGAAACGGTGCAGAGCTACCTGTCACTGAGGTCTTCTACACCGTAGAGTGGACTGGTGTGGACTACTTTTTGTAGTTCCACACCAGAATCCACTCAGGAGCGGCCGGAACTAGCTGGGCTGCGTGTTTTTTAAAAACCTCTTTTTCGAGGTTTTTAAAAAGCACGGAGCGCGCAGCCCCGTGCCGCTCCGTCGCCCGGCTCCAAAGTGGATTTGCAGGCGCGCGCAAGTGCGTGCCTGCAGATCTGCTGGGGGCGGGCTTCCGGCTGGCGAGCTTCTCCGGTTGGTGGAGAGCCTCCACCAACCGGAAGCTGCCATCTGCGATGCCGGAGGAGTGTGGAGCAGCGAGCTCGTGCTGCTCCACGCGGCGACGGACTTACCCGGCTGCGGGTAAGCTCCGTTTTAGCGTGTTTTTGCCCGCTCCCCCCCCCCACATGTGAAAAGGGCCATCCTGTGGAATCCTGGGGTTTGCAGCTTAGGGAGGGGTATTCAGAATTCTCAGCCAGAGAGCTCTTTGGCCTCAGTAAACTACAAACCCCAGAATTCCACAGGATGTTGAAAATAGAATAATAGCACTATAACAGGATAGTGCAGAAATGGCCTAAGATTTTCAACTTGGGCTACTAATTAATATTTGTTTCAATTTTGCTTCAATTTGTGTAGAAATGGCTAGAAAGGTCTTCACCTGTCTATGGAAAGAGAGCAGGGAGAGTGCCGGTTTAACTTCCCTGATAAGGGAATTCCAGAGCCTGGGGACAGCAACTGTGAAGGCCCTCTCCAGATGTACCTGTGAGGATGGTGGGGCTTTGTCAACGGATCTGAAAATGTGAGCAGATTCGCTAGGGCCAATATGGTCCGTCAAATAACTGGGACCTGAGCTGTACACATGTCCTCTTCTGTCCCCCTAGGTATTAAATGGTAATGAACAGGCCCCCTGCACATGTTCAGAGACACTCTGCCTTAGCAAACCAGTGGGGGCAAAAAGTTCCCATTAAAAGGCTGGAGATATGCTTACAGAATTTGATCTTTGCATAGTTCTTTTATGAAATTACAGGCATCCCACCCTTATTCAACAGGTCAGGGACTGGAGGACTGTCAAAAATGCATTGTCGAAAAGCGGAGGATGCCCGTAGTTGATTCAGGCCATTTCCGCATGACACTCTTATAGTGCGATGATTCCACTTTCAACCTCCTATGGAATCCTGGGGTTTGCAGTTTCGGGAGGGGCCGGCTGGCCCCTCCCGGAACTGCAAACCCTGGATTCCATAGGAGGTTGAAAGTGGAATCATCGCACTATAAGAGTGTTGTGTGGAAATGTTCCCAGACTTCCCAGCTGAAGATGCAAACTGGAACTTAGCCATTCACTTGATTTCATATCTTGCCAGATCTTGTGCCTTTTAGTTTAAACATAATTTTGAGAGAAAATATACATGTAAATATTAAAATGAGAATTCTGAGGGCAAAAACATTAGATTAATGTGGAGTGCATTTATGAGTAAAAATATGTGAAAGCAACACAGATTCCCCATCTTTGTGTTAAAAGCACAAATAAGTTTATTTATGAGAAAGGCAACAGGTATTATTTTTTTGCAGAAGTGCTTTAAAAATTTTTTTCACAGAATACTTGGCAAGATAAAAACACACTGCACAACCTGCATATACTTTATAAACACAGATTCTTCTCTTAAGATTTTCTGATGCTGCCCAGTCCATTTGATTTCTTTCGCCTCCACTTCTCCCCGTTATCAAGAAAACCTCAAGTAATTTCTATCTTTCCCACTAGATGGCTACTTGAATCATTTCCAAGAGATATTCTTATTTTGTGCACTTTTCAAAATGATGCAAAGAAAACTTCTGGAGAGTCTCCTGTTCCAGAAAAGAATACCAACTGTCCCACAACAAAAAGCGCAATGGGATTTAACCATGCCCTCCAACTGCCCTGAATTGGCAGGGACAGGCCAGTTCAGTCCTCTGTTGTACAACTTTTTCAGCTGCCTCTAAAATGTTCTGGTTTCTGTTTCCTCCTACTGCTTTCTACAGTTGACTTCAGATTACTTCAGTTGTGGCAAACAGAGTTCAAAGTGCGAAAGCAGTTTACATTTAGGCCATTTCTGCACTAGATTGTTATAGTGCTATTATTCCACTTTCAACATCTTGTGGAATCCTGGTGTAAACTGCAAACCCCAGGATTCCATAGGATGTTGAAAGTGGAATAATAGCACTATAACAGTCTAGTGTGGAAATGGCCTCAGTTAATACAGCAAAAAGAGGAAAAGGGCAGAATCTTCACTTCCCTGTAGGGTGAGTCAAAAGCAAACTCCTGCAGCCTCTCCTAGCTTATGTATTCTTCCTTATTAATAACTTTTGCCCTCTAGACACAATTCAATGTTGCTTGGCCACAACTGTCCCAGTTTTCAGCTGTAAAATGTTGGAGGGTAAGACCTACCTGTGAGTAGACAGACAGAGGCTGTCTCGAACTTGGTTATCTTGAACTACGGTGGACCCATTGAGGGAGCTTTCTCCTCCATTCCCACAACCTTTTGTAACCCCAGATAATTGGCAACAGGGGTTTCCCAGCAGTCCAAACCTAGCACCGCAGTATTTTCAGGTTGCAAAACTGTTCTCCTTAGATTCAAAGAATGGACCCCAGAGCTGAAGGATGGTTTCATTGTGACAGAGGCCATTTCCACACGGGGTTTTTAAAATGGTGCAGAGCGTCCTCCAGGGAGGACGTCTGCACCTGGGAACGGACTGGGTCGGACCTACTTAACGTAGATCCACACCCCAGCCGGCTCCGGAATGACCCCAAGTGGTCATCCAGTGTGCTTTTGAAAAACCTGTTTCTTGAGGTTTTTCAAATGCATGGAGTGCGCCACTGCGAGCCTGCTCCCGTATGCAGATTCGCAGGCTCGCATTGGTGCAAGCCTGCGATCTGCTGGGGGCGGGCTTTAGGCTGGCGAGCTTCAGCGGTTGGTCAAGAGCCTCGACTAACCAGAAGCCGCCATTTTCATCCCTGGAGCAGTGTGGAGCGGCGGTCACGCACTGCTCCAGAGCAGCATGGACTGGACCCAGGAGCCCAAAAGTCCGGTGAGTAGCGTCACGGGGCGATTCCCTCGCCCCGTGCGGAAATGGCCTATGATGGAATGGATTCACTGAAAGAGTTGCACTGATTTCCCACTGGAACTTTCCCTTAATCTCCACTGATTTCAGTAAGAACCAAGACCAACGAAATGGGTAGCCTCAATTATAAACGCTTCCATAAGCTAAAGTCACTGGGAGACTTACACCATTGATGTTCCGGTCATCTCCATACCTGTTTTGTTGATGCCAATGCCCTAGTAAACCATGAGGCTAGCTGATACAAAAGATGTTTTCCCAAAAGGTGTTTCCAAGCAAAAAATGTTTCCAGCTTTCCAACGCATGTGGCCAAGGAATATCGGAGTCTGGCCAAGATGGGAAAACCTATTAATGACAATGAACACACAAGCTAGGAGAATCTGCATCAGTTTGCTTTTCCTTGATCTACTGGAAGGACACAATTGGCCTTCTCATCTCATTTCCCTCTACTGAGGTATCTGAGTACAAACTACTTTTCTGTTTTGAACTCACTTTGCAGCAATTGAAGTAAGCTGAGGACAAAAGGACAAAAGAGCAGGAACAGAAACTGGGACACTTTGAAAACAGCTGAAAGAGTGGAAGGGCAGAAATTAATTGGAACTGTCTCTCTCAAATCAAGACAGTTGGAGAGGTTATGCTATAACATCTAGAAATCATTTTCTTAATCACAATTCCCAAGAAGCAGGTTCTATTGCTCTTCGTGAGACTTAGGCCATTTCCGCCCTACACTGTTATAGTGCTCTTATTCCACTTCCAACATTCTATGGAATTCTGGGGTTTGTAGTTTCCTGAGGCCAAAGAGCTCTCTGGCTGAGAATTCTAAGTGCCCCTCCCTAAACTGTAAATCCCAGTGGGATGTTGAAAGTAGAATAATAGCACTATTTACATTGTAGTGCTGAAATGGTCTTATTCTATGTAAACAAACTCAGGCTGCTAAACAGATGAAATTCTGCATGTCTGTAAATTACACACTAAAGGGAGATTTCCTTGTTTGTTCAACCAATGCTGCGTGCTTCTAAACTTAAATGAAAATATTCAAATTTGCCCTAGGTGAACTTTGCTCAGCAGTTTCCCTGAAACAGTTCACATTTCCTATTTTTCTCTTTTCACCTTGAATTTAAAAGAAAATGTGCCACTGGACAAGCCTTAAAACAACACTGATAAAGAGATTTTTTTTTTTTTTTAGAAAAAACCTTTTCCACTATGAATGGTGAGCCTTTAAGATGCATCCTCTCTGTGTGTTGATCATCAGGGAGCTGGACTCTGGGAATTAAAAAGCCCAGTGTCGAATCTTTCAATCTGGACAGATCCAATTAATGTCACATTGGTGAAAGAAAGATGCATTTCATGTACGCTCAACCGCCAGAACCCCGGTATCGCTGAAGTGCTCAAGTGTTTCCTCCAGTGGTTTGACTGTCAGATTCTGGAGCAGAGAGATTTGGCATAGGGGAAAAACAAACCCTTAGAAATGGGGCCAGTTCAAATGGTAGCTCCCTGAATCCTGACTGACCCTCTGGCAGTGTTACCAGCTGTGCAGAATAGCTAAAGCTACGAGATCTCTCTTGGCAACGCGCACACAGCAGGCAAGGTAAACAAAATGGAAGGCTCGGTGACTGTGAGCAGCATGAAAAAAAGACTAAAACAAAACAGCCAGCACTCGACTATAATCCTTGCTCCTACCAGCCCAATAAGCCCTTATTACATTTATAAAGAAGTCCTGTCATAGAATCATAGAAATGTAGAGTTGGAAGAGACCACACGGGCCATCCAGTCCAACCCCTGCCATGCAGGAACACCCATCAAAGCATTCCCAACAGAGGGCCATCCAGCCTCTGCTTAAAAACCTCCGAAGAAGGAGACTCCACCACACTCTGGGGCAGCATAGTCCACTGCTGGACAGCTCTGATCATCAGGAAGTTCTTCCTGAGGTTCAGGTGGAATCTCCTTTCCTGCAGCTTGAATCCATTGCTCCTTGTCCTGGTCTCTGGAGCAGCAGAAAACAAGCCCTCTCCTTCTTCTACATGGCATCCCTTCAAATATTTGAACACGGCTATCATGTCCCCTCTTAACCTTCTCTTCTGCAGACTAAACATACCCAGCTCTCTAAGTCTATCCTCATAGGGCGTGGCTTTCAGGCCCCTCACCATTTTGCTCACCCTCCTCTGGACCTGCTCCAGCTTGACCATGTCCTTCTTGAATTGGGGTGCCCAGAACTGGACACAGTATTCAAGATGAAGTCTAACCAAAGCAGAGTAGAGTGATACCAGTACCTCCCTCGATCTAGACACCATACTCCTATTGATGCAGCCGAGAATTGCATTGGCTTTCTTGGCTGCCGCATCACACTGCTGACTCATGTTCAGCTTGTGGTCTGTTAAGACTCCTAGATCCCTTTCACAAGTACTGCTATCCAGCCACTTGTCCCCCATCCTATATTTCTGTATTCCATTTTTTCTACATAAGTGTAGGACCTTACACTTCTCTCTGTTGAATTTCATTTTGTTAGCCTTGGCCCAGCTCTCCAATCTGTCCAGGTCATTTTGAATTTTGATCCTGTCCTCTGGTGTATTAGCAATCCCTCCCAATTTGGTGTCATCTGCAAATTTGATGAGCATGCCCTCTATTCCTTCATCCAAGTCGTTGATGAAGATATTGAACAGCACTGGGCCCAGGACAGAACCCTGTGGCACCCCGCTAGTCACTTCTCTCCAGGATGAAAAGCAGCCATTGGTGAGCACCCTTTGGGAACGGTCAGTCAACCAGTTACAGATCCACCTGACAGTAGCCCTGTTCCGCCCACATTTTACTTTGCAAGAATGTCCTGTGGAACTTTGTCAAAGGCCTTACTGAAATAGAGACATGCTACATCCACAGCATCTTCATCTATCAAGCTAGTAACTCTATCATAAAAAGAGATAAGATTAGTCTGGCATGACTTATTTTTGAGAAATCCATGTTGACTTCTCGTGATTACCGCGTTGCTTTCTAAGCGATTAGAAATTGACTGCTTAATGATCTGCTCCAGAATCTTTCCGGGTACTGATGTCAGGCTGACTGGGCGATAATTATTTGGGTCCTCTTTTTTTCCCCTTCTTGAAGATGGGGACAACATTTGCCCTCTTCCAGTCTGCTGGAACTTCTCCTGTCCTCCAAGATTTCTCAAAGATTATAGCAAGCGCTTCTGAAATGACCTCTGCCAGTTCTTTTAATATCCTAGGATGCAATTCATCTGGCCCTGGAGACTTGAATTCATCCAGTGTGGCCAGGTATTCCTGTACCACCTCTCTACCTATTATGTGCCGCATTTCCCCTGCTTCCTCACCTGCTCCCCAACTGCCAGGTTGAGTGCTTGTATCCTTCTGGGAAAAAACTGAGGCAAAGAAGGTGTTAAGTAGTTCTGCCTTTTCTCTTCCCCCTGTTAGTAATTCGCCATCTTCTCTGCGCAGCGACCCTATCGTCTCCTTCTTTTTCCTTTTGCTACGGACATATTTAAAAAAGCCCTTTTTATTGTTTTTGATGTCTCTGGCCAGCCTAAGTTCGTTCTGTGCTTTAGCCTTTCTGACCTCCTCCCTACATCTCCTAGCTACTTGCTTAAATTCTTCTTTGGTGGTTTCCCCCTTCTTCCATTTCCTGTACATGTTTCTCTTAACACTTAGCTCAACTGAGAGTTCTTTAGTCAACCATTCTGGTTTCTTCAGATGCCTTCCATTTTTCCTCCTTATTGGCACAGTTTTAAACTGTGCCTTCAGTATCTCCCCTTTAAGGAACTCCCATGCCTCCTGAACTCCTTTCCCTTTCACTATTCTTGACCACGGAATTCCAGCCAGCAGCTCCCTAAGTTTACAGAAGTCCGCTTTTTTTAAATCTAAGATGAGTGTCTGGCTACACTTATCTTCTCCTTCCCACTGAATGCCAAATTCCAATAGGGCATGGTCACTCCCCCCTAAAGATCCAACCACTTCTACCTCATTAACAAGGTCATCCCTGTTGGTCAGGATCAGATCTAGAATATTTGATCCCCTTGTCGCCTCTTCCACCTTCTGGACCATGAAATTGTCTGTAAGACAAGCAAGAAACTTGCTGGACCTTGCTGTCTTGGCAGAGTTTGACTGCCAACATATATCCGGGTAATTGAAATCTCCTATTATTACTGTATCTCTCCTTTTTGAATGTGCAGTCATTTGGTTGAGGAAGGCATCATCAAAGTCCTCAGTCTGGGTTGGAGGTCTGTAGTAAACCCCCACCAGAATATCCCTATTGTTTCTCACTCCCTTAATTCTTACCCAGATGCTCTCGACCTGGCTTCCCGGGTTTAAGTCACGGATCTCTTCACAGGTGACAAACAAGGCTACTCCTCCTCCTTTCCTGTTTGGTCTATTTTTACAAAATAGGCTATACCCCTCTATTCCTACATTCCAATCCTGAGACTCATCCCACCAGGTCTCAGTGATGCCTATCAAATCGTATTTATTTTGTTGTACTAGGAGTTCAAGTTCATCTTGCTTGTTTCCCATACTCCGTGCATTAGTGTAGAGACACTTAAGTCCCCGCGCCCTTCCTGCAAGTCCTGTACTATAGTTTCTACTCCTCCTGCCACTGGCCGCTTGTACTACTTGTCCAATATCATTTGGGCCTTTTCCCCCTGCGCTCGCCGAGTCCTGGCCTTGAATAATATTGTCTCCCTCCCCAGTGGAACTTAGTTTAAAGACCTCTGAATCCTCCTTGCCAGATTGTTTGCAAAAACATTCCTCCCAAGTTTCGTGAGGTGCAGCCCATCTCTTGCCGGAAGCCCACGTTCATGGAAATTCAGGCCGTGCTCCAAAAACCCAAACCGTTGCCGGCGGCACCATGTGCGGAGCCAGCTGTTGACCTCTGCTATTGCCCTTTCCCTTTGTGCGCCATATCTTTGAACAGGGAGGAGAGACGAAATAACCACCTGCACACCAAGGTCCTTAAGCTTCGTCCCCATAAGCTCGTAGTCCTTTGCGATGTGGTAAAAGCTGCTCCTCGCAGTGTCATTGGTTCCGACATGAACCAAAATGAGGGGCTTATGGTCAGTGGGCTTGACCAGCCTGGTTAGCCTCTTCGTATGTGGTTGATCTTGGCCCCAGGAAGACAGCAAACCTCTCGATTGAGCTTGTCCGGTTTGCAAATTGCCGTTTCGGTTCCTCTGAGCAAGGAGTCACCAACAACCAGAACTCGCCTCCTCTGAGGCTTCTCCAGGGTTCCTCGACGAGCATGTTCTTCTAGGACTGCCTGGGCGTTCTGTTGAGACTGGGAGCGTTGATCTAGTTCCTGTTGCCAAAGTTGGATTCCTTCTCGTGGACATTCTGTTCCCTCCTCCTGGTGCTCCTCATCGTTCGTAAGGCCAAGAACTTTGAAGCGATTGTGTAGGTTGAGAGTCTCTGTTACCTTCCTGGACCTTCTGCTCCTACGTGTGACATTCCTCCAAGCCTCCGTTTCCTGGCACAGTGTGTTGACTTCCTGATCTGGCAGCTCCTCCGCACATTCGGTCTTCTGGTACGTCTTCTCTGCCCTATCCAAAAATTCCTCCCCTTCCCTAAAAAGATGAAGATTAGAAACTCATGCCTCCAGCTGGCAAACCTTCTCCTCCAAGAAGGTCACCAGCTTGCACTTGGCGCAGGTGTACCCGACAACATCTTGTGGCAAGAAAAGGAACAGCCCACAAGTGCTACAGGTGACTGCAGCAGCTCCCTCACCTTCCATCCTAGGTACTACAGAGAGTAGTACAGGAAGTAGTTCTAGAAAGAATAACTGGGCTTTCTTTCTGAAATTCAGATGATGGATCTGTCAATGAGGAACCTTCTCTGTGATATAAAGGCAAAGCAGGGGCATATTATTTTTTTGTAATAAAAATCCCAGAATTCCCCATCAAGTATGGCCATGGGAATTGTAGTCCAAAGGGGAAAAAAAACCTAATCAGAATCATGTTTTTGTACATGCATACAATTCACTGACAGAAGTGTTCAATATGGAACATTCAGTTCAAGGCAGCGAAAATAGGGTCATGCAAGTGGAACTATGGACCTTTCCTTACTACACTGTTATAGTGCAATTAGTCCACTTTTAACATCCTGTGGAATTCTGGGATTTGTAGTTTCCTGAGGCCAAAGAGCTCTCTGGCTGAGAATTCTAAAGGCCCCTCCCTAAACTGCAAACCCCAGGATGCCATGGGATGTTGAAAGGGGAATAACAGTACTATAACAGTCTAGTGTAGAAATGGCCTATGATTCATAACTTTACAGTGTCATAGCTACATCACTGACAGGACACACAACTCTTCTAGTGAATTGCAGTAATGTGTTTTGGAGCATCTTGAGTGGTGTCCTGTAGCACAGTATGAGCTCTGTTTTGCAAGAAGTCCCATTATGTTCTGGTGACCAATGCTCAATGAGTCCTGTGGAGGCTATGGTGTGATGGCCATGATGTTGGTTACTTTTTGAACAATGGTTCTAGAGATGTAGCTATATCTTTCTTCTCTTCCTGTGGATACAAGCCTTCCACAACCTTGCAATTCATGTTTACATGATCGTAAGTCAGTTTGTGACAATGTAACAGGATGCCCACCAAAGATTTCTTGCAACTCAAGAAGATTCCTTTCACCATGCCAGGTCACTGGTCCTTCAAGCTCAGTGTTGTCTATAAACTCCTTCCCCAAATTACTGCCCTCCAGAAAGTGTTGGATGACAACTCTCATCTAGGTCATTGGGTAGGTTGGATCGGGATGTTGGGAAGAGTAGCCAAACGTATCTGGGAGGCACCAGCAGGGGAAGTTTGGTTTATACTGAAAGCATCTCTTGAAGGTTTCAGGCGGAGGTACTTCCCAGTCCTCCTCACAGGTACTGGGGAATAAAACTACCACCTTCTGCAGACAAAGCATGGGTTCATATCACTGAACAGGGAAGGATGGGGTGAATGTTTAATTGTTTTTAATTTTTTGATAGTAGAATCACTTTCAGCTTTTGCATTTTGTGAATTTTTAGCAAAGTTTTAAAATCCATTGTAAGCTGCCGTGAATCGCTGGGAAAAAGGTGGGATGATTGATGATGATGATGATGGATCTGTCAATTTTGCTTTCTCCCACCTGCAAGTGTTTTTACATCTCAAATTCTTTTCCAACAAAAGGAAGAAGAAATGTGTGAATTTTGGCAAGTTTTCATTAAAATAAGCTGAACCATCTGTAGTAACCAAATTCAGTTCCTGTTATAGTTAGAGTCATGGTGTAACTGGTTGCCATGTAGCAGTTAAGAGGAGGAAGTTTTTTTTTTAAAAAAAGGGTGGCAACTCTAATCTTGCTAATTCATCACTACAAACTTGTCTGAATACAAAGAGGCTCAAGCCAGACAGTTAAGTGTTGAACACTCAATAGTGAAGTACATTTGCTTGGATGAGGAGATCTGTCAGTTTTGCTTGCTTCCAGATTCCCTTTTTGCAAAACAGTCTGAAGTTCTTTCCCTCAAACTATAAAGAAATGTATGAATTTTTGAAAGTTCTAAAAAATAATGGAGAAAAAAAAAATTCACCATCTCTACCAATAAGCTAGTACTGCTACCTCCCTTCCTGACAAAAACACCTCCAAGTGGATAGTAGTCGTTTATCATTGCATTAGGTCAGTCTATTTTACATTCCAAAACTTGTAACCCATCCTGAATTCTGGATGAACCAGGAAAATTTCTAAAATTAATTCCAAGATTCAGGTCATTTGCTGGGAACTTGAGTTCATTTATATTCTGTGTCCTGCCTGTCTATTAATCATAAAATCCGTAGGTAGGCCAGCGAGTTGGACCACCACACTACTCGATGCAGGTATTCTAGCTAAAGCGTCCTCAACAGGTAGCTGTCTAGCCTCTCTTTGAAAAAAATCCAGAGAATGAGATCCCACCACTTCTCTAGGTAATTGGTCCCATTGCTGAACTGCTCTTACCGTAAAATAAGTGAACAAAATTAATTTCAACAGGAGAAGTGTAAGTTATTACACCTGGGCAGAAAAGATGAAATGCACAGATATAAGATGGGTGACACCTGGCTTGACCGCAGTACGTGTGAAAGAGATCTATGAGTCTTAGTAGACCACAGGTTGAACATGAGTCACCAGTGTGATGCAACAGCTAAAAAAGCCAATGGGGGAAAATCCCAAATCAATACATATAATACTGCTTGATTAGTAGCAGTGTTGATATTCTATAATAATTTCAGAGGAAGGAACTGGCAAAAGCACTTCTGAGAATTCCTTGGAAACCCTATGAAATTCATGGAGTCACCATAGGTTGACAGTGACTTGAAGGTACATATGCACACAATGCATTATCACAATGCCTTCACCAGACCTGCTCAAAACTTATAGCTTTTTCTCAGATCCGTAGCGTGAACTCTGTGTTCCTACTCACCTGTTTCTTCCTAAATGCACATTATTGATCAGGTCACTTCCTGGCTTCACCATAACATAACACTCATGTGGTCACCTTGAACCAGTCACTGCTTCTAACTACTTCATAGGGCTATTTTTAGAAGAAAAGTGGGTGTAAAGGTGAGGAAATAATGTGTAATACTATTAGTAGAAAAACATAATTGTCATAAAAAAAATACATGCATTCTAGTGGCATTTTAGAATGGCTCAGGCTACCAATCCCATACACATTTACCTATGAGTAAGTCCCACTGAATTCCTTGCAGCTTACTTATGTGTAGATATTTGTATTACTGCATTGGTAATGTAAATGGAACACTGCTCTGCGTCTGAGTGGCATCTTTCTTGAGATGTTAAAGCAAGGCAAGACAAAGCCATTTCCACATAATTAGGCTGTGCCACTTCTGGAACAGGATGGTAGCGGTCAGCAGGTCAAACTTCCATACAGCGTCATTGCCGGCTCGCTCCCATCGCATCGCCAAACACAGTTTTTGCAAAACGGAAAAAATCCATTTTGCGCCTGCAATTGTGCAGCATTCCCATCACTCCCAGCTGTGTGGAAGCCGTGGAAGCACAATGGCGATGCTTCCTTCCATCGCACAGCAATGGCAAGTGCCCAGTTGTACAGTGGAAGGAAGAGGTGGTGCCATTGTGCTCCCTTCTGCATGGAATGAGCAGGTGCAGAGGGGAGCATTGCTGATGTGCTCCCTTCTGGACCTGGGAATGCAGCGCGATGACACAGAACAGCATCGTTGTGTGGAACTCACCAAAAAAGAAGGCTTTTGCATCACCTGGGTTTCTCTCCAGATGGGTCAGTACAGAGGCTTCTCAAGGAAGTCCCTGTATTCTGTCTACAAAGGGGATTTTAACTTCACACAGGATAGATACAGGCTAGATCTCAAAGGCTTTGTTTCTAGTAAAAGTGAAAAACAATTTCCAGCCTCGCCTTGCTTTTGTGTCTGAAATGCTTCATGGTTAGCAAAGGATGTGGCTTTCCCAAGCACCAAACCTCCCCGCCTTCCATCTTAACTCAGCTTTCACATCTCAGGAATGATGCAGCTCTGGGACCATCTGTCATCACATTTCTTCCCCTAAAATGACTTATAACATCCATGCCTGATGAGATTCAAAACTTGCATAATGTATTTTGTACCTTTTAGTTGGCTTAATAAAGCTGTCACCACAATGTCTTTTTTTGGATAGGCTGTTGTGGATTTTCTGGGCTTTGAGGCCATGTTCTATTACTATTTTCTCATGATGTTTCACCTGCATCTGTGGCTGGCATCTTCAGAGGATCTGGTGGCATGAAAGTAAGACAAAGTATATATACTTGTGTGGTCCCCAGGTGGGAGGGAGCAATTTGCATGTGTTACAATTGACCTGTGTGATGGCCTATTGTTAAATGGGATATCCCCCAGGGTTGTATTGTTAGTCAGGGGATATGCATAACAGTGCATTACGTACATTAGCAACCCATTGTATTGTTCCCTGTAGAGGGACCTCCAGAGTCTGGGTGGCGTTCATTGGCATATTTTTGAGTCTTGATTTTAGTGTTCTTCAGTACTGGTAGCCAAATCTTGTTACTTTCCAAGTTTCTTCTTTCCTGTTGAAATTATCCATGTGCTTATGGATTTCAATGGCCTCTCTGTGTAGTCTGACATAGTAGTTGTCAGAATGGTCCAGAATTTCTGTGCTTTCAAAAAGCATTCTGTGTCTAGGTTAGTTTATAACATGTTCTGCTACTGCTGATTTTTCTGGCTGGATCAGTCTGCAGTGTCTTTCATGTTCTTTGATTCGTGTTTGGACGCTGTGTTTTGTAGTCCCTATGTAGACCTGCCCACAGCTGCAAGGTATGCAGTAAACTCCAGCAGAAGTTAGAGGATCCCTCTTGTCCTTTGCTGAACGTAGCATTTGTTGAAATTTCTTGGTCAGTCTGTGGGTCTGTGGATGTTGAAAGTGGAAGAATAGCACTATAACTGTCTAATGTGAAAATGGCCCAGGGTTTAAGTCCCAGCTTGGCCATGCAAACTACAAGCTGACCTTGGGTGCATCATATACAGTCAGCTCCATGATAGGTTTCCATTAGAGTTGCCATAAGTTGGAAATGACTTGAAGGCACACGACAACAATGACAGAAATGACATATTTTAACTTGTCAGGCATTCAAATCACTGGGCCTTGATGGATAAATTGATCAGCTTCCATTTCTCCTAGAAATGAAATTTTAAAATCTCAAATTTTTTCCATCTTGAGTGTAAAGAAATTGACAAATGTTGATAAATTGTTGTTCAAAAACGCATCATAATGAACATCTGAGAGATCTCCTGTGTTCGCAACTTAGAGGTGGCCTGGCTTCATCAAGTCAAACATGACTGGAAATGGCATGTGCCAAGGGTTGCTGAAAAACTACCAAAACGAACAGAGTAGAAGATGAGTTCATAGATGGGTGGACAGATTAATCCATCCTCAGCAAAAACTTTAGTCAGAGGAGGCCCTTCATATCTTGAATGTCCCTCAGAATGAAGCATGTTTGGTGCTGGCATAGCAAGAGGGCCTTCTCAGTGGTTGTTCCCAGTTTGTTCAATTCCTAGGGGAGGTTAGGCTGGAATGCTTTGATGGTGTACTCCTGAATGGCAGGGGGTTGGACTCAATGGCTCTTGTGGTCTCTTCCAGCTCTTCTCCCTGTTGTGCTTTCACTGGCAGGTGAAGCTGTTGTTTCGTTTTGTTTTTTTAAATTCTGATAGGTTTTTGGCAATTCATTGGTTGCTGATGAGACTTGTTGACCATTGCCTGGTAATTTTTCTGGTGATGTGTTTTTAAATTGCATGTTCAATACTTTTAAATGGTGCATTCAATTTAATTCTCTTTTAGCAATTGATCTTGTATTGTGTTTTCACTGTATTCTTCTTTTATTTATTTCCAGAAAAGGCTGACAAAGATGGTAAAGGGTCTGGAAATCAAAAGAGATGATACTAAAAGTTGGGTATGTAAGTAAGTAAGAAGTAAGAAGAGGCTGAGAGGTGATAAGGGTGATAGAATCATAGAATCATAGAGCTGGAAGAGACCACAACGGCCACTGAGTCCAACCCCCTGCCATTCAGGAGTACATCATCAAAGCATTCCTGACAGATGGCCAACCAGCCTCTGTTTGAAAATTTCCAAAGAAAGAGACTCCACCACATTGTGACGCAGTGTATACCACTGTCAAACTGCTCTTACCATCAGGAAGTTCTTCCTAATGTTTAGATGGAATCTCTTTTCCTGAAGTTTGAATTTATTGCTCCATGCCCGATTCTCTACAGCAGCAGAAAACATGCTTGCTCCATCCTTCATATGACATCCCTTCAAATATTTGAACATAGCTATCATTTTAACTTTAACCTCTCTTCTCCTGGCTAAACATATTCAACTGCTTAAGCATAAGGTACAGGGCATGGTTTCCAGGCCTTCTACCATTTTGGTCACCCTGTTCTGGACACATGCTGTGGTGCCCAGCACTGGACATGGTATTCCAGGTGGGGTCTGCCCAAAGCAGAATATGATATGATAGCCATTTTCAATATTTGAAGGACAATCATGTATAAGATAGAGCAAATTTGTTTTCTTCTGCCCCAGAAGGCAAAGACCTGAACCAATGGATTCAAATTGCAAAACAAGATATTCTGGCTAAAGGTTAGGAGGAACTTCCCCTATGGCAAGAGAGATTCATTAGTGGAGTGAAGGATGATGTGATCTCCCTCACTGGAGTTTCTAGAAGAGAATTTGGATGGTCATCTCTTAGGTAGAGATTTCCTGTATCAGCATGGGGTTAGACTAGATGTCTCTTGGAGCCCATTTCAACCACAGAGTTCTATGATTCTATGAGCCTTATGACACTACATTGTTATAGTGTTATTATTCCACTTTAACTGCCATGGCAATATCGCATGGAATCATGGGATTTGCGATTTGGGAAGAGGCATTTAGAAGTCTCAGCCAGAGAGCTTCAGTACCCCACCAAACTACAAGCCCCAGAATTCTACAGCGTACAGCTAGGGCAGTTAAAGTGGAATAATAGCACTATAATCATGTAGTGTGATAAGGCCCTAGGACTGTGAGCTGCCTTGAGTTCCTCTGTAGGGAGAGGGATACACAGGGAAGAAAAACACACAGACCTTTTCCAGACTGAAAATCCTTTGCTCGTCATTGAAATCAAATCAGATGTCAATACAGATATCAAATATTGGGTGAATAATTTGGGCAAATATTCAGGGAATGTCTGTTGGATTTATCACCCTGACACTTGCAGAGAATTTGACAGAGCATCTTGAAAAGTAACTTTGCTTGGGTGCCATTATACAACCTTGTAGGAGCAAAGCTCGATGCCAATGGGTTAAAATCTCAAAATTTTGCAGCCTGTCTTTATTCCAGAATGCCTGGAATTGTTCACAGGGTTAGGTGCACTGGAGCAGAATGCTATCAGAAGTTCTCATGCATCCAAAAAGTTTTCTGAGAAACAGATGAAGAAGGTCAAGATGCGATTTGGCTGGCCAGGCTCTCTGGTGTAAGCCAAGCTGTCTGATTGGCTCCAGGGCTATCGAGCCATCTTGTTGCTCTGGCAAGCCGGATGCCTGTCCTGTTCTCCGGAACATAAGTGGAGGAGGAGAAAGAAATGCATCAGAAGGATGGCTATGTAAAACAAGGAGCAGGAACGCAGAGATAATCAGATGTTGCATGTTAGGCAGAATGCTTTTGGTTTTAATTGACAACATTTTGGTTCTTTACTAGGATCCCTGGTGAAAAAAAAAGAGGTCTTCATGGTTGCTTTTAGACATAGGCATATTTATTTTGTATTGTTTTTAGTGGTGGCTTCTATGAATATGCATAGAGTCAGCAAATAGTTTTGAAATGGATTAATCACCTCTAATGAATTTTTAGTTGATTAACCACCAGCAAACACTCTGCAGTTGATTAATCACTCGCCTTCCAGCCTCTGGTGGCTGGTGGCTCTCCTGGCCCACGGGGCAGTGAATCTGTTCTAGGTTTTAGTCTGAATTTTAAAGAAGCAATCCACAATGTTGAACCCTATCCCCCAAACTGGTAGCTCCTTAAAAGTTCAGACTAAATTCAAGAGCTGATCCACGACCTCACTGACATGGAAGCCACCAGCCACGGGAGTTTTTGACTGATAAAACCAAACCCACAATTTAATGAAATGGAAATTCATTTACTTCAGTGTAGCTGATTTTTTCCCCTCCTAATAATTTAGTCAGTAAGAAGACCCTCTGTTTTTACTGAAGGTGTGGGGAATCTTTAAAAAAAATGACAAGGAACAGAGGTGGTGGTCACATCCCTTTGTGTTCAAAATCTCCTAACCAATACCTTAAAAGAAAAAGATACTCGGGATGTTCCAGGTCCACCTTCAGGAACAGGGCATAGCATCTCAGGTGTTCTTAAGATCATCCAGGAACCAGAGAAGCAAACACAAGCATTGGAAATGCAGTCTGACGCAGGCAAGATGCTTCTCCAGACAATTTGTGTCTTTGGAAGGTGACATAAAGGTGCTAAGTGTCAATTCAGATGTATCAAAAGCATTAAAGTTTAAACCAGATCCCAGGCTCATGGACCATGGCTGATCCAGTCCAGAAGACGTGGATATGTACAGCGCAAGAAGCTAATGTATCAGATTCCAAATCTTTCGGAGGCAGTAATGATGGACATTAAGATGGAGTTGTTACACAAACAAACAAACAAACAAACACCCAATATGTGAACTTCATCTGCTCCACAACAATATAATTTTGCCAGGGACCAGACCACTTCCTTGCTTTCTGCCTTTTCTATTCCTCCAGCTTCTTGTCCTCTCAGATTACATTCCCCAGCAACTCCAGGAGGTCTAGGTTTCAGTGGTGGCCGGGAATGCATTTGCCCGATTAAAACGAGGGTAGCAGCTGAACCTATTCTTGGAGAAGTCAGATCTGGCTACAGTAACACATGTCTTGATTGCATCCCATTTGGATTGCTGCAATGCAGTCTGTGTGGGGCTGCCTTTGTTTGGAAATGTCAGCTTGTCCAAAATGCTGTGATCTGGATGCTGAGCAGGGCTGGTTACAAGAAACATCTAACTCCTTTGTTGAAACATCTCACCAGCTACTGGTCCATTTCTGGCCATAATTCAAAGTGCTACAAAGCCCTATATGGCTTAGGGTGGGACTCTGTGAAAGCCTATATCTCCCCATATGGTCTTGTCCAAGTCTTAAGATCTTGAGGGAGGTGGGGGGAGCTTTCTTTCAGTCTTACCACTCACCCAGGCTCATTTACTGAGGACATGGGAGACATCCTTCTCAGTGGCTGCTCCTAGGCTATGGAACTCTCCCTCCCTTCCCTTTTTGCTCTCTGTTTGCCAGTAGGCAAAGATTTTATTTAAACAGACCTTCAGGCTTTAACTCATGGGGATAGAAGGATGTGCAACAGGCATGTTTTTAAACATATTTTTAATTGTTTTCAATTAGCATTTTATTTAGATTCCTTTCTTAATTTTTTTTAAAATTTTGGACTACGTACTGTTTTGGCTATTTGCATTTATGTATTTGATGTCCAATATTTGGGTCATATACTAGGAGAAATGAAAGGCAATGTGGTTTGAACATTGGACCCAGGGTTTGAATACTTGGCCACGGAAACCCACTGGATGACCTAGGGCAAGTCATGCTCTCTCAACCTCAGAAGAAGGCAACAGCAAACCCCCCTCTGAACAAATCTTGCCAAGAAAACCCCATGGTAGGTTTGCTTAAGGGTGTCCATAAGTCAGAAACAAGGCAACACATTGGGAGAAAGGCAGAATATAAACTGACAAACTAAGCCATGCTAACCAGCAACACTGAATATTGGGCAAGGCTGTATCTACGTCCACTCACACTTGCATCCTACCATCTTCAGTCTTTCATGTGTCCACCCTGGCCCTGCAATCTCCTCAGGTGCGATGGCTTTCTTTCCACTTTTCAGAGCTTTTCCACAAAAAGGCCTCTGCCTCTTTCTTGCTTGGGGAACTAGTATACATCTAAGCAATGTACGAAGAGAAGTGTGCCTGTGTGCATGTGGAATATCTCTTAAAAGGTAGGCGGCCGCCTGCTGCCATGCCAATTACTGGATATTAATGGCAGGATGGTATGCATATGTCTGAGCTGGGAAGCAGAAGGTTAATAGACGAACAGCACCAGAAGATCCCATTTATCAGTTTCTATTTATCTCTCCTTGGGAGGTGGCAGGTTTACAGTAAATACCTTCTGTCCTCCTAATTTCCTAATGATGGGAATAATGATGGAGAATGGTGAAGTCATTAACGGGGGACTGCCTCTGTGTATCACTCTGTCAACTGCATCTCTCCCAGACCCGCAATGAAAAGTGATGGGCCCCAGCTGTTCACCGTGTCCTGCACTCCTCCCTGGTGTCCCGGTTACTCAAAGCCCCCAACAGCAAGTGCAGGGGACAGGGCTCCCCACCCCAGATTTAAGTGCCAGGGCGGTCGAAGGAGAGATCATGGAGAAGCCCTTTGCTCTGAGACACCCTTGGAGGCTAAGTCTTGAGTGAGTTTTGCAAGGCTGGAAGAGGAGGGGGGAAAAGGAAAGAAAGAAAGAAAGAGTTATTAGGTTGGAAAGTTATTCTCCAAGGACTGAGGAGACTGTGTTACTTGCTGTCTCTGGTGCTGGGTAATTGATCGCTAATTAAAATGAATGGGGCCCACCAGGGTGGTATTAATAATGTGAGAGATGTCAGGCACAATGTGATGGGGCTTTCTTTGCTATCAGAAGTTGGATGCCATTTTTCAACTTTTGCTCAAGCGATGGCAACAGCCACAGCGAGATGCTGCTGCCAAGTTTTTAGATTTTGCAGCATCCTGGTGATGCCAGAAGGGCCCCCTTGTTCCCAACTAACACAGAGGATAAATGGCAACATCAAGTACCCAAGGTCACTCTGAAGGTCACTCAGCTGAATGTTAAGAACAGAGCTGGGTGCCCTACTAGAGTGGTTAAGCCCAGGTCCAGAAAACCTGATTGTCTTTCTGGAAAATGAGGTGATAATGTTCAGAACTCCCCCAAGTCAGCCATGCCCGTATTCCATTTTACCATACTTTGTTTTTGTTCCACCCACCACAAAGAAATACAATGCTCTGAGCTTACATATTCAGTTTGGGTTTGGTCCCACCATGTTAAGGTATTAAAAATTTGGGTTAACTGCAGTGCCTTTCCTTTGTGCATAGATAGTGCTGTTTTGGCTACATGAGGATTTATTCTCATACAATTTTTTCACTAAGAGTAAAATAAAGTAAAGCTTATAAGGCTACTGCTCTGCTCTTGTTGGCTATTATTATACCAGTGGCAACCAGCGGCCAGGCATTTTAACTCAGAACATCACAGCCTCTCCAGTTTCTCCCGGTTTGACACTGAGGTACCATCTCCTTCAGACATTTTGGACAAAAGGGAGAATTTTTGGATTTACAGTCATCCCTCCACATTTGCTAGGGTTAGGGGCACAGGACCCCTGTAAAAGTGGAAAAGCCATGAATAACTCTAGAGTCTCCCAAACCATATTTAAACCAGAAAAAAGTATGATCACCATATTCAACCCACCGTGGATTCCTTGGAGGCATCAGGGTTCCTTCACAGGGCACAAATGGGGGGCTGGTGAGGCTGACTGCCACCTCCACTGCTGCCCGACACCAATTTTAATAGGGATTTACAAGCCTCGTTCACAGTTTCTCGGTCTCATGAGGCTTGCAGTCCCTATGAAAAATGGCATAGGAAAGCAGCAGAGGTGACAGCAAATAACCAATGAATAATCAAATCTGCAAAAGTGAAATCCACAAATGTGGAGGGCTGACTGTATATGCTAAAATTGATACACAGAATTAAAAAAATAACAGAACTGAAGAATACAACATAAGAAAAATATTTAGGTTTCTGCCTTCTTCAGTTGCTAAAGGTGAAACTGAGCTGACCCTAACACCACATGGCATCAACCTAGAGAATAATACAATCATCTACTAAAGAATGCTGGAAAAGATGGTTGTTAAACTAGCCCCTTGTATAAAACTCAGGCCATTTCTGCACTATACTGTTATAGAGTTATTATTCCACTTTCAACATCCTATGGAATTCCTGGGTTTGCAGTTTAGAGAGTGGCATTTAGAATTCTCAGCCAGAGAGCTCTTTGGCCTTAGTAAACTACAAATCCTAGAATTCCACAGGATGTTGAAAGTAGAATAGTAGTACTATAACAGTATAGTGCAGAAATGGCCTCAGTTTCATCTTTGGCAACTGAAGAAGGCAGAAGCTAAAATATTCTGACTCTCTCTTTCTTTGTTCTGTTTGTCAATCATTCATATATATAGAGAGAGACTAACTGCATCCTCCTGGGATCCAGGACAAATCTGAAAGAAGTGCTGTGGGTTTGCTTTCTAGTAATCTACACACACACACACACGAGTATATATATTTCTTATCATTGCTTGGGCTTATGTTGATGATTTCATTTGTAATCTCAATGAAAGAAAAAGTTGACTAGCAACATCAGTCCTTAAAATTTATTTCACACGATTCATGCATAACACATTATTATGCATAAGATTCATGCATAATAGATTAAACACAACAATGAAAAAAAAATGCTGTTCACTCTTAAACTTCCCTGGAGATGATGTCAGCCTAAGTGTAAATGTTAAGCTTGGTTAAAATTTGTTCACAAATGTGCAACGGAAACTGTTTGGGAGGCACAGTACCTGGAGTAGTTAACGGATCAAGTCCAAAACCTACATTTTGGTCCCATTGGGCAACACCTCAAGTTTGGTGACTCTATTATGACGTTTGTGAATTTGTATAACATAACAGACAAATACTTCAGATAGTAGCATATATGTTTTGATAAGGATGAAGTACAAAAAGAAAAACAACAAGACACACTTTGGCAGTTTCCGCACTACACTGTCACAGTGCTATTATTCCACTTTCAACATCCGATGGAATCCTGATGTTTTCAGTTTAGGGAGGGGCATTTGGAATTCTCAGCCAGAGAGCTCTTTGGCCTCAGTAAACTACAAACCCCAGAATTCCACAGAATGTTGAAAGTGGAATCATAGCAGTACAGTCATCCCTCCGCATTCGCTAGGGTTAGGGGCACGGGATCCCCGTGAAAGGGAAAAAAGCATGAATAACTCTAGGCCCTCCCAACTATATTTAACACACAAAAAAAGTATGATCACCGTATTCAACCCACTGAGCATACCTTTGAGGCCTCAGGGTTCCTTCACAGGGCAGAAGTGGGTGGCTGGTGGGGCTTACTGCCATCTCCACTGCTGCCCCACACCATTTTTAAGAGGGACTTACAAGCCTCGCTTGCAGTTTCTCTGTCTTACAAAGCTGCAATCCCTATTAAAAATGACATAGGGAGGCAGCAGAGGTGACAGCCAATAATCCGTGAATAATCAAATTCGCAAAAGTGAAACCTGCAAATGTGAAGGGATGACTGTATAATCATGTAGGGCAGAAAGGGCCTTTATGTGCATTTAGACTTAATACTGTTGTCCTCAATGGGAAATATCAGATCTCTTATTTCAGCCTTCACCGACCTGGCACCCTCCACATGAGTGGAACTACAGCACTCATTGTCCCCAGCACTCTTGGTTGTCTTGTTTTATCTAGGAATGTCTATGTTTCAGACTGTCAGTGGGTAAAAAAAATTCATTTTCCAGCCCAGTCTTATACAGGTTTACTTAGAAGTAAGTCCCATACAGCCCTTGATGGGCACAGCTTTAGTTCTGTTTATTGTAGTCCATCCAAGTGTATGATTCTGAATTGAGAAAATTAATTTGGAACATCAGAAGCCAGGGTGGAATCAAAGGAACCCATGAATGAATTGCCACTGAAGCATTGCTATGTCTATTTAAGATCATTTCTTCAATTCTTATGTAGCAAGCAGCAAAGTGTGACTCTAAATTTTATTCTTGCTGACAACTTCTTGATCCATGTGATAGGACAAAAGCTGTATATTAGCTGCAGCTGGTTTGAAATCTCATTTAAAAATGCTCCCACCCACATAAGTTCTTCCTTATACTCCATTCTTTGTATGGCCCAACTGCTACATGCATTGAATCCTAGTCATTTACTTTTGGACAAACGGAAACACCGATAGCCTCTCCTGTAACAACAAATGTGTTTGCTCTGAATGAGCACCGCTGCTTCAGAATAGAAGGCTGTATGTTTGAATGCACCCAGATATTTTTTAAAAAACCCCTCTCACGCAGAAATTTGATATGTCAGAGGGAGAGCTAGATTAGAATCTTTATTCCTGATGTGCTCACTTTCAATGAACAATGTGTTTCTGAGACAAGAGGACTGAATCTGTAGATCAATTGAGAAGTGTCCTATACATGTTATGCACAATTTCATGTCAGAATTTTGGACCACACCACTTCCCACTGTGTGCGGGAAAATATTTTTTCATATTCTCTTGTGTAAAAAGCATGCTGCTGCAATATTCTAGCACATCAGAATGAGGGCTACACACCTTCTTTTAGGGATGGGATGAATCCAGAATTTTCTGAATCCGAATCCGGATTCGAATCCACGGAAGGTTCTGGGAATCCATGAATCTCATAAATCTCGAATCTTTCGAATACTTTTTTTTAAAAAAAGGTTTAAAAAGCAAGGAAAAGAAGGATAATCTTGGGCGAGACACTCTCTCTCAGCCTTAGCAAAAGCCTAGGCAAAGGCAAACCTCCCTCTGAAGAAATCTGGCCAGGACAATTGTCATAGTTTTGCCTCAGGATCTCCCCAGACTGAAAATGACATGAAGGCCCTTTCTACACAGGCAGGAAAATGTGTATTAATCCCACATTTTCCTGCCTATGTAAACAGGACCACTACAGTACAGAGATAATCCAGGTCAAAACTGGCTTTTCTTTGCATAGCTCCCTCTGGAATCATGGGGTTTGTAGTTTGATGATGCACCAGCATACTTTGGCAGAGAAGGCTGTGACACCTTGTAAAAAAAAGCACTTAGAGATGATGTGTGAATATGACAAGAAACTACAAATAAGATGTCTGAAACATAATGGAAATTCCTTGTATGAAGAAAAGCACCGACAAAAGAGAAGGACTCCATTCCTTTCCCTTTTCGTCCTACAGTTACTCACCTTGAACCCTGAGAATATGATGGGCTATAATGCAGTATAAATGCATACATTAAAGGACTCTGAGATGTCTTTTGCCAGCCAGCAACTCATAAAAAGAATGGTAGTTCCATGAGTTCTTCCACAACCTCATAATCTTCTCTTATTCAGGCTCATTTAACACTGTTCTGTAAAGCCCAACCTGCTTAATTGTCTGGTAATAGCCTCTCCCCTCCACAGGCATTTGTCTTTAGCTTTGATTTTTTTTTTTTTGCCCCTGTTACATTGTGAAGTGATATTTTCATTATTTCCATTGGATCCAGCTCTGCAATCCCTATTAAGGATGGGGAAGAAAGATACAACAGCCATGCAGTTACCCACAATTATCATTTTTCGCTGGGTAAACCATCCATGACATAATGAAAACCTTTCTTGATGTTGGAAGCTTCATCCGCAAAGCTCCAAAGAGTGCACATATAGCTTTTTCAGGGGTAACCACTGTAAAAAAAATCAGCAGCACCACAGTTGTGCTGTGCCTCCTTGTAATGAATTCACTTGCTTTTCTTTTCCTCAGATTCATATAATGTGATGTGCAGCCACATATTCAATCAGTTAAACTTGCTTTGCTCCAGAATATGTCCAAATGTGCATTGAAGACCCTTCCTCCTTTTTTTCGCATCCCCAACTGTTAGCAGCATTCCAGCAAAAAGAACTGGAAGGGAATGAATGCGGAAAGGTCTCATTAGAGCAACTTCTGCCTTTTTTTTCCAAATGCTTGCACACTAATGGATTTTTTAAAAAACAACACCAAGGAAAGGGAATGAAAGGAAAACAAGAAAATGCTTCTTTTCTGGTTAGGGTTGGCTCACTTGACCTGATCTTTGCCTGGGGTGAAAAAAAGCAAGGAAGCGGATAAGGCGGAAGACAAACAAGTATTGTCTCAAGGAAACATGCTTTGTAGACATGAGCATCAAATATGTTTATTCCTCTCTGCATCCAGCTGCCTTTTGGAGACCTTAAAGGATGGTGTGGTTGAGTATTAGTGACAAAGAAGATGGAGTAGAAGCTTGTTAACCACTCTTTGAGTGTCAGGATGTGTGGCTTCTGTCATAAGTATTTGCTGGATGGGTATTAGAATATGTATTGGAATAGATCCATTAGCTTAGGCATTGCTAGAGTCTGCTAGGGTGCTACAAAATATTAATTGCCAATTGTTGATTGCAACTATGCATCTGGTTGAAGCTTGCTAAGGTATTCTAGGGCACCAAAAAGTTAATTGCTTTATTGTTTGCTACTACAGTGCATCTGGGCAAGGAGAAGAAAATCAAAGGGGGAAAACATAAAATATCAGAAAAGTGTTACGAGAACTGGCAACGCTCAAAGATAAGAAGACAGGAACTTGTTCCTGCCTCAAGGATGAAAGATATATAAACAACTGAGGGTATGGGAAAACATCTGAACTGGTGGGATGCTGTAAGATTCATGACCTTCTCCAATCACAGCTATGTGTACCTGAATTTGTATGACAAGGTATAAAACTTGTAGCCACCCTGTGTGCTGTAGTCTCAGCAACTTTGAAAGAAGGTTGCTGTGTTGCTTGCTTTGCTACAAATAAACACTGCTGTTTAACTCTGAATGAAGTTTGTGGAGTGCAAGTTATCCAGGACATGATATTGAGAACAGAATGGATGCCAAATACAATGTATTAATTGAAAAGAGGTTTATGCATGGAAAGAAGAAAGTGGATGTATGTATATGTGTGTGGTGGAAGGGAGAGCAGCACAAACATGTATGTGTGTAGAAGGAGCAGGGTTTACATGCGAGTGGCCAAACCTATGAAGAATAAGACCACATGTGGGTTGCCACCTGCGACAAAAAATAAGATGGCACTTCTCATTCCATGTAGAAGCTGATCAGACTGGCACACCTGTCAACATTTCATAGACGAAGATCAGGAGATGTGCGGCTGAAAAACATGAGAGTATGGTCAAAATGGCAAAAGTTATTAATGAGGAAAAGCTCATAAGCTAGGAGAGGCTGCAGCACTTTGTTTTTGCCTGGGCCTGCTGGGAAGGGCAAGATGATAGTGGTGGTGGTGGTGGTGGTGATGATGATGATGATCTTTATTTGTATCCCACTTTTTGCCCAACATTGGGCTTCAAAGCAGCTTACATATTAAAATAATGCCTTTTAAAAACATAAATAATACATATTAAAACAGAATTAAACCATAAAAGACTAAAAGATAAAAGATTCCAGCCTGTCCTCTCTTCTCCCCCTACTGAGTTAACTGAAAATTCTAAATGCCCTTCCCTAATCTGCAAATCCCAGCATTTTATTTAATAGCCATGGTAAGCTGTGATAGAATCCTGGGATTTGCAGTTTAGGGAGCATAGCGGAATATAGTGCTATAATGGTGTAGTGATAAGGTCAGTGGTACAAGTTCTTGTTCACACTGTGGCTATTTCTGCACTAGACTGTTATAACGCTATTATTCCACTTGCAACATCCTATGGGATCCTGGGGTTTGCAGTTTCGGGAGGGGCCGGCCAGCCCCTCCCGAAACTGCAAACCCCAGGATCCCATAGGATGTTGCAAGTGGAATAATAGCGCTATAACAGTCTAGGGTGGAAATGGCCTGTGCCTAGTGCTGCTGGAAACTCCCTGGGTGACCTTGGGCAAGTCACACTCTCTCACCCTGAGAGGAGGGCAATGGCAACCCCCCTCTGAACAAATCTTGTCAAGAAAATCCTGTGATGGGTTCACCTTAGGGTTGCCGTAAGTTGGAAATGACTTGAAAGCACACAACAAGCGCTGCTGATTTCTGCACAGTTGTGGACAGTGAAGTGATGAGAAAATGGGTGAGAGGAGACTGCATTTTGAACCACCGGCCAGTGACTTGTAGCAATCAAATGTTTTGTTTAAAAAACTGATTAAAATCATTGCTTTTGAGGAATGGGAAAGCAAGAAATAACTTTTCAAGCTTATAACTACAGTGGTAATGTACTCTAGATGGAGGGAAGAAATAATACTGCTCTGGTCAGCTTTTGTCGGACTTCACCTGGAGTACTGTGTCCAGTTCTGGTCCAACTGAAGGATATTGACAAGCTGGAATGTGTGCAGAGGAGGTTGACCAAGGTGACTGAAAAGTCTGAAGCCATTTCCACTTCCATTTCCACTGAAGCCATTTGCAGTTTAGGGAGGGGTATTTAGAATTCTCAACCAGAGAGCTCTTTGGCCTTAGTAAACTACAAACCACAGAATTCCACTGGATGTTGAAAACGGAATAATAGCACTATAACAGTGTAGTGCGGAAGTGGCCTGAAAAGCAAGCCCCATGAGGAATGGCTTAGGGAACTGGGTATGTTTAAGCCTGGAGAAGAGAAGACTCGATAGCCATCTCTAAATATTTGAAGGATTGCTATGTAAAACATGGGGCTAACTTCTTTTGGGTGGTTCTAGAGACTAATGGGACCAATGGATTCAAATAACAGGAAAAAAGATTCCAGCAATACATTAGGAAGAATGTCTTCCCAGTAAGAGCTGTCTGAGAGTGGACTAGACTTGACTTGGAAAGTGATGGAATCTCCTTCTTTGGAGGTCCTTAAACTGAGGCTGAATGTCCATCTCTCAGGAGGGCTTTAACTGTGGAAGGGGGCTGGATTAGATGGCCCTTGTGGTCCCTTCCAGCTCTGTGATTTCTTTGGTGCTATGATCTACTTAGAGTGGTGGCGGAAGTTTGACACTGTAACTGTAGCTCATTACTTTGGAAAAGTCAATTTCCAGGCTCTTGGTCAGAGATGAAAGTTCTGGAGGCTTGGAAATCAACAGGTCTGAACTGCAGTAAACTGAGGTATAGACAGATCCACTGTCAGCAAAAAGCAGTGCTAAGTGGCTCTAAAGTATGAACAGTAAATGTCACTCTGGTCCCATCGGAGATGTGCGTGCCCTTGGGACTTCACGTGGCTGTCAGTTTGATGACACCATCTGAACTCACTGTCGGACAGGGAGCAAATATTCAGAGGGTAGGATATGAAGAGAACATAAGGCAACGCACATTAGGGCAGAATCTCTCTCGAGGGGCTAGTTAATTTTAAGTTTCTTTGTTAACAGTTTCATAGTATATTAGTCTTTGACCTTGCTGGACTCACCGGAGACTATCTTATACATAGCCTCTGCTCTTTCTTGTTCGATGCTTTTAATTTTCTCTGAGATTAATAAAGATGCTGAGGGCTCCTGGAGGAATTAGGGTCATACAAAAAAAGTTTTGTCTTTTTATAGCCAGCAATAGAGAATTATGGATATGCCAGGTGGAGAGGAGTCTTAGAGTTGGAGAGGAATAATGATACAGGATGGGACACTTAACAGGTAATGCCAACTTCCACCCTGTTGGCTGGATATAAGCAGTCGCAAACTAGAAGCCCGTGTGACAAATCTGGCTGAACAACCAGTGCTGCTTTACCCTTTTGCAGACTTCCTTCCTGTTTTTCAGAACACAGGTCTAACTTGTTAACATGTTACGTTGACCTGTTGGGCTTTAAAAAAAATAGAAAGGAAAAAAAAAGTGTTACATTTAGCCTTTAACTTAATGAAGTCCATTTTTGTTGTTGCTCCTGTGTGCATTCAAGCCATTTCCAACTTATGGTGACCCTACCACAAACTTGTCATGGGGTTTTCTGGGGCTGAGAGTGTGTGATGCACTCAAGGTCGCCCAGTGGGTTTCCATGGTTGAGCAGGGAATCAAACTCAGGCCTCCAGGGTCATTGTCCGATGCTCAAATCACTATATCCTGCTGGCTCTCAATGAGGCCCATACTCATTAATATTTGAGATAATGGAAAGCAACTTTTGACTCCTTATTTCAGAGCTTTCCAAACTTTTCATGTTGGTGACACACTTTTTAGACATGCATGATTTTGTGACACAGTAATTCAGTTTAACTAGCAAACCGGAGGTTAAAATTCACCCTTTATAAGAGATACAGGCACATACTTAAATTGTAATAACAAAATGTATGGGGACACAAGATATCTCATGAAAACCTTTCATATATTTTTAAAAACATATGCTTTATAAATAATATACATTTCCAAGATTGTAGGCGACACACCTACACACTTCAGGCGACACACTAATGTGTCACGGCACACCGTTTGGAAAGCCCTTCCTTATCTCGTTATTCTGTTGGCCTTGTCTCTAACCAGTTCTTGGAGATAAGGAGCTATTTAAATCCTGGGAAGGTTCTGTAGTTAAATGGATTGTGTTTGAAGCCCTGGAAAGTTTTGCATGGAATAGGAACTCTGATGTGCAGACCAGCATGGTTTTGCATGACATAGAAGCTCTGGTTTGCAGACTGCCCTTGATTCCTCAAATAAATCATTCCCTGTAAGTTGTAATGATTAAAATAACAATTCATGTAGCAAAATTACAGATTTTTATGACCAGCTTTAACAACAGTGAATTAATGTTCAGAGCTCATTAATAATTAATGAAAAAATTAATTTTTAAAAACGCCACTTTTCTTAACTCTGTTTTTTCCTCCATAGCATTGCCTTGTTCAGCAGGTCAGAATGGACTAGGACAGTGGTTCTCAACCTTTTCTTTATGGGGGGACCTCTTGTAAATATAACTTGTCACTGAGGTTCTGCAAGACTTAAGAGTCAAATATTTAAATTTAGATTTAAATATTCAAATATTTATTTATTAAACGCTTCTGGAGACTAGGATTCAAATCTCTGCTCAGACACTAGGGCCGTTTTTGCATGGCATTTGCCACGTGAAAGGGTGCCTGGAGCGTCGCGCGCTTATGAGGAGCGATCTGCATGACGCGCTCACAATTGTACAACGCTCCAGGGGCCAGCAGGCGCTGATTGCGCACCTTTTAATTTTTGACTGGAAGCCAAAAATGGTGCTCGATTGCGCATTGCTCCCGGGCTTCATGCGCACTTACCTAGTGTGCGGAGCCTCCGGAGCTGCGCCGGTTGCACTTCCTGCCCCTGCGCAGCCTGGGAAGGTCCCAGGCTGCACTGCGGAAGGAAGAGGCAGGGCTCTCGCGCTGTGATAACTGAAGCCCCTGTCAGAGCTGCTGCTGATGAGCAGCAGCTGTTGGTCCCTGTTGCTCAGGGTGGAGATGACGAGCAGCAGCTGTTGGTCCCTGTGGCTCTGGCTGGAGATTAGTCCTGCAGCTCAAGAGCTCCCCCTGCTGCCATGGACCAAGCAGGCTCGGACGTTCCTCTGGCTGCTCCTTTAGGGCAACAGCGATCCAGCTGTGATCCCGAGGATGCCCTGGAGCCTGCATCAATCAGCCCACAAACAAGGCGGAGATTCAAGAGAGCTGAGCAAAGGGAGGCTTCCTTGATTAAGTTCAAGAAGTGGTGACCGGCCACACCTGTGTCTGGGCTATATAACTGCTTGGTCTGGAAGCTTTCCTTTGCTTGTGGCAAACTTTCTACAAGCCTCTTGTTGCCTGTTCCTTGCTTCCAGCACCTGGCTCCTGATACCTTGGATTGATCTCTTGGCTCCTGACCCCTGGATTTTGGACTCTGACTATGGCTATTACTTGTCGCTCAGGCTTAGGTAAATGGACTGCCTATGAGTAATTGTTTGCTTTGACTCCTCCTGATGGGACTTTGCTGTCTCTCCCTCTCCCTTCTCTGGGCTGGCTCGCTGCCCTGGTCTCTGCCCTTGACACATGCGAGCAGGCAGCTCGTGCAGAGCTGAAGGACCCTGGATGCGAGAGCCTCCCACCAGAGGCTGCTCACACGATCCCTGCACCCCAGTGCTGGAAAAAGATCAGGTGTGGAAAGGGCCTAGGTGACCTTCGGAAAGTCACATTCTCTTGGCAGAGGCAAAGGACCCTGAATTAATCTTACAACCCCCCCCCCGCAAACCCTGTGATAGGTTCACCTTAGGCTTGCCATAAGTCAGAAATGACTTGAAGGCACACAACAACAATGTGCTTCTGACAAGGAGCGGTCCTTTCTAGCCATCATGTTTCTCTCCTGTGAAAACAGACTTATGATGACACTAAGGCTAATGGCATTTTCTTGGCAAGATTTGTTGCCTTTGTCTTTCTCTGAGGTTGAGAGAATGTGACTTGCCTATAAGCAAATCTTTCTGAGGAAAAAAGTGAGATACAAATAAAGATACTACTATGACTAGTACTACTACTACCACCTATCTGAGGTCACCCAGTAGGTTTCCATGGCCATGCAGGGATTCAAACCCTGGTCTCCAGAGTCATAGGCCATTTCTGCCCTAGACTGTTATCGAGCTATTATTCCACTTTCAACATCCTATGGAATCCTGGGGTTTGCGGTTTAGGGAGGGGCCAGAGGGCCCCTTGCTAAACTGCAAACCTCAGGATTCCATAGGATGTTGAAAGTGGAATAATGGCCCCTCCCTAAACTGCAAACCCCAGGATTCCGTAGGATGTTGAAATGGAATAATAGCACTATAACAGTCTAGTGCGGAAGTCTGGATGGTTTGGACATGCACACGTACCTGCTGCTATGTCCCTTTTGCCAGGGACAAGGCAGCAGAGGGTGTTGGTGCAGAAGGACATAGCAGAAGGTGTTTGTGCAAACTCCAATTGCTCTGTAGTTTGCAAATGAGGGAGCAATTTTGGAATCCTCATGCACCACCACTACCATGTCCCTGTTGGTGCCACTGCTATCACTGTCTCGCAGCAGGGCTTTGTGTACCCCCTGTAAGGGCTCTGCAGTCCCCCACGGGGTCTCCAGGTTAAGAACCATTGGACTAGATCATCTAACCCCACACCTCCCTGAACACATCCAGTCTTCTCAGATATCAGAAGCTGAGTGGAGTTGGGCCAGGTAGGCTTAGAATCATTCCAACTCGAAACTCTGGAGAGCCACTGCCAGTCAGAGTTAACTAGATGGACTAATGGTGTGATTCAGTATAAGGCAGCTTTCTATGTTTCTATGGGATAGATGGGCAGATTTTGGACTTTCAACATTGGTTTTTTATTTTTTTAACTGTACCTTCAGATTAGGGATGTAAATCTTTGCTTATTTCATTCTGATATGCAAGAGCAACAACAAAAAGTTTTCTCCCTGCCAGTGAAATTACAAGAGCTTTTCTGCCCATTTTTTCAATGACGTTATCACATTTTGGGATTGTTTTGGTGAAAAACTTGTCTCAGTTTGTCAGGGACAGTCCCAATTAATCTTTTCTAGTCTCAATTTTTCATCTGCTTTAAAAAGATCCCAGTTTCTCTCTCCTCCTCTCACTTTTCCTTTTTCTTCTCAGCGCACTTCAATTGCTGCAAACTGAGTTTAAAGTGCAAAAGTAGATAGCACTCAATTAACTCAGCTGAGGGAGAAGAGAGGAGGAGGCAGAATCTGTAGACCCTGTAGACTCAATCAAAAGCAATTGTGTGTTCTTCCTCACTGATAACTTGCCATCTTGATCTACTCTGGTGTTGCTTGGCCATACATGCCCTGGTTTTCATATGTGAAATGTTGGAGAATATGTAATTGTATACTATGAAAGGGCTGCTAGAGATCTACTGGTAGATTCAGATCTAGCTTCTGTAACCCATGGAGTAGGATGTATTTCCCTAAAAGGTAGCAGACCTTGGGGTCCACCTGCAATGCCAACATCTCCTTAGAAATAGGGGAAATTGTAGCTCAAAGGAGGCCTGCTAGAGGAGAGTAGTGCCAGGATCTTTTCACTTGTGTACACCAATATTAACTGCAGAGATGACTTCAGTTACACGTCAAACAGAGTATTTCCTTGGGAATTAGCAAACACACAAGAAATCAGATACTGTTAGGAACTATACTAGGCTATCAGAAAATGAGGTGAGAAAAGTTGGATAGAGAGAAATCGGGTGGAAAGGATGATTATTACTAATCCTGAAGCAGAAGGTCGAAGTAGAGTGGCTTAGACAGTGTGTCTGAGGATAACACAAACAAATAGAGGACTGGACGTCACATATAACATTCAAAGTACTTCAATGTACTGGGGCTGGAGCTGGGGTTTAAATATCCTATTTCTTGCCTTGAAGGAGGTTGCATGGACAAAGTAGTAATGGCTTTACCTTGGGGTCAACAAAGGAGTCCAGAATGGGCTGATTTTCTTAACTTTAGGTGACAAAACATTGATGGGAGTCCTGACAATCTGTTAATGTTTAGTCAGGTAGTGTGAATAGGGAAAGTCTCTGTAGGATATGCTCACAGTAAAGGAGTTCAGCTGTAGCTTTGTCACTTAGAAGACATAACTGCCGACAAACACAGCAGCCACTAAGTGGAGCTGTGCAGACCAGCTTCACTTTGACAGTGGAAATAAAGTTTGTTGTTTTGCCTCATGAAGTCAGAGCTTTCAGTGAATATTACAGGGAGTTAAACTTCACAAAACAGAGAAGACATGGTGGGTGGGTGGGTGGGTGGGAGATGTCAGGATATTAAGAGGCCTTTCCCCTTCCTCTAGCACCTCACCATCAGCAATAAGAAGGTATTCAGCCTGCTCATGAGAAAGTTGTTAGAAGGAATATGGGTCCACATGCAAGTCTTGCCCTCAGAAATGTACCATCAGGTTTTTATTTACTTTTTTACTTTTTATTTTTCTTTTATCTTCTTGAATGCAAGAAGATGCTTTTGGACAGCAGGGCATTCTGTCTTACTGGCTTCTTGCAAACTGCTCACTGCAAGAACTGTGTCTAGAATCAATACCATAGATAAGGAAGTAAGAACAATTCTAAAACTGGCTGTTCTACCCTGCGGACATCCATTTGTCTGTGGGAAGGATGATACTTACATTACAATGGCCATAAAGACCCTGTTCTCTAGACCTTGCAACTTATGTTAAATAACTTTCACTCACATGCATTTTCTATCTGTTCATATAATGCTGAAAGCTCTATAAATATGCTGATTCTCCAAATAAAGATCATCCATCTGACCAGACTATTGCTATGCAGCTGAAAGCAGAGTGTGGAAAGATGTTTCCTCTTGGCCACAAGTAACTTTGTTTGTCTCCTCCCTATCCAGTTGCAGGGCTCAAACCAGCTCCACGGGCCCAAACCAGCTCCACAGGAAAGCGCATAGGTCTTAGCCCTTCCTGTTTAGTGGGGAAATTGAAATGGTGCAGCCCCAGGAGGTCCGTGTGGCTTCTCTCTTTTTTTAAAAAATGTATCTGACTGCAGCATTATCCTTATGCCATATCTATCTTGCCTATTGTTTGTTACTTTCTAGAAGAAAAATAGAAGGGAGAAGTATCAGTGGTTCCCCCTGACCTGCGACTTGGGTCCTCCCCCTTTTCAACTTTCCCCATTTTATCTTTATCAGCTTGGCTGAAGAACTTGCCAAGGCACCATAAAGCCAAGCAGAGCATGAGCTGTCAATTGCAAGCCATTGTCTTTGAGCTTTACATGCCTAATTTGTTTACCACCTCCACTGCTGCATCCCAGCAAACAATTAAGCATCTGCTGGGGTCAAAGGGCAAAGAACTTGCATCGAAATGACTGAAACAGCTCAGCTCTTCATTCAGCATCAGCTATGCTCGAACTTTGGAGATCAACGCTAACAAGGGGAGCACAACTACAATGGCTGTGTTTGAGGCACCTCAGTGGAAAATTAAGCCCGTTCGTAGAATTAATGCCATTAACATTTGGTAGTGAATTTATCGATGGCGTCAAGGTTTGTGCTGTTGACAAATTGTAAGGAAAAAGAATTCACGGGGGCTGGAGAGCTGGAGAGAATGACTTCCAATTAAGGGCATTTCAAATAGCATCAGTTCTTGGTGGTGGTGGGGACTTTAATTTTTCTTTCTTTATTTCTAGGATTGTACTATTCTGAAAGGTCAGCCTTCCTACCGAACTAATGTTTTCCACATATAAGACTCATGATGTCTAATGAGCATTTCATGCGGCTTCATTAGAGCATCTTCATGTAAACGAACAAGAATATTGTCTAGCTGAGCCTGATCTGGAGTTTCACTGTAGGTAGGAGGGAGGGGAAAAAAGTTTTGCAATTAAAGTTTTGACTAGTTCTTCAGTCTAGATATTGGTTAACATTTTAGTAGTGTCTTTTGCCTTCTTTTTGACATTAACACAGACTGGCTGCACTTTTAAGTTCTTAATGGTAGAGCATCTATCAGCCAAAGAAAAAGGAGTTGCAGGGAATTTGCTTCTTTGCATTGAGAGATGACCATCCAAACTTCACTAAGACTTCCAATAAAGGTTCTGGAGCCTATAATTGTGTATTAGCGCATGCTTCTGTGGCCATTTCTGCATTACACTGTTATAGTGCCATGATGCCACTGTCAACATCCTGTGGAATTCTGGAATTTGTAGTTTACTGAGGCCCAAGAGCTCTCTGACTGAGAAGTCTAAACGGCCCTCTTTAAACTGCAAAACCCAGGATTCCATAGTATGTTGAAAGTGGAATAATAGCATTATAACAGTGTAGTGCAGAAATGGCCTTTGATATTCCCTCCAACAGAGAATTCTAAATACTATACACAACTATGAATTCCTAGATACCTTTCATTCTACACAGTTATTGAATTATGATCCCACTTTGACTGCTATGGCTGCATCCTATGGAATCCTGGGATCTGCAGTTTGGTAAGACACTGGCCATTTCCACACGGGGTTTTTAAAATGGGGCAGAGAGTCCTCCACGGAGGACGTCTGCACCTGGGTCCAGACTGGGTCGGACCTACTTAATGTAGATCCGCACCCCAGCCCGCTCCGGAACGACCTCAAGTGGTGTCCAGCGTGCTTTTGAAAGACCACTAAAAACTGGTCTTTCAAAAGCATGGAGTGCACCACTGCGAGCCTGCTCCCTTATGCAGATTCGCAGGCTCGCATTGATGCGCACCTGCGATCTGCCAGGGGCGGGCTTTAGGCTGGCAAGCTTCACCAGTTGGTCGAGACCCTTGACCAAGCGGAAGCCGCCATTTTCGATGCCGGAGCAGCGCGGAGCAACGAGCACGCACGGCTCCGGAGCGGCGTGGACCAGACCGGGGAACCTTAAAGTCCGGTAAGTAGCGTCATGGGGCGATTCCCTCGTCCCGTGCGGAAATGACCACTATTGCTTTCTAGCTGAAAATGCTAAATGCCTCTCCCTAAACTGAAGATTCCAGGATTCTATAGGATGGAACCATAGTAATTAAAGTAGAATCATAGTTCTATAACTGTGTAGTGGGAAACAGCCTCTGGATTCCATAGGATTCATCTGTTGCAGAAAAACTAGAATCAGAGTAGTATAATTGTGTAGTATGAAAGAGTCCTCCCATAATTTCCAACCTAAAGTGGTCATTTGAATTTTTATTAGGAATCTGGAGAAATTAAATTTATTTTCAGATCAGCTTTTGAATCCTTTCATGAATATTTCAAGATTGTTCTGATTTCTATTTTCCTTTTATCTTTGGGGTATTTTAATTGCATTTTGCATGTATTTTGTGGGAAAGATTCTACCCTGGACAGGCAGTGGATGAATGTAAAATCAGAGATTAGAAAAGCTATTTTTGGACTGGAGAACCTCTGGGTGATTCTTGGAAATATAGTCCAAAAGATGGTATCTGTAAAGAAGTGTGACTTGGAAAGAACTATGCCTTGGATAGAAGTAAGTCTTCAAAATTAAAGAAGTATGTCTCAGAACTTTGTTGCAGTATGGAAATGTAGGTGAGATGTAAATCTATAAAGAGACAAGCTGGAAAACTCACATTAGGCTTTGGACTGCAGCCAGCAAAGAAATGTCATCTGTGACTGGCGAGAACATCTCTACTAACAAGGCCATTTCAAACCCTCCCCCTTTTCATTCCAAAGAAATGGACGTTATCCAGTGAACAATTCAGTGAGTATTATTACAGTATTTCTGATTAGCTTTGTTAAGCACATGTCTAGGACTGCAGTGTATGGAGCACTTCAGGGCCACTGGTTTTAATTGCAGCTCAGCAATAACGATCCATAAAAGACAAGGAGGAAGCCGGTTTTTCAGTTTGCATCTTGAATTGTGTTTTCTAACTTAGAGATTGTGTTGCTGATGGAAGGCTGCAAAAAATAAGATTTTTTTTTTCCTATTAGCTTTAGAATGATATGATCTTTTTTAAAAAGCTGTCTGTATCTAGGTGAGCAATTGTTAGGGGTGGGTAGGAAGCTTCCACAATCCCCCTGCCACACCCCTGTTTCCCAAATTCTAAATCTTTTTTTTTTCTGGCCCCAAACATATGCCACCCCATGGAGGGGCAATTTTACCACATTTTTGGCAATCTCTGTGCTGTTTCAGGCAGAGGAGAAGATTTCTTTGAAATGGGAAATCAGTCGTAGGATCATTGGATCACTTTCCCCTTCATTCACAGCTTTTTCCAGTTGCTACCGATGGCCTTCCTGCACCACACTGTTATAGTGCTATTATTCCACTTTCAACATCCTGTGGAATCCTGGGGTTTACAGTTTTGGGAGCAGCCTTTAGAATTCTCAGCCAGAGAGCTCTTTAGCCTCAGTAAATTACAAACCCCAGAATTCCACAGGATGTTGAAAGTGGAATAATAGCACTATAACATCGTAGGGCGGAAATGGCCTTAGTTCAAAGGACAACAGTAGTTTGCCCTCAATTAACTCAGCAGGAGGGAGTGGAAAGGAGGGGGCAGAACCTTGCCCTTCATAGTAGGCTTCCTTTTTGGTGGGGACAATCCTGATTCATCCTCTGTCACTCTACTTTTTCAGCTGCTTTCAAAGTGTCCCAGTTTTTCTGTCTCTTCCTCCCACTTTCTCCTATTGTCTTTAGCTTGCTTTGGTTCTTGCACACTGAGTTCAAAGGGCAAAAGTAGTTTGCGCTCAGTTAGCAGGTGGGAGAGGAAAAGATGAGGAAGAAATTTGTCCTTCCCAGTAGGCTCAGGCAAAAGCAAACTGCTGCAGCCTGTCCTAAATTGTCTGTTCTTCCTCGGTAACAATGTTTGCCATCTTGAACGCATTCAGTTGTTGCTCGGCCACATTGAGTCCTAGTTTTCATCTATGAAATGTTGTGAGGGCAGTATGCATGGATGTAGGAGCCACATTCCCCCCCACCACTGATGGAAAATACTACTACTGCTGCTAATAGTAGTAGCTTACGCTGGTCCAATTACCCAATAGTTCCTCAGACAAAGGCATTGCTTTCTGAAAATATCACTCTGTGATTGGCTGTCTGGTACACCTTATGCTAGGTCAGTTCTTAAAATCAGTTGATTGTGAAAACTCCCTTTGGTTTCTGCAACAATTATCCATGACGAATTTGGGAGGAACAAGGGCAGGGCTGCTACTCAGGAAAGATGGCTCCAAAGGCCTCTCTTTGGATCCCAGCTGATATTTTTGTTCGTTATGGAATACGGAGGGAACCAACCTGCCTGAAGGATTCGGCAGAAGGTTCTGAACGTATCCATCTGTGGCATTTAGTTTTGTTGTTTAAAAGAAGAAGCAGCCTGGCGAAAACCTGACTACATGTTTCATCTTGTCTGGATGCTGGCTATCACAGGATGGTATTTCAGAAGACAGGCCCCCTCCTCCTGCCTGTCTTCATTTAAGAGAACTAGCAGAGTATGCCCAGTTCTTTTACCATCTGTTTATATTCACAGCCACCTCTTCATATTGTGCCAAAGTTCTTTGGGCTTTCAGATAGCTGTCTGCTTGGATGCAGAAATGGGAGCGGGTATATTTGTATGCATAGTGCTCTCTCTCTGTGGGCTGGTGCATACTTGCACGTGGGTTACACCTTTCTCTCCTCACCTGGATTGCTGCTGCACTCTTAACAATTGTCATCTGAATTTGTGAACTGTAGCATTGTATCATTGGGGTCACATTCACCAAGGCATTTTTAATGAAATTGTCACTGGGTGTCCATTTGCTCATTCAAATGGTTCATGAGTGGAAATTTATTTGCTACATATAATCCTGATAGTTGCACTGAAGTGAAAAAAAAGGAAGTAAATACAGGTTTGCAACTTCATTTATACACATCGACTGAGATCCTGCATCGTAGGGCTATGATGTATAACTTTGCAACAAAGATTACAATGACAACATTTATTTGTATCTTGCTTTTCTCCCAAAAGTGGGACCCAAGGTACAGCTAAAAACATGCAAAAAGGTGAATAGTAAAATGGGATTAAACTTTTGACAATGTTAAGATGATCTGAAACTACACTTAAAAAGACAAAATACAGCTAAATGATAAAAAGCTATGAAAACAGCTCAGTCTAAAACAATATAGCACCCACAACAGGTTCTTTAAAAATGCCTTTTAAAAGATGGTCAGAGGCCATTTCCGCATGAGGCTGTTATAACGCTATGATTCCACTTTCAACATCCTATGGAATCCTGGGGTTTGCAGTTTCGGGAGGGGCCGGCCCCTCCTGAAACTGCAAACCCCAGGATTCCATAGGATGTTGAAAGTGGAATCATAGTGCTATAACAGCCTCGAGCAGAAATGGCTAGAGTAAAAAGGGTTTTGTCTGGCAGCAAAAGGCCAGCAGGGAAGGGACCACTGTGACCTGCTTGAGAAAGGAATTCCAGGGGCAGCCACCAAGAAGGTCTGCTTCCCTGTCCTCATCAGCTATGCTTGTGATGGGAATAAGAGAAGAACCTTTCCTGATGAACTCAGGACCTGGATGGGCTCCTATAAGGAGATACAGACTTCCAGATATCATGGACCTGAGCCATAAAAGGCTTTATATGACATCAGCAGTGCTTTAAATTGTGCCTGCAAGCAAACTGGCAACCAGTAGAGCTCTTTGAACAGGAGAGTAGTATCGTTCTTCTAACCTTCTCTGGTTAACACTCTAGCTGCAGCTGTTTGTATTAACTGAGGTTTCTAAACATTCTTCAAACACACTTGCATGTACATTATGGTAATCCAAATGGGATGTAACCAAGGCATGTACAACGGTGACCAGACCTGGTGTCTCAAGGAATGGGAGCAGTTGGTTCACAATCTTTAAATGTGCAAAAGCATTCCTGGCCACAACATAAACCTGGGCCTCCAGGCATGAAATCGTATCTAAAAATTGGATGCTTATGGCTGGGAAACATATGGCAAGCAGGGCTCTGGCTGTATGACTGGGCTAGGTCAGCATGGCCAGGTCATAAGGTCAAGAAGAGTTAAGCAAGAAAGCTAGGAGTAAAAAGATTTCCAGGCATCTTGCCAATGACCCAACATCTGAATACAATAGTCAAAGAAGCTGCTAGGTGCGGCAGGCAAACACTCCCACTGTGCGCATTTCTTGCTGAAACCTTCCCCATTCACATTACCTAACTAAGATATTAAGAAGCCATCAGGACTCCCTCAATGTTTTCTCCCCAACATAAGACATTTAGTCTGTTCTGAACCCCCTTTTTTTTTTACTCTGCCAGAGAACCATTAACACTCACCAATTCAGGGCAGGAAAAAGGGTATTTAGACTCTAGCTCCAACCCTGGCAATTCGTAGTACTTTGGACACAAGTTGTCATGTTACCGTGCATGCTGGCCCCCAGATTCCTGTGCTTCGTACTACCCTCAGATTGTTGTCTGAGTCACTCCACTTTGACCTTCTTCTGGACTTGAAAATATCACTGTCTGCACCAGAAATCTTTCTCTATCCAACCTTTCTTGCCTCTCACTTTGCTAACGTTGTATGGTTAGTGAGACTGCTTGATTTTTTTTTGGTGTGTCGTATTTTCTAATAAAAATACCCTGTTTAAATATTGAACTGGAGTCCTACAGTTATTACTGGTATACACAGGCGAAAAGCTCCTGCTGTTACCCCTCTCTCACAGGCCTCCTTTGAGGTATAATTCCCCCAGTCTCTAAGGAGATGCTGGAACTGCTGGTGGACTTCAAGGTTCTCCACCTTTTGGGGTAACAGCCCAATGGAGCACTGTGCAAGATGTCCTCTTGTGCAGTGGGGGCTCCCATTGTGCAACAGGATACGTTGTGCATGAGGACACATTGTGCATTGTGGCCATTGTGTAATGGCCACACATTAGGCTGCACTTGCACAATGGGCCCAATAATGTACCTATTTCTCTTCTGCCATCCTAAGAATATGAATGTGGGGCAATGGGGCAGTTCAACTTTACACAATTGTAAGTCCATTTACAATGGTGTAACTTCCCAGCAGCATGGCAGCTGTTACAGTATAATCAATGTTGATTGATCAATCAATCAATCAATCAATCAATCACCTTTCTCCAAATATGGGATCTAAGGTGATGTACAATCTTTTTTAAAAACACAATACAGCAAAAAAGCTCTTAATTGTCTTGTTGTTGTGTGCCTTCAAGTTGTTTCCAATTTCCCTAAGATGAACCTATCATGGAGTTTCTGGGGCTGAGAGTTTGAGCACATTTAAACTGGACTCTCAAATGTCAATCACCACCCCCAAAATAGGTTCAATAAACCAGACAGCTCCTTTAAAGTTTGAACTAAAACTTAGAGCAAAGTCACCTCTCTACTGACAGGGCTTGCAGCATAGCTTTGATTCCTTTCAAAATGACCACCAATGTGAACATGGGCTCTGTTAGGGGCCCTTGCCAGCCAAATCTGGTCCTTGGCACTGCTCCTCTTCCCAAAGAAGCAAAGAAAAATTGTGGAGAAGTATGAATTATACCCAGACTTTATTTTGGAATTCTTTTCTGAGATGTGGACTGTTTGGTCCACTTCTCAGGCCATTTCCTCACTAGACTGTTCTAGTGCTATTATTCTATTTTCAACATCCTATGGAATCCTGGGGTTTGCAGTTTAGGGAGAGAATGATTCCATAGGATGTTGAAAGTGGAATAATAGCACTAGAACAGTCTAATGTGGAAATGGCCCCAGTGAGGCTTCAAACTGGACCAGGTTGAGTGAGGTTGGCACACAGTTCTCCACTGAAACAAAAGTAAAGGTAGACTAACAAGCATCCCAGTGTACGTACGCCTTGCTGACTTTGCCCATCCGGTAGAATTTGTACAGAGTGCACAACTGCACATCATGGTCCATTGCTTTGCCTTGCATCAAGTTTCTCATTTAATAACTACACTCCATGAGCAACATTTCATTTAGTTCTAGACAAATAAGAAATAAAGAGGCTGCTACATGGAAGGGAGGGAAAGTTATGTTCCACCCACCTTGCATTCTCCTTTAATGCTTGGCAAAGCAATTGTTCTCAGAGGGCAAAAAAAAAAAAATAGTAGTGATATTGCATTAACAAGGGGGTGGGGAATATCTCGCTTGACAGTGCCTGGTTGTATCTAGGAGTGTGGAGCACGCAGAAAGCCCACTAAAAGGACAAGCTTCTTTTCAAGCACTGAGATTGCCGCTTGGCTGCCTTTACAAATGCTTGAGCTCTTTCCATATTTTAATGTGCTTGTTGCTGATGTAAGTATGTGATGCTGTTAGATTATCTTTCAGTCTTATGTAAAGAAGGTAAGTGTGGTGTAATTATTGTCGCTGTCACTTTGGAGCCTCCAGCAGTGATTGGCTGGGGCATCTTCATGTCATAATGTGATAGCATATGGAAAAATACCTCAGGCTGCTATTGGCTGACTTGCTGTGATGTCAGAGAAGGCCAGGGCAGGCAAACTACGTTGGAAGAGAGATAGAAAGTCATCATGCCTGGCACTTGCTGTTGTTGTTTACTGGTGGGGAAGGAAGGAAAGCAATTCAGACCATGGAGAAACAGATGGTCTCAGTTTGGTCTTGGGGGAAAGAAATAAAGGTGCACTTCCAAATGGAGTGTCCTCACTTTTTTCTGTCCCAGGAGCTCAGAGAAGCCAGATCCTCACAGTCTGAATTACCTCCCTGCTCTCTCCAAGGGTAAGCAATACAAGTAGGCATCCATCCCAGGACTTGATGGCTGCCAGGCAAAAGGAGGCCTTTAGAGAGAGTGCAAGGGCAAGCAACAACTTGCACTCCGACCAAAGCAGGACTTCGATGTGCGTAAGCTGCTCTTGCACATACATAAGTCACTAACAAGATGCCAACCTTAGTGTGTATAGGTTCCTGTATAATTTTTTCTGCTGTGAGGGGACCCCTTTGGCTGGTGTAAAGGTTTTTTTTTTTTAAATTAAAATGTTGAGATATCTGATCATGGACCTCCTGCCTTCTGTTGTAGTTTGGCACTGAGAAAAAAGCCTTCCTTGGCGAATGATGTCCATACTCTGATTTGGAGAGCAGATGTCAAGCCTAATACTCATGCAGTTACAGTAGCTTGCCTATTGCAAGTAGCCAGAAAGAAACAGATGGTAATAAAGAGATGTGGCCAAAGGATGGAAATAGGGAATCACAGAGAAAACATTTTTGGGTGTTCCTCACCCCCCCTCCCTAGTCTGACTTTTATTTTAGTCAGGGTGGGAATAGTGTAGCTCTCCAGATGTTGCTAGATTTCGAAACCCACAAATGTTGGGGCTAGCCAGCATAACCAGTGGTAAGGAAAGCTGGGAACTGCAATTATTACAGCTGTAATTTTCCCACTGCTGGTATAGAGAAATCCAGCTTCATCACACTGGAAACAAAGATCACACAGCAACATTTAATAAGGATTTCAACACTGACAACGATACATCATCTATAGAGCTGGCTCTGTGGAAAAATACATTTCTCCCTTCCGTGTTTCCAATTTTTCCAGTTTGTACATTCATGCAGTCATTAGAGCACATGTTATTTAACTATTGTTCCCACATCAAAGTCAAAGCACAGGCTTTGTTAATGGAATTCCTCTTTGGGATCATGTTTAGTCTATGAAACCCCTGACAAGCTCCAGTTTTTTTAATCCTCTTGTGTCTTCCCTGTGTCTAAGCTTCTCTACAGACAAGGTGGGACCTTTTTGTCCAGTGTGGAATATCTGCATTTAGTTCAAGGGTGTAGAAGCAACATTGTGCATGTGGTGCCATTTTACATGCAGATGTGGATTGTGCATAATGCACATTTCATGTGTGTGCACATTGTGTGTTTGGTTGTGCATTCAGCTGCACATTTGATGATTTGGTTCAGTTGTACAACAGTGCTTTTTAACACAAAAGCTACATAGCATAATTAATATGTAATTCCACGGGTGAAGATTTACTCTGTGCAACCCAAATGAGGGATCTCAGCCTATGTGTGGCAAAGAGTCTTGTCATGAGCCCTTCCCACATTGGTGTGCGCCCCCCCCCGCATTTCAGTTGTGTTTGGCAATAACAGTACTGGGTATCTGTTTTAATCTCCATAGTTCCCTAGAATACGAGCTGTACCTTTGTTCTCAGGCAATATCAGAATTTAAGACCGCAGTGGCTGTGTCTGGTGATCCAGGGCATTCTGGCAAATTAAAATGGGTCCCCATCACGGCTGTATCCAATTTAGCCTGTCGTTGGGTCTCCAGACACATAACCCTGGTGGCCCTGTTGGTGTGAGGTCGGCTTTGCCCTCCCTGCCATGTTTTTAGGTAGTTGTCTTGCTTTGATGCTTAAATGGGCATTATTGTGCTGTGAGAGGATGATGGGATTGGCTGAGAAACAGTGTGCTGGGAATGAGGGAATATTATTGTAACAATCTGTGGTAAGAATGAACAGAAGTGGCTGTTGGCAACTGGAGTGAGAATATGAGAAGAGGGGACAGAAGAGCTTAGGAGAAGAATTGTTATGATTAGCTATCGAATAGTAGGCTAGCGTGTGCTAATTTGAAATGTTACAGATTATGTGGTGCTGCTAATCCAATGCTTCTTTAGCCCTGGCAGTTGCCAAAGTGTGCAGATGTTTTCTTTGATGTCCCTGAATAAAGCTTTTGAAACCTCAAAGCATAATTACTTGGACACGGAGCTATCCTGTACATCACAGCTGGGATACTAAGACTCCAGCAACTATCTGAAGGTGCCAGTTGTTTGTCCCAGGCCTCTCGTAAAATTTTGCATAGCGGTCACTATTTAACCGCATCTTACTTATACTAGCAGTTTCACATGTTTGCTTCACAGAGTAAGAAGATGAAAACACCATAGTAGGAAAAGCCAGCTCCCTTCTCCATTTCTAATCAACCTCTTTCTCTTTCTCAAAGTCAGCAGTAAGATGCTTCGAGTATCACCTGGTGGCTTTTACGTCAGTAAGGTCAACTCCAAATTTTAGCTGGAACTTTAAAAGAGCTATCCAAAGTGCTGAGCCCTATTGCCAAAATTGATGAAGGACCTTGGATAGATCTTTAAAGACTGAAACCTAGGTCATTTCCTCAATAAACTGTTATAGTGCTATTATTCCACTTTCAATATCCTGTGGAATTCTGGGGTTTGTAGTTTACAGAGGCCAAAGAGCTCTCTGGCTGAGAATTCTAAATGCCCCTCCCTAAACTACAAACCCCAGGATTCCATAGGATGTTGGAAGTGGAATAATAGCACTATAACAGTGTAGTACAGAAAGGCCTCTACCTGACACAGAAGCCACATTACCAGCTCATGATGTTAACTCATAACACAATACTCATGGGAGTAATGAGGTCACAACAACATTGCTTTGTGAAACAACATAATGACTGGTAATGTTGTGATTATTTTGTTTGTCACAAGCAATGTTTGCTCATTGTTTCTAAAACACTGGATTTTGGAGCTCACTGGTGAGGAATTTTAAATATGTTTTTGTAAAAACATAAAAAATAAAAATAAAATAAAAGCCAGACCAATACATTGCTAATATGTTAGTCTTCCATGAGTGAGCAATGGTTAATGCTTTCCTTGGGGGTGTTGGGAAAGAGTAATGCCTGGCATTACTTTGAAAGATGAATGTTCCAAGCTTTTCCTATCCCTTTCAATTAGGAATGGACAAATCTGTCGGTTTTGGTTTCTCTCATATCCAGATTTCTTAAATCTCAAGTTCTTGCTGCTTAGTTCATCAAGAAATGTGGGATTTTTGGAACGTTCTTATAACAACCTAACAAAACAAAATTCTCAACCATCTGCACCAGGCAAATGCCACAGGAACATTATTGGAGGGGATCACATTGTATCTGCTTGCTATGTAGCTGCAAAAGATGAGGTGCCTCTCAAGAAAAAAAAAAGAAAAAAGGCAGGAACTGGGTACTCTTATGGGGGGGGGTTATGAGGGAATTGCTCCCCCAAATAAGAATTCTGTTCCATAAATGAAATTTCTCTTCGTTCCCCAAAATTCTAGCAGGGAGTGAGACACTGAAAATCATTAACACCTAGAGCTCTAATATTCGCTGTGTCCATGTTCCCTTGGTAACTTTGTCTGCCTGTTTTCTTTGGATACAGCAACTGTTGCCACGATTCCATGTCTCAGTCTACATTGCATAACTTTACACATAGTTAGGTATGTAGCAGAGATGCGAAGGAAGCCTCCTATTATATTGCGAAGAGCCAGCATAGTGTGATGGTTTGAGCATTGGAATATGACTCTGGAGACCAGGGTTTGATTTCTCCACCTGGCCATGGAAACCCGTGGGGTGACCTTGGGTGGGTCACACACTCTCAGCCCTAGAAAACTGTGTTAGTTTCACCTTAAGGTCACCAGAAGTCAGAAACAACTTGAAGACACACAACAACAGTGTATCAGGGCACAGGTAAGAGTGTCCCATTGTGCACTGGAAATGCCCAATGTACAGCAGTCCATTATGCATTGGTCCTGATGCACATCGACATCTATTGTCATTGGTCCCATCGTGCAGTGGCTCCCATGGGCAAGAAACATTTCTATGTAATAACCCCACTTGCTGAATATGGATGTTGCAAAAGTGCCCAGTTCTATTTCCCACAGACATTGGTCCAGTTACAAAATTGTACATCCCTGATTGAATTCTGGCCAGTATTTCTAAGTATTCAACTGAATTTTTAAGTTCCTGCAGTGCTAGAAATGCTCTCATTATCCTCTCCTTCCTTCTGCCCCCAAAGGTCCTTATACCTCTGTAAGGAACCCCAATTCAGCACCAGAGACATGCTTGAATATCTGGGAAATCAGACAGAGGTTAGAATCCTGTTCATGCTTCACACATGTATAAGTAGTTGTTGATATTTATTTATTTATACCTTGCCTTTCTCCTGATGGTGGGACTCAAGGTGGCTGACAAGATTAAAACAGAACAAATTAAAACGGAAAGTATAAAATTTAAAAAAGAATTAAACAATTTATAAACAATTTCCTGTTACAAATACTACTATCAAAAATATTAAATACGTTAAAAACATTAAAAGTATTTCACCTTAAAAGCGGCATGGCTTCAGAAGCCCACATCCAGTCTATTTAAAAAATCTGCTGCCTCAAAAATGTCTTCACCTGCCTTTGAAAGGACAGCAGGGATGAGGGCATACCGGCCTCTCCTGGGAGGGAATTCCAGAATCTGGGAGCAGCCACCAAGAAGGCCTTCTTCCTTGCTCCCACCAAATATATCTGAGATGGTGGTAGGACAGAGAGAAGGGCCTCTCTGGATGGTCCTGAAGTTCTACTGGGCTTGTAGAGGGAGATAAGGTCCTTCTAATAACCTGGACCCAAGCCAAGACCCTATAGAAGTGGTTGGACAATTTTTGGGGTGGTGGTGTGGTCACCCTGCATGGGAAAAGTGAAGAATAAAGGTTTTTCAGAACTCCTATGATCACCATTCTAAACTCAAAACATTAAGATGAATGTCTCATTGGTATTCTGGTTCTCCTACAGGTTTGCTCCTGCCCGCTTTCATCGCCTGAACAAAAACAATACATTAGTTCCAAATCTAGAAGTTGGTGACATGCAAATTATCAGCGAGGCACTTAGTAGCCATTTATAATTTCCCTTCCAAACTATTCCCAGTCATAATGGATCTCATTACAATAATGGCTCCTTTATTCCTTACGACTTGCTTGCTGTTACAGCACCTCTCTTTCAAAGTTAATTTTCAGAATCAAACATTTATAAAAGGAGAAGAATCGTGTGTGCACAAAGGCAAAGAATCAGCTGGGTCAAAGCATAATTAGTGGCAGCCCAGTAGAACCATTCAAATTAAACGTCTCCCCCCTCCCTTGAAATCTTTTAATTTCAGTTTGATTTAGTGGAATTCTGAACTCCCAGATAGTCAACACTGCCAATTATTCCAAAGACATCGTTATCTCCCTGTTTCTAATGAGGATGTCTAAATAGCAATCCTTTATTTTCTTCCTTTCCATCTCAGTGCTATAGAAATTTGCATATGTTACAACTGCCTTTTAGCTGAATAATCAGCCATGGTTGTGGCAGCTTTGGCCATTTCCACATGGGGTAAATAAAACGGTGCAGTGCGTCCTCCACAGAGGACTTCTGCACCTTGGAGTGGACTGGGTCCAGACTACTTACCGTAGATCTGCACCTCAGTCCGCTCCGGAACGACCCCAAGTGGTCCTTCATCTTGTTTTTGAAAGACCTGATTTTTCTGGTCTTTCAAAATGCCGGCGTGCGCCATTACATGCCTGCTCTCCAATGCAGATCCACAGGGTCGTACCAATGCGAGCCTGCGATCTGCGGAGGGCAGGCTTTAGGCTGGCGAGCTTCAGCGGTTGGTTGAGACCCATGACCAACCGGAAGCTGCCATTTTGGATGCCGGAGCGGTGCGGATCTACTACCACGCACTGCTCCTCCTCACCCCGGACCGGGCCGGACTCACAGAAGATCTGGTGAGTAGCATCAGGGAGCGATTCCCTTGCCACGTGCGGAAATGGTCTTTGTGGTCCTGGTTTTGACCAACTACCTGACTCACACCCTATTGTTGTATTTGCCATTTCCTTGGCCATTTCTGCACTACACTGTTATAGTGCTATTATTCTACTTTCAACATCCTGTGGAATCCTGGGGTTTGCAGTTTCGGGAGGGGCCTTTAGAATTCTCAGCCAGAGAGCTCTTGGGCCTCAGGAAACTACAAACCCCAGAATTCCACAAGATGTTGAAAGTGGAATAATAGCACTATAACAGTGTAGTGTAGAAATGGTCTCTGATTCAGTTGAACAGTTAGGCCATTTAGAAACTCAGTATTTAGAAATACATCCAAAGAAAATGGGCAGACAAAGTTACCAAGAGCACGCAAACAGCAAATATTCTGTCTTACACTCTGCAATGCTAGAAATTTGGGAAACAAAGGAAACTGTAATTTGGCAGCAGAATTCTTATTTGTGGTCAATTCCCATATTTTGCCCTGTGTAGGTATACTCTGAGGCCCTTTTCGCATGGCGTTCGTCATGCGAAAGGGCCTCTGGAGTGTCGTGCAATTGCGAGGAGCGTTTCAGACAACGTCCTCACAATCGCGTGATGCTGCCGGGGCCGGCAGGCGCCGATCGCGCACGATATCGTTTTCAGCTTTTAGCTGAAAATGGTGCATGATCGCGCATCGCTCCAGGGCCCTACATGCACTTACCTTGTGTGCGGAGCTCCGGAGCTGCGGCCCTCGCGCTTCCTCCCCCCGCGCAGCCTGGGAAAATATCCGGCCGTGCTGTGGAAGGAAGAGACACAGCCATCATGTTGCCTATCGGCTGGCCGGCCCCTTCCGCAGAGCAGAAGCAGCGGGGACGCGAGAGCCTCATGGAAGAGGCTGCTCACGTGATCCCCATGCGACTGCGCCAGAAGCAGGTAAGTTGCGGAAAGGGCCTGAGTTTCACAAGAGTAGACCCATTTACTGAACTGGATTTAGCAATGTGTTGACTCACCATTCAACAGTGGGTTTACCCTAGCTGGGATAGAGCAAGAGTATTTCAGTCACAAATTGTTGTCATTCATCTAGACAATGTTTAAAAAGTAGCTCCTTCTGTTACTTGCAGGACAGTTATATTTTTTTTATATACTTGCAGAAGTTATATTTATTTAACTACAACTCCCAGAAACTGCTCCACGAGCATGCTGAAAGCTCACAAGTATTTTTTCCAAGCCGTGAGCCATTTCCGCACTAGGCTGTTATAGTGCAATTATTCCATTTTCAACATCCTTAAACTGCAAACTCCAGGATTCCATAGGATGTTGAAAGTGGAATAATAGCACTATAACAGTCTAGTGCGGAAATGTCCCTACTTACTTCTTACATTCCTTCCTACTTTTCTATTACTTAAAACCTCCCACTTACTATTGATAAAAGGATGGCAAAAACTTGAAATGTTCCATCCCAAATACCTCTAAAGTGTTTTAACTAGGAAGGTTACTAAAAAAGGAATAAAATGTTACTTGTTACACCCCTCCCTCTGATTATAACATCTTTCCCATTCAAGGCATTATTTTGAAATGGAATATCATTTCACCTTTATTACAACGTGGTTACTTATTACTGGTAATTACATTATTTGTACCTCATTACTTCCAAACTCCGGACTTCTGTAGATTTCTCTAGATTTGTGTAATATCCCTGAGTTGCATTTCCCCACTTGTATACTATTCAGAAATATGTTGCCTTTGGATATGTAGGTTCCTTTTACGGTTGAGCCAAAATTGCTTTCTCATTTTGTCACTTGGCTACTCTTTTCACCAGCTAGGAAAGAGACCCACCCTCAGATACTATGTCAATTCACTATGGTGGCAACTTCACTCTGCACTGATGATCAATACTGTTTTTCCTCCCATGCCTAAAAATGCCATAGTGGCATTTGGCTTTCCATGGGTATCTCAGAACCAATGAATTTTGACTCCCAAGGTGATGTCTAAAGCCAAACTGGAGTGACGCTGCTGTTCCTTATGGAGAAGAAAAAGGGAGGGAAATATTAATACCAAATATTGCTAGCTGAACCACATACAGATGTGTAGGATTTTTTTTTAAAAAAAGTGAGTGCACGAGAGACTTTCATGAAACTGATCATACTAAGCCCCTCTTCTAAGAAAAAAAAAAGGCTTGAGAGAATTTTTGCTGCATCCCTAGCTGTCACTTTCACAATTTTATAGGTTTTGTATTGGTTTTATTGTGTGTGCATTGTTCTTGGAGCTCTATTCTTGAGCTGTGTTACAGAACACTAGTTTTTATACACATTTAAAATGCGACTTCTCCTCACTCTCCCTCACTGCATGGCAAAAGATACAGAAGAAATTTAGGAGAATGGTTATTCCTTTTGATAGGGATTTTATTCCTTCCTTTATATACACCTTCCTTCATCCACAACCAGTACTGTGTTAACCTTCATAATGGGTAGGATTTATGGGAGTGTATATTGAATTGGAGGCCCAGTATGGTATAGTAGTTTGAAGGTTGGATTATGACCCTGGAAACCAGGGTTTGATTCCCCACTCAGCCATGGAAACCCATTGGGTGACCTCAGGTGGGTCACGCACTCTCAGCCCCTGAAAACTCTGTGATAGGGTCCTGAGCCTTGCGGTCACCATAAGTCAAAAATGATTTGAAAGCACAAAACTACCACAGCAACAACAACAATGTTGAATTGAGTGTAAAATATTTGTGGGTATTTCGAACAACCTGGACAATATAAATAATGTTTCATAGTTTTCTCTCATACACTGTGCCTCACAACCAAGGATGCTCATAATTTAGAAACCTTAAATATTGTGACTATTTGCAAATTTCTTCCCTTGATATGAAATCACTGGGCCTTTCCACACTCCGCTGTAATAGTGCTATTATTCCATTTTCAACATCCTGTTGAATTCTGGAATTTGTAGTTTACTGAGACCAAAGAGCTCTCTGCCTGAGAATTCTACATGCCCCTCCCTAAACTACAAACCCCAGGATTCCACAGGATGTTGAAAGTGGAATAATAGCACTATAACAATGGAGTGCAGACAGGCCCACAGACTCACTGTGTCAGATAAGGCAGTAGGTCAAGAATATTATGACTGGATTAGTAAAAAGCAAAGTGTGGTTGACTGGGCATGCATTTAAGCCAATTGTGGATATATTGATGGTCCACTAAGGCAATGGACCACTAGAAGGTCCTGCTGCAAAGATCCACAAACCTGGAACTGCTTTTGCCTTTGGATGTACAGAGAATATCTATAGGGTAGAAAGGCAGACTAGAATCTAATGGGGACTGAATGTTTGAGTGGTTCTCATGTTTAAAAGTGTCATGCAACTAGACAACTAGCATGCCAGGGAAAAAGCTTCTCACTGACTTATTAGCTTTCTATTTGCACAGATGTTTTTAGTGTGACTATTGAAGCTGTTCCTACTGCCTGGAAGGGAATAAATTCAAACAAAAGCAACCTCATGCTATTTTGCTGATTTTGAGGCTCGGCTTTGAGGATGTTGGGTTCCCATTTTGAAGGCCTTTTTGATGATTGCTGACACATTTTTTCATTCCTTTGCAAAGAAGCCCAACATCCCTTTCTCTTAAATGTGAAGTGAACATGTGGTGGTAATAATACACACTACTGCACATCTTTTGACTCCATCTGTAAATGCCTTGCTGTTGACACAATACATTGGATGTGCTGCATATTTTGCAAATTGTTACACCGACACAGATACAGTATAAGACACGTGGGACTTCATTTCCAAGCTACTGTAAGTACTTGGAGTCTACAAGCCATGAAACTGCTGCCATTCCAAGCCTGACTCAACCAATTTGGCTGAGGTTTTGCATATCAAAATACTGCAGAGACCTGAGACAGATAAAGAGGCCTGTGCAGCATTTTTTTTAATGGTTAACTCTTTATAGAGATGACAAAGAAAACAAAGTACTTTTTATAAGTATGTGCATGGCAGGAAGGATCTGTATGTTCTCCAATGATCATTTTATTATTAAAGCAGTGGAGGGTATGCAGTAAGAAAGATTTTCTAAAACCTTCCCTCTCAATTTCACTTGTTTCTTACCAAGTTGCTGACATTTAGAGCCCTGTCTGGCTGCAACATTGGTGTCACTGGTTTCGAAAACAACACTTACCCAATTGAGTTTGAACAGGTGATGACATCCCAGATGGCAAACAAGGCCAGTTCAGAGTGAGAGCAGTGCTTCCTATCCAGGCATTGGCTTTACTCTGAATTAGCCTTTCTTCAGCTTCCTCTATGGCACTGTTATTCATATCACCAAATTTGGGGGGTGATGCAACAGCATTCCTGCTTCTAAGAAAAAGGCCGTCATGTGTTGGCTAACTAGTTTACTCCCAAGAAACACTCAGAAGTTAGCAGCAGCATTTATTGATGTACTAGTGCATAGCAGCTAAGACAGTTGCTAGAGCTGAGGTACATTGGTAAACAATCAGGTTATATAGAAGCATATACTTTTGGAATCAAACGTTTCGATTGGTGTGGACACAAGTGTCCTCCCCTTTCCCAAACCACAAACAGTTCCTGGGGAAGTAGGATTTTACATACTTTGATCTTGAAAACCTAAAATCCTCCCAGGTGTTCTCATCTGCCGTTCAAGCTATTTTAACAATGTCTTCCTGGGATTGCACCATTTCCGTCCTTGATGTTTCCTGTTAACACTCACCAGATGTCCACAAGTATACAACTTCCCACCTAAAGCCTTTGTTCCCCAAGCTGGATTTTCCCCACCACTGAAATGGAATACATTGTTGTTGGCCATTTGATGTTCAATACATTACAAGCAGCATTTAGTGTTGGTCACGTTGCAACTACAAAGCCATCTATCTCTAAAGTCCAGCTAATCAAAGGGCAAAAATACTTTGATGGCTAAGCAAAGGGTAATATACTTTCATGCCAGGGCTGAATCTCTGGCAAAGAGTTATGTTCCAACCCATGCTCAAAATGGCACTGATGCTGAAGCCGGTTGAGGCTGCCTTGAAGGGAGGATACTGTCAACATCTGAACGTTATGGGTGGGGACAGAAATGAAGGTTGCCTGAATATATAGTTGGCAGCAGGTGGTGGGAATCTTCGGTGCTGCACACATTTTGGACTGCAGTTCTCTGAAGCTCCAGACAGGATGGGGTTATGTGGTAATATGGTAAGCAATCATAGCAGCTGTAATCCAGAACATTTGTATATCCAAAGCTTTTCTCAAACCCATTGGATGGGGTGGAACGGAAACAAATCCTGTTGGTACTTTACAAGTGTGTAAGTTTTCCTATGGAAAAAGTTGGATATTTTTGTTTGATGCAGAATAGCCATACTCACTTCGATGCTGAGGAAGTGGAGTTACTTCTGGGGCACCTTTGGCCATGGTTGCACATTGCATATGTCTGTGCATTTCTGTTGTACATAGGTGCATATGTCTGTGCATCGCACAAAATGCACATTGTGTGTTGTGTATCCATGTGTATTTGGTTATGCATCCAAAGTGTAATGGTGCAGTTTCTGAAGGATACAATGTTGTGCATCTACTGTGTAAATCCTTGAATGGGAGGCTACTTGGTATAGGATCTCAGCTTTACGCAGAATGTTCCATAAAAATGTTTTAAATTGGAGGATGCATTTTTGCAAGGGGAGGACATATTGCTTCTTAATATGTAGATATAGTGTGTGTTTGTGCGTGTGTTGTGTAACTGAAAGAAAGAGCACGAGAGAGGGGAATGAATACCAATCAGCTTGTATGTTACTGGCTTGTTATGAAGCAAAACTGGAGGGGGGACAATATTTTTCTGTTTCATAGATGTAAACGAGGTTGATTAAAATTATCTCCCCATCTGGGGGCAATCTATAGTTATGCTTTTATTTGCCACATTAGAAGAGAAATGCACTCTGTACATACTCAGCAAAACTGTGTCATTTGCACATTAAAGACAACAACAGTAACAGCAACCTGTTTTCATTACAACCAGGGTGACTCATGTTCCAACACCAAAAGTCACTCTGTGCTCCAAAACCTCAAAAGAACCACCTTTTACTCTGTTCTCCTGCAGAAATATACATAATTGGAACATTTAACAAAACAAAAACAAAAACAAACAAACAAAAAAATCTTTCACATTTTACACAAAAGTTACAGGCTGTGGCAGACCGACATATATCAGTCTGGGATGCAATCTAATGGATTCAGGATATTCAGAAAAATCCCTTTCTCTGATTTGTACTTCCCTGTCTGCCTCTGTATCTAACCTTGACAGGTATTCCCTACTGTATGGAGGAAAAGCGCTAGATGGAAAACACGTGTGGTAGGGAAAGGGAGAAACCTGGGTATGGCTAAATAAAGGGATGAAGGAAGGCAAGAGAAGTAGAATGCCTCTGTCACAGAACCATACCCCTAAATTCTCTCTCTTTCCTGCTGTGTGATATGTGTCTCAGAGTGAGCTGCTCCCCCTCCTGCTCTCCCCACCCCCCTCACAAGCTGGAGGGCCAGAAGGTGGGGTGGTGCCTTAGGATAATGACAGCAGAAGGCAAAGGAAGCAGACAGCTGGCGTGCCCTGCCCCAGTATGCTTCCCAGAAAACAGCAAGGAACATTCGGAAGAGGTGATGGCTGAACGGCTCACTTCGCAGCAAAAGGGAAGATTAAAAGTAAAATTAGTTAATAGCATCTTGCTTGCTTCAAAGCCTCACGGTCCAAATCTTCTCACCATTCTCCCTTCTCCGCGTGTTCCTCCTCCTTCTTCCCTCCCCCTCCCCCCTCAATGCCATGTGCCTCCTCCAAGCATTGGCCAAGGTTTTCAGAAGTCACAGGAGCTTCTGCAGGGAAGCAAGAGCAGGGTTTCATTCTAACTTTCTTTGCTACTATTGCGAGCAGTGCAACGTGATGAAATATTTACTTGCACTTATTGGATAATAGGTAAGTTGCTATATTCTGAGTTGGCCAGCTACTACATTCTGCCAGAAAATGGGAGAACAAGCATTCTCTAAATCAAGAATACAATGAGCATTACAACAGATAGGGTATTATATTACCTACGCAGCCCTTTCCACAGATGCAGGGAAGCCATGGCAAAGAACAAAGTGACCAGACAGGGGAGCAAATCTCATTATTAGTGCAGGAGTCACACAATTTCTGCAATGTATAATGCATTCTGCATTCTAATCTAATTCTGCTTTCTGTAGGGAGTGAAGCAAAGAAGAAACCGTACAAACTGCTCCCTCACTCATGTGCCAACTCTTTGTCAGAGAACAATTCAATCCAATTATTGCTATTTGCCATAGGTCATTGTAAACAACCACCACCAACAACAAAAATACGATGGGATACAATGCAATGAAAAGTTCATTGACACATGGGTAAAGCATAAAGAAATTACAAACCATAGAAAAACCATACAGTTTAACATTGCATCTAAACACTGTGTGATTTTACCAGGTCAAGCCTTTTCAAGCAATGAAATTTCCTTGCAATCTGATGCCAGCAACTTTCTTTGCTACTATTGCAAGCAGTGCAACCTGATGAAATATTTACTCACGGTTATTGGATAATAGATAAGTTACAATATTCTGAGTTGGCCAGCTTCTACATTGCGTTAGAAAATGGGAGAACAAGCAGTCTGCGAATCAAGAATACCATGAGCATGACAATAGGTGGGGTACTATATCTCCTATACAGTCTTTTCCACAGATGCACAATTTGTTGGTTGCAGGGATATACTTACCCTCCAAGTAGTCAGATGGCATTTCTTGAAATCTTAGGGTCTTTTTACAGTACACAGTTATAGCACTATGATTCTACTTTAACTGCCATGGCAACAGCCTATGGAATCCTGGGGCTTGTGTTTTGGTGAGGCATGAGAGCTCTTCCTAAACTGCAGATCACAGGATTTCATTATTATTGTGTGCTTTCAAGTCAACTTCATTTTATGGTGACCTTTTCATAGGGTTTTCTTGACAAGACTTGTCAGAGGAAGTTTGCCATTGCCTTCCTTTTAGGTTGAGAAAGCATGACTTGCCCAAGATTGCCCAGTGGGTTTCAATGGATGAATAGGGATTCGAACCCTAGTCTCCCAGACTCCTGGTTCAACACTCAAACCATTATACCTCTCTTTAAAGGATGAAAATCCTAATATCTATTACTGGTTGTTACATGCCTTCTATGCCAACTTATGGCCACTCTATCATACTGTTTTCTTGGCAAGATATATTCAGAGCAGATTGGTCATTGACTTCCTCTATGGGTGAAACTATATGGCTTGCTTAAGGTCATCCAGTGGATTTCTGTGACTGAACAAGGATACAAGCAGTGGATTCCTAGTCCAGTGGTTCTTAACTTCTTTTTTTTTTATGGAGGACTCCCTATAAACATAATTTGTTGCTGGGGACCCCCAAGACTTAACTCAAGGCTTAAATATTTACATTTGGATTTAAATATTTGAATATTTATTTAAATATTCAAGTATTTACTTATTTTTTAATGGCATATGGAGACTGGGATTCAAACCCCCACTCAGACACTGGGAGATGTTGGGCAAGTCACAGTCTGTCAGCCAACGAGGAAGGCAAAGGCAAGCTCCCTCTGAAGAAATTTTGTCAACCCTCTCCCTCCGTGATAGGCTCACCCTAGGTTTGCCATAAGTCAGAAGTGACTTGAAGGCACACAACAACAAAGTGCCACTGACATAGAGGTTCTTTCTAGCCATAATTTCTCTCAATCTTGAAAACTGACTCATGGTGCCCCTAATGCAACCCTGTCAAGAGGGTTTTCTTGAAAAGATTTGTTGCCTTTGCCTTTCTCTGAGGCTGAGAGAACATGACTTGCCTGAAGTCACCCAGTGGGTTTCTATGGCTGAGTGAGGATTCAAACCCTGGTCTCCAAAGTCATAGTTTGGGCATATGCACATGCCTGCAGCTGTGTCCCTTTTGTCAGAGATGCAGCAGTGTGTGTGTGTGTGTGTGCGCGTGTGTGCGCACGGATGCTGAAACTTCTCCCTCATTTGCAAATGAGGGAGCAGTTTGGGTGCACACATACCAGCTGCCATGTCTCTCACTGCCCACACCCCTGCTTCTGTGTCCCTGATGAAAGGGAGATGGCAGCAGGTGTGTGCGCGCACCCAAACTGCTCCCTCATTTGCAAATGGGGAAGCAGTTTTGGCACCCGCACCCCATCCTACTGCTGTGTCCCTGTTGCTGCTGCTGCTGTTGGCATCCAGCAGTAGGGTTTCATGGACCCCTGGACCCCAGGTTAAGAATCACTGTCCAAGTCTGTCCTATCTCAGTCCTGGCACAGCTGATAAAACAAACAAAACAAACTGAATAACTCCCAGCTCATTACTTACTTCCGGGCAGGAAGCGCAGAGTTATAAATAAAGTCCAACAGGGTTGCAAGGCAAGGGAGTGTCCAAGGTCAAGCAGAGCATTCATCAAGGTATCCAGCAGGGTAGAAGGTCAGATAAGCTCTGACAACTCCTGGAGGGGAAGGACATCAGCTATATAGGTTTGAAGCCTAGTGCAGCTGTGGCTTGATTAACTGTTACTGGTTATAATTTTTTTTTCTTTTTCAAATAGATTTATTTATAACATAGCATGATAGAACATAATAAGTTAGATATACATATAACATATATGAAAAGCACATCTCAAATAAGGAGAAAGAAAAAGGAAAAAAACATATGTAAAGGAAAAGAGAAGAAACAAAAAAACAAGAAGAGTATGAAAAAGAAAATAGTAGAAAGAAAAGAACAGGTGGAGAAAAGAAATATGGATTATAAAATATAAGTTTAGGACTTCTTGTCTATCCCTAATTAGAATTATTCTCTGTTTTATTAACCCAAAACCGTGTAATACCCAAGATTTCCATTTGATCCTGCTGTAAAGTTCTTAACCTCCTATTGTTAATCTTATTCTTACTTTTTTCACTAATTAATCTTATTTTTCTAGTTCTATTTTATTTCTATATAATATTACATTCTTTCATTCTAATATAGTATCACACCATATCTGCTTAAGAAAATTCTTAATTGGTAACCACTCTTTTAATACTCTGTCTGTTTTCCCTTTAATTCGTCATGACAGTACATTGCCAGTTATAAATTCTGAGAGATCGACGCTGGGTCTGTTTTTGCTGTCTGCGCTCTGCAAAGGTGGGTAGAAGTAAGTGCTCAGCAGGACTCTCTGCTGGAACTGGCACTGCCCCCTGTTCTGTTTGTGGCACTGTAACCTCTTCCTGTACAACAGGTCCTGGCATGCCCCCTGTTTCAGACTCTGAGTCAGGGTCCACGTTCTGGAAGCCAGGCATGACAAAGACCAACATTCAGAGCATTGCACCATGCTGTGACATGCACATGTATAATCCAAATATATCTAGAGGCGGATTGACATATTTTTGGGTGCTGAAGGGCTTGGCTATGGGAATTGTCATGATGTGCTTCTGCACTTCAAAATGTCTCACTGCAGGACTGTTTTCAGGGGTCAATCTGCAGTGATGTATTTAAGTCTTTTACTCCGAGTCTCAAGTCAAGTCGCATGTCTCTACCTTCAAGTTTCAAGTCAAATCTCAAGTCCTTGAAGATAGTTTCAAGTCAGGTCTCAAGTCTGGGAGCCAACTATATGCCCCAACCTAAATTCCAGAATTTCTGGACAAAATTGAATGAATCAGTTTTAACAATTTAAGCAGAGTTGTGATTTTGCCATCTACAGCTTCAGAAGTAGGGACAGTTGCGTAGGGACGTGGGGGCGGGGGGGGGCGATTGGCCCTGGGTGGCAATGTTTTGGGGGCATCCCAGCCCATAGCTACACCCTCACGCACAGTAGCCATGCCCCTCACGCCGTAGCCCCTTCCCTCCCACCCCCCTCCATGCACTCCAAGCTCCACCGCTGTGTGGGGAGTAGGATCCTTCTTCCCATTTCAGAAGCTGAAGGGTTTTTCAGAAGTGGGGCATAAGATCCTTCTTACTCCCCATTACTGAAGCTTCAAAAGCTTTAGATGGAAGGATCCTTCCTCCTCAAGCCTGTTGCCTAATATATTTGCTGTTGCCCTCTGAGACATGCACCCTGTGATTTGGGCCGAGTCTTGCCTTCTGCTCTTAGGAAAATTTTTAGAAGGCTCCTCCAATATGCAGCAGGGACAGGCTGAGCAGACCTCAAGCCAACTGCCTAACCCGGTTACTGTTCCCCTCTGAGAAATGCGTCCACACTGTGGGCTTGAGAAAGATTGTCATGTGGCCAGTAGGCAAAAAGAAATGGACGTATTGCTCAAAGTCGTAAAATTTTTGGATGAACGCATCATGTTACTGAACCAAGGGCAGCAAGTCAGTTACTAAAAATATACAAGTCTTGAGTCAAGTCAGTGCCTCATTTATTGCTGTGTCGAGTTCGAGTCGAGTCACTGCAACAACTTAAGTCTGACTTGAGTCCAAGTCAGGTGACTTGAGTCTACACCACTGTCAATCTGTAATGTTTGGGGCCAAATGTGAACCAACCTGTGGCATGGATTACTGAAAGACTATGGCCATATTCCGTATCAGCTAGTTTAAATATTCTTAACAACAATCATGACTGAATAGTGATTGTGAATACAGGACGGTTACCTAGATTGACTCATCCATAACTGTCTCATATTCATAATCGCTACTTAGTCACAATTGTGGTATTATTGACATGATCATAACTCCCATCCACCTACTTAATTGGGCATCAGCTGCATTGGGAGAAGGAAGTCCATTCTGCTGGTGATCAGAGCATGGTTGAATGATGTTTCCATCAGGTTTGGTGGGAGACTGGGCCAGGAGAAGTTACCGAACTAAGTATGTAATACAGAATTCCAACAGTTGTTAAAAAAAAAAATCTTAAATTGTAGTTGTGTTTGCAATATTCATTTACAATTAGCAGCACAGAACGCAGAAAGAGGTAGAATAATTTAATTGAGCTATTAACTAAGCTAACTTGATATTAACTAAGTAGCTGATTTATTTATTTATTCATTATATTTATATGATATCTTTTCTCCCAAAATGGGATGCAAAAATACAGAATTCTTCTTTCAACCTGAGATATAAATCTTTGTTAAATGTCGTCATCATATGATGGCCATTTCCCCACTAGACTGTTATAGTGCTATTATTCCACTTTCAACATCCTATGGAATTCTGGGATTTGCTTCAAAGGCCCCTCCCTAAACTGCAAACCCCAGGATTCCATAAGACGTTGAAAGTGGAATAATAGCACTATAACAGTCTAGTGAGGAAATGGCCTATAATGGATTTCATTTATTCACTCACCATTAGGTGAGGTAACGAGAGATTTTGCACTTTTTTTTTTTTTGCACATTGAACCTTTTTTGGGAAAAATTTATTTGCACACAAAAAGGTTTTTCACACACACACACACACACACAAAACTGGGATCTTCTCAAATCTGCAATAACAACAGTTCACTGCAATTGATCATTTTCTCACCGAAATATCTTAGGGCATTGAAAGACCTTTTCTTGATGAGGATAACAAAATTAGTCAATGTTCTTTATATTCTTAGTTTAGATTCTTTTTTTTTTTTAATTATAATGAAAATGCATGCAAAAGATTCTAAAATCCTATCCACGCTGGTAATAGCAAACTGCAAACACCATATATATTTGAGACATTGCAGAAAACATCTTTAAAATTTCAGTTTCACAGTTGGACTCAAGCTGAGCCACTAGCCCTAATGCTCCCTAACAGAGAATCCTAAAGGTTTCACCATACTACAGATGCCAAAGATCCATAGGATGAAGCCGGGGCAATCCAAACAGTATCAAACTGCTGTCTGGGTACTATAGATACAGTTTAGAGAAATAAGGTGTATCTTTATAGTGAAGGTTAGGTCTTTTCAATCATGCCATATGTGTCCTCTCATTTTCCCAGTTACAGTATGCACTACAGAAGACAGGCTGGAAGTTCAGGGTTTTTCTGTCCCCCAACCTCCGGCTGTCTTTCTTTTGTCGTCTAATCCAGAGCTTGGAAAAGTTACTTTACACATTACAAATCCTGGAATCCCCCTGCCAGTGTGGTCAAAGAGAACAAAGGATTCTGAAATACACACACACACACACACACACACACACACACAGTGCTCCACTGGTGTTTTCTTCTCTGTGTCAAAGACGGTGGTGGTGCGGGTGATGCTGGGGAGTACTTTAATGATGGAAAGTTATTTAGTGCAGCATGGAGTTAATTGCTTCTAATCACTGCTTACATCCATCTGGTTTTATGGTAGACAACAAACCTCTTCATTGGATTTGCTCATTAGGCATATTGTAAATCACAGAAATACTCTGGCGTTTCACATATTGTGATCCTATTAGTCAGGTTGCGTTTCTTGTGTAGCCGTGAAAACAAAGCAACGGCGTCCTCACTACTGGGATGTGGTCCGACTGAGCTCATTTTGTTTCTTTGTTTGTTTAGGGAGGCCAAAGAAAACCCTACTTTTTAGTCTGCATCCTGGACCATCCTCCAAGTTCATTATCATCTCGGTTCAAGGTTGAATGAGAGCAAGGTAGAGAAGGATAATTATTTGCATCGTCTATCGCTTCATCTCGCTAATGTCAATCTGTACTAAAGTGTTTGCATGGCTTCCTCTATACCAGTTTCTGCTAAGCATAGAGGGCTCTCTCTATTATGCTTTCACTCCTAAATTCAGATTTTTTTTTAAAATCCTCAAGTTCTTTCTATCCTGCATGAAAAGAATTTGGCAAAGTTGGCAAAAGGATCAAAACTAAAGTGAATCAGAATTCTCCCCCATTTGCATTGGATAAGTGGCTTCCAAAAATGGTGCATCTTAGGTTAGCTTGCATAAAAACAGCAGAAATTACTGTAAAATATGCAAATAGGATGAAACAAATTTGGAACTGCAAAAATATAACACTGAGAGAAAGCAAAACTGACCATTGTTTCTAGTCCTATTCCCCAGTATTATAGGAAGTCTTCACCCAGGGCTTTCTATGTCCTGTATAAATAAGAAAGGGCAAACAAAAACTGTTTTGGAAAGAAATTTCTATCCTGGCCATTGTTTTCTTTTTCTTTTCTTTTTAAGAGAAAGTTTGTAGCCCTTGCCCTTACAGTGTAATGGATAGAAATCTATAAGATGGAACCTAAGTTTTCCAGGGAAGCCCTTAAGCCTGATCCAGTAAATCAAGTTGACAGTCTACCTAAGAAGCAAGCATGTGAGGAGCTACAGCTCAGTGACTGAGCTCATATTGCAATGCAAATGTCCCAGCCAAAATATCCCTAGCATCTCCTTTTCAATGGCTTTCAGACAGTAGGAGCTGTCTTTAACTTGTGGCTGGTTCAAAGTGGATTATCCTGGGCCAGATGGACACTGGGCTGGAATCAGGAGCTGACTTCAGGAGGTACACACTCCAGCAGTGGCTTAGCACTGATCTTCCCAGTTCCCTGGCCTTGCTCCTCTTCCATTTCTCTATGCTACCCATTTCCAAAACAGGAGCAAGAAAGAAGAGGAACAATGGGTCTTTCTGCACTACACTGTTATAGTGCTATTATTCCACTTTCAACACCCTGTGGAATTCTGGGTTTTGTAGTTCACCGAGGCCAAAGAGCTCTCTGGCTGAGAATTCCAAGTGCCCCTCCCTAAACTGCATGAAGTAGAAATAATATGTAAAATTTTGCTGACATAAATTTCAGTATAAGGAAGCACAAAGTGTTGCAACCTGATATGAAGCAACAATTAGAAAAAATGCAGATGAGATTTGGTGAATTTCAGCAAAGTTGAGATTGACAGCTTTTCATATCCCAATCATGAAAACTGCCTTGTCATGCTAATTGTTGGCCCAGCAGCTTTGCTGGGCCTGATCCACCAATAGTATAAAGGGAGCCATCTGGCAGGAGATCAGAGCGATCTCCACAAAGGAGGCCCTGATATATATTTTTTAAACCAGACCAGGGCTCTAATCCCTATAATCCAACCTTGTTTAAACAATTAATTGTTGGGTTAAGATACAGGTTCAAGTCACCACTGAGCTATAAAGCTCATTAGGTGACTTTGGGCCAGTCACACTCTCTCAGCCTACCTCACAGGGTTGTTATAAGGGTGAAGTGGGGAAAAGGAGAGTTGTTTGTTACCTTGAGCTTCATAGAGGAAATGTGAGATGTAAGGTAATAAATCAACACCTCACATCGACACAGAAACTGAGGTATGGAGATAATACTCTCTTTTTACACTCATACATCTGGGAGGTTTTGAACTGAAGGTAAAAGAGCATTAAGCCCAGATCTCAGAAAAAGTAACTTCGTGGCTATTGCTGAACTGAGATACATTCTTGAACCCATAAAAACAAGACTTTAAAGCAGTTTAAAAGTTAAACTGGAGTCATTGTGAAATACATTTTTGAGGTATTTCATCCTGCCCAACAAATATGGTGAGGTGCCTTTTAAAATTTCAGAGAATAGTGTGAGAATAGCCTGGGAAAAGTTCTCAATGTATAACAATGCGCAATGAGCAGAAATTGCTCTGTTCCAGCAATTAACCCTCAATTACACCCATATTTTCTCATCAGTGCTGGGGCATATTGTGGAAGAGAACTTCCTGTTTTAGAAAAAGGGACTTCAGACAGTGTAAACAGAAGAAGAGATCTGATCTGCTATAGCCCACAGTTTGCCTGTGATGAAAATGTGTCTCAGATACTGTACTTGCTGGTTTTTGTTGTGATCCTGGAGCTTCTCTGGTTCAAAGCATCGCTTCTTAAACTCAGTACTTATTTCATATGATTAATCCTTCCTCTTCACTGATATGCCAGGAAAAAGCTTCATCAACATGCCAGGTAACAAAAAGGAACAGGGCTTATACAAATGTGGATATGGATCTATCCCAGGATATTTTACTGCCTGAGGGGAGGGACAAGATGGGGTGTCCCATCCCATTCCACCCATGTAAGCTGACCAGCCTGCTGTTCTCAGGAGATACAAGAGCAGGGCACATGGAACACAGAGCTCTAGTTTTCCACAGAGGAGAACAGCCATTGGCTATAGTACGTCTCCCATCATTCTGCTGCCAGAGGTCGCTGCTGTGCTCTGCCTAACGGTAGGGCTAGTCTTATGTAACATGATTTTCTGTAGATCTCCAGAAACTTTTCGAAGGCGTGCGAATTGTTGGAAGGATGAAGAGAAAACCATGCTAGCACTGATAATGTTAGGTGTCAAGATCAATCAGTCAACAAAACTTGAGCTTGAATGGACTTTTATCTAAAGATGAGGAGACATAACTTGCAAAAGTTACTTTAAGAAGTAATTCATTGTTGAACATTACACCATTATAGTTTGCGTCCCCAACATTGTACTTATATTTACAGTTTTCACAAAGTCGGTTGTTTGTGCTCCCACTTCTCAAAGGTATGCAAAATAGTTATTTTTAGGGATGGGCCAACCGAATCCTCAAATCCCGGGCAAGGATTCGAGATTCAGGGAGTCGAATCCCCCTGCCAAAATAGGTGAACTTTATCTTTTGAATCCTTTCAGTGGTAGGTGGGAGAAGGCAGCATAGAGCGCGATCTCGCACTCCCCGCCCTTTTCCCACCCACCCCTGGCTGGGTCCTGCCCCGGGTGGGTGGCAGAAGCTTGCAAGGAGTGCAATCCCGTGCTCCTTGCCCTTTTCTGTCTGCCCTGGGCCCAATCCTGCCCCGGGAGGCAGCAGAAGCTTGTGAGGAGCGTGATCTCGCACTCCCCACACTTTTCCCCCAGCACCAGGATGATCCGGGGATCCTGAAAGTTTTCCTGAAAGTGAAAACTATGATTTAATTTTTTTTTCATTAAACAAAGATGTCAAATTCTACTTTAAAAACACTTTTCTATAGAGGTGCTTTCTTTCCCTTGCTTTTTAAACGCTTTTTTAAAAAAAGGATTGGAAAGATTTGAGATTTGTGAGATTCACGGATTCCCAGAACCTTCCAGGGATTCGGATCTGGATTTGGAAAATTCTGGATTCGTCCCATCCCTAGTTATTTTCATTTACCTAAAACAATCTGAATGGTAGAAGCTCCCAGTGATGTATTTCTTTTACTCTAAGTATTGAGTCTCAAATCCTTGCAAGATCATTCAAGTCAAGTCTCAAGTCAAGTCTCAAGTATGGGAGTTTTTTTTTTAACAGAAAAAAAAGGTACTGGTGGTCTGTGTGTGGGAGGGGAGTAAGTTGGGAGCAGGCAGGATTGGAAGGAAGCCTTCAGCCGACGAAGAACAGGAAGGTCCTTCTGAAGGAAATTGCTTTCCACTCTGCCATGGCTGTAAAGGACACCCTTTCTTTCCCATTTACTCATGAGCAAGCAGGATTGGAAGGAAGCCCTCAGCTATCAAGGAACAGGAAAGGCAAACTGAAGAAAACTGCTTCTGACTTAGTTGGCTAGATGGGGAAGGGAGAGGAGGAGGAGGATTTCACTTTAACATTGATGGGACTTCAACCCCTAACCTTCCCCTCAACCTAGATGCAGAGGCCACTCTTTGCCCAGACTCACCAGAAAAAAGCTGCAAAGCTCTGTTTTCCCCCTCTTAACTCTCCCTGATCTTTTGCTTTCCTATAATCAGTTTGCGGAGAAGGGCAGGAAACAAAAGAGAGGCAGAGATAAGGAGCATGCGCAGCTCTGACTGGGTCATCAGCATAACATTCCCTCACGGCTGACTGGGGACGGGCCGGAGGGTGAGCTGGGCAGCAAGTTGATCACTAAAAAAACACAAATCTTGAGTTGATCGTGTCCATCAATTATCGATGTGTCGAGTCTGAGTCAAGTCATTGAAGAGACTGAAGTCTGACTTGAGTCGGAGTCGATCGACTTGAGTCTACATCGCTAGAAACTCCCGATCTGTAGTAGAACATATTCTTTTCTCCTGCTCACCTTGTTTTCTCCTTGATACCCATAACAGAATACAAGGCAACAGCATAAAACACAGCAGTTCAACCATGGGATAGTCCTCCTTCACCATTTAGTAAGGCAACACGTTTTTAACTACAAAAATCATGAATAAGTTAGTTCTGCTGCCCAAAGAGCACTGTTACCCTTCACTGAGTTACAGTTGTAATAGACCTTCATTATTGAAATTATACCTTCCTTATGGGAGAATTTTGCTAGTGCATTGCTACCCTGTTCTGGCCAAAAAAGAGAATTCAATTGAGACCAGATAGACCAACAAGGAACCTATTGGTGAATGCAGGTCAGGTGATGATCCCTGACCCGTTATGATAGCATCCAGGTCAGGCTTGCTCACTAATTAAGCAGAACGGCTGCTGCTTTCTCTCTGCTAGTTTGCCCTCAGGCCCACCTTCAGCTGTTATTCTTCTTCACACACTTGAAAGGAAGTGATGAATACCTGGCACCCGTGGAACCAATGCATACAACTAGGTTGCCATACACAGCAATTGCCATGCAGATGTCCTTTCAAGCAGTCATGGTAGTGATTTCACATGCTTCATTGTGCTATAGCCTCATGGCTGCAAAACTAAAAATAGACAAAAGAGGTTGCTGGAGACTGTAGTCTAGGCAACTCTTACAGCTTTCATTGGGACCGGCCAACTAAACAGATGCTTCTGAAACTGTTCAAAACAACAAGAAGCCAAATCAAAAAATCTAACTCATTCCCTTTCACTTTTGAAGGCATTTCGCTTTTGAACCATTTGAGTTCCATGCTTCCACTTTTGCCAATGCATAAAGTGTTCCAAAGCAAGCAGCTTTACAAAATTGCCTGTGAGGAGAGAGTCGCATGAGGCCAAGTTTGTACATTGGGGTTGCATAGCATAAACCTCTGTATGCAGAGGTATGCATTTATAGTTCTATGCTTGTGTTGAACTGGCATCATTGCACAACTGAATCCAAACCCAAATGTGTAAGCAAATGTACAACTGAATCCATGCACACTGCATGCACATCCGTGCATGCCTGTGAGCATCTGCATGTGCAGTGGAATTGTATGAGCAACTCCACTTCTGCAAGATTGAGCAGAATGTGGTTCCTCCTTACTGGAAGGGGGAAAAAAAGTCCAAATGCTTCTATAGAGGAACTCAAGATTCATGTAAGAATCAACAGGTGATGGTGATGATGATGATGATCATTTATTTATATATTGCCATTGATGTTCCTGGCACTTTACAAATAAGACAACAACAACAAAAAAACCCAGCCAGCTCTGCCAAAGGTATACAATCTAAATATACACACATTCACACACAGGAAAAGACAAAGTAATGCAAAAACCCAGATAGAATACAAAAACAATACAATATAAATAAGGCAAAGTGACAAATCCATAGCGTCAAAATATACAAGATTTCAAGAATTGCACTGTCATATATACTTAGAACGACGCTGCACAAAAACGTACCCTGTATCTCCTCATGTAACATCATCACTCCCTGTTCACAAAAGCATCCAGCGATCTTGGGCTTTCCATCTTCTCAGCCATAGATTGGTGCAAGGCTATGCCAGGGCATTTTCTGGCTGCTGGAAGGAAGGAAGGAAGGAAGGAAGGAAGGAAGGAAGGAAGGAAGGAAGGAAGGAAGGAAGGAAGGAGGGAGGGAGGGAGGGAGGGAGGGAAAGTCACGTATGGACGAAGAGGCGGGAGGGTGATTCACCCTGGCTGGCAATGCTTTTGGGATGTCCTGGCCCATAGCCATGCCCTCACACACCATGGCCACGCCCCTCACACCATAGCCTCCCCCTCCACACACTCCAAGTTCCACCACTGAGGAAGAAGCAGCTTTAAGTTGGGGGAGGAATCTGTTCCTTCTCTTCTGAGTTACCAAAGGCAGCCAGAATGTAGCTGGATTCAGGCTGGCATCCAATCAGTGGCTGGAGCAACAGAGTCACACCTCATTTTGGAAAGGAAGGAAAACTCAGTCTTGTAAAACTCAGAGTACAGTGTGTCCTCCATTGCTGAAGGACACAGACTTGTGGATTTGATTATTTACCATTATTTTATTTATTAAAAAAAAGTATTTCTCTATTTGCTCCTGCCATGGAGAAAGATGTTTTCTCTATGAATCTCTAGGTTCTCCAAGGTGCTTCTATGGTCTGCTTCTGCTGTTGAACAATGTGAGCTCCCATTGTGCAAGGAGTCCCATAGTGTTCTGTTACTATTGTGCAATGGGTCCTGTACAATTACGATGTCCATCTTGCCATGGACCCATGGTACAGTGGTCATGCTGTTAGCTCTGTTACCCAACGGTCCCAGAAACGGTAACTGTGTTTCTGTTTCTCTCCTGAGAATACAGTTGGCTCTCCACATTTGCAGCTTAAGCATTTGTAGATTGTGTCAGTGGGCAGGAGAAGGGAAGAGGATAAGATGGGAGGAAGGAGCCTGCATTCACTTGCTCACTCATTTGCATGGGTGGGAAAGGTGAACGGGATGGGGTGGGTGTACCCTTTCTCCCTCCTCCTGCTCCCCTATCCCAACCCCTTCCTTCCTCCTGCCCACATGAGTGAGGGAGCAAGCAAGGAAATGCACACACACCCAGGCCTCGCCACCTCCCCAGTAAAGGTACTTTTTGTGTATGTTCAATATAGTTTGGGGATGGGGTTTACAATATTTATGCTTATCCCACTTTTGCAGGGGTCCTGTGTCCCTAATCCCTGCGAAAGTGGAGGGCCAACAGTACAAGCATTTGCAATGTCATGATTCACCTTTACATCATCACAAGTCAGTTTACAATGACGTAAATACCTAACAGGGTGTGATAGATGATGATGTTGTGATTAAAGAGCAACTGATTGTGCAGAGGGCAGAGCCAGTGAGTGAGCAAGTCAACCTGCAAACATCCCCTACACTGGAAGGTCAAACAGAGACTGAGTTGCCCCAGCCAGCTCGTGACAGAGAGGGAACCAGCAGTGATGTAGAGGAGTTGCAGCCAGCTGTGCCCATCAGCCCCCAATCATGCAGAAGGCTGAAACGGGCTGCTGAGAGGGAGGCTGCCTGGACTAGGCTGAGGAAATGATAACAAGCAGCACCTGCTCACAGGGGCTATTTAAGTCTGCCAGTGTGGCTGCTCCTTGCTTGCAGCAAATTATTAGCAAGCCCTCACAACCTTTGTGTCTCCTGCTCCCTGAAACCCTCTGGATGGATCTCTGCCTCCTGAACCTTTCGACCCGACCTTGACCTGGCTCGGCTTGTGTTTTCCTGGTGTTTGGTATATACGGACTCCCCGAGTGTTCCTGACCTCTCTCCTCCCTTGCTGGCTGCGGCCCAGCAGGGAGAGATTCCTGACACAGGGTGCCTGCTGAGAAATCTGTCAGTTTCAACTTCTTCCACATTTTTCTAAACATCTCAAGGTCTTTCATCAAATTTATTTGGGGGAAGATCTAAATTCTGATTAACTTTTACTAAAAGAAAAGCGTGTATGTGTGTATGTGGGGGAATGAACAATCTGCACCGGTCAATTTCCAGAGGCACATCAATACTCAGTATAGAGAGGGTCATGTTAGACTTGTTGCCTGCTATATCGTTCTTAAAAATAAGGAGTTTCTAAGAAAGAAAAAGGACATCAACTTTAATTCAGCACAGTCACGTAGGGACGTGGGGGGTGATTCGCCCTGGGCGGCAATGTTTCTGGGGTGTTCTGGCCCATAGCCACGCCCCCACATTCCCTGGCCATGCCCCTGTGTACCACAGCCACACCCCCACACATAGTGACCATGCCCCTCGTGCTGCAGCTCTACCCCCTCCCGCCCCCCTTCCACAAACTCCAAGCATTGCCACTGATTCAGCATTATAACAGGATTGAAAGCAGAAGGATTCAAAGCAAGGTTTAAGGACCAAGCGCTTAAGTCCCCTGCTTCAATGGCTGGATCTGTCAATCTTACTTTTAGGTTTTTTTTACTTCTCAAGTTCTTTTTGTCATATTCATGAAGAAATGTATAGCTTTTGCAATGTTCTTCTCCAAGAATGCAACTCATGACATTCGCAACCCTCGCCCCCTGGCATCAGTCTAAGCCAATGGAGATTTGGGTTGTCTCTTCTTCTGAATTGTCACCTGCAGTTTGGATAATCCACTGACAGATTCATTTCAAACAGCATGTTTGCATTGTACATCATCTTGCTGTTGAAAGAGTGAGTTGTCAAGTTACAAGCCCAGGAGCCTCCCTCATATTTATCAAGGCAGACAAGCTTTGTCTGTGATAAGAAAGCAGCCTTGATTCTTGATGTCTTCATGAGAAGTCAATTGCCTTTGTGGAGAGATCTGACACCCCCTCCTCTCCTTTCTAGGGCAAACACAAACAATTACCTAGATAGTTACCTTATGCAGATTGGGAGACTTGTCATCCAGTCATTGTGGCCAAAACACATTGCCTGATGTGGCATGATGGATGGGCTGGGCATAATGAATGGTCCATGCCATGGTGTGCCATTAGAGCAGATTCCCATCAAGAAGATGGATGGTCTCGAGGCTGGACATTGCAATTTATCTCTTGCTTCAAGGCATCAAAAGTAGCATGGCGTATTCCAGTAAAAACCACAAATGCCAGGTGACTAGAAGTCTTCATCACCAGGAGGGCATTTTGTAAGTTTTAGACATGAATAGTTTAACACAGAATTTTTGCATCCTTAAAAAATCCAAGTGTAAGGCTTCTGCCAATATTGAAGTTTGCAACAAGGCTTAAAGAACTTTTTATTGCAAGGGTGGAGATATTTTCTCAGCCTTATGGCTGAATTTAATTTCAGATAAATTCTCAGTGGCCATCTTTCATTGGTGGTTGGGGCCAAAGGCAAAAGAAAGGGACTAGAAATATCAGCATATCTTAGTTTACTGCTTTTCCTGAGAGACAACTGAGCCTTAGGAATCACATTCCAACACTTTAGAATGGGGTAAGATTTACAAAAATGCAAGAAACCACCAGATCATAGAATCATGAAGGAAGAGGGTATGGCCATTGGACAACAAGACTGGGATCTCAGGTCATTTCCATGCTATCCTGTTAGAGTGCTATTATTCCACATTCAACAGCCTATGGGATCCTGGGGTTTGCAGTTTAGGGAGGGGCATTTAGAATTCTCAGCCAGAAAGCTCTTTGGCCTCAGTAAACTACAAAGCCCAGAATTCCACAGGATGTTGAAAGTGGAATAACAGCACTATAACAGTGTAGTGTGGAAATGGCCTCAGTGAGTAGGCAAATTTGCCCCAAGGAAGTGAGGCCCTCCTCATTTCTCCTTTACAGTTAAGGCATTAAGATACTGGGTGGCGAAAGTGGCCCTCAGGCCTAGCCTGCTGCTGTACTGAGAACGCAACTGAACAAAGCTGGGAGAGGTTTTACCAGCACCACCCCTTCATCCCTGTAATACAAGTCTCCCTGTAATACAAGTCAAGTGGGCTTGTTCATCCAGTGTCTTGTCCTGGATCAAGGATGTTTTTTTCAATTCACTAGCCTGGCATTGACCAGCTGCATTTTCAGCCCGGGGGCAAGGTTATCAAGACTATTTGAAGTAGGTGCTGTTTGGGGGTAACTAACAATCTGTGGCTCTCCCTTCTACCATGACAATAAGATTTTCTCCCCACTCTACATCTTCCTCTCTTCTACCATGATAATAAGATGGTTTCACCACTCCACATCTTCCTCTGCTCATGATTATCATAATGGCTGCTCCCTGGACTGCTTTCCCAAACAAAAGCATTGCCCCTCAAATAAGAATTCTACCAACCAAATGAAGTTTTTTTCTTCAGTCTCCAAATGTCTAGCGTTGCAGAGAGTGAGACAGCGGATATTGTTCACATTTAGAATTCTTCACATTTCCTTGGGACTTTCGCCAGCTCCCATTTCTTTGGAGGCCTAAACTGTATTTCTAAATACTTAGCTGCAGTTTTACAAAACTTCAATGTTATAAATTTGTGCACCGGGAGAAAATTTCATGGCGGGAGAGCAGAATTCTTATTGGGGTGAGCAACGCCCTCCTTTTGTTTACCTGTCGCTACACCTCTTCAAATTTTTTCATAACTTTGAAGGACCCTCCCACATGCAAGTTTTAAAACAAAGTTAAATGGGAGAAAACAAAATGGATAGTTTCAACTTTTGTGGCAGAATGCTTTGAGCATTTAACTGTTAAATGTCTGGCTTTGATTCTCCGTCTAGTCACGCATATCAGTTGTAATGACTTGGGTGTTTCACTCCATTTTTAACAGCTACATGGCAGGCTGGAAGACACTGTGATCTCTTACCTGTTGGAAATAACCGTTCTTTCAGACATGGTAGTGAGGTGCTGGCTTCAGTTGATAGAAGCCATCTCCAAGACAACCTAGATCTGGCCCCATGCCGTACTGCCAAAGTTATAGTAAAGCATTGGAAATACACATCCGTATTCAACATAAAAGGACATAAGCGTGATACAGGAGGAGGATCGGAAGGCAGTTAAAGCCCTAGCATCAGAGAAGCTGCCAAGAAGCCAAATACATGCACTTTGCTGGACCCAAGTGAAGCCTATGCTTCCAAGGTCCAGCAGAGCCAAATGCCACCCAGTGGTTGCTGCTGCTTTCCAAAGCCCACAGAAAAGTTCGCAAGCTTCTGGATCAGCACCAAAATGGCTGGAGACAGGAGGTAGGTGAGAGAAGATGGCAGCTACCATAGTGATTTGCCTACAATGTCCCCTTCAGGTCAGTTGGGGGCATGTATCTAGCTTACTGAACTCCGTCAGAACAAACGGTTGAGAATTTTATTCTGCTTGTTTTTGTAATAATATACAAAAATGCACAAGATTCTTTATGAGTGTGCTGAAGAGAACTCAACCTTTAAGAAAAATTGAATGTGGGAAAATGTGTGATTGACAGATTCAACTATCCCTATTTGTTTCTGCCTTTCAGGGCTTAGAAGTACACCATGCTGTTTACTCCCAACATCCTGTAATCAGAGGTATACTGCTTCTAAATGTGGAGGTTCAACTTTGCTGTTATGGTTAATAGCTGTTGGTAGGCTGGTTCTCGTGAAGATGTTCAGTTTTCAAAAGCACTATTTTAGAAGTGGACAAAGTGATTTCAATGAGAAACGCCAATTCATTGATAGGTTTCTAAAAGCCTCTATGAGGAAAGTGGAGTGTCAATTGAATAAATAAAGAGGAGGAGGCTATAATTAGAAAAATGGACAGCACACTCTCCTTCTTTGGAGGTTTTTAAGCAGAGGCTGGATGGCCATCTGTCGGGAGTGCTTTGAGGGTGTTCCTGCACAGCAGGGGTTGGACTGGATGGCCCGTGTGGTCTCTTCCAACTCTACATTTCTATGATTCTATGATTCACACAAATGTCTATGTCTCTTAAAATAAAATGATACTCAGTTGAACTAATACATCACGCCAGTAGCCAGATCATGGTGGGTGGGGAATTCTGGGAGCTGCTATCAAAAAAGCAACTTTTCTAAAGCTTTAAATGATACATATATATACATAAGCACATACACATACATATTTCTATGGAGAGGAAAGGAAGCACAGCTGTCTGTACTGGATCCTAATAAGTTATGATCACGTTATTATTGTTATTGCTAATTGCCTTCAAGTTGCTCTTGACTTATGAAGACCCTGTGAATGAGAAACTTCCAGGACAGCTCTGTTATTAACAGCCCTGCTCAGCTCTTGCAAACTCAGGGCCATGACTTCCTTAACTGAGTTAGTCCATCTGTAATGCAGTCTTCCTCTTTCATCATGCATTAGTCCCCATTAAATGAACTGGATTTAAGTTAATCATTTAACCAATTCATTCCAGGGGACTAAAACACGGTGTCTGGATCTAACCATGTGTGCTTCATGGTGGTGGAGATATCCTGGATCTCCCAGATTATGATTAGACACATCAGAAGGATAATTGCAAATTATTCTGGGGCCTATTTGATGAAAATGCCCATTTTCTATCCATTCTAGCTGCTTTCAAGCCAATTTCCCACGATATTGACTTCTCTTGCTAGCGTGGCCACTGGATTAGCTATGTTCGGGAGTGGACGATTTCCCCAACCGCCTGTCCGGCAGTCTGGACATTTGGAGAAAAATTCTGTAGTTCTGCATGTGGGGCTTTGTGAGCAATTGCCACTTGCTCTGACGTGATGTCCCCTCTCCCCTCCTCATCCCAGTTCTATTACACGGCTGCTCACTTTAATAATAACTGCCATGCAGGACTTTAAGCCCACTGCCAACGTCCTGCTCGTCCAAAGTCATTTGGTGAAGGAGTCCATTACAATCAATGCTAGCAGTGATAAATTCCTGGCGATGGTGGCAGCTCACAGCAGCCTCCTCTCATAATGACATTCTGTTCTTGTTGGCAGGAAGCCCTCAGCAAGCGAGACATCCCCCAAAATAACAAAAAAGAAAAAAAAGAAAAAAAAGATGACAATAACAGCAGCCACAGCAGCTTGATGAATACAGGGAGGCTTTGGGGAAGCAGACGGAAAGGATTGGAGATACTGTGTGTCCCAATATACTCCTGCTTTTGACCTTTTGCTCCTCCTGCGTTGTTATCCTGAGTCATCCAAAAGTCTTCCAATATTTTCCCATGCTGTCCTTTGTGGTTTCTTCTAGCTTCTTCAAACCCAACCGTGAATGCTTTAACCTTTTAATTCTCAAATCCAGGATGTAGGAAGCCCATTGCTGCAATTCTGTTGGTGTCACATGCTTGTGCAAGTTCCCTTACGTATGTGGTTGTACTTTTTTGGCTATACCAAGATGGACATATTCAGTTCATTGTGTAAGACGAGTTCCATAAATGTAGCCACTTCACACAAGGCTAAAATTGTAACCGTTAGTCACAGCTAGAGTAAAGCCATTGAATCTATGGGATTTAACTGTGTGTTGCCTCACAATTCAGCAACTGATTCAATGAGTCTACTTTAGTTGGGGCTAACCAACAGGATTTCAACCATGTAGCTGCAGATTTCCTTGATGTACTAGTTGATTCACTGGGATTGTAGAAACAGTCACTGTGCATATAGTAATTGCACAATGGAACCGTAAGCAAGCACACTGGCAGATATCCCGCTGGTTGCACAATGTGGGTATTCGGCAGAAGAGTGATGTAGCACAACCACTATGTAACTATGTGAGTATGATTTACATGATATGAGCACAATGAAGGATTTCACCCATTGTCCATAAGAGAAATGCCAAAGCTAACAGCTGGCAGACACCTTTAATAGGACAAGTGAGTAAGTTTTGAGTTCTCCAGAACTCTTATTCAGGCTGGATGATAAGAAAAGGGATGATAAGGAAGCTGGGTATGTTTAGCCTGGAGAAGAGAAGATTAAGAGGTGACATGACAACCATATTTAAATATTTGAAACAACGTCACCTGGAAGAGGGGGCAAGCTTCTTTTCTGCTGCTACAAAGACTAGGACACAGAGCAATGGATTCAAACTACAGGAAAGGAGATCCTACTTAAACATTAGGAAGAACTTCCTGACGGCAAGAACAATTTGACAGTGGAATACACTGCCTTGAAATGTGGTGGCATCTCCTTCTGACAGAGGCTGGATGGCCATCTGTCAGGAGTGCTTTGATTGTATATTCTGTCATGGCAAGGGGTTTGGACTGGATGGCCCTTGTGGTCTCCTCCAACTCTACGATTCTATGAAAAGCAAGGAAGGTGGTGGTGAGAAGGGGAAACCAAATTTGTTGTTCTTGTTATTAACTGCTGTCATATTGGCTTCATCTTGCATCTACCCTAAAGATGAGAGACTCCAGGTTATCTATTATTAATAGCATTGCTCAGGCCTTGCAAGATCTATGGCCTCCCTGATTGGATCAGGCCTTTGTTGTGATTATTTTCTTCTTTTTCCCTACTTCCTTCAACTTTATGAAGCATTATTGTCTTTTCTAATGAGCCGTGTCCTCTTGTGGTATGTCCAAAGAAGCCTGTTTAGTCATTTTGGCTTTGAGTGAGAGTGCAGAGTGCAGATTTAGGCCCTTTTCACATGGGGGGGGGGGGAACGGTGTAGAGCAACCTCTCACGGAGGTCGTCTACACTGTAGAGTGGACTGGTGTGGACTACTTTTCGTAGTTCCACACCAGAATCCACTCAAGAGCGGCAGGAACTAGCCGCGCTCCGTGTTTTTTAAAAACCTCTTTTTCGAGGTTTTTAAAAAGCACGGAGCGCGCAGCCCCGTGCCGCTCCGTCGCCCGGCTCTAAAGTGGATCTGCAGGCGTGCGCAAGTGCGTGCCTGCAGATCTGCCAGGGGTGGGCTTCTGGCTGGTGAGCTTCTCCAGTTGGTGGAGAGCCTCTACCAACCAGAAGCTGCCATCTGGGAAGCCGGAGGAGTGTGGAGCAGCGAGCTCATGCTGCTCCACGTGGCGACGGACTTACCCGGCTGGAGGTAAGCTCTGTTTTTGGGCATTTTCGCCCGTTCCCCCCCCCACATGTGAAAAGGGCCTTACTCTTGGACCGCATTTTCTTCCAGACAGCCTTTTACACAACTATACATAGAAACTGGTAACAATATATCATGGATGATTCTGATTTTGGCATCCAACGGTGTATCTTTACATGTGTGGCTCTTATCTAGTTCCTTCACAGCTGCCCTTCCAAGTCCTATGTTGACTAGAGTCTCTAGTTTGATTAATGACTGAACCAAGATGTAGAAAAATCTTTGGCTTTTTCATTGTCTTCCTCCATCCACTTTAGAGAGCCAATGTGAAGTAGTGGTTTGAGTCTGGGGGTAGGAATCTGGAGACCTGTACTATTTCCACACAAGACTGTTATAGTGCTATTATTCCACTTTCAACGTCCAATTGGCCCCTCCCAAAACTGCAAACCCCAGGATTCCATAGGATGTTGAAAGTGGAATAATAGCGCTATAACAATCTCATGCGGACATAGGAACAGCTAGTGGGTTGGTGAACCTAGATGTTCCTATTGCTCTCCTATAGCTGCTCTGAGGTGAACAGGAACTCAGGCAGTGCTTTTGCTTTTGCCTGAACCTACTGGGAAGGGTATGATTCGGCCCCCTTCTCTCCTCTCATCTCCACACCACTGAGTTAACTGAATGCCAACTACTTTTCCATTTTGAACTCAGCTTGCACTCAACTTCAGGTAGGCTGAAGACAAAGCGCGAAAATGGGAGGAAGAGAGAGAAACTGGGGCATTTTAGAAGAAAATAACAAAGTGCGAGTACAGAGGGTTAATTGCGGCTGTCCCTGCCAAACTGAGACAGTTAGAGGATATACAGCAGTGGTCCCTATGTAGGCATCAGCAGAAGTTCTTTCAACTTGAAGCAGTTGTGAAAGGGTGGATTTGCTGCACATGCAGTGGTATATCTACTGGCTGCTGGCAATATAAAATCTGTTCTAATTGACTAGCTTCACAGGCTAGCTTCTGTATTTCCAAAGAAAAACAACCCCCCTGACCAATCGGGATGATGGGGTGGGTGAAGGTGGGGACAGGGAGCGGCCAAGGATGCTGTGGTGCAGAAGCAACACTGGTGGCAATACCACTACTCATCAGCTGAAGGCAGAAAGGTGCAGAAAACAGTGTTCCTAACCCAATGGCATTGTGCAAATGGCAATGCTGCAATTGTAACAATATCTCATGCTAATGGCCTCTAGTGTGGAAATGGCCCTAGCCTATGTGAAATTCCAAGGAAAGGTCATGTGTGAATCACTTAGTGCTGCCAGACCACTCATTTGACAATTAAGAATAAACGGGCCATACCACTCTTTGCAATATCAGTCCATTGCTGCAAACATGACTGTGTCCATGTGCACTTTCACAAGTTATCGGTTCCTTGGTAGATCAATGGATTTCTCTTCCTATAGAGCTGTGGTCCTCTAGGTGCTTTGGACTTCATCTCCTAGAATTTCTGATTATTGGCCAAGCTGTCTGGGCCTTCTGGGAGATGAAGTCTAAAACATCTGGAGGACCAATGTTTAAGAACCACTGCTATAGAGCTTCCTGAGAAAGCTTTGAAAAAGCACACAGTACCAGCTGATCAGCTGGAAATGTCAAGCTCTAACTGATTTGGTATAGGAGTGCTTCAGTCTTGCAATGGGGACTTCCTTTGTTTCCTAGCAGGAAACAGCAGCTTCTGTTTGCCATATGGCTTCTACAATAGAACCATCCATTGTGAACCTGGAGTATATCCTGTTCTCCAGAACCATTGTGTGGTGCCCTGAGGTGGGAGGAAGGCAGGGACTGGAGAGAAATGCAGCAAGACTGTGTCGAAAGAAAAGGACCCCCTTCACAATGAAGGGCAATCAACCAGCCTGGCAATCGAGCAAAATAACAGTAATAAAAACTCAAGCTGTCAGAAGCATCCTCCCCCTTCCCTCTGCAGCCTCCATGAAATATGTTGGATGTGCTCAACCAAATGCTAATAAACAGGTGTTCCCATCTCAGAAACCAACACTGCACAATTGGCAATCATGGAGCACCGTGGCTGCCAAGACAGCCTCCAAGCTGAGGATTAAACAGCTATGGAATCAACAGCTCCCAGGAGAGGTGCACACTGCCAGCCTATTCAGATTTCCTGCCCTTCCCTCCCCCAAGCCCAACCAGCACCAGGAGTTTGACACTCTTACTGCAGAATGTAAGCTCCTTATGATGCAAGCTGTGCCTTCCTAGAATTGGTTCATGCACTGTGCTCCAACTTCTGTTATGTGAACTTTTCACAACTAAGGTGGACTTACTGGTTGTCAGGTTCCCCCAAGCCTCAAATCCCTAACAGATCGTGTGAAAACAATAGATTGGATTAAGGGTTATCATAGGAAATCTTAGCCAACATGGACAGGAGATGTACAAATGATGTGCATCTTTGTACTTTGGCTCTCCTGTCTGAAAGGGAACTTGCACAGGGAAGGGATGCCAGCTCAAGATACAGAGACAATGCATTCCTGAATTTCATTATGCAAGCCCGTCTTCATATGTTACAATAAAAGCACAAGACACACCTCTACTTTTCTCTGCATACTGTGATGTCCAAAACCTGCTTTCAGATGGTCAGTTAAGTGTTCTGGTGAGTCCCAGAGAAGCTCTTGAATGACATTTCAGGGCAGAGCCCAGGACTGGCAAAAATCACACAGCAAGATTCAGGCAGTGGCTTACAGTGGAATCTGGCATTTGGGGTAGGTAGTTTGTTGCTAGAGCAACCATTCGGGCAATATAATTCAAGTCTAACTCCTGAATATTGCCCTCCATTAACTGGGTCTTGGATAAGTCTATGAAACATTTGACTTCAAAGACAGGTCTTCTCATAGGTCCCTCTACATCAGAGGTGTCACAGGACCAGATCGTGGAAGAACTCGCTCTTTCACATAGTGGAAGCCATGCCCTATGAGGACAGACTTAGAGAGCTGGATATGTTTAGTCTGCAGAAGAGAACGTTAAGAGGGGACATGATAGCAATGTTTAAATATTTGAAGGAATGCCCTGTAGAGGAAGGAGAGGGCTTGTTTTCTGCTGCTCCAGAGACCAGGACAAGGAGCAATGGATTCAAGCTGCAGGAAAGGAGATTCCACCTGAACCCCGGGAAGAACTTCCTGACAGTCAGGGCTGTCCGGCAGTGGAATATGCTGCCTCGGAGTGTGGTGGAGTCTCCTTCCTTGGAGGTTTTTAAGCAGAGGCTGGATGGCCATCTGTCGGGAGTGCTTTGAGGGTGTTCCTGCATGGCAGGGGGTCGGACTGGATGGCCCGTGTGGTCTCTTCCAACTCTACGTTTCTATTGTTCTATGATTCTATAGTAGTCATCATCCCACTTGGGAGCTTTCCCCCAATGGTGGCTACCTACCACTCTCCAGAAATGAAAAAATTGTCTCATGGAGAGACAGTAATGGAAATTTTGTAAAGACTGGATTTTTATGATATTATGAGTTTTGATGAGTATTACGGTGGTCGCTTGACCTCCGTCCAACATAGAAAGCCCACTTCACAGTAAGAGATGCACCAAACTACACAACATTGCAACAAAATACAAATTCAGATTTAAGAAGCACCTTACTTTAGGCAGGCACCTTACTTTAAGAGACACTATTCACATAGCCCAATATAGCCTGGCAGCAGTTCTCCAGAGCCACATGGAAAAGGCTTTCGTATTCCATGACATCAAGACTTAACATACACAACAGCAGATGTTGAACCAGAAACTTCCTGGATGCAAAACATGTGCCCTACCATTGAGCTGTGGTCCCTACTGTTCCCCATAGCCAATCTGTAAGGTGAGAAGGAGTTCTTTTGCATGTGTTGTGTCAACACTAGCAATGATCTGTGGAGAAATGTTCACTTGCCCTGCCAGGGTTCTTTCTGTTTCTGGTTCAGATCAGAATAAGTGATTGTTCTTGTTGCATTGATCAGAGTAATGACACTTCTCCCAGGTGGGTGGTTTGATTGGTCCCTCTCTTCTTCCAGCCTCCTCCATGCCAGGTGCGACCTCTTTTTCCCTGCTCTTCACCTCTTGTTCTTCACAGCTCAGTACTAATCATCGGTCCAGAATGCAGGGTAGACTTGCCAGCCATACTCAGATGATGTAGTTATTTCCAATTGGCACTTGGGAGCCATGAGGATAGGAAGCATTACTCATAGCCAAGAGTACAGATGTTTCTAATTGCTTTCCATTACCAAGAATAACAGCTGTTTACATCTATCAGCAAATAACTCACAAGAGCTCCAGACTATTAAGATAACACACCCCACCTGGTCACCATCACAAGTTGTCAAGGCCAAGCCTTTGGCTGCCAGAACCTCTCCCTGCTTCCACATCCCTGCATCTCTGTTCATCAAATGACAGCATGTGTCACCTTCAGATATCCTTATGTTACCCCACCAGCACTGGCTTCTTGGTGGCCTGTCTCATCAAATGGACATATGGATTGTTCATGGCTTTGCAGTAAAATATTTTATGGTTTTGTTGCAGCCAAGGGCAGCCAGCGCAGGGAAGGCAAAGGCCTTGCAAAGTGCATCAGTGGAAAGGTGTCTGCAGTTTTGCTAAGAAAGTCACCAGAGGAAGAGAAATCCTTCTGCAAAAAGGTGTCTTAGTGGCCTAGTGGTTCACTCTCCTTGTCATTCAGTTCTTCTCTTAGTTCTTCTTTTTGAAAAGGGCTCTGCAAAAGCTACATTTTTTAAAAGTGTGGAACCAGATTTTTAATAAATTAGAGTGGTTATTCCAACTGTACATCTCACCCTTTCGAAAGGAAAAGGAAACTTGGATGTGAGTTAGGCACAGGAAGAACAGTAATTCAAGGGTATTTACAAGGATGTGACAGTGTTACCCACCTGAAGATAAAGATGAAAAGGGGGAAGTTCTGACCAAAAAGAAGACAGTATAGTCTGAACAGTTTGTTTTGAAACCTGAGTGCATACTGTATATTTTATTGAATATTTAATGAACACTGAACAAATCTAATAGGTCCAACATCCTATTCATTTTCCTAACTGCACATTATCAGTGTTCCAACTGCACAGTTCTATTCATCTGCATATTTTGTAACCAGTTGCATGCTAGAAACAAAACAAAAAACAATTGGATGGAAGTTTGTGTTAGTACAACAGAGTACTACTTCTGCTGCCACTGTTATTGTAGTAAATAGAATTTTGTGTTAAGTTTAGGGAAGGAAAATTTATCAGTTATACTTTCTCCCACATTCATTTTTTTTTAAAAAAATTCTTCAACTTCTTGCTGTCCTGCCCTGCAAATCATAGAATCATAGAGTCGGAAGAGACCACAAGGGCCATCGAGTCCAGGCCCCTGCCATGCAGGAATATACCATCAAAACATTCCTGACAGAGAGTTATCCAGCCTCTTTTTAAAAACCTCCAAAGAAAGAGACTCCACCACACTCTGAGGCAGCATATTCCACTGTTGGACTGCTCTTCCTGATGTTTAGATGGAATCTCTTCCTGAAGTTTGAAGCCATTGCTCCTTGTCCTAGTCTCTGGAGCAGCAGAAAACAGGCTTGCTCCATCCTCTGTATGACATCCCTTCAAATATTTAAACATGGATAGCATGTTTTCTCTTAACCTTCTCTTCTCTAGCCCCAAATTCCTAACTCCCTAAGCCTCTCCTCTTATCACATGGTTTCCAGGCCTTTTACCATTTTGGTGGCCGTCCTCTGGACACGTTCCAGTTTGTCAATATCCTACCTGAACTTGGATGCCCAGAACTGAACACAGTATTCCAGGTCTGGCCAAAGGAGAATAGAGTGGTACTGTCACTTCTCTTGACCTGGACACTATTCTCTATACTAAATACACGCTATACTAAATTTTTCAAAAGCACATCAAAAAGAGAGTATTGTCTATTTGCAGAGATCATATTGGATAGGGACAACAGTTCCCAGCACAGAGAGAACCATGTTGTACCTGCTTGGCATGTAAGAGCTCCAGATAAGCAGTCTCTCGGGCAGGGGGAGAAATACGGCAACCCCAATTCAGCACAAACATATTCGAATACGTAAGGAATCAAAGAGAGACTTTTAACAGTCAAGTGCCCCAAGCCCTCTTCTCGGATGGATAAATCTATTGGGCCATTTCTGCACTACACTGTTATAGTGCTGTTAGTCCACTTTCAATGTCCTGTGGAATTCTGGGGTTTGTAGTTTAGGATGGGGCATTTAGAATTCTCAGCCAGAGACCTCCCTAAACTGCAAACCCCAGGATTCCATAGGATGTTGAAAGTGGAATAATAGCGCTATAACAGTCTAGTGCAGCAATGGCCTGAGATTTGAAAATCCTCACCTTCTTTTCCTCCCCAAACTGAAGAAAGATGCAAATTTTAGTAAATTCTTATGTAAAAAAATGACCTGACACAAAATTCTCACTCATCCCTATTGGAGTTCTCTCGCCCCATGAACGGTATAGAATAATTTATCCAGTGACATCACCACCTTGTGCCCTTGACTGTCTCTGCACCAGATGACCAGCAGGGGTGAGGAAAAGAAGAATTACTTGTTAACAGGAAGGAAGTGTAAGTCATGATCGTAGTTTATTTATGGATCATATTTTCCACAACTATTTAATGCTCAAATCAAGTCATAGGGAAAAGGAAGTTGAATACAATAATGGCACAAGTGTTATTTATGTGGGATTTTCAGTTCCAGGTCTTTAGATAAGGCCTCTGAAAGCAAGACCTTCATGTTTTATATAGAATATGCCATAATACTGCAGATTCCCCTTTCGGGTCCATTGTACGATACATCTTACAGGTAATAATTTTTGCATTTGGCATTACAATACATTGCAATTCAGTGCCAAGTCCACAAAAAGTAAAGCTGTTAAGGTTTATTTTGAGCTCTTTTTTTTTTTTTAAAAAAACCCCACACCACTAAATATACTGTTTTATCACAATGCTGCAATTTTAAATGTGCTAAAAATAGCATTAATAACCATCACATTAACTTCTCTTTCATTAAAAGAAGAAATCTAGTGCTAAATTATGACATGATAATATTTACGAGGACTGAGTTAGTAAAGGTTTTTGCTTGGGCATAAATCACATGGCATGATACCTGTCTAGTGATGGCTGCAAATTAGGAACTACAGTAAATTTCAATAGACATTAATAACACAAACATCTCTGCACTTTAACCAATTTGAAGAATGGTGCTGTTTGTCTCCAAATAGATATCCGGTCTTTTCCTCCCATTGCTCTGTGGGAATGACTTGTAAAGTTCTTTTCCACAGTTAGTTAGATGCTGTGCCAGTTTTTTTTGTTTAAAGGAAAACATGCTAATGTCTTGAAAAATAAGTGGTTGCAAGAGTAAAAAAGAAAAGTGATTTTTACTCCAGTAATGCTGAGTAACTGGTGAGAATTTCATTTTTTTAAAAGAGAACTTTTCAGAAATCACACATTCACAGCTTCAGAAATTCAACGGAGAGAACATGGAATTTTTATTTTTAAGAAAAGAATGTGGGAGAAAGAAAAACTGACAGATTTTTTCCATCTGGGCAACTATTAAGCTGTTAAAAGTCTGGCTTTGAATCCCTGTGTATTTAATCATCTTCACGTTGCTGAACTGAATTAGGATCACCTCCTTCTTTGTCTGAGAGCCTCTTTATCTTTAACAGCTACAGAGCAGGCAGGTGCAACATAAGTCTTCTCTGCATATTTTATACAAAAGTGAGATCCTCTTGGCGACATACACATTAGGCATGCATATATATTCTTTTTGATAGCGAAGATTTCTTTGATTCAATAAGACTAGGAACACCAGAAAAGCAAGTTTTTAATTTTTTTAAAAACTTTTTTGGAAGCCACTTTGGGTCCTATTCTATGAAAAAAAAAGGCAGCATATAAATAAAATAACAACAATTAATGTGTTCTCAAGGAGGGGGAAGGGGAAGAAGGGTATTAATTATATTAGCAGTCTGTTTTTCTCCCAACATGGGACCCAAGATGGCTAACAATAGAAGCTAAAACAAAATACAGTTAAAACAAGGCACAATGCAAAGTTTAAAAACAATTCAAGAAACAGTTATAGTAACACATTAATTCACAACAATTTAAAAAGCAAGTGAAACACAGTAATGATGCAAAAACAATACAACACGCTCCAGTTAAAAGATTTTCTGCAACAACCAGTTAAGGCTGAGGGTGCAACCTGATGACTTGTTTGGCTGGCAGAGGTGAGACATGAACCTGGGGCCTTCCTGATTTGCACTTAAGTTACTTATCTGCTGCTTCTCATGTGCAAGCTTTGTGCTTTCATGCCAAGCTTGGAAAAAGTTACTTTTTGGGATCAACCCCCCCCCCCCCGAGTCCCTCAGCAGACATGAACATCCATGCTGGCTGGGAGTGTACTGGAAATTATAACACCCCACCAAAGGTCATAGGCTCAAATTCTGTTGGTGTCATGCACACAGGTAAGTTCCCTTACATATCAGGCTGTGCTTGTTTGGCCACTGTGCAATGGTCAATGTATTCAGTTCATGATTGCATTTGTGGAATTCCACAAATATAACCATTTCACACTGGCATGAATCTTATTCCTTCCTAGAATAGAACTGTTGAATCCAGTGGATTTATCTACGTGTCGACTCATTATTGAACAGTTGTGACGATGAGTTTACTCTGGTTGGGACCAACCAAGAGGATTCCAGCCATGTGGATGCACATGTTTGGATGGTGCTTAGCTATTTGTCAGTGCCTTCAATGTACCACCTGATTCACCAGGATTGAAGAGACAGCTGTTCACACTGGGACAATATGTAGGCACATTGGCAGAGATACTGTTGGTTGCACCATGTCAGCATTCAGCAGAAGGGTGATGTAGCATAATGATGGTGAACTACGTCAGCATAGTTCCATCCTCCACAAGCAGGAGGCAGTACCTCAGCCACAGTGTTTCCAATTTATGCTTTCATGTGCGAAAGACAATTGCTTGGAGGCAGACCCAAGTGTTACCCTCACTTCAGAGGGTCCCCTTGGAGATACCTTGATTAGCTCCAAAAATGCCAAAGGCCATTTCCACACAAGTCTGTTAGAGCGCGATGATTCCACTTTCAACCTCCTATGGAATCCTGGGGTTTGCAGTTTCGGGAGGGGCCAGCCGGCCCCTCCCGAAACTGCAAACCCCAGGATTCCATAGGAGGTTGAAAGTGGAATCATCGCGCTCTAACAGACTCGTGCGGAAATGGCCAAAGTTGGGGAAATTAGCAGAGCACTGGCTTTCAACAATACAGAGGGCAGGGCAACAATTAGCAAGATCTTTTACCCAATGTCGACGGAGTGAGATCGCGAAAGAACCAGGCTAAAAGTTCAATCAAGATGTTTTATTAGAAAATATTTTCACACACACACACACACATACACACACAATCTCTCTCGCAAGCACACAAGGACTATCAAGATGGCAAGAGGTGAAAATAGATAGAGGAAAAGCGGAGGGAATGTGAAAGGGGTGATAATTGTACCTGTACAGAAGTCTTGGCCAGGGAAAAAGAGAAGTGGAGAAAAACTCAACACAGGGAGAGGGCCTGAGGGAAGTCTCAACTACCAGAGTGATGGTCTGCTAGTCAAATATGGGAGAGCTCCAAAACAGGGTCTCAAAAAGGGGGTCTAGTTATAGGGTGAAACAAGCCTTGGGGGCAGACCCTCCTCCCAGAAAGGATAGTGGCCGAAACTGAAGGATAATGGTTGTGTGATAGCTGCTTGATGGCTGCCTGATGGTCACACCATGTAACTGGACGTTCCTTTGAAATGTCCGGGGGAATCAGGCAATCTCCCCAAAGTATTATTGTAGCTGATGGCCTGTGCTTACGTGCCTTCCCGAGGTTTCCTATGGAGGTGTGACAGGGGAAGTTTCGAGTCTTTGATCTTTTGTCCAATCGCCAGCCAGACTGTCTGTGTACCAGCCCGGTCACCTCTGGCTTGGATGCATTTTAATATTAAAATTATACTCCCTGGGATGGGGTCTGCTAGCAGGGGATACACATAGACAGGTCGAAATACTCTAAAGGCATCAGTTCCCGTCTGATCTTGGAAGCTAAGTAGGGTCAGTCCTGGTTAGTCCTTGGATGGGAGACCACCAGTGAATACCAGGTGCTGTAGGCTATATTTCAGAAGAAGGAACTGGCAAAAGCACGTTTGAGTATTCCTTGCCTAAGGAAACCTTATGAAATTCATGAGGTAGCTGTAAATCAACAGGTGACTTGAAAGCACATGCACACACATACCCAAGGAAGGATGCAATGAGGTTGCTCATGTGACTCATGGATTGCCACTGGGTTTAGGAAAATACGTATATGAACCCTTGAAATACCAAAAGAAGGTGACCAAGAGCTTAATCACAGCCAATATTGTTTTCTCAGAAGCAAGTTTTATTGACAGAATACTTCCAAATATATATGCTTGAAATAATAGCAGGTCTGAGCACCCTTTGAACCTTTGGGTATTTTGCATTGCAGCTCTCACAGTTCTTTATCCTTAGCTGGGACTTTTGGGAATTATAAATTCCTAAACATTTGGTGGTCTGAAGTTTCCCTTTTGCTTCTTCCTCTCTTTTCAGCCTTGTCATGCTATGTCTCATGCATTTGAGATGGAAAGAACTTGGTCCATGTATCCATGCTACAGTTGAACAGCTGTTTCTTCAGCTTTGCTTGGGGCACTGAATTAGGGCTGCCATGTCTTTTTCCAGACAAGCCCCTCATCCTCAACAGCTACCTGGCAGATGGGTTCAGCATAGTTGTCACTATGCTGGGAATAGTTGTAAACTTTTGAATTTGGCCAGTGCAGACATTGAGAATTTCATTTTGTTTCATTTTTTAATAAGAACTGTCACAATTTGCAATGTTTTCATATTTGGGATGGAAATAACTTGATATTTTAGAAATTCAGCCATAGGAGAAAGTAAAAATGATAGATTTGTCCATTCCTCTGTTATCCTCCACTATTTCATCCACAATGAATGAAGGTTAGCTTTTGTAATCTAATATACAAAAATCAAAGTTTGTCTGTTTGTTTGTGTCACACGAAGACCTCATATGACTGGCTGCCTGAGAAGATTCTATGGAATCCTGGGGTTTGCAGTATAGGGAGGGGCCTTTAGAATTCTTAGCCAGTGAGCTCTTGGGCCTGGCCAGTTGCTATGGAAATGAGGCCTAGCAGCAAGGAGGAGGGCACGTTAATAACTCTGAATACAGATTCGATTGTGGAATATGGAGAAAAGTTACAGGTACTAGACAAGACAGTTTGGGGAATTAGAGACACAGAATCTCAAATCTTTCAAACAAGTATCACGTATGAAAAAATAAAACCCCAGGCAACGCCGGGTACATATGCTAGTCTTTTATATTCACCCAAATCTCTTGGGGCAAGGTATATATACTAAAGCTCAAACCAACCCAAATATGGATGCCTTTTTGTTTTTTTGTTTTTTTGGTGTATGCAGTCATTCACCTGGATACATCTGGGGCTGAAGGAAGAAGACAGGTTAAAGGCAGGATAAAGCACCAAGATGATCAAATGGAACAGGTTGTGTACCCAGAATATCTGATTTTCATCAGCAGAGCTGTGATTACATGCAGAGCACCTGCTGTTGAATGACAGATTAAGCTAGCTCCAGTTGTAGGTTTTTGAGTTTACAGATGTCATTAAAAAAAGACATTCCCACAGACCTGTTCATTCCCCAAGTAATGCCTTTCCAGATGGGAATTAGAGAGCAAGTTTCAGCAAAATCTGCTTCTGTCTTGCTGAAAGAGAAAGAATATTACAGCAACCTTTCTCTTCTAATCCATTCATTTCAGGTTTGATTTACCTGCTAACCTTTGATCAGAAATCTCTGTAGCTTTACAAGATTATACGTTTCTCATTTTGGGGAGGGGAGGTTGTCGGCCAAAATGAGTAGAAAGTATGACAAGATTCTTTGATTATTATAGATTTCAAAAGCTTGGATTAACCGGTGCTTTGTGATTAAAAAGATATTGTACAGAGATTGAAAAGGGAAGAGAATAATTTTAAATATTTTCTTGGTTGTTTGTTGGTGGTGTGGCCTGCCACCGAGGATAAGCTGAGAAAAGTATTTGGTTTGTGTTTTTAATGTCTGCTTCCCTAATGTATACTTCCCCAAGCAATATATGGACCAAAAATGGAGTTATACTTCAAGACTTTCACTTTTCCAAATTTCATGATGTAGTCCTCTATTTAAAAAAATGCATATACAGCTGCATTTATTAATGGGAACTGCACATAAAAAGTTGGTATATTAGTGAAAATAATTGCATTTGGGAAAATGTTTTGCAAAATGGTTTATACATGGTATAATTGCAAAGAAAAAGCACATGTGAGGGCAAAAGAACATGAAAATGAGTATGAGTTTTGTGCAGGCTTACTTCAATTGCCTCAAACTGAGGCCGTTTCCACACTACACTATTACAGTGCTATTATTCCACTTTCAACATCTTGCGGAATCCTGGGGTTTGCAGTTTAGGGAGGGGCATTTAGGCTTCTCAGCTGGAGAGCTCTTTGGCCTCAGTAAACTATGAACCCCGGAACTCCACAGGATGTCGAAAGTGGAATAATGGCACTAAAACAGTGTGGTGTGGAAATGGCCTTAGTTACACACTGGCCAAATTGGCTTGGTTGGCAAGGCACTTTAAGACCCTTTCCACAGCTCACCTTTTCTCAGCTCTGGGGTGCAGGGATCGCATGAGCAGCCTCCAGCGAGAGGCTCTCGTGTCCTCGCTGCTTCAGCTCCACACGAGCTGCCTGCTCCCGAGCAGGCACGAGAGCCCCGCCTCTTCCTTCCGCACGGCAGCCTGGGAAGTGCACGCGGGGCCCTGGAGCAATGTGTGATTGTGCACTATTTTTGGCTGAAAACCTAAAATGAAAAAGTGCACGAGCGGCGCCTGCCTTACCCTGGAGCATTGCGTGATTGTGAATCCGTCGTGGAGATCACTCCTCACAATCGCAGAACGCTCCAGGCACCCTTTCGCATGGCAAATACTGTGTGAAAAGGGCCTAAGTGTACTGAGATTTGACTAGCCTAAAACTGGGGTTTAAATATTCTTTTTATGCTTGGAGGGTGAAGGTGTAAATGGCCCTCTGGCAGTATAAACAATGGGGTCTGGAATGGACTAATGGTCTTAGCATTAGGTGACAAAAGGCTAAGTGGAATTGTGATAGCTCCTTGATTGCTGGGCAGGTGTCAGGACAAAAGGGAAGTTCCAGTGGTCAGAGGAAGAGGGACTAAGACAATCAGCTGTTTTGTGGAAACATCGCAGGTGTAATTGTCTCTAAAGGTTGAGTCGTTGAAGGTTAACTGTAAGTCCATCGTCGCTGGAATTTCTCTGACCTGGTTGTGCCTTGAGGTCTTACCTGACCTAATTTTACAACACACATGTTCAACCAGTCTTCCTCTCAGACAGCATGGCCATGCAGCCATGGCAGTGTATAATATATATTTTTATGCCAATTGACTCATATTTGCTGATTAGACCATGTCAGGTGTACAGCCTGCTAACAATAGAGTCACAATAAGTCTGAGTCAACTTGATGGCAATTTACAACAACAACAATAACAACAGCATATTTGATCCAATAGAGACTCCCCCCATGTTAATTATTATGCGTGTCTACATATGGTTTTACAGAAGGTTGGCAGTGATAGTGCAGCAGGGGGAGAGGTCAGTGAACTGAATAGTGAAGTGAATGGCAGATACTCTAGTTCTGGAATTAATGTTAGAAATTTTCCCCAGTTGAGGCAACACGAAGAAGTAGTGAAATGTAGCACCTATTTGGCAGGAAGCTGCTCATCTCTCCTCATGACAAATACTTATTTGTTTCAGTAAAACCATCAAAGGCAAAATAGGAGTGGGAAAAAGAAACATGAATCAAAACCAACAAAGACTCAAGGTCAGAAAAAGGCTTGAGCAAATAGAAATGGTTTTAGTTAATGCCCCTGTCTTACCATGCAGCAATTTCCCTAGTAATAGCAGTTATGGCAATTTACTGCTACTACTACTACTACTACTACTACTACTACTACTACTACTACTACTATTACTATTAATAATAATATTAATAATAAATTGGCCATTAGTAACCAAATTATCAACAAATTATGGCAGCCAAGTCAACGTGACACTAGAGCTAAAAAGATCATCTCACTGTTTCTTTTGCAAAAAGAAGACAAACCTTTCCTGAAACTTAATCTTTAGGGAAATTCAGGTGCTATAGGCTCCATTTCAGAGGAAGGAACTTGCTTAAAACCACCTCAGAGTATTCCTTACCTAAGAAAACGCTATGAAATTCAGGGATCACCATAAGTCAACAAGCAACTTGAAGGCACATACACTCACCCATGGTGTATCAGAACTGGGCCAGAGAGCTTCTGAGATCTCCCTCTCCTTTCCCTTCTGTGGTTTCTACTTATTTAAGCTTAGTTGGAGCATAAGGTGCAAAATTAGGACAATGTTCCAAAGAGCGGTAATCTAGCAGTTTATTTATCTCTTAGTCTTATCGTCTTCTGGAAATCTTTCAGGATTATAGGTTTACAAGGAGAGCTTAACAAGCACACACAGAGACACACAAAGAAAAACAAAAACCACCAAACAACCAAAACCCTGAAGAACATTCAAGGTAGTAAATAGGAAGATTGGGGGGGGGGGGATAGCAGAAGATACCAGAGAAGCAAGCAGCTGTGGTATATTGACATCTTATCTCATCTAAGACACTGGCCCTTTCCGCATGAGGCGAGGGAATCGCTCCCTGCCGTTACCTACCGCTTCTTCTGGGGTCCGAAGCAACGTGGACTGTCCTTGAAGCCCTTCTGCAGGGCTCCTCCTTGGTCCAGGGCGAATTGGAGCAGTGCAAGGTCTGTAGATCCGCACTGCTCCAGCTTCCAAAATGGCGGCTTCTGGTTGGTCGTGGGTCCCGACCAACTGCTGAAGCCCGCCACGCCTAAAGCCCGCCCTCCACGGGTCGCAGGCTCGCATTGGTGTGAGCCTGCGAATCTGCACAAGGGAGTAGGAACGCAGTGGCGCGTTCCAGGAAAATAAAGACCTGTTTTTTGCTGTCTTTAGAAAACACGCTGGAGGACCACTTGGGGTCATTTTGGAGTGGACTGAGGTGCGGATCTCCGGTAAGTAGTCCACTCCTAGTCCACTCCAAGGTGCAGACAACCTCCGTGAGAGGATGCACTAATTGCCTGGTGCGGAAAGGGCCCCTATGTGTTCACACAGAAAACAGCATCAAGGACCAACAAGAAGGGGCAAAGTAGAGGGGGAAGGGAGAAATATCATAGCGTTCAATATTTCGCAGATGAAAACAGGGATGGGGGGGATCAGGCTAGGAGATACCTCTTTGTTAAATGTATTTAACTAAGTAGCTGATCTAGTATCTTGGTCACTATTTTTCCCCCTGATTTGGGACTCAAGGCAACTTACAAATAAAAGTATATAGCTGAAAGTAAACCTCATACAAAAGTTAAAAATGTAATTAAGCTAACAAGAAAATTAAAACTGGTTAAGAAGGCAACCACTAAAAAGAAAATAACTAATGCAAGGCTTTTTTGCTTGAGTAACCAGCTCTCAAAGCCCTGCCAAAATAGTTTTTTTAAAAAAGTCTACATCTGTTTACAGAAGGATAGCAAGGGGGAAGCCTCTCTAGAAAACAAGTTACCGGGTCTGGGAGCAGCCGCCAAGAAGGCCCTCTTCCGTTTTCCCACCACATGTACCTCCTACCCTGCCAACTGTACTGATTTGGAAGGGACAGTACCAATTAATCCTCTGTCATCCCACTCTTTCAGCTGCTTTTAAAATGCCCTAAGTATTCTCTTCTCCTTCTCCTCTTCCCAATTTCCCTCTATGCCCGCAGCTCACTTCAAGTGCTACAAAATGAGTTCAGTGTGCAGGAGTGGTTTGCCCTTAAATAGATCAGCCGAGAGTAAAGGAGAGCAGGAGGAGTCTTGGCCATTTCTGCACTACACTGTTATAGTCCTATTATTCCAGTTTCAACATCCTATGGAATCCTGGGGTTTGCAGTTTAGGGAGGGGCATGTAGAAGTCTCAGGCCATTTCCATACTGGGCTTCTAAAACGGTGTAGAGCGACCTCTAACGGAGGTCGTCTACACCGTAGAGTGGACTGGCGTGGACTACTTTTCGTAGTTCCACACCAGAATCCACTCAGGAGCGGCCGGAACTAGCCGGGCTGCGTGTTTTTTAAAAACCTCTTTTCGAGGTTTTTAAAAAGCACGGAGTGCGCAGCCCCGTGCCGCTCCGTCGCCCGGCTCTAAAGTGGATTTGCAGGCACGCGCAAGTGCGTGCCTGCAGATCTGCCAGGGGCGGGCTTCCGGCTGGCGAGCTTCTCCGGTTGGTGGAGAGCCTCCACCAACCGGAAGCTGCCATCTGGGATGCCGGAGGAGTGTGGAGCAGTGAGCGAGCGCTGCTCCGCATGGCGACGGACTTACCCGGCTGCGGGTGAGCTCCGTTTTAGCGTGTTTTCGCCCGTTTCCCCCCCACATGTGAAAAGGGCCTCAGTCTCAGTCTTCCGTTGCTGTTTCTTTGGGGGATTATTTTGAGCCACTCTGGCTGGTAGTCTTGGCCATGAGCTCAAAGTCCAGCCCCTGTGGCACCACAAACTGCATCTGTAGGAAATTCCTCATACCTGTAGCAGTTAGAACAGAATTTGAATATTTCAAGCGACTCCCCAAATACCACTGTGGTCAGTGGCATGGTTTAATAATTCTCTGAATGAAAACTATGGCTTCTAATCAGCTGGGGATGGGAGGGGAGAAAATGCCCCCTAAATGAGAATTCTGCCTCCCAATGAAATGTTATTTCAGATGCCAAATTTCAAGTGGCGCACTGATCTAACACTTCAGCTGAGCATTTAGCAATACATTTCCAAAAGAATGTCAACATCACAAACAAAGGAGTTCTAGGTAGGAATGATTTGCAATGTCTCACTTTCTGCAATGCTAGAAATTTGGGAACTTATGGAAAATTTCATGTAGGGTGGCAGGATTCTTATTTCGGGCAGCAAAGTTGTCATTTTGCCTCTATGGCCATTTCCACACGGGATTTTTAAAATGGTGCAGAGCGTCCTCCAGGGAGGACGTCTGCACCTGGGAGCGGACTGGATTGAACCTACTTAATGTAGATCCACACCCCAGCCCGCTCCGGAACTACCCCACGTGGTTGTCCAGCGTGCTTTTGAAAGACCGCTAAAAACAGGTCTTTCAAAAGCACAGAGCGCGCCACTGCGAGCCTGCTCCCTTATGCGTTGCCTTGGTCTACAGTCCTCACTCTGGGGAAAATGAAACAGATGATGCAGTAGGGGAAATGCAGCACAGAATAGGTAAAGAGGTAGTACAGAAATACCTGAGTAATCTAAGGTCATTTCCACACGTCACTGGCCCTTTTCGCACAGCATTTGCCGTGCGAAAGGGTGCCTGGAGCGTTGTGCGATTGTGAGCACAACGCACTCACAATCGCGCGACCCTCCAGGGTAGGGCAGGCACTGCTCGTGCACTTTTTCATTTTCGTCTTTCAGCCGAAAATGGTGCACAATCGCGCATTGCTCCAGGGCCCTGCACGCACTTGCTGTGCATGCGGAGCCTCTGGAACTGCAGTGGTCACGCTACCTGCCCCAGCGCAGCCTGGAAAACTCCCAGGCTGTGCTGCAGAAGGAAGAGGTGGGGCTCTTGCGCTGTTTGCTCGGGAGCAGGCAGTTCGTGCAGAGCTAAAGCAGCGGGGACATGATTGTCTCTCGGCAGAGGCTGCTCCCGTGATCCCTGCTCCCCAGCGCCGAGAGAAGGTGAGCTGTGGAAAGGGCCACTGTTATAGTGGTATTATTCCACTTTCAGCCTCCTGTGGAATTCTGGGGTTTGTAGTTTCCTGAGGCCCAAGAGCTCTCTGGCTGAGAATTCTAAATACCCCTCCCTAAACTGCAAACCCAAGGGTTCCATAGGATGTGGAAAGTAGAGCACTATAGCACTGTAATAGTGTAGTGCGGAAAGGCCCCAAGTCTCCAGGGCCAGACAAACTATGGCCCTTTTTGCACCTTACCTCTGTCCAGCGCGGTCGCGTGGGGATCACGCGAGCAGCCTCTTCCGTGAGGTTCTTGCGTCCCTGCTGCTTTGGCTCTGCAGGAGTTGTCGGCCGGCCGGCAGGCAGCATGAGGGCTCTACCTCTTCCTTCTGCAGCGCAGCTGGGTATTTTCCCAGGCTGCGCTGGGGGAGGAAGCGCAAGGGCCACGGCTCCGGAGGTAAGGTAAGTGCGCACGGTGCCCCAGAGCGATGCACGATCGCGCACCATTTTTGGGTAAAAGCTGAAAATGATATAGTGTGCGATCAGCACTTGCCGGCCCCAGCAGCGTCGCGCAATTGCAAGGACGTTGTCTGAAACACTCCTTGCAATTGTGCGACACTCCAAAGGCCCTTTGGCATGAGAAATGCCATGTGAAAAGGGCCTACGTCCAACTATCAGAGGTGTAGCTACAAAGGCCATTTCCGCACAGGGCGAGGGGATCGCCCTGTGAAGCTACTCACAGGACTTTTGGGCTCCCCGGTCCGGTCCACGCTGCTCTGGAGCAGTGCGTGGCCGCCGCTCCGCACTGCTCCGGGGACGAAAATGGCAGCTTCCGGTTGGTCGAGGCTGTCGAATAACCGCTGAAGCTCGCCAGCCTAAAGCCCGCCTCTGGCAGATCACATTTTGCCATCTTCCCCATGTAGTGGCCCTCCCATTTCTTTGTTCTTCCTTTTGTTACAGACAACCAAAATAGCCCTTTTTATAGCTGTTATAGTCTGAGCTTATTCTATACTTTTGCCTCCATGCCTCCATGTTTGCCCCCATGCTAGAAGTGGACAGGCCTGCTAGCCGAATCTTCAACATTGATCATCAGGATGGTATTCATTGTATTTAAAGTATGAATGTATCAGATTAAAAAAAAATCAGTCATGACATTCTTCCATCTTGTTTCAAGGCTCTTATTTTAAAAATATATTTTTCTTTTATTTATTTTTTTAAAGAACAAACCCCTCCCTCCCTCCCTCCTTCCCTCCTTCCTTCCTTCCTTTTTCTTTCTTTCTTTCTGCTTTAGTGCCCCAGTTTTTTGTTCCAGTGCTCTGGACTGCAGGACATCTGCATAGGTAAAGATAAATCTTCTTGGCATTTTAATTTTCTCTCTGGAAATTTTGTTTTGCCGTGCAGGTACTGAGAAATTCTGGGAGCGCTTTTCATGATTGCTGTCCTTATGAAAGCAGCTGTTCCATGAACGTTGAGTATTTTGTTACCTCATCATGAACTAGAGTGATATTATGGTATGGTGGGGGCTGTGGAGACAATATTTAACCCATTTCTCATTCACGGGGGTCTCACTGATTGATTTAATGTGTCAACTCTGGAGCAGTTAGTCATCTTTGATAGTGGTTTAGCTCCATGTTATTTATGTAAACGATGCTTTACTCCTCTCCTTTTGTACCGATAAATCCACTTGTACACAAGATAAGAGGTCTCTCCTTGAGGGATTATAATAGCAGCAGTGGTCTGTTTCAATCTTCTTAACTATGGGAAGAAAGACACTGGAGTAAGCATCTCCTTTTTATGTTCCTATTCAGGGAGTTATGACAAAATGGAGGAACACAGTGGGAAAAGAAGAATAAAATCAGGAAAGACAAATGGCCTCTTCAGAGATAAAAGCCGATTGAAACTCCGGATAAAAGGGACTTAGTCTTGGCTGACATAAAATTGGGAGACTCCATTAAAGTCGACTGAAGTTTTCATCAAAACCTGGAAAGGTGCAGGGGAGAAAGATAAAATTGGCAGAAGAAGCTTTTAATATATGTAGGATTTTTTCCCCCCAGGTATACCCAATTTAGCTTTTGGGACTCTGACCAACAGATTCCTTGCTTAACACGGACGTTCAGAAAATTTTCTTTCCAGCAATATTCCATATATAAAATTAATGTTAAAGCTGATTACCCTTGGATGTGTGCTCTGGATTTTTAAAGCACCAATTTCAAGAAGCTTGAGGAAACACTGCTTGAGATCCCAGGGCCACAGAAACTCAAGGAGAAGGAAATTCCTGATAGTTGGGGGTTTCCCTAAAGGTGAAATGCACCAGGCACAATTGCAAACAATTCCTATGAGAATTGTGGGAGTTATATAAAGAAACCAGGATGCCTGCCATAAGAACTGAAATTTAAAAGAACGTGTAAGAAAGGAAAGAAAGGGGGAAATCACTATAGAAGAGTACAAAAAAGTGTTCGATATGTTTTGGGAGAGGGTCAGGAGGCCTAAAGCTCATAATAAGCTTTAGAAATTAAAAAAAAAATGAAAAAGCAATAGATGGCTATAAAGGAAAAAACAGGTTGATAAGAGGAAATAGGTGAGCGAAGAAGATAGAGGCCATTTCTGTACTAGACTTTTATAGGGCTATTATTCCACTTTCAACATTCTATGGAATCCTGGGGTTTGCAGTTTCGGGAGGGGCCACTTGGCCCCTCCCTAAACTGCAAACCCCAGGATTCCATTAGATGTTGAAAGTGGGACAACAGAACTATAACAGTCTAGTGCAGAAATGGCTAGAAATTCATGCTTCCTGAAGCTCACTGGCCACCTCCCCTCACTCTTCTTTTCCGTGTTGCCAAGAGAGACCTTTACAATTCTTCCTTTTTCACTGGCTCCCCCTTCCATTGTACTGATTTATCTGAAAATTAAGATTACAAATTAAAGCCAGGCTATCCTGGAGTTTTCCAGTTCATCAGCCATCCAATAAAGAAAAAAAAATGATGTTGCGTTTCTTTCTCAATGCATAATTCCCAGGAGATTACTCCATCCTTACAGCTTAGCTGTGTGTCCCTGATATAAAAGATTCTCTATCCACTTTTATTGAAATCAAGAAGTAACATCATAATCCCAATATTGAGGTATAATCTTTATTATCTCCTCGAATTCTTGTGTGTTTTCCTCCTCTCCCTCCCTTCCCCCTTCCCGTGTCTCTTTCTATTGCTTTAGATTTATTTGGTCGATAATCTCTCTCTCTTTTTTTTACTTGGATATGGATAAGATTATAAACCAAATCATCATAGAAAGAAATGCTCCAAAAATCCTTATTATCACTGATGAGACCTCAGTTTGTAGTCAATCGGCGGATGTTTTAGCTTTAATCATTACATCGTGGTTTCTCTTCTGTAGGAAAGCTCCTTCGTATTTCTGCAGCAGTCTGCAGAAGGGTGAAACTTGGTGTGAATTTTGTCTGTATACGGGTTAGTTTGAATACTCTATATACCAAAAGAAGAGCTGTGGTTAGAGCACTATGTTCTTTGTAGAGTTGTCTTTCAAGAACACACACACACACACACACATACAAAAGCAACCCTACGGTTGTTTCAGGTTATCAATAGAGACCACAAACAAGGAGCATGAGAGAGCTGTACTTGCTTCTAATTGGTTTTTCAGCTCAGTCCAAAGTGCTGGTGATGACTGTTAGAATTCTTAATGATTTAGGATGGGAGGAGGAACATTCAGTGGAGGCTTTCCTGTGGTGATCATCTATGAAGGCATAGATCATCATAGGCCATCTATGTTCCAGTATGTTTAACTAGGACAAAGAAGAGGGTAGATTAAGGCAGCTGAAGCCTCAAAGCAGTTCCAACATGAAGACCCCTTTAGAGTGAACTATTTTAGTATCCTAGGCCATTTCCGCACTAGACTGTTATAGTGCTATTATTCTACTTTCAATATCTTATGGAATCCTGGAGTTTGCAGTTTAGGGAGAGGCCTAACCTAGAAATGAAATAAATAAGCAATGCATAAATTGCAAGGCACAACAAGACCACAGCACCAAAATCTTCATATGTGGATCCATTTGCAGCCAGCAACTTCCTTAGAACCAACAACCTGACCCCATGCATTCCTATAGAATTCTGGGATTTGTCGTCTGGTGAGGCATGCAGAGTTCTCTGCTAGGAAGCTCCTGTAGTGTTGTACTTCTGGAGAATACACTGAAGCTCCTTAGAAGAGAATTCCAAGCACCTTGTCAAACTACAGGTCCCACGATTCCATTGGATAGAGAGACCTGACAGTTAAAGTGGTATCAAACTATTATAAATATGCAATCCAGATATACCTTAAAGGCAGCAGGGCAGCTTACATGGGTGCAAAGCAAAATATGTGGCACACATAGCTTTATCCTCCAAGAGAGGAAGAGCTCAAGGAGAAACCACTGAAGGGCTACCACAGTTGCTTCCTGGCATATGCTACTTAAGGTGGTTGCCTCACCCAGAGCTTGGAAACAATACATTTAGACATTAATTTTACTCCAAATTCTACAGTGAATTTTAAATCCATTATTTTAATTATTCGATGCCAGTGGCTTCTTTGGGTTTCTTATGGAAGAAAAGTGGGATATAAAATAAACAGAGAGAGAAAGATGCAGAGATAGATAGAGCAAGCTTCATGATATTTTAATCTGTTAATTTTGAGGGTAATCGGGCCATGGCCTTTTTAGTAATTTAAAGTGATTTTTCAAAATTAACAATTAAAGTAACCAATTTCTAAAACTATGTTTCCTCTCTTTTAATGTTATCCATTGTATTTGCTTTAACAGCTGAATGTTAATTTGCAGTGGTGTAGCTTGGCATGAGTGGGGTAGGAGGGATGGGGGCAGGTAGGGCACGGAGGTGTGGGGGTGGGATGACAGCGCATGAGGGTGGGATGATGGTACGCATGGGTGGGGCAATGGTGTGTGTGGGCGGTGCAACAGTGCTTGGGGGAGTGGCGATGGAGTGCATAGGCAGGAGATGGCATGCGAAGGGAGCCAAGGAGCAGTGGCAACCCCCAAAAAGTGCCACCCAGGGTGCACTGTCCCCCTCACCCTCGTGTCGCTACGCCACTGTTAATGTGTCAGTGCCAATGCTAGCTTCTCTAAGCTCTGGCTTCACTGTGCTTCATAGTAGGGCTGTCTATGTCACATACCCTAATAACACCACATATAATTTGGCCTGAAGAGACAAAAGTTGTTGACTACCATCCCAGTCATTTCATGCATTTGAGGCCTGTCATGCCCTGCCTCCAGAGCATGGACTCTCACTCAGAGTCTGAAGTAGAGGGCATGCCAGAGACGGAAACAGGCGGCATGCCAGGACGTGCTGTACAGAGAGAGGTTACAGTGCCAGAAACAGAACAAAGGGTGGTGCCAGCTCTGACAGAGAGTCCTGCCTCTTCAGATACAGAAGAACACTTACCTAGATCCAGCTTTGCACAGCACAGGCAGCAAAGAGAGACTCAGCATCGCTCTCTCAGAATTTATAACTGGCAACAGTCAATAAGGGCACAGCTGTGCTAGGCTTTGGGTCTATTTAGCTGGTGTCCTTCCCCTCTAGGAGTTATCAGAGCTTATCTGACCTACTATCTTGCTGGATGCCTTGCCAAATGCTTGGATTGACCCTAGACACTTCCTTGCTATGAAACCCTGCCAGACTTTGTTTATATTGGACTTTATTTACGACTCCTTGCTTACCACGTGGAAGTAAGCAACAAGCTGGGAGATATTCAGTTTGTTCTGTTTGATTTATCAGCTGTGCCAGGACTGAGATAGAACAAGGCCTAAATGAACAAAGCAACCACAACTGTGATGAGATTGGAGTGCGGCACTCCAAAATAATCCATTAAATGAACAGAACCCTCTGAGAGTTGCTAGACTGAAAACTGGAGAGGGCTCTTGTACTTTTAATGGTTGCGTAGAAGAGGGAATTTCAGCAGGTGGTGCTTGTTACCTGCTCCAGTTTTCAATCTGGCAACCCCAGGCCCTCACACTGCTGTATGAACTGATCTACTGGTATCGAAATAACCAACTTTCCTAGCTGTGGAAAGTATCACTGTCGGACCAGATAAAGCTTCTGGTACAGATTCAAGAGTGGGAGAAAGTGGTTTGTTCTGATCATCTGGCAACCCCGTAGGGGATACTCTCTTTTGTAAGCAAGAACCAGCCTATTATACATTGTTAGTTGATTGCCTACAAAGAGCTGTCCTCATCGTTTGATACACTTTTGTCCTTTTCCTCAGAAATCTTTGCCTCAGCTGAGTCCAGTTAATTATCGCTTCTCCCCCTTCCGAGCTTTAATAGCTGTGGGCTCTGCCTCAGGCTGTTAACTACCAGACTAGTCATTAAATACTGGTCAAGATGATTTCTTCAAGATTACAGTCTCATTTTTATGATTAAAGCAGCCATTTCCCTACTGCAAGGGAAGGAAAACAAAAGGGTGATCCTGCCATCTCATTTGAGTTCAGGAACCTTGAGTCCTTTAGTTTAGAGGGCTCCCATATTAGCAAGTTTCTTTTTGTTTCCTGGGGAGAAAGGGAAATATAGTCTGTCATGTCAGAACTAGTCCTTGCCATTACACTGAGTGAAGGAAGCATCTCAGGCAACAGATTTAAAAGGAAGGTTCATCAAATCCCATGGAATGGGTAGGAGATGTGGACCAACTCTCTCCCTTAAAAGACAGTAATGATGGTACCACACCAGAAAGGAATTCCATAATTTGGGTGCCTCTACTAAGAAACCTGTTTCACTTGACCATCAGCTTAATGTCAGAACATGGGAGAACCTAAAGAAGAAACTCCAATAGTTATCTTAATTGCAAGCCATGTTTTCTCCCATGGCACAATTATCATTATTATTATTATTTTTGACAAAACTCCTGTGTTTTGACATAACTTGAGGCCCTCAAGTATAGCAGCTTTAAGGCACTGCACAAGGGTGGGATAGAGTGGGGTGACAAGCCAAAACAAAAGCCAAAAGCCAAAATTCAGAACTGACTGTAGCCCAGGAGTCCTTTCTGGTTTTGTTTTTCTTCATCTCTGGAGGCATAGTTTTATGCTTCTGCATCCAGTGTGGCCAGCAGAAAAGTACTGGGGTTCTGTTTTGTGGAGGCATAGTTTGGTGCTCCTGCATCCAGTGTGGTCTGCAGAAAGTATTGAGGGGCAAGAAAGTCACATTTACATTCTTTAAAAATGCCCTAGAACATGGAATTTAACTAATGTTTAACATGTTTAGATCTTGTGTGTTCTTATTGTTGCTAAAAGACTTAGGCCATTTCTACACTACACTGTTATAATGCTATTATTCCATTTTCAATATCCATGGAATTCTGGGGTTTGTAGTTTACTGAGGCTGAAGAGCTCTCTGGCTGAGAATTCTAAATGCAAACTGCAAACCCCAGGATTCCGTAGGATGTTGAAAGTGGAATAATAGCACTGTAATAGTGTAGTGCAGAAAGGCCCTTATAGTCCAAAGTTGAAGAGGTCAACATTCACCTTCTATTGTTCAATGGTCAGAAGAGCTCATTGCTTTAGCTACTCAGGATTGTGTATTTTACAGACACTGGATGTTTCCCCACTGCACAATTCCAGTAGTTTTATAACACTTTGCCTGCCATGGCTCCATCCTATGGAATGCTGGCATTTCTAGTTTGGTTAGTCCACTCCCCTAAACAGTAGTATTAGGTCTCTCCTGCAGATAATTTTAGGTACCTCAAGAAACCGCAAATCCTAGAATTCCATAGAAAGAAGTCATGACAGTGGTAACAAACTGCTATAATTGTGTAGTATGGATACACTCGTCAAGTTCAAGAAGATGCGTTTTTGGAAACAGGGGCCCTTTCCGCAACTTACTTTCATCAGGCATGGGGATCACATGAGCAGCCTCTTGCGAGAGGCTTTCGCATTCCTGCTGCTTCAGCTCCGCAGCTGCTGCCTGCCAGCCAGCATGCACCATGAGGGCTCTGCCTCTTCCTTCCGCAGCACAGCTGGGTATTTTCCAAGGCTGTACTGGAGAAGGAAGCACAAGGGCCGCGGCTCCAGAGCTCCGCATGGACGGTAAGTGTGTGTGGAGTCCCAGAGCAATGCGCAATTGCGCACCATTTTTGGCTACAAGCCGAAAATGAAATAGTGCGCGATCGGTGCCTGCTGGCCCTGGCAGTGTCACGCGATTGCGAGAACGTTGCCTGAAACGCTCCTCACAATAGTGCGATGTTCCAGAGGCCCTTTTGCATGGCAAATGCCATGTGAAAAGGGCCAGGGTCAGCCTCTGTTCATGTGTATGACTAGCTCATCTTGGTATCCTATGTACTTCCATACTCAACCTTCCATCCTTTTCTGCTCTTACTTTTCCTCTTTCTTTGTAGTTGTACTTTTTTTAAAAAAATAAAAATCCAATTAAAAAAATTGCTTCCCTAGAGTGGCATAAATTAATTAAACTTTAAACTCCTTGTCTCTCCATCATTCATCCTGAAGTTCCCCACCATCTTGATATACTGTCTTTATTCTGTTTCCAAAAAATCCAAATGTTTTTATACCCTTTGGACTTCTTCAGGGATCTCATCCTCACACAAGGGGTATCTTTCAAGATCCTGTCTCATGCTTCTTCCCAAGTTTTAGCATTAATCTGTTGGCTACCTGTAAGTAAGGCCATTTCCTCAGTAGACTGTTATAGCGCTAATATTCCACTTTCAACATCCTATGGAATCCTGGGGTTTGCAGTTTCGGGAGGGGCCGGCTGGCCCCTCCCGAAACTGCAAACCCCAGGATTCCATAGGATGTTGAAAGTGGAATCATAGCGCTATAACAGTCCAGTGCGGAAATGGCATAAGTCAAGTCAGTCAAGTGTTGTACTTAGTAGAATCAAATAATGGCAGGATGTTTCTTGAACACCTTCACCTGATGTGTGGCAGCATCTTCTTTCCTATTTAGGATGGAAACTAGGCTGTGTTTGTGCGCATTAAGTCATTTGTGTAAAGAAAGAGAGAAAACTCACCAATGGGTATAAAAACGGTGGGTTTTTTTTGTATTGGCTCAGAACTCTGCCACATGGTTCTCTAGATGAAAGGGCGCTGCTTCAGCTGTGGCATTATTTAAGCAGACAGAATGGAGAGAGCTGAAAATAATGAAGCTGTGTCACAAAGAATTACTTGGATTCTTGCTCTCAACAAAATAAGTCCATCCTCCCTTCACAGAGACTCACACAGGTAAACTGAGGTTATATCCACCCTCCCGTTTCTTCATCTCCTAAGCTGATAACGCCAAGACATATTGACAAGGACTAGAGGAAAACATTAAATATTTCATCAGTAAGATTATACCCCACAAAGACAGATGTTGGGAAGCTGTAATATTTAAAAATAAAGAGATAAACACATGCTTTGTAGGGTGGATTTTTCCCCCTTCTGCAAGGGGAAGGCAGATGAGTGGAGGAAGAGAATCGAAAAGAGAAGGAAGAGAAGGAGAGATTTACTGTATAAGCAGTGAATAGGAAATTACTGCTTCCTAAAAGCAGATTATGAGCCAAATAGTCTTCATTTACTCACACAAGCAGCAATGATGAGAAGGAAATGAAGGGAAAATGGATCTGGAGTGGATTGTATGGAAGAGAGGGAGAGAGGAGGGAGAGAGGAGGGAGAGAGGGGAAAGAGAGAGAGAGAGAGACAAAGAGAGATGTCAGAGCTAACAGTAGCAAATCTAGCAGGCCCTGGCTCCTCTTCGCTGCTCCTCAAGATGAGGGGAAGGAATCTCAGGCCCTTTCCGCACCTTACCTTTTTGCGGAGGTGGGGGGTGGTGCTCGCGCGAGAAGCCTTTGGAGGAAGGCTTTCGCGTTCCTGCTGCTTGGGCTCCACAGCAGCTTCCTGGTCGCGCGAGCGCTCCGCCCCACCCATGCCCCGCCTCTTCCTGCCGCAGTGCAGCCTGCGAGCTGTAGGCTGCACTGAGGACAGGAAGCGAAACCGGCCCAGCTCCAGAGGCTCCACAGGGCAGGTAAGTTCACCCCAGGCCCCTGACCGGTGCGCTAGCGCTCACCATTTTCGGCTAAAAGCCGAAAATAAAAAGGTGCATATGCGCTGCGCATGAGGCTCTTGACCGTCACGTAAATGAGAGTGCGTCATGCAGACCACTCCTCCCATTTACGCGACGCTCAAGGGGCCCTTTCGCCTAAGAAATGCCATGTGAAAAGGGCGTCAGAATAAGAGCACTGTCTTGAGAAGTATATATATGTACATTTCTCTTATTAGATTTCTTTTGTTAAAAAATGGAATGGCATTCTCACTGCAGTTGTGTTAGTGCTTAATTGATCATGCTTGGGCCCTTTCCGCACCTTACCTTTTTCTGGCGCTGGGGTGCGGGGATCACGCGAGCAGCTTCCAGTGAGAGGCTCTTGTGTCCCTGCTGCTTCAGCTCCACAGAAGCTGCCTGCTTGCATGAGAGCCCTGCCTCTTCCTTCCACAGTGCAGCCTGGGAGTTTCCAGCCTGGACCAGGAAGTGCTCTGGAGGCTCTGCACGCCAGGTAAGTGCGTGCGGCGCCTGGGAGCAATGCGTGATCACGCACCATTTTTGGCTTCCAGCTGAAAATGAAAAGGTGCACGATTGGCGCCTGCTGGCCCCTGGAGCATCACGCGATTGTGAGTGCATCGTGCAGATTGCCCTTCACAATCGTGCAATGGTCCAGGCGCCCTTTCGCATGGCAAATGCTGTGCGGAAAGGGCCTTGGTGGGAGTACTAGGGGCTTCCTCTTGTAACATCACCAGAGGTTGTCCCTAGACCTGATGTTTTGGACCTGAACTCTTAGGACTTACTTGGGAGCTTGGAAATGTTTTTAGGATGTCTGTGTGTGCACACATATGCCTTCAAGTCATCTGTCAACTTATGGTGGCCCCCTGAATTTCATACAGTTTTCTTAGGCAAGAAGTACTCAAGAGGTAACTTTGCCAGGTCCTTCCTCTGAAATATAGCTTACAGCACCTGCCATTAGTTAGCAGTCTCCCATCCAAGTATTATCCAGCTCTGATTCTGATTAGCTTCCAAGATCAGATGGGATTCTCAAATCTCTAGTCAGTGTGCTGGCTGGGGGATTTTGGAGCTGTGGTCCCAAAAGGGAAGTGCACTAAGTTCTCCTTGAGGACTGTGTTCCCCTTTGGGGTAAGTGGTTAAGTGGGAAGCTGGAAGTGCTCAGGGCTGAATCCAGTGGTGGGAGGGGCTAGAATCAAAAGTGGGTGTTACTGCTTCACACATACTCTCTGTCTGCCCTCTTTCTCTTCAGCTAGCTGTGGGAAAGACACATGGGTCAGGGTAAAGAAGAGTTCACTTACAGAGAGCTTTTTTCAATTGACACAAGGTTCACATGTGGCCCTAGGACAACAGGTTGCATACTAGAGCCAATATGTCTCACACACAATAGCCCAGAACTCTGAACCATGGTTATGTAGAAGGGGATAGAAGAACAGAGGTAATTTCTTCATCAGTCTGATCCAGGCTACAATGATGAGCCAGAGTAAGGGTTACTATGATTACCTCTTCCTTCTGGACAGAAAGGCCTCAATTTGTGCAAAGAAGAGCCAGCATAGTGTAGCATGCATGTGGGCAACTTTTGAATGGTAAGGAGTTACATTAATGTGCCAGGAAACCTCGGAGGGCTGCATCTTGCAATACACCTTCTCCAGTGGAGGGAAAACAAAATCAACTCCCCCCTCCAAATGCCCTCTAGGGCACAAGGGAGCATTTTCACCATGTTTTGGGGAACTTCTTGGGCCATTGTAGGCCCAGGAGAAACCTCTTTTTTTTGACATCAGGAAGTGACTGGGAATCACTTCTCATTCACTTATGGTTCAGAAAGGGCCTCTGTTGGGCCCAAATGAGCCCAGAATGGACCAAAACATGATGGAGAAGTCTCCACGCCCCCTCATGGACTTTTGGGGGCAAATATTTTTGCAAAAATTTTGTGAAATTGTTTTTGACCCCTGAGGGGGCATCCACAAATGGTGGAAACGCCATTCCTATGTTTTAGAGGCCTTTTACCCAATGGGGATTCTGAGGCCACAGAAAAGGCCCTGGGGCTGCATGTGGACCACAGGCTGCATTTTCCTATCCTTGCTGTAGCGGTATGAGTGTTGGGATTTGGACTATGGGACAGCAGGATTCAAACCCCTGCTCAGGCATGGGAACAGAGTGGGTGATCTTCAGCAAGTCACCCTCTCTCAGTTTAAGAGAAAGGCAATGGCAAACCTCTTCTGAAGAAATCTTGTCAAGAAAACCCTGTTATAGTGTCACCACAAGGCAAAGATGACTTGAGGACACAGAACACAACAAGAAGCTGAGAAAACAGCCCTTTCATCTGTCCCCCTTTTTGCAATGGTTTTATTGTTGGATGGGAGGACGGTGGACATAATAAGACCCATGGTGCATCAGACTGAAGGATGACCAAATATACACATGGCCATCAGCCAGTTGCCTATGGGAAGCTGACCAGCAGGACAAGAATGCAGCTGGAGTCACCCATGCTCCCTAGTAACTCATATACAGAGGGATGCTACCTTTTGTCTTAAAAAGACTCTATAGACATCTGGAGAATCAGGAGTTGAATCCTCCTCTCCAGGGTCATAATCCAACACTTAAACCACTATATCACACTGGATCTTTTTGATCTAAGGTAGGGATGGGAATTGTATGGTGTTGTTGAAGTGCAGTCCCTAGCATTCATCACCATAGACTCTGCTGGCTAGGACTGCTGGGAGTCCAGCAACATCTGGAGGGCCAGCCAAATCCTATCCCTGAGCTAATGATGGAGAGGCCATTCAAAACTGCTAGTGTTAGGAAGAAGAATGTTAAAATAAAAATTAAAAACCCAGAAGAATCCTGAGTTGGGCAGAGATACATAACAGGGTAATTGTCTTATGCCAGCAGCCCACCAAGATTCACAGCTCTCCAAACAGAGTCTTTAGCAGCTGCCATGGACAAAGTTTACAGGAGTTTGTCAGCCAGTTACTATTGTTGGTCCAGCAGTCTGAGTCAGTAATAAATTCCAAGTGGCAGTCCAAAGGAGCATCCAGCAGAGAAGTCAACACAGAAGGCAAGGGTCAAGGTTTCCAGGAACACAAGTCAGAGATCTGAAGGTAGGACACATTGCTTCCACTGTTGATACCAGTTGTCTGCAACAGATTTCTCCCCATCCCTTTCCCTGTGTTTATGGGCTGACAACCTCCTCCAGCTGTTTGCCCAACGAATACATTTTCTCTATATAATTGCTCTGAGTCTTGTGGGCTCTGCCTTTTTCATCTCACCTGGTTGCAGTAAGTATTGACCTGTTCATGTCTCTGTGTTGGGGCTGTTGGGGAGGGTCGTGTCTGTGTTTGTATCTGAGTCCTGGGACTGGGGCACGACCATAATAGAAAGTACTACAGCCTTTTTGCTTCCTATTTTGCAGTATCATCCACTTTTACCAAGATGCTGGTGCCAATTTTATTCCTCTATAACTAGTCCTGTCTGACCTTATTTAGGATGTACTCTAATATTTGCACAGAGGAACCAATGAGAATGTGACTCTGTTTTAACTTCTGGAGAAAGGAGGCAGAACCTTGCCCAAGAAGAAGGCAGAGAAGAAGGAAGGGATGTAGAACTATAGATTTAATCTCTGATGTAAGGTCATAAATCTAACATCATCTCTCCAGTTTAGACAGTTTTTCAGTCCATCAGTTGTTTACATATCTTTCATCCTTGAGGGAGAAACAAGTTCCCGTCTTCTTACCTTTGAGCATTGCTAGTTCTCATAACACCTTGCTGATACTTTCAGTCCCCCCCCCATCTTCTCCCCCTCACCTGGATACAATGTAGCAGTGAACAATAAAGCAATTAATCGTTTGGTGCACTGGAATACCTTAGCAAGCTCCAATCGGATACATATTTGCAATCAACAATTGGCAATTGATAACATGTATCATTCTAGGAGACTCTAGCAATACCTAAGCTAGTGGATCTATTTTGCAACATATTCTAATGCACATCCAGCGAAACTCATCATAGGAGACATGTATCCTGACAGGGACACAGAAAGTAAACTAATTTTGTACACATATGTTTTCCTTAGAATTTTCCTTCCAACTTTGTTGATAAGCATTTTTAGAATATTGTGTGTGTGTGTGTGTGTGTGTGTGTGTGAAAGAGAGAGAGAGAGAGAGAGAGAGAGAGGTGGCTCATATTCTGCATTAATATATGATATCTCCAAATATTGCCACTGCAGTCAGCATAGGGTCAGCATCTGCTTTTAGAACTGGGATGAAAATTTCAGAGTCAGTATCAACTGGATATCCAGAGACTGCCTGCTGAATTTTTTAAAATTCACCATTGAGTATACTGAGCCTTTTGAAAACTTCTGCCAATAGATGTTGACACTACTGGGCAAGAAGGACCAAGTTCTGATTCAGTGTAAGGAAGCTTCATATGTCAAGACTCCCTAACACTGGGCTGCAAGCAAAGTTTGATATTCCTCTTGATCACATGAACAAAATGGATTTCTTCCCCTCCCCTTTAACTGCCACAAACAGCTTCTTCTTTTTCTTTTTAAAAGGCTGTGCTGCCTTCTTTGAAATCTATAGTTTCTGGCATATCTGGGGTAAGGTTAGACTTGGAACTTACTAGCTTTGTCAGTTTCTAACTTAGTTCCATATTTCACTGGATCATCCTGGCAATAATTAGTTGTCCAGTGCAATTAAGAGCAGTCTCTTTGGGTGAAGTGCTGAAATGAACATTTAGCAACTAAGTTGTTAAAATGGCTCAGCAGGAAGGCAAGCAAATAAGGAGCTGAGAAGGACTGGCTGCACAGTTAAGTATTGCAGTTTCAACTGTTGGCACTGAAGTTTTGCAGACGCTTGCATGATTTTGGCCAGCCAGGGAGAAGATACATTTCCGTTGGAAGGACAGCAGTTTGATGGTATTGTTCAAGGCAGTGTGTCATTGAGCTGACCTGATGGCTTTGGCATCACTCCCTAGGAGCCTCATACTCGAGGACAGTCAATTCAGCAAAATCGTTGGCAGTCTTATCCCTGGAAAAACCATCTCTCATTGAGATGAAATCTCCAAGTCAGAACACAAAAGAGCACATTTTGCATTTTACCTTCCAGAAGATATTTGGTCCATGGAGTGCTTAGTTCTACCTCCTTGCCCTCCAGACATTCTGAATGACAACTGCAGTCATGCTTGACCATTGGCCAGGTTCTCTAGTGCCATTGGGAGCTGCAATCCAGAACATGTGGAGATTTGAGGAAGAGTGCCTTCTTGCTTGTCCCCCTTCATTCCTATATGTCTACATTTAGATGTGACCGCTTGATGAAGCATTGTAGCCCACCTAATAATGGGGTGGTGGTAGGGATGGGGAGATTGTTTTTCTAGGGAGATTGGCCTTCATTACACCTATCTAAGGTTGACCTCATTGAGCCCTCTCCCCATTTTCTACATCAGCTAGAAGCCATGCATCATGGCAGAGCCAGCTGGGGAAGATGCAGGTCTGGCTAAAGTTAAAAGTATAATCAAACTGGCAATAAAACCAAGCTTTTAAAAGCTTAATTTAAAAGCATTTAAAAGCATAGACATTAAAAAGAAGAACCACAGAAACAAACAGCACAAGACATGAAAGGCCCCTTTCCTCTGAGCAGTCAGCTCTCTAAGGCCTGCTTAAACAAAACAGGTCCTCACCTGCCTACAGAAGAACAGCAAGAAAGGTGCCAAGCTAAACTCTCTAGGAAGGGAGTTGAGAGCCTGGTGGCAGCTACAAAATAGGCCCTCTACCATGTTCCTACCAGATGTACCTGTGAGGGTGGTGGGAAAGGGAGATGGGTCTTCCCAGAAGATTTCAGGATGGGGCAGGTCCATTCTTCCATGGTTAAATCTGGTCTGTCTTCCATCTTTTGATGAAGAACTCTCAAGGAGGGGCACAGCATTAAAAAACACGTGGTAGCCCTTGCCTCTCCAAGAATCCCTTGGCCACGCAGGCTGGAGAACCTGAGCAGTTACCATCCCAAACAAAAAGCAGAAAATAAGAAACAAAAACTCTTTTCTAAGATCTGCATAAAACCTCTGCCTGAGGCCTCTGAGAGTTACTACCTCTCAGATTTGACAATACTGACCAAATGGACCCATGGTCTGATTTGATGTGTTCAATAAACTACAGGTTCTCCATGTCTCTCACAACTGTGGCAGTCCAAGACCACTGTTGTGCTGGTTGTGGGATTCTGGGAGCTATAGTCCAAAAAGCACCTCCTAGCTCTGAGAGACTGATAGCAAAATCCTAAGCATGTTTACCTGGCAGTGGTTCCCACTGTGTTCAAGGCAGCTTACTCCCTTGTAAGTGCCTTCAGGACTGCTGTTTTAGTGAAGGAGTGAAAGGGAGCTGATTTTGGATGCTCACTTCCATACATCAGTACTCTACTCCCATGGTGCAGACAGCCCTGCGGTTATGCATTTTAGCACAAGAGCTCCTGTGTGGAAGGTACTAACATATGTGCCGCTTTGCACGTAGGCCGCCTATAATCTCATCCTGCTGGGTGCACCTCCTTTCTACCAGTTCAGTGCACTGCCACAAGCAATGCAGTGAAATTCATGATTTCATTTGTTTGTTTTGGTAAGGGAGCCATCCCATGTACTTACTAAGCCTCCCTCTCACCACAAGGATAAACAATAAGCTAAACAAGCTATGGCGACTGAATTGCCCTCACTTAATTAGATCTTGGAGCTATAGAGCAACTGAGCCATTTCCTGACTTTACAGAATAAGCGTATGCTGGCTAAGGGAGAAACTAGAGGCAGTATGATTTTTTTTCCCCTTTATGAGCTGATACCAGTAGCAACGGTGAAATGATTTGCTTTCTGCAAATATAATTTTCCCCTTTCCTGCTCTAAAGTTTCCAGGTTAGGTTTGAACATCTGTGAGATCCTCAGCAAAGCTTCTAGCAGCTGCTCCATGCATGGTTCTGCTCACTTTTTGCTTTCAATGACTTGGGCTTTGTTCCATCCTAAACTAAGTCTGACATAATATATGTGCATTTTATTTAGAATTAAGACACAGACATCACTTCTGGCAGGCTACTTTGGCCTGATTAGCATTGCCAGCCCTCCAAAATATATCCGAGGCCACAGCATCAAGACTGAAACATTTGCAAGTCAGCCAAAGGGGGAGAGAGAGAAACAAAACAGCTTATCCCCCAAAGACAAAACCTCACTGGAAGCTGTTTTATCTGAAGTTAAGTTGAGCTGCTTGCTGGCCCCTGATAAAACCACTTTCATGTGTAACAGCAATACGATGCAACCATATGGACGCAACCCTAATGGAAGCCTCCAAAGCCACCCACTAGGCTCAGATAAACATGAACATTATATGGGTGATGCTGCCAAATGGCAGGAGCTGAGCTGAAAATTCTTCTCATTTTTCAGGCATATTTTTGATTGGTTTCCTTCTCAGCGTTTTTTTTTCTTTTTCTGGCACCGTTTGAAACAATATTTGACAATTCATTATGGAACTCTCTCATTCTCTATCCTTCAATTTCCTGATGTCCGCACAGAACCAGATCTGTCTGACTTGGCTGCATAGCACTGTGACATCGCCTTGGTGGCCACATGTTCCCTGGTTGGCAGGGATCTCCCATATAATGAACTGAGGAAAGAAAAAGAATTAGTAATCAGCAGAGCTGTGTCTCAGTGGCTTGTCAAAATTCTCCTGTCCATTGGTGGACAGGGAAATTTGGGAGAATCATTTCACCAAACTTCCCCGAGGCAAAAGAGATTTTCCAGCAGTTTCTCGTGGTTAGGATTTATCCTTTACAGTGCCACCATTGTCTGTCTGTCTGTCTGTCTGTCCATCTGTCCGTCCGTCCTCCCTCCCTCCCTACCATTGCAAGAGGTGGCGACAGCAAAATCTGTGTTTGGAAGGCTGGTCATGATTTTATATCTCCCACAATGCCATGATAATTGTGAATTATTGTGAAGGGAAATAACTAAAAAGAGACTACCACCTTTTCTGGCAAAAAGTTCCATGATAAGCTCTTACTACCTGAATTTTCGAATGAAACATCTCATTTGGCATTCTAGAGAAGAAAATATCTTTGCTGTCTTCTGTATGAAAACTCATTGGGTATTTGATGAGTGCAACACCTCGCCGATTAGTCTTCTCAGGATAAATATATTGAGTTCCTTCAAGTTTTTTTTTATAGTTTCTGTTGTTGTTGTTGTTGTTGTTGTCACTTGCCATAAAGCTGCCTTAGACTTGGGACCCTATGAATGAGGCACCTCTAAGGCCCTTTCCACAGGAGGCTCTTGTCCCAGCTTGGGGATGGGAGAGGAGCAGGACTGCAACAATGCTTCTGCAAGATGTTGTCACAGTACTATCCTTCTCTCATCACCAGCCAGTGCGATTGCAGAGTAAATCATTGACAGGTTTTCTCCATCAATGACCCCAATTGTGTGATCATCCTGCACTTACCTGCCCTGTAGAAGGCTCAGAAGTGCCGTGGAGGTGCTTCTGTCCCAGCACAGCATGGGAAAATGCCTGGCTGCTCTGCGGAAGGAATAGGCATGTCCATTGCGCTCTCTTCTGCAAGGAGCTGGTTGCATGCGGAGGGGAGCGTTCCTGTCATGCTTCCTTTCTGGCAAAGGCACTGCCAGGATTGCAACTGGAGGATGACGTGAGAAGGTAAGGTGCAAAAAGAGCCTAAGAGCCAAGGCTAACTCAAGGCTATGGGTCCCTGGATTGAATCAATCCACTTGTAGTGTGGCCTCACCCTTCCGACTCCCATCCACTTTACCAAGCATTGTTGTCTTTTCCAATGAGTCATGTCATCTCATGATCTGTCCAAAGCACAACAGCTTTAGTTTAGTCATCTTCACTTCTAGGGAGAGTTCAGGCATGATTGGAACTCTCATCCAGCACCACATTTCAAATGAGCTTTTTTTCCCTTTATATGTATTGTGTTCTGTATTCATACCTTCCCCTGAACACAGAGCCTCCTTAAAGTGTGGTATCTTAAAAGAAACACAGTCTATATGGTTAACCTACATCAAAATGTCAGACCACCACTTAAGCCTACAGATGCCCAATGGACAATGGGAGGTGTCTGAAGTATTTCTAGAGCAGAGGTGGAAAACTTGGCCCTACTATAGGGCTGTATCCCCCTTTACAGCATTCCCAAATACCATTTTTTTCCCAGCTGTATCCTGGCTAAAATGGTGACTGGAAGTGACATTGGATCACTTCTGGCCACCATTTTGGCTGAGATACTATCCCAAACGGAGATATGTTGAAGGTAGAGCTTCTAGAGGTGGGGAGGCTGGGATGTGTGGGAGTGTGTTGTCTCAAAGTATCACACACTGGTGGGGTTTGCACTATTTTCAGGCAAAAATAACCTCCAAATCACACAAAAATATTGAAAGACATTTGAGAGGGTCTTTGGAAGAGTAGAGAGGATTCAGAGACCACTAAAGTGAGGTTGGGGTCTCCAGGCTGTTATTTTCCCATCCCTGTTCTAGAGGGTTCCATCCAGAAACCCTTTCTTTGTAGAGTTGACTCTCTACTTATGCTAGCACATAAATTGTTTTATTCATTTTATTTTAAATTTATTTTTATTAAATTTATTTTAAATTAATTTTATTAGTACTAAAGGCTAAGGACTTGAAATCTGGTTCTCCATGCAGACAAAGGCTTTGCATTTCTTAATCTCAGCCTGTCCTTCCCCAGAGTGTAGTAAGTTGTTGGGACCAGCCCTGTTAAAGCAGCATGACCCTGAACTTGGTTGAGATGAATGTCAGCCAGTCAGACAAAGGCAGCTAGTATTCAAGATGCAGCCACCAAATGATGCTGAGGCCAACAACCAGGCTGAAAGGCAAAGGGAGATGCTGAGCAATTCATACAGATCTGGCAAAGTTCTTTGAAGGTCTACGGATGGGAGCATTGCTAGAGGAAGGCTGACTTGCAGCAGTTCATTATTAAGGATACCGGAACATAATGTCCCTGTTTTTGCTGTTGCTCACTTTTATGCGGGGGCTGGCCTGAAACGCAGTATATTATGCAACGGGTTTGTCTTGTCTCTGCAACGATATTAACAGCCTAATGCTAAACAGGTTCTGAGGAAATGAGGAGGAAAAAAAAATGACTTACTATATTTACCCTGAAACAAGATTCAATCTGCCACTGTATTTAATGCTATATTTTTCATTATCTCACAAGCATATGTTGGAAGGGCTACAGATGATGAAGTTAGCTGCTGGGCAGAGCTATCATCAGTGCTTTCCATCTTTATTTTAATAAGAGGAATGAGCAAATTGTTTGTGACCTTTGTCAAGGGCTTCCTGGAAGACAAGGAAACCTCACTCACAACAGAATCACTAGCCTGGAGCTCTGTTGAATATTCAAAACTCTGGCTCTGAATAAATTGCCTTGTGATAAAGCTATTGTGTCTGACAGAGCCGTGGCACTGCTATCAAAAGCACAGGGGCTTGGTACGCAAAAGTTGTTGTGTCTTTCACCCCCCCTCCTCTGATCTGTTTGCAGCACAACATTGTCATCTGAATAGTTGGAGATGCAAGGAATTTGGGTAGATGCTGCTTCCTGATAATAACTGGCATGTGGCAGCGTACCTGCTCTTGCATTGTGGTCCAAATCACATCAGTTTTAATGATTGCATCAGGATCAAACCCTTTCTTCAAACAGCTCTGGAGGACATAATGAGGTGTTGGTATCACACATGAGAACAAGTATAATGCAGTGGGCGGTGAGCCAGAAAATCCATCATTCCAGTCTTACCCCTACGTGGTTTTCTGTTAGATGGCTGTAGGCATATAAACACAGGATCCTCCATGCTATCACCATACGCATCTGGCGCACCGTACAGGATTGTTGGAAGCACCATTCAGATAATGTAGTTCAAAGGCCCTTTCAGCTTAAGGAATGAACTTCTGAAATTCTACTGGTTGTAGCAGTTTGAGCTTAGGACTGCAGGGTTCAAATCCCCATTTGGCTGTGGAAACCTAGTGAGTGACCTTGGGCAAGTTACAATCTCTCAGCTTCAGAGGGAGGAAAAGACAACCTTCCGTTGAACAAATCTTGCCAAGAAAACACAATGATAGGTTTGCTTTAGGGTTGCATTAAGTTGGAAACAGCTTGAAGACACACAGTAATAAAGCTGGGACCAAAGGTTAAAGGATGGAACCAAAAAACGCAACATGTTTTACTTGACAGTTCTTTCTGCGATATGTTTGGTTGAGATCCTACATGGTGCTTACGTTGTGCTAAGTCCACACTCATGTAGTTACTGAAGCGGCCCTCTGTTAAATATTGACATTGTATAGCCATTATTTGCCAGTGTGTATGCTTACTGTCTCATTGTATAGCGAGAAAAGCACAATAGCTGTTCCTGCAATCCCAGTGAATCAAGTGGTATGTTGAAGGCACTGATGAATAGGCACTGATGAATAGTTATGCACCACCCAAGAATGAACAGTTGCAAGACTGGAATCCTGTTGGTTAGGCCCAGTAAATGAATTGTTGAATGGTGACTCAACATACAGGTAACTCCAATGGATTTAATGGCTCTGCTCTAGTCAGGACAAACAAAAGGATTTAGTCCTATATGGAATGGTTAAATTTGTGCAACTCTGCTTAAATAACCATGAACTGAAAACACATGCTGCACAACAGCTAAAAAGGATATTTGTAAAGGAAGCCTTAGGAGGTAAAGTAAGGCTTAGTGGAGGCATTTGATCTTTCTAGAATGGGGGGAAAAAAGACTTTACTGAAGCTCAGAAAGCACCCAATGATGCTTTCATGGGGAAGAAAGCATGGTCAGCTAGGGAAGACCAGAAGGAATGTTCTAGAGTACTTCACCAAACTACAAATTCCAATATTTGGTAGGATGAAGCTATGAAAGTTAAAATGGAATCTAAGTACTATAATTGTGCAGTATAGATGAGATTCTAACTTTTCCAGATTCTGCCACAAGTCATTGATCTCAAGGATCCTGAGATGGGGGATGCACCCTCCGGTTCTAGACTTTGCTTCAGCTCCCCTGGCCTCTGTCCTGTCCTGCATGTTGCTGATGCTGTTCTTGTTGCTTGGTGTCCAGGAGCTCCAGACCTCCTCGAGAATTTTATCAGTGCCAAACACTGACACATGTTATTGCTATAGCATAAGTTTGATTGATAGGAAGTGATAGAGCAGATAATACCTATCAGAGAAGCATTCCAGACCTTTCACTGATTGGGTTCAATGTCCCCTCACAACCAGTGGTAGATATGGCCCCTAAACTAATTCTAAACAGACCATCTCCAGCCAGAAATCAAATTTCCTATCATTGGATAAATGGGGAGCCTGGGCTAAGGTGCTCTGGTCCAAGTCTGAGGGAAGATGGACTCATAAGGGTTATATAGAAGAGAAGCAAACAAAGAAAACCAAAGTGCACAAGTGTGGCCCATGTCTCCCCAACAGCAATGAGAACTGTGCAAGCAGATTAGCAACAGAGGAAAATTAACTCCCTTAGTCTATTCCTAAGCTTGGTGTCTTTTCTCAGCCTCACACTGCAAAGTGAATGCAAAAAGCACCCAGCAAGGTCACTAATACAAATGAACTCTTTCATGCCACTGGAGAACTGTCAACATTTGCCCATGGTGCCAACAAGGACTCCAAAACCCATCTCCTGGGTGGCAGGAGCCCAGCTCACAACATTTGGGGTGTGTCTTTTTGACTACTGTCCTCTTCTTTTCTCTTTCCTTCTTTGGGTGAATTGGGAAGTCATGGTTGAGGACCAACTCAGCTTTGGGTTATGTCTCCTGGAGAGAAAAATTTAGTAGAGGGGAGATGGCTGAACGTATGACAAACATGTTCTGCATGTGATCTTATTGAGGCAGTTGTGACTGTGCCGAGGCAGTTCTGCAGCCAAATGCAAAGAGGATCACCTTCCTGCCAAGTGCAGATGGACTCTGCAGCCATCTGGCCCCAGGCTGCCAAGTATCCAGCAAGAGTCCCAAGATGAGCAACAAAGGCGGGAAACATCTTTAACCAAGGGGGACCCAATGCTACCTCTATTATGTCCTCCATCTGTTTCTTCTAGCCTACCAGCCTAATTGCCAATGTCCAATATGGACTGAACCTCAGTTACTTGGCTTCCATCAGAGCCCTTTTATGGCTGAATGAAATAGTTTTTTATTCCTCCAATAAAACGAGAATGCACATGGCATCATATGCCAGCAACTAAGGTGGCATGCGTATATGCACATGATTGATGAACAGAGCAGCATAAAACATGATGGGGACAAGGAAACAGAGTATCTAAATGTTTTAATTACTGCACTCTCAGGTCCATGTGTCCCAAGTTGCAACTTAAATGTAAATGGTTTTTTCCAAATTAAAAAAATAAAAGTCTAAGGGGATGGAAGATGTTGCAGGGATTCTTCCTGTCCCTTCCCTTCCTTTATCTGTAGTAGTAAGCATCTTTCCTGAACTTCTGTAGGGAAGAAAAAGACAGGGAAGAAAGGAGAATGATGCAGTGGGAGATGCATTCTACTGATGGACAGGTGAGCATGAGGCTGGCCCTACCATGACTAAGTAGAGATTATTAATATGGAACAGTTGGAAATGAGTAAATCTAGGTTAGTGTTCCATATTCCCAATCTCAATTTAGAATTCTGATGCTATTGCCAGGATTGCAACTCTCCCAACCTACCGTACTGGGCGTCAGCTGCATGGGAATAAGGAGGTCCATTCTGTTGATGATTGGCGCATGGGTGAATTATGTTTCAATTAGGTGGGGGTGGGTAGGACGAGAGGTTACTTCATAAATATACGTAACTAAATAGCTGATATAATATCCTGGTCATTGCTCTTGCAACATATAATGTGTGAATGGGACAAATGTTTGAAAATATAGGTGCATGTCTAGAGTCTAACTCCTATGAGGAACAACTTAGGGAGGTAAGCATTTCTAACTTGGAGAAGAGAAGACTTAGGCCATTTCCACACTACATTGTTATAGTGTTATTATTCCACTTTCAACATCCCATGGAATCCTAGGGTTTGCAGTTTAGGGAGGGACATCTAGAATTTTTAGCTGGAGTGCTCTTTGGCCTCAGTAAACTATAAACCCCAGAATTCCACAAGATGTTGAAAATGGACTAGTGGCACTATAACAGTGTAGTATGGAAATGGCCTATGAGATGAAGTAATAGCTACCTTTAAATAGGGATGTTATGTGGAAGTGTGGGATGCTGTGGCAGCATATAGAATCCTAGGATTTGCCATTTAGGAAGGAGTATTCAGAATTCCCAGCCAGAGGATTCTGCCTCACCAAAATACCTATCCTAGGAGTCCATAGGAGGAAGCTAGCACTATAATTGTGTAGTGTGAAAAGACCCTAAATCAGGACCATGGGAGTGAGGTTGTTTTCTAATGCTCCAGAGACTAGAACATGAACCAATAGATTCAAATTGCCAGAAAAAAAGTTTCACAGTCCAAACATTACTTGACTGTAAGAGCTGTGTGAAATAGACTGTCCTTAAGGGTACTGGTCTCTCCTTCTTTGGAGGCTTTTAAACAGATGTCAGATGGCCATATCTCAGGAGTGGTTTAGTTGAGCATGCCTGTATGACAGGGGGTTGGACCAGATAGTCCTTTCTGTCCCTTCCAATTCCATGATTCTTTAATTCTATGTAGCCAACTGATATACATGTGGGAGAATGGGAATTGTTTCTGGCTTTCTTTTGAATGCATGGGCAATGAAAGTTGGATTAGGGATTGTGAAAGTGTTGTATCAGTACCAGCAAGCATCTGTTGAACCCCATGGACAAGTGAAATGAGCTAGGGAAGAATGGTGACATGAGCATCCCATACTTACTGTTGATGCTAGATTTCACAGTATGGGTAAGTGATGTTTTGACATGGGCTGGTTATGCCTGGAGTAACCAGTAGGCAGCAGTGCTAAGCACCATCAGGAACCAACAAGGAGGACTAAGAGAGGCAACAGGGTGGATGTATTAGTATGCAGAGTTGGAAAAAAGTAATGTTTGGGGATTACAGTTCCAAGATTCCCCTGGTTAACGTGAGAGTTGTAGTCAAAAGTGAATTTTTAAACTCTGATTGGATATATACGTGGGGAAGTTCCATGACTAGACCCTATACATCCTTGAATGTGGGGAATTTGATATGTCCTGACTGCAATTTACTTATTCAGAAAAGCAGTCACAGAATTGCTAACTGACTGTATGGTGTTCTACTGGTGTCAGCCATTTTCTATTGTCCCAGAACCATAGCAGGGCTGGCTGTAGAACACTATTTGATGTATATAACACGATGAGCCTGGATTATTTATCACATATAGTGTAAAAATATCCCTCTAGTTATGGAAACTCTGGTCAACTCTTCATGCTTTTGTTTATTGATGTTGTTTTGATGTACAGCCCACAAAGGGTAGCCTCCATGAACAATCATAGAATCATAGAAATGTAGAGTTGGAAGAGACCACACGGGCCATCCAGTCCAACCCCCTGCCATGCAGGAACACCCTCAAAGCACTCCCGACAGATGGCCATCCAGCCTCTGCTTAAAAACCTCCAAAGAAGGAGACTCCACCACACTCCGAGGCAGCGTATTCCACTGCCGGACAGCCCTGACTGTCAGGAAGTTCTTCCGGAGGTTCAGGTGGAATCTCCTTTCCTGCAGCTTGAATCCATTGCTCCTTGTCCTGGTCTCTGAAGCAGCAGAAAACAAGCCCTCTCCTTCCTCTACATGGCATCCCTTCAAATATTTAAACATGGCTATGAAGAGACAGTAAGGGAAATATCCTCCACTTTTCCCTGCAATTTGTGCTTCTCCTGCTAAACCATCTGCTCATAAGCTCTGAGAGCTGAATGAAAGGTGTAAACCTGGCGTAGCATTGATATGGTTCTTCCATTGTTTTTGGCTGATTCACAGCTCACTGGATGTTGTCCAGGTCTTCTCAGCACAGCCAAGGTTGCCGTCATCCAGCGTAAACGCCATATGTTAAGATTCAGATGACATATTACCTAAAAAGTCGCAAATGATTATGCCGTGTCTCTTCTTACAGGACTGTGATTAGAAATATTTATGCAAATACACTTTCTGAAGAGAAATGGTACTTGGTGTTAGGCAACAGTACATGTGGCAGCTGTAATGAGATACTTTGACTCAGCCATGATATTTCCTCAAAAACAATCTGAATTAACAGTAATGATGAAAAGAGAAGAAAATATCCATCCCTCATCTCTACAAAAAAGGTATTGATCTTGGAAGAGGATTGCTCTGGTGCTGCTGTTTTCTGGAATAAGTGAGAAAGAAAAAAATGGATTCAAACACTAAAACAAGGAGAGACTGGGAACAAATGCAGTGAAATGGTTAGAGCAGGACCATGGAGAGGGTTGAAAGGCTGCTTGGGGTCCTTCTGACTCAGCATGGGCCACACTGTTGGCCCTTCCTCAAACCAGAAGTGATGCCATGGTCACTACCTGTCTTCAGAAAATTAACTTTGGACTGTGGGGGGCTGTAGCAGTGTTTCGGGGCAAAACCACACCCTTAAACCATAAAACAATACTTTGAATCATGTCAGTCCTACTACAGTAGATAATTGAATAAACTGGATTTACCTATTCATTGTCTCACCGCTGAACAGTTAATTCAGTGAGTCTGTTTTAGCTGGAATTAAACAACAGGATTCCAACCAATTTTTTTTTAGGTGCTTTTTATGGTATGAGATGTTCAGGGAGCCAAGGCATGTCCAGGACCCCATTGAAGACTACATGTGGTCTGTGGGCTTTATGATTCCCACCTCTTGGTTACAGTGTTGGAACTGGGATGTCAGGTCACTAAGTTCTCTAGACTCCCTGCCATGGAAATACTAACCTGTTGAATGTGCATTCCTTAACCTTCACAAAGGTAGAAATGTGTGGATCATGAAATTTATTGATGTGGACACTGTGTTAATTTCACAGAGAAACACATGGTTAAGTTCATGGAAAATCACACTTTTGGGGGGGATTCAGGCTGAACACAAACTTGTTAACAGCTGCCTCCTGAGTGTCATGCAGGTTATGAATTTTGACTGTCCCTTGATGCTATTTTGTAAAGATGGGAGCACTACATGCCTTAGCCATGGTGATTACGTTTCTGTTCCAAAAACCTTTTAAGAATGGATTGTTCTCCAAGAAAAAGGGCTGTCGATACTGTGCTGTACCACCTTTGTCCTTTCCTTTTAAATGGTTTTAATTCTGTAGACCATTTAATTTTAATAATTTTAATCATAGGTGAGGTTCTATATTGTGCTTGTGCAGTGTAGATCTACACTCGTGTAGTTATGTGGTGGTTTTGTTACACTACCCTTCTGCGAAATATCAATATTGTTGGACGAGTTGCATATCTGCAGAGGCGCTTGCTTGTTTCTGCAGTCCTGCTGAATCAAGTGGTACAGTTCAGTCTCCATTTGCATTACTACCATTTACATTTCAAATTTACAATGTGGCTCCAGAAATAAATAAATAAATGAAAATATCTCACATAACGCATAGCTTTCCCGGAACACCAGTGCTGTTGAGCGTGACAGGAGAGGTGAAAGAGTGTGAGCTGGAGTTTTGGAGTAAGAAAAGTTGCACTGGAATTCTAGCTTGGGAGAGTAGGTATTAGGAGAAAGTAACTACAGTTCTGGTGTAACTAAAAGGAAGAGATTTCCTTTGCCTGCTTAGAAGGGTGTTCTGAGAGGGGAGGAAGAAACTGGAATCTTGGAGTTTTGGGTTGGCTGGACAGAAGGGTTTCCTCTACCTTCTTAGGTGGCATGTCATGATGGAGAGAGAACAAGTAGGTAACAGTAATAATGCCCAAAGGGGTAACTTTGCTAAACATGCTACAATAAAAAATGAGAAAGAACCTTGTAGCATGTTAAAACATGCTTCTTACGAAGGGCTGGGAAGAGAGGAATTATACAAGGATCTTTATAGCTCAGACTTTAAAAAGTTCAGATCATTGCCCCATTTGTAGTCACAAACTCCCAATTAATAATTAGTTAATAACACCTGGATCATAACAGAGGAGTTCTTTTTTATTTCATTTCCACAAGAGGGGAATAGCTATGCCCATGTAACCAAGACAAGCCACTCCAAAGAAATGGCTGCACACAGGCAGCTGTATACTGTGCTAAGCATGATTACAGAAGCAAAAATGCTGGTTAATTGGTTAATCCAAATTCATACATATAGAAAACTATGTCATAAATACATTATTATGTCAGCATTCAGACATTGCACATGTCCATATAAGTGGTCCCAAATTATAATACCAGATCACACCCTGGGGATGTGAAAGTTAATATTATAATAGCTCTTCATGAAGCTGTAGGTAACTAGAGTTCATGACCAGCTGCCTCCCCTCCCCTCAATCTGGTTTAAGCTGCCTGTCTTAACTACTAAGGCTGATTATTTTAAGACAGTTTTTACATTTCCTTATCTTGGTTAGAAACAAAGAAAAGTTGTTTTTAATGTCTGAAAATGTCTGGCTGTGGTGTACAGACTTACTCATTCTGTTCCAGTTTCAAGATGTTACTTTTATCAATGTCTGCATTCCAAGAATGGCACACTTCCCAGGACTAGAATAAACAAAAATGCCCTATCAAGCTGGATTTAGCGTAAGTTTTAAAAGAGTATGGCATTAGCCATCATGTTTTAACCACCACTTAACAGAGGGAGCAGAGGACAGGAATACAGAAAAAAAGGGGGGAAATGGGTGGCAGAAAATGTACAGTGGCAGTGATGTATTTGTGGACTTAGCTTCAGCTGACTTAAAACTTGGGAGTAGAAAATCCAAAGTTTATTCACCTGTCCAGCTATATACTTGACCATCCCGATCTGTGCACCCTGCTTCTTGTGGAGGTGAAGTCAGCACTGATGGGCATGTTCCCAAGGAGGACTGCCGCCATGGGATCATGGGAGCACCTGATTATGCAAAGGATCAGCAGGATCGGCTGTTGCTGATTTCACTGACATCTGTCCCCACAGTGAGACAAGCTGCAAACATGAATTATTGAAGGCGTACACATGCGGATCTGTGTCGTGATTACTCCAAACAATACACTTTGCCACACTCTTGAGAGCTGAATGCAGGGAAGCAGGCCGCCAGCTGCTTTAACCCCTTTCCCAGCAAGCTGTTTCTGTCTCTTCTAGCACTCAGACTTCTTGGTTTTGTAAGAATCAGGGAGGCTGTGTACATGGTAGACAGGGCTGATATTATTATAATATCAGAGGAGGGCAACCAAAATGGTAGAGGGTCTGGAAGCCATGCCCTATGAGAAGCAGCTTAGGGAGCTGGGTATGTTTAGTGTGCAGAAGAGAAGGTTAAGGGGGGACATGATAGCCATGATTAAAAATTTGAAGGGATATGTTGAAGAGTGAGCGGGCTTGTTTTCCATTGCTCCAGAGACTAGGACAAGGAGCAATGGATTCAAGCTGCAGGAAAGGAGATTCCACCTGAACCTCAGGAAGAACTTCCTGACAGAGCTGTTCAGCAGTGGAATATACTGGCTCGGAGTATGGTTTTTAAGCAGAGGCTGGATGGCTATCTGTCGCGAGTGCTTTGATGTGTGTTCCTGCATGGCAGGGGGTTGGACTGGATGGCCCCTGTGGTCTCTTCCAATGCTATGAGTCTATGATTCTAGTAGAGAAGCCATGGTAGTATCACAGCTTGCCTGGGGAGGGGGTGATTTTGGACTACAGCTCCCAGAGTGCATCTGCTAGCAAATTGGTGGGGGATCATGGGAGCTGCAGTCTAGAAAATCTCCCAAGTTCTGGGTAGCAATCAGACAGCCCTTAAACCACAGACTGAGAGAGAACAGTCATGTGAACATGTTTTATGGGGAATGAAATACTTGAAAAAGCATGCCCAGTATTCTTTTGTAAAATAGTATGATTTTGATTAAATACAGTTAAGATGTCTTGACTCCATTGCAACACACATTGAAAAGCTATCTGGCCAAGAAGGAAGAGCACGTGTCAGTTAAGCACATGCAAATTCAATCCCCTTCCCTCTTTTGAGCAAACCACCAAGGGGATTTCAAGCAGCAAAATCAAGGAAGGAGAACCGCACAGGGACCTATGGACCTCTTTGGAACTATGGATCTACATGTGGAATGGCCACAAGGCAATCTTGGAACATACGCTTTACATGCAGAAGGTGCCAGGTTCAGCCCCTAATATCTCCATATAGGGCTGAGAAAGATTCCTGCCTGGAACTCCAGATAGCTGCTGCCAGAGGTGTAATGATATGCCGTTGTATATAGACAATGGAGGTTGTGCAGTGATGAAAGTTTCTTGACCTCTGGAGGACATGGATGTCTGAGAAAACAAGCAAGGCATCCAAAATAACGTTTGGTACCTTAATAGATTGGAGAATATGACTTCTGGATCTGTGAGTTTCAGTAACCATGGAGCGTTTTGTCCTATACATAAAATGGTGGTGATGTGAATGTGGACATATTAACGTGAGACATGATCATTCACATTTTTTGCCATTTGTGGGGGGACCTGAAACTGAACGCCCACAGATACAGAGGGTTCACTGTATGTTGCTAAATTTAGGGATCCCCCTTCAATCTTAAGTCTTGCCCCAGGCCCAGTGCTAGCTCTCAGTAGCCTTGTGGATAGTTCCTTTGAAGTCTGAACTGAAACTCACAAGCGATTCAGCACATCACCGACATTGGAGTCACAGGCCTCCCCTGTATAAGAGCATCAGTCTATATTCCCATACAATCAAGGAAATGTACACAAAGAACTCCTTCTGTCGGTGAATGGCTTGGGATTGAATTTGGGCAAGTGTATCCAATATTCTCAGCTACGAGCACAGAACAGCTGCTATTGGAAAATTTGTTGATTTTATGCTTTTTTAAAAAATTCTGGGCACAATCTGGTAAGAAGTTTTGCCATGCAGATCCTGTTGAAATGAATAGAAGTTGCCGAAGATATGACATTTTAAGATGGTTGACCTTTTAAAAATGGGTTTCTTTGTATGTTTTTCATTATTCCCTCTTGAAATCAGCTAGCAGACAAGGAGAAATGCTGGTATGCACCCAGAACAAGAATGACAATCTAGGGGGTTTCAAAGTCATTCATTCTGGGATTCCCAGTGCATGACAAATCTCCGGCGCTCTTCTGTAGGGAAAAATGGCATTCAAGGTCAGAAATACTATTAAGACATTGTTGTTTTTATGTCTGTCCCACTATACAATATGCATCAAGAATGGGAACATAAAATCCTCTCTAAGCATAAAACATGAGAGAAGCATAAAACATCATTGCTGTTGTTCTGTGTGCATTCAAGTCATTTCCAATTTATGGCAACCCTAAAGCAAACCTATTGCTTTGGTTTTCTGGGGCTGAGAGTGTGTGATGCACCAAGGTCACCTGGTGGGTTTCCATGGCCAAGTAGGGAATCGAACCCAGGTCTCCGGGGTCATAGTCCAATGCTCAAATCACTACACAATGCTGGGTCTCGATTAACACATTATTTCTCATCAGTTTTAGATGATTATTGGTTCAGATGTTTTGCAAATAAAATTGAGTTGGAAGAATTTGCTTCTGACTTAATTCTTGAGTGAATTACGTTTTTTAAAAAGTACCATTTTAAATCTGAAGGGATGGACTGAAGCAAAGCACTATTGCTCCACCCTGTAAATTTGCCCATTTAAAAAGGAATTTGGTAGGAGTGAGCACAGAGCACAAGATTCAGGCCATTTCCGCACTAGACTGTTATAGCACTATTATTCCACTTTCAACATCCTATGGAATCCTGGGGTTTGCAGTTTAGGGAGGGGCCAGACGGATGTTGAATGTGTTGATGTTGACGTTGAAAGCGGAATATTAGTACTATAACAGTCTAGTGTGGAAATGGCTTCAGTATGGAAAACACATCAGTGTGCTTGGCCTTATCCAGAGGCTGCCTGGTTCAATTTGGTTTGACTCCAAAGCTCAGTTTGGAAATAGAAATCTTAATGCTTGTAATTGACTTCCATAAGAACGCAACACATTGCTGTAACTTTTTTTCTGGTGTAAGAACTGGATGAAATATGCAGTTATAGTCAGTTCTTTTGATCATGCCAAATATCAGAAAAATAGCAGCAGCATGAGTTTGTGTGTGTGTGCGTGCGCACGCTGTGCTGTGCTTCTTTACATTTTGATACTTTTTTGGGAAGCGAACTGTCATTTTCCAAGGCTCATTGGCAGAATCCAATAAAATGTGTAGGTAGCAACTAGATTCCTACATCGCTTCAGAGGCGGGTAAATATCTGGTGGCAGTTACATTACACAATCTGTATACTCATTATCATTAGAACAACATACACGGATCAACGGTCAGTGCACATTGTTGACAACCCACTCTGCAATATGTTGTACAGTTGGCCTTCCATGTTTGTGGGTTCAGTACTCACAGATTTGATTATTTGCAGGTTTTTAAAATTTAATTTATTAAAAATGTATTAACCTGTTTACCCCCAGCATGAAAATATGTGTCGTCCCTAGGAATCTCTAGGTCTTCCGACATGATTCTATACGTCATGTGGACCACAGAATCACAATGGAGGACCTAGAGATTCCTAGACAACTGTTCACGGGTAAGAAAGATAGCATTCATGATTTGTATTTTATTTTTATAATGGTTTTATTCATGTTCTTCACTTTCTCAGGGATCTTCCACCCCTAGCCCCTGCAAAGGCAGAGGCTCACTGTGTATGTGTGTGTGTGTATGTGTGTGATTTATATATAATGTGTGTGTGTGTATGTGTGTGATTTATATATAATCTCTGCATGGACAACTTATGTCTGCATATGTGACTAACAGTGTGCCAGCCACAGATTCTCCTTCTGTTCTCCTTCTAAGAGGGCAAAGTTCAACAAACTTCAAAAGAACAGGTGTGCACATCAACAATTTAAGGCATTCAGGTGACACTATTTTACTAGTAGAAAAAAGCAAGACTTTGAATGAAAATTAAGGAAGAACATGAAAAACCAGGGTTACAGCTAAATATTAAAAAGACAAAAATTATGACTACAGGTGATTTGTGTAACTTCAAAGTGGATGATGAAAACACTGAAATAGTTTGAGATTTCCTATCCCTTGCCTCAGGCATCAGTCAAAACGGAGACTGCAGTCAAGAAGCCAAAATAAGACTAGGACTTGGAAAGTCAGCTGTCAAGGAGATAGATACTGTCCTCAGATGTAAAGATAACATTTCTCAAAACCCAATTTAGGATCATCTCATACAGTAGTGTTTCTGATTTTTGTGTACGGTTGTGAAGCCTGGACAGTGCAGACAGCTGACAGTTTAAAAAAAAAAAATCAGTCCAACTCAAATATGGTGTTGGAGAAAAATTTTGCGGATAGCACGGGCCATGAAAAAAAAAAGGTCCAATTGCAAATCAAGCCTGAATTTTCATTATGATTAAAATGATTAAATGATTAAAGTGAGGCTATCATATTTTGGACATATCATGAGATGAGATGGAAAAGGCTAGGAACACTTGGTAAAGTTGAAGGCAATAGGAAAAAATAAAAACCACACTCCGGATAGATTGATTCAATTAAGGAAGCCATGGGTGTGAGTCCTCAACTGTTGAAAAGGGCTGTTAATAAGAGAACCTCTTGAAGGTGCCTCATTTATGGGGTCGAAGCACACTTAATAGCACATAACATTGTTAGGCTTGAAATTTGGGGCTCTGTAATTTGCTATAGAATTGATGTGTGTTAACAATTAACTGTGATATTAATTGACATTTTGGACACTCGGAGCTCATCAAACAACCTTGCTTTAGAATTGTTTATTCTGCTCTGCTCTTGTTTATAGTCAGCATGTGCAAAAAGAAAGACACTGCAAACATGAAAGATATCATTGAGAATGACCTAGGATGTTACAGGGTCATGTAGACTTGGGAAGTTAAGGGTCAGATAGAATGTAAATGTGTACAAGCTGTGACTCTGCTAATGCTGATGCATGAATCTTTTCTTTTCTGTAAGCATTCTTTAACATAAATGTAAAAATGGTATAAGGAGGGAAGCCTGAAAGAATAAATCTTCCTTTCTGGGATCCTTTGGCCAAAGTTATACATGTGTGTCTGTCTATCTGTCTTTCTTTCCTTCTCTTTTCTACCTCCCTACCTTGTGTTTGGAGGTTCAAGCCAGCCCCATGTCCACCTGGGGATACGGAGAGGTGTGGTTTGTTTATCCACCCTAACAACATCAACAAAAGTGCAGATTAATCCAGGCTAATTTAAAAATATGGAACAAGCTAATTCCTTCGCCATCCCAAATAACTGCCTAATCTTTGTAACTATCTTCTATATTGTAACTTCTGAGCTTTGTGATATCATGATGGGCAAGGAAGCAGAATGAATTTCTTTCATGAATTCCTGTTTGTTAATACTGGTGGTTTCCAAAGCACCCTCCTGCTCAACAGATCTCAGACAAAAGAAGTCATTTATGAAGGATGTGAAAACAAGTGATGAGGGCTTATGGAAGGATCAAAGTTCAGCAATGACTACCTCCTTTTTGTCAAAGCAATCATAATCCAGCTTTTTGGATATAGTGTCTTTTATCAGAAGCTGAGGAATATTTAGGGCTTTCTGATGATGGATTATTTATTCTAAATATACTCCAAGTAATTGTACAGCTCATAACCAGCAGGTCAGGATTACAAATTTCATTACAGTTGGCAGAGATTGTAAGCAAGTCTTTAGACAATTACTATAAGTCCATCTAAGAGGTAAAATCATTTCCTCAATATGGAGCCTAAGAGCTCCAGTGATATTGCTTTCCCTAAGATTCAATTTCATTATAGGGGATTATATTATCATCCTTAGTTGGGGGAGATCAGGTGTGATAAACAGGGCTTACCTTCACTCCCTGCTAGGCAATCCAGTTAAAAGGGAAAGTGGGTAGTTTATGACAGAAACATTTTGCTGGCATGCACCTTTGTAATGCTTTCTCTTCAAATTGTACTGCTTTTAGCCATACTGAAATAATCCAGAGAACACAATGTCAAAAGGAACAGGTCTGTCCCCAGGAGGAATTGATGGATCTGTCAAGTTCAAATTCTTTCCTGTTCTAATTTTCCCAATATGAAGTTTATTCTATTCCCCTTCTTGTTTTTCTTGTGATTTTTATTTGCTGCCCAACCCACGAAATGAAAAGACCACACACAGGGCTTGGGTTGAACTTGGGCAATTTATTAATGTATGCCTAATTAACATAAAGCTAGTAATGAACTTGAACTTAAACTTGGGCTCGAATTTGAACTTGACCTTGAACTTGATTTTGAACTTGTGACCTGAGAAGGGGGATAGGCCAAGGCAAGGGTCACCTCCAGACCTCTTCCCCAGCCCCCCCTTGGGTGAGGTACCGAGCCCTGAATCCAACCCATGAGGCTGGGTTAAAACTTTGGCTGACCTTTTTCTGGAAGGCGAGCCCCCCAAACCGAACCCCTCCTTAGGTTGTTGTGGGTTTTCCGGGCTTTGAGGCCATGTTCTATTAGTATTTTCTCCAGACGTTTCACCTGCATCTGTGACTGGCATCTTCAGAGGATCTGAAGATGCCAGCCAGAGATGCAGGCAAAACGTCAGGAGAAAATACTAATAGAACATGCCCTCAAAGCCCGGAAAACCCACAACAACCTATGGATTCCGGCTGTGAAAGCCTTCGACTTTACATCGAAACCCCCTCATCTCATGACCCCACAGGAGGGGGCCAGCTGTGGGCCCACCCCAAGGACAGCATTCATCCTGCACCAAAGGGTACCACAGGTACTCACCAAAACCCTCACACCCCCCATACCGGTCATGGAGACCTATTTAATACCTAGTTAAAATGCCACCCTGTGAAGCCAATTGTCCAATCCCTTGGCGCAGTGTAGAGTAGGCGAAACCCGCCAAGCGGGGGGAATCCCTACCTGGCCCTGAAGCAACCAGTAATCTTACACTGCAACCATAGGGTGGGAGGGTAGGTCTCTGGCAAACAGACAGAGAGGCTGAGGAGGGGGCTGCGCAGCACTAAAAGGGTTGTGTTTGGAGGTTCAAGCCACCCCCTCCCTGTCCCACCGTGCGACCCTTGTCACACAGTGATTGTGGTCTCCCCTTGTGGGAGGCCAGCAAAAACACACACACACCCCACTGCATGTGATTATGCGGGTGGGGGGAGATGAATTTTCTGAACTCTTTCCCCAAATTTGTATACATTTTCCTATGTGTTTCTCAAATCAGATGCATTTTGTAGCTCCTTTCCTTAACATGTACGTTTCTGCTAGCATTTTTCTGATTATACTGTCTTTGCTGCACACTTTCCCCTAATATATGCCTTTTCATGCATGTTTTTACAATATGTGTGAACTGTACTGGGAAATTCAAAAAGATGTGACTATTGCCATGTGTCTGAATACCAGTCTAAGTGCAGGTTTGGGAAATGTCAGTTGGGTACTGTGTAAGTTATGTGCCCTCAAGTCACCTGTCAACTTATGGTGACCCCTTAAATTTCATACGGTTTTTGGAGTAAAGATACATTTGCATTAAAATGTAAACAGAAGCAATTTCTGATCTGTCTCCAGTTCTGAAACACTGGATGTTGAATATTACTTTATCTTTTGGACTCATATTTGTATAATGAGATAATACAGCTTAAACATTAAGATAATCTTCTCCATTTTGGCCGGAGTCTTAAAATATTTCCATACATCCCAGTTTGGAAGAGCTTGGAAGGGTTTTGCGTGTGTATGTGTGCACATGCATGAGCAGGCAGGTAAGTGGGAGCTGATACTGTCTCCTCAAGGACAGGAATGGGCAGCTTACACACTTTGGATGTTGTTAGACTGCAGTTCCCATCAGCCCTAGCAAGCATAGCCAATGGTGAAGGATGATGGGGCTGACAGTACAGCAAGAACTGGGGGCCCATGCATTGCTTACCCACATTTTATATAATTTCATGATCTGAAGGAAGAGGACAGAGGTACTGTTCATTCCTTCTTGCTTCTTTAGTTAATAAATGCCAATATCCTTCTGGTCTGAATTCAAAGTTCTTGTGATGACATTCAAAGCCCTTGGGACTGCAACACTTAAATAAGCGTCCCTCCTCATACACCTCTGTGGGAGGACAGAAGTTTGCTTGGAGAGGCCCTTGTCCCACCTATAGGAGTATGAGGATCTGGGAGAAGGCCTACTTTGTGTTGGTGCCCTCATTGTGGAATGCTTCCTGGAAGATTGCCAGTTGGTGCTGTTGCTGGCTTCATTATACTTAAAAAATCAAAATGAAACAAAATTCTCACCTATCTTGACATTGAGAACAAGTGAAACTATTTCAGAGTGACAAGTCTCACAGACCAATCTAGCCTTGCATTACTGATTTCCTAATATCTACCTGGATGAATATTTTTACTACCACCATCTGTTTAGCACAACCGCTAGAAAAACACTGAAACTGGAGAGTTCTGGGTTTCTGGTGCTACCAAAAATGTCATTTAAAAACAGCCCTATTTCAGCTCAGCCCTACCAAGAATTATTTCCATCTTCCATCCCAAATTGTTGTAGGTGAATCCACTTTTTGCCTTAGGAGACGGATCCATTATTATCATCTTACTGCCGCCACCACGACCACCACCACTATCATCAAGAACTCCAAAAGGCCTTTTGTTTCAAGGCATTGTTTTTTCTCTTTGTACTACTAGTGGGTCAAATCCAGCACTCTTGACTGCTCCAGTAATCTCATTCTTAAACACATAACTAGCCTTTGGCTGTACAAAGCCATATGGCTGAAAAATCTGGCCAGAAGCAGATGCAATCTAATTCTCAGAAAGCTGGTAAACCTGGGTTTGTGGCAGTGAGAATCCAAATGTTGTCTTCAGGCAGCCAAGAAATTTCTATCAGCCAAGCTTTTGTGATCAAATCGGCCCAATCTGTATACTCATGCCTGACAGCCCCAGGTGATTAGAGGTGGGGAGGGGCGAAGCTGGGAGGGACTGAAGAGAATATGTTGTGCTTCCCTTTAGTGTGTGCATTTTGTTGTTCTTGTGTGCCTTTAAGTCACTTCTGACTTATAGCCAGCCGAAGGGGAACATCACAGGGTTTTCTTGGCAAGATTTCTTCAAACTGGGTTTGCCCTTGCCTTCCTCTGAGTCAGAGAGTGTGAATTGCTTGAAATCTCCCAGTAGGTTTCCATGGCACAGTGGGGATTTGAGCCTTGGTCTCCAGTCATAGGGCTTTATCACACTACACTGTTATAGGGCTATTATTCCACTTTAACTGCCGTGACAATATCACATGAACATGGGATTTGCATTTTAGGAAGAGGCATTTGGAGGTCTCAGCCAGAGAGCTCCGGTGCCTCACCAAACTACAAATGCCAGCATTCCACAGGGTGCAGCCAGTGCAGTTAAAGTGGAATAATAGCGCTGTAATAGTGCTGTGTGATAAGGCCTTTGGTCTAATGCTCAAGCCACTACAATGCACTGGCTCTTTTGTGTACATTTTATTTGACCTATAATGAGAGATGTCCAATCATCTATGTTGCACCTCCGCTTAGTGCTGATGGCATTCTACAATGCTCGCCCTGTATCCAGCATCCTAAGAAATAAAATGTGGGAGGCAAACTCCCTTCTTGCTAATACAGGCTAATACAGTCAGCCTTCCACATTCATCAGGGTTAGGGTTGCAGGACCTCCACAAAAGTGGAAAAAATGCAAGTATTAAAATGTGTGTGTTCCTGTGGGAAGGAAGCCAAGGCATGGTAGAGAGAGTGGGCACCTGGGGTCCAAACCAGATCAGGGATAGGAAAGGGAAAGGGGTGAGTTGGCATGATGGCCCTAAGTTTCCTCTCTCTTGCCTATCTCCTTTCTTGAGACAGGGTTTGTGGTGCTGAGTTCAAAGTACAAAAGTACTGTGCACTCAGTTAACCCAGCAGGAGGGAGAGGATAGGAAGGGCTGGAATCTTACCTTTTCCCAGGGTGAGCAAACCCAGGGTTTGCTCAGGGAAAAGCAAGCTGCTGCAGCCTCTCCCAGTTTGTGTGTGCTTCATGATGGCTTCCTTCCAAGATTGACATTTCTGACCTTACTACGTCATTAAAGGGAGAGAAGATTGGGTAATGTGTAGAGTTGGGCAGAACAGGGATCTGCTGGATCCGCACCTTTTGCCCCCCGGCTGTGCCTCCAACATGGAGAGAAAAATTAGATATATCTAATGCCATGTCATTACTTATGAGCATTGTCTCTCATGAGTAATGTTGTGTCCAAATACTCTGTGTCCAGAGTAATGTTGTACCCCTTTGCCCATTTCAGGTGCACTATTGACTGGTGGCCTCCATGTCAGTCAAGTGATGCATTAGTTTGAACTTTAAAGGAGTTACTCAAGAAGCTGAACTTAGGCCCTTACCACACGTCACCATCCTGGCATGGCAATGTGTTTCAAATATCTACTTCCAAACTCTGAAACAGACAGATAGATAGATGATAGACAGTCAGAGATTAACAGACAAGAGTAACTAATAAGGAGTTACTAGTAATTAATCCCCTCCCGTAATAATGAACAATACATTATAGCTATATATACAAAATACAAAATAAAAGCGAATGCAATATAAAAATTACACTACAAAGATTTTATCCTTTTGCTCCCTCCTAAATTGTTGTTGTTAATGGCTATGAAGTCAGCTTTGACTTGTGACACTTTATCAATGAGAGGTCTCCAAGACACCCTATCACCAACAGCCCTGCTCAGGTCTGGCAGACTCAGGACCGTGGCATCTTTGATTGAACCCATCCATATTTAGTGTGGTTTTTCTCTTTTCGTACTGCTTTCTACCTTATGCTACTTTTGTTTTCATAATGTTCAACTGTAAACCTGCATTGGTACTTTCTTCTTTGACTTTCTTTAGTAATCATTCCAAGTCTTTGCTATTTTCTGCCAGTAGTATGGTGCCATCTGCATACCTTTAATTCTTGGTGTTCTTTCCTCTGGTTTTTATGCCTCTTTCCTCTGAGTCTAACCCTGCTTTATGCATGATATTGTTGGGGATGATAGGAGTTTCAGCCCCACGGAAACGCAGCGGAAAAACCAGAGTTCAGCGAGCCAACAGCAGCAGCCTTATTCCCCAGTAAGGATACTCTCACACAGAGGAGTTTCTTCCAAAACAGGAGGCACTTTATCTTGCAGCAAAATCCGTTATATACAAAACATAGGACAGACGTACAAAAGCTTGCGCCAGGCATCAGGTTTGGTCAACAGACAAATACTTACTGGTGTTGCTTTGTTATATACATATCTACAACCAATCAGGTAGAGGTTTTCACACCTCCCTCTACGATCTGCACACGACCCCAGTTTCTTATGCAACCTTGCAATTACCCACAGCTGGGGCATGATGCAACATCTTTGCAGTGGGGGGATCATTTTCCCAGGGTTCCCTGCCTGAAATCCCTGACAATCCCCTCCAAAATGGTCAGGCCACTGTGTAGGACATTTTCACAATCCATACATGTCATACAATACATGTTGCATAATACATACAGTACATACATTCAAGGGTACAATTCATCTTCCACCTTACACTCTGGTGGCAAGGCCCAGTTTACTTGCCAGCTTCTCATGGCCTACTACTGGAAGGGCCTTTGTGAGCAAATCTGTGATATTGTTTTTCAGATACCATACCCCAATGTAGTCCTACACTCAAAATTTCTGCCTCAGTCACACGGGACAGCAAAATGCCCTCCTCCTGACATTTTAGGGATAAGCATAACTTTACTTCCTGACTCAGCAAGTTGGGTACTTCCTGACCCACTTTCACTGGAACCACTGCTGGAACTAGTGCTGACCTTAGTGTGAGGCTCTCTCTTGACCATAAATGCAGGTTCAGCACTAGGTGGCGGTGTTGAACTCTTTGGTGTGACGTTGAGTGAGATTTTTGGTTTCTCCTCCTCAGTACTTTCCTCAGTACTTTCTTCTTCATCATCAGCCATCACCGCCCCTCCATCTTCAGAGCTTTCAAGTGTATCCGGGACACTGTCCTTTTCCTCATCAGACATCACTGCCCCTCCATTCTCAGGAATTTCGGGAACACTTTTCACACTTTTACCCAGGGGAATCAAAACCTCTTGGTTACAGTGCAGTCTATCCCATTCTGAATGGATTTCAAAGTTTGCACTCCTAGAATACACTATTTTGCCAGCATGGTGTAGAAATCTATATTTGTTACCTTCATATCCCACAAAGCGTAACCGTCTAGATTTCTCCTCTCCAGACTTTCTGAAACTTGGGGGAACATACACACTAGCAAACTGACCCCAAACACATAGATGCTGCAGGTTTGGCACTCTACCATACAATAGGTAATATGGAGTTTGCTTCACACTTGAACTCCACATCCTGTTTAAGTGGTAGTTTGCTGTCACTATTGCTTCTCCCAAAGTCCTGCTGGGGCTTGGGCATCCTCCATCATACAGTCCTTCATTTGTTTTAACAACCCAATTCTTCTTTCTGCAAGACCATCCTCCTCAGGAGATGCAGGGTTGGTGGTTTTATGCCTTATGCCTTTCTTACGCATCCAGGCTTGCAGGCTATTAGACAGGAATTCTCCCCCTCGATCTGACACAAGACTGGCCACTTTATAAGGAAATTCCCTCTCAACAGCATTCACCCACTCTTGGAACTTTTCAGCTGCTTGACTTTTCTCTTTCAGCAGATAGACATAGGAGTACCTGGTGTGTCTGTCTACAATTACCAGGAAAAACCTATTTTGCCCTTCAGTTGGCTTGAATGGCCCAGCCAAATCTGCATGTACAACCTCAAAAGGCCGTTGGGTGACACACTTGCTTTTCTTGGCAATGGGGTAAGCCTTTACCTTAACCTTTTTGCACACAGAGCACTCTAGGAACTTAGGACAATTTCGGGCCTGTAACCTAGGGCATACCTTTGCCAACTCTTGCAAACCTTTGTAGCTGGTATGACCCATCACTCTGTGGAGGTAATGTACATACTTTTTGTGTAGAGGTTTGTTACACAAAGGGTTAACGTTTGGCACTTTCCTTTGGGCAACATGTGGTACAACCCCTGCTTTTTCACCCCTTTTGCACAAAAAACACCATTTGCAGTAATTATACATTTCTCCCCTTCAAACACCACTTTGTAACCCCCACTGGCCAGTTGGGAGACACTCAAAATACAGTTCTGCAAATTTGTCACGCACAATACATTATTAAATGATTTCCCAAAACATGGCACATATGCAGTACCCATCTTCTGCACCTTGCTTGGTGCCCCATCTGCAAGGGTAATTGCTGTTATATTTGCATTTGTAACGTCATTCAACAGCTTTAAATTGTTCACCATGTGGTGAGTTGCACCACTGTCTAGCAACCACACACCACTCTCAGACTGCTCTTTTGCCATGAACACATGGCCTTCAGCCTGTGACGACACGCCCCTCCGCTTCTGGGCTGTCTTCTTCCCTCTGCTCGGCGCTGGGATTCTGCAGTCCTTCTGGAGATGACTGACTCTCTTACGTATGTAGCAGCATCTGGCAAAGCTGCACACTGCTCCTTCTTCCAAGGCAGATGCCTCCTTGGGAGCTGTCTCTCTCTCCTGGTGTCTGGCAGTTCTCCCCTCCGACTGCAGTCTGGAATCGAACTGCTTACGTTGGACTTCCTCTAAAATCCTCCCGGCTACCAAGTCTACAGTCAGCTCTTCCTCATTCACACCCTGGAGGCTGTACTTCAAAAAGTCCCATTCCTTAGTGAGGCTTCCCAGCAGAATAAAACTTTTCTGCATTTCTGGGATATTTACCCGTCTGTTGGCTGCCTCTTGAAATAACTGTTTCATCAGCATGAGGTGCTCTCTTACACAGCTTCCGGGACATAACTTTGTATTATACAGTCTTTTTGTCCATAGCATTTTGGACAAACATGAGGAAGATTGATGCACACGCTTCAGAGCCTCCCAGAGCTGATATGCTGTGTCCGCAGCAGCAGCGTGAATCAACTGGGAAGGACTTAAAGTAAGCAAAATAACTGCTTTGGCTTTTTCGTCAGCAACTCTGAATGCTGCTATTTGAGCAGCAGTTGCTTCTTCTGGGGGCTGTCCCTCATTTTCCAAAACATGCCACAAGTTTTCCTTCGTCAAAGCAGCTCTCACATAAATTTGCCAGCTTTGAAAATTAGCATCAGTCAACTTTTCAAAACGCAGATAACCTCCCTTAGCCATGCTGCTGCCTTTGTAAGGAAAATTCAACAAACAAAGCAGCTGGCCGCAGTGACCTTGATGAGTTCCAGACTGAAGATTAACTGTCTCTCTGCCAAAACACAGACTCCCGAAGCACCGGAGAGCCAGGCAAACAGTCAAAAACAGTCCCAGTATCCAGGGGAAAAACAACTACAGGTGCGCTGTGGATGCTGTGTACTCTGGACCTGGGCCCATAACCACTGTTGGGGATGATAGGAGTTTCAGCCCCAAGGAAACGCAGTGGAAAAACCAGAGTTCAGCGAGCCAACAGGAGCAGCCTTATTCCCCAGTAAGGATACTCACACACAGAGGAGTTTCTTCCAAAACAGGAGGCACTTTATCTTGCAGCAAAGTTCCGTTACATACAAAATATAGGACAGACGGACAAAAGCTTGTGCCAGGTGCCAGGCACCAGGTTTGGTCAACAGACAAACACTTACTGGCGTTGCTTTGTTATATACATATCTACAACCAATCAGGTAGAGGTTTTCACACCTCCCTCTACCATCTGCATACGACCCCAGTTTCTTATGCAACCTTGCAATTACCCACAGCTGGGGCATGATGCAACATCTTTGCAGTGGGCTGATCATTTTCCCAGGGTTCCCTGCCTGGAATCCCTGACAGTGATGTTCAGCGTATGAGTTAAACAGGGTGAGAAAAGCCAGCCTTGCTTGGCTTGCTTGCCGACTGGAAACCATTCTCTCCTAAATACACAACTGAAAACACTATTAAAGATGAAAAGCCCTTGCCTTGGCAACTGCAGATCCTCTCCATCTCTCCCTCTCCTTCTGTACTCAAGCAGCAAGTGCAACTCTTTCCTTAGGGTTCCTCTACCCACTGGGCCAACCAATAGCTCCTAGGGGTTACATGTGTAGGCTGGTTGCTTCAGATCCAAGTAAGAATTTTTGACCATTTTGCACCAGACTGGCAAGTTTAAGAAAAGGTAGAGAGGGAATTTTTGCCTACTCTGTATTGCTTCACTGTAGAAATACAGGAAATTGGCCTGAGTGGTATTTCTAACCTAATTCAATCACATTTTGCAGGATGGTGCAGGAAATGGGAATGTTTGGCTTACACTGTCATGCCTCAGGCCCAGGACTCGGGTACAAATGCAGACAGCATCCTCTCAACAGCCACAATGCACAGATATGAACAGGACAATAGTTATTGCAACCCAACATAGATGAACAAAGGAAGAACCCACAAGACTGAGAGCATTTATACAGAGAAGGTGTATTAATTAGGCAGACAGTTGGGGGAGGCTGTTGGCTAATAAATACAATGGAAGAGGTGGGGGAAATTCTTTGCAGACAACTAGTATTACTGGAGGAAACAATTGTTCTTCCTTTGGATCCTTGGCTCATGTTTCTGGACAATCTTGACCCTTACTTTGTGTGCTGACTACGCTGCTGGATGCTCACTTGAACTGACACACTCTGAATGTATTACTGACTTGGACTGCTGAAACAAACACAAACAAACAAAAAATGGTAACTGACTGATAGCCTTTGTCTGTGGCTGCAACTATAGATTCTATTGGGGGACTATGAACTGTGGCTGGCTATCTGGACAGATAGATATTGTTTATTACGGTCATAGACCAGAAAAAGGTTACACCAAAACAGTACCACGGACAAAAAAACCTAAGTATTGATACAAGTAGACATAAACATGAATAAAAACAGCGTAACAAACTGGGTCAAGAATACAAGACTACTGAGAGATAACAGTCTCACAAGGATTACAAGATATACAATATGCATCTACTCACTAGCCAACATCTTTTGTCCTACTCTCATAGCTGCAGCACAGAATTTGGCGACCTTATACGTTATGTCAGAATTCATATCTGATAACAATAAGAAGGTATAAGATGATTCAGATCTACCTGGGTGTTCCCGAAGGATTGGGGAGATAATATCAGCTCTTAAATCTCTATAGAACATACATTGAAAAAGAATATGTTCAACCGTTTCAATCTGACCAGAGTCACACGGACAATATCTTTCCAAATAAGGAATTTTTTTATATCGTCCCTCAAGGACAGCAGATGGAAGACTATCGCAACGCGCTAGAGTAAAAGCCAAATGATGTTTGGGCAGTTCTAAAATATTTAGATAGGCCCGTGGCAACATGGCTATCTGGACAGGATATTGCCGATGATAACCCTGACTTTTGATGCTAGACCTAACCTCAGAGTTTGAATAAATGTGGCCATTAGTTTACCCATTATTTGTGTTGACCTCTTGATTTCCGGTTGGGTGCACAATGTAGCTAATTACTTTGAAGAAAAAAAAACCCAATTAATTACTTTCTAAAAGGGACTTTCCCAATTCTGATCCATCTATTTCAGAGGCTCTTTTCGCACGGCATTTTCCATGCGAAAGGGCCCCTCGAGCATCACGCAAATGTGAGGAGCGGTCACATGAAGCACTCACATTTGCGTGACACTCCAGGGCCTGGCAGGCAGTGCTCGCGCACTTTTTGCTCCCAGGCCCCACACATACTTACCTTGCGTGCGGAGCCTCGGGAGCCGGGCCAGTCGCGCTTCCTGTCTCAGTGCAGCCTGGGAAGGTCCCAGGCTGCACTGCGAAAGGAAGAGGTGGGGCTCTCACGTGAGCAGGAAGCTCGTGTGGAGCTGAAGAAACCTGGACACGAGGGCCTCTCACAAGAGGCTGCTCATGCGAGCACCGCACCCCAGTGCTGAGAAGAGGTAGGATGAGGAAAGGCCCAAAGTGTGGAAGAGTTTATTTTTTAAGAACTTGAACTCCCAGAATTCCCCAGCAAATATGGCTGCTGATTGTGGTGGCTAGGGGATTCTGGGAGTTGCTGCTGGTTATGGTGCCTAAGGGATTCTGGGTGAACAAGTACCCCAAAAGTAACTTTTCTGAGTTCAGGCTTATCTCTTCCCTGCTCTTTGTCTCGTTACCTACACACCTTTCAACTAGGCATTGCCAACTGTTTATGAGAGCAAACTCCCTTTTAAAATATCAACCAGTCACCAAAGCTTCTTTGAAGAAAAAAAAATACAACTGCTCGTGTAAACAATTAATGGTTGTTAAGCATGGCAGTGTATATTATGACAAACAACACATGCTACATTATGCCAGCTGGTGTAATGATGTGATAATGTCTGACTCATTAACTCTGGCACACAGTTTACGATGCCCTTCTATGACAGGATTAATTGATTCACACATACATTAAAACAAAAATAACTAAATGGAAATTCAGCTGGAAGCTTGGCTCCTTACTTGTCATAAACCCCCACTGGTAGCTACAACTCAAGAGTGCCCCTTTACAGGGTAGACCCTGGAGCTGGCACACTCAATTTCCCTATGGTAAGCCAAGATCAATACTCTATATGTGGAAAGGTTGCTTTGGATATAGGAAAATCATAAACATTTCTGCCCAGGAAGTTCACATTCCATTCTGCTTTTTCCAGCATTTAGATTTTATATGGAATCTATAGATTTTTGGCAACATCTTCAAACAACCTGAAACAAAATCCTTGCCCCATTGTGTATCAGCCAGTTTTAAGGAACTACTGCTATTTCCAGTGTGAAAACGACAGTGGCATACCTACTTGCCGTTTAAAGACGAATACTGTCTCAGAAAGAGAGAGAGAGAGAGAGAGATGGCAACCTCAGTTCATTACTAACATGGTTCAGTATACAGGGATCCAGAATTTAAAGAGTTAAGTGTTCAGACACCAGATCCTGATTTAAAAAAATAATATCTATCATTCCAATTCAACACATTTACATTCTGATCTAAAAACTTACTTGCCTCCAGACTTCAACCAGTGATCACTATGCAGGTTTCATGGCATAGACAGTGAAGCTGTACTGTGAGCTGATCCAATTGCCCACTGGCAACTGGTGACCTCAGTGTCAGTGGCACAGTGAATTCATGCCTGTTTTTAGCTTGAACATTAACAAAGCTGTCCAAAGTACTGCAGTTATTGAGGGGATAACTCCTTCAAAGTTCAGTAAAAAATCTGAACTGGATTCATCACTGCACTGACATTGAAGCCATCAGCTGCTATTGTAACAGCTTATTGTTTGCACACTGTAAAGAAAGGTTTGTCTGTTGAATTTCTGCCTATCTTGCAGCTTCAAACACACAAAGCATTTATTTAGGCAAGTGAAAGCATTTGTGGAGAAGTAAGAAAATATCTTGATCTCGTCTACCTATTGGATCTGCATTTAGCAGATGCTGCTGTGATTGCTGAAACTGCTGCTCAATTTCAATGGCAACTCTTATGGTGCAAGGAGCTGCTGTAATGCCTTCCTTCACTTCTTCATGAATCCCAGCTACATTAGGCCCATTGAATCGGTCACTGAATAGTGAGTCAACAAATAGGCAAATCCCTTTAATTCAATGGGTCTACTTCAGTTGGGACTAACAATAGGAGTCAGGCCTTTGTAAGGCACCACTACATTTTATGAATGACCTCTGTAAGTGTAGTGGACATTATAATACCCTTGGGGTCTCATGCAACTCATTGTCCACAGGTTGTCCACCCTTGAGCCAGAAGTATTCTGAAGTCAAGATAGTAAAATAAACTGAATAAAAGAGTCAATCAGACCAGTTCTGAATGTATTTTGAATGCAATTCTGTCACAGGTTGGTATGCTTTAGAAGCGATACATTGATGAGAGTAGAGACATCATTCCCACAGATGACGTGCTTCTCTATGGACATTTGCTTCCACATGAGAAACATGGGCACTTCCCGTTTACAACAGCATGCTCAGTGGTGCTTATTTTATCACAGTTGTGTATAGAAGAATGCCCTGAATGGAAGTAAAATCCTACAGCAAGTGCACACTGGCAAACTAGTATATGCAATTGTCACAGATTACTGTAGGTATTCAGGGCAGGACACATCAAATGGCCCATTGGATCATATATCAAACTACTCTCTCTCTCCTGTTGGTCATATGAGCATGTACAGATACCAAGTATGTATGTATTGAATTTATATCCTGTTTTTCTCTCATGATGGGATTTAAGGCAGCCAGCAAAAATACTTGGCAGGAAACAAAGTCCAGATAAGTTTCTGGACTCAGCATTACCTATTGTAACAGCAGTAAAATGTATGTGTTTTCAGTCCTTTTCCTTCCTCCTCTTTTATTCCTTGTGTGTCATATCTTAAACCTGAACTATAAACCTAAAGCCTGAAATTTATTTTTGTAGTTCAATCTGGGAGCCGCTGCCTTCTCCTCCTCCTCCTCCTCTTCTTCTTCTTCCTAAGCAACAGGATATAAATACATTAAAGAGTACAATAAATAATAATATTATCCATTAGTTCTGATGCTGAGGCACAGCCATTTGTACAAAACTGTTCATGTGGCTACCCAGAAGTACCACAAGGTTGCTGAGGACAGGTATTTGGGTTTTAGCCCTGATACGTGTGTGCAAGACATGTCTCTTTTGAGGTGAAAAATGTGTTGAATCACTTGGCACATGAAGGTCATTATCCTCCTTCCTTCCCGACAGCAGGTGATTTCAGTTCTGTGAGGCCCTGGGTTGTCGTATTGCTGTGCAAACTATCAGCCATCTACTATCCCTCATCTATGTTCTCCAGCTAAGAAGCTGGTACCAAATGTTCCTCTCCTGAGAGGTGGTGGCCCAGGAGCAGGTCATACTCTGCAATGAATCCGGAGGACAGCTGGACAGCTGCATCCTGTCAGAACTTGCTGGGAAGATCAATGAAAGCCAGCACTCAGTGCTTAATGGTACAGAAATACATCTTGATCAGCACTCCTAATTACACTCAGTTTTGCACTGGAGGGAATGTGCACCTGACCTCTTCATGCTATTACAACAGATTATGAGATACAAGTCTGAAGATACAATGCCACCTACAAGCTTACTGGTCCAGGTTGGGATAGGAATTGGTCTAGTTGCTCAGTAAAATAATAATACTACAATAGTACTATTGCTCAGTACTATTGCAAATTTGAACACAATTCCTTGTAAAAGTTAATCTCTTCTTTGGATTGTCATCTAAGCCACTGCTGTTCAGAATGGTGGTCCATGGACTGGTGCCAGTCCACAAAACACTGGCTGTTCATTCCTGTTGAGTTTTCAGGAAATAAAGGAACAGTTATAACCAATGGACATACATATCATAGTTGTCCCTGGCACACTGAGAAAAAAATTGCTGGTCCCTCGCATTTGGTACCTTGGCAAGCACTGATTTAAGCCAGTGTGTGCTTCAGCAACCTCCTTGGTACCTTTTATTATGTGCCTTCAATCATTTTCTTGACAAGACTCGTTAGGAGGGGGTTTGCCGTTGCCTTCCTCTGAGGCTAAGACAGTGTGACTTGCCCCAGGTCATTCAGTCAGTTTTCATGACTGAGGGGGGACTTGAAACCTGGTTTCCTAGGGTCCTAGTTCAACACTCAAACCAATACACCATGTTTGCTCTCCCTTGGTACCTTGGATAGTGCTAAAATAGCATCCTATCTCCCCTAAACCTAGGAAATTTAATCTCTCATGCCATCTAAATCAGTGAATCCTAGCTACTTTGATCCTCGGAAAAGCAGCTTTCCTGGATGGTGGTATGTAATGCAGATGAGCAGATTAACCTTCCCAGCCCAATTCTGAATTGAAATAATGATTCAACCATTACAAATTTGCTTTTAGGGTTTTACTATAGGGATAGGCTTTAGATATTGATTTTGTAGCTGCGTTTAATTTTGCTGTTTCCATCCTGAGTACTGGATTGCTAACTTCTCATAAAGGAATAACACTGACCAAATGAATACTTCTTTCTTGCATGCACACATTTTGATTCTGGTTATAACTGATAAAACACATGCTTCGTGTATATTACAATATTACAATAAATCTCAATCACATGCAGTCAGACTTCAATGCTTTTTCAATTTACTCTTTTTTCACATCACTTTGCCTACAACATACCAGTCAGTGTTTATTTTATTAGTAAGATTTCTATTCATCCTTTCCTCCAATTTGCCATCTAGCTATAGGTGTCATATTCAGAATAACTCCAGTCCCAGAAATCTTAAAAGTCCCAGAAAGCTTAGGCTTGGAAGTTTGCATAAACTTTATTCAGGAATAATAGAGTAACAGCAGCACATTCTGTCATTTGCCAGGACTAATGGCTTCTTAAATCTACAGTGTCTTATAAGGACCAACATTACAAATTTGTGCGTGGAAGCCTCTGATTTGACAGATAATTAAAACACCTCTTTTCCCAGGCTCACTTCCTGCCTGCCAGCAGCCTGACCTTGGATCTACACTTGTTCTCGTTACCATCAGTTTTCATTAAAATAACATCCCTCCGTTTCCCCAGACACTACATTCTCATTCATTTCCCATCATCTCCTTCCAGCCCCTTTGTTCCAAGCATTACATGGCATTAAACAGCAAAGCACTACATGGCAAATAACATGGCATTCCATTCCATTCCATGGCAAATTATGTTGGGAGTGGCAACCTTTGCATGCTTAATTAACTGGTTCACTTAGGTTTGCATGTCTATTGTAGGCACAGAGGAGACTGTCAGGGTCAGAAGCCTGGGTGGTGAGACAGCCTGGAGAAGGGAGTGGGAGAGATAGCAGAGTCCTGCTGGGAGGAGTCAAGGAAGCACTTACTCAAGGGAAGTCCATTTACCTAAGCCAGAGTGACAAGCAAAAGCCATAGTCAGAGTTCCTAAAACCAGGGGTTTGGAGCCAAGAGATCAATCCTAGGTATCAGAAGCCAGATGCTGGAAGCAAGGAGAGGCTTGTAGAAAGTTTGCCACAAGCAAAGAAAAGCTTCCAGGCAGGCAGTTATATAGCCCAAGACACAGGTGTGGCTAGTCACTGCTTCTTGAACTTAATCAAGGAAGCCTCCCTTTGCTCAGCTCTCTTGAGTCTCCGCCTTGTTTGTGGGCTGATTGACACAGGCTCCAAAGCATTTTCAGAATCGGATCCCTGTTGCCCTAAAGGAGCAGGCAGAGCAACGTCCGAGCCTGCTTGGTCCATGGCAGCAGGGGGAGCTCTTGAGCTGCAGGACTCATCTCCAGCCAGAGCCACAGGGACCAACAGCTGCTGCTCGTCATCAGCGGCTCTGACAGGGGCTTCAGTTATCACAGGGACTGCCTAGAGTAAACTTCCTGTTGTTTGGTCAACACCCACTTCCCCTTGCATGTTCTCTTCCTCTTCCCTTTTTTTTTTGTTCTTTGGCTTCCCTGCAAGCATATGGTCTTTGATCCTTCAGCAAGAATGCTTTCTTGTAAGCATGTGAGTTCTTATTTTCATCTTACCTTTCTTCAAGAATTTGAACCTGTGTAAACTATGCACAAGATTTCGTGAGTAAATTTTTCATACTTTTTACCCAAACTGTTTGTGTTTATTTTGAGCTAGATTAAGTATATCTGGGGTGGAGATGATAAAGTGGGACTGGTAATTTGTTCAACTTCTGTCTGTGCATTTACAAAATACTCTGCTGACTGGGAGACTTATTACTAAAAATCTTTCAATGCCCCAACAAATTACACAGTATTACAAACATCAAACGTCAAAGCACTACGTGGCATTAGAATACATGACAGGGAGGGCAAAGCCAACCTGACAACAGAGAGACATAAGAATTATATGCCTTCCAGTGAAATTTTCCTTCAGTCCCCACATTTCTACCATTGCAATAACTTAAAACTTCAGCTACACATTTAGAAATACAGTTTAGGCATCCAAACAAAAATGGCAGGCAAAGTGACCCAGAGAATGTAAACACAGCAAATATAAGGGTTTTAGGTATGAATGATTTTCAATGGCTCATTCTCTACAATGCCTGAAATTTGGAGATTAAGGAAAAAATTCATGTGGGAGGCAGAATTATTATTGGGGAGGGGGCAACCCCCCTATTTCATCCCCACCTTCTAAATATACCCCTGCCTTTAATGAGAATAACTTTATCCCCATGTTATTCTCAGAACATGAAGCCTGGAATAGGTCAAGCTGAGGGGCCTGAGGTGAACAGTAAATTTTACAGTTACATGAGGACTTGTACCTGGAGCTCCCAGGTCTCATTCCACCACTCTAACCACTACACCTGAATATCCAGGCAAGCATCCTGTCAACTCAGAGCAGCATTGGGCTGGGTAGACTCAGTTTTATTGTTAATCTCTGAAAACTGAGGTGTCATCTAGTGAGGGAAGTGTGATGATGGGGGAATAGCTATATCTGAGGAAAACGTTTCTCACCACAACACTTTTTTGGCCATTGCGTAGCTTGGAATGTTGTTCTGACCATGAAACAACCAAAGTCCTGCCCCCCCCGCAACACTCTGCTTGTAAGCAGCTCAGACTCACCTCCCAATATAGCCATTTCCATATTGTCATAAATTTGGCAGTGTGTGTGTCTGAGCAGAGATGCCTCCACCTATTTTTCTGTAGCTACAAGGATGTCATCTTCAGGGGTGTCTCAAGGACCCCTGGAGTTCCCTGCAGGTGCCTGTCGCAGTGTGTCCAGCTAAAGGAAAATAGCTGGACACTTCGGTTTTGATCCCCTCACTCTTCAACAACCCACAAATACACATGTTATGGCAGGGGAATTGATGTGCAGCTGACATAGTGGGTTTGGGGGCTGATAGCATTGGAAGATATAGCTACGTGGGATGCACATCTCTAAATACACTTCTTGGCCCTTGTCTGCCATCTTACTTACTTATTAAGGTAAGTTTTCATGGAACGTTAGAGACCTGTAGAACTCTAGAGCTTAAATCCTTCTGTTATTCCTGAGTAGAGTAGACCTATTGGTTTAATGGAACTGAACTACATGATGGTTCACCATTCACCCATTCATTCAATGGGTCTGCTACAGCTAGGACTAACCAACAGGATTCCAATTAAAGGGTAGAATCTATTTCAAGAATTGTTTTAAAACCATCCCCACAGGAAAAATGAAAATTGACCAAAAATCCATGACCCATTTTAGAGTTTGACTAAGCCTGTCTAGATTATACAACAGCCCAATCAGGCATTTTTCTATAATCTTTCATCCCATAAAGTTGTCAACTATTTTTTGGACAAAGACTCAGGGCCTATAGTCACTGGAGGACAGGCACTTGTTCATTTTCTTACAATTGCACATTTATCAGAAAATGCTGAATTAGTTATGATTTCTGCTTCCTATGCAGCTACAGAAGTGAGATTTCTAACTATGGGAGCAAAACCAACTCAGCTTTTTTACTCCTTGCTTATTTCAGTACAGCAAATGTCAAAGGTTTTCTCACTGCTATTGTGCAAAATACAATATATTTTGGAAGACATAAAAAGCCGTGGGCAGGGGGCTTAAACAGCTTCTAGAGTGCTCTTTGCCTGCTCCTGTATCAGAGTAACACCCAAAGGAGCTTAAGTTAAGTTTGATGGCTACAGAAGGAAACTTCTAAAACTTTGTGAAATTGTTAAGTGTAAGGGTTCCTATGCTGACCATAACTGAGAGATGGCTGAGGGCAGAATATGAATGTACAATGCTTTCTTGCACAATCAACTTTCCAGTGATCTGCATGCAGCCTTTTTGGGTGTCCATCCTTAAAGCCTAGGAAGAGATGTCATAGGAGACAGAATGATCAGTCTATTATCTGCTTCTGCTAATTACTTAATTACAGAACTGGGAAAAGTTACTTTTTCAGACTACCATTCCAAGAACCCCACAGACAATATATTGTTTTTAATTGTTTGAATATTTTAATTAGATTATATGAGAACTAAAAGTTCTCTTTTTTAAAAAATGTACTGTATATTGCTTTAGCTACTGTTTTAACATATTGTAAACTGCTTTGAGTTCTATATACTGAGAGAAAGGCAGGACATAAATTAAATAAGTAAATGTACTGTGGCCCAGAAAAGTAACATTTTGAATCAAAACTTGATCATGTGTCAGTTTCTCTGCCTGGCTGCTCTTGCTCTGGACTCTCTTAAATGCATCAGGAAATAAATGTCTCAAGCCTCTGGCCAGTGAGGCCTTGTAATGTCCATAGCTCTGTACATGAGTGTACATGTGTGCACATGCATGCATCTCTTTCTGTGTAATTGTTACTGAAGATGACCATCAAAGCCAAAATAGTAGTGCAGTTCACATTATTACCCGAGATTAAGCTGCCAGAATTATTGCATGACATTGGAAAGATAAACAGTCACCTATGGTGGTGAAATTGATCACATCATTAACTCAGATGACATCTTGTGAAAAAGTGATTAATAGGCTACAGGAAAGCAGAGACAGATGTAATGAAATCTCCGCTGCTTTCTTGAACTCGTAGCAATGTTACTAATAGACTGGATGGTCAGCAATGGAACAGGGAACATTTTTCCTGATGTTAATTGTTCAAGACTCTTAATTAGGGAATGGATTAATTTGAGCCATGGCACAGTCCTCTTTCAAATGCCCAGGCTCACTTTAGGAGTTGGTAATAAATCCATGTGCCTCTGAGAATATATGGAAATCTTATGCTACCTCTAAAGTCAAAATAGGAATTCATCTTGATTTCTCTCCAGATTTTGAACGATGTGGTCTTATTTCCTTTTTTAAAAATTTTTTTTATTTATAAAATAAAAAGAATAAAAATAGTACATCACTTCTATAGAAATGTTTCCAATTGCCTTTTACAGGCTTTCATTGTACAAATTTATACAGATACAATCCAATATCTAAGGTAGATAATATGGTTGCATGTATTAAGCAATACTTGACCCTCTATACACATACACATACAGTAACTAGAATGTTACTTCCCTTGCCTTATCTCTGATATATCTTTTCACGCTTTATATTTACACTTTTTTTTTAATTTCATACATTTTCTTCTCTCTCATAATTTAGTTTAGTGCACTTTCTTTTGTTATTCCTTAATATCATTACCTTGTCTCATTCGCTCTTTAATGTTGCTGTGTAGGAGCTTAATTATCCTCCATTTCGAATCATTTCCCTTCACCTAATTCCTCCACCTTTCTTTTATCAATACAATATTATCACTCTGCTCCCCAACGCTTCCGGTTTTAGTTGTTACTTAATTTTTTAATCATTTATATTAATGATTATCTTATACCTTATATTTTCAAACTTTAACATTCCATCTGTTATTAATATACCGAATCACCAGTTCCCAATCCTTCTCAATTTCTTTAGTTGGTTTGTCCTTAATAAAATGAGAAAATAAGTCAAATTCTTTAAGTTCAATGATTTTTAAAAACCATTGATCCAAGTTCGGTATTTCTGGATTTTTCCACATTTTGGCAAAATTTAGTCTTGCTGCTGTAACCAAGTTCAGCAGTATCCTGTTATTTCTACGAGCGAAGCTCTTTTCAAACATAAATGTCATGTTTAACAAAAAGAATTCCTGTACCATTGGGAATGTAATTTTAAAGATTTCTTTTATAACATCATATATCTTCCTCCAGTATCTTTTAGAAATTTCACAGGACCGATGTGGTCTTATTTCCAAAGAGCAACTGGTGCATTAGAAATTCCCCGCTATTCCCTTCTTTTTATTTCTGAAATTTTATACAGAATACATACACATATACACAAGGCATGACTTCCCACTGTTTTTGGTCAGTCATAGGATTTTCTCCTTCATGGGCCAAACTGACGTAGATGGCTTTAGGCATTATGAATCTTTATTTCCGGGGCATACAATTTATAGCCATAGGCCATTTCTGCACTAGACTATTAGAGTGCTAGCAACATCCTATGGAATCCTGGGGTTTGCAGTTTAGGGAGAAATGGCCATAGTAATACCAGTCTTTAAAGCAGCACCAATTTCTCTAAAAGCAAACTGAATGCAGCTCATGTAACAAGTTGATTATTGGATGGTAGATGCCACAATTTAGACTTATGTCTCTCTAGCAGGTTAGAATCAAGTAATATTAACTAATATCTGGTAGCCTCATAGCTTTGCCTCTTGATTTCATGTAAATTAAACTTTTATTAACTCTTGGAGATCAGTTCCACAAACTATTAGCCCTAGTCATGGTGATGAAACTGAATGTTAACTAGGAGGTACCGGCTATCAAAAGTCATCGATGTTCATTCACAAAGTATTCTTAGCTGTTAGCTAAAAATTCCATCTAGAAACAATTCTTGCTTTGTTTGACATGTCAAAATGACAGTCTTTTCAAACTTCATGTTTGTGTGTTCAGGCAGTACGGGGCACAGGCTTATTCTACACTCCCGTTCTAATTACAGAATTATAGAGTTGGAAGAGACCACAACGGTCATTGACTCCAGCCCCCTGCCATGCAGGAACACACACTCAAAGCATCCCCAGCAAATGGCCATCCAACCCCCGGTTGAAAACCTCCAAAGAAGGTGACTCCACCATACTCTGAGGCAGCATATTCCACTGTTGAATGGTTCTTACCATCAGGAATTTCTTCCTGATGTTTAGGTGAAATCTCTTTTCCTATAGTTTGAATCCATTGCTCCAGAGCAGCAGAAAACAAGCTTGCTCTGTCTTCAACATGACATCTCTTCCAATATTTAAACATGGCTATCATGACATCTCTTAACCTTCTTTTCATCAGGCTAAACATACCAAGCTCCAAAAGAAGGGGATCTCAGAATCCAGTAATAATATAGTCCCATCCATGAACACCATAGCTTTCTCGACACCAGTGTTTTATTCAGTTTCCTTCCTTTAGGTGGTTTGCAACAGTTAAACAAACATAATTAAAAATTTACAGCATGCAAAAAATAAAAAGCAATTAAGCTATCAAAACTTAAAACCAGTTTAAAACATAAACCAATAACCTGCTACTACTACTGGTACTACTACTACCAAAATCCTAGCATGTTGTACTAGGCCTGTCTCCTCTTTCAGTTTTCAAAGGCTTGCTAGAACAAGAAGGTCTTCACCTCTCTGCAGAAAGATAGTAAGGAGGGCGCCAGACTAGCTTCTCTGGGAAAGGAGTTCCAGACCCTGGGAGTGACCACCAAGAAGGCCTTTTCCCACGTTACCACCAAAAGTACTTGTGGAACAGAAAGAAAGGCCTTTCTGAGTGATTTTACAACACAGATAGGCTTTCATAGATGTACATGGTCCTGGACCTGAGCTGAATGAAGGTTTGAAGATTATCACCAGCACCTTGGGTTGTGTTCAGAAGCAGACTGGCAGCCAGTGGAGCTTTGCAACAATGGAGTTGTGTGCTCCTTGGAACCCGTTCCAGTTAAAAATCTAGCTGCAGGTCTTTGGACCAGTGGAAGTTTCTGAACACTGCTCAAAGGCAACCCTACATAGAGTGCATTACAGTAATCCAAGCAGGATGTAACTAAGGTATGTGTCAGTGTGAACAAGTCTGATGTCTCAAGGAAAAGGTACAGCTGTTGCACAAGCCTCAACTGTGCAAATGTACTCCTGCCTACTGCTGAAACCAAGCTTTCAGGCTCAGGGTTGAAGCCAGGAGTTCCCTCATGCTGCAGACCTGAATCATCAGGGGGAAGGTAACCACAACCAGCACAGGCTGAATCTCTATTCCCTGATCTTCTTTTGATTGACCAGGAGCACCTCTATCTTGTCTGAACTAAGTTGCAACTTGTCCACCCTCATCCATTCATGATAAGCACCAGTTTAGGACCAAAACAACTTACTTGGATTTAGATGGAAAAGACTAATAGAGTTGCATGTTATCTGCATACTGATGGCACAGGACCCCTGTTACTGCCCTGGCTAGTCCGAGCTTTGGGGATATTAAAAGATATCGTCTTGATATCATAATTTGGCTTCACTTCTCTATTCCCTTCCACGTGCTTGCGAGGCCACTGGACAAGCACGTAAACAAGCTCGGCTGTTAATTGCCGTAATATTCCTGGATAATTCAGGCAGGCCAGAAAATAGCTGACTTTAGGAGACCTCCAGGCAAGTACTCTAATTAAGTATGCACGCAACCTACAAAAGAACCTCTGCCCCACGATGGCAGCTTGATGGGTTAACCATACAATACCCAAGTACTCTGCGTTTGCATACTGGCTACTCTATTGAGAACCGCTATGATAACTCAATCATTCAGATTCTCACCTTTCGGAGGCTTTGTCTCCAACTCCAGATCTATTGTTTTCCCCCAAGTACGGCATAGCCTGCAATCACATTCTCCTTATAAAAACCCTCGATTCCGAGACCTTCCTCGGATCGCTCCCGAGTTTCATCTCGCCTTGCTGCCGCTTTGCTTGGTGAGCCTCCCCTCAGCTCCACGTGCTGAGCTACATCGCACCCCAGCTTCGCTCTTTATTTTTCCGGGCTTCAGGACAGGTGAAGTATCACCCAAACCAGCAATCCCTCTAAAAATCCCTCTATACCACTCCAACCTTTATTTTCTTTAGTTATCTTGTATGAGTGTGTCGCATACACTGTTTTGCTTGTGTTTAATAAACATCATTTATTGTTTCAACTTCTGTGTGCTACTTGACTGGTCCCGACCCCGTAGACATAGAGTTCAAGATCTCGCTACGTTACCCTGCCTCTTGTAACCCTAAGCAGAGCTCTGAGCTAATTTTCCCCACCTTGAGTTGAGCACGTTTTGGTGTCCCTCCCGGGACCCCCAGTACACAGGATAACACCCCAAAACTCTGATTGTCCTCTCCTAGCAGTTTCATGTAGATGTTATATAGCATGGGGGAGAGAACAGAGCCCTGAAGGACATGATGGGCCAAGAGCCAAGGATTCAAACAGGAGTTCCCCACTATCATTTTTGGGTTCACCCCTCAAGGAAGGAATGAAGCCACTGTAGAATAATGCCATGAAATCCCATCCCAACAAAGCAGTTTAGAAGGATACCATTGGCTGATGGTATCAAAAACTGCTGAAAAGTCCAGTAGAACCAAAAGTGACATATTCCTCCCACGGCGGGAGGGTGATTCACCCTGGGCAGCAGTGTTTCTGGGACATCCCGGCCTGTAGCCACACCCCCACGCACCCTGGCCATGCCCCCGCACACAGTGGCCACGCCCCTCACTCCATAGCCCCGCCCCACCCCACCCCCTCCACACACTCCAAGCTCCGCCACTGATTCCTCTTGTCCAGTTCCCAGTGTGGCTCATCCACTAATGTGACTAAAGTCATCTCTGTCCCATAACCAGACCTGAAACCAGATTGAAATGGATAGAAATCTATTGTATAATAGCATTTTTGGGGGGAAGTGCTCCCGCACTGATTGGTAAATGAAGTATTCTAGAACCCTTCCTTATACTGACGTCAAGCTGATCAGCCAGTAGTTGGCTGAATCCTCCTTTTCTTCACCTTCAGTCAGCATTTGCCCAAATCCAGTCTACTTTGGCCTCACTTTTATTGTCTCTGCTTCACAAATAGCATAACAGGCTTTAACCTTGAGGTGAGCCAGCATAGTGTAGTGGTTTGAGTGGTGGACAGTGACCCTGGAGACCAGAGTTCAATTCCCTGCTCAACCATGGAAACCCACCTTGAGTATGTCATGCACCCTCAGGCCCCAGAAAACTCTATGATAGGTTCTCCTTATGGTCTCTGCGATGGAGCCTGGGGCTGCAGCTAGCCTGAGGGACAGGGCAGCCCTAGCAACAGGTTGCCATGTAACTCAAGTGGCTCTATGTAAGAGAGAAAGCCAACCCATTAGTTAGTGGGAGGGGCTGAGCTTTTAGAGGAGAAGCTCTATATAAGGCACAGTGACTAGTATTTCAGAGCTTCCTTCAGTGAGATTTCCAGGTAGAGTTTTGGAGTTATAGCTTTTCATACAGCTAAGAAAGGTTGTCTGAATAAGGGTGGTTATCTTCTCAGAGATCTAGAGAGAAAGAGAGATAGAGAAGAAACCAATCTATTGTGAGTTGGGTCAGAAGGGGTGACCTAAATTTGGAAATTTAGCCTTTGAGCACAAAGGGAAGCCAAAGACCTGTGTCTGTATGAAAGCTCTATACCTGAATACTGTGTTAAGCTGAAGAAACTGGTTAAACATTTTTTGGAAGTTCTATTTTTCCTGAATATACTTGTTAACACCCAATATCTTTTCCATATTTGTTATTTTAATAAAGATTACATTCTATTTTTATAATTTATGATTTAACAGACTACTTTTTCATCAGTTCTGATGTTAGAGAAACATGCTACCAAGATTATTAAATCTTTCTGAATAAAACCAGAGAGGCTTTACCTCTTATTCACTAAGGTGGTAGATTTAAAAGAGGAAAGCAAGGGTTGTGTAAGGAGGGTGGCAGGGTGCTATAGCAGGTCGAAAGGGAAGCTGCTACTTCAGTCAGGGAGAAGAAAAAGGAGACCTGGCCCCCTCCATAGTCTTCACAAGTCAGAAATGACTTGAAGGCACACAAGAACAACAACAACGATGTTTTATGATTCTCTCATGTTTTAGGCTTAGAGAGGATTTTGTGTTATCCTTTTCTCTATTCTTGATGCATGTGGTATAAGGGTACAGATATAAAAAAGGCCCTGCTTAATCCTAAAGGCACCAGATCCTCTCTGATCTTGGAAGCTAAGCAGGGTCAGTCTGAGTTAGTACTTGGGTGGGAGACTGCCAATAAATACCAGGTACTGTAGGCTGTATTTTAGAGGAAGGAACTGGCAAAACCACCTCTGAATATTCCTTGCCTAAGAAAACCCTATGAAATCCATGTGGTCACCCTAAATTGACAGGCTACTTGAAAGTGTGCGTGTGCACACACACACACACACACACACACATACACACACAGATCAGATCAAAGGCCTTTTGAGTTCAGAATTCTGTACACACAGTGGCCAAGCAGTGGGCTCACAATCATTGCACTATTGAGAAATGCCTTATTGGATTTGGGATTTTGAAATGGTTTTATTGGTCTTTACCAATATTTTTTTTTTGCCAGATAATTGGGAAATCCATTACCTCTGTGTATGTGTGAACAGATCCATGGGACCTACTTTGAAGAGAAAAGTCTTCCCTTTGATAGGGATGGAAGAACATTTGAAAATATTCACAAAATGATAAAAAAAAATCTATGCAGGAATCCTATTGCCTGTGCAGAAAAAGTTGTTTCCTGCACAGAAAAAAAAATGTAATCGGGGATTTATTCTGTGCTTGATGGGCATAGAAAACATTTTCTGTGCAGGAAACAGCAATCTCTGTGCAGGAAATAATATTGCTGCCTAGATATACTATTTTCTGCACGGAAAATGTTATTTCCTGCCCAGAAAAACCTGTGCTCTGCCCAAATCTACCACATGTGGTTTTTAAAGACTTTCTCACAGCAGGAAGAAACTTGTGAAAATTACTTGAGGCTTCCTTCGAGAAGAAACTTAGTGAAGAATTACATCTCTACTCTTTGATGGCTTCCTAGAACAGATGACGAAACATTCAGAAAGGAGAGATTTAGTGGTAAAGGGAAATTTCAACTATTCTGATATTTGTTGCATGGGTGGAGGTGGTCTATTTGTGGTTCTAGCAATGCTACTCCTACAGTAAATGTGAAAAAAGTACTGTATTTCTAGTGACAATATTACAGTTGCTTCTGAACTGTTATTACATGCACATTTTTGGAAACCTATGGCTTGTTTTCTCCTCTTTTTTTCTAATTTCTTTCTTCTTTGGAAGCAACATCTAAGTGGCCATCCAGCTTGGTCTCCACAACAAGTACTACAATATTCTGAATGCAATACATTCAGCCTTACTTACCAAAGTAAGCTTTGTTTGCCATCACCTTCATTTTCCTCTCCTCCTTCTGTTGCTGTCTGGTTTTAGGTTATAATCTCCTTGGGGCCAGATGATTTTAAGAACATGCAGGGGTGGATGGTGGTTCCCATCACAGTAGAGCAGTGAATCCACTTGCATTTTAGTTTAAAATGAGCTATCTAAGGTTCTGAACCTATTTTGTGGTATAAAATGCGGCACCTTTGAAGATCAGACTAAAACCTGGAGTAGTTTCACTGCCCTACTAACATGGAAGCCATGAGCTGCCAGTGGGTGCATTTTTGTCATGCAAGGTTGAAAAACTTTGACTGTTCAATTATCTTTTTTTCTAGACAAAACTGGAGATCAGTTCTAAAGTCTATGGTCAGGCAAAACCATTAATTGTCACAAAATAGAGAGTAACCTTTGGAGTTCTCTGAAACTAGATATTAAGCAAAGCAGCGGCTAATGAGAAAAGGAAGAAAAGGCTGGTGTAATGAAGTTTGTCATTAATTGTATTATAAAAATGGAGTGCAGGGAGAGGAGATTGCAGATTTGCTGCACATCGTATACCATGTTTCATCAAAGTTCAGTGGGACTAACTTCCATGGACACGTATACAGGATTGCGGCTTTAATTGGACAAGACTCTCCTGAATGCCATTTGGGTTTCATGTTACACCAAGCGCCCTTTCAGACTGTTCAGTTATAGCACTGCAATTCCATTTTAACTGCCATGGCAATAGCCTATGGAATCCTAGGTTTTGTAATTTGTGAAGACACTAGAGTTCATATACAAAATTTCTAAATACCCCTCCGTAAACCAGAAATCCTACGATTCCCTAGGCAGCCAACCACAGCAGTCAATGATAGTACTATTATTTTGCAGGGTTCCAGGAGTGGGAGCCATATGGCCCACAGATCACAAGATTAATTTTTGAAGCTCCCAGTCTCCACTAAAGACCATGCTGTAATAGTGGTAAATTTTGTGAGAAATTGGGAAGCCCACGTAAAGCTTGCAAATGCTCACCAAACATCACCAGTACCAGTTGGTCACCAAATTTCAGAAGCAAATAAGTAGGATGCATTCAAAGCAAGCATAATGCTTAATGGGGTTTCCCATGGATCCAAAACTGGGTGGTGAGGGTGAATCCTGTGGCAGGTACTGATGTATTAAAAAGAAAATGGGTCGCAGAAGTTGCCAGCTGCTAGGGTTGCTGGAGACAAGAAACAGGCCACGGCTGATACCTCGTTTTTAAAAGTCAATATATTTTATGTTACTTAGCGTTACTTAGAAGTTTCATTGTAAAAGCTGTATAGTGAAGAAAGTGGATAGGAAGAGAATCAGCTCATTTGGGAAGTGGTGCTGGAGGAAATTCTCATGGGTATAGCTACAGGAAGGGGGCAAAACGAGATCACTGCGTCCACAAATAAGAATGATGTCTTCCTGATGTTTTCCTTCAGTCCCCAAATTTCTTGCACTGCAAAAAGTGAGACATGGAAAATCATTCACCTGTAGAACTGACTCATAGATTTGCTGTGTTTGCATATCCTTGGTAACTTCTTGTTGTTGTCGTTGTTGTCGTTGTTGTGTGCCTTCAAGTCATTTCTGACTTATGGTAATCCTAAGGCGAACCTAAGGTTTTCCTAAGGTTTTCTGGGGCTGAGAGTATGTGATGAACGCAAAGTCACCGGCTGGGTTTCCATGGCTGAACAAGGAATTGAAATCTGGTCTCCAGGGTCTTGGTCCATTGGTCAAACCACTATACCATACTTTGCTTGGCCCTTTTCTTTGGATGCCTAACCACTACCTTCTCCTCGTCTTCTCATTTACTTATATAGCTCCATCTATGCACATGGCACTTTAGAAAATAAAGCAACCAAAACCGTGGGTCCTGCCAAAAGTGTACAAACTAAACACATATGTATATACACACAGGAAGGAAAAACAAAACTATAGCATACAATTATAAGAAAAAAATACAAAAAAAAAGGAATATAAAATAAACTGACAAGTACATGTAATTGAACTACACAAACTTATAAACCAATATTTTTCTTTCAATTTTATTTAGAAAAAGAACACAATCCAAACATACAAAACAACAAAAAATACATCCATATAAATATCAACAGAAATCATAATCTACACATATCTAAAACAGCTAACAAAACCTAACTAAAATCGGTTTCTGCTTTTGTTGCAAACAGTTCATATTACTTAAACATTAACACCTAACTGTTGAGTCGTACATTTTATCCCATAATTATTATTTGCTGCTTATCACTTGTTTTATTTACTTAACTTCTCAAGTTCATAATTCATTGTTAACAAGACTACTTGTTATTCTAGACTACCTTATACTAATGATTAATCATTTAAAATAAAAATCATCTATACAAAAACAACATTTTGAAACAACAAACTTCTAAATCTACTTTTACACTTCCCATTTAGTAATATTAATTTTAAATATCAAAACCTATTGTCATCAGATTGCCTTGATTCTATTTTAAGAAATCAATCAGCCACTTCCATTCAGGCAAGAATTCATTTTGTGTTCTGCCTTTTAGCTTGTCCGTAAGCTTATATAAACCAATATTAAACTAAAACCCCAAAAACTTTTGAAAACAAGAAGGTTTTTAATTGAGATTTTAAAATTACAAGGGAAGGAGCAGTCTGCAAATGTTCAGACAGGCAATTCCAAAAGTATGGGAAAGTAACTTATATTTCTATATACTTAAGATGTTGTTGATGTTGATATTGTGTGCCGTAAAGTCATTTCTGATTTATGACGACCCTAGGGTGAACCTATCATGGGGCTGTCTTGACAAGATTTGTGCAGAAGGGATTTGACTTTGCTTTTCTCTGAGGCTGAGAGAATGTGATTTGTCCGAGGTCACTCATTGGGTTTCCATGGCCAAGCGGGGATTTGAACCCTGGTCTCTAGAGCTCAGATCACTGCACATGCTGGCTTCCATTACTGCAGTGCTAGAAGTCTTAAGGAGCATTTCATGTGGGCAGAATTCTTATTTGGGAGCAATGTTCTCATTTTGTCCCTCTGTAGATAGGCCCCAGATGGCTACATGTGCCCACAAGGCCATTTTTTCTAGATGCATGAAGAGGAGTGAAACCTTTCAAGGCTGGGCAGGGGGATGCCCCAACAGTTGCCCCCTCTCTCTTACAGGATCATAGTTTCTACCCACGGTTCCTAACCAGCTCTGCCCAACCCTAAGTTGGGGAACAATCCACTTCTGTGTTCCAACTTTCCCTGGAACATCTTATTTTCATTAGTGGCTCCCTCAGCCTGCACAAGCAAATTGGAATGAAATTAAAATATTGTGTGAGTCCATTCAGTGGATCTGCAGCTTTTCCCAGCTGAAGCACACTTTGCTTGTGAAGTCAAACATGTGATCCAGCATCTCCAAATATGTGTGTAATGAAGCTCTAGCCTTTTAATTTAACCGTGCAGGTCTGCCTAGTAGAAAAAAAAGAGAGAGGAATTATTAATTAACCAATTTTATTATAGAGTATACAGAACCTACTAGAGGAGCCTGAGGGGAAAGAGGTCTGTAATTGACCAACATCAGATAAATTAAATTATGAAAATGAGGTTTCAGAAGCCAAAGAAAGGTTGAAGGAGAAAGGCCTTTCTCTATCTCGCTGTTTCTTGTCTCTCTCTTTGAGTTTTAATTCTTGTGTTCTGCTAACGATGTTTGTTGTATGTCCATCCTTAAGGTCATTGGTAATGTGTCCCATGCTGAGAATTATGACCATCAGCAAGAAATGAGAAATTAATTTGCTTTAAATGATACCAGACATTATCAGGAGACAGACTGCATTCCAGCCACCAAAATGATGCCTAATGAAGAGTTTAATTCTGTCATTAAGATTATGTGGGCTTCCTGCACTGTTCAGCATGGAAAACTAGCCATTCTCTTCTTAAAGGGGGGGGGGGATGATAAATTTAGCAGTGATGTGTGTTTGAGTAAAGTATGTCAAGCAGGAGCAATTCCCTCTTTTACTTTTTTAAAAAGTACAGATCAGAGTGAACTAATGGTAAAGCTAATTTGCTCCTTGACTTTCTCCTCAAATTCTCCTCTGAAGCTTTTGATGTTGACTATTCTCAAAATATTCTCCACTGGATATCTGACGCTGGCGTCCTTTGATATGTAACCTCAGTCCTTGAAATCTGAATGTTTTTTCTTTCACAGAGATTCTTGATATTTAATATTTGATAGATAATGTGCAAATTTACTGTTTAGAAGCTGGCTACGTACACAGATCATCCTCAATGTCTACCAAACCGTCCATGAGATGGCAACAAGTTTAAGGAACGGGCAAAATAAAACAGTAACATGTAATATATTATTTACTATTTAGTTGTTTTATAGCTACATCCTATCTTTTATCCTGTGACCTCCATACACTGTATGCAGTTCTCCTCTTTCTCACTTTATCTTTCCAGCAACCCTATACAGTAGGTCAAACCAGGAGTGTGTGACTAGATCAAGGTCACCCAGTGAGTTTTATGGCTCATTGGAGACTTGAAGGTAGGTCTCCCAAGTCTTTGTCAAACACTCTAACCACCAAACCAGCTGGCTGCGACTTCAAATTTTGAAGTGTAATGCAATCAAGAAGCAGCAGCAATGATGGGAAAAGGAGTTAGATGACTCCAAGCCAACTCTTCCATGAATGGGGTTGTCTTCAGAGTCAAGATACTATGGGAGGCATGGTTTGTAAAATCTATTTTACCATGGTACAAGTGATCTCCCAAACCACTTTTTCTCATAGGGACGGTTTTGAGGATTTCCTCCAGCTGAATCAAGGCTTCTTTTTCCCTTTTCTGGTCTTTTTTTCTCCCTCCATTCCTGGTTTCTGACTGCATTGGTAGAGCCATAGAATCTCAGCACAGGACCAGGATCTCTGAAAATAATATCAGAGTTCCGGGAGTCCACAAGTGGAAAGAGATGATAACACTACAATGGGATGATCTCTAGCTGTGATGTATTTTAAAGGTGAAAAAGAAAGCACTTTGAGTTGGGCACAGTGACAGACTGAGAGTCAGTGAAGATGACAAAATCTGTAAGTAAAACATTGCAATAACCCAAGTGGAAGGTTAAGAGGGTGTTGCTAACTGCCCACATACATTCATAGCTTACAAGCCTAAGAAAAGTGAAAAGGCACCATAGAAGTGTATCTCAATGGCACGGAGGTACTCACAAAATTTGAATTTGGCTCCCTGGGGGAAATGCAATCTCCTCCAGAACAATTGGACTCAATTTGCCAAGAGCTGGCATCCTTGGGCTTTTGCTGGGACTCACAGCCTAGCGAGGGGGCCAACTGCTGATTCTTATGAATTGCAAAGATGATATAGAACTCATTGAAGGCATGAAGCCCAGGGATAGCTGAAGGTGGAACCACTCCTTGCCCATAATTATGCCCATGAATGAAATCACTATATGACTGTCTAGTGAAGGAAGTCACAAATTGTAAGAAGTAATTATGCACAGAATATATGCCCCTGTGTCAAGGATGTCTGCAGATGATGAGATTTGTAATCCAATGCATCTAGAGGGCACCCAGTTTAAGAAGCATGACCCTATGGTTTTTTAGGACCACATCATCCTTAAAATCCACAGGTACTGTCCGTGTTTAATATTCTCTGGTTTGTTCTAAGATTAATTCATAGAATCAAATAATCATAGAGTTGGGAAGAGTTGCAAGCGCCATCTAATTCTAGCCCCTGTCATGCAGGAATATTTACACAACTATGTAAACTATGACCATCCAACCTCTGTTGAAAGATTTCCAAAGAAGGAGTCTCCATCACTCTCTGAGGCAGGCTATTTCACTGTCAGTCAGCTCTTACCATCAAGAAGTTCTTACATTTCAGTGCAATTTCTTTTCTTGTAATTTGGATCCATTGTTTTGTGTTCTAGTCTCTGGAGTAGCAGAAAACAAGCTGCCTCCATCTTCTATGTAACGCCTCTTTCAATATTTACATTTGGCTGCCATGTCAGCTCTTGCTCTTCTCTTACCTGAGCTGAACATACCCGACTCCCTAAGCTTTTTCTCACTGGGCTTGGTTTCCAGTTCTTTTACCATCTGGTTACCCTCCTGGGGATATGTTCCTTCTGGTCAAGATCTTTCTTGCACTGTGGTGCCCAGCACTAGGCAGAACATTCTGGGTGAGGTCTGACCAAAGCAGAAAAGAGTGGTAATATCTCTAGATAGATGCCTTATCATTGCCTATGAAAGTGAGGGGAAAACATTCCTCATGCTGTCTTTGTTTCCTTGGATCGACAATTGTTATGAATTAGCCCTTAGGACTTCAGGCACTTCCCTTTTTGGTCTCTATCTAGAAATAAGCAAAATAATTTAATCTAGTTGCAATGGTTACAGCCCATCTGTCTGTCTGTCTGTCTGTCTGTCTGTCTGTCTGTCTGTCTATCTATCTAGGATTGAATCCTGTTGGTTAGCTCCAACTGGAGAAGACCCACTGAATCAATTGTAGAACGACAAGTCAACACATAAATAAATTCCATTGGTTAATGGGTCAACTCTAACTGAGATAGCAATAGGATTCAAACCATTGTTGTGATTATTTGTAAACCATAAACCACAACTATCTGATAAGATATTCTTGGCTTCAGTGAAAAGCATATGAAGCTGTAGTTGAAAGTCACACTGTCAGTCTTCACATCCATTATTTTATTGTGTGTGCTTGTATTTGTGTGTTTCTCGCTTTCGCTGTCTGCATCCTCCTTTGTTATTTTCTCAATGAAATTTACCCCCCTACACTGATCTCAATGTTAATGTATTCCTGCTTACATTTGACTTCCGAATGTGTTATGGCTAATTATCATTACACAGGATGAGAGATCAGAGCCCCGAGTGAGGGGCAGGGTAGGAGAACAAAAGGGCGCTGGATCTACTGGTTGGCACCTGGCCCAAAAAAGAGTAATCAAGCATCTTGAAAGTGGTGGAACCATTCTTTGTTTCCCCCTTCTCTCTCTCTCTCTTTCTCTCCCTCCTTCTAAGAAAAGACAGGGAGATGTTGGGAAGGGAAAAGGGCAGGGGCGAAAGTGGGTTAGGGTTGGGAGGGATGAAATGTCCCCTTGAACATGATGTCAATATGTTGGCACGTCTCCTTTTATTAAGATGCCATCCAACGGATAACAAGTCCTGCTGTGTTTTACCAACATAAAAAATTAGACTGGAGACCGAGGAGCGGCAGGCGGCTTTTGGCACCAAGAAATAATCACACTTGATGTGGAAAGTAAAGTAAAAGGAGCCATCTGTTCGCTGCAGGAGGATGTGAAAAATCACATTAACATATTGTCACTAACATCATGAAATACACAGTTAATAATAAATTTAGTTATCATGGCAAGCTGCATTGGGTGCTTCCTTAGCAAAAGTCAAGGGAAGAAGATGTGTTCACTTATGTCCCCAGATAGACAGACAGACAGAAAGAGAGAAGAGAAAGCTTTTGGTGTGCCATTTGTTGCCACATCTGTGAGCTGATATGTTTTCTTCTCTGCTTGGAGGCCTAGAAAATGATGGATTTTTGAAGTCCTTCTTCCCTTCCTTGCCCTTTAATCCACAGTGCTTTGTGCTATTTTGGTTTGCTGAATGGTAAGCAAACACATTAACAATGGGGAGAGAAAGAGAACAAGAGGAACAAAGGGACGAAGACACAGAGAAAGAGAACACGTTGAAACAAAATTAAGCAAATGTTCTTAGTTTAATAATCATTGGCCAGTAGGGTGTTCGTTAATCCCAACTAGAGTTGACCCATTGACATGTAGGTAAATATCCTTCATTCAATGGGTCTACTGTGATAAGGATGAACAACAGGATTTAGGCCACTTTTAGTTATGAATTCCCTTGGATACGGGGCTGTTGTGGCCAACACACAGTACATGTGTGTGCATGTTCAACAACTGCCCCCCAGCTGACACTGATTGCATTCATCCATATCTTGAAGAGGGTATTTGGGGATTTTATGACCCCTGTGGAGCCCTTGGGACCATAAAACAGCTCTGAGGTCACATCAAGTTGTGTTTATACCTACTCTGGATGTAGGATCTCAGTCAAAATCTGCCAAGATCTTTCTAGCCCATGCAGAAAAAGTGTCTGAATCTTTCCAGCACCTATCTATCCTTTGCAAATATATATATATATTTTTGGTACAATTTGCAAAAGATTTCAAAATAATTAAAATGTGGTCCATATTTCATTTGTGGGTGACAAGATTCATTAAATATACCCCTCCTTTCAGCTCATTGCTTTTGAAAATAAGTCTGCAAAAATCTGTACTGTACTATCATTTGAAACAGGAAATTTTCAACTCATAGCACTCAGAAGTAGTCATTTTGCAGGAGCTGCCACATAGACAATTGTGGCTGAGTATACTCTGCTGCCATTTCCTCACTAGACTATTATATTGCTATCATAGTGCTATACTGCTATTATAGTGCTAAAGGCCCCTCCCTAAACTGTAAACCCCAGGATTCCATAGGATGTTGAAAGTGGAATAATAGCACTATAACAGTCTAGTGTGGAAACGGCCTGTGTGTGAGATTTATGTACATGTAGCCCAGCAAATTCTGTTTCTCCAGGACTGCCATATGACTAGTCAATCCAGGCAAATCCGTACACTAAAGTGACTTGCAGGTGGGCAATCTGACACTTATCAGGCAGCCCTTTAGAACTGGGCCTTCTTCAGAAAGGGCATTATTCCACAGGTGAAGAACAGGCAGTGCTGAGGGAAGAAACCTACTTCCAACTGACTTGCTCCCTCAGTAGCTATAGAAGAGTTACTTATGAGTAGCCACCCCCCCCCCCACTGGAATATGCATCCCCAACAAAGAAGACAAAAGATAAAAGCAGCTAGAAACTTGTTAGGGACATACTTGTGCTATATGACATCCCTTCAAATATTTAAACTTGGCTGTCATGTCCTCTCTTAACCTTCTCTTCTGCAAACTAAACATCTCCAGCTCCCTAAGATGCTTCTTATAGGGCATGGCTTCCAGACCCTTCACCATTTTGGTTGCCCTCCTCTGGACATGCTCCAGCTTGTTGATATTCTTCTTGTATTGAGGTGCCCAGAACTGGACACAATATTCCAAATGAGGTCTAACCAATGAAGAATAGAGTGGTACCATTACCTCCCTTGATCTAGACACCATACTCTTATTGATGCAACCAAGAATCGCATTGGCTTTCTTGAAGCTGACTCATATTCAGCTTGTGATCTACCAAGACTTCTAGATCCCTTTCACACATACTATTATCCAGCCAAGTGTCCCCCATCCTATCTTTGTGCATTCCATTTTTTTCTGCCTAAGTGTAGGACCCTACATTTCTCTCTGTTGAAATTCATTTTGTTAGCTTTTGCCCAGCTCTCCAATCTGTCAAGGTTGTTTTGAATTTTGATCCTGTCCTCTGGTGTATTAGCAACTCCTCTCAATTTAATGTCATCTGCAAATTTGATCAGCATGCCCTCTACTCCTTCATCCAAGTCATTGATGAAGATGTTGAATAGCACTGGGCCCAGGACAGAACCACTAGTCACTTCTCTCTAGGATGAAAAGCAGCCATTGGTGAGCACTCTTTGGGTTCAGTCAGTCAACCAACTACAAATCCACCTAAAAGTAGCCCTATCCAGCCTGCATTTTACTAGCTTCTTTGCAAGAATGTCATGGCAAACTTTTTCAAAAGCCTGACTGAAAAATATGCTACATATACAGTATTCCCTTCATCTATCAAGCTTGTAACTCTATCATAAAAAGAGATAAGATTAGTCTGGCATGACTTATTTCTGAGAAATCCATGTTGACCGTTAGTGATTATGGCATTGCTTACTAAGTAATTACAAACTGACTGTTTAATGATCTGCTCTAGGATCTTTCCAGGTATTGATGTCAGGTTGACTGGGCGACAATTATTTGGGTCCTCTTTTTTTCCCTTCTGGAAGATGGGGACAACATTTGCCCTCCTCCAGTCTGCTAGGACTTCTCCTGTTCTCCAAGAGTTCTCAAAGATTATTGCAAGTGGTTCAGAAATGACTTCTACCAGTTCTTTTAATATTCTTGGATGTAATTCATCTAGCCCTGGAGACCTAAATTCATGTAGTTTAGCCAAATATTCCTGTACTACTTCTCTACCTATTCTGTGCTGCATTTGCCCCCCTTCCTCACCTGCTTCCCACCCCCCAGGTTGAGTACTTCTATCCTTTTGGGAGAAAACTGAGGCAAAGAAGGTGTTGAGTAGTTCTGCCTTCTCTCTTCCCTCCATTATTAATTGGGCATCTTCTCCATGGACCCTAACATTTCCTTGTTTTTCCTTTTGCTGTGGACATATCTAAAAAGGCCCTTTTTATTGTTTTTGATGTCTCTGGCAAGCCTGAGTTCATTCTGTGCTTTAGCTTTTCTGACCTTCTCCCTACATATTCTGGCTATATGTTTGAATTCCTCTTTGGTGGTTTCACCACCATACTCATTTTCAAATCACATGTGTCTCTTTCTGCATGGGAAGTGCCATATTATGTGTTCCTCGCTATATAATTGGGTAGCAGGGAGCATGCAGACATAAATCTTGTAGGGATCCTCATATCTCCTGGCTCTTCCAGTTGGGAGGGCAAGTAGGACACCGTCTGAGGTAAGGTAAAAGGCTGTTTCTGGATCTAGGCAGTTTGTGGGTAGATTAGGGCCACAAAACCAGAGTTTTCCCTCCTCTGCTTTAAGCACCGACAAAGTATTACATATTGCTGATTGACAGTGAAAATATAGTACAGTGCTATTTAGATGGGCAAACTATTCTTTTTATACCTTGTCATCTTTAGTTTCACATGTGTTCACACTTAAATCCATTCTGTCTTATTTCTGCATTAATCTATCTATTTTTTTAAAAAATCACATGACAATTCACATTTAAATAAGTATTTGAAAATGTATTTGCTATCAAAATATATACTTGCTCTTTTGGTGTCCTCTTTTTAAGTAGGCTAGACCTGTGACATAGCACACTCCGAAATATGAAATTTGAAATATAATTACATTCCAACCTGTACATTAGTCTGGGAGATGGGGATCAGCTTAGTTCATAGCATAGCTCCCAAAGGTCAAATTCCTTAAACTTCTCTTGGACGACTAGCCTAGGTGCACATATGTTTACTTGGAAGAAAATCATCTTAGAAACCATCTTGGAAGTTAATATCCAGGTTCAATTTTGATACCACTTTCAAATTTGGTTGCCTCATATATGTGCCATTGGCTTAAAAAAAGACTAGAAGGGGGAAGAGACTTCACCGAGGAAGCCATTACTTTGAATCCCATTGGTAGTTACTATTAGAGTGGAACCACTGAATCAATGGGATTTATATAAGCACTGAGTCAGCCTTGAACAATTGATTCAACCGACCTACTCTAGTTGTGAGTACTAACTGGATTTGTGCCATGGTCTGCTACTCCTTGAGAGCTAGGGTGACCACTAGGTAAAGGGTGGAGAGTTTCACTAAGACTCTGGGAGATCAAGTTTCAAATCTCACTCAGCCATCGGAACACAGTGGGCTACTTGAACAAGTCACATTTTCTCTGTCAAGAGGAAGACAATGGCAAAACTTTTTTGAATAAATCTAAGAAAAAACTATGATGGTGTAACCCTAAGTTGGAGTCAGTTTGAAGGCACTTAAGCTGTTTCTCCAGGACCTTCCAGGCCAGAGGATATGATTTCCTCAAATGCAGAAGATACTCCTTCCAATGCACCCCTCACCAAGTTATGGAAGACAGTGGCTTCTGAATTAGGCAATCTATTTACAGGGGATGAATTTTACACTCATTCCTGGTCAGTTAGCCTCTAGAATGCTTCTGCATGCTACTGAGAAAGTAGCATTTTTTGGGTGAATTCAAGCCAACTACTCTGTCCAGGGTCCTGATGGGCCTGGTCTTTCCAGTTGGTAACCTGCATTGCCTCATGTGACTGCCTTATCAGACATGACTTTGCTTTATCAGATACTAGCGTATATACCCGGCATTGCCCTGGATTTTGTTTTCACATAGGTAATACTTGTGAGTAAGATTTGAGATCCTGTGTCTCTAATTCCCCAAACTGTCTTGTCCAGTACCTGTAACTTTTCCCCATATTGCCCAATCCAGCCTGTATTCAGAGGTAATAATGTACAGAGGTTGGGTTCCTGAGGGAAGACACTGCCCTCCTCCTTCTTACTGCTAGGCCTCATCTCCATAGCAACTGGCCTATTCAAGGCAGACACAGTTCACTGAGGCCCAAGAACTCTCTGGCTGAGAATTCTAAAGGCCTCTCTCTAAACTGCAAATCCCAGGATTCCATAGATTCTTCTTAGGCAGCCAATCATATGAGGTCTTTGCCTGACACAGACAAACAAATTTTGACTTTTGTATATTAGATGATTCAGTTCTTCCCTAGAGAGTATGTGAGGCCTGCAAGTTACCTGTCAACTTATAGCAATCCCATGAATTGAATAGGATTTTCTTGAGCAAAGAATACTCAGAATTGGTTTTGCCAGTTCCTTCCTCTGAAATATAGCCTGCAGCACCTGGTATTCATTGGAGTTCTCTCATCCAAGTACTAGCCAGGGCTGAGCCTACCTAGCTTCCAAGATCATACAGGAACTGATGCCTATAGGGTATTTAGGCCCCTCTTCCCAACAGTACCACCATCATAACTCCATCTCCCTTGCGAATTCAAACCTATTTAGAACAAAGCAAGTGAATTCCTGACCTTGTGTCATCTTTGTAAAAATTAAAAGGTTTGTTGCTATCGAGTTGGCTTCAACTTATGGTGATCCTATGACAAAGATCTCCAAGATGCCCTGCTATTAATAACCCTGCTGAGGTCTTGCAAACTCAGTGTTGTTATTTCCTTGGCTGAGTCTCATGATATATCTGATATACAATAGCTCCAGTTTAGTCATTTTGGCTTCTCAGAAGAATTTTGGCTTTTGGGGAGGTTTTGGTTTGCTCTTGGACATATCTATTTATCTTTTTGGTAATCCATGGGATCCATCGTGGTCTCCTTCAGTACTACATTTCAGATAAGTTCAATCATTCCCTGTCAGCTTTCTTCACCATTCAGCTTTCACAAACAGGCAGAGAAATCAGAAATACCATGGGACAGATGACCCTGATTTTAGTACAGTCCTCCCTCCACATTCATGAATTTGACCTTTGCAAATTTGATTATTTGTGAGGCACATGCTTGCCACCTCCTGTTTTCCTCCTCCCATCCGTTGCATTCCTCACCCTAGGCTTGTAGTGCTTGTGTTTAAAATGGATGTTTTTCTTTTGGGTGAGCAAAGCCCCCTCCCACTGCTGAAGGTGTGGCCTCTCTGCCATGTGATCGCACATTCTGCTGTGTATTGGCTGCTGGGTTAGGTGCTCCTTTCTCAAGATGGCTGCCAGAAGTAACTAGAACTCTAGAACTCCACTCTTCTCTGTTTGAGGTGAAAGTGCTGGTAAGCCTTTTAAGTTGTTTTTCCCCCTCCCCTCCCCTCCCCCATGCCAGGACCAGACGCAAAGGAATGGGAGGGGGGAAGCTCCGGAAAGGAATGGAAGGGGAATTGCGGCAACGGGAGTTATTTATGTTTTTTCTGCATTTGCAAGGGTTCTGCACCCTGAACCCTAGCAAATGTGGAGGGACTACTGTATTAAATAATTTAAACTAAATTGTAGTAAACCCTGAACAAAAAATCAATATACTGAATACGTTTTTTAAAGCATCTCGGATTGGGCCCACTTATGATGTTGTTGATAAAGATTGGTGCCATTAGCTGAAAAGTCATTAAGCAGGCAGGAGAAGGAGCTTAAAAGAAAGTGAACATTATTATTCAGGACATGGTTCAAACAGGCTTCTGTGGTAAGTGTGCAAATCCCTTGCCCCGTGCTTATGCCAGATTTCTGCCACCAAACTGCAGGAGAGGATCTTCCTTCTCTCCTCAGAAGCCAGTGGGTCTTTTTTTTCAGTGTCAGCCGCCTGTATGATCTTGCAGGGGGATCGCGGGGCTCCCTCAGTCTCTGCGGGTCCATTAGCCAGTGTGATGAAAGGGAAGAAACTCAGTTGTACTTCAGAGCTGTGAAGTTTTGTCTCTGCTGTCCCCTCAGGCTGATTGCAGAGCCCATCTGCCATTGATTTCCCCAAAAGCAAAGAGGTTCTCTACTGTGCATCATGAAACAGCTAAGATAAACAACAACTAAAAGGAGAAAGCCTGGTAGAACATACACACACACACACACACACACACACACACAGAGTAATAGAAATTTTGTTTGCTTCAATTTTCCTTCAAGTGCCTTTGTGTTGATGAAATGTAGCAAAAGTTCATAGTGTAAGCTTGCCCTAAAGTTGACTCGAATCAACCTAGGCAAAGCTTAGCCAGAAAAGTAGGCAAAACCTACTTCTTTTCAGCCCTCCTTCTGAAAATGTTTGCTCATTCATCTTGCACTGCCCTTGTTTTTGATTGCCTTCACATTTCACAGTGACATCATCATATAGTCAAATCAGATCATTCCAACATTATCCCATTCATGATGTGATCCCTAATGGGCAGGGATCATCTATGTGACTGATTATTACAGTGTCCTTTCTTTTGTTCTTCATGCATGCATGCAACATCTCCCGCAAATCTTTGCTTATTTTGTGCTAATATGCAAAAACGCGCTTTCAGTGAAATCATCATGTAGTCAGATCTGATTGGTGCGATGTTATCCCATCCCTTATTTTGTTCTTATATGAAAAATCAAATCACTTCAAAAGTTTTCTCTCTGCTGGATTGAGATGCATGCATTTTTCCAGCATTTTTGATGATTTTTCAATTTTTCAATGGTTGCTTTTGCCAACAGAAAAAACCCTGTACTTTCACACAGAAAATTAGTGTATTTTGCATTAAAATGTTGGAAAAAATATTATAGAGATTTTTTTGCACCAACAAATTTTTTCCTCAAAGTCCAAAAATGTAAAAGATAATAGTGATTGGCCATTTTCTCACTGACGCCTTTTCCACATGAGAGGGGAGGAGAGGTTCACTGCGTGTCAAGAGTGCTGTTTTTATACTCCGATTCAGAAACTGAATTCAGAAATTCAGAAACTGTGCTGTCTATATCCCTCCGCCCCATTTACATCATACTACTGTGGAGAACAGAGAACAGCAAGCCTCTGGCCACTCCCATTCCCCTCCCTCACCCCACCCCGCCATTGCTGATTGGTCTGTTTTTTAACACACACACACATTTTTAACACATTTCTGTGTTGCTACATTTGTGTGTAGCAATGCATGTTCATTGATATGTGGAAAAAAAACAGGTTTTAACAGTCCATTACCAGATCCACTCTCTTCCCACTGTCCGTTTAACACAGGAAGACAATAATGGTGGCAGCCTGTCCGTTGATGGGCAGAGAGAGATAGGGATGGAAATGATGGAAGGGACAGTCTGGGAATGCCCATAGCCAGCCACTTCTGCAATGTGAATCGATGCTACACTTCTGCATGTAAGCAAAATCCAAAGCAGAACCAGTTTGGGAGATGTACATTGGAATTTTTCCGGTTTTTGCATATGGCGGTTTTGCATCACAGTGAACCATGCTAGGAGCTGAAAACGTGCAGAACCACGAGGAAAACTATATTGCTAAAACAATACAACGTGCAGACCGGAGGGTAAGAATTCGACACTGCTATGATGTATCAACCTTGTGTGGAAATGGCCTGAGAAACCCTTCAGAACACTGTTTCCCTTTAAGGATGATGAAATTTGAGAATATTCTTTGCATTCCTAACATAGACATTGGAAAATTTACTTTTTTGGACTACCTCTTTGAATCCCCTAGCCAGGTTGGCTGCTAGCCATGTTGACTGAAGGTTTCTGGGAATCATATTCCAAAAAAGTAATTTTTCCAATTTCTGAACAGCAGTAACCCTGATAGATATTGCTTTGTTGGATGCTCCCTCCATCATTAATCTGAGAGCTATCTTCCTTTGTGCTTTTGATTCTAAAAACAGTGTGTTCTCAGGGACTGGTGGGGGCATTGAATTGTGACCAATCTCCCAACAGGAAGCCTTCTGACCAATGATTTATCTAATGCATTTCATCAAGGGCCTAAATAGTATGACTAGGCAAATTCTTTCAAGGTTCCGGGGCTGATGATTACTATATAGAACTCTGAATCCCATGGTGTTAGAGACCTCGCCAAAAAGAAGAGGAAGAAATAAAATAAATAAATAGAACAAATTTAATGGCTCTGAACCGATAGCAAGCTTTCAAGACTGTTGCTTTGATTTATCGAGTGGTGCTCAGCTCCGGCATCGCTGCACAGAAAGAGCACTTGTCTTCTTCTAACAGGGGCTAATATTACTTCAAGCTGTTGTCAATTGACATGGCGAAATTGCTTAGACGCACTCTCAGCATAGTCCGTTGCTGCTGATTACCTCTAAGTATTCAAAGAGCAGAAACCCTGGGGAAAGCTGATTAGCTGTCCAGGGAGGATGATGCTCTAGTCTTGTAAACAAACTCCTGAGGTCCTTCAGGCTTTAATGAGGACTAGGTCCTAGCAAGAAAGCTCCCATTCGGCACTGTGCAGTTGCATGAAGCCTGGGCAATTTTCAGGGAGAAAGTGATTGGAGGCAGCTTTTCTGTTGCACGTAATCTACTAATCACCACTCAGAGACTTCTGGTGCTTGGAAGCAGCAGGGGGAATTGGGTTTTATGAGCTGAAGGAGACACACTGGCATATGTTCTGGGGAGAGGGAGGGGACAAGGGACTGGTTGGAGAGGAAGGGGGCCTACTTAAATATTTATAGATTAAGGATCTTCCTGAGATCTTTGCAGCCTTTTGCATGCCTGGGTCTCAGGTTTCAGTGCCAAGGGATAATGAGTCAACTTCTCTAGAAGCTCAGAGATACCTGCTTTTTTTTTTAAAGTCTTCCTTATATCTGGGTCTGACACCATATCTCCTGAGTATCAGAGAGAGCTTACTTCTTTTTTAAAGCTTGGAAGGACTGATGATCTGAAATCTATCATTAGTCCCAACTAGAGTAAATCTATGGAGCCACAGTGTTGTAGTGGTTTGAGCGCTGAACTATGATCTTGGAGACCTGGGTTCAATTCCCTGCTCAGCCATGGAAATCCACTGGGTGACCTTGGGTACATCATGCATTTTCAGTTGGAGAGAGGTTCACCATAGTGTCACCATAGGTCAGAGATGAATTAAAGGCATACAACAACAAAACAACGAGTAAATGTACTGTATCAGTGGGATTTACTTCTGTCCTGACTTCTTGTTGGGATGTACCTTCAAGTCAACTCCAACATATGGCAGCTGCAGCACCTTGGCAAGATGTCTTTAGAGGTGGTTTGCCATTTTCTTCTTCTTAGGCTGAGAATATATCACTTGCCCAAAGTCTCCCAGTAGGTTTCCATGGCTGAGCGAGGATTCAGACCCTGATCTCCTGGAGGCTTAGTTCAATACTCAAACAACTATACCACGTGGGCTGTCATATCTTGACTTATCATTCAATAAATGAAGCAGTGGGTTTATTCTAGTTGGGGCTAACTAGCAGGAGGGGCCGGCTGGCCCCTCCTGAAACTGCAAACCCCAGGATTCCATGGGATGTTGAAAGTGGAATAATTGTGCTATAACAGTGTCGTGCGGAAATGGCCTATGTCTCTGTCTTTCTTTCTCTGCCTCAATTAATGAAGCAGATGTTTTCCTAGCCATTTGTTTAACAGAAAAATTGGTACCAGAGGCAGAAATAACCTGGTAAGTATAGGAATAGGATCCTACATCACAAAAAAGAAAAACAAGCCTCTTGACATATTCAAAACTAACAAGATGTACATAAGAAATGAAACAACCAGGTCAGGTAAGCCTTGCACGAGTGAACACATGCATATTGAACCTTCTGAAGATTACTTAAAAGTCTTCTTCCAAAATGCCTTCAAGGATGACTTTTTCTTTCACCTGCCTCCATTTTTCTCATTATTTCCATTTTTGGCCAAACCTACAAATCTATTTTTTTAAAAAACATAGTGGGTGTAGCTTGTGAGGCAGGCTTATCTGATCTCCCCTTTTTTTCCTCTACTTTGCTCTTCATTTATGTGCTGTTTATCTTGCCTGTTAACAGGCAGGCCTATAAGGCAACAATATGACCAGCTAGGACACAATCCCACACTTTCTCAGCTCAGACTTTATTTTATTGCATTGTTTACTGTAGACATGCTGCTGTAACCCAGTGCTGAAAATCTGTGTCTCTACATTTCTCTTTCATTGTCCCCCCAATGCCAATGCTACTAAAAAAACCCAGCTGGTCAGAGGATGGAGAGGAAAGATTGTAGAGTAGGTCTACATAAAATGCTTTTGTAAAAAGGGGCTTTATTGTTAGGGGCTTTGTAACCGAGATATGGTTTTCCATTGAGAATGCAGCATTTCCACCAATACAAAAGTCTTTCATGTTTAAAGTAGTACAGCCACTCCACTGTGTGATTAATCCACCAAATCCAGCTCCTTAATTCATCTCCATTGCATAGGTCCACTTTGTAATCCTCATTTGAGCTCCACTCCCCAAAATTAACTTTCAGCCCCATGCCCCACCCAGCTACCCACTGATTTCTTTCAAGTGGCGGTGAGTCTGCTAGCAGAAAACTCAAAAACACTGACTGCAAATGAGCACCATTTTTCTCAGTTGTCTGGAACACCCAGTGGCCAAGAAGAAGAGGGGAGATAATAGAATCACAGAGCTGGAGGAGACCACAAGAGCCATTGAGTCCAACCCCCTACCATGCAGGAATATACCATGAAAGCAATCCCAACGAATGGCCATCCAGTCTCTATTTAAAAACCTCCAAAGAAGGAGACTTCATTACTTTCCAAGGCAGTGTATTCCACTGTTGAAATGCTCTTACCATCAGGAAGTTCTTCCTAATGTTTAGATAGAATTTCTTTTTCTGATGTTTAATGCCATTGCTCTGTGTCCTAGTCTCTGGAGCAGCAGGAAAAAACTTCCCCCATCCTCCATATAGCATCCCTTTAAATATTTAAGCATAGCTACCATGTTACCTCTTAACCTTCTGTTCTCCAGGATAAACATACCCAGCTCCCTAAGCTGCTCCTCATAGGGCATGGTGTTACTGCCCTGGCTAGCCCGAGTCTGGGGGATATAAAAAGATATCTCTTGATTTCAATAATTCAGCCTCCCATATCCATTCCCCTTCACGTGCTTGCGAGGCCCCCGGACAAGCACGCATACAGGCTCGGCTGATAATCGCCGTAATATTCCAACACAGTACGGGCAGGCCAGAAATAGCCGACTCGCAGCTTCAGGAGACCTCAAAGGCAAGTACTCAATTATTTATGCACGCCACTTTCAAAAGATCCTCTGCCCCGCGCTGGCAGCTTGATGATCGGACTATACAACGCTCAAGTACTCCGCTTTTGCATACTGGCTACCCTATTGACAATTTGGCTATAATTCAGTCATTCAAATTCTGACCTTTTGGAGGCTTTGTCTCCAGCCCCAAACTCATTGTTTTCTCCAAGTCCGAACTAGCCTGCGGTCACAATTCTCCTTATAAAAACCCCTGATTCTGAGCGCTTCTTCGGATCGCTCTCGGCTTCCATCTCACCTTGCTGTCACTTTGTCCAGAGAGCCTTCCCCTCAGCCCCACGTGCTGAGATCCACGTTCCCCAGCTTCTCCGCTTCCAACCGGGCTTCAGGACAGGTGAAGCATCACCAAACCAACAACTCCTCTAAAAATCCCTCTATCCCACTCCAACCTTTATTTCTCTAGTTATCTTGTGTGAGTGTGCCGCATACACTGTTTGATTGTGTTTTTAATAAAACATCATATATTATTTCAACTTCTGTGTGCTCCTTGACTCAGCCTGACCCCATAAACATAGGGTTCAAGATCTCTCTACGTTACTCTGCCTCTCGTATTGCTAGGATGTGCTCTTGGCTAATTTCCCAAACTTATAAAATTGAGAGTGTATTTAGGTGTCCCTCCCGGGACCCCCAGGAATCAGGGTAACAATGGTTTCCAGACCTTTTACCATTTTGGTCGCCCTCGAGCTGCATTCCAATTTGTCAATATCTTTCCTGAACTGTGGTGCCCAGATCTGGACACAGTATTTCAGGTGGGGTCTGACCAAAGCAGAATAGAGTGGTACTATCACTTCCTTTGACCTAAACACTGTACTCCTATGGATGCAGATCACTGCTCTGCCAAAATTCCAAGGACTACTGGAAATGAATTCCCCTTGATGCATTGGTTCAGTGGGATAGGAATTGCAAGGTTTTCTGTTTTGGTTTGGCTGGCATTCAGTGCGAAGAAGTATAGAAACCCAGGAAAAATGTCAGCACTGTTCTATATTGTATACATTGACAGTTTTGGAAATTATCCATTCTTCTGTCCACGAAACCTTAGACTGAGCAAATAAACCCCCCAAATGCTCAAACCAATAAAATTTGGACTCACCCCTAATCATAGACTCTTTATGATTTTAAGAAATTTTGTGCACTTCTTTGATAATGCCATTGGTGTCACTGCTGTACCACCAGATTTTTGTTTTCTTGCTGATAGATGGAGAGATAGATGGATAAAGCTACACAATCCTTTTACTGAGAAAATGAGTAGATTCTATTAAGACATGGTGAACAAACAAACAGACACATTCAGTTTATATTGGCTATCACAACAGGAAACCTTATGATTCAGGATGAAAGCAGAAATATTATTGAAGTGCTGTGGAAGCGATAGTGCACATACTCTAGATTTTTGTTTCTGAAACTTTTTTAAGGGTAGTTTCAACTATGTATTAAAGGCACTGCAGCCTCACTTAAAACATTACCGAGAGAATCCTCTTGGTTAGTTCCAGCTAGAGTAGACCCATGTGAATATTAGACCAACATGATGTTGATTCAAAGACTCTCCTCTGTTATATTCCCTTCCTTGAGCCTGCCTGTTCAAGTACGATTCCTCCCTGTGAAATAAAACTCCCTGGATGACCTTGGGCCAGTCACTGTATCTCAAGTTGTTAGGAAGTCAAAGGAGGAGGAAGGAAGTCATGTAAGCTGCCTTGATCCCCAGTTTTGGGGAAAAGATGGGATATAAATGTTGACTGGCATCCTGTTGGTAAGTTACATCATTATGTATGATTGTGTACTGTTGAGTTGTGCCACTGCACAATGTTCATATTCTCAGAAGGGGAGTAGAGATGTGGCTAACCCATCAGGACTATGATAAAAGTGGATCTGGGGGCATGGTTATTCTGCAATGGTCTTATTGCACTGTGGGCCCCACTATGGGTGGTAAAGGTATGGAAACTATATATATCTTCTAATATATAAAAGTCAAAGTTTGTCTTTTTGTCTATGTGAGGCAAAGACCTGATGTGATTGGCTGTGTCAGGTGAAGACCTCATATGATTGGCTGCCTAAGAAGATTCTATGGAATCGTGGGGTTTGCAGTTTAAGGAGGGGCCTTTAGAATTCTCAGCCAGAGAGCTCTTGGGCCTCAGTCAACTGTGTCTGTCTGGAACTGGCCAGTTGCTATGGAGACAAAGCCTAGCAGCAAGAAGGAAGAGGGCAGTGTATTCCCTCAAGAACCCAACCTCTGTATGTTAATAACTCTGAATATGGATTGGATTGGGGAATATGGGGAAAAGTTACAGGTACTGGACAAAACACTTTGGGGAAATAGAGACACAAGATCTCAACTCTTTCTAACAAGTGTTACCTATGAGAAAATAAAATCTGGGGCAACGGCAGGTATGTACGCTTGTATATATATGTGTGTGTGTGTGTATCTATATATCTATATCATCTCTCTCTCTCTCTCTCTCTCTCTCTCTCAATGTCTCCCTAATGAATACAGAGGGATTCAAACCCAGACTTATGAGAGTTAAGCACTCACAGGCTGGCATCCTGTTAGTGACAATGCCTGTGCATTGTTGCACTATGGATGAAGGGAGAATTATTTGCCAAAGGGCAATGGAATTATTTTGCTGAAAGCAGCAGAAACAGAGTTGTGCAATACAGTAATATTGCTTCTTGTGGCTGCATATTGTACATTGCTCATGGCACATTGCACAAAACCACCCAGTCACTGACATGCGTTATACAACGTCGCTCTTCTTTGTGAGGGTTATGTAGTGCTGGTATAGCATATCTCTGCATTTGGGTATTTACACTATGGTACAGGGATGTTGGATTGGACAAATATGCCAGATATGCATGGACAAATATATCAGTCCAAGATCTTTTATAAACCTAGTCGAGTATAAAATTCAGCCCCTGTACTTAATGTGGAGCACAGGTTGGTGGGCAGAGAGGACAAAGAACTGCCATGAGTAAGGTTCCCTGGTGCACCCTGAAGCTAATCACTGGCCCTTTTCAAAATTGGATTGAGGTGTGATGATGAGCTGCTTGGCACCCATTGTGCTGTGGAGTAAACCTGTTGCATAAGAAACTATTTGATTTCAGTCGATATGTGGCTTGCATGGGAATTTTCCAGTGATGTAGAATTGCTGAATCATAGAATTGTAGAGTTGGAAGAGACCACGGGGGCTGCAATGCAGGAATACACAATCAAAGCCATCCAGCCTCTGTTTTAAATGTAGCTATCACGTCCTCTCTTAACCTTCTCTTCTCCAGGCTAAACAGCTCCCTAAGCCACTCCCTGTAAGGCATGGTTTCCAGGCCTTCTCCCATGTTGGTTATTCTCCTCTGGACACATTCCAGCTTGTCAATATCCTTCCTGAATTGGTCCCCAGAACTGGACACAGTGTACCAAGTGGGATCTGACCAAAAGCAGAATAGAGTGGCAGTAGAACTAGATTACATTAGAGCTGGCGAAGAAGACTGTTTTAAACTACAGCTCCCAGAACCTCCTAGTAGATATCCTCCTTAGGGGATTCAGGAGTTTGTGTTCCAATAAATACAATAAATATAAATATGAGAGTGTTCACTGTGATAATCTCAATAGCTATGTCCCCAAGGAGAGTCCCAGCAGTTGAGCTCATTTCTGTCAGCAATTTGTTTTCATTTTCACTCAGGGCACACCTTTTGCTAAGCTAAAGGACCTTAATTATCCTTTCATGACCATGGCCATTTCCGCACTAGACTGTTATAGTGCTATTATTCCACTTTCAACAACCTATGGAGCCCTGGGGTTTGCAGTTTAGGGAGGGGTTTAGAAGTCTCAGCCACAGAGCTCTTTGGCCTCAGTCAACTACAAGCCCCAGGATTCCACAGGATGTTGAAAGTTGAATAATAGCACTATAACAGTATAAGGCGGAAACGCCCATTTCAGACTTAGAAGCACATTTGTGGCCTGTTCTGATCTCTGTCCCCTGCATTTTGATGGTTCTATGAGGTCCATGGAGATGATATTTGCCTGACTCAGAATGATAGAGACCATTCTGCTTGCTTTGTAAAACAATGTTCCCTGATCTAGAGAGCATGAATGTAGAGGGCCAACTGTACAAGTTAGAGTGGAATCACAGTGTCATAGTTGTGTAATGTGAAAGGACCATAAAATAAATACAACTAGATTAGTTGAGAGAAGTTATTCCAGATGGGGAAGCTACCAAGAAGGACCCATTCCTCACACTTAGCAGGGGGAATCTATAGGATGGCATTTCACTGATTACTTGAGACTCAAGATGTATTCACATGGCAGCAGTTGATCCTTGAGAGACTTGGGTTCAGTGCATGTATGATAATGGGCTGTCCCATTTTCTGGTCACATTTATTGGGGGTCAGCATCGTGAAGGAATGACGGGACAAGACACAATTGCTCAGTGAGGATGACTAGTTTGAGAGAAAGATTCAAGAGAGACTTGAGAGACTTTAGATAGAAACTGGGGCCATTTCTACACTATACTCTTATAGTGCTATTATTCCACTTCCAACATTTTATGGAATTCTGGGGTTTGTAGTTTACGGAGAGGCATTTAGAATTCTCAGCCAGAGAGCTCTTTGGCCTCAGTAAACTACAAACCACAGCATTCCACAGGATATTGAAAGTGGAATAATAGCACCACAACGGTGTAGTGCAGAAATGGCCTGGGACTCAAAGTGGCTTGAGTATATTGCAATACTGTCATGGCATCCAAAGCAAAGAGACAAACGAAATTACCAAGGGAATGTCAACATAGCAAATAGGAGAGTTCTAGGAAAAAACGATTTTGAGTGTCACCTTCTCTGGGATGCTAGAAATTTGGAAACTGAATAAAAATTTAATTTAACTCTTCCTTGGGAGGCAATGTCTCCATTCCTATAGCTACAATCCTGCCTCTGCCCATCTCTTTCATAGGTTAACAGTGTTACCTGGGTACTTAATCTGCCAAGCACTCTCTGAAGAATAGAAAACCATCTGAGCATGAAATATTATGCTCACAAAGGGTTGATTCCATGGCATGCACAGATCTATTGACTTTAGATCTGTGTATGACAAGTCATTTTCCTATCTCTGTACAAGCATGCAATACAAGATACATAAAGCTTATCAAGGTGTTACACAATACAATTTAAACAAAGCCTACCAGGCAAATTTCCTAATTAAAAAAAATGTTCATAGTCTTTAGAGTCATACAAGCAAATCAATCTCAGATGCATTCATCAAAAAACAAGGATGCAGTTTTAATAAAACTGCTGAAACAACACACTACAGGTCATGTTGGTTTGTAGAGATCCACCTAACCCAACAAGAGGTGTCATTGTTGGCTATTTCTGAAATCTCCCAGCATAATTCACAAGTAATGAGTGACCTATTAGCTGTGAACTGTGCTGGCCATGGACAGAGTGGCCCATTCCTGTAACTTCTCTTTTTTTGCTTTTTATAGATCTGGATAAAAATACAACTCATAAATTCAGTGTTGTGCAGGACCAGCCTTTCCTAATCTTATGTGTTTGAGTCAGAATTTACAAATGTTATTTTTGGACATCATCTCCCAGAATTCCCTCAACCAACATAGCCAGCGGCCACACTGATTTGGGATTCTGGGACTTGTCATTCCCAAAACATTGTTCCAAAGATTGGGTTGGGCTGCAACTTTTGTCATTTTTTTTTTGTCCCAACTGGTGGGAGTAGGTCTTGCTTGAGTGTAATAGAAACTGTAGTCCAACTTCACACCTGTAGGATGACAAGAGGGAACAGCTGAGCGAGAGAACTTCACTGGTGCAACATAGCCAACCTGGTTACAAAATATTTCCCGCATGGTACCTATGATTCAGAATGTAAGATTTGGATGTGTGTGTGTGTGTGTGTGTGTGTGTGTGTGTAGGGTCAACAAAGTTTGTACATGTGATGGAATTTTACACACAGGGAGTCTTCTATGAACCTCAAAGCTCAAAATCAGTAGCCCTTGGCAATTGACTGGACAGCTATTTCCTCCCCGTAAAAGTGGAAAGTATCTTGTGGTTAGCTCTGCATCTCAAGATTTTAGCAGCCAGGCATAATAGAGTAAGAAAGGTGTCAAGACTCATTTGATCTAATACAACGGACTGCTGTAGGCAAAACCATTTGAAATGCATTGTAAAGCAGGTGACGCCCACCTAAATTAAGGAGTTTCACTCCTTAGTGGGGCTGATGCTATTCATTCTCCATGCCCCACCCCCATGAATGGAAGGGTGGATGGGCAGCTGACTGCCATCCATGAGTGAATGATTTGGAAGGACTTACTCTATCCCCACTTCAGAAGTTCTTAGGCTATTTAAACATGTTCTCGATAATCCAGTTAATTGTATGTGTAAGCTTGTCAGGAGGACTTCCAGCTTCAGCAGATCAATACAGCATTCACAAAAGCAGCAGAGAAGGATTTTCTTTAAAAAAAAAAATTTACTGTGCGTTATGCAGTGTTCAGCTCCTATGAGTCCAGAGGCAATTAGGCTTCGAGGCTTGATGACTAAGTCAATAACTGCAGCACTGGCTCATGGATGGCAACCCATAACAAGTCACATCTTCAAAGTGAACAGACCTGACAGCAGGTGGAACAGAGGATAGTTTGGTCTTAGAAGCTGTAGATGAACTGATAATCCTGAAGGCAACATCGAAGTTGCAGATGTAACCTCTTGGTTGCAAAATCTAATAGGACCAAAAGTGTCTATAATTCAAGGATGTGGAATGTCTGCCTTTCTACATCTTGTTGGTAGGCACACACCAGCCAGCATAGCCAATGGAGATCGGAGTTGCAATGCAGCAACATCGGGAGGGCTACACATTCCCTATCCCTTGTATCATCATTTCTGATGCAAATTAGAATAAGGAATGGGGGGGGGGTGTCCTCTTTTACATGCCTACAGACAAATGTGAAACTGCTGAAGCCAATGTGGAATTGTAAAAATCACTGTTTAAAGCCAATCCTGAATGGGACTGTAAGGCCCCGCTTTGGGGGTCCCCAATATCAGTATGGTTTGGATGGGTACCATACCTAATTGGGATCATATGTAACTGGCAACACATTTTATTGGCTCTGATATCAAATTCAAGCCTGAAAGGTGACAGAGAGGTCAAACCGAGCGAGGGAAAGAATTTGACTGTAAATGTGAGAAGCATAGGTCAACTCCGAAATTCCTCCAGGTAAGACTTGAGTCCTTTGTCGGGCAAATACACACCATTCCTGTGGATAATAGACTTAAATAGAAGCTGGAATTTTCCAGGGAATCCAACTGTGAGGAGCCTATCAGGACACTGATTGACGGATATCCATCCCTTGTACACCTGGATTCTTTCCTCTGTCCTCACAGCACCCACAATAGACAGCTATTACAACACCCATCGTGTCTTTGTCAATCAAAGCACTAAGCCCATCAACAGGCAAAAGACCCATTGTCCACAACAGGTTCCCTTTGTCTTGCATCTGGAACCTTCACAGCCACAGCCACAAGCCCTGATTTGAGGAGGCCCAGGGCAGTCTCTTGAAGATCTACCCATCACTCTGTCCGTCTGGCTCCTGAATGAGAACTGCCCTTTGGTCCTACCTGAGCCAAAATACATTTCTACTCTTCATTACTCTTCCGGACTGGTAATTATAAATCCCCCCAAATCCCTCAGCCTCTCTATAATTTTTCCTCCCCTTCTCTTTCAGCTAGCTCTTGTGTGAATGTGTGATTGTGTGTATCTTGTGTGAGTGAATTCCCCTCAATAAAATCATTTTATGAGACAATTGTGCTTGGTTTTTGACTCAGCCTGACCCCGTAAACATTGGGTTCAAGATCTCGCTAGGTTGCCCTGCCTCTTGCATTGCTTAGCTTGTGCTCTTGCTAATTCCCATTCCCCAGTATTTTGAGCACATTGAGGTGTCCCTCATGGGACCCCAGAAACCAGGGTAACAGGACAATGTAGTATAACACTTCCACCAGCAGACCTACAGTCCATCTGTTCTCTCATTTTACCCTGGACTCACTATTCAGCTGCTGCAGACCTCCAGCCATTCTGTGGCTGGTGGGGACAAGGGGGTTGGAGAGATGTCCGACTATTGGACTTATAACCAGAGGCATGCAAAACTGCCATTAATTCATCTATCCATAGATTAGCTCTACAACTTTCTCTTCAGCAATAGGATCTGCAGAACTAATTCGGCTAATTTCTAGCAGGGAAGGAAATTCTTGATTTTCCTACTTCCTGACAGATGTCAAGGAAAAGGCAGCAGTATGTCTTCCTGTAGTGACGGAACACTCAGATCTGTTTTTGTCTTGCAAAGGATGGAAAGCTCACTGCAATATTTAAAAACTACATCTTTCTGGGATTTGTAGTTTACTGAGGCCAAAGAGCTCTCTGGCTGAGAATTCGAAAGGCCCTTCCCTAAACTACAAAGCCCAGAATTCCACAGGATGTTGAAAGTGGAAGAATAGCACTATAACAGTGTAGCACGTTAATGGCCTGTGTCTTTGTTTAGCTGGGCATGACGTGTCTGTGTTAAGCCTGCTTCACACCAATGGCGGTCTGAAAAAAAATGGCTGCTATAATAGTTCGAGTTTAGAAAAGAACCCATATTGGGTGCTCTGCTATATCCAAAATATTTTCTTCTAAGTTACAGGCTATTTTCTTCTGGATTACAGTCTACAGTAGCAAAGCAATTAACCCTGGATCTCTTCTGTGATGTAATACAGACGACTTGCTCATGTTAACATCATTTAGACTTCAGGAAAGAGATGAAAAGAAGACCAAGCTTGAAGAATTTTTTCCTCCTACTGAATATATCACAAGTAGGTGAAATATTATTGTTTTCAAATCTGCTTGGCTGTAATCACTGTAATCTCTCCAGTCAAATTTAGGAGATACTATGTATGTGTGTGCACACGTGCATGAACATTTGCACATGTGTTTGTTTGTGTGCGTAAGACCGTTCAGAAGGAAAATAGGATAACTGGTAGTGCTGAAGCCCTGAAAATTACAGTGTGATACTTAAGCACTGCAGTACCTCTATGTTCCTAGCTCATGCTTTTAGAAGTGGTTTTAACTGTATGAAGCATGGAATCATAGGGTTAGAAGGGATCACAAGGGCTATCTGTAGCCCAGGCCTCTGCCTTTCAGGAGAACACCTGTAAAGCACTACTGGGAAATGCCTATCCAAACTCTGTTTAAAGATTTCCAAAGATGGAGAGATCACACCACCCCCTACGGCAGTCTATTCCACTGTCAAACAGCTCTTATAGGTTTTTTTTTTCAGTCTCCACGTTTAGATGAAATCTCATTGATTGTAATTTGAATCCATTGATTTGTCTTCTGTGGAGCAATAGAAAATAAGCTTACACCTATGCGCAATATTGGAAAGAAAGGAAATATGTTGATATAGAAGAATGGAAATTAAAAGTCCTGGATATGGTAGAGACAGAAAAGTTAACATTCTCTTTGAAAAATAAACCTATCCAGAACTTTGAAATGGAATGGAGAGAAGTTTTGAATTGGTTAAAGATATAGAATAAGAAAGGAAAAGTAACAAAGTAAGATTGTAAGTAATGTAATGTAACATAACAATATAACAAGATAATGTAATAAAGCAATAATTTAACAACGTAAGATGTAACAATGTAAGATCATCTTCTCCTTTGAGTAAGCAGCAATTATGTATGAATGGAATGAAAACAAGCAGATTCAACTGGAAAATAAGCTTGGAAGTGGGAAGGTTTTTTGTTGTTATTTTCAATTATAAACTTCAATAAAAATATTTAAAAAAAAGAGAGAAAATAAGCTTACACCATCTTCTACATGATATTCCTTCAGGTATTTAAATATAGCTATCATATCAGTGTAGTGCAGTGTTTTGCGTGTTGGACTATGACCCTGGAGACCAGAGTGTGATTCCCCATTCAGCCATGGAAACCTACTGGGTGACCTTGGGCAAATTACACACTCTCAGCTCCAGAGAACCCCATGATGGGTTCACCTTAGGGTCATCATAAGCAGGAAACAACTTGAAGGCACACAACAACAACAGCAGCAGCAAGAACAATCATATCACTTCTCAATCTTCTCCAAGCCAAACATGTACAGTTCTGTCAGACTTTCCTCATAGGGCTTGATCTTGATTGTCTTCCTCTGGACACATTCCAGCTTGTCAATATCCCTCTCAAACTATGATGCCCAGAGCTGGACACTGTAATTCAGAAGAGGTCAGACCAAATCAGAATAGAGTGGCACCGCTACTTCCCTCGATCTGGATGCTTGTATTCCTGTGGATGAAGTCCAGAATTGCATTGGCTGCTTTTGGGTTTTTTTGCCACTACAAACCAGGCGTGGCCAACGTTTCTGTTACTGTGGAGTGGAGACTTCACCTCCAGTTTTAATGTCGGTTTCCTCTGCAGCTCCTGCAGGTGTGATGGGAGCTATCCAGGTGCTGAACTTTATTTCTAACATAGGTTTTGAATCTGGATAGCTCCTATAGTACCTGGTGGAGCTTCTGAGACCTCTTCAAACTGTTTATTCATTCATTTAAATCTTTATATCCTGCTCTCTATTTAAGGATCTCGGAGTGGCGTACCATAAAATCAGCCTGACCAATTTGAAACAATGCAAGTTGGAAAGCATATTAAACAATTAAATGAGTTAAAGGCAGGTTCAAACTAGTTCAAACTAGTTTAAAAACCATTTAAAACTATGCACATGGGGGGGATTTGTATCAAGCTAATTAGGCCCCAAAGGCTTTAGTAAACAACCATAGCCGAGATCCCCTATTGTCAGCATAACTATGATAACAGAGCTGTATTGCTGTAGTTACATCTGACAATGTAACACACACCCCCAACAACACACACACACACACACACACACAAACCTGCCATTGCTGCCTTGCAGCATTCTGACCAAAATGTTTGAGACTGGAGTACTGGAAATGATGTCTGCAGCACTGTCATAGTTGTGAGGGACATCGACAACAGGCAGCTGGAGAGATCCTTTGTAATCCTGTTCCAACTGTTTCTGTCAATGTGCTCCAGGACCAGAAGAACTCTGCAGACATCATTTCCTAGCATTCTGATCTCCAGCACCTCAGAAATGCTTCAGCTGGCATGCTGCCAGGCTCCAAAAGTAGGCTTTTGGGTCATGTTCGGTCATTAATGACTCTAAATGTGAATCCCCTGCAGTTACGAGATCGTAAATCCATCTTATGATTTCCTAAGTGCTGAGCAGGATGTGAGCCCATGTCTTTACTTGGTGCAGAATGACAGCAACATTTGAGCTAGTCAGGACTCTAAGGGAAGGGTATTCCATAACTGGGTTTCCACCTAAACTGTCAACGCTTACATCCTATGGAATCCTGGGAGTTGTTGAGGCATTGGAGTTCTCTGTCTGGGAATCCTAAATAACCCTCCGTAAACTGCAAATCCCAGAATTCCATAGGGTGGACCCAAGGTAGTTAAAGTGGAATCATAATGCTATAATTGTGTAGTGTGAACGGGATCCTGGAGTGTCAATAAGAGACCTGTTGACTATTCCTGCTTCAAACCAATGACATCATTTGACTTTCATTAGCTTTATTTGGAGACCTGAGCACAAACATCAGGTCCTACCAAATGTTAATTAATTTTCCTTGCCTTTTCAGTAGTCAATGTTGGGATAGATGGAAATATCAGTCTAACCACACCTTCTCAGGTGAAGCATGGAGATAGATTGGGGCCCTGAATCAGGTTAGGAAGGAGTCACACACGAAATTACTTTTGGTAGAAACAGCACAAAGTACACAGTACAAAGTATTCGCATGTACAATACCTGCAGTCAAGCCTTATCTATAGGACAAGGTCTTCCTGAACATTTCTTCAATACTTCTATAGATGAGTAAGTAACATGGTGTTCAGCACAGCCATCAATGTGGCAGTTCTACCTCTGAGCAAAGGTGCATAATGAAATGGCTTCAGCTCGGCTAAGCTGATAGTTACAGAGACATGCACTTACATGTGTAGGAAAACTTTTTACCCTCAACACTGAGAAGCATATCGACTGGCAATTAGATGTATTTCACAAGAATGAAACACATGTAAGATATAACAAAACAGATAAAACCACAGCCTCATTAAAAGCCCTTGCCATCATATAAATTAGAAGCCAAAGCCCTATCTAAATAAAAATGTCTTTGGCTGCCAGTGAAAGGAAAAGAGAGGAAAAGAGAGAGAACTTCCTGCAGAAGGGAATTCCACAACCTGGGAGCAGCCACCAAGAAGGCTCTTTCTCATGTCCTCAACAAAGGCTGGAGGCTGGATGACCATCTGTTGGGATTGCTTTGACGTGTGTTCCTGCATGGCAGGGGTTTGGACTGGATGGCCCTTGTGGTCTCTTCCAACTCTGTGATTCCATGATTCTAAGCATGCCTGTGATGGTAATGGCACCGAGAGAAAGCCCTCCACAAAGATCTTAAAACTCAGGCAGGCTCATACAGGGAGATATGGTAATTCAAATAGCATGGGCCCAAACTTCTGGCTCACCATGAACATGGCTATGCAGTCTGTCAGCAGGGGGCATGAATGCAAAACTTGACCTAGGCTCCTGGCTGGGTTGCTCACCTTTGCTCTGTCTGAACCATGAAAAGAGAAAGTGGCAAGGGCTTTGAAGTTTCCCATCAACTCCCAGCACCTGGATAGCTGACTGAGCAGTCACACAACCCACCTGACTGCAGTCTTCCCACTGCATAGTGAAATTGTAGTTTTATCAATATGATTGTAATTGTTTCTCATTCTCTACTATACTTTGGCTTATATGCATTTTATGCAAAGCCATCTCCTCTTCTCTCCTCTTTTTTTGGTGATCTCCTTCTCCTTCTAGCAAAAAATAAGCAGTTCCCTCTACCTGCCATTCTTATGGGACCAAAGTTGCACAGTTATCTCTGGCCCCTAAAATGCTTTCACAGCCTCCAGATGCGATCCCAGTTTGCTGATGAGGTGCAGGATTCAAGTACTAAGACCCAACCCTTCCACTGTGCTGAGGGATCCAACAGTTGCTGTTGGCAGAGAAGTCCTCTAGATGTTCATCATGAGCCCCCTGGCCCTTCCCTTCTGTTGGAGAACAGAGCTGTGTATGCTACACAAACAGCCTGTTTTGACCCATTAAAGCAACCTAGTGACTCAGCATCGAAGGAAGATTCAGCTGCCAGTCCAATCAGATACTGTATGTGGAATGAGAGACAGGACTCCAACTTCTCTTTCACCTTAGGACAAAAAGTGTTTTGGGCCAGCCCGAGTCCTGAAGTCCCTGATAATTCTACCACATGCCCAAGGCACAGTATCGTATCATCATGAAGGATGGACGGGTCCTGAAGTCCCTGATAATTCCACCATATGCCCAAGGCACAGTATTGTATCATCATGAAAGATGGATGGGTTGGTTTCTTCTTTTGCCTTTGGTTTCTGTTCAGTGGTAGCCTTCAGCCACTCCATCCTGTATACACACCGAAAGCATTTTTCATACACAGGTGGGAGTGAAATATGGCTGTCATTCCCCAGCGTGAGTTAAAGGAGGACCTAATTTGTTGGGTGGAAAGAGTTAAATGAACTTTAACTGAAAAGCTTTGCCTCTCCCTCACTGGGTAGAAAATAGCCAAGGGCAACAGCGGATGACTAATGTGTAGAATATTGCAATTAGTATAGCAAGGTACTTACAGGGATCAAATTAAAAAATTCATTAACGTACGCACTTAATTAAGAAACACTTTTCGGTTTACATGATAAATTATGACACCTATTAAATCTTCGAGTACAAGCTGTAATGGCTTCTTTGCTCCCGGGCAGAGAACTATTGGCTTTGAGGTCCTTTGAACCTCCCTAAGGACCGGCAGCATGCGATACAAGTGTATTAAAAACAATGCTGCTTTTTCCTCCCTGGAGAGGTACAAGCCATTTTTTTTAAAAAAAACAAAACCTGGAAACTTGTTTCAAGTTTAAGAAAACAGTTGTGAGATTAAAAGACAGCTACATCAGACATTCTATTGAAGAGTGAATAAACAACCAAAAATAAAATGACCTTGGAAGGAAAAGAAAATTTGGAAGAAGAAAGAGCAGGACAGGGAGGGGATGAAAAGGGAGTGAAGGAAGGGAATGATGGCACTTCTGGTTTGCAAAGAAATCACTCAGTCACAAAGATATTGGTTATTTGGATCTAAAAATTACACTATGTGAAGAGAAAGAGAGCTTGAAAATTTTAATTTGGAAGACGACCCCTCCTCAAATGCTTCAACCAGTGTGGCCAATGGCCATGCTGGCTAGGGGAGTCTGAAAGCTGTAGTCCTCAAGAGTAGCTTCTCCAAACGATAGGTGGAAGGCAATTCTGTTGATGCAAAAGGACGTTTCACTGATGATCCCATGTATCTCTTCTATCTTTAGTCAGGGTTGCCACATTGGAGACACACATTACTGGGGCCTGGAGGTCCAGAGGGTGCAATGCGCATTATATTAAAGGAAGAAAATAAGGACAATCTGTAACTCATGCCAGAGGGTATTTATAGAAGCTTGTTTCTTTATAGTTATCACCATATCTTGTGAGATTTCCTGGTGCCCATCAAAAACTGCTGGGCCCCTCACCTGAGATCCTCCTCTAAAAGACAGTGGCCAAAATTCAGGGAGGGACATCTGCTTACATATGGGTCTCTTATACATGCTTTTTCAGGCAGTGTGAAATTTGGCATCTCTGTTCTTTCTATTCAGCACCCACCCACCCCACTCCTGATTTACTGTTAAGCCACAAAGCTGCCTCAGATGGACTTTCTAGGCTTCAAGGTGAGGAATCAGGATCAGTGAGGAGTCTGGAACTTCTACCCATCCAGATGCACAATGATTACAGAAATTCTGAGACTTCCAAGACCATGGAGCTCAGCGCTGATGTCATCATTGTGTGTCTGGCTATAGGAGAGGGGTACCCAGACCTTCACTGATGCTGCCTGCTCACTTTGAAGCATGGAATGGCTATATGACATGGCTTTGGGGTTTTACAGTTAGTTTGGGGGTTGATACATGGCTCAGAATAGAGTAGGTCCACATGCTGAAATTTCCACTACATTGAGAGTTGAGGCCAGTGAGTGTGCAAAGCACCATAAGACAGTGGGAAAAAGTGCTGGTGCTTCTTTGGGCAGGATTTCAAGATTCCTGATTAAGTGTCTAATTTACTCTCAGACACAGTTTTGATGCATCTTTGGACAATGTTCTACACATTTAGACACAGATTCAACGCAACTCCATATTTCATCCAGTCCTAAAATATATGGCATCAGAACCTGGGGAAGTGAAAGACGCTTCTAAATAATTACTGCACAAGAACCTTACAGATCTGATAATTTCCCTGGTGCATTGTAGTGTGTGAAAAAAATATTCTGAAGTCTATTTTTGGTAAAGAATATTTACTATTGCTATTTATATTATTCAATGAGATTTACAAGAAATATCTGCAAATAGTTTTTTTTTCAAAGTTTGCATATCCCTATGACTTTTTCAACACAGCTAATGATTGTGGCAAAAGCTGAAAGAATCATCATTACTCCAGTGCTCATCAATAAATGCAGGCCTTTTACAATGGGGCAAGCATACCTAGTCATCCTGCCTATTGAGTGTGCACTTGGAAGAAAGAAAAATTGGCTTTGGGAGACTAATTCATGATTTTGCATGGATAAAGGCCAGAAAAAATTATAGCTTTAAAATTAATTGGTCTAACATTGGCAGCCATGTCGATCCATTAAAATAAAAAAGATCAAAACATTGATAGAATAATCCTTCCATTAATGACCAAAACGTTATAAAATAATTAGCACACTTGTAGAATGCTCAGGCTGAGTGTTATTTTTATTAAACAAAAGTAGGAAAGGGAGATATTTTTTCAGACACATAGAATAGTGTCAATAATTTCAAAATTAAAATACACTTTCCTTCATGGCTGATGTATGGGATGAGGGACTGTTGTGCTGATGGAGGAAGGGGAAATGTTGCACGTTTGTACTGAGTCCCCCAAAATGTTTAGACCCTACGATAGCCTCCCAAAAGTCATTCCTGAAGACATTCTACAACTCTTGTTTTGTGTAATTTTTGGTGGAGTAAAACGGGAGTTAAGGCTGTAGGGTACCTAGCAATTCAAGTAACACAGCGAGATCATGGGACCCAAACCACTGCCTTATATCAAGCCCCATTAAAATCAATAGGACTTGCTTTCAGGTGATGGATTTTTTGGGGGACATGTTGGATGGTCCTAATTCACCAATGTGTTGTTTCAAAACTGGGATTTGTATAGAGTTATTTGTACAGGAAAGGGTTTAGGATGACAGATTGAGTGTAAAGTATGCCTGAGATCCTGCATCAGGAGATGTAGCTATGAAGAGATAGCTCTGACATCTCCTGATGCTACCTTCTAAAATCCTACCTTTGAAACCCAGCAGGTTCCCCAGCACAGCCATTTCTGAGATGCTGAGGAGCAAGGTAGTGAGTAATGAAGTGTCCAGCCTTCTCTTGGTCATGGGGTACATGGGGTACACTGAGACCCTTGATGGATCTTTGCTGAGCCTCTCAAATACAGTGAACCCTCAGTATCCACAGGGGTTTGGTTTCAGGACCTCCTGTGGATACCAAAGTCCTTGGATGCTAAAGTTCCCCTTATATATAATGGTATCCCTTATATAAAATGGCAAACAACTCAAATGAGTGCTAGAGAGAGCCTGAGGCTCTGTGAAACAGTGGGAGGCTACAGCAGGGTATGCCTACTCAGCAGCACAGTGTTTGATGCATGGCAAAATTAAGGTTAGCCTTCTGGAATTTTTTTTCCAAATATTTTTGAGCTGTGGTTGGTTGAATCTGTGGATGCTGAACATGTGGATGTGGAGGGCTGACTGTGCAGCAAAATCACGCCTTCCCCATTCCTCAGTTAAGGATGATATAATTTAGGCTGGGGGGAGTGTCTTCAGCCAGTGGTGACTCACACAAAAGGGTGCAGTAAATTTACTCTGGATTTCATTCAAGACTTTCAAGGAGCTTTCCAAGGTACTGAACCAGTTTGGGAGGAATAGGGTTCAATACCTTGGAGACCTCCTCTGAAGTCTAGTTTTAAACCTAGGAGAGAGGGAGCTCTAGAAAAATTGCTCCCATGTCCCCTAGAGCTTTTTGAACTATCTGATTTAGGGGACTGGCAATTGTTCCTCTAGTGTGCCAAGAAATGGTAGCATATTTGTGCCACTTTTTTTACTAGGTGTTTCTTTCTTTCCTGGAAACTTGCCATAGAGCAGCAGCCAACTGCTCACAGATTTTATCAGTCTGTGGACCACCACTTTCAGTGGCACTGTCCTAGAGAGCATGAGAGGCCTTTTTCCTTTTTCTGTTACTGGAGTGGAACTATATGTATCCTACAAGAGCCAGAATGGTGTAGTAGTCTGAGCATTGAACTATAACCCTGGAGACCAGGGTTCGATTCCCTGGTCATCCATGAAACCCACTGGGTGATCTTGGGCACATCACACAGTCTCAGCCCCAGAAAACCCTGTGCTAGGTTCACATTAGAGTCTCCATAAGTCAGAAACAACTTGAGGGAACATAACAATAACAACAACAATGACAACAACATGTGTCCTACAGACTGCACTTTGTCTACCCCTATTCCACAGGAAGGAGATGAAGATTTATCTCTGTGCATTTCCTTTGAAAACCGTTACCTACACTGAGAAGCAGCCATCAAAGATCCGTTTCTACTGAGCAATCATTTCCATTTGTAATAGATGATCATGGTAGTATAAATAGCCCAACCACATCTGACTGTATCACTTTTTTTTAAGTCAGATTCTTAACACAAACAGTGGCACTTCGTCACACAAAGAGTCCTTCCTTCCTTCCTTCCTTCCTTCCCTCCCTCCCTCCTTCCTTCCCTCCCTCCTTCCTTCCCTCCTTCCCTCCCTCCCTCCCTCCCTCCCTCCCTCCTTCCTTCCTTCCTTCCTTCCTTCCTTCCTTCCTTTCTTTCTTTCTGTGAACTTATACATTGCCTTTCTCTTGGGTTGATCACAATGAAGTCCAGAAACACTCTTGAGTCATAAAGGCATTCTCTAAATGTCCTGCATGACTTCTGAGCTTCCACTGATTTTTTATTTTAAAAAATCCTGTTTCAGTGTTGAACTTGAACAATTTTAATGTGATTATGTGAGACAAGTAGGGCTGCCACAAAATTTTGTGATGTGGTTCAAGGTTCAAGCCAGTCACGCCCATCCCAAGATACTCTATTTCATATCCACTGTCCCATCCAGTTTTATCATCCTCTCCCCAACGGTTGGTCAGCATTTTGTGACCACTGAGTAGGCTTAATCCTTACTGAGATGTTTTGCAAAGTTTTCCGTTTTTTTCTTCATCCTAATCTTTTAAATTCTGTTTCCCTCCTCCCTCTCTCTCTCCCTTGGTTTGGTTTGATTCAAAATCATTTATAAAGCAATATCAAAGTACAATATTTCCTCAAATAGCATACATTATATAGTTAAATAAGTGCGGCCATAGCAGAAGCATCCCAAGCCCTGAGGTTTCAAGTGCAAAACATAAGACATAGGGATGGACTCTGCTGATGTCATGGGATGGTCCTTGGTGATGTCTTTAAGCATGAGACTTAAAGCATCAAAAACAGTTGTTTAGGGCATGTCCGTTAAATAAAAAATAATAAACAAGAGAGGCCATTTCCGCACTACACTGTTATAGTGCTATTATTCAACATCCTATGGAATCCTGGGGTTTGCAGTTTAGGGAGGGGCACTTAGAATTCTCAGCCAGAGAGCTCTTTGGCCTCAGTAAACTACAAACCCCAGAATTCCACAGGATGTTGAAAGTGTAGTGCAGAAATGGCTAGAATGTTAATACAGGCAGAAATTAAGGTGTTTTTCTTTTTAAAGGCCTTCATTGAACAAAACAAAACAAAACAAAAAAAAACACATGAAAATCTAACTCTTTCCAGCTCTGTTTTTAACAATTCTCTAAGCAATGCTTTCAAGATCACTTGAAAGTCTTTCATGCTCTGTTTTGAATTATTTTTAGGCATTGTTGCAAATAGTGGTTTTTAACACATGTGAGCTGTAGTCCAACTAAGGAAACTTTTCCAAGCAAATGTCACAACAATGCCACAAACAATCATAAAAAAATGGGAAGTGATGACGATGACAACAACGATGATGACAATGATGGCAACCATCCAACTGGACAATCGTATCTATGCGTGGATTTTCAAGAAAGCACTTTCACCTGGAGATTTCCTTCCCTTGCCTTTAGTACCAGAAAAGAGCACCTAGGCCCTGACATCTGGGAATCCCATCTACTGTATAAAAGTCAAAGTTTGTCTGTTTGTCTGAGTCAGGCAGGCAAAGACCTTGTGCAATTGGCTGTGTGAAGCAAGAAGACCTCATGTGATTGGCTGGCTGTGAAGATTCCATGGATTCCAGGGGTTGGCAGTTTAGGGAGGAGCCTTTAGAATTCTCAGCCAGAGAGCTCTTGGGCCTCAGGCCGGTTGCTACAAAGATGAGGTCTTGCAGTAAGAAGAAGGGCAGTGTATTCCCTCAGAAGCCAAACCTCTGTTAAGTTGATAACTCTGAATACAGATTGGATTGCAGAATATGGGGAAAAGTTAGAGGTACTGGAATAGGCCAGTTGCTATGGAGATGAGGCCTAGCAGCAAGGAGGAGGACAGTGTATTCCCTCAGGAACCCAAACTGTATATGTAAATAACTCTGAATACGGATTGCATTAGGCAATATGGGGAAAAGTTACAGGTACTAGAGAAGACAGTTTGCTGAGTTCTTAAGAGGAAACTAAAATCCTGGGTAATGCCGGATAAATACGCTAGTGTAAGATAAATTTAGAAGAGAGAAATGTAAAAATAATAAACAATAGGCCCACAATGGGCAGAAACAGCAAAAGAACCATATTGTTTCATTTAGCCAGTCATTCCACTGTAAGATCAAAAACCAAAGAAACAAAACCCTGACCCACTAAGAACAGTTACAAACATACCCTACCCTCTCAATTAAAATCAATATGATTTCTTTTTTAAAAAAAGGATTTTTAGGGCATGTAAGCCTGCTGAGTCCCACCCAATTTTGCTGATACCTCCCTCTTATCTTGAGATAGTGCCATTTTGGCTCCATGATGGAAAGTCATCCAAGAATTTATAGGGTACTGCAAATGTGGGAAATCTCAGGTCTGAAATCAGCCCTCCTAGGTTTACCAGAGTGTCAGACTCTCATCTCCATGGCACCATTGTTGGGTGGTTTCCTATCTTTTGTATAGAATTTTCTCGCATTCTAAAAGCTTGAAATGCCTCTCCTGAGCCTTAGCTGTTGACAATAAGAAATTTAAGCTAAAGCTTACTAGTATCTGTGGCTCCATCCTTTAGCTTTTGATTCCACTAACCACTGGACTATGTCCCTGAACTGAGTAAGGTCTCTGTCACAAAACAGGTGGGTTCTAGAATCCTCGTTCATCATATTCACAGCTATGCAATGCAGAGAAAGTCAATTGTGTTAGTGACTTGTTTGAGACTTTTTACCTTAGCTTGGCAGTTTGAAATGCCGAAAATATATCAGGAATGGGAACAGACTTGGGGAATGAATGTTCTTCTGTTGCCAACCTCCTTGCACAATTCTCATAGTTATGGGAGGGAAGGAATGGATGACACTTGCACACTTTGTTTGCTTCTCCACTATGTAAACTTTGGGACTCCATCTTCCTTCAGCCTGACTGTGGAGCAGATGCACACCAGTCCAAAGGTCTCATACAGCCAGTCATAGGAACTGGATTTGATCACTGGATCTGGACAATCTGGGTAGATTTAGTTTGGGGACCCATTTCTATCACTGGCTGTGGGGATATGCTGGATGTCATCAGCAAAAGACCTGGAATTCTTCTCTAATATGTACTATCTTTGGCATCATTTGCCACCAATAAAGCTTATGCCATAGCAGTCACATGTGCCTGTGTCTGCCACCAAGTGAACTCTTAGGAGCCCTGGAACTACAAACAGTTCTAAAACAGTCTACCCTTTACTTCTCTGAAATTGACTTTGGCCTTCATGCTGAAAAAGATTTCATAGTACATTGCTGGAGCAGGCAAAGTACAACGGCATATTTTTGCACAAAGAGGAACTGAACAGAAAGTTAACAGAAAATAAGTTCTCAGTTACTTCCTGTTTTAAAAAGCCCTTTTCTGGACCTAAAATGCCCTTCCCTGAAGGCAAAAATATAGTGATAATATTTAGAAGAATTAAATTAAATTAAATTAAATTTCCTACATGCATGGCAGAGAGTTGGACTGGATGGCCCTTGTGGTCTCTTCCAACTCTATGATTCTATGACACACACACACACACACACACACACACACACACACACGTCTTGGTGGTATGGGGTATGGCATGTGGATTTCAACCCTTCAATTTCTGCTTGGGGGCTAGGGTAGATCCCTTAGCCTCAGACAGCTGTCCAATCATTATTTATAGGATATCCGGCAAACCAGGCCGTTGAGTTTGACCCAAATGGAAGGGGCTAAGTGTACAGTGTCAAGGAAGTGAGACCTGGCATGTAACAATTGGTAGATATATGGAAAGGGCAATACTGGACAGTTTGAGAGGAATATGTTCCAGTAACAGTTACACTGGCATTAGGAATGTGTAATGTTTGTGGCTGATCTCTTCCTTGATCCTGGCCACGTTTGTTAGAATGGCCTGCTCTAAGTGAAGATTCTCCGTCCATGGTTTTCCATTAGGGACCAGGAACAGCTAGAACAGTTAACCTGTTTGAACAGGGGTGGATAATAAGGCCTGCACCCTTTAAGCATCTAAGGAGTTTGTATTAGTGCTTCAGAGAACGCCAGGCGTCTTAACACAACCAAATGGAGGAGAAATTAGTTTCATTTGCATTTTAATACGGATTTAATAACTGCTCTTACCTTTTTCCTAACATAAAAAGGGACAAATGTTGTCACCCTTTTGACTTTCTGTGGGCCAGATAAAGAATATCTATGGGCTAGACTAGGCCCAGAGGGAGGAGGTTCCTTTCTCCTAATGTATGCAGACATTTCTAGTTTTCCTCCTTCTAAATTTTAGAGTCTACAATGTCCAATGTCTACACTAAGAAGCTATACAAGTTGGAATCATTATCTCCACATCGCCACTGACATAAGAAGCTGGCAGACAGGGAAAGCCTTTTTGTAAGAGTCCTTTGCCAATTTTTTGTGTGGGTGGGGGATTGGCTATTTTCATTTGCTATGACTGTGACAAATAATATCTGTTTAAGTTGCTTCTTTGCACTTTTGCAGAGAATGCCAATAATTTTTTTTAAAAAAAATGGGGGCAAAGAAGAGTTTTGACAAGTGGTTTGTCTATAATATGCACTTATGGTTTGTGACATTTGAAAAAGAATAAATAGCCAAGATGGGTTTTAAACATTGGCTGGTGTACATATATGAGCTGTCAGTTGCTTTGTCAAATTAAAAAAAAAAAGTCATTTTCAGTCTCCAGATCTGATTTGATTTTTGTTCTAATTTGGCATTCTTCATATAGCTCTTGAATGGACCAGGGCTTTGGAACAAAAAACAATGGATAATTGAACTCTTGGTCATAGAAAAAGTGTGGAAAAAAATCTCAGAAAGATCAAAAGGCTACACAGAATCAGAGCTGAGCCAAACATTTCTTCCCGGATCATTTGTTCAGTGGATGGGAGAGAAAATAATCACGAAAGAGCTAAGAAATTTGGGGAGAGTTTTCTTGCTTAACCTACTTAAACTTACAAGGTGGCCAAGATTTTATATAGTAATGCAATGCTGTGTCTTCAACTTTCTATGGGCTGCATTTCCAGGATTGCCTTGGGAGCAGAGCCTGGAAAGTTACTTTTAGGAAGAACAATCTTTCTGATGTCCTGAAACCACTGATAACAGAGTTGCTGTAGGATGAAGGTCTCATTAGGGACAACTGATGGCTTCCATGTCAGAAGTTCAGTCAATCCATTCTAGGGGGCTTACCACACTACACTGTTATAGTGCCATTATTCCACTTTAACAGCCATGGCAACATCATATGGAATCCTGGAATGTACAGTTTAGGAGGGGCATTTAGCATTCTCAGCCAGAGAGCTCTTGGGCCTCCCAAACCTACAAACCCGAGGATTCTACAGGATGGAATACTGTGTCCAGTTCTGGGTACCACAATTCAAGAAGGATATTGACAAGCTGGACCATGTCCAGAGGAGGGTGACCAAAATGGTAAAAGGCCTGGAAACCGTGCCTTATGAGGAGCAGGTTAGGGAGCTGGGTGTGTTTAGCCTGATGAAAAGAAGGTTAAGAGGTGACGTGGGAGCCATGTTTAAATATTTGAAGGGATGTCATGTTGAAAATGGAGCAAGCTTGTTTTCTGCTGCTCCAAAACTAGGACATGGAGCAATGGATTCAAACTACAGGAGACAAGATTTCACCTAAACATCAGGAACGACTTCTGATGGTAAGAGCCATTCAGCAGTGGAATGTGCTGCCTGGGAGTGTGGTGGAGTCACCTTCTTTGAAGGTTTTTAAAGAGAAGCTAGATGGCCATTTGCTGGGGGTGATTTGACTGTGTGTTTCTGCATAGCAGGGGGTTGGACTCAGTGTCCATTGTGGTCCCTTCCAACTCTATAATTCTATGATTCTATGAAGCCATGGCAGTTAAAGTAGAATAATAGCAGTATAACTGCAGTGAGATAGGGCTACAGGTCTTATTAAGCTTTAAAGATGTCATGCAAGCTGCTGGACCTGGACCTTTAGGGGATAAGTTCAGAACCTTGGACAGCTACTTTAAGTCTAGAATAAGACCCAGAATGGATTCGTTGCACCCTTAACAAAGATCGCTCCCCACATCAGACAGACTCTGAACAATGGTTTAGTAGATAATGCTCTTCATTTCAGTTTTTGTTGATTGAAATTTACCAAGAGTCACAATTTTCTTTATATAGGCAATGGGAAGATTTTAATTTTTTTTTAAAATGAATCAAATTTCAGGAAAGAGATTTCATCTAAATATTAGGAAGAACTGCCTGATGGTAAGAGCAGATTTACAGAGGAATATGCTGCTGCCTTGGAGTTTGGTGGAGTCTTCTCTGTTGGAGGCTTTTAAACAGAGACTGGATGGCCATTTGTCAGGAGTGCTTTGATGGTGTCTTCTTGCATGGCAGGGGGTTGGACTCAATGGCCCTTGTGGTCTCTTCCAGTTCTGCAATCTTATGATTCGAGGAGAGCTAGAGAAATTGAAACTTATAGATTCAACCACCCAGTCCCATTTTTAACTCTTTAAAGTCTGAATTCCTGGGTTTTCAATCAAGTTAATGTTGACTAGGGCTTCCTTCTCCTCCTCCCATTCCTTCAAGTTGATTCCAACTTATTTTGATCTTATGATAGGGTTCTCTTGGCATGATTTCTTCAGAGGAGATTTGCCATTGCTTTCCTCTTACATTGAAACAGGGTAACTTGCTCATATTCACTCAGTGGATTTCCTTGGGCTGAGTGGGGATTTGAATCCTGGTCTAATCCAACACACAAACCATCAAACCCCACTGGCTCTCTAATGTAACCCTCTGATTAGGGTTGCCACTTTTTTTTTTCTAAGAGGTTCTTCATAATTAACACCCATGGGACAGATAGTTATAGCACAGCTCCCTTTATGGCAATTTCCACACTACTCTGTTATAGTGCTATTATTCCACTTTCAACATCCTGTGGCATAATGGGGTTTGTGGTTTACTGAGGCCAAGGAGCTCTCTGGGTGAGAATTCTAAATGCTCCTTCCTAAACCGCAAACCCTAGGATTCCACAGGATGTTGAAAGTGGAATAATAGCACTATAACAGCATAGTGTGGAAATGGCCTATGTTGTGATTAGCTGTGCCTGTTGAATTCAGCTGCTACGAACTGTGCAGAATTGTGTTTCAGCCCCCCCCCCCCAAACATCATATTTGGGATGGGAAGAGTTTGAGTTTTTAAAAAACCTGAATGTGGGAGAAAGCTTAACTGACAGATTTTTCCATTCTGTGTAAGGTTAAAATAGGATAAGAGGCAATTCGCTCATCAAAGTTTTTCTTCCTCCTGTCATAAGAAAACAACAGAAAACTGGCCTCTTTTTTTCACAGGGTGAAGATCGTGTGGAAAAATGAGGGGATGAGGAGGAGGATTTTGGCCCAGCTCTACAAAGGCCTTCCAGGAACAACAGAAGACCTAATGTGAAGAATTATAGAACAGGGAACACATGGTAAGACTGTAAGAGAGTGACATATGATGTGTGTTAGAACATTTACTAGCACTTTAACTTAAATAATCCCTCTTTGTTCTGTGTTCAGCTAATCAACTTGAAATGGAACACTGCATTTTAATGCTTAATTAAGAATTGGTCCTTGAAACAAAAACAGTGCTGGCATCCTATTGGTGTTTTACGCACATATAAGTTCCCTGAAATATGCAGTTGTACTTTGGAGCCATGGCGTAACTTCCATATTCAGTTCACAGTAGAGTCAAGAGAATCCTGCTGGTGTAACTGACCAGGATATCAATCCCTGCTTGGCAATGGAAACCCACTGGGTTACCTTGGGAAAGTCACACTCTTTCAGCCACAGAGGAAGGCAGTGGCATATCTTCCCAGAATAAATTCTCAGAAGGATCAAGAGCAACTTTGCCAGGAAAACTCCTAGCGGGTTCACTTTGGGGCCACCATAAATCAAAGTTGACTTGAAGGCACTTAACAACAATAGTAATGTATTGTTGGATGGTGTGTCCTTGTACCTTCAGTATACAGGTTGATTCACTGTTACTGCAGCAATAGCAGGCACATTCATAGACACACAGTTGCACAATTCCGGCGCTCAGCAGAAGAGTAGTATAGCCCTAACCAAACAAGTAATTATAGGTTTACACTATACAAGCACCATTTAATTTCTCAACTTGTATGGTTTGGTCTTCTTAAGTAGTAAGGCTTCTTCTTTGTGGAAACCCATCAAAAACTTAGGACAAAGGAGCCTCTTTATTTCACATGTGGATGAGAAAATAAGCCAAAGTTTTAAAAAATCAGCAAGATGCTTTGTAGTATGTTTGGATGAAAGAAAACCCTGACTCAAATTCTGCATCATACTGGCAGATTGTGAAGTTCTGCAAGGTTTAGTTAAATCTTATCCACAAATGCAGCACATCACATACACACCCTACTTTTTTAAAAATTGGTTTTGGTTCTAGTATGACAAGTAGGAAGAATATGATGAACTTCAATACTTTATTGCAATACACAACTGATTGTATAAATTCTATTGGTGATCACTCTTTTCACATTCAGCACCTGAAGCAAGGGAAACATGACTACTTCCGCTCTGTGATCACCACTATTATATTACTGACCTAATATAAAACACACAAACAATTTCATACAATGGAAGCATGAATCCTAACTTCACTGCCTCCTACTGAGATGCAGCTGTTCATTGCAATTGTTCCACTCCAGGAACTTGTGGTATCTGATTGTGTGATTCTTATTCATGCTAAAGAGCACCTCCTCATCAGTGTATGCTAGAGATGAAAGTGACAAGTGCATATTGAACCTCTGTGGTGGGAGGTTGCCAGTATCACATTGAAGCCCACCCTGAAATCCCCACGAACAACAAATATTGACTATCTTCTATTGATTTCCTTGGGGACTAGAGAGCTCCGTGCTCAATGAGACACAAAGTCACAGCATAGCTACAGGGCTAATAATTTCCACTGTGCTGCTTGAATAAGTCAATATTCAGTAAGGTCAAGAACAGGTTTGTTCGCTGCCAAGCTCTGTGTAAGTCATGGGGGGTAATAATAGGTGGAAAGCTCACACTGACAAGGCTGCCTTCTTCCTAATTCAAAGAACATTCATTCAGGGGTGGTTTAGAATGCAGACTTTTTAAGGATCCAAAGCTAGGAAGAGTTCAGTGGAAGAGGAATAGTTCTGCATGTAGAAATCCATGGCATCTCCATGGACATCTCCATCCAGCTAAAAAGACCTCAAGTATCAAGTAATGCACTGTCTGCTAGAGTTTGCCTTAACAGAGGCAAGGAATCTAATATTCTCTCCATGCTTTGGATTGCAATTCCCATAATCCACAACCACCACCACCATTCCATTTTTCAGGGATTAAAAGAGTTATCTGAACCATCTGGAGAGCAACAGGTTGCTTAATCCTGTAATAAAGAGGCAATGCTAAGCAGAGCAGAAAATGTGAAACAGTTCTGAGCTAGACCAGAAGCTTCCTTCATTCTTTCTTACCTTCCATCCAGTTGTGCATCTAGATAATTATAGATTCTGGAACTTGGCATGTTTATGTATATGAGTTCAGATAGCAGCATGCATTATTTCGTTTACTTTAGTATAACCCAAAGTATTTCTTTCTACAAAATGATTTCCAGTACTTTGTCTGTCCTGCGTTAGAAAGAAGTCCTGGTCATTTGTAACTCTGGATATCTGTTCCAAAGATCTAGTCTGATGACAATGGTGTGTTCATCAACCTATCTTCAGAGTAAGGATTTTCTCCAGAATTTGAGAAAGATTCCTTTATCTGAAAGTCCAAAACCCCTTAGCCAGCCTAGCCATAGGCATTTCCCCCTCTTTTTTTAAAATGAGTAGTCTCTAGCTTTTGGGCATGACACATGAATAGACTCAATCAAGGAAGACATGTCTATGAATCTGCAAGATCTGAACAGGGCCGTTGATAGTAGGATGACTTGAAAGTCTCTCATCCATAGGGTCATCGTAAGTAGAAGGAGGCCATTTCTGCACTAGACTGTTATAGTGCTATTATTCCGCTTTCAACATCCTATGGAATCCTAGGGCTTTCAATTTAGGGAGGGGCTTTTGCACTATTGAATAATAGCACTATAACAGTCTAGTGAGGAAATGGCCATGGACTTGATGGCAGTTAACAACAACACATTTGAAGTTCATGATTTTTTAATGCAAAATTCATTTGTCCCACCCCTCCATCTACTTGTTTTTGTACAGAAATAATATCTTTGTACAGAAAAGGATATATTTTATACCAAATGCACTGGTCCTGAACAAAAATGCTATATTATGTCTGTAAAACCACATCCTTTCACTGAAATGAATACTTTTCAAAGAAACCTTTAAGTGTAAAAAATTGCATAGTGACCTGGTGAGGCTTTATTTGTTGTTAAGAACCAGAAAATATGAACGTACTATTCTACTAGATCCCTAGTAGAAACTACAGATTTTGACAGAATAGAAATTCTTGCAAAATACATTGGCTAGATTCCTGTTGGGGACTTAAGCCTTCTCAAGTGGAATTTCTCCAGCCTCCACTTTGGAGAGAAAAAGTAAGTAGGGAGGGGAGAGTCTAGATTTTCTTCCAGTAGCTAAATGGGTGAGGGAGCCTTCTGAGACTCTCTCGCCCTCAATCACCCCTAAACAGTGGATGTGGGAAGTAGCTGCAATAAAGACTCCTGGATCCTCACAAAATGTTGCAATGGAAGGCTCACAGTTTGACTTGGCAAAAGCACCAATAACAGGAAAGAAGCTGTGGATCACCCCAAGACAGTAACACCTGTCTGCCTGCCCCTCAATTGTCCTTGCCGGGGAACATGCATGTCAAGGTCCAGGGCATGGGCATCAAGGCTGATCAGATGCAGACACCAGAACTGGAACAGGGAACAGGCACTGTGTCAGCAGACCAGAGGTCAGAGTCCAGCAAGAGCCCTCAGCAACAGAGGTCTGATTTGATATCAAGAGTCCAAGGGACCAGAGGCAGGTCAGAGTCCAGGAGTCAGCAATCAGCAAGGTCAGGCCCACAGAACCATCTGAAGAGGCTAGAGACAACCCAAAAGATCATATTACTGTTGCAAAGACTGTGGAGAAAACCCAGTCCTTATATAGCTGGCTCCTGGATGCTCCAGCTGTCCTGCATCTGAGCAGCCAGCTGGGTCTGAGGTAAGGGGCAGAATCCTGCAAAGACTTAGTCACAGACCCAAACCTTTACAACGCACCCTTCCCCTCCACCAGCTAGAGGCAAATACTATACCACGGTGCATATGTACACATGGTCCAAGCCAAAAGGCCACAAAAAACCAAAACATAACAAAAACATCAACATATCCCCTGCCAAGTCCCAGTCTCAAAGCTAAGACTAAACCTGTTTGGACCACAGAGGTAAAAAGAACTCCCAAAAGCCCTGCTTGAAGGGGACAAATCAGACTAAGGCCATTTCTGCACTAGACTGTTATAGTGCTTTTATTCCACTTTCAACATTCTATAGAATCCTGGGGTTTGCATTTTAGAGAGGGCCCTGAAAGGTCCCTCCCTAAACTGCAAACCCCAGGATTCCATAGCATGTTGAAAGTGGAATAAGAGCACTATAACAGTCTAGTGCAGAAATGGCCCTAAGACATGATCCTTTTTCTCCCAAGCTTAATCCATGCAAGCAGGAAGAAATGAAGGTTTGACTCAGGAGTCAGCAAATGTCGCTCATCAACACAGGGCTGGAAACAGGGCTAAAATGCATTTTCAGGCCTGTGTTGAGAAGCCGTGAGGAAGCCTTTTCATGGGTGGGCTTGGACTTCCTCCATGCACTGTTGTATTAAAGAGCAACGTTCTCTCTTGTATGGAGCAACCTGCTTTGATCCCCTACAGCAGGACCAACACCATCGCAACCTCCTTTGCCTGGTGACTCTTTGACACCCACCACCTCCCTGCCACCCTGGTGTTGCTGATCAAGCTGTTCAAACAACTGGAAGACATCAGAAGTTAAACACTCATTATTTTAATTTGATGCTAATCATGTGTTAATGAGACTAATCCTTGCAATGATTCAGGTAATTTGCTTAATGGCTGCCCAGAGTGCAGATTACAGCAATCAGTCACGTTTGATAAGATGTCTGTTGCGGAGGAGGCTGTTGGGTGAATGAGGTGGGAAAAGACTATGGAGCAGGTCCCCAATGTCATTGAAGGAGTAGCCTTTCAAAAGTGACATGACAAACACCCTAGGAGATTTATTGTTACACTTGCTTGATACAACCAATATACATCCAAATAAGAGAAACTCAGGGGAAAAAAGCCAAACTTCTGTAGTCCTATGTCCCAACAACTGATATCATAAACCAAAGAGGAAATCATGCATCTCTCTGGTTGTTGAACTGCACCTCCCAGCATTCCTCATCACAAGCTATGCTGGTTTGGGCTGCTGGGATTTTCAGCCCAACAAATTCAGGAAGGCCACATAATTTTCATTCCAACGTAAAGGTAAACTTTACTAGTGACTGGTTGTTATTATTTGCTGCCAAGTTGACTTCTGCTTACAGAGACCTTATGAGTCTGGTCATCAAAGTCCTGGTCATCAACTGCCCTGCTCAGGTATTACAAACTCAGGGCTGTGGCTTCCTTGATTGATCCAATCTGCTTGTGGTACAGTCTTCCTCTTTTCCTTCTGCCTTCCACTTTAGCAAGTATTATATGCTTTTCTAGTATGTTGTCTCATGATATGGCCAAAGTAGTAAATAGTCGTCTTGGCTTCTGTTGAGAGTTCAGGCTTGATTTACTCTAAGACCCATTCATTTGTCTTTTTAGCAGTCCACATTATCTGTAGAACTGACTAGGCACCATGATTAAGCTGGGTAAACATTTAGGTTCAAAGAAAGGGAAGCTTCTATGCTTGTAGTATTTGGTAATATTTTCCACTACTTGTGTAGTAGAAGAACAGCAACAAATGTTGGCAACAGCTACCCACTGCACTCATTTGCTATTATCTCAAAAGGCCTCTTATCTACTGCACCAATAGCGGCTCAGTTCCTCCATAAGCTTCATAGATGCTTTCCACACTACACTGTTATAGTGCTATTATTCCACTTGCAACATCCTATGGAATCCTGAGGTTTGCAGTTTAGGGAAGGGCCTTTAGAATTCTCAGCCAGATTGCTCTTGGGCCTCAGTAAACTACAAACTCCAGAATTTCACAGGATGTTGAAAGTAATATAATAGCACTATAATGGGGTAGTGCGGAAAGGCCCTAAGCTCAATTTATGTGCCAGTCTGTTTCAGTATTAAAGCAACATCTAGGGTCAATATTGTTAAGCCAGTGTAGTACCATCAAACTCCAGCTTCACAGGGGTTGGGGAGACAGTGAGGTATAGTAGTTAGTGTGCGGGACTGACATTTGGGAGGTCCAGGTTAAAGTCCCTAGTCTTCCATGAAACTCACTATGTGAGTTTATGTGTTTTCTGTCTCCCCCAGTGCAGAAGTCAAGATGGCTTACAGCATAGATTAAAATAGAATGCAGCTGGAAACTAATCAGTTATAACTGATTTTAAAAATTAAATAAACTGTCATTTTAAAACCAAGCCCTGAATTAAAAGAGTTTAAAAACATTTAATAGAAGCTTAACCAGAAGGGAGGGAAATCTAACACCCACCCATTTTTTTTTTAAGAAAAACTTTTCCCCAGTCAGTGAGAATAAAAAGGCTAGGCTGAATAAAAATATATTTGCCTGGTGGTGGAAGGGGAGCAGAGAAGGGGTCAGTGTGGCTTCAGCTGGAAAGGAATGCTGCAGATTTGGAGCAGTCATTGAGAAGGCCTTTAGAGAATGCCTTAATTTCTCTCAGGCCATTTCTGCACTACGCTGTTATAATGTTATTATTCCACTTTCAACATCCTGTGGAATTCTGGGCTTTGTAGTTTAAAGAGCTCTCTGGCTGAGAATTCTAAATATCCTTCCCTAAACTGCAAACCCCAGGATTCCATAGGATGGTGAAAGTGGAATAATAGCATCTCAGGTTTTGATGCAGGAGGAAGGATAGAATATAAAAATGATATAAACGATTCCTTGCTATGACTAAATTGCTGCTGAGAGCAGCTGCCACTTCTCAAACAATATAATTAGTAACAAGAATTAATTACTTTTCCAAAAACTAATTTTCCAAGCTCTGGCCTTTCTGCTCCAGCCCTTGACTCCGGCCTTGGATCCTGCTCTACCTGTCTCAGAATCCAGCATTGTAGAGTCTCAAAAGAAATTTCAGTAGATTTATGCTCTGTCTTTCTAGAATGTTTGTGTTTGACTAGACATCATTTCTGGCATCAGGGAATATTTTCCATTTTATAATAATAGCATGTTCTGTTCATCTTTGAAGAGGCTTTGTGTATGGGGAGAATATGTTGGGTTTTAACCTTTAATTCCCATCTCAGTCCAAGACCTAAATCTGTTGAAGGCTTATAGGGCTGACATTTTCATAAACCTTTAAATTTAGCAATTTTTAGAGCAAACAGATATTTTGCTCACACACACATGCGCGCGCACACACTGGTAGGATCTTTTAGCTTTTTGTTGTTTAGACATTGATCTAATGATGCCTCTCAGTTTAATTAAAATGCATGGTATGAAATGATAGGATGCCTGGATTTCATTAATCTCTTGTCACTATCCATGTTATGTATTGTATTATATTGTATTTATTGTGTTAAATAATGCTATATTACATGTAGCATTATATATATTACATTATGTTGTATTGCATCATATTACATTGTCACTAAACTCACATCTAGCATGGCTTAACTCTTCCTTCCTTTCCAGCACCTACAGTTAAAGAGGACACCAAGTTGTCACTCCAGGCCAGGAAAAGCCATTGGCTCACATTCTGTTAGTGAAATATGGATGTGTAGGTCATGCTATGCAAGTGGGACAAATTATTCACCATAGTGCAATATATTGTGTTGACAGTGTTGGAAGCAAAGTTTCACATACAGAAAAGTTGTGCATTGCACATTGCCCAATAGCACACAATCATTGACATGTGTTGTTCAGTATTGTTCTTCTGCATGGGGGTTGCATAGTGCTGGCATGGTACAAGACATTTACACTATGTTGGAAAAGATGTTGTCTTCTCAGAGGGTATCTTATTGTCCAGATAGTGGTCCATGGATGGAATTATATTCTCCCAAGACCACTTTATACCAGGATGGCATAACAAATTTAGTAGCATAGAATCATAGAGTTGGAAGAGACCAGAGGGGCCGTCTAGTCCAACCCCCTGCTATGCAGGAACACCCATCAAAGCATTCCCATCAGATGGCCATCCAGCCTCTGCTTAAAAACCTCCAAAGAAGGACTTTACTACACCAGCATCTTTTAGTGGATGGCTAAAAGTTGAGGAGAAAATGCATCCAAGAGAGCTACAACATACAGATAAATACAATTATAAATTACATGTAAATTAACATTAAATACCAACCCTTAAGGAAACTTGTAACATTAATATGGGGAAAATCACAAGGAAGTCATGTGTTCTGTTTATCAGGAGAGACAGAAACAAACCACTTCTAGTATTTGTACAAATACATTCGAACAGAGTGCAGTTAAATTTCTCAGTCCCTGTAGTCTTTATCCCAAGCCAAGTTCTCTTTACACATCTTAAGCACAGTTTAACCTACTCAACAGTGCATATCTATTACTTAGAAATCCCATTGGGACTGCAATCGCCAGTTCTTACTCCATGAGACTTGTCCTTGACTACATAGACTTTGAATTATACCATACATTTGTGAAACATATCTCATATCTAATTTAAAGACTGTTACAATCTGTGGGTCTTTTCTGGCATGCAGCAGGTAACAAAGTGAATTGGGCTGATTTTCAACTGATTTCTACCAACTCCTGAGCATTCTGGATGGGCCCAGTTCAGTTCTAAAGTGGAATCACACAGTCCAAGCTGCTTCAGACTGATCTGGAGATTGAGGCATTAAAAAGCAACTAGGGAAAAACAGAAAGATATAATGAATATATAAGGAAATGAGTGACAACTACGTTTTCCAATCTGAGGCAAGAATATCACCAGAAGTCTCCAGTCACAGTGTTTATGGGGCAAGATTTGGTGAAGTGATTATAAGGCATATCCAGTCTAATTAAAAAGACCAGAAAGTCCCAGATTTTGTTCCTAATCTTTTTTGGTTTTATTTTAGAGATCCATACATGTTTTGTTCATCCAAGAATATTTTCTGTCAGCTCCTGATCCAATCAGAGACTTTTTACATCAGCTCCCCAGGTTGGTATAAAATTGTAGAGAACAGGAACAAAATCTGGGACTTTTCAATGAGTCTGGATGTGCTTAAAGTTATATAGCGAATAGTGACCTCATGGTATTTCTTCATTCTATGTTAGTGGCAGATCATGAAAGATCTGTGGCAGGGAGTGTCGGGCTCTTGATAGTCTTCTGATTTGTTTATCACTGAGGGTTTTTTTAACTTTCCTCTTGTTGAATGGCTTATCTCAAACTTCTGTTTGCTTTTCCTGTTCATTTATCTGTGTCATGAGTCTTTGTGTGTTTTAGGTAGCATAACGTATTCTTCCCCAAACCATTTTAAATGTCCTAGTAGCAGCAGAGCAGCAGCAGTACTACTAGTAGTAAATGCTGTTGTCACTTATGTGTGAGATGGAAGGCAGGCAGACTGAATCATCATAGAAAAGCCAGAAGACTAACTGGACACGTTCTGAGGTGGGGTCAGTTCCAGGACTGTTACATGCCTTCACTGTAAGCAGCAAATAAGCTAGGGTGAACAACTTTACAACACCGACTGTCTGCTACAATTCTTTAAGAGGGAATACCACACAGTCCTGCTTAAAACAGAGGCAGAAAAGTATCTGCAACAGCTAGCAGGGCAAAACAAAGGCCATTCCCACACCAGATTGTTATAGTGCTATTATTCCACTTTCAACACCCTGTGGAATCCTGGAGTTTGCAATTTAGGGATGGGCCAAGGCCCCTCCTGAAACTGCAAATCCCAGGATTCCATAGGAGGTTGAAAGTGGAATAATAGCACTATAATAGTCTAGTGTGGAAATGGCCAAAGGGTGACAGTAGCAGCTGGTCTCAGCTTTTCTTTGCTCCCTACAAAGGCTTGGGCAAACAGCTCTGGAAGAAATGTTTGGGGAAGGGAGTATGGGACCATAAGAGACAACTTTCCAATGCCAGCCTAGATCAGAAAATGCTTGAGACCAAGGGATGGTTAGGGGGATTTTATCAGTTGGAATTCTGGTAATAAATAAAGCATGCTGTCATCATCCGCTCCCTTCAATTGCTTATGCTGCATCACAGAATCTCAGTTTAGTGGCTGCAGAAAGCAAAAAAAAAGTACCCTCTTTTCAAGTGCGCTGCCATTTCATCTATCAACTACATTTTTAATCCAGCTTGGGATATCTCTATATTTTACACACTGAAAATATTTTTATTTTTCATTGGAATGAAGCTATGGATAGATGCCCTACTTTACTTTTGATTTACATTTGGTGGCGCATGTGTATGTGTGCATGTATACACACATGCATGGACATGCCAGATTTGACCTACCAGTTAGCCATTCCTTGAAATGGCAGAAACTCTTGGATCTCTCTCTCTCTCTCTCTCTCTCTCCCCCACACACACTCCCTCTCTCCTCCCCTACTCCCTCTCTCCTTCTCCCTCCACAGTATGGTCAGGAAAATAAAGGAACACGCAGTTCTGTCTATCCAAGTTATTAATATATCCTTTTACAAATGTGTTGTTTCTGAATAATTCTTTAATTTTTCCAAATATTATTTACATTTATATTTAATATATGTGCCAGTCACTTGTCTGTTGAAGACTTCATGAAAGCATTCCATTTCTTTCTTTGACCCTGCATGGCGCTTTCCTTTTCCTTTGGATTCTTTTGTCTCCATTGTACATTGCTCTGCTCATGTTAGGGCCACTATCCACTATTTGCTGCATGGGAACAGCTTCCAAGTACTGTAGTCCAAGGCCATTTCTGCGCTAGACAGTTATAGTGCCATTATTCCTCTTTCAACATCCTACGGAATCCTGGGGTTTACAGTTTAGGGAGGGGCCTCAAAGCCCCTTCCCTAAACTGCAAAGCCCAGGATTCTGTAGAATGTTGAAAGTGAAATAATGGCACTATAACAGTCTAGTGCAGAAATGGCTCAAGACTTTTTAGCTATGCTGTGTGGGAATGGTACAACTCTATGATGTGAGGATCAATTGTCTGGATGTCTCCCATCCTGTCTCCATCTGTCCTTCTGGTTGAGTGTCAGTCCTTTGGGTAGATCCACCCAATAAGATCCACCCATATTTTGTGGTATTCATACACTTCACAGCCAGAGAACCACATATAAATAGCTACCAAGTGACCCAGTGTCCATGTGTGTACCTAAAGAAGGTCTAAAAATGTAGACACCACATGGAAGAGGGAGTATCACATGGCAAGGTCCATGCTAATGTTTCCCCTACCTATATAATGCTTCCTGTGACGTATAGGTATATGCATATATGCAGTCATGTAGGGATGAGGGGCGATGGAGGCAGTATGCCCCTGGCGGCATTTTTTGGGGGGGCACTGTGGCTCCTTGCTTGCCCTCCCCCATGCACCGTAGCCACGGTCTGTCCATAGTAGCCTCGCCCCCATGCACTGTAGAGATGCCCCCGCGCCTCCGCCCCCCTCTCCACGCACTCCAGGCTCCGCCACTGCAGATACGTACATATTCATTTAGGGTTTTTAATTCTTGTAGAGTCAGGGTTCTCCACAACTGCATAGTACAGTCTATTCATGTTCAGATGAAACTGAGACTGAAGCATAATTCAAACCTTTTTGTTTAATATGAAGGGAGACAAGTAATGAAATGGTGGAGCCTGGTGTTCCTACAGGCACTGCTGTTTGGGATCACTGCTGCTCCGTCTTAGCACTGCCCACGTTTAGGCCTTGTATATTTTTTGGGACACCAAGAGCGTTAAAGTAAAGTAATTCCTCAAACCAAAAGTTAAAGTAACATTGGGGAAAATAACATTGGCATATACAGTGTCCCCTCGTGAGGGTTCAGGGCACAGAACTCCTGTAAAATTGGGAAAAAACTTGCATAACACCCCCTGTGATTCCCTCTCCCATTCCCTTCCAGGGCTACCTCTCCCATTACGCTTGCCTTTTGCCCACCAGGGCCAGACCCAAGGGAATGAGAAGGGGGAGCTCCTGACGGGAGAAGGAAGGCATGCGCGTGTCCTTGCACCCCCATTCCCTTGCCTTTTCCCTCAGTGTGAGTCCCCCTCAGTGCTGAGGCCAGAGGCAAGGACATAAGAGGAAGGAGCTCCAGAGGGGAGAAGGAAGGTGTGCACATGCCTCCCACCATTTCCTTGCCTTCTGTCCAGGCGCTTGCCTTCCTTTTCCAGGCCCCCAACCAAAAGCAAGGGAGTGGGAGGAGGACAATTGCGGGGAGGCACGTGCACCTTGTGAATAATCAAATTCATGAAGGTCAAACCCACATATGTGAAGGGAGGATTGTGCAAGTTCCAGAATGCCCTGCCCATGCTGGCTGGGTAGGGTACTGTATTTTAAAAGGTCTTTTGCCAATTCCATACACTCATTCTTCATACAGATGTCATAGTCTGGGTTTGCGAGGGGAAAGTAGCCCCCAAAGCTATGGCCAGAATGATTGTGTAAAGTGGCCTTAAGTTATCCTGTGATTTAGCTCTGCCTTTAAAAAAATAATGCCTAGAAACACTTCAGGGTTTATCAATTACTGTTCCCGAGCTGTAAATTACCTATTTTGAGAGTATAATTTGTCTGTAATGTATGTTTTAACAGAGTGATTTGTTTCTTGTTTGTAATTAATGCCAAGCTTTGAAGCTAAAATTGCATGACAAATCATTATGGGCAAAGCCATTACCTTGGATATGACTGCTTAAGATTTGTAATATACTGTAACATCACTTTGTCTGCTTAATTGCCAGACACACCACACTGGTCTTAAAACTAGTGCAGAGGGAGGGAAGAAGAGAGGAGACCTTCTCTTTCTATTTTTTTTTTTAATGTGCAGAAGTATATACTAAAGTCAGGATTGTCCATGCCATTCTATTTCCAGTTTCTATGTTTGACTGGGAATGCTGGACAGTGAATACAGCTGATAGAAAGAGAACCAACTCATTTAAGATGTGGTGCTGAAGGAGAATTCTGTGCATACTCTGGACTGTCAAGAGACAAATAAATGGGTCATAGAGCAAATCAAACCTGATGTCTCCCCAATGGTGGTGCTTGGAGTGCGTGGAGGGAAGGGCGGGTGGAGGGGGGCATGGCTACATCGTGCGGAAGCATGGCTATGACAGACTGGGTGGGGCTACAATGGATGGGGTGGGGCTACGACAGATGGGGCGGGGCTATGGCAAGTTGGAGAGAGCGAGCAAGGAGCTGTGGTGCCCCCCCCAAATTGCTGTGGGGGTGCACTGCCCCCATCGACCCCTCGTCCCTATACAATTGAGTCTCCCTAGAAACCAAGATGACTAAACCGCGCCTTTTTTGCTTTGCACATATTAGAAGAAGACATGACTCAGTAGAGAATACAACATTTTGGATATATCATGATAGAAGATATGATTCACTAGAAAAAAACAATAATGCTTGGTGAGGTAGAAGGCAGTAGGGAAAGAGGAAGACCACATTATAGATGGATAGACTCACTCAAGAAAGCCACGGCCCTGAATCTGCAAGGCCTGATCAGGGCTCTCCATTCATAGAGTTGCCATAAGTCAAAGCTGACTTGATGGTAGTTAACAAGTAGTATATATAGAAGGTTTTCACACTTTCTTCACTTTTACACATTGGTTGAATGTTGGTTCATCTAGCACAGTGCACCAGCCAGCTGCTAAGAATGCAGGGGAATATCTGCTGAACTCTCATTTCAAGCTGACCCATTCAACCTTACAATTAAAATGCCCAGAACCAAAATGTACTCCTGAGCAAAGCTAAACTATTACAGCATGAGGAACACTGACACTAGCTTAACTATGACATTATTAAAGCTAAATCAATGTGAATCGCATTAGGAGTATCACGTTAGACGTCAAAAATGATGCTGATGTTGATGATGCATAATATGAGTATAAAAGCTTGAATCTTATTGGTGAATCCCGGTTAGAGTACACCCATTCACTTGTAGTGAGATGCCGCATGGGATGTGAGCCTAGTATGAATGGTAGCCATTAGGCACATTTAGCTGTTTGACAAATGAAAAAAATGTTTCTCCAGCATGGCTCTAGGTGGCCATATTGCCAGCTTAGTGGGTTTTTAATAAATTCTGGGCCCATTTACTTGGTTTGCCCTGATCTCTATTTCCACAATCACTTGACTCACCTCCCAAACCTTTCCTCACCTTTGCTTGTCCTGTGTGTGTGTGTGTGAGAGAGAGACAACACAAGGACCCATTTCCTGATTTGAACTTTTGGCTCTGGAATCTCAGTGAATGTGGCATGGCTGATCGGCAGCCCCAAAAGGTGTGTATTGAAAAGTGTGTGTACATCCAACTGATAGCGTTCGACACTTTCAGGAATCCCGGTCCTCTGCTCACATAGGTATTCTGTGGCCATTTCCACATGAGGTTTTTAAAATGGGGCAGAGCGTCCTCCAGGGAGGATGTCTGCACCTGGGCATGGACTGGGTCGGACCTACTTAACGTAGATCTGCACCCCAGCCCGCTCCGGAACGACCCCAAGTGGCCGTCCAGCGTGCTTTTGAAAGACCGCTAAAAACAGGTCTTTCAAAAGTACGGAGCACACCACTGCGAGCCTGCTCCCTCATGCAGATTTTCAGGCTCGCATTGGTGTGAGCCTGCGATCTGCCGGGGGCGGGCTTTAGGCTGGCGAGCTTCAGCGGTTGGCCAAGACCATTAACCAACTGGAAGCCGCCATTTTCGACACCGGAGCAGTGTGAAGCGACAGCCACACACTGCTCCAGAGCAGCCTGGACCAGACCGGGGAGCCTTAAAGTCCAGTAAGTAGCGTCATGGGGAGATTCCCTCACCCCATGCGGAAATGGCCTCAGTGAGGACAGTATGGCTGACTTGGATGATAGGGTTTTGGAGGGATTACAGGGTCTTGGCCAGCTGATGCTACTGCACATAGCATAAGCAGGAACCCTCCCGCCTTCTCTCTTTTCTGTACTGCAACTCAAAAGAGGTCACTAGATATCTTTTTATTCTGCCTGATAAACTTTTTGGAGCTGCCTGTTTTATAAGGAAAAGGCTTTTAACAGTATGCTGTATTATTTTTAATTATTTTGCCTTTGGTTTTTAAATTCATTTTTACATTTGCACATTGATTTTTGTATTTTTTTAACCTATATGTGTTATTACATGTATCTGTTTTAATTTTGTAATCTACCTTGAGTCCCACCTCTGGTAGAATTGGAATGATGATGATGATGATGATGATGAAGAAGAAAAATTCCTATGTTGGCTGGGGGATTCTGGGAGCAGAGTCCAAAAAGTAACTTTCTAAATATCTTCCATGGAAGTGCCTAAAGGGACTTCAAGGTAGTGCTTGGCAAATGCTTGGAAGATGCGGGAGATGCAAAACAATTGCCAAGTGTTGTTATTATTCTCCATGATTAAAACCATCAAATAAACAAATGCCTTCCATAGATCTTTAAACAGCAAAAAGCAATCTTGGCAGGCAGGCTGTGAGGACCTAAAGTTGGGGACCTTGGCCTGGTTCCAACCATGTTGCTCTTGATGGGATTTATTGCTCACACTGGAATGTGTGTAAATGCATGATAATACTTTGCTGTCCAGACTGACAGGGACCAGAAGCCATGTTTAGCAGTGTTTTCAGATCCAGAATTACAGAGCTTGGTCTGTGCCAAGACAGGCCTAGACTGTCCAGATAGACTGAACAGGAGGCAAATGTAATGCCAAAAAAATGAGAGAGAGAGGGAGAGAAAAAATCTGGTCTAATTAATTCAGAACAACAGAAAAAGACTTCTTTATGGCAACTCCTAAAGAAGGATACATTTAACACTCTCTTCCATTAGGACTAGCCTTGTTTTCAGTTATTGCCATTTCTGAGTCTGAATACTGATAAGAAAATTAGCCTGTTCCACAGTACAATAGAAATATGATTGCTCTGGTCTACACTGAGTCAGGCCATTGCCGCATCTTGTGGGGCATAACTTAGTGCCCACAGGTGAGAAATACAAGTAAACCCATGAGTGCAGTGGCTGTCACTATCTTGTTTTTCAGGATAGGGAATGGGGATAGGGCAGGCTGCAGCAAGGAGCCCCTTTGGTGAAATTCCATGGGGTAATGACCCTCCCAGTCCAATGGCAGCTACACCCCAGTAGTCTCCTATAGCCTGATATCAGCTTTGACTGGCAGTAAACTCTTCAGAGTTTCAGGAAGGATTCTTCCCCAGTCCTATTTAGAGATGCTTGAGATTGCCTGGAAGTCTTCCATCCATGTGTTAACCAGGCCCAAGCCTGCTTGGTTTTAAAATAAAAATATCAAACCTTCTTTGGAGGTTTTTAAGCAGAGGCTGGATGTCCATCTGTTGGGAGTGCCTTGAGGTGTATTCCTATATTCCAGAGATGTCCTCTGTGGTCTCTTCCAACTCTATGATTCTAAGGTTAAGTGGCCCTTCTACATTTGTGAGAGTTCAGGGCACAGAACCCTTGCAAAAGTGGAAAAACCATGAATTACTTCCCCCTGCGACCACCCTCCCATTCCATTCTGGAATCCCCCCCCCCAATTCCATTGCCTCTGGCCCTGGCATTCCCAGGAGGAAGAAAAAAGACAAGATAAAGGGCTTGCTGATACTTTCCCCTAAGATGGAGAAGAGTGGAACACTGAGTTCTGAAGTGCTAGCTACTTCCAGTAGCCATCTTAAGAAGGCAGATTCCTCCCAGAGGTAGGAACAATTAGCAGCCATTACGCAGCAGAATGTGCAAGCACATGACAGAGAGGGAATACCTGCAGCAGTGGTGAGGGCTTTACTCACCCAAAAGGAACCCCCCCACACCAAACTTCCATTTTAAACACAAGCCTTGCAAGCCTAGAGTGAGGAATGCTAGGGAATGGGAGGAAGAAAATGAGGGGGCGGGGGAAGGCAAGCACATGCCTTGTGAATAATCAGATTTGCAAGGTCAAACCTGAAAATGCTCTAAATTTTCATCATTTGCTTGATGGGATTTTTGGGATAGGAAAAATGAGTATATGAATGTACCTTAAAAGCTTGTCTCAGGGCATGATCTAAATCAGGAATAGGAATCACACAGTTCTCCAGATGCTGTTGGACCGCAATTTTTAGCAGGTCTAGCAGGAAAGTCAATGATGAAGAATGCTGTGAGTGAGCTGCAGCACAACAACATCTGCCACTAGTCTTAAAGAGACATGGTGCAGCAATCTTGTTGAACTTGCTTACTCTGTTCACTGACTGGAGGCTAGGCCATTGGGTACCTATACATACAGCTATACCTTTGCCCCAACTGAAAAACTGTCCACTGTTACCAGCCATTAATTGGCTGTAAGAGTGCATCTCAGCACCATCAATTTGCACTGCACTGAAGGCAGAAGTGGAAGCCCCTGTAAGTACACCAGTAGAGTTTTACATTTCACCCAGGTGCTATTGGTCTTGGCCTTTGAATCAATTTCAGGGGACAGAAGATCCTAGGAAAGATCCATCAAAACATAATATGGATGTTCATGTAAATCAATTTGTGATGTGGCAGAGTTCCTGAAGCATAAATGTTCATTCAGCCATGACAAACACACAACACATATATGTCTTTAAAGGCAATAATTCAACCATTTCTATACACTAACTTTTCAGTTTTCTGTACACTTGACAGGCGTTCCTGGATTTCTGCCCAAATTTCTTTTGCTAAGACATGAAACTCCTCTTTTTGCCCCGTCCTATCTATTATTTCCCTGGAATATAAACAAAGACTATAATATCCACTAATCCAAAGCAATTTATATCCAGCATGACATGCAAAGCTATACTACAGCTGGCAATTCACAGACTGCTGGACTTACTGTAGAGCTTTCCATAGCCAGACACCAAGTGATTACAACATCCGCTGAAGTCTGCCAGAATTCTCTAGAGGATTCACCAGAAGATGTAATCATTCTAAACCTGACTAGGGGGACATAGCCAGATGCTTATTTGGTTCCCCACTGCTCTCACTGGGCATGCAAGCGCTGGTCAGTTCTGTTGTGTTGAGAAAATTTTCTAGGGAGAATTCAACTATTATGCAGTTTTACATGTATAGTAACAAAAATTCTCCCCAGAAAATTTTCCCAACACAAGACAATTGGATGTCAGGTTGACATAATTCACAGCTTTTATATCTCAGGACTAACAGACTCAGTCTGTCAAGGTGCTTGACAAACCTGTATCATCTTACACAGGTCTTTGATGGTGCCTGAATTCACCCTTGAAGACAAAATGACTAAACTGAGGCTGTCACACTTTGGCCACATCAAGAGATGACATGGAAGAGATGATAATACCCAGTCAAATGGAAAGCAATAGGAAAAGAGGTAGACTGCATTATAGGTGGATATAGACTCAATCCAGGAAGCCACTGGTCTGAATTTTCAGGACCATAGCAGGGATGTTGACAGCCAGTGTTCATGAAGGTCTCTCATTCATGAGATCACCACAAGTTGAAGCCAATTTGATAGCAAACAACAACAACATATGATCAAAAACAAATATACAGTCCTCCCTCTCTCTACACTTGCAGGTTTGACCTTCACAAATTTGATTATTTGCGAGGCATGTGTTTGCCCCCCCCCCCATTTTCCTTCTCTCTTCCTCACTGCAGGTTTGCAAGGCTTGTGCTTAAAATGGATTTTTTTCCTTTTGGGTGAGCAAAGCCCCTCTACTGTTGAAGGCATGTCCTCTAGGCTATGTGGCTGCACCTTCTGCTGTGTAGTGGCTGCTGATTGGTCAGGTGCCCTCTTTGTTCTCACCCCTCCTTTCCCAAGATAGTCACCAGAAGTAGCTAGAACACCAGAACTCTGCTTTTCTTCATCTGAGGGGAAAGTACCCATAAGCCCTGTACCTTGTTTTTTTCTCTCTCCCCCGTCCCTGAAACACTGATGCAAGAGGAATGGGAGGCAAAGGAATGGGAGGGGAAGCTCTAGAGGGTAATTGCAGGGGGGAGTTATTCATGGTTTTTCCACTTTCACAGGGGTCCTGTAACTTGAACTCTCACAAATGTGGAGGGGCTACTGTATTAGTTTATATGGTGTGCCGAGAAAATATTGTCTTTGTTTGTACCATTGCTAATAGATTGGAATTTGTGGAACACAGTTGTTTGTTCTTCCCATTTCCCTTTGAAATTATAGAAATGATGGTTGTTACTATTTTTTGGCCATATCATATACCTTCAGAAAATCATAGAATCATAGAGTTGCAAGGACTATCTAGTTCAAACCCTTGCTGGTGCAGGAACTCACAGCTAAATAGAATATCTTAAACCAGCAGTTCTTAACCTTTTCTTTACCAGGGACCCCCTGTAAATATAATTAGTTGGCAAGGACCCCCAAGACTTAACACAAGATTTAAATATTCAAATATGTATTTATTTATTTATGGCTTTTGGAGACTAGGATTCAAATCCTTACTCAGATACTGGGTGACCTTGGGCAAGTTCTTGTTGCTGTAGCAGCTGTTGGTATCTGTCAGGGTCAGAGACCCAGGCAGCAAGACAGCCCAGAGAAGGGAGTGGGAGAGCTAGCAGAGCCCTGCCAAGAGGAGTCAAAGAAGCACTTACTCAAGGGACGTCCGTTTACCTAAGCCAGAGCGACGAGCAAAAGCCATAGTCAGAGTTCCAAAAGCCAAGGGTCTGGAGCCAAGAGAACAATCCAAGGTATCAGGAGCCAGGTGCTGGAAGCAAGGAACAGGCAACAAGAGGCTTGTAGAAAGTTTGCCACAAGCAAAGGAAAGCTTCCAGGCAGGCAGGCATATAGTCCAAGACACAGGTGTGGCTAGTCACTGCTTCTTGAACTTAATCAAAGAAGCCTCCCTTTGCTCAGCTCTCTTGAGTCTCCGCCTTGTTTGTGGGCTGATTGACGCAGGCTCCAGGGCATCCTCGGGATCACAGCTGGATCCCTGTTGCCCTAAAGGAACAGGCAGAGGAACGTCCGAGCCTGCTTGGTCCATGGCAGCAGGGGGAGCTCTTGAGCTGCAGGACTCATCTCCAGCCAGAGCCACAGGGACCAACAGCTGCTGCTCGTCATCAGCAGCTCTGACAGAGGCTTCAGTTATCACAGTATCCAGCAGCAGATCCCTGGACCCCAGGCTGAGAAGCACTGCCTTGAATTATATCCAGGCAGCCATTAATGTTCTGAGCATGCTTGCTTGCAACATTTTTAATTTATACTGATATAGTGACATGCCAGTTTGGAAACAGGGCTGGAGTTCCAGTGAAATGTCTTGGCAATTGCTACAGGAATCAAAATGGCTGGGCATTAAGACTTCCCCTGGCCCTAAGAATATATATACGTTCCAGATCAGAGCTTGGAAAATACCTTATGGGACTATATCTCTAGAATTCCCAGACATCATAGGGGATTCATGAAACTGCAATGCCCAAAAGTTACTTTTCAGTTCCCTTAACCAGATAGGCCAATCTGAATTAGCTGATTAAATGTCATAAAATATCACATGACAATTTTTGAAATAACACTCTTAGAATTGCTACTGAATGTTGCCCAAGGCAACATGTGAAGTGCATTAATTTTGATAAGCGTAGAAGCAACATTTCCCAGGGGTGAATTTGCACATCTCTTCTTGGATTGCCATTGAGATTCATTTGAAGTGAAATTTGCAGGAAATATTTGAAGAACCCTTCCTTCATGAGAAAAAACATCTGAGGAATTTCATGAGAACATTGTTATCGTTACCAACAAGTCAGTGGGTCTCTGTATCCCAAAGTGCCAAATTTACAAACCACTTTTCTTTCTTTTTTAAAAAATAGAAGTTCTGATCTGTGTTGCTAGGATTGCTGTAGTTGTGAGGTATATAAAAAGTCATTTTGATTAATACACTTAAAAACACTGCTTTTTCCCCAGAATGACCTGGAGGAGATAATCCCTGCAAACTTTCCAAAGTCGTTTCCTAAATGGCACTAGGTGAGAATTTCACTTCATTTTGTTTTTGATTAGAATTTACCAACATTCACCGATTTCTTTACAGTCAGGTTGGATACTTTTTAAAAAAAATCAAATGTGGAAGAAAGCCCATCAGAGCTCTAAGGTCTTCTGGAGAGGCTCTTCTCTCTGTCACTCCAGGCTCATTTGGTGGGAATACGAAAGATAGTCTTCTCGGTGGCAGATCCCAGGCCATTTCCACACTAGACTGTTATAGTGCTATTATTCCACTTTCAACATCCTATGGAATCCTGGGGTTTGCAGTTTAGGGAAGGGCCTCCCTAAACTGCAAACCTCAGGATTCCATAGGATGTTGAAAGTGGAATAATAGCACTGTAACAGTCTGGTGCAGAAATGGCCCCAGACTTTGGAACTCCCTGTCAAGGGAAACCAGGATGGCCCCATCCTTGTTCTCCTTCCATCAGCAAGTCAAAACATTTTTATGCCATCAGGTTTTTAAAAACTGACTGGGGTGGGGTTTGCATGCTGTGTGGTGCTGTTTCGAGGTTTATACGTAGACTTTTAACCAAGTTTAATGTTTTTAATATGTAATGATTATATTTTTTTAAAAAAAATAACTTTTATACTTAGTGCCTTATCACACCTAGGTTTCATACTGCCAGACCAATTCCTGATTCGGGATCAGTTCTATCACATGACATTGCTGCTCAGCAGCAGCTATTGCATTGCAATCCAGTTGAAATGTGCCCTTTTTCATGCTGTAAATAAGCCATTAATGACCCCCTTTCCTGAAACAATCCTGTTAGCTGTGGGGGTATGGTTTCCTGATAGTGCTTCTCTCCATAGCTGATCCAGTAGTGGGTGTGGTGTGAGTGTTCCTAGGTTGTCCCTCCCTCAGCTACTCCCATGGAGATCTCTGCCCAGACCAATCATGAGGTGCGGGGTGGGGAAAAGGACCTGGCAATGAAGATGTAATGTGGAGAGAAGAACAGTATGAATGACGCTACTCATCTGCAGATGTCGAATACCATACCTGATATTATCAAATACCTGATACCATCATGGGAATGGTTATAGTGGGATTCCAATGGAACAATGTGATACAGTCAACCCTCCACATTTGTAGGTTTCACTTTTGCAGATTTGATTATTTATGGATTATTTGCTGTCACCTCTGCTGCCTCGTTATGCCATGTTTAACAGGGACTGCAAACCTTGTGAAACTGAGAAACTGCAAAGGAGGCTTGTAAGTTCCTATTAAAAATGGTGTGGAGCAGCAGTGGAGGTGGCAGTAAGCCCTACCGGCCTCCCACTTGTGCCTTGTGAAGGAAACCTGATGCCTCAAAGGAATGTGTGTTAAATATGATTTGGGAGGGCCTAGAGTTGTTCATGTTTTTTCTGCTTTCATGGAGGTCCTGTGCCCCTAACCCTAGTGAATGTGGAGGGATGACTGTATTAAGGTATGGTGTGATAAGGCTCTTATACTTTTATTGAATGTTTTGCGTAGCATGCATTGTTTTAAATATGCTCTTAGCCACTTTGAGTCTCATTACTGAAAGGAAGGCAGGATAAAAACGAAATATAATGGTAATTGTAATGATGATGATGAGGAGGAGAATGAAGAAGAAGAAGCGTAACTAACAAATTCACTGATCCGTGCACATTGCTTTGACTGCTTTCTTCTTAAAAGTTTGGATTTGCAGCCCTGTGTGTTGGGTCCCATATCATTTAACAGCTTGGGTCCCATATCATTTAGCAGAGCTAACATATTGTAGTCGTTTGAACACTGGACTATGACTCTGCAAATCTGTGGTACTGATTTGGGGTGGCCATCTCTTTCTTTCTGATAAGCTGCTCCTCATCGTACATGGGAAGCAGGTACAATGTGGTCCTCACCATATTGCAAAAAAGCATACTTCTTGAATTTGTCCAATAAAGGTGGGAGAAAATTTAATTCAAATTCCATTTTGGGGGGGGGGGGGACAAACTTGAGCTTGAGCTTGAAATAGTACAAATTCTAGAGATACCAAAGCAGACAGAATCATCCAATTACACAGTGGCCCCTCCACTTTTGCAAGGATTTTGGGCACAGAATCCTTACAAAAGTGGGAAAACCATGAAGAACCTCCCTCTGCACTCTCCCCTGCAAACACTTCTGGGGCTACCTCCTCCTATTCGCCTTGTGTTTTGCCCCAGTTCATGTGCCTTCCTTCTCTGTGCCCATTCTCTGCACCGAGCAAAAGGCAAACAACTACAATGTGCTGTCTCTATTATATGATGTTACCATTTTTTTTTTAAAAAAGGTGTTCTGATATGATAACAGGTTTAATTGTATTTTAACTTTTTATATTATTATTGAGCTTTTTTCTTGTTTTAGCTTTTGTACAACAGCTTGGGTCCCTTATCATTTAACAGAGCTAACATATTGTAGTTGTTTGAACATTGGACTATGACTCTGCAAACCAGGGTTCAGATCCTCACTCTGCCATAGATACCCACTAGATGACTTTGGGCAAGTCACATTCTCTCATCTTCAGAGGAAGGCAAAGTCAAACCTTCTCTGAACAAATCTTGCCAGGAAAACCCCACGATAGATTCATCTTAGAGTCATCATAAATTAGAAATGACATGAAGGCATGCAACAACAACAATACAACATCATTTTAAAACATAATAAAATTAAAAGCATTCCACCCCCACACATAAAAGTAATTCTCTGCAACCAATTAATCCTTAAATGCTTGCTTGAATAGAAAGATTTTTTTGCCTACCAGAAAAAGGAGAGCAGAGAAGGGGCCAGGCTACTGTCCCATGGAAGGGAATTCCACAGCCTAGGAGCGTCTCTTCTGTGTCTTCACCAGACACACCTGTGATGGTGCTGGGACTGAGAGGAACCGCTCTCTCATTCCTATTCCTGCATGAGAGCCAGTGTGGTGTAGTGTTTTGAGGGTTGAACTCCTAGAGACTAGGGCTGGAAGCCCCACTCAGCCGTAGAAACTCACTAGATGACCTTGGGCAAGTCACACTCTCTCCACCTGAAAGGAAGACAATGGCAAACCTCCACAGAGGAAATCTTGCTGATTTGTGATAGGGTTGCCGTGAGTTGGAAATGAATTGAACAATTCCTGTATTGGTATAATAAAAAGTTGCATTTAGATTTGTGTAGTTTGATCACAGAAAGAGTTAACAAGAAGTTTATGCAGAAGATGGAAAAGAGAGATTGTGCTTTCATTGTTCCATAAAATAAGTGGCCCCAGGGATCTTTTTTTTTTTTTTTTGGTGGTCATAGTCATGTAAAATTCTCAGATCTGAAAAGTTAACACAATTTGAAAGGATCTTTTGTATTCCCTGGCAGTTACAAGTTCAGGCTGCTTTTGTGCATGCCAAGCAGCCTAGCCCAAATTCCACCACCTGTTCTCTAATTCTGGGTATAGTCAGGGTATATCGCTCTGTTCCATATGGGCAATCTGATTCGATGAAATTGCAATCCAGCATCGTTATATGCTTTAAAAAAAAAAAAATGAAAAGAGCTCCACAAAATTTAAACCTCAAGAGTTAATCATCCATCTGGGCATAATCATTGATTCCATTAAGCCTTATGGCCTTGTCAGATTATTATACATTTTAAACAGCACTGTGCCCCCTCCAAAGAACACAAAAAACAAAAACAAAAAACAATAACAAAACAGAAAACAGAAACATTTGATAATTAAGGCTACAATTAGATGAAAATTTTGATTGCAATTAGAATTTTTCTCCACTCTTTGGCTGCTTTCATAAAAGTAATCTACCTGCTCCCCCCTTCGAGTTGTTCTTTCACGCATCTGTGTACAGCTAGTAATCTAAATCCTATTCTGTATCCTGACTAGAGCAGAGCTATTGAATCAAATAGATTCGCATGTGTGTTGACTCACCACTCAGCAATTGGTTCAATGAGTCTACTGTAATCGGAAATGACCAACAGGATTCCAGCCATTATAATAAGCTACACTCAGAGCTTGGGAAAGTTACTTTTTTACCATAGTTTCCCCAGTCTTCTAGACAGCATGGCATGCTGACTGGAGGATTTGGGAGCTGAAGTCCCAAAAGTAGCTATACCAAGATCAGGTTACACCATGCATTATTTGATTGATCATTATTTTCTGTGATGGGGGAGGAGGTTGTATCCCCCCAGGAAGAAGAGCTGAATGCTTTCTCATTCTATGACAGTGGCTTTTGAGCTGTGTTTCAGGCAAGGGTGAGGTTCCTCAACCAACTGTTAAGAAGTTCTTGTTAAGAAGATGAGGAGTGGCAGAAGAACTGCCTAGAAGACAGATGTCTACCATTGTCTGTTTTTCCCTCAAACACGCAAGGGTAAGGTTGGCTGCCAAGGGGCAGTTCTAACATAAGGCAAAATGAACAGCCACCTCCTGTAGCAGATGCCTGGGAGGGGAGCTGGGGTAGCCCCCCAGCGTGCCCTTCTGAGATCCATTGCCTTTTCCTTCTCATAGAATCATAGAACTGGAAAGGACCACAAGGGCTCTCTGACCCAGTTCCCTACCATGTAGGAATATACAACTAAAGGTGCCCATCCAAATGCTGTTTAATTACTTTTGAAGAAGGAGAGTTCACCACCATGTGAAGCAGTCTATTCCACTGTTGAACAGCTCATACAGCCAAGAAGTAGAATCTTTTTTTTTGTAATCTGAATCGGTTGTTTCCTGTAGGTCCTAATCTCTGGAGTGGCAGAAAACAAGCTGACATCCCTTCATACATTTAGATAAGGCTATCATATCACTTCTCAACCTTCTCTTCTCCAGGCTAAATGTACCCAGCTCCCTAAACTGCTCCTTGTGGGACTTGGTTTGAAGACCTTTTACCATCCTGGGTGCCCTCCTCTGAACATATTCCAGCTTGTCAAGATCTTTCTTGAACTGTGGGGCCCAGCACTCAACACAGTATTCTAGGTGAGGTCTAACCAAAACAGAATGGAGTGATACTATTATTTCCTCCAGTCTGGGCACTGTACTCATGTGGATACTGTGTAACACAATCTGTTTGGCACCTTCTAAACTGGTCCAGTGAGTTAGATGCCATGGAACCCCAGTGCTGAAGTAAATTTCAAGTGCTAGTCCAGACTACTTTTGTACATAACACAGAGAGACAGAGATTACCTTGTTCTTTGTCTCAGGCAGCAGAATGTCTTGAGCCAGTTCTGCCACTCCTTGTTTAGACAGTGCAACATATAGGCCCATCGTCCATAGCTGGCATCTCACACAACTGGATCATGCTAGAGACTGAGCATCAGATTCTTCTACACTGCATAATGATCTATGAGAGTGGTTCTTGGTGAGCCAAGTGATGGTTAAAGAGCTGTTTGACAGCAGAATTACTATCCTATCATAAAAGTATAAACAATGACCAATAATGTCCGTTGTCAACACATAAGCCTTAATGCTTGCTTAGGTTAAGCTGTAGTAAGTGTGGTAAGACTAGACAAAGCTAGCTTTGTTATCTAAGGCAAAATTCAAGAAGGAGTCCATTTCCCCATTCTTCCCCTGGACACCAGCTGAACTGGAAGATGAATCTCACTTCAACATTGGTGATGTGATAGCAGTCTGTACTTCACTTCAAGCAGCAGGCCAGTTTAAAAGGATAGGACTGTGGTGACACCTGCTAGCTTTCATGTCAGTGGAGCAATAAATCTGCTCTGGATTTTGAACTGAGCTTTAAAGGAGCTGTTCTGCCCTATTTTGAGGAAAGGGTTCAGCACTTCTGATAGCTCCTTTCAAGTTCAAACTAAAACCCATACAGGATTCACCACCCCACTGGCACAGAAGCCACAAGTCATCGCTGCATGACTGACTGTGTAATATAAACAGTTTAATCCTCCAATATAGGGGAATGGCCTGGGGCAGAGGAGGAAGAGTTAGGGGCTCTCTCGGGACTCCAGGATCTGCTTCCTGAGGTGATTACTTCATTCTGCCTAATCAAAGGGTATTTAATCCTGTCGATTGTCTAGAATGTTATTGCTTAATCCCAACAAAAGTAGAGGCAGCTAAATTCGATGGAGTCAATGGCCTTACTCTAGTCAAAACTAATAATGGGATGGAAGCCATTGTCTGTACCCCTCTGATACAAGATATTATATGGCAACAAGTTCACAAAGCTTTGAAAGTAGATTAGACAAATTTATGAAGGAGAAAAAGCCCATCTGCTCTCAGTAGTTATGATGGATTGTAGTATCTAGAGGTCCTGAGACAGTATGCTATGAAACACTGGTCCCAAGGGGAGCAACCATGAGAGAAGGTTATTGACTACTTTTGGGCTTCCCAGGGAAATCTAGCTGATCACTGTGGGAAACAAAATGCTAGATTGGATAGATTATAGAATCACAGAATCTTACGGTTGGAAGGGACCACAAGAATCACCTAGTCCAACTCCCTGTTACGTAGTCCAACAGGAATACACAACATCAAATCATTGACTTTTAGTGTGAGAAGGACTTTTAAGAGTTAGAGCATTGGTATGATCCAGAGAACAATAAAAGATCTGACCCACATGTCCTAGTTACTACAGAGCTCAAAAAAGTTACTTTTTGGATCACAGCTCCCAGAATCGCCCAGCCAGCATGGCTGGTGGGGGGTTCTGGGAGCTGTAATCCAAAACAATAACTTTCCTGAAGTCTACTTTATCAATATGAAAATGCTTTTGCTTAGTCTCCTCTCCCCCAGCCATATCAGAAGAATTGGACTAAATATGATATGCTCTACTATTTACATAAAAAGACTGCAACATCATGGGCTCATCAGTTCAGCTACTGCATCTTGTTAGCTTAACTAAATTTCAGATTCCGCAAGGAACTGCATTTCCCCCGAAGTTATTAAAGAGTAGATTTCTTTTAATTAAACTCATTTGCATGTCTAAATGAGATGTAATTGCTACCATTCATTTCCCTAATATCTCTCTTTGATTGGAGAAAAGCAACTTTTGTAATTGCTTAAAATGGGGCTAAGTACTTATTGCTGGTTCTTCATTCTGTAGGAAAGACTTTGATTCAAGGGAAAAACCCTGAGATACAGAGTAGGATATTGGCAACCATTGCAGAGCTTCAGCATCCTATGACTGATCAGATGGTGTTTCAAACCAGTTTAATGTAAATTTTTTGAAGAATGTATTTATTTATTTATCTGTTTATTTAATTAATATTCTGCCTTCCTCCCAAAGTGGTTTACAACAAGGCTAAAAGAAGATAGAGCTAAAAAAAATGCTTATTAAAAAAGTTAAATCATGATAAATATCATCAATTTTTTAAAAAGGTAAAATCATTTGAATCTATAAAAAGACAAAAATAGAGCACTCTCCATAAAAAGACCCTTCTGCACAAACAATTAATCATCCAATGACTGTTTACATAAAAAGATATTTACCTGAAAGGAGAATGTGGACTGGACAACTGTGGAAAGGAATTCCACAGCTTGGAAGGAGCCACCAAGAAGGCCTTCTCCTGTGTCTTCACCAACATACCTGTGGTGGTAATGGGACTGAGAGAAAACTGTCCCCTGATAATCTTAAGACTTTGCCCGATTTAGATAGGAAGATACAGTCTTTTAGATTCCTCAGATTTCCTTGGATTTTCAAGCTATGAACTTTAACATTTTAAGATTTTTAATGTCCACTGTGTTCCTGTCTGTCAGCTAGATCTGTGGCTGATTAGAAAAATTAAACATTTCACTCCCTCAGCACTGGCTATGTTGGCTGCAACAGATGGGAGGTGTAGACCAACATCTGGAGGGCTACATATTCCTCTGTTCTAGGGGTGGTTAACCATGGGAGACCAGGGGGCTCCCACAGGTGACCACAGAGGGCTGTCCCATCTCCCAAAACTGCCCCAAAGACTATTGGGAGCCTGAGGGCATTTTTTGCCATGTTTTGTTCCCCTCTGGGCTATTTTAAGCCAAAAACAGGGCTCTTTCAACAACAGGAAGAGACAAGAATTCACTTACTCACTTCCTGTTTTTTAAAGGTTTCTCCTGGGCCTAAAATGCCTGGGAAATGGCGTGACAAAAATGGCCTTTTGTCCACAGTAGGTGTTTAGGAGCAATTTCTTTGAGCCCTAGCAGACTTGGGAGGCTGCAAACAGCCCATGGCCTGCATTCCCGTCTCAACTCTAATATTTGTATCTTCCAGCACTAGGTCCCGGGCCATTTCACACTACACACTTATAGCGTGATTATTCCACTTTCAACATCCTATGGAATCCTGGGGTTTGCAGTTTCGGGAGGGGCCACCTGGCCCCTCCCGAAACTGCATACCCCAGGATTCCATAGGATGGTGAAAGTGGAATAATCGCGCTCTAAGAGTGTAGTGCGGAAATGGCCCCAGTCTGGGGAAAGAGCAGGGAAGGAAAGAAAGGAGGGATGGAGGGAGAGATAGAGGGATGGATGGAGAAAAGAGAGCTTCTCATACCCACAGGTTTTTTTCCTCTCTCAGATACTTTCCCCCATTTGCAGTGGCTGGAGGTTGTCTAAACACTCACAGAACCACAGTTGAAAATCTCACTTCCCCTCCACTTATTGCCTCCACAATTTGGGCAAAGACAGAACCATTTGTTTATTTACTCATTAAATTAGGGCTGTGAGAGTGAAAACTGAAGAAAACATCCCTTTAATTGTTGTGTAGGAAAGAGAATTTCAATAGTTGTTTTTTATCACACAAAAAACACCTGCTGAATCAACACCTGCTGAAATCCCTTCTACATAGTCAGTTAAGGAACAGGAAGCATCTCCTGTTTTCATTCTGACAACCATGCATTAAATAACAGCTCACATGGCAGTACAACACTGTTTAAGTTTGTTAAAGGGAACAAAGGGGTACACTGGGTGTTCCACTTAAGCCAGTGCTTTTCAGACTTTGTAACTTTGGAAAATTATTTCTACATTGGCTCATCTTTGATATTGGCGGTCAAGAAATTTGCACGTCTCTCAAGGTGCTGAATAAATAAACTGTATTTTTTGAGCCATCCCTGCTGTAATGCTGTATATCAAGGTGACTTGGTCATTAATAGGAAACTGAGACTCCAAGGCTTTGCACAGGAACTCTTCCTGGAGATGAAAAGCACCAGAACTCATTTGCTGATATTGTAATTCCTGGAGAATCCTCTCTTGGACTCATCTTGGTTACTGTCATTATGAGCACGTAGGCTTCAAAACTTACTATCGCACTACTGTTCAATAACATAGTTTCAACTTCAGAAATTGATCCCAGGGACGGAAAACCTATCTGTAAGGTCCAGGTCTTGCTGCCTATACTCCCTCTTCGTTCTGCCATTGATTTGTTTTGAGTCCCATCTCCAGTTTGGATGGAGTATTCTGTTGTATGGTTGAAAAGCATCAGTAGGACTTTGTGTTTCTTATATGAAGGCCTCCCCTTCACCCATTAAGCCTTCAACTTTGACAGACAAGTCCCTCAAGATCTGCAGTGGGATACGAAGTAACCAATAGCTTTCTGGAGGTCTTTTGTAGGGGCATCATGCACAAGTCATCCATGTATTTCTGAAAGAGTTATTAGCAGAGGTGTGACCCTCCTAGGCACAACATGATTAACAAGGATGCATCAGCAAGGACCATCCATTTATTTTAGTTTGCTTTCTATGCAGAGAAATGTGAAGGTACATTAAGGGCTGCTGGCAATGGCTCTGGGGTTAATAAAATCTGCTTCCCCATCGCCATTAGGATCACTTAAAAGCCCATTCTGTGAGACACTTCTGTGTCACACCCAAGGGGAGAGGCTCTTAAAGCACCATAAAAAGCACTTAGAGAGGCATTGTGGGAAGAACTCAGACAAAAAGGAGAATACTAGGAGACACAACTCAGAAATAAAGGTTTCCAAATGGTAGTTTTTGGGGAGGGCAGGGGAAATTCATGGGTGTCATAGCATCTAAATTCAAAGCCACTGTGCTTCACTTTATGGTGCAAAAGTTCAGGCCCTACCAGCTATTGTATGTGAGACAAAAAGGAAGCTTTATTTACTCCATGGTGGCCCACCATATGTGTGGATAATTAGCAGAATGTGGGAAGCCTTTCAGAGAACTTCCTTGTCATAGACTCATAGATTCATAGAGCTGAAAGAGACCACAAAGGCCATCGAATCCAACCCCCTATCATGCAGGAATACACCATCAAAGCATTCCTGACAGACGGCCATCCAACCTCTGTTTAAAAACTTCCAAAGACAGAGACTCCATCACACTCCAAGGCAGTGCATTCCACTGTCAAACTGCTCTTACCAGCAGGAAGTTCTTGCTAATGTTTAGATGGAATCTCTTTTCCTGAAGTTTGAAGCCATTGCTCCATGTCCTAGCCTCCGGAGCAGAAGACTTGAAGAAGAAGTCCCTTGATTATCTGTGCCCGACCTGGACTGGCTTGACTCACCAATAATAGATTTTCGTATTATAGTCCATCTCCTCTGGCATTTATTATCTCTATGCATAGGACAAGTCCTCTCTAGGGTTGCTGTTCTACACCCAGACTGCCTGAGTCTTACAATCTTCAGTGAAGAGTGTTCTCTCCATCCCATTAGCCTCCTAGGCTCCTCTAGTAAAGACATAAGAGAGTGCCTTCTTGGTGGCAGCTCCTAGGCTATGGAATCCCTTCCAAAGGAGGCTCAGTTGGCCCACTCACTGCTGTCTTTTTGGCAACCCCAAAAACCTTCTTATTTAAAGAGGCCATCATCCTTTAACTGGTTGGGACAGAGGATTGTGCTGTTTTAAATTGTGTAACATGGGGTTTTAATGGTGCGTAAATGAATGCTTTAAAAATGTTTTGATTGGATTGATTGTTTATTGCTTTAAAAACTTTTGTATCATACACTGTTTTAGTGATTTTATTTTGTAACTTATTTTGCAAGCTGCTTTGAGTCCCAGTTTGGAAGAAAGGCAGGCTATCAATCAAATCAATACATTTTTTTGTCCTGCGATCATCAGGAAAAGCCATCAATGATTTAATCCTGAGGATGGGAGAAGGATGGGACCGTGACAACATCATGCAGAAATGTCATCATGTTCCCATCCCTATAGCAGGTTGGGAGGGTGGTGTGGAAAGGGCCACAGTTACACCGCTCTTCCTGTGAAAGGAATTAATTGCAAGTTAATAGCCATTTGCAACTAGTTCCATTAAGGCAGCTGCTGAAATCTGTGGCAAATGGGCACAGTGAGCTGTATTTCTTTCTCTCCTTCAGCAAAAGGTTCTGTCAGTTGAAACAGAGCAACAAACAGACACAGGCACGCTGGTGTGCCTCTTTTAACTTGCAAACACCATGTTGCTTTGTACTGTGTTGTATAAATGATACACAAAGCTCTGATCATTCCTGTTTTTCATATGGTTTGTCATTTGGGCAACATCCTACAGCACCTGTGGATCTGATGGCTGCCATGGAGCTGGCCATGGTGCTGACTGGTGAGACTCTTCCATTGTTAGGAAAGCCTTTCTAGGTGACAGCTGTCAGAGACCAAAGCTGAAAGATACCCTTAATGCTTTCAGTTCATGCAGGAGAGGGAGATCTAGAGGGAGGAAGTGGATTTTTTAAAGGCAGCTTCTCAGGCACTCTGCTGGCATTTGACTGAGTTACGCAATGCATAATTAAACAACGCCAAATCTGAAGTGTGTTTAGAGTACAAACACTCACTGGAACTGTGTGTGGGGGATGAGCATTTGTGTATCGAGGAGGTTCTTTTTCCCCTTTTCTTTCATGCCTTCCTAATTCCATTAGTAATGGAGGGATTGAATAATATAATAGAAATGATTAGCATTAATTGCACTCTGTTGTTGGGGACAGAGAGGTGTAATTAAAAATCAGATATGCCTAGTGGCTTTTTGTTAGAGTTGTTTATATAGCAGCATGCCTTGAAGAGAATATTACACCTGGTCTGGGCTAGCTTTCCTCCTTAATTCACCCTCCCCCCACAAAAAAATCTTACAAGGTCCATAACATCAGTATGGACTCTGCACACAAGATATCATAAACCTTATTGAAGTTAGTATGGTTTAAGCCACATTTCCGAACCTCAGGACAATTACTGTCTCCATCCCTTCCTCTTTTCTCACTGGCACGTGGGTATGGTATGGACTCGGGACTGTGGGAGATGGAGTTCCCCCACATACCTGAGTTCTCCTTGAGTGTTCTGGGGAAATCCCAGTATCCCAGGTACTTACATTCCAGTGCCAAGGAGGAGGGGAAAGGAAAGAATGGACAATAGGTGCAACAACAGAAGTAGAAAAGGTGAGGGGGGCATTAGAGGCCTCAATCTCCTTTACTTGCTTCTATTGTTGCAGCTGTTATCACCACAACCAATCCAGGGAAGTAGAAGGGGTGATGAGTAACTGTGGAGTTTCCCACATCTAAATGGACCCACCAAGGAAGGGATAGTGTCCTGTCTACAGCCAGTGAGTGCCCAGGTGAGTATGTCTATAGCCCAAAGGAACTGGCAGAGGAAACCAAGGCTTATACAGAGCTATGAACAGAAGTGTGGTCCAGATAGTCCAAATTTTAAAGAGAGAAAGCAGTCCTAAGCAGACTCTAAAGCTGAGAGAGGAGTTGCTAAAAAAATTAGTCCAAAAGTGCATACTGAAGATCAGAGAGCCTGGAAGCCACTGATGTCAGACAGAGTTGCACAGAAGTTTGGGAGCTGTTATTCTGCAGCAATGGAATAGCCTGAGCTGGGATAATTTATCACCAGCAAGTGAAATAACCCAGCTATCCTCATTAGCTCAAGATCCTGTATTTAAAAGGGATCAGGGCATTGCCTAATGTTTTGCTCCCTGAGCTTTAATTTATGCTGCTTGAGAAGGTGGAGTGCCTCTGTCTTCTCCTCCTAATCTGTCACTGCTGTCTGTCTGAGATGGACTGAGCTGTGCCTCTGCTGGTGCCATGGCAGGACTGCTAGACTCTTCTGGCTCCAACTGGGACCCACAATCCTGGCTCTCCTCTTCCCCTTCTTCGTCTGAGGAGACTTTCTCCAGGTAAAACATGACAGATGGGCTAAGAGGCTTAAAAAGTGAGTTTCTCAGAGAGTAAATTCCTTAAATTTCTTCAAGACTAAGGAGAAACTCCAGAACTCTGCTATTATGCATCCATCAAAGAACATTGTCCCTTCTGAGAGATAGTGCTTCCATTTGGCATAATCATGTTTTCAGAGAAAGTAATCAGCATCATCACAAGAGTTTGCTCTGTGTTTTCAGAGTGCGATTTAGCCTCATCCAGCATCATTAATAACAGCAATAACCGTCATTCTGTCAAAGAGAGGCACTGCATGGGCTCCAAACAGTTCCATTGATTAAGCCCCCATTGTACTTGCCCATTGACTTCTACCTGCCTATCACTGGCAGTCATCTCATTATAATGATTTATTTTGATTATCATTAACATTGCTAACTCCCCCTCCCTCCCCAAAAAATTGTCTTCACCTTGCAGCTCCCAGTAGCAAAGGTGAGCTTGAGAGAAAGCAAAATGAAGGCTTCAAGAGTAGAATTTTACTAGATATGGGCAATATTGTTTTTATTTAGTTCATGGAAAGCTATATCTTGACTGTAAGCTACTTAGTTTCCTGGGTAGCAATTAATTTTATGAGGGGCTCATGTTGGAATTGAACAAGGGTTAGAAGAATGACAACATCCCCCCTCTCAAAATGCGCACACACAAACACACACACACACACACACAAAAAAAAACTGCAGAACAAGATGAGGTATTTTTTCCCCAGATAGAATGGTTAAAAGCAAAAAAGCCAGAGCTCCTGTATCTTTTCATTTGTGCAGAAAAGGGAACTTCTGATGATGATGATGATAATGATGATGATGATGATGATGATGGTGATGGGAATTTCACCTGGAGTATCTTGTCAAACAGCTGCACTTGCCGAAATTCCTTTTTCTATACATTTGTTAAAGGTGAAGGAGTCCTGCAGTCTTTTATGCATCCAGCCAGCCCTTTAAAATTATATTTCAAAACCCAGAAAAACGGGGGGGGGGGGGGAGAGTGATACAGTGAGTTAATTGCCCTTGATGGTCCTGACCAGGGAGTGTCTCCTCTTTGGGTGGTAATGTCTATTACTTCAATTACTTCAAAGTGGGATGTGCCAATCCTGATGCATTTGGGGACTAGGGCCATTTCTGCACTAGACTGTTATAGTAGAATCATAGAATCATAGAAATGTAGAGTTGGAAGAGACCACACAGGCCATCCAGTCCAACCCCCTACCATACAGGAATACCCTCAAAGCACTCCCGACAGATGGCCATCCAGCCTCTGCTTAAAAACCTCCAAGGAAGGAGACTCCACCACACTCCAAGGCAGCATATTCCACTGCCGGACAGCCCTGACTGTCAGGAAGTTCTTCCTGAGGTTCAGGTGGAATCTCCTTTCCTGCAGCTTGAATCCATTGCTCCTTGTCCTGGTCTCTGGAGCGGCAGAAAACAAGCCCTCTCCCTCCTCTACATGGCGTCCCTTCAAATATTTAAACATAGCTATCATGTCCCCTCTTAATCTTCTCTTCTGCAGACTGAACATACCCAGCTCCCTAAGTCTATCCTCATAGGGCTTGGCTTCCAGGCCCTTCACCATTTTGGTCGCCCTCCTCTGGACCTGCTCCAGCTTGACCATGTCCTTCTTGAATTGGGGTGCCCAGAACTGGACACAGTATTCAAGATGAGGTCTAACCAAAGCAGAGTAGAGTGGTACCAGTACCTCCCTCGATCTAGACACCATACTCCTATTGATGCAGCCGAGAATTGTGTTGGCTTTCTTGGCTGCTGCATCACACTGCTGACTCATGTTCAGCTTGTGGTCTATTAAGACTCCTGGACCCCTTTCAGATGTACTGCCATCCAGCCATGTGTCCCCCATCCTATATTTCTGCATTCCATTTTTTCTACCTAAGTGTAGGACCTTACACTTCTCTCTGTTGAATTGCATTTTATTAGCTTTGGCCCAGCTCTCCAATCTATCCAGGTCATTTTGAATTTTGATCCTGTCCTCTGGCATATTAGCAACCCCTCCCAATTTGGTGTCATCTGCAAATTTGATGAGCATGCCCTCTATTCCTTCATCCAAGTCATTGTTGAAAATATTGAACAGCACTGGGCCCAGGACAGAACCCTGTGGCACCCCGCTAGTCACTTCTCTCCAGGATGAAAAGCAGGAATTATAGTAATATAATTCCATATTATTCCTATGGAATCATGGGGTTTGTAGTTTAGGGAGGGGCCTCAAAGACCCCTCCCTAAACTGCAAACCCCATGATTCCATAGGATGTTGAAAGTGGAATAATAGCATAGAATAATAGCACTATAACAGTATAGTGTGGTAATGGCCCAGGATTGCCAGGCTGAAAACTGGAGAGGGCTCCTATACTTTTGACAGATGTATAGAAGAGAGAATTTCAGCAAGTGTTGCTTGTCATGCATCCAGGCAGCAAACCACACCTGCTGAAATTCCTTCTTCTATCCAATATTAAGGAGGCCTCTCCAACTTTCACTTTGGTACCCTATTAGGGAGAGAACCTCTTTTTATTTGTTTGTTAGTCCCCTTTTCTCCCAACAAGGAACTCAAACATGCAGCACGTGTGCCCCATGAAAGGATCCTTGTGCAAATAAAAATGCCGTTATCTGCTGGCAAAGGGAGAACAGAGAGAGGCCCAGTCTAGCCTCCTACAGAAGTTTATTCCTCAGTCTAGGAGCAGTCACTGAGAAGGCCTTCTCACATGTCCTTACCAGAGGGACATGTGATGGTGGCAGGACCAACTGAAACCTAGCCAGTTCTCTGAGCTGGCCTGGGCAGCTTCCACAAAGAGTCATGGCAGCAAATCAGTGTGTTTGTTGCCCAACTTATATATGCTCAGGCTGATTGCTGAGTGAGGACAGTTGGCCCAGTTCCAAGTGAATTGTGGATGCCTTCAGTCTCTCTTGGTGCTGGGCCATGACCCCAATACTTTTGTCCTGTGACCATCTCTCAGGGAGACATGACAGAGTCTTCAGATTATTGAAACCAGAAAGGGATGCTCAAAGTGGCAAATTTGCTGGGAAATCATAAAGTCACAGAGTTGGAAGAGACAACAAGTGCCATTTAGTTCAACCCTCTGCCATGCAGAAATACATAGCGAAAGCACCCTTGAACGATGCCCATCCCACCTCTGTTTAAAGAATTATGGAGGTGGAAAGTCCACCTTCTGAGGCTATCTATTCTGCAGCTGAACACTTCCTACAATTAAAAGAAAGTTATTTTTCTTGCATTTTGAATCCATTGGTTCATTTTCTTGTCTCTGGAGAAGAAGAAAGCTGTCTCCATCTTCTACACGACACCTCTCCAGATGTTTAAAGATAGCTATTATGTGACCTCTCAGTCTTTCTTTCTCCAAGCAAAGCATATCCTGCACCATAAGTGCTTCCTCATAAGCCTTGGTTTCCAGACTTCTTCTTATCGTGGTCACTCTTTTCTGGGCATGTTCCAGCTTTTTGATATTCTTCTTCAACTGTAGTGCTAAGAACTGGACACATATGAGATGATATCTTCTTTACACACTTCTGGAGCATAACTCTCCATCAGTATAGCAACAGCTTTGCCAGAGGTAACAGAGGCTGCTCCCTTTCCCTTGTGTTTACACTAGGTATGTAAAACAGCCAGGATTCCCTGCAGGTGGAGATGGAGCAGGATTCCCTGCTCCATCTCCACCAATTGAGGGCATGAGGCTTCTGAGCACATTCCAGCTACCCTTGAGCACTCTAGGAAGAAGGAGCAGCCTCTGCCCCCAACAGGTGTTCAAGAGGAGCTGAAATGTGCTTGGGGACCTGTTGTTGTTTTGTGCCTTCAAGTTGTTTCCAACTTTTGGCAACCATAAAGTGAACCTCTCATACGGTTTTCTGGGCCTGTGTGTGAGAGACCCACCCAAGGTCTTCCAGTGGGTTTCCAGTGGCTGAGCAGGGAATCAAACCCTAGTCTCCAGGGTCATAGTTCTATGCTCAACCATGCTTGCTCTCTGCTTGGGCACCTACATAACTCCAGTCAATGGCCAAGGAGTTGGAGCACCACCAAAAAGCTCCTAGCTGTTGTTGCATGTTGTTGGACGTGCAAGGTGGGAGTTTTGTGGATGTAGGTGAGGGAATGGGTACCTCTTTCTGCAATATCAAAAAAATTCTATATGCTGGTGTAACTGGGGGTTGTGATGACATGTACCACCAACAGGATGCTGGCCATAGTATATTACATGTTAGCAACTCACCTTCAGAGGCAAAAAGATTTTATTCTGGATTTTTTTTTTGTCATAGATCATTGAAAAGCATATTATTACTTACTGAATTCAATAGCTGGAGTCCTCTTGGTTGTCAAACACAGGGGCAGGTTCCCTTATATATGCAGTTTGGGCTGTACAACCAAGATGTTTACTTCATAGTCATGCAAAGTAGAGTTTTACAAGTCTAAACACTTTACTTTCACCTAAATTGTATTGTTAGTCCCAAACAGAGAAGAACCATTCAATTATTTGGATTTACCTATGTATTGATTTATCATTAACCCACTGATTGTAGAGTATCCTCTAGTTGGGATGAAGCAACAGGACTCCAACTATACATTTGCATATTCTTACATACTGCATAACTATGTATTAGTGCTTTTCAGTGTACTAGTTTATTCACAGGAGCTGCAGAAACAGTCACCATGCATTCTCTATTGCACTCAGGGACAATAACAGGACATTGGCAGAAACATCTTCAGTTGGACAGTTGGTATTTGACAGAAGGTAGTGTAGCACAACTGTCATGTAACTACATGAGTGTGGATCTACACTGTGCAACCAGAATGTAGAATCATGGCCAATATAATCCTATGTTTATTTGGATGAGGATGAAAGAGTAAAATTGGCCATAATCAAACAAATCATACTAGGGTATTTACTCAGCATTGCCCAGGATTTTATTTTCTCATAGGTAACACTTGTTAGAAATACCTTAGGAATTACCTTACCTTAGTAGTTAGATGTGGTTGAAATACACAGATTTGAGATCCTGTGTCTCTGATTCCTCAAACTGTGTTGTCCAATACCAGTACGGGTAATTTTTGCCCGTATTCCCCAATCCAACCTGTATTCAGAGTTGTTAACATACAGAGGTTGAGTTCGTGAGGGGAGTTGCTGCTAGGCTTCGTCTCCATAGCAACCGGCCTATTCAGAGCTCTCTGGCTGAGAATTCTAAAGGCCCCTCCCTGAACTGCCAACCCCAGGATTCCATAGAATCTTCACAGCCAGCCAATCGTATAAGGTCTTCTTGTCTCACACAGCCAATCATATGGGGTCTTCGCCTGCCTGACACAGACAAACAGACAAGATTACTCACAAACTTTGACTTTTATATAGTAGATGAGGGAGTTGTTGTGCAAGGAGGTACTAAATATCTTCTTGTGCAACAACTTTTTAAAAAATCCATAGGCATAATTTGAGTTTACACTGCATATGACACCAACAGGATTCCATCTTCCCCCACCCCTGTATCACAGAAATATCCAGCACAGTTCTTGTGTGCACCTTTTCTGTGTGTCAGGCCACTGAGTGACTAGAATTCACAGCAAATCTTCCATGTAGCTATTTTCCCTCTGAATACAGCACAGATCTGAAATAATATATCCCATAAGCCTGCAGGGATCTTTAAAAAGACACACATAGCACATTAAAAATGTACTGTGTGATAACTTATCAAAGCAGGTCCATTTGAATCACTGGAAGATGTTTACAGGCTGACAGCTCAGAATTCACCGTACCGGGAAGTAGAACAATGTTGGCATCAAAACTGAATGATCAAGAAGGCAGGGGGATAAATTAATGATAAAGCTCTGAAGTCATGGGTCTGTCAAGAACATTTCAATTACTCTTTCTAAGGAAAAAAAAAGGGGGGGGAGGAAGTGCCACACACTCAGATGTACACCTTCTGCAAATTCCTCCTAAGAAAGAAGTCAGTTATGGAACAGGGACTCCATTAATAACTTAGGAATATATCATTTACTACACATTTTGAAGCAGAAGTTTGTTACAATGTGAGCCTATATGGGAAGAAATCAAGCGCTCCTCTTTCTCTCTCTCTCTCACACACACATGGATAGTGGAGAGTAGAGTAAGGTGATGAAAGCAGGGCCTTAAAGGTACCCACAGAAGGTCTTGACTGCATAGGATGATGGGATACACCTTCAACCTATTCTGCTGGAAGCTGCATAAGAGGTTGGATCCAGGCACCAGGTTCTTTCCACTAGGTGGAAAGAGAATGTAAATGTTTACTACAGAAGGTCCTGCATAATCGTAGAGGATGATGGATTACGCTCTTAACCTATCGTGCTGGAAACTGCATGCAAATCTGATCGCAGGCATTGATACCAAGACAATAAACAAGGAAAGGGATTGGACTGGATGATCCTTGTGGACTCTTCCAACTCTATGGTTCTAAGTACCTCTTGAACTAAGTACCTCTTGAACTACCTCTAAGTTCCTCTTGAACTAAGTATCTTTTGAACGTCTTAGTTTGCCCTTCTGGTGAAATCAGCCACAAGAGTGGCATTTGGGGAATTTTCCTTTCTCTATCAGTGAGGATCCATTTCAGTCCAAAACACACTCTCCTAAATAGAGTTCTACACAAAGGTCTTGGGGACCCCCATGTACTGGTATGGACTGATGACACTGCGGAGTTTAGAAGAATATTTTAAGAATTCTTACTTTAAGGGAAGGAAGGAAGTTGAATTTGTATGTAACACTTACATAGAGGTATGTCTGTATGTATAGGCAGAACAATGTAGAATATAGATTGCATATGTAGGACACACTTATATGTATTATACTTAAACTAAATGTATGTATATGTAAAACTAGGTTTAAGAGTACTTAAGCAAAGGAAATTTTTCATGTTTAGTTATGATATAATATTAGTAGAAGAAGAAGAAAAAGAAGATACTTATTAGATATACAAATTCAATTGTTCATTTTTTTGTTTTTTATATATTTCTAAAAAGAATGAATGTCATCAGTGAAGAAATTTGTAAATATTGATTGCTATAACTTTTGTAATACACACACACACACACACACACACACACACACACACACACACATATATATATATATATATATATATATTCTTACTTTAAGAGTTACTATCCTGAACTCTGTCTTGTTGACCTAAGTTCTTGTCCAACACTGAGCCATGAAATGCAGTTGGGCAACCTTGGCTCAGTCATTCTCCCTCTTAGCCTGACTTCACAGGGTTGTTGTCAGGATAAAAGTGTAGAAGAGGAGAGACGTGTGTTCCACCTTGAAATTATGAGAAGGAAAGTGGGATATAAATCATCATCATCATCATCATCATCATCATCATCATCATCATCTTGACAGCATGACATTTTGGCACATCTATTATTACGTACGGAAAATCCTGACAGTATTGAGCAAAACATGGCAGTATTGTTCTGTGTTTATTCATGACAGTTTGGTTTGGATCAAAACTCTTCTTTCAGATTTTAATTTATCTCATTTACTCCTAACTAGACAATCAAAATTCTTACTAGGAAATAAATCCCAATATATTATTTACGCTGTTAAAGGATTTGCTCTAGCTGCAAATGAGATTAAAATTAATATTGACAGCTTGGATAATGTCACATAATTTTGTTTTGATTAACACTCCCTCTTGGATTCTACATTGTACAAGAGTCACTTATTTTCTGTTTTGAGCATTGTATTGTATTGATTGTTTGAGTTGTGAAAAAGTAAGGAATAAGTTCAGCTTCTATTTGATATTCCTTTGCAAAAATCCAGACCACTCTCATATATGGTGGAGCCCTGTATCAATTTTTTTTAACCACTTTGTTAGATTATGAAGGAAGTGGGAAGGGGGTTCCTAAAACTCATTAGGGAGGAGCAAGAACTTAGCAAAATTTGCAAATTTCTCCATGAATAGGAGAGAACAAATTTGAGATTTGTCTTTCTTTAAATCACGTAAAGGAGAAACTGACAGGTACATCTATCTGGGCAGAGAGAATTGAGTTTTTAACTTGTAAAAATCTGGGCTTGAATCCATCTGTGTTCAACCATGTTTATGGTGTTGAATTAAGGTTGCCACTTGTTTCTTCCCTCACAGGATCTTCATCTGTCTCAAGACCTACATGCAGGCAAGTATGACATGGATCTCTCCATTCCAGGAGGAGATGAAACTTACCAATTTGGCTAATGCAAGTGGGAGAGAATTGCATTCATTTCACCTTTTAAAGGCAATTGTACAAAAATCAACAAATGCCTCCATAAACGAAAAAGAAAGCACTTGAGTTGGTTTTTTTAAATGGGAATTGGGAGAAAGGAAAAGATATAGATTTATCCATCTCTACTGCTGCTATAAGTTGGAAATGTCTTGAAAGCATACAACAACAACTCCTGCTCACCTACATTTATGGAGGTGGGAAGAGGAAAAAGGAGAAATTAGAAACTATATTAAAAACAAGTTATAAATGACAATTAAATGACTATTAAACTGCTAGAATGACTAATAAATGGCCTGGCTCAAGGATATTTTAAAGACTGCATGTTCCCATATGAGCCTGCTTGAGTTTTAAGATCTTCTCAAGAGAACCTTCTCTCAGTTCCACCACCATCAGAGCCATGTTTGGTGAGGACATAGAAGAAAGCCTTCCCAGACTGTGGAACTCTCTCCCACAAGAGGCTCAATTGGCCAACTATCTGCTGTCTTTCCAGCAATGCACAGAGGCATTGCTGTTTAACCATTCCTTTGAGTGTTAATTCCTTGTTGTAGAAAGTCTTTTAATCCAGGTGTGATGTATTATTTATCATTATTAGTATATTCTCATGGCCTTTTAAAACTTTTTTAAATCAATGTTTTTGATATGATTGCTTATCTTTTTTTAAAAAAAAAAATAATATCATCCATTGTTTTACCTGTGTTTGATTTTAAGTTATCTTGTCAATCACATTGAGTCTCATACTGGTAGAAAGGTGGGTTATTAAATAACTAAATAAATATTCTGCCTGCAACTGACATTCTTAATTGCAGAGCAAAGTCCACATACCTAGATTTTTTGCTTATCTCTGCACGATCAAACAAATTATAAACTTTGTATAAACTGAGTGAGGAATTTGAACTCCTGAGAGGTCCTACCTTGTACAGTGAAAGAGACGAAACAAAACAAACACCTTATGGGCTGTGAAATATCTTGTGACTTGAAGAGAAAAGAGAGGACCTCATTCTCACCTTCCACTTTTTTCACCACTCTAACTCCACTTGCTCCTTACAAAGGCTAATTTATTTTACTTTTATGTAAAATCGACAGAAGGTGCACGTAGGTGACCTGCAATCTGGCACACAGATGGTCCCCATACACCTTGATGATGAAGTCTTTAGTCAAACATAATACGTTCCACATATTCCCAAAATGTTTTTGAAGCTCTGATACCATCCGTGGTATTTTGTGTACACTGAGAACACAAAAGTCATTTCTGAAGCAAGGTAATGACAGTAAACTTGGTGAAGTCAACACAACAGAGAAGACTGTGTTTTGCTGCTTGAGCTTCTCCAATTTGTTTCTTCATTCACTTTGCTAAAAAAAAAATCAAATCCAGATTGCACAAAATGTAAAATCAAGATACAGAGCCAGTGTCGTATAGTGGGTTCAGCTTTAGACTCTGGAAGACCAGGATTTCAATCCCTGCTCAGCCATGGGAACCCACTGGGTGACCCTGGGCAAATCACACCCTCTCAGCCTGAGAGGAGTGCAACACTAAACCTCCTCTGTATAAATCTCTCCAAGAAAACCCTAGCAGCTATAAAATGAGGTACTGCCTCCTCAAGGTACTGCCAGTGGCCATACAGAGGGGTAATACTGAGAATTATTGCCCCCCCCCAAATGTAATTTTTCCAAGCTTTGTCTAAAATGCAATCATTTTTGTTCTTTAACCCATGCACAATTGAGCAGACTGTCTAGTTTTTATACACCACCAAAGAAAGGGAAGAATGTGAGGGAGGAAAAGAGAGAAGACAGAAGAAGAGACAGATCTGTACACACTTGTACTCTCCCACTGATCTGTCAGTCCCAATCACACTCAAAATATGTTTAGCATCAGTGTTTGGCAAGTATCTCAAAGGAGAAAGGATGACTGCAGGACAGCCACTGAAAGTGCTTCTTTGCAAAGCCAAACATTAATGGGTCTTAGGAATTGTTTTGATTATATTATACTGCAAGCTGAATCATGGTATGTAGAACTGAACATAGAATTCCAGATGAGGTCTGAGTAAAGCAAAAGGGTGTGTAATCTAACTTTTAGGGTAAATTCGAAGGGAGAATGTGGAATTCTGTTCACACAGTAGTCAACCAGATGCTCATATACACATGTAGGACATAAGTAAAATAGCACCCTCTCACTTCTTTAAGGGCTGATCTATTAAAGAAGACTCCCAGTTCTGGATCTTTATTCCCAAAGTTATCCACCAAGCCTCATAATTACAGGCCTTCAACTACAGGTAAAACCTAATGTTAAAGGATTGTTTTGTGTGCCTTCAAGTTGTTTCTAACTTGTTGAGACCTTAAAGTGAACCCGTCATGGGATGTTCTTGTTAAGATTTGTTCAGAGGGGTCTGCCATTGCCATCCTTTGAGGCTTAGAGAGGATGACTTGTCCATGGCTGAGGGGGGTTTTGAATTCTGGTCTCTTGAAGTCCTAGTTCAACACTCCAAGCACTACATGCTGCTGCCTTTTGAGTGTAAAGGGGATCAGTTGCATTTGAGAAACACCGTTGCCTTATAGGCTGAGAAGAGCTTTGACCTGTATATCTAATCCTGATCTTAAACATCAGTCCAAGAAGAAGAATATAAGAAGAGCCATACTGGCTCAGACCAAAGACCTTTTTGAAAAACTTAGTTTTTTGCATTATTGTTTCTGGCTGTTGGCCACACTGTTGGCAGATTCTGAGAGCCATAACCAACCCCAGCAATCTTCCTAAGCTCAGAGCTTTATCAACCACTAGTGTATATACCCGGCATTGCCTGGGATTTCATTTTCTCATAGGTGATACTTGTTGGAAAGATTTGGGATCCTGTGTCTCTAATTCCTCAAACTGTCCTGTCCCATACCTGTAACTTTCCCCCATGTTCCCCAATCCAATCTGCATTCAGAGTTATTAACATACAGAGGTTGACTTCTTTGAGGAATACACTGCCCTTCTCCTTGCTGCTACACCTCACCTCCATAGCAACTGGCCTATTCAAGGCAGACACAGTTGATTGAGGCCCAAGAGCTCTCTGTCTGAGAATACTAAAGGCCCCTCCCTAAACTGCAAACCCTAGGATTCCATAGACTCTTCTTAGGCAGCCAATCATATGAGGATCCACCTGAGACAGCCAATCATATGAGGTCTTCGCCTGAGACGAACAAACTTTGACTTTTATGTATTAGATTGATGGTACCTGTTGACTTCCATGCCAGCAGGGCAACGAACCCATTCCAGATTTTTAATCTGAACTTTAAAGGAACTATCTAAGGTGCTGAACCTGTTTGGCATAGGATTCAGAACTTTGGATAGCAACTTTAATACTTGGATTGATTCACTGCCCCTCTGACATCGGAGCCACCAGACATTTCTGCCAACTAAGGCTTACTGGTTGAGTGCCGGTCCATTTCCATGTCTCTTTTGACTCTAGTGTGCTGGAGGTCATTGGTATACTCTCTTTTCCTATGGATTATTTCCTGTTTAGGTCCATCACTTTGTATTTTGCTCACTCACAAATAACCCGTGTTGTTTGCTAGCACTTTTATGACCATTCTTCCAAATATTAATAGGAGTGAGTCTCTACTACTAAGTTATGAATGTAATCAATTTTGAGTCTTTAATTGTAATTTTTTTCCATAAAATTCTTTTAATTTAGTCTAATATAATGGCACATCAAGCGGTAATGGGTACATTAAATTGAATCATGATGTTCATATACACATTTTATGACACAATCAAATATCCTAATGCATTAATTCATGTCAATCAGTTAATAAAAATCAAATAGGAAACATTTTCTCTGCCGCTGTTAACCACACTGGACCCATTTCCTGAGTTGCAGAACTCTGTCGACCTTTACTGTTTGCAGAACTACTTCTACCAAGATGGTGTAAATAAATGGTGCACATTTGCTGTTGACAGATATGTAATGTCTAAAATATAGTTGGCTTTATATAGACTAAAACAGGAGTGCTATCCCCTCCTTCTCTGTAACCAGTGAAAACTTTGAAATTAACTTTACAGCAACTCAGAATTCTATCTGTTCTGCCACTGCCCATTGGTTGGCTCTTCTGCCCCAAGAATACAGAAAATGTAAAAGTCATAGTCACTCCAGAACTCTGGATGAAAACATATAAAGTTGTCTCTCTGTCTTCTCCCTTCCCACCCCCAGTCTTTTGATATGCTCTCCTCTAGTCAAGGGCAAAAATTTTAACACCAGCCCTCCTTCATTAGCAGTGAGTAAATTAACTTTGAAACAATTGTAAAATGCAGATATTCTGAATGGACTCTTTGGTCTTTTCATCTGCATTCCATTTATGGTTTATGGCCTCTTCCTTCACCTCTTCCTCCTCCTCCTCCTCCTCCTCCTTTTTTTTTTAAACACTGTTGGGACATTTTGTTCTTCAGTGCTCGAAAGGTTTAGCTCCAATGTGATAATGTGGATTTCAGGACATTAGGAGTGGGGAACCCCTAAGACAGGTCCGCCAGCTTTGAAATGGAAAAAGTTTATTCATCCACACTTGGAGGCCATAGTGAATTTTCTGGGGTTCTCCTTCACCCTTCAAAGAGCTATAGCACATCTTTGCCTTGGATGATGTTATAACACCATCCAAGGCAAAGATGTGCTATAGCTCTTTGAAGGGTGAAGGAGAACCCCAGAAAATTCACTATGGTCTCCAAGTTAGGGTTTCAAGGTCTCAAGGTACTAGCTGAAGTTTTGAGGAAGTATGGAGCTTTTCTGGGTCTCCAGGAGGAGACAGAAATCTCTAGGTAGGCAGGACAGAGTTATTAGTTATCGAATTGTCCAGTATTTTCTAATTTCTCTTTCACTTTTCTTCTCTTTTTGCTCCTCTTTCTCCCCTACTGAGTGTGTTTTGGGGTGGTGATGGTGGAGGCACCTTGAATGTTTCTCTGTTTTTCTGAGCTGATTTCATCCCCTTCATGGGAGAAAGAACTGGAACTCCTCTCAGCAGAAGGAACTGATCAAACCAAACATATCTTTCTCTACTTTCCCACACTCTCCATAGCACATAAAAAGGTTCCCTTCTAGTTTTGGCACCAATTTGGGGACATACTTCTAGTTCCTTCCATTCTACTGTCTTGTCCTAATTCTATCTGTGCACATATGTGCAATGAAAACCCTTTCTTTTCACTTGGCTTGCTGTGTTTGGAATGTTCAAACAAATAAGAATCTGTGCGGCATTTTATAGGTATAGATTTTAGAAAAATAGCTGCCACTGAAGGATGCACAGGAGCTGAGAAGGGCAAAGTTGTATTCAGTAGGTTGACTTTAATTTTTTAAAAAGTGTTTCCATTTTTGCTTGGGTCTCTTAGAAAGTCTTGAGCATGTGATAAAAGAGCATTTTGGTAAGATGGTCTGAATTTTCAGTTGTAGGAAAATTGGCTTAATCAAAATCTGGATGGAGTCGTCAAAAGTCAACAGGACACTTGAAGGTACATACACACAAATTAGGGGTGGTATTTCAGAAGTGGGGCGAAAAAACCCCAACATCTAAGAGTGTCCAACAGTTAAACTTGCTGACCTCTGCCTACACAATTGTGGACTGAATACAGATGTTATGCCATGTCCCCCTCCCCCCAAAAAGCAACTGTGTGTGTAAAGGAGCTTACGAGTGCATAAAAAACCAACAGGATACCAGTAACTGGGGTTCTCCAGCTAATGTGTCCCCGGTATCACTATGTAAGGAAGATGCCACAGTGCTGTGGTGCATCCACAATCATTTCAGCCAGAAACAGTTCCACCCCACTTCCCAACTTTTGCTTGTCCTGCATCCATAACATCATAAGGCCTGTCCTGGGATGTTACAAGGACCTGCCTTTTGACTCCATGTTTTAGCTTGCAATCTCTAGGAATGGGATGATGTTGGTCTGGCAATTCTAGAAATTTCTGACTGGCTACTTTAAATACCAAGTGCTGGACCAAACTGCAGATGACAGACAAACTTTTGAGAAAGAAAACTATGAAGATCCCTGAGCACATCTTCTTCCTTAGGGTTTCTCTATGCACTGGGCCAAACCAATAACTTTCAAGGGTCACATTAGCACCATTCTTGGATCCAAGTATCATATTAAACTTTAGAGCAAAAGTGGGCAAAAAAAGCAACCTTGGGGCTCCACGCTGCCCCGAGACTGTTTTTATTGGCCTGCTCCCTCTAGAATACCCTGGACCATGATGTTTTGAGCAAAGGGAATGTGTTTCCTCTTCTGGAAGCCTCCAGGAGACTTAGTTTGCCTTTAGTTCTCATGGACTGCTTGTACTTTTTAAATATGTAAAGGATCTGTTTTTAAAAAATCTTTTTCACCATTTAGGCCATTTCCGCACTACACTGTTATAGTGTTATATTATTCCACTTTCAACATCCTGTGGAATTCTGGGATTTGTAGTTTAATGAGGCCAAAGAGCTCTTTGGCTGAGAATTCTAAATGCCCTTCCCTAAATGACAAACCCCAGAATTCTACAGGATGTTGAAAGTGGAATAATAGCTCTATAACAGTGTGGTGTGGAAATAGCCTTAGTTACAGCACTATGATTCCACTTTAACTGTCATGGCAACATTCCTTGGAATTCTGGGACTGGCAGTTTAGGACAAGTATTCAGACTTCTTAGCTAGAAAGCGCTGGTGCCTCACCAAATTACAAATCCCAGGCATGTAGCATGGCAGTTAAAATGGAATACAATGCTATAATTGTGAAAGAGTGAAAGAACTACAGAGGTGAACTTTCTACCACTTCTGGTTCACCGGTCTGTGTGTGTGTGTGTGTGTGTGTGGTTGGGGTTGTTTTATTTTGGTCTGCATCTTTGGTAATTCATTCAGCCCCCAGGGGGCCCCAAGGAAGCATATTGGCCCTCAGACCCACAAATGTGTCAAAGACTGCTTTATAGCATTCTTAAAAGATGACTAATTTTATTATAATAAAAGCATATTATTTACCTTGGAATAAATTTACTACATCTGTGTCTATATTTTTAAAGCCTATATCCAGCTGCTGTAGAGCTGCAGCAAGTGCAGGGATAGTGTGGTCCACATCAGCTCCCTTTTCTGAAAGTAATCCCTTAGCATACCCCCCCAAGTCCTCAACACATCCTCAAACTATCACCTGGGGAAACGTTATGCTTCAACCTCCAACTCACTCAACCCCAACTCCAACTCCCCCAAACCTCCTTCTCATCCAATCACTACCAACCAAACACTAAGGCCATTTCTGCACTAGATTATTATAGCGCTATGATTCCACTTTCAACATCCTATGGAATCCTGGGGTTTGCGGTTTCGGGAGGGGCGCCAGCCCCTCCCGAAACCGCAAACCCCAGGATTCCATAGGATGTTGAAAGTGGAATCATAGCGCTATAACAATCGAGTGCGGAAATGGCTTGAGTCCCCCTCAAGTGAGAATAGGAAGCAGCTTTGAAACCTTCCTGTCCTTGTCCTTGGAATAGGAGAATGGTTTTGTCAAGTCTGCTAGCTATTTATGCTCCATGAATATAAAGGCCTCAGGGATCATAGATGAAACCCTCTTGCCAAGTTCTCTGAGGTTCTGTGATCAGTGACCATAGTTGTTGCTCCTCAGGTGGCAGCGAAGAGGAAATCCAAGGGTTCCGGTAGCTGAAAAGTGACTTTTAGTATGATTTCCCCATTGAAAAACAATCCCTCCAAAAAAAGGAGTGGAAAGAGAGGGTGTGGTGTTGGTGAGGATTTCCTCTGAGCTAAGAATTAGCACTTAAAAAAAAAGAAAGAAATAACTGGCAATAGTAAAAACAGAGAGCTCTATGGTCAGATAATTTTACTGTTGCTCATATTATTATTAATATTGATTAATCAAACTACCAAAATTTTAAACATTTGATAAATATTGACTACATTCATGTCTGGTTAGAGTTGTTTAATTAGCAACAATCATAACTGATTTAAGCTGAAATCCTACATTGTGCTTGCACAGTGTAGATCTGTTGTTGTTGTTGTTGTGTGCCTCAAGCAAACTCTGACTTATGACAACCTTAGCAGAAACCAATCATAGGGTTTTCCCAGCAAGTTTTGTTCAAAAGAAGTTTGTCATTGCCTTCCTCTAAGGCTGAGAGAACAGGACTTGTATTTTGACAATATTTATTCAGAGGAGGTTTGCCATTGCCTTCTTCTAAGGCTGAGAGAGTGTCACCCACTGGATTTCCAAGACTTAGTGATATGAACCCTTTTCTCAAACACCTACACTATACTGGTGGTCCAGGATAAATTTTGTTTTTGTTGTTATGTGCCTTCGAGTTGTTTCCGACTTACGGCAACCCTAAGGTGAACCTACCAAGGAGCTTTCTGGGGCTGAGAGTGTGTGATGTGCCCAAGATCACCTAGTGGGTTTCCATGGCCGATCAGGAAACTATGGTCTCCAGGATCATAGTTAAATGCTCATACCACTACACTATGCTGGCTGTCCAGCATAAATCTACACTGACATAATTATACAGTGGTTTCACTACACCTACCTTCTGCCCAGTACCAATAAAATGCAACCAATTTTGTGTCTCTCAGATGTGCTTGCTGATTGTCCCACTGGGCAATGGAGACTATTCTATAATGGTGGCTGTTTCTACAATACTAGTGAATAATGTGGCATGTTGAAGGCATTGAAGAATACCTAGGTACCGTTTGCGCGCGTGCTATTGCATGGCTGCAATCAGAGTCATGTAAAATGGTTATACTTATGGAACTTGATATGCACCCATGAGCTGAATATACCCACTGTACAATGGCCAAAAATTACCCCCACATGGGTAAGGGATGATGATGATGATGATGATGATGATGATGATGATGATGATGATGATGGTTATTTAATTTATTTCTCACTTTTCTCCCAGCAAAAGGCAAGCTGTCAAAGCCTTTCTTGACAGAAATCTAACTGCTTCTGCTTAAACTACTTAAAGGCATTCCTGTTGCTTAAGAAAAGAGTGTTAAACAATGGCAATAAATCATGGTGGAAATATAAACATCTTGATACCAATAGCTTTAGATCTATTGAACTGGTCTGAATCTTCCTCTGCCCTTCTGCCTGAATATCAGGTGATATTACTCTCAGTTTGAGAAACAGTGAGAAATGACAACATTGTGAAGCTGAATGGTAAGAAATGAATGCTAAGAAAAAAGTAGAGGAAATGTTTTTATGTGTGCCTGGCTGGCACAGACGAGGGAGCCCTCTACTGATTACACATCACAGTAAATTCAAACTGTTTTCAGATGGCAAACAATATCTTTTAAGTACTGCTGGCCAACAGATACTTTTGCATAGACCTCTCCAGAGACAACCCCAAAAACATGATGTCTTTCTGCTCAACTGGAAAACAGAGCTTCGATTTCTAATCTATGCAGAACATAAGTTCTTGAAAATTAAGTGTAAATACTTAAAACTATAAAGGATTACTTCCTTTTAGATATAGATCAAACTGAATTGTTCTCATTCTAACCAGGCTGGTGTCAAAGTTCTTATTTGAAGGTGGTGGAAAATTAAGGTCCTCCTGTGCACTTACATGGGGGTTCGGGCTGCTAGAGCACAGGGCATAGGTTAGGCAGCTGGGTTGCAGTGCAAGGGAGTTCTGGCAGTGGCTATTTGTGTTGAGAAATTTAGACATACATCTGGCACCATCTGGCAGCCATTGCCCAGCCTGACAGAACTGTAACCTAAGGAGGTACCGGATACCTCCTTACACAACACTGAAATGGAAGATAGATTAATATAAATGTCTGTTACACTAGTGTAAGGCTGGAGAGGATTTGGACCGGTGAACACACATACACAAAATTCTACGTGGGAGACAATTGTATTTGCTTTGCTTGATGCGTTGGAATGTCGCTCTTAGTCAATTAGGGTCCAGAATCATCAAGCTCTCCAGAGGTTGTTGGTCTGCAAGTTTCAGAGGTGCCAGGTGGCAAAGCCAATGTTAAGGAGTGCTGAAAGCTGCAATCCACCAACACCTGGAAGCCAGCATGATTTCTATTCCTTCCCAAATGGTATATCATATGGAATGGAAGGGAAGTGAATGTTTGGGTTTTTTTTCCTGGCTTTCCCCCTAGAAGTCTTATCACAGGGGAAGAGAGGGGGGAAAATGAGGCTAATTGAGAGCACTGAAGTGCACATTGCAAAGCAAGCATGTGGCCAAAGACAGAAATATTTGCAGGGAGGTGGAAATGTGGGAGGGATTTCCCTTTTCATTTCATCCAAGCCATTTCTAAACCATTTCCCCTGAGCTGAGCAATAAAGTCTGCTCTTACATGTGCAGCACAGCATAAGGCAGAAATGAAGCAAGAGAATCCAAAGGTGAATGGAGGTTCTCTACCACTTCTAAGGAGAGGAGGGACTTTGAATGTTTCTCTGGTTTTTTGATTGCCTTTGTGGTCTCTTACAGCTCTATGATTCTATGATCATTATTTTAAACTCACTTTTGTAAGCACAAAATCACACCCCAGGGAGCAGGCAGGGCTCAAACCTTTATCTCTGGTGAATTAGACTTTTACTTGCAGGGCATTTTTCTTTTCATAGGAAGTCATCCCAAAATATTCCTTTCACCTGTGTGTAGTAGTGATGTAATTCTGAGTAGGGATGTAATTCTTCATTTAGTTCCTTCTTGAACGAAACAAAGAGGAATTGTAGCAATTTCCTTCTTGCTGGAAAAAAAAAAATTAAAACCCATACACTTTTCAAAGCCTATTCACAATTTGGGACTTATTCTGTGCAAAATTCGTGCACGGTTGTTTACACTGAAAACAGCATTTTCTGCACAGGAACTAATATTCCTGTGTAGAGATATTGTCTAGAATCCTGAATCAGCTATTTAGTTAGGTATCTTCATTGGTAACTACTCCTCATTCATGATCACTACATAGTCACGGTTGCAACACTATTGGAAAGATCATAACTCCCTCCCTACTTTATGGGTCATCACCTGCATGGGGAGAAGGAAGTCCATTCTGCTGGTGATTTGAGCATGGGTGAATGCTGTTTCCTTAAGTTTGGGGGTGGGAGTTGGGCCAGGAAACTTTACTTAGTTAAGCATACTTAACTAAGAAGAGGTTACTTAGGTACCTGATACAAGTTTCCAGTCATTATTTCCTGTGCCAGAAATGCTGTTTTCTGTGCAAATCAACTGCATTCAAATTGTGCACAGAATAAACCCACTAGTTATGGCATTTTCTGCACAATAAACAATATTTCTGTATAGAAATATCAATTTCTGTGCAGAAAATGCTGTTTCCTGCACAGAACAGCCATGTGCAAATTTTGCACAGAATAAGACTTGAAGTGCAACGATTCTTGCCAGGCCAGGATTTAGGGTTCCTCGAAACTCAAAAAAATGGGGATTTTTAAAAACATCCTCGTTTTTTAAAAACATTTTTCAAATGTTTTAAAATCTTTACATCCCTGCTCCTGCTCCTTCTCCCACTGCCCTTTTACACATACTTATTTAGTGGGCTTTTTCTCCTCTACTATAAAAAAGCAGTCAGATCCCATCCTCTCTATAAAATAGATGGCATAAATGGTTCTTATGAATCAGACCGTGGTATATTTCTCTTTTAATATGACCAGGATTGAATCTCAGACAAATACCAAAACACATTTTCTACTTTATTTTTTACCATGTTTTGAAGAAAGTTCACATCAGATTCCTCTCAAAACAGCCACCTCCTCCAACAAGTCAAGGTTAAGCATAAAAGAAGGACATTTTATGGAGGTGCTGAGGTACAAGTAGTTGCCTAAATACCCTGAAGGCACTAGATCCTGTCTGATCCCAAAGGCTAGGCAGGAACAGTACTGGTCAGTACTTGGAAGGGAGCCCGTCTCAGAACACTAGGTGCTGCAAGCTTTATTTCAGAGGAAAGCAGTGGCAAAGCATTCTGAATATTCATTGCCTCTCCTCCTCTCTCTTCCTCCCACTTTCCCCCTTTATCCTTAGCTTGCTTCAGTTGTTGCAAACTGAGTTCAAAGTACAAAAGTAGTTTCACTCAAGGCAGCAGGGGTGAGAGGAGAGAAGGGGGCAAGATCTTGACCTTTCCAGTAGGCTCAGGCAAAAGGCAGTTGTAGCAGTGGCTCCCGGCTTGTGCGTTCTTCCTCTTTAACAACTTTTGCCATTTTGACCACATACTAATATTTTTCTTGGCCACACACGTCCTCTTCTCATCTGTGAAATGTCGAAGAGTAGAATAACAGAAACATAGAGTTGGAACACAATGGCTATCTAGTCCAAGCCCCTGCCAAGCAGGAATGAAACACGCCTATAGATTCATAGAATCACACCTATAGAGTCATAGAATTCCACAGGATTGCAGAAACAGCAGACACATTTGCAGATATGCATTCGGTTGCACAATGTTGGTGTACTGCAACCGCCGCTTAGCTACAGGAGTGTGGATTTACAGCAGGCAAGCACAAGGCAATGTCTCAGCTTAGATCTCTTAACCAGCAAGTCCAGTGGTGGTGGGGCTCTGGGGATTGTAATCCAAAAAACTAACTTCCTCAATCTCTGGATGGTTTCACATACTGACCTAACTCGACCAGACACATTCATTGGTTTATAGGTCCCTGATGACTCTATATTGACTAATGCAGTTGTAAACACAAGAGACTGAAAGCCTCCTATGTTGCTCAGTGATACAGAGGTTGTGAGGGTGACTGTACATTCTGGTGGAATCGATGGCTTTCTTAGTAAAGGTCAGGGGCGAATTGCTTTCCTGTTGCATTTTTTTTTCATGCCAATGCACCAAACATTGCCGCTTCAGATACCCTTAAATTTTGCTGTTCGCTCCCTCTCTACTGTTCACATACTGAGCAACGGGATGAAGGCTGCTTTCTCATTGATCTTTGCAAGCGAAAATGAAGAGGGAAGGGGGGAAATCTATTCTGGTGATTCCATCGATGGAACTACTGGTGCAGAAGGTCACTTAAAGCATTAGCAACTGCTCTGCAGCCCTGAAGTCTTTGTGGGGAGTTGGCAGAAGCTGAGAAAGACTGACAGTAGTGTGCATATGTGTGTGTGTTAAAGGATTGATAATGGAACATGCTTTTGGATGAAATACATGGTGAAATGCTGGGGTGAAAGTGGGAAATGAGAACTTCTGCATATATCATAAAAACATTTTTTTTCCCTCATCAGCAAAAGGAAACCTTTCTTTTCTTCTTTGGTTCATTTCTGTACATCAAAACCAATGCTTTAATCATTTACATTCCTTCCAATAATTCATTTTATGAGCTAGATCTAAAATTATTCCCAGTTAGAGCAGACCCAAACAGCCAGTACTGGTTTGAATGTTAGACTATTATGACTACAGAGATCAGGGTTCAAATTCTTGCTCTGCCATGGAAAACTCACTCTGTGACCTTGGACAAGTCACAATTGCTCAGCCTCAGAGGAAGGCAAAGGCAACCTATCTCTGAAAAAGTCTTGCCAAAAGAACGTTGTGATATGTTTGCCTGAGGGTTACCATAAGTCAGAAATGCCTTGAAGGCATCCAACAACTACAAGAGTAGATACATTGAAATGAAGTTCATCAGCACTTTTAGAAGTCAATGTGTCTGCATTAGCTATGGTTAATGCTGGATTTAGACTTCTGTCTCTCATCCCTGCCCTACCAGTCATGGTGGGTTATCATCATGTCAAGGTTACAATAAATCTGCTCTGGGTTTTATTCCAGATTTTAAAAGAGCTTTTCAAGGTGTTGAACTTATTTTGGAAATAGAGTTCAGCACCTTAGATAGTTCCTTTCAAACCTGGAATAAATCCTAAATGGATTCACTGTACCAGTAACATGGACACTGGTGAGTGCCACTGTGATCCACATCTCAGAATTGGCAATGGTAATGTTACCTGAAATGTTTCTATTGGGCATAATGACTAAAGAATTGGACAGTAAATAAGAACCACTTCTTCAGTATCTGACTAATGCAGCAAAAATATTTTCTCAAATTCAGAAATGGACTGAAGCACTGTTGATGGCACAATGGATTGTTAAGGTTGCAGACCTCTCCCAAATGGCCAAATTCTAAAGGAGAAGCCAACTGAAGACTTTTTATTAGAAATCCATTTATTGATTTTTTGAGCAATAAGAAATATAACCATGCATTATTTATTTAGCTGGACCTGTAATGGCAGAATAATATTTTTTTCTTTTATTTTTTCTTTTATTTTTATTTTTCATTACATTTAGGATTAGGAGGGTGAGAGTCCTACTGTGTTTCAGTTATGTGTCCCTCCCCATTGTTTTTCTTTCCTCTTCTTTTTTTTCTTTATGTCTTTTCTTTCTCACGATGTATATTACTTTGTTCGTGAATTAGATTTTAATTGAAGAAATAATAAGATAATAAAAAATAAGTTCTGAAAAATCAAATCATGCGTTGAATTTGCATGACAGTATCGTGAATATCACCTGCTCTGGGTGCTGGATAAGAAACTTGAAATCCTGACGATAAATGTCAGTAGATAACACCATTCTTCAGACTTAGATTCCAAGTTCAGACCTTGACACTCAGTCCTAGAGTTTAAAATGTTAATCTCAACATCCAAAGTGTCATCATTTTGAATTTGAGAGTGATGGACTTTGCCAAATGGTAAACCTGTCTGAATTTTAATACAGTTCAAACAGACAAGCTAATGTTCTCCTCAGGGTTCATAAGTGACCCTTTTCAGTGAGAAATCGATACTAAAAATCTTCCTAGTCTCTGAAAAATCTGATAAAACCATTCTTTCTTCAGTGCATATCTGTTGCTTTCTACTGCCCAACTTGTAATTGCTTTTGCAACATTTGTAAACGCCGTTGGTGTGGAAGGGAAGCCTTCTTGTTTGACTACAGGATCCTGGGCAGTTAGAGATTGTGTAATATTATATCCATACACCACGTATTGAACCATATTTGCTACATGAAGCTAATTGTGAGGGCAATAGACTTCTGCATCCTTCAGACGGAGGAGCTTTTTTCAGCAGGTGAAAGTTTCCAGAAAAAGACCCCCTGTATTTCAGCTCACCTCTGTTTCTGAAGAACACTAGCATCAGCTAGGAGGTGGGAGAAGATGCTCCATCACTGCCATCCCATCATTGCTGTCACTGTGCCTCCTCTACCTCCCCTCACATCCAAGCCTTCACTTCATACTTTCCTTTGTGGCCCACCTTGCCTCTCGACAGCAGTACCAGCACAACTAACATCTCCATGCTCTATGTGTAAATCAACATAGGTCAAAGTAAAGGGCTGGCACCTCTTTGGACAAATCGCTGCTGCTATGGGGCAATGAGAAAGGCAGGGAGGTGAGACAGTGGCAATGGGTGATTGGGGAAGGAGGAAACAGCAGTGGGTCTCTAATGGTGGATGACAGAATTCACTGTTTCCAGACCAAAACTGTCTGAGGCAGTTGCCTCATTCTGCCCCCTGAGGGAGCCAGCTCTGATGACCAGTAGCTATGAGTTGTTATTAACTATAAAACCGCTAACCATTCGGCAACTTTGGGCTGTCTTTGATGGTGAACTCTATTAAAGAGACTGCTCCAAGCAATTAACCTTCTTGGCCCCCTACATTCTATTTTGTGTGCTGGGATGTGGGGTCAGAAAAATGATTGGTCCTTGTCTTCTTCTTCTGAAGGCATTCCACCACCTAGTCTACCAGGAGGCAAGTCTGTCTAAAAATACCACCTAATAAAAGCAATATAGGAAAAGAAAGTTGATCTCTTTTAAAGGAAATGAACTAAAGCCTATGGTCTGTTCTGTGACCCTTGATATTTCTGGGTGCAACCGGATGGAAGCAAAAGTGAGTGACTGGTATTATCAAACATGCCAAAGCTGTGCAGAAACATTAAACAAACACACTTCAGTCCCAGTGCTTTCATCCAGCATTGTCTAACCTTTTTGTCTGTTTGTCCTCTGAGGTTTGGCTAATAAAGAGACTGGAGTTTTTTTCTTCTAAGACACATATACCTCTGTTCAGAAAGCCTCAAACTTTCCAGCATGTACCCTATCTATTAGAGTGGACTTACAAAAGTACCCTGATGGAGAGAAAGCCCACACCATAGGAAATTCATCTTATTGCAAAGCCCACCTTTTCAGATGGCAGGCAGATGATCAAGGAATCCCATTGTTGTTGGTGTTAACTGCTGTCAAGCTGACTTTGACTTGAGGTGACCCTATGTATGAGAGATCTCCAAGACTCCCTATTATCAACAGCCCTGCTCAGGTCTTACAGACTCAAGACCTTGACTTCCTTGACTGAGTCTATCAATCAGTGTGGTCTTCCTCTTTTCCTACTGACTTGTAACTTCTTCTTCCTCTATACTGTGGCTTTCCTCTTTCCCTACTGCCTTCTAACTTACCAAACGTTCTTTTCTTTTCCAGTGTGTCATATCTTCTCATGATATGTCCAAAGTATGATGGTCTCAATTTAGTCCTTTTGCCTTTCGGGGAAAGTTCAGGCTCAATTTGCCGTAAGATACAATCATTTGTCTTTTTTAAACAGCCGACAGTGTTTGCAGAACTCTCTGCCAACACCCCATTTCAGATGAGTTGATTCTCTTCTATAAGCGTTCTTCACTGTCCAGCTTCCAAAACCATATATAGAAATCAGAAATATTATGGCATAGATAAGCCTGATCTTGGTATTAAATGATATATCTTTACACTCAAAGATCTTCTTTTATAGCTGCCCTTCCAAGTCCTAGTCTTCTGATTTCTTGATTGCGTCTCCATTTTGATTAACGATGGAGCCAAGGTATGGATAAAGTTCAACTATTCCAATATCTTTGTCAACTGCTTTAAAGTTACGTAAATCATCTGTGGTCATTATTTTTGTTTTCTTAATGTTCAGCTGCAACTTTGCTTTTGTACTTTCTGCCTTAATTTTCCTCAACAGCTGTTACAAGTCTTTGCTGCTGTCTGCTATGGGAATCCCATACTCATACGCATTTGTTGCTGCCCCCTGCCTCCAGTTACCTGAGAACAATTCATACCAGTCAAAATCAGCTCTGTAAAGCCAATATGCATAAAAGAAAAGAATGCTTTCAATACCTAGCATAGAAGAAACTTTTTTAAAAAAATCTATACATTCAGATACAGTTGGCTGTCCATATTTGTTGGTTTAACTTTTGAGGATTTGATTATTCATGGAGTTATTATTTATATAAAGTGAGTAAGCGCACAACACTAGATTTGACCAGTTGCTGTGCAGCAAAGCAGCCAGGACTTGAGCAAGAGGCAGATAATAACCCAATAACAACTGATAACAATCTGGTGGACTAACCTCTTGCCAGCAGAGAACAGATCCCTCACGAGCACAGTTCAACCCCCACCTCAAGTGCTTCCTTCCTGGGGGAAACCTTCCCTCTCAGCAGCTCTTGTCAGGCTACGCAGCCCTTTACAAACCTGCCTCTGGTCCTTCTCCTCCTCCTCCTCTACCAGCTGCTGCCTGGCCAGCTAATCCTCCACCTGGCACCGTGAACCCTCTCCTGAACCCTCCACATCCAAGGAAGAGGTGCCTAGATACATTCACATTTTTCCACTATTGCAGAGGTCCTGCACCCTTAACAACCACGAATGTGAAGGGCTGATTGTACAAACTTCTGTTCAACTTAAGAGTTAAATAAACATCCGTATTCAGAGGCACCTTAGCTGTAATATCCAGATGAAGCAACTATGGAGTATTCCACAGTAGTCTGCTGTCCAGAGCCTGCTCTACCATTATACAGGGCGAGGCAAACATCCTTCCTACCATTCCCTCTAGGCTGACCTGTAACCGCCCCCTGACAGAAGTTGAGAATGTTGTTCCACTACCATTACTGAGAAAAGATCCAAGAGCCAATTGTATTTGTATCCAATACATGGAGTGGGGACCCCATTTTTTGCCTCAGGCAGCAAGATGACTTGAGCTAGTCCTGTCACTATCCAAGCTGCATAATGGACTAGAAAGGGCCCGAGCACAGAAAGCAGTGTTCTTATGAAACAAAACTCCCCTAAATATGGAGAAGCGGAAACAGAATTGCATGGAAAAGGAAGTGAGGTAAACTCAAGGGCAGATGAATTCTGATGGATAGTGGTGACAGAATAGCAGCAAAAAAGATAGGCTGCTTCCCGCCCCCCCCATGTGCAGCGTTCTATATTAATTTTAATCTTGTCAAATCTATTAACACTTCTCTGTTTCTACATTACTATTTAAGTCAGTCACTTATGTCTGTTTCCATACACTGAAGATGTGCCTTGACCCAGAAAAAAACTCTTCTTATGGGGAAAAATGTGGCAATGTCTAAAGACATTCAGAGATACCAGATGGCCGCTCATGTTATTTTGAAAGAGAAGTAACGCTGAGGTGCCAGCCATGGGGGGTCATTGGTGCTCCAGAGCCTTCATTTGCAAATCAGCATCCTCGTTTCAGTAGGAGTTGTAATTGTTGCTATTGTAGGTGTTATTGTACTATTTCAGAATTCTATTATCAGGATGAAGCCCAGATTGCTAATTCCTCAGGAGTCAAATACATTGGTATAAAAATATTTACTTTGTGTTAAGATCTCCAAATGAGTGGCAAGGTCAGCAAAATAACAAATATATAACTATACAGATCACATGCAAATAACTCTAATTCAGTGTTGGTTGATGGCTTCAATGTTGGGGGAAGGGGGCGGAATCCAACCTGAGTTTTAGTCTGAACTTCAAAGATGCTACACAAGGTGCTGGACATTACTCACCCACTCCCAAATTTATTACCTTAAATAGATCATTTAAAGTTCAGGCTAAATCACAGGTACTTTTAGCAACCCCCCTCATATCACTTAACAGCTGTCATTCCATCAGGCTGCAGGTCTGTAGAAAAGTAGAGGAGCAGGGCTATTCCATCCCCTCTTCTGAGGGATCAGTGATGCTCTCCATCACTTAGCAGCTGCCCTCCCATCAGACTGCAGTTCAATGGGAAAGCAGAAGAGGAGACTTGTTCTTGCAGAAAGCAGATAACTGTGGTCCTTCCTCCACTGTGGTCTAGTGGAAGCCATTCCATCAGCTTACCTAAACTCTTTCCGTCTCAGCTGGTCCTTATAAGCATGGTAACTTCAAAAACTAGTTCCCAACCTTGTCCTTTTCCTTTTCCTTTCACATTGCTTCTCCCTTGGGTCTCACACTGGGGCAATGTCTCAAGGATTGACACCCTGCAAATATTCATGAGGCACATTGGGAGCATTTTGTGGTCAAAGATCAGGGCAGAATGAAGGAATGAGTTTGTTTGTTTGACTTTTACAGCACCTTTCCCCCAGGACTAAAGCCATTTCTGCACTAGACTTTTATAGCACAATGATTCCACTTGAAACATCCTATGGAATCCTGGGGTTTGCAGTTTCGGGAGGGGCCAGCTGGCCCCTCCTGAAACTGCAAACCCCAGGATTCCATAGGATGTTTCAAGTGGAATCATTGTGCTATAAAAGTCTAGTGCGGAAATGGCCCACGACTCAAGGCCCCTCCCAATGCAAACTCTGGCCATGGTTTATTAGATGGATACTCCTGAAGAGTAACTACATGTGGACTGGAACCTAGTGGGACTCATTGTTCTCCCTCCCTCCCTTGTATCAGGAGAGAGCAAATTTGGTGGGTCCAGGGGATAATTTTCTGCCCTAAGACCCTCTGGGGCCAAAGGGATTGCCAAAAATGCCACAAAAAAGGGGGAAAGAAACAAAGCTGAAAGTGTCCAGAGGTCCACTTCTAGTTTCGAAAAACAGGTTATTAAAAAAAAGTAATAAACAGGGCAGGGCAAAGCTGAAAGCTATTTAAAGTGTGAATTGATGTTCCTGGATGCTTCCAGGAACCCTTTCACACTATGTAATTATAATACTATGATTCCACTTTAATTACCATGGCTGCTTCCTATGATATCTTGGGATTTGTAGTTTAGTGAGGCATCAGAGCTCTCCGGCTGAGAATTCTTATATGCCCCTCTCTAAACTGCAAATCCCAGAATTCTACACTATGGAACTATGCCTGTTAAAGTGGAACCATAGTGCTATAACTGTGCAGAGTGAAAGGGCACCAGGAAATGCAGTTCACCCTCTCCTTGCCAGAAGTCCAGGGGAACTGGGCCATCAAGGCCATAAAGACAGACTTAGGCCCTGCATGTTGCTGATCCATGTCCTAAATGTTGCCTCACCTGAATGGAACAAAATGAGTACTATTCCCTTCTTTTCCATAAAATTCTGTGGGAAACAGAAAGTAAGTAGTTGAGATGGTGCTTGGCATCTCTCAGGCAATCCTTCAAAAAAAGTGTTGCATTTGTTCACAGAAATGATTGCTAATAATCAAGATGTTTCGTCTTCTATTTTATTAACATAATTGATATCGAGATTGACCTAAATCATGCAAATCATATACAAGGCTCTTTTTTCATCCTGTCCCTTCCTAATGATAATCACCTTTCGGAAAACGTTGGTTTTTGAAAGAGCAGATGAAAGATTAATATGGAAGAATGCAACCCTAGTGCAGACAACAATGAGTGGTGCCTCTGCTTTCGTGACTTGGGGAAATCTGATTTATTATGAACATTACGGTAAAGATTTTTTAAAAGCAGCAGAACTGGAGTGAGGTTAAACTTTTTCCCTATTAGCATTACATTTGTAATCACAACACATTATGATAAGACTAATAAATGTTACTTTGGGAGTAATGACATTGCCACCATGGCTCTCTTAACCAGAATGGCATTATAATTGTAGATCTTCTGCAAAGAGAAATGATTCTGTTTGTTCCAAGCCTTAGAAAGTCAATTCAGTGTTCAGTCCAGTTGAATATTTTGTTTTATCTAGCATCTCAGAACCAAGGCAGGATTAATAATTATTCTAAGTATGTTATAGAGTAGAAGTTCAGACAAATTGGATTTCCTGCTACAGTCTGATTATTTGATAGTGCCTCTTTGTGGAGTGGAAAGAGAAACAGTGGCCTGCCCTCAGCTCTACAGAATTTAAAATAATGGCAGTAAGTGCTCTGCTGTCCGTAGTTCAGCAAATTTCAGACTAATGTTACTGCAAAAGGTGGGTGATTCAGAGGTCTACCCACAATACCTGTGACTCTGTGAAACAGTGGAGAATTATTAGCTCAAAGGGGAAGCTTGCGAGAAGAGGGTAACCTTACAGGATCTTTTATACCTATGTATAGCAGTACTAATGCAGGGACACCAGTTGGAGATTAAAAGTATGCTTTATTGGGGAATATCACAATCATACACAAGAAGAAGCAGTCTCATGACTACACAAGGCTAAGGAGGGAAAGAAAGGAGAGAAAAATTTGATAGTGAGAGAAGAAGTATCCTGCATAGACATAGAAACATAGAAACATAGAAATGTAGAGTTGGAAGAGACCACACGGGCCATCCAGTCCAACCCCCTGCCATGCAGGAACACCCTCAAAGCACTCCCGACAGATGGCCATCCAGCCTCTGCTTAAAAACCTCCAAGGAAGGAGACTCCACCACACTCTGAGGCAGCAGATTCCACTGCCGGACAGCCCTGACCGTCAGGAAGTTCTTCCTGAGGTTCAGGTGGAATCTCCTTTCCTGCAGCTTGAATCCGTTGCTCCTTGTCCTGGTCTCTGGGGCGGCAGAAAACAAGCCCTCTCCCTCCTCTACATGGCAGAGAAGAGATGAAGCAATGTGGCTCCGACTAAGGGTCTGGGGGTAGTACAAGAGTGGGAATCAGAGCAGCAGAGTGATGGCCTACATCCAGAGTACTACAAGTTGTTTGGTTCAGAGTCGGGATTTAAATACTCTGTTTCTGCCCTGCGGGGGAAGATGTTAATGGCTCTTTGGCCAAACAGACAATGGGGTCCAGAACAAGCTAATGGCCTTAGCATTAGGTGACAAAGCACTGATGGGAATCGTGATAGCTCCTTAACAGCTGGACAGGTGAGGAAACAATGAAGAATTTTGGCGGAAAGAGGAAGTGGGTTAAAAATAATCAGTTGCTCTGTTGAGGCAGTTTCAGGTCCTATTGTTTCTGAAGGTTGAGTTGTTGAGGGGATATCTGCAAGCTCATTAACACCAGAGCTTCCTTGACTATGGCCTGGCCATGCTCTGAGGTCCCACCTGACCTACTTTTGCACATGTTCAGCCAGTCCTCTTTGTCAGCATGGCTTTTCAGATACAAAAATATATAATTTATATTTCATGCCAATTCATTGCCAATCATATCATGTCATGGAGTGAGGGTGTATGGCATGATAACAATCCCCTGCAAATGGAACTTCCTAGGCAAAGCCATGGAATTTCATTTTTCCAGGAAGGTGCTGTACACCCACAATCCATTTGGCTTAGAGGATAGGAGACAGAGGGTGATGAATAAGGACATATAGGAAGGGCGGTAAGGGTGAGAAGCCATGGCATGGTAACACTAAGGCCAAAATCCTACACATGCATGAGTTGTACTTTTTTTTTGGCCACTGTGCACTGAACATACTTCATTTTTTTTTTAAGAAATAATTTTATTAGTTTACTTCTAATACAAAAACAAAATATCAATACCAAATGACAAAGATAGGCACAACATAGACACAGTATTTTGTATCAGCTACTTGGTATACTTAACTAAGTAAGCTCTCCTGGCCTGGCCCCCTTAAACCTGATGGAAACTTCATTCACCCATGCTCCATTCACTGGCGGAATGGACCTCCATCTCCTCCTGCATCTGTTGCCCAGTATGGGGGTGGGGAGTTACTATCATGGCAATAGTACACAATTGTGACTAACTAGTGATAGTGAAAACAGAACAGTTACCTAGATTTGCTTATGTGTAACTCTTCCATATTGTCGTCATCCTATCCCCACCCCTACCCCCACAATCTATATAGAAAATCTCCTGATGCCAACACCTACCTCTGTACTTATTTTACCCCATCCTCTTTCTTACAAACAGGGCTGTTCTGTTCCAAACAGTTGAAGAGAGGCAGTGCCTGTCAAAGACATTTTTCTGCTTGAAGTTGGGCAGCAAATGGAATATCAAGGCTCAGAGGAAGATTTCACTTGAGGATGTCTAAAGCAGTCACGTAGGGACGGGGGGGGCGACGGGGGCAGTTTGCTGCCAGTGGCAATGATTTTGGGGCACCCCGGCTTGTAACCACACCCCCACGCCCCCTGGCCATGCTCTCACACACTGTGGCCACGCCCCCATGCTGTAACCCCACCCCTCCCCTCCCCCTCCACATACTCCAAGCTCCACCACCGGTCTAAAGACTTTTCACACTGGATAGTTATAGCACTATACTTCCATTTTAACTGGCATGGCTGCATCCTGTGGAATCCTGGGGTTTATAGTTTAGTGAGTCCCTGGAGCTCTCTCACTGAGAATTCTAAAGGCCTCTCTCTAAATTGCAGATCCCAGGACTCCACAGAATGGAACCACGGCTGTTAAAATGGCATCACAGCACTATAACTGGGTAGTGTGAAAGGGTCATAAGCTCTCAAGTCACAAAGATATGTGCTTAATTTCTCCTCCTTCCCACCCTAATTCTCTCTCTCTCACACACATGCACACTCAAGAAGGCTGAACATATGACGTAAGGCAGTCTAAGGCAGTCAAGTCAGGTACCACACACTGGGGACCAGCATCACCATCCAGCCAGCTGTTCCTCCTGAGCCACCCAGCTCAGCAATATCTGTTGGAAGATGCAGCCTCCTACAATGGCTTACTGTCTCAGGTGTGATGGATGGAGAATATTATCCCATCACCAACAGTGACGTAAGATTTAGCTGCAAGGTTCCATATGTAAACCAATGAGGGACCCCATCTTGCCCTTCTACTGAGGTAGCAAAATATCTTGGCAGCAAAATGTCCCTCCTCCATCCACATGTTTTAGTCTGTACAATTCAGGTTATACTGAAAACAACTGAGGCTTGCATTTTGTCTACATATAATTACTATCATTTCTCCTAGTGGTAGTTGGTGGCTTCCATATCACTGGAATCACGCTGCCTTTTAGTCTGAATTTTAAGAGAGCTATCAAAGGTGCAGGACCCTGTATCCAGAACAGATCTATCACCTCATACAGTGCCTTTAAAATTTGTACTGAAACTGAGACTGGACTCAGCATCCTAGTGACACAAAAACCATGAGACACCATTCCCTGCCTTTTCCCCTAGTACTGAAGAAATTTTAACTATCAGTACAAACCATGGTTGCATTATGGCAGTCTACCAAAGGTGGAGTAGGTAGAGAAAGAATTTTCAAAATAAGGTCTTGAGGCCAGAGGCCAGGATGCAATACATATTGGGAGAGGAGGAGCAGACATGATAGCCCACAGAAAATGCTTTGCTTTTGTTTTGAAAAGCCTTGCCTATAAAAAAAAAGTGAAAGCATACCCTTTGGATTTATTTATGCAATCCATTTCAGGATTGGTGGAGACACAACTCACCACAGAAAAAGTTTTCTTTTTGTTTTGAAAAGACTTGCCTATAAAACGAGACAGGAAAAGCATAGCCTTTGGATTTATTTATTTAGGTCGGATGTTTTTTCCCTCTTGGAGAGAAGTTGCTTTTAATGCAAGCGCTTCTGTGTTTCTGAGCAAAGAGGAGAGTGCCTCTGCCTGATTTCATTCCTGTTCGCAAGCCCATGAGCCTCCACGGAGGCAGAGGTTCTGGGCACAGTCCCCCAGCTGGACGGGGATTGGCTCCTGCTGCTTCCAGTTTGGAGCCTGCAGAGTCCTCCAAGGCGGCTTCTAGTTGCCCAGGGCTGTCCTTCTCGTGGAAGTAGGTTGCCATTTTAGCTCGAAGTAATTGATGGCCAATAGAGACTGGCTCTTTGTCAGTTCCAGTCCTTCAGACAAAGCCTGACATGCTGCCTGCAGAGAAAGCTACCTTTTCCCCGACAGGAAATCTCAACACGCTGCTCCCTTTGGACAAGTGATTGATTCTACTGTAATACTCTTAAATGGAAGCTGTATAAGGGAGAAAACTGACAAAGTCCTGAGATCAAAGAGACAAGATCTTTAGCAGTAATTGGGCCACCCTGTGTCAGGTGAATTCCTCTGCTTATGGGCCGAGCGCAAATGTCACATTAGGTGATGGTGACAGGGGAACCAAGGCAGACGCTTGTTTGGAGTACAGGTTTTTTAGCCACATGTCCTTGAAAGCACACACCGACCAAGAAGGGCCTGAAATCATTGCTTTTGACAGTAATGGTCATGGATCAGAATGACTAAAAGGCAGTGATGTGGCCTCTTTCCCTTGTGTGTCTAACAGGGATGTGCTTTGAAAAGCAAAGGGAGAGTTGGCACAGGGAAGCGAGGCCTAATCTGGGTATTGCCTCAGTGGCAGAGGAGCTGCTCTGTGAGGGTGTGTGGAGAGATTATTCCCAGGGCGCTGAGGTACCTTTAGAAACTCCAGATGACATAGGAAGGGCTACTGAAGTATAGAGTTACTACATTACAATCTGAACACCAGACAGTGGCCAGAATCCTGTTGGTGTCATATAGGTTATATCAGCTTGCTTACCTATGAAATTCCGCTTTGGGGGCACTATGCAATGGATGTACTCAGTTTGTGGTTGCAAAGTTCCACCATTCTAGCAATTTCATAAATCCTATTGTTCATTCCAACTAGAGCAGATCAGTTAGTTTTACCAACGTGTTCACTCACCATTCAATAATTGATTCAACAAGCCTAAACCGACTGGGCTACCCAGTCATGCAGTTGTACATTTTTGGATGGTGTGTAAGTATTCACCAGTGCCTTCAAATTACCACCTTATTTGTTGGGACTGCAGGAACAGGCAATGCACATTCCCCGTTGCACAATGGGATAATGATCAGCCACACTGGCAGATACACAGTAAGTTGCACAATGTTGGCATTCATCAGAAGGGTGGTATAGTACAACCACCATATAACTCCATAAGTACATGTTTCTACTATGCAGGCACAATGCAAGATCTTGGCCCTAAATCTTCTACCAAAGCAGGAGCTGAGTGAGACAGGGATCCACCTGCCCACTCCCTGTGCACTTAGGTCATCTAACCACAAGGCTGAACCAAACCATAATGTTCCCTGAAACAAATGATAAGATGGCACCCTTTGCCATTCCATGTATAAAAGCAATTTAGACTGTCAGTTGAACCATACTGTAAATCTAGTGGTAGGAAACCATCCTCCACCCCACCTGAGGGAAACTGGTTAGCTTACAGAGTGCATGGCAGGACATATGGCACACAAAACTCTGTGTTGCTACACCTTTCTCCTGCTCCACACCTAAGATTGCTTCCTTACTGTGCTTAACGGAAGAGCTGATTCTGTCTATCCACCCCTGCCTTCTCCTTTACAAAAACAAGTCCCCACTATGTTGCACATCTGGTGATGAAGATGGACAAGACTAAGGGGGGAATGGCTACAAGGAGCTATGAGTACAACCTATCATTTGTCCTGTTTGTGAGGTGAAGACCATACATGTGGCAAACTCTCATGCCAGCCAGCCTCTTCCATTTAATATGTTGGTGAAGGAACTAATTACACTGCTGTAGCTCTAACACTGATGAAGGAACAATAACACAGTACACTGGCAGAGGGAATCCTAAACTTCTGAGGTTTATTGGGTAGCTACCACTAGTGCAAATTAGGGCCTGATTGTTTCATGAAAAGAGTGGTGGGTTCATACTTCCCAGTGTATAGTTGCTATACTACTCCAGAATATTTGAAAGATGAGATCACATTAGATTGCTAGGATCACAGTAGTAGCAGTTGCCAGAATGGGGAAGGGGCACTGGCATAGATAGTACCCCCATGATCTCTCCATCCCATGTTCCAATCTATCCTTAAGATGTTGCTGAAGATGTTTGGGATACAGTCCATGGAGAAACTGCAATAATACTATATTAATCAGGCCAAAGGGTTCATTGCAGATGTGCCTTATACATATCCTGTAAGCAAAATTCAAGATGAATATTAAGTCCCACTACATCTTGGTAGTTGGAATTCATAACATGTGAAGGGAAACCTCTGCACACAGAAGCTGGGGCAGGAAGACAGATCTTGATGGGCTCCTGCAGAAGTTGTTGGGTTAACTCCTCTCAACCCCATGGTGAGAGCTGTAGTGAAAGACCATTTAAAAAAATACAAATTCCTTGCCTTTCCTGTAAGCCATTCCTCACACAGATCCACTGACATGTCACGCCACAAGTAATGTGTAGGTGCAGGCAGCACACAGTATGAAATTACTATCTACCCCTTCATCAATGAGTAGGACTTTCTGAGCATGCAGCCAGAAGCCGCCAGTAGATTCAATGGGAACATTTTGTTGGGGCTATCTAAGGTGCTGAACATTCTTCATCAAAAAACTTCAGCACTTTGGGTAGTTCCAGTAAATAACAGAGTGATTCCCATTGTCCATTCTCTGAAACTTGGTTGTTGGTGATAAAATGTTGAGGTATGAATACTAGTGAATGAACATGGTATAGTTATGGGGTTAAGAGACATATTGTACTTCTCAGCATCATACTTCTGGCCTTTCAGACAACTAACCAGACATAGCTATCAACAAAGGTAATGAGATAATTAGCACGGGTGCAAAGGTACAGCTGAATCTTAAGGAAAGAAAGATAAAGAAATCAAAGCCAAGAGGCAAATTTGTAGATCAGTGTCCCTGAGACTTGACCATTCAAGGCGCAGTATGATTACTGGCTGAGAATGTGGCTGGTCTTTTAATAAAACATGCCAGAAGACACTAGCTTGCATGGCTTTAAGCAGTCCTAAGAATAGGTGAGAATACAACAGGTGAAGTATAGAATCAAGGAATCATAGAAATGTAGAGTTGGAAGAGACCATACGGGCCATCCAGTCCAACCCCTGCCATGCAGGAACACCCTCAAAGCACTCCCGACAGATGGCCATCCAGCCTCTGCTTAAAAACCTCCAAAGAAGGAGACTCCACCACACTCCGAGGCAGCATATTCCACTGCCGGACAGCCCTGACCGTCAGGAAGTTCTTCCTGAGGTTCAGGTGGAATCTCCTTTCCTGCAGCTTGAATCCATTGCTCCTTGTCCTGGTCTCTGGAGCAGCAGAAAACAAGCCCACTCCCTCCTATACATGACATCTCTTCATATATTTAAACATGCCTATCATGTCCCCTCTCAACCTTCTCTTCTAAAGACTAAACATACCCAACTCTCTAAGTCCATCCTCATAGGGCATGGCTTTCAGGCCCCTCACCATTTTGGTTGTCCTTCTCTGGTCCTGCTCCAACTTGACCATGTCCTTCTTGAATTGGGGTGCCCAGAACTGGACGCAGTATTCAAGATGAGGTCTAACCAAAGCAGAGTACAGTGGTACCAGTATCTCTCTCGATCTAGACACCAAGAATTGCATTGGCTTTCTTGGCTGCCGCATCACACTGCTGACTCATGTTCAGCTTGTGGTCTATTAAGATTCCTAGATCCCTTTCACACGTACTGCTATCCAACCATATCTATCCAGTATAGCTATGGTTACAGAATTATACCTGTGCGAGCTGTACAATGTCTTCCACAGATGCCTGGTTAGAGCTGTGTATGTTTTCTCAACAGAAGAATGCAAATTCTGATATTCTGTAAGATGCTGCTCCCTTACACTGTACTATGAATACTATGTACTTTATATGTTTGAGTGATGTTCCTTATAAGGGACAATAGGCATTCTTTGCCCAAGAACATGCAAATGTTGTATGCAAAGATGGCTAGACTATGCAAAATAAAAATTCCTGTAAAATCAGGAATATATGCCTAAACTTGAAAGGTTGATGTGACATTATAAACTTCTGTTAACAGTATGCAGAAGCAATATATCTGGATGAAACTATATTTATGTGACATGAATGATCCTCCCCAAAAATGCAGAAATGTTGTTTTATGGGCTAATGAACAACATAATATGATATAAAGTTGTGTGTTTATTCTGCCTTTATAAATTTACTGAAATTCCAATCCTTAAAGTGAATGTTCGTGCTAATCTGCCTAATGAAGAATATTTTTTTATTTTTTATTTTTTGCCATAAAAAAAGTTTTATTAAATTCTTGTTTAGAACATTGACATACTACAACAACAAACCACAACAACAACAACAACCTACATATATTATACAATTGGACTATAAACTATACAGACAAACTGATATATATCTAATGTATGTTTTCTGTATATCTACATTCCCATTATTATCTATTATCTTTGTTACTTTAATCTTACATCTGTTAATATCTATTAATACAAATCATTAACAATTCATTAAGTTATTTAATTACTATAGCTTATACCTTGTACTTTGTACTATTTATATTACTGTTTATGCTATTCATTCGTGTCTATAGCCATTTTTCCTAGCTTCTATATGTACGTGTCAAAACATTTACATTGACAATGAACAAACAATTTGCCAACAATAAATAGTAAACAATAGACATTACAACAATTATTATGTCATAATTACTTACATACTTACTTTCATACTAACTCATCCTCCAGATGGCCCCGCCCGAAACTACAAATCCCAGGATTCCGTAGGATGTTGAAAGTGAAATCATAGCGCTATAACAGCCTAGTGTGGAAATGGCTCTAGTAATCTGCTGACACCCTTTCCTTTCCCATTCCCTCCTGTGTCTATCTAATCTTCTTTGCCATTCCTGTCGGTCCATAGTGCATACATTTTTACACTCCGTCTATTTACCAAATTGTGGCTGGTATTAACAGCTGACACCCTTAGCTACTGCTGAGGCACAGGCTTTCCAGCTGGGCCCACTGGCATTGATGCCGACACCTTTACAGCCCTCTTTCTACCCATTCTGGCCTCTTTTGGTAAGCACAGGGAAACTGCCTATTGTCCACCATTATTATATTCCTCATGATGCTGCAGAATGCTTCATGCACGGGGGAAAAAAAAGGGAAATGAGGATTCTAAGGCAAGACCACCAGGTAAGCCTGGATACAGGGGCATTGCCAACCAGGGAAGAATAGCTGTATGGCAAAGGTAGTGGCCTTGCATGAGGGGGATGGACTTTATTCCCCCTCTGTCTGCTTTCTCCCAAACTTTTACCTAAGTTCCTAAAACTGAGGCTGAGATCCTATATTTGTGGTGTAGCATCAATCTCCAGGGTTATGCATTGGCTGGGCTGAACAACCCTTGTGTTCAGTGGCAACACTGTACAACTGAATCAAGACACCAAATCTGCCACTAAATGCACAGCCTAATATGCATGCTTATCCATGTGCTAGCAGCATCTGCGCTCATACATATCCATGTGCAATATGCATGTGCTTCCACAGACAATGTGCATCCATGCATACCACATGCACAAAACTCTGCTTCCACAATCTTGAACTGAATGAGGCCACTCCACATTAGAAAAAAATCCAACAGCTGCTATCCATGCATCCATAAGACACCAACAGGGTTACAGCCAAAGAGCAAAAGCTGCCTCCTTTCAGAAGAGCCCAGTTGTTACGGTACTAGCTGAGTTACCATTCTGGATCTACTTTTTCTTTTTTTCTTTTCTTAATTTTTATTATATTCAAAATACATAAAAGCATATATTGACACTAATATGTATATCATTATTATAATTCTTCTATTCCCCCCTGCTTCCATATATCAAAGGTTTCCAGTTGAATCTATCTTCCCTTTATACATATCTTACCAAATATCAATATACTCAATCCACAGACATTTACAGATTTAGCCAGAGCATTACACTTTTCCATTCTCTTTCAAAATTTTGAACCGTTTTGTTCTTAAGGAAGCTTGCTAATTTTTCAGTCTCTTCCATATCTAACATTTTTATTTTCCATTCATCTAATTGAATATCTGTTTTATCTTTCCAATGTTGTTCGTATGTCAGCCGTGCTGCTATAATCAAATACAGTAATATCTTCTGTTGTTTTCTAATCTCCCAGTTCTGGCCTAATATATTCAATAAATAAAATTCTGATACCATTTCAAAATTAACTTTGGAAATTTTTTGAATTTCCTCATGAATTCCCTTCCAAAATTTCTTAGCCTTAGAACAACTCTATCACATATGAAAAAAAGTCCCCACCTTTTCCCCACATTTCCAGCACTTCGCATCTCCATTTTTGGTTATTTTTTGAAGTCTTTCTGGAATCATATACCAGCTATGTAACATTTTATAATAATTTTCTCTTAAATTTAAATTTGGAGTGAACTTTAAGTCCATTTTCCATACTTTTTCCCATGCCTCTAACTCGTTTGGACTCTGGACTTATATTTCCTGAAGGCTGATAATCCTATGGCCTCTTTAAAAAAGAAATGGTAGAATGTTCTTGTCACAGACAATGGAAGAGAGAGATAGCAAGATTTTACCTATATCCAGTGAAAATAAATTGGAAAGAGGCAAAATGAAGATTTATTGATCATGCAGAAAGACAATAGGCAGTCTCGATGTGGACGAATAATATTTGTGTATAGAACCCAAGCAAAATGTCATCAGTTTCTTACTTGGAGCACTCATGGCATGCACACTGTTGGGAAATGCCTGCCCAGGTGCTGCTTAGTCCTTTAAACCCACTTTTAAAATTGTTAACTACATGAAATGCAAAAGTTTCACAGCAATAATAGCAGCAGAAGCAATTTTGGACTTTAAAAATTACGTGCTGTTCTTGTTCCACAGCATAGAACATCATGGCTAATGCAGGTGTCCTGAAGAGTATCAGGTACACGGATGCTTGTTTTGTAGGATTTATAGCCAATGAAATCTCTGAGTTTTCTTTTAATTGCCTATTGGCAACATGCGGTCTCTGCTAAAAAGCATATTTTCTGTCAAGATTGCACTCATCATTTGGGCTAATTTTTCTTGGCCCTCCACCCATAAGAGCTGCATCGGGAAGGCAAACAGCAGCTTGTGGGTTTGGAAATGCCAGGCGGCTGAACAGGCTGAACAGGGGAAAAGAGAGAGAGAGGGAGGGAGGGAGGAAAGAAAGAGAGTGAAAGAGAAAAGGAGGAAGGGGAGGGGTTGGAGGGGAATCATGCTCCAGAGCTCTGCTTCAAGGCATTTGCATATGGTTTTTAAAAGACAGAATTCTGGTGTTCTGATTTACCCACCTATGTGGCAAAAGTTTAGGTGGTGGTCTCTGAAATGTGTCACTCTGGAACCCTATATGGCTTGTACATAATTCAAGCTCCAGCCTTGCAAGGGATCAATTGCAAAATTGTTTGCAAAGACAGCTTGCTTATACTGTCACCGAGCCAACGACAGAAGCTCACTGGGTATTTTTGTCTTGGCAACTGCCCATTCTGTTGTAAAGGTCTGTTCAGCTCTCGCCTCCCTTTCTTTCAGGTAATATTCAGGACTTGCATGCAAAGGAGAAGCAGGGAAGAGAAGGTCTCTTGTTACCCAGTAATATTACTTTGGGATGCTTTTTTTCTCCATGTCATATGGGGGAAATTACTCTTGGATTGAAAACAGGCAGTTTGTTGGTCCAAGAAAGGTCAGCTTGAACCCTAGGCTGACCAGAAAGGCGCACCTTCATAGTGACACCTTCCAGGTCAGTGGGGCCGTGAATCTGCTCCACATTTCACTCCAGCCTTTAAAAGGGTTATCCGAGGTGCTGAGGTCTATTCTGAAAACTGGTTCATCACCTTTGTGATAGTGTCTTTACAATGTGATATGACTAGATATTATCATATAGTTCTGAGCCAGCAGAATAATGGTTTGAGTGTTGGATGTGGACTCTAAGAGACCAGGGTTCAAATCCCTGCTCAGCCATGCGAATCTACTGTGTGGCCTTGGAGAAGTCACACTCTCTCTGCCTCAAAGGAAGGTAATGAGAAACCTCTGAATAAATCTTGCCAAAAAATTTTTTAAAAAATGGAAAGAAATAACAAAAGACTTGGAAAGTTGGACCTCCATGCGTTTGTCAATGATGGGGAAGATAGCTGCAATAAAGATGAACGTTTTGCCAAAAATGAACTTTTTGTTCCAAAATCTTCCTATAATAACGAACATGAAACCTTTCATACAATGGAAGAGAGAACTAACTAAGTTTATATGGCAAGGGAAAAAACCTAGGATAAAATGGAATACTATGACAGACTTAAAAAGTAGAGGAGGAATGGGACTACCAGACTTTCAAATATACTATAAGGCCGCGGCTTTTACGTGGATAAAAGACTGGGTAGACCTACAAGATACGAGAATGTTGGCACTGGAGGGAGCAGACCTGAGAATGGGGTGGCATGCCTACATGTTTTATGATAAAGCAAAAATAGATAAAGACTTCACACATCACTTTATCAGAAAATCGCTTCTGAAAATTTGGGAGCATTATAAAACTAAAAACATACGGCAGCTCCCCACCTGCGTCTCACCACAAGAGGCTTTTTTTGGCAGATGGACGGACACAGATAAATGGTTGCGATATGACGATAGAATTGAGAGATCAACATCCAACAACTTTAAGATTAAAACAAGAGAAAAACTAGAACAAGAGGGAATAACATTAAGTTGGTTTCCTTACAGACAGTTAGCAGAAAGTTTTCAGATGGATATAAAAACATATGGAATTGAACTTAAAGAGAAAACTGGAGTAATTAAATGGCTGTTCGAAAATCAGTCTCGTTTACTTGCCCAAATATATCAAGAAATACTACACCAGGAGAGGCAAGAAGAAACAGTAAAGGCAACAATGATTTCATGGGCACAAAATATCGGACATTCAATACAATTAGAGTCTTGGGAGCAGAGCTGGAAAAAAACACGGAAATTTACAGTAGCACAGAATTTGAAAGAGAACTATTACAAGCTATTTCACAGATGGTACACGACACCAGATAAATTAAAAAAGATTTGTAATACAGGTACTGGACAATGTTGGAAATGTCAGAACGAGGTCGGTACGGTATATCATATGTGGTGGACATGTCCTAAAGCTAAGAAATATTGGACTGAAATACATAACAAAATATGTGCATTAATGAAAGTACAGTTTGCTAAGTTACCGGAATTGTATTTCTTAAATATGACTGATGTATTAGAAGGTACTGGTATAAAGAAGTACTGGAGAATATTACTGTACATGATAACAACAGCTCATATTGAAAATGCAAAGATGTTGAAAACTCAGCAAATACCCACATTAGAACAATGGTGGGATACACTGACTGAAAACAAAAATGCTGATATGGTCTCTCAGAGATTAAAAGGGAAATCAGACGAAGAGATACAAAAAGAATGGCAAATTGTAATGGGTAATTGCTGGGTACCATCAGATGGAAATCTGTGATTCATGATTTAAGATAAATTATGAGGGGGCTACAGGATATATATCATGAAGCGGGAATATGGAGATGGAAATACAAGAATCAACAAGTAATAATAGCACTAAAATGTAGTACAATATTTTAAGCACGTTAAGAAATATTGATAATGAAATCTAGATCAGTGTGGAAGATCAGAAATATTTCAAATAAGTTGACAGTTTTAATTGTTTGTTTTATATCTGAATTTGAATAAAATGATTTAAAAAAAAAGAAAAAAATAAATCTTGTCAAAAAATTGATATATGTTTGCCATTATGTCAGAGTCAAGTTGGAAGCACATAGCAACAGCAATACTGATCTGCTATTCTGGTTTAGAGATCAGTTGCTTTCAGAGCCAAAATGCCTTCACCCATGCACAAGACGGAGACATTTTAGTAGGTTTCCAGAAGCCCTCCTAAAACAAATTTAGGAAGGAAATGAAAAGGAGGCACTTTATGCCCCTAAATCCAACCCAGTAAGGACTTGGCATGTCCAGTGGTCACAGACCACTAGCTGAATGATGAGTAGGAGATGAATAGGAAGGAGGATAAAATGTTAAGGAATAGAGGGCATCCTGAAAAGCAACAGTTCACCCTGCAGCATTTTGTTGCAGATGGCAATGGGGACAACCACAATGACGATCACCTACAATCTGATTAGCAATGTGATGTTAATGGAGGTCTTTAAACATGTGAAATGTAGCTGAATCTGAAACAGGGATTGAAAAAAAAAACCCCACTATTACTCATTTCTTGGACAAAAGGAAATGGTTTTGTCAATGTCAAGAAACCTATTCAGGAGGAATAATACAGCGGTAAGAATTATGCACATTCCAAGCCTGGTATTTGCACATCTTGAAGTGTGTAGGGAAACTATTCTGCGAAGAAATACATGTGGGGTTGTTTTGCATGAGAATTGTGGATATCTGTACAAAAAGCACGGTTTCCAGACAGACAGTTATGTTTCTGTGCAAGCTTGCTGTTTTCTATGCAAAAAACCAGCCATCTTGCACAACAAAAATCTTAGACTCAAAGATCTTGAGTAAAATCTTTGCAACCACACACACACACATGCACGATTTAGTTGTACAAGACTACTGTTTTCTCTGCAAGATTTTTCCTGTGAAAGTTTGATAGTGGTTTTGCATAGAAAACAGCAACCTGTCACCCTACCTGTTTGCCTGGAAACAGTGCTTTTGTGGAAGCTAACCCTACCCCCAAATTCTCCTGCAAAAATGCCCCACATGTATTTCTGTGCACAATAATTTCCTGATACACATCAGGCCTGTGGGCATACCTGGTGAGAACTGCACAGAAATATTTGTTTTCTCTGCAGTGGGGAGAAAATTGTGGAAATTATTCATTCACTTTTGCAAGAATGAAATACTCAAATGCTTACATAACTGGAGCACATGGAGTGGGCAATGATATGGAGAAAAGAACATTTGATTGCTGTTGTTTTTGGTGCAGCTATCATTATCATCATCCTCATCATCCTCATCCTCATCCTGGCACTTGCTTTTTAATATGCCAATTTGGGCTTGTCAAGAAGTTGCTTCTGAGACTAGAAAAAAAAAAGTCAAAATCTTTCCAACATTGATTAGCATTCATTTTTAAAATCATGCTAAAGTGTTTGTTAGGATTTGCCTGCTTGTCTCCATATGCCTCTTTTCAACTCCATGTGCTGTCAAAAAGGGAGGAGGTAGTGTTTATGTGTGGTAAAATAAAAACGAAATGAATTAACTCTGGTTATTGTAGTGGTGACCATAGGGAGGGAAAGGGAGGAACCTTTCTTCCCCAGATCACTGTCCATAAAATTAAGAGATAGCCCCCTAAAGGGACCAGATCTCCTCTGGTCTTGGAAGCTAAGCAGGGTCAGCCCTGGTTAGTACCAGGATGGGAGATCACCAATGAACAGCAGGTGCTGTAGGCTGTGGCCATTTCCACACTAGACTATTATAGTGCTATTATTCCACTTTCAACATCCTATGGAATCCTGGGGTTTGCTGTTTAGGGAGGGGACCTCGAGAAACCCCAGGATTCCATAGGATGTTGAAAGTGGAATAATAGCACTATAGTAGTCTAGTGCGGAAATGGCCACAGCCTCCTACACATAACCTATTGTGGGTTCCTAAAGTGGCTTACTGTCTCAGGTGTGATGGATAGAGAACATTATCCCATCAGAAACAGTGGAATAAGATTTAACTGTAGGATTCTATATGTAAACCACAGAGGGGCACAATCTTGCCCTTTCTCTCAAGCAGCAAAATATCTTGGCAGCAAAATGTCCCTCCTCCCATCCACAGCTTTTAGATGATACATTATGCCGGGAATCAGATTAGAATCAGGTTCTGCTACAAAGATTTAGATGGAACCCAGAACGTGGAGTGGTATAAATTCTGCACATAGAGCCAATGCCAAACAGACCCATGATAGTGGTAGCCCTCCTTTGAACTCCATCCAGTTCCCCAGCATATTTCACCTGACACTTCACCCAGCTTCATCTTTTCCCTCTGCCATGCACACACTCGAATGCACACTTTTCATAAACCAGAGAAGCTTGGCACCATATTGCACCCATTTCCTGAATGGATTTATAATCCATCCAATACGGTACTTTTTGAACGTGTTACAAAAAGGACAGATTTACAGGAGACAATCTGCCTTCATGACGATTGCATATTGTGGCATTTCTAGTCCATATGGATCAGAAAGACTTGGATTGCAGGCATTTGACCTTCAAAATCATGCAAATGTGAAACCAGACTTCCACTTTTTACAGCTGGAGAAGTCACAGTTTGACTTCCTCATCTTGGCTGAGAAGCCTTGATTAAAATACAGTTTGACTTCGGAAATCAGCGAGTGATATTCCCTCCCCTTTTTATTTGCAGTGGCTTTTTCTTGTCTTTTCTTTCTTTCTTTCTTTCTTTTTTTTTGGAAGCCTGGTACTTGGTTGGGTTGCCCTCCCCTTTGCTTCACCCCTTCTGGCTAAGCTTCACTCATTAACACCTATGACTCGAGTGCTGATCATTTAAGAGCTAAGTTGCTAATTTAGAGCCACAGGGCGAGATATAAGCAAGACTTGAAACCTTTTTGCTCATGCCAGAGTTAATCTCAAGTAATAACTCCTGAAAGTCTCTGAAAAGGTCTGAGTACAGCTTCTGTCAGCCACATTAAGGAACTGGACATTTTCACACTAAAAAACCTTGATTGTGCCACAACTCATCAGGACGACTCCGATGGGGAATTGATACATCTTGCTTTAATGTAAAATAATTCCATGGGCTCCTCAAAACGGATTGTAGATTTTGTTGGCACAAAGAGATTGAGGGAGGGAGGGAGGGAAGGAGAAAAATGGAATATTAGGTAGGAGAAAGGCTGGTCAGAATTCAAACCAGGAGACCCCTGGTTAGTACAATGATGTTCCTTGCAGTGTCACTCAGGACCATAAGATGGAAGAAAGGAAGTAGCATTGGATCTCAGCAAGGCCCCACTCCTGAAATGGCTCATTGGTTTCTTCTTGACTAACCTGACTATAATACCGCTAGGGAAAGCTTTGACTTTAGTATTTAGTGTGGAAAGGACTCTTGCTTTCCTTGTGTTACCCCATTCTTTCTCCAAGTATATTTGTCAGTGCATCTGATGTTTCAGAACAGGTTGCACCAGTCAGAAATAAAGATGAGAACCCTATCTTTTCTCTCCAAGAAGAGAAAAGAGCAGGATCATAACCTCACTCTGACATAATTAAGTCCAGTGCCACCTAGTGACTAAACCACAGAATGATGCTATCCACCAGAGCTTGCTTTTCGAGGCTACAACTCCTAGAACATCTCAGCTAGCATAGCCAATGGGGGTTGTAGTCTAAAAAGTATCTTTTCCGGGCTCTGCTATCCAAATACCTTCTGTTGTTGTTCCCGTTTATTGTCTTTATTCCTCCTCCACACCTCTTGCTAGGTATGTCAGCTTCCCCGTCTGCTCTACTCTCCTACTGGCTGTTCCACATTCCATTCTATTCTCCTCCTAGGGTGGATTTCTTCCACTGAGATTGTTACTTGCAGCAAACCCTGCCTCTTGTTTGTTTGCTCTAATCTCTAGTCCTGATGGGACTCACATGTCAACTCCTACATAATGGGCAGCCTATGGCCCAGCACTGGAGAAGAACATCTTGGCTTATTACATTCTTCCTCACAAGAATGAAAAGTTTTCTCTCTGCCAGGTAACATTTATGAGAGCTCTTACAGCTTTTACAGTGACTTTTCACATACTTTTGTGAAAACTGTGCCTGCATTTTACATTTACATTGTGCAAAAATGTGCAAAACATCCTAGCATCCTGCTAGGCAATTCTGATGTCATAAGTTAGATTTGTGACCTCATAACTATTTTGGATTTACGTTTATGATGGTGGCACTATTACCATGACTACAAATGCCCCTACAACTGTCTTTAAAAGTCCGGCGGCTATGCCAAGTGAAGGAGTACTGTGATGCCGACAAGTAGGGCGTTGCCACCAGTGAGCGGATGTGTAACAAGAAGGTGCAACAGGACCCCACAGATATCTCTGTTACTGTTTGTTGCACAACTGCTAGCTGGCAAGAGAGAGCTAGGTACACCATCCTCCAGCACCCCCCTCATGAGCACCACAGAACTCCTTCATTTGCAATATCTGCCTGGCTTTAAAGGTGGGTTTTAGGGAGTAGAACTGGGATGTGGAAACAGCTATAACATCATAGCTACAAGTGCCATGCAGGACCTCAACCAACATTTTTGCACAGAAACCACTGTATGTTCATTATTTTCTATGCCAAATGTAGTTTCTTTCACAATGCCACCCTAGTGAAATGGCTTTTAAAGCAAACAAACAAAAGCGATTTAGCAAGAAAAATTCCAAATGCAAAATTCTCAGTAATTGCTCATTTTCTTGATATGTCACATACTGGGGCAAAAAAAAAAAGCCATTTGTCAAGAAGCAGAAGCAACATACTCACATATTCTGGTTGCCAGTAGGCTGGCCTTCCTGGGGAGAAATTGAGATTTCTTCTATGGGGGAGGGGCTCTGAAGTGTATGTTGTATTTTATCTGATTTGATTTCACTTTATACTTGTGTTATCTGACGTTAGGTGTTTCGAGAGAATATACTTGATTTTGCATGCACATAAACACTGCTGTATACTTCAACACACTGAAGTTCTCATTGGAATCAGAAAATGGCTGACAGCTCTCTCTTTTTGAAACGTATGTTACTGCCCTGGCTAGTCCGAGCTTCGGGGATATTAAAAGGTATCCTCTTGATATCATAATTCGGCTTCACTTCTCTATACCCTTTCACGTGCTTGCGAGGCCACTGGACAAGCACGTAAACAAGCTGGGCTGTTAATTGCCGTAATATTCAAGCAACAATACAGGCAGGCCAGAAATAGCTGACTCACTGCTTTAGGAGACCTCCAGGCAAGTACTCTAATCAGGTATGCACACAACCTACAAAAGAGCCTCTGCCCTGCGCTGGCAGCTTGATGGGTAACCTATACAATACCCAAGTACTCTGCATTTGCATACGGGCTACTCTATTGAGAATCTCTACGATAACTCAATCATTCAGATTCTGACCTTTCGGAGGCTTTGTCTCCAACTCCAAATCTATTGTTTTCCTCCAAGTACGGCGTAGCCTGCAGTCACATTCTCCTTATAAAAACCCTTGATTCCGAGACCTTCCTGGGATCGCTCCCGAGTTTCATCCGGCCTTGCTGCCGCTTTGCTTGGCGAGCCTCCCCTCAGCTCCACGTGCTGAGCTACATCGCACCCCAGCCTCGCTCTCCATTTTTCCGGGCTTCAGGACAGGTGAAGTATCACCCAAACCAGCAATCCCTCTAAAAATCCCTCTATACCACTCCAACCTTTATTTTCCTTAGTTATCTTGTGTGAATGTGTCGCATACACTGTTTTGCTTGTGTTTAATAAAACATCATTTATTGTTTGAACTTTTGTGTGCTCCTTGACGCAACCCGACCCCTTAGACATAGGGTTCAAGATCTCACTACGTTACCCTGCCTCTTGTAATGCTAAGCAGTGCTCTAAGCTAATTTTCCCCATCTTGAGTTGAGCACGTTTTGGTGTCCCTCCCGGGACCCCCAGTATACAGGGTAACACCTAGTAGACACTTTTTTAAAAATGCTAGTACATCAGGGTTAAGTCTTTCTTCAAGTGACTTGTTTCTTTTTGTAAAGATCATCATATATTCTCACTGGCCATGATCATCCATCAGGGTACGGCCTGAGGTACTGCCATGGCTATTTACTAGCTGTGGAGACAGGAGGGAGAGTAATAGTGACCAGGTAGCACCCAGCTGCAGTTCTGCAGCTAGAGAAAGCTCATTTCTGCACTACACTGTTATTTTGCTATTATTCGACTTTTAACATCCCATGGAATTCTGGGGTTTGTAGTTTACTGAGGCCAAAGCTCTCTGGCTGAGAATTCTAAATGCCCCTCCTTAAACTGCAAACCCCAGGATTCCATAGGATGTTGAAGCACTATAACAGGGTAGTGCGGAAATGGCCAAAGATTAATTGAGCAAATGGAAGCCAGAATGAGTGTTGCCTAGTTGCCCCTCATTTTCTTTCCACTTTGGCCAGTAAACATCCATGACAGTGCCCTTGGGGCTTGAAAGTTGCTTGGCAGTGTGTGTTTGGACATTGTAAAAGGAATGGAACAAATACCTTCTTGGCCAGTCTCCTAAAAAGACAAACATTTTCAAAATCACAAGCACCACATGCGTATCAACAACAGGATTCTAGCTATAGTTTTTGAAAATACATTCTACTGGTCAAAGAAGAAAAAAAAACATAGATGGCTTTCGGAACTAGGCTGCTAAATGCGAATGGAAAATCGAGATGTCATTCTTTATGGTTTCTGGAAGCTCTCAAGATCCTTCCTTCTCCTCTGAGACTCCAAGAGGGGAAAGACGGCTGGAGCAGCTGTCAGCATCTCCATGAACAGAGCCTGCCAAAACCAGGAGGAGAATTGCAGACATGCAAAGTGCAAATATGCTAAAGCTGTCATAGTAAAATATTTGTAAAGGGGGGAGGAAAGGAAAAGGAAAGAGGGGGAGGTAGTGGTGGTATTGGAAAAATGAAGGGGTGGAATTGCTTTGTCCAAGTGGTCACACTTTGTGCCTGGCTAAATCTGATGTGCCACACAACCCTTGGGAAACACCTTACAAGCCACAGGCAATATTTTTCAGCACTAACAGCAAGAATCCAGTGCTTGCGGAAAAGCTTTTGTTTACATTAGCTCCCTATGGTTCAGCTCAGCTGGTGGAAACAAATGACTATAGTCTTGCTGTATTGGTCTTGTTAAAGGCAGCACCCTTGATGCAAGGTTCAGTCTATGTCACTGCTCCGGTAAGCATGGCAGATCCTGACTCTAGTTTAGAATAGACTGGATTAGTCTAACTTTGACTAGATCCAATAGAGAGGTAGCATGGCATAAATATCTACCTGTGGAGTTTTGAAGGGCTTGTGCTGGGCAGCTTTTATACAGAATTGCACTGATATGCAACCAGTTGCATATCTGGAACCAAGCTGATGCACGATGCAAAAGACTACTGTGATTTTGACATTTGTGCTAGGAAATTCAATTATGCAGTGGCTTAAAATGCAAAACCACTTGCCCAGTGGTCACGCCAGCAGAACAGGATTATTGTTGTTGTGCGCTTTCAAGTTTTTTCCAGCTTATAATGACCCCAAGATGAACCTATCATGGGGTTTTATTGCCAAGATTTGTTCAGAGGACCTTCCTCTGAGGCTGACAGAGTGTGACTTACCCAAGACCACGCAGTGGTTTCCATGGCTGGTGGGGATTTGAACCCTGATCTCCTGAGTCCAGTGGTCTAACCACTACACCACATTGGCTCTCATGCCCCCATTTTATCACAGCAACAACAGCAGCAACAAAACCCAGTGGCATGAAGGAACATGGACCTGAATATATGTCTCTGGCTTGATTCCAACCCTGTTCTATAACCCTATGTATGTAGTGGTGTACCAAAACCAGGTTGATACATAGGGGTTTCCAAATCTTGATACTTGATCTCTCTTCTCCAGTCCTGAGGGTGAAAGGAAGGAAGGAATCATAGGGTGAAAGCATCACCTTGGGGGGGTGTGTGTCTGGGTTGTTCCTTATTTGTGAGACTAGATTTTTTTTACTTGAATGTTTTTTTTATTTGAATGCTTTTGTTCTTATTTGGCATCAGGTTGACTTCAGCGTAATGGTGATGCTATGAATGAGGGACTCCAAGAGCGCCCATCATCAACGGCCCTGCTTAGGCTTTGCAAACTCAGGTCTGTGACTTCCCAGATTGAATCGTTGCACCTTGTAATGTGGTCCTCCGCTTCTCCTGGACATCATCCAAGGTTGGTGCTAAATGTGGTATGCTTAGAAACATAAAGTCATAGAATCACAGAGTTGGAAGAGACCACAGGGGGCATCCAGTCCAACCCCCTTCCGTGCAGGAACACACTATCAAAGAACTCCTGACAGATGGCCATCCAACCTCTGCTTAAAAACGACCAAAGAAGGTGATTCCACCACACTCCACTGAGGCAGCATATTCCACTGCTGGACAACTCTAACTGTCAGGAAGTTCTTCCTGAGGTTGAAGTGGAATCTCTTTTCCTGCAGTTTGAATCCATTGCTCCTTGTCCTAGTCTCTGGAGCAGCAGAAAACAAGCCTGCTCCCTCCTCAACGTGACATCCCTTCAAATATTTAAATATGGCTATCATGGCCCCTGTTAACCCTCTCTTCTGCAAACTAAACATACCCAGCTCCCTAAGCTGCTGCTCATAGGGCATGACTTCCATATCCTTCATCATTTTGGTCACCCTCCTCTGGACACGCTCCAGCTTGTCAATATCCTTCTTGAACTGAGGTGCCCAGAACTTAATGATATCACCAGAAGCTGTTACTAGGGCTCAGGTTTTGGCTCTGAATTCTCAGGGCCTGGGATAGTCTGGCCATGGTTACTGTCATGTCTTGGTCCCAGGACCCAGGTTCAGACTCTGACACAGATTGTGAAGCAGAAGGTCAAGGAGATGTGCCAGTTCTTGAGACAAACAGAGAGGCAGAAAGACAGGGGGACCTACTAATTCTTGATAGTGATACTCCCCAGCATCCATAGCACACCAACGTGGACTTGACAGTATCTACTGGAGCCAAACACAGACAAGAAAGGGAGAATCTACAGTGCTTGCAATGCTTAAATAAGAAATATTCATTAATCAGGCAATATTTGCAGGAGCCTGCAAGACAATAAATACCCCAGCACATCCTTTGGGAACTCTGTTGCTGACAACCAACCATTCCGGAGGAAGCAACACTTTCATCTCTTGATTCCTAGCTCATGTTTCTGAAGATCCTTGGACCCCACTTTGTTTGCTGACTATGCTACTTGAGACTCCCTTGGTTTGACACTTTGGGTATATTGTTTTATCCTTCTGACCTGGACTGCCTAGACTCTGAGAATTGCCTGGCTGGTAAGGTCCTGCATACAACTGGGGCTGCTGCAGTTTCTGTTGTCTGACTGACTTTATTTGAACCTTTGCCTCCAAAACAGGACAGCAGCCCTAGCTGATAGACATGGAGGATTGGGGCTTTTTGAGCAGCTGGGATGGTGATTTCGTTAGCCATTTCTCTTCAGATTCTTGATTTCTGCTGAGTGGTGCGCCAACCATTTCAGTAGCTTGGGCAAGGAAGGAATTTTGTTTGACAAAAATTAGAGGGATAGAGGAGTTTGGGAAGGAGGTCTGGGCACTCCTAATCTAGGGTTTCAGATAGGAATCTTTCCCAGTCCCACCTTGAAATGTCAGGGGTTGAATCTGCTTCTGTCTGCATTTCTCTGTCTGCACTGGCAATGAACTCTACCCTTCTCCTTAACAACTGGGGCAAGATGTGGAGGAAATTTATGAGCTGCCTCGGGCCTGATATTGGGACAAAGACAGGATATAAAATAGACGGAGTCCATCAGATCTGAGGAACTAGGATCCTGAGGGAAAGGCTAACAGAAAAACTTGGGCCAATATAGTGCTATTATTCCACTTTCAACATCCTATGGAATCCTGGGGTTTGCAGTTTAGGGAGGGGCCTTTGAGGATTTGATAGGATGTTGAAAGTGGAATAATGCACTATAGCAGTCTAGTGCGGAAATGGCCTTGGTGGCTATGGGAACATGCCCTCCATCTTTCCTGATCTGGCAGTCCTGATTAATCCTCTGCCATCACATTTCTTTAGCTGCTTTTAGAATGTCCCAGTTTCTCTCTCCTCTTCCCACTTTCCCCCTTTGTCCTTAGCTTATTTCAGGCCCTTTCCGCACCTTACCTTTTTCCGGCGCTGGGGTGTGGGGATCGCACGAGCAGGCTCTGGCGAGAGGCTCTCGCATCCCTGCTGCTTCAGCTCTGCACGAGCTGCCTGCTCACGCGAGAGCCACGACTCCTCCTTCCGCAGCTCAGCCTGGGCGTGGCTCCGGAGGCTCCGCACACCAGGTAAGTGCTCACAGGACTCAGGAGCAATGCACGATCACGCACCATTTTCGGCTTCCAGCCAAAAATGAAAAGGTGCACGATTGGTGCCTGCTGGCCCCTGGAGCATCACGCGATTGTGAGTGCATCATGCAGATCGCTCCTCACAATCGTGCGACATTCCAGGCGCCCTTTCGCACGGCAAATGCCGTGCAAAAAGGGCCTCTGTTGCTGCAAACTGAGTTCAAAGTACACTCAATTAACTCAGCAGTGGGGAAGAGAAGGGGGCAGAATCTGGCCCTTTCCAGTAGGCTCAGACATTGGCAAACTGTTGAAACCTATCTAGCTTGTGTGTATTTCTCAGTTAATAACTTTTGCAATCTTGACCACACTCTGATTTTGCTTGGCCACGTGTGCCCTGGTTTTTATCTGTGAAATGCTTGAGGGTACGTGGGAAGAGCAAATCAGGCAGATCTTTCAGGCAAATCTGCAAAACTGTGCTGAGACTGGCAATGGGAGGAACGGTTCCAGCAAAGAAAGAGTTGTTGGGACTGGGTTCTGAGATATCCATAAAAGACAGTCGCCACAAAAATTGGATCTCTTCCCTTCAGAATTTGGATTTTAGGGCACTTTTCAAATTCCTGCAGTTCTGATGGTCATGTAGCATACCATTGTCAGCCATCTCTGATACAACAGCTTCCAAATAACCTTGACTAAACTTTCCATCACCACAGACATGGTGACTGAGGGTGATGGGACATGTAGTCCAATATATCTGGAGGGTATTGATTTGGAAAAGTCTTGCTATGGTCTAAAATTCCAAGAACTGGTAGGTAGAATGACAGGTATAGCTAAAGGTAAGCTGCCCAAAGAGGGAAAATATCTTCAGTTTTTTTTCTATTTTTGCTTCTTTATTTTAAGGCACTGTTCTGTTCTTTCGGTTTTAAAATTAACTTGCAGACAGAAGTTTGGGAAGTTTCTTTTAATTTAGTGGCCATATGTGATAGAATGACTCCCTGCTGTGAAATCTGTCATGGACAAAGACTCAAAAACAGAAGGGAAAAAAATTATGCCAATATGCTTCGCACCATATGAAAAGAAAAATCAGATTCATAACCCATGGACACTGGCATTCAGCAGCAACACATTAAGTGCAATGTCTGATGCCCTCTGAAGCAGGAAGACTCCCAAGATTTTCAGCCAGTGAATGATTTGTGTGTTGGCTTTGTGTGTGTGTGTGTGTGTGTGTGTGTGTGCAATTGCAATTTTTTTGTTTTGTTTTGTTTTTTGGTGGGAATTTGCAAAATCTGCTTGTGCTATGATACGCAAGGGGTAATCTTTGGAAAATAACATCAGATGAGATTTCCTGTATGTGGGTAGAATCAATATGGGCATGGGAATTGTGTTGTACTGGTTTTGAAGTACAAATACTCATCCTGATAATCGTCCTTGCCTTAGCCACATCCCCAAGAAGAGACAACAAATCCAGGCAGTTAGGTTGTCCATATCAACGCAACGAGTTCTATCAGTTTCCATCTCTACTGTAAGCAGGTCTTTTATAAAAGGTGGTAAACTTTCCATCCCAACAGAATATCCCAAGACAACATAGCATAGTTGGGGGAAACCATTTTCTCTCTAGCTGCTTTGAGTGTTGCAGCTGAGCTCAGGAGAGATAGGGACATTGGGTGGCTGAGGCAGAGATGATGTGACTCTGCTACTCGAAAGGTCTTGATCCTCTAATTCTGTGAGCCCCAGCTCCACTACGCCACTCTACAGGAAGCTAGTTTACACGGACTCAGATTGTTGTTCTTTCCAGCTCAGTATTTCTGTTCCACAAGATGGGAAAAAGTGGTGCACAGGCCACATGGATCCTCCAGGGCCATTTTTGGGCCCCAAGGACCCCCCCCCAATCAAAAATATATTTACAAAAAGCTCTCAGATTCCCTGCTGGTAGCGTGGGAGGCATTTTGCCCTCAGGTCAGTTTAGGCCCAGGAGATGCCCTTCTTCTTTTTTTTGAAACAAGAAATGAACAGGAAGTTATTTCCATTCATTTCCTATTGTTAAAAATAGTCTGGGGCAGGTTTAAAAGTGGGCCACAGAGCTATAAACATGGCAAAGTTGCTCCCATGCCCGCTGGAAACCATTAGGGGATGTTTGAAGCCAAATATTTATTATTATTTTTATGGGGAATGTGGAATGGATGCAGCCCTCCAGTGTCCCCTGAGGGAGCTAATGTAGCCCCCTATCCTTCCACAGTTGCCCAGTCCAGTCTATACCAAGCAACAAAAAGTCTCCAGAATTTTAGACAGGAATGTTCTCCAAACCCTCCCTGAAGATCCTAGGAGTTGAGCCTAGGATCTTCTCACCCTGTATGTGCCACTCCTTTGGCTAAAGCTTCGAAATTGGTCATCTTCTTTACATATGTTCTTTCTGTAAGCCTTATAGTGACCTGGTAAATATTCTAATCCACATTGCAATATGTTTGTTCTTGTCGTGTGCCTTCAAACGGTTTCTAACTTATGGAGACCCTTAGGTGACTGCTACACCACACTGTATGGCAAATTGGGGACTGATGCTGACAGTCAGGAACCTCAGCTGTTATGTCCTTTCAGCAGAGATGTGAATCTTCCTAAATTTCGTTCGTACAGGCAAGAATAAATAATTTTAATATTTTTCTCCTCACTGATAGAAAATCATTTAAAAAAACCTGCTCTTTTTAGAGTATTTACTGTTCAGGAACTCTTCTGTGCAAATATACATACATACATGTGCAAATATACATACATACATATGTGTGCATGTAGTTTTTGTGAAGAAAACAGCACAGTAAACAGCAACTTCTACATACAAAATAGTATTTTTGAGCACACCCGCCCTCGGAACTTTCTGGCAATGAAAATAAATTTCTCATGCCGAAGATATGTACAGAAAGCTTTCCTGTGGAGAAAATAGATTTTTTTTTGCATAGAAATGATATTTTCTGCACAGAAACTGTAGAATCCTTCCTGTCTAAAATTCTTGTCAGTGGGATTTCCAACACTTGAGAAACCCCTTTTTGGATCAATTTTGAATATTCTTTCCACCCCTACCTTGGAATGTTTGACACATAATTTGTGAGCAAATATATAAAAGTCAGGGACAGTTCCTGCCACCATAATCCCAATCTCCTTTCTAAAAAGTTCTGTCTGGGACCATTTATTTACACAGTCATCAAGGGAAGGTCAAAGGAGTGAACCATCCCAGAGTATAGCACTGTGGCTATCAGGAATTTGGGAATTTGGGAACTAGTGGTGCTCCACAAGCTGTTGGACTGAGGCTCCTTGGTATAGTGATTTGTGTGTTGGACTGGGACTCTGGGAGACCTACTCAGCCATAGAAACTCAGTGGGTGACCTTGAGCAACTTTTAGTCTCAGAGGAAGATAATGGCAAACCATGCCTGAGCAAGTCTTGTCAAGACAAGTTCACATCAGGGTCACCATAAGTTGAAAATGACTTCAAGGCACACAACAACAACAATGCTGAGGAATCACGGGAGCTGCAGTCCAACAATATCTGGAGGACCAGATGTTCTCTGATGGATCTGAAGCCCACCAACTCACAACTCCTATAGTGAGCATACATCTAAGATCTTTGCTATGATAAATTGATTATTACACCAATGGTCTAGAATTGCCAAGGGAAACCTGCCTTACTTTATTATTGATGATCCTCTTTGTTGTTGTGTTCCTTCAAGTCTTCAAACCTATGGTGAACCTATCTCAGGTTTTTCTGGGGCTGAGAGTGTGTGACACACTCAAGGTGACCCAATGGGTTTTCATCACTGAGTGGAGAATCAAACCCTGGTCTCCAGGGTCATAGAATCATAGAATCATAGAGTTGGAAGAGACCACAAAGGCCATCCAGTTCAACCCCCTGCTATGCAGGAACACCCATCAAAGCATTCCCAACAGATGGCCATCCAGCCTCTGCTTAAAAACCTCCAAAGAAGGAGACTCCACCACACTCCGAGGCAGCATATTCCACTGCCGGACAGCTCCGACTGCAGGAAGTTCTTCCTGAGGTTCAAGTGGAACCTCCTTAACCTCAGGAAGAACTTCCTGATGGTCAGAGCCGTAGTCCAGTGCTCAAACTACTACACCATGCTGGCTCTCTAGAAACTGGTAAAAACATCCTCGTTATGATCATATTTAGTGTGTACTCTTAACTTGCCTCTTTTAAGCTTTCTCCAATTTTTAAAAATATTTTAAAGCTTTTGATTGCTATTCCCTTGTTGTTTTCTGCTGCTGCTTTCACATTTAGTTAGTGTTTCTATTCAATTGTTAAATTTTGGATTTGTTGTTTGCTGCCTTGAACTCTTAAGAGACAAGGCAGGCTATAATTAAAAAAAGAAAAAATAAAGTGAAGGGAAGATATTTTGGAACCTTTAAAGCAAATTAAAGTAGAGATCTAACCCAAACCTGGAAATCAAAATCAGCAGAATGTGATGACTCACAAAACGGTTTCCCAAATTCTGCAGAAGAAAACTATCTTAGCTGGTTTTCTGAAAGCCTGAAAACTAAGGTGAAAAAAGAAATATATTTGTGAACATTAATCAGTTTAAAAGTCACAACTTTCCAGTTTGTTCTCCCCTCGAAGACTGAACATTTGGTAGTGTTTATCTTGATGTTGCATCTACCATGAATGCAACATTTCTGGAAAACCCAATGCAAAAATAAGTATCTGTACGAGAATTTGTCAATGGCTCCGAAGGAACACCTCTTGGCCTGTTGTGTGCTTGTTCCACGTTTCCAAACCTAAATATGTCTCTACAAATTGCTCCCAAGAACTGATTATATTCCATTGGGTCAATCCTCAGCATTAATATATATTTACATAATCTGCATTTTTAAAAAGCCCTTAATTATGTATTTACATGACAGATGATAATGGCTCCAAAGAAACTATAGCAGTCAGCTGTATCATTTTTAATATACTTCCTAGAGGGATATATTCCCACTCCCCTTTTCAAGCAACTGTTTGTAAAGCAATACCAACCTTTCAGTTTCAAGGCAAGGCATTATCTGCTGTAAATGGGTAACGAAAATAGACAGACAAGAAATTGCAGTCTAACTCCAAGCTAGAGCCATCCATGCTCGGTTTTCCAATTGGGCACCCCAATTCAAGACGGACATTGACAAGCTAGGACACATCCAGAGAAGAATCACCAAAATGATCAAAGGTTTGGAAGCCAAGCCTTATGTGGAATGACTTAGGGAGTTGGGTATCTTTAGCTTGTAGAGGAGAAGACTGAGAGGTGACACGATAGCCTTCTTTAAATAACTGAAAGGATGTCATGAAGAAGATGGAGTGATCTTGTTGCCTTCTGGTCCAAAGACCAGAACATGAAAAAAAAAAAAAAGGATTTAAATGACAAGAAAAGAGATTCCATTGAATCTGTAAGTCTTTACTGTAAGAGCTATTTGATGGCAGATTGTCTTCTAGAGATCTTTAAACAAGGTTTGGATGGGCATCTTTCAGTAGTGTAGCCATGTGTTTCTACATGGCAAGGGGTTGTGTTATCACATCCTACACCCCCACTTTGCTGGATGTGTTATTTTCATAACTGAACATATTTATGGCTGGAAAACATTTTTGAAAGTGTACTCGTCGGAAGCATGTCACCATACCAGGATGACCTCAGACATGGTCAGGTCATAAGTTCAGAGAAGATTAGGTGGGAAAACTCAACACTAATGGGTTTGTGATAATCCTTTCAAGACCTCAGGCTATATGCACACCTGAATACAATAAATGGCAAAACTGCCCAGGCGAAGCAATCAGGGACCATACTGTCATCCTGCCATTAATCTTCCCTAGACCCCCTGCCCATCCTAGACAGTAAGAGATTATCATGATTTCCATCAACGTTTTGTCACCTAGAGTTAAGACAATCAGCCCATTCTGGACTCCATTGTCAACCCCATGGAAAGCAATTACTGCTTTGTCCATGCACCCTCCTGCATCCAGTGATGTAGACTCGAGTCAATTGACTCGGACTCAAGTTGGACTTAAGTCTCTTTAACGACTTGACTCGCACTTGGCTTGTCAATAAATGATTGACAGAGTTGACTCGACTTGAGACTCGTCTTTTTTTTAGTGATGGACTTGCTGCCCTCTCCCACTCCAGCCTTTCCCCAATCAGCAGTGAGGGAATGTTATCCTGATGACCCAATCAGAGCTGCAAAGGCTTTTTTATCTGAACCTCTCTGCCTTTCTTTTGTTTCCCGCCTTTCTCCAGAAGCTGTTTATAGGAAAGCAAAATAACTGGATGAGTTAAAAGAGGGAAAACAGGGCTTTGCACCTTTTTTTTCTGGTGAGTGTGGGCAAGGAGTAGTCTCTGGGTTGAGGGGTGGGTTAGGAGTTGAAGTCCTACAAATGGCCATTTCCGCACGAGGCTGTTATAGCGCTGTGATTCCACTTTCAACATCCTATGGAATCCTGGGGTTTGCAGTTTAGGGAAGGGCCAGCCGGCCCCTCCCTAAACTGCATCCCCCAGGATTCCATAGGATGTTGAAAGTGAAATCACAGCGCTATAACAGTCTCGTGCGGAAATGGTCAATGTTAATATGAAATCTTCCTCCTCCTGTCCCTTTTCCATTTACCCCTTCCTTGCTCAGTCACGAGTAAACAGGAAAGAAAGCCTGCTTGCTCATGCGTAAATGGGAAAGAAAGCCTGCTTGCTCATGAGTGAACAGGAAAGAAAGCCTGCTTGCTTGTGAGTAAATGGGAAAGAAAGGATGTCCTTTACAGCCATGGCAGTGTGGAAAGCAGTTTGCTTCAGAAGGGCTTTCCTGTTCTTCCATGGCTGAAGGATTCCTTCCAAACCTGCTTGCTCTCAACTTAACCACCCCCCACAGATCATCAGCTCCTTTTTTTTTTCCTGTTGGCTCCCATACTTGAATTGACTTGAGACTCAAATTATCTTTCAAGGACTTAGACTCAACTTGAGACTTGAAGGTAGGGACTTGAGCCTTGACTTAAGACTTGGAGTAAAAGACTTAAATACATCACTGTATAAATCCCAGTTTTGGCCCCGACAAACTGTAGTACATGAACATAAAAAGTGGTGCCCAGACCTCTGTCTGTTCTTGCTACCCTCAGACGTGCTCTCTGAACCACTCCACTTTGATTTTCTGCGTCAGGATTGGTAACTATTACCCTTTCCAACTAATTTCTCTCTCTCATTCTCTCTCTCCAACCTTTCACACCTCACTTTCCAGTAGCCTGGTATGGTTCTTGAGAATGTTTGATTTCTTGTGTGTTTTGACAATCCAAATAAAATAACTTTGTTTACCATTAACTGGAGTCCTCTCTATAGTTAGCACTGGTATACACAGAAGAAAAGATTCTGTCATTACACTCCTCTTGCAGGCCTCCTTTGAGCTATAATTCCACAAATTCTCAGGAGATGCTAGCATTGCAGGTAGATCTCAAAGTCCCTCACCTCTTAGGGTAACAGTTGGGATAGATGGCCCTTGTGGCCCCTTCCAATTCTAACATTCTGTGATTCCGTAAGGAAACAATAGGGCTTTCAATGGAGAGGGGTTGCATGTGCAAAACTTTGCCTCTGTCCCTCAGGCAGTTTCCCACTGCATGTCTGTTTAGCGCTGAAGCCCCTCTGTATCAGCAGAGTCCCCTTATTCCAATGGAGATTTTCATAATGTGGCAGACTCTCCATTCCAGCCCCACAGCATCTCAGAGCTCCAGGGTGTAATTCTTGGAATGTTCAAGTTAAGAAGCAAAGAGGTGCTAGTCTAAGAACTAAGAACTTTAGTTAAACATTTAGAAATAGAGTTTAGGCAAAGGAATGTGGGCACAGAAAATATAAAAGCTCTAGGTTTTCAGTGTCTCACTCTCCTGCAATGCTAGAAATTTGGTGACTGTATAAAAATTTTGTGGGGAGGAAAAATTCTTATTTGGAGAGGCCATACCCTCATTCCACCACCAACCCCCCACGGATACACCCCTGTCACTGCTTATGAGTATGCCGATCTTAGAATGTAAATGATACTGTTAGAGGCAATTCCACAAAAGAAAACACCTTTATCCAAGAAAGCAGAGCTTTTCTAAGGGACATCTGTTGATTAGTAGGAATGGTTTAAGTTAATTGAGCTGATAGTAGTACATTCAGGCAAGCGGGAGGTGGTCTCTCTCAGTCTGTTTGATCAGACAAGATGTACCATACAGAGAAGTTTTCCTGGAAATCGAACACAGAGGCTGCAGCTGTTGCAGAGGATGGAAGAAAGGCATTTGGAACTGAACAAGTAGAACAGAACAACCTAACAGGAACACTAAGCATATTGATAACTATTGAGAAGGATCATTTTTTTCTCTCTCCCATCCAGGGATGCATTTTCTTTGGAGTAATCAAGGTTTACAAGTCAGTGATAGGCTTGGATCCACTGCAAAGGAGGGGAGGATGAAATGACAGTGGGCAAAGTCCATCGTGAATACAAGCATGACACCACTGTGTCTTTGTTAACTATGTCCTCCTCCTCTGTCAATGCTGCCTCATCAGGTTTTTTTTATTTATTTATTAAAAGTATTTTTTTAAATCACATTTCAGCCCACCTGGTTTTCCAAAGAAAGACACCCAATAAATTCTTCCTAAGTGATCAAGGAAGGACAGTGTGGAAAGGCAGAAGATATCCACCCTTTGCTCCCTCAAGAGCACTATCTGAAGATAAGTTTTGCTCTTTTAGGTAGATAGATACTTCCCTTCACTTCCTTGGTTTTATCTGTCATGCATATCTGAGCCAGCCCTTTCATTAAACAGAGGGAAGTAATTGCCCCAGGTAGCAGCATCAGGGAGCCAACACTAAAGAGCTGGAGTAGAGTGCTTTACACTGGTAGCTTTCCCAGCACCCCTGATGTTAGCTGGGTGCCTTCGGGTGTGATGGAAGATATTGTCTTATCATCACTGAAGAAAGGTTCTTTTGCCCACAGTGATGACTGGTGGGTTCCCATATCAGTGGAATAATAAACCATTCCAAGTTTTAGTCTGCTTGAGGTGATGACTGTTATGCTATCCAAGGTACTGGGTCTATTTTGAAGATTGAGTTCAGCACCTTGGATAGTTTCTGTCAAGTTCAGACTAAGATTCACCAATCTGTTGACAAAGAAACCACCAATCACTGCTGACTGCCAATCCAATCGGCCATTGTACCTGGAAGAAGAAGTGGGCACCATCTTGTTTCTCACTTCAGGTAGTAAAATGGAGACGAAGTCCTCTCTATGGGTCCACAACATCAGGAGCCATTTTGATGGAACCATTTCTCCTTTTCATCTTCTCCTTTTTGCTTGGAGGAGCACAGTAAGGGGAAGAGTCTTAGGGAGACCAGAGTGGGCCTTCTTTCCAGCAGCTGAGCAAGGCTGGTATAATTGCCACAGCAAAGGACCAAAGGGTAATGGAGAGCAGAAGTGGGGCTAGGGTACAAATGAAGGGTTCCCTGGGCACATAAGCCACCCTACAGACCAGCTGCTCCCCATCTCTTGAGGCTGACATCAGTTCAGGCTAGCACAATTAGCCCCTGCCACCAAATGGTACAGAAAGAGATATTCTCCATCTATACCAAATAAAACTCCCAGAGCTGATATGATGGTTGTGCATTTTACCTCTCATGTCTCCTGCGGAGGTATAAGGTGATGATTTTTTTAAAAAATGCCAAGGACAAAGATGGTTGAACCCTACAAAGGAAAGAGAAATAACAAGACACATCTCCAGTTCTCCTGGCTGTAGTCTCTGAAAGATTCTAATAACTCGAATAAACTGCCGGGACAAACAACGCTGCTACAAATGTGTCTGGAGATTCTGCATCTGCCTTCGTTAATCAGCTTCCTTTCCTGAATATGAATTGGAATAATGAGTCAATTAATGTTCTCAAATGCCAATGAGATGCAAAAGAGATTGGCAGTGGAGGTGGGAGCGGTGAGATTCGGGAGCTGTTCCAGTGCCTGGATTTTTAACAAGCATCGAAAACTGAGTACGCAACTGATTATTTATCGCACACAAATGTGGTTGACTGGCACCTCTTCACATCCACCCCCTCCCCCAGTTCAGCCAGGTGGGGGAGATCTCCATTTTTAGGCAGGCAGCTGGAACTTTAATTACACAGGGCAAAACAGCAGTAGGTCGTAAATTCTGTGCATTTTAAGACATACCACTATGGCTGTCTCTTGCACTCTGGTTCACAATTGGAGAGCACAGGGCCTAAAGAAGTGAGACACCTCTCTGTTGGTTAAAGGACAAAGTCATTCATAAAGATAGTAAACCAACACTGGCCCAGGACTACATACCCTCCAGCACTGCCCAGATGAAAACTGGGACATGTGACCAAACAACATCAGAGCAGGGTCAAGATGGCAAAAGTTACTAATTAAAATAAGTGGAAGAAAAGTGAAAAGTGGGAGGAGATAGAAACTGGGACATTTGAGAAGCAGCTGAAAAAAACAGGGTGACAGAGAATTAATTCAGATTGTTCCTGCCAAATCAGGACAGTTGGAGAGTAGGGGACTGGCATCCCAGAGTTTGTGAGCTAGGGACCAGTGAATTGTAAATTGTCCAAAGCTCACAGATATGATAGCCACAGTTATGAATATCTATAGCAGTGATGTAGACTTAAGTCAATTGACTCAGACTCAAGTCAGACTTAAGTCACTTCAGTGACTTGACTCGGACGTGACTTGACAAAAATTACACACTGACTCTACTCAACTTGAGACCTGCATAACTTTAGTGACTGACTTGCTGCCCTTGGTTCAGTAAGATAACACATTCATCCAGAAACTTTACCACTTACTGGTCACATGACAATCCATCTCAAGCCCAAAGTGTGGACTCATTTCTCAGAGGCAACAGCAAATGGGGTCGAGGTGGGGTTGAGGTCTGCTCAGCAGCCTATTCCTGCTTCATATAGGAGGAGCTTTCTAAAACTTTTCCTAAGAGCAGAAGGCAAGTTCTGCAAATGGGAAATGAGAAGATCCTATTCCTCACTTTCAAAGTTGCAGATGGCAAAATGACAAAAGTGGAGGGCCAACTCTACTTAAATTGTTAAAACTGACTTTATTCAATTCTGTCCAGAAATTCTGGAATACAGGTTGGGGTATAAAGTTGGCTCCCAGTCTTGAGACTTGACTCGAGACTTGACTTGAACATATGTTGCAAGGACTTGAGACTTGACTTGAGACTTGAAGGTAGAGATTTGAGACCTGACTTGACCTGACTTAAATCCATCACTGATCTATAGGGCCATCAGATAGGAGCCCAGAGGATGAGACCCAAAACAATGAATTCAAATTACAACAAAAAAGGATCTAAACATTAGGAAGAACCTCTTACCTCAGAAGGTGGTAGACTCTCCTTCTTTGGAAGTTTTTAGAGATCAGATGACCAATTCTGAGTGATGAGTTAGCACTGGATTCATGTACTGGTAGGGCCTTGGAATCCCTTCCAACTCTTTGCTTCTGTGATTTTATGACTCTCCTGAGATGGGAGGAACAAAGTGAAGCATTAGAGCTCAATATTGTCACTCTTGGAGGCCAGCCCAGACTGTAGTACATAGCATGCATTTATAGTGTATGATACATGAAGGATTGTTGCCCCTCCAGATCATTTTTTTTCTGTTTCTTGTACTTCACTTGGACAAGCCTGATGGGAGAAAAGTGGACTATGGTTTCTTTTTAATAAATAAGTAGACATACCTGGACATGAGTCCACAGAATCACAAAAATGAGTACATTTACATGACCTACAACAAAGAACCATTCCACTATTGCAAGGAGGAAGTTAGTAGGCTAGATGCATGGAGACAAGGTGCCTGAGATCCCACCAGAGCAGAGTAGTAGTGACAATGGTTTCTGACTTATTCCTTCCAGAACAAGAATGGAGACCCTTATTTCTGCGGAAGACTATGCTCCTTCATGAGTAATCTGTTTGGTGACCACATGTTAGCAGTGATGGGACCAGAGCCAAAAGAGTATGAGGCTGAACCATTTTCTATTCTTTCACTTTCCCTTGCTTATTATTTGTAGGACTATTCAGTCCAAGTACAGGTTGCTTAAAGAGGGTGGTGCAGGGTCTTTAAAATTACCTGTCAATACATACCATCTGAGTGTCAGATGATTATAATAGTATCTGTTATAGTAGTATCACAGTGCTGCAACTGTGTAATGTGGAAGGGCCCTTCCACATCATAGTGCTATAATTGTGTAGTGCAAAGGGGGCCCCAGTTACACTCTTCCCCTTTGCTCTCAGTTTACTTCAGTTGCTCCAAACTGAGTTCAAAGCACAAAAGAAGTTTGAACTCAATTAACTCAAGAAAGGGGAGGGGACAGGAATGGGCAGAATCTTGTAGACTCAGGCAAATGCAAACTTCTGCAGCCCCTCCAAGCTTGTCTAAGGCGCTTAGCCACGTGCATCCTGGTTTTCATCTGTGAAATGTTGGGGGATATGGAATACCCATGCTGGCTAGAAATGACAGAAGGATCGGTATAATACATCTGCAGGGTGTCAGGTTGGGGAAAGTAGAGACAGATAAGTATTTCAAGAAAACACATATAGACTATAAGCTATAAATCCTCATACAACTCAGGTCCAGGATATCTGAAGGACTCTGTCTCCTTTTTTGACCTTGCCCAAGTCCTGAGATCTGTGCAAGAGGCCCTTCTGTCTCTCCCACCACCTTCTAGGGACATTGGGTGGGTTCAGGGAGGAGAACCTTCTTGGTGGCTGCTCCCAAACTTTGGAATTCCTGACCTAGGAAAGCTACAGTGGCTCCCCCCTTGCTTTCCTTTCTCCAGCAAGTGAAAACGTCCTTGTTACAGCTGGCTTTTATGAAGGGACTTCAATGAGTTTGTCATGGTATTTTGTTCTGCTTTTTTATATCCTGAATTTTAGAATGGTTTTAATTCTATATATTTTTATTGCTTTTTGTATGCTTTTAAAAATGTTCTGGCTTTAATATTCTCTAAGCTGGCTTGAGTCTCAAGACTGGGGAAATGGTGGGCTATAAATGAATAGAATAATAAATAATCATCCTGGTTGAGAGTTGGTACAGGCAAAATCATCCATTAGAAGATGAAAAAGGAAAACTGAACAGCCTTCTGTTTACAGCTAAATTAATTTTCTGTGACATTAGTTTTTCCTGCCTTCACATATATCTGATTATGATGAGAAGGTTGAGTGACTTGACCTTTCATTCATTAAATTTACTTCTCAACAAAGCACAGATTGGCAAAGAGAAAGCAACTCTACTGAACTTGTTGTCTTCTAAAACGAGCAGAATCAGTGGATCCGGTTAGGGCTAAGCACCTGAACAGCAATATTGTTTTGCTACTATTACTAGTATTTTTTTAAAATGTCTCTTTGTGATTAAAGGACTACAATTTTTCAAAGTAATAATGCAGACCTATTTGATTCTTATATGTCTGTTATATTTTACAGCAAAGGCATCTTCCAAGGGATGTGCTTTGAACATGAAAGAACTGTATGCGTGTTGTGGTTCCAATTTTATGCTGCATTTATCTAAAATTCAGCATCCAGCTTCTCACCTGAAATGTCTTTTAGCAGAGTCATCACCTGGGATCATTTTTTAAGAAAAACATTTATTCATTAATTTAAATATTTACACAGCATCTATGCCTCCCCTCCCCACACCATTCTCCTCCTCTCACTCCCTTGTGTTTTGCTGGCATGGAGGAAGAAGGCGGGCATACTGAAACAAAAGGTAAAGCAAGGGAGGAAGACGTGCGCACTTTCCTCGTGCCCTCTGGAGTTTTCCCCCCACCATTCCCTTGCCTCTGCCCTAGTGTTGAGAACTTGTGTTGAGGCAAAAAGGTAAGGCAATGGAGAGGGGGAGATGCACACACACACACACACTTTCCTTCACTCCTCCTGACCTCTCCCCTCCCACTGCTTTGTCTGTGCCCCAGTGCTGAGAATTCACGCTGAGGCAAAAGGTATGGCAATGGGGGAAAGGGAGAAGAAAGGGAGAACATGTGGACTTTCCTTCACCCCTCTGGAGCTCTCCTCTTCCATTCCCTTGCCTCCGCCCCAGCACTGAGAACTTGTGCCAAGGCAAACGGTAAGGCAATGGGAGGCAAACAGACTCCTTCCTTCTCCCTTCTGGAGCTCCCCGCTCTCACTCCCTTGCCTCTGTCCTGGATGCAGAGAAGGAAGGCTCCCATACCACACCCTTGGAAGGGGATCGGAGGGGGATCGAGGGAGGAAGTTATTTGTGATTTTTCCACTTTCACAAGGGTTCTGTGCCCTGAACCTTCGCGAATGTGCAGGGGCCATTGTAACTGCCATTGAACTCAATGTAGCTTACTTTTCCGCAGGCGCACACAAATTTGTAACATAAGGCCGCAATTGCGTGTAGGCTTCTTTGGGAGACCCATAGAGTTCAGTCAGGCTTATGCTGGAGTAGCAAAATGTATAGGATTGTAGTGAAAGTTTATTTTTTTTTGTTTATATTTCTTTATGTATACAGCTTTCCTTTTTAAAAAAAAGTTGCAAGGAAATTTCCTATAATAATTCATTATTCTTTATTAATAAAAAACACATCATTTAAAAATCAGTGATTTTACGAGATCTTATGATCGATTTCTATTTGTTTATCCCTGGTAGAAATGGTCCCATTGATCCAGTTGTACAGGAATACTTTGAGAGCTGCATCAGCATTTCATTAAAAAGAGAAAGGTTCTCTAAAGCGCTCCAAGACATAGTACTTTTATGTCCATTTGAAATCAGTCTTGTAAACAGAAACAAATTTCTTTCCTAAACTCTTACAGCCACCCGTACATAGTTTCAGTTTGTGCAAGAAAAGAATGTAATGAATGCAATGTAGTTGATGGCAGTGTAGTCCAGCTCCGTGCCATGCAGGAATACACAACTAAAGCGTTCCTGAAAAATGCCAATGTTTGTTTAAAGACTTCGAAGAAAAAAGAGAAGGGAGAGCCAGCAAAGTGTAGTGGTTTGAACATTGGACTAGGGCCATTTCCGCACTAGGCTGTTATAGCACGACGATTCCACTTTCAACCTCCTATGGAATCCTGGGCTTTGCAGTTTAGGGAGGGGCCACCTGGCCCCTCCCTAAACTGCAAAGCCCAGGATTCCATAGGAGGTTGAAAGTGGAATCGTCGTGCTATAACAGCCTAGTGCGGAAACGGTATATGACTCTGGAGACCAGGATTCGATTCCCCTCTCAGCCATGAAAATCCACTGGGTGAGCTTGGACACATCACACACTCTCAGCTCCAGAAAACCCCATGATAGGTTCACCTTAGGGTTACTATAAGCTGGAAACAACTTAAATGTGCACACAACAACAACACCACGGAGAATCTACTTCCACCACTCTGAAGCAGTGTATTACACTGTCAAAACAATTCTTACGGTCAAGAAGTTCTTCCTAACATTTAGGCGGAATCTCTCTTTTCTTGTAATTTGAATCTACTGGCTCATGTTCTAGTTTCTGGAGCAGCAGAACAGGCAGCAGAGAACAAGTTACATGACATCCCTTCAGATATTGAAAGATACCCATCATGACACCTCTCAGTCTCCTCTTCTCAAGCAAAACATCCTCAGATCCCTAAGCCATTCCTCATAAAGCTTTGTTTCCAGACTGATAATCTTGGTTACCTTTCTCTGGACATATTGTGCATTGTCAATGGCCATTTCTGCACTAGACTGTTATAGTGCTATTATTCCACTTTCAACATCCTATGGAAACCTGGGGTTTGCAGTTTAGGGAGGGACCTCAAAGGCCCCTCCCTAAACTGCAAACCCCAGGATTCCATAGGATGTTGAAAGTGGAATAATAGCACTATAACAGTCTAGTGAGAAAATGGCTAATATCTTAATTGACATGTAGTGCCCAAAACTTGACACAATGGCCCTTTCCTCACCGGGGTATTAAAATGGTGCAGAGCGACCTCCGACGGAGGTCATCTGCACCGTGGAGTGGAATGGGGAGGACTACTTTTCATAGTTCCGCATCTCAATCCGCTCCAAAGCGACCGGAACTGGCGGCGCTGTGTGTTTTTTAAAAACCTCTTTTCAGAGGTTTTTAAAAAGCACGGAGTGCACAGTCCCGTGCAGCTCCGTCGCCGGGCTCCAGTGCAGATTTGCAGGCGTGCACTAGTGCGTGCCTGCAGATCTGCCAGGGGCGGGCTTCCGGCTGGCGAGCTTCTCTGGTTGGTGGAAAGCCTCCGCCAGCCGGAAGCCGCCATTTTGGACGCTGGAGGACTGCGGAGCAGCGAGTTTGCGCTGGTCTGCAAGGCGACGGACTTACCCGGCTGCCGGTAAGCTCCATTTCGGCGCGTTTTCCCGTTTCCCCCTCCACATGCGGAAAGGGTCAATATTCCAGGAAATCCCCGTACTCAGTCAATGATCCTCAGCTAGTTAACACCTTTGAGTATAATAACCTACCACACAGAGTTGATACAATGAGGAAGGAAGAACTAGGTATCATCTGAGGAAAATATAATGCATATGAAAAAAGTTTAATTGGGTATAACTCCCACTATCTCCAACTGAAATTAGGCTATTTTAATATAGATTTTCTGATTTTGAATTGATTTTATGCTGTAGAATCTACATTGGTTGCATTGATATTGGTTAAATTGAGTTTATTTGATGTTACTTAACAGGATTTTGCAGTGTGCAAGCTCAGCAGGACACATCTAGTTCTTGGAAAAGGCCTCGGCAACAAAGCATTTGGATGAAAGGGAGAGAATTTTTTCTTCAATGGGGGAAAGGAGAGGGAGAGAGAGAGACAGAGAGACAGACACAGGTTAATTTACAGAGTTATTCCCAAAAACTTATCCCCAAGCCTGATTCTTTATTTTTTTTTTCTCCCTTAACACTCTTTTCCCCTCTGCAGGAAATATCTGGACTGTGCTATATGTTTTGTGTGTGTGTGTATTTTTTTTTAAAAAATCCTCCATGGAGTGATAATGCGTCATGAATTCCCATTACTAGAAACAAGAGTTGCAGCTTTAAAGAGAGAAACCTCTTGCATGGCTCTCCTTGGCACAGTTACGGTCAGTCTTCTCCTTCTCATTTAAGTTAGTTTTAGCTACATACCTTTGAATGCTCCAACAGGAACACTTAAAGGTATAAAAGGTGCCAAGAAATTCTCCCTTTGCATTAGTTCATTTCCCAATTATTTTGCTTTAATTAGAAAGCCTTACATTTCAGAAGTGGGAATGACATCAGATCAACTAACAAAAGAGAAGAGAAAAGCCTCCACTACCAGGATCTACATTTTTTTCCTTCTCCTCCCCACCTTGGTTTTAGGTTCTCTCACACTACGTAATTATATCAGTTTGATTGCACATTAGCTGACATGCCTCCCTCCTATGCAAACCTGGAATTTGTCCTTTGGTAAGGCGTTATTGCTCTCTGGCAGAGGATTCTAAATACCTTATGAAACTACAAACTCCAAGATTCGATAAGATGGAGCCATAGCAGTTAAAGTGCTGAAGAAGTGGTATAATTATGTATAAGGTGAGGAGGAGAAGGAAAAAGACTGATTCTGCTGATGGATTTAGATCTAGCCTTCTCCAAAGTAGGAATGAGGAGATCTGAGTTCCATTTCTCCCCATGAAAATTCTTTTCTGTCCCACATGTGAAGCCTAAATATTCTGAAGGCACCAGATCCCATCTGATCTTAGAAGTTAAGCAGAGTCAGTCCTGGTTAGTGTTTGGATGGGAAACTACCAGTGAATACCAAGTGCTGTAAACTTTCTTCAAGAGAAAGGAGCTGGCAAAGCTACCTCTAAGTATTCCTTGCCTAAAAAAACCCTATGAAGTTCATGGGGTAAACAGGCAACTTGATGACACACATACACATGAATTTGGTAAATTTGGGTAAATTATTGTCAAAAGTGAACTGAATTATTATCATCAACATCATTGTTTTACTTATCTCTGCTCTGAGATGGGGAACCTGTGCGCAGACTCAACATCATCAAAGCAGGAGTGTAATTCTTTGATGATTTCATTCTCAAAGGAAACAGTGAGTAGTTTAGCAGTTTTCTTCCCACTATGAAAAAAAATCTTTGAAAAATGCACAGTTAGCTTTCAAGGACTGTTTGCAATCTGATCATATTTTTTGGTGTGTGTGCAGAAAACAGCATTTTCTGTGCAGAAAACAGCCTTTATGTGCAGAAAACACTATTATTTCTGTGCAGAAATATTGTACCAGGATATATTATAGTTCAAGGAGCATTTATTAGTCACAGATCTAATAACTGCTCCTTTTAAGTGCATCAGAACCCTATTTTGCTGTTAAGAGTGTTTGCCCACTCCAGTCCACCCCATTCCCTTTTATGAACCGGGAAGAGGAAGGATCTAATAAAGCTATGGTGGTTCAACACATCTGAAGGGTATCGGGTTGAGGAAAGTTATCCCAACAATATCATGGTTTTACAGTTTAGGGAGGATATCATCAGGCAAATTTGAGCCCTCTCTTAAATGGTACAGAACCAGGGCAGGAAACTATTGGCATTCCAGATGTTTTGGACTTTAGCTCCCAGAAGCCCCAAGCAGTGTGGCTAATGGGAAAAGGAATTTGGGAATCCTGTACCAAAATATCTGGAGGCCCAAAAGTTTCTCACCCTTGGCATTGAAGGGATAGATGGATACTTATCTGGATATTCGGAGTCCACAAAACTGTAATCCATTGGTAGCTTCCCATCAACGATGTTGAAGAGAAAAAAGAGAGAAAACAATGATGAATGGATGGAGTTGAATTTTGACAGCAGACCCTTGCAAAATTACAAGCAGCTTTCACGTGTTGTCTTCAGCAGGTTGGCACTGTCCCAGATTTTGCCATCTGATGCTTTTGCTCTTTGGTCTCCTTTTAGGGCAGGTCACAAGTGAATGGAAGGAAGTACTTGGTTAGAGTAGAAGGAATGAGTGGCTCTCTCAGGGACAGAGATACACCTGTTTCTACAAAAGACATCTACTTCATGTGCTATCAGAGAGGCAACAATTCAACAGTGAGTTAGTTGCTTGTGGTTCTTGATATTTTTTTTAGTATGCAGCAGGAGACAAGAGAGTGTGTTGGGAGAAAGCTTGAGGGGTCAGAAAGTTGAATTCAGTGTTGATTAAGTACCATGGTGTTTATAAGGCCGGTTCAGGCACTGTGTCCTGCCTTGATCATGATAGAAAGAAAAGTTATGCCCATTGTCACCAATCATCTGAATCAAAATTCTGAAAACTTTTTTGTTCGAACTACAGCTCTCAGGACTTTTTGACTGCCGACCCTATTTCCACCAAACATACCTCTGATGAAAAAAGGACTGAGAAAACAGCCTCTCCAAAGATCTTAAAATGTGGATGGTCTCATATGGGAGAATGTGGTCTTTCAAGTAGCCTGATCCCATCTTCTTATAGGGACTGAATGGTTAGACCTAGTACTTTGAATTGTGCTTGGAAACAGACAGAGAAATAAATGTTTTCTGCACTAGACTGTTATAGTTCTATTATTCCACTTTCAACATCCTATGGAATCCTTTGAGGCCCCTCCCTAAACTATAAACCCCAGGAATCCATAGTTTGTTGAAAGTGGAATAATAGCACCGTAACAGTTTAGTGCGGAAATGGTCACATTCGTAACAAACCATGTGTCCCTTTAGCAATCTGGCTTCTGCATATCACAGTCTACAATCTGGCCTCCATGTTCTGGACAAGCTGAATTTTAATAAAGGCAGAACTCATGAAATGTTATGTTTTGACTATTTGATGATTTCACCTGTGATGAAACATCACAGGTGATGTTTTCACCTGTGAAGAGATCCATGACTTGAACCCAGAAAGCCAGGTCGAGAGCATCTGGGTAAAAATTAAGGGAGCGAGAAACAATAGGGATATTCTGGTGGGGGTTTACTACAGACCTCCAGCCCAGACTGAGGACCTTGATGACGCCTTCCCCAACCAAATGACCGCGCATTCAAAAAGGAGAGATACAGTAATAATAGGAGATTTCAATTACCCGGATATATGTTGGCAGTCAAACTCTGCCAAGACAGCAAGGTCCAGCAAGTTTCTTGCTTGTCTTGCAGACAATTTCATGGTCCAGAAGGTGGAAGAGGCCACAAGGGGATCAAATATTCTAGATCTGATCCTGACCAATAGGGATGACCTTGTTATTGAGGTAGAAGTGGTTGGATCTTTAGGGGGGAGTGACCATGCCCTATTGGAATTTGGCATTCAGTGGGAAGGAGAAGATAAGTGTAGCCAGACACTCATCTTAGATTTTAAAAAAGCGGACTTCTGCAAACTTAAGGAGCTGCTGGCTGAAATTCCGTGGTCAGGAATAGTGAAACAGAAAGGAGTTCAGGAGGCATGGGAGTTCCTTAAAAGGGAGATACTGAAGGCACAGTCCAAAACTGTGCCAATAAGGAGGAAAAATGGAAGGCATCTGAAGAAACCAGAATGGTTGACTAAAGAACTCTCAGCTGAGCTATGCGTTAAGAGAAACCTGTACAGGAAATGGAAGACGGGGGAAACCACCAAAGAAGAATTTAAGCAAGTAGCCAGGAAATGTAGGGAGGAGGTCAGAAAGGTTAAAGCACAGAACGAACTTAGGCTGGCCAGAGACATTAAACACAATAAAAAGGGCTTTTTTCAATATGTCCGCAGCAAAAGGAAAAAGAAAGAGGCAATAGGGTCGCTGCGCAGGGAAGATGGCGAATTACTAACAGGGGGAAGAGAAAAGGCAGAACTACTTAACACCTTCTTTGCCTCAGTTTTTTCCCAGAAGGATACAAGCTCTCAACCTGGTGGTTGGGGAGCAGGTGAGGAAGCAGGGGAAATGCGGCACATAATAGGTAGAGAGGTGGTACAAGAATACCTGGCCACACTGGATGAATTCAAGTCTCCAGGGCCAGATGAATTGCATCCTAGGATATTAAAAGAACTGGCAGAGGTCATTTCGGAACCGCTTGCTATAATCTTTGAGAAATCTTGGAGGACAGGAGAAGTTCCAGCAGACTGGAAGAGGGCAAATGTTGTCCCCATCTTCAAGAAGGGAAAAAAAGAGGATCCAAATAATTATCACCCAGTCAGCCTGACGTCTGTACCCGGAAAGATCCTGGAGCAGATCATTAAGCAGTCAGTTTCTAATCACTTAGAAAGCAACGTGGTAATCACGAGAAGTCAACATGGATTTCTCAAAAATAAGTCATGCCAGACTAATCTTATCTCTTTTTATGATAGAGTTACTAGCTTGATAGATGAAGGGAATGCTGTGGATGTAGCATATCTTGATTTCAGTAAGGCCTTTGACAAAGTTCCCCATGACATTCTTGCAAAGAAGCCAGTAAAATGTGGGCTGGACAGAGCTACTGTCAGGTGGATCTGTAACTAGTTGACTGACCGTTCCCCAAGGGTGCTCACCAATGGCTGCTTTTCATCCTGGAGAGAAGTGACTAGCGGGGTGCCACAGGGTTCTGTCCTGGGCCCAGTGCTGTTCAATATCTTCATCAATGACTTGGATGAAGGAATAGAGGGCATGCTGATCAAATTTGCAGATGACACCAAATTGGGAGGGGTTGCTAATACGCCAGAGGACAGGATCAAAATTCAAAATGACCTGGACAGATTGGAGAGCTGGGCCAAGGCTAACAAAATGAAATTCAACAGAGAGAAGTGTAAGGTCCTACACTTAGGTAGAAAAAATGGAATGCTGAAATATAGGATGGGGGACACGTGGCTGGATGGCAGTACGTGTGAAAGGGATCTAGGAGTCTTAATAGACCACAAGCTGAACATGAGTCAGCAATGTGATGCGGCAGCCAAGAAAGCCAACGCAATTCTCGGCTGCATCAATAGGAGTATGGTGTCTAGATCGAGGGAGGTACTGGTACCACTCTACTCTGCTTTGGTTAGACCTCATCTTGAATACTGTGTCCAGTTCTGGGCACCCCAATTCAAGAAGGACATGGTCAAGCTGGAGCAGGTCCAGAGGAGGGTGACCAAAATGGTGAAGGGCCTGGAAGCCAAGCCCTATGAGGATAGACTTAGGGAGCTGGGTATGTTTAGTCTGCAGAAGAGAAGGTTAAGAGGGGACATGATAGCCATGTTTAAATATTTGAAGGGATGCCATGTAGAGGAGGGAGAGGACTTGTTTTCTGCCGCTCCAGAGACCAGGACAAGGAGCAATGGATTCAAGCTGCAGGAAAGGAGATTCCACTTGAACCTCAGGAAGAACTTCCTGACAGTCAGGGCTGTCCGGCAGTGGAATATGCTGCCTCGGAGTGTGGTGGAGTCTCCTTCTTTGGAGGTTTTTAAGCAGAGGCTGGATGGCCATCTGTCGGGAGTGCTTTGAGGGTGTTCCTGCATGGCAGGAGGTTGGACTGGATGGCCCATGTGGTCTCTTCCAACTCTACATTTCTATGATTCTATGATTCTATGATTCTATGACTACAAGCCTCAGAGCTTTCCAGCCAGGATGGCCAAGGAGATTCTGAGAGTGATCAAAAAATAATGTTTTCCAAGCTTGTGGGGGGGGGGGCGGGCAGGGGGAACTGTAAAGCGCATTCCAGAAAGCTAAGGCATAAATCACTGTGGTCAGATCTGACTTCTCCAGGAAAAGGCACAGTTGATGCCTTAGCATAAACTATGCAAATACACACCAGCCCGGTGCTGAAATCCAGACATCCAGTTTCAGTTATGAGGAGTACAGTAGAACACCCAAACTACAAACCTGACTCTTCAAAATAGGCTGAGTCCCTGTTCCCTATTACCCACTGCTTACTGAGACAGAGGGCTGTCCTTCACTGGACAGCATCAAGCAGAGGATCGGTGGCTGCCTTTGTAGCTGGTTAGCTCTGAGTTTCCTCCATCAAAGAAGAGCTGGGATTAGATGGCCTATAAAATGCTCCCTCTAAAAACAGCCCCTGTTACGCTATGCTTCTCCCCTTTAAATCAGTCACAATAGTGATCTCACAAAATCAGTGATCATCTAGCAGCAAACATGCTAATTTAATTATGGAATATCTGGTACCTCTAGATATCAGTAAGGAAAACCATGTGGTTGAACAGATCGAATCAGACGGGAATTAGATAAGAATTTCAATTTGTGTATGAAAAGAGGATGGAAGTGTAAATATTTGCAGTGGCGGAGCTTGGAGTGTGTGGAAGGGGGCAGGAGGGGGGGCTACAGTGTGAGGGGTGTGGCCACTGTGTGTGGGGGCATGGCTGTGGTGCTTGGGGGTGTGACCAGGGCATGTGGGGGCATGGCCAGGGTGTGGGGGGCGTGGCTATGGGCCAGGATGCCCCCAAAACATTGCCACCTGGGGCGAACTGCCCCCTCTACCTTCCCATCCCTACGCAACTGAATATTTGTAGTGAAAGTATTTGTAGTGAAAGTATCTTTGCATTTTTTTTGTAGGGTTTTGATGCTTTGGAACTACTGCACATACATGTCTTCAGGTCTCTGTGAGATTTGGACAAATCCAGATGCACGAATGAAGATGATTTTAAAAAAACTTAAATTGACACATGAATGTTTTTACAAGGAAGGGACAAAACAAAATGTTGAAAATGTTGATTTTGTCATTTCCAAAAATGTTCACGAACAGTCAATAGTTTATTCTCACCGAGCTGTGGTCTGTCCTTGTTAGAATCTCACTCAGCCCTGCTCTGTTCTTGCTAAAAACTTCATACACTTGTAAACCCTATAACAACAGCATTCACGTAAAAGGCTTTTGCCAGCATAAAGCCAACTCTATGTTATATCTTTGACCTCAACCTATTTTTGGCTGTTGAAACCAAATCACTCTAGTGACAGCCATCTAACCCTTGTGGGTCAACTCATCACACTCTCTGCCATCTGTCACTGTTGAAACCTTGTAATTAAAAGCAGACTGAGTGCCGGATCAGTTAAGAAGGATTCATTTCTATGTAATTAGTTGTTATAGCAAAATATTGCTGGGAGGGAGAGGGAATCAGATTGCAGAGTTCTGAAAATGTGAAACACCGTTGTTACAAAATTGATTTTTCCCAGTCTGGTTTTGCCTTTCAGCGTGAAGAATTCCTAGGTCTGTGTCAACCAGCAATACATGCAACTGAGTTTGTTTTAGGTCTTTCTCGGGGTACTGCCATTGATCAAATCACAGTGTGTATTTGTAGAAGGACCAGCACTGCTCTCTTTTTGACAAATTGTAGGAGTTTGCAGGAATGGGGAGGGCATTTACAGATAAACTTCTAAAACACAAAGAACAGAGAGGGAAAAAATGAGCCTATACTTTCTTTGTTTTCCTTTCCTCTCTCTGTTGTCACAGTTGTAATGTGACTTAAAATTGACTCCGATGTATGGCAACCTTATCCTTGGGTTTTCTTTACAATATTGTTTTTCAAAGGAGGTTCGCCTTCTTCTTGGATGGAGAGAAAATGGCTTGCCCAAGGCCACCTAGTATGTTTCTGTGGTTGAGCAGGGATTAAAATCCTGGTCTCCTGCCATCCTAGTCCAACACTCAAATCCACTACACCATGTTGATTCCCACCTCTCTCTCTGCTAGTGGCATACTGAGGCTCAACAATGCCTACGGCAAGCGCTGAAGTTGTGCCCCTAGGTTCTGCTGCTGCCACCTCGCCCACCATACTGGTCCAGGAAGAACCCTGGTGGGGGCAGGGCGAGCAGTGGAGGATCGGGGCAGGTTGAGTGGCAGGGGGGTGAGCAGTAGGGGGTGGCGGTGGCGGATGGGGGTGCTGTTCTACCACCAGGCCAGAAAGGACCTCGGCGGGGCAGGGAGCAGGCCAGGCAGAGGGTTCCCCTTTTTTGCTCCCCCTGGTATTGGTGCCTGGGGCACGTGTCCCTCTCCTTTTAAAATGTTTGCATTGTCAGTGGTTTCAGTGGCACAACAATGATGCCAGGAGTCTTGTCTAGCCTCTGTGGATGGTTTCATTTCACTTTGTGGGTGGAGAATCCCAAAGGAAGGGGGTGTGCTTGAAAAGCTTTGTTGGACAAGTGTACAGGGGCCAGGATTCACTGTTTTCCAGTGTGCCAAGACCCTCTCAGGAAACACTATTTTGGACAAAACAGGAAGAAATCGTAAGGCTACTCCTGGGTTTCTGAAAATGCTGTTTGGTGCTCAAATAAGCAAGGCAGGAAAGCATTTTTACAGACAAGCTGCACTCCCTCGAACCTTCTAGAAGGTGAATTCTCCTTTTTTCTTTTGTATATGTGCAAGACAGAAAGACAGAGAGAGAATTAATAGGTGCTCAAGGGTCTCTGAGGCGTGCTTTAGGACCACAAAAAAGACTTTGGTAGGCCAGATGTAGCCTGACAGTGATACAGTTTTTGATCCATTGCCAAAAGCAGAACGGGACTGCTGTTCACCTGGCACCATCTCCTTGCTTTAGGTAATAGAATTTCAATTTGTGTATGAAAGGAGGATGGAAAGGTAAATAACTGTAGTGACAGCATGCACTGTCTTTGCATTTTCTCTCAGGGTTTTGATGGTTTGGAACTACTACGTGTATACATCTTCAAGTCACCTGTTGACTTATGGCCTCCCCATGGACTTTATAGGATTTTTTGAGGGGGGGGGCAAGGAATAAGAGGTGATTTTGCCAGTTGCCTCCTCTGAAATATAGCCTACAGCACCTGGCATTTGTTGGTAGTCTCCCATCCAAGTACTAACTAGAACTGACCTTGCTTAGCTTCCAAAATCAGACATGACCTAGTGCCTTTAGGATATTTAGGCTGGGTAGGTTGGAATGAACTTGATGCCATGAATTTCACTGTAAAAGGAAATAGGAATGCTCAGAGACTGTTTGACACTGGAGTAAAGCAGCTTTATGGGATCTGTTTTAAGTCACTCCTGGTATTTTTGTTTGTTTGTTTTTGTGTCAATGGTGGTGGTACACTGAAACCGGTGGACCAAATATATAGGTAGATATGTATGCAAGTATGGTTCAGTTGTGGATTAAGTTTGTGTTGCCTTTAGGTTGCCTGTTTTCAAATCTTTGCTAAATTCACCATTACATTTACTACATTTATTTAAAAATTAGCCCCATTGAACTCAAGAGAGTTAACTCACATGAACATGTTTCATTCTACTGTCTGTGTATCCTAAGGCCTAATATTGTTTTCCCTGAAAATATGTAGTATTTGATCCAGTTTTATAGCTATTTTTAGTGCAGTGTATTTTCTTTTGTGAACATGACTTACCTTGACTGTCATCCATCTAACCTCCAAACACAAAAATAAAGATCTTTCTTAAAGCAATTACTAAAAATTAGGGATAGCATCAAAAGTTCTCTTGACCTAGGACTGAAAATGAAATTTGGAAGTTCTCCAGATTCTCAAGTAACAAGTAGTAGAGTTGCCAGGTGCCCCTCCCTAATGTGAGGTTTGGACTGATTGAAAAGCTTTTCCTTTTATATAGATTGAAAAAGATGCCAAAATATTCCCTATATTCTGGTGTGGACCCTTTGTAGAGACAGAAATGTGTGTGTGATGTAATTTATGGATGTGGACAATATGTCAATATTACAAAGAAACACGTGGCTTGGTTGGCTGAAATCAATACTTTCATTTGGTATTTAGGTAGAGCACAAATTTATTAATAGCTCCTTCCTGATTGTCAGCATTACATGCCAGTAATTTCAACTGTCCCTGACTGCTATTTTGAAAATCTGGCAAAACTAACACGAAGGTTGCACCATCACTCCCCAGCCAAGTGATGCATCAATGATAGCAGACATCATTCTTTTTGGACTACAGTTCCTAGAATCTCACTGGTGATCCCGGAAATCCCACTGGGGACCTTAGAAAGTATAACCTAAAAAGTAATATTTCCAAGTTCTGTGCTAATCATCACTTGTCTTCCAACATTTCAGAGATGAAAACTATGATATATGTGGTCAAGCAATATCACGGAGAGCACACAAGTTTGCTCTACCTCAGTCTACAGGGTAGGGCAAGATTCCACGCTCTTGTCTCTTTCCATCCCTGAATAATTACTGTTGCACTTTGAACTTAGGCCATTTCCGCACTAGACTGTTAATAGCGCTATGATTCCACTTTCAACATCTTATGGAATCCTGGGGTTTGCAGTTTCTGGAGGGGCCAGCTGGCCCCTCCCGAAACTGCAAACCCCAGGATTCTATAGGATGCTGAAAGTGGAATCATAGCGCTATTAGCAGTCTAGTGCGGAAATGATCTTAGTTGGGAACAACTGAAGTATAATGAGAATGAAGGGAGAATTGGGAGGAAGAGAGAGAAACTGGGACATTTTAAAAACACCTGAAAAAGTGGGACAAAAGAGGATTAATCGGGACTGCTCCTGTCAAATTGGCACAGTTGAAGGGTATGACATCAGCATCTGGTCATGGAAGGGAGGGGACTCTGGAGACCAGGCTTCAAATCCCTGCTCAGCCATGGAAACCCACTGGGCAAACCTGGAGAAGTCACACTTTCATAACCTCAGAGGAAGGCAAAAGCAAACCCACTCTGAACCACATGATAGGTTCACCTTGGAGTCTCCATATGTTGGGAATTCCTTGAAGGCACACAACAAACAGAGAAGGGCCTTAGGAATTAGAGAATGCTGATGGGCAAGGCTTGAGCCCCAGACTAGAGATGTTCAAGACTAAACTTGGTTTCACATACTTGCAGATCTATGCTGTAGCATTGAGTCCTGGGGCCCTTTCTTAGTACAGAATTATAGTACTATACTTCCATTTTAACTGTCATGGCTACGCCCTATAGAATCCTGGGGTTTGCAGTTTGGGAAGGCACTATGGCTCTCTGGCTGAGAATTCTAAGCTCCATATTCCAGGGTTATGTAGGCTAGAACTATGACAGTTAAAGTGGAACCATAGTTCTATAATTGTCTATCACAAAAAAATTTCTGATCTACACCTGCAGCTGAAAGTAGCAGAGGTGGGCCTTTTGACTATTTTGTGATATTAGGATTTGTCAAGGCATCAGGGTAGTGGACTGTTAGAGGTTGGAAGGATGTTTTAGGGAATTCAGCCATTCCAGGGACCCTAAATGTGACCAGAGAGGGGCAGAAATTTACCCTTGTAGTTGTCCACCCTGATGTCGAAGAATCCATTCAATTGCATGTTGCACAACAAATGCTGTATGTTTTAAAAACAAGAATCTGAAGAGATGTAAAAAAAAAGTCCAACCTCATGCCAGGGGAAGAAATCCACTGACACAGCATCATGCTATACAACAAAGAACATTTGGTGTGTTATTCCACCCAACCCACCACTTCTAACAACTACAAGGGCTCCTGAGCCACAATTACATGTTGTCTGATGTATAATTCAAGCCAGCTTCCCTAAATAGATCCCACATCTGTGATAATAACGAGGTTAGTGTGAATTCATACTACAATAGTCTTGATCTTGAAACAACATTAGACCTAGCAGAGGTATAGCAACATTAGACATAGCAGAGATAGCTTCAGTCTGTATTGCAGGTATGAAAGGTATGTCCTGCCGCCAGATATTCTTCGTCTTTACAAGTCCTTGAAATGACTGTGTTCTGCTGGGTCTTTTGGAACAAACAAACAAATAAATAAAAAACATAACTCTTGATGCTCTGGGTATCAAACAGAAACATCAAAGCCAAAGCTATTTGCATCTCTCAACAGTAATAAGGACTCTGTCATCAGTTTGGTGGCACCTTGGCTCTCTCCTGCCCCCAAAAGTTCAAAGGCTACATCAAGAAGCTATTAACATATTTCCCACAGACATGGCAGTCAGATGAACAAAGAGCTAAGGGCGCACCAACCAAAGCCTTCCAACATACCCTCTCTGCTTCCCAATTGGATTTGTCAGCTCCTAAATTGTGTGCCTTTTTGAGCAGTTAGCTCAGTTTACTGGCTGAAAAACTATCATATCAGCCACCATTAAAGTGGCAAATTGCTTCCTAAATGAAATGTTAAAGGATAGCATTGCACTCCCCATCTTAATTAGCAAAAGACTCTCCCCATAGTTGGAGATAATGTGAGAAGTCTATTTGGTTACTGAAATGGAAATGATCACTAGTAAGGGGTGGAGTTATTGAAATGGAAACTAGCACTTGACCAGAATGGGGTGGTTGCCCCATTCCTTTTGTTGGCCATCCAGTCTACTGAAACCTTCGAAAGCTGCCACTGTCCTTTATTATTTTCAGGCACAGGAGCACCTGAAAAAAAGTCAACCATCACTCTTTGGGAGGGGTGGCTCTAGGGACCTTTTCACACTACAGAATTATGCCACTGTGATTCCATTTTAAATGCTATGGTTGCATCCTGTAGAATTCTGTCATGTTACTTCCGGTGTTTTTGTTTATCTTGATTCATGACTTTGAGAAGCTCTGGGCAGAGGATAAACAACTGTGTTTGTGGTTGTTTTTTAATTGATTTGGCTGATTTTCAGGCAAAAAAAAAAAGCGTCAAAATAGGCAATGGCATATTTTAAAAATATTTAAGGGGTGGCGGGTTGTTAGAGGAGCTTAAATGGTCCTAGGCCACACTTCCCCACTTCTGCTCTACATGCAGTGTCTACTCAATCCTTCTGAATGCAACTGGGAAGCAGTTATCCCACATAGTTTAGGATAGGATTACAGGCTTTATCTTCAACATAAAAGCAGGCATTGAAATCTTCTAATCTCACCCTCACCACTGGTGGGACCTAGAAAATGGCTGCCAACAAAATCAGAATTTCTGTGGATTGTAACCTGAAAGTTTTCAAGAGACAGTAAGTTTTCCAAGGAAGACAGAGGTCAGCAGTTAACAGAAAGAACTCAAGCCTAATCCAGCCTGTCCTCCTTTCTGTTTTCTTGATCCCCATGTTCTCCTTCCCTTCCCTCCCTCCAGCTTGGAACATAATTTCTTACTTTGCTGCTTTTGGCTTGTTTTCAAAAGTAAGCTGTTAACATTGCTTGTGATCTGAAGACTGCCGTGTTAATAACATGTCATTTTTAATTACATTTAATTATTATTTTGAAACTGCAGTTAAATATTCTAAAATGGCGAAAATCACCCCAAATAACTGCTTTGAAGCAATAGTTCAGGAGTGACAAGTAGATGTTACTCTTTACACTATAGAAGTGGTATTCCTACTCATTGGCCAGAATCCCATTAGTGGCTTATGCTAACATAACCCTTGGTTATGCTGGGGCAGGCACTTTTTTAGGTGTTGTGTAAGGAGGTATTCATACTTCTTTGTAGAACACCTAATGAGGTCTGTTTTCTCCTCCCTAGCTACAAAAGGGCAACCGGATAGCCTTGAACACACACTTACTCTCTCTCACACACACATCATTGCCAGTCAGGGGCCAAGGGGAGGTCAGAGCTGTGACTAGGAGCCTCTGCCTGCCCTTGCATGCTTAGAGGAGAAGGAGGAGGAAGAGGAGGAGGAGGAGGAGAAGGAGAAGGAGGAGGAGGAAGAGGAAGAGGAAGAGGAGGAGAAGATGGAGGAGGAGGAGGAGGAGGAGAAGAGGAGGAGGAGGAGAGGAGGAAGGAGAGGAGAGGGGGAGGAGGAAGAGGGAGAAGAGAAGAAGGAAGAGGAGGAGGAGGAGGACAAGAAGGGAGGGGGAGGAGGAAGAGGGAGAAGAAGGAGGAGAAGAAGGAGGAGGGGGAGGAAGAGGAGGAGGAGGAGGAGAAGATGGAGGAGGAGGAGGAGGAGAAGAATAAGAGGAGGAGGAAGAGGAGGAGGAGGAGGAGAAGATGGAGGAGAGGAGGAAGGAGAAGGAGGAGGAAGAGGAGGAGGAGGAGAAGATGGAAGAGGAAGAGGAAGAAGAGAAGAAGGGAGAGGAGAAGGAGGAGGACAAGAAGAAGGGGGAGGGAGAGGAGGAAGAGGGAGAAGAAGGAAGAGGAGAAGAGAAGAAGAAAAAGGAGGAGGAGGAGAAGGGGAGGGGGAAGGGGAGGAGGAGGAGGAGAAGGAAGCAGAGAAGGAAAAGGAGAAGGAGGAGGAGGAGGAAGAGGAAGAAGCAACAGCAACAGCAAACTTCGCCTGCTCTAGCATCAACAGAGGTACACTTGTGGAAAATTAGGCTGCATCAGAGACCAACAGGCCATTATTTTATTTTGCAAATGACAACTCTGTTTTGTCTGTGGCCATTTCTGCACTACACTGTTATAGTGCTATTATTCCATTTTCAATATCCTGTGGAATTCTGGGGTTTGTAGTTTACTGAGGCCAAAGAGCTCTCTGGCTGAGAATTCTAAAGGCCCCTCCCTAAACTGCAAATCCCAGGGTTCCACGGGATGTTGAAAGTGGAATAATAGCACTATAACAGTGTAGGGCGGAAATGGCCTATGTTTTGTTGTTTTTGCTGCGTACCGTCAAGCTGTGTCTGACTTACAGTAACTCTAAGGTCCTTTCCGCATGTGTGTGTGTGGGGGGGGAATGGGCGAAAACACCCTAAAACGGAGCTTACTGGCAGCCAGGTAAGTCCGTCGCCACGTGGAGCAGCGCGAGCTCGCTGCTCCGCAGTCCTCTGGCGTCCCAAATGGTGGCTTCCGGTTGGTGGAGGCTCTCCACCAACCAGAGAAGCTCGCCAGCCGGACGCCCGCCCCCGGCAGATCTGCAGGCATGCACTTCCATGTGCCTGCAAATCCGCGTCGGAACCGGGCGAAGAAGCGGCGCGGGGCTGCGCGCTCCGTGCTTTTTAGAAACCTCGAAAAAGAGATTTTTAAAAAACACGCAGTGCGGCTAGTTCCGGCCGCTCCTGAGTGGATTCTGGTGTGGAACTACAAAAAGTAGTCCACGCCAGTCCACTCTAGGGTGCATAAGACCTCCGTGAGAGGTCGCTCTGCACCGTTACAGAAGCCCGGTGCCGAAATGGCCTAAGGTTAATCTATCTTGGGGATGTGTGATGTGCCCAAGGAAGTTCCATTTCATGTGGATCAGGTGGGATAATGGAGGGAGGAGGCAGAGAATTGAAGTAACAATATAACACTTAGAAGTTTACCTATAAGACTTTGGTTGTCTGTGTTGTTGTTGTGTGCCTTCAAGTTATTTCCAACTTATGGTCGCCCTAAGGCAAACCTATCACAGGGTTTTCTGGGGCTGAGAATGTGTGATGCACCCAAGGTAACCCAGTAGATTTTCAACTCTGAGCAAAGAATCAAACTCTGGTCTCCAGGCGCATAGTTCAATGCTCAGACCAATACAGCATGCTGCCTTACCACTCCCCAAACCAAAGTCTTAGAGGCAACGCCTTTAACTGTAATATTTTTACTTCAGTTCTCTGCCTCCTCCCTCCATTACCCCTCTCCTATTGTACCTGTTCCATATGAAATGGAACTGTCAGGTCAATGGACTGTCTTTTTTCACTTATGCTACTTTGTTTAATTGAGCTGGGCAGAAAGTAGATCAGGAGCTACTAAATGATTCACAGGATGTGAGTAAGGGTTTCTGGCACTTCCAACAGCAACAGCATAAACATCTCCTCCCACATTTTAATTACACTGCCAGAATCCTCACTGTGTACTGGCCCAGATGTATTTATAAATACAGATTATCCAGTGCATGGTGTGCATTGTGTGAAAAATCAATGAGATAGGTATGAAATAACCCATAATCTCACCCAGCAGTGAAAACATTTTTGAAAATTTTTCTTCATGGACTCAAGAAGAAAATAAAGAAAGATTTACATTGCATCTTCTTGGTGGACCTCAGAGTTCTAGTGAAAAGCGAGTGGAATCTCACAAGCTTTCTTTCTGTTTTCCAGTGACAGCTGTTCAGAACTTTTTGCACTGATGACTGTATATCATGAACAGAAAGATATAAATTTTGTATGATTTATAAAACATAATACAAGCCCTGCAGGTCAAAGCCCCACCTAGTCTAGGATCCTCATCCCATAATAGCTGCCCAAATGCCTCTGGGAAGCCCACAGACATGGGCTGAAGATGATAGCCCTCTGCTGCTGTTGCATTCTGAACACAGAGGTTCAATTTCACCATCATGGCTAACCATGTTGATTGTCCCCATTGTCCTTCATGAATTTGCCCAGTACCCTAATATCATCTAAGCTGGGGATGGCCCACACCCACATTTTATGGCATAAATTAAATACGCATTGTGTTCAGAAGCATTTGTCTTTGCTTGCTGTGGATTACTGTCAGTCATTTATATAGCACTGTTTGACAAAAATTTATTGAAGCAAGTTGTGTAGTCAAATAAGGCAACAATGGCTTCAATCCAACATCTCTCCTGTGTAGCATAAATATTTCATGTGAAAATATGCCATGCCAGCAGTACACAACCCCCATACAGAGTAGCAACATTGCACAACACATGTCAGTGACTGTATGCTGTTGCACAAAGTGCAATGTGCAACATATTGTACACACTTTTCATGGTGAAAGGGAACCTCTGAGTTCAAATCCAGTAGCGAATCAACTTCTAGCGGGCAGTGAATCCACTGTGTTTTATTTTTTAATTTATTTTTTCTTTTATGAGGTTTGAGCTAGATTTTATTTCTGGTCTGTTTTGTGCTACCATCCTCCTTTGGGAGAGGAGAGCAGCATTCATGAGCATAAAACCAACTAGTCAATGCACAACGCAACACACAGCAACAAAAATGCTGCCAATGACAACTTACAGATACATGGCCTGTTTAACTCACACCAAGCCCTTGGGCCTGCCTGATCAAGACAAGGTGGGCAAAAGCTCCAGCTGGCTGATAGGCAGTAAGATGCCAGTGAGTGGCATATAGCTCTTTTGAGTGCTTTTGGGACAAAAAATCAGCTGGATCTTATCCCATAAAGTCTCCCTGAGTTGCACTTCTCAGATCTTCCCCTGGCCATAGCTTTTGGCAGGGACTTCCTAGACATGTTCTCAATTTATTCCAGCCAGGAGAATCTATAGCTGTTCCCTCCCAAGCTGCAGGAATGGCGCTTCACTGTTGTTGGAGAATAAGGTGACTAGCAGCTTTTCATATACATGATGAAAAGCAATGCTCCAATGTGTTTTAATCCAGACTTTAAAGTGGCTATCTCAGGTGCTGAATCTATCCCCCAAACTCGTGTAGAACTTTGAGTAGCTCCTTTAAATTTCTGATTAAAACTTGAAACAGATTCACTCCCTCACCACTATCAGATCCACCAGTTGTCTTGGGGAAGAAAAGATGATCCATGTACACCAAGTTCAGAGGATTAATCAACCTTTCTTTTCCCCCCTGCCATTGGCAAATTTAGCCTCCATCCAAATGGAATCATGGAATCCTTATAAGACAATTGGATATCACAGTTTCCATCTTTTCCAGGTTGCACTCTGAGAAATCTATGGAGTTCTTTGGTCTGTCTTTGCATGAATCCAGCCATCATTTTAGCAAGCACATGTGGCCTTTGCGTTATGTGGGAGTTGAGAACATTCCATCTCTTCGTCATCTTGTGGAATGTACAGTGCAGGTTGGAAATTCTTATGGAGGAGTTGAGTCTGGGAGCAGCTTCTGCTTTCTTGGTTAATTATTTAGCCCCTTTGGTCTGTGCATCAGTTACTGACACTTTGCACTGTCAATACCAGCCCACAACACTGTTGCGTATGACAAGGTAATTTTCTATAGCTGCAAGTCCTGCTAAGCGAGAGCATCAAAGTCTCTTGGGGAGCAAAGGGGTGCACTTTAAATCTGTCAGATGTAATCAGATCGAGCGGGCTTGTCACATAGGATTTCTCTTTTCTTTTAAAAGGGCAAAAACCAAGCTTCTGGGAGCAAGGAGGTGAGACTGAATAAGAGACTTGCTTTCTCAACACTTTCTTCTTCAGCAGCATTCACATGACCTAAGGTGAATAGTATAAAAAAACAACAACAGGAGAGCCTTGTGGCGCCTTTTAAGACTAACAGGTTTATCTGAGCATGGGATTTTGTGGATTACAGTCCAGTTTCTCAGATGTGTAGAACATATTAGAGCTTCAGACACCCTTGCACAAGCTGTGTGGTTGGGCTGGGATCAGAAATAAATAGGAGACAGAAAAATGGTATTTAGCACTGGCCATCAAGAGTGAGCCCAAACTTTCTAGCAATAAGTAAGGTGGTTAACCCATGGCAAGCATCTGTTTCCTGATATAAACATCTGTCTAGCAGTTTATTACCTCTCCAGTAGTGAAACAGCCAGTTCTGTTTTCAAGAAAGCTGGAAGCAGAAATAAAGGCCTTCTGTACTACACTGTTACAGTACTGTTATTCCATTTTCAACATCCTATTTAATCCTGGGGTTTACAGTTTAGGAGGGGTATTTAGAATTCTCAGCCAGAGAGCTCTTTGGCCTCAATAAGCTACAAACCCCAGAATTCCACAGGATGTTGAAAGTGGAATAATAGCACTGTAACAGTATAGTGTGGAAATGGCCAAAGAGGTGAGATGAAGAGATGAAATAGAATTGGAGCCACTTTATTAAGTGGAACATGTATATTTACAAAGAGATGGCTTTGTGGGAAACATACTTTAATCCGCAGGCCCAACACCTGACTTCAGGGCCAGCCTGCCTCTGAGGCCAAGGAAAGAAACTGATCTCCACCCCTGGACCCTCTAGCCATACCATTTCAGTTGAAGAGGGCAGTAGCCATCAGTACCCCCACCCTAAAGTTGACCACTTCAGGTGGGTGCTAACAGAGAATGTATAGTGCCACGCATGTCCTGCCCATAAGTCACACAACCCTAGATAGCAGGACTCTGACACGGGTAACTGCCCCTAAATGGAAGCCTATCATAGGCCCTTTCTGCAACGCACCTTTTCGCAGAGCTGGGGTGCGGGGATTGCGTGAGCAGCCTCTAGTGAGAGGCTCTCGTGTCTCGGTTTCGTCAGCTCCGCAGCTGCCACCTGCTCGCCCGAGAGCCCCACCTCTTCCTTCTGCAGTGCAGCCTGGGGGTTTCCCAGGCTGCGCTGGGGCAGGAAGTGCGAGCGCTGCAGCTCCAGAGCTCCACATGCATGACAAGTGCGCGCGGGGCCCAGGAAGAATGCGCAATCGTGCACCATTTTCAGCTCACAGCCGAAAATGAAAAAAGTGCACGGTTGGCGCTTGCCAGACCCTGGAGCGTTGCACGATTGTGAGTGTGTCATGTAGACCGCTCCTCACATTCACACGATGCTCGAGGGGTCCTTTCGCATGGCAAATGCTGTGCGAAAAGGGCCATAGTCTTCCTGTCCCCATCTCCCAACACATTCCCACCCCACAGTGGCTGAATTTAATCTATTTCACAATGGTAACTCCAATAATCACTAACCCCAACCTGACAAACTCTATGCAGAGTAGGCAGGAGGTGGGGACTTTGACCTAGAAGGAGGTAAAAATTTCTACTAAGCCTCCACACAGATGACTGGCTAGTCCTGCACAAGTAAGGGAAGCCACTAAATAAAGAGGGTGCTGCTGGAGAGACAGAGGCCCCTGCTGAATGCCACTGTGGTGCATCAGAGTGCCAGAAAGAGCCTTGCCTCCTTGCAATCCAGCCCCAGTTTGTTTCTCCCTCCTTGCAATCTGGTTGAGGCAGGCATGGAAATGGTATGCCATCTTGTAGATGCATTAACATCTGGCCAAGACTGTTTAGTGACCAGTTTATTTATACATGGATGGATGGAAGAAAGAGAGAGACAGAGAGAAACTTGCTGCCATTCCTCTACTGATTCTGTTTTTTAAAGGAACACCTGAATGCTTCTAGGAAGAGGTTAAGTTTTTTTCCTCCTATATCTATAGCACAATGAAGAGTGTAGTGCTCAGAAAAGTTCCTTTATGGACTATAACTCTCAGTGGTCATGCTCTGGGAGACAGCAGAATGTCTTGTCCAGTTCTGGAAGACTGTAAAAGCAGACATAGAAATTTATCTTGGGAGACCTACCATGGAGGGTGCAACAACAACATCATCCCTCACAGATAGGTGCACATTCTTCCCTTAAATGCCTCCAGAAAGAAAAAGAGCCCAATGCCTGTACTGAATGACTCATATTGTTAGCATGTTTCTCCTCACGTTTAGTTCTCTGGACCAATAAAGATCACGTCTCTCCATCAGAACCAAAGCAAGGCCATGACTAAAATGTTGTGTGGGCTTCAGGCTTTGGAAATGGCAGTGGGGGAGTTAAATGTTTTAAAATAGTGTCTTTTCAGTTTTATTTGTATGAGAATGCTCAGAGTTGGGTAGAGTGGGAAAGGCAAAATGGGCTTGAGTGACTGACAGGTCCATCTTCTAATCCTAGAGCAAGTTTTATTAGAGCCTTTGAGCCCTGTGCTTTGGAGTAGTACAAGGATAGATCTGTGAGATAGGCTTGTTCTAGTGCCACCACACTTCAGTATTTAAAATGCCTTTAACTATTTTCAACCATCATAATTCTCTAGCTCCTATCTTTCTGAAACATTGTCACTTCTATGATTTTTCCCCAGGCAATTTTAAAAGCCACATCATGGCGGCAATAGAAGAAACCACATGGAGGAAGAAAACTTTCAGGAAGTTAGGAAGATGTATTTTGACACAGTGCCATTTGATATAGGGCCATCCTAAGATGTTTTTCTGCCTCAGGCAAAGGAATAGAAAGGTCCCCACCCACCCCCTACCACTTCATGTACAGAAGCTGACAGTGTACCTTTGCCAATCTAAGGTACCAGGGTGCAAAGTGTGTCTAGTACTTCCAGCACATTGGCTCACTCCCCACTATTCAATACTTGTCACCTGATGTGGATGCCTCACTCTGTGTAAGAGTAAGGTTAGACCTACCTTGGTTGAAAGATAATGGGGTAATACCAGTCAGAAGATGGGCAATGTTTTTCTCTTTGCAGATGCAAACAATAATTTGTTAGCTTTGGAGGCTTTTGACCCAATGCCAGAAACAACTCATATGTTTGCCAGCCCTCTGCTTGTGCCTGCCTGTCTTCTCTGACCTCTGGAGTGTCTGCCCTTGCTGCCTGCTGGATTCTTGAACTCTTGGATTGACTTTTGACTATGCTTCTGCTCCACCCTGAATAGG